>CM028136.1:605345000-615345000 GCA_016271365.2 Neoceratodus forsteri
TCTGTGGGACACTCAGTCCTTTCCCACCCCACTGACTTCACCATTCCATGCTCAATCATGGACACAAGTTGCCGGCACAGCAGGAGGTAAGGCTTTAGATGTCTCAGCCCTCCATGGCACTGGGCCAGCTCTCAGGGCTGTTTTTTAACTGCAGCCACCAGCAATCATAGAGTGTGGCCATCCCTGTCCACTGTTTGTTTGTTGCTGGGATTAGTCATTCTTTGGCCTGTACCTGGACCCTACACTGGCATGTGCATACCCACCTGTCCACTATCATGTTGTCCCCCCCACACACACACACACACACTTGCATTCCCTCCAGTATGCCACTATCTTTACTCAAGTTTGGGTTCTAAATCCACATGCAGTATTCCTAGTGGGGTTGTACCAGGGATCTGTAGAGGGGCAGGATCATCTCTCTCCTCCTCCTACTGCTGCTGATACCCCTTACAATGCATCCTAGCATTCTATTTACCCCTCCAACTGCTCTACTGTACTGTACTGATGTTTGCAAGTTGCCCATAATTATTGCCCCCCAGGTCCCTTTCCTCTGTCATCCTCTGTCTCAGCCTCTACTCCACCCATTCTGTATTCAGTTTTTGGGTTCTTAGTGCCAATGTGTATTATCTTACACTTCTAATAATTACATTATAAGTGCCATACCCTAGCAAATGTCTTTAGTCTCTCTCAGGCCCTGACACCCTTCTTACTGTCCACTTTTTGAAAATATGCTACCTTTTTTTGTTTAAGAAGTTACTCTGTCTAAATATTTCTAATAAATGGGCTTCATGTGCCCCCATTATTCTGATCTCATCCCAAGGCTGTGTATCATTAAACTGTGTGGGAATTCTGTAATCGCTTCCCCTCTTCCTCAGGCTGCCTCTGCACCCTTTTTCCATGCATACTGCTCGGGCCACTGCTCTCTTTCTCCTACTAGCCTTTCCCTTACATCTTACCACTTCACCCTGCCTGCACCTCCCCCCTGTTCCTCTGCTTCAGTTTTATTGAGAACACCATACATCCCCACAACCTAGCTGTACATCCCTGGCCAGGACTAGGTATTGTACTTGCTACATTACTCGACAGTCTGTTATTTGGCTGAACCATTGTCATTTTCCCTGAAGCCATCTAGGCTTTCCAAAATTCACATATATGCCACAGTTATCCTCTGTGCTGTTGTATGCCTACCTCTGTATTGTAGCTGATGCTGTATTATGCACCTTCTTTGTATTTATTTGTTGTTATGATGATATTATTGTCACTGTGACTGTAAAATAAAAATTCTTTTGTAATGTATTTCTACCCGGTAATAACCAGGTCTATCTTGCAAATGAGCTTGCTCAATGACGTTCGCCTGGATAAATAAAGATTTGATTGATTGATAAATAAGCATCAGGAATGCTAGACAGAAGGTTCTGATGGTTCACTATCTGCCATCCAGGCAGCCAATAAATTCAATAGTATGAGATGTTGTTATTGACATTGTTTGATGAGAAGTGTTACTATTTTATTCTATGGGCCTTGGCACTGAGGAGAGGAAAACAATTCCAATAGCAGAAACCCCTGGAAAGAGGAGGCCAAGAGATCCATGTTATGCATACTGTAATAATATAGATCTCACAGCACGGTAATGCACTCATCTCAGCTCTATAACCTGTGCAGAACTTTATTTATTTATTGAAATATTTTACCAGGAAGGCACACTGAACAGCAAGTTGCTTGTTCATGGTGCAACGGGGGGGGTACAAGAAGATATCAAACAGAAGTTTACATACATGAGGGTAATTAGGTACAGAGGTTTGAACAACAGTATCACCAACCACTGTTGGAATGGCGTTACAATTAATACAGGTAAACAGTGCAGATTAAACAATTTAAACAATGAAAGTGCTATGGAAAGAAGGGTAAGTGGGACAGTGGAGCCCAGCTGGGGGGAAGGAGAAACAGTAAGCCTGGAGTAGCCAGGACATTTCCAGTAAAAGCAGATGCAAGGCCTGGTTGAGTAAGCTAATTGACACTAGACTGGGGTGAGCTGAAGTAAACAGCACTGACAGTGCAAAGAGTATAGGGACAAAGGGAGAGTGATTTAGAAACAGTGCATGTAGGTAGTAGGGCTACCTAATTGAGTGCCAGGGATATAATGGAGGGAACAGGAGTGTGGGTGGGGAGGTTGGATAGGGAATGGGCAAGTCATGCCCAGAACTGAACCACTCCAGGATGCTGAGAACCCTGCCAGGGGCAGAACTGGGCAGTGACAATAGGGGTGAGAAGATAGTGAGAGGGGTGGGAGTGTATGACAGAAGACAATGGGCTGGGAAGATAGGTAGAAAAAGGGGTGATGGACAGAAGAGTCATGCTTAGAACTAACCACTACAGGATGCTGAAAACCCTGCAAGGAGGCAGAACCAGGCAAGGACATTGGTTATAGAAGATAGAGGGGGGACAGGTATAGGGCAGAGTAGTTAGGCAAGGGGAGGGCTTGGACAATAGGGGTGAGAAGATAGTGGGTGGGGTTGGAGTATGAGACAGAAGACAGGAGTTTGGTAAGATAGGTAGTAAAAGGGACCAGGGAAGGAAGAGTCATGCTTAGAACTAACCCCTCCAGGATGCTTAGAACCCTACAAGGACATTGGTTATATAAGATAGAGGGGGGTCAGATATAGGGCAGAGTAATTAGGCAAGGGGAGGGCTTGGAGAGTGGGGGATAAGGTATTGTTCAGGGGAGCAGGTTCAAAGGAAATAGTTACGGAGGAACAAACAGGAACAGCTAGAAGACAGATGGTTACGTAAGGCAGAGGCAAGGGAATAAGTGGAGGAAGAGTGCTGTATTTGGGAGGAGGGCGTGAGAGAGTTCCAGAGATTTGGAAAGCGATGGGCGAAACCAGACTGTCCGATGAGGGTCGATCGGCAGGGGACCAGCAAAGTACGAGTGTCCGTGGATCTGAGAGAGAGAGAGAGAGAGAGGTAGGGGAAGGGAATAGAGGGAGCTAGAGAGGTGGGAGGGGAGTTCGCCAAGCCAAAATTTTGAAGTGAGTTTTGCACAGTGAGCGAGGCATCTGTTTGCAAGCGGAGGACTGGACAAGGCATGGTAGAGGTCGCAATGATGCATTTGGGATGGAGCATCGGAGTGAAATGACAGAACGAGTTAAAGAGAGTATCTAATCTGGTCAGGGAGGATTTGGGAGTGGCACCGTAGACTATGTCACAGTAGTCAAAGATGGGAAGTATCATCTTCTGGACAAGTTCATGTCACGCCATAGGAAGGATGCAACTACGGTTCCTGTATAAGGCACCAAGCTTGGGGTGCAGTTTTTTCAAGATGACGTCAATGTGTCCAGAAAAGTTGAGGTGCTGGTCCAGCCAAACCCCAAGGTATCTGAAAGAGGAGGTGTCCTCAAGGATTGTCCCATCTAGGGTGTGGAAAGAGGAAAGGAGATGTAGCCTAGAGAGTCTTTGCCTAGTGCCAAATGTCATGGAGACAGTCTTCTTGGCATTCAGAAATAACTGATGTGAGGCAAACTATAGCTGAACCTGGTGGAAGTCATGCTGTAAGATGGTTGCTACATTGGCAGGACATTTGCCAGAGGTAAACAATATGGTGTTGTCTGCGTACATGTGGATAAAGGAGGAGGGAGAGCAGACTGAGGGAAAGTCATTGAGGAAGATGGAGAAAAGAATGGGACCAAGCACAGAGCCCTCTGGGACTCCTATGGAGATGGGGAGGGGGGAAAGAGATCACATCCTGGATCTTGACTGATTGTGTTCTGCTGTGAGATAGGCTCTGAACCAGTTAGTGGCAGGTGCTGACAGACCAGCTGTCTTGAGGGAGTAAAGAAGCAGGGCATGGGAGACTGTGCTGAAAGCCTTAGCAAGGTCGACAAAGACAGCAGAGGTAATGATGCTGTTATCCATCCTGGTGAGGATGGAGTCAGTGAGCCTGAGAAGGGAGGTGGTGGTAGAGAGGTTATTCTGAAAACCAGACTGGAATGTGGTGAAAAAGGAGGAATTAGAGAGGAAGGAGGTAAGTTGGGAGAGGACTAGGTGTTCTTGAAGCTTGGTGAGGGTGGGGAGGAGAGAGACTGGGTAATATTTGCCAGGGGAGGAGGGATCACCACCCTTTGGAAGAGGGAGGACAACTGCATGTTTCCAGGATGAAGGGACTGATGAGGATGAAAAAGTAAGGTTTAGGGTTAAGGAGAGGGGATAGGCAATGGCTGGTGCTGAAAGATATAGGAGCTTAGGGTCAAGGACATCAGGTGATGAGCCTTTAGAAGGGTTGCCAGAGAGGAGGGCCACAAGTGTTTCATTAGGGGAGACAGCTGAGAAGGAGAAGGGGAAGGAAGGGTGGACATGGGAGAGTTGAGTACAAGAAGATGGGGGAGATGGAGAAGGGAGATTTGAGGGGAAGGAGTTTAGGAGTGCCAAGGCACATGATGTGTAATATAACTCATTGGCGACTAAGCACGGGCCAGTCACTAATGAGTTATTTCAAGCACGGGGGGGGGGGGTTGTGAAGGAGGGGAGAAAAGGGCATGGACCACTTTCCAGAATTTGGAGGGAGTGTTGATATTGTTAAGGAAGGCAGATTTAAAATATTCAGACTTAACTAGTCTGGTAGCTTTTGTGCAGGCATTTCTTAGCATGCGATATTTTAAATAATCTGTTAGAAGCCGAGTGGCCTTGTGTTTCCTTCAGGCTTTGTCTCTCTCCCTGAGGCAGGTCAATAATTTTGGAGTGATCTATGGATGATGGTTTCCGTGAACTCGGCCCCGTTTGAATGGGGCAAATATGTTCCAGGTAGCTAGGAATTTTTCTTTGAAGTATGTGAGGGCTTGATCAACTGACGGGGTGGAGGTTAACAGGGTCCAGTCAGAGATGGCAAAAGCATGGCAAAGGTGGTTAATGTCTAGGGAGTTGAAGGAACGGAGCTGCAGGATTTTATGTGGCAATTTGGGTTTATGGACCTTCCTAACTAAGAAGATTGGGTGATGATCACTGAGGACATCTGGAAGAATGCCTGATTTAATGACACAGTTAAGGTGAGTGGTGAGAGCCCAGTCTACCAGGGAGTGATTGAGGGTTTTATGATTTAGGCGGGTAGGCTTGAGCATGAGCTGGGAAAGATTGAGGGCGGTAATGTCGTTGCATGTCTTGGAAGTAGTGGGAGACAACCAGTTTAAGTTTACATCTCCCAGTATGTATAACACACCAGTATGTGAGAGGGAAGTTATTAAGGAAATGAGTTCAGTTGTAATAGACAACATGATTCCAGGGCAACAATAGATTTCAGCTGTGAAGATAGGGATGGAGAAAGGAAGGTCAATGTTTATAACAAGTGTATCCCCCCTCACTGGCCCCCTTTTTTTTAAACTAGCAGGGCTTCTCCTCTCACCACAAACATCCAGGGGCAACAGAGAGGGGTTGGGGTTTACATAAACTAGTATGAGACATAAAAAAAGAGATGGCCACCATTAGACTCAGTGAACCAGACTGTTATACAAAAACAGTCAACCAAGTCTGGCAGCTACCTGGCACACACCTGGTGGGACCATTTGCCATGACCAACAACCCACGTCCCTGGGAGAAAGTGTTTGCTCACAGTTATGCTAGGTTTACACTTCTGGACAGGAGCACCCAAGTAAATCCAGGCACAGGGAAGCAATAACAATACTGTCCAAACCAGGCTGGGATTCTAGAGTGTGGCTTTTATTCATGTAATAAAGTAGGAATAATCACAAAGTGAAGATGGACCCCCATGGGGCTACATATACTGGTATTGCAGATTCTCCAGGGTACAGAAATTCCTGAATTTCGATTTAGCATAGGCAGAAGAAACACAAACAGTGAATACTCTGGTTCTGATTTGTAGATTGGCACCCATGGCCAGACGTAGTACATTTCCCATCGACTAGGCACACACGGGCATTACTAGGACACTTTCTCATATTTCATGAGGAATGAAGGTGGTATGCATGACCACAAAGGAGCACATCCAGGCTCAGAACTTTCAGAACCCACTAAACTGGGGTAAACTGAGAGAAAACAACCCACATCCAGGGGTAAACACTTTTCTCAGGCGTTTGCCAATTGCACTGAAGAAAAAGTAATAGGTGCCCTTCATAACCCGTAGAGGTAACCTGGTTACTCTAGGTGAGGGGTCTCCCACCTTTTGTTTCCAAGCTTATACTTGGCCATTCATCTGGTTAAAAACACCACACAACTATAAAAAAAACTAGATGCTGTCTTAAAATGTAGTTCACACTTAACATCCTACACACACACACACACACACACACCTCTAAAGTGTCCAAAAATTAAAGGTTCTGTACTTGGATTGCCACATACTGGACTCCAACATAGGCAGACACTTTTAAAATGAAAATTCTGATGACAGAGTCCCTTGTCAGAGAAATTCACCCCTCAGTATTGCAGATGTACCTGGGCTTACACAGAGAAATTGTACTCACAACAAATGAAGATGTCCAAGGCAGCTTCGCCAAACAAGTGGATCAAGAGGACTGCCTCTGAATCCTGGAGTTTGGCCTGGGATGGGGCAAAGGAAAACCATACTGGCACAGGTCTCCACCACTTCAGAAAACTGTCTTCTTTGTTCTTCTTCTAGGGTGAGAAGAAACTACCACAAAAACAAAAGGGGTAGCTCTTTGTCAGAGCTAAAACTGAGGAGCTGCACAGCAGCTGCAGCCTCCTCTTAGAACTTCACTCTAAAACTAACTCAGCATTCCAGTTCACTCTAAAGCCAGCTGAACAATGTGGCTTATGCTGCTGTGAGAGTTCCAAGATTACATCATCACTCCAGCTCAGCTGAGACTGAAAACAGAGTGTGACAGTGTGAAACCCATTTACCTGGCATTTCACAAGCTGCCTTTCCTGCACGCCACTGATTCTAACTGGGATTCTAGTAACTCCTGGGAATTAGGGGGTTACACAAGGGCTTCATATGAGGATAGTAATGAGGACAAGAGTATGGTTGTGAATTGAAGTGAGGACAGACCATACATGGTAACTCCGCCTCCTCTTCTAGCCATGTCCTGCCTGATTGTGGAGTAGCCTGGGATGGAGATGGAGTGGTTGGGTATCTTGTCATTTAGCCAAGAATCAGTTATAATTAAAATATCAGGTGTGTGAGAGAGATAAGCATTGGTTGCAAAAGGTCAATTTTTGTAATGAGACTACAGATGTTTAAGTGGAGGATTTTCAGGCCATTTGGAAGGACTGATGGAGAGCTGGAGTTGGGCACTAAAAGATAAATGTATTGGTAAATTGCAGCTCCGATGTACATAAACATACAAAGAATGCAGCATTTTGCTGGTAGTTTTTGTGCAGAATGGGAATTTCGCTTCTGAAATGCTTTTATAATTTATTTTTATAAATCCATGGAATTCTAAAAACAGTATTTCTGTATAAACTGCTGAATAATATTCCACAGTTTGTATAAACTGCAGATTACCGGTCCACAGATAAAGACAAAATTCTGCTTTGGAATTTCAGAATTCTGCCTGTTTCAAATGGAATTTTGTGGAATTAGGTAGAATTATCGAAATTCTGCATAATTCTAGCAGAAGCAGAATTTGAAAAATTCCAAACAGCTCTAATAGCTTTACCTCCACACCAATGCAGTGTTTTATGTGCCATATCAAAGTTAGGATTTTTGCTGATTTTTTTTTTTAATTTTGCCTTTTTGTAGGAAAGTGTAACCTTCAAAATGTGAACAGGTGAGAACTTTATTAGAACAGTCAGAGATTATTTAGAAAATATAAAGTTTTTTTCTGTATAATCACAAAATATGAAGAGTTTCAAAAGTTTTTTTTTTTTACAAAATAATGTTTTCATTTTTAAATATGAAAAATGTAACATACCTGCAAGAACCTTTATCACCAGGGCATTCAAAGCATGAAACCAATAGAAGAAAGGCCTCCTGTGGATGAAATTACATCAGCAAAATGAGTTGTATGAGTAACAGCATTAGATGGAGTTAATAGCCAGACAATTCCCCAGTAATCCCTTGTTCAGTGACTTTTGATAACAACGATGTTGCCAATTTGGCAGTGTCAGTGGCTAAGAAGTAGGTAGCACACTCGCCTCTGAGGCCGGGAGATCAAAGGGCTGTGGGTTCAGTTCCCACATCTGGCACTTTTGTTAATATCCCAGTACTGACATTGTAGTGCAGCATGAGAGGGGTGCTGCACTTCTGAGGTGCTGTCTTTTGGATGAGATGTTAAACCGAGGTCCCATCTGCCTGGATTGGTGGTAGTTCAGGTGGATATTAAAAATCCCATGGCACTTATCGAAAAGAGTAGGGGAAATTCCCCGGTGTCCTGGCCAAATTTCCCTCATTCACTAAAAATATCAACAACAGCTTAATCTGGTTCAAGGTCAGTTGGCATTCATCTGTATCCCCCTTCCCCGGGTCGTGCCTGAAAATAGGCAGGATTTGTCTAGTGCACTTACCTGGTCAACAAAAACTAAATAAATAAAATAAATAAATAAGAAGTCTTAGGACGCAGAGCTAAAAATAGCTAGATGTTTGGTTCTGAAAAAGTTTTCACTTGTATACCACCGGAAGAGACACAGCATAGCTCTCATTTAGGTCTGGTGAAATATAACAAATGTATTGGTAAATTGCAGCTCTGATATACATAAAAATACAATGAATACACTACATTTTTTAACAGGCTTTCATTCTGTTGTGGATGGGTTCTGGCAGTCCATAGGCCTATGTGCCAATACCCCAGGATGAGTCAACATGGCTCAGTCAGGCTCGTAAGTGCCTGCGACAATCATGCAGCCCTCAACATGAGTTTTTCCCAGTTTTTCCCTCCCTTCCACCTTACTCATGATGCCATGAGTAAGGTGGGAAGAGAACACAGTTGTAGACAGAGGAAATGATAGCCAAAGGGGTAGCTAAAGGGGATAAGACTTTCTTCATGGGGAGGGATAGTGAGGGTAAGGAGGATGACAGGGGGAGACTGCATGTAAGAGGATCAAGAAAAACAGACATGCTGAAAAAGTACAGTCTTCATAGTGGAGTGAGGGGAGGATGGACCACCAGTGAGTGGCAGGAACAGTGGGGGAAGGGGACAGAAGTGCATTTTCACAGGAAAGAGTCCTGAAGGAATTTACAGCTCTGAAAGTGGACAAGGCTATGGGACAGCATGAGATATACCCAAGGATACTAAAGTAACTCAAGGAGGTGCTTGCTGTACCACTGATGGCCTTATTCAAAAGCACACTGGAAACAGGCATGGTTCCAGAGGACTGGAGAAGAGCAGATGTGGTCCTGCTCCACAAGAGTAGCAGCAAGTAGGAGGCTGACAACTATTGACTGATCAGTTCCACATCAGTGGTGGAGAAATTAATGGAAACCCTGTTAAAGGAAAGATTAGTAGAGTATCTTGAACCTAGTGGGCTACAAGACCAAAGGCAGCATGGATTTATGGGGGAAGGGGGTCATGCTAGATGAATCTGATAGATTTCTTTGACTGGGTGACCAGGAAAATAGATCAGAGGAGGACACTGGGTGTAGCCTACCTGGACTTTTTAACAAAGACTTTAACACTGTACCCTGCTGGAGACTGATAAAAAAATTGAGCAGCCCAGGGGTGGGATCCAAAGTGGTAAATTTTGTGAGAAACTGGTTGATGGATAGGGGACAGTGGGTTGGGGTTAACAGCACTCACTTTAATGAGGGAAGAGTTACCAGTGGGATGATGTAGGACTCAGTACTGGGACTGGTCCTCTTCATAAGTGAACTGGCAAGGGAAGGTATGCCTTTTTACAGATGACACAACAATCTGTGATAGGGTGACTGCTTGGGGGGGTGAAGAGAAAATTGAGGAGTGGTCAAGGGCATGGTATCTGGGGTTCAATGCCAAAAAGTGCAAAATCATTTGCCTATGGCATAGGAACCCAGGAGCTGTGTATAGGATTGGCTGGAGGTACTGACAGTCACTAAGCAGGAAAAATACTGTGGGGTTATCGTGTGTGATAACTTTAAAGTGGCAGGGCAGTGTGACAAAGCAGGGGGTAGGGCCAGTGGGATGCTGGGATACATCAGGAGAGGTATCTCCAGCAGGAGGAGGGAGATGGTATTACCACTATGTTGCTTGCTGGTAGTACCTCACCTGGAGTATTGTGTCCAGTTCTGGAGGTCACATCCCAGAAAGGACATAGACAGGGTGGAGGCAGTCCACAGGAGGGCAACTAAAATGGTACAGGAGTTGAATCAAAATCCCTATGAGGAGAGATTGAGGGACCTCATCATGTACATCCTAGAAGAGAGGAGCATGAGTACCTTACGGGGTGAACAAGGTACAGGAGGGAAGTCCCTTTCAAATTAGAAAGAGTAACAGGACCAGAGGGCATACAATGAAACTGGGGTGGGGGGGAGAGTTTAAGAGGGATGTGAGGAAGTACTACTTCACTGAAAGAGTGGTGGATGCCTGGAACAGACTGCCATTGCAAGTGGTAGAGTCAAAAACAGTAAGGGGCTTCAAGCATTCATGGGATAGTCATAGGAGAATATTAAATAGACAGGGAGAGGGGAGTGTTATTGGAGACCAGTTAGGGTCTGTGGACACATGCTAGGCAGGGACCATCTAGACACAGGGAGAGGGGAGGGTTACTAGAGACCGGTTAGTGTCTGTGGACACATGCTAGGCAGGGACCATCTTGACAGACTGGGTGGGCCAAGCGGTCCTATTCTGCCAAAAAATTCTATGCTTCTGTGTTTCATGCCATGCCCTTTAATGGCCTCAAGAGCAATAGCTTCCTCCAGTGGTAAGGGGGTGAATCTTAATTGGCCCACTATATATTCACTGTGGCTGCAGAATGTCCTAGTCAGGGAAGGGAGTGTTATGGTGAGCAGCTTCCCAAACTCCAGATGCCAGTCACTGGTACCTCAGGCTCACTTCTAAACCCAGATCACCTGTGTTAGAGCATACTGCACTCTGTAAACAAAGTGGTAACTTTATTTCAATAATCTGTATACACCAACACACCATTTTGATGTTTCTGGTTTACTTTTCAAGAGTCTAGCCTTTACAACTGGCCTATGAAAAATGGGCAAGGGAGCATTTGAGGAAGTAGTGCAGACTAGAGTGAGCAGTATTGCATCATATCAGCAGAACTGTGACAGAGGTCATTGGTGGCTCATTTTGAGATTGTGGAGGAACATAAAAGTATATCACAAAAGACTGATAAGGCAGTGGTACTGTACAGTACTTAGAGAATACAAAAAAATAAATAATGAAAGACTGGGTCTGGCAGGTTGGCATTTGTTAAGTAGAAATGAACGCTAGAGGATAATGTATGGTCAGCTATCCATAACAAGCATGGGTAGCCATCAAGAGGTTGCCAGTGGTGACTGTTTAAACTTTGAGAGCGAAGCTTGAGAGGTTTTGGTCTCCATGGCAACCTCAAGAAGGCTGATCATGCCGGTTATGGATAGCCGACCATACATTATCTTTTATAGTGTGTGGCCTGCTATCTAAACAAGTCCATCTTCGACAATGTTTACACTTCAGTGTCCTTACTTTTGTTTTTATCCTCGGTTCCGCTCTCCTCCGCTCCCGCTATCACAGCCACAGCTGCTTCCTTACAGCAAGAGATTAGTGTAACGCGCATGTGCAAGTGTGTTCCATGTTGTTATACTGCAGTAGCTATGTAGCTAGTACAGCATAACAGCTACAATGATGTAACTACTACAGCATAAAAATGTTGTTGAAGGGATGGATTTCTATCCCTAACAACGTTCTACCATATTCTATATTACAATATTCCATTTTTCTTACTTTTTTTTCCTATAAACAATTCAACTGCTACTGTAATCTGAGGTGTCATTTCTTCAGCTGTTTGGAGAGTACATTGTTAGATCTGTAGCATTCCTGACTTCAGAAGGTAGTGGAGAAAAAATTTAATTTTTATATGCCTGGGCCAAGATGCAATGCCCTCTCATTTGGTAGAACTGATAAAGAAACAATAGCAACTTTCTGAAGTTCTTGTAATCTTTTATCTTTTACTTTTTATCTGTTTTGCCAAGTAGAGGGGGCTCTTTTCTCAGCCAATCTAAAAAAAACACTTTCTTCCTACAAAAGTAACTGGAATCTGGAAGCAGGGGAACAGCATTTGAGGGAGGTACAGGTTAAAAACTAATTCAGCTCATCTCTGTTTTATGTCCCTAAGAAATGGAAGTACAATATTTAAGGCTGTCTACAAAACAGAATCAAAAACCCATACATGTAGGATTACATGAGAGTATGGTTCACAGTGGAATTAATCCATCGTAGGTTGGTTGGATCCACTCGGCCTTCGGCCTCGTGGTCCAACCCCCCAAACCATGGATTAATACCACAGTAGACCCATGCTTTCTCATGGCTTAATCCTTATGTGTTGGTCTTCTGAATCCTGATTGGGATAGTTGTATTTTTTGTCCTTAATAGGACATTGTCAATCTTTTTTGCATCATATAATTTTTAAGTAAAACCCTGCATTTTATGATTGCTTGCTTTCTGTAAAATTTATTAATGTTACTGGTTGTTTCATCTGCCTCATTACTTATTAGAACTGAAATGCATGGTAATGTATAGCTATGCCCAGCTTTGTTTTGCTTCAAATCATTGACCTGCTCTTAGTGCACACTTCCTGAACATTAGAAACACCCTTGAACAGTGCAGCCACTCATGATACAGTAGTCTCCTCTACTACCACTGCGTAATGAGTGTCTAGATTGTTTTGGGGGAGTTCCTGAGTCCAGGAAAGATGCAGTTGGAGCCAGTCAAGAAATGTAAACAACCATGTTTTGGTGTGGTAACACCAGTATGTCTGGCAGTCAGTTTTTCATTTTTTAAAAGAAAAAAAGGAGCTGAATCAAACTATCAGCTGCATTAACAGTCTCTATAGAAGGTGAACAATCATAAAAATGTGTTTTTAAACTAAGGACACTTTGAGGCCTAAGGGGGTTGACAGTGTCCCTTTAAAGCAGCAGTGCAACGAGAAATGTTTTTGTAGTAAACCTAGTTTCAACTACAGTTAAGAAAAATATTAGTATACCTGTCAAATGTACTTGTCTAGGCACCTCCTATGCAATGCACCAATGGTCTTTTTAAAAAAATTTTTATCCTAAACCTTGCCAGGCCTACAATACTATGTCTATGCAAAATGTAGTGGCCATCTTTTTTTCTTGAGAAAAAGATTCAATTAAAACATTTATAAAATATTCAAATTTTGGTGGACTTAGAAAACTGTACCACCAAATAAAACCAGAGGATTCCAGGAATCTTTTATAGTGACAAAAAGGTAGGGTCAAATTTTTTTGCCACATTTCATTGCACTGGTGCTTTAGTGTCCTCCAGTCACTAAGAATAGAGAGTATCAGGATTTCTGCCTGGCCTACATGCTTGCTAGGAAGCTTTTTGTGATACATTGTGCTTGTACTAACCTGATTAAAATTGTTTTGTTTATACCTGAAATATTTCTTTTTATATATGTGCAACATTACTATCCAAGAGGCTCTAGGCCTCACTCCAAGGTATGTGCCATGTTCATGTGGCACTTCACATCTGCCCTCCCTTGGGATCGTAACAGGAGGAGAAAACATAGCTGGCCAGCATGATGAGACCAACCCGTCACAGGCACCACACCTGGCTCTATGGTGCATCTCCCATTTGAGGATCCATTTTGCAGCTGAGGGCTGCCCCCACCATGGGGGGGGGCTGTGGAAAGACAGGAGTTAGATGGTAAGTCCATACTGGGATGGGCTGATGGAGCTGGTGGGTTGGACCCTGATGACAAGATCAGCCTGGGGTGGCATAAATAGCATTAACTGTACAAAGAAAAAGATAACACCTTTGATAAATGTTGCAAATATATGTGGTGTCATTAGATATAAATATTTGTAAGGAACTAGGCCATGTGTTCTACTAATATCAGCTATTAGAGGTTCCCAAGAAAAATGTTTAAATAATCACACTTATGACAAAGTGTGTATAAGGCCTTTGTCTTACATCATTGAGATTTTGATATGCACTCGATAAGGATGTTCTACAAACAAAAGCAGTTAGTATTAAAAAGAGTATGTGGCTGGCCCATCAGCATGGCAGTAGTGATACTGCTTGTGATGCCAGCGGCCTATGTTCAGGAGCAGACCAAGGGTTGTCGGAGGGCCAGCTTGGGGGAGAAGGCTGAGTATCCATCAGATGGCTCCCCTTCTCTGGGAAGGGTAGCCTGGTACACACTGACCTCTATTGACGGCTAGGGTTAGTCAAGCCAACTAGATCTGATGAAGATATGATTTAATCATGACAAAACAATATCTTGGGTGTGTGCACCCAGGAAACACATGCCCATTTATGCTTCACCTGGAAATTAACTCAGTTTAGAAAACGGGCTTTGCAAATAAACAAATCTGATTGGCTGGCATGGGGTACATTAACTTACAGTGAGAGCCCTGTAAGTAAAAGGTACCAGTCATGCCAACCCTGCCAGCCTCATACATTGTATCCTTGTGCCCAGCCTGCCTTGTTATTGGCTAAAGAACTGGGCAACAAATTTCAAACTACCGCCATTTCTTCTTTGCCGCTTAGTGAGGCGAGTGAACCATCTCCATCCCATACCCAACAGAGCTTTTTTTTAAACTGCAGCACATGGCTCACAGTATAGGAACAACACAGGTGACAGCCGCTCCATTACTTCCTCATCCTCCCTCCCAACTATAGCCCCACTTTACAGTTTATTTCCCCCCAATTTTTTTTCTACTTGCCGTTCCAGCTCTCTCTCACATGGCTCACACACATTCCCCTCTCCTGCCCGTCATCCGCTGAGCCAGTACTGCTCTCAAAAAGAAAATGGAATAACTTCACTCCATAGTTAAACACACACAAAAAAATAATTAAAACTGATGTTGTCTCCGTGCAGTCTGTGACTGTCATGGATCTTCACTTCCTGGTTCAAGGTAACAATGTCACATGCCTGACCACTTGCAAATCCATTTTGCTGTCCAGCAAACAAAAAAATAAAACAGCTTCTCTAGGTAATACAAAGTGCCCTACCCAAAAAAAACACAAAAACCTTAATTTTTAAAAAACTACAATCACAGAGAGACATAATACTGGAGGTGATGGAGTGGAGGGAGAGCAAAAGAAGAGAATGACTGGGTGAGGGGGCAACAGGAGCTGGAACACCACAAAAAACAGAGGGACTACTTTACAGTAAAAACACTTCAACTCAATTTTTTACTGTATCTTTTAACTTCTTTTTAATCTTATTATTTGCCATTTAAAAATGTTACAGGTCGCCCATTTTCTAAGTGCAATAATACCCTCCAGGGTGGGTGGTATGGGCAATACCAGACCTTCCATGGGCTATAAGACCCTCCTCCTGCGGCCTTGGGCCTCATTACGCCCCTGGATGGTCCGGTATTGCCCAATACTGCCCACCCTGTCGGGTATTATTGCTTGCTGAGAGGACAGTGAATTTAGAAGTTGGTCTGAGGTATTTGTGATTGAACTACTTGTTATTGTCAACCTTTTTTTGTCCGGGCCTGTCACAATAAAGCTACATGGGAAATAAAGTAGGAAGATACCTATTCTTGTCTGTTCCATGAAGTGCTAATGCAAAGTGAGGTTTGAACCACTAAAATTGTGATCTTGTTTCCAGGCATCGTGCATTATGTTTTCAGAAGCATTCTGGGTCACAGAGCTTGTTACGAACTGTAACCGACATTACAATCTAACATTAACATATACATATAGCTACAGTATATGTGTATAGATCCAGAGAGCGAAAGAAGTTAAAACATTTGTGTTTTTTTGGGGGGGGGGGTTGACATCACATAGTGCCCAGATGGTTTGGAATTTTGCTCTGAACTTCTCAGGGTAGAAATTGCTTTGGTCAAAATAGTGCTTTTCACTAGTTTGGTGAAAAAAATATTAACCCGTTCCAAAGTTGTAAGAATTTGAAATTTCAGTTCTGAGCATGCTCAGTATGTTTTTTTTGAATAGCTGCTTGGAACGAAAAAAGCATTTGGTACATGTGAAAAAAGGGTCCTTTTTTGTATGGGGTAATCCTTTTACATGAGAAAAAATTATTTTTTTCATGTGGCTGCCATCTTTTTTTCTCAAAAATTTTTGGAAACCCATAAAAATGAGACCTTGCAGAGATACCAACACATGCATCTTGATAAACGGGATTATGTGGATTCTGGAGTTATTCTTTGGAAAAATGGCCCAGAAATGTGTTTTTTGTGCATTTTTAAATCTTCTTTGTGATTCACATTTCTTGTTTCATGTGCATGCATTAAAAGGAATTAATACATTTAAAAGAGATCCTTTCATACGAAAAGATTTTGGACTTTTTTTTTCAGATTCTCTTTTTGTAGTAAGGCATCTTTTTCTATATGAACTACACAACCTCCTTTATTTAAGTACTTTTCTCCCCCCATCTGACCCTCCCTTCAGCACCCACCTCCCTGCACCACAACCAGAAACATAACTGTGACACTGGGGGTGCCTAATCCCCCAATGTTGTGATTGGGGATCCTCTGTGCAAATCTTTTTTTTTTATCAACTGTTAAAGAAAAAGGTCAATCAATGTCTTTTGTGGCCATTCCTTACCCCCCACCAGACTCTCCCACTTGGCACTTACCTCTCCGCACCTCCCCAAATCCTTACCTACCCATCGGGGGTCCAATGTTGTAATTCTCTCTGGACTGCAGACACATCTTCACTCTTCAAATCTGAACCATGAACTGAAGATGCAGGTATGCAGTTCAGTGAATTTCAATAGGGGTTTGAACTTAGTGCCATAACTTAGGCATTTTTACATATTATTGGTCCAATTTTTCAACATGCCTTCTTAGGGACCTCACCTCATGAACAATGGCACTGTCATTAGGCAGATCTGTCCCAAAAGGTGATTTCACTGTACTTCATTAATGTGATAGCTGTCATTTTTCAAATCCTGTTCAAATTTCTTTTTTTTACATTCCAAAAGGTGATTTTGCAGTCCCTGTGTGAAATCAACTTTCTGGCACCAGTTGAACATTTTCTCTGCCCTTGTTCATGAGGAGGGATCATAAGAATGCTATTTTGAAAATTTGGTGCAAAAATATTAAAAACAACCAGGTTATGAGCTTATGTAGAATTTTTCAAACCCATGCTTGTAACTTTGGTACTTTTCAATATTTTTGCCCCAAATTTACAACACAGCAATATATTTATAGCACCAGAAGAATGTGACAGCTGTCATTTTTCAAATCCTGGCCAATATGTTTTTCACATCCCAAAAGGTGATGTCACAGACCCTGTGGGAAATCACCTTTCGGCCAGGAGTTGAACATTTTCTCTGCCCTTGTTCTTGAGATGGGGTCATAAGAAGGCTATGTTGGAAATTTGATGAAAAATATGAATAAATAACAAAGTGATGAGCCTATAGTACATTGAATCTTATGAATGTAGGCTAGTAAGTTCAATATTATTACCCAAAATTTTCAATATAGCCATTTCTTTACAGCACCTCATGAATGTCACAGCTGTCATTTTTCAACTCCTGCCCAAAATGTATTTTTGTCCCACAAAAATTGATTTCGCAGTCCCTGCACAAAATCACCTTTAAGCCAGAAGCTAAACATATTGTTTACCTGGCTTTGTGAGGCAGGTCATAACAAGGCTGTGTTAAAAATTTGGTGCAAAAAAGTACAAAACAACACATGTATGAGCCTATGTTACATTTTGCAAATGCAGGCTTATAACTTTGCTAATTTACAATATTTCTACCCCAAATTCCTCAGCTGCAGCCCTATCAGCTCTGGCAGAAATGTTTTTTTTTTTTTCACTTCAAACACTGCCAACATGTTTCACCCTCACATTCCAGCATTCTTCCTCCACTACAGACAGTCTGTTAGTGCTACCAGCTCTCTCCGCACTCCCACGCTCCTAACCCGCCACTCTTCCAATACTTCCATACTGACCAGCATTTGGAGCACGCATGGCATCAAGGCCTTAATGTATATGAAGAAGAAGGCAGCAGACTCACATTGTATGCACCAGACATGCTGACATGATGATACCAACTGGTAACATGAACACTCACTTGCGCTGCAGTAAGCTTATTTTAAAGAACTACTGACACTTCAAAGAAAATGTCAAAAACCATAATAATTAGGCACAATTCTGGTTGCATTCCATTTATAGTTTATATATTTCTCCTTCCCATAAGTATTTACTAAAGAAATGTGTATAAATATGACTGTTGTCCCTTGCAGTTCATTTTGAGTTGATCTACCTCTATTGGGTGTCAGCGTGGCTCAGTTGGTAGCACATCCGCCTCTGGACCAGAAGGTCGTGGGTTCTCGTCCCACACCGGGATGGACTTGCACCTAAAAATCGCTGGCATCCGAGTGCAGTATTGGGGGGTGCTATGCTGCTGGGGTGTGCTGTCCTTCGGATAAGATGTTAAACCGAGGTCCCTTCTGCCCATCCTGGTGTTGTCCAGGTGGAAGTAAAAGAACCCAGGGTACTCTTCGTAAAGAGCAGGGAACATTCCCGGTGTCCTGGCCAACATTCCCTTCCCATAAACTGGTTCATGCAATTATCCAGGCTGTGTGTGGGTGATGATGTGCAATATGGCCGCCACCACACATTCAGTCACTTCACTACCAGTCTAGCATTGCTTGTAAAGTGTTTTGGGATACTGTGTATGAAAAATGCTATATAAATGCTGATTCTTCTTCTTCTTCTTCTTCTATAGCTTAGTCCCTACTTCAAGTCATAATCCTCTGTTGTGACATCACAGTCTGTTGCCATGGGAGTAACTGTGAGGTTGTAAGCAGTGCTCTATGACTTCATGTAGGGAGAAAACAACAGGAATAGATGAACTCTTCAGGAGCAAAGATCCTGTTTTCATTCAAATGACCTCACTACAAACTAATGGGGAGGAGGCATACAGAACTAATGAAAAATACAAGCTGGACAGTGCCTATACCATTATATTATGTTTCATTAAAGTTCTCCTGACCAAGTCACCAGCTCTTTAAAATTACTGATGAACTTGAACTTTGGCCTACTAAGCTTACTATCAAAAGCAAACCTTTTAAAACTGCATGGTATAAATGGAGTACACTACTCCGTACTGGAAATATTGCAGGTATTTTTGCTCTCGTGCTGTTTGAGCCGGATGTCACTCGTGGCTTTGCCACTCATGATGTCATCAGGTCAAGCAGCACTCAAACAAAAATATCTGAAATATTTCCAGTGGGGGGGGGGTTAGCATATCTTTTATATATACTACAAAATGGGAATCTGTCTGTTACAGTGCTGTTAACATCATTGAGGGATTCCATGACATCATAAACCTTGAGAGTAAAGCTCAAGAGCATAATGTTGTCATGGAATCCTAAGATGGTGTTACAAGCACCTAGACAGCTAGAGTTCCATGTATTATTCTTTTATAATAAATGGGACTCTTTCCATGATGTGCTGTGGCACTTAAATCAGAAACTGACTGTTTAATATAGAAACATAGAAACATAGAAGTTGTTGGCAGATAAGGACCTCTTGGCCCTCCCAGTCTGCCTTATTTTGCCTACATACTGTGCCACTGCAGACCCTACTCGAACTCCAGCATTTTCCTCCCCTTGCCTTATTTCTAAGATCTCCTCATGTCTTTCCCTTGCATGCTTGAATTCTACCATTTTAGCACCCACCATCTCCACTTTGAGGCTGTTCCAGAGATCCACCATCATTTCTTTTTTTTTCTTTATTTGGAATCAGATTAAGGTTTTCATTCCTCAGATTTATGGAACATACATATCAATTGTAATTTCGTAATGCCTGTTACTGCTTGTTAATTGCTCTCTACTTTGTAATGTACTTGATGCATATTGGCACTATTTACTGTTTGCCTATGACTTATTTGAATGTCTTTCAATTTGCCTTACATTGGCTATGTATACTGTTGTGTTGTTTATGATTCACTGTATGCCTTCCAACACCCACTCACCCCAGGAAGCACCGTGAGATGAGCAACTTGTTGTTCAGTGTGCCCTTCCAGGTGAAACTCAAATCAATCAATAAATAAATAAATAAATAAAATTTATCATCTGGTTTTGAATTGCCCAATCATCATGTTCCACTCTACCTCTTTTAAAGCTAAGGTTTGTGTACCTTCCTATGTCCAGTCTCCAGATTCTCTAACACTTGTTGGTTCTTCTTGTGTTTTTTTGTTGCATATAGCTTATGGCCTATTTATGTATTATAAAAAAGGGTCCCACATTTGATGAAATTCTTGTGTTCTCTCCTTCCAGCCATAATGTATTCCTTCGAGTTTTGCATTATTGAGCATTATATTTAACCATTATTTGAGTGTTGGTGGTTCCTTTTCTTTCCAGTGTTGCAATATCAACTTCTTTGTATTCACTATTGCTAAATTTATAAATGCTTTCTCCTCTTTGTTTAGTTATGTACTGCTTATGAATGCAATGACAAAGAGAAGTATGCCTGTATCAAAATAAAAGTCTAGTGCTATTGTTACCCCTAATATCTACCTTATTTTGTGCCAATAATCTTTTAGTTTTGAACATGTTATACACATGTGTTTGTTTGTTCCTGGCAACTTTTCACATCTGAGGCATACAATAGATATTCCTTTTTGAAATTTATGCAATTTAGCCAGAGTTAATATACTTTATGCAAGATGTTATATTATATTTGTTTTAACTTATTATTTTTTGATACAACACCTGCTGTGTTCATTATTTCCAACCACCTTTGTTCATCCAAGTCTACTCTGATATATTTTTCCAATTATTTTTTTTAACTTTGTTAATTCTGTATATATGTCTGTATTTTCTTCTGACATGATTACTTCTATTGTTGATCTTGTAGGAGGTTTTAAATTTCCAATTTGTTTATTTAAATAGAGTCTTATTTGAAGATATGTGAGGAAATGTCCTCTTTGAAGGTTGTATTCCTTTTTAAATTGTAAAATTATTTTAAGTCTCCTTTATATGTGTTTTATTTGTTTAATGCCCTTTTCCCCATTCTTTGATGCTTGAGTTATGCCTGATCTTTTTTATACCTTTTATTGAATTTATGCATGTATCTAATGAAATTTAATGTTTCCATCTTATGTTTTCATGTGCTTCTTGTCATATTTCTATGGAAGATTTGGAGATTGTAAACCTTTTTTTTTTGCTTAAAAATCTATCTCTGAATTTACCCATATGATACTTCTTACGTCTTGAATTCCAAACTGTTCTTTTTTTTTATTTCTGACCATGTTTTTCCTTGGTTTGCTGAAACCAATTTAAATAATTGTTCTATTTGTGCAGCCATATAGTACATCTTTATTTTTGGTAGCCCAAGCCCTGCTTGTTCTTGCTGCAGGTAAAGCTTTTGTAATGCAATTCTTTTTTTTCATTGCTATAGAAATTTTCTCAATTTTTGTTTCCATTCTTGAAATAATTTTTTTTTTGGTAGATTAACAGGTAGTGTCTTGAACAAAAATAGTAGCCTAGGGAGAACATTCATCTTGATGATATTTATTCTACGTATCAAAGTTAAGGGTAGGTGTACCCAGGCTTCCATATCTGTATATATTTTTGATAGCAATAGTTTAATTGGTAATGCTGTGTTAAATCATTGCTTATATTATACCCAAGTTATCTTATTGCATTTTTGATAGGAATTTTATGTGAACTTATGATGTCATCTAATACTGTTTATTGATTGCAAGAATTTCTGTTTTATCCCAATTGATTTTATAACTGGAGTGCTTGGAACATTTTTCTATTATATTTAATAAGACTGGTAGAGTTAGTTTTACATCTTCCAGATAAATTAATACATCATCTGCATGCAGTGATATGATATGTTGTTGACTGTAATCCCTTTCAGTTGTTTATTTTCTCTTATTATTTTAGTTAATGGTTCCATGAAAATGGCAGCTAGGAGAGGAGAAAGTGGGCAGCCTTACCTTGTACCCTTTTGTAGTTTAAAAGGGGATGAAAGCTGGTTGTTAGTTTTCATTCTTGCTGTAGGATTACTAAATATTGACTAAATGGTGTTACAAATTTTTTTCTCCCACATCATTTTTTCTATAGTTGCCAACAAGAACTCCCAACTCACTCTATCAAACATTTTTTCATCATCCAGTGGCATCATTGCAGAGTTCTTGTTTGCTGTATTTCTATCAAATCTAATGTGCATCATATGTTGTCTGCTAGCCTTCTTCCCCTATGAATCCTGTTTGGTCCTGGTGTATAACACTAGTGATGTTTTGTGGCAATCATTTTGCTATTATTTTGGTGAATATCTTGTAATCTGAGTTTAGTAATTATATCGGCCCATATGATTAACATTTTTCTTGAGCCTTGTCTGAGTATAACAGTAGAATAATAGTGGCCTCATTAAATGTATTTGGTAGAGAGTCCCCCTGTAAAATTCTATTAAATAGATGCATTAGTTATGGAGCTAATTCCAGCTTAAATATTTTAAAGAATTCCATACTGAAACCATCTGTGTCTAGGGATTTATTGTTAGGCATTTCCTCTATTATCTCCAGGATTTCTAGTAGCATGAACTCCCTTTTTAGTATTACTCTAGCTTCAGTATCTATTGTTGGTAAATTTATCTCAGCCAAATATTCCTTGATTTCTTCTTCATCTTTATTAGTTTCTTATGTGTATAAATTTGTATAGAAGTTTAAAAGGTATCATTTATTAATTTGAGGTTCTGATGTTTTTTCCATTAATATATTGTATCAAATTAATTGTGTTGCTTGCTTTTTCCACCTTAGTTTGATAAGCTAGAAGTCTGTCTGGCTTTTCTCCCATGAAATAATATTTTGATCTTGCTCTTGCTATAGCTGCACTTGCTTTTGTTTCCTCAATCTGGTTAATTATATCTCTTAATAACAAGATCTTGTTCATATCTTCTTTCAGCTTCTGTTTGAATAAATTTAGCTTCCACAGTTGTTAATTCCTTTACTAATTGATTAAGGATTCTTTTATCCATTTTGTTTCTATGAGCAAAGTACAAGATACTTGTGCCTCTTAGCACTGCTTTTAATACATCACATTTTGTTTGTGCTGAGGTGCCATCCCCATCATTATTTGCTATGAAATTTGCTATTTCTTTTTTTAATGTTAGTATATATTTTATCTTGTAGCAAAATATTTTCTAATTTCCATGTTCTTGCAACCAGAGTATCATCTTTATTAGTTATTATTACTGTTATTGGGGCATGATCTGACAAGCCTGTGTTCCCATATGGAACATCCTTGACTCGTTCCCTCATAATTTTTGACACAAGATAAAAATCTGTTCTGGAGTGTGATTTATTTGGTGTTGAGTAGAAAGGGTATGTTTCTTTCATAGGGTGTAGTTGTCTAAATGGGTCTATCAGATTGTGGTCTTCCATCATTTTTTTTAATAATTTCCACTGATTTATTTTTTTCTTGTTATTGAACTTGGTGGTCTAGCTATATGTTTTTAATGCTGCATTAAAGTCTCCAGCAATTATATACGGTTCTGAGTGTTGTATTCATTCTAAAAAAAAACTTTATAAAGAATTGAGGTTCATCTTGATTTGTTGCTTATACTGAATCTAGAGTCATGCTATCACTTCCCTTTTCTACTGTTGCTATAGAGAATTGCCCTTCCTTATCATTTGTTTGATCATGCTATAAACTAAAATTTCTTTTATTAATATTGCTGTACCTCTTGTGTTGGTTACTTGCCCTACCCAAACCCTTTTAGACTACATTAAATTTTTACAATAATTAAAATCTTTTTTTGAAAAGTGAGTAGCATTAATATTTTTATATTCTTTCTTTTGCATACAGACATTAACTTTCTCATTTTCAAGCTTTCCCTCATTCCTTTGACATTCCATATCATACATCTTAATTCTGTCATAGTGTTATTATTATGTCCCTAGTTCCTAGAATCTGGAGTTTCTTCTTTTGGTATATTTGACTATTTTTCAAACTATTATTACATGATTTTTAGTTATGGTGTTTGTACTTACTGATGAAATTCTTTTTATCTTTTGCTGGTTTTTCCTCTCTACCTGAACCCCCCTCTCCCTCCCTCTCCCTCCCTTTCAACAACCTCCCCCCCCCAAGGTATTTGGGTGATGCTTCTTTAAATTCAGCTTGTGTTGCATTAAAGTAATATTCCTTTGCAACCCTTGGACTGTATACCCCTTTCCCTAACAAAGTTGCTGATTAAGAAACTCTGCCTGTGAGGCATGTGCCACCAGGTAGATTCCTTCTCAGGTCAACAGCTTGATCAGAATCACTCTCTTGCTGAGCACATTTGAATCTATTGATACTTTTATGAACCATTTGTAATATTCCTATCTTATACTGATAATGTATCTCATCATGTAGTGTGTAAATATATAAGGTAATCCTTTATCATCCATTTATCTATCTATCTATCTATCTAGTCCCCCTTTTCATATAGTTCATGCACCACCTTCCAGTGTAAATACAGTGCTTATTATTATAGGTGATAACCCACTTTTTTTTGAAAACTCTTCATTGTGACTCTTTATTCCTATAGCGTTCCCATTGTCATTGCCCCTGATGACTCTTCTGGGTCTACTTTTAAAGTTATCACCCTTTCTGCCTTGCTTGGGGATGAACAGATTCTCACTCATCCTTGTAAGGTGACTTTAAGCTTTGCTGGAGGTAACATCATAAATCAGATGTGCTGGGCTAGAATGGCCTTTGCTGGGGTGAATGTTTTTTTTTTTTTGCTAAACTTCAGCAGGGAAGTCAGGGTATACCTGTATATTTATGTCTCCTATTTGCAAACCTCTCCCGATTCTTGCCCTTTTGAGAATTTTCTCTTTATCCTGGAAGTAATATGGTTTTATACAGACAAATCTGGGTTGTTTGCCTTTATAATTTGGGTTGTTGGCTACCGTATGTGCTTTATCCAGTTCCACTTTTTGGTCAGGATACTTTCTTTCTACAGCTTCGGTTAATATTTTTTCAAAGATCTATTGGTTTAGTGCCTTCAACACCCTCTGGTATGCCCCCTAATTCTAAATTGTTCTGCTGTGCTCTGGTTTCTAACTCTTTGAATTTTTTTATTTAAGGATTTCCAGCTCTTTAGTGTGGGTCACCATCTTCTCTTGTATTGGTTTCATCTTTTCTTCTATTATGTTCTGCCTTTCTTCTAGCTCCTCTGTCTTTTTTTTTTTTTGCCAGTGTATCCATTTTATTTGATAGAGTTGAGACTTCAGGCTTCATTCACAAATCCCTCAATCTTGGCCAGCTAGTCGGGGCTATCTATATTGACCTAACAAAGGCCCCTGAGGCAGCTGCATGGTTCCACAGCTACCTACACTGCCGAACACAGCAAGTTAGGATAGATACCTTTCTCTCTGACACCAAGCCTGTGTGATCAGGTGTTCCACAGGGGTCAATACTGGGCCCCTTCCTCTTTAGCCTATTTTTGAATTGCCTTCCCCTAGCCAGTCAGTGGCATATCCTCCTCTACATGGATGATGCAGTTATCTTTTCTAATGGCTCTGACCCCACTGCTCTTAAGCAACAGCAACAATATGACTTCACCACCGTTGAGTCATGGTTCAAAAATCATAAATTGATAATGAACTACAAAAAAACCAAAAACATATTGTTCACCAGCCTTAAGAACAAGCACAAAAACTACTTGCTATCAATATGTGATAGGAGTGGTGTACCTCTTGAATGTGTTCATCACTTCAAATATCTTGGAATTACTCTTGATAGCTTTCTCTCCTATGCCCTCTACATAGACATCACAGCTAAAGCAATCAACAAATGCTTTGGGCTACTTTATCGCCACAGGCAGAGCCTGACCCCTGAAGCCCTCAGCATAGCAGTCCACAGTTCAGTGGGTTCTCTAGTGGACTATGGACTGCCAATATATGGCTCTGCCACAGATACTGCCTCCGACATCTAAAAACTGCCCTGAACAATGCCTGCAGGCTCACCTTAGGGACACATCGACTAACCCACACCTGCGATCTCTATGCAAAGGCTCACTGGCTAACACTCTTTGGTCACTTAAAATATCAATCCTGACTCCTGGTCAAAAAGATCTGCCTTGGTCAGCTCCTGACTGGTGTCCAACAACTCCTAGTTCCCAGCACTAATCCCAGACCCACCCGAAATTCAGAACTGCAGTCCTTCCTGACTCCAAAATGTCGAATATCTCAAGGACAAAGGTCCTTTGCCTATCGGGCGCTGTTGTGGTTCAGATTCCTCCATGAGAACATTATTAGCCTGCCCACTCTGTGGATCTTCAAAAAGAACCTAAAGAACCAATTAATACAGGATTCTCAATGTGTATGCCATTGCTAGCACCTAGCAAAGACATCTCCTTCCAACAGACCTTTCTCTCTCTCTCGGACACCCTGCATTTGGGGCTCAACTCTCCACCCCATGTCTCCAGCACTTCTATGCACTAACCCCTTGTGTTGCTGACAACTAACAGGCTCCCTGTTGGACACAGTTATTTAGTCTGTTTCTGTATGTATCTGACTGTGTTTACCTATTCCAGTTTTAGTTTTCACTGTATTTTTTGTATTCCTTTGTTTAAAGACCAAATGTACCTAAATGTTCTCATTCTACTTCTATTGCCTTGTTTGTCTCAATCCTCTGTATAATCACCTACTTGTTCTAAATGTACTAACGTGGAACCTATGTAAAGAGCTCTGAGCTCAAATGGTTAATCTGAGATCAGAAATAAAATAAATAAAAATAAATAATTCATTGTTGAGTCTCATTCATTAAGCCCTAAAATTGAAAGCTTAATGCTAGCAAAACCTTGTCTTACTTCTTTCATAAGTGATTCATATAATGACTCCTGATCTTCTGAGCCTACTCCTTGGTTATTCTGTTTGTTGTTATTATTGGCCCCTTTTCCACCCACTTTTATCTTTTCCTCTGATTTGCCTGATTCTTCACAGGTGCCATTTGTGTCCTTTTGATTAGAAAGTTCATTTTGTTCTGGCAGATTTTTAACTTTCCCTGTGATAGTGCTGCTAGAACTTCTGTTGTGGTGAGTGACCTCCGTCAATTCCCTTTTTAGTTTTGTTAGTTTTCTGCCTGTCTTCTCTGACTGGCCTGGCCTCTGTGCTACTTCTTGACTCAGCTTCTGGAGCAACCATTTTGTTTGTTTTAGCTTCCTTTTTTTGTGGTATTTGGCCTTGTATATTTTTATCTTGCATCTTACCCCCATATTATTTTCTTCAGTCCTAGACTCTTTCTCCATCTTGCTGCCTTGAGCCATATCCTTCTTGTTTTCGGCCACCATAGCAACCTGCTCTTGAAACTGCCTACTATTACTTGCCACCACCCAATTCAAGGTTTTGTTTTAATATAGATCTGTTGGGATTTTAGCAATAGTACAGTCGATTTCAGTATGTAAGAGACTTTTTAGAACCGGTTTAATCCCTTTTTACTGTTGTGTGTTCTTCTCCTCAGACTGGGGGTTGTAAGATGCGGTGTTGGAATTTCTGTTTGCCGACTCCCTGCTGCCGTTGCTACCGCTGATGCTGCAAACACTTCACCGACCTGTACGGAGACTGGTAAGTTGCCTTTTTTTCAGGGGTGAAAGAGGGTGTTTGTTTAGGTGCTAATTCAGATGATTGCCCTGGTATGTCTTTAACCACTTTGTCTATTTGATTAAACTTACCAACTTCTTACCCTTGGACCCATTTCTAGGCTGCCCAGCTTACTCACCAGTCTTCTGTGTGGAATGGTGTTGAAAGCCTTACTGAAATCCAGGTAGACCATATCCACTGCTCCACCCTGATCCACTTCCCTGGTCACCCAGTCAAAGAACTCAATCAGGTTTATCTGACAGGATCTCACCCCTGTGAAACCATGCTGTCTTGGATCCTGTAATCCACTGGTAACAAGGTATCCCCCAATCCTTTCCTTCAGAAGTGTTTCCATTACTTTACCCACCACTGAAGTCAGGCTGACAGGTCTGTAATTTCCTGCCTTCTACCTGTTACCACTTTTGTGTAGTGGGACCACATCTGCTCTCCTCCAGTCCCCCTGTACGTCCCTGTATCTAATGATAGGTTGAACAGGGCAGTCAGAGGTGCAACCAGCACCCCCTTGAGATCCCTCAATATCCTAGGGTGCACCTTGTTAGGCCCCATTGCCTTGTCCTCTTTTAGTTTTGCTAGTTCCTTGAGGACTCACTCCTCTGTAAAAAGACTAGTGCCTGCCTCCCTTCCTATAATAACCTTGTTCCTTATCTGTGGCCTGTCACCTACCCCCTCCTCTGTAAATACTGAACAAAAGTATTTGTTCAATGTGTCTTTTTTTTGGCCCTCTTCCACACAAACCCCTCCTTCCCATTTTAGCCTTACTATTGCTCCTTTGGTCTTCTTCATTTCATTTATCGATTATCAAAATCCTTATTTATCCAGGTGAACACCATTGAGCAAGGCTCATTTACAATATGGATCTGGTAGTACAAGGTCAAAGTACAATACAAATCAATACATATATATACAGTCAAGACAAGGGAATACAATTATCAATTTCAGGGGTAACAAGAACCATAACTCAGGTGAGCTTACAGCAGTACAGAGCAAATTACAAGATATGGCAAACATGTACATACAGTATCTGGGAGGGGTAAAAGGGATGCACAGTTAAGTAATCATGGTAGAGTACAGAAAATGTAGATGCATATAGCCCCTAGTACAAACCAGGACAACAATGAAGGTCAGGATAGGAAGGGGATACCAGAAGGACTATAATGAAGTTGTGGGAAGGGGGAAATGAAGGTGGGGAGGGGGAGTGAGGGGTTCAGGGGGTGATGGTAAGGGACAACAGGGTGATACAGGGAGTGCGGAAGACATTGGGGAAAGGGGGACAGGTCTCAACCAATAAATGCAAAGATGTAGCACCTATATCCCTAAAGAATGTGTTAGTCCCCTGTTTTGCTGACTTGGCAATATTCTCCTCTGTTTGCACCTTTGTGCTTCTAACTGCTTTGTTTCTTCCGATATCTCTCCCAATCCTTCTCCTTCTGTGTCATCTTGTATCTTCTAAATGTTAGCTTTTTTGCCCTTTCTTTGCTACTTCTTTAGAGAACCATAGTGGTCTCTTTGCTCGCTTGTCCATGTTAACCTGCCTGGCATACAGGTTTGTTGCCTTCTCAATGCCCTCCTTTATTCTTGCCCACTGTTCCTCGACTCCACCCAGTTTTCCTGTCCTTACTAGGGTGCCCCTAATTCATTCTCCCATTTTCTTAAAATCAGCCCTCCTGAAGTCCAGGATCCTCCTTTTAGTGTGGTTTGATTCTCCCCAGTTCTTATATTGAACCACACTGTACGATGATCACTGGTCCCCAGGTGGCTACCCACCATGATGTCAGTGAGTCTAAATCAATTTCATTCACACCCATGGCACTCATTCTCACTCACATAGTGCCAAGTTTCAATCAGCATTGCATACTATGACAACGATGTCCCAGCTTCATAGCAAGGATGCCTTTCCCCATCACTCACAACATTGGCAATTGTACCAGCTTTAATACAGACCTACCTTTAAAGTCACAGAATAAGAAATGCTGTGGCAATGATTCTTAATGACTCCACTTGGACTGTTAGTCTCGCTCATCAGGACAATGATGCCCAGGCTCTATGGCAATGAGGTCCCAGCTCTATGAAAATGACTCTCACCCCTGTCACCTTCCCCAAGTTAGACTTTCCTTTTATGAAGTTTCGCCAAGGCAATAGTATTTCTTTCAAGACAGTTTGTAAAATGTTTCCTGTGTGCTCTTTTTCGGCAGCATTCTAAACCATAATACCATTGATCTGACATAAGATTGATGGTATTATGACTTAGAATCCTCAGAACAGTAATATTATAAGATTTTCTTGCACCAGAGTTCCTATGGTAAAAAGTGCTAACCATGAATTACATATAGTATAGGGGTGTGGTTGCATCCATTTAGTTAGGGTTAAATCTTCACTTCTATGTTAAACTGAAAATATTGCACTTGAATAACACTGCAACTATTTGAGTGATTTGCATGAAATGTGGCATGCTCCATCAGGGAGCAAAGATCTCTTGATGTGGCAAGTTTCATTTTGGTCGGATGTGCAGGTGCAGAGATACAGAGTGTCAAAAAAGATGTAAAACTATGTGGAATTTTGATCTGAAATTGTTAAGGTTTATAGGTCTTGGGTCACACATTGGTGCCTTTTGAAGGTCCGGTGAGAAATATTAATCCATTACAAAGTAATTACATTTTAAAGTTTTCCATGATTTCCTGTGGAAAAAGTTAGATGTGAGGCTCGAAACAGGATTCTTTATCTCAAATAGATACTCCTGAACTGCAAATTGATAATCCTGAGCCACAAATGGGAAATTCTTTTTGTGCTGCTGCCATCTTATTTTATGTTAGCAGTGGCAACAAAGTTAAATTACTTGAAACATACATGGGTTACTAGAAGAAGAATAGCTGTCTTTAACTAATTGGGAGTTGTGGAATCTGAGTCTGCAGTTAGTTTTTTGGTATGTTTTTGTGAAAGATGTTTTTTCTACTTCTGTAAATCCTTTTTCACAAATCATGGAAAAGCTATGCTGCAAAACAAGATCCTTTTCCATAATTTGTGAAAAAGGATTTTCTTTTACCACAAATTGCAGCAAACTATCTTAAAAAAGTTCCCTTTGTAGCAATTTGTGGCAACGGATTTCCCTGGTAGTCTAGTGGTCCCTCCTTCCTCCCCTCATGTCCCATGGCAGTCCTACTAACAAAGAAAGATAGAGTTCCCTGGTGGTCTAGTGGTCCCTTCCCCCTACCCTAATGTCCAACTGTGTCATCATATAAAATCAAATTATATTCCCTGGTAGTCTAGTGCTCACTCCATGGTGTCTGATGGCCATCCCTGTATAAAATATTATATTTCCCTGGTAGTTTACTGGTCCCTCCTCCAATGTCTGATTGCCCTCCCTGTGAAAAAAATATATTTCCTAGTAGTCTTGTGGTCCCTCTCCCTCCCCACTATGCAGTAACCCTCCTGTATAACAAAATTTCCTAGTAGTCTAAGTGGTCCTCCCTCCCCAATGTCAGTCTCCATCCCCATGTAGAAAAATCCCTAGTAGTCTAGAGGTCCCTTCCCATTCCCATCCATCCCATTAAAACCAACTCCCATCCATGGTTGTCTAGTGGAACCCCCACCACCACCCCACCCTGTTGGGTAATCACCCATCACCCCACTCCCCCATCCTGACTCCTGGTTGGTGACCATCATAGCCCTCCTCTCACCTCTATGGCTGGCCACTGACTGAGCTATGAATGAGTGCATGATAGACAGTACATGCTCATTCATAGGTCAGTCACTGGTCAGCTGTGGAGGTGAGAGGAGGGTTGTGCTGGTCACTGACCAGGACTTGGAATGGGGGGAGCGGGGTGGTGGGTGATTACCTGACAGGGTGGGGAGTGCACTAGACCAACACAGATGGGAGTGGGTTTTAATGAAATGGGGATTGATAGAGAGGGACCACTAGACTACCCGGGAATTTTTTTTATAAAAGGATGGTGGTCAGAGATTGAGGGAGGGGAGAGGGACCACTAGATTACCAGAAAGATTTGTTACTATATAGGGAGGGCGATAGCACACACCGGGGGAGGGGGAGGGACCACTAGACTACCAGGAAATATTTATTTTTTCACAGGTAGGGTGATCGGACATTGGGGGAGGTCAGAGAGATCACTAGACTACTAGGGAAGTATATATATTTTTTATGGGGATGGCATTGAGAGATCGGGGTAGGAGGGAGGGACCACTAGACTACCAATGAGATTTTATATTATACTGGGAGAGCGATCACACACCAGGGAGGGGTGAGAGACTACTAGACTACCAGGATATTTTTTTATCATAGAAACAGCCATCAGGCGAGGGGGGGCGCTAGACTACCATGGAAATATATGTGTTATACGGGGATGGCGATTGGACATCGGGGAGGAGGGAGAAACCACTAGACTACCAGGGAATATTTTACCATTGAGTACAATGGTATTAGGATGACATAGGATCCTGTTTTGGAAAAAAGATCCATTATCATGCTTTTCCATTGACTACAATGGGATTATCATAATTTTGAATCCTGTTTCATGAAAAAGGAACCTTTATCATGCTTTCCCATTGACTATAATGGTACTACCTGTTTCTTTGTCACTCAGCAGTTTCTAAACAGTTTCTGGTTTTGGTCAGAAATTTTCATGGTAGAAAGGGCTTGCCCCACAGATATGCCTTTTGCTCCTTTGGTAAACAAATATTACATTGCTTTGGAGTTGTGTGGGGTTTAAATTTTGATTATTTTGCCACAGGATAACATTGTAATGGGAGGTGTACACAGCTGTTTCTTTGTCACTCTGCTGTGAAGAAATGGTTTGCAATTTTGCTCTCAAACTTTCAGGGTAAAAAGGGCTTGCCCTACCCATGTGCCTTTTGCTGTTTTCATGAAACAATATTACTCTATTCTGGAGTTCTGGGGGTTTAAATTATTCTTGTTCTCCCAGAAACAAATGTGCAGACCTTTATGGAGTGATGGGAGCACAGGGCCCAGACGGCCATGTGGTCCCATGGGGAAATAAAGATACTATTACAATCTGTCAAAAATTATGGCTGCATGGGAGTGTAGGGCCCAGTGGGCACTACACTCCTACAGGCAATAAGGCTACAATTATACTATCTCAAAAAATAAGGAAATTAGTTGCAAAAAATGTTGTTAGTGCATCGCTTAGGGTTCCACCAACATAAGTTGGGAAATGCGGTGTTAGGGTTTCCAACCCTAATGCCCCACCCTGCACACAGCAACAGGTGTGGAGGGGTGCCTTGGGGTTGTCAACACTAACACTCACCCTATTCTCCTATACTGTACCCATCTCATCTTATTTACTTATGAAGTGGGGTGAGCATTAGGGTTGACAACCCCATGCCTATTGCTACATGCAGGGTGGGGTGGTGTGTTAAAGTTGGAAACCCTAACACCACATTTCCTAACTTTTCTCAGTGGAACCCTGACTGATGCATTAACAAAGCTTTTTGCAACATATCTCTATATCTATATCTATATCTATATCTATATCTATATATATATTTCATTGCAAAAAATGTCATTAATGCATTAATGCATCATTAGGGCTGAACCATCAAAAGTAGGGAAATGCAACCTTAGGCTTCCCAAGCATACATCGGCACCCCCACTGTGTTCCATGCAGGGACACGTATGACGGATGTGTTTTGGCGTTGTGAACCCTAATGCTCACCCCATTGTCCTATATTGTACCTATATTGTACCTATGTTACCATAGTCATGGAATGGAATGAGCATTAGGATTCACAATGCCAAAACAAATCCGTCATATGTGTTCCTGCACGCACAGTGGGGGCGTGGTCTTATGATTGGGAAATCTAAGGTCGCATTTACCTACTTTGGATGGTTCAACCCTAATGGTGCATTGACAGTGTTTTTTTGCAATGAATTTCCATACATTCTCAGATAACTTACTGTACTTATGTCCCGGTAGGAGCGCAGGGACTTTCTGTCCCTGTGCTCCCATGCTCCATGATTTCCTTATTTTACTGTGGGGAGTGCAGGGTACTTTAGACCCTGTGCACCCATCCCTCTGTAGATGTGTGACCAAAGTATCAACATAGCCATCTTATTACACCAGCACATGTACCCAGTAAAGCAAATTTTCTGATCCTTCTGTGCAACTGCAGTGCCATTCTGTGCCACAGGTGTGAAAAGACATTTTGGACAGGATTTGCAAAATGACAGCTGTGACATACCCGAGGTTGGGTAATAAGAAGGCTATGTTGAAAATTGAGGTCAAAATATGTAAAATTTCTGAAGTTACAAGCGGGAGCACCAAAACTGCAATGAATGGTCATAACTTTGGCATTTTTTCATATTTTAACCCCACATTTTGAACATAGTTTTCTTATCACCCCACCTCATAAACTCCATAGATGAAAAGTTTTAAGTCTGTGCCAAAATTACATTTCATGCCACAGGTGCAAAAACATGTTTTGGGCAGGATGTAAAACATGACAACTTTACTACTGAAGGGGCGGTGTGAAAAATGGCTATGTTGAAAATTTGGAGTCAAAATATTGAAAATTAGCAAAGTTATGTGCGTGCGTAGAAATAGTTAAATGACAGCTCATAACTCAGCCATTTTTAGGAATTGTTTTGTCAAATTTTCAACATGGGCTTTTTGGGACCCCACCTCATGAATGCTGGCACTGTTATTTTGTTAGTCAGTCCAGAAAGGTGATTACATGCAATGACCACGCCAATCTGCACCACAGGTGTGAAAACAGGTTTTGGGCAGGATGTCAGAAATGACAGGTGTACTGTTCATGAGGTGGTGTGAAAATATGGCTATGCTGAAAATTTGGATTAAAAATATTAAAAATTGGCAAAGTTACATGCATGTGTAGGAAAATTTTGATGACCACGCATAACTCAGATGGTGTTTTGTATTTTTTCTCCAAATTTTCAACATGGACTTTTTGGGACCCCACCTCATGAACACTGGTACTGTCATTTTGTTACTAAGTCTTGAAAAGCGATTTCAGGCAGTGTCTAGAAAATCACATTATGGGTCCGATTTATGAAATTAAACAGAGAGTGTTCATGAGGTGGGGTCCCCAAAAGCCCAAGTTAAAAATTTGGTGAAAAAATACCTAAAAATAGCTGAGATATCAACATAAGTTGAAAACATCATTGACAGCCATTATACGGCACTTACCTTGATTCTTTAGTTCATGGGTCAGCTTTCAAGAGTGCAGACGTGTCCCAATCCCCAGAAGATAACAGCAGATGACCTCCAGAGGTAAGTATGGGGTAAGAGGGGGAAGGGTACAGCGAGGATGACGAGGGACCGGTTTCTTTATTTCAGGACAAAAAAAGACATCAGGGGACTGTTTTCTTTTTTGTAGGTTTAATAAAACAGATTTTGAGACACTGGGAGTGGGCTCCTCAGTGTCCCAGACAACTAGAGGGGGGTACACATATGGGGACACTGGGAGTGGGCTCTCCAGTGTTCCAGACTACTAGAGTGGGGTAGACATGTGGGGACACTGGGGTGGACTCCCCAGTATTCCAGAGTTCTTGGGAGGTACATATACAGGGACACTGGGAATGGGCTTCCCAGTGTCCCAGCAGCTAATGCAGCAGGACGTGAAACAGCAGGTGAGAACTCCCTGCTACTCCTTCTTTGTCAGTGGCAGCACCTTGACTACTGAAAATCGGGTGACAATGTCACAGGTGCTACTTACCATAGCATTTTCCCCACCTTGCATACTGCTGTGTACCAGACACAAAGAGAGAGAGAGAGAGAGAGAGACAGAAAGAGAGAGATACACAACTGCAGCACTTCAAGGATTCAGTGACCCTGTCTCGCTCTCTCTTACTCACCGTGTGGGTGTGTGTTTTTTTACAATGTTTGCTGCTGTATCTTGTGCTCTTGTCACTTTCAATCACATGTAAACAATAGGCAGTCTCCTCTGAGTGACTGGCTGGCACTCACAGCTTACTATCAATCACACATTACTTGCCTGGAGCTTGGTATCCCCCTCTCTCTCTCTCTGTCTCTCATTCTCACAGTTCCCAGTCACAACCATGGCAGTGACAGAGAGTGCCTTGCAGGGAGAGCTCACCTGCTCTTTTATGTCCTGCTGCATTCGTTGGCTGGTAAGTACTGTTGTGCAGTGAGCATGCCACACAGAGAGAGGAAGAAGAGAGATATAACAGTCAGCCCACAATAAGTGACACATCTGGAGGGAGCTGGAAACATGTTTCATTGAGTGCATTCAGCAATGGTGACCAGCACAGGGTATAATCGGGGACAGGAACAGGGATACAGTGCAGAAGTATGTGACAAGCATGTTGTATCTTGAAGCTTCTCCTACAACTGACAGCAAGCCGGACATACTGTGTCTTTCCATCACATCAGCAGGTGTTTTGTGTATGTGTCATGGGGACATCAGTAGCTGCATGTGTGAAACAAAGCCGTATCTGTCTCTGCCTGGTGTTGCCAGGGGGACACCCATAACACACAATGTATTTAACAGTGTCATCACCACATCACTATTTCAGGCATCTGTGCCTGTATTTTTCAGTAGATGCCAATAGCAGCATAAACAGATTAATAGCATGCCTTTCAGCAACCGTTGCAGTGTGTGCCTACTGTTGGGGGGGAGGGACATGTCACACAGTCGTGTAATAAAGATAAATAAACAACAACAAATTGAACCAGGGTCCTGGATTCGAGGTCACACTATTTTTTTTCACCCTTATTGTAGGGGGCAAAAATTTGGAGAGTCTGGGCTTAAACCCAAAACAACCTTGCTTTCGTGGGGACACTTAACTTTTCCCATAGAATATAATGGGAAAATTAAAACTTTTATAACTTTTGAACAGATTAATTATTTTTTCACCAAACCTTCAAAAGGCACATCTGTGACCCAAAGGATTTCTACCCTGAAATTTTCAGAACAGTACATAAAGCAGTTTTTGAGATATGCGTGATGAAATAAACTGCCCAAACTGGTAAATTTAGGATTTCATGATGCTGCATATTTCAAAAACCACAAAACAGATTCACACAACATTTGGCATATCAAGAGACGTACTCCTAGCGATTAGGCATGAAACATTCTGTGCAAATCTGTTGAATGGTTCCAAAGTTATTAAAGTTCAAACATTCAGGTTTAACATAGATGTTTGTACTTGACTCTAAGATACGGGCACTATTGTGCCAGTATAATATCTATATATATAATGCAACAGTTAGAGTTTTTTACAGCGACAAAAGTGAGGAAATTTGCCATTAGAATTACCACCCCTTGTACCCCATGACCAACCCACCCCCACCAACAGGCATCAGGGTGTGCATTGGGGTCATCAGCCATAACTCTCACCCCATTCCCTGTGTAAATGAGCTGAGGTGGTGCAGTATTGGAGAATGGGGTGGAGTTAGTACCGATGACCCTAACACACACCCCAATGCCTGTTGGTAAGTACATCATAAGTAAGTGTAGTAACCTAATGGCAAATTTCTCACTTTTGTCACTATAAAATACCCTAACTGTTGCATTAATGCAGTTTTTTGCAAAGAATTTCCTTGCTTTTTGAGAAAGCATAGTAAAGTACAATGTTGCGCAAGTTGGTGGGAGTGCAGGGCCAGAAAGATTTCTGCCTAACATAACAGTACAAGTACTGAATATCATATGTATTGGTGGGAGCATGTATTGGTGGGAGCGTGTGTCCCTTTGGGCCCCACACTCCCACCAACTTGAAACAAATCAAATTTTCATTTGTCTGAGTGGCATAATTCCGCACATGTTTACATTTTACACACCTAACCTCTGAAAATTACCTCTGTGGCAGTAAGGCTAGCTACCGTATAAATGTCAAGCCACTACCACAATGCAGAAAGCTATCCGCAAAATGTAAACTGTGTCATGCAATATCTCTGCAGCAAATAAATTTTCTGACACCTAAATACCATAATTCACATCTACAGGACATCCCCTTAACACCCTCCAAATTTCAAGTTAAAAGACCAAACCATTTCTGAGTTATTTAATTTTAAAGTTTTAGATTTTCATTCGTCGGAGTGGCATAATTCTGCACCGGTTTACATTTTACACACCTAACCACTGAAAAGTATGTCCATGGAAGTAAGGCTAGCTACCCTATAAATTTCAAGCCACTACCACAATTCAGAACACTCTCTGCAAAATGTAAACTGCGCCACACAATATCTCCACAACAAATTTATTTTCCAACACCATAATTCACATCTATAGGACATCCCCTCAACACCGTCCAAATTTCAAGTTAAGATACCAAACCATTTCAGAGATATTCAATTTCAAAGTTTGTGCACCTTTGAGAATTCTTTGATCATGAAAATCAGCCATAACCCACAAAATGGTGGACCTCGTGGCTGAAAATGCACTAAAATGGCAGATCTCGTGAACGAAAAATCTTTGACCATGAGGGGGGCAACTTCAAACCCTTATAACTCTGGAACAGAATAATATTTTTTTCACCAAACAAAAACTGGCATGTTCCATAAACAAAGGGCTTTCATCAAGCCAAGCTTTAGACAAATCAACCACACAATGGCTGTGCTATGTGTCGTGGAAGACAGTGTGCTAAAATAGCAGAAACTGCATTTTTGGCACTTCTCTGCACAAAAACCGTATACACTAGTTAAATAGAAATTGGTATATCAAGAGATGTACCATGCCAGTGCATGTATGCCAAATATTATCCAAATATCTTCAACAGTTCCAGAGTGGCACAAGAGGAAAAGTGCACACAAGTGGCGAAAAATTACTTGTCAAATGAGCAACATTTTCTCGAGAAATCTTCAAACAGCACCACAGCCCAGCACCCATGTATATAAAACAATCTGAAGTCAGTCAAATACATCCTTGCTGCACACCAAACGATGACATAATCACTGTTTTCACAATACACACATATGTATTTTACTATTATTAACTATAGTGACAGACCCTCCCAAAAAAGGCATTACTTTAGAACAGAACAATATTTTTTAACAAAATCTTCAAAGGACACCACCAAAGTCCAGCACCCATGCATACAACCCAATCTGAAGTCACTCAAATGCATTCTTCAACAGCTGCTGGGAGCATGGGACCCGTCATCATAGTACAAGTACTGAATATTATATGTATTGGTGGGAGTGCATATTGCTGGGAGCGCGGGATCCTTTGGGCCCCAAGCTCCCACCAACTCATCCATTTCTCCCTAACATCACAGTACAAGTACTAAATATCATATGTATTGGTGGGAGCACATATTGCTGGGAGCTCGGGGCACTTCTGACCCCACACTCCAACCAACTTGTCCATTTCTGCCTAATATCACACTGCAACTACTGAATATCATACATACTGGTGGGAGCACGTATTGGTGGGAGCGCAGGACCCTTTATGCCTACCATCATAGTACAAGTACTAAATGTCATATGTACTGGTGAGAGCACAAATTGCTGGGTGCGGGTCCCGTGCTCCCTCCCACATTGCCCAGCACTCCATAACCACATACATCTTCCATACATTTTAGTTCTCCTATACATAATCATGAAATCTTCCTACACACCCAAATATAGGCTCACCATGCCATTCACAATGCACAGAAATGTTTTCCCAGTAACTATAATGAACAAGCATCACAGCTCAGTAACTGTAACTGGCACCGAAACAAAAACTGACACAATCCAAGATCTATGATGACTCTTTTTACATACCAAATTTCACTCAACTCATGCACACGGTTCAAAAGTTACTGAAGTGAAACAAACCAAATTTTCATTAGTCAAAGTGGAATAATTCTGCACCTGTTTACATTTCACACATCTAATCACTGAAAAGTATGTCCATGGCAGTAAGGCTAGCTACCCTATAAATTTCAAGCCACTAGCACAATGCAGAACGCTAGCCACAAAACGTAAACTGCATCGTACAATAGCTCCACAACAAATTTATTTTCTGACACCTAAATGCCACAGTTCACATCTACTGGACATCCCCTCAGCGCCCTCCAAATTTCAAGTTAAATGACCAAACCGTTTCCAAGAAATTAAATTTTAATGTTTTAACAGTTCTTTAATCGTGAGAATCGGCCGCGACCTCACAATCAAAGATCATCTTTGAAAGTCAGAGGACATCTGGTCCCTCCCAGAGACATCTGGTCCAGCAAAAATATGACCATCTTATCCCACCCTTGTGAACGAAGCTCACGATCAAACAATTCTCTTAATCAAAGAATTTGCAGGCTCACGATCAAAGATTGTTAGCGAGCCACTATCAAAGAAATTAAAAGTTTAAAACTCTATTTTTTGACACAAGTACATTAAACCACAGGCATGGCTCGATAGAGGGAAGCCCCTTGAGCAAAACCCATCCAAGTTTTACTTCAGAAGTCACCCCTTGGCTGAGATATTTGTTTTTTTCCAACCCAAACTGAAAACAAGACAGTGGCAGTTGCGATCGATAAATTTCTCATGATCAAAGAACCTTTGACCATGAGCCTGCACATTCTTTGATCATGAGGAATGACCAGATGACCAAAATCCCATTCTTCTTTTGCAAAATAACCATATAAATATAGCTATATAAATTTTTCCATAGACTTATGATGGGAGCTAAAAAGTTTAATAACTTTGAATGGATTAATATTTTTTCACCAAACAAAAAGTGAAATGTTCCTTGACTCAAGCTGTTTCTATGTGCCAGGTTGCAGACTGGAACACCACACAGCAGCCACGCAGCACCATGGACAAAATCCAAAAAACTACCCACAAAACTGCTGAAAAGTGTATTTTTCAGTGATTCACTGTGTAAAAATTGTATGTCCAACTGAAACACAATTTGGCAGATCAAGAGATCTACTATGCCCCACCATGCATACCAAATTTCATGCAAATCCGTTGAACAGGTCCAAAGTTATTAACGCGCACAATTTCAAGTTTAACAGTAAAGTGCCTTCATAACCCTAACTATAGGGGCGACTGACGCCCGCTATCATATATATATATATATATATATATATATATATATATATACACACACACACATTTTTTGCAAAAAACTGCATTAATGCAACAGTTAAGGTTTTCTACAATGACAAAAGCGAGGAAATTTGGCGTTAGGGTTTTCAACCCTAACTCCAACTCTCCCCCCATTGCCACACACACATAGACGCACACACACACACACACACACACACACACACACACACACAGAACACACAACTGTGGGGCGGTACAAGGCAAGACAATCAATCACAGACACACACCATAACACAACAGAAATAACATACAACTTCTTAAACATACCACAACAGGCATCCATCATCATGTTTCACCGACTGTATCACTTCTGCTGCCATCCCAGTCTTTTGGGTGTGTACACCCTTCTGCATAACAGCATAATTTAAGTAGTAAAATACATGTATTGGTGGGAACGCGGGACCCTTTGGGCCCCAAGCTCCCACCAACTTGCCCAATTCTACATAACACCATAATATAACTACTAAACAAATGTATTGGTGGGAGTGTGGGACCCAGCCCCCACCAGCTTGCCCATTTCTGCATAACAGCATATCCCCATGTTCCCACCAAGTTGTCCATTTCTGCATAACACCATAATATAAGTAGAAAAACACATTTATTGGTGAGAGCCTGGGACCCTTCAGGCCCCTAGACTACCACCAACTTGGCTAAAATTACCCATTTCTGCATAACAGCGTAATATAAGTAGCAAAACACATGTATTCCCACCAACTTGCCTGTTTCTGTATAACAGCATAATATAAGTAGTAAAACACATGTATTGGTAGGAGCATCTCACATGCTTGTAGAGGATGTCAGTGTATACACCCAAGAGGCTAGGATGGCAGCAGAAGTGATACAGTTGGTGAAACATGGTGATGGATGCCTGTTTTGGTATGTTTAAGAAGGTGTATGTTATTTCTGTTGCGTTATGTGTGTGCCTATGATTGGTTGTCTTGCCTTATACCACCCCCCCCAGTTGTGTGTTCTGTGTTGGGTGCTTGTATGTGTGGCAGTGGTGGGGGGAAGTCGGAGTTAGGGTTGAAAACCCTTACGCTGAATTTCCTCACTTCTGTCACTATAGAAAACCCCAACTGTTGCATTAACACAGTTTTTTTGCAAAGAACTCCCTTACTTTTTGGAAAAGCATAGGTAAGTACATTGTCGCGCAAGTTGGTGGGAGCACTGCATAACAATATACATCTGCCATACCTTTTGAGCTGTCCTGTACCTTATAATGGGATCTTCCTGCGCACTCAAAAATGTGCTCACCACGGTCTTCACAATGCACATATATAATTTCCCATTAACTATAATGAGCATGCACCACAATTCAGCAACCATAACTGCCACTGATACGAAAACTGTCACAATCGAAGATCTATGATTAATCTTTCTATATTCCAAATTTCAGGCAAATTGGACACACAATTCAAAAGTTATTGAAGTGGAACAAACAAAAATTTTCATTCATCGGAGTGGCATAATTCCGCACCTGTTTAGGTTTTACACACCAAACCACTGAACAGCACCTAGAGGCAGTGTAGCGCAGTGGTTTAAGGTTCTGAGCTGCAAATCTGGTGACATCCAGCAGACCAAACCTGGGTTTGAATCCCACAGCTTCCACTTGCATACTGTGTGACCCTGAGCAAGTCACTTAACTTCCCTGTGCTCCCAGGTCGCTCCTGTAAAAAAGCTTTCAGCTTAGTGTGATACTCCTGGTTAAACAACTAAATAACAAAATAAAATAACCTCTGTGGCACTAGGGCTACCTACCCTATACATTTCAAGCAAATAGCACCATGCATAATCCTATGGGCAAAACGTTAAGTACATCACTCAATATCTCTACAACAAATTAATTTTCCAGCACCTGAACAGCATCAGTCACATCTCTAGGACATCCCCATAACACCCTCCAAATTTCAAGTAAAAAAAAAAAAAAAAACATTTCAGAGATATTTCATTTTAAACTTTTACCACCTTTAAAAATTCTTTGGTCACGAGAATCGGCCACAACCTTGTGACCTCAGATCATTATTGGCCATCAGTGGACATCTGATCAAGAAATTTGGGTGATCTGGTACTTCCCAAGGAAATCTGGTCCTGAAAAATCTGGCCATCTTGTCGTGAAGTGGCGAAATAAGCTCACGAATGAAAATGATCTCGTGAGCAAAGAATTTGCAGGCTCGTGATCAAAGATCGCTAGCAAGCTGCGACCAAAGATTTTTAAAGTTTAAAACTCTATTTTTAGACACAAATGAAAGAAACCACAGGCGTGGGTTGATAGAGGGAAGCCCCCTGAGCAACACCCATCCTTCCTTTACTTCAGAAGTCACCCATGGGCTGAGATATTTGTTTTCTTCCGACCACAAACTTAAAACAAGATGGTGGCCATCATGACTGATAAATTTCCCATGACCAAAGATTTTTCAGCTGCTAGCCTGCAAATTCTTTGATTGTGAGGACAGACCAGATGGCCAGAACTCCATTCTTCTTTTGCAAATCATACATATAAATTTTCCCATTGACATATAATAGGAACTTCAAACTTTAATAACTTTTGAATGGATTAATATTTTTTCACCAAATGAAAAGTAGCGTGTTCCTTGACCAAGCATTTTCCATGTTTCAAGTTTTGGACCAGCAGATCACACGGCAGCCGTGCAATGCCACGGACAAAAAATATGCAAAACAGACGAAAAGTGCATTTTTTTGGCATTTTGCTGTGCACAAAGCATACATCTGACCAAAACGCAACTTGGTACATCAAGAGATCTGCCATGCCACACCACACATACCAAATTTTGTGCAAATCCATAGAACAGTTGCAAAGTTATTAACGTGCAAAATTTGAGGTTTAACATTAAAGTGCCTACTCAACCCTAACTATAGGGGCACAGTCATACATATATATAGATATATATATATCTATATATATATATATAGATATATATATATCTATACATATTCTTTGCAAAAACTTTGTTAATGCATCAGTTAGGGTTGTTTCAACACTGACAAAAGTGTGGAAATTCCATGTTAGAGTTAACACCACTAACACCCCTCTACCACCCCCCAACCTTCACACACCAACAGGCATTGGGGTGTGTGTTGGGGTCATCGGCCTATCACCCCATTCCATGTGTAAAGAAGCTATGGTGGTGCAGTATAGGAGAATGGGGTGAGAGTTAGGCACGACCACCCTTACGCACACCCCAATGCCTGTTGGTGTGTGGAGGGTATATATTATAGGGGTGGAGTCATGCCCCAAGTAGGAACTTTAATATTAAACCTCAAATCTTTTGTGGTTCAAAAGTTATTCAGAATACAAGATTCCCCATTATAGTCAGTGGGAAAAGTTAACAACAGATGATAATGTTTTGAAAATGGGCATTTTTATTGTCGCAAATGACCCTTTTACTTTTGTGAGTCGGCTATTTTGTTTCAGTTGGTGGTCAGAAAAATGCCTGGTGGGTCACGTGATGGCAGCCTAATGGAGCAACAGCTAGCTTCTATTGCTCCGCATCCCTCCCGGGTATTTCCACTGCAAACCTACTTTTCTAAATCGAACTTCAACTTGGAAAGAGTCTTAAACTACTCTTACAGCTAAGAGACAGAGAAAATATCTAAAAATATGGAGGTATATATGCGCAAGGCACCTCCACGGCACTCACCTCCTCCCACTCTGGAGAAAGACAAGGCTGTGAAGTGGCCTAAACAACAACCAGCCGCTAGCGGTAAAACTTCAATGGGGTCATCGGTCCTCACAGAGGAACGCTTCCTGGAGATTATGCAGGTGCTTCAGAGCTCCATTGCGGCCATATCTGAAGAGCTGCATCAGGTACACTCCTCGATGGACTCTCTGGCTATATGAGTTTCTGATTCAGAGGCATGTCTTATTTCTTTGGAAAAGAGGCAAGATAAAGCTGAGTTAGATCATAACAGTGTGGCAAAAAGGCTTAAAAGAATGGAAGAGAAACTAGAAGATCTTGAGGGCAGAAGCCAATGAAATAACCTGCTTATTCTCAGGATCCCCGAAAAGGAAGAAGGCAATTCCCTGATTCTATTTTTGCAAACACTTTGCGAAAAGATAGCTGGACCACCGCTGAATGGCACTGCATATACCATCGCAAGAGCTCACAGAGCGCTACGTCCTATGCCACCCCCCGGTTCACCTCCTAGGCCTCTAATCTTTAAATTGCTCAATTTTCTTGACAAATAGCACATCTTGGCCCAAATCAAAACCCTGCAAGAGGAACAATGGGAGGGTAGGACAATACGTGTAACCCAAGACCTACCTCAGTTGATCAGAATGTGGACACAGGAGCTGCACCCCCTGGTTTCTAAACTAATTGTGGCTGGGAAGCAGTTTCGGGTTTGATACCCAGCCATTCTGCAGGTGAGAATCAATGATCAATGGCATGCTTTTGATACACAGGATCAAACACAACTTGAGCTCAAGAAGCTATTATCTGATTTGCTTAAGTGACTGGGCCATTTATTTGGTACTTAGAGTGAACTGCTTGGCCTGCTAAATTGCAAGGTTAAAAGACCCGAGTATTGTCCTGGAACTTTTTACTGATTGTAGTAGTCTCTATGAGACCAGTTGGAGCCAGGGATTTTCTTCCTATGCAGGTTTCCATTAGGCCCAGTGCATTTGAAAGCTTTTGACTGTACTTGTGGCTAGGACTTAATAATTTACCAACAAATACCCAAATCACTTGGACATGGTGTGGGACCTTCGCTCATTTATTTCACTTTATTTGTTCCTATTTGCATGTCTGTGTAAAAGGACTTTACACACGCTTTCTATCCCTGTGATGGATCTCTAACCATTTTGCTGCCAGTTCATACAAGGATGTTCATGGGTTATTAAGGGTTGTTCTTTATTCAATTGAATGATTTGTTTGGACTATCTAACTACAAAAGTCATAGGCTTGTCGCATTCCATTTATTTTTCCTACTGGTGGATTTTTATTTGTGTCATACTATGGTAGCCCTCGGATGCTGAATAGCATTCATACACCTTGAGTTTCTAGCCAAAATTAATGGCACCAACAAGTAATGTTTACTCCTGGGTGGATCACCTTCTATCTATCTTTAACTGTTATAATTTTTGAATGTAATGATATCATTCTTTATATAGAATGTTTCAGGGGGGAATGTTGGGGAATAGGGAGAAGGGAAAGTTGTTTCACAAGGGTGCAAATTAACATCACCTGGCAGTATATTTAGTGAGTACAGCTGGTAGAACTGGGGGTACTTGCTTAGTATTTCTTATTAGTGATTGAAGTTTAATCGGAGTGTTATAGTTTAATGAGGAAACTTAGTAGTAAAATAGAGGGGGGAGGACATGCCAAATTTTCTTTTTCTAGACTACAGTTGGTTAATTGTTATTTGTTTGGAGCAAAGCCTCTCAGACCGATTTCTCTTGGTATTATTCCATCTTGACTTGCAATAATGGGGGGCCCATATAATATTACAACCTGGAATATCCGAGGTGCCAGAGACAGGTGTAAACGACAAGTGATTTTAAGACATCTATCCCACCTACATGTTGGAATTGTGTGCCTACAAGGAACACATCTAAGGAGAACAGACACATCTCTCCTTTGTAGAAATTGGGTAGGGCAAGCCTATGGAGCTGGTATTTCCACCAGTCGAGGGGGGGTTGCCGTACTCATTGCCAAAATGGTCCCTTTCAAATTGGTCCAAGAAATATGGGATGTAAAAGGCAGATATGTTTTATTGCATGGTGTCCTGCAGTCCCAGTCGATTCTGATAGGGTCCGTTTATGGCCGTAATATAGACTCGCCCCTGTTTTTCTCACACCTCCTTAACTTGATCACTTCACACATGAGGCCATATTGCTGGGAGGGGACTGGAACTTAATGTGACAATTCCAATTGGATCGATTTGATGCCAAAAGAGTTAGACTTTCACCAGCCAAAAGGGCCCTCAGTGACCTTATGAATGGAGCAGGGTTGGTGGATATATGGAGAATATTGCACCCCATGTAAAAATCTTATACTTTTTTCTCTTTTCCCCACCGCACCTGTTCTAGGCTTGATTACATTTTGATTAGTTCCTTTCTTCTTCCAGGAATAATTGATAGCCTAATACATGCTAGAGTAATTTCAGATCATTCGCCTGTCTCTCTTTCCTACCTGGTAGGTCCTGTTATACAAAGAGACTCCTTGTGGCACCTAAATAATCAATTACTTAACTCTCCAACCACCCTATTGCATATTAAAGACTTTGTTTCCCAATTCCTTAAAACCAATAAAGATTCAGTTACCAGGTTTGATATTGTATGGGAAGCCCTTAAATGTGCATTGCATGGTGAATATATTCACCTTGCTTCCAAAAGAGCCCGACAGTTTAAAACTAAAGTTGAGGGTTTGTTGCTTGACATTAAATCTGCTGAAAGAAACATTAGCCGCCATTCACTTGATGAAGACTGGACTAAGTTACATGTTTTAAATGCTTAATTTTATGATCTTATGTCCCAGAAAGCGGAATTAGCACTGCGGAGAACCAAACTTAAATATCTAAAGTCAGGTGAAAGGGTGGGCAAATTGCTTACTATTTGAATTAAACAAGCGGAAATGAACCGTTGTATACCTAGTTTGCAAACAACTGATACGGACCCCATAACTACCCATCCCCAACAAATTACTGCTATTTTTAAGTCATGCTTTCAGGACTTATATTTTGTCTCCGGAGAAGACATTGTTGCTCAGAATGACATAAATAAATATATAGATCTAATCGATCTCCTAAAACTTCCTCCTGATATGATAGCTCCCTTGGGTACATCCATCCAAGTTATGGAAAAGGAAAATGTGATCAGCCAACTCCCAATAGATAAATCCCCAGGCCCTGATGGACTCACAGATAACCTGTTTAAGTCTTGCTTTACAGACTTAGCTACTTTTTTTTATGGAAGTATATAACTATTGGTTTCTTAATGGATTCTCTGAACAACATTTCCAGGAAGCTATTATTACCGTTATACCTAAACCTGGTAGAGATCCCCTCCGTCCAGAAAATTACCATCCCATATCACTTTTAAACACTGATATTAAAATACTCGTAAAAGTCCTTGCTTACAGGTTAAGTCCCCTCATGAGTATTTTAGTTGGCCCTGAACAAGTCAGTTTTATGGCTGCTAGATGTTCTAGTGATCATATATGTTGCTTATTACATCCATTCTCCCTGCCAAATCACTCAGACATACCTGCTGCTTTGATCTCACTAGATGCCAAAAAGGCATTTGACCGAGTCTCCTGGGACTTTCTATTTATGGTCTTGGATAGACTCTGTTTCCCTAATAATTTTATTAGTTGGGTGCAACTTCTCTACAATGCACCTACAGCACATGTCTGGTGTAATGGTCTCCTATCTGATTCCCTCCCATTGCAACGTGGCACTAGACAAGGCTGTCCCCTTTCCCCTTTACTTTATAACATATATCTAGAACCCTTCATCCAGAAATTAATCTCTTCACCGGACCTCCAAGGTATGCAGGTAGGTGCCTCTAGTCATATTATTTCTGCTTATGCTGATGACCTACTATTACACCTAGAAAATCCGGTCTGTGGTGTTCCTGCTTTACTTAGAGAAATTGGTCTTTTTTCCAAAGTTTCTTTTTACAAGCTTAACCCCTCCAAAGCAAAAATTTTCCCAATGAATAAGAAATCCTCACCGTCTGATAGCAAGGGAAGTGATTTGGTCTGGGAATCAAAGTCTTTAACATATTTAGGTCTAAAGATTTTTAGAGAATTCCCACCATTAATAAAAAAACTACTCTGCTTTAATGGCGACTCTCAAGACAGACTTGACAAGATGGGGCTCATTACCAATCTCATTGTGGGGTAGAATAGCTACCATTAAAATGAATATTTTACCTCGCATTCTTTACCCTCTAAATATGCTGTGTATTTTCCTTCCAAAGCATTGGTTTGCTGATTTAAACCTTAATTAATCATTATCTTTGGAAGGGAAAGAAAGTCTGGCGAGCATACTTTAAGCTCACTGCACCGAAGCTACAAGGAGGTCTTTCTCTTCCTTCCTTTTTTACCTATTTCTGTGCTACACATACAGTATAAGTAAACTTGTCCATTGGATCATAACACCTGACCAAAGGATTCCTGGCTCCCTCAAACCCCTTTGGCTGGATATTGAGACAGTTTTGGCAGGTACCCATCACTGTACTTTGTCTGCATTATTATACTCCCCTCCTTGGATGCTGCCTAAGGCCCTTAGAAATACACCAGTTGGTTGGTCCCTTAAGGTGTTATTCCAGCTGCAAAAACACTGGAATGTTAATTGATACAAATCATTACAACAACCCCTAATCAACAACCCAAATTTCTAAATTGCTCAAACCCCTATTTCCCCTCTCTTTTGGGCCCCCTGCATAACCTGAAATTATGTGACCTGGCTCCTGGAGGTAAAATTCTTTCCTTCTTACAATTTTGCCACAGCTTTAATATACCAGATGTAAATCCTTTCAAATATTGGCAAATTTGACAAGTTATCTTGTCATTCCTTGGTCAGACTGCTCATACTCCTTCCCCTACTACTGAGTTATTTCCAGTACTACTGGTGGCAAACCAACCCCATGCAATATCTATGGTATATAAGAAATTGCAAACTCTCGATCACTGCTTACCTAAAGGTATTTGCTATTACTGGGTGAATAAGTTATCTTTATCCGAAGAAATACCACTGCATTTGGTGCAACATATATAGATTCATCAAACAAGATAGACTCCGGTTGGTGCAATACAGTGTGATGCATAATCTATATTTCTCTCCTGACAGATTGTATAAAATGGGAAGGCTTCTATCTCCCCTGTGTCAAAGATATAATGGATCCTTGGCTGACCTTTACCATATGTTATGGTCCTGTACAAAAGTCTCAACATATTGGCATAGTATTCAAAACACATTAGATCTATTACTTGGTTTGCAACCTTTATTTACCCCCGAAATTTGTCTTCTTAATAGCTTCCCCCCGGGAACTATTAAACGTAGAAAAGCACACATACCTCTTATTTCAACAGTGGCTAAATTAATTATTATGAGACACTGGAAAGATGATTCCTTGCCATCAGTGCTAGAATGGCATAGAGAAGTTTTATTAGCCCTACAACTTGAAAAGCATATAGCCATGTTAACCAATAGAAATCAGGCTTATTTAGAAAGATGGGGTCCACTGGAATCCTTACTCACAGTCTGGAAACCCTAGATTATTCCAGATTTAGTTTGTACATATATACAGTTTATTGATGTAGAGATATAATTTCTTCATTTTGGCATGGATATTGATTGTGGGAGGGATAATTGATAGGGTGGGTTGTGGGGAGTATTGTAACAATTTTATCCCAAGAAGGTTTGATTGAGGACTGGTGTCCACAATATTGTTTTATTCATTAGTACTGTCTCCTCAGTCTTAACAAGATATCCATGGATGTATTGTATTTTTATTAAACTTGAATAAAGTATATTAAATAACCAAAAAGAAAAATGCCTATCATTTAAAATTGGGACCTTCTAGGAACACAATTATTGTTGTGTTCACCTAGTCAGGTCCTGAGGATGCTAAGCATATCTTTTTTTGGAGGTTAAACCCCCCAGAAATATGTTTTTAAAATTTTTTGGAAAAGTACTTTCGCAAAATACCTTTGCAAATGCGAAAGTTTGTGATTTTTTTTAAAAACTTTCATGATTTGTGAAAGTAATTTGCCAAAGTATTGCCAAAACAACAGGAAATCTTTGCCACCCTCCTGAAAAACAATGGTTTGGTCTTTTGGGCTGAAAATTTACAGGGAAGAAAGCCAGGATACTACAAATGTGCCTTTTGGTGGTTTGGTGCCAAAATATTACAGGGCTTCAAAGGTATGGCACTCCAAAGTTGAAGTTTTTTCCCATAGAATAACATTATGGTGTCTGCCATGCCTGTCAGGTCCTGTATCTCGAAAACAGTTCGAGATACAGACTTTTTGTTGCAAAAATCTTTAGTCCCCAGCTGGGGGGCTAAGTACAAAACTAGCCTGGAAAGTCATAAATAATATGACATTTTAATTTTTTTCTACCTCATATGGTTCCTGAGACATCAGCAATTTAGTATTCCAAGTGCTCATTTTCCTGACCGAGGGCCACTTTTATGCCCACATCCTTTGTATTCACTGTGCTTCTTGATGCACCTGTTTTGGACACAATGCATGTGCGTTAGCATTACCATTAGTGTTTTGCATTGCGTTTGCATCAATGTTAGCATTACTGTTTGCATTTGCATTTGCACTTGCATTTACGTTAGTTTGTGTTAGCGTTTCTGTTTGTGTCACCATTAGTATTACCATTACCGTTACTGTTTACGTTTGCCGTTGTGTTACATTTGTGTTTACGTTTGCATTACCGTTAGCATTTGCATTTACATTACCATTACCGTTTGCATTTGCATCACTGTTACCATTACCATTTGTGTTTGCATTACCGTTTGTGTTACCATTTGCATTTGCATTTCCATTTGCATTACCGTGATTGTTAGCAGTTGCGTTTGCACTAACATTTGCATTGGCATTACCGATACCATTAGTGTTTGCATTTGCATCACCGTTAGCTTTACCATTACGGTTTGCATTTCTGCTCCCATTGCCGTTAGCATGTGCATTTCTATTTGCATCTGTACTTCTGTTTCGGTTATTGTTTGCATTAGCATTACCGTTTGCATCACCATTAACGTTACCATTAGCATTGCCATTTGTGTTTCTGTTTGTGCTTGCATTTGCATTATCATTTGCATTTCCATTGGCATCACCATTAGCATTACAGTTAGCATTTGCATTTCCGTTACTGTTACCATTACCGTTTGCTTTTGCGTTTGCGTCACCATTACCGTTAGTGTTTACATTTTCATTATCCTTTGCATTTCCATTTGTGTTTGCGTTACCATAACTGCTAGCCTTTGCATTTGTGTTTATGTTTGTATTTGCATTTGTGTTGGCGTTACCATTACCGTTAGTGTTTACATTTTCATTATCCTTTGCATTTCCATTTGTGTTTGCGTTACCGTAACTGTTAGTCTTTGCATTTGTGTTTATGTTTGCGTTTGCATTTGTGTTGGCATTACCATTACCATTAGCATTTCTGTTTGCATTTATGTCACCGTTGGCATTAACATTACCGTTTGTGTTTGCATCACTGTTACATTACTGTTAGCAATACCATTAGCTTGTGCATTACCATTAGCGTTAGCATTACCGTTAGCATGTGCACTACCGTTTGTGTTTGCATTTGCATTTACGTTTGCGTTATCATTTTTGTTACCATTTGCGCTTGCATTTGTGTTTGTGTTACTGTTACCATTAGCACTAATGGTAGCGTTACCATTACTGTTTGCATTACAGTTAGCATTTGCATTTGTGTTTACGTTACCGATAGCATTACAGCTAGCATTAGCGTTACAGTTAGCGTTACTATTACTGTTTGCGTTTCTGGTACCGATACCACTACAGTTAGCGTTACCGGTACCGTTTGCATTTCCATTTGCGTTAGCGTTTCTGTTACTGTTCACATTTGCATTTCTGTTACCGTTCATGTTACCGTTACCGGTTGTGTTTCCATTTCCACTTGCATTTGCATTACCATTTGCATTACAGCTACTGTTTGCATTTGCATTACCATTTGCATTACAGTTTCCATTTCCGTTTGTGTTTCCATTTTCATTACCATTACCTTTACCATTAACGTTACCGTTAGTGTTTGCGTTTGCATTACCATTACCGTTACCGTTTGTGTTACCATTAATGTTACTGTTAGGATTACTGTTACTGTTACTATCACCCTTAGCATGGCAAATTACTGTTACAAGGTTTTCTTACACTACAGGGCTGCACTATTGCATCCTGCTTCTGTGTACATGGGAGTGCAGGGCCTGGAGGGCCCGCACACCCATAAACACATGTGATTATGATGGAATGGGCAGCTTGGTCAGGCCCTGCACTCCCACCAAGACATACCATTCACTATTTATAGTTCACATTCTCAAAAAGAAGGGAAATTCATTGCAAAAAACTCCGTTAATGCATCAGTTAGGGTTGTTACACAGCAACAAAAGCAGGGAAATTTGGTGTTATGGTTCAAAACCCTAACTCTGCATTCCCTCCATCCCCACCACCACACACACACACACACATACATGTAAGTAGGAGAAGGACCAAGGCAACACAGCCAATCACAGACAACCAGCAACAGATAACAGAAATAACATACAACTCTCTAAACCACAACACCCCATCCCTATGCTGCCATCTTCTATGCAGCAACAGATGTCGAGGTCTTGCATGGGGTCATCGGTCCTAACTCTCATCCTGGAAGTTTCATGCTCTGCCAAACACATATGATTATGGACAACTGGGCAGCTTGGACCCCATGCTGCCACCAACACACAACACAGACTACACATATGCTTTTTGGGGGTATAGAAGCCCCAAAACAGCATTTTGGACATTTTCTGAAAATAGTTTCACTAAACACTTTCACAAATGCAACAGTTTCATGCTTTACGTTTGCGAAACTTTTGTGTTTGCGAAACTATTTTGCAAAACCACTTTACATATTTTTGCAAATGTGAAAGTGTTGTGTTTTCCATTTGTGACACTTTCGTGTTTGCGAAAGTATTTTGTGAAACTATGCTCAATATAACTGCACATCTTTGCCATCCTCTTGCAAGCAAACAGTTGGGTCCTTTGGGCTGACATTTGCAGGGTGGCAATCCCTCATCCCACAGATGTGCCTTTTGCTGGTTTGGTGCAAAAACAGTTAAGGCTCACAAAGTTACAGTGTTTAAAAATTGAGCAATTTGCCATAGGCTAACATTGCAGTGCTCATCATGCTTTTCAGCACCCATATGTCGAAAACAAAGCGAGGTACAGTGTTTTTGATACTGGCAGCTTGCTTCACCTTTTGGTGAACTAACCTGCTGGAACAAGTTTGGAAATACTGTATGATACCTGAAGTTGAATTTTTCCCCTACTTGCTAGGGTAACAGAGGTATACACCTCCTGCTGGTTATCTGTGATTGGTTGTGTTGCCTTGGTCCTTCCCCTACTTGCATGTATGTGTGTGTGTGTGGTGGTGGTTGAGGTCGGGGGAATGTGGAGTTAGGGTTTTGAACCCTAGCACCTAATTTCCCTGCTTTTGTCGCTGTATAACGACCTTAACTGATGCATTAACTGAGTTTTTTGCCATGAATATATATATATATATATATATATATATATAATGAATATACCAGTCTTGGGTATGCGGTTGCGCTCTGATATATGCACGCCTTGGTGTGCGTTCAACCACCCAAGGTGTGCATATATCAGAGCACGACCGAACACCCAAGACTGGTATATCTTTCTTATAAAATGGCCCCTGTTGTGAAAAAATAGTTCTATGTGGAGATGGTATAGGGTGAAACAGATATAGAATAGGAGAAGAAATAGTTCTATATGGAGATGGTATAGGGTGAAACAGATACAGAATAGGCTGTTTAATTTGAATTATTTTTAATGAATAAACATTGAACTGGATAACAGTGTAAGTGAAGACAACAGTTGAACATTAGTTTTTAATGAGTACTGTCACTTTAAGAGTGGTTCATTTTGGAAAGACAACGTGTGCTGAACAGTGAATCGCAGTGGCAGGAAGTGCTTAATGCTTTACAGTGCCAAGAACTGGTGAACTTTAATGTGAGAGTTTAACAGTTTAACAGTTTTAATTTGAATTTGAAACAGTTGTAATTTGAAGTGGTTGTTCGTTTTTGTTTTCATTTGTAGTAGATGTTGAATTGGAGGTTACCATGCACTGTGACGTTTTGCATATACGGTGCAAGTGGATGCGGTCCTGCAGGTAAGTGGTGGGGGAGTGCTTGAAGCTGTTTATTCTGTGTTTCACTGGTTTCTGTTGCTTTCGGTGATGTCTTCTGCAGCGCTTTTTGTGGGTCTGTGGGGGACCGTTGGAGGACGGCTGCAGTTTGGGGCTGCACTGTTATTTCTATGGAGCTTCTGGGTGACTTTTGAACAGGGAAATCTGCTTCGTAGTCTTCAGAGTCTGTGAGGGAGTCTGTGAGGAAATCTTCTTCTTCGTGGTGTGTTTTACTGTGGATGGGGTGAGCTTCTTTGTCCTCTGGTGGTCTGAGGGAGGTGGTTGATGTGGTTGCTGGAGGCAGTGTTTTCCATTGCTGTATCTCGGAGAAGGCAGGCTGCTGCTGCTGCTGCTGTGCGGTAGTGTACAGAGGGCTCTGCGATGGTTCGGCTGCTGTTACGCTGGGAATCTCGGCAGTTTGGGGCAAAGTTGTGTTTTTTGGTGCTGGTTAGCAGTCTGATGAGCTTGTGCCAGCCAGTATGTCTGACCAGTTTTTCCGATCATGTAGTGTGGGTGCCCAGTATGATTTTAGGCTGATTTCTGATTTGTGGCCTGTTACAGCCATGATCTGACGTGATTCAAGACCTGCTGAGGAGAGCAGCTGAACAACAGTTGATCTTAGGCAGTGATTTGTATATCTATGAGAGAGTCCTGCTTCCATAGACAGGCGAGGCATGAGGGAAGATAAGTAATTAATTCCCATGGCTCTTTACTGTACCAGATTTTCTGTTTGTCTAATAAGTCCTGTGAGGCTCTTTTGGGGTGTAGGAAAAAGCTATGCTTTCAGGTGGGCATTACTGAGATACTTTTTGAAAAGCACAGGGCAGAGAGGATCATTTGGCTGTGCAAAAACAAAGCCTTCTAAAGTGGTTTGGTTTAACTCTCTAGCGTCTTTATGATTTTGCTGTCTGGGTTGTATTTTAGGGTTATGTACTGTAACCCATTTTCATCAGTTTTTATATGGAAAGAGTCTCTTTTTAGTTCTCTTGCCTTCCCTTCCCTCTGAGCCATGAATATTTGTAGGCGAACCAGACCTTTCTGTCTAGTCCTGTAGCTGTGTTTGGTGATAGTGCTGGAAGTGCTTTAACTTTTGAAGTCTGATTCTGTGAGGCATTCGTGGTGTTGAGTGCAGTCTCTGCCTTCTTTTCTGTATTTTTTAATGACGGAGACAAAAACATTGTTTGCAGATTGAAAATCTGTGTCTGTGACAAGATTCATTTGTCGTGATAGAGGCAGTGAATTTAAATGCCTATTGAGTCCTGCTCTTAAACCAATAAAACTTGACACGCCATACTGTTCGCCTGAGGAGTTTCTAACTGTGGCATAAAATTCTCTCAAGGTTGTGTTTAATTTATCTAGTGTTACTGTTTTTAAATTGAGGTCTATTTGCTTTTCTGTTAGCTAGTCTGTAAATACTTTTGTTGCCCAGACAGTTTGCTTTTTAGTATTTTTTTCAGCTTTGTTTTCTTCTATGTTATCTATTTCTTCAGGGTCAAGGCTGGCATGTCTACTCACTGTTTGCTGTGCTGGATTCTGAAGTGGCTGCTCAGGTAAGTCCTGTTCAAGTTCTTTGAAGAGATCATCATTGTACCAGTCATCTTTGATGAGGACTGTTGCCAGGTCCTTTGAAGTATGTGGTAATTCTGCCATTTTTTGAAATTTTTCTGTCAGATATTTGTATTTCTGTCACACTAAGGCAGTGGTGTGCTGCTTTTCTGTCAGCAGTCTCTCTGTGAGTGATGCTATTGTTTACACTTGTGGAGTGATACTGCTGTGACTTTGTGATGAGGTTTTGGTCAGAATGGGAAGTAGTTCAGGCATGCGGTCACACTGGGAGTTTTGCGGTCATTGGGAAATAATGCACGGTCATGTGATTTAGTGTGTCCAATCATGTTAGTGGGATTTCTATCGTTTTAACACACCATTTTATAAATATATATACACACACACACACAGTATATATATATATATATATATATATATATATAGCGCATGTGTGTATATATATATATATATATATATATTTTATAGGGGTGCCATTGCGTCCCTATAATTAGGGTTGAGTAGGCACTTTAATGTTAAACTTGAAATTTTGCACGTTAATAACTTTGCAACCGTTCAATGGATTTGCACGAAAGTTGATATACATGGTGGGGCATAGTAGATCTCTTGATTTTCCAAGTTGCATTTCAGTCAGACATATAAGTTTTGTGCAGCGAAATGCTCAAAAATGCACTTTACGCCAGTTTTGTGGGTGTTTTTTTGGATTTGTCCATGGTGCTGCGCAGTCACCGTGTGGTGTGCTGGTTCAAAACTTGGCCTGCAGAAAGAGCTTGGGACAAGGAACATGTCACATTGTGTTTGGTGAAAAAATATTAATCCATTCAAAAGTTATTAAACTTTTTAGCTCCCATAATAAGTCAATGGGAAAATGTATATGGTTGTTTTGCGAAAGAAGAATGGGGTTCTGGCCATCTGGTCTATCCTCATGATTAAAGAATTTGCAGGCTTGCAGCTGAAAAATCTTTGGTAGTAAGAAATTTATCGGTCATGATGGCCGCCATCTTGTTTCAGTTTATGGTCGGAAAAAACAAACAAATATCTCTGCCCACAGGTGACTTCTGAAGTAAAGGAAGGCTGGGTTTTGCTCAGGGGACTTACCTCTATTGACCCATGCCTGTAGTTTTGTTCAGTTGTGTCAAAAAATAGAGTTTTAAACTTTAAAAATCTTTGGTCGCGGTTCGCTAATGATCTTTGATTGCGAGCCTGCGAATTCTTTGGTCACGAGATTGTTTTCATTCATGAGCCTATTTTGCCATTTCACAACAAGATGGCCAGATTTTGTCAGGACCAGATCTCCCTGGAAAGGACCAGATAGCCCAAATTTCACAACCAGATGTCCCCAGACAGACGTAAATGATGTTAGGTTGTGAGGTCGCAGTCGATTCTCGCTACCAAAGAATTTGTAAAGGTGGTAAAAGTTTAAAATTTAATATCACTGAAATGGTTTGGTCTTTTTACTTGAAATTTAGAGGGTGTTGAGGGGATGTCCTAGAGATGTGACTAATACTGTTTAGGTGTTGGAAAATGAATTTGTTGCAGAGATATTGACTGACATTCTTAACATTTTACCCATAGGACTATGCATGGTGCTATTGGCTTGAAATTTATAGGGTAGGTAGCCGTAGTGCCACAGAGGTGCCTTTCAGTGGTATGGTGTGTAAAACTTAAACAGGTGCAGAATTATGCTACTCCGACGAATGAAAATGTTTGTTCCGCTTCAGTAACTTTTGAACCATGTGTCCAATTTGCCTGAAATTTAGAATGTAGAAAGATTAATCATAGATCTTCGACTGTGACAATTTTTGTGTTGGTGGCAGTTATGGTTGCTGAATTGTGGCATGTGCTCATTATAGTTAATGGGAAAGTATATATGTGCATGTGAAAACCATGGTGAGCACATATTTGGGTGCACAGGAAGATCTCATTACAAGGTATAGGACAACTCAAAAGGTATGGCAGATGTATATTGTTATGCAGTGCTGGGCAATGTGGTGGTCCCACCAATACATGTGATTTAGTACTTATATTATGATGTTATGCAGAAATGTACAAGTTTCAGGCCCCGTGCTCCCACCACCAGTGAAGAATGCATTTGAGTGGGTTCAGATTGGGTTGTATGCATGGGTGCTGGGCTGTGCTGATGCCATTTGAAGATTATGTGAAAAAATCTTGCTCTTTTCCAAATATATACCATTTTTTGGTCTGTCATTATAGTAAATGGGAAAATATATATATGTGCATTGTGAAAACAGTGGCGATGTCATTTTTCAGTGCGTAACAAGAATGTGTTTGACTGGCTTCAGATTTTTTTGGTATACATGGGTGCTGGGCTGTGGTGCTCCTAGTTGAAGGTTTTGTGAAAAAATCTTGTTCCATTCACAAGTTATTCCATTTTTTGGTGTCCCATTATAGTCAATGGGAAACTATATATGTGCATTGTGAAAACAATGCAATCACATTTTTTTCCTGAGCAACAAGAATGCATTTGAGTGGGTTCTGATTGGTTTGTATGCATGGGCCCTGGGCTATGGTGCTGCCCTTTGAACATTTTGTGAAAAAATGTTGCTCTGTTGAACAGTTATGCCACTTTTTGTCTCCCATTATAGTCAATGGGAAAATATATACAATATGTGCAGTGTGAAAAGCTTTGTTCATGCAGCAACATGTCTGCAAAGGATTGTCCAGGGTGTTTCTTTCTCTGAGACTCTGTTGTACCATTCCATTGTACTGCTGGAGCCATATCTTCTGGGTGCCAAGATATGGTGCCACAGATGTGTGTTTTGGTGTAATAGCACCCCTATATTTAGGGTTCAATAGGCACTTTAATGTTAAATGTCACATTTTTGCATGCTTATAACTTTGCAGCTGTTGAATGGATTTGCCTGAAATTTGGAATACTTGGCCTGGTGTAGTAGCTCTGTTGATTTACCAATTTCCATTTCAGTTGTACATACGTTTTTGCACAATGAAGTGCCAAAAATGTACTTTTCGCCACTCCTGTGCAGTTGTTTGCTTGTGTCTCTGTGCAACCATTGAACAGATGTTCACAAAATTTGGGACACACAGTCTGCTGTGGTACATCTCTTCTTTTACCAATTTTTGTTTCTGTCGGACATACGGTTCTTGTGCAGCAAAGTGGCAAAGATGTTCTTTTCAGTACTCCTGCACAGTTTTCTGCTTGTGCTGCTGTGCAACCATTGAACAGATTCAGATAACATTTGGTATACATGGAAATACAAAATCACACATACCCCCATAATGCAAAGCATCATGGGCTGTATATGCAAATCACCACAGAAAATTATGCTGGTTCAACTTTAAGCAGAAATGCATGGTGCCAAAAGGCCTCTCACATGTAATGCAAAGGGTGAAAACAGAAAGACACAGACATGTGTTTCATCCTACCAGGACTCATCAGGTTGCCTCATCTGTATGACACCCCAGTGGAAAGAACCAGCTACCCTAAGATGGTCTAACTGGGTTATGTTGTGGTGAACCCAATAAAAACAAAAAACAAGCTAAAAAACAAGGAACCTTAGTACACATGCACTGAGGCAATGGTTACCCTAAAGAGCACTGGCTGGGAAGCCAAGTTTCTTTGAAACCATTGCCTCAGTGCGTGTATAGTGACCCACGGACATTGAAATGAGCATTTGGAATACTAATTCTCAAATATCTCAGTAACTGAATAAGGTAGAAAAAAATTCAAATGTCATGGTATTCATGGCTTTCCAGTCTACTTCTGCACTAGCCCCCCTAGGCTAAGAATTTTTGTGACACAAAAATCCGTATCTCGAACCGTTTTCGAGATAGGGGCACCAAAAGGCGTCATGGGCATCGTAATGTTATCCTTTGGGAACATTTCTGAACTTTGGAATGCTGTAACTATGAACCTGTTCAATGTTTTCATACCAAACCACTAAATGGCACATCTGTGTGACTAGGGCTTGCCGCCCTGAAAATTTCAGGCCAATAGCACAATCCACCTTGCCACAATGAAGTGACAAAGAAAAAACACATAGCAAAATGTGTTTGTGCAGTGTTACTATGATTACTTTAATGTTATTGTGACACTCCTATCTCTATAATGGGAATGTTTTCGCGCACACAAAAATGTTGCCGTGGTTACTTTTTTCCCCGAATGCGATTATTTTCATGGCAACGAAAAATATTGCTGCAATCAAAAAATGGCAAAAGTTTAAAAAACATATTTGCGGACCAGCTAGTAAAAAAACTAATAACAGGGTCATGTTCCTCAGGGCCTGATTAGGTAAACATATGTGTTGGTGTTTACCAAAGGGCATTACTTTTTGAGTTGCAACATTTTTTCTCTGTCACTAACTAAAAAACAAGATGGCAGCAGCATGAAAACTATTTAGGGGAGCTCAACAACAAAAATGTGACCGCGAAAGTTTTTGCAATGCTCATATACATTTTTCCATTGGCTATAATGGTACATGAAAAAAATTGAATAACTTTTGAATGGAGTAATATTTTTTCACCAAATCTTCAAAAGGCATAAGTTCAACCCAGAAATTTGTGTAGACAAACAAATTTGAAGCCAATATGGCTTACCAAAAAATGTGCAAAAAGCATGATTTTTCACCTTTTGAGAGCCCCGTGGTTCTGCAGCCATAGATCCAACCAGAACAAAAATTTCCAGATCCAGAGACTTGTGGTAGGCAGTTGTGCATACCAAATTTCAGGCAAATCAGACAAACAGTTGCAAAGTTATTAATGTGCAAACTTTGAGGTTTAACATAGAAGTGGCCATGCAACCCTAACTATAGTGGTACTACCGTGCCACTATAAAATATATATATATATATATATATATATACTGTATATACTATAGATTGATAGATAGCTAGATCGATAGATAGATAGATAGATAGATATTACAACAAACTACATTAATGCATCTAGCAGGGTTACATCACAAAGAGTAAAAAGTAGGGAAATTAAAAATTAGGGTACAAAGTCTCTGGAAACATCTGGAAACTTAATGAATCAGTGGGATGGTATTAGAGTATGAATGATCATGCAAAGCAGTATTGGCATTATCCTCTATGAAAGCATTGCTCTGTCACTATTTTGCTTTGTCTGACAAAACAGTGCCAGTATTAGGGTAACACCACGCTGTGTGCATGACTGCTCAAACCTTAAATAGCACCACAGCATTAATTCACAAAGGTTGCAGGGACTTCATACTCTAATTTTAATTTCCCTACTTTTTATGCTTTGTGCTGTAACCCTAATAGATGCATTAACATTGTAGTGTTACCTTTTATTTCCTTACTTTTTGAAAAAGATCTGTAACAACTGAACCCTGTAGCATTTGCCTTTCTTACATCCAGTGATAAACACTGCATAGTGGCACTTTCTGCACCAGGTCTGTAGCTTGCTTCACAGGTGACCCCTATGGGCCACACATGAAACAATTGCATCATCACATGCACAGCGCTAGACCTGTAATGGACTCAGTGTGTGGGCCTGCAGGATACTCATAAACCAGATGCATCATCCCACTCATTACTCCAGACTGTTGGCTTGCTTTGCACATCACCCGGCAAAAGCCATCTAGATTTTTTAACTCATTTTGAGTCTACGTATGGAAGAAGGAGGTGTTAAAACAGGAATGAGAGTCACAGGTCAGAATCATGGAAAGAGGCCCTGTTTTCATGACACTTAACCTACTTTCAATGATATTTTAAAAACCACTTCCTTTAAAAACCAAAAGTTGAAGAATTAACCTTATATCCACTCAGTCAACCACATACGTCTCAGAGTAAAGAACCATTTGCTGTCTCCCCTCAGCCAGTTTCTGATCCAGGTCACCATGTGCTCACCCACAGGGGCCCCTTGTGAAGCAAGCTACAGACCTGCGCAGTAAGTGCCACTATGCAGTGTTTATCATTGGATGCAAGAAAGGCAAATGCTACGACCAGCAACATGGGTTTGTTGTGGGCAGATCGTGCCAGACAAACCTGGTAAAGTTCTGTGACTGGGTGACATGGGAACTGGACAAGAGCCATGCTGTGGATGTCCTGTACTTGGACTTCAGCTGCATGGGACATTGGGGGGAGAAGCTGAAGTATGTGGGGGCAGGACCAAAAATGGTGACCTAGATCAGGAACTGGCTGAGGGGGAGACAGCAAAGGGTGGTGGTAGGGGGGGAACTCACATCACCGAGAGTGGTGACAAGCAAGGTACCACAGGGATCTGTGCTGGGACCGGTACTGTTCAGGATTTTCATTGCAGATCTCTCGAATGGGATCCAAAGCAAAATCAGTCAGTTCGCAGACAGTACCATGATGAGAGCTGTGATCGATGACATGGAGGGGGGAAGGGGTTGCAGGAGGACCTGAATAAACTGCAGGAATGGGCAGATAAATGGCAACTGGGGTTCAACTCCAAGAAGTGCAAGGTGCTATACTTCAGAACCCAGAACCAAGGGAGGGATTATCACTTAAATGGGGTTCAGTTTTGTTACTCCACAGAAGACAAGGACCTAAGGGTGATCATAACAGGGAGCATGAACAACTCTGTTCAATGCAGAAGGGCAGCGACAAAAGCCAACAAAATGCTGGGGTGTATAGCTAGAGGGACCTCCTCCAGAAGTAGGGAGGCTATCCTGCCCCTGTATAGGTCACTGGTCAGGCCCCACCTGGAGTATTACATGCAATACTGGCACCCGTTCCTGAAGAAGGACATCAGATTGTTGCAGGGGGCATACAGCCTAGAGCTACAAAGATGATGCAGAGATTGGTGGGCAAGTCATACGAGGAAAGGCTGGGGGAGTTGAAAATGTACTCTCTGGAAGAGAGGAGGGACAGGGGATATTATGATTGAGACCTTCAAGTACCTGAAGGGAATAAACAAGATTAATACAGAGAGGATTTTCCAAAGGAGAAAGGGGAGGGACATGAGAGGACACCAGCTGAGATTGGGGGGGGTAGATTCAGGAGAGAGATAAGGAGACATTTTTTCACTGAAAGAGTGGTGGAAAAGTGGAAAGTCCTTGCCGGGTGAGGTGGTGGATTGCAAGATGGTAGATTGCTTCAAGAGGGGTTGGGACAGGGAAAGGATATGGGGTAATAGGATGGGGGAAGGGAGGGGCAGCAGCATTATAAGGTGCTATCTGCACACTCAAGCAGACTCGATAGACCGTGAGACCTGTTTCTGCTGGCATTTTTGTATGTTCATATGTTCATAACCAAGAATTTGTATATTGTATTTGTAATCCTGTATATTGTGGTTGGTGTTTTAAATTTGTTTTATTGTATTTTTCAAAATGTTTTGTATATTATGTGTTTTATATTGTACAGCACCCAGAGTCTTCAGAGTTGGGTGCTATATAAATAAAATATCTATCTATCTATGAATTCTTTTTTTTTTTTTATTTTGATAAAGTTTTCACTTCTTTTACCCTCTTTTCATGATGATTAAGGCTCTGTACACACTAGATTTTTAAACCATTTCGACTCTGTTAAAACAGTTTAAAAATTATGCATCCGCATCTCAGCATGGCTAAAATCATGCTGCAGCCATGTGCTAAAACTGTGCTAAAACCTTGCTAAGGAGGTAGTCTTGGTTTTAGACAAACACAGTTACCTTAACCCATAATGACAGCAGTGTGGACACAATCCATGCTGTAACTTTGGTTAAGGCAACCTGACAAAAGACAAAACTCTTCTATGGTGATTAAAAAAAAAAAAGAAAAGCATTCATGAAGCATATACTTGAGCCTGGCATGAACTCCCAATTCTGGACATATGTTTTTTGCCTAAGTCAGCACTGACACCTGATTGCAAATACTACAGAATGCATTGAGGCACCCGCAGTGCTTTGACTGGTGCAACAATCACGCCCGGGAACTCACTCAGTCTAGCACAATGTCAGAGCGCAATGTGCATGGTCCACCAACGGTACTAGAAACCAGCTTCTAAAACATGTTTTTGAAATGTTTTATCAAACTCTGCCCAGTGTGTACAGGGCCTCTGAGTTACATAAAAGGAAGGATTATCTTACCAAAAGGATGCAGCTTCATGAAAATGGAAAATACCATTGTTGCAACAAAAACGCCTTATGAAAAATTCTAGAAAAAAATACACATTCCCTAGTATTTTATTTTCTTGCTTTAAAAGCTGCAAAGTTCCTTGTAAAGTCACCTATCAAAAATAATCATCCTCATGCCAAACTTTAACTAACCGGAAATTTTCATTTTTTACCTCGCAGTTATTTTTGTAGTGAGCAGACACCTTAAAGATATTTTTCACATGTTCACCCTTCTTCAACTTTTAAACCACTGAACTGATCATTACCAAATTTTTATTATGTAGAGAGCTTGACACCAAAAATGTGTACCCATATGCTAAATATCAAGTTATTCCGTCCAGGGATTGCTGCAGTATTAAAGTGCAACAATCGTAGTTTAGCAGTAAATATGATTTCTATCGCTAAAATACTGTGTGTGTGTATATATATATATATATATATATATGTAATAGATAACCTACTACAGTGCATGCGGTTGCGCTCTGATATCCGCACGCCTTGATGTGCTTTGTGACGCACAAGGCTGCAGGCCAAATGTGTTCGACCGCCGAAGGCGTGCATATATTAGAGCATGACCACACACCCTGTAGTGAGTTATCTATCTTATAAAATGGCCAGAAATATTATGGGAGGGGGAGTAAAATTAGTCCCTGTCTGCACAAATAAATATTTAATATACAGTAGGTGATGTGGTTGCAGGAATAAATATTTAATTTGCAGTAGGTGATCTGGTTGGTCCTGCCATAACTATGCTAGGTTTAAAGTTATAGGTGGAATTTATGTGGTTGATCCTGTCTTGCTTTGCAAAGAAAATATTGATTTCTAATGTATCTGGTTGATCCTGCCATTTGCAGCATCTGTTCCATTTTAAGCACTTTCGGTTTCCTACTCATCCAGAAGCATGAGCGAATGTTGCTATAGCAACACCCACTCATGTTTGCGTCTTCCCTTCTGAAGCTACCAACTCGTTTGCTCTCTTTCTGCTACAGTCTGTGGCTTCACTGACAAAAAAAATACATAACCATTACTTTAAAAAACAAATGTACATCTTTTTTTTGGGATAAGATACCTTATTTAAAACTTATGCCACCACATCCAGTTCTAGAATTAACACTGCTCGGTCACGCTACAGGAAGAGTAGGAAAGTGAAAGTACCTAAAATGGAACAGGCCTTGAAAATATCAATCAACCAGATAAGTTTTTTTATTAAGAATGTCGCTGGATAAAACATAAATTTATAGCAGGATCAACCAGATGAGAACAGTATGGGTCAGCTGTATTTATTTGCCATGGCTGTTGGTGCCAGGCTGTTTGTGGCAGCCTGCCTGTGCTGGGTGTGTGTGTGTGTGTGTGTGGCAGGGGTGGGGGGGTAGTCTTTCTGTGCCAGGTGTGGAGTGATCTCACTACTGGTGAGAAGGTTCTAAGGACTCTAAGGGAGCTGGAAAATAGTACAGGTGTGCGGTCAAGATGGGAGGTGTGCTGTCATTGTGGAATAATGCAGAGTCATGTGACATGTTTAGGCCAATCAGGATACTGGATGACCACTGATTTTTCTTACATATTTTATTAAAAAAAAAAATATATATATATATATATATATATATATATATATATATATTTATAAAATGGGTAGGGAAATTACTGCAATATTATTGGATGAACAGTATCACATGACCGTGCGTATATCAGAGCGCAACCTCACACCTGCACTTTTACCCCCTCTAAAACAATTCTGACATTTATAAGATAGATAAACCACTCTGAGGCGTCTGATCGTGCTCTGATATACATAGCCTTGGGTGGTTGACGATCGCCGCGGCCCGTCTGCAACAATGCACACCAAGGTGTGCATATATCAGCCGACCGCACACCTCAGATTGGTTTATCTATTACATATATATATATATATATATACATATATATATATATATATTAGAGGCCAAAAACTCTGTTTAATGCATTAGTTAGGGTTGTTCCACAGCGACAAAAGCGAGGAAATTCGACGTTAGGGTTGAAAGCCCCTTTGGACCTCCCCACCCACAGCCCCAACTGGCATCAGGATTTTTCAGACGAAAAGTCCGTATCTCACACCGCAGTAATGTTATCCTATGGGGAAAAAAGAGACGTTTAGAGTGCCATAACTTTGCCGCCCTGTAATATTTTTTTACCAAACCACTTTCTTCCCTCCAAATTTTAGCCCAAAAGACCAAACTGTTATTTTTTAGCAGGGTGGCAAATGATTCCTGTTATGCAGCAGACGCTGTAATGTTATCCTATGGGAAAAAGCGTCAACTTTGGAGTGCCGTAACTTTGCCGCTGTGTAATATTTTTTCAACAAAATACTGAAAGGCACATCTGTGAGATGTTGGCTGTGTTCCCGTCAAATTTCAGCCCAAAACACTAAACCGCTCTTTTGCAGCAGGGTGGCAAACATTGCTGTCATTTTCCCACAGCCTAGAAAAGTACTGTCGAACTTTGTGAAAGCTTTCGCAAATTCATTTGACAGTGTTGCAAGTGCGAAAGTACTTTGCGAAAGTACTTTTTCCAGAAATTTGGAAAACATATTTATAGGATGTTTTACCCCAAAATAAAGACATGCCTAGCTTCCTCAGGGTCTGACTAGGTGAATACAAAAAGAATTAGGTTGCTAGAGGATCCCAAATTTAAATGCCAAGCATTTTTCTGATCACCAACTGAAAACAAAATGGCAGATCTGCGACAGTAAAAGGACCATTTGCGAAAGTAAAAACTGCATTTGCAACACTTTCGAACTTTTTGTTGACTTTTCCCATTGACTTATAATGGGAAATTGTTTTTTGAATAACTTTTGAACCGTTTAACATTTTTTCATGAAATCTTCAAAAGGCACATTGGGGACCCCCGCCGCATGTTCCCTGAAGATTTCGGACCAGTGGCGCAAAACTTGCGACCTGTAGACAACAACAAAGAAGTTACCAAATAGTGTAAACACATGCGCAGATCACGCTTAATAACTCTGCAGCCGTATACCCAACCGGTACGAAACTTGGCAGATCTCAAGGTGTATGGTTCTTGATCGTGTATTCCAAATTTCAGGCAAATCCATTGAACAGTTGCAAAGTTATTAAGGTGCACAATTTAGGTTTAACATGTAAATGGCTCCTCAACTAACTATGATAGCACTACCGTGCTACCATAATATATATATATATATATATATATATACACACACACACACACACACACGCATTACTGCGGGTTATGATCCTGTAAGAGTCTGCTGGGATTCTCACACGGCATTGTTTTTATAGTGCTGTCTGTATGGCAGCTTTAAGTGATCTGCATTTGATGTACTAACCTTTTGCTTTCAGGTGCAGGCCGAAAGAGAGCCACAAATGGTTGAATCAGAGAAAGTCCCATAACGATGCATCCTAAAACAGGATGGACTCCTGAATCCTGCATATGAGATACATGACAGCTGTGTCAATATTTGGACCAGATGGAGAAAGCAACTAGATGATTTTTTATACTTAGCATACAAATACCCAAAATTGAAAATGTTTTTAAAAATGATAGTTATAGGGAACTATGCTTACTTTTTCTTTCTGGATAACTATTGTACAGACCCCATGATCAAAATGTTATTTCTAATTGTATTTCCTATTTTCGGTGCACTTTCAATTAAACATGTCACAAAAGTATTTTTTTGCTAAAGCATGATGATTTAAGGCTATTAACTTAATTAGGGCCCTATTCATTATTTGGGCTCATACATGAATGATTTACAGTATGTGCTGCTGTCCCAGGGAGCTCTGATGAAAGGAACTGATCCACCTGCCTTCTCAAGGCATGCTGAGGTCCCTGAACTCAGTGAAACACAAACAAGTGGAGCACACTGAATAAAAGTAAATAAACTATTTACTGTATTGTATTGAAAATGACAGATACAGTACTTAATTGCTCTGATGCTTCCTTGACATGTTAGCACTTCGTATGGAACCCCTGGTCTCTCCTGGTGCTGCTCACTCCTCAGGTGGAGCTCTGTGGGGCAGTACAGAGGGGATCTGAGGGGTTATCAAGCTTCTATTTGGACCCCACCTGTCTGGGAAGTGGATATCTAATCCAAGTATTGCCGCAGATCCTACTTGATCTCTAATCCATTCACCCCCCCCATCCCTTTCCTTATCATTCCCTTATTTATTTATTGAAATGACCAGATACAACCTCTGAGTCAAAGACTGTTTTGCAAAGGCTCCTCATCACAGTTATAGGGAGGACAGACAGTTTCCAACAGGTACATAGCTGCAAGACAATTACACAATCATACAAAATAAACTCGGTTATACAACAGTAAAATAACACAAAGTTACATAAAACAGACCAAGTAGGCCCAAGTTAAACATTCGGTTACAATAAGCACTGCAAGTTAAACAAGAGAATAAGCAGGTCATAGTGGATCTTAGCTGAACATATGACACAACTTGGGCACTGGTCAGAAACAATCACAGTCCGGTTTTTCTAGGAGGTAGCTCTTGAGGGCAGACTTGAAAGGGCCAAGGGTAGGTAAGAGGGAGATGGCTGGGGGGAGTTCGTTGAGCCACAAGGGAGCCCAGTATAAAAAGGCCCTTTGGCACTGTGAGCTTCTGCAGCAAGGAACAAAGTGGGATGGCCTCAAGGCACTTCTGCATGCTCGGACTGGGTGGGCTAGGGTGACCAGAGCATTAAGACCCGGGGAAGTAGTTCTGAGGGATATTTTCTTGACCAGGATGTCTATCCCATGCACTCTTGAACCCCACCACTGATTCCATCCCCACCACCTCTGCTGGAAACTGTTCCAGGAACCCACCACTCTTTCTGTGAAGAAGTACTTCCTCACATCTCTCCTGAATGAACCCCCTCCAGCTTATGTCCCCTTACACTTGAATACTTTTTTTCCCCTGAAGCATACTTCTTCTTGTACCTTGTTTACCCCCATGAGGTGTTTAAAGGCCTCTATCATATCCCCCACCTCTCTTCTGTCTTCCAGTGTGTACATATTTAGGTCCTTTATGTTTGTAACAACAGACTCGTATGTCACAAACAGACTGTTATGTCACAAACAACAATTGTGAGATCACTTGGGGACAGCCAGTCTTTCAGAACTGTGGTATCAAAAATATGTAGGAGACCAAAAACAAGACAAAGTAAACAAAAATAAAAAATACGAAAGTTGAACATAATTGTTGTAAATATAGCTGTAACCTTTAATTGTAATATCTACTTTCCTTTAAGAACTATAGTAGAGTCATTCTTCTGCCTTCCATCTATGCTCCTACCTTGAACTGGAATCAATACTTTTAGCATGTAAAAGGCTAGCCAGGCTGCTGCAGGAATGTATATATATATATATATATATACAGCATGAGTTCATGGCTGAAATATATCTATCTTGGGTTCCTTTGATTTAACACACATTGTAATACCGACCCTAATTCAAAGGTAGCAGCAATGTGTAAAAGGTTTTCACTTTGGGCATTTTGCATAGAAACATAGACTTTGATGGCAGCTAAAGACCGCTTGGCCCATCTAGTCTGCCCATTTCCCTACATACAGGATAAGCTGCAGATCCTAGTTAACCAACAGCCTATTTGTTCTTACCCCCACAAGAATTGCCTTATGTCTGTCTCATGTATTCTTGAATTCTCCCACAGTTTTAGACCCCACAACCTCCTCAGGAAGGCTGTTCCATGTGTCCACCACCCTCTCTGTGAAGAAATACTTCCTCAAATTGCCTCTGAACCGCCCCCTCATCTTTAAATTGTGTCCCCCTGTTCTTGCACATCTCTTTTTCTGAAAGATGTTACCCTCTTGGACTTTGTTGATTCCACTGAGGTACTTAAAAGTTTCCTTCATGTCCCCCCCCTCCCTCCTTTCCTCAAGTGTATATATATTAAGCTCCTTTAGTCTCTCCTCATATGGCTTCTCTTGCAGACCCTGCACCATTTTAGTTACCCTCCTCTGGACTGCCTCTATCCTGTCTATGTCCTTGCGGAGATGGGGTCTTCAGAACTGGATGCAGTACTCCAGATGGGGTCTCACCAATTATCTGTACAGAGGGATAACAACTTCCTGTTTTCTGCTGGTGATGCCTCTCCCTATACATCCCAGTATACCCCCAGCCCTCCCTACTGCCTTCTCACATTGCTTGCTAACCTTAAGGTTATCTGCTATGATTACCCCCAGGTCCCTTTCCATTTTTGCTGTTGTTACTACCCCCCCCCCACATTGTGTAATCTTCCCCTTGGTTTTTGTTTCCCAGGTGAATTATTTTGCACTTCTTTGCATTGAATCCAAGCTGCCATATTTCTGACCATTCCTCCAACCTTGCCAAGTCCCTTCTCATCCTTTCCACACCTCCTTGTGTATCAACCCTGTTGCAGATCTTTGTGTCATCTGCAAAGGCATACTTCCTTCCAGTCCCTCTGCAATGTCACTAATAAATACATTAAAAGGACTGGACCCAGTACTGAACCCTGTGGTACCCCACTAGTAAACCCTCTTTCTTCAAGTGGACTCCATTTAAATTACCTTCTGTCCTGTTGTCCAGCCAATGTTTACTCAGGCTACCACCCTGGGACCCACTCCCAGGCTGGTTAATTTGACAATTAATCTTTTGTGTGGGACTCTGTCAAATGCCTTTCTAAAGTCTAGGTAGACCATGTCCACAGCCCCTCCCTGGTCTACTACTTTGGTCACCCAGTCAAAGAAATCAATTAGATTCATCTGACATGACCTTCCTGCTGTGAACCCATGCTGCCTTGGGTTCTGTGCCCCACCGCCCTCTAGGTACTCAACAATTCTTTCCTTCAGAAGTTATCCCATCACTTTCCCTACCACAGAGGTCAAACTGACAGGTCTGTAGTTTCCTGCCTCTGTCTTGGTCCCACTTTTGTGAAGGGGAATCACATCCGCCTTCCTCCAGTCCTCACGTACCACACCATCCTCCCATGATTTGTTAAAAGGGTAGTCAGTGGTTTCACTAGTTTTCCCTTAATTATTTTAGAATTCTGGGGTGAATTCCATCAGGCCCCATTGCTTTGTCCACCTTCAGTTTTAAGAGTTCTTTCAGAACCCTTTCTTCTGTGAAAGGACTGGGATCGACCTCCCCCTATCAAGCGTGCTTCTGTTAATTGGATTAGGCACCTCCCCCTCCTCCTCTTTTGTGAATACTGAGCAGAAATATTCATTCAGTATTCCTGCTTTTTCACTGTCCCTCTCTGCCCACCCACTATCCATTCTATTCAGCCTCACTATCCCACCCTTTGTCTTTCTACGCTCCCTGATGTACCTATTAAAGGATTTATCCCACTTCTTAACCGAGTTGGCTATCTTTTCCTCAGTTTGGGCCTTTGCTATTCTGACTTCCCTTCCTGCTTCCTTCTGCCTTAACTGGTACAGCTCATTGTCCTGCTCCTTCTGAGTTTCCTTATACTTCCTGAATGCTATCTTTTTCTCCCTGACTTTCCCCGCCACCTCTTTTGAGAGACATAGTGGCTTTATCTTTCATTTTGATTTGTTTATTTGCTTCACACAAAGGCTTGTTGTCTCTGTGATGGCAGTTTTGATGTTTCCCCATTGTTGCTCCACCCCCCCCAGCCTGTTTGCTAGTGCTTTTCTAAGGCACTCTCCCATCTTGCCAAAGTCAGCCCTCCTGAAGTCCAGTACCCTCACTTTTGTATGGCTTGACTCTGTAGCTGAGTTTATCGTGAACCACACTGTTTGATGGTCACTTGTTCCCAGATGGCAACCCACTTCTAGAGCTAAGATCCTCTCACTGTCCCCATTTGAGAGTACGAGGTCTAAGATTGCTCCCTCATGAGCGGGTTCCGAAACTAGCTGTCTGAGGCATGCCACCTGTAGGGCATCGAGAATGGCCTTGCTGTTGGATGTGGCTGCAGTAAATGTGCTCTAGTTAATATCTAGCATATTCAGGTCTCCCATCAACAGTATCTCCCCTTTCTCTGCCATCCTAAGAATGCCTTCTATCATATCCTTGTCCATTCCGTCCCCCTGACATGGGGGTCTGTATAAAACCCCCAATTTTTTTTCTTCTATTTTGTTTCTACTTCAAAAATCTTTTAAGAATAGGGTCATAATGTGACTTCATTTACGTGTGTGTGTATGTGTGTGTGTGTGTGTGTGTGTGTTTGTGAGGAGGGGGTTATGGTAAAAAAATACATATGTACTGCATTTTGACACATTCCATATAATTGACAGATTGGTGGAAAGAGCCTCCAAGCAGAATAAGTAGATAATTATGTGTTCTCTTTTCTATTTGGCAGTTTCATGCTGCCTCTGGCTCAGGGCCAAGGTTGCTTGACAGCAATGTAAGGAATCCCATTGTACAGGTTACATTATCGGGACATGCCCCAGGGGTCTTGGGACAATTACTTTTCCAAATTCTGTAAGATTGTGTGTTTTTTTTTGTTCAGAAATAAGCATTAAGGGCAAAACACTGTTATTAAAAAGATGATGAAAATAAGAACTTACATAACTCCAGTTACCTACTGACACAAATGCCAGTACAAAGGCAGTTATTGTGGGTGCCACAGTCAGTATCATTAACGACCAGTGTGCCTAAAGGAAATACAAAGACACTAGTTTAGTTATATTTTTAGACATCTTATGTATGGTACTATTACTGCACAGTGGATAAATCTTCTACTGTTCAGTGTTTAGAAATGAAGGACAGAGTTAGGTAGAGAATGCTGAACCATATTTGTACACAGAGCAGTTTGCCCAACAGTTCAAGTTTGCACCCTACTGGGATGTATACAACAGGATCACAAGCATTTCAGTTCACTGCTGAAATAATCATTGTAACAACACAGGGAAAGGGGTGGGAGCTAGCATGTAAATGATGTGGAATGCAAAGCTCAGATGCCTGCCAATCCCCCACACACCCTGTTCATATGCCAATCACTCTTTTTTAATTTATTTTTTATATTACCACACTTGATCGACCCCCTTCCCACAAGACATGTCCATCCTCACCCCAGCATCTCTGTGGTTCCATGTCATAAGGGCGATTGCTGAATGGCGATCGTCCTTATGGCGAGCGCCCATCGCCGAAATTTAATTTCGGCGATGTGCAACTGCAGTGCCAGTAACAGCAGTGCAAAACCAGGATTTTCTTTATGCGTAGGGCTAGCCTTCCGCACCCCCTTTACTTAAGATTCCTCAACTCCGAGGGGTGCGTCAGAAGCGCATTCTGTAAAAAAATTAAAAACAAATTTCTCGGGCTGGGCGCAACAAAAAATACCGGTGCCTGGTCCAGAACCCTTCATTCTTGCCACCCCAGGCCAGCACCCAACTCACCATGCCACGATGCCAGCTCAACGGCACCCCATGGCACCACTCCTCACAAACCCTCCCACCCATCACTCGGCGCACTTGGTCCCCCCTGCATGCATATACACATGCGATATCCCATTGCCATGTCGAAAACCCCCCCATCCGGTCACGCTCCCTACCCACTCGCTATCAGGCCAGTCACCGTAAGTTGGTCACTGTTTCAGTAGGCGCCCACTTGCAGTTAGCCCCTTCACAGGATACACATCCCCGCTTCCTTCTTTGGCTGTCTTCTGACCCTAAGGGCTTGCCCCCAGTTGTGGGGTCCAACAAAGCCAGATCCAATCTCCCCATTTACCTCTAGGAGACAGGAGTTCCTTGACAGTGGCAAGAATCAGGTCCAGAGAGCACCTGGGATTATCCCAGGTGTGTTAGGCTCATTTCCATTTTTTTGGTCCCACTAGGGAAACAAGAGGTGCTGTTCATGCTCTGTGAGACAGGGTCTGTGGTACAGTTATGGGTCAGCCTACCTACACATACATGAAGCCCTGAAGAAAGAAGTGGCTGCACTCAAAGCAGGAACAACTCCTACCACATAAGATAATATCAGCATCCAAGTTTTGTCAGTTTACAAAAATGAAACGGTAAATATCTGGAGCTGGAGTAGTAGTGGGTCTGTTCATGAAAAGGGGTTACCAAAGTGTGACATGAGGGTCACATTTTCAGATTACTTCTAGATTAAGTTTGCGATCCATTTCAAGATACTATGACCCAAGTATAAAAAAAGAAACTTACTGGGAGATAAAATCCTCACAGGTTCCTGATACAAAAGAACTGTAATATGGTAAGTGTAGCAAGTGACACCACACACCGTGGTGAATATAACATGTGACACAAGACATTTGTTTTAGTAGTAAAAACTTTACTAACATATGCAATAAGTTATATTAAAACATGAGAAACACATATTTACAAGAATTACATTACATTAATTGCAAATAAGATGTTTTGCACTACATACCATGGTGAATGTAACAAGTGACATCACACTTATGTTTTGCTTACTAAAACTGTACTAAACATGCCTAACAACTAACATACTACTACTACAACTGACTGACATACTGCTACAAAACATGAAAAAATTGACAATTACATAGGACATAGAAGGCTGGTGAGCAAGATGGAAAGTCTGGGGTTGGGTGGGAAAATAACAAGCTGGGTGGAGGCCTGGCTGGCAGGAAGAACTCAGAGGGTGGTGCTAAATGGGGTGCACTCTGGGACAGCAAGGGTGAAGAGTGGAGTGTCACAGGGGTCAGCTTTGGGTCTGCTTCTCTTCAATATCTACATCAGTGATATTGCAGAGGGTTTGAGGGGGAAGGTGTGTCTATTTGCTGATGATACAAAAATATGCAATAGGGTGGACACCCCATGGGGGGTGGAGGACATGAGGAAGCACTTAAAGATGCTTGAAAAATGGTCTGGGAATTGGCAGCTGAAATTTAATGCCAAGAAGTGTGCTGAGATGCACTTGGGGAATAGGAACAGAAGAGCAGGGTACATCGGGGGGGGGGGGAATTAAAGTAACAGAACATGAGAGGGATCTGGGGATCATAGTCTCCTCAAACCTTAAGGTAGGAATCCAATGTAGCAGTGCAGCAGGAAAGGCCAACGGAATATTGGCATGCATAGGCGGGGCATTACTAGCAGAAAGAGGGAGGTAATAATGCCCCTTTACAAAGCCATGGTGAGGCCACACCTGGAGCATGGGGTTCAGTTCTGGAGGCCACATCTCTGCAAGGATATAGATGCATTTGAGAGCAGGGGTGTAGCCAGGCACTTCAGATTTATACACCAACCCGCCATACTGCTACCCCCTCCCCACTGTTGTTCATTCCTTCCCCCCCACGACTAGAGTAAAAGGTTCCTGGCTCCAATCAGATAATTCTCACACTAGACCTGCCATCTGTCTGCGCTACTAGTGTGATGCTCATTGCCCACTGGTAAACGTCACTGACTGCACCATGAGTCCAAGACCATGGCAGAAAATTCTTCTCTCCTCTGCAGGTAGGCAGATTTGTTTCACTTGCCACTCCACATGAAGTCTTCATTCTTTTAGCTGGCTCTGGGTCTGTTCTTAAGTCTGCTGCTCCTCAGTTCTTTTATTGCTTCTCTCACTCCCAGTACAATTGAACTAATAGTATGGTTTCTAACTTTGCTGGGGCATTTAAACTCACTGCCCAAGACGTGCCACACCCCCTACCAGATGCCATAGCCAATCACTATGCAGGCGGACCATACAGGCCTAATTGAGACCTTCAGCTTCAATGTCCGCAGTCCACTCTGCCACCCCCAAAATAAAGCTGAAAGAGAAAAGAAAAAGCCTGTGAAGCCAAACAAAGGAATTTAAATGCAATGGACTAGAGAGGGCAGAGCAATGCTGGCCAGCTTGTTTGCTACCCCCTGCTACTAACCTTTGTATGCCATGGCTTACCTGGCGTATCAGTAGCTATACCCTTGTTTGAAAGGGTTCAGAGAAGGGCAACCAAGATGGTGCAGGGTATGCAGGGAAAGTCGTATGAGCAGAGGTGTAAGGAGCTGGATCTGTACACGCTGGAAACAAGAAGGGAAAGGGGAGACATGATTGAAACTTTTAAATATGTAAAGGAGCTCAGTAAAGTGGCAGGAGGGTTTACTTAAGAGGAAGGAGGGGGTCAAAACTAGAGAGCACAGCCTCAGACTGCAAGAAAAAAAGATATAGGGGCAATGTGACAGGGCGTTTCTTCATGGAGAGGGTGGTGCAGTCCTGGAACAGACTACCAGACCGAGTAGTGGGGGCTAAATCAGTGGAAGAATTCAAGAGGGCATGGGACAAGCATATGGGGCTGAGTATCAGGGGGAGAGCGGGGGCTGGCAGGGAAGGGGAGGTGTAGGGGGAAAAAAAAAGATGGGCTGGTATGATCATTTTCTGCCATTAAGCTTCTATGATTCTATGATTACATTGCTGGCAAGTGTGATGCTTAACAAAACATACCGTGACGAATGTAACGAGTGACACCACACATTTGTTTCAGTTTTAAAAAGTTTACTGAACATGCCTTATAGCTAACATGCTATACTAATTATTGACATAGTGCTACAAAGCCTGGAGAAATTTGACAGTAATAACAGTACTGAAAGGTGTGAGTTTTGTGACCACATACCATGGTGAATGTAACGAGTGACACTGCACAGTTGTTTCAGTACTAAAATGTTTACTGAACATGCCTAATGGCTAACATGCCACTACTGATGACTGACATATAGTAGTGCTACAAAACCTGGAGAAATTTGACAATAATAATGTTACTGACGGGTACGATGTTTGACACCACATACCATGCTTCTGGATCTGTTCTTACAAGGATCAATACGGCACCTAAGCAATTTTTTTACAGTTACAAAATGGCTGCCCTGTATTTTACTTGTAAAACTGAATAATCTGGTTCTGAGAATTAAAGGGGCACTGTCAGCTTTGCCCCTTCATTTTTATAAGTGAGCAGTGTGCCTCTTGGCACACATCTATCCTAGATGCATCCCACAATGCCCCTATATGTACAAACATAGCTTTTTGGCCAGTTTTTGAGATCTGTGCAAAAATATTTGGACACTTGGTCAGACAAAAACCTCACCCGCGTCCCAAAAGCACAATGAGGTTGGGAACGCACCTCTGGCATGAATGCTGTCCCAAACAGTGATTTTTTGAGAAGGAAACCGAGATAGAATAATAAGCCTGCTTCTCATGTTGAAATACAACGTTGCTGATATCTTCCTGGAAAAACTGAATGCTGTGCAATGTACAATTTTGAATTTCTCAGTGTTGCTGAAATCACGCATATGCACTTCAGAGGCATGAACAAAGATCCTGTGCATGCACAAGAGTGCACCTCTGAAGCACAAGTGTGAGATTTTGGCAACACTGAGAAATTCAAAATTGCACATTGCACAGCATTCAGTTTTTCCAGGGAGATACCAGCAACATTGTATTTCAACATGAGGAACAGGCTTATTATTCTATCTCGGTTTCCTTCTGAAAAAAATCACTGTTCAGGACAGTGCTCATACCAGAGGCATGTTCCCGACCTCATTGTGCTTCCGGGACGTGGGTGAGTTTTTGTCTGACCAAGTGTCCAAATATTTTTGCACAAATCTCGAAAACCGTCCAAAAGGCTATAAGTTTGTACATATAGAGGCATTGTAGAGTGCATCTAAGATAGATGTGTGCCAAGAGGCACACTGCTCACTTTACTTACAAAATGAAGGGGCAAAGCTGACAGTGCCCCTTTAAATGCTTGTTATGTGGTACTGTGCAACACAAGCTTATGCTGTGTTAACATCTGACCAATCACAATTCTTGTTTTATCATACCATTTTATAATTCTATTTTCAGAACTTATCCAAGATAATCCTACTGGTCAAACTTTACAGTCATATTATTGTGCCTTTTGTAAAATGTTTTGAGCATTAAAGAAATTGATATCCATTGCAGTGAGTCTGTTAGCAGTATTGTCAAGGAAACTGTGTGGTAATAATAAACTGGTTTGACTGTTCCAGAGCTACTAGGGCTAAAAACATGTAGTATACATTGTATTCTTAAATCTAAAATGCAATACATTAGATTTATATATGCAAGATGACTGGTTGTCAAAGCTGCTGCATGCTTATTCCTTTATGGTAAAGAAACGACCAGTATCCTAAAGAAGCAGGAATCCATACTACGGTTCTTAACCCTTACCCTTTTAAGTGATGTTAATAACTTATGAGTTAGAATAGGATTTGCATACTGTACCTGAAACCAGACAGCTTTTCCAAGAATAGGCTTTTTTGCAGCATTCTTAAAATGTCTAGCCATCAACATTCCAATGCTTGCAGTGGTCATCCAGGCTATCAACATAAGTGCACCTTGAAGAAAATTAAACAACCGAAATGAGGCATTTATTCTGTCTTGCTTCCGAGCCCCACAGTATATGGCATTAACATACCAAGAGTACTGTAGACACCGCCAAGTCATGTAATTGTTGTTTTGTTAGTACAGTATTGTTTATAGCAGGACCAAATCTGACATGGATTTTAACTACTCAATAAAGCCACTAGGGAGTGGGATCCTACAAAAAGTGATTTTATACAATAGGGGTGGGGAAATATGCTATCACTTAAAAAGGCGCATCTCCACCCCCATTGATAACTAAAACATGATGTGTACACAGAAGGAAACAAGTAAAAATATCACTACTGTGTACACATCACGTTAAAATATCACCCCTGTATACATGTCAGCTCGTAAACCTGCGAAAGTCTATGTTAAAATAAATCATCACCAGCTGCATTAAATACAACCCTAAACTACATTGAATTTCAAGCGCAAAAAGCATTTAATACTAGAAATTGCACATTAAATAAATCATTTAACAATCGCTTAACGAACCGCATTGGACAGCAACTATTCATCTATTGTGTAGACAGGTAACCCTGTGGTACTCTGCTCATTGTAGGTGTGATGACAGCAGGTCTATCTGCCCCCTATCTACCTGCTTCCTAGTGCACTCTGGATACTTACTGGGGTCTGGAAAGCCCTATCTCCAGCTATTCTGCTGGTTCTTTTCATTTCTGTGGTCTGGCCCAAGTGAGGGCGTGCATAACATGGGGACTCCCAAGCATTACATGAGTGGGGCTCAGTTTTTCCCCTTTGCTAATGGCCTCTTCATTTGTCTGGTCACTGCCATGTTCCTTCCTCTCCTCATTATAGACTGTGCTCCCCCCTTGGGATGCTCCCAGGTCTCACTGGGACGTCTTGATGAGATGGATTTCATCTTCTCTAACCTAATAGCCTGTGACAGACAGTATCCCTGGTCTATCAGCTGCTGCCTTAAACTGTGGAGCTTCCAGTATTCTGTTAAACTGGTCGGGCAGACTGGTCGCAGGCCATTCACTAAGGTTAGCTCCCCCCTTTAAGGCATCTCCTCTGGCTGCTTTTGTTGACAATAGCCCTTTCAGGGGATGTGGAGCTGAACCCTGGTCCTCCATGCCAACCTTTCTCCACTCCTGTGAGCTGGTTGTCTGGAAAAGGGTTGAAAATAGCTCATCTTAATGTTTGCAGTATTCTGCCCAATGTGGCAGAGCTCCTTGCCTGGGTCATCCATTACAAGCCTGACATCCTTGGGATAACTGGAACTTGGCTTAAACCCTCTATCCCTGATTTGGCCTGTGCACTCCCTGGCTTTGGCTTTGTCAGACAGGACCATCCAGGGAAAAAGAGGGGGGAGGTTTCCTGGTTTACTATAGGAGTCATCTCAGCCTGTCCTGCCTACAGCCTGTGCAGTCTTCCTGTGCAGTCTTCCTGTGAAATACTGCACACTGTGCTTCTACTTGGTAAAACAAAGAAGCTACACATTGTGTGTACCTACAATCCCCCTACGGGGGCTGTGCTGGGTTTATCCTCCCTTCTTGAATCTGTTGGCTCTAGGACTAGGAATAATGAACTATTGATCCTGGGGAACCTTAACCTAAATTGGCTTGGAGGTAATGTCAAGCAGTATGAGCCTCTGCTAGCAGTTTTTTCACTGTCCCAACTTATTAAGGATCCTACCAGGTGATCTCCTACTGGGGGTACCAGCTCTCTCCTGGACTGGATCCTGTCCAATAGACCTGAGAGAATTAGCTCTTCTGGCACCCTCCTGAACTCAATCTCTGACCATGCCCCGTATACTGCACATGGAAGGTCTCTGCCCCAAAGATCCCTCCTAAAATCATCCATGTCAGGGACTTCTCCAGGTTTGACCTGAGGTCTTTCCAGGAGGATCTTACGCTTACAGACTAGTCCGTGATGATGAATGCCCAGACTGCCCCCTCTGCAGTCTGTCATTTTCTTAGTACCTTTGGGATCCTACAGGATAAGCATGTCCCACTTGACAGATGGAGGGTAAGGGGGGCCGCTACAAAATGGTTGCATGGGAGCCTCCTTGCCCTCATGAGGGCTACAGATAAGTGCTGGGCTAACTTCAAGGTCTCGATGGACCAGGCCTTACTTCAGCATTACAGGAGGCTCAGGAATCAATGCAAAAAGGCGATCAGGGATGCATAAAGTGAATTTTGCAAAGCTGCCTTACAGACATCAGCTAAGGACCCTAGGAACTTCTGGAGGAATATTAAAAATATTGTGTGGGGCTCCTCCACTTGTGAGGCTCCTGACATGCTTATTGATGAAGATAGCTGTAATAATCCACTAACCGTCGCCAATGCGTTTAACTCTCATTTCTCTGACCTGACTGCTCTCACCTCTCTCTTCTGCTCCACTGGTTGTGATAGACCTGGTCAGGTCCCTCCTCCTCAACTGGCTTCTACCTCTCGGTCTCTGTTCTACTTTAAGGCTGTGATAGCACAAGAGATGCGGAGACTGCTGTCTGGTTTCTCCCCCTTTTCTAGTGCTGGCCACGATGGTATGGAACCCAAACTTCTTTGCCTTGCTGCTGCCTTCATTGCCTCTCCTGTGGCCCATATCGTCAATCTATACTTAGTCACTGGTGTTATCCTTGACCTATGGAAGGTAGTGAGGGTTGTCCCTGTATTCAAACAGGACAACCCTAGGATTCTTGACAACTATTGGTCGATTGCCATCCTGTCTGCAATCAGTAAGCTCCTTGAAAAAGTTGCAGCGGGGCAACTCACAGAGTATATTCAGACTCATGAGCATCTGTCTCCCTCGCAGGATGGTTTTCGAAAAGGGCACAGTATAGCCTCAGCCCTGGTCACTGTCACATCTGGGATAAGGACGGCTATGGACCAGGGTAGACTGTCTTGGGCCATCTTCATCAATCTCTCTAAGGCCTTTGACCTAGTCGACCATGCACTACTTTGTACTCAACTTAGGTCCTTGGGCTTGTCCCCTCCTGCACTTAGTTGGTTCTCCAATTACCTTCAGGGCAGGCAGTAACTTACAAAATATAGTAAGGTGCTCTCTGATGCCACCACAGTGTCCTCAGGGGTTCCCCAGGGGTCAGTCCTTGGGCCCCTGCTCTTCTTTATATTCATCAACGATCTTCCCTCCTCTGCTGTCTCCTGCAGGTCCATCCTGTATGCCAAAGACCTCGTTATTCTCACTCACTCCCAGGATATTGGGGTTATTAACCACCTGTTGAGTGAGGACTTCAGGAGTATTCAATCCTGGATATCATCTCACAAGCTGGTCCTAAATCTTAAAAAGACTCAGGCCATGCTGTTTGGATCCCTGCCTAAGTTACAGGCCTCCCCTGTCCCTCTGTGCATCTTGGGTAGTGATGGTGCTACCGTTCTCATCACTGACTCTGTTAAATACCTTGGTGTGACACATGACCCTCAGCTTGATCTTGGTCACCACATCCACAATGTGTGTCGAGCTGTTAACTGGAAGTTAGGTTTGGCGTATAGGGCAAAGAATAATCTTACTTCAGCTGCTCAACTAGCACTGGCCAGAGGTGTATTTCTACCATCTCTCTGTTATGGGCTCCTTCTGTTCACCCATACTTCCAAGGTACATCTCATTAAGTGGACTGTTGCATACAATAACATTTGTCATTTTGGGCTAGCAGCCCCTCACCTCACTCACCGTTGTGATCTATATGCTAAACTCAACTGGCTCTCCCCATCGAATTACATGAATTTTGTTTTGGGGTGCTTCGCAGGCAAGGTTACGTGCACAGGCACCCCCCCCCATGGATTGGCGGAACTCCTTGTGCTGACTCCCTCCACTTTCTACTCCCTAAGGTCTCTGGGCCCCACTATCCTCAAGGTTCCTGCTAAGCGCACCCAAATGGTGGACAGGGATTTTGCGTCATGTGCCCCCAGATTTTGGAACTCTCTGCCACTCCAGATCCAGTCATCCCCCTCCCAGGCATGCCTACGGTCCTCCCTGTGGACGCACTTGAAGCTCACTTTGGTATGTGACTGTCTTAAACCCCATGATTACCTTGATGATCTTGGTCACCTGCACGGTACTTGAGCATATCATCTCCTATACCTCTGGCTTTGGTCCTGCTGTGCTGTCTGCCCATCTGGGTGTGTCCATGTGCTAAATGTGTAAATTTCTTGTATTTATCTGTAAATACTGCTTTGATCAATGTCATAATGACTCTGTATTGATTTATATTTGACTGTACCGCTGTCGAAAACTGAGTTATCTTCTATGTGTGTTATGCTTCTTCTGGTTTCAGTGCATCTACCTTACTTGCCTCAAGTTGTACTCTGTATTTTCTTTTACTTCCTGTACTCTCCTGGGTCATACCTGAAAATAGGCATATGTTTTGTCCAGTGAACTTACCTGGTAAACAAAAAGCTAAATAAATAAATCTCTGCATTATGTACTGCAAGATCCAATACCATTAAAAACTAAATAATATTCTGAGAAAGACTTCTGAAAATACCATGGCGACTGAAATGAAGACAAAAACTCTTCTTTCAACTTTTCAGTTTATATGAAACAACTTGTGAAAATATAATTTATAATGAACATAACAACCTAAAGTAATAAAGTGAATGAAAAAGAACAGGAAAACTGTATTGCTGTATAATTGGTTCTATATACGTTTTATTTAATGTGAAAGAACTTCTGAACATTTCCTTTACAGTGACTATAGCAACCTAGGAGTATTAAACTGAACAAAACTCAAGTTAATAGAAGAACTTCAAAATGCTCTCTAGCTCTACATTCCTGTTCATTTACTAATATATAAACCCTACTGCATATTACAGCATTCCACAATCAAACAATGTAAGTGTTGAAAATTAAAACATAACATAAATAAACCCCAAACACATATAATTATCCTCCCTCCCCCCCAAAAACAGCCAGAAAGCAAACTCAAAAACATGAAAAAAAAAAAAAATTAATAAAATCATTTGCTGCACATGAATGGAGCTCACATACCTTGCAGTTCACAACAATGTTCAATTCTGCTTTCACTAACATTATTAACTCAGTGGCACCAAAGGTAAAATTGTATTACACGATAACAATACTAATAAAATCAATTTTTAAACACTATTTCCAAAGTTAAATTTGTGCCTAAAAGAACACCACACGCCAAACCAAAATGACCAGGAGCACAGCAAACACATAAGAACTGCAACAACCAATCACAAAACAGAAACAAAACAACAACCAATCACACACACACACTGAAACTACCACAACCAATCCACACACATCAGGAAGTACCAACTCAATCTCCATTGGTTATCACAGTAACAGACAAACGCCCAATCAGAAACCCAATACAACACATCTCGCCGCAAAGCACACACAGATCAAAGACCCAAACAAATAAATTATTCCCAGGTAAAGTGCAATTTTGCAACTTTTACTGACACAGAAATACCCCTATTGTATAAAATGCATACGTTATGGCAAGCGATGTGATATGACATATATCTTAACTTGTGGTAAGTGAACTGGGGAAATTAATCACTCATGTCTCCGCTATGTGGAGCCACTTGTGATATTCCCGAGCTCACTTACCACTCATTAAGATATATGCCATATCACAACCCTTGCCATCACATATCCCCTTATTATCTACCTCTTTCCCTGTGGAAAATAGTAGGGCATTAGGCATTTATAAGATTTACTGTTGTAACCCCTACACCCCTGCCTTTTTGCAAATGACAAGTGGTATGCTGTTGAAGCTGATAGCAGTACCAGGTGGGGACTGGGTTCAGGGAAGACTAGGTTACTCGACACAAGGGGCCTAGGTTTGGCTACTCTGCATAGGGGCACCCAAGTAAATCTGAACACAGGAAGCAATAACTGTAATGTCCAATACTAGGAATGGGATTCTAAAGTGTGGTTTTTATTCACATCCAAACTGAACAAACAAAGCATAGATGGACCCCCATGGGGCTACATTCCTAGTAATGCAGATAAGAGATAACAGAACACTTCTTCAACACTTCAGCCCTCAGGCTCTGAACCCACCAGGCACACAGCCCTGACTCGTACACAGCTTTGGGTACACAGCCCGACTTGTACACTATTTAGGTTTTTCCTGGCCCAGCTCCCCTGCTGGCCACTTGATCCCTGTCCATATGGCAGTGGACACATTTTCCTGGTGGCTCCCTAAACCACCTTAGAGCCTTCAACTCCTTAAGGGAAATTTCCTTTCAATCACACATCTGGGTACTTCCCTCAGCACTGGCCAAGTGCCTGAGGCAAAGTAAAAGGGCCACAGAGCAAATCCGTAGAGGTGAACCTAGTTACTAAAGATGGGGGGGGGGTCTCCCACCTCCAGCTTCCACAATCCATACCCGGCCATTTCTCTGGACATTAAACAACTCTTTTTGAAAGCTTGGCAATGTAGATTAAAGGGTAAATGTATAGCATATCTCCTCTACATGTCTTGACTTTCCGCTTGTACTAAACTCGAACATACTTAAACATCTCTTCCTGAAAAGCTTGGCAATGTAGATTAAAGGGTAAATGTATAGCACTTTTCCTCTACATGTCTTGGCTTTCCCCTTGTGCTGGACTTGAACATACCTTTACTTTGGCTAAGCCTATTCCTCTAGGCCTCCCACTGATTCAGCAGTCCAATCCCCACTTTAACAACAGTTCAGGTGAAACATAGGCCCTTTGACAAGAGCAGAACTCACCCTTTGGTTGCAGGTGCCCCACAGGCGAATCTTGACAGCTTCTGGTGCCACAACACATCTTAGGAAAAATAAGGCAGCTTCTTCCCTAGCCAGAACCAGGAGGTTGCCCCTGGAATAAAAGGCAAACCTTCCACCCCCATCCCCTCAGGGATGGGGCACTGAGACCAGTATCAGTGGTTTCCACCACTTCAAGAACAGCTTACTGTGTTCCTCTTTTGGCAGAAACACACACTTTTCCTTATAAGTAGCTCTATATCAGAGCTTTAGGCTCCAAGAGCCTGTGCACAGACTGCTGTGCTCCTCTCTTCAAGACTACTCACTCCCAACATTCTAACCTAACTCCCATCTGCAGATTCCAATGTGGCTCATGCAGCTGCAATAGGTCTATGGTGATGTCATCCCTCAGTCTCAGCTGAGACTGAGAACAGAGTGAGACAGTGTGAAATCCATTTAACTGGAGTTTCACAAGCTGCCTTCCCTGCCAACCACTAAGTCTTACTGGGATTCTAGTAATCCTGGGTAACACGGGGGTTACACTGTAAAAGCTGGCTGCTGGACCTGTTAAAAAAAAAGGGGGGAATTATTTTACTTTGTTAGGTGTGTTTGGAATTGGCAGAGTCCATTCTGTTAGTATTTTATCGAAATTCGGGCATCTGATAACATTCTGATTTTGGTAGGGACCACGGAATAAAAATCAGAATTAGAATCCTAAATCTTGATTTCATATGTTACTACAGTAGTTTACCTTTAATTCCAGATAAAGGACTTTGACATTGTAATTCCAAAAATCAGATTAGAATTCAATGGTTCTGATTCTGTATATGCAGTTCTGATCATGTCTACTTGTAAAATGGCAAGAAAAGATCTAGAAATCTCATTGGCCAAGAGATATCAGCTGATCGTACATTAAATCTCTATATATACGCACAGTCATCCTGGTCCCAAACCACATCACACAATGAGCAAATCAGTCCTCCTACAACCAGAACTATCTTCCATCGATCTCTTTACAACCAGAACTATCTTCCACCACAAACATGGCTGCTACCTTTACACGGTAGAAACCTTCAACTGAGCCCTAAAAATAAAACTACTTTAAATATAAAATAAAGCAAATTAATTAAATGTTGTTTACCAGACCATCACACTGTTCTTCCACACACAAACACATTAGATACATTAAGTATTGTTTATAGTTTTCATTACAACTGTTTCTTTTCTAGCTGTGAAAAATCCTCCATCTATCTTTACCTGCTCATCAGGGAAATCTCTTCTGCTGTCCCTGACAGTAAGATACTTTTGTCTCTGGCTGTTAAACAGGCCTTTGTTGTTTGTGTTTACAGTATGTTAGTAGAGGAACATTCTGCTAGTAGAACTGAGCAGACTTTTGAATCCCTGTATTCCATGGTAAACATTCCATTATAAACATTCCATTTCTTGAATGTGGGAAAACACAGAAAACAAAAACAGAATGAAAAAAGTAAGCAATAATACTATATAAACAAAGAGAAAATGTGGTAAATGTCTCAACCTGCTGTTTATCTCTTTAGACAGAGCAAGCAGTTCATCATGCTGTCAGTGAGTGTGGCAGTTTTGAATCATGCTCATGCTTGCAGCATTGGGGAACTGAGAAGCCTCTGTTATGGCTTCCTTTTAGTTTTGTCTACAACGTGAGGAGAATGAAATAAAATAAGGGGGCCATGTGTCATACTTAGAATGAGGAAAATAGCAATTGTGAATTGTGGCTGGCAGGGGAATTTGAAACGCAAGTGGGCAGGGAGGTAAACACTGCATAACACTACTTTAATCTAGCACCAATAGGTGGAAGGACTATTTTATGTTAAAAGCACAGATTCACTTATATTCTTACTTATTTAAAAATGTGCTTCAAAATAAAAAAAATGCTTCTAAAAATAAAAGGCCATTTTATAAGCGCAATAAGACACTCCAGGGTTGTGCATTACGGTGTAATAACTGCACTCCTACGGACGACCGGCACTCAGCCTTCAGCCTCGTGCCTAACAACACCTCTAGGAGTGTGGTTACCCCGTCGTGTCTTATTGCTTACTTATTGTGTCCTTTGGACAGTACATTCCATTTGTTCTTTGTAGTCAAGGTTTTACAATATTGTACTTTAGAATACCTCGGCACAGATTTTATAAAGGCTTATGCTCTTCAAGTCCCCCCCCCCAAAAGTATCGCAGGTTTTGTAGTAGAGGTGGCAACTTTTTAAATTGTGCATCAAAGAAGTACAGATATACCACATTTGTACAAATAGATGTGTGTGAAGCAAGATTCTAGAAAGCTGTAACTGGCATGGAAAGAGGGTCTGCCACTTTGACTCTACCTAGGCAACTTAATATCGGTATAAAATTAATTACAGAGAAACAAATGATATTGGAAGAATTTAATTTGTACCTTGCTTCTGCTGGGAAGACTTTTGAAAATTTTCCCCTAGCCAATATTCCACTACCTACCAAAACTCACCGAATTTGTCAGCCACCAGCTCAGACCTATTCTAATTCCAGCTGTTTGCCTTCTAGAAGATGGAATAGCTTCTTTAGAACCTGGAACCCCCCCAAAAGTGCTGGTGCCTATACCACTGAGCCTATTTTCCTAAAAATGGGTTATTCTATCCTCACAGCTCATATACCCGTTTTCAACTTGTTGATAGCAAAGTGTGAAATCCAGCTTCTGGGAAATTCGCTTAAACTGGGTTCGCTCATTAACCCCCCCTTATTTCAAGGTCCTTCTTGGTCAGTTTCTCCAGGTTTCACTAGATATAGTCTGTATTACCACATCTGTCTTGTTCCTCTCAAGACAGTATTAGTTTTCCACTGACTGTGTTTTTAATTTTCTCTTAAACTCTAGCTTCCAGGTGATGTTGAACTTAATCCTGGTCCATTCTCTTCTCACAACTTTGCAATTCCTCTTCAACAGAATTCAACGGAAGGGATTACCATTGTTTATATCAATATCCGTGGTTTAAGTAAGCAATAAGGCACAACATGGTGTACATTACTGTGTGATAATTACACTCCAGGGGCATAGGAAGGCAAGAGGCTGGAGGTCATGTAACACTTGTGTTCACTTTTCCCCCGTGGACTGGATTCTTACTAATAGACCCAACAGGATTACCTATACTGGTATGTTATCTTACTCCATTAGCAGCTACTCCTGCACCTGTTAATTCTGAGGTGCCTGTCTACTTAAACCACCCTTTAAAACTATATACTTTGGAAATCTCGCCAAGGTGAATCCCACAGATTTTGTCCATGACTTATCTGCATTGACTTGGCCTACCTGTATACCATCAGTCGTGCTTCCATAGCTCTGTTCCGTTTCCTCGATACTTTCATATCTATCTAAAACAAACATGCCCCTTCCAGCAGGAGATGGTTTACAGGCTCCTTTAACTGGTGGCTTTGTAGTGAACTGCTGGGCAAATTAAGGCACAGAGACAAATGCTGATGAAATGCTAAACTGAAAAACCTCCACACAGATTGGCTTGAATACAAAAAAATGAAGAAACGTGCAAAAAATGTTATTAGGTTTGACAAAATGTCTACTATAGGAACCCATTAAATGGCTCAGTTGGTGACCCTCAGAGATTCAGGGGTAGTGAGAAACATCTCATACAGTAGGACTACACCAGATGCATCATTTGCCTAACATTGTTGCTGGTGGTGTAACACTGTGGTGACATTGCCTTGATTTTCAATGCTTTCAACACTACATCCTCAGACTAATCTGCCTACATTCCAATGGAACCAAGTATTCTTAATGTCCACCCTTTCTCTCAAAGCTCCCAATCAGTTTCAGTGTTCCTTGCCGCAGCATTTCTACTTTTTGCTTGTTTTTTTCCTGCTAATGTTAAAGAAGCTTCTATCTAGTGTCAAAGCTGATGTTAGTGCTGGCTCAGATCACCCTACAGCCCCAACTGTTATGGCTAGCAGTTCAAGTCATTGCTGCTCCTCTAGCTAGGCTTTTCAAATTATCTCTAATATCCAGTGTTGATCCATTACCTGGAAAATTGCCAATATAGTACCGGTGATCAACTCTGGTGAACCAACCTCTGACAATAATTATTACCCAATAGCAATTCTCCCCACTTTAAGTAAGATTCAGGAGAAGATTGTTTACCAAGAACTCATTGATTACCAGTCTACATTCTCCCTCATCTCAGACTCCCAGCAGTGTTCTAGAAAGGGTCATGGGACTACTACAGTGCTACTTAATCTCTCCAGTAATTTTGTTTATGCCATGGGGAATGGTCTGGTTACTAGAGTAGAGTGTGAGGATTTAGCAAAGGCTTTGACCCTGCAAACCTTGATCTTTTAAGTAAACTCTCTGCAGTGGGGGTCTCATCAACCGCATTATAATGGTGCATTACCTACCTTACAGGTCACTGGCAACAGATCAAAACAGGCAGTTTTACCTCTAGATTAACCAGAATCTCTGTTGGTGTTCTCTAGAGATCAATATTAGGACCTTTGCTTTTTTGCCCTCTATATAAATGACCTCCCTAAGTCCTTTGTGCACCATGGTGGTCATCTCTGTCCTGATAACTTGCTTGTTTATTTGCAGCTGTAACAATCTGGTAACCCTAAATCAGTGCCTGAAAAATGACTGAGTGCATCTAGAGTTGGCTAACAGAAAATAGGACAGTTATAAACACCCAGAAAATTAAATCTTTGCTGTTTAGCTCAAAGTACAAGCTCTGCTCTTGACTGATCAGTATTTTTGTTTATGGTATGGACGGTCCTTAACTGAGTGTCTCCTCCTTTAAGTACTTAGGTGTCACCTTGGATATCCCTCTTGACTTTTCCTTGTATGCCACTGGCATCTGCAAGTCAATCAGTACTAAACTGGTTTTCTTTCTGGGTGAAATGTAGCCTAAGTTTAAAGTAAAGTGGGCTGCTTAAATTACACTGGTGATCACATTAACAAAACTATAGCAGAAAAACAGAAAAAGGCACAAATGCCTCACCAACAAAAGGATAACTACACACTATTTCACATATCAAAATTATTTTATTGAACAAACTTACATACCCAATATCAGAAAACAAGTGGAGTATCCTTGGCTAAACCACCCAACATTTTGCACAGCCACTATGTGCCTTAACCAAGGGGGCACTACTCACTTCCTGATGCTGTATATGTAAGTTTGTTCAGTAAAATATTTTTGATACTAGAACCAGTGTAAAGTTCTTTTGATGGTGAGGCATGCACGCCTGGGTATTGTTTTTCCCAAGATCTAGTCTAACCCTAAAAGCTAGACTGCCATAGCTTTTGTGATCCTTTCACCTAGGCTTATCTGTATGCTAGTCTATTTCAGTTCCTCCAAAACCGTCTTAGCAAAGCTGGATGTGGTCTAAAGCAATATCTGCAGTTTTATGCTAAGTGCTACTTGCCTCATTTATCACTGCATCCTCTACCCCTCCTTTGGTTGATTTTGCCCTTCTTCCAAGTACTGCTTTGTTATCAGCTGTTTTATGAATAAGCTTACTAGGTCTGGTATGCCTCTCTGTTCAAGCAATAATGCATGACGGGGGTACGCTATGGTGGGATAATGGCCCGCTTTGGGTGGGTTGAAGCATGAGGCTAAGCCAAGAGCTTCCATCACCTGAGAAGGGCCATTAGCCCACAATAATGCACGCCCTGGAGTGCCCTTATTGTAATTATGAAATGGGTCCCAACAGTATTAATAAAGAAAAAAATGTTAAAAGATCAGTTTTTGTATTTTAAATTAGTAAATAAAAATTTATAAACAATGAATTCAAACAAGAAAATAAGCGTTTGCCTGTACATTGTGGTTTTACCAGCTGGCCAGTAGGTGGCACCAGTGCTGCATATAGATAGCAAGTATGGGCAACAGTCAGGAGATTAAGGGCAGTGGCGGCTTCACGGTGCATGTTAGGTGAGGTCTGAGGTGCGATCCACAGCAGGTTTCCTAGCAGCTGTCCTGAGTACAGTCTGGCAGTTTGTGGAGTGGCATACATTTGTTAGGCCAGCTGGGGCCTTTTATGGAGTGCCAAAATTGGTGGCAAGTGTGGGACATTTTGTTAAAAAGCTGCATTGGGAACAAGTGGTTGGGAGCTGCTGATCTAAGTGTGGGAGCCTGTCTGTCTGTTTTTTTTTTTTTATCTGTGTTCAGAGCAAGCTATGTGAGACACTAATTTAAATCATGGTCGGCAACTGCGAAGACAGGGATGAGCAAGGCAATTATATTTTTATGGCACTCATTCCCAGAGGCTTTGGGCACTCAAAATAACTGAGAATAAATCAGCAATTTGCTAACAATATCAGAAACTTGAATCCAGGCCAAAACTAAAATTAAAGAAGTATGTTTTGAAAGAGTGTTTAAAAACAGTCAGTGAAGGAGGGTTCTATGTCATAACGACGATCACAGAATAGTGATTGCAGTTATGGTGAGTGCACATTGCCCCAAAAAGATGATGTGCACTCACAGTGAACAAGCAGTGGTGAAACTGAAGGGTTTATTCTGTGAGGCCGTGTTCCTGCACCCCTACTTAATGATTACTAACCGTGGGGGGGTCATGTTGGGGAGGGGGGAAAACCTTGCAAAAAAAAGAAATTTGCGCATGTAGCATGCGTGGAAATAAAAATCTGTATCACTCCCTAGCCCCGAACCCTGCACACTTCCCACTGTCGCCTGCCACCCTCACCTCTCCCCCATGGCACCAGCTCGGCAGCCTCCCACCATACAACCCCCTACATACCCTACCTCCTCTTCTGGTCTTCCTCCCATTCTTCCTTTCACCTTCCCCTTCTTGCTATCGCCCTGATTGTAATCTTGCACTGTAGCCCGTATAACAGGTGCTGAAATTGAGCTGCTCATATTCGAGTAGTTCAATTTCCATTGCTGTTATGATGGTATACTGTGAAGGAGCACCTCTCACTTCTCAGGAAAGGGCATTTTAAAGAATGAGAGCCGTCACACTAAATGTCCTATCACCTGAGGACTGCAGCAGTGATCAAGGGATAACCACGAGGTCTGCCTCCACTGAACAGAGGGCGCAAGCAGGAGCATGTGAACCAGGAGGTCTTTCAGGTAGCCCAGACCCAGACTGTGTAGGGTCTTGAAAGTCATCAAACAAACCTTGAAGTAGATGCACCACTGAACCAGCAGCAGGTGACGATCATAAAGAATGTGCATGATGTGCCCAAACCGCAAGGTTCCTGCTACCAGCCACACCGCTACATTGTGAACTGGATGCTGCATTTCTTTTCATATTGGAAATGGAGAGTAGTGACAGAGGCCAGCATTGTCTGAGAGCGGGAGCCAGACGATATGTGAGATGGGGGAAACTGGAGCAAGTGTCGACATAAGGTACATGTTGTGCAGGGATGTGCAGCCATGTTCTCTGTGGGTATTTGAGTGTAGGGGGATTTGTTATGTGTTGTCTTGATTGTGTGTAGGCTTCTTTCAGCCAGTCTGTTCTGCTGTGATAATGGCTTGGTTGAATGTAGCTTTCAGCCAATCAGGATTCAGCATTTTAGCTCCATTTCATAATTACTCTTAAATGTAGTATTGTACTGGATATATTTTGATTTGTTGTGCAGCTATTTACTCGTTGACTTATTCTGCAACTACAGTGTTGTTCCTGAAAATAAGAATTTACTTGCCTAGTACACTTACTGATTAGCACAAACCAAATAAATAGATACAGAAATGAATAAATACATTTCAACTTCCAAATAGTGGACCACTTCTCCAGTCTCCTTCCATCCTATCTCAGAAAGTTAATCCCTTATTGCCTGTTGAAGCTCCCACTGAGCATGGTATTTGCTAACAGGCTCATCTTGCCCGGGACACTCTCTCCTATGTTATATACATATTAAACAGGAGTGGTTCCAGGACTGATCACTGCAGTACCCCACTAGTCACTGTTGTTCTCAGAGAATTTTCCATTTAGGACCACCCTCTGGGTCCTGTTACTTTTTGTTGTATTTCTTCCAGTCTCTACAGATTACTTACCTTCTTAACCAGTGTGTTGTGTGGGACAGAGTCAAAGACTTTGCTAAAAGGCCAGGTAGAGAATGTCCACTGCCTGGCCTTTGTCTCCCAATTGTATTATTACATTAAATAAGTCAATTAAGTTAGTTGGATAAGATGTCCCTTAGGAAAGCCATGCTGATTCCCCTCCATTAAACCACTTCCTGCTAAGAGAATGTGACTATCCCCTCTTTAATAATTGTCTCCAAAAGCTTCCCCACTACTGAGTACAGGCTCACTAACCTGTAGCTTCCCACATGTTCCCCATCTTCCCCTTTGTGTAAGAGAACCACATTTTTTACCCTCCAGTCCTCCGGCACTACATCTGTTGCTATGCATTTTCCAAAGAGGATTACCAGTGACTCCACTAGTATCTGCCTTGTTTCCTTTAACACCCTATGGTGAATCGCAGCTGGCTCTGATGATTTATTGTTTTTTATGTTCTTCAGTCCTTTTGGTAGCTGTTCCTTGTTATCTTTCTGTGCACCCCAGAAAACATCACACATTCGCCAACGGTCAGGGGCCTTTATACCCAAACTTTACATTTCCCTACTTTTGTGACTTTGTGCTTCAACCCTAACTGATGCTTAAACATACTGCAGCTGTATACAATAAATTTCCTTTTTTTTTAATGGCTATCTATTAACAGTAGAAGCATACAATGCTGTATTGTCTGTAATGGCAAACAGACCTTAGTGTCCAGAGGCACTCCTAGTACCAAGTAGTATGTTGAGTCCCCCCGCCCCCCATTCCTATAGCAAGTGACCTCTGAAATCCAGTGGCACTGCCTTCCTCGTCCAGTCCCAATCCAATAATTCCCTGGCATCCAGTGGCACCCCCTCCAACACCAGTCCCCGCTTCCATCAATCCTTAGGGTCCAGTGACACCTCTCCATCACCCTGCCTCTGTGTCATAAGTTTTTGTTCTTACATTTTGCAACACCAGAAAAATAGAGTGACCCAGTTTGCAAATACAGTATGCACGTACTGTAGTAGGGATGGGTTTTGTATTTCAGATGTTATTCATAATTAACACTGGCAAGAATGACAAGTTGTAATCATGGCACTGGCACTCATTACTAGTCAGGTGTTCAAGCATGATGTGATTCCCAAATCCAAGACCTCAGTTTGTAAAGTTTTCAGTAGTAATCATGTTTTGTTAACATGTTGTTGTGACACCATAAAAATAACATAAACTAATATTGAAAATATGCACTCATCTGGGATGGTAGTTGCAGTTCTCATTTTGTTCATAATTAAAATAGACATGAAGGACACGTTGTTATCTTAACACTGGTCATCGTTGCTACAATAGGAAATAGCTCACTAATGGTGTGACTCCCCAAACTATGCCTATTTTTAAATCTTTTTTTTTGTAATAGAAATATAGAAACATAGAGTATGACAGCAGATAAGGACCGCTTGGCCCACCTAGTCTGCCTATTTCTTCCTACCTACACTATTATTGCAGACTGTACCTGATCTGCAACACTTTCTCCCTTCCCCACTTCCTTTTTACTGTGATTCCCTTTTTCTTTCCCCATGCATTATTGAACCACAACACTTGTTTCACCCTCATCACCTCTGCTGGAAGGCTGTTCAAAGAATCCACCACTTTTTCTGTGAAGAAATACATCCTCACATCTCTCCTGGATCTACCCCCCCCCCTTCAATCTCATAGCATGTCCCCCTGTTCTTGAACACCTTTTAGTATGAAAAATACTTCCCTGCTGTACCGTATGTACCTCTCTGAGGTACTCAATGGTAAACATCCATCTACGTTTGCCCCACACCTTAATGTGGGCAGCCCCTGGTTAGGCTTTTCACCTGAAAAGTAAAATTTTACCTCGTACTTTGATGCTGTAATTAACCTTTATCTGATTGATCCTGCCATCCCAGAACCTCCAGCGGCTGACATCAGACATGGGATCAGCCGAGGGAGAGTGCATTGCAGAAGTAGACAGTATGGCCATTTAACAGCTTCAGTTACTGATATACCGATCCCTGTACCATGACTACAGTAAGCATAGAACTTACTCTAGACATGGTACGGGGATTGGTATATCAGGAACTGGAGCTGTTAAATCCTCATACTGTCTATTTCTGCAATACACTCTCCTGCAGCTGATCCCCATGTCTGATGTGAGCCACAGGAGGCTCTGGGTTGCATCCCAGAGGCACTCATCATCAAATGTTGGGCAGGTGAGATGGTAGGATCAACCATACAAAAGTTAATTACAGCATCAAAGTATGAGGTAAAATGTTACTTTTCAGGTGAAAAGCCTAATTGGAGGCTGCCCCACACTAGGGTGTGAGGCAAACGTAGATGGATATTTCCCTTTAAAGGTCTCTATCATATCCTTCCTCTCTCTCCTCTGTTACAGGAGTACATATAGAAGTCCTTTAGTCTCTCCTCATAGGGCTTTTGATGCAGACCCTGCACCATTTTAGTTGCCCTCCTCTGACTGCCTCCACTCTGTCTATGTCCTTCAAGAGATGTGGTCACCAGAACTGGACGCAGAACTCTAGGTGGGGTCTTAGCAGTGATCTATACAGAGGCAACCTATTTTGTACTATTTGTTACCCTGTTTGTGTATTACTGTATTTCTTACACTTGCCAATGTCAACTGTACTCAATGTGTTCCACATATTTGAATTGCATATTTCACTTACTGTGCCATCTTTATGGCCCGAGTCATGCCTGAAAATGGTCCCTGGGATCAGTGCACTTGCCTGGTAAACAAACAAACAAACAAACAAACAAATAAATAAATAAATAAACACCACCTCCCTCCTTCTGCTAGTGACACCTCTCCCTATGCACCACAGCATCCCACTAGCCCTCCCGACTGCCTTGTCACATTGCTTGGCCACCTTTAGGTCATCTATATGATTACCCCAGGTCTCTTTCCTGCTTAGTGTTTGTCAATACCACTTCACTTATTTTGTACTCTGCCCCTTGATTTCTGTACCCTAAGTGCATTATTTTGCACTTTTTCACACCCTTGACCACTCCTCTAGTTTTCTTAGGTCTCTGCTCATCCTTTCTACCCCCCCTCCCCGGAGTGTCCACCCTATTGTAGATTTTGGCATCATCAGCAAACAGGCAGAGTGTCCCTTCCAACTCTGCTGCAATCCCACTTACAAAGATATTAAAGAGGATCAGTCCCAGTACTGATCCCTGAGGCACCCCACTGGTCACCCTCCCTACCTCAAAGTGAACTCTGTTTACCATCACCCTCTGTTGCCTATCCCTTAACCAATTTGTTATCCAGTTTACCACTTTGGACTCACTCCTAAACTGTCCAGCTTGCTTACCAGTAGTCTCCCATGTGGAATGGTGTTGAATGCCTTATTGAAATCTAGGTAGGACACATCCACCACTCCACCCTGATCTACTTTAAATCCTTTGTCACCCAGTCAAAGAAATCTGTCAGATTTGTTTGACATGACCTCCCCATTGTCATTGGCATAACAATGCATACTTCTCATACGCACAGGTGTACAGAAAATTGTTACCTTGCCTTGACCCAGAGCAGCCAGTGAAAAGCCACCACTGGCATTTAAAAAAATGGCAATTTTTTTTATATTTCCCCTGCCAAGACTAAAGATGGTGCTGACCTGGGATCAAGGGACTTGGAGTAGAAGTTTATGGGTGAGAGTACTCAGTGTGTGGGACTCGTGAGTCATTACTTGTAGCTGGGTGCTAGTCACGCTAAAAGGGCCATTTTTGTCCTTACTACAGACTGTCCGCAGTGCTGAAAATTGTGTGGCAGCTGTGATGATAGGGGAGTTCACATTGAGTGGCAATGGCTTGGGTGGTCTTCTTAGACACGGACCATTTGGCAGTGGTGGAGGTTTCAGGGTCTGCCACTGACTGAGCTGAGCCTGCTGCTGCTTTACTTCCATGACCTAAGACAAGTCTGCGTGATGGCTCTGGATTATTTCTCCCTATATATTGATAAAATGCTCATGGACGTAGGGAGAATAAACTTTGATCCACCAAAAATTAAAACAACAATTTGTCCAGTTTTGGCCTATGTGGATGATATTGTCTTGATTTCACTTACAAAAAAGGCTTACAAAGCCAACTAGATTATATTTTGCAACTGTCCCTAGAATTAAAATTAAAGATCAATTTAAACTAGCTCAAAATAGTAATTTTTGGAAAGAATAAAATAAAAACTAAGGGAACATAGTTATTGGGAAGCAATAAAATAGAAGTGGTCGATAGATATCTTTACTTATGAGTCTTATTTTACAGAAATGGGCAATGGTCTGCACAGAGATCATTTGATTGATAAATTAAAACAAACACTAGCAGGCCTTCTTAGTTTCAATGCTAAATATGATGGTTTCACACTTAAACCCCTGGTACAAACTATCAAAGCCAAATTTGAGGCAAAGTTATTGTATGGCACAGATATTTTGGAGATTAAAGATGTCAACAAATTTGTTCCCCCACTATATAAACTCCTACGAAACATACTAAGAGTAGGCCACTCATGCCCAGCAGCATATGTAAGAAGTGAATTAGGACTTGCAGACATTAAAACAGCCATAGAAATTCATAAAATAAACTTTTGGATTAGGCTAGCCAAAAAGAAGGATACGTTTTTAACCGTTTGTTCGAAGGAAAAGGAAGAATGGTTTATGTTAGGTTACAGACAAGGATTTTGTTACACAACAATATATTCATTGTGGGAAAACATAAATTAATGAATTTAAAGAGGACAGTGGATCAAAGAATTACACTAAGTGAAAAATATAAAAAATATGTTAAAAAAAGCAATTACTGGAAGAAACAGGATCTACAAGCTATGGCAGGGATTAGCTATTCTAAATGGTTTATGCTAAACAACTACTATTTGGGGTTTAAACCCTATCTTGAAATTCTCACAGATTATAAACTTAGAACATTATTTTCCAACTATGAATTCAAGCAATTCCCAAGTAATGTGCTGCTTTATAGATACAAGAAGGAGGGTATATTATCAGGGACATTTGACTGTTCTTATGAGGGGACAGAAGATTTAGTGCATGTTTTATGGCACTGTATTTGGTATTTAATACCAAGAACATACTGGCTATCACCTTTTTTAAGTAACAGCTATCAAACTGATATGATGCTATTAACTAATATTCTCCTTCACACTGAAGACGAATGGACAGTTGTTAGGGTTTCCAAGTATTTCCAAGCAATTAGTAAATTAAAAAGATTAATAATAGTGGAATAACTCATATTCCTGAAAGGTGCAATAGATTTAATGATGTTCATGGTTTGTGAATTGTTAACATTGTATTCATTTGCTTTTACCTATAAGAGTGTTATATATATATTGTAAGTTATGCATGAATAACCTTTGTCTGTAATCAGTTTTTTTTAATTATGTTGTAAAGGCTTTTTAGCCATACAATAAATAAATTACTTACTACCTCCATGACTCAATTCCTGACTGATTTTTTTTAAGTCAATTAGACCGCCGAGCGCTTCAGCAAGCAAATCAAGCAAGCAAATCTTTTATTTCTTAAGCATTATTTCAAAGATCATAGCACTTTACAAATCACAACAGTAAAAGTCCATAAAACAACAAATATAAAAATGTTAAAATATTTGATCTTAAGATAACAGATAAAAAACGGTAGAAGGCTAACCAATACTAATATCGGGAAATGCTAGGGAAAATAAATATATTTTTTAGGTAGATTTAAAATGCTTGATGGTCAGGCACTCTCTAATCTGACGAGGTAGAGAATTCCACAGGGTCGGGGTCACATGAGCAAGAGAGTGGGCCCCTGAGGTCTTCAGTTGAACCCTGAGAACCTCTAGCAATCCCTTGTTGGCAGAACAGAGTGAGCAGAGGGGTCAGTAGGGACAAAGAAGATCTTGCAAGTAGCACGGTCCCTGCCCAAGTAGGGCTTTATAGGTCAGTAACCTGACCTTGAAGGTGAGCCACCAATGTACAGGGAACCAGTGCAGATTGCGGAGCACAGGAGTGACATGACTAGACCTAGATAAGCCAGTCAGCAACCTAGCTGTCGCATTTTGCACTAACTGCAGTAGGCAGATATCAACTCCCAGTAGCCCTAGGTATAAGGCATTGCAGTAATCAATGTGCAAGGTCACAAAGGTGTGGACCAGCATTGGAAGATCACCAGCTGGGACCAGGTGCTTGATCCGGGTGATGTTCCGCAGATGGTAAAAAGAGGTTTTAATGACAGCTGACACCTGAGATTTTAATGTCAGGCTGCTGTCAAACACCACACCCAGACTTCACACCCAATCAGAGGTAAGCAGTCGGTCACCCCCGAGCCAAAGCCCAGAAGGTAGGCCTGCCACCAACCCCACACCTTGGTGACCTGGGTCCACCACCAGCACTTTGGTTTTGCCTGACTTCAACTTTAACCAGTTGGCACTCATCCAACCCTGAATCTCAGAGAGGCAGCTGTTAAAAACTGAGATTGCACCACCCTGTTCAGGCACAAAAGACATGTAGAGCTGAGTATCATTTGCATAGCACTGAAAAATCAGCCCATACCACCTTATGTCTCCCAATGGCAGCATATACACTGCAAACAACATGGGGGACAGCACAGAACTCTGCAGTACCCCACAAGACAGGGGAGAGCAGCTGAGAAATAAATTCCTGAAACCACTTTTTGAGTCCTGCCAGTGAGGAATGATCGAAACCATCTGAGAGTGGTACCAGACAGTCCACAGAAAATCATCATGTGTTCCAACAGCACCCCATGGTCTACAGCGTCAAACACTGCAGAGAGATCAAGAAGAACCAAGATAGAGCAGCTTCCCTGATAGCTCGCTGTCAGGAGATCATTAAGTACCCGAACCAGAGCAGTCTCAGTACCATGCCTCTTCCTAAACCCAGATTGGAGAGGATTGGAGACATTGTGAGATGTCAGATGGTCATTCAATTGCACCGCAACCACCTTCTCAATAACAATGAGGAAAGATTAAAGGAATTGGGCCTATACTCATTGGAGCTGAGAAGAGTAAGAGGTGATCTCTTATTGATGTTTAATATATATATAAAGATGCAGAGTTTATGACACAACTCGGCTTGTCCTTTAATATTAGAGAAAGTAATCTCAGAAGCCACAACTTTCAGCTATCGCTAACATACCCAAGGACTGACATTAGATGCTTTTTTTACACCCAGAGGATTATCCCAATATGGAATGCCCTACCTAAGTCTCTTTTAGAGACAACTAACCTCAATACGTTCAAAACAAATCTTGACAAATACCTTTAAAATTGAGTATAAATACTTCCAGATCTCTGGAGATGTACTTACATGGACTATTGCCTTCTGTACATCTAGGACTCTTAGTATGAAAGCTTACCCACAAAGGGCAGTTTAGAGACAAGTCTGTAGTTGGCTGAGCAGTTCGGGTCAAGGGAAGTTTTCTTCAGGAGAGGTGTTACTACTGCCTCCTTCAGGGGATCTGGAAACACCCCAGAATCCAATGAGCACCAGACTATCTCTGCAAGGACTGGGCTGATGACATCAATGCACCCCACTAGGAGGCACGTTCGGCCCGGGTTCAAACTACAGAAGGTTGGGCGCATACCCTGGATGATCCGCACAATGTCCTCAATCACCAGCTGGCCGAAGTCAGACCAGGCAAGCCGGGGGCCTACAATCTCATGCCGACCACCATAATACCCATTTGATGACACTGAGCTAATCACTGACCTGATAGTGACAATCTTATCAGTGAAGAATTCAGCAAACTCATTGCACTTTACTTGTGAAAACACTCCCTGTGGCTGAAGACAGTCTGGATTGCATAACCTATTGACAGTCCAGAAGAGCTGAGCAGGTCGATTCCTCACCACAGCAATTTCTTTGGACAGGAATCTGCCTTCTTACAAGAGATTGCCGATTGATAGTCCTTATAATGAGCTATCAATTTATGTTTATCAACAATCAGGACAGATTTCCACCAGTGCCGATCCAACCCTCGACCCCTATGCCTCAGCTCCTTCAAAGTCCCATCAAACCAAACTTTGGATGAAGAGCGAGGAGCTTAACACGGACAGGAGCCAGGGAATCGAGGGTGCATGTCACTGCCTCATTATAAGCTAGTACCAGTTCCACCAGCTCCCTGATTACCCTCGGCAAACCTAATAGGTCCAGCACTGCCAAAAGACCATCCAGGGTCAAACCCCTTAAAAGGCGGTACTGGACCATCTCTGTAGGGGTAGGTCTTTTGGAGGGGGAAGGCCTCGAATCTTAACCTTATAGCATGATGGTCTGACCACCTGACCAGTTCCACCACCAGATTGGTGATATCCATCCCTAGGAGGAAGATCAGATCCAATGAGTGTCCATGACTATGGGTAGCAGAGGTAACTAGCTGTGTCAGGCCCAACAAACTCATCAGTTGGAGGAAGTTTTGTCCAAAATGTGAGAGTTCATTGTCGACCAAGGTATTGAAATCCCCCAAAATTATCCATCTAGGGGATTCCAATACCAGGTAGATGATGAAGTCTGCTACTTCCTGCAGGAATTCCTTCTCACCACTGGATGGATGATAGATGAGAAGGGATCTACGATGCCGGTGCCACAACAAAAACACCAAAGTCCTTGACCGCGACACCCACAGCTGTGACGTGACCCCAAACTGACCAGCACGATTGCGATGCACAATGCGGAGGGGCTATGCCCCCCTGCACCCCCCCACTAAAGATATCTAACTCCATGTCACACAGACAGTGGAGTTAGATATTTACACCCCATTGCCCTACAGTGTCTCAATGCAAATCCCCTGTCGCTGTCAGTATAGGCATGCTGGGGGTTTTGCTGCGGGGGATTTGGTTTACTGGTGTAGCTGTAGTGACAGTATACCAATGAGAAGTATTCTGTAATCTGCACCTGCACCCACGACACCCTCAATTTAAAACAAATGGCTACCCCTTCCCACCTCTACAATCCTGTCTCAGGTGGTGTATCACTGAGTACCCAGCAGGAATAGCTGATTCCAACACTTGGCCTGCATTTTCATCCAGCCAGGTCTCGGTGATGCAAGTCAAGTCAGCTGACTCAACAAGATCAGCGGTGATTGCTTTCTTGTTTTTAATTGACCTGGCATTGCATAACACTGCCCGAATAGGATAGGAAGCTGAGGTAGACCAAGCTGCTTGTCCACTCAACGTGGAGCCCTTGGGTATGGGAACCAGAAAGGGAGGTCCCCTTTCCTGGACCCATTTTGCCCCAGGGCGTCTCCCTGTCCCCACCACCCCAATCCGCCCACTCCGCTCCACTACCCTACCAGGCCCAGGTCCACATGCTTGCCATTTTTCCCCCTTCCTGGCTATCCCCAATGCCCGACAACACCCGTATACCTCCACAGGCAAAGGGGGACAGTCAAAAGGGTGAAGATCCCTGAGCCTGGTGGGAGAGCCGTGTCTGTCTGCTGGCAGCCCCAGCCGACCCATAATAATCCTAACTAGCTTAACAGCAATAAATAAATATCAACAACAAAACAAACAAATACATAAAAAACATACATACCCACCCACCCCACTTATGAATCCAACAATACAAAAACAAAACCCCACAAAACACCCCCAAACAAAATTCTTAGCCCTCCCTACCAACTACTACCCACTATACGATTACAAAAATAATAAACAAAACACAAATTTACACAAATAACAAACTATTTAACAGCAATCACTAAATTGAGAACTTTATGAAACGTGGAATAAGTCAAGTAAGCAGATCAAAATGGATTCAGAATGAAAAGTCCAGTCCAAAAGTTTGTATATTAAGATGGGTCCATAGGGCGTCCACTACCCTGGACCATAAAGTCAACCCTCTCCAAACCCTCGAAGCTCCCACCTCCGAGGATGAGAGGTATAAAGTTTTAAATGAAGTTGAACAAATATGCCCAGGAGCTCACACCACGCAGGAAAACACAGTGCCACTGATCAGTTTCTCCATGGCTCTCACCACCATGCAAAGCCAGTTAATTAGAAACACTGTCCCAGTGCTTTACAGAATGATCTTACAGCTAAAGATAGTAGTTTAGATTCAAAACACTGCTGATTGATGGAGTATGGATCACTCACAGCACTAATTATGGCCAAACTCCTGCTATGAGGCTGTTCTTATCTTTGGTCACAGAGTCTTAAAGGAGAGACAGGCATGAGATCCACCAAAGAAACAGTCCCCTTTGCCCAGGACTCCAGGAGTAGATCTCCACACAAACTACAGATTAGAGCAACAGATACCACTTCAGGCCCAAAGACCACCAAGCTCAGGAGGCCCCACCCAGAACCTGAACCTCTCCCTGGACCTTACCACTGCAACAGCCGCTCACCAGCCACTGCGCAGCAGACCAGAAAATGCCGCAGGTACAGCCGACCATTGGCACCAGCACCATGGTGCACCACCAGGTCGAGGACAGGGACCAGGATGTAGATCTGCTCACCACTCCAAGAAACATTCACAACTGGGACAATTTGGCACTCTTCTTGCAGTCCCTCCATGCTCAAACTGCCAGATCCAGCACCCCAGACTCCGCTTTTCCTCTGCCTGACCTCCCCTCGGACTCTTCGTGCTGCTCCTCTCAGCCGCCAGCCATGGAACTGTGCAGGAACAAGTACTTAGTCAGTAGAGCACAAAACAGGTACTCCTTCTATCCCAGCTGCAGGGTTATGAGTCACAATAAAATGTTTAAATATTTAGAGACAGTGATATTACGAGGCGACAATATTGCTAAACACGTCTTCATTTCTTATTTTTGGTCTCGGGCTATGACTGAACTTCAAAACAAAATTAAACTAAGGTCTTAAAACAAAGCTAAATACAACACTGACATAAAATAAAATTCTAAAATAACACTAAAAAAGCCCACAAAAAATAAAACCACTACCTGCACTCTTGCTGTTAACTTGCTGGTCAGCCAAACATGGCTGCCATCTTGCTATTCCTGGTTGAGTGTTCTCCTAACTTCCTGGCACTGCATCCGACCATAGTGGATGAGTAAGTTCAATTTCAAACCACCAGTGACATTCTGAATACTTGATTGTACCACTGGTAAGCATTGGTGGAAATGGGGGGGGGGGGGGCTGCGACCTCAGTTCCAGGAGTAACATTAGGAATTGACTCATTTCCAGGAGTAAAATGGAGAAGGACCAATCCTGTGGAATGTCACTTGTACCACAACACTTGTTTGTGTGCTGGATTCCCCTTCATCGAACCCATGCCATAGAGGGTCTGGGGCTGGCACTGCACTACCATGGCATAGTTTGACTTCTCCCTCGTGATCCTTGTTTGAGTATGCAGGACTGGCTGTATATTAACCACTCATTACATAGCAGTCCTACCTGCACCCCAACTAGGGACACTGGAAGGAACCAATACTGCCAAGCTAAGTTAAATTATAGATGCACGTTATCATAGCTTGAGATGTATTCGTCTATGAAATGGACTGCTTGTATCTGTTATGCTATATTCTTTTATACTGCAGCCTGCATAGGACCAAAAATAAGAAATGAAGATGTGTTTAGCAATATTGTCGCCTCGTAATATCACTGTCTCTAAATATTTAAACATTTTATTGTGACTCATAACCCTGCAGGTGGGATAGAAGGAGTACTTGTTTTGTACTCTATTGACTGAGTACTTGTTCCTGCACAGTTCCATGGCTGGCAGCTGAGGGGAGCAGCACGAGAAGTCTGAGGGTAGGTCAATGTCAGTGGCTCAGTAGGTAGCACACTCACCTCTGAGGCTGGGAGATCAGAGGGCTGTGGGTTCAGTTCCCACATCTGGCACTTGGGTTAATATCCCAGTACTGACACTGTAGTGCAGCATGAGAGAGGTGCTGCACTTCTGAGGTGCTGTCTTTCGGATGAGACGTTAAACTGAGGTCCCATCTGCCTGGATTGGTGGTAGTTCAGGTGGATGTTAAAAATCCCATGGCACTTATTGAAAAGAGTAGGGGGAATTTTTATTGAAAACTCAAAACAAACCATACAAAATTGTATTACATCATACAAATCATAATAAAAATAAAACTAAAACAACAGGAATAAGTATTACAGCATACATGAAACACAACCATAAATAACCTGTAATTGTACAGAACCCCCATTCTATCCCCACTAAAAGAGCAGGGGAAATTGTTTTATATTGAAATCTGAACAAAACCATAACAAAGGAAATACAAATCAATCAGACATCATACATAACCATAAAAAGGAAAGAAACAACAAACATAAATAAGTATTAATTCATACAGTAACCCTGAACAGAAGAGAAATAGTATAACCCTCCCCTTCCCCACCATAAGAGCAGGTCCCCATATTGAAACAAAAATAACCTCTCCCCCCCAAAAAATTAATAAAAACAATAGGCTTCTACTAAAAGATGTGAATCCATCTTTTCAACCCCCCAAATGTAACAGAAAGCCCTCAACAATACATTATCAGAAAAGAACGACTATGAAAAAATAAATAAAAGTTCCCTGAAGAAATCCCTAACCCGTATCAAGCCAAGTCATCTTCCGCCACCAAAGTTTATAAAGATCAGGATGCACTCTCTCCCTTTCCAGCATCTGCCACTGTAGCACATCTTTTTTGATGTTAAATAAAATTTGATTTTCTGTTTTCAACAGTTTCTGAAGCGTAAGGCTATAACGAGCCTGCCAAAGCTGATAGCTAATAAACCCCATCAAAAGTCTAATTGTGATAGAGTCATAAACTACCCATGAGCCAGGAAGTACACCCTCTGTCCATATGACTGATGACTGACCTTGGAAAGGGTTCAGTGGCCAGGCAGCATGAAATTGAGACCAAAAGGACATAACAAAGGGACAATCGAAAAAAAAATGTTGCGAAGTTTCAACCACTCCTGAACAAGTCTCTTCCCTGGAGCAAAATCTCTCTGATAATTCCTTATGCTGCAGATTTCCTTTCACTCCCAACTTCTTTTGCATACAAAGCCATAAAAAATCCCACAGATACTTAGGGACTCTATTACTAACCAAAAACTGCTCCTTGGAATGTTGGTCAGCAATGGGTAAGTCATGAAACCATGGGTTTGCATAAAAAAAATCCTGCAACACACTATTATAAAATTGTTTTCAGGATTGTAAACAGAGACATCTTTTGACTATGTGCCAAATTTTTAATTTCCCAAACATCCCCTGAAAGTGACTAGAGAAAGTAGACATCCTAGTGTGACGTGGTAAAAATTCAGAAGGGTCCCAATTTTCCAGAAGCAGACCTATACCATCTGCCACCCATGGGGACCATATCTTGCTTTCCCCTTTTAATAAAGGAGTCAAATTATAAAAAATAAAGGTAACATGAAGAAACACCACTGGATTCAACATCCCTAAACCACCCTCACTAACGGGTAAATACGTGATACTCCTCTTTACTGGGTACAACCTGCTCCCCCATAAACAAAGGAAAAACACGCTATAAAGAGATGCCTCCAAAGATTGTGGTGGGGGATAAACTGCCGCTAAAAAAAAAATGGCAATAAAAAGGTCTTAATGAGATAGACCCATTTAGCCTTCATCATCCGTCCCTTATTCCAGAGGGCCACCCTATCTAGAGCTACCAGCAACTGCCTATCTCAATTATATCTGTGAGCATCAGCACCCCCAAAGTAGACACCAAGAATTCTCCTATTCCAAATCAAGGCTGCATCAGCAGCGTCATAGCCTAATGGCAGGATCCCACTCTTTAACTTATTAATTGAGGATCCAGAAATGTCAGAAAAGGCCTATAATATTAAATGAGCTTCTGCTGCAGAAGAACTATCAGCTAAAACCAAGACTAAATCATCTGCATAAGCGATTGAGACAATCTGCTTATCTTCACAACCCACAGACAAACCTGTAATCTTTTCTGACATGTTCAGGGCATACAGTAAGGATCCAAAGAAAGCACATAAAGTAAAGGGCTGAGTGGGCACCCCTGCCTAACACACCGATATACCATGACCTTCTGCCCTAGCCAACCATTAACAATAGGCAACAAACTTATACCTCTGTAGCATGTTTGCAACCAGCCTATGAATTGAAAAGGAAATCCATAACTTTTCAAGGTCTCCCACAAGTATACATATTCCACCTGATCAAAGGCTTTTGTTTGATCAAGGCAAACCAGATGACCAAATATTTCCCGTGAAACCCCCTTATGCAAAATCTCCCTGAGAAGAATCAGGGCATCCTGTACCCTCCTATTTGGAACACCTCTAAATTGAGAGGGATGTAACAAAGTATCCAAGACTACCCGTAAACGGTTTCATAAAACCTTCATCAAGATTTTAGTTTGTGTTGAGCAGAGATAAAGGCCTCCAATTATCCACATTTCCCCTATCCCCTTTTTTAAAGATTAATAATAAAATACCCTGTAACATACTTTCAGGGAGAGTTCCAGATTGTAATCCAACATTCAAGACCTCACATAGTTCCACTCCTAACACTTCCCAGATCACCTTATAAACCTCATGAGGGAGCCCATCAGAACCAGGACCAGTCCCTGTTTTTAAGGACCAAATCACCGTTTTGAGTTCTTCCAGTGAAATGGGTTTAATTAAAGTATCCTGCAATTCAGGAGCCAACATGGGTAATTGCCTACAAGACAACCAACTACATATGGAAGCCTGCGGAAGAGATTTACTCATAAAAGAGTCTAAAGCATAAGTATGAATTTCAGCCAAAATACTGTCATTAGTTAATGCTTGCCCTCCCTCCCCCCCGCAGTGTTCAAATACGTCATTCCAAGGGATTCCCTCATAAGCCTTATAGATTCAAATGGTAAGATGTCTCTCTTTTTTCCAAAAATCCCATACTTATGCTTCCGTTCCATATCCTGCAAACTCGTAACAGCAACCGAGCCAGTTCTGCCTTTAACCCTTTAATCTTGACATGGCACTCAGACCCCATATGCTGGGGAAAATTGGACCAGAAATGAAGTCTGCCCCTTAAATAACTTAGTTCATCATGTCTGAGCCTGCCATTAATTCTACCTATCTTCTGAAAATATCTCCTAATTTCATTTTTGGTATCTTCCCACCAGTCATTTAAGGTATCATATAGAAAAAAAAACAGACTGGCGTGCAACCCAAAATAGAACGTAAACCCTCTGTTACACGAGGGATATCCAACAAGGTGATATTTAACTTTCAAATCCCAGGACCTCTCTGGGTCGCAGGTACATCACACAAAGCAAGCTTAAGTAGCCTATGATCTGACATAGCCACCTCTTGCAAGAATTTTGACTGTACAACAACCCCTGAGGAAAGAAAGAAATAATCAATCCGAGATGCCCTGGGACCACAAAAGTAGGTATTACCAGATCCATCAATATTGGGACCAAAAGCATCAACTGCACCAACATCAGCAGTCAACTGTGCCAGACAAGCCGCATCACAGTACACCTTTTTCCCCAAAGCAGAAGATACTTGGGAGGGCAAGGAACAATTAAAATTACCCCCCAAAATAACTGGATAAGAAGTGCATAAAAAAGGGTAAAGTAATTTAAATAGAGCAACCCTATCAAATTTATTTTGTGGAGCATAAACATTCAATAAATGTAAAGGCAGGGAACCCCACTTAATATCTAAAACCAATGCTCTACCTTTCAAGACCTCAACGTGATGAACCACTTGAATGTGCAAAAGAAAAAAAAAATTCCAACCCCACTACAAAAATCGTTCCCTTGAGACCAAAAGCTGTCTCCCCAGATCCAACCATTAGTAGCAGCAATTAATTCCTCAGTAGAATGCAAGCGGACATCCTGAAAAAAACACAGTCTAAGTTCTCATGAACAAACTGTGAAAAGGTGTTTCTATGCTTGGCAGGCGATTTAATGCTGTTTGCATTCAAGGATGCCACCCGCGAAAGTGAAAGGGAGCCATATGTCACATGAAGACAGGCATCACTTCCCCTTACTTGAGGCCCTAGTCACTCTCCCACTCTTACAATCCTGAGGCCTTGGTTCCATATGTTCTTCTGAAGGTATCAGAGACTCGGGCTGAGAGGGCGTCACAGCAGGCAGGACCAACTCTCACAGCCAACGAGTCATCCATCAAAACATCATAAATATTAGGGTCTGCCAGGGGAAGGACTGTGACAGGGATACTAGATTTTTTCACTTGTTTACCCTTCCCTTTAAACACTTTTCCTTTTTTCCAACAACCGTAGTATAACCCTCATCAGGGGGCGGTGGATCTGAGGGCGGGGGGGGGGCAAATACCATCACTTCCCATGACTCCCATCCCAGGTGTAATTGGTGCCATAACTACAGCTAAGGGAGCAGCATCAGTGGCAAGAGCTGACCCATCACTCAGAGTCTGCTTAGCTGGCTGCAGGCCAGTAGAAGAGGCTATATGAGACACTCCCCCGATTGGAGAGAGGCCCTGCCTAACTGCCAGCCGAATGTAATGATCTTGCACAGCAAAGTCTGCTTCATCTGTGTTTTTAGCAGCCAGAGGACAAGTTTCAAAGGCATGCCCTATCTCATCACAGAGATTGCATCGGGACTGTTGAAAGCAGTGAGCACTAGGGTGAACAGTTTCCCCACAGTGGGTACATTTAAGCACATCACGCGAGGTGCTAATATGAGTCTTAGACCCACACTTGAAGCAAACTCTGGGTTGTCCAGGGTAGAAAAGAAAACCCTTATCCCTACCTAGAAAAAAACAATTAGGCAGATGTATGAAGTCAGTATCATTAGAATGCAATTTTACTCAAAACTTCTATCCCCCATTCCAAAATCCCTCTGCATCCAATATGGGAACAGGATTGCCTTGAATGTCACACCTCTTGTTCAACCAGTTCACAATATCTACAACGTTAACCCCTTCATTCCAAAAAAGATGGTTATGACACGGAAAGGCTGTTTAGTCAAAGGCAAAACAATGAAATCCGACCAAAAGGGTTCATTTTAAATTCAAATAACGCACCAAAGCGTTTCTAATAAAGCAGGGGTACGAAAGCTGATGTCAAAAATAAACTCTCCGTGTACATGAATCAGGGCATAGACCTCTGAAGGAGAAAACCCCATGCTTTGTTTTAATAGAATTTTTCCAACATAAAACCTATCTGGGGGGGTTATCCCTGGGACCCACATAACGTAGACGAATGGCAGCACGCCGCTTTGCAAGCTCCACTGGTTGACGAAAATGACTGGCATAAGAAGGCTTTTCAGGGATGTCAGGAGTCGGCTGCTGGTCTGCATCTACAGTAGTATTAGAATCTCCAGTGTCCAACCTACCCGGGATAGCATCGGGGACGGCAGACTCAGGATTAAGGGAACCATCACCCATTACTGTCCTAGGTACAGTAATTGAAGAGCAGTAGAAACAGTGCAAATAGTACTTATCTGAGAACTATGTCCATCCTGTGCAACGCCAACAACCTCAGCAGGTTTCCAATTGCCATCCACCATAGGGATTCATCCTGCATCCTGCAAAGCCCTATCCGGTGACCAGGTAGCATCTACAATATCCCCCCAATCCTTTTTAGAAGAAACTACAGCAAAAACAGGCCACTCAACGGCAGCATGAAGTTTACTCAGGCCTGCTGCCTCCATAGCACCTGGCGAAGTTTCTGAGCGTTTCCGCTTCCTGTCGTCCTCCTGATCATGCGTTCGACTTTTGAGTGCAGTCAATTCACTTACTCTTAGGAGTTCCAAATCAATCAGTCAGGAGGTTCACAGTGCTGAGATTAGACCCATGGTGTTATGCTGGGATAACACCATAAGTCCAGCCCCAGAACGTCCAATCACAGTCCAAGATTCTTTCTTGCCATTGTATAATATGCAATATATAATGAGGAAATGCTTCAGATTCCTCCACCAGGATAAGTGGTGTGGGGGGGGTGGGTTGGTTGAGCATATTGTGGTGATTGGACACACAATGCATCCCACAGTCAGGGAAGAACAGGTCACCCAGCATTAGCACAGCTTCGGCGCAGGGTGGCCGAGAAGCAGCAGTGGCTAAGAAGGCACTAGGTGGCCACTTGCCCATCCTCCTAGTTAAGTAATGGGTGCAGCCATAGCAGTCACACTGATGTCTCAGAGTTTTTGAAGTGTGTAGATGCATTGAAAGTACAGTGTTGTAGATTAAAGTACTGTTTTTTGTTCTGGTACAGGAATAATTTTGATTTGCCAGGTGATTTGCACGGTATTAAACAGAGGCAATATATTGAACCCTGCCTTGCAACTACAAGTGTGCTACCATTTGTTGAATTAGTCTTTATGGTGTCACATTTTTATAGTTGCTCTGCAGGGTTCAGTCTTGAAATAGTTTTATTTAGTGCAAGTCACTTCAGAAATCTTAATGTGTGTGGTCTTTTATTTTAAATTGCTGTAAGATTTATCAAGTTGAGATGTTGCACACTGATATACTTTAAGTTGTTTTCTTGTAACTTTGGAACAAGTAGCATAAGAATTCCAGTCAATATGAGAACAATTATGTTTCAAATAGGCAGGCATGGGGTGGTACAGGTGTCTATGGCCTGTCCTCCTCAGGTAGCACCCTGGTCACCCAGCCAGTCAACCCCTGCACATAGTCATGGAGCCAGCCGACCATCCATCTGGCATTTCATATGACTCACCTCATTTGGGCACTGCTATACTGCTGCAGTGCAGCAGGATTTGGTTTAGCGGGGTCAACATGTGGTGTTCAGCTCATGGTGGAGGAGGACTCTATTGATGTCAGCTGTGGCCTGTGCTATCAGAAGGGAGTAGGACCAAGTTGCAACCAACTAAAAATAACAGCTGAGCTGGGGGCCTTGCACAGCAACAAGCCAAGGTAAGGACTAGTCAATGTAATAGCCACCTCCCTGTTCTCTTGCAACCATTCACTGTTGTTTGCCTCACATCCCTATCTCTTTTCAAATGCTTGGGGGCAACTTGCTGGTCTCAGCTGGGGGAAAGGGAAAAATGCTGTGCTGAAGGACTGGACACTCTAGAAAAAGAGGCTAGGATGCAACTTGCTGTGCTGGGGGAAGGGCCGGTGATTCTAGGGAGGGGAACTATGGTGCAGCTTGCTGGGCACAGGGTGGACCAGGAACCTTGTACTGGAGCAGGTGACTGGGCTATGGGGAGACTGGCTTGTGCAACATACTTGACTGTGTGGACTCTTGGGAGGGGGTTAAAGTGCAACTTATTGGACATGAGGAATGGTGTGGCATGAAAGCAAATTCTGTTTCAAATTCCCCCCAGATGCACCAAATTCAAAAGATTTTCTGGGGGCCTAAGTGGCCCCTATACCCCCTATCTATGGTTCTAATTTTCAAGCCCTGTGCATACTCAGTTTTAATGGCTGGTTACTCCCCTGACCACTGAAAATCCATGCTACCTCAGAGCTTGTAGCCCACTGAATTCAAGATATTCCACAATCCTTTCCTCCAGCAGTGAGTTCATTAACTTCCCACCAACAATGTCAGACTGACTGGCCTGTAATTGCCAGCCTCCTCCCTGCTACCACTTTTGTGTAGTGGGAATACATCCACCCTCCTCCAGTCCTCCGGAACCACTCCTGCTTCCAGTGAATGGTTAAACAGAACCATCAGAGGTGCAGCTAGTATTTTACTGAGCTCCATCAATACCTTTGGATGCACCCCTTTTGGCCCTGTTGCTTTGTCCACCTTCAGATTAGTGAGTCCCTTTAGAACTGTCTCCTCCAAAAAAGGACTAGTGTCCACCTCCCTACCTCCAGAGCTTCTATTACTTTTTTTGTGGCCCCTTCCCTTTTCCTTTCTCTGTGAACACTGAACAAAAGTATTAGTTTAGGATGGCTTCCTTTTTCTGGTCTTCCTCTGCACATTCCCCATGCTAAACTTTTAAACCTTACAATCACACCCCTGGTCTTCCTCTTTTTATTTACATACCTAAAAAATGTTTTGTCCCCTGCTGTTACCTCCTGGGCTATTCTCTCTTCAGTTTGCACCTTTGCGCTCCTTATTGTTTTCCCTGCTTTCCTCTGTTTCCCCTGATATACCTGTACCTTCATATCTTCCTCCCTCTGCATCTCTCTATACATTTTGAATGCTGCCCTTTTAGCTTTTACCTTTTTAGCTACTGCTTTCAAGAACCATAGTGGTCTCCTTCTCCTCTTGCTTTTGCTCACTTGCTTGATGCTGAGGTTTGTTGCCTTTACTATGCTCCCTACCCAAGCCACCACCACCTGCCAGGTCATCCCTGAGGCATTCACCTATCTTTATGAAATCCTCCCTCCTGAAGTCCAGGACCCCCATCCTTGTGTGGTTTGATTCCACAGCTATCCTTATATTGAACCACACTGTATGGTGATCATTGGTCTCCAGATGGCCTACCACCTTGACCTTTGCAATACTATCCTTGTTAGTGAGCACCAGGTCCAGTATTGCCCCATCATAAGTGGGTTCATTGACTACTTGCCTGACGAACACCCCCTGCAAAGAGTCCAGGATGTCCCTGCTTCTAGCTGAAGCCATTGATAGGAGATTCCAATCTACATCTGGCAGGTTAAAGTCCCTCACCAGCAGCACTTCCACCTCCTCTGCCATCTTACCAGTGGCTTCCATCAGTACCTTATCTAATTCCACCCTCTGTGCTGGAGGTCTGTAGATCACTCCAGTGTGACCAGTGGCTCCATTCCCCATCTCCAGGGTAACCTACAGTACCATTACCTTCCCCTGTATTGTCTCCCTGTATCTCTGTCACTTTTATGCTTTCCCTCAAACAAAGCACCACACCCCCTCCCTTCCTTCCCACCTGGTCCTTCCTGAACAGAATATACCCTGGTATGACCATGTCCCAGTCATGTTTTTCAGTGCACCATGATTCAGTAACAGCCACAATATCCAGGTTGACCTCTGCCATCATGGCCTCTAGGTCCTCAATCTTATTTCCTAGTGTAACCCAACCTATGAATTGAGGTTTACTACAATGTCTTCCTTGGCTCCTAAATGCCCACTGTCAGGCTGGTGTCCTGTCTGAAGCAGTGTTATTTATTTGTGTGAGAGTGTGTTAGTTGGCCTCAGTGCCTATCTCTTTAAGAGCATAGCTAATCTGTCTTTAGAACTTAGTCTGGTCTGGGTCTCAGTGATTTAAGGCTTGCGACCAGAGAGACAGTGTGCTATAGTGCTCCATTCTGCAGTCTGTACTTGCACAGAGGGAGCTCTTTTAGGAACTGTAATTGTTTATTGCTAAATCGCTGTTAGAATAAAAACAGAGAAGTTTGTCTAACCTACTTCTGTTGCAGCTCAAACGTTTGGATGGAAGCCACCATGTTAGGCTCTGGACTTGCAGTATTTGGACCAATTGAACCACTGGGGCTGTAAAATGGATCCTGTCCCCAGGGATGTTGTGGGAAGGAATTCTATAGTTTTTGTAGTTTTAAGTGTTGGCACCCAAATGGACCTGAGGGGAGCCCATGTTGTGATTGACAGTTCCCTCAGCCAACTGAACCATTTGGATCACAGAGAAAATAGAATTGCCTGAAGCAATGAGTCAGTCTAGAGTCAGAGTTGAAGAGTGAACAACTCGAGCTTTTGAGCAGCTGCTCCCTGAAGGAGAGTAGGGGAACTGGCAGGAAGGGGCTTTTCTGGCTTTCCTGCTCTGTTCTAAAGAACCCAAACTGCCACTTGCAGAAGTTGGATCTTTCTGATTGCCAGCTTGGATCTTCAGCAGAAGAGAGAAGAAGTGGTATTGGGACTTGTGATTTGGACCGCAGACTTGCTCCACAAGCGAGTGGCCCAGTTTATAAGAAAGTTATCCTCGGATTGAAAAGTTTGCGCAGTTAAGCTGTTAACTTGCAACTGGACATTATCCAAACTGTTATTCCGAGACGTTAGTGCAGTAAATGTGCTGAATGTGTCTTGTGGGTCGCAAATTGGTTCCCCACGGACAGATCCATTTCGCCAACTGGAGGCTTCACCAGCAGACCATCATGGACTTTTGCAGAACTGTTCATCCTGCCTGGGCCCTGCCACTTCAGCCTAGGTCACAACTCATGCATCAGAGACCATCTCGGTGAAAGAACCACTTGGGGATTTGGCCCCCTGCTCAACACCATCGAGCAGGTAGTGTCCACCCAGAGGTGAATTGTGTTGGCCCTGCTTCCCCTGGCCTTCCAGATCATCACCACAAGGTCTTCATATCGCTTGTCCTGCATCCAGGTTCTGGAAGCATGAGTACAATCCAGGGTAGCTCCCTGCAACAACAGCCAAAGTCAATGTGGTACCATCTAATTGTTTCTTTTTCTGGGTTAAAGCAACGGAATGAGCCATCTGGCTTAGATTACAAACAACTGGGTTGTGCGAATGTTAACTGTTTTCTTTCCTAAGGGCCCCAACAACAGCTGCAGTGCCGGCCACCCAGGGCAACGCTTCAGGCTAGCCTGCATGACATACTGTGTACCCGTGGTTGTTGAATTGTTTGAAAGGGACTTACAGCACATGCTGAACAAACCTAATTTAAATCAGATTGCTAATCATTCTGCTAGATTCATACCCCTTCCTTGTTCACTGCCCCTAAATAAATCTGATTGTTTTCATGTTCAACCTGGCTAGTGTGCATATTATTAGTTGGGTTACAGTGGTAATATTGTATTGTTGCATTACTGATCTTATTTTCCAAGGAGTCTCCAGGGCTGTTGCAGCAGATCCAGCCCTGGTGGTAAGTGAAAGAGGCATAAGCATATTACTGCTTCTATCTATTCAATGTAAATGTACTATTGTGTTATGGACTAGGCCATTAGAAGGGTTGGTAGGTGGATATAGAGTCCTGGAGGGCTATACCAGAGCAGTTAAGCTACCCCAATACCATTCCTCCGGGTGGAGGTACCCATTTACAGAACTCAGGCCCTTCAACCTGTGTAGTTCCATACATGCAGGGTTAGTAGCCCTTCGAATAGTGCTGCCTAGGGGTTATATCTTGGAGGCACCACTGGGATTGGTGCCCTTTAGTGGTCAAAATTAGAATTTTCAGCCAAGTGAGAAATTGACACAGTATTTGAAATGGAGGCGATGTCTACCTCCAAACGGAAAATTCCCCCATCCACAAGCTGGTCATGCTCCATGTGCTGGGGTGGAGTGAGGCCGGAAGGGTTGGCCCCCACCACGCCATATTGCTACTTGACATCCTTGTGGGAACTACTAATGTAACTATTGAAGAAACCGTGGGGAAGGTTGACTGTCTGGGAACAGTTGAAGTATGGGGCCAGGACTCAGATCTATTTGCTCAGAACTTGTTGGTCCTCTTTTCTTGCAGCCTCCCCATAGACCCTGAGGCATTACCCTCAGTTATCACACCAGACGGATCCCAGAAGGGGTGGAGAGTTAGTCATTTACATAGTGACCCGTCTTCCCCTGGGGTTCCTGAGGGTAGACTGGCTTAAGGACAATTTTTTTTTTTTTAATTTACTGTACTTTATTGTTTTAAATGTTATCAACATAAAAGACATATATACATTAACAGCATGTGGAATATACAAAGTGCCGAAAACATGCTCGGGGATTAACTAAAATTCATAATAGACAAAAAGCTACAATACTGCACAATACACAACACATAATATACCTCCTAAACTCCCATCCCTCCCTCCTCCCACCTCTCCCCACCCTCCTCCCTTCCTGGAGACATGACTTGAGATAATAGAGACGCCATATGTAAATGAGAAATAGTAGACACAATCGTGGGCAAACACCTGCCCCCATAACTATTGCTATTAGTACATTATAACTCTTGAGGTAGGCCACAGGGGTAGAGAATCATTCTTGAACAGGCCACTCGGGGGAGAATGAACTAGCAATAAAGCTTCCAGCTTACCTGATTTTTTATTACATACTGGGAGACGATGCCTAATACTAGCAATCATTTTCTCAGCTCTATGGTTGACCAGGATTTCATTCCACCATTCTGGGTAGGTAACATAATTTTGGTCAAGCCAGTGACATAGGATCAGCCTTTTCACGGACAATGATATTAGTGAGATATGGAATTTTCTCTCCTTCACAGGAATGCTTGCCAGATTACCTAATGTACAAATTTCAGGGGTAAAGCACCCTTGAAGTCCCAAAAGGGGATCTATCTCTGCTTTGATTTTTACCTACAGGGGTGTAACTTTAGGGCATTCCCACAGGATATGCAAGAGGTTCCCTTCTGCCATATTATATCTTGAACATTGGTTGGTGGGAAGCTTACCAATTTTATACAGATGAAGAGGTGTGAAATAAATATTGTGTAGTATGTGGAACTGTGTAAGGCATAGTTTGTCCTTGGACACAAAGCGGTACATGTCTGCCCAGAGATTATCCCAGTTAAGGGACGAATTGGGGAAAGTATATTGTCTCAAACAATAATGAGACCAAGTGGAAGACTGCGTAGGGCTGTGACACCTGAGAGGTAATCTGATTGATGAACTCACTGCGGTCAGTGGTCCATTCTGATGTCCCATACAAGGCAATTAACAAGTGCCTCAACTAAAATGTTCTAAAAATGCACCTCGTGGGGAGGTGGAATTGAGTCAGTAAATCTCTGCTGTTAGGAATTTGTCTCTCCACTAAGAGGTCTGCAGCGAATTTGCCTTGCAACTCGAAGAAAGTGAGGTGGGATAGCAACTTACCACCTATTTTGAAGTTCAGGTTGCCACATAATGGCTGGCAGATATCCAATGAATTATTGTATCGCAGCACCCTGCATAACTGAGCATAGACCCGTATAGAGGTATATATCACAGTTTGTTTGAGACATGCAGGCAGCTTGCTAGGAGATGTATAAAGGAGACTGGCAGGGGATATACCAAGGGATTGAAATTGTTGCATTACAATTTAGAGCCAAACTGGGGTATAAGGAGATCCCAAGTCATTTGTGGACCATCTGGCATATTTGGAGAGGTGACTAGCCAGGTAATAAATGTAAAAGTTGGGAAGTTTAAGACCTCCTAGATGTTTGGGAGCTTGTAACTTAGTATAGGATTTACGAGGACTTTTACCTTTCCAAATGAATCATGATATGAGTACGTGAAGGCGTTGAAACCAACTACGGGGAAGAAAAACATTTAACAAGTTCATGGGGTAGAATATACGAGGGAGAACATTTATTTTGACTATATTAATACGGGTCCACAGAGAGAGAAAGAGAAGATTCCATCTAGCAAGATCATGCTTAATGGCCTCTACTATTTTGTTTAAGTTAAGCTGTTTCACTAACAACTGTTTCTGGGAGAGAAAAATACCCAGGTATTTCATTGTCATCACCCATGTTAGTCCTAAGTAGGAGTAGTCAGCAGGGATGGTTTTGGGACTTAAAGGCATAATAGTGGTTTTATCTATGTTGAGTTTGTATCCAAAAAACTTCCCGAATTCAGTAATGAGGTGGAGGACTTCTGGAATGGATGAATGCAATTGGAGAGATGCAATAGGATGTTGTCTGCATAAACAGATATCCTGAGGTCACATTCTCCAACCAGAATGCCTGAAATTTTGGGGGAAGTTTTAAGGAGGTACACTATTGGTTCCATATACAGATTAAAGAGTAGAGGGGATAGTGGGCATCCCTGCCAAGTACCTGAGGAAAGAGAAAATCCTTGAGAAAGTACTCCATTGCAGTATACCCTTGCTTTTGGATTAGTGTCTAATACATGTATCCAGTTTGTAAAGCAGTCTGGAAAACCAAACTTTCTCAGTACCATGAACATAAAGTCCCAGTTAACTCTGTCAAATGTCTTCTCTGCATCCAGGGAGATCAGGGCCATAGGCAGATCTGCTCACCCAGATGCAGAGAAGACATGTGCCAGCTTCCTCAGGTGGTCACTTGAAGATCTTCTCCACATGAAACCAACCTGTTCCAGTCCAATCAACCCATCCCACACCTTCATAATCCTGGAGGAAAAAATGTTTGTGAATATCTTCATGTCATAATTCATGAGGGGAAGTAGGACAGTAGCTTATCTGGTTTAGGTAAGACAATGATGAGAGCCTCCAGAAGAGAGCAATCTGAGATACCTTTTTGGCATAAAAAGGCGAAGACTTGATGAAGAATAGGGGCTAATTTCTTGGCTAGGATTTTATAAAAGTTTAAGGGGAAGCCGTCCAGGCCAGGGGCTTTTTCAGAGGAGAGAGAGAGTTTATGGCTTCAAGAATTTCCTGAGTAGTGATGGGACTTTCAAGGATTACTTTATGGTCTTGGGTCAGAGAGGGCAACTGAATTAAGTGCAAGTACGCATGGGCCAGGTCCTGAGGGAGCGGATTATTTTGTGGGGAGTATAACTCACTGTAGAATTTATCAAATTCTTGGGCAATTTCAGTTGGGGATGTCTTAAGAGCCCCATCCTCTTGGGATGAAATTATTTGAATCAACTTGGAAGCCTCCTGCCTTGTCCCCTTGGTCTACATATGTTGAGTTGGTTTTAAGTATTGTGTATTCAGCTCTTTTTCTCAAGCAATCAGCATATTGGTGCCTTAGCTTTGTTAGGGCAGTTTGCTTAGTGTCAGAATAGTCAAGAGATGGGTCCTGCTCAAGGGTTTTTATTCTAGTTAGAAGGGATTGGAGTAGGGCTTCATGTTTTTTTCTTCCCAGAGGCTGCTATATGGATAAATTCTCCTCTCAGCACACACTTAAGGGAGCACCACATCTTGTCATCATCTGGGATACAGCCGTCATTCTGGTCTGTAAATTAACTAATGAAGAGCTTGATACTATTCAGTGTCTGGGGATATTTTAGCAACTGGACATTTAGCTTCCATACATGATTCTGTTAATATTGGGGAGGGGCATGTATTCCATCCAAACTGGGGAGTGGTCAGATAAGACACAGTCCGATATCCCACTGTTCACTACTCCCGGCAAGGAGTTAATGCTAAGCAAGAAAAAATCTAATAGAGAATATGATTTGTGCTCTGAGGGGAAAAAAGTGTACTTTTGATCACCTGGATGCATCACTCTCCAAAGAAACATAGAATTTGACAGCAGATAAGGACTGCCCATCCAGTCTGCCCATTTCCCTTCCTAATGGATAAGCTGCAGATCCTAGCTAACCAACAGCCTACTTCTTCCTACCTCCACCCCCTAGAATTGCCTTAAGCCTGTCCCATGCATTTTTGAATTCCCCCACTGTTTTTGACTTCACAACCTCCTCAGGAAGGCTGTTCCACACATCCACAACCCTCTCCGTGAAAAAATACTTCCTCACATTACCTCTGAGCCGTACCCCCCCCCAGCTTCAAATTGTGCCCCCTTGTTCTTGCACACCTCTTTTTCTGAAAGATGCTACCCTTTTGGACATCCCTTGAGGTACTTGAAAGTTTCTATCATGTCCCCCCTCTCCCTCCTCTCCTCGAGGCTATACATATTAAGCTCCTTAAGTCTCGCTTGATATGTCTTCTGGTGCGGCACCATTTTAGTTGCCCTCCTCTGGGCAGCCTCCATCCTATCTATGTCTTTGCAGAGATTGGGTCTCCAGAACTGCATGCAGTACTCCAGATGGGGTCTCACCAACTGTCTGTACAGAGGGATAACAACTTCCTGTTTTTTACTGCAGATGCCTCTCCCTATGCATCCCAGTATCCCCCCAGCCCTTCTTACTGCCCTCTCACATTGCTTGCTCACCTTTAGGTCATCTGATATGACTACACCCAGGTCCCTTTCCATTTTTGTTGTTGTTAGTATCTCAACCCCCATTGTGTACTCTTCCCCTGGATTTTTGTTACCCAGGTGCATCATTTTCCACTTCTTAGCATTTAATCTAAGCTGCCATGCATTTGACCATTCCTCCAACCTTGCCAAGTCCCTTCTCATCCTTTCCACCCCACCTTGTGTATTAACTCTGTTGCAGATCTTTGTATCATTTGCAAAGAGACCCCCCCCCCCCAACGCCAACAGCTCATGCAATGCCAGCTGAGTGGGAGAGGGATGCAAAGATAGGTGACTTGACCTGCCAAGGTCATTGGTCAGGGTCGCATCCCAATCAGCTGCCAGGAGAATTAGTAGGTGGGCATAGGGGGCAATTAAATTGACAAGATTAGAGAAAAATTTGGGGGATGGCATATTAGGCCCATATATGCTTCCCAACAGCATTTCTGATTGGTCTAATATGGTATGAAGCATGATGTAGTGCCCTACTGGATTAGCAATGCAGTGCTTAATGTTAAAGTTAACTCCTCTGAAAAAGATTATTGCCACTCCTGTGTGCTGGGTTGAATTACCAGCAGCGAACACCTGACCCACATTCTGCTGGCGGAACAGTGAGTTTTCTATAGACAGGTGGTGGGTCTGTTGTAGGAATGCTACTCTACACTGGAGGATTTGCAAGTGTTTAATGATCTGGTAACGTTTCCCCTGTGCCCTTGCTCCTTTAATATTCCATGATGCATATCTCATCTATAGAAAGTACTGAGGGGTGGGCGAAAAAGCAACTCATTAATTGGGAAATCTCTGATACAAGTGGCATCAGTCCATTTGAAATTCCATGTCTTCACCCCCATTCCCAAAAAAACAAATACCCCAAATACTTCCTTCCCCCCAAATCCCTCATATCCCTTCATACAGCCTCAATATTTATTAGCACTCCTATATGACTGGTGGTGAGGCCCAGTGCAAAGGTAGATATTCCCCATGATAGGTGTGAGATCACGGGATACAGTAGCGGAATCCCTCCCACTCCCCCATTCAGTAAACAGAATGTACAGTGCAACCAGAACAATCCCTATAAAAAAATCCCACAAAACACATACCCCCCCATACCCCCAGTCCTAAAGACATTCACCTTATCACTCCTGATCATGATGTATCCTCCTCTCCTGCCGAGGGCTCTCCCTGCCCCAATAACAAGAGCACTAACCAACTTGAACAGGCACTTATGAACTATAACTATCAAAACCTCGTATTTAGAACAATAATGCAAATGAAGCAATCCTACATGTCTAAGTAATGGAATGATAATAAAAGTTGCAGACAGAAACTGTAATAATAATTAGTTCCATTTTAACTCCGTTTTAGGATCTGGCCTGATGACTAGAATTCTAAATGAAGTAGACCCCATGTAAACTGGCCTAATCTATTAAAGAATTCAGCCATTTAAAAGAAAAGTTCCTGTATCTGGTTCTGGCATTAACAGCATACCAGTCATCAAAAGAAATAATGTAACATTCGACAGTTAGTGGCCAGAACATAGGAGAGGCTTTGTTCACCTTCTTAACAACACAAGGAATCATACCCAGGTCTATTTTTGACTGCTAAAAAACAAAAAAACAAAACAGTACTCCTGTCACATTAGGAGATGGGGCTAAAAGAATACAGTACGGTACACCCGATCGTGACTTTGAAGGGGCAGGATGACAATCCAGACTGATCCCATGCCTGGTAACTTAGATCTGACTTAAATACATAAAGCAAGTAAGTTGTAAACTGTTCCTTGAGCTTATTCCGGTGAGAGCTGTGTTTTGTAGACTCCTCACATTTCCGAACTCTTGGAAATAATAACTTATGCCTGAAGTAGGTTCCGTGTGGTCCATTATGTTCCAATGGGGGCTCAAACATTAAGGAGATTTAAGATATAGGCTCTTAGAGATTAGACCTCTGCTAGACACTCAGACTAGTGTCACAAAATGAAATAACTCACATGGCATTTGTAAGTCAGAAATATAAAAAGGAAAAGAAGAGACGTTGCTCCCGGTGTTAAACAAGGTGTGATATAGGCATTGAAGTTCACTTCTGGCAGGTTCAGCTTTGCCTGGTCGCCACTAGATGGAGCTAAAATACTGCAATCAGGTAGTTCACAAAAGGATGGCAGCAGGCTGCCAGGCCATCACCAGGCTCCAGAAATCCAGTAACACCAAAAAGGTAGCCTATGCTGTTTGCAGTGCGTTGAGACCTGGTTTAGTAAGGCAGCCTCTAAGAAATAGTACAGCGATGTTTCTTAAGCACACACACTTTACTTGTTCAGGTAATGCAAGACAAACAGTTTACTCACTGCTCCTTTCATTTACATAGGTCTGGGTAGAGGGACTTTAGCAGAGCTGTGGCCTGCTCAAAGCTATCGAAGTTGTGTCAAAGGTGTCGATGCAGCACTTGTAGAGTTGCAGGGTACTTCATCCCATACTTCACCCCTGCCGTAATCAACTTGGTGACCATCGGGTGTAATTCAGTTCTCTTCATTCGCTCAGATTTTGGAAGATCCTGTGCGATCCGAATCCGGCGACCTTCCCACTGTAGCTCATGGAGTTCCCTTACTGTGTTCAAATATGTTGTTTGTCCAGAAAATTTAAGAGACGGCAGATAAGGGTCTTTGGGGGAGGTCCTGGTGCAGGAGCAGGATGAAGCGATCTGTGGGCTCACTCCACGACGTATTAGGGGCCATTTGGGGAAGGGTCAGCAATCTTCGTGCAGAATTTTTGTACGAAAAGCACTGGGGCCAACCCTTCCTCACCTTCTGGTAGTCCTAGGATAACTAAATTATTTCTATGGGATCTCCCCTCAAGGTCTTCCAGCTTGGACTCCATGGTTTTTACACATTGTCGCAATTAGGCCATGTCTGGCTCTACTCGAGCCCTCTAGTCATCCAGCGAGGAAATCCTAACTTCTTTATCCCCAGTTCGCCTAGTGAGCATTTGTAGGGATATCCTCAAGGTTTGAATGTCTGAGACGAGCATCTCCAGTGTGGTCTTAAGCTGGGATAGCCCCTCCAGGAATGTTTCTTCAGCCAGAGCAGCCTGGAGAGTCATAGAAGAGGCTGTCCCTGGATACTGCGCTTTGGAGCACTTTGTGGTTTTCTCCCATGTTGGTGTTGTTGGAGGAGTATGATGCGGTAGTGAGTCCTTCATTTCTGCTTCCATGCCGGGGATGTTTTTGACCAGCAAGGTGCGAGCTGACTTTAGTAGACCCCTATGTGCCAGAATTGCTACACGATATTGCAGGTTAGTGCTTTTAGATACAGTAGCTGTTTTAGGTTAGGTTAGGTTAGGTTTTCAGAAGCCAGTTGTGGAGGACGATTTAGAAACATGCATGGACTATGCTACCCCCTTGGTTCAGAGGTGGCAGTTCTCCGATGGGGAGAAGAGAAAAAGTCTTATGGAAAGCTTAAGGGGCCCTGAACTGGAGGCTATTCAGTTTCTTCAATCCACAAACCCAGAGGCCACTGCAGCTGAGTACCTATCCACTCTAGAAGGGGTGTTCAGCAGCACTGAGTCTGGGGAGGATTTAATGTGGAAATTCAAGTCTGCAAAACTGTGGAAAAATGAGAAGTTGTCTATTTTTGTCACCTGAATTGAACTGGCCCTGCAGAGGGCACATAGAAAAGGGGGTGTCCCAGCCTGTGAATTAAACTGTCAGGCTGGAGCACATCCTCAAATCTGCCCAGTATTCCAGTGTGCTTATGTTAAAATTGAAGTTTCGGGACCAGAAGGCTAACCCTCCCAAGTACTGTTGGTTGATGAAGGAGATCCAGGAGGTAGAAAATTATGAGGATGGTTGGGAACCATATGCTGGGGTTGTACGCACTGCCCCAACCTCCGACTGGCCTAATGAGAAAGAGGAAACCCTTGAGATGCAGCAGGTCTGAGAGTTGCTGAAAGAGCTAAGAGATGTGAGTCAGTCAACAAGCTGTGCCGAAGTGGCCAGAAGCTCTAATCTTGGTCCTTCTGCGACTGAGACTGGCAGCGAGGCCCCACCCGTGGGTGTCAGGGCTCATGCTCTTGCTGCTGAATCTCAAGCCAAATCCAAGCTGGTGGAAGAAATGAGAGAACTGCGAGCTTTGGTGGAGGACTTCATACATACTACATGCTCCTCTACCTCCTGACAGAACTGTGGAGACAGGGAGCCTGAGAAGAAGTCCCAAGAGGGCAGTAGAGCTCCCACCCTGGATCACTATAAACTTTGGGAGGAGCTGAACCGCCCTGGGGATCCCAGAGAGAAGGTGTTCTGTTGCAGGTGTGGAGAGGGCGGGCACACTTAACGAGGTTGCAACTCCCTCGAAGATCTGTGGAAAGGCATTGTCAAGCTACTTGCCTGGTTCAACAGAGCATAATGAAACCTCAGCCAAGCCTACCCCAAAAATCTTTTTCTTCTAAGACTGCTATGGGCCAGTCCATAAAACAGATTCCCATGGATTGGTCTGAAATGGTGGGCCTGTCCATAGAAACCACGGTAACAGTCAACGGCATATCCACCCAAGCTGTATTAGACAGTGGCTCACAAGTCACTATTGTATTTAAAGACTGGTATAATCAACACCTTACTGATCTCCTGCTCTTATCCCTAGAAGGACTACATGTCTGGGGGTTGAGTGACACATCTTATCCTTACCAAGGTACATACAAATTTGGTTGTCTTTTCCTGCTGCTGTTGCTGGAGTGGATGAACTGGTGGAGACTCTGGCACTAGTGTGCCCGCCGATGGGGATGTATGACTGTATCCCATTGTTGATTGGGACTAATGCTCATATGTTTCACTGGCTAGCCCAGCTCTGTCAAGAGAAATAATGCCAATGGACTGGGAAAGTACTACACATTCTGGCCCTTGTATGCAGAGCTTATGACTTGCAGATGAGAAACAAAGAGGAGGAGATAGAGAAAAGATCATTTATCTGCCTGTTGGGTTTCTATGAATTTCTGCGCATGCCTCAGGGTATTTTTGGAGCACCCTACACTTTCCAGCAGCTGATGGAATGAGCTGTGGGAGACATGAACTTATTAGAATGCCTTGTCTACTTGGATGATGTCATTGTGTTCAGCCGGACCCTTGAGGAACATGAGACCCGTTTGTTCAAGGTTCTAGACTAGAGATGTTACAAAATTAAATTTTGCCACCAAAATTGCCGCAAAATCATTAATTTTGTCATGCGAAACATTTTGCGAAATTTCGTCATTCTGCTAAATTTTTTGCCTAGTGCAAAATTGTGAAATTTCACCCACAAAATGTGAAATGTCACAGCAAAATGCACAATTTCACAGAAGTTTGCTCAAAGTTTGCCCTAATTTCAGTGTTTCGTGGGTGAAATTTTACTTTTCATGGGCGAAATTTTGCATCTTACCCACGGAATTTCACATTTTGCACCAGCAAAATATTTTGCGAAATGCCGAATTTTGCAAAATATTTTGCGGAATGAAATTTTCTAACTGTGCACATCTCTATTCTAGACCGTTTGGAGGACTTTGCCCTAAAACTATCACTAGACAGGTGTCAGTTTTTTCAGAACTCTGTGAAGTATGTTGGTCATATAGTATCCTCGGAAGGGATTCAAACTGACCCTAGTAAAGTGGAGACTTTAACCATATGGCCTCAGCCTAGTAATCTTAAAGAGTTGCAAAGATTCTTGGGATTCTGCAGATTTTATCACCGGTTCATAGAAGACTACACTAAGGTCATCTGTCCTTTGCTCAACTTAACACAAGGTTACCCACCTACAAATAAGAAATGCAAGAGCATTGCAAATTTGTTAACTGCTTTGGCTTACCTTTGCCTCCTACTTAGTTTCTGCTCTTTTCTGTTCTGGCCTCTGTCCTTACAAAGCCCTTCCCTACCGACCTGTACACCGAACCTGCCTTGTGCAGTTCAGTCCCACCTCTTAGACCCCCTGTCCAGATCTCTACCCCACCACATCTCTGTGCACAATCACTCTTGCTTCTCTGTCTCAATTCCCAACTTGAAATTCTCTCTTCTTCCCCCTTCCCCATCCTGTTAAAATCTACAGTTTGCTCTGAGACCTATCTCCCCACCCTCTGATTAGGCCCTGGTGCCTAACCTCTGCCCCCTGCTATTAACTGCTTTTGTGAGACTTTGTCTATGCCCACCTCCTCTCACCTCTACTTTAGTAAATCCCTTTTCTTCTCTCTTCTCTCTTCCCTTAGGTTTCACCGCCTCAGACAGGGCACACTCTGGCATGGCGGCCAGCGGCTCTGCTCCTGGTTTCTGCCACCACCGACTGCCACGCACACTGAATGAAACAGCCAGCCCACCTTGAGCTCAGGTATAACTTCCGCATCTTCCTGAATCCGGCTCATTCAAACTAGGCCGCCTTTCAAGCGGCATTCATGCAATTGGCTGCCAGTTCTGCTGGCTCCCTCTGATTGGTGCAGGTTCATCAGGGGAACCAGTCATATTAGTGGATCTCCACCCCAGGAAACATCCGTGCTCAGCCAACCCTGGACTGTTGGCTCTCTGCCTGCCAGTGTCTGTTAACCTAGTTACTCTCGCATAACCTTGTTTTGGGCCACCCACCTCCCCCGCCCCGACACTCTTTAAATCTGCTTCTCTGAACTGGAGCGACAACCCTGCCTTCTGATTCGCCAGTTCTGCATAGTAGGAATACCTACCCTATTAAAGACCCACGTTCAACTAACTTGTCAGTTCTCAAGCCTACCTCAGCTTGTGGTCTAACACTGGAGGCTGCTTACTCAGCAGTACTGTCCTGCTTACCTACTTAAACTATGCATCCCTCAGTTTCATACTTAGTGGTCTCAGTGCTCTTCATGATCCTTCTACCCAACCTACAAAATGCCACAAACCACATAGGCTGGAACACCTGCGCACTTGAATATATTGGCTCCCCAAGCTCAACATCTACCCCGGCTTTCTCAATATTTGCAGGTCACCAACTTATATGTAGTTTGGTCCCATCTCGGTCTGCTTTGAGCGACCCCATACGACCCCCAATCATCAAGCTGTACCTTGTTAACTGCTCTAACAGAATGAGAACCTATTTCCGTCATCATCATCATGTGCAATCACAAAAGCAGTTTAAGCTTCAGGCAATAAGGATCATATGGCTGCTGCTGATGTTATCAGACAACATTCACCCTAATCCTGGCCCAAACCCTTTATACTAGACACATGGGAAAAACTGGAGCTATCGCCATTGCATCTATTAATATATGCAGCATTCTGCTAAAACCTGACTTGTTGCAAGCATGGGTAGCTCTTCACAACCCTGATGTCTTTTCAGTGGTAGAGACCTGCCTAGAACCCCTGATAAAGAAATCCTACTCTCTGGCTACATCATATTCCGGCTTGATAGAATAGGGAAAAGAGGTGGCTGATGCATAATCTATTTAAAAACCACCTAAAAGGCACTGTTCTACCACTCTGAAAAATGGGAAAACATTTGTAAATTCTACTGGTGAAGCTACTTCTTGGATCTCATGGCAAGGGAATAACCCTTGTTTACGTCCCGCCAAAGGAGCAGGTTGAGGGCTTCAATGTGCTTTGTGGCTACCTTACAGACCGCCACACTAATTCTGAAGTTTTAGTGTTGGGTGACTTTAACATAAACTGGTTGTCACATGACTCAGCTCCCTTCAAGGACGCACTTTTAGCGATAGACATCCATCAGTTAGTAACCTCACTGACTTGTACAAACAATAGAATGGGGTCCTGTACCCTCTTAGACTGGTTGCTCACAAATCATCCAAATCAAACCACAAGTGTGAACGTACTCTCGGACTCTATAAGTGATCACTCGCCCATCCTCTGCTCATGGTTCAATAAGTTGCCCAAGACCCCCAGCAAATGTGAAGATGGTCTATATGCTCAGGAAAGGGCAACTAGATCACCTGAAATAACACCTCATGCAGCAGAATTGGTCCCCAATCTTTACAACCTTGGATGTTGACATAGCGCTCGAGACCTTCATAGGAATCTTTAACACCACTTGCGGCATGTTTGCTCCATTTACCAAAAGAAAAGGCAAGGGCGCCAATAAACCATGGATTTGCCCAAACCTTCTCAACCAGTTACGTACTCGGGACCACCTCCGGCACAAGTTTAAAAGCACGGGGAACACCCTCTGACCTCCATAAGTATAGAATGGCCCAGAATCAATGTACTCAAGCCATCCGTCAAGCTAAGGCCAACCACTTTTGTGCAGAGCTCAACTCTTCCTGGGGAGACAGCAAGAAATTCTGGCAAAACATAAAAACCATTACTGGAAAGCCAAACAAGTAATCTCTGTCCGTGCTGAACCTTGGTGAAACCATTACTCAAGACCAACTGACCATAGCGAATGCATTTAACAAGGAGTTCATGGACCTCAGTGGGGTGATTCCTTCAGATTATCTTAGTACAGCTTATAATGGAACGTGGAACAAACAGACATATGCCCGACCAAACCAAGCCCCCCGTTCTACCTGAAAATAATCACAAGAGCAGAGGCAAAAAGTACCTCTCAAAAGCTATCAGTAAAGCTTGGTTTAGTGGTGACGGGCTTGACCTGAAACTTATTTCCCTCACCCTAGATGTACAGTACTTCTGGGACCTCTTACATGCATACTTAACCTCTCCCTGATCTCTGTTAATTCCCTAAGCTATGGAAAGCTGCAATTGTTACCCTAGTACACAAAGGTGGTGATAGGAATATCCACACAAACTACCATCCTATATCTATTCTTCCACCCATCTCAAAAGCTCTTGAGAGAATCGTGTATGATCAACTTGCAGACTGCCTTGAAAAGTATCAACTGCAATATAAACAGCAAAATGGCTTCCGTTAGGGCTCATAGCACTACAACTGCACTGCTTGGGTTCACAGGTTACATACACGATGCCTTTGATCAAGGGAACTTGGTGGGTGCTACCTTCATAGACCTCATCAAGGCCTTCGACACAGTCAACCACGACCTTCTTCTGTCCCACCTTGGTACCTTAGGAATATCATCAGACTCACTTTGCTGGTTCAGGAGTTACCTCTCCTATCGGGTACAGCAGGTACAAATTGCCAGCACGCTGTCAGATACCCTGTGCATTAATACTGGGGTCCCTCTTGGGTCCATTATTGTTCAACCTCTTCATAAATCAGCTGCCCCAAGCATGTGGTAACCAAATCCTCCTATATGCAGATGATGCTGTCATATACGCGAGCCACCCTGACCCAGTCACCCTCGAACAGCAGCTACAGGCTGACTTCAAGAGCATAGAAGATTGGTTCAGTAATGCTAAATCACAAGAAAACACAGACCATGCTCTTTGCCTTAACACATAGTCACCACAAATTGTACAAGTTAAGCATTAAGAACAAGCACATAAAGAACCTCTAGAGATGGTCTACAACTTCAAGTACCTAGGTGTCACTCCTGATAGTTCCCTTTCTTTCTCTGTCCATATTGACCTGGTCGCCAGGTCAGCAAATCACAAACTCAGGCAGTTGTATCATCACCGGCACTGTCTCACTGGTGTAGCCCTCCAACTTTCTATAACCAGCTCAGTCTTCTCCTGTACAGACTATGGCCTCACTATTTATAGTGCAGCATCTGACACTTCACTTAAACGCATAGCCACCACCCTGAACAAGGCCTGCAGACTAGTTCTGGGTACACCCTGCTTAACCCACACCTGTCACCTCTATTCTCAAACTGGCTGGCTTGACCTGGGAAAAAGAACTAAGTACCAGGTCTGTGTACAAGCCAAAAAGGCTGCTCTTGTCCTGTTGCCTCCGGGATCATGTGCTATATTCACCCCTACTGAAATAATAAGGCCAGCTAGGGCCTCAAACAACAATCTATTCAAGGTCCCTTTCCACCACACTAAACAAGTCCAGATGTCCTTTAATTACAGGGCACTGCTCTGGCTAAATTCTCTGCCACCTGAGCTCATTGGGAACCTAAAATTGGGCCTTTTAAATCCAAACTGCAGACCCACCTCATTAGCCTTATGTGCTGCTCCTGATTTTTATAGTCACTTTTCTCTAACCAGCCACTGCTGTATCCCACTGGCCTATGCACTTCTATTTATCCCCAGATTACAGCACTTGAACACCTCCACATCATGAAACCTCTCCTTGCCTGCTACCCCCCCTCCTCTCCTCTGTTACCCCGTCCATCCCCCACTCTTTTCCCCTACCCTTCTTCCCCATCAACCCATATTCTCTTACTCTCTCTGTCCCTATTCCCGCCATATTCCTCCATCTTCACTACCCCTCCCCTTCATCCTCCCCTCCTCCCCATTTCCCTACACCACTCACCTCTCCCTCTCACAACCACTCTCTCTGCTGTGCCCCTTTCCCTCTCTTGCTCCCCTTCTGAACTTCAACCCCCCACCCCTCTACTGCCTCTGACAAAGGGAACCCTGGACATCTTTGTTTCCCGCCGCTAACTTTCATCCTTTTCCTCTGAAACTCTGGCTTGGTGTCATGTTTGCCATGTAATCTCCCCCTCTGATTGCATTCAACTATAAATACTCTTCACAAAATTGTCTTACTCTGATGTTGTCTACACACTGCACAAGATGCCAACTTGGTTGTTTGCTTTAATTCATTCCTGGTAATTGTTTGTTTGTATGTTTCATCCAAAATTGAATTGTTATTGACATGGAACCTTTGTAAATGAGCTTATAGCTCAAAGGTCTGTAATCCAAGATTTGAATAAATAAATAAATACATAAATAAATAAATGAGTGAATGCTGTCAAAGAGGAGGAAGAGGTCTACTTTCGGACAAATGAACCTTTTGGAACCAGGTGAACTCACGAATGTGAGACGGCATTCTATGAAATCATCTACCAACTCACTTATACACTCGTGATTGCCTATGCCAACCCCAGAAAGCCCTATGTGCTACATACTGATGCCAGCTTAAAGGTACTTGGTGCTGTTCTCTATCAAGAATATGAGGAAGGCTTACGTTCGGTGGTGTTTGCTAGTAGAAGCCTCACCCCCCCTTAAAATAACTACCCTGTACACAAACTTGAGTTCCTTGCCTTGAAATGGGATGTGGTGAACCAATTTCATGAGAATCTGTATGGTGCAAAGATTCTAGTAAAGACTGATAACAATCCTCTCACCTATGTCCAGACTTCAGCAGAGTTGAACACCACTGGGCATCAATGGCTATCTGCACTTTCCACTTGTCGAATACCGGCCAGGTTTCAACCACATTGATGCTGATGCCCTTTTCCAGGAGACCTGACTCTAACTTGAAGTGGGTGAGAATGTGATCTTTATCAAAAGTTCGATAAAGATGAGTACCCCTCTCCTGAAACATTTGATTGTCTGGTAGACTGCTTGGGTCCTCCGACACTTGTGTCCCAGCAATCTACTGCCATCTTGCAGGTTTGGACCTCAGCATGTTGCCCCAGCTTACCCCTTACAACATACAGTGGGCTCAAATCCAAGACCCTATGATCAAGCCTGTGCTGGATGCTATCTGTGAAGGAAAAAGTATGTCTAAACTGTGTTTTTCTGATCCCAAAACTGCCCTGTTGTTTAGAGAGGGACCCAGGTTAAAGTTGTACAACAACCTGCTTTACATAGAAACTCTTAACCGACAAGGCCAAGTTATCAAGCAACAACTAGTGTTACCCACAGCTTTCAAATGTGTAGTTCTATGGGCTCTTCATGACCAGATGGGACACTTGGGTTGTGACCGAGGTACAGACTTGGCCCGTGCTCGATTCTATTGGTCAAAAATAGGGGCTGACATTGAGACCCACATCAGAACTTGTAGTCATTTTCTCTAGAGGAAAGCCCAGCCCCAGAGGGCTACACCTTTAGTCAATGTCTCTATCAGTGCACCCACAGAGCTTGTGTGTATAGACTTCTTGTGTCTTGAACCAGATCAAAGGAAAACTGGCAATGTGCTACTGGTAACTGATCATTTTACTCATTATGCCCAGGCATATACGACCGAAGACCAGAAAGCATCCACAGTGGCCAAGGTTTTAACTAAAAAGTTTTTTGTTCATTATGGCACCCCCCAGAGAATTCACTCTGATCAAGGGAGAGACTTTGAAAGCCACTTAATAAAGGAAATGTTCTCACTCTGGGGGGGTGTGCAAAAGTCCAGAACCACCCCCTATCACTCCAGGGATTTATTTAACTCTAACAATTGATTAGTGTTTTGCTCATAAAAGTGCTACATCTTTGTGAAAATACATAGCTCTTGCCTCACTGTGTTTAACAAACACAGCACTTCTAGAAAATCTATATCAATACTTTCTGCACAGTTAGTATAGTCCCAAGAAAAAAACTGCTAATCAGTTATTTAAAACCCTGCACTCCCAGGGGGATCCACAACCTGAAAGGTTCAATCAAACACTACTAGACATGCTGGATACATTCCATCCCTGGGGCAAGTTCAAATTGAGCCAACAGATAAGCACATTGGCCCATGCTTATAATTGCACCAAAAATGACACCTCTGGGTTCTCCCCCTACCATCTAATGTTTGGTAAGGAAGCTTGTTTGTTTTTTGTTGTTTGTTTAACCAGGAGTGGCACACTAAGCTGAAAGCTTGTTTACATGTACGACCTGGGAGCACAGGAAAGTTAAGTGACTTGCTCAGGGTCACACAGTATGCAAGTGGGGGCTGTGGGATTCAAACCCAGGTCTCCAGATTTGCAGCTCAGAGCCTTAGACCACTGCGCTATACTGTTGCCAGTAGACATCTGCTTCAGAGTGTCCCTGATGGAGTCAAAGCAGAAAATGACTTTTCAGTATGTTCAAAAGTTAAAGGCCCAGTTAAACCATGCCTACCGATTGGCCCACACCATGACAGCAAAAAGGAACTCAGCAAACAAAGAAAGGCACGACAGACGTGTCAAGGCCCAAGAAATGCAACATGGAGACAGAGTTTTGTTGCGAAATTTGGGACTACATAGAAAACATAAAATTTCTAATAGGTGGCATCACACTCCTTACATTATTGTTAGGAAACTGGAAGATCTTCCAGTTTATAAAGTGCTTCCAGAGAATGACCCACAAGCTTTAAAGACAATGCATAGAAATCATTTATTGCCTATTGGACAAATCATTATTGAATCTGAGCCTCAAGACACTGCCCCACCTGGGCCTGTAACCAGCGCTGCAGCTAAGAAGAGACAGTTAACCCCCTCCCCAATTGTTAAAGATTCAAGGCTTGCCATCAATTCTGTTCTAAATGAAATCAACTGCCTGTCTGTCTCTGATGACAGTGAATGTTGAGCTTCACATTACTCATCTTATGAACTGAGTCAGTTGTTCCAGGGTAATCCCATGTATAACTTTGGAGATAAAGCTGGGCCATTGGGACTGTCTAACCTGCCAGCCTTCTCCACAGTGCCTGTGCCCTCAGAATGTGAGGTGCGAAGTGTGGCTTCTGAGGTAGCTGGCTCCATGTGTCTTGTGGAACTAGTTGAGCCCCAAGAAAGAGAGGTAGAGCCAGAATGCACCACTGGTGACCTACCAGAAAGTTCAGAACTATTTGCAACTAATGATGCTGAAAATGTTATGGACAATAATGTTGATGCAGACAATGATTCTGAAAGTATTAGTAACATGTTGAAAGATGCAAATTCCATGAAATTTCCTCTTGAAGATGAACATGGAATTTCTTCAGAAACAAGTCATGAAAGTAATCTTGTTGAAACAGAGTTAACAGAACAAGAAGCTGAAAGTTCTTCTAGTGCAGAACAGACACCCAGTGCCGAGGTACCCCTTTTTTCAGAAGCAGACTATTCGATAAGTACTGTTGAAACAACTGAACCTGTGCCTGTTCCTCACAGAAAGTCTGGAAGAGCCACAAAGCCAGTAATACACCTCAGTTATGACTTCCCAGGAAGGCATATAGATCATCCATTACATGTAGTTCACAAAGGGGTGTATATGTCTGAAAGCTCTCTTCCAAAACTGAGTAATTCCACCACCTCCAAGTCATTAGTAAAGCCCTCAGACCAGTGTACTAATGCCCTTGCCCACTGCAGCCTTAGTGTAGCTGATTGGGATAGGCCCCAAGTCATGTGGGTTAGTATGCAGGAGGTAACACAGACTAGAATTGTAAGGGTAATGCATTTAAACACTTGAACATGTTAACTGTTTATGAAAAATATTATGAAAATGTGTCCATATGGAACTGTCATTGCTAAAGTGAAAAATCTAGCAGTACTGTTGTTATGGTTTATTTGCATTACTGATGCATCAGCTTTTTATTTTTATGGTATGCTGCTAGAAGGTGCATGTATCTTGGTATAATGTCTTTATATATAAACTCTTACAGTAAGTGTAAACTTGACATTGATGACAAGTTTTTCCAGGCAGGGATGAGTGTAATCCCCATACGAATTGTGGTTTACTATAATGTCTTCCTGGGCTCCTAAATGCCCACTGTCAGACTGATGCCCTGTCTTAAGCAGTGTTATCTATTTGTGTGAGCGTGCCCTAGTGAGCCTCTGTGCCTGTTTCTTTAAGAGTACAGCTAGTCTGTGTTTAGAAATTAGTCTGGGCTGAGTCTGAGTGATTTAAGGCTTGCAACCAGCCAGACAGTGTGTTGTATTGCTCCATTCTGCAGTTGCTACTTGCACAGAGGGAGCTCTTTTAGGAACTGTAATTGTTTATTGCTAAATCACCCGTTATAGTTAAAAAAGAGAACTTTGTCTAACCTGCTTGTATTGCACCTCGAACGTTTGGATGGGAGCCACCATGTTAGGTTCTGGACTTCCAGTATTTGGACCAATTGAACCACTGGGGATCTAAAATGGATTCTGTCCCCAGGGGTCTTGTGGGAAGAAATTCTGTAGTTTTTGTAGTTCTAAGTGTCGGCGCCCAAATGGACCTGAATGGGGAGCCCTTGTTGTGATTGACAGTTACCTCAGCCAACCGAACCCTTCGGATCACAGAGAAAATAGTCAGAACTGCCTGAAGCAGTGCATCAGTCTAGAGTTGGAGTTGAAGAGTGAACAGCTTGAGCTTTTGAGCAGCTGCTTCCTAAAGGAGTGTAGGAGAATCGGCAGGAAGGGGCTTTTCTGGCCTTCCTGCTCCATTCTAAAGAATCCGAACTGTCTGCCACTTGCAGAAGTCGGATCTTTCTGATTGACAGCTTGGATCTGCGGCAAAAGAGAGGAGAAGAGGCATTGCAGCTTGTGATTTGGACCGAAGACTTGCTCCAGAAGCGATCAGCCCAGCTTGTGAGAAAGTTATCCTCAGATTGGAAGGTTTGCGCAGTTAAGCTGTTAATTTGCAACCTGACATTATCCGAACTGTTATTCAGAGAAGTCAGTGCAGTAAATGTGCTGAATGTGTTTCGTGGGTCGTGATTTGGTTCCCCACGGACACATCCATTTCGCCAGCTGGAGGCTTCACCAGCAGACCATCACAAACTTTTGCAGAACTGTTCATCCTGCCTGGGCCCTGCCAGCTCTGCCTAGGCTGCTACTCATGAATCAGAGACTATTTTGGTGAAAGACCGGCTTGGGGATTTGGCCCCCTGCCCAACACCATTGAGCAGGTAGCAACCACCTGGAGGTGTGTCATGCTGGCCTGCTTCCCCTGGCCTTCCAGATCATCACCACAAGGTCTTCATCTGCCTGTCCTGTATCCAGGTTCTGGTAGCATGAGTACAATCCAGGGTAGCTCCCTGCAACAACAGCCAAGATCATTGTGGTACCATCCTATTGTTTCCTTTTCTGGGTCAAAGCAACAGACTGAGCCATCCAGCTTGGATTACAAATAATTGGGTTATGTGCATGTTACCTGTTTTCTTTCCTAAGGGCCCCAACAACAGCTGCAATGCCACCCACACTGGGCAATGCTTCAAGCTAGCCTGCAAGACATACTGGATACCTAGGGTTGTTGAACTGTTTGAAAGGGACTTACAGTGCATGCTGATCAAACCTGATTTAAATCCGATTGCTAATCATTCTGCTAGATTCATGCCCCTTCCTTGTTCACTGCCCCTAAATAAATCTGATTGTCTGTTTTCATGTTCAACCTGGTGAGTGTGCATATTATTAGTTGGGTTACAGTGGTAATATTGCATTGTTGCATTACTGATCTTATTTTCCAGGGGGTCTCCAGGGCCGTTGCAGAAGATCCAGCCCTGGTGGTAAGTGAAAGGGGTGTGAGCATATTATTACTGCTATCTATTGAATGTGAATATACTATTGTGTTACTGTAAAGGTCACTAGAAGGGTTGGTTGATGGTTATAGCATCCCAGAGGGCTATACCAGAGCAATTACGCTACCCCAATACCATTCCTCCAGGTGTAGGCACCTGTTTGCAGAACTCAGGGCCCTCAACCTGTGTATTGCCATACAGGCAGGGGTAGTAGCCCTTAGAATAGCGCTGCCTAGGGGTTACACTAGCCTTCTAGCATTTGCACACATGGCCTTCCAGATTTTGTTTGCACTCTGCTTGTAGCCCCCTTTTCCCGCCTTTAGCCCTCCCTCTTTCCCCACTCACTTTTTAATGCTTCTGTTCCCTTCTCTCTTTATTTCTACCACCCTGCTTCTTTTATTATTTTGCACCTTGGTTGATTTCTCTCCCCTTGGATTTTTCTTACTCTCTACTTCAGCCTGTGGGTAGGGCAGTTTATGCCTCCCTGAGTCCTTCTGCCACCCCTTCAGCTACTTTAAATGTCCATCAAAGTAACATTTAAACTGTCCACTAAGGACTATGGTTTCCCTCCCAAATGGATGCAGACCATCACCCCTGTACAGGACAGGTTCGCAGTCCCCAATGTAGCCAACCCCTTCCTGTCTGCACCAAGCCTTCAGCCATGACTTGAAGCTCACTGTGCAGAGATCCCTCTCCTTTCCCCTGTCATAGACAGGCAGCACCTCAGCAAAAGCTATTGAATGTGCTACTGTACCTGTCTAAGACCCCTTCCCAGCACCTCATACTCCCCTTGCACTAGTCAAGCCAAGAACAATGACATTCATCTCTTCCTTCCGTCCTGATGCCCTAGCAATCCTCAGGATCTGCTTCCTATCTCTCAGAGCCTTGGCAATGTGTAGGCACCTACAATGGCATCCCGCAGAATGAAACTCACTTTTAAAACACTCTGCAGTATGCTGCAGCAGACCTACTAAATAAAGCAATATAATTTCAATGGCAATTAGTCCCTTTTGTCATGTAGGAAACTGTGGCATTCAGTTCATCCTGGCAGTGTCACATTTTCCCGAATAACAAAAGTGACTAATTGTCATTGAAATTACATTGCTTTATTTAGTAGGTCTGCTGCAGCATTCTGCAGAGTGCTGCAAAATGCTGCAGAACTGGGTTTCATCCTGTGGGACGCCACTGTAACTTGCCTCTGACCCCCTTCCTATTCCCAAATATATCTTCTCACAATTAAGACTCCCACCAGAAGTTGCTTCCTCCTCCTTTAGGGTCCTCTAGCACCCTCCTTGAGGTCTCCATTATGGAAGGCCACCACATCCCCCCTGGTCACTACCGCGGGTGCCTCCTCCAGGCAGTACCACCCCACCAGAGCAGTGTAGGAAGTATGTAGTGGTACCTGTTGAGGAATGTGCCTCTGTTCCATCACCCCACCCTTCTGGAGCCCATTTTAGTCCAGCTGTTCCTCCTCCTCCTCCCTGGCATCCTCTGAGGTAATGGAGGCAGTCTTGGCGGCTCCTGGGTGGGGTCATCTGAGTCCTAGCCAACTCAGCCTGGAGTCTAATGACATCCTCCCTCAACTGAAAGAGGTGTGTGCAGATGGGGCAGCATTGCTGTGTCCAGAAGGTTTCTCAGAAAACTGCTGCCCCACAGTCACTGCACTGCACCACTCCCAGCATTCTTAACTTCTGTTCTCTTACTTTCCTCTATATTCCTAATACCCTTAGACTAGAACCAAAACATATGGTGTACCTCCTACAATATATGGAGTACTTCCTATACCTCTCTTACTCCCTTAACCTTACATAAATATAATACACAAGAAAAGATAAATATCTATTTCACTTGTATTAAATCTTGTTTTTGTAATCATGTTTTTGAATCATCATAATAGTAGAAATACACCTGTAGCACAATATGTGGCAATCATGAATGGCAGTTGCATTTCAAATGTCATTCAATATTAACGCAGACAGAAACAGCAACTTGTAACTGTGATACTGGTCAGCACTACTATGTGGATAGTCTTGAATGATGTAACTGCCAAACCCAGTTCCCCCTCATTAAAATTTTAATCATGTTTACCACATTTTTGCAACATCATAAAACTAGAATAAATAGCATCTCAAATAGGCATGTCAGTGATGGTTGTCAGATTTCAAATGTTCCTTATAATTAGCAGACATAGCTGACAAGTTCTGTGTCTGCAACTGATCATTATTAGGCGGGTGCTCATAAATACTATGATCCCAAATCCAAATAACAGACCTGTTCCTATTGTCATCAAAGTCGGAAGGGTTTAGCATCTGTCCCACTGAAATCCACTGGGGGACTAGGCTACCCCTTTTTATGCCTTTCACTAGGTGAATGTGTGACTTGCTGTTGCTCATTGCAGCTGTTGGTAGCACATCATATGAGTGACCCAAAATGAGCGACTTGATTTATAAAGACTAATTTTGGGTGCTTTTGTTGTGGGCCACCCAGCAGAATAGCAAGGGTATGCAAAAGCTACTAGAGTTAAGGGTGAATGGAAGGGAGGAATAACGAGGGGAGAGACAGGGAAGGGGTTGTCAGGCACTAATTGCTGCCTGGGTTTACCTATAAGCGCAAACAGCGCTAGCACGACATCCCCTATAGCGATGGCTGCAATGCTGACTCTCGGCATTGTAGCCACGGGATGTCGGTAGCAACAATCGGGTGGCTGTGCCTCAAACCCCCTTGTGGAGGGCCTTCCACCCCACACCCCTGGTCTCTAGGATTCTAACGAAATGTGGAGTTGACGGGGGGCAACACCCAGCGAGGCAGTCCCACCGCCACACAGACCGCCAAAGCGACGGGTGGATTTTGTCCGATTACTGTTGCTGTGGTAGTCTTCGCTGTGCTGGAGTCTCTGCGGTAATGGTATACCTACCTGCCACTGCCGAGCTTGCCATGTGGCCTGGTGGTGTGGGAGGCTAGCTCTGGCAGTACAGGTACTGGGTTCCAGTCTGGGAGCGTGTTACATTTTGTTGCAGCTGCGAGCTGTGGCACTTAATTTTTTGCCTGGTATGGGTTTTGCCCTCTTCTGACATGCGCCCCCCTAAAGTTGAGAATCTTAATTCAGAGGTGCACAAGGGGCCAATCCACCCATGAGTGGGGTGCGGCGGCACAACCCCCCTCAAAAACCAATCAATCAATCAAAATCTTTATTTATCTAGGTGGGCACCACTGAGCAATGCTCATTTGCAAGATGGACCTGGTTATACAAAAATCATACTACAGTAATATGGTATAACATAGTGCAATATTATACAAAGAAAAATATACAGTATATACAGTACAGTAACATGGTAGAACACAATACAATAGTATACAAAGAAGAAAAATATACGTATGTACATCAACATTTGAGCATAAGGGCCTTTACAACAGAGAGGCTCATAAATTGGTACATCTGGAATATTCACTTAAACAGAGTGAGAAGGGCAAGATGAAGGATACCAGATTAGGAAGGTAATGATGGGGAAGGAATTGTTAACTGGCATACTTCAGGGAATGGGGTGGAACTTGACCATGGTTAAAGACAGAGAAGAGGGAAAGAAGCAGGTATTTTGAAAGGGAGAGAGAGAAGGGGCAGAGGCAAGGTGGGAGGCAGGATGGGCTGGGGAGAAACAGTAGAATAGGCGAGTTAGCGATGTGGGAAATATTTGCAGGATTCTTTCACGGAGCGGTCATAGAGCGACTTGAAAATATTCAGGCTAACAAGATAGCTCAGCTTCAAGTTTTTTTTGCATATTATTCCACAAGGCAGGCAACGAGAAACTTATGGCAGCTCTGCCGAAATGTCATTTGACCTTAGGTAATTGCAAGGCAATTAGGGACTAGCTTCTGAGAACATAGGTGCCTATCACACTCAGGGGTATAGAATCAGAGAAGTATAGGGGGAGCTTGTTGGTAACTGCTCTGAAAGCCCAAAGAGTGGCATTTCTATTTCTCCTATAATGAAGGGAAGTCCAGCCCACCGCAGTGTACAAAGAGCAATGGTGTGTGGAAAGAGGAAGGCCCGTTATGAACCTGCTTGCTCAGTGGTATATGGTGCCCAACTTAGCCAGGGCAGAGGCAGTACAATGGCTATAGAGAAGGTCTGCATAATCTATTAATGAAAGGCATGTGGCTTGAACCAGCTTCAGCTTAGCATCCCTAGTAAAGAAGTGATTAATTCTGTAGAATAGTCCTAGTCTTTGTCTTAGTTTCTTCTGTAGTTCTTCAAGATATTCAGGGAAGGATAGTTTGTGATCAGCCATACACCCAGATATTTGAATTTTGTCACATACTCTAGTTTTTCTCCAAGTACTGTAGTAATTTGAGGGATAGCCCCAACGCAAGTGGGGTTCGCCGCATTGGAGGAAGGGGAAAAGAGCATCGCTTTTGTTTTTTTCGCATTAAGCAGAAGCTTTTTGCTTATGAGCTGGTATTGTAATAGGTTAAATTCAGCTTGGAGGTCTACACAGGCTGCTTCCAGCATAGGATGGCTCAAATAAAGTACTGTGTCGTCAGCGAACAAGTGGATATTGGCCTTATTGATGTTGTCATCGATGTTGTTAATGTAAAGTACAAACAACAGGTTACCAAGGATAGATCCCCTGAGGCACACCTCTCTGTAGGGGTTTAAGTGGTGAAAGATCACCTTCAGCTTTAACCTGCTGTTTCCGTTCTGCTAGGTAGTCGGCAAACCAACACATAGAGTTAGTGTCCAGACCTAAGTTACATAGAGAGGAAAGAAGCAGGCTATGGTCGACTGTGTTGAAGGCCTTACTTAAATCAAAAAAAATGCCACATACACAATTCCTATTGTCAAGGTCAAGGAGCCAAGGTACCACAGTGTGTATATCACCGATTTATTTTCAGCAATATACACTTGCCATAATAGCAATCGCTGTTTTTCTGTCTCTGTTATGACACTTATTTATTTAGTTTTTGTTGACCGGGTAAGTGCACTAGACAAATTCTGCCTATTTTTAGGCACAACCCGGGGGGGAGGGGGATACAGTTGATTGCCAACTGACTTTGAATCAGATTAAGCTGTTGGTGGTATTTTTAGTGAATGGAACTGAGCTGTTTGTAACCACTGGTAATTGGTACTGGCTATAAGGAAGACAGTGCCTGAGAGCTGCAGGGCACTGCATGAGAGCTTGGAAAAGCAAGCGGTATCTGCCTGGGAACACAACTTACTGTAGTGCCAAATCCCTGAAACTCCAACTGCTCACCTGTAGTCTCTCTCTGTTGGTCTGGCATCCCCCTACTATCTTGAGATGTGACACAGGGTTGCCTAACCCCAGTGCAGCCAAACAAGAGTGCCCCCCTCACCCATTCCACATTGCACCACACCCCAAACAGGATGCGACACTAGGCTGCCCACCCCTGGTGCCACAAAAACAAACAACTCTGGGGTGCCTAATCACCAGTGTTGGTACCTGAAGTAAAGGAAGCCATCTCTCATAGTCTTTTTTTAAACCTGCAAAAAAAAGTTAAAAATAAAAAGACTTCTGTGTGCCCCACACCCTTCGATCCCCCATCCTGACGTCCCTCTCAGCACCCCCTCACTTACCTATTCAGTGAGTTCAGCATTGCCTCTCAATCATCCTGCTACTTCCAAGGTAAACCACAAAGTGACTGAAAACAAGATAAGTTCAGTTAACATCTTTTCAAGGTGTTTTCAACTTTTACTCATGACATTGTCTTTCTTTAATATTTTTGACCAAAATTTTAAACTTAGCCTTTTTTTACCCCATCTCATGAACCAGGTGAGGGACATTTTTCATGTCCCCATACCCCGAAATACATTTTGCAGTCATTGTGTGAGATGACATTTTGGACAGGATTTAAAAATGTTACCTATCTTGATTATTATGTGGGATCATAAAACAGCAGTGTTGAAATTCTGGGGTCAAAATATCACAAAACAGTGAAATTATGAAGAAGCATTACATTTTTCCAACATTAACTCATGACTTTGTCATGTGTGTAGATTTTTGCCCCAAATATGCAACATAGTCCTTTTGGTACCCCACCTCATGAACATGACAGGTGTCATTTTTCAAATCCCCTCTGAATCATGCTGTCACAGTCATTCTGAAAAATCATCTTTTGGACAGAATGTAAAAAAAATACACCTGTCTTGATCATAGGGTAGGGTGATAAAAGTCTGTTTGAGAATGTGTGGTCAAAATGTGAACAAACAACAAAGTGATACAAGCACACATTTCATTTTTCCAATGTTTCCTCATAACTGTCATTTGTGCAGAATTTGTCTCAAAGTATTCCATACAGCCCTTTTGGTACCACACCTTGTGAACTTGACAGGTGACCTTTTCTAAATACCTGCCGAAACAGGTTTTCACAGTGGTACCACAAATCATTTTTCAAACAGGATTAAAACAAATTCCATCTGTCTTGACTGTAACGTGAGATCATAAAAATGCTATGCTGGAAATTTGAGGTCAAAAATGCTGAAGCCTACAGAAAATCAAAATTTGCACCTCAGCTGGTTTATCTTACTTAAATACATTGTAAGAATGGATAAGACAGGACCCCCATTGAAAATGAGATCTTGCATCTCTGCTGTCCTATCTTGGGTATGTACAGTCTAAAATGTGTAAAAGCAGGACACCACTGAATATGAGCTGTTGCATCTCCGCTGGGCTGTCATGGATAAATATATTGCAAAAATGTTTAAAAGCAAGACCCCACTGAAAATGAGATTACATGACATGTGGTCCATACTTGGTAAATACATAGTAAAAATGTATAAAAGTAGGACCCCAGTACAACAGAACCCTGAATGCACTGAATGTGCATCTATGCTGCTCTCTCCTGAGAAAAAAACTGGACCTCACTGAAAATGAGGAATAGTCTTTCAGCTGGGCTCTCCTGGTAACATTAGCAACATTATAAAACTGGGTAAAAGCAGGACCCTCCTGAAAACAATATAGCACATCTGAGCTGTGCTACTTTGGGTAAATAACAGTGTAAAAATGTGTCAAAGCAGGACCCCACTGAAAATAAGATATTGTATCACATCTGGTCTATCCTGTGTAGATATCTAGTAAAAATGTGTACAAGCTGGACCCCAATACAGTAGTGCAGTAGTGTATAAAGCAAAACTGTAAAGGTCAGGATGGAAGGGTACATTAAATAAAACTCCAACAGTGACATAACTGCTACATTAAGGTATGTATACAGTAACATACTAAAGGAAAAAACAAAGACACAAAAATTAACAAGCATAACAACATATAAGAAAAGATCAGCCTTGTTGGCACCAGTCAAATCTTGTTTAATTTTAATTTTGCAGCCATATTTTTTTACTGCTTGCAAAATGGGGAGCTAAAAATGTGTTTGGAAAATGTGCAAACACATTTTTATTTCCTGGTTTTGAGATGAAACCATGTTTTTTTTTTTTTTAATAGCGCAAGTAGTATGACCACAGCATTAGTGGTGGCACATGAAAACACTTAAGAAAAAAAAGTGTTTTGTGTTTATGCACACACGCATGGCAATTCACATTTCATTTTGTAAGCATTTTTTTTTTATTTTGCTTGTTTTAATTCCCCAGAAGCCACACCTACTGCCTTGGGACAAAATCTTATGAACACGAACGTGTCAGGTTTCAACTAAGGCCCCATTTTAGCTGGTGGCGGGCAGCAAAAAAAGCATCTTAAAATCATTAATTGTAACATTTTGCACACCTTGGATCTTTAAAACTACTGAACCAAATTTGGTCATGTTTTTAGGCTCTGAAGATCATGACAAATGGTGTGCAAGAAACTTTATAGGTCCCTTGGTGAAAATATGGCTGTGTTATAAGTAACTGAAAATAGGGGGGGTTGTACCCAATCCTCACCATAGTTGCTCTACCGCATCACAATAACACCAGATGGGAACAAAACTGTAATCAATTTTCATTTGAAATGAGAGTCTCACTTAATGATCATTTTGATTGTCAATAATATCATAACTCTTCAATGAACCTCTGTGAGTTTATTCTACTGAAATGTAGGGTAATAGTCTAAAGTAACCCAAATAGTTGTGACTGCTAACAGTGGGGGTTATGCACCATGTAGCTGTAACACATAGGCAAACCTAAGTCAGGCAGCCATGCATTGGAGGTCCCACAAAACCCTACAGGGGCATGCACCCCTTCCACACCAGATCTCCTGGCCATTCATGCTGTGATGTGTGCAGATGGTTTGGGGGAGTGTCAGGGGGTGTGCCTGCATTCTATGTCGTTCACAATGGCGTGGAGTTCAGGATGATTGGCGGCACAGGATGCACATGAAGGAACCCTGCCATATCCATTGAGTGCCCCCCGACTGCATCTACTGGCTGTGGTGAAACCATCCACACCCCAGCATTCTGCCCCTGCCCTCTGGTCAGGCAGGGTGGGCTGGAAGCAGCCAGTCACTCACCTGACATTCTTCAATTTGGGGACCCATACTGTCCCATAAGCCCCTGCTCCACATAGAGCAGGGGATCTACTTCTGGGCCAGGACAGGCATCTGACTGGATGCCCGGCTGTGTCTTCTGAGCTGCTCCCATGCGTCAACATACCAGGAAGGTGGAGCCATGGACAGGCACCCAGTGTTGGTTGGTGATCATGAATGCCAGCCACTGTGCATCTTTTCATTGGTGCAGAGCTGCATGTACTCTTAATGCATAGTCCCCAAACAGCCTAAACTCAGCAAAATATGTTGTCAGCCAGTGAGCTGGAAGCAAATAAAAATTATGCAAGTAAATTAAATGCAGAAAAGATGATAGTTATAGCATGTAGTAGTGTAACAATACTTTCTGGTGAACGAAAAGTTCCTGAAATGGCAACTACTTTGCTAGGCTACAACGTCTTCAAACTGGACAGGACATCTAAAAAAGGAGGGGGTTGTGCGATATACCTCAAACAGACTCTCTTGGGTCACCCCATAACTACCACCCCCCTCTAAATCAGCTGCACAGATTCTTGTAATCAGAATCCTCCTGGGGGCCCACAACAAAGCCCTAAGAGTCATATCAGTGTACATTCTGCCCAAAGAGTAAGGATAAGGTCTCAATGCTGTCCTTGACTTCACCCATGCCCAACCTCCTGGTTCTGAGTTTATCATTCTAGGGGACTTCAACATTAATTGACTTGCAACAGAATCAGGGAGCCATACGGATCCTATCTCGGCCGCAAACCTCTCCCAGCTGGTCGACTCCCCAACCAGGCATAACTACAAAATGGGCACCAGTTCCATCCTGGATTGGGTGCTTGCCAGCCGTCTGACTCGCATCTCTAATGTCTCCATCCTCTCTGATACACTTAGTGACCATTCACCTGTCATCTGCAATTGGTCAAACAAATTCTGCAAGCCCCCTCCATTAGTCATCACCAGCAGAGTCCTCCCTCGAGGGCAGTTGAAACACCTCAAATCCAGCCTAAATCATTAAGATTGATCACCCATTTACAAAGCTTCAGATGTCAACTCGGCCCTTGATTACTTCACTAACACTTTCAATGCTGCCTGTGACTCCCATGCCCCCTTCAAGAAACGCACAGTCAAAGGTCTTTGTAACCCATGGCTCTCTGCTGATCTGATAGCTCAGCTGAAAACAAGGGACCACCTCTGGTTGCGGGCACTGACCACAGGTTCTCAGACTGACATACAGAACTACAAAATGACTGCACTAAATCAATCCACCTAAAGAAAAGCATCTACTACAAGGAAGCCCTCACTAACACTTGGGGAGGTGAGAAAGACTTCTGGAACAATATTGAAGAAGTAACTGGGAAACCATCTAAAACCTCCCCTACTTTACTGAACATCGATGGGGCTACTACCCCCGACCCCACAACTATCGCTAACACATTCAATGCAGCATTCACGGACCTCAGTAGTGTTCTCCCTTCTGACTTTTTCAATGAAGATGCATCACAAACTCACCCTTCCAGCATCCCTCCCTCCTCTAAATACCCACCATTCTACTTTAAAGCTGTCAGGACGTATGCAGCTTGCAAGTACATCAGTAAAGCAATTGCCAAGTCCAAATGGAGCAGGGACTCACTCAACCTCAAACTGCTGTCCCTCACCCTCAATGAAGTGAATGCACCATTAACAAAAATCTTCAACCTCTCCCTCAGCCAGTTCCCTGACAGATGGAAATCCACTATTGTCACACCAGTACACAAAAGTAGAGACAGGGCTCTCCATGCAAACTATCGACCTATCTCCATATTACCTCCCCTCTCCAAGGCCCTAGAGCGCATTGTCCCTGACCAGCTCACTGAACACTTGGATAAACACAACATTTTGTGCACTCAGCAACGTGGGTCCAGAAAAGGGCACAGCACCACTTCTGCCCTTTTGGAATTTACCGGAGCCATAAATAGGTCACTGGACAATGGTCATTTAAGTGGGTCAGTCTTTATAGACTTAACTAAGGCCTTTGACACTGTTCATCATCATCATCTCCTACTTGCAGGCTCTCTTCTGACTCCACGGCCTGGTTCAATAGCTACCTGGAAAACCGATCCCGAAGAATTAAAATAGCTGATGTCCTCTCCGATGCTAGACCTGTCTGATCAGGAGTCCCCCAGGGATCCAGCTTGAGTCCACTTCTATTCAGCCTCTTTCTAAACAGCCTTCCTCAGTTCTGCCCAGAGGCAAGTCTCCTCTATGCTGATGATGCTGTAATCCACACCACCCATAAGGATCCCCTGCTACTCCAAAACAATCTTCAGCTTGGCTTTGCATCAGTTGAAAACTGGCTTAGTAAACACAAGCTTGTCCTAAACTACAAAAAAACCAATGTAATGCTTTTCAGCAGCTCGCACAACAAGCACAGACTATACCCCCTGACTATTACTAACTGCCATGGTGCAACCCTTGAACAGGTGCACTACTTTAGCTATCTCGGAGTCACAATCGACTCTAATCTATCTTATGGGCACACATTGACAATGTTGCCAGGGCTGCAAATACTTGCATCGGTCTACTCTACAGACACAGGCAGAAACTCACCCTGAAAGCATTAAAGGTCACTGTACAGAGCTCCGTTTTCTCCATAATTGACTAAGGCCTGATAATTTATGGCTCTGCTACTGTAACTGTACTTAGACGTATATCCACAACTCTCAACAAGGCTTGTCGGTTCATCACTGGTACCCACCACCTCACTCATACCTGCAAACTCTAATGTCAAACTGGCTGGCTTTGGCTCTCAAATTGCATAAAGTACCAAACGTGCTTAAGGGCAAAGATGATAACACTGGGCCACCTCCCCCCCCCCCGGAGTCCAAGTGCTCCTTTGCCCAATTCATAACCCTTACCACACCAGGGGTTCTGAAATGCAGCTCCTTCAGGTCCCCCAATGCCATACCACTCAAAGCCAAAGATCTTTTGCTTACAGGGCCCCCTAGCTGGCTGAATGATCTCAGTAGTGACATTGCCTCCTTACCTTTGCTTGGCATTTTCAAATCCAAGCTCCGTCTGCTCCTTTCTGCCTCTAGCACCTGTGATTGTCTCCTCTAATACAACCGTCCTTCTGCCTCCCCACTCATTTAGTTATGCCCCTCTAACATAGCACTTTTCCCCATCATCCTGTATCCACCCCTCCCTCCCCTCCTCTTTCTTCCCCACAGCTCTCCATCTACCCCTGCACTTCTCTTTGTGATCTTACAATGCCTTTGGCTGCTACATATCTCATCCTTGCCTTGTCTTGAAACAATGTGTGCCCTGAAAGTGCCATTGGCATAAGTTTAACCCTTTTGCATGGATCATTGTAACTCCCTGATTAACCTGTTAGTCCTGCCTGTCTTGCTTTGTATTGTACTTCTACTGACGTGGAACCTTTGTAAAAGAGCCTTGGCTCAAAGGTACTTGTAATCCTAGACTCAAATAAATAAATAAATAAAATAAATAAAAAAACAAAGTGATCATAAAGTTCCAATCCAGTTTAGAACACTGCCTACATACAGACACATGTCAACAGAAAATATGAAGTCGCTTGTCTTGTTTCCGGAGAAAGCAAAGAAACTAATAACACCCTTTCATAGAAATATTAGCTGCCAGTCATTGCGTGACCGCTGAGTGCGTTTTTCAGACAAGTCTTAATATTTCCAAAACATTGTCATTTAACCCACAATTGAGCTTAATCACTAGTTAAAACCACAACAGCTCCTCATCAAGCATTCACTTGCCCCTCCCAAATATGCCATAACCTTTCAAAATATACTGCATCTAATTTATATAGGAAGGAGTGGCGTGAGGAGTATATATGTTAAATGCTGTAGTCTTATTAAATAGTAAGACAATATGTGCCTAGAGTGACAATAATTCTATAGTGACCTTATATGTCTTGATGTAGACCTGAACTGATTGGACATTTCCTATGTATTTCATATTTCAAATGCCATATAGCATGACTATAGTGATTGCTTCTAAATCCATTTTTTGAATAAAGCTAAACATTTACTATCAGGCTCTTAATCTTTTTAGCAGGAGTCACATTCATGTATATTACTTACAATCATTGTAGCCCAGTCTTGATATCATATTATAAAAAGGGTCTGTAAAATGAGTCCTTTTGATTGGCTTCCTGTATTCCTCAACCCTTACTAGCTGCACATTCGAGCAGGCTTGCTAGACAGTGAGGCCTGTTTCTGCTGGCAAGTTTTGCACGTTCATACATAATCTTTTATTAATATGCTAGTGGAGCCTCATCAGATACAAAGGGGTTTAGAAAACAAGTTCCTAACTTGACGGGAATTCTATTCTAGGAACTTTGAGCCACCATTAACACCTCAGTTAGAACGACACCCCGCAGATGCATAGAATTATGCCCAACAATACACACACGCAACTATGAGAAAAAGAACATACAGTGTATGGTAGCACGCTGTTCTGCATTAAAATCCATGCTTAGAACAGCACAGTTGTGCTGCCCTTGGGACGTCACGATGTTGCTGTACTACGCTGAGTGTGTCACTAGTGCAGCACAACAACATCGAATGTCGTTGCGCATGTGTGATGAAGTGGCAATGGCGGTGAGGAATTGAGTGGTGCTGGGATGAACCACTGCAGCTGCACCAAAGTAAGACATTTTTTATACTGGGGGACCTGTTTTAGGGCCAAATTGTGCACTTATGGTTGCCCATACACTATAAAAGATTGTGTATGAGCAATCATACACATACAAGGTTATTTTAAAATCTCGAGGTCTCTATGGTAACAAAACCTCTCAAGCTGAGCTCCTGAGGTCTCCTGTTACCATGGAAATCTCTCAAGTGAAAAATAGCCTTGTTGTGTATGAGTGCTCATACACAATCCTCTATATTATTTATTCATTTTTATTGTGTGAAACCTTTCCTTCTGATTTGAGTCTACACCTCAGGCTGTACAAGTCTTGGCTATATGGAATATCAGGGTCTCTGAATCAGAAACCATTGTGATCAAGCACACCAGTGAAGTATTACTGATGAAGTCACAACTGAATGTGATTGACTGTTACTCTGACAAACAGGGTATATTCCTTTTTTTGTTTGGTGCAATATATGCTATCCCTGTTAGAATACATGATACAGTCAGCAAATAGACAAATATTAGGACTGTGTGAGCTTTGCAGAAATGGGTCATTTCCAAGGCCACTGATTTACGGTGATTAAAACAATTAAATTCCATTTTCAAGACTTAAGATTCCGTAATTTCACTGGTGATTGTTACTCTAATTTCTGTATTTTACCGGGATTCTGCTATTATTCTTTTAGTATGTGGATAAATAACAGAATTAAAGAAGGCTTACTATACAGAGCATTAAATAAAGCAAACTGAAAATAGTACAGGAAGGAATTAAAAGAAAAACACACTTTTTTATAGATTTACTGATCTGATAGAAAATGCCAGATTCCATGAAATCTTCATTTTTACTGGTCTTCAGGCAGCTCTAATTCCGGAATTTTACCGGATTTTCTGGTAAAAACCGAAAAACAGTGGCCTTGGTCATTTCTTGGCTGCCCCGCTTCTTGCTCATATTCACTGTAGTTGTGACTTTGTCAGTATTACTGTAGTTTGCAAGTTTTATTGTAGCACTGAGTGTTCTCCTTACAGTAAAATGTAACACTTCGTGCAGCCAGCTTTGTAAGTCTCGTTGTGTGAATATAGCACTGACTAGAATGTGCATTCAACAAATCCAGGTTCCATATGTTCATCTTGCAGCAACAAAAACTGAAACAGTAAGATATTTTATTTAAAAAGATAACCCTTTGTGTGGCTTCTGGGCTTTAAAATAAATTTCAGTTTTGCCAGTCTCCGATAAAAAAAAAAGCAGCACCATAGCAACTCCTCATGAATGCACACACTGAACGATCTCTGCAAAGCTAGGCAGCATCAATCAGCTGCCTGCATTCCTTATCAGCATGGATGGACTATTTAGACATAGAGAGCCAGATATTCAAAGCTTTGCGCGGTCCGCAAACAGTTTGTGTGGGTTTAGCGTGGGATTAGCACTGGACTGCCATATGCAAAAGGACACATAGCATGGGCAAAGTGCATTAGAGCTGAACAAACCATAATTATATGCAAGGGGCAAAGTGAACATGAATACAGGTGCTATGAGATATTCAGTGACTAGCGCCATGCTAAGGTGTTTAGCGCGACATAGCGTGACCCCGTAGCGCGGAACAAATTACCGCCCAAGAAAAGCTAGTCTTAACCCTGGGCAAACAGCTTTGCACATCATTGGTGCATAGCACGGTGTTTGTGCAGGATTAGCTCGGCTTGCGTGACCCTAACATAGGAGCATGACACTTAGAAAATGCCTGACATGGAGGACACATGCTGCTCACTGCTGGCACCACCATGATGCCAACAGCTGCCACTGGTCCCAGCCAAGCACAGACAGTAAGGGGGGAATCCGATCCAGAGTGTACAACTAGGTAGTGTGGCCATACAGCACACACTTGCAGACCATATGTCTGTGGTGACCAACAGATGGCAGCACACACATGCAGCACTGTGGGCATGGCAGCCATTGAGGGGAGGGTGTACGGGTGGCCAGACCTTACCACAGCCCAGGTGTGGTCACATGGCTGGGACACATCATGCAGTGCACGTGGGCCAGTAGTGGGAATGCCCCACCACCTGAGTGCCTGTCGGAGCAAACATGCCCCCCCCAGCCACATACCGCACAACTGTACAGATGACACAGCACACACAACCAGCCATGCAAATGTCACTGTGAGCATCCCATGCCACAGGTGCAGCATCTGTGGAGCACACAACAGTGAAACAGTACTGTCCACCGTCAGTAATCACCTGCATGCTGGGCCTGTCACTCTGTACAGTGCAGTGGTCATCACTGCCCTACATACCATAGGCATTGCTGCGTCCCTCACACTACCAGCCCCCTTGCTACTGTAGCATTTTCTGTGCACTGTAGCATGGCCTACAGTGTGACAGTTGCATACAGCACCACCACCGCCTGTGCCTATGCTGTGTTCTCCTCTGGGGCACACAATGCTATGCTGTACTGCATACATGTAGCCTGCAGCAACCATCATGCACTGTCAGACTGACCTACAGGTGGAGCTGCGGCCAGACCTGGACAGCCCCTGTACTTCCAGACTGACCTACAGGTGGAGCTGTGGGACCCTGCAGTAACGCTGGGCAAACTGCATGCAAATCAGGGAACAATGAGATGCTAATCTGGCTGTTTGCCCAGAGACTACCTAAGTAGGCTCATTTGCATGTCACTTTTGAATATGGCAAATCTTAGCACCAGGCAAACACGTTAGCACTAGGCTAACAGCTTAGCTCTGCGCTAAAGCTGTGCTAACGTGTTAGTGCGGCGCTAATGGTTCAGGGATATTTATACAATTTTGATCACTGTTCTTTCACATCTGCTGCTGCCTGCTGCTGTACTGGGTCCACGCATCTGCTGGCATGCACATTGGCCACATAGTTCATCTCTACCTGCCCTCATGTCACTGTGCACTGTGTTGATGTTGTGGTTTGCACTTTCTGGTTGCTGTATACAGTGCTGTCTTATCCCAGGGCTACATTTGCCCTGTAATCCCAGCCCAGTTTGCACGGCCTCATTCCCATGCTATATTCAGAAGCTGTTTGCCCCGGGCTATTCCTATTGAATATAGCTTGCTTTGTGCTCCAGTCTAAGTTTTCCCTTCAGGCAGTGTTAACTTATCCCAGGGGCAAAACTTTGAATATCTGGCCCAGAATCTTGAGAAAGTTAAAATAAAATGATTATACCAAAATGTACATTTTTTTATATTTATATTTTTATAATAGCAATAACTCCCAGGGGTTATGTTAATGGCCAAGTTAATCACACCCTGGGGGCATGTGGCACTCAGCTGTGCCTGGTGCCAAATTACACCACAGTGGGTGAATAACTAGAACATTAACATAACCCCTGGTCATACTTTATTGCTTAAGTAATAATTGTTTATGGTTGATATTTGCCTAAAACCAGTTGCTATCAAACCAGAATTTAGGTAGAATAGCACACCCACTTCCAAAATGATTTTTTTGGCATTTTTTAAAGAAATTTCACATAATTTCAAATCTCTTCATTTTTTTGGTAAATATGTGTTTATTAACATTTTCAAAACAAGAGAACGTGCACACATGCTGCATTATAAAACTATATCAGTGAGAAAACAGATTCAACAGGCTTACTGGTAAGAAAGGACACCATCAACAAGTCATCGGCTAATTATTTCAGGCTCTCTCCTCCTTTGGTTCAGCAGTGGGGAGGCAGGGACCCCAATATCGTAGTAAGGCTTACATTTCCAGTGCTGTCCTATAAATTAGACAGATATGGAGGGGGGCTCTAGGGTTCCCATATTGTTATGTTGGCTATCTCACTGCTAAAACCCTCCTGTTCAGCCCTTCCAATATTCTGTCACTTCTTTCATTACTAAACTCCTCATCTGCTATGGAACTAATGAGGGATAGAGCTGCATAGCATCAAATAGCCAAGCAGTCCATCTGGAGCTGAAAGCCTCCATCCGGTCATTTAGCCCCAAAATTCTTACTTTAAACAACAGATTATTTTTTTGGCACTTACTGAAAACCTAATACAAGGTTTGTGTAAACAGCAAATTATTAACCCATGGTTCAGATTCTACTTTCAGAATTTGGGACTCTGCCGAATTAGGCAGAATTTTCTGAAATTCCACAGAATTTCATTCCATCAGAATTTGAAAATTCAACATGGTCCTACAGCTTAGTTACCAAAAATATTTCTAAGGGCTCTTCTGCTCTCCCTTGCTTCACCTATAAAACAAAATATATGACAGATTAGCTTAAAATACATGCTGATGGATACTACTTTGGTTTTACTTCGACTCTGTTCCCACTCCTCTGCTCCACCTCAAGAGAAGAGGTATGACTGGGCAGTCCACCATGAAAAAAAAAAGGAAATGATAAAAAAATAAAGTTAGGGAGAAAATGAATTTCCCATTTTTACGGCTACTTGGGTAGAGCTTTGCAGTCATTATGCAATCAGTAGTATCTCTTACTAGCACCGTGGAAGCACATGAACTGATCACTGCCTGGCGTGCTTCCACAGCGCTATGGCACAGTTCCAGTTGTTGTATTTATATGGCACTTCCCCTCCACTGGCTGCATAAACACACCCACTTCAGGGGCACTTCTTTTTCTTCTGCAACTGTGGAAGTGACTGCCACCATGCACAAGATGGTGGCACCGAATCAGACTGCACACATGTGTGTATTGCGCATATGCAGTTCCGTCATTGCCACCATCTTTTGCACAACATTCTCTGGCCACAGCAGCGGTGCTTGTAAAAGCTCACCACAGCCCTATCGGCTCTGACCAGAACTTGTGTTTAATGCCATGGGTGTGATACCTTTATAAAAAATCTAGTCAAAATATGTAACATACTGATACCTATACATTATTATATGTTTTATGTCCACTTACATTTTTACTTCCTTTCTTTATTTAATGTCGGTTAGCTTATATCAGTCATGATATACAGTCGGTTATTTATACTTCTTCTGTGTGTCCAATACTATTTAAAACCCTCTTCATGATATTTTACAAACTAAAACTATCTTTTGATATTGTACTGTATGTACAAAACCGGCTGCATTGTAGTAGGCTCTGAGAGATTAGTTTATGTGGTTCTTAGGAAATACCGTATGCAGTATGGGTTTAATGCATAATGATTGTAAACCTTTTTGGGGTCTTCAACACCACTGTTGGCATTAATAAATCATTGTCATAATTAAAGTAAAACATCATAATAACTAAATAATAAAATTAGGATTGGGTAAAGTCAAGAAGATGTTTATAACATAGTTTAAAATTACAAGATTTGAGGGACATAAGGACCCTGTAATCACATAGACTAACACCAGTAAGACTATTAACTGCACTACAAGTGTATATAGTAGTATATGAACTGGGGATGTAGATGAAATGTTTCTAAATGTTCTGTAATTTATTTTTTTAGTTTTTCTATAATGATATTTTGAGTTCCCAAATATCACAAGAAATCAGTGAGATTTCACAGAGGAGGGTGTTAAATAGCATCTAACATATAAGTCAGTATACAAAAACCACATATATTGTGACACGAATTTAATAAACATCAAATAAAGAAAGAAGAGTCATAATAAATACATCAAAATCATGTTAGAATGTATTCTAATGAATCCCCTGCTAACATGATTAAGGACCTTATGGTAAAACACATTTTTTATCAAAAAATGAATTTAATAGTGATCACTAAAAAGACACACTGGGCCCAGTATTCAAAACTTTGCCCAGAGTCAGAATTTTCACTGTCAGGTGTGCAAAATTAGCCCACATCCAATTTTATGCAGTATTCAAAGGAATAGCCCAGTGGCAAAAAACCTTTTGAATATAGTGGGCAAAAAAAGGTGGGCAAACAAGGTAGACAGTGCAGTGCAAAAATAGCTCAGCAAAGAAGGCATCACTGAATATAGCAATCGGGCAGTGCAAACTGCAACAACAGCCCAGTGCACACAGAGGTGGAATAAGGCAAAGTTGAACTACGTGGCCAATTTAGGTGCTAGCAAAGACATGGTGCCCAAAAACTGCAAACAGCATTGCAGGTCAAATACTGCAGAACCATGCTGTGGTTCTGACAGGTTTGCCCAGGGAAAACTCTTATACCCAGGGCAAACACATTAGCCGGGGCAAAAGTTTGCTATATTCAAAACTGATATGCAAATGAGGCTACTTCAGCAGTCTGAGGGCAAACAGCCACATTGGCATGGTCATTATGGTCTGATCTGCAAGCATAACCATGTGTGATTTGCCCGGGCTATGTCAATATGCACATAACACCACCTTTAGATCAGACTGAAAGTACAGGTCGGTGGCTGCAGCCTGGGTTTGCACACTGCACCACCTGTTTGTCAGCCTGGACCTACAGGACGGTAGCTGCAGGCTTGGTTTGTACACAGCAGCACAGACTATTGTGTCCCAGGGGACTAGCACTACAGGCATGGGTGGTTGTGCTGCATGCCATAGACACATTGTTGTTTCTGCTACAGTGTGTATCAGACACTACCATACCATAGTAGCCAGTACTGTGAGGGATGCAGCAATGCCTATGGTGTGTCAGGTAACAATGACTGCTGCTATCCACACAGTGACAGGCCCAGCTGGCAGGTTTGTTCTGACAGTGGACATCACTGCCATACAGTCCTGTGACCCACATACACTGTGCCAGTGGCATGGGATTCACATAGTAACATACACATGGCTGGTTGTGTGTGATGGGCTCTGTACAAGTGTGTGGTACGTGCTAGGGGTAGACATATATCATCATACTGGTACATTGATGTCTCCACGAGCTGCACTCGCCCACAAGCAAGACTACTTTAATCAAAAAGGCCCATAGGTGCTTACCCTACCAAGATGCCAAAGATCACTTGACGGGCCTCCATACTTCTTTCTCCATGGGCTCCAGCTCCCACATGTGCCGACAGGCACTGAACTTTCTGTTCCACTGGCTCCCCCTACACTTTTGATGGCCTGAACCACTGCACTTCTCATACGCAGATCCATAAGGGAGGAAGGCCGGGGTGGTAAGCAGCCTATCCTGGCCCCGCCGCAGCCCACCAGCCCATCTTGCGAGTCAACCCCCTGACTCTCTTCTCCTTGCATCTCTCTCTCTCTCTCTCTCTCAATGGCACCAAAACCCTCTCTTTATACCCCAGGACTTGGAGCTCCCTGCCAGCATCAGGCAGGCCCATCATCCCAGACATACCACATACCAGCACCATAGCTCTCTTTTCTGCCTAACCACCCTTAGCAACCAGAATTAGCTCGTAAGCTTCCAGAGCGTAGTAGTAAATCATTATTTTTATGCAGGAAAGATCTTTTTATACATCTTTAGGTCAAAGACCCATTTTCAAGATGGCCCTGTTACATGACTTACATTTGCTATAATGGAAATATAAAATACAAATACTGTACCAACCTACTTTCTTGTAAAAATGCATTAATTAATACAGTCAACAGTTAGTTCATACAGATAACAGTTATTATAAACAGACAATAAATATACATTTAATTCATACAGTGACACATTCCAATAAGAAGACTTTGCTGTGCCTAATAATTCTTATAAAGTGCAAGTATTCCTTTGTAATTCTGACTTTAGTCATAACATTTTCATCTCAAATTTAGGTAATGTTTTATGGAATTCATGAAATGTGTTGTGCTATGTTCTTGTTGTTTCCAGCTACTGTTTAATGGTTCCCATATTTGCATAACTTTAACAGCAATTGTCATGTTTCCAAATTTATGTGACCTTGCTTGAGCATATTTATTGTTTGAATCTCTCAGATTATATTTGTGTTCTTTTATTTTCAGTTTATTAAATAGATATGAAGGTTTTTCAACCTGTATCACTGGGTGAATTTGACCCAACCATTTCAATCTCCTTTTCTGATCCAATGGCATCCACTGAAGAGAATTTAACATTTCACAGTGATGTTTACGGTAATCACATTTCAATACAAATCTGGCAAGGTTGTTATAAGTAATATCTAATTTTTTTTAATTTGTTTTACAGGCCATTCCATAAATGTGGCTCCCATAATCTATGCATGGAGTAATTAACTGACTTACTATGTTAAGCCTCGCTTTTTTGGTCAGTACAAAATCCTGATCTCCGGAAGGCTCCAAGTTTTTTATTTATATTTCTTGCCAGTTCATTTAGATGAATATCAAATTTCAATCCTTCATCTATCCAGATTCACAAGTATTTATGTAACCCCTTTGTTACCCGGGGTTACTAGAATCCCAGTAAGACCTAGTGGTAGGCAGGGAAGGCAGCTTGTGAAACTCCAGTTAAATGGGTTTCACACTGTCTCACTCTGTCCTCAGTCACAGCTGAGACTTGAGAGATGACATCACCATAGAACTGTCGCAGCTGCATGAGCCACATTGGAATCTACAGCTCAGGGAGTGAGTTTAGAACTTTGGGAAATTTCAAAGTCATTCTTCTTCAGTTTGTCCTAAAGCAAACAGGAAGGAAGTCGGTCAGTCTTCAGTTTGTTTCAAAGAAGAAGGAAGTGTTCCTGTGTTTACCTTTTTTTTAAAGTGGTGGAGACCGCTCCCCCGGTCTCAGTGCCCCCCTCCCTCCGGGGGAGTTCTGTGGGTTCGGGGCAATTCCCTTCTCCCACCATGGAAGGAAGCTGCCTGGTTTTATTTAGTCTGTTCTTGTATAACAGCAAAGGTTATAGTACTTCGCCTGTGGGGCACCTGCAACGAATGGGTGAGTGTTTGGCTCCATTTGAAGGGGCAAACAAATTGTTTTCTTCAGTTGGGAAATAAATGTGGACTGCTATTTGGGAGGACTATGTTTACTAGGACAAACAAATGGAGCAGTCAAACAGTCTAAAGTTTTAAATGGATTTCAAGTAATGGGGACTGCTATTTGGGAGGACTATGTTACTAGGACGAACAAATGGAGCAGTCAAACAGTCTAAAGTTTTATTGGATTTCAAGTAATGCTGTAGAGGGGGTGCTTCAGGTCATCCACCGTTCAATCTATATTTTAAAGTTCTAAAGTTTTCTGTGTGTATCCAGAGAAATGGCCGGGTATGGGCTGTGGGAGCTGGAGGTGGGAACCCCCATCTTTAGTAACCAGGTCCACCTCTACGGATTTCTTCTGTGTTTTGCTACTTGCCTCATGTACTTGGCCAGTGATGGGGTGGGTACCCAGACGTGGGTCGCAACTTGAAAATCTCTCTAGGAGTCGCAGACTCTAAGTGGTGTGGGGAACCACAGGATGGGAAAATTACTCCTTGTTGGATGGGAGTCTCCTTGTTTGATGGGAGTTCGATTGGAAGTAAGAAAACAAATCTCTCTAGGAGTCGCAGACTCTAAGTGGTGTGGGGAGCCACAGGATGGGAAAATTACTCCTTGTTGGATGGGAGTCTCCTTGTTTGATGGGAGTTCGATTGGAAGTAAGAAAACAAATCTCTCTAGGAGTCACAGACTCTAAGTGGTGTGGGGAGCCACAGTTTGGGAGTCTCCTTGTTTGATGGGATGTCTTTCCAAGTAAAGTTTGGGTTCATTCTTCAAGTGGACCGTCAGTCAAGTGGCCGGCAGGGGAGCCAGGCCAGTCGGGCTATGTATCTAAAGCACATGCAAAGTCCGGGCTGAGTGCCTGGTGGGTCCAAAGCCAGACAACAGTAGTAATGTGTTCATTCTTCAAATGGACTGCTTGGTTAACCTCTAATCTGCACATACAGTGAACATAGCCCTTTGGGGGACCATGCAATGCTTTGTTTATGTTCAGTTAGTTAATAAATAAAGCCACACTGAAAAATCCCAATTCTGGTTCTGGACATTACAGTTATTGCTTCCTGTAGTTGGATTTACTTGGGTGCCCCTGTGCAGAGTAGCCAAACCTAGGTCCCTTGTGCCAGGTAACCTCATCCTCCCCGAACCCAGGTCCTCCACCAGGTATTGCTGCCAACGCCAACAGCATGCCACCTGTCGTTTTAGTAAAAAGGCAGGGGTGGGGTGCTTACAAAAATGGAGGCACCGCTTTGGATTTGTTCGGGAAGGAAGATGCTTGGGCTAGTGGGCTAGCGTTTTGGCTATCTGGCAGTCGGTAGCCCAAAAAAGTTGAAGCAATTTCCCTAGTGTGTTGCTGTGTGCTGTGAATCTTGTGCTGCTGTTTAAAAAATGCCAACTGTTTACCAAGGAGCTGTAAAGTCAAAGTGTGTGTCCTTGTCCTGCATCAAATAAGTTTACAGCGTTTTTGTCAGTTTTAAAATGAATTTCTGTGAAGGAAAGTGTGGAAGACTAGGGGTAGCAACAGAGAAATTATGCCCTGGATGTTGGAAATGCTTTCTGTGCAATGCTAGAGACTGCAGATTTAATGGCAATGTTACATGGTTGAAATGGGCTCCCGCTGTGGAGTCAGTTGAGAAAAAAAAGTGCATTTTACAGTTTGAATTTGCCTGCTCGACGATCGCCGTGAGGAGAGGAGCCCTCGCGAGGAAGAAAAGGCTCATTTGCATGGCGTCATGTGGTTGGTCAGTTTGCCATTACTCCCGCCCCTCAGCCAGCTCTTCAGAGTCTGCTTCAGCATTCGAGAGGGAGACGGAGAGTAGTGCGTGTACTGGCAGTGGAGGAGCGTTTGCGAAGTTATCAAAGCGCTGTAAACAGTAAAAAAGTGACTTTCTAGTTAAAAATCGGGCTCAACCCGCATATTGATCGTGGGATCAGTGAATTGTGTAGTTAAAACGACGATCACGGAGACTGCCCGCCCGTTTGCATTCTGAGGCCTTCAAAAAATCTGGCTGTAGGCCATTCTACCCCATCGCAGCAATCTGCTACTATAACAGTGAGTAAATAATTAAAACTGCTCAAATCAGTGATTTTCAGTAATGCCATATAAAATGTGTGTGCAGCTGTATAGTCGCTTTGCAAGTAGCGATTGTGTGATGTCCTGCTGGCAAGTGCAAGTCTGTAAAGCCATTAAATGTGTGCATAGCAATGAAAGTAGCCTCAGTTTAAAGTTTGCAGCCAGAGTGAGACTGTGGGTTGTAAAATGTGCAACACTAGTAGAAGCAGGCAATCCTGTGCTGAAACCTGAAGTTTTAAAGGGACTGTAATTAAATGAATGCTGCCAGCATGTGAAAAATCCAAGGAAAATCCTGTAAATGTGTGAACAGCCAGTTCAGAGCAAGTTGTGCAGTTTGAGTAAAAGTTATCAGTAGCTGATGTAAATCGGGAGCGCAGTGGCTTGACCCAGAGTCTGAAAGTTGATGCACAGGAGTGTTGCCGCCGCCATTACAGGGTGGGGTAGTAAAGTAAACACAGCAGCAGATGAGCCATTTTAAAGCTACAGAGTGTGTTCATTAAAGTGGGACTTTCAGTTACAATGAACTTTTGTTATTTTTCTGCAGTTATGGCCTCAAGACCAGCTCGTTACCCGGATCATGCCCGGGTTGCAGTAACAGCAGCAGTAAATAGATTGAGAGATATTGAAAAATGGTGCTATAAGAGGGCAACTCCCTCCTGATGTGGCAATTCCTAATTATCCAGTGCGTGTATGCCAGATGTGTTTGAGTGCTGGAAGGGATGTCTTCATGATTCCTCACTGTGCTGGATGTCTTCAAAAATATGGCTTGTATAAAGTGCCTCCAATTTGTTTGGCTCCCACATAGACAAAAATTCAAGAATCTGCAGTTGGCAGCACACAGCATCAGGCGGAGCCTGTGGAGGAAGGTCCCTCGGGGGAGTGTGGCACAAAGTTAGAGAGTGCAGAATTAGAGACTGAATCTGAAATTGAAGCATTGGATGCTGGATCTCAGAAGGCAAGTTCAGATAAAGCATCAATAGACCCCTGGGTGGGGCCTAGCCCAAGTCTCGAAGGTGAAGATGAGATGCGGGAGGCCTTTGAATGGGAGGTGTCGATCTCCGCTCCCAGTGATGAATGGATAGTCTCGGGGGTGAGAACTACTGCTCACTCCTGGGCTCAGATCCTCAGTGAAGAGGAAGATGAGGGGGAACCTATGTGGCCTTGTGAGAAAGGAACAGGTACACAGCCTCAAGATCTTGCCTCGGAGGAATGTGTTCAAGAAGGTGGTGATGCCACTGCCCTGGCTTCACCAGAAGAAGAAGAAGTCAGGGATCCTTTTTAATTTCATTGAGGATGCGAAGCTGGCAGAACCAGGACTGGCCACCCCAAGCCAGGCCAGCGGTCTCAGATTGACCAAAGCAAGTAAAGAGAGAGACTGGTTCAGTAGAAAGGCCAATGAAATCTTTGGTATGACCTTTCCTACCTTTCCTCGGAGAGTCTGGGAGGAGACTGAGAACTGCAGGAAATCCTGGATCTGGGATGAAGCAATGAAACATGTGCATCCTGGAGCTAACCAGCATGTAAAGAATAGACTGTTCCACGAAAAGTATACACAGTGGAAGAGAGGCAGGACACTGTTTATGGACAGAGTGAGAATAGTGGATGGAGAGGGACGTGAAGTCTCCCACTGTGTGAATTATGTGCATCCAGATGGAGTAATAATTCAAGCCCCTGACCCCCTCTACTATTGGCCTCAGTGCAAGGACCTCCCAGTAATTAAGCCCGTGCCTACAAAATGGAGAGCCGAGCAGTGGTAGTCAATACTGCCACATCTAGACTGTGAAGTGCCCTTATTGATCTGCCAATATGAATAACCAAGGACTCAGGTGCTCCACATTCATCAGTCCACAGTGTACTGTCTTGTTCAGCAACCATCTACTGGCACCACCAGATGACTTCAGATCCAGAGAGGACACCATCCCAGCTGTTTTCCTGTTCATCACCTGGTAATTGGATGATGCTGGACCAGCTGTTTTTCCTTTTGTTCCTGTTCTAAGGTACCTTCTCCAGAGATGACATCAGCCCAGCTGTTTCCAGATGTGCCCTCCTGTGGTTTCCCGGAAGATGTCCGCCCAGCTGTATCAGAAGAAATGCTGCCAGGGAGAGTCTTTGGCTGCGGTGCAGGTCGGTGCCTAGTCTTATACTTCAAGAGGCTGGTAAGTCCAAAAAAAACCTTTTTCTATCTTTATGACATTGCAGTACACACCCTACACTACAGACTTCAAAAATGTGTGAACTGTCTGCAAAGACTCTCCCCTTCGGGATTATGGCCTTAAAGAACTATGTTTCACGGGGCTCCGGCCCAGGAGAGACTCTTTAATGGACTAGCCTTCAGGCCTTGTGGTCACTAGTTGGGACTTTTAAGGCACTCCATCCCCCCCAAAGGTGTATTGTTACCAATGTCATTATTGTACTTTAATGTAAATACTGTGTTTTTCTACCTTTTCTAAAAAAAAAAAAATTTTTTGGGGGGGGATTTTCAGTGTTTTTTTCTGTATGGTAAGGGTTGTTGTTGTCGTTGTTGTTGTTTAGATAGACTGTGCATGCAGATTAGGATGTGGGTTTTTTTTTGTTGTTTTTGTCTTTTCTTACAGGTGTTCCTGGAAGACAGAAGAGAAGACAAGAAGGGGGGGAGGAGGGGCTCATCGGAGTTCCTCATCAGTGCTTATGGTGTAGAATTTAAATGTACTGTGTTATTATTGCTAATGGTTGTAGTTGCAGGCTGCCCAAGGTCGGGGAGGTCCCCGGGTTTTGTTTTGTTTGGGAATGTTATGTTAAGAGGCAGATAGGTTTTCCCTAGAGGGTTAGTGGGGATAGACAGGCTGTGGTCCTCAGTGGCCATAGGGACTGCAGTGCTGATCTATCAGGGCTATGCTGTGGACGGTTCTACCAGAGCCACTAGGTGTCCATAGTAAGTGGATAGAGTAGAGGCTGATGTGTCAGCTATAGGCCTCTAGGCCCTTAGTGTTGCCTACCTGTGCTTGCACATGGTAGGAGGGGGCCTGATCACCCCCCTCCGTAGGTAGCACATAGGGTGGGATGGCCTAAGGCCGGGTGCATAATGACTGGGGAGTCATTTTCCTGGTCAAGGGCGAGTGTAACCCCTTTGTTACCCGGGGTTACTAGAATCCCAGTAAGACCTAGTGGTAGGCAGGGAAGGCAGCTTGTGAAACTCCAGTTAAATGGGTTTCACACTGTCTCACTCTGTCCTCAGTCACAGCTGAGACTTGAGACATGACATCACCATAGAACTGTCGCAGCTGCATGAGCCACATTGGAATCTACAGCTCAGGGTGAGTTTAGAACTTTGGGAAATTTCAAAGTCATTCTTCTTCAGTTTGTCCTAAAGCAAACAGGAAGGAAGTCAGTCAGTCTTCAGTTTGTTTCAAAAGAAGTGTTCCTGTGTTTACCTTTTTTAAAGTGGTGGAGACCGCTCCCCCGGTCTCAGTGCCCCCTCCCTCCGGGGGGGGGGGAAGTTCTCTGTGGGTTCCAGGGGCAATCCCCTTCTCCCACCATGGAAGGAAGCTGCCTGGTTTTATTTAGTCTATTCTTGTATAACAGCAAAGGTTATAGTACTTCGCCTGTGGGCACCTGCAACGAATGGGTGAGTGTTTGGCTCCATTTGAAGGGCAAACAAATTGTTTTCTTCAGTTGGGAAATGAATGTGGACTGCTATTTGGGAGGACTATGTTTACTAGGACAAACAAATGGAGCAGTCAAACAGTCTAAAGTTTTAAATGGATTTCAAGTAATGGGACTGCTATTTGGGAGGACTATGTTACTAGGACGAACAAATGGAGCAGTCAAACAGTCTAAAGTTTTATTGGATTTCAAGTAATGCTGTAGAGGGGTGCTTCAGGTCATCCACCATTCAATCTACATTTAAAGTTCTAAAGTTTTCTGTGTGTATCCAGAGAAATGGCGGGTATGGGCTGTGGGAGCTGGAGGTGGGAACCCGCCCCCATCTTTAGTAACCAGGTCTACCTCTGGATTTCTTCTGTGTTTTCTACTTGCCTCATGCACTTGGCCAGTGATGGGGTGCGTGCCCAGGCGTGAGTGCGCAACTTGAAAATCTCTCTAGGAGTCGCAGACTCTAAGTGGTGTGGGGAGCCACAGGATGGGAAAATTACTCCTTGTTGGATGGGAGTCTCCTTGTTTGATGGGAGTTCGATTGGAAGTAAGAAAACAAATCTCTCTAGGAGTCGCAGACTCTAAGTGGTGTGGGGAGCCACAGGATGGGAAAATTACTCCTTGTTGGATGGGAGTCTCCTTGTTTGATGGGAATTCAATTGGAAGTAAGAAAACAAATCTCTCTAGGAGTCACAGACTCTAAGTGGTGTGGGGAGCCACAGTTTGGGAGTCTCCTTGTTTGATGGGATGTCTTTCCAAGTAAAGTTTGGGTTCATTCTTCAAGTGGACCGTCAGTCAAGTGGCTGGCAGGGGAGCCGGGCCAGTCGGGCTATGCATCCAAAGCGCATGCAAAGTCCGGGCTGAGTGCCTGGTGGGTCCAAAGCCAGACAACAGTAGTAATGTGTTCATTCTTCAAATGGACCGCTTGGTTAACCTCTAATCTGCACATACAGTGAACATAGCCCTTTGGGGGACCATGCAATGCTTTGTTTATGTTCAGTTAGTTAATAAATAAAGCCACACTGAAAAATCCCAATTCTGGTTCTGGACATTACAGTTATTGCTTCCTGTAGTTGGATTTACTTGGGTGTCCCTGTGCAGAGTAGCCAAGCCTAGGTCCCTTGTGCCAGGTAACCTCATCCTCCCCGAACCCAGGTCCCCCACCAGGTATTGCTGCCAACGCCAACAGCATGCCACCTGTCGTTTTAGTAAAAAGGCAGGGGTGGGGTGCTTACATTTATAGCATTTATTTTGACCCAGGGTTTCTTTTTTTGACATTTTTATTTGAATATCTGACCGTAAAAATCTTTTTTTATCTCTATTTGGACTGAAAATCATAGTTTTTGTTTTCTTACTCTTTAATACTAACTTTGATTGATGTAACCACTGTTCCAGATTTGTAAAGTCCAATTGCAATCTATGCTCCATTTTGTGAATTGATTTAAAATTTGCTATTAAAATCATATCATCTGTGTTCAGCTTCACACTTGTATGGGCTGCTATGCTAACTAACTCGTTTATATATTTGAGGAATAGGGTAGGCCCTAAAATTGAGCCCTGTGGGAATCCTCTCTGAACTGAAGCTAGCTTGGATAAAGTACTACCCACCTGTACTTGCTGAGTCCTGAAACTTAAATAAGAGTGAAACCAGGGGAGAGTTTCTTCATCCATTCCCGTGTTTTTCAATCTACATATTTGTATATTGTGGTCCACAGTGTCAAAGGCTTTGGAGAGGTCCATGAACACCACACCCACTGACCTGCCCTCGTTCATTTGAATGGCTATGTTATCTACCAGATTGGTAAGCATGGTGTCCGTGGAGTGGCCCTTATGGAAACCAGACTGGTAGCAGGTCAGTAAGGAGCATTTCTCCAGAAACTTGCTCAGAATCCTCTGCACCAGTCTCTCCATCACCTTCGGCACTGTGGACAACAAAACGATTGATCTATAATTAGTGGGTTCAGAGATTGAGCCCCCTTTATGTATCAGTATTATCTTGGCTTTTTTCCACAATTTGGGAAATTTTTTCTTTGTCAGACTCCAATTGAATATTTTAGTTAGAACAGGTGCTATTATTTCTAGTGAATCCTGCAGAAATCTGTTTTCTACTCTATGTAATCCATGGGCTTTATGCAATTTCAAATTTCCTAGTTCTATTTTAACCTCTTTGCAGGAGAGAAGCTTAAATCTAAATTTTTGATTTCCTGGACTTTTCTTTTTGGATACGTCATGCTCCCCTTGAATCCATCTTTTGGGATATTGATATCTGGAAGTGTGGTAAAATATTCATTTAATTTATCTGCTGACTTTAATGGGGACAAAATGTCCCATTTCTTTCAATCTGAATAGATATTTTATTATCTACTGGTTTCTCAAGTGACCTTATTAAGGCCCAGTATTTTTGGGGATCTTTATTTTCCCCTACTTTACTATTATAATAAGTTTTTTTAGACTTCATAATTTTAGTCTTTAAATTATTTTGCACTTTTTTGTAAATGTCCCAATCTTCTGTATCGAAAGTTTTGTTTGCTTTTTTCCATAATCGATTCTTTACTATAATATCCTTTTTCAGTTTCTCAGTAATCCATGGCAACTGAGATTTTTTTGTTGTAATATTTCTAAATGGTGCTACATGATTACATACTTCTAAAAACATCTTAGTGAATTTGTTTATGGCCAAGTCCAGATCAGGTATCAAAAAAAGCCTGTCCCATTTAATGTTTGCAAGTTTGTAAATTAGTTTTTCTTTACTACAATTTTTAAAAGTTCTACACTTACTCTTTGGCAAACCTTCTTTAGGGGAGCCCCCTTCATTTGAATTTAGTTCACGAGTGCAAATGATAGAACAATGATCCCCCAATATGGGGTCTTTCACTTGAACAGAAATTGCCTTTATGTTATCCGAAATAAAGATCAAATCTAAGATGTTACCAGCACTATTTAGGTAGTTTTTTCTAGTTGGAGTAGCAAATATTTGTTTTAAGGCTAAAGGACTCAAACTATTATTTAACACAATTCCCCTGGGCTTGTTCCAGGCAGAATTAAAGTATCCTAATAACAAGAGGTCAGTCCCCATAATGTACTGCTCTATTGTCTGTGATAAACCATCAAAGTCTGAAGTTTTCACTTTAGGTAGTGAATACACTAGGCCTATAGTTAAATGTAATTTTTTTATTTGTACCAAAATACATTCAATATTCCCTATTACTCCCAAGAAGAGAACATTTGTTTGACCCAGGTCCTAGCTAGTATATAAGATAATACCTCCACCCTGTTTTCCTTTTCTGTCTTCCCAATGCAGATAGAAGTTTTGAAGTTCAATTTCATTTGAGTGGACTCTTTGAGTTAGCCAGATCTCTGTTATTGCTATTAATTCAGGAGTTTCGCTTTCCACCCAAGTTCACATTAAATCTATTTTATTTTTCAAACTTCTGGCATTATTGTAGATAATTTTAGTAATTTTGTGGGGATTGGGACCTGGTTCACCTCTATATCTCCTCCCAGTAACAGGGACAACATCCAGTAGCTACTTTTCTTTTGTAAGTCTAAGTAAGATTTAATCACTATTTTATTTCTTTTAGTCACCATCTCTCTAACTATTGCAAAGGAATTTCTTCTCTTATTGTTTGAGAATTTGCCTTTAGAATAAGTCCTGTGTTACTCCAATTGTGTGATCATTATTGGACTCAACGCAATAATAATGAGCAAACAACTACCCATTTTTGTAAACAAAAAAAATACTTAATGTTTGTTACTCCCTTTCAAAGCTTAATAGGTGAATATCTTCTAATAATAAAAAATATATGTTCCGATAACAGTATTGCTCTGATGCTCAGAACAGTAAACACCTGTGATTTATGATTCAAACTAATTGAGAATTAAATTTCTCAAACTGTGTTTACTAACCAGTGCAGCTTGTTATCAGAACAGGTCTCAAAACACTTCCCTTCCTCACAGTTTGTCACAGGTATTTTTCAGTACTACAGAGCACTTATATACAGAACTAGGAAGCTGCTTACTATGCTGCCAATAACAGAAAGTAATACAGCTGGCCAACCATTTCGATAGGCCTTGCTTAGAAATGGGGGAGCCCACCATTGGGGGAACAAAAGTCACAAACAGTTGTGAGGATTTTCTGAAATCCTTAGTATGATCCAAATGCCAATGCAGCATCCGGCAGACATCCAGCACATGTAAACAACATTCCTACTATCCGTGAGAGTCAAATAATAAACAAAAAGGCCAATTGTCTGATTTAGTGTTTTTCAGACATGACCTTTGGAAGAAAACAAGGATTTATATGTAATATAAATCACTCTGGAAAATAAGAAAAGAATGGTCCGCAACCAAAGTTTGTAACTCTTATATGCATGAAGCAGATGTTATAGCCACTAGGAACAGTATATTCAAACAGGAGGTGCAGCTCACAAGTAGTGGCAGGCTCAAAGAGGATCACTGTAAGGGTCTGTACAACCAAATTAAAGTCTCACACTGGAACCATACAATGGACCAGGGTGTGTATGAGGAAGGTACCTCTGAGAAACCTATGGAAAGCCTCATGCTGGGCCACCATCTTACCATTTGTGAGGGCATGAAAAGCTGACACTATGGCCAAGTTGACCTTAACAGAGGTATACCCGAGGTCAGAGTCCATAGGAGACAAGAAGTAGTCAGTACCAGGTTAACTGGATACATAAAAAGATCTGGGGTACAAAGTAGCATCTCACACTGTGAAATGTTGCCATTTTGGCGAGCAGGTCTACCTCATAGATGGCTTTCTGGCTGCCAGTAGAATAGCACTAAGTGCTGGGGCAACCCCAAAATGGGAGAGCTCTATGTACCCAGGAACTAGGGGTGGGGGTTCAAGACCACAGATCAGGGTGCACAAGGGAACCCTGGTCCTCTGACAGAAGGCCTGTCCACAGAGGGAGTGGGACAGGGCTTCCACTGCCAAATGATGATGCAGAGGAAACCAAATTGGTCTAGGCCAGTATAGGGCCACCAGAAACAGGGTGACTGGTTCTGCCTTCAGCTTGACCAGATTCCTCTACATCAGAGGGAATGGGGAGAAGAAAAAATGAATTTCCCTGTCCAGGACAGGGACAATGCGTCTCACCAGAAAACACCATGCCCTGGAGCGAGCAAGCAGAAACACTGCAGTTTTGAGTTGTTAAGACACACAAACAAGTCTATGTCTGGGTGACCTCATTTTGTGAAGAGGTCATCCACAGCAGAGTTGAAGAGCTCCCTCTCATGGCTGAGTGACCAGGACTGACTTGGGTGATCCACTTGGGCATTGAGGGTACCAGGCAGGGACACCATAGACAAAAACATTTTGTGTTTCAATGCCCAGTGCAAAACTCTTATTGCCTGTCTGTAGAAAAGATTTTAGTGGACTCTGTCCATTCAGTTAAAGCTGTATATCACCAAAATATTGTCTGTATTGATCAATAGCTGATGCTTTGAATGGAGGACAGTGAAGGCCTGCAGACCATGCAGAATAGCCCTCATCTCCATAGTGTTGCTGTGTAGAATTGTATCCAAAGGGGGACCATTGACCCTGAGTTCTGAAGGGGTCAAATTGGACACCCTTGCCTGAACATGAGGCATCTGTCCTCATCATAAAGAGGAGGATGGATGGAAAAATGGGGACCAAGTCTTGAGGCTGGAACATCCAACCACCACAGCAGGGACTGACAGAGAGGAGTCAATGACATGAGGCACTTTAGCTCATAGAAATGGTGTGCCCACTGTGCCATGATGAACCATTGTGGAATCCTGATGCACAGACATGCCAGATAGACAGTCAGTATGGCAGCCCCCATGAGGCTAATAAGCTTTTACTGCATCTGGCCAAGATAAAGGCATTGTAGGAGACCAGGTGAGCCTGGGCCACCAGTACCATAGCATAGCCTCAGGGCAAAAAATGCTTGACATAGTTCTGTGTCCAGGACATCTCCTATGTATTGCAAGTGCTAGCATGGAGTGAGGACCAATTTCAATTCATTTACTAGGATATCCAACTGGTCCAACAGCTGTCTGGTTCAAAACAGGTTATAGACAATGGCTTTCCATGACATGAATTCAGAACCTACTCATTAATATACAGTAAGACAAAGAGGCCCTCCCTGTGGAGGTCAGCTGCCACCATAGCAAAACATATGGTAAATACATGTACTGCAGAAGACAAACCAAACAGTAAGACATGAAATTGATAGTGCAAGCCCAAGAGCATACATTGCAGGTACTTTCAATGAGACTTGTGGATTTTGACATGACGGTATGCATCCTTCTTGTCCAAAGCAACCATCCAGTGCCCCTTTTTTCTCATGGTATTTTCCTCCCCTGGTCCAGATCATCCCTACACCCTACTGTCCTCTCACCCTCATCCCCTGACCTTTGGGCTACCTACCTTTCTTCTCCCATGGCTTACCCTCTGGGGCAGATGACCTGCCAGGACTGGATCCAGTTCAGGAAGGTGCTTTCTCAGGGGCAGAGCCTGAAGAGGACGACCATCAGGCCGCTTGGTTGGGATAATTTTTTCTGCTTTTCTGTGGCGGGGAGTATGCAGTGCCAACAATGGCCAAGCTGCATACGCTTCTTCATGCAGCATGCTGGTTGGCTGCTCCACCTCCATGCCCCGGCATACAGGACACAGCATGCCAACACCTAGCCTCTTCTAGGTGTCAGACAGGTGCAGGTATCTGTTTCCCACCCTCCCTAGGAGAGGAGAGCTGTACCCAGGACACTCAATCCTCTCCCACCCCGGTTGACCCCAGATGACCCGCTCGCACCATGGACATGGGTCACTGGTGTGGCTGGAGGTAAGGCATGATGCCTCAGCCCTCCATGCCACTGAGCCGGCATCCAGTCCCCTTTTAGTAAAAGGGGAAGGAGGGACTGCAGAGATATGATTTTAAACTTTTTTTGTATTCGATGAAGAGATTCAGTCCTCGAAGGTGTAGCATGGGCCTTAAATCCTCATTCCATTTTGGTACCAGGAAGTACTGGGAATAATAGTCCAGGTTTTGTATGGAAACCAGGATGGGTTCTACAGCCCTCTGATGGAGGAGGGACCTACTTCAGAAGGAGGGCAAGATGTCCTGGAGGGTATTTGTTTGGCAAAGGGGGGGGGTTACTGAAAGAACAGAAAGGGGCTCCACAGCTTTCTTAGCTGAACTGTTTCTAGGACCTAAGCATCTGTAGTAATCTCTCTCCACTTTTGTAAAAAGAGGTAGATGCAGTCTCTTATCAGAACTTCCTGAAGTAGTGAGGCTGAAAGAAGAAGTGGGGAGTCAGAAAGCACCAGGAGCAGTACTGGCAATGCTTTATCCTTTTGTGAGTCTGGCAAGGTTGTCGGAAGGCAGGTTTGCGGCCTGGGACTAGGAGGGTAGAGGTTGCTGGGAACCACATCCTTGACCTCTTGAATAGTCATGACTTGGATGTGCATAGGGCCTGTGAAAAGAACCCCTGCCCCGACCATGGGGCCTAGGGTTCAAACTGTGAAGGGACCACAGAGTCATCTTGGAGGCCTGCAGGTGCCAGTGGGCAGTCTCCATGTTGGATCCAAATAGTTGTTTCCCTTTTAAGAGGGCATTAATAATCGACTGTTGTACATCACAGTTAAAACCTGTGACAAACAGCCAGGAACAGCCATACAGGCAAATTCTGGCAGCCGCTGCACCGGCAGCAGCATCTAAGGCATCATAAGCAGATCTTAGCAGATGCTTTCCAGATCTGAGGTTATTAATAGCTGACTGTTGAGCCATAATCTTATCAAGATGGTCCGACAGCTTATCAGCTAAGGAGGCAATTGATTTCCACAGGCAGCTTTGATGCATGATCATGTATGCCTGACAGTCAACAGTCCTTTGCGCAACAGAGGCAGAAGCAAAGGCCTGTTTCCTCATTAAATAAAGTTTCCTTGACTCTTTATCAAGAAGAGGAGAACTCTTATGTTTAGGTGCTTTTGACCTATCATGAGCAACCATTGTGACCACTGACTCTCTCCTAGGCTGAGATGAATCATAAAGCTTGGCAATAGGGGCAGACTATTGTTTATCCAACTTCAAAGGGACAACAGGCAATTGAGAAGGTCATTGCCAGGCAGCCAAAGTAGCATCCTCAAGAGCAGAGTGGACAGAAGGTATAATGACCATCATAGAGGTGGATAACTCCAAGAACTTGCATAGATTCTTCTCAGAAGACTTCTTCTCCTCAGCATCAAAACCCAGTTTTTCCTGCACCAGCTTAAGGAATGCCTGAAGTGAATCATATTAAGGGGGAGACCTAGGAGTGTTTTTCACACTCTCTCCCAAGCAGGAAGACAGAGTAGAACTGGAGCCTGCTACATCTAGGACTTCCTCTAACCTTTCATCCATTTCTTTCTCCTCTTCTTCCACATATTCTGGATTGTATTACAGTTTGTTGTCAACCGGCATTGGTAGAGTGTTAACAGAATCAAGAGACAGAGGAGTAGGAACTGCCAAAGGCACACCATCAATGGAGGTCATTCAGGCCCTGGCATGATGGCAGAGATCAAGAGCTGTTTTGTCATGGATGAGGTCGACAGCGGCATCTCTGAAGACATTGATGGATGCAGTGATATGGAGGCAGTGGTATAAGGTATTGAAAAAGCTCTGACATCGCTTGAAAGAGGAGCTGCATTTTGACAGGCCCTGAAGGGATAGGTGATGGCAGACATTGACGGAATAGTGCCCAGCATTGGTATGGCTGCAAACCCCCCGCCACGGAATATGAGCCTTTGCCTGACCCAGACCATAGTGTCTATGAAACAGTTGGAGGGGGGGCAGGACCAAAGTTCTTTGCCTGGGACTTGTCTTTTTTGGTGACTTACCTCTTGCAGCAGTGACTTACCTCTTTGCAGAGGAGATTGTGAATGGTATGAAGAAGTAGTCTTATTTTTGTGATGCTACTCCTTTTCAGAGTGGCAGAGTTTTTCTGCCAGCTTCATGGACTTTTCCTTCTTTTTAGTGGAATCAGTAATGGACACTGTCAACTGCAGTGAGTGACAGACTAACAGTGAACTGGGAAGAGAGGTGGTTGATGTTGGTGAAGAAGCCTTCAATACAGTTTGTTCCTCCTCCATTACTTTTATCTTTAAATGAAGCTGTAGTGCTTTCTTACATCTTCTGGTGGGCCGGTTAAAGCTCTGGCAGCTAGTGCAAGCTTTAATGTCATGGTCAATGACTAAGCAACAAATGCACCTGAATGGTTATCACCTTTGTAAATCTTAATGGCACCACAACAGCAGTATCAGAGCAGTGGTTCCTGGTCTTTTGGCATCGGCATAAAAGCTTAAGTTTAAAATAACACACTTCAAGAAGTAGCTATGTTAGTGAATACTTTTCAGAGTTCAATGACATTCTTCAGCAGTGGTGAACCAATGACCACTTGATGGAGGGAAAAAGAACCAAGTAATGTTAGGGATGCGCATGTTATATAGCTGCCAATGAGGCAAATAAACATGGGCGACCCTAGCCATCCAAAAATTTCCGGGTGGTCCTGACACCGGTGACTTACAGGTCCATTATGTGGCTCAGAGGAGGGAAATGTCCTCTGATGGTCCTATTTATTAGCTCATTGGAAATAGGAGAGGTCCTGGAGGACTACAGGAGGACAGATATAGTCTCACTTCACAAAAGGGGTAACAGGGAAGAGGTTGGCAATTATAGGCCAGTCAGTCTGACTTCAGTGGTGCAATGGTTAATGGAATCACTGCTGAAGGAAAGAACCTTAAAATAGTTTGAGTCCAGTACATTGCAAGACCTGAGGCAGCATGGATTCATGGGTGTGGGGGGAAGGGGCATGTCAAATTAATCTGATAGATTTCTTTGACTGGGTGACTAAGAAAATAGATCAGGGTGGAGCAATGGATGTAGGCTACCTAGATTTCAGTAAGGAATTTGACACTGTTCAACACAGAACATCAGTAAACAAGCTGAGTAGCCTAGGAGTGGGTCCAAAAATGGTAAACTGGGTAAGAAATTGGTTATGGGAAAGGCAGCAGAGGGTGTTGTTAAATGGAGCTCACTCTAAGGAAGGGAGGGTGACAAGCAAGGTGCCTCAGGGATCAGTGCTGGGACCAGTTCTCTTTAATGTCTTCATAAGTCACATTGCAGAGGAGATGGAAGGGAAGGTCTGCCTCTTTGTAGATCACAACAAACTCTGCAACTGGATGGACACTCAAGGGGGGGGATGAACACAGTCCTTTCAGCAGCTGGGTTGTAGTGCAAAAAAGTGCAAAATAATGCACGTGGGGCACAGAAACACAGGGGAGGAGTTCAAAATGGGTGGGATGATACTAATGACCACCAAGCAGGAAACAGACCATGGGGGTGATCATATCTAATTACCTAAAGGTGGCCAGGCAGTGTGACAAGGCAGTTGAAAGGGTAGCATGATGCTGAGGTGTTCAGGGAGGAGCATCACCAGCAGAAAGAGGGAGGCAGTGTTGCATCTGTATAGCTCACTGGCAGGACCCCACTTGAATACTGTGTGCAGTTCTGGAGACCACATCTCTGGAACGACATAGACAAAGTGGAGGTAGGCTGGGTAGGGGGGCAACTAAAATGGTGCAGGGTCTGCATCAGAAGCCCTATGAGGAAATATTAATGGACCTAAATATGTGCACCCTGGAAGACAGAAGAGAGGGATATGACAGAGACCTTCAGATACCTCAGGGAGTAAACAAGATACAAAAGGGAAGTATTTTTAAGAAAAAAAGGTGCTCATGAACAAGGGTCATGCTATGAAGCTGAAGAGGGGTAGATTCTGAAGAGATGTGAGGAAGTACTTCTTCAAAGAAAGAGTGGTGGATTCCTGAAACAGCCTTCCAGCAGAGGTGGTGAGGGCAAAGATGGTGGTGGGGTTAAAGAATGTATGGGATAGGCATAAGGAAATCTAAGGGGAAAGGAAAGGGAAGGGAGAAAGAGCCGGAGATTAAGTAGGGTATGTGGTAATATTGTAGGTAGGGAAAAACGGCAGTCTAGGTGGGTCAAGTGGTCCTTATCTGCCAGCATATTCTATCTTTTTATGTCCATGAAGAAGATCACAGTCATACATATATAATTTATTTGTTTACACTTTATTTTGATACAGAGAGACATAGTCACATATATCACAGAATTAGCATACAGTTGCCTTCTTGAAAAAAAAGTTTACCATACACAGTTAATGAGAATGTATATGTTTTTTTTTTATTTTTGCAGTGTTAAAAGTAATTCCTCAATTTATAAGTGTATCACCGAGGACAATTATATATATAAAAAAAGGAAAAGGAATTAAAGTTTTATGCTCTAAGCTATTTCTACCACTATAACAGTTCATCATATTTTTTATTTATTTTTGTTTATTAATGTTTAGTGAGGTTATGAGCAAATCTGCCCATTTTCGTAGATGACCAGACAAGTACAGACAGGAGGAAGGGGAGGGGTTACAATCATACCATGGTTATTCCATTACAAAACAGTACGAGCATTGTTAGCAAATACTAGTTAAGCAACATGGCATATTACAGGCATTTACAAGTATCCAAGGTACATAACCAGTCCCGTAATTCAGTTCTGAAAACAGAGAGAGAGAGAGAGAGAGAGAGAGAGAGAGAGATGGATTGGTCAGACACATGTGGAGGAAGTGAGTTGTAGAGATAGGGCAGCTGGTAAAGTAAGGCCCTTTGACCAGCACTTGTTCTTAGCAGGGGAATTTTGTAGTGGGAAGTGGTTGCTGATCTGGTTTGGGTCAAGGGAGCTCTGAGTTGGAAGAAGGTGTAGCAGATAGGTGGCGTGCTGTTCATGACTATTTTCCATGCTACTGTACCCACACGAAACGTGACTCTGGTGGACAGGGGAAGTAAGTTGACATTTTTGAGCAGGTCACAGTGGTGGGTCCAGAGGGAAGTTAAGTAGTGAAATTAGCTATTTGGTTATACAGAGTTTTGATCCTGTGGAACTATGTGCTAGTTGTCATGGAGTAGAGGGTTATACCATAGTCAATAAGTGGAAGCAGGAATGGTTTTGCCAGGAGGTGTCTTGTTGAAGGGAGCAGGAAGGGGTTTATCTGGTACGGTGCACCCAGTTTCTGGTGCATTGTTTTTATCAGATGAGTAATGTCACTACTAAAAGTTAGGCTGGAGTCAATGTGGAGGCCCAGGTATTTAAAGACAGGGACTTTTTCAATGTTTGCCCCATTTAAGGTAGTGATTGAGGTACTGAGACATTCTGGCAGTTTTTTCTTGGAGTTGGGGAAAATCATGTGTTTTGCCTTAGAAGCATTTAGCACAAGCCTGTGTTCAATGAACAATTGTTGTACTGTGTCAAAATCAGCTTGGATGACTCTGTGTAGGTCAGTGGTGCTGGCACCACCCATGAAAATTGCCAGCTTCTTTTAGAGTGGCTGGAATTCGCTAAGTCCAGTTGTGGCAGGGATTGTGAGGTCTTCTTTTGGGAAGGGTGTCTTCTCATCTGCCCTTAAAAAGGCAGTGGTGAGGCCCCCCCTTAAGAAACCTTCTTTGGACCCTGATGATCTCTTCAAGTACAGGCCTATCTCAAACTTCCTTTTTGGGGAAGTTGATTGAGAAGGTGGTGGCAGTGCAGCTGGAGCAACATCTGGAAAAATATGACCTCAATGAGCCCTCTCAATCTGGATTTAAACCTTGCTATAGTACACAGATGGCACCAGTCAGGGTGCACCATAGTCTCCTACTAGAGAGGGATAGTGGATGAAATTCCATTCTTGTCCTGCTAGGCCTGTCTTTGTCCTTTGACATGGTGGATCATGGGATATTGTTGACCCGTCTGATGCACTATGTAGGACTTTCAGGAATGGTGTTGCGGTGGTTTAATTCCTACATGTCAGGCAAGGTGCAGCAGGTGACACATGCCTCATTTACATCAAGCAGTGCTGCACTATGCTGTGGCGTGCCTCAGGGGTCAATCCTTTCCCCCATGTTGTTTGCTGTGTATACATATGTTGCCATTGGGAGAAGTCATTAGATGCTACAGTCTGGGTTTTTGTTGCTATGCTGATGATACCCAGCTGTATATTTTGTGTCCCTGATGATGTTGCAATGGTATCAGAACTGAGCGAGTGGCTCAAGGAAATCAAGGAGTGGATGGCAGCCAGCTGGCTTAGGCTCAACCCTTCAAAGATAGAGGTGTAGCTGGTGGAGCCAGGTCAGTCAGTTTCAGCTAAGGTGAGTAGTAGCGCCATCCTACCCTCATTGGATGGCGTGGTGCTCTTAGCTGCAGAGATGGGGAGGACTCTGGGCACCATTGTGGACTATAAGCTGACCCTAGAATAATGGGTGTTGGCTGTGGTCTGCAGTGGCTTTGACTACCTGTGAAACATCACCTGGATCAAGCCCTATCTTGAGGCATCTGGCCTGGCAATACTGGTGCATGCCTTTGGTCATGTTGAGGTTGGATTACTGCCACACTCTCTACCTTGGGTTATCCACATGGCTGCTGAGACATTTGAAGCTAGTTCATAATTCGACAGCTTGGCTGATTGCTGGAGCCTCACAGTTTGAGCATATCAAGCCGATTCTCTGTGATCTTCATTGGCTGCCAGTACAGTGGTGCATCAGCTTCAAGGTGTGATTGTTGACATACAAGGCCCTGGATAGAGTGGGTCTGAGCTTCCTAAAAGACCTCCTGATACATTATGCTCCTAGCTGTCCCTTCTGGTCAGCAGATGCAGACCTCTTGTTGATACCTAGGTCTCGTTTGAAGTCCTCTGGTGATAGGGCATTTAGGGTGGCTGCTTTAATTATGTGGAATGGCCTTCCCTGGGAGATATGAGGGGCTCCTTCACTGTCCATTTAAAAAAAATCTTAAACTCATTCATTCAATTTAAGTTTTGGGCCTGACTTTGTCAAATCCAAAAAAGGCAGCACCAGCATCCGTCTTATTACAACGCAATTATATTGTGACATAATTGTTTTAATTTAATACTTGATTTTAAGTTTGTAACTGATTTGCTGTATTGTGAGGCACCCAGAGTCTTACAGATCGGGAACCTTATAAATGAAATTGCCTTGCCTTGCCTATGGACTCACAAGGTTGGACCTGGTGTTCCTGGATGCATTTCCTTTCTCTGTTTAGCAGTGGCTAATATTGCACCAGAGAAAGGAAGTGTATTTGTGAACCTCACATCCAACCACATGACCCTGTAGCTTAGTGGTTAGAGCACTGTGACAGTATTTAGTGGGGTATGGGTTCAATTCCTAGTAGGTCACATTGTTTCTTTCTCACTACAATTTGTGATAGAAAGTTAATAAAAACACACAAACATAGAATTTGTTGGCATAAAAGGGCCACTTAGCCCAACCGGTCAGATCAAAATATCCCTACTGAGTCTATCTTTGCAGACCCTAACTGATGTCTGGAGATCCTCCCTTGAAGTCCCCTACTATTTTCACCTCCATCACTTTCACTGGCAGTACATTCAAGGCATCTACCACTGTTTCTGTGAAGAAGTACTGTCTCACACACCTCTTAAACACCCCCCAGATTCATCACATGCCCGCTACACCTGGGGATCATCTTCATTTGAAAGAGATTCCCCTTCTTCTCCCTGTTCACTGCCATGAGATACTTGTAGGTATCTATTACATCCCCTCTCGCTCACTTTTCTTCCAGCATGTACATGTTGAGATAAGGTATTAGCATGGATCAGTTGGTAGCAGATCCGCTTCTGGGCCAGAAGGTCATGGGTTCTAGTATTACAAAAAAGGATTGGGCTCATACCTTAAATGTTGGCACCTAAGTGCAGTACTGTGGGTGTACTGTACTGTCAGGGTGTGCCATTCTTCAGATGAGACATTAAACTAAGTTTTCTTCTACCCATCTCTGGTGCTGTCCTGATGGATGTCCAAATGGAAGTAAAGGAACTCAAGGCACTTTTTACAAGTGTAGGGGATTTTCCCGGTGTCCTGACGAACATCCCCCTTTCCATAAATACAATTGTCCAAGGCTGTGTGTTGGGTTGATGTGTGAAATGGCTACCACTATACATTCAGCAACTTCACTTTTAGTCTAGCATTGATTGTAAAGTGCTTTGGGATACAGTGTGTGTAAAAAAGTGCTATATAAGTGCTGATTCTGTTTCTTCATCATCCCTCAGTCTCTCCTTGTAGGGCCTTTGGTGCAACCCCTGCAATATTTTAGTTGTCGTTCTCTGGATTGCCTTCACGCTATATCCCTTCTGAGGTACAAGCTCCAGAACTAGACAAAATACTCCAGCTACGGTCTCAACAGCAAGTGATACAGTGCAACACCACCTCCCTCCTCCTGCTGGAGATCCCTGTACCTATGAATTCCAGCATCTCATTGGCCCTACCTACTGCTTTGTTATGTTGCCCTGCCTCTTTGAGGTCATGAGCTATAATAACCCCACAGTCCGGATCATCCCCTATGGTATACTCAGCTCCTGCTTTCTATTCCCTAGAGGCATGACTGTGCACTATTTGGCATTGAACCCCAACTGCTGTGCTCTTGACCACTTACTGAGTTTCCCAAGATCCCTACACATTCTTTCTAGCCCCTGCTGATTATACATCCTATTACAGATTTTGGTGTCATCTGCAAAAAGCATATCTTCCCTTCTCGTTCTTCTGTAATGTCACTTATGAAGACATTAAAGAGGACCAGACCCAGTACTGAGCCCTGGGGTACCCTGCAGCTCACTCTATCAGTAAGTGCTGTTAACCACCACCCTCTGTTGCCAATCCATTAACCAGTTTCTAACCAAATTCACCACTTTGCATCCCCCCCATGGCTGCTCAATTTACAGTGTTGAAGGCTTTGCTAAAGTCCAGATATGCCCTGTGCACTGCCTTCCCCTGATCTATTTCCCTGGCCCCGTGCTCCCACCAATACATGTGGTTCACGACTTACATTATGACTTTATGCAGAAATTTGCAAGTTGGCAGGAGCGAGGGGCCCACCAACTTGCATGACATTGTACTTACCTATACTTTTTCAAAAACTAAGGAAATTATTTGCAAAAAACTGCATTAATGCAACAGTTAGGGTTTTCTACAGTGGCAAAGGCGAGGAAATTCGGCGTTAGAATTTTCAACCATAACTCTGACTTTTCCCCTCACTGCCACCCATACACACACACACACACACACAAACACACACACACAAAACACATAACTGGGGGGAGTGGTACAAGGCAAGACAACCAATCACAGATACACATCATAATGCAACAGAAATAACATACAACTTCTTAAACATACCACAACAGGCATCCATCATCATGTTTCACCAACTGTATTACTTCTGCTGCCATCCCAGTCTCTTGGGTGCGTACACCCTTCTGCATAACAGCATAATGTAAGTAGTAAAACACATGTATTGGTGGGGGCCCCAAGCTCCCACTAACTTGTCCATTTCTGCATAACAGCATAGCCCCATGCTACCACCAACTTGGATATTTCTGCATAACAGCATAGCTCCATGCCCCCAACAACTTGCCCATTTCTGCATGACACCATAATATAACTAGTGAACAAATGTATTGGTGGGAGTGAGGGACCCAGCTTCCACCAACTTTCCCATTTCTGCATAACAGCATACCCCATGTTCCCACCAAGTTGTCCATTTCTGCATAACACCATAATATAAGTAGCAAAGCACATGTATTGGTGAGAGCCCAGGACTCTTCAGCCCCTGCACTCCCACCAACTTGCCCCAAATTACCCATTTCTGCATAACAGCATAATATAAGTAGTAAAACACATGTATTGATGGGAGCACGGGGCCCTTTGGATCCTGCGCCCCTACCAACTTGTCCATTTCTGCATAACAGCATAGCCCCATGTCCCCACCAACCCTAATGCTGAATTTCATCGCTTTTGTCACTATAGAGAACCCTAACTGTTGCATTAACGCAGTTTTTTGCAAAATATATATATATATATATATATATATATATACTGTATATATATATATATATATACATAATTGCAGAAAATGATGGTAATGCAGACAATAGGGTTGAAGAACACAAAGTGGACAAAGTAGGGAAATGAAAAACATATTAGGGTTTTTGTCTCTAGAGTATTGGTGAATCAGTGGTGGGGTCTTCCTTGGTGTTGTCAACCCTAATGTCCACCCCTCTCCTGAGCAAACAACGTCTGACATGATCCCCTTTTCTTCACACGTGGCCCTGCATGATGAATGCAATTACATATTCTATTGGCAACATGTGGCAAGCCATACTCCTCTATCTTTCAAGAGTGTATCACTATGAGGCACTGGCTGGGAGCTGTACCTTGTGCTTCTGATATGAGGCTATGCATACAGGGGTGAGAGCATGGGCATTAGGCTTCACAATTTCAAGGACAGACAATGAAGGACCATTTTCTTTATTTAAAGTTAACAAAAAAAAAAGAAAAAGACATCATGGAATGGTTTTCTTTTTTCCAGTTACCTCCAACACTGGGGATTGGGCACCTAGTGTCGGCATGACACTTCGGGGCACTGAGGGTAGGCACCTTGGTATCCCACACTGCTGGGTTGGGGGGGAGGAGAAGTTGTCTACACCGACAGTGGGGATTGGGCATCCTGGTGTCAGCAGGTTGAAAAGTAGGGGAGTTGGGAGTGGACATTATGGGGGGGGAAGGGATGGTTTCTATATTGTAGGTAATGTACCTCCAACACTGGGGACTGGGCACTGCAGTGTTAGCAAGATACTTAGGGTCACTGGAGATTGGGCACCCCTGGTGTCCTAGACTGCTGGCAGGGTCGGAGGATTGGTGTAGCCTGACACTGGTGATTGGGCACCCGGTGTCAACAGATTAATATGGTGGGGGTGGGTTGGGGGTGAAAATGAAAGGTGGGAGATGAACTGGCTCCAGAGGTGGGCACCCCAGTGTCAATAAACATCAAAACAACAAAAGCACTTAGCTGGTACCAGTGATTGGTTGGGCACCATGGTGCTCAGTTCAAATGTGTGCAGCTGCTTAAGCGGCTAATTGCAGTGCTCCAGTGATGAACCAAAAAGTCAGATGCACTGCACGTTCAGTGGGGGCAGAGCTCACGCTGATACTTAGACCTGTCTCTGCTGAAAAGAAAACAGCAGGATGGCATATGCAGACAGTAAACTGGCTCTGTCACTTGTTAAATTAAAGCATTTTCATAATACGACCACATGACTTCATGTGGTCATAAAAATTCAGTTATTTTTAGAATGCAGATTTTTCAACTGTGCATGCTCAAAAATGAAATGTTTTTTCTTGAATACTTTAAAAATGTCTACAGTTTACAAGATAGAAACCACCAAAGCACACACCTTAGGCCAAACTCTGTCTAACCTGCAAGTTTCAGGTTTCAGATCCTCTCAGTTTTTTAGTTATAGTTGAGCAAAAAGGTCTTAATTTCAGTGATTTGGTTTTTTTTGCCCTTCTGTAACTTTTCCCCCAATGAACTGATTGCCACACATTTTTTTGAATCCAGAGATCCTGGCACCATCTCTGTGCATTCCAAATTTTACGTAAATCGGTTGTACGGGGTAGAGTTATTAAGGTGAAAAAAGTGGAGTTTGACATTAAAGGTTACTGAACCATAATATACAGGCACTACCATGCCTGTATAATATACATATATATTAGTAAAATTATAAGAACAAGATGCTGCAAATCAGTTCTTTTGCACATAGTGCATGTTTGGTTTAATCTGGGGAGGTAGGCGCATCTATTAGGGATAAAGCACGAAGTGTTCCAAGTAGGGTAATGACAAATTAGAGTAGATAGTGCCTGGAACCTTGATGAATCAGTGGCGTGTTGTTCCTCAGGGTCTGAGCAATGTTGTAATGCAATGTTGGTATTACCCTAATATTGCACCATGTATGCAAGCATTGTTGTATCATTTAAAGTGTCTGGCAAGATGGTACCAGTATTAGGGTAATGCCAACACTGCACTGCATGATCTTCAACTCCAGAGGAACACCTCTGATTCACCAAGGTTTCAGGGACTTTATAACCTCATTTTGTATTACCTTACCTTGAGCACTTGGTGCTTCATCCCTCATAAATACATTGATGTAGACTTTTGCAATTAATTTCCTCAACTTTAAAAAAACAGATGCAAGAACTGACAACTTTAGATTTCACCTTTCTTACACCCCATGATCATCAGTGCATAGTGATGCTCACTATTCCTGACCTGTAACTTGCTTTGCAAGTGTCCTGCTGCATAATGACATACAATGTGCCAGACCTATAAGCAGCTGCATAATTATGCTCACTGCACCACACCTGTAGCTGGATCTGAGCTTGGCTCTGTGGACCTCTCACAAAGCAACTGTATTTGGGCCACTCACAAAGCAACTGTATTTGTATTGGACACATGTTCATGGACATGGCGTACACACCCTTCTATATTTCTCTCATTTTGAGAACAATTGTCACAAAAAAGGAGGCAATATCTCATAAAAGTGATTGTGCAAGTCACAAAAGCAGTTTTATGAGTAAGCAAAGCAGAGCAGACTTTGGGAGGATGCAGGAAGTACTGAAAGGGAAACTGGAGGGCATAAGGCAGGAGATGGACATGGAACAGAAATAGGATATTATTAAATGGGGGTAACAGAGGCAACAGAAGCCTGCACCAAGGCACAGAGTAAGAGGAGCAGAGCAAGAAAACCATGCTCGCTAAACAGCAAGGTTGTGGAGGTAGTGAGGGCAAAATGAGTGGCGCAGCAAAGGTTTAGGAGGACGGGGAAGAAAGTGGACAGGGAGGAATATGCAGGATGGTCCAGAGAGGTGATCAGAAAAGTGTGTGAAGACAAGGCCCAGAGGGAACTGAGATTAGCACAGGGAATTGATGGGGGTTGGGGAGAAAGACTTTTTCAAATACATTAGGGAGAAAAGGAAGTGCAAGGAGACAATAGTGAGGATAAAAAGGGGTGGGGAGTGGACGGAAAAGGGGAAGGATCAGGCAGAAGCATGGAATGAATACTTTTGCTCAGTGTTCATGGAAGAAAAGGGGGGACCACTACCAGCATGGGCTGGGAGGGTGAGGACAGGGGGAGAGGAGGCAACAGGTGGAAGAATTGAGGCAAGCAGAGTCCTAGAGGGACTGAGGGCACTGAAGGTAGACAAGGCACCAGGACTGGATGGTATCCACCCCAGGGTGCTGAAGGAGATGGCAGAGGTGTTGGCGGAGCTGCTGGCGGATCTGTACAGTACCTCATTGGAGTTGGGTTGAGTGCCACTGGACTGGAGGATGGTACATGTAGTACCATTACACAAGAGCAGGCCAAGGGATGAGCCAGGTAATTATAGTCCAGTAAGTCTCACCTCCATAGTGTGCAAACTCATGGAAATGTGCTAAAGGAAAGACTGGTGTCATACCTGGAGGACAATGGCCTCCAGGATGTGAGGCAGCATGGGTTTGTTTCAGGGAAGTCTTGTCAAACCAACCTCATACAATATTATGACTGGGTGACAGGTCAACTTGATAAGGGTCATGCGGTGTATGTTCTTTACTTGGACTTCAGCAAGGCCTTCGATTCGGTGCCTCATGGGTGGCTCAGGGGGAAGTTAACTGGTGTAGGGGTGGGGCAAAAATGATGAACTGGATTACAAGCTGGCTGAGTGGCAGTCTGCAAAGGGTGGTGGTGAGAGAGGAGCTCTCAACTCCAAGGCCGGTGACATGTGGGGTGTCACAGGGCTCTGTGTTGGGGCCAGTATTGTTTGGGCTCTTCATATCAGACATTGCATATGGGGTGGTGAGCAAGGTAAGTATGTTCGCTGATGACACCAAAATTGGAGCAGTGGTAGATGGAGAGGAGGGATGGAAGCAGCTGCAGGGGGGCCTACGCAAGCTAGAGGAGTGGTCAGAGAGGTTGCAGCTGGGGTTCAATGCAAAGAAGTGTAAGGTTATGCACTTTGGGGTGAAGAACCCAAGGAGAGAATACTGGCTGGGGGGGAGTTAAGCTGGGGATCACTGAGGAGGAGAAGGACCTAGGGGTAATGATAACAGGGACCATGAACAACACTGCCCAGTGCAGGAGAGAAGCTGCAAAAGCAAACAAAATGCTGGGGTGCATTGTGAGGGGTTTTTCATCCAGGCGAAGAGAGGTGATCTTGCCCATCTACAGGTCACTGGTAAGGCTACACTTAGAGAACTGTGTGCAGTTTTGGAGGCCATACCTAAAGTGTGACATCAGGCTACTGGAGGGGGGTGCAGAGGAGGGCAACAAAGATGATATGTGGAATGAAGGGGAGAGACTATGACAGCAGGCTGGAATACCTGAATATGTACACCCTGGAGGATAGAAGGGACAGGGGAGACATGATAGAGACATTAAAGTATCTGAGGGGAATCAATAAGGATAGGGCAGATGGGGTCTTTAAGTTAAGGAGGGGGAGGGTCACCAGAGGGCACAGGTTAAGAATGGGGGATTTAGGAATGAAATGAGGAGACACTATTTCACAGAGATGGTGGTAGCAAAATGGAACGCCTACCAGAATGGGTGGTATCATGTAAATCTGTGAACAGCTTTAAAAGGGCATGGGACAGGAAACGGGAGAGTGAGGGTGGGGAGGTGGGGGTGGCAGTGGGATGACAAAGGGGGGTGAGGCAGCTGCAAACTAGGGGTGTTGGCTGCACACTCGAGGAGACTTAGATAGACCGGGTGGTCTGTTTCTGCTGGCACATTCGTATGTTCATATGTTCATACAAAGAATATGTAAAAGGGGACAACAATGCAACAGAAATACAAAGGAAGCAAAGCAAGGCAGAGGCACTTTGGATTACACTCGGGGCTGGAGAGGAGGCCCCAATTCAGACAGAAGTTATCTACAGACCCCCATCCCAGGAAGCTGATATAGATAAAGATCTCATGGAGACCATCTTGATGACTGCAAACAGGGGAGAGTTGCTGCTGGCAGGGGACTTCAATCTGCCAGATGTGGACTGGGCCTCATACACAGCATCCTCTGAATAAAGCAAAGATTTCATGTTTACACTGCAAGGAGCAGGTCTGCAACAGCTGGTGAATTCCCCCACCAGAGACAAAGCAATAATGGACTTGGTGTTCACAAACAGCAGTAAAGTCTCAGATATGCAAGTAGGGGTCAATCTGGGGATCAGTAATTACAGGATAATTCAGCTAACTGTGAACAAGGTAGAAGATGCCAGTCACACTAAAACCAAGGTTCTAGATTTCGAGAGAGCTACAGTAACTTTCCTGATATGAAACGTACACTCATCCATGCTAGATAGCAGAAACTTGGAAGATGGAGAATAATCATAATAATAATAGTAATAATACATTTATTTATATAGTGCAGTATCAGAAACTATCAAAGCTCTGTACAATTTATAAAAACAAACATCCACAAATAAGACAGTTAAAATAATTAAAATATACAGTTATAACTACTAAAAATCAGGAAAAACACATTCAAATAAATCTGTTTTTAACAAAGTTTTGAAACTCTCCACTGTCTGGCACTCTCATACCAGACAAGGTAGAGAATTCCACAGGGAGGGAGCAGAAAATGCAAAAGCATGAGCCCCCGGGGTCTTCAAACACACCCTGGGAATCTCTAGTAATCCCTCGTCAGTATAGTGGAGCAGTCTGAGGGGGCAGTAGGGACTCAAAAGCACTTGTAGGTAACTTGGACCCAGACTGTATAGGGCTCTAAAGGTCAGCAAGCCAACTTTAAAGATGATCTGCCACTGAACAGGCAGCCAGTGCAGAGTGCGCAGCACAGGTGAAACATGACTGGATCGACTTGACCCAGACAGTAACCTGGCCGCAACATTCTGCACTAGCTGCAAGTGGTGGATATCAACCCCTGAAAGCCCTAGGTATAGGAAATTACAGTAGTCAAGACGCGAGGTCACAAAAGCGTGGACCAAAGTTGGAAGGTCATCAGATGGAACAAGGTGTTTAATCTGGTCGATGTTCCTCAGATGATAAAAAGAGGATTTGACCACAGCCGACACCTGAGAGTGAAGTGTCAGCCCATTGTCAAATATCACCCCCAAATTCTACACCCTTTCAGAGGTCAGAAGCTGGGAGTCCCCAAGCCAAAGCCCGGATGACCGCCCAGCAACCGACCCCTCTATCTGGCAGCCCAGGTCCACGACTAACACCTCTGTCTTGTTGGGATTCAATTTCAGCCAACTGGAATTCATCCAGTCTTGGATTTCAACAAGACAGAAAAAACTGAAAGCGCACTATCCTGGTCGGGCACAATGCAGCTGTGTATCATCTGCATAGCAGTGAAAACACAGTCTGTACCGTCTTATAATGTCTCCCAAAGGAAGCATATACACTGCGAACAACATGGGGGACAACACTGAACCCTGTGGGACCCCATAAGGTAGGGAGTAGGTATCAGAGGAAAAAAGCCCTGATACTACCCTCTAAAAACTGCCAGTGAAGAAGGAATGGAACCATCTGAGGACTGTACCCAACAGGCCACAAATGAACCACAGGTGATCAAAAAGTACTCCATGGTCGACGGTGTAAAAAGCTGATGAGAGAACCAGAAGGACCAAGATGGAATGGCCCTTCTGGTCTCTAGCCACCAGGAGATCATTGAGTACTCAAACCAGAGCAGTCTCTGTATTGTGACTCTTGTGGAAACCAGACTGGAGAGGATCGTAAATACCATGGATGGTAGGATGGTTCTCCAACTGTTGTGCAACAACTTTCTCAGTAACCTTCCCTATAAAGGGAAGGTTAGAGATAGGTCTGTAGTTTGCAGGAAAATCTGGGTCAAGAGATGGTTTCTTGAGAAGGGGGTAACCACAGCCTCCTTCAGAGAGCTGGGAAACTCCCCCGACTCCAATGAGCACCAGATTAAATCTGCTAGGACCGGGCTGATCACATCTAAACACCCTATTAAAAGGCGAGTAGGGCCTGGGTCTAAACTATAACAAGTTGGATGCATCCTCATAGCCCTTTGGGCTAACAGTGCCTCGGATGGGGGTCTACACACCTCCACGGTGAGAAGAGCCTGCTGCCATACTCCCCGAGCCCTTGCTAGCAGGCATCCTCATAGCCCTTTGGGCTAACAGTGCCTCAGGCGGGGGTCTCCATGACAAGAAGAACCTGCTGCCACACTCCCCGAGCCCTTGCTAGCAGGTACAGCCTGGACAGCGTTCTGGGAACTCAAGACTGTGTGGCTGTCTCTGTTAATTTTCTAAGGCCAATTGCCTTTATCTTGGGACAGCTCTTATTGGCTGTCCATGGAACATGAGCTTCTTGTTTGGTTCCTCATCCTGCCAGGCATTTCCAAATTCCTCCTGACTGGACTATGTCACTACCATTAGCAAGCTTATTTACACCAATCCAGTATTGGCTCTGATATCTGGTCTATTTTAATACTCAGTGCTGAATTTCTTCAGTTTAGTGTCTACTTTTCCATTTGCAAATTATAATGTAAAGTCACTAGAGGGCAACAAGATGCGTAGGTTGCAATCCTCTTGCCACTGCTCCCTCACACTTCTGTCTTGCATCATTCATACCTAAATTCTCTGCCTTTTGTCTCTCTCTGTAGGGTCCCTTGCACAGTCTCCCAGGCTATCACTAGGCATACAACATGGCATCCAAACCAGGGTTCGAACCAGGTAACTTTTGCACCAAAGGCAGCAACACTACCACTGCATCACTGTGTCTGCCACAATGTTAGGTGTCAGCAAGACCCACTCATACCTGCCCATGGGCACATCTACCACCACTGTATTCCCTCCCAACACCTACAGATACAAACTAACCATACTACTGTTGCTAACCATGTTTAACAAACCCCCAGTTGCCTCTGGTATGTACACACCTTTGCTGCTGGGGGAGCACCTCACCATCATAGCCTCTCCATCATCCTGTCTCTCACCATAGCCCCCTGCACCCCTCCCTCCTACCTCTCCACCTATCTCTCTGTGCCTTGAGCCCTCCTTGTCTATTCCTCCACCTGGTCATCCCAACCCTCACACAACTGCCCATTCCCTGCTCATCACTTTCTAAGCTTGTTAGATGCCACTACCCAGTGAAACCCCACCAATTCATGGCCCTTGTCAGGATCTTTCACTTGTTTCTTCTACTATCTGGCAATGTTCACAGCAATCCTGGCCCAGCAGCCTCCCCAACTGCAGTCACCCACGGAGCTTCGAATATTTGCTATGAATATCTGCAGCCTGCCAAAAAAAATGGCACCCCTGCAATGCTGGACAGCACAGCACCAACTAGACATTCTGGCTTTAACAGAAACCTGGCTGTCAGCCAAGATCCCAGACTCATTTGTCTCTATTCCTGGCTACTCTCTCATTAGGCTTGATCGTAATGGCAAGAGAGGTGGTGGCTGTGCCTTCTATGTAAATGACTCACTGCATTACCAAGCCCTGTCTGCACCCTCCCTAGACCATGGTGCCCAAGCCCTCTCAATAAAACTCTCCCTGACCCAAACCGTGCTCCTCTTACTCTCACCATCACCTACATCCCACCCCACAGGCAATCCCCTGCCTGTAAAGCACTCTCTGACTATCTAGCCACCCCCACAAAACAGAACAAATCCTAGTTGGGGATCTCAACATAAACTGGCTGGCGAGCTCATCAAGACACGCCAAAGATACCTTTGCTGCATTGGATATGACCCAACTGGTATCCCAGCCTACCAGGGTCAACCCCACTAATGGATCCTACACCCTACTAGACATCCTGCTCACTAATTGTCCCCACCATATTACCGACCTGGGTGTCCTACCCAATGCCTTAACTCATTGCCTCCTAGAAACGACTCCAGGCATCAGCAAATCTACTGCAGTGTGTCCCAGAATGACTACAGAAGTCACCTACAGACTTCCTGTGTGCCCTAGTAACATCTGGAGACGTCACTCACATATTTTAATATTATTTGCCAGCCAGAATTGATTAGAATTGATTGCACAGTACCATTAGAAAGGTAGTGTTGTGCTGAACAACTTTGCCACTGACACATTGTGTGTATCTTGTTCACTTTAGGAGTTATTCACATTTGTTTATGACATTATGTCCATCTAGAACCACCTAAGCACTTTAAAGACAACACACATTCTGGGTATCTCAGCCAGTATAAAACAAAAATCGAATTGAGCACAGTTGATTGCATAGCACTGTTGGAAAGGCAATTTTCTGTGGAACAACTTTGCCACTGATATGTTGTGTGTATCATGTATACTTTAGGAGTTATATGCATTTGTTTATGGTATGGTGTGTATGGTCCAGATTTTGTCCCTCAAACCTCACCAACACACCTTGACTCAACTGGGGAAAAAATATGTTTAATACTACAGAAATAGCTGTTTTTTTTTACAAACAAATTATTAAAACTACATCTAATGTCTGGATGCTTCATTTGGTGTTGATACGTTACATATTTCCCAACACAAAAAGGCTTATGGTGCATTTTTTAGTGAAAAAAAATGTTATTTTGCTGTTTTGACCAGCACAGAAATAAACCTAAATTACCTATTATTCCTTGCATACCACCATTGGAAAGGTAATTTTATGCTGAACAATTTTACCGCTCATACTTTGTGTCTAGCACTTACGGTTTTTGTGCTATTAACATTTGTTTGCAGCATGCCAATTATGACTTGATTTTGCTTAGAAAGGCCCAGGATTTACTGTTAACAGCATACAGGAGACAAGTGCTGCAACTTCAGAGAGCTCCTGTGGAGGCAATGAGTTAAGTGACCACTCCTCAATCATCTTCAGCTGGTCCTGTCAGCTACCTAAACCACCACCTAATATCACCTTTCATCATCGACCATGCCCAGGAGGCATAGCCAAACTCAAACAATATCTAATTAACTGGGACTGGTCCCCTATTTCCCAAGCCCAGCACATAGATGATGCATTGCACAACTTCACCACCACCTTTAATACCGCCTGTGATGCTTTTGCACCGACCATTAAAGTGACCACTAAGAAACGTAGTGCCCCCTGGATCACCCCAGAACTCCTACAACAGTTCAAAATGCGTGACAGCCTCTGGCACCATTCCACTTCCTCTGGTTTGCTAAGCGATAGGCAGGCCAATGATGCTGCTGGCAATAAGTGTACCTGGGCAATCCGTAAGGCCAAGGCAGAGCACTACAGAACCACCCTAACCACCTCCTGGGGTAGCACAAAAAAGTTCTGGGATAATATCAAGGAGCTTAATGGTAAATCCCGCTCTCCCCCCCTCACAACTTGGTGTTAATGATACTACCACTACAGACACACTTCACATAGCTAACTGCCTCAACTCCGCCTTCTCAGACCTCAGCTCAGTCCTCCCTAACAACTTTTTTGATCTAATTCAGCCTACCCCACCGCCTGAGCTCCTCCACCTCCCCTTCAAACTCAGAGTCATTACCCCTACAGAAGCGAAAGCCTACCTGTCCAAAGCCCTCCAGAGCTCCAATTACTGCAAAGACACCTTCAATTCGCGTATCTTATACCTTGCACTAGACTCAATTATCTCCCCACTCACGGACCTTCTAAATCTGTCCCTGCACCTGGGCCAGTTCGCAACCTCATGGAAAATGGCAGTGATAACACCAATATTGAAATGTGGTGACAGCTCCCTCCCAAACAACTACCGGCCCATCTCGATTCTCCCCCCACTCTCTAAAGCCCTCGAAAACATCATCGCCAATCAGCTCACTGACTACCTCCTCACACACAACCTCTTATGTAGGGAGCAACATGGTTTCAGAGCTGGTCATAGCACTACGACCGCCCTCACAGAATTCACTAACTCCCTGCACTCCACGCTTGACAAGGGGCACCTCGCAGGGGCTATGTTTATAGACCTCTCAAAGGCCTTCGACACGGTTTCTCATCCCCTCCTTAACACATTACAACAAATTGGGGTCTCATTGTCCACTCTCATGGTTCTCCAGCTATCTTTCATCTAGAACCCAATGTGTTAAAATTAATAATACCATATCTACTATGCTGCCTGTGCACTCAGGAGTTCCCCGGGGATCTATCCTGGGTCCCCTGCTGTTCAGCATCTACCTCAACCCCTTGCCTAAATCCTGCCCTGGCAACCTTCTCCTCTATGTGTACGATGCTGTTCTTTATGCTGCACATCCTGATCCTCTCTCTCTTTCTCTCTCTCCAATGTACCTAACAAAACTCCTTCTCTCAGATTGAACACTGGTTTGCTGAACACAGATTGGTGGTCAACATTAAAAAACTAAGATGATGCTCTATGCCCACCACCAAAACAGATCAAAGGATTTCCCCCTGGAAATACTCTCCGCCTCTCTCATCCCACTGGAACAGGTGCAAAAGTGTAAGTATCTAGGTATTACATTTGACTCCTCCCTTTCATTCCATGAACATATAAAAATCCTCACCTCCTCCACCAACACCCGCATATGTCTTCTTTACAGACATAAAGACTGCCTGCCACCTGAAGTACTTCACCTAGCCATTACCTCCACAGTCTTATTGCTGGTGGACTATGGCCTCACAATCTGTGCTGCCGCCAACCCTATGGCACTTCATCAAATACAAGTAGTCATCAATAAGGCCTGCTGGCTCCTCTCTGGTGCCGACAGAAATACACATACCTGCACCCTATATGAGCTCACCAATATCCTCTTCCCTGAGGAAAGACTATTATACCAGACCTGTCTCTTCACCAAACAAATCCACCTGGGTTTAACCCCAATAGGTGTCATGGCTTCTCTTCAGGCAGCCACCATCTCAGTATCCACATGGGCTACCCCAAAAACTATCTGGAAGGTGCCTAGGGTCAGGGCCACCATGGCCCAGTGATCCTTTCCCCTTAGAGCTCCATCCTGGTACAATGCCCTCCCACCGGCTGTCACATCAATCACCAATCTAGGTCCTTTTAAAGCTTCCTTAAGGGCCCATATCCTCTCCTCACATCAATGCCAGTGTAACTGGTAACCTGTGGATCCTGTACCACGCCACTAGGCCATGCACCAGCCCTTGGCCAGGCAGTGGACAGCCCTCTCTATTTCTGGCCTACAGGCTCCTCACCTTTCTCGGTTACCATATAGTTGCATTAGACTATGTATGCATTGTATTATGTATAAGACAAGGCCTCCCTGAGGCGGCCTACTACCAGCTCATATCATGCATTGCTTTAATTACCAATTGTATAGGTCTTAACCGCTCATTAGGTAAATATGTCGATAGCTCTGCCCTGTTTTAGCTATCAAATGAATAGGCATTAACCCATGCTCACTGTACTTATACTCTGTATGATTGCTCACCCACATTCATTCTATGTATGTACTGTTTGAATGTCTATGTTTTATTCTGAAGTGGAGCCTTTGGAAACGAGTCTATGACTGAAAGGGCTGTAATTCTGATTTCCCAAATAAATAAATACTCTGGAAAAGACACATGAAGACTGTTGGGAGGCCATAAAAACTACTTTAAATACAGCTACAGCTACATGCACTAGGCAGATGACCAAATCCAAAGGAAAGTAAAATCCACTCTGGTTCACCAAGGAAGTTTCAACCAAAATCAAGGAAAAATGGAGGGCCTTTGCTAAATATAAACAAACTCAAAGTGAATTAGATAGAGCCGAATACAAAAACAAGCTGAGTGATGCAGGAAAGGCAGTTAGGAGATCAAAAACACAGATGGAGGAGAAAATAGCACACGGGTCAAGAAGGGAGATAAAACCTTCTTCAGATATATAAGAGACAAAAGAAAAAGTAAGAGGGGAATAGTCAGTTTAGCAAAAGAGGAAGGCAAGATGGCAGACAGACAAAGACAAAGCAGAGTCACTAGATGATTTCTTTTGCTCTGTCTTCACCATAGAAGACATTGGGAAGGGTTCTAAACTAAGTAGGTCAGTACACAACACCACAGGAGCAGACTCAAGACCCTTCACAAGGGAAAGGGTCCTAGAAGAGTTGAATAGGCTCAAGGTAGATAAAGCAATGGGGCCAGATTGGCATCCACTCTAGGGTATTGAAGGAGCTTCGGGAAGAACTCACCACATCACTGGCTGAGCTTTTCAGCAAGTCACTGGAAAGCAGTATAATATCTCAGGACTGGAAAAGGGCAACAGTAGTACCGTTACACAAGAGTGGAAGTAGGGAGGAGGCAGGAAACTATTGACCGGTCAGTTTGACCTCGGTGGTAGGCAAACTTATGGAGTCATTGCTAAAGGAGAGGATAGAAACATAGAAACATAGAAGTTGACAGCAGATAAGGACCACAAGGCCCATCCAGTCTGCCCATTTGTTCTACCTTATGAATGTGCTATAGGCCTTTACTCTGTCAATGGCCTATCTATTCATACCTATCTGTATTGCTCCCTTATGCCTATCTCATGCCTGTTTGAAGCCACACACTGTATTCATATCCACCACTTCCTGAAGTAGGCCATTCCAAGCATCCACCACCCTTTCTGTGAAAAATAACTTCCTCACACTACCCCTTAATCGGCCTCCCTCTAATCTCATGCTGTGTCCTCTTGTCCTGCTATTTTTCTTATATAGAAACACATTAGACTTTTTCACCTTGTTAATGCCCTTAAGATGTTTGAATGTTTTGATCATATCACCTCTCTCCCTCCTTTGCTCTAGGCAGTAACTGTGATAAGAGCATGTCAGCCTGGAGGCAGCATTGTTTGTTAAAATATTGATATATCATGTTGTTACAGCTTCAATATAATTAAGATAAATGTAACCCATCTATTAAACAGAGGTTACTAGGACCTATGTATGTTTAAAATAATGAAGTTTAACATTTTGCTATGCTTATTGCCTCACACATAAAATAATGTCCCCATGATTAAAGTGCACTTAACGGGTTAAGCCAAGACCACAGCTCTCAACTGCTTCTCTGGAGATTTATCTCATTAGGGCTGCCTGTTAGTGGTCAAGAACACCTGATGTGGCCAATAACACCTGACGCTGCCAACCATCTTCCTGGACTCTAACTTCATTAGGTCCGTCTGCTTGTGGCTAGGTACTCTGGACACCACCAGCCTTCTTTGTCACAGGAACCTCAGCCACAGCCCTGCCTTCTAGCACCCTTTCCTTGGACATCTAGCAACATCAGACCTCCTTCTTCAGGGCATAGCTTGCTGTCCTGTAGTGGTTCCTGTCCCTGACTAATTAGGTTCTGTACAACTTGGGAACTCTGCCAGAACTCAGATGCCAGAACCCCCCTCCAATGCATTGCCTTTGACAGTGATGGATAAGCAACAATTGGATGTTTGTGGAGGAAGAGTCAGGTCAGCATTAAAGACCCGCTTTATACATGGGTCTGCACATGCAGGGCCAGTGTGAGTGGGACAGTAGGAGTGAAGGGGCAGAGTCTGACAGAGTCAGCTGGAGCATACGGGCTTGGGCCAGTATTCTGGTTGTTGCTCACTACATTTCTATTGCTAGCACCATTGTTGCTAGATTGCATTGTTTTATTCCCTATGGTAGCTAATATCTGTTTAAATGCTACACCTGACTGGGACCTGTTTGTAACTGTGGTGTCACAGCTGAGGTTTCTCCTGTTCCAGTAGTACTTATGTCTGTTGGATTATCTAACTAGTACTATGGGGTGGTCTTGGGCCCCGCATGTTGTTCACGTTGAGATATTTTTAAACCATGTTAAAATTATATTGAAATTAACTTGAAGTGTAAAAGGTACTGACATCATAAGGTCACTCTAAGTCTAAGGTTTATGTATGCCATGCTGAAACACTGCACAATTTATATTCTTCTTTTACTGAATATTATCCACCTAAACCTAGGTCTCTCTTACATCAATGCCACTGGAACCCATGACACTACTAAAGGACTCACTGACAACCTACACATTAGCATGGGGAGCTTGATCCCAAAATTTGGTTAATTTACTGCTCTTGCATTGATCAGCAACCTGATTTTGTGGCAATCTTTGAATCCTGGTTAGCCAATAAGATTAATTATTTAGAAATTCTGCTACATTCTCATAATTTGTTTAGTAAGGACAGAGAGAGAGAAAAAGTGTGGGGTTGTCTTTTATGTGTAAAAGATCATTTTATGAGTACTCTGCTTCCAGAAATCTTACTTGTAAATTCCTTCCTGTTAACATTAAATGGGGACAGGGTTGTAGAAATCAGCTTATGGCCACAGTCTATATTCCCTCTGACTAATAGTGGATCCTGGCTTTCAAGCTTTTTGATATTGCTACCCATTTCAGTTAGAATCACAAGAAAATTATTCTTGATGATTTTAATACAGACTGGGTCTCCTGTATAAACTCTTCCATTAAATGTAAATTAACTGGACTTTCCCTTAGCTAAATCATTAATACCCTTAATAGAATTATTTATAAAAATATTCACTAAATCTTTGATTAACTGGATTCTGGTTACTCATCTTGACCAAATAATGAAAGTGGAAGTCTTGCCTGGGCACATTCCTCAGGGTGCTGCTCATACCAGAGTGTGTGTTCACACTTACTTTCAAAGATGACAGTCCATTGGCTTTCAAAATATGCTTGAATGCCATAGATGGGTAAATGCTAAATTGCATTTCAGGTATTAATCTTGCCTTCTTTTGTTTTATGAAGGCTTTTATCTTTCCAGGGCTGATTGGGTTAGCTCTTCAGCCTCATCCCTGAGTACCATCAACCACCCTTGCCTCTTTCCTTTGACAGGGGGTTCCCTGGTGGATTGTCACCCACAGCAGGCCAAGGAGGATGAGAGTTCGTCTCTCCCCAACGCTTCTTATCAAAAGATCCCCCAACTGTAGTGGTAGGGCAAGTTGTGGCACCTCAGGCAAGGCTTTGTGGAGCTCTGATCCCCTCTTTTCCACCTGATTTTTCTCCTTCCCAGCCCAGAGCCATGGCATGGGATGGAAGCGCATGCACATGGAGGTGTGCATGTGTTCCAGAACTGCAGCCTCCTTCCACCCTCCCTTGATGTTTGTCTTCTGCTGCGAGCACTGACACTGCTACCAGGCCTCCATCTGGTTGCAGCCAAGAGCCAGGAAGACATACTACCCCTGCTGGGAGAGGAGAGCAGTCTGGTGGCCCCTCAATCCACTTCCAGCTCTCTTCCCAACCAGCCCCTGGAAACCCAAGCTCATTCTTGAACACAGGTTGCTGTTGCAGCATGAGGTAAGGTGCTTTGCAGTGCCTTAGCCCTCTGCAAAACTGGACCAACCTATTAGTCCTGTCTTTTTTGTAACATATTTACTGAAGTCTGCAACCTATTTGCCACCCCTGCAAAAAGAAAAGAATAAAAGGTGACTGGAATAATTGGCTGACCCCTGAGCTGCTGACTGAGTTTAAAGGAAAGGATAAGTACAGGGAACTCTACATAAACTCCAGCTCACAATGTTATCTTATAAATACAAGGAGCTGAGAAACCTCTGTGAAAAACTAACCAAGAAGGCAAAAAATTACTACTGTAAGACTAAGCAACTGAATACTGGGAATGACCCTCATAAACTCTGCAGCAATTTAAACTGTATGCTAGGTAGAAATTGTCTTCAGTCCTCTACTGCCCTAAAGGTTGAAAACAATAGTTTAACTGAACCTAAGCCTGTTGCTGAGCATTTTATTCTTTTTTTTTTGCTAACATGGGAACAGATTTTTTAGTGAGTACTGATTCTTCCAACTCTGGCATCCATCATACATAGATACATAGATACATAGACAGTGTCGGCAGATAAGGGCCTATGGCCCACCTAGTCTGCCCATTTGAGCTTGTAAGTTCAGTTTGTTTTCCTAGAAGTCTATTTCCCCTTACCCCTGACCTCTAGAATTCCTTTATGTCTATCCCATGCATTCTTAAATCCCGTGATTGTTTCAGCTCCCACCACTTCCTCTGGCAGGGTGTTCCACTTGTCCACCACCCGTTCTGTGAAGAAATTCTTTCTCATGTTTCCTCTGAATCGTCCTCCCTCCAACTTCATCCCATGCCCTCTAGTCCTGAAACATCTTTTGCTTAAAATAGTGTTTTCTGCGCCCTGTTCCTCCCTGTAAGATACTTGTATGTCTCTATCATATCCCCTCTCTCCCTCCTCTCCTCCAGGGAGTACATGTTCAGTTCCTTCAACCTGTCTTCATAGGACTTGTGATGCAACCCATGCACAATCTTTGTTGCCCTCCTCTGAACCTTCTCTACCCTGTCTATGTCCTTACGTAGGTATGGTCTCCAGAACTGTACACTGTACTCCAGGTGGGGCCTCACTAGTGTCTTGTATAGCGGAATTATGACCTCCCTTTTCCTGCTGGTGATGCCCCTGCCTATACATCCCAGCATCCTATTTGCTTTACCTGATACCTTGTCACACTGTTTCCCTACCTTGAGGTCATCAGAGATGACAACCCCAAGATCCTTTCCTGCTTGGTGCATGCTATATCCTCACCCCCAACTGATATATTGTGCCAGGGTTTTTGTGCATATGCATTATCTTGCACTTCTTTGCATTGAATTTCAACTGCAAACCCTTGACCATTCTTCAAGTTTCTGCAGGTCCCTTCTCATTCTGTCTACACCCTCTGGTGTGTCTACTCTGTTACAGAGCTTTGTGTCATCAGCGAACAGTGAAATTCTGCCTTCTAGATCCTGTGCAATGTCACTGATGAAAATGTTGAATAGGACCGGTCCCAGCACTGATCCCTGTGGTACCCCACTGGTCACTCTTCCCTCTGTGGAGTGACAGCCATTTACCACCACCCTCTGTGTCCTGCCACCCAGCCAGTTACCTACCCACCACACTACTGTCCTGCCCACACCCATATTCCCCAGTTTGTGTAATAGTCTTCTATGTGGCACAGTGTCAAAGGCCTTGCTGAAGTCCAGTTAGGCCATGTCCACTGCCCTCCCCTGATCCACCTCCCTAGTCACCCAGTCAAAAAATACAATGAGGTTGGTCTGACATGACCTCCCCCTGGTGAAACCATGCTGCCTTGGGTCCTGTAGTCCATTGACAACCAGATGTTCCACCAATCTCTCCTTCAGTAGTGCTTCCATGATCTTTCCCACTACCGAGGTGAGGCTGACTGGTCTAGTTCCCTGCTTCCTCTTTGTTCCCACTTTTGTATAAGGGGACTACATCTGCTGTCCTCCAGTCTTTGAGTACCTCCCCTGTTTCCAGTGATTGGCTGAACAGGATAGCCAGAGGTTCAGCCACCACCTCTCTTAGTTCTTTAAGGACCCTAGGGTGCACCCATCTGGCCCCATTGCTTTATCAGCTCTTGTTACTTCCAGTTCCTTCAGGACCCTTTCTCGTGTAAAGGGACTTGTGTCCATTTCTGCACCATTCTCACCCTTGTACTCCTTCAGACCCATTACCCCCTCTTCCTTAGTAAAGACTGAGCAGAAATACCTGTTCAATATGTCAGCTTTACTGTTGTCATCCTCCACGGCTCCCATCCTCCCCTTCAGTCTCACTATCCTCCTTTGTCCTTCTTTTTCACTTATGTACCTGTAAAAGGTTTTGTCCCCTTTAACCACTGATTTTGCAATGTGTTCTTCTGTCTGAGCTTTGGCTTCCTTACTGACTTCCCTGCCTCCCTTTGTTTCTCCTGGTACTTCTCCCTATCCCTTCTGCCTGTGTCTTTTGTATTGCCTGAATGCAATCTTTTGGCTTTCACTTTCTTTGCTACCTCTTTGGAAAACCATAATGGTCTCCTCTTTCTTTTCCTCTTGCTAACCTGCTTAATGCATAATTCTGTTGTTCTTATAATCCCATTTTAAATACTGCCCACTGTTCCTCAATCCCTGATTCCTGTCCCATTCCCTTAATGCCTCTTTCAAGCATCTCCCCATTTTCCCAAAGTCTGCCCCCTAAAATCCAGGATACGTGTTTTGTGTGGTTTGGTTCTGCTCTTTCTGTGATTTCAAACCACAATGACTGGTGGTCACTGTTACAGAGTGCTCCCCACTGTTACCCCATCACACTGTCCCTGTTTGTGAGCACAAGGTCCAGTATTGCCTTCTGCCGAGTTGGTTCCATGACCAGTTGCTTGAGGAAGGCACCCTGAAGGAGTCCAGGATAAATCTGCTCCTAGTTGATGCTGCTGCTGGGATGCTCCAGTCCACGTCTGGTATATTGAAGTCTCCAACCAGTACTACCTCACCCTTGTCTGCCATCCTTTGGATGGCTAGCATCAACTCTATCTGTTTCTTCCTCTGGGCTGGTGGTCTATGACCACACCTGTGCGGATGGCTGGCCCCATTTTCTTTCCAGCTTAACCCACAGTATCTCTCCCCATTTTGTTCCTCCTAGATCTGTGTGGCCCTTATGTCATTTTTCTCATACAGTGCCACCTCCCTCCCTTCCTGCCTGCTCTGTCTCTTCTGAATATGTTGGCCAGGTATGGCCATCTCCCAGTCATGGTTATCATTACACCAGGTTTCAGTGATGGCCACAATGTCCAGGTCTGACTGTACCATGACAGCCTCAGATCTTCTATCTTGTTGATAAGGCTCCTGGCATCTGCACACATGGCTTTCTATGATTTGACCTCCCTAGACTGCTTCACTGTTCTACTCCAGCCCCTTCCTTGGTTGTCATTTATCCCTGGTTCTCCTTGCTGTCTGCCCTTCTGCTGAATTTTGCCCCTTTTCTGCTTATCCACCTTTTGGACACTAATCTCCATCTTTTGCACCATGTGACCTGTACTACTATCCCTAAAATTTACTTTAAGCATTTACCAACAAGCACAGTTAGGAAATATTTGATGAAATCCCCTACCAAGATGGAGGATTGTTGAATCTGGCATCTTCCTTGACTCGATATCTGACCATTCCCCGACCTACTGTCTTTGGAGAGTCTCATCCCCTAAAGTTCCTTACAAAGTTATACAAGTGAGAGATTTTTCTCACTTTAATCCGGAGCTCTTTCTTCAGGACCTCACACTTGTAGATTGGTCCATGGTGATATCTGCTACTGATGTCACAGTTACCTTCAGTTCATTCCTTGACATCCCCACCCCACAATACAAGCATGCCCCTAGTATCAGGAAGATAATCAGAAGAACTGTTACCAAACAGCTGCATGGTGACCTGCTGTCTCTCATGACAACTATGGGCAAATGTTGGGATAAGTTCAAGTCCACTAATGCTTTCTCTATGTACTGTGAATACCGATGGCTCCGCAATGTCTGCAAAAAAGCCATTCAATCAGCAAAGAGTGAATACTGCACAGCTACTGTACTGCACAGCTACTCTATCATCCTGTTAGGGATCCATGAAACATCTGGTGCACAAACAAAAATGTAGTTGGTGGCTATAACAGGTGTGACACAGTTGACATGCTGGTAGGGGGCAAAAATTGCAATAATATAGCAAGCATTACTAATGCTTTTAATGACCAGTTCTCATATCTGTTGGCCTATACTTCCCTGTTTGCCTCCGTAAATAAGCAGCCCCCATCCCCTTTGATATCCCTATGCACAGCCTCTGCCCCATCCCCCTTTTATCTCAAAGCTGTCTCGGTAAGGGAGACTTACAAGATACTAGCCAACCTCTCTCCTTTCACTAGCACAGGTCATGATAGCCTGGAGCCCAAACTCCTAAAACTGGGGGCCCTCTTACTTGCACTATCAATCTCCCATATTCTCAACCTATCCCTTACTACTGGAGTGGTTCCCCCACTGTTGAAAGTAGCTCGGGTGGTACCTGTTTTCAAGCAAGGGGATTGAAAATGTATTGAAAACTGAAGGCCTATAACTACCCTATTGGCTGTCAGCAAATTACTGGAGAAGGTAGTAGAGATACTGTTGGAGTATTTGCAAAAATATGATTTACTGTCCCCTGAGCAACATGGCTTTCTCAAGGGCCATAGTACGGGTATGGCCCTCGTAAAAGTTATGTCTGAAATCAGGTCAGCAGTGGATCATGGCATGCTGAATGAAGCAATCTTTGTCAGCCTCTCTAAGGCCTTTGATTTAGTGGATCATACCCGTCTGTATACAAAGCTCCACTCTCTTGGCATGTCGCATCCGGCCCTGGCATGGGTCTCTAACTATCTTGATGGCAAGCAACAGCTTGTTATATATAACAGAGTTTTTCTCAGAACCTACTCCTGTTAATGTTGCAGTTCCTCTGAGGTCTATTTTAGGCCCCATCTTATTCTCTTTATTTCTCAGTGACTTCCTGCTGGTCCCCACCCATTGCCATACCACCTTACTGTATATGCTGATGACCTTGTTCTCTTGTCCAGCTCAAATGATATCAATGCCATTAATCTCCTCCTGCAAGCTGACTTCCATAAACTATAAAACCTATCTCCTGACAAATAAGCTTGTTCTAAACCTAAAGAAAACACAGACCATGCTCTTTGGCTCCATTGCAAAGCTTAAATTGTGTACTACCCCCATCAAAGTTCTGAGTGTTGATGGATCCCTGGTTGGGTCAACATGCTCCTTCAACTATCTGGGAGTTACCCTTGACCCCCAATTAGACCTCTCCCAGTATGTAATTGTAATGTGTGTAAGGCAACACATGTTAAATTGGGTGTAACTTGCAGGGCTAGGGGGCCCTTTCTGTAAAAGAAGAAGAAGAAGAATCAGTATTTATATAGCGCTTTTCATACATTCAAAGCGCTTTACAAGCAATGCTAGACTGGTAGTGAAGTGACTGAATGTGTGGAGGCGGCCATATCGCACATCATCACCCACACACAGCCTGGATAATTGCATGAACCGGTTTATGGGAAGGGGAATGTTGGCCAGGACACCGGGAATGTTCCCTACTCTTTGCGAAGAGTGCCCTGGGTTCTTTTACTTCCACCTGGGCACCCACCAGGACAACACCAGGATGGGCAGAAGGGACCTCGGTTTAACGTCTCATCTGAAGGACGGCACACCCCAGCAGTACAGCACCCCCCAATACTGGACTCGGATGCCAGCGATTTTTAGGTGCAAGTCCAATCCCGGTGTGGGATGAGAACCCATGACCTTCTGGTCCAGACGCGGATGTGCTGCCAACTGAGCCACGCTGACACCTGTAGCTGCATGTCTTGCCCTAGCTAAAGGTATACTACTTCCTACACTCAGCTATGGGCTCATTACCTTTCCCCTTGCCACAAATTCTAGCCTTGCCAAGTGGGATGTGGGCTATAATAACGTTTGTCACTTTGCCCTCACTGTCCCTCTGCTCACTCATCACTGTGAACTATATGACAAACTTCACTGGCTGTCTCTGTGCAACTACTGCTCCTTTGTCCTTGGCTGTTTTATTGTCAAGACAGTCTGAACTGCCACTCCACCTGTCCTGTCTAAACTCCTGAAAATTGTCCAACCCTCATATCTACTTAGGTCTTCTGACTTGCAGTCTCTGTCCTTGTCCCTAAATCCTGCACCCTGTCTGGCAACCGGGCCTTTGCTGTTTGTGCCCCCAGATTCTGGAACTCGCTGCCAGCACCCACTCGGTGTGCCACCACCCACTTCTCTTTTTAAGAGATCCTTATGGATGCACTTAAAATCTGCCTCTGTCTGCAACTGTCCCTAAAATAAGAGGCTTGGTGTACTATATTCCTGTCCTCGCTGCCCAGAACTTAGAGTGGTGCCTAAATATTTTTTGTAATACTATGATTCTCTAGCACTTACTGCCTATTAATTTTACTGTAACTTGTTTTGCACTAATGATCATGTATATTTTACCTATTATCGAAAGCTTTCTTACTGTACCGTAGCCTTAACCATGTGAGCATACCTTCAGGTTACTCTCCGTATATCCTTTTTTTGTTATATTGTTCTCTATATTTTTCATTTGTAACCTCCCGAGTGGTACCTGAAAATAGGCATTTTTTTATCTAGTGTGCTTACCTGGTCAATAAAAGCTAAATAAATAAATTAATAAGACTAGAATGGGTCCTGACCAAAGGGATATGAAACTATTCAGGTTGGCATTTGATGAACTTGTATTCCCAATCCAAAAGTTGTTTAACTTTTCATTACTATAGGATTTTTTTACCAGATATTTGGAATCAGGCCACTGCCGTGCCAGTGCATAAGTCAGGTGACCATGTCACTGTCTCTAACTACAGGCCAGTTGCCTTACTGTCCCCTCTGTCCAAGACTCTGGAGAAAATAATCAACAATTAGCTGCTGCATTATGGTGATGTCTTGGCCAAGGAACAACATGGCTTTCATAAATATCATAGTACTGATACTGCTTGATTGAATTGACTGGTTAACTCCGTGAAGCCTTGGATGGAGGGGAATATATCAGTGCAGCCTTTCTGATCTAAGGCCTTTGATTTGGTTGACCACGGCCTGATGATTAAAAAAGGTTGGAGATGAGGCTGTTGGATAAGAATGTAGCATGTTTCTCAGATTACTTCAGCAATGAAACACAAGTAAGATGTGGTAATGCTCTCCCCAAGAAACTGTCACTTATTTCCAACGTTTCCCAGGGCTATATTCTGGGACCTCAGTTATTTAGTTTGCATGTCAACAACATTTCTAATGTCTGGGACTATGCCAGAACTTTGTGGTAAGTGGATGATGCAGTTATTGTCTATCGTGTCCTTGAGCAGTGTTTACAGCCTGACATTAATAATGTTTGCAGCTGTTTTTCTGCTAATAAATTGGCAATCAGTGAAAAGGAAACTAACGCAGTACTGTTCAGAAGTAGGTACAAACTTAAGAACAGTTCTGGTCTATGCATCACTACCCCTACTAGGGGCCTGATTGCACTGGGGAAGGTGTTTAATATTTGGTGGGGGGGGGGGTCTTGATCCACTGCTATCATTCTATGCTCACATTAACACTGTGGTTGAAAAATATAACCAATGCCTTGGTCTATTTTATTTAAATAAGAATAACTTACCATGGATGTTAAACTGATGTTGGTCCAGTGTCTAATAGTACCAGTTATTAACTGTGATGTGGTGGTTTATTCTGCTGCCTATAGAAATGACCTTGAAAAAAATCTCTCAGGCTTTTAACTGAGCTTGTAAATATACACTTGATTTTAAGCGTGATGCTCACACATGTGGTCTGTACATTACTTCAAATCGGTTGCCCTTCTGCCTCCAAGTGCGCTTCCAGTTCACTCTGTTGTGTAAAAAGGTAGCACTAGGACTTATGCCAATCAGTATTCTAACATTTTTTTTTACCTTTGTATCCAGTGGATATATAGTTCTCACGAAATGTGCAGAGGTAGGCTCTAAACACTCTTAAGGAAGATTATTCTAAGGCAGTGATCTTTCCTTTATGGGGCTTCCAAAGTATGGAATACCCTTACTTTAACTTAAAATGTCCTATATATATTAAGTGGATATGCTGTCCATTGTTGTTGACTTGTTTTCTACACCACTGTCTGTTATTTATTATATTGCATAGTGCATTATGTTCTATGACTTGGACACCTTTGAAAAAGGGCCTTGAGCTCAAAGTTCTTCTAAATGTGAATATGAAATGAAATGAAAATGAAAAAGTTCTAAGGTCCTGAAATGTTCTAAATATTAAAGATAGATATCCAGTTTTTACAGTGTGTTTCCTGCTCATGTGTCTAGATGCCAGCCTTGCACCTATAATTGCCCATTGGTTAAGACTGTTGAAATGTAATGTTTTCCCACCCATTAGGGGCATATAAATAGGGTCTCCAGCCCACCAAAATCAATTCTTCTTAGTATGATACACCAGTCCAGAGAGCCAGTGTGTGAAAAGTTCCAGTTTTAGCTCCTCTGGGTGTGCTTCTCTGGCTTCATCTGGCCAGAGGGAGCCTGTGGGCCTCAGAATGGTGGCAGGGTTCCTGGGCTAAGGTGGCACTAGCTCCCTCCGTTGCAGGACTCCAGAGGCTTAGGCTCTGGCTGAGGAGCGTGATTGGGGACAGCAGGGGCCTGTTGGGGACTCACCATCAAAGAGAATCTCCTGGTGGCTTCTGCACCATTTGTCCTGTGTTCTTGTTATTAGTGAAGAAGTAGATGATAAAATCCTGAACTGGCAGGGGACTATTGCCTAGACAAAGGGGCATATGTGAATGACAAAGGCAGTTGTCACTGAGAATCTGAACCCCCAGTGGTGAGGAACAGACCTGGTCAGTTAGTATGCCACTATTGCTGTGACCATGTAAGGTGCAGACTCCAACTGCATGGAGGCACAGGGCTCAGGCCAAGATGACTGAGGCAACCTATACCTCAATGTGCTATGTGTATGTTCAAAAGGGTAACTTCTTCATTTTCTTTGTGCCAGAGGCACTGTGTCACTCTTTCAGTGCCACACAGAGCCAGGCACACCCGAATGGCTCCCTACCCATCTCAACTGCTGTGATGCTGTGAGGGGCACTGAAAATGTAATTGCCTAGATCTCTTAATGTCACCCATTATGTAAACAGGGAATTTGTTAATGGAAAGTAATGTACTGCAGGGAGCTGTGAGCAATCTGTAAATATGCTAACAGTAATTCAGTTGCTAATGAGACTTGATCCCTGACTGGCTGTTCAGGAACACATACAGTAACAGAGAGTACTGCTGAATAGTTGTTATGCAGAATGTGATAACTGATTGAAATACTGAAATGAAACTGGGCCCAAAATGGGAGCCATGATCTGGTCACCAGTTGCAGACTTGCCATTTTTGCTTCTTGCTGAGTGTTCAAAAACATTTAAATAAATTGTTGGGAGTTTTGCAGAAGAAGTTAAGCTTAAAGGGTCAAACCCATACCTCTCAACTGTCCCTGATTTTCAGGGATGTCCCTGATTTTGCCTTAGAATTTTTCTCTGTCCCTCGTAAAATATGTGTTTTTGTGACAGAACAGTGGGGATTAAAAGCACAAAATTATGTCAAACATTAAAGTTACAGACTTGTCCTTCTTCTGAAAATGCATATCAACACAAATCCTTTCATTTTATCAGCTTTCTGAGTGAATAGTACCAATTTTTAAGATGTTTCCCTCTTTTTGGGTCTTTGTCTCTGATTTTTTTAAGCCTTGTCCCTCATTCATGAGGCAAGAGGTTGAGAGGTATGGTCAAACCCTGTATCTGAGTGGTAAAGGGTACAGTGTTTTAATGTGATTGCAACAGCTAATAACAGATATAAAGTTATGGGTTGTACATTTTGTTAAGACCTTCACCAAGTCGCCATACATAGACAATGGAGTGTAAAGTGAAAGTGAAACTTATTTTTTTTAACTTTTTATTTATAGGTTTTATGAGATTACAGCAGGTACCAAAATACATAAACTATAAGGATAGGATTTGCAGACCCACATGCTGGATGTGCAGGTATTCAGTATTACGATCAGAGACATTAGGTCAGCAAGTCCAGGCAGTATGGGGACTGCCAGTTATCTGCTTCTTCAGGAGTAAAGTTTGAATTGATTATGCTGTAGAAAATGAAGCTCTCATTTTAAGCATTTTAACTAAATAATGCACTAACATATCAGGCCCCACGCAGAACTACTGTTTTTGTGGGAGGGCTGGTAGGCACAAGGTACAGAGTCAGGTTTTGTACACAAGAGCCTGAGCTCAGTTAAGTTGAGGTACATCCCCACATTGTAAGGCTAGAAAATTTGCACTGCGGGGTAACAGGATACCAACATTAAGGATGCATTAAACATTTACGAACTGAGTAGTGTACTTCACGCACATACTAGAAGTTACTCTAACATTAGCCTAAGCTCTCTTACATTAGCATTACTAGTATTTGGAACAGCAAACATGGCAAACCTAGCAAATATATATAAAGATTACACCTGGAACTTTCAAACGTAATTGCAATGGTACAACCTTTGCTGGAGCGAGCTTACAACTTCATCCTTACAAGCCGAGATTATCAGGTAGTCTATTAATTCACCCTTCTTCATCTGAGACAGCCTCCAGTGGGTTCAGTTGCCCAATTAGATTTTCTGCAAAGGCGGCAGTCAAGACAGGGTCCTCAAAGATGTGTGACTTGGAGTTATGTTGTATATACAGCTGTGCTGGGAAGTTAAGCTGCGCCGCAATACCATTCTGAGCAACACCTTTTGGATTTTCTGTAATGCTTTTTTCCCTGACTTGTGTTTGGGCTGATAAATCCAGAAAAAAAAGCCTTTTGGTTCCCTTCTCAAACTATACCACCGCTAGATCTGAAGGAGAGGTATCTGTGCCTCAGCAGATGAAAGTGTGGCAATGGCTATTAATGGGCTCTGCACAGGGTCGCCTCATAGTCGGGGCCATTGAGGAATAGCAAAAATGTTTATAACTTTAACCTCCATGTCCACTGGCAATAGCTGAAGATCTTCAAAATCATTTTACTCACTGAGGTAAGGATATCTGATTTGCCAGCAAGATGGGGTGGGAAGCCCACAATCCTGATATTGGATTGCCATTGATAGTTTTCCAGGTTTTAAATTTTTGATTTAACAAACTGCACATAAAGGGCATTACATTCTGTTTGCCGGGTATTCGTCTCATGGAGTTTTTTGATTGTTTCACTGTTTTCTTTAATTTTACCCTCATTTGCCAAGAGCTTTGTCTCCACAGCCACCAGATGTTTATTTGTGTCCTCTCCGGTTGCTTTAATTTTTGTCAGCATAGCAAGGATCTGTGATATCGGACATTCAGGTGCTGAAACTCCACTGGTAGTTGACAGACCCAATCCTTTTGAGGAGCTTGCAGGTGACAAGCATACATTCAGGCTTTGAGAGACATGTTTTGAATCTTTTTTTGGCCCCATCCTGCACTGGAAGACGTCCGCCAGGTAACAATGTTAGTATAATGTGGAAAGGCTGACAAATAAGATAAATACCAGTACAATGTTTAATCTGGTGATCAGAGCAATCTTAAAAAGAGTGTTTGCCATGCTGCTGCTCCACAGCGTTCCTCCGTGAAACGTATTTTTTGACAAAAAAAAGATGGCTCTGCTTTCTCAAGGAGCCAAGGAGGATGAAGAAGAGGAAGGTCCTGATGAAAAGATGAGCAAGGAATGGAAGAAGAAGAATAGCAGGCGCCTCACTCCATGCAGCATGGAAGTCACAGCATGGACAGAGGTAAGCAGTCTCCCCTGAAGGGGTACAGGTAGCATGACTGAGGCAAAGGTCACATGGGTGCACAGATACTTTTGTAGCCTGCCACAGTGGTCCATGCCTCAAGGGGATGGGTCAAGTGTTAAGCTTAGGAACTGTACTATGAAACAGTGGTAGGTTCCCAGTGAGATTATTTTAGAAGACAAGAAAACAGCACACACCAGCATGATGCAAAGAATTAAAACGTTTATTGAAAGAAGCAATATAATTTGTATCCTAAGCCACACCTCCCCTGACAAAGTGGCAGAGCACCACGAAGTGCCAGGTAATGGACTTTTTTGTAGCACTTGGATTTATTTGTATAAAGAAATGTTTTAAGTCTTTGCATCATGTCAGTGTGCATCATGTTCTTGTTTTCTAAGGTTTCCATTTGGCTTTAAGCAGTGGCACCTGCCTCTTCCTTGTAGTGTGGGTCTGTTTTTCATTTTGCCCATGTGGGATTGCACCATCCAAATACCCCTACATGCAGGAGTCACCTCTGAGGTTATTGTCAACTCCCCTTCTCATGAAAGGACAGTTTTGGATGGAAAGGCCTGAAGAGGGGTTATATTGCAACTAAAAACCTAAGATGGTTTCCAAACTTTTTTTAGGAAAACATTTCAAGCATTTTCAGAATTTTGTTTCCCACTACTCATATAACGCCATCTCGGTTTCCCACTGGACAATAACTTGGAGATATAACAATTCAGTTAATGGAGATAGAGCAATTCAAAAGGACCAGGAAATCAAATCCCCAATCTGGCTGATAGGAGAGGAGGAGACAAAAGACCCTATTGAGGGTTGAAATGTGAGAAAACCAATTGTGCAGTAACTTTGAGGTTCTCCAGAGTATTCCACCTGAAAATACAGGAAGGCGTAGGTGAGATGGAGAGCTGTGACTCTATGGAGGATATTTTGTCTTAGATCTACTGTTACTAATAAGAAACTATACTGCCTTCTTCATTGACATCTCCCATCATAGTGCTACACATACTTAATAAGCCTCAAATAGCTCAGAACTACAGAGAGGGAGGAAGGTTGAGGAGGGAGAACATGCAACTCCCTAACGTAGAAGGCTTTGGTGGATGAGAAGGTGGAAACCAACCCATCTACAGTATAAGAGATTCAAACTGTGATGCTTCATAAAAGTATGGATCTGACTACAGGAGGTGGCATGACATAGAATATCATGATGAGTAGCATGGACAGGATCAGGAAGCATTTCCCCAGGAGTCTGGTAGCAGAATGCAGTGCAAGAGACTAATCACTTGCAATGGCATTACTTCAAAACAGGGCACCCACTATCTGAAAGGGAAAGGAAACAAAGAGCTGAGGTGACTTTCTACAGTCCTTAGTGCAGTACAAATGTAAACGTAATGATCTATGGACATCTAGAAAATGCACAAGAACCTACCCATCTTCTCTAGGAAAGGGAAAAGAAATGCAGGAAGGCAAATGGTCTGACTAAAGGAGAAATCACACACACTATAGACAGAAAATGTAGATGGGTATAAAGCAAGGCCCAATTCTAGTAGAAAACATTTTATGATGAATTATAACCAGTGCTTGAAGTTCTGAAACTCTATGAGTTGAGGTGGTGTCCTCTAGTAAAGGCATTTTCTAAGAAAGGAAACTAATATCATAGGTGGCAACAGATGTGAGTGGAGCCCAAGTAGGGGACTCAGAACCAAGTTAAGGCTCCAAATTAGAAGGGAGTAACAGACCATGGAATGAACAGAAAGTGCAGGAGAACTTTAAGGAACCTCTGGGATACCTCCATCTGTGCCCTAGTCTAGCCCTCTAATTGGGCATGAAAGACAGAAATGGCTAGGCGCAGTAACTTCATTGAAGAGCACTGTAGGCCAAAGACAGACAGAAGGTAGTTCAAAACATGTTGTACCATGCAGTAAAAGGGGTCCAGGGAATGAGAGGTACACCAGATACTGAAGTGTTTCCAAGTACAGTAATAAGTATGCCTAGTTGAAGTTCTCCTAGCCACTAAGAAAACATCTGAAACAGCAAGGGAGAACAAAACCAGAACAGCTCTGCATGATCAGGAGCCATACAAAAAGTAAAGGTATGGCAAGTCTGGTTCCTCAGATAGCTCTGGTTCTGGGAAAAGGAGACACACCTGTAAAGTGAGGGAGACAGGAGAATCAACGGCAATGTGCCAGAGCAGTGGAAACTACAGCTAGAACCAATGGCTTATCTGGATACATTTTCTGCCTATACTATTGCCGAACGGTGGCAGGAAACTGGAGCTACAGCCAATGACCTATCTGGATACATTTCCTGCCTGCCTGCAGTATTGCTGTAGGGCCTCAAGAGAGAATCTGTTTAGAAAAATTGTGAAATATCTGGAAATATCCAAACAATTGGGTGGCTACAACTGTAAAATTGTCTGTACCTATAGGGCGTCACTAGAATGAGAGTGGTGGGTTCCACCCTGAGCTTCATCAATACCCACTGAATGAGACAGATTGGATGGAATGCATACAGTAACCTCTCCTTTCAGAAGAAAGTAAACATGTCTTGCCAAAAACCTCTAGGCCCTGAAACAAGCAAGCAAAAAAGTTGAGCTTTTTCTTTATGCATGGGCAGAAAAAGGTCCATCTCAGGCTGACTCCTTTGAGTAAAGAGCCTCTTAGCTTCCATTTATAGGACTGAGTGACTGACCTGCTGAGAGTATCCACTAGGATATTCAGGGAGCCAACCAGCTAAGTGGTCTTGAGATGTACATGGTGGACCAGATCCTCTCCAAAGCCCACACTGTTTCTCTGCTGAGGGAGTAGAGTTGGTACCTTCTTGTGTGCCAGGGTAATTTCTGATACACCCTGCCTAGCTGCACCAGAAGGTAATCATCTTGAACTTGAAGACATGGCACCTGAGCATATGGACATAGAACTGGTATCCTGAGCAGAAGATGAAAGTGGTTTGTCACCACCAAATATTGCTCCACAATAGTGGTGAGACCAGAGTCAGGTGATCCACAGTCTGGATAGTATGAGTCCACTGGGCACAAAGTAGTCACTGGGAATCTGCACATTGAGACAGACCTGTGGGACAGTCACAATAACAGCTTCCATAAGGCATAGCAATCAAAGCATGGACATAGCTGTGGCCCAGTTGCTAGAGGCAACTGTAGTTACCTGAATTATCCCACAAGAGACATGGTCCTCTGAGAGTCATGTTGTTTCTAAAGAGGTGTCCAAGACTGCTGTAATAAACTGCAGTCATTGGCATGGAATCAGAACAAACTTTGGTTTGTTGACCAGAATACTTGAATGGTACAGCAAATGGGGAGTCTGGTGAAATGTCTGGATTGCCAAATCCCTGGAGGAAACCATGAATGTGAAGTCATCTAGGTATGGAAATACCTACAAAGTTTCTCAACAAAGCACCATGGCCACTACAGTAAAACACTTTATAAAGAGCTACGCCAAGAGGGGCACACCAAAGAACAAGATAGCAAATTTATAGTGCTTGTCCTCAAGAAAAACAGTTACTGCTGGTGGCACTACCTGATCTTGGAAATGCAGGTAAGAATCCTGCATGTCCAGAGTGCAAAGCCAATCTCCTTGTGTCAACAAGAGAAGGAGCAACAGAGGAGACAACATGCAAAACTATGGCTCTTGTGGAAGGGAAACCAATGAGCAGCTTCTCAGAGGAGGAAGAAAACACAGGGGAACAAACTACCATTCTTGACTAAAATATTGAAGTAGCTGGTTTTGGAAGCCTAGACAAAATAGTATCTGTTTTGAATAAAACCTCTCCGTCCTGATGAACAGGTTATCATATCCAAAAATGTTGATGGGTATAGAGGTTCTGATCAAATTCTCTGGTAAAATAACTCAATATGAATTTCAGTGTATTACTAGGAGAGTGAGTTATTTTCTCCTGTGCCTGCAAAAAAAAAAACACATTATTTTGCAATTAACTTTTTCAGACTCCTGTGGTCTAAGACTTGACATAGCTCTCCAGTCCTACTCTCTCTGGTACTAGAAAATTCTAGAAGAAAAAAAAAACAGTTCTGTTTGGTGTGCGGGATGGGTGATAATGCCCATTTTCTCAAAACGGTGCTCACTTCCGCATACAAGAATAATAAGTGTAGCAGAGGATAACCATAAGGGCTAGGAGGATGTACAAGAGGCTATGATACTATTTCCAAGGCATGGACCTCCTGAATAATTTCTAGGACCCACCGCTGTCTCATGTGATCTACTGCCAATTGGGTAGAAACAGGAAGTACCTGCCCCAACCTGAATCCCTGTCTGATGCAGAAGGAGAGATAGAGAGTCTGATGGAGCACGGCGGGGAGTGAAAGAACCAGTCTGTTCCTTACCTTTGGGGGACTTAAAAGAGGCTCAAGGACTGTTGATTCTGGAACAGCGCAGGGGTGGCTGACCTGTTTATATCCCTGGAGTGGGAAGAGTTGGAACACCAATAAAAAGAGTCACCACTCCGCCCATAAGGAAGATGAGGACCAAGAAACTTGAGGGAGTGAAATGTTATTTCAGAAGACTGAGTCAGCTCAAATTCAGGCCAGACAACTTATAGTCAATCAACGGGGCACTTAGCACTGATGGTTGCATATTGGTAGCAAAATTAGCCTTACATAGCTACAGTAGGAGTGCCTGTGAAAGTAGATTCTGAAACAGCAGCATAAGCAGAAAAAGAGGCATTATATGCAGAGTGCAGTAAATGCTTGCCAGCCTCCAAAACATGGGTAATCTATTGGTGGACTTCTGTCTTAAAAGAGCTTTCAGGCATATCACACACAATAGTCAACAGACTTTCAAAGTCACTTTTGATATTTAATCATATAAAGCCAATAATTAGCAATACAGAGGCCTAGTGAATCAGAGACAAAAGTCAATTTGCCCAAAATATACAATTTTATAGATTTCAGTCATGGGGCTTAGTATTTATATATCAAGATGCTTTGGACCTATTGTGACCACTGAGTCTGTTTCGGGGTGGGTGGTATACAGTAATACTTCTTTGTTGAGGGAGCATGATATTATTTAGCCACCTTCTTAGGAATGGAAGGACAGAGTATGAGGTCTATACCAAGCTGACAGTGTAACATTCTGCTAGGTAGGGTAGATGAAGAAGAAGAAGAATCACCATTTATATACCGCTTTTCACACACAATGTATTCCAAAGTGATTTACAAGCAATGCTAGACTGATAGTGAAGTGACTGAACATGTAGTGGCAGTCATATTGTACATTAATACCTACACACAGCCTGGATAATTGCATGAACTGGTTTTATGGGAAGGAGAATATGGGTCAGCACACTGGGGAAAGTCCCCTACTCTTTTTTTAAAGAACCTACCCACTTTGATTCAAGGCCAGGATCAGAAAGGAAGACTATAGGAGAAATGTTGACCTCCCCTTGCTGTCCTCCCCAGGTGTGGGACGTCACATGGCTGACAGTACATGGAAAACAGAATGTTAAGGGAAACCTAAAACATAAAGGGACAGAGGAAAGATATTGCCCTAGACCCACATGCATCGCAACAATTGAGACTATGTCACATTTATTCTTCGGCTGCCCACATATAAAAAACTTCTGGATTATAATTCAACAGAAATGGCCAAATTCTCCCTTCTTTAATCTTTTCCCTGACACTCTGTATTTGGGTATTTTACGCTTCTTATGGTCAAAATATGATAAACACACAATCCGGCTGTTCTTAGTGTATGTAAAGTACTACATATGGCAAGTTAGATGTAAGTTCTCTATCCAACAGATAGAGTCGTTTGAAGATCACTTATTTTGTATGATAGAAACACCTGTTACAAAACTAAAAACCTCAAGAAAAATCTATATTTTTCATTCAGATATACCTCAACTGGTGGGAATCCATAGATTGGATTTAGGGAGATGCATGGAAGATGTTCGAAGAAACATAAAACACCTGTTCTGCCTTGAAAACAAATGGTGTAGGTACACATGACTGTCTCCTGTTTCCGAGGTGCTAAAGGGAAGTACCCAGTCTTATACTGTATAGTAATAAAATTGGCTTTGAATAGAGCATGCTCAAATATTTCTATTTTCCTTAGAATGTCTAGTAGATAGTTTCCCTCACCTCCGATAAGATATGACTTCACATATAGTCCTTAACATCTTATCACAACATTACAAGCATCTATGGAGAGATCCTGGATTAATTCCACCTACATTGAGTTTTGTTTGCATACAATCCTATCTTATTTGTGGTTCTTTTCAGTTGGGTCATTTTCTTGCCCTGTGTATGAAGTAAATACAACAGGGGCACATTCATGAAGTTCTTATGTAAACTATTTAACCTGCTTCTATAGCAATAAGACAGACTAGATGAATTAATGAGGATCTTTATGTTAGGATCTACATTTCCTTCTGATGTGATGCTAACATATTTCCTATATTATTTGTTTGGACTGCCATAATATAAATGTGCACTACTTTTAAAGTAGTGGGGATGGGGAGTATGCTGTAATACTCATTTTTGTTTTGCTTATTTATGATTTGTATGTTGTCTTCATGTTAATTAAACATGCATATGGGACATTATATGATTTATTTCTTTTGAAGTTATAAAAAAGAAAATTCCCCTACTCTTTTATAGTACTGTGGGTGAGGGGGTATGATTAAAACACTTATTTGGTTTATTATTATTTGATTTGAATGTTGAAGTTGATGTGAATATAACATGTTTGTATTTTAGTCTGATTTTTGGAGTTGTAATAAAAAAAATCCCCAACTTTTTGCAAAGAGTGCCTTGTGTTCTTTTACTTCCACTTGGACACCTACCAGGATGGGAAGAAAGGACCTTGGTTTAACATCTCAACTGAAGGACGGCACACCACTATCATACAGCATCCCCCTAATACTGAACTTGAGCAGTAGCATCTTAGGTATCAGCCCAATGTTAGTGTGGGACAAGAACACATGACCTTCTAGTCTAGAGGATGTGCTACCAACTGAGACATGCAGAGACCTCAGCTCATACTCAGGAGAACTGGGGGTATAAACCACAGTTTCTTCACTACCTGAGAAAATAGTAGCGCTTGAGTCAAATCCTGATATGTGAGGAACTTCTCATCCCATTTCACATCATCCAGTGGATCTAGATTATACTCCATTTTCTCATCATTAGGCTAAGGAGGGAGCAGAAGAACCACAGGAACCACATTTTGGGCCACAGGCTGTTGTAGTTGAGAGACTGGGAAAGCCAGTCAACTAGGGCCTTGTTGCACTGCAGAAGTGATGATCGGATCAGCTGATAAAGTAACCGTCAATGGCAATGTAGACAATAGTCTCTGGATTATCTCAGAGAAAATAAGCAAAACTGCAGCATTAATTTCAATGGTCCCTACTGGAGGTGTAGACAAACATTACATCAATAAAGCAAAGCAAAGTGAGCTGTGGGCTTATAACAGTGCCTGAGCTGGAGCCTGCACCTGTTATTGGTGCATCAACAACAGTCAGATTAGGAATAGAGGTCAACGAAGTGGCTTTAGGCTTAACCATATGAATTACTAATGGAGATCAGGATCTGGAGGGAGACAACTGGTGATAATGTTCCATCGACAATGACTTTTGAACCTTCTCATTCAGTGAATGGTGCTTCTCCTTGGAAGTAAACAAAGTAGCTGAATGGCAAAGACACTTATGAGGTGTTGCTGGATCCAAAATTTGGTAGCAGAGGCTGCACGCTTGGCATTCTCCATATTAAAAAAAATGTTCTCAGACTACTTTCTGTGACCTCTCTTTGTGGCCTGGTTGTAACCTTGGCAAATAGGAGATATTTTCTTGTCACATGAAAGGCCAATGCAGCAAACACTAATATTGTAGGCATCCTCGTGGAAAATCTTCATGCCACACCAGCAGAGATGAAAATATGATATCAGAGACACCATGCAACAGCAATTTAAAGTAAAACAAATGAGAGAAAGCTTCAGACATTTTGAATAAAAAAGGCATTTCTTTGGTCTAAGTGTAAACTGACAGTGGGATAAAAGAAATTGAGGAGGTATGGGGCCAACAATGTTATAGAAGCATATCAACACAGACAGTCCCAGACTGACACAATTTTTTCAAGTGGTCTTGTTATTGATGGCTTACAGTTCAATTTATGTGGCTCTATAAAAGGAGATGCACAGTATGTCCTCAAAGAACATCTGTGCAATGTTTATCCTCCTCCACACACATCTTATACACTTAGCTTTGTTACATGTATTTTTGACTGTCTGAAAACCAATGTATGTAACACTAATTGTATTCTTTTGTATTGTAATTCCTGTTAAATTGTTTACTGCGTAACTTATCAATTGTAACTAAAAGATGTCTGTACCTGTATGCAAGTTGTGCAATCACCAGTGTTTTGTTGTTATGCATTCAATGACTTATGATGTGCTTGAAAATACTGTATATAACTTACTTCAGGTCGCCCCTGAAAAAAGGACCATCGGTCTCAGTGGGTTTACAAAGGTTACCAAAATGGCATAAATAAAAACAAAATAAATAAAATTGCATCAAAAACAGTTCACTGTTCCTTCTAGCAACCTCTAATCTTTCTTGCTTTCAAAATCATTGCCAGTGAAAGCTTCAGAAGAAATTTACAACTTTTTAATTAGGATATTTCCTGTTTGTTTTACCTTCCCTTATCATCTTCCAATTCTTTTAGAGATGACAAGTAGGGGTTGCTAGAAGGGAGACTGAAATGTTCACAATGTGATTAAGAGCATAAGATGAATGAAAATTAAGTTGCAAACTACCCAGTTTCTTATTAAATAATGAGTAGCATTACCAAAATTCAGAAAAGGTGAAAAAAACTAAATTATAGTGTATAATAGAGTGTTGTTCTGTATATAATTCCCTCCCTTTCAAAATGCTGTTGTACCACAGTTTAAAGGTCATGGAATGTGATTCTATCCTACTGTGGTAGAACAACATTCTAGAACCTCCAGAGACTGCATGAGTCAGTTTCATTTTGAAAGCAAAAGAACTCATGCCCACATATTTCACACAGTACTATACACTATAAAAAATGCAGGTGAGCAACTCTGTGTACAACCAGTGTGTTCTGCCACCTCGGGTTTCTGATTCCCATTGATCTCTCGAGCTTCGCTCTTGAGGTCAGAGAGAATCAGAACCCCTCTGAGGCAGAACACACTGGTTGTGCATAGTTGCTCATCCAGTATTCGCTATATAATTAAGCAATAATGCACAACAGGGTGTGGTATATCATGAGATGTCATCACGCCTTGGGTGGTTGGGCACGAGGCCACAGGCTGAGTGCATCCAACAGCCAAGAATTGACGATATATCATGATATACCACACCCTGGAGTGCATTATTGCTATTATGAACTGGAGTAAAGGTTTTGGAAATGAAATATAAAAACCCCAAAAACTTTTAAACCTTTTAGAAATAGATTTTTATGTTAGTGTAGGGATACATTTAAAAAAATAGTTCTAGGAGACAACAGGTGGCACTGCTGTAGTTGGAGCTGGCAGGAGAGATGAAGGTATTGTGGTGGAGTGACCTGTGAACACTGTTCCTGTTTGCTGTCCCGGAGTGCTGTCTTTATATTTGTTGTTATTAGGAGGGAATAATTTGCTTTGTGTTATTTTTCTTTTTTGGCAGCGTCTTTATCAGTTGGTAATTACAGTACAGTATTGACATGAAATAGTAGTAGCAGAGCTGGTCTTTGAGTGTTAGTGGCCGGATGCAGCCTGAGTCACTCTAAAGAAGTTTATAAGTAAGCCTGTGAGGTACATGGGGTGTTTAGTGTGCAAGTATGTGTGAACAATTGGATTTCTCAGAGTTTAAAGCTGCTTTCTTTTTTTTAATCTGTTAACTGCAGCGCGGTCGGCAAATCAGGGTATGGGTGTGCAAGTGGCAATGAGTAAGAAGCTGCTCCTATTGAGCGCAGCTGCATTGCGGCTGTATTTATTGCCATTGTGAGTGCAGCTGTATTTGTTGCCATTATGAGTGCGGCTGTATTTGTTGCCATTGTGAGTGCGGCTGTATTTGCTGCCATTGTGAGTGCAGCTGTATTTGTTACCATTGTGAGTGCGGCTATATTTGTTGCCATTGTGAGTGCGGCTGTATTTGTTGCCATTGTGAGTGCAGCTGTATTTGTTGCCATTGTGAATGAGGAGGCTGGTGGCTGGAGGCTTTTTGAAGCTGTGATGATGTTGCTAGATATCATCACAGCTTCAAGGAGCTGTCGGCCAATCAGCTTCCTACATTTTCAACATCCAGTTCATAACTGTTTTTTAAATAGTCATATAATTTCATGCATCAATACAAAAAGCAGAATCAACACAAATAATAGTATCTGTATTATGTGTTTGTCATTTTTTTGATTGTGTCACAACTGGAAAACAATTATTGATAATATACTCAATAGGTGATATGAACTAGTATTGATATATAAAATAGAGGATAATGCCTGATGTACAGGTGATAACCATGGTATAATCACCTCGAGTGGTTGCTAGGGCATCAGTAAACCTTGAGAGCACAGCTCAAGAGGTTTACAATTACCCTAGTAACCATGAGAGATGATTACACCATGGTTATTACCTGTACATCAGGCATTGTCATTTATAATGTATGGGACTCGACATGAGACGTTACCCCCCCCCCGAAAACAAGTAATTTAGCCTTACCTTATTAATGAATCTGCACTACAGCCACATGATTGTGTAGGGAAACAATTTATTAGGATACATGGATTGAATGACAATGGGCCAAAATAGCACCAGTGTTAAAATCTTTATCAGACATAGAGATTGCTAGACTCAGTAACAGTAAACTGAGACAACTGGAATGTTATTTGAATACTGTACTGCGGCTAACAATCACATTCTGGGTATGTAGAATACTGAATAACACTGACATTCCGTTTTGTAAACCCACTGCTATGACATAGATGAGATAGGTTTATACGGTTCTGACATAACAATGGTGGGATTACAAGGTTGTAATCTGTTTGATTTCAGTGGGTGATAAGGGCTACCCATACATTATAACTATATCGCTAGGACTAATTCTTAACACTCTGACTACATTAAAAAAAATACATTTCTATCCTCAACAGTTCCAGAGTTAGACCTTCCGATATATTCCATAATTTTTTTAAATATTTAGTTTAGTTTCGTTAGTTTTTGTTGACCGGGTAAGTGCACTAGACATATTCTGCCTATTTTCAGGCACAACCCAGGGGAAAGGGATACAGATGAATGCCAACTGACCTTGAACCAGATTAAGCTGTTGGTGGTATGTTTTTAGTGAATGGGGGAAATTTGGCCAGGACACCGGGGAAATTCCCCTACTCTTGCTGCAGGGGACCTTGCTTCCTGTGAGCAGAGGGGGCCCATTTCAATGGCAGACTGTCAGTTTGGGGAGTTAGCTGGTGTACCAGCAGGAGAACAGATCTACACTCCTGCAGGTTCAGCAATGGAGAACAATGCAATGGAAACTGAGGCTAGCATGTATATTGAACAAAACAATGAGGATCTGCAGGAAGAAGGATTTTCGGAGGATGATTCAGTTGCTCAGTTATCTAAACAGCAATGGCAATGTTTGTTAAAATTGTTAAAAATTATGGCGACTGGAGAAAAGGCTGAAACTGGGAGTTCACAACCCTTACAGATAGAGATGTCGGTGGTGGAAGGTTTTGTGCAACAGGAGCCCGTAGCACTCGAGAATACTAGGAATGACACAGCAAAGAGAGAGCTCAATGACCGGCCAACGCCCACTGTCAGTGGCTTGTGCAAAGGCAGTAGAGCTACTAACGCAAGAGAAATGAATGAGGATTCACTTCAACAAGTGGCAAAGGGTACCGTGAGTACAAACATTGAAAAAGTACATTATGTGCAAAGGTCAGAAAATGTTGCACCCTGGAAACATGGGGAATTGCATACAGGGGAGGCACAAAATGCTGTTCAAACCCAGAAGATTGGTGCGGGAGACAAGATTATGGCAGCATGTTATGTGTATGACAATATATTGCAGGATGCCCAAGTAATTGGAAATGTGGAAGGGGTAGGGGTTGCACAAAATGGAAAAATGCAAATAAAGGAGCCAAACAAAACAGTTTTTCAAGTGGAAAGAGACTCAGGGCTGTTAACAAATACAGGGGGAAATGTACAGCACCAGCCGGGAACTTCAAGCCTACAGAAGGCAGACATGAGACCGTATTATAATGAAAAAATCCTGGTGACAGGGTTGTCTGTTGAGGAAGCCCTTAGACAGTCTGGTTGGGTCTGGTATTCTAAGAACCAACCTTGGGCCTTGCCCGAGAGGGTGCAAGACATTGCCAGTGATGCTTTAGAGATTCCCTCATCGCTGGAATTAGGAGATACCCCTGCCCTGCAGACCCCATTTTTGCATAAACTTGCTCAGGCTGTCAGACCCATGCAAGGTGCAGAGCAAAGAGGATCTGAGTAAAGCAAGGAGGGAAATAACCCCCCTCCAGAAACCAATCCCCACCCCCCATACCCTCATCAACCACAAAGAATACAAAATTGACTCCCACAGAAGTACAGGCCTGAGGTCATGAAGAAGGCTATTTTAGAAGAGAATCCTGGGTACAGAGCACCCTGAAGCACAACCACAGGGCTCAAGGCAAAAAGCTTTTGCAGATCTTTTTCATGCACTGCCTGAACCAGTTAAATAAAAAAAATGCTGCTTGAATTAAATACAGAGGTGGCCTGGAGGTCTAACCAGACAGGATCTCTGTGGGGAGAACATTGATAAAAGAGAGTATGGGATTCGACGCATAAGAAATATATGCTTTGATCCACACTTCGGGAGACCCTATCTTTGATATAAGTTTTAAAACAGCTGAAGGGTTAGAATGCTTCTGGCAATGATATCAAAGCTTGAGGCAGACAGAGTGGAAACCCTTTGTGGTCATTCCACTATCGAGACCAAATTATCGTACAGTAAAAATAGTGTTCCAAAATGAGGGGGTGGCAATTGGAGACATTTTGTACTGGATGAAAATGAAATGTAATGTATTGGGCCTTCCTGACCCCATAACTGATTCAGAGGATATATGGACTGGCAGGTGACGAGTGAAAGTCCGACTGACACAGACAAATGGAGTTATCCATAACCTCCCCAGCTGTTTTTATCTGGGCAGAGACAGAGGATTTATATTTTACACTGGACAACTGTGATCCTGCTTCAGATGTGGGGCTTACAACCAGCTGAGTAGTGCCTGTGATCAAATAAAATGCTCCATATGTAATGGCACAGGTCATGTGGCTATTAACTGTCCTTTCTAATTACACTGCAACTTGTGTGACAAAACAAATTATGCCTTTAAGAATTGCCCATGGGCAGTTCATAACAGCCCTGAAAATGAAAACTATGCTGAGGAGGAAGGAGAAAATGAGAGGGTCCCCCCTGATGAGAATCATCACCCAGACAGAGGCGGACAGAGGACCAGTAAAGAAAGAATAGGGTTCAAAACACAAGCAAGTTCTCCAGACTCTGATCAGGAAATGTGCATGCAATCTGAGGGTGATACCCTTATTGAAGGAAATGAAGGAGAAGGCATTCAACAAAAGATTGATGATGTAGAGATTGTGGAAACAGTTATCTCGACAACTGAACCCGCACAACCTGAGTCATAAACTGAGTTTCTGCCCCCCCCATGGAGAAATGGGAGATGCAAAAGGTCAGGAGGGTGATGAGAAGCCAGATGAGGAAAAATGTAGAACAACAAAATACAAGTCAGGACTACCATGTACCGACTGGTAATAGATTTTCAACATTAACCAAAGGGAAGCAGTGGGCGGATGATGGGGAGGAATCTGCCACCTCGTATATTGCATCATCCCTGCCTGATATCACCACTGATACCAAAAGGACATCAGGGGACTCAAAATTACTGAAAGAGAAAAAGGAAAAGAAGAGAACCAACAACAAGTCTCCTGAGGCAGTTGAGATGAGAACCCCAACGTCGGAGGGAACCTAAATCAAGTTGTCTTGGAATCTTAAAGTGGGGTCACTTAACACCAATAGCATTAGGAAGCCCCAAAAAAGGCATACCATATCATATTTTTGCAAGACACTAGGATGCACACACTTCATGAACAATATTTGGTAAAAAAAAGAGTGGCACAGTGGTGCATCTTTCTGGCCTTTGGGGGAGGAAACATGCTCTGGGCTGGGTATTCTGATAATGGGTATGGGTATCATTGTGTCAAGGTTAATTGACTTGAGTCCAGGTAGAGTTCTAATTCTCAACATAAGGTTTTATGGCCAAGACTTATGATTAATAAACCTGTATAACCCTCAGAAAAGTATCAACGTATTGAGGTTTTGAAACAAATCCAGCCCTATTTGTACACAATGAGATCTGTGATATTTGGGGGGGGGGTGATTTTAATTGTATTTTGTTACTTCAAGACAAAACAGGTCTTACTAATAAGTTATATAATGATTCTAATTTTTTTGAATAGAATGTACAAAACTGCAAATATGGTGGATTGTGTGAGTAAGATGTCTGATAACCCAGCGCACACCTTTTATAAAGGCAGATTATCCAACAGAATTGATATGTTCTTTGTTTCCCACTGGGTACCAACAGTGGAATATAAAACACTCCCCATTGAGGCTAGAGGTATGTTTGGGGGCCCCTAGTAGTAAGCCAGTGTTGAGCATGGTCTGGAGATTTAATGTGTCCTCTTTAGAGGAACCAGACTTCATGGTAGGTTTGCAAGAAGAAATCAGGGCACGCCTTTCAGTATTTACAATGTATGACAACCCTTTATTGTGGTGGCAGGGCACCAAAAACTACATAAAATTATATTGCAGTAGAAGAGCAAAACAAATGGCCAATAGCAAGTTATTTCAATTATTTGAAACTACGTCAGAAACTACAAATTTTAATGTCTCAGATGGTTGAAACAGGAAGATCTAATAGAACAGATACAGGGAGTGAAAAAATACATGAAAGACTTCCAATATGACAGAGCTCAGACCTTCTTGTTTGAGCAAAAATTTGGTACACAAGGTAAAGCACAACACTTAAACCAATATAACAGTTGCCATAAGAGAATGGAATCTAGACATATGATGGAATTATTAACTGAGACAGGACACATAACGAAGGATGAGGCAGAAATATCGCAAGTAGTAGATAGTTATGTGTGATAGTTTTTTGGTTATTCCACACCATGGTCTGATTCCCTAAAGGACTTTTTAAACAACATTGACATCCCAAGGATCCCTAGGGGAGAAGCAAAACTTGCGACTTCCCCATTACTAAAGCTGAACTATTGACGGCCATTGCCGCAGTTAAAACTGGGACATTTCCTGGACCTGATGGCCTGCCAGGTGAATTGTACAAAAAAAAAAACAGTAGACCTCCTTGGAGATTATTTATTATTGATATTTAATGAGATTTTGGGTGGGGAAACACCCTTCCCAAAAGCCTTAGTGGACAGTTTGTTGATTTTTATATTTAAAAAAGGGAATAGGGCCCAATTAATGAATTGAAGACCCATTAGTTTAATAAATAAAGACTGGAAATTGCTAAGTAAGATCTTGTATGCTATACTTGCTAAAGTAGCACAATATGTAGTCTCTACAGCACAGACTTGTGGAATACTTCAACACTCCATGATGGACAATTTAAAATTAATAAGAGAAATGTTCTGTCAGCAAAGTGACACTGGGTTTATTCTCACTCTAGACCAATCATAGGCTTTTGATGCAGTGCCTCATGATTACCTGTTCAAGGTATTAAGGAAGTATGGTATACTGGAAGGGTTTGTGGAACGGATGGAAATCTTACATAAGCATGCATACACAAACCCTGTGGTAAATGGAAAGACAGTAAGATATATCAAAATTAATAGAGGGGTAAGACAAGGGTGCCCTTTGAGCCCCTTGCTATATGTCCTGGCCACTGACCCCCTACTTAGAAGGATAGAGTCGGAAGGGGAGATACTTCACATTCCAGGGTTAAACCAGCAAGTTTTTCCGGCAGTTATGGCACATGCTGACGATTTTACGTTATGTGTAGCAGATAAGGAGTCTGGGATGAAAGTTGAAATTGTGAAAAACTTTTCTAGAGCATCAGGATCCCGAATCAATAAAGAGAAAAGTGGAGGTGTGGTATTAAATAAGATAGGAGATACCGAAGGAGTCATAATAGGAGGCATACAACTATCAGAGCCCCCAATTGAAATATTGGTGATCTCCTTTGGCACTAAAGATTATTCAGTATTAAATTGGGAATCATGTCTGGGAAAAGCTGAGGAACTCATCAATAGATGGAAAACCTTTCCCATGTCTAGGAAAAAAGGATTTTTTTAATACAAAACTTTCATTATTTCCCTTTTTTTTTTGAATACTGTGCTTATAGCATAGTTCCTTTACCAATAAGGTTGGAAACCAAAGTATATAGTGTCACCTTTCGCCTTTTGTGGGGAAGTAGGTTAAACCCCATGAAATGCCAAATAACTTATAGATCCATTCAGGAGAGAGGATTAGACATGCTGCACACAGTTATCTTTTTTTCTCAATATATGTACACTCTAACCTTCTTCCCCTAATATCTGATAAAATAATGGAGTGGGTAAACTTTTTTAAAGACAGATGTGATCCTTTTTTGGATAAATGGAGAACCCAGATGTGAGGTCCTTATAGAATTTCAGTCTCAGGTGAGTCAGTGTACCTAAAATAAGTCTTTAAAAAACTCAAGAGCTGGAACCTGACAGAACAAGAGATGAGATATTCCACAAGAAAGGTGGCTTATAAAAATATTTTAACAAAAGAGGTACAGAGAGTTCCATGTTTTAGTCTCCCAACCAATATCACAAATGCAGTGGTTACAGCTCAGCTCACAGAGATTTATGTCCCCCCCAAAATGTGGGACCCCCTGTGGATGTGCTGTCATGATTGACTGAATGTCCGGGGAAATCATCACCACAAAGTGATGACAGACAGAGTATGCTTAAGGGAAGTGTGTATACATCAGGTGGAAACTATGAGACAGTTGTATTTTGAATGTACATTTATAGATACATTATGGGATTCTTTGGCATTAGAGTGGAGATTGGCAAATATAAAAAACATGAATTTTGATACCCTGATTTATGAGGACATAGAGAATGACTGGAAAAAAAATCCATAAAGAAACATTTAGAGTTGTGATGGCAGCAATTAAGTGGGTCATATGGCAAATTAGATGCCAATATGTACTGCAGCAAAATAATATTGGTGTAGCAGGTTTAAAAGGAAGAATAAACACAGAAGTACAGGGTATATATAAAAAAGAAAGAATGACTTTCCCAGTACAGATGCATGAAGTCTGGTGGAGTGAGTGGCCAAACTGTAGCAAAAGATAGAGAAACCTATAATACACTGGATAGTATACAAATCTCTGTCCTTAGGTTTACACTGGACTTTAAATATAACAAAGACAGGTAGATAGAATGCAATGAGGCCACTGAGTTTGGGGTGATGTTTGAGTTCCCCACCCCTAGCCTTATGTGAGGTTCTGGTCTTTAGGAAATATAATTTTAGTATGTTGATAGGCTATATCAATATAGGTTATACAATAAGGAGATAGGTAAAGTATAAAGGAACAGGGTAATTAAGAGGGGTTATAGCTTTGATTATCTTTCCCCCTAATGTTAAGACGAATTACGTATTTTATGTCCATAAAGAGTTTTTCTTCAGGACTGAATAGAGAAAGTTTGCTTTAAATTTTTCATATGGAGAGGGAGCGAGAATAAGCCAACAGTAACCTAATACATGTTTTGCTAAGTATGAAGTAATACTGTTTGTTTCTTATGCTTCCCTTTATGTTTTGCATGACGGGATATTGACCTGTTTTTGTATGATTCTTTAAGTTATGAATAAAAAATGTTCCCTACTCTTTCCATTGGGAGAGGGGGGGTATGTTGATAGCAATTTTAGTTATGTTTAGGGTTTAAAGTATGAAGTAATACTCTTTTGTGTTTACGTTTTCTCCTTGTTATGAATTTGTATGATGAAATACAGATTTGTTTGTATGTTCTTTTAAGTTATGAATAAAAAATTATCCTACTCTTTTCGAGAAGTGCCATGGGATCTTTAACATCCATCTGAACTACCACCAGAACAGGCAGATGGGACCTCGGTTTAACATCTCATCTGAAAGTTGGCACCTCAAGAGTGCAGCACCCCCCTCATGCTGCACTGCAGTGTCAGTATTGGGATTTATCCCAAGTGCTTGGTGTGGGGAATGGAATCACTTTTGAACCATTAGTGCTAGAAACTTAACTTTTTTAAAGAAAGCTTGGAGTGGGCAGCCTGCCGGCACAGTGGCAGGGTGTCCACTTGCGACACCGATGACCCGGGTTTGGGAACAGACCTGGGAGTCAGCGGGTTGGCTGGGGTGGAGAAAGATTGAGTGTCACCCAGCAACTATCCTTCTCTGGGGGGGGAGGGGGGATGAGCATTCAGTACATCACCAGGCCCTGGCAGTGGCTTGGACTAGGGACGCAAGTACAGAGGCTGCACATTATGGGAGGCAGGACAGATGTCGGGTGTACCCATTGATGTCATTACACATCCCTCCTCCAGGGGAACACTAGCATCCAAAACAATCCTGCCCCATGGGTGATGCTCCCACCTCTGCCACCAATCCTGTGTGATTAAAGTTCCACCAGGGGGTCCCACTCCCGTGGCTCCATCCTGGGGGGTAAGCCAGGGCTTGAGACCAATGGTCCTGGGGAAGGGTGCCCACCAGGCAGCCCCACCTAAAGGGGTAAGCCTGGGTTGAGGTGTGATGAGAGGGCGTGGGTGCTGAGGTGCCTCTGCCCATCAGGGTGGTGGTGCGGGGTACTGGGGGAAAAACAGAAAGCTTGGCATAAGGTAAGTTTAAATACTTATACATAGTGATGCTACATCTTCCATATATTGATGTACTGTATAAAAACATGATGACATGGTTCAAACAGTTTTAAGATCCTGTAATTTTAACCTTACAGTATAGCAGCATTACAGACACATATTAACACAAGAAATCTATCATTATCTATTCATGTTGAGTGGACCCCAAGCTTTTATTTAAAAAAAAATTATTTATGTTTCTAAGCCCACAATTTCAATAGTTATAGCTTTTCAAATATACTTTTAAGCATTGTGAAGTATCACAAAAAACTTTGGGGGGAAATGGTCAGGAGATATTAGTGGTTGTTCTGTTTAGGAATCAACATATACGAGTCATGTGCTGTCTCGGAAGAGTAAGAAGCACTCCGGAGGAGCTCTGTCGATACTGCGAATAAAACCTAGCCATTTAAAGTTTTAGTGTATTTTCCACTGCCTATTACTTCTCAACATAGATAACATTAAGTACGGGATGAAATGGCAGCAGAATCAGAAGAAAATCCTCACAATTTGGGACTTATTCTCGAAGACGCTGAGGGCAAAAAGGAGGCCACAGTGGAGCTAGAAGTGAAACAGCCCCATATGAGCAGCTCCCCTACTGAAATGGCTTTGGATGCACCTCCTAACATTACTCCAGATCAAATGTACACGGACATCCAAACAATCAAAACAGCACTGTTCGGGGTCACGTGATGCAGTCACCCTGGTAGCAGCCTTCCTCTACAGCTCCAGCTCTCCGACCCATTAAATCAGCAATTTTGGCAACGCGTTGGGTAACTTATTCTCTAAAAAGAGTTTTGAGAGATTAAAAAAAGGTCGAGACACAACGTAAAGAATAAATCACCTATACGGAGTTGCAGGCAAGGAAAAATCCTGTGAAACATACTCCGCCGACAACGCCTGAAAAGGCCCCAAAAAAAGCCAGGGCCTCTGGGGGAGCAGATGTCCCGCCGCCGGAATCCACTATGGAGGATCAACAGCCCCTTACATTACAACGCTTCTTACAAGAATTCTCCACATTCAAAGAAAACATGATCACAATTACAGCAGAAATAAAATCACTCACTCATGCAGTTGAAGACCTGCAACAACGCTCTCTAGATGATGATGCCAGAATCAAGTCTGTAGAGAAGAGAACTGACAAGTTAGAACCCGAATTGGTTGCGATCCGTCAAAAGCTGGCCAAAATGGAAATGAAAGTCGAGGACCTAGAGGGCTGCAGCCGTAGGAACAATGCGGTTCTCACTGGCCTTCCAGAGGGTGCCGAGGGAACCGATACGATAGTATTTATCCAAAAATTGGTCGAGAAGATAGCTGGACCGTCACCTTTCCGCCCGACCTATATTGTTGAACGCGCGCACCAGGCTCTGCGCCCCAAACCATTGCATGGAGCCCCCCCACGTCCACTGATCTTTAAATTCCTGAACTTCCTGGAGCATCAACACTTATTTAATAAAATAAAAGAATTGAAAGAAGTGTGCTGGGAAGAAGCCAGGGTCAGAATTGCGTAAGATCTTCCAGCCTCAATCAGACAGAGAAGAGCTCAATTTCACCCTCTGGTCTCCAAATTAATCATGGCCAGTGTAAAATACCGAATGACCTACCCAGCGAAGTTGGGAGTAATGGTATCAGGGTCTTGGATGTCTTTTGAAGACCCTGATTCGACCACAAAAGGGCTCAAAAGTGCTTTCCCCGACTTATTTCGAGAAGCCTGAAAGTCACGAAGTAAAGGGACATCTTCTAGCAATATGTCCAAGTTCAATTTTACTGAAGAAATGGGTGTTATCCACCTTGAGGTGAGCCCTCAGCTACTAACCTCAATACGGCTGATTGGTGCACCAGTGAATAAGCAGGAACACTGTAAAAATTTAACTGCTCGATAGATATGCTGACCGAACTCTAGACTACAGATATCTTTCAATGCTATCCCTTGCAGCAGGTTGAAAAAACACCTTCCTCTGGCAAATCTGCTAATAGTACCCTCGATAACAGTGATTCAGTCAACCTGTATGATAATTACCACATGAGGGCGCCAGAGACCACAAAATGTAAAAATGCAGCCTTCCTCAATGGACCAGCATAGCGGTAAAGCCTTTCAGCAACAGAACAGGATTCATTATCATCATGCCAGACAACAAGATGATCAGTACACGACCCATTCTGTTCAAGATCCTGACTAACCCATTATATTCTCACACCTGAAATGTAGGATAATGGCTCGAACTACTCCAATTTGCGAAGGGAATAATGTTGCAAAGATGCTGTGAAAATTGCCTTTACAACAAGAGCCCAACACGTTTTAATCATGTACGCCCTGTTACATTCAAGCGGGGAACGGCTCGAAGGTGAAGAGCCAAGTAGAGACTCACTTTGGGAACAACGCTAGCTATTTGCCGTGAGGACAACATAGTGAATCGGTCTGCCTAATTTTATTTTCCATACCTGAATTACTCACATACATACTATCGTTCAGGAGAGAGGGTGCCTAAAACTTTACCTGGGTGAATTTAACCCGACTCCTTAATGGGAGATATATGTTTTTTTTTTTTTTTTATTTCCAAGGCACCTTCCCCTTGCTGGTATAAACCCATATATTGGAATGCAATAAACGCTAAACTGCATCTGAAGTGAAGGGTTTACTGACTTATTAGGACTCAGCATGGGATCAGCTAATTATCCTGTTAGCTCACTACAATAATACATCTCGAAACAAATACATATATAATTATTATTCATAGTCTGAGATCGTGGATTCTATCCCGAGGTTCCCAATTAGAGGCCAGTTATTTGCAACCTGTTACAGATTGGTAGACAGATATTTGTTTGAAGTACTCTGCCTCATAAAAGAGATGGCCTCAAATAGCCATGATCTACAATTCAATCGGAACCATCCCAGTGATCCAGCTTGATGCTAATTTATAGGTCACCGCAATACTCATTATTTCTAATTAGATTAAGCAAAGTGCCAATACTCCCTGTCATATAATTTCTTATACTTTATAGAGCTCTGATTAGTCTGATATTTAAAAGGACTGTGAAAGAGCTCTCAGGCGTCGAAAGGCAGGACAACATTGCTCAAGACTTAGAGTTCCTCTTATTTCTTACATCTTTCTTTTACTTTTTCATTTCTTTAATACAAGTGTGACATGGTCGTCACTGTTTGCAATGCCAAAATCAGCCAGACAAATTTATAAGATGCGTCTTTGATTTGATCATCAAATAAGGATGATCACAAAGGCAGTAAGCCATAAATTTCTGAAGTTAAGCAAGATAGCCTAAAGAAATGGCTTAGATAAAGAGCAAGATAGTTAAAGCAACGCAACTAGTTACACCCTACCTCCTTAATTTGTTCACATTTAGGTTAGATAAGGTTTTAGGAGGAGAGAGTTATGGATGGGTTTGGAGGGCTGGGGGATGGAAGAGCATAGCATGAGGTTCTGTTGTTCACGGACCATAGCTATGATAGGGAAGGGGAGGGTAGGAGGGGAATCTGGGTACAGATATTAATGTTCTCATTTATTGTATGGGGATACAGGAGGGGGGAGGAAGTGGAGGGAAGGGAATGTCCAAGACAGGTTCCTGAAGACAAATCCAGTGTGGTTGAGGTCAGGGGAAAAAACATTGTTTAAAAGCCCAGAATATCATGTGAAGTCAATCTTAATTTATGATGAGTAATTTAACAATCTCCTCATGGAATGTCAAGGGTGTCAGGCAGAAAACTAAACAATACCAGGTACGCAAACATCTTCAACTTCTGAGATCAGACGTCACGTTTATACAGGAATCTCACCTTCTGATTTCAGAAGAACTACAAATGAGGAGGCTACAAATAGGACAAGTATTCACAGCCCAAGGAACAAAACAGAGCTGTGGGGTTATGATTTTGATAAAAAACAAAGTCCCCTTTGTGCCAAGCAAGGTAGTTAGAGATGCCCATGTGAGGTACATACTTGTCCATGGGAAAATATACAATCTAGAAATACTACTAGGAAGTATTTATGGACCGAATTCAGACACGTCTGACTTCTTCATGGAACTCATAAACAAACTGATGCCTTTTATCAAAATCCCAATGATTCTAGGGGGGGATCTAAACGTAGTTTCCAACCCAAACATAGACCGCACAGGGAATAGACCCAGAGGTCTGACACCGGCTCAGAGAGCAGTAAGAGATCTGTGGGATAATATAGGTCTATGTGACATATGGCGCACATTACACCCCACAGAAAAAGGTTTTACTTTCACTTCCCCTGTTCATAAAACCTCCTCCAGGATCAATTACATACTGATCTCACATTGCCTAGTAGCGGGGGTCCTCGACTCCACTATACAACCGGGGCCACCATCAGACCACTCATTAGTGACATGTCAACTCTCCCTAACAGACATCCCTGGGAAAAATGGTCGTTGGAAAATCAACAACCAACTTTTGAAAGACCGAACCATAATAGATCATATTAATACTCATATCTCCCAATACAGGTCGGTTAATGTTAACTCCATGAGTAAACCAGATATGGAATGGGGAGCCCTTAAAGCTTACCTGCGGGGCCTATTAATTGAAGTGGCTTCAAGAAAGAAAAAATCGAGAGAAAAAGAACTAGTACAACTCCTCAAACAGATCAGGGACATAGGAAAAAACCTGTCCCCTTCTACACCGGAGCAGACTCTTTTAGAACTGGTCAAATTTAAAAGCTCCTATATGGAGCATCTCAGAGAGAAAGCAGAATATTTGATTCTGAAAACAAACGCCACTTACACTGATCAGGGGGAGAAGGCAGGGCATCTTCTGGCTGCCCGAATTAAGCAGCAGGAATCAGACAGATTCATTGCCACAATCCGGTCACATAATGGACCCTTAGTGGTCGACCCCGAAGAAATTGCATCAGAGTTTCAAAAATTTTACCAATCCTTATATTCACCAATGACAAACCCCCCACCCTGTGAGGACTTAGACCGTTACCTGAAGGATTCGCACCTCCCCACCCTTATAACAGAGCAGAGTGCGGCTTTATGTGCTCCTCTAATGGAAGTAGAGACCCTAGGAGTAATACATAGTCTCCCCAACGACAAATCACCAGGACCAGATGGGTTCTCCCCAAATTTTTACAAGATATTCAAGAAAAATCTAATCCCTTTGCTTCTCCCAGCATTCCAGCACATCCTAGATGGAAAGAGTACAGATGCTTCATTATTCGAAGCGATAATTGTCCTCATTCTGAAACCAGGAAAAACTCCAGAAGACATGGCAAATTACAGACCGATCTCATTACTCAACCAGGACATCAAAATTCTGAGCAAACTGCTGGCAAATCACCTAAGCAGAGTCCTCCCAGATCTGATAGGAATGGAACAAGTGGGATTCATGAAAGGTAGGTCAACCTGTGACCACATTCGAACTCTGGAACACGCTTTCTCGGCATCCAGAGATGCGGAACATCCAATGGCCCTGGTTTCTCTGGATGCCAAGAAAGCATTTGATAGAGTAAATTGGACTTTCCTCTTCCGAACGTTACATGCCTACGGCATCCCCTTAGAATTTCAGAACTGGATTCAGGCCCTCTATAAATCTCCAACAGCCAGAATTTTATGCAATGGATGCAGCTCTGACAAATTCCCCATACTGTCAGGCACGAGGCAAGGATATCCTCTTTCCCCACTGCTTTTCAATTTATATTTAGAGCCTCTCATCCGAAGACTAATGACTGACCCCAGAATTCTAGGAATACCAGTGCAGGGCATTGAAATTAAGGTTTTAGCCTATGCAGATGACCTACTTCTATGTACCTCACACCCCAACAAAGCCATCCCATGGATGCTCGAGGTTATCAAAGATTATAGTCTATTATCAAATTATAAACTTAACCTGGGGAAATCGGTGATATTCCCGCTTAACCACAAAGTGATGAGGAATGAGATTGAGGCATTAGGTTTATCCTGGGAGAAGAAGTCATTGAAATATTTAGGTATCATTCTCTCAAGGAGCACCACCCGTTGGGGAAAATATAATCTAGATCCCTTGTTAAACACTATTGTCCAAGACCTAAATAGGTGGTCCCTTCTACCCTTAACGATGTGGGGCAGGGTCAGCCTCATCAAAATGAACATTTTCCCATGGCTGTTTTACCCACTTAATCTTCTAAATGTCTGGCTACCCCAATCATGGTTCAAAAAAATACACAAGATCTTTTCCAATTTCATACGGGCTGGCAAAGGGCACAGACTAGCTTTTCATAAATTAGCTGCCCCAAAGCTCAAAGGAGGCCTTCGAGTGCCACATGTTGGCCTTTACTACTGGACCAGCCAAGCGAGCAAATACCTAAGATGGCTCACCTCAAAAGACCCCAACTATCCCGAAGAATATATTCCCCTTTGGGTCCAAATAGAAACAGCACAAATACATCATCATAATCTGACCCCTGCGGCCCTTTTCTTTATCCAGCCCAAAAACCTTTCCAAACCTTTACTGGAGACACCAGTTGCTATTTCGGTCAAGGTCCACTCCCAGCTTTGTTCAGTTATAAAATATAACCACTGTAGAGATTTAGAGCAACCTTTAGTGGGCAATCCAAACATTAAAGTGGATGGGAAAGTTCTCTCCCCCCTCTGGGTCCCGCAACTCCGAGAAGCTAAGCTCAGTTATTTATGGGTGGAAGCAGAACGAAAGTGGGCTTCCGCTGCAGATATCTTAGGAAAATTAAAACTGCCAGCATCCAAAATATTCAAATTATTCCAACTGCGACACATTCTAGTGAAAGATATAGGGACCAACCCCCTGATGCCTGTGACTACCCCCTTTTGGGGAGAATTGATTCAATTTGTAGGCCTCCCTCACGCAGTCTCTAGAATATTCAAAGTTTTATACAATAAAATACATCCTGGGCCTTTCGGAACTACAGACCACTGGGAAAAGCTCTTACTGGAGACATCCATTAACTGGGATATACTCTGGCGGGGATGCCATAATTTTATTACTCAAGATAAGCTTCGGCTCATGCAGTTCCGCATTCTGCACAACCTATATTACACCCCCCAGAAGATATCAAAATTTGACGAGGAATGCTCTGCCACTTGTTCGAGATGTGGCCAAAGTGAGGGCAATTTAATCCACATATTTTGGCAATGCTCCAAGGTAGCTCCCCTATGGACGCAGATCAAACAAAGGGCAGACCCCCTACTGGGACTTGATGAGTTGTTCACGATAGATATTTGCCTGCTAGGAAACTACTCAGAGGTCCCAGTTAAAACACGGAAATATCACATAGCCCTCATATCGATGTCAGTTAAAAAGCTAGTGCTTAGGCATTGGAAAGATAGCAAAGCTATGTCATATACTGAATGGTTAGCAGAGCTATTAAGCAATATCAGATTAGAGAGGATGATTGCCAGTTTGCAAAACAGATTGAACAAATTTAACAAAATCTGGGCTCCACTTTTAACTTTGTATTCCCTGTGTACACCACAACCATAACAATTTAAGGGAAGTAGAGGCCTTACGTAATTAATAATTCAAGATGATCATTCCTGGCATGGGCATATGTCTGAGGGGGGGAGGATGGGGAGAGATATCGGGGGAGGGCAGAAAAAAGGGTTCTCCTTTTTTTTTTTCCTCTTCGTCTTTTCTGTCTGTTTTGTTTTATTGGTTTTGTTTAGACTATATACTGAAACAGGGTTTTAAATAATTGATTAGCAGTTTTTTTCTTTGGACTATACTAACTGTACAGAAAGTATTTATATAGATTTTCTAGAAGTGCTGTGTTTGTTAAACACAGTGAGGCAAGAGCTATGCATTTTCACAAAGATTTGGCACTTTTATGAGCAAAACGCTAATCAATTTTTAGAGTTAAATAAATCCCTGTGAAAGTACATGTCTACATCGTATATATCGTATCTATGATGTACTGTATGTTGGAAACTATAATAAAGATTAAATGGTAAAGACTGTGGGATAGGACGGATAATAAATATACTACTGCTACAAAAAAAAAAAAAACAGCACTGTTCACTCTTATTGCCAAGTTTCAGAATTGGAAGCTTACTGTTTCAGAGTTGGCCTGGAGAGCGGCAGACACGGAGGCGCGCATCTCATTGACGGAGGACCAGCTTGGTAAATTAGAGCCAGAAGTGGTAGTTCTTCACCATACCATTAAGAAACTGGAGGAAAAAGTCGATGATTTAGGGAGATGCTCCAGTAGGAATAATCTTGTTCTCCTGGGGCACCTCGAAGGAGAGGGAGGTCCATCACCAGTAGCATTTTTACAAAAATTTTGCACTCATGTAGCAGGACCTTCTCCACATAGCCCAACGTACATTATAGAGAGGCACATTGTTCCACCTGTCCAAGCTGGCTCCAGGAGAACCACCACATCCTATAATATTTAAAGTAAAAAATTATTTAGACAGAGATCACCTCTTGAAGGCTGCCCACAGTACGGACAAGCTGGAATGGGATGGGGGTGACTGCGTTTGGTCCCAGATCTCACTCTCAAGGTCCGACAGGAGGTGCCACATATAGGCCTTTGCAGTCAAAGCTGTGGGCTGCAAAAATAAAGCACCGCATGCTCTATCCCTCACAGATAGAAGTAACACACACCTCAGGGATGTACCGATTTGAGTCAGCCACTCAAGTAGCCGTGGAGTTGGGTAAGTCACCCTTGGTTCAATCTATGGCCCAAACATGGATACCCCCTCTTTTTTCCACCATTGGCTGTTATACTAGCTTCTTTATGGGATATTCCATGTTTCCGGGGACTGCAATCTCATTTTCTCCAATGATTTGGACAGGTCCTTTCATAACAGAGTAGGACATTCCTCAGCCCAATGAGGATTATGGGAATTTAAGTCAGATTTAGGTTTCGATGACCCCTGGAGGGTATTCCATAAAAATGAGAGGGACTATACATATTACTGTCTACCTCACCATGTTTACTCATGCATTGATTTCTTTCTCCTTAGTATTTAAAGCATGAAAAAAGGTGGATGGTGTGGGTATTCATCCTAGGGTGGTATCAGATAATTCCCCTGTTTGGCTCGGTATGACATTATCACCATGGTCCCTCAGGATTGGCACTTAGTCCCTTAACATCTCACTCTTGGCTGATGGGCATATTTCGGACCATATGAAAAAAATTATTTTGACTTTGAGGCAAGAAAACTCTCATTTGATACAGTATCTAGATATTATTTGGGGTTCATTAAAAGCCTTATGGCGAGAGGAGTTTATAAGATTAGCTTCAGTACAAAAGAAAAAAAATCAAACTTACAAGTGGAGGACTGGCTGTCCAGAATCAGGGTACTGGAGTCCTGTCTGTCTAGAGGATCTGCTGAACACCTTTGGTCAGAATTTAATTCCTTGTGGGCCAATTATTTGGTATTTCTACTAGACAAGGTGACACATTTCGACACATGGATGAAGGTGACTTACATCAGGCAGGAGGAGAAGGCAGGAAAACTTCTCACTGCAAGACTGAAGCAGCAGAAGGCTTCTCGTTGGGTTACAGCATTGGTCGACCCCGATTCAGGATCACCAACCTCAGACAATTCTAAAATTGTGGAGATCTTTAAAAATGTTTACCAGTCTTTATTTACTGCCCCTGTTTTGGTAGATAATTACTGAAAATCTTTAAGTAATTTTTTTGCAAAGAGTGGACTTGCCAAAGCTGGATGCCACTCAACAGCAATCTCTGAAAAGCCCAATAACTCAGAAAGAGATTTTAGAGGCTATGGACTGCCTTCCTGCCGACAAGGCCCTCGGCCCTGATGGATTTCAGCCTTCATTCTATCGATCTTTTAAGTCAGAGCTAGCTCCCATTTTGTGTGAACTTTTCAATTACTTTTCCCTTCATGACATTAGAGAAACTGCTCTCTTTGAAGCCTGTATCATGGTATTACTGAAAACGGGAAGGGATCCTACTCTCCCGGACAATTACAGACCCATCTCTCATTTATTTATTTATTTATTTATTAAGATCTTGGAGTAACACCAATGAACAGGAGCTCTTTTGCATAGGTTCCACATCACAGGAAGATACAAATAGCAAGGGATGTACAATAAAATTATGGAGAACAAGAGTGAACAAAAATAGTAGCTACACTGGCATTGTACAATGTATACCAGGCCATATACATACAATGAGGACAGAAAAAAGCAAAGTTGTAAATCAGCAAATCAGCCAAGAGGTCTTGTCAAGAGGTAGACAGGAGGATAAGAAGGGGATAAGGTAGAGAGGAAAGTGAGGGAAAAGCAGATCAGGGCATCCAGGGGCATTGTTGGAAGATAGCAGACAGAGTGGCGAGGGGGTGAGTTGTGGTAGGCAGGGATGTGCAAGTAGGATGGTAAGGGAGTGAGAAGTGGTTGGTAGTTAGAAAAGGGAGGAGTAGGGTGGTAAGGGAGTGAGGAGTGGTTGGTAGGTGGACAAGGGAGGAGGGTTAGTAGGGCTGAAACTGATAGGGGAGGGGAAAGTTAGGTTATGTGGAGAGCGAGTAGGAAGGGGCTGAGTAAGGGGACTAGAGCAAGAAAGAGCAGAAGATAAGTACAAGATGTGACTGAGTTAGTGAGGATTTGTGGCATACAACGTAGCAGTTCAGTGAAAGCAGTCACATGTGTTGTGCAAGGTATGGTACTGTCGGAGTTTATGTTTAAAGGGACCAAGCTTGGAGATTGAGGAGATGTTTGTGGGGGAGGGAGTTTAGCCAGAGGGGAGCTCGGTAGGCAACAGATCTTTGTCTCTGGGTAGTACGGCAGTGAGGTATCTGGATGATTTGGTTAACAGAGCCCCTGGTAAGACAGGGTTCACAGGAGCAGTTCAGGATGTTTTGCACCCCTGGTGGTACGAGTCCCAGACTGACCTTCTTAGCTAGAAAACAAGTTAATTCTGTCTTAATTGAAGCCAGCTAGTCTTAGCATAGAGGTCGCAGGTATGCGTGAGTCGAGCATCACCTGTGAGAAGCCTGCAGGCCTTGTTAAAAAGCATGGGTGAAAGAGGACACCCTTGGTGCATCCTTCCCCTTCCCAAGTCCATGACTTAAACAGGTGTGGGTAGACTTAATCGGACCTGATGAGGTGGGGTTTGTTGTGGAAAGACACTCTAGTGACCATTTTCACAAGATTTTACATCTTCTCTCTGTGTTGGGGGGCACTGATGGGGCACTCCTCTCCCTAGGTGCAAAGAAAGACTTTGACAGGGTGGCATGGAATTTTTGTTTGATATCTTGCCATGTTATGGTTTACCTATTGAATTTATCCAGTGGATCCAAATATTATACCTTTGTCCTTCGGCAAAAGTTCTGAGCATTAGCGTGTTATCCCAGCTTTTCTTTTTGACTCAGGGGATGCACCAAGGGTGTCCCATTTCGCCCATGCTTTTTAAACTATACATTGAGCCTTTGGCCAGAAAGATTAACAGCTTATCCGGGGCAAGGGGCATTAAATTGGGACCCTATGAATGTAAATTATCGATGTTTGCAGATGAGTGCTTTTACACCTATCGAATTGGGACTCATCTCTCCCTCACACTTTGGACATAATTGTGGACTATGGTAGGCTGGCAGGTTTTAAATTGAACCACCATAAGACTACAGTCTTAGCTTTCAAGGCTGATGTAGCTAAGGGTATTGCACATAATAAAGCTTGAATTTAAAGTGACAATGCCAGAATTTTTTTTATATATAGCTGTGTAGTAAAGTGCAAAACCATCATCCTAGAAATTCTACCCTATGTCTCTTGAGCAGGCATAAATATATATAATACAATATATAATAAATACTGTAAGTGAAGAATGAAAAAGTAAAAAAGTAAGTAAATATTAGTACTAAAACAGTTAAATAACCAAATACATTGCTGTTGTGCAAAACTTCAGTTAAACATTTCAGTCATCATAAATAAGGGGACAGATGGAAAAAATCATTCAGTCCAGGTGGATAATAAGATTAAGTCGGCTATTGCCAAAATGTTTCTTTGTCGTCATTTCTTATCTAGCCCCCCCAATATGCACAAATACTTTTTCAAACATTTGAAATTCAAAAACATGTGTTTTCTCTTTTTCTTTAGAATGCTGAGCTAATGTACTACCATTATCCTGGTTTATCACACTTCTTTTTTATTCCCATTCTTTTTCTGGCTCCGCTTTGGTCCTGCGGAACTCTCTCGGGCATCCACTAACCCTTATCTCTACCTCTAGGCCTGAAACTCCTCTTCTCCTGACACCAGCCCATCTATCCCCTTGGCTCTGAGCCCCCTGAGGTGGGGCCACCCTATCCGCCCAGGGCACTCTATCTAGAATTCGGGCCAGGCTGGGCTTGGCGCAGGAGTTGAATGAGGCCGGCCAGTAGAGTGCTGTTGCCTATTCCCGGGAGTGGGGATTTTCTTAGTTATGTCCCCTCCATCCTTTCCCATGGCTAGAACCTGGATGTGCAATGATGCCAGGCACATCTGCCATGGCTCTGCATCCCTCTTAGCCATGTCCTGAGCATTGCAGTGCCTGTGGTCATCACCAGAGGCCGCTGCAGTGCTGGGCAGATGCCTGGATCCCCCCAAAGAGAGGAGAGCAGTCCTCCAGATGCTTGATCCTCTCTCTCTCCGCTGCCAACCTCCGGTGGCCCAGGCTCTTTCCCGAACCGGGGTCACTGGCGTGGTGCAAGGTGTGGCATCCATTGCCTCAACCCTCAGTGCCACTGGGCCGCAGGTTCATCACACTTCTAACAGTGCACTTTTGTGTAATCTTGCCTATGTAAAAACCAGCACAACCTTTACGGTTGGCAGCATATACAGTGTTATCAGCATTACATGTATACAATTATTTTAACTGGTAAATGCAACCAGAGGCTGGATGTACAAAAAATTCCCCAGACTTAATATATTTACAATAGGAGCAATTCCCACATTTGTAAGTCCCACCCGGAAGGGAAGCAAGTTTCTTTTTCTTCCTAATGCCTTCCCAATATCTATTACAAACTAATGAGTCCTTCAAGTTAGAACCTCTCTTGTATACTAACTGAGGGGGCTCATCTCTCATCTGCTGTAGTTTCCTCTCTGTCTGCAGAATATGCCAGTTACTTTTAATGATGTTCTTTACCATATAGGCTTGTTGGCTAAATGTAGTGACAGATTTTGAACTGGATGTATTGTTACCATTACTCTGTTTCTTTCTATGATTTTTCTCCCTATTTGGTACTAGCAGCTCATTTCTGTCCAGAGCATCTACTCTAGATTTGGCCTCATTTATTAATTGCCCATCATAGCCCCTAGCTATAAAACGTTCAGTCAATTCCAGAGCATTCTGTTCATAATCTACAGTATGTGAACAATTCCTCTTTGCCCTAATGAATTATCCCACTGGGATGTTACTAGTAATATGTTCTGGGTGACAACTTTCTAAGTGCCAAAGAGAGTTTTTATCTGTCTCTTTACGATAGAGCTTAGTTTCAATACACCCATCAGCCATTTTAAAGATGGTCAAGTCCAAGAAATTAAGTTAAATTTTGTCTATTTTGACATCAAAGATGAGGTTCCTATTTGTATAGTCCATATAAGAGACAAAATTAAAAAGTTTGACTTCTGTTCCCTTCCAAATGAAGAAGAGGTCATCTATATAACATTTACAGAAATCGATACGATGTAGAAAAGGATTGCTGTCATTGTAGATCACCTCCTCTTCCCAGCCTGTCATATATACAACTGCATAATTTGGAGCCATGGCTGCCCCATGGCGGTTGCTCTCCATTGCAAATACATGTTGTCTTTAAAGAGAAAAGTATTGCATGTTAGGATCTTTTCTGTTAGGGTCAGCAGAAACTCTATCAAAGGCTGTGAGTTAGAAGTTTTCGTATATAATGCCTCCCGCATTCATTCTAAACCTTCATTATTTGCTATGTTTGTGTAGAGAGAATGGACGTCCATGGAGACAAAATATGAAGGCCCAGATATTCAAAAGGGTTGCGCCATGCGCAACAGGGTTGCGCATGTGCAAGTCCAAAACTGCGCCATTTTGCGATATTCAGAAGGAGGCAGTTGCGCCCTCGAAAACATGCTGAGCAACAGCGCAATGAAAATGAAGGCATGCGCAACCGAAGGGGGCGGATCCATGCATAAAGACCGCAATGCGATATTCAAAGACTTGCGCGATGCGCAATAGTGGCACAGCCGGAAATTGCGCACTAGCGGAAATGAGCCAAAATAAAAAGGCTCAAGGAAGTGGTGCAAGAATGCTACCAGGCTGCCAAGTGGGGAGAGAGAGAGAGAGAGACAGAGACAGACAGACAGACAGCAAAGGGCAGGCAAGGAAAGTGTGTCCCATAGTCTGTAGAGGCCAGCGGGGGGTGCCCGGTGCAGTGGAAGTAGCAGTCAGGACAGTGGGGTAACACAGCAACAGCCAGGGGGGTCAGAAGCCAGGGAGATGGACAGTGCCAGTTTCCACATGGAAGCTGTAATGAGGGGTGAGAATGCATGCTGCAGGGGACATGGCGTGGAAGGGCCCGTGGTGGTATCGCCCCGACAGGCGGTACTGCGCTCGCATCAGCTTTGAGCTGTACACAGATGTAGAGATCGTGGGCCGGTACTGCCTGAACAGGGCAATACTGAGACGGCTCTGTGAGCTGTGCAGTGATGTGATGCAGGCACCCTCACGATGGAGTCACGCTCTGTTGGTGGAGACCAAGGTGACAGCCTGCATGTGCCTGCTCGCCACGGGCAACTTCCAGAGGCCGACAGGGGACACCACAGGCATCACACAGTCGGCCACATCACGCATCCTCACCCAATTCCTCAGCGCACTGCTGCCACATGCTGTGGAGTACATCCATTTCCCCAGCACCACGGCAGAGCATACAGCAAACATGCAGGAGTTTCACAGGGTAGCACGTATGCCTGGCATGCTAGGGGCCATAGACTGCACCCATGTGGCCATCCGCACGCCACCTGGCCCCGATGGCCACGCATATCAGAACAGAAAGGGATTCCCTAGTGTCAACTGCCAGGTGGTGTGTGATGCCACTGGGTGCATAATCAATGTCTGTGCCACACACCCTGGTGGAGCACATGATGCCTTCATATGGTATCACTCTGCACTGTGCCATCGATTCGAGAGTGGGGACATCCCCACAGGACATCTAGTGGGTGAGTACACATGTATGGAATGCAAACTCTGGGCAAGGGTGGGAATGCCACAGGTGCCATGGTAGTGGCACACAGGAGATGGCCAATATGGACCTGAACATGACACTGATCTCCACTATCTCCACACAGGTGACTGTGGATACCCACTCCGTCCCTGGCTGCTCACACCGCACTACCGCACCCCATGACCCCAGCGCAGCTATGCTATAATGAGGCACATGCCGCAACACGCAACATCATAGAGCGGGTGTTTGGGATGCTCAAGGCACGCTTCCGATGCCTAGACACCTCCGGCGGTGCCCTACAGTACAGCCCCCAAAAGGCCTGTGGGATATTCCTGGCCTGTTGCATCCTGCACAACATGGCCAAAGACCATGGGATAGCCGTACAGGTCGAACAGGGGGACAGCGATGGGGACGCCAGTGGCGCAGGTGATGATGGTGATGAGCAGCCCCCCCAGGACGGAGGGACCCCCGACTGATCCGGCAGGCCCAGCTGCACCAGGACACCATCACAGAGGAGCACTATGCACAACACAGGTAAGTCAAGGGGACATGCGCAACCAACACTGTCCATGCGCACACCAGGGGTGCATGACGGTGAGGGGAGTGGAACGGTCCAGGCATACAAACACACCATCAGGGAGGGGTGAGCACTCATATGGACACACATACACACACACCAGGCACAGAGCGTACATGGGCAGATGCACAGCACTGCAGAACTGACATTGCTAACACACAGCACCACCGACCACCCCACCATTCGTACTGTCCAAATGCGTGTATCCGTGACCTGGGCACCCTTGCACCTTGGTGTACAGTGCAATGCAGGCATCATCATGCACACGCACCTGTGGACAGCAGTTGGGAGGGTGTGCAGGTGGCCCGTGTGTCGGCGTGGTGAGCAGAGCACCCAGCAGTGCACTGCCCACCATGACACACATTGCACACATGGCAGCACCAGACAGGGCCCGCACTGGGAGACAGCTGAGTCATGTAGCACTGTCCCACGGCCACCGCGGATGCGTGGGCGGCTCTGCCGTGACCCAACAGCACGGGCAGGCTGAGCAGGGGCCACATGGGGTGGCACTGTTGCACCACCAGGGGTCCCACTGCGTGAACGCGACCTTGCCCGCACAGGGGTCTGCAGCATGCCGAACAAACCTGCACCAGGGGTGCTCGGGATGCCCACAGCAGAACCCGGCGTCGACAGGCCTGGTGTCGCACGACGCCGAGAACGGGGAGTGGAGAGTGCACTGTGTGGGGTGTGCGGTACAGGGGCACCTGACTGTGTGCCCAATGCGCCAACGACAGAGACCACTGCCTGGGTCAGCCTGTCAATGGCAGCGGTCACATCCGTCCGCATACGGACCAGCTTGGCTCGGTCCCGAGCACACTCCCTGCTGTGCTGCTCCACGGACACAGGCAGTGCCTCCACGGACCTTGCAACCCACCTCTGCAGCTGTACTGATTCCTGCAGCAGGCGGGTGTGCTCGTCCAATGGGTACTGTGCCCCAACGGCATCCTGACCCCCAGGGTGTGGACGGTCCTGATGCACAACACCCCTTGAGGGTGGGCGCTGTTCGCCAGGACCAGGAATGGGCAGATCAAGGCGGCGGACATGTGCCACTGCTTGACACTGTACCCCCAGACCTGGTGGGCTGCTGCTGCTGTCCCTCCAACCGCTGTGCCCTGGGTCCTTCGTTCCCGCTGTGCTGGCAGCAGTGCCAGACACCTGCACAGCCACCGGTGCTGCCCCACGGGTGCTGACAGGCACAGCCTGGGACCGTGCCAGCATGCTGGTACACAAGTTGGAACCAGACAGGCCCAGGGGCATGTGCTGGCCTGCCGTGTGTCCGTCATGGAACACACAACCATCACTGCCCATTGCAGGCCTTATATCATCAATGGTGCAGGTACATGCTACTGCCATGGTCACAGCGTGCTGGCATGCTTGCATGCCAGACTGCTGAGACACAGGCTGTGCACCCCCGCACCCGTATCACTGACACCAGAGTTTGCGGCCCAGCGTGCATGCTGCTGCAGTTCCTGCTGGCTGGTGGTGGAGGCGGATGGACCCTCCTCCATGTCCAGCAGGTCAGCATCACTGTCTGGACCCACCACCACCGTCTCCTGGAGACGAACAGGATCTGTAACAGAAAGAGAGTACATGTGAGTGCATGTGAACAACCACCCCCCCCAAACACCACCACCATGTCATACCGTGCAGTGATGGGCTTCCACCTGTTTGGAATCCTCCGCCTGGTATGCCCTCAATGGTGCTCAGCTGCATGGCTGTGACCAGTGTCTCCTCAGTTGGGGTCAGCTGCAACACCATTGGCGGGCCCCCGCCAGTGCCAGCACGTGCCGCCCTGAAGGCTGCCACCTTCTCCTTCAACCTCCTGCGGTCTGTCCCCATCTTTTTCTTGCATTCCTGCATGGAGCGCTGGTGGTTTCCGTGCAGGTTAACGGCCCGAGCTACCCCCTCCCATGCAGCCGCACGGGACTGAGGGGTGCCCCTCCGTCCACTCAGCACTGGCTCCTCATCCAGGTAGGCCTGGAAGAGAGCCTCTGTCTCTGCTGCTGTAAAGTTGGGCCTCCTCCTACGCCCCCCTGTATGGGGGGAAGTGGACACCTGTCACTGTGCAGTCTACAGCATTTTCCCATGACCATCGTCCTGAACGTCACACAGCATGCAACTCACCTCTCACCTGCAGTAACCGAATCTGGCCAATGCAGCCCAATGTCGCACATTTATAGTGCAATACCTGCAAATTAGGAGTGGAGCAACTATAATGACATGCAAATCGCGCCACTGCGCCCTTGAATGGCTGATCAGATGATTTGCATGTGTCGGCTGAATATCGCGAATCTGCGCTTTGCGCAATACGAAGAGCCGGGCGTTTAATGGTGCAGATCTGGTGCCTGTGTGGTAGACTGCATTGGCGATGCCCGATAGCTTACGTGGCGTCTGTCGTGCTGCTGACGTGCTGAGCACGATCGGCAATTCAGGCCATGGCCACCATTGTGCCAGTGGCGCTACAGCAATGGGCACTATATGGCGCTGTGGCACTACTGCGCAATACTCCACTGTTGCACTGGTACGCAGCTGGTCAGTCGCGCAGGATGCCTATACGTCAGATGGCGCTGTGCGTAGCCTTGCATCATTGCCCATGACCTTGTGTATGACCTTGCCCCCTGGCACTGTTTGCCCGCTGTGTATCGTCTCTATTGCGCTGTCTGGTGACAGCGCTATGTGAAGTGACGGCACTGTTCGAACAGCGCGATTGGAGCCTGTGGTGGTCTATTGTGCAACATCTCCACGTGAGGTTACGGCGCAGCTGGGCACCATATTGCCTGCTGTAAAGTTGGTGCCATGGCTAGGAGGAGGGCGGTGTCCTGGAGCCAGCTTGAAGTGGCTAACTTGGTGGCCCTAGTGGAGCCCCACTATGGGGCACTTTATGGTGATGCACCCCTCACCATTGCCCGGACCCAGGTGTGGCAGCAAGTGGCCACTGACCTGGTGGGGGTCACTGGACGGTGCTGGTCAGCTGAGCAGTGCCGGCACCGGTACAGTGACCTCCGCCGGAGGGATCCTGATCTGCTGGATCGTGCGGGTCATGTGCCAGGCGGGCGTGGTGCCTGGCCAGGTGGGTGTGCCATATGCACCTGTATTATCTGTAGGGGTGTGTGTGTTTTGGTGGCTGTGCATAGGTGATGGCTCAGCCACGGTTGGCTGTGTCAGTGTGTGCAGCTGTGAGATGACTGGGTATGGCTGTGTGGGCAGGCACTGTCACTGGGGCAGGGGGCAGTCTGCTTTTGAGTCACACTGATGTTTGTCTCAACATGTCTCCCACAGGCCGGGATTTGAGGATGCGGGGCAACAGTGAAGAGGGCCATGCCAGGGACCCGTTGCCAGCAGGGGTTGGAGCCCACCAGCAGCAGCAGCGCCAGCAACAGCGCCAGTCAGAGCTGCTTGAGCAGTGTGAGTATCATGACTTCATGGATGCTATTGCATGCTGGGGGGGGCAGTAGCCATGCACAATACAAACATGCAGGAAAGGGGAGGTCATAATTCCACTATACAAGACACTAGTGAGGCCCCACCTGCAGTACAGTGTACATTTCTGGAGACCATACCTACGTAAGGACGTAGAGTGGGCAGAGAAGGTTCAGAGGAGGGCAACAAGGATGGTGCATGGCTTGTATCACAACTCCTAGGGAGACAGGTTGAAGGAACTGAACCTGTACACCCTGGAGGAGAGGAGGCAGAGAGAGGATATGATTGAGACATACAAGTATCTTACAGGGTGGAACAGGGTGCAGGGAAACACTATTTTGAAGTGCAAAAGATGTTCCAGGACTACAGGGCATGGGATGCAGTTGGAGGGAGGACGATTCAGAGGAAACATGAGCAAAACTTTCTTCACAGCATGGGTGGTGTACAAGTGGGACACCCTGCCAGAGGGAGTGGTGGGGGCTGACACAGTCATGGGATTTCAGACTGCAAGGGATAGACATAACGGAATTCTTGAGGTATGGGGTAAGGGGCAACAGACTTCTAGGTAAACAAAGTAACTTACAGGCTGAAATGGACAGACTGTGTGGGCCATAGGCCCTTATCTGCCGACACTGGCTATGTATCTATGTCTGTAGGCACGACACAGGTGACATGCATCACTGTCCAGTTTCACAGCACGTCTGTGTATGCATCACTGGTGGTCCATGCATGCACTGGGCACATAGCTGTGTAACTGGCATCGCACCACGTTGCCACGTCACTTGCCAGCCTTGTTTGTGCTGTGATGGACATGGGCAGTGTGTGTGTGCAGTGGTGCGCATAGCTGGTGCCGCCTGTTTGTGATGGCCATGTGCATGTTCACTGTGGGTGGGTGCATGCTATCACAGGTGCGGGACATTGGGCTATATGGCTTGCAGTTTGGGTGGTGTTCAGGGTTGTGGTCAGTCACAGCCATTGACTGTGTTCCCATTTTCCTAGGCCTCGAGGTTCTCCAGAGGATGGCGAGGGATGTCAGGGCCATCCGACGGCAGTGGCCATAATAGCGACATCCTGCAATACATTCACCGCCATGGTGTGCGGAAGAGGCGGCAGAGACCTGCAGGACACCGGCAGGAGGATGCGTGCCAGCTGGCCCATGACATCTCTACCCTTCCCACTTCTCCCATCCCTACCACCTTCCCTCCTCTCAAGTTTGTCATCCCTACCCTTGACCAACCCTACCTTGTACCCGTCCCCCCTTGTAAATAGTTGTACTTGTTTTGATAATGTTTGTTGTTGTAAATACATTTTATATTTTTATACGAATAATGTGTTGCTCTCTGATTTGCAGCTGCCTATGGGTGCTCAGTTGCAGGGTGTACATGCCATCTGGGCTGGTATGGTCCTGGGTATGTGTGTGTGTGTGTGTGTGTGTGTGTGTGCGTGTGTGTGCATGGGAGGATCTCCAGCATGGCAGTGACTTTTAGTTGGTCTTGCCGTCTGCCACCACTGCTGGGTGCACAGGGTGTGTCTGGCTGTAGGCTTCTGTCTGCACAGAGGTTGGCGTGTGCTGGGGGAGATGCATGGTTTCCTGCAGTGCCAGTCACTGCACATAGGTGGTGTCTTGGGGTCACAGTGCAGGGGTGTGCTGTGCTGCACGTGGGAGCTGATGTGCACTGTGGTTGTCAACCCCTGTGTGTGTGGCACTCCCCAGCCTGCCAGTGGTTGTGCTGGGGTGTCATGGCTCTGCTATGCTTTGTTGGCTTGTCCCCATGGGCAAGTAGATCATCCGTCCCACCCCAGTGATGCTGTGCTTGGGGTGTGCAGGTGTGGTGTGGGTTCTGCAGTGTGTTCCTGTGCCCATGTGTGGCATGGCTGGTGGTGGCCCCAGCCTGCCTCCCTGGATGTGCAGTTCCATTGCTCTGGGGGGCTCTGCTTGCGCTGGCACCTCTGGAATGCTCAGCTGGGCTGCCCTGGTTGCGCCATAGCGCAACATTTCGGCTCAGCTTCTCCTTCCTGGTTGCGCTATGGCGCAGTATGTGTGATATTCAGACGTTGGTTGCTTGCGCAATTTGTTCTGCTCCATGTTTGAATATCGCACCTGTTGCGCATTTGCGCAACTGGTTTGTGCTTGCTCCTGCTGTTGCGCTCATTTTGAGCGCAGTTTGAATATCTGGGCCGAAGTCTCTTCCATTACAATCTCTTTTAAGTAATTCAATAATTCAGAAGTGTCCTGTAAAAGGGCTATGTGTTCATAACCACTGCATTTAATGTGGTGGTCCACAAACTGTGTTAAGTTATCTGTGAGAGATCCAATGCTACCCACAATTTTTCTAGCTGGTGGCTTATTTAATCTTTTGTGGACCTTTGGTAAGCCATACAGTACTGGTCTAATAGGATGTTTCACTGTTAGGAAGTTAAAAGTGTCCAAGTCAATAATATTCATCGTTAGTGCATCTTGTAATATCATGTCAATTTCTTTTTTACATTTTTTAGCTGGATCCCAGTTTAAGCATGTGTAAAAGGTACTATCATTTAATTGCCTTTACATCTCTGTTTTTTTTTTAATTTTTTTATTTAATATACTTTAATCATTTTTTAACTAGAAACATATAAGGAATATAGACCATGGTATTATGACAAGGATATTTAAATAAAACAAAACATAGACAAAACAAGACAAACCTAACCATTACATTCTACCCCCCATTCCATCTCCTCCCTCTCTCCCTTCCCTCCACCCCCTCTCATCCACCCTCCCCCTTATCCCCATGCAAACACTAGAAAGTTATTATGTGTATAGGAGGGATATAACAAACTATGAGGAGGTAGGTATTTCTTTATGGCCTCCATAAAGATAGAAGTGTAAATAGGGATTCTCACATCTTCCTGTAAACTTGAGGTCTATTATACATGTGTGCTATATGCTTTTCCAGTTGGATAGCCAGCAAAATTTCATGGTGCCATTCCTGAACAGTCGGAAGTGAGGCATCTTTCCAGTGTCTCAACATGGTAAATTTTGCTGTGGCTGATATCAAGGCCAGATGTGCTTTTCTTATTCTAGGGGTGCCATGGGGAAAGGCATTTATTAGACAGCTGTCGGGGTAAATAGAGACTCAAGGCCCAGCAAGGGATCTAGCACCTGTTTAATCACAGCCCAAAATTATTGGACCATTGTACAATGCCACAATAGATGAAACAGCATGCCATTGGCTTCACCACATCGGGAGCAAGAGGGGGAAGGGAGTCAACCCATTTTATATAGTTTAGTTGGAGTGTAATATAAATTGTGCATAATATTAAATTGGACAAGCCTAAGTCTGTCCTGCTTGATAAATCAATATATTGAGTCCCAGATTCTCTCCCAGCCCTTCTCCTCAGTAGTAAGAAACAGTTCTTGTACCCAACAGTAACATGTACTCTGAGGAAAATGGGGGTCCAGGGATTGGAGAATCTTGTAAGTCCTAGAGACCACATGTGGTTGGTCGGCTGCCTCGAACAGAGAAGAGAGAGCCTCCATAGGGGAGGGGGGCCATGGTTTCTTACCCATGAATGACAGTATGGCCCCTCTGATTTGTAAGAATTTAAACATGTCTTTACTCTGGAGATTAAGTCAGGCTTGAAGTGAATGGAAGGGGACTATGGTATCACCCTCCAGAAATGTAGACAAAGTACAATTTCTCAAGGGGGGCCAGAAAGAAGCCAGGAGAGCTTGGTTATTTATCCAGAAATGTGGGTTGTTTAAAACAGGCTGCTCACCTGACGTGCCAGTTTCTTGAGAGGTGCCCCTGGATTTGAGAAAAGGCTTTTATTGAACACCCAACTGGAGAATTTATTAGAGTCTTCGGGACTTGTGAGGGAGATGAATAAGCCAGTGACATAAGGGAGCACTGATTCTTACTGGCTAGAGCCCTTTCTATATTCAACCACAAAGGGGTATATTCCTTAGTTCCTCGAGCTACTGACCGAATTGTCCATAATGCAAGTCTGCCAATATGATGGGCTCCATAGTAAAGGAAAAAGGAAGGGAGCACCAGACCACCTTTAGATTTTGGGGCAGTGAGTTTTACGTAGGCTTTACGGACTCTCTTTTTCTTCCACATAAATGCATTAAGGGTACTCTGGAGGCGGGCGAACCACACTTTGGGGAAATGGAAACCTAGCATATTCATAGGGTATAGGAGTCGGGGAAGTATATTCATCTTTATAAATACTGATTCGTCCCCATAAGGAGATAGGAATCACATCCCACCTCTTCAGATCCTATTCTATGGTATGGAGTAATGTGAAATTCTCTTTAATCATGACTGAGAGGTTTCTTGCCACCTTGATACCCAAGTATGTTAATGCGGTAGATTCCCATGTTAGACCTGTATTACTAATACTAGCTCAAACCATATAAGCATTTAGAGGAAACGCCTTAGATTTGGAAAGGTTAAGTTTATAGTATGAAACTACCACATATTCTCGTATTTCTTTAAGGAGAATGGGGACAGTAAGATGCGGGTTTTCTAAGTGCAGTAAGAAATCATCTGCATAGGTTGAGAGGGTGTAACGCCAGTCTGCCACCTGGATGCCTGTTAAGGTAGGTAAATTAATTAGTCTACGAATGAGGGGTTCTAAGTGAATATTAAATAGCAAAGGTGAGAGTGGACATGCTTATTGGGTGCCATGCTGGAGAGGGAAAGAGTCTGATAGACAATCATTGCACCATATACGTGCTGTAGGGAAAGTGTAAAAAAGTTGGATCCATTTAATAAAATCAGAAGGGAAGACAAATTGGTGGAGGGACTTGAATAGAAATACCCAGGAGACCCGATGAAATGCTTTCTCGGTGTCTAATGAAATTAATGCCATGGGCTTATCAGAGTCCTTGGTTGCCGAGATAAGGTGGAGCAACTTTCTCATATGGTCACTGGACGAACGTCCCGCCATAAAGCCCACCTGCTCCGGACCAATGATTTCTCCCAAAACCGGAGAAAGACAGTTTGCTAGGATTTTAGCTAATATTTTTATGTCTGTGTTAAGTAATGAGATGGGACGATAATTTTCAGGGGATTGGAGGTCCTTCCCTGGCTTTGGGAGAAGAATAATCAGGGCTTCTAGAAAAGTAGAGTCTGTCATTCCTTCATTGAACCAGAAGTTAAAAACTTCTACAAGAAAAGGAGCCAGCTGCGCACAACATGACTTATATAGATTATTTGAGAAACCATCCGGACCAGGGGCCTTGTCCAGGGGTAGCTGTTTAATTACCTGCTGCACCTCATGTAATGAGATATGAGTACCCAAGTTAACAGTAGAGGTAGCAGATAGTTTAGGGAGGTTAGCAGACTCTAGGTAAGCAGTTATCATTTGGGGTGATGGACATGATTCAGCTTGTATCGAATAAAAGTCCCGGAAAAAAGTCCCAAATGCTGCAATGATGGCCCTGGAGTCCGTGAGCACCGCTCCAGCTTGTGAAGGCCGGAGGGCACATATAAATCTACTCACTTCCATCTGTTGCAACCTAAGGGCTAAGAGTTTGCCTGCCCGTTCCCCAGACTCTAAATATTTGAGTTTAGTATTATGTAAAGCTAACTTTGATTTTTGGGCCATGAGTTCAAAATATTGGAATTGGAGGGAATGTAATTTGGCCCAAGCTGAGTTGTTGGATGAGTGATTCAGGGAATGCTTCAAGTGGGCAATTTCGGAGAGCAGGAATGAGAGATGGTCACGGGCTCTTCGGGATTTCGTTACTGCCAGATGGATAAAATCACCCTCCAGTGAGCATTTGAGGCTGCCCAGACTATGTCAAGTTCGTTCACAGTGCCCCTGTTTTGTTCTAGGAAAGCAGAAATAATATCTTATATATGAGTAAGTATCGGGGGGGGGGGGATTTGAGAAGCTGGTTGTTCAGCCGCCAGATGGAGTCACGTATAATCCCAGGTCCTAATAAGTAAGAGCTGCTAATAGGAGAGTGGTCAGATATCACCCTGGCTTGTATTGTAGTATCTAATATTCCGGAGAGACCAGAAGAGCTAACAAGGAAGTAATCGATTTGGGAGAGTGTACGGTGTGTGGGAGAGTAGTAGGTGTACTGCCTTTCCATAGGATGCAGGACTCGCCAGACATCTATAGTTCCTGTACCCTTCATTAGGTCTTGCAGGGCTCGCTGGGCAGGGGTTAACCCTAATCCTTTTATTATCTGACCTATCTAGGTCAGTTTGGGGTACAAGGTTCCAATCCCCCCCTCAAAATTGTCAGTTTGGGAGGATCCAAAATAAATATTGATAATAGCTGAGAGGAAAAAATGAGGGGAGTCTATGTTTGGTCCGTATAGTGAACCTAATAGGATAGGTTGGGATTCTAACTTGCCATGAAGGATAACGTTTTGCCCTTCTGGATCATGGCATTCCTGTACCAGAGGGAAGGGAACAGTTCTGGTGACACAAATTACAACACTTCTCTGCGAGGAAGATCCAGAGCCGAAAACCTGTCGCACCCAATTCCTTCGGAAGAACATTATGTCCTCCCTATGAAGGTGTGTCTCCTGTAAGCACACTATACTGGCTTTAAGAAGTTGAAGATGACGGAATATCATTTGTCTCTTACTTTTATTCTGGGCTCCTTTTACATTCCAACTGATAAAGGTATAGGGACTTCTCATCTAATCAAAGTTCTGGGTGGATATATAGTGTAAGCAAAAGGCTTCTTCACAGCCTCTTGTATTAACCCCCATACTGAGAGAGAAAACAGTAGTGTGGCACAACCCTCCCCTCCCTCCCCATATGTGGAATAAACATTGATTTATTATGTGTATCAAATCACTTTGTACCCCACCCCCTGCCCCACTACCCTCAATAAAACCCCATACAAAAAATATTTTACTAAACGCATAACAACTCTAAACTATCGCACCCCAAGTTCTCTCCAACTGTCTCACCAATTGCTTACCATCAGGTGATGTTTCTTAAACTAACCAGAGAAAAAACATCCATAAAGAGCCCTCCCCGCAAAACAGGTTGCCTTACTAAACTTCAGAAAAAAATTGTGCAGTACACATAGTAAGGCAATTACAATAACTCATACCTAAGTGAAAGAGAAAATTAGCACTAACACCATTATTCTTCGATTTAAAGAAACATGATTCACAAAATAATTTTATTATGGCCTCATAACTGTGAGCAAGAGACCTGCAGGGTGCATGATAAGTGTACCATTGAGTCTATAGTCTACTTTGGCATCATCAGCTATCCTGCCCTAAAGAGAATGACAATGTGTAGATTGCTAACATTATGTCCATTTTACATTGTAGGCTACGCTGCACTAAAAAAAATTAAAATGAGCAATTTGCTAACCCATATGAGTAACTTAAATAAAAATCTGGTTGTCACTTGAAGTAAATTGCTAGTCCAGTTGTAGTTCTTGTAATTACTGTCTTTTATACATGAAAGAAAAAAGATATAGTAGTTTTTTCTGGTCCTACTCAAGGTGAGGGGTTAGGATTAGCTTAATCATTACTCACAACACAACTCAATAATAAAATAGTATTCAGTTCTCTCAAGTCCAATATTAGGGTTAATCTCTGTCTGCAAGACTCTCTGTGCTATCCGACTGTGACATATCAAAGAATGGTGCTAGAGTGAGTGATTTACTCGCATCAGCTGTTTTCGCTTACAACCACCGTATTCACACGTAATGGAGACGATTTACTGAAATTCACTGCAGCTCTTCATTTAAAGAGGTCGGGGAGAAGATACTGGAGCTCTGTTGACGCCTGCTCAGGAGAATCAAAAGACACCCATTTTTCCTGATGTCTGACCTGTAGTATCGCTGGGTATTGTACCCTAAATGGCTTGCTAGCTGCTATCAGTTTGGAGACCAGGGGATGAAGCTCCTGTCTTCTGGTTCTCACTGACTGGGGTAGATCTCTTGTGCAATTCATATCTTGTGGCCCTCCCAAAGTAAACTCTGTGTTTCCTTTGTCTTCATGCTGATGTGCTGCTTATCTTGAAAGTTTAGAAGTTTAAAAATGAGGGGCAGAGGAGGAGCACCGGCTGGGGGGGGGGGCACAAAGAACGGTGTGTCCTTTCGATGATGTACATATTTCCATTTGGAGAGGGCCCTGCTATTTTGTTATAGAATTTTTGGAGGAAAGTTATGGGGTTAGAGCCTTCTTCATTCTCTGGCAGATCAAGAATAAGAAGATTGTTGTGCCTACTGCGCCCCTCCAAATCCTCTATTTTTTTCTTCTAATTTTTTGAATCTGCACTGCATGGCGTTAGAGTCTTGCTCTGCTCTCCCTTGCCATTTCTCCATGGAGGAAATTCGGGCTTCGGAGTCATTGGCTCGCATCGCGAATGTGTCCACTGAAGTGCGGAGCTGCTGGAGATCTGTGGAGATGCCGGAAATAGTCTCTTGTAACGGCTGCATTATTTCTATAAAACGCTCCTCAGTAAGGGTTGTAGCCGTTTGCAAAGTTTGGGCAGTATTTGCGGCCTGTTGTTTTAACTTCTTCGCAGCCTTGTCCTTCCCTGGAGTCATAGGAGGAGAGTGACACAGGAGTGCTTTTTTTCATCTCGATGTCCATGTTCCGAGTCCCAAAATGAAGACCGCTGGATCTCCCGAGACACTGGCACAGACTATGGTGAAGTAAAAATCACCAGGTATGGTTTCTAAGCTAGTTATATGAGAGAGGGATAGGGACTAGGTGAAACAAGCTGCTTCCCTTCAGCTAGTCATCACGTGATCTGATTTTCACATCTCTGTTTTATAATCATACTTATTCATCAGGACAATCACTCCCCCATTATCAGCCGGTTTCACAATTATATGATCATGCTTGCTCAAGTGTTCAATTGCTAGTTTTTCTTCAGCTGTACAAATATAATATCTTGCTCTCAGCAGTTCCAAGTTCTTTAAGTCCCTTAAACAAACTCTTTCAAAAATTGCAACTGCTGATTTTTTTTTTTTGGGGGGTGGGGGGATGAAGGTAGATTTGGGCTTAAATTAGAAATTTCCATTCAAAACTTCACTCTCAGACATAAAAGTTTCATCTGTTGTGTCATCACTGTGGCTCTCTGTATGCTCATAATGTTCCTCTTTAAAAAATAAAGTCTTTAAGTTAAGCGTCAGTGTAAATTTATATATAGCAATCACTGTCTCAAACTGAATTAAATTCTGTGTTGCTATAAACAAGAGGCCCTTTTGCAACACCTTCATTTCTGTGTCAGTCAAGGAAGTCTGAGATGTTAAAGAGTATGTTGTTTTGATTCAGAAATTGTGACCCCATTTCCGATAATTGGTGTGTCTCCTGGGTTGTCTGTGTTGCCAGTTCCCCCTCCTCTGACCTCCAACCCATCCTCCCCCTTCTCCCCTTACCTCTTGTTCCTCTCCTAGTGTGTTGTCCTGGAATCTTGCTATTCTTGGACTTCATCTGGGTATGCATTCTGGCAGTTGACTACTCTGACCGTATGCCGTAATTGGAGTTGTCTGAAGCATGGGAGCTGAGGTAGATGGGGGGAGGGGGCAGGAAAAATTGTGCAGTTGTTGTTCTCCGGGTCTGAGGGACATAGATGGTGCCTGCACCTGTGATCGTGTGCTGGGACTAATGCCCCCCCGTGTACCTAGCTGGTGTCTGCAGGCCTCTTGATTTGGGAGGATCTCTTCTTGAATGCTTTCTAAAAAAGGGTGCGGACTATTCTCGGATTCTGAGCTGCTAGTGTATACATCACATGATTGAATTCAAAAGTGCAAGTTGCTATATGTTTTCTTCAAAATTTATTTTTTTGGTGTTTTTCTACTTTTCCAATTAAATATTCAACCTTCCTCATTGTCCCTGTGATCCAGGGGTCGATCTTAACATTGTTTTACTAGCTCAAACACTAGTGCAAATTGACCAGGGCTAGTGCAGCTAACTATCTACTTGCCCATCTTGACTAGTGCAGATTTTCATGGCTGCTAAAGTTAAAAAAGTCTCTACTTTAGCATTTTAGCATTCTCTAGCCCTCATGCTAATCTCTTTCAATATTCCAGATGGCCAGGTGTGATTAACAGCTCTTTAAGAGCTGCAATTATCTGACAGTTCAAGAGAGGGATCCCACAAAAGACTCAATGTGAGTCATTATGACTCCACTGTTAAGACTTTTAGCTAGTGTCCAGGGTGTGATCAAGGGTAGAGTGCTGTTAAGTCATTAGGTTCCCATTTTCTGAATGTGTCTATGTCTAACAATTTGTCCAATATTATTAAGACCAGTGCCCCTCATTTCTCTACATTTTGAGTGTTTGCATCCAACATTTCAGTGATAAAATGCACGGAGGTATACAGGGTCGGCCCTGCAGGTGGTGGGTTTTATTCCAGCCTCACCATAACTTCCCTCTCCCCTCCAAATCTCCTAATTCTGTTCTTTCCATGGACACCACTGCAAACCAGACTCTGTAGTGACCATCCATAGATCCATAGCTGTCATTACTGGCAAGTGTAGGGGGTCCACAGTTCTTCTAAATGGACCATGTCAGCCATCTCCATCCATACAGTTCCACCCTTATCTAACTCAGCATGTCCTTTCAGCCCCAAAACAAAGCAAAAATAAACCTTGATAAAATACATATGGCAATTTGAAACCTTGAAATAGGCATTCCTTGGGTGCATAGATCATCCTATACAGAAATAGAGATAGTATAGCATTTTGCCTATGTACTGTTTCCCCTTGGCTGATGAAAGGACGATGTTAAAGAAACATCTGTTATTGTTGGGGCAGGGCATGTTGAAATCAATGCTTTTACAAATAAAAATGTCATAGTTTTCTATTTCCCAAGCTCCTTAGGTTTGTCTAGCCCCCACTCCAAAGAAATCTTAGATGTACTCCTGGCTCACTTGAGACAGTACAAAAACTTTCAAAAGTGCAGGTCTCCAGTTGACTATATAGGGTGGGGACCGAGAGTGTCTTTCTCTGCCCGACTCTGTTCATTGCCCTGTGGGTGGTGGTGACAGTGTTGTGAGGTGCATGATGATGTCAGCTATCGTATGCACAGAGCTAGGACTGCTTGATTGAACATTTGCTGTTGTGATATCCTCTGTCTGTTTGGTGTGGTTGTGGGGGTTGGGGGAAGAAAGAGGATGAGAGGAGGCCATGGTACAAAACAATGGGGGTCTCACTGTCTGTGATGGATGGCATTGCAGTCTTTGTTTTCTGCTGGGGAGCTGGAAGCAGTGTGGAAGCAGGATAAATGTGCAATAATCAGAGTATTTCTTGGCTTTGCTTGCATTGTTTCCTGTATAAGTGATCAAAATTTATCATTATAATTAAGGGCTAGTGCAACCATCTGCAGGCTAGTGCAATTTTGAATCAACTTGCCCTGCTGGCTTGTGCAAAAAAAGGTTAAGGTTGACCCTTGCTGCGATCGCATTCAAACTTGTTTACTTTGACTCTCTCAATATCAGCATCTTGTTTACGAATGGTTTCTTCAAGCTCTTTGTGGTATTGGGGATATTCAGTATGGTTCACAATAGTCAATGCTAGTTTTTTTTCTTCAACAAATCTGCTTTAATCTCCTTTTCCAGCTCTTCCCCGTCTTTTAAAATATATTCAGTTAACCCAGTTGTTGATTTTAATAGATGCTTTTGCCACCCTGCTAGAAAGTCCTCTCTACCTAGTGTAAACACTGGGGCTATTGTCCATCTCAGGCCTCGTGGAGCATGAGCTACTGCTAAGTATGCCGACAGGGAAGTTCTTTGCCAATACAGGTGTCAGGCCTTCAAACCAACTCACTCCAGTGAAGTAAAAGCTTGTTTGATATCCAGAATTTCATTATGTTCTGTCTGTTCAAAATTCCCCACATCAGAACCAGGCCTAGTTTGGTTGTTTAAAAAAGGGTTTGCTCCATCTGAAACAAACAATGAGTCTACAAAAACACTTGGAAAAGCCTGCAGGGGAGGGGCATCATTACTAGCTACAGAAGCGTTCAATTTCATCTTCAGTGAAATGCTGTAGACTGGTTCAACAGTTATTGAGCACACCAAAAATGCCAACAAGTATCAAAACAGTTAGGTGGCTAAAACAATGGGATGGAACCAACATTCAAAAAGTGTACTCACAGAAGCAGACAGCAGCACTGCTACATCATCACTGTTGAGCCCTCATAAAGAAGTCTTGTTGCAGGTAGGATAAAAGTCCAATTTAATTTTATTGTGGATGCCAGCATGCAGATATCTGTGCCCCTCCCCAAAAGCAGCCAAACATTTTCGTGCTACACACTGCGCTTTCTCAAGACTGAGGTAGCTAAGGGTATTGTACATGATACAGCTTGAATTTGAAGTAACAATGCTAGAAAAACATTTTATATATTGCTGTGTACTGAAGTGCATAACCAGCATCCCAGAAATATTACCCCTTGTCTCTTAAGCAGGCATAAATATTGTAAGTGAAGAATGAAAAAGTTAAAAAGTGAGTAAATATCAGTACTAAAATGGTTAAATAACCAAATACATTACTTTTGTGAAAAACATAAGTTAAACATTTCAGTCATCATAAATAAGTGGACAGCTGGAAAAAAATCATTCTGTCCAGGAGGATAATAAAATTTAGTGTGATATTGCCAAAATCTTTCTCTTTGTTGTAATTTCCTACTTAGGTCCACCCCCCCCCCCCCCAACATGCTAAAATACTTTTTCCAATATTTGAAATTCAAAAACATGTGTTTTCTCTTTTTCTTTAGAATGTTGGGCTACTGCTCTAATATTATTCTGGTTCATCCCACTTCTAACATGCTGACGAATCTTATGTTTAAACTTTTGTGTAATCTTGCCTATGTAAAAACCAGTACAAACTTTACAGGTGGCAGAATATACAATGTTATCAGTATTACATGTACAAAATTGTTTGATCTGGTAAATGCAACCAGAGACTGGATGTATAAAAAAAATTCCCCAGACTTAATATACTGTATTTACAATAGGAGCAATTCCCACATCTGTAAGTCCCTCTCAGAAGGGAAGCATGTTGCTTTTTCTTCCTAACTCCTTCCCAATATGTACTACAAACTAATGAGTCCTTCAGATTAGAACCTCACTTGTATACTAACTGAGGGGGCTCATCTGTCATGTGCTGTAGTGTCCTCTCTGTCTGCAGAATATGCCAGTTACTCGTAATGATGTTCTTTACCGTATAGGCTTGTTGGCTAAATGTAGTTAGATATTTTAGTCTGGACGTAGTGTTACTATTACTCTGTTTCTTTCTATGATTTTTCTCCTTATTTGGTACTAGCAGCTAATTTCTATCCAGAGCATGTATTCTAGATTTGGCCTCATTTATTAATTACCCATCATAGCCCCTAGCTATAAAATGTTCAGTCAATTCCAGAGCATTCAGTTCATAATCTACAGTACGTGAACAATTCCTCTTTGCCCTGATGAATTATCCCACTGGGATGTTACTAGTAATATGTTCTGGGTGACAACTTTTGAAGTGCAAAAGAAAGTTTTTATCTGTCTCTTTACGACCGAGCTTGGTTTCAATACTCCCATCAGCCATTTTAAAGATGGTGAAGGCCAAGAAATTAAGTTAATTTTTGTCTATTTTGACATCAAAGCTGAGGTTCCTATTGGTAAATTCCATATAAGAGACAAAATTAAAAAGTTTGACTTCTGTTCCCTTCCAAATGAAGAAGAGGTCATCTATATAACGTTTATAGAAATCGATATGATGTGTAAATAAGGATTACTGTCATTATAGATCACCTCATCTTCCCAGCCTGCCTTATATATGGCAGCATAATTTGGAGCCATGGCTGCCCCCATGGCAGTTCCCCTACATTGCAAATACATGTCTTTATACAGGAAAGCACTGCATGTTAGGATCTTTTCTGTCAGGGTCAGTAGAAACTCTATGTAAGGTTGTGAGTAGGATGTTTTCATATATAATGCCTCCTGCATCTGTTCTAAACCTTCATCATTTGGGATGTTTGTGTAGAGAGAACAGACATCCATGGAGATAAAATATGAAGTCTCTTCCATTTTGATCTCTTTTAAGAAATTCAATAGGTCAGAAGTGTCCCGTAAACAGGGCAATGTGTATTTGTAATTTAACTGTTTTAGCACTGATATTTGCTTATTTTTTTATTTTTTCATTCTTCACTTACAATATCTATTAAATTTTGTATTATATATATATTTATGCCTACTTAAAGAGACACTGTCAACCCCCTTAGGTCTCAAAGTGTCCCTAGTTTAAAAAACACATTTTATTATTACCAACATTCTGTAAATATTGCTGATGTAGCTGGTAGTTTGATTCTTACTGGGGTTTTTTTTTCTAAAAAAGTGAAAAAATAGACTGCCCACCATACTGGTGTTACCACACAAACACAAGTTTGTTTACATTCCTTGATCAGTTCCATTGCATCTTTCCTAGACTTGGGAACACCCACAACACAGTGTAGCCCCTCATGATGCAGTGAGATTTTAGTAGGCTACTGCCTCATGAGTGGCTGCACTGTTTGGGTGTGTTTCTAATGCTTAGGAAGAATGCAGTAAGAACAGATCCAGGATTGTAAACAAAACAAGGTTGTTTATAAATATACATTACCATGCATTTCACTAAATGTTCCACTAAACAAGGAGACAGACAAAACAAACAGCAGCATTAATGCCTTTTAGAGAAGGTAAGCAATATAAAATGTAGGTTTTTAACTAGAAATAATATTATGAAAAATAGATTGACAGTGTCCCTTTAAGAGACATGGGGTAGTATTTCTAGGATGACGGTTTTGCACTTTAGTACACAGCTACATATATATTTAGAATGTTTTTCTGGCATTGTCTCTTTAAATTCAAGCTTTGTTATGTGTAATACTCTCAGCTGCCTCGGCCTTGAGAAAGCGCGGTGTGTAGCACAAAAACGTTTGGCTGCTCTTGGGGAGGGGCACGGGTATCTGTGTGCTGGCATCCACAATAAAGTTAAATTGGACTTTTATCCTGCCTGCATCAAGACTTCATTATGAGGATTCAGCAGTAATGTTGTAGCCATGCTGCTGTCTGCTTCTGTGAGTACACTTTTTGCATTTTGGCTCCGTCCCCTTGCTTTAGCCACTTGACTGTTTTGATACTTTTTAGAAAAATTATGTAGATCTAAAGGGATTGGGGGTTTACAGGTACCACAGCTCTTCTTGTATGGTTTTGCCCTCCATGGCAGTAAGTATTTTAAGTGGTTGAAGGACCCGTAGGTGAGATTTTCATCCCTAGCATGGTGGAACATTGAAAACTTCAGGGATAAATCCCATCATGTTGCTTTACCTTTACTCCTCTACACCCACATTAGTAAACGTCCTGCCCAGTTGAAATGATCACTGATTGGTTGGTCATCAGCAATTATGTCATTTTTTTAAACTTAATACTCATAAAGACTCTGGACAGCCATTCTTTAATAATTTAAATGTCATGATAGGTAACAGAGTGGTCCAGTCTTCTACTTGGAGGGGTTTAAAAGTGTTGTGTCTATCAGATTTTCTTAGAGGAGATACATTTCTATCTTTACCACAATTTAGAGACATGTTTCACCTTCCTGCTTTTCCGGTTTTTGGCTATGCTCAGTTTAAACACTGCCTGTATTCTATTTTGGGGCCACCTCCACAGTCTGAGGAGGCCTCCAAATGTTTTTTTTCATTGGCTTCTTTAACAAGCCAGGATAGACCAATTTCAAGGATATTTAAGGAACTGGGAACTCAACTTTGGAAATCTTGTTTTCTTCTGGTTTATTATTGGCAATTGGTAGCTAATTTGTCACACAATGCGACCAAGGGGAAGTCAGTCTGGTCTGATATATATTAAATATATTAAGCAAGATAGACTACACCTTATACAATTTAATATACTCTACAATTTGTATTACACTCCACTTCAATTGTATCGTATGGGCAGATGGGCTGATGCCACTTGTCATAAATGTTTTCAAGAAACTGGTTCCCTGATCCATATGGCATGGTTCTGTCTTGGTGTGGCCTCCTTTTGGCATACAATTAAGGATTTTCTTTCTCCATTTTTTGGTCACACCAATTATTTTTCACTGGAAGTTTGTATTATTGATAATTACTCAGCTATTTGGTCATGACACCATAAAGCATAAATCGCTCTTCTTTCAGGGCTGGCTAAACTTCTAATACTCAGACATTGGGATTAATGACTCCTTCCCGAAAAGGCAGGAATGGCTTCAAGATATGTTTCAGGCAATGAATGCAGAGAGGGCCATCGTAATCCAGCATGATAACCTAATAAAATGCCAGGCTTTATGGGAGCCTCTTTTATGTTTTTTTACTGGGAGGTGAAAGGTCAGGGTTGGATTATACCCACTGTTCCCCCAATGATGACAGATATCACTGTAAAATGGATAATGGTTTTTAATATTTACTTTTTTACCTTTCCTGTCTTTATTCAGTACATGGAGTATGTGTTGTGTGTGTGTGTGTGTGGGGGGGGGTTAGGGAGATGATGGCTTGGGGATTTGGGGGGCGAAGGGAGGGACAAATTCTGACAGATGTGTTCAGTATCTGTTCTGTTTCAGCCATTGTCATTGTTATGTATTCCTCCTTGGAAGGTGGGGGAGGTTGGGGGTGGTTTGGTCACTTTATGGATTGGACAGTGTTTGACTGTTGTATTTTGTATTTTTGTTAATATACTCAATAAAGTTTATTTAATTGCAAAAAAAAAGGAATAGCCATATGAAAGAAATGTGCATTAAAGCAGGTTACTTTGTCACTTGATCTTCATTGTCTCCTCACGATAATCAAGAAATGATATCATAAGCCTCTGCTTCCCACAACATAATAATTTCTACACAATCAAGTGCGATGTCACAACCAGAGGATTATGATGCAATTTGTAGACAAGCAGCCAGAGCAGATGAAGACCAAAAGGTGGAGATTCCAATTTAATGATAATTTAATAAGTAATAAAGTGTGAGATGAATGTTGATGTATTAAATACTATATAATTTGTGTTGAATTGTAACAGTGGTATGCTAATGTAAAGGATGCAGTCCATCTTTTCCATCCCTCCTGATTAATGGCAGTGATGATATTCAGTTAGAGTATGAAAACATAACCAGTTGGAAGTTTACTCTTACTCATACTGTATAACACTCAATGCCATTCTCCATCTAGACCCACTTTGAAGGTCTGAACACTACTAGCTTCCTCATTCTCACAAGATATTCTCTTCCACATGTTCATCAACCTTGGTGTGCATCAGTTCTTTCTATTTCACCTTGTTCAACTCCCCTCAGTCTGAGTGCATATTTTCTATTTCTACTTACACTTATCAGCTCAAATATCTGTGTATACTCCACGCTGTCTATCCTCCATGCTGTCTATCTCAGTATCCTGTGTACAAGGCGACTGTGATCGAACGCTGTCAAAAAGGGCAACTCAATCATAGCACCTGTGCATAGGGCTACCTGGCAGGGTAATGACTGGATATGGTGGGTAGGCAAATATAGCGACAGGATGTTGATATGAATACATGCACGTGGGGGGGGGGATCCCTGCCATGTGATGGGCACAAGGGGATGGAGGGTTTATTGGGTGTGGTGCAGTGGTGGGCTGCTGAGCTGGCCTTGTGGTGTGTTGAGTAGGTGGCAGGCTGAGGTTGGGAGGTTGGCAGGTTTGGTTCTGGGTGTGATCGTGTTTTTGCACCAGGTCTTTTTTTTTTTTTTTAAGTTTTGCAATGCCCCAACATGCACCCCTCTGGAGTTGAGAATCCTTTAGTAGAGGGGTGCAAGGGGTGCAGCCTCCACATAACATAAATATTGTGCACCTTCAGAAGTTCGCTATGAATGTACATCACCGAAATTAATTTTTGGTGATGTACACTTGCCCAAACAGCGATCACCATTCCGCAATCGCTGTTATTACATGGAACCATCTATCTCCTTTACTACTCATAACATTGTGATCATATCCATGTTTGGCTTTTTCTTTTCTAGGTGGAATAATTTCAGTATTTCTAATCTTTCCTTGTAGAACTTGCCTCCTGAGATACTAATCAGCTTTGTGGCCCTGTGCTAGACCATTTTGATGCCTTCAATGTCTTACTGTACTGAGGTGACCAGAGCTGGACAAGAGATACAGTGGATTCTGAATTTAACAGTAAAATCTTGGCAAAGAAGCCAACTTTGCACTACATGAAGTTCTGCAAATATTTTGCCCATAGTCCAAACTTCATGAAAACATATCACTGTTACCCATTATTTTAAGTATCAGTTTCACTATAACTGATCATTAATTACATGTAACAGTATAATTTCCTTGTAGTTACATGTTTGTTGTATGCAACTAGATTGCAGTTACAATGCAGTTACTGTGTAGTTTGCCACATGAATGACAATTCACTAGCAAAATGCCACTTTGCAAAGTTTACAGTTCAGAAACTCTTCCCCACCAGTATGGCACCCTATCCCTCCCACCTTCTTCAGTCACCCACACAGCCCAGTAATCATTAAATAACCTCTGTCTCCTGTCCACTCTGCTCTCTGTCACAATAACCTCCTTCCCAGCAGTCACCCACATGGCTCATCAGGTAATTATTATTTCCAGTAGCTTTGTATGAAGTCTGTACTATCCATTCCTAGCCCGACACAAAATGGCTGCTAGAAGACAATGAGTTACCTAAACTGCAGTCCCTCAGCCCCATGTGGCACCCTATCCTACCTCGTCTGTCACCCACACAGCCCAGTATTCATTAAATACACTCCATCCCTACCCCACTCAACAACCTGTCCCACTCATATCCCCAGCAGTCACCCACCCACTTGCATAGTTTTTTTTATCATGTAAAATTTTATTGAGTTTTTCCAATATGTAACACCTTGTTTATAAGATACACAATAACAAGCATATAACTAAGTACAATACCAGACAGGTAGAATGAAATCAGTTTATAAGACATTCAACTGTAGCAGAGCGATATATGAGATAGCAATAAACTACCTCAGCACCTAGAAAAGTCTCAGTCAGTCTCCACCAAGGTGTAGACTGCAGTTTAAGTGATTTGATTATAGTATGTTTTATAGAGGTGCAGAATCTGGTAGAAATAAAGTTCAAAACAACAATGCAATGTAGCACAAACAGCTCATTTACATAACGATATCCTGCCACACAGATTCTTTTGGTTAACATAGACCAGGTAGTTTGGTGATAGAGTATCTGGATTATCAGTAGATCAGGACTGAAACATGAAAATTAATAAGAGATAGAGATGAGGGTGGTAGGGAGCATACTATCAATCATACAGGGGAGAAGCTCCGTGTTAGACATTCCAGAACAGAGCCAGTCTAATGTCAAGTGATAGGAGGATTTTGCAATGGACGAGGGGGCACCATACAAATGTGGGTGTGCAGGTAGGGATTCCATTTCGAGTAGTAGCCGGGAAGTTTTCCTTTGGCCACTGCTGTAAGTCTCTCAAAAACAGCCAGTCTGACCATGGCTGCACACCATTGAGAAAGTGTGGGAGGTGAAGGTTGCCTCCATTTCACTAGGATGGCTCTCTTTGCCTCCATGATAGCAGCCAGGACCCATGCTTTATCGGACGGTGGAAGCAAATTTAATGTGGAGGTGTCCCCCAACAGAAGGGGATAATGTTGAAGAGATAGTGGCTGACCTACTATGGTAGAGCAATCATTCAGGACTGCGGTCCAAAAAGCACTGATTATTGGGCATGTCCACAAGATGTGGTATAGGTGGGCTGGGAAAGAGTGGCATCTCCAGCAGTTATCCTGTGGATTTACCTTTAGCTTGTGGAGGACTGTAGGGGTTTGGTACCACCTAAGGAGGATTTTTAATTGGATCAGCTGACTCTTTGTGTCTTCATATGCCGTGTGGGCCACTGTAAGGCATTCTGACCATTGTTGCGGAGATAAAAGATGGTGGAGGTCACGCTCCCTTGCGGTTTTAGTAGTTAAGGTGACATCCGGCCGGGTATCCCAAAGGGTTAGATACATAGCACCTACTAGGCCTCTACCTCTGTTGGATTGGGAGAGATTGCTCAGGCATTTCCAAGGAGACTGAGATGGCAGATTTGAAGGAGAGGGGTTAAAACACTCTGTATCTGGAGAAACTTCCAGAAATCTTGAGATGGCAGATCATATCTAGCTTTGAGCTGTTCAAATGACATCAGTGTACAAGTATTCAGAAGGAGGAGATCAGCTACCGTCTGGGTATGTCTAGAGACCCATGAGGCCCGTTGAAGCGGTTTATGGTTTGCCTTGATGAGGGGGTTATTCCAAAGTGGGGCACAGCAAAGAGGAGGGGGATAAGCAGCCTTTGGGACACCTGTTATTGCCATCGCTCGACACCACAATCTGCATGTGTCTGTCATGAGTAGTGTAAGTTGGTGGTAGTGGGTTTCCTGCTAGATAACAGAGAGTAAGAGGAACCTCTGTCGACAAGGCAGCTTCTAGTGGTACCCACTGGGGAGGAGGAGTGGATCGCAGGCAAACCAGACCACAGCCTGAGCCATGTGAAAGGCAAGCTGATATCCCAAGAACCAGGGGAGGCCTAACCCTCCATTGGTCCAATGGGCTTGCAGCTTTGCTCATCCCCACCTAGGGGCTCCACCCTCCCAGAGGAAAAGTGCGACTAGTCTGTATAAGGCCTGAAATGGCTTTTGAGAGAGAGGGATTGGAAGGTTATTAAGTAGGTAACAAACCCTGGAAAAAACAAACATTCTAACAGCCTCTACCTTTCCTTTTAATGTTAGGCGTAGCTTCCTCCAGCGATTGATATCGGCCATCAGGGATGCTAAAAGCGGGGAGAAAATGGCCATTTCTAAGTCTTTCCAGGCTGTCATGATGGTGATGCCCAAATATGGGAAGCCTTGTGGGGCCCAGGTAATATCTGTTCCAGTCAGACAGTGCCTACTACACTTCTTGTTTAGGGGGAGAACGTGGTTTTCTTTTGATTCACTGTAAGTCCAGACAGTAATGCAAACTCCTGTAAGGTTGACAAAACAGAGGGTAGGGAGGACTGGGGACCAGAAAGGGTAAGCAGCATATCATCTGCATATGCGTGGACTAAGTAGGAGATTTTTCCCACAGGAATGCCGGTGGTACTTGGGGTGCTAGCAAGTGTTCTGATTAGGGGGTCCAGAGCTATAAGGAAAAGGAGAGGGGAAAGAGGACAACCCTGTCTGGTGCCACTATGGAGGGAGAAGGGGGAGGAGGTATCCCTGTAAGTGAGGATTCTGGCCATAGGCAATTTATACAGTGTGAAAACCCGGGAACAAAAACGGGATCCAAAGCCATACAGCCGAAGAATCTGGTGGAGATATGCCCATTCTAGGGAGTCAAATGTTAAGCGAAGTCGACCTCTATGGCAGCCATTGGGATGTCAGAGTGTAATGCTAACCATTTAAGGTTCAGAACAAGATGTAGATTATCTGCACTGGATTTCCCCTTTGAAAATCTCATTTGTGAGGGGGTGAATCAGGTTTGATAGAACTAGGGACAGTCTGGTTGCCAAGATTTTGGCCAGTATCTTGGTGTCTACTGGAAGAAGTGATATGGGTCTATAATTTGCACACAACAGGCTATCCGAGGATTTTTGGGAATTAATGTAATGAGAGCCTCGTGCATAGTGGGGGGGGGGAGTATTGTGTCCGACTGGGCTTCTTGGAGAGCTCGCAGAAGGGCGGTGGTAATCTCATCCTGCAGTACCTGATGCACCTCTACTGACATCCCATCCGGCCCAGGAGCCTTCCCTTTAGCCATCTGGGATAGAGCTGACCGAAGTTCATCCTGGGTTATAGGGGTGTCTAGGGCATGGGCCTGCTCATTGGAAAGTAGGGGAAGTTGCGTTCCTAGGCAGAAGATTTGCAGTCGGTGGGATAGTTCGTCATCTGATAGGGCATTTTGGGACTGATATAGCTCCTGGTAAAAAATTTTTCATAACTTCGTTGATAGCTTTAGGCGTTGTTACAGTGTTAACCTCCTTACTCTTTAGGGCAAGGATTCTGGAGGAAGTTTGTTGCTTCCGCAGGTAGTAAGCAAATAATTTCCCTCCCTTATCCCCTCCCTCCCAGGATCTGTGTTTAGCCCAGGTTAGTTGCCACTCCACTTTCCTGTTCAACAGCACATTAAGCCTATATTTTAAGCTGCTGATGTTGGCTGGGAGAGGGGAGTTAAGTGGGTTAGAGGTAGACAACTTAAATTGTTTTTCCAGACGTGCCAGTTTACTCTGTAACTCTGTTATTTGCCTTGCTCTTGCTTTATTTTTGCTGTCAAAAAGGAGATAATTCTCCCTCTAATAACTGCTTTGAAAGTCTCCCAGACTGTGGCTGCACTAGTGTCCCCTGGAGTATTGACAATGAAATAGGAGAGGGACTCCTTTTTTATGTAGTCTCTAAAGACTATGTCTTGAAGCAATAATGGATTACATCTCCACCTTGTGGAGGGTAAGCCTTGCCCCAGAGGTAAAAATGTGACTGTCACAGGTGCATGGTCTGATATGATTATGCTCCCAATGGTGGAAGATCCTATCCCGGGCATTGCAGCATGGTTGGCTAACCAGAAGTCTAGTCTTCTATGGATCCCATGTACGTTGCAGAAAAAGGTATAATCCCGTCCATCTGGATGATGGATTCTCCAAGGGTCTCCTAACCCCCATTCAGATATCAGAGTGTTTAATGTTTCTAAGACCTTCGGATGGGACTGAGGTGTGGGGAGAGACTTATCTAAAAAAAATATCTCGCACTAGATTGTGGTCTCCTCCGAGCAGGATTGGGATATCGAGATCATCACCAGAGAGCTCACTAAAAGTCTGGTTCAGTTCTGAATAGACATCCCCGGAGTCCGTGTTAAAGCCATAATCATTGGCTATTAGAACCTTACCACCAGGATACGTCAGTTTGGCCACTATCCATTTCCCTAGTGAGTCCTGATGCTGAGCCTCGACAGTCCATGGTCCTGTCCTCTGTAGTAGGATGACCATTCCTCTGGACTTAGTGGAGGCACAAGTGGCTAGCACTGTTCCCACCCAGAGCTTCTTTAGCCACTGCACCGTGCAGCTGGTAAGGTATGTCTCCTGAAGCAATGCTATGCCCGCACCCAGTGAATTCAAATATTGCAATACTTTAGTTCGCTTTGCTGGATGGTTCAACCCCTGTATGTTCCAGAAGACACATGCCTAGCCATGTGGTGCAGCTGTAGTCAAGACCATGATTGTTCTTACCAGACACGCAACAAAAGGAGGAGGTACTCACCCAGAAAGCAGCAGGAAAAAGGGCAGAAAGGAGAAGGAAAGAGGGTACCCAGCTACAGGCCTGCAATAGGGCGTATAAAGCAGGTAAGCCTCAAGTAGATAGGTGCTGAGAAGGAGGAGAGATGACAGTGATGAGTGTTGTACCTGAATAAAATAAAAAGAACACACACGTTATGTATCTTGAAAAAAAAAAAGTAAATAAAAGAACTTGAAAGGTAAAAGTAGTCTAACAATAAACAATTATCAACCAACAAGTTAGGTATAATATACTATGATTCTTCCAAGCAATCAACAGTAACTCAGTTGTCGGTGCCAAGTTGTACACGTGAAGGGGGACCGATACGCCTCTAAGTCACACTGCTTCAGACACCAAATAATAGAGGGAAAGAGTCTCACCAGATTTGGGTGATCTGTCCCAGTCTGACCACAGAGATCTGGCCATTAGGTCTGCTTCGAACAGACAGGATAAATCTGGCGATCGTGACTGCCCCGGAATGATGGGGGGGCACGACTGACCAGCGAAGAGCAGGCAAGGTTTGCCTGTCTGGGAAGTGGGGAAGGGAAGGGGGTCCGTCAAACCACTCATTGCTTATGGAGTTCAAATAGAGTAGAGAAGCAGTAGTTTACTTGAGATATAAGAAAATAGGGAGGGGATAGCCAGTTATACACAGCATGGCAAAGACACCCAGAGGTGTGTCTTAGCCTTGGTGCCATTCTGGAGACTACCGCTCTTTCCTAAGAGCACGGCTGAAGGATTACAATATTCATCAGCTGGGGGGAGAAAAGGGGGGGGCAGATACAGGCACGATTTATGGGGTGATCTGGCAGATCACAGAGAGCTAGAGCAAGGGGGAGGATAATTCCCATGCCTGTAACCATTAGACGATATCAGGGTACGTTGGGGGGGGTCATCATCCCCAATCATCGGTGTAGTGAAGGCTTAGGGACCTACAACCACTGTGAATTGAAATGATACAGCCATCAAACCATCAGTTAATCCTGTTGCTTTAAGGGCACTCCCATGTCAAGTGCTAGGTGTCGCAAGAGCTTCTGTGAACGTTTTTATCCCAGGTTTCAAAAGCCCAGCGCTAGCTGCCGATTCTCCTTCATTCTCTTCCATCGCTGTTGCCCAGTCCAGGGGGACCTGATCGTCCATAAGAGCCTCTGTTCGGTCGTCAGTGCTGCATAGGTGCTTTTCCTTCTCTGGTGATGATAAGTCCGCCTTCAGGAGCTTGGCTGAGGGAGATGCGGTGAGTTTGCTCTGCAGAGTGGAGCGAGGACTTCTGGAGCATAGACGATGTCTCGCTAAGAGGGGAGAATCCACTGTTTCCAACAGTTTAGGCTTTGGGTTGGTACCAGGTGCATCAGAAGCTGGGTGAGATGTGACTTGGGGCAGTGGTTGCTTGGTCCCTTCGGGAGATGGAGACCATAGCTGTCTGTGCATGGGGGAAGCTGCATTGGGTGGACCCATCCGTCTATGATCATGATCCCCTGAGGCAGCATTACCCTTCCTACTAGTTCCTTGTTCTATCCTGCCCCGTGGTTCCCAGAGGTGTCTGGGAGATGTAGTTCCTACCAACATATTCGGCCAGTGTCCCCGGATGCAGGACTCAGCATCCCAGGGAGATTCTGCAAGAAAAGATTGGCCATTTTTGGAGAGGTACAATGAAGTGCGACCTTTAAATCTATATTAAACTGAGTTTGCATTCAGAATTTTTTCAGTGGGTTGTATGCTTTGCGTTTAGCCGCAACATCTTGTGTGAAGTCTCTATAAATAGATAAGGTGTGGCCCCTCCAAGTAAGCTCCCCAATGTCTCTTGTAGCCTTAAATAACCGCTCCTTAACTGGCAAGCGCAGCAGATAGGCGATTATAGTCTGAGGGCCTCTATTATTGTTTGGATTGCTGAAGACACGGTGTGCGTGTTAAGCGCTCACTGGCTCCTTCCAACAGTCTCTTAGTAGTTGGGGAAGCCACTCATTTAGAAACCTCTCCAGGTTAGGGCCCTCCGCTCCCTCTGGTACTCAGAGAATCCGTATGTTATTTCTCCTACTACAGTTCTCCTGCTCCTCTGCTCTGTGCCACAGGTGTGCAAGCTTGGCTTCATGATCCTTAAGTCTGTGCAATACATTTAAATGTTGGCCTTCCAGTTCTTCCACTCATTGTTCGAGGACATTATGTTGGTCCTCAAGTCTGCAGACATCCGCCACGTTACCCGCTAAGGAGGCGCCAATGATGTCCACTCTAGAAAGTAGTGCCTCAAGCATTTTTGTAATATTTGCAAGAGCTTCCCCCACTTGCATTTGATCTGGAATGCTCAAGGCTGTCCAGGCAGTGGCTCCTTTACTGTTGTTGGCAGACTTAACCATTTTGGCGGTAAAACCAGCGAGCTATGGAGAGACAGGAAACAGATAAATTTGCACCTGAGTCTTTGAATTTCGCTTTAGGAGATAACTGGTGCTGATATTAGTGGTCTATAGTCGTAGTCACAGTCTGACAAGGGAGAGGGGGAAGGAAGGCAAGGCGCCGATGCTCCGCTGTGAAGGGAGACTGGGCGACTGAAAAAAAATGCGCTCGAGCCTGTACGGCTTAACCGGAGAAAAGCAGGGCCAATATCTGCATGAATCGCTGAATGATATAAAGCAAGGCTATCCCCGAAGGAGAAAAAAGCACTACGAGTGGTGACAAGGGTAAGTATAGGGTAGAGTCAGATCATAGAATGAGCCTTCAGTCCAGCATATTGGTGGTCAATATATAGTTTCGTGTCTGTCCGGGGCAGAGCAAAAAGTTCAAGCTGACATCTTCTCCCACCCACTTGCATAGTTAATTATTAAATAACTGCTCCATCCTATACAACACACTATTCCACCTGTCTCCCCTCAATTATACACACAGCCAAGGAGCCACACAAATAAGAACATTTGAAAATAAAAAAGATTGTAACCAGCTCTGAAATCCTTTTCACATATCATAGCCAGACAGTCTATATTAATGCAGTTCATGTAACATAAGTATTTTATTGATATACTGAATGAAGGTATAGTGATATGGTATTTGCATGACAAAACCTCTCGCATAATATACAGATTTACCCTCATCCCATGTATTAGTAAAGGACTTGCATTGTGTGAAGTGCATTTGCATAGATGGCAGGCACCTAAGATGGTGAGAGGAGAGTTTTAAGTCAGTGGTCATCTTTTTTGTTTTGTAATTTTCATTACTTATTTGAGTGGTTTTCTGGCTGTGTTGGTGACTTCAATCAATCAATCAATCAAATCTTTATTTAACCAGGTGATCATCATTGAGCAAAACTAATTTTCATGATGGACCTGGATAGCATCAAGACCAGTGTACAATACAATTAAGACATCAAAGTTCACAATAGTTACAGTATTCAGAAAGAGTGTCAACTAGAAAGCGATAGTATTAGCAAGTACAATGCATTTTTTGCAAATGAAGACAGTATATACACAAGAACCAGCACAAGAAACATAAGCGTATTTACAGGCATATCACAGTGAATGTCCACAACATATCTCCAACAATCAAGAATAATCAGTAGGACTAATGGAGCACAGTGGGTAAAGAGTAGGGGATAGTACCTTGAGAGGAAACAAGGAAGGTGGGAAGGGGAGGGTGAAAATAGGTATGAGGGCAGAGAGAGTGGGGGGCATTGAGGGGGAGAGGGGGCATAAGGTGTTGATGCAAGGGATATAAGTTTCAGCAAACCATAGAGTGCTGTTCCTGTCTAATTAGTGGTAAGTTGGGCAATCAAGCATGTCCGTGGAGATCAAAAGTATTTAGGTGTCAAGCACAATGCCCAAAATAAAGTATATAGGAGCCAAGGGTGAGAAGATGGATGGGAACAAATGGGCAAGGGTGGATGCAGTGAAGCCAGACAGGATTTAGAAGTGCACTACCTACAGGGAGATTAGAGGCGAGGAAAGCATTTGCAGGATTCCTTGTAAGAACAAGCATACAGAGTTTTGAAGACAGACAGGTTGGTAGAAATGATGAGTTTCAATGTCTTTTGCAACTTGTTCCACAGAACGGGCAGCACATACTGTAACTTATGGCAGCCCTACCAAAGCTTGTGTGAGTAAGGTGTGACCGTGTGTCAAGTGGGATGTTTACCTGAATGTCTGGGTGACTGGGGGGTGAAAGGAGAGAGTGCTTCATCGGTGGAGGATGGGCATCTCATATTGACCTTTGTTGGTGATGTTCTCACTGGTACCGGGTGAATACAGTGCAGAGAGAATCGCAGATGGAATATAGCACTGTAACAAGTGCATATGGTTCTACAGTGACAGGGGTCTTTTTAGTGTGCAGTAAGAACTGCTACCCCGTCACTGTAGGCTGATGTTAGTGAAGGTGAAAGATGTTGCTGTGTACCTGGGGCTGTGGTTTAGTTCTCCCCAGGTCCCACTATGATGTTTTTTTTTTGGGTGTGGAAAACAATAATATCCCCGCTCTGCGTTTTTTCCTTTCCCCAAGATCCAAGATTCCCTGGGGTTGATTATATGTAGTCTGGGGTTGGGGTGGAAAAACAAAGAGAGTGCTGTGGTATGCAGAGTATATGTTCTGGTTAGTGTTTTGTGCTGACGTTATAATTCTGCACTCTGATTTGCATGCGACATTCTTAATGTGTGCGGTATTAACCGCAACATTATGATCCTGTACCGTTCTGACTGCATCCCCTTTAAGTAATTTGCATGTTTCACACTTTACAAGGGGAAGTTTTGCATTGCCAAGCACTCTGCAACACATGGCACTTCATTAAGAAATATGCAAAGTTTTCTTACTTTGTCCACCTCTAAAACGGACACAGTAACTCAAGGTGGAGGTCTAACAAAGGTCTTGTACAGGGTGGGATAACATATGTTACCTTGACCTGCTAATTGACCCTTTCCTAATTCATCTCAACATTGTGTTTGATTATTTGACTGTGGCAGCAAAATTACTTTCAACTTACTGTACACAATGACCCCTAGATCAATTTCTTTATTAGGTTGTCAAGTTCAAGTTCAAGTTTATTGGTCGGCAACATTGCCATTACAGATAAATAAGTAAATAATTAAAACAACAGAAAAACAATTAAAAAGTGAAAGTATTCTGCTTACAGAATGACATGAAAACTTATTACACATTAAAATGCTATCAGCTTATTTCATAAAAACGAATATGTTCTAACAGTAATATTAAATAAGTTCATTTAAAACTTATAAAAACAACAGCAGAAAGTTTAACCTTTACAGTAATGGCCCCAAAGTTGATAGGCGCCTGGTTATTCAGGGGAGGTAGTTTGTGCAGACAAATAATGTTCATTAAATTGCATCAGGTGGTACATTTACTGGAATTCATTGATTAGTCATGAGTGAACATCATGCAGTTTTGTTTAGGTCTTGTTATGATTGAATCTATGATTTTTTTGTATTTTATATTTGTTTTTATGCTCTGCCCTTGTAATAGTTGATTCAGATTTATCTAGTCAAATGAAGCTTTCTCTGATCAATTATTTTAAGGAGAGAGACCATGGTGCTCAAACTTACAGGATCAGTGTTTGTAAGTAGATATGTCAGTAATTGCATTGGCTGGTAGGATTGTGGTTTGAGTATTTTGCCCAACCAGATGGCTCTGTGTTTCTCATAGATGGGGCATAAAATTACTAAATGCAATAGGTTATCTTCTCCCAAACCACACTTACACTTATATTCCTTGTTTTTTTCCCCTAGATATAAACCAGTTTTTTTGTTACTCTCATGTAGGCGTTGTGTTATTGTACTTAAATTATCAATTACAAATGAGACGAACAAAGATGAGACTGATGGCGGAAGAATTTAATGATTATAATAATAATCACAGCGAGAGATTACAAGTGGTGCATTCTTCATTCTTTAAACTAACAGTGTATGCTGGCTTGCTTATATAGTGGAAGACTGCATCATCATTTCTTATAGTTGTCTATGATTGGTTCAAAACAAGTACAAACATCAACTTAAAAGGCAATTTTCTTTCTTTGGTATATGCATGAGCTCATCTTTGGTCAGCACAAATGTATAGATAGTGTACTTTCTATTATTATATATGGCTAGTAACAACTGTCACTATCAGTTACGAAGGTCTAGGAGGAAGAAATAGGTTTGGACTTAAGAATGTGCATACAAGCATTTTGGCCTGTCCTGATAATAATAAACACTAAAGATAGTCAGAAGGGATAATTTAAACTCTATCCTGTATTTCTGCTTTGCAATCATATAAGACATCTGTTTGCTATTACTCACATGGTCAGCACCAATATCAAAAGGCACTTTAATATTGCAACTTGTGGTTTAGTTTGTCTTGTGGCTTTACAAGTTTTATATGATCCAGCTTCATAGATCAATATTTGTTACACAAATACATTATGTTTTAGACCAAAATGAGGTTTGCCTGAAATATTGGGACAAACTTCTTTATCCCTTGTTACAAGCCCCCCTTGGCCCAATATTTCCTAATTATTATTTGTGCAACAATGCAGCTGCTCGGAGCATGTACATCTCATTACGTACTTTACGAATAGTAAGTCTTAACCGACACAGGCCTATAATTACCAAGAACACTAAGACCACTTGCAACACAAGTAAAACTTTAAAAAGACAGGACTCCTAAGGGTCCCCTCTGCATAGCTATAAATCAAGTGCTCACTATCACTCTCACTGAGCAATTCATTTACAACTACTTGTGCCTTATGGGCAGTATTTTGGATTTGTATCAAATGAGTATCTTTTTCAATTTAAAAATGACTGCTCAACTACTGTTAACATTTACATTCCAACCAGAAAAAATCTAAGTTTATATGCACTCTACTGTACTTCACATTATTTACAAGCATTTGATCAATAGGTGTGGATGTAAGTCCACTCTCTGGCCCTGTTGTCACATTTGGGCATTCGGTTGGTGTTACAGTTAAGTATATGGCATCTGAGACTGCAAAACGTAATGAGTTGTTTACACCAGCATAGTTACAAACACTATTATCACCCCAAAGACAGTAGGACAGAGTTAACACATAAACACCATTGTCCTTTGGTGTGGCTCTGTTTATAACAAGAGACCCATTTTTCTGTTTTTAGTCCATGTAGCTTTGCTGTGATCCAGTCTTGAGCTCTGAGGCACAGCTAGACCAGCTGTTAAGTATGTCCACACACCAATTTGTAGAAAAGTCAGTGTTTATATTGCTGGCTGCTGGATGGCTGATTAGCAGACACACTGGCCAGGGGTGCTTTAGATTGTGCATTGAGTCCTTTTAATGGAGCAGCCACACACACTGGCATGGCATTTGTGTTGTGGTAGTTGATTACACCCTGGCACACAGATTAACAGTCCATAAAAAAGTAATAGTTTACAATAAACCATTAAAAACACAGTCCATAGTAAAGCAATAAGTTTGCATAAAGTATCAGCCATGTTTGGAACAAACAGCATGAAGAAGATGGATGTCTTGCTTGAAGATCAATTGAAGAAGAATCTTCTTGCTGAAGTTAGGGGATTGCCCCTACCCCAGACTTAACTTTATAGTAAGTAGAAACAATAAGCTTGATTGCAGAGTTTAAACTGACTGGATCTTTTTCAGTTGATTTAAAGTTTCACAAATAGATGTAATTTTGCTAAAAATATTACACTTGCAGAGGTAATAATGACTTGATTTATGCAATAGTCCTTATGTGGAACCAATTAGGCACAAAGATAGTGATGACATCAAAACTGTGGCAGTTGTTTTATTTTTTAGGAAAAAGATGAAGGTCTTGGCAACCTAGATGAAAGTATTACTGTTGTTGAACGTGGAGATTTTATGTGTGTCACACCGTGGAAACCTGCAAACTTGCAAAGTGTTAGAAACTAAGTTACCAATGACTTTTTGTTTTGTAAAGAGTGGTGTGACAGAGCCTAAGTTTTGGCAAATGTAAAGAGAAAAAATAAAAACGGGACATCAACCGCACACCTAGGGGGTGCAGGTCAAGGTTTAATATACCATTTGACCATCTGTAAATCCATGACAATGTTATGATTATACCTTGCTTTTAAATCACAGAAGCGGCTAGAGAATGATGAACATAATTTTTTTTAACTGAGACCCGAGTTATAAATAAAACAAGATTATTTCCATAGGATAAAAGAAGTCAAGCGTCCCTGGGTTCCCTTATCCTAAGCATGACAAAATGTCAGCTGAGTTTATAAAAGATCCGGATTGATGGTAATACCGTATGTACATATTTTTTAGAATGCATTTAAAAAAAAATGATTACACCATGGTCACACATAAAAACAAAATCCATTGTTTTTTAATTGTAGATGGTAAACTCTCAAAAACAGCTGTAATAGTCTTTTTTTTTAAAAGTGTACTGTATACATATATAAAAAAGTAAAAAAGTATGGGAGATGATGAATAATTCTCCCTGTCCAGCTGGACTGCCTTGCATAGTATAGGAATCACGTGATATTATTCAGAAACAAAGAAGTTTTGCTTACAGTTAAATGTTGATTGACTGTGTTGGCTGCAAGCCCAGAAGAAAGGAGAAAAGAGAGAAAAAAAAGTTTGTTCATTTTTACTTAGCACTCTTGGTGTGCTTTCATAAAAACACACATTTTGTGAAAAATTGTGCTTTAGGTATGGAATACACATCAAGTCTGAACTGGTAGTTGAAACACAAGAAGGTCAAATAAAATGCAAAAGGTCACATAGCGTGCATGCAAGGGTCGCTCAAGCCCAATTATTTTTGTAGTGTCCTTGAACACTACTGATATTAAAATATCTTTAAATAATAATAGAGCACGAAATGAAACTGCTGGCCAAGACAGTACCCACACATATACATACACAACAAGAGATACTTAACATAAAATAAGACTGACATTATTTGACACCAATTTGCTGAGGTAATGCCCATAGATTTATTACAAAACTGTATGTGTTTTAGATATATGATGCTGAAACTATTACAGCCACGGGCATTTAGAATCAGGGTTGTCCCCTTCCCCATCAAATGTAAAGTGTTTTTTTCCACCGGAATGTTGCTGTATGGTAGCAACATTGTTTTTAATATTGCAGCTTAAGGTATTAATGCACTGCATAGGAAAGGCAGTATGTTTAGACTTCTTGGCTAATGTTACATTGCACAGGAAATGAAAACAACTTTTCATGTAATTAACTTAAACATTTTTTATCCAAGGACACTTGAATACCATATTTAAAAGTATGCCAACATCATTTTTAATGAGAATCTTTTGTCCTTCAGAAATGCTAGTGTTACTGATAATATTATTAATCATGCCAAACAACTCTGGGTGGTTTGTTTGGTTATGGTAGCAATCACAGAAGAACAAGTGGCTAGCATTTGCTCTAGTCCACCCCACAGCATACTGAGAGTTTTTAGAATCAAACTCTTTAACATTAGAAGAGGCAAGGTCTTTGGGCATTAAGTTAGTATGCCTTGCCAATATCTCTGGCTGACGGTGCAAGTTTGCCATATCTGACTTTTTACTCCTACATTTTAAATGCTCAGATACAGGAGTTAGCATGCTGTAAAGTGCTTGTTTTAGATTTTAAGACATTTACATCTTACAAATGTGCTATTTATTAACAGAAGCTGTGTTATAGTTTATATTGCAATCAATAAAAGAGAATTATCCCTATCTAAAAGACAAAGGTCTCCCTGTACCTTTACTAACTGTAACTTTAGGTGTTGGTTTTTCTCTTGCAGGGATTTTGGCTCTTGACTTATATGCATTTCTAAACTAACTATTTTTGACTGTAGCTGGATTATTACATCTTGCTGCTCATGCAGCTTTCTTTTCTTTTTAAAGTCTCATGTGTTAACGAATTACCACCTGGCTATATTATCACAGACTTTGTACAGTATTTGCTAGTTTCTCTTTTTTTATTTTGTTAATTAAAATACTGCTGTGCCTGTTGATCATGGTTTGTATGCTCCCCCCCCTTTAGGTGTTTCCCTAAGAAACAACCTATTAATGTTTTCATACTCATTTTTCATCTTTGTGCCTGCCTAGCCTTTACAGCCGGGTGCACTCGTGCACTGGTGCCCTGGTCCATCTGGCTATGTCTTACGGCTCCCCTGTGAGGTCCGGCTTGCAAGTCCCAGCACCTTCACTTACCTACTCTGCCCCATGAGTTCCTACAGAGTTAAGCATTACTTTTATTTAAAGAAATTGGAAAGCATACATCACCTGATTAGCAAGTGGCTAAAACTGTCTGTGTGCACCTTTTTCTCTTGCTTTAAGCCAATAGCACCAAGTCTCCGAGCATCATCACCTTCTTATTGGGGCCCGCAGACTAACCAACCAGTAGTTAGGCAGCCTCCTCAGCATGCAGCACCAGCGATCCAAGTCTTTAAGGCACCAAATGTAGGCATTGTGTTATTGTACTTAAATTATCAATTATAAATGAGACGACCGGAAGACAAGACTGATGGTGGAAGAATTTAATGATTATAATAATAGTCACAGCGAGAGATTACAAGTGGTACATTCTTCATTCTTCAAACTAACAGTGTATGCTGGCTTGCTTATATAGTGGAAGACAGCATCATCATTTCCTATGGTGGTCTATGATTGGTTCAAAACAAGTACAAACATCAACTTAAAAGGCAATTTTCTTTCTTTGGTATATGCATGAGCTCATCTTTGGTCAGCACAAATGTATAGATAGTGTACATTCTATTATTATATATGGCTAGTAACAACTGTCACTATCAGTTACGAAGGTCTAGGAGGAAGAAATAGGTTTGGACTTAAGAATGTGCATACAAGCATTTTGGCCTGTCCTGATAATAATAAACACTAAAGATAGTCAGAAGGGATAATTTAAACTCTATCCTGTATTTCTGCTTTGCAATCACATAAGACATCTGCTTGCTATTACTCACATGGTCAGCACCAATATCAAAAGGCACTTTAATATTGCAACTTGTGGTTTAGTTTGTCTTGTGGCTTTACAAGTTTTATATGATCCAGCTTCATAGGTCAATATTTGTTACACAAATACATTATGTTTTAGACCAAAATAAGGTTTGCCTGAAATATTGGGACAAACTTCTTTATCCCTTGTTACATCTCAAATACCTCAAAGCGGAATCTAGTAAAAAAGGGTCCTATCCTGGGGAGAGTGTAGAATATGGAGGTATCTCAAACTTGTGCTCTCTTTTGTTAATTGATAACCATGGGCATGCTTTAGATAGTCGACAGGACTCTAAGTCTTTTTGGACAAAATTGTCTTTAATTTTGTTTATTATTGTTTTGATGTACTTAATGGGAAGCCTTAGACAATCAGTAACTATGTGTAGGAGTCCGTACAGTTTAATAAGTTCTTCCAAGATCACCATACTCGGAAAAGTGTTGTTAGAATGGGGGTAAAGGCTTGCCTCTTCCAGACACATTCATGGGAATCTGTCAGGAGGCATTCTGAATATCTTAATCCAGCAATTTATTTGTCTCTGCACACAAGCACACTCTAAGGGAAACTCTCCAATCTCATTCCTAACCAAGGCAGAAGGTACACTATTTGGTAGGCCTAATATCTTTTTATAGAATTTGTTTAATCCAAAATCCTTGGGCTCTTTTAGTTCATGTCCCCAAAATTAAGCCCCATATAATACTTGACTTTTAATTTTGGCTCTTGAGACTCTTAGTATTCCATCTACCAATCGCCCCCCATATTTATATGAAAATGCTGATATGATTGGAAAAAATCCTTCCAACTCGTTTTTAATACTTTTTAGGTGGAGGTTCCAGGAACCAGTTTGGCTTACCATGAGCCCAAGGTAGCAGAAGTTTTTTACCACCTGACTCTTGGAGGAATTGATGTAATAGTTGCAACCTCTCTTGTTACCCCCAAACACTAGCACCTTAGTTTTGTTGCTGTTAACAGACAGATCAGCATTTTTACATTTGAGTTGCAATTTTCCTATGCTTCTGCACATGCCCAGATGACTAAGTGATAGGAGTACAACGTCATCTGCATAAGCTAGATACGGTACCATTCTTTTCCCTATTTTTGGTAAATGGAAGTCTGGATTGTACAGGTCTTTTAAAACAGTGCCGAAATAAAGATTAAACAGTAAAGGGACCAATGTGCAGCCTTGTTTGACCCCTATGTTGTTTGTGAACCACGTGCTTAATTCCCCTGAGTTACTGAACCTGATATTGGTGTAGTTATCTTGATGGATAAGTCTGATCATTTCCAGTAGGGATGGGACAAGCCCCAGTTCACCAAGTCTGACCCAGAGTAAGGGTCTGTTAATCCTATCAAAAGCAGATTTGAGATCTATAAAGGTGCAATATATTTTTTGGTTTTTAATGATCCTGTATTTGTGGATCAGGTGAGTCAAAACATAAACTTGATCTGTTGTGGAATAGTTTCTGCGGAATCCAGCCTGGGCTTCATCTATTATGTTATTTGACATTGCCCATATCATTAGTCTGTTATTTAAAATTTTAGTAAAGACCTTTCCTAAGGAGTCTGATAGGCTAATGGGTCTATAGCAGCTAGGGTCCTTTTTGTTGCCTTTCTTAAAGACTGGGACAACAATATTTAGTTTCCAGCTTTTGGGGATATCCCCTGATCTCCAGATGTAATTAAAGAGTTTGAGTAAAAAAGGGATCCAATATAATTTGGTTCTGCTTATTATATCTGGAGGTACCCCATCTGGTCCAGGTGCTTTTCTTTTGTTGAATGAATTTAAAGCCTCCTCTAGCTCTGATAGTGAAATTTCAGTATCTGTGCTTTGTTTCCTACCTTCATATTTGGATTCTGTTAACACAGCTAGATAGTCTGGGTGTTCCTTGAAGAACAGAAGCTTATAGTGCTTTATCCATGTGTCTGGTTCAATGTTAAGTTGTCCATGCAGCACACATTGTATGTGTGAACCAGATTCTGTGTTCCCAGTGGTAGTACCTTTCACTTCCCCATGTAAAATTTAAGCTCCCTATTTGTCTGTCTCTACCCCTTATACAGTATGTGCAGGTCCTGTGCAAGGATTCCCCCATCACTACATTTTCTACTCTTCTGCCAGTTTATTGTGATCTGAATTTAAGTTTTGTGTCACAATAGTGTTTATTTATTATGTATTTTGAAAGTTCTCCTTGTGGTGTCTCAGGCTGTTTAAAGATATGCCTATAATTCCAGAAAAAAAATAATTTGGGTCTATAGTTCCAAGAAAAGAAAAATGCCATTTTTTTCTGCCTTTTTTTACCTACTTTTTCTTATACAATATAGTATTTTTTCACTCATGTTCATTAAAACTGAAAACTTTTGTTTAACAATTCGAAATAACCTAGCTGAGATACATCTAATCTTTTATGAGGTCATGTTTCTACTCATTTACACAATTAGGTAGACACTCACAGGTACACTGGGAGGTTTAGGGGCTTGCCTAAGGTCACTCAGTGGCTATTTTGGCACAAGTGGGTTTGAACATGTGATTTATTGATTCACAAGCCAGTGCTCAAACCATCAGACCACATTACCTCATGTAGATTCATTTGAATTCATATGCAATATTCCAGTTGTTCCTGATATCCATAATTGTGAATAGCCAAAACTCCACTGTACTCCTAGAGAAAAAAACTAGTCCCAACGGAGCTCTGTTTCTATAATCTAAAAAACATAATACAATCACAAATTCTAAACAAGCAAGATTGTTTTCCAAGGGTAGTCACCCTCATCCAACAGCACCCCTCCAATCCGACTGAGTACGGCCAGTGCATTTGGAAACTATACATAACTGTGGCAGGGTTGTTTAGACATGTGGATTGTTCACTCCTTAAGGTGACTTTGTCTGATATTTATTTATTTATTTGTAAGTCAGTTTACAACCTTTGAGCCAGAGGCTCGTTTCCAATGGTACCTTGTCACATTAAGGACAGACATAAAAAAAATATTGTTCACTACTGTACATGTGACCTGGACATTTTTATATAAATCCATCTGTTTTTTAATTAAATAAACATGTAGAAAAGTTAACACTCTTCTCAGTGTTCATTGGCTGCGAACTGATTACCCCATTGATAAAGTTCCCCTTTTTATCGGCATGTCTTGCATTAATAAGTATTGAACAATATCAGACTGGGGCTCAAAGTGTAATGGCATACTATATACAAAAACATACCATGTGTTTTAATGATTGTAGGTGACCCACTGCTATCACTAGATTCCTCAACAGCAGTGATGTTTACTTTCTGGTCTGTTATAAAGGGTTCCTGGGTGTGTTTCATAGCCACATCTAAAAAGAAAAAAAGGGGGTGTGTTAAATATAAATTGCACAAGTACAAGCTATACATATGTTTGCTTATTTTATATCTGCATAATAATATATAACTTTGCATGCAGCAGTGTAACATTGTGGATGCAATACTCAAGGTTTTGGGGGCTAGCTGTGTGCTTACATAATGAGTATTTACACAAATACTACATGTACTCAGTATATGCTCATACTGTGCACCTGGACAAAATGGAGAGCATGAATGTGATGTAATCTTGCCTGCTATTAGCACATTTGAAACAGTAAACCTTTTCTGCTGCAAGACTTTTGCAAGCTTACCATTATGTTGTTCCTTTGTTCATTCCACATACTGTATGCCCTTGTCCTCACAGTATGAAGCAAGTACACAGGAGTCCCTTCTGGCTTCAAATCGCCCTGTGCTCAGTTCTGTACTCAAAGCAGCGTCCCTTTGTTTTGGTATCATGCTTTAGGACATGGAACAAAGATTGGCCTATAGACTAAATTTCCTACCTCCTTTAAATGAAATTGTAGGAAAGTTTTGTTTCAGCAAGCCTATACTTTCTTTATAGTTTCTCAACTTCTTTGGTGATAAGTTAGGTAGCTCCATATTGAAGAATGTGCCAAGTACTGCATATTGCTCTCCATCCACCCTCTTCGTCTGTTCCAAATAATTTTTATTGTACTACTGATTTGCTATTTATACAGTAACTCTATTAATGAGTTTTGTTATATGGTGTGATATGGAAAAGCACACTTGCCTTTGATGAATCAGTAGCATGGTGTTTTCCCGAACTTTTAGTAATCATGCGATGCATCATTGGCATTGCCCCGACTTCAGCACCCTCTCTACAAGCACAAGGTTTAAGCACTGCATGTGAGTTGGCCTTTTCTGGCTACAAACTGATTTTCTATTATGAACTGTGTGTGCCCAGACCATAAGTGGGATTTCCAAAAGTCATAAAACACATGCAGCTTCTAGTTACTTTGGGTAGGCTCTTCAAAATTCATAAGGTGGATGCAAATCCTAGCTACATCAATGTCAGCAACTACCCTGGTATGTCCAGACCCTGATCTGCCTTGTTGGACCTATTTTCAAAAGCTGGGCTTTTCTGCAGAATTTATTATACCTTTCATCCAGTTTTAGATACAGAAGATCTTAGCCATAGATGCAAATGATAGACCAGGTTACAGCGTACTCGGTCTGAAACTTGTGACCAGGTACATTTACATCAGAATTCTGTAAACTGGCTATAACTAACTCAGGGCTTTGAAAATTAGACACGGGGCAATCTGACTTGTCTCCAAAGTTGTAAATGAGAAAACTGCATCTAGACATATGCTTTGAAAATCCCTCTACGTATGGTATTGCTTACTTGGTACAGCTTTCATTTGAAAAACATCAAAAGCATCATCCTTGGTACAACCTCAAACAAATCTGCATGTTCTGTGTTTCAAATCCAAGCTGATTTTTAGTTATTGATGAGGAAAAAATAAAAGTTAAAACATTTTTTTAAGTTATTTCTCATATTAGGGTACATACTCCTTCTTGTCAACCAGTCTTCTGTTCCTTTGATGCACACAGCTTCTCTGTATCACACTGCAAAACCTCCATAGGCCAGTTAAATTTTTCTGTACATTTTCCTCATGTGTGGAACTGCCTCCCCACTTGTATCTCCCTATGTGCCCATACATCTGCCTCAAACCACTCCTCAGAGCATACTTCTCTCCTTTCCTGCTCCCACTGTTAATCCCTGTGATAGGGTAGCAAATCTGGAGGCTTTTGGGGAACACTCTCAAAGAGAATATGCTGGACACCAGTTTAAATTCAATGAAATTTGCTTTACTTTCATTAACAGGAAAAAGAAACAAACAGCTTGTAGCCAGCTTAGCATAAACTTCTTGCCATTCAGTCTCTTGCTGTCTCCACTTGCATCTCACTGAAGCAGAAACCTACTTCTGTTTGTTTATCCTTGTCCCTTTATTGGGCTCGGGGGATGCTTGTTAACACTCCCCCTCTCCTGAGAGATAGCCAACAGGTTGAACATCCAGTGTAGTGAGACCTTAAAGGGCCAACTTTAAAACAAAAGGTTTAGTACAAATCCCACTACAGCCCCTGACAAAATCTATGTTGTCTTTGTTGCAGGGTTGTTAAGCACTTTATGGGTGAATACAGCATGCAAGCATAAACTCAGTCTCAACCCCCTCTACATGACATGCATCCCAGCAAACCCTACTGCCCATAGTGTACTTCTATTGCTCAGTTTCCTACTCATCACTATATGACATATTTTGCAAAGTTTCTGTTTGCCCAGCTCAGTGTAACCACTACATATTGCATTTTTGCTCAGCATGCTTTTGAGTTGGTATTTTAGCAAATTATCTGTTTTGTACAATTCAGTTCCAAGTTTATTGTTAGACTCAGTTCAAGTCATTACAAAATTCAAGTTTAAAAACATATGAATTACATTATTGCTGTTTTCAGAGACATGTATAAATACTGTATACATTTCAAGCCATACATACTGCTTCTTCACATTTATGCATACGTTAGTGCAAAATATGCATGAATATGTTTTAGTTATTATCCCCTGTTCAATTTTGCACAGATTACTGTGCTATATGCATTTTTCATAGACTATAAAGTCACTGGGCTGGGTTTTTAAATGTCCTAGATCGCTGCAAGCCCCCTTGCACTGACGATAGGGCACATAGGGCTTGTGGCAGTCTAATGGGATTTTCTATCCCATGTGGCAATTGCCACAAGTTAGACCAACTTTTTCAGGTCTAACTTGCGGCAATCCTGGGGGCCTGTTTTACAGAGCTTGCACGAAATATTTGGCGCAAGCTGCTGTAATTCAAGAAAACTGTTGCAACTGCACCTGAGGTTGTAAAATTAGGTGCAGCCGTGGTGAAAGGTTTGGCACATTGCCAGTACCAAAGTGTCATGGTGCAGGGCTGGACACAAGCCCTGTGCCATGTTTCAAAAATCCTGCCCATCATATTTTAAAACTGTGTTTATTTTTTACCTGCTCCCCATTTGCTCTCCCCCCTCGAGTTGCACCTGGCAATGAGGCTTGGCTCTGTGTGTTTTATCCAGTAACCAAGAAATAATATATGTAACTAAATAAATAAAACAGTGGAACCGAAATCCCAAAACAATTGTGTTATTCACCAGTAACGATAGATCTTTACGGAAATCTCAGAGCCACAGATGTTGGAACTATGGTATTAGCCATCATTGTTAGGGCCACTCTGAATGTTATGTAATTCATTTTGTCCTAGGGTTGGATGAATTACCTCTCCAAAGATCAGAACCCCTTCCCACATTAAGTTCAGCCTGGAGGACACAGATTAATAAGAACCTAATGCCCAATCAGCTTTTCTCTCCTATTAGAAACTTGCCAACAGTCAACAATACTCTCTGGGGAGGAGTTACACTTTTTATGTTTGCTTGCACGCATGTGCAAGAAACATAGTGCCATCATCCAAGTTTTCAGAGGTGTGGCAGCCCTCTTCCAATTCAGTCAGTGTGTTTGCAGGCACAGCCGCAGTTCTCCAATGCCTGCTGGAGCTGTCTATGACACCTCCAAAATGCAGTGGAGTACAATTGAAAGGGGGGAAGTACACTTCAGTGAGCAGCGATAAGATATAGCCTGCTCATGCGCTCTCCCCACACACACACACAGGCACGCATACTGGCAAGTGTTTCCGCCCCCATGCACACACTGTATAAAGCCAACAGGGTGCCCAATCCTCCGTCAGCTCCACTGTTCTTCCCCAGTACAGGGTGCCACGCTGGGAGCCCACCCCAGCGTGGCAACAGATACTATTGCCGACGGGTGCTCAATCCCGCCGGCTCCACACCCCCCACCCTCACTAGTTGTCCTTTGCCATGCTGGGGAGCCCACCAGCGTGTAAATGTCCCGTGTCATGGAAAGAAGAAAAAAACCTGAAACTTAAAAACGGTCCCTCGTAGTCTCTGCCCCCAATCGCACTCCACCCACTGCGCACCCTGCCTCCCCACACCCTCACCCCATACTTACCTCCAGACTCCGGCGCGATGATCTTTGGTGGACCGGGGAACACGTCTGCACTCTTCAAAGCCGACCGCGAACTGAGGAAATGCCGGTAAGCTGTATAATGTAATGAATAGGGTTTTTTCAACTTTGCTGCATATCTCAGCCATTTTTGGAATTTTGGCACCAAATTTTCAACATGGGGTTTTTGGGACCCCTTCTCATGAATGCTCTCACTGTCATGGCGTTCGCCGGGCCCAGGTGATTTTGCAGTCACTGCGTGAAATCACCTTCGGGACTGAATAATGAAACGACACTGCCACTGTTCATAAGGTGGGCCTCAAAAGCCTATGTTGAAAATTTGCGGAAAAAATTCCTAAAATGATTGTTTCATGAGCGTGTTGGCAGTTCCACAAGATGCTCATAAGTTCACGAATTTTCAATATTTTCACTCCAGATTTTCAACATTGCCATTTTACCACACCTCCTTATGAGCAGTACAGCTGTCATTTTTCACATCTTGCCCAAAACGTGTTTCCGCCCATGTAGCGCACAATGGCGCAGTCGGTGTGCGAAATCAATGTATGGGACACATTAAGAAAATTACAGTGACACTGTTAATGAGCAGAGGTCTTAAAATGGCTATGTTGAAAATTTGGTGAAAAAATCCTAAAATGACTGTTTTACTTAGCCGCATGCTATGTAGTTCCTACACAATACCTCCTGTAAGTTTGCGAATTTTCAATATTTTCTACTCCAGATTTTCACATTGCCATTTTATTACACTTCCTTATGAGCAGTACAGCTGTAATTTTTCACATCTTGCCCAAAATGTGTTTCGCCCATCCTAGCGCACAGTGGTGCAGTCGGTGTGCAAAATCAATGTTTGGGACAGATTAAGGAAATCACAGTGACACTGTTCATAAGCAGAGGTCTTAAATGGCTATGTTGAAAATTTGGTGACAAAAGTCCGTGAAATGACTGTGTTATTAGTGAGCATTGTGCAGTTTCCACTTACTTCCTCAGAAGTTCATGACTTTGTAATATTTTCAGTCCAGATTTTCACCAGTGGCATTTTTCCACACTCTCCACGAACAGTACAACTGTCATTTTTCACAACATGGCCAAAATGTGTTTTCACACTTTCAGTGCAGAGATGCGTGGTCGCTGTGGGAAATCATTGTTCGGGACAGATAAAGAAAATCACAGTGGCACTGTTCATGATCGGAGATCCCAAAATGCCTGTGTTGACAATCTGCTGTAAAAAATCCCCAACCTAATTACATTACGGGTGTGCGTTGCACAGTTTCTGTGCACGCTCGTGACTTCACCAGTTTTTTTTATATTTTGACTGCAGATTTGCAACATTGCCATTTTTTACACCTCCCCATGAACAGTACAGCTGTCATTTTTCACATCCTGTTCAGAATGTGTTTTTGCACCTGTGGTGCTAAATGCCGTAGTCACTGTGCATAAGCAGCTTTCCGCTAACAAACTGATATTGCCACTGTTCATGAGGTGGGGGTCACAAAAAAACCATGTTGAAAATTTGGAGTGAAAATACCAATGAATGCCTGAGGCGTTAGGGCTTCCAACCATAACGCCCCACCCTGTAGAAAATGACAGGCATCAGGAGTGTGACTTGGGATTCTTGCCTGTAATGCTCATACCATTCCACATCCTGCAGCCAGTGAGAGGCATCGAGGTATGCCTTGGACTCTTCTGCCCCAAAGTTCATGCCATTCTCCTATACCGCACCCATCTCACCGTATTTCCTGATGGAATGGGGTGCGCATAAGGGCCAAAGACTCCAAGGCACACCGTGACACTTGTCAGTGTCTGCAGGGTAGGGAGTGGTGAAATGGCATGGCTGTTATGCCTGACTACCCAAAGGCACACCCCAATGCCTATCACTCTCTGCAGGGTGGTGGTGGTGGGGTTGGCTTCAGTTCAGTACTTCACTGCCATTTCTATTATGCAGCTCTGTAACTTCTACACTACAATGCCAATGCCAGCAAGCAAACATTCGGCATTGACAAATGCTTGTTATCTTTTAGAAGCTTTCCACCTATGCCTATGGGGTTTCCTTACTTCCTACTATTAGAATCCCAGCTGTTGTAATTTTATAATTATAGCTGCACTGCATGTTGATGTATGCATCTTTTAGGCTAGCACATACATACATCAACATGCAGCTATAATTATAAAGCTAACACATCTGGGATTCCTCTAGCTGGTAGGAAGAAGTAAGGAACCCCCATTATGCAAATACTGTAGGTGGAAAACTTCTAAAGATAAAAAGCACTGCACACCTCCCCAGAGAGATGCAGGCAGGTATTTCATGTAAATAAATATTGGCTGTGTTCAAAAGGTTAGTGGGGACTCGTATTAGTGAGATAATCAGTACAGTAAACAAATAGTGATGCATGACGTATTGTACAAATGTCAGACAAGTCATTCATTATCTTACTTACATTCATGTCAGACTGTCAGTTTCTCCAATTTATGCTTATTGTATGTGTTTGATTTATGTCTGTCTTGTATATTATGTATGTAATAATTTTGTAACATTCTAATAAGGTCACCATTGTAAATTAGCTTATGCTCTATGGTCTTAACCTTTAAATAAAGCAAACAAACACATTTGAGCAGCAGTTTCCTGCATGTGAAATGCGCATCCTTTCAAATTTGATTAGCTTACTCCAGTCACCCCCATCACCTCCTTGCTCCACTCAAGCTCTCTCAGGAGCGTCAAGTCAGTTCCTGCTCTAGCCCAAACCTGACCTCCCTTCCTACCAGAAATTGTTAGGTGTTCTGTACTGAACTACTTACTTTGTGCTTGCTGCAAATTCAGACACCCCCCTCCCCTGCTGGTTGGATAGCAGACACAGACATGGATGTACATTTTACTTCTTGCTTTCCTGCCCATTGCCTTCTGGCACACTCCTGGACTGATGCCACCATGCCATTATACACAACACCTCAAACACCTCACCACCTAACCATCTACTACTGTACTTATGTTAGTCAGGTGGTTATAAGGTATATGAGGTTGTGTGTAGGTGGAAAGTGATCAATGCATGATCACAACTGGGAGAAAAAGGACAGAGTTTGTGTGCAAGCTCTGTCCTTAATTTCTATTCAACTCGATGCTGTCATTTTAGCTCAAGTCTTCTCAATCAGTCTTGCTTTAAAAAAAGACTGCCTAATATTATGAAAAATTAGGAAGCAGTGCCAGCTTAGCAAAAGAACAGAATTAAAGAAAACAAGCATTTGTCTATGCCAAACGTTCGCTGCATTACTTAAGGAACAGCACGAGGAGACGCTCCATAGAATTTAATGGTGGCAATTTGTAAAAGCTAATATTTATACTTTCCAGTGACGATTTTGTCAAAGAAAGGTACTGTAGTCGCTTAACTAACAAGGATCTTCTTAGGTAAGTGACTGCATTTCTTTGACAAAATCATCACTGGAAAGTATAACAAGCATTTGTCAATGCTGAATGTTTGTCAATGCTGAATGTTTGCTTGCTGGAATCGGCATTAGTAGTGCAGAAGTTAAAGAGATGCATAATAGGAATGGCAGTGAAGAACTGAACTGATGCCAATCCCACCCCTACCCTGCAGACACTGGCAGGTGTTGTGGTGTGCCTTGAGGTCTTCAGACCTTATGCTCACACCATTCCATAAGGAAATACGCTGAGATGGTTGCAGTATAGGAAAATGGGGTGAATGTTGGGGCCGAAGACCCCAAGGCACATCTTGATGCCTGTCACTGGGTGCAGGGTGGGGATGGAATGGCAAGAGCATTACGGCCGATGATCTCAAGTCACACCCCCGATGCTCCAAATTTCAACATGGGCTTTTTGAGACCCCACCTCATGAACAGTGGCACTATCATTTCATTACTCAATCCTGAAAGGTGATTTTGCACAGCAACTGCACCATTTGGAACCACAGGTGCAAAAACACACTTCAGGCAGCATGTGAAAAATGATAGCTGTACTGTTCATGAGGTGATGTGAAAAAATGGACTCTGTTGAAAATCTGGAGTGAAATTATGAAAAATTGGCAAAGTTATGAGCATGTGTAGAAACTGTGCAATGCACGCCTGTAACACAATCATTTTTTTTGGAATTTTTTCACCAGATTTTCAACATGGCCATTTTTGGACCTCTTCTCATGAACAGTGGCACTGTGATTTTGTTAATCTGTTCCAAAAGCTGATTTCCCACAGTGACCGTGCCATTCCGTGCCACAGGTGTGAAAACATGTTTTGGGCAGGATGTGAAAAATGACAGCTATACTGTTCATAAGAAGGTATAAAAAAATGGCAATGTTAAAAATCTGGAGTGGAAATATTAAACATTGGTGACGTTACAAGCGTGCATAGAAACTGCGCAACGCACATTCATAACGCAGTTTTTGGAATTTTTTCACCAGATTTGCAACATAGGCTTTTTGGGACCTATTCTCATGAACTGTGGCACTGTCATTTTGTTAATCAGTCCCGAAAGTTGATTCCATGCAGCAACCACAAAATCTCCTTTCAGGACTGAGAAATGAAATGAAAGTGCCAGTGTTCATGAGGTGGGGTCCAAAGAACCCCATGTTGAAAATTGGGGGCCAAAAGTCCTAAAAATGGCTGCGATGTCAACCTAAGTTGAAACCTCCCTCCCCCCATTGACTCCCATTATACAGCGCTTACCCAATTCCTCAGTTATAGTTTGGCTTTGAAGAGGGCAGATGTATCCAGGTCACTGCTCCTGACCTCCCGAGGTAAGTATGGGGTGAGGGGTTGTGGAGAGGTGGGTACGTAGAAGGAGGGTTGGGATGGGTGAAACGATGAAGGACTGTTTTCCTTTTTGCAAGTTAAAAAAAAAAAGGACCCCTGGGCACCATTTTCTTTATATACAGGAAATAAAATACTTTTGGCACACTAGGGTGGGCTTCCAGTGTGTCACATGAGTTTGGGGGGCCTGATGCTGATGGGGATTGGGCACCCCCATCGGCAAAGAAATTGAGCTTGGGGGGTGGGAGCATCCAACACCAGAAGTGGGCATCCCGGTGTTGTGAAAATACGAAAACTGTCTCAGCACACTGGGGTGGACTACCAGTGTGCCACAGTGTGGAGAAGGGAGGGGGATACATGTCAACACAGGGATTGGGATCCCGATGTCAGCTTTCCCAGGGAGTGTGTGGTTTCAGCACATGTGCAGAAGCAGTGGCACTACTGTGCATGTATGGAATCTGCTGCATTCCACACATATTTGTTCCATGACTGAACAGTGATCAGCTGTTTGTCGGCTCCTTCTTTTGAAGTTTTTACACACACTACTCATAGCAGTAAGTTCACAGTGTGCAGGCACGGCGGATTTAAAAACAGAGCAGACACTCAGCCACAGGACTTGGTGAAGGTGCCCTCCTTCAGCCCTCCACTCCCTTTTTCAAAAGTCACTCTGTCTACTTTATTTTCTTTAGTAAATTGAACCCTCTCAACTTACAAAAGCCTGCTTACTATAAAAAAAATTAGAATGCAGCTATATTTAAAAAAAAAAAAAAGAACCAAAGGAAATAGGAAAAATGTATCAAACAGCCAGGAAGAAGGGATTAAGGGAAAGACAAGGGCAGAGAGTGAGTTCAGTCTCTGTGGGCTTTATTCTTCACACAGGTAAACTGTGTTATAATTTCTGTCTGATTCTGCTGCAGCTGAATCACTCCAGTTCTTTCTAATCCATGAGTGCTGTTAATGAACTTGGCATTGCCATTTGGCAGCAAGTCTTTCTATTGCTCCAGTGAGCCGTGAACAATTTAATTGAAATTTGTTACTAACTAGTATTTTATTTTCTACTATGTTTGAGCCAGCCATGCATTAGAAAAACTGAATAACTGAAATTATTTGAGACTTTAGTAAAGTTAAATTAAAACAAAATACAGAAGTGAGCAGTCAGTGGTCATCTGAAATTCCATGCCTCCTCCCTGACTGGTAATAAAGTAGTGGTTATATTATTGCTGTACTTACTGAGCTACGGAGAGTGAGCACTTTTTTTTCTGGCTTGTAAAAAAAATAAATTATAACAAATATTTTAGTGCACATTGCACACAATTTCTAGCCATGCATCAGTTGCTTCTATCTGTGCTCTTGTTCTGAATAGTAATTTGACCGAATATTTCTCATTTTCTCTTATCATTTTTGAGTGCTCCCTTCCTGTGAAAATCTTGATGACCTGAACTGCTATTTCCCTCCCTCCTGCCTGACTGGTTACTGATCAGGTACATGTCTATCTGTTTCTGGAGGGGGTCTTGCTTATTATATGTGGAGGCATCAAATTGCTATAGCCCTAGCTGTGTGTCTGTTTCACAGACAGTGGCCACAGTGTTTTTTCTGCTTTGTATAAAAAAATGAAGAAGAAAAAAAGATTTTCAAGCTCTTTCCACTCAGTTTATGGCTGTGCATTGTTCAGTTGCCTCTGTCTGTGCTGTTGTTCTGAATAGTAACATATGTGACCTTTTTCTCATTTTCTCTTACCATTTTTGGGCGCTTCCTTTCTGCATAAAACCTTGACCTGACTTATTGTTTCACTGCATCCTGATGGACTGGTGGTGGTGTTTGCTGACCTCATGTGTGACTGTCTGCCCCCAGACAGGCATCCCATTTATTACCCATGAAGGCATCAGTTTGTTGTAGCCTGCATCACACAGTTTGTGGTTGTTCTGAATAGTTACATATTTGACATTTTTCTCATTTTCTCTAACAACAAACAAAACAAAATTGTTCACTATAGGCAGCAGTTGCAGGCAGGGAGAAGAGGAAGCAGAAATGGGGAAAGAGACGGGGCACCGTATGGCACAAACAATATTGCAGACTGGTAAATGAGTGGTTGTTAGGCACCCAATGGCAGATGTGTGACTTCCCCATCACTGTCCAAACACTCAGGAAAGGCACAAACTACCTTATTCAAAACCAAGGGGTTAGCACCACAGGGAGTGGCAAACAAAGATATACCACCTTTTTATACTAAGCCAATACAAACTCACATGAAGCTGAATCTAATGGTGAGGACAATTCTGATGAAGGTGGTGATGGTGAAATGGAGGATGCAGACAAGGAGGGAGAGAATATATTACACAATGAAGCTGAAAGACTGAATGAGAAAGTATTGGCAGTTGAACATGTGCAGGAGGATGAATTTCATGTTTTGTGGTGATGATTTTGGATGAGGACAGGCCTGTCTCAAACTTTCCCTTTTTGTGGAAGTTGATCAAGAAGGTGGTGATGGTGCAGCTGGAACAACATCTGGAAAAATATGACATCTATGAGCCCTCCCAATCCAGATTTCGACTTCACCATAGTACACAGAGGGCACTAGTCAGAGTGTACCATAACCCTAAGCAGTCAAGCGGACTACATAATGTTGAACCTGATGGCACAGTTTTTAAGCATGTCTTCTTAAACTTAACAAATGTTTGGACTGCCTGAACCTGACGTCACAGTTTTCTGTAGCATGTCTTACTGGACTGAGCTATTTTTTGAATTGCCTGACCTGATGACATAATTTTTGCAGCATGTCCTATTGGACTGAGTTAAGTTTTGGACTGCCTGAACCTGACAGCATGATTTTTGCAGCATGTACTATTGGAATGAGCTAATTTTTGTATTGCCTGAACCTGAACGGCACAATTTTTGCTGCATGTCCTATTGGACTGGGATCATTTTTAGATTGCCTGACACTGATGATACAATTTTTATAGCATGTCATATTGGACTGAGCTATTTTTTGCAAAGCCTGAATTGCAACCTTTCAATAAGTCCCTGCATTTCCTGACTTACACTTAACATTTGCATTCCTTGAATATTCCCTTTCAAAATAAAAAAAAAATATTATCTTAATTCATAAGCATTCTCTTATAAAGATGAGGGGCCAGATTTTAAAAGATCCCTTAGAGCAATGCAAGTTATGACACTCTAAGGTTTGCCACAAATTCCATGTACAGTAAGGACTCTACACTCAATTTCAGAAAAAAGAGGGTCCTTGTGCCAAAGTCCCTGGGTTTGCCGCAGGTGTAGAGGTGTGCCAAATATCTGGTGCATCTGCTGACATTGCCACAAGGAGATGACCCCCCCCCGGTGCAAGACAAGAGGGGACAGGATAGTGTGTGTGAGATGGAAGAAACATGGTGCCAGGAGGGGCTCTGAGACATAGGGGCATGGGAGGAGGCAGTGGGGGTGACGGGGCATAGCTGTATATCAACCTTAGTGACTTGGCACCCAGCTGGGTGCCACTGCAGTGTGCCAAAAAGAAAGCTATGTTTGAAAAGCATGCCGGTACTTTAAAAACATGTTGCCTGGTAGTGTAGCCCCCATCCCTAATTCCCAATGCTCATGTATACGCCCTGGTGGTGTAGTGGACCCCCCCAGGTGATCCCTGATGTCCCCTGAGAATAATGTAAGACTTGTCCCTCTGGTATAGTGCCCCCCATCCCCAATCACCTAAATAAAACAAAAATCTGGTCATATTCCATGGTAGTCTAGTGTTCCCCACCTACCCTCCCTGTCAGGTATTGCCCAACCACCCCACTCCCCTGCTTACTCATTTCTCCTCTCCTTAGCAGCAGCATCTCTCTTAATTTGGTGTTCATTTATGTGCTCAAACAATTGAAGGACACACAGTTATTTTCTGACAGAGGTCCCTTAAATGTGTCATGTGGGTGGGTGGGTGGAGGGGACACTGTACCATTGAAACTATTTGCATGACTCTCAGTGAAGCAGAGAAGCAGCTAGTGTAACAACAAACTGATGTATCTCTTGTATACTAAATGTGCTCTCCCTTTCAGGTCAGACAGGTCAGTTAACACTGTTAGAGTCAGGCAGGATGCAAGAAACCAGGTCACCTGGCATGCGGCCATGCATTTAATTAAGCAGCACTTCTGTGCCATAATAAACTCTCAGTTGTCATCTCCTGAAATGCTGTTTACAATTCTGTGTGTGTATCACAGTTCTTAGTGTAGTTCTGATTAGAATCAGAACTAATCAGAACTTATCAGGATTTTGGCCTGGATCCTGATCTTAATAATAAGTGTTAGAACCTTTTCAGATCCACCCAACCCTACTTTGACCATCAGTTTGTTAAGAACCTCCTGGCCATCTGTCACAGAAGAAGGGACTTCTCAGGGTTCTTTTATTTCATGCGTTACAGAGGACCACAGGCATGGAAATGAGAAAACACCCTGCTTTGACACTCAAGTCCATAAACTGAATGTCCACAAGAGACTAGTGGGTCAAGCAGCAGGCTTTATTCCTACACAGTCACACCCAAAGAATACCATTACCAGTGTGCAAAATTCCATTGGAGATGCTGGTAGATTACATATCAGACGGGCAATGTTACATGATGGACACCTCCCAAAAATTACAACATCCTGTTGCTTTCACACAGAGCTTGAGGGAACATGCACAGAGGGGGTTCCATGGCATACTGGAGGCTACTAGTGTACCAGGACCTTATGACCAGCAGCAGTGTGAGCTGAATAATGAACAGGTTAGCTTTACAGTATGGCAAGTAAGCACCTCCACTAGAAGGCTTTACTTCTGGGGTGCCTTTGCCTCAGCAGGTTAGCCAAGTAACTAAGCTCCAGAAGATTTAAGAGAAGCACTGTAACTGTTTCACAAATCCCAGCCTCCCTCATGGATGATGATGAAAAGTATGGGGGGTACTCATTACTCATCTCATACAAGGTCTGATCTCCTGCCAGAGAAAGCAAAATGACAGCTGCCATGTCTTTGTTCTTTGTGAATGGTCTACATAACAGTAATGAGATATTGACACTATGGGTGAGAACATCATCTTTCCCAAAGTACACTGTCAATGGGTGGTACTAAATGGTTTGCCTTCTCCAACTCCAATCTTTACCATTGTTACTCAGTCCTCTGTGCCACCCACACATCTTCCCCATTCATGGGCGCCCATGTAGAAGTATTGTAACCTCTCCCACTGGCATGCCTCACATGGTCACACACTGCAGAGTCAAGGTAGGTTGTTTTATTTAGCAAAGGGATTCTGCTGCACAGATCTAGGGAAGTAAACGCCAAATGCACAAAGGTTACGAATGTGTCACACTAGATAATCTATATCAAAAAGCTTCATCACAAGCAAAACCAATAAATAAATACATTTAATGGGGCAAAAAAGGCGGAAATGGATTATATATGCATCTTCACTAAAGAGTACTGCAGACCAGAGTCCAAGAAGGAGGGGAGGTAATCCAAAACACACTAGACTGGACAAGAGGGACTCAGACACACCAGATAGTGAATTATTTCTATTTTAGGGAATTTACAATTTTATAGTCACCAAGAGAATGTCCTAAATCACTGGGGAGACCCCAGTGCAGGACAGTGCTACCTGTTCAGGAGCCAGGTATGACGTTGCAGTGATGGAAGATCTTGGTGCAGCATACTGCCTTGGTCCTGTGAAAGAGGCCCTGCTCATAGAGGGAGGGGCAGGGGTATCCACTGCAATATGCCAGAGAAGAGGAAACCAACATTTATCTGAGGCAGAAGAGAGCTACTAGAAAAAAAGATTTCTCCCTGAGCTTGACCAAAACTATCTGAATTAGAGAGACAGGAGAAAATGCATTGAGAAACCACCCATTCTAGGTGAGGGACAGTGCATGTTGCCAAAAAACTACACACCCTTCAGCGAATAAGCATAAAAGTGGCAATCTGGCATTGTCAGGAGATGTAAAAAAGGTACAGCATTAGACTGACCCAATAGAGCAAAATATTTAGCAACCATGTTAACCAGAAGCTCACACTCATGGGATTGAGCTATCTACCTGCTAAGAGCATCTGCTAGGATGTTCAGAGAGCTTGGAAAAAAAGGTAACCACAAAGTGTTTGCTGTGGGCTACAGCTCACTCACAAATCTGCAGTGCTCCTCTACAGAGGGGGTATGAGTGAGTATCTTCTTTTTTGTGAGGTAGTGCATGAAACATCAATTATCTGTCTGAACCAGAGGGGATGGCCATAAATGTGCAGTGTGAAAGCCAGTAGGTCAAGAAGAACAGCTTTCAACATTTTGATGCGGACAGAGTGGTTGGCTGGAAACACACCTAACAACCAAGGTGTGCCCATACCTCTTCCTGGAGGCATGGTAAAATAGAAATAGAGAATTTGTTGGCAAAAAGGAACCACATGGCCAACCCAGTCTGCACAGGTATCCTGTTGATGGAGCAATGGCATGACGGTGATGGCATGAGGGTGCTGCAACTAGGTCACCTGTCACAGTAGCAAACTGGTTGTCAGTGTACCATGCAGTGACAGCACCACACGGGTGTTGAACCCCCTCCCCAATACACCTCCATTGTAGAGGTGATTACTGTAATTTTTTGGGTGTGTGGGGGCAAAACTAAGCCCCGTCGTGGTGGGGTGTGTGGAGGAGGTGGGATTTGCCATGCTGTATTGGGTGCCATAGAGGTTGGGAGGCACAATCGTTGGGTGGCCTGATTGCTGTTGGTATTGTACTGTTGCCCTAATGACAGTCACCCTGTGGCTGTCACACCAAAATGGGTAAACCATCTGCACAGATGTTCTTTGCCAAATCTGTCTCCACAGATTTGAACTGGTCTCCATCATTGATTCCACCTCCCCACCTATTTACTAATATTCCCCTATGTCACCCCAATTGATGCTTGAAGCTCCCTTGCTTTCACTGCCATCACTTCTGCTGGCAGTTTGTTCCAGGTGTCTGCTACTCTTTCAGTGAAGTAATACTTCCATGCATCCTTATTAAACTCCCCACCTCCATCTTCCATGTTGAGGACCACTGAAAGAGATGGACAGAGAAATGGAGTCCCCTACAAGAGATGGGAGCCATTCTGTCACTAGCAGAGTACTCTTTAATGAGGAGTTGACAGAAATCAGGTGATCCAGGGGTTGAATAACCTGCATCCTCTGCATTCATATAGGGGCTAGTGGGACTGTCACAATGGAAGCAGTCATGAGATCCAGCAGTCTGTCATGGACATTGCAGTCACCCAGTGACTGGAGGCAACCAATGTCACCTGAGCAATCAGAATAAAGGCACAGTCCTCTGGGAAGAATGCTGCAGCTGGGGTGTCATCCAATAAACTGCAGTCACTGGCACTGTGTTAGAACCAGCTTGGGTTTATTGACCCGAATACCCAGTTGATGGAACAATTTCTCTCCTCTTCCAGGGTGAAAAATCTTGGTGTTGTGCTGGATAGTGGCCTAACATTTGAATCTCAGGTGTCGGCCATGGTCCAGAGTCATTTTTGCCACTTAAGAAACATCTCCAGGATTAAACACTTGATTCCCTCGGGTGATCTGCCATCACTAATTCATGCCAGGTGACATCATGGCTTGACTACTGCAATGACCTTTACCTAGGGCTACTGGGGGATGATTGATTTTTGCCGCCTACAGCTGGTAAAGACTGCGGTGGCCAAGTAGCTGTCTGACCTTCCGAGGTCATGTCATATTACAACTGTGCTGTGCTTTCTGCACCTGCTCCCTATTAGGTGGTGAGTCACCTTCAAGGTTGGTTTGCTGAACTATAAAGCCCTACATGGCCTAGGGCCTGGTTACCTGCAAGACCTTCTGCAGCCCTACCACACTTCTCATTCCCTCCAGTCAGCCGAAGAGGGCCTTAAAATCATTTGGCACCTGGGCTTTTTCAGTTGCAACACTTACTCTGTGGAGTTCACTGCCTCAGTCGCTTAGGGAGGCCCCCTCGGTTGGCGCCCTCAAGAGGGATCTGAAGACATTTTGTTTAGTAAAGCTTTTCCTTCCTTTTAATTTGTTTTGCTCAGTGTTTTAACTTTCATGTATATTTTACTGTAATTTGCTTAATATTATTAGGGCACTTTGTAAAGTGCCTAGAGTCACAATTAGAGTGCTCTGACAAATAAATAAACTAAATTAAATTAAACTGGTGAGTTCAGTGTAATGTCTGTATCACCATATCTTTGGAGGAGGCCTTGACTATCATCTAGGTATGGGAGCACATAGAAACATAGAATTTGTCAGCAGATAAGAACCACTTGACCCACCTAGTCTTCCCAGTTTGTCCCTGTCCATACTGCACCGCAAGTCCTACCTGATCTCTGGCTACTTCTACCCTCTCCCTGCGTTACAATCATGAATCCTTTGTACCTATCCCATTCATTCTTGAAGCCCACCACTGTTTTGTTCACACCACCTCCACTGGTAGACTGTTCCAGACATCCCCCACTTTCAGTGAAGAAGTATTTCCTCACATCTATCCTAAACTCTCCCCCTTCCAGCTTTTTAACATGCTGTCTTATCCTGGTGCACCTTCTCTTCTGAAAAATACTTCCCTCCTGTATCTTGTTCACTCCCTGAGGTACTTATAAGTCTCTATCATGTTTCCTTTTTCTCTCCTTTCTTTCCAGGTGTACATATTAAGATCCCTTAGTCTTTCCTTATAGGTCTTTTGATGCAGTCCCTGCACCATTTTATTTGCCCTCCTCTGGGCAGCCTCTACCCTGTCTATGTCCTTCCTGATATGTGATCTCCAGACCTGAATACAGTACTCCAGGTGGGGCTGCACCAGTGATGGATAGAGTGGCAACACCACCTCTCTCCTTCTGCTGGTGAGTCCCTTTCCTATACACCCAATCATCCTGCTGGCCCTGCTACTAATTTGTCGCACTGCCCTGTTGCCTTCAGATATGATAAACCCAAAGTCTGTTTCTCCCTTTGTGACTGTCAGTGCCTCTCCCCATTTTATACACTGTACCTGGGTTTCTGTGCCCTAGGTGCATAATTTTGTACTTTTTTGCAATCAAACCCAGATGCCACACCCTTGCCCACTACTCGAGTTTTCTCAGGTTCATTCATTCTCTCCACCCCTCCAGAGTATCTACCCTATTTCAGATTCTGGTGTCATCAGCATAGAGGCATTCCTTACTTTCTAGCTCTTCTGCAATGTGTCTTATGAAGACATTGAAAAGGACTGGTCCCAGCACTGTGCCTGAGGCACCCCACTGGTCACTGTCCCCTCATTACAGTGACTACTGTTAACCACCACCCTCTGTCTCCTATTCATCAGCTAGTTCCTTACCCAATGTACTACCTTGAGTCCCACCCCTAAACTGCCCAATTTCCTTTTTAGCCTCCTATATGGCACGATGCCAAAGGCTTTCCTGAAGTGCATCCATGCTGTCTTGGGTCTTGTAACCGCTGGATTCAAGATACTCCAATAGCCTTTCTTTTAATAGTGTTTTCATTAACTTTCCCATCTCAGACAGTAGACTGAGTGACCTACAGTTGCCAGCCTCCTCCCTGCTGCTGCTCTTATGCAACAAGTCTACATATGCCCTCCTCCTGTGCTTAAGAACCACTCCTATTTCTAGTGAGTTATTGAATAGGGCTGTCAGAGGTGAAGTCTGTACCTTCCTGAGCTCCTTCAGTACTTTTGGATGTACCCTAGCTGGCCCCATAGCCTAATCCACTTTCAGATTTGCCCTGTCTTGAGTAGGCTCTTTGACTAGTCACCTGAGAAATGTCCCCTGCAATAAGCCTTGGGTGGCCCTGCTTGTAGCCACATCTATGACTGGAAGGCTGCAATCTACATCCATCAGGTTGAAGTCCCAAACTAGTAGCTCCTCACCCTTTTTCCCATTGTGCTATTGGCTTCCCCAATGCCTTATTCAACTCTTTCCTTTGTGTTGGAGGCCTGTATATCACCCCAGTATGAACAGTGGCTCTGGCTTCTGTCTTCATGGTGACCCACAACACCTCCAACCTATCCTTTAATCCAGGTTCCCTTACACTTCCATCTCTCTGTTACCCTCTCTCACATACAGCACAACCCCTCCACAATTCTTCCCCACCTTATTTCCAAGATTCCTTATGCTGGCACACATGGCTCACTACACATTGCTCCCACGCTGCCTACAATGCCCCTCCCCCTTTCTGCGACTTGAAACTTCCCTTGCTTCTCCTCCCCCCTTGCTACCGTCCCTGTGCCTTGCCACCTCAACACCTCTCTTCCCACATTTTCTGTTCTTGTCCCCTGCTGTGCCTCCCTTAACTTGTCCCCTGGGGAAGTTTCATCTCATCGGTCCCTCAGTTCCCGTTGCTTTAGTCTTTGAGGGGGACAGTTTATCCCTTCCTATGGTCATACTACCCCCCCTGACTAGTTTAAATGTTCATCAAGTTGACATTTCAACCTTTACCTGAGGGCTGTGACCCGTTTCCTAGAAGGATGCAGGCCATCACCTCTGTATAGACCCATGTCCTTTCAGGCTGGCTTCCAGTCTCTAGTGAAGCTGAACCTATGCTCGTGGCACCATTCCTTCAACCAACTGTTGAAGCTCCTGGTATGAGGTACATACAGAGTCTGTTGGCACAGGGCCGCAGCTACCACTGCTTAACACTTACTAAAGACCTGCTGTGCTGAGGACAAACACAACAACAAAATACAATATTGAAACTGCTAACCCTCTAGAAAAAAAAACAACACAAGTGCAGCTAATGGCAGTGCCTTATCCTTATAGTCAGATAAAAGTCCTACATGTTCAGGGCACAAAACTAATCACTCTGTGAAAAAAGAGGCCAGAACAACTGAAATGATACCATGCAAATCATTTTGTATGCAATGCACTTAATCAGATTCCTGAGTCCTAAGACAGAAGTTATATCAAAACAAGCCAAGCCAAGGCTATTTTGCTTCTTTGTCCCAGGGGTTCAGGGTGCAGTCTGCCCAACCCTCCCCTTTCACATGCTCCCATCCCCACTTGCCCCCACCCTCCCCCAGTACTCAGTCCCATATGCCTGTCCCAGGAAGTAATGGAGGAATTAATCAAGGAGAGAGTGGTGAATTACCTGGAGGGATGTGGCTTGCAGGACAGCAGATAGCATGGCTTCACCAAGGGGAAATCATGCCAGACCAAAGTAATTGAGCTCTTTGATTGGGTGACTCAGGTAATCGACTAGGGAGGGGCAGTGGACGTAGCCTATCTGGACTTCAGCAAGGCCTTCAACACCGTCCCTCATAGGAGGTCTGTGAGCAAGATGGAAAGCATGGGGTTGAGAGGGAAAATAGCAGGCTGGGTGGAGGCCTGGCTAGTAGGGAGAACTGAGAGGGAAGTGCTTAATGGGCTGCACTCCGAGATGGCAAGGATGAGGAGTGGAGTGCCACAGGGGTCAGTTTTGAGTCTGCTCCTCTTCAGCATCTACATCAGTGATACTGCAGAGGGTTTGAGAGGGAGGGTGTATCTATTTACAGATGATAAAAAAATTTGCAATTAGGTGAACCCTCCCAGAGGGGGTGGAAGGCATGAGGAGGGACCTCAAGACACTCAATGAGTAGGCCAGGAAATGGCAACTGAGGTTTAATGCCAAGAAGTGCACTGTGATGCACCTAGGGAGGAAAAACATGAAAGTTGGGTACACGCGGGGGGGGGGATCAAAGAATTGGAACAGGAAAGGGATCTGGGGATCATAGTGTCCTCAGACCTTAAGGTAGGTTTCCAATGTAGTAGGGTAGCGGGAAGGGCCAATGGAATGCTGGCATGCATAGGAAGGGGCATTACTAGCAGAAGATTTGGGGATCAATATAGATAATAAGTTAAATTTTGAGAATAATACCATCTTTAAAGTAAAGAAATGTCAGAGAGTCATGGGTTGTATTTGGAAGAATATTAAAAGTAGATCACCTCAGGTTATTCTCCCTTTGTATACTAGTTTGGTGAGATCTCATCTAGAGTATTGTGCCCCTTTTTATGCACCCTTAACAATTCGAAGTAGGAAACAATTGGAGGGAGTACAGAGGAGAATGACTAAAAAAATTCAGGGTATGACTAATAAGTCATATGGTGATAGACTGACGTCATTTGGTCTATACTCTATACAATATAGGTAACTTAGGGGGGATCTTTGCTTATGCTATAAGGCTTTCATTACAGAGGGACTTTTAGAGAATCTTGGTATAGTAAGAAAATCAGGTATATCGCATACTAGATCTCATACCATGAAATTAAAAGGTGTACACTGTAAAACTAAAAAAAGACATCAATGGTATACACAGAGAATTGTTAACTTTGGAATACATTACCAGTTTCAATTGTAGAGAGCAAAACTATGGAAATATTTAAGAGTACACTGGACAAATTCATGGGTAATAAAACATTTGATTTTATAGACAATTAAAACCATCCTCGGATGGCAAATTCATAAATAGGCTATGCCTCCTGAATTTGTATGTAACTATGAAACTATGAAGGAGGGAGGGAGGTTATAATGCCCCTCTACAAAGCCATGGTGAGGCCACAGTTAGAGGACTGGGTTCAGTTCTGGAGACCATACCTCCATAAGGATATAGATGCATTGGAGAGGGTTCAGAGAAGGGCAACAAAGATGGTGCATGGTATGCAGGGGAAGATATACAGGCAGAGGTGTAAGGAACTGAATCTGTACACGCTGGAAACAAGGAGGGAAAGGGGGGACATGATTGAAACCTTGAAATATGTAAAGGGGCTCAATAAAGTAGGTGAAGGGGTTCAGATGAAGAGGAAGGAGGGAGCCAGAACTAGATGTCACAGCATCAGATTACAAGGAAATAGGTTTAGAGGCAATGTGATGGGGTGCTTCTTCACAGAGAGGGTGGTGGAACCCTGGAACAGACTGCTGGATGGAGTAGTGGGGGCTGATATGGTGGAGAAATTTAAGAGGGCATGGGACAGGGATATGGGACTGAGTATTGGGGAAGGTGGGGGCAGATGGGGAGGGGGTATGTGAAAGGAGAAGGTTGGGCAGACAAGATGGTCCAGAAGGATCCTTTTCTGTCATCAAATTTCTATGATTCATAATAAAAAAGGAAATAAATACAAAACATTCAATTTCACAATATACAAAAATATAAGGCAATACAAATATATATATCATAAGTAAGTAAACTGGGCCATAAGCTTGTGCTAATAAAAATAGTGTGTTATCCCCTTCCTATGTTCTCCACTGAAGGGAAACTACCAGGATGGAATGGTAGCAAGTTCCAGACTGCTGGGGTTACCACCAAGAATGCTCAAGCACCTGATTGCTTCAGTCGAGATCTCAGGGTGGCTAATAGCAGCTCCTTGGTTAGAGCAGAGTGAGTAAGTGGGAGTATACCACACCAAGAGGTCTTTTAGATAGCTAGGGCCAAAAATGTGCAGGGCCTTGTAAGTTAGCAATGCAATCTTAAAGGCGGTGTGCCACTTAATAGGTACCCAGTGCAGATTTGCAGCACAGGTGTAATGTGTTCCAATATAAAGCTCCTTAAGCAGCCTGGTCACAGCAAACGAGCATGAACCAGTGTTGCCAGATCCTCTTGCATCAGATAGGCTTTAATTGGGGAGACATTATGTAACTGATGAACCCAATTTGGACCATGGCCAACACATGATCTTCAATTGTCAGCCAAGAGTCCACAGGCCCAAATTGTTAACCCTATACACAGCAGCCAGAGCTGTGCTATTCAAAGACCATAACCCTATGATGACATTCCAACCTGATGACACTTGAGACTTGGTTTCATCAGTAACAACCTAATTTTGGCTAGATTAAGGCTCAAACTGCTGGAAGCCATCAAGTCTGTAATTTCATGAAACCACTGCTCCAGTACGGAGACCACCCTTTGCTATTCAATGTAAAAGGCAGCAACAGCTAAGTATCATCCGCATAACAATGAAAACTCATGCCCAACTGTCTAATGACCTATCCCTGAGGCAGTGTGTACACCCCAAAAAGCCTGGCAGACAGAATCAAACCCCAAGGAGCTCCACAACTAAATGTAGCAGACTGCAATGAGAATGACACCATCACAACCCACTGCATCCTGTCAGACGATATCAGACAGGAAGGACACAAACCATTTTACGGCTCTCCCCAAAAGTCCCCCATATTAAACAATTTGTTTCTTCAATACCATATGATCCACAATGTGGAAGGCAGACTACAGATCAATGAGAACAACAGCTGAATACTTCTCTCTTTCCCTCTCAAGCAGCAGATCATTGAACAACTTGACAAGTGCTTCCTCCATACTGTGATTAGGCCAAAACCCAACTGGAATGGAGGACCTCTGGTGAAGCTCTTTTTGGAGTGAAAATGTTAGTTTGGCATGTAATTCTGATCTCTTTTGTGGTGTGGCTCATGTGGGTTATATTCTATTTACAAATGACAAATAAAGCTTTTTTGTATACTTATTGGCAGTTGTAGAGTATATCTCTTCCATGTTATATCCCTATCTACAGGAAGTTGTTGAGTGCTCCTCTTGTTTAGTAACAAATAAAACGTTATGTATTACTCAAGTGACTTATAACCTTATAATATGGAACTAATATAATCATCAATGAACATCGCTTTGATCATTCACAGATCATCAACAACCATCATGGTAATTTAAGCTTACAAAAAAAAACAGTAATCATAATGCTGATGATATGAAAGTTCATGTTTGATGATTAAATTATGCTCTAGGTGATGATGATCTTAGATCACAATCTTCCCTGATGATCATATGGTAACATATGATGATTAATGATGATCAGTCATGACAGACCTTCAAAAATACATGATTGATGATTTACTGATTCATCTAGGTGGTGGCCCTGAACATGTACTCACTGGAGGACAGATGTATGTATGTATGTGTGTGTGTGTGTGGGGGGGGGGGGTACGACATGAAAAAGATGTGTAAATTTTCTGAGGGGTATAAACAAGGTGAAAAAGACAGACCTGTTTGTTAAAAATAGGGATGCAATCACAAAAGGACTTGATTGGAGGTTTGTATTTATTTAAAAAAAAAAACGTCAATTTGAATAAACATAAGGTGACTGGGAACAGTACCTAGAGACACTGGCAGGTCGTTCCAAAATGTACAGGCAAAATTTGAAAAGGCTAGTTGACCTAGGCCAGTATGAACTGTTACAGTGAAGTAAAGCATTTTCCAAAGTTTTCAAGTGATCAAGTCATGATAAACTGTTAAAACTAATTGCTGGTTTTTTTTTTAATAAAAATACACTTTCCCCACCCTTATAGCACTAACCATCCCCCCCCTCCCACTCAAACTCAACCCAATAAGATACAGTACACCTCCATTCTCTGGAGCACCCATTGAACTCTACTCCATCCCGCCTAACTTAGTAATATACAATACCTCCTCACCCCCACCCTTAGGAGCACAATTCCCACTCTCCTCCCTCCAGACTGATCTAGTAATATACAGTACATCATAGGGCATCCATCCAACCCTCCTCCTACATGCCATCTCAGAACAAGGATATATTCAAGTCCCATGGTGGGTGAGGGGCACAGTCCTTCCTACAACTCTGCCTTCCACTGTATAATGAAAGAAGCTATGTCTTTGCTTATAGTAATCACCTGATCAGCTGATTAGGTATTTACTGTAAGGACATGCACATTCTCATTAATTAAGATGGTGGCTGACTGAGGTGGAGGGAAGGTCTGTGCTGGTCACTGAAGGTCTGTGCTGGCCACTGGCCACCCTTTGAGGGACCATTGCAACTTTCTGGACTGCATCCTTTCCACGGGTGGCATGGAGGGAGGGGAGGGTGGGATTATATACATAGGAGATGGAGGTTGTAATTTTACTCTTTTGTTAATGGTTCAAGTCTAGTGGAGCTGGTTGGTATGGGGAAAATGCTTTGAGTGTGAGGGACGCTTATCCTGTGTGTACACAGAAGTGTCAATAACAACTATGTGTATCTTTGCTAGGGATTGGGGGTGGATGGGTATGATTGGGTGCCACAAAGGTTGGGGAAGGCTGGGTGGTTGTTCTAAATGTCCAGAATTACAGAGGAGGGTGGGAAGAGTGCAGCATAGGTAGTAGGATGGATTTTGCAACATGCCACCTTTGTAGACAAAAGTTCATTGAATATCTCTATTGACAAGCCCTTTTTTGCATGTTTGTTAATACCAGATTGCAGAAATATTTTATTAGGTCTGATTTTTCCAGTCTAATAAATTATTTAAAACATAATCAGATCTTGATCAGTGCAGAACTAGATAATGCGGCTGTTCATCTGATGACGATCAGATCGGGACTCATGCTTTCTGAACATATTATTTAAAGCTTACTTTACCAACATCTATCACTGACAAGTCCTTGTGCCCCAATGGTCAGCCTCTAACAACTTTTGCTGCAAGTTTTATTTTGGCTTCTAAAATAATGTGTAGTGTAATAAAATAACATGTGATAGACTTTATTTTCTTTACTTTATTTGCACCATTCCAGTTCTATTCCCCAACAGTTTTTAGCTAATCAGCACTCTGTTGCAGAATTTTGGAATTCTACCATAACTTTACCAAAAGTGGCCATCTAGTTATCCCAACATTTGAAAAAAAAAAGGTTCCATGTCAATTGAGCGATGGAATTTCGACAACCACAATTTGAATGAGGGCAATTCGGCGTATGTGACAAGGATGACTGTGAATATGAGCACCCACAGTAAGGGCAACAATTGCATTACTGCTTTTCTGTAGGGGTCTTTGCCTCCCGCAACCCCTTATTTATATAACTAACTCCAAGTTCATAGCACTGTGGGTAGGGAGGAAAGCAATTGTTGCCCTTGCTGTAGAGTGCCGATATTCACTGTTGCCCTTTTCATGTTTGCCAAAGTGCCATCTCTCAAATTGCAGGTGCCAAAATTCCATCGCTCAATTGATGTGATACCAAAACAAAAAGTCTAGTGCAACACCAACCCACATTCAGATTATTTGCCAAAAGGTACTGTAAATCATTTGAAAGCATTACTCTTTACTTCTTTCTTCTTACCATGGAAAAAAAGAGTTGTTTCACATTTAAATCTGAAGTGTAGGCAAGCTTGACTACCATGTTATTATAACTGTAAGTCAAGTCCTATGCTGTCAGTTATTTTAGCATGCTAACCAACACAGCATTTAGAATGACAGTAATCTTCAACATCTGAATTCCCAACCCCAGCTTGTTCTCAGAATCTTACAGTAAAGCTGACTTTAGCAGCAGGTCAAAAGGTATATTGATTTACAGCTGCAGTACCATGTACAATAACAGTAAAATAGAACATAGGAAGCTGGTAGCTTATAAGTCCCCATATGGTGGCATACCATATATGGTGGCATACAGTTGGGAGAACTAGTGTGATGCTGGGGTGCAAATGGAGAAGGATCATCAGCAGGAGGAAGGAAGTGCTGCCACTGTATAGATCACCTGTAAGATGCTACTTAGGATACTGTGTACAGTTCTGAGGCCATATCTCCAGGAGGATGTAGACGGAGTGGATATGGTCCAGAGGATGACAACAAAAATGGTGCTGTGTCTGCATCAAAAGCCCTATAATGAGAGACTAAAGGAACTCGATATCTATACCCTGAAAAAAAAGGGGGGGGCATGATTGAGACCTTTGGGAGATCAATAAGGTACAGGAAGGAAATGTTTTTCAGAAAAAAGGTGCACAAGAACAAGGGAGCATGATGTGAAGTAGGAAGGAGTAGATTCAGGAGAGATGTGAGGAAGTAGGCTTAAGGGAATCTTAGTGGAATTGAATGGGGGGGAGGGAGAAAGAGCTGGAGATCACATAAGGTCTACAGTGGTACTGCAGGTGAGGAAAAATGGGCAGATTGGGTGGGCCAAGTGGTCCATATCTGCCTACAAATTCTGTTTCTATATACATCAGTCACTAAATTTATTATAAAATACTATTCTTAGGTATCAGTTGGGGTTGAAGCACTTAAGTCATGAAAGCAGAAAAATGTAAGGAGATGTGTCATCTCTAAATCATAATAATTAACGAACTGTTGAGGTTCCTTGTCAACAGTACAGCTGTCATTTTCCACATCATGCCCGAAATGTGTTTCCGCACTTCCGGCGCACAATAGCGCAGTCGCTGTGGGAAATCAGTGTTTGGGCCAGATTATGAAAATGGCAGTGACACAGTTCATGAGCAGAGGTCCTAAAATGCATATGTTGAAAATTTGGTGATGATACTCCATAAAATGACTGTGTTAATAGCGTGCGTTGGCAGATTGCACGCACGCTCGTACCGTCGTGCATTTCTGATATTTTCACTCTCAATTTTCACCATTGCCATTTTTCCACACCTCTTGATGAACTGTACAGCTGTCATTTCACATATCCTGCCCAAAATGTGTTTTTGCACTTCTGGCTCAGAATAGCGTGGTTTCTGTGCAAAATCACTTTTTGGAACACTTTGAGGAAATAACAGTGACACTGTACATGAACAGAGGTGCAAAAATGCCTATGTTGAAAATCTGGTGCCGAGCACCCACAAAAAGGCAGAGTTGCAAGTGTGCGTTGCATATTCCCCACGCACCCCTGTAACTTCGCAAATTTGACATATTTACATGCCACATTTTCAACACTGGCATATTTTTACGCCTCCTTATGAGCTGTACAGCTGTCATTTTTTCACATCCTGCCCAAAATGTTTTCCTGCACTGCACTACCAAACACCCAAAGGGACACCCCAATGCCTGTCAGTATCTGCAGGGTGGGGGTGGGTTGGCATCAGTTCAATACTTCACTGCCATGCCCATTATGCATCTCTTTAACTCCTGCACTACCAATGCCAATGCCAGCAAGACAACATTCGGCATTGACAAATGCTTGTTTATTACTGAGGGAATGTGCAAGAATACAGGACACATAGCCCATCAAGCTTATCTGCCCCATAGCTTATTCCCCAATTGAAGTAATAGTACTCTGCTGTGGTGTCACAGTTTGTTGCTATGGGACTATCTGTGATCATAGAATCTTAGAAGCTTGATGGCAGAAAAGGACCACACCAGCCCATCTAGTCTGCCTTTTTTTCCCCCCTACACCCCGCTCCCTGCCAGCCCCCACCCTCCCACTATACTCATGCCCTCTTGAATTCTTCCACTGATTTAGCCCGCACCACTCCATCTGGTAGTCTGTTCCAGGGCTCCACCACCCTCTCTGTGAAGAAACACCCTCTCACATTGCCCCTGTATCTTTTTCCTTGTAATCTGAGGCTGTGCCCTGTAGTTCTGACCCTCTCCTTCCTCTTAAGTAAACCCTCTTCTCCTACTTTATTGAGCCCCTTTACATATTTTAAAGTTTCAATCATGTCTTCCCTTTCCCTCCTTGTCTCCAGTGTGTACAGATCCAGCTTCTTACACCTCTGCTCATATGACTTTCCCTGCTTACCTTGCACCATCTTGTATGCGTTTCTCTGAACCCTCTCCAACGCATCTATATCCTTGCGGAGATGTGGCCTCCAGAACTGAACCCCATACTCCAGGTGTGGCCTCATCATGGCTTTGTAAAGGGGCATTATTACCTCCCTCCTTCTGCTAGTAATGCCCCTGCCTATGCATGCCAACATTCCATTGGCCTTTCCCACCACCCTGCTAAATTGGATTTCTACCTTAATGTTTGAGGAGACTATGATCCCCAGATCCCTCCCCTGTTCTGTTACATTGATTTCCTCCCCATCTAGGGTGTACCCTGCTTTTCTGTTCCTACTCCCCAAGTGCATCATAGCACACTTCTTGGCATTAAATTTCAGCTGCCACATCCCAGACCATTTTTCAAGCATCTTTAAGTCCCCCCCTCATGTCCTCCACCCCCCCTGGGATGTCCACTCTATTGCATATTTTTGTATCATCAGCAAATAGGCACACCCTCACCCTCAAACCCTCCGCAATATCACTGATGTAAATGTTGAAGAGAAGCGGACCCAAAACTGACCCCTGTGGCACTCCACTCTTCACCATTGCCATCCTGGAGTGCACCCCGTTAAGCACCACCCTCTGAGTTCTTCCTGCCAGCCAGGCCTCCACACAGCTTGTTATTTTTCCACACGACCCCAGGCTTTCCATCTTGCTCACCAGCCTCCTATGGGGGATGGTGTCAAAGACCTTACTGAAGTCCAGATAGGCCCCCCTTGGTCAGTCACCTGAGTCACCCAGTCAAAGAACTGAATTAGGTTTGTCTGGCAAGACTGCCCCTTCGTGAAACCATGCTGCCTGCTGTCCTGCAAGACACTCTCCTCCAGGTAATACACCACTCTCCTTGATTAATGTCTCCATTACCTTCTCCACCACTGACATGAAGCTGACAGGTCGATATTTCCCCTTCACCTCCTTACTACCTCTCTTCTGCAAAGGCACTATATCTGCCCTCTTCCAATCCTTTGGCACTCTCCTTGTATCCAGGGACAAGTTGAAGAGCCTTGTCAAGGATGCGGCCAACTCCTCCTTCAATTCCCTGATCACCCTGGGGTGTAACCAGTCAGGTCCCATTGCCTTGCCCACCCTCACTCTATCTAACTCTGCCCTAACCCTATCCATAGTGAATGGGCTCAGATCCACCCATTTGCTCTACTTCCCCTTCAGCCTTAGCTCAGGTCCCCTACTGTCCTCCTCCTCCTCCATGAATAGCAAGCTAAAGTACTTATTTAATAACTCCGCATTTTCACAGTTCCTTTTCAATTTTATTTCTCCTTCCCCCTTCAGTCAAGTGATCCCCTGCCTTGCCCTTCTCCTCTCCCCCACATATAAGAAAAAGGTTTTATCCCCCCTTTTGGCATGTTTTACTATTTTCTTCTCAGTATCTGCTTTTGCCCTTTTGATCTTCTTCCCTTCCAGACTCCTCTTTTCCCTGTACTTTTCCTTATCTTCCTCTCTGAGTGTCCTCTTAAATTTTCTGAAAGCCCTCCTCCTTTCCCTGACTGCCCCACAACCTTCTTTGTAAACCAAAGTGGTCTCCTCCCCCTTTTGCTCTTTCTACCCTTTTTAAGCACATTTCCACAGTTTTTAGTACCTCTCCCTTAATAGATTGCCATAACTCCTCCACTGCCCCTAAATTCTCCGCACCCTTCATTGTCTCCCTTACTATCCTTCTCATCTTGTCATAGTCCATGCGTCTGAAGTCCATGACTGTAGTACTGGTTTTACTTGTCTCCCTCCCTGCCCTGACCCTGAACATTACCGTGCTGTGGTCGCTGTTGCCCAAGGCTTCTCCCACCTGCACCTCCTCCACACTCTCCCCGTTTGTCAGGACCACATCCAGCAGGTTGTTGCCCCTTATCGGCTCCCTGACTAGCTGTTGAAGGAATACTCCCTGCAGCGCAGCTAGTATCTCCCTGTTCCTTGACGATGCTGCATCTGGGATTTCCCAGTCTACATCTGGGAGGTTTAGGTCCCCTACCAGCAGTAGTTCTCCTTTTTGGCCCAGCCTTGTGACTGCCTGAATTAACTGTTGATCACCCTCCTCCCCTTGTGTAGTTGGCCTGTATACCACCCCAGTTGCAAGGGTTCTCCCATCCTCCTGCCTAGCGTTACCCACAGTAGCTCAGTCACCCCATCCTCCTGTTGTCCTTCAGTTACACTTATGCCTTCCATGATGTATAAAGCAACCCCCCCTTACCCTCCCTATGCCTTCTGAACAGTCTGTAACCTGGAACAGTCATTTCCCAGGTGTGCAGCTCTATCCACCAGGTCTCGCTTATAGCTACTATATCTAGTCCATCATCCTCCATGATGGCCTCCAAGTCCACTGTCTTATTTGCTAAGCTCCAGGTGTTGGCTGCTAAACCCTTCCACCAGGTTCCCCCTCCATTCCCCCTTCACTATTCTCCCTCCTGCACAGTATTTCAGCACTATACTGGGGGGAGGTTGGTAGCCCCCCATTTCTCCTGCCTTGTGGTGTGGATTCCCCCCCCCAATCTAGTTTAAATTGTAGGTTTCTTGTATGAACTCTCCTAAAAGAAACCTACAATTTAAACTAGATTGGGGGGGGTGATGTCACAAGCACAGTATTATGAATCATCGTATTGCTTATTCCAACCTTATATCATAATTTATGATATAAAGCTGGAATAAGCAATAAGACCTGAAGTACTCTCAAGGAACAGAGATCTAGTTTTTATGGCTATGACTTTAATAATAAATAATGAGGAGTAGAAATACAGAACTAATCTGAAATATAAGCTGAACTGTATCCAAATACTGTATTATGTTTTTTTTGTTATTTTAGTCTTTGGTAACTGGGTATTGCCCACTAGGCACAAGTGCCTGTTTTCAGGGGAGACCTGGGACACTGGGCGATTAAGTGACTTGCTCAGAGTCACACAGTATGCACGTGGAAGTTGTGAAAATCAAACCCAGGTCTTGTCTGCTGCATGTACCAATTTCATTCACAGCTCATTACTCTAACCTCTAGGCTATACTGCCATCCCTTTTCAAAGTTCATCAGGCATCAGCTGCTCTTTAAATACTGTGTGTGTTAACAAGATGGATAGGAATTTGACTTGGTGGATAGGAATTTGGCTAAGTGACATACCCAGAGGGTTGTACTTAGTGGGGAGCACTTAAGAAATCAGAAGTATCACCAATGCTGTACTACATCGATCCTTGTGGGACTGGTCCTCCTCAGCATCTTCCTCTGTGCTACTAAAGTAGGGAACCAAGGGGAAGATCCGCATCTTAGAGGACAATACCAAGATCTGAGGAAGGGTGGATAGTGTGGGAGGGGAAGGAAGTATGAGGGAGAACATGGAACCACTAGATGAGTGGTCAAGAATATGATTATTGAAATTCAGTGCTAAGAAGCACAAGATAAGATACTGATGATTCAGGAACAGTAGGAGATGATTCAGGGAGGACTTTTCGGTGATACACCTGATGAGAGCACACGCGGGCTGAAGCGCTCCCGAGCTGTTGCAATCAAACTTTCACTTTTTACAGGAGTTTTGATCCCCGTCTCATTATTGTGGTTCAATATCACTTTCTTGAGGGTGCTTGTTTGATAATTCGCCCAAATGGAATCACTGCCACTGACTCCTTTACCAGAGTACCCTTTGTCCCCTGCGCTGTCAGCCTGATCTTCAGCATCTAAGCAGCTGATGGCAGAATCTCCCTTGACTGACTCTCCAGGCTCTATTGAAGCACTATCTTTCTTGGACAGATTTTTGGCTGAGCTCACTTCAATTAAATTGATTGTCTCTGATAGTTCTGTGGACTTGAATGATATCAAAGCCTCCCTGGATACTTTGATTTTCTGCGTTGGTGACGTGGAGGTGAGGATTAGGTCTGTGGAAGATCATCAACACTCACAAGAGACTAAGGGATCTCCCTTTGATGCAAAGCAGCTAACCTTGAAGAAAAGGGGGATGATCTTGAGAATAGCAGCAGGCAGAATAATCTGCTCCTACAGTAGTTGAAATTCAAGAGTTGGTAGAGGATACTAATCAGGTGGCTTTTGTTAATTATCTCTCTGTCTCCTTAGTAGGACCTCTGGGGTCTGGACAAGTCTTTGCTATTAAGAAGGCACATACAGTAGGCATTATGCCCAAAATCACAAAGTGGAGAGCGAACCAGGGCAATTGTCTTCTGCCTGTTAAATGTCCAGGATAAATAAAGAATTCAAGTGGCTGTCAGGAATCATCCTGCCCTATGCTGGAAAGATATGTGTTATTATATTTTAAATGAAGTTAGTTCCATGGTCCAGGAAAAATAAAGGGCCTATAAAGACATCAAGGCCATTCTATATAAAGTTAATATTAAATTCTCAATGGTGTATCCAGCTTATCTGATAGTACAGCTAGCCTTAGGCCCACAAAGTGTCAAGTTAGCCACTGCAGCCAGGCAGCAGCTTCCTGAATTATTACTGCACCTCTTTCCCTGCTTCTCTCTGGCAAAGATGACTTCAGTTTCGGCTGGATGAATTATCTTTTTGCTCAGGTATATCCTTTGCCTCTTTTTGGAAAATTGGGTACTTTAGAACATGAAGAGACAGTAGTCATCAGGATTTCATTTGTTGGTATGGATTTGTGGGTGGTATTGGAGGATGTCTACAGGCATATCTAACAGTGGTAGACTGTGCCGATTATTTGATCATTTTCTAGTATCAAGACTGGTGTGTGGTTGTTTGAACTTATGGGATGTGATTTTAGCTTTAGTTTTAGTGTTTGGTGTTTACTTATTTGCTTCAGACTTTGGTGGCAACTGGACTTTATTTTTCTCCACATCACTGTTTCCTTCTAAGATGGCAATGACTTTTCAGGCAGTCACTTTGTAGACTTTTCAGTTTCCAGTGCTTCTAGTGCTTCTTTACTTTAAGATAATGTGACTATAGAGTTATAGTGTATAGTGACCCCTTGTTATACACAGAAATCCATCACCGTTAAAATGTTATTATACCACAGTTAAAAGTTCATGGAACGCAGTAATACCATACTGTGGTACATCATCATCTTGGCTGGTTTTGAGAGCTCATAAGCCAGCAGTTTAAAGGAAAAACCGTGGCGCGCACATCTCAGAATTCCAACAATACATTTTCTGACAGGATGGCAGTGGTGTTTTTTTTTTTTCTTAAAGTGGCAGAGGGGCAGCTGGGACACATTAAATTCAAAATAATTTCAAGTGTTTTCATTGTTTTTTGTTGCAGAACTTGTGGAGTCAGTATACACTATAAAAAATACTGGCTGGGAAAATTGTGCCCAACCAGCCTAATCTGCCACCTCGGGTTCCGATTCTGTGTGACCTCTCGAGCTTTGCTCTCGAGGTCTAACAGAATCAGAACCCCTTGGTGGCCGCACAGGCTGGTTGCACACAGTTGCCTGGCCAGTATTCTCAATATTTGCCTTGTTTCTTCAGAAATCATTGTCTGCTGGGTTTTGCTGTTGGGTCTCTATCTTTACATTTACTCTTGGCTAGCTTAAAGGCTGCCTGCTAAATCTCTGGACTAAGCAATATATTTAGACTGCAATATATTTAGATGTGTTTTCTTTTTTTTTTTTTTCTTCATCTGAACATTTGGCTTCTTGCATTTTATGTACTGGTTAGTATCTTGTTTCTATGTTGGTGGTTATTGCAAGAATATTGCTGGTTACTTTTTTCTAACAGAACACTACTAAACAAACTCTCAGTATTATTAATACTCCCCATTTGTTTATTGTTTTGGATAGCTTACTGCTCAGCATTTTTCTGTTGCTTGTTTTGTTATGAGGTTTACGTATATATCTATGGAGACATAGCAGTACTTCTCCTATATTAGTCACTTGTAAATGTTAGTGATCCCCTTTTTTATTTATTTGAACTTCTGTGCTATAGGTCACATCGGCTGTGTGGTGGGAGCACACTGATCTTAGCCACCATCCATTTCCTTGCTCATGTCAGGCACTAAAATTACTACTCTCTGCTGCTTCCCTACTTTCTCTCTTTACCCTCACTCAATTCATATGGACAATGCCTTCCTTGGCGACTAGCCATACCCCCCTCTACCCAAACCCCACTACCTCCCTACTCTTTTCACCCATACATTCTCATCCCTGACAAAGCCACCACTGGCTGCTACATCTCAGTTCACTGCACTTAGTAACAGATTATCTGTACTTAGTAACAGATCGGTATTGTTTTTGTTGCTAAATTGCTGGATACTGGTTAACCTGTATATGTTAAGCTGGGTGCCTGTACTTAAATCTGTTTTTGCATTCTGTTACCAAATATGTCCTGCAATGTAATCATAACTGACAATCAGCCAAATTATTGTACCGAATGTTTGCCGTTTTTTGTACATATTGTACTTTTCCGATTCCTTGACATGGAGCCTTTGTAAAAGAGCCATCTTTGCTCCAAGGTTCTAATTCTGAAACTTAAATAAAATAAAATAAAATACCTTGTTTCAATAACTCTGGGACTCAGGGGGTCGTTATATTATCGCACATGGTGTGGTAGAGAGGAATGAATTAGTACTGGCTTCTTTCTATGGCCCTATTCGGAGGACCCTCTTTTTTTTCACAGTTTATGTGTCACCTTTTACAGTGGACACAGGCACCATTGATTCTTTCCGAGGATTGGCATACTCCACTGGATCTGGATTTAGATCACTCTGGTCAACTTTGGGTGCACATCTCAACTATCAAAGGGCAATTCAAGAATTAGTTGACTCCCTGAATTTCATTGATCCATGGCGCACTTCACATCCCTTGTGTAGGGAGTACACCTTTTTCTCAAATCCACACCAGACTAGTTAGAGACTTGACTATTTTTTATTAGTTAGTCTCTTCTTCCTGGGCTTTATACCACAGAAATTCTTCCACAGGATGTCTCAGACCATACGAACATACAAAGAATGCCAGCAGATGCAGGCATGATGGTCTATCTATTCTGCTCGAGTGTACACCTAGTAGTCTGTTACACTGCAGCTGCTCCTTTCTCTCCTACTCGCATATCCAATTTCATACCCGTACTAGGTGTTACCCCTTCCCAGTGCCTCATTGGTGACCTTCCCCAGACTTCGTCCTATTCCCTCTTAAAACTGCACACCATCTTAAAGGATACCACCTCTTCAGGCAATGGGTTCCACCCTGTTATCAGTCTGTCTGTAAAATAGAGCCTTCTTATTTCCCTTCTGAATCTACCACCCTGCAACTTTAGATTGTGCCACCTAGTGTCCTTCTTTCCTTCCCTCTCCTTAAACTTTAAATTTCCTATGTATCATCTTTATTTATGCCTTTCATATATTTGAAGGTTTCTATCATGTCTCCTCTATTCCTCCATTCCTCCAGGGAGTACATGTTAGCTCACTCAGTCTCTCCTCATAGTCTCTGTCCTCCATACCAAAGATCATCCTGGTTGCTCTGTGCTTGACTCCCTTCAGCAATTTAACATCTTTCTTTAAGTAAGGAACCAGAACTGCATGCAGTACTCCATGTGTGGCCTCACCAATGACCTGTACAGTGGCAGCATGACTTCCCCTCTTCTGGACCTGATTCCTCTGGCAATACACCCCAGCATCTTATTAGCCTTAGCTGTCACTTTTCTGCACTGCACAGAATGGTTCATTTGCCATGTTATTATCACCCCAAGATCTTTTTCCTCCTCAGTAGAGGATAACTGTATCCCACAAGTCGGTAATGATTATCTGTGTTTCTTGCTCCCAAGTGTGTGACTTTGCACTTCTTTGCATTGAACCCCAGCTGAAATGTTTCTGACCAGTGCTTAAGTCTAGTCAAACCATCCTGTAGCCCTTGCCACCCCTCTGTATTGTCCACCATTGCACCTATCTTTGTGTCATCCACAAAAACACTGATCTTATTCTTAATCCCATATGAGATTTCAGCAATGAAAATGCCAAACAACACTGGACCCAGTATCGAGCCCTGTGGTACCCCACTGGTTACGGCTCTTGGAATTGAGAGTTCACCCCCTTATTACTATCCTCTGCATCCTGTCATTCAGCCAGTTCCTGATCTACTCCACAATTTTCTCCCCTGCTCCCTGGTATCTCAATTTGCTAATCAGTCTCACATGTGGCAATGAATCAAAGGCCTTGCTGAAGTCTAGATACAAGACATCCACTGCTTGGCCCTTGTCGAGTGTTGTAGTCACCCAGTCATAAATGGCTATCAGGTTGGTCTGACAAGATATTCCCGAGACAAACCCATGCTGTCGTTTGTCCTGGAGACCATTCACCTCCAGAAAGGTTAATAGCCTTAAAGATAGTCTCCATTAGCTTCCCCACAATGGATGGGTAATTAATGCCACATATCAGGTAGAGAGTGTGGTTTAAGCACTGGGTAGGAAAAATTGGCAGACTAGATGGGCCCAGTGGTCCTTATCTGCCATCAAATTCTGTGTTTCTGTTTCTATGGCCCTGTCAACCCTGTTATTTGTCAAGATATGCATACAGAAGTGGATAGAATTTTGCATTTGAATAATAACCTTTTACATTCTGAAGAGGTGGTTGAGGGACTAAAAATGTTTTCGGAACATTTTTTGGGGAGAATCAAGGATAGGTGAGTAGGCTAGATGTTTTGTGGGGTGCTTACAAATGTGCCATGCAAAGGGGAGTTTATTCGTATTGCCACTCGGAATAATAAATGGAAGGTTCTCCAAGCTGCCTTGCTCCTTAGTCAGAGTAGGGATTTGGAGCTTCAGATTTCTTCCTCTCCAAGCCCCCCACTTGAAAAACATAGACAACTGTGGTGGACTGTGTGTGTGCATCCCATTTCCAGGTGACCTTGTTCTGGGTACCCCAATGTCGGTGCCCTAAAGTACCTTGCAGTAGTTGACCATGCACTGGCAAGGGTAAACCCTGATAGTATGATTAGGGACTATTTAACAGGAATTGCATTGCCATTTCTTTCAGAAGAATGTCAAGAGCTGTTGAAACAGCCTCTGACAATAGAAGACCTTCATCTGGCCCTGTGCTTACTACCCATGGATAGGATCCGTCCCAGGTCTTGATGGGTTATCGTTCAGCTTTTATAAATCTTTACAAGATCTCCTTCTACCATGCCTGAGGGAGATGTTCTTGGAGGGATATGAAAAAGGGTCCTTGGAAGAGTTGATGTTACAAGCTTTTATTTCAGTTTTAACAAAACTGGGCAAGGATGATAGCTTGGTGACAAATTATCAAACAATTTCATTATTGAATATTGATATTAAGATTCTGGTCAAGGCCCTCGTCTTTCCTCTCCAGAAGGTCTGGGACCTGCTGGTAAGTGCCTGGCAGGTAGGCTTTATGGTGGGTTGGGTCTCTTCCGATGCTCTTCATAAACTCGCTCATGTTGTCTCTGCTTCCAGGGCAATGGATGTTCCAGCATGCTGGCCTTCCTGGACAGAAGGAAAGCATTCAACTGGGTTTCATGGTTGTTCTTTTTTATAGTATTAATACAGTACAGGATCCCCTCAGAGTGTACTGCTTGGATTCAGCTTCTTTACTCCAATCCTATGGCAAAGGTATAGTGCAATAAGGTTTTTTCCTCTGGTTTTCTTACAAAATGGTACTTGCCAAGTTTGCTCCTCATCACCATTTTTATTTAATTTATACATTGAATCCTTGGCTCAGCACCTTTTACAACATCCTGCTATTGAAGGCATTGAACTTGGCAGTAAACCGTATAAGATACCTCTGTACGCCAATGATATTTTGCTACATCTTAAAAACCTAGCCAGTTCTTCACTGTGTGTGTTGGAGGAGATATGGGTTTTTGGTTCTTTATCTTTATACAAACTAAATTTAAATAAAACAGTAATTATGTCTTTAAATCCTTATGGAGGGTAAGAAGATTTGGAGCACCTGGGTCTCTCTTGGTCTTCTCACTGGCTCCAGTATTTGGGGCCTCAGATTTTATTGTCTCCATCTCAAATGGCCAAGGATAATCTTCTGGTTTTGTTATAGCACATCCAACAAGACTTGGACAAATGGCAGAACCTTCTTCATCTTTATGGGAGCATATCAATACAATTAAAATGAATATTCTTCCTTGTCTTTTGTACTCCTTAAATATACTTACACTTTATTTGCCACTGACCTGGTTTCGACAACTTCAAATGATGCTTATTTCTTTCCTCTGGAAAGGAAAAAGTCCTAAATGAGCTTATTTAAAAATTGACCGCTGATAAATCTTCTGTGGATCTTAATTTGCCAGATTTTATTTGCTATTATCATGCAGCCTAAGTTGCTCAGTATTTTAGATGACGTGTATGGCCTGAGGGAGAACGTACATTTTGTATCCTGCAATGGGCTATGACTGAGCGCAATATCTGCACAGCCCATGGTGTCAATCTGATTACTTTATTATACACATCAAGTGCCATATTGCCTAAGGCATTGGTTCACTCTCTGATAGGTGTTTGGATATCCATTTATAGACAGCCGTGCTATGTACTAAGGTTTTCTCCAAGTCGTGCAAGGGATCAACCTATGTGGAGAAATCCTAATTTCAAAATTGGGGGTAAAACTGTTTACAAACGGGGCTGGGCTAAGAAAGAAATTAATGTGGTTTCTTATTTTTTGACAGGTGATACTAAGCTAAATTTCTGTCAATTTTAACTACTCTTTAGGTTTCCTGGCAGGACATCTTTCCCTTTTTAGAGGTACTTGTATGCTAATTAAGACACTGGGGAGATGGGTGGCCCCTTCAGAACTTCCTTTCACTATACGAGACTTGGGAACGATAGCTATACATCAGCATGCTATTTTCAATCTTTACCATACACGTTATTCTTCCATTCCCTCCAGATACAGTTTTTCTTCTAATTACTGGCCTTCAGCCTTGGATAAAGAATGTACTGTGAATCAATGGGAGGAAATCTGGAAGAACATGCATAAATATATTACACTAGATGATTGTCACTTAATGCAATTTAAGATTGCACAAAATCTCTATCATACTCCCAAGAAATTGCATACTTGGGATTTTCTGGACTCACCTTTATGCACAAGGCATGGCTCAAAAAAGGGGACTATTATGGGATAGTCCTAAATCTGAGTCTTTGTGGCTAACAGTTCAAGCAGTTCTAGATCCCATGTTAGGCCTGGATGGTGCCTGTCACAAACGCACTCAGCAGATCAGGCCCTCTGCTCCCACAGTGCTACCCTCTAAGCACAGTATTGTGAACAGATAACATAACAGGGTAACCCTCCTGTCTGCTTGTGGGTCTGAATCACCTATAGTCTCAAGTTCTGGGGGGATTCAAACTGTGAACCTTATGCTAGTGTACCCAAATGTACAGGCTCAGATAATCTACTCTTCGGGGGGGGGGGATGCCAGATATCTTTTACCTAAGGGCACCTAACCAGGTATCCAAAATGAACCCTTAAAACTCTATAAAAGGCCTCAGGCATATTCTTACCTTTTTCCAGTTTAGTACACCATCAAGCATATGAACAGTTATTAGTCAGTCTTAACCATCTATACATCACGTGCAAAAAAGAAAGAACTTCGAAGACACACCCTGGCAGTCTTTTTAAATATAGGTTTACTTAAAAATGGATAGAAGATATGTACAATGTAAACACAGAACACTATATCACAAAGCATATAATCACTTAAAAGAAAACAAGGAAAAGTACAAACTAAAACTCCTACCACGATACAATTAGACATTTTCTATCTAATGTATTACCTCTATACAGTGCTTAGAGTTAGATGTTGTTTCTTTAGAGTCCAAAAAGTTAATGTCACTCAGCTGAAACACAGAATACAGTTTAATCTCTGTGTTTCCATCCCTTCTATGATGTCATCTAGCTCCTCCTGTTAGAATATAAATATTATGCAAACAATGATCTACCTGTCAGGAGATATTTAAAATACTGTGACTTCAGCAAAAACCAATTTCCCAAATTATAAGTCTGATTTCCCAGTTCCTTCTCTTTGATCTTTGAGCAGTTCCTGATCCCAGAGCACATCAAAGATTTTTGCGACTCTGCAGTTTCTCACCTAGATGCAAATATAGCCAACAGGAGTCAGCTTATCTGAAGCCATAAAATGTATATTTTAGCTTCCCAGCTTCAGAGGCAGGAGATCATAAAAAGGCTATAAAATGCAACTTCTCAAAAAAGGTTAATTACATTACAGAAAACTCCTGGTTTAATACATATATCCTGTTATTTTCACTAAAACCTGGTGAGGGGGTGCACCCATAGCCCAGCTGTCTTATGGAGACAAGCACACACTACATTTTTATATTACAAATATCATAGAACAATCATAACCAGCTGACCAAGCATCACAGTGCCATCACAAGGTAAAGATGTCTGCTAGGTTCTGAGTTGCACTTCTTACTGGGGAATTGTAAAACACCATTTTCTTGTAATAGTTCTGGTGATCAAGAAATGTATGTTGTGTCATTGGATGGACCAGATGACCTCAACACTTTTGGAATGGTACAAGGGGATTTTGGCTCTCTTACAGATGGAGAAGATTATGACGTTTCTTAATCACAAAGAATTCCACCTATCATCATCGCTGAGATATGTTGAAGGCACTCCTTCCTCACATGGACTGTACTATGTAACTAGAGTTCTGATTCCTTTGAATACATGGCTGCATTACCTTTGTTCTTCTGTAGATTTGGGACTCTGTGTCTGTGGCGGAGTGTGCGAAGAGGGATATAATAATTTGTTTTTCTAATTTTGTTTAAATGATTTTTAGGGTGTGTTAATTTGTATAATTGTCTGTTTACTTTTCTTGCTGGGCTTTAAGTATAGTCTCTAACAAAAAGGAGATGATTCAAGGACAGCAAGGCAGGGCATATGAAGAAAGGCTGAGAAAACTCACCATGTGCTCACTTGAGGAGAGGAAGGGGAGAGGGGACATGATTAAAACCTTCAAATACTTGAGAGATATAAACAAGGTGGTTAACAGGGAACTTTTCTGGCTCAGTGAAAACAAGACTTCATGGGGGCACAGTTATAAGAGGTGCACCCCTTTTGGTCCACACCCCGACAGCGGAACAGGAAAAAAGACCATTATGGCGACATTTGTGGTAATGGCCCTTTTTCCATGTTTCGCCTTCCCTCAGTGTTCTGCCACCTCCCTGGACCAACTCCAACCTGGAGGTGGAATCCTAAAGTCTGGGGGGTGCAGGGGGAAGAGCCCCCCACATGGAGTATGTGGGGGGCACAGCCCCCCACAGAAATCACCTTGAAAACAGGAGGCACAATAGCTGCATCAGTATTGTGCCGTTGCTGTGGGGGAGGTCAGCATTGTCACTGTCGAACAAATTTGTTGCTTCTGTTATAAGCTGGTAGGGGTAAAATTCAAGGAGGAGGTGAGGAGACATTTCTTTACAGAACAGGTGGTGTCAGTGTGGAATGAACTCCCATCCGAGGTTGTCACTCAAAAGATGTTGGGGAAGGGTTCAAAAGAGGATGGGACAGGGTGAAGGGGAGGGTCAGAGTTGAAGGGGATGGGGGAGTCCCACAGTAACCTCTGCATCAGGATCACCATAATTGAGTAGACTTGATAAACTGTAAGGCCTTCTTCTGCCAGCTACTTCATATGTTTGTACAGGAGCAAACAGTCTGAAAGTAGAATACAGAATGGGGGTGGTGGAAGTGGAAAGTATGACTGAGGAGAGGTACCTTGGAATAATAACCTTTGCCAATTTGAAAACATTAGTGCCAAGCAGTAAAGCAATGGAGAGAGTGAATAGGATGTTGGGATGTATAGGAAGGTGAATCAGTAGCCAGAGGAGTGAAGTGATTTTGACACTGCATATGTCCCTGGTTTGGACTCACCTGGATGACTGTGTACAATTCTGTACCATGCACTTGATGAATACTAGAGTCAAGATGGAGTCAGTGCAGAGGAGGGGAACCAAAGTGATCCAGAATCAGTTGGAAGACTCAGAAACATAGAATTTAGTGGCAGAAAAGGACTACTTGGCCCATCCAGTCTGCCCAGATGTCCCCTGCCTTCAAAAACCCTATGTGGTCCCCAGTGACTATCTCCCCTCCCTACCGCCTATCTAATCTACAGTATCATTATGTCTGCTGCATGCATGCTTGAAATCTCCCATTTCTTCAGCTTCTACCACTTCCACTGGCAGTCTATTCCAGGCATCTACTACCCTTTCAGTGAATAAATATTTCCTTACATCACTCCTGGATTTTCTTTTTTGCAGCTTTACTGCATGCCCCCTGGTCCTCGTGTTCACTCTCATTTGAAATAGTCTCTCCTCCTGCACCCTATTCACCTATTTAATATTCTTGTAGATCTCTACTACGTCACCTCTTTATTGCCTCTCTTTCAGGGTGCACATGTTGAGATCACTCAGTCTCTCCTTGTAGGTCTTCTCATGCAAACCATGTACCATTTTAGTTGCCCTCCTCTGGACTACCTCTACCCTCTCTGTGAACTTTCTTAAATGTGATCTCCAAAACTGAACATAGTACTCCAGGTGTGAGCATAAATGCTAGTGATATAATGGCATCGCCGTTAGGGTTACTTGGAATCAGCCAACTTGAACCAAATTCATCGAATTCTGATCTGATTTTCAGATTTACAGACTGAAAATTATAAATCCTAAACTAAGCCCTAAAACCTATTTTTACACAGTCATTTAGGATTTAGGATATCACATCTGAATCCTAAATACAATGTGTAGGTCCTTTAAGAATTTGAAACACAATTGAATTATGATTTGGAAGTTTCTAAAATCTTAACTCTGAAAATCTGATAAGAATCAGCCAATTCCAAAACATCGCTAATCACCATCTCTCTCTCCTCCTGCTGGAGATACCCCTCCATATGCACACCAACATCCCACTAGCCCTACCCACTGCCTTGACACATTATCCTGCCACCTTGAGGTCCTCATATAGGATAACCACAAGGTCCCTTTCCTGTCTAGAGACTGTTAGTACCTCCCCCATCCTATACTCAGCATACAGATACCTCTATAGGATAAATAAAATAGATAGAAGATAGTTGTTCACACTAAGTAGAAACACAAACACCATAGGGAACTTAGTGAGCTGGTGGGTAGGAAATTTAAGCAGGACATCAGAAAGCATTTGTTCAAAGAGGGATATAGAAGAGTTGAATTGACTGCCAAGGAAGGCAGTCTGTGTGAAATCAGTGGAGGTGTTCAAACAGGGTGGAAGAGGCATATGGGGTTAGTAATGACATTGGCAGAAAGGGAGGTAGGAAAGGAGGAAGTGAAGGGCAACTGGGAGCCGAATAATTAACATACAGTATGTAGCACTGGGCAGACTTGATGGGCTATGGGGGCCCTTTTCTGCCGACAGGTTCTATATTTCTATGAAATAGGTCAAAGGGGCTGAGTGAAATAAAGGGGGACAGTTCTGATTACCTTATGGTACTATTTGTTTTGGGTATTTTCCGAATATGGAGGCTGAACATACTATACTGTACTTCTAAAGAACCTGAAATGTCAGCCTTTATACTTTAGAAATCCCAGTTCTGAACATGCTATGTTTGTGGAAAAGTCTTATTTTTTTAAGGTCTGTTCTCCCACTCCTAAAAAAAATGGACCAGGAGAGGCTGATCTGATGATACAAGAAGAAGTGTACTGTGTTGCCATGTGGAAGACCCAAGTTCAGTCTCTTAGCCAGACTTCTATTTCCAGGCTGTTGGAGCTTTTCAAAGACTCTCAAAGAAAACACACTTGAATTCTAGAGGAAGAAAATAATTCTCTGCTGCTAAAGCATCATTCTGTTAAGATGAGGAAGCATGACCAAGTGGTATAAATGGGATGTCCCAAAGTACTGGGGGTCAGGATGGGGGAAAAAAATCTAAGGAAAATGGATGAGCAGTACAAAGGAAGGCCCCCCATATCAAGGTTCCTATAGCCTAAGTTGCTATGTTGGGCGTTGACTGTCAAGGCCTATGCTGATTTAGGTGGTGTCTGAAGCTAGCAAAGGTTGAAGAACCAGACCTATAGACTAGAAATCTCAGGGAAAAGAATATAAAACTAATCTGGGCAAGGGTTCCCTAAACTCTAATACTCTTCTAGCAGAGTCATAGAATCCATAAGTTATGTGGGTATCCTACAGAACTGTAATCTCAAGCTTAAATGTTTAAATGATATGGCTCTGTCTTTTTTTCACAATTTTATCATTACTATTATTGTAATTATCATTTTTATGGATGCGTGAGTGGAGCTCTGCAGATGTATTGCCATCACATTACATCTCTAAAAGCACTATGGAAGCATGTGACCGGACCGCTGTCTGGTGTGTTTCCACAGTGCTTAGGCACACTTCCAGTAATTGTGTTTATGTGGCCCTTCCCATCTGTGAGCCACATAAATACTCCCCTTCTCAGGGCACTACTTCTTCTTCCGCAACTACGAAAGTGACAGTCACCGTTCCCAAGATGGCAGTGTGACTGGATCCATGCATGCATGATACACTTGTTTTTTTCATGTTATAGATGAAATTACCATTAAACAGAAGAGTAGAGTAAAACATTTATTTATTTATCCAGAGGGCTGTCAAGATGCACTGTGTAGCTTGGGTGTGTGCTACAGGTTTCAAACTGTTTCCCTCTCGGAGCTTGCAGTGAAGAGAAGCTACTGCTTCTGAAGCTCCCAAAACTCCATAAACAAAAGTGTTTTATTTTACTTAAAATAGCCTCCCTACTGCCATACATTAAAAACCCATTATCCTGCACTTTAAAAAAATTAACATTTAATTTCATGAAAGCTGGTTTATGTTTGATGATTTACTGGATATTTAAATTTACAGCCCCCTGTCTCCTGATTGGTTCCTGGCAGCGTAAGTCCCACCTTCCATTTTATCGAGCCCTGACCCTCGCAAAAGAAAAGCAAATGACAGGTTATTATAGCCATCCTGACTAGATACTATTCTACACCTCCAAGAATACATTTCAAGGATTAAACTTGCAATTTGCTGCTGTCTGACATTAAAGGAGCAGTAGAATAGTATCTAGACAGGATGGCCATAATATGCGAAAATTGCTGGTGTGTATGTACTCCGATGAAGAGAAGTTTACAGCTCGTCGTCTTTTATATTTGGTGGTTTTTATATAGTAATATATATATATATATATATATGGGATATGCAGCGGTGCAAGAGTGAGAGTTACGTGAGGTCACTGAAAACTGTACAAAACAAAAGCATCATCACACACTGAACCGCTGCATATTTCATTTATGCAACCGGTTTAGATATGTGAACATTTTGATTTTGGTAGGTGTAAATAGTTTGTCAAAAAAGGGAAAAGAAAATTGAATTTTATGCTGTTTTTTGCTAATTATAAAAAAAACAAAATGGTATCTATAAATGAAACCCCACTCATTTTGTAGATATTTTTGAGCTGAACATTTTTTGTGCTCACAGTACCATGCTATCATTTTTTGTTTTAAAGTTATTCATATTTGTTTGTCAAAAAAGTGAAAAAAAATTACATTTTCTTCTGTTTTCTTGCTAATCATATACAAAATACAGGGTTTATATAAATGAAACATTATTCATTTTGTAGATAATTTTGTGCTGAACAATTTTCGTGTTCACAGTACCATGTTATCTTTTTTCGTTTTTAAGTTATTCACATTTAAATATGGTTAGTACTGCTTCTGAGGCTGAACATTCTAAATTAGTTCTGAAAAGAACTGTGTAGATAAATGAGTTACTGATGTAGTTACTGTGTGGATAAATGGGTGATGATGTAGTTACTATATGGATAAATAAATTTATCCACATAGTAGCACAGATAAATGGATTTATCAGTGCAGATTTATTCAGACACCTGTTGCATAAATATGTATGTATGTGTGTGTATATATATATATATATATATATATATATATATATATATATATCCATTTTACAGCACAGTCCCTTGAGTTTTACACTAGGACTTTGTCCAACCCGCAGGGTGATCACCTCTGATGGATCATCTCAGGGTTTGTCAGGTGATGGAGGGAACTCTCTAGTACCATGTCCAAATTAACAATCGTAACTACTATTTTACCACTATTAATAAGTGTTATTGTGGGGCTTCATTTGTTTACTCGTTTTGAGTTTGATTTCTGTTAGGACCCTCAAATTGTTTAAATTCATGCACACCCCAAGATGTGAGATAAGAGGGTGCTTGTCTTCCTCAGGTGGAGTGAATTCTGATTTGGAGCCCTTTTATGGGTTCACAAGGCTCCTGGGTGCTGCTGACCATCCCATCAGGTCAAGTACTACAGCGATGCTGGCTTTACAAATCAGCTGTTCTCGGGGTTGACACACCAGAAGCAGGTTTCCTCCTCTGTTTGGTGAGATTTAAGTCCTTTAACAACAGTGAATTGAGGCAGACACTCCCAATCTTTTTTGGTTGGTTATTGTCTTTTCACTGATTAAGTGGGTCTTGAGGGGGTGGTACAAGTAAAGGCTCAAGTTGCTGGCATTCCCGCATGTGTACTTACATACAGCACACACAAAGCGCTGCTGTAGATCTCAGTGGTGTATCCTGCTAAGGAAAATTTCAATTAATAAAGAAACATATATTATTCAAGAGTTTATCCAACTTTAAACTATGTCTGACTGCTAGCCATGATTAAAAACGTGCACATACAGGACCAGATTTTGCACCCCATGAATTAAATGCCCTTATATTATTATTCAAAGAAAGAAACTACAGTCACAGTTGGGAGTCTGTAAATGCAACCAATTAATAACTGCCTAGAGGAACATAATTTTAGAACTAGAAGTAAATATATTCTGAGGCAAATCCAGTTCTCCAGTTACAACAGCGAACACATCCATCATGTACAAGCTTATTATTCCACCTCACTTATTTCCATCCTTTGTATAAATTATAACCAAGGACTGGCACCATGTTGTCTAAAATCCTGTCATGTAACCAGTATATTGATGAACCTTGACCTGATCCTCTGTTACTATGTAATGTAGGGTCACTTATCAACACTAGGTAGACCCCTTCCCTCCCCAGTCTCCTCTGAGCAAGTTTTGGCACTGTGTAGAATGCTGCTGCTGCTGCCCCCACCCATCATAGATTTTTAAGTGGACCATAAAGACTATTGTCCCATAACTGTATGTGACTGAGGAAGGGTCTGGGGATGTGTAAAGACCTTTACAGGAGATTTTGACCCCTAGAAAAATGGGTCTGTGGGTGCACATGCCACTGAGTGAACATAATTGGCATTCTGAGTACAGCAGCCTGAAGCATGTATGGTATGCACTACCTGCTGAGTAGGGGTGTAGCAAAAACCAGGACAGGATGCAGCACCATGCAGTCTCTGCTTGTGGGGCAAGAGCCACATCCACGAGGCACACATGAGCTTTAAGGGGGAGAGCTGCAAGGGAGCTGGTCGGTCCCTCCTTGGGAGAGAGGAGCAGCGATTGGCGAGAGAGAGAGAAGGGGTGCACAGAATTCAAAATCAAAAAATGCATATGCAGTACAAAAGCACTCCCGGAAAAGGACATACTCAAAACTTCTGTGCCACAATAAACTGTAGAATAACCCTCCCTCAAGAGACAAGCCAATCTGACCGATTTTTAAGAAACGAAACAACTTTTCTCAAAATAACTGCTGTAACCTGCAAGCAGCTGATGCCAAAGGCAAAAAAGCTGGCTAATAACAGTGATTAGACTTGCTAAAGAACACACAATCAGCTAAAATGTCCTGCTGAGCTAAAAAGGGCTAGGAGCTAATCAAGGCCTAGCAGGCAAAGCTAGAGGCCAATTAGACTGAACAACCTCAATTAGTTCATCAATCTAACAATAATCCAATTGCAAGAAAAACAGGATTAAGCAGTCTGCCTAAGAGCCCAGTAGCTAGCAGCAGGGAAAAACTAGTAAATAGGAAAATTATTTGCTGTGGTTCAAAAAATCAGCAGGCCTACCTTCAGGTAATTGATTCCTGGACACAAAAGGGAACTCCTGGTGTGCTTGTAGTCTTCTCAGATGCAAACAAAAAACTGAGGAACAGGGACTCCTGGGACAAAAGTATACTGCGAAATTTGTCCCTGGGTCACATGTGCATCACTAGCCTATCAGGAGGGCTGAAAACCATGCTGTAATGTCTGGAGTGCCATGGATAACAAACAAAACACAACTGGCATTCTGAGTGCAGAAGCCTAATGCTGGTACACTTGGGCCCTCCGAACCTAAGTCACCTATGCTTTTGTGTCTGGCTGCTGATGTTTTTGCTAACAACAGTGAATAAAAAGTTAATTACATCAAGGGCTTGAAGCATGCATAGGATAGGTACAAGGGAATATTAGTTGGGAAGTGAGGGGAGGGAAGGAGCTGGAAATCAAGTAGGGTCTGTGGTGACAGGATAGGCAGGGACATAAATGGATAGACTAGGTTGCCAAATAGTCCTTCTCTGCTGTCAAATTCTGTTTCTTCGTAAGCTTGGATGTTCTTGGTGCTTCTTCGTGAATGCACTTATATGTGAATTTTCTGCCTTGATCTCTGGAAAGACACCTTATAAAGAAAGTATGAAACCTGCTATATTTTTTTAGTTTGCGATTTGTTACTTAAAGTGCCCCAGACACCATCAGAAAATATCTGAAAAGAGATTGACCCAATTCGATTTGTTATATTTTTCTATAGTTACCCTTTTTTCTATATTATTAGAGACAGCTGGATAAAAAATTCACTGCCACTTAGTCTTTATCTGCTCCTGCTATTATCTAGGCATAACATTACAATCCCTTGTTTATGACATCTTAATAATCTCCACAACAAGACTGTGATGTCATCAACAGACTTGTGACATTAGGTGTGGGCAAGCAGCCAGAGCAGATAGGGCAGAAGGTCAGTGTTCATGTGCTCTTTGTAATAAAGAAATAAAGTTGAGAATTACATGTTAGTTAATTTTAGCTACTGGTTTAAACACAAGATTTTCCAAAGTTTTTTTTTTTTTTGGGGAGCTTTTAAAGCAGCAGTATTTGTTAGCAAGAAAACCTTTAATCATCTTGTGATTTTAGTAATTATTTATTTCTGGCAAAACATCAATATATTTATTTTTCTTTTCAGTGCATTTCCCTATTGAATGGAGGTTCAATGTTTTCTAAAGCCCTTGCTCTCTTGTCATGCCCATTAAGAATAAATTAAGCATTTCTGGTGTGGTGCTGTACTGCTTAACATACATGCATAAATGTGTGTCAGCACCCTCCTAATACTTCCACAGTATGAATCCATTAAAGTTAAAAAGTAACTGCAATGGAAGTGATTTTTTTAAACATCACTAGTGATGACATCTTTAATTGAGTCATTAGTTATAAAATTAGCAATAAAAGCTGCTTTAAAACCATTTGAGAAAAATTAAAATATATGAATAAGGACTCCATGTCAGAAATACTGTATATTAATGCTAAAAAAATATATGATGACTTTTTTGCTGACTAACAGATACTGATTTTTCAAGATGTTAGGGAGAATGTTTAAGACAGCTCATTGATCCAGCAATCAGAATTTCCAGACATATGGTGCCAAATTCACAAAGTAAAATGGGACTAAGTCCCACTCCACAATGCCAGTTGCAGACTGAAATCTCTGCAGCTGCAGAGATTAGTATTCACATCTGCCACAGCTGCAGAAGGATGTGATAGCTGGTCCCAACCGCTGTAACATATTTCTGTAGCTGCAGGGATCTCTATGAAAACAACACCCACAGGCTGCTGTAAATTGTGAAGCCAGTTGTAAACTGACTCCACCTTTGTGAATACTGCAGCTGTGGGAAAATTTGTGGCTCTTCAAATGGCAACCCACTTGCACCAGGTTTTACCCATGGCTGCAGGAGTTTTGGGGTTTGTGAACTCGGCCCATAGTATTTAAGCAGCAATACCCAGGTGAAGGTTCTAAGGCTACTCTACTCTACTCTATTTCTGTCTGATGGTGCAGACTCAGTAAGAACTAGAACACCTACCCTGTCCATTCATGGGAACCACACAACAATGAACAAAGTAATATAAACAGATGGAGTGATTGGTGCTGCTTCTATCTCGTGAATAGATCATTAGACTTTGCTCATACTGTATGTGCAAATAAATGACTTTCACAGCACTTTCCTCGGCTGATCAGTACCGGTAGTATAATCATGATAATGCACTATGTAAAATAATAGCACTTACCATATGCCTACAGGCATATAGATGCTTCCTGCAGCTTAGCCCATTGTGCTCATGTTAAGGACCACATGAGAATGCTGCAAATGTAGATTAAAATATATAATTTTTGAAGAAGGAGTGAAGAAAGTTTAATGTAAACCGTGTTGTCATAAGTAAGCAATAATATTATATTTGAAACTGGGAGACCTTACAAAAGATACACTCCTGTTGTTTCAGAAAAAATAAACCAGACTCCCTGAGAAAGGGGAGTTTTTCCCCCGAAGCAGGATTTTATATTGTGGATGTCATAATAAAATGGATACTGAACTCTGGATGTTGTACTGAATAAAATAATCTAACTCAGAAATATATCTAGTGAGTGGGCCGGTTATTCCAGTCTAAATTCACACTGTACAAGCTGTGATTGGTTTTGTGCCTCTCTTTGTCTTTCATTTTTTCGTCTTTGTTTTTACTGAGGTTGGCTGTGCCGGTTTTTGGCTCTCTAGTTTTTGGTTTTTTTTATTACACACTTCAGAGCTGCTCCATTCATTATACACAGAGATTAATTGACATTCTAATTGTATTCCATAGCTCTCAACCTCTGGCCTTACAAATCAGGGACACGGCTTAAAAAATCAGGCACATATCTTACTAACATACTAATTGCCAGCAGATTAGGCCTTATGGTCTATCGAGTCTGCTCGAACCTCGGATCCCTAGGTGGGTGCCGAGGCCCTCCCCCACCTTGTGTTCCAGAAACCCCCATCATCCATCCCCACCCTCCTGGGCCAGGCCATCATCTGGTACATCCGCTTTCTGTATCTGTCCCACCATCTCTTGAAGCCCTTCACTGTGGATCTCTGAACCAGCTCACCAGGCAACGCATTCCAAGGGTCCACCACCCTCTCAGTGAAAAACCTACTCCTCTTTCCCCCTCACCCTTCCACCTTCCAACTTCAAACCACGCCCTCTGGTGATACTTCCCTGTTTTAGTCTAAAGATCACCTCCATGTTTACCCTATTTATTCCCTTGAGGTACTTGAAGACCTCAATCATGTCCCCCCTCTCTTCTCTCCTCCAATGAAAAAAGGCAGAGCTCCTCAAGTCTGTCCTCATACGTCAAATCCCCTAGTCCTCGTATCATCTTAGTTGCCCTCCTCTGTACCCTCTCCAGGAGCTGTATGTCCCTCTTCAAGTGTGGTCTCCAGTACTGTACACAGTACTCAAGGTGTGGTCTAACCAGTCCATTGTACAGCAGCAGAATCACTTCCCTGCTCTAGAAGTGATCCCCCTTACGATGCATCCCAACATCCTGTTTGCCTTGCTAGCCACTCTCCTGCACTGCTCAGAGTTATTCATACATGCATCCACCATGACCCCTAGGTCTTTTTCCCTGTTGAGGCCTCCAGCGCCTCCCCTCCCAGGGTGTACCTGTGTTTAGGGTTTCCCCACCCAAGATGTAACACCTTGCACTTGGTGATATTGAAATTTAATTTCCATGTGTGAGCCCAGCTTTCCAGGGTGTCCAGGTCCCCTTGCAGGGCCAGCCTCCCCTCTTCACCCTCAACTACTGCTCCCATCTTGGAGTCATCAGCAAAGAGACTCATTTCACACCCTATACCCTCCCTGATGTCCGATATGTATGCATTGAACAGGATCGGACCCAGGACCGAGCCCTGCGGTAGCCCACTACTGACCTCTCTAGGGTTTGAGAGCTCCCCACCGACCACTACTCTCTGGGTGCATCCAGCTAGCCAGTTTTCAATCCATCTGACCATCAAAGGGCCTACTCCAACCCCATCAGTTTCTCCACCAGACCATTGTGGGGGACAGAGTCAAATGCCTTGCTGAAGTCCAAGAATAATACATCCACAGGCTTTCCCCTGTCCAGTTCTGATGTTACCCATTCGTAGAACTCCACAAGATTGGTTTGATATGATCTACCTGGCACAAACCCATGTTGCCGACTATCCAGATCTCCCACCTCCTCCAATTACACCCCCAATCGTTCCTTTAGTATATTCTCCATTAATTTTCCCACCACCGAGGTCAAACTGATGGGTCTATAGTTACCTGGTACTTCCCTCGATCCCCCTTATGGATTGGCACCACATGTGCCTCTCGCCAATCCCTAGGTACCCTCTCTGTCTCAAGCGACCTTAAAACATATATAGAGGGTAATTAAACTGGCACAGCAAGTCAGTCATAATGCCTAGCTTAGTGTACAAAAAAAAAACACATTTACTGAAGGAAAACTATACAGAAACACTAGTCTGCCAGTTTCTGCTTTGAAATCCTACTCTGCATTCACAGAAATTCCAAATTGGAGGTGTGCTGGAAATTTCTGAGTCAAAATCTGGGACATCCCTGAAAATCATGGGCAGCTGTGAGGTACGTTGTATTCTTTATCACAACACCCCCACACATGAAAATATTTTAGAAAACTGAGGTTTTATAAACAGCTCAGTATACTATGAAATTTGAGCTTATGGTTAACAGTGGAGCCACTGCAATTGGTATATGGAAGTGTTGTCAATCTAAGCACTCCCCCAATTCAAGAAGAGTCCCCCCCCTCAAGAAGGGCTTGATCTGATAAAGCATTCCAGCATCCCATGATCACCCCATTTTTGGATAGCTCAAAAACATACTGCTTTCTGAATGTAGTGTTTACCAGTATTAGTATAATGTGTTTTTACACCTCATACACAATACAATTAAATACAATGTGTGTGTGTGTGTGTGTTAAATAGTTAGCATTTACTTACCCCAGTTTCTAAGTAGGGTTCGTATCTAGTATAAATAAATAATTTGTCAGTTTGCTTTTTGGGATTCAGGCATGGAAAAATACCCACTGCATTGTACTAAACCATGATGTTTTCTATCAAGCATGCTGATTTATTTTAAACTCCCCATTCCAGTTTTGAAGTTCTATGTCACGGCCACCATCTTGGCTATGGCTGACTCTGGTGCGGCAAGAGCACCAAGTATTCTTTTACTCTGCCTCACTGCTTTGAGCAGTCATAGCGGCTCTGACCAGTTTTTGTTTATTTATGAAGCACCCACAAACAGAGAATCTAAGTGCTGTATGGTAAATATAAAAATCGCTAAGCAGCTCCAATATAAAAGGAAAAAAAATAAAATAAAACAGACAACTATACAACTAATTGAAGTGATTAACAATAAATACAGTAAATAAGTAAGAATACACAGCAGGGTATGGTATAAAATGTTACATTGTCACACCTTAGGTGCATTGTAATGTATGAAAAAATGTCAAAAGCCTTCACCTACCCAAACAGTGATGATATCCCAAGATATACCACACCCTAGAGTACATTCTTGCAATTATGAAATTGCACCAAAGAGTTAGGAAATGACTGATCTTGGTAACCAGTTTTGAACTGATAATATATTGCAGTATCATCAAAAGTCAAAAACTGCTTTAGCCAGTCAGCCTGGTGAAAGAACATTAGAAAGTAAAGCAGTGCATTTTAAGAGAAAGCTGTCCAAAAATCCACTCCCCCCACAAAAAGTTTACTCCCTGATTAAGCTTTTGGGAAGAAAAGCCTTTGTTTCATGAAGTGCAACTTACTTTATTTTAGTTTTGAAAACTCCAGGAGCGGGGAATATGATGGCTGGAGCATGGCTCCATTTAGTATAAAAGTGCGGCGCCGCACTGCTTGCTTCAATTCATGTGTATTGAAGCGAGTGGTGCGGCACCACACTTTTACACTAAATGAAGCCATGCAGCATCTGCCATATTCCCCGCTCCTGGAGTTTACAAAACTAAAATAAAATAAGTTGAATGTCATAAAACCAAGGCTTTTCCTCCCAAAAAGCTTAATTGGGAGGCAAACTTTGGAGGGTGGGGACATGAATTTTTGGACAGCTTTCCTTTAAGCAAAACACAGTGAATGCTAAGTGGAGCTGCTTTCAGTTGGGCTAAAGCCAAGTATGGCTATTGGCAGAGAAATGGAGCAAGAATCAAGTAAGTAAAATAAAAACTATTGGCAGTAGCTAGTTTCTACCTGTGATTTTATAGTTCAGTATCATCATGTGCAAAAAATGGTCTTAACCAATCAGGTTTCAGCATTTTTTCATCCAGTTCATAATACAAAATATTTTAGCATTCAAAAAAGCAAGCAGTTTATTATCTTTCATATGACTGTGCTGAAAACACAAAATTCAAGGAACAGAAAGAAGAATAACTTTAAGATGGGTTTTATTACTCACTATTTGTAATTGGTCCTTTAGCCAAAAATATGTAATACAAATTCGAGGAATCTCTTTCTTGCGTTGATATTGGATTTCTTGTGATAAAAGAGCACTTGATAACTCCATCGATGAAAGCTGTAGTGATATTTTCTGTATTACCCTAAGCAAAACACATTCATTAATATAAATATGCCAAGTTTTAACTGCACATCTGATATGGTAAGGACTACACAACAACATTCACCTTCTGAAAGAAATGGATTCTCTTGCAGATGCAAGCATATACCATACATTTGTACCTGATCATGTTGTGAAAGGAAGTAATCAGAATAATATGAACCTGATATTATAAATCTTGTGGAACACTAAGCACGGAAGCCTGCTTTCTGAATGTTTAACTAGTGGTCCTTACCCAACTGGTAATAGGCCTCTGGAGTATACAGAATGCTGGGGCAGTGTGCTCAGTGGTTCAGCACTTTTTAAATTAAAATATTTCTTGCTTAGCAGTATTTCAATTTAAAAAAATGGAACAATTTATAGCTCTCTGTTTTGGGCCTGATTCATTAAATAAGGCCTGATGTTAGGGTACGCACCCTTGCTTATGTCTCAAGCACTTCAATGAAACTCACAGAAGAATTCCCACACAATAGGCCTATTACACTGCACCTTAGTGCTTAAAGCAGACCAGTCAGCACCAAGGGCAGCACACTCAAGTGTGGGACTGGTCCCAATGTGCATGTTATGTGCAAAAACATTTTGATTTGCTTACTGTTTACTGTAGTATAGTAGATTGTATTATACTAATTTTGCTTACTTTCAGGCTGACATCCTCTGTAACTACAACTCCCAGAATCCTCTGCAGCTGACATCAGACCAATATGGCAGCACTGAGAGATTCAATAGCTTGCACTATATGTTAGAGTTTATAGAAGCTCTGATCTTTTGTTTGCATGCCTGCCTGCTGCCCTGCAGGGGCTTTGTGCAGTCACAGAGGACTGTACTTAGTCCCTAGAGAAAAGCAGAACCAGAAAACATCTGACTGGAGACTATAAAAGCTCTAACATGCAATGCAGTCTGCTGAATACAGAACCAGAAGGAAAGATTAGAATGGCAATGCATAATCACAGAGCACATAAAGCACGTTGCCGTGTTCTAGATGTGGCCACTGACATCAACATGTTTTGAGCATTGCACTCAGTCTCCATGGAGTTATTAAATCTAAGAAATCAAAAGAACAGCTATGGTCATGGCCACCAGCAGAGCCCATTAGGTCTGGCGTCCCATATTCTATGAGTCAGGGGTGAGGTTACTGTAGGGCAAGCAAAATTTCTAGATGAAAAACGAGGACACATAAATGTACTTCAGCTAATTAGATACATCTGTTACCATTAGCTATTGAATGCATTAGGTTGAGGATCTGAGGGAACCTGGACAGGTGCAAAACGTCAGAGAAACAATCAAGGCAACTGAATGAAACCAGACCAGCCCCATGTAACTGGAGACATTTAGTCTCCTTAGGTTACTAACTGCAAGGTGCAGGGGGTCAGCTCAACAGGCTCTAGGCATCACTGCAGCAGTGGTTCTCTGCTATTGTGTATCTTCCACTCTGTGACTGTGTCCTGAATGGGGGGGGGTGCTGCAGGGGGTTGCTGGTCTGTGGGAAGGGGGGCCAGCTATGGGGTGGTGTCTGGTCTGTGGAACAAGGGGTTCCAGCTGTGCCAGTCTGTTCTGGGGAGTCAGCTGCAAGGAGGAGTGCACAATGTGGCTTTCTCCTGTGCAAGGAGGGGGCAAGTTCTTGTATATAGAATGGTTCTCCTGAATAGAGTCTGTGGAAAGAAGGGGTTCCAGCTGGGGAATGGGGGCACTGGGAGGTCAGCTGCAGTGGGTTGCTGGTCTGTGAAATGAGGGTTTCCAGATGTGCCAGTCTGTTCTTGGGAGTCAGTTGCAAGGGTGAATATGGCATGAGGTTTCTGCTGTGTGAGGCACACATCTAGTATATTTGGGGGGTTCTGCTGCAGGGTGGTTGCTTGTCTGTGGGAAGGGGGTTCCATTTGGGGGGTCACCTTCAAAGGGTTGCTGGTCTGTGAGAAAGGTGGTCCAGGTTGGTCTGTAGAAAGAGGGATTCCAGCTGTGTCAGTCTGTTCTGGTTAGTCAACTGGAAGGGGGAGTGTGGGACTGGGTTTCTGCTGTGCAGGGGGGGCACATGCTAGTATGTTGGGGGGGTTCTGCTGCTGATGGGTTGCTGATCTGTAGGAAGAGGGGGTCAAGCTCTGGGGTGGTTGCTGGTCTTTGGAATGAGGTGTTCCACCTTTGTGGGAGGCTCACTGCCAGTCTGTTCAGGGGAGGGGGGTTCAGCTGCAAGAGGGTAGTGTGGAATGGGGCTCCTGCTGTGTGTTAGGGAGCACACAGCTAGTATGTTAGCAGGGGTTCTACTGGTCTGCCAACCACTGGTTTGCAAGGAGGGGGGGCTCCAGCTGAGTGATGGGGCACACAGCCAGTCTGTTCTTCAGGGAGGGGGTATAAAGCTGCAGGGCTGTGGTTTGTCTGTGGAAAGGGGGTTCCAACTGTGGTGGGGGCATGTCTTTTTTCCATTGCTCCCTAATGCTTGATGTGGTCTCATTTTATAGGTCACCATACCCCCCCATGTGCCCTGAACTCCTTTCATGGGACACCAGCCCCTCCCCACTTCCATAGCCCCTTCCCCAATCAGTGACACCGTTCCTCCACAGCAACCTTGACATTCTCCTCACTGGTCAATTGAGACCACCTCCTACTCTTGATATACACACACCTCTGCCTGGCCCTGCATTGACACCACCTCCCAGATCCATGACACACCCTCATACCCTATGCTGGCTGTACAGAAACTTTCCCTCCATGGGACCTGACACTACCCTTCTTTCCACAGCCTCAGACACTAGCGCCTTCCCATTTTTTGCCCCGAAACTGGCTAATTTTCTTTCACTGCTCTATACATTAGACCCACCTCCTTCCATGGCCCCTGACACTGCCTACCATTCCTCCACAGCCCCCCATAGTACCCTTCACATCCCCCAACAGTACCTCCCTCCACAGCCCCTGACACTACCCCCTCCCTCCATGACCCAGCACTAACCCCCCACACCACATCCTTCCTCCATGCCCTTCTCACCCTACAGTCTCCCTAATACCTTCACTCCCTCTGCAGTGCCCCACCAGCTCCACTCTTGCTCACACAATTTAGTATCGGCAGTACATATGGCACAGTGCAATGACAGTAGTGCATATGGCTCAATGCAGTCAGCAATGTATGTGGCACAGTGCAGCTGGTAATGCATGTGGTACAACACAGTGTTGCCATCCATAATCCCGATGTCTGCTATAGTGTGACCAGCAATTCAAAAGTATTCTGCACTTCTGTCAGTTTGGGAACTGTTATTTTGGAATATCTGTTTGCACTATCTGCACTAAAGCTGCAATGTTTATCCAGATCTAAAAAAAAAATATCTAGAAAGGCATTTATAAATGTAAAGACAACATAAACTGCATTCAACTTATATACAATATCTGAAAAGAATATGTCTGTGTGCAATATATAGCACTGATTGATTTAAACTCTACAAAAGCTAATGAAATAATAACAAAAAAACAGAAGTATATGACAGACTTTTTGGCTCTGCCTTGGGAGAGGCTCAGTAGCTAAACATCAGAGATGGGTGGTAGACTCAGGAGATGAAGCTGCAGCAGCTTCTGTGAGTAGTGATGTACAGCGTTGTATGGTGGGTGTCCAGGGACCAGGAGGGAGGGAGGATGTGTCCAGGGACTCAAGGAGGGAGGTGGCTGTTGGGATAGGAACAGAAGGGAGGGGAGTGTCCAGGGGTCATGGAGTGAGATGTCTGGGGGCCTGGAGGGAGGGATGTCCAGTGGGCCTGTGAGGGAGGTGTCCAGTAGGATGGGGGGAGGTATTGGAGCCCCGAGAGTAGGGGAGAGATGTCTAGTGAGGGAGGGGTGTCCTGTATACTGGGGAGGGATGTGCCTGGTTCACTAGGGAGGGAGGGAGTTGAGGAAGGAAGGTGTCTGAGGGGCCATGGAGGGAACGAGAATGGAGGTGGTGGGGACTGTAGAGAGTGTGTGGTTGTTGAAGGGGACTGTGGGGGAGTGCAACAATGTAATGTGGGATGAGGGGGCATGACAATAGGAGGTCATGTGGGGGGAATAGTGTCAGGTTGCAGAGGGAGGGATATGATCCATGGTTGTGGAGGGAGTTATGGAAAGAAGGGTTACTGTCGGGGGCTGTGGAAGAGAGGGTGTGCAGTGTTGAGGGATATTCAGGAGGTGGGGCTAGAATCTGGGGTTGTGGAATGAGAGTTAGTTAATGTCAGCAGCAAAAAAAAAAAAAATGGGGCTAGTGTCTGGGACTGTGGAGGCAAGGGGTGGTGTTGGGGCCTGCAGAGGGAACACTTCCAAATTTCTGCTTTTTTTTCCCACCCCTGTTGTCTCTCCTCCTATCAGCGCTTACCAGGAAGTGCTGTTGCAAATGCACACAAGATTGTATGACTGTGAAGAGATTGCAAAGATGGGAGTCCAACTGGAGCTGTTTCAAGTGAACAGCAGGTTTTACCTGGTATATGTGGGGTGGGTAAAAATAGCAGAATCCAGGGGAAGAAGGCCAAGTAATGGGGGTTCAAGGTATATGGGGTGTTCTTTTACTATGACCTGATGAAAAATACTACACCAGGAGCATCACCTTAGTGTTGCCATCTATCCCAGTTTGACCAGAACAGTACTGGATTTAGGGTTAATACACGGTGACAGACAGGAATATTGGTAGTTCCCCTGATCATATCTCTCAAATGTCCCTGATTATGAGGGAAATCTCTCCTTTTACCCCTCAAAATTGTTTTGTTCTTCATCCTTCCAACATGTAAAACAGAGCTGCCACATAGAAAATGAGTTGTAAAATCTGACTTTAAAGCAGAAATTCATACTATTCTAAGATGCTTAATCAAAAAAATAAACTTTTTACAAATATGTAGTGCCCCCAAGTAGCAGCGTCATGGGGCCCTGCAGAAAAAAGGCTTGCCAAGGACACTAAGCAGGGCATGACAGGGTGCAGGGACCCCCTTTACAGCCCATTTAGTCATCTAGGTGGAGAGACGTGTGTAAGGGGTGCAGTGAGAAGGGTCATTAAGGAAAACATATGTTCATTTAAAGCATTCTGCACACACGATTTGCCAGTATGCCTCAGCAGTCCCCATCAGCAGCCCCTGTACCTAGGAAAATACCCTTGCATTAAGCACAGAAACCAGCAGCACAACCAGTACCTCCAGTAAGCATCCATGCGGACAGTAGCCCCACTACAAATCCCCAGCAGAATAGATTCCCACCCCCACAATCACTTCCCCTGCACAGCCCAAGGAAGGGCTGATTTAAAACATGTTTATTACCTACACGCTATATATCTGTTCACGAAATTATGGTCAATGAATAAAAAAGGAGTTCAGTCTATAGAAAAATCAGCAAAGTAAGCATGTTTTTAAAATCGCTAGCACTGTGGAGTTGGCACTAGGATGTGGTGCTTGCCACAACCCCACTCAGCAGGTCAGGCCCTCTGCTCCCACAGTGCCAACCTCCAAGCACAGTATTGTGAACAGGTAACAGAAAAGGGTAACCCTCTTGTCTGTTTGTGGGTCTGAATCACCTTTGGTCTCAAGTTCTGGGGGGATTCAAACTGTGAACCTTATGCTACTGTACCCAAATGTACAGGATCAGATAATTCTGCTCTTCGGGAATGCCAAATATCTTTCGCCTAATGGCACCTAACTAGGTATCCAAAATGAGCCCTTAAAATTCTATGAAAAGACCTTAGGTGTTCTTACCTTTTTCCAGTTCAGTAACACCATTTAACTTATGAACAGTTGTTCACATGCAAAAGAAAAAATTTTGAAGGCACACCAGGCAGTCTCTTTAAAATAAGAAGTTTACTTAAAAAGATAAAAATATGTAAAATGTAAAGACAGAACAGTATATCACAAAGCATGCAATCACTTAAAAGAAAACAAGGGAAAACTGCAAACATAAACTCCTACCACAATATTAGACTTTCCTATCTAATGTGTATCCTTCTTACAGTGCTTATAGTAGATGTTGTTTCTAAGAGCCCAGCAAGAAAAGTGTGTAAATGATTAGACACAGAATAGTTTAAACTGACTTTCAAACACACCTCTTCCATGATGTCACCCAGCTCCTCCCTGTTAAATACAAAAAAATAATTCACTCAGGATGTCCTATCGGGAGGTATATTAAATAAGGTGACATCAGCAACAATTCATTTCCCAATATGACTCTCTGATCCACATTCCCTCTTTGATCTCTGAGCAGTTCCTGTTCCCAGCCCATATCCAAAGACCTTTACAACTCTGCAGTTCTCATCTAGATGCCATATAGCTTCTTAACACCAGTTGATATTAACTGTTCTTCCTCTAAGATGTCATAAAATGTATATGTTAAGTTCCCAGCTTCAAAGAAGCACAGCTCATCAACAAGGCCATAAAATGCAACTTCTTGGGAGTTAATCATATTACAGAGCTCTGCTGTTTAACATATATCCTGTCATTTTAACTGAAACCTGGGGGGGGAGATGTCATCCCAGGGGCACAGGATGTCTAATGTGAGACAGGTCACATACCACATTCTATATTACAAATCAAAGAGCAATCATAACCAGCTGGCCAAGTGTCACAATCCTCCCCACCTGCATGGGATGAACTTCTCAAATCAGTTCACTCCTCATAAACATGTGACAAGCCATCTGAGTACTGATTGGTCGCTCCAGCCCTATATTTATTTTATTATTTATTTGTTTTTTGTTGACCGGGTAAGTGCACTAGACAAATCCTGCCTATTTTCAGGCACGACCCGGGGGAAGGGGATACAGATGAATGCCAGCTGACCTTGAACCAGATTAAGCTGTTGGTGGTATTTTTAGTGAATGAGGGAAATTTGGCCAGGACACTGGGGGAAATTCCCCTACTCTTTTCGATAAGTGCCATGGGATCTTTAACATCCACCTGAACTACCAACAATCCAAGCAGATGGGACCTCGGTTTAACGTCTCATCCGAAAGACGGAATATATATATGCTATATAAGATTGTCATGTCATATCCTTGCAAGGCAAGACTCCATCTTAACAATCTACCATTAGTTTTTCCCATTTGCATCAGCCAAACCAGGGGGTTGTGGTCAGCTTGTACCAAAAATGCTGCCCATAAAAGCATGGCTCTAACTTCTTTAGGGCCCACACTATGGCAAGATACTCTTTTTCCACAGTAGAGTATGCCTGCTCCCTGGGAAGTAACTTTTTACTCAGGTACACTACAGGGTGATCTTTCCCTTGGTTGATGTCTGATTCAGTACTGCCCCAATACCCACGTCTGAGGCATCAGTCTGAACTATAAAGGGTTTGCTATAGTCAGAACTTGTCAATACAGGAGCACTGCACAGTGCCTCCTTCAGTGTGGTAAAGGCTTTCTCACAGGCTGGTTCCCAGGTAATTTTCTTTGGCATCCTTTTCTTTACCAGGTCAGATAGGGGAGCAGCCAGAGTACTGTAATGTGGTACAAATTTCCTATAGTACCATGCTGTACCTAAAAACTCCTGATCTGCTTCTGCATTTCTGGTCTGAGCCATGCCTGGATCACCTCTATTTTTGCTTGGTTAGGATGAAGCTGTCCCCGGCCTACCACATGCCCGAGGTATGCCACTTCTCCCATTGCCACCTGGCACTTCTCAGCTTTGACAGTGAGCCCGGCTCTGAATCCTGCCCAGCACTTCCCTAAGGTGGGAGAGGTGTTCCTCCCAGCTGGCACTGAATATGGCAGTGTCATCCAGGTATGCCATGGCATACTCCTTAGCACCATTTAACACCTGGTTCACCAACCTTTGGAAAGTGACCAGGGCATTCTTCATTCAAAAAGGCATTACTTTAAATTCAAATAAGCTCATCGGAGTGATGAAGGCCGACCTCTCCCTAGCCCTATCCATTAACTCTACCTGCCAATACACCTTGGACAGGTCAATAGTTGTAAGGTAGGTTGCCCCTCCCAATTTGTCCAGGAGTTTGTCTGTCTGGGGCATCTGACTGGTGTCCGACTTTGTGACTGCATTCAGTCCACGATAGTCCACACAGAAATGAGTAGAGCCATCTGGCTTGGGCACAAGGACCACTGGTGATGCCCAGGGGCTGTGGGATCTCTGGATTACCCCTAAATCCAGCATCTCCTCCACTTTCCTCCTAATGTCCTTTTGGACAGCCTCTGACACCCGATATGCTGTTCGCCGTATGGGCATCTGTGTCCCTGTCTCTACATCGTGCGTTGCTAAGGGGGTTAGTCCAGGCTTGGCACTAAACAGTGGGGCAAAGTCTGCTAAAATCTCCCTTACTTCCTGGATCTTGTCCAGGGTCAGCTGGGGAGACAATATAATTGTCTCCACAGAGGACTCCTGCTTGCTTTCTTCCAGCAAGTCCAGAAGGGGGTCTCCTTCATCCGTCCCCTCCCCAGGACTACATACTGTGAACACCATGTCAGCCCTATTAGCATATGGCTTCATCATGTTGACATGGGACATCCTTTCTGTCTGTCTTCTGACAGGTAACTCTATAATATAGTTCATGTCATTTACCTTCCTAACTACTTTGTATCATCCTGCCCACTCAGCCTGCAGCTTGTCTTTCCGGACTGGAATAAGGACCATGACTTCCTGACCCACCATGTATGAGCAAGCTCTGGCTCTGCGGTCATACCACACTTTTTGTTTCTGTTAGGCAGCTGCCAGGTTGCTCTGGGCTGTCCCCATAAGCTCCTTCAGCCTTTCTCTAAACCTAAGGATGTAATCCACTATGGGAGCTCCCTGGGTAGTGTGCTTGCCTTCCCAGTCCTCCCAGATCAAGTCTAGGGGCCCATGTAGCTGGTGTCCATACAAGAGCTTGAAGGGGAAAAATCCTATTGTCTCTTGGGACACCTCCCTGTATGCAAACAACAGGTGGGGAAGCTATTTCTCCCAGTCCCTCCCATGCTGTTCAACAAACACCTGGAACATTGACTTCAGGGTACCATTAAATCTTTCCACAAGCCCATTGGCTTGTGGGTGATACGGTGTTGTGCATCTCTGCACACCCCACAGTTCTCCCACAAACATTTCAACAGGTCTGACATGAAGGAACCCCCTCGATCTGTGATAACCTCCTGTGGAAACCCAACACGGGAGAAAATCCCAAGTAAGGCATCTGTTGCTTTGTCTGTCCTCAGCGAAGATAGGGTGACAGCCTCTGGGTACTGGGTGGCATAATCCACCACAGTGAGGATGAATCTCTTCCCTGAGGAGCTGGGGTTATTTAAAGGCCCCACAATATCCATTCCCACCCTCTGGAATGGCTTCTCCACTATGGGCAATGGAATTAGGGCAGCTTGGGTTTTCTTGCCTGCCTTCCCTATTTCTTGGCACCAGTGGCAAGGTCTGCAATACTCCTTCACCTGCTGGGAAATTGGGCCAATAAAAATTCTGGGCCAACTGCTGTGTACTGTGCATGATTCCCAGATGACCAGACAAGGGAATATCATGTGCAATCTTGAGCAGCTGCTCACAATACCCCTGGGGAATGACAAGCTGCCTGCCTATCACCCCTCCCTCTGTCTGCACAGCCTGAGTATACATCAGTCCATTTTCCCAATAAACCTTATGTCTACCGTCACCTCCTTGTGCTCCATCAGATTCTGCCCAAGCCCTCAGCTTATCTAGACTAGAGTCACTTTTCTGAGCAGCAGCAGCAAACTCCTTACACATTCCCAAGGCATGGGAAAGGTCCCCTTTGGTCTCTAAACAAAGGTCCCTAGCACTAGCATCAGGGCACTGATGATCACTGTCATCCCTAACCCTCTGACAATGGGTCACCCCTTCCTCTTCAGAGTAACCCTTCATAGCTGTGTGGTTAACTGCTACTGGGGAACTTTCTACCCTCTTTTCATTTGTCTCCATATCTCAAGAGACACAGGCTGGGGAATTAGCCTCCCAGTGGTGTCCACAATGGTTTCTATGGGGTCCAGGGAACAACAATTTCCCCTTGCTGCTTGGCTATGGGTAACTGCACACACCATCCCCTGTTTGAGATTGTTGCCAAGGATGACGTCCACTGCTAATGTTTTGGCTACAGCCACCTGTTGCACAGTTCCCCCTGTTTCACCCCAGTCTAGGAGAACACTAGTGAGGGGCAATGTTTTCTCCTCACCAGTAAAGTCCTGCACGGTGACATATTTATTGGGTATAAGCTCACCCGTCTGTAACAGATCCCCTTTTACCAATGTCAGGGATGCCCCTGGGTTCCTTAACCTTTGTGTCTGTACACCGTTCACCATGACTGGATGCATGTGTTCCCTCATGTTCGCAGGCATGCTTCCAGGGACACACAAACAACTCACTTCTTTCCTAGCCCCATGTTGCTTATTGCTTGCGCCTGTGGGACACTGTCTGGCAATATGCCCAGTTTCTCTATAGACCCAACATTCATTTCTTTTCTCAGAGAAATCTTTTCTCTGAAACCTTGGGCTAACTGGTTTTGGTGGAGACAGTGAGGGTTTTAGCTGCCCTGAAGGAGCGCTTTTCCCTTTCTGCACTGCCATGCCCACCCCGTTCACTCTCAGAGCAGGTCTGTTCTTGGCATAGCAGTATGAGAGTTCAGGAGCTTCTAGCACTGTTTTGGGATCTCGGTCCTCCAGCCAAGTTTTCAGCACTGCTGGGCATGCCCCAAAAAAACTGCTCTAGTATAATAGCATTTTCAATTTTATCTACAGATTTGGCTTCAGTTCCTTCCCACTAATGTTTTAAAAACTGATGTTGTTTCATGGCTAGCTCCTCATAGCTCATGTCAGGGCTTTTCCTTAGCTTATGGAATTTAGCTCTGTGTGATTCAGCAGTTAAATCAAACTTTTTAAAAAATGCAGCTGTAAGTTTGCTGTAATCATTACTGTCCTCATTGTTCATTTGATCCAATGCATCACAAGCTTTCCCAGTAAGTAGCAGGGATGGCTGGAAGCTCCAAGACCCTCTAGGAATTTTAGCCTGAATATAAACTTTTTCAAAAGAATTTAAAAAGGCATCCATATCCTCCCCCTCTTTAAATTCAGCTATCAGTTTGGAATTCAATTTGTAACCCAGTCCGGTAGTTCCAGTTAAACCCCAAGCCACTTTTCTGCTCTGGTGCTGGTGGTTGGAGTCGTAGCTTCTCCAGTTCTTGTTGCATCTGGCACTCTCACTCCTCTCAGTCTGCCTCTCTCTGTTCACTATCCCTCTTCTCCTCCTCTGCAGCTCGCTTCTCTCACTCCACTTCTCAGCATTCCCCCTCAGCCTCCCTCTGGAACTCCAGCTCCATTCTGTGCAACTCAATCTGCCGCCTGAGTACTTCTGGCTCCAGAATGCTGATGACCTTCCCCTGCTGCAGTGGCCCTTCACTGGCACTGGCCCTGCTGTCATCCTCATTGCATCTGGACACTGCACTGGCTGCTATCCCTTCCACACTCAAGGTTTGGCGTTTTACAGTCACAGTCAGTGACTTGATGCTCTGGGTATCTGCTACCATCAGGGCATCCATGAGGTTCTGCTTGGTGGCTCTCACCTCGCACAGGACTCCTCTGTCCTTGCACAACTGCCTCAAGTAGTCTACAGTGTTCCCGCTGTAGTTGGAAGCCATCTTCTTCCCTAACTACGGCTACTCTAACTTGCACTTTAAAAAAAATAAATAAAACAAGAACTTGACTGTAAGTCAAATGATATAGTTCTGTTTCCTTTTTAAAAATAAATCACTGCTTTATTTTGAAAGTGAGCTGTATAGTATTAAGCTGAAACACTGAACAGTATAAAGCTTGTGTTATGAAAATTATCAGCACCGTTGCCAACCAATCTGTCACAACCCCACTCAGCAGGTCTTGCCCTCTGCTCACATAGTGCCAACCTCTGAGTGCAGTATAGTGAACAGGTAACAGAACATGGGAGTCCTCCTGTCTGTTTGTGGGTCTCAATCAACTCTGGTCTCAAGTTATGGGGGGATTCAAACTGTGAACCTTATGCTAGTAGATCCAAATGTACAGGCTTAGATAATTCTGCTCTTTGGGGAATGCGAGACATGTTTCTCCTAAGGGCACCTAACCAGGTATCCAAAATGAACCCTTAAAACTCTATGAAAAGACCTTAGGTATTCTTACCTTTTTCCAGTTCAGTAACACCATTAAGCTTATGAACAGTTGTCAACTTTAACCATGTATGCTTCACATGCAAAAGAAAGAATTTCGAAGGCACACCAGGCAGCTCTTTAAAATAAGAGGTTTACTTAAAAAGATAAAAATATGTAAAATGTAAACACAGAAAAATGTATCACAAAGTACAGTCACTTATAAGAAAACAAGGAAAAACTACAAACATAAACTCCTACCACAATACAATTAGACTTTCCTATCTAATGTGTATCCTTCTTACAGTGCTTATAGTGGATGTTGTTTCTAAGAGGCCAACAAAAAGTGTGTAAATGATTAGACACAGAATAGTTTAAACTGACTCTCAAACACACCTCTTCCATGATGTCACCCAGCTCCTCCCTGCTAAATACAAAAAAAAATAATACACACAGGATGTCCTATTGGAAGGATATTAAATAAGGTGACATCAGCAAAAACTCATTTCCCAATATGACTCATTGATCTACATTCCCTCTTTGATCTCTGAGCAGTTCCTGTTCCCAGCCCATATCCAAAGACCTTTACAACTCTGCAGTTTTCTCATCTAGATTTCATATAGCTTCTTAACACCAGTTGATATTAACTGTTCTTCCTCTAAGACTTCATAAAAAGTATATTTTAAGTTCCCAGCTTCAAAAAAGCACAGCTCATCAACAAGGCCATAAAATGCAACTTCTTGGAAGTTAACCACTTTACAGAGCTCTGCCGTTTAACATAAATCCTGTCATTTTAACTGAAACTTGGCGGGAGGGGGTAAAATGTTTTCCCAGGGGCACAGGATGTCTCCTGTGAGACAGGTCACATACCACATTCTATATTAAAAATCATAGAGCAATCATAACAAGCTGGCCAAGCTTCACAGTGCTACCATTACTAAAAATTACTACAAGAACAAAAAAGTAAAGCACACACACTTCATAGATACAAGGGCACTGGTCTATTAAAAATACTTTTATCAGCAAAATGCCAAACAATACTTGATGCATTTCAGATGCTAGTACATCCTTTCTCAAAGGTTAACCACCATCACTAAAGTGTCTCTTAAATACTCTATCCAGTGGGGATCAAAATGGTGTAATTAATTGATACTCCACACCGATTGGTTAACACAGTACATATCCAACCCACTCTAATAGGTGTAATAAATAACCCAACTACTCCCCATTTCTAATCACAAAAACACAAAAAGTCTCTAACACACTATTACCTTACTATAAAACATACATATATAAAAATATATTCATGTCATAAAAAAGTACGAAAAGAGGGAGAAGAAGGAGAAAAAGGGAGAAAAAAGAAGGAGAAAAAGGGGGCAGGGAGAAGGGAAGAAAAAGGAAAAAGAGAAAAAGGTTTTTACTACAGTACAGCTCAGAATTAAAGACAGATCTATTTAATAGCAGCAATGAATTACTATATCTATACATTTAAGTAACAACTGAATATAATAAAGCATAGTACACTATATCCAATAGGCAGACTACTTCAATATAAAGTGCAACACGAAACAGCATAATATCTGCCATTTGAAATTCCAAAGGACCATTTCCTTTTCCTTTTCTTCTTCAGAAATGGTTCAACTCAAAACTGGCATTGAGCCCCTTATTTCTTGTTGCATTTAAATTTATTATCCAGAATGCTTCACATCTTAGTAGGAGGTCATTAAAATGTCCTCCTCTTGGATTGTGCTACACTTTATCTATCCCAACAAAGCAAAATGTATCTTTCTCCTAATTTTGAGCTGTAGCAATATGTGCTGCAATGTGCGTATGTTATGTCTGCTTTCTCAGGGAGAAAAGAAGGAGAAAAAGGGGGCAGGGAGAAGGGAAGAAAAAGGGAAAAGAGAAAAAGTTTTTTACTACAGTACAGCTCAGAATTAAAGACAGATCTATTTAATAGCGGCAATAAATTACTATATCTATACATTTAAGTAACAACTGAATATAATAAAGCATAGTACACTATATCCAATAGGCAGACTACTTCAATATAAAGTGCAACATCTCCTATATGCTCCTTAACCTGTACTTTGAAACTACGTTTTGTTTTCCTCACATAAAACGCTTCACAGCTACAGGCTGCCATATAGATGATTCCTTCAATGTCACAAGTTATTAACTGCCTAATTTCAAATGTGCGTCCTGATGCTATGTGTAGTAGTGGCTTAGTAACCCCCTCCCCCCCATTCTTTTTCTTGTTTGTTTATTTTTAGAGGTTTGTGTTGTCTAAAGTATAGATTTCACTTTTAAAAACCTCTAGTATTATAGAGATAACCAGAATTGGCTTTGGTTCCCTTTTTGGGACCAATTATTAGGTATTTGAACCACTTAGAGAGATGTTTCCTTCTTTCAAACAAATAAAAACTTTTGCAACAGTACATGTATCTTTTCACTTACTATCTTTTCAGTTCTGCACTTTCCCTACCTACATCCTGGCCATATATAGGTATCTTGCTGTCCCTATTGCTCCTTTCAAGCCTCTCTGAATGTCCAAATGCCAGCATATTATAGCCTGTATGTCAGTTTGCATTTTTATTTTGGTGAAAATGGACCACCTCGAACGTGTGCAAGGAGCCTCGCGAACGTGCAAATGCTCCTGGAAACAAGTGCTAGCAACTCGCTTGTTTTAAACCCTCTCTTTGCTATAAAAGTTTATTATTTATACAGGATTAAGCTGTTTTTGTGCCCCCCTGTTAGAAAAGAAGAAAAAAGAAGCAAGTAGAGAAGTGGGCTTCTTAGAAACCGATGAATTCTTCCTGTTGCTCTCAAACTTGGGTTTCAGCAGTGTTTTAAACACTATAATTTATGCCAGACTTTAAATAAACCATTTGTCTGCTTGAATTCTGGAACAGTTACATTTATTTTGTCAAAACAAACACTCTGAAGCCCTTGAATAAATTTGAACAGGAGATTTTAGTCACATAAGCACAGTTTCTAGTTTTAAATGCAGCTTGTAGGTAGAGTGAAGCACTGAGCTGCATTAAAATACAAATGAGATAAAAATATTTGCTGTCAGCTTTTAAACAAGCTTAAATATGACTACAATTCTTTATCTTTATGGCATATGTTAAACATTGAAAATTGTGAAACTAAGGAGTTTAGTTTTTTTTCATTTGTACTTCCTGGTGCAGAGCTTCTAGACCCTTCCTGCTGTTTGCATGCTGTCCTAAGGGCCGTCCAGCCATAGCTCTACCCCTTTTATGATATCAGCATGAGGGAGGTGCCTGGAACTCTAGTATAAACTATTTATTTTGGTTTAAAGGATTAATTATTGCATTTCTGTGCCTCAAACCCTTTTCAATTTTGTGTTATAGCTCTTTCACATTATTGTATTAAGAATGTAATCCCTCTAAAGGATACTTTTTATTTCAAGTTAGTTATGGGAGGGGCTATTGTGGTCATGTGACTATTTTTCCATATAAAAGTACTGCAGATTGAACTGTGAGTTAGTTGGTTGGTAGGAGTTGTTCCATACCAGTCCCCTAGCTTAATTCTAGGTGGTTGAACAAATTGCTTTGTGGAATTGACTTAAATTCTGTAATTTAATTTTGTTTGATACCTTTATTATTTTCCATCTTCAGTCCGCGTATTTTTGTCTGTTAGAGAAATAAATCCAGTTCTTTTTGTTTTGAATCTGAATCAACATCTGGACTTCATTTGTTCCCACATCCACACTATGCTATTAAAATCTTTACACTGTCTTACCACTGGGCAAATTCTGCATTTTTTGCACGGATAACAGCCTACCGCAGTACTGTGTAGCCAACTTTCTTTTGTCTTTGGTGTGTCTAAAAAGTGACCATGAACTAGTTTATCCCCCAAAGTGATTGCCCTCTTATCCATCATCCGAGGTGACATGGCTGTAATCTCTTGTAAACTGACATCACTCTGTAACACACTCCAGTGTTTATTGATAATCCTGTCTATGTCCTTCGCTTGTGTGGAGTATGTGGTCACAACATTAAATCTTTCTTGTTGTATCTTATGAGATTCTGTTTGTGTACCCATTAACAGTGCCTCTCTATTCATCCCTGTGGTGTATTCCTTCCCTTCCCTTCCTTAATGCAGGTTTCACTATAGCCTCTACTTACTAGCAGTCCCGTCAATTCTTCAGCTCCTTTTTCAAAACCATTCATCCATTATTGTATTTGGAAACATTATATTGATGATTTATTTTTCATTTGGGGAAGGAATCTAGTAGAACTGAGCAATTTTGTCAGTTTCTTGGAGAACATCAATAATATCTAAAGTTTACATATCAAGCCTCACAGGAAAGTATATGTTTTCTAAATCTAAAGATTCATAAAAACAATAATGCAGAGATTAGAACAGAAATGTACAGGAAGCCGACAGATGGCAATACTCAGTTGCGTGCGGAGAGGTGCCACCCAAGACATATAGCAAACAATATACCGAAAGGTCCATTTTTAAGAACACCTAGGAACTGCATCAATATGAACGGTTTTGAAAAAGGTGCTGAAGAATGCATAATTTGCCCAGTGGTAAGACAGTGTAAAGATTTTAATAGCATAGCATCAGGATGCATGTTTGAAATTAGGTAGTTAATAACTTGTGACACTAAAGGAATAATCTATGTGGCAATCTGTAGCTGTGAAGTGTTTTATGTGGGGAAAACAAAACATCATTTCAAAGTGCAGGATAAGGAGCACATAAAAGCAATTGAGGAAACAGACGTAATATACGACACTGCAGCACATGTTGCTACAGCTCAAAATAAGAAGCAACATATGTTTTGCTTTGTTGGGATAGATAAAATGCAGCACAAGCCAAGAGCAAGGGATTTTAAATGACCTCCTACTAACATGTGAAGCATTTTGGATAATAAATTTAAATGCGACAAGAAATAAGGGGTTCAATGCAGGTTTTGAGTTGAAACCATTTCTGAAGAAGAAAAGGAGAAGGAAATAGTCCTTTGGAATAGCAAATGGAAGATATTATGCTGTTTGATGTTGTACTTCATATTGAAGTAGTCTGCCTATTGGATATAGTGTGCTATGCATTGTTATATTTAGCTGTTACTTACTTAAATGTATAAATACAGTAATTTATTGCTGCTATAAAATGGATCTGTCTTTAATCCTGAGCTGTATTGTAGTAAAAAACATTTTCTCTTTTCCCTTTTTCTTCTCTTCTCCCTTCCCCTTTTTCTCCTTCTCCCCCCTCTTTTTCGTACTTTATGATATGAATATATTTTTACATATGTATGTTTTATAGTATGATAATAGTGTGTTAGAGACTGCTTTTGTGATTAGAAATGGGGAGTAGTTGGGTTATTTATTACACCTATTAGAGTGGGTTGGATATGTACTGTGTTAACCAATCAGTGTGGAGTATCAATTAATGACATCATTTTGATCCTCACTGGATGGAGTATTTAGAGATACTTTAGTGATGGTGGTTTACCTTTGAGAAAGGATGTACTAGTATCTGAAATGCATTAGGTATTGTTTGGCATTTTGCTAATAAAATTATTTTTAATAGACCAGTGCCTTCGTATCTATGAGGTGTGTGTGTGTGCTCTACTGTTTTGTTCTTGTAAGCATGTTTTTATTTTACATTCTTAAAAAAAGCAACTTAAACTAAGCACACTACCAAACACACATGGATGTCAGAGAGCGCCTTCCCGGTTTTGACATCCACAATATGACACCCATTTTATGTAGTCATGCTTGGCAGCCCTGACTGGCACTACCATTCTATCTTTCTAGTTCTGTGCTACTGAGTCTTGCACTACTGTAGTACTGCTCTGATGTCAGCTGCAAGTGATTCTGGGATCTGCAGTTTCAAAAGATGTCAACCTAGAAGTAAGCAAAATTAACCAACTGCAATCTCCTGTACTACAGTAAACAGGTAGTAAACCAAAATATTTTTGCACACAAAGTGCACATTGGAGTCAGTCCCACACTTGAGTGTGGGGTTCCTTTTGTGCTGACTGTTCCCCTTTAGTCATGATCAGACTGAGATATAAGCAATACTTTTTACCTTGATATAGTACTAAAACAGTAGCTGTTTCAATATGTCAAAAAACTTTATTAAACTGTTAAAATTTACAAAACTATTTCAAATAATGAAAGTAAACCTAACCCTTTACTTTGTACCTTAATATTCATATGAAAACAATGAAAATAATAATCTTTCTTACCAGAGGTAATGGTTTAAGTAGTATTTCTCCTTCAGAAATGACATGCTGAATTTGAACTCCTCCATTCGTGTCAATACCACAAAGATAGATGTCATCATTCCCCTAAAGCAACACAAATCCTAAATGAAATATGGATAAAATAGTGCAGATCTCAATGCTGCAAAATGCCTGACTGGCAACATGGCTGTAGGGGTGTGAGAGTAAACCATTTCCTGAATACCACAAATAATAGGCTATTTGTTACTTAAAGAAAACAAATAATTATCACTATCAGTGGTGATTCGGCATTTTGCTGTTCGGCAGAAGCTGAAGAGCTGCCAAGATTCCCTGTCCCATAAAAAGCCATTTTGAAAGCTCACTGAAGGCAGACCATGTGACACAGCACTTGCAGAGGCTTCAGGGAGGAGGGCAGATGAGCCAAGCTGCAGCAGAGAATCTAGTTCAATGCATTTGTTAAAACTAGAAAAAAAAATCAGAAATCATGACATTTTTTGTTCTCTCTCTAAATCCAAAGCAAGAGGGTTGACTTTTTGCATTATAGGGTGAACAATGAGGCTTTTAAGAAAGGAGAAATACTAGGGCTGCTTTGTGTTTGCTGAGAGAGTGAGACAGGCAGGGCACAGCAGTGCACGTGTGCGCGTGCACACACACACACACACACACACACACACGCATGCAAGCACACACATAAGCTATATTTTTTGTGTGAACTAAACAAACAAGGTTTAAACCTTCAGAGTAGTGAAGAAGCCTAACAGCTTAAGGGAGGAAGGTTTTTTGAGGGTTTATTTTGATAAGAAATGTAAGGTTTTTGTAACTTAGTTTTTGTCTGTTACAAAGAACAAAATCTGGTCAGAGCCAATACAGCTGCAAACATGATGGCAATGATGCAGCCAAGAAAAGTGAGAGGCTGCTTCACCCCCACCTCATGAGCCCCAAAAGTGAAAGTTTTGAAATCTCCACTGAAATGTGATTCCATGCCAGCGAAATAATCATTCTGTGCCACAGATGGGAAAACACATTTGTGTAGCCAGTACTCTGTAGGCACTGTATTTGCAGTGTACTTACCTTGTTAACAAACACTAACTAAATAAAAATACAATTTAATACAAATACAAATACAGTTCAATGACTTTCATATGCAAGCAGCATTCCCCACGATAAAACAATTTGCCTTTCCCTGCTCCTGAGTTGCGTCTGTTACAGGTTAACATTATCTTCCATAACAAGACACAAGTGTGTGTTCGCTGTTTTAATTAAAAGTAATGTGCACCAATCAAAGCACAGTGTCTACTGATTTTGTTGATGCAATGCTCTTACTCGGGGTGGGGAGCAGGCCATTGTGTTGCAGGTGGAGAAGGGCTATTGGTGGCAGCTTTTGTTTCTTTAAGAGGACATGCACAGCAGGAACAAATGACTCAAAACATCACTTACAGAAAATGTTGGCAGTCTTTCCAGCATTTCGGCTGTGCTTATAAATGACAGAGCAGTCAGGTGGATATGGTGCAGGCATCATGGATTTTTTAACTTGCCTATACACAACAGTCAGATTTTGTGGCTGCCTGTCAGGTTGGTGTAGGATATGAATGTGAGACCATTTACAGAGATTTAAAGAATAGATAATAACTTATTTGATCATATTTTCATTTTCATTTTTAGATAATTGATTAAATTATGTTTTGCAAATACTTGTCTCCCTGTGGTTCTTTTTTATTCTTTTGTTTCTATTTCAGATTTCTCTATAGTCAGTAAATAAACTGGAGAGATGCACTGATTATTTTGATTTTTTGTGGTTCTCTGAGGTGCCATGAAGCCAGAGTCTGTATGACACCATTTCCAGTACTTGATGTCATACATACATACTCTGGCTTTATGGGAAAGCATGTTTCTGTTTACTAGGCTCCTTCTTTCTGAGCAGAGTCAGGTATGCATGTCCACATGTTTTGCTTCTAATTATAAAAGTTACAGCTTGTTATTTTTGTACCATTTATCCCCTGCAATCTGAGTTGTTACTGCCACCTCAGCTCAATTTACATTGTACCCTAATTGACCTCATATTGAGATTTTGTACAGACATGTTTGACTTTTGTCTATTGTTCATTGCTGTGTAATAGCTACTACTGTCTATATAAATTTGTGCTGTTGAATTATGTTGGTGCCACCTTGTGGCATGGGTTCTGTCTGAAAATGGTCCATTGGATCAGCACACTTACCCATTTAACAAAGACATAAATAAATAAATAAATACACAAACAAACAAATCCAGCACTTTGTCAGTAGAAGAGTGTGTGGGCAGGAACTGTGTGAGTGCTGGAAACAAAGGCTTGCTCATAGTTGGGCTGACAGAGTGAACGGAGCTGCCGTTTTTTAATGTTTGGTAGATTTACTGGCTGCACAGTACTTGCACTCTATTTTTTAACTTAAAGTAAATTTATTTTTCACATCTTTATCAAAACCCATACCATACATGTTCTGAAAATATTATTCTGACAGGATGCATTGCATGAGTGAATGAGATTCACTCCAGCTCACACCTGTCACCTCACACTGCACAATGGTGCTTACTCTTATGTCAGATGTTACAGAATCTCCATTAGCATGTTTTTTTAATCTAGCATAATATAGTTACTGCTTTCACATAGATTTAGTGCACATGAGTTGATGACGATGCTGCTAGCTTGATGCTGCCCCTACAGATGCAATGATATGGGGGTGTGTGTGGACTCGAGGAACACCACTCGCGATCATCAGATGTGTGAAAACATGAGTAAATACAAAAAGCACATGATTTGCTCACACGCACTCTCCCCCCACTTGCTCATTCACCTGGTCTGATGTGAGTCATGCTAGTTGCATTTGCCACAAAATTGGCCAGTGAGTAACAGTTCAGTTCAGTGGAGGCGGCCACAAAAACCTGGAGCAAGCATCTGGAAAACTGGATGATCTGAAAGGGCACAAGAAAACCCAATCCTCCAGTACAAAAACTGGCATATGACAACCTGGAAAACCCACAAATGTGCCTACTTTACTGTTCAGAGACTGGTACAACTCTCCTTGGCTAGTCACCTTATCACAAATGCAAATCACAAAGCAGAAAACACGATTAGCGTTTGTCAGATGGCGTCACCAGATCGACATACTCCTCCAGTTCTGCCTGTGCTGCATCTCATGACATGCTATCAGATGAGTCAGTCAGGAGACTTAGAAGAAAAAAAGAACAACATTGTGAGTTTCCTTTCTTTTTGCATTCCCTCCGTAATGAAATAAGCACTGAACTTATGGCCAGTTGGATAAGGTGAAAGAGTGGGTAAGTCAAACGTATTTTTCCACAACCACTGATTCCCAGACATAGAGAGAATAGACTGTGTGTGTGTGTGTGTGTGTGTGTGTCTGTTTTTGTAGTGAATAAACTGCATGCATATGAGGGACAATTTTTGGCAACCCTGTCTGCAGTGTGTTTATGTAGTTATTTATACAAAATAGCTATGACCGCGATAACCCTATCAGGTGCAACATTTAGTTTTCATGGTAGTTGGGGGGTGATGAAGTAAAGTCACCTTTTAATTTTAAAATTCAACATTTGCAAATACTATGGACTTCATTACTGTGGTGGGATTAAAAGCTTTGAATTGGTTAGCAGGGTGAAAGCATCTCCTTTTGAAGGGATTTCAAGCTGATTGCTCACTCTCCAGTGAAATTCTGTGTGACAACTGAATGCCAGGAGAAGCTGTGAAAGGAACAGCCAATTTCTTACGGATATTGCCATTCCCTTCAATCAATCTGATCCTGAATTTTCTTTATCTGAGAAACACAAGGGGGGGGGGGTTGAGAGAAACATAGACTGTACATCGGTCCGTTGCCACATTATCTGGTTGATCCTGCGGTTACCGTTACTGTGGCTCTAGTGCATGTCATCTGGGCTGGAACGCTGTTCTACCACAGAAGGATTGAACAGCATTCTATGCCATTTGAACTGTGGTAGAACAGCTTTTCAGTGCAGATGAAAACTGAGGTAGAACAACATTCTACCATACACTATACAGTGATTCATGCAGAACTATGTGATTCAGCTCCAGTGTGCAGAGCAAACAGAATGCTGCTTGTTTGGTATCTGGCCACAACCATTCCCCCACATGATAGCCACGACCCAACATGGTAAGATAGCTGATCAAACCTTACTGATCACTACTGGAGTACACAGTAGTCACTATAACATTGCATTATATTGTACATTTCTTTTACATTACTTTATTTCACAGTGTAGTAAAGCTGTTCTGAGAAATGTGAGGGAGTGCAAAGAGAGAAAGCCATGCCCCAGGGCCCCTTTAAGGCAATATGTCAGCATAGCCCTGATGTGGTTTCCCTGATAACCGTGAGTGCAGGATCGTGAGTGTCAAAATCGCAACTGCACAACATCGAGGGGAAAAGGGTGACCTGCAAAAACAGTGATTGCCAACAAGGCGACCTACAGCTTTCTCCCTTCCCAATGTGCACCCCCCGAGATGTTTATGTAGAGAAAGCAGGGTGTGGGGGAGGGCATAGCTGCTGTTTCAGTGATCACTGTTCTGTGGTGGGTGCTCCTTTGTCCCTGGCTCTTTTCCCATTGCCATTTTGACATCGCGGTTTTGCATTCACGATTATCACATAGAACCCTCTGATGCTTTGCAGCCATAGCAAGGCTAGTAGTCTAATTGAAATGCAGTTAGCTAATGCAGTTACCTTAGGGACAGTTTTTCTGTTGTTGGTGGTTGCTTGGCTTCATTCCCAAGAAAATTATTAGTTGACACTCCTTGAGATTTGTCAGCTCAGCATTGCTGCACTGACTTAATTTATTTTCATTACATTTCATTTTTATTTTATACTTGTAGGCAAAATGCGCATGTCTGCCTGTTTTCATATGTGACAAGCCAAACAAATACATATATTGACAAATAAACAGCAACACATTTAAACAATCAGTAATCACAATAAAAAGACTATTTCACAAAACAGTTACATTCATCCTTATCATACAATCATGTCCATAAAAATTTTTGAAAAGTAAATAAAGATGTGTGATTTCATAATAAATATCATTTACATGTCATATCCAAAATCCTCCTGTGAGCTGGCCCAGTGGTGCAGAGGACTGAGGTGCTTTAAAATGCCTTGCCTTGCATTACTCTGGGGACCCGAGTTTGGGAATGAGTAGGGTCGCTGGGGGTCGTCAGTGGAAGGATGGCTGGAAGAGGGTTGAGCAGCCATCTATCCCAATCTAAGCAACCACCAGGTTGAAGCCAGGTGCAGGGCAGATGGTAGGAGGGTGATGTGATTTGGGGAGGGTGGAAAGAGCTGTGGTTCTGGGACAGCATGCATGCCACTAAGTGTGTGCACCCTTCATTCTGTCTCAGCTCTAGGACCAGGGGAGAAAACTGGGAAAAAACATATTTCCCCACCATCAAGCATGATGGCCACTGATGCTCTTGGGCCCCACACTGTGTGGATCCCCACCAGATGGACAGTGGGGGGAGTGGCAGAGAGGACTGGGGATGATTGGGCACAGGGCCCATGGAAAGATGCAAGGTGGTGGCAGTGGAGCAAATAAGAGTATATAAAAAAAGAAAGATCTTCCTGTGAGGAAGTCAGGCTTGAGTCCATACACAGCCACTAAAACAAGTGGGAGTGTTCTGTAGCTGGGAGCAGGGGACTAGTCAGCTACTACCACCACTTTGGTTAGCTGATTTTCTATTTTGTGTGTACACAGCTGTGCACGCAACATTTTTATAGGTATGTGACTGTGTTCCCAAGAAGAGATTTCATTTTTTTTCTGAGAAAAATGAGGCTCGATTATTACATTACTAATGACACTCAGACCTGTCAGCTCAGCTTTGCTGCAGTAACCTGTTTTCATAATAAATATAATTTAAATTTCACATCAGAAATCTTACTGTGAGGAACCCAGACCTGGGTCTCTCCATGTCCACTTAAACAAGTGTGAATGCCCCATAGTGGGTTGGGTGGGACTAGTTAACTGACTCCCACTGGCCACTACTTCAGTTAGTTACTTTTCTATATTTTTTGATAGAAACATTTTTCCCCGACTGCTGACAAGGCTCGGTTGTGGTGTACGGACCATCTACTCAATCCTCCCTTGTGGGGATCACAGGGCATGGCAGGGGTAATGAGTTTTTCATAGTTACTGAAGTAGCTACGGGAAGCCCTAAACCCCTCCCCCCAAGGGTGCCGGAGCAAAGGACCAAGGTCTAGGTGGGAAGCCGTGAGGAGACACATACTCCCAAAAGTATCCACTGGTCAGATCAGTGCCCAACCCTCCCCCAGAGAGGAGAGCTGCCCCCCCCCACTGACCCCAATGATCTGGGCTTGTTCTCTAACCTGGGTCACCGGTGCATCCAACACCTCAACCCTCAGCACCACTGGGCTGGCATTAGTTACTTTTCTGTTCTGTGTGTGTTCATGGCTGTGCACTCAAGACATTTTCTAAGTTTGTAGCTATGCACCCAAGAAGACTTTTAAAAAATTACTTCTCTTTCTGAGAAAAATCAAACTTGACTATTATTAGTCAACACTTAGTGAGATTTATCAACTCAGCATTGCTGCAGTGACTTAAGACTGACTATATTTCCTAACAATGTAATTTAAATTGAATATATCCCCCTGTGAAGAATAAAACTATGGCAGACAGAGGATGTAGTATCAGAAAACATAGTTGTTCCAGCAGCTCCATAAAGCTGCAGCAGATGTGGAGCAGCAAGCAGCAGGAGATGGTGAACAGCAGCACACTGGAAAGTGACACTCAGGGTGCATTCGCCAAAATAAAATGATGTTTTACCTCATCAAAGCCTGCAGTCTCCACCAGCTCCATTTTGGTGTGAGCTTACACCAGGGAAAAAAGTAAAAGTAGCATTCAAAGAACACATAGTGTTGCTAGGAGGACATTGTCATTAACTGCTACTGATACTACTGATGTGAATATGTCCTCTTCATCCCTTGCCACTGCCACCAGTGCTACCAGGATGAGGACATCCTCCCAAATAATCATCACTGCTCTGATCCACCAATTCACTGAGACTACTAATATCACAACTTCTGCTATAATATTGGCCCTGCCAGCCACTGCTGCCACTGTGACTGAGACCATTCCTGCCACTGTGACTGAGACCACCTCTTCTATTGTGACCCAGACCACTCCTGTCAGTGACTGAGACCACTCATACCTCTGTTACTTAGACCACTCCTGCCATTGTAACCATGGTGACCACCAGTACTGTGACACCAGCCACTACTACCACTGTGGCCCCAGTCAGTTGCACAACTATTTCCAGTACTGTGTCCACCCCTAATGTGACACCTCTTGTTTCTTGGCCTGTCTCCTGTAGTGCTGAACTTGTCAATGCAGATGAGGAGGAGGCACACTCATCCAGGTCTGAGTACTTTCGAAATTAGATTTGTCTACTGATACATCATCTGAAGAGGATAACCTAAGTAGCTTTGATTATAAGCCAGAGTATGGGGAGTAACTTGAGAGTCATAAAGCAAGAAAATTGGGTGGCCAAAAAACCTCAGTGTCTTGAGGTCACAGTGGTGGGGAGAGACAAACTCTGGTTAGAGCCAACATGGCTGCAGTGATTTAACATGAAACAAAAGCTTTATTTTGTTTTCGCCAACATGCCCTCAGAGATGGGAGCTGGATTAACTAACATAAATGCATAGCTTTCTCACTGCTGGGTGTCATTGAAAAATTGAGGGAAATGACTGCTGGACATACTGTCAGGCTATCAGAAGTGAAACTAGAGTTGGAGTAGTGGAGGATGAGATCCAGAGCAGGAATCATGAGAGGCATGAATACACATGGAGCTTAAGCAGCAACATAATCAGTTGCATGTCCAGGGGAATTGGACCTGCAGAACCCACATAAGAATCATATGCCTTCTGAAGGAGCTCAAAGGATACAACCTCAAAGAATTCATCACCTGGTGGCTGAATGAAAGACTTAACCTAGGGAATCCTGATTGCACATTCTAGGTGGAAACAGTCCACCAGCCACCTGGAGGTTGGCCATAGCCAGGTGATAGATCCAGAAACCTTCTTGCCAAATTTCCCAGGTGCCAGGACAAGGAAGCAGTCCTGAAAGCCACCGGAGAAAAGGGACCCATACAGCTCGAGAATGCCAGAGTGTTAATTTCCCCTGACTACAGTAGGGACCTTCAACATGAGAAGCAAAAATACAGTGAGGTCAAAGTCAGACTGCAATTCTCCAGGTGGCCATATCAGCACGTGTACGCATTAAACTGCGCCTATCTAAGCCAGGACAGTCAACATGAGTGTTCACAGCAGTTGTGGAGGTGGAACAGCTTTTAAACCACAAGGATGCTGCTGTGGTGGGAAGGTTGACAGTATGAACTATGGCCCTGGCCAAGTGAGAAGTTCTGTTTAGTTACTGGCTTACAGAGGTACTGTAATCTTACTCTTTTACATGGGGTTAGTAAAGGCAGGTATCTCCCTAGGCCCCATCCCCATCCCCTTTCTCACGCCCCCTTTTCTGCCATCTATTACCATGCTCTTGAGATATGGCTTGTGCTGCTAAGAGGAATGCACACTAGGTTTATACTGCACTAGGGAAAAGTGACTGAACTTGAACTTTGGGCGTGGTATAACTTGCTTTCCGGGGTGCTTTGCCATTTTCCTTGACTCCAGCGTAACCACAGTGCCTCAACATCTGCCTAGGCCACACTTTGCAGTACCACCAAAGGGGGTAGGGGAGAAGCCAATATGGCCTTTGAGGGGGGTGGGACTCTGTCTGACTCTTTGAGCTGTTCCATGCCCTAACCTGGGAAGAAAAGTGGTGTTGAATAAGCCATGTATCTCATAAACCCAGGGCTGCAAGGCAGAGTAGCTAAGTGCCTGTATGGACATGTCCAGAGATTTTAAGAGCTGGTGGGCAGCTTCAGACAAGCATGGGTGGATACCTAGCATGACTACTATTTCTGTTCTGTGGAGATATGCTGCATCTATAACTGCAAGAATCAAGTTCAGAACTTCTAATGTTGGACTATTGGTAGTGCTGTTTCAAGGCACTGTGTTTGATTTGTTGCTTAATGTTAGTTATAATGCTTGTGGCTCACCTCAGTTAGGATCTGCAGTCTTGGGGGGAACTGCCTGCATTTCATACATTTTAGAGATCCTCCACTTTTGACCCATCTGAGTCCCTACAGCAGCCTATGGAGGGGGAGATGTTGGGCAAGACCACCTCCATGGTTTGGCAATTGCAGGTGTATTTTGCTAGCCACCTAGCTGCTGCATGTTCTGAAGGTTAGCAACTCCAGACTTGGTTGGTACTTAACATTCCACTGGATGGGAGCTGTGTCTTTTACAACGGAGTCATAGTATGTGTCTCGGGTGTGGGGAGGGGGGGGAGTGCACCATGCTACAAAATGTAGGATCCTCCTGGACCCTGGGAAGCACCCGGATTCCCAGAAAGTGTGTTCCCACTGTAATTGAGGGGAAGTGGAGAGTCACATTGGGGGTTGACTCTTAGGAGGGAGGAGGAGGAGCAGTGAATGCACCCTATGGGGAGGTAGCTATCTTGGTTGGGTTGTGATACTGTACCTACAAAAAGCTGAGAGGTGAGGCATCATGACACTGGGCAAGACTGCATGAGATGTCTAGTAGATGGATAAGTTCACCCACACTTGTTTTACATGATTTTTGCACGTGAAACATCTGTGTTTGCTCGTGTGGCTGATATCTTGAATTTGTTATCATGGAATGTCATTGGTCTCAAAACAGTAATAAAAAGGAAGAAAGACCTGGGTATTATTAAGAAACTGAACACGGATATCATGAACCTGTAAGAGATGCATGTCACAGCCTCAGAAACCCAGTTCTTGCAGCAAAAGTGTGTGTATCGGTGTGGACTGCAGCCTGTTTCAACTCTAAAGCCAGGGGTTCAGCAATTTGTGTACTCCCCCATGGGCAAGCTTTTGTGATGAGAACCGATGATTATCCAGGATTCAGATTTTCACTGACACAGCTTCACGTGCCTGATGGGAGGCTGCTAGCAAGTGATTTATTCCACAGAAGGAACTTTGACAACCCAGACTAAGTTGTCTGTGAAAATTATGGAATTTTCTGGAAAGTGGCTGTTGGGGGATGCAAACTGTCTACTAGATGGAGTCCTAGATAGGTCATCACAGCACCCCTATCAGGCCACAAGTAGGACAATTGTGCTGAGAGAACTCCTGGACATGAACAAATTGGTGGACTAATGGAGGATTCACAATCCCACATGAGATTACATCTTTTACTCTCATGGCCACAATGCATACATAAGGGTTGACCTAATTCAAGCAAACCAAACTATCACGCAAGGAGTAGAAATTGTCATCCATGTTAATATTGTGGTGTCTGACCATGGCCTGGTGGGTCTCATTGGGGTGGGGGGTTCCCTGGAGCAAAATGCTAAGCTGTGGAAAATGGACCCTATGATCCTCAAAGACAGAGGGTTTGGGGTTCATCTGAAAATGCAGTCCCAGGATTTCCAAAGGCATAATAAAAAAGGTGAAACATGTGATGCCTCATGCTGGGAAGCCTTACAGGCTTTCTTAAGGGAAGAAATTATCTCCTTTATCTGTTTTAGAAATAAAGTGGTGAGGGAACAGTTAAGAAAGTTTGAGGAACAGATTGCTACATTTGAAGCACAACATAAGTGCAGCCCCTCCCTCGTGGTATTTCAGTCCTTGCAAAAGGCCCACGTGGAGTTTAATAACCTTAATACTAGGATTCTAGGAAGACAAATCATCCTTGTGAGGGCTGGCACAGATCTTGAAGAAGACAGGGCAGGGAAATGGTTAGTGTGGCAGCTTGAGGCTAAGACAGGGGAAGCTTTCATCCCCATGATACAGGGTGAGAGGGGAAGGCAACACATGGACAAAGCGACCATTGAACAGGCATTCCAGTCATATCATCAAGTGTTATATACCTTCAAATACCAGCCTGCATCAGGGGAAACAGAAACTTCCTTTAATAATGTTCACCTTAACGAGATCACAACATTGCAGAGAGAGGACCTAGATTCCCCCCACCCCATGTGACAAAATAGTTAAAGCTATCAAGAACCTGGCTGGGGGAAAATCCCTGTCCTTGATGGCCTGCCCATAGACCTCAACAAGGTCTTCATGGGAGAGTTGGGAATGCCGCTCTTAGATACGGTCACAGAAAGCCTGGCGGCAGGAGTGCTGCTCCCTTCCATGTGGTCAGCTACTATTGTGGTAAGCCTAAGCTGGGCATGGACCCCAGATTGTGCTTCTTCTACTACCCCATCTGCTTCCTCACCACAGACCACAAAATCATGGCAAAAAGCGATGACTATGAGATTAGAGTGGTTTGCCATCGGTAATCTATCCAGATCAGGCCAGATTCATAAAAGGAAACCAAGGTAAAGAGAATATCAGGAAATCCTAAATGTGACCTGAAAGTGGATGGGGTGAGGGGATCCTAGTACTTGATGCTGAGAAGGCATCTGGCTGCATGGAGTGGGGGTATCTGCATAGAACTCAGGAGCAGTTTAGAGTGGCAGCACATTTGGTTGCTGGGTCAAGACTTTATATACAAAGCCCACAGGTCAAATTCAGGAGACTAAGGGCTCCACAACAAGTTTTGAGCTGTAAAGGGGCATGAGACAGGGTGCCCCTATCCCCTCTGTTGTATGACTTATTTCTGGAGATCCTTGAAGGTCAATCAGGGGCAACAAGTCCCTAGAGGATCTAAAAATAATGGGTCAGGAATTCAAAATTTCACTGTTTGCATATGACTTGCTCCTATATTTGATGCACCCAGGAGTGGGTCATTGCCACGTGACTAGATCTTAAATGCATATGAAAGACTACCTAGGCACAAATAACCTGGGAGAAGCGAGCTTTTATATGTGAGGAAAAGAAAAGAAGGACCACTGGTGGACCCTGCTCTGGCTGTCCAAAAAGTGGACACCTTGAAATACCTGGGTATTAACATCCCCAGACCTCTTACCAAGTTATACACAGTTTATTTATTTATTTACTTTTTGTTGGCCGGGTAAGTGCACTAGACAAATTCTGCCTATTTTCAGGCATGACCCGGGGGAGGGGGATACATATGAATGCCAAATGACCTTGAACCAGATTAAGCTGTTGGTGGTATTTTAGTGAATTGCAACCATTGCTGCAGACAATCAAGGAAGACTTGAACGGATGGGTTACTCTGCCAGTGCCCTGATAGAAAGGGTCAATTCACTTAAAATGAGCATGTTACCCAGACTGCTATATGTCTTACAAGCGATCCCATTGAACATGCCCTAAAAGTTTATATTTGTGCTATGTAATTTGACCTCATACCAAGTGTATTCAGCAGTCCTGTTTTGTTCTAATTGTATCTCTGTATTGTACTGTTTGTTTTGTTTGCCACCCTGGTGGCATGGGTCGTGACTGAAAATGGTCCTCTGGATCAGTTTGCTCACCCGGTTATCAAAGACATAAATAAATAAAGAAATATATAAATAAATAAGTTGTTACATAAAGTAAACAGCACCTTCTACCATTTCCTGTGGAGGGGAAAACAGCTCAAATCCAAGCCACCACACTACAGACTTCTGCAAAAGAAGTGGGCTGGTTCCAACAAATTTTCCACATTAGCCTTGGCAGCACAGCTTTCCTTCCTGGGAAAGGAAGGGGATGACCATAAAGACACTTGGAGAGTGCTTGAGGAGGAGAAAATGGGGAGAGGTCATCTAGTTCCAATGGTATAAAGCTCAGAGCTGGCAGGTGCTGAGGGCTCACTTCTGGCATGAGTTATGTGGTAAAGTAGTGCACCCACGCGGGGGGTGGTTACCGCACTGCAGAGGGGAACTGCAGCAGTGGAGGGGATAGGATGGGGGAAACACCACACATCACCAATGAGATGGGAAGTATGGACAACTGGGCTCATCACTGTAGGACAGGACTAGGACCATATCTGATCATGGTGTCTTCTCTCTCCTACAATGATAGCCATTAGCCATGCAGCCATAAATAAAAAGTGCAGGGGAGAAGACAGACAAAGTGGCGATATGGCAGAGGGCTTCAGGCTTCAGCTGGTGGAGGTATCATGCTTCAACTTTATTACTGGTGTTTGCCCAGTTCTGGATCTGGTGGGTGCTTTTCTGAAGCAAGACATCTGCAGGCTCTGCCACTGCAGCCATAATAAACTCTAGCCAGAGCCAATAGGGCTGTGAAAAGCTCCCAAGTGACCAAAGATACACATGTGCATAGAAAGTATTCAATGCCCTGGTGTAACTTGGCCAATTTTTGGAGGTGTTGCACCAAATTTTCAACATGGCCTTTTTGGACCCTTCCTCATTAAACAGTGCCAGTGTCATTTTGTTCAGTTGTCCTAAAAGGTGACTGCGCAGAGCATATGCGTTATTCTGTGCCACAGGTGTGAAACACATTTTGGGCAGGTTATGGAAAATGACAGTTTGCTGATTTGAAGGAGGTGTGCAGAAGTGGCAATGCTAAAAACGTGGAGTAAAAATATTAATAATTGGTGACAATAGGAGCATGTGTAGAAACTGCACATGCAAGCTCGTAACACAGTCATTTTTTGGAATTTCTTCATCAAATTTACAACACGGGCTTTTTGGGACTGCACCTCATGAACAGTGGCACTATCACTTTGTGAATCAGTCCAAAAAGGTGATTCCGTGCAGTGACCGCAAAATCACCTTTTGGGACAGAGTAACAAAATGACAGTGACAGCTTTTATAAGGTGAGGTGTCAAGAACCCCATGTTGAAAATGTGAGGCAAAAATTTAAAAAAATGGCTGAGATATCAGCAGAAGCTGAAAACCCAATTAAATGGCTGTATGGCACGCTTACCTTTAATTCTTCAATTTGCGGTTGGGCTTTGAAGAGCACAGACGTGTCCCGGTCAGGAGAAGATGACAGCTCTGACCTCCAGAGGTAAGTATAGAGTAAGGGGGGTGTGGGGAGGAGGGTGCTCAGTGGGAGAATGGGGGGAAGGGGACTGCAGCAATGAAGAGGGACTGTTTTCTGTTTCACAGGGAAAAACAACTGACAATGAGGGACCATTTTCTAATTTTCAGCAACAAAAAACATTTTGGCACACTGGGGTGAGCTCCCAGTGTGCTGCATGAATGCCAACATGGGGATTGTGCACCCCAATGTCAGGCATGAATTGGGCAGGGGGGCACCAGGGAAAAAAGGAATGCGACGAGGGACTGTTTTCTAATTTACAGAAAAAAAAATCTGCACACTGGGGTGGGCTCCCAGTGTATCACACGATGTCTGGCATGACTTGGGGAAGGGGAATCAGAATATAATAAATGGCATTTTGCCATTCACAACATGGTGGCACTCACAAAACTGTGCATGTGCACAACTCTGCACATGCGCACGAGTCATGCACACATGCAGTGCACACATTGGAGTGCGGAACTAACAGCCAAAATAGTGCGGTTGTTATTCTGTAGGCTGATTGAGGAGGAGGGGTTTAAGCTCCATTGGGCTTTCAGAAGGATACTTCCAAAAGTCCAAAGGAAGGAGTTCTGTGATGTGTCATTTTCAGAGCTACAGATTTCTTGCAAAACATCTGTAGGCTCCAATCCATAGCTTTAAAAAGGGCTTTTTGGATTATCTTACTAGCCCTAATGAATGAGTCTGACCCTCAAATTGCTTAAAATATTAGAATTCCTGGTATAATAATAAAAATAAATATATCTTGGGTCAAATACTGAGCCTGGAAAAAAGATATTGTTCTGTCACACAACCAATAATTCAGAGCTGTAATACACACAATTGTACAATCTGTGTTGGTGCTTAGGTTTATACAGAATAGTACAGTACTCACCTATACATTGATCATTGCTGGCCAGGTCAGTTTTGAAAGCTTTTATAATGTTTTGGACGTAAATGAAATACATATAAAAGTCAGTCAGCTCAGAGTACTAAAATAATCTTCATGATTTATTGTTCTGTGATCACTAGACGTAACCTTTCAGTGGTCAAAGTTCTTGTAATGTTGGCCATTCCATGCAGGGTGGGGCAGAGAGCTAAGAGACATGGACAGGATTTTGAGGAGCCCCTAGCAAGGTTGTAACTCTAAGTCATGTCAATGTCAGGAGTCACACTAGTATGTTTAGATCAGGCTCTAGCTGATTGGAGCTATTTTCAGATGCTGAACAGGTCTGTAGCATCTTAATATTTTATGGTAGTTTACACGCAATTTTGGATGAAAATTGCTAAAAGTAGATGCACTTGGCAGACCATGCTTGGCCTACTAACTGTGTATTGAATTAACTATATCTGAACTTTGGAAACTGGATAGATCTACAGTATATCAGAGTTTTAAAAAATTTGCTTCAATGTCCCAGCTCTGAAACCTGGAAATAATGTGGATGCAGTTTACTCTTAGGCCCAAATTTGTACAAAACAGAAACTTGCATCTAGACATAAGCTTTGAAAATGTCCCCAAAACCATCATTTTTAGTAGCCACTGTTTATTTTAGAGTGCCTGAAGGCCATCTGGCCACAGAACTGTTGATGAATCCTTCACAGTGAGACATCCAGCCTAATTACAGTATGTATTGTATCTATGTGGTTGGTATAGTGCAAAACTGTTCAGTACCACTGGGTGATAGATAGGTAATGAAAAGTGTGATGTGTCCCTCCCCACCCCTCCACATCCTGTATCTTGCACTTGGTAGAAAAATTTACAATATCTACAGTGTATTGGCCTATAGTTTAGAAGATAACACACTAGACATCAAGTCCCATTGAAAATCCTGCAGAAAAGGGTCTTTGGGGATGAAACAGTTGTTGAAACATAGAAACATAGACTATGACAGCAGATAAGGACCACTTGACCCACCCCATCTGCCCATTTACCTACCTATTGGATAAGCTGCAGATCCTAGTTAACCAACAGCCTACTTCCTTCTACCCCCCACTAGAATTGCCTTATGTCTGTCCCATGCATTCTTGAATTTCCCCACTGTTTTTGACACCACGACTTCCTCCGTAAGGCCATTCCATGTGTCCACCACACTCTCAATGAAGAACTACTCCCTCACATTGCCCCTGTGCTGTCCCCCCTTCTATCTTCTAATTGTCCCTCCTTGTTCTTGAACATCTCTTTTTCTGAAAGACGCTATCCTCTTGCACTTTGTTGATTCCATTGAGTTACTTGAAAGTTTCTATCATGTCCCCCCCCTCCTTTAATAGAGGTTATACATATTAAGCTCTTTTAGTCTCTCTTCATATGGCTTCTGGTGCAGATCTTGCACCATTTTATTTGCCCTCCTCTGGACTGCCTCCATCCTGTTTATTTCCTTGTGGAGATGGGGTCTCCAGAACTGCATGTAGTACTCCAGTTGAGGTCTCACCAATTGTCTGCACAGAGGGATAACAACTTCCTGTTTTCTACTGGTGATGCCTCTCCCTATGCATACCTGTATCCCGCCCAGCCCTCCTTACTGCCTTCTCACATTACTTGCCTACCTTTAGGTTGTCTGATATGACTACCCCAGGTACCTTCCCATTTTTGATGTTGTTAGTACCTCCCCTCCCCATTGTATATTCTTCCCCTTGGTTTTTGTTTCCCAGGTGCATTACTTTGCACTTCTTTGCATTGAATCTTAGCTGCCATACTTTTGACCATTCCTCCAACCTCGCCAAGTTCCTTCTCATTCTTTCCATGCCCCCCCCCATGTATCAAACTTGTTGCAGATCTTTGTCTCATCTGCAAAGAGGGATACTTTTCCATTCAGTCCCTCTGCAATGTCACCTATAAAGACATTAAAGAGGACCAGTCCCAGTACTGAACCCTGCGGTACCTCGCTAGTAACCCCCCTTTCTTCAGTGTGGATTCTGTTTACTATTACCCTCTGTGTCCTGTTGTCTTGCCAATATTTTACCCTGGCTACCACACTGGGACCCACTCCCAGACTGGCTAACTTGTTTATTAATCTTTTGCGTGGGACTGTATCAAATGCCTTGCTAAAGTCTAAGTAGGCCATGTCCACAGCCCCTTCCCGGTCTACTACTTTGGTCACCCAGTCAAAGAAATCTATTAGATTCATCTGACATGACCTTCCCACTGTGACTCCATGCTGCCTTGGGTCCTGTGCCCTGCTGGTCTCTAGGTACTCAACAATTCTTTCTTTCAGAAGTGATTCCATCATTTTCCCTACCACTGAGGTCAAACTAACAGGTCTGTAGTTTCCCGCATCTGTCTTGCTCCCTCTTGTGAAGGGAAATCACATCTGCTTTCCTCCATTCCTCAGGTACCACATCATCCTCCCATGATTTCTTAAGAAGGGTAGTCAGTGGTGTCACTAGTTTTCTCCTTAGTTCGTTTAGAATTCTGTAGTGAATTCTGTCAGGCCCCATTGCTTTGTCCTTCTTCAGTTTTAGGATTTCTTTTAGGACTCTTTCTTCTGTGAGTGGACTGGTATTGACCCCCCCATCCAGAGTGCTTCTATTGTTTGGTTTAGGTATCCCTCCCTCTTCTTTTGTGAATACTGAGCAGAAATATTCATTCGGTATCCCTGCTTCTTCACTGTCACCCTCTGCCCACCCTGTCCCTTCATTAAGCCTCATTATCCATCCCTTGGTCTTACTTGGCTCCCTAATGTACCTATATAAGGTTTTATCCTTCTTACCTGAGTTGGCTATCTTTTCCTCAGTTTGGGCCTTTGCTATTCTGACTGCCTTCCCCTCTTCCACCTCCTTTAACTGGTACAGTTCTCTGTCCTACTCCTTCTGTGTTTCCTTATACAGTCAATTCTGCCTGTGTGCACAACCTTGGGACCTCCCGAAGTTGTGCACACAACTGAAAATGCACTAAACCAAAAATGGATCTTTAAAACAAAGACATAAGCATGTTTTTTAAACGACATCGGTTTAATAGTTGTAGAAACAAACGTTATACACGTTAAAAAATCATGATTCATTACTGGATAAAACTGAATTTATGTTCTGGTTTAAATAATTTAGTTTAGTAACTTAATAAATGCAGCTTTATATGGTGTACAATACAGTACATTACCACTCAGAGTCCTGACTTAGAGTCCGGGCATGCCATAGAATCAGTAATGTGCGCTTGCTGTCCTGTCTTCTTACTTAAAGATTCTAGTCTTCTTTCAAAAGCATAAAAGCAGTTGAAATCTGAGGTTTCTCTAGTGTCCACGTAACTTCAGATGCGTTCCATCATTGTCCACACTTCTGTAGTTGAAGCGGGGTACTACGTCAGGCTCATCATTCTCGAGTTCGTCCATCTCTCCTCCAGATTCCATCACAGTGGCACAAATCTCATCTTCGGTGAGCTCTACACTTGCTGGTTCATCATTGTCCACTGTAACAAATTCAGCAAAAGTAGCTGCTGTCATTCCTGGTGGGTGTTGAACATTTTCTATAGGCAGATCAGTGTCCTGGTCTTCTATCTGATCAGTGATTCCTGCCTTATGAAAACAATTCTTTATTGTGTCTGCAGATACCTCTCTCCATGTGGCATGCAACAAGTGTACAGCGTCCGATATCGAGATGGATTTTGCAACTGCATTAAAGTAAAAATTACCCTGGGTTTCCCCTTATGAGGCCATGCCAAGCAGGATCTTATTCACTACCTTTTTGCGGTAGTGCTGTTTTAAATTGTTTATGGTGCTCTGGTCCAACGGTTGTATTAATGCAGTGCAATTAGGGAGTAGAAAAAGAACTTTCACATTACGCAGAGTAACAGGCTTGTGGGCAGGGCAGTTGTCTACCAGAATGGCAATCTTATGGCGTTGCTGTCTCATTTTTTTATCTATGCCCTGGAGCCACTCGTGGAACAACACTTATGTCATCCAGGCATTCACATTGGCTGAGTACTGGACAGGTAATGCCTCAACAGTTACATCTTTAAAACACCTCGGTTTCTTAGATCTCCCCACAATCAATAGTGGCATTTTCTCTGTCCCTATGTTGTTAGTGCAGACAAGCACTGAAACTCGCTGTTTTGCCTTTTTGTGACCTGAAACATAGTCCTTCTTAAAAGATAATGTGCCATCAGGCATGGCTCTGAAGAACAGTGCCGTCTCATCAGCATTAAATATGTCTCTTGAAGCAAAAGAGTTTGTGATTGTAGGCAGCACCTCTGTTACCCACCGCTCTGAGGCCTCAAAATTGGTCTCTGCTCATTCTCATGAACTTGCTTGTAGCCAATGGAGTTACGGGCTTTCCAGCATGACAACCAGACGGCAGTCGGTTTGAATGCAATGCCCATGCTAATGGAGAGACTCTTAGCCTTCTTTAGTAAAATCTGGCCAGACAGCGGCACTCCATGATCTCTGGCAGCTGTGAACCAGTGTAAAAGAGCATCTTCGACTCAGCTATCTTTCCTGTCTCTTTTTCGCTTTTGGTGTTTGCTGGCTCCAGTGCTCCACTCTTGCAGAATGTCCTCTTTATTTTTCAAAATTCTGCCAACACAAGACACACCAATGCCAAAGTCAAAAGCCAACTCCTTTCATGTTATGCCGGGTACCTGTACTCTATCCAGAAGCTGGACCTTTTGCTCAAGTTTTAAAACATTTCTCTTGAGCTTCTCCATGGTGGCGTTCAAGGGTAGGCAACAGAGCAGTGTGAAATCTAGCTAGGATAGTTAAACTAGCCAATTTCTAACTCCTCCACATGCAGTAGCCCACAGCTGAAATTGATTAGGTGTTAATCACTGCTTAGCGAGAACCGGGAACCTAGCGCTGAACAAAGACAGCGGCCAAGCAAAGTAATTAACACCTCTCAGAAGCACCTTGAATCTATTAAGTACTGGCAAAAAACAGCGTACACAACCGAAATTCAGGGTGCACATAACTGTAATATTTAACACTGTGTTACTGGCAATTGATTCGGGACCAGACAAATGTGTGCACACAAACGGAATGTGCACACATCCGAATGGCACACAAGCGGAATCAACTGTATTTCCTGAATGCTATCTTTTCTCCCTAATCTTCCCTTTCACCTCTTTTGAGAAACATAGCATTTTTTTCTCCTTCATTTTGTTTTGTTTATTTGCTTCACACAAAGGCTTGTTGCCTCTGTGATGGCAGTTTTGATTTTTCCCCATTGTTCCTCCATCCCTTCTTCTTGCCCAATTGCTAGTGCTTTGCTGAGGCACTCTCCCATTTTGCCAAAACCAGCCATCCTAAAGCCCAATACCTTTGCTTTTGTATGGCTTGACTATACGGCTGTGCTTATCGTGAACAACACTGTTTGGTGGTTGCTTGTTCCCAGACGGCTACCGACTTCTAAATCTGAGATCCTCTCTCTGTCCCTGTTTGAGAGTGCCAGGTCTAAGATTGTTCCCTCCAGAATGGGTTCCAACACTAGCTGTCTGAGGCATGCCCCCTGTAGGGTATCGAGAATGACCCTGCTCTTGGATGTGACTCTAGCAGAGGTGCTCCAGTTAACATTTGGATATTTAGGTCTGCCATCAACAATATCTCCCCTTTTTCTGCCATTCTAAGGATGCCTTCTATCATTTCCTTGTCTATATTCTCTCCCTGAGATGGGGGTCTGTATACAACCCTATGCTGATTATGGCCCATTTCCTGTCTCCAGGGTGACCAACTGTGCCTCCTCTCCTCCTTGTTTACCCTTTAGTTACATAGATTTGATCCCGTCCTTTATGTAGAGAGCTGCTTCTCCTCCTCTTTTAATCCCCCATCCCTCCTTTAGATTGTGTACCCTGGTATGTTGACATCTCAGTCTTGGTTCTCTGTGTACAATGTTTCTGCGACTACCACGATATCTAGGCATCCCTCTTCCATCAAGGCCACTAGTTCAGGGAGCTTGTTACCCACACTACGGCAATGGTACTCATCAACCTCCATTTTTTGATGGCCTTACTCCTTTTAGCCCCACCCCTTTCTTTACTGCCTTTGTCTTTTTCTCCGTGTAACCCTGTCCTGCTTACTATTGACTTCTCTGCCTTGGTGTTTACCTCGTTACTACCCTGTTTTGTGGATGGGGGTCCTGGATTTCCCTGCTTCTTTTCAGTGCCCCCCCTTGGCTAGTTTAAATGCTTGCCAATGAAGCAATTAAGCCTATCACCTAGGATACTGGTTGCCATCCTGGACAGATGCAGACCATCTCACTAGTATAGGCCTGTATCCCTCCAGGTGGACCCCCAGTCCCCAATGAAGCCAAAACCCTGAGCTCAGCACCAATTAGTTTTTCAACCATTCATTGAATCCCATGGTGCAGAGTACCCTAGCCTCAACCATGCCATAGACAGGTAGCACCTCCAAGAAGGTTACCGTGTGAGCTACTTGTCTAAAGTCCCTAACCAACTGCTGTACAGTAGAGATGGGAAACTCATTGCATTCAGGTGAAAGGGAACAGCATTTCTTTAAAGTTTGTTTTCCTCTAAAAATAAAGGTTTTAAAAAAATAACCCCTAAGAGGTGACTTTAAATATTATTCTATGTTTACACCTGGTAATTAAAAAGGTACATTTAAAAGTACAATATTTATTGTCGCATTCAGCTGAGTTCCAATGAGCACCTAAAACCTAAGAAGAAAATCCCAAATCCAAAGGTTTTTATCAAGCACAAGTTCAGGACTCATGACTACCAGAACATTCTTTACAATGACATTCAGGTAGAATTTCATCATCTCCTCTCCCCCCCCAACCAAAAAATATGGTATACCATACTAGCACAATTTGCATCTTATGATATACAGTAGTCATTGTAGAGGTTACAGTTATTGTTTTACAGCAGTTCATATGATTTGTATATGAAAATACAATGCATACTATTATCAGTTTGGGATGTATTGTTTACACATGCTCCTGTACTTGGAAACCTTCTGAAACACAGTCTCCGCTTTATTTTGAATCAGACTGAATGCAGGATAGAGAATGCCAAAACAGAGGAAGCTGTTTAGTGGTCTGAGAACGCAGCAAGAAACCACACGGTCTCAGGTTTGAATCCCTCCAGAGTATGCCAACCACTTCTTAGTAGCCAGGGTTAATGCCAGTTTGTTAAAAAAAAAAAAAAACAGAGCTGGTGCAAATACAGTGAAAAGCATCCCCCAGCCTTCTGTCTTGGGACAGCAACTTGGAAGACCACCAAAACACCAAAGCCATTAATGGAACCTGGTGCCTATGGCAATTACTGAATCACAAAAAGCAAAAGTCACGGCACACCTACTTGCATACAAAAAGACATGACAGCAGTAGAAAACGTATGCCATAAGGGAATGCATCACATGCAGTACAACACATGTGATATATGTTCTAATGTGTTCCTGTGACAAATTATATATTGGTATGACCAAAAGAGCTGTAAAAAAATGTATACGGGAATACATTCATCACATTGTTAATATGTGTGAAAATAGCCTAGTTGCAACTCATTTTAGAGATTTTCAGAATATGGACCCCAAGGATTTAAAATTCATGGGTCTAGAATGTGCATGTAATGGGGAAAAAAACATCCCATTAAATGACAAACTGCCACAACTTGAGACAGCCTGGATCTGGCGTTTACAAAGGCTAAAACTGGAAGGGCTAAGTGATATATTGGATTTGAAATGTTATGTATAACATAATTCTATTTAAGAAATAAAGGCAAAATATAAAATGCCATGTTTATAGATTTGTAAATAAATGTACTGCAGTATTTCATGTAGGGCATTGGTAGAAGTTTCTGCATTTAAATGGGCATCTGTTAAATGAGAAATATACAAATATTTCCCTTGATGACCTGTTCTTCGTATGCCTATTGTATGTTACAATATTCTTTTTTGTTCCTTTGTAGTTTGTTACTTGAAATCTAATTTTGCATATGAGATGACTCCAGACAGTATGCCTATGGAAAAAGAATGAAAATAACCTTGGGATATCAAATCACATCATGAAAGAGAACAACAAGAAAGCAAGCTTGCTGGACTTCAGCCCCATTTATAAATGAAACTCACATGATATCATTTGTTATAAAATTTTTTTTGTGGAACTACTATATGATATATAGTATAAAATGTATTAAACTACCTGTTGAAGTGTCTCTTTTCTCTGCTATTTATTACTTGAAAATTAATTCCTATTTAAGAATGCATAGGCAAAACAGAGCATCTAATTTAATGCCAAATAGATCAAGCAGTATTTAAATTATACGATTCAAGTAACTTAAATTTAATTAACAGGGGCAGTATTGACCATAAGTGATGGCAACAATTATAGCGACAATGTGATTAATTAATTTATTGCACTTTGAAAATTAGCATGAGCAATTTGGTGTATAAAAGTGGCGACAGGGACTTTTCTAGCCTCTCCCCAAAAGCGTTGGGGTTATAGTGGCTGGATAGTTGGACTGGGGTAAGATCGTCTTTTTGCATACATGCATTTTGAAGTGAATTGTGTATTTACATGGATCATTGTACACATTGCACTTTGTTGCATACTTTTTGCACATTTTTGTATGTACTTTTAAAAAGGAGCAAACAAAGATACAGTACAATAAAAATAAAATAATACATTTTGCAAGGAATACAAGCCTTCTTTTTGCATTCAGTTTTACCACCATTACCTGTTGCTCACTTATATTTCAGTGCCTCAGTACTGACGAACTTTGTTGTTATTTGGGTGAGCTTTTGACTAAACCACCCAGTAAGTGAAGCACCCCTTCATAGCAGTTGAGCGCAGGTTTTTATCATTTTTGGAAGTATGACAACAGTAGACATTGCTTCTTTCTTGATTTATTGTAGGTGCCAGACTTCCACAGATACATATACTGCAGTTCAGGGCAGAAAACCCTTCATGATGGTGTTTCATCTTTCCTCTTTATTCACAGGATCAAATGATTGCTGTATATGTCTGTGGAAGTCTGGCAACTGCAATAAACGAAGACAGAAGCAACCTCTGCTGTTGTCATGTGGCTTTTTTTATGGAAGTAGGTGTGCTGTGACATTTGTTTCCTCTTTGCATTTCTTAGCTTATTCACAGCTAACCAAAGAAACATAAACATAAATAAATGAAGTCACCCATAGAAGTCAGCAGTTTTTCATTGAGTATTTAGTCAAAGCTCCAACTTAGGCATACCATTATCATTATTAGAGTCACACGTTCATTGCTGCTAACAGTGTGGCTCCGATAGGTTGAGCATATACCCCAAAAGAAAAGTAAAACTTAAAACAATAAGTCTGTGACTAACAATTAAAGGCTGGTGTAGTCACCATAAATAAATTCCTTCAATTTGGGACCTATTCAGAAATGCTGCATGTGCCTACGCACAGTGCGTACTGCCGGCACGCAGCCAGATACATGAGGAAGATGCACATACAGACACAGCATGGCATGCATGAACTGTGCATAGGATGGCACATACAACTCTGGTGTGAACAAGTGTGCCTCTGGGGATATGCCAGGGTGTAAGGGCAGAGCCACATAGACTGCCCGTAAGGAGCCACATATGCACATGTGTGACACCAGGTACATCGGCAGGATGCGTAGTGGCCCCCATTAAAGACTACACATCCTGGAAGCAGCTGTAAACACCGTGCATGGTGATGCATTTCCATAGGGCCAGAAAGGGCACAGCATGATCTGCCATGACAAGGCATGGTACCGACACATGGGGCAACACACAGCATGCCAGATGCTGCACAACACATGCCTGCCATGTACCTCCGGTGACTGTGGTAGCAGCAGTGCCATGGTGTACATGCCCCATCCCCTAGCACCGTGTGTATGCCACAGAGATGCCAGGCCCACCTCAGCACGACTCATACGCCAAACACCCAGGACCCAACAGTCACACGGAATGGCATGTGTCCGTGACATGCAAAACCCAAGGCCATGCCACACAGTATGACACCACATATACACACACACACACACACACACACACACACACACACACACACAGGCACACCATGCCAGGGCAAATAAGGGACACACACAGAGTGGCTCCAGAAACAAGGTTTTACTATGACCAGTATGAATCCCAAGCCAAAAGCAGATACAAACAACAAGGCCAGGCCATCACGGCCTGTACAACATCCAACAACAGTGGGTGTGGGGGAATGAATCTACAATGGAGCCAGGCCTGGGCACCCGAGTCTGAATCCTCTGATGCGGTGCTCACAGTGGGGCTGGAGGAAGGGGTGGATGGATCCTGCATTTGCATGGTGTCAGTAAAGAGCCTCGCCTTGTGGATGATCTGGTGTACTGGTCCATGATACCACTGTAATAACAAAAACACACAGAGGGGAACCGCCATCAGTCACCTTGGTACCACTAGCACACGGTGGACAGAGAGAGACATGCACACACACCATAGCTTGTGGCCCCACCTACCTGAGACAATGTTCGGATGGCCCACAGGTCACAGGCATTGTCCCTGTACAAGTAGTCCCTGGTGGACTCCTAAAGGTCAAAACTACTTGGTATGTTGTGTGGCAGCCGTCGCTGTGGTACAACAACCTGCCCTGTGCCTCCAGGGCCAAGATCTAAGAGCTCCAGGACAATCCTGGCCTTCGTCTGCCGGGTCCCCTGCAAAACAGCACAGGGCAACAGGTCAGCATCATGCCCCATGACAAACAGACTACACACATGCACTGATACAGACCTGCAGATGCTCCTACTGCCTCTTCTCCATCACCTCCCAGATGGCCCCACAGGGACCCCATCCTGGTATGTGTCAGTGGCCATACGATACAGTCACTGTGGTAGGCCATTCCTGCCACCAACAGCACCTGCTGCTCCTGCTGTCACTGCCATTGCTGCAGAACTGCATATGGCATCCCCATTGGTGACACGCTCACACCACATGCCCATGGCACACCCTTATGGCCATGTGTGTCATGGCACCTGACATGCACCACACTCAAAGTGGATGTGCACATCTATGGTGTGTGTACACTGGCCATTGGGTTTGGTGGATGGCACAGGACATGTACCCAGGAGCATTGCTAGACATGGTCCTCCTGGAGGACACCATTGCAGAGCACCATGGCTGCTGGAGGTGGCGGTGATGCGTTTTCAGGCCATGGCTAGAGGCACAGACTCTGTGCCATACTGAATTTCTCCAATGGTACTGCATTGACCAAGCACACTGAAGTGCATCTGTGGTTTGTCAAGGATGTGGTCCAGCCATGCACATGGTGCTCCATGGTCATGTCAGTGGAGATGAAGGTCCTCTGTGCCATGCAGCACTATACCACTGGCAGCTTTCAGAGGGTCACAGGTGACATGACAGATGTGAGCCAATCCTCTGTCTCATGGGCACTGCACCAGGTGACTGACACCCTGGTAAGACACTGGGCCAAACATACCTGGTTCCCCACAATGCCAGCTGACATCTAGGCCACCAAGGGGCCATTCCACAACAGGTACAACATGCTGAACACATTTGATGCCATAGACTGCATGCACATTCCTGTCCTGTAACCATCCACGAATGATGATGCATAGCAGAACTGTAAGAGGCACCACAGTATCAACTACCAGGTCGTATGTGATGCCATGGGCATCCTGACAAATGTCTTCGATAAGTTCCCAGGGGCATGCCATTCATCTTCGACCAAAGTGAACTGAAGCATCATCTGGACTGGCAACCAGACAGGTATGGTTGGCTGTTGGGTAACCAGCCACCATGTCCAGCGAACCATCCTGCTGCCTGTGTGCAGCCAAAACTCTACTAATACTGTATACCTCCCCCACAGGTGACAGCAGATACCTACTGAGGACCTACCTCATGACACCATACCTGGCGCTACAGCACCCCATGGAGAAGGCATACAATATGGCACACAGGAGCACCCACAACATCATGGGGCATACCATCGGCCTGCTGAAAATGCGGTTCCACTGCCTGGCTCACACTGGTGGCATGATGATGCTATCACCGGGCATGGCATGCAAAGTGTTCCCAGCCTGTGCCATGCTACACAACATCAGCATGCACTGCAGGGTACCAGAGCCCCCTGACACGCAGCCAGGGGAACAAACCAAGGGATGTCCATTGCCAACACATGGCCCAGCTCTGTTAAAGGTGGCTAGTGCAAGGGGGTTGCCCTTGTGACCACAGGATGCAGAATTAATGGCAGCCCAGGCAGTGTGCCATTGCATGGCCCATGGCACCTTTGGGTGGTAAGGTATAGTATATGTGGGTGATGATGACACTGCCTGTCTGAGTCAGCATGTGTGTTGGCTGTATGCCACAAGGCACCCGCACACCCAGCATGACACTGGCATGCATCGTGCCTGTACAGGGAGACTGGAGTTGCCTGTGGCTGTGGTGGCTTGTGGGCCTGCTGGTGGCCACACTAGTGCATGTTGTGCTGGCCCTCACATGTGGTTACATGGTGCGGGGTGCCACTCATGTTATATGGTACATGGTGTGTGTACCATTGGTGGTGTGGACCGGTGGGTGTGCTGGGTTGCGTTTTGGGGAAGGGCCATGTCTGGGCACATCCAGGGATACTGTAGTGCCTGGCCACTGTGGGTTGCCAGCTATTGGCTGTGGCCACCATGACCATGGAATTGGGGAGGGGCCTTAGACAAGTAGCACGCACGGTAACCTTCTCAGAGGTGCTGCCCATCTATGGCGTAGGAGAGGCTAGGGTGTTCCACACCATGGGATTCAATTAGTGGTTGAAAAACTGGTGTGGAGCTCAGGGATTTGGTTTCATTGGGGACTGGGGGTCCACCTGGGGTGATGCAAGCTCATACTGGCATGATGGGCTGCATCTGTCCAGGAGGGAACCAGGATCCTAGGTGATAGGTTTAAATGCTTCATTGGCAAGCATTCAAACTAGCCAAGGGGAGGCACTGAAAGGAGCAGGAAACTCCTAGCCCCCCAAAAATCATGGTAGTAAGTGTGGTAAACACCAACATAGAGGTATCGATAGGGAGAAGGGCAGGGGTAAATGGAGAAAGTGACAAAGGCAAGAAGGACAGAGATGGGGCAAAAAGGAGTAAGGCCATCAGGAAATGGAGGGTAATGAGTACCAATGCTCATAGTCTGGGCAACAAGCTCCCTGAGCTGGTGGCCTTGATGGAAGAGGGATGCCTGGATATCGTAGCAGTCACAGAAACATGGTACACATAGAACCATGACTGGAATGTTAACATACCAGGGTACATAACCTACAGGAGAGACAGGCAGGGGAGAAGAGGGGGAGGAGTAGCTCTCTATGTAAAGGAGAGATAAAAGCAACTGAACAAAAGAGTAAACAGGGAGGAGAGGAGGCACCGTGGGTCACCTTGGAGACTGGAAATGGCACCACAGTCCACACAGGGGTTGTGTACAGACCCCCATGTTAGGGGGAGGGAATGGACAAGGATATGATAGAAGGCATTCTTAGAATGGCAGAGAAAGGGGAGATACTGTTGATGGGAGACCTGAATGTGCCAGATGTTAACTGACCACATTTGCTGCAGCCACATCCAAGAGCAGGGCCATTCTTGATGTCCTACAGGTGGCAGGCCTCAGACAGCTAGTTTCAGAACCTACTCATGAGGGAGCAATCTTAGACCTCATACCTCAAACGGGGGCAGGAGAGGATCTCAGATCTAGAAGTGGGTTGCCATCTGGAAACAAGTGACCATCAAACAGTGTGGTTCACGCTAAACTCAGCTACAGAGTCAAGTCATACAAAAGTGAGGGTACTGGACTTCAGGAGGGCTGACTTTGGCAAGATGGGAGAGTGCCTCAGAAAAGCACTAGCAAACAGGCTAGAAGGAGGTGTGGAGCAACAATGGGAATCATCAAAACTGCCATCACAGAGGCAACAAGCCTTTGTGTGAAGCAAATAAACAAATCAAAATGAAAGAAAAAGCCACTATGGTTCTCAAAAGAGGTGGTTGTGAAAGTCAGGAAGAAAAAGATAGCATTCTGGAAGTATAAGGAAACACAGAAGGAGCAGGATGGAGAGCTGTACCAGTTAAGGCAGAAGGAAGCAGGGAGGGAAGTCAGAATAACAAAGGCCCAAACTGAGGAAAAGATAGCCAACTCGGTTAAGAAGGGGGATAAAACCTTTTATAGGTACATCAGTGAGCGTAGAAAGACAAAGGGAGGGATAGTGAGGCTGAATAGAATAAACGGTTGGTGGGCAGAGGGGGACATGAAAAAGCAGGGATACTGAATGAATACTTCTGCTCAGTATTCACAAAAGAGGAGGAGGGGGAGGTGCCTAATCCAATTAACAGAAGCACTCTGGATAGGGGATTGATCCCAGTCCTTTCACATAAGAAAGGGTTCTGAAAAAAACTCCTAAAACTAAAGGTGGACAAAGCAATGGGGCCTGATGGAATTCACCCAAGAATTCTAAAAGAATTAAGGGGAGAACTAGTGACATCACCGACTACCCTTTTTAACAAATCATGGGAGGATGGTGTGCTACCTGAGGACTGGAGGAAGGCGGATGCGATTCCCCTTCACAAAAGTGGGAGCAAGACAGAGGCGGGAAACAACAGACCTGTCAGTTTGACCTCTGTGGTAGGGAAAGTAATGGAATCACTTCTGAAGGAAAGAATTGTTGAGTACCTAAAGGCCAGTGGCGCACAGGACCCAAGGCAGCATGGGTTCACAGCGGGAAGGTCATGTCAGATGAATCTAATTGATTTCTTTGACTGGGCGACCAAAGTAGTACACCAGGGAGGGGCTGTGGACATGGCCTACCTAGACTTTAGCAAGACATTTGACACAGTTCTACACAAAAGATTAATTATCAAATTAACCAGCCTGGGAGTGGGTCCCAGGGTGGTAGCCTGGGTAAAACATTGGCTGGACAACAGGACACAGAAGGTAATTGTAAATGGAGTCCACTTTGAAGAAAGAGACATTACTGGCGGGGTACCACAGGGTTCAGTACTGGGTCTAGTCCTTTTTAATGTCTTTGTAAGTAACAATCCAGAGGGACTAGAAGGAAAAGTATGCCTCTTTGCAGATGACACATAGATCTGCAACAGGGTTGATACACAACGATGTGTGGAAAGGACAAGAAGGGACTTGGCAAGGTTGGAGGAATGGTCAGAAGTATTACAGCTTGGATTCAATGCAAATAAGTGCTAAATAATGCACCTGGGAAACAAAAACCCAGGGGAAGATTACACAATGGGGGGAGGGGGTAGTAACAACAACAAAAATAGAAAGGGACCTGGGGGTAATCATATCAGATGACCTTAAGGTTAGCAAGCAATGTGAGAAGGCAGTAGGGAGGGCTGGAGGGATACTGGGATGTATAGGGAAAGGCATCACCAGCAGAAAACAGAAGGTTGTTATCCCTCTGTACAAACAGTTGGTGGGACCCCATCTGGAGTACTGCATCCAGTTCTGGAGACCTCATCTCTGAAAGGACATAGACAGGATGGAGGCAGTCCAGAGGAGGGCAACTAAAATGGCACAGGGTCTGCAAGAGAAGCCATATGAGGAGAGACTAAAAGAGCTTACTATGTATACCCTTGAGGAAAGGAGGGAGAGGGGGATATGATAGAATCTTTTAAGTACCTCAGTGGAATCAACAAAGTCCAAGATGGTAGCATCTTTCAGGAAAAGAGATGTGCAAGAACAAGGGGGCACAATTTGAAGATAGATGGGGACGGCTCAGGGACAGTGTGAGGAAGTATTTTTTCACAGAGAGGGCTATGGACGCATGGAACAGCTTTTCTGAGGAGGTTGTGGGGTCTAAAACTGTGGGAGAATTCAAGAATGCATGGGACAGACATAAGGTAATTCTTGTGGGGGGGTAGGATGAAATAGGCTATTGGTTAACTAGGATCTGCAGCTTATCCTGTAGGTAGGGAAATGGGCAGACTAGATGGGCCAAGCGGTCCTTATCTGCCGTCAAAGTCTATGTTTCTATGTTTCTATCTTTCTGTGTCCTTTATGTGTTCCCTCCAGACTACTGATTGTGCCCTCAAGGCTCTCTGCTAAGACTTTTGCTCCTATTTCATTTAAATTGAGTCCAACTTTTGGAAAAGAACAGTTATGTAAGAACTTACCATAACAGTAGATCTTCGAAGGAATTTCTGTCATCTGGTCACACCTCTGGAACTTAGCTTTCAGGCACTAGGATCACACAGAAGCTTTTCTGCAGTAGCCTAGTATGGACCACCCACGAGGATGTAAGGCTCCTACATCACAGCCCTATATAAGCGTAAGCGGCCCTGCTCTCTCCTAAGTTCTTTCCCTAGCCACAAACCATAAGAGACAGGAATCCCACTAGGGAACAAAGGGGGGAGAGAGAGAGAGAGAGAGAGAGGAAGAGAGAGAAGGTGCTTATCTAGAAAAAAGGCTGGAGCAACAGGACAGCTGAGAGAGAGTGAGTGCGAGAGAGAGAGAGAGAGATATACGGCATGACCTAAAGACAGAGATTCCCTTGAAAATCTACTGTTATGGTAAGTTCTTATGTAACTGTTCTATCTTCTTGGGGGACATCTCTGTCATCAGGTCATACCTATGGAACAAAACCCAAGCAGTGCTGACAGCAAAAACAGTCTGGGTGACAGGAGGCCAGAGGCCTAAGATGGAAGGCGCTGAAGCACAGCTAGGCCAAAGCCTGCCCTTCTCCTGGAGCCTATGTCTAGACTGTAGTGCTTGGTGAAAGTGTGGACAGTACTCCAAGTGGCAGCAGCACAAAATTCTGCAGCTGGCACATTCCTGAAATAGGTAACAGAAGTGGCCTTGTCTCTGGTTGAATGGCCACGAACCACACCAGGAAGATCCTTACCATACTTCCTATAACAAAAAATAATGCAGCTGGCTAGTCATTTGGACAAGCACTGTTTAGATACTGGAGTTCCTTCTTTGCCAGGGCAAAAGAAACATACAACTGAGAAGGATTTCTAAAGTCTTTACTACGGTATGAATAGTACCTGAGAATTCTATGCACATCCAAAATATAGAGCAATGCTTCCCTTGGATTAGCATGTTCTGGAAAATAAACAGGCAGATGGATAGATTGATTTAGAGTAAACTAAGACACTGCCTTAGGAAGACACTTAGGAACAGTATTCAAAGGGATCCTGTCTTTTTGGAAAATCAAACAAGGCTGCTCATACATGAGAGCCTGTAGCCCTGAGATTTCTTGTGCAGAAGTAATAGCAACTAAAAATAACACTTTCCATGGCAGAAAGCTTAGCTTGAAGACTCAGCTGGCTCAACAAGAGGCAGGGTCAGCTTCTCTAAACAGAAATTCAGGTCCTAAACCAGAATCGGATTCTGGATAGGAGGCTTCAAGTGGAGAATGCCTAGCAGAAAAATGCAAGCCACATCCATCTGGTCCACAGTACAGCCAGCAATGGGCACATGAAAGGCTGATATAGGTGACAGGTGCACTTTAATGGAGGAGTATTTGAGGCCTGTATCAGACAGGGTTAGAAGATCCTCCAGAACCTAGTTCACTGGACAGGTGAAAGGGTCCAGGTGATGGGAAGCGGCCCAGATAGCAAAGTGCTTCTATGTCATAGAGTAAGTGGCCCTGGTGGAAGATTTTCTGTCAGACACTAGAACATCAGGTGCCTTCTGAAACACCCCATACCGAGCAATGGCTATGTCCTCAGGAGCTATGCATGCAAATTGAGGGACTTGAGGTCTGGATGGACCAGGGTCCTCTGTGCCTGTGTCAACAGCTCCCAGTAGAGGGGCAAGGGAACTGAAGGTTCCACAGCCAATTGTTGCAGTAATGGAAACCATATCTGATGAGTCCAGAATGAAGCTACCAGAATTAGGGTGGCACTCTCCATCTGTAGCTTGATGAGCACCCTCTGAATCAGATGAAAGGGTGGGAAGGTGCAAAGAAACCTCCCTTTCTGGGAGAGGGACATTGAGTTTCACTAGAAAACTCCAGGTCCTGGATCTAGCAAGCAGAAACTTGGCAGTTTTACAATGAGTGGGGATGCAAAAAGGTCCAACTCTGGTTTATCCCATGTGTTGAAAAGGTCTTCTGCAACCAAGGTCAGAAGTTCCTACTCATGCATTTTGGACTGTGACAACCTAAGACTGTCTGCCATGGCATTTAGGGCACCAACCACATGGACAACTGACAGTTCTAGACCTTGATCTAGAGCCCAGTACCAGAGACTCATTGCCTCCTGACACAAGGGGTAGGAATTTGTCCCCCCTTGCTTGTTGATGTAAGAGACCACACTGAGGTTGTCCAACTGCACCACCATGTAGAGGAACACATAAAGGCCTTCCCATCAGATGGTTGCTGCTACAGCCACTAAGCACTTGGTAACTACCTGTGGCACAGAGGATAAGTCAAAGGGCAACACTCTGAACTGATAATGCTTCCCCTGGAAGAGGAACCATTGGTACCTCCTGTAAGGGGGATAAACCATAATGTGCAGAAAGGCATCCTGCATATTCAGGGAGCACAGCCAGTCACCTCAAGCAGACAAAGAAGGCTGTATAGAGTTACCATCTGGAACTTTCTGTACTGGATGTAAAGATTCAGCTCCTTGAGGTCAAGAATGGGCGTGAAGTCCAGAACCAGGAAGAACCAGGAGTAGAACCCTTTGTTCCTCTGCCACTTCGGCAATGGTCCTGTGACCTTTTGTGCAGCAAGGTGAACACCTCCTTCCTGAGCACCACTTTCTGGTCTGAAGGATAAGAGGTGGGAACCAGTGGAATATTTGTAGGCTGTTCTAGAAGTTATAGAGCATGGCCCTGTTTGAGTATCTGGAAGATCCAAGCATCTGTGGCAATGGTTCTCCATTGAGACAGATGGAGGGAGAACTGCCCTCTGACCACCACCTCCTGGCTTGGAACAAGAGGAGAAGGATCTGGCAAGGAGTCAGGCTGAGGTACAACCAATGGCTGAGGCCACCTTCCCTTCCTGGAGCACTTAAAAGAGGGACCAGTGGTGGAGAAGGGGGCAGCAAGGTAGAGCTGTCCCTGCATTTGCCCTGAAGCTTGGTTCCAGAGCCAGTCTTGTGAGAGGCATTACAAAAGGTGGGCTTTGGTCTGCTCCTAGGCTGGGTATGATAAAGGGCGTGGACAGACCTAATAGCCCTGCCAGAAGCCTGCATATCATTAATTATATCCTGCACATCAGGGCCAAAACATTTGTGACCCACAAAAAGGGCATTCAGCACCTTTTGCTGGTCATCAGAAGTAAAGTCACAGACTGTAAGCCAGCAGTGCCTTCTAAAGCAGATGCCAGTGGCAGCTGCCCTGGTTGCAGTATTAGCTATATCATAGCAATTTGAGGGGGATGCTTACTAACATCTCCAAGGCCTAGAGAACTTTGGGAAGCTCTTGTCTCTAGGTACCCCCAGGAAGAGCCTGAGCAGAAGCCTTGCCCTTCTTCCAGAGGGTATTCTGGTACTTGATCATATGAGCCAAGTAACTGGCAATTCTAATGCCCAGAGCGGCTGAAACAAAAGTCCTCTTGCTCCAGTGGTCAGTACTCTGATATTCCCTGTCAGGGTGAGGAAGCTAAGGTGCTTGGATGCCTTAGGCTGGTTATGAACGTCCTTGATTACCAATGAGTTGGTTTCCAGCTGGGCCACATAGAAAGTCAGCTCCAAAGGTGCCTGGCAAAGCTTATCAGCCTTTCTGGGTATGTCAGGTATTGGGTTGGACCTGTGCCTGGCAGCACTGGCAGCATCATGCCATGCTAGAAGCAGAGAAGAAAAACTTGGGTGGATATTCTGGGACCTCCAAGAAGTCCATCAGGTTCCTCCTTGTGACATCCTCATCTTCAGCCTGGATCCCCATGGTGGAGGAGAGCTGTTTCATAACATTAAAGATGGAGGAGTCCTCCAGGGCAGGGAACCTTAGGGTGTGCTTGACTGAGTCCTCACTCCTGGAGGAGACAGTGGACCTGTCAGAGGAATCAACCTCAAAATCATCTTCATCATCCTCTTGATCAGAGAGGATGAGATCAGGATGATATTCTTCCTCTACATCAGCCTGTTCTGCAACAGGGATCGATGACTGGAATACCAAGGGCTCTCTAGAGGGCATGGGGTGGCTAGTTCAAACAGGCGTCAACACTGAAGCAACACCTGACAGCAAAGGCAATGAAGACCCAGGCTGTGGAACAAACTGATGTATGAGAGCTGAGGTTATAGAAATAAGAACTGCACTGAGATTGATGGCAGGGTAAGGAAGCATTGCTGACACAGGTATCGACAGAGAGGGCAAAGGACCCAGCTCCAGTGAATCACCACTAACCGTAGTAGAAGTGGTGGCACCTAGTACTTGTGGACCTCACGGTTCAAGAGGTTTTGATAGTAGGGCAGGACCAACAAGCAGGAGGCTGATGGCCCCTCCACAGGTCTATGAAGGCTGGGGGAACTCTCCACCATATGGGACCCGATAGGAACAAAGGTCTGCATGGAGGGAGGCATTGAAGCTGAAACGTTCAACAGTGTGATCCCAGGTGAAGAAGATGATGAATGCAATGGGGACCAGGACAGCCACTGGAGGGAACAGTACTTAGGCTGGTCCTTATCCCAATGAGAATGTTTCCCTGAGGACTTGTCCTGTGCCTTTGCAGCCTGAGAGCCCAAAGAGGATGCCAGTGACTGGTTAATTATTTATATGTTCATATTTATTTTTTATTTATTTTTATTTTTTTGTTTTATTGATTTGTTTTGAAATATGTGTTTATTTATATGTATGGCACCCAGAGCCTCCAGAATTGGGTATCTTTTAAATAAATTTTGCCTTGCCTTGCCTGTAAGACCCCTGCTTTCCACTGGCTGCCTGTTGCTCCATGAGGATATTCTGCATAGCTTTCTTACATCATTGCCGGATGGTGAGGTTGAATTTCAGGCAATGCTCACAGGCAATAGTGTTGTGACCAGGCCTGAGACAGCAGACATAAAGCTTGAGGTCGTCGGTTGAAGAAATCTTCTTTCCACAGCAGCAATGATGGAAAAGAACTGACAGAGGAGTAGTTAACATACAAAAATAAAAAGAACCATTTTAAAACAGTGATTCAAAACTGTAACAGAAGAAAAGGTAAGTAGAAATTTGGCGATCAACTGAGCGACAAAGCTTTCATGGAGTCCGTGCACAAATGGTTGATGGCAAGGAAGAACTGATGAGGAAGCAGGTCCACCCATGCTTATAGATGGCTGTGACATCGAAGCCAGACTTCAGCATGGGTGGCCTCTACTAGACTGCTGCAGAAAAGCTTCCGTGTCATCCTAGTGTGTGATGGCTAAGTTCCATAGGTGTGACATGATGACAGAGCTATCCCCAGAGAAGACCATGTGTTTTTCTTTTAGACTTATCCCATGTATTTATAAAAGTTAGGTTGTTTTTTTGCACACCAATTTGCAAGCCTGATATTAATGTGGTTAATTTTCTTATTTTTCAAATTGTTAACAGAGCAGTAACCAGATGACAAAGTGTGCTTAATCAGTTGAATACTAAAATTAAATTCTATGAACTAATGATTTTTTCAGCACTTGAAACTTTAGAATCCTCTTACACAGCTGCAGCTTTGAAGCAGGAGACCTGTCTCATCTGCTAGAAAGAAAGATCTGACATTAGACAGGGTGGAGCCAGAGGACAATACCATGGTTCATGAGAGGAGTCCAGCTTGAATACTGTTACATTCATCTCAGCTATGCCCAGCAACTGCCTAACTGTGGAAAGTTAACAGAATTTAGGTAGTCAAAAGATGGCCTGTAACCAAAAGAGGAAGGAACCTAAGCAATGGGACAGAAACTTGAAGTTTTCATAGATAAAATATTTAAACAAAGGGACAGGCTAGATGAACTAATGGGCTAGGACACTTACACAGTCATGGGAGGCTGTACGGACTCTCCCCTGACTTTTATAGAGGGGAAGGGGAAGGAGGATAGTATTCATAAGGGAGTAGGTGGAGAGAACAAGCAGGAGAACAGGAATGAGGGGGGAAACAGGAAAAGAAGGTCAAAGTGGGTCAAAGGATTGTGAGGACTGTGATGACTTTTTTATATAGTTATAATCGTTCTCATTTATTTCACAGTTTCTTTTCTTGTAATAAATCATAAAATGAATAACTTCAGTGTCAGTTTTTTTGTACAACTGCCCACTTTGTTGTGCTTAGAAAATTAGAAATCTAATATTAAAATATGAATTCCACAATGTGTCCACATTTTAGAGCACAGAAATATATCATGATCTGATAATACGAAAAGTCATGGGCTTGAAAGCTCTTATAGTATTAAGTCTGGAGCTGCCTCATTATCTGAAATGCTTTTTGATAAAGTCTCATCTAGACCTTAAAAAGACTATTGAGCAAATGCTGTATTAAGAGGTTTGGAGATCAGTAGAATAATAAGAAAAATGATCATAAACCTACTCTACTATCTTTAATAAGTAATAACACTTTTTTGATATACATGGCAAACCCCAATATTTGGGTTTACATGCCAGAAGTGTACTTGCTTAGTTAGCGCCGTGATCACGTGGGTCTGGGATAGCCAGTGTTGACCTTTGCCATGGCAAAATGCATGACATAATCACATCAGCATCACACATACAGCGATGTCTGATGTACTGGTGTCCCAGATTCAGTTGCTCCCTGTTCCACCTTGACATTTAGCACAGATCGGCAGCATTTAAAAAAATGCTGAAAGAGGAAGGGAGTTTCTTGCTCTCCTAGGAACAATAAAAAGTAAGAAACAACCGAAAGATAGGCAGTCCGACCACTAGTCTTTATGCTGCAGTGATAATAACAGACAAACTCTGGCCAGAGTTGATAAGGCTGCATCTGAGGAATTTGGGGTAAAAATATTGTAAATTTGTATTTTAATATTTTTACACCAAATTTTCAACATAGCCTTGTTATGACCTTGCCTCATGAAGACAGGCAAATAAAATGTTCGACTCCTGGCTTAAAGGTGATTTTGTGCAGGGACTTCGAAATTAACTTTCAGGATGCTAAAACACATTTTGAGCAGGAGTTGAAAAATGACAGCTATAACATTCATGAGGTGCTGTGAAGAAATGGCTATGTTGAAAATTTGGGGTAAAAATATTAAGTATTACCAAATGTATGAGCCTGTGTTTGCAAAATTCAGTGTAGGCTTATAACTTTGTTGTTTTTAAATATTTTTACACCAAACTTTCAACATTGCCTTTTTATGACCCCACCTCATGAACAAGAGCAGACAAAATAGTTAATGTCTATCCTAAAGGTGATTTTACACACGGATTGCCAAATCACCTTTCGAGATAATGGCCAGAATTTGAAAAATGACAGCTGTCACGCTCATGTTTTGCTGTAAAGATATGGCTATGTTGTAAATTTGGGGTAACAATATTGACAATTACCAAAGTTATGAGGCTGTATTTGCAAAATTCAACATAGGCTCATAACTTTGCTTTTTTTAATATTTTTACACTAGACTTTCAACATAGCCTTCTTATGACACCACTTCATGAATAGGGACAGAGAAAATTTTCCACTCCTGCCGAATAGGTGATTTTGCACATGGACTGCAAAATCACCTTACAGGACAGATTTGCCTAATGACAATGACACTGTTCACGAGGTGGGGTCCCAAAGAAGGCATGTTGAAAATGTGGGCCACAGATATGCAAAAATGGCCACATTATGCATCTAAGTTCAATACCCCATTGAAATACATTGAACGGCATACCTGTTTCTCAGTTCATGGTCAGGCTTTGAAGGGTGAAGATGTGTCTGTGGTCCAGAGAGAATTATGGCATGGACCCCTGATGGATAAGTAAGGGCTTGAGTGGTGTGTGGGGTGGTGGGTGCTCAGTGGGAGGTGTGAAACAGTGCAAAAGACATTGATGGATAGTTTTCTTGTTACAGGTTTAAAAAAAAAAAAAAACAGAACGGAGATGCTGATCGTGATACTGAGGATTGGGCACCGAGTGTCACTGTTGTGTTTCTGGGGGGTGGGGTGGTGGGTGCTGAGTGGACAGTTGGATGGGAGGACAAAAGTAGAAGAAAAAAAAAAAAATTACAAATAACCGTGCATGCGCGGTGCTGGGGGGGGGGGGTGGAAGAGGATTCCTGCACTGATATGTCTAACTGTCCAACAAAGTGCAACTGGGGAGGATGATTCTTTCATGGTCCTGGTGGACAGTGGTCAGATTAGGGGCCTAGAGATGAGGGACCCCTTGGCTGGGAGTGATCATGCCACAGTCTGGTTCTTCCTGGACCTGGGGGGGGGGGAGGAAAGACAAACAAAGATGGTAGTAACCGACTTTAGGGGTACAGACTTCAGGGAGATGGGAAGGATCCTTAAAGATATCTGGACAGGATAAGGCTGGATATGGATGCTGACAGGAGGTGGGGGATCATTAGGAGGGGAATACAGGAGGTTACCAGATCCTGCACAAGGAAAAGGCGTAAGTTTGGTAAGGCCAGAAAATGCTGCTGGTGGACCCAGGAGGTACAGGAGGTGGTGAGGGAAAAGAAGGTGGCCTATAGGCACTGCAAGTCCTCAAGGAGTGAAAGGGATCAGGAGGAATATGAGCTGACAGCCAAGAGAGTCACCAGGGTGGTGAGAGCAGCTAAGGCAAAAAAAGAGCAGTCCATGGCCATTGGAATCCAGAGGTGGGACAAGGGGTTCTTTAGATACATAGGGGAAGAAAGGAAAGTAAGGGAGCAGCTCAGCAAGATAAGGATAGGAGATGGTTGAGCACAGGAGGAGGGGGAACAGGCAGAAGTCCTAAATGAGTACTTTGCCTCAGTTTTTACCAGGGGGGATGGAGGGGCTATGTCTTGCGAGGGAGGGGGGCAAACTGGAGCAAGGGGGGGCCGGTAGAGACCAGGGGCCCTGAGGAAAGGGAGTGGCCACCATAGACAGGTGGGGGCCCAGCAGTGCAGGGTGAAAAGGGGGAGGATGTGGAGGCTGAAATCCAAGTAGAGAGAGTAAGGGAAGCCCTCAGGTCCCTTCGGATGTAGAAAGCACCTGGGACAGATGAGATACATCCCAGGGTGCTGAGGGAACTGGTGGATGTCCTGGCAATCCCTCTAGCAGAGCTTTTCAACATCTCTCTGAGGACTGGGTGGGTGCCCCAAGACTGGAGGGTGGCCCATGTCATTCCAATCCACGAGAGGGGATCAAGAGAGGAGGTGGGAAATTGCAGGCCCATTAGCCTGACATCGGTGGTCGGTGAGGTGCTGGAGGGTATTGTCAAGGAAAGGCTGGGGGGGTTACTGGAGCAAACTGAGTACTTGGATGATAGGCAGCATGGCTTTGTCATGGGAAGATTGTGTCAGACAAACCTTGTTGAGTTCTATGACTGGGTGATGAGGGCCCTGAACCAGGGTAGGCCAGTGGACGTCCTCTTTCTGGACTTTAGCAAGGCGTTTGATTTGGTACCCCACAGTGGCCTGCTGGCTAAGCTGAAGGACATGAGGGTAGGGAGACAGTTGTTAAGCTGGATAGGAAATTGGCTCTCTGAGCATACTCAAAAGGTGGTGGTTGGAGGGTTAGCCTCATCCCCATGGTGGGTTACTAGTGGGGTTCCCCAGGAGTCAGTGCTGGGGCCACTCCTGTTCAATGCCTATATTTCAGACATCAGGAGGGGGATCAGGAGTGAGATGAGTCTCTTTGCAGATGACTCAAAGCCGGGTGCAATGGTGGATGAGATGGAGGGGAGGGTGGCCTTGCAGGAGGACCTGGAGGCTCTGGAAAGGTGGTTGGGAAAATGGAAACTAAAATTCAATGCAGGGAAGAACAAGGTTCTGCACCTGGGAGTCAGAAATCAAGGTCAGGGGTATTACCTGGGAAGAGACATGATTCAAGTCACGGAGGGTGAGAGGGACCTGGGGGTAGTGGTATATGTCATAATGAACAACTCAGAGACCTGTAGGAGGGCAGTGGCATGGGCAAATAGGATGCTGGGTTGCATCACCATGGGGATTACCTCCGGAACGGTGGACGTGATCCTTCCACTGTACAAATGCTTGGTTAGGCCACACCTCGAGTATTGTGTACAGTTTTGGAGACCACATTTAAAGAGGGACATTACACTCCTAGAAAGGGTCCAAAGGAGGGCAACCAAAATGATCCGGGGACTGGGGGAGAGGACCTATGAGGATAGGCTCAAGGAGCTTGACATGTACACCCTGGAGGAGAGGAGGGACGGGGGGGACATGATAGAGGTCTTTAAGTACATGAAAGGGATCAATAAAGGAGGCCCAGTCATGGTGCTCCAAAGGAAGGATGGTGGGGCAACAAGAGGTCAGGGGTGTAAGCTGGAAGGGGGCAGGCTCAGAGGGGAGAGGAGGAGATGTTATTTCACTGAAAGGGTGGTGGAGCCATGGAATGCACTGCCCAGGGAGCTGGTAGAGGTAAAGAATGTGGATGGGTTTAAGAGGGGATGGGACAGGTACAGGGGGAGGGTAAATCTGACCAGGCCCAATACAGGTGGAACATCTGAGAGTGGGGACAGTATAACCCAAGGGGGATGGGGGGACACCAAAATCAGCCCTCAGTGCGGGTGCTGAAAATCAAGCAGACTCTAGAGAGACCATTAGGCCTATTCTGCTGGCATGTTAGTATTTAAATCACAGCAAAGGGCGTCTGAAACGTTAATTTCTTTCTCATTCAGAGTACTTTACTTTGTTCAAATTTTTAATGATTCCAGGCTGTATATAATAATGTTATACAACTGAATGTTTGACCATAATTTCCAAATTGATTAACTTCTATGGATATTTCAATGCATTAACTATTGTTGGCCACAACAACCACTTACTATATTTACAAAAAAAAAAAAAAAGATACAACAGAAAAAAATGCACAACTGCGCATGCACAGTAGTGTGTGTGTGTGTGTGTGTGTGTGGGGGTGTGTGTAGTGGAGGCCAGTCTTATTTTAGTGCCAGTAACTGAGACATGGGCAACTGAAAACAGTGACTGGGACCTTGCTATCCCAGAATACTACCCATATTAGGGCGATAGAATGTCAAGGGGGTGGCTCTACACATACACAGAAGGGTATTGAAGCCATGGAGGATATGGCAATAAAGAGACTGTTGAGAGGGAATCAGTATGGTTCCAGCTCACAACCAATGGTAGATAAAGGAAACAGCCATGAAGGGAGAATTAGTAATTGTAGGAGAAAGAACAGTTATGCAAGAACTTACCATGAGAGTAGATCTTCACGAGAATCTCCTCCATTAAGCCACACATTTGGAACTGTAAGCTGTCAGCATCAGGACCACTCTGAAAATGTTGCTAGCTGGGGGCTGCCCACAGTTATGTACAGTGTCATTATCTATATATTGTGGGTGGCCTCAACACTCCTAAGTTGCCTGCAGGGGGTAAGCATCAATGGTCCACTTACCATGAGGGACCAGAAAGTCAAAACCAGAACCAAACAAGGAGAGGTATAGGACTAGAAACAGGCTGCATGGAGTAAGGCCTTAGGAACAGTATCTTTTGAATCATCCCTCAGAGGAAGAAGGAGAAGGGGGATGCTATGGAGGAGATTGTTTTGAAGATCTACTGTAACTGTAAATTCTTATATATATTGTAACTGTACTGTACTCATTGAGGATATCTCCTCCATTGGACTACACCTTTGGAATGATTTCCAAGAAGTACAAAGCACCCAGGGAGGATGGCACAGCCTTATATGTAATCAGGCCATAACGCCTTGCTGTACAGCAAGACCAAACCCAGCACATCTGCGAGTGACAATATCTAGACTGCAGTACTTTTTTTTTTTAATTATTTAATATATTTTACTGAAATTCTCAAAGGCATGACAAACAATAAAACAAAGAAGATAAATACAAAAAATATATACTATACAAAAAGTGTATACACATAGTGCTGTAGTGCTTCATGAAAGTGTGCACAGTGCTCCTTTTGACTGTAGCACATATGCCAGTTGCAGGTACATTCTAGAAGCAGGTGACAGAAGTGGCCATACCTTTCGTGGAGTCACCACGAACAGCACCAGAAAGATCCACATCATGCTTCCTATAACAGCAGTTAGTCAACCATCTGGATAGGCACTGTTTGGATGCATAGGTGCCCTCTTTCCAGGGGCAAATGAAACAAAACAGCTGAGAAGTCTTTCTACAGCCCTTGGAATGATTAATATAGTATATCAGTGTTCTATGTACATCAAGAGTATAGAGCAATGCCTCACCCTTATGGGCTTGCTCTGGATAATAAATAGGAAGGTGGATCATTTGGTTCAGTGTATAATGTCTGATACCATCTTCGGTAAAAAACCGAGACATGGTTCGTAAAGAGACTCTGCCTTTGTGAAAAGTAAGGTAAGAAGGCTCATTCATTAAAAGCCTGATGCTTGGAAATTCTGTAAGCAGAAGTCATGACAATTAAAAATAAAGTTTTCCATAAAAGGAAACTTAGGCTCAAGGTCACAGTAGGCTCAAGCGGAGCTGAGCTCAATTTTTCAAGTATGAAATTAAAGTCCCAACAGGGGACTAGATTATGAATAGGAGTTTTTTTATGAAGGATTTCCTCTGAGAAAAGTATGGGACACTTCTAGTTGCGCAACCACACGGTAATCAATACGGGCGTGAAATGCTGAAATGGCAGTCAAATGCATCTTAATAGAAAAATACTGCAGACCTGAATTAGATAATGAAAGCAAGTATTCCAGAACAGAATCCACAAAAAAGGGTCCATATTCCAGGAGCAGTTCACAAAATGAAACGCATTCATTTCAAGGAATAGGTATGTCTGGTAGAAGGCTTTCTAACTGCAAGCAAAACATCAGCAACCTTGGGTGACACCCTGTAATGTGCAATGGCTTCATTTTCAGGAGCAATTCATGTAGATGTAGGGACTTGTGGTCTAGATGGACCAGGGACCCTCAATCCTGGGACAGGAGACCTTGACTCGGGGACAGAGGAACAGGATGCTGTATCGCCAAATGTTGCCAGAGTGTAAACCTTATCTGGCAAGTCAATAGATGAGCTATGCGAATGAGAGTTGCACTCTCCACTTATAGCTTGAGCAGAACCCTCTACATGAAGGAATGGGGGAAATACAGACATTTTCCTTTTGAAGAGAGGAACAACACATCTCACCAAAACTTCAGGCCCTAGTATGGGGCAGGAGGTGGGAAGGGGAAGAAATACATATATATATATATATATAAAAAAATTAAACTCCTGGCCCTGGAGCAAATGAACCGATAGCAGAAGGTCATGAGACATTGCACAGTATCACACCCTTTTTGCTTCTCTGCATAGGAGATATGAATGATTGCCCCCTTGTTTATTTATGTAGTGCACAAAATCAACATCATCCATCTGGACTAATAGAGGACTAGGGCAGATATGACTCTGAAATGCCGTGAAGGCTGTTTAGGACAGCCCTCATTTCCAAGACATCTATGAACAGTTTGGTCTCCTCTCTGTTCCAGGACCCTTGTGTCTGAAAGGAGCCAAGATGAGCACCCCAACTGGAACTCAAGGCATCCATGGTGTGTATCTGTACATGAGCTGCTACAAGGAATGGAGTGCCCTTGAATAAATGGCTATGGTCCATCCACCATAGTAGTGCTCAGTGAAGTGGGGACATGATGGGAATCATGTGTTCAAACTCATCAGCCAATTGATCCCATTGTAGCCCGAGTGTTCATTGTAAGATCTGCATATGAAGTTGAGCAAATGGCACTGTTACCATGGCAGTAGCCATCAGGTCCAGGAGACATACCATTGTCCTGTCAGAGAGGTAGTGGTTCCTGTGTATCAAGTGTGCCTGAGCAATAAGGGTGTCTGTTCTGTCCTGTGGCAGGAAAGCACACCCTTTGTCTATGTCCAGTACCACCCCAGTGTACTGCAGGCATTGGCATGGTTCAGCAATGACTTTGGCACACTCACTGTTTTCCCCGATGCCTCAAATTATTGAATCATTCAGGAAAGAGTGTGAATAAGAGGAATTGGCCTTCATAAGCCAGTCATCCAGATAAGGGAAAACATAAAGCTCTTCATTGCAACCAGCTGCCACAGCCATTGCTGAGCATTTGGTAAATACTCACAGTGCCAAGAGTAAACCAAATAGCAATACCCAGAACTGATATTGCTTGTCTGCAGCATGAAGTGGAGATATTCACTATGACACTGTCTAATCTTGATATGAAGGTATGTATCATTAACATCCAGTGAAAAGAGCTAGTCTCCTTTTTACAAGAGGGGGAATCTGAACTTACAGAAACACCAGTTGAAGCTTTTTTATTTGATGTGCTGGTTGTGGTCTTGGAGGTCCAACACAGAATATGAATCTCTTGACCACTTTAGAATTAGGAAGTATCTGGAATAGAACCCTGTGAGCCTGCCTTGTGGGGAAGCAGGTTTAATAGCATGTTTATGAAAGAGAGCATATACTTCCTCGTTTAGAATGGGGAATGGCCTGGAATGTAAGACTAATCAAAAGGAGGATGATCTGGAGTGGTTTCTATCAATTCCAGAGCATGTTTCTTGTCTATTATTTCCAGTATCCACTCATCTGTAGTGATCTCCCTCCCCTGCTTTAGACGCAGAGAGATCCTCCCCCCACCCTCACCTCTGGAAGCAATAGCTGGGGGGGGAGGTAGAAGAGTGTCAGGCAGAACTGAGGGTGCAAGGGCCATTGGGACCAATTCCTTTGGGTGCTTTTGCATGGGCACCAAAGGGAGGGGACCAGGGAGGGTATCACCACCTCTACCACAGGTCTACTGATGGTATGTAAGATTACGTCTGGCAGCAGGCCTATGAAAAGATCCCCTACCATGCCCTCTGGGGAGCATAGGGACTTCATAATCCTTAAAGTCATTTTTGGAGGACTAAAAGTCACTAAGTGCATCTTCAACATCACTTCCAAATAGTTCTGAGCCTCTAAAAGGAGCATTCAAAACAGTCTCTTGTACATCAGTAGTAAAACCAGCTACTCAGAGCCAGGCAGAATGTCTTATGTAGATACCAGAGGCCATAGCCCTGGCACAGGCATCCAACACATCATATGCTGAATGTAGCAAATGTTTGCCAACTTCAGAACCAGCTGACATGGTTTTAAGCAAGTCAGCCTTGGCAGGGCCATCAGGTAAAGCTGTGCTTCAGTATGTGCAGATTTCCAATGGCTATTCTGATATTTTATCGTATGACTCTGGTAATTACGAATTCATAGGCCTAAGGACATTGGGCATAAGTGGGTTTGATCTTAACATCCAGCCACGTGTATTCTTTATCTGGAGGTAAAGTGATCATGTGCCTAAGAGCCCTAAAGTGAGCAAGAGCAGCTATAATGACCACAGAGTCAGTTTCAGGCTGTACAGCATAATAATGCTGAACAGGTGAAGTAGGGTACTGTTTATCAGCCTTCCTTGGAACTTCACACAGTGTATGGGGCCTATGCCAACCAACAATGGTAGTGTCCTCTAGTGCAGGACATACAGGAGGAATAATGGAAGGTATGCAAGAACCCTCCAAAAAGTCCATAATATTATTTTTAGTGTAATCTTTCTCCTCAACAGCAAAGTCCATGGCAGATTGTATTTGCTGAAGCATAACCTGAAAAGATGGATCTTCAGGGGGATCCTCAGGGGGAGTCCTGGGTGTATAAAACAGAGTCTTCACTGCAGGATGATAGGGTAGAGTTAGAAGGCAAGGGACCTTCTTTAAACTGCACCTTGCCACTGTATTCATCTCAGGATTATATTCTACTTCATAGTCATCATCAGGAAAAACCACAGGAGCCATAGAATGAACCAGTAACATAGGCAGTGGCTGAGAAGGAAAAATCCTTGGCATGCTTCTGGAAACTGTCAACAAAGGCTCTGGTTCAGACAGCCTTGTTGACAGCAGGCCTACCATCGCTGGCATCAATGGTAAAAGGTGATGTATCACATCAGAGAACAAATTCAGCACAGCCTGGGAGTTGACAGAATCCCAAAAGTGGTCTGGAACTACCAGCATCAAAGATTCAAAGCCTGACAATGGTGGCAACACACTGTTCATAATAGGTATAGCAGTGCCTGAACCAATCCACCACCTTTGTGTCTCTGTGGCAGTCAGGGGGGTGTAGTTTTACCATCGGAGCAGGCACCATTGAGGATGTACCTGGTTTAAATGGCAACCTCAATCTCACCAATGAAGTAGACTTATCTTTGTTCTTGTGCTTATCACCAGAAGAAGAGGAAACTCTTGACGATGACTTTTTGGTTACTTTTGATTTTGACACCTGTTTCTCAGTCGACGGCATGGGACAAGCAGGAGCAGAATCTGTAGCCTTTTCTATGATTTTCAATGCTTTTTGGGGATGGAAGGTTTCTAAGGCCTTCCATTGGTGTCATTTTGTAGCCTGATTCAAACTCTGGCAGATCTTGCAGGCCCTCATGTCATGAGATAGACCCAAAACACACACAAGTAGTGTGACTGTTGTCCTGGTAGATCTTAAGTGGAAGGTCATTCTTCTGGAAATGCCCTGCCAGCGAAAATCTGTCCTGGAGACATTACAATCTCTGATAAGCCTTCCATCCTTGAGTCTCTCAACGATCACTTCTCTATTGTAGGTCTAGCCTTTGACTCCTCCCCTGCCAGTGCGCTCCGCAACCATGTTGGCGTATAGGACTTCGAAGTCCCTTACACGAAGTTCTTTCATTCTCCCTTCAACCTGCACCACTAAAAAGAGGTTAGATCATTTGCAGAAACTGGATACTAAGAAAAGTGCAGGAGCAGATCTGCTTGACCCCTTCTTCCTTAAAACTGGTTATCACGTCTTGGCTGTGCCAATTACCCACCATTTTAATCTTTCTGTCTCTCAGGGTGTCCTTCCCTCCGTATGGAAAACTGCGCATGTTATTCCCCTTTTTAAATCTGGAGACCCCAGCGACCTAAACAATTAGAGACCTATTTCTTCACTCCCCATCCTGTCTAAATTGTTAAAAAAAAATTGTGAGCTCACAACTAAGGAATTACTCGGAATTATGTAATCTCCTTAACCCTTTGCAGTCTGGCTTCAGACCACAGCATAGCACCATTTCGGCACTTGCTAAGGTTACGAACGACTGGCAACGTGAACTTAATGCCAAAAACTTTGTGCAGTATTTTAGACCTTAGCAAGGCACTCGATACTGTTGACCATGACCTGCTTCTCCTTTCCCTCAGGAACATTGGATTGGACCACCTTTCCTTGAGATGGTTCTCTAACTATCTAGTAGATCTGTTCCAGCAGGTCAAAGCAGAAGGGGAACTCTCTCCACTTAAGGCCCTGCTGAGACGCATACCACAGGGCTCGACACTAGGCCCCTTGCTTTTCACAATATATATTAACAGTATAGATGCCTGCATCAAAAATGCCAATATACATCTTTTCACAGATGACACGGTTCTTTACACCAGTAGACCTACCCTTGAGGCTGCTTGCAGTCACCTCCACAGGATTTCAATCTTCTGCAACATCAGCTTCTTAACCAAAGGTTTCTTCTAAATGCCCAAAAAATGAAGGCAATGTTCTTCTCCCTCCTTGCGCCTTCAAGATATTCGGCTTTACTTGGAACACTGCTCCAATTACCACCCTTCTTGGTGAACCTCTGGAGTATACATCCAAGTTTAAGTACCTGGGGATATGGATTGACCACAGACTCTCTTTTCTCGACCACATTGAAGATCTGTCAAAAAATCTTAGACAGAGGTTGGGCCTGTTTTATAGGATTAAGCATCTTCTTACAAGAGATGCCAAGAAAAGACTGGTCCAAACCACCTTCCTCTCCCTCCTGGATTACGCAGACTTTCTGTACAGCCAGGGTCCAGCTGCTGTGCTCTCGAAACTGGACACACTCTATCATAGAGCCCTAAGGTTTATCACCAATCTTCCATACAATACACACCATTGCTCTCTATACAATGCCATGGAATGGACATCTCTCACTTATAGAAGACAGAGAAACGCCTCCCTCTGGACCTTCAGAGCTATTGCCAAGAAGCTGCCTCAATATATCTTGGATTGTTTACTCCTAAGTGTGATAGGTATGTATATGCTGAGAAGTGCCTCCTATATCTACCTGGCAGTGCCAAAGGTCAAATCATGCTTTGGTAGGGCTTCCATGAGCCATATGTTACCTGTGTGCTGGAACGCACTTCGAAAAAACCTTGAAGTTGGCCCAGAGCACCAGCATATCAGCATTTAAAACTCTCTATGCTCTTTCATTTAAGGAAACCTGCAATCGTTTCTCCTGCTCTCTCCTCCACTGCTTCAGTGACTTGTTGGTCACCTGTCTGATGAAATATCACATTTACTACCCTGTCTCATTGACCCCTTCCCATCTCTCTTTAACCTTTCATAGTATTTCTTTTTTTTTATCCCCATCCTACTCCCCTCTGCCTCGGACCCTTCAGGGGCACCTAGGGAGTCATCCCTCTGCCAGCCACCCTACCCTGGACCTACCTTGCATCCCATGGAGCCATGGCTATTCCCCTTGGTGGTGAATGAGGTGGGGCCTGTGCACCCTGTACAATCAACTTTTGTCGGGCAAGGCAGTCCAGATGGGTGGAGGCATATTGAGGGCACGCTTCCGGTGCCCCATCTTCCCAGAGATGGCTGGGCTTTTCCACCTGTTTTTCCTCCCATACATATGGTATGTGCCCTTGACGTCTAGGTACAATGTGCCGATGTCCACCACGCATCTTGGCTGGTTCCTCCTTCAGGCAGGACTTTGTTGCTGTACCCCGAGCCTCCACTAAGGGTCAGGCTAACTGTGGACCTTGGCCCCCTCTCTCCCCCCTGGAGAAGGAGAGCTGTCATGGGATGCTTGAGCCTTTTCCCCCTGCCGGCCCTCAGATGACCCAAGTCTGCTCCCGAACCCGGGTCGCTGGCATCGCAAGCGGAAATCCAACCGCTGCGCTGACAGGCTAGCCATAGCATACCTTTTTTTGCTTTTCTTTGTGTAGCCTGCTCCCTTGCATAGGTTTCAGTTTTCTTAAAGTAGCATTACCTCATGATCACATGCCTCCTACCTCCCTGATCCTGGGGCATTCACCTTACCTACTGCCTCTTCTCACTTCCCTTATCTGGAGCCTGTCCTTACCCATGGCCATGGTATCGCTATTTGCTGCTATGACACTTATGGGTTCCACTGCCTACCCTCCCCCTCCATCTTTAACCTTCACAACTCCTTTCTTTTTCTTATCAGCTTCCTAACTTCCCTTGTTGCTCCTTGTCACTCGTGTTTGTTCTTCTGCCTTCACCACATCATAGTGTCCAGTCTTGACTATAACTTGCATTTATCTGCTCATGTGTGTATATAGTACTCTTGCACTACCACTGTCATTACCCTATGTATTATATTTAGCTCTTACTATGTTAGTTATTTAAATATTGTGTAATTTTATTGTGTTCAATGTGCTGTGTAATGTTCTTGTATCCTGTCCAGGTCCATCTCACAAATGAGCTTTGCTCAATGATGTTCACCTGGTTAAATAAAGATTTTGATTGATTGACATGTACAATATTAGAACAAAGGCTCTTTTTTCTGTGGTGGCATACAGAGGTGACAATAGAGAAAATATATAAATAATTGAAAATAACAAACAGCAGCAACTATTTTGACATTGTTTCTCAGTGGGTCCGATGAAGATGATTGATGGCAGTAGACAGAACTGAGGAGTGTTGGGGCCACCTACATTAAAAGGTGGAGACACTGCACATTATTGTGGGCTGGCCCGGATAGCAAACGTTTCTGAGTAATGCTGTTGCCAACAGCTTACAGTTTCCAAGGTGTGGGCCAATTAAGGAGATCTCCTCAATGAACATCTTAACATGCCGGATGTGAATTGGGAATCTCTTACATTCAAAAGAGCAAGAAGTAATACAGGACTGCCTGATAGTGCAAAATAGACCACCCTTGATTTGGTACTCTCCAACATGGAAATGGTAGAAGGGGTGGAGGTGAGAGAACAACTGGAGTTCAGTGACAACAACATGGTATGGTTTGAAATAATCCCTGAGGGATTGCATTCTGAGACAAAGAATGTGGTCCTGACCATAGCAGAATTGTCTTCAGGAAGGTGAGGGAGACACTCAGAGACAGGATAATTAGGTGGAAGAGGTGGTAGGAGTGGAAATCAAATGGGACAATATCAAAGGAGGCTATATGGAAGTCACAACATCTGCATGAAAAGAGCTGTATAAAGATAACAGCAGAAGAAAGCAATCTCATTTTCAGGGGGTAGGGGAGGTGCTGAGGGCTAAAAAGAAGGCCTACTGAAAGTAAAAGGGAGATCATAGGTAGGACAATATGGAAGTAGTATCAGGAACAGCAAAAAGAAGAAAACAAATGGTGAGAAAATCAAAAGTGAGGCTGGCAGTATAGTATAGTGTTTAGAGCTTGAATGAGCTTGATACATCCAGAAGACTTGTGTTTGATTCGTTCAACCTTCACTTACATTCTGTGTGACATTGAGCAAGTCACATAACCACCCCAATGCTTCCAGGTTGCTCCTGAAAACAGATCTTGTGCCTAGTGGGTCTTACCCGGTCACCAATGATTAAAAAAAATAGAACTGAGAATAGAAAACAGTAAAGTTGGGGAAGAAATAGTTTTATAGGTACAGATACATCAGGTGAAAAAGGAAAATACAGTAAAAGGGGGGACTATTAGGCTGAAGAAAGAAGGGACTTGAGTGGAGGATGATGGCCAGAAGGCTAACATACTGTATGAAGCAATTACTTTTGTTCCCCATTTATGGTACAGGAATGGGGCCACTCTCAGAAAGTGATGTAAAGTCACTGAAGAGGGGAGTGAGATGACTGGAATCAAGATAGGACATGGTGGACAGAATGTTGTAGGGACTAAAATCTCAGAAAGTAGACAAGGTATTGGATCCTAGTGGACTGTATCTAATTGTACTAAAGGAGTTTGGCAGGCAATGGCAGCACCTTTGATGGATCTGTTCAAGTGCTCCTTGGACGTGGGGAGGATCTACTAGACTGGAGGAGAACATTTGTGATTCCTCTCCTTAAGTGCAGTGGAAGACCTGTGAAACTACAAGCCAGTTACTTCAAATGTAGGTAAACTACTGGAGACTATAGTAAAGAACAAATTGTAGAGTACTGTACCTGGAAGCAAACTGGCTGCAAGACAAGAAGCTGCCTGGGTTTGTTACAGGAAGTTTATGCCAGACCAATTGTCTAGTCTTCATCTGGGACATTAGGTCTATGGACAGGGACCAAGCTTGTGAGGTGCTATAGTACATCTTAACTTCAGCAAGGCCTTTGGTTCTGTACCACATCCGAGGCTCAAAAAAGATCTGAAGGACTTGGAGTGGGAGATAATCTCACAAAAGCTGGATTTAGAACAATCTAGAAGGGAGGGAGGAAACATAGGGTGGTAGTGAAAGGGATACAATCAGGGGCCAGGAATGTCTCAACCAGGGAGCTACAGGGGTCAGTCCTGGCTCCTGTTCATTATTTTCATCAGTGACACAGAGGAAGGTATCAGGGACAAGACGTGTCTCTTTGGGATGACACTAAACTCTGTGTAAGATAAGACAGAGGGTGTACAGGAAATGAACAGACCTTGAAAAACTAGAAGTTTTATCTAAGTTATGGAAATTAAGGTTTATTGTGAAGAAGTGAAGAGTGATGTACATTAAAACCTCAAATATTGAGTACTGGATGGGAGGGGGAGTCAGGATAGCAAAGATGGAAGAGGAGAGGGACCTCAAGCTTGCCAGTAGGAATAGTCTCAAATTCTCTGAGTAGTGCAATGAGGAATTTGGCAAGGCAAACAGGATATAGGGGTATAAACACAGGGTTTTGACAGCAGGAGAAATAAAGTGATATTGTCCCAGTGCAGGTCCCTGGTGAGGCCTCATCTGGAGAAGCACAGTTCTGAAGCCCTCAGATGAGGAGGGGTTGGGTCATCTGAAGACTATACAATGAAGTGTCAATAAAATGATCCAGGAGCAGCAGGGAAGAACATACAAGGTGATGTTTAAAGATGTCATCATGTGCTAACTGGAGGCAAAGATGGAGAAGGGGACACAACTGAATAGCTCTTGAGAGGAATAGAGAAGACACTGAGGACTTGTGCATTCAGATGGAGAGTGCAGAGATGAGACCGCATGCATTGAGAGTGGTTAGGGGGAAGTTTAGGAAGGATGCAAGAAGGTTTTTCTTCACTAAGCATGAAGGACCAGTGGAATAGGCTTCCAAAAAAATCCTGAAGTTGGGGGCAGTGAATGGGTTCAAAGTTGGGTGAGACACACACAAAGATTTAGTGATATCAAAGGGTGAGAGGAGGAGGGAGGCACTCAGGGAAGAGGGAAGAACAATTAGGGGAATAGAGAAAGCAATAATAGGATCTATTTTTAATGACCCGGAATTTGTATTCCTATTTATGTAATTGTATGTAATGTAAAATTTGATTATGGTGGTTTTTTTTGTATGTTTAATTATATTGACCACAGGTCGTACCTGTAAAAGGGGATTGTATCCCAGAGTGCTTACCTGTATACAAATAAAAATCAAATCAAATCAAATAAGCTTCATTGACCCTGCTCAGCAGTAGGACAAGAGGGCAGCAGGAAAGTTTCCTGTGGTGACTAGATGGACCTTGAGTCTTTTTGCTGCACTCATTGCCTAGGTTTCTATGTTTCTAATTAAAATAATGATTACTCAGTTTTTTAATAATTAAAAAAAACTTGGAAGGTTTATAATAGGAATAAGACCCTTGTACTGGGCCTTGCCAGTTAGATAATTCCCCAGGTAGGTAAGTAACTTCTTTACCCACCTGGGGTATCATCTGACCAGTATGGCCCTCTCCACTGGGCCATATTGCTTAATTATTTATTGTTATGTAGTACTATGTTGTTTTGTGTTTACGTAAAGTGCTTTGAGTTTTTTTTTGAAAGGTGCTATATTAAAATATGTACTTACCTCTCTACTACCTATCTACCTTCCTGTTCTTATCTCAAACTCATGTCCCTCAGATCTGTGCCATAACATATAACTTTAGCACCACAACAATGTCAGACAGATCTCTTCTGAAAGCATTCAATTACTATAGCTGTTCCTGCTTTTACGTTACCATTTCCCTGTCATCAGAAAAGCCGACAGCTATGTATCCACTGGATTGGCCACTCATTTCAAGAAGCAGACCATCACCACCAGATGCAGAAGATGACATAAAGTTACAGTCTGGACTAGAGGGATCGCATCCTGAAGGGTTGGTGAAGCAGAACTTAGAAGTGCCACAGTCTTCTCCGGTGATCTGTAAAGAAGAACATGAATCATCATCAGTGGAGATTCTTCAACATACATTTCCGCTAGTCCATTTGAAGAACTGGTGCCCAGAAAACTATTGCAGTTATGGAATTTATACACCAAAGGAGCTATATTGTTTCTCAGGACTTCAGAGAATGTTATGCTAAACTAAGACAGACAATTTATGACCATACTCACTCACACCACCATTGTACAATCCCACACTAGGTAATTAAGGGAAATAGTTCACTTCTGTACTACAGTGTGGGACACGTTTATAGTTAATTGCTTGACACCAGGCTAGCCAAGTCAGCATACTTTTCCTTTTCGACTCCTGAGCTCAGTCTCCTACACTAATACTCTACCAGGGCAATTTTACCTTCTTTGACCCTATAGAGATTGCCTCTATCTTTAATTCATTCTTTGTTACCTGTGCTAAATTTGTTCCACCTCTTCCTTGCTCTTCCCCTATCTTAACCCACTTTCTCTTACTTGCCAATTTCTCCTGTGACCACACTTTTGGAACTGCTGTCTCTAACCCAGGTATGGGTAACATCATGGATGGTAGTGACACAAAACTGTTAAACTTTCAGTGCCTGAAATAGTTACCTCTATTTATGACCTTCTTAATCTTTGCATCTGTTCTATAACTATTCCCTGGGCATGGAAGTGGGGCAATGTTCTTCCCTTCACAATGGTTGGATCACACTGTTCCAGAGAAATGGCACTTTGTCTCTTTTAGTCTGCTCTAGCTAAACTACAGAAAAAACTAGTTCTCATAATTCTCTGACTCCTTCCTTCTCTGCCCTTTCACATCTAGCTGCTGAATGTCCCACTCCACAGGTATGTTCCTACTTGGGCTCACTGGCATCATCCCATCTGGGATGGATCAGTGCAAGCTTTCTGTCCTCATCTTTGATGACTTAGCTAAGGCTTTTGACATTGTATCCCACCCAATCTTACTTGACAGACTCTCAGTGTCTGGCCTCATGGACCTTGTGGTATATTGGTTCGGTTCTTATCTGGCAGGTCTCCAGCAGCCTTGTAGAAGATTCACTCTCCCCTACTTCCCCATTATCTTATGTGTGCTTCAAGGCTCCATTCGGGTACCTATCATGCTCTTGATTTTTCTTAATGATCTCTTCAAAGCAAGCATCTTCACAAACATTCACAGGTATGCTGAAGACACAGTGCTCTTTATCTGCAGCTCTTTGCCAACAGGGTGTGGGAAATAATCAGACAAGGCAGTGTGTCAGGATTTAAAGCACACATGAATGTGACATTTATTTACAAATAAGAAAATTAATAATTGAACAACAAAAGGAATTGCAATCAGAATGACCACTTGACATCAGTGGTTTCTTGGAATATAGTCTCAGATCAATAACAACTCTGATCTTTTACCATCTGTATCACTCTTGTCGACCTGCACTGTAGACCTTCTCACTCCACATCCCAGGCTCATCTGATCAGGCTCCCTTTAGTAGGGGTTTATATAGGAGAGGCAAGGGTCACCTGACCTGGTCGTTAACTTATACAGACAATTTTCTACTGCCTAACAACATCAAATAGGTGGGAAGACCCAAGCCCAGTACTATTATAATAAACAACATTATATAAATGCACATTTACAGTTTTAGATCCCCCTTGGAGGCTTTGAACACCATTTTCCATATTAAATTGGTCCCTAATGAGCTCTAATCTCCTCCCATTTATATTTGATTGACAGCATGGTCCTATAAAATTAGACCAGAGAGGGTGCTGATCTCTCTATACAACACATTTTTCTGGCATCACAGATGGACATTGGTCTGCCTAGAGAAATTGGTAGGACCTGGAAAAATGGATTGTCCCAGAGAGAAAAGAAAAACACCTTTGTTTAACAGTTTCAGTTTTACGGGAGCCCTTCTGTCTTACCAGTACCAAGGACTATGTACAGGTACTCCTTTATGAATTAGCTATAGATATTTATATTGGGGCTGCTTATTTATTCATTATGATCTCTTCTTAACTGGCAGTGCATTTATTCCTACTGTCAGCTATAGAAGAAGCTGGGAAAAAGTGTTTCATGCTGTACAAGGAACGGCTGGCTGAAATGGTCAAAATGTTTCCTCAGCGGCTGACTCCTCTAACTTGCTGTACAAGCATTTCTGCTTTTACATTTCCAGAAGCTTACTACCTGCAGACATTATCTTAGGTAGTAGTTCTTTTGTACACTTGACTGTAACAAGGTATTTCTCTTGCAGCCCTCTATTTTATTCTGAGGGTTGCTACCCTTAAACTGCATACTGCTTCATAGACATTCATGCATAGGGATATTCCTGTCTCTTTACATTTCTAGGGCTCTTTAGGTTGCAGCAGAGCAGTAGTCTACAAGAAAAAGACATACACTTGCCGCCCTGCTATGGGACAGAAAACCCCTATGGTCAACCCTTGTATATTTTATTATGGTTTTTAGGAACATCACTGTCCCTTGCACCATAGTGCTTGTTAAGGAGTACTTAGTGCTAGAATAGGAAGCAGGGGTGGCCAAAAGTAAAAGTGATTACCTCCCTGCTTGAACTGCAGCACAGTTACCTCAGTGGGAGAGAGAGTGAGCGAGGAGCGAGCGCGTTCCTCTATTCTAAATAACAAAGCTGTCTCTCATTTGTTGGTATATTTAGACCCCACAGGCTTGTTTCTGTTAGTAAGGGGCACCAGGAAACCTTTCAAATAGAACAGAGCAGCTAAAATGTAATACTAAGAGCTGACCGCTGCTCCGTGCTGGGATCCAACTTTGAATCAGGCTTTCAGCCCGATCAGCTGTTTATTCCTTCTGCTCCTCCATGTCTGGTTTAAACAAATATGTATTACTGTGCCAGCAGCCATGAAACATGAATAAATTTTAACAAAGTCAAGAGGGGGATGTGTTACATACAGAGTGGTGGCTGAAAGTAAAGAAATGCCGACCAGTTTACCATGAATCCTGCTTTGATGCAGGATGTATTTAAACACTATACAACAGAGCAGTAGCTAAATTAAATAACTATATTCATACATGCCACTCTGGTTCACTCCTATAATTATTGGCTTTACTTAAAAGCCCTACAATACCTTTTTGGCAGCTCAGCAGCTTGTTTTTAAACCCTTCACATATTTATTTATTACACTGCATTTTACTACATAGTTTCTATTGGCACTGCAGCACTTTAATCACACAATAATCACTGTAAGTCATTTTGTAAAAAAAAACATTTAAATACACTGTTGCACTTTACTTCATTCTTCAAAGTATATTTAAAGGCACAGATGCACTTTATTGAAACCCAGGCATGAAATGCCATATAAGCACCTTAATTGTTTTCGTTGCCAACTGGCATGCTGGACCTGAACATGATGCTAGTGTGGGATGGTGGTGAGGGGCAGATGTAGAGAACAGGAAAGATAAGGCAGTAGGAAAGAGACATGTAGAGTGAGAAAAAAGACTGATTTAGATGGCCAACCTACGCCAAGGCTAGAAAAAGGTTAAGAATAGGGCAAAAAGATACTGTTGCACAACAGATTTAAAGTGGGAAGAAAAAGAAGATAGTAAAGACATCCCACCACCAGGGTCTAGGAACTAACGGAATGCAGAACTGCCACAGAGTTGGTAATGGCATGCTACAAGTCCAGCATAGGTTTCAAGCTAGCCAACAGACACTTGCCAAAAAAAACTGTCTCTATGACTTTTAGAAACATCTTGCACAAACCCAGGCTCCCTTTGCTTTTATGACCCTGGATGTTTCCCAGCATAAGCTTTTTTTTTTTTTTTACATTATACTTGAGAATATGACTTGAGAGTCCCCTGGACCTCTCTTGCTATGTGGATGCCATATTTAGGAATCTCCTCCCTAAACTGAGGGCATTGGAACAAAGCATTGTCTCCCCATCTTTGTAGGTTGTGATCTCATTGTGAAATTGATCTTTTCAACATGTTACCATAACATGTGATCTATAGTGCCACCCCAAGTTAACCCTAGCGAAACTGGACCCCCTTTTCCACACCCGCTGCTTTGCTGTAAGCTGCTGTCTTCACTCCTATCACTTCATTTTATACTCCATCTCCCCCCCCCACCCAAGGATAGGCACCTGGCCCACAGTGCTGTCCTCATATTTAAATTCTGGCTTCCATTAAAGTCTCGCCAGGCTCTAGTCTATCCTTCACTCTTCTCTTCATTCCTGCTCTAAAACATCTCCATGAAGATGCCTCCAATGTCTACACCATACCCTCCTGCACAACAGTTCACTTGCTGTTACCCTGTCCCACTAACATCCTTTCTGTACTGTAATGTTGCATTCTTTCACCTTAAAGCTCAATGATCGTATATGCACGGAGATGTCTATTAAAACCAACAAGATTATTGGTTGCATAAGAAAGTAAATTAACACTAGAAACTGGGCCTTTATTGTACCTCTGTATAGAACATATTTCCGTCCGCATCTGGACTATTGCTCTTCTTTATGGAATCCACCCTTATGTAAAGATATTAATAAACTGGAAGGGGTACAGAGGAGAATAACAAGAATGATTAATGGCCTCCAATATATGCACTATTAAAATAGATTGAGAGAATTAAATCTCTACCCGTTGGAACTCAGGAGAACTAGAGGTGACCTGTTGCTGATGTTCAGAATTTCGAGGGATACTTTACTAATGTCTGATTTGGGTCTCACCTTCAACAGAAGGCTGATTTCTCTCAGAAGCCAGGATTATCAACTCATGTTAACTAACCCAAAAAGGAATTCCAGAAGAAGTTATTTTACAGAGAAAATCATACCATTATGGAATTCCCTTCCCAGGGAAGTAGTGGAAGTGGACTCTTTAACCACCTTCAGAATAAACCTAGATAGGTACCTGCTACACCAGATAGGATGGGATTAATCCCACTCACGGGAGATGTACATTAATGGGCTTATGCCTTCTGTAAATCTACTTTTTCTTACTATGAATCTTAGTATAATACCTGCATAATGTATGATTTTATCATTAATGCCTGATATAGTGTTACCCTAACGCTTTTTTACACACCTTGTCCAGCTGGTATTATCATTATTATTATTTTGCAACTTACAGTTATTGTTGCATTTTTTTTACATACTCCCCTAGACCTTTTCTGACAGGAAGCCTCTGGCAATGAGCTGTTTATAACTCAAAAGGCCTTTCCTTGTAAAACCTTCTTAACTAAATACATAAATAACTGAATACTCTGAGAAGTGGTAATGGAACTTCCATCTTGTGGAATAATATAATATCGTATTCTACTTAAAATGTTAGTGTGTACCTGTGCATTAAAGTTTTACAGTGCATTTCTCCTTGATAAGCTGAGCATTGCCTCCTTACATTTACTGCTAAGCAGTCTCCCAGATGAATGACAGCTATTGGTTACAACTTGCAGTATGGAATCTCACTCCTATAACTATTTTGAAATTTGGAAAGAAACTGGCAAGATTACTTGGTGGTTTTTGGCTTGAAATAAGTGTGACTGTTCATGTGGGAAGGCATTCCCAGGCTATACATTACATAGTGTTGCCACCATCTTTGATACATGGAGGCAGTCTGGTATAACTGAATTTGGGTAAGTGCTGAGGGGCATTCTAAATCCACTGAGCCACAGGGGTCTTGGCTGTTGGTGGACTTGATAAGCAGCCACAAATTTGCAAATGCCCTGACAAGGCACACTTGCAGGTGGGCCAGTGCTACCCTCTCCCAGCTGGTATCAGGATTTACGTTAACAGGTGCTACCTTGTTACTCAGTCTTTGGGTACCTCAGGTGCAGAATCAGTGCAGGGCCATAGAAGTTGCTATGGGTTGATTGGCTCTGGTGTGCTTTCATTTACAGTAAGGAGCAACATGCTCAAATCAACATGCCACCAAAGGTTATGCAATTGCTTAAATGGTGTAGAAGAAGTTTGAAAATGGGATATCTATAATCCGGCCCAATGGCCAATTTGAAGACAATAAAACATAGATGATCATGCCAAATGTGTTGTTTTATGAGGAAAAAATATAACTTCAATGATCCAGAATAGATACAATAATTTCTTTAAAAAAAACTGAAAAAACATAACAAGACACTGAGAAGAATAGGAGAGCAGAGTAGCAGCAGACCATGGATACCAAGATGGAGACAGAGACTGAAGCACAGGAAATAGAAATGGAATTGAAGAAAATATAATGTTTGCATAACATGAAAATATTAATGGACATCTTTATGTTTTGAAATACTTCGGAATATGTAGCATATAAAGTTACTTACAGTGTATATATATATATATATATATATATATATGTGTATATATATATATATATATATATATATGACTTAGCTTCTGATGCATTCTATCTTCTTAACTTGTTAATTTGGAAAATTATTTTAAGACTGTCCAATGATATAAATTTTCTCTGTGCATTAGTGCAAAGGTTCTATGAGTTAGGTTAGATCTGCTGTTATATTATTTAAACCATTTAATTACTAAAGACCTGTGGCAAATCAAGCTATATTTCTGTATACAGTTAATATAGCTGGTCAATTAAATAGACTGTGTGCCTTACCTTTATTTTTTTTTCTTAAACATGATTTGAACTTGGATTTCCTCCTCCATTTCTAGAGATAATAGCAATATTATGACCGTATTAGACAGAGGGTACCATTGGTCACAATGGTATGCTTGGCTTGTGATGCAGAGGGAAGGGTGCCACTTAACATTGTGAACTGCCTGGCTCAGGATGGAGGAGTGCAACTAGACACCAGGGCCAGGATTTTCAAAGCATGGTGCAGGGCTTGCAACGAGCCCTGTGCCAAACCCATTCACAGCAACTGCACTTAATTTTACAATCGCAGGCACAGTTGTGGCAGTTTCCATTATTTATGGCAGCTTCCATTGAATATCTAGCACAAGCACTGTAAAAAAGGCCCACAAGATTGCTGCAAGCTAGACCACAAAATGTTTGTCTAACATGTGGCAGTTGGTGCATGGGATAAAAAATCCCGGTTGCCGGACAGGAGAATGACGCAAGCCCCATACGCCATATGTTCAGCGCACCTGGGGCTTATGCCATTCTCATCCTTTTGAAAATCCTGCCACAGGACTCAAAGGATGCTGGGTCAATACCGCACCTATAAGATAGCCCGGTATTTAATTGCGCTGTATATACAGCGCTTCAATTTACAGTGACAGGGTAGAATAGTGATAGAGATATACCGCTACCCATGTTGCTGCAGGATGATGTGGAGAGAGGAGAAGTTGCCATGTGCTGAATGCCTGATTGAGCTGCTCCCATGTTGGAGTGGCTAAAGCACCAACACATGGCACAATTGGGAAACCTGGGATTGTGGTTCAGTTCCTCCCAGGTCTCCCATGCTGCAACTTTTGCCTGCATTTTTTGTTAGTTATCTAAGTTCTGGGGGGGGGGCAAAGCCCCCCCTCACGGGATGTGTGGGGCAAAGTCCCCCTCAAAAAAATGTAAACACCTATTGTTTTTAGTGGGTGCACTGTCACAAACAGGTTGGTGATTTGCCCAACTGTTTGTGTTCGGTGCTGTTTGCTACAGCATTTTTAGCCGCGCTGTTTTGTCAGATGGTGGTATGACCCAGTGCCAGACTCTGAACATCAGTTAATGTTTGGGACAGGATGAGAAGATTGTGGGGTATAGTTTTGTGCACCAGTGAGAGCCTGGCATGGAACAAGGTGAGGGAAGTTGTGGCACTGCACACCGGGTAGTACTTGAGTTGGCACAGGACTGGGAGAGTAAAAGTTAGACTGCATACAAAAGCAAGAGTGAAGACAAGAGGGTGCATGAGAAGGAGAGTCAGAGAGAGAGAGAGAGAGAGTGCAAGAAAGATGATACCTCAGACACCTGGGAGTATTTGGCATGGGATTGGGTGAGGGAGGAGGGGCCACTGGCGATACCACAGAATACTTGATACAGGGTTGTTGATTGAACAGTGGTTGCCACAGGACTCCTGAGAGTGCTCTGTATGAGACATGCTGAGATAGAATATCACCAACAGGAAGTGCTTGACATGGGACAGAGAGAGGGATGGGTACCACTGGACACTGCATAGTTCTTGGCATGGCACATAGGGATGTGCTGCCAGTAGACCCTAGTGAGAGTTCAGCATAGGATGGGGTCCCTTCAGAGTCTAGGAAGTCCTTAAAACAGGAAAGGGTAAGGAACTGGTGTGCTACTGAACTCCTGGGGGTGTTTGGCATGGAATAAAGTGGTTGTTGTCACTTGACATTAGGGAGTCTTTGTTACAGGATGGGAAGAGTAAAGAATGCGCAGTCATCACCAGCAAGTGCTTTGCATGAAAAAAGGAGAGGGAGGTTCCTTGTATTGGACACTTGGAACAACTGGAATGTGGTAAGAGAAAGGTAAAGGTTACCACTTGACCCCAAGGAGTACTTGGAGTAGTGCAGGGCTGGATATAAGAAGGGGATCACAACTGGTCAAAAGCGAGTGCTATGCTTGTGAAGGGGTGAGGGAGAGGGTTTCACTGGACTACAGAGTTCTTGACAAAGGACAGGGAGAAGAGGGGGCTATTACCATTATAGACCAGTCATCTTGACATCAATCATTGGCAAGCAGATGAATACTATCCTAAAGGAAAGGTTGGTTGAGTTCCTTGAGGCAATGGGCTCCTGGACAGGAGGCAGCATGAGTCATGGCATGAGATCATGCCAAACAAATTTGATCAGCTTCTTCAGTTGGGTCACCAGGGTAGTGGACAAGGGCCAAGATGTGGACATATTATAATTTGACTTTAGCAAGGCCTTTGACTCAGGCCCCCACAAGAGTTTAATTAAAAAAATGGTAGATATGGGGACAGGGGAGAAACTAATCAGGTGGACGACAAACTGACTAGAAGGTAGAATGCAGTGGGTGGTGACTGGGAGCACTTCAGGGTGAGAGAATTTACTAGCAAGGTTCCACAGGTATCAGTGCTTGGTCTGGTCCTATTCAATGTGTTCATAAATGACACTGGGAACAGCATCAAAGGCAAAATTTGTGTTTTTCCAGATGATACCAAGCCCTGCAGGAGGGTGGACACTAAGAAGGGCATAGATGACCTGTGAGAGAACCTGGCAAGGTTGCAAGATGGTCTGGAATCTAGAAATTGGGGTTCAGTGCTAAGAAGTGCAAGGTAATGCACAGGGGGTGTAAGAACCCAAGGGCCTAGTACAGACTTGGAGGAGTAAAGGCCACAGTCCTGGGGGAAGAGAAAGACCTGGGGATAGCAATTACAAGCAACCTGAAGCCATCAGCACAATGCAAAAGATGGATGGGAAGGTGAACTGGATGCTGGATTGCATATCACCTCACAAAAACACATAAACCAGATGGAGGGTGCAGAGGACAGCTACCAAGATCGTTCAAGAGCAAACAGGATATCCCATATTAACAAAGGTTTGTGAACCTGAACATGTCCTCACTGGTGAAAAGAGAGAGGGGACATGACTGAAATCTTCAAATACATTAAAGGCATCACAAGGTCAACATAGTGGATCTTTTTTGCAAAACTGAGAATAGAAACACCCAAAGGCACACCTACAAATCAGCAGGGAAGGAGATATAGAAGGAGGCCAGAAAGCCCTTCTTCACTGAAAGGGTGGTGTCAGGCTGGAATGTACTGCCATAGTGGGGTAGTAAATCAAAATTCACTTGGGAGATTTAAAAGAGTGTGCGAGAGATTCAAAGGGAAGGTTAGGGTGAAAGAGGAGGGAAGGCAGAGCAACATGTAGCATATGCTCATTATCTCCACAATGAGCAGACTCGATAGACCTTGATGCCATCTTCAGCTGGCCTTTTGTATTTTTGTATGTATCGCTGGTCACTGTGAACTGCATATTATGAGCCAGAGAGAGAAAGTTACTTTCACTGGACACTAGGGAGTGCTTGACAAGGACTGCAGAAAAGGATGGGATGCCTCTGGACATCAAGCAGTACTTTACATGTAACAGGGCAAGACATAGGGTGCCACTGGACATCAAGAAGAGTTTAGAACAAGGGTGAGAAGATGGGGAGTGCATCTGGACACCAGGAAGTAATTGGAATGAGTCTGGCTTGAGGAAAGGTTACCGCTGAACTCCAGGTAGTGCTTGGAATAGCATAGGGTGAGAAAGGACTTCCACTGGACACTACAAAGTGCACGACACAGGAATGGGTAGAGGGACAGGGTTGCCACTGGATGCCTGACATGGGACAGGCAGAGAGAGGAAGTACTAATGGACACCAGGAATGCTGGCCATGGATAGGGAAAAGGGAGGGACTGCCATTGGACACCAAGGAGTGCTTGACTTGGGATGGGGTAAGTGGTGCTGCTAAATGTCATGGAGTCCTTGGCACATGACTTGTATAATGTGGAGTGTGCCAATGGCCAGCAGGAAGTGCTTTGCATGTGACAGTGAGGTAGGTGCTATGGGCCACCAGAGAATTCAAGGCATGTAGTAGTAGAGGGAGCAAGGAGCAAGGTGACAGTGATTTGATTGGAGTTAGATACTGGCACCAAGGATGGACTATGTGTTTCTATCCAGTCAAAGGGGGTGGCTTTTTTAACATGGATGTTTATTTCAATAATAACAGTGTGGTAAACAGCTTAAAATGTCAGGAAATTCAATGTTTGAATGTTGAAGTCAATAAACCTATCTGTGCCAGTTCTTTGTAAGTAGTTAAAGGGTTATATAGTTAGTTGGGTAACATATAGTACAATAAGGCAACCTTGAAACATACACATTGCATGTCATGCACAAAATGATGGCCGGTACTAGGTAACCAGTAAAATACAAAGGAAACAAAAAAATACAAAGCACTCAGAGGGCAGACTTGCTTGTGCAAATGAATTTATTGCAGATCTATGGATGCAAGATGCCGACATGCCTATGTGCTGCTCTGGCACTTTGTCAGGGGGCATGCTTACAGTCAGTGTGTGGATTCCTTAAATTCCAGAGTGTTAAAGGGATACAGCATTGGGTATTTTTACACAGATATGATTTTTTTTCATATAGAACTTTTTCACTAGTCACACTGTTTCTGGGGCTGTCCTCCCCTGAGGCACTCTACTAAGTAGGCAAGATCCAGTGCTGTCTAGCACTAGGAGTCAGATGGTCATGCAGATGGTGTACACATTTTTATTTCCCCATATGCCCCTCCTTCCCCTAGCATGGACTTCGCTTCTAGGGCCTTGGCTGCATACAGCAATCTCCTGTTGGGCGAGGGTCGATCAAGCTCAAGTGGTTCACTACCACAGTGGTAACTGAGGCATGATTTCAGATGCCAGCCCTTCCAATTGCAGTGCTGGCCTGACTCCTAACTGAGCACCTGAACGCACTTCCAGACTCTTGTGACCTGCAGAGTAGTGTGACATGCTGCTTCTAGGTCATTGGAGTGGCCTCACAGATATGATTTCCCTGTCTTCTCTACACCGGATGGCACCCCTCTGGAGGTTGTACCTGCCTTCAAGTAACATAGTTTGTGGCTTGATAGTAAGCTTTGCTTCTTAACCTACATCAACACCATCCATGCCAAACTCCTCCTTAAACTCAGTGAACTGTACCACAACAAGGACTGCCTTCCCCCCCAGGTCTGACATGAGTTGATCAGCAAAATGGTTCTCCTGGTCTTTGACTATGTGGATATGGTTTATGGCATGGCCCCTTCCTCTTACTTTGCCAGAGTGGATACCCTCTGCAATGCCTTCCATCACATTGCTACCAGGTCTTCCCTCTGTACTCATCACTGCTCCCTCTATTCCTCCCTCACCATCCACCCACCAGTCCCACTGTGCCTTCCTCATCACTAAGTACCGGTTTGGTTTCCCTCTCTCTTACTTCACATCGCTTTTCTCCCCTGTTCCCTCCTCTTCTTATTCTCTCAGCTCCAGGGATAACTTTACATTCTTCATCCCTTCCCCCATTCTGGTTGCTTAGAGAGGCATCCATGGTTAGTGCCTTTAAGAAGGATCTGAAGATCTTTCTATTTATTAAAGATTTCCCCTCCATTTAATTTATTGTGCTTTGCTTAAATATTTTATTCTATTTTAATCCTGTTTATGTTATCTGTAAAGTGCCTAGAGTCACAATGTGATAGATCCTTCTAACAAATCAATAAACTAAACTAAACTGAACTAAACTAAACTAGTTTCAGAGGAATTCTGAAAGACTCAGAGGCAGGAGAGAGAAAGAGAGAGAGAGAGAGAGAGAACAGAAGAGATCAGAGGAGCCTCTTTGTAGCAGAGAGCCGTGCTGCTCCTCCAGATAAAGAAGGCCAGGAAGGAAGACGGCAGACACATACACAAACAAATGGGGCCCTTATGGTCCCCTGTACCTAGCAGGTGGAAAAACTGGAGATGTAAGAGGTTTCCCTACCAGGGAGCTACTGAAGGCACTTGTTGGTCTGCTCCAGGTTTCATGAAGGAAGTGTCCAATAGGATCAACTAACTAAATGGAGAAGCTGTCAAGGAGAAATCCTACAGCTGCAGGCATTGAGCTTCTTAGGTTGTGGGGGTTACACACGTGTACAAAGCTCTGCTGATCAGGTATGTTTCTGTTGCCCATGGAGCTCATAGAAAGTTTGCCCTACTGTGAGCTGGAACTAGGGGTAGAATGCAGAGGGGGTCTGGTCTGGGTGTTGTAAGAAGTAACACAATGCATTTCTAGGGACAGAGCAAGGAAAACACTGCAACAGGTGTAAGGTGCCGCTTCTAACAATATGACACATAGCCCACAAATTAAAGTTTTATGTATATGCTGGCCCAATTTACATTATGCCTTGAAGGAGGGGGACAGATATTGTGTGAGGGGAATGCCCTAGCAAAGGGACATGGAGTATCCCAATTCAAATCAGTCCTTCCCATGCCTGTGTGTACAGTAAGCAGTCTATGTAAGGAGACACTGGTATTTGGAGAAGAGAGTTATTATATTGCCTTTCCTGCTTGATTGCATATTGGTATGGACAATGAATTTGTAAAGTTTAACAGTCATATGGAGTGTCTTGCCCAACGGGACCTTCATGTCTGCACTCCAGGTCCCAAACACTTTCCAACAACCCTGACCAGTGCCTCTCCCATGTGGCTAGGCCACTGTGCAGTACTTGAAATCTGAGGGACTAGTTACTTCTATCTGTGGAAAATATTTAATATGCTGTATCTCTTTCACACGCTGGAACTGAAGGAAACCACACACTGGGTGCAGCCAAGCCTCCTGATGAAGTGCTAGACTTGTACGAAGCACTCAGGCACATAAGACTCTTGCATCAAGAATTGCATTCAGTTTATTTGCACAAGCAACTCAGTCCTCAGAGTCTTCAGTATTTTTTGTTAGTTTGTGAGTATGTGCCTGGTTACAGAGTACTGACGGTCATTTTGGTGCATGATGCAAAGTGTGCGTTTCAAGAAAAGTTTAGATACAGAGGCCGAGGATCGCAACATTAAAAATGTTGGTTAGTGTTGGCTTGAGGACTGACTGAAGATTAAGAGCTATTTTATGTTAATAAGTGCTACTTTTAAAGCTGCTGGCACACTGAAGGGGATCCTGAGAAGGGAACTCCACCAACTAAACCACAAACAATATATGAATACAATAATTAGCACTTCATTAGCTGAGCAAGGTGAAACTTTGTGGAGCAGCACACAATCCTGTCTAGAGGATTGAGAAGCAGTAGCTAGATGGAAAATGATTTTTAATCAAAATACCATAACAGAATGGAGTCTGATGAAATTTCAGAGCTGCACAAGACACTGGGGTGTGTAGGCATGCTGCATCCCCACTTGAAATACATTTATTTGAAAAGCATGTCAGCCCACTGAGCACTTTATATATATATATTTTTTTATTAAAGTAACCCTGCTTGCTAGATTTGCCAGAATGGTTGTAGTTATGATTATTGACTTGAGTACCCTAACTTTGAATTTTCATGTCTTTTTGCACTTTGGCTACTACTCTAATGTAACCTTAATTAATCAGTAAGGCACAATGGGGGATTGATTGTCATGAGATGTTCCCATTGCTGCATGCCTAACCATGTGAGAAAATTATGAATGTGATTCACCATGATGGTGGTATTACCATTCAGTAACTCATCCCCCAGAGTTGCCTTACAGCCATTATGAAACTGAATAACATGACTTAGTAATATTTTAATAAAAAAAAACAAACATACTTTGTCTCCAGTATGATGCCTCAGCTTCTAACAATTGTAGGAGACATACAGTACAACACATATAAATATCGTGGAACTGAAAGCTTGCTGTTGTGATTGTGCAGACTGGAGGCTATTTAATAAGTTATTTTTTGGTATCCAGTGATATGGGCGAAGCAAACTGAGTGACTCCAAAATAAGTGACTCAGTTTACTCACCTTCATAAATGGCCACTGTGAAGAAATAGCTAGGGGTTACAATAGCAAGTGTGTAGGGAAAGAATCGCGATTAGTAATTTATTTCATTTATTTATTTAGGAAATTGGAATTACAACCCTTTGAGTCATAGACTCATTTCCAAAGGCTCCATTTCAGAATAAAACAGACATTCATATAGTACATACATAGAATAAATGTGGGTGAGCAATTATACAGAGTATAAGTACAATGAGCACTGGTTAATGCCTACACATTTGGGCCCAGATATTCAGATTGCACCCGGCAGTGGCACAATCCTGGGCGCAGCGCAACTGGGATGCACTGGTGCCAGAGCCAAGTGATATTCAACAGTGATGCACCATGGTGTAGCACCATTGAATATGGCAAGATCAGTGTACATACTGTGCATGGTGCAGTGGCACTGTGCCAGTGCAAGCCACAGATAGGGAGCACAGGGATGTGCCAGCGCAAGTGCAGTTGCACTAGGTGCATTACCTGTGATATTCAGCAGGGGGCATGCAAATGAGGCCATAAAATATGCAAGGTGCAAATGGGGCCATTTACATGTCATTATGGCCCTATTTGCATACCTTGCGCAGGGCAGCCCGGCGACTTACACCTGGCACTCTACATAGCGTGACATGTACAGTGGGGACCCCAGGGCATCCCCTGCCCATAGCCGTGATCGCAAAAATGTATAACAAGCAATTCCTGGGAGTCTAGTGATCCCCCCCCCCGAGTCCCCGATTCCCTGAGAAATGTAATAACAGACCATCCCTGGTGGTCTAGTGGTTCCCCTTCCCACCCGATTCCCTGAGAAATATAAAACTGACTGTCCCTGGTGGTCTAGTGGGCCCGCCCATTACTGCAATCGTGGTACAGCCCGGTCAAATAAATCCCTGGTGATCCAGTGGCACCCCCCACCCCTCTCCCCCCGTCATCGGCGGGTGGCTGTAACCCACCTACATACCACCCTGCCACCTGCCAAATGACAGGTACAGTATGGGCTGTAAGCCCATTGGTCCCCAGTGTGGACCATTGGGCTTACAGGGCATATTTTACTAGACAGTCCCAAAGATGTGACCACCAGGAATGGTCTTTTATTACAGTTCTCGGTGAATTTGGGAATCGGGTGGGAGGGGGGACCACTAGACTACCAGAGAATGTCTTTTCTTCCAGTTTTCAGGGAATCGGGGACTGGGGGGTCCACTAGACTACCAGGGATTTTCTGTAGTACATATACTGCGATCATGGAAACAGACGGAGATAGGGGTACCACTAGACTACCAGGTATTATTTGTACAGTATTTCACAATGATTGTGGCAATGGGGGGGTTCCACATGATTATGTGTGTGCTTGTGGATGGTGTTATGGGTGGGCAGGTGGCCACCCATGGCTGGGCTGCTGTGTTGCACCCTGCAATATGGCAGCCTGCCTCTGGGTGGCTGGGAGTTGCTCCTACTCTGCACAGGCTCAACTTTGAGCCCCCCTATGTGGCAAAATGCAGGGTTGCACCAGCATATGTGCTGTACATCCTGGGATGAATATCAGGATGTGCAGCATATACATGGGCACACCTCTTGCATCTGTGTCACACACGATTGCATTGCTCCCCACCGCATCAGGATTTGCACTGCACTGGGCAGCCCTTTCAATATCCTGCTGGGGTGCACTGTGGGTTTGCGTCAGTGCAACTCTGTTGTGCCATGCACAACCCTTTTGAATATCCGGGACTTGGTAGCTGAAACAGGGCAGAGCTATTGACTTATTTACCTAATGAGTGGTTAAGACCTATACAATTGGTAGCTAAAGCAATGCATGATATGAGTTGGCAGTAAGCCACCTCAGGGAGGCCTTGTCTTATACATAATACACTGCATTCACAGTCCAGGGCAACTATATGGTAACTGAGGGAGGTGAGGTGCCTGTAGGCTAGAAATAGTGAGGGCTCTCCACTGCCAGGCCAAGGGTGGATGCATGGCCTAGCGGTGTGGTGATTCTAGAGTTTTAGAATAGAGAGGATAAATGGAGTAAGTGAGCAGGCCTCTGCCGAGCTGGATGCCTAGCTTGGTGGTTACGGTCACCACCCATGTAGCAAATGGTTCGAGGTTCAGGACTGCATATAGGCAAAATCTTTTTAACATTTTGTGGTTGTTGCACTTTTTTTTTTTTTTTTCCTGGTTTGTGATCTCCTGGTCCCCCAGGTTTCATCCTTCCACCCCTCAGGATGTCCCTCCCTCAACTGGTGTTCCCGGGGAGTAGCCCCCGTTGGTGTTGTCCTCTTCCTCCCAGTGTACGCCCCCCCCAGAGTTGAATATATTTATTTGGGAGGTGAGGGGCTCACCCCCCACAAAGGGTGGTGCAGGGGGCGTAGCCCCCGTATAAATAATGATTGTATATATTGTTCCCCATTTAGTGGTTATGTTGTGGTTACAGTGATGTTGATCGATGTAGTGCTAATCTCCGATTTTTATTTTTGGTGACATGCACTCGCCATATAGCTAGTCACCATTATATTTTCACTGTTCTGACATGGAATCTATTTTTTTGATTTAGAAGTTGTATATCATTGAAATACGGACACCTAAAATTTGTCAGCATAAAAAGGACCCTTGGCCCAACGTGTCTGCTCATTCTTACTTGTCTAATGTTGAATGAGAGCACCCTAGTGGCTATTTATTCCCCCTTCCCCCTCCCATTCCTTACAGAAATATAAGTGTGCTGTGTACATGCAGAATGCATGCCACATGCTTAATTGTGCAATGTTTGCATGCGGTTCCCATACACAAAGTGAAACTAAGTGAACCAGGTTTAAAAAGCAAATCAGGTTTGCATGCTGTAAGCTTGACATTTATGCAGCAAGTAAGCTGGTGTGAACATCTTCTAAAAATCACATCAGGTTCACATGCTGCACGCTTGCCATGTGTGCAAATCTCATCTAAAAAAACACATCAGTTTCTATTTCTCATACTACTGCAACCAATTAGAGCCACTTAAATACATGTTACATTAATTTCCCATTAAAATTAGGTAAACTTATTAATTCTGATCATTTTGCAATTTGTTTGGTTTTTGACTTTTGTCATTAAATTTTCATTAATTTGTAAAGGATTGTTTGCTAAATGCATTAAATGCCTATGATATGGTCAGCCAACATCACCCATTCCAGATGTGTGAAGAGGGACCTCTGAATTGTGAAGCCTGACCTTTTCGTTTTGGACCACGCAAATCCTCATATGCATATTTAGTGCTACATATGTGTTTCTGCATAACTGTTTTGGCTTACTTACTTTCCCTTTGTCATTCTGTATGGAGCATATACACTATGGCCATGCTGAGCACTATTTGTGTTGAATAGGATCTTGGAAACATGCACTAAGCCTCACATTTTGTCACTGAAATGAGGGATATGGATACTTAAAGTGAGGGACAATGAGGGACACAAATCCTCACGATGATCAGGACACATCCTAAAATATGGAGATACAGTACCTCAGAACACAGTGGAAACCATTGTATTTACTTTTACAGATATTGCCACCTGAGAATGAATTTCTACCTTAAAGCGGGGGTGCCATTTAGGTAGGGCAGAGGGGGGCAATTGCCCCTTCCCCCACATTTGTGTCTAGGTTGTTCTTATGGTGTGGCAATAGTGGCATTAAATTTGGATTTAATCTTTTGCACAATAAGTGCCCCCTTGGCCTATGTGCACTCATGCTGCAGGTGCACTCCTGACTCAGCTGTGTTTGTATTGGGTTATCCACTCTCGCCACCTATTAGCAGTGGCATCATCGCACATGACGTGAAGGAGCTCCAGCCAAGCAAGAGCACATAAGTCATATGAGTGGGACACTGTCTTTCCTGCCACAGAGTAGAATGGCTGCACACTACAACTTGGAGGAGCTGGTGAGCACTGAACTCTCACTAGCAGTGTTGTGGTGGCATATTTTTGTTGGTCTACTCTTAGTGAGTCTCCATCTCCCCTGGTGGCTGAAGGGACAGAGGGTGAGATAGAAGCTAACTCGAGACTAGGCTACCTACACATTCTACTAGGCTAGTCTCACAAAAACAAACAGTACAGACCCCCACATCTGCAAGCTAGGCCTAGCAGCAGTGGTGACAGTAGTGTAAGTGGCCTTCATAGGCCTTGATCAGTGTAGAGCAGCAGCAGCCAAGCAAGAAGAAAGCAACATAGGTTGGGTGGGTTCAGTTGGTAAGGTAACTTGGTTGCAGACCACGTTGGGGACCTGAGATGGTTGGTTCTAGCATCCAGCTTCTGGCAGAAGGACAGAGGAGGAGTGGACTGAAAACTGGGCTAGTGGCACACTGGGCCAGGCTGCAGTTTCTGGCCAGATGGCCAGGTAAGTAAAAATAAAATAACTGTTTTTACAGGGTGATGGTGATGGTGAAGGAGGAAGGACTGAAATATTGCTGTGTTTTTCATGTTTCTGTGCCTTTGGGTGGTTTCACAACCCATATGGGATGGGTATTGAATGGAATGGTGTTGGGGGAGTAATTGGGACAAAGTATTTTTGGGGGTGTTCGAACTTCAGCCAGGAAAAAAATTGTCTGTTCGTAACTCAGCAGGTTTAAGCCCAAATCTGATGCACTGCTCTGGTGTATAGACAGATGAATCTTACACATTTGAATTTTTCCCTATTTGTATATCACTTCTCAGTCACAACAAATAAGCTTCACCTTTTAGAGACATTCCAGACATTCTAGAGCTTGCCACCTAGGGGCTAACTAGCACCTGGCCTCCACTGGTTGTTGACTCCCCCCCTACTGAAATCTGAAATGGTGCCTCTGCCATAAAGTCTAAATTTACAGGACATCCTCTGTGTGAGCAGCATGTTTCCCATGAGGAATGGATTAGGAGCAAAGCAGTTTTCAGGGGTAAAATGAGGGCTGTCCCTTGCATTCAGGGACAGTTGAGTGGTATGGTAAGCACATACTATTGGAGCCCCACTATGGCCAGGTTTATGCGCCCCCCCCCAGTGAGGCTGACTTCCACATCCCCATGCTTAGGCACATTATGACATAGGGCAAGGGAGACTGCAGGGGCATGCACCATTTAAATGAATGGGGGTATTTTTTATTACTATTTTATTCATTATTGATGGAGAGTTGGAGATTAAGAAGGCCACCACTTGACTAACAAGGGCATTGTTAGTAGAACAGTGGCCTTCATTATTTTCCAACCTGCCATCTTAATGTATAAAATAGTAATAAGAAATAACGCCATTCATTTTGAGGGGGTACACCCCAGCACTCTGATCCATGGACATCATCTCTTAAAGACTTCTGCCTCTGGCTCCCTAGTATTCAGGTAAGAGGCTCTCGACATATGTCTATACCTGGCGGGTTGTCTGTAGCAGCATGGATGAACCTGCTGCATTGTTTGTGCATGGGGGGGGACTGGCCATGTGGGTGGGGTGTCAAGTTAGTGCTAGTTTTGTGTTTGTCTCTTAAAGTCTGTTTGTGTGCAAGCATTCAGAACTATGGCGTGAAAATAGTAGGAGTACAGGCCAGATAGAAGTAATTAAGTAGTTTAGTGGGTAAGTGTGTGTACTGGGGGAGAGAAGAACCACATGTGTTTCCATTGGTATGTGTGCTACAGTTCAGCTGTGCAGCTGGGATGAGGGGGGACTAAGAAACTAAAATGTATAACAATGGCTATAAGCATGCTGCATGCATGCAGATGTATGCAGATTTGTATTGAAGTACAAGTGAGCCATATTTGTGCAGGCAATATAGCTGAGTGGTTAAAGGCACTGAACTATAAACTAAGAAGCTTGGATACTTGAAGACCCTGGGGTTGAATCTCATCAACCCCCACTTGTATATGGTGTGATCCTGAGCAAGTCACTTAACTTTAATGTGTGCAGTACACTCCACGTATAATGGACAATCAGTTATAGAGGACAAAAATTGATTTCCCAAACCCAGTATATTAAATCCAATGCCTTTTTTCTCTGGGTATAATGGACAGAAATATCGCTTATAATGGACACTATGAAAATGTTATGGGCATTTGCAGTGCTTATTTGGGGGGTTGGGGAGTGCAGAGCTGGTGAGAAGTTTTGGCAAATGTAGAATTAAGATGGAGGTGCTACAGAGATAGCATTTCTAAAAAAATAATTCTACACAAGCTACACATCTAACAAAAAATTCTGCACAAGTTGCATAAACTCTTATTAGTAAATTAATTAAAACTAAAAGTAATTGATTTCGGTATTTCAATAAAACCCTTACAGTACACTTGCCTTTGCTCTTAATGTCCCAGAACTCCAACATCAAGCCACTAGAGTTATCTTCTTACCTTCTGCAATAAACTTCCTTAAAAGAACTCATGTTTCCTGACAGTTTAATAACTTTAAACACAGAATATAGAAACATATGCTAGGCAGGATTCTGAGCAATCTGTGAAGTTTTATAACTTCTTATTCACTCTGAGCCCACGCTTACACACATCAACACACCTAACACCTAGGCTACACTACTTCTGGATATAATGGACACTGGATATAATGGACACAAGTTGTATGCACAGATGCATCTGTTATAACAGGCTTGCACTGTATCAGTGACCACTTGCTTTTTGTAAGCATGCCACATGAATGCAGTCTGTTCCCATTTAATGGATCCATGTACAATAGCGATCACCATTGGGGGGGTGTTCATCACCGAAAATGAATTATGGTGATGTATACTCACAGAGAATGGAATGCTGGTGACTGATTTACTGTTTTATATGGTAGGGCTTTGCCCCCTGCATCCTCCTACTAAAGGATTCTCAACTCCAGGGGGTGCATGTGGGTGTGTGTGTAAAACTTAAAAAAAAACAGAAAAAAAGTGACCCAAAGCAAAAATAAAATTGCAAACAAAATCAAACCCAGCACCCTCCCAACCCCAGCCCACCACCTATCCACCATGACACACAGCCAGCTCAGCATCTGACTGCTGCACTACACCCCACATACCCTCCCTCCTCTTCCGCCCATTGCGTGACATGGTCCCTCTCCCCCGCGAGCTTGTGTGTGTGTTTGTATGTATATATGTGTGTGTGTGTGTGTGTGTATATATTATATCTATAGCTGTATAGATATACATCCAGTCACTGTAGTTGCCTACCCTCATATGCAGTCACTACCCTGCCAGGATAGCACTGTACCTAGGTGCTGTGATTGAGTCACCCTTTTTGAAAGTGTTCCATCACGGTCACCTTGTACACAGGATACCAATTTAACATAAAAATCATGCTTTCCATGCTTGCTTGCTGCACACCTGCTACATGCATGCAGTTGGTTCCAATTTAACATCTAAATCATGCTTGCTGTCACATGGATAGTTTTATGTGTGCAGCATGAAACCATTTCATATAATTATTTCTGTAAGGGATTGTTTCTTAGACTACTGACCTACTGAATAATATATTTATCTGGAAGCTTCACTGCATGTTATGTCAGAAGACATTTTCTTCCTTTTGTCTGTTTTCTGAGAAGGAGGGAGGAGGGAAGCTAACCTGTGCTGTAGTACATCACTGTCTATGGTGAGGAGAAAGCAGAGGGATAGCTGTTGAAGCTGGAGAATATATGGGTGAGTTGAAGTCCAACAGAATACAGAGTGGCGTGTGGAAAGCCTGATGAAGAGAGAAGAGTGAAATAAAATGCTAAGGGATGATGTACTCCTTCCAGTCTTGTATTGTAATTAGTTGTTTGCAAAGTTGCCAAAATTTGCTGCATGAAAAAAATCTGTGAATTCTGGCAAATTTGTGAAGCTGAGGACTACAATTTGTGTCGTTATTCGCCAGGCGAATTGTCCACATTTGCATGCTGAATGGCCAATTCGCAGCTGAATCCTTATGCAGATTGCATGTTACATCCCCCCGAATCTAAAAATGATAAAAAACAACCCCTTCTGCATTATAAAATGACAAAAACCATTGTGTCCCCTTCCCCCACTGGTACCTTCCTCTCCCACCACAGCAAAATGCTGCTACATCTGCTACTATGCTTGAAAAAGTAATCCATTCACCCCACCCATGTACCAAACACATTTCACCTTCCTCCCCCCAAGTCCAACTGTTTTCATTAAACAGCACACTCAGTTCCCTGATGCCCAACCAACCCCCTTCAGTCCACACCACCTTCCCATCTCCACCAGTAACCACAAATCAACCTGGATTAAAGAAAACGTTCCTCCAGTGCAGAACATCTGCTCTGTTCTGTGTTTGCAAATGAATGAATGGTGATGTCTTTGCTCCTAGTAAAGCCTGATTGGTTGAATTTCCAGCCAATCAGGTTTTACTACGGCAATGTGCACTATTGCCACCATAATGAGATGGACACTACACTGGGGTATCACTTTCTTTATTCCAGGTTGATTCTGTGGGTGCTAGAGGGGGTGGAGGGTGTTGGGGCAAAGTTGATGTGTCTGCCATGGAATTTACAGATTTGTTGAATTTTTTGAATTGCAGATTTCCATGAATTTGTATCAACTTCACTGGTGGATTAAAAATTCACATCTCTGATTAATACATTAATCGTAAAGACTGACAAAGACCTCTGTGTGGGAAAGAGAGAGAGAGAGAGAGAGGGGCCTGGAAAACCAGAAGTGACTTAGAAAGTGGTGACTGACTTCAGAGTAATGAACAGCAGCAGTATGGTGTGTGAACCGTTGACAAGGTAACCACCTTGCTGAGCTGAATGCTGACTTTGGCTTGTAAATCCCACTCATTTTTATTTAATTTTTTATATTTTCTTTCTGTTTGCGTTTTACAAACTTCATTTGCTAAAAGGTCAAGTGTTGATTGGAGGCTGGGAGTAACAAAGAACTACAGTAGATCCCATGCACTTATGGTATGATCCGTGAAATATTTTTAACTGTGTAGCCTTACAACATAAAACTTCAAGGTGAAATTGAATGTGGAAAGAAACAAGCATATGAGCTCAAGGCAAAAGACTAGGAGTGTACTGGAAGGTACTGGATGGTGATCAAGAGAATAGAACAGAATCAAATAGTACAAAAAATTAAAAATGTAAGTAAAAACTACTTAATTATGTCCAATTATGTTAATTCAGTTATTGATTTTTAATGATCTTCCAGCTAAAACGTGCACAATTTTTTGTGTTTATCCACATTTGCCATTTTAACAGTTCACAAGTTCCTCATGATTGTTTAAACATGCTTCGATGTGCATTTAAACATGCATGATTCCCCTACAGTCTTCATAGCAGTTGCCTTGTTGTCCTTGCCCCAGTAGAGCAAGCTCCATGATTTCTGAGTTTAGCATTTAACAAGGTATATCCCCTTTCAAAATAATTTATAGCAGCATAGCTCTTCCATATTTTTGATCTGTCTTTGATAGACAATAACAGCCAGAATGGGAAATCTTTATAAAAGGTGAGCAAAAATTAAAATGAAAAACCAAAAGAAAATAATTCTTCTTTGTCATATGGTACTGTACATTTTAGGTGGCCATTTTATTGATGGAATGGGATGAGGATTTTAGCTTTTTTACGGCGGCAGTGGGCATAGCCCTGCAGATGTTTTGCTTTAGAAAAGGACTCTCTGCATAAATTACCTTCTAAACAACATGATAGAGTGTTAAAAATAGTGTCCTCCACTGAAGCCTCATTACTACACTACCTGTGTGTGTATGGGATCTGGAGAGCACTATTTTTCCTCTGGCTTGAGAAGTTAAATTCCCCTCCATGCAAAGCATCAAAGGAGGCAGGACTTTGTCTAGGGGCATGACCAGGACACCTGGATGGACAGGTTTGGGGGAGGAGGAAAAAGCAGCTTCCACCCACTAGGGCAGGCAGGTGTTACCAGGGGGGAGGGAACTTGCAGCCAGGGATACGGAGGGGATACCTCCTCATTTCTCCATTTCCTAGGTTGCAAGAACAGCCTCAGAGAGAACATCAAGGGTTTTGTCAAAGAATATACCTTAAAGCAACAGCAGAAAGTAGACCTTGTGAATCCTGGAACATTCTGGTAAGTGCTGAGTTTCGATGCTCTGACATTTATAAAAATAAATGAATATGGTCTGCATTCAAGTTACAATATATTTTGTGATACACTATTTCCTCCACTGACACTGCAACACTTCAAACTGCAACACTGAGGCTGGTAGCATGGCATTATTGCCTGGAGGTTATAGTAAGGAGCTGTGAATGAGCTCTGTACATCCAGCAGGCAGAGTTGAATTATTCTTGTAGGACTGCTATCAATAGCACATGACACTAGCAGGGTAATCAGAAAATACAAGCTTTCCCCATCCTCATTATTGCAACATATTCACCTGGATGTAAACACTGGATCAGAAGCAATCCGATTTTAGTGCAGGGACAATTATTACCAGCAGAATAATAAAGAAGTGGAAATGTTTTTTTTTTATCAATTATACCAACTGGACTTGTAATTCATATATCTGAAATGGTAAATACTCGCATATCTAGTGTATTGTACAGTTGGCAAATGTTTACATGCTTTATGCAGTGATGTAATACCCTCCCTGTAAAGTAAGATCCACTATTTAACAGAAATAATAAATACATACATAAATAAATAAATAATTAAATAAAATGGTAAACACTGTCTTTTTCCTTCACTGCTTATTAAAACAGCAAACCATATGCACATTTTGCAGTGGTGTAAAATGTGTTAACTTACAAGCATATATTAGATTGTGTTAGTTACATAGTGGTTGAAAAAAAATTTCAGAAAGTTGTACAATTATGTAATATTGATTCACATAAGAGCATTATATATAATGTCCGGCATATATTAGAAAGAGAAAGAAAACTTATGGAATTAGGCATGCAAATGGAAATGGTACACCCATAAATGAAGTAGTTGAAATGAAAGGTCTTCTGAAAGTGTTGTTATCCAATAACAGAAGATGATCCTATTTTGTGTTAATAGCTTTTGAATTGAAATATTCTTGTCATGAAATACCTTTAGCAGTAATGCAGTAGCCATTCAAACACATCTTGCATAGATAGTATATTAGGCCATTTGCTGCTGATAGAGTCAAACTTTATTGCTGTGGGAATGTTACAAGTAATGGAAGAAATTCTTCTCCTTCTATTCAGCAGGAAATGTAGGCTATGTTTTATGGTGGATAACACACATAGCGCACAAAGCCAACGTGTTGCCTAAGTGTTTGTATCTGCATACAAATTGTATTTGACATCTACATGTTACTATAAGGTAATGTGTATTACTTGGGTGTTGAGTTTGTTTGTGAGACAGTATGTCTGGAAGCTTTAGCTTGGAGATCGTGTGAGATGAAGTTTAGCATTGTCTTGTAAAGTGATCTAAGGCTTGGTTTTTTTTAGCACGTAAATTGGCATTGTGTTGTGAATTGTAAGGAATGAGTACAGATTGATTCAACCATGGCCCAAGGAGGAGAGTGTACATTTTAGTAAAATAAGACTTTTAGGTAATATTTTCCATTGGATTTGCTGGATTTCCACAGCTGCATTACTGCCTATATCTGACAGACATAAAAATGTAAATGTAAAGAAATTTTCAATTTGTTAAATTCTGATTTCCAGTTCTGCAGGTCCTCTCCTGTTAGTGTCAAGGGCAGATGCACTTAACTGTCTCAGTGAGGCCAGCTCAGTTAAGGGTACTTGTTGAAACTTTATATTACAAAGTATGGTCAATATTTATTTTTTTATTTTACTTTTACAATGTAGTATAAGAAAAACTTATTTTGTAGCTGAAGTTTTTTGTGTTTATTTTGCCACCTGCCAACTCATGAAATCTACCCCAGTTTCAAAACAGGTATATATGTAGTTTTCAGTAACCTCTTTTGTGAGTGATGGGTATGGTGGTTACCTGTTGTCCCGAACTCTTGACATCAGCTGCTTTCACTGGTGCTATGTTTCTGAAATTGACTCAGTTAAACAGTATGCTTAGATTTATATAATGTTATATAATAGGTTTAGCTTGTTTTAAACGTTTATCACCATCTACATTCATATTACAAAGTAATAATAATGGATACAAATGTGCAAAAATGTGCAAGAAGAGTACATATATGAAGTAACAAGATAAAGTACATACATACATACATGATACAAAGTAATAATAATGATAATAATGGTGTATGCCTTCCTTTCTTAGGCGAAAAAGGAGACAGTATTCAAACAGCTCACAAGCTTCCAGTGGGTCTGCCAAGCAGGTATGAGACCATGATAAACACCTCTCAGGTCACCCAAAGACAATTACAGTTCCCTAATACAGTATTATGCCTTCTCACTAATAATATTGTATTAGGAGACTGCAATTGTCTTGGAGTGAGCAGAGAGGTGATTGTCCTGATGTAATACACTCTTGGAAGATCTGCTAAAAGCTTGTGAGCTGTTTGAAAACTGTCTCCTTTTGTACCATAGAAAAGAAGAGATACAACACAGAGATTTATATCCTCTAACAACATTTTAAAGCTATGTGATGTTATCTCACAATGGTGGTTACAAACTGCCAGTAAAAACAGACTATTACGTTCAACCTGTCTGATAAAAAAAAAAGCTTCTTCTGGTTTATGGATGTCATCAATCAACTACAACTAGTAACATTTAGATACTACAATGACGTAAACTGATGCCATAATTTCTAACTGCAGTATATGTAAGACAAACAAATAAATTTGTCAGGCTAATTTAACAAAAACTGAAAAACAAACAAACAAAAAAATTAATTAAAAAAATCCATTATGCTAAAGCCAGTGACTTTGTACTAGTTACCCCCAAATTGGTCAAGCAGAAATAATCACAAACACATTAACACCATGGCTTGTGGTGTGTGCAGACTGAACAAGTATAGGGTGCCACAGAGATGAAGTTGTTACTGAGCACTACCTATGATTTAACAACTCAGGAATTCAGGACATTGAGTATATAGCCTGCTCACTGGCCACCAAAAAAGCACATCTGGCTTCTGGGGACACCTCTGCATCTCATAACCAACACAATTTACATCAGTCTGGTTATGAGAAAGATTCTACCTTTTTTCCTTTTATAAATAAAATTACTTTTTTTTCCTTTTATAAATAAAATTACCATCTGGAGAGCCCCTCCATCCCCTTAAGGTTCCACTGGAACCAAGTTTCATTCTTCTTCTCCTGACATTTCTTTGTTTGTATTTTTTATAATAGCCTGAACTCTGGGCCAGCAAAGGAACACAGATCACATCTTGCTCCTGCAGACAGCTCTTCATCTCCTGACAGTATCATTGGCATCAGTCCACTTGGGAGAAAGATGCCCATTTTATTTTTAATCAGTAAATAAAAAATATCATCTGGTGAACCACTCCACCCTTCCAGGTCCCACAAGAACCGAATGTCTCCCTTCTTCTTCCAACAGGCTGCACTATAATGTGTCTTGTTGGTAAAATGACTGATCTGTGTTTTTTTTAACAGCCTACTCTCTAGCCAGCAAAGGAGCACATTTTGCTCCTGGGGACACCTAGCATATCCCTGGTCAGAAGAAAGATGTTTCTTCTCTTTATCATTAAATAAAAAAAAAAAAGAGGAAAAGCCTAATATCTTGAAACAGATTTAATAAAAATGATTCTGCACTTACTTTAAGACACATTTTTCAGCTCTCCTCTTTATAATTAAGAATGGTATTCTGCTTTGGGGAGGGTGCTCATTGAAACAAGGTGGCAACATGTATGTTTCAGTGCTAAACTATAACTCAATTGCTTTCATTGTTTTTCTTGCACTATAACTGTTTTAAGGGGTTCAGATACATGCTTTAACCCATATATGACTATTGACTGGAAAATAGTGCTGCTTGAAAAGTTTTTCACCCCAAATTAGCGAATGTGACTGTGACTCTAGGGGCAGTTTCCTCTCCAAAGACTGTCATGACTATGACTTCTCCCTCTATTTGTCTGCCTGTCTGTCTGTCTATCTATATGTCTATGTAATTGTTTATCTTTCTATCAATTGCATCTATCACTATTTTTATCTGTTTGTAAAACAAACCTGCATATCACATTTGGCTGCACTCTGAGCACATACAATGATACAGAGCATATTTGTACTCCACTCCTGCATAGACCTCATGCTGTCCTGATATTCCCGTATCACAAGCATAACTACCTTAACATTATCAACAGCAACCCCTTCTGAAAGTTACTATTACATTTTCTCTCCTAACAGAGTCCATCATTACACATGACTGCCTGACATCAACACATTGCTTAAATATAACTTGCATCACCTCATGGACAAAAACCCTCTTTTTCTATAAAACTGTAAATAATTCCAAGACTAAACATATGCTACTATTACTTTTTCATGTACTGCCACCTACTGTACCTGTTAAAACTATATTGTTTACCATTCCTTCCATTGAAATGTACACCTCCATATCTTTTCCTAATGATGTGTATGCCTTCCTTAGAATAGAAAATAAAACAAATCTTACTACTTACAAATCATCATGTTGATTCTCCATGCCTCATTAACAATTCCACACAACCTCACTAACTTCATTATGCAGCAGAGGTGGATCTGACCAGAATTTGTTTTAAGAGATTCTTATTTTTATTATTCTTGCTTACATTATTTTGTATATGCTGTATTTTTATTTACAAGGTATTACGGGCCAAATCAAAAGTGCGGTCATTTAGCCATTATTACGAACTTAACTTCCTGAATACTGTCCCTTGGTGCCAAGAAAATGGTCTCCATGAACTTTGAAACAAGGAAGAGGCTCACTGGGCTCACCCCTCTACCCAATTTTCACACTCTTGATGGTGCAGTAATTGAGGATGCCCCCTCATTTAAGTACCTTGGGGTCAGGCTGGACTATCACCTTGATTTCTCGGTGCATGTGGATTCCATCCACCAGAAACTTCACCCCAAACTTGATGTACTTTACAAAAATAAAGGAAGTATTCTGCTTCCTGCCCCATGAGGGATCATCTTGAAGATGATGCTCCCCATCGTCGACTACGGTGACATTGCTTACAATGTTGTTACTAAGTACTAAGTCTACCCTGGCCAGACTGAATTCCATTTTTCACTCCTTCTGCTGTTTTGCCCTGACAGTCTCTCCTTCCCACCTCCCACATCCACTACTACTTACCATACTCTTCCTTCTCCTTCTCCTCCTTTGAAGCCAGATGCCTTGCAAATTGTGTCTCCTTTACTTCTAAATGCTAGCTTGGATTCTTCTCCACACTTCTTCCCTTCTCATTCCCCCCACCACTTCCTCTTACTCCCTTCACAACTCTGGCTCCTGCTTTCTCACCCTCTCCCAATGAAATCGTCTACTTATCAGGCTGCCTTCTCCTTCTGCTTCCCCAACCTGCTGGTCTCTCTACCCCTTACTATCTGCTCTGCTTCCTCCCTTCACTCTCTCAAATCACTCTTCATTGACTTCTTCACTCTCTCTTGCAGCTGCCCCTGATCCTGGGAGTTTACCTATAGAGGGGCGACATCCCCGACAGCAACAGACTCAATGCCGAATGTCGGCATTGTACTGTCTGGGATGTGTGTGTGTGTACTTCCATTGGGGACTGCTACTAAACCCCATGTGGGGCTCTGCCCACACCCTCTGTTCTACATACAACTCCAAGTCAGAGTTATCTAGGGGAGGGGGCCAAACACCGGCTGATGCAGTGCCGATGCCAGCGTAGACCATCACAGTGAACTGACGTTGTTGCTATAATTCTGTCACTGTGATGGTCTTCACTCTTGCAGTTTCGCCATGTGGTCAGCATACCGATTCATGGTCCTGGTCTTTTGTCTCCCACCCTACATTCTCTACTTCCCCTTTAACCTGCAGGCACATTAGTGCAGCTCCCTCATTCACACAATCATTGCTCCCACCTCTGGCACCGTGCCCAAGCCACTGGCACACAATCTGACATTCAGAACTACAAAAGAGCATGAACTGACTGCACTAGGTCCATCTGTCTAGCAAAAAGGAAACACTATTGGGAAGTGCTTACTGATACCTGGGTCAAAGGAAAAGCTTTTTGGGATAATATTAAAGAAATCACAGGTAAAGCCTAAAAATCACCACCTATCATACTGGACTTAGATGGGATCATTACCCTTGACCCTGTAATTATTGCCAATACTTTGAATAATGCATTCATGGACCTCAGCAGTGTTCTCCCACAGGACTTTTTTCATGCAGATGTCATCTTGCTCACCTCTGATAGCACTCCCACACTTACTAGCCACTCCCCATTCTACTTGAAAGTTATCTCACTGCAGGAAGTTCGTAAATACATCCTCAAGGCAATTGGTAAATCTAGACACATCGGGGATTCCCTTGATCTTAAACTGTTGTCCCTCACACTAGAGGAAGTGCTAGTGGCTCTTACCTTGATTTTTAATCTCTCACTTAGCTGTGCCCAGTTCCCCAAGAGATAGAAATCAGCCCTGGTAACACCGGTTCACAAAAGCAGTGACAGATCTCTCCATGTGAACTACCGGCCCATCTCCTTACTTCCGTCCCTCTCCAAAGCACTTGAACACATTGTAGCCAACCAGCTTACAGATTATCTTGATAAACATAAGATCCAATGTACCCAGCAACATGGATTCAGGAAAGGACACAGCACCTCCTTAGCTCTCATGGAATTCACTGGTTTCATACACAAATCTCTGGACCATGGACAGATAGTTGGGGCTGCATTTATTGACCTGACAAAAGCATTCGACACAGTCCATAACCCCCTACTACTGGAACAGTAAAGCAACCCTGGAATTTCCACCGACTGTAATGCCTGGTTTAAAAGCTATCTGGAGAACCGCATTCAACAAGCCAAAATTGCCAGTGTCATCACAGACTCTAAACCAGTTTGCTCAGGTGTCACTCAAGGGTCCATCCTGGGCCCTCTACTATTTAGTCTCTTCTTAAACGATCTCCCAAGATCCTGCCCCGAACAAATCCTACTATATGCAGATGATGCTGTTATCCACACAAGTCACATAGACCCCATGCCTCTTGAAAGCCAGCTGCAACTCAGATTTTCATCAGTAGAGAAATGGTTCAGTGATCACAAACTTATGCTAAACTATAAAAAAAACTAAGCTCATGTTCTTCAGCAACTCCTACAATTAACACAGGCATCATCCCCTAACTATCTCTAACCACCTTGGGACCACTCTTGAGCAGGTACATTATTTTAAGTATCTCGGTGTCACCATCCACAGCAACTTATCCTATGGGGTGCATATTGACAACATTGCCAAAGCAGTTAATACTCGCATTGGCCTCCTCTACAGACACAGGAACTCCCTTACACCAGAAGCCTTAAGGTTGGCCATACAGAGCTGTGTTACCTCCATTATTGACTATGGATTAATAATCTATGGATCTGCCACTGAAACTGCCCTCTGGTGCATTTCCACTGCTCTAAACAAGGCTTGTCGTCTAATCTCAGGAGCCCATTATCTCACCCACTCTTGTGACCTCTATGCCCAAACTAGTTGGCTCCAGCTCAAAGATCGCATCAAGTATCAAACATGCCTGATGGCCAAGAAAATAACCCTAGGCCTCCTACCACCTGGAATTCAAGGTCTTCTCAGACCCTCTCTTAATACGGCTCTGAATTCCATCTCTTTCTGGTCCCTCGCTGCCGTACCTCCCAAGGGACAAAAATAGTTTGCCTACAGAGCCCCGCTTTGGATGAATGCCCTGAACTGTGACATCTCCGACTAATCCAAATTGGGCCCTTTAAAATCCAAGCTACAGTGACTACTCTCTGCCACTCATTCCTGTGACTGTTTCCACTAAACCCTCTTTGGCAATCTAAAACCCTAGCACTTGATTACTGTTAAATCTCCTCAGCACCATCTCCGACATCCCCTCCCCCCTGCTACCCTACCCCCTTCACCTTTCCTCAGCTCTACCTAATGCTCCTCCCCCGCCAACTGTCCCGACAAGGTCTGTTTGCTGATTTCAGCTTTCCTTATGATTTTGCCAGTAACTGACAAAGCTTGTTTTTGGCTGATTTTCAGTTTACTGTATGCATTCCTGTGCATGAAACTGCGCAGCGTTACTCATTTCTATTCTTTAATTCACTGTGAATGTCAACTATTGCTTTCTTTTCTTATTTACAATTATTTTACCATACCCTGTTTAGTCTGTAAACCTGTTGATCTTCTTTCTCTATGTATACTGTTTTGCCATACTTTTTATTCTGTTAACCTGTTGTATTACGCTGCTGATGTGGAACCTTTGTAAAAGAGCTCTAAGCTCAAAGGTATTTGTAATCCAAAATCTAAATAAATAAAAATGAATAAATAAAAAAAATAAACCCTGCATTGCATGTTGCATTCTGCTAATTGTTTTCCCCCAGCGCTTTATATATTGTCATACCTACTTCTACAGTTTATTTGCCTTTGTACAACAATTATTAATTTGTTTATGCTCATTATCTTTTATTAGTACTATTGTATTATTCATACTTCTGTACCGCAGTGTTATACTCTTTTCCTCAGGGGGTCCCTATTCCATGACTGTTTCTCCAAATCTGGCTAATATAATTGCTCTGCCCCATTTAAAATTGCAACTATCCTTATGGTGCAGTTTGAACTATTTATCCAATTTTCTGTATCTGCTTATACCTTCGTACACCTCTGTACCGTTACTATGCTATGTTTTAAGTAAAGGATTATATATGCACCTTTTTTAATTGTAATGCTGTTTTGCACTGTTTGCTCCCTTGTCCTTTCATGCCATGACACATCTGGAAACGAGTTGTTACCAGCTCAGTATGTATTTCCTGGTAAAAAATGTTGAACTCACTCACTCACTCAAATATGTGGATCACAGTGGGAAAGACTTAATCCAGAAAATAAGAGATGACTCTAAAACTGAGACAGTATTCAGCCATAGAGGACATTATGGATCAGCAGGAGGAAAAATAATAAAGCATATAGAGACACAGAAACATAAAACTTGATGGCAGATAAGGACTGCTTGGCCCTCTTAGTCTGCCCATTTTTTCCCTACCTTCTGTATTACCGCATATCCTACTTGATCTCTGGCTCTACCCCCACCCTTGCTGTACCCTTAAGGTCCCCTTATGCCAATCCCATGCATTCTTGAACCTCGCTACAGTTTTTGCCTCTACCACCTCCACTGGGAGTCTATTCTGGCATCCACCACTCTTTCTATGAAGAAGTACTTCCTCACATCACCCGAGTCTACCCCCTCCAACTTCATAGTATTACCCCTTGTTCTTGAGCATATTTTTTTTCTGAAAAATGCTACTCTCTTGTACTTTATTTATACCCTAGAGGTATTTGAAAGCCTTTATCATAGCCCCTCTCTCTCCCCTTTCCTCCGGGGTGTACATATTGAGATCTCTCAGTAATTCCTCATAGGGCTTATTATGCAAGACCCTGCACACTCAGTCTTTGTCCTTCTGGAGATGAGGTTTCCGATTGGACACAGTACTTCAGGTAAGATCTCACCAGTGATCTATACAGAGGTAACACCGCCTCCCTCTTTCTGCAGGTGATACCTCTCCCAATGCACCCCAGCATCCCATTAGCTCTCCCAACTGCCTTGTCACACTGTCTGGTAACCTTTAGGTCAGCAGATATGATTACCCCAGGTCTGTTTCCTGTTTTGTGGTTGCCAATACCACTCCACCCCATTTTGTACTCTGCACCTGGGTTTCTGTGCTCCAACTGCATGATTTTGCACGTTTTTGTACTGAAATTTAGCTGTCATACCCTTGACCACTCCACTAACTTTCTCAGATCACTACTCATTTTTCCACCCGTCCTGTAGTGCCAACCCTATTGCAGATATTAGTGTCATCCACAAAAAGGCAGACCTTCCACTCCAGCCCCTCTGCAGTGTCACTAATAAAGACATTAAAGAGGACTGGTCACATTACTGATCCCTGTGGCACCCTGCTGGTCACCCTCCCTTCCTCAGAGTGAACCCTATTTAACACCACCCTCTGTCGCCGATCCCCTAACCAAGTCCTTTCCCAGTTTACCACCTTTGGACCCACTCCTAGGCTGCTCTGCTTGCTTATGAGTCTCCTATGTGGAACGGTGTTGAAGGCCTTACTCTAATCAAGGTAAGCCACATCCACTGCTCTACCCTGACCCAATTCCCTGGACACTCAATCAAAGAAAACAATCAGCTTTGTTTGACATGACCTCTCCCACTGTGAATCCATGCTGCCTCAGATATTGTAAGCCACTGAATTCAAGATACTTCACATTTCTTTCCTTCAGTAGTGACTCCATTAATTTCCCTAAAACCATAATCAGGCTGACTGGTCTGTAGCTGCCAGCCTCCTCCTTACTACCACGTTTGTGTAGTGGGCCTACATCTGCCCTCCTCCAGTTCTCCAGAACCACTCCCGTCTCCACTGAGTGACTGAAAAGGACCGTCAGAGGTGCAGCCAGTACCTCCCTGAGCTGTCTCAATATTGTTGGCTACACCCCATCTGGCCACACTGCCTTGTCTACTTTCAGATTTGCTAGTTCCTTCAGGATTCTCTCCTCCGAAAATTTTCATCTCCCTTCCTTGATGCCCCTGTTACTTTTCTGTGGCCCCTCACCTTCCCATTCCCCTGTGAGCACTGAACAAAAGTATTTGTTTAGGTTGTATGCTTTGTCGTGGTCCCCCTCCACCCATTCTCCCCCTTCCCCTTCCTCTCTTAGTCTTGCAATCCCTTCCCTGGTCTTCCTTTTTTCACTTACAGTACATACTGGAAAAATGTTTTATCCCCTTTAGTTACTGCCTGGGTATTCTATCCTCCATTTTTGCTTTTGCGCTCCTGACTACTTTCACTGCCTCCCTCTATTTCTTCTGATACACCTCCCTATCCTCTTCCCTCTGTGTCTTCTTATACTTCCTGAATACTAACTTTTTTGCCCTTACCTTCCCAGCCACCTCTTTTGAGAACCATAGCAGTCTCTTTTTCCTCTTTACTCACTTGTCTGATGCAGAGCTTTGTTGTCTTCACTATGCCCCCCTTTAGCATCACCCACTGTTCCTCCACTCCACCCAAATCTCCCCCCTGCCTGGGCATCCCTGAGGCAGTCACCCATCTTTTTAAAATCAACTCTCCTGAAGTCCAGAACCCTCACCCATGAGTAGATTCTTCTACAGTTTGTATATTTAACCATACTGTGCAGTGATCACTGGTCCCAAGGTGGCCTCCCACCGTGACATCTGCAACACTGTCCCTGTTGGTGAGTACAAGTTCCAGTATTGCCTTGTCACAGGTGGGCTCCCTTACTAGTTGTCTGAGGAATGCCCCCTGCAGGGAGTCAAGGATGTCCATGCTACTGGGAGGCTGCACTGTACATTTAGCAGATTTAAGTCCCCCCATCAGCAGCACTTCCCCCTTATTTTCCATCTTTTGGATGGCTTCTATCAGAACCTTATCCAACATTCCCTGTCTGTAGATCTTCTCTATTCCCTGTTTCTAGGGTGACCCGCGGTACCTCTGTCCCCCACTTTCTCTGTACCTCTGTTGCTTTTATGCTTTCCTTCACATAAGGCACCACTCCTCCACCTTTCTTTCCCATTCTGTCAGTCCTGAACAGAGTACAGCCTAGTAGCCACTGTTTCCCCACTCACTCACTCCACTTCTTCATAATATAAAGTACTCCATCTTGGTAGTAGTCTCTCCTATCTTGCCACAGCCCTCTATTCCACTACATATTTACCTAATTTCCATGTACCCCTGCCCCTCTGACACACCTGGTCTTGAACTCACAACCCTCTGCACCAAAGTCAGGAACCCTAAATACCAGACCATCCAAGTGGTAACAATTAGTCTAAGTTTTTAGTTTCCAATAAATTTCCTTGCCCTCCCCCCCCCAAATATATCAGTCTTGGAACACCCTGGCAGCTGGGCCCAACCTCTCTACATTCTTGTACAACAGTACAACAGGCATCTACCTGTAAACCCCCTACAAATTGGGGATTACTATCATGTCTTCCTGGGCTCCTTAATGCCCACTGTCAGGCTGGTGTCCTGTCTTAAGTAGTTCTACCTATTTGTGTGAGAGTGCCACATTGAGCCTCCACACCTGTCCTTTTAAGAGAGTACCTAATCTATGTTTAGAAAATAGAAATTAGTCTGGGCTGGGTCCAAGCGATTTAGGGCTTGCTGCTTGCCAGACAGTGGGTTATTTCACTCCATTCTGCAGTCAATATTTGCACAGAGGGAGCTCACATAGAAACTGAGATTGTTAGAAACATAGAAACATAGACTTTGATGGCAGATAAGGACCACTTGGCCCACCTAGTCTGCCTATTTCCCAACCTACAGGATAAGCTGCAGATCCTAGTTAACCAACAGCCTATTTCTTCCTACTCCCCACAAGAATTGCCTTATGTCTGTCCCATGCATTCTTGAATTCTCCCACAGTTTTAGACCCCAGGAAGGCTGTTCAATGAGTCCACCACCCTCTCTGTGAAAAAAATACTTCCTCACATTGCCCCTGAGCCATCTCCCTCTATCTTCAAATTGTGCCCCTTGTACTTGCACATCTCTTTTTCTGAAAGATGCTACCCTCTTGGACTTTGTTGATTCCACTGAGGTGCTTAAAAGTTTCTAATATGTCCCCCCTCTCCCTCCTTTCCTCAAGGGTATACATATTAAGCTCCTTTAGTCTCTCCTCATATGGATTCTATTGCAGACCCTGCACCATTTTAGTTGCCTTCCTCTGGACCGCCTCCATCCTGTCTATGCCCTTGTGGAGATGGGGTCTCCAGAACTGGACACAGTACTCCAGATGGGGTCTCACCAACTGTCTGTACAGAGGGATAACAACTTCCTGTTTTTTGCTAGTGATGCCTCTCTCTATGCATCCCAGTATCCCCCAGCCCTCCCGAATGCCTTCTTACATTGCTTGCTAACCTTAAGGTTAATCTGATATGATTACCCCCAGGTCCCTTTCCATTTTTTTTGTTGTTACTACCTCACCCCCTTCCCATTGTGCAATCTTCCCTACGGTTTTATTTTTCCCAGGTGCATTATTTTGCACTTCTTTGTATTGAATCCAATCTGCCATACTTCTGACCATTCCTCCAACCTTGCCACATCCCTTCTCATCCTTTCCATGCCTTCTTGTGTATCAACCCTGTTGCAGATCTTTGTGTCATCTACAAAGAGACATACTTTTCCTTCCAGTCCCTCTGCAATGTCACTTCTAAAAACATTAAAAAGGACTGGACCCAGTACTGAACCCTGCTGTACCCCACTAGTAACACCTCTTTCTTCAGAGTGGACTCCATTTACAATTAACTTCTGTGTCCTGTTGTCCAGCCAATGTTTTACCCGGGCTACCACCCTGGGACCCACTCCCAGGCTGGTTAATTTGATTATTAATCTTTTGTGTGGGACTGTGTCAAATGCCTTGCTAAAGTCTAGGTAGGCCATGTCCACAGCCCCTCCCTGGTCTACTACTTTGGTCACCCAGTCAAAAAAATCAATTAGATTCATCTGACATGACCTTCCCGCTGTGAACCCATGCTGTCTTGGGTCCTGGGCCCCATTGGCCTCTAGGTACTCAACAAGTCTTTCCTTCAGAAGTGATTCCATCACTTTCCCTACCATAGAGGTCAAACTGACAGGTCTGTAGTTTCCTGCCTCTGGCTTGCTCCCACTTTTGTGAAGGGGAATCACTTCCGCCTTCCTTCAGTCCTCAGATACCACACCATCCTCCCATGATTTATTAAAAAGGGTAGCCAGTGGTGTCACTAGTTCTCTCCTTAATTGTTTTAGAATTCTGGGGTGAATTCCATCAGGCCCCATTGCTTTGTCCTCCTTCAGTTTTAGGAGTTCTTTCAGACCCCTTTTTTCTGTGAAAGAACTGGGATCAACCCCCCTATCCAGAGTGCATCTGTTAATTGGATTAGGCACCTCCTCCTCCTCCTCTTTTGTGAATACTGAGCAGAAGTATTTGTTCAGTATCCCTGCTTTTTCACTGTCCCGCTCTGCCCACCCACCATCCATTCTATTCAGCCTCACTATCCCTCCCTTTGTCTTTCTATACTCCCTGATGTACTATAAAAAGCTTTATCCACCTTCTTAACTGAGTTGGCTATCTTTTCCTCAGTTTGGGCCTTTGCTATTCTGACTTCCCTTACTGCTTCCTTCTGCCTTATCTGCTGTTATAGTAAAGATAGAGAAGTTTGTCTAACCTGCTTTTATCGCAGCTTGAACATTTGGATGGGAACCACCATATTAGGTCCTGGACTTCCAGTAATTGGACCAATAGAACCACCAGGGACCTAAAATGGAGCCTGTCCCCAGGGATCTTGTGGGAAGAAAATTTTGTAGTTTGTAGTTTTGAGTGTTGGTGCCTAATTGGACCTGGAGGGGGAGCCCTTACTGTGACTGACAGTTCCCTCAACCAACCAAACCTTTTGGATTACAAGGGAAATTCCTAGAACTGCCTGAAGCAGTGAATCAGTTAGAGTTGGAAGAGTGAACAGCTCAAGCTTTTGAGCAGCTGCTCCCAGATGGAGGGTAGGGGAATCAGTGAGGAAGAGGCTTAGTTGGGCTTTCTGCCACGCTCTCCTGCAATTGAACTGCCTATTGCAGAAGTCTGACCTGTCCAATTTCCAGCCTGGAACTGCGGCAGAAGAACAGAAGAAGTGTCATTGCAACTTGTGATTTGGACCGAAGACTTGCACCCGAACCGATCGGCCCAGCTTGTTGAGAGAATTAGACTTGGATTAAAAGGTTTGTGCAGTAAAGCTATCAATTTGCAACTGGACGGAATCTGAACTGTTGTTTAAAGAAGTTAGCAATATAAATGTTCTGAATGTGTTTCATGGGTTGCAGTTTGGTTCCCCATGATCAAATCTGTTATGCCAGCTGGAGGCTTCACCAGCAGAAGATCACAAACTTTTCCAGAACTGTTCACCCTGCCTGGGCCCAGCCATCTCAGCCTAGGCTGCTGCTCCTGCACCAGAGACCATCCTGGCGAATGACCGGCTTGGAAATTCAGCCCTCTGCCCAACAGCATCAAGCAGGTTACAACCACCTAGAGGTGAGTCATGTCGGCCCAGCTTCCCCCGGCCCCTTGATCACCACCACAAGGTCTACATATCACCTGCAGTACAACCAGATCCTAGTAGGGTGACTACAAATCAGGGTAGCTCCGTGAAATGAAAGCTAAAATCATTTTGGTACCATTCAATTGTTTTCTTTTTAACGGGTTCTTGCAAAGGACTGAGCCATCTGGCTTGGATTACAAATAATTGAGTTGTGTGCATGTTTAACTGCTTTTTCTTCCCCTAAGGGCCCCAACATCAGCTGCAACACCGGCCACCCTGGGCAACGCTTCAGGCTAACCTGCATGACATTCTGGGTACCCAGGGTTGCTGAACTGTCTAACTGGGACTTAAAGTGCATGCTAGACAATCCTGATTTAAATCAGATTGCTAATCATTCTGCTAGAGTCCCTCCCTTGTTCATTTCCCCTAAATAAACCTGATTGCCTTTTTTCACATTTAACCAGGCTAGTGTGCATATTATTAATTGGGTTACAGTGTTAACATTGTATTGTTGCCTTGCTAACCTTATTTTCAGGGAGTCTCCAGGGCAGTTGCTGCAGGTCCAGCCTTGGTGGTAAGTGAGAAGTGTGTGAGCACATTATTACTGCTGTCCATTGATTGTGAGTGCACCATTGTGTTATTTCTTAGGCCACTAGAAGGGTTGGTGGGTGGTTATAATTTTCCAGAGGGCTATACCAGAGTAGATAAGCAACCCCAATACCATTTCTCTGGGTGGAGGCACCTAATTAGAAAACTCAGGCCCCTCAACCCGTGTATTGCCATACAGACAAGGGTAGTGGCCCTTAGAATAGCACTGCCTAGGGGTTATATCCTTTTTGCCAGTCATCCACACTATGCTCCTCCTTGTCACCACCTGCCTTCCCCTCCCTTTTTTTATTTTTTTTTTATATTTAATATACTTTATTACATTATTTGGTTAAATGTAAGCTGGTAACATGTGACAAGCTTATGTCCAAATAATTTGAAAAATGAGTACAGAACATTTACAGCATGACAGTGTGGTACATAGTCTGATGCTTACAAATTCCCCCACCCCCATTCGCCTCCTCCCCTCCACCCGTGCCAGCCCAGTCTGCCACCAGTACTACAGATCCAAGTCATGAATGCAAACAATGTTTACTTCCTAGGTGGGACACAGACATGCCAAGTAAATGAACTCCCTCCGACCATTAATTACTTGTTAGGAGAGTATAGAGAGGTTCCCATCTTATAGCATATTTCTTAGTGCCATTAGACAGCTTTACGATCGTGTATTATGCTTGCAGAGCAAACATGATTTCATGAAACCATTCCAGATAACTGGGAGCATCAGAATCCTTCCAATGTCTTAGTATGACATTTTTCGCACATGCAGAGATCAAAGCCGTATGGGCTCTCTGACTGCCCCCAGGTATTAAAGTATACTCCCCAATGAAACATGTTTCAACTTGGAAGTTGCCTGTCAGCGCTAGTAAGGGGCTTAATCTATTCTCTATACTTCGCCAGAAAATGACTATCTTTTCACAAGACCATAACATGTGAATCATATCATCAGTATCCTGCTGGCATTTAGGGCAAAGACTATTGTGCAGGAGACCAAAACGATGTAATTTGAGGGGGGTATAGTATAGATTATGAATTATGCGAAACTGCATGTATCTATATTTGTCCCATTTAATATATTTATATAGGTGTGCCCAAATAGGGGCCCAGTCTTTAGAATTAGAGGAGATCTGGGTAACCCTGCTCCATTGAACATAGTTATGATTGTCATCTGAAAAAGCTGTTGATATAATAAAGTCATAGGAATAGGATATTACATGGGAGGAGGATATGGTCTCCAAATAAGGGGATAGCGCACTGGAAAAGCTGCCTTCCCCTCCTACTCACCCCTGTGTCCTACCCCTTCTGGTGACCCCTCCAACATTTATCCCCTTCTCCCCTCCTCCTGCCCCACTCTCCCATCCTCCTGCCTCCCCCCTTCTCCACTATCCCTGGCGTCCTGAAGCCTCCATCCTCCACTCACTAGGTACCTATTTGGCATCCCTCTGAGCATATAAACTGGATTACAGCAACACCACTAATCTGCCTACCCCCACCTCCTCTCACATACCATCCCTGTCAAGGAGACAGCTGGCCACCCTAAACAGATTGCTTATGGCAATGCTGCTCCTCACCACAGGCAACATTGAATCCAACCCTGGATCTCTCCCTACTCCACCCTCTAATTTGCCAAAAGGGCTACATATAGTCCATCTGAATGTAAGAAGCCTACTCCCCAAAACTGACCTTCTTCAACCCCTGATGTCCAATTTAAAACCCTCGGTCCTCATCATCAGAGTCTTGGCTCAGTTTGGAACTCCCCGACTGTTCCATCTCCATTCTTGGGCAGGACAGATCATTCAGAGGTGGGGGAGGGGCTATGTATGTTTCCACCTATATCCGATCCTCAGTCTGTCTCTCCACTGCCTCCCCCTCTGCCTACGAACTTTTGTTAGAAAAACTATCCCTACCCTGCTGCCTTCCCATCTTTGTAGGTGGAGTTTACTGCTGCCCCAATCTTTCTGCCTCTTCCCCATCCTCTATTACGGAGCTCCTCTCTTTTCTCACCACCCTTGCCACCTCTGGAGAACTCTACATATTAGGGGACTTCAACATTAATTGGTTGCCCAGCACACAGTACAAAATCTGCAATCAGATCTTGTCCCTAAACCTAAGTAAACTCAAAGATCCTATGTGCTTAAATCATAAATCAAGTAAACCTACCTTAATATACTGGGTACTGATGTCTCACCCACACTGAGTCATCACCTCTGGGATACTTCTGGATGCACTCAGTGATCACCACATGGTTTACTGTGTGCAAAAAATTAATTGGGCAAAATCCTCTTCAGTTATTCTCAACCTTTGCTACTTCCATTCCCTTGAACTGTCTGCCCTCCAGAATGACCTCAACACTATGGACTGGTCATCCATTTACACTGCTTCCTCATTGGCTTCAGCCATGAGCTACTTCAGCTCCCAATTTCTGAATGCCTGGGACAGTCATGCCCCTCTTAGAAAGACCAGGACCCATGGCAATCACCTGTCCTGGGTCACCTCTGAGCTGCTAGCATGCCAGTGTGCTCAAGATCAGGCATGGGCAGTGTTTAAAGCTTCTGGAACCCTTAAGGATCTACAGAAGTATCACTCCATCTGCAATGCATGCATTAGGGCCATCTACCTTGACAAGGCATAGTACTTCAGCTATTCCTTTTATAAAAGCCTTAGCAATCCCTTCAAATTCTGGAAGGTTGTTCATGCTCTGTGTTCTCCCCCTGCCCAACCTCCCCACCTGTTCTATAGGTAGGCAATCACACTCTCTGACCCTCCCCCATGGTGACTGAATTTAATAACTTCTTCACCACTTGTACCTCTTCCATCCTTGCTTCCTTACCACCCACTGCCCCCCCTACCAGCCTCCTCAGCTCAGATACCTTCCTCTTCATGCTTTTCTTTTAAACCTGTCTCCCCTGATGACACCCTCTGAGAATTACTATCCCTAAATCCTCATAAAGGCAAAAGCCCTGATGGGCTTCACCACAAGCTACTTCACCTCTCAGCTTATGCTATAGCCCACACTCTGGCTACTCTCTTGAATTTATCCTTCTCACTCACCACCGTCCCCGATGCTTGGAAGGTCACCACTGTTGTCCCCTTCCAAAGGGCAGTGACCCTGCCAACCCCAGCAATTATCACCCTATATCTCTGTTCCCAATCCTGGCTAAGCTTCAAGAGCATCTGACTCTGGCACAGCTCTCCACTTTCCTTGACTCTTTCTCCTTTTTCACCCCCTTCCAGTCTGGGTTCCACAAGGCCCACTCCACCACCACCTCCCTACTTCAGCTCACTGACTCCATTCTCTCAGGCATGGATCAGGGACACATCACTTCTGCCATCTTTGTCGATCTGGCCAAAACCTTTGACACTGTTGCCCATTCTCTACTCAGCAATCTGACTGCGGATGGCCTCACTGTATCTGCCACCAGCTGGTTCTAGTTCTACCCAATGGGCAGATCTCAGTCAGTCAGGGTTGACAACTCCCTCTCCTCACCTCTTCCAATCAACACAGGTGTCCCCCAAGGCTCAGTACTTGGTCCAATATCATTCTCCATATTCCTGAATGACCTACCTGATGCTTGCTCATCTGCTAGTATCCACATGTACATAGATGATACCATGTTATTTGCCTCTGGTAGTTCAGCCATGGAGGTGGTGACCAGCCTTCAGTTGGACTTTAACAACATCCAGCACTGGTTTCACGTAAATCAACTTTCCCTAAATGCCAAAAAAAGTGTCTCCATGACCTTTGTCATCAGGCAAAAGCACACCAGGCTTGATGTAACCCCCACATTCCATTCCCTCAATGGTTCTGTACTGGAAGATGTCTCCAGTTTCAAATACCTCAGGCTGTGGCTCAACAAGAACCTTTATTTTGCAGTTCATGTGGATGCCATCCACAAAAAGTTATTCCCCAAACTCGGTGCTCTGTACAGACACTGCAGTTGCCTTCCACCACAAGCCTGAAGAGAGATCATCCAAAAGATGATCCTCCCTATATTTGACTATATATTTCACTCTTTTTAACTCCTCTGCTGTTTCGCTCTCGACTGTCCACTTCATACTGAACACTGTGACCGCTACACTTTGCTTTCATTCCCCTCCCTCAGAGCCAGACGTCATGTTCACAGCGTTGCTTTAATTGGGACGTACTGGCTTGGCTCTCTGCCACCCTACTTGCAATCCCTCATCTTGGTTCCACCCACACACACCCTTTAAACCCTCTTTAACTCCACCCACGGGGCTCTCGTCCCCTCCCTGTGCACCACGTCAGGTCGAGCCGCCTTCTTGTATCAATTCCCAAATATCTGAAAATCCCTCGCTTTAGAAATCCACTCTGCTCAGTTCCCTTGTGCTCGATCCTTCCTCCTCTTCCACCAACACATAGCTCCCTCTTGCAACTGCACCCAATTCTCCTCCTCCACGATAAATCTCTTACCTCAGGTCAATTCTCTGTCCGCTTGAGGGGTTCTTAGCATCCCAAAGGGGGGAAGGCCTTTGTCTGACTTTTCTCCCTCCCATCCATCTTTCCTCTAGCTTACCCACACTTTACCCAGTTAGCTGTACAACCTCAATCTAAATTAGGTGGCTATGCACTTTACAGACTAAGTGCCGGTCATGGTAATGTATAATCTAGCACTTTGTATGTTGTGTTTATTTGTATCACTGTAATCCAAGTGTTATATAAAGCCCAAGCTTGTTTTGTTTCTGCAATGTTTAACCTGCTCTGTGAAGTGCACATGGGGCCATTTCTATGTAACACACCTTTACATGTTCTAATTTAAGTTGTTAGTTTTTGAATTATTACTACCTGTCTCCAAGCTGATGGAGTGTACTGCATTCTCTGTATTCGCTCAGTAATGTAATGTAATGTGATGTTTTCTGCTCCCTCCTTTATATCCCCTCCTCCAGGACACATCTGGAAATGAGCTAGTACAGCTCATAATGTCCTTCCTGGTGAAACATTTCAAATAAATAAATCATGGCTATATCACAATAATGTTTTTTTATGCACCATGACTCAGTAATGGTGACAATATCTAAGGCAGCCTCTGCTATAATGACCTGTAGGTCCTGAATTTTGTTACCTAGACTTCAAGCATTCGCACACATGGCCTTCTAGATTTAGCTACTACCCTGCTTGTCAACCCGCCTTTCCCCTTTTGCCCACTTTCCTTATACCCTCTGCTCTCAATCCCTCCTCCAGAGGGGTAAGTTTAGAAACATTCAGCCCCCTCAGTTGCAATTTATAGATTCTGTTCTCTATAGTGCAGACTGCCTACGTGCTGTGTACCAGAGGTATGTAGGCAACCCTAAGTGCGATTGCCATATAGAGGATCCCTGGTGGCATTCATGAACAGAGCACATGCCAGTTGTGCACTGGATCCTCCAGTTGCCCAACCAGCTAAGCATCAGGGGCAGGCCGGGGGCATGTTAGGGGGTGTACCTCATGCAGTGCCCTTGCACAGTTGCACTGATTGACATTTTGGGGCTCCAGCGTTTATGCGCGGGGAACTTGGCATACTACAATATATGCCCCCCATGTCAAAGACAGGTCACAGCAGCCACAGGAACCCCCTGCATACAGCTGTCTCATCTGGCTGGGACACCCGGGAGGGTCTGGCTGGTCATTTGGGCAATCACTCACTGGTTTCTCACTGGACAGTGCACGCCATCCCAGGATCCCCTGATTGCATGTTGAGTGGGATCCATTATGGAAACTGGGCTGGGCATCCCATTGGATGCCCACCAGCATCTGCCACTCTGCACCCATGTTGTCATGATCCTCCTCCACACAGCTGTGTGCTGAGGGGGCAGAAGCATGGTCAGGTTGCTGGTGGTCATGTATGCTGTCCGGTGCACATCGGTGTGGGGGTGTAGAGCAACGTGGGAGGGTTATGCATGTTTTATGGATGATATTTGCCCATTTGTGAGTCACGGCCATTGCTCCCATCATAAGCCCTGTATTTAACAGTACATGCTGCTAATTGTTTTCCCTCAGCATTTTATGCATTGTTGTATGCCTACATACACAGTACCATTTGCCTTTGCAAAAATAATTTGTTGATCTTGATTACCATTACTTTGTACTGTTTGTATTGCTTGCACTCCTGTACCTCATTGTTATACTCATATTTTCCCTCTCACTCCTTCTCCCAGGACACATCTAGAAACAAGCACAGAGGTAATATATAGACCACCAGACCAAGGGGAGGAGATAGATGGGGAGATGATGCTCTCTCTTCAAAGGATGGCACATAAGGGGGAGGCAGTGCTAGTTGGCGACTTCAATTTACTGGACATACTGCAGACTGGAGCCTCACTGAAGCAACAATGATGAGGAGCAGATTTATCCTGTACTTCCTACAGGGAGCTTTCCTTAAGCAACTAGTCATTGAACCTACATGGGAGAAATTAATTCTCGAGCTGTTGCTCACAAATGGGGACAGTGTGACAGGGGTTACAGTAAGGGAACACCTGGGAAATGATGATCACCAATCAGTAGGGTTTGGGACAATCCCACTGGTGGAATCCAGCCACGCAAAAACAAATCCTTGACTTTAGGAGGGCAGATTTTGGAAAAATGGGGAAAAGCTTAGAAGTGGCATTAGCTGGAACAGGGAAGGAAATAGGAGTGGAGGAACAGTGGGCAGTGTTCAAATCTGGGATAACTAAAGCAACACAACTCTGTGTAAGTATAGCCTAGAGGTTAGAGGTACGAGGTGTGAATGAGCTTGATACATCCAGCAGACCAGACCTGAGTTTGATTCTCACAACCTCCACTTGCATACTGTGTGACTCTGAGCAAGTCACTTAACTGCCCAGTGCTCCCAGGTCGCCCCTGAAAACAGGCACTTGTGCCTAGTGGGCCTTACCCGGTTACCAAAGACTAAAATAAATAAAACAGGTTAGCAAGGGGAAAAGGAAGAGGAGACCACTATGGTATTCCAAGGAGGTAGCTGAGAAAGGGAATGCAAACAAAATTGCATTCAAACAGTACAAAAAGACACAGGCAGAAGGGGACAGGGAGAGGTACCAGGAGAAACAAAGGGAGGTAGGGAGGGCAGTGAGGGAAGCCAAGGCACAAACGGAGGAGCACATTGCAAAATTTTATTTTATTCTTTTTGGTAACCGTGTAGGGCCCACCAGGCAAAGTACCTGTTTTCAGGGGCGACGTGGGGTGCTTAAGTGACTTGCTCAGAGTCACACAGTATGTAAGTGGAGGTTGTTGGAATCAAACATCTGCTGGATGCACCAAACTTATTTACAGCTCGTTACTCTAACCTCTAGGCTATATTGCCAGCCCAGAAATCAGTGGTGAGGGGACAAAACCTTTTACAGATATATCAGAGAAAAAAGGAAGGCAAGGGGGGGAGAGTGAAACTGAAAGTGGAGGATGGTTGTAGTGTGGAGGATGACAGCCGCAAAGTACCATACCAAACAGATACTTCTGCTCAGTCTTTACAGAGCAGAGGGCAGGAAAGGAGCCAGAAAAAAATACAAAGGGTACGATAGGTACAGAAATTGATGCAGGTCCCTTTCCAAGGGAAACGGTCCTAAGAGAACTGGAAAGCATAATGGTCGATAAAGCTATGGAGTTGGGTGGGGTATATCCCAGGGTGCTGAGGTGGTGGCAGAACCCTTGGAAACCTTGTTCAGCATGTCACTGTAAATAGGCGAGGTGCCCAAAGACTAGAGGAGAGCTGATGTAGTCCCCCTATACAAAAGTGGAAGCAGAGAGGAAGGGGGAAACTACAGGCCAGTCGGCCTGTCCTCAGTAGTGGGGAAGATAATGGAAACACTACTGAAGGAAAGAATAATGGAATACTTGGTTGCCAGTGGTCTACAGGACTCAAGGCAACATGGTTTTACAGGAGGGAGGGAGGTCATGCCAGACTAACCTCATTGAATTCTTTGACTGGGTGATAAGGGAGGTGGATTGGAAAGGGGCAATAGATGTGGCCTACCTGGACTTCAGCAAGGCCTTTAATATTGTGCCACATAGAAAGCTGTTAAACAAGCTAGGGAACATGTGATTAGGACAGATGATGTTAAAATGGGTGGAAAATTGGCTAGATAACGACACAGAGGGTGATGGTAAATGGCTGTCACTACACAGAGGAAAAAGTGACCAGTGGGGTTCCACAGAGATCTGTGCTGGATCAGTCCTCTCTTCAATATCTTTATTAGTGACATTACATAGGACCTAGAAGGGAAAATTTGCCTGTTCGCTGATGATACAAAGCTCTGCAACAGGGTATACATGTTGGAAGGTATGGAGAGAATGAGAAGAGATCTGCAGAAGCTTGAGTACTGGTCAAGGGACTGGCAGATGAGATTTAATGCAAAAAAGTGCAAGACAATGCACATGGGGCACAAAAACTCAAGAACATCATATCAGCTGGGAGGGGGTTATAAAATGTTCCAAGCAGGAAAGGGACCTGGGGTCTTCATCTCTGATGACCTCAAGGTAGGAAGTCAGTGTGAGAAGGTGGCATGAAAATTAAACAGGATGCTGGGATGCATAGGCAGGGGTATCACCAGCAGGAAAAGAAAGGTCATAATTCCACTATACAGGACATTAGTGAGGCCACACCGCGGGTACAGTGTCCAGTTATGGAGACCTTACCTACATACGGACATAGACAGGGTGGAGGCAGTTCAAAGGAGGGCAACCAAGACAGTGTAGGATTACATCACAAACCCTATGAGGGCAGGCTGAAAGACTTAAAGACTTAAATATGTACTCCTTGAAGGAGAGACGGGAGAGGGGGATATAATTGAGACATATACTGTAAATACCTCATGGGGAGAAACAAGGTGCAGGAAAACACAATTTTTCAAAGAAAAAGATGCTCTAGGACTAGGGGACATGGGAGGAAACTGGAGGAAGAGAGTTTCAGAGGGAATGTGAGGAAGTACTTTTTCACAGAGAGGGTAATGGACAAATGGAACGGCCTGCTGGAAGAGGTGGTAGGGGCAGAAATGATTACAGTATTTATGTAATGCCCCAAAGTTGGTCATTCCAGAAAGATAAAATAAAAATAAATAAACGCAGAGTACACAGGTGCTCAGGGTACCTGCTGCAGGGGTAGGCGGCAGGGTACTGTACTAAGGGGCCCCTAGACATAAAGAGTCAACCTCCTGATCCACAGAAAACACTGTAAATAATAGAAAAGAGTGCCCCTGTACACTTATAGCTGGTAAAAAGACAGATGTACAAGCAATACATGTCATAATGGTCTGGATGGAATGTTGTGCTGAGTGGCTCATGCACAGCATTCCAATCCAGCCATTCTAGAACCCAGGCATGTTTAACTTTAAATTTAATTCCACAGTTAGTCGGTCGGGCAGTTCCTGGGCAGCTGTTGAGGAGAGAGGACACAGTAAGTCAAAGGAACAAGGAAAGGGCTTACCTGGGGGTTGAAGCCATCCCTGAGGACTTAGCTGTGTGCCTGCTCTGCCTCCACTGCCTGAAGAAGCCTGTGCTGCTGTAGTGCTGTGATCAGTGGTGCCATCGGGGCACCACGAAGAAGCAATGCTGTTTCCGCCGTGTTTTAAGGGCTTTTAAGCTCTCCGGTTATTTATTTTGGCCCCTGAGGTATTTCTAAAGTTTTCTCTGGTCCCACGTCGGCAGCAAGCAAGCCGCATCATTTTCGGCCATCGGAGGCCCCCTGAGCCATCCCGCTCACTGCCTGCGTGGTTCCCTCCCACTGCCAACTCACCTCCCACCTCCCTGTGACAGCAGCGACTCCCGGAGACCACAGAGCGGTGACTTGGCGGCAACACACGCTGTGCTGACCACCAGTTTGCTTAGGGGAACTGCATTGTTTGTGAAAAGCGCATTAGGCACTTGCAAAAGGCGGCCGAGCGCCGAAGGGGCATCGGGTCGTTAGGACCCTCAATTTTAATATTAATTGTGGAGGCAGGGCTAGCGACGCCCACGGGGAAGGGCCAGTGCATTAAGGTCAGTTTAACGGCCTATTGAATATTCATTTGAGGCGGAGATTCGGGGTTAATGACAGCAGGCACTGGGAGCCTACACATTTAAAAGGGCAATGAATTTAAAAGGGCAATTCAGGCCCAGAGATAAAGTAGGGCATTAGGCCCATTATAAAGTGGGGCACCAGGCCCAATCTAAGGTGGGGAATCAGGCCCAAAGCAACGTGGGACACCAGGCCCAGTACAAAGTGGGGCACCAGGCCCAATGCAACGAGGGGCACCAGGCCCATTGTGAAGTGGGGCACCAGGCCCAATCTAAGGTGGGGCACCAGGCCCAAGCTAACGTAGGGCATCAGGTCTGAGGTAAAGGTAGGGCATTAGGCCCGAGGTAAAGCCTGGTCTATAGGGAGGCCCCGGCCTAGCGGAATAGGGCAAGCTAGCCTAGTGGTACTAAAGGGAGGCCCCAGCCTAGCGGAATAGGGCAAGCCAGCCTAGTGGTACTAAAGGGAGGCCCCGGCCTAGCGGAATAGGGCAAGCCAGCCTAGTGGTACTAAAGGGAGGCCCCGGCCTAGCGGAATAGGGCAAGCCAGCCTAGTGGTACTAAAGGGAGGCCCCGGCCTAGCGGAATAGGGCAAGCCAGCCTAGTGGAACTAAAGGATTCCCTAGCCACAACGTACAGTAAGGGATCCTACTCCAGAATACCCTACATATAGAAACAGGGGTTCATTTGAGAGTGTTCGATTTGCCTATACTGTGAAATTACTGTGATTACTGTACTGCTTATGCTGAACTATTGTCCTAAGTACCTGAACTATTGTCCTAAGTACCTGAACTATTGCTCTAAGCACCTGGACATTGGTCCTTATCAGTAACAATTACCCCTGAAGTTATAATTTGCCTTCCTCCGGCAAATTATTGTATCATTCCACAGTCTTTGGGCATTCTTCAGTTATATGTTTACTACTGTACGAAGACAGTCTTAATCTTCTATCACACTGCAGTCTCACAGTGTGGTCTGTAACACCACGTACACAGAATCAGTCTCTACTCAGAAGAAGACGTCCTTCCAGCATTCTTCACTCCTGGGAGATCATCCATCAGCTCATCCCGTCCGTTTGTGTCATCCACCGAAGTCGAGTCCGTCGTCAGTCGTACAAGTTGTACCCGCCGTTTTCTTGTTTTCACAGCTTGAAAGTTCGTCCACCGAAACGCATCACGACAGCCATGCCAGTGTCATTCCGTATGGTTCCTGTTCCAGATGTCCCGAAGTTGGTCACCCTCTACAGAAGAGAGAGCTCATCCTGGAGAACCTTTTCTGCGCCCCCACCTGGTCATTCGCCGAAAGTAGAGTCCGTTGAAGCCCAGTCCGGGACGCGTCCGCCGTTTCTTTGTTTTGTGTTAGTTCCTGATCCTGGGATTGCAGAGTCAACCATCATCTCTTCAGATTCTTATGGTTCCTGGTCCTGTCAGAGTTCCTTCTGAGTTCAGCTGTCCCTTGGAGTGCCACAGCATCAGTCAGGTTGTGGTAGTTCTCCATTGGATTCATCGCCACGCAGATCTTGATCTTTCTTCATCCTTGGCAACCCTAGAAGTGGGTTTTGGCCGAGGAACCTCTTGCTTCAGTGTGTTATTTCAGGAACCAGTTGCTTTGGTTCTACATTCTGGCAGCCTCGGAGAGAGTGGGCTTTTGCCGAAGATATATGGTCTGTTTACCAAACCTCTCACCACCCCAGTGGCCTTATCTAGGTCCTTGCTGGGAATTGAGATTAGGGTTCTACAGTTCTGTTTTATTTCCCTTGTAGCTACCAATGAAGAACGACGGTGTACACGAAGATGCCGGATCTCTGGACTCTTGTAATATCTGGACTCTTATGGAAATGTGTGATGCTGATCACCCTAATGCAGTGCTGAGTAGCCTATGTAACTGGATTCTCATTTAGAGTATAGAAGTACAGTATAAACTAGTATCAGAATAAGAGGGGCAGTAGGCCTAGAGTTTATTCTTGTAGTAATAACCATAAAAGTGGTAGATAAAAGTATTTCCCTGTTTCCATTGCCCTATTGTTCTCGGGCAACCCCTCCTCCTTCTTGTGACTGTGTCTGTCTACCCCTGGTACAAAATAAATGCCCTGTGGGCATCGAAATACTAAGTTGACTCCTGCCTCTCCTTGTCTGGATAGCAGTTATCCTATCCACAATAATTCAGACCTTGGTGCCTCATAACATCTTCAACAGAGCACCTCCTGCTCATCACATATTGAGCAGAGCATCACATTTAAGAATGCATGGGATAGGTGTACGGGGATCTTGGTAGTCAATGGAAGGGATAACCTAGTTCCAGGGAAGCTTGAACAAGCACAGTAAATTATAGTACTGGGCAGATTAGGTGGGCCAAAGGCCCTTATCTGCTGACAACATCTTTGTATCTATGTAAGCTGTTACTAGCTCAGTATGTATTTGCTGGGAAAACTTTTGAAATACAAAAAATGTTGATCACAGTGAGTAAAGACTGAAACCAGATAATAAGAGAAGATTTTAACACTGAGACATATTCGGCCATAGATGACATTCTGGATCACCGGGAAGGGAAAAATAAGCAAACAAACAAAACAAACACCGCATATAAACTAAAAGGATAGGCTAATTGGAAATAATTGAAAAGATTAACCCCCAAGCTCAGCTCTGTATAGAAATAAAGCATGTTTCCTGTTTCCTGTACACAAAGAAATGATTTTGACCATGATTCTCCCTGTCTTTGACTATGATGACCTTTTCTATAGCACTGCTCCAAAATACACTATGACCAGACTGGCTGCCCCATTTCATTCCTTCTAGCATTCTGCCCTGGATTGCCCAACCCACACCTACCACAGTTCCCTCTACACATTCTTTGCCTCTTTCCTCTCTTGATGCTAAACTTCTATGTTTCTATGTTTCAAGATGCCTCGGTCATTGTGCTTCCTTCATCTCCAAATTTTGGCTTTGCCCCCCTCCTTTACCTTCATTCCCTTTTACCCTGCCCCCTCATGCATTCCTTTCACAAGTTTGATCCTCACTTACTCTTCCTTCCTATGAAATTGTCTGCTGGCCAAGCAGCTTTCTCCTTTAGGATTCCTAAGCTGTGCTCTACTCCCCTTGCAACTCGTTCTACCTCTTCTCTCTCTTCTTCAAGTCCCTCCTTCAGGACTTACCAGCTGACTCCTGCAAATGCCCTGACCTCTCCTAACCCTACCCAACTGCTCAAATGTCAGCTCCTGTGGTCAGTTGTCCCCAGGGACCCACCCATCCATGACTGTTTCTCCTAAGCTGCCTAATGTACTGTAACTGCTCTGCCTCATTTAAAACTGCACCTATCATTACGGTGCAGTTTACACTGCTTGCACCATTTTTTTTAACTGTGTATACCTTTGTACCTTTGTATACATTTTTACAGTTACTGTGCTATGTTTTAAGCACAGTATTAATTGTGTGACTTATTAATTTGTATTGGTATTTTGCACTGTTTTTCCCTTGTTTTTTCACCCAGGGTGTATCTGGAAATGAGCTGTTACCAGTTCAGTATGTCCTTGTGGCAAAACTTTTAAAATAAATAAATGAATAATAATTAAAGATAAAGCCTTGTTAAGAAAAGCTGTATTAGCAAAACTATATACAGGGTTAATTGGGACAATTTTGCTAATCTCTATAAAGCCCCTTTGCTCACGGATCAATAAATTCAACTCTATCTATGAATGTATGTATGTATATGTATATATTTATATCATACAGTATGTACATATATGCATATACAGACAGACAGAGATAGAGAGACAGACAGACAGAGATAGGGAGACAGACAGACGGAGATAGAGATAGAGACAGAGAGAGAGAGAGACACAGACAGATACAGAGACAGACACAGATAAAGCAATAGAGAAGCAGATAGGCAGACAGACACATAGATAAGTAGATAGAAAGATAGATCTTAGTATACCCTGGGGTCATAGTGATTGGTGTAACAAGTATTTATTGGTCTGCACTGTTTGTGTAGGTCAATGAAAAAAAAAAGATGTATACGTCATGTACAAATCATTTCTAGTATAAAAATAACATCTATAGTAGCAAAGGGAGTAGATCACCATTGCATTCCAGAGTCATGGAGTCAACTTGTAGCTTTTCTTTATACATTGTATATTTATAGAGGATTTCTACTACTCTTTGTTCTTGCCTCAAAGTCTGCAAATTAACTGTATATCTACTGCAACTTTAAATGTGAATGGAGGCAGTTAGATAGAAGAGTACTAAGCAAACTGGTGGATATGTGGAAAGGCAAACAATGAATGACCCAATGATAAAAAATAAAGTAAAATAAAGGGTTCATTGAAAATTCCATATAGTACAAAAAATACACTGACAGGAAAAAAAATGTCCTACAGCAGATGTTAGAGAAGAGTAGCATGATAAATGAGATCAGAGAATTAGAAAATTGAACAGTGGGTTTAGCTAAGAACCTGACAGTAAGTTCATGCTGGCTAGACTGTATCTTGTTAAAAGCTAAATCATGTAAGTAATTAATAGATGTTGTACCTATGGATAATCACAGTGGAGATACTGTATATGATTTAATCTCATTAATATCAATGCCACCTCCACACAGTTACTCAAAACAGACCAAAGAACACTAATATTAAAATGTAGCTAAATAATGAATGCTGATGTTTTTCTACTGAGAAAGAATGTACTTTGGTTATTAGGGAAAAAAAAAATCAGAAAACTTGGAAAAATTCTGAACTCCTATGTAAACAAAACTGTATCATATCCAATGAAGTAAATTATAGTGCAGTATACCTTCTTTATGGCCCGAAGATAAAAATCCACTGACTTTGCCACCAAAAAAGAACACAAGAACATAAGAATTTGACGGCAGAAGGGGGATGAGTGGCCCATCTCGTCTGCCCTTGAACCTATCCTCCTCCCCTATATTTTGTTGTTTTTGTCTACACTGTAGTGCCAGTCTCATGTGTGTTTAAATGCATTCACTGCCTTTGCTGCAACCACCTCTGGGTGCAGGCCATTCCATGTGTCTATTACCCTCTCCATTAAAAAAGTACTTCCTGATATTGCCTCTGAGCCTTTCCCCTCTCAAGCATACTGTAGGTTGTGCCCTCTTGTATGATCCTCTCCATTTGCATGGATGAGGCTGTCTACCTGAACAGTGTTTATACCCTTGATGAATCTGAACATTTCTATCGTGTCCTCTCTGTCCCTTCTCTGTTCCAGGGAGTACAAGTTTAGGTTTTGGAGTCTAGACTCATATGGCTTGTGATGGAGGCCCTGCACCATCTGTGTGGCCCTTCTCTGAATTGATTCCAAGCACTCTATGTTCTTCTTTGGGTGGGGCCTCCAGAACTGGACACAGTACTCCAGGTGCGGCGTCACCAGAGATCTATAGAGTGGAATGATCACGTCTTGTTTCCTGCTAGTTATTCCCCTGCCTACATATCTGATGATACTGCTTGCTTTTTGTGCTTCTTTTTCACATTGATTCCCTACTTTAAGGTAATCTGATATGACTGTGCCTAAGTCCCATTCAGTCCTGGTCTCTTCAAGTTGATGCCCATCTAGGAAGTATTGAGTTCTTGTGTTCTGTTTTCCCAGGTGTAGCACTTTTGCATTTTTTAGCATTAAATCTAAGTTGCCAGTCGTTGGGCCACTGTTCAAGTTTCTTGAGATCCTCCTTCATATTGGAAGCTCCCTTCTGATTGTCCACCTTATTACATAGTTTTGTATCATCTGCAAACAGGCACACTTTACCCTCAAGACCATCAGCAATGTCACTGATGAATACATTGAAGAGGACTCTACCCAGCACCAATCCCTGAGGGACTCCGCTGGTCACAAAACCTTCTTTGGACATGGCACCATTTACTGTGACTTTCTGAGTTCTGTCCTTAAGCCAGTGTGCTACCCAGCTTACTATCTTATAACCAGCTCCTGTGTGCTTGAGTATTTTGATCAGCTTCCAATGTGGGATGGTATCAAAGGCCTTGTTGAAGTACAGGTACACCACGTCCACTGCCTCCCCCAGTCCACTGCTTTAGTCACCCAATTGAAGAATTCAATAATGTTAGTCAGACATTATCTACCTGCAGTAAATCTGTGTTGTTTTTTTGGGGTAGAGTTTTTCTGCCTCTACTAGGAATTCTACTATCCTTTCTTTAAGTAGTATCAACATGATTTTACCCACCACCGAGGTCAAGCTGACCAGGCAGTAATTTACTGCCTCCTCCCTGCTGCCACTTTTATGCAAGGGTACCAGGGTAGCCCTTTTCTAGTCAAGTGGCACCTTGCCACTTTCCAGAGATTCAGTGCATAGCTCAGCCAATGGTGCAGCTATTTCTTCTGAAAGCTGTCTCAGTATTTTTGGGTGAATGCCATCCATTCCAATGGCTTAGTCTGTCCTCAGTTTTTCTAGTTCTTTCACCACCATTTCCCTTGTGAAGGGGCTTGTTTCTGCCTCATATGCAGGATGCTCTGTTCTGTTTAGTGCCAGACCGCTACTGTTCTGCTTATTTGTGAAGACTGAGCAAAAGAATGCATTGAGTGATTCAGCTTTGTCTTCATCTTTTTCCAATATTTGACCATTGCTTGCTGACATTCTGACTCTCTCCCCTTTGTTCTTCCTTTTTTCACCGATGCATCTAAAAAAGGTTTTATCCCCTTTCTTGCTTGCCAGCTCTATTTTTTCCTCCATTTGGGCTTTTGCTAACCTGATAGTCTTTCCAGCCTCCTTGAGCTTCTCCTTGTAGATCTCCCTATCCCCTTCTCTCCGTGACTCCTTGAACTGCCTAAAGGCTTGTTTCTTTTCTCTAGTCTTTAGTGCTACCTCCTTAGTAAACCAGAGGGGAGTTCTCTTCCTTTTAGATTTAGTTGCTAGTTTTGTGCAGTCTGCTGTTACCAAATTTAGTAAGTCTTATAAGTTTTTCCAGCGATCTTCTACATCCCCTGCTGATCTATCTTGTAGCAGTGCTTCAATGCAGGATCTCATTTTCTGGAACTCTGCTTTTTTGAAGTCAATAACATTAAGTCTGATGTGTCCTGAAACCACCATATTATTGATTTGAGCCAGACAGACTTATGATCACTGGCTCTCAGACTGATGCCGACATGGACGTTGGATATTCTGGGGCTATTAGTGATAACCAGGTCCAGGATTGCTCTATCCCTAGTGGGTAAGTCCATTAGTTTGTTCAACCCAGCTTCCTTAAAAGTGATGAGAACTTCTCTGCTCTTTGGTGTGGAAGCTGTGCACATAGACCAGTCTACGTCTGGTAGATTAAAGTCCCCAACCAGAAACAGCTCCCCTTTGTCAGCCATTGAGTGAATAGTCTCAAGGAGCTCCTTGTCAACCTCAAAGTCCTGGGCTGGGGGTCTATACGCAACACCCAGGTAGAGAGGAGACCTGCCGCCAGCTCCTAGAGTGACCCATAGGACTTCTGCATTGCTGTGTTCGTGTTGAATCTCTGTTGCCTTTATTCCTTCCTTGACATATACTGCAACCCCCACCCTGTTCTCTTATTTTTCTAGTCCTTGCAGAAATGTGCATAGAAGGGTATGCTAATATTCCAGGTGTGGTTATCAGAGAACCATGTTTCAGTGATTGCTACCCAATTCAGTTGTTCCTCTGCTATAATGGTGGACAGCTCAGAGATTTTGTTTGAAAGGCTGCATGCATTGATGCACATTGCCTTACACACCTGAACTATTGGACCATCAGGGTGGCTATTTTGCCTATGCTGAGGGAGGCCCCTGGGGGCTTTGCTTTTTGTAGGTTTTGTGTGACTTTGTGGGCTGAGATGCTGCTGGATGGAACTATAATCCCTAGTGTTTCTGTTTGAACAATGACCTGTCCCTGCACCCGATTAGTTGACAGGGACAGTTGTTGGTGTAGGCACCTGCTGGATGGAAATATGACTGTTGCTCTCGATGGTATGTTTACATTGCTTTACTAATGATTTGTTGTAAGGAATTGATGGGGATGGGGCAGATGGCAACCCCATGTGTTGTGCTGGGTGCCTACTCCCTGCCCTCTAGTTTAACTGACTGAGATGGACATTGAACTGCTGGTCTAGTGCCCTAGTACCTTGTTTTGTAAGGTGCAGCTCATCAAATTTGAAGAACTCCCTGCCACAGAAGTTCTGCCAATTGCCAATGTAGTGCAGTCCTTTCTCTTGGCACCTCTGTTTCAGCCAGCTGTTCAGTTTGATTATATCTCTTTCCCTGATCTTCTGCCTGCTACCCCCCTTTTCCACACAGGCAGGATCTCCGAGAAAGAGATACCAGATGAAATGAAAGATAGTTCATTGCATAGCTTGGACAGGTTTAGCTTTGTCTGCTCTAGAGTTCGACTGGCCAGGTAATTTTTTCCCATGTGGATGAGAATATGTGGGTTCTGTGGTGCCATGTGTACAAGCTTTTTTTATATGGTTTGTGTCCCTCCATGCTGACTTCCCAGGGAGGCACCTGATCATAACCACATCTCAATCCTGCTGCTGAATGTGTGACTCTACTCTCTGTATCATGGCGTCATCTAGCATAAGTATGGATTTTTTCCCCTTTGTGGTTTCTGTAGCGGGGGTGTTTTTACATCTTGCAACAAGTCTGTCTCTCAAATTGGTGTTGGTTACAAAAAATGATGTGGATGCTAGTGCGGTGAATTTGTTTGATGTTCGAACAGGAGTACTCTCAGATTTAGGTGTGGCTCCTTTGGGTCCTTTGCATTTTGTGACTACCTGCCACCCTCCAGGTTTGTTTGTTCTTTGGGGAAGGGGTGCTTGTGCAGTACTGTTGTGGTTAGGAGGGAAAGTATTAGACCACCATGGGGTGTGGTGCAGTTGTGATATAAGGTAAAAGATTTCAGCATGTGCAGCCCTTAGTTGGGCACTTAGGTCATTGATGGTTGTGCATATAAGACAGTGACTCCAATGCTGGGGAAAAGCCATGGTAGAGAGGGTTCCACAGATATTGCAGTCGACAAAGTTTATCATATTAGCTATTTTATTATGCAGACAAAAGGTAGAAGGTGATTGGTTATTCTAGTGATCAGATAAAAGAAAAAAATATTTGTTTCCCTTAGTGTGATGTCAAAGGAGCCACCTATAAAGGTGGGATGAGGGGCAGGGTGGGAGGGAGATTTCCTGTATCTCCAGAAATGATCAGCCACATGCCAGAGCTGAAGCTACCACCTGCCTTCTTAACCTGGTAGGGCAGAAAAGGAAAATAAACACCGGAAGTCTGTGAGGGAACTAAAGTTACTCCACACCTGTAGGGAGGGTGAGTCTCAGGGGTGCTTGTTCTCTAGGTTAGGAGAACCTACTGGATGGAAAAAGAATGTCAGTGGCTGGCGGGTGAGGGAATTTTAAAGTGCCCGCTTCTCAAAGGAAATGCCCTCCTGTGATGTCACTCCTCTTTGTCAGAGTGGGAAATATGGACCAGGAAATACAAAACAAATGGGTACTGCCCTGTAAGGAAAGATTAGTAAAGTTAGATATCAATTGAACTGTGTGTGAGCTGAAGCCTGCAAGGTATTTTCCTGTAGGAAAGAAAACAGTTAAGTAAGGTGATGCAGACTTAGTAAAAGTAAAAAAGTTTATTAAATCAGTTGCAGCAGAAAAGTACAGGGTTAACCTGTGGGGGGGGGTAACTCTCGGGGGTGCTCTTCCCCTTTTTGTCTAGATAGTTGTGGTGTTCAAAGTAAGGCTGTACCTAGCAGCAAAAGCAGGACAAAAGAGAAGAATGGAGTTCTAGTAGAGCTGAGGACAAGGCTTGCCCAGACGATCATACCTGCTAAACTGCAGCTGACTTCTGTGGGCATCCTTGCCCTCCAGTGGGTGCTCCTTTAGGCCTCCTGGAGCAGTGTTCTAGCTGCTCAGTGGTAATGCTGTAGTGGTGGAGCCACTTGTACTAGGGCTGTTGAGTGTGCCCCATGCAGCGCTTGATGGAGCCGCTTGTAATAAGGCTCTTAGTTGCATGCCACAATCACAGGCATCTGGTGCGGTGAGAGCACAGCCACCAGTCCTTAAATGTAAAAGCCCAATCCAAATCCAGTAGCCATGGCAGAGGCTGAACGCTCTGCTCTGACCAGCTACTTATTAGTTCTGACCCCATGCAGAAGATGTTAGTGTGTGTGAGCATGCCTTTACACCATACACAGCGTACTGAGCTGTTTAATGTTATAACAGGTGTAAGTCCATTGCACTTTAGGTGAAGTGATGCCTGAATCCCTGGTATAAAGGAAATGATGCAATTGGGGTGGGTTGATTGAGGGGCAGGGTGGGCAGGACCAAGTCTGTTCCCTCCAGAAACAATAATCTACAGTTCTGACTCACCACCCCAGTGCATGCTTTACTTCCTTTCAACAAAACAACCTGCACAACAATTTAACAGAAAATATTCCCTGCCAAAAACAATTTCAATCAGAGAAATATAAGCACTAAACTGTAAAACCTGAAAGCACAACCTGTAACAATTTAACAGAAAAGAACCTGCCAAGAACAATTTAAATCTGAGAAAAATAATGCAGTAAACTGTCAAATCTGTAAGCACAACCTGTAACAATTTAACAGAAAATATACATTACCAAAAACAATTTCAATCAGCGAAAAATAAAGCAGTAAACTGTAAAACCTGTAAGTACAAAATAGTAAAAAAAGCATGCAAACCCAGTCTGTGAGCACAAAACAAAATAGTAGCAAGACAGTACCTCTGATTAGCCAAAAGAAGCCTTAATGTTTCTCCTTGCTCTGTTAATAGTGCTCCTTAATCTGTCCTTTCAAGCAAACCTAGAAAAAACAATGCTCAGGTGAAGCTAGGTGCTTTCTGCCAGCAAACCTAGCTTTCAATTTTAATTAAGGAAAGCGAATCCAACAGCCCAGAAATAAACAATAGTAGGACTTCATTGTTAGAATTAAGTAGAACTGAGCATCCAAATAGCTAGAGCAAATCCATTGTCGAAACACATTTTGAAAATGTTGTACAGTGCTTTATTTACTGTTCTGAATATAGACAAATTAAGTGGTATAGGAAAAGCTAAAAATTATAGCACAAAAATAAACCTGAAGGCTCTTGATACTCAAAGTAATAAAGTTCAGCAAGAAATTATGCAAGATAGGACAAAAAGGTTATAACTGAGCATATTGCAAATAGAGGATAAAGAAACATAGACTTTGACAGCAGATAAGGACCGTTTGGCCCACCCAGTTTGCCCATTTTCCTACATATTGGATAAGGTGAAGATTCAAGTTTACCAACAGCCTACTTCCTCCTACCCCTCCACTATAATTATCTTATGTCTGTCCCATGCATTCTTGAATTCCCCCACTGTTTTTGACCCCACAGCCTCCTCAGGAAGGCAGTTCCATGCATCCACCACTCTCTCTGTGAAAAAATATTTCCTCCCATTGCTCCTGAGCCGTTCCCCCTCTATGTTTGAATTGTGCCCACGTGTTCTTGCACATCTCTTTTTCTGAAAGATGCTGCCTTCCTGGACTTTGCTGATTCTCTTGAGGTACTTGAAAGTTTCTATCATGTCCCCCCTGTCCCTCCTTTCCTCAAGGGTATACATATTAAGCTGTCTTAGTCGATCTTCATACGGTTTTTGATGCAGAGCCTGCACCATTTTAGTTGCCCTCCTCTGGACCGCCTCCATCCTGTTTATGTCCCTGCACAGATGAGGTCTCCAAAATTGCACACAGTACTCCAGATGGGGTCTCACCAACTGTCTGTTCAGAGGGATAACCACTTCCCATTTTCTACTTGTGATGCCTCTCCCTATGCATCCCAGTATCCCCCCAGCTCTCCTTACTGCCTTCACACACTGCTTGCTTACCTTAAGGTCATCTGATATGATTACTCCTAGGTCTTTTTCCATTTTTGTTGTTGTTAGTACCCCCTCCCCCCATTGTATACTCTTCACTTGAGTTTTTGTTTCCCAGGTGCATTGCTTTGCACTTCTTTGCATTGAATCCAAGTTGCCATATATCTGTCCAGTCCTCCAACCTTGCCAAGTCCCTTTTCATCCTTTCCACCCCCCGTGTACCAACGCTGTTGCAGATCTTTGTGTCATTTGCAAAGAGGCATACTTTTCCTTCCAGACCCTCTGCAATATCTCCTATAAAGACATTAAAGAGGACTGGACCCAGTACTGAACCCTGAGGTACCCCACTAGTAACACCCCTTACTTTGGAGTGAGTTCCATTTACTATTACTCTCTGTGCCCTGTTGTGCAGCCAATTTGTTACCCATGCTACCACCCTGGGACCCACTCCTAGGCTGGCTAACTTGATTATTAATCTTTTGTGCGGGACAGTGTCAAATGCCTTGCTAAACTCTAGGTAGGCCATATCCACAGCCCCTGCCTGGTCTATTACTTTGGTCACCCAGTCAAATAAATCAGATTCTTCTGACATGACCTTCCTCCTGTGAATCCATGCTGCCTTGGGTCCTGTGCCCCCTGGACTCTAGGTACTCAACAATTCTTTCTTTCAGATTTGATTCCATCATTTTTCCTACCACTGAGTTCAAACTAACAGGTCTGTCATTTCCTGCTTCTGCCTTGCTCCCACTTTTGTGCAGGAGAATCACATCCACCCTCCTCCAGTCCTCAGGTACCACCCCATCCTCCCATGATTTTTTAAAAAGGGTGATCAGTGGTGTCACTAGGTCTCCCCCTTAGTTCTTTTAGTATTCTTGGGTGAATCCTATCAGGCCTCATTGCTTTGTCCACCTTGAGTTTTAGGAGTTCTTTCAGGACCCTTTCTTCTGTAAATGGACTGGTGTCAACCCCCCTTCCCAGAGTGCTTCTATTGTTTGTTTTGTTAACTCCTCCTCTTTTTCTTTTGTGAATACTGAGCAAAAGTATTCATTCAGTATCTTTACCTTTTCATTGTCTCCCTTTGCCCTCCTCCCCTTCCCTTTATTAAGCTTCACTATCCCTCCCTTGACCTTTCTTTGCTTCCTAATGTACCTATAAAAGGTTTTATCCCCCTTTCTAACTGAGTTGGCTATCTTTTCCTTGGTGTGGGCCTTTGCTATTCCGACTGCCTTCCCTGTTTCCCTCTGCTTTAACTGATACAGTGCTCTGTCCTACTCCTTCTGTGTGTCCTTATACTTCTTGAATGCTATCTTTTCCTCCCTAACCTTCCCTGCCACCTCTTTTGAGAACCATAGTGTTTTTTCACTCCATTTTGTTTTCTTTATTTGTTTCACACAAAGACTTGTTGCTTCCATGATAGCAGTTATGACTTTTCTCCATTGTTCTTCCAACCCTCCTTTATGGACATTTGCCAGTGCATTACTTAAGTATTCACCAATTTTGCCAAAATCAGCCATTTTAAAGTTCAATATCTTCATTTTTGTATGGCTTGTCTCCATGGTTGTGCTTATTGTGAACCACACTGTGTGGTGGTCGCTTGTTGCAAGATGGCTACCTGCTTCTAAATCTGTGGTCCTCTCCCCATTTGAGAGTACCAGGTCTAATACTGCTTCCTCCACAGTGGGTTCCAACACTAGTTGTTTAAGGCATCCCCCTGTAGGGCATCGAGAATGACCCTGCTCTTTGATGTGGGTGCAGTAAATGTCTTCCAGTTAACATCTGCCATATTCAGGTTCACCATCAACAATATCTCCCCTTTTTCAGCCATTCTGAGAATGCTTTCTGTCATTTCCTTGTCCATTTCCTCCCCCTGAGATGGGGTCTGTGTACAACCCCATGCGGATTGTGGTGCCACTCCCTGTCTCCAAGGTGACCCACATTGCCTCTTGTCCTCCCCCCTTTGTCCTTCAGTTCTGTAGCTTTGATCTCTTCCCTTATGTAGAGAGCTACTCCACCTCCTCTTTTACCCTCCCTGTCCCTTCTGTAGATTGTGTACCCTGGTATGTTGACATCCCGGTCATGGTTCTCCATGTGCCACATTTCCATGACTGACACAATATCCAGGTATCCCTCTTCCATCAAGATTTAAGCAATAAGAAAACTTGGAGAAAATTTGAAGATGTCTAAAACTAAATATGCATACAAGGAAACAGGAGCTCAGAGGTAGTACTCGCCCATTTAATGAGAGCAGGAATTGATGTGAAAAACAAGGTATTGAGGGAAAAAGACAGAATCTGATGCTATTAAAACTAGACTAGCAGATGAAAACCTGAATACAAAAAAAACAATTTCAAGTAGTTTCAAGGAAACAAAAAATAATGTACTAAAAAGTCTAAGAAAATCCAAAAACAAAATGATAGGGGTCAAAGGAGAAATCTGGATAAAATAAATTCAAAATCCACAGACCATTTGCACACTACATATATTAAAGGAAAGCAGTACAAATTACCACCTCCTGCTCCTGCAAGGCTTACCCCCTGGTTTAGCTTTCTATAGTAAAAGCGGCATTTTTCTCTTGCCGCAACACACTTTAACTCAGAAAAGTCTGTAACACGGAAGTATGACAGACCCAGGAGGAAGCTCATTTAACTGTAAAGGTGTGGCGCACCTCTCGCTTCAATACATTTGGTTCTTGCTTCACATGCTTTAAAAGGTCTTGTTTTAAAAAAGATTATATGCCGGAAAAGTTTAGCATCCTATTATCTGAAGATATTGGCCCGGATATTCAGACTGCGCCTGGCAAGGCTATATATGAATAACCCCACCCTGGAGGCCTAGTGGTAAACCCCCCCAGTGCTCTATCGTGGGCTGTACATAAAGCGATCTGACCCTGGAGGTCTAGTGGCTTACCCCCCCAATGCCCAATCATGGGCTGTACATGAATAACCCCACCCTGGAGGTCTAGTGGTGAACCCCCCCAGTGCCCAATCGTGGGCTGTACATAAAGCAATCCAATCCTGGAGGTCTAATGGCTCCTCCCTCACTCCTGTGTGCCTGATAGTGGGCTATCCATACTGACATGTCACCCTGGTGGTCTAGTAGCTCCTCCCTCCCTCCTGTGTGCCCAATTGCAGGCATGTACCTGAGAAACTCGTAACCTGGTGGTCCAGTGGTACTCCTCCCCACCCACCCACCCAGAGGGTCCCTGGCCACCCAACTCCCCTCCTGGGTCATCGGTGGTGGCAGCACCCTGCCCTACTGCCCAGCCACCCACAAAATAATAGTTTACAGTGTGGACCAATGGGCTCATGAACTGTACTGTACTACACAGGCACAGATATGTGACTGGACATATTTTCATTCACATATCTGTGCCTGTGAAGTACAGTATGGTCTGCAAGCCCATTGGTCCATACTGTGAACCAATAGGCATACAGGTCACACTGTAAGCTGTCATTCGGTGGTCAGCCAGGCGGTAGCAAGGGCGGGTGCTGCCACCCACCGATGACTGGGGGGGTGTGCTGGGTGGCTGGGCATCTCTCTGGGTGGGGGGAGGGAGTACCACTGGATCACCAGGTTATGGGCTTCTCAGGTATATACCCATGATCGGGCACTCAGGAAGGAGGGAGGAGCCACTAGACCTCCAGGGCAGATCGCTGTGTGTACAGCCCATGATCGGGCATTGGGGGGATTCACCACTAGACATCCAGGGTAAGGGTTATTCATGTACTTCCCATGATGGGGCATTGGGGAGGAACACTGGTGTGCCAGGGGGGTTTGGGTGCTTGTGGATGGTGTCCCTGCTGGGCGGGTGGCCACCCACGGCTAGCAGGTGCTGTATTGCACCTTGCAATACAGTGGCCTGCCTATGGGTGGCCAGCATTTGTTCCTTGGTTTTCGTGGCACAACATTGCACCTAGGTTTGCAGTGCATCTGGGAGTTGTGCCAGCAGATGTGCCGCACATCCCGGGCTGAATATTGGGATGTGTCACATATTCATAGGCACATCCCCTTCAGATGTGCCACATATATTAGCAATGGGCTCTGGCACATCAGAACTTGTGCTGCACAGGAGCCCCTCTTGAATATCGCACAGGGGTGTATTGTGGGGTTGCACCGGTGCAACTCTGTTGCACCAGGCAGAACCCCTTTGAATATCCTGGCCATTATGTAAAAAGTTCCAAACTATATAATAAAGGAGAGAGTTCAGTATAAAATATAAGGATAGATTACCTAGAAACTCAAATGCAAATTTTAAAACAGCAGCAAAGCAACAGCAAGTAAAATAATTTATAATGCTGGAATAACGAGTATACAGTATGAGCTAATTGGAAAAAACAGTATTCCCAACATCTGGATTAGGAGCAGAAAAAAAAGGAAGCTCTGAATTAATAATTAATTACTTCAAGGTGTTAGTTGATAACAAATGTTGTTTTAGTGAACTGTCAATGGATTTTAAAACTATGGAAACTTCAGAATTAGCATCATATATGGGATATGACATGGGTTAGAGTGAGATAGCAGAAATATCTCCACAAGCTGCCACTGAACTCTTGATATTCCATGTGTGGAGAAGCACAAGTGGGATATCAAGAGTTCAATGACAGCAAGTGGAGATATTTCTACTATCCCACTGCCACCCATGTCATATTTGATTTATACAACAATTCTGGGTCTCTCTTTTTTTCAGCTTTAAAGTTATTTGCATCTGTTTGTTGCAAAATGTGAAAAAAACTGAACTGTGTGCTGTTTTTTGCTAATTATAAAAAAACTGAAACATAACTGTAAATCAAACACCACTCATTTTGTAGATCTTTTTGTGCTGAACAAACTCTGTAGTCATAGTACCATGCTACCATTTTTCATTTTAAAGTTATTCACATTTGTTTGTTGAAAAAGTGAAAAGAAAATACATTTTCTGCTGTTTAATTATAAAAAAATAAAAGGTAGCTATAAATGAAACACTACTCATTTTGTAGATCTTTTTGTGCAATCAATTTTCGTGTTCACAGTACAATGCTATAATTTTTCATTTTAAAGTTATTTGCGTTTGAATACGGTTAGTATTGTTACTGAGGCTGAACATTCTAAATGAGTTCCAAACCTTCTGATACATACCCAACTGGCCAAGTTATCCATTGTGACTTACCCAGCTGTGAAGATAAAATGTGATATCTCGCATGTGGCCAGTGAGATATCTCTTTTATCTTTCTGAAAAGAGGCACACACATGTTGTATGAACAGTAACAATGTTGAGTTTCTTAAAAATAGTGTTCTGGCAGATTGACAGATCCAGACACATGGCTGTCAGCTGAGAAAATAAAGGGAATACAAAGTTGAGTTTGCTCTCTTGGAATATTGTGGGTTTGACCTCCAAAACAAACAATGGTTAATGGTATGACTTTCTTGAGAAATTTAACATAGTACTGTTGCAAGAAACTTGAGTTAGTGATAAAGAAATATGGAAAATTAATGGTTTCTCAAGTTCTGAGTTTCTGGGGCCAAACATGCATAAATCTGACCATTATGGGAGGGGCGTTATTGACATTGGCAGTTATGTGTCTTTATTTGCAGTGAACTGTTTTAAAGCTAGGCAGAACTGATTTTCTTTCTGTAATATTGAAAGCAAACTCTAGGTCAGCCTTTTTGTATAATAAATATGTGCATTCCTCAAGCTGTTCATAGTAAGTATACAACTATGGTCCAGAAGACATTGAAGGAGCTTCTAGAACATACAAGAACATTAGTCAAAGGTTTACACATACTCTTAGCTGGAGATGGCAATGTTAGAACAAGTTTGCTGAATGAATTGAATACATATGGCTGCAACGTGGATGATTATTTAAACATTCCAAGAAGTGCATCTCAGGGTACAGTGTAAAACAAAATGGGCCAAGGTTTTATGTCAATTGCAGAAGAATTCAATCTCAGGGTGTTAAATGGAAGGGCAAAAGGTGATGATGGCAAGATTACCTTTCCTTTTTTTTTTCTCCCTGTGGACCCAGCTGGCTCTTCTCTCTCTCTCTCTCTTTCTGCTGTACCCCCAGTGCCATCACCCGAGCATCAGACTCCCCTCCCCCCCAGGCCCCCATGGCTTACCCTTCATGGCAGGGTGGTGGGGAGTGACTCAGCCCACCCAAACGGATCCAGCTCTGGGGAGGTGCCATCTCGGGGTGGCACCTGCAGAGGATGGTGTCATGCCGTTCGGCCAGGGTCCAATTTTCCACTTTTCTTTTTGTCAAAGGGGCATGTGCAATGCTGACAGTGGCACACAGTGTGCATGTTCACACACTGCATGCTGGTCGGTTGCTCCTCCTCCGTGCCCCAAACATGTGGGACTCAGCATGCCAACACCCAGGCTCTGCTAGGTGATAGGCAAATGCCAGCCCATAGTCCTCACCCTCCCTGGGAGAGGAGAGCTGTCCCCTGGATGCTCAATCCTCTCCTTTCCTGGCTGACCCCTGGTGACCAGCTCTCACCGCGAACATGGGTCAGCAGTAAGGTATGAGGTAAGGCATGATGCCTCAGCCCTCCGCACCACTGGGCCAGCCTCCAAGATTACCTTTCCTTGCAGAAATAAGGGAAGTATAACTGATTCATGCTTTATTAATGAATTCTGCTTTCATAATGTAATGTCGTTTGTGGTAGTCCTGTGCCCAGAGAGTGACCACTTGCCTGTCAGATTAGTGTTAGATACAAATATTCTGTGAGGTCATGATATGAATATAAAGGACACAAAAGAGGTGAATAATTTTATGACTATTTCACAGAGGAAGAAAATTATCTGGTGTCCCACAGCAAACAAGAAACAACTAATGAGCTGAGAGTTAGTTGAGTTTTTGGCTTGTTTAATATGTGTAGTACAGAGGGTACTTTAGTTAACAAATTGAAAATACAAAGATATAATGATTTTATGGATTGTACTAGACTGAAGTTGACTACAGCAAAATGCAACAAGTAAGAACAAAGATGTGCAGTACAAATTAAAGATAGTTCGATACAGAATGTAAGCAAGGGAACATTACTTTATAGGTTAACAAAATCTGTTTGGCAGAATGCAGATAAAGAAAATAAAAAAGTACTTTGCCAAGTTAGGAAAGACTAAAGGGGGTTTGCTAAACAGGAAAATAAAAACACTTCATTACAGGTATGGTGGTGGCCACTGCTTGTGAATACAGCAAGGTGTTCTGGAATTGTTGCTGCTTATGAAAAGAAAATAGACAGAGCTAATATTGGGGCTACAAAAAATGAAGAAAAATAGATGTGGTTGAATATGGAAAAATATATGGGTCGGTAATGATGGGGAATGGGGGAAGTTCATATGATCACAAAACATTTTTAGAACAGATTTTGTTTTTTGCCATAAAGGTTTTTCTTTCATGGGCTAGGCAGAAGGCTATCAGCTGTGTCCCTGCTCATCCCCCACCATCAACCACCTCCACTGACCACCAGATAGCCCCTCCCCCATGGATTGTCCCCCACAGCAGGGTGAGGAGGGGGAACTCTGTCCCCCTGGTACAGCCATATCCATGGTCCAGCAGTTAGTCAGTGGTGTAGGCCAGAAAGGAGCAGGCATGGCTTCATGAAGCCTGTCACAGACCCTTTTTTATTTCTGGTCCCTCCCCTGCTGCTGGGGTGCACACATTAGTGCATGTATATGGAGATGTGCAAGCACTGCAGAAGTACTGCAGCTCCCTCACTACTATGCTGCTCCTGTCCTGTCCTCCAACCAGGTCCCAACCTGGTGGTAGTCATGCAGCAGAGTTAGCAACCCTTCCTTCCCAGGAGAGGACAACAGTCCTGCTGATGCTCAGTCTTCTCCCCCCAGCCAGCCTCCAGCAACCAGAGATAGCTCCAGGTTGCCAGCATAGAGGGCATTGTGCTACCACCGTGCTCTAGAGCAGTTTTCTGTAGTGTATAGGATGTCACTTGAAAGAGTAAATATGTTAATAAGAAGAAATAATAATAATAAAAACCAAAAAAAAGAAAAGGAAAAACACTCCAGGCCCTGATCTACTTCCTGTAAGGGTTGATGAGAATCTGATTCTCAGAACTGGATTTAATGAAATTCTGGTTTCAGTATAGGATTTTTAAATATTAAAGTTCAAATCCCCATGACTGTATATTAAAATTTCCCTTCCCACACCAAGTACAACATACAGTAGATCTACAAGTCCCTGAAAGACATTCCCGCTTCCTCCTCCCTTGTTTCTCCCAGGCTTCTGTTTCATTATGTTAATGTCTCTCCTGCTTTGGGGAGCCCTTCCACACTCATGTTTCACTGTACTGTGTAGCTGTACTGCATCTGAGTTGGTTCCTTCTGTCTGACTTTGATAAAGAAGAGTCCTGGTGTCCTGTCCAGTAAACTGTGTGTCCTGTGCCTTGTCTTCCATAATCAAATCCCAGATTCTCAATCCCAGTGCCATGCACACATGGTAATTCCCAAAGACTTCCTCCCCAGCACAACCTGATACTAGACCACCCCCCACTATTGCCAGCTCCAGATCAGACTTCAGTCCTAACTCTAACACCTAGTACAGATCCATACCAATTGGTAGATGAATGTAGTAACAGAAAAAAATGATCCCAGCAGCCATCATGGTCCTCCTTGTCCACGAGTGACAACATCCTGGGTTAGTCACCAGATACATTACTCAGCACAGCATCTCACAAGGTGCCTGAAACTCAGGGTGGTATTCAGGTTGGTCACCTCCAGTGTTATTTTAGCCAGGTCACTCAGGGATAGGGAGGATCATGATGGCTATTGGAGTCAGTGGCTACTGGAAGGGAAAGGGCAAAATCCTATCTCCTATTACAGTTAAAGTAATCTGCTAATTGGTTTGGGTTTGGGACAGAGGTCAGAGTAAGGAGTAAGGTCAGGCAGACTGGCTACACTTACAGAGGAACTTAAATACAGGCAGTGAACTGCAGGCTGTGCTTGGGGAGCGGGGTCTTTTGGAGTTACCATACATGTGTGGCATTAGGAATTTGAAATCCCATCCAGTTATGGCCAGGACACACAGTTACTGCAGCAGCACAGCTGAATATGTGGTGGGGGGGCAGCAGTAGACAACCATCCAGCTGCAGCAGACGTACACTAACATAAGGGGAGCCTGGGAGAAACAAGGTTTGCCGAAAGGGGAGATGTTATTGTTTTTTTTTATATACTGGGTGTGGGGAAGAGTAAGTTGCAGTTGGTATCTCGCCAAAAGGGCGACAGAGTGAATGGCTCAAATATGAGCAACTCAAGCTCAATGCCTGTGTTGTGGGCTACCCTGAAAGGGTAATGACGGGGTGAACAGGAAGCCAATGAGGGTGACCAGATCCACACCATGGGGGATGGAAGAGTAGGGAAAGTATGTGGGAGGCAGTGCAGTGAAAGGCTGCCGAGCTGGCCATCTAGCATGGTGGTGAGGGTGGCTGGCTATGGCTGGAAGGGTGCCAGGATAGGGGTCTAGGGAGGCACAAGTTTTTTTGTATTGTGGCTTTTTAATTTTTACAAGTTCTCCTGCGACATGCACCCCCAGGAGTTGAGAATCTTTAGTTAGTGGGGTGAGGGGGTGAAGTAATCCCTGTTGGTGCAGTTGTTTTTGCCATGAGTGTGCGTTGCCTTTTTTATTTTCGGTGATGTACACTCACTCTAACGGCAATTGTTGAATGGCGATTGCCATTATGACATGGAACCTTTGCAGTCTGATGTAAATCAGAAATTCAGATTCCAACTCAGATTCCAATTTTGATGCCATAAATGGAATCAGAACAGAACTGACATTTCTGATAATTTATGGGATGCAAACAAAATAAATTACAAGTAAGATGATCAATCGTAATTCCTGAAGAGGTTTTACTCTGAGATAAATGGTGCCAGATTCTGGCATCACTTTTTAAAGAAATACATTCATCACTGTGAATTCCCAAACACTGGAATATGGGCATCATTGTCCCTTTTTCAAGAGAATGAATAGGTCTGGATACAGCCTGTTATCAGCAGAGGCATAGCTTGGTTGGCATGGGCCCTGGTACAAGGAATGAAGATGGTCCCCACCCGTGAAAGGAATGAAAATGTGGGGCCTCCCCTGACAGGAATGAAGATGGGTCCACCATGAAAGGAATGAAGATGCCCCTCCCCCTTGAATGGTTAAAAATTGGTAAACTTTTCAGTCAGCTAGTGAAGTGGCCTTTTACGTGCTTTTTGCTGAGAGAAGACATCAATTATTTTGGCAACATTTAATTTCCTTGCACGTTCATTTTCTATTGACAAAAGACCGAGGCTACTGAGTCATTCTTGTGCCATTGTACTTCTTAAATAACTCTTTATAAGTTTTAGTTTAGAAAATGAGCGCTCTGCAGTTGCCACTGTTACTGGTATTGTCATGAACAATAAGAATGCCGTACAAATGTCCGGAAAACTTGAAGCAAGAGTGTGGTTTTCAGTCAGCAGCAGTTCATCTACTTCCTTCACTGTAGATTTTCTTGAAATGTCCAATTTTAGACAATTTCTGAATGACAGTAGTTGGCCTGGGAGTGAGGGTGACAAGTCAGATTCATATTGTTTGACCAGATTTTCTCCAGCAGCATATAACTCATTGTCAGTAGCTGAAGTCAGTGTGGAAGGGAAATGACCTTGAATGTGGCCACCACTTCATTTAAACCTTCAAAGCGGTGTTCCAGTTGCAAGATGGCTCTGTCCAGAGTTGCATAAAACAAAATAACTTTGAACCTTTCTTCTGCAGTCGTAAGCCTATGGTCTTCACAAAGTTCATCATGGAACCGTTTTACTCTTTGCACACGACGCTCTTCAAATTTCTGTGATATTCCCCAGACTTTGGCCATTTCAATGGCAGTTTCGTGAAAGGTTTCAAATTTGTTTCTGGATTCCTGCAGACTACTGTGGGAAGTTTGAAGAAGTGTGGTAGCTTTGGTGAGGTCTTCTTGTGGTGACTGCAGCAGCTTTGAAACACAGTTGACCGATTCCAAAAATTTGGTGAGCAGTACAACTAAAAATACAAATTGGAACTTCTCCATTTTCAACTTCAGAGCTGTTGCCTCTGTGATTTCTTCTTTCTTTGTACTAGTAAGTATTATCTTGGATAATGCTTTAAGGACATCTGTAAAATGGTAACGAAAAGACACTAAGGAGTCATACCGCGATGACCATCTGGTTGGACATGGTCTCTTTAATGTGACATTGAAGGAGGATGAGAAAGACAACAGCATGTGCCAATGCTTTATGCTGTGTCCAAAGAAGGTGTACAGATTTTCCACTGTACCAAAGAAGTTCCTCACTTCTGGTACATCTGACAGGGCATCATTCAGGACTAAATTTAGGTTATGTGCAGCACAGTGAACATAGATTGCTTTTGGTTGTCTGGCCTTAATTCTTGCTTGCACACCTGCATATATGCCACTCATAGTTGTAGCCCCATCGTAACCCTGGCCTCGCAGTTTGGATATGTGCAACCTATTATTGTCAATACTATCAATAATCATCTCTTCCAAGACTGCCGCTGACTGGTCCTCTACTTTCACAAATCCCATGAAAGACTCATTAATTTTTATGCGTCTTGGTTTCCCATTTTCTTCTGTATCAATGGACACATAGTGGATCATTTGACTGAGCTGATCTGTTTTTGCAATATCCTGAGTGGTGTCCATAATTACAGAAAAGAATGGAAAATTATTGACATCATCTATTATTTTGTCCCTGACACTGTTTGAGAGTATTGCAATCAATTCATTCTGTATGTCAAGGCTTAAATATTTCACTGTCCCCTCTGGCATACTTATTAGCTTTTCCAGTACTAGATCATACTTTGCAAGAAGCATAATAATGGAAAGGAAATTTTCACAATTTGTACTGGACCTTATATTCTCTCTGTGGACCCTGAATGTCAGGTTAGACATGGCTAAAGTCAGCGTAACCTTGATAATTCTGTCAAGCACTTGTCTCCAGTAGTTTGCTTCTTTGTTGATGGATTCTTCCAAATCTTCTGTTAATGTCTTGTGCCAATGCCATTGCTCCAATACTAGGCAGCACTGTAGGTGCAGGGGTGAGTTTTCATGCAAGTCTATTTTTGCAGACAGATTCCCCCAATCCCGCAGTCCATTCACCCATGCAGCATTAGCTCTATCCTTTTTGGTATAAAACAGCCAACAAGCCTGGCAATATACATGGTCTAAGGCTGGTGAGTAGCACAGCCATGTGCGCTGTAGTTTAACACCAGCTTTGTTTACCTTCTCATAGTAGGTTTCAGAAAAAACATCTTCCCTTCTGAAGAGGATCACATGAAAATGGGCCTGATGGTTGGGATGGCCCATGCAATATTATGAACCATTTGTCTTGAGCACTGGGGGTCTCACTAAAGTGTGCTTTGTCGGTGGGGAATTTTTCTGAAGCCAGACTAACCAGATGATCATCATAACTTTCGATCATTGCTGAGCACCCTTCACCAGGACCATCTCTCTCTCTCTCTCTCTCACTGCTATCTGCACTGTCATTTATTACATCATCATCAATAACCTTTATATCACTACCAGTATCGTGTGCTTGTGCATCAATGCTGATGTGTTCTTCAGTGTTCAAACTTGGCACTGAGTCACCCACTACATCATGACCAGTATCCATATCCACCACAACCTGGCACAGATCAGTCTCTTGCAGAGGTTCATAAACCTCCTTCTTGGACGTGTCTGCATGGTCTGTCTTAAAAAATGTGGAGATTTTTGGTAACTTCTTTAATTTCTCATCCCTCTCTTTGCTGCACCACTAAGCTGATTAGAAGGAACACTCAACATTTTTATAGTTAAAACCTTATGAACAACTGCCTGGCACTGGCTGGCTAAATGTATTTATACCTCACTCTGAGGGTAGGAGACTGACTGTTTTACAGTGAAGATACAGTGAAAGTTCAGTTTGGCAGAATATTGGACACTCAATTACAATTATGTCTAATAAAACTTACAAAAATAAGTGTGTGTTTTCTTGATATGGTGGGGGGGCAGAGCAGAGGTAGGGGCATGAGACTGAGGGGTAAATGCTTGTGCGTAACTTTATTTTTCTTAAAACAACCTTTTAACTTGTGAATTTTTTCTGGGGAGGGCAGCTTTGAAAAAGTTGTTTTCTTTCACCCACCTACCACTGCCACCTTTCCCAAACTCCCAACTGCCCCTCTTCACACCGTACATGACACTCCTTCGAAAAGGCAAAATGCTTTCTCTTTTTAAGGCTTTGAAAATTCTCTCTGTATTTACTTATTTTATAATCTCATCAAACTCTTATGTTAACTCTTCCACACACCATAAGTTTCTGTTTATTATTTGCTTATAAAGCAGCACTACTGCACGTACACTGTTCTCCAACTAATCCCAGCCATCTGGCCTTCCTCTACTTTACTTTATCAAATCTCCTCCTCTCCTCAGCTTGGTCCCTTCTGTTGTCTCTTTGTCTCAGACAGTCCCTCTGATGTCTCAGTATATAGTATACCTTCTGTAACCCCAAGAGAGTACTTCAATTTTTTACTATGAACGGCATACAGTATATGCAGGTGTACAAGCAAGTTGCTTTGCTTTGGCTTTCAATATGGGCTTTTGCTAATTGCTGTCTTGCCTTTTTAGTTATAACAGTTCCTCCTTTCAGACATTTATAGAGTTTCAGTCAGACTACCCCAGACAACCCCCTGAGTCTCGACTCTATAATGCAGCAGCGTCTGTTATTCCCTAACTAATCACTGCCTTTTGTTTTGTTGTTCCAGACCCGCAGAGTAATTCTTTCTTTCCTTCCTTTGGCTTTTCCTTTCTGAGATGAGAGCCTTGCCAATTGCTTCAAACTCCCCCAGCAGGGTCCTCAGTCACCCTGACCCAGTCCCAGTGCCTCTGTATTTAAAACAGGAGTGGACCACAACTGCCAGCATCTGTTGCGCTTATTTGCTCAATTAAGCAGACAATTGCATGCAGTAATTTCTTGCTGCTGCAGGTGTGTCTGTTTGAACAGCCTTTTACTTTACTTGTACTGTACTTCTACTTTTTTCTCCAATTTTTCTAAACTCTCCTTAGCTGAGCTTTCATCAGTTATTCTGACCCATAAGAGTATGCAGTTCCCGTCCCCTTCTTTGTCTAATGTCTCTTTTAATTAGCTTCTGTTCTGTTGCTTTATTGCTTATTTGATTTGGCTGCTCAAAGCATTAAAAGTCAACAGCAGCAACTAAGCACTTATTGTTTCTGTCTAGTCTGTGTGACTCTGAACCATAATAACCATGTTGTAATGTTTCTTTGTGTGCACAGTACTTTTTCTCCAATAATCTTTTTATAATCTTTATTCTTTCTGTTCTGTCTTATCTATTCTCTCTCTTCCTTAGCTGAACTGCTCCCCTTCATCAGTCTGTGACTGCTCTGCTGTCTGCTCTGGGCTGGCTGGTACACCCAGTCTCTGTGTGACAGACAGACAGACGCTATCTCTTTCTAACAACTATTACTTCTTTCAATAAAATGTCCTTGTTCCTTCCTCAACTGTCCAAAAATTAAAATCTTAATAATCTGATGAGATCTTTCCCTCTAGAGCCCCTGGCACAGACTCAGTCCCTTTTGTCTGGTACTCTGCTCTGCCTCTGCTTTCTGCTCCGTGCTGGCTGGTCTGGCTGGCCCAGACAGTCCTTGCCTGCCCCTGCCTATAGTGTCTGAATAAAACGGATTGTATATATTTTTTTATAACCACTGAAATGTCCTTGTTCCTTTTCCTGGCTTCCTTGAGACCCTGACCTCAGACTAGTCCATCCAATACAACTCTCTCTCTCTATCCCAATCTCTCTATCTTTCTCTCGACAGTCCCTCTATAATTATTGGAGAGAGTCTCCTCTGTCTCCTAATTTCTCTGGAAGAAGTCTCCCAGACCCCAGTAAAAAAGTCTTCCTTCCCCTCAGAAGACCCACACACACATGGAAACACACAGCCACGTCACACCACTGGCGCCTGACGCCTGGTACAGTGAGTCAAATTAATTTGTTTTCTCTCTCTCAGTCTTCTCTCTAAAGCAAGCTGGAAAAGCAGAAGCTGGCCCGGGCAGCAGGAGAGCGCTGCACAAGTGAACTACTGGAGAGAGTGGTCGAAGAGGACGCAGTTCGTGCAAGAGATGCAGCACGCCAGTACTACATGTCTGTTTTGCAGATAGCAAGACAGTGGTGAATTGCACACTGTGCAGCACTTCTCTGACTGCAGCTTTGGTTCGGATGGTTGTTGGAAGATGTGATGACATGGTGTCTCTCTGCCTCCTGCCACCACCACCCCAACACTGATTAGTACAGGGTACAACAGATCACTGCCTTACTGCCTAACAATCTGTCAATCATTATGTCTTCTTGACAGATAGGCAGCACTGGCTGGCAGTCTGTGTGTCCCAAGACTCCTCACTCCTCCTCCTTAGCTCGCTCGCTGACTCCCGGCTCCTCTCGTCACTACCACCATCTCGCTTGGGCACTGCTGCCCTGCTCGCTCCCGAGTCCAAGCTAAGGGGACTGGACCCACATGGTGTAAAGTGTGTATTAGTGCTGCAGTCACATGGTGAACTGTGTGGTATGGATCTGACTCAACTGACTGAATTTATTTCCAAATTCGTCCGTGGGGGTGCAACCCTCGAGATGGATTATCATGGATGAGGTGCAGCTGAGAGTCAGTGAGCAGTCTGGGATGCTGCAACTCAGGACTTACTCAGGAGGGAGTGTGAGACAGCGAGAGCTGAGCGAGTGCAAGATGAGTGCCACTGCCACCTGCAGGACAGTCCGGTAAGCTCACACGCAGAAAAAAAATAAAAATAAAAAAATGTATCATTTTTTTCTGCAGCCAGGTCATGGGTTGCCTGGCCCCCTCTAGTTCATGGGCCCCAGTGCAGGTGCACCACCTGCACACTCTAAACCTACGCCCCTGGTTATCAGCTAAAAATTATCTTAAACATTCTCATAAGAATATACAAAATATGTGTTGAAACATCTGGATATATGGCAACAACAAAGTAACTGCTGTACTCGGTTCTGGCCCAGGTGGGCTGTTGGGTGAGTAGATCAACTTTAGACCACATTGTAACAGTTTATTATCTGATCGAGAAGTTTACCTTAAAAATTACAAAGAAGCTATTCTCAACCTGAGTTGGGCAATTTAAAATAATAAAAAATTCTCTAAAAGGTAAAAGACATAAAGAATGTAATAAAATATTATTTAGAAAAATGTCAGATAGGCCTTCCACAGATGGTTTCTGTCAGTCATTTTTCTTTCTACATGTGCAGTAGAATATTTGTTTGTTTGTTTAACATGGAATACAATAATTTAATATTCTGTAATATTCCTATAGTAAAATGCCACCCCCCCCACACACACACAAACATGGAATGTTAATGTGCAATGCATTAATTCAAAATTATGCAGTTTTTATTAGTATACAGTCACACAGACACACACAGGCCTCATATGGAGCCAGGGGGTCAATTTTATATTTTGCTGGGTTAGCAGCAGAGATGACTCTGTCAAGCTGGTTAGGCTATGACAGGGATTTCTTTTTTTTTGAAATTCAGCTTTATTAGTTTGAGAATTACAACAGATCATACATTCCATTCAGAGCTGTACATAGAGTGAGAAACAAATTTTCCAAAAGAAAAAAAAAACCCTAGACACCCCTATAACTATATAACTACCCCCTCTCCCTCAACCCTAACCCTCCCCGAGTGTGCTTATATTATTAATCAAGTAGCATTAACACTTAGTCCTTAGGCAATAGGATTGGTCTTAGGATAAGTGAAGAAATAGAGTTTCAGAGACAGAGCCAAGGGGTCACTGATGCAAATAAAGCATGTATAATTTATCCCATCTTTTATGAAATAAACCCATACGGTTACGAGAGCTGGCAGCGAGTCTCTCCATATTAAAGCAGGTTGATAAGTCTTTCAACCATTCAGTGTATGTTATGGTTAATTGGTCAGTCCAATGTTTGAGGACTAGTCTTTTGACCACCATCGAAATTAATGCAATACGATATCTGCACTCCTGGTTCTCAACTTTGGAGTAGGTACCCAGGATGCAGATTTCGACGGTGAAAAAACTGTCCAGACCCAAAAGAGGGTCCAAGTTGGCCTGGATAGAGCACCACAAGGGGGCCACTTTGTCATACAACCAAAAAATATTTAGCAAATTCCCTTCTGATTGTAAACATCTGGAGCATAGAGGAAGAGGTAGTTTCCCTAAACAGGTCAACTTAACCGGAGTGTAGTACATGTTGTTTAATATGTGATATTGAGTAAGCCTGAACCTGTCTTGGGTATGGTACTTGTGTAAATCTTTCCAAATCCGTGGCCAATTAGGGGTAACGTCCAGAAAGAGAGAGGACCAGACACAGGAGCCTGTGAGTGAGCTCAGGAATTTAAGGTCCAGTAGGTAGGAATATATTGATGAGATGCCATGAGATTTGGAGGTTAAAACTTGAATTTGGGAAAGGAATGGACTGACCTGCGAGCTTCAGAATTCAGGACCAAAATTCGCATTAATAAGATGTCTCAGTTGGTATATCTTGAAGATCTTATTATTGGGAAGATCAAACTTGGCTAGAATATCGAGAGAGGAAAGAAGGGAGTCCTGAGAGTATAAGTTCTCAACTACTGTCTCACTAATCTGCGGAAGCCAGTCTGGGGTAATTATCGAGCCGCCCAGTCGAATATTGGGATTCAGGGTAAGGGGTTGTGCCATGTCTCTTTTAGGGGAGATTTTGAGGTAGTGAAGGCACTGGGAAAGAGTTTTAAGAGAGGTGATGATGGTTGGATTCGAGATTGAAGATGGGAGTGATGCCCTGGGAATGAAAAAGATTGTCTTAGAGCAGAGATTGGCCTCCAGAAGTATCTGCCTTTCAATCTGGAGCCAGATCGGGGGAGGTCCTTCAGCCTGACCTGGGAGCCATCTACCCAGTTTGGAGAGGTGAGCTGCCCAGTGATAGAATATTAGGTTAGGAAGACGAAGTCCTCCCTTATCCTTAGGAAGGCATAGTTTAGAGAATGAGCACCTAGTAGTTTTGTTTCGCCAGATAAATTGGGAAAAGATGGAGTGGAATTGTTGTAAATATGGAAGAGGCAACCAGAGGCCCAATAAACTGAGGGGGTAAAAGATACGGGGAAGGACATTCATTTTAATGATGTTAATCCTGCCCCAAAGAGAGATAGGAAGTTTAGACCATCTTTGCAAATCTAACTGAATGTTAGACTTAAGGTCGTCTAAGTTAAGCTTCTTAAGTAGAGTTAAGTCAGAGGTAAAATGTATACCTAAATATTTGATTGATTTGGGAGACCATCTCATACCAAACTTAGTAAAGCAGTGTTTATGTGTGAGGGGGTTCAGAGGGAACACTTCTGACTTTGAATGTTCAGCTTATATTGGGAGAGACGACCATATTGCGTGATGATCTGGAGAGCATGCGATAATAACTTTTCGGGGTGGGCCACATGAAGCAGGACATCATCCGCATAAGCAGAAAGGACCAATTCCTGCTGTTGCACCAGGCAACCGTGAATTTGTGAGGAACATTTAAGATTGTGAAGGAGGGGTTCTAGAATACAGATTGAACAAAAAGGGGGAGAGGGGGCAGCCTTGTCTGGTACCGGTATAGAGACAGAAGGCTGAGGAGAAGACTCCGTTGCAATAGATCCTAGCCGAGGGAGATTTGTATATAGCCTGGATCCACTTAAGGAAAGCAGGTGGGAAATCCATCTTGGCCAGTGTTGCCCGCAAGAAATCCCAGTTAACTCTATCAAACGCTTTCTCAGCGTCTAAGGAAATAAGAGCCATTGGAATATGAGATGATTGGGCAGCGTATGACATGTGAGAGAGGGTTCTAAGGTGGTCTGCAGGGGAGCACGCCTGCACAAATCCTACCTGTTCTGGACTCAAAAGGTGGACCCAGATATTTTTAATTCTCTCGGCTAGGATCTTAGATAGGATCTTCATGTCGCAGTTTAAGAGAGAGACGGGACGATAATTCGCAGGGTCTTTAGGTGGTTTGTCTGGCTTAAGAATTAGCACGATCGTGGCTTCCAGTAATGTAGGGTCAATAGTGTCGGCATCAAACATATAGTCATAGAGCTTAAGGAGTAGGGGGGCTAGTTCTTTGTTAAAAGTTTTGTAAATGTTAGAAGGGTAACCATCTGGGCTGGGTACTTTGTCAGGAGCAAGGGAGGCAATGGTGTCCTCGACCTCAGATAGAGTGATGGGGGAAGCTAGTGCACTTTTGTGGTGTGCAAGGAGGTGAGGAAGTTCAAGATCTGCTAGGTAAGTCTCGATATCCAAAAGGGGTACTGGAAGGGAGTGACTACTGTAAAGGTTTCTATAAAATTCCTCAAACATCTGGGTGATTTCTCTGGGGGTAGTTTTAATTAGCCCCTCTGGGGCTTGCAAAGCCGGGATTAGTCTCGAACGCTCTATTTTGTGCAATCTTAGGGCCAATAGTCTACCGGCTTTTTCACCTTGATCGATATACTTGGATTGAGTTTTTAAAATAGCATATTCGGCCTTTTCTTTGAGTAGATCCACATATTCGTTCTTCGCCTTTAATAGGGATTCGAGAGAGACTAAGGGAGAAGAAGGGACGTGAGAGCTTTCCATTTCTTTGATTCTGGTCAATAATGAGGCGGCACAAGCCTGTCTGCATCTTTTCCTCGTAGAGGCTAGTTTAATTAACTCCCCTCTGAGGTAGCATTTCAGGGAGCCCCAAACTGAGTCCACCCTCGGAGTGGAATTCATATTGAGTTCCAGAAAATTAGAGATGAGGTCTTTGATATGGGAGAACGTCTGGTCTTCCTTGAGAAGTTGAGTGTTAAGCTTCCAAATAGTATCGCGCTGAAAATTGGGACCCGGAGAGACCTTTGCCCAGACCGTAGCATGATCCGACAGCACTATCGGCTCAATGCCCATCTGGAGGAGGCCAGGGAGGAGTGACTTACTAATTAGAATATAGTCTATTCTAGACCAGGAGTTATGGGCTTGGGAAAAAAAGGGAAAAGACAGGAGGGAGGGGTTAGTAAGTTGCAAAGGGTCGCAAAGGCCCAATAGCTGCATGAAATCCGAAAGGGCCTTTTGAGCCGGAGTTGTTGGTCTCTTTGGTTCGTGGGATCTGTCAAGGATTTGACATGGTGGGACATTCCAGTCCCCTCCTAGTATTAGGTGTGAGGGTAGGAGAGCACCAATTTTATCTGCTAGGGTCGTGAAAAACTCAGGACTCCCTGCTACCGGACCATAAACAGAACCGAGTACAACCTTACAATTGTTGAGGCACCCTTTGACCAGAATGAACCTGCCCTCTGGATCTGCCAGCTCTTCCTCTACCAGGAAGGAAACATGGTTTTTAATTAGGATAGCCACACCCCTACTAGTCCCAGAGCCACTTGCTGAAAAAACTTGGGAAAAAACAGATCTAATAAGCCAGATTTTCTCATTATTAACCAGATGGGTTTCCTGAAGCATAAGTATGTCAATCCTGAGTAAGTCACAGTGGTTAAAAACCTGAATCCTCTTGGCTCTATCCTTGATCCCTCGCACATTCCAAGTAGCTGTCTTAACCGATATTATAGCCATTTTAGAACCATTAGGTTAAGAAAACATACATTAGTATACCTGCTGACAACGAAATAGAGATAGCACACTCTAACCCCCCCACAAGTCTATCCAAGTTATGAAGAAAAAAACATTCAGACCTCTGATGTGCAGAGATTGACCAATAAGAACAAGTGGTGATATAGGACCATTGAAAACTAGTGTCACCAAGCCATGAATAACCTCCCCCCTTCCCCAATAGAAAAAAACCCCAACCAACTATATACAAAATGGTTCCAGGCATGAACTGGTGAGCCATGAGAGAACAGATAACATGAACCTGAAAGCCAGACCCCAATGGCGAAACCCAGGGCTTTCATAGCCCAATACCAAACACTTATGGAAATCTTACCAGGAAGGAGACAAGGGCTTTTTGTATAAATCAGCCAGTAAAGTATAAGGTGGAGTCTCCTGTAATAGATCTGAGGGCCACCATATCCCACCTTATCAAGCTCGTGAGGCAGCTTCCTCTTAGCTCATCGCAACTCCGGGGTCTCCTCCATCCCATCTGACTATGGTGGAATAGCAGCTATGTGTAGCGGTGGACCATGCAAGAATCAAAAGAAAATAAACCAAAATAGGCAGCGATTACAGTCAGCACCTTCGTGAGGCATATAGCATACGCCCACTAGTTAATATAGCCAGTCGCTTACCGCCAACCGTAGGGGTCTACTACCAGCAAAAGTTGGTCACCTGTGTGGAAAGAATCACTAGGCGAGTAGGCGATACATCGTTTAAGCAGGGCTCTGGGGGACACAATATGTAGTGGGACCGAAGTCAGTCCGTGCCCAATTCGGTCAGCTAGAACAAGAAGTCCCCCTCCCAAAGGTTCCGGGGCCGTGCTGGGTGGAACTGGAGGATCTGCGGCCTGCCAGGACCAGCGTTAAGGGTGATCATATTCTCAAGCCTCGCAAGACCCAACTCCCTCCCACCAAAACCAAACAGGTAAGCATTTTGCCTGATATAGCTTAACACCAGAAAACACAAACAGCCATTATAATAACTGATCCCCTAAAGTTCAGTTCACTTCTCCTTGAACAAGTTAGGGAGCCTGGAGGTCAAGTCTTTTGTGGCCTGGTCAGGGGACTCATAGGTGAACGTGGAGCCATCGATCGTGACCTTCAGATTAGCTGGATAAAACATCTTGAAGTGGATGCCTGCCGCGATGAGCTTTTGCACCACAGGATGGAAAGCGGTTCTCTTCTGCCTGGTGTTGATCAGGAGATCTTGGGCAATTCTTATCCTAGATGTTCCCCAAGTTATTGCTTGTAGTTCACAAGCCTTGGTAAGGACGTGCTGTTTTTCAATGAAGCTTAGGAACTTAATAATGAACGGGCGAGGAGGAGAGTCCGCTGGGGGCCTTGGTCTCAAAGATCGATGGGCCCTTTCGAGATGGTACTGGGGGTGAGGGGCCAACAATTTTAAGCAGAAATTTCTGGAGGAAAGCGATGGCGTCTGGACCTTCTTCCATCTCTGGTAGCCCAATGATTAGAAGATTATTTCTCCTACTGCACCCCTCCGGATCCTCCATCTTAAGCTGAAGCTTTCACACTTGTTGCTTCAGTGAGATGATTTCTGGCTCCACTGTGCTCCTCCATTTTTCTTGGGATATAATCCTGGCTTCTGAATCGATCATCCTGCTTTTAAGGGAGGTAAGGTCCCCTTTAATAGATTTTAATTCAGGTGTGATGCTTTCCAGCGCTTCCCGGAGAGGTGAAACTTCTTGAAGAAATCTTTCTTTGGAAATAGGGACTACCGAGGGAGCAGCGCCGCCCGATTTGCCTGGATTGTTAGAGCCTGACTCCTCGCTTTCTTCGGAAGCTTTTCCGCGTATTGAGGAGTAATGCCGCATCGCGGCCTGCTTCATCTCTGCCTCCATCGCTGCGATAAAGCTATGCAATGCTGGGAAAAAACAGATGAAGGACAAAAGGCAGAGACTAGGAAAGCTCCAACTGCTATTATTTGTTGAATTGGTCGATTGGTATCGATTTAAAATCGATTTGAAGCTGATGGGTGGTGGGAGCCCAGAGATTGCACAGCCTTCAGGCAGCTAGCATCACGTGACCTCTCGACAGGGATTTTTATGGTCATCAAAGAAACACCAGAAATGAAAACTCTTTATTTGTTTATATATACAAGGAGATAATGAGTGGAAAAAAGCATTTAATTATTTACTGATTTTGTTTTTAAGGAAATTTTATTTGTAGGGCCTAGTTGAAGTTTGTTATGTAAGAGTAAAGTTGTCAGCCATGTTTGTGCTGAAAATCAGGAATGAGTGAAGTAGCTCATGAATTCTGTATGTGATTTGTCCAAATTCCAGATCACATGGTTGGACCTTCTTCTTAACAAGGAAGTATTGGCATATAAACATATACCACTGGAATGGCAACAGTCAGTCAGAATACAGTATTTCACGTGCCCATTTTCTAAATAGTGATACATCCCTGAAGATTAGAATAGGTGAAAATGGACAGCTCTTAAAGAGCTGCTGATACCTCAAGGACAACTTAAAAAAAAAATTACATTTAGGTGAAATTCAGTTTGCATTCCATATTATTCTTAAATCGGTTTCTCATAACCTTTATCTATTACTAAGGGAATGTACATGAATACATCAATATAATCTCTTAAATTCACCTATCTCTATAGTTCATTCATAACTTCCTCTGCTGTGATATGACAATCTGTTGCCAGAGGAGTAAGTGTGATTTATTTATTTATTTAGATTTTGATAACCGGGTAAGCTCACTGAGACAAGGGTCCCTTTTTCAGGAGTGACCCGTTACAGACATAATTACATGCAATTAATACACAGTAGTACATACATTGGCAGGAGTATACAGTAGATTAAGCATACATTAGAATAGGGTAAGGAGTACGTTACAGAGCACGTCAGTTACAATTACATAACAACATAGTAAGTTTACATACATATAACAGCAAAGCAGATTAAATCAGACATGTGACATCATTACCACCATGTTTTGGGCTCCTGCTGTGAGACAAGCAGAAGCTTACAGCCACCGGGACTAGGTTTCAGGCTAGTGGTTGCAGCCACGGAGACTAAGCTCTAACATGTAAACTTTCAGGCCAGCCTTAAAACCCTGAGTAGTACAACTATTAGCCAAGTCAGCAGGGAGAAGGTTCCACAAGTGTGGGGCAGAGTACCTAAAGGAGCGCTTGCCATGATTTGTTCGGATACGAGGAATGTCAAGGGGACGGCCAATGGACGATCTCAGGTTCCAGCCCCAGGCTTTGGGGTTTAGTAACCCACGCAGGTGAGGAAGGGGTCCAGCAGTGGTGAATTTGAAAGTCAGGTTCAGAGAGGAGTAGGCCAGTTTTTGTCACATAGAGGGCCAGTGGAGATCAGCAAGGACCTCGTAGTGGTGCCTTCTTGGTGGGAAGTTGGTGGTGAAATGAGCCACCCTATGGTAGAGCGTGGTAAGTTTTCTTTGTTAACCCTCCCTAAGGGACTGCAGCAGGGGAGCCCCATAGAGAAGGGAGGGGAGAAGGGTGCATTTAGATATGGCGCAACGGGCCTCAAGAGAGAGAGAGTCACTCAGCCTGTAAAGAAGTCCTAACTTCTGGTGGGTGGACTTTACAACGGAGTCTATGTGAGGCTGGAAGGTCATTGCCTGATCAAGAAGAATTCTGAGGTATTTAATCTTGTCTGATCTCTATTCTCTTCCCTTGTGCCGTGTGAAGCTGTAGGATACCATGCCAGTCTGAGCCAAGGCAACAGGACCCAAACAAGACTGCCTTCGTTTTTTCCTCATTCATTACAAGAGACCAGGCTTCCAGTGTGGCTAGACCGGCCTGGAGGTTGGCACTGATTACACTAGGAAATGGGTCACTGCAGTAGATGACAGTGTCATCTGCATAGAGGATGAGGTTGTTCCTCCCACCAACTGCCTCGATATCATTGACAAAAACAGTAAATTTAGATAAAATAGAAATGAAATAGAAAAGATAGAAAAATAGAGTTTAGGATTCTCCTTATCTACGGTCCACCCGGCGATGGTGGAGAATTCCTGAAGGAATTCGCGGACTTCATTGTGGACATGGCATTGGAGTTGCCCAGATGATTAATACTGGGTGACTTCAATGCCTGGGCCGATGATGAACTCTCGCATTTTGGAAAGAATTTCCTCCAACTTATGTCTATGTTGGGCCTGTCACAGGTAGTTACCTCTGCTACCCATATAGGGGGACACTCGTTACACCTGGTGTTTACACTGGATTTGAATGTTATGCATCTGGGGGTGGAACCAAATGTGTGGTCAGACCATCACACCATAAGATTCAGTTTTGGGGCACCCCCTAATAGGCCTGCCTCTACGGAGATGGTCCAGTATCGCCCTTTAAGGGGAGTAAACCCAGAGGGCCTATTAACGGTACTGGACCTATCGGGCATTTTGGTTGAGAGCATGAGTCCAGGAGACCTTGTTCTTGCCTATAATAAGGCAGTGAGCAGGGCCTTGGACCAAATTGCTCCAGCTCAAGGTCAGCCCTCACCCAGCGCCCAAAGACTCTATGGTTTGATGAGTCTTTGAAGGAACTAAGGAGAGTAGGGCGAAGGCTAGAGAGGGCCTGGTGGAAATCTTGCCTGGATGCTGACAGACTTAGATTGATGGATCATTATGTTATCTATCAATCGGCAATTACCCATAAAAAGGCAGAATTCCTATCCAGGGAGATTGCTGCTGCGCGGAACCGACCAGCTCAACTCTTTCGGACTGTTGACAGACTGTACAATCCACTCTGTCTACAGTCTGGAAGAGACTTTCTCAAAACAAAGTGTGATGAGCTTGCTTGGTTTTTGCTGATAAGATTGCCAACATTAGTTGGATATCGCCAGGCTCATTCTTCAAGGGCTTGCAGTGATCGGCAAAGGAAACAAACACCTGTGTTGCCTGGTTTGATTTTGGTAGGCTGGAGTTCATGGATATTGTGAGGATTGTCCAGACTGTACATCCAACCAGCTGTAGTTTGATCCGGCCCTCACGCCTCTATTATTAAGTTCGTAGATACTATCTGTCCGATCATTGCTGAAATTGTTTGAAATCTCTGGAGCAGGGATCTTTCCTGATCCCTAAAGGAGGCGGTCGTTTGACCACTCCTAAAACCTTCACTGAACTGTCCAGCTAACTACAGACCTGTCTCTAACCTGCCCTTTTTGGGTAAGGTTATTGAAAAGGTGGTTGCACTGCAACTGGATGACCATATTACAAATCACAATATATATGATACTCTCCAATCGGGATTTAGGAAAAGACATAGTACTGAGACTGCTCTTGTCCGGGTTCTAAATGATCTCCTGATAGCGAGAGATCGGAAGGCGTGTACTATCTTAGTCCTTCTTGATCTCTCTGCAGCATTTGACACTGTGGACCATGGTGTGCTTTTGGAACGCCTGCGGTGTTACCTGCGGACTGTCTGGTAGTTCTGCAGTGGTTTCAATCTTTTCTCACGGGGCGGAGACAGAGGGTTATCACTGAATTTATTCCTCTGATGCCTTCTCTCTGCCCTGTGGGGTTCCGCAGGGCTCCATTTTAGCACCCATGTTGTTCGCTGTCTATATGCTGCCATTGGGAGACATTATTAGGCAGTACAGCTTAGGTTTTCACTGCTATGCAGATGGTGCCCAGCTGTATTTGTCTTTTAGTCCTGGACAGGAAGATGCAGTCTCTATACTTAACAGCTGTCTATCTGAGATCAAGGATTGGATGAGTGCTAGCTGGCTAAGGTTAAACCCGGATAAGACTGAGGTGTTGGTGGTGGACCCAGGTCGCCTCGAGGCGGGTTGTAGGGCTGGGTTTCCTTCGGGCATATGGATCAATGGTGCCCAGCTCTTAACCTCAGACTGGGTGCATAACCTGGGCGTTATTATTGACAATGGTTTGACCCTGAAGTTTCAGGTGTCATCCGTTGTCAAATCTTCCTTTTATCGTCTTAGGAATATCACTTGGGTGAAACACCTGGTTCCTCCAACTGACCTTCCGGTATTGATCCATGCCTTTGTTACTTCTCGCCTTGATTACTGCAATGCCCTGTACCTAGGGCTACCAGGGGTTGATATCCACCGCTTGCAGCTGGTGCAGAATGCAGCAGCCAGGGTTTTGACTGAGACATCTATAAGAAGTCATATTATACCTGTGCTGCGCGAACTGCACTGGCTGCCGGTTCAGTGGCGGATCACCTTTAAGGTCGGGTTACTGACCTATAAAGCCCTACACGAACAGGGACCATGGTATCTTCAAGATCTTCTTGTTCCTTACTGTCCCTGTCGCTCGCTCCGCTCCACCGACGAGGGATTGCTAGAGGTTCCCAGGGTTCGTTTAAAAACCTCTGGAGCTCGGGCCTTTTTTTATGTTGCCCCTACCCTGTGGAACTCTCTACCTCGTTGGATACGAGGCTGCCTGACCGTTGAAAGTTTTAAGTTAGAATTGAAAACTTATTTATTTAAACAAGCATATGGAGAGTGATTTTATTGATTTTATTGTTTTTATTGGAATCATATTGTTATTGTTGTTTTTTGTTATTTGTATGCATTGTAATTGTGTATTTGTACAGCGCTTTGACTTTGAAAAGCGCTTAAAAATAAATTTTTACTTACTTACTTACTTACTTAAATAGCAAGGGGCCAAGGATCGAGCCCTGGGGTACCCCGGAGATTACATGTTTAGTACTAGACTGGGTTCCTCTCCATAGGACTTTCTGGGTTCAGTTTAGCAGATAGCTCTTGAACCATGTGACAGAGCCTGTCCAGTCCAAGTAGTTGAAGTTTGGAGAGGAGACGTTCATGGCTGACCAAGTCAAATGCCTTGGATAAATCAATGAATAGAGCCCCCATTGGAGAACTGCTATCCATTGCATCAAGGATGTCCGATGTGAGCCAGATTAGGGCCATATCAGTGCAATGTCCCTTCCTAAAGCCATGCTGGATGTCAGCTAGGAGTAGGTGCCTTTCCAGGTAGTCCTGTAGTTAATTGTAGACCAGTCTCTCCTGCACCTTTGCTAGGGGGCAGAGAATAGAGATTGGTCTGTAGTTTCCCTCATTATCCCATGACCCTTTATTGTGAATGGGGACAATAGTTGCCACCTTCCATTTATCCAGGACCTTTCCTTCAAGGAGGGACCTGTTTATGAGTAACGCAACTGGGCGGGAGATAGCCAGAGCAGCAACCCGCAGGAGTCTAGGTTCCAGCAGGTCATGTCCCAGAGAGGAGTCCGGGTTTATTCATTGCAGAAGGGGAAGTATTTCAGTGGGCTTGACCAGCGTTAGGTGAAACTGTGGTCTGGAGTGTTCCCAGGTGGGGTCTCTGATTCTGGGGGCACCAGAGGGCAGGTGAGGTAAGGTTCCTCCAAAGTTGGAGAAAGTGGCACTAAATGCCTTGACAATTAAGGTGGGGTCATTGGTTAGGGTATCACCGACCAGGAGCGCACCTTCTTGGGCACTAGGGGCACCCTTTAAGAGTAGGTTAATTTGGTCCCAGAATCTCTTGGGATCCCGCAGGTGCCTGGACTGGAGATTGCGTAGATATTTGGATTTAGCTGACTTGGAGGCTTTCTTGCACTGATTCCTCAGTTCTCTGTTCCTCTCCCAGTCAGTTTTCTGGCCTGTGGATTTGTACTGACCCCAGGCCCGATCTCGAAGCAGCATGCTCCATTTCAGGCTAGGGTTAAGCCATTTGTGGCGTTTTCCCTGCACCCTCAGTTTTTTCGGGAGGCGTGTATGTTAACCACTGACATAAAGGTGTTGGTAAAAAAGTCGAGCACCTCATCTAGGGTAGGGAGGGAGATAAGAAGGTCCCAGTTTATGGCATGTAGGTCAGAACAGAGAGCCTCCAAAGAGAAACTGCTGTAGTTTCTGGCTTCAATTACTTTGGGAGGCAGTTTGGGAGGCCTGTTTGACCAGATGCAGAAATTTGGGGAATGGTCACTCAAGGAGTCAGCCATGACCCCAGCAGCCTGTATACAGTCCGGGCTGGATACTAGGGCCCAGTCAAGCAGCGAGTGGTTACCCGACCTGGGGTTGTACCTAATGGGCTGGTGGATAACTTGAGTCAGATTGGTATCATGTATAGGGTTCCTGCTGGCAGAGGCCTCCAGGGAGAGCCAATTTTGGTTAAAGTCCCCCAGGAGCATCAGCTTCCCCAGGGAGTGTTCTGCCAAGGCAACAGCTAGCGATTCAAGGGAGGATGTAGCTGTTTGGGGCGGGAAGTAAGCACACCCCATGTGCAGGGTGTTTTTGTCTCCAAGGGGAACCTTCACGAAAATAATCTCATCCACTGAGTTGCCATGGGGAGAAAGGTCAATCTGCGTAACATTGAGATCGCTCCAGGTATAAATGAGACCCCCCCCCCCTCCTTTCTTCCCAACACGGTCTTTCCTTAAAGCATTAAAGCCGACTAGGTCCATTTTGTGAGGGAGGATGCAGGGTTTGAGCCAGGTCTCAGTCACTGCAAGTATATCGGGTTTGTAGAGCTGTTTATGAGGTGATGGCACAAGTAGAGTGTTATGACCTCCAGTAAGGAAAAAGGTAAAGGAATAGATAAACTTTTCAGACCATGGATCTTATTTTTATGCAAGTGACCTCAGCAAGAAATAACAGCGAGGAAAAATGCAGATCTAATTTGAAATATAAGCTGAACTGAGTCTAAATATTGTGTTGTGTTTACATTCTCCTGAAGGTGTTATCTGCTCTTTAAGGTTTAAACAGGTAAAAATAAATTAAACAAGGTTGCCTACCTGCTACTTCTTTTCAATTTAACACATATGAAATTACTACTGCTGCTCTATACACAAAGGCCCAGATATTCAAAACGGTTGCTCCATGCGCAACAGGGTTGCGCATGCGCAAGTCCTACATTGCACCATTCTGCGATATTCAGCAGGAGGCAGTTGCTCCACTGGCAACAGGTTGCGAAAAAGAGCAATGCAAATGAATGCATGCTCAACAGGAGGGGGAGGAACCATGCATAACCTGCGCAACCCGATATTCAGTCGGGTTGTGCAGAGTTGTGCATGCGCCACCCCCAACCTGCGCCTGCACAACCTTGAGCCAAAAAAAAAGGATCAAGTTGAGGGCCACCCACAGGTGAGCTGCTGTAGTGCAGGGCGCAACACAGCAGCTGCCACCCAGCTGGCCCCAACTCTGTCGCTGTGCCCCCCCACCAGCCCGATCGCGGGCATAGAGTAACACATACCTCTCAACTGTCCCTGATTTTCAGGGATGTCCTGATTTTGCGATGAGAATTTTCCTCTGTCTCGAAAATTGTGTTTCTGTGACAGAACAGTGGGGACTGTAAGCATAAAATAATATCAAACATTAAAAATACAGACTAGTTCTTCTTCAGAAATGCATCTTATACAAATCCCTTATTCTATCAGATTTCTGAGTGAATATTACCAATAGTTAAGATGTGTCCCTGATTTGGCATCTTTGTCCTGATTTTTCAAGCCTTGTCCTGATGCATGACACAAGAGGTTGAGAGGTATGGAGTAACATGAACCCCCCCACACATCTCCCACAGCCCGATCGTGGGCATCACAGTTAGAAACCCCCACATATCCGAAGCCCGATCGTGGGCATCACAGTTACATGAAACCCCCACACATCTCCCACAGCCCGATCGCGGGCAGGGCGTATATGAACCCCCTCAGTGCCCGATCGTGGGCGAAAGTAACCCTCCCCAGCGAATATCTCCCTGGTGGTCCAGTGGACCGTAAACCCGATCGCGGGCAGAATGTCACATCACAACCCCAAACATCTCCCTGGTGTCTAGTGTCCCCACCCAAAGCCCCTCCACCGCTCCCCGCGGCGGCGGGTGACAGCATCCACCCGCCTGCCGCCCGCCCGCCCGACTGACGCTGTCGGTAGGGCTGCCGCCATTGGTGCAGAGCTACAGCCAATGGGCATGCAGCCATACCCGTCATGACAGTCAGATTTGTGAATGAACATCATTCACAAGTCTGGACTGTCATGCTCTGACAGGCTACTGCCGTGGCGCCAGCTCTGCACCAACTCACCGGACAATCATCGGCGGCGCCCGAGAAGCTGACAGCAGTCGGGATCTGCTCCGCCGGCTGGGCGAAATGAAAAAGGCTTTCGTCGTGAAAGTAGTGAGACACTGAACCTGGGGAGATGTTTGGGGTTATATTCTGCCCTTTGACCGGGCTACGATCACTGGACCACCAGGGAGATATTCGGGTGGGGGAGGGTTGCATTCTGCCCGCGATCGGGCACTGGGAGTTCATACACGTTCTGCCCCGATCGGGCTGTGGGAGATGTGTGTGTGGGGTTCATGTACCTGTACTGCCCGATCGGGCTGTGGATATGTGTGGGGTTTCATGTACTTGTACTGCCCGCGATCGGGCTGTGGGATATGTGTGTGGGGGTTTCATGTACTCTGTACTGCCCGCGATCGGGCTGTGGGATATGTTTGGGGGTTTCATGTACCTGTACTGCCGCAATCGGGCTGTGGGATATGTGTGGGGGTTTCATGTAACTGTGATGCCCGCGATCAGGCTACATTGTGCGTGGTCCCGCGGCTGCTGCCAGCCAGGGTGCCAGGAACAAGTCCTCGGGATCGGGCGCACCTACATGCAAATGGCATGCAAATGGGGCCATAAATAGATGCAAATGGCCTCCGCCGCTTGCATAAATTATGGCCCCATTTGCATGTCACCTTTTGAATATACTCAAATTTGAGCATGGCGCAATGGTACTTGCATACCGCAGTTAATGCTCAACTCTGGCAACTGCGGTGGCGCCAAGTTCCATCTTGCCAAAGTGTTGACAAAGGAGATCAAAGGAGTTGCCCAACAGCGCTACTCCTTTGAATATCACCCCGGCCACACCCCTGCGCAACTATTTTGAGCAGCGCAGGGGCTTGTGCCTCAGAATGGCGCAGTTTGAAAATCTGGGCCAAATAGTTTTGTCCCCAAAACTGGAAACCTGTAGGTACCCATATTATAATATGTAAACAATACTATCCTTTTAATCTTAATACCGTAAGGTTTGCAAAGAAGTTTAAGTATCCATGCATCTAAACTAGCTGATTTGAAGGAGCAGGTTAATATAGAGAATACCAATGCCTTTGTTTTCAGAAATTGATAAAATGGGGGGGGGGGGGAGCTGATTTTTTCATAACCAGAAGCCAGAAGAAGTCTAAAAGCTATACAGTAATTATCTTGAGGTTGACAATTATTGTTCTGGAACTTGAATACATCATTAAGATGTTGGCAAAAGTACATAAAACCAGGAATTTTCTGGTATAAATAAATCTGCATACAAGTCTGGAGGAAACTTACTGTACTTCTGGCAAAAAGATGTTCTGCACACGAGGCCAAAGTAAAAGTTAACATGTTATATAGGCAATGACAGCAAATGTATAAAGTTAAAAAGTATAAAGCATCATTTCCTAACAAACATCGGTCCATCAATATATGTTCCCGGAGAACATTTATGTCTGGAAACTGGCATGTCGTCACTCAACACATGATCTTTTGGGGGCCTTAAAGTTCTGGTCCTGAACAGTGATGATGCCTAACAGTTAACAAAAAGTATATGGATTGGGACTTACAGCACACGTCCAGGAAATGAGAATAACTATTCTTGGATAAATAATTTAACTTTGAGACTTTAGGTTTTAGGTTCACAATCAACCTTTAGTTTGAAAAACTGCAACCAAATAAAGATGTTTAGAGGTGCCCAATCCCCCGTCGGCTGTGCTGCGCCCCCCCAAAACAGAGTTCCATATGCCATGCTGGGTGCCCACCCCAGCGTGGCTGCACATCGTGTAGCTGACGGGGGTGCCCAATCCCCCATCGGCTCCACTGGTTCCCCCCCCTCCGAGAGTACAGGGTGCCACGCTGGGAGCCCACCCCAGCGTGGCAACAGATGCTACTGCCTATGGGGGTGCCCAATCCTCTGTCGGCTCCATGCCCCCCCACCAGCCGTCCTTGTGCCATGCTGGAGCCCACCCCAGTGTGGCAGCGTCCCGTCGTCATTTTAAAAAAAACAACCTGAAACTGGAAAGCAGTCCTCCGGTCTCTGCCCCCACCGCGCCCACCCATTGTCACCCTGCCTCCCCACCCCCTCACCCCATACTACCTCCGGACTCTGGCTGCGCGATCTTGGTGGACGGGAACATGTCTGCACTCTTCAAAGCCGATCGCAAACTGAGGAAATGCCGGTAAGCTGTATAATGGGATAGATAGGGTTTTTTCCAGCTTTGCTGCATATCTCAGGCATTTTTTGGAATTTTTGCACCAAATTTTCAACATGGGGTTTTTGGGTCCCCTTCTCATGAATGCTGTCACTGTCATGGCGTTAATCGGGCCCAAAGGGTGATTCCGCAGTCACTGTGCAAAATCACCTTTTGGGACTGAATAACAAAATGACACTGCTGCTGTTCATAAGGTGGGCTCTCAAAAAGCCTATGTTGAAAATTTGGTGGAAAAATTCCTTAAAATGACTGTTTCACGAGGAGTGGGTGCGCAGTTCCGCATGCTCATAAGTTCGCGAATTTTCAATATTTTCACTCCAGATTTTCAACATTGCCATTTTACCACACTCCTTATGAGCAGTACAGCTGCCATTTTCACATCTTGCCCAAATGTGTTTCTACCATGTAGCGCACAATGGCGCATTGGTGTCTGAAATCAATGTAAGACACATTAAGAAAATCACAGTGACACTGTTAATGAGCAGAGGTCTCAAAATGGCTATGTTGAGAATTTGGTGAAAAAATTCCTAAAAATGACTGTTTTATGAGCGTGCGTTGCGCAGTTTCTATGCACGCTCGTAAGTTTGTGAATTTTCTATATTTTCACTCCAGATTTTCAACATTGCCATTTTATTACACTTTCTTATGAACAGTACAGCTGCCATTTTTCACATGTTGCCCCAAATGTGTTTCCGCACATGTAGCGCACAATGGTGCAGTCAGTGTGCGAAAGCAATGTTTGGGACAGATTAAGAAAATCACAGTTACACTGTTCATGAGCAGAGGTCTTAAAATGGCTCTGTTGAAAATTTGGTGACAAAAGTCCATAAAATGACTGTGTTCACAGGTGAGCATTGCGCTGTTTCCACGCACCTTGCAAGTTCATGACTTTGTAATATTTTCAGTCAGATTTTCCCAGTGGCATTTTCCACACTTCCTTATGAACAGTACAGCTGTCAGTTTTCACAACTATGGCCAAAATGTGTTTCACACTTTCAAGCAGAGATGTGTAGTCGCTGTGGAAATCATTGTTCGACAGATAAAGAAAATCACAGTGACACTGTTCATGATCGGAGGTCCCAAAATGCCTGTGTTGACAATCTGCTGTAAAATCCCAACCTAATTACATTATGGGTGTGCATTGCACAGTTTCTATACTGCCAGTGACTTCACCAGTTTTTAATATTTTACTGCAGATTTGCAACATTGCCATTTTTTACACCTCCCATGAACAGTACAGCTGTCATTTTTCACATCCTGTTTGAATGTGTTTTGCACCTGTGGTGCTAAATGCCATAGTTGCTGTGCATAAGCAGCTTCGGCTAACAAACTGATATTGCCACTGTTCATGAGGTGGGGTCATAAAAAACATGTTGAAAATTTGGAGTGAAAATACCAATGAATGCCTGGGCGTTAGGGTTTCCAACCATAGCCCACCCTGTGAGAATGACAGGCATCAGGGGTGTGACTTGGGATTCTTGTCTGTAATGCTCATTCCATTACACCCTGCAGCCAGTGAGAGGCATCAAGGTATGCCTTGGACTCTTCGGCCCCAAAGTTCACCCCATTCTCCTATACCGCACCCATCTCACCGTATTTCGTGATGGAATGGGGTGTGCATAAGGGCCAAAGACCCCAAGGCACACCGTGACACTTGTCAGTGTCTGCAGGGTAGGGTGTGGTGAAATGGCGTGGCCGTTATGTCTGATGACCCAAAGGCACACCCCAATGCCTGTCACTCTCTGCAGGGTGGTGGTGGGGTTGGCTTCAGTTCAATACTTCACTGCCATTTCTATTATGCGGCTCTGTAACTTCTACGATACCAATGCCAATGCCAGCAAGCAAACATTCGGCATTGACAAATGCTTGTTGAATTTGTATGGGAGGTTCAAGAGCTCCTGAGACACTGAATCTCAAACTGTTTTGCCAGAAAGTGGAGAACAGAACTAGTCTGGTATGTTTAAGACTTCAACAATTTATAAATATTAAAACGCCATGTGAAAAAACATTAATTGCAAACTTGTTAATGTAGCCCAGTGGTGGAACTGACTACATGTCATTACATATTTTATCATATTACATATTACATATTTTTAGCTTCTCGTCCTAGGAGGAGGCTCCTGGCCAGGGCACGTTGGCCTGCCAAGGAACTACACCAGGAGGTGGCTTTGCTCTGCTGCAGTCCCTGCATCTTCATTCCACCCTCAGGCTGTGCAAGAGTCGTCCCCTGACCAGGGCACTTTGGCCTGCCAAGGAACTACACCAGGAGGAAGGCTTCGCTCTGCCACAGTCCCTGCAGTTTCATTCCACCCTCCAGCTGTGCAGGAGGAGGCCCCTGACCAGGGCACTTCGGCCCGCCAAGGAACTATACTAGGAGGCAGCTTTGCTCTGCCGCAGTCCCTGCATCTTCATTCCACCCTTCAGCTGTGCAGGTACAGCCTTCCTGGCAGCTTTGCCTTGCTCTCTCCCCCCCCCGTGCTTACTCTGGCTGCTGATTGGTCAGTGCTGGAGAACCGGGCTCCTGATTTGCTCTCTTCCTATTCCACTGCTGATCTGTTGCTCTATGCCTCCCAGCGTGAGTCTTAACTTCTGGGTGCAAAATCTTCAAATTATAACAGCTTCACCCCTCTGCCTTATTGTATTGTATGTACCTTGCTGTAAACGGGTTGTTACCATTTGCACCACTGTATATTGCAAGTGCTTGACTGTATAATGCAAGGAAATTACAGCTCAGTTTAGAAAAATTTTGTTTAAGTTAACCTGAAAAGAATATTTTGTATTTCCCTCTATCTTTTCTATCTCTTTACTTCTCTCTCCCAGGCTGGCTCTTAGTAATTTATTAAGTGCCAGACTGGTTAAGCTAGAAATTACAGCTCAGTTTGGTATAAGCTAAACTTGAAAGAATATTTTATTTTTTCCCTCTGTTCCTTTACTCTCTCTCTCTCTCTCTGTCTCTTTCTTTCCCTCCTCTCTGTCCCAGGCTAATTCATAGCCCCCCCACCTTGCCTTTCAGGGCCATACCTTTGCTATTTTATTACTCCCTTGTCACTCATTTTGCTGCTGCTGTCTTCCTGTCTACACTTACTGTCTGCCCCACTCTCTGATTGCCTATAAAAGTTCACCTCTGTTTCTCCCCTCTCTCTTCTCATTCTAGGAGGAGACCCCTGACCAGGGCACTTCGGCCTGCCAAGGAACTACACTGGGAGACAGCTTTGTTCTGCCACAGTCCCTGCAACTTCAGTCCACCCTCCAGCTGTGCAGGTATGGCCTTCCTGGCAGCTTTGCCTTGCTCTTTCCTTGGCACTTACTCTGGCTACTGATTGGTCAGTACTGTCGAACCGGGCTCCTGATTGGCTCTCTTCCTATTCCACTGCTGATCTGTTGCTGTATGTCTCCCAGCCCGAGTCTTAACTTCTCCCCTCTCTCTTCTCATCCTAGGAGGAGGCCCCTGACCAGGGCACTTCAGCTGCCAAGGAACTACTTTTTTCCATTTTCCCATTAACAAGTCATACTGTACTGCCACTAGAGGGACACAGTCTTTATCTAAAGTGATCCCTTCCTGCTGCTCATATAGATACCTTCCTACACTACAGCTCCCCCCTCCATCTGACCAGCCCCCTCCTCTGCATTCCCTGCTTACAAATTCTTCCTGTTCCTAAATCAATTATTCACTAATTTCTCTGCCTTTATGAACAATGCATCCCCTACTCTCCTCTCCCCCTTGTTCTGCTCATATCCTTCTCTTTACCACCTCCACTTGCTCACTATTCATCCATTCCTAATAACTCTCCCAACTCCATCAGTTACTGTCTCCAATCCCCTACCTACATCTATGCTATCACTCCCTCCCTGCCATTTGAAATATGGCCTCACTCTACCACTATTCCTCATGTGGCTTTGATAACTGTGTCCACTTTCACTGTGGTTCTCCACCTTCTTCTTCCTCACTCATCCACTCCCTTCTCCTCAAAACTCCCAACCACCTCATCAGCCCCTTAAAAATCCCCTAAGCTCCACTTTCTTATATTCACCCTCCTCTTGCTCTCTGCTGGGGATATCCACCCCAACCGAGGTCCTATTGCCCCTTGCTCCTCTGGCGCGTCCTCCTCTACTACCTCCCCCTGCTGTCTTCCCTCAGTCCTCCCAAAAGGCTTAAAGATCCTACATCTAAACAACCGCAGCTTGCTGCAAAAAATGGACCAGATTCAGACCGTGGTGTGCACTCTAAAACCAAACATCCTAATCATCTCAGAAACTTGGCTAAAGAGCACTATCCCTGATCACTCAGTCTCCATTCCTGGCTACTCACTGCTAAGGCAAGACTGTGCTGCAGGGGTGGTGGTGTGGCCATTTATGTTCTACCCTCCATCCAATATTCCATCATCTACTCATCCTCCAATCCTGAGACTCATGATGCCCTAGCTATCCATGTGACCCTCCTCTTCACTCTCCCATTTTTTGTAGCTCACATTTATAGCCACCCAAATGTCCATCCTTCGGTCGCGTTAGACCTCCTAACCTCTATCACTTCCCTTGCTCACTCTGGGGAATTATTCATCCTAGGCAACTTCAATATAAACTGGTTGTCACTTAAAACTAGCAAAACTAAAAATGAAATCAGAGCCCTAAACCTCTCCCAACTGATCTCTGAACCCACCCGCACAAACCACAAGACACAACAACACTTCCTACTCAACTGGGCACTTACCTCCCACCCCCACCGTCTCATCACCTCTGGCATCCTCCCCGATACTGTCAGAGACCACAACCCAATATTCATAGTTAGGAAAGTCTACAGAACTAAATCACCACACAAAACCATACAACCACGCTCTTTCAAGTCTCTTGATCTTGAACTTGTCCTGAATAACCTTGCCACTTCTGACTGGTCCCTCCTAACGTCCTTCCCCTCAGTTGATAAGGCCCTTGCCTACTTCAAAGAAATCTTTCTTGTAAACTGGAACACCTTTGCCCCACTCGAACAAACCAGAGTCAGAGGTAACCACTTACCTTAGATAACCCCTGAACTTCTGGCCTGCCTCAGGGCTAGAGATCGAACTTGGAAGTGTCATAAAACTACCCAGCACCCTAGTGACCTCGTGAGCTACCGCATGCTCTGAAATGCATGCACCGGGGCTGCAAGGTTAGCCAAGTCTGAATATTTCAAATCTGCCTTCATCACCAACATAAATTCCCCTTCGAAGTTCTGGAAGATGGTCCATGCCCTATTTACCCCTCATCCCACCTCACCCGGTACTTAAAGTAAATTGCTCACCAGTGCCTGACCCACCAGCTGTAGCTGCAGAATTTAACTCCTACTTTACCTCTTGTGCCACTGAGCTACTGAAATCCCTCCCCTCCTACCCATCCCCCTCCCCACCCTCTACCGGTGTGCCTCCTCCACCACCCTCCCACCTTCCCTTCTCTTTCTCTGCTGTAACCCCAAATGATGCCCGAAGTGCCCTCCTCACTATCAATGCCTCTAAAGGTGCCTCCCCTAATGGCCTTGACCCAAAACTCCTGTCCCTCTCCACTTCGGCCATTGCCTACTCCCTCTCAATAATCCTAAATCTCTCATTCTCTACTGCCTCTGTCCTCTCTTCATGGAAACATGCTATGGTCCTTCTACCCAAAGGGGGTGACCCTTCATCCCCTGGCAACTGTCTCCTTATTTCTCCCCTCCCTACCCTTGCCAAGCTTCAAGAACACATTGTCCTCTCCCAGCTCACCTCTTGTCTATCTGACACCTCCATTTTCACCTCTTTCTGGTCTGGTTTCAGGAAAAACCACTCAACCACCACCTTTCCCCTATGGCTAACAGACTCCATCCAAACCAGGATGGAAAATAGCCAAATTGCCTCTGCCATTTTTGTCAACCTGGCTAAGACTTTCGACACTGTCTCTCACTCCCTTCTCCTCGACTCACTCCCAGCAGCTGGCCTATCTCCCTCCGCCACAAACTGGTTCAAGGCCTACCTTATTAGTAGAACCCAATCAGTTAAGATCTTGGATGACACTTTCTCTCCCCTTCCCTCCCAATTAGCACTGGAGTCCCCCAGGGCTCTGTATTGGGGCCCCTATCTATTCTCCATCTTCTTAAACGACCTTCCCTCTGTTTGCTCCCCATCCTCCGCTATACATATGTATGCCGATGATACAGTCCTGTATGCTTCTGGCTCCTGTCCTAATGAGGCTACAACCAGCCTACAGCAAGACTTCGACAAGGTTCAGCTCTGGTTTGCTAACCAGTAACTTTTCCTCAATGCTAAGAAGACTGTCTCCATGACCTTTGGCACAAGGCAGAACTCTCTAGGCTTCCCTCCCTACCCACTTTCCACACCCTTAATGGGACTTTACTTGAGGACACATCCTCCTTCAGGTACTTAGGTGTTTGGTTGGACCAACACCTAAACTTCTCTGGACATATTGACACCATCCAGCAAAAACTGTACACAAAGCTTGGTGCCCTATTCAGGAACCATAGTTGCATCCCTCCTACAGCTAGGTGTGAACTTGTTCCGAAGATGATGCTGCCCATTTTTTACTACTGTGACATAGTCTATGGTGTTGCCATTGAGTCCTCCCTGGCCAGACTGGACACCCGCTTCAATTCCTTCTGCCACTTTGCCCTGAATGCCCCCTTGCACCCATCACTGTGATCTTTATTATGCCCTGTCCTTCCCCTCTCCTACAAACAGGCAACTCTCCCACTGTGCTAGATTCACCTCCAAACACTGGTTGGGTGAGCTCCCTTCCTACCTCACCTCCTCCTTTATAACACCCCCCACCCTCCCATTCCCTTAGATCAACTGACTCCTGTACTCTGGTTGTCCCCCACAGACCCACCCAAAATCAGCCAATCCGGTTACTTGCACTGCCTCCCAAAAATTTTGAATTCCCTCCTTCCTCAAATCCGGCACTCATCCTCTGCCTACTCCATCAGCTCTGCCCTCAATAATTGCCTTGCACCTAGCTGCTCCTGCCATATCCCTCCCTAATTCCCTCCTCTAAGCCCTGAACAAACCCAACCCTTCTACCTTTACCTTCATTGTACCCTGTACACCCCCCCAAAGTATAGCTCTCCTCCCATTCCCCCAAATTGCTTCCCCTTATTGGCCTCCCTGGATCTCTCATAGAATGTTAAGGACCCTGAATGCTCTCCATGGGTCCCTCTCCTACCCTCTGAAGGGGCTTGTATCTCTCATCTACGCCCTTCCCCCACCATCCTAAAGGGGTCTCTCTGAAACACTGCCTTATCCCATTCTCTCTGGTCCCCCCAGTCCCCTTGCAGGGTTCCTCACATCCTGAGAGAGTCTCCAGGGACACAACTCTTCCCACTCCCCTCACCTCACCACCTCCCCTTTCTCCCTTTTCTTTCAAGTAAGCACTTATTTACTTATTAACCCAGCACTTATTATTGTCCACTCTTTCTACATATTATGTGCAACACTATTGTAACACTGTTTGTAACACCTGCCTTACAACTGTATGTTAATGTTGATCTTGTAACTTGAATGTTTAATGCCTCATTCCTATTGTACCCCTTCCCCCCAGGTCGCACTGGGAGATGAGCAACTTGTCGCTCAGTGTGTCTTCCTGGTGAAACATTTCACTAAATAAATAAATAAAAAATCATAATCACAATAATTTAAGAAAAATTAGTTTGAGCCTTTTTAAATGAAATTTCCAACTTACACTGTTGGGCCCATTATCTTATATCAGCCACAGTTCATGTAAGGCAAATTCTGAATTTTTACAGCACCCCAGTTCAGGAGGGAAGGGACTGCAAAATTTGGGCCAAATAGATGGCCAGGAGATCCCTTCCACTTCCTGGTTCTCCAGTCCAGTTCCTGTGCTCAGACATTCTATGACATGTAACCAGGGAGAATGTGGGGGCATGCTCCATTGTAGTCTATGAGGGTAATTTAAGAAGTGATTTTAAAACTGTTACAGCATCCTTTGAATTAAAATGAAGGGCCTACTCAGCTAATATGACCTCTATTAATTGAGCAGTGTCTTTTGTTTAAATCAAAGGATGTTGTAACAGTTTTAAAATTGATTCTAAAATTACCCCCACAGTGCTAGATTTTCAAAGCCCTCTGAACTCCCTCAGCTGTGGGAAAAGACTGGCGCAAGTTGGGTCTCCACTTGCAGCGTCATAGTTTTTCCTGCAGCTATAGTATTCTCAAAAGTGGAGCTGGTTTGTGACCAGTTGCACAATTTATGGCAACTTGTCACCATTTTTTCAATGCAGCTGTGGGAAAATGTTACACGTGGTGGGACCAGGCATAACATCCCCCACAGCTGTGATGGCTGAAAATACAAATCTCTGCAGGTGCAGAGATTTCATCCCATAGCCATGGCTGTGGGTTGGGACTCAGTCCCTGATCCAGTTGAAAACCCAGCTCATAGACTACAATGGGGTGTGCCCCCATGCTCCCCTTGGTTACATGCCATAAAATGTCTGAGTGTGGGGGTTTGACTGGAGAACCAAAAAGTGAAAGGGATTGCCTGGCCATCATTTTGACCTGAATTATGATCCCTTTCTTCCTGAACTGTGGTGCTGCAAAAACACTGAAATTGCCTTAGATGAACTACTGTTCATTTAAGGTAATGGGCTATAAAGCCCAAAACATAAATAAACATTTTTGGAAATTTACTTTAAAGCACTTCAAACTTGCCTTACAATTAATTAAGAACTATAATGGTTATTCTCCACAGCTAATCAGGGTCTGAGTTATGCTCTGGCATCATTTTCCTACTGGATAGCTAAGGACAGACTTGGATTTAAACACTGATATGGGAAATTTTCACTGAAGAGCCTGCATTTTTAAAATGTATTATAAGGAATGGAGACCAGCAGGGAGAGAGGAGCATCTGCTTGGACAGTCTCCTCTCCAGGGAGGGTGGAAAGTGCATTCACCTTTTCTAGAGTGATTCATGGTGGTAGCCTAGTGGAAGAAAGCTTCACAGCGAGGGTGAGCACACACTGCTGTACACCCTCCCAGTCCATTGTGACATTTGGCCATGATGTGGGGGAATGGTGGAAGAATGGGAGAACAATGGAAAAGGTCCACCTGCAATGGGCCAGATGATAGCCCTCTGTGTCTCCCCTTCCCATTAAAATGCTCAGATCCCCATCCTTACCTTTGAAGACCTTAAACCCTGCTGTCAAAGATGATTCCTCCATGGTGGTAGCAAGGGGACTCCCTTGCAGGGACAAGCAGGAAACTTAAGGGATGACAGAGGATCTTGAGGTGCCTGGAGGTGATAGAGAGCAGTTGGGGTTTTGTATAGTGGGCAGATGGTTGCATGAGTGGAGAAAGAGCTGAATGCAAAGGTGCCTCAAGGGGCCATGGGAAGGAGCAAATAAATGATACAATGTGGCCACACTCTTGTTTCCTTCAAAACTAATCTAAACATTAAAAAAAAAATGTCCGGAACAAAGGGACTGTAACTTTAGTATATACTTAGTGCAACTGTTATTTCATGGTGCTGTTAAATATTTAAATAACATGGTGTTAACTGTCTATATTGTGTATAACTCTGTGGTGTTTATATGTAGTGACATCCATTCAGCTAGCTCGATAAACGCTGAACTTGAACATTTGGTGTCTGCTAGTCAGGAGGCTGAATTCCAGAAGCTAGATTTATAACAGTCCTATTCAACCAAGATCTCTAAATGAAAGTTGGATTTACAATTCTCCACCGCTCATGGAACTTTTATGTGTGATGGTAGGTTTATTTCCCTATAACTTACAAAATCAGCTGAAGAAGTCTGAATTCCCATGGTTACCGTTGTACTGCTAGAGGTTACTGTTGTACCAGCAGGAGCTGCAGCAGTAGAATTATCCTGCAGAGATCTCTTTATAGTTGGGCCATCAATGTTAGACCAGTAGTTATTGTAACTCTGAACTACTGTTGCTCTGAAAACAGAAAAAAAAAATTATGTTAAACTTTCATAGTCACCTAATTATACGACTGTTAAATCATGCAGTATTTTTCAGATGTCAAAATTACATGTATCTACCTAGATTAATTAACGTATTGTAAAACTGGGAACATCGAATTTCCTGGTGTTCACGGGGTAGGGTACATAGGTGTGCACAAATTATATGTAGTAATGTGGAATCAACCAACATGCAAAATGGTAACTAGAGAATTGGTTCCCAAAACTAAACACAAGAGGAAAATAAAAATACAATGTCACCCAATTCAATACAAACAAAGAAATAAAGGTGGACAGGGAAGTTATTTATTTATTCATTTATTGATGGGTAAGTGCACTCATCCAAGGGAAATTTTCCAGACATGACCCGGTCCTGGTTAGGCAAGACATAATACTGGTAATAGTAGTATACAGCATAGATAAGAACAGTGATGCAATACATTTGTAAAATAAATAGATGTACAGACAAGATAAATAGGATACCTAGTCAATATAGCAGCAGCCATGGGTTAAGGACATTTGTGTCATTACAAATAAAATTGATTGAATTATGTATGAACATAAGGTGCTCAGATTCATATGATATACAGACCACAGCAGGACAACTATTACCTGGCCTAACAGTTGGGTAAAGTGCATTAAGCAAGGAAATGACAAACGCATGGCTGAAAAAAAGAATCACTGCTCAATACTGAGTCTACAGACCATCTCTCCCAGACATGCCTGTTGAAAAACAGCAGCAGTAAAGAGGATAGAAACATAGAAACATAGAATTTGACAACAGATAAGGACTGCTTGGCCCACCTAGTCTGCCCATTTTCCTACCTAACAGATAAGCTGCAGATCCTAGTTAACCAACAGCTTACTTCCTCCTACCCCCCACTAGGACTGCCTTATGTCTGTCCCATGCATTCTTGAATTCCTCCACTGTTCTTGACTCCACGACCTCCTCAGGGAGGCTGTTCCATGCATCCACAACCCTCTATGTGAAAAAATACTTCCTCACATTACCTCTGAGCCATCCCCATCTATCTTCAAATTGTGCCCCCTTGTTCTTGCACATCTCTTTTTCTGAAAGATGCTACCCTCTTGGACTTTGTTGATTCCCTTGAGGTACTTGAAAATTTCTATCATGTCCCCTCTCTCCCTTCTTTCCTCAAGGGTATACATATTAAGCTCCTTTAGTCTTTCTACGTATGTCTTCTGGTGCAGACCCTGCACCATTTTGGTTGCCCTCCTCTGGACAGCCTCCACTCTGTCTTATGTCTTTGCAGAGATGGGGTCTCCAGAACTGCACACAGTACTCCAGATGGGGTCTCACCAACTGTCTGTACAGAGGGATAACAACTTCCTGTTTTCTACTATTGATGCCTCTTCCTATGCATCCCAGTATCCCCCCAGCCTTCCTTACTGCCTTCTCACATTGCTTGCCCACCTTTAGGTCATCTGATATAATTACCCCCAGGTCCTTTTCCATTTTTACTGTTGTCAGTATCTCACCTCCAATTGTGTATGCTTCCCCTGGGTTTTTGTTTCCCATGTGCATTACCTTGCACTTCTTTGCATTGAATCTGAGCTGCCATACATTTGACCATTCCTCCAACCTTGCCAAGTCCCTTCTCATCCTTTCCACTCCATCTTGTGTATCAACCCTGTTGCAGATCTTTGTGTCGTCATCAAAGAGACATACTTTTCCTTCCAGTTTCTCTGCAATGTAACTTACAAAGACATTAAAAAGGACTGGTTCCAGTACTGAACCCTGCGGTATCCCGCTAGTAACCCACCTTTCTTCACTGTGTACTCCATTTATTACTACTCTTTGCATCCTGTTGTCTAGCCAATTTTTTATCCAGGCTACCACCTTGGGACCCACTCCCAGGCTGGCTAACTTGTGTATTAATCTTTTTTGTGGAACTGTATCAAATGCCTTGCTAAAATCTAGGTAGGCCATGTCCACAGCCCCTCCCTGGTCTAATACTTTAGTCACCCAGTCAAAGAAATATATTAGATTCTTCTGACACTACCTTCCCATCGTGAATCCATGATGCCTTGGGTCCTGTGCCCCACTAGCCTCTAGGTACTCAACAGTTCTTTCCTTCAGAAGTGATTCCATCATTTTCCTTACCACTGAGGTCAAACTAACTGGTCTGTAGTTTCCTGCCTCTGTCCTGCTCCCACTTTTGTGAAGAGGAATCACATCTGCCCTCCTCCAGTCCTCGGGTACCACCCCATCCTCCCATGATTTGTTAAAGAGAGTAGTCAGCAGTGTCACTAGTTCTACCCTTAGTTCTTTTAGAATTCTTGGGTGAATTCCATTAGGCCCCATTGTTTTGTCCACCTTCAATTTTATTAGTTCTTTCAGAACCCTTTCTTCTGTAAATGGACTGGTATCGACCCCCGTTTTCAGAGTGTTTCTCTTGTTTGGTTTAGGTACCAGATTTAATTAACTAGGATTGAATTAATCTATGATTTTGTAATACAGAAATGTGTTATTGAATGTCTCTCATGAGAGATGCTGACAGTCTTTGGAATGACAACCCTCTCTCCCAGATTTTAGATACAAGGTGTTACCTGGAAGGCCAAGAGATAATTAGAGGCTAGAAGAGACGTAAAATGTAGGATCTCCTTGTTATGTGACTAACTGCAGCTTGCTAGCTGCCAAGGTAGATCATAAACATTTATGACGTTCAGAGGAAACACTGTTCAGTTCACATGGTGATATAAAGCATGTTGCACCTCCGTGAGATCTGGCAGAGAGACATAACAAGTCCTTTGATGTCCTGGAAAGGGGAAGCTGCTCATAAGGTCAAAGAAATGTAATTTGAAAAAAATTAGTTTTGCTGAGGTCACAGAATTAATACTTTGATAAGACATCCTGTTTTGCACAGATATATATATTTTATATTCTGACAGGGAGGAGCTAGGTAACCTCACGCAAAGAGGTTGGCAAAGCCAGTTTTTAAACAGTATTCTGTTTTCCATTTTGACACAAATGTTTCGACTCTGAAAAAGAAACATCTACAGCACTGTGAGATAAGAATACCTTAGAAAAGACAGTTGTAAGAGTACTACGGTAGGAGATTTTGTCTGCACTTTTAAACCTGTTTTGTTTAAGTGATTTGTAGGTTTTGTGATATATGGTTCTGTATTTACACTTCACATTTTTATCTATTTTTAAGTAAACTTCTCATTTTGTAATAGACTATTTGTGTCTTCTAAGTCCTTCTGTTTTTGCCTGTGATGCGTGGATGGTTAACAGAGCGACAACACTGTGCATGAGCTTATATGGTAATACCAAATTGAGAAAAGGTAAGAGTAATCTGAGGTCTTTATTAGAGTTTTTAAAGGTTCATTTTGTGCACCTAGATAGGTGTCCATAGGCAAAAGATATCTGGCCCCCTCAAAAAACAGAATTATCCAAGCCTGTACATTGGGTACACTAGCAAGAGGTTCACAGTTTGAATCCCTCCAGAACTGAGACCAAAGGTTGATTCAAACCCACAAAACAGACAGGAGGGTTACCCTGTTTCTGTTTACTGTTCACAAGACTGCGCTCAGAGGTTGGTACTGTGGAAGCAGAGGGCCTGACCTGCTGAGTGGGTTTGTGACAGATTGGCTAGCAGCGGTACGAAAAATGTTGGTATTACAAGCTTTTATTGTTCAGTGTGTCAGCTTGAGACTGTAAGCTCACTTGGAAAGAAAGAAAAAGGCAGTGATTGATATTTTTAAAAAGGAGACAGATCTATATCACTTGGCGTACAGTCAAGTTCCTAACCGTTTTATTTATTTTTCTAAAGTGCAAGTCAGAGTAGCCGTAGTTAGGGAAGAAGATGGCTTCCAACGACAGCAGGCACACTGTTGACTACTTAAAGCAGTTGTGCAGGGACAGAGAAGTCCCGTTTGAGGTGAAAGCCAGCAAACAGAACCTTGTGGATGCCCTGATGGCAGCAGATACCCAGATTGTGACTGAAAAGGACCAAACCTCAAGTGTGGCAGGGCTAGCAGCTAGTGCAGTGTCCAGATCCGATGAGGAGGGCAACAGGGCCACTGTCAGTGAAGGGCCACAGCAGCAGGGGAAGGTCACCAGTATCTTGGATCCAGAAGTACTCAGGCTGCAAATTGAGTTGTGCAGAATGGAGCTAGAGTTCCAGAGAGAAGAGAAGCGTGAACAGCGAGCTGCGGAGGAGAAGAGGAAGCAAGAACACTGAGACACAGACCATGAGGAGCATGAGTGCCAGAGGCAACATGAACTGGAGAAGCTATGACTCCAACCACCAGTACCAGAGCAGGTAAGTGGCTTGTGTTTAACTGGGACTACAGGACTGGGTTACAAATTGAATTTCAAATTGATAGCCGAATTTAAAGAGAGGGAGGACATGGATGCCTTTTTAAATTCTTTTGAAAAAGTTTGTATTCAGGCTAAAATTCCTAGAGAGTCCTGGAGCTTCCAGCTATCCTTGCTACTTACCAGGAAAGCTCAGGATGCATTGGGTCAAATGGACAATGAGGACAGTGATGATTACAGCAAACTTAAAGCTGCATTGTTAAAAAAATTTCGTAAGCTCAGAAGAAGCCCTGACATGAGCTACGAGAAGTTAGCCATGAAACAACATCAGTTTTTAAAATGTTGGTGGGAAGGAATTGGAGCAAACTCTGTTGATAAAATTGAAAATGTGATTTTGTTAGAACATTTTTTCTGGGCATGTCCAGCAGAGCTGAAAACCTGGCTGGAGGACCAAGATCACAAAACAGTACAAGAGGCTGCTGAACTCTCGGACCGCTATGCCAAGATCAGACCTGCTATGAGAGCAAATGGGGCAGGTGTGGCAGTGCAGAAAGGGAAAAGTGCACCTTCAGGGCAGCTAAAACCCTCACTACCTCCACTGAAACCAGTTAGCCCCAGGTTTCAGAGAACAGATTTCTCTGAAAAGAGAAGTGAATGTTAGTTATGTAAAGAAACTGGGCATATTGCCAGATAGTGTCCCAAAAGAATGAGCAATAATACGCAGAATGGTACTAGAAAAGAAGTGGGTTGTTTGTGTGTCCCTGGAAGCATGTCAGTGAACATGAGGGAACACATGCACCCAATCATAGTGAATGGTGTACAGATGAAAGGGTTAAGGGACACAGGAGCTTCCTTGACCTTGGTAAAGGGGGATCTAGTAGAGCCCGGGCAACAATCTCAAACAAGGGGTCCTAATACTGAACCCTGTGGTACCCCACTAGTAACCCCCCTTTCTTCAGAGTGGACTCCATTTACTATTGCCCTCTGTGTCCTATTCTCCAGCCAATTCTTTACCCTCTAACTCTTTGCATATGTAAGGTTAGCCAATTTGTATTTAATTTTATAGTACAGTTATCTATCCCATATCAGTCTTTCTATTACTGCCCAGTGCGGGACAGTATCAAATGCCTCATGAAAATCTAGCAGAATTATACCTCCTGTTCCACCTTTGTCAAGAATGTGACACAGTTTTTCATAAAAGCACAGAAGGTTTGTTGTGTAAGATGTGTTTTCTACTTGTCAGTTAATTTTACAACAGAGAATACTGATAAAAACCTGGACTAAGCTGTATTAAAAACAGAATTCCTTTTATAATTTCAAAAGTAAAAGGAAAGTGCTGAAACAATCTAAAAATTGAGACATATGGATTTCTTACAAGTCAGGAGAAAAGGAAACATTTAGAATAGAATAAAAAGTATAGTTCAAAATGTTTTCCTTTAATATCGACTGCTGCATTAATAGTTTTTTTTAATAAAAGCTTGGAGTCAGCACTTCATGTTCAAGCCTAGTCATTACACTTTGTATGCATCAACATCTGATAAAATGTGTTCCAATTAATTGATACAGTGCATGGGTGTAGCTTGCTGTGTATTTAAATCTATACACTGAAAACAGAGAATACTGGATGGGCAACTATGCACAACCAGTGTGTTCTGCCACAGAAGGGTTCTGATTCCCTTTGACTTCGAGAGTGAAACCCGAGAGGTCCATGAGAATCAGAACCCTGAGGTGGCAGAACACACTGGTTGAACACAGAGTTGCACATCCGGGCCCGGATATTCAGACAGTGCCAGGCTGCAGTGCAAGCCTGGGTGCAGCACAACTTGGCTGCACAGGGGCATTGACAGGGTGATATTCATCGGAGCTGCACCATGGCACAACATCGCTGAATATCGCACCCTGGCCACCCACAGTGCACATGGCGCTGTGGCACTGCACCAGTGCAAGTGGCCAGAGTGGAGCAGGGGGATGTGCTAGCGCAAGTTCCATTGCGCTAGGTGCAACAACTGCGATATTCAAAGACTTAAAATAGGGGCCATAATGCATGCAAGGTGCAATGGGCTATTTGCATGTCATTATGGCCCTATTGCATGCAGGCTATGGGACCAATGCCTCTGCACATCACGGAAAGTGCCCTAATGTCTGATCGCGGACATGTGCAAATGAAGTACACATCCTATATCCCTGGTGGTCCAGTGGACCACTTGCAGCCTGATCGCGGGCTTAAGTATAAAATTAATCATCAATATCCCTGGTGGTCCAGTGGACCGCTCGCAGCCAGATCGGTAACAGGTAATAAAAGGAGAGGTCCAATATCTCTGGTGGTCCAGGTTACCCTATTCCCACCCGCCCACTAAGCCCCACTGCCCTGCTCCCTCCGGTTAAGCGGCGGGTGGCAGCACCACCTGCCTGCCACCCCACCGCCTGCTGACTGACACCGTAGTGGTAGGGCTGTCGCCCATTGGTCCACAGCATGAGCCAAAGGGTGTGCAGCTCATACATGACTACAGTCAGATATGTGAATGGATCCATTCACATATCTGACTGTGTAGTAGGTACAGGCTGCATGCCCATTGGCTCATGCTGTGGACCAATGGGCATACAGCCCACCGTATGGTGTCAGTCAGCGGGCGACGGGAGGGTGGTGCTGCCGTCCGCTGGTGACCTAGGGGAGCGGGGTACTGGGGCTCAGTGGGCAGGTGGAGAGGGGGGTACCGCTGGACCACCAGGGATATCGGACTTCTCCTTTTTATTACTTACACCCGCGATCGGGCTGTGAGCGGTCCACTGGACCACTAAGGATATTGGATGATTTATTTTCATACTGAAGCCCGTGATCGGGTGTGAAGTGGTCCACTGGACCACCAGGGATATTGGACGATTTATTTTCATACTGAAGCCCGCGATCAGGTGTGAAGCGGTCCACTGGACCACCAGGAAAAATGGATGATTTTATTCTTCTACATATGCCCATGATCGGGCATGGGGGGCACCGCCACGAAGGTGCAGCTGGAGCTCAGGTGGCCACCCACAGGTGACAGCTGCCGTGTTGTGCCCTGCAATATGGCAGCTGACCTGTGGGTGGCCAGCCATTGTTCCTTTTTTGGGGGGGCTGTCCTGTGTGCAGTGCAGGTAGCGGTTGGGCATGCATGGACTCAGCACATCCCGGGCTGAATATCGGGATGTGCAGAGTATGCATGGGCACGCCCCCCCACCTGCACCACATACATTACTGATGCGCTCCAGCGCATCAGGATTAGTGCCAGGCTCAATCCCCATTTGAATATCGCACTGGGGCGCATCAGTGGGTTGCGCATAGCGCAACACTGTTGTGCCATGCACAACCCTTCTGAATATCTGGGACCCAGTAATTTTTACAGTGTATGGTGCCCCTAAAATAATATAAAAACATTGTGATCACTCTTTTAATACAAAAAGAAATTATTTGCTGCTGGGTCTTTTTCTGGGATTTAATGCTGGTTGCTAGTGTTATAATGGTGTGGTTGTTAAGGACCAGACATCCCTATGTCTATTGTGCAGACTTCCATTGGTTGTCAATTGCATTTGGGATGAATTTTCAAAAACAAAAACATAGTGGCCATGTTTCTTGCTAAGTGACAAGACACTTCCTGTGAGGAATTGTATTTTATTTTGTGAGTAATTTTAAATATCTGGTTGATCATGCATTGGATTTTTTATATAGAAACATAGAAGTTGAAGGCAGATAAGGACCGCAAGGCCCATCCAGTCTTACCATTTCTTTTACTACCTTATGAATGTGCCATTGGCCTTTGCTTTGTCAATGGCCTATCTATTCATACTCATCTGTATTGCTCCCTTATGCCTAGCCCATGCCTGTGTGAAGCCCTGCACTGTATTCATATCCACCACTTCCTGAGGTAGGCAGTTCCATGCATCCACCACCCTTTCTGTGAAAAAGAACTTCCTCACATTATCCCTTATCGGCCTCTCTCTAATCTCATGCTGTGTCCTCTTGTCCTGCTTTTTTTTTCTTATATTAAAACATGTTAGTCTCTTTCACCTTGTTAATGCCCAAGTGAAAATTTCTGGTTGATCCTGCATCTGCAGGATTTATGCGAGTGATTGTGCTGCCGTCATGATGATTTATCTGGTTAATCCTGCAGTTTCTGTTGCCACAGCTGTTTTTATGTTTGCTTGCATGCATGTGCAAGAAACATAGTGCCACCATATGAGTTTTCGTAGGTGTGCCTCCCCCACTTCCAATGCCCTGCTCCCTCTTTTGCAGGCATGGCTGCACCATACCAATGAATGTCGGAACTGTCTATGACAGCCGTTCAGATGCAGTGGCGTACAGTTAAAAGCGAAAACCACTGCAATAAGTGGTGGTAATGTGTAGACAATTTGCATACTGCCATCAGCAGGTAATTTACATACTGCCATAGGCAGTATGCAAAGTGCCTACACTCTACATTGCATCTATACAGCTGTCGTAGACAGCTTCGTTTTTGTCTACTCCCAACCCCCAACACCCAAGTAGCATGCTGGGAGCCCACCCCAGCGTGCTCATGCACCCTCCCCCCACACACCATATGGCCAATGGGGGTGCCCAATCCCCCATCAGCTTCATTGCCACCCAACCCCAAACAGACTTCCAGTTGCCATGCTGGAAGCCCACCCCAGCATGGCAAATGTCCATACGGCTGACTGGGGTGCTCAGTCCCCATCAGCTTCACTGTCCCCCCGCCCAAAAATAGAGTTCCATGCACCACACTGGGAGCCCACCCCAGTGTGGCAGATGTCTGTATGGCTGATGGGGGTGCCCAATCCCCCGTTGGCTCCAGTGCCCCCCCAAAAAAGTTCCAGCTGCCATGCTGGGAGCCAACCCCAGCGTGGCAGAAGTCTGTATGGTTGATGGGGGTGCCCAATCCCCCGACGGCTCTACTGTCCCCCCCCAAAAAAAACTTGCAGCTGCCACTCTGGGAGCCCACCCCAGCATGGCAAAAGTCCTGCGTAGTCCAAACAAACAGAAAAACACCTGGAAAAATGGTCCCTCGTTGACTGTCTCATCCCCCTCCTCCAACCCGCACCCACCTCCCCACCCCCCCATACTTACCTCCGGCGGCTGGTGTGATGATCTTCGGTAGACCGCAAACATGTCTGCACTCTTCAAAGCCGACCCTTGAACTGAAGAAATACCAATAAGCTGTATAATGGCATAAATGGGGATTTTCAACTTTGGTGCATATCTTGGCCATTTTGGGGAATTTTTTCACCAAATCTCAACATGAGGCTCTGGGGGCCCCACCTCATGAACTCAGTCATTGTCATTTTGTTATTACATCCCAAAAGGTGATTTTGCGGTCACTGTGTGGAACCACTTTTTGGGACTGACTAACAAAACGACAGTGTCACAGTTCATGAGGTAGACCCCCAAAAACCCTATGTTGAAAATCTGGTGGAAAAATTCCCAAAAATGACTGTTTTACAAGGGTGCATTGCGCAGTTCTTATGCATGCTTGTAACTTTGAGAATTTTTTTATATTTTCACTCCACATTTTCCACATTGCCATTTTACCACACCTCCTTATGAACAGTCCAGCTGTCATTTTTCATATCTCACCCAAAATGTGTTTGCACACATGTAGCACACATTAGCATGGTCCGTGTGCAAAATCAATATTCGGGACACATTAAGAAAATCACAGTAACACTGATCATCAGCAGAGGCGCTACAATGGCTATGTTGAAAATTTGGTGACAAAAGTCCATAAAATGACTCTGTTACGAGCGTGCATTGTGCAAAAAACCACACACCCTCATAAGTTCATGAGTTTGTAATATTTTCAGTCCAGATTTTCAACATTGACATTTCTCCACATTTCCTTATGAACAGTACAGCTGTAATTTTTCACACCCTGGCCGAAATGTGTTTTTGCAATTCCGGCACAGAATAGCGTGGTCACTGTGGGAAATTGGTGTTCAGTACAGATTACGAAAATCACAGTGACACTGTTCATGAGCGGAGGTCCCAAAATGCCTATGTTGAAAATCTGTTGTAAAAAATCCCCAAACTACTTACATTATGGGTGTATGTTGCACAGTTTCTAGACACACTCGTGACTACACCAGTTTTTGTGTATTTTCACTCCAGATTTTCAACAATGTCATTTTTTACACCTCCTCATGAACAGTACACCTGTCACTTTTCACATCCTGTTTGAAATGTGTTTTTGCACCTGTGGTGACAAATGGCGCAGTCGCTCTGCAAAGTCACCTTTTCCATAACGAACTGATAGTGTCACTGTTCATGCAGTGGGGTCACAAAAAACCCATGTGGGAAACTTAGAGTAAAAATACCAAGAAACTGCCAGGGCGTTAGGGTTTTTGACCATAATGCCCTACCCTGTAGGGACTGACAGGCATCGGGGTGTGACTTGAGACAGTCGACAGTAATGCTCATGCCATTTCACCTCCACCCCCACCCTGCAACCATTGACAGGCATCTAGGTGTGACTTGGACCCTTTGCCCCCAGAGTTCTCCCCATTCTCCTATACTGTGCCCATTTCAGCGTATTTCCTTATGGAATGAGGTGATTGTAAAGCCCAAACACCCCAAGGCACACCTTGACATTTGTCAGTGTCTGAAGAGTAGGGTGAGGTGAAATGTTGTGACCGTCATGGGCAATGACCCAAAGGCACACCCCAATGCCTGTCCATCTCTGCAGAGTGAGGGTGGAGTTGGCGTCAGTTCAATACTTCACTGCCATTCCTATACTGCATCTGTCTAACTCCTGCACTTTCACTGCTAATGCCAGAAAGCAAACATTCGGCATTGACAAATACTTGTTTAAACTGTGTGGCTTGTACCCTTCCTAAATTAGCTGGAACACTGTTGTACCACAGAAGGCTGCCTGTTGCATTCCATAACCTTTGAACTGAGGAATAACAGCATTTCAGCTGAGATAGAAATCAGACTGGAACAACGTTCCACCATACACTCTAAAGTGGTTGTGCTGTACTAGTGACACAAGAACTGTAGCACAAGAACTTCTCGTTGTGCTGCATTAGCTATGACACCGAACAAAGTAATGCAACCATTTAAGTTATATTGCCTCTCAGTCATCAATCGGGTCATTCACACCACAGAGATCTTAATAAAACTAAGGTCAATACTCCATTACTGACATGGGAAGTGAAAACGGGAGGTGGGAGCATCTGATGACATTGTCATGGAGCAGGGGTTCTAATAACGGCAAAGATCAGGTGAGCCTGTGAGCAGTTGTTTAGCTAAGTGATCATGTGTTCAGGCAGGCAGGCTGATGCGTGCCTGTCAACAAATAACTTAAAGTAAGCCCTTTTTTAATACTTGCCAGATTTCTTTTTTTTTTTTTGCAGCTACTGCTGTTTTTGCCCCCGTGCCTCTGGTCAGACCACTTCTACTTGGCCAATCCAACCCCATTACCCTGTTGTTCCCCAGGTCTTATGCTCCAAATTTCCCCTGAAGCTTAACCTCCTCTGGCAGGGGCAGCGGAGGGACTCCAAGTTGTCCCACAGAATAGATCCAGGATGTGGAAGAGGAGTCTGGGTTGCCAGGTGCAGGGCTTGTGGGCAGGCAGTGTCATCCTGCCAACCAGGGTATTTTGTCCCCTTGGACATCGGTGACAAGGGTGCACAAGCATGCGTACATGCAAGTGTGCACAGTGCAGCACCAGCTGACATCTTCCCACCCAAGAGCTGCACCCTACTGCACTGTCACCTGTGGACACCTAGGTGGCAGTATTGCAGCAGAGCTGGCTGCCCTCACTCCCTGGAGGAAGAGCACATCCCCTGGAGTACTTGATCCTCCTCCCCAAGCCAGCCCACGAGCTCATTCCTGAATTCAGATCACCGGCAGTTTGAGTAGTAGTACTACTGCTACACCAATGAGCGGACTTGACAAATTTATTATCTTTACCCATAACCTATACAGGACAAGGTATAGGCAACCATACACTCCAAGGCTATGTTTCGACCTTGGGGTTGCAATGGACATAGGGACCTCTTGAGGTTTGCTGTCCAGGTCACTCTGTTATCATGGCAACCCCCTTAGTGAAAACACAACCTTATTATGTATGGTTGCCCATACATTATCTTACATGTATAGATACATCATAACGCATTAGAAAGCATAAAGACATGCAAAGTGTATTAACATAGCTGAGACATGTAGCTCAGACTACAAGCTTTTATTTTAAAAAAAATTCATTTTTTTAGCTCTAATGGTTCCAAAGGTAGCCCATATCGAAGAAATTATAAGGTCCGCTTGGCCCACCTAGTCTGCTCATTTTCCTTAATCTACTGTGATACCACAGACCCTACTTGATCTTCAGCCCCCACTTTCATTACAATTAAGGTTTCTTTATTCCTATCCCATGCCTTTTTGAATCCCACTACCATTTTTGCCCCCACCACTTTCACTATGAGGCTGTTCAGGTATCCACCACTCTTTCTGTGAAGAAGTATTTCCTTTCATCTCCTCTGAACCTACTCCCCTCCAACTTCACAGCATGACCCCTTGTTCTTGAGTATCTTTTTCCTATGAAAAAGGCTTCCATTTTGAATCTTCTTTAAAGGATTTCTAAGCCTGTTAAGCTATTTTTGTAACATACCTATATACAAACATGCCATCAGATAAAGACCTTATGATTTGTCTTGTCTGCTCAATTATGCAGGTTCCCCAATGTCTACAGTGGGGCCTGCCCCCTCTCCAAATCCCCCTTGACCCCCTCAGTACTACCATTCCCCAGCAACTTTCTCTTTCCTTCTGCCCCATTCTCTCTTGAAGCTATCTACTGTTTTCAGGAAGACCACCTCCTCTGGCAACTTGTTCTTCTTGGCTGCCACACTCTTGGTGAAAAAGTGCCTACTCATCTCTCTCTTGAATCTTCCCTCAACTGTCTTTAGGTTATGCCCCCAATGGACTTGTTCCCACTAAGACTGAAGAAGCATTCCGTATTTACCCTATTAATAGCCTTAAGGTATTTAAAGGTCTCAGTCATATACCTCCTCTCCTCCTGTCATCAGGAGAGTTTGTGGTGAGCATCTTGAGCCTCTTCTCCTAGGTGTTGCCCTGCTGGCCTTGAAACATCTTGGTTGCCCTTCTGTGCACTGTCTCCAGCAAGTTGATATCCTTCTTAAGATAAGGTCACCACCCTACTTGAGCAGCAGCTATCCAAGAGATCTGTGTTTTTGGAACAGTTTGGCAGCTTGAAAATGACTGTGAGTGCAGCATATGTGTGACTTTGTAACTAAAACTGCTCTGATTTGTTTCATCTTGCTGCTCCGCTGAACTGAGGGGATTACCCAGGTGTGTGCAAGAGGCCATTTACTTGCATGTAATTTCAGCTCAGGGGTGAGCCAATAATAGAGCAGGTTTGCCTCTGTCCTTCCCAGCAAGATCACCAGCCTTTTATTTCCACTGGGACACTTGTGCAATCTACTTGAGCAGCAGCTATCCAAGAGATCTGTGTTTTTGGAACAGTTTGGCAGCTTGAAAATGACTGTGAGTGCAGCATATGTGTGACTTTGTAACTGAAACTGCTCTGATTTGTTTCATCTTGCTGCTCTGCTGAACTGAGGGGATTACCCAGGTGTGTGCAAGAGGCCATTTACCTGCATATAATTTCACCTCGGGGTGAGCCAATAATAGAGCAGGTTTGCCTATGTGGGAGGGTTTGCTGCAGCATTTAAACATCGCGCTCACACATAGCGCGAGCGTGAGTGGCGCGAGAGCCACTCGGAGTAGATTTTGCATAGGAATATGCACCCATAAAAGAGAGGGACCTCATTTTAAATAGGTTTTATTGTTTATCTGGTTCTGTATTTTTGGTTTTAACTGGTGGGTCTGGCTGTTTTCGGTGGAAGGCTTTCTACAAATTTAAGGAGTGATGCCGTGAAGACTCCATCTGTTTAGATAAGCTGTCACCTGACTCTTTTCAGTCCCATTTTTGAGTTAGGATTTAATTTTTTTTTTTCTCTTCTGTCCTTATATGTATACTCGAAGTGGTAAGATGGTAAGCAAAACTGTTAAAGGGGCAATTAAAGGGAAGCAAAGGATAAATCCAAAAAAGAATAAAAAAAGGTAATTGCTGTGTTTTTACGCAGGAATTGGTCATCACGGCTTCGACCCCTACGGATCTGGTAGAAAGTCCCATAGTATCCTACTTACCTCACTCCTTTAAGGAGCTTATGAATGAGGAATGCAGATCAGATTTAGCTGGAGACAATTCAGAATTTAATGGAAGAAACCAAATTCTAATGGCTAAGAGCTGGGATAAGAACAGTCCGAATAATACAAATCAAGAGACTTTGATTAATTTATTGGAGAACCAATTTAGTGGTAGTGATGGGACTAATAGGGAATTTGAGGAATTTAAACAATTATCCTCTTCTGACAATAAGAATATAATTCCGGGCTTGGAAGTAATTAATAACTTAGAGACTGGTGTTAAAACTCTGTCCCAAGGGAAAATCACTGATTTCTTTAAAAAAAAAAAACCTTTCTAAAGCCCCCAATAATATTTTTCAGGACGTTCCAAAAATGAACAGCACACATATGGTTTCCAATATAGGAGGTTACGATTGTACCACTTTTGGGGAAAAAACAAATATAGCGGATCATTCCCAGGTTTTTAGACAAGATGAGTGGATGGGGAAGTAGAAGCAAGTCAGCAATGCATGTCTGGGCAAGGAGATTATATAGATAAAGATGATGGTATTTCATGCTTTCCCTCAGGAATAAAGTTATTTAGTCCATTAGAGATCTCTAGTGAGGTAGGGGTCTGCAATATCGACTATAAAAAAATGGTGTATTCATCCCTTAATGATGCGCCTGAAGAGTTTTTTCAAAAAATGGACAAAGAGGTCCAGGACATTCATTTAGATAAAGATTTTTTGGTTCAGTGTCCGGATACTATATTGAAATATACCATTAAGGCTCCTGCACATCCAGTAATGACCAATGTTGTTTTATTGCAGGCATATAATGGTATTAAGACAGCTTTGGAAACTCTTTCTAGTTTTTGTGTTGTGAAGTTTGCTGCTTTAGAACAACAAATTTCACAATTATTGGGGGAAAAGAAAGTTCACAGATCTAGGCATAATTTGTCATTTTCTCCCCTAAATGTTCAAGAGCCCTCAAAAGGTAAAAAGGGCAAAAAGAAGGGTGGAGTAAGTAGGAAAAAAGGGGAAGAAAAGCTTGGGCCTGTGGGACTTATTCAGACTCCTAATTTAGGAAAACAGAAAGATGAATTAAACACTAAGGATGAAAAGACTAATAAAATTGGGGCTATAGGTACCATTAGGATAGGAGAGGTAGAGAGAATACAAGGAAGAATTCTGACCAAAAAACAAATCTACATTTGTGGATGGGACACTTATAAAAGATCAAGAAAAGGGGAGGGTGATTACATTGTAAACAAAAACTAATTCTAAGGAAAATTTAATTAAGGTAGACTGAGTTAATAAAGATCTTTGCCCAAATTTCAAGTTGGACAAGGAGGATAGTAACCTCAAGGGGTATGACCTGGAAGCATATAATTTAATCTGTACAGGAAATAAGTAGTTTTTAAATTAGATAAGCTGTATTTTAAACATTATGAATCTACTGTAACCCTAACCAGCATGATAGCCCATATGTTGAGAGCAGAATTAGTTACCAACAGTCACAGATGCTCTTATTATGGTGACTAGGGATACTTGCAACCCTGCTAATTCAGTTTACGTTATGCTCCCTAACATGGATATGACAAAATTGGTCTGGGCTAAGCAAGGCCTGGTAGACTCTTTGGGATTACTGTTATCAACACCAGTGATCTGGTCAACAATTTGGAAAAATGTTTATAATAGGGCAAAATAGGAAAATGTTAACATATGATATATTCAAAACTACTCTTGTAACACTGAATTGGGAATTTGGAGTTTCCGTGAAACCTCAATGATCTCTATTTTGGGCTGGATATATTGAGGGAGAAACTGCTACTAATTTACCATCATTATTGCAGATGATTTTATCAACTATTATTAAAACTCATATACTTCCAGAAGAATTTGTGGAGGTGAATAGAGTTTGGAATGATAAAGAGGGTACTCAGATTAACTGTATTATTGGTTCTGTACAATTGTTAGTATTACTTTTTGAAAATAGACATGTGTTGGATGAGGTGGGTATTTACATGGTGGAATTGAATGAGTGGGAGACATCAGGTCAATCTAGAGCCATCCAACCTTGACTAAGTTTTTTGGAAATACAAAGTAATGAGTCCTCATTAGAGCAGGAAGGAGTCAGAAAGCAACCCTGGTTATAATGTCCTTAATTGGAATATAGCAGGACTCCATAATAAGTTTGTGGATCCACAGTGGGTTGCTTTTATTTCACGACATGAAGTGATTATTTTTCAGGAGACATGGGTTTTAACATCTCCTTTCCTGAATGGATACGAAACTAGTTTTGTGCCAGCAATTAAAGGGAAAAAACATGGGAGGAACAAAGGAGGTCTGGTTACAATGATCAAAATTAGGGAAGGATTAAGGGTAATCAAAAGTTACTCTCCGACTCCCAAGATCCTTATGGTAGTGGTTAACTGGGACCTTTGTATGGTTCTGATTGTTAACATTTATATTCCACCATATTTTCACACTTACTCTACATATGATTTTTGGTCCAAACTATCAATGGAAATAGATTTAATGATACAGTTAAATTGGATAGATACTGTCCTTTTAGCTGGGGATTTTAACGCTAGGATAGCCGAGTTCGATAATTTATCATTGTTACAAGAACTATTATATATGGCAGATTTGGAAAAAAGAAATACAACTGACATGATTGTAAATGAGGCAGGGAGACGTTTTAGTACTTTTATCACAGAGAATAATCTCTTGATTCTTAATGGGAGATTAGAAGGGGATCGTCAGGGTGATAGCACTTTTTTCTCCCCAGTTGGTAAGAGCGTAATTGATTTTATATTATGCTCTCCTTTTAGCTATAATTTCTGCAGGAGATTAAATGTGGCTATGAGAACAGAAAGTGATCATGCAGCAATTTTGCTGGACTTTAGGACTTCTGATAGTGTCATTCCTCCCCCCAATAAGCCCTTGGTGGATATTGAGATTAGTGGGAAAAAAAGGTTAAGATTGAATAATGAGTCGATGCAAGGAGTTTGGAACCTTTTATACTCTTCTATTTTTGTTGAGTTATTTCAGCAGGTACATAATGGCTCTAAAGGTGAAATGATCAGTGAATTATTAAACATAGGGTATCAACAGATTAAGACACTGATTTATTCAGTTAATAGTGTTAAGCCCCAGTTAGTATCCTGGTTTGATGAGTATTGTAGGAGAGAGAAAAGAAATTTGACGAGGGCCATCAGGCAGACAAAAAAAAATCCTAGTATGATGGCGATTATAAATTTAAATAAACTGCGAGGAGAGTACAAGGAATTTCTCCGCCAGAAAAAAAGAGAATTTACTGAAAAACAATGGGGTGTTATGTACCGAGTTATTAAGGAGGGTGATATTAAGCTTTTTTGGGCTTTGGTGTCCAAGGGGACAGCTGATCAGAATTCTAGACCTCCCATATATATCCCCAAGGAAACTTGGATATCTTATTATAGTCTACTACTTAATAGACATCCTACCGACGATGATGATGTGATAGAAAATGTTAACATTGAAGGGGAATACACATCGTTAGTGTTTTCATTTGGAGAGGTGGAAGAAGCCATTGTGAATTTATCAAATAATAAAGCACCTGGACCCGATTTGATACCGGGAGAAATTTACAAGGGACATTTGAATTATTGGGTAGTTTTTTTTACTAATGTTTTTAATATCTGTTTAAAAGAGAGATTTATTCCATTATCTTGGACAAGAAATATAATAGTTCCAATTCATAAAAAGGGCCAACTTCATTTGCAATCTAATTATCGTCCAATCAGTCTTACTGACATTAGTGGAAAAATCTTTGCTAAAATAATATTACATAAATTACAAGATTGGATAACTGCAAACTCCCCTTTATCGATCTTTCAAGCAGGTTTTGTAAGGATTTTTCTATGACAGATAATATTTACATCCTAGCTCATCTGATAGAAAATGTAGATCATTTCAGAAATGAAGCTGTATGCCGTGGTTTGTAGACTTTTCTGCAGCATTTGACTCAGTTAATAGAGCCAAGTTATGGGAGATATTATTAAATAGACGCTGCACTATTAAATTTATTAGCCCCATTATTAGGTTATATTCTCACACAACATCGGCTATTAGATATGATAATAAGGGCAACATTTCTGACTATTTCAGTACAACTTCGGGAGTTAAACAGGGATGTCATCTGCCCCCCCCTTCTTTTTAATTTGTATATTGATGCCCTTCTGACTTATAAAGATATAGATATTCTTGACTCCCCACAAATGAAGAATATCCCAGTATATTGTCTGGCCTATGCAGATGATTTGATTATTTTTGCTTTATCTGCTCAAGGTTTACAAAATAAAATAAATAAATTTTGCTCTAAATGTAAACATTTGGACTTATTAATAAATATGAAAAAAACTAAGTTGCTGATTTTTGCACCCTTACAGGGACATCAAATTAAACCAAGGATTTATTTAAATAACGAACTTATTGAAGTGGTATCCTCTTATATATATTTGGGGGTGAAGTTTGCTTTGAATGGAAATTGGATAGAGCATTGGAAAGGACAAGTGATAAGGGCAAAACTGATTGTTAGGGCTCTCTTACATTTTGCTAGGAAATATGTAGGATATTTGGTCTCGCCGGCATTGATAGCCGGCGAGGCCAAAATGAATCCTATTCTTTTATACAGCACAGAGGTCTAAAACAACAATGTCCCTTCATGGTTGGAGATCCCACTTTCTCTCTATTATAAATCTTTATTGCAGGTTCCACTTGCCACTTCTAATGTTATAGTTAGGGCGGTATTGGGTAGAGTACCTATTCTTGCAATAATTGATATATGTCTCATGAGTTACTGGGTCAAAATTATTAATCAACAGACTAATATTATGCCTCTACTATGCCTTAGAGAAAATTTATCTTGGCATAAACAGAATTTTAGGTCTCCTTGGGTCAAAAATATTCAACGTATTTTGGGCAGTGTTAATATGCTTCATCTTTGGACAGATTGGGAGAAATCAATATCAATATCTTATGTGTTTAAGGAGTATGTTAAAAAGAAAATACTTAGGCTTGCCTATGATAAGCAAATGGAGCTCCTCAGAGTTCAATGTCAGGCCAGGTGGTTAGATCAAAATAAAATTGACATTTTTATAGAGAAATATCTTACTCTTGGGCTGTCCCTGTTAGAAAGAAAAATGATTACTTGGGCAAGACTGGGAATCATCTGTTCTAAATATGCTTTTTTTAATAAGACGACTCCACCCAATTTAGGTTTGGAGTTTTGTAGATGTAACAAGGGTTTTCAAGAAGATCTTTATCATATTACAGTACAGTGCCCTTTATATAAAACCCCGTGGTTTAATCTGTTAAATGATTTCCTTATTAAATATGTGAATGCAAAATATGATATTTTATTCATACTTCTTCACCCTCAGACATTGGAGGAGGCTAAGATGGTTTCAAGTTTTTTTTATCAAGTGTTGAAACACAAAGAAAAATGTCTCTCTGCCTATGAAAATTAATTTGTTCATGGATTTTTATGTGTCAAAATTTTAAATGTAGTATTAGATTTAATATTTTTTTTCTCCTTTTTTGTACATAATTTTATGTTTTTAGTATGTTGTAAAGGCTTGATTGCTGAACAATAAAACATTGAACCTTGAAGGTCACCATTATTGCACACTGCACTCTATGTGTGAACTTACCAGTGACCTGTAGAACAAAATTATGACCATCGCCTTCCTGCTGGTAATCCCCAGGCTATGCAGCCCAGCATCCAATATGTTTTTCCCTGCTGCTCTCCTGCAATGTGCCAATTGCTTCGGGTCACTCTTTATGGTGACCCCCAGGTTCTTTTCTTCCACAGACTTGGTGCCCTGCACACCACCCAAGCAGCACAATACCACACAATAAGTATGTTACAAAAATGGTCCCTTCTTTGTAAAGGAAAGGCTGGTTACATTAATGTTAAAACTGTGTTTTTAATGAAGATAGATGCAGTTTTGCAGCATTTAAATATGCACAATAAAGCCAGTCCACTGGCACAGGGGTAGCACTAGTACATGCAGCGCTGATGGCCTGAGTTCAGAAACAAGAACAAAACATGTCATGGTTAGCGGGGGGGGGGGGGGCTATGTGTATGGTGGACTGGTCTCTTCCACCAGGGAAGGACTAGGCACCTGGCAATAGTCCGAACCCTAACAATGTCTTGGGGTTAGTGCACCTGGGACCAAAGTGACTTCAGGGGATAGGTGGAGCAGCAGACATAATTACATTGGGCCTGGGAGCATGCCTGACATTACCCAGATGTTACTGCATGTCTGCTCTGTCAAAGAACTACAAGCAAATAAAGATAACAAAGAAACAGAACCCCTTGCCATGCTGCATGATACCTGTGCCTTCTGTAGCTCCCCACTCACAAACCACACTCTCCTGGGAGAGCTGGCTGAGGTATAACCTAGGGGAAGTGGTGCAGTGGGGGAAAAAAGGGTCCCTGAGGCAAGGGCTAAAAAGGGGTACATCCTGCCAGTATCAAGGAAGGAAAAAATGAAAATGTACAAAAAGCTTCTCTTCTTTTATAGGCCTACATTATGAAACCTAAACTGGTTGCCAGTTTTGATGTTGCTGAAGAGCCAAAGACCTAGCAGCCCTGTGTTAAGCAGTATTTGGTGCACTACCATGGCCAGATTAAAGAGCACCTTTCTCAGTGCAGTGCTAAATCATCAGGAGGCTCCCTTACTCGACTAGGAGTTCCTTCATAGTTCTTGAACATGTTTCTCTTTATCTCCCTAGGGAAGGGAAGGTATCACATGTACATTAACATCTGTTAAGGCAACTTGTAGTACAAATCAGAGTCAGTATTCAAGTAACAAGGCTGATTTGTACCACAAATCAGCTTAAAATGATAAAATAAGTTTTAAAATGCCACCCCATAGACTTGCATACAACACATCCCCTCGCTAATCATATAAATTATGTAACAAAACAAGGAAGTGCGGGGACAGTGTTGGCAATCAGGAAGTGGAAGGGATCGAGTAGCTAGCCCCTTGAAGGCAAAATAAGACCCCTTCCTTTCCTTAGGGGGATAAAAAGAAAAATGTTAAAGTACTATAGAAGAATTCCCAGTCAGGTAAAGGAGCCTCCTGATGATTTTGCAAGAAAGGAGAACAATCCAGGAAAGATGCTTTTTAAGGAGTCAGTGAGAGGAAAAATCTTGGGACCCAGATCCTAAAAGAGACCCATGGCACTAACATTCAGTTACACAATTTAAGCCCCTAGCCCTTTTCACAATAAAGGTACGGGGCTGGATTTGCAAGTCTGGATGTCACACTCATATAATTACAGCTGCAGTGGGCGTAGCCCTGCAGATGTCTTGTGAGTACTTTCGAGTAAAGGGAGCTTACCGGATATGAAAGGACTTCTTTTAATGGAGGTGAAAGGCAATCACTGTGCATTCACCCCACACTATTTTGTTCATTGGTACTGGTAGAACATGGCACTGTCTGCTGTGTCCAAGATAGCAGCTGGAGCTGAGTGAGTATGCGTGATGACTTGCGCATGCACAATCAACTCCGGCCACCATCTTGGACATGGCAGACTGTGCCATCATGCTACCAGAGTTCAGTGCGCATGTGCGAGTAATCACACATGCGCGTTCAACTCTGGCCACCATCTTGGACACGGCTGACAGTGCTGTGTTCCACCTGCTTGGCTGCAATTGTACTGGCTCTGGCCAGAACTTGTTTTTTTTTCTGTGGTAGCTGCATCACAGTTAATTAATCAGAATGTCTGCACATTATTTTCAAACATTCTGATGCATTTACAACACTATAGTCACTTTGCGACACAAAAGTAATGCACGCGTGAGAATTTTGACACATGCATTATTTTTAGTACAAAATTTGCAATAACCGTGTCAAAAGGTTAGACCACCATTTTTTGTTTTCTAACAGTCTTGGAGCAATTAGAGCAGCTGTGTGAAACTAATGATGCAAGTCTTCCCAGTCCATGCTGTGAGGAAAAACTCAGTACATGTTGGTACTAGACTGCTGTGTAGACAGTAAACAAAGACACTGCTTTCACTCTAAGAGAACAAGGTATGGACTGATGTGCATTCATTTTATTGGGACAGTGAGTGTGCAGTTATTGATGCACTAGATGGAAAAAACTATTGTCTGTCAAAAGCATATCTGAAGCTAGATAATTCATCTTTTTATATCATGTAAGCTTTTTTTCATTTAAAATCAGTGCTGTGTGAAATAACCACGTTTTACTTTTCACAGAGTTTCTGAATTATGGAAAACATGTCCACAACTTGCGAATTAATGACAATGCCATGAAAGGTGACAAATGAAAACTATTTATTTGCTTTCTCATTACATCAGGGTTGTGCATGCCATGAATATTATTCCTGAATGCCATAAATTATGGGGTATTTTTTAATTTTTACTCAGGCCATTTTGCTTGGGAACTTAAAATCAAAATCTTTTTCAAAAACCTCTATCCCTGTCCAGGTGGTTCAAACTCCAGCTAGAATGTTTGTTTATCCTGACTTCTAGACCATGACAGATACATTCCCAGAATCCCAGCCCCAAGAGTATGATCCCAATGTCTACACTGAGAGGTACAGGTCTGGAACTACTCAAGCTTAAACAACTTTATCAATGACATTTTGTGAAATACAAGAAAAAAAAAATTGGACTTGCTTAAATTGAATATCTTCTGAGCTGGAAGGGGCCACCCATTTTACTTGAATCCTTTGCTTTTTTGAAGCAGATGTGTGACTCGCTGCAGCATTCTTGAAAAAAAGAAAAACAAATTCCATTAGAAACATCCAAGCAAATAAAGTAGTTTGAATTCAAGTAGTATTTCCGAAGATGGTCAGACGGTGGTGTCTAAAGCAGTGGCAGTGTGGCAAAGTGCAGATTACTACATCAGAGTCAACAGGCTGGTGGCAGACCCAGCTGTCCTAGTAGTACAGTACATCCATAGCATGGCTGGGACTCCTGCGCAGGCTGCAAAGACATCTATTGCTCAGTTATTTAAGATCACAGCTTTAGTAACATTGTGCATGCTGCTGCTTCACTGCTAAGTACTGTTGCCTTTTGATACAAGGGCCTTCATTCAGAAATAAGCACTTTCTGATACAAGCCCCTTTTCTAAGACTGTGAGCTCTTTAAATTCATTTGTTCTGAGCTAGGCTATCCAGTGAACCACTTCTTTCACCCTTGACTTTTATTAATTGTGACTGTGAGTATCTCTGAGCCATGAGACTATTTTTTCATTTATTTTTATTTATATTGCAATCAGTTTACAACCTTTGAGCCAGAGGCTCATTTCCAAAGGTACCTCGTCAAGAGAAGAGAAGATAATACAGGTACAAAATACATACTATAAGCGAAGCATATGCATAAAGAGACAGGCATAAATGGATCCTCGTTACAGTTTACATTGGTTGTATTATAAAGTGCAGGTTCAGGTATAATAGATAACAGGGGTGAATACAGGGTTTAGCAGCATAAAAGTATGACATTTGCAAAATGAAACAGTCAAACAGGTTACACGGTATTAGATTACAGAGAAAGTAAGGCATGTGACAAGGACAGTACAGCCGGTAGTTTGATTCGGTAACAGTGTTGCATACTAGTAGGACAACATTAGCAAGCAGTATAATAAGATTGCCATACATGGTTCTGCTCTTGACAGTAGTGAGAAGGTAGGCAGTTAGATAAGGCAGTAATGTAGGTGGTAGGAATAAGATGGTGAGGAGACGGTGCAGCCTAGTGGGCATTGTCAGGACAAAGGGTGCTTGTACACCCGTTATGCACAGGTGCAACAGCGCTTGTTGAACAGCTCGCTTTTGAGTGCAGTTTTGAATTTGGAGATAGTGGGGATTTCAGTGATGGCACGAGGAAGTACGTTGTACCAAGAAGGGGCTCTATGGCGGAGAGACCTCTGTCCATATGAGGTCCTAGATCGAGGAACCAGGAAGGTGGCCTTGCAGGAGGTCCGAGTACTGACTAGAGGTTGCGCTAGGAGGGCTAGGGCTAGGAGGAGTCTATTGCAGACTGCACTTTTCTTTTGTTGTCTGCTAACCTCAATCTAATGTTTATTTAAGTCTCTGTATATTCCACATCCTGGTAAACTGATGATAGTGGCCCTAATACATCCCTGTACTACATGAATTGCCTGAGGCAGATCTGCCTGATGGTATCTGGTTTCCCAATCAGGGGCGGTGGCAGCTCCATGGAGTGGGCAGTCCTGATACATATGGCAGCAAGGCAAGAGATGGCAGCATCTGAAGTAGCAGTAGAGTGGAGAAGTGCATCAAAGTAAACAGTAGTCTCCTGGAGATACCGGAGCCAGGGCCAGTCTATTTGTCATAGTGTTTTTTGGTTTGTTCTGCTTTTTGTTATTCCTAACAATATTTTTAGATACAGTAGTTTGTTTCATTTTAAATATTGTTGTATTATACTTTGATAGGGTTGTGAACTTTTAAGGAGCTCTACTTTTTTTATATATTTAAATTATTTGCCCTTTGTTTTTATTATTTTTAGTAATGTTTTTTCCTTTTGCCTTTTTTAAGTCGTGTTCACAATTTGCCATTATGATGGATTCATGGTCTTGTATCTGTTTATAACCTGCCTAAATGGATTAAATGATTCAAGTAAAGAAAAATATATTGATTCTGAGGATGGGCTTGTACCTTCCATGACCCTACACTATGTTAGAATTATTTTTCTTTCACCATTTCTGCAGCACAAGATAGCTATATTTTGATCTTGGGAAATACTATCTTTCTGGCTCCTGGGATACACTCACCCCTCAAACAAATTTACAGAAGATTATGAATGTGTTAAATTGTGCTAATGTATTACTGGAGGTATGGTGTGGGTTATATCCAAGGGAATTTGCCAGTAACATGGAATCTTGCCTTAAAAAAAGAGAGATGTTTATGTTACAGTACATGTTGGCACAATATGATTACAGATTATTCTCTTCCTGCCAATAGCAGGAAATGTACAGCCAATTCCCAGTCCTATTCTGAATGCTGATCTATTTTCTTTTGTACATGTAAATAAGCATAGTAATGTTCCCAAATTAGATGACTTTTAAGTCTGGGTGGATTTACATGACTTTGATATCATAAAAGTCTTTGCGTCCTTGTTGACGCAAAAAAATTAGTAATGTAGAGATTCAGCTTTCTAATTATTTTTCTGAATGACTAGCCTGGTAGAAAAGTGGAGAAGTTCTAGTATATGTTAAAAACTCTTTCACTTCAGTACAAAACAACTTTTAGTTTTACCTGCAAATGTTGCAATTTCTTGTCAGTAAAATTGTTACTTGTTGAAAATAAACATTTGTCTCTACTTTTTATTTTCGGGTTTATCTGAAGCAGGATTATTTTTATTGACTATTTACAAGGGCTTTAAGAATAAAACATTGCTGTTGTTAAGTGACTTTAATGTCGGTTGGCAAAAAAAAAAAGTAAAATAACAGATCAACCGCAGGGTTTCAGCTTTCACCAAGTCATTTCTTAGCCTACATGGAATTATAAACTGGGTATTAGTACATTAAGTGACTGGGACCTGACAACAAAGATTGTATTTTGAGTGCCTCCACAATACCTGACTTATTAAGTGATCACAGTCCTATTTTATGGATCTGGAGTGCACAGAGACCTCACCCACACACAATACACATTGTTTCTCATTCCCTCCATAATTTAGACCTTGAATGTTTTCAGAGAATTGTATCTGCTATTGAAATGACTTTTTTACACTCTATACCAGATATAGATACTATGTTTTTTGTTTGTTGTTTTGAGGAATTTGTGTCTGTTTGCAATAAATCTGCCCCACTAAGGAGAATGCACATTAAAGATCAAAAACAGGATTGCAGCAAACTTTCTTGGTTCACTCTAGGGGTTTCTGTGGCATAGGATCCATCACCATCCACCCCTAACTACAGCATACTGTCAAGAAGTGGCAGCTGTGGTCTGGCCTGCCTGCTGAACTTGGGTCACCTGCATAGCAGCTGGGTCACTGGGGCAGCCAAACTGAACATGACTTTAAGGGCTGTTCCTAATTTCACCTCAGAATTTTCATTTGTTACCCATACACTTACATTTTCTATGTACAAAATAATACCAGACATACACTGTAATTATGGACTAGTCCTCTTTCAAAATTTGGGGGTGAAGCAGCAAGATGGTCACACTGCTGCTCCACTCCACTCCATTCAGCTCAGCTCTGCTCCGAGATGCCATGCTGAAGTCCTATTTTTATCTAGTTATTTTTTTCTCCATCATATAAGCAGCCTTTTTTAAGGTTAACATACTGTAGTAGATCCTGGTTTGAAAACATATAGGTTTTTAATGTTTTAGATAATTGTATTCTTTGTCTGCCTGTGTTAGTATGGTCTGAGTTCGATGTAACCTGTGGTTCCCAGTAGATACTTTTTTGAAAACATTTAAGCTTTTGATGTTTTAAATAAATGTGTTCTTTGTCTGCCTGGGTTAGTGTGATCTGAGTTAAGTGTGACCTGAGGTTCCAGCTGGATTTTAGAAACATGTTGGAGCAGTAATGATTTTCTTACATGGGCCAGTTAAACTTTCTTTAAAGACATTAGTCGATACCTTGTAAGGGCAGGTGAACAAATCTGGCAGCAGTAGGCTCTTGGGGCTGCACAGATCCAGTTAAATATTTCCATAAAGTGAACTGGCATTTTGTTCTACTAAGGAGGGAGTGAATACAAGACTCATAAACCTATCAGGAAGGAGAAGGTATATGGCAGCTCCTGCAACTATGGGGAGATTTGAAGCACTATAACTGTTGAAAGGCTGTTTACAAGTTAAATAAGGAATAATACCTTTGCCAAGGGGTGGGCTACCGTGGGCTCTCATAACCTGAAATTACTATGCTCAGAGGAACATTTCTGTTGTTTCTTTCTCCATCCAGGTAATGCAGTTCTGGTGCAGTCAATCTATTTGGATTTGCTGACTTAAGTATTTGACCCTGAGGAGAAGCATGGCTACCTACAAAATAAATTACTTTGTTCTTGCTGGCAATGAACGCCGATGTATTCTTAAAACTCCTCTGAATGGTTTGAGAGGACAAAACAAACCACTGAACCTTTTGGCTGTGGACCAGACCAGGTAGGAAAATGACAAATTGGTAAGCACCAACAAACTTTGTTGGTGGTTTGTTGTTTTGAGATGCCTTTTGTTGGCTAATCTGCAAATCAGTCTCCTGCCCTACATCAAAAAAGAAAAAAAAAACTGTCAAACATGGAGAGTAAACTCTTATTGTCATTCATGAGTCCTTTTCAGTTCACAAGGATTAAGTCCCTTCTACTATAATTTAGACAAAACTTGATGAATCCAAACAGCAAACATCTTTCATGACATATGTTTTTAAAAGTAAAGTGCATGTAGTAGACCAAGTTGTTTTAATGGCCTTTGATATATATATATACATATATATGAGGCAAAAAACTCTGTTTAATACATCAGTTAGGGTTGATCCACAGCGACAAAAGTGAGGAAATTTGGTGTTAGGTTTGAAAATTGCACCCCTCAGTCCTCCCCCAACGGCATCGGGTGTGCGTTAGGTAGTTGGCCCTAATTCTCACCCCATCACATGCGTGAACAAGCTGAGGCATAGAAGAATGGGGTGAGAGTTAGGACCAATGACTCCAACGCACACCCCGATGCCGGTTGGGGGAGTGGACTGAGGGGGTGCGGGGGGGTTCAACCCTAATGCTGAATTTCCTCACTTTTGTTGCTGTGGAACAACCCTAACTGATGCATTAAATGGAGCTTTTAACCTCTAATTTCCCTTCTTTTTGAGAATGAGGACTATAAATAGTGAATGGAATGCTCCCACCATGTGATTTTTTGTGACATAGTAACAGCAACAGCAACGCAAATGCAAGCAGTAATGGTTACACACATGGTGACACAAATGTAAATTGTAAAGCAAGCATTAATAGAAACGCAGGTGCAAAGTAACGTAAAGTGAACAGTGGTGTACAGCGGAGGCAAGTGCATACGGACATGCAACTAGTAACGCACGGTCACAGTACCACTATTGTAAACACAAATGATAACTGTAACAGCAACAATAATGTGAAAAGAAAATAAAGCAGAAACACAAGCATAGCGCGTATGGAATAAACCATGCAGCATACGGTAGCCAGTACCGCAATTGTAAACACAAATGGTAATGGTAACAGCAAAAATAATGCCAAAGAAAACAGAAATGCAAATGTAAGTGCATATGGAAACACAAACGGTAATGCACATGGGCAGGGGAATGCAATTGGAAACGCAAATGGTAACGGAAGAACAATGATGATGCAAAATGAAAGACAAACGCAAATGAAAATGGAAGGGTGGCCGCCAACAGAAATGGTAAGGTGCACAGTGATGCTAAGTGGAAGACAAACACAAACAGTAGTGGAGACAGAAATGGTAACAGTAATGCAAACGCAAAAAGAAACGCAAAGGGTAACGCACACGGTAGCATATACAATAACGGTAACACAAACACAAGTGTAAAGCCTACGTGTAACAGTAACTGGAGCACACACCGTATTTTTCTCCAAAAGCTCCATTGAGAAACAAAGTGAAAACAAAGAATGTATGCATAATAATGGGCCTTAGAGCAGAAAACGAGCAGTTGTAATACTAAAATGGTAATATCTCAGTAACCGTATGCCATAGAAAAAAATTTTTAATTTCACATGATTCATGAGTTTCCTGGCTTGGTTTTGTGATGAAAATTCCATATCTCACACCGTTTCCAAGATACAAACCCTGACAGGCGCGGCGGACGCCACCATGTTAGCCTATGGGAAAAAAACGTCAACTTCGGAGTACTGTAGCTTTGTATCCGTGCAATATTTTGTCACCAAACCACCAAAAGGCACATCTGTGAGATGTTGGCTGCCTTCCCTCCAAATGTCAGCCCAAAAGACAAAAACAATTTTTTGCAGTAGGGTGACAAAGAATTCCTGTCATTTTGGTCATAGTCTAGAAAGAAGTGTCATGATTTGGCGACGCCGTAAAAATTCTGAGAAAGTGTCGTGCGCGACACTACCTTTGCTAGACTACTTTTCCTCGGAAATTTGAAAAACATATTCAACAACATGAAGTCTTGCTATATTATGACATATGCAGTGAGTCCCAACATTCGAACTTCTCCGGAGGTGAAAGAGTAAACTTTCCATGCCAGGCATGGAACGCTGAGCTCGAGCTTGGTTGAAACTCTGTCTGTTGTCCTTCAAACTCAAACTGTCAGATTCTTTACTCTGCCTCACTGAACAGTCGCTCCGGAGATTTCTCCTTCTGCTCGGTTCATTTTGTCGGTTAAAGTATTGTTTTTCTCGGTTTGCAACCGAAATTAAACCGCAACCGGTCAGTTCAGACTCTGTCTGTGGTATTTGTGAGTACTAGATAGGTTTTACATTGATTTCTATTCTGTGTGGAACTTGTAAACGGTTTATCGGTTCGGTTTGAACCGATCAGGTTGTTTAAAATATATTAATCTGTCATTTAGAGTGTGGTTACTGGTTCTTATCGGTTCTAAAAAAAATGGATTTTATTACATTTTTTTCCACGACCCGTGACACGGTTGGGAACCGATAAGGGGGTCTTACCTGGCGGATTGCCATAAACGGGTAAGTTTGGTTAGGACAGGCACTATGTCTGAGAAACCCAAAATAAAAACCTGGCCCACTGGGTTTCAACACTGCAGTGTCTGTGGAGAAGTCTTTGCCAAGGCTGACCCCCACACCACCTGTGTTTATTGTCGGGGGTTTGACCACCTCAATGCAGATTGCCAGATTTGTAAAAATTTTCCTGCAGCTACCCTGGAAAAGAGAGTTGGTAGGCTCAGGGAAAGGGAGGCCAAAAAGTCAGCTGAACCCGATGGCCAGCCCGGTTCGGTTCCAACTGAACCAGAGGGAGTGCCCTCTGACCAGGGCGAGACTTCCTCGGGCAAAAGGAGATCTGACTCTGAGGAGTCGGTTCCAGCAAAAAGGACTAGGAAATCAGCTGGTGTGGAGCCAAAACTTTCCTCTCCAACCACTGAAGAAATAGCCAAAGCGATTAAAATTGTCCAGTCGCTTTCCCCGGTTCCGACCGAACCGGCACCATCAGGTAAGCGTCCGGTTTGGCCGGTTCCACCGGTTCAAGAGTATGATGTAGAGGAATATTATGAACCGGAGGAGGAGGAAGAGGAGTATGAGGAGAGTGAATGTGGATTTGAAAGTCTGGATGTGCCCATTGACCCAGACATCTCCCCAGACAGACCTTCAGGAGTGTCTCCTCCTAGGCCTTCTGAGTCCCCTTCTCATTTTATGTTTTATAAGAAAGTGGCTGAAACACTCCAGCTCCCTATGGAGGAAGCTGTGGATGATCAAGAGGAGCCTGACTATGTGGAAATGATGGATATCCCAGAGTCAAGGAGGCTGTCTATTCCTTTGCATAAATCTTTTGGGAAACAGACAGTTAAAATTTTAAAAATTCCTCACACTATACCTCCTGTCGATAAGAGAATGGACAAGAGGTACACATTGTCAGGCTCTGATACGGAGTTCCTTACACAACAATGCAGCCATGTTGGAGTAGTGCAGGCTGCAGCCTGTGACAAGGCAAATATTCCCTTGGCTTCACACCCCCCTGACAAGGACTCCAGGTGGATTAATGCCATGGCAAAGAAACAGTACATGGCAGCATCTTTGGGACTCAGACAGGCAAATTATATGGCTTATGTTGCTAGATATCAGAAATCCAGATGGGACACTGTTATGGCTCTAGCAAAACAGGTCCCTGGCCAGCTTGCCAAGGAGCTGAAGCAGGTGACTGCTGATGGTATTGAGGCATCCAAGGTGCAATTCCATGCTGCAGTGGACTCTAATGATGTGTCATCAAGAGTCATGGCTACATCTGTGGCACTTCGCAGAATGGCTTGGCTCAGATGTACTAGCCGGTCACAGGATACCCAGACTAAGGCCATGGATTTTCCTGTTGTGGGTAATTCTTTGTTTGGGGAGCAGACAGAGAATTACATGAAGAAAATGGATGAGTATAGGACCACCTATAGGAGTGCACAGGCCAAGGAAAGGCAGGTCACTCCTCAAAGGCAGCTTTTCAGGGGCAGGGGCAGGCCTTTTCATAGGCCTTTTTACCAAGCCCAGGCCTCCTTTTCTGCTTATGCCCAGAGGGGGGGTTCTTTAGAGGGAGAGGCAGATGGGGTACAAGCAGGCCTGCTTCCACCCCTCAGCCCAAAGCCCCTGCCAAGCAGGCACCCTGATGGGGTTGCCAGGGCCCATTCTCAACTACCTGTAGGAGGCAGGCTGGCTTACTTTGTCCAGGACTGGAAGTCTCTGACATCAGACAAGTGGGTCCTGGAAGTAGTAAGCCAGGGACTGGTTCTCAGCTTCAAAAAATTTCCAAAGATGAGAACCAGATCCTTTGCACCTGCAAATCCACCAGAGGCACTTGCCCTAGAGGCAGAGGTCTCTTCCCTCCTGGCTCTCAGAGCTGTGGAAAGGGTTCCACCCCTACACCAGGGCAAAGGGTTGTATTCCAGGTACTTCCTTACCCCAAAAAAGACAGGAGAATGGTAGCCCATTCTGGATCTCAGATACTTAAACAAGCACCTTTTAAAACCAAAATTCAAAATGGTGACTCTGGGAATTATTCTACCCTCTCGAAGGCCAGGGGACTGGCTAGCATCCCTGGACCTCAAGGATACCTACTTCCATATTCTCATCAGAAGCTCCCATTGAAAGTACCTCAGGTTCGAGCTGCCCTCAGGCCTTTACCAGTTCAGAGCAATGCCCTTTGGCCTCACCTCTGCTCCAAGGGTATTCACAAAATGCCTGGCAGTAGCAGTTGCTTCTCTAAGAAGGCAAAGAATTTCCATCTTCCCTTATCTGGACGACTGGCTCATAGTAGGCCAGTCTCCAGACCAAGTCAAGTTACATCTACAGACAACTCAGCAACTGCTCACCTCTCTAGGTTTCCTTCTGAATCTTTCAAAGTCAGTTCTAGAGCCTGTCCAGCTCCTCACCTTCATAGGCGCAGAGCTGAACACAGAGGAAGCCAGAGCCTTCCTTCCTTTGGACAGGGCAAGGACCCTGGTCTCTCTGGCTTCCTCATTCACCCTGCAGGTCTCTCGACCAGCAAGACATTTTCTACAGCTCCTGGGGCACATGGCTGCTTCTACAGCAGTAGTGCAGGGAGCAAGATTTCAGATGAGGGACATCCAGTTCCATTTGAGAGCCCTTTGGTCTCAAAGGAAAGACCCTCTAACCAAATTGATCCCAGTAACTCCAACCCTGATCCAGGCCCTACAGTGGTGGCAGGAGCAGAGCAATCTGAGACAAGGGGTTCCCTTTATCACTCAGTCTCACTCCTTAATCCTTACTACAGATGCATCCCTCTTGGGGTGGGGAGCTCACATGGGCATCTCACTACCAGGGATTGTGGTCCCCCAGGAATCTCTGCTTCACATCAATCTGTTGGAACTCAGAGCAGTTTTCTAGCACTTCAAGTTTTTCCAAATCTGTTCAGAAAAAGTTGTACAGGTCAGAACAGACACCACCACCACAATGTGGTACATCAACAAGCAGGGGCACTCGGTCTACGGCCTTGTGCACGAAGCAATGAAGTTGTGGTCTCTGGCTTACTCCCGAACACCTCCCTCACGGCAGTTCACCTCCCAGGCAAGGACAATATCCTGGCAGATGCTCTCAGCAGGATTTCCCAGGGCCATCACAATGGTCACTGGACCCTGGTCCTGGAGGTGGTCTTACAGATGGGGCACCCCAGAATAGATCTTTTGCAGCCCCAGACAATCACCAACTTCCCATTTTTGCTGCAGGCCCCCAGTGTTGGGCTCAGTCCCTCTGGATGCCTTAGTTCTCAATTGGGAAGGGAAGTTTCTCTATGCTTCCCCCTTCCCTCTCCTGTTCAAAGTGTTAGTCAAAATCAGATCTCAATCCTGCAAGATGATCCTGATTGCTCCAGATTGGGCCAGACAACCCTGGTATCCACTCCTACTGTCCTTAGCAGTCCATCTTCCCCTGTGTCTTTCCATGAATCACAACCTGTTAACCTGTGCTCAGGGGGAGGGTTTGGTACCCGAACCTCAGATCTCTCAATCTCAAGGCCTGGCTCTTGAAGAGTTAGAGTTTGTTGATCTACACCTCTCCCAAGGTGTAATGGATATACTAAAGGCTTCTAGGGAGCCTTCCACCAGGGCTACCTACAATTCCAAATGGAAGAGGTTTTCCCATATGGTGCTCTGGGAAGCATATTTCCCCAGAATCTGCCGATTTACCCACAGTCCTGGATTATATGGTCCATTTAAATACCTTGGGGCTGAGACCAGCCACCCTAAAAGTACATTTGGCAGCTGTGTCTGCTTTTATTTCAGCAGGTAAACTCTCTTATCTTTCAGCTCATCCTGTACTCTCCAAGTTTTTTAAGGGATTGCTTCACACCAACCTTCCATTCAGGGACCCTGCCCCTGCCTGGGATCTTAATGTTTGCATTGCTCAACTTATGCAACCCCCCTTTGAGCCTTTGTCTTCAGCAGAGCTTAAGTACTTGACTTGGAAGACTTTGTTTCTGGTAGCCATCACTTCTGCCAGACGCATAAGTGAATTACAAGCCTTGTCAGTGGAGCCTGATTTTATCTCCTTTCATAGAGATAAGGTGGTCCTCAGGACTAACAGGAAGTTTTTGCCTAAGGTGGTTTCAGATTTCCACCTTAATCAATCTATGTCTCAACCAGTGTACTTCACTGACCATTCCTCCTCTGGTGAGAGGAGGCTGCACAGCTTAGATGTGAAGAGAGCCCTTAGCTACTACATAAAGCGTACCAAGGGTCACAGGTTTGACTCCCTCCAACTGTTCCTCACCTATGGTGAGGTTGGCAAAGGGAAACCTGCCACTAAAAGATCCATTGCTAGGTGGATTGTCTCTTGTATTCAATTTTGTTATGAAAAACTGGGTAAGATTCCTCCCTCAGGCCTGAGGGCTCACTCTACCAGAGGTACAGCTGCTTCCCTGGCTGCTGCCAGGGACATCCCTACCCTAGAGATATGTCAAGCAGCTACCTGGAAAACAGTTCACACTTTTACCAAGCATTACTCCCTGGACATCCAGGCTAGGAGTGGTGCTCGGTTTGGCACAGCTGTGCTTCAGAGCCTATTTCCTAAGTAGGTTCTGTCCCTCCTCCATGGAGGTACTGCTGTGTAGTCTGCATATGTCATAATATAGCAAGACTTCATGTTGTTTGAAGAAAAAATTACTCACCTTAGTAATGTTGTTTCTTCTAATGGAGTCTTGCTATATTATGACCTCCCCCTGCCTGCCCCTCTCAGAACCTTGTTTTTGGGATGTGGGTGGGCAGTGCAGTGTTGGCACTTAGTAGTTGCCCACCTTGTTGTTTCACCCCTCCTTTTTGGGGTGACTTGGTGTTGTGTTTTTCATTTTTTGGGTCTCCTGACTTGAGTCTTTGTTTTGGGACCAAAAAATGTGTTCTTATGTTTAGCAGCCAGTTGGCTAGTGTAGGTTTACAGCTTCCACACAGGACCTCAGTGAGTTTAGCTCGTAAAGATCTGACGGTTTGAGTTTGAAGAACAACAGACAGAGTTTCAACCGAGCTCGAGTTCAGCGTTCCATGCCTGGCATGGAAAGTTAACTCTTTCACCTCCGGAGCAGTTCGAAGGTTGGGACTCACTGCATATGTCATAATATAGCAAGACTCCATTAGAAGAAACAACATTACTAAGGTGAGTAATTTTTTCTTTCTGGGGTGTTTAACCCCAAAATAAAGACGTGGCTAGCATCCTTAGGGCTTGAATAGGTAAACACAAAAATAATTATGTCCCTAGATGGTCCCAATTTTAAATGCCAAGCATTTCTGTGATCAGTAACTGAAAACAAAATGGCGGTTTTGCGACACTACTAGGGCCATTTGCGACACTAAAAAGCACATTTGCGACACTTTCAAACTTTTTGCTAACTTTTCCCATTGACTTATAATGGGAACTTGTTTTTTGAATAACTTTTGAACCGTTTAATATTTTTTTTACGGAATCTTCAAAAGGCACATCAGGGACCCCGGCTGCATGTTCTGTGAAGTTTTTGGACCAGTCGCATAAACTGTGCAACCTGTAGACATGAGCAAAGAATGTGCAGAAAAACGTAATTGCATGCATGAATGTTGCTTAATAACTCCACAGTCGTATATCCGACCAGTACGAAAGTTGCCAGGTTCTAAGACCTATGGTTACGCCCCGTGCCTTCCAAATTTCAGGCAAATCCATTGAACAGTGGCAAAGTTATTAAGGTGCAAAGTTTCATGATTTAACCTTAAAAAGGATACTCAACCCTAACTATGGTAGCACTACCGTGCTACCATAATATATTATGGTAGAGGAGCCATTTACATGTTAAACCTAAAATTTTGATCCTTAATAACTTTGCAACCATTCAACGGATGTGCCTGAAATTTTGGAATACACAATCAAGAATCATACATCTTGGGATCTGCCAACTTTTGTACTGTTCGGATATACGGCTGCGGAGTTATTAAGCATGATCTGTGCGTGTTTACGCTTTTTGGGAATTCCTTGCTTCGTCTCTACAGGTCGTATGGTTTGCATAACCAGTTCAAAAATCTTCAGGAACGTATGCCAGGGTCACCGATGTGCCTTTTGAAGATTTCATGAAAAAATATTAAACGGTTCAAATGTTATTCAAAAAACAATTTCCCATTATAAGTCAATGAGAAACATTAACAAAAAGTCCGACAGTGTCGCAAATGCACTTTTTAGTGTCGGAAATCCAGCATTTTGTTTTCAGTTGGTGATCAGGAAAATGCTTGGCATTTAAATTTGGGACCCTCTAGCAACACAATTCTTTTTGTGTTTACCTAGTTGGACCCTGAGGATGCTAGACATGTCTTTATGTTGAGGTTAAACAGCCTAGAAATATGTTTTTCCAAGTTCTGGAAAAAGTAGTGTCGCACTCACGAAAGTGTCGCAAATTTCTGTGAAAGCTTTCTCAAATCATGACACTACTTTGCGACACTATGCACAAAATAACAGGAATTCTTTGCCACCCTGCTGCAAACAAAGCTTTAGTCTTTTGGCCTGAAATTTGGGGGGAAGAAAGCCAACATCCCACAGATGTGCCTTTTGGTGGTTTGGTGAAAAAATATTACAGGGTGGCACACTGACGGCTCTCCGAAGTTAACACTTTTTCCCATTGGATAACATTACGGTGTCCATCGCGCCTTTCGGGGCCCGTATCTCGGAAATGGTGCAAGATACGGTCTTTTTATCACAAAAATGCTTAGCACCTCACATGAGGGGCTAAGTACAAAACTAGCCAGTAAAGTCATAATTCATATGGCATTTACATTTTTTTCTACGTCGTACAGTTCCTGAGATATAAGCAATTTAGTATTCCAAGTCCTCATTTTATGCTCAGAGGCCCATTGTTATGCATACATTCTTTGTGAACACTGTGTTTCTTTATGCAGCTGTTGGGGAAAAACGTGCTATGTGTTTCTGTTACTGTTACAGTTACTGCTTCTACTTGCTTTTACGTACCCATTGGCGTTTCTGTTCCCATGTGCGCCACTGCATCCGTTACCCTTTGCGTTCTCGTTTGTGCTTGTGTTTGCGTTACTGTTAACATTTGCATTTCCTCTACTCTTTCTGTTTGCATTTCAGTTTGCGTCCCCATCTGCATTGCCATTTGCATTTATGGCAGCCCTTTCATTTGCTTTACCGTTTCTCTTTCGATTTATGTCTTCATTGCTGTTACTGTTACCATTTGCATTTGCAATTGCATTACTGTGCCTGTACGCATTACAATTTCCATATACACTTGCATTTCCTTTTGCGTTTCTGTTTCCTTTGCTGCAATTGTTGCTGCTACCATTACCATTTACCATTACAATTGTGGTACTGTGCCTCTGCACGCATCACATGGCGAGTGCTCCGGCTGCTGCATTACTTTCACTATTTCTCATCATCATTCTCAAAAAGAAGGGAAATTAGAGGCAAAAAACTCCGTTTAATGCATCAGTTAGGGTTGTTACACAGTAACAAAAGTGAGGAAATTCGGTGTTAGGGTTGAAAGTCCCCCTTGGACCCCCAGCCCACCCTAACTGGCATCGCATTGACATGTCGCCGGTCCAACTCTCACCCATCCTCCTATACCTCAGCTTCTTTACACATGTGATGGGGTGAGAGTTAGCCAACGACCCCAATCTGATGCCGGTTGGGGGTGGGCTGGGGGGCCAAGGGGCTCCCAACTAACACCGAATTTCCTTGCTTTTGTTGCTGTGCAACAACCCTAACTGATGCATTAAACAGATTTTTTTGCCTCTAATATATATATACACATATATATATATATACTGTATATATATATTTATATATACGCATATTATAGATACATATATACTGTATATATATATATACACACATACATATACACGCCTGACGTTCCTGACATTTTCGGACCGCTAAATTGCAAAGCGTCGACCTATAGGCATGAACAAAGAATTCACCAAATAAGCGTAAATGCATGCGCAGATCATGTATAACTTTGCAGCTGTATATCCAACGATGCAAAACTTGCGAGATCCCAAGGTGTATGGTGCATTCCAAATTTCAGGCAAATCCGTTATATGGTGCCAAAGTTATTAAGGTGTAAAGTTTGACCCTTTAACCTTAAAAGGGCTACTCAACCCTTACTATGGTAGCACTACCGTGCTACCATAATATATATATATATATATATATATATATATACATATATATATATATATACACACACACATTACAGTGGCGCGGTTGCGCCACTATAGTTAGGATTGAGTGGCCAGTTACATACTAAAGTCAAAAGTTTGGATGTTAATAACGTTGGACCCATTCAATGATTTGCCTGAAATTTGGTACATGCATTGGGGTGCACTAGATCTCTTGATCTGCCAAATTGCGTTTCTGTTGGAGTGCCGGTCTTCGTGTACAAAAGTGCTGAAAAATGCAAAATTATCCATTTTTGGAGGCATCTTTTGGAATTCTTAATGTGGTCTTGCACAGCCATTGTGTGGCATGATAGCTTGTTTGAAAGACCCTTGGTGGTCGAATATGCTGCTTTTTGTTTGGTGAAAAAATATTAAGGCATTCAAAAGTTATGGCACTTTTAAGTTCCCATTATAAGTCAAAGGGAAAATTTATATGTATATCTTGTGATCAAAGAATGGGGGTTCTGGCCATCTCGTCCCGCCTGGCGGTGAAAGAATTTGCAGCCTCGTGGTTCAAGAATCTTTGATACCGAGGAATTTCAAAGATTCTTTGACTGCGAGGTTCGCCATCTTGTTTTCAGTTTTCCGATTGCACAAAACACAAATATCTTGGCTCAGGGGTCACTTATGAAGTAAAACTTCGATGGGTTTTACTCAGGGGACCCCAATCTATTGAGCCATGGCTTTGGTTCCATCCAAATCGGTCCAAAAATAGAGTTATTAGCTTATAAATTCTTTGTTCACGGCTCGCTAACGATCTTTGATCACGAGCTGACAAATTCTTTCATCGTGAGAATCTTTGATCGCGATCATGCATTGCGAGTGAGGGACGAGATGGCTAAATTTAAAAATTGATTTTCTCAGCCCAGAGGTGCCATAGACTGTAAAATGAGGGTGCATTTTGCTCAGGGGCCTTTGTTCTGCCCGATCTGCATGCCCAAAATAATGTTATCACTATCCCTGGTAGTCTAGTGCCCCCCTCCCTAATAAAATATTTACATCCCTGGTAGTCTAGTGCCCCCCACTCCCTGTTTTTTTCAGATCCAGGTAGTCTAGTGGCCCCCTAGCTGTATTGTGTTATTTGTAAATGTTTATATCCCTAGTGTCTAGTGGCCCCCAGCATAATGAAATAAATAATGATTTAATATTATACCTGGTAGTCTAGTGGCCCTCAACCCCACCAATCCATCCAAGCCACCCAGCACCCCTACCCTTCGCTGGCCAGCAACTGACACAGCCCTCCTCTCTCACCTCCATGGCCAGCCGCTGACTGTCTGCATTACGGTAATGCAAAGGGCACTGGAAATATTTTGAACACCTATTTGCATTACCGCTTGTAATCCGAACAACCGATAACTGGCTGTGGAGAAGAGAGAGAATATCAATCGCCGGCTGGCAAAGAAGGTGAAGTGCTGAAATGGGCGCATGAGTGAGGGAAGCCACTAGACTACCAGGAAAATATGAAATCGTATTGAAACTCATAGCTGGGGGCAGCTAGATACCAGAGATCAGCATTGCGATATATCGAACACAATACACTCGAAAAGAACCACTAGACTACTCGAAGATCTAAAAAAAAAAATGGGGTGAGCACTAGATTTCAGGCCACTACTAGTTGATATGTTTTATTGGAGGGCCACTACACTATCAGGGATGTAAATATTTTATTGGGGGTACTAGACTACCAGGGATAGTTATAACATTATTTTGGGCATGCGGATCGGCAGAAAAAGTCCCTTGAGAAATGCACCCTCATTTTACAGTATTTCTGGCTGAGAAAATCAATTTTAAACCTGGCCATCTCATTCCTCACTCTTTAATTGCAAGCAAGCAATTTCTTTGACAGCGAGTATGCAAATACTTTGACCGCGAGATTCTTTGATCGCGATTGTGCATCGCGAGTGTGGGACAAGATGACCAGACGTAAAAATCTATTTTCTCAGCCCAGGGGTGTCGTAGGAAGTCAAACGAGGGTGGGTTTTACTCAGGGGGCTTCATTCTGATGAACCATGGTGGTGATTTACCGCGATTATGTATATTTTGTAAATTTCAAAAGTTTAAATTCTTTGATCGTGACCCCGCAAATTCTTTGATCGCGAGATTCTTTGATCGCGACCGTGCATCGTCAGCAAGGGATGAGATGGCCCAATTAAAACAAACAATTTTCTCAGCCTGGGGTGTTGTAGCAAGTCAAATGAGGGTGGGTTTTACGCAGGGGGCTTCGTTCTGTCGAATCATAGTGGTGGTTTACTGCAATTCCTTCTATTTTTTGATTTATAAGGTTTTTAAATCTTTGTTTGTGAGCCTGCAAATTCTTTGATTATGAGCATGCAAATTATTTGATCATGAGATTCTTTGGTCATCAGCTTTGATTGAGAGGGAGGGACAAGATGGCCAGATTTTTTATAATGGAATAGATAGGGAAATTTTACCAATCTTTCATATTGAATATCTCAGGAATGGTTTGGTCTTTTTACTTGAAATTTGGATGGTGTTTATGGCATGTCCTCTAGATGTGAATTATGGTGTTTACTTGTCAGAGAAAATGTATTTTGTGGAGATATTGTATGACGCACTTTACGTGCTGCGGACAGTGTTTTTTCTTGTGGTGGTGGCTTGAAATTGATGTAATACCTAGCCTTAGTGTCATGGATGTAGTTTTCAGTTGTTGTGTGTGTTAAATGTCAACAGGTGCGGAACTGTGCCACTCTGACGAATGAAAATTTCAAATTTTGATATGTCATATCTTAGACAAGGTTTGGTCTTTTTACTTGAAATTTGGAGGGTGTTGACGGCATGTCCTTTAGATGTTAATAGATGTGTTTACATGTTGGACAATATTTTTTACGGACATACTGTGTGGTGCAGTTTACGTTTTGTGGACAGCATTTTCTATTGTTCTACTAGATTAACATTTATTTGGTGGCTCACCTTGCTGTTGTGAATGTACTTTTTAGTCACTGGGTTTGTAATATGGCCTGACACTTACAAGTTGGTGGGAGCGCGGGGCCCGATGGGTCCTGCACTCCCACCAACTTGCGCAACTTTCTACTTTTCTATTCTTTCTTAAAAAGTAAGGAAATTCTATGCAAAAAACTTTGTTAATGCATCAGTTAGGGTTCTTCTACAGGGAAAAAAGTGAGGACATTCAGTATTAGGATAGAAAGCCCCCTTGAACTCCCCAGCCCACCCCCAAACAGCAACAGGGTGCGCATTGGAGTCGTCGGTCCTAACTCTCACACTATTTTCCTATACCTCTGCTTCTTTACACATGTGGTGAGAGTTAGGGCTGACAAACCCAATGCACACCCCGATGCTGGTTGGGGGGGTGGACTGGGGGGTCCAAGGGGGGGCTGTCAACCCTAATACTGAATTTCCTTGCTTTTTCACTGTAGAAGAACCCTAACTGATGCATTAATGAAGTTTTTTGGATAGAATCTATATACATATATATATATACACACACACACACACATATATATATATATACATATATACATATATAGATATAAACACCCTTTTGTGAATACTTGCATTTTATCAGATTTCATTTGAAACCTAGATTTGAAAGAACAATGAATACATTGATTTCTTGGCGCTACACCATTTTGTGCCTCCTGCATAACTTTATGCCTTGAACATTGTTAAAAGGGCAAATTTATTAAGCATTTTCCTGGATGAAATGATTTCCAAGGACTTTAACAAAATCACAGATCCCTCTGATGTTCCACATTTTGTTTAGTTACTAGAACAACAAGGGGATTAGGACCAACTAATCAACACATTAATAAACCGGCTTCTCCCTTTTCTGGAGAAACCTGTATTTAAACTCCTGAATCAATGAAGTCGTTTACTTTATGTGAACCAGCTGAAGTATTGGTTTCATTTTAATGAGCTGGGCTTTTGTTGAACTTGTTTATTACAAGTCCTTTGGAAATGTATCCTTTTATTAGTGATTGCTAAACGTATATACAAATGTTTATTGTTTTATAATGTTTCAGTGTTTGTGTAATATTGTCTAATGTTTATAAACATATTTTAGATAACATTATAAGTGGTACATATGGACCCTGACAAATTATACTACTTAATATAGCAGGTTGAATGCATTTAGAAATTTGGTAATAACAGAAATTAGATAAAGGAACGTTTTTAAAAGTAAAGTGCATGTAGTAGACCAAGTTATTTTAATGGCCTTTGAGATATATAAAACTTTCGTGAATACTTGCGTTTTATTGGATTTCATTCTAAACTTAGATTTGAAAGAACAATGAATACACTAATTTCTTGGCGCTACGCCCTTTTGTGCCTCCTGCATAACTTTATGCCTTGAACATTGTTAAAAGTGCAAATTTATTAAGCATTTTCCCGGATGAACTGATTTCCAAAGACTTTAAACAATATCACAGATCCCTCTGATGTTCCACGTTTTGTTTAGTTCACAGAACAACAAGGGGATTAGGACCAACTAATCAACATGTTAATAAACCGGCTTCTCCCTGTTCTGAGGAAACCTGTATTTAAACTCCTGAATCAATGAAGTCATTAACTTTATGTGAACCAGCTGAAGTACTGGTTTCATTTTGAGTTGGGCTTTTGTTGAACTTGTTTATTACAAGTCATTTGGAAATGTATCCTTTTATTAGTGATTACCAAATGTATATATAAATGTATATTGTTTTATAATGCTTCATTGTTTGCTTAATATTGTCTATTGTTTATAAACATATATTTTATATAACATTATAAGTGGTGCACATGGACCCTGACAAATTACGTTACTTAATATAGCAGGTTGAATGAATTTAGAAATTTGGTAATACAGAAATCAGATAAAGGAAAGAATTTTAAGAGTTGAGGCTCTTCTATATAAGATATTGAATGCATATTAAGTTTTTATTTATGAGGAGTTGAATATATTATAACATGCATTTTGATTTGCAACTTGTATGAGATTTATATAAATACGGAACATCGTGACGTGGAAGGATGTATTATAATTACAATTGTGGGGAAGGAACATATGGAAACTGATGGGAGTCCTATATGGAAATGTTTTAAAATATTCTGCTTGGAATAATATTTAAATGTGTTCAAACCATATTAGATTACCTGAATATGTTAGATTATGGGATGTGCATATCTGACTTTCAGGTGAATGTATGGCTTCATTTTTTTGCTCTTCTTTTGTTACATATTTTAGACATTTTGCTTTTCTTGTAAAACTGTATTGTAATGACCTAACCAGTCAAGCAATAAACTTATACTAGTCCTCCTTCAAGTTACTTATTCCAACAGATTCCATCTTGATATGAAAATTTTTTGATATATGACCCTGATGATTTTAACATTTTCACTAACCTTTTTAGTCTTGTCTCTGATTTTTGTATCTCATAGTTAAGAACTGCAATGTAGTACACAAAATGCATTTCACTCCTTTTGTATGCAGATAACCCAAAACCTTTTCTAGCTAGTACAAACATCAACATTTAAGCAGTGGCGGAGCCAGGCCGGGGCGCCAGAGGGACCAATCTGTCAACCAGGGACTCCAAGACACAAATGAGTTCCAGTTTAAAGGGATTTTCCAAAATTCAGGAAAATGTTTTAATATACTATTGAAACATTATACAGCCTATATTTAAATTGCCGCTTCTGCAAAAACAATAATGTTTCATATTCCTTTGTCTGTGATTGCCTGCTGCTCAACTGAAGGTCAAGTGACTAGAAATTAGTCAGTTTCAGGTCTGTGCATAAATAACAAACCCCAGCACACAACTAGAATTACTGTTCTTCAGTATTTGAGCTTGCATAACATAGCTGTTACTGAACCCCTGTAAAGTACTACCAGTTGCTCATAAAGTAATCTTGGATTTATGAAACAAACATGCACTTCTGCCAACCTTCCTCAGTATCAGCATGTGCTCAACTAATAGCTGAATGGGCTGGTTGGGACAGAAATGGAATGTATGACGTGAAAGGTATTGTGACAGGATAGGTGAACAGATGCATTTATTATTATTTTCTGTCATTTTAAAAATATTTCTCTGTTTCAGGTTCTGTTGGAAGGTCACATATACAAGCACTCATGGGGACTGTTCATCTACTTTGAGAAATTAAAACAGACCTGCTGACAAAATAGCAGGTAGGAGACAGTAAGTCAAAAGCATTGTAAGGGTCTCTTCCTGGGATAATTTCCCATAGAACAGACAATAGCCCATGTGCATGTCATAAACCTTAGAGAGACTGAGGAAATACAGAGGAGATGTCGTCACCCATGTGGAGTGAGGGACTGTGGGGGACTGTCACTCAAAGGGTGATGTCACTCCCTAAGGCCAGAAAGGGTATAAATTAGTGAGTTGAGGGTCATCCCTCTTTCTTTCTGGAACACTCAGCATCTAAAGAGGGGACAGCCCTGAAGCTAGCTGAATGGTGAATAAATGACAGCTTAGGGGAAAGTATCTTCTCTAGCTAGCAGCATGTAAATATATTTCAGAGTGAGGAAAGCTCAGATTTTTTTCTATCAGTCAACTGTCTAACTTCATTTATTTTCATTTCTAGTAAACTTGTAAACCTTTTGTGTGACTATAAATATATCCTGTGTGTAAATTCTTATAGTTTTCTAGTAAATAATCTATTTTTGATAAATCCAGTGACTGCCTCTTTATTTAACAATGTATTATTTGTTATTTCTGTTGGACTCTGTTTGCAGTCCATCTCTAAAGGGCACTCTACCAACAGTTATTGTGTTGACTTTCCTGAGCTTGAGTAAGGGGGGAAGGGCCAGTTTCCTGGTTCCTAGTAAAAATCAGGTAGTTGCAGAGAAGCAGACATCGCAAGAGGCAGTTTTCTCACTGCTGGTAACAGTGGTGAGGGATCTTTGTTACAACTGGTGGCAGTGCAGTGCGGATCAGTGCACAGAGTTAAAGCCACAATTTGTGTGTAGTTTGCTTTCCTGTAGAAACAGAAAATCTGGGAGAGAGGTAAAACATTACCTAGCACACAGGGGACAGAGTGCCAGTAGGAATATACCTTAACTCATTGGGTCCAGTAGCCACCATATGGCGTCGGAACCATCCATTGCTGAACCTGACCCAAAATGGCCACCCAAACCCAATGAGTTAACAGTCAGAAAACAGGATATACAAAGGATTACATTGTTTACTACTGTTTTTTTTTTAATTTTAGACAGCTTAGAGCAGCAGAGTTAGAAAAGATGAGCTCCTCAACATATGGCAAATTTAATGTACGGCAGCTTCATGAAATGTGCATAGAGAGGGGGATTGTGCATGAGGGCCTTCCAGCTTCATTGCATTCCTCCTGGCTCTTGTGTTCATTCTCATTTGAAAGAGACTCCCAACATGCACTCTGTCCACCCCATTCAGGTACTTGTAGTTTTATTTTTTTGAGGTTTCAAAATAGTAGAAACATGCCAGCCCATTGGTATAGCAGTAGCACTATTGTTGGTGATGCTGGTGACACAAATTCAGGAATGAGCTCGTACTACAGGGGTTCCCCTGGAGAGCTGGACTGAGTATCCCAGAGGATACTGGCAGCCAGCTCCACTGCTATATTGCCACCAGGGTAACCACAGGTGATAGTGGAGCAGGAGTAGCTGAGGGGTGGGAGGACATCAGCAGGTGTCACATTACACACACACTTATGTTGGTACATTATGTGCTTGGTGTATCCTTGATGCCAGCATCCAGGGGAACCTGACAGAAAAAGTGGAAATACCCCAAGCATCAGGATGAAGCCTACAAGCTTGCAGGCCCTGCCCCAGGCTACCTAGTGCAGTCTCCCACAACAGATCTTTCTGTAGTAGAGATAAGGGGGGGGTCTTTCACCACCACCAGAGGGGGAAGCTCTGGGGGAACATGTGGAGGCTCCAGTAAGACCTTGGGAATGCCAGGAGGACAGGTATGGGGTCGGGATGAGCACATGGGGGCTGCCACAGACCAGGGGGCATAAACAGGTAAACATAAAAAAAAAAAAAAAAAAAAAAGTACAAGCATCACATGATCTCCATATGCCATATTATACAATACTAACAAAAAATTAAAAACACTAACATTAGCACACAACCATATGAGTATTCCTGGAAATGACATTTATCCAAAGAGAAAAAGAATAAAGCATTAACCCACCCAGCATATATAAAAGCTCTCACACCAACCCATAACATTAAACATGTTAGTCTTCTGATGGGGCATTTTGTAATCAAGGAGTTTGGGTTGCAGAGTGGAAGATCACCAAAAGTATATTGCACAGAATATATATTTACATTAACAAAATATGCGACCCTTCTGACCTACAACTGCATCTTCCCTACTGCCAATGTACCATTCCTTTGGAGGGGCTGCAGGAGAAATAGTTATCTGAAAAACAAATCTCCTGAAAGAAGAAAAGTCACAATCTCCTTTTGTAATGAATCAGGTAACCAATGTACATCTCTTGAAATAAAACAGGGCAAGGAGTCTAAGAGACATTTAAAAACAAGCATTTGTCAATGCCGAATGTTTGCTTGCTGGCACTGGCATTGGTAGTGTAGAAGTTACAGAGCTGCATAATAGGAATGGCAGCGAAGTATTGAACTGAAGCCAACCCCACCACCACCCTGCAGAGAGTGGCAGGCATTGGGGTGTGCCTTTGGGTCGTCAGGCATAACGACCACGCCATTTCACCACACCCTACCCTGCAGACACTGACAAGTGTCATGGTGTGCCTTGGGGTCTTTGGCCCTTATGCGCACCCCATTCCATCAGGAAATACGGTGAGATGGGTGCGGTATAGGAGAATGGAGTGAAGTTTGGGGCCGAAGAGTCCAAGGCACACCTTGATGCCTCTCACTGGCTGCAGGGTGTGGAATGGTATGAGCATTACAGACAAGAATCCCAAGTCACACCCCTGATGCCTGTCATTCTCTACAGGGTGGGGCGTTATGGTTGGAAACCCTAACGCCTCAGGCATTCATTGGTATTTTCACTCCAAATTTTCAACATGTTTTTTGTGACCCCCACCTCATGAACAGTGGCAATATCAGTTTGTTAGCCGAAAGCTGCTTATGCACAGCAACTATGGCATTTAGCACCACAGGTGCAAAACACATTCAAACAGGATGTGAAAATGACAGCTGTACTGTTCATGGGGAGGTGTAAAAAAATGGCAATGTTGCAAATCTGCAGTAAAAATATTAAAAAAACTGGTGAAGTCACGAGCGTGCATAGAAACTGTGCAACGCACACCCGTAATGTAACTAGTTTGGGGATTTTTTTTTTTTTACAGCAGATTGTTAACACAGGCATTTTGGGACCTCCGATCATGAACAGTGTCAGTGTGATTTTCTTTATCTGTCCCGAACAATGATTTCCCACAGCGATCATGCATCTCTCCACTGAAAGTGTGAAAACACATTTCGGCCATGTTGTGGAAAATGACAGCTGTACTGTTCATAAGGAGGTGTGGAAAAATGCCACTGGTGAAAATCTGGACTGAAAATATTACAAATTCAGGAACCTACGAGGGTGCGTGGAAACTGCAATGCTCACTCGTAACACAGTCATTTTATGGAGTTTTGTCACCAAATTTTCAACATAGCCATTTTAAGACCTCTGCTCATGACCAGTGTCACTGTGATTTTCTTAATCTGTCCCAAACATTGTTTTTGCACACCGACTGTACCATTGTGCATTACATGTGTGGAAACACATTTTGGGTGAGATGTGAACAATGGTAGCTGCACTGCTCATAAGGAAGTGCGGTAAAATGGCACTGTTGAAAATCTGGTGTGCAAATATTACAAATTCGCAAACTTGCCAGCGTGCGTAGGAACTGCGCAACGTGCACTCCTAAAACAGTAATTTTTGGGAATTTTTTCACTAAATTTTCAACATAGCCATTTTAACACCTCTGCTCATGACCAGTGTCACTGTGATTTTCTTAACGTGTCCCATACATTGATTTCGCACACCGACTGCGCCATTGTGTGCTACATGGGCAGAAACACGTTGTGGGCGAGATGTGAAAAATGACAACTGTACTGCTCATAAGGAGGTGTGGTAAAATGGCAATGTTGAAAATCTGGAGTGAAAATATTGAAAATTTGCGAACTTACGAGCGTGCATAGGAACTCTGCAACGCACGCTCGTAAAAGTCATTTTTAGGAATTTTTTCACTAAATTTTCAATATAGCCATTTTAAGACCTCTGCTCATGAACAGTGTCACTGTGATTTTCTTAATGTGTCCCTTACATTGATTTCGCACACCGACTGCGCCATTGTGCGCTACATGGGCGGAAACACATTTTGGGTGAGATGTGAAAAATGACAGCTGTACTGTTCATAAGAAGGTGTGGTAAAATGGCAATGTTGAAAATCTGGAGTGAAAATATTGAAAATTCACAAACTCACGAGCGTGCGTAGGAACAGCGCAACACACTCTCGTAAAACAGTCATTTTTAGGAATTTTTCCACCAAATTTTCAAAATAGGCTTTTTGAGAGCCCACCTTATGAACACTGGCAGTGTCATTTCATTAATCATTCCGGAAAGGTGATTTCACGCAGTGGCTGCGAAATCACCCTTCCGGCCCGAGTAATGCCATGACAGTGCAAGAATTCATGAGGAGGGGTCCCAAAAACCCCATGTTGAAAATTTGGTGCAAAAATCAAAAATGCCTGAGATATGCAACAAAGTTGAAAAACTCTATCTATCCCATTATACAGCTTACCGGCATTTCTTCAGTTCGCGATCGGCTTTGAAGAGTGCAGAGCGTGTTTCCGGTCCACTGGAATCGTGGCGCGGACTCGGAGGTAAGTATGGGTTGTGGGAGGCAGGGTGCACAGTGGGTGGGTGTGGGTTGTGGGGGGCAGGGGAGACTGCGAGGACTGTTTTTCTTTACAGGTTTTTATTTTGTAAAAGGCGGCCGGGGACGCTTGCCACGCTAGTGGGCTCCCAGCGTGGCAGAAGGACGGTTGGGGGCGGAGCTGATGGTGGATTGGACACCCCATCGCCATGGCATCTGTTGCCACGCTTGGGGTGGTCTCCCAGCGTGACACCCTGTACTCGGGGAGACAGTGGAGCCGGCGGGGATTGGGCACCCGTCCAGCGACAGCATGGGGAGACAGTGGAGCTGACAGCGAAGTTGGGCACCCCATTGGCCATAACATCATTTTGCCACACTGGGTAGGCTCCCAGCGTGGCACCTGGATATTTTGGGGGCGTGGGCTGTTCAGTGTGGGGGAGGGGGAAGGCGCAAGCCTTGCCGTGTCGTGCGTCTTGCAGCGCGTGTGGGGGAGAGCTCTGCTCACTCAAGCAGAGCTCTCCTTCAACTATATGGCACTGCATTTTCAGCTGTCATAGACTGCTGGAGCAGTGATTGGCGCTCTGCAACCGCGCCTGCAAACACACTGACTGAATTGGAAGAGGCTGACACACCTCTGGAAAACTCTTATGATGGCACTTTGTTTCTTGCACATGCATGCAAGCAAACATAATGAGAAAATTATAAGAAAAGACAAATTACTTTATCGAGAATGTTGAACCTCAGATTCGCTCCTCAACCACATTTCGCCTGCATATCAACACCACTATTGCAGTACTCAATGTCTTATTAAGTTCAAAAGTCCAGTTTGAAAAAAGAAATGATCACTGCCCAATATGCTAAAATTGTGTGTGAATAGTAAATAACATTCAGTCTGCGGATTCCTTTCATCCATCCTCCTGCTTCAATTCAATGGTAGCTAGAAGGCGTAAGGCTGTCTCCGAGTCTGCCAAAATGGTACTGGGTCAATATACTGTAGTGTGGGAATAACAGTGTAGGTTAGACTGCAATGTCAAAATAGCTAAAAGCAAAATAGCTACAGGGATATTATAGTGCAAGTAACATTAGTTCTATCCCTGTAGCTATACTGCATGTGAAGAGGATAAAACCTCTTTTGGGCGGCATGCTGCTGAGCAGCTGTGGTGGTGCAGAGGGCAGGGCTACAGGAGGGGAGAGCAGTGGAGTGTTGTCCGACTAGGGTTTGATTCCTTGTCCTGGAACACTTACTTTTCTTTTTCTGTTTTGTCTCCCCCTCCAGAGTTTTCTGTCTGCCCCCTCCACCCTATGCATTTTGCCACCTCAGTTGTCCTGCTGGTTCCCCCTTCCCTTCCACAACATTCTCCCCCCGAGGTTTCTCCCCATCCCTGATTCTCCCCTTCCCAGAAGTAGTTATATTAATTTGGGGCGGATTGGGGGCACAGCCACCTGTAGCAGCTGGTGCAGGGCCAGAGCGACCTGCAAACAGTAATTTTGTATTTCAGTGGTTTGTTCACTATGTTAGCACTCTGTGTTTTTACCATGTTCTTTCTTTGCTTTAGCTGTTTTTCCTGCATAGTATCTGACTGCACTGTTTTTGAATTAGCTACATTGACCCCATACCAGTAAAAAGATATGGTTTCCCTGTATGTGTGAGGTGCGATCTGACTGGATAAAAAGAATGTGCCGGCACTCCAACTTGTGAAAAGGTAATTTCAAATACAAGTAGTTCCTTCCTATGACTTTGTGCTGACACATCAGGAAAAATCCTCAACTTTACCCCTTGGAACACATCACCTCAATGGTTAAGGGCCATAGATAGTAGAAACGGATGCTCCCCGTGACTTCTTAACTGAGCCACCACAGTAGTGCTGGAACCACTGCCATATATTCTCCTGCACGCAGGTAAATGAAGTGTTCTTCTCACCACCACTTGATCCAGCGATAATGTTATTTTCTCCAAGAAAAACATCTGCAGTAGTCCAACCATCTCTCCCGTAGAGACAGACTCTGGCAGCTGCAACACCCTCACATTGGCAGACCTCAGCTGATTTTCCAGGGACACAAGGCAATTCAGGTCAGACTTTGCATCTTTCATCATCATTGCAGTCACCACCATAAATAGCCCTTTTAACTCCTAAGATAGCTGCTCTACCTTACTCTCCGTATCTTTAAGTCTACCATCCAAAGCAGCCAGCTGAGTGTTTATGCCATCACTTTTCTCTCTCTGTGCTTTGAATGATCATCAGTATACACTCTATGGTAGGGCAGCTCCAGATGATGGACCCAGCGCTGCCACACCAACACATTTTTGTAATAATTTATCAAAGGACTTGGATATTTGGCTGCTTTTGGGACCCAGCATCATATACCAGCAGCACAGCTTATGACAGGTGAAAGGCAAGCCAGAACCTAACAGAAATAATGAAATGTTAGGCTAAAAAGTCTAACAACAGTGTAACTACACTAAAGTGTCTACTTAGCTACCCTGGTAATTCCACCTGCCTCTTGTAGGTTTCTATCATGTCATTTCTATTCTCTTTTCCATGGTGTACATGTTGAGATCTCTCAGTCTCTCATCATAGGTTTCTTGTGCAAACTATTCACCATTTTAATTGCCATCCTTTGGACTGCTGTTTCCCTGTCAATGTCCTTTCTTAGGTGTGGCATCCAAAACTGGACACAGTGCTCCAGGTTGGGGTCTACCAGCTAGTGATATAGTGGCAATTCCACCTTGCTCCACCTGCTGGAGATACTCCTCCTTATGCACACCAGCATCACACTAGCCCTACCCATTGCCTTGTCACATTGCCCTACCACCTCAAGGCCATTAGACATGATAACCGCAAGGTCTCTTTTCTCTCTGGAGAGTGTCAGTACATCCTCCCTATCAAATACTCAGCACTGTGATTCCTATGCCCCTGGTGCATAATGTTGCACGTTTTGTCACTGAACCTCAGCTGCTGTACTTTTGACCACTCCTCGAGATTCACAAGATTCCTATACATCTTATTCACTCCCTCCTGAGTGTTCACACTATCGCAGATTTTGGTGTCAGGTAAAAAAATGTGTACCTTCCCTTCTAGTTCATCTGCCATGTTCCCTATGAAGACACCGAAGAGGACTGGTCCCAGTACTGAGCCCTGTGGTACCCCACTGATCACACTCCCATCATCAGAATAAGTACTGTCAACCACCAACCTCTGTCTCTTGTCTGTTAACCAGTTTCTAACCCAATTCACTATTTTAGATCCCAGTCCTAGGCTGGTCAACTTCTTAATCAACTTCCTGAGCAGCACAGTGTTGAAGGCCTTGCTCAAGTCTAGATATGAATCATCCACTGCCCCCACTGATCAATTTCTCTGGTCAGCCACTCAAATAAATGTATTAGATTTACAGTATTTGGCATGACCCCCCCCCACCCAATGAATCCATGCTCCCTGTTGTCCTGCAGGCTACTGGATTCAAGATACTCTACCAGTCTTTCTTTCAGTGGGCTTTCCATTAATTTCCCAAACACTGAAGTAAGACTATCTGGCCTATAGCTGCTGGCCTCTTCCCTACTGCTGCTGTTATGTAGAGCCCATCAGCCCTTCTTCAGTGCTCCAGAACTATGCCTATTTTCAGTAAGTTGTTGAACAAAGCCATCAGTGGGGCAGTTAGCACCTCCCTCAGTTTTGTTAGTCCCCTGGGATGTATTCCATCCAGTCTCATAGTTTAGTCCACCTTCTGGGGTGTAAGCCCTTTCAGGACTCTTTCCTCTGAAAATGGACTTGCGTCTATCTCTCCTTTCCCATTTTTCCTTCTCCCTTGTGGTCTAACCCCCCCGGCCCGTGAAGACTGAGAAGAAGCACCTGTTTAAGAAGTTAGCTTTTTCCCTTCTGCACAGTCTCCCCCTTTTGTCCTTCTAATTCTTACTATCCCCCTTGCTTTCCTCTTCTCACTTATGCACCTGAAGAAAATCTTATCCCCATTAGCTACTCCTTTGGCAATTCTTTCCTCTGTCTGTGTCTTTGCTACCCTCAGTGTCTTTCCTGCTACCTTCTGCTTTTCTTGGTATACCTCCCTGTCCTCTTCCCTTTGTATTTCTTTACACCTCTTGAAAGCTACTTTTTTCTTTTACCGCCCTTGCCACTTCCTTTGCGAACCATAATAGTCTCTTTTTCCTTTTGCTTTTGCTCACTTTCTTCATGCAGATTTTTTTTTTATTATTATGCCCTTCCTTATTTTTTCTTAGTGTGCCTCTACCCCTCCCTGGCAATTCCCCCCTCCCTCCCTTCAAAGCACTCTCTGAGCCAGTCGTTCATGTCTTTAAAATCCACCCTCCTAAAGCCCAGGACCCTTGTTTTAGTGTGGTTTGCATCTGCTCCTGTCCTTATGCTGAACCAGACTGCATGGTGACCACCAGTACCCAGGGGACTGCCCACTGTGACTTTGCAATGCTGTTCTTGTTTGTAAGTACCAGGTTAAATGTTGCCCTGTCCCTAGTTGATTTTCTGACTAGGTGCTTCAGAAAAAGCATTCGTAGGGAGTCAAGGATACCTTGCTCCTTAATGAGGTCGCAGTTGGAAGGCTCCACTCCACATCTGGCAGACTGTAGTTACCAGCTAAAAGCACTTCCCCATTATTTGCCATTTTGATGATGGTGTCCCCAAGATCCTCATCCATCTTCTCTGTCTGTGCTAGAGGTCTGTGCTGTTCTCCAGTATGAATAGTAGCTGCAGAGCTTGTTTCCAGGATGATCCACATCACTTCCAGCCCATCCCTTTCCTCAAGGTGCCCCTGTACTTCCATAGCCTTGATTCCCTCCTTCACATATAATACCATCCCACCTCCCTTCCCTGTCTCTTCTGAACAGAGAGTAGCCTGGTATGTCCATGTCTCAATCATGGAGCTCATTATACTATAACTCTGTTATGGCCACTTCAACCAGGTTAGCCTTCACCATGATTGCTTAAAGGTCTGAAATTTTGTTTCAAAGGCTCCTTGGTTAGTGCACAATTATCTCCTTACCTTTTTCCACCTTGCCTGCTACCCTGCTTTCCCATCCTGTTCCTGTCTATTGTTTCCTGAAGCCTTTCCTGCATGTCCTCTTTCCTTTTTACTTTTACCATTCCTGGCCTCCTTTATTCCACTGTCCTCCCATACCTGAGTTACAGCCCCCTTTTATCCATCTTGTCCCAGTCCTTGCATTTGTGTGCCTCTGCCCTAGAGGATTTCACTCCTCTCAGGCCCTTCCTCCCTAACGCTCTACCATCAGGGGGCAATTTCTGCCACCCTTGGTTTACAGACCCTCTCATTAGTTTAAATGCTCATCCAAGTAGCATTTAAGCCTTCAACCAGGGGCAACAGTTCCCATCCTAGAAGGATGCAGGCCATCACCCTTATAAAGGCCCATATCCTCCCATGTTGGTCCCCAATCCTCAATGCATACAAAGCCCTCCTTCATGCACCATGACTTCAGCCTTTCATGAGATGTACTGGTATGGAGTGTCCTTGCTTCACCCTGACCATAGACAGGTAGCACCTTGGAAAAAAGTAGCAGTGTGTGCTACCTGCTTGAGGCCACTTCCCATTTCCATGACATTTCCCTGCACTGTCCCTATTTTTGTCTTTGTCTGGTCATTTGTCCCAAGATGGAAAATGATGTTTATCTCCCTCCCAGATCCCATGCCCTAGTGATCCTCTGGATATGCTTTCCATCCCTCCAAGCTGAATCATTACTCAAGCATGACACCTCCATATCCTTCCCCTGCAGATCCCAAGTCTATCCCCTTCACAATAGAGTATCCCACCAGAATCTGCTTCCTCCTGGGTTGGGGTCCTCTCCCAGTCCATGGGATCTCCACTGCTGAGGACCCTCACCTCCTCCCTTCCTACTGTGATGGATACCTCCTCTCAGATGCCCCATTCTGTCAGTACAGTGAATTTGTTTTGCAGTGGCATAGTTTGAGTAGTGTACATCCCCCCCCCAGCCCCAGTCCTCCTGGAGCCCACCACTGTCCTTCCATTTTGCCTAGGAATCCTCTGGGAGAGTGTCAGAAGACTTGGTGGCCCCTTGGAGTGGCAGATGATATGCTGTACCTGTGCCAGTTTGGCATAGTATCCAGCAACCTTTACCTACATTCCAGTGATGTGGGTACATATGATGCAGCACCCCAGTCTCCAGAAAGTTGCCCAAAAGAGTGCAGCTCCAAAACCATTGCACTGCACCAGTTTTATTATCTTTATCATCCTCTGCCTTGCCTTTCAGCCTACCATGTATGGGATTTACCCTGCTTTTTCCATATTCCCCTTTACCTGGGGAAGTGCTGGGCCTATCTCAATATGTATTTACTCTCTAAGTAAGTAGTGTCTCCTTGTTTATCATCAGTACCTTAAGTTAAGTAGTATATGTAATAGAACAACTGTCTACTAGCTATGTGTATACAAATGTTGATATAAATATATGTTTTAGACTTCTGCTTAGGAAACAGGCCAAGTAGCAGAGCCTCATGGGACCTGGGATTTTAAAAGAGAGGAAAGAAGGGGTTGTGCTCTCACTGACCTAGAATATAAGCTAATTAGAGCTTCCTTTTCTGACACCTACCTGTCAGAGCCTGTTGTAAACAGACAACTGCTTTGAACTTAGGAAGACTGCCATAAAATATTGCATTTTAAAACGTCAAGAGGGAAGCCAGTTCTGTTGGATACCTGTAACAATTTACACAGCTAAGAGAAGTGTTGTTCTGCTGAGAGATCAAAGGGACATTCTGTCCTGCCATAATTCATGCTCTGTGGCTCATTAATTCAAAAGTATATATATATATATTTTAATTGGAATGTTTAGCAGTGTGCAGGGGCATATGACTGATCCATTAATTACAGGACTAAGAGTGACCTCATGTGCTGTGACATCACAAGGAGGTTGGGACTTTACACTTTGAATATTGTCAAGCTGTGTGAAGGGACTGTGGCTCACTCTCGTTCCAATCTTTGAAAGAACCGACACATTTGTGTTTTGGACTTAGAGTCATTTCTGTCAAGCTAGGTAACACACAACTGAAAACTGAGTTAGAACTAGAAATTCAGTTACAAGGCATTTTGTTCTATAATTTCCATTTCTTTCTGACTGTAAGCATTAATGTATATATGTTCTGTGTTTTGCATTTATTTACTATTTTTAATTTTACTTAACTTGTTGGTTTCTTTAATACTGCCTGAGACATTTTCTCATTTTGAGTGTGAATGCTGGAACAGTATTGATAATTCTGACATAATTGTTAAAGTGTGTAGTGTGTCACCATATGCAGCCATGCAAACAAGGACCTGTGTAAAGATCCAGCCAGATAAGGAAATACCTAGGTCTCAATTGAGTCAGAAGGGGGATTGTGAACCAGGTTGGTTGTTTGCCAGCTGGGATCAGGAACTGCGCTGCTTTCTTGGACTTGTTACCTATGCATACTAGCTAAAAAGGGTTCATATTTGACCCCAGGATTTGAGACTGGTAGTTGCTCAGACCTAAAACAAACAGGAGGGTGTCCCTGTTTGTCCTCTGTTCACATATTGCACTTTGACATTGGGCACTGCGGGAGCAGAGGGCCTGACCCCAGGAGTGCATTTGTGACAGATTTGGTTGGCAGTGGTGGGATCTAAAACATTTGGTTTGCAGTGGTGTGATTTAAAAGATATCTTTGCATACTTGGCATTTATTTGCTGACATGAGCATTAACAGTCCAGTGTGTCAGATTGATAAACTGTAACAGTTCACACACAAACAAGGCAGAGATTTTAAAAATAATTATATCATGTTGGTTACAGTCTAAGTTTCCTACCTGTTTTATTTTTATTTCCGGCGCAAGCTAGTGTAGCCATATATTAGGGAAGAAGATGGCTTCCAACTACAGCGAATACACTGCGGAATACCTGAGGCAGTTGTGCCAGGGAAGAGGAGTCTCTTGCTGGGGGTGAACCAAACAGCACCTCATGGAGGCTCTTATGGCAGCCGATGCACAAGCTACTGCCCAAGATCTCGAGTCACAGTCGGGGACTGGAAGGGACCAGACCTTGAGTGTGGAGGGGCCAGGGTCCACCAAAGTGTCTAGTCCCAGTGAGGAGGACAGCGGGACCATTGTGAACCAAGAGCCACAGCAGCAGGGGAAGGTCACCACAACACTGGAGCCAGAAGGGATCAGGCTGCAGATAGAGCTGAGGAAAATGGAACTGGAATTTGAGCAGAAAAGGTTTGAGGCCCAGAAGCAGAGGGAGTTTGAACAGAGGAAGCTGGAGATGGAGAGAGAGAGAGAGAGAGATAGAAAGAAAGAGATAGAAGAGAAGCAAGATCAGCAAGAGGCCAAGTGAGAGGAGAGAGAGCACCAGAGGAAATTTGAACTGGAAAAGCTACAACTCCAAAGACCAGCACCAGAGCAGGTAAGCGGTATGGGTGAACCTGGACTTCCAGGACTGGGTTACAAATTAAATTCTAAATTGATAGCTGAATTTAAAGAGGGGGAGGATATGGATGCATTTTTAAATTCATTTGAAAAAGTATGCATTCAGGCAAAAATTTCCAGAGAGTCCTGGAGCTTCCAGCTGTCCTCACTGCTTACCGGGATAGCTCATGGCACATTGGGTCAAATAGACAATCAGGACAGTAATGATTATGGCAAACTTAAACCTGCCTTGCTAAAAAAGTATGACTTGACAGCTGAAGTGTACAGAGTTAAGTTCTGCAAGCTCAGGAGAAGCACTGACATGAGCTACAAGGAACTAGCCACAAAACAATGTCAGTTTATGAAACGTTGGTGGGACTCTGTCAAGAAAATTGAGGATGTGATACTTTTGGAGCAATTCTTTTGGACTTGCCCAGCAGAGCTAAAAACCTGGCTAGAGGACTGAGATCCAAAAACAGTGCAGGAGGCTGCTGAGCTCTCTGACCGCTATGCCAGAAGCAGGCCTGTTCTGAAAGGGAGTGGGGTGAGTGTGGCAGTGCAGAAAGGGAAAAGCGCATCTTCAGGGCAGCTAAAACCCTCACTGCCTCCCCAGAAAATGGGCAGCCCCAGGTTACAAAGAAAGGATTTCCCTGATAAAAGAAATTATGATTGTTGGTTTTGCAAATGACTAGGGCATATTTCAAGACAGTGTCCTAAAAAGGCACAGAATGCAAAAAGTGGTGTTGGGAAAGAGGTGTTTTTTTGTGTATCCTGGAAAGCATGCCAGTAAACATGAGGGAGCACATTCACCCAGTTACTGTGAATGGGGTGCAGACCCATGGTTTAAGGGACACTGTGGCATCCCTTACTTTGGTAAAAGGGGATTTGGTTGAGCCTGAACAGCTTATGCCTAATCAGTTTGTTACAGTATGGGGATTCACTTGGGAGGAGAAAACTCTGCCACTTGCTAGTGTTCTCCTGGACTGGGGTGAGACAGGAGAGACTGCAAAAAGTTGCAGTGGCAGAAAATCTGGCCCTGTATGTGACTATAAGGAACAATCTCCAAAAGGGGGTGGTGTGTGCAGTTACCCATAGTCAGGCGACAAAGGTAGAGTGTAGTTTCCTGGGCCCCATAGAAGCCCCTGTGGAAAACACTGGGAGGCTGGTTCTCCAGTCTGAGTCTCCTGATATGGAGAATAGTGAAAGGGGGTAGAAATTTCCCAGGTAGCAGTTAACAAAACAGCCACAGATGGTTACTTTGAGTAGGGAGGGGTAACCAGTGATCAGAGGGCTAGGGATGGCAGTGACCCTGAATGCCCTGATGCTAGAGCTAGGGACCCTAGTTTAGAAACTGAAGGGGACCTGTCCCAGGCCCGGTGTCAGCACCCGGGCCACCCAGGAAAATGCCTGGGACCCTGACACCAGAGGGAGGCCCACCAGGAGTGCAAAAAAAGGTTTACTTTAAGTTTAGTAGCCTTGTGCTGGCTGGCAGCACGATTGATTTAAATTGACAGTGCTGTCTGTGCTCAGCTCACTACACTAATGCTGCAGGTGGGCTGGTGCTCTGCCAATGTGAGCAAGTGGTAGAAATGCTTAAATGGATAAATCCCTAAGCTGACTGCTGCAAGCCCTGCTTGTTGTTCACCAAATGGCAGAGCCCCCTGATCCAGAGCAAGAGTGTTCCATTCCATGGAGTGGGGTGACTGTCACTGGAGATCAGATACGCAGCAGCAGGCTGACCATTAGCTGGGAAAAGCATGGTGCAGGGGGTGGGCTAGAGCAACCTAGTCAACCAGCTGCTTAGCTGCTGTTTGTGACGTCATGTCACGGCGTTGGTCAGATGTTGTTGGTTCGTTGTGACTGCAAAAGGGAGAAGGTGCCTGGTGCTGTGGTGGACAGCAACAGCAGGCACAATGATGGGACAATTCAAATGGTACAGTCTGGGAGTCGGCACTGGCACTGTGGCAGGAGTTGGACTGTGGAGGCTTAGTGATCAGTTGGTTCAGTTTAGGCACAGTGCATCTGTGGTCCACCATCGTCCATTCACATCGGGCCTAAGTCAAGCTCTTTGGCACCTGATGAGTCAACGACAGACAGCAATGGATATGAAGCAGACGCAGATGTGAATAAAGATGTGGATAAAGCTTCTTACCTAGTTCCTTTGTAATTGTTACCCAACCACACACCAACCAGGTAGTACAGCCTGGGTAGGGTAGGGTAGGGAGGTAGCCCTGATGTTGGCCCTGGTAGTGCCAAGAACCTCCAGTGGGAGGGAGGGAGGGGAGGATCAGGCTGTGGCCCATTCTTGTAGTGTGCACCTACAATTTTAAATAATCTTCTGCTGACTGTCTGTTCAAATTGCAATTCTGCCATATTTGGGAGATGCAGTGCAGAGGAGTCCATCTGGGATGGACACGGTCCAGACTTTATACTGTGTTACTGTGTTTAGGTGTTGTGTGTGGGGTTTTTTTGGAATTTTTTTTTAAATGGACAGGTCTGATTGGGGGGGGGGCGCCTGCTAGAGGTCCATTGCCCGGAGCCCACAAAAATCTGATGCCAGCCCTGGACCTGTGCCATACCTTGGGAATGTATAAAGATATTGCAGCTGCTCAGAAAAATTACCCTAGTTTAGAGAGGCTGATGGTTTGGGCAGAATCTGATGGGACACAGGCAGGTGATGAAAGACATAGAGTGTACTGGGACAATGGAGTGCTGTATACGCAGGACATAAGGACTGAGGGAGGGGTGATGGGCAAGCAGCTTGTCATTCCCCAGGGGTACTGTGAGCAGTTGCTCAAGATTGCTCATTATATCCCTATGTCTGGACATCTGGGAATTGCGTGTACTATGTAGCGATTGGCTCAGAATTTCTATTGGCCCAAATTCATCCAGCAGGTGAAGGAATATTGTAGGTCTTGTCATCAGTGCCAAGAAATAGGGAAGGCGGGTAGTAAAACGCAAGCCGCCCTAATTCCCTTGTCCATAGTGGAGGAGCCATTCCAGAGGGTAGGAATGGCTATTGCGGGGCCTTTGAATACCCCCAGCTCCTCTGGGAAGAGGTTTATCCTAACTGTGGTGTTTTATGCCACCCAGTACCCAGAGGCAGTCACCCTATCCTCACTGAGGACAGACAAAGTGGCAGATGCCTTGATAGGGATTTTTTCCCATGTAAGGTTCCCGCAGGAGGTTATCGCCAATCGAGGGGGTTCCTTCATGTCAGACCTGATGACGTGTTTGTGGGAGAAGTGTGAGGTGGTACAGAGATGCACGACAGCTTATCACCTGCAAGCCAATGGGCTTGTTGAAAGGTTTAATGGTACCCTAAAATCAATGCTCCAAGCATTTTCTGAACAGCATAGGCGGGACTGGGAGAAATATCTTCCCCACCTGCTGTTCACATACAGGGAGGTGCCCCAAGAGTTGACAGGGTTTTCCCCCCCTTCTAGCTCTTATATGGACGCAAGGTGCATGGGCCACTAGACATGATCCAGGAGTTCTGGGAATGCAAGCATGCCACCCAGGGAACTCCCATAGTGGATTATGTCCTTAGGTTTACTGAAAATCTGAAGGAGCTTATGGGAACAGTTCAGAGCAACCTGGCAGCTGCCCAGCAAAACCAAAAGGTATGGAATGACTGCAGAGCCAGAGCTCGCTCGTACACTGTGGGTCAGGAGGTCATGGTCCTAATCCCAGTCTGTAAAGATAAGCTGCAGGCCAAGTGGGCAGGACCATACTAAGTAGTCAGACAAGTGAATGATGTAAATTACATCGTAGAACTGCCTGACAGGAGACATACCCAAAGGATGTGCCATGTCAACATGATGAAGCCATATGTAAATAGGGCTGAAATGGTCTTTGCAGTGTGTGGTTCTGGGGAGGGGATGGATGAGGAAGATCCCCTTCTGGACTTGCTGGAAGAAAACAAGTGGGAGTCCTCTGTGGAGGCAATCAAAATGTCACTACAGTTGGCCCCGGACCAGATCCAGGAAGTAGGGGAGGTTTTAGCAGACTTTGCCCCGTTGTTTAATACCAAGCCTGGACTAACCCCCTTAGCAGCGCATAATGTAGAGATGGGGATGCAAGCGCCTATACGGCGGACAGCATATCGGGTGTTTGAGGCCATTCTAAAGGACATTAGGAGGGAGGTGGAGGAAATGCTGGATTTAGGGGTGATTCAGAAATCCCACAGCCCCTGGGCCTCATCCGTAGTCCTCGTTCCCAAGCTGGATAGCTCTACTCATTTTTGTGTGGACTATCGTGGACCCAATGCAGTCATGAAGTCAGATGCCCACCCAATACCATGGATGGATAATCTACTGGGCAAGTTGGGAGGGGTGACAGGGATTCATCCCAGAATTCTAAAAGAACTAAGGGTAGAACTAGTGACACCACTGACTACCCTCTTTAACAAGTCATGGGAGGATGGGGTTGTACCTGAGGACTGGAGGAGGGCAGATGTGATTCCCCTTCACAAATGTGGGAGCAGGGCAGAAGCAGGAAACTACAGATCTGTTAGTTTAACCTCAGTGATAGGAAAAATGATGGAATCACTTCTGAAGAAAAGAACTGTCAAGTACCTAGAGGCCAGAGGGGCACAGGACCCAAGGCAGCATGGATTCACAGTGGGAAGATCATGCCAGATGAATCTAATAGATTGGGTGACCAAAGTAGTAGATCCGGGAAGGGCTGTGGACATGGTCTACCTAGACTTTAGCAAGGCATTTGACTCAGTCCCACACAAAAGATTAATATACAAGTTAACCAACCTGGGAGTGGATCCCAAGATGATAGCCTGGGTAAAGAATTGGCTGGAGAATATGACACACAGGGTAATAGTAAATGGAGTCCACTCTGAAGAAAGGGGGGTTACTAGTGGGGTACCACAGGGTTCAGTATTAGGACCGGACCTCTTCAATGTCCTTATAAGCGATATTGCAGAGGGACTGGAAGGAAAAGTATGTCTCTTTGCAGATGACACAAAGATCTGCAACAGAGTTGATGCTCAAGGTGGGGTGGAAAGGATGAGAAGGGACATGGCAAGGTTAGATGAATGGTCAAATGTATGGCAGCTTAGATTCAGTGCTAAGAAGTGCAAGGTAATGCACCTGGGAAACAAAATCCCAAGGGAAGAATACACAATGGGGGGTGAGATACTAAAAACAACAAAAAAATGTAAAGGGACCTGGGGGTAGTCATATCAGATGACTTAAAGGTGGGAAAACAATGTGAGAGGGCAGTAAGGAGGGCTGGGGGATACTGGAATGCACAGGGAGAGGCATCACCAGTAGAAAACAGGAAGTTGTTATCCCTCTGTACAGACAGCTGGTGAGACCCCATCTGGAGTACTGTGTGCAGTTCTGGAGACCCAATCTCCGCAAGGACATAGACAAGATGGAAGCTGTCCAGAGGAGGGCAACTAAAATGGTGCAGGGTCTGTAGCAGAAGACATATGAAGAGAGACTAAAGGAGCTTAATATGTATAGCCTTGAGGAAAGGAGGGAGAGGGGGGACATGATAGAAACTTTCAAGTACCTCAAGGGAATCAACAAAGTCCAAGAGGGTAGCATCTTTCAAAAAAAGAGGTGTGCAAGAACAAGGGGCACAATTAGAAGACAGAGGGGCCGCTCAGAAGTAATGTAAGGAAGTATTTTTCACAGAGGGTGTGTATGCATGGAACGGCCTTCCGGAGGTTGTGGAGTCAAAACAGTGGTTGAATTCAAGCATGCATGGGACAGTCATAAGGCAATTCTAGGGGGTTGGGGTAGAAAGAAGTAGGCTGCTGATTAACTAGGATCTGCAGCTTATCCATTAGGCAGGGAAATGGGTAGTCTGGGTGGGCCAAGCAGTCCTTATCTGCCATCAAATTCTATGTGTCTATGTTTCTATGACATACCTTACCACTAATGACCTGACGAAAGGGTATTGGCAGGTGAAGTTACCTGCCAGAGCTAGGAAGAGGTCGGCCTTCATCACTCTGATAGGGTTATTTGAGTTCAAGGTAATACCTTTTGGAATGAAGAACGCCCCTGCCACCTTCAAAAGGTTGGAGAACCAGGTGTTACATGGTACTGAAGAGTACGGCGTGGTGTACCTGGACGATATTGCCATCTTCAGTGCCAGCTGGAAGGCACACCTGTCACACCTTAAGGAAGTGTTGGGCAGGATACAGAGGGCCAGGCTCACTGTGAAAGCTGAAAAGTGCCAGGTGACCATGGCTGAAGTGGCATACCTAGGGCATGTAGTAGGGCAGGGACAGCTCCATCCTAATCAAGCAAAGATTGAGGCAATTGAGGCATGGCCCAGACCTGAAACACAGAAGCAGGTTTGGAATTTTCTAGGCACCGCAGGGTACTATAGACAATTTGTATCAAACTACAGTAGCCTGGCAGCTCCCATATGTGGCCTGCTAAAGAAAAGAATGCCTAAAAAGGTAAACTGGGAGCCAGCCTGTGAATGAGCCTTTACACAGCTAAAGGAGGCACTATGTGATGCTCCTGTGTTAGCCAGTCCAGACTACAGTAAACCATTTGTAGTCCAGACAGATGCCTCAAATGTGGGTATTGGGGTAGTATTTAGCCAGACTTCTAACCAAGGTAAAGATCACCCAATAGTGTATCTCAGTAAGAAATTACTTCCCAGGGAGCAGGCTTAATCTACAGTGGAGAAAGAATGCCTTGCAAAGGTGTGGGCACTGAAGAAATTAGAGCCATACCTATACGGGTGGCACTTTGAGGTACAGACAGATCATAACTCCCTGGTTTGGCTGGCACAAATGGGTAAAACAAATGGCAGGCTTTTAAGATGGAGCCTTGCCTTGCAGGGTTACGACATGACTGTCACTCACAGGGGTAGGGGCAGCAAACACGAACGCAGACGGGTTATTTCAACAGTTAGAGCAGTGAACTGAATTTGGGGAACTCATCCCATGCCTAGGAATAGATTCCCCTCAAGTTCAGTCTAGGAGGGAGGAATGTAATTGGACAACCGTCTACTAAATATATGTTTTAGACTTCTGCTTAGGAAACAGGCCAAGCAGCAGAGCCTCATGGGACCTGGGATTTTAAAAGAGAGGAAGAAGGGTTTGCCCTCTCACTGACCTAGAATATAAACTAATTAGAACTTCCTTTATTGACACCTACCTGTCAGAGCCTGTTGTAAACAGACAACTGCTTTGAACTTAGGAAGACTGACATAAAATATTGTATTTTACAACATCAGGAGGAAGCCAGGTCTGTTGGACACCTGTGGCAATTCACACAGCTAAGAGAAGTGTTGTTCCGCTGAGAGATCAAAGGGATATTATGTCCTGTCATAATTCATGCTCTGTGGCTCACTAATTTGAAAGTATATATATTTTTTTATTGGAATATTTAGCAGCGTGCAGTGGCATATAGCTAATCCTTTAATTACAGGACTAAGAGTGACTTCATGTGCTGTGACATCACAAGGAGGTTGGGACTTTTAACTTTAAATATTGCCAAGCTGTGTGAAGGGACTGAGGCTTACTCTTGTTCCCATCTTTGAAAGAACTGACACATTTGTGTTCTGGACTTAGAGGCACTTCTATCAAGCTAGGTAACATACAACTGAAAACTGAGTTAGAACTAGTAATTCGGTTACAAGGCATTTTGTTCTGTAATTTCCATTTATTTCTGACTGTAAGCATTAATGTATATATGTTTTGCATTTTATATTTATTTACTGTTTTTAATTTTAGTAAACTTGTTGGTTTCCTTAATCCTGCCTGAGACATTTTCTCATTTTGAGTGTGAATGCTGGAACAGTATTGATAATTCTGACATAAATGTTAAAGTGCTTAGTGTGTCACCATATGCAGCCATGAGAACAAGGACCTGTATAAAGATCCGTCCAGGTAAGGAAATACCTAGGTCTCAATTGAGTCAGAAGGGGGATTGTGAACCAGGTTGGTTGTATGCCAGCTGGGATCAAGTACTGCGCTACTTTCCCCAAAGAGGGTGTGATATTTGGACTTGTTACATGGGTATACTAGCAAAAAAGGGTTTCTATTTGACCCCAGGACTTGAGACTGGTAGTTGCTCAGTCCCAAACAAACAGAAGGGTGTCCCTGTTTGTCTCCTGTTCACATATTGCACTTTGAGGTTGGGCACTGTGGGAGCAGAGGGCCTGACCACAGCAGTGTGTTTGTGACAGTACAGACAAACTGATAAACAGTTTTATCTTTGCAAAACATCAGCAGAAATTAAATGAAATGCCCCCCTTTTCTTATTAAAGTTAATTAAATCACCACAGTACCAATGCCTAACTATATGTTCACAATAACTAACCTACATTAGTATGTATTATTTTGACAAATATAAGATATACCATTATTACAATATGCAGTGTTTAGTCCTTTTTAATGTTTGCTTGCACGCATGTGCAAAAAACATAATGCCATCATCCGAGTTTTCGGAGGTGTGTCAGTGTCTTCCAATTGAGTCAGTGTGTTTGCAGGCACGGTCACAGTTCTCCAATCACTGCTGCAGCTGTCTATGACAGCAGTTGAAAATGCAGTGGCATACAGTTGAAAGGGAGAGCTCCGCTTCAGTGAGCAGAGCTCCCCCTCCCTGCCTTAGCAATCATATTGCATGCTCACGCTCCCCCCACGCATATCTGTATGGCTGACAGGGGTGCCCAATCCACCGTCGGCTCCACGCCCCCCCACCAAAAAATGCTATCCAGGTGCCACGCTGGGAGCCCACCCCAGCGTGGCACATGTCCGTATGGCCGATGGGGGTGCCCAATCCCACGTCGACTCCAGCCCCCCCAAACAGCCTTACAGCTGCCACGCTGGGAGCCCACCCCAGCATGGCAAACGTCCTGTGTCGTCTTCCTTTAAAAAAAAACTGTAGAAACATAGAAACATGAGAATTTGATGGCAGAGAAGGACCGCTTGGCCCACCCAGTCTGCCCATTTCCCTGTCTAATGGATAAGCTGCAGATCCTAGTTAACTAGCAGCCTACTTCTTTCTACCCCTACCCCCTTAGAATTGCCTTATGACTGTCCCATGCATGCTTGAATTCAACTACTGTTTTTGACTCCACAACCTCCTCTGGAAGGCCATTCCATGCATCCACGACCCTCTCTGTGAAAAAATACTTCCTTACATTACCTCCGAACCGCCCCTCCTCTATCTTCAAATTGTGCCCCCTTGTTCTTGCACACCTATTTTTTTGAAAGATGCTACCCTCTTGGACTTTGTTGATTCCCTTGAGGTACTTGAAAGTTTCTATCATGTCCCCCCTCTCCCTCCTTTCCTCGAGGCTATACATATTAAGCTCCTTTAGTCTCTCTTCATATGTCTTCCGGTGCAGACCTAGCACCATTTTAGTTGTCCTCCTCTGGACAGCTTCCATCCTGTCTGTGTTCTTGAGGAGATCGGGTCTCCAGGACTGCATGCAGTACTCCAGATGGGGTCTCACCAGCTGTCTGTACAGAGGGATAACAACTTCCTGTTTTCTACTGGTGATGCCTCTCCTTATGCATCCCAGTATTCCCCCAGCCCTCCTTACTGCCCACTCACATTGCTTGCCCACCTTTAAGTCATCTGATATGACTATCCACAGGTCCCTTTCCATTTTTGTTGTTGTTAGTATCTCACCCCCATTGTGTACCCTTCCCCTTGGTTTTTGTTCCCAGGTGCATTACCTTGCACTTCTTAGCATTGAATCTAAGCTGCCATACATTTGACCATTCATCTAACCTTGCCAAGTCCCTTCTCATTCTTTCCACCCCACCTTGTGCATCAACTCTGTTGCAAATCTTTGTGTCATCTGCAAAGAGACATACTTTTCCTTCCAGTCCCTCTGCAATGTCACTTATAAAGACATTGAAGAGGACCTGTCCTAATACTGAACCCTGCAATACCCCACTAGTAGCCCTCCTTTCTTCAGAGTGGACTCCATTTACTATTACCCTCTGTGTCCTATTCTCCAGCCAATTCTTTACCCAGGCTATCATCTTGGGACCCACTCCCAGGCTGGCTAACTTGTATATTAAACTTTTGTGTGGGCCTGTGTCAAATGCATTGCTAAAGTCTAGGTAGACCATGTCAACAGCCCCTTCCTGATCTACTACTTTGGTCACCCAGTCAAAGAAATCTATTAGAATCGCCTGGCATGACCTTCCCGCTGTGAATCAATGCTGCCTTGGGTCCTGTGCCCCTCTGGCCTCTAGGTACTCAACAATTCTTTCTTTCAGAAGTGAGTCCATCATTTTCCGTATCACTGAGGTTAAACTAACAGGTCTGTAGTTTCCTGCTTCTGCCCTGCTCCCACTTTTTGTGAAGGGGAATCACATCTGCCCTCCTCCAGTCCTCAGGTACCACCCCATCCTCCCATGATTTGTTAAAGAGGGTAGTCAGTGGTGTCACTAGTTCTACCCTTAGTTCTTTTAGAATTCTGGGATGAATCCTAATAGCCCCACTGCTTTGTCCACCTTCAGTTTTAAGAGTTCTTTCAGAACCCTTTCTTCTGTAAATGGACTGGTATCAACTTCTGTATCTAGAGTGTTTCTATTGTTTGCTTTAGGTACCTCCCTCTTCATTTGTAAATACTGAGCAAAATATTAGTTTAGTATCTCTGCTTTTCACAGTCACCTCTGCCCACCCCCCCCATTAAGCCTCACTATCCCTCCCTAGGTCTTCCTTTGCTCCCTGATGTACCTAAAAAAGGTTTTATCCCCCTTCTTAACTGAGTTGCCTATCTTTTCCTTGGTTCGGGCCTTTGCTGTTCTGACTGCCTTCCCAGCTTCCTTTTGCTTTAACTGATACAATTCTCTGTCCTGCTCCTTCTATGATTCCTTGTACTTCCTGAATGCTTTCTTTTTCTCTTGAACCTTCACTGTCACCTCCTTTGACAACCATAGTGGTTTCTTACATTGTTTAGTTTATTTGCTTCACACAAAGGCTTGTACCTCTGTGATGGCAGTTTTTATTATTCCCCATTGTTCTTCTACCCCTCCTTCCTACTCATTTGCTAGTGCATTCCTTAGGCACTCACCCATTTTGGCAAAGTCAGCCCTCCTGACGTCCAGTACTTTTGCCTTTGTATGACTTGACTCTATTGCTGTGTTTATTGTGAACCATAATGTTCGATGGTCGCTAGTTCCCAGATGGCTACCCACTTCTACATCTGTGATCCTCTCTCCAACTCCATTTGAGAGAACCAGATCTAAGATTGCTCCCTCTTGAGTGGGTTCCAATACTAGTTGTCTAAGGCATGCCCCCTGTAGGGCATCTAGAACAACCCACTCTTAGAAGCGGCTGCTGCAACTGCACTCCAGTTAACATCTGGCATATTCAGATCACCCATCAGCAATGTCTCCCCTTTTTCTGCCATTCTAAGTATACTTTCTATCATTTCCTTGTCCATTTCCACCCCCTGAGAGGGAGAAAACGTTCCCTCGGAGGTCTCCCAGCGCACCTGTGCCCACCCACTGCGCTCCCTGCCTCCCCACACCCCCCCCCTCACCTGCGACGATCTTCGGTGGAATATCTGGAATGTGTAGTATGGTATGGGCTGCATGCCCATTGGCTCACGCTGTGGACCAATGGGCGTACAGCCCTACCTATGGTGTCAGTCGGCGGGCGGTGGGGTGGCAGGTGGTGGGTGCTGCTGCCTGCCACTGACCGGGGGCGGGGCGGTGGGCCCAGTGGGCAGGTGGGGAGGGGGGGTACTGTTAGACCACCAGGGATATTGGACATAATTCTTTATTTATTACAAAAGCCCGCGAGTGGGCTGACAGCGGTCCACTGGACCACCAGGGATATAGGAAATCCTATTATTTATACTGAAGCCGGCAATCAGGCTGACAGCAATTCACTGGACCACAAGGGATATAGGAAATCCTATTATTTATGCTGAAGCCCGCAGTCGGGCTGACAGCGGTCCACTGGACCACCAGGGATATAGGAAATCCTATTATTTATACTGAAGCCCGTGATCGGGCTGACAGCAATCCACTGGACCACCAGGGATATAGGAAATCCTATGTTATACTGAAGCCCACACGATTGGGCTGTGGGGCACATTGCTGTGCTGGGCAGGGCGCCAACTCGACGGCTGCCAGCTCGGCAGGGTGCCAGGCTCAAGTTGCTGGGTTCGCACACCTTGCATGCAAATGGGGTTAATGACATGCAAATGGCCCCATTTGCACCTTGCTTACATTATGGCCCATTTGCATGTGCACTTTTGAATATCACAGTTGCTGCGCATAGCGCAACAGAACTTGCACTAGCGCATCCCCCTGCTCCACTCTGGCCACTGCGCCATGCACACTGTGGGTGGCCAGGGTGTGATATTCAACGATGCTATACCATGGCACAGCTCCATTGAATATCGCCCAGTCAATGCCCCTGTGCAGCCAAGTTGCGCCGTGCCCAGGCTTGCACCACAGCCTGGCGCAATTTGAATATCTGGGCCTTGGTGTAAAAATATTGAAAAACAACAAAATTATGAGCCTATGTTGAATTTTGTGACTGCAGGCTCATAACTTTCATATTTTTCAATATTTTTGCTGCAAAGTTACAAAATATCCATTTATTTACAGCACCTCATGAATGTGACAGCTATTCAGGATGATAGGCAACATGGCTTCATGGGGGGGGTCATGTCAAACAAATCTGATTGACTTCTTTGACTGTGTCACTAAGATAGTAGACAGGGGTCAAGCAGTAGACATCCTCTATCTTGATTTCAGCAAGGCCTTTGACTCTGTGCCCCACAAAAGATTGAGCTGGAAGTTGGTGGATCTTGGGGTTGGGGAAGTAATGGCCAGATGGGTGGAAAACTGGCTGAGGGACAGAACCCAGAGGGTGGTTTTGGGGGGAGAGTTATCTGGCACCAGAGAGGTAACTAGTGGAGTACTGCAGGTCTTGGTGCAGGGGCTGGTGTTCAATGTCTTCATCAATGACATTGGAGATGGTATTAAGGGCAAAATTTGTCTATTTTCGGATGACACCATGCTCTGCAGGAGAGTGGACACAGCTGAAGGGATACGGGGCCTACAGGAAGATCTGAAAAAGCTAGGGAGGTGGTCTAGGATTTGGCAGCTTGGCTTCAATGCCAAGAAATGCGAAATTATGCATATTGGAGCCAGGAATCCCAGGACAGAGTACTACTTGGGTAGAGTCCGAGTATCTGCATCAGAGGAGGAGAAGAACCAGGGGGGTGATGATCACTAGTGACCTGAAGCACTCCACATAGTGCAAGAAAGCAGCAGCAAAGGCAGACACAATTCTGGGATGCATATCTAGGGGGATCAGTAGTAGGACAGAGGAGATTATACTGCCTTTGTAGGTCACTGGTAAGACCGCATCTAGAGTATGGAGTTCAGTACTGGTTCCCACACCTCAAAAAGGATATTAACCTGCTGGAGAAGGTCCAGAGGAGGGCTACAAAGATGATAGCTGGTCAGCTGAGTAAGAAATATGAGGAGAGGTTGAGAGCACTGAATATGTACTCCCTGGAAGACAGGAGAGAGAGAGGACATGACTGAGATGTTCAAGTACTTGAAAGGGATAAATAAAACTGATAAGGAGAGTCTCTTTAAGCTGAACGGCAACCATAACACAATGGGGTGCAGTCTTAAGCTGGAGGGTGGGAGGTTTAGGAGGGAGGTCAGGAAGCAATTCTTCATAGAGAGGGTGATGGAAACTTGGAATGCACTGTTGGAAGAGGTCATCTCATTGAAGACAGTGGAGAGCTTTAAGAGAGGATAGGATATGCAAAGGGGGTAGGTAAGGATCCGGGGTAGGGAGGATGGGAGAAGTGGGGAGGGAGGGCAGGGACATTAGCTCAAGCTATGGACCCTGCAATATGAGCAGACTTGATAGACCAAATGGCCCTCTTCTGCTGGCTTCTTCATATGTTTGTATTTTTCAAATCCTGGCAAATATGTTTTTTTACACCCCAAAAGGTCATTTTGTGGCCCCTGCATAAAATCACCTTTCAGTCAGGAGTTGAAACATTTCTCTGCCCTTGTTCATGAGGTGGGGTCATAAGAAGGCTATGTTTGAAATTTGGTGTAAAAATATTAAAAAAACAACAAAGTTATGAGCCTACATTGATTTTTGCAAATGCAGGTTTGTAAGTTCAGTAATATATTCTATATTTACCCCAGATTTTCAACATAGCCATTTCTTTACAGCACCTCATGAATGTGACAACTGTCATTTTTCAGCTTCTGCTTAAAATGTGTTTTTGTCCCGAAAGTTGATTTTTGCACTCATAGAAACATAGAAACATAGACTTTGACGGCAGATAAGGACCGCTTGGCCCATCTAGTCTGCCCATTTCCCTACCTACAGGATAGGCCGCAGATCCTAGTTAACCAACAGCCTATTTCTTCCTACCCCCCACAAGAATTGCCTTATGTCTGTCCCAAGCATTCTTGAATTCTCCCACAGTTTTAGACCCTACAACCTCCTCAGGAAGGCTGTTCCATGCATCCACTACCTCTCTGTGAAATAATACTTCCTCACAGTGTCCCTGAACGCCCCCCTCTATCTTTAAATTGTGTCCCCTTGTTCTTGCACGTCTCTTTTTCTGAAAGATGCTACCCTCTTGGACTTTGTTGATTCCACTGAGGTACTCAAAAGTTTCTATCATGTCCCCTCTCCTTCTTTCCTCTAGGGTATACATATTAAGCTCCTTTAGTCTCTCCTTACACGGCTTCTCTTGCAGACCCTGCACCATTTAGTTGCCCTCCTCCAGACTGCCTCTATCCTGTCTATGTCCTTGGGAAATGGGGTCTCCAGAACTGGACAGTACTCCAGATGGGGTCTCACCAACTGTCTGTACAGAGGATAGCAACTTCCTGTTTTCTGCTGCTGATGCCTCTCCCTATGCATCCCAGTATACCCCAGCCTCCCTACTGCCTTCTCACATTGCTTGCTAACCTTAAGGTCATCTGATATGATTACCCCAGGTCCCTTTCCTGTTTGTTGTTGTTACTACCTCCCACCCATTGTGTATTCTTCCCTGGGTTCTTGTTTCCCAGGTGCATTATTTTGCACTTTTGCATTGAATCCTAGCTGCCATCGTTTGACCATTCCTCCAACCTTGCCAAGTCCCTTTTCATCCTTTCCACGCCTCCTTGTGTATCAACCCTGTTGCAGATCTTTGTGTCATCTGCAAAAAGGCATACTTTTCCTTCCAGTCCCTCTGCAATGTCACTGATGAAGACATTAAAAAGGACTGGACCCAATACAGAACCCTGCAGTACCCCACTAGTAACCGCCCTTTCTTCAGAGTGGACTCCATTTACAATTACCTTCTGTGTCCTGTTGTCCAGCCAATGTTTTACCCAGGCTACCACCCTGGGACCCACTCCCAGGCTGGTTAATTTGACTAATAATCTTTTGTGCGGGACTGTGTCAAATACTTTGCTAAAGTCTAGGTAGGCCATGTCCACAGCCCCTCCCTGGTCTACTACTTTGGTCACCCAGTCAAAGAAATCTATTAGATTCGTCTGACATGACCTTCCCGCTGTGAACCCATGCTGCCTTGGATCCTGTGCTCCACTGACCTCTAGGTACTCAACTATTCTTTCCTTCAGAAGTGACTCCATCACTTTCCCTACCACAGAGGTCAGACTGACAGGTCTGTAGTTTCCTGCCTCTGTCTTGGTCCCACTTTTGTGAAGGGGAATCACACCCGCCTTCCTCCAGTCCTCGGGTACCACACCATCCTCCCATGATTTATTAAAAAGAGTAGCCAGTGGTTTCACTAGTTCCTTCCTTAATTCTTTTAGAATTCTGGGGTGAATTCCATCAGGAACCATTGCTTTGTCCACCATCAGTTTCAGGAGTTCTTGCAGAACCCTTTCTTCTGTGAAAGGACTGGGATCGACCCCCCTATCAAGAGTGCTTCTGTTAATTGGATTAGGCACTTCCCCCTCCTCTTTAGTGAATACTGAGCAGAAATATTCGTTCAATATTCCTGCTTTTTCACTGTCCCCCTCTACCCACCCACCGTTCATTCTATTCAGCCTCACTATCCCTCCCTTTGTCTTTCTACGCTCGCTGATGTACCTGTAAAAGGTTTTATCCCCCTTCTTAACTGAGTTGGCTATCTTTTCCTCAGTTTGGGCCTTTGCTATTCTGACTTCCCTCCCTGCTTCTTTCTGCCTTAACTGGTACAGTTCTCTGTCCTACTCCTTCTGTGTTTCCTTATACTTCCGGAATGCTATCTTTTCCTCCCTGACTTTCACAGCCACCTCTTTTGAGAACCATAGTGGCTTTTTCTTTCATTTTGATTTGTTTATTTGCTTCACACAAAGGCTTGTTGCCTCTGTGATGGCAGTTTTGATGATTCCCCATTGTTGCTCCACACCTCCTTCTAGCCTGTTTACTTGTGCTTTTCTGAGGCACTCTCCCATCTTGCCAAGTCAGCCCTCCTGTGCAACTCCCTGTGCAAAACTACCTTCAAGCCAGTAGTTGAACAATTTGTTGGCCCATCTTTGTAAGGCAAGGTCCTAACAAGTCTATGTTGAAAATGCAGTGTGCAAATATTGCAGAACAACACATTTGTGAGCCTAGCTATATTACATTTTGCAAATGTAGGCTTGTAACTTTGCTATTTTATAATATTTTTACCTCAACTTCCTCAGCTGCAGCCCTATCAGCTCTGGCCAGAGTTTGTTAAGTTTTGCAACTAGTTACACACCCCTTGTAATTAGTTTATATGTAGCATTGCTATAAACTCATTTTTCACTTGCAATGCTTTATGCTTTATGCCTTGATGTTGGATGATGCCTCATTAACTTCTGAACAATCCTCCTAATTCACCAGTCAGATTAAATATAAGGGCTGTGCAAGGTGTCACACTTAGGGTGCCGCATCTCCTGACAATGGCCACCCCATGCTGACACCCCCAGTGTAATGCCCTTAGCTTCTGCCATTTACTCCGGCTTGCAATGGGGAGGTCCTCTAGATCATCTCTAAATCTCAGGAAAGCAAATGCTGCACTCATCAGACACACTGCTCTCAACTAGCAACAGTCTCAAAGAACATAAGAGCCCCCAGGTAGTCCAGCTGGGCTCAGGGAAGGTGGATACCAGGGAAGTATTTATCTCCTGGAAAGATGAACTGTCCCACTGTCAGCTCAATCAGCACTGTAGATCTCTTGAGCCAGCATTTGTCTCTGAAAAAGACGCTCCATTTAGCTCCACCCACCAGACACATCGTTCCCTGGTTGGAGGATAATTCCAGTCACCAGCAACAGTCTCAAAGAACACAGAAGCCCCCAGGTAGTCCAGTGGGGCTCAGGGAAGGGGGGAGACATCAGAGAAGTACTCAGCTTTGGATTGATGAACTGCCCCACTGTCAGCACAATCAGCTGTGATCTACTGTATATAGATTTGGCATAGTAGTCTAGATTATTGACATTTGAACAGGTTGTAGCACCAAAAACAGCTGGCAAAACATGCTATTAGTGTTTAAATGTAGTCATTTCATACTCTTTATTAATTACATACTTTTATTTTCCCATTTGCTCTCTAGAAAGCTTTCTGTTTAATACTATTAGGTGTGATGTGAAGAGCAATGCTTTACTTGGTAGCTGACATATCTACAGTAGTTCTATTACTTTGTATACATCGTCATCATTACATCATCGTTACATTGTAACCTCACTCACTGTGATATCACAGGAAACTGATCTGGCAGAAGATGATTTGCTCCTTTTGAGCAGTTGTGAGATCATAGTCAATGAGGTCACAATAGTGATGTATAAGGAGGAATAGACCATGATATTTTAACCTCCAGGATGTTGTTCCACACATTACATCTATTACTGTCAGGTATAAATTGTTCAGCTTAGTAAATGGGAAAAGAAAAACCTCTGATATAAAAAGTAGTAGTTCAGTACTTTAAAAAATCAATATTAATTTCAGCCCGTACACTAGCTCTTTATGTTTCTATAAAAATCTGAACTAATCAGAACTCAATTGTTTTATGGTGCTTATTTTATTTTATAAGGGTCAGAACCCTTCCAGGTTCCATTACCCATGGTCTATGTATATGTGCCATTAAAGTCCATGTGCATGCCTGTCAGGGTCTGTGTGTACATCGAAGTCTGTATGTGCTGGGGCATATGGATCTGTGAGCACACCAGTCAGGTTTTGTTTTGCAATTTATTTACACAGCATAACCCAGCATCGATCAATATATTATCAGTGGGGTCTTGCCTTTTCCCCTTTACACCTGACTATAGTCAGACTGAAGAAAACTACATTTGAGGCAAAAATGGAGGAAAACAGCAGACTGAGTATTACCATTTTATAACTGGTAAGTAAAAAAGATAACAAATACATGAAAAAGGACACCAAACAAAACCCCAGTGTTTCAACCTAATTGTCCTTTTCACCTGGGGATACTGAAATACAGAGAGGCTTTAATGATATGGTCACACACTACAGTAGTAGCTCAGGTGGGATTTCAGCCTAGTCTCATTGTTCCCAAGCTTGTGTTGTAGCTACTAAACTAAGCTGCTTTAATCAAAACATGGAGCTGTGAACAGTTCATTTTCATGTTTGTCATAAGGTAATAATATAAAATTAGGAAAACTGTCTGATTCAAAATATACATTTGATCTCCATCTGTAAGGGGACTCTGCCACTTGTGAGGTACAGTAATGCCCCCTCACTCATGAAGCTACATTGCATATTTTGAGTCAGGCCAGTGTGCATCCTGTATATACTGTATGGTAAGCAGTAAAAAAGATGGCAGCCAGAGTTTTTGTAAACTTCTGAAATGGGTGTAATAATTTGTTCTGAAAATTCTAAGCATGATTTAGTCAGTCTGGTCTTTATCCATGGGTTATGATGGGATTTACATGGGGTAAATGCAGGTTTGCACAAATCAAGGCATTAGATTTTTTTCCTCCAATTGTATAATTGATTGATTGATTAAAAGTTTATTTTTTCACAGGAAATAACATTTGTTGGGACAAAATTCCGTTTACAACAAAGTTCTGCATGTAACTTCTAATACAATTAACATTTATCTAAACTAATACAAACACAAACATGAAATAAAATCACACAATACATCCACACTTATTTAAAACACATACATAAGGAATTCAAACTATCAAACAAATCATTTTTAAATTTAAAAAAATCTATGTTTGATTTCTGTAATTCAGACAGTCTATTCCAACTTTGTGCTACACTATTCTGGAGCATACTATCCCCTAATCTGTTAAAACTTTTATACATTGGAATATTACCTAATACATTCCTAGTCTTTATATATATTTCATTATTTGACTTTCTTTTTACTTGTTCATACAAAGGATGATTATACTTTCTATGGATTATTTTATGACATATAATAAACCAAAGATAATTTTGTTTCACTTCAGGTTGAAGCCAATTCAGTTTATTATAAATTATACAATGATGCTTATTTTTAATATTTCCAGAAGCAAATTTTCCTATCCTATAATATGTTTCATTAACCAAATTTAATGCAGTTTTAGTTGAATTCATATAAATTATAGAACTGTACTCCAATATGGGTAGCAACATCTGTTTTGCCAACCGCTCCTTTGCTACCAGAGGTAAACTACCCGTGATTCTTCTAAGGGCCCCTAATCTCCTATTCACTTTATTTGTCTGAACTGATATATGTTCTATATATGTCATCCTAACATCTACTTGAAACCCCAAATACCTATATGTTAATACATTTTCAATTTTTGTACCATCTTGTAGATGTAATTGCAACTTAGACTCTTTTCCTTTGTATGAACCAACTTAAAACAACATTGTTTGTGTTTTTTTAGCATTTAAAAGAAGACCAGAATTACTCAACCATTTTTGCATCTGTAGCAAATCATTTTGAAGTTTGTCCATCATATCTAAGAGATTGTCGGCAGACGCCACTAAAACAGTGTCATCTGCGTACAATCTCACCTCACTATATTCGATCACTTGGACCAAATCATTAACATATATATTAAATAATAATGGACCCAGAATTGAGCCCTGGGGAACACCCCTCTCCAGTCTCCCAGGGCCCGACACCGTTATACCACATTGTACACATTGCTGTCTATTTGTCAAATATGACTCAAACCATTTTAACATTTGTCCCTGAATCCCTATGGCCCTCAACCTAATCAAAAGCAAATCATGTTGTACCAAATCAAAAGCCTTACTGAGATCCACAAACACTGCCCCAGTATGTTTCCCTTGGTTCATAGATGTAACAACCAAGTCATTAAATTCCAACAGGGCAGTGTTTGTGGATCTCCCCTTCCTAAAACCATGTTGTTTATCTGTTATTACAGTATTTAAATCCAGATAATTATTTAACTGCTCATGTACTTCACGTTCTAGGATCTTAGATAAAATTGGTAAAAGAGCTATTGGCCTATAGTTTGAAGGAATTGTTCGATCACCAGCCTTATAAATGGGAATAATTTTCCCCATCTTCCAAATTTCAGGAACAGTAGAAGTACTCAAACTCCAATTATACAAATAAGTCACAACAGGGGCTATTACATGTGCACCCAGTTTCAAAAATCGAGCCTCAATTCCATCAATACCTCCTGATTTATTTAAGTTTAAATTTTTTAATTCATTATATCCCTCTCTTTTAAAGTTTCAAATTTAAATATCCCTATATGGACTCCCATCTTATCTACTGCAATAGAAGAATCCATTCTACCAATATTCAAATCGGACAACTTTAAGTCCGGTAAATCCAAAAAATATGTATTAAAAATGTTTGCTATATCCTTTGTATCAGTCACTAATTTCTTGTCTTGTACCAAAATAGGACTTATAATATCTTTATTTGGGGATTTTAAATCTGTAATGAGTTTCCCAAACTGTTTAGTATCAGAAGTATTATTTATTTTATTCCGATAATATTTATTCTTTACATTTTTAATTATACTTTTACATTTATTCCTCCATAGCTTAAAAATATTACAGTCTTCATCTTTTTTTGTTTTTCTCGCCCTTTTCCATATTCTATCTCTAACCCTTAAATACTTTTTTATCTTGTCAGTAATCCATGGGTCTTCTTTATTCCTTTTAATTTTTCTTATCAACGGAGCATGGTACTGTATTACATTCAAAATCATATCATTAAACTCCTGAATAGCCAATTCTATATCTGGTATTAAATATATTCTATCCCAATGAATTTGCTTCAAGTGATTTACAAAACATTGCTCATTAAACCCCTTAAAATATCTACACCAATACATACTTAATTGTTGAGTAATAAAATGTTGTAGCTCAATAGTACAAGTAATGGGATTATGATCCCCCAAGTTTAAAGGTAGTACTTCCCAGGTTTTAACTATATCCTGGGACACAAAAAATAAATCTAAGAGACAACCCTGGCTTCCATTTTTTGTATTTCTTGTAGATTTTTGTATTATTTGGTTTAACCCCAAAATTGAAAAACTACTCTCCAGTTTTCTCCCTCTAGTCTGGAACCAGTCTGCATTAAAGCCTCCTGTTAAAATCACTTGTTTATCCTTTATGTTTTCTAAAATTAACTCTGCTAATACATCAAATGATTTATTTTTTGTTTTAGGGGGTGCATAAAACACTCCTACCACTAATTTTATCGCAATTAATTCAGTAATAAGACAGTCAATCCCTTCCTTATTTATACTTAACAATACTTCATAAGGGCCAAGAATATTCTTAATAAACAACATCACCCCCTCCCCTTTTACCACTATCTGCACGTTCTATAGAATATCCAGAAAGCTGAATTTCATTCCGCATTATGCCTGAATATAACCATGTTTCCGAAACTGCTAATAAATCATACTCAGTTTTAGCTGCCCATACCCTATATTCATCTATCTTATATACTATACTCCTAACATTCTCATGAACCATTGAAAGTTGTTTGATCCTTTTATAATTAGGACCTGGAGTTAACTCAATATCTCCATTTTGCATCAATAACATTAAACATAACATATTGGTACTCCCTGATATTTTTAACTCACAAAATACATGCTTAACACAAAAAATCCTTTCATAATATCGATATTCATTTGTAAAATGATTTCTTCTCCGAACAAAACCATCTTCACAAATAAATTGAGCATTTCCCACAGAGTACATACCGGATATCTTAATCATATTACCCCTAACTTATTTATCTTCAGAGATATTCATAGTTATTAATCCCCACACAAACCAACCCCCCAAACATATATACAAAACATACCCCATTTTGATAAAACTTCTGCTACCACACAAAATTAAACAATTTTTCTCTGCCGAGTGGCACTTGCGCCACTCCGTTGCTGCATGTCATGGCACGTCGCCCGTGATCGGTCTGCGAGGCTTTATAGTGCAGGAGCCCCTAGTTCTTCAATCGCCAACCCCCTCATGCAGAATGGCAACTATTTCAGGTGCAGTTCATTCAGACAAATGTAAAAGCAGGTACTCTGTTAGCAGCAGGATTTAAATGTAAAACTGGGAACAAACACTGATTCAGGCAAACCAGTACAGGTTGCTAAAGCAGTTCTCCCAAAAATGACCCAACTGGTTTTGCTCAAAATATTCATAAGGGATCTGGAGGCAGGTACTTGAAGCTGAATCATCACGTTTGCTGATGATAACAAGATGAGAAAAGTAGTTACACCAAGGTCACAGGTGGGGCAAGCAGCAGGATGATAGGTGGAACAGAAATACAAGAGAAGGAAACAGAAAGATAAGTGCATAGAAAGGCTAGAAGCAGGCAGTCTTCATTATGCAAAGTTGATGAAAATCCAGAAACTTTGAAAAGCTTCACAAAGTGCAAAGCTCCTGACTTTGCAACTTTGCATCAACTTTGCATGCAAAGTTTAAAGTCATTGCATCTCTAGATGTAATACCCTCAATCATATCCTTGACCTAGCTTCATCTAGCATACAGTGTGCAGTTCTGGTCCCATATTTTAGGAAGGATATTGACATGATAGAGTGAGTACAGAGAAAAGCCAAGTTGGTTGATGGCTTGTTAAACAGGGCATATGAGCATAGCAGTGTGGAACGTGGAATTCTGCCCACAGTATTTGTGTGGAATGACAATTTCTACTTCATTAATGTTTTTTCATAATTTCTTTTTGAATTCCCTAGAATTACAAAATAAATTTCCATGTAAACCATGAAATAACTTTCTGCTGTTCATGTCAATTACAGAATAATTTTCCATAGACTGCAGAGAAAAAAAATCTGTGGTTTAAGTTAACTATGGATTACTAATCCACAAAAACCATTCTGCTTTTAAAATGTCACTATTCTGTTACTGACAGAATTCTGCAGAATTTTACAAAATTCCATGCATAAGGCCATGGTCCCTCCCTTTGTCTGTTGAGCATATGATGGCACTTCTCATCAAGGGAGATCTTGCTTATAAGCCCACTAGGATGAAACCCAATGCTGCTACATTCTACAGGAGAGTTACTGCAGGAAACAATGTAGTTTCAATGGGATTTAATCCCTTTTGTCATGCAGGAGGGGAGGAAGGTGCCGTCTTTTGGATGAGACATTAAACCGAGGTCCCATCTGCCTGGATTGGTGGGAGTTCAGGTGGATGCTAAAGATCCCATGGCACTTATTGAAAAAGAGTAGGGGAATTTCCTCGGTGTCCTGGCCAAATTTCTCCCATTCACTAAAAACACCACCAACAGCTTGATCTGGTTCAATTTCTGTTGCTTACCATCTGTGTCCCCCTCCCCCCCAGGTAACCCCTGAAAAAGGGACTTCTAGGCCCAGTGGGCTTACCGGGTCAACAAAATTCAATAAAATAAAAAATAAATTACTATTTTGTTTACATATGACTTTAATTGTTGTACAAAATGCATGCATTTTTTATATCACTGATTTGTTTATCTTTTTTGTTTCTCAGCTTTAAAAAATTTGTTTGTGTAGGACTGAGAAAATTTCATGATAACTATTTTCAAAATATGAGTGCAGCATGCAGATTTTCAAAATCTTCTGTAAGGATATATTGATTAATGTTTTGTGTTTAATTAAAATATCTAATTGCTAATTGCAATTTAAAAAAAAATTGTGTTGTTACACCCCTCACTCACAAACACTAAAGTGTCACTTGTAACATTTATTTATTTTATTTAGTTTCTGTTGCCTTATCATACATTAACATTTTTGTTCATGTGAAACTTGAACACAAACTAAAAACCTTTGCACAACTTGCATCTAACAGCCATCTCCTGCCAGAAGGTGGAGAAGGCTTGTTTACTAGAATGTTAGACTAGGGAGCTTATTGCAAGCTAGTAGATGTAGTTTAGGATGTCAGTTGAGAGACAGTATGAGAAGTTTCAAGACGGCAAAGTGATAGATAGGTAAAGGTGTGCCTTTAGAGCACTCCTGACTCACGTATCTTGTCTGTCTAAATAAGGAGGCATTTGCCCCTTACTGCAGCAGCTTTCTGGGGATACAGTGTATAAAAACAGCAGAACTCATTGTCTAGTCATCTGGTGGCCTTCATGAACAGACACCATAACAGTGGTTATGACTTCGGTAATTTGGAGTCCGAAGGCCATTTGCCATACATCACGTTTAATTATGGTGGGAGTGTGAGGGATCACCAGGAGGGAGTGATAATACTAGGGGGCTACCCATCCAGGAAAATCCCTGACAACCTTGTGATGCACAGAGGATCTCCCCAAAGAGGGGTGTTTTCTCCTGGGGGGGGGTTGTCCTATCTGTGCCCAAGAGATGCTGATAGCTGAGCTGAATATTGTGATATATCTGTTGCTATGGGCTGAGCTACTGAAAGAAGGAGGATATGGGTCTACTATCTGTATGGGGAATCCCAAGCTGGTACGAATATTTGAGATGTTACTTCTGGCAAAGGGCCTAGGGAGAATCTCAGCCACTGCCTGAGGGCTGGCTGAAGTAGACGCTTGCGCACTGCTGTCCAGCACACAGTCTGGTAAAAGTAAAGACCTGGTTGATGTGATTTCCCTGATCCAGGGTGTCTCTTGGCCTGGAGTTCAAAAGAGAATGTCTCTATAGTGGTGCTGCCTCTTGCACACCAGCCAGACTCGTGCTATACATTAAGTGAGAAATGAGTGGACCCAAAGTGTAAAAGATGGTGGGGGCTCTGATAAATTCAGGAGGCAGGATTGGAAAGACTTTGTACTGAGGTAAAACTTCACCCAGTGGTGAACTACAAGAAAAAAACACAAGACGTCACGGGGCTCCTGTAAGAGATGTAAGAAGGTACAACCTTTCTTAATGGACCCTAAGGTTTTGATTGATATGTGGGATCAGAATTGAGCATGTCTTGCCATATTGACAAGGAGATACGTACGGAGAGAGGGGACCATGTTCCTGTGTGTAACTTTTATTTATTTTATTTGGAAAATGTTTCACCAGGAAAGACAACATGAGCTGTAAACAGTTTGTTTCCAGAAGTGTCCTGGGTGGGTACAAGAATTGGGAGAACAGGCAAACACATAGCAATAACAGAGCAATACAAGTACAATTACTAAAACAAAATAGTGTAGTACAATTACGGAACAGAAATAACGCAGACCAACTGGCCAGGGTAAACAAAACTATGTTTGGATATAATGTACATTGCAACAACCCAAGAGCAGGTGATCCAGTAGGGTAAAGGTTAGAGCACAGATAACCCATTTAAAGTGCTAGAAATAGTAGGCTGAGCACACAGTTCGAAGTGCTATTGTATACCCAAGGGGGAGCAGTCATAAGACAAGTGGGGAAGTGGGGAGGCGAGGGGTAGAAGGTAGGGGATGGTAGAAGGTGGGGGATGGAAGTGGGAGAGAGAGGGACAGCCAAGATCTAACCCCTTCTGGATGTTGAGAACCCTACATGGGGCACAGGATCAGGCAGAAAGGGAGGGGAGAGAAAGGGAGCCGGGAGGTAGAGAAGAGACGGCAGAGGAACAGGAGTGGAGGAGAGGGGTACGGAAGTAGGGAGGTGGGCGGGTAATGGATTTGAAAGTGGAGGGAAGGGAGAGGAGGAAAAGAAAGAGCCAATCTATACCCCTTCAGTATGCAAAGAACCCTACAAGGGGTCAGGATTAGAAATTGGGGGAAAGAAAGAGGGGCAGAAGAGAGGGAGCCAGGATCTATACCCCTTCAGAATGACAGAGAACCCTGCAAGGGGGACAGGACCAGGTAGAAAAGGAAGAGAGACAGAGAGAAGGGAGGCAGAGAGGAGGAGTGGAATGTGGTGGGTGACTGGAGGGGAGGAGAGGGATAATAAATAGGGAGCTAAAGTAAATAGGGGTAAACTAGGAATGGAGAGGCTAGTGGGGCACAGGACCCAAGGCAGCATGGGTTCACAGTGGGAAGGTGATGTTAGACGAATCTAATTGATTTCTTTGGCTGGGTGACCAAAGTAGTAGACCAGGGAGGGGCTGTGGACATGGCCTACCTAGACTTTAGCAAAGCATTTGATACAGTCCCACACAAAAGATTAATAGTCAAATTAACCAGCCTGGGAGTGGGTCCCAGGGTGGTAGCCTGGGTAAAACATTGGCTGGACAACAGGATATAGAAGGTAGTTGTAAATGGAGTCCACTCTGAAGAAAGAGGGGTTACTAGTGGGGTACCACAGGGTTCAGTACTGGGTCCAGTCCTTTTTAATGTCTTTATTAGTGACATTGCAGAGGGACTGGAAGGAAAAGTGTGCCTCTTTGCAGATGACACAAAGATCTGTAACAGGGTTGATACACAAGGAGGCATGGAAAGGGTGAGAAGGGACTTGGCAAGGTTGGAGGAATGGTCAGAAGTATGGCAGCTAGGATTCAATGCAAAGAAGTGCAAAATAATGAACCTGGGAAACAAAAACCCAGGGGAAGATTACACAATTTGGGGAGAGGTAGTAACAAAAACAAAAATGGAAAGGGACCTGGGGGGTAATCATATCTGATGACATTAAGGTTAGCAAGCAATGTGAGAAGGCAGTAGGGAGAGCTGGGGGTATACTAGGATGCATAGGGAGAGGCATCACCTGCAGAAAACAGGAAGTTGTTATCCCTCTGTTGGTGAGACCCCATTTGGAGTACTGCGTCCAGTTCTGGAGATCCCATCTCCGCAAGGACATAGACAGGATAGAGGCAGTCCAGAGGAGGGCAACTAGAATGGTGCAGGGTCTGCAAGAGAAGTCATAAGAGGAGAGACTAAAAGAGCTTAATATGTATACCCTTGAGGAAAGGAGGGAGAGGGGGGACATAATAGAAATGTTTAAGTACCTCAGTGGAATCAGCAAAGTCCAAGAGGGTAGCATCTTTCAGAAAAAGAGACATGCAAGAACAAGGGGAGGGGGGGCGGTTCAGAGGTAATGTGAGGAAGTATTTTTTCACAGAGACGGTAGTAGATGCATGGAACAGCCTTCCTGAGGAGGTTGTGGGTTTTAAAACTGTGGGCAATTCAAGAATACATGGGACAGACATAAGGCAATTCTGGTGGGGGGCAGTAATAAATAGGCTATTGGTTAACTAGGATCTGCGGCTTATCCTGTAGGTAGGGAAATGGGCAGACTAGGTGGGCCAAGGTGTCCTTATCTGCTGTCAAAGTCTATGTTTCTATGAAAAAGGGAGCACATCAGTGGGGGGGTAGTGGGGGGAAAGGAAAGCAGTAGAGTGTCAAAATAACACAGTAAGTTGTGGATGATAGTAGACAGCCAAAATGACAAAGTAGGTTGTGGTAGGGGTGGGAGGAGGGGGTACAGTAGGTGGTAGCATGTGAGGAAGTAATCAGAGGAAGGGTTCAGTTAGAAGACAGGAGGTAAGTCAGGGATACAGGAGTAGGAGATAGTGTGCAAGGGTGGGGAGGGTTGCGAAGGGGGGCTAGCAAGAAGTACAGTTAGGAGAATAGATGTAAGGCACAGCTAAAGGATAATGCACCAGGGTTGGGAGGGTTGAAGGGGGGGCTAAGGGAACAAGTGCAGTTAGGGGAATAGAAATGATGATGGGCTAAGGAGATTTTAAATGGGGAAGAGAAAAGTCTGATATGAGGTGGCAGTGAGTTCCAAAGCTTTGGGCAGCTGAAGGAGAAATCTTCCTGGCCTATGGAGGTAGAGCGAGGAGGAATAGCTAGATTGAGTGCGTCAGTGGATCTGAGAGGGCTGGAAGAGGGAGGTGGAGCAGAGAGTATGGAGGAGAGGTAAAAGGGGAGAGTCCCAAACAAGAATTTAGAAGTGAACTTGGTGCAGTGAATATGAAACTGTCAGTGTGTCAGTAAGCATGACAACAACCCATTGTGCAGCAGACTAAATTCTTTCTGACATGACAGAAGGGGTACCAAGCAAAGCTCACCAAGGAGTGAATGCACAAAATAGGTGATTTGATACCTTTTATTGGACCAACAGAGATTTACAGAAAATCCTTAAGCTCTCAAATCTCTATGGTCCTTGGTACTAAAGAGAAACTGAAGACTTACACACACACACACATACACACACACACACACACTCTCTTCCTTTTCTTTTTAGTACAACATTTATCATCAGATAATTTATTAGTCCTACTTCTACAAAGCATTCCTTCTGTGATATTCGACTTACACAGAACTAGAGGTTTAAAGGATGTTTTTCTTCTCTCTCTGGTTGTGTTTCTCATTCACTAATGTATCACATTCATGTGTAAAATGTGTAAGTTCTGGGTGTTTTACAGTGAGTTCTTCTTAAGAAACCCGCTATTTGCTTTATAAAGAAGGTCCAAACTTTATCTTCTTGTAACACTGGCCACAGCCTGTGGACTAATGCAACCACTTCCCCTGCTAATGGGTTAAATTCCATGGAAAAGGTAATAAGCCTGCTTTGGTCATCTCCACTTAAATGTTTACTAGTAGCTTTAGGTATTAATAAGGTAACCCTATTTATACCCTGCACTCTAGCTAAAGAAAGACAAGACGCTTCAAAAGAAGGCTGAAGGAAGCTGGTTTATATTTCCCACGGAGGGGGGTGTGGATGGTTGCTCCCACCCGTCAAACCTCAGGCTTTAACATAGTCATTAATTATTTATTTATTTAGTTATTTATTTATTCATTGATTAATTTGTTTAAAATGTCACCAACCAGGATAACTCCATGAAATGCAGTATCTTATTTTCCTTAGGGACCCAGGGATGACAGCAGCAGTAAACAAGTTAATGAAGACTAAGGTGCTGCACTATTTGCATACATCTCTTTGGGTTAAGGGCAGAGGTTCTGGACTTTGAGTTGGGTTGTTACGGATACAGAAGACCCAGGGGCCACAGAGTCTGTCCCACCCAGGGGGCCACATAGTCTGCTCCACTGCCTCAGAAGATGCCTAGACAGAGGTTGGATGACTGGACCTTGGTGGGCTCAAGGAGGTGGGGTGGGGGGTAGGATACACATGCCTCAGCCTATGCCACTACAAAATTCCTTAACCATAAAGGTAGGATGGGGCAGGCAGGAGGAGGCACCTGATATAGTGTCAAGGGAGGATGTGGCTGTCCTCGGAAGGGGAGGTCCCAAGGTGGGAAGAAGAGGCCCCCAGATATGCAGGAAGCAGCTGCTGGTCTGGGACTCTACTGTTAGGGAGATAGACTTGGGAACAGGTAGGGGTCGGGAGAGGAAGATAAAGTGCTTATCTGATACTTGGATTTGATGTGACAGAGAGTGAATCCTGAGGATTGCTAGGGCATAAGGCAATGGGAGGGAGCTAGATGTCATTGTCCACCTGGGGACTAGTGACCTGGCAAGGAATGGAGGAGGGGTAGTAGAGAGTAAATTCAAGGAATTGGGGAGGGACTTTAAACAGGTAGCATGCATGGTACCTTCGCCAAGGTATTACTGTGTATAGTCAAGGGGAGGATAGGGCACTCTGCAACAGATAATTCAACAGTTGAATGAAGACACGGTACAGGGAGGAAGCATTTCGACTTCATTGTGGACCAACTTGGAAGAATATGGGCCTCTACAGATGTAACAGCTTGCATCCTTATTGGAAGGGGACCACAGTCCTCAGTGGGAGGTTTAATTGTTTCTTGGATGAGCATTTAAACTAACTGAGGTGGGGGGAGGACTGTATTGCCAAGAGAGGTATAAACTGCCTACCCTGCAAGTTGAAGCAACAAGGATGGATACTTGAGGGGGAAACTCCCTGCTCAGAGCAGGGGCTCAAGTCAAGTCAAATTTTATTTTTATAGTGCCTTTCCAAACCAAGGTGCTGTACATAAAACCAAATACAGCTGGTATAAATAGGATTAAAACAAAATGATAAGACAATTTATCCATATTTTGGGAAGGCTAAATCAAATAAATAAAATTTTTAACTCAGTTTTAAACCTATTGATGGTCAGGCATTTTCTTAACCGGTGAAGTAGAGAGTTCCACAGGGTTGGAGCCGAGAAGGAAAAAGCTTGAGAACCAGATGCCTTTACAAGATGAAGTGGGTGTAGACAAGGTGGGGACGGGGGGGGGAGAACAAAGGAGGCAGAAAGAGTGGTGTACAGGAAACAGAGAGAGTGACAAGGGAAGATTGGAGTCAGGGGGAGTTATGGGGAGCAGTCCAGGCAGAAAGGAGTGAGAAAAGTGGAAATGCAGGCAGGGAGAGAGAAATGACTGCAGAGCAATGTGTGTCATAGAAACATAGACTTTGACGGCAGATAAGGACCACTTGGCCCACCCAGTCTGCCCATTTCCCTACCTACTGGATAAGCTGCAGATTCTAGTTAACCAACAGCCTACTTCCTGCCACTCTCACTACAATTGCCTTGTGTCTGTCCCATGCATATTTGAATTCCCCACTGTTTTAGCCCCAACAACCTTCCTCCGGAAGGCAGTTCCACGCATCCACCACTCTCTCCATGAAAAAGATTTCCTCATTACCCCTGAGCCGTCCCTCTATCTTTAAATTGTGTCCCTTGTTCTTACACATCTCTTTTCTGAAAGATGCTACCTCCTGGACTTTGTTGATTCCCTTGAGGTACTTGAACGTTTCTATCATGTCCCCCGTCCCTCCTTTCATCAAGGATATACATATTAAGCTCTCTCAGCCTCTCTTCATATGATTTCTGATGCAGACCCTGCACCATTTTAGTTGCCCTCCTCTGGACTACTTCCATCCTGTCTATGTCCTTGCGTAGATGAGGTCTCCAAAACTGCACACAGTACTCCAGATGGGGTCTCACCAACTGTCTGTACAGAGGGATAACCACTTCCCTTTATCCACTTGTGATGCCCCTTCCTATGCATCCCAGTATTCCCCTGGCTCTCCTTACTGACTTCTCACATTGCTTACCCACCTTTAGATCATCTGATATGATTACCCCCAAGTCCCGTTCCATTTTTGTAGTTGTTAGTACCTCCCCTGCTATTGTGTGCTCTTCTCCTGGGTTATTGTTTCCCAGGTGCATTACTTTGCACTTCTTTGCATTGAATCTAAGTTGCCATATGTCTGACCATTCCTCCAACCTTGCCAAGTCCCTTCTCATCCTTTCTACCCCCCCTTGTGTATCAACTCTGTTACAGATCTTTGTATCATCTGCAAAGATGCATACCTTTCCCTCAGACCCTCTGCAATGTCACCTATAAAGATGTTAAAGAGGACTGGACCCAGTACTGAGCCCTGAGGTACTCACTGGTGACCCCCCTTTCTTCGGAATGTGTTCCACTCACTATTACCTTCTGTGTCCTGTTGTGCAGCCAGTTTGCAACCCAGGCTGCCACCCTGGGACCCACTCCCAAGCTGGCTAACTTGATTATTAATCTTTTGTGCGGGACTGTGTCAAATGCCTTGCTAAAGTCTAGGTAGGCCATATCCACATCACCTCCCTGGTCTAATACTTTGGTCACCCAGTCAAAGAAATCTATTAGATTCATCTGACATGACCTTCCTGCTGTAAATCCATGCTGCTTTGGGTCCTGTGCCCTGCTGGCCTCTAGGTACTCAACAATTCTTTCTTTCAGAAGTGATTCCATCATTTTCCCTACCACTGAGGTCTAACTTACAGGTCTGTAGTTTCCTGCTTCTGCCTTGCTCCCACTTTTGTGAAGGGGAATCACATCTGCCCTCCTCCAGTCCTCAGGTACCACCCCATCCTCCATGATTTGTTAAAAGTGTGGTCAGTGGTGTCACTAGGTCCTCCTCAGTTCTTTTAGGATTCTGGGTGAATCCCATCTGGCCCCATTGCTTTGTTCACCTTGAGTTTTAGGAGTTTTTCAGGACTCTTTCTTCTGTAAGTGGACTGGTGTCAACCCTCCTACCCAGAGTGCTTCTATTGTCTGGTTTAGGTAACTCCTCATCTTCTTTGTGAATACTGAGCAAAGTATTCATTCAGTATTCTGCCTTTTCACTGTCTCCTCTGCCCACCTCCTCTCCCTTATTAATCTTCACTATTCCTCCTTAACCTTTCTATGCACTAATGTACCTATAACAGGTTTATCCCCTTCTTAACTGACTTGGCTATTTTTTCCTCAGTTTGGACTTTTGCTATTCTGACTGCCTTCCCACTTCTTTCTGCTTTAATTGATACAGTTCTCTGTCGTGCTCCTTCTGTGATGCCTTATACTTTTTGAATGCAGCCTTTTTCTCCTTAACCTTCCCTGCCACCTCTTTTGAGAACCATAGTGGTTTTTTACTCTGCTTTGTTTTCTTTATCTGTTTCACACAAAGGCTTGTTGCCTCTATGATGGCAGTTTTGATTTTTCTCCATTGTTTTCCACCCCTTCTTTTTGCCCATTTGCTAGTGTATTCCTCAGGTATTCACCCATTTTGTCAAAGTCAGCCCTTCTAAAGTACAGTATGCTTGTTTTTGTATGGCTTGTCTCCATGGTTGTGCTTATTGTGAAGCACACTGCACAGTGGTCGCTTGTTCCCAGATATCTACTGACTTCTAAATGTGTGATCCTCTCTCCATTTGAGAGTACCAGGTCTAGTATTGCTTCCTCCCGAGTGAGTTCCAACACTAGCTGTCTAAGGCCTGCCCCCTGCAGGGCATCGAGAATGACCCTGCTCTTGGATGTGGCTGCAGTACATGTCATCCAGTTAACGTCTGGCATATTCAGGTCCCCCATTAACAGTATCTCCCCTTTTTCAGCCATTTTGAGAATGTTTTCTATCGTTTTCTTGTCCATTTCCTCCCCTTGAGATGGGGGTCTGTAAACAACCCCTGTGCAGATTGTGATGCCATTCCCTGTCTCCAAGGTGACCCAGGGTGCCTCTTGTCCTCCCCCTTTACTTTTTAGTTCTGTAGCTTTGATCCCTTCCCTTATGTGTCAACACAAGAAGTCTTGGAAATAAAATTCCAGACCTGAAGGCCATTATGGTGGTGGTGGACCTGAATATGGTGGCCATAACTGAGCCATGGTGCAAAGAAAATCATGACTGGGCCATGGCCATACCAGGTTACTCTCAGTTCAGAAGAGATAGAGAGGGGAGGAGGGATTATTCTGTTTGTGAGGGCATAGCCGGTTTTAAGCACCAGCAAACCCTGCGGTTGCTGGGGGCCCCCCTGACCAGGGAAGTTTACCTTATTCCTTTTTACACGTTTTTTATCTTAATATATTTTTAAAACAACATCAATAAAGGGCTGTGCAGATCCTTCTGATTATGTCATGAAATACCTCAACAAGCTATGACCCAGTCAATATGAGGTGGATATGCAGCAGTGGATGGGATGGGAAGAATAGCCCCAAGAACCAACACTGCTGTGTCCTTCTAAACAGTCTTTTTTTTTTTTAAATACTACTGGTTATACTAAAGCTATACGTAGAACCATAGAAATATAAAATTTGCTGTCAGATAACGACTGCTTGACCCACTTAGTCTGCCCATTTTTGCCTACCTATAGTATCACCACAAATAAAATGTTGCACTTATGGGCTATAGTACAACACATGGGCTAAAGGTGGGTCAAGTAGAGGGGCCCCATGACTTCAGTAATTCTGCTGGGGGACCCCAAAACCCTAAAGCCGGCCCTGTGTGAGGGAGGATATCATTGCTATGGAAGTATAATTGAACCAGAGGTAAAGGAAGGGCTGGAGAAAGTAGTAACAGTAATCTTTATTTTTAACTGGCACCCTTCCCAAGAGGCAAAGGGTGTCATTACAACATAGAGTACAGTAGAAGCAAAAATAAATAAAAAGTGTTGTGGATCACAGGGCAAGGGCACAAGATGAAGGGAGTGTGGACATGGTGGAAGGCAAGGGAGTTGGAACAAGAGAAGCAGAAAGAGAGGTGAAGAGGAGACAAGAAACAGAGGGAGCAGTGAGGGAAGATTGATGTTGGGGGAGTTTCGAGGAGCAGCACAGGCAGAAAAGAGGGAGGAAGGGGGTTGCAGGCAGGGAGAGAGAGCAAGGTTTGGAGAGCTACATGCACCAATGGAAGGAGTCTTGGAAATAAGATTCCAAACCTGGAAGCCATCATGGTGGAGGCAGATCTGGATCTGGTGGCCATAATGGTGTCAAGGTGCACTGAAAATCATAACAGGAACATGACCACACCAGGCATCTTTCAGTTTAGAAGAGATAGGGAGAGGAGGAGGTGTGGCTCTATATGTAAGGAAGGATATCAGAGCTATGGAACTGCAAGGGAACCTAAATGTAAAGGAAGGGCTAGAGGTGCTGTGGGTCACCCTGGAGACAGGGGCCGGGACCACAGTTCATAATGGGGAGATATACAGACCTCCAGCATAAGGGAAGGAGTTGGATAGCACTATGGGAAACCATCAGCAGGATGGCAAAAAAGAGGGAGGAGCTGCAAGTTAGGGACTTCAATCTGCCACATGTGGATTGGAGCCTTCCAGCTTCAGCTTCAGCTAGAAGCAGGGCCATCCCTGACTCCCTGCAGGAGGTGTTTTTCAGGCATCTAGTCAGCAAAACCTCTAGGGACAGGGTAATACTGGACCTGGTGCTTACTAACAGAGACAGCAGTACAAACATTACAGTGGAAAGTCATTTGGGGGTCAGTGATCATCGTACAGTGTGGTTCAACATTAAGGTGGGTGGAGAGGCAAACCACACAAACATGAGGGTCGTGAACCTTAGGATAGTGTAATTTAAAGAAGTGAGAGACTGCCTCAGAAGCTGCCAATCGGGGAGGATTGTCAGGAGGGGAAGAGGAACAGAGAAAAAAATTAAGGGAAGGTATAGTGAAGAAAACCATACTCTATGTGGAGGAAGTGTTCAAAAGCAGAAGGAAAAAATGCCATTATGTTACTCTATGGAAGTGGCTACTGAAGTGAAGAAAAAAAGGGTGGCATTCAGGAGGTACAAAGAAACACAGAGGGATGAGGATAGGGAAGTGTACCAGGTCAAACAGAGGGAAGCAGGAAAGGCTGTGAGGGGCGCAAAGGTGCAAACAGAGAAAAGGCAAGCCAAAGTGGTTGCAAAAGGGGACAAGACTTTCTTTAGATACAAAAGCAAGAAGAGGAAGGCAAAGAGAGGAGTAGTGAGAATAAGGGGGACACCACATGGAGAATGTGCAGAGGAGGTTAAGGAAAAAAGCAGACATCCTGAACGGGTACTTCTGTTCAGCCTTTTCAGTGGTGGGAGCCACCCAGGAGCAGCAGGAACAGAGACAGATGGACACAAGTCCATTTGCAGAAAAAGAGTACTGAAGGAAAATGCAAATCTGAAAGTGGATAAGGTCATAGGATCAGATGGGATACACCCAAGGGTACTGAGGGAACTCAGGGAGGTTCATGCTTCATTACTGACAGCCTTACTCAACAACTCACTGGAAACAGGAGTGGTTCCAAGGACTGGAGGAAAGCAGACATAGTCCCGCTCCTCAAGACTGACAGCAGGGAGGAAGCTAGCAACTTTAGGCCAGTGAGTCTCACATCAGAGGTTGGGAAATTAATGGAAACCCTGACAAAGGAAAGGCTAGTGGAGTATCTTGGATTCAACAGGTTACAAGACCAAAGGCAGAATGGAGTCATGGGGAGGGAGGTCATGCCAGATGAATCTGATTGATTTCTTCTACTGGATGACTAGGGAAATGGATCAAGGAAGAGCAGTGGATGTGACCTACTTGGACCAGCAAGGCTTTTGATACTGTGCTACACAGGAGATTGATAAATAAATTGGTCAGTCTTGGGGGGATCCAAAGTGGTAAACAGAGTAAAAATCTGGTTAATGAATAGGTGACATGCTGCTGGTAAACGGCACTCACTGTAATGAGGAGAGAGTTACGGGAGGGGGGGTGCTGCAGGGCTCAGTACTAGGATCAGTCCTCTTCAATGTTTTTACAAGTGACTAATCCCAGGTCACCCCTGAAAAGGGGCTGTATTGGTCTCAGTGGGCCTACCCAGTCACCAAACTTTAAATAAATAAACATTGGAGAAGAACTGGAAGGGAAGGTATGCCTTTTTACAGATGACACCAAAATCTGTCATATGATCGATAGTAAAGGAAGTACTGATCTTTGAAAATTCATGGCGTGGCAGCTGGAGTTCAATCACAAAAAGTGCAACATCACATATTCAAGGCATAGAAACCCAGAAGTTGAGTATAAAATTGGGGGGGGAGTGCTAACAGTCACTAAGCAGGAAAAAAACATTGAAATGATCATATCTGGTGACCTCAAGTGGTGGGGCAATGTGACAAGGCAGTGGACCAGGTCAGTGCGATGTTGGAGTGCATAGGGAGAGATATCAACAGCAGGAGGAAGGTGGTGGTGTTACTACTACTTCATCAGTCTCTGGTGAGACTTCACCTGGAGTACTGTGTCTAGTTCTGGAGGCCACATTTCACAAAGAACATAGACAAGATGGAGACAGTCCAGAGGAGGGTAACTAAAATGGTACAGGGGTTACATCAAAAGCCCTATGAGAGGAGGCTGAGGGATCTCAACATGTTTAGAAAATGGACAAGATAAATACAGTTGTCTGATTGGCTAACAGCATCACCCAGCTGGGCAGGTATCAGTGAATAGAGCCCACAAAAAAATAAGTCCCAGTCTCTGGCCCCCTGATAACCATGTATATATGGATAGAACATTTCAAAGTATATAGCAGCCATTTCTTTTGCCCTTGTCTAGCGATACACACACCCTGCCAAACCATGTAAAAACTAAAAAAAACACATTTAGAGCATGAGTCACATACTTTCCCAGCTGAAAAAATCAGTATTGCCCTCTATCTAACCAAAGCAATGGACTGTAGTGCAAGCTGTTTTATCATGGATCACAGGTGCAGTAAATAAAACCTCAGTAGCTGTTAGAAAAATGAAAGCTTAAAAGTAAAAACACAGTCCACAACGTGTCACCCATTCTGACACCTGAAATTGACAGAAAAGTCAACCTACCACCATGGTCACACAAAAACAAATTGGGTTGTACGAGTGGCGGGAATTGGTAGCCGAGACAGTAGTTTGAATCTATTGAAACAGCCTTTCACACTGTAAACGGCCCACGATGTTCATCGCGGTTCTGTTCACTCCTACATTTCGTGCAACAACTGCTTCTTCTATTTTCTTCTGCATATGAGTAATGAAGTAAAAATCCAAAATAATGGCGAGCATAGTTTACCCGGCTGGTGTTAGGATGATTAGAGCAACCGGCTGATGGTACGCTTTCTGTGCCACTCGCCCCCCCCCTGCATACAAAGTGAGCAGCTGCCCAAAAAAATCAATTGAGTCCCCTCCTCGCACACCCTCAGGAACCCTGTTCCCTGACACAAATACACACAATTTTAACAGTGTAAATAAAAATATGCTGCTGCCTCCTTACGTTACAATTGTCCCCTGGCTGAAAACATAGAGGTAGCATCTCCGGCTGTTTCTTCCTCGCATAAAATGTAATGTGACCGAGATCAGAACTGAAGTTGGTTTCCTTACATTAAAAAAAAAAAAAAAAAAGCTAAAGAGTGTCCATTTAGTCAAGTGATCGTACTAGCGTCATGTAAATAATGGATAGCAATGCTGATAAAGAAATGTCTTGTACTACCGCACTGTCCATGACACCGCTGCCCCTATTGTCATAAATGGCCACGCGAGCACCGGCATTTTCCTGAGTTTTCACACTGCAGATGAATGTCCACCTGCGGCAAGGAAAACGAGCAAAATACCGGTACTCTCATACACAGAAGCGTAACCCAAGCTAGCGTTGTCCGTTGCCACTAGCAACCAATCTTACCCAATCAGAAGTACTGCTGGCAGACATAAACAGTGTAAATTTCAAACAGAAACTGTCAAGGGGACAAAAAGTAATTTAAACTAAGAAAAAAAATGTTTGATTATTTGGCAATAAATTTTGATATGGAAGCAGAGACAACAATTGACAAAATGTTTCCCAGCAGTACAGTGGACCAACAAAAAAAGCGAAAAAAGCTAGAAAAAAATGTAAGTGAGCATTTTGTCTCCATAAGTGACAGCCAGCTAGACAAAATAGAAAGTGACAGGGTGGAATTAAACACCAAAAAAAAAAAACACCAAGTGGGCAGTGGCAGTATATGAGGAATGGGCAACGCAGAGTAGCATGAACATAGACTGGCATAATGACACACTGGAGCAAATGAATAGCAATCTGCGAAGGTTTTATGCAGAAGTCAGGTCTAACCAGGGTTAGGAATACTCTGTGGCTGGATATTGTGCACTACGGGCTGGCATAAACCGTCACCTAAATAGTGTCGAAGTAACAAGAAAACAAACATATTAAGTGACACCCAGTTTAAATCATCAAACAATGTGATATAATCTGTGCTCAAAAAGCTTAGAAAGGCACAGAAGGACACATCCAGCCACTACTCTGCAATCTCATCATCTGACCTACAGAAACTGAGAGCAAGTGCTGCAGTATCACCCAATACTGCATCTGGACTTGTAAAAAGGGTATGGTTTGATATCCAACTCCACATGGCAAGGCGTGGGCGTGAGAGACTACGAGACCTAAAGATGGATTCTTTCAAAGTAAAAACAGATGGCATTGACACTAAGTATAACCCTAAGTCACAATGCAGACACAAAAAATCACAAAAATCCAATTGAAATAAATAAAGAGAACATGAGAGGTTTTATTTTTGAAGAACCGGAAAACCCACATTGCCCAGTAAAATGTTTCTTAAAATATGTATCTAAAGTTCCTTCAAATGCCAAAGCATTCTATTTACACCCCCATAAGTGCCCCCAGGATGACTTCTTAGACACCCAGGCTTACTGGTATACATGTGAGCCCATGGGAAAAAACTACCTTGGTTCCCTGATGAGCAAGATCAGCAATGAAGCTCATGTATCATACAAATACACGAACCACAGTATCAGAGCTACAGCTGTCCAGATCCTTTCTGATACTGGTCTTTCAAATCGCGAAATCACATCAGTGACTGGCCACATATCTGAGACAAGTTTGTCTACATATTGGAGACCTTCCTCAACAGACCGTAAACGTTGGAGCGCTATCCTAGGAAGTAGTAACGGCATGGCATCCACAGGTAAGGCAATATGTTTTTATTTGTAGCACCCTCAGTAAATAGTGGTCTAAATTTTTTTTTCTGTTGTTGCTTATATTCACAGAAAATAGCACACCTAAGCAACAGCAAAAGATGACAGAAGAACAAGATAAGAAGACAGACAATCTACAGGACACAGTAGGACAGCCCGAAAATCAAAACATGGAAACTGAATCCAGTAACAGTCTATCAGGTCAGAGGAGCCCAGGAACACAATTTCTTTAACCCAACATCCTGCACTTTCAATTGCCCAATACATTTTATCACCTATAACAAATAGTAGACTGACCATTGATTTAGGTATTTTTTTAACCTATTATAAAGTAAAACCAAAAGTAAGCATTGTTCTCTGCTTTATCCCACACTGGACTATTTTTTCTGTTCTTATGATTTTGCTCTAAATAAATAAAAGTGTTTACAAATGTTTCAATTCTTTTATTTGTATTTTGTATGTTGAAAGGTAGTCCATTTTCTAATAATACCCTCCAGGGTGGGCGGTATTGGGCAATACCGGACCGGCCAGGGGCTATAAGGCCACCCTGTCGGGTATTATTGCTTGCATACCCTGACATTAAACACTGAACATTTTCAGCACTCACTCATAACTTTTGGTGATTTTCAGTATGTTACTTTTCAAAACTTGAATTTTATTGAAACTTTTCAAACCAGTGGTACAGATTAAGTATCACAGACAGTATACAGGCTCCCTGGTACCAGGGTACAATGAGATCTGTTTGTTTTGTTTTGTTGTTTTGTTGAATTTTGTTAAGCCAGTAAGTCCACTGGGCCTAGAATTCCCTTTTTCAGGGGTGACGGGGGATACAGATGGTAAGCAACTGAAACTGAATCAGATTAAGCTGTTGGTGGTATTTTTGGTGAATGAGGGAAATTTGGCCAGGACACTGGGGACATTCCCCCAACTCTTCCAGCAGGGGGGCTTGACTTCCTGGGAGCAGAATGGAGGAGCCCAGTTTGGTGCCGGACAGAGGAGGAGGAGGAGGAGGAAGTGCTGATGTGACAGCTTTGGAGGAGAAGGAGGTGGATGCTTTGCAGGAGGAGGAGGAGGTGGAGGGTCTGCCTTGTCCTTTTGAAAGATGACCTATGGATCTTGAGGAACATGAGTCTGATAGTTCTATGGATGATGATAATGATTCCAGATTTGCAACTCCTTTGTTGCAGGATGACATGGATAAACTTATAGATTCTACTGATATTGCAGCTGCTGCTGCACAGTTGGAAAAAGACATTGATGAACTTCACACAGTATTATGAACAATGCTTGCAGAAGATGAGGAAAGTTATGAGAAACAGAAGATTGCCTTGAATAAAAGGCAAATGGAGGTTCCACAGTGTGTTGAAAACCTGCCTGCTCTAAGGTCTGTACCTGACAATAATATGCACAGTGTAAACCTGCAAAATGCACCTTTGACAAAAAGTACTTCACAATTAGTGGCTGCACAGTTTGGTCTACCAAAGACACCTATCCCGCAGGAAGAATGGTCCCCAGATAAAGCGCTTGGGGAGGCAGGGTGGTCTCAGGATGATAATGGGACTTGGTCTCCAGATCCTCCTTATGTGACTTCTAGTGAAACAAAACAACCAGCAGTAACATCCATGGAGAATACTGATGGAGTATTACATGTAGCTCATCCTTCTGAAGCAGACACGGGTGACAATCTTAATGATTCTATGCAATGGGTGGCTGAGACTGTCTTGGACTCTGAGGTTCAACTTCATAAACATAGGGCTAACCACCTCTCAAAAGAGAGGAGGAGGCCTGAAATGCAGGACACATCTAGCACTTGCATCCAGGACTTGTGGTCAGGTGAAACTGACCGAGATGTCCAGAACCTGAATAATGACTCGGGAATACCCCCCCCGGGAGTCTCTGGAGTGTTGACAGGTTGGGACTTCACAAACTGTAAGTGCGGATGGGAGAGAACAGACGGGGACTCTGCCTTAGTATCAGGGGGTTGAACGTATTTTGAATCCTAGGGTACCAGAATTTAAAATGCGGGAGGAGGAAGAAATTACTGAAGACTCTTACAGGCAGGAGGAGGTACTTGAAGATAGTGAGGAGTATGCTTCTACTGGGTTTAACTCTCCTGTATCACAAAAGCAGTCAAGTCCTGGGGCTTCAGAAACTGGAAGGCAGACTCCTGCATGAGATCTGCCTTTTTCTGATGGTGCGACATCTCAACCCCCCCGATCAAGGTTTTCAGATCTGTTCAATAAAGTTGAACCTACTCCTCATAGAAACGCGGTCTGTCTGTGTTATAAAGGGGGCCTGGAGCAACACCCTGATAAACTGTATGTTGGCAAACACGTATTGAAAAATTCTATGGGTTTTACTGCAAAAGATGTCTATGCCCTGATACATATATCGGGTGAAGACAATTTTGATATCAGTTTTCAGCTGGACTTGAAGGTTTTGGATGTTATATAATCAGTGTAAGTTTGCCCCATTGTGGACACCTTTCTATGCAATTCCTCTCTCAAAACCCCTCATCAAAATGGTTACAGTGATTTTTCGTAACGAAAGCATACACATTTGTGATATTCATCATTGGTTACAGCAGAGGTGTGAGGTGTTAAGTGCTCCTGAAGCACTTTTAGATTCTGAAGCTTTATGGACTGGTGGATGGCATTTTTGCATAAAATTAAGGCAAACTGCAGAGGGCATTTCTCATATCCTGAACAGTTTCTTTTTAAGTAAAGATCAAGGAATTTGCTTCTACTCAGGCCAGCCGAAGGCCTGTTATAAATGCGGGTCCCGTACACACTTGTCTAATGTGTGTGACAAACTGAGATATGGCATTTGTTAGGAATTGAACCACACAAGCTCCTAATGTGTCAACTTTGCCAAGTGCAATCTGTGTGATGAACATGGGCACGTGTTTTACGAATGCCCTTGGGTGGCCAGAAATAAATCAAGTACTGTGGATCCTGATGATCTCATTTCTAGGGCACAAAAAAGCTCCCACTTCTGCCCCAGATCCTCCTGTCCAGGATGTATCTTCACCTGGAAGACAGAGTACTCCAACTGGTGACCCAGACCCGACTTTTCCTGTGGATAGGACAGAGGTTGACACATCATCTCACTCGGAATCACAGCCAGTACCTGAAACTTCAAATACTGAGGAGTAGAGGGCAGGTTGTTCAGGGGTGAATAGTGGAGATCCATCTTTACAAGCTGCATCAATGCCCCCACCCCCAGCAGGACAATTGGTCTCAGCCTGAACCTAGACAAAGGAGCAGGAGAGTGGCTAAAGTTGAGGTCACAGGAGAAGAGATGGACACTGAAACCCCCTTTTCCACACTGGCCCCAAAATATTGGGGAGATGCTGAACAGGAAGATTGCATGTCTGATGGATCCTGTCAATCAGGGACTTTGGACCTGACTGTAGGGGATAAGAAAAAAGGGGAAAAAGACAAACAAGAAAGACAATAGGAAAATACCTGCATGAGGGTCTGTTCGGGAAGGTTTTGGGGGATTTCATAGTACCATATGGCTTCCTTTTTAGTAGGTTCCTGTAATGTTCACAGATCAGAAATATGAAGAAGCAGTTAACTGTGTTCTCTTTGCTTCATGATTTAAAATATGAAGTAATTTTTTTTTACAGGAAACCTGGAGGAGGTCCTATACTAGGTTGTTAGGCACTAAAAACAACTGGATTTGGGGCCCCGCCTATTGGTCAATTGGGCAGGACCAGGCTGATGGGGGTGGGTATACTATTGTCTGGTAATAAATTTAAATTACAAAAACTAGTTGATATTGTGCCTGGAAGAGCATTGCTTATAGATGGGAACTGGTTAAATGTTCCATTTAGATTTCTTTCTATATATGTGCTCCAGACTAAGGCTGACAGAGTGGGACTATTTAACTCATTACAACCTATTTTAGCAACCGCAAGAGCCATTGTAATAGGATGGGATTTTAACTGTACCCTAGAGACAGTTAGTAAAAGACCTTTGGGGAAAAGGTGTATGGTGATTCAACAGCTTTTCACACACTAATACCCATGGCTGAATTACTGGATGTCACAATTTCTTCAACTCCAATAGTGACGCATACTTTTGGAAAAAATAATCTTACATCCGAAATAGATTATATTTTCATATCTAAACAATTATCACATAGATTAACTAGAGTTGTTCCAGTTGAATTTACAGATCATTTTTTATTACATACTATTATTTTAACACAAGGGGCACTTCCAAGAGTCACCACTAGATGGAGGCTTAATACCTCTATTCTATTCTAAAAGAGCAGTTGGTGAGGTACCATATCACCATTATCCTTTTAGCAAGGGTCCCTGTCATGCATTTATATGGCAACTTGGGACTTTGGTGGATGGAGACTCAGCAGGATCTGAGGGTTTGGTTTCAGAGTTATGGGAAGAACACATCAAATGAGAGATTTTATCAGTACCATAAATTAAGAGCTCAGTTATTACACTTAATGTCTTTAACATATACTTCTAATTTAGATTAAACAGGTCAAATTACTGTTTTAAAACAACAAATGGGAGAATTGCAGTATGACAGGTCTAAATCTTTACAGGCTGAACTTTCCTATAAAACACAAGAAACTCCTTATGGGGATCCCTGTGAGGCTTGTAAGGAAAAAAGACCTAACACGAGTATTTTGGAACTTCGGATCTCACAGGGATACATAGTAAAGACTCCACGGGAAATTAGAAAGGCAGTAGAATACTATTTAGAAAATCTATATCTCACAAAAGAACTTGATCATACCAGGTTGAATAATTATTTAACTGACGTGGTGGTACCTGGGTTAGATGTGGAGGAAAAGGAAATTTTAATAGCAAATATATCCTCACTGGAAATTCAAGAAATTATTTCATCTCTAAAAGAAGATACACCACTAGGAAGGGATGGCATTTAAAATTCCTTTTATAAAGCCTTTGGAGATTTGGTGGCTCTCTGTTTTGCCAAAGTCTTAAAATACTGGGTGGAACAGAAGATTATACATCCAGAGTTTTCTAAAGGTTTGATTATAATGTTGTACAAAAAAGGGGATAAAAAAATTATAGACAACTGGAGACCATTTTGTCTTTTAAATTCAGATTTTAAAATCTTGATGGGTATATTGCAGAAATGGCTGTGAAGGGTTGCCACTAAATTAATACACCCAGTACAGACCTGTTCCATAAGGGATGTGGTTGATTATAATAATAGAGAAGGATGCCCAGGACATGTGGTTTCATTGGATCAGCACAAAGCATTTGACACTGTGAGGCATGACTTTATGTTTGCTATACTTAAGTTTTATGGGATTCCGGACTGTTATCTTGGATATTTGCAATTAGTTTATGATGAAGCTATGGTTACACCACTGATTTCAGGTCAGGAAGGGAAGTGGATACTGGTCCAGTTAGGGGCCAGACAAGGGTGCTCCTTGAGCCCATTGTTGTATACATTTTTGTTAGATCCTTTAATTAGGAAAATATTGTGTAATAATGCAATACAGGGAAATTTAGGGACATACATGCCTCAGGAAATTAAGCTATTGGCTTATGCTGATGATCTCTGTGCTTTTTAGAATTGAAAGGAGTATGGTAGAATTAATGCAAGCCACACAGATGTATTGTAACCTTTCGGGAGCTGATGTAAATTTACAGAAATGTAGAGGACTTTGGGTAGTTAAGATAGTAGAGGGGATCTGTCAGGTGGGAGGAATCACTATTTCAAATGTCTCTATTAAAATATTAGGGGTATGGTTTGAGGAGGGGGATATGGCAAGTAGAAATTGGGAAATAGTCTCATGACCTGTGAAAGTAAAGTAAATCGATGGAAGAGTTGGAAATTCTCTAAATCCAAGAGAGTTTTTATTATTAAACAATTTCTGGTACCCTGTTTTTTTTATACTAGCACTGTCTATCTGTTACCATTAAAATGAGAAACAAAGCTATTAAGATTATTCTTCCAAATGCTTTGGGGTTCCCGATTGAATCCTGTTAAAAGAGAAGTGACATATCTTCCAAAAAATAGGGGAAGGTTAAATATGATTAATCCACTGATATTTCTTCACACGATTTTTTGGGCTGAGCCCTTTCAGGTGGTAGTTCAGGATACTGATTCACTAATTAAAACATGGTTGCTTAATAACCTGGGACCAGTTTTGGAATTATAGACTGAGTTGCCCGTCTGCTTTAATTACAGATGGCACATTCCTGAATGTTATAAAAACACGTTGCAGAAATTGCATAAATGGAGGGTCTGTATATCACACTTACATGATAAAACTAGGAGGGCTTTGTATAATCAAATTCTGGATATAATGGACCAGATATAATGGATTTTAAGGGTTGCCCTCTTTCTGACAGGGCTCTTATGATAAATCAACTAATGAACAAAACAATACCACCTCAAATGTGGGATGTGTTATGGTTGGTGTCACATGGGAGGTTAGGGGTTATAGGGAATAATAAACATATGACTGTTGACGAAAGAAACTGTCCTTACCCTGAATGTGTTAACCAAACAGAAACAATGGACCATTTTCTCTTGGACTGTCCTTATGCTAGAGGTCTTTGGCTTTTCCTGGCAAATAGATGGGGTTAACCATGGTTAAAAAACCTTAAATATGATCAACTGGCTTTAGGGAATTATTCGTGCATAGTAGCTAGTGGGATGGATACTACTTTGAATGTTTTTTTCACGATTTTGATATTTTATTTATGGCAAGCAAGGAATCGATTAATTTTTCAACAAAAAAAGATGTCCTATCTTTCAATATGTAGATCATGTGAAGCTGCTTTGAGAGAAGTTTATAAGGCAGATGCACAATTATACCCTAAGAAAAGAGTACAGGCATGCTGGAAATGTTTTTTTTTTCTTTTGGGCTTCCAAAAATATGGTTGAATTGTTTTCTAACTGGAAATAAATTGTGGGGAAGGAATAGGGTTTTTTGGATTGTTTACTTTCATAAGGGAATAAAATGTATGTTATTTTTCTTTTGGGGCTCTCTGAGTTGAATTTTGTGTTTTTTTCCTTAAGTTGTCCGATTGTTTATTTATGATTTGACAGTTGTTCAATAAAAAATTCCCCAACTCTTTTCAATAAATGCCATGGGATCTTTAACATCCACCTGAACTACCACAAATCCAGGCAGATGGGACCTTGGTTTAACGTCTCATCCCAAAGACATCACCTCAGAAGTGCAGCACCCCCTCATGCTGCACTACAGTGTCAGTATTAGGATATTAACCCAAGTGCCAGATGTGGGAACTGAACCCACAGCCCTCTGATCTTCATGGGCAGTCATCATGAATCACAGGAGTGTTCTAGAATTATAACATTAACAACTTTTCATTGTTTTATTCTGGAAGGAGCATAGTCTATGTGAGGTAGTATTAATGACTTGGGTCCAGTGACCCTGGTGATATGGTCTGTCCGGCCCAGAGTCCAGTCCCTTCTAGGTTAGTGCCTTATCATATATTTTGCCCTTTAGGGAACCGTGTTGGCCCTGCATTTCATAATGTAAAGAATTCAGGACATTTATCTATTCTCTAAGGCTGGAAGTCTGTTCTGGAGCTGGGCTGTAATTTTTTCTATTTTATAAATATCAAGGATTATGTCTTTCCACTCTATTTATGTTGGTGAGGTGGGGGTTAGTCATAGGTGGGAAACTGCCTTTTTTGCTGCTGTGAGTAGGATGCCTAAGAGATATAAGGTGGGCTTGTTTTTGATGTGAGTGTGGTAAGATAGGAGCAGTGTGGCCTCGGTGGTAAGTGCAACAGAGTCAGATAATATAGCTTATATTATCCATTCTATGGTAGACCAGAATGCTTGTAACTAGGAGCAAGAGAACAAAATATGAGTATGGGTGACTGTTCTTGGCCACAGTTTCTCCAACAGGAGACAGCAGTGGGAATGAGGTTTTATGGCTGTAATTTGTGGAATCTGGAAGAACTAGATCACCATCTTTCAGCCAAATTCCCTCCATATACTGTATTTCAGTGTGTAATTTTGTGTTCTCTGGTTCAGATGGTAGTCCATGCCTAATTTGAGATAACAGTTGGCAGTTCAGCTTCCCAAGTAGTTTTATTTGTGTCTGTAGTGGCTTGTTCCCCTGCTACAAGAGATTAGTAGCACCAAGAGATAAAGTGCATCACAGTGTGATTTTTTTAACACCTGGGGCTCAGTTTTAAAATTGCCACTAGATTGGTGCACATTGAATTGATCCACAGCTGCAACAAACTCCGGGTGCATCAGGAACCCTGCACCATATTCCAGAAGAAAGGGGATTCCTGCACCAAAGTCCTGAGAGTTTCTGCAGCCACAGGGTTATGGCAAACCTTTGGCGTAGTGGAGGGGTTTGATGGAAGGTCCTGCCAAGCCCCAGCCCCCCAGCCTGGCACAATTCTGGTGCAGCTGCGAAGATGGGGGGGAAGACATCTGCAAGGTCGGGACTTGGGGCAGAGGGACCAGTGAGGGTGCCATAGTGGACAACAGGGGCACAGTGGCAGGGTTCTGAGATGGCCACTAATAGAGGTACCACTGCCACTCAGACAGAGCTTCTAGGCCTGATTACACCATGGTAGGCATGGATGGACTCTGTCCCAGACCCCCAGGTGGAAACAGCCCTGGCACCTGCCCCATAGGTGACACAGTCCCCAGTAGTGTAGTCGGGCAACAGCCTGGCTCCACAAGGTGGGCCGTTTAGCAGGGGAATGTCACAGTGCCCAGGGGAATCCCTGTCCACTGAGTTCACCATGCACTCCGCAGCCAATGCCACTGGCCACATGTTGGGGATAGCATCATCTATGCTGCAGGTTTCAGGGCTATTGCCACCTGGGGGTTTGGGACAGGATCCGTCCATGCCTACCTCAGTTTACCCATGCCTAGCATCTCTGTCCCATGGGCCATGGCAACTCCACCAGGTGCCACCTCTGAATCCTGCCATTTCCGCTGTTCCCCTGTCATCCACGATGGCACCCCACTGGTCCCCCTATTCCTGGTTCTGACCTTGCAGTATCCCCCCAGCTCACCTTCCTCCAAGCCAGTAGTGCAGAGCTGTTAGACCACCTCATGGCTGGCCTAATGTCTTCCTCCTCATGCAACCATGGCAGGGTTCTAAAATCCCAAATAAGGGGATGTTGCATCCCTGCCATGGTGCAAGCCCCCTTGCATCCTTGTGCATTATCTCTTCTGAGGTAAGAGTGGCGCTGGGGAGGAGGGGGTCAGTGCATGGCATCCCACTTTGGATGCAGCCTACATTCAAAAATTGGAATTGCTGCAACATGTGGTGGAAGGTGCCACTTGCGTAATTTCCTTTTGGTGTATGTGCCTTGCACCAAATGTACCCTTTTGAAAATTGAGCCCCTGGCCTACAAATATGAAAAGAGGGGGGATATCATATGCCCCCACAGTGACACCCAATATACTGGTAAGGTACATCTAATTTGGAGGTGTCTATAATGATCTCTCCTGTTCAGCTGGTATTCCACCGTTAATTGTTAAAAGGATTTAAGGAAGCCATTAAGATAGAATTGCAAGGTGTGGGCTAATTCCCTGGCCATCCAATGTCTAAATTTACGATCGAGCTGTGCTGGGACAAAAGCCAAGTTCCAGACCATGTTTGCACAGCCATCTGGCTCCTTTTTTATTTTTTTTCTGGGAGAGGAAAGCTCTCCATGTTAAAAGTACTCTCAGTGTACGTGTTAGGAAGGTGGGGGTAGTTCTGTCCATCAGAGGTAGCTGAAGAGAGTTGTCTGGAGGTCTATCTATGAAATATCAACTTCCAGATCTGTCCATTGAGGACTGGCCACTGGCTGAGTCAAATGAAGATTGTGTTGTAATTGTGCAACTAGGGCATAGAGGGTCTGGTTTGGGAGGGTGAGGCCTCCTGTCAATTTCAGGAGATACAGTTTTTCATAGGCTACTCTAGGATTTCCTCCCCTCCCATATGATCTTGGAAATAGCTTTTTTCCATTTTTGGAATTTGTTGGGCACAGACATGAGAGGCAGGGTTTGAAAAAAAATAAGGAATCTTCAGAGGATGTTCATCCGGATGGTTGAATTTTTTTTTTAAAGAGAGTGGGAGTGGTTGTCAGCAGTGTAGATCCTCCTCTATGCTCTGCATGAGTTCCGTGTAGTTATGTTTGTAGAGGTCAGATAGATTGGCACTAAGGTGGACTCCTAAATATTTAATGGTAGATTTGACCCATTTGTATGGATAGGAGGCTTTAAGCAGGGGTCTGGGTGGAAATACATCTGTAGTACCTCAGGCTTGGTGTCATTTATTGTATATCCTGACAGATCTTCCATGGTCTGGAGGCAAGTGGTGAGGGCTCAGAATAAGTTGGCGGGGTTGTGATATGGAATGGTAGGTCACTGATGTAGTAGGATACATTGTGCATATGTTCATTGATTAATATGGCTTCTATCTCATGTTGCTGTTTGAGATATTGGGTCACCCACTCTATACAGCACACAAATAGACATGAGGAAAAAGGGCTGCCTCTGTTAAGTCTTAAGCTGGAGGAATAGGAGCCACGTGCTTTGACCATGGCCTGTGGGGACATATATATTCCTTGGATCAGGGACTGAATTCATCTGGGAAGTTGAATTTTACCAGGACCCCCTGCAAAAATTGCCATGAGACCCTGTGAAATGCCTTTTGGGTGTCAAGACTCAGGATCAATAGGGGTGCTCATTGTTTTGTCGCATGTCCTATGAGTAACAAGGTTCACTTGCTTGTCAGTTGTCTGCTGGATTTAAATAAAGCCTGATTGGTCCGGATGTATGATAGAGGGAAGGATGTGATCTAATTGGTGGGCCTGAATACTAGTGAATAATTTTTAATCCTGATTTAAAATGGATATCGGACGGTAGGAGTCACATTTTGTGGATGGTTTCTGCAGTTTTAATATTGGCCTGTGTGGAATGCACTTAGCATAGGTTGATGGAGTTGATCAATTGTGGCCTTTTCAGACTCTACTCCATTCCTACCCAGTCCTGGGCTCTTTCCATTTTCAGTTTTTAATTACAGTGAGAAGTTCTGTAGGTGTGATGGGTTGGAGTAGAAGTGTTGTTCGCTCCTCCATGAGGGTTGGGAGACAGAGGTTATCCAGGAAGGTTTTTGCATGATCAGGAGAGGGTTCCGGCTCCTGGGTATAAAAGGGAGAATCTTTTAAAATCCAAAGAATATCAATGGAATGGCTGTGGTGTTTCTCTTTCCTGGGGTCCATCAATTTATTTACTGTACCTAGTTTACACTGCCTTTGAAAGTGGTAGGTCAAAATCTTAGTCCCTCATGCTCCACCTTCATAGCAGGATTGTCAGAACAACTGTAAGGCATATTACATTTTGTAGGTGATAAGGTCCTGGCTTTTAGCTTGGGTTGATTTAAACTGGTCAAGTAGGGAGTGATCTCCCTGCATGTGTGCTTGCTGGGGAAAATCTAACTTGTCTTGCAACTGGGTAAGTTGTTCATCCGGTTGTTTCTTCCTGCAGGAGGCAAAGGCCACTATTTGTCCCCACAGCACAGTTTTTATAGAATCCCAGAGAGTTAAAGAAGAGACATCTGTGCTGGAATTCTCTTGTATGATTCTGGGTATGTGGTTACACAGGAGGTCTTGGAATTCAGGACTTCTCAGCAGGGAGGAGTTTTACTTTCATTGAGATTGTTGTTTTTTTTTGTCAGGGGGAGAACAGAGGTCAGTCAAAATGGAGACATGGTCTGTTAGGACTGTGATGTCTATGGCTGCTTCTGAAACCCAATCCAGGTGTTCATTGCCTACACAAAAGTAATTTAGGTGAGAACTGTGATGGTGAGAGTTTAAGTAACAAATATACTTCCTGTCCTAGTGGTGTAAATGACACCAGATGTCAATAAGTATCAGATCCTTAAGAAGATACGACAAATGTTTCTGTTCTGTGGTAGACAGAGGAGGTCTGGGGTTACTTGACTCAAGGGTAGGGGGTAGGTGAATGTTAAGATCACCACATAGTATGATTACACCCAACTGGTGGGTGAGTATGGCATCAACTGGCTGCTGTATGTTGGAGGTGTCACTGCTGGGAGGGATATCTAATCTGCATACATAAGGATTTGCACATATAGAGAGTCATTTGCCATGGCCAGACAACCTTCCTTCGTTCTATATGTGGATTACACTTGGAATGGTGAATGCCTAGGAATCAACATGACAGTCTCCCTGCAACTTCCATTTTTAAGTTGGCTTGCGCATGCGCAAGCAACATCTTGTGGTATTAGTACAATTCAGAGGTGTGTCAGTGTTGTGGCCAGTGCAGAGGATGCTTTAGTGGGTTCGTCCCTCAACCGCCAATCAGTGAGCATGCTGGCTAAGACAGAAAACTTCAAAGAGAGCCAAAACCTTGAAAGAAATCTTCTGCTCCAATGAGGTGCAATTTCCTCATTGCAGCGGCGGATGACAAGACTCCGGCCATGCACATTACAGTGCACAGTAATGCGCATAGCTGGAGTTCTGAGCAGTTGCTCACTGTGCTGTTCCTGGTGAAACATTTCAATAAATAAATAAAACAGCCACTGGTGTGGCTTTCTACAATTGTGGCTCCTGTCGCTGGCCACACACTCCCATGAAGCTGACATCGGGAGTGCCCAAGCCCTGTGTTGGCATCTATCCCCCCAGCCACATTGTGGTACACTGGAAGCCCTCCCCAGTGTGCCTAGACATTTGTTTTTATTTTACAGACACCAGGATGCCCACTCCCAGTGTCGGATGCCCCTCACTCTCGAATTCTTGGCCGATGGTGCCAAATCCCCATCAGCATCATGTTTCCCCTCCCCCCCAAGCTTGCCAATAGGGGTGCCCAATCCCCTTCGACATCATGTCCCCCCCAAACTCATATGGCACACTGGAAGCCAACCCTAGTGTGCTCAAATGTTTTTTTTAATTTTTTCTAACTTATAAATAAAGAAAACAGTCCCCTGGAGTCTTTTTTGTTTGTTTGTTAGTTAAACTGTAAAAAAGGAAAATGTCCAGCGTTGTCTCCCCAGCCCCCACATCCCAACCCTCCTTCTGCACATCCACCTCCCTGCACCCCCTCTCATCCATACTTACCCTCCAGAGGTCGGGAGCAGGGATCTTCTGTGGACCGGGACACATCTGCACTCTTCAAAGCTGGACTACGAACTGAGGAATTGGGTAAGCGCTTTATAACGGGACTCAATGGGGGGAGGGTCAACTTAAGTTGATATCTATCTTTAGGAATTTTGGTCCCAAATTTTCAACATGGGGTTCTTGGGACCCCACCTCATGAACATGTCACTGTCGTTTCGTTTTTTGGTCCGAAAAGGTGATTTTCCAATCACTGTGTGGAATGACCTTTTTAGACTGATTATCAAAATGACAGTACCACTGTTCATGTGGTGGGGTCCCAAAAAGCCCATGTTGAAAATTTGGTGGCAAAATTCCAGAAAATTACCGTGTTATGGGCATGCGTTACACATTTTCTATGCACGCTTGTAACTTTGCCAGTTTTTAATGTTTTCACTCCACATTTTCAACATTGCCATTTTTTAACACCTCCTTATGAACAGTATAACTCATTTTTCACATCCTGCCCAAAATGTGTTTTCGCACCTATGGCACAGAATGGTGCTGTCGCTGTGCGAAATCAACTTTTGAGATGGATTAACAAGGTCACAGTGTGACTCCTCAGGTGGGGAGGTCCCAGAAAGCCCATGTTAAAAATCTGGTGAAACATTTCCAAAAAATGACCATGTTATAGGTGTGCATTGTGCAGTTTCTACTTATGCTCATAACTTCGTAAATGTTTCATATTTTTACTCCAGATTTTCAACATTTCTATTTTTTCACACCTCCTCATGAACAGTACAGCTGTCATTTTTTACATTCTGCCCAAAATGTGCTTCTGCACCTGTGGCGCTGAATGGCGTAGTTGCTGTGCGAAATCACCTTTCAGGATTGAGTAATGAAATGACAGTGCCACTGTTCATGAGGTGGGGTCCAAAAAAGCCCATTTTGAAAATTTGGAATGAAAATACTGACAAATGCCTGGGGTGTTAGGGTTTCCAACCATAACCCCCACCCTGTAGAGAGTGACATGCATCAGGGGTGTGACTTGGGTCCGTTGGCCGTAATGCTCATGGCATTCTACCCCCACCCTACAGCCACTGACAGGTATCAATGTGTGCCTTGGGGTCTTCAGCCCTAATGTTCACCCCATTCTACTGTACTGCACTCATCTCAGCTTATTTCCTTATGGAATGGGCTGAGCATAAGGGCCGAAGACCCCACGGCACACCGCAATACCTGTTGCTGTCTGCAGGGTGGGGTGAGATGGAACGGCTTCAGCATTATGGCCGACGACCCAAAGGCACACCCTCAATGGCTTTCAGTCTCTGTGGGGGGGGAGGTTGGTGTTAGTTCAATACTTCACTGCCATTTCTATTATGCATCTCTCTAACTCCTGCACTACCATGCCAATGCCAGCAAGCCAACATTCGGCATTGACAAATGCTTGTTATATTCTGAGTCTACTATATGTTCAAATCCAAATTTCAATAATTTCTGATGTTTGGGGCTATTGTTCAGGCTATTGAGGTGTGTTTCCTGTAAACCAAGCAGGTGTGGGTGCTGTTTCTTTAAAGCCCTGATAAGCTTAGACCTTTAAACCGGACTGGGCAGACCATTATCACTGTGGGACATTATCTTGAATTTAGACACAAGGATACAAGTTAAAGGTGCACTAATCCCTTAGCCTGTCTCTCAAGTGATGTGTAGGGTATATGCTGGTTTACCTGTTGCCATAGTCCATGGGGGTCTACAGCAATAACTTGTTAAGCATAGCATTTAAATCTAATACACCTGGTGGCTTGGGTAAATATGGAAGAGCTATAAATCTTAGACCACCAGCAAAATGAAGAACTGAGGAGTGTGGGAAGCCTAAACCTGGGAAAACATTAAACTAGGTGACCTAGGAGCCCAACAGGGTCCCTGCAGGCCAAGGCCAATTGGGTCAACTGGTGAATGTAATGAAGCAAGTGGAGTTGTACATAAAATGCCTAGCATTCAATTGGTCTCCCAAACTAGGCAAATCTCAGATTTCCAAGGTGGGGGGAGGTAAGCTTACCTCTGTCAACTGTGCTGGAGGGTGCAGTTGAGAGAGATTGTTACCACTCAAAGGTTTTTGGACTCTCCAGGGAACTAGAAAGTCTCAAATGATGATGAGGATGAAAAATAAAAGAAAAGTAGGTGCTAGAAGGGGAAGTGGGAAAACTACAGACGTGATCCAAGGTTACAGGACAGAACCCTCTACGATCTTCCCACCCTCCAGAAATGCTTGAGGAAAAAAAAAATAACAGTTTCATTAGAAGCTGTACATTGCCGCCCAACAATATTGTAACTGTCCATTTTAAAGTCCATGCACTTTTCATGGATAATGTCCCTGTTCAGCCCTCAGGTAATGGATGAAGTAGGTAAGATTATGAATTAGGTCTGTCAGTCCAAAATATAGACAGAATACAGCTGATTTGTTCAGTGATGGGGCCAAATTGGCTAGAAGACAAAATATCCAGAGATACTGTGAAAAAAATGTCTCAGTTCCTGAGATCCAGAATAACTTCCAGGTAGACACATAAGTCCTATGGTGTAACCCTCAACTTATAAGGGTAGGTTGATTCGGGGTTTTTGGGGATGTTAGTACAGTGGGGGTGTCTTGGAGGAGGTCTGTGCCAGTCCAGGGCCCAGGACTGAGGCTGCACCTCCCCTTTTTCAGGAGAGGCCAAGCTGACTCCTCTTTAGTGGGGAATGGGTAGAGTTCTTTGAATGTTGGATGGAGCAGAGGGATGAGGGACACCCAGTGGGACTAAGGCACTCTGCTGTTGATGCTCCCTCTCCTCTCCCAAGGCATACACATTGCCCAGAGCCTAGAGAATTTACCTTGTTCCTGATTTACCAGTGAAATAATATCTACCATAGAGTGTCTGTGTCTTTGCTGTTGATAGACTGGTATTTTGTTTGAGGGGGCAGTTGTGGAGACTGGCCCAGTTGGGTTTTAGTCTTCCTATCCCAAGGATCCCCCTAAAAAATGGGGCTTATTAGTAGGATTTCTGACCATGGACTGCAGGGTTAGAGTGCTCTGGGCAGTTGGTGTGTCAAGAGAGTGCCCTATAATGGTCATATTAGAGTGGGGTGCAGCAGCCCCAGATCCCCAGCCTACCCCCAAAGAATTATAGGTATGAACATTGTCCAGAGTCCCTCCTTAAGTGGAAGTATTTTCTGATTGCTCAGATCTGTGCAGTGATCTTCATCAGGGTGTCTTGAGCATGCTGCTGCCATTCAGCATCAGGAGGTAAGCTCAGTGGGGAAGATATGCAGTTTTATGCTTGCACAGTAGGTGCTGGGTGTTTCTGTGGCAGAGATGCAGGCTTCTCACACTGCCAAAGCATGGGTCACTTCTGGTGCTGAATCAAAAGTTTTTTGCTCCTAGGGGAATTGAATAGTCATCTTCATTGGGTAGGGGTCCAAAATTTCAGCTTTGTTTCCCTGTGGAGGTGCATTATTGGTATGTAGTTCCATCTCTTCTTTATTGTGTGCAGAAATACTGATTATCTACAGTGGTCTATATTATGCTGTACAAAATATTTTTTTGTGCCCATGCTTTTTGCAAACTAAGTTCCTTGGTGTATATTTCAGGAAATGGACAAGCAGTGAATGAGGGCAGGCATCTGGGGGACTAGGCTTGGGCCCAGGGCCCTATGAGTCAATTCAATGCCCAGGGCACAGTCAGCATCAAGGGGGCATGGAGAAAATTATCCATAAAAGTCAGAATGTCCGTTCCCTCTGAATCCTTAGAGAGGCTGTACACTTTAATTCATTGGGTGGCCATTGTGTGTCAGGTAAACAATGGATAGTTCAGACTTCATATGGAGCTATTGGAGGTAATGAGTTAATGTTTTTTGCACCATGCTCTATTTTTGGTGACTTCCTGGCAGTCTGCTATGGCTCCTTGGGTCTCCACAGGCTGCAACTGGTCTGTTTCAAATTCACTCAAACAGCCAGAGTTCACAGCAGTCTCTTGCTCCATGTCATTGGCTTTGGTGGTATGGGTGTCAAGGTCAGATTGGACTGAAAAAAGGACTCCTGGATTGCAGTGAAGTCCATTCTAAAGGCTTTGAGCTGAATGAGGATCACATCCAGCTTTCTCTCCTTTTGAGATTTAGAGCACTCTGCTGCACAGTCATCTGCAACCATCATCAAGATCATCAAATTTATTTCTGGAGAGCTTAATGGATGGTAATAAGTACCTGTCCTTTGGTCTGATGTAGGTATTATTTGCAAAAGTGCTGCTTGTATGAGGTTTTTTTGCTGTCCAGATGGTAAGAGCTGCTTGCCCAAGCTGCAATTAACCTGGTGACATCACTGGAAGTCCAATATGCAATATTTTTAACCTAAATTTTCAACATAGTCATTTTTTTTACACCACCTCATGAATGAGACAGGTGTCGTTTTTCAAATCCTACCAAAATGTGTTTTCACATTTGTGATGCAAAATGATGGTTTGGCCAGTATTATAGAAATGACACTTGTCAGGCTCAGAAGGAGGAGTCATAAAAAGCCTATGGTCAAAATCTGGGGTCAAAATGTCACAAAATAGCAGTTATGAAGAACTGCACTTTTTTTTAACATTTATCTATAACATCGTGATGTGTGCAGATTTTAACCCCCAATTTTCAACAAAACCCTCTTGTTACCCCACCTCATGAACATAACAAGTGTTATTTTTCAAATCTCCTCCGAAACATGTTTTCACATTTGCTCTGCAAAGTCATCTTTCAAACAGGATTAAAAAAATTCCACCTTCTGTGATCATAAGGTAGGTGGAGTCATAAAAAGACAATGTTGAAAATGTGGGTCCAAAATGTCAAAAAAAACAATAACACATTAATGAGGAAATGTTTAATTGTTTTCAGCCTTTACTCATAACTTTGTAATTTTTGCAGTTTTGGGCCCCAAATGTGCATGTAACCCTTTTGTTACCCCACCTGATGAACTTGACAAGTGTCATTTTTCAAATCCCCTTTGAAGCATGTTTCTGCTGTCCCTCTGCTCTGTGAAACCACCATTTGGATAAAAATCTACATGTATTGGTTATAACACGGGGTCATAAACAGATTTTGTTGAAAATTCGGGGTCAAAATGTAAAAACAAAACACTAAGTGATGAAGAAACATTGAATTGTTCAAGCATTTATCATAACTATTTTTGCAGATATTGGCCCCTAATGTTCAACTTATCCTTTTTGTTACCTCACCTCATGAACATGACAGAAGTCATTTTTCAAATCCCCTGTGAAACATGTTTCTCAGTTGCTCTGCAAAATCACCTTTCAGACGGGATTTTAAAAAAATCCATTTGTCTTGATCATAATGTCAGGTCATAAAAAGACTGTTGAAAATGTGGGGTCAAGATAAGGAAGCACGCTGAAAATTAGATATTGCCTCTCAGCTGGCCTATCATCAGTAAATACAATCTAAAAATGTGCAAAAGCAGGACACCACTGAAAATGAGATATTGCATCTCATCTAGTCTATAAAGTAAACATGTATAAATTCAGGACTCCAGTACAGCAGAACCCCAAGTGAACCATGCATCTATGCTTCTCTGTCCTGGGAAAAATATATTGTAAAAAATGGACCCCACTGAAAAAGTAACTTGCCTTTCAGCTGGGCTATCCTGGGTAAATTCATTATAAAAAATGGGTAAAAGTAGGGACCTATTGAAAATTAGGTATTTCTGCTTGACTGTGCTATGCTGGTTAAATACAATGCAAAAATTGAGAAAAGCAGGATACCACTGAAAACAAGATAACGTCTGAGCTGTGGTATAGTGGATAAATATAATACTGATATGTGTCAAAGCAGGACACCATTGAAAATGAGATATTGCATGTCAGCTGGGCAATCCTGGGTAAATACATTGCAAAACTGTGTGTAAAAAAATAGGACCCCAAAGGAGCACCCAATGAAAAGGAGATGTTGCATCTAAGATGATCTGCCCTAGAAAACTACATTATAAAGCAGGACTACACTAAAAATGAGATATTGCACCTCACCTCTACTATCCTGGGTAAATGCAATATAAAGCTATATAACGTCAGGACCCCATAGCAAATGACATATTGCATCTCATCTGGTCTATCTTGGGCAAATATATAGTAAAGATGTGTATAAGCAGGACCCAGTAAAACAGCATGCAAGTGAACATTCAGCATTGACACATGCTTGTTTTAATTAGTTCACAATCTAGGAAGTAATGTTGAGTTCACAGGTGTGAGCACACCATTACTTCCTAGTTTAGACATGTGCTGGGAATGTAGCATTTGACCTGCATGAATTAGTGACCAGAGGCTTAGGGGCTGGCACACCAATTGACTATCATACTTTGTGCTGATTTTTTTTAAAACTTGTATGCCTAATCTTGTATTTTTATTGAATGGAATGAGATAAATTTAAAATTATTTTCAAGGCACCTAAAGTACCACCATTGGAATAGAATGCAATAAGCTGCATGTTTTATATCCTAAAGCCAGACTTTTTTCAGGTATTGATGAGCAACAACAAAAAAAAATGTTTTTCTTATTTATTTACGTTCTTTGGCCACTTTGTAATTTTCACACAATTGACCCAGAATGAGTGCATTCTAAATCTCATGTTCCTACTTTAACCGACAGCTGAGATACAAGATGTCAAAAATTGGGAGCATTGTATGGAAGTACTTTTTCAACCCTAACTATAGTGGCACAACTGCACCACTATAAGCAAGTAATAAGAAACAACAGGGTGGTGGTTGTGCTGTCACAGACACATATCCAGGGGCACAGTAAGGCACAAGGCCACCATCCCAGTCTTCAACCCCTGGAAATGCAGTTGTAGCACCACAACTGACACCCTGGAGTGTCTTATTACACTTCTGAAATGGGTATTTTGATAAACACATTGAAAGGAATTTTTTAAGTTGTTAAAAATACGTTAAAATGGGGAGTGTGGATTGGCTTCAACTAAGATGGCTGCCTGATATTTCATCTCTGTACATCTCAAGGGTCTACATACAACATCATCCTGCAAGGATAAAGTGCCTACAGCAGGAACAGCAGTGGTGATGATGCTTAATTGGAACAATAGATTGCTTACTTATTTTTAGAACTGTTCCATCTGCGCCAGGTGACATCAAGCAAAAGACTTGCCAACCAGCATGAACAACATGGAGATGGTCACAGATAACAATTTGGATCGGACAGCAACTGGTGAAATGTTCACCACTTTAATGAAGCTGATGTTATGATTGTCTCTAACAACACTACTTTGGTGATCCATAAGCTTGATGCCTGGATTTTCCAGACAGAAAGGAAAGCGGCCACACATGATGCTGCAATTAAGGAGCTGACAGCTGCTGTGAGGGAGCAAAATTGGACCATCCGCTTTCTCCAAGACAAGGTGGATGACTTGGAGAACTGCAGCTGCCGAAACAACTTGTGGCTACTGGGCTTCCCGGAAGGAGCTGAGCAAAGCAATGCAATACCTTTTCTACAACAAGTGCTTCTACTGATGCTGAAACTGGACTGCAGCAACCAGCTTGATATTGAGAGGGCCCACTGCACTCTGGCGAGGCCCAAGCCTTGAGATAAGCTGAGGCCTATCCTCACCAGATTCCTAAACTTCACAGTCAGAGACTATTATCGCTAAGGCCGAGTAACTGGACCACCTGGCCTGGCAAGGACATAAAGTGCATGCATACCAAGACCATTCTACGGAACTATCAAACAAGAGAAGGTAATTTACAGAGGCTTGTCGCATCCTTCATAAACTTGGTGTTCAACTTTCCCTCCAGTACCCTACAACCATGCGAATTATGCACAACAGAGTTCCATTGCTCTTCTCCACCCCTGAGGCTTTGATGGATTTTCTACAGAGAACATAGCTGCAAGACTTAAGGGCACCTCACTCGGTGACCTGGGGCAGGAACATCTCAAAAATGAAGATCATACATGGGACAGATGACTGCTCGAGGAGAACAGAAACTCAGCTCCTGGATGACTCACAAGGGAACTAGGCCCTCCCTACTCATGCTGGAAGACAGCAATATGCAAGACACAACATAAGATACCCCCCCAGGGACAGAAAACTCTCCCACAGTCGTAGTGGGGATCAGATTAGGGAAGATGTCAAGGAAGTACCCAGCCCTTATTTTTCCCAGAATAAATATGCACTTCTCCCATCTGAATCCTCAACTGAGCAATGTTGTGAGGGTATCTCTGCAGCAGAGTCTGGGGGACAACTACTGACTCTGACCAAGGCCTCTGCTAAATTCTGGGCTGCAGCAGTTGCCCAATGTGCCATGTCCATGAACACAGTCCAGCCAGCTTCTAGCCCTGTGAATAGCCTAGTGAAGAAGGCCTCCTCATCACACACAGTCCAGAAGAAGTCAACTGAACCAAGCTTAGCAGAGCAAGGCTGAGCTTTCTGTTTCAGATAAGTGCTGTTTTCTTTACTTTTCTTTGGGAAGGTGATAGTATGGACAGGACTGACAAGGGGCTTAGGAGTTAATACTCCATGGCCCAGACATTCAAACTGCACCAATTTGTGGCGCAAGCCCCTGCAGTTGCGCAGGGGTGTGGCCAGGGCGATATTCAACGGAGTTGCGCTATGGTGCAACTTCTTTGAATAGCGCCCCCTGGCCACACCCACTGTGCATGGTGCAGTGGAACTGCGCCAGTGCAAGTGGTCAGAGCGGAGCATTGAGATGCGGTGGCACAAGTTCCATTGCACCATGCACAGCACCTGCGATATTCAAAGGGTGACATGCAAATGGGCCATAATTTATGCAAGGTGCAGGGGGGGCCATTTGCATCTAATTACGGCCCCTTTTGCATGACATTAGCATGCAGGTGCGCCGATCCCTGACAACTTGTGCCTGGCGCCCTGCCAGGCAGCAGCCGTCGGGGACCGACACCCCCTGCAGCCTGATCGTGGGCAACCGTATCCCCCAGTAGCTCGTCGCGGGCATATAGTCTCCCCTCCCCGAGTAGCCCGATCACGGGCATAACCTAACCCTCCTCCATTAGCCCGATCACGGGCATAATAGATATCCTCCTCCCCCATTAGGCCCGATCACGGGTATAATAGTATCCTTCCCCCATAACTGGACGGCTTGCTTATGGTATGGGCTGCATGCCCATTGGCTCATGCTCTGAACCAGTAGGGTGCAGCCATACCAGCTGTTAGTCGGCGGGCAGTGGGGCGGCAGGCGGTGTGGTGCTGCCGCACCGCGGCTGATGGGGGAAGCGAGGTGGTGGGGCCGTGCGTGGTGGGGAAGCCACTAGATCACCAGGATTTTGGACTTTGGGGGTGAGGAATGATACCCGCGATCGGGCTCCGTTCGATCCAATGGACCACCAGGGATATTGGACTTGGGGACAGATGCCCGTGATCGGGCTGGGGGACATTTCAGTTATGCCTACGATCGGGCTAATGGGGGAAGGATACTATTATGCCCGTGATTGGGCTAATGGAGGAGGAAGAATACTATTATGCCCGCGTCGGGCTAATGCGGGGAAGGATACTCTTATGCCCACATCGGGCTAATGGTGAGGGGAATAATTAATATGCCCGGCGATCGGGCTAATGGGGGGTGGTTAGGTTATGCCCACGATTGGGCCACTGGGGAGGTACAGTTATGCCCGCGATCGGGCATGGGGGCACTTCAGGTGCAGCTGGAATAGTCGAGGGCCACCCACAGGTGGCAGCTGCTGTGTTGTGGTCCCGCAATGCGGCAGCTCATTTGTGGGGTGGCCTGATTTGTTCTTTTTTTCGGGGTAACTTTGTGCAGGCGCAGGTAGGGGTTGCGCCTGCATAACTCTGCATGGCCTGGGCTGAATATCGGGCTGTGCAGTTTATGCATGGTTCCTCCCCCTTTGGTTGTGCATGCCTTCATTATCATTGCGCTGCTGCTCAGCATGATTTGGGGGGTGCAACTGCCTCCTGCTGAATATCGCAGAATGGCGCATTTCAGACTTGCGCAGGTGCAACCCTATTGTGCATGGCTCAACTCTTTTGAATATCTGGGCCCATATGTTTTAGTAAGCAGCCCTGAAGGAATACATTGAAGAGGGGTCACTGGATGGGTATTACACTACCCTATCCCCTCAGATAAAACCAAGAGTGTGTGTCACTAAGAGCATGTCTCCCCCACTCCAGTCCCCTATTCTCGATAAGAAAGAGAAAAACAAAGCAAGCATGTAGCAGCAACTTTACAAAGTCTCTAGCTGTACTGATATAACATAGTGAAGGCTAAAAGATTGCTTACTCAGTAATTATTGGTGCCGTTTGCCACATGTGCCCTGGGTCCCAGCTACCTTATACTTTTTCTCCACTGTTACGACATTATTCCTGAAGTAAAGGGGAGATGTGACCACAGGAATGTTGACAGTGTCTGGCATAACAGTTATACAGTATATATCCTGCATGTACAACCCATTGGAGTCAGTTCCTAACAAAACCGCTGACAATATCACAATACTGATTATTGGTTAGCTTCATGATTTTCACCATTACAAATGATGCTCTTTGCAGGACTTTACTCCAGCTGTTATGTAATATGCCAACATGTTGAAATGTGCACAGGAAGTTTGGGAATGATTATTAAAGAATGGTATGTGCCTAAGGTTTTAAATCCGTCCCAAACCCTTATCCTCCTTTTGCAGTCCCTGAGGGTTATCACAGTGTATGTACACTGAGAATCAGTGGGGTCAGTGTGTAGCCACTGCTCTCTTGCTGCCTGCCACTGGTCCCTTTATGCTTGGCCACAACCTCAGATATCACAATTAGAAGGGAAACGGGAGGGACAGGGAGGACCCTAGAAACAATGACAGGGATCTTTGACAAGCTAGAGAAACACTTTCATGATCTGGAGTCCAAATAGCTAACAGTGACCTAGACAGGGTAACTTGCCCGAGGGAACAAATGTGTGTGCCACTCTGACCAGTACTAACATCTACAAAGATCTAGCTATGTAGCACCATGTGTTAATGTATAAAAACCTTATCTCATCTCTGTTGGTTAGGAAGCACCTGCGAAAATGCTTCAACATGCATTAGCATTGCTTTTATCATAAACCCTGTGACAGCAAGGATGCTAAAAGGAGCCACCCAAAAGGCACCATCAGGCACTATGCACTCACCTGATGAATCCCAGACCAAAACTGGGGCTTGCACCCAGGCTAAGCTCTCCAGGAAGACTAGGCTGACCTTAACTGGCATCTTGCCATTGGTTTTCAGCATTGTCATCTCCTCTATGTGCCATGTAACTAAGTTTGTGAATAGTTGTGTGTTATACTTCAGTATAAATAGTTTAATCTTGGGCAGCGATAGCAATGTAGAAATGCAGTACTATGTAGGAATGATATTTGTTAGATACTTTAATCCTCCTGGGTTCTGAAGTACAGAAGAAAGGGTATCTCTTCCAGTGCTTAACAAAGACCTACTGACTTTGTCCTCTTTTGGTTGGACCATCACTTTAAACTCTCATTTTCTACTACTTGATAGACAATAGGTGAGATTATTTGCCACACCTGGAATGTAAGGGTGCTTAACACCCCCTATTAAATGAAAAAAAAAGTGATGTCTCACATTAAGAGGTTAAAGTCACAGTTGTTCTTCTTACAAGAAACAAAACCTACTAAGGAAGATCATTAGTATGAGACTGGGCAGGGCAAGAGAGCCATGCTAGTGGTCCCATTCACAAATGAGGGGTAGTTATCCTCATACATAAAGGTCTAAAAAGGACCATTACACAGAAGGAGTCTTACCCTCAAGACAGATGTAAATTGTTATTAATGGACACTCCTGCTGGACCACTCCTTCTAGGCGGCATGCTGTATATGCCCCTAATAAGGATGACCCAGCTTTTTCCACTCTTTTGCCAGCAAGATAGGACATTTAGCAGTGACCAACAGCCCTATAATTATAGGAAGGGAATTTAATCTAACACTAATGCTCATCCTCAATAGAAGCTACACAGGTAAAGAACCTCACCCCAAAGGAGTGCAAGCAGTACTTCATATGATGCTAGATTTAGGCCTAAATGACATATGTTTTATCCCCAAGACCATGACTATACATATTATTCAGTAGTCCAAGAGATTCATAGCTGTCTGGACTTGTGGTTGACATCCCTGTACATAACCCAGGCAGTCCTTGATTCATCTGTTCTCCCTTTGGTCGTATCTGACCATGCCCTGGTCCAACTCCATCTATCCTGGGGCCCCCCTGTAACTGTCTCCCCATCCTAGAGGCTAGACCCTCTTCTAATCTGGGATCCAGAGTTCATCCCATTGGCAAAAAAGGAAGCTGCAGTCTTTTTTAAGGAAAACCCCATAGAGGACACCTTGACTGGTAACACATGGGAGGCTTTTAAGGCAACCATCAGGAAGAAAATCATTGGGTACGCAGCAAATAGACATAAAAAGAGGGAGTAGCAGCTTGCAAATTAGATGTGGATGTTATAACAGCTGAGTCACAGTTTAAGGCCCAACTCACCCCTAAACCACACTACCCCATAGGCTGCAGAGTCATAGGGATTAGAATGGAGATCAACACTTGATTGTCCAGGAAGGGTGAGAAGATGGAAAATCTTTGCTTAGCAACAGCAGAAAAAGCAGTCCGAAAGGTATATTACTGGCCTCTAAGGACCTATCGAACAAATTCAGTACAAGCCACAAGTGGTCAACTCCATTACAAAATCCTTCCATGCCACTCCATAGTTGACCTCTCATCCACAAACCCCTGAGGGGATTTAAACCTTCTTAGATAATGTCACCTTGTCAAAATTTACCCCACAGCAAGCAGACCTGCTTTACACCCCTTTAACCATGGGGAAAATCACACAAGCCCAGTTTTCTCTAAAAAAGGATACATCCCCAGGAGGTGATGGATTCCCGCTGGAGTTTCTGCAAACTTTAGCTCCAACAATCTCCGCTGTACTCTACAAGGTTCACTCTGAAGCAGAAGAAGTGGATACCTTCCCTCCTACCCTTAGAGAAGCAGTAATAACGGTCCTCCCCAAAAAAGTAAAGACCCCACATTAGCTGCAAGCTATAAGCCCATCCCTTTAATAAACGTAGACAGCAAAGTCTACGCCGAGGCTCTGATCTCAAAATTGAATCTGCTGCTTCCACATTTAATTCACCCATCCTAGGTAGGATTTGTGCAGGGCAGGTATAATGTGGATCATATTCGCTCTCATATTAACCTCTTGCACTCAGCAAAGAGTCTGTCTTCCCCCGCAGCTGCCCTGACCATAGATTTTGAAAAGTCCTTTGATTCTTTTGAGTGGGACTATTTACATCTAGCACTGAAACATCTAGGGTTTGGAGTACATTTTCAATCTTTGGTATGCTCCCCCATACTCCTTCTCTACCACCTGTATTCTAACCAACTCCCTCCTTTCTGATCCCTTCCCACTAGAGAGAGGAACCAGACAGGGATACCCGTGTCCCCTCTGCTCTTTATTTTTGTGGTAAAACCACTAGTAGCAGCCATCAGGCAACATGGAGCTATTCAAGGACTTGAGATTGGACAGCAACAAAACCGTACCCTTATGTATGTGGCTGACCTGTTTGTCCCCTTGGCCAACATAAACAAATCATTTCAACCCTCTTACTCTTGCTACTGCATTTCGCTGAATGTTCTGGGTTGAAGTTAAATTAGACAAAAACTGAGGTTTTGCCTGTCAAGTCAGCACTGTCATCCCAGTGCAGTACCCCTTGCATGGCCTGAGATGGGCCTTAATGGGGATCATCTACTTGGGAATATAAATAGTCCCTGACATTACTCACTTATGGGATATCAACCTACAGCCCTTTTCTGACAACTTTAAAATCAGAATTTGATTGAAGGAGGCTACTTAAACTCACCATGCCTGGGAAAATTGCTGCCATTAAAATGGTGACAGCTCCAAAGCTGTTCTATTTGCTATCTCGTCTCCCATTGGATCTCCCACAAGGTTGGTATAATAAAATAGGTAAAATTATTTGGGAGTTCCTGTGAGGGGTAAAGAAACTGACGTATACAACAAACTAATGGCCGACTGGAAAGAGAGAGGATGGTGTCTTCTATGGGCAGAGGGGCACAAAATAGCCTTACATACAGTACAAACGCTGCATTGGTTTAGACCAAGATCCATCAAATTCCCTCAATGGGTATGGATGGAACAGGCACAGAGTAGGATACATATGCTTTCCTTACTTTTTTACTCCAGTTCATATAAGCACCTGGAGTCCCATCCCACTATATGGCCTACAGTTCGGTACTGGTCTCAGCTACATCGCAAACTATGTGCAAATCCAGCTCCTGCACTATGCACCGCTATGGCACAATTCAAGTATTCTAATAGATCATAAGCCTATTTTTTGGCCTCACTGGGCTGCTAGGGGCATTTAATTCATAAAATACATTTTATAACCCGACAACTCGCTGTTGGCCACTTTTCAAGCAATGCAAGCTCATTGGGACCTTCCATCTATAGATTTTTGGAGATATCTCCAAATCAGAGATGCAGTCAAAGCCTTTCTTCAATCAAATGACCCTAACACCAAACCTGTTCCGCTAACCAACTGGCTACTCTTACCCAAAGAGCAGGCAAGAAGAGTGTACTCTGCTCTTTGAGACAGGTTACCCAGTTAGTCGTTTGAGTCTAAGGCCAGATGGGAGGAATCCACGCACATTATAGTAACAGATCAGCAGTGGTACCAATGCTGGAAGTCTGGACATAATACCTACACTGATGCCAAAAACAGACTGATTCAGAATAAGACTCTCCACTCCTGGTGCAGCACTCCTGCATTTCTCTATACAGCTAGGCTTCTTAACACAGATAACTGCTGGAGATGTCAAAAGTATAAGGGAGACCTGTATCATATTTTATAGACCTGCCCCATGCTTCAGTTTTTTTTGGAGACATATTTGTCAATTAGGCACCCAAATGCTCCACAAAAAATATCTCAATCAACTACTGTGTTATTATTTGGCATGACATCTGAGGCCCCACATCTAAGTTCCCATGAACATAGGTGGTTAGCTTTACTGATCATGCTGGCCAAACAGCTGCTTCTATGCAAATGGTGGAGCATTAATGTCCCCAGCATGCATGCAATTCTCACATCCTGAACACAGCTTGCAGCAATAGATAAATTAACCCATGTAGTAGCCAATAATCTCTCCAAATTCCACAATTACTGGCAGCCGTTTATGGCATTCACACAACCAAGGCCAGGTATAGGTTAAGTATTCTTTACTGGTTCCCTACCCTAATGTTACACTAATAGGGTTGGACAGGTACCACAAATGTCTGTATGATATGTGTGATATGCTATCTCTGCATTGTACATAGTTGTCTTATTTAATTTTAGGTTCTTTGTGGTTGCATTTCTTGTCCCTTTCCAGGGCAGGAGATCCTCTGATTTCAAGTACCCATATGGTACCACATAGCTGAAATATCAAGTGTTTAAGATGGCACAGTTTGACCATGTGTGAATACTCATAACTGCCATACATTCCCTGCATCACAGTAACTTGTATGTATACTATACTCACTGTTTGTGTGATGTATGACGTTGCTGATTACTATACCGCCCACATACCAAAGTGTCTAACCTGAACTTTAAAAACCAATACAAATTTAACTACCAACAAAATATGTAAAAAGAAAATTATGTAAAAAAATGGTAAAATAATTCTTCCACAGCTTGTTAAATGTGATAATATTGGCAAGCTACAAGCAGAGGTAGCTGCAAGAATAGCTGATGAGCAGGAGCTTTTAGAAGGTTCTGAGAGCCATATTGATATTTTTAGTACTGAGGTAGACTGATATTGGGACTTGTTTGTACCCATCGGTTGTGGTCTCCCAGTCTAATGATTACAAACAAGTTTTAGCCAATCAGGATGCAGAATTTCCCCTACCCATTTTACAATATGCAAATATTGACCAGAGTCGAGGGATATACTGTAGTGGGAACATTTTGATCCTTCTAGATGAACTATTGCCTTCCAATAGTCATAGTGCCCTCAGCCTTTGGCTTTCAGCAATAAAACCTTCGTCAGACAATGGTTTATCCCTTGGGATCAATATTTACATTGTCAGGCAATGTTTTATCCCTTAGGATCAATATTTACAATGTCAAGCAATGGTTCATTCCTTGGGATCAATATTTACATTGTCAGGCAATGATTCATCCCTTGGGATCAATATTTTCCCTGTTATAACCCCTGGCTCCAGCCAGTATTTATATATTATAAACCCTTATGAAAAAAACCTGGTCTCTGATTGGTCCAGTCAATCACATTACATTTACGGTTTTTGAACTATTGGCCAATTTCAAACAAAAATCTGGGCAATAGTAATTGAAGACTAGCCTGATGCATAATACAGTTAAGTAACTGGCTTTGTTTTGTTGGTGAACTAGAAAACAATCCACAAACTCTAGTCAGCATTCTGAAAGTAATGTCCATCACTCCCTCTGTAGATTAAGAAGTTACTCACATATTGTTAAAAGCCAACAAATGCAGTATAAAACCAGTTAATGAATGTTGCCCAATTGATCAAACATTATGGTACCCCACACATAGCAGGATCAGAGATACAAAACATACTGTACATAACTGATGAAATTAGAACAGTAACATACCGCTATCCCATTGCAAACAATGGCCTGAGTTGAGGTAGAATCAGTTATGTTAAATGTACCAAGGGGTTCATCTTTTGCAGTTGTTCTTGTTCGTAGCAGGAATCCCTTAAACATCTGACCTGACGAGGTTTCTATAGTCACTTTGGAAAACAGAGAATACAGAAATGTAACATTTTTTTTTCAAATAGAGCATTAATTTTTACAATAAATTCTGCACATGGGACCCAACTCTCTGCCACAATTCCACAGGCCCCAAAACAGGTTGGAGAAAGGCATTCCACTGTGCTGCTCCAAGAAATAACTATGCTGAGAAAGGTTAGTTTCTTATGTGATATTGTGCTAGTTGACTTACTATGCAAGGCAATACTGTTATTGCCAAGTGAATAAAGTGTAACCATCCAGTCCCCTGAGGTTACTAGAATCCCCTCAGTCACAGTGCTAGGCAGGGAGAGGCAGCTAGTGATAAACTAGTTAAATGGGTTTTTCACCTACTCACTCTTTTGTTTACTTAGCTTCAGCTGAGATGGAAGTGATGAGCTCATTTGGAACTCTCACAGCAGCATAAGCCTTAGCCAGCTGTGAGACAGGAGTTTTAGAATCTTGAGACGAGAGTTAGTGTGAATCAACAGCTTGAAGAAGGCAGAGTGGGAACTGCTCAGCTGAGGGCTCTGAGTTGAGGGCCCTGCATTCTCACCCTGGTCCTGGTATTCTCCAGTTTGCCAGTAGAGGTGGTGGAAGCCATTGTCTACAGCAGGATCTTCTGATTTTCATCTCTGGAAGGTTGAAAAGGACAGTTAGGGGATGGATCCAAGGGGCAATCCCCTTTTTGATCCAGGATGTTTGAAGCTGCCTGAAATGTCTAACAGTGAGTAGGACAACTTTTGCTGCAGAAAGCAAGTACCGTACCTGTGCTGTTGTGTTTTCTGGCTAAAAGGGAAATGCACAACTTTTCTGTGAATTCAGAATTTTGAGACTGTTCTCATTTAAAGTTGGCTAAAGTGTGTGAATTCCAAAGATATGACTATATCACATTGTTTGGGACTTTAGTTCTTCCACTACCAGTGTAGTGATTCAAATGCTGGATGCCAAAGTTTCATTCAATAAGCATTTTCCAAAGTGTGTTTTCAAATGTTTAAGGTGTAACTCTGAAAGAATGGCTGAGTATGGATTTGGGAGCAAAGGGTGGGCAGACCCCCATCTGGAGTAACCAGTTCAGGACTACAGGTTCAGTAAGGGCACCTAGTTACTGGTTACTTTAGACAAACAGCCAATATCTGAAGAGGATTTTACCCTCTGAAGTGGGTTTTGATTTTTTTTTTAGCAAAATGTGTGTTCAGTTGTGGCCAGTTCCACTGCAAGTAATGTTCAATGTCCTACGACATGTGGGAAACAAAGTACAAGTGTTCTGTTAGCAAATGTGTTTTCAGTTGTGGCCAGTGCCACTGGAAGAAATGTCCTATGTCCTATGGTATATGGAAATACAGGTGCAAGATGTTCTGTGTCCTACAGTGTGGGAAAACAAAGAGAGTTTTCTGTCAGATACAGTCGTTTTGTTGCTCTGCAAGTTACTAGTGCCACGATGTGTAAACCTTGGGGGTCCGCCCTTGCTTTAGAAAACATCTTTTGGAATAAAGGCACACTCTAGAACCCCAACTTTGGTTTGGACAGTACATGATTGCTTCCAGTGTGGAGTTATTGGGAACCCCCTCCAGAAGTTAGGTCTAGCATAACCCTAGCAAAATGCTCTCTCCTCAGGACCTGGTTTTGTAAATACTAAATAGGTTAATGTTGCTTTTTTATGCATATCTCTAGAGTAATGGAGCCTGAAATAAATCCCCAAAGCTAGGAGTGGTACCAATTGTCTAAATGTGTTTCAGTAGTCTGCACCCAGTATGGGTGCCAGGGGTAGCTAACTGCGTAAAGTAGTGTGGGGGTGGGTAGTTACAAAAGTATGAGGCACTTAATCCTCTCAAGACAATCACAACTATTGCAGAGGCTAGTGAGCCATCTAGCACATTATCACTATTATGATTCATGTGTTTGAAAAAAGCTACTGGTATTGAGCAGAAGGCTGAGTCCCAGACAACCCGCCCAAACTTTAATGGAATCTGACCTTGACACAGGTATAGTTTTAATTTAGAGGGAAGAAGAGCATTCTGACTATGTTAACAAGCCAGAGGTGGATTTCTGTGTGTGACACCTGGTCAGCAGGCATTAGGGTTTCAGGGGAAGGAACACCAGGCAAATTGCCACTTACCAGTATCTATAAGGAGAGACATGAAGCACACTCAAATGCAAATAAACAATTTTAAAATAACATCTGTATGGAAGTATCTACTATAAATGATTATAAAATAGCTCTAAAACATCTAAGTACTCTAAAATAATTCTTAACACTGTTAAATGTGTCCTTAATACTCTAAATTAAAAGCACAGTATTAAAACAACCATGCCTGTCTGCTTTAGAGTATATCAACCCCTGGTGGTATCAACAGAAGAGAAAATTGATCAGGAGACCTCTTGGGCCACCAGAACAGTTTTCTCTCTCCAGGATGAGCACACAAGCCAAGAAAAGAAATAGAAAGTTAAAAAATTATACTTGTCATTGGCTACAGGCCTGTTGTAGACCACTGGTACATGTTACCCCTCCTATGCTGAAAATACAGAATACAACAGAGGTGGTGAAGATCATAGGTTGCAGGTGTCTTGTAGCCCTCTGGTACTTTACCTCTCATGGACTGAAGAAAGTCAGAAGAAGAAGAAGCAGAAGACAGTCATCAGTAATTTGGACCCTACTTCATGCATTGGGATGGAGGATGCAGAAGACACTGTAGGACCTCCTTGAAAAACTGTCACTGGAAGAAGCTGGTACAGAGCAAATGGAAACTGGGAAACAATGCATCACCTGCAGACTGGAGTGGTGGCTCAGTAATAGACTTTTACTGAGTCTAAGTAGTGGACATTTTTAAAATAAAACTCTAGAAGCCTTTACATTGTTACTCCCCATTACATAACAGGCACTCTTTAGATGAAACACAGTTTAGGATTAAAGTCCCCTTTAGGATGTTGTAGGTTTGTACAGGAGCTGCAGAGCTCCCCCCTTAAAAGTACATTTACACCATTAACACAGTTCAGAGCCCCTGTGTTAGAGCAGTTGGCAGTCTTCAGAAGGCCTCACACACATAGGCCATCATTATATGGGGAAGGTGGGCACTAGATGGTCTTTAGACAGATCCCCCAACACCAGACAATAGGCAGTTCAATTATAGGGACCACAACACTAGACAAGACAGTCTTTCATGCAGGTCACAAAGTAGTCCATTAATCATTTCAAATGGCAGTCTAATCAGGTGCACTGCTCATTTAAATGATGCTGGCTGGTGATGTGGCCAAGTCAGCGAAGATAGTAGTTGCCTGATGGTATAGCTACCAACAGGCAATCCGATCCTCTAAAAATCAAAAGCATTCTAAGTCATTCTTCACAAGGAAATACTGTACAACAAACTGCTGCCTGAACTTACCATGATATCCCAACCACAGAAAAAGCAAACACAACTGACATTTGGGGGAAGTACAAAACAGAATACCCAGTCAAAGACTCAAGCAAGGGCTAGCAGCATGGCATGAGAGTGGGAGGAAATCAAGAGGGAGCCGGCAGAACCCACAACCACTTTAAATATGCTAATCACCATCATGAGGCAAGAAATGCAAGTCAGCTTTACCAACCTGAATGCACAAATGTCCCATATCCAGGGAATCATTTAGTGAATGAATACTACATCTGCCACCCATGCCGTACAGATCACGGAACTGGAGCAGAGAGTCAATCCTGTGGAAGATCAGTTGGTAGGCTGGGGGCACCACATGAGAGCAACTACCATGGATGATAATGGAATTTAGAGCCAAAGTTGATGGCTAAGAAAATCATGCCCGGAAGTCCAACATTTGAGTTATTGGACTACCAGAGTAGCAGAAAGGCAGGAACCCAGAAGAATTACTTTCTAAATGTCTTATGGAAGTTGACTTAGGGGGCACAAGGCACATGTTCATTGGTGGAACAAGCCCACTGCATCACAGGTGGCAGACCTAGACAGGGAGTCTGCCCCAGAAAATTCCTAGCAAAATTACTTGAATAATAAGACAAAGAGGTAGTTCTTCGGGCAGCGAGGCAGAACAGTCCAGTGGAAGTTAAAGTGGTCAAGGTGCTTATCTTCCCTGATTATAGCTGGGAGCTCCAGAAAGAATGGCAAAAGTTCACCAAAGTTAAAGTCAGTTACAAATGGCTGGGGTGGCAGCACCAGCATTTATACCCATCAACGTTAAAGGTCAACAAGTCCAATCAGCCAATGAGAGTCTTGCTGGAGCCTCAGGACATGCAGGATTATCTGACTCAGGATGAAGCCACAGCTAATGGTCACTCAGCTCAGCACACGACAGCATTAGCGATGTGTTTATCTGTCCAAAGGATTATATTTTGCCAGTTGACGGTACTTAGTAACCAGGTTTGGTTGTCCCCTAGGGCCTCTTCCCACCCTGTTCTCCTTCCCAGTTGGTTCCCACTACGAATGTTCAGGACATATTATTGACCATGACCCAGCAACATTCCTGACTGTAAGGGTACATTACAGATGCTGGGAGAGGCAGCTACCACTGGAGACTCCTGTTAGCACTGTCACTACCCTCCCTTAGACAATCTCCAGGAATGGCTAGTGCTGATAGCAAAAATGTTTGGATCAGTACTATCCCAGGTAACAAAGTCAAGCAACATTCTGAGGTGTCCTGTGAGCTGTGGGGGGTAAGTGGGGGAGAATAGGAGAAGCTCTGCTATAGGGGAGAGACACCTTGCCCAAGGCAACAAGTGACTGCATAACTGCTTTTTTTTGAGCCACTGACATTGAAACTGTCATTTTTTTGGGTGGACTTTGTAATGTAGTTCTCTGTTTCTGGCTAAAGGTTCTAAAAATGTTGCAAGTTTATTTAGTTTAAATTTAGCAATTCCAGCAACCTGAGGACCAATGAAGTACCAGACAAGGTTAATGTTTTTTGGTGGAAGAACACAGACGGATAACTGAACTGATATGACCAAGGTTAAAATGGGCGATTTAACATAATGTCCTTTTTCAGGCTGTCCTTTAACTTGTTAATAGGCTTTTTATTGTTACTGTAAACCTAATGCCATTATACCAAGGGCTACTATCCCTGCCTGCTTTCCTAACTGCAGGCTGAGGGGTCTGGGTTCGTAACTAAGGGTCACAGTGGATTGCCTACCACCAGTAGAACTGAAAATTTTGTGCCTCCACCCAGAGTAAAGGTTAATTGGGTTACTTGCTAAGCAAGAACAGCCCTCTAGGAAGCTATACTCACCCACACCCCTGACTAGTGGCCTCATGTGATAAACACAGCAATTGCTGTACGCAGCTATCAACATACAGTTAGTGGTGAGTGTGACGCTTGATCAGCTGGTTATGACTGCTGTATGATATTTGTAATATAAAAATATAGTATGTGAGTCTGTGCTCCATGGGTGCCCCCCCCCCCAGGTTTCAGTTACAGGAACTGACCAGGAGATCTCTGTAATGTAAGTCACAAGTGGGGTACCACCGGGATCAGTCCTGGGGCCAGTCCTCTTCAATATCTTCATTAGTGACTTTGCAGATGGACTAGAGGGTAAGGCTTGTCTGTTTGCAGATGACACCAAGATCTGCAACAGAGTAGATGATCCAGATGGGGTGGGCATAATGAGAAGAGATCTGGATAAACTAGCAAAATGGTCAGAAGAGTGGCAACTGGGATTTAATGCAAAGAAGTGCAAGATCATGAACATAGGAAAGAGAAACCCTGAAGCCACCTATAGGCTGGGAGGGGAGTTGCTGGCAGTCACAAAGGAAGAGAGAAACTTAGGCATCATCATCACCGATGATCTGAAATCATCCAAGCAGACTTCTAAAGCAGTAGGTAAGGCTAAGGGGATGTTAGGGTGTATTATTAGGGGTATCACTAATTGTAAGAGGGAGATAATAATCCCTCTTTACAAGACACTGGTTAGGCCCCATCTGGAGTACTGCATGCAGTAGTGGAGGCCACACCTTCACAAGGACATTAACCAAATTGAGGCAGTCCAGAGAAGGGCAACCAAAATGGTGCAGGGACTGCATCAGAAGACATATGAGGACAGATTAACGGAGCTCAATATGTATACCCTTGAGCAAAGGAGAGAGAGGTGATATGATCGAAACATTCAAACACCTTAAGGGCATTAACAAGGTGAAAGAGTCTAACATGTTTAAATATAAGAAAAATAGCAGGACAAGAGGACACAGCATGAGATTAGAAGGAGGCCGATAAGGAGGAATGTGAGGAAATTCTTTTTCACAGAAAGAGTGTTGGATGCATGGAACGGCCTACCTCAGGAAGTGGTGGCTATGAATATAGTGCAGGGCTTCAAACAGGCATGGGATAGGCATAAGGGAGCAATGCAGATGAGTATGAACAGATAGGCTACTGACAGAGCAAAGGCCGATGGCACATTTATAAGGTAGAAAAAGAAATGAGCAAACTGGATGGGCCTTGCAGTCCTTATCTGCCATCAACCTCTATGTTTCTATGTAATTAACTTCCTTGAGACATTGCATTTTATGGCTGTTTTATGACCTTCTGCCTCTGAAGTTGGGAAGCTAAATATACAATTTATTACAGAACAGGACATGGTTATATCACATCTAGGTGACAAACTGCAGAGTTGTAAAAACCTTTGATGTTCCTTGGGAAAACAGGAATTAGCCACCAGTTCAAAGGAAAGGCTTGATTAAAGACTGTCATAATCTGTGAACTGAGTTTTTGCTGATGTCACATTATTTAATATACCTCCGGATAGGACATCATGTTTGTATTTTTTTTTTATTCTAAAAAGGAGCTAGATGACTCACAGAAGGGGTGTGGAGAGACACAGTTTAAACTAATACTGGTGTCTGATCTTTTAGTCATATTCCATCTTGGGACGCTAGAGAGACAGAGCTCTCTGCTCTGACCTAACAGGCACTTACATAGATACATAGACACATAGACAGTGTCGGCAGATAAGGGCCTATGGCCCACCTAGTCTGCCCATTTGAGTTTGTAACTTCAGTTTATGTTTTCCTAGAACTCAGTTGCCCCTTACCCCTGACCTCCAGAATTCCTTTATGTCTATCCCATGCACTTAGAGGTAATACATTAGATAGAAAAGATCTAAATGTACTTTGGTAGGAGTTTGTAGTTTTCCTAGTTTTTCTTCATGTGATTGTATGCTCTTTGATATATAGTGTTCTGTGTTTACATTTTACATATTTTTATCCATTTTAGTAAAATGGCGCTCCCTCCTGGAGCGGACAGTCAGCTGGGTGCCTAAGAGGCCCCCAACAAGACCTCGGCCCCACCAGACACCGACAACAGCAGCAGCAGCCCATACACAGCACTCCCTCCTGGAGCGGACAGTCAGCCGGGTGCCTAAGGGTAATTAATCTACCTCCAGCAAGAGCACCCTTGTGAGGGGAGTTAGCCCATCGATGGGCTGCAGGTGTCGACTGCCCCACCCACCCAGGCTTGTCACTACCTATATAGCTGCTCTCTTGTGACATCACTTCCTGTCTATTGTTTTACTAAGTCCCCACTTTACCATTTGCAGGTTATACCTGCCAGCCACCAGAGGGACCCTCTGACTATTCACCTCTGTTTGCTACCTGAATTTCCTCCTCCTCCTCCTCCTCCTCCTCCTCCTCCTCCTATTTCCTGGAACCCCTCTACCCACATACACTATTTCTCTCCCTTCTGCATCTGCCCTCACCTCACCCTTATGCCCAGCCCCTAGCTAGCCCTACATACTGACCCCTGCCCTACCACTGGACCATCATCCAGCCTGCCACTAATCCTCAGTGACCACTAGGAATCGCCATTTCCACCCTGGATTTGGTCCAAACTCAGCCTGCTCTGAGTCAATCAGAACCTGGATCCCCACTCTCACCAAAAGTCCTTTTTCACCTGCCTCACCAGGGTCTCGAACCTTGTACCCTGTCCACCAGAGTCTGTGGCCCTACCACTACTCCAAAGTGGTATCCACACTTTCTGAGGGACAGCTGATATACTTGGACCATCTGCCCAGCTGCTACCGTTAGGCATTATAATTGTACACCTTCTCCTCAAATGTCTCCCCCTCATCTATTTGCTAGTACCCACATCCCATCAGCCAGACATCTTCCCAGGGCCACTTGTACCAGCACCCCCAACTCTCCCTGACTTAGTCTGATCCCACCCTACACTGACCATGTACCCTGGCCCATGGCACCCACTGCCTTGCTGCCCCCCCACTGCCTATCCTGGCTCCCCATGGCTGCAACTCGTCATTGACCTCCTGACTCTTCGAACCCTGCCCAGTCCCTGTGCCACTATGGTCCCCTCCCCATCCCAGTGTACCCCACAGAAGCTGACATACTACCACCCCCTGACCAGAGCCTTGGTCTTCCTACTACTCCTATCTGGCAACATACATCCTAACCTAGGCCCTGCCCCCTCCAGCCCACCTACTAGGTCAAATGGATTCCGAATAGCCTCCATGAACATATGCAGCCTACTGAAAAAATTTGATGCCCTCCAGTGCTGGGCCATCTTACATCAACCAGACATCATAGCCCTGGTTGAAACCTGGCTGTCCAAATCCACCCCTGACTCCTTTGTCTCCCTCCCAGGCTATACCCTATACCAGGAGGACCAAGTAGGCAAATGTGGGGGAGGTTGTGCACTCTATACCAGGGACACAATCATCAGACAAGCGCTCCCTGCCCCCGTTCTTGTGAATGGGGCCCAGGCCCTTATCCTCAGACTCACTCCTGACCCCTCCAGGGGCCCTCTCTATCTCACCACTGCCTATATTCCCCCAAAGAACCAGAACCCAGTGTTAATATCTGTAACTGAACATCTGGCCACCCTCCACAAGGCGGAACAAATCCTAGTGGGGGACCTTAACGTAAACTGGCTCAGTGCCTCCTCTTCCACGATCCAAGACTCCTTCGCTGCTCAAGACCTGACGCAACTCATCTCCCAGCCCACTAGAGTAAACCCAAAGAGAGGAACCAGTACCCTTCTGGATGTAATTATCACCAACCGCCCCCAAAAAATCCATAACGTTCAGGTCCTCCCTGATTCCCTAAGTGACCACTCCCCTATTCTATTTCTTTGGGTGGCCCCCACTCCCAAACCCAAAGCCCAGACCACACTCCGCAGGCGCCCATCCTGGTGGGCTGAAAACCTTAAACAGCCTCGCCCAGATTGATCTGGTCCCCATTCAACATGCACCCGACATTGACACGGCTCTTTGCTCTTTTTTCCCAAACTTTTAACAAGGCCTGTGACCTCTTTGCACCCTGCCAAAATTCGATCCAAAAACACAATGCACCCTGGGTTACCCTGCCTTACTACAAATGCTTAGAAACAGGATAACCTCTGGCACCTTGCCACGGAAACAGGCGGATGGCTGATAGACAAGCCTACAATGCTGCTTAGAATAGGTGCTCATGGGCTGTCCGTAAAGCCAAGGCCGACCATTACCACGGCACCCTCACCTCCTCCTCCTGGGGGTCTGCCCGGACCTTCTGGGACAATATTAAACAGCTACATGGGAAATCACGCTCCCCTCCCCCTTCCCAGCTCACTATTGATGGCTCTACCTCCACTGACCCTGCCTACATAGCCAACTGCCTTAACACCTCCTTTACTGACCTTAGCTCTGTCCTCCCCAGTAATTTCTTTGATCCTCCCCCCAGCCTACCTCCCCCTGTCCTCCAATGCCCCAGCTTCCACCTATGCAAATTATCTGCCCAGGAAGCCAGACCCCTCCTAATTAAAGCATTAAAAGGCAATAACCCTGGCAGCGACTCCCTGGACCCCAGTATTCTCAGGCAGGTGCTGGAAGAAGTCCTTGCCCCACTCACCAGCGTACTAAACTGATCCCTCTGCCTAGGGCAATTTCCTACTGCATGGAAAACAGCCATAGTCACACCCATTCATAAAGGGGGCAACAGGTCCCTCGCCAGCAACTACTGACCAATCTCCATCCTCCCTTCCCTTTCCAAAGCCCTAGAAAAAGTGGTGGCCATTCAAATCACTGAATATCTGACAAAGCATAAGATCCAATGCCCAGAGCAGCACAGTTTTTGGGCTGGTCACAGTACCAGCACTGCACTAATTGAGTTCTCCAATTTCCTAAACTCCTCCCTGGATGCCAGCTCCCTAGCTGGTGCAGTGTTCGTTGACCTCTCAAAGGCTTTCGACACTGTCTCCCACCCTCTTCTGCTGGATGCCCTCTGCCACACTGGTTTCCATGGTGCATGAGCTATCTATCTGCTCGCTCACAGTGTGTAAATATCAATGGGACACTCTCTGAAAACTGCCCCATCCACTCAGGGGTACCCCAGGGCTCGATCCTGGGCCCCCCTCTCTTCTCACTCTATCTAAACACCCTGCCCAGTGTATGCTGTGGCAAAATTCTTATGTATGCAGACGATGCTGTCATTTTTGCCACCCACCACAATCTCATCTCCCTCCAGGACTCCCTACAACAATCCTACAATGATGCTGAAGCCTGGTTTAAGGAACACAGACTCATCATTAATCTTAAAAAAAAAACAAAAAACTATGCTCTTTGCCCACCCCCAAAACAGAGCCTGCAACCACCCACTCACTATCCTCCCTAGTACCAAACAACCGCTTGAACAAGTCTGCTCCTACAAATACCTTGGGGTTACTTTCGGCTCAGCCCTCACATTCCACACCCACATTGATGCCCTTGCATCCGCCATGAATACATGGCTCAGCATCCTCTACCGCTATAAAAACTGCCTCCTCCTGATGCTCTCCGACTTGCTGTCACGCCTTCAGTACTGTCCCTTGTAGACTATGGCCTGCCAGTCTATGGTGCTGCTGACATGACTGCCCTCAACAAAATTCACCTCACCCTAAATAAGGCCTGCAGACTGATCACTGCTGCCCCAGGCTCACACATACATGTCAACTCTATGACGAGGCTAAACTACTTAACCTGGATGAACGGCTACGCAATCAAACCTGCCTCCTCACAAAAAAACCTCAACTTGGGCTCTCCCCTCCTGGGGTGACTGCCTCCATCCACCATACCCCACCCACTATCGCAACCCGTACCTCCAACAGGACCACTCTACTGGTCCCCAGATCCAGGACCACCCATGGTCAGAGGTCCTTCTGCTACAGAGCCCCATCCTGGTTTTACTTTCTCCCTGCACCCACCTCCAATGCCCCCACAATCTCCAAATTCAAAACCGCCCTACGGAGCCAACTCTTTAACACACGCAGCTGCTCCTGTCTCTAAATATGGCCTCAACCTCTCCTCACTTGACAACGCCCGCTGGGTGGCATTCCACCTCACCCCCCACCCTCTCCCCTTGTGCACCATACCTCTGCTATAATCAGCCTGTGCCAGCTGTATCAATGTAATTACCACGAAATTGTAAATGTATGAAATCAATATGTGTAACGCTAATTTCAGCTACTTGTATCCTGTAACCTAAATTTGTCATGTATGTCCTCAATGTGACGAGGTACCTTTGGAAACGAGCCTCTGGTTCAAAGGTTGTAAACTGATTTACAATAAATAAATAAATAAAAAATCTTTATAAGACTGCCTCGGTCTGCCAGTTCTTTTTTTGCATGTGACGTATAGAGGGTTAAGACTGACAAAAACTGTTCAAAAGCTTGATGGTGTTACTAAACTTGGAAAAGGTAAGAATATACCTAAGGTCTTTCATAGAGTTTTAAAGGGTTCATTTTGGATACCTGGCTAGGTGCCCTTAGGTGAAAGATACAGTATATTGCATCCCCCCGAAGAGAAAATTATCTGAGCCTGTACATTTGGGTAAGCTAGCGTAAGGTTCACAGTTTGAATCCCCCCAGAAGTTGAGACCAAAGGTGATTCAGACCCACAAGAAGACAGGAGGGTTACCCTGTCTGTTACCTGTTCACATTACTGCGCTCGGAGGTTGGCACTATGGGAGCAGAGGGCCTGACCTGCTGAGTGCGGTTGTGACAGCGAGCACTAATAATATGCTCATAAATACCACACTTACCAACAAGGTTTGGTCTTCCGGCATGGGCACCCCTCTTCAAGATACTACACTTCCTACTCACATAAACACAACACCTATGTTTGTGTTGACCTAATGCTAGTCAGTCAGAGGATCCTATAGGATCTCGTGGGTGTCACATACAGCAGCATCTTGATTTCTGACCATGCTCCTCTGCTGGCTTATGGGGTGGGGGCACTGGGAACACAGATGCCCAAATCAAAGCCTTGGAAATTAGGCTCCACACTGCTAAAGAAAAGGAATTTGGGGGAGTCCTTGCAGAAAGGATCCAAGAATTTCTGGCTCACAACAAAAGAGGGGAGACATCAGACACCACTTGGTGGGATGCTCTAAAAATTACTGTGAGGGGGGAGATCATACCATTTGTCAACCACAAAAACAGTGAGAAAAAAAAATCTGAGAACTAGAAGATAGGATAGGATAGTGAAAGGGGAACAGAGACATAAGCAGAATCCCACTCGTGATGTATACAGAGAGCTGCAAAAAGCAGTTAGAGCTCAATACATTCAACATGAGGGTGGTGAAAGGTAGATTCTCCTAATGAGGGTAGGCTCCTTCTTCAAGGTAAAGCTGGGAAATGGCTAGTGTGGCAGCTTAAGAGGAAAACAGGCTCCTCATTTGTCTCATCAATCAGAATGGGGGGCCAAAAGGAATCTTATAATATACCTGATAGTGAGCATGCATTTAGGAACTATTACCAGAGACTCTATTCGTCAGAGTACAACCCAGGGGAAAGGGAGTTAAATTCCTTCTTTAATAAAAACCAAGTCTCTTTGTACTTCGGTTCAAATTTTGTTATATAAGAAAGAGGGCAGGGGTAACCTTTCTAATTGACGGCTGTTGAGTCTCCTTAATACAGATTTTAAACTTTTGATGAAAATTTTGAATACCAGACTTTTGACAGTGGCTCCGGCTTTGATTTCCCTTCACAAGACCTGTTCTGTGCCTGGTAGATCTATTAATTCTAATCTCCTCTTGCTCAGGAAATTGGTAGAACTTGGTAAAGAAGATAAAATAAAGGGGTTTCTTTTGTCTTTCGATCAAGAAAAGGCATTTGATCAGGTTCCACATGATATTTATTTCAGGTCTTGAGATCGTATGGTATTCCTGAACGTTTTGTGACTTGGCTAGCCTTACTGTATGGACATGCATATACACTGCCCCTGGTGAATGGCTTCCTGGGTTCTTATATACCCTATCCGCTGGGGTGAGGCAAGGTGCCCTTAAGTCCACTGCTTTATGTCTTCAGTTTGGACCCGTTGTTGAGAACTATTGCCCAAGATGCTCTTGTTGTTGGTGTTGCCCCCCCCCCCCAAGGTAAAGTAAGTGCTACAATTTCGGCTTATGCAGATGATGTCTGTGTGTTTGTTGCTGATGTTCCTTCTGGTACTAGGGTATTACATCATTTTTTATCTTATTCTACAGTGGCAGGTGCCTCCTTGAACAAAGTTAAAAGTTATTTGTACCCTTTGGATACTTTGCCTCCTGCTATATTGGATTTACAGGGCATTTCTGTGTTGCAAGGCCCAATTCAAGTTCTGGGTATTAGTTTTGGGAAGGTTGATAATGCTCTACTCAATTGGTCCACAAGAATAGATGTTGCTAAACCTAAGGTAACGTTATGGAAATCTTGGCAACAATCCAAACGTGTGAAGGTAACTATTGTTAAGATGTTGCTTCTTCCCCTTTTTTTATATCTTAGTGTAGTTTACCATGTCCCTCCTAATTTGGAAACCACTTTACTTAGTTTGTTTTTTCAAATCATTTGGGGTAGTCAGTTGAATCTGATCAAGAGGGATGTGTTGTATTTCCCTACAGCACAAGGTGGTTTGAACAGTGTTAACCCCATTACTTTCTATTATAGTATTTTTTTTCACCGTAACTTGATTGACCTTAGTTGTCCTCATTCTGTGATGTGGTTGATTTACGCGGATTCTTGATTAGGTCTTTTATTAGTAGTTGGACTGTGACAGGTAAAAGGGGACTTCTGGCTTCATTTCCTGCTTATTTAAGACCTGCTATTAAAAAGTTTGCAAAATGGAAGGTGCTTCCAGACCAGGTTTTTTCTAGATCAAGTAAATTTCTTTATGGGGTATTACAGTCTCAGGCTCATTCTGTTGTTCCTGTGTATATGGGCATTCCTGAGTGTTATACTGGTCACATACTACAAGGCCTGATAGATAAATTGATACCTCCTAGATTATGGGATGTGTTGTGGCTTAGTAGCCATAGCCGGCTTAATGTCAAAGGCAATGCTAAACATAAAATGGTATCTGACAGAATGTATCCTAGGCCTACTTGTGTGGCTCAGAAGGAAACTATGGCCCATTTTTATATACACTGTCCTTATGCATGGGATTTTTTGACCTTTTCTGTACGCTGGAGTCAGTCTTTTTGGAAGGCAGTTACTTATGTGGAGGTCGTTATGCCATACTTCCCTTGATACTGGAGTTTTAAGACTCTTATTTGCCATATTTAAATTTCATTTATGGCAGATGAGATGTCATCTTACTTTGCAACAGATTTAACTGTCTCCTTCCTGTGTTCTTGAACATCTTGAACATGATTTATCATATCAATGTTTTTCAGAACAGTGTAATTTGCCTTATGATGCCTGGATTGCACGTTGGAAGGAGGTACCCTTCCTGAAAGATAGAATTGGATGAATTTTTTTTCTTCTCTATCTTTTGTTCCTATTAGTATATATAAGTTCATGTGCTGTTTTCTCCCCTGTATCATGTTTTTTTTTTCTTTATCTTGATTGTATTTTTTTCCTTAAGTTTTGTTTTCATTATTACATTTTGTATTCGCATTGTTGGTTGATTTTCTGCTGTACTGTTTTATTTTTCGATAAGTGCCATGGAATCTTTAACATCCACCTGAACTACCACCAATCCAGGCAGATGGGACCTCGATTTAATGTCTCATCCAGAAGACGGCACCTCAGAAGTGCAGCACCCCTCTCATGCTGCACTACAGTGTCGGTACTGGGATATTAACATAAGTGCCAGATGTGGGAACTGAACACACAGCCCTCTGATCTCCTGGCCTCAGAGGTGAGTGGGCTACCTACTGAGCCACTGACACTGAGAAGGTATTGCTATCAGTGAGTCACCCTTATCAAGCTAGCTTTATTAAGGGCTGACGGGGAAAAGCAACATCAGAAAAACACTGAATGTGGGGTGGAGAGGAAGGGGGGTTGGGGGACACAGCAGGCATTCTTGCATTTGATGCTGAGAAGGCATTTAATGGCTTGGAGTGGGGGTACCTACACAAAACCCTTAGCCAATTTGGAATAGGTGAGATATTTGGTAATTGGATCAAGACACTTTATACACAACCCATGGCACAGGTTATGGTGAACAGTGGGTTGACCACATCCTTTGAACTGCAGAGAGGTACCAGACATGGGCATCATTTCTCCCAACTGTTATATCTTCTCTCCCTGGAGCTATTGGCCAAGGCTCTCAGGAACAACAAAGAGAGAAGGACTGAGAGTGGGGGATAGGGAGTATAAGGTATCATTGTTTATAGATGACCTCCTCCTTTATGTCCAGTGCTATTTGATTTACAATTAGTGTCTCGTGTAAACTATGATTTGGGAAATTCTGTAAACAAGACTTGCTTTACATGGAACCCATTTGCAGCTTTTACATAAAATTAAGTACCCAGTGGAGAGCCAAGCAGCACGTAGGTACAACACTTAGGGAATACGGGGAACTTTCTGTCCATAAGATCAACTGGGGAAAAGTATGCTGCTGTATGCTGGGTAAAAGAAAACTGGAACTGCGATTGACCCATCACTGGATATTCAGGTAGTGGGCAAATTAAAACAACAGGGAAATAAAATACTCAGATCTCTACCGAAGCTTTATGAGGTCATCTTCCCACCTCTCCTAAAAAAGATCAAGGAGGACCTCGATAGGTAAAAGAAAGTCCCTCTGTATTTAATACGGTGAATACTCTCAAAACATGAATCTTTCCCAGATTATTGCACATACCAGTCAAACTTCTCAAAGTATTTTTTGTAAGAAGAATGGTATGTTTCACCAATTCAAGTGGAGAGGTAAGCAATACCCTTCAGGCAAGTGGTGAGGAGGGAGCGAGGGCTCGCTGTCCCAAACACTCAGCACTTCTACTGGGCAACTCAACTAGCCTTTCTGGGTAGAAGGGAGAAAGAAAGGGAGAGGGAAGAACCTGTGCCACGGAGGGCTGTGGGGGAGCAGAAGTTGGGATGGCCCTCACTGGTGGGAGCATTGTTGAGCCTGATGCTAAGTGGTTTAAACTACATGAAAATTAGATACCCACTCATGAGAGGATAGTGTCAGATAAAGGAATAATGCCTGACAGGGTGGGTGTTATGCTGGGTTAACATCCCACCTCGGGTGGTTGGGCCCGAGGCCATCGGCCGAGGGCGTCCAACACCCGAGAAGGGATGTTATCCCAGCATAACACCCACCCTAGAGGGCATTATTCCTGTTATACAATGGCTCATTGTTATATATAAAATAAAAAAATAGTTTTAAAGAATGTTTTTATTAGTGTGGGAAAATATTTTTGTTTCTCAAGAGGAGATGCAAAAAAAGAGGAGAGCTATGATGAGGAGACTAGACCTGTGAACAGCATGGATGTTATGCCAGGATAACATCCCTGCTGTGATGGTCAACTGACCAATCAGGAGCCAGGATTCTTTCTTGCCATTGTATAACTAGGTGTAAGGCACATGACTATAGTGGACAGGAAAGGGGGATGTCACCACTGGCAGAAATAAGAATGGCATTCAAGAGGCAAGGAAGCTACTTTGCCTTAGTGCTCCAGGGACTCCTTCAGTGGTGCAGAGTAGGGCTGCAGAGGTTAGGTGACCTATTTATAGGGTGGGAGGGGGGATCATATCCACTTTTGCTGAACTAAAAAAAAATAATTTTAATCTGCCAAGCTCCATGCATTTTGTGTACCTGTGTGTTACAGGCCTGCTTAGAGGTGAAGGTGTAGATATCCCATCTCCTGTACTTTCACTACTTGAGGCCATCTTTACAGCCCCACAACTGAATACAAAGCCCCTCTCTGCATACTATAATCTCATCTGAGGTGAAACATAGAAGCACAGAAACATAGACTTTGATGGCAGATAAGGACCGCTTGGCCGACCTAGTTTGCCCATTTCCCTACCTATTAGATAAGCTGCAGATCCTAGTTAACCAACAACCTACTTCTTCTTACCCTCCCACCAGAATTGCCTTATGTCTGTCCCATGCTTCCTTGAATTCACCCGCTGTTTTTGACCCCACGACCTCCTCAGGAAGGCCGTTCCATGCTTCCACCAACCTCTCTGTGAAAAAATACTTCCTCACATTGCCCCTGAGCCACCACCCCATCTTCAAATTGTGTCCCCTTATTCTTGCATGTCTCTTTTTCTGAAAGATGCTACCCTCTTGGACTTTGTTGATTCCCTTGAGGTACTAGAAAGTTGCTATCATGTCCCCCCTCTCCCTCCTTTCCTCAAGGGTATACATATTGAGATCCTTAAGTCTCTCTTCATATGGCTTCTGTTGCAGACCCTGCACAATTTTAATTGCCCTCCTCTGGGCTGCCTCCATCCTGTCTATGTCCTTGCAGAGATGGGGTCTCCAGAACTGCACGCAGTACTCCAGATAGGGTCTCACCAACTGTCTGTACAGAGGGATAACAACTTCCTGTTTTCTACTGGTGATGCCTGTTCCTATACATCCCAGTATCCCCCCAGCCATCCTTACTGTCTTCTCACATTGCTTGCTTACCTTTAAGTCATCTGCTATAACTACCCTTCAGGTCCCTTTCCATTTTGTTGCTGTTTGTCCCCCATTGTGCACTCTTCCCTGAGTTTTTGTTTCCCAGGTGCATTACTTTGCACTTCTTTGCATTGAATCTAAGTTGCCATACTTTTGACCATTCCTCCAACCTTGATAAGTACCTTCTCATCCTTTCTCCCCCCTCCCCCCCGTGTATCAACTCTGTTACAGGTCTTTTTGTTGTCTGCAAATAGGCATACTTTTCCTTCCAGTCCATCTGTAATATCACTTATAAAGACATTAAAAAGGACAGGACCCAGTACTGAACCCTGCGGTACCCCTCTAGTAACCTCCTTTTCTTTGGAGTGGACTCCATTTACTATTACACTCTGTATCCTGTTGTCCAGCCAATTTTTTACCCAGTCTACCACCTTGGAACCCACTCCCAGGCTAGCTAATTTGTTTATTAATCCTTTGTTTGGGACTGTGTCAAATGCCTTGCTAAAGCCTAGGTAGGCCAAGTCCACAGCCCCTCTCGGGTCTACTACTTTGGTCACCCAGTCAAAGATATCTATTAGATTCGTTTGACATGACCTTCCCACTGTGAATCCATGCTGCCTTTGGTCCTGTGCCAAGCTGGCCTTTAGGTACTCAACAATTCTTTCTTTCAGAAGTGATTGTATCATTTTACTTACCACTGAGGTCAAGCTAACAGGTCTGTAGTTTCCTGCCTCTGCTTTGCTCCCGCTTTTATGAAGGGGAATCACATCCACCCTCCTCCAGTCCTTAGGTACCACACCATCCTCCCATGATTTGTTGAAAAGGATAGTCAGTGGTGTCACTAGTTCTCCCCTTAGTTCTTTTAGAATTATGGAGTGAATCCAGTCAGGCCCCATGGTTTTGTCCACCTTCAGTTTTAGGAGTTCTTTCAGAACCCTTTCTTCTGTGAAAGGACTGGTATTGACTCCCCCCCCCATCCTGAGTGCTCCTATTGACTGGATTAGGTATATGCCCCTCCTCTTCTTTTGTGAATACTGAGCAGAAGTATTTGTTCGTATCCCTGCTTTTTCACTGTCCCTCTCTGCCCAGCCACCCTCCCCTTTACTAAGCCTCACTATCCCTCCCTTGGTCTTTCTTCGCTCCCTAATGTAGATATAAAAGGTTTTATCCCCCTTCTTAACCGAGTTGGCTATCTTATCCTCAGTTTGGGCCGTTGCTATTCTGACTGCCTTCCCTGCTTCCTTCTGCTTTTACTGGTACAGTACTCTGTCCTGCTCCTTCTGTGTTTCCCTTATACTTCCTGAATGCTATCTTTTCTCCCTAACCTTCCCCACCATCTCTTTTGAGAACCATAGTGGGTTTTCTTTCTTTCATTTTGATTTGTTTATTTGCTTCACATAAAGGCTTGTTGCCTCTGTGATGGCAATTTTGATTTTTCCCTGTTGTTCCTCCACCCCTCCTTCTTGCCTGTTTGCTAGTGATTTTCTGAGGCACTCTCCCATTTTGACAAAGTCAGCCATCCTAAAGTCCACTACCCTCATTTTTGTATGGCTTGCCTCTGCAGCTGTGTTTATCGTGAACCACACTGTTTGGGGGTCACTTGTTCCCAGATGGCTACCCACTTCTTGATCCGAGATCCTCTCCCCCGTTCCTGTTTGAGAGTAGGTGAAGGCCAGACAGTAATTAAGACTATAGGAATGCATGGGGCAGAGACATGGGAGTTGAGGTTACCTCTGAGATATGGCAATAGGCTATACTTCATGCATCCAAGTGTTCCTAGCCAAACAGGCTGCAACAGATACAATGCAATATTTTGTACATAACGTATTCCCACCTGAAAAACTGCACAGGATCAAGCCAGAGATACATGCAACATTCCCAAAGAGTCTAACAGACACTGGCTCATTTGGCCACATAACCTTACACTATCCCACAATGCAGATTTACTGGAGGGAAGTGCATAGTATAATGGAAAATATACTTGACACCAGACTGTGTGACACCCCTTTGGAGATGCTGTTGGGAGCAGAACCTAGGGTTAGAGACAAGCAAATCAATCAGCTGTGGTAATAACCCTAGTCACTGCTAGGAAAACCAAGGCACAGTGTTGGGGGAGAGTGCAACTACTGTACCTCTCATAGCTCACTGGCTGGCTAAATTAATGGACTGCATGAGGCTGGAAAAAACACAGCTCAAGACTAATGCAGCAGGGAATAAATCTGAATTTATATGACAACCCATACTGCAGGCCATAGAGAGGGGCACTATGCCAGTATGAGTCCAGAGGGATAAAGTTCAGATATATCGGATTAACCAACGAAAGGAGTATATGACAAACATTGGTATTGTGCCGGATAGTAGATTTAGATTTAGGGACATTTTGGTGGAGGAAACGTTGGATTATCTGTATAAAAGAATGTAAGAACTCATAATTTTGATGATGGGGTTTAAGCTATTTTCCTGTGTTGTTGATTTAATGGCTTTTCCTTTAAGTGTATTATTTAATTTTTCACTGCAAACAGGTATAGTCCCAGGGATCTGGAAGCAGGCAACCATGGTGCTAGTCACTGAACTTGGCTACAGAACTCTTGTAAATCATTATAGACCTATCTCACTCCTCTCCCCACTGTCCAAGGTCTTAGAGAAGGTGGTCTTCAACCAAGTTAAAGCATATTTGGAACAATATAACATTTTGTCTCCATGTCAGCATGGATTTGGTAAGGGGCATAGTACACTTACCACCCTGGTCAGATTTGCTATCTATGTCCATTAGGCCTTGGAAAGTAGTGATATGGCAGCTGTGATATTTCTTGATTTATCAGAAGTTTCTGATTTGGATTGCCACAGTAGCCTACTTGCCAGATGCAGAGACCTAAGACTAAACAACAAAGGGCTGAAAATTGATCCCCGTGGTACTCCAATATCTCATACCCAACAAGGCTTTCTTCGGCTGCAATCTCTCCTCTAAACTGTCACCTGTGATTCCTCTCGACTACATTGGCCTACCCACTCACCTTACTGATAGAGCCATTGTACCTGTTTAAGTCTCCTTAACATGTATGTACCACACTTGTTTGAAGTGCTGCTGTTTGTAATTAGCACTTACGGACCATATGTGTTTTGAACTTGTCTGTAGTTTTGTTGCTGCTGAACTTGCTTGTACCTGTTTGTTATGCCTTACTTTGTTTGACTTGGAACCTTTGTAAATGAGCCTTCCAGCTCAAAGGTGTTAATTTGAATCTCAAATAAATAAATAAATATTCTAGACAAGGACAAAAATACACCCTTCACTGAAACTGTCTGCACTCTTGTAACCCCTAGGTGGCACTATCCCAAGGGCTACTACCCCTGCCTGCTTGGCTAGTAGAAGGTTAAGGGGCCTGAGTTCTGAAATGGGTGCCTCCATCCAGAGGTCAGGGGTGGTAGTGGTCAAGCTAACCTGGGCACAGCCCTCCGGGACACTGTAACTCCCCCTCTTTCCCCTCTAGTGCCCTGAACACTATACAATAATCAATTTCACAATACCCCTGATACACCACACAAGTACCCACACTGTTTGCACTTACCACCAGGGCTGGTTCCTCTGGTTTGACCCCGGGGCCCCCCTGTAAAACAAGGTTAAGCACAGCAAATAGCAACAGTACAGTACTTTGAGCACAAACTGGAACCACAGTCAGATTACATGCAGAAAAAATTAGATCTGATTTATTCAGGGGTCTTGAACAAGGGAGGGGCAAAATCAGGTTAATTAGCTTAAATGTTATATCAATCAAGCAGTTATGCATACGTTTTGAGTCCCCCCACACAGTCCACCTCTGGGTACCCAGGTAGAGAAGAGATGGACTAGCCAGGACAGTTGCCCGGGGTTGCAGCTGGTTGGGGCCCTGTGATGGGAAACAAAACATGCACAGTACACAATATTTGTAATCCGGAGCCAGAGGGCTCAGTTCACAAAGGAAACAAAACAACAAGACAATCAGATGACACACTGAGTTTAAGCTGTTGTTGTAGGGAGCTACCTTGGTATTTACTCACGATACCCAAGACTGGACACAGGCTGGATGAAAATCGAGACTGCAGGTGGTTGATCTGGAATGCCAGGAGAAGTAGGACCCACACAAGTCGCAGAGGCGTCGTTCCTGTTAAGTGTGGAGCAGGGGACTGATCCCCAGGCAGGTCTCTCATCGATGGCTTCACTGTGCAGTGGGTAGTCTGGCTGGGCCAGTCTGGCAAAGCCCAGACAGCATGAAGACAAGTTCGGAAGCAGTCCGTTTTGGGCTGGATACAGCTTCCAGCAAGCAGAACACAGTTCACACAGTGGGGAACTAACTCACAACCCACTAGCAGCTCATAGCACATTTACATGTACAGGAATTCTACTGTACCAGGCAAAGCGCTCCCCGGGCACTATCGCAAAGTCTCTGCACACACCGGGAGCTTAGGGGTAGCTGGAACTCCTGACAGGCCGATCGCATTCAGCAAAAATATTTGATCTTCTTCAAGTTGAGCCTGGCCCACTTCAGTAGCTTACTTTAGTCACACAAACTTGGATTTAGTCCAAAATAGTTCTCTTCTCTTCTCTTCTCTCCCTCTCAGGAGCAGCACACCAGCATGCAGGCCAAAAATTTTGCCTTTTCAGAGTTCTTCCATGTGAATCCACTCAGCTCCTTCTTGCTCAGCTTCCAGTTTCGTTCTAACTGGAAAACTGCAAGCAGCCCGGGACCTCCCCAAGACCCAAAATATTTGGTTTGCTAATTTGGCTGTCAGTCAAAGCGAGAGCTCCCCCTTCAGTTGCAAAAAAGGTGCAAAAAGTTCAAACTGCAGTTCCTATAGATTTTGAATTCAGACAGCTCCTGCAGTCCGGCTACATTTTAGATCCCACCAGAACTGATTGGTCCAATTTGCAGTCCAGGACCAAGATAGTGGAGACAAACAAAACAGTCCTTGCTACGAAGAAAGCAGGTTAGACAAACTACATTACCATTACCACTGTAAATGATTTTCAGCAAATAATTACATCTTTCAACAGAGCTGCCTCTCAGATCACTCATGCTGCATTTAGTTAGCTCTTAAAGAGACAGTACACAGAGGCTATACAAGCTCTGGTAATCACATTTAAACTGCTAAAACGCAGGATACCAGCCTGGCAGTGAGCATTTAGACAAGCTCAAGGAAGACTTTTTGGGAGCCCCCATTTGTAGGGGGGGTTACACCCTTCCCTGCCTGGGCAAACTTGGCATCCACGTCAAGTCTGTACCATCATAACATTGAAAATGCAACATATACAAGACATTTATACCGTTAGCATGCTCTACAAGTACTATCTGATTCATCACCTGGCATAACGTGTCACTTTACTATACATTTCAATGTGCTCCACTATATCATTTCCATTCTGACAATACATTATGCATATTTCACACTGGTAAATTGAACATGACTATACAGAATTATGTAATAACTTCTTGTACTCTAAACAATGCAAGAGGGGGCCCTTCCATATCAGGTAACTTGGGGCTGGATGGGGCAGGGGCACCATGGTGATAGGGCAGAACAAGTAACCTGGAATGGGCTGTCAAGCTCAATTTGGGCAGTGAGCTCTGAGAGACCTATACACCTTTGTGGACTACATTGAGAGGCAAATCATGTTCAATTTACCAGTGTGAAATATGCATAATGTATTGTCAGGGAGGCAGTATAGCGCAGTGGTTTAAGGCTCTGAGCTGCAAATCTGGTGACATCCAACAGACCAGACCTGGGTTTGAATCCCACAGCTTCCACTTGCATACTGTGTGACTCTGAGCAAATCACTTAACTTCCCTGTGCTCCCAGGTCGCTCCTGTAAAAAAGCTTTCAGCTTAGTGTGCTACTCCTGGTTAAACAATTAAAAAAAAAAAAAAAAAAATCCACTGGACTCCCAGGGGAATCGTAACTGAAGCACACCACTGGCTTGACAGCTCGGCCAGTCTTTCTGGGGTGAACGACCACAGTCTCTGTACTTTCAGCAATGGTCTTGGAGCTTTCATCACTTGTGAGGGGTGCCTCTGCATGAAAGGGAATGTCCAAGCTGGGAGCACTGTCAGCCCCTTGCTCTGTAGTCTCTGTTTCTACAACACTTGGCTCATTTTGAAGACACCCTGGCACTGAAGGGGGGTTGTCAGCACTCTCATAGTGTTCCTCAAGTTCTGGCATGTCACCAGAAAGACTCATACCATCAGCCTCTCCTTCAGGCAAATCATACAGTTCCACAATACACAAAGACTCAGCATCCTCAGACGTGATACTTTGCACTTCACGTTCAGGGAGCAATGGCTCCAAGGATGATGCCGGGGCGTTAGGCAGTCCAGAATGCCCAGCTTCATCCCCAGAATTCAACATAGGATTTCCATGAAACAACTGACTCAGTTCATATGAGGGGTAATAGGCATTGTCACACTCACTGTCATCCGAGTTAGACTGGCATTCACTATCATTCTGGGCCTGCTGCGGGGAAAGTCTTAAATTGGCAACCACGGGGGCAGGCTGACTCTGTTTCTTTCTTGCAGCAGCATGAGTCACTGGTCCAGGGGAATCAATCTCGGTGGGTTCAGCCTCAATTATAACTTGAGCAATAGATAGCAAGTGGTTATAGTGCATGGTCTTGACAGCTTTGGAGTTATTCTCTGGGTGCACTTCGTACACTGGCAGATCATCCAACTTTCCAACTATGACATGGGGAAGATGGTGCCGTCGATTAGCAATTTTGGGTTTGCCATGCAATCCTAAATTTCGCAGCAACACACGGTCTCCAGGCCTAAGCTCTTGAGCCTTTACTTTTCTATCATGTCTCTCTTTGTTGGCTAGATTTCTTTTGGTGGCCATTGTCTGGGCCAGTTGATAGGCATGGTTCAATTGAGCTTTAAGTTTTTGTACATATTGCAGGTAATCTTCGGCTTGGACCCCATTGGGAGAAACCCCAAAACAGACATCAACAGGCAGCCAGGCCTCTCTCCCGAACATGAGGAGTTAGGGAGAGAACCCAGTAGCATCATTCTTTGTGCAATTGTATGCGTGTACCAAGGTGCTAATCTGCTGGCTCCATTTATGCTTATCTTTTGGGTGGAGGGTGCCTAGCATGTCTAGTGGGGTGCGGTTAAAGCATTCAGGTTGAGGATCCCCCCTGCGGGTGATAAGGGGTGGTTCTTGACTTTCGCACCCCCTGCAGAGAGAGCATTTCTTTGATTAGCAGACTCTCAAAGTCCCGGCCCTGATCAGAGTGAATTCGCTGGGGGGCACCATAGTGGACGAAGAAATTTTCCAGTAGCACCTTGGCCACAGTAGATGCTTTTTGATCTTTGGTGGGAAAAGCTTGTGCATACCGTGTGAAAAGGTCCATAACCATTAACACATTGCCAGTTGTTTCGCTGATCAGGCTCTAAACTCAAGAAGTCTATGCAGACTAGTTCCATTGGGGTGCTGGTAGTAATGTTGACAAGTGGGGCAGCCCTCTGAGGCAGGGCTTTTCTCTGCAGGCAGCGACTACAAGTCCTTACATGGTGCTCAACATTGGCCCCCATCTTGGGCCAGTAGAATCGAGATCGTACTAGGTCAAGGGTCCGATCGATACCGAGGTGGCTCATATGATTGTGGAGGGACCTCAGTACCAAATCTTTGAAGGCTGTGGGCAGGACCAATTGTTGCTTGTCTATTTGGCCACCCTGATCTACAGTCTCTCTATACAACAACTGATTAAGCAGCTTCAACCTGGGGCCTTCTTTAAACAATAAATCGGTTCTCAGATCAGAGGAACGCAACTTGAACACATCTTTTCTTGCACGAAGGATGTCAAGTGCTGGCTGAATCATAGGATCTTGGGATTGAGCCTGCTGAATGCTGTCGTTGTCAAACTGAGGTAGTGTACTAATATCTAGAGCAGAAAAGTGGCAATATGCAGCCGGTATGCAGGTGTCAGAGGGGCCCAAGCAATCTGCTAAGCAGTCCACTGTGTCCATAGACATCTGTTCATTTCTATCAAACTTTTGGCACAATGCTTGGATGTCAGGTTCAGACAGCCTGACCCAGTCGCTCTTGGAAATGGGCCTCCGGGATAGGGCGTCAGCATCAATATGATTCAGGCCCGGTCTGTATTCGACAGCATAATCATATGTTGACAATGCAGAAAGCCACCGATGCACCGTGGCATCTAACTTAGCTGAAGTCTGTACATAGGTCAATGGGTTATTGTCAGTCCTCACCAATATTTTTGCCCCATAGAGGTAATCATGAAACTGGTCGACAATGGCCCATTTTAACGCAAGGAACTCCAACTTGTGCACAGGGTAGTTTTGCTCTGACAGGGTCAAGTTCCTACTGGCGAATGCCACTGGTCTCAAACCATCCTCATGGTCTTGATACAGTACAGCTCCTAGACCCTGCAGACTGGCGTCAGTATGCAGCACATAGGGTTTGGTGGGATCAGCATAAGCGAGGATGGGGGCATGGGTGAGCTGGTATATGACTTAGTGGAAAGCTGCTTCACAGTCAGGCGTCCAACGGGACCTGAAAAGTTCACCTGGGTGATAATATGCTTTGTCTGGTTCTTTGATGGACCCTTTTTTGTATTTCCGATTGGTAGGAGGGTAACCCTGGGTAAGATTCAAGAGTGGTCGAATCACTTTGGAATAGTCCTTTATGAACCGGCGGTAGTAACTACAGAATCCCAGGAAATGTTGTAGTTCTTTCAAATTGTGGGGCTGGGGCCAAGTAGTCAAGGCTTCAACTTTACTAGGATCAGTCTCTATCCCCTCTGTAGACACTATGTGCCCCACTTATTTCACAGAGGTTTGGAAAAACTGGCACTTGTCGATGGACAGCTTGAGGCCAAAATCTTCCAGTCAGTCTAGTACTTTGAACAGTCGACTCTCATGTTCCTCTAGGGAGCTCCCAAATGCAATGACATCATCCAAGTACACCAGGCATTCCAACAAATTCATATCTCCCACTGCTCATTCCATCAGTCACTGGAAGATGGCTGGGGTGCCTGATATCCCCTGTGGCATTCTCAGGAATTCGAAGAACCCCAAAGAACAGATGAAGGCTGTCTTCTCATGGTTCTCTGGAGCCATCGGAATCTGGTAATATCCACTGCGAAGATCCAACACCAAGAACCATTTGCTCCCATTCAAACAATCCAGAGCATCTTGTATACAGGGCATGGTATATTAATCGGGGATGGTCCGCCGATTCAGAGTTCTATAATCAACACACATTCTCACAGTTCTGTTCTTCTTATGGACAACCACCATGGGAGAAGCATATGGGCTCCTGGATTCTTGTATCACACCAGCCACGAGCATTTCCTGCAAGTGTCTTCTCACATCATCTATGTCTGCAGGGGCTAGGCATCGAGACCTCTCTCGAAGTGGCCATTCATTGTGCAGGTGTATGTGATGCTCTGCACCCTGAACACATCCCACATCCCATTCCTTCAATGAAAACACTTGATCTCAATGGGCAAGTTTCTGGCTAATTCTAGTCTTCCATTCAGCTGGCAACGGGGAGTCACCAAAATCAAACAAGTCGGGAGTCACTCTATCTGTCTTGCCAGGGTGCTTGTTGCAGGGCAACACTGCAGTGTCTGCGCAGTGTACCATAGCTAGGGTGCATCCTCTGTTCACCCGGATCTCCCGATCTGACACATTATGAATCTGGACCATCACTCGTCATGCATAGGCATGAGCACGAGCTGGCAAGATGCTGGGCTTAACCAATAATCCTTAAAGCAATTTTCCATCGCCTGGCGCATCCAACATCAGTATTTTGTTCTTGACATCTTTGCGGAGGCGGACCTCCCCTTGAACTGTACACTGGGCATTAGGGTCCAGTACCATTGAATTGGGATCCTTCTTCCACACGACCCCTACCGGTTCATCCTGGTCCACTCCCTTCGGGTTCTGTTACAAATCATAGGCCCTCTTGATCAGAGCGGGAATTCTTAGGGCCCTCCCAGTCTGTCGCTCTTGTTTCTCGTGACAGAGTTGTGCCAGTCTCCCAAACATATGGGCGTTGGTCACAATTAACAGGGGAACCCCATCATACAGTCCAGTAGGGGGACACACTAAGGCCAGTGTCTTGACTTGCTCTTTTACACCAGTTACAGCTGTAGGAAATTACAACCAGAGGCGGACATATCCTAGGTTGGGATAAGACTCGGCGCTCAGCCCCCACACATGTAGGCCTTCCAGGGATTGTAAGGGCACAGCAGATAAGTGTTTGTCATACCAGTCCTTAAATACAATGGTCACTTGCGACCCACTGTCCAGCACAGCCCGAGTAGGAATACCATTCACAGCCACGATAGTCTCCATTGAAGGGCCCACTATTTTGGACCAGTCTGGAGGGACAGCAGTAGGCGCCTGGACAGATGGTTTAGCCACATAGGGATTTGAGTTACTACTTCTTGAACCCTCACTGCAATCATTTTGGGCACTCCTCAACCGCTGATTCGTTCTCCGAAGCTCGCCTTAAAGTCTATATACAACTTTATCTAGGTCTTTTGTGGACCTGCATTCTCTCTTCATGTGCCCATCCTTCCCACAATTATGGCAAAATATGTTTTCTGGGATTTGGGGTGGCCGAGGCATCACACTGGGAGCTGAGGCGGTGATACTACCAACCGAGAACCTTGGTGCCATCCCTGTCTGCTGTGTGGTGAGCATTTGGAGACATCTCTTCAATTCTCTTACTTTCATAGCCAAGACATCAAGTATTGAGCTGCTGTCAGCAGGAGATGCCTGGGTGGACACCCCCACCCCATAGCAGATGCAGTTGGATAAGGGTCGGTACCTGTACTTGCAGGAGCAGCCTTCATAAAGAGACAGGATTTTGTTTCCCTGAACTCCCTCAGCAGGTCATCCCATGGTGGCACACCCTCATTGGTCCCCACTTTGGAAGGGCCTTCTGATGCCATGATCACTTGGGCTGCTCTCACCCTAGAATTACAATCCCCCTCTTCATCTTCAACCTCCTGGAGTTCTTTTATCAAGTCACAATAGTCCGGTGGGTTACCCCTTCTATCTGGGAGCCTTAATTGAAGGAGATGCAATTTAGAATGCTTTGCATGTTGCAGTATGTGCCCCAACCTCACATGGTTTAAGTCACTGGCGGCTATCGCACCTTTTCAGTAAGCCTTCTGCAGTGCTCTTTCCAGATGAGTAACATATGCAGACAAACTTTCCCCTGGCCATTGTTTTGTGCCTTGAAATTTCCACATCAAGTTCTCCCCTGACTCAATGCTCCCAAAATTGCCTTCAAGTGCAGATAGTTACTTCTGGGCAGATGCATCAGGGTTTGTGGACCTCAGAAATTTAATGGCCTCTAGGGCGGGACCCCTCAAACTTTCTATGATCCTTTTCCATTTCTCAGCCTCCTCACACTGCCATTCAGGTACCAAAAGGGCAACACAATCTATCCATGTCTCCCAATCATCCTCCTCTTGGGGGTTGGGAGGGTGCCAGAGAAGATTCTCAACCTTCGGTAAGAGTCTTGATTAATGGCAGGTACAGACTAGGAGCCAGCATTGGCACGGGCACAAAAGGAGGGGCAATAACGGGTGCTGGAGCACGAGGGGGTGTTGGGGAAGGAACACTCCAGGTGGCAGGAATAGTTTCTTTAAGTCCTCCACAGTTTTCCCTTCCTCCAGCAGCAACTTAGCAAATTTCTCCTCAAAAGTCTCAGATAGTTGGGGGGGGGGCTCATTCTCCCCAAGGTCTTTACTGTCTTTAGTTATCACTCTCCAGGCAGTGAGGCTCCTTTGGGGTGATAGTCTGTGGCACTTTGGAACTGTCTACTGGGTCCTTACACTCTACTAATGCCATGAAACTTTGTGCGAGCAGATTAGCCCGTTGCCCCACCACCACAGGGTTTTGTAAACATTCAACCTTGGAAAGTACTCCCTCTACAGTGTCCTTATTGATACCCAAGGGAATATCCAGGATAAGTATAGCATTTTGGGGGTCAATCTCCTGCCCAGTACACCACCCCACCAACTGGTGTACAGCCACTTCAGTTGGGGTAGCCATTTATGTTGGACAATAATTCGTAGTTTCGGTCACTAGAAGACACAAAATCCCAGTGGTGAGCCTCCAAGATGTAACCCCTAGGTGGCACTATCCAAAGGGCTACTACCCCTGCCTGCTTGGCTACTAGCAGGTTAAGGGGCCTGAGTTCTGAAACGGGTGCCTCCACCCGGAGGTCAGGGTTGGTAGTGGTCAAGCTAACTTGGCACAGCCTCCGGGACACTGTAACCCCCTCTTTCCCTCTAGTGGCCTGAACACTGTACAATAATCACTTTCACAATACCCTGATACACCACACACAAGTACCTACACTGTTTGCACTTACCACCAGGGTTGGTTCCTCTGGTTCGATCCTGGGGACCCCCTGTAAAACAAGGTTAAGCACAGCAAATAGCAACAGTACAGTACTTTGAGCACAAACTGGAACCACAGTCAGACTACATGCAGAAAAAGTTAGATCTGATTTATTCAGGGGACTTGAACAAGGGAGGAGCAAAATCAGGTTAATTAGCTTAAACGTTATATCAATCAAGCAGTTATGCATGTGCTTTGAGTTCCCTCACACAGTCCACCTCTGGGTACCCAGGTAGAGAAGAGATGGGCTAGCCAGAACAGTTGCCCGGGGTTGCAGCTGGTTGGAGCCCTGTGATGGAAAACACAACATGCACAGTACACAATATTTGTAATCCTGAGCCAGAGGGCTCAGTTCGTAAAGGAAATGAAACAACAAGACAATCAGATGACACACTCAGATTAAGCTGTTGTTGTAGGGAGCTACCCTGGTATTTACTCACGATACCCAAGACTGGACAGGCTGGACAAAAATCGAGACTACAGGTGGTTGATCTGGAATGCCAGGAGAAGTAGGGCCCACACAAGTCACAGAGGTGTCGTTCCTGTTCAAGCGTGAAGCAGGGGGCTGATCCAAAGGCAGGTCTCTCGTCAATGGCTTCTCTGTGCAGTGGGTAGTCTGGCTGGGCCAGTCTGGCAAAGCCCAGACTGCATGGAGACAAGTTCGGAAGCAGTCTGTTTTGAGCTGGATACAGCTTCCAGCAAGCAGAACACAGTTTACACAGTGGGGAACTCACAACCCACTAGCAGCTCATAGCACATTTACATGTACAGGAATTCTACTGTACCAGGCTAAGCGCTCCCCAGGCACAATTGCAAAGTCTCTGCACACACCAGGAGCTTAGGGGTAGCTGGAACTCCTGACAGGCTGATCGCATTCGCAAAAATATTCTGTCTTCTTTAGGTTGAGCCTGGTCCACTTCAGTAGCTTCATTTAGTCACACAAACTTGGATTTAGTCAAAAAAAATTCTCTTCTCTCCTCTCAGGAGCAGCACACCGGCATGCAGGCCAAAAACTTAACCTTTTCAGAGTTCTCCCATACGAATCCACTCACGATTGCTGCTCAGAAACACTTTAACTCCTTCTTGCTCAGCTTCCAGCTTAGTTCTAACTGAAAAACTGCAAGCAGCCAGGGACTTCCCCAAGATCCAAAAGATTTGGTGTGCTGATTTGGCTGTCAGTCAAAACGAGAGCTCCCCCTTCAGTTGCAAAAAAGGCGCAAAAAGTTCAAACTGCAGTTCCTATAGATTTTGAATTCAGACAGCTCCTGCAGTCCGGCTACATTTTAGGTCCCACCAGAACTGATTGGTCCAATTTGCAGTCCAGGACCAAGATAGTGGAGACAAACAAAACAGTCCTTGCTACAAAGAAAGCAGGTTAGACAAACTACATTATCATTATCACTGTAAATTATTTTCAGCAAATAGTTACATCTTTCAACAGAGCTGGCTGTCAGATTACTCATGCTGCAATTAGGCAGCTCTTAAAGAGACAGTACACAGAAGCTATACAAGCTCTGGTAATCACATTTAAACTGCTAAAACGCAGGACGCCAACCTGGCAGTGAGCATTTAGGCAAGCTCAAGGAAGACTTTTTGGGAACCCCCATTTGTAGGGGGTTACACTCTGTTAATTAAATAATCTTCAGGCCAGTTCAATGCAATATCCTTAAGTCTCAGGTCCCTGCATCTGGCAAGTAGGGTACTGTGGCGAACCAAATCAAAAACTTTTGATAAATCAAGAAATATTGCAGCTGCCATATCACTACTTTCCAAGGCCTAATGGACATAGATAGCAAATCTGACCAGGGTAGTAAGTGTACTGTGTCCCTTACCAAATCCATGCTGACATGGAGACAAAATATTATATTGTTCCAAAATATGCTTAAGGATATTGCTTTGAACTGGTCTGAAGATTATTTAATTAATAGAGTGCAGACAGTTTCAGTGAAGGGTGTATTTTTGTCCTTGTCTAGAATATTTATTTATTTGAGATTCAGATTAACACCTTTGAGCTGGAAGGTTCATTTACAAAGGTTCCAAGTCAAACAAAGTAAGGCATAACAAACAGGTACAAGCAAGTTCAGCAGCAACAAAACTACAGACAAGTTCAAAACACATATGGTCCATAAGTGCTAATTACAAACAGCAGCACTTCAAACAAGTGTGGTGCATACACGTTAAGGAGACTTAAACAGGTACAATGGCTCTAGCAGTAAGGTGAGTGGGTAGGCCAATCTAGTCGAGAGGAATCAGAGGTGACAGTTTAGGGGAGAGATAGCAGCTGAAGGAGGCCTTGTTGGGTATGAAATATTGGAGTACCACAGGGGTCAATTTTCAGCCCTTTATTGTTTAGTAATTTTTTAAATGATTCCGTTCCTAATTTTTCCTGTTATAGACTATGGGCTCTGCTGTACTGTGCAGCTTCAGAAACTGCTTTGAACAGAGTTAATATTTTATATGCCAATGCTTATGCTTGTCAATTTGCTTTATAATATTCAAGATACTCGCATATCACTATGACTGTGTGACTCTGAGCAAGTCACTTAACCACCCAATGCTTCCAGTTTACTCCTGAAAACAGGCACTTGTGCCTAGTGGGCCTTACCCGGTTACCAAAGACTAAAATAAAAAATAAATCAATAAATACATAAAGATGTGTATTTATTGTTAAGTTTGTTTTCCTTTGAAGCAGATTGTTTGTATTGTGGCTTCGCTTTCCTTTTGGCATTTTTGGCACAGTAACGTAACATTTTCTTTTAAAAACATATGGAGAATGAGTGAAACTGGTTATGCCATTCGATCAACAAGTTCAATGAAACTCAAACCACCTTTTTATGGCTGCGTGGGCGGAGCCTGCAGCTGTTTTGACATCGGTGACTCTAAAAACAGTCTACTGTGGCGCACTTCCATATTGTAGTGTCAGAAGTGTAGCCTTCCAACACTCCAAAAAAAATTAAAACAGTCCGCGATGATGATCGCAATGCATTAGGCAGGACCACACTATTTGTTGTGCTGTCCACCACTGAACTGCAGATTAGTGAGCATCACGCATGCGCAGTTCCGTCAGTGCCACCATCTTGGGAATGGCATTTTGCCATTCAATGAACTGCGCATGCATGAGTGCCATGCATGCACAGTTCTGCTGCCACCACCATCTTGCTGATGGCATTCAGTAGCACTCGTTCTACAACACTTGAACAAGCTTGCCACAGCCATATCGGCTCTAGCTAAATCTTGTTACAAGACTGCACTGGCTTAATGTACCTTTTTTTGTGTAAATTCATTAAAAACTAGATGAAACTTGCTACCAAATCATTTTATTTATTGAAGATATATATGTCCTTTTTTATAAATCAGTTTATTAGATTTTCTATATGTCTTTAAAAAACAGACAGTTCTGTTTAGAAAACTCTAAATGTAACGGGTATTGTTGAATCATTTGAATGTTATAGTTTAGTCCATATAGTTATTGTAATGTTTTAAACTTCCCAGGTCCATCATGAAAATGGGCATTTGAGGCCCTTGGGGTTTACCTGGTTAACAGATTTGAAATAAAAATAAATAAACAGTGGTAATGGACAAAAGTGGAAACATATTCAATCACATACTGTAATTGTATGTTTTGCAATAGAAAAGAATTATTGGAGGGATAAAGTGAGGCACCCCCTTATTGGTTGAATGAAAAAAAAAATGTTTCTGGGTTGTGCCTGAAAATAGGCAGCTATGCTGTCTAGTGTACCTACCCAGTTAACAAAAACTAAATAAATAAATAAATTCCTTAGATACTATAATATGGAGTAGTGGAGAACTGCAGTTATGGGGCCCTGTAATATTTCCCCCCTTCAGTCTAATCCCCCTATTTTGTGTTCACACTTGTGCTGCCCAGTGACACAGGGCAGATAAGTGACTTCCTATCACAGGGGCATGGGGAGGATCTACCTGAACTCCCATGTCTCTGTGCTTTAGTAAAGTGCCTTGTGAGGTACCACAAGGTCTAAAGGAGGGTGTGTGGAACCAGTATCTTACCTCACCATTTTGGTCCGAGTCCAATTACTAAATAGTTAACTACAGCATGTGAAACAAAAGTGACTTGGATCCAGGACCCCTCCAGGTTTCTTTAACGGAAGTAACTTAGACGACTGAATCACTGTGCACGTCAGGCCACATGCTCAGTATCCATATGAATCCTGGGTTGTTTTCTGCACCCTCCATCCCCACACCACCACTGCCTATAAAGGAGGGTGGGATTTTAGACAATTAGTTCAGAGCTCCAATCTCAGATGAATGCTGAGTTCCTGATCATGAGGAAATAGTAACAGCCAGGACATTAGCAACCTCTCCCCTCCCTGCAAAGTGTGGAGGAGTGCTCCAGGCCTGAGGCAATAGGTTCCAATGCCCATAGATGAGAAAAAAATCAGAGCTGGATAACAAAGAAGAGACAGAAAGATCTAAGGTTACATGGTCTCACCAGATCAGAGGGGTTGTGTGGTTCTCTCCATAAGGGAGTCACTCAAGGTCAGTGAGGATCTACTCCAGGTTCCACCATGGCTGCAGGGGATATTCTAAAGGCCATAACGTTGGGAAGCAGGATAGTAGGAAGCCCTTCACTAATCTGTATGCTCCAGTGGGAAGCCATACTGACTACTGATCAAGTACAGTTTGTGTCTGCTGGCCAGGGTAAGATGTTCAAGAAGATTTGACTTTTCCAAGCTGAAACCTAGAGTAGGGTATCATGGAGCCTAAAAAGAGGTATCTAATTGTGTCAGACCTCCAAAGAGATGGGTAATATCATCCTCTACAAAGCGCACCTCAGAAATGGGAGGCTATAATATAATAGCACCATACACACTCCCAACCAGGTATTTAATGAGTATAAAGAGTATAATGCAGAAAATGGCATGTGGGCTATAATTGCATCAAAGGATCTTTGCTATTCAAGGGCCCTATAGAGAGTGCACAGAGAATGTGTTTTGCATGTGTACATGTGCTGTGTCTCCATAGAGGGACTATATGATGTTGTAGAAGTAATAAATTAAAGGAGAACAGTCATCACCATGTGCCCCACACTCTAGTGTGGGGCTAGTCTCAATCTGCACTTTGTGAGCAAAAACATTTTGGTTTACTTAGTGTTTACTGTAGTATAGTAGACTATATCAGATTAATTTTGCTTAGTTCTAGGCTGACATCTTCTGTTTTCACAAATTCCAGAATCCCCTGCAGCTGACTTCAAAGCAGTAGGCAGCAGTGGGAGACTCAATAGTCTGTAGTGCATGTTAGGATATATATAACCTCTGTTATTTATATTGTTGGTTCTGCTGTCCTCCCTGGGCTATGTACAGTTGCAGGACTGTATGTAGACCATGGAGAAAAGCAAACCCAAAAATATCCAATCAGAGGTTATAAAAGCTCTAATATACATTGCAGGCTATTGAATCTTATTGACACTGCCTACTACTCTGATGTCAGCAGGAGGGGAAGCTGGGATGTGTAGTAACAGAAGATATGCAAGCACTAATACCCGACAGGGTGGGCGATATTGGGCAATACCGGACCGCCCAGGGGTGTAATGAGGCCAGACGCCGCAGGCGGAGGGCCTTATAGTCCCTGGACGGTCTGGAGGGTATTATTGCGTTTAGAAAATGGGCTAATTGTGTCATTTTTACAGGATTGAAAAAAAAGTAAAGAAATTCACTAAACTTGACTACAATTCAAGTTTTTTCTCCTTCATTGGCAAAGTAGTCCCTCTACTTTTGGCATTGGTAGTAGAGGGCAGTGTAATGTGTGGTACTGTGCTGTCTCACTTCACCCCCCCCCCAAACAGTCTGTCCCCTTCTGTCTTTTTTGTTTTTTTTCTGTAACCCCATTGATAAGTGCCAATGGAAGCGAGACCGTAATGCAGGACCGCAGAAAAGTGAAAGTTCTGTCTTTTTCAATTTTTTTCTGTAACCCCATTGATAAGTGCCAATGGAAGCAAGACCGTAATGCAGGACCGCAGAAAAGTGAAAGTTGTTCAAGTTGTGTAGTGATGCGCTGTGTCACTGTATTCACCCCCCCCCGCCATTTGTCTGTCCCCTTCTGTCTTTCTTTTACCCCATCGATGCAGCTCATGTATTTATTTTCAAAATACCAATGAAAGAGAGTGGGAAATGCAGGACCACGCAAAAGTTAATGGATTTCTAGTTGTGTAGTGACGCACGGTCCCTGTCTCCCGCGTCATTGCCATTCTTATCTTTAAAGTTGCTCTCTGTCCCTCCTGCTAGAGTGTGCTCCGTTTTATGAAAATGCATTTTTTTTTGTTATCGGGCAGCTGAATGGTGTAGTGTGTATGGCAGAGTGACTACTGCCTGGGACGATGCGCTGCACTAGACAGAGGAAGAACAGAAAGAGCAGGGGGAATCCAGCAGTGTATAGAACAGTGCGGGAGAAGGCTGATGGGGCAGTTGGGTGATGAGTGAGGTATTTTGTGGGTTATTATTTTACTGAAGTGGTTAGCAGTTCGGGGGGGTGTCAAACAACAGTTGTCACATGACGCGATGGGTTGTTCTAAGGACATGTAAGACTGGCTGCGAGTAGCGCTGATCACGCAACATGCTAGCGTTAGTGATTTAAAATTAATGTTTTTTTCTTTCTTTATTACAGTAGACAATGAGAGTAGTGTATTTTGGGAATCCTGTTGGGAGTGGGGCACTTCTCTGATTTGGGATGTGCTGGCAGTGGCACTGAATTAGGGACCCATGGGGATGCCAGTTTCACTCGCTAAGCAAAATTTAAAAAATGGCGCCAATTTCAACTTGAATAGGGTGGTTTTGCCCAATAAGCAGTAGGCAGGGTGGGCACAAGGATAGCTTAGGTGGTGATGTGGTCAGGTGACTGGCACTTTTTATTTACTGGGCATCTATTGAAAGTTAATGTACCCCCTGGCTGGGGTACTAGCCAATCAGAACCCAGTAAATAAAAAGCCCATTTTCTAACAGCCTATAACTAAGCAAAGTGAGTCTGATACAATCTACCATACTACAGTAAACAGTAATTGCTTTGATACACAAAGTGCACAGTAGAACCAGCCCCACACTTGAGTGTGGGCGCCCTTTGTGCTGACTGACTCTACTTCCCACAAATAAACAATGGCATCTGTGGTTTGGTATAAAGTACTTGCATTGTGTAGCCTCCTAGGGTCCTGGCTGTATCCTCCAGTGCCTGGTCACTTTCAAAAACATTGACTGTGTTTCTGCCCTGAGGGGTGGGGCTGATAGTACTCGGAATCCAAGGGGCCAGTTTTATTTCATTTCATGTTTAGTGGCAAAAGTATCTTTTGCAGGTTTTGTTCACTTTGCCTATGAAAGATAATACCAATCAGCAAAAAGTGTGCAAGGTTCTTGTCGGTGATTCTTCTGTACAGCATAGGTTATGAGGAGTATCAGGGGATAGACCAATCATACAGAACTCAAATGGTTCAGCCTAGTGAAAAGCAGGCTGAAAGAGGATATGATGACAGTGTTCTGAATAATAAAGGGGTAGACAGGGTCAAGTCTACACCAATGTTAGGCATAGTGACTGCAAGCAAATGTAGAGGATATGCATTGAAACCAAGATATGGGTGCAAGATGATGATGTCAATTTGAAAACATCACTTCACACAGACGGTGGCCGACACATGGAATAGATAGCCTGCCTGTGAGCTTGTGGAAGATAGCACCATTCATGTTCTCTAGATGGGACTAAACAGATTTCTTAAGATGACTATTCAGTTACTGCGCATGAGCAGGGGTAGTACTTGAACTGATATGCTTGTATGTGTGTTTTTACTCAAATTGGTATTGTCAGCGGCAGGCACCATCAATTCTGTGGAAAAAGGTACTTTCTGATGTCCTTAAAAATTCCCCCACCAGTTTCCTACTGTTGCCCCTGGTGTTATAGTTTATTTATTGAAATGTTTCACCCGGAGAGCACACTGAACAACAAGTTGCTTGTCTCATGGTGCAACGGGGGGTAGTATCAACAAGAATATAGAGATTATACAAGTATTGGATGAGTGCATTGTTATTGTAGTCACCATTAGTAAACAGTTTGCTAGTGTTATACTAGGAATTATACTAGGAATTGATAAAACAGCAGAAGGCTCATGCCCATATAAGCTGTTTCCACTATATAGTGGAGGCATTCGAGATGCCAACTAAGCAATATTTATCCAAATTTGCCTTAAATGTGTTGAAACTATCAGTCTCCACCCCATCCTGTGGCAACTTATTTAATACCCTTATAGTGCTGATCTTAAAACTATTCTTCTTTAGTTCAGTCCTATATTTTTCTTCAATGAATTGGAGTCCGTGTCCCCTCAGATTATACTTCTGTGGCCTATATTCCAATTTTAATTCCTCTCTAAGTGCTTCATTATATTGTTTATTCCCTGCATGCACTGTGGAGCTAACCAAGATGCAACACAATGCCTTGCAGTATTACTGCAGAGTGCTGCACTATGCTGCAGGCAGGGATCAATTCAATGGCAATTAAGTGCTTTTATCATGCAATATTTTGTGACACATCATTTACTGCAAGTTTCTGCATTGCATCCTGGCAGAGCAGAATCAAAAGGTTGGCTAAAGACCAGATATCATATGTCAACTACTTATCATTTATCAAGAGCCATTATCACCAGTTAAAGAAGCCAGTCAGGTTTGTCTGCCTGGAGCTACCTGCCACAAACCTGTGTTGCTTTCTGTCTGGTAGCCCATTTGCAGCAAGGTGCTCTACTAGCCTCTCTTTAAAGATAGATTCCTGCACTTTACCCACTATTGAGGTCAGACTGATCACACTGTAGTTTCTTGGTTCATCCCTTTCTCCACGTTTGTGCAGGGGAACAATGGGCTGGATTTTCAGATGATCAACATAGCCATAAGCCACGGGTGTGTGAAAGATATGGTGCACAGGCGTTGTGGCAATCTAAAGGGATTTTCTATCCCTTACTGCAACTGACACTTTCTAAGCAATCTTTGTGTAGTCTAACTTACATCAATAATGGCAAGCTTTTAACAGAACTTGTGCTGAGATTTGGTGCCAGCTGCCATAAAGCAGGTAAACTGTCTCAACTGTGCCTGAGTTTGTAAAATTGGGTGCAGCTGCAGGAATGCAAGGGTTTTATGCAGAGCTTGACGCAAACCCTGTGCCACCCTTTGAAAATCCAGCTGAATGTCACCCTCCAATCTACATGCACCTTTCCTAACTTCAGGGATCAGTTGTAAAGATCTGCTAGGGGCACTGCTAGAACTTGCACTGCCTCAATTAACATCTTGGAGTGTAGTTCCTCTAGCCTCGAAAACACATTTATCATTAGTGTCCTGAGCCCCTTGAGCATTCACTCTGCAACTATCAGCTCAATGGTCATTGTTGCTGTCCCTTCTGGTCTTGTAGTTATTTTACCCTCTGGTAATGGACCTTCTTTCTCCCTTGTGAATACCAAACAGAATTAGGTTCCATGTCATAAAAGAGAACCAAAATTAGTGACTCGCACAAGAGCGAGTACATCCTGGTGAACACAAATACAGCACACAACCACATGCGTGGAATACTAAATTGGCACACATCTGAATACATGTTTAATGCAGAGGGCTGTGCCCCTTGCACCCCCCTTTTCAGGAGGTAAACCCCTTGCACCCCCAAACTATTAGAATCATCTCCAAGGGGGGTCAGACACTGGAGGAAACACTAGGGACCAAGGACAGCAATAACTTTAAAACAAAACACCTGTCAAAAACAAAATAAAATACCTGGCCATAGTCCTGAACCCAGGACCACCACCACTGCAGCTGATTTCTCTACCCACTACACTACATGGGTAGCTCAGTGGGATCACGCTGCACACCCCTAGTTAGCCCATCCCTCTTTCTCACTCTTCCTTCTGTCGCATCGCTATTCCCTCCACTCACTGCTTTTCTCTCTCTCCCTCACTATTACCTCCTTTGCTATCCCTCTACAATCACCGAACCTGAAAGCAACCAAAATGATGCACTCATTTATAAGTCACTCATTTTGGTTCACTCTTTTGACGTGATACCACAGACTTACTCACTCAGTATTTCTGTCTTGTTCATATCATTATCCATCCACCCTTCTTGTCTAATTTTGACAGTGACTCTTGTTTCTCACTTTTCTCTGGCACCTGCTGCTGCTTTAATGTGGGATGCTCCATTCTACATCAGGCAGGTCGAAAGTCACCCACTAACACCACTCCCTCTGCCCTGAAGCCTTTCTGATCTCATGCCTAACTTCCAGTCTGTGGTTGCACTCTGATTTGGTGGACTATAACCCCCCCACCCTTATTCATCTACCCGTCCCTACTTTAATCTGCACCCAAGTCAATTCAGTGCCCACTCCCCCTCATGTCTTCCCTTGTGGCCATGATCCCTTTCCTAATGTAAAGTGCCATCCCTACCTGCTTTCCCTTGTTCTGGCCAAATGGAATAAAGGGATCCTAGTCATGGTTTTGTACAGTATGTCAGATACAAGTGCTTTGGTAAACTTGCATCAGAGCTGTAATGTTCAGAATCTAATAACTTCTGGTGTACTTTGCAAACAGCAACAGCATTCAATGAAGACTGTGTTGTTGTACTCCTAAGCCGGGTCTTCAGTTATCTCATGATCCTGAAACTACACTATACCTCAGCTGATCATGCTGGACATACCAACAGACGTTGAATCAACTGACACTTGTGAAGATTTGTCATTCACCTCTGGCATCATTTCTCACAAAATATTAACAGCCTTGATGAGAATTTTTCAGCACTTTTATAGCAAAACATGCAGGACTGGAACTCCAGGGGCCGGATTTTTAAAAACTAAGAAAATCATGCATGGTCAACAACATTTGTGTGCATGGGGGACTTCCCTTGTGCACTTGCAGGTTTTTTTCACATGTACTGTATTTTTATATGCACAGCTGGTTTGCGACTGGCATTGTAATTTACAGCAATTTGTGGCTTTTCTATGTGCAACTGCATCAAAATGCTCCACCTGATAGTACAAGGCATAACATTCTTTATAGCCACACTTGCCACCTGTGTGCACCACAGGCTGAAAACTGGAATGTCCACCAGTGCAGTGTTTTATTTGCACATCGGCAGTCTGGTACATGGGACTTAGTCTCTTGGCCATCTTCATCCCTTTGAAAATCTGGCCCCAGAGCTTTAACATATAGTTCAGAATATGTAGAAATTAGATTTTCTTTCTCACTGACTTCTTCGGTTAAAAAAGATACTGCCCAGTGCTGAGTACTTGTTTAGGCTGGATCATCTATCAGTAAAGTACTCATGAAGCTGGGTCACTGCTTCATCACTCAGAATGTAGTGATCTGTGACACAGGGGGTACAAGAGTCAGCAGGCCCAGTAAAGCATATGGGTGGCCTATAGTGCCTTGAAACCTCCATGACATCCAAATATCCAGGTCCAGCTCAACATGTTGAAGTATGGAGACAAAGATAAAGTCATCCTGGAAACCCTCTTGCTCCTATTTTAATTCCACATCTGCATGCAACATGTCACCCACTGACTGGAAGGAGGACTGTAGAGACTTGTTCAGCAATTCTGATGGGTGAAAGACTGTGAAAATTATTTGATGAAGAAGTAAGCTGGCCTTTCAAACCTGCAGTTCTGGTTGCCAAAGAATTGCCTGGCAATTCATAAAGGCAGTCCAGTTTTGGTTAGTGACGGCTCAGCTACTGCAATTTAGAATTGAGACTGAGTGAAGAGGAAAAGATTCAAATTTGGAGAAACCTCTTGCTCTGTCCTTCTGACAAGAATGCTTTTGACAGTTGCAAGCAACATCTCTGCAACTAGGTGCCTAAAAGCAAAGGAGGAGATAAATGACCACCGAGGCACTCATCTGGCCTACGCAAGCTACAAAAGAGACCAGGTGAACCAGAGGTGATCAGAGGGAAAATAGCATAAAGGGTGCTTCCGAACCCACTCGGGCAGCTCAATGGGCCCTGCTAATGAGAGCTCCACCCCTTGCAGCTGAAGTTGGAAATTCTGCATCCAGAGGTGTCACATGTGACAACTGAAGGTTCACCCGAAGTGAAGACATTTCCACTATGGGCCAGGGAGAAGGGCCCTGCTCAGAGCTTTGCATGTGGACTTCGTGGGTGCAGAGCGAGACTGTCTGCTACAGGCTAGCCCTCAGCCATGGCGTAAAGGACATGGAAGGCATGTCTCTGAGAGAAGAGGGCTGAGTCGAGAGGCAGCATAAGACTCATTTGAGGGGTATGCATGGATATTCAGTGCGGACAAGTAGACCAACATAGAGGTCGGACTGAAAGAAGGAGATCCTGACGTGAGTCCGGAGGAGGCAGATTGCAACTAATAACCACAGGAGTGAATGCCCACTGAGTCCATTAAAAAGCCAAATTGGGAGTGGACTGAATTGTATGAGTGGGAGAGACAAGAATGGCCAGGCGAAGCCCACAGCTGATGATTGAGGTACAAAGTACCAGGAGTAAGTAGGTACAAAGAGTGGCTAAGTCAGTATTGGAAGGATGAGGTTTGAGATGAATTGAGTATGATGCGGAGTGGAGGAAGGTATGAGCTGACCGATCCTGAACGTAAGACATGGGGAAGAAAAACTCCCCCAAAAAAGCTGAGGCAGGGTCGATGGAAAGAGGAAGAAGAAGAGGTGAGGCATGAAAAATGTAGTGAACTGAGAGGAGGAGCATGGTAATGCCAGAAGGAGAACAGGTACCCAGGGCTCAGAGCCACAGTGCCTGTCGTGGCAACCCAGGCCCTCGCCAAGAGAAAAACAGCAGAGCTGTGAACTAGGCACCGTGGAACCAAACAGCAATCAAAAAGAACTGGCTGTAGCCAGGCTGGCATGTTGACATGTTGAAGTAAATGAATAAATGCCACTGCTGTAAGCTGGCCGACCTACCATGAGTGAAGAAGGCAGACATGGCAGGTGGGGTAGAAAATCCCCAAAGAAAATAGAGCCAAAGAGGGGAGGCAGGCAGGCAGACAAAAGCCCGCAGCAGAGTAGAAGCCAGTGGGGAAGCATGTAGGAAAGAATCGATGGGGAGCCAAAGACAGCCAGAAGCAAAGCCAGACAGAGTAGGAAGGAGCAGAAAAGAGAGGAGACAGCAGAAAAAATGGGAAGGGGGGGGCCACAGGTGAGCAGGCAAACCCACCATTGAATGGCAGGAAGCCAACTGACAGGGGCATGGGAGGAGAGAACCAGAGGGGGAACAGGATTGTTTGGGGCTGCGATGGAAGGGGAAGAACTGAGGAGCAGAGCTGAGCTGGGGGGGTGACATCACACCCAGAGTGCTGGCATTGAAAACAGAGTGTCAACAAGAGGCAGGAAGGAAAGCCCAAACAAAAACAGGACAAGGACGAGAAGCAGACAAAAGAGGTATGGGGAGGAAGGAAGACAAGAGGAGGAGTGGGGGACAACCAAGGTAGAAGCAAGAATGGGGGAGAGGGGAGAAAATGAGCATAGAGGGAAGAAAAAGGAAAATGGGAACAAACCTGCAACAGAAGGAGCAGGAGGTGAGGGAAATAGACAGCAGGCAGGGACCCAACAGAACCAGCCAGGTAGCCAGCAGCAGAGAAAGGAGAGGGAACGAGGAACGTGGGAAGCAGGTGAGGGAGTGGCTGATGAAGCCTCTGGCCACAATGAGAAAATGATCCTGGAGTGACCAGGAGTGGCCTTTTAAGGCCTGATTGGGGGGGGGGGGCATGGTTAGTTGCTCCGTGCCTTCGAACCACAGGCATAGCTTTACAAAAGAATGTTCCTAATACTTATGAAACATTAAGAACATCTCTGCTAGAGAAACCAGACTCACATAATGGGTACCACAATGTGTGTACAAAGCAAGTGGTTAATTTTAAGCTATTATGGCCTGACATCTACATACTTCACTGGTCGTGTTGCTTGTACCATTCTAAGTCTGGCCCTGATGTAGTGCAAGTGGAAAAGTTAAGTGAAGCAAGACATGTCTGATACATTTAGTCACCTGTGACTGCTCATGTTGTGCAGAACAAATTCATAATCCATATACTGTATAAATGTAGAAATCTTCCTTGTGACTTGCATCCTGGGTACTATTCACAATGAAAGTAAACCCCCAGAGCACATTATCTTGGCAGCTATATCACTAACAATGGCTTGGCTAAAGAGCTGCAAATTCTCTCTTGTACTTGTCATGTCAGTCTTACATTTCAGCCACTGACTCATGCTAGGTACACCTTTTGCTTGCAGCTGCGATAAGTGGTTGAACATTGCCTTGAGTATCAAGAAGACTATCGAAAGGCACGCCTGGTTGTGCAAGACACTGGACAGATACTTGACAGGTGTAAAAATAACTTTAAGAAGCATCAATGCTGCTTTTTGATCTTTTCATGGTGGTCGGACAGCTGGCCGTCTATCAGATTGACTGATTGCAGTGAGTATGTGCTGCATTTCAGATTGCTGACTGTGGCTTTTGGTATGCTCTGCATTTTTCTACGGCTTCTTTCCACTTACACAAGCCAGCAAAAATAATTAATTCTACCAGTTGGCATCTGAAACAGTGTGGAATTAACTGGTTGTGTAATTGCATGACTAAGAACATGCTATATATGGCTGTCTCCATGGTGCTGAGTGGTTTGTGACCACTCTGGCAGGCTGGGGACCCTGATTCATGTTCTGAGCCCAGAAAATCAGAAGCAGAGGTTGACAAGGAGTTGCTCAGAGCATCTACTTGAATGCTTTCCTCCAGGAGGGAGGCATCAATGTCACACTTTGTGGTGGACTTGCAGTTATTGAGATGCCACTGGTGACATTGGTGGCAGCATGTTGCTGCCTCCCCCCCAGAAATGGCATGAGCAAATTCACTTACTTAAAGGACTGTGGCCAAGGGAGAAGAAGAAGAATCAGGAGAGGAAACACCAATTTGCAGATGCATGAAGGAGGAAGACCTACCACCACCCATATCCGCATTCATGCTGAAAGGATGGCAACTGTAAGCTTCATGGTTCAGCAATCCTTTCTTTTTTGTAACTAATATTTTATTGAAATAAATGTAAGCATATAATATTACAACATAATGAAATATAAGTCAAAAGTACCTGGCCAGGGCATAGTCCCTTGGAGAGGTACACTACATGCAAGTGCTTGTTTACCACAGTGCTTAAGTTAGCCTTTAATTATGACATATATTTAAAACAGTCTAAACATATATTTAAAACTTTTCCCGACTTTTGAGCTAGCTAGCTTGTACTTACCCCTATCTCATTATATACCACAACCCAATACCTTAGCAGTATTTCCTCATTGTAACTGTTACTGTCGACTATTAGGGTATATGTATTAATCCACACTCACCTATTCCTGTCAAACATATACAGTCGTAATATCACTTTATATGTTTTCAAGGTATAAAGCATGACATCCCCATGTAATTGCTACTATACTATAAGTGAGGGTAAATTGTCATCTATGCCCAACTATTTATGTCAAATGTTTTCAACTGTATTGTAATTGTATGTATATATGTCAGGACCTGGACTACCCTTGTCCTCTTCCCCACTGTACCCCTCTCCCAGGTCACATCAGGAGACGAGCAGGTCTTGTTCAGTGTGCTTTTCCTGGTGAAACAATTTCAATAAATAAATAAAACAGTCTATCAAATTAGAGCATACAGTATGCAGTAGTATTCTGGCACAGATATCTGTCACATTGTTGAGTCTTTCCAAGATCTTGCAACTAATCTGGATATGTGATCAGTCCTTTAGTGGGTTAGGATATTCTTATCCTTGAATAGATGAAGTTGGTTGCTGGGTCAGGTCCTGCTCTTCACACCTGCAAACATTACACATGTAAATGCGGTAGCAGTGCATTGATCACACTCTGCTGATCTTGGGATCTCTCTACCAGTAGGAGTCTGGGTTGTGCCCCGTGAACCTGATGTGCCCATTCCTCCTGTGCTGGGTACTATGAGAATGTGTTTAAGGGGCTATTGTATGTAAGTTGGTTTACCACGGGCAGAGGGATGGATTATCTCCAGTGCTAAACTGCTTCACTCCCTGCCCTGGATGCTGTGAGTCTGTAAGTAATTGGGAAGACAGTGGTCAGAACAAATGGTGCAATGGGTAGAGGTGAGGTATTTTCCTTATATGCTCATATAGCTATCTAGCTCCTAAGGTTACTAACGTACACCCTTTCATAGGTCACAGGTTTCCCTAGCTCCTCCAACCACCCTAATATGGGCAGGGTAGTTGTGTCCTCCAGTGCATCACTGTAACTCTTGTTACTGTGATCAAGGCTCCCAGTAACCATTGTTTATAGCTCAGCAATCATGTTCTTCACCTTAGGGTACTGTAACCCCCTGAAGGTAGGGCTTATCTTTTTTCTGAGCCTCCAGAGGCTTGAGGTGCATCCACCTGTGGTTCCTGGGTATACCATTATGTGGGAGACTCAAATTGAGTGTCCATGATGTTAGTGAATATTTATTTATTTATTTGCATTTTGGTAACTGGGTAAATCCACTGAGACAATTACAGTCCCCTTTTCAGGGGCAACCCAGGAGAGAACAGGAATAAAAAGAACAATGCAGTAGACAACTTATGAGATACAAAAGACAACAGCATACACTTGGGAACTGAAGGCAACTAGGAATCAATTGGAACATGACAGTTCACCAAAGGTTACAGTATAGCAAGTGCTCAAAGAGCCATTCTGTAAGAACAATCATGTAAAACAGATGAGTACATAGGGCAGAAATACATGTAGAAAAGAGTGCAAAGCTAAAAAAAAATTCAAAAAATATGTGCAATACGATATAGATAAAACAATTAAGTACATTAGTTGTGTACATATTATACAGACGGTACAATGCCTTCCAGGGGGAAACAACATTTGTATACATAGAAATCAAATGAGATAAGCAAAATGGGTAAAATACAATCAGGTTAATTCACAAGATATCAAGGTCAATACCCAAAAACGATTCAGGGAGATAGCATGGGAGAACAAGAGTGTGGACTGATGTCTGTAGAGACAGAGCAAACGTAGGGTGTGGACATGGGGGAGGAGAGAGGGAGGGAGGGAGGAGTATAACCAGGTTAAACACGGACAGAGAAGTGTTGGGGGTACAGACCAAGGAAGGGAGGTTAAACAGGTGGGCGGGGGGGAGAGAACATGGGGATAGAGTAAAGATGAGGAGGATATGGGGCGAGAGTCACTGGAAACAGGTGCAGTTAGCAGAGGAGGAAAGCAATGCAAGTAAAGTGGTTTGGAACTTGGGCAGAGATGTGCAGGAAAGGACAGGAGGAGGCAGGGAGTTCCAGTCAGTTACTGATGCGAAGGCAAAAGATTTATGGGTGACTGCAAGCCTCAAATTAGGCTGTTCGAGGAGAGGTAGAGTGGCAGAATGAAGGGCACGTGCCGGTTTCCTAAGGTGAATAATCTCTTTGAGGCAAGGAGGGGTAAATCTGTGAACAAGCTTATACACAAAACTCAAGGTCGAGTACCTTAGTTTAGATTCATAAGACAGCCAACCAAGGAGAGAGAGGATGTCACAGTGGTGATAGCCGCTATTGACCTCAAGTGCAAACCTTACCACCCTATGGTAGGCCTTGGCAAGCAGAGACATGTTAGACATGTTGGTAGACAGTAATAAGGGCACACCATAAGTAAGAAGAAGAAGAAGAAGACACGCGGAGGCAATCTTGATACAAGAGGCAGAGGTGAAGAAGGGGTGGATATGGTAAAGGAGTCCCAACTCCTGGTTTAGTATTTTTAGTGTTTTGACCAGGGTAGAAACATGGGCAGAGAGGGATAAAGAGGTATCTAGGGTGACACCCAGATACTTAAATGTGGGGACAGACTCAAGAATGTCACCATTATGGGAGATGATACGTAGAGGAGAGAGGGGCAAAGAGGAGGGAGGATGGTGATAAAAGAGCATACATTTAGGTTTTTTAGCATTGTGGACAAGTTGGTTACACCAGAACCAGTCTTCAAGGTCCCTGAAGTCAGAGGCAAGTACCTTATTGATCAAGGAGACATCAGGAGAGGAACGAAATAATGGAATTGTCTACATAGAGGTGCACATAGGCCCCTCCACAATGGCTAGGAAGATCATTTAAAAATAGTGAGAACAACAGCAGGCCCAATGGAAGACTAAGTGTTTGGTCGACAGTAAATCTGTCGACTCATCAGTACAGTTGACGGCACACAATAATGCAGGTATTGTGTCACCAAGCCCCCCTTAGTGTTTTCTGTGGGGGCTACACCCCACATCCCCCATGCAGGGGCTCTACCCCCCACACCCTCCAGCTTAAGGATTCTCAACTCTAGGTTGGAGTTCATCTGGGGAGGGGGCAGGACATTGGGGGAAAGTGAAACACAGAAATGGACCATTACAGCGACTGTGACTGTAGTGGTCATTTTCTGTGTTTCGCCATCGGGGTGTCGGGAAAAAGGGGGCCACCTGGGCCCAATATAGAGCCCTGCAGGACACCATGTGTAATATGTTTGAAATCAGAGAGAGCACTGGCCCATTTGATGCCTTGAGAATGGCAGGAGAGATAGCTGTGGACCCAGAGTAGGGCAGTGGAACCCAAACCAATAGCCTGAAGCTGTTGTAGCAGGAGATCATGATTCACAAGGTCAAACGCTTTAGTCAGGTCAACAAAGATGGCCCCAGTGGCAGAACCTTGTTCCGTGGCATGGTAAATATCTGAAGTTACTTTCAACAAGGCCACAAGGGTACTGTGTCTTTTCCTAAATCCATGCTGATTGGGGGACAGCAGGTTATAATATGAAATGCTAGCAAAGAGCGGATATAGTGAGGGTAGAGGGAAAGAACAGCAAGTCAACAGGATGGTGACCAGAAGAGGGAGGTAAGGGAAATTTGGTCTGGTGGGGAGGGTGGATGCCTGCATTGTGAGAGGATCTGGGTTCAGGACTGTGTAGGTTTGCTACTGTTTTGCTGTGTTTTGGGTTGTTGGACTTTTGTCTCTATTACCCGATGTCAGCAGCACCCCCCACAGAGTTGATTATAATTAGAAAAGTGTTTGTAGGGAGCAAAGGCCGCATAAAACGTGTAGTATGTTATTGCACCCGTCAGTATTGTGGACCATTGCTCATTCTGCATCCGCTGTTGTGCACAGTTACTGGTTCTGTTTTTAGCAATGCACACTCGCCGATGTGAAAGTCATGGTGATGTTTTTGCTGTTATGACATGGAATCTGGTTCCTGTGTCCTCTAGCAGAGACTGGTGCTGGAAGTCAAGAGAAGAGGAGTTATCTGTTATTTTGTTCTTTCATTGTACACTGCCAAGGAAAGGGGTGTTCCTACACCTGAAGATGAATCAGAGGGATTGTTGACATCATCATGGAGAACCCAGCCCCTCTCTCCACTGAGTTAAATGGTTAGCAAAAAGTTAAAGTAGCAGCAGCAGAAATAAAAACTGTGTAAAACAGCAGCCAGGCATAGGACACAGTGTAAACAAAATGGACACAGCCATCTTGCTGACCCTCCACCTCCATGACTGACCAACCAGAATGCAAAGGGTCTTGATACAGATATATGCACTTGAGAGGAACAGCAACAGAGTGTTTGGCACCCTTTTGTAGCCACTGAGGGAGGTGACAGAACTGAATGCTTCCTGAAGCCAGAGAGGAATTCAGGGCAGTCCTTCCCGAGTGGTTGAAGAGAAGAGAGGTGTTGAGGAGGAGGGCTGTGGGCCTACCTAGGCCTCACAGCCAGAGAACCTAATGTGAGCTGAATCCAGTTGTTGGAAGATCCATCTGTGCTGAGTGATATGAGTCCTGTAATGCTGTGAAAGACGGAATCTGCTGAAGCCATCTGCAGACTGCTATAATTAGAGGTGAGAATAAGCTGGTCTTTGCCTGTCTGGTGCACCAAGAGAGGAGGTGGTCAGAAGCATGTCTCCAGGGACTTGTACCCTTGATTGAACCAGTGCCCACTGGGGTAAGGCAGGGTATCTTACTGTTCTTGGCCCTTCTGAACTTACCACACTGCCATGTGCTGATCAAAAGAAAAGAGATCCATGATGCAGTGATCGGGCCTAGCCTGAGCCTGTAACTGCCATCTGCTTGCTGCTGTAACTTAAATTGTTTAGAAGTGCCTGCGACGGCTTCCATTTATATGGGATGTGTGAGTACTGGCTTGCCAGCCAGAAACCAATGTTGCTGAATTTTCCCTTGTTTTGATTACAAATTTTGGGTTGAATTCCTTTTTGGCCTACATCTTATTGTGGTAAAAACGCCCCAGGCAAAAGTCAGTCGTTGTGAGGTAGCGCAACCTTACATATCTGTAAGTGCAGCAATGCATGATCCTGGGTACAATGACAGCAGGCCTGTAGCAGTGTTTGATTTACCTAGGGACCCAGCTGTTAGAGCAAAAACTGCCATTTGAAAAGTGTAACTGTTGAAAGTTATTTGAAACAGTGCTGATCTGCTATCATGGGTAATGGGAGATCTTACAGTACAGTAGGCCTTGCTGGAAATCTTGTGTGTAGGTGTTGGGAGGACTACTACACCATCTCATTGGAGAGGCCTGGACATCTGAGATCACATAACTAGCGGTGATGCACTAAAATATTTGGAGTGATAATATTGTTCAGGTTGCCTAAAATATTGCTAAAACTGTTTTGCCTAACCCTTATTCTAGTCACAGGACCTTTGTTGCCGATTAATAAAGTCCTGTTAGTTTCTAAAATTTGGTGGGTGAGCATATTATTAGCAGTCTACCCTAGCTGTACAAAAGTGTCTGAAACTGCAATTGAAGTGTGGGTATTGGTATTATTCGGTCTCAGGGCGGCATCTCACAGCTACTGGGGAGGTGGGTTAGTACTGCATTCCAGGGGGAAGTATTCTACTTGTTATCAGGCTCACTATTTCTTTGTTTGGGTAGAGCCACCATGCTATTCCTCTTGTTCTCCTTCAGAATTGAACCCCCACATGAGGCGTTTAATGAGCCCATGCCCCTCAACCTTGACTGGATAGGTACAAGGCTGCAGTAGTAACTGAGCATAACTCCTATAACATCTGCACAGTCACTTGGTTATAGTACATTGAAAGGGGCAGCTGACAAAACAAAGGCCCCACCCCAGGAGGTAATCCAGTGGGCATGGATGGCTGGAGGCTGAACCAGCTAGACAGAGACTCCGAATAGGAGCTGGATGAAGACCTCAACAGACAGAAGCATGATAGAGAGAAAAAGTCGATATAAAAGTCAGTAAAAAAAGAATATACTATTTATCTTCATTTGTGAGGGGAAGGACCTTCATAACCTATGAAGATCAAGGACATTCTGAGCAAGGCAGATAAAGGTTTACTTATATCCATATCAATCTATATACTGTAGCTAGACAGATGGACAAAAGAATGGATTTTGATTATCTCAAATCAAAACACTGTATTTAGGCATGGACTTTCCGTGACAAAAATAAAAATGTTTAGAAAGAATTTGAAACAAAGGAATGTGTTACACTTCAAATAACACTTAAAATGATTGCTTTCTATCTTTGTTAAAAGAGAGAAAGAGACAGAGAGATTTAAGAAGGGCTGCAGCAGGTCTTTGATACTGCCCGTTTACCAGAACATGTCTAACTTACAATAGCAGAAAATAGAAAACTTATTTTTCTTAGTACCCATCTTCAGAAGTGAGGTTATTGACACCTCACGTTTGTGAAGAGTTCCCATACCAGCAGAAGATGCTGTACAAAAGTTAAACAATTAATAGCCCCATTTACATGGCCGCATTTCCTCTGCAGCAACCCGAGCAGTAGGGTTGCTGCGGTGCAAATGTGGCCTTGTAGACACTTACCCGATCAAGGAAAGTCAGTTGTCACTCCTCTTCCCCAGCCAGCTTAAAGTACAGAATGCCATTCGGAGTGAACAGTGTAAGCAGCCAGGCTAACTGCTTGCTCCTGTTCCTGAGGGTGACACTCCCAGAATCCTTCTCTGCCTTCCTAAATGGCAATAATCAGAACCTGGAAGTTTATTTTGATAGAAGTTCAAAATGGGCTCTTATCTCAGTGTTCTGGGCCAGAAAGGTATATATAAATATTAATTCCTCCTGCGTGTACTTGGTGCTCCAACACTCTTTGTACTCAGACCTCTGATTTCATTAACTGTACCCAGTATCTTACAGAGCAATTGTGATATGTCTATCATGCCAGTAATCAAAACTTGTATTATATTAATTAGCTTGCATCATGAAATTAATAGTAGGTTTGATTACTGTCATGATAGACATTCCAATTGCTCTATAAGCTCGAGGTACAGTCACTGCCTGCTTCCAGACTCACATTGCTCCTCTCCAGCGTGGCTTGTATCAGCACAGAGAAGGGCCCTGTAAATGCCACTGTCCATCAGTTTAGGTGGCTTAGAGAGTAGCGGAACAGACTTGATAGAAGTGGTACAGCCATGTAAACACACGTAATAACAGTAACAGAAACAGTTCATCAAAGGGGACTCACATTTCTAAATAAAGCTGTACATTCATAATACCTGACTGAACAACACTTGTCACTGTCCTTACAGTAACAGTGAGGCAATGTAGTGATAACTTGTAAATGAAAGAAGGACCTGCTGCCACAGGAAGAAGTCAGGGAAATTTTACACTACAATAATTGGATTAAGTGAGGAATAAAGCAGAATGCATATAGAAGCCATCATCAGCTGTTTTGCAGGAAAGGTTACACTACTGGCTTGATATATGTAGTAGTGAGAGAAAGAGTGAAGTCCTGGAATAGAATGCAGTTTAGGGTGAAGTTCTGGAATGGAATCCAGAGATTCAAATGAAGTCACAGTGCCTACATGTAACAACCTACCAATGCATTTTCTTCTGATGAAAGAATGTGTGTGTACATGCATGCGTGTGTGTGTGTGTGTGCATGACAGATGGTGGGTACTGACATATTATTCCCCGTTCCCAAAATCTGGGGGAACTGGTCCCCTCATCCACCTTGATTTACTTCTATGGGTGGAACCCAGCCTGATGACACCATGCTGTAAGCAGTGTTTTTGAACTGAACCACGTTTTAATTTCCTCTGCATGAAATGACATGCAACCGTTTTCCAGGGCATCAAGAGTATTAGTTTACCCAACTGTCCGCAAAGAAGTTTGTCAATTTTTAAAAAATTTATTGCACTCTTCTCATAGTTTTACTTCACTCTTGCAATAATTTGGGTACAGCCCTTCAGGAGTGGAGTAAAATAATAATAAGAGTAAAATGAAGCCAAAAATAGGTAGCCATGGGAAAGTACTTCATGAATGGTGGAGTAACAAAGCTAACATTTTAATTGATTCATGAATACCAGTGGTTCATAGATACAAGCCATTGTCTGGTTCATGGTTTGCAGTCCAGTCCAAGGTTCAGTTTGGCTAAATGGAGGTTGAAATGGTCACAGTAGACATATTTGATCCTCCTGTAGAATCTAATTTCTAGCTCTTATTTGCAGACAATTAATAGGCACAACTAAGTACAGCAGTAGAAGAGAAGGTACTATGTTTCCAATGTTTATTTTTGGGAAACTGCATTTTATTAAAGTTTTGCAAATATAACATGTACACTTCATACAACATCTTAATACAAATCTCTAAGTACCAAGTCAGACAGAAAATACATACATCACAATTTTTAATGGCAACATTAGCAACACTAGCAGAATCAGAGGTTAGAGGACAGAGAAGGATTTATCTTGCTGGCAGTAGCTGTGGAGGTCCTCCCACTGCAATGGAGCGGAGACCTGCAGTGAGCAATTTGCGATAGTGCTTTGCAGCATCAGGGATAAAAGGGAAGGAATAGGAACAGTACTTTCCAAGTTATAACCCTGCAGTGGAGTGGAGCAGTCATCTCCATACACAGTTCTGGACTTAAAATATATTGTGGATTACAAAACCGAAGCTTACAGCAATAAGTAATCATTACTGTTTGTATGGGGCACTAAGGAGCTACAATGGGCACTCGAGTTGTATTTTGGTCTATCCTCCCGGCCCCTCCACCTCACACATTAAATGCTCAGCTAAAAGGGGTGGAGCAATTAGGTACCATATACTGTATAGGTGGTCCTTGTAAATTCAAAAAATTATTTAAAGCTATAAGGGACTGTTTTTTAGGGATCTAAATTATATTCTGTAAATAATACATTGCATAAGAGTATTTGGCTGGGCATACATTTTTGTGAGAAAAAGAAAAGTACAGAGGGATAAGAAAAGTGCATGATAATCTTAGATTTAAGAAAATATTAGTAACTTTTTAATTACAGTATAGCTTAAACAGATAGATAGTATATACATCTTTTTAGCTACAATATTCATTGTACTGGTGGAACATGAACAAAACTAGAAATGTACAAAGGGAGGATGCATGGGGTGTGATGGGCTTCCTTCTGTGAGTGTGGGGGGATGCTGGTGGGCAAATAAAGAGATAGGGTGGTAGGCTGCAACAACTATGGAACACCAATCTTTCTTAGAATTTTGTGGGGGGGTTGTTTGGTGTGTAGACAAATAATGCAGCTTAAAAATGAGATCAGAGGTCTACAGGATGAGCTAAGGAGGGAACAGCGGGCTGCAGTGGATAACAACCCATAAGGCGGAGTAAGTAGATGGGGAACTGAGGAGGAAGGACAAATAGAACCAATAGGGGGAAGGAGCGGGAAAAGGGTAGTGGATAGGGAACCGAGACAGGGGGATACAGGTCAAGGGTCAAAAGAGAGCAGAAAAGGGGAAGAATGGAGGATGGGGGGAAGGGGGAAATAAACACAGAAGCAGTAGCAAGGGGGACTGATAATAGGAAGGAGGAGGAAGTATGTGGTAGTGAGGGGTATCGAAAAATTGATTTGCAGTACTGGCAGGACTGGGTGATGTGACAGAGGGAGGGATCGGAGGAGGAACTAAAAATAATCCGGAGGAACATGGAAGGGGCAGGAGAACAACTGGGGATGATTCAACAGGGCTAGAAGGGGGAAACAACTGTGCTGGAGGATGAAAGGGAGTCTGGAGGAAGGGGTTGGGATGAAGAGAGACCAGGGAATGTGAGTCATGGAAAAGAGGGTGGAATCCTAGTGCTGGAAGACTCAATACTAAGAGAAGTCAGATGGGGAAGCAAGATAGAGAGGCATAGTCGCATATGGGTGGAGGCCATGCCAGGAATGAAAGCAGAAAGGGTGGGTCAGTCTGTTCTAAAATTTGCTAGGAGGGGTAGGATGAAAGCACATATAGTCCTGCATGTGGGGACAAATGACTTAGTGAGAGAGATGACAGAGGTAGTTCAGGGGGAGGTTTGAAGAGCTGGGACCAATTTGTGAGGAGGCAGGAAGATCAGTAGCTTTCTCAGAAGTACTTCCAGTGCCCAGGGCAGGCACTGCAAGGAAACTGAAGATAGAGGAATTTAACAAATAGCTAAGAACCTGGTGCCAATCCAAAGGTTATGGGCTGGTGGGTGAGTGGGGAGGGACCTGGAAGGACAGGGATCTCTGTGGCAAGGATAGACTTCACCTAAGTGAGGAGGGCAAGAAGGTATTGAAGCAGAGGATGGGGGATTACATAGCAAAAGAAGGACATTTAAACTGGTGGGGGTGGCAAGTGAGCAGGAGGCAATGCAGAATCCACAGAGAGGGAAGCTGAAAAAGCTTACCCCCATGCTAGAAGCAATGGAAAAAAAGGGAGTATGAGAGGGGATGCTAGGAATGGAGAGCGGGGAAGGGGAAGGAAAAAGTGTGGAGGGTGGTCACCTTGAACTCTGGGAGCCTAGGGAAGAAAACAACAGAACTACAGGCTCTCATGGCAGAAGGGAGGTGGACATGGCAGCCATCACCGAAACATGGGCCACCCATTACCAGGACTGGGACCTGGCGGTACCAGGGTATAAGATATTGCACAGAGATAGGGTAAATGGGAAGGATGGGGAGGTTGGCACTGTATGTGAGAGAAGGACTGAAGTGTGTTCTTGAGGAGGGGGGGGAGGAGGGTAGTACAGAGTCATTATGGCTGCAAATCCAGGATTCCAAGAATAGGACTATCAGGATGGGAGTAGCGTACAGGCCACCATCTCAGACAGAGGAGTTAGACAGGGAACTAGTGGGAAAGATCAGAAGGGCCTGCAGAAAGGGTTACATGGTGATTGTGGGGGACTGTAACCTGCCAGGAGTAGATTGGAGTACCCCAACCACCACGAATAGAAGGGAGGAGATACTTCTGGACATGTTCCAGGATAGCTTCCTAATGCAAATGATTAGCAAGCCAACCAGGTTAGGGAACACCCTAGACCTCACGCTGGCAAATGGGGAGTTTGTGAGGGAGCTGGGGTGGAAGAACCGCTGGCAGGGAGTGACCACCACTCAGTGTGGTTCATCTTGAAAATGGGTAAGGAGGGAGAAGAAACAGGTACAAAAGTGTTGGACTTCAGGAAGGCCAATTTCGGGAGGATGGGGGAGGTAGTTAAAGGGTATCCATCCTGAATAAAAACTAATATGGACACTAACCAGAGGTGGGACGTCATAAAACTAGGGATTGAGGAGGTAACCAAAACCTGCATCAGGGTCCAGAGTAAGAGAGATAGGGCCAAGAAACCCAGCTGGTTGAGCGAGGGGGGATCATGGAAAAAGTAAGAAATAAAAGAGCCATCTTTAGGAGGTTCAAACAGACAGGGAGAAGGGAGGACAGAGACCTGAAGGAATCGAAGGAGGTGACAAAGGCAGTAAGGGCAGCCAAGGCATCTAAGGAGCTCAGGCTGGTGCAAGGCATCAAGAAGGGGAGAAGGAATTCTTCAGGTACATCAGGGAGAAAAGAAGTTGTAGGGACAAAATAGTAAGGATTAAGAGGGATGGGTGGGTAGAAATAGGGGCAGAGTAGACAGAAGCACTTAATGAATACTTCTGCTTGGTGTTTACTAAGGAGAAAAGAGGGGCACTATCAAGGGGGGGTGGAAGGTCAGGCTCAGGGGGGAGGAGGTGACAGATGGGGGAATCACAGAGGGCAGGGTACTGGATGGCCTACGGGCACTGAGGGTGGACAAGGCACCAGGGCTGGATGGTATTCACCCCAGGGTACTGAGAGAGCTGGCAGATATCCTGGTGGGGCCCTTGGCAGATCTATTCAATGCTTCCCTGGTCTCAGGAAGTGTACCTCAGGACTGGAGGATGGCTAACATGGTACCCCTACATTAAGAGCAGTCCCAAAGATGAACCGGGAAACTACAGGCTGGTAAGCCTCACAGCCATATGGGAAAACTGATGGAGACAATCCTAAAGAAGAGGCTGGTGTACCTTCTGGAGACCAAGCAGCTGCAGAACATTAGACAGCATGGGTTTGTCATGGGCAGATCCTGTCAGACCAACCTGGTGGATTACTGCGACTGGGTAACTAGACTGTTGGACAAGGGCCACACAGTGGATGTCCTGTTTCTGGACTTAAGTAAGGCATTTGAATCGGTGCCACATGGGAGGTTGGGTAGTAAGTAGGCAGATACAGGTGCAGGAGCAAAAATGGTGAGATGGGTAGTAAACTGGTTACAGGGAATGCAGCAGAGGGTGGTGGTGGGAGGGAAGCTCTTACCTCCAAGGGCAGTGACAAGTGAAGTGCCGCAGGGCTCAGTGCTGGGACTGGTGTTGTTTGGGTTGTTCATATCAGACATCTCAATGGGCATCAAGAGCAACATCAGTTTGTTTACAAATCACACCAAAATGGGAGCAGTAGTGGATGACCGAGGAGGGTAGCATGGGTTGCAGGGTGATCTGTCAAAATTGGAGACCTGGTCGGACACCTGACAGTTGGAGTTCAATGCCAAACAGTGCAAGGTGCTACATTCCGGGGCAAAAAAACCAAGAAGGAGCTACCAGCTTGGGGTGGGGGTGGAGGGTTCAGCTAGCCATGACAGAGGAGGAGAAGGACCTGGGGGTGATTATAATGGGTACAATGAACAACTCAGCTCAATGGAGGAAGGCAGCAGCAAAGGCCAACAAAATGCTGGGTTATATTGCCAGGGGTATATCTTCAAGGAGAGGCAGGTGATAGTGCCATTGTATAAGTCATTGGTTAGGCCACACATGGAGTACTGCATGCAGTACTGGCACCCATACCTGAAGTTGGACATTAAGTTACTGGAGGGGGTGCAGCACAGGGCAAAACAGATGATCCAGGGATGAGGGGACATACCCTACGTGAACAGGCTGAGGGAGTTGAACATGTACTCACTGGAGGAGAAGAGAGATGGGGGGATATGATTGAAACCTTCAAGTGCATGAAGAAAATAAGCAAGACAGGCATAGAGGGACTATTCAAGTTGGGGGGGGTAGGGACACTCAAGGTCACAATCTCAGATAGAAGGGGAGGTTCAGGGGGACATGAGAAGACACTTTTACAGAGAGAGTGGTGTCTGGGTGGAATGTGTTGCCTGCAGAAGTGGTATCCTGTAGAACAGTGGACTGCTTCAAAAGGGGATGGGATAGAGTAAGAGGGAGAGGGGCAGCTGCAGTATAAGGGTTGCTAGCTGCACACTCTAGCAGACTCGATAGACCATAAGGCCTTTATCTGCTGGCAAATTCATATTTATTTATTTATTTTATTATTTATTTGCTTTTGGTAACCGGGTGGGTGCACTAGGCATAGAAATGCCTATTTTCAGGCACGACCCGGGAGAGAGACAATATAAAATACAAATGCACATACATGTGACGCAGCACATGAGATAGGTATAGAAAAGCAACATAACACTAAACAATTGACTCAGAGAGTAAATCATACTGGAAGGTAAGGACAAAATTCCAGTATGAGGCAAAACAGGAATAACATTTAGGTCAAAATACGTAACGTTTGACAAAACAGAAAGTGAAACAGGCATTGCTATAAAGGTTACACACAGCAAGGTACAATAAGTGCTAAAATCTGTGGATGAAATGAGAGAGGGAGGAGAGGAGAGGAGAGAGTGGAGGGGGAGGGGAACACATGTGAGTGGTGAGAGAAATAAAACATGACAGAAAAGTTATATAGAGAGGCAGGGAAGTAGCGTACAAGAGGAAGGTTGTTTCTGAAAGAAGGGGTGGGGAGAAGAGAGAGGACTATGGTGGATTGAAACAGGTGCATGGGTTAGTTGTGTGCAGATGCTCCCGGTAACGTGTTTTAAAACTAGCATGGGTAGGCGCTCCGTGAACAGTTGGAGGTAATGAGTTCCAGTATTTTGGGGCCATGTGTGCGAAGGCACGTGTACCCATATTAGTTTTACATCTGGGAATGTGGAAAGGGGCTAGGTCAGCGGATCGGTATGTTTGTACTATACTATAATTGATTTCCCTCAGTTGAATCAGCAAGGAAGACAACCTGGACACCCTGCAGGCAGGGGGCATGCCTCAAACAGCTAATGTTAGAGCCCACCTGAAAAGGAGTGACAATAGGCTTGGTACTCACCAGCAGGGACAAAATTACAGATGTAAGGGTAGGTAGCCACCTGGGGTCTACTGATCATCATATGCTGTGGTTCAATAATGGAACACTGGAGGAGACAAACCACACAACAACAAGGGTCCTGGATTTCAGATGGGCCAACTTTGCAAAGATGTGGAAATGTCTCAAGAAAACTCTGGCAAGGGAGGGGGGCAGAGAGAGTGTAGAAGTGGAAGACTCTTAAAGGAGCCATAGCAGAGGCAACAAGCCTTTGCATTAGGCAATGGAACAAAACAAAACAAAGAGAAAGAAAAAACACTATGGTTCACAAAGGAAGTAGCCGGGAAGGTAAGAGTGAAAAGATTGGCTTTCAGGAGGTACAAGGAAACACAGAGGGAGGAAGACATGGGACTGTATCTGGGAAAACAGATAGATGGAGAAAACTGTCAGGAATGCAAAGGCACAGATGGAGGAAAATATAGCCCAGGCAATAAAGAAAGGGGGCAAAAGCTTTTTCAGGTATGTTAGTGAAAGAAAAAAGGCCAGGGTTAGGATTGTGAAGATAAAAAGGGAAGAAGGGGGTGTGCAGAAGGACACCTAGAAAAAGCAACAAGCCTGACAAATATTTTTGTTCATTATTTACAGAAGAAGCGGAAGGGGAGGAACCAGTGTTAGATGATAGAAGCACCAATGGAAGGGAGGTGGACACCAGTCCTTTTACAGAGGAGAGAGTCCTAAGGGAACTCACAAATCTGAAAGTGAACAAGCCAAAGGGGCTGGACAGAATACATCCCAGAATATTAAAAACAACTTAGAATGGTGCTGGCAGCACCACTGATAGCTCTGTTCAACAAATCACTAGAAATAGGTGTGGTGCCAGAGGACTGGAGAAGGATGAATGTAATCCCTCTCCACAAAAGTGGAAACAGGGAGAGGGCTGGAAATTACAGGCCAGTCAGCCTGACCTTGGTGGTGGGGAAATTAATGGAATCACTGCAAAAGGAAAGGACTGTGATATATCTTGAATCTAGCATTGCACAGGATCTGAGGCAGCAGGATTCACACCAGGAAGGTCATACCATACAAATCTGATAGATTTCTTTGACTGGGTGACTAGGGAAGTAGATCAGGGAAGGGCGGTGGATGTGGCCTACCTGGATTTCAGCAAGGCCTTTGACACCGCTCCACATAGGAGGCTCGCTAACAAGTTGGGCACCCTGGAGTGGGTTCCATGTTGGTAAACTGGGTCAGAAATTGATTGAGCGGTCTGACACAGAGGGTGGTGATAAATGGAGTTCAATCTGGAGAGAAGGGGGTGGTCAGCAGGTTGCCAAAGGGATTAGTACTGAGGCCAGTCTTCTTTAATGTCTTCATGAGTGACATTGCAGAGGGGCTGGAAGGGAAGGTATGCCTCTTTGCAGATGACACTAAGATCTGCAACAGGTTTGACACTCCGGGGGGGGGGGATGAGATGGGACCTGTGTAAGGCTGAGGAGTGGTCAAGAATGTGGCAGCTAAGATTCAAAGCAAAGAAGTGCAAAATCATGCATTTGGGGCACAGAAATCCAGGGTGGAGTACATGATGGCGGGGGTAGGTACTGATGACCACCAAACAAGAAAGGGATCTGGGGGTAATCATATCTGATGACCTGTAGGTGACCAAGCAATGTGAGAAGGCTGTGGGGAGAGCCAGTGGAATGCTGGGATGCATAGGGAGAGGGACCACCAGAAGGAAAAAGGAGGTGGTGATGCCACTGTGTAGGTCATTGGTGAGATCATATCTGGAGTACTGTATCCAGTTCTGGAGGCTGCATCTCTGGAAGAACATAAATAGAGTAGAGGCAGTTCAGAGAAGGGCAACAAAAATGGTGCAGGGGCTGCACCAGAAGTCATATGAGGAGAGACTAGAGGACCTAAGTATACATTCGCTCGAGATGAGGAGGGAGAGAGGGGTACGAAAGAGACTTTTAAATACCTCAAGGGTATAAATAAGGTACAGGAGGGTAGCAGTTTCCAGAAAAGAAGATGTTCTACAGCTAGGGGTCATGATATAACGCTAGAAGGGGGTAGACGCCGGGGTAATGTCAGGAAGTATTTCTTCATGGAAAGGGTGGTGGATGCATGGAACAGCCTCACTATGGAGGCGGTAGGGGCAAAAACTGTGGGGGAATTTAAGAATCCATGGCATAAACATAAGGGAACCCGAGCGATAGGAAAGAGAGGTTAAGCTGCAGATCAACTAGGGTCTGCAGTGTATGCAGTGGGTAGGGAAAATGGGCAGACTAGCTGGGCCAAGCAGTGCTTATCTGCCATCAGATTCTATATTTCTATGTTAAGTGGTGTTCATATCATCAATTTAAAAACTGCAAATGCCTCTCTAATTATCATATGCAAATCAAAAACAAGTACTTCAGCTGCTTTGCAAATAGTATACATCAGAACAAAATGTGTATGGCACTGCATGTTACAATAACTCATTTTATTTGATTTTGCTTCTAGTTAATGATATCTTATGATGTTTCACACAAAAAAGGTCAACTAAAGCAGTGTTTTATGGGTAAAAACATTCTAGCAGTACACCATACAAAAGTAGAGGTCTAAGAGTACTCAAGTTTTACAGTCATATAATTCCCTGCACTCTACTGCTGGAACCTTATATGGGGAAAATAATGCAGGACAGACATGAATCCCTAAAAGAAAACCTCATAGTTTGGTAAAATATAGCTCACAGCCAACAAGAAACAAGGCAAAATAAACCACATTTTATATAAATTTGAGATTCAAAAACTTGCTGAACATAGCAGGCACTATGCACTTTAAAAAATATGACAGTCCCCATGAAGATCAATTGCAGTATTTACCTGTAATTGTATCCCCTGGATGGTAGATGGTATTCTGTATAAAAATAGTGTATGGGGGTGGACTTGTTTGTTTACCGAAGCCATGATTTGGTTCCATTGTAGAACATGCAATACTAACAAGTCCAGTTTCGTAACCAGAAACTCCTACTAGTATAGCCTCAGTAAACAGAAGCACATAGCCAATGAAGTTTTCCATCTAGAGAAAAGAAACCAAGAAAATTATACATTCATTCAGAACCTTCTTTCTGAAATTACAGCTGAAAATTCACTAACTCCCCTGAGTAAAGCATTACACCCAGCACCTCTTATCATCCTTAGGCAGCCCCATAAAATGCTGGAATGGGGGAAAGGACCCTATGAAGACCCTTCTGGGCATGTACTGGCCTGTGGAAGTGTTGCCTTAGGAAGAGGAGTGTTTTGGAAAGAAGTGGCTTTGCTAGTCATGGTAGTCAAAATACTAGGACCTCACCTGCCACAGTTGACTGCAACAGGTTGCGTAGAATTGGGGAGGCCATTGGAAGTACTCAGTATTGTTACAGAACAGATATCAGCCAGAGGCAGAGCTCAGCATGACTTTTGAGTGCTTCTCTTACCTACTCAGCATGGACCTTATTTCTTTTCCGGGACTGTAACTGGAATTTTATTTGCAATAGCATGGGGGGGTGCTTCCAATGCCTCCTCACTGTTATCTGAACTTATTGCTGTCTACCCTGAATGGTAGGGATCTGGTACTGCTGCTGCCACCACTGATAATAGTGATCCTCTCAGATTCCTTAGTTTTCTTTAGGTCACCCAGCGAAAGGCCAGTATGTGTCTGGATGTTCTTCATAGGGGCATCAACCAATTCTGGCATTTGACAAGGTTGCCAAAGGAGTATGAAAATACTTGGAGTAGTGATTCTGTTGGTGACATTGCTGAAGATACTGAGACCTGGTCTGCCTCCACGCTTACACACACACACACACACACACACACACACACACACACACACACTCATGCTGGTTGTTTATAGTTAGATGCCTGAACTAAGGACCCACAGAGTGCCCTTTAAAAGGTCCTTCAGTGAACTACACATGGCTCTCTCCCATCAGGGCAGTGTGCTGAAAGAAAGCCTCATGTCTGCTCTTGTTAAGGATGGGGCTGCTGCTACAAAATAGCCCCATTTACACTGGCAATTTCTGTACCAGTGTAGGTGGTTTGGAGAGCCACTCTGGTGTATACAGTATTTGTGTGTGTAAACTGTGCAGGTATCAAACTGATGTGGCTCTTGTGCTCCTGTCCCAGACAGAGGAACTGAACTGGTGTGAGTGTTTTCAAATGTAGTGCAAATGGTAGCCACATCACACATCACTGCTTAAGGGTAATTTAGCATCACAACAAAAAGGGCACTCCTTGCAGGATGGGCCCCACAAGGCAGTTTGCAAGACACTGGTGTGGAAGCTAGCATTCTTAAGTGGTGTACACCTCTGGCTTCATAAACAACCTGGTGCAGGCTAACACTGGTATGAGCCATACCAGTATGCTTGTTTGTTTGTTTATTCACTTAATGGGTAAGCACACTGGAAGATGAATTCCATTTACAGATGTGACCCACAAATAACTAAACAAGTACATTAAAGAGCTACTGACACCTGAAAGAAAACTTTGTAAAACATAATAAGTAGGTAAAATTCTGCCTGTATTCCATATATAGTCTATATTTCTCCTCCCCATTATTTATTATTGAGGAAATGTGCATGAATACATTATTTGTATCCCTTACAGTTACTTTAAAGTTAATCTGCCTCTATAGCTTACTCCCTACTTTGTCACAATTCTCTGTTTTGACATCACACTCTGTTGCCAGTAGAGTACCTGTGATATTACAAGCAGTGCATTATGAACTCAGGTAAGGAGACAGCAACAGAAATAGATGAACTCTTCAGGAGCAAAAATCCTGTTTCCATGCACTTGACCTCAGCAATAAATAATGGGGAAGAGGAATAAAGAACTAATGTGAAATACGAGCTGAGCTTTATCAAAATATAATATTTTGTTAAAGTTCTCCTGAAGTTGTGAGCTGCTCTTTAAACATATCCTACTTAACACATAATAAAAAGAATTAGGACTAAAGCATCCATATCAATTAAGAATAGAAAATCAGGAAAATATCCACATTCAGGTAATGTTATAAAATACAGAAGCAGAGAATGTGAAAAAGCCTTGACAGTATGTACTGTACACTTTTAATAGTAAAAGGTATATTGCTCCAATTACTTGGTGCCGAATAAGCAAAAGACCATTGATCACTTACTGTTCTCATCAGGGGAAGCTTCAAAACCCTGTTATCAACCCTATGTCTAGAATAAAAGACCGTCTCATAATATTCCAGCTGTCTAACCAGACTTAAGAACTCTAAAAGTATATTTCACCATAACATATCTAAAATGTAACTGTACTGGCAGCCAACCCATCCATTTAAGATTTCACAATGATGTATAGTTTTGGGGGCCAGCAATGCAAACTTACCAATTAGCTGTAATAAGGTGGCTTTTTTATCAGTTATACTAGCAGAGGTACTATCTGTTATCAAAGCAACAAAACATAGTCCAACAGGACTCCTAAATATTGAAAGGTGTCAAAATTTTCTAAATAGGTACCTTCAAGAGATTTCACCTGCAAACTCTGTCCCCTTTCTCTAGTCCGAGCTTTAGTACCAAACACTATAGTTTTAGTTTTTAATTTATTCAAAACCAATCTATTTAAGGCAAGCCATTGCTATAAGTTGCGTATCTCTTCGAATAGAGAACTATTTAATTCAGCGACCGTAACACCTTGGGTATAAATTACTGCATTATCTGCATATAATGTAAGCTGAACATCCCCAGTACAGAAGAAATACTGTCAAAAAAACAAAGAAAACAAAACAGAACCTAGTATGGAGCCCAGGACTCCATACTTTACAAGTATAATTTCTGACCTAGCACCACCATACTTCACCCACTGATACCCCCCCCCCGAGATAATCCTCAAACCAAGTTAAAGCAGACTGTCCCACCCCAAGTTATTCAAACCTTCCAACTAAGAGCATGTAGTCAACAAGATTGAATGCCTTGGTCAAGTCCACAAAGATGGCACCAGTCAGCCATTCCCTCCAGGACTGAGTCTCTGAACTCAACCAAGGCATTCTCAGTCCCACGGCCCTCGTGAAACCCATGATGACTTTGGGACAGTAATCCAAATCTTTCAATGTATTCTGTAAGTTGATTTTAAGCATGTTTTTCTTCGAGTTTTGACAGAGCTGATAAAATAGAAATAGGCCAATAGTTTCCAAAATCATATACAGAGCCAGATTTATAAACAGGAACAACTAATGAATACTTCCATATATCGGGGACTTGCCACAAAGAAAATTATAAATTAAAAATAATACTAATGGGACAAGCCAGTTTCCAAAATCATATACAGAGCCAGATTTATAAACAGGAACAACTAATGAATACTTCCATATATCGGGGACTTGCCCCAAAGAAAATTATAAATTAAAAATAATACTAATGGGACAAGCCAGTTTCACAGCAGCATCTCTCAATAAATTTGGAGCAAACCCATCGGGCCCTCCAGAACTGTTAAATTTTACCAACATTAGTAACTTTCTAACCTCATTTGGTGTAGTGATTCTTAAATAAAATGTATACTCATTATTAAAGCTCACACTAAGACCTTCTGGGAGACACTTATCCACCTCAGTTCGATACTTGTCCAAATCAGTATACCTCTTATTAAATTCATTGGCTATGTTCAGGGGGTAGGTTAATAAATCATCACCTAACTTCATAGACATTTCAGAGCCCTCAGTAGGCCTTGTAATACTATTACTTATATTCCAAAATGTTCTGTTGTCAGGAAGGCCATCAACTTGTGGTAACAGCTTGGTCAGTGTAAATGGAGCTAATAATATTGTTTTAGTGTTTTTGATCTCCAGGTGCTAAACACATTTGTTATAATGCCTCATTTACATGTGGGTCCAGGGTTCATAGCAACAACAGCACATACTGTACATAGAACCACAGTTTAAATGCAACATTGAGCGCTCGCCATTCCATAATATTGTAATATGTCACCTGTCACCACTCATTGTGGGTAAGAGTGTTTTCACTTGCCTTCTTCTCGAGCTACAGCAGCTCAGCTTCACTGTTTTCTCTCGAGCAGACTGTGCATGAAACCACTCTTATCCTGCAATGAGTGGCTCTGGGGGACATATTAATATTTAAATGTCACCTACCTAGATTTTAGCAAAGCCCTCAACACTGTCCCACACAAAAGGCTGGTTATCAAGATGGGTAGTCTGGGAATGGAGAACAAGGTGGTAAGCTAGGTTTGGAACTGGCTAATGGGTAGGATGCAGAGGGTGGTGGTAAATGGGACCAAGTCTGGTGAGAGGGGGTGACCAGTGGGGTACCTCAGGGATCAGTCCTGGGTCCAGTCCTGTTTAATGTCTTCATTAGTAACATTGCAGTAGAGCTAGAGGGAACAGTCTGCCTGTTTGCAGATGACACCAAGATCTGCAAAAGGGTGGATACTCCAGAAGGGATGTAGAGGATGAGGAGGGACCTGGAAAAGCTTGAAGGATGGTCTGAGGTGTGGCAACTGCGGTTCAGTTCCAAGAAGTGCAAAATAATGTACCTGGGAAGAGAAAACCCTGGGATAAACTACAAATGAGGGGAGGAGTTGCTGACTTTCACCAAGGAAGAAAGGGACCTGGGAGTTATCATTTCTGATGACCTAAAGATGTCAAAACAGAGTACAAAAGTCACAGGGAGGGCCAGTGGCATGCTGGGGTGTATTGGCAGTGCTATCACTAGCAGGAGGTAGTGATGCCTTTGTATAAAACACTGGTGAGGCCTCACCTAGGGTACTGTGTGCAGTTCTGGAGGCCACACCTTCATAAGGACATTGGCAGGTTGGAGGTGGTTCAGAGAAGAGCTACTTAGATGGTGCAGGGATTGCAACATAAAACATATATGAGGAGAGACTCAAGGAAATCAATATGTACTCTCTGAAGGAGAGGAGGGATCTGGGGTACATGATAGAAACATTCAAGTATCTTAAGGGTAAAAACAGGGTGCTGGGTGAAGACATCTTTCAATATAAGAGTTGTACATGGACAAGGGGACCTGACATGAAACTGGAAGGAGGCAGGTTAAGGGGAAATGTGAGGACGTTTTTCTTCACAGAGAGGGTGGTGGACCCATGGAACAGACTGCTACAGAAGGTTGTGGAAGCAAGCACAGTAGAAGGTTTTAAGCATGCCTGGGACAGGCATAAGGGAACCTTAGAGGTGAGAAGAAGGGAAGAGAATCCATTGACCAGTTAGAGTCAAAGGCCATACACTAGTGTAGGGTTAGGGAAGACTACATGGGCCTGGCAGTCCTTATCTGCTGACAAATTCTATGTGTTTATATATCATACAACTCAGTACCCATATAGGTCCCAGGAGGGTGGAGGGACTCTTGGGCCCTGAGCAGCCTGCCATATCCCACAGTACCCATATGGGACCTTGGAGGGGGGACACTCAGGCCCCATGCAGCCTGCCATACCCTTCACTACCCATATAGGACTCTGGCAAGGTCATGGAGGGGCACTCTTGCCCTGCACAGCCTACCATACCACTCACTACCCAAATGGGTCACTAGTGGGGTGGGAGGAGACACTCAGGCCACGTGAAGCCAACCATACCCTTCACAAATCATATGGGTTCCCTGGCAGGGGGAGGGACACTCAGATCCACATAGTTAAACATACCCTCCCACTACCCATATAGCTCTCTGGTGTGGAGGAGCAGCTAGGCCCCATATAGCCTACCATACCCCCACCAACCATATGGGTCTCCAGCGAGGGGTGGAGGGAGCTGTCCCATTCTGGCCTTGCCTCAGGCATAAGTGGGGGGAGTTGAAAGGTGAGGGTCACAAATAGGGAAACTGGACCTTGGTGATTGCCAAGGGTAGATGGGGTAATGGCACAGGACAGAAAAACTGCACAAAAAAAAAAAAGTTCTATACATTTCAAGATTAACATGAATTTGTGGCTTTTTCTTACAGAGGACTTCTGGATTTATTCCACTTGTAAGAGCATTCTACTGAGCAGAACTTATTGTGGGACTTTAAAATAATGGTCAGTGTGTTGGCATCCTACTACACTCAGACTAGAAGCAGTTGCAGCACTTGGAAACATAGAAAATTGTGCTAGAAAGCATGCACGTCACTTATTTCAGTCCCCCATTCACTGCAGGGGGAACCAAACGTTTGAGGTAGTCACACAATGTGGGACACTATTAAGCATGACACCAGAGATGGGCACTGAGGTAATGGAGCATAAGGAAGTGGTGATTCAATGTAAAATGGAGGGCAGACAGCAAATTGATTATTTTTTTTTTTAAAGAAAAGTTGCCAAATGGTAGATTTAATTGGAAAAACCTTATGACCAGTGAGACCGGAAGGCACGATCAGAGCTGTGCAGGTGAAGAAATGTACATGAGACTTCCTGAGGGTGCTCTGTGGCAGATAATGGTATGCACCAGCCTGTGTCGGCACCCATGGCCTGAGAAGAAAGACACACCTTTGTGGGCCTTATCGCGCTATTTGCCGCCAACTAAGCTGCGAGTCTTCATCTTTACCACCGCTGCCAGTGCTGCTCAGAAGTGCTGCCAGTCCCATTCTGAGTCCATGGCAGTCGGTCCGGTGGTCTCCCGGTTTGTGGATGTGCCTTTGCCAAATTTGAAATTGACCAGGTAGGTGAGTATTTGAAAAATTGGTGACCGTCGTGCCAGCGGCATTATTGGAGATCTAAGGGTCCCCTTGCGCTTCTAAATTTTTTACGTGAAACATGGTACCCACACAAACGTTAGGCAGATGCTGCTACCAGCAAACCAATGCAGTGCATTCAGTGGCAAAAGAAATCGGCGTTACCGAAGATGTAAGGGTCCCCTTGCGCTTCTACAATTTTTAAGATACATGGTACCCACTTGAACATCAGGCAGACGCTGCTACCAGCAAACCAAAGCAATGCATTCAGCTGCAAAAGAAATCAACAAAACCGTTGCTATTTTATACAAAAAAAACTGTTCAATTCCACACAGACCTAATGAAAGACAGTTATTATTGCACACATAGCTCACATCTCAGCAATTGCTGGTAAGTGATGAAAACCAATATGTTTAAGCTTTTCTGTGGGGGCGCTGTTCCCCCCACACACCCCAGGTGCTTATGTGTCCTTTCTTTGTATTTAGCATTTCAAACGTTAGTTATTTATTATTAATTTAAAGCTTTTCTGTGTGGGCGCTCCGTCCCCAAACCCCCTAGTTTGCTTATGTGTCCCTTCGTTGTAGTTATCTTTTTTATTATTAAGTAAACACTTTATTTTTTTAGCATTTCAAGCGTTAGTTATTTATTATTAAGTTAAAGCTTTTCTGTGGGGGTGCTTCACCCCCCCACACACCCCTGGGTGATTATGTATCCCTTCAGTGAGTTATCGTTTGTAAGTGTGTATATTTATTTATTTCTTGACTTCTTTATTAACTTTACGTGAGGGTGCATCGGCAGCAGATCAAGAAATGTACTGTAACCGCATTCATCATCATACGTGATGACGCACAGTGAAATTAAGGATGTACCTTAATTTGCCTAGTCATAAAGAAAGCACACTGGAGACCCTTAGAGCTCTGGTATTGCTGTGCCGGCTGCCTATGACCACCACACCTGATGTTTTGGCAAGTGGTCAAGTGGCAGGGGTCTCAAGTACTAGTTCTCTGGTGTGTTTTTTTTTTAATCCAGGGATGTTTCTTTTGCAGATTTTCTCAGTTTGACACTTAGCACTAAATCTCTTAGTGCTCCAGTAGGCTGGGCAGGAAGTGTGCAATTGATTTGTGCATTTGCTGCCATTGGAGAACAGCGTCTTTGCTGGGTGGGTGCCAGCCGATTTTAAATTAGTTTCTGTTGGTTAATGCTGGTATGTTGAGTGGATAAGTTAGGGGTAGTAAAAAAGTCTGGTTCAGCCGCAAATGCATATTGTGGAATGTTGGGGTTGCCTGAATGTTTGTGGAGTCAGATTTAAATTGCGACTGCTTTTAGATGATTGCAGTTTCTGGGCTGCTCACTGGTTTGTTTTTTGTGTGCGAGTAATTGGGCTTACATCAAGTACTGTTGCTAATGCTGGTGGAATGAATTTTAGGTTGAGTGCATAAAGTAAAAACAGGGGTAGTAAAGCCCTTCTGCTGCAAATGCATTTGATGGGTGGGGGGCAGCAGCCACCTGAATGTTCAGAAGGTCAGTTTGGGGTCATATAAGATTTGCTGCTGCATGTAATTAGATGATGTAGTTAGGTTCACTTTTTTGTGAAATAAGGACTATACTGTAATGTATTTTGCTACTACATAGAAACATAGAAATTGTCAGCAGATAAGGACTGCTAGGCCTATACAGGCTGCCCATAAGCCCAGTACTTGTTTACGGCTTTTGCCCCTCCTTCTGCTTAACCTCTATGGTTCCCCTATGCCTGTCCCACGTATGTTTAAATCCAATCTCAGTGCTTGCTCCCACCACCTCCCGTGTCAGCCCATTCCATGCATCCACCGCCCTTTCTGTATAGAAAAACTTGCTCACATTTCCTCTTAACCAGACCCTCTACAATTTTGTGTCATGCCCCCTCATTCTTGTATTCCTCCTGTATTGGAAGATGTCTTTCCCCTGCACCTTGTTTATTCCCTTGAGGTACTTGAGTGTTTCTATTATGTCCCCTCTCTCCCTTCTCTCCTCTAGCGAGTACGTTCTTTTTTTTAAATTCAAAATTTTTATTGTAAACATCAAGATGTCAAAACAACATACATAACATCAGATATTTTGTTCCTTCGTAACAGTTGACATACGTTGAATCAATAAACAATTTTCACCCTCCCTTCCTCAAAAACCCTCCCTCCTACCTATCCCCCCCCTACAGTACTAAATACCCTCGAGGAAGATGTGCTCATCCACAATCATCTCTAGTGTTGCCCTACTGAATCCGACCTCACCTGGGGGAGGTATAATGACTGAAAACGACTCCATATCTTCTCAAATAGATGAAGTCGATTATCCCTTCCCGCACTTAATTTTTCCATGTTCAAGTTGAATAACATCTCCTGTAACCACTCCACATACGTGATTGAGGAGTCAGTCATCCAATGTCGCAAAACTACCTTTTTGAGCGAGCCTGAAATCAGAGCCATATAAAATCTGCGCTCCTTAAACCTGATATCCGAATAATCCCCTATCAAACATATTTCTGGGGTAAAATACCGGTCAATACCTAACAATGGATCCGCCTTCTGCTTAATCTGCATCCACAACTGCTTTATCGGTGGACACCTCAAAAATGTGATACAAGTTCCAACTGCCTGACGGCACCGGAAACAGTTTTGGTCAGGCCTACGCCCCACTTTGTGCAACTTGGAAGGGGTCCAAAATAAATTGTTTAGGAACTGAAACTGCATCACCCTCAGTCTGTCCTGTTTAACATATCTATACGCATATCTCCATACACCTTCCCAGTCCGTTCCTGTTCTCCCAAACAACTAGACCAATATCTAGGCTTGTAATCAATGTCAACAAGAACTTGATCAAGAAGTGTCTTATACACTCTGGACACCGCATGCGGTTCCCACACAATTTGCTCTAATGATTCAAACCACTTCCCATTTATACGCTCATCTCGAAGTTTACTCATCACCTGTACTAATAAATGAGTAATTTGATATAATTTGAAGACTTGTTTGGACTCTATGTTATATTTTGCCAGGATCTCTTTTATAGGCAGCACACAGTCATCCCCCATTAAATCCTCAATCCGCAACCCATCAATCTGGGGAAGCCATCCACCCGATATCATTTTCCCCCCAATCCTCAAATTGGGATTTTGGCAGATCGGTTGATACTTATCCCTCTCCGGAATATAACCTAACTTAACACAAATCTGTCTGTGAATACGCAAAGATTTCGCTATTGGAGTAGCAACCAATTTAGGGGGCAATGTCTTAGGAATGGAATAAAGCAAAGCTTTCAGGTCTATCCCCACCTCCTTAATCGCCTCTATTTCCAAACTAACCCATGAGGAACATAGGGCAAGGACTCAAGTTTCCTGGTGGGCACTATCCATTTCAGATACTTGCAAAGATTACTTGCCCAGTAATATAAGCCAAAATGTGGAAGTCTCAATCCTGCTCTCTCCCTTGGGGCTGCCAATTTACCATAAGCCTTACGGGGCATTTTTCCCTTCCAGATAAACTCCGAGATTAATGAGTGTATCTCGCTTAGTGAGTACATGTTGAAGTCCCTTAGTCTCTTCTCGTAAGTTTTGTGGTGCAAGCCTTGTACAATTTTAGTCACCCTTCTCCGGATCACCTCCAGCCTGTTTATGTCCTTACGAAAGTGTGGCCTCCAGAACTCCATGTATGGCTTGTCAGTGTATTTATACAATGGCATCACTACCTACCACCTTCTGCTGGTGATACTCCTGCCTATGCAACCCAGCATGCCACTGCCTTCTTTGCTGCCTTTGTACTCTGCTTTGACATTTTTAGGTCATCTGAAATAATGACTCCTATATTTTTCTTCCTTGATGACTGTCAGCAACTCATCCCCCCATCCTGTAGCTCTCCCCAGGGTTCCAGTTGCTTTGGTGACTAAGCTTGCATTTCTTTGAATTAAACCTCAGCTGCCACTCCTCAGACCATTTCTCAAGCTTCTCCAGTCTCATTTTCTCCCTCACTTCTGAAGTATCCACCCTGTTACAGATCTTGGTGTCATCTGCAAACAGGCAGACATTTACTTCCAGCCCCTCTGCAATGTTACTGATGAAGGCATTGAACAGGACTGGCCCAAGGACTGATCACTGATTGTCTGTTTATTTTTTCTGTTACCGTAACATTGTTCTGCAACCTCCCAGGTCATGCCTGAAAATGTGAATTTTTTTGTCTAGTGCATTTACACAGTAAGCAAAAACTAAATAAACAAATCAATGAAGTAAGTACGAACGGCTAGTTGTCTCCAGACTGGATGGTTCTGCTCTGACCCCTTGACACCTGTGATTATAAGTTTTAAATGTGAATGCACAGTGAACTTGTTTGGCTGGACAGAAGACTTGCTAATAATTTTTGTTCAATAAAATACTTCCAGAGTCTGACTGCTTCCATTTGATGAAAAATTACAGAAATAATTCTGGAAGTACCTATGAAAAACAATCAATTCTATAGATAAACTGTATAGAAAGAAAAAAAAATCTAGCTTGCAGTTTCTCCTTTGCCCAATTGTTTTTTTAAATTATTGTTATGTATGTGGTGGTTTTATGTCCAAGCACTTTGATCCTGGGAATGGCACTTTTTATAAATAAAGGAGGATAATGACCCCCCTGTTTTCTGACTGTGGAGGGATTGTGGGATAACAGATGGACCAGACACCAAACTTCAAGTTCAACAGACAGTCTCTGTGTGATGTTTATTCAAAATGCAGGGGATAAGCTTTAGCAATGGCATATCCCTTCTTCAGTACATCACTTTGTAGCAACAGACTATGCAAGTCTTTCCTCTACACTTAGCCAGCACCTACTGACTCTCTGATCTCTGTTCTTCCTTATCTGTTGAGATTTAGCCTCCCCTATGCGGGCCTTGTTTGCGTGGGTGGTGGGGGCTCAAATAAAAAAATAAAAACAAGCTAAAGACAAAGAACCTCAGTGCAGAAGCACTAAACCAAGGGTTACCCCAAAGAACATTGACAATAAGCCAAGTTTCAAAGAAACAGAACATCACACATACTTCCATAATGCAAAGTATCATGGGATATATGCAAATCACCATGACATTTCAGACTTGTTCAGTTTACAGCAATTTACATGCATTTTAAATAGCACAACTAACTTAATTTTTATCATTCAGTCCCCTAGTAACTTTTTACCTTTATTAAAAACACCTAGTGCCATGGTATTTTCAACATTTACAGGTTTCACAAACATAAGGTGTGTGTGTATATATATATATATATATATATATATATATATCTCAAGGTATTTTATGACATAGTGCTAATACATACTAAATCTAACAATGATAACACAGCCTGTTGTTTTATGTAAGCCCAGAGGTCACCATAATAACCTCCCTGTATGAGGACCTGTGAGGGAAAAGGAAAATTAAGGAGGCACAGAACCAAGCTCCGGCGGGCCTCCTCGGCACACTGCATATCGCTGCCCTGAAACCTGAAGGAAGCTGCCCCATACCACTGCAGGCGTCTGATCAACTCAGCGAGATTTTCAGCGCCCCTGCCCAGCCCATTCCCTCCTCCTGTTAAATGCTCATACGCTCCTCCCCTTGTGTCCGCAGTATCCTATCACCTTGTTTGGGGAGGTACAGTTAAGAGAGAGACAAAAAAAAGGAAAAACTCTACTCACTGACATTGTTTCATTACATTCTGAATTATCTTATCTGTCAGGGGTGTCTCTATTAGTGTTAACTAATCCCCTCTGGATGCTGATAATCACTGAGTGTTACTTTCCCTCTCCTTTTTTGTCGAATACTGCCACATGTGTTTTGCTGAATATTGCCATAAGTGCTGTTCCCAGTCTCTTCTTTCTTGCTGAGTATTGCCATATATGTTTTGCTGATCATTGCCATAGTGTTTTGCTTTCCCCAGGAGACACACAGTAATCTGCCTTTTATATTTTGCCCTCTTCAGCCCTCTTTCCTAAGGGTACTCATATTATACTGACTTATGCATGCTGCATTCTCCTGTCTACTTTCCCAGTTGTTGTGCTGAGCGATTGATAGATAACTAAATAGTATAATAGTACCCCCTGGGTCCTGACAATCTCATCTCTAGCAGTCTGCAATTTCCTGGTGAGTATGCTCTGGTACTTATTCCCGAGCTGCTGACTAGCTGCCCAAGTCCAACTGCTTTCACCCACGATTTACCTGTCCCATCTACTTTACTTACGCACTGGTCACGCTGACCATCCACCTCAAGGCCATCCGTTCTGGAGCCTTACTGGCATCCTGATGAGGTGTCACCGGGAACCGCACTGTTCCACCCTTGGAATGGAGTCTCCTAAGCCTACCAGGGATGGTGTCATGCCCCCCTCACTTAGTACTGTCCTCCTCGCTGGTCTCTTTCTGGGTCTATTTCTCTTCCAAGTGGTTCCTGACCACTCTCAGTTAAGGTGGAACAACTGGGACAAGTCTGTCTCCTGCGAGGTGTTTGACTTTACCTTCTCTAATCTCCTGGCACATAATAAGCTTCCCCTCTGCCTCACCTGCTATCTTGATCTCAGATCCCTACTGTATCCCTCCCTGGTGAGGAGACGCCCAGCCCACAAGCCTATGACCAGAGGTACCACCTTCAGATGGCATCTGCTCTGGCTCTTCCTGGTTATCCTAGCCCTGGCTGGTGACATTGAATTCAATCCTGGTCTTACCTACCAGGCCTCCTCAATACCTGTAGAATGGAATTTTGGGCAAGGGGTTAAAATTTGCTCATCTTAATATTCGCAGCCTGTTGCCCAACCTGGATGAGCTTGTCACCTGGGCTGCACTCTATAAGCCTGACATTCTTGGTATTACAGAGACCTGGTTAAAGCCCTCGATCCCTGACTCAGTCTGTGCGCTCCCTGGCTATGAGCTCATAAGACAGGATCGGGTCTCAAACAAGCTGGGCGGAGGCATTCTAATATACTTTAGGAGTCATCTTAAAGTGTTCTGGTGATGCACCAGCAATCCTCCCTGTCCCTTGTGAGCTGCTCCATGTTATGCTGCTACTTGGGAATACTAAGAAGCTACATGTTGTATGTACATATAATCCCCCTAGGGTAGGCTTCCTGGCCTTATCCACCTCTTGGATACTGTCGGTCCCAGTATCGGAGATAACAAACTCTTAATCCTAGGAGATGTGAATCTAAACTGGGTTGGAGGTAACACAAAGCAGTTTGAGCATCTACTTGCAAACCTAACCCTGACACAACTTGTCCAGGAGCCAACTAGATGGTCAGCCAATGGTACCTCAAGCTCTTTACTGGACTGGATTCTGTCTAATTGCCCAGAGAGGATCTGCTCTGCCGGAACTCTATCTGACTCTACCTCAGATCACTGCCCGGTTTTCTGTGTTTGGAAAATCCCCTCCCCAAAAATTCCCCACAAAATCATCCACATCAAAAATTTCTCCAGATTTGACCCAGACACATTTCAGGAGGATCTGAGGCTCACTGATTGGTCAGGGGTGTATAGTGCCCCGATCCCTCTACTGCTGCCACCCAGTTTCTCAATACCTTTGGTGCCTTGCAGGACAAGCACGCCCCAATTATTAGGTGAAGGGTAAGGGGGTCCACCACAAAATGGTTGCATGGGAGCCTCTTAGCCCTTATGCGGGCTAGAGGCAAGTGCTGGGCCCATTTCAAAAGCACCCTTGATCAGACCATTTATCAACAATATAGAAAACTTAGAAACGAATGTCAAAAAGCTATTAGGGTAGCAAAAAGTGACTTCTGTAAGTCTGCCCTACTTAACTCTGCCAATGATCCACGTAGGTACTGGAAGAACATAAAAACACTTGTCAGTGGCTCATCTAACTCAGGGGTATCTGATATGATTATTGGTGGTGTCTCTTGCAACAATCCACTCACAATTACAAATGCTCTTAATTCCCACTTCTCTGACCTATCAGCACTCTCCTCACTTTTCCCTGCTGATGAGAGCACTAGTGGCCCCTCAGCCCTTGCCCAGCAGGTGACTCACCCCTTCCGACCGTTATTCTATCTCAGGGCTGTGTCTGACATGGAGATGCTGAGTCTCCTCTCCAGCCTCTCCCAGCACTCCAGTGCCGGCCTTGATAACTTGGAGCCCAAGCTTCTGAAGCTAGGTGCCCCTCACATTGCCTCCCCAATGGCCCATATCCTCAACCTGTCCCTTGCCACGGGGGTTATTCCTGACATCTGGAAGGTGGCGAACATTGTCCCAGTACTGAAGTAGGGAAATCCCAAAGTCCCGCACAACTATTGGCCGATTGCCATCCTATCGGCTATTAGTAAGCTCCTTGAAAAAGCTGTGGCAGAAGAACTCTCAGAGTACATTCAGGCCTACGAGTTGTTGTCCCCAGCCCAACATGGTTTTTGAAAAGGGCACAGCATGTCCATGGCCCTGGTCTCTGTCTCATCTAGCATCAGAGCAGCCATGGACCTGGGCAAACTCTCTGGAGCGATATTCATTGACTTGTCCAAGGCCTTTGACCTTGTAGACCATGCATTGCTCTGCACTCAGATGCGGTCCCTTGGCCTGTCTCCTCCTGCTCTGAATTGGCTAACCAGCTACCTTCAGGGCAGAGTACAGCTGACCAAATTCAACAAGGTCCTCTCTGATCCCTCACCGGTGACCTGAGGTGTCCCTCGGGGCTCGGTCTTGGGGCCCCTTTTCTTCTCCCTCTTTGTTAACCATCTCCCAGCCACAGTAACAAACTGTAGTGACACTCTTTACATGGATGATTTGGTTATCCTGGCTCACTCCCGGGACATTGCTACTCTCAACCACCACTTGACTGAGGACTTTAAGAACATTCGGTCCTGGTTAACCAATCACAAGCTGGTCCTCAACCTGAAAAAAATGCAGGCTATGCTGTTTGGGTCATCAGCCAAGATAAAAGCCTCTCCAGCCCCTCTGCACATCAGTTGTGTGGATGGTGCTCCCCTCCTAACTGTGGACTCCATCAAATACCTTGGGGTGACACTTGACCCCCAACTGGACCTAGGGAATCACATCCTAAATGTCTGTAGAACTGTGAACTGTAAATTCGGTCTGGCCTAGAAGGCCAAGAATAATCTGACACCTACTGCTCGTCTGGCACTTGCTAGAGGTGCACTGCTTCCCTCTCTCAGCTATGGACTTCACCAATTTGTCTGCACCTCCAAGGCTCTTCTTACTCAGCGGCACACGACATACAATAATATTTGCCACTTTGCCCTGACAGCACCTCGTCTCACCCATCACTGTGAGCTTTATGAAAAACTAGGTTGGCTTTCCCCGGCAAATCACTTGAACTTTGGGCTGGGATGCTTTGTGGGTAAAGTGATCAGAACTGGCACCCCTCCGGGGCTGGCACAGCTCCTCTCACCTCTTGACCCCTCCTCCTACTCTCTCAGGTCCCAGGGTCCTGGGGTGCTAAAAGTACCCTTCACCCGAACCCTTATGGGGGATAGGGACTTCACGGCATGTGCTCCCAGGCTCTGGATTACATTTGTAGGTTCTGTCAAAAACGTACTAGAAAAGAATAATAGGAGAAAATATAAAGGTTTATTAATAATGTTAAAAAGTGCATATTAAGCATGCACACCACCCTAGCACCCCCATTGTAGCATCCTGTATCCACCATAACTACTAGACCACCAGGTTATTCAAGATGTGTACTGCACTGTGGTTTGCCACAGAGAAAGTCTGTTGGATTAAAACACATTTTCAGCATGTTAAAGTAAACAAAATGATCAGAACCATAGCCTAATGATCAGAACCATAGCCTAACATGTGCATTATACAAAATAATGCACATGGTTTTGACCATTTGGGTGAAACAATTATATACAAAGGGAAAAAAGAACTAGTTAGCACTATAGAGAGCCATGTATCTCTCTGGACTTTGGCTCCAATTATGTAATCACATATCACATTTGTCGGCCATTTTAGGAAGCAGGTAAGACATTTTTTTTTTTTAATTGGAAGGCTGATTTTACAATTTTTAAATGCTCTGGAACCACAGTTAGGTAAATTATGTAAATGTAGTTTTAGTATTAATGAATACAGCAGCCTTTCCTTTAGTCACCTACAGAGTCAGATTTTTGAATAGTTTGTTGTCAAAATGTGTTTAGATATCCTTTAAGGTACAGTACCTTCATGCATACGATGGCCCAGTTCTGTTGAACTGATTGCTATAACAGTGCAGAATAACATGTGAAACATATACTGTAGGTAACTGTAATACAGATGGTGGCATTATTTTTATATCTGCCCTTTCTCAATGTACCATACTTTGATTCAGTAAGTGTATGCAACAGCAATTCATGTTTATGTTTTAGCCCATGAAATACCCTTATCTAGTTAATGCATTTACAGTCATAGTGGCTCTGCCAGAGTTTGTTGTTTAATGCAAGTACTTAATAATTACCATGGTAATAACCTGGAAACATGGGTCGAGTTATACAAACCCAATGTCCTGCGACTCTCTGAGACATGGCTAAAACCTCACATTACTGAGGCCACCTACCAACTACCTGGGTACTCCTCTCACTGCCTGGATAGACCTGGCAAAAAAAGGGGGGTGAGGATGGAGTAGCTCTGTTTGTCAAGGAACCCCTGTCAGCCAATGTAGTTCTCCACTCTGACCCAACCTCTCCCAATGAATGGCTCCTCACCAAACTCAGCCTGGGAACTAGCAAAAAAACTCTACATCAGGTGCTGCTACAATCCCCCTGCAGCCTGAACTGAGGGCCTAAACAGCTTCCTTTCTGGCCTGGGCTCCATATCCCCACACAGAAACTCATTTCTCTTAGGTGATCTCAATCTAAACTGGCTCAGTTCCCACCAGCCTGACTATGCCTCCCTCCTAAAACAACACAGCCTGGCCCAAACTATTAACCATCCCACAAGGCAGAACCCTCACAAGGGCACATAGGCACTCCTGGATTGGATTGTAACTAACTGGGAGGTCTGTGTCTTGCATGCTGGTACCATGGCTGACTCCATTAGCGATCACTCCCCTACCAACCTTCTCTGGTCATCCAAACTTAAACGGCCCCCGTTGAAATACCTGTCTTTCCATAACTTCAGAAGCCCAAACACCCCCGTCCTTCTCTATGAGGCACGGGCACTGGACTGGTCTGCCATTTTCTGAGAATCAAATGCAACCCAGGCAGAATCCATGTTCACTCAAGCTCTAATGACTCTACAGAACAAGCATTTTCCAGTCACCACCAGAATGGTGAGGGGTGGCTACTTGCGATGGGTCACGAAAGACCTCCTTACCCTCATGAAAGACAGAGATCGGACCTGGTCAACTTATAAAGCACCCCTATCCCCTACGGGATGATTACAGGCATCAGAGGAACCTTTGCAAACACCTGGCCAAAGCTTTCAAATAGACACATTTTCGCAATCTCCAGCAAACTAACCTCGGGGACCCTAAACAATTCTGAGCATCCACTGGCTTGCTACTAAACTCCACCACCCCAGTAAGCCAGTCCCACAGCTACACACTACTGCTGGCCTCATTACTGATCCCCAAGAAGTGGCCAAGGCCCTCATTGACAAATTCTCCAACCTCACTATGTACCTGAGCAAACTCCCAAACAACATGCAAAAAAACCCTGTCCTCCTACATGCCCCCATGACATCACCCACTGGGCCTACCCCTCAATCTCCACCTCCCCCCTTTTTCTTCAAAATACTCTCACACACTGACATAGCTAAACTACTAAAGAGCCTCCCAAACCACTGCTCCCCTGGAGCAGACGGATTATCCCCTGTCTTCCTTAGACTTATCTCCCCTGCCAGCGTCACCCCCCAAACATTCATTTTCAACCTCGCCCTGACCACTTCCACCATGCCCGATACATGGAAAACCATGAAGGTCATTCCCATTCATAAAGCCAGAGACCCACAATCCACAGACAACTATCACCTGATCTCCATCCTTTCTCACCTAAGTAAGCTACTTGAAAAAGACATCCGCCCTCAACTTGCTGACTACATAGGTAAATATGACCTACTATTTAGTCAACAACACGGCTTCTACAAGAATCACACCACCACCATTGCCCTCGCACTCCTAACTGACTACATTCTCACAAACATGGGCCGTGGAAATGCAATTGGCACAGTCTTCTTTGACCTCCCCAAAGCCTTTGACCTGGTCAGTCACTTGCTCCTCTTCTCCAAATTGCATCACCTTGGCTGCTCTCTGGAGGACACCACCTAGTTTGGAAGCTACCTTACAGGGCACTCCCAGTTTGTGTGCATTGGCCCGGCCCGCTCACCCACCTTGCCTGTCTCTACTTGGATCCCCCAAGGCTCTATCCTGGGACCCCTCCTTTTCTCCTTATTCATTAACTCCCTTCCAGTGGATAGTCTTAACTGTCACTCAATCCTTTATGCCAATGACCTCGTGCTCTTCTCCAGTGGAAAGTCTCCTACCCTCATCTCTGCAGCCCTCTCACAAAACTATACCACAGCCACAACTGGTTTTCCGACAACCTCCTTCTGGTCAATGCCAAAAAAACAAAAACAATGTTGTTTGGATCTAAGCCCTTCCTAACTAAATGCAAATCTAACTCACCCCTAATGGCCATGCCCTAGAGGACGTCAAATATTTCAAATGTCTAGGAGTTGTGCTTGACTCCTCCCTTTCCTTTAAAGAGCACATAAATTCCCTGGTTCTAAGATTTCACCCAAAACTAAGGGCTGCCTACAGATACCAGCAATACCTCACCCCTCTGGCCCACCATACCATTATCCAGGGGAAACCTGCTATCTATCCTGGACTACTGCTCTCCCACCTTATCCAGGACCTCTGTATCCACCATGGCAGAACTATCAGTAGCATACAACAGTGCCTGCCACTTCTCCCTGCTGGCCCCTTTCTCCTCACACCACTGTACACTCTACACTACACTGGGATGGCTCCCACTACAAGCCTGCTTTGACTTTACACTGTACAGTTTTATTGATTCTGCCATCCATAATTGCCAGAAATTCCCTCTTGCTCCCCTTCTCACTGTTCAAACCTCACACCACTGCCCACACTCCTCCGGTATCCCCTCCCTGAAAATCCCCAGTGTAGCCACAAACATGGGTGCTAGAGCCCTGTCTGTAGCAGTCCCCACACTATGGAACACGCTGCCCACTGAACTGCGCACCATAAACACTCACCACCAGTTCAAGACTCACCTCAAAGACTGGCTTCTGTTGGCAGCCAGGGGTAGGGCCAACTAAGTTCTCTTATTTACTGAAACTGTACCACCATGAGCCTTAGTTTGCTTTGTTATTAGTTGTCCCACAACTACTGCCATCATGTATTGCCAAATGTAACAACTGTAACCTTTCACTATGTATTACCTGCTCTTGTTATGCTCTAGTTATTTTGATGTTTCTACTCTGTGCCACCTCATGTGGCCCGGGTCATGCCTGAAAATGGTCCCTGGGATCAGTGCACCTACCCGGTTAACAAAATCATAAATAAAAAAATAAATAAAATAAATTAGTAAAGACAGGAGCAGCACCCTTTTTCCATTCTGTTCCCTTCCCTGCTACTCCCTGTCCAGTCTGTGTACATATAGAGAAAATAAGTATAATGGCTTCTCAGAAGTCCTGTTTTGGTACAGCAGTGTGCTGCTGCTTAAAATATAAAAGATTTGAGGGTCCTATTGTGGGGCTGAGCCAGCAGGTTTCCAACTGAGACTTCAGTGTTTTGGCAGCAAGCAAAAGTATAATAAAGCCAGGCTGTCCTTTTGTTTAAAGGAGTTACTCAAACAAGGAGAGCAGGTTCCCTCACTAAAAATATAGTAAGAGGGATACCTGTAGCAGAAAGGAAGTCAGCCCTTGGCAAAGGGCCAAAATGCAATGTTTAGCTGACGGCTGAGTTTGCAAGTAGAGCATTTAAGCAGCCTCAAGCTGGTCTTTTTTTATTGGAAAGTTGAATAAATGGCCGGCCTGCTGGCACTGAAGGCTGAGGTGTTGGACGCCTTACCTCTTGCTATACTGGCGGTCCATGTTCGGGACTGCTCTCCTTCTCTAGGGAGGGGGGTCACCAGTGGTCAGCATTTGACTGGCCTCTAGCAGAGGCTGGGGGACAGTGTGCTGACATTGCAGAAAAGGGGAGGAGATGGGGCAGACGCTAGGAGGGAGTGCATGCGGGCACATATGCGCTCACTCCGCAGGCGTCATTGCACACTTCATCTCCTGGGAGAAAATCAGGAAATAGTTGCCATGGCAAATGATGGAGGGCACCTCGTACGCTCCACTCCCGGCTAGCCATGGCACTGGCCACACTGAATCTGGTCTCCAGTAGGGGTTGGGGAACCCCACCAGCCCTACCGTGGGGGCAAGCCCTGGGGGTATGGGCCAGTGCCAGATGGTGTATCCCAGGGGATGGGGCTCCCTCCAGAAGAAAGAAGGGCCATTGCAACAAGGAGAGAAAAAGGAAAAGCAAAATAAATAAATAAATAAAGTTGGATAAATAATGCTTTCGACAGGGAATATTGCCCCTGTAACAACTAACCCTAGCCTTTTGATATACGGACCTAGTAATGCTGGAGACATAAAAAACCTGTCTTACCTGTAGCAGTGAAGGCCAGTCCTGGTGCTCCTGAAGACAGCAGTGGCCCCTAGTGGTCCATATTTATATTAACAGAGCTGTCAATCACAGATAGTGAAGTTGTATTTTGTTTCTGGGCTTATTTATTCACTTTAGACCTCATGCCCGTGTGTAGGGTAGCTTTAGTTAGCCCTCAGTCATTATATAAATTAAAAACAGGGCTAAATAAAAAGGTTTTATTTGTTGATGATGCTGAGGTCACCTGGCTACAGGGGGAGGATATAAAAAGACCTCCTGTTCTACCAAACAGGAGATAGGGGTCAGTTGCTACTGACTGTGCAGGTGATGACTGGGTGAGTCTACTGCTGCACCGGTGGTTGTGGAAACGAAGCTAGTTTGCCACATATAGCCTTGAAGTATTGCTTGTTACCTTATTGCTTTATTTGAATGAGTTATTTATTTTCCTGAGCAAGAAGTATTGCGAAGTTTATTTTATTTTTCTGTTGTGGAAAAAATAAACATCCCACAAGAACAAGTGGGTAGCACCTAAAAAACTGTGAGTCCATCTGTTATCCCACACCTTCACAATAGGTATATATGGAGGGAACATGATGTGGTGTTTTGAGGGCACTCGGTCACCATATGCAAGCAAAGGGGCACTATAGCATAGTCGGTAAGAGTACCGAGCTGCAAACCTGGAGATCTGAGTCTGAATCCCATTAGCACCCACATACGTACTTTGTGACTGAACAACTTCATTGTGCTCCCTGGTCACTCATGGAAATGAACTCTGGTTTAGTGTGCCTTTCCTGGTTAAACAATTTCCCCCTTCCCTATATGCACGTTATTCTGCACCACTAACATTACAGAAGTGAAATATCAGTGTCACATGATAATTTTATATATATTCGATCTCTGTGATTGTCAGGTCAGGGGGGATTTGGATTGTGGCTGGTATTCTGGGTCCCTCTCTCTGTGCTGTTTGAAATTTCCTGTTCCCAAAGTGACAGCAGCATTCTTTTTTTCCCCTGTCCTAGACTGTAGAAAGGAAGCAGTTTAGTTTTACATAGCACCCTTCATGCAAAATGTATCCCAAAATGCTTTACAATAGAGGAGGACAGAGAAACCTAAAGTTTATTGGGATAAGGCGATAATTGAATTAAATGTCTGGACACCAGGGTACACAATCTACAGAAGGGACAGGGAGGGTAAAAGAGGAGGAGAAGCTCTCTATGTAAGGGAAGGGGATCAAAGCAACAAAACTAAAGGGTAATCAGGGAGGAGAGGAGGCACTGTGGGTTACCCTGGAGACAGGAAATGGCACCACGATCTGCATGGGGGTTGTATACAGACCCCCCGTCTCGGGAGGAAATGGACAAGGAACTGATAGAAGGCATCATTTGAATGACAGAAAAAGGAAAGATATTTATTGATGGAGGACCTGAATATGCCAGGTGTTAACTGGAGCACCTTTGCTACAGTCACATCCAAGAGCAGGGTCATTCTCGATGCCCTAAAGGGGGCTTGTCTCAGACAGCTAGTGTTGGAATCCACTCGGGAGGAAGCAATCTTAAACCTGGTACTCTCAAAAGGGGATGGAGAGAGGTTCTCGGATTTAGAAGTGGGTAGCCATCTGGGAAAAAATGACCACCAAACAGTGTGGTTCACAATGAACACAGCGGCAGAGTCAAGCCATACAATAGCATGGGTACTGGACTTTAGGAGGGCTGACTTTGGCAAAATGGAAGAGTGTCTCAGAAAAGCACTAGCAAACTGGCAGGAAGGAGGGGTGGAAGAACAATGAGGAAAAATAAAAACTGCTATCACAGAGGCAACAAGCCTTTGTGTAAAGCAAATAAACAAAATGAAGGAAAAAAAAACACCATGGTTCTCAAAAGAGGTGGTGGGGAAGGTTAGAGAGAAAAAGGTAGCATTCATGAAGTAAGGAAACACAGAAGGAGCAGGACAGAGAATTGTACCAGTTAAAGCAGAAGGAAGTGAGGAAGGCAATTAGAATAACAGAGGCCTAAACAAAGGAAAAGATATCCAACTCAGTTAAGAAGGGGGATAAACCCTTTTACAGGTACATTAGGGAGTGTAGGAAGACCAAGGGAGGGATAGTGAAGCTTAATAAAGGGGAGGGGGTGGACAGAGCATGACAGTGAAATCAAAAAAATGCTGAATGAATACTTCTGCTCAGTATTCACAAAAGAAGAGGGGGTACAGAAACTAATCAATATAAGCACTCTGGATAAGGTGTCAATACCAGTTCTTTCACAGAAGAAAGGGTCCTTAAAGAACTCTTGAAATTGAAGGTGGATGAAGCAATTGGGCCTGAAGGGATTCACCCCAGAATTCTAAAAGAACTAAGGGAAGAACTAGTGACACCACAGATTACCCTTTTTAACAAATCATGGGAGGAAAGTGTGGTACCTGAGGACTGGAGGAGGGTGGATGTGATTCCCAGTCACAAAAGTGGGAGCAAGGCAGAGGCAGGAAACTACAGACCTGTTAGTTTGACCTCAGTGGTAGAGGAAATGATGGAATCACTTCTAAGGCTCAGAGGTAATGTAAGGAAGTATTTTTTCACAGAGAGGGTTGTGGATGCATGGAACAGCCTTCCGGGGGAGGTCGTGGAGTCAAAAACAGTGGTTGAATTCAAGCATGCATGGGACAGTCATAAGGCAATTCTAGGGGGTTGGGGTAGAAAGAAGTAGGCCGCTGGTTAACTAGGATCTGCAGCTTATCCATTAGGTAGGGAAATGGGCAGACTGGGTGGTCCAAGCAGTCCTTATCTGCCATCAAATTCTATGTTTCTATGTAAAAGAAAGAATTGTTGAGTACCTAGAGGCCTGCAGGGCACGAGACCCAAGGCAGCCTGATTTCACAGCAGTAAGGTCATGTCCAGGGCCCCGATTTTTCTGCAGCACATTGGAGCAAAGTTCTGCGGCAGGGTTCTCATTTGCCGCAGAACTTCTGCGGCACTCAACACCAATTTCTGTGGCAATTCTGTGGCACATTTTTACCCTTAAATTTTTCCTTTTTTTTTTTTTATTTGCCATATCTGACACAATGCACGCTCGTAACAAAGTCATTTTATGGGCGTTTGTCACCAAATTTTCAACATAGCCAGTTTAAGACCTCTGCTCATGAACAGTATCACTGTGATTTTCTTAATCTGTCCCGATCATTGATTTCGCACACCAACTGCGCCACTGTGCACTACATGTGCAAAAACACATTTCAGGTGAGATGTGAAAAATGACAGTTGTACTGTTCATAAGGAGGTGTGGTAAGATGGCAATACTAAAAATCTGGAGTGAAAATATTAAAAATGCTCGAAGTTATGAGCATGCGTAGGAACTGCGCAACGCCCGCTCGTAAAACAGTCATTTTGGGGAATATTTTCACCAAATTTTCAACATAGGGCTTTTGAGGCCTACCTCATGAACTGTAACACTGTCATTTCGTTAATCATTCCAGAAGGTGGTTCGGCGCGGTGACTGCGGAACCACCTTTGCTGATGGCAGAGGCAACAGTGTAACAGTTCATGAAGGAACTAAAACCTATGTTGAAATAGTAGAAATCAGAAATAACTGAAGATATACTAAAGTTGAAAAAAATCCATTTATGGCATTATACAGCTTACTGGCATTTCTTCAGTTCGCGATCGGCTTTGAAAAGTGCAGAGCGTGTTCCCATCGCCCGAAGATCGTCGCGTTGGGCTCCAGAGGTAAGTATGGGTTGAGGTGGGGGTGAGGTGTGTGGGTGTGGGGAGGTGGGTACACAGAGGGTGGGTGCGGGTTGGGGAGGGGCAAAAGAATCGAGGGAAGTTTTTTTTTTTTGTGTTTACACACTACAAGAACTTTGCCCGCCTGGGTGGGCTCCAGCATGGCACCAGGCAGCTGGGAGAGTGAAGCCGACAGGGTCATTAGGCACCTGTCGGCAAGGAAGCTTTTGCGCTGGGTGGGCTCCCAGCGCAGCATACAAACATTTGGGGGGCAGTGAAACTAACGGGGATTGGGGCACCTCTGGCTAGCTAAAGAAGCGGCCATGTTGTGGGTGGGCCTCAGCATGGCACAAGGAAACATTTGGGGGGCTAGTGAAACTGACAGGGATTGGGCACCCCTGGCCGGGCAAAGAAAGCTGGCCACGCCTGGGGTGGGCTCTCAGCATGGCACACAAACATTTTGGGTGGTAGAAACCGAACAGTGATTGGGCACCCAGTCAGCGAACTGAAGGTTTTGCCATGCTGGGGTGGGCTCCCAACATGGCATACAAACATTTGAGGGGGGACAGTGAAGTCGACAGGGCATTGGGCACCCCTATTGGCAAAGGACATTTGTTCTGTGGGAGGCCGCGAATTCCGCGGGTGACGACAAATTCCACGGATATTTCCGCAGTTTGCCACACCCGCAGAATCACAGAACACTCAGGGCCCTGGTCATGTCAGACAAATCTAATAGATTTCTTTGATTGGGTGACCAAAGTAGACTAGGGAAGGGCTATGGACATGGGTTACCTAGACATTAGCAAGGCATTTGACACAGTCCCACACAAAAGATTAATAAACAAGTTAGCCAGTCTGGTAACCTGTGTAAAAATATTGGCTGAACAACAGGACGCAGAGGGTAATAGTAAATAGAGTCCACTCTGAAGAAAGGGGGCTTACTAGTGTGGTACAACAGGGTTCCATACTGGGACCTGGTCCTATTTAATGTCTTTATAGGTGACACTGCAGAGGGACTGGAAGGAAAAGTATGCCTCTTTGCAGAGGACATAAAGATCTGCAACAGGGTTGATACACAAGGGGAATGGGGTGGAAAGGATGAGAAGGGACTTTGCAAGGTTCGAGGAATGGTCAAAAGTATGGCAGATTAGATTCAATACAAAGAAATGCAAAGTAATGCATCTGAAAAACAAAATCCCAAGGGAAGAGTACACAATGTGAGGGCGGTATTAACAACATAAAAAAATGTAAAGGGATGTGGGGGTAGTCATATCAGATGACCTAAATGTAAGCAAGCAATGTGAGGAGGCAGTAAGGAGGGCTGTGGGGATATTGGGATGCATAGGGAGAGGTATGACCAGTAGAAAACAAGAAGTTGTTATCCCTCTGTACAGTTCATGAGACCCAATTTGGAGTACTGCGTGCAGTTCTGGAGAACTCATCTCCTCAAGGACAGACACAGGATGGAGGCAGTCCAAAAGAGGGCAACTAAAGTGGTGCATGATCTGCACCACAAGCCATAAGAAGAGAGACTAAAAGTGTATACCCTCGAGGAAAGGAGGAAGAGGGGGGACATGATAGAAACTTTCAAGTACCTCAAGGGAATCAACAAAGTCCAAGAGGGTAGAATCTGTCAGAAAAAGAGATGTTCAAGACCAATGGGGCGCAATTTGAAGATAGAGTGGGGGACGGCTCAGGGGCAATGTGAGGAAGTGTTTTTTCATGGAAAGGGTGGCGGATGCATGGAGCAGATTTCCTGAGGAGGTCATGGGATCAAAAACAGTGAGGGAATTTAAGACTGCATCAGTCCTACAAAAGTCAATTCTAGTGGGGGGTGGGAGGAAGTAGGCTGTTGGCTACCTAGGATCTGCAGCCTATCCAATAGGTAGGAAAATGGGCAAACTGGATGGGACAAGTGGTCCTTATCTGCCATCAAAGTCAATGTTTTAATTAAAGCTACCACCCAACTGACAGGGTTCCTGTTAGCCAAGCGATTGCTTTGATTAACTAAAATCTCAAAACTAAATAGTATTAATAAGGTTAAGAAAAAAGCCCTATTCAAATTAATGGAGCGCATACATGTAGCCTTTGTTTACCGACATCACAAAATGGGGCTGTGTGCCAGCGTGTGGGCATGACTCTTGTATAGGGAAGTGGCTCCATTTTTATTGGTGTGGTCTGGGACCAAACTTATAATAACATAACTTTTTAAAAGGAAAAAGTATGAAGAAAGATTTATATCCGACAACTCCTGGACAGGTCAGTTGTTATATATGTATGTGAGATGGCTACTAATAAACTTAGAAGCTGTTCTTTAATGCGAGGGCTAAAATTGACTCTTTGCATGTGTATTTTTATTGCCAAGAACAAAAAGAGTTTATTTTTAAAAGTGTATAGGAGCACCACTTTTTAATAGTGCATGCCACCACTGAGCTAATGCTGCTACCATCCAGGCAATATTTAATCTCATTTACTCCAGTCAAGAACAAAGGCAGTCTGTGAATGGGGCCTTTTTAAAGGTAGAGGTAGGTGGATTAAAACTGTTTTTTTACAATAGGTACTGTAGCTATCAAGTTGTGTACTCGGATATACTTGAATATATCTGCATGCACTATATTTGCACTTTGTATATTTCTTTTGCACTTTGTTGTATGCAGAGGTACAACATAAAATCTGTATACAGTGCGAGAAAATTGTGCAAGTGAGTATTCCAAGGTAAAAGTTGTTTTTACTACCTAAGCTACCCTAGTATGCTCACCTGATTTTTGGATACTTGTCACGTTGAGTAAGGGGGTTTTAAACCAAATGCCCCCAAAGGATGAGCACCCCCTCAATGTTAACTTGAGCGCAGTTTATCTTTTGGAAACAAAACTGACATTGTCTTTGGTTTATTAACCTGCTGCAGGCTTAAGAGGGAATCAGTCCATAGTAAGACACCAGCCACCGGTGGTCTCAGTTTTGCTTTCCCCATTTTGCTTAACAACATAAAGGGGTAAACAGCATAAGTAATTTAGTCATCCTCCTTTCCTTTCATTATTAATTAGAGAATCATGAGTCACTCAGCTACTAGCTAGAACGAGAGGCAAATTAACCGTGAACATTTTGAATTTGGAACTCTGGAATCACTAGAAGAAAGGAAACAAAAGCTTAGCAGCGGTTTAACAGCTTCTGATGTGGAAGCAGCTGCCTCAAGTGACATGGGTCATGAACTAAGCTATTATTTCTATGAATTAGGAAGGCTATTATTCAAAGAGATCAGTTTAGGCTATAATATCTCAACACTAGAAACTTACCTAGATAGAGAACTGTTCCCTAGAGGATTGCAAGTGCTGCAAACTCCATCTGGAGGAATTTACATGTTTCAGTATAAAGATGAATGGGAAGAGGGAGCTAAGATATGCACTAAAGTATTCATTAAACTAATAATCAAAGCAGACATCAATAAACACAAGTTGGTTAATACTGAAATAGAGGCTGCTAAAAGTAAATTAAATGGTTTACCAAAGGATCCTTTGTTTAATGAACTTGACAAGGACCTCAAAGAGACTTGAATCTTATGAAAAAAAAGCTTATCTTGAGAAAACAAAGTAAGTTAACCCATGATGAAGGAGATACGCAAAAGGGGTACTTTTTCAGGTGGCCATGAAATGAAAATAGTCGCAGCCGAAGTCGAGAGAGATTCCATATTAGAAAATGCAGCCAAAGTAAACAAAATTGCTCAGTCTCCTTTAAAACAAATAATGAAGACACATCAACTAGTACAAATGCCTCAAATAACACAAATTACAAATGGTCCTTTTCTGGAACACAGAGCAGCCGAAGTCAGCAGTCAAGAGAATATACGAGGAAGAGGAAAATGAGGATGGGGATGAGGGGCAAGGCTGGGGAAGAAATGTCACCCCAAGACCTTTGGGTCAGAAATTACCAACCAGAAACTAAATATTATTAATCTATCAGACGGACAATTAAGGAGACATAAGGAGCAGGTTTTGGAGAAGGGACTTAAATTTGTTCCAATACCAGTAGTGAATGAATTTGACATTAATTTGGATCTCTTGAAGTTTTTCAGGAAAATCAAGCTTAGAGAATATTTCCAGCAGCCTGCAACATCGGAGGTCGTGGTAGAGGAAGATGAAAGTTTGGAGGTGGAGGAAAATGACTCCCAGGAAAGTATAACTTTTGATGTCCTAAACGAGTTATACAAAGAAGCCAACTTTATTGGGAAGTCTGTGAGAAATGAGAATGTTGTCTCTAATGAACAACCTGATGATGTTGAAATAAATATATGGGATGAGAGAAAAAAGTGTTTCATATGAAATCAGACTTCTGCTCGAGGTAATTACATCCCCATATAATAGCCTTTGAAAAATTGATTACCGGGGAAGTCCTACAGTTAGTGGAAAAAAGTAAAAGTGAAAAACAATGGAAAAATCTAAATTTTCAAAAAAAACTGGCTTTGAAACAGATACAGGGATTAGGGGATGTAATAGTTAAATCTGCAGACAAAGGCAAAAATATTGTATTGCTCCCCACCCCCAAATATGAAGCAATGATTAACAACATTGCCAGTTATTCCACTCGCTATAGGAAACTGGTAACCCAATTTTGAAATTTTAAACTGAATGGTTAGAACTATTAGATGATACTAGGACATCTGGAGATATTACATGAGGGGGGTTTCACTTCATCTGGCAGGAAAATCCAACAACACCTGTTCTGTATGCACTCCTGAATGTTCACAAAAATGCAGATTGTTCACCTGGTCACCCCATTGTCACTGGGCTGGGATCTCTTACCGACAATTTGTCAGTTTGTGTTGATTTCTTTTTGAAAAAAGAGGTAGTTAAATTGAGATCCCACCTCAGAGACACTGGTGACCTTCTACTTAAATTGCAGGGTCTTATATGGGTAAATTAATTTTGTTGGGTTACAATCGATATAGAACAATTATATTCTTCAATTCAGTATGTGGATGGAATTAATGCCTGCAGATATTTTTCAGAAAGAACGTTGTTTCCTAGCCCAACAAACTTTTTGATTGAAAGTATACATTTTATTTTAACTCATAATGCTTTAGAATATAATTGGATTTTTTTTTTTTTATAAATATTGGGTACTGCAATAGGGACTTACATGGCCCCATCATATGCAAATTTAACACTAGGTCTGTGGGGAGCTGGAAACTATCTACTCTGAAAACTTCCCATAGGCAGGTGACATCATTCTTTGGTATCATTTAATTGATTACGTCATCTTTGTATGCGGAGGTGCGAAAAAAAGTATTTTGGAACTTGTGGACTGGCTCAATGAGAATCACTTAGGGCTGCATTTATCACATCATATGGATGTGAAAGTAATCTCATTTTTAGATATCCAATTAGAGGGGAGTCCAGGTAGTAAGGCTGTTACCAGAAATTTTAAAAAGCAGACATCTTGTAATTCTTATGTGCATTACACTACTACCCACGAACACGGTCACTCTCTTGACTTAGTCTTCCTCCTGGGGATTGAAGCCTCTGACCTGGGGTAGAACCAGTCAGATGGTCCGATCATTACACCGTGGGGTTCAGTTTCTGTGCCCCCCCCATAGGCCTACCCCTGTAGAGATGGTCAGGTACCGCCCTTTATGTGACGTTAGTCCTGAAGGCCTGGCAGCAGTGCTTGACCTATCGGTCCTTCCAGTGGCAAACAGTGACTCAGAGGCCCTAGTAATGGCCTATAATATGGCCATTTCTGTAGCCCTGAATGCTGTTGCTCCTGTCTGTGTTCATCCTCTCTCCCTTCTCCCTCAGTCCCCTTGGTTTGATGGAACTTTGAGGGAGATGTGGAGATTAGGACAAAGGTTAGAGCATTGCTGGTGGAGAACCACCCAGGATGCCAACCACCTTAGACTGATGGACCATTACCAAGCCTATCAATCCACAATCACCTGTAAGAAGGCAGAGTTCCTGTCTGGGGAGATTGCAGTTGCTCAGAATTGACCAGCTCAGCTTTTTCGTACCATGTACAGGCTGTGCAACCCAGCTTGTCTACAGGTTCGGAAAGCTTTTTCACAAGTGGAGTGTGACGAGCTTGCTAGATTTTTTGTGACTAAGGTGGCTAACATTAGGGCTGAGCTCCAGCCAACACACTCTATGGGTGTTGCTTTGGACCGGCACCTGGTAGCTGCTCCTCAATTTTCCTGGAGTTCCTTTGACCACCTGGAGTTCACGGATGTCATGCAGATTGTCCAGGGTATGTGCCCTACGTGCTGTAGTTTGGACCTAGCACCAACTACCCTGATTATGGGTTGTAGTGACATCATTGGTCTGGTCCTTGCATGGATAGTCTGGTGCTTCTTGGAAACAGGTGAGTTTCCTAGCTCCCTGAAGTAGGTGGTAGTAATACCCCTCCTGAAGAAAGCTTTTTTGGACCCATACTGTCATGCAAACTACAGACTGATCTCAAACCTCCCCTTTATAGGGAAGGTGACTGAGTAAGTAGTGGCTGAACAGCTGGAGAACCACTTGACCATCCATGACATCTATGAACCTCTCCAGTCTGGTTTCTGAAAGAGACACAGTACCGAGACGGCACTGGTTCGGGTGCTCAATGATCTCCTGATGGCTAGAGATCGGAAAAAACACTCCATCTTGGTTCTTCTTGATCTCTCATCAACATTTGGTACTGTGGACCATGGGGTCCTACTCACTCTCCTGAGGTTCATCTGCGGCCTGTCTGATACAGTCCTCAGGTGGTTTACATCTTTTCTCACTGGAAGAACTCAGAGGGTGGTGTCGGGGATTTATTCCTCAGACCCAGTCCCTCTGTCATGTGGTGTACCTCAGGGATCAGTGTTGTCCCCCATGTTGTTCACAGTGTACATGCTACCCCTCGGAGGCATTGTAAGAAGGAATGGGCTGAGGTTTGACTGCTATGCTGATGAGATCCAGCTCTACCTTTCTTTCGCACCTGACCAGGATAGAGCTCTCTCAGTATTTAATAACTACCTCACCAAAATCCAGGACTGGATGAATTTCAACAATAGAAACCTGCATTGCTCGCTCTCACCCCTTTCCTAGTGACCATCCCAGAGCTGTCGAAATCACGCATGCAGTTGCTGAGATGATGGCTGTTGACGAGCAGCCATTTTCCATAGTTTAAAATGTGGGCTTTAAAAAATTGATATCTGTTCTGGAACACAGATATTGTTTGCCATCGAGTGGCTACTTCTCTAAAGTTAAAATACCAGAGATGTACAATAAATTACAGTCTAAGATGAATGATGAATTAGCCCGTGTTACCTCATTTGGGATTACCACCGACACCTGGACAGCTGAGTGTTCAATAATATCATACCTCCCTATTACAGCCCACTGTGTTGATGAGAACTTTAATAGACGTTCAGCTTTACTTCACCTACAGTACCTGTCTGATAAGCACACTGGTGAAAATCTGTCAAAAGAGTTTTTACAAGTACTTGACACCTAGGGGATTGCTGCCACAAATTTAAATACACAGTTTTGGTTTCTTCTATGGATTTAACCGTATCTTCAAGGTTTGGGTTGGAGTACTGAAAAGTTGAGCAGACCTGGCACACAAAAAGTATCTGAGAAGGTACCCATCCATCAGAGATGTAGTAACTTATTATAATTAATGCTGAAGACTTTGATTAAAAAACAACAACAACAACAACAAAAAAAAACTGGAGCCTGAATTGAAATGAAAATGTTTTACTCCATAGAAAATTAGTTAGGCGCACACACACACACACACACACACACTGCAAAAACTAAGTTAATGCATTTTTTGGTTTTGAACCACAAAGCCTACAGTACAAAGTTGAAAACAATTGCAAATTAGGGTAAAATATTTATTTATTTATTTATTTGCAAACTGGTGATTGGGAAAGGCACACTGAGCTATGGCTCATTTCCAGGTACAATGCAGGGAAGGGGAGCAGAGGATACATAATACGTAGCACAGACACTGCTTTGCAGTTACCATAAAGTGCACTCTGAGACATGGTTAAATACAAGAGTAAGCGCAAAAACAAGTACAAAATAAGCAAACAAGGCATGAACAACAAATTAGTGTTTTAGGAACACTTCCACCTAGGTCTGAGGCAAATACCGGGGAGCAGTCTGGGAAGGGGAAAACAGGAGGGAGGGGAAAATTGCATCTGGTGCTTGAGGGAACCAGGGGAGGCAGTGATGTGGAGGGAAAATGGTAGATGGCTCCAGAGTGAGGGGAGGTGATTGGAAAATGCTGATTGTCCAGAAGAGGAGCGGGTGTGAAGAATGGCGAAGGTAAAAGTATCACTAGAGCAGGGGGAACAGGAGGCAGAGGGGATAAGGAAGAGGAGGGAAAAGAAGTCAGAGGAAAATTAAGCAAACCAGTAATTTGAAATAAACGAGGTACAATGGATCTGGTGACATGAAGGTAGAGGGAGAATGGATAAGTTTGAGTATTGTGAGCAATGATGTGTTCGAAGAGGAGAGTTTGTAGCAAAGTAGCAGAAGGTCCCTGGAACCTTGGTGAATCAGTAGTGTGGCGTTACTTTTCATTTGAATGATCATGTATTGCAGTGTTGACATCACCCTAATATCAGCAACCTCTGCATATGCACAGTTAGGTCATTTACTTTGTATGACAAGACAGTGCCGATAGGGTAGCTCTGGCACGGTGCCATATGATCATGCAAACCTCAAGGAGCATTACACCAATGATTCACCAATCTTTCAGGGACATTCAGCTTTGTACATGTGCTTCAACCCTCTTGGTGATTTAAAGTTAGTTTGTTTACAAATTATTTTCTCACTTTTTGAAAAACAGAAATACTAGCTTTCACTTTTCTTAAACCCCATGATAAATACTGCACAGTGATACTCGCTAGGCTGCATTTTGTAACTTGCTTCATGAGTGGCCCTGCAGCCCACTCACAAAGCAGCTGTACAGTGACGTTTCCTGCTGCAAACCTAGCTTGCTTTGTCAGCGACCTTCTGGGTTTCTCAAAGCAGCTGCAGAGTGATGCTCACTGAGCCAGATCTATAGCTCAGTGGACCATGAAGCAGCAGCATCACACATGTTACGGTGGACCAGTAACAAACTTTCCCCACCCACTAGCAACCATACCACCCTAGCCTCCATACACGCAAAAGGTACCACATCCCCCAAGCCACCTAGCACCCATCCCAGATGCCCACATTTTGAGAATCAGGTCCATCCTTGGATGACCGGCACAACCCTTCCTCCACCACAACCAGCCTCCTTCTACTAAAAACAAAACACAAACAAACAAAAAATAAGTCCCAAAATGCAGTAATTGCACCTGTATGGGGGCATTCAGTACTTTCTTTTGCTTTTGCTCATAACTTGGTCACTGTAGGCCTTATTGGTCCCACATTTTCGAAATGCCTAAATCAACTCCCCCCTCATTATGTGTTGCCCTATTCACTTGACCCAGAATGTGTTTTTGGGGTAAGGCATTATGCATATTTTATTTATTGTCAAACTACAAGTCCTGTATCAATACACAGCAGAATAAAGGTGGAGGTGAAAATCACCTTGTGAAAAAAATTATGTTCTCAGTTTAAGAGCTGCACATTTTTCCGTGAAGCAGCTTATCAAAGAATCATCCTTAGGACAACCTCTAATGAATATAAACATTTTAGGGTTCAACTCACAGACATTTTTGTGCTATCAATGAGCCCCTAAAATGTCTTAAAATGATGTGTAGGTATTTTCACCCTTCTCTAACTTTCAAACCACTAAACTTACCATTACCAAATTTTAAGGCTCCAAAGATACTGTTGCTAACTACATGTTTGCCACATTCTGGCATGCCACTCATGATGGCCCCATTATTAGCTGCATAAAATGAGGGTTTAACATCATAGATCCAGGGAGCCCTCTGTGCTTAAGACACTTTTATTCTGTTAAGAATGTCTAGCACACTGCTGCCCCTTTTTAAACAGGCATATTAAAGGGCAGGCTTTTTTCAACTGTAATATAATAGTGATCAATATTGATCAATAATATATAATAATGCTACCCCTAAGACCACTCTTATGGCTGAAAGAGTGGTCTCACTTGCATATTTGGCTATCAGATCTGCTCACCGGTTCATGGTTCTCAACCCTAGAAATGCATGTGAGACCACTCTTACAACTATAAGAGTGATCTCAGCAGCAGTATTAACATACATTAAACAGTGTACTCAACTCTAATTTAAATAATACTAATAACTTTATTTTTAAATCAGGTTTCTACAACCAAGGCGCTGTACAGCTTTAAGAACAGATAAAATCCAATAAAAACAGAAAATTCACATACAGCAAGTTAGGTGAATAAATAAATGTCTGAATACAATTAATCTTGATAGGCACGATGCCATAAATGGGTCTTCAAGACCTTTTTAAAACTCTCCACAGTCGTGCACTCACGTATCTGACGAGGTAGAGAATTCCAAATGGTCGGGGCCGCATACACAAAAGTATGGGCCCCTAATGTTTTAAGACATACCCTGGGAATCTCTAACAACCCCATGTCAGCTGAATGGAGCAGTTGTCCAGGGCAGTAAGACAGCAGGAGCTCTTGCAGATAGCCTGAGCCCAGTCCGTGCAGGGCCTTAAAGGTCAGAAGCCTGACCTTGAAGGTGATCTGCCACCGAATTGGTAGCCAGTGCAGTTCGCGCAGCACCAGTGTGATGTGACTCGAATGAGCACTCCCCATCAACAACCACACTGCAGCATTCTGAACTAGATGCAAGTGGCAGATATCAATCCCCAGTAGCCCTAAGTACAGGAAGTTCCAGTAGTCCAGACACGATGTCACAAAGGCATGGATCAACATTGGAAGGTCGCCGAATGGAACAAGGTGCTTAATCCTGGCGATGTTCCTGAGATGGTAAAACAAGGACTTGATGATTGCTGACACCTGTGAACACAGTGTCAACCTGTCATCAAAGATCACCCCCAGGACTCGCACCCGTTCAGAGGAAGGCAGCTGCACACCTCCAAGGCAGAGTCCAGAAGGTTGTCCAGCCACCAACCCCTCTGTCCAGTAACATGGATCCACCACCAACACCTCAGTCTTTCCAGAGTTCAGTTTCAACCAGCTTTCATAAAGGCACCACGATGCCCCTATGATACTGTATATGAGTATCCTGGAGTTTTGGGTGAGAGAACTGTGAAGCACAGCTGAGCAATTTTGATGCACAAAGAAACTCTGAAGGTACCCTTGTAGGGGATATCAGAACTGTACAGATAAACATACCTCTTAACTGTCCCTGATTTTGCCTCAGATATTTTGTCTGTCCCTCCTAAAATTGAAATTTCCATGACTAAACAGCAGGGATTATAAGCACAATATAATGCCAGACAGAGTTACAGACTTCTTCTTCTTCAGAAAATGCATTTTACATGCATCCCCTTATTCTAGCAGCATTCTGAGTCCATTTTGGTACTTTGTAAGGAGCGTCACTTATTCTGGTCCTTTGTATCTGATTTCTTTAAGCCTTGTGTCTGATTTATTAGGCAGGAGATTAAGAGGTATACTATGAACGTATCATAAATCATGTTTAAGACAACTTCTTTTTAAGAAAAATAGAACTTGAATTTAAAATCAAAACATTTTATCACCTGTGGGATATTGGCTATATATAATAACTGAACTGAGAACTTCAGAATTTAATGCATATTGGTATGAAATACCATCCTCTTTTGGTTATTTGTACCTGGAAGGTTTTTAAACAGTCCTAGTTGACTCAAAAAATACTGATTTACAGTACAGTAAATAATTTCATGTGTGTGGTACATCTGCACTATACATGCTCATTCATATAGTCTGATAAATGTCAAGACTGCAGCAACTTCATGGTTTAACTTGATTTAACTTGACAGCTGTATGAAACGAAGTAGGAATCCTGCTTCATATGGAAAAAGTCCTACTTCATAAGGTTGCCATCTTGTTTTCAGTTAGGCCTGAAAAAAAAATGGAAACCTCACAAAATGATATTCTGGGGAGGAACCCACACATTTAGTTTGCTTATCAGGGCTCCTTAAGTGCATTCTGCACTTTACTGGATGAATTATGCCCCTAAAATGTCCTTTATTTAATAATGCAATTCCTAATTCATATCAAGGTAGTACAACCTAGGATTTACTTCACATGGTGAGACACAAAGTAAGATCCTAGTTGGGCAGTGGAAAATCACAAAAATAAATGTTTATGCTGACATCAGGGTGCCCAATCCCCGTGTTGGCACTAGGTGCTCCCACCCCACTGAGGGACTCTGGCGAGCCCACTCCCAGTATCCCAAATGGAAGAAAAATGTCTATTACATTTCTGAAAATGGGGTGCCCATTCTCCGTGTTGGCAGTCACCCTCACGCCCCACAAGTTGGGACACTGGGGAGCCCTCTCCCTTTGTACCCAGTTATATGATACCTCCCCACCACCAGTACTGAATGACACTGGGGAGCCCAGCACCAGTGCCACAAAATGGTTTTCCAATACTGTATACCTGCAAAAAAGGAAAAACAGTCCCTCAATGTCATTTTCATTTTTTTTAAATCTTGTAAGAAAAAAAAAGTCCCTCGTTGTTGCCCCATCCACCCTCCCTCTGAACACTCACCTCCCTGCATACCCCCCCCACCCAATACTTAACCTCTGGAGGTCAGTGGCTACAATCTTCTCTGAACCAGGACATGTCTGCACTCTTCAAAGCCAAACTGCAAACTGAAGAATGAAGGTAAGTGCCATAGAATGGCTGTCTGTGGCATTTTGAACTTATAAAGATAAGATAAGATAAATCATTTATTAAGCACTCCTTTCCACATTCTCTGGGTGCTGTACAAACAACAACAATAAAATAAACACATTAATAATCCCAAAATCCAATTAGAGTAATTCCAACAGTTCCATTTAGCAGTTAATCATAAAAGGCCAGCTGGAATAAATATGTTTTTAAACCCTTCTTAAAGGCTTCCACCGAGGGTGCCCTTCTCAAATTTTCAGGCAAAGAGTTCCACAGGGTGGGTGCGGCAACTGAAAACGCCCTATCTCTGGAACACTGCAGCCTTATCCTGGGAATCTCGGTGAGGGCTCCCCTGGCAGACTGAAGTGCCCAGGAGGGGTGATAGGGGAAAAGGAGATCTTGCAGATAGATAGGCTTCCCCTCATGTAGGGTTTTGTAGGTCAGGAGCCCTACCTTAAAGACAATCCTCCACCTGACCAGCAGCCAGTGCAGTTAGCAGAGGGCAGGAGTAATATGTTCAGATCTTCTTGCTTCCATCAATCATCTTGCAACTGCATTTCTCACCAGCTGCAGTCTGCAGAGTTTGCCTCCAGATAATCCTAGGTACATGGCATTACAGTAGTCCAATCTGGAGGTGACAAAGGCATGTACTAGTGTGGACAGGTCATCAGGGGGAATCAGGGATGGGATTCAGGCAATATTCCGCAGATGATAAAAACCACTCCTGATGACAGCTGACACCTGGACATCCATGGTCAGTCCATCATCCAGGATCACACCCAAATCTCTCACCTGTCTGGAGGGGACATGAGGAACACTTCCTAACATTAGGTCAGAGAGTGTTCCCACACCACCTCCTCCTCCTCCCAACGACCTGGATCTGCTACCAGCACCTCAGTCTTGTCTGGGTTTTGTCTGAGCCAGTTCTGAGTCATCCATGACTGGATCTCCTCGAGGCAGTTGTTAGACATGGCAACCAAAACCTGGCTATCAGGTGCACAGGACAGATACAACTGGGTATCATCTGTGTAACAGTGAAAACCCAATCCGTATCACCTGATGATGTCCCCCAATGGCAGCATATATGCCATGAACAACAAGGGCGACAAGACCTAACCTTGAGGAACTCCACAGTACAGAGGCTTTGGGGCAGATGATCCAATCCCCATCATTACCTTTTGCACACTGCCTGTTAGGTATGAACTAAACCAGCAGATGACCTTGCCAGACAGGTCACACCACTACCGCAAGCAGTCAAGCAGCATCTCATGATCCATGGTATCAAATGCCGCAGAGAGAGATCTAGATTGTACGATTTCTCCTATCCCTCACCATCAGAAGGTCATTCAATACCCTTACCAGGGTGATCTTCATGCTATGCCTTGCCCAGAAACCAGAGTGAAATGGTTCATAGGAAAAGGAAGAGGTGTATCCCTCAAGCTGAACAGCCACTACCTTTTCAATAACCTTCCCTTAAAATGGGAAGTTCTACACCGGCCTATAGTTGCTGAGCAGTCTGGGTCCAGAGAAGACTTTTTCAAAGTGGTTTAACTAAGGCCTCCTTCAAAGCCTGTGGAAAGATCCCACTCCTCAAGGAACTCCAGACAATCTCAGCAATCACAGGTCCCAATAGATCCAAACATCTGACCCAATGTCGGGTAGGTCCTGGGTCGAGATCACATTGGGTGGGTCGCAGCTTAGAGAGTATCCCTACCACATTCTCCTCAACCCCAACCAGCCCAAACTCCTCCCAGACAGGAAGAGTGTCTCTGCACCTCTCAGACAGACCACCAATGCCCTTTCGAGAGACACTCAAGGAGACCTCAGCACTGATGGAGGACACCTTGTTGGCAAAGAGCAGAACCAGCTCCTCCACACAGACAGTCAGGATGTAAAAACCTGTCCACCATGCAGAAGAGCTGAGCTGGTCTGTTCCCCAATGAAACACTCTCTCGACAGAAATGGTGACTTCTTCTGAGAGATTGCCCCCTGGTAGTCAACATAATGTGACCTCAGGGCCAATCTGTTCCCCTCCAGTTGTAGATCTCCTCTAGTGCCTCTCTCTAACCTCTGCCCCTTTGTCTTTAAACCATGAAGATCTTCATCAAACCACAAGGGTTTGCAGTGTGTAGACAGAGGGTGGACATGAATGGGTGAGATATAGTTGAAGGCAGCAGAAACGGCCCTATTATAGGCCATCACTGCCTCCTCCATCCCCAATGCACAAGCCCCTCTCACACTTGAAAGGTTCAGTACTGCCACCAGTTCTATAGAGGAAACACCTCTCAAAGGGTGATACCGGACCATCTCCACAGGGGCAGGACCTTCTGGGAGGGGTCTGCCAACATGAAACCCATGGCACCATGATCCAACCAACTTATTGGATCAACCCTTAGATGACCTAGTTCAAGATTTAAAGAAAAGACCAAATCCAGTGTGTGACCACCTGAGTGAATGGGAGATGACACGTTTTGCACCAGACCCAGGACCCCAATGCTCTGCAGGAGATCATGGCCTAACCCTGAAACCCCACCATCAACCCAGGCATTGAAGTCCCCTAGGATCAACCACCTGGGGGACTCCAACATCAGGCCAGCACCGGCTCCTCGATCTCCTGCATAAATTCCCTCGCTAAACCAGGGGTTTGATAAATCACAAGGACGCCAAAGCCCGCAACCCCACCCCTTGGGGAAGTCACACACTCAAAGGTCTTCTTTTGATCAACAGGGAGTACCATGAGTTTCAGATCAGACTTAAAACAACTAGCCACCCCCCCTGCCCCTGCGATCCAACTTCAGGCTGTGTATCAAGGAGCACCCGGCCAGCACCGTTGCCTCCAATATGGGAGCAGCATTTTCATTTGGCCAGGTCTCCATGATACAAGCCAGGTCAACCGAGGAAATCACATCCACTATTATAGCAGTCTTATTCCTGTTTGACCTGGTATTACACAACACAGCCCAAGTTGGATGAGGTGTAGGAGCTGGAGTCGTCATCTTCTCGCAAACATTTACGGAGCCCTTGGGTATGAGAACCAGACAGGGTGGACCCCTTTCTAGTTCACATTTCACCCCAGAGTGTCACCTTGGCCTCACCATCTGAATCCTGGACACCCCTGCAGTCCCCTTGGTACTGACCCCCCTAGCCCCCCCTTCCCCTTCAAGCTATCCCCAGCACTCTACATCTCTGATATACCTCTACTGAAAGTGCTGGGAGCTCAAAGGGATGGAGAGCCCAGAATATTAACTTATGTTAATATCTCAGGCATTTTTCAACATTTTTGCACCAAATTTTTAACATGGGTTTTTGGGGACCTCACCTCATGAATACTGTCACTGACATCTTGTTACTTGGTCCAGAAAGGTGATTTCATGGTCACCATGTGGAATCACCTTTGAGGACCAGTTAATGAAATGACAGTGCCAGTGTTCATGAGGGGACATCCCAAAAAGCCCATGTTAAAACTCTGGTGCAAAAAATCCAAAACAGAGCTGCTAGAGCTGCATTGCGCAGTTTCTACAGACACTCGTAACTTCACCAGTTTTTTATATTTTGACTCCAGATTTTCAACATTGCCATTTTTTACACCTCCTCATGAACAGTACTGCTATCATTTTTCACATCCTGCCTGAAACATGTTTTTGCACCTGTGGCATAGAATAGCACGGTCACTGTGCAAATTCAACTTTTGTGATTAATTAAATCACAGTGCCAGTGTTTATAAGATGGGGTTCCCAAAAGGCCATGTTGAAAATTTGGTGAGAAAATTCCCGAGTTATGTGCTTCTGTTGAATTTATTCTATGCATGTTCATAACTTTGGTACTTTTCAATATTTTGACACCCAGGGCCAGATATTCAAAAGGGTTGCACCATGCGCAATAGGGTTGCTCCAGCACAAGTCCAAAAATGCACCATTCTGCGATATTCAGCGGGAGGCAGATGCGCCCCCCCAAATCATGCTGAGGAAGAGCGCAATGATAATGAATGCATGCGCAACTGAAGGGGGAGGAACCATGCATAAATGGTGCAGTGTGATATTGAATAACATGCACCATGCGCAATAGGGGAGCAAGCAGAAGTTGCGCGATAGCGGAAATGAGACAAAATAAAAAGGAACAAGGGAGAGGTGCAAGAACACTACAGGGAAGGCACATGTGGCTGAACTCTAGGCAGACACACAGGGCAGGACAGACACACAGGGCAGGACAGGAAAAGGGCACCATGAACCCACAGGCACAGGGAAGGTGTGGGGAGCCACAGCCAAACAAAGTGCAGAAGGGGGAAGTGCCACACAGCACTGAGGCCACCAGAGGAAGGTGTTCCCGGTGCAGGGGAAGTAGCAGCCAGGACAGCAGGAGAACACAGAAACAGCTGCGGGGGAACACAAGCCAGGGACATGGCCAGTGCCACCATCCAGATGGAGGCAGTAATGAGGGGGGTGAGAAGGCAGGCAGTAGGGGGGCACGGCCGTGGAAGGGCCCGTCGGTGGTATGCCCCCAACAGGCAGTACTGAGCCTACACCAGCTTTGAGCTGGACAGCGATACCGAGATCGTGGGTCGGTACCGCCTGAATCGGGCAATTCTGAGGTGGCTCTGTGAGCTGTGCAGTGATATACTAACATACTAACATACTAAAATGCCAGCAGAATAGGCCTAATGGTCTTTCGAGTCTGCTCGATTAGTCAGCCCCCACCCTGGGTGCTGACCTTGCTGCCCCCTTCGCCTTCTCTGGCTTCTCCCTTCCCAGTTCCGGATATTCTTGCTGCATTGGATTTTGCTTCCAGAACCCTTCCCTGTACCTGTCCCAGCCCTCTTGAACCCCTCCACCGTCTCTGCCTCCACCAGCCCCTAGGCAGTGCATTCCATGGCTCCACCACCCTCTCAGTGAAGTAGCACCTCCTCCTTTCTCCCCTGAATCTTCCCCCCTCCAGCTTCCACCCATGCCCTCTAGTGGCCCCTCCTCCTTCCTTCGAAGCACCCTGACTGTTCCTCCCCTATTTACCCTCTTCATGTACCTGAAGACCTCTATCATGTCCCCCCGGTCCCTTCTCTCTTCCAATGTGTACATATTTAGTTCTTCGAGCCTCTCCTCATAGGTCCTGTCCCCCAAGCCCCAAATCATTTTGGTTGCCCTCCTCTGGACCCTCTCCAGGAGTTTAATGTCCCTCTTTAAGTGTGGCCTCCAAAACTGCACGCAGTACTCAAGGTGTAGCCTCACCAAGCAGTTATACAGAGGGAGCATCACTTCCCTCCTTCTGGAGGTGATCCCCCTAGCGATGCATCCCAGCATCCTGTTGGCCTTGGCTACTGCCCTCCTACAAGTCTCCGAGTTGTTCATTTTACATCCACCACCACCCCCAGGTCCCGCTCAGCCATCGAGACTTGTAGCATTCCCCCAGGGTGTACACTTGGCCTGGGTTTCTGGCTCCCAGGTGGAGTACCTTGCATTTCCCTGCATTGAACCTCAGCTTCCACTTTCTAGACCATCTTTCCAGAGCCTCCAGGTCCTCCTGTAAGGCCACCCTCCCTCCTCCCCATCCACCACCGCCCCAGTTTTGAGTCATCTCAAAGAGACTCATCTCACCCTGATCCTATCCTTATGTCAGAGATGTAGGCGTTGAACAGGAGGGGCCCAAGGACTGATCCCTCTGGGACCCCACTAATGACCCTCTTTGGGGATGAGACTATCCCACCAACTATGACCCTCTGGGTCCGGTCCTGGAGCCAATTGCCTATCCATCTGATCATCTGGTTCCCCACCCCCATTTCTCCCAGCTTATCCAACAGGCATATGTGAGGAACAGAGTCAAATGCCTTGCTGAAGTCTAGAAAGAGGATGTCCACTGGTCTACCAAGGTCCAAGGCACTCGTCACCCAGTCATAGAACTCCACAAGGTTTGTCTGACACGATTTCCCCGAGACGAATCCATGCTGTCTATCGTCCAGGCACCCTGACTTTTCCAGGTCCCCCAGCCTCTCCTTGACAATGCCCTCCATCACCTTGCCCACCACCGATGTCAGGCTGGCAGGCCTGTAGTTCTCTGCCACCTCCCTTGATCCACCCTTGTGGATAGGCACTATATGCGCCACCTTCCAGTCCTGGGGCACCCACCCTGTCCTCAGAGAGATGGTGAAAAGCTCCGTCAGGAGTTTCGCCAGGACATCCATAAGTTCCTTCAGCACTCTGGGATGTAATTTATCCGGCCCGGTTCTTTCTCCGTCTTAAGGAGCTGAGGGCTTCCCTCACTCTCTCTGCTGTGATTTCCACTTCAGTACCTCTTCTCCTGCTTAGCCCTCCCCTCCTGCCAGTGATGCCTCCCCCTCTCCCCAGACCCGCCGATCGGTAAGGGTCCCCCCCTCCTCAGTATCTCTGTCTCCTCCCATGTATGATGCAGCACCCCCATTTTCCTTGGTGAAAACTGAGGTGAAGTACTCATTTAGTACCTTAGCCTGCTCCCTCGGGTCTTGTGCCCATCTCTCCCCTGATTTAATCCTGCTAATCTGCCCCTTCACCCTTCGTTTTTCCCCAATGTATCTAAAGAACCCCTTGTTCCCTCTCCTGAGTTCCCTGGCCAGGTTCTGCTCCTTCCTTGCCTTAGCCGCCCTCACCACCCTAGTGGCCCTTCTAGCAGTCAGCTCATACTCCCCTCGATCCCTTTCACTCCTTGAGCACTTGAATTGCCTATAGGCTGCCTTCTTTCCCTGCACCACCTCCTGGACCTCCCTGGTCCACCAGCAGGGTTTTCTGGCCCTACCGCATTTTCGTCTTGCTCTTGCACAGGTGCTGGTAGCATCTTGCACCCCTCTCCTGATGATTTCCCACCTACTATCAGCGTCCATGTCTGACCCAATCCCATCCAAATGCTCCTTAAGGATCCTTCCCATTTCCCTCAAATCCATTCCCCTGAAGTCAGTTACCTCCGTCTTTGTGCAGCTTTCTAGCCCTTTGATGCAGGCACCCACATGACGGAGCCATGCTCTGTCAGTGGAGACAAAAGTGACAGCTTGCATGTGCCTGCTAGCCACGGGTACCTTCCAGAGACCAACAGGGGACACCACAGGCATAACCCAGTTGGCCGCGTCACGCCACCTCACCCAGTTCCTCAGCGCACTGCTGCCACATGCTGCAGAGTACATCCATTTCCCCAGCACACCAGCGGAGTGCACAGCAAATATACAGGAGTTCCACAGGGTAGCACATATGCCTGGCATGCTAGGGCAATAGACTGCACCCATGTGGCCATCCAAGACACCACCTGCCCTGAAGGGCCGCATATATCAATTGGAAGGGCTATGCAAGCATCAACTGCCAGGTGGTGTGTGATGCCAGGGGCACATAATCAATGTCTGTGCCACGCACCCTGGGGGAGCACATGATGCCTTCATCTGGCACCAGTTGGCACTGTGCCACAGATTCGAGAGTGGGGACATCCCCACTGGCCACTTAGTAGGTGAGTATGCAAACCACGTGGAAAAACATAGAGCTTGGGAGGGGCATGGTCAGAGATGACATGGGTATTGGCCTAGATGGCCCAAGGCAGGGCGACGCTGATCACCAAACTAACCTCCACCCTCTACACACAGGTGACAGTGGATACCCACTCCGTCCCTGGCTGCTCACACCATACCGGCGGCCCGCGACCCCATCGCAGCAATGCTACAATGAGGCACATGCCACCACACACAATGTCATCTAGCAGGTGTTCGGGATGCTGAAGGCATGTTTCTGTTGCCTGGACACATCTGGTGGTGCCCTACAGTACAGCCCCTCAAAGGCCTGCAGGCTATTCCTGGCCTGTTGCATCCTGCACAACATGGCCAATGACTGTGGGATAGCCGTACAGGTTGAAGAGGGGGACAGCAATGGGGACGATGAGGACGCTGGTGAAGATGGTGATGGGCAGCCCCCACTTGGGTGACGGGACCCCCAACTGCTCCGGCTGGCACAGCTGCACTGGGACACCATCACAAAGGAGCACTTCAGCCAACCCAGGTAAGTCATGGGGCCATGTGCAACCACCAGTGGCAAAGGCACAACCCACAAACAAGCATGGACACACACCAGGGGTGCATGCTGTCAAGGGAAGTGGCCGAGCATGGAACCGCACATACCGCCAGGGATGGGCGAGGTCTAACATGGCATGCGGTCATACACACACACACACACACACCTCACAAGACATGCACAAAGGGTAGGAGGCACACTGACCCAGACCGTCACCCCTAGCCACACACACGTCCACAGACCACCACGCCCACTGCCTGTCATTGTGTGTGTGTCAGATGCTGGGCACCATTGCACAGTGGCGTACAGTGCAACGCAGGCATCTTCATGCACACGCCACAGCGGACAGCAGCCAGGAGGGTGTGCAGATGGAACATGTGTGTGTGTGCGTGCAGGGCTGGGTACCCCACCTGTGCATTGCCCGCTGAATGACACAATGCACACAGGGCAGCACCAGACAGTAGCCGTGCTGGGAGACAGGCCACTCACGCACCACAGTGCCACAGCCGCCACTGATGCATGGGCGGCCCCGCCGAGACCCGCCAGCAGTGACAGTCTGACCACTGGTCTCATGGGGTGGCACCGATGGTCCCCCAGGGGTTCCACTGCGTGAACATGACCGTGCTCGCGCAGGGGTCTGCAACACACTGAACATGCCTGCGCCAGGCATGCTCGGGATGCCCACAGCTGAACCCGGTGTCGACAAGGATGGTGTCGCATGACGCTGGGAATGGGGGGTGGACATTGCACTGTGTGGTGTCTGCAACACATGGGCAAATAACTGTGTGCCCATTGTGGCCATCACAGCTGTGAATGCCTGTGTCTGCCTGTCAATGACAGCGGTCACATCCTCCCACAACCGGTCCATCCCTGCCAGGAGCAGAGCGGTGTCTCTGCTCCGCCGCTCCTCTGCCTGGCGCAGAGCCGCACTCAGTGCATCAACCGCAGTCACAAACGCATCTGCTGATTGACTGATGCTTGCAGTATCGCGGGTGTGCTCATCTAAGAGGTCATCTGCCTGATCGGCATGCTGTCCCTCATGGTGTTCGCGGCCCTGATGGTCATCACCCCTTGAGGGTGGGCGCTGCACACCAGGGCCAGGCCTGGGCATGTCCACAGGTGGTGCACTGATGCCACCCCCTGACAGTGTACCCCTATGGCCATTGGCCGACTGCTGATACTGCCCCTCTGGCTGCCACTTTCCAGAGCTCAATGGTGCCACCGCAGTGGCCACAACCTCCCCACTGTCCTGGACACACACCAGTGCTGCCCCACTGGTGCAGACAGGCACAGGCTGGGACTGTGATGTCACACAGGCCTCCACGGTGGCACCACCCACAGCCATGGCTGCGATGTCACCTGCTGTGTGGCCATCCTGTGGCCCACACGTCTCACTGCCCATGATGTTAGCTCCATCATCATCGGTGACAGATCCGGCACCAGCCTGAGTCTCAGCATGCTGGCATCCATGGACGCTGGCACACTGGGACATGGGCAGGGCCTCCTCTGCACCTGCTCCACCAACATTAGTCCGGACGTCCAGGCGGGCCCACTGTTGCCCTGACCCCTGTATGCCTGTGGAGATGGACGGGCCCTCCTCCATCTCCATGCTACTGCCCTCAGTGGAGAAGCCCACCACCGCTGACCCATGCAGACGCTCAGGAGCTGTAAGGGAAAAACAGTAGCATTACTGCATGTGACCTACCCTATCCCCCCCCCCAATCGACAGACCATGACTTACCATGCAGTGATGGGCTACCACCCATCTGGAATCCACCACCCGGAACACCCTCAATGGCGCAATGCTGCATGCTGCCAGCAACCCGCTCTTCCTGTGGGGTCAGGCGTTGCACCTCCAGCTGTCCCCCACCAGTCGCAGACCATGCTGCCCTGATGGCAGCCACCTTCTCTTTAATTCTCCGCCTGTCCATGCCCATCTTCTTTTTGCACTCCTGCACAGAGCACTGGTGGCTACCATGCAGGTTGACAGCATGCACCACCTCCTCCCATGCAGCAGCATGGGCCTGTGGTGTTCCCTGGTGTCTGCTGAGCAGTGGCTCCTGGTTGAGGTAGGCCTCAAACAGGGCATCTGTCTCTGCCTTTGTGAAGTTTGGCTTCCTCTTCCTCCCACGTCTCTGTTTCTCTTCCTCCACCTCACGATCGGTCATGATTCATCCTGTGAGAATGACAGGAGTTACCTGTGACTGTGCAGTCCCATGCATGTCCCAAACACCACAGTCCACACTCCCAAACAGCATGCAACTCACCGCAATAGACTGCAGTAACTGACTATGGCCAGTGCAGCCCAATGTCACATTTTTATAGCACAACCCATGCAAATGAGGTGAGGCGCATCTTTAAGTGGATGCAAATGCAGTGACTGTGCCATTGAATGGCTGATTAGATGATTTGCATATGCCGGCTGAATATCGCGCTGTTGCGCTTTGTGCAATTGTGTTGAACGTGCTGAGCCAAGGGCGCAGTTCTGTGACATGTGCAGTACACACCTAACTGCGCATGCCCGGGTTGATGACACAGGCGCCTGCCGCGTTGCTGATGTGCTGTTTGTGGGAGGCAATGCAGGGCATGGCCACCATTGTGCCAGTGGCGCTACAGCGCTGTTCACATATATGGCACTGTGGCACTGGGGTGTCGTAGGCACACTCGGGCAATAGCGCTGTAGGCCGCTACAGGAGGTGGCACATAGGCACCCAATCACACTACACGCATTGGGTTCCAATTGCACTGTGGCTGTCCGTGCGCCAGAGACCCTTGACCCTGTGCCAGACCTTTGCCCCCTAGGTGCCATGCGTCAGGCATGGGTGCACCACTATCGTGCTGTTCGGTGACAGCGTGATAGGGAATGGCAGCACTGTACCGCACAGCATCTGCACATGGCAGGACCGCACTGCCGAGCGCCATTTTTGATTCCACCACACTGAAGAGATGGCACGGAGGCGTGCGGTAATGTGGAGCCAGGTTGAGCTAGCCAACCTGGTGGCAATAGTTGAGCCCCATGCTGGGGCTTTATATGGAGATGCACCCCTGGACAGGGCCAGGAGTATGGTGTGGCAGGGGTGGCCGACGCCCTGGAGGAGGCCACCGGTATGGGGCACACTGCGGAGCAGTATAGCCATCGTTACAGGGACCTGAGGTGCAGGGACCCGGACCTGCTTGCCCGCCTGCGGGCACGTGCTGGGAGAGGAATGGTGCCATGGCCAGGTGGGTGCCAGATCCATACACTATTATTGTCCATACGGGTATCACGGTTGCATGTGTCTGGCACATGGGGGGGGCCATCCGGTGTTGGCCGTGGTGGTGGTATCGGGGTGTGGGGTGGATGGGTATGGCTGTGTGGGATCGCACACACATGGGGGCGGGGGGGACTTTGCTACCGGATTGTACTGATGTTCCTCTCTCCATGTTTGCACTTTAGGGCCTGAAGAATGCCGGCAGGCCAGAGAACGGAGGCACCGCCTGGAGGAGCAGCAGGGCAGGAGGGATAATGGCGGTCAGTGGCACGTGGACCAGCCTGATGATGGTGAGTGCCTTACATCCATGATTACTATTGCATGCTGTATAACTGGGTGGGCAGCGGGGCATGGCCACCATCCACTGACACCACTGCCATGCATGCAACTTGTTACAGTCAGCACTGTCCAGTGGCACTACATGTCTGGGAGTGCGTCAATGGTGGTCCATGCGTGCACCGGGCACATGGCTGTGGCACTGTCTTCACACCGCATAGCCAAGTCACTTTATGGCCATGGTGGTGCTGTGCAGGACATGGGCGGTGGGTGTATGTAGTGGTCCACATGACTGTGGCTGCCTGGGTAGGCAGATCTTGTGGACGCGGTCACTGTGGGTGGTCGCACACCATCACAGGGGTGTGGCACATGGCTGTATGCTATGCACAATGGGTGGGATGCAGGGGGCTGGACAGTCACACTTATTGACTCTGCTCCCTCGTCCTAGATGGACGGTGACTCCAGGCGCTAGAGAAGGGTGTATGGGAGCTGCTCCAGGTGGCAAGGGAGACACTGGAGCTGCTACAGAGGATTCACCGCCACGGGGTGAGGAGGAGGAGCGGCAGACGTCGGCGCCATGTGGAGGAGGACCAGGGCGCACATTAATGTCTCCGTGCCCCTACTACCACCTTCCCCCCCTTTGACCCACCCTCACACCCCTTCTTCCCTCTCCCATATGTTCATCCCTGCCCCTTACCCACCCCCACCTGTTCTGTGGCCCTTCCCCCCTCTTGTAAATAGTTGTATATAGGTTTTGTTACTTCTTTTAAATATAAGCATTTTATTATGACAACTGTGGTGGTCTCTGTTTTGCAGCGGGCTACAGGTGCTCAGCTGCAGTGGTGTGCATGACGTCAGGGGTGGTGCACGCATGGGCATGTGTGTGTGTGCAGAGATGAACTGCCTATGGTGTGGGCAGGGGGATCAGTCACTGTCTGTGGTTTGTGTGTTGTACTCTGTACACTGGATGCCTGTGTGCAGTGGTCCACAGGGCCTGCACTGTGTGCATGGCACCCCTGCAGACTGTCCATGGCCTGTGCAGATGACACCCTTGCATGTCTGTGATATGCATGGTCTGCTGGCGTGTCAGTGGTGGCTGTCCATGCTGGATAACAACTGTACCCAGCACAATGTGCTCCGGCGGCATGCTGGTGGCATACAGCTTCATGGTGCCTGCGCAGGGTGGCTGGCACACCTGTGCAATGTAGGGGTGCTGGCCGTGTGTACACATCAGCAGTGGCCACACACCAGTGGCTTGGTTTACCCGCTACTGTGTCCCTGTGTTGGTGTGCCCTTGGGTATGGGTGGGTGTTTGTCTATGCACTGTGTTGCATCCTGTGTGGTGCATGCTTCCATGCTACACTGTGCGTGTCTGTGCTGGCTGTTGTGGCCAGTGCTGGGATGGGATGTGTCCTTGGGAGGGTGTGCAGGGTGCTGTACCACTGGAGGTGGGATCCGGGGCATGCCCTGTCACATGTGGGGTACCTCGTGTGGCAATGCATGGTCGGTCTCTCAGCTGTACCTTGGGGGGGGACGTGCAGGGTGGCACTGTGTATGCTGTTGTTGCACTGCTGTCTGCTGCCACCCACAGCAGGGTGCACATGGTGGGGATGCCTTGCATGGCTTCATGGTGCACAGGGTTGCATTGTCACAGTGGGGGTGGTGGCATGCATAGGGTGTCCTACACTGTTGGGCGCTACTCCTGGGAAGGGTGTATGGTGATTGTGGTGCAGGGTGTGCTCTGCATTGGTGGGATGGGGTGCCATGGGTTGGTCAGCCCTCCTTGTGTGCTGGTCACAGCTTGCCAGGGGGTTTGCTGGGGCACCATGTCCCGGCTGTGGGTTGGTTGCTGGTATCCATGGGCCGGTGGTTATTCCAGCTCTCACCCGGTTGTGCAGTGCATGGGGTGTGGGGGACAATGTCTGTTCTGCTGTGTGCTCCTCTGCCCATCTGTGGCATGGGTGGTGGGCCCCTGCATCCCTGGTTGTGCTGTTGCATTGCTGTCCTGCTGCAGGGGGCATCCCTGGTTGCGCTATGGCGCATCTGGACTGCTCCGCTGAGCATCCCTTGTTGCGCTATGGCGCATCAGATATGCTCAGCTTCACATCCCTAGTTGCGCTATGGCGCAGGTGGTGCGATATTCAGTCGTCAGCCATAGGCGCATCTTGGCCTGCGCAGGTTTTGAATATCGCGCTTCTTGTACATGGGCGCAGTGGACTTGTGCTTGCTCCTGCTGTTGCGCACTTTTTGGGTGCAGTTTGAATATCTGGGCCCAAGTTTTTAACATAGCCATTTTATCACACCACCAATGAACAGTACTGCTGTGATTTTTTGCATCCTGCTCAAAATGTGTTTTTGCACCTGTGATGCAGAATGACATTGCAGTTGCGCATAATTACATTTTGTCTTGCATTTCACAATTTCTCTGTACCAGGGTACATGAGGTGGGGTAATAAGATGGCTATGCTGACAACTGGGTCACTGCTTCACTCCTGTTGGACACATGGAAGCGCAGGACCCAGAGGGTCTTGCGCTTCCACACCTATATACATATGCACATCTACAGAGGAATTGGAGTGCAGAGTCCAAAGGACCCTGTGCTCCCATAGTTAAATAAGGATACTAATACACTATCTCAAAAAGAAGGGAAATTCATTGCAGAAAACTCAGTTAGTGCATCAGTTAGGATTTCTATTACAGTGACAAAGGACTGGAAATTCGGTGTTAGAGTTACCAACCCTATTGCTCCACCCACCACCCCACCCTACACACAGCAACAGGCATCAGGGTCTGCTTGGAGTCATTAGACCTCTAACCCCATTCTCCTATACTGTAACATCTTAGCTTGTTTAGTCATGGAATGGGGTGAGAGATAGGCCTCGTTGACCCCAAGGCACACCTTGACACTTGTTGGTGTGCGGAGGGTGGGGGTGGGGTGGTACGGTTGGTAACCTAAACACTGAATTTCCAGTCTTTTGTCACTGTAATAGAAACCCTGATGTATTAAGAGTTTTTTGCAATTAATATATATATATATTTGCAAAAAAACTTGGTTAATGCATTAAGGTTTCTATTAACATAGAAACATAGAAACGTAGATGCTGATGGCAGATAAGGACTGCTTGGCCCACCCAGTCTGCCCATTTCCCTACTTGTTGGATAAGCAGCAGATCCTAGTTAACCAACACCCTACTTCTTCATAACCCCCACAAGAATTACCTTTTGTCTGTCTCATGCATTTTTGAATTCTCCACTGTTTTTATTACAGTGACAAAAGTATGGTAATTTGGTGTTAGGGTTCCCAACCCTACCACCCCATCCACCCTCCACACACCAACAGGTGTCATGGAATGCCTTGGGGTCATCAGGCCTAACTCTCACCCCATTCCATGTGTAAGGAAGCTGAGATGGTACAGTATTGGAGAATAGGGTAAGAGTTAGGCCCGATGACTCCAAGGCACACTCTGATGCCTGTTGGTGTGGGTAGGGAGGGATGGATGGTGGGATGGTAGAGTTGGGAATCCTAACACTGAATTTCCATACTTTTGTCACTGTAATAGGAACCCACACTGATGCATTAACAGAGTTATTTTCAATTTATTTCCTTACTTTTTGAGCTAGTATAACAGTATATTTATTTTACTGTGGGAGAGCAGAGTCCTTCGGACCCTGCACTCCAATCCCTCAGTAGATGCGCGTATGTATGTAAGTGTGTCAAACAACAGTGGCCAAATTGTCAGAATAGCCATCTTATTACCCCACCTCATGTACCCTGGTGCAGAGAAATTGTGAAATGCACAGCAAAATGTAGTTATGCACAACTGCAACGTCATTCCGTACCACAGATGCGAAAACACATTTTGGGAAGGATGTGAAAAATGTACTGTACTGTTCATGAGGTGGTGTGAAAAAATGGCTATGTTGAAAATTTGGGGGCAAAATATTGACAAGTACCAAAGTTATGCACGTCTGTAGAATAAATTCAACAAACTAACGTAACTCAGGCATTTTTAGGACTTTTTTCACCAAATTTTCAACATGGCTCTTTTGGGAACCCACCTGATGAACACTGGCATTGTCATTTCATTACTTGGTCCTGAAAGGTGCTTTTGTGCAGCAAATGCACCATTCCACACCATAGGTGTGAAGACACGTTTCGGGCAGGTTATGAAAAATGACAGATGTACTGTTCATGAGGCAGTGTGAAAAATGGCTATGTTGAAAATTTGGAGTGAAAGGCCTGATAAATTAAGATATTTATCATCTCTTTATTAATGTTCAGAAATGGCATCTTGCTTTTTTTTTATTATGCTGTACATCAGGCCTGAGAAGCTAACAATAACTGGTTAATATTTGGGTCCTCCCACTGATACACAAAAAAACTGTAGTGACCTGATACTACTCAAGTCTCTTCTCCTCATTGCTCCTGTTCAGTCCACCATCAGCTATAAATTCTTAACTTTGTAAACAATTACTTAATCTTCTGACTTAACCTGATGAGACAAAAACATCAGAAACAAAGCAGTGTTTTTTCCTGGTCTCCTCTTAAATGATCTCCAGTCTCAGATCTAACTGTTAATTATTAGGGGGTTGTTTACCTTCTCATAAAAACTCAACAAGAATTTAGGCTGAAATGGTTTAATAACCCTCTTTACAAAAGCCATTTGTCTCCCCCTGATGGCCAGAGCTAGTCCCATGGGCCATGGCCACACCACTCCCTCACTCATCCTCTCTTCTGTTCCTCCCAAAACACAGAGATATATCTGACATTCTGCCCCTCCAGCAACACCATCTTTTACAAAGCTCCCCCTCTATAACCAGACACCCCATATCTCATGATAAACATGGAACAATAATCTGTTCAATATCATCACACCCACTGATCACCCATAAAGGAAAGGTACAGCTAGCTTGTGTAGGACATATATCTTAAATGGTGCAGTCTGTTTCAGTCAAGAAGTCTTTACCTGCTCTTTCATTTTCTTATGCTCTTACTTTACTGTCTAGCACTTCAGAGAATATGCTTGTATTACAACTTTCCTAAGACATAGTAGTTACACTTTGTCAAGATCCAGGAAGGACTCACACCTTAAAGTACTGTTACAATAATGTGGGAGTTTATCAGCCATTCTGAATCATTCTGGGAGCTACAGGGCCCTAATGAGCACTGTTCTCTAATTGCCACCCCTCTGGGATTTTTCCTGCTCTTACCGACAACAGTTCCTTTGTAACACATTGTCAACTACACATGGAGTATAATGAAAAACAAAATCGTAAATACTTTCCCTAAATAAACTAAATCCACACTCTCATTCTGCTACAGCAGTTCATAATTCCCAGTCTGTAGATTTCTTTAAAACAAAAGAAACCTCCACAGCAGCTCTACTAGTAAGTAAGGACTGCAGCTCCAAATCCTAGAACCACAACAGTAATTAAAACATTAAATAAATAAATAAAATTCACAAAAACATAACTGTTACATCCAAGTACTGTATGCTGAATATACGGTGATTTATTAGGGTGAACATGAAGGAGAGCAAATGACAGTGAATCTTTATGCTCACCTTAATAAATCATTTTGTAGTCAGCATTCTTGGATGCAGCAGTTATGTTCATGTGCACAGTTTTTATGTTGTTCTTGTAGGTGCCTTTATATGGACATACTTCAGACATTTGTCATTATGATGTATTTACCCAGAATGAACGGAAATGCTACAGTGCATGTAATTTTTATTGGGGGCTCTTTGACTATAAAATCCTTCATGTAGCTCATAGGTCAGGTGAATGGTGCCCTTAGCAAAAATCACAACTAAAAAGAGAAAAAGGCCTAAGCACTCACCCTCAGATTCTATCCATATGGAGGAAACAAGATGCACAGGATGATATCTTAGAAAATTGCAAACAGTTCCTTTGATGAATAAGAGCTATGAAAACAAGTGCAGAAGTGCAGAGTACAAACAACCCAATGTTTTGCACCAGTGCCCAGCACTTTTACAAGGGACCACATCTGCTACATCACACTGTCCTTTCATAGTTAGTATGGACATTCATGAGATATGGGACTGGATTGTAGAAGGCTGAGGCAGGGCTTGTGTCCAGCCATGCTTTATGCCCTTGCACTGCTGCAACTGTGGCACCGATGATTGCTGTGACTGCACCCAATTTTAGTATCTCAGCCACAGTTACAACACTCAACCTGATTTACAGCAACTTGCACCAAACACTGGCTGCAAGCTCCAAGAAAAGGATCGCTGGTATTGATGCAAGTTAGACAAGAAAATGATGGTCCAGCCAGTGTTACTTCAGTGCAAGGGACAGAATGTTCCTTTAGGCTTCTGCAAGCCTTGTGTGCCACATTTCAGCCATACTCGGGGTTTACAGCAATCTTGGCTTTTCGAAAATCCAGCCCATGGTATTAATCTTTATGAGTAGTTAATGACCTCTTGCCCTTCGTGAGTAGTGACGTTACCATGAGTGAGGTCAAAAGAGGTCACTGGCCATGAATGACAATATATACCACGTCTCATAAACACACATCAAATGTGGGGTTTATACAGTATGCATTAGTTTTTTTTTTCCTAGTGACTCGAATAAAATGTAAAAAATTACTGTCTTAATAGTCTGCTTATGTTTAGAATTCAGAGTGAAACAATGATTAACATGGTTCCAGGTTACAGGGATGTGCTGCTTGAAAAATATCGCTCAGCTGGCAGGAACATGCAGCTATGTAAATCATAGGATGCAGGTATCAGAATGAAATGCTTGTTGTGATGTACCCTATTAACCAGATAGATTTTGTGATGTAGACTGTTGTGGAGATAAAAACAATTATCTAGCTAGTTGGTATTCTCCGGTACAGATAACATTTTTACTAGGCATACAAAAATGCTAATCACTAACGACGTTTAGCATTATGCACTGCCAACGCCATTGTCTGTACAATTTTCTAAGATACTAACTTGTGCATCTTGTTTCCTCCATATGGAGCGAGCATGAGGGTGAGTGATTAAGCTTTCTTTCTGTTGTTGGCCCTTTGTCTATCCAGGTTTTGATTGGAAGAAGGTGAATCATTTAAGGTGGCTCAGTAATTCAGTGGCTTGTGGAACCCAAACCTGTAAGCTCTTGTTTTAAAGTACAGTAAGCTAGTTCAAAAGTCAAACTGCCATAGGTAAGTGTAGGAATGCTGCAGAACAGGGCGAGCTAAGCTCAGTTTAGCATAACCTGTTTTTTTGCTCTGAGTACATATGTACAGTTTTGATAACTTCTATGATTTTAACCATATCTTCAAGGTTTGGGTTAGAGTACTGCAAAGCTGAGCAGTCCAGGCACACAAAAAGGATTTCAGACGGTACCCATCCATCAGAGATGCAGTTACTTATCATAAATAATGATGAAGACTTTGATGAAAAAAAAAAAAAACCTGGAACCTAAATTATTCTATAAACAAACACACACACACACACACACTCACACACACACACACACACGTATGCTGCAAAAACTAAGTTAATGCATCCATTATGTTTTGAAGCAAAAAGCCTATAGTACAACATGGAAAACAATCACAAAATGATGGTAACATATTTATTTATTTATTTATTTGCAAACTGGTGATTGGGAAAGGCACACTGAGCTAAGGCTCATTGCCAGGTACAATGCAAGGAAGGGGAGCAGAGGATACATAATACATAGTGCAGACACTGCTTTGCAGTTACCATAAAGTGCACTCTGAGACATGGTTAAATACAAGAGTAAGAGCAAAAATAAGTACAAAATAAGCAAAAAAGGCATGAATGACAAATTAGTGTTTCAGGAACACTTCCACCTAGGTCTGAGGCAAATGCCAGGGGAGAAATCTGGGAAGGGGAAAATAGGAGGGGGGGGTGAGTTGCAGCTGGTGCTTGAGGGAACCAGGGGAGGCAGTGAAGTGAGGGAAAATGGGAGTTGGTTCCAGAGTGATGGGAGGTGATAGGAAAATGCTGATTGTCCAGAAGAGGAACGGGTGTGAGGAATGGCAAATGTGCAAGGATAACTGGATCATGGGGAACATGAGGTAGAGGGGATAAGGAAGAGGAGGGAAGAGAGATCAGAGGGAAAGGAAGCAAACCTGTATTTTGAAATAAATGAGGTACAATGGAGTTGGTGACATGAAGGTAGAGAAAAAATGGATAAGGATACATATTGTGAGCAATGATGAGTTCAAAGAGGAGAGTTCGTAGCAAGGTAGCAGAAGATCCCTGTAACCTTGGTGAATCAGTGGTGCATCATTACTTTGATCCTGTATTGCAGTGTTCTTGTTCTATGTCATAATAGTGACCGCAAAACAGCAATCACTATTATAGTGAGTGTATATCAGAAATGCAAATCAGCGATGTACACTTTAAGGCAACCAACATCCGGATATACAAAAGTGTTTTATGGGGGACAGTTTCACCCCCCTTTGTCGGCTTTGATTCTTGCACCCCTGGAATAATGATTCTCAACCCAGGGGTGTGTCGGGAGGGCAAAATCTGAATGTCAGCAAAATTAAAGTGCTGTAGCTCACAGCTGCCGAAAAATGTAACCTGCCCCTTGTCCCAAACCCAGTTCCTGCTGTGCCAGAGCTAGCCACCCTCACCACCATACCACGTGGCTAGCTCGGCAGCAGCAGGTACTCCAGTCCCTCTCAACCCTTCCCTGTCCCTCCCCTTCCCCTCTCTATGCCCCCCTTCCATTTGCCCTTCCCTAAATTCACCATCCCATACCCTCACTATTCTGTAGGGTAGCCCAGAATAATAGCGCCCCAAATATGTTGCTATTTATGTAGTCACTCATTTTGGGTCGCTATTATTATGTGATCATGTTGACATCACCCTAATATCAGCAATCTCTGCATACACATTGTTAGGTCATTTACTTTGTATGACAAGACACTGCCAATAGGGTAGCTCCAGCACTGTGCCGCATGATCATGCAAACCTCAAGGAACATTACACCAATGATTCACCAAGCCTTTGTGGACAATAATTGTTAATTTTTTCTGCTTCGTACATGTACTTCAACCCTGTTGATGATTTAAGTATTTTTTTTTGCAAATGACTTTCTCACTTTTTGAGAAATAGAACATCTGACACCTTTAGCTTTCACTTTTCTTGCACCCCATGATAAATATTGCACAGTGATACTTGCTAGGCTGCATTTTGTAACTTGCTTCACGAGTGGTCCTGCAGCCCACTCACAAAGCAGTAACATTTCCTGCTGCAGACCTAGCCTGCTTTGTCAGTAGCCTTCTGGGTTTCTCATAAAGCAGCTGCAGAGTGATGCTCACTGAGCCAGATCTATAGCTCAGTGGAGCATGAAGCAGCAGCATCACACATGTTGCAGTGGACCAGTAACAAACTTCCCACACCAACAACCATACCACCCTAGCCCACAAACAAGCAAAAGGTACCACATCCCCCAGCCCACCTATCACGCCCCCCCCGATGCTCACGTTTTGAAAATAAGATCCATTCTTGGATGACCAGCACAACCTTTCCTCCACCACAATCAGCCTCCTTCTACTAAAAACAAAACACAAACAAACAAAAAATAAGTTCCAAAATGCAGTAATTGTGCATGTACAGGGACATTCAGTACTTTTTTTCTTTTGCTCATAACTTGGTCATTGTAGACCTTATTGGGCCCACATTTTCAGGATGCCCAAATCGACTCACCCCTCATGAGCCATTCTGTGTTGACTTGTTCATCTGACCCAGAATGTGTTTTGGGGGGGGTAAGACGTTATGCATATTTAATTTATTGTCAAACCACAAGTCCTGTATCAATACACAGCAGAATAAAGGTGGGGCAAAAATCACCTTGTGAAAAGAATTATGTTCTCAGTTTAAGATGGGCACATTTTTCAGTGAAGCAGCTTATCAAAGAATTTTCCTCAGGACAACCTCTAACGATACAAACATTTTAGGTTTCGACTAACAGACATTTTTGTGATATCAATGAGCCCCAAAAATATGTTAAAAACATGTAGGTATTTTCACCCTTCTCTAACTTTTAAACCACTAAACTGATCATTACCAAGTTTAAAGACTCCAGAGATACTGTTGCTAACTACATGCTTGCCAGATTCCGGCATGACACTCAGGATGGCCCCATTATTAGGTGCTTAAAATGAGGGTTAACATCATAGATCAAGGGAGCCCCCTTTGCTTAAGACACTCTTATTCTGTGAAGAGTGTCTAACACACTGCTGCCCATTTTAAAAAGGCACATTCAGGGCCTTTTTAAATTGTAGTATAATAGTGATCAATAATGTATGATAATATTGCCCCCGAGACCACTCTTACGGTTGAAAGAGTGGTCCCACTTACATATTTGTGTATCAGAACCAGCCTCACCAGTTCATGGTGCTCCTACCTAAGAATGTTGATGAGACCACTCTTACAACCACCAGAGTGATCTGGCAACAGTAAATACATACAGGGTACGTAAGTAAAGCATTAATCCGCTGAGGTGGCATCTAATGGGAGTTAATGCATGGTTGGGGACCGTTGTGGCACAAGGCCAGAGGCCGAGGGGTGCAACATCCCAACCATGCATTAACTCCCCATTAGATGCCACCTTCGGTTGGGATTAATGCGCTTGTAACACAACAAGTGCGACACAAGTAACCATCACACTTGAAAACTTAACTCTTCTGATGGCCTCTTCTACTCCTGTGTCTCCGTTTCTGCGTGTGATTCCTGTCGTCATGCTAGGTCCGTGCTGGAAGGCAGTGAGCTGGTAGAAGAGCAACACGGCATTATGAGACGATAATGCCGTGTTGGGCTCGTGAACGCACTTCCCACAACAGCAACACGGCATTATGAGACGATAATGCGTGTTGGGCTTCGTGAGCGCTTCCCACAACAGCATCATGGCATTATGGGGCGATAATGCCGTGTTGGGCTGTTGTGGGGCAGTGTCTGTCTGCGGCGTATCGTCTCTGCTCACCGTGTTAACTTCCCTACACCAGTGATGCCGTCCTGCCTATCGCGTGGCGCCCTGACACGGCTCTCAATAATGCCGTGTTACAAACAGTATTCAACTCTAACATAAAGGCACCACATACCCCAGCCTATGACACTGCATGAGTATCCTGGAGTTTTGGGTGAGAGAACTGCAAAGCACAGTGAGCTGAGCAATTCTGACACACAAAGGACCTCTGAAGGTACCCTTGTAGGATATACCATAACTGTACATGTAAACATACCTCTCAACTGTCCCTCATTTTACCTCTAATATTTTGTTTGCCCCTCCTAAAATTGGGATTTCCATAACTAAACAGTTGGGATTGCAAGCACAATATAATGCCAGACAAAGTTACAGACTTCTTCTTCTTCGGAAAATGCATTTTACAGGCATACCCTCATTCTAGCAGCATTCTGAGTCCATATCGCTACTTTGTAAAAACCGTCCCTGATTAGTCCTTTGTCCCTAATTTTTGTAAGTCTTGTGTTTGATTTATTAGGCAGGAGATTAAAATGTATACTATAAAGGTATCATAAATCATGTTCAATACTACTTCTAAGTAAAATGGAACTTGAATTTAAAATCAAAACTTTTTACCACCTGTGGGACATAGACTACATTTAACAACCGAACTGAGAGCTTCAGAATTTAATAGGTATTGATATGAAATACAATCCTCTTTTCGTTATTACTACCTGGAAGGTCTATAAACAGTGCTGGTTGACACAAAAAATCCCGATTTATAGTACAATAAATAATTTCATGAGTGTGGCACATCTGCACTATACATGTCCATTCTTATAGTTTGAGAAATGGCAAGACTTTCAGCAACTGCGAGGTTTAATTAAAATATTAGTATAAATAATACGACACACGTCCATGAATGGACAGATTAAACACGTTTTACGTTTAAAATATGGTTAAGTTGACTGTCAGATTGTGCGTTGTAACAAAATATACACTCACAGTAAATGAAAGCAAAAGCTTTAGTAACCCTTATAGAAGCTATTTAGTGTGTCCTTCCTTCACCGACGTGTTTATGAGCAATCCAGTTACAGTAAGTGCCGGTCACAAAATACTGTGATGCTGATTAGAAACAGTTAGATCGATTCCTGCTAGTCAGATGTAGACATTCCTTAGTTACCCACAGAACATCTCCACCGATGTGCCTTTATATCACTATTTTAGACAAAGTCCCTTTATCCTTATTTTAAACCACAACTCTCGAGACCTGAAATGTGCTTGCTTGCAGAAAGCTGTAATAGCTTACCTTTCTAAAGCAGTCTTGTGTCACACGTCAAGGGCTCTTTGGGGGGTTATTTTTTTATTACGTTCTTGGTGAACATAGCACTTATAACACCAGCTCAGGAATTCTCCGAAACTGACGTAATTGATGGGGCTGGGCTGAAGAAGGGAAAAGAAACTTCCGGTTTGGTCGTCTCATGAAGTGCTCATTATATAGGCAGTATACAGGTATTGCTGATTTCTTAAAGGGGGGGGGGATACTGTAGTAAACCCAGGGTCGGTAGGATTGTGCCTTTTGTAACTGATGCAGCCGTTTACTGCAGTCACTGCAATCGGAGATATGTGACTGAGCACATAGCAGTGCCCCCCGTAGCACAAGATAATAGTAAAATGCATTTTATACAAGGTGGTAATGTTTAAGACTACATCATTAAAACTGATACAGAACAGAAAACAATGAATTTCCTTAATTGAGAAAATAAAACTAGCAACTTTTCCATACAAGGCACACGGGACTAAACACAGCAGAAAGGGACATCAATGTGATTCATGTGTACTGCAATATATTTAAGTGATAACAATTGGGAAGTTAGGGTATAGGAAGCAGTAGCCGGCTTGTGTGGATGCCAATGTGGGTGATTAAACTCTGAGGCGAAACCGAGGTGTTTAATCATCCACACAAGCCGGTTATGCGAGGATACTCCAACTCATACCTCTCAATCTTTTGTCCCCCAAATGTGGAACATTGCCTTTCAAAATGTGGAACAAATGAGTGAAATGTGGAACACTTAATCAAATCTTTACATAAGAAGCTCAGAACACTGTTAAAATGTTTGCATTTATGTTCAGAAAGTCTGTTATTAATTGAAGAATATATTTTCTGCATCATTTACTATAGATTTTTGCTTTCAAATGTTAACACTGAATGTGGGACAAGTCATCACAATGTGGAACAGGGAGCTTTTGTGAACTAAAAGAAAAAATTACTCACCTTATTAATTGCTTTTCTTCTCATGGAGTCTTGCTATATTAGGACCTTTGCAGTATGCCCCTGGCTTTTGACTGCCCTGGAGATGAAATAGTTAACTCCAGAGAAATCTGGAGTTCCACAGCGCGAGGGCGCTTATTGAAAGCTCTATCTGGGTTGTTTGAACCCAAACTGTCAGGTTCTTTACGAGGCTAAACTAACATAGCAAGTCTGTGTGGAAAAGCCTTACACTAGCCATTGGCTACCTACTAACAGTAGAACCACAAAAACACAACACCAATAAAGAAAACAGTATCACGTATTATTGTTAGGATAACCCTTGACAATCACTACTAAGGCCCCTCTGCCCAAAGACTCAAGTCCAGAGAGGGCCCAGCTACCAATTAACAAAAACAGAAACTATCTAGTTCCTAACCCAAGAAAGAGAAAAGGAGACTAGAAGCTAACAGACATGACACAGTGATTGCACCAATTTGCCAACCCCATACCCGAGTAGGGATTCTGAGAGGGTAGGAGGAGGGTTGTTCTAATATAGCAAGACTCCATGAGAAGAAAAGCAATTACTAAGGGAGTAATTTTTTCTTCAAACACCATGAAGTCTTGCTTATATTAGGACCTTTGCAGAGTACACAGCAGTACCCCATGGAGGGGTCAGAACCTACTTAGGAAATAGGCTCTGCAGGACAGCTGTGCCAAAGCGAGTATCTCTCCTGGACTGGACGTCCAGGGAATAATGCTTAGTGAAAGTGTGGACTGTCTTCCAGGTAGCAGCTTGACAGATTTCCAAAATGGGAATATCTCTAGCAGCCGCTAGAGATGCAGCTGTACCCCTGGTGGAATGAGCCCTCAGACCTGAGGGCGGCTCCTTGCCCAGTTTTTGATAACAGAACTGGATACAAGAGACAATCCACCTAGCAATCGACCTCCTAGTAGCAGGCCTCCCCTTACCCACATCTCCATAGGTAAGGAAGAGCTGGAGGGATTCGAACCTGTGACCCTTGGTACGATCCAAATAATAGCTAAGGGCTCTTTTACGTCCAAACTGTGCAAGCTTCTCTCACCAGAAGAGGAGTGCTCAGTAAAAATACTGGAAGAGAGATGGATTGGTTAAGATGAAAATCTGAAACCACCTTAGGTAAAACTTTCTGTTAGTCCTGAGGATCACTTTATCTCGTGGAAAGAAATGAAATCCTCTTCCACTGACAAGGCTTGCAATTCACTTATACGCCTAGCAGAAGTGATAGCCACTAGAAAAACAGTTTTCCAAGTTAAGAACTTGAGATCTGCGAATCCAGAGGCTCAAAGGAGGTTGCATTAGCTGGGCAATGCAAATATTCAAGTCCCATGCAGGGGTTGGTTCCCTAAAGGGAGGATTAGTATGAAGTAACCCTTTGAAAAATTTGGCAAACACAGGGTGAGAAGAAAGAGAAACTGGTTTTCCTGCAGAAATAAAAACTGAAACAGCTGCCAAATGAACCTTTAAGGTAGCTGGTTTGAGGCCTAAGGAATTTAAGTGGACCAGGTAGTCCAACAAAATAGGCAGGTCAGCTGATTCTGGGGTGATTTGCCTTTCAGAACACCAAAATGACAATCTCTTCCATTTAGAATTATAAGTGGCTCTAGTGGAAGGCTTTCTGGAGGCCTTCAAAATATCCAAGACACCTTGAGAAAGGTGTAAATGAGCAAACTCTAACTCCTCAAGAACCAAGCCTTGAGGTGGAGGGAGTTGAGATCCGGATACCACACTCTCCCCTGTGCACAGGTCAGCAGGTCGTGAGCCCTGGGCAAGGTCAGGGGAGGTGGAATGATAGGGACAGAAGAAGAGGTACCAAGGCTGCCTGGCCCAGTCTGGAGCAATCAGAATCACCCTGCAAGGCTGAGTTCTGATTTTACTAAAACCCTGAAGAGTAGAGGAACGGAGGGAAAGCATAGAGGAACTCTTCCTCCCAATCCAGCTGAAAGGCATCCAGGGGGACTGACCCCAGAACTGGGGGCCTGCAGCAAAGCAGGGAAGTTTGTGGTTGTCTGGGGCTGCAAAAAGATCTATCTGAGGAGTTCCCCAGCTGGCAAAGATTGACCCCAGCACTTGAGGGTTCAGAGCCCATTCGTGATGGCCCTGAGAAATCCTGCTGAGGGTGTCCGCTAGGACATTATCCTTCCCTGGGAGGTGAACCGCTATCAGAGAGGTGTTCAGGGAATAGGCCAGAGACCACAACTTCATTGCTTGTGCATAGGGCTGAAGAGCCGAGTGCCCCCTTGCTTGTTGATGTACCACATTGTTGTGGTATTGTCTGTCCTGACTTGAACAACTTTGTTCTGGACAGTTTCTGAAAAACCTGGAGAGCTAGGAAGACAGCTCTGAGCTCCAGCAGATTGATGTGAAGCAGAGATTCCTGAGGGACCAAACTCCCTGAGTTGAAAGGTCGCCCAGGTGAGCCCCCAACCCAACAGGGACGCATCCGTGGTGAGGATGAGGGAGTGAGAGACAGGAAGGAATGGGACCCTGAGGACAGGTTGCTCCAATCCAGCCACCACTGGAGAGCTAGGATCAGAGTCTTGGTCACTGGGACCAATTTGGTAAGGGGTCCCTCCTTTGAGACCAATAGGACCTCAAGTGGAACTGAATGTCCCTCATCTGAAATCTTGCCCCGCACAACAGCTGTAGAGGCAGCCATGTGCCCCAGGAGTTGCAGAAAGTGCCTTGCTGGTCGAGAGACCTGCACGGAGAAAGAAGATGCCAGGGCAATGAGTTTGTCCACTCTTTCGGAGGGAGGAATGCCTGGCTAACTTTGTGTTCAACTCTGCACCTATAAAAGTTAGTACCTGAACTGGTTCGAGAACTGACTTTGGAACATTCAGCAGGAACCCCAGAAGGTGAGGAGTTCCTGGGTGATTTGCAAGTGGATTTTACCTGCTCTGATGACTGACCCACAATAAGCCAGTTGTCCAAGTAGGAAACACAGCTATCCCTTGTCTTCTTAAGTGGGCCACTACTACAGCTAGACATTTTGTGAAAACTCTTGGAGCAGAAGTGAGTCCGAAGGGCACGCCCTGAACTGGTAGTGGCCCGAGGGCAGTTCGAACCTGAGGTACTTTCGGTGAGAGGCCCTGATTAGAATATGGAGTAGGCGTCCTTGAGGTCCAGGGAAGCTAGCCAGTCCCTGGCCTCAAGGATGGCAAAATCATTGCTAAAGTCAGCATTTTGAACTTTGGTTTTACAAGATGCTTGTTCAGAAATCTTAAATCCAAGATGGGCCGCAGTCTCCTGTCTTTTTGGGGTCAGGAAGTACTTGAGTAAAGACCTTGCTCTGGTGGCAAGGGGACCCTTTCCACTGCTTTGCAGTCCAAAAGAACGGAAACCTCCGCTCTATGCGAGGGTTTCTAAAAGACTTGAGGGGGAAAGTGCCTGGCTCTCATCTTGGGAAACTGTTTGAAACTGAGAACCAAGCCTTGGCTTACCACCTCAGAACCCATTTGTCTGAGGTTAGGGACAACCAGTTCTGGCAGAAATAAGCCAGTCTGCCCCCACCGGTACAGGAGAGTCGCCCAGACACCCCTGTCAGGGTGTCTGCTGGCAGGAACAGCTTTAGGTTGGGGAGAGAGCCTGCCTGTGCCCCGTCTGCCTCTGCCTCTGAAAAATCCTCTCTGTGCAAAAAGCAGAAGAAGCCTGAATTGGTAAAAGGCCTATTGTAAGGCCTGCCCTTCACTTCTGGGGGCATGCCTATGTTGAGTGGCATGCCTTCCTTAGCTTGGGCACTTTTGTAAGTAGTTCTGTATTCATCCATCTTTTTCATGTAATTTTCTGTTTGTTCTCCAAACAGAGAATTTCCTATAACAGGAAAATCTATAGCCTTTGACTGGGTATCTTGGGACAGATTAGTGCATCTGAGCCATGCCAACCCACGGAGAGCTACAGAAGTGGCCATGACCCTAGAGGAAACATCATTAACATCAACAGCAGCATGAAATTGAACTTTAGAGGCTTCAATGCCATCAGCAGCCACCTGTTCCAACTCACTAGCCTGCTGGCTATGGGCCTGCTTGGCCAACTGCAATATAGTGTCCCATCTAGATTTCTGATATCTAGCCACATAAGCCATATAATTAACCTGTCTGAGTCCCAAAGAAGCTGCCACATACTGTTTTTTTCGCCATGGCATCAATCTTCCTGGAATCCTTATCAGGAGGATGTGAAGCCAGGGAATATTAGCCTTGTCACAGGCTGCAGCTTGCACCACACCTACATGGCTACACTGTTCAGTAAGGAAGTCTGTATTAGGGCCTGGCAACGATACCTTCTGTCCATTTTTATCTACAGGAGGGACAGAAAAGGATTTTAAAATCTTAGTGGTTTGTCTCCTAAATGACTTATGTGAAGGAATAGACAACCTTCTAGCCTCTGGAATATCCATCATTTCCACATAGTCAGGCTCCTCTTGCTCATCCACAGCCTCTTCTAAGGGAGCTGGAGAGTTTCTGCTACTTTCTTATAAAATCTGAAATGAGATGGGGACTCAGACAATAAAGGGGGAGACTCAAAGGGTCTGTCTGGAGAAATGTCCAGTTCTATTGGCACTTCCAGACCTTTCCAATCACAATTACAATCATCAAAATCTTCCTCCCCCTCCTGTGGTTCATAAAAATCCCCAACATCATAATCCTGAACCACTGGACCTGAACGAGACCCCCTTTTTCCAACCAGAGAGGGTTCAACAAGTCCCTGAGACAAAGACTGGACAATCTGTATGGCTTTAGCTATTTCTACAGCAGAAGGAGAGACAAATCTGGACCCACACTAGCTGATTTCTTTGTCCTTTTGCTTTGACTGGTTCCTCAGGACCAGCCTTTCTTTGCCCGAGGAAGTATGGCCCTGGTCAGAGGGCATCCTCTCTGGTCCAGCTGAGCTGGACCGGGCTGGCCATCCGGGTCAGCAGACTTTTGGCCTCTCTGCCCTGAGCCTGCCCAATCTCTTTTCCAGGGTGGCTGCAGGAAATTCTTACATATCTGGCAGTCTGACAGGAGGTGGTCAGCCCTCAGACAATAGACACAAGTGGTGTGTGGGTCAGCCTTGGCAAAGGCTTCCCCACAGACATCACAGTGTTGAAACCCAGTGGGCCCGGTTTTTCTTTTGGGTTTCTCAGACATAATGCCAGCCTAACCAAACTTGTCCTTTGTTTCAGGCCTTGCCAGGGCAAGACACCCTTATCGGTCCCTAACCATGTCACGGGTATTTGAAAAAAACACTTTTAATTGCAGGTTTTTTTTTTTTTTTAAAGCAAACTGATCGGTTCAGAGCGAACCGATAATGTGTTTCCACACAGACTAAAATTATTTTACTTACGGTTACCAGATAGAGCTTTAAACGGAAAACCGCGGTAATTTTAAACACTTTCTCGGTTAAATGAACCGATAAAAATACTTTAAACCACAAAACGAACCAAAATGAAGGAGCTGGTCTCTGGAGCGTCTGTTCAGTGAAAGCGGAGTAAAGAATCTGACAGTTTGGGTTCAAACAACCCAGATAGAGCTTTCAATAAGCGTCCTCGCGCTGTGGAACTCCAGATTTCTCTGGAGTTAACTATTTCATCTCCGGGGCAGTCAAAAGCCAGGGGCATACTGCAAAGGTCCTAATATAAGCAAGACTTCATGGTGTTTGAATGAGGAACGTTTCTCGTAATGTGGTACAGTTGAGAGGTATGCTCCAACTCCCCGAATATTATTATAGGAGTTGGAGTTACTCTTTAACCTGAATTGTGTGCAGTAGTGGAAAGTACGATCAGTAAATGAGATGGCTCGCATAGTCCCGGGCTAGCGTTAGCGCATTGTAAGCAGTTTTTTGGTGTAAGGAAGCTCGTGTGAATGTGAGTGTCTGCATTCCCGGAAGTGACACGGTGGGACTGCAGAGAGGGGAGTTACACAGTTAAGTAAAGTAATGCAGTCCAGTGTGGGCTTCTTCAGCTATCTTTTAAGGGAGTGTGAGCAGGTAGTCCGCCCCAGCCCTGCCCATTTTCATGACTCATCATGCATTGTTCCTCCTAGCAGTCCATATGTTATATCAATAAAAGACAACACTTAAAGCAGCACTTCCACAAAAATGTTAAGATACTGTACTGCACTGTACCTGAGTTACTTTCCTAGGTTCTTCCTAGTTATTTATTTACTTATGCATTTATATATTTATTGACATCGGTTTACTAGATAAACATACGGAGATAAAAGAAATCTCATTTACATATATGATCTGTGGGGAGACAAGGGAAAAACTGTAATTATACAATGGGCACAAAAAAAAAAATCCTGCATTTTGATTGACTGGCTGGCACCTTTTAAGCGTTGCAAATCCTCCAGTGTACCCACTAGAAAAGGTGGCAGCCACCAGTCAGCTGCAGCAGCAACTGTACCTCAAATCACTCCAACCATGCCAAACCCAGACTCACCGAACACTACGTGGCCGACGGCAACATACTCACCCACAGAACTGCCCCATTCACAATACTGACCGCTCTCAAAAACCAAACATACACAACCCCTGAATTCCACCTGTTCGCAAAAATCATGACTTGTACAGTTATACACTGAACACAACTGGTTCAGATTCCCTCACAGGAGTATAGAACGAGTGTGCAGTATTCAGCTCGCTGTTTGCTACTGCCCGCTGTACTATGTTCCCTATAACAGTGTTTTCTTACCCAGTGATGCAGTTGTACTTCTGCTTGATCCCCACCCAGCGTCCTCTACTTTGCTTCTACAACCGCTCCTCTGAGTGAGCACATGCGGCCCAGCTACATTGGGCCCATGACTTACCCAGTCACTAAAGCACCTCGCCAATGCTACAACCAGCACCACATTACTTGCCTGCTTTCCCTTTGCTAAATCTCTCACTCACTGACTCTTTTTCAAAATACTCCTAGGACAGAGTCGCTATATGCGCAGCGCACACCCTCTTACTCACTGCACATGACTGCTGTTCTCAGCACACCTTTCTATTTCTTCTTTTGATTCCCCCCCCCCCACAGTGTTACTTTCTTCAATGAGTTTCTTTCCACAAACTGTAAAACACATCTGAAGCAAAAACATATCTTACATTCAACTTGGAAATACAGTGCCATAAAACAAAACAAAAAAAATGGATAATACAAAACAAGAAAAAGAGTCTGCCCACCTCAGCTTCATCTGCCTACCAACATACCTGGTCACCTCGCTCCACCTCCCTACCAACATGGAACCATTTTTTCTGGCAGAACAATAAACGTCATAAAAATAATAATAAATAATATATATTTTCCCCTCACAAAACAACATGAGCACATTGTATAATAGCAATATGCCCCTCCAGGGAGTGGGTATACTGGTGGATTTACCACTTCTGGTGTGGTTAAGTCACTCGGCTGTGCCTTGTGACCGAATGACTTCCACTGTGAGTAAATCCAACAGTACCACCCTGGAGGAGGTATATTGTTTAAATAGCATACAACAGTATAATGGCTACAATAATACATAGTAAAAAATGTTCCTATAATGTGTACTTATATCTTTTTCTGGCTCCATTTCCAGTTCATGTCCAGGGACAATGGTTTACCGCCTTGTCTTTTGATGGCGTGAATGGAATCGAATCCGATTGGTCCATGGAAAACACGCATAAAATGGAAGTAGCGTTTGTTCTCGTTGACTGTGAGAACAGAGCGCTATAAATTGCAGGTGCAGCGTGTTTCATTTTTACTCTGCACTCCGCTTTCGTTGGTTTTCCTGCTTGCTGTCTTCGTGCCACAAGAATCTGTGCTCCACGCTCCACGGTATCCATCCCATCATTCTTAACTTTCCCGGTAAGTTTGCTGCAGCCTGTGTTGTGGGGTTTTTTTGTCACTTCGGGGGGAGAAGCCAAAGGACCTGAACAACCTACGGTGTGTCCTAGGCTTCCGAGGAGAGGAGAGACAGGAATCGGAGCGATGTCGATTCCCCGCGCCACAGTCGATTATAATTTTTTTCTGAGGGGTCTCAAAGGGCTCTCTGGTTAGTTGTGGGGACGTCCCTGATTTTGCCTCAAAATGTTACTTTGTCCCTCCGAAAATTTGTGTTTTTGTGGCTAAACAGTGGGTAATGTAAGCACAAAACAATATCAAGCATTAAAGTTACAGACTTTTCTTCTTTAGAAAATGTATTTTGCTGCTGCACTGAGCTCCACATTATACCAGCTTTCTAGGTGGATATCTTTAATTCTGAAGATGTGTCCCTGATTTTGGTCGTTTGTCCCTGATTTTTTTAAGCCTTGTCCCTGATTTATGAGGCAGGAGGTTGAGAGGTATGGAGAAGAGAGTTGTTCTGCAGGATTCAGCTAATAATTAAAATCCACCAACATTAATTTGGATTGGAGCTGCTAAAGAAGTGCTGAGTGGCTGTGCTGGTCTGTTGGGGTGGGCAGAGTGGGGAGAGTGGCCGGGCAGGTCTGTTGGGGTGATCAGAGTGGTTGGGCTGATGCATTGGGATGGGGAGAGTGGCTGTGCTGGTGAACTGAGGTGGGGAGAGTGTCTGACCAGGTCAATGGGGGTGGGCAGAGTGGGCAGAGTGGCTGTGCTGGTGCATTTGGGGTGGGCAGAGTGGCCGGGCTGATGCATCAGGGTGGGGAGAGTGGCCAGGCTGATGCATCAGGGTGGGGAGAGTGGCTGGGATGGTGCACTGGGTGGGAGAGTGTCCGTGTAGTTCAGTGGGAGTGGGCAGAGTGGCTGTGCTAGTGCATCAGGGTGGGCAGAGTGGCTGTCAAAGTCGGTTGGGGTGGGCTGAGTGTCCATGCAGGCCTATGTGGGTGGGCAGAGTGGCTGGGCCGGTGCACTGGGGTGGGAGAGTGGCTGTGCTGGTGCATCGGGATGGGCAGAGTGGCCGGGCAGGTCTGTTGGGGGTGGGCGGACTGTCCATGCAGGTCCTTGGGGGGGTGGGCAGAGTAGCTGTGCTGGTGGGGAGACTGGCCGGGCAGGTCTGTTGGGTTGGGGAAGAGTGTGCAGGTCAGTGATCCCTTTCAGAAGAGCCCTTATTGCAGATTGGAGCTTCTACATGTTGTACTCTACGAAGGGTGGTGTCTGCCAGAAATTCTCACAGTTTGGGAGGGGGATCTTTAGGATTGGTAGGGGTTCAAATAGAAAAGTCTTGTTGATGCCTTTGAATTTGTCACCTACCCTGAAGGAAGCTTGATGCTGCTAATGTGGCCTCTGATGGTCGGCTGAGGGACGGGGCTGGGTGGACTGGCTCACGTGCTGGAAAACATTGGTTCTGGCCTCTGAGGGAGGGGGGCCTGGCAGAGTGGTGCAGAACCATTTTTCCCAGCATGTATGTCAGCCGGCCAGGTCCGTGCCTCGCCCTGGTGCTCTTTTGTTGATGGTCGGCTGAGGGACGGGGCTGGGCGGACTGGCTCACGCGCTGGAAAACATTGGTTCTGGCCTCTGAGGGAGGGGCGGGCGGGCAGAGTGGCGCAGAACCATTTTTCCCAGCATGTATGTCAGCCGGCCAGGTCCATGCCACGCTCTGGTGCTCTTTTGTTGATGGTCGGCTGAGGGACGGGGCTGGGCGGACTGGCTCACGTGCTGGAAAACATTGGTTCTGGCCTCTGAGGGAGGGGCGGGTGGGCAGAGTGGCGCAGAACCATTTTTCCCAGCATGTATGTCAGCCGGCCAGGTCCGTGCCACGCTCTGGTGCTCTTTTGTTGATGGTCGGCTGAGGGACTGGGCTGGGCGGACTGGCTCACGTGCTGGAAAACATTGGTTCTGGCCTCTGAGGGAGGGGGGGGCGGGCAGAGTGGCGCAGAACCATTTTTCCCAGCATGTATGTCAGCCGGCCAGGTCTGTGCCACGCTCTGGTGCTCTTTTGTTGATGGTCGGCTGAGGGACGGGGCTGGGCGGACTGGCTCACGTGCTGGAAAACATTGGTTCTGGCCTCTGAGGGAGGGGGGGTGGGCAGAGTGGCGCAGAACCATTTTCCCAGCATGTATGTCAGCCGGCCAGGTCCGTGCCACCCTCTGGTGCTCTTTTGTTGATGGTCGGCTGAGGGACGGGGCTGGGCGGACTGGCTCACGTGCTGGAAAACATTGGTTCTGGCCTCTGAGGGAGGGGGCGGGCAGAGTGGCGCAGAACCATTTTTCCCAGCATGTATGTCAGCCGGCCAGGTCCGTGCCACGCTCTGGTGCTCTTTTGTTGATGGTCGGCTGAGGGACGGGGCTGGGCGGACTGGCTCACGTGCTGGAAAACATTGGTTCTGGCCTCTGAGGGAGGGGTGGCGGGCAGAGTGGCGCAGAACCATTTTTCCCAGCATGTATGTCAGCCGGCCAGGTCCGTGCCACACTCTGGTGCTCTTTTGTTGATGGTCGGCTGAGGTGGATACCCAATGGGCACTGGCTGCATGACAGGCCTGGGTCCCAGGCTTGTGATGCAGCTGTTCCACATATCTGCCCCCCCCCCGGGTTGGGGGAAGGTGCGTTGTGTGGTTTGGTGTCTTTACTAAAATGCATATTTTTCATTTGTAAAGTATTGTTGTTGGGTGGTGTGCATATCTGTGTAGAATAATAGGCACACGTTCAGACAAAAAACTTTATTAAACATAATCAAACTGAATCAACCTCCATGTTTCATCGGAACCCAGAGGGCATCTGTGCAGTTGGAAATGTGGATTGTTCTTCTCGGTTCCCTTCATCAATTTTGGAGGACGCAGACATTGGATTACCTAGGGGATAAATAGACAAGTTAAACTGTCGAAATGATGCTAACAATTTTACCAGTTTTATTAAAAATACATTTTCCATGTTGAAGCTTTTGCCGGAATTTCTAATGGAATATGTTGGAGGCCTGTTGGTGGCCTGTCTTGATTTGTGCTTATAAAATTTAAATGTTCTGAATAAAGAAGTTGTTGCTGGGGGGGGGGGGTCTTTGCAGCAACCGGGGTTACCATCCTGCCAGCAGAACTACTTTCTTGAGTTTGAGCTCTGACATGAAAACTAAGAGGCTCCATTTTCATCAAGATAGCCAGAAAGTTCACAATTTACTATTTTTGTGATTCTGGATTGGTTTATTCTTTGGCAGAGATTGTTTGTATCTCTCCATTAGCATCCTCATTAATCACTTGAAGTTTTAAGCTGGATGCACTTTGTTTACAAATAAACCAAATCAGGCATGCATCTATATATTAGATAGGGACTGAACCGATCGAGTCCACCTTGGCGTCTGGTGGTTCGGCCTACTTCACGTCTGAGCTTGGACAGATTTGTACATGGCATTGGGCTGCAGTGCCGCACATGCTGCCGTCCACAGGATGGGTGGGGCTGCAGTGCGCACATGCTACCGTCTGAAGGGCGGGTGGGGCTGCAGTGCTGCACATGCTGCCATCACAAGGACGGGTGGGGCTGCAGTGCCGCATGCTGCCGTCACAAGGGGAGGTGGGGCTGCAGTGCCACACATGCTGCCGTCCCACGGACGGGTGGGGCCTGCATATAAATATTGAGTAAAGGCTGCGGTTTCCATTTTGCCTGGAGATGGAAGTAAAGTGACTTTCGGTGCTTTCAAGGCTGTGCTCTGCTGCAGACTGTACTGCTGTTCAGCTCACACCCAACCCTGGCCTGTTGACTGATGTGGATGCCTGAACTCCAGACTGCTAACAGCAACATGTCCTGTCCGCTGAAAAGTAAGTTTATTTTGGATGTCTCATCGTTCACTTTTTTGGTGAAGACTGGTTCACATTTTGGTATGGGGGCAACAGTAGCTATTAGAGGTAGTTTATTTTCAGGTGGCTAGTGACAGAACGGTTTGGAGTGTTGGTGACAAGTTGGCCTGCCATGTAAAGTCCCCACCATCAACCACAATTAAAATAATTGAAAATGACTTGCAGAGATACTGACACCAACCTTGTTTGGACACTTTTCAGTGATGGCCTTTGTGCAGTCACTGAGTACCGCAACCAGTGGTGAGGAGTTGCCCATGATGAGTGACTTGAATGAATGGAGGTGTCTGCATCAACATCCTCCTTGGAAGTGGTTTTGTTACTACAACCCGCCAGATGTTGACCAGAGCCTTGTCCCCAAATGCAGACATTTGGGGATATCCTGCTTTACGTTTTATACACCCTGGGTGGTTTGCACAAAGGTGTTTCCTGTGGATGGTGGTAGCTAGGGACTGGGCAGTGTGGGTGGCAAGCTGAATCATTGCAATAAGACCCTAGCTATATGGCCCCTTGCTTGGCATTCAGGATAGGTGGCTGCAACCATGGCTATGTTGGTAACACTATAGTCCTGGTGGCTCACAGCCAGACTTTTAGGTTCTGTCTCCCAGCAGAGGAGGCAGATGGCATGTCTAAGTAGGTGTCATTTACGTGTGTGTGTGTGTGTGTGTGTCCTTTGTTTACATAATAATTGTTATTTATTTTTTTCAAATTTTAGGCTTCAACATTCCTGTTTGGTGAATTTCTGCTGGAAATAATCATCATCTCTAAAAGGTATGGCGTGATCTTCAGATTCATGTGTTTTCCAAGTCTTAGTTTGTTTGAGCGGGAGACCGATAAGGTCTTGGTGCATCGAGGGGCAACAAGCCGGGATCCTGTATGTCAGGATTTCTCATCAGCTGTGGCCAGGGCTATATTTGGATGTCAATATTGTAGTTTTGTATTATATAGTCAAGCCTGTGACAGCTTCTGAGGACAGCTTGATTTCTGAGCTGCTCCGACCGACTGCCATCCATGGATTGAACATGGTCCACATGGATTAGCAGTGAGATTATGATTCTGGTATTGTTTTTTGTATGGATTGTGAGCAGCTGAGATCAGCATGTTTTCTGTTGCTGTTCTCCAGACTGTCATCCATGGGCAGAGATTATGTGATAATTAAATCCTTAATGTCATTGTTGTGAAGCTTTTAAGTAGTTCTAAAGCCTGTTTTAATATCTCTCCAACTTGTGTTCCACTTTTTAGTTCTTTGGAGTCATCTGTTCTACGCATCATGATGGCAACACCAAGCAAAATGGCAAAACTTTCCAGTGTCACTGCTAAGGACCGTGCATTGCAATTTAAGTTGGAAGGCATGTATGAGGACGGAGGGAAAATGTTTTGTCGCTTTTGTGATCACCCCATTGACTATGTGAGGAAGGACACAGTGGTGGATCACTGCAAAAGTAAAAAACATATGAAGAATGCAAGCCAGAAAAATAGCAACAGACAGGTGACGCTTCACACCAGCTTTAATACCACAACTTCTGCAGCTGCAGCACGGGAGAATACTGTATTGGGTGTATTAAGGGCTTGTGTGTAAATATACCCATCGAAAAGTTGGATCAACCGTGCATAAGAGACTGGATGGGGACAACGTTAAAGGAATTGGTGCTCTCCCAAAGGTATCCACCTTAAGGCAGAACTACTTGCCCAAATTGAGAAAGGAAATGGAGGACGGAATTTCACAGCTTGTGAAAGGGAAGACATTCTCTGTAATGTGTGATGAGACGACAGACGCAGATGCTCGCTGTATAGTCAACATAATTTTTGGTATGCAGGGCGGACAATCTATCATTGCAGAAACAACAGAGTTAACAGCAGTAAATCACACCACTGTCGCACAATGTGTTATAAAGACATTGCAGAAATATGATGTGGAGATGGACCAAGTAGTCGCATTCATCAGTGACAATGCACGGTACATGGTGAAGTGCTTCAAAGAGGTTTTATATGGCCTTATTGGTGCCCATGTGATCCATGTTGGTTGCTGGGCACATGTGTTATCCTTGGTGGGAGACACATGGATTGACCAGTTTGAACTGGTCAATAAACTTGTAGCACTTGTGAAATACTCATTCCAGCAGTCGCCCAAACGTAAGAGAGAGTACTTGGCATTCCTGGAGGGGCGAGATGTAGAAAAGAAAAAATTGCCTCCTGTTCCTGTCTTAACCCGTTGGAACACTTGGTTTGAAACCATTAAGTACCATTCGGTTTATCTTCAGCACTTAAGAGACTTCTTCCAGGAGGAAGCAAGTGATTGCAATTCCATGAATTCGTTGAGAAAACTTTTCCAAGACTGGTTTACAGAGCTACAGATTCACACAACCTTCATCGCTGAAAACTGCAATGATCTCATCAGCACAATAGAACTTCTACAAAGGAAAGACAAACCCTTGGCTGTTTCTGTATTCGATGCACTACATGGAATAAAACAGAGGTTTCAGATTGGTGTATCAAAAACTGAAGCATTTGGAGAAAGAACAGATGAATACTTAGCTAATCTTAGGCCACCGGTTAAGCAGGAGCAGATTGCAATTTTCCAAAAAGCATTTGGAGTAGCCCTAAACAAAATGGCAAAACACATGGAAACAAACCCCGCCATAGGGTTCTTTAAAGCCTGCCGTATTTTGAACCCCTACAACCTTCCTAATTTGAGTAGGGACTTCACACACTATGCCAGTGACATTGGTGTATTTGAACTGCACAACCAAATTGCACTACAAAAGGACTGGGAGATGTATGTTGGGCAGGACATAGGAGAGCTTCCAGACATAATGGACTTTAATGTTGGCCAGTACTGGATTTCAGTGCAGCCACAATTACCAGTACTGGCCAAAGCTGCTCTGCAAGCCATTTGGATACCTGTGTCGAGTGCCGATGTGGAGAGATCTTTCTCGGTCTACGGACAGATCCACACAGACCAAAGACGTAACCTGCTAGTAGACAATATGAGATTACTATCCCAGCTTATGTATAATAAATGAGAGGATTAGATTGGTGGACATTTTCTACAGGCATTTTGCACAATTTTTAGTTATAGGGTGTAAACACTTTCAATAACATTGTTTTTCCCATATTCCTTGTCGTGTGTGTGTATTTATATTTTGTTCATTTTTTCACTGTATATTTTGTCATACTGTATTGCACATTTTGCACATTTTCATTTAGGTTTTGTTTATGCACAGTTTTCCACAGTTATTGTACCTTTGCACATTTGACACTTTGAGTATTTGTATTTAGGTTTTAGTTCACTTGTGTTTCAATATGTATTTTCACTTTTCTACATTCTGCACATTTTCAATTAGATTTTGTTTTTGTTCACATTTTTCAACTGTTGTGTATTGTTTTTGATTTGCAATATTTGCACTCTTTATAAACTACCTTTCTTGAAATGGTATACTTGCTTTTATTGACTTAACATTTCTTGGGATGAGAACTTACGAGAAAGGTCATGTGAGTAACTTAGTCTGCATTGTGTGGCGATGGGTGGCAGTCTCTAATGGCTAGTTCCTTTTAATTTATCCAAGTGTCCTGCAATCTAATATTCTGTATTGTCACACCTGAGGGTTGTGGGCTGCAGAGCTTTACCACCATGTTACTGACAACACACCGGAAGGATGGAGGCCAAAGTGCTGCTGCCATTGCACAGGAGGAGGAGGGCATGGTGCTGCTCCTGCCATCACACCTTAGGGATAGGGGCTTCAGGGCTGCTGCCAATCAGACCACAGGGAGGGGTCCACAGTACTGCTGTCCCCATTGTGTCAGAAGGATAGGGGTCATTAGTGGTCCTGTCATTATACAGGAGGGATAGCCGGGGGATGTAGTGCGCCTGCTGCCTTGACAAACTGTACCTTCTAAAATAACTTGATAGCTACAAGTGCAGATATGCAACAGCAGATGTAGAAATGTGAGAATGCATGCTAACAGAGTGAAAAAATTGTTAAATACAGGTTACAAAGCCAACACCGGTAAAAACCGATTTTGGACTTGCAGACACCGGTGACAATACCGGTTTTGTCAATCTGCAAAATGGAATTTGCCTTTTCTCAATCACGGTAAACCACTGTCCCTGTTCATGTCCACTGTACTATTTCATAACCAAAGAAGTGACCATACTGTTTTCTTGAAGGAAAAAAAAATAAAACATTTAAAAATGCCTAAATTCTGTTAGTGATGAAAATGTTTACTAGCAAATGAAAGTGGAAGACAACTGGCGCTGTTACTGTTACAAAAGGTGGGAGCAGTTTTGCTGCTATGCCAATTTAAGATGCAGTGGAAAAGATTAGGTTAAGTAAGTGCTAATGGTGTTAATGGCCATACTTTGCACCTCCCAGCATGACTGCTTTCATAAACAAAGGGATATATTGACAACAGAACTTATCTGTAACCTGGACATGTAGCTAAAACAATGAATGACCTGACAAGATTTGTTTCAAAAGTATGTGAGCACTCAAAAAGGCTCAAATACCTGACCAACACAGAGCAAAACTGGATTACCTGATAGGAACCCTGAAAACCTGATCATCATGTAAAAAACCTGACAGGTGGCAACCCTAGCCATGGGTGTGAGGAGTGAAATGTTTGAGCAGGGTTAGGAGGCAGGTGGGTTCCAGTTAGTATTGGGTATGGCTGAAATAGAGTGTTCAGTGAGCTCTGAGTGTGAGTGGTAGTAAAATGTTTCAGTAAGTGAGAGAGCGACTTACATTTTTGTAGAGGACCATGATTTGGACTTCCTGAAGGGGAAACATCTCTATTTTTTGAGTGTGTGTTGGAGCAACTGCAGGACTGGATAGAGCGGAGGGTAGATCATGTGGTCTGGAGCTGAAGGTGATTAAACGACAGGGGGGAGGTGTTAAGTGATTTAATGACTCTGTGGGTGGGGTTTAGGTGAATAAATGACTCTGGGTTTTCTTAAGCCAGTTTGTGGGAGAATAACTGGCAGGTATTCTGTGCTGTGATTGGCTTAGATCAGATACCTGTTGTATAATTAAGTGATAACATCCAGCGAGTTGGAGTATACAAAGCAATAACCGGCTTCTGTGGATGATTAAATGCTGAGGCAAAGCCGAGGTGTTTTATCATCACAAGCTGGTGTATGCGTAACTCCAACTCGCTGATGTTATTACTATTATACGAGTTGGAGTTTGTTTTGTATGTAGTGAGCATGTAGAAAATAGCAAAATTCATGGAATATGTGTTGCTGCTGGTAAAAACAGAGTTTCTATGCAGTCTGTTTGGTGTCTAAACATCGAAGTGTCAGGTGTAGCTAGAATACATATCCCCATAAAAAAACATAATGTTTTAGCAGCACTTCTTTATTGTCCTTTGGTTGCAGTGTTATTTTATAAAATGGTTCCGTTTTGTTGTGTCTAGTGGCAACATGATCAGTCTGTAGGGACTAGAAAGCTGCCTGATTAATATTCATGAGGCACATTAATATTTATAGTGCCTGTGTGTAGTACAAATGGCCAATGATGCTGTTTAAGAAAATAACTGTGGCTTCTCCTGCACATCATTCAGGTCACCGGTCCACAGTTAGGTAAATTTGGGGACCGGGACCAGTGGAGAGGAATTTATTTTTTGGTAGTTGCGGTCAGGGGATGACATTGTGTGGCCACCGGTATGTATTTTAAATGCTAGGCAGCACGGTGACTTTATGGCTTATCTCTGCAGGGGGTCTGAATAGAGGCTTAAGAAGAGAAGAGAAGAGGATTTGTGGCAGGCGGTGACACTGAGGGGGTTAAATGAAGCCTCGGGGAATGAAGGTGAGCGTTTCAGGGGGCTGTGTATGTAAAGTTGTGGTATTCTAAGGTTGCTGTGGTGGTTGGAGGCAGATGTTTCATGTGATGTGCTTGTGACAGTGAAGAGGTTTAAAACTCTTTGTTGTCTATTTAGTTTGCTTTTTTGTAGGCATGTTTATTCTACAAAGGTACTGTACAGGACTTTTGTTTTTGCCTGAGGGTTTCAAATGTGTTATGTTTTGTTAAGCTGCCATAGAGGATGGTCTTTCCAATGGATTTTTTTTTGTTTCATTTTGAGTGAATAACCGACTGTGGGCATGGTTATGGTTTGATTAAATGACTGTGGGTGGGGTTATTGTTCCACTAAATGACTGTGGGCAGGATTTCAGTAAATAAATGACTCTGGGGGTTTGGTTTGCAGTTTGTGAGGGAATAACTGACAGGTATTCTGTTCTGTGATTGGCTGAGAACAGATACCTGTCGTGTAATATACAATAGTTAAAGCAAATACTCAAACTTGACTGGCTAACAACCATGTGGGTATCTCTGCACCACACTAAAAACAACTGCCAGCAAACATCCTTTTCATTTGACTTCATTCATAGAACTCCATCCGCCACTGTTCACAGTTTGCCTACACATAATATGACTGCCCTGCAGCCCTGGTGTCCATTCCCCGTTTTGGCCAGTACACACACTCCTGCACACAGAAACACAATTGGATCTGATCTTATGTTTAATAGTTTAGCTAGATTCTTTTTAGATGCCCCCCAACAACACATCCTCGTGTACTGCATAGCTCTTTAAACTGGCTTAGACAGCAGGAGCGGAGAAACACACATCTCTTGCAATTTATGTTTAATGCATTGTAGGACATTTACCCCAAATATATGTCTGATCTTTTTCAAATTAGGACAATCAGGGAACATTTACGATCTGTTCAAGGTATAGAGTATACGGCTACAAATTCATAGCTGCATAGCCCCCCTCTCAGCTACCCCACCCAGCTTATCCCCCTTCTCCACCTCCCACCCCTTCCCACCCTCTCTATTCCTCTCACCCTACTGTCCTTGGTAAGCTAACAGCTTTTCACTCAGGCGTACTCTGCATAGTGCCTCCCCATGTGTACATAGAATTGACACTTATTTGCATCTGCCATCTATCCTGCTTTGTGTTCTAATTAGCTCTACCAACTCTGCCTTTAAAGATTGTAATAGTAACTTAATACTGTTATTTTCTAGTGAACTAGTGATCCTGTAATTGTGTTCTTACTGTATAACCAATCTGTGTTTTGTCTGTATTGTCCTCTGACATGGAACCAATTGAATGCGCTCATACTCACAGGTATCAATCCGAGATCTCAATAAAATAAAAAAAAAAATAAAAAAAAAACCCCACAAATTATAAATTAGGGTCTCAAAGCCTCAAAGCCTCTAAATGTTTAGTTATTGAAATGTTTGATGGTTCCAGTGTTCAAAGAACAAAAATTTGTGTAAATGCTGCCATTAATTGACTGTAATTCCATACGAAGGCACTAGTATTCACATCTCTTCTGTGTTGCAGTGTTGTAGATGCCTAGCGCCAGTCTTAATCACTTGCTTTATTTTCCTGAATTGGACCCCCCACCTGTGCTGTTGACCCCTTTGTCTCCTGCAGACTCTTTAAAAACATATCTCCCTTTCTCTCCGCAGCTGAGAAACAGCCCACCAGGGCTCTCAGCTCCAAGCTGAGGTTCTCCTGGCCAGCGGGTGGTCAGCGCTCCCTTAGCCAATGCCTGGCTCCACAGGAGTAGACACGCAGTGGCAGAAGGTACGGCTAAAGCCGCAACCAATAAGAATGCAAGTGCCTTTTGGGCTCTGTTTCCGATTGGTCCTCGGGACACCAGCTTCTCTGTATTTGCTTTTTCTCCTGCATCTTCTGGTTTAAAGCCTCTAAATGTTTAGTTATTGAAATGTTAGATGGTTCCAGTGTTCAAAGAACAAAAATTTGTGTAAATGCTGCCATTAATTGGCTGTAATTCCCTACGAAGGAGCTAGTAATCACAGCCCTTCTGTTTTGTAGTGTTGTAGATGCCTGGCACCAATCTTAATTACTTGCTTTATTTTCCTGAATTGGACCCCCCGTCTGTGCTGTTGACCCTTTTGTCTCCTGCAGGCTCTTAAAAAATGTATCTCCCTTTCTTTCCGCAGCTGAGAAACAGCCTACCAGGACTCTCAGCTCCCAGCCGAGGTTCTCCCGGCCAGGGAGCAGTCGATGCTCCCTTAGCTGATGTCTGGCTCCATAGGAGCAGACTCTCAGTGGTGCAAGGTAGGGCTAAAGCCGCAACTTTTTGCTGCCCACCCTCCCCCCTCTCGGATTGTTATTTTATACACCTCTCCCATGCCCCTTTCATAACCACACCCTTTCATGCTCCCTTTCCTATCCCCTGACATAACAATCTCTATTCTTATCTCTCCACCCTTAATCTATAGAATTCTAAAGTGAGACTCTTTTCCTCCTTGAGGGCAAGACCTCCTCCTTGATAATTCTGGTTTTAAACTTTGCTGGGAACCATGTGGGCTGCTCAGACTCTTTTTTTCTGGGCCGTCCTCCTCCTCATTGTGCCATATGGCAGAGATCAGATTCCCCAACAAATGGTGTTTGGAGTTTATGAGACACTACCATTCTGTCCCCAGGGCTCCCTATGTATATATAACCTCCCGCTTTTGCAGTGTCATCTTTTGGGTACTGTCATTGGTGGGACCAGATTTGACTTACCTATGCAATTCACTGCACCTGTCCTGCCTAAAGATGAATTTGCTCTGACCTTTACTGTCAAAGTGTTAGTCTATGCTATACTATACCGAAAGAACCCTATACGGGGAGATTTGCCAATCCAAGATGCCCCCAGGCGCAAACGAAGAAAGATCATAATTTTGAATTTAACACTTGCTGCCCTAAAAAATCTACTGCTTCTTCTTCTAATTTGCTCAGGCAACATAGAGCTAAATCCTGGTCCCCCAATTGCTATTACATCACCTGCTGGCCTAGCCAACCTCAAAGGTTTGAGCTTTCTGCATGTTAATGTTTGCAGCCTATTAAAAAAGATATCCATGATCCAGGCGTGGGCCAATCATACCACACCAGACTTTTTAGTGATCTCTGAAACCTGGCTTAGACCAACTACCCCGATAGAGAGATTAACATCCCAAATTACCTGCTATTCAGAGCAGACAGGCATTCAAGAGGAGGAGGGGTAGCCATTTATGTCAAGGATACATTCACTATGCTTTGTCTTGACTCAATAACAGTCGTAAATGAATTTGAATGTCTATCACTGAAGATTGCAATCTTACCTATCTTGTCTCTGTGTATACTAGGTTGCTACAGACCTCCCTCTGCTGGTCTCCAGATATTCTCTCATATCAACACCCTCATTGGGCAAGAGTTACTAGAAACAATTATTATTGGAGACCTCAACCTAGACTGGCTATCAAATTCCTCAACATCTCTTTCATCCTTCTGTGATACGCATGGATTTACGCAACTAATCAACGAACCTACACGTATTAACAAAAATAATCCTGACAATAGCTCCTTGCTGGATGTTATCTTAGTGAGTAAACTGCATCTCTTCTCCATGCTGGCATTTTCTTCAGTGACATAAGCGATCACTGCTTCATAGCTGGTGTACGATCATTCAGTAAACTTTCACCTCCACCAAAGTTCTCAGCTAAGAGATCTAGATGCAGTTTTGAATTATCTGCTTATATCTACGAACTAAAACACTCCATGCAGTGGCAAGATTTCTACCTGGTAAAAACAGTGCAATCAGCTTATGACATTTTCAACAAAATTCTCTTTAGGGGCTTTAAATAAATATGCTCTGATTATTAAAGCTCGTTTATCAAAAAAAAGTGTTGGTTTACATCAGAACTAAAATTTGCCTAATTAGAGAGGGATAAGTTATGGAAAAAAGCACGTAAAACTGAGAACCACTTGGACTGGAGCCAGTTTAAAAGGGCAAGAAACCGTTGCACAAAATTGGTCAGAGAAACAAAAGCTGCCCATTACTGCTCTGAATTTGACACTGCATGCAAAAATCCAACTAAATTCTGGAAAACCTTCAAAGATCTGTCCGGACATATGCCTGGAAACTCTCTTCCGTACAAGATCATCTCTGGCAATGATATTATTAGTGATAGATTGGAAATATTGGATTCCTTCAACAATCATTTCATGATCGCAGGCCTAGCATTTGACAACTCACCTGCTAACCTACTATGTCAACAGTTTAGTGATAAAGAGATGGAACCCCATGTCATTGACCCAAGATTCTCCCTGACTCCTACCTCATTCAAAGAAGTTGAAGATTTGATGCTGAAGCTGGATACTGGGAAAAGTGCTGGCACTGACATGATTAACCCCTATTTCCTAAAAGTGGCACAGCATATGTTAGCCATGCCTATAACACACCTATTTAACTTATCTCTGTCCCTAGGGTTTATCCCATTCACATGGAAAATGGCACATGTCATTCCTCTGTTTAAGTCAGGGGACCCTAGAGATCTAAACAACTACAGACCAATTTCAATTCTTCCAGTACTGTCAAAACTACTGGAAAAATTGTAAGCAATCAGTTGGGGCTGTACTTATTTATTTGTTAAATTTTGGTGACCGGGTAGGCCCACTGAGCCCGAAGGTCCCTTTTTCAGGGGCGACCCAGCTTAGAATACTTAGAATCTATGAATCTCCTAAATCCAGTCCAGTCAGGCTTCAGAGCAAAACATAGTACTATTACAGTGCTTGCAAAGGTGACTGACAATTGACAAAGTGAACTGGACTGTAGGAACTATGTTTGTGCTGTCTTTTTAGATTTAAGTAAGGCCTTTGACACCATCAGCCATAGTCTGCTTCTCTCCTCTCTGCATACAATAGGGTTGGACTCACTGTCCTTGCAGTGGTTTAATAGCTATCTCTCCAACTGCCTCCAGCAAGTGAAGGCTGAAGGTGAATTCTCAACCCTCAAACCTCTCCTGAGAGGGGTCCCTCAGGGATCTATATTAGGTCCCTTGCTGTTTGCCATCTACATCAATAACATTGATGATTACATAACCAGGGCCAGCATCCATCTGTTCGCAGATGATACAGTACTTTTCTTAAGCCATTCAACCCCAGAAGCCGCATGCAGTGACCTGCAAGCCAAATTCAACTTACTACAAAATCAGCTCCTAAACAAAAAACTTTTACTTAATGCTAAGAAAACCAAAGCAATGCTGTTCTCTCCTCTGGTTCATACAGAAAATCTGGCGTATGCAAGCTTAATACCGCAAATTACTACAATTCTCAGAGAAAAAATTGGAATTTGTTAATAAATTCAAATACCTGGGAGTATGGCTGGATCATAGGCTATCCTACATAGATCATATAGAGGATCTTCTAAAAACTACAACAAAGATTGGGTCTTTTCTTTAGGATCAGCCATTTGCTAACAAGAGATGCTAGTACGTCTGGTCCAGACAATGTTCCTCTCTCTAATAGACTGCACAGATTTTCTGTACTGTCAATATCCTGCCTCCTACCTCATAAAACTGGACACGCTATACCATAGAGCTCTGAGATTCATCACAGGTCTCCCCTTCTATACTCACCACTGCTTCCTATATGCAACTGTGGGCTGATTCTTCCTCCAATATAGACGGGAGAGAAATGCTGCCATATGGACACTCAGAGCAATTTCAAACAAACTTCCACAATACATTGTTGACTGCCTCCCTTTAAACCAATTAGGCAAGTATGCTCTGAGAAGCCTTACATCCATCTCATTAAGAATTCCCAAAGTTAAGTCACGCTTTGGTAGAGCAGCTATAAGCACCCTGTTGCCCTCTCTCTGGAACAAACTTCAGAAAACTTTGAAGTTGAGTATTCTGGTCAGTATCGCTACCTTCAAGACCCTTTACTCTCATCTCATTAAGGAACCCTGCAACTGTTTTCCTTGACCCCGGCCTAGGTTCTTTATCATACCCACTTCTAACCCTTAATCCTCAGTAATCTCACGCATCCTGTGGATCTTATTCCTATCCTCTGTCCTTCTATATGAATTCATGGCCCATTATCTTACTCCTACCGCTCAAAGTGCCTAGTATCCATATTAGTCCTTATTGGCAACCCAGTCCTTATCCCAGCTCTTCTCCCACCTCTTCTACTTCCTTACCCTGACTCCTGAAAAGCAACTCCGGGATCCTAACAATATACACTTTTCTAGGTTCTGACCACCCCCCTCAGCTGGTTCTTCCCTTATGTGCTCAGCGCTGCACAGTCCAGCAGCATTGAAATTTGTTCCCAAAGTTTAAGTGCCAGCTGTATATTTGCACATGGGGGCTGCCATCTGTAAATGGTTCTCCAGCAATATGCTATCATGTGAATGGCCCATCACTTATCGCTTCGCAACTGTATATGGTTCTTTGTATTATGCCATTCAGGTATCGTACCCTGTGTATCATTATTGCCTCTGTTTACATATGTAAATTTGTATATTATGTATATATAATTGTGTATGAGTGTATATATATTTTTATGTATAATGATTTTCCTTGTGTACCTGACCTTGTTATCCCCAGGTCCATCTTGCAAATAAGCCTTGCTCAATGATGTCCACCTGGATAAATAAAGATTTTGATTGATTGATTGATTGAACTCAGTTCCTATGGGATTAGGTCAGTATAACTATCCTGTTAGGCTAAATCACTTAAAAAAGTGGTTTGCCTAGCAGGGAATTGCTTTACTGACATGCTGCCTGGTGGTAATTATTGAACTAGCGATACTAAACAAAAGAAATAGATGAATTATGGAATGTACAGTGGTGTAATGCCACAACAGCAGAATATACATAATATATTGGGGTCATGGTTGAACCATCCCCCTGATAAACTGAATTATCTATAAAGATTGTAGAACATGGAATTATCTCACTAACATGTTGCTTGTCTGTAACCACTCATACAGTATGGTAATAGTAGAAAGTTGTCATTGAATGAAATGTACTAAAGTGCTATGTTTGCTACAGTGGAAGTCTTTACATGCCTATGTTTAATGTGATGTCTGACTGATTTTTTTTAATTTTATTTTATATAGATGTTTAAAGTGTGTCTATTTTTTCTGTAAATGGTAACTGCTACAATTGCAATGGGACCTCATTGGAAAAGAACTCTGCTCAATTAAGTTTTATCCCTGTTCATGTATTTATGAATAAGATATGTTACTACTACTACTACTACTACTACTATTAGAAACATAGAATTTGTCAGCAGAAATGAACCTTTTGCCCACCTAGGCTGCCTAAATGGTCCTTGCTTAGTTTGTCTAAGCAGAACCTAAGTGGTCTCCTGCAACCCTCTTTCCTCCCTGCCTATTTATTAATATTCACCTTTGTTTATTCCATACATGCTTGAAGCCCCCCACTTGTTTTTGCCTCCACCACCACTTCTGTTGGTAGTCTGTTCCAGGCATGTGTAACTCTTTCAGTAAAGTAGTACTTCCTCATATCCATCTTAAACTTCACCTCTCCATCCTCATCACATGCCCTCTGGTCCTGGTGCTCTACCTCATTTGAAAGAGACTGCCCTCCTGCACTTTGTGTACCCCTGAGGGGTACTTGTAGGTCTCCGTCTGGTCCCTTTCACTCTCCTCTCTTCCAGAGAGTACATTTTAAGATCCTTAAGTCTCTCCTTGTAGGGTTTTTGGTGTAACACTTGCATCCTTTCACTTCTCCTCTGGACTGCCCCCAACTTGTCTATGTCCTTTCTGATGTGCAATCCCCAGAACTGGACACAATACTCCAGATGGGGACTCACCAGCAAGCAATCTTTACTAGTCCCAGATTTGCATCACACCACACCTGCTGCTACACTCTCAGGCTGTGGTCTCCCACCACTTAAGAATGGACCAGTCAACTACTATCCAAACTCAGAGCCATCCCTTCACCTACCATTGCCACAATGCTTTATGCTCTCCTATCTTGTGGCACCTTCTACTACAGCACCATCATATAACAAAGGAATGTAACTCATTTTCAAAATCGACACCTAAACTATTTTAAAACTTTTTTCATGTACACAAAGTAACCTTTGGGCAATAGTAATAATATACTCCAGAGTGCGATATATCATAGGATATTGCTACTTCTTAAGTGCATGAGTCACTCGACCTGCAGCCTTATGGCTCAGTGTATCTTAGGCATGTCACTCTCATGATAAATCACACCCTGTTGTGTATTATTCCTTAATTATACAATGGCTCCATAAAAACAGATTCCTGATTGGCTGGCTGGCATGATTTACATATTGTAAATCCTGCTATCACCCAACAGTAAAAAGTGCCAGACAGCCACATCTGCCATCCCCACTCTATGAAATTGCTCTGACCCTGAAAAACAAACAGAAAAGCCATCATGATGACTAACTTAGAAACCGCAGTCTCCAGCTCTGGGTACAACACTCCCCAATAACATCTATATACATGATTTTAATTTTATTTTAATCAGTAAATATGTACCTTGTCAACTGTAGCACCATGATCCTCTCACCCTCCAACCACAAGATTGTCAAAGACAGGCAGCCAAAAGAGCAGTTACACAGTACAGGAGCCCTGCATCTTATCCATCCACTGCTGCCATTATGCTGTTTTTGCCCTGCAGGATATAGCTACAGCACCTCATGCACTCCTCCCACCATGTCTGTTTTGCTACATTTTTTAAAACTTGGAGAAATTCTAAAGCAGGTAAAGTGGTTCTTCAGGAAAAACAAGGGCTAAAACTTGTACCACTCAAGACCAAAAAAGCAGAGCAGTAATATTGCGCATGCAGCTATGCATCTGCATATCCTGTGAGTTATGCATATGCAAAACCGCATGCCCATTATCATGGAACAGCAGTTTTGGCCGTGAATTTTACAACTTCTAGTCCTTATGTTTTTTCATTAAGAATGAGTTTCCCTAATGCAGAATTCTTCCAACTTTTAAAATATATCTTTAGCAAAATGGACATAGTGGAAAGTGTATCCGAGCCTTCTGTAGCTTCAGTGCCACACCGCACCACCATTGTTACAAAGTTTTCCTGAGCGTATGGGCACAGTCTCCCTAGCAACAAGAAACTATTTTCTGGTGGAGCAATAACATCAATGAAAATACTTTAAAATAAAAAAATAAAAAAAAATATTTTCCTTTCTTTTTTTTTTAACCAAAAAAGGTGACATTGTATAATCACAATATGCCACTCAAGAGTGTGGGTGATGCCAGGATTTACCCATGCCTGGTGTGTTTTGTTCACTCAGCCTTTGGCCGCATGACCAGATAACACACCAGGCATTGGTAAATCCTGACATCACTCACACCCTCTCATGGTATATTGCTTAATTACCTAATGGCTAAAAAGAGGCTAGACACTTGATTGACTAACAGCAGTGAGGGATTCCCAGCACACATGAAAGAACCACACAAGACATACACACCCACATCTGGCCAGTACAATTTGTACTTGCCTTAAAATATTTTGCACTCACATGACATGGCTGCCATGGCATCAGTTGATCCTCCATGACATGGCTGCCATGGCGTCAGTTGATCCTCCATGACATGGCTGCCATGGCGTCAGTTGGTCCTCCACAGTGTTTAAAAAAAAGGTACAATTTGGCTACTGAAACCACTCCTGCATCTCCCTTCTATTCCACATTCACAACACATCTTCCATCCTGCCATAGCGCTTGCAGAGCTCCCACACAAAAAGACAAGCAAGCTGACTGCCATGCAAACTCATAGCTATTCCAGAATTCCCAGATCAATGCATTCTGACTCCTTTTTCTCACACTTCCATCTGCTGTCTGTTCCACATTTCGACTATAAACATCTAAAATAGTAACTCCATCTCATTTATTAACATCCCATACACCTGACATCTTTAACCCTCTCTAACTCCACTGCAAGTCCTAAATAGGCTGATGCTCCTCTTTACAAAAACACTCCCTCCTACAGTTACCAAAAGCATTAATACTCTATTCTCCTGCACACTCTACAATAGCAAGAGTGCCTTTACTTTGGGCTGCCGGGGGTTGATATCCACCACCTGCAGCTGGTGCAGAATTCCGCAGCTCGGTTGTTGATGGGGACTCCTTGGTCTTCCATCACACCAGTGCTGTGTGAACTGCACTGGCTGCCAGTTCAGTGGCAGATCACCTTCAAAGTCAGATTACCGACTTACAAAGCCCTACGTGGACTGGGCCATGACTACCTGAAAGAGCTTCTGGTTCCTTACCACCCCGAGTGACTGCCCCGCTCGGCCGATGAGGGGTTGCTAGAGATCCTGAGGGTTTCTTTAAAATCTTCAGGGTCCCGGGCATTTATGTACATGGCCCCAACCCTCTGGAATTCTCTACTGCGTCGGATTAGGGAGTGCGTGACCATGGGGGGTTTTAAACAGGCATTAAAGACGTATTTATGGAGCAGGGCTTATTGTGATTAGGAAGACTGATTTTTAATTATATTTTATATTTATTATTGTGGTTGTAGCATTGTTTTAATTTGTACTGCGCCTTGATATTTGAAAGGCACATTAAAAATAAAGATTATTATTATTTATTAGTATTATTATTATCACCATATAAAGTTTGTGAACTTCATTTAAAATGTACACCTGTATTATAAATAATCTGTAACACATTTTTAAATGGATTTTTAATTTTAATATATCCCCTGATATACAACACCATGAGCTGCATAACTGTATAAGTATACTGTATGTGGTGTTTGATATGAACCAAATCTAGTAGTAAGCTGATCTAGTACTATATTTGCCATTTGAGTCTTGTATAATACATATTGTACTTGATGTACTGTAGTCAGTCATGTCAGAAGAAGTTAAAGATAACATTCTTACAAGATACATGAGCCACCTGTTTTGTTTTCCTGGTGGTCTCAACCCACAACTGCTTCCTGTCACCTTATGATTTTGTGAACTTAAGGGCCTTGAGTGAAGCACATACAGTTAATAAAGTACTGCTATACAGTCTTTGAAGGGTTACATGTCCATGATGAAAGGATGTACAGAACATAGCAAATTGGTTTGAACATAGGAAACCTGCCCATACTTAACATTTCTAAGCATGAGTCCCCAACATGTGCTACTCTGTAGCGTGTGATATGCTGCCAAAATACAATACATATTAACATACTCTGTAGAATGTTTCATGCCAGAGGATCAAAACATACATTCTATAAGTATATTTGCTAATAAAATATCTTTCCAAGCCAGAAGGAACAGCTGATGTTCTGCACTCACAAATAAATAAAACAAGATTTGGCTGGTACCAACAAAGGTGGTCTTGTTTTTTTATGTTTGCTAATTTTTCTGGCTTTTTAAATTGCTTTTAATATTGTACTATATATACATATCTTAGTGCAGCAATTATTGTCATATTTACAATTGTATTTATTTAAAGATCCCATCCATCCTCACCTTTACAGTTTTAATTTATACAGTACTGTACTGGGGTCTTGTGTGTACATATTTTTACTATATATTTACCCAGAATAGACCAGACAAGATGTAATACCTCATTTTCAGTGGGGTCCTGTTCTGACACATTTTACACTGTATTTGTATAGCACAGCTCTGATGTGATATATTGTGTTCAGTGGGGGTCCCACTTTCACTTATTTTTACACTGTATTTACCCAGGATAGTACAGCAGAGAGGCAAATATAATTTTTGATGGCACCCGGTTTTACCCATATTCATAATTTATCTACCCAGGATAGTCCAGCTGAGAGGTCCCATATTTTTTTCCAAGACAGAATTGCATGGATGCAAATTTATTTGGCTTTCTACCGTACTAATGTTATGCTTTTGCTAATTTTTCTATATATCTACCCAGGATGGACCAGATGACATGCAATCTCATTTCTAATGGTGTTCTGCTATTACACATTTTTGCAGTAAATTTTCCTAGGACAGCCCAGTGGTGATACAGTATTTCATTTTCAATGGTGTCCAGCTTTGACACATTTTTAGACTGTACGGTATGTATCCAGGATAGCACAGTGGCGATGCAATATTTCATTTTCAGTAGGGGGCCTGATTTTACCCATTTTACAATTCATTTACCCCAGATAGGCCAGCTAAGAGGTAATATTTAAATTTTCAGTAGACTTTGACATTTTGACCCCAGATTTCGAACATCGCCTTTTTTTTACCTCATGTTATGATCAACACAGGTGGAATAAAATCCTGTCAGAAATTAGATTTTGTGGTGAGACTGTGAAAACATGTTTGAGAATGGATTTGAAAAAAATTACACCTGCCATGTTTATTAGACAGGGTAACACAAGGGCCATGTTGAAACTTTGGAACAAAATCTGTACAAATTGCAGAGTAATCAGTACACATTTGAAAATTTCAACATTTGTTCATATAACTTAGTTGTTTTATCATATTTTGACTCCAGCTTCTCAACATGGTCTATTTTGTAACCCCACCTTATTGTCAATACAGGTGGCTTTTTTAAATCCCATCCAAAAGGTGATTTCATAGTGCAGCTGTGAAAACATATTTTGGAGGGGATTTGAAGAATGACACCTGTCATGTTGAGGAGGTGGGGGTAACAAATAGGCTATGTTAAAAATCTGGGGTCTAAATTTACAAAAATCACTAAGTTATGAGTTAACACTGGAAAAATTCAATGTTTCTTCATACTAGTGTTGGTTTTTGAAATTTTGACCCTAAATTTTCAATGTTGCCTTTTTTATGATCTCACCTTATGAACAAGACAGGTGAAATGTCTAAAATCCTGTCAGAAACATGATTTCTAAGTGTGACTGTGAAACCTTATTTTGGGTGGATTTGAAAAATGTCACTTACCTGGTTCATGAGGTGGGAATAAAAGGATGTGTCCTGCCCCTACACATTTTTAGACTGCATGGACTTGATTTTCAGAGAGTGATGCAAAGCTTGCTTCTACACATTTTTAGACTGTATGGACTCAGTTTTCAAAGGGTGATGCAGAGCTTGCTTCTATACATTTTTAGACTGTATGGACTTGATTTTCAAAGGGTGATGCAGAGCTTGTTTCTACACATTTTTAGACTGTATGGACTCGATTTTCAGAGGGTGATGCAGAGCTTCATTTTATACATTTTTAGACTCTATGGACTTGATTTTCAGAGGTTGATGCAGAGCTTGTATAAAGCCCCGTGTCACATCCTTTTTTGGTGCAGCTGTACCAAACTCCTTTGACGCAGCTGCACCTGACTGTTGTTCATTGGTTGCAGTTGCAGCACTTTCCTCATTTTATGGCAGCTGTGGCGGAGTTAGGCTACACCCCCGGCTGTGACTGATGAACCCCTTTTCTATCTCTTTATTTCCTAACAACAGTTAATGCTTTTCTCTTTGCTTTTCTTCTTTTTCCCCTACCCTATGTTGGCTACCTAGCATAGCTCTTTACTGTCCCTACTAAACTTCCTACTAGTTCTCTCTTTTCATTCTTTTTCCATTTCCATCCATCCTGTCCCTGGTATGATGCCAAACACCCAGAGAGGTGTTTTGTAAAGTGCATAAGTGCATTTTGTGTACAAAAAGCATGAAGGCTATTTTAAATAGGAATGAATACAGTTAGTAAACCCTTTTTAAAGAAAGGGGATTCAGATGTCATATAAAACAATAATAAAGTCATGATTAGTACAGTTATAAGAAATTCTTAAGATATTTTCATAAATTCACACTATAAACCTGTTACTGTATAAGGTTCTATGTATCAAAATGCTTAGTCTCTGTGGATCAGAGATATAGAAAGTCAATATCTGTGGAGATATACACTGTACCTTTAACTGAACTAGGAAATCCCCTAACACATTCCCCTTCCCCTTGGTTTTGAAACATGTCCAGACATGTAAAGAATCAGTCAGGTGATCCTACCAAAAATATATAAAAACCTTTTTACAGAGTTTACTTCAGATCAGTCTAGTAGAGTTCAGTCTAGTTCAGTTCAGCCCAGTGGGGCTCAGCCCTGAAAGAGCAGGAGATGTTCTACTGCTGTTGTGGACAAGCTGTTGAATGCAGATGAGAAGGGTCTTAGGAGCTCTAGAATCCAGGACTGTATTGTGTGAGAAACGACTGATGTTAAGTAGTGATTTTCTTTGCAATTGTTTTTATTTTCATTTATTATTTTTTGAACTTTTGAAAAATAAATAGCACACCAAGATGTGTTTTAAACCTGTAAATTTGCCTCATCTGAAGTTTATTACCACACGCTGTGACAAATTTGGTGTCAACAGTGGGATAGTACTGGTTGTCCAGAGAAACAATGGGGAGACTGGTACCCAGATACCAACCCTGGTATTCAGACATAGGGGGCAAAGAGCAGGATGGCATACTTCCAGGATCTTGTGGATGCCAAAGATCTGTTGAAGGAGGAAGAGGGACTTACCAGTGTGCATACCAGAGCCCAGGTGCGGAGAACTGGAGAGGAGCTATTGCCTGAATTGGAGTTCGATGGAATGTGGAGGCGGACCAGCGCTGGAGAGAGGTAGAGCACTGCTGCCAGGTGCTGATGGAGGGTTTCCAACCAGAGGATTTCATGGTAGATGCAGAGGACCAGGATCCATGAGTTTCTAGAGGAGGAGGACCCCCTGATGGAACCTGTTGCCAGCCACTTTTGAGATCCTGTTGCCCATTTTTTTCAGGCTCCTTCTACTTGCAGGATGATAAGATGAAGGCCCCAGGTAAGACTGTTTCAGGACATTTGCATACTGGGGTGAAGACTACAAGCAACAGAGAAGACACCATGGTGGTTGAATGGACTTTCCCATCTTTTGAACCCCCTGTGATATGGTATGAAAAGTTTGAAACATGTAATGTTTAAAATGAATATAGCATTATGGCTGGTGAGTACAGTCAGTTGAGGGTACCAGAATGATGTAAGGGTTGAAAGGAAACCCCTGGTATGTTACAAATAAGGGTTGAAAGGAAACAATGTGTTATAATGGGGTTAGAACTGGGTACAACTCACCCCAGAGAAAGTTGTGGTATAGGCCTGAACGGCTGCCCTGATAGATGAGTATGGAGGAAGCGCAAAGTCAGCATAAAACTGCTATGTATTACTTCCTCTTTTTTAATGTAATGATGAAGGTACAATAGTGGGTGCACAGGGCTGAAATGATGCCAAGTGATGGGTATGGAGGAAGCTCAAAGTCAGCATAAAACTGCTGTGTATTACTTCCTTTTTTAATGTAATTATGAAGGTATGATAGTGAGTGCACAGGGCTGAAATTATGCCAAGTGATGGGTATGAAGGAAGCTCAAAGATAGCATAAAACTGCTGTGTATTGCTTCCTTTTTTTAATGTACTGATAAAGATATGATAGTTGTTGCACAGGATTTTGAAATGATGTCAAGTGATGGATTTTGAAAAGATGCCAAGTGATGGGTGCTGAAATGATGCCAAATGGTGGATTCTGAAATAATGTTAAGTGACGGGTGTTGAAACGATGCCTGTTGATGGGTGCCTGATATTCCACATGAAGTGTCTTGAGTTGTAGTAACCAGAGTGAAATAGTTAGGGGGAGACAGTCATTACAGACAAACTGTTTACTGGATGCATAGATGAATACTGTACTGAACTGTGTGATAGCCCCAGAGTAATGTTGTGAAAGTATCGCCATATTGCAGTAACTTGGTATGGTGGACAATATTAAAAATAGCTGAATTAAGGGACCCTGGGGTGAAGCTTTCATGGTGCATGAGAGAACATCTCAACTAATTTTGTGGTGTGACTGTGAAAACATGTTATGGGTGGGATTTGAAGAATGACACCTGTCATGTTCATAAGGTGGGGTAACACAAGGGCTATGTTGAAAATTTGGGGCCAAAATCTGCACAAATGACAAAGGTATGAGTAAATGTTGAAACACTGCTTGGAGAATATCAAGTGGATGGTGTTTGGTTTCAACTCATAGTAAGAAGCACCAGTCAAGGGGGTGTTTTATAAGGCTTTGTAAATTCAAACAAAAACCAGGATACTTAATTATATGACATATTTATAAAATGGGAAGGAAAACCCTACTTCCTTCTTGCTGGAGAGGGTTCCAAAACAGTGTGGTTCAGGAATAGTAACAGCTCTGCTAAAATATCTTATGTTTTTCAATTACACTATTTTAAGTGTCAATTTCAATGTAACTGTAGGGTAGGTAATCATTAATTACATGCAGCAGGGTCAATTACACTACAATTACATGTTTGTTGCATGTAATTACATTGCAAACTACAGTACAGTACATTCCAATTGCAGTGCAGTTACAGTGTAGTTACACTGTAATGACAATGTAGGTAAGGAACGTGTTACAATTTAAAAGCACAATAAGACACTCCAGGTGTGAGTTACTGGTCCTGAACCTCACTTATAGGTGGTTGAAGGCACTCATCACAAGTGCCTCATGCCTTACATTGTACCTGGCCATGCAGTTCAGGAATAGTAACCCACACTATGTTGTGTCATATTGATTCCATAATTGCCTGCACCTAATAGGACAATGCTCTTAAAAAAGAAAATATATGTAAATAAGAATGCAATTAATAGTATTAGTACAGTCATTTTATAAAACAAAAATGAATTTAACAGCACTATCAATTATTGATATATACAAACATACAAAATGCCATCAGAAACAGGCCTCACAGTCTATCGAGTGTTCAATTGTGCAGCTAACCCCTCAACTTGCAGCTGCTCCACCCTCCCCTTCCCTCCTCAGAACAACCCCCCTCTCACTCTCTCCTAACCCCTCTTAAATCCTTCCACTGTTCTTCATGATACCACTTCCTGGGAAAGAGTATTCCACTAGTCTACCACCCTTTCTGAGAAAAAAATGTCTCCTGATTTCCCTCCTAAATCTCCCTCCCTCACACCAATCTCAGCAGATGCCCTCTTGTGTCCCTCCCCCTTCTGATTTGAAAAATCTTTTCTTTATTAGTCTTGTTTATTCCCTTTAAATATTTAAAGGTTTTGATCATATGCCCCTATCCCTCTTCTCCTGCAGGGAATACATGTTCAGCTCTCCCAGATTCTCCTCATAGTATTTTCCCGCCAGTCCCTGGATCATCTTCACTGCCCTACACTGTTGTGGTCATCCCTAACCAATTCCATTTGTTTTCCCCAATGATGTTCTAACCCTCGAGATATCCACAATGGTTTGACGTAGCCCCTTACCTTCCTCTGTTTCCCTAGATGTTTAAGTTAGCCCCCTCCTCTATGGCATGCCTCCCTTCTGATGTCCTTCTTCAGGAATGGATGCCAGTACTGCATGCAGTATTCCAGGTATGGCCTGACCAGTGAACTGTAGAAGAGAAAGATCACCTCTCTGTTCCTGAAGGAGATTCCCCTCGCTATGCATCCCAGCATTTTGTTTGCTTTTGCAGCCACCTTCCTGCACTGAGCTGAGTGGTTCGCACTCCCTGTTGTAAGTACCCCCTAGATCATTTTCCTCCATGGTGCTTTCCAACTGTACCCCTCCCAGCTGATATTTCCTCCCCTGGTTCCATAATCCAAAGTGCAGAGCCTTGCACGTCCTGGCATTGAACCCCAACTGCCATGTTTCTAACCACTCCTGTAGTTTGGTCTGGTCCTCCTGCAGCCCTCTCCACCCCTTATGTCATCTACCACAGCTCCAATCTTAGTATCATCTGTGAACAGACTGATCTTACTCCGGATCCCGTGTGAGATATTGGCTATGAATATCCCAAACTGCACCAGTCCCAGTATTGATCCCTGGGGCACTCCACTCATAATGTCCCTTAGTGATGAGAGTTCTCCCCAACACCACCACCCTTTGCTGCCTACCCCTCAGCCAGTTGGTGATCCAATCACCCATTTTTGTTCCCACCCCTATGTATTCCAACTTCCCTCCCAGCCTCCCATGCAGCACTGAGTCAAAGGCCTTGCCAAAGTCCAAATACAGGATATCGACTGTATGGCCCTTGTCCAGTTCCCTGGTAACCCAGTCATAGTACCCGATTAGGTCTGTCTGGCAGGATCTGTCTGAGATAAAATCATGTTGATGAACATCTTGGAGACCACTGTCTTCCAAAAAGGTCACCACCCTTTCTTTTAGGATTGACTCCATGAGTTTCCCCATGATTGAAGTGAGACTCACGGTCTGTAGTTGCCTGGTTCATCCTTTGGGCCACTTTTATGAATGGGCACCACATAAGCCATTCTCCAGTCCTGTGGCACACATCCTGTGTCCAGTGATGTACTGAACAGGTCTGCCAGTGGTCCTGCCAGGATCTCCGCTAGCTTCCTAAGTACCCTAGTGTGAATGCCGTCTGATCCCAGTGACTTGTCCACCCTCAGTGCCCTTAGTCCTTCCAGCATCCTGTCCTTTGTAACCCTGATATCAGTCACCCTGCTCTCCCCGTCCACTCCACCCATCCATTGAGGTATCTTCTCCCCCTTTTTCTTCATGAACACAGAACAGAAATACTCATTCAGTGCCTCTGCTTGGTCCTACCCCTTCTCCACTCACCCCCCATCCTTCTTAATCCTCACAATCTGGTCTTTGTTTCTTCTTCTCTCACCAATGTATCTGAAGAAGTCCTTTTCCCTGTTCTTAATTCCCTGTGCCAGTCTCAGCTGTCTGGAAGCCTTGGCCACTCTAACTAACATGATAACCTCCCTGGACTTCTTCCTGTACTCATCTTTGTCTACTTGCCCTCCTGACTTTTTGAGCCTCTGGAATGCTTTTCTCTTTGGCCTCACCCCTTCCATGACCTTCTGAGTCAGCCAGCTTGGCTTCTTTGCCCTACCCTTCTTGCTCCATGTCCTGGTACAAGTCTCAATTGCCTCTGCTAGCCCTTTTTTAATGATATCCCATTTTTGGCTAGCACCCATACATGTCTGAATTCCTACAAGATGCTCAACCAAAATTTCTCCCATCCTTTTAAAGTCCGCACCCTTAAAATCGATCATCCTGGTACCCATACCTCCTGTTTCCTGTCCCATATTGAGTGTGAACCACACTGTGTGATGGTCACTTGCAGACAGGAGGTCCTCCACTCCCAGATCCCTTACAGCCTCCCCATTTGTTAATACCAGGTTCGGAGTCCTTCCCTCCCTGTTTGGCTCATGGACCAATTGCACCAAGAAACTGTCCTGAAAAGCAACTAGTAATACCTGCTCCTTTGCTCTCGTGGTGGTTGAGGTGTTCTGGTCCACCTCAGGGAGGTTGAAGTCCCCTACCACTACTGTGTTTCCCTTCCTACAGATGTTTCTAATCTGCTTGGCCAACTCCCTATCCAGGTCTTCCCCTGAGCTGGTGGCCTGTACACTAGCCCCATCGTCATTATCTTTCTTTTGAAATCTTGAAACTGCATCCATAGAGCCTCTGTCCTGCCCTCCACCCCCCTCCTCCCCTATACACCTTATCCCCTCCCTTACATAGATCACTATGCCCCCCCTTCCCCTATCCCTGTTCTTTCTGAATATCCTGTACCCTGGGATCATCATATCCCAGTACTGTTTCTATGTGGCCCATGTTTCCGTGATGGCCACAATGTCCACTCTCCCCACTGCTAAGAGAGCCTGTAGCTTGGCTGATTTGTTACCTAATCTTCTCGCATTCAGTGAGACCACAGTCCAACCTGTGTCTTCCTCACCTCCCTGGTTCCCCCTCTCCTAATCCCTACTTGTGTCCCAACCCCAAATACCTCTCCAATAGCTTAGGGGTAAGCAAGCTCGGCTCCTCTCTCTGGGATCTCTGCTTAATAGCTGTCCTCACACCACCCTCCATCTAGTTTAAATGTACCCTTGATGCTATGTACCCCTCAAACCTCTGCTTTAATACTCCTTCCCCTTCCTGCTCAGGTGCAGCCTCTCCCTTGCATATAGGTCCTTATTGTCCCAGGTTCTGCCCCAGTCCCCCACTATCCCATACCCCTTAGACCAACACCATTCCTTTGATCAAATGTTGAACTCCCCAATCCTCCTTTTCATCCCTGTACTCACACAGGATACTGGAAGCACCTCTGAGAAGGTGACTGATTCCCCATTTCCTCACATAGCCCTCCTAGTTCCTCAGACCTCCTCCTCACTACTTCCACAGTCTCCTCCACCAGGTCAATAGTGCCCACATGCACCACTACATGCAGTTTCTTCCTGCCCCTCCTTGTGCATTTAAGAACCGCCTGCCCCACCCTGTCTGCCATTAGCCCGGGTGTGGCTTCCACCCATATTCTACTATGCCTTTCCCTCCACCACCCCATCTGATCCCTTTTAGTATAGAATCACCCAGCACTAGCACATTCCCTTCCTTGTTCCTTATCCCCGGCCCCACCCTTTTCTCAAGGTATCCATTACTAGAGCCTGCCACATTGCTAACTCTACCCTCTCCCCCTTCTGCTCCCCTTCCCTGTCCTGTCTCCCCTTCACCACTCCCTCCCTATCTTCCACATCCTTCCCCTCTGCCCTGTCCCCCCTGCTCTGTCCCATTGTCCTCCGCACCAGCAGTGCTTCTCTCCACTTCAAACCTGTCACCCTCTTCTGACTGATTCCTGTCCCTTGTGGATTTCCCTCCTTTTCCCCCTCCTGCCACCCCTGGAGATCACACACCCCTCCTCCTCCGCCAGTGTTCCAAGCACAGCAAACCTATTTTCTGCCCTTCCTGTCTGGCTGTGCTTTGGCTCCTATCCACTGACTCTAGCCTTCCCACTTATGCTAGGCTCTTTGTTTCTTCTGTTCCTGCACTCCCTCCCCAACCCCTCCTTTGAGCTGCTGTTCCTCCCTTGTGATGTCCTCATGTTATCCCCTGGATGAGACCCTCCTGCCTCAAGCCCCACCCATCCTCTACACCTCTCTACCAAGCCATAGAACTTCTTCCTCCAGACTCCTCAACCTGTTACAGATTGGACATCCTAATAGCCTCCACAATATGTTCATCCAAACTGCCACCCCACATCCATTGCATCCCACAATTTTACCCCTGTTGGCCCCCTATCATCCTGCTTCCCCCTATACTACCACCCCTGCGTTGACCCCAACCACCTCCACTAGAAACTCCCCACACTCTGGTGTGGTCATCCCTAACCAATTCCATTTGTTTCCCCCAATGATGTTCTAACCCTCGAGATATCCACAATGGTTTGACGTAGCCCCTTACTTTCCTCTGTTTCCCTAGATGTTTAAGTGAGCCCCTTCCTCTATGGCATGCCTCCCTTCTGATTTATAGGTTCTTTACTACTGTGATATTCCTAAGACTCACTTCCTTAATTCCCCCTTGCTGGCCCCAAACCTTCTTCCTCTCAGATGTCATCTTAGCAATCAGACAGTGCAGATCACTCCAGTTGCCAGAGACTCCTCTCCCTAGGTGGCCCATGTCACTTAACAGTATCCAAATGTGAATTTACAATCCTTGCACTGCTTCCTTCATAGCAACCTATGCACTATTAGCAGTATCCATACTTGACTTCACAATCCTAGCAATGTTTCTTTCCAAGACAGTTATATCTGAACAGTCCCTCCAGCCCCAGTGCCTTTACAAGCAGTGTTCCAAAATGATGCCACGCACCAGAAAAATAGAGCCCATCACAACTTAAATCACCCCCTGTGACCCAAGTGTCCCAGAACAACTACAGTGGCATGGCTTGAAAGCAAAGACCAGAACTGGAACAGTCACAGTACCTTAACAGTGAATTCAGCTGGAACTTAAGAAATGGAAGTCACAATACCTTATCTAAAAACTGGGTCCCTCCAGTCAGTTGAGTTCCTACTCCACAGCTTGCCTTGGGGTCATTCTCTCCATCGAGCTGAGCTACTCCAGCTGCCCTTACCTAATAGTTACTCCTCCTCTTGTCATCCTCCAAGCACCAATCCTCTCAGGTAGTGATCAGCCCTTTTTTGATATATTTGCTTTGCTTTCCTACACCTCTTCCCACTAGAGGACAGCAATCCTTCCTAGGCCTGCAGGTTAACCCTGGAACTGGCTCCTCCTCCTTTGGGTATTTAATAGCAGTCAGGGCCAAGGAGGGTGAGTGGGATGAAAAGAACACGGCTCCTTCTTCCTTTTTCTGAGCTGGCTCCTGCCAACTCCCTCCGCAGCTTCCTCCTGCCTTCCTTTGTGCGGCAACGGCCGCCTGGTCCTCTTGCTCACTGGACCTTATAGTGGAGTGAGCAGCAGCCAGCAGGCTTTTAATAGCCATCTGCTCTGCAAAAAACTCACTCTTCCTTCATCAATTGGCTCCTCCAGGAGTCTAGGTCTTGCTATCCCATCCACGGGATAGGTTGTACTCTCTGCCCCTGGATTGGTCCCCTTCTGGAGCTGGAAGGTTGCAGCTTGGTGCAGTGGTTCAGTAGCCAGCCACACAAAAACCACAGCTCCCTCTTTCTCTTCTGAGTCAGCTCTTCCTGACTCCCTCCACAGCTTCCTCCCTCTTTCCTTTGTGCAGCAATGGCTGCCTGGTCCCCTCGCTCCCTGGACCTTACATGGAGTGAACAGCAGCCATTGGGCTTTTTAAAGCCATCCGCTCTGCTCAGAAGTCACTCCTCCTTCATCAATTGGCTCTTCCAGGAGCCTACATCTTGCTATCCCATCCATGGGATAGGCTGTACTCTCTGCCCCTGGATTGGCCCCCTCCTGGAGCCAGAAGGCCACAACTAGATGTGGTGGTTCAGTAGCCAGCCACACAAAAACCACAGCTCCCTCTTCCTCTTCTGATCCGTCTTCTGCTGACTCCTTCTGCAGCTTCCTCCTTCCTTCCTTTGTGTGGCAAGAGCCACCTGATCCCCTTGCTCCCTGGACCTTACAGTCAGTATAACAAATCGATCTAAAATTATCTTCACAAAAATGGAACAATGTTAAGTCTATCATGTAGGCCTGGTGGATCTAGTGTCCCAATAAATATATCCAGTAGGTTCCCTTTTTATAATAAAGGAATCTACTATAAATCACCTCCCTTAGGGCCAAGTAACACTTTTTTAATGTCTATAAAACTAAACTCATGGGCAAAGGCATCAAAGTTTACAATGTGATTAGACAATGCTTTGTCTGTGTGATGATTTGAAATAGCTCTTACTGTAAGTGTTCAGACACCCTCACTTTAAATTGCCTGATCATGTTTCCAATATAAAAGGCTCCATGCCAACAGGTAGCGATATACTGTAGATAACACCTGTGGTGCTGTAGTTAAACAGCAGCTGATACCTTCAGGAGAACTTTAACAAAACATAATATTTAGACACACTTCGACTTGTATTTCACATTAGCTCCCTAATTTATTACTGATGTACTTTGCATGGAAACAGGACGTTTACTCCTGAAGAGTTCATCTACTTCTATTGCTTTCTCCTTCCCTGAAGTCATAATGCGCTGATTGTGATGTCACAGTTACTCCCATGGCAACAGATTATGATGTCACAACAGAGGATTATGACATGATGCAGGGAGTAAGTTATAGAGGCAGATGAACTCTGAGGTATAAGACAATGTATGTACTCAAATTTCCTCAGTAATAAATAATATGTAGGAGAAATCTATAGAACATATATGGAATGCAAGTGGAATTGTACCTAAATATTGCGTTTTTCAAAGTTTTCTTTGAGGCATCCGCAGCTGTTTAATTTTCTTTTTAGTTTGAAATGGTTTTCCAGTGGCAGTACCTGAACAAGATATTGTATTATTAATGACTTGATTGCTGGCCTAGTGGTGCTGAGGATTGAGGCACTGGACACCACACCTCTCACCGTGCCAGCGACCCTGGTTTGGGAATGGACGCGGGCTTCTGGGGGCTGGCTGGGGCAGGGAAGGATTGAACGTCCCGCGACTGCTCTCCTTCCATTGGGGTGGGTGAGGGATATGCTCCACACTATAGTGACACCTAGTGGACACTGGGTGCTCCACAGACATGGGCATACATGGGGGGAGGAGTGCAGTGGGTGTCTGCATGTCTGTGCATTGATGCCATTGCATGTCCGGCTCCTGGAGTTGCGTGGCATTTTCTCCAGTTCTGTGCCACGGGTCCCCATGGGTGGGGGATGCTGCCATTGGCTGGACAGTGCGATGTAGTGTGTTGCACACCTGACCGACTCCAGGGGTGTGGGTGCCAGTGGCTGGGGGTCGAAGGGGGACCACTCTGACCAAGGAAAATAAATAGTGATAAGATAAAAAAAATGAATGACTTGATAAATGTTGCAATGGCCATGCTTATGGCTACCTATAAGTACTGTACTGTAGGTTGGGTAACCAAGTTTTTTTTTTTTGACAAATGTTGTAAATTGTGAACAGTTCCATCAGCAATATCTGTCTACATCTATACACTATATGTGGAAGCAATAAGCCCATTTCATTTATTCACTTACTCGCTAAGCTCTGGTGTATTGAGCAGATGTCTCTACTTTACTGAAATGACTTGGTACATATATTATGATCATACACTGCAATGTTTAATTTATGTAGTAGCTTGTTCACTGGAATTGTGTGCACTAGGGTAATAGTTCATTAAAAATGTGTGTACTAGGGAACTTGTTCATTAGAAATGTGTGTATTAGGGTATGCCACTGCTTCAATTTCCTCCAAATATCTTCCACAGTTCTATCTAATGGGTATTAGGGTTAACTAAGTTGGTATAAAAAATATTATATGTCACAGAACCTTTAAATTAGGTTCTCAGTTGCCTCTGTGTAGCAACTACTACTTATACTGGGACCTGGTTACCCTATATCTAGATTGAGGTGTAAGGATCTGCAGCGCCATGGCAAATTCCCTATCCCTGCCCAAACCCTATCTGGGTGCCTGAATATTGCAAAGCTGAATTGGTCTTCCTAGTGTACTGCCTTTCCTTAGTTCTTGTACAGACCCTGATAAATCCACTATCCCTACCTAAACCCAATCCATGTGACATACTGTAATTGTTGCTAATCTAAATTGGTCTCCCTGGTGTAGTGCCTCTCTTCAGTTCCTGTGCAGGTACTGGTAATTTCAGTATCCCTACCTTAACTGTATTGGTGAATATTGTTAATCTGAATTGGTCTCCCTAGTTTAGTGTCTTTACTTAGTTATTGAACAGGCCCTGTACCCCCTGCAGCAAATACACTATCCCAACCAAAATCCCATGTGTATGTCCAGCATGCTGCAGCACTGACCTGGCATTCCCAACAATTCTTGTAGATATACTGCTTCTATTGTCTCTCAAGGGACCCACAGATCCTGTGTCTTAAAAGGCAATGCCAACATAGTACTTGACCCACAGAGTCCTTAAACTTAAAGAACTACCTGTCTCATTACAAGTGTAAAAAACTGCCCTCTGCTAAACTTACTACTTGAAGTACCTAATGAGTATGGCATAAATAGCCATAACCTTTGCTGTAATATGTCTGAGTCTCATGGTTTTTACAGACAGACACTGGCAAAGCTCCCTGCTCCCTGCTCCCTTTGCGGGACTGCATACTGATCACCTGATTAACTTACAAGGCTCTGCACTACCTGGGTCCCAGTTACCTGCATGATCTCCTGCACTCATACTGTCTTGCTTACCCCCTCTATTCTTCTGATGAGGGCCTCCTGATAATCCCCAAACTCAGTTAAAAACATCTGGGGACACAGCCTTCGGGGTAGTGGGTCCAACACTCTGGAACTATTTACTGAGGGCTTTGAGAGAGGCCCCATTGGCTGAAATATATGAAAAGAACCTTAAAACCTACCTCTTTGCTCAGGCTTTCACCTCTGCCTTGGGCTCTTGGTTTTAGCAAATTATTGTTTCATCTGACAATATCTGTGAATTTTACATTTTATGTCCATATTTTTTTTTATTCTATATTTTAACTAATGTTATTATTGAATGCTTTGTGGTGTGAATTTCATTCTGTGTAGTAGGTGAGTGTTGATGTATATTATTTTGTAATGGCATTCTGGGCCTCCATGGATGGGTGCCAGAAAAAAAATAAAGCTACTGATACTGCTATATTACATGCATGGCTTGTAGGGGTGTGCAAATACCTGATTCTGAATATACAGGCTGAATGCAATGTGGGGTTTGCTTAGTTCATCCAGATTTCCATGACCAATCCCATAGTTAATTTGTTCTGGTGCTCAGATAGCAGTGAAATACAAATTCAAGAAACTGTTCCCCAGAAGGGGAAAAAGTCTGTCAGCACACAGACAATACATGGGGTCTTTATTCACCAACCTCCAACCCCCAAATCATACAGTATTAAGCTCATAAAGTCCACTGCAAAACTACAAGTCACTGTTGCTGATTTGCATTGGATTTTATGAGCTTAATAAAGTTAGATTTTTTTGGGTTGGTGAAGAAAGGCACCCATGTATTGATTGTGTGCTGATAGACTTTGCCCCCTTCTGGGGATCAGTTTCTTGAATACTGACTGAATATTTTATTCAGGGCCCCAAATATTTATTATTTGGTATCCATGTTCATTATTAAGTAAATTATAGAAAAAGGCAAAAGAAACAGCCCCCACACACCCTATAATCTGTGCAATGTACAACCCCATACCCTACCATTTGATAGAATCCATGCTACCCTCCTACCCCTCCAGTTCTCACAATTTTCAGTACAAAATTTGCAATATAAAAAAAACTCCCACAATGGGCGGGAGGCACAACCCACCCACCACAGCCAGCCACCATCTTTCAGTGCCTGTTTGCATTAAATGAATAATATGTTTCTCACGCCTGCACCCAGATGGCACCCCACAGCATGCATGAGCTGGCAAATGGTGAGTGTAAGGTTGAAGAAGATGACTGACACAAGCCACCTTCCTCCACAGCCAGCCTCCTTCTTCTGACTAAAAGCTCACACATGCTTGTTCACAGTAAAACCAGCTGATCTCTTGGAAGATATAATCCAAGGTACCTGAGAGCTGGCCTATTCCATTTAAATGAGTAGTGTGCTGTGTGGTCTCTGGGTAGATCATAACACACCTGCAGGACTTCAGTTCTGTCAGCATTATGTTTATAATGTGCCAAAATCTCCATCTCACAGAGATTCTCAACTGGGCTGGTAGAAAGGTGCCTGGGGTTGTTAAGTAAACAAGAAGGTCATTGGTGTAATAAGCCACCTTGTGTCCCATGTCTCCCACCATAATAACTTTAACATGGGGTTATGTCGAATCAGTTGTGCAAGGGGTTATATGTGCATTGCAAATAATAAAGGGGATAGGGGACATTCCTGGCAGATCTCCCCAGTTAATTTAAAGTGGGTTGCTTAGGCTCCATTTACCTTAACCTGGCCAGGAAGTAAATGCATGCATAATAGTGAACTAGTTTGGGTGCCAAAACAGGGGGTTGTCTACCCCCAACAAACACTTGCTGAAAACAAAAATGATAGGCACTCATACTCAACTCATGTTTCAAGGAAGTCCACATGTCTCAAAGATTGCTGCTTTCAAAATCATTTATTAAGGTGCTAATATCAATCAAAACATTGATGGAAGCTCAAGTAATCCCTGGCTAGAATGCTCCAATGCTTCACCAGTAAGGCTTCATCAGGGGGTGAGGTCCTGCTGAGGACCTCTCATCTTAATACAATTTTCTCATCCAATCAGAGTCATTGTAACATGAATTATTCATAGCATTCACCATCAAATAATCGGAAACAAAAAGGAGTGAATAAATTCTGTGTTGTTACATTATGAAAAAAATACAACATTGTGATAACCTACTTTATATAGGTTATTAATTAAAAGCAACAAGAAAGCTGGACATTTAGTTTTGTTTATGCTGTGATCACATTAAAGGAGTTCAGCCAACAGAGGGTCTGGCAAGGACAATTCAATTTCTTGCTTTATAGCCAGGATACTTGCATTTTAAATTAAAGTGTCAAACTACTTATGCTTTTTTCTGATCCTGATTATCTGACCTCCTAATTTACTCATATATTCCTGAAACATTGATTTAATCATTGTCTTTTTGGGAGAAAAAGATGGCGGCTGCATGCTGACTCACTTGGAGAGTAAAGCAGAGGTCTGAATCTTTCTCGCTATTTATGGCAGGTACACCACCATTGCTTGCATATTGATTCTTGCTAAGTGCTGATCTTCATGGAAGAAAATGGCATTTTGGCATTTATTTTATAGCATACTTTTAGCATGGCACCATGTTCAGACCCTTCCCAGTTTGTCTTGTGCTGTGGTATTAAGTTAGTGCCCTTCTCTGCCCTGGTGTTTTTCTCTTCCCGCAGCTACCTGGAGTCCACCGTGGAGGAGCCTGTTATTGAAAGAGGAGAACAACAGCAGTCTGTGGGGCTGAGTTCCAAAATAGCAAAATTACTGTGCTCACACTCTTTGGGGCTCTCACAATTTGGTGACAATAAATTCAACAACAGTTGATTATTGCAGTCTGCATTTCCGTCTTTTCTTTGGAAGGGCGCTACTGCTTTGGAGAAGTCTGTGGGGCTGTCCTGGGAGGAGAACCAGCCAATATTTTCACAGAGCAAGCAGTTTAATGCTGACTGTTACCAGAGCTATTTCTGGTAATAACAAAAAGCCATTCTTGGCTGAGGAGAATAATTTACTTCTTAGCTGCACTTACCTGCACCTTAACACCAGGGGAGTATTACTGATTACTAAAAAACTCCCCCTATTTTTCTCCGACGCTCTGTTAAGATGTTTTCTTTTCCTCTCTACCTTATTTTTGGATGAACTGTCAAGTCCTTATATGAAATATTGTGAGGATAGTTTTTACAAACGGATATTTCACAGTATATTTGGTCTTGTGTTGGATACAAATAAAATAATTGATCACTTTTTTGGTGAGTATGCAGCATATGGACATGCTTTTTACACTATTTTTAATTATATGTAGGACAATCGGTGCTTTTTGTAGTTTCTTAAATTATATTATTTTATTCTACATTGATATTTAAATTTGGCACATGTATGAGCACGTGTGTGACATGAAAAACTCCTTAAAGCAGAAGCATGGTGTTTGGAGTACCAGACTCGCCATTTTGGGGGAGCGCTGATGCCGTATGCTGATTGTTGGCCACTAAATACTGATTGTACACAACAGTATCTCTGCAAGCCTCTAGCTTTATCTCTTTCTTTTTGCTCACTTATTGCTATTACGGATGAAAGAGTTTAGTATTAGCGGTCATTATTACCTATTTAAAAAACGTCCTAATATGCTGGAGTATTATAAGCAATGCAAAACAGTTGAGTAGAGCTGCACAGAGAGATGAGTGCTCTGAGACAAAAAAACACAAGAGCAAAGCAGTCTCGGCACACCACAGGGACACAGAAAAAAAACTCTCCACACGAAGACACAGTAAATATACTTATTTTATTTGCCAAATACAAAAACAGCGGTTACAAACGAGTACAAAAGTGCAAATATAGACACAGAAAAACTCCTCACGCATGTTTCACCCGAACACAGGCTTTGTCAAAGGTAATCACCACCAGATGTAAGGTAGCTTAAATAACATTCCCAGTTACATAACCCTACTTAAAGTGCAAGTGCTCCATTTATCTACCACAAATACTTTAATCTTACACATATACACATGTAGTAGTTTAAATTAAAAAAGCAAAGACCACATGATTTGTCTATAGTCAACTTTCATCATATTATGCATTATACATTAGTATTAAATAATTAAATACACTTGCTTAACCAGTATTATAAACTATCAGACCCAGACATATGGTCAATAAAAGGCCAGAAGTTCATCACATTATCCAAAAGCAGACCCCTTTACATTTCGATATCTATCTCAAAAGATTTTTTATACATTATTTTAAACTAATTACTCACAGCAGTTGAAGAATGAAAATATGCCAAGTGATGCATCAATATTATCCCAAATGTCATATGGGGGGAGGGGAAGGGAAGGGAAAAAAGGGAGCAAAGAACAGTCATAAACAAAAAGGAAGAAGTTGCCATAAACAGTGGATAAACACATTAAGTAACATCATCAGAGGTAAACTATACTATATCATATAATGCATAGCCAGTACAATCACTATTCCCTACTTTTTATTAACATTATTTTAACCCCCTCTTAGATAGTACCTCTCATGCAGAAAACTCATACTTATGTAAAACTCAAGGGGAAATGGAAAGAACTGGTATCACAAATCACTCATACTTATGAGACATAAAGTCTTTTTAATATATACACTCACTAACACTATTTATTTTTAACTCAGGACATATAATGGACCTGAAGAAAATTGTTATAGTATAGGGGGAGAAAAAGGAGAAAGGAGTGAGAGAGAGAAGGAAAAGGAGGGAAGGAGGGGAAAAAAAAAGGAAAAGGGGAAGAAAAAGAGGGGGAAGGAAGAAAACAGGAAGGAAAAAGGGAAGAAAAGAAAAAGAAGGGTGAGGAAGGAGGAAAGGGAAAGGCAAAAGGGGGAAGTGAAGATGAGGAAAAAAGGGGGAAAAAGGGTAACCCCTCTACTTTTACAAACCCCTTTTCTCTAGAAAGGGTTTAAGCTCAATACGGTCATTTAGACCTTTGCCTTCATATGCTCCCATCATATATATCCAATAATTCTCTCGTTGACTCAGGAGATTTTCAATATTACCTCCCCTAGGACCCAATGTAACTGTTCCAATTCCTATAAATATAACTTCATGGCCCTCTGAATTATTCAAATCTCTTACATGCTGGGCCCAAGCATACTGTATATTATCATTTGTGATGGCATTTAAGTGCTTCCCAACTCATTCCTTCCATTTTCTCTTTGTCCTTCCTACATAATATCTTCCGCATGTACAAAAAGAATAATAAACAGCATTTGTGGTATCACAGTTTATAAACCTCTTTATATCACACATCCTATTATCATGGGGATTTTGAAACATACTGCACTCATGTATGCTTGGACAGAACTCACAACTCCCACATTTTCTACACTCCTTTGGTAAGGGAGGGCAGCCAATGTCTAGGCTTCTCTACTTCCTTTACAGATTACACCAAAAAATCCCCTAGGTTTCTTGCCCTCCTGTATGCCATTCTTGGTTTAATTAGTACTGTTTATCTTAATCTGCTGTCCACCTCTAAGACATGCCAATGTTGGTAAATAATATCCCTAATCTGATTTGACCTTACATTATATGTGGTAACAGAATTAATCATATCACTGCCATCATTTATTTTAGTTTTTATCATCTCTTTCAACAAACTTTCTCTATTTCTTAGGTCACATTCTTCCCTAGCCTCATCAATAGTGTGTTGTGAGTAGCCCCTAGCTATCATCCTGTATATCCAACTCTTTATTCTGATCCTCCACTTCACTGCAATTTCTTTTCACTCTAAATATCTGTCTTTTAGGGATATTCGCCTTAATATGGCCCGGGTGGCAACTGCTTGCCAACAATAAGGTGTTTTTTTCCATCTATTTTTTAAACAAAGAAGTAATTACCCTATCTCCTTCTGTAATTTTTATTTTGATATCCAAAAAGGATACTTCCTCACCACTTGCAATATAGGTGAACCTCGGGTTCCTATTGGTGTTGTGGAGATATTCAACAAACCTTTCTAGTTCACTGTTTGTACCTCTCCATATCATGAGTATGTCATCAATAAACCTTACCCATAAGGCAATAGTGTCCCTAAATTTATTTGACTATATATCCCATATGACACTTTGTTCCCAATAACCCAGATATAAATGTGCATAATTGGGGGCAAAACTCACCCCCATCGCTGTTCCCTTAATCTGGTGGAAACACTTGTCACCAAAAAAGGAAAAAATTACCCTCCAACACCATTCTAGTTAGATCCACCAGGAAATCAGTATCCAGCTTTGCCTCTGGCCCTCTTGCATTCAGATAATAGCGCAATGCTCTTAATCCCCCATCATGGGGTATGTTCGTGTAGAGGGATTCTATATCTAGAGTTGCTAGCATATTACCTGACTCTCATATATATATATTCCCCCAGTACTCTCAGGACATTTCCAGTATCTTTAATAAAAGAGGGCAAAGTTTTAACTAGTTCCTCAATATTGTCATCTATCAGTCTGGCCAGGGGTTCCATCACTGATCCCACACTTGATATGATGGGACATCCAGGTGGGTTTAGCAGGGATTTGTGGACCTTTGGCAAGATATAAAATTGTGAAAATAAAGGGTGAGACACTGTCATATATTTCTTTTCCCTCTCATTTATCATAACTTCCTTTTCTGCCCATGCAAGAAAATTGTCAATCTCCTGTTTAAAATTAACAACTTCCCTTTTAACTTGTCTGTAATACTCTTTATTAAATAACTGCCTTTCTACCTCTTTCACATAATCACTCATATCTTGCATCACCACACTCCCACCTTTGTCCGCCAGTTTTATTGTAATATTTTTATTATTCTTTAAAGCAAACAAGGGCTCTTTTTCTTTAGATGTTAAGTTATTAAATCTAGGCACATAGTCCTTTTTCCTCAGTGCTTCTATATCCCATTCACATAACTTTTGACACGTCATTACTACATAAGGTAAAGGCAGACAAAATGTGATAGGCTTTTTCCTTTTAATCACACCCTCACCTCCCTCCAACACTCCACCCCATCTGTCCCCGTACACCATTTGTCCTTCCACATCTTCTCCTTCCCCTCCTTGTATGTTTATTTCCACAAAATATCTGCCCTTTCTTTTCCCTTTCCTTTGGTTCCTCCGTTCCAAAAAAGGCCCCTCTGAGTTCTCCGAATCACTATTTATGCTTGTCTCTGAGCCACTTGTACCACCTGACCCCGAGATTGTTCCTGTTGTATTCTTCAAAATAGAAATCAGCTGAAACCTTACTTTACTAGGCCTCTGTTTAGTATGGTCCCTTTTTTTATTATACTGTTCACTTCCCTTTGACCAATTAAAGATATATCCATTTCTGTAATCATTTAAGTCTCTATTAAACTTCATTTTCTTAGTGGCAATTATTTTGTTTTCTTGGAACTTAATTTCTTTTTCCAATTCCCCTTTAAATCTTGTAAAATTGTCACTATTTTTAAAGATCTCCAAGGCACTCTCTTTTTGTTTCAATTCTCTCTCAATTTCCTTTTCGAGTGCCTTGGACTTTCTAATGATCAAGTCCATCCATTTTTTCATTGCATCCATAGAAATCTCACATCACTCTCTAATAAAGTCTGCATCTTCCAACCCCAGGGTCGGGTCTTCGATAATTCTAAGTCCCCTGGGTGCACATTCTACATCTACATCCTGCATCATTTTAAGATGGCAATAATTTCTCCTAGCTTTCAGGAAAATCCTTTCAAATGCAAAAAATGCTGACAAATGTCTCCCTTATTGTTGCTCCCATTGTCCACATTTGTACCTTCTTTTGCTGCAATATTCATTGTTTTGGCAGAAACTGCTATCCCAAATGGGTCTTCTGCCTCCAGATTTTGAAACAAACTCCTGGCAGTCCCCTCTGTGTCTCCATTAGCCAGATCACCGGGGTTCTTATTGCTATTTGGGATAATATTGATGCATCATTTGGCATATTTTCATTCTTCAATTGCTGTGAGTAATTAGTTTAAAATAATGTATAAAAATATTTTGAGATGGATATGGAAATGTATAGGGATCCACTTTTGGATACTGTGATGAACTTCTGGCCTTTTATTGACCATATGTCTGGGTCTGATAGTTTATAATACTGGTTAAACAAGTGTATGTAAGTATTTAATACTAATGTATAATAGATAATATGATGAAAGTTGACTATTGACAAATCATGTGGTCTTTCCTTTTTTAATTTAAACTTCTAAATGTGTATATGTATAAGATTATAGTATTTGTGGTACATAAATGGAGCACTTGCACTCTAAGTAGGGTCATGTGACTGGGAATAGGTGTTATTTAAGCTACCTCACATCTGGTGGTAATTTCCTTTTTCGATGCCCGTGTTCAGGTGAAACGTATGTGAGGCGTTTGTGTCTGCATTTGCACTTTGTACTGCCTGTAACTGCTGTTTTGTATTTGGCAAATAAAATAAGTATATTTACTATCTCTTCATGTAGAGAGGTTTTTTTTTTGTGTCCCTGTGTTGTACCAAGACTGCTTTGTTCTTATTATAAGCAATGGTGCCTTTCCATTGGAGCACGTTAAGATATTTTCTGCTGAGCTCTGCTGAGTTATTTTTCACTTCTGGTGAGGAGTGGAAGATGGATTGAGATTATATTTGCAATGCTAATAAAGTAAGACTCCAATATCCCTTGTATGACTGAATGTTTATTTAATTGTTTACTTTGATTAAGCACTAGTTTATGGCAGTCAGGAGTCCACCTGAATCAATTTTGTCATAATTATTAGATCAGAAGGGTCTTAGCAAAGTAGTATGTCTAAGGAGTATACCCATTTGGGGGCATATAAAGAGCATATGAAGCAAAACTATCTTTAATGACTTACAAGTTCGGGAATTGATTCTGTTCCTTTTATGTTTATTTAGAAGCATTTACAAAGAAGCCCAGGAGCTTGGGAGGGTTAGTTGCCCTTTGCAAACAACTGTAACCCCATGACACTCCATCTCCCTTTTCTGCTTATACATAACAGAACTGAACAAAACATTTCATAAGGGCTACCTTTTTGAAACCGGATTGGAACGTATAAGACTGGTAACAATTATAAGGAAAATTCGACAGCCTGTTTCTTGTGCAACTTTTTCAGCTTGGTATTTATTCAATGCTTAGTAGAATTAAAGTGTGACCGATGGGGAACAAGGAATATATTATATTGTTTTGTTACTTGGGAACCGGATTTTGAGTCTCAACTAATAGATTATTAGAACTATTAAATTAGGATGTATTGTGTTTTGAACTTATTGACTATTTTTAGCCTGTTCGAACTAAATACTGGACTGTGTTTTATAGTTAAGCAATATACCATGGGGGTGTGGGTGATGCCAGGATTTATCCATGCCTGGTGTGTTGTTCGATCTCAAGGCATAGCCGACTGGCCAACAACACACCAGAAGTGGGTAAATCCTGGCACCACCCATACCTTCAAGTGGGATATTGCGATTATACAACTAGGAGTTGCAAAAATAAAATTTGCAACATTAGAGGGTTTATTAATTGTAAGCATACTGTATATTGATTTATTGTTTTGATGAAAAAAATAGTCCATGACAGAAGTGGTATGTTTTGAAAATATATTTAATTATGCTGGTTTTGCACATAACTTTAAAACAGAACCAAGGTTTCTAGTGAGATGAAGAATTAATTTGTTGCAGGAATACATTTTTGGGGGATTATTTAATAAGAAACAGCAGGAAGTTTAAAAAAAATAAAGCTTGAATTATTGAGTAACAGAAAGAACAAGAATCTGCTTGAAAGAATAAACTTTTCTTTTTATTATGTAATGTTAGCTTTTAGGATTTCTGAGCATTTTTCAAATACAGTTCACAAAAGTTTTTTGATGTAACTGTCTTTTTGTCTGAACTTATCTGATCAATGTCTTCTTGATTTAGGCGATGACAAAGGTGAAGAATATGTTCAGTTTCACATTGAAGTGTAGCTGTGGTCTTGTTGGGGCTGTTGGTGTTTGAAGGTCCTGTAGTTGTACAGATGACTGATATGTCTGAAAGAAATAGAAGACATTTTTAGATTGCTGTGGATGTTTATTATTAAGTGCTGTTAATTTTGTTGTTACCTTTCAGTTCATCGTTATGGATGTGGCAGTCTGCAAAAAGTTGATAGTGTCATAATAGGTGAAGTGACTTAGTGTTGAGAACTGTGCGGACTGCTCTGAGGCTGTAGGGATCCTTTGTAGTCTGTTGTCCTGTTTGACATCATCGGATGGCTTGATTTGACTGGCTTGGAACTCACTGTGCAGTGTTCCTAGGTCTGCAAGATGGAGAATTATTTCTTTGTTGATGTCTGACTGGATAATGTTTTCTTCAGGAAGAGGTGCATTATTTGATTGTGCTAGTTGTTCCATTGCAGAAATGTGTGAATTTGTGCATTTTGCATTTGTTGATGTTTGCGATAGGATTATTTGGGTACAACAGATCGCAGTTTGAAGAGTCGATGTTTTCGATTCTTGCATTGTGATGGATTGTTTTTGGTTAAAGCATTTTGGATTTATTGGCTTGTTCTGATGACAGAGTGATGTACAGGTTGCATTTTCTGTAAAGTACTTTTTGCTCACGGATGGAGCATTTGTGTATTCGTGGAAAAAATATTGCTTTTCATTTGGGTTTGTTTGCTTTTGTGGGTTTTTGATGGATTCAGTATTTTTGACAGATATTATGGAGTACCATGTGTCATAGTTAACTAAATATGGTCTCCAATAGCTGCCTAATCAGGCTTCATTTTTTTGGCCAGTAATGTTCGTGATTTGTCTGGCCTCCATTCCAGCATCGGACAAAAGAGTTTCAGACATAGCTCTCAGAGAATGATTCATATACTGAGTGAGGAGTCTAGCTTGTTGACAGATCATTGGCAACATTTTACATAAATTGCTTACAGCCATAGATTCACAGGTGTATCAGATGTCTTGGGTGTCTAATATTTGCTGATGTAGATTTTTGGGTGACAAAAATGTCAGTGTCAGCGGCTCAGTAGGTAGCACACTCGCCTCTGAGGCCGGGAGATCAGAGGGCTGTGGGTTCAGTTCCCACATCTGGCACTTGGGTTAATATCCCAGTACTGACACTGTAGTACAGCATGAGAGGGGTGCTGCACTTCTGAGGTGCCGTCTTTCGGATGAGACGTTAAACCGAGGTCCCATCTGTCTGGATTGGTGGTAGTTCAGGTGGATGTTAAAGATCTCATGGCACTTATCAAAAAGAGTAGGGGAATTTCCCCGGTGTCCTGGCCAAATTTCCCTCATTCACTAAAAATACCACCAACAGCTTAATCTGGTTCAAGGTCAGTTGTCATCCGTATCCCCCTCCCCCGGGTCATGCCTGAAAATAGGCAGGATTTGTCTGGTGCACTTACCCGGTCAACAAAAGCTAAATAAATAAATAAATAAAAAGCTGGAGTGTCAGAGGGAAGTTTGCAGATATATTGTAAGAAACTTTAACTGGACAAAGTGGGTCTTGTGGGATTTCAAACATGCAACCTCTTGTTGCTTGGCATGTGAGGTCATGAATTACTTCATGATTTTTTTGTTTACTCGTTAAAGGATTTGGTGATGTATCTTCTGCCATCCGTTGTGTATTATAATTCAAAAGAGTTCACAGTGAGGTTTCGGATGCCCTCGTTCCCTCTCCTGGTGAAGTTTAGCTGAATGTCAAGCCAAACGTTTTGCACTAGGGTTTTAGCAGTGTTTGGAGATAGAGCTGGTGAGTTGCAGAGTAATGACAGCTCTTCTTATGAAAGTGGGGGATGGTGGTTTTGCTTATCTTTGCCTAGCTTTCAGTACTGCTTGATTACCCCTTTGAAAACATTGTTGAAGGTGAACTCTGTGTCATTCATGAGGTTTATTACTCGTGATATGGGTGGCTTGTTTATGTAACAGTTTAGTCCTGATCTTAAACCGATGTAACTGGCTAATACATATTGTTCCCCATCTGTATTTCTTACTGTAGCATAGAAGTTTCTTAGTATGCTGTTAAGTTCTATGACAGGAATAGAGTGGAAATCTAAAGAAATTTATTTTTGTGCACACCAGTCTAGAAACACTTTGACTGCCCACTTTATTTTCTTGTAGTGGCTTCATTTTTTGTTTCTCAAGGTTTTCTATTTGCTTCTCACTTACTGTTGTGTGTCTGGCTTTTTTGCTTGTTTCAGGAAGTGGGAGGCCTGTCATGACTGGAGGAGCAGCATGGAGGGTGTTTCCTGTAGGTGGGGTCAGTGACGCTGGAGGACGGGCAGTAGCTGGTATTCATGGCACATGTGAAGTAGTTGCAGAGGCTGGCTGCTCGGTGGCTGGCAGTCTTTTGTGAGGTAAATCTTCAGGAGAGTTCTGAGATGATTTATTAGGTAGTAAATGGTTTTGAATATTAGAGAAGATGTGGCCAAGCTAGGTTTCATCTATTATGTCGAAAGAACACTCCATTTTTGAACTTTTTAAATTTAGCACACTTGGCTAGTGACAGTAGGTAAGATGGTGGCCAATAGCTTTGATGTTTCATCTCAGAGTGATTCTGATAGGGTGCAGAGGAAGGGAGTACAGCTGGCCCTTCTCCCATTGGCTATTAACAGGATTTACACATTGTAAATCCTGTTACCTAACCAATCAGGAGCCAGATTTTGTGTTGCCTATTGTATAATTAGATTTTGGCTCTGACTAGCCTCTGATTACCTACTTATCAAAGAGCTTAATTACCACAGGTGCTTGAATTAATTACTGGGCTGTACTTTATAGTTATTTTTAGATGCTGATTAAGGCTGTGATTACTAACCTGTTAAAACATTTAATTATTATAGGGCACTCTTTGCACATTTTGCTCACAGTATATCTCTATTTGGTATACTTCTGCAGTTCTGAGTATATTGCATATTTAGTATATATTTTAATGTCATTTTACCCCTGATTATTCTAGAATAAGTTTAACACTAGAAATCAAAGGTCATTAAAGCCTGAGTTATCTCCACTTATCAAGATTCCTAATAAAGGTAATAAAGGCAAAGGGAGAAAATTTCCTCTTAGACAAACCAAGATTACAGAATACTTTACTGAAGAGATGGAAGGGGGCACTATAACATCTACCTCCAGACCTCCACCTGTAGAGAAAGAGAATGGGGTGCAGACTAGGAGGATTACCCCCTCCAACTCTGTGACCTCACCCTCGATTGTTGTAATAACAGCAGATAGTCATGATAGATCAAAGACAAGTCTGATTACTAACCATAGTTCAAAGAGAGAGGATATAAATAATGAGTCTATTCTCCAATGTCTGAATAGTTTTTTTCCCAAGGGAATTTGATTTATCACCTAATGAATTGTCCTCACAAAAGGAAGAGGAAGTGGACCAAAAGCAACTTGGAGATGTTAATAAATCAGTGTGTGATCTGAAGGAAGTAATGTCTGCTGTGCAGTATACAATAGATGGGTTAATGGATTGTGAAAAGAAGCTGGGCAAGCCCTGTGGTCACACAGTGTGTTATGAGAAACAGTTAATACCAGATCAGAATAGATTAGAATATATTCCAGATTACCTGGAAGAAGGTGTTATAAGTTTAATGAAAACTCAGTACTGTGTTAGCCTTATGCTGTCTGAACAATCAGTAATTAAAAATATTCTCGAAGCATTGAGGGAAGATGTGTCAAGGAATAGATTTAAAATATATGGTATTATAAGACATTTAACTTAGCAAAATATTTTAAATGTAACTGACTCATTTAGTGAGATCAGTCAAGGAGGAGGAGGAAGGAAAGACAAAAATCCCGAACCAAGACCAGACTTTAGCACCATCATTATACCAGATAGCCTCAGTACAAACAAACATATGAGAGTATCAGGAAAAACCAAAAGGAGGAGGAAGCACACAGTAAAAAAGAATAAGCAGAAAGAAAATAGGAAGGCAGAGTACCAGCCCTCAGAGTCTGAAGGTGGTTTAGGACCTGAAGGGAATGCAATTAAAAGAAGGACATAGATCAGGCTAAAGCTATTGTTCATGTTGCTACTTAGACTGTTTATAACACTACTGAAATGATAGGAAATGGGTGTTTAGATAAAGGAAATACTCATAGTACCCATGCACCCATATTCATGGATCTGGGCAAGTTAAACAGGAAATCAAGACCCTAAATGATATAATTAGTGTTCCTGTAACTAAGGAAATGGGTACAACAAATAACAAATCTGATTTAATCAAGATCAGTGTGGCACTTCACAAAACAGGAATGAGGTGCAAAATTCAGAACTAATTACAATGTAAGGCAGCCAACCTGAATAACCATTTGTAAGATTCCTTGGCCCTACAGATTGGATCAAATTGGACCAGGAGGACCAAGTAACACAAATAGTGGACGCACTAGAGTTTTTACTTGATATTGAGATAAATAAGCAAGAACTATTAGACATAATGGTTACCAACATAGAATTGGCATTGTTAATTGATGGGATGATCCATCACAAATGCACTCTGCAAGTCAGGCCCTTTGCTCCCACAGTGGCAAAATTCTAAATGCAATATGTGAACAGGAGACAAACAAAGTAATCCTCCTGTCTGTTTTGCGTCCAAAACACCTACCAGTCTCGAGTCTTAAGGTAAAAAATGAACACTTTTTAGCTAACATGCCCAGTTAACAGGATCAGACATCATACCCTCTTCAGGGAAATGCAGGGCAATACTTAACCCAGCAAGCACCTAGCCTGGTTCCCAATTCTCCTTTTTGGACTCAATTGAGACCTTAGATATTTTCTTAACTTAGCAAGATGGTAACCACTTTAAGCCCTTTAACAGTTTTGTCAGCTTTATCAAATACTGTCCCAGCATTCACATGCAAAAAATGAGGAAAGACTCAAGCAGAATTAAGGAAACCAAAAAATTCACTGAAATTAAAAATAGTAAATACATACAAAACACTGAACCTATATACATTAATACTTACTGTCAAAAGAAAAGGGAATTTCAAATCAAAAATGCCTGTAACTGAATTTATAGTTCTAACTCAGTTTCTAGTTGGGATTACCTATTTGTGACAGAAGTACCTTTTGTCCAGAACACAGCATGTGTGTGTTCTCTTAGAAGTCCAGAGAAAAAGTCAGCTCAGTTCCCTCAGACTGCTTGGAAATATTGAAAGTTAATATCTCCACCTCCTTGTGATGTCACAACACATGAGGTCACTGTTAGTTCTGTAATTAATTTGTAATATGACCAAGTATATCCAAAAGGGAGTCATTTTGCTGCTTACTTGAAATCTGCAAAGACAGCAATATTAATTTATACAGTCTCTTTAATCAGAGCAATCACCTTTGATCTTTAGGAATATATTTTTACAGCTATTTTCCTCTTAGCAGTGAGAAATGTAACCGGTATCTGTTAGAAATTATGGCTTCCTTAGATGTCATAAAAGATGTAGTCTTTTATGGCTTCCTGGACTTCAAAATAATTGAAGTTTTACAATGTGTTATAACCTGATGTTCTTATAGCCCCAGGAAGTCAGGTTTTTTTTTTTCAAGCCAGAGGTAACCAGCAGGCCAGTTCATTTTCAAAAACCTAATATCCCAGGATGCCTTGCTGGCTGCCATATTTTCCCTAGCAGAAATCCACAAAACATACGTTTATATCACAAATATAATACAATACAATAACAAGTAGATAGCAGAGTGTCATATTCCTCCCTCCTACACTGAATTTGGGGGATCTATTCCTAGGCATGGGATAAGTTCCCCAGATTCAGTTCACTGCTCAAACTGATGCGATAGCCCATTTGCAATTTCATTTACTGCCCCTGCCCTGTTTGAGAGATTCATGTCATAACCGTACAAGGCAAGGCTCCCCCTTAACAGCCTGCCATTTGTTTTACCCATTTGTGCCAGCCAAACCAGGGGATTGTGATCTGTTTGTACCTCAAAGTACCACCTGTATAGGTATGGCTCTAACTTCTTTAGTGCCCACACCTTTGCAAGGCATTCTTTCTCCACTGTAGATTAAGCCTGCTCCCTGGGAATTAACTTCTTACTGAGGTATGCCATTGGGTGATCTTTCCCTTGGTTAGACATTTAACTAAGCACTGCCCCAATACCCACATCTGAGGCATCTGTCTTGACTACAAAAGGTTTACTATAGTCTGGACTGTCTAATACAGGAGCACTGCACAGTATCTCCTTTAGGCATGTAAAGGCTTGCTCACAGGCTGGCTCCCAGTTAATCTTTTTTGGCATCCTTTTCCTTACCAGGCCAGATAGAGAAGTGGTCAGGGCACTGTAGTTTGGTACAAATTTCCTATAGTACCTTGCAGACCCTAGAAAACTCTGAACCTGCTTCTGTGTTTTAGGTCTGGACCATGCCTTGATTGCCTCAATTTTTGCTTGATTAGGACAGATCTGCCCCCAGCCTACTACGTGCCCGAGGTATGCCACCTCAGCCATGGCCACCTGGCATTTTCAGCTTTTACAGAGTTAGCCCGGCCCTCTGTATCCTGCGCAGCACTTCCCTGAGGTGGGCCAGGTGTTCCTCTCAGCTGGCACTGAAGATGGCAGTGTCATTCAGGTACACCATGGCATACTCCTCAACACCATTTAACACCTTGTTCACCAACCTTTGGAAGGTGTCAGGGGTGTTCTTCATTCTGAAAGACATTACTTTAAACTCAAATAACCCTATTGGAGTGATGAAGGCCAACCTCTCCCTAGCTTTGGCAGTTAACTCTACCTGCCAATACCCTTTAATCATGTAAATTGTGGTAAGGTATGTCGACCATCCCAACTTGCCCGGTAGTTCATCCATCCATAGCATCGGGTGGACGTCTGACTTTGTGTCTGTACTGAGTCCATTATAGTCCACACAGAAATGAGTAGAGCCATCAGGCTGGGGAACAAAGACTACAGGTGAGGTCCAGAGGCTGTGGGATTTCTGGATTACCCCTAAATCCAGCATTTCCTCCACCTCCCTCCTAAATGTCTTTTTGGACGGCCTCTGACACCTGATATGCTGTTTGCCGTATGGGTGCTTGCATCCCCATCTCCACATCGTGCATTACTAAGGGGGTTAGTCCAGGCTTGGTGCCAAACAATGGGGCAAAGTCTGCTAAAACCTCCCTTACTTCCTGGATCTGGTCCAGGGTCAACTGGGGTGACAGTTTAATTGCCTCCACAGAGGACTCCTGCTTGCTTTCTTCCAGCAAGTCCAGAAGGGGTCTCCTTCATCCATCCCCTCCCCAGGACTAAACACTGCAAAGACCATGTCAGCCCTATTTGCATATGGCTTCTTCATGTTGACATGGTACAATCTTTGGGTATGTCTCCTGTCAGGCAGTCCTACAATGTAATTTACATAATTCACCTCTCTGACTACCTTGTACGGTCCTGCCCACTCAGCCTGCAGCTTATCTTTCTGGACCAGGATTAGGACCATGACTTCCTGACCCACAGTGTACGAGTGAGCACTAGCTCTGTGATTGCACTACACCTTTTGTTTTTGTTGGGTAGCTGCCAGGTTACTCTGGGCTGTTCCCATAAGCTCCTTCAGCTTTTCCCTAAACTTATGGACATAATCCACTGTGGGAGTTTCCTGGGTGGCATGTTTGCCTTTCCAGTCCTCCTGGATCAAGTCTAGGGGCCCACATACCCTGAGTCCATAGTAAGAGCTTGAAGAGGAAAAACCCTGTTGACTCTTGGGACACCTCCTTGTATGTGAACAACTGGTGTGGAAGGTATTTCTCCCAGTCCCTCCCATGCTGTTCAGCAAATGCTTGGAACATTGTTTTAAGGGTACCATTGAATCTTTCCACTAGCCCATTGGCTTGCAGGTGATAAGGTGTTGTGCATCTCTGCACCACCCCATACTTCTCCCACAAACATTTCATCAGGTCCGACATGAAGGAATCCCCTCGATCGGTGATAACCTCCTGCAGTAACCCAACACGGGAGAAAATCTTTAGCAAGGCATCTGCCACTTTGTCTGTCCTTAGTGAGGATAGGGTGACTGCCTCTTGATACTGGGTGGCATAATACGCCACTGTTAGGATAAACCTCTTCCTGGAGGAGCTGGGGTATTCAAAGGCCCCACAATAGCCATTCCTACCCTCTGGAATGGCTCCTCCACTATGGGAAAGGGAATTAGGGCAGCTTGAGTTTTCCTACCTGCCTTCCCTATTTCTTGGCACCAGTGACAAGACCTGCACTACTCCTTCACCTGCTGGGTGAAGTTGGGCCAATAGAAATTCTGGGCCAATCACTGCATAGTGTGTGCGATTCCCAGATGATCAGACATAGGAATATCGTAAGCAATCTTGAGCAACCACTCACAGTAACTCTGGGGAATGATAAGCTGCCTGCCCATCACCCCAGCCTCTGTCCTTACGTCCTGTGTATACAGCAGTCCATTGTCCCAATAAAGTCTGTGTTTCTCATCACCTCCCAGTGCTCTGTCAGAGTCTGCCCAAGTCCTCAGCCTCTCTTTTTTTTTTTATTTATCATTTTTCCCAGGAGGCCTCCATCCTGTCTCTGCCCTGGTCATGACCCCCGAGACTTCCACCAACCACCAAGTGCCACAACTCCTGGTTACCACTGACTTGCCCCCGGAGGGTGGGGCCATGGCGCTAGTTCCCCTAATTCCGGCGTCGTGGAACTGGTATCTGGTTGGGAGTGCAGCGGCAGTGGCTAATTGAAGCCCCGGGGAGGACTTCATGTAGATGGAGGCTCTTCTCTCTATTTTCTTTAGATTTCCTCCAAGGTGGGGACATGCAATCATGTCCAGCATCTGTCCTGCCTCCATTGAGTGCGAGCGCCGGTGTTGTGAGACCCCTGGCCTCCTCTAGGGGTCAATCATGTGCCAGACACTTCCCCACCCTCCCCCCGGTGAAGGAGAGCTGTCCATAGAATGCTCAATCCTTCTCCCCCGGCATCGCAAGCGGAAATCCAACCGCTGCGCTGGCGGGCCGGCCCACCCTCAACCTCTCTAAACTAGGGTCATTTTTCTGAGCAGCTGCAAAATTTTTACACATTCCCAAGGCATGGGACAGGTTCCCTCCAGTTTCTAAACTAGGGCCCTAGCTCTAGCATCAGGGCATTCAGGGTCACTGCCCTCCCTAACCCTCTGCCAATGGGTTACCCCTCCTTCCTCCGAGTAACCCTCTGTAGCTGTTCTGTTAACTGCTACCTGGGGAATTTCTACCCCTTCCCTTTCATTATTCTCCATATTAGGAGACAGAGGGTGGGGAACCAGCCTCTCAGTGTTTTCCACAGGGGCTTCTATAGGGTCCAGGGAACTACAATTTACTTTTGCTGCTTGACTGTGGGTAACTGCACACACCATCCCCTTTTGGAGATTGTTCCTGATAATTATGTCCAGAGCAAGATTCTCTGCTACTGCAACTTTTTGCACAGTCTCCCCTATCTCACCCCAGTCCAGGAGAACACTAGCCAGTGGCAGCATTTTCTCCTCCCCAGTGAATCCTCACACAGTAACAAACTGATTGGGTCTAAGCTGTTCAGACTCAACCAAATCCCCTTTTACCAAAGTCAGGGATGCCCCCGTGTCCCTTAACCCATGGGTCTGTACCCCATTCACAGTAACTGGGTGTATGTGCTCCCTCATGTTTACTGGTATGCTTTCAGGGATACACAAACAACCCACTTCTTTCTTAGCACAACTTTGTGCACTTTCTGCCCTTTTTGGACACTGCCTGGCAAGGTGCCCAGGTTGTCTGCAAACCTAACATTAATTTCTTTTATCAGGCAAATCTTTTCTTGGTAACCTGTGGCTGCCTGGTTTCAGTGGATGCAGGGAGGGTTTTAGCTTCCCCGAAGGCATGCTTTTCCCTTTCTGTGCTGCCACACTCACTCCATTCCCTCTCAGAGCAGGTCTGCTCCTGGCATAGCAGTCCAAAAGTTCGGCAGCCTCCTGCACTGTTTTTGGATCTCGGTCCTCTAACCAGGTTATCAGCTCTGTAGGACAATCCCAAAAGAACTGCTCTAAAAGTACAACATTTTCAATTTTCTCTACAGAGTCTGCTTGTATTCCTTCCCACCAATGTTTTTAAAACTGACGTTGTTTAATGGCTAGTTCCTCAAAACTCATATCAGGGCTTCTCCTGAGCTTATGGAATTTAACTCTGTATGTCTCTGCTGTCAAATCATATTTTTCTAGCAAAGCAGCTTTAAGTTTGCCATAATCACTAATGTCCTGATTGTCCATTTGACGCAATGCATCATGAGCTTTCCCGGCAAGCAGCGGGGATGGCTGGAAGCTCCAAGACTCTCTGGGAATTTTTGCCTGAATGCATACCTTCTCAAATGAATTTAAAATTGCATCCATATCTTCCCCCTCTTTGAATTCAGCTATCAATTTAGAATTTAATTTGTAACCCAGTCCTGGAGTCCCAGGTGTATCCATTCCACTTACCTGCTCTAGCGTTGGTCTTTGGAGCTGTAGCTTCTCTAATTCAAATCTCCTCTGATGCGCTGTCTTCTCTTGCTCGGCCTCTTGCTGCTCTTGCTTGGCCTCTCGTTGCTCTCACTCAGTCTGTTGCTGCTTTTGCTTCTCCTCTATCTCTCTCTCTCTATCTCCATCTTTCTCTGTTCAAGCTTCCTTCACTGCTGGGTTTCAAACCTTTTCTGTTCAAACTCCAGCTCCATTCTCCACAACTCCATCTGCAGCCTGATTCCTTCAGGCTCCAGCATGGTGGTGACCTTCCCCTGCTGTGGTGGCTCTCAGCTTACACTGGTCCTGCTGTCCTCCTCCTCCCTGGGTCTGGACCCTGCATTGGACCCTGGCCCCTCCATGTGTAAGGATTGGTCCTTTACAGTCACCCACTGTGATTCGAGGTCTTGGGCATCAGCTGCCACAAGAGTCTACACGAGGTGCTTTTTGGCTCACCCCTTGTGCTGGACTCCTCTCTCTTGGAACAAATGCCTCAAGTAGTCTGCAGTGTACGCACTGTAATTGGAAGCTGTCTTCTTCCCTAACCTACGACTACACTAGCTTACACCCCAAAAAAATAAAATAGGTGGGGAACTTAGACAGTAAGCACAATGATATAGTTCTTTACTTTTGAATCACTGCCTTATTTTGTGTATAAGCTGTTACAGTTATCAATCTGACACACTGGACTGTTACCAAAAATTTTTAAATCTTACCACTGGCAATAGAGATCTGTCACAAATGCACTCCGCAAGTCATGCCCTCTACTCCAACAGTGCCAAACCTTGAAGTGCAATATGTGAATAGGAGATAAACAGGGTAACCCTCCTGTCTGTTTTGGGTCCCAAACACCTACCAGTCTCAAGTCTTAAAGGTAAAATTTGAACCCTTTTTCGCTAGCACACCCAGTTAAGAGGATCAAATATCACACCCTCTTCAGGAAAATGCAGGGCAATACTTAACCCAGTGAGCACCTAGCCTAGTTCCCAGTTCTCCCCCTTCTGACTCATTTGAGACCTTAGGTATTTTCTGAATTATTTATTTATTTATTTAGCTTTTGTTGACCGGGTAAGTGCACTAGACAAGTGGCAATCAAGATGGTAACCACTTTAAGGGCCAGATATTCAAAACTTTGCCCCGGGGCAAAATTAGCACTGCCCGGCGGGCAAACTTAGCCCGCGGAGCACAGAGCAAGCTATATTCAAATGGAATAGCCCAGAGCAAACAGCTTCTGAATATAGCATGGTAATGAGGCCATGCAAACTGGGCTGGGAGTGCAGGGCAAACATTGCCCTGGAATAAGACAGCACTGAATAAAGCAACCAGGAAGTGCAACCCACAACAACAACACAGTACACAGCAACGTGAGGGCAGGTACAGACGAACTACGTGGCCAATGTGTGTGCTAGCAAATGCATGGACTCAGTACAGTTGCAGGAAGCAGCAGATGAGAAAGAACAGTGATCAAAACTGTATAATAGTCCCCGTACCGTTAGCCGTGCTAACACATTAGCGCTGCATTAGCACGGAGCTAAGCAGTTAGCCTGGAGCAAACACTGCTGCTCGGAGCTAAAATGTGCCATATTCAAAAGTGCAATGCAAATGAGCCTACTTAGGTAGTCTCTGGGCAAACAACCGGATTAGCATCTCATTATACCCTGATTTGCATGCAGTTTGCCCAGCATTACTGCAGGGTCCCACAGAGCCATCTGTAGGTCAGTCTGGAAGTACAGGGGCAGACCAGGTCCAACCGCAGCTCCACCTGTAGGTCAGTCTGGCAGTGCACAATGATAGCTACAGGCTATATGTAAACAGTACAGCATAGCATAGCATATTGTACCCCAGGGGACAAGACAGCATAGGCACAGGTGGTGGTGGTGCGGCATGCAACTGTCACACTGTAGGGCATGCTACAGTGCACAGCAGCAACTACAGTAGCAAGGGGGGCCAGTAGTGTGTGGACACAGCAATGCCTATGGTGTGTAGGGCAGTGATGATGACTGCACTATACTCAGTGAGAGGCCCAACCTGCGGATGTTTACTGACACTGGACATTACTGTTACACTGTTGTGTGACCCACAGATGCTGCACCTGTGGCATGGATGCTCACAGTGACACGTACATTCCTGGCTTTGTGTGCTGTGGCAGTTGTACAGCTGTGAGATATGTGGCCGGGGGGGAATATATTATCCGAAAGGCACACTGGTGTTGGGGTATTCCCAATACTGGCCCATGTACACTGCATGATGTGTCCCAGCCTTGTGGCCACACCTGGTCTGTAGCACAGCCTCGTCACCCATACATGCTCCCCTCAACATCCTCCATGCCCACAGTGCTGCATGTGTGTGCTGGCATCTGTTGGTGTCCACGGCAGTGCGGTCCACAGGTGTGTGTTGTATGGCCACACTGCTGTGCTGTCCACTGGTTGCAGGGTCACCACATACTGCCTGGCATGACTGGGACTGGTGGCAGATGATGGCATCATTGTGATGCCATCAGTTAGCAGAATGCTTCCTCTATGTTTGGCTTTATCTATGTGTCATATTTATTTGTTAGGGTCGCGCTAAACCCACGCTAAACCCACGCACAGCCACAGTGTCATGCAAGGCCACTTGCCCAGGATTAAGACGAGCTTTTCCTGGGCAGTAATGTGCACCACGCTAAGTGTCGCTCTAGGTTGCGCTAAACCACTTAGTGCGGCTCTAGCCGCTGAATATAGCATTGCGCTTGTATTCATGTCAGTTTGCCCCTTGCATACATTATAATTTTGCCTGGTGCTAATGTAGTTTTCCCGTGCTATTTGGCCTTTTGAATATAGCAGACCCGCGCTAATCCCGCGCTAAACCTGCGCAAATGGTTTTTGCCCAGCGCAAAGCTTTGAATATCTGGCCCTAAGCCCTTTAACAGTTTTGTCAGCTTTATCAAATACTGTCCCAGCAATCACATGCAAAAAAATGAGGATAGACTCAAGTAGGATTAAGGAAACCAAATGGTTTACTGAAATTAAAAATAGTAAATACATACAAAACACCGGACCTATATACATTAATACTTACAGTCAAAAGAAAAGGGAATTTCAAAAAACAAAAAATGCCTGTAACTGAATTTATAGTCCTAACTCAGTTTCTAGTTTGGTATTACCTATTTGTGACAGAAGTGCCTTTTGTCCAGAACTCAGTGTGCGTGTTCTCTTGGAAGTCCAGAGAAAAAGTCAGCTCAGTTCCCTCAGACTGCTTAGCAATATTGAAATTTAATCTCTCCACCTCCTTGTGATGTCACAGCACATGAGGTCACTGTTAGTCCTGTAATTAATTTGTAATATGACCAAGTATATCCAAAAGGGTGTCATTTTACTGCTTACTTGAAATCTGCAAAGATAGCAATATTAATTTATACAGTCTCTTTGATTAGAGCAATCACCTTTGATCTTTAGAAACACATCCTGACAGCTATTTTCCTCCTAGCAGTGAGAAATGTAACAGGTATCTGTTAGAAATTACGGCTTCCTAAGATGTCATAAAAGATGCAGGGCCAGATATTCAAAACTTTGCGCTGGGCAAAAACCATTTGCGCAGGTTTAGCACGGGATTAGCGCGGGTCTGCTATATTCAAAAGGCCAAATAGCGCGGGCAAACTGCATTAGCGCCGGGCAAGATTATAATGTATGCAAGGGGCAAATTGACATGAATACAGGCGCAATGCTATATTCAGCGACTAGCGCTGCGCTAAGTGGTTTTGCACAACTTAGCGCGACACTTAGCGTAGGTGCACATTACCGCCCAGGAAAAGCTTGTCTTAACCCTGGGCAATCAGCTTTGTGCGACACTATGGCTTTGCGCGGTGTTTGCACGGGTTTAGCGTGGGTTTAGTGCGGCCCTAACAAATAAATATGACACATAGATAAAGCCAAACATAGAGGAAGCATGCTGCAAACCGATGGCATCACAATGATGCCATCATCTGCCACCAGTCCCAGCCATGCCAGGCAGTAAGTGGTGACCCTGCCACCAGTGGACTGCACGGCAGTGTGGCCATACAGCACACACCTGTGGACTGCACTGCCGTGGACACCAACAGATGCCAGCACACACATGCAGCACTGTGGGCATGGAAGATGTTGAGGGGAGCATGTATGGGTGGCGAGGGCTATGCTACAGACCAGGTGTGGCCACAAGGCTGGGACACATCATGCAGTGTACATGGGCCAGTATTGGGAATACCCCAACACCAGTGTGCCTTTCAGATGATATATCCCCCCCCCCCGGCCACATACCTCACAGCTGTACAACTGCCATAACACACAAAGCCAGGAATGTACATGTCACTGTGAGCATCCATGCCACAGGTGCAGCATCTGTGGGTCACACAACAGCGTAACAGTAATGTCCAGTGTCATTAAACATCCGCAGGTTGGGCCTCTCACTGTGTATAGTGCAGTCATCATTACTGCCCTACACACCATAGGCCTTGCTGTGTCCACACACTACTGGCCCCCCCTTGCTACTGTAGTTGCTGCTGTGCACTGTAGCATGCCCTAAAGTGTGACAGTTGCATGCAGCACCACCACCACCTGTGCCTATGCTGTCCAGTCACCTGGGGTACAATATGCTATGCTATGCTGTACTGTTTACATGTAGCCTGCAGCTATCATCATGCACTGCCAGACTGACCTACAGGTGGAGCTGCGGTTGGACCTGGTCAGCCCCTGTACTTCCAGACTGACCTACAGGTGGCTCTGTGGGACCCTGCAGTAATGCTGGGCAAATTGCATGCAAATCAGGGTATAATGAGATGCTAATCCGGTTGTTTGCCCAGAGACTACCTAAGTAGGCTCATTTGCATGGCACTGTTGAATATGGCACATTTTAGCTCCGGGCAAACGTGTTTGCCCCGGGCTAACTGCTTAGCTCCGCGCTAATGCCGCGTTAATGTGTTAGCGCGGCGCTAACGGTACGGGGAATAATATACAATTTTGATCACTGTTCTTTCACATTTGCTGCTTCCTGCAGCTGTAGTGAATCCATGCATTTGCTGGCACACACATTGGCCACATAGTTTGTCTGTACCTGCCCTCACGTTGCTGTGTACTGTGTTGTTGTTGTGGGTTGCACTTCCTGGTTGCTTTATTCAGTGCTGTCTTATTCCAGGGCAATGTTTGCCCTGCAATCCCAGACCAGTTTGCATGGCCTCATTACCATGCTATATTCGGGAGCTGTTTGCCCTGGGCTATTCCATTTGAATATAGTTTGCTCTGTGCTCCGGGCTAAGTTTGCCCGCCGGGCAGTGCTAATTTTGCCCCGGGGCCAAGTTTTGAATATCTGGCCCCCTGTGTTGTATCATTCAATATATCTCTTGGATGTTAACCTTAAAATTTTTTCTAGAGTCTTACTGGAAAGGCTATTGTATGAGGTGGAAGTAACTGTGGGACTGTTACCACATCATGCTAGCTTTAGGAAGAATTATACTACATTTGATAATATATTTGTTTTAAATCACTTAATAGAGAAATATATCTATATAGGAAAAAAAATATATATGCTGCTTTTATAGATTATTCTGCAGCATTTGATACTGTTGCCAGAAATACATTGTGGCAAGCTCTGGATAAGAAAGGAATTAGTAGGACTCTGATTAGTATAATTTTCTCTCTTTACTCTCATACCTAGGCCAAGATTCATATGGGAATAACAGGAGAGTTACCTCCCCCAGTAAAAGTAAACCATGGTGTTAGACAGGGCTGCATGCTCACCCCCATGTTGTTTTCCTTGTTTGTTAATACTATATTGACTGAATTAGATGCAATATATACAGATTCCTCAAAAATAGAAACACTTGGTTGTCTAGTACTGACATACATGGATGCTTTCCTGTTATTCTCATTAACCCAAGCTGGACTACAAAACAAACTAAACATTCTTTACTCTAAATCTCAAGAACTGCAATTGAAGGTTAACATACAGAAGACCAAGGGCCAGATATTCAAAACTTTGCCCCGGGGCTAAATTAGCACTGCCTGGCGGGCAAACTTAGCCCGGAGCACAAAGCAAGCTATATTCAAAAGGAAATAGCCCGGCGTTAATCCTGCTGAATATAGCAGCCGAACGAAGCTGGGCAAACTGGTCTGGGAGTGCAGGGCAAAAATAGCCCAGGAATAAGACTGCACTGAATATAGCTACAGGGAAGTGCAAACTGCAACTGTAGCTCATTAGACTCTGTAGCAAGCCAGTGTTGCAGGTGGAGAACATTGTATGTGATTGCACAGAGATGTCTCACAGCTACTGCAAACACACCTCTCAACCCCCTGTCTTATCAATCAGGGACAAGGCTTAAAAAAATCAGGGACAAAAGTTTAAAATCAAGGACACATCTTAAAAATCAGTGCTATCCACTCAGGAAGCTGGTAGGATAAGTGGTGTAGTGTAAAATGCATTTTCTAAGGAAGAACACAACTGTGGCATTAATGTTTGACATTTTTTTATGCGTACAACCCCCACTGTTTGGTCATGGAAACACAGGTTTTAGGAGAGACAGAGTAAAACACTGAGATAAAATCAGGGACGTCTGAAAATCAGGGACAGTTGAGAGGTATGACTGCAAACAACAATGTAAACCACACACTGCAGAACTCTGCTATGCTGAAGTGAGGTTTGCCTGGGGCTAACCTGATTGCACAGTGCTAACACATTAGCCCAGTGCAAACTGGTTAGACTGGGGCAAACGGGAGCTATATTCAAAGCTCCCATGCAAATGAGCCTACTTAGATAATCCGTGGGCAAACAGGTACATTTGCATCTCATTAAGTGCTGCTTAGCATACATTACCATGCAGTTTGCCCGGTGCTACTGCATGAAGCACAAAGCTCCCCCTTTTGGTCAGAATGGAAGTACAGGCTGGATGTTGCAGGCCAAGGCATGCCCACAGCATCCCCTGTTGGTCAGAATAGAAGTACAGGCAGAAAGCAGCAGGAACTGTGCCCAGGCACAGTTGGTGCATACATACTTCACAACCCCTTGCCTCCTGAATCAGGGACAAGGCTTAAACAAAGGAACAAAGGGCTAATATCAGGGACACATCTTCAAAAGTAAAGATATCCACCCAGAAAGCTGGTAGAATATGGGGCTTAGTGCAAAATGCAGCTTCTGAAGAAGAACAAGTCTGTAACTGTAATGCTTGACATTATTTTGTGCTTACAATGTCCACTGTTTAGCCACAGAAACACAACTGTGAGGAGGGACAGTGTTATATATAGAGACAAATTCAGGGACATCTCTGAAAATCAGGGACAGTTGAGAGGTATGCTCCCGACCCATTCACAATGTAAGCAATAATACCCAACAAAGTGGGCAGTATTGGGCAATACCGGACCGCCCAGGGGCGTAATGAGGCCCGATGCATGGTTTGGTGTGTGATGCTACAACCTACCGGACTCCACCTGCTACTGTTACCTGTTTCAGGATGCGTGCTACCGGCTTAGGACTTTGAACTGAGCTACCGGCTTTCCTGGGGCGAGACGATGTGGTCATGTGCTGATGCTGTGCAGCTATTACTGTGAATGCAGGCGATAGCTAGGTTTGTGGATCTTGTACTTTACTTTTTGGGGATGCGATATTGCTTTTTTAGGGAAACGTGACATACTGCTGGATTTGGAAGGGAAGGAGGGGTGGGGGCCACAAACTCTCCCACTAAGCAGCGAGAAAAAAACATGGCAGTTTTTTAAAATACAACATTCTAATTGCTTGATGATATTGGTGATGAGGTTTGTGGCAAAGCTGGCACTTTTAATGCCTGGGCTCTGTTGCCTGATAAACGCCCAGCTTGCCAGCACTATCAACCAATCAGAGTCTGGGGATTTTCTTGCCCATTTTCTAAACAATTACACTTAATGTCCCTGGTAGTCTAGTGGTCCCCCCAACCCCCTGCATGATTCCCGATCTGTTTTAATAAAACTTAAATGTTATTTCCCTGGTAGTCTAGTGGTTCCCCAACCCCTGCACGACTCCCAGTCCATTTTAGTTAAAGGTAAATGTAATTTCCCTGGTAGTCTAAGTGGTCCCCCACCCCTTGCACGACTCCCGATCTGTTTTAATTAACATTAAATGTTATTTCCTGGTAGTCTAGTGGTCCCCCACCCCTGCACAAATCCTGACCCCAAGCACCATACAAAATGACTGTTCCCCAGTAGTCTAGTGGTCCCCCCACCCAGCAGTGATGCCCCCGCTCAGCCCAGCAACACTCTAGGAACAGAGCCGGCAACTGGCTCAGCCCTTCTCTCACCACCACGGCTGGCTGCCATTACTAGTAAAAAAATTAATGTTGTGATTTGTGACCGTGATGATGAAGAATATGATTCGGTGTCAACAGTGTGAGATAAGTAATATGTAACTGTATTGGGAATGCGAATGCCTACGGCCGTACCTCCCTGATGAGCTGTAGCACAAAACTCCCTGACTTAAGAACTCTTATTAATGAATACAATGGTGGGGGTGGTGAAGCCTGGACAGATGCTACAAAACAGTCTTTCAATACATCCAAGTAACTAGTAAAAAATGAATGTTGTGATTTGTGACGTGATCATGAATTGTGATTTGTGACTGTATTTGTGACTGTGATGATGAAGAACGTGATTTGTATCACGAGTGACTCGTGATGATGGTCTTGACTTAAAAACGCATATTAATGAGTACAATGTTCATGCAGAATTATGCACCATACCAGTCCAGTACTCTGAAGGGAAGCCAAAGAAACAACTGTGACTTAAGTTACAGATGGAGATTGGGTTCTAAAGAGATGTAAATGCACAGACAGATTAAGATTAAGCTGCACGTTGAAGAGATGCAGACGCAAAGGCACAACACCTAACCAGTGCTCACCATCAAAAATTTAAATCTGGAAAAGAATACCTTTGTGGGTTGGTGGTGGGATAGTATACTGCACTGCTGCAGAAACAGTCATTACAACTAAAGATACCACAAAGAAGTACAAAAATAACATGCAGTGGATAGCAGGTTCACATTGCTGAAATTACTATGTGGCATAATAAAAGGTGTCTGATTTGATGACATGCATCACACACATACTCACACACACACTAAGTAATGTGTAGCAAATTGAAAACTTCAGTAATATAACCATGTATTATCACCAAAACAGAAATAACTGTCTTTTTCTCCAAGTTAATCCATCTACACTACAGATACATTCCTCCCCCCAAAACACACTTCCACTGTCTCTCAGTACACAGACTGAATGTCGTACATTAACAATCAAAATCCATACTTAAACAATAAACACTCGATGATATGAGCACAGGAGGGTTTCCTACAATCAATGAACTAAAGTTTTGTGCAAAAAAGTACTCAAAAAGGCTTTTTAATAGCTTTTAGAAGGTTTGAATCACAGAGAGCTCTCAGAGCAGACTATCTCCTACAGCTTCCTACACATACTACCCCAAACTGAGGCTGTGCAGAACAATCTAGAGCCCATGTGACCTGAAATCCCATGGATCACTGCAAAATTCACCTTTGAAGCTTAAAAACAAGGCGAAGTACATTGCTTTCAATGTACTTTGCCTTAAGAATTGGTGGAGTAGTGGTATGGGAAGGCAGAGTAATGCAAAGTCATTGTTTTCAATGGACTTTGTGTTACCCATTATAACAAGAAGTACTCCAATTCATGTTGTGGAGCACTCCACAAATAAGCCTTCACTTTGCAACTCACTTCGTGGAGCAAATTGGGGCCATTTCTCCTATCTCTAGGGAGAAGGTGCTCTAAGTTATGGGCTAGGATGTTGGCAACCAATTTATAATCCTGATTTAGGACCAATATAGGGTGATAGGTTTCATATTGCAATGAGTCCTTCTGTGGGTTTAAAATTATAAAAATATTGTCAGCCTGGTGGAATGAGAACAGCCTCCTGTTATCTCTTGGAAGGCAGATTTCAGAGGCAGTATTAGGAAGGGTTTAAAGGCTTTATAGAACTCAGAAGGATAACCATCTTGCCCTGGGCTTTTGTTAGTTTTGGTGTTGGCTATTGCCAGTATTTCTTCATTGGTTACGGGGCTGGTAAGCATCTTTTGTTGTTCCCCTGTCAGTGTGGGGAGGTCCATTTGTTGAAAAATCTGTGGTTCTGGTGTAGGGTTCTTCACCGTGTGTACAGCATCTCATGGAAGGCACAAAAGCCTTCCAGAATATCAAAGGTGCAATAGTGTTGTATTTTGGTAATAAGGGGAGTCAATTTCATGGCAGTGGCAATCACCTGGAGCTGTCACAGCCAAAATGCTAAAATTTGGGACACTTTGGCTCCTCATTCATAGCAACACTGTTTAATATACATGAGTACCTATTCCATTTTTTAAGGTAGTAGTGCTTGCAGTTTTACTTTAAGCTGTTGAAGCCGTGGGAGGACTGACTGGTCCCTAGAATGTGAGCCAGCTGCAGAAAATCAGTAGTATTCTGTAGCTGCTGTTGTTGCTACTCCTGTTGTAATTTTTGCTGTGTAGCATACTGAATAATTTCACCCTGAAGCACTCTCTTTATAGTGTCCCATAGCATGGGTGTGGGTATGTCTGGAACACTGTTTTCCCAGAGGATTTGAGGGAATCTTGAGGTGATTAAGTCCTTAAATTTCTGATCCCTAAGGAGAGTCACATTAAACCTCCACTGCCAATGGGTGTTATCTGGAATCAGGGCAAGCTCTATCACAGCAGCGGGATGGTCAGATAATAATATTGGCACCATTTCCACCCCAGCCATCCAGTTTATGTGTTCTGCTATGGTGAAGAAGTAATCCAGACTGAAGTAATGGGAATGGGCCCCCAAGAGGAAGGAGTAAGCTCAGGTCTAAGGGTTTAGATGCTTCCAGACATCCATTAGGCCTAGCTACTTAATCAGCTTATACCCATGTTTTTGTCCAGTTGTGAACTGGGATGGGTGGGGGATGGGGCTATCTTTAGTGGAGTCCATCAGCAGAATTAGGTCCCCCCTCCAGGTTCAGTGAGCCTTGTATAAATCCTATGATCATGTCAAATAACCTTTGATGTGTGGAAGCATCCAAACCAGGGGGAATGTATAGGCTAGCCACAGGGCATTGCTTCCCAAGGATTGTACCCCTAGCCATTATGAATTGCCCTTCTTTGTCAATATGCAATGCTTCCAGTGTAAACATGGAGTTTCTGGGAATCAACATTGCTGAGCCTTTCCACCAACCATGCTTGTACGTAGATGCTAGATAGAACATGTTCTGTTCCAGATTTTGATAATTTAGTATTTTCTACCTCTGAGAGATTCATTTCCTGAAGTAGAATCAGCTGAGGTTTAAACATTTAAGGCGTGTAGTAATTTTAGATCATTTAAATGAATTTGTCAATCCATTAACATTCTGAGAGGCTACTTTAAAATTTGCTATGGCTGACATGATTGTCAGTGAATGCTGTGTGACCCTGCAGGGCCCATGGCTCAGCTAATGTGGAGGATCCTGCAACATCTCTGCATTTAACTTTCTATAATGATTCCTGGTATCTGGTTATAACAGCGCACTATGAAGCACGCAATCTAAACTGCATGGTCAGGACTGAGCAAGCAGGAATAGCGATGGGTAGAATAAAGTTTAGCAGCTACCGCTACCCCTGTCGCTATTCAGCCAGTCAGACTGAGAGGAGAAGTATAGGAAAAGTTTGAAGTGCTGGATGAGCTGCCCTTCTGGTGTAGAGGGTTAGTGAAGAAGCAGCTCAGCCACCACAGGTCTTCTAGAGGGCCATATACCAAAGCCATTCCATCTGAGCTGCTCCACAGAGCTCACTGCCTTAACTTCTGCCATTATTCCTTCCTCTCCTCCCAACTGCAATTCTACCTATTTAACCCAGTACTCTCTCATTTCAGGTCTATTTAAACTTCCTCCTCCACTCACAATGCAACTCTGCCTCTCCACCTTCCCCCTTTTACTGCTTCTAACCCTCTCCTTACCCCCTCCACTTGCACACTACTCACCCGTACCAAACAACCAAACTCCACTACCTACCCCACATCTCCATTCTCCTACTTTTATCCTTCCAGTCACTCTTTCTTCCATTCTCGAACCCTGGTCACATTTTCCTGTCCTCCCCCATGCTTCCCTGATCTCAGTGTCAGCTAATCTTGCCTTTCCTCATCAAATGTTCTACTGTCCTCCTCCCTATCCCTCCAGGCCCAAGGCTTCTTCCTCATCTACTCATAAGTGCCCTATTATTGCCCTTCTCTTGCTCTCCTCAGGGAATATCCACCCCAATCCAGGTTCAATTGCCTCTTCCCCACTGGGCCTCTCTTCTGCAACCACGTCTCCTTCTTTTGCCCCCTCTGCTCTCCCAAAAGGACTCATGATTCTACATTTAAACATCTGCAGTTTAGAACTAAAAATCGACCTCCTGCAAACCATGGTGGTCACTCTAAAACCTGATATACTAATTATTATGGAAACCTGGCTAAAGGACATGATCCCTGACTACTCAGTCTCCATCCCAGGCTACTCTATCCTAAGGCAAGACTGAGATGGTAGGGGTGGTGGCGTGGCCATGTATATTCTCACCACATTCCAATATTCTATTATATTCTTGATCTACAGCCCTGTGTCCCATGATGCTCTAGCCATACAAGTGTTCCTGCCCTTCACTCTTCCCATCTTCATAGCCAGTGTCTACTGCTGCCTAAACATTCAGCCAACTATTGCACTTGACCTAGTAACCTCTATCTCAGCCCTTTCTCGTTCTGGTGAATTATACACCCTAGGTGATTTCAATATAAGTTGACTGTCCCCTAAGTCTGTCAAAACATGTAATGAAACAGGAGCCCTTAACTTCACCCAGCTGATCTCTGAACCCACCCGCCCAAACCACAAGACACTAAATCACTCCCTGCTTGACTGGGCACTCACCTCCCGCCCTCATAGAGTTACCAAATCTGGTATCCTTCCTGACACTCTCAGCAACCATAACCCAATCACCATAGTCAGGAAAGTCCACGGCCAAAATCCCTGCATAAAACCTTGAGGATCTACGATGCTGGAGTGACAACAACTACAGCGATGCCCTCAACCATGCCAGGAACCCGTCGACACCCCCAACCCTGATGTGTTCCCGCACCTCCCCCACTATAGATATCTAACTCTGTGTCACACAGACAGTGGAGTTAGATATTTACACCCCATCGTCAAACAGTCGATCAAAGTGAAACCCCCATCGCTGCTGATACAGGCCCAGTGGGGGGTTCGCTGTGTGGATTTTGTGTGCCAGTGTCACTGTAGCGATGATATACCAAACCTTGCAACTATGCTCATTTAACTCTCTGGACCTTGAACCCCTACTCTGCAACCTTACCCTCTCTGACTGGTCTCCCCCAGCTTCCTTCTTCTCAGTTGACCTGGCCCTTACTTACTTTAAAGGGATATTCCTAGAAATTTGGGATACTTTCTCCCCATTTAAAAAAAACAGAGTCAGAAGCAGTCATCTTCCATGGATTACTTCAGAACTACTGGCCTGCCTCAGGGCTAGAGATCACAACTGGCAGATTCATAAATCAGCCCAACTTCCTAGAGACTTCACCACTTACCATACGTTCTAAAATGCCTGTACAAAGGCAATTAGATTAGCAAAGTCTGAATACTTTAAAATGGCATTCCTCAAAAACATAAATACTCCATCAACATTCTGGAGAGTGATCCATACCCACTTCAAATTCCAATACCACACTCACTGTCTGGTCCTTAAAATAAGCAACACTCTTGTGACTGACCCAAGCACAGTGGCCGTGGAATTTAACTCCTACTACACCTCATGTGCCACTGAGCTTTTAAAGTCCCTCACTTCCTACTCCCCCCAACCTCCTCAAATACAGAAACCCCTCCCTCATCCTTTCTCCCTCCTTCTCCTTCACCATTACCACTGATGATTCTTTAAATGCTCTGCTCACTATCAACACATCTAAAGGTTCCTCCCCTGATGACCTTGACCCCAAACACCTCTCACTCTCAGCCCCTGCCATCACTTACCCCCCCTCTCTCTCTTATTCTAAACCTGTCCTTCTCTACTGGCTCAGTCCCAACCTCATGGAAGCATGCTGTGGTCCTCCCCTTACCTAAATTCGTGGACCCCTCTTTCCCTTGCAACTATCACCCCATCATTCTCCTCTCTACTCTTGCTAAACTCCAAGAACACCTAGTTCTCACCCAACTTACCTTCTATCTAACTGACTCCTCCTTTTTCACCCTGTTCCAATCTGGTTTCAGGAAAATCCACTCCACTATCACCTCCCTGCTTCACCTCACTGACTCCATCCTCACCGTGATGGACAATGGCCTTATCACCTCAGCCATTTTTGTTGACCTTGCCAAGGCATTTGACACTGTCTCCCACTCCCTCCTCCTGGATTCTCTCTCATCAGCTGGCCTGTCTTCTTCAGCCACTAGCTGGTTCAGGGCCTACCTCACTGGTAGAACTCATTCAGTTAGGATCTCTGGTGATGCCCCTCCCCCTGATCACCACAGGAGTCCCACAGGGCTTGGTACTTGGTCCCTTGTTGTTTTCAATTTTCCTAAACATCCTCCATCAGTCTTCTCCCCTTGCTCCTCCATCCACATGTATGTCAATGATACAGTCTTGTATGCTTCTGGCCCTAGCCCTGCTGAGGTTACATCCAGCTCTAGAGTCTCTAACACCCTACTGACCAGACTCACTGTTGTATACAACAGCACCTGCCACTTCACCTTGGTGGCCCCTTGTCCCACACACCACTGTGATCTCTGTCATTCCCAGGGTTGGCTCCCCTCATAGAAGGGCTCTGACTACTTACTTGGCTGTTTTTTGGACACCACTCTTAGGTGTGGAAGCACTTCCCCCCTCTCTCTACCCTATTCAGTACTAAAACTCCGGTGAGACATCTTCTCTCCCTCACTTTCCCCACCCTCGAGGTACCTAGGACCATCACCAATATGGGTGGGAAAGCCCTCTCATTGGTGGCCCCCTCTCTATGGAATGGGCTACCCCCACCATATGAATTTCCAACCCACACCCACCACATTTTCAGACTGAGCCTAAAAGTCTGGCTTCTGGACAGGAGTCAATGCAGATGCTTTGTTCTCGAATCACCTCAAGCAGTTACCCATTTTTGTTTCATTTCTCCTACCTCCTTCTTCTCCACTTTCCTGCCCTGGTTGGATGTGTTGGTCTCCTTGTGTATCTTCTGGTGAAGCGGTATCTCTGGTAACATGGTATCCCTGTATATATATATATATATATATATATATATATATATATATATATATATATATATATATATATATATATGTCTTCCTATGATGTCTCAAAATTGCAACTATTGTTGCATTGTTCCTCTTACAGGAAAGTTGTACTGGTGCCATACCCTACTGTGTGGAATCATTGTTATGTTCTATATGACAACTGTAACCTTGTAAATAGTTATGCTATTGTTTTGTCTCTACTCATGCCTTTGTGGCCTGGGTCATGCCTGTAAATGGTCCACTGGACCAATGCACCTACCCGGTTATCAAAGTCATAAATAAATAAAATAAATATGCAACCAAGTTCAGCTTTGGTTTGCTAACCATCATCTCTTCCTCAATGCCAAGAAGACTGACTCTATGACTTTGACACTAGGCAGAGACTCTCTAGGTTCCCCAGCCTGCCCTCTTTCCACACCCTGGATGTGACTAATTTAGAGGACATTTCCTCCTTCAGATACCTTGCAGTTTGGCTGGACCAACACCTCAACTTCTCTGGAGTTCAGTGGATAAGATTATCCTTTATGGACTTGCCACCAAACATTTATTGGTGGAAATCAAACTTGGTGTCTCCCATGTATAAATCCAAATTTGTCTTGAAAGAATCCAAAGTGGTGCTAGATACAATATTCTTTGGCAGTTTATTCCAGAAAGTTGCCACTCTTTGTGTGTACCACTGATTTCTCTTTTGAGCATTATTTTGGGTACCTTTTAATTTCAATGAGTGTGATCTAGTATTAACATTTGACTGATTTCTAATTAGGCCTATTGTTTCAAGGATTGAATCATTTTTGAGAGCTTTGTAAGTTAGACATAAGTCTCCACGTAGTCTTCTGTACTCCATGGAATAAAGGCCAACAGTTTTTGATCTAGTTTTATAGTCATATTCTTTTAATGCATAAACATTTTTTGTAGCTTTACGTTGAACGTTTTGTAAGAATTTTTTATTTCTTATCAAATAAGGTGCAACTACTGAAGAGCAATATTCTAAATGTGGTCTAACAAGACCAGCATATAATGGGATGATCACATTTTTGTCCCTGCTTTTTATGTTTCTGAGAATGCAACTTAATGTTTTGTTCCCTTTTTTAACAGCAGTAGTTGTATGTACATCAAAAGTAAAGTCCTTGGAAAGAGTGACCCCTAGATCTTTTTCGTGGTCAGTTATCTGTAAATTGATGTTGTTCATTTTATATATATAGCATGAGTTATTCTTCCCTAAATGCATTACCTTGCATTTTGATTCATTAAATAATAAGTCATTTATTTTTGACCATTCAACATGGTGTGTTAAATTGTTTTGTAGATTAAGAGCAGAATTTGCATCAGTTATTATACTGCCTAGTTTGCAGTCATCAGCAAATTTAGCAAGCCAGCATGTGTTAGTTAGTGGACTCATGGAAGATATTAATATATTAAAAAGAACTGGTCCCAGGACAGAGCCCTTGGGAACCCCGCTAGTAACCTAACCCCACGCTGAGAGATTACCTTTTATTGAAACCAGTTGAGTACAGTCTGACAACCATGCATTTATCCAATTTATGATCACAGGATGTAATCTTAAAAACCTGAGTTGTTTAGTAAGTATTTGACGGGACACAGATAAACCCTTGTCCAGTGCTTTGCTGACAGGTTCAAGATAATGTAAAAGGTTAGTCTGCCATGATCTGCCTCTAACAAACCCATGCTGGTAGATATCCACATAATCTATTTCTGCTAAATGTTTGGTTATTCTGTCTTTTTTTTTATACTTGTTTTATTGTTATCTTTCAGCTTTAATACATCAACTTTTACTTTGAGATTCACAAAGCCTTAGTTCTTACTTAATGTTCAGTTACTCTTACCAGTTTTAAATACATGGCATCTCAACTTAAAAAACATAAAAATTCAATTTTGGCAATTATTAACAACAACTGGCAGGGTCTTCTTCTTACACAGATTATGTGTTAATACATTACCATCAATAGATTCAAAGGCAGTTATTGGTATACTTAAGCCATTACATTTCTATGAACAGCTAATTTACCTATCCTCTCCTAAAAACAGTGCTAAATCAACTTTTCCTGATAGAGTTCCCACCTTGCCCATCTTAATAGAAAGGTTTCCTTTCGATTTTGTAGGCCCATGGAGATTTGTTCATTTTGTTGGATTTGCAATATTATTGTTTTCCAATCTTTGAGGTGGGGAGGGGTTGTTTGGAGCCATTTTCTAGTTATTGACTTGTACGCTGAACCCAGTAATATTGCCCAAAGATATTTTTGGGCTTTGTCCCTCATCCCTAATGGTGGAACACCCAGAGTCAAATTATAGGGTTCTATCTCATCTTGTACATCCAAAACCCCTTTTATATGTTCCGTGACTTGGCTCCAGAATCTCCCTATACCTGGGCATTCCAGGAATATATGTTTATGCGAGGCATTTTCCTCTCCACATTCTCTCCGGCACTGGGAGGAGCCCACCTGCCACCTCAAAAACATTGTTGAGGGAACCAAGAAGTACCTCACCCGCACCTTCCAAACAAACTCCCCCCAAATCGGAGAGGAAGAGGTCGCCCATGTACCTCTCCAAATCCTTTCCCATTCTATAGCAGTTATTGGGCGATTGAGCTCCTGCTCCCATTTAGTTTGTACTGAGACAATAGCACTCATGGCCCGACTTATGCTATATTTATATAAGTCTGTTATTGCTTTCTCACCATACTGCGAGGACCATATTCGCTCAAATGGGGGGTCCCCCTCTAGTACGCTGGTATTCTTTTCCTGATACCTTAAGTGCTTCGAAATATAATCTTATATTTGGTAGAAAAATAACCTGTCCCTTTCTGTCCACCCAAATTTGTTTTAGCTTCATCAAAACTCAGGAGTATCAGTACCCTCATTATTGCCAGGGGCCATGAGCCCTTCATTTATTTGGGTTTTATACCACTGGTTGTTAAATACTTGATTCAAAATGAACCATTTATATCTCCAGCAGTGCTGTTGGAGCATCTTGTACTTCATGCACATCTGCCATCCTTTCAGGATGGCAGATGTCATGAACAGAACTATTTTGAGCATCTCTAAGATGCTTGGGAGAAAATAGACATGCCGGGAGGGGGATCCATGTTTCTCTTACCAAGTCTATCTGCTTCCACCTTGCTTGATAGGTTTTATTTCCCCATAATAATGCTAACCTCATTTGTGAGGCCATCCAATATTCACGAAGTGAGGGGAAGGCTAATCCCCCTCGATCTTTGAAAAGTATTAGCTTTGTGAAGCCCACTCTTGATTTTTTGTAGTTCCATAGATAATTATGTAGCAGTTTCTGCCAAGACAGAAGTTCCTTGGAGGTTTGGGTACAAGGGACACATTGGAATAAATATAAAAATCTTGGGAGAATGTTAATTTTTAGGGTTAAATTCCTAACATAAAGTGTTGTGGGGAGCAAAGACCACTTTCTGAAATCCTGTTTTATTTTAGGAACTAATGGATCGTAGTTCTGAGTGGACAGTTCCCTCAAGTTAGTAGGGATTTGAATCCCCAGATATCTTATGCTTTCTTTACCCCACCTGATTGGAAACTGCTTTTTAATCGATGGAGTCGGTTTGTAATTAAAAACAAGAGCTTCTGATTTACCTACATTGAGGATGAACCCTGAAAGACTGGTAAATCGCTCAATTAATGTAAGCAATGTTTGTAAAGATTTTTCAGGGTTTGTGATATATAACAAAATATCATCAGCAAACAAAGCCAACTTCTGTTCCACTCCCCCTGCCTCAACACCTTGCAACTCCAGTGACTGTCTCAGGCTCTGGGCCAAAGGCTCTATATAATAGGCGAACAGGAGTGGGGAAAGGGGACAGCCCTGTCTAGTCCCTCGCAGCAAAGTGAACTTCTCTGAGATATGGCCGTTTGCCCGTATATAACCTATTGGGCTTCTATAGAATCTGAAGATGGTCTCCACTAAAGGGATGGCGAAATTTAGTTCAAGGAGGACTTCTTTTAGATATTTCCATGTAACCTTATTGAAGGCTTTCTCTGCATCGAGTCCCAGCAAGATTGCTGGAGTTTGCTGCTCAATAATCTGCTCTATGATGTAGACCGTACGTCTCACATTATCTCGGGCTTGGCGTCCTGGAATGAAACCACTTTGGTCCATATTTATTGAGGTTGGGGCATATTCAACCAGGCATTTAGATAATATTGTGGCCAATATCTTGTAATCTGTATTTAAAATAGAGATGGGGCGGTACGAAGGACAGAGGGTTGGGTCCTTACCCTCCTTGGGTATAACTGAGATTATCGCCTTGTTCCAGAGGATCTCTCCATTTGGGAAGTCACAAAGGCAAATACCCTAGTGAGTAGGGGAGTCAGTACTTTAGTAAAGATCTTATAGAACTCTCCAGGGAACCCATCCGTTCCTGGACACTTACCCATTTTTAGGTGTCCTATTACAGCTGTAATTTCACTGGGAAGGATTGAGGCTAGCAAACTTTCCCCTTGTTCTTGAGTTAGGGCAGGAAGTTTGAGGGCTGAAAGGAAATTTTTTATCTCTCCCTCAGGAGGATCTGTTTCCTCTGTATAGAAGGCAGAGTAATAGTCCCGTAAGGCCTCTGTGATGGCTCTAGTAGTGGTTTTCAGGTCATTTGTGACCGGATGTCTAATTTTAACAATCGCAGCCTTTGCCTTTCGGTTTCTTAATTGGGCTGCAACCATTCTGGTAAACTTAGGGCCCCAGTCATAGTATCTATGATGTAAATACATCAGTTTTTGCTCCACTTCATAATCTAAAATATTATTAAGCTGTTTTTTGAGAGTGTCCAATTCCCGGGTTTGGTTTTTACAATGCTTTACCTTTTGCTCCTCCTCCAGCTTCGCTATTTTATTTTCTAAAGAGAGCCTCCTTTCCTCCCTCTGTTTTTTCTTATGTGAGGAGACTGCAATAATTTTCCCCCTCACTAGTGCTTTGATCGTGTCTCATAGTATTGATACTGATGTCCCCTGTACATCATTATCCTGCACTGCCTGAATTATTGTATTGTTAATCTCTTCCTGCATCTCCTTATCCCTAAGTATTGATAGATTGAGTCTCCAAAATGTTCTTTTTTTTGGGAACCAGGGAGCGTATTTTACAGAAAATGGGCCTATAGTCAGAAAGAACAAAGTCTCCCTGCCAAATCTCCCCAATAAATCCTAGGTGTTCCCTCTGCACAATCAAGTAATCTAAGCAGGAATACAAGTCGTGGGCCTGCGAGTAGAATGTGCGTCGATTATCAGACCCCCGTAGGTACCTCCAAACATCTTCAAAACCCAACTCCTGCATCAGCTTCTGTACTTTTCTACCTAACATACCTGCTCTAGCTTGGGTAGAACTACCATGTCCCCCTGTTATATCTAAGTTGAGGTCACCCCCATAGATCAATCTACCCTCCACCCATCCTGCCAGTTTTGTGAGGAAATTCTGGTAGATTGAAAATTCCGAGGCCGGGGGCACATATACTGATGCTAGCGTTAATTGTTGACCTTCCAATAAGCCCTTAATGAGTATGAACCTGCCCTCTTTGTCCACCACTTTATCTGAAATTTCGAAGGGGGTACCCTTTCTGATCAGTACTGCAGTTCCCCTACGCCTTCCTCCTTTATATGATGAGGCAACCACCTGGGAAAAGCCCAGCTTCTCAAATTTTTTATGTTCAGCATTCAAGAGGTGGGTTTCCTGTAACAACAGAACACTCGCCCCCTGGCGCCTCATCGACTGAAGTATCTTGGCCCTTTTAATGGGATTAGTAAACCCGTGCACATTATATGTGCACATTACCCAGTTTTGTGTCATTTCATATATTCAGAAGCATTTCCCTGGCTTGGTTTACTTCTCCTAAACAGCTTTTCCCCATGGTGGCTGCCCCATTTTTCCTCCATTCCATTACATTTACTTTAACATCTCTGCTGCCTGCCTTATCCAATTGCCCTGCATTGCCAAATACAACCCAAAATTTGCAACAAACATTAAACTTTGATAACATTTCAACAATTGAACTTATACCAAAATGTACTTCCAAGGTTGGGGGCTATACAGGATTGATAGCCCCTTTGTCCTCCTTTAATAGGAGAACGAGGGAGATATTTACCCTACCGTTTCCGGGGGACCCCCCCCAGAGCCACGCTGTCGCTGGGCTCCTGTACGGCACACCTTAGACTAAGGTTGTCACCTTCTCGGAACCAGGCAGGCCCAGTTTAAGCCTCTAAGGGCTTTATATATTTCAGAGAGGGACCTCAGTTCCAGGTCTTTTATCTTGGCCTCGCACCGTCTCTCATTCTCAGTACTATAAGCTTTATTCCGCCCCTTTTAGCCCATCTGGGCTATTTTGTGTGTTTAATCCCTGCTGGAATTGTCCTCAGGAATTTCCAAATGGGGGATTCCTGATGCAGAACCCCTGTCGTTGCATATTACAATTCTGTACCTTTATTAGCAATTTGAAATGGGGGGGGGGATCCTTAAGTTATAACTATAACAATAGCAATAACAGTACACCTCTAAACCCCTCCACCTATAGGCGCACCGAAATTTGGGATAACACCTAGTATTACAAAAGCACACATTTGTTCAAACAATATGCAGTCCCAATACAGATCCCTCCCACCTACAATGTGTTATTCTGTCTTTGAGTATTCTTTCTAGCAATTTGCAGAATACCGCAGTTAAGCTTGTGGGTCTGTAATTTTGTGGTAGGTCTTTACTGCCACCTTTATGTAAAGGAATGACTATGGCCTTGTTCCATATTGGGACAGTAGAACTAGCTTTCAATGAGTGATTGAACAGTATTGTTAGTGGTCCAATCAGATAATCAGTTACATTTTTTATAAATAACGGTGGTATACCATCAGGCCCTTGTGACCCATTGGATTTTATTAAACTAATCCCATCTATAACTTCCTGTTCAGATATTGGAATGAAGGAGATATTAGTAGTTTTATTTGGTGAATAATCTGTAAGTTTTGGTTTAAATACATTTATAAAATAATTATTCAAATTAGATGCTATTTGCGTTTCATCAGTCAGGATGCCTTCTGGAGTGTGTAAAGGTCCTATGGTGCGACTATTTTGTTTTAATGAACCAACGTAGTTATAAAAGGACTTTTTATTGTTTTTTTTTACAGTTATAGCCAAATTCTCCTCGTGTTTTTGCTTTTTTATCTTGTTCCTACTTTTATTAGCTAATGTTTTATATAATTTCCAGTTTAATGCAGTAGGATTCTTTTTGCATTTTCTATACAATTTTTGCTTCTTTACTAGGATTTTTTTTATATTCTTGTTCCACCATATAGGAGATCTTCTGTTCTTATTATATTTCTTTCTGGTAGTAACCCATGAGTTGATGCAAAATTGAAGTTTGTCATAAATCATGCTCCAAGTTTTTTCTAAGTCACAACCTGAAAGATCCTTCACCCAGTTCCATTTTTTAAGATGTGCTTTAATACAGGGGTAATTTGCTTTATTAAAGTTTTTTATCACTGTACACCCATTTATTTCAGAGGAATATGTGAGGTTCATTGATGTAAGGACCATATTATGGTCACTATTTGACAGGGGATATGTAACCTTAACTTGAGTGCTTGCATCTTCAATATTGGTAAAGACCAGATCTAATATGTTTTTGTTTCTAATTGGTTGCTTAACAAGTTGTTCCATATGTTTTATTATAAAGTCCAGGAATGTTAAATCAAGAGCAGAGCTTCCCTTGCAGACCTCCCAGTTTATGTTTCGGAGGTTAAAATCACCCATGAATATACAGGCCCAGATATTCAGACTTCACTGGGCAGTGGCGCAAGCCTGGGTGCAGCACAACTGTGATGCTCCAGGGCCAGAACCAGGCGATATTCAACAAGGATGCACCATGGTGCAGCACCGTTGAATATGGCATGGTCAGGGCACATACTGCACACGGCGCAGTGACACTGTACCAGCGCAAGCCACTGATAAGGAGCACGAGGATGTGCCAGCGCAAGTACAGTTGGGCTAGGCACATCACCCAAGATATTCAGCAGGGGGCATGCAACTAAGGCCATAATATATACAAGGTGAAAATAGGGCCATTTGCATGTCATTCTGGCCCCATTTGCATGCCTTGCACAGGGCAGCCCAGTGACTTGTACGTGGCACCCTGCAAAACATGACGTGTGCAGTGGAGATCCCGGGGCATCCCCTGCTCATAGCTGTGATCGGGTGACTGTAGAAAAAAACAGTCCCTGGTAGTCTAGTGGCCCCCTTGCCCAACTTCATTCACATATTTGGGACTGTCTAGTACAGTATGCCCTGTAAGCCCTTTGGTCCACACTGGGGACTGATGGGCTTACAGCCCATACTGTACCTGTCAGTCGGCGGGCAGCCGGGTGGTATACGGGCGGGTTGCTGCCTCCCACCAATGGCATGGGGGAGTGGGGTGGACAAGAGGTTCTGTGTGGGTGGGAGGGGTAAGGATCTCACTGGATCACCAGGGATATTTCTGATGGCACTGTACCACGATCGTGGTGATGGGTGGGGGCACAACTAGACCACCAGGGATGGTCTACTTATACATACATCGGGGCATCGGGGTGTCAGGAGGGAGGGGGGACCACTTGACTACCAGGGACAGACATCTTTCACATTTATTGGGGTACCGGGGAATCAGGAGGGAGGGGGGTACCACTTGACTACCAAGGTGATGTGCATGCTTGCAGACAGTGTTCTGGGCAGGCGGGTGGCCACCCACAGCTGATGGCTGCTGTGTTGCATCCTGCAATACAGCGGCCCACCTATGGGTGGCCAGGAGTTGTTCCCACTCCTCACGGGCTCAGCTTTGCAGGGTTGCACCAGCATATGCGCCGCACATCCCAGGCTGAATATCGGGATGTGCTGCATATGCATGGGCATGTCCTCTGCATCTGCGCTGCATACTATTACATTGTGCCCTGGTGCATCGGGATTTGCACTGCACATTGAAGCCCTTTCAATATCCCACCGAGGTGCAATGTGATGTTGCGCCAGTGCAACCCTGTTGCGCCAGGCTCAGCCCCTTTGAATATCACGGCCACAATCCTTATTAACCAGTTTAGCTTCGATGTTGGTCACGAACATATCATTGTCTTCTTATTTAAATTTGGTGCTCTATATCCTAGTCCTAATGTTATTATACGTTTTTTTGTAAGCATAATTTTGGTCCAGATTAATTCAGTATTGTCATGCTGGTAAGCATTTTCTACTACATAACTTTTAAAAGACTCTTTTACATACAGCACAATTCCACCTCCCCTAGCATGTATTTGTTTTGTTTTTTTCAAATTTAGTGTATCCAGGTATTTGGGTGGCCCAATCATCATTTTTGAACCAGGATTCAGTCACCCCGCATATATCTATTTTGTTTGTTTCCATAAAACATGATAGCTCGTCTGTCTTATTCAAAAAACTGTGCATTTAAAAGTAAAATGTTTAGATTATTTTTTATGTAATGTTTAATGTTTGGATTTATTTGTTTTGTGTTGCTAGTTAGTTCAGTGTTATTATAATTAACAGATGTTGCATTACCCAATATTTTTATAGTAGATCAAGTCTATTATTTAAAGAATCCTCTAAGGTAGGGATCTCCCCCTTTTGCTTCAGTTTAAAGTGCTTTGAATGTATGTCAGTATGTATTTCCCCAATAAGTTGTTTCCCCTTCTACTCAGATGAAGCCCATCCCAAGAAAAAAGCTCTTCCTTATGGAAAATGTCCTCCCAGTGTGTTATGCATCCAATTTGTTGTTTTATACATCATTTTCTTAACCAATTATTCAATGCTTTAATTTTTGCTGTATTGAAATTGGAGGCTTAAGGAATTGGTAGAATTTCAGAAAAGGCAAAATTACAGTTTAAATCAGTAAGTTTATTGACCATTGCAACAATGTCTTGTTTAATTTTTGTTAGCGGGTCTCTCAAAATATTGTTTGCCTCTGCATGTTAAATTAACTGATTGATACCATCCTCAAAAAACTGTGCCCCAAGCTTGGTGCCCTGTTCAGAAACCACAGCTGTAGCCCTCCTGTGACTAGATGTAAACTTGTCCAGAAGATAATCCTCCCCATTGTTGACTACTGCGATGAAGTCTATGGTGCTGCTCCTAAATCCTCCCTGACCAGATTGGACACCCTATTCCACTCTTTCTGCTGCTTTGCCCTTGATGCTCCTTTTTGCATGCATCATTGTGATCTCTATTATGCCCTGTCATTCCCCTCTCTCACAAACTGCTGTCTCTCTCACTGTGCAAAGTTCACCTCCAAACACTGGTTGGGTGAACTCCCAGCCTACCTCTCCTCCTCATTTATCATCCCTCCCCCTCCTTCTTATTCCCGTAGATCTACCGACTCATGTACTCTGGTGATCCCTCAGTGCGCCTCCATCATTGGTCATTTAGGCTTCTCATACCGCTTCCCCAAAATTTGGAACTCCCTCCCTCCTCAAGTTCATCACTCCTCTTCCTACCCTATCAGCTCAGTCCTTCACAACTATCTTTCATCTAGCTGCTCCTGCCATGACCCTCTCTAAACCACGTCCTCGAATATGTCTAGACTCACCGCTAGCATATATCTACTCCTAACCTAATCTTTTCTTCCCCCCATCTTTTCAAGTCTCCCCTGCTCCCTGGCAGGGTTCTCAGCATCCTGTTGAGGTCCCATGGGTTTGGCTCTCCTGCTCCTCCTCCTCTTCCTCCCCATTTCCCACTCTTCTCGTAATCCTTTTTACCATTAGCACTTGATACCTACCTGCCAAATTCCTCTCTCCCATTGGCATGCCCCTAAATCCCCCCATATCTCTCTTAGCCTTCCCTGCCCCTCGTCAGGGTTCTCAAGCACCTCTAGAGGGGCTGTGGGCATGCCACTCCCTCCCTCCTCCCAGCATCCTGAACTGGTCCTTTGGCTCAGCTCCACCTTCCCTTCCTGCTTCCCCTTTCACCCATTGCACCAGACTACCTACCTTCCTATTTCTCCTCTCCCCTAGGCACTCCCTAAAATCCCCCCACCTCATCTAACAGTCCCTGCCCCCTTGCAGGGTTCTCAACATCCTGGCGCAGTCCCTGGGTTTGGCTCTTACTCCTCTCCTCCTCCCTACTCTCTCCCCCCTTTCTCTTATTGCACTTGATACCTAATTTCCCAATCACCCTCTTCCATTGGCACTTTAAGAATCGCCTATACCTCATGCACTTGCAAATACTTTTGCATCTCTCTGTAATTGTCTCCTCTGCCATTTTTCTCTGTTCTGTCTATACCAAAGTAATCCTTGCTACTTATATTTATTTGCAGTATTAAGTACATGCCTGTGTTGCCCTCTTACACTAAACTGCCTACTGTAAATTGCCTACTGTTTGTTCACTGTATGCAACTGTTGTCTTATGCACCTTGACTTTATTACTGTTCATCCTCTCTCTACCCTTTCCCCTCAGGTTGCACTGGGAGACAAGCAACTTGTTCAGTGTGCTTTCCTGGTGAAACAGTTCAATAAATAAATAAATAGGTTGGGAGACCTGGGTTCTGTACCTGGTTTCCTGACATTTTTGCTAACACTAGAAATTTATTTTTTTAACTAAGAACTTTGGAATACTAATTCCATGGCCCCACAGTTTTCTCCTTTTCTCCATTATCCACACCTTCTCGGAGCTGAAAATCATAAATATGGAGAGAGCAGGGGGTGGAGCACCCCTGCAAAAAACAAGGTTGTTTGATTAGTTTCTCACCAAGGTAGCAGTCCTCTGTCTGTGTTTGGACTGCTACTGTTGGTGCTATTCAGTATTGTGGCATTCATTACTGCCACTGTTCTTGAGGGTGCCAGGCATGCTTCGTGGTTCTGTTGTTACAAGGGCTCATGTAACCTAGTGCCATGATTCCTAGTATAGCCACACATATTTCAGAGTCTTGTTGCCATTTGTGCTCCCTGTAATCCCATAGTCCCTCTCTTCTTGTCCCTGCAATAAAACCCTCCAACTATCTAGGTGGAAAACAAGATAACATTGTGAGGCAGTGCCAATGAGCAGCTGCACCTTTGTGTGAGCTGGCCCCTCTGGGAACAGCTAGGGGGCATGGGTAACTAATACACTGCTTGACTTCCAAGGGAGGGGTACTGACAGCCTCCCTAGTTATGCTAAGAGAAGGGCTGGTGTAGATTCCCTTCTTCTCAGACCAGTGGAATACTCATGTCTGCCTAGAGCATGGGCCTCTGCAGGGGCATTCTACTCCCCAGAATAGAAACAAACAAAATGGTTTTGCCCACTAAACAGAGAAAAAAGGATCATCCTGATGTGGTTTGCAGTCCCCTCTCCATTTAATTCTCCATTTAACAGATATGGCTAACTATTTTGGCCAGAACTGACCTCATGCCTGCAAAACAAAACAATATAATGTCCAAGCAGTTAGTAGGCAGTCTGCAAGTCAGATCAGTGCACCTGTAAGAATTCTCCCCACAGTTTGTTAGGCACTGTTGCTGAGGTCTCCCTCTCACCCAGGGAGGAAGAACTCTGTCATGACTTATGTTTGGTCCTTTCTCGCTTGGGTCACACGAAAAGAGTATTAAACAGTTCACAATGTTCTCTGTCAAATTTTGGGTAGGGTCAGATCTCCGTTGGGCTGGAGGGTATAAGGGTGCCGTCAAGTAGAAGGAATGTTCTGCAGCTTGCTCCAAACATGGAGCAGTATAACTACAATTCCCCAGTCTGAGAACATAGTAAAAATAGTGATCTGGTGAAGGATAATTTGGTTAACCATAGTTTATTTATTTGAAAATTGGTAACCAGGAAAGGCACACTGAACCAAGGCTCATTTCCAGGTGTACCCTGCTTTCACCTACCTGGGTGGTGGAGTCTGGCTAGCTGCAAGGTAGGCTAGTCACAAGGCTGGCAGATATCAGTCTGGGGCTAGAAAACTATTCAACAATAATAACAGTGCTGAAGAAATATTACGAGGCAGAATTCTCTTTCAAACATGAGGGCCATTTTTATTTATCAGACTATAAAGTAATGTTTTCCTTTGTTTCATTCATGGCTCTCTCAATGACACAATAAATGGTTAGAAACATGGCTGCGAAGCCTTAACAGTGAACACATTTGCACATACAAACATAAATTTCTTCCCTGACAAATCAGCTAACACCTTTTGTATCACAACAGTTTTCCCCCCACCCTTGAGATGATCAGTGAAAGTCCTGCACACAATTCAGTCTATTTATTTTTTCCCCACAGTTCATGGTACCTCAAACCCAAAAAGGCAAAGTTCAGGAGGATGATACAGTTACTTCTGCGATGCTGCCCTGGCCGGGGATGGATGAGGCGTTGTCCTGCCAGAATTCTGCTGCACTCTTGATCTTCTTTGGTCCTTGGTCAAAGGTGAAACCTCCCTAGACTTTAAGCTATAAAATAAACTTTCTGTAGGTGTGTTGATTTTCTGGACAAACTACTGGGATTTCTTCTCACTCCTTTGGATTATTTGCCAACATACAATCACTTCAGTAACTAATTTACTAACTTGCTTTTCCTGACTAAAACTTATTTCTAACTAGGCAGTGGTAACCCCCTAACTGCCTACCCTGTCACTTTAAACTTTCCCATTATTTCTGCTTTTTTCTCTCTTCAGAGGAGTTGCCTGTGGCCGAACCCTCCCACAGCACTCCTGTCAGCTTCTCAAGGAGGAGAGAGAAAATCCACCTCAAACTACTCCTCCCAGCATTTTTGCCCTCCCTAAGTGGCACCTGATCAGCTGATTTTACTGCCAATGCTTCTGGCAGCCAATCAGAGGAGAGCTCGAGCTCCCCTAGAGGTGGGACATCTCGAGCTGCTTCTCCCAACTGCTGTCTTTGCCCCACTTTAAATGCCCTGAATTCCCCCTTTTTTGAGGTGTCATGCGAAAAAATATGAAGTGGTTAGATAGGGCTGGCGATTCCCCAACTACCCTACCTCACACTTTTTTCAAGCTAAATTGGTGTTTTCCTGTCAGAAGCCACCAAAATGCAGCCCCCCCCACACTCTTTTCAATAAATCTGACTGATCCTGCCTTCTATGCTGATGTCAGGATGTCCAAGTGACGTCCCAGTCAGCCAGCATGTCCCAACGTGCCCTGCCTGATTTCTACCTGAAGGACTGCCTGCTTCTGCCCCCAGGTAGTCATTTATTATATATATATATTTATTTATTTGGCCCCATCTGGGCTTTGCTGCTACTGCACTTATGCTATTGTGGGCCTTTATAGCTCGAGTGTGCCTCTGTTGCTGTCTCTGTTCTGCTGTTCTCTGTCCCCCCCCAGTCTACAATTCAGTCCCTTGGGGCTCCCAGACCAGCTGCCGTGCAGCTCTTTATTTACTTTACTCCCCTCCTGGACCTCTCAGCCCTTTTCTGCCTGATCCTGTGCCCTGCAGGTGCAAAAATTATTATTGTAAAAATCTTGGCCCCTCGGCCATTCATTTAGCAGCAGTGCAGCTTCTGCATGTGGCCCCTGCCACCCTCTTGATCCTCTCACCCCCCAGGCTTCGCATTCATGCTGCAGAGTGGCTCCATTGAACAGCAGCACCCTGGTTGCTTTCTCTGCCTCCTCCTGCACTCTTTAAGCACCGTGGGGCATAATAAATAGAAACTACTGCCGCCGAAGCGGCGATCGGGATGGTGAAGGGAAGCGCTTTCACTACATGCCTCCTCCACCTCCCGCTGCTCCACTACTATCCCCCAACTCCCACCTGGCAGAGTAGGTCACAGCCTGCACTCCATGCAGGTTGGGAGTGCTGGCGTGCCTGCAGGCACACTCCTAACATGGTCGCGCTGGTGGCTGTCTGCCTCTGCACTCCAACTTACTTTCTCTGCTGCTGCTGCCAGAAACTTAGTGCCTAGCACTAACAGGGCACAGCAAGCCCCACTGCAAACCCCAAGAAAGGGTTTTAACTTTATTTTAAAACCAATGCTGGCCTCCTGACTGAGGTGTAGCCCCTAGACCACCAGGGCACTTTATTTAAATTAATATTGGCCTTCACAGGGCATTTCCAAGCCCCACAGCATCTCCACTAGCCCATCTGCTACTTTATTTAACAAAAGGGCTACTATATTTAACATTTTGGCTACTATCCCCACACTAGCCCACTAGCCCACATGGCTACTTTAGTTAAAATTGTGGCTACTTGACCACCACAAGGGGCACAGGGGCTTTTGCTGTGTCACCACTTCCCTAAATCTCACTCTCTCTCTTTCTTCTGGCCTTCCTTTTACAGTTTTCTTTAACTTTCTAATCTCTTTCTCCTTTTTTTCCACAGGTCTGAACAGGACGAGGGCCCCTGGCTATCAGATAAGTATTTCTTTTATTCCTACCCTTTCCATTCTGCCCTGCTGGAGCCCTAAAGAACTACGGATCCTTTGTGACCCCTTTTCTCTCTTTGTTTTTTACAGGTGCACAGGTGTCACCCCCTCAGACTCCTACTCTGGCACTCTGCGGCAGGTAAGTCCCTTTATTTTCTTATTTTAATTTTGGCGGGTTGACTGTAATGGGTGGCCGTGCCCGTTACATCCCCCCCCCAAACATTAATGAAGTTGATCAGACTGCCACCAGGCAGGCTTACACAGAAGTAACAACTCATACTATACTCACTTAACATTTCACTATGTTTATAACTATGTACAAACTAGCATTCAGGTTTTTTATGACATGACAGTTTTTCTAGCATAAAGATCAGAGCTGCTACTTCTCTTCCAGGGTTCCCCAGTTGTGCTGAGCTCTATAGTTCACTGGTATTCGTGGTCTAAGCCTATTCTTCCCTGAGTCCCTACTGTTTTGGTTCTCCTCCTCGCCAGTTAAAGGAGCCTGAGACAAATTGGTCTGTCACCCCAATTCAGTGTTAGGGTGTGTGTTGTATCGTACCCCTGAACTTTCTAATGTTTGAGATGTGGTGTACCTCCCTGCTCTGTCCAGTGGCAGGTTCCAAAAGTCCATAGGTAATATCTGAACATTTCTTGGAAATGATGTAGGGCAGTGGTTCTCAAATGGTGAGGCCAGCCTCCCAAGGGAGGCCCCATACTGTTCCAGGGGAGGCCCAGTGAAGTCTGAGAATGTACAGTACTTAAATTTTAAGTTTTGAATGTTTTGTGTGAAGGGAACAAGCAAACTAAATATGGATAATGGAGGGGAATTTCTTTACTTATGCATAGACCTGTGACCAGGAAATGCCCTGAGCCAAAGCTTGTTTATACTGTAGGCATATATTTATGTAACCCCTAGATAGGCTATCCCAGAGGCTACTACCCTACCTGATTTGCCACTAACAGGTTGAGGGCCTGGATTCAATGGCGGGTGCCTCCACCCAGGAGGTCAGGGTTTGCAATAGTTAAACTAGCTTGGTCACAGCCCTCTGGGACACTGCAACCCCCTTTCTTCCCACTAGTGGCCCACACAATATATCAAATTACCTTCACAGTATACACTTACCCCCAGGACTGGTTCGGCACTGGGACCTCCTGTGAAATGAGATACAGTGCAACAATCACAGTACAGTACTTTAACATAGACAAATACCTCAGGCAGTATAACTTTGCTAAACAAGCAGCTCTAATTTATTAGGGGAATATAACAAGGACAGGGGAAATCAGGTTAATTAGCTTATCACTCTAATAATCTACCTATGGCTCTGTGCACAGGCTCTCCCTATCAGTTACTGTCCCTGGGTACCCAAGCCCTAGTAGCTAGTCCAAACCGTGGCAGCTGGTAGGGGCCCTTTCACACAGAGAAAAGGAGAATTAAACAGTCAGCAGTACAGTAATTCCATTTGGATTTAATGTGGCAATTCAACAGGGAGCGACCCTGAATTAGTACTCCGACCTCAAATAAGATAGGGTCCTTCAATGTCAGCAGGGCTCACTTGAGGTACACAAACCTCTTCACACATCCATATAAAGAAAGCACTATACCAGGCAGGCTGCATCTGTATCGATCGCGAATTACTGCACAATACCGGGAGAACACACAGCAGATTCAGTTCCTGACAGACCGAGTGCAATTTTCAGCAATTCTTCCAGTCTTCTACAGGGTGAGCCTGGTTTCTACTCTTCAGAGATCCTTTGATTCTTTTCACAGGGCCCAGTTCAGTCCTAACAAGCTGCAGACCGAACTCTGGCCTTCACACGTTTTTGACTAAAACTGCACACTGAAAAAGCACAGGGCTCCTTCCTTCTTCACTGCCAAAGCTCAACTGAAACTCCAACCGACAAAACCAGGGCACTTCCTTTGAGTTCCTCCCAGTTCTTGACTGGATTGGCTGTCACTCACAATAGACTGCTGCTGTTGGTCCAAAAAGGCACTGAAGTCAAACTACATCTCCCAGAGTCACTGCCCATACAATCCTCTTGTGGCTGGCTCAGATTATGAGTCCAAGTTCTGATTACGTCCAAGGCACCATTTTAGAGCTAGCTTACCCCACACTGATTGGTCCAGTTCAGCAGTTCAAAACTAGAATGGGGAACTAGCAGACACAGTTCTGACTGCAAAGAAAGCAGGTTAGACAAACTGTAATTTCATTATTACTCTAAATAATTTCTGGCAAACAGTTACATCTTTCAGATAGGTTCCCTTTGCACTCCTAGTGACTGCAAAAATGAAGTGAATTGGCAGCAGCTTGAGTGGTACTCAATCAAAGAAACACACAGTCCCCCCCCATACAAACTAATTATGTCTGCAAGCAGACAGCTCTTAAAGAGACAGTACCAGAGGTTCTAAAAACACTCACTGATAAATGGCTTAAATGCCAAACACCATTCAGGCTTGGAGCATTCAAGCAAGCTCCTGGAAGTCTTTTGAGAACCCCCATTTGCAGGGGGGTTACATTTACATGCAAATTGGTGACTAAGAAGGCACACCGAGTCAAGGCTTGTTTCTACAGTAGGTGTTTTATATGCAAATTAGTGACTGGGAAATGCACACTGAGTCGAGGCTTGTTTCTACAGTAGGTATTTATTTTATATGAACTTGGTGTCTGGAAAAGGCAGTCTGAGCCAATGCAAGTTTCAGGTGTGACCTCGGTAAGGGTACAAGAAGTTGCTTAACAGGGTAAGGGGGGAAGAGATGATGTGGTTAGGTTAGTTGTTCTAGATAGAGAGGAAGTAGCATAATAAGGGTCCAAGAGTTAGAATAGTGGAGTGACAAGGATAACCTGGGTTGTGGGGTCTTGGGTGGAGAACAATAAGTCAAATAAAAAGAGAATATACTCTGTCAACATTATTAGTCTCGCTTGATTCCTTGTGTACTGTGCAAAAGTATAATAATTTTTTTCTAAGGGAGGCCCAAGATTTTTTCCAAATTTGAGGGAGGCTCAAAATCTGTTCCATGGCTTGGTGGAGGCTCACTGTCACAAAGTGTGAGAACTAATGATGTAGGGTCCTTCCCATGGGTGAGCTAGCTTTGCACAGAAGCCATCTTCCTTGCTGGACTGCATGTGTCGTTTCAAGAGCACCATGTCCACCACTTCAAAAGTAACTGTCCTATTTTTCCAGTTATAGTACTGTTCCAGATAGTGTTCATTCTACATTCAAGTATGTCTCCTGCGTTCTGTCATCACCTCAGGGAATTGCTGTAAGACTTCCGGGAATTGAGACTTTGCCTTGGTCTCAACATCTTCTCCCTTCACAGTAGTACTGCAGATTAGTGAAGCTGCATCACCCAGGATTTGCTCTGGTTTGTGGCAGGATGAGAATGTCAACATAAAACTAAAAAAAAAACATTTATTCTTTTCACTCTGTTCTGTTCTCTTAAACTTTTCTGTCTATCCTTAATTTCTTGTCAGGGTGCCCAGCCTGACAATTCTGTTCTCCTGCCTGTGCTATACCGTTAATCTGTTGTCATTCTAGCCATCAAAACTGCCACATGAAGTTAAAAGCAGATCCCCTTTAAAGCCTCCTGCTACGTAAATTCTGTGGAAGATTTTGAATCTCCCAAGAAACAAGAGTGTTTCCAACACCAGAGCAGATTGCCATATAGCCCCATTTTAAAGTGAGTCTCTGCAAGACTGGAAGATGAGCAAGCAGGCTGTTGCAAGGGAGAAAGTAAACTCTCCCTGCAGCTCGCTGTAGATCTCGCTCTGCTGCCTGAAAACAAAGAGATTAAATAAAAAGTTAAAATAAGTACTGCAGCATTAGTGCAGACTGTTCCTGTGTATAAAACATGATTTGGGGTGTTTGACTTGTTATTGTGTTGTTTAAAGCTACCAAGAAGTGAAGTACAGTATGGGGAGGAATAGTGCAAAGTTTGCTGACTGCTGAAATGGCAGAGCTGTCGGGGTGGGGTGGAAATGTAAAACATAAAATATGTTTAAATACAGTTCTAGTACAGTAAATTAAGGATAATAATAATACTAGGCTCTTTTTGGAATGTATGCAGAGAATAAAAATGTGTTCAAATGAAGTAAAGGTATAAGTAGAAAAACTAAGCCAAGTAACAAATTTAAGGGATAAATAAACAAGGCTGAATAGTGATAGAGCTAGTCTGGCTTCACAGAATAAATAGAGGGGGAGCGCGCCCCTACTCTGTTTTTATCTGGGAAGATTAGAGTCCTCTATAAACAAGTTTGATTTTCTTGGTTTCTTTACCTGAAATGGTGGTAGGTAGCAAGAGATGGCTTCTATAGAGCTGGCAGCCCAGAAAATGACTGCTAATATAGAAGTGGTGTGGTGATGTCATTGAAAGGGGAAGGGCTAAAAATGTCCTTGATGATGCTTTCACCACCAATTAAGGTTCCTCTAAGTTAAAATGAGTACCTATAGAGTATTACTAATATTATGTTGAAAAAAGGCATAATAAGCTTTAGATTTAGAGAATTTGAAGTCTAATCTTAAGTTCCAGAGAGGAATAAGTTTTTTTGGTATAATTGATAGTCACATGTCAATGATGTCATGATTATTGCACTATATTAACCTCCTCACCAGTAGGCGAATTCAGGTGTGCTGGTCAGTTTCTTCTGACCAAGCAAGGGAGAGGAGGTGTGAGTGCCTACATACCAGAGTGGAGGAAAATATTGAATACAGAGAAGAGCAGGAAGTCTGAGGAAAGACTAGCCTGATTATTTTTTTTTTGTTTGTTGTTATTTTGCTGTGAAAGTTTAAACACCCATTTCTTTTCTGTAAATATTTTTTGAACAGTTAATTTTTGTTATCATTTTTGGAAAATAAAATGATAAACGCTACACCAGCGTTTTTTATGCACTTTATGTAAGGACTGGTGTCTGTTATTGAACCCACACGCATACATGGTTCTAGCTGCATGATGGCAGAAACTTGTTCAGTGGCTCCTTCTTCCATTGCTTGCATGAGGGCTGGCTTGGAAACTGTTTCTCTGTCTGAGGTTAGAGCTGCTGCACCTTGTGGTGTGGTCACCCTCTTGCCGCAGCATCGATTGTTAGTTCTAAGTCTCTGATAGTGTCCATACCCAGTTTCACATCTGCCACTGCGTGATCGAAGATGAGAGCATGACCCTGCCACTCCTGGCCTAGTGCTTCAGTCTCGACCTCGCCATGCCCCCATGGATGATAGGCCTCTTCTGAAGTGAGTCTAACTTCCACCTCTGTGCCTTTCTTTTTTTTATTTACTATACTTTTTTTCAGGACGAGGTCTGTCAGAACTCTGCCCTGGTCATGGTCCCCTTGTGCCTCCATCTCCGATCATTGCCAGCACTCCCCGGTCACCCCTGGCTTACCTCCCAGAGGGTGGGGTTGCGGTGACTTCCCCAAGGTCGCTGCAAGTCTAGTATCTACTTAGAGAGCTGGCATTGGAGGCAAATGGATGCTCCAAAGGGAGGGCATCACAGAGATGGACCGAGACCAGGTTTTTTCCTCCCTTGTGAACAGGGGCAGGGACGTGCAATGACGGCCAGCATCCTCCCCGCCCCTGAATGATCCAGGCGTTGGTGTTCTGATGGCATACCCAGCCTCCACTGGGTGTCGCTAGACACCGAACACTTGCACCCCCCTCTCCCCAGAGAAGGAGAGCAGTCTAAGGAGGCTCTATCGTTCTCCCCCGGCCGGCCCTCCGGCGACCTGAGTCTGTTCCCGAACCCGGGTCGCTGGCGTCACAAGCGGAAATCCAACTGCTGTGCCAGCGGGCCAGCCCTCTGTACCTTTCTGGTACCAGGACTATGCCTCCAGGTCATTCTTCCATGCATCACGTGAGATAATGATGTAGGCTGCTCCTGTATTGACCAGACCTTGCACTGGAGTCCCTGCCAATGTAATTGTGAGGTATAATAACTGTGTCTTCCCTTCTTCCTCTGAACCTGCTGCTTCCCCTTTGACTATTACAGTTCCCTCTGGACTTGCACTGATAGCCAAGTTGGTTACCGCCTCTGGACTGGTAACATTTATCATGTTAGCTACTGGTCCTGCTGGTGCTTGCTGAGGACAGTTATAACTGAGATGATTTGGGCTGTCACACTTGAAGCATCTTTTCTCTCCCGATGCTGTTGCCACTCTCCAACCTTGATTTGGCTGTGGCTACCGGGTCTGACCACTCCACCTGTCCTCTGGTGCCCAATGTGGGGGTCCCGTTGGTGGGGCCTGACTGTTGAAGGGCTTGACCCTGGGTGGGTTTTGGTACTGTTTCAGGTTCTCTGACAATTCTTGGGCCTTTTGGACCAACTCCTCAATCGTTAGGGGTTTGATGCACACAAAATGGTTCTGCAGTTCTGGTTCCAAGGTGCTTGACATGAACTCCACTCCTCCTCTTCAGGCACCCCAGGTTACAGTCATTGGTACACCTCCCACTTGACCAGGATAAAGTCATTTAGTTTATCTCTTGGCTGTTGGAGCCAATCCAGCTCCCTTCTGAGATACTGCCTGTTATGGATTCTGTCAAAGTATTCTAAGAAGTGAATTCTGCACTGCCTCCAATTCCGAATCTAAGGGCTCTTATACCGCCACCACTTGCAGGCATGTCATTGTAAGGCACCCTCCCAGTGCTGTAGCCAGGTTGCTTCAGTTATATTCGCTTGCCTGAGAACTTGCTCAAAACCTCTCAAGAACTCTCTGGGGTTCTCCTCTGAGTCACCGACAAAGGTGGGTAAATTATTGCCCATCCATGGTGTGAAGATAGGGACAATGGGTGATGTTGTATTCTCTCTCAAAGGTCTGTAATCACTTCTAGTAGGATCTACATATTCCTGTTCTGCCTCTCTCCGTCTTCCTGGAGTAGACGTGTGATATGGGTCCCACTGCCTCTGTACCGATGGTTCTTTTCCTCTCTCTCACTTCTCTACTGCCACACTCAGGTGTTCCACACTGGAGACAAGCTTAGTTAACATGCCTTTCAACCTGCCCATCCTGTCTCTGACTCTTTCGTCCTCTTCCTCGCTCTCTGCTGCACTGGGTGTTGCCCATTCACGGCCTCTTCAAACTGATGTTGTCTGCATCTTCTGGGTACCTTTTCTGGCGTTCATCCCTGACATGTTGCTCCACGGCTCAGAAGAATTGTTAAAGCCCACCTGATCCACAGTACACCATGCCACTGAACTCCGGCAATGTTCCCCCACTAACTGCCTAAAACTCTCACTCAGCTCATACATGTCTGAACAGAATGAGGGCCCCTGGCTATCAGATAAGTATTTATTTTATTCCTGCCCTGTCCCTTCTTCCCTGCTGGATCCCTAAAGAACTGCGGATCCTTTGTGACCCCTTTTCTCTCTTTGTTTTTTGCAGGTGCACAGGCGTCATCCCCTCGGACTTCTACCCTGGCATACTGCGGCAGGTAAGTCCCTTTATTTTCTTATTTTAATTTTGGTGGGTTGACTGTAATGGGTGGCCATGCCTATTACACTGGGAAGGGAAAGAATATATATAGTAGCAAAACATAGGACAACATTCAATCAAGTGGGCACTGCTGAGCTTTGAAAGAGAAGTACACGCTCGTCTGGAGCTCTGCAGATTTCAGCTGAAAAACTCAAGTAAAATGCTTTAAAATAAACATCTTTAAGTTGAAATTACTTATGATAGCAATCAGTTAATCTCATGGATAAGTTTGTTTCCCCCAAAACGTTTGGGAGAGGAGTTCCAGCTCGAAGGCACAAGGCCTCTCTCACTATGGCTGGAATAAGAACCCCTACTGGTATGCAAACATACTCTGACTTGATCACCAAATCTAAACTGTAGGCTAAACCGACATTGGCATCAATCCAATCCTTCCTGGCTGAGTTCCAGGCAGAAGTCCATCAAGCTACTTCTAGGATTGAGAGTTCACTTGCAGAAATGTCCTCTCATTGCTCCTCTAATGAAATGAAGGTAGAGGACACAGAGCAAGCCATTAAGTGTAATGAAAATGAAGTCAAAGCAGTTTCGGTGAGGGCTCTTACTTTTGAGGATGCAGTGAATGCCATGCTGCATTCACAGTTGGCTCAGACATCAAGATTGGAGAGTCTAGAGAATAACACTCTCAGAAGAAATCTGAGACTTATCAGTTTTCCTATAACTGTCTTAATTTTGGAGATGAAAGAGACAGTTGAAAAAGCTCTCACTTTGTTTTTTTCATTAGAACCCTCACTTTTACTGGAGAATGTCTATAGACCTCCTATTCGTCAGACAAAAGAACCTGCCATGGATTTCCAGAAGCCAAGAGTTATAATAATTACTTTCAATAATTTGGCAGAGCATAATAAACTACTTCAGATGACCCGAACGACAAAGCACTGTGTTTACGAGGTTTACCGTTTTCATCTATTCCCTGATTTTTGCCTGCAAACCCAGTGCAGACATAAGTGTTTTCTTCCAGTTCTGTCAGAATTTAAAAAAGCCGGGCTAACAGCTACCTTGCTTGCATCAGCTGATTTGCAGGTACAGTTTCAGGGTAAAATGTATTTCTTTGATGATATTGATTCTGCTAGAGCATTCTATGAGAGTAATGTTAAAACACCAGAGGGTATTGGCTCTGATCTTGAAGAGGATGAAGCAGAGCTCATAGAATACCATCCAGAGAATATCTAAAGTATTGCTTCTGAATCTCTGCCCCTTTAAGATGAACTACAAATGCTTTAATTGACTTTCTCATTGATTGGCTATGTTTAGAACTCAGTATGGGGGGAGGGTGTTTGGATTTAAAGGCTTTTACTTTATAATTTGATTTGATTTAAGGCTGAGAAGTAAAAGCTTGGAGCACATTCGATGTTTAATATAAAATAGATTCTATTAATAAGATCTAAGAATAAACATATGCTATGTTTTTTTCTTTAACACCCCTAACAAATTAAAACATCCTTTTGTGCTTTATTTCAGTTTAATGTTTATGTATTAATCATCTCTTAATGTTTGCTAATTGAGAAAAATTTTTATTCTTTTATTTTTTTCCTCTTAAGGAATAAAAATAATGTAAATAAAAAAAGGACAAACATTCAATTAAAAAGTTAGTAGAAAGTAGAATAACATACAAAAGTATGACTGTGCAAAGAATAAAGTGTGGTGCAGTACAATTAGAGAAATGTAGTGGCATGGAAATTAACCCAAGGCAGGAGTGGGGACCCAGCCAGCTGCTGATCAGGATGGTTAAGGCATGGCCATGGAGGTATCAGGAGGAAGGGTAACAGGAACAGGTGGAGAGGGGTTGCTGTTTCAATTGGTGCCTGAAGGAACTAGGGAATGGGGAAAGGTGGAGGGAGGAGGGGTGTTGTTTCCAGAGTAAGGGAAGTCAATAGGAGAAGGCAGATTGCCCAGGAGAGGAGTGGGGGTGAGGAGTGGAAAAAGTCTGATGGTCTCTGGAAAGGAGTGACCAGGAGGCAGGGGGGAGTTGGGAGAGGAGAGAGAGAGGGGAGAGATGAGAGGAGAGATAAGAGGGAAGTGAACCAAGCCAAAATTTGGATATGAATGAGTCACAGTGAGCCTGGCGATGAGAGGGCAGCTGGAGGATGGGAAGGGAAGAATACAGTGTACAATGGTAGGTGTGTGTGTGTGTGTGTGTGTGTGTGTGTGTGTGTGTTGGGAGGGTTGTAGCAAAATGGCAGAAGGCATTGTAGAGGGGATCCAATCTGGTGAGGGATGTGGAAGGGGCGATGCCATAGACTAGATCTGCATAGTCCAAGACAGGGAGTGCCATTTTGGTGACAAACTCCATGTGGACTTGCAGAGATTAGCAGTCTTTGTTGCAGTGCAGGGCACTGAGCTGGGGATGGAGTTTAGTATAGACTGCATTGATGTGGGCTGAGAAGTCAAGCTTACTGTCTAGCCATCAACAGAACAATCTGTTCACTTATGTTATTTAATTTATTCTGTGTATTGCCATTAGTCTATATCCACATTGTAAGTTAATGAATAAATAATAAAAGTATCCTTAAAAAAAGCTTACTGTCTAGCCACACTCCAGGATAGTTGAAGGACGGAACTGCTTCAAGAGGTGTGCCAGCCTGAGTGGTGAAACCACGGGGAGTAATGTGCCTGGTCAGTTTCTGACTGGTGCCAAAGGTCATGGACACAATTTATTTAGTGTTGACTCTAGGTTGATTGGATTGGAACCAATGCAGAACGTTATTGAGGTCCTGCTGGTGAAGGTCTTCCACAGCTGCGGTAGAGGAATCAGTAGTGAAGATAACTGTCACCTCCATACATGTGGATATGTGAGTTGGCACAAGTAGAGGGAAGGTCATTCAGGAAGATGGAGAAAAGTTTGGGACCCCCAGATGGAGTCCTTTGGGATCCCAGCCTGGTTAGGAAGGGGAGGTGACAGGAATGGAATCAAGCCACAGTGGGAGCTGAGAGGCCAGCACAGCTCAGCTTGTCCAGGAGGAGTGGATGGGACACAGAGTTAAAGACTTTGGCATGATCACTGAAGACAGAAGCCATAATGTGCACCTGATCCATCCATCCAGCCTGGAGAAGACAGAATCAGTAACACACAGTAGGGAGAAGATGTTGTAATGAAGCTTCCAGAAACCAGACTGTAAGGGTGAGAGGAAGTTAGAGGATGAAGGGAAGACAATAAGTCTAGACTGGACTAGTTTCTCTTACAGCTTAGAGAGGGAGGGTAGGAGGGAGAAGGGATGGAAGGTGCCAGGGGAGGAGGATCACCCCTTTGTGAAGTGGAGTAACTTTGGCCAACTTCCAGAATTGGGAAACAGCACTTAAGGAGAAGAAAAGATTGAGAAGGTGAGTAAGGAAAGCTGCAATGGTAGGAGCAAAGAGGTGGGGAAGCTTGGGGTCCAGACAATTACAGCTGTACTTTGACAGGTTGTGGGAAGAAAGGGCAAGCAGGGTTTCCTGTATGGTGATAGGGATGAATTGGAAACCAGGTTAGTGATGGGGGAGAAGAGCAAGAGAGGAGGCAGAAGAGCTAGGAGGGGAGGAAGAAGAAGGTAGGGCACAGGTTGTGAAGAACTTGTTGAAATGAGCAGCAACAGAGGTAGGGTCTGCTACAGGTGAACCATTTACCGCAAGGATTAGAGGAGCAGTCTGGGCAGGAGGTCAGAAAGGGAGTGGATGACATTCCAGATCTTTGCTGGGGCCTTAAGATTTTCTGGAGATCTGCCCTTGAAATAGTGTGATTTAGCAGCATGGGCAGCCTTTGTATAGTTGTTCCTCTAACTCCTGTATGAGATGAGGTTATGAGAAGAGTGTGATGATTTGTAGTAGGCTGAATTGAGGTCTCACGACTTGCACAGATCAAAGATTTCAGTGGTAATCTGGGGTGGTGGGTGGCTTTTACTATGGATTTCCTGAAGGGGGCATGCTTGTCCAAATAAAATGCTGGTCTCGCTATTTAGTCCTTGCAGTGCAGTGGTGAAGAGTTCCTTAGTGTCCGACTGATGGGGAGTGAGGTCAAGCATGCCTGGAAGCACCAACTGGACTGGAGAGATTTCAACCCAGTGCCCATCACACGCAGCCCAAAACAAAATGGCTCATCAGTAAGGGGTTACAAGAGGAGGCAGCAAAGGTCTCTAAAGCATCTGGGACAGGATAATGACCCAGCCATCCCTGCACTGACCCCAGTATAGGGATGTCAGTGTTTAAAATGATACTGCTTAACAGTCCCACCACATGGGATGAAAGAGGATGGGCCTTTTATATCCATTACATGCTAGGCCATGGGTAGTGGGTTCATCAGTGTATCAAGTGTCCTCCCCAGGGAATTCTTAGTTACTTTGTAACAACCTTGCACCTATTGATCCTCTGGTTTGAGGTGCATAGTTGAGTGTACATATTATAGGGAGCTTTACTGCAGTACAAAATTAAAATGTGAGGTAGCTGCCAGTCACTGGTGAGAAATATGCCTGAGCACCCCCAGGCATTATCCAAACTGGGCTGTCCAGAACCTATCTCAGATCCATCTGCTCTGAGGACTCCCGGCCCACAACCCCCCCAAATAACGCCCATCCATTATCTCATAACCTCATAAACAAGGGGTAAGGACTTCCGTGATGTCACGGAGCCACTAGCAGCTGAGTAAGTGGGGTTCCTGACCCCAGAGGCTCAAAATCTACAAAATCTTTGCATAATACAGCAAACTAATGAACAAGATGGCAAGTAAGAGCCATCCAAAAGATAGACAAGGCAGAACCAAACATAAACATACATCGGGCTCTCAGGATATACAATGATACCAATCGCAACGACAGGCCACCAGCCTGAGCCCTTCTCCCTCAAGCATCACAGATATGGAGGAGAAAAATGATCCTCTATCTACATCCAGATTTGAGCAATTGTTTAAAGAAATAAAGGAAATGCGTGCTGAGACAAAGATGGAATTCAGGCAGTTGAATCAGAAGCTTACTGGATTAGAGCAAAGAATGGAACAGGTGGAAAGCAGGGTGTCTGGCGTGGAGGACAATGCAACACAAACAGGCCTGATCTTGCAAGCACTGATAGTGCAGACAGAGCAACTCAGGGAGAAAAGCATAGATCTGGAGAGTTGCTCATGTAGAGAGAATATTCACCAACATGGCCTTCCAGAAGGCACAGAAACAGGGCACATGACTGAATTCGTATCAGACTTGCTAACAGACATATTACAACTTCCAACTGGCTATCAGTTAGGGATAGAGAGGGCCCATCACGCCCTTCAGCCAAAACTCACGGATGCAGGCACCAGACCAAGATCGATAATAATAATTAAGTTCAATAGCTATAAAACAAAGGAAGACATCCCGGCAAGAGCATGGAAGCAAAAAGAAGTAAAATATTTAACATCCAGATTGTTTTTTGACCACAATTTCTCCCCAGAAATACAAAGACAACGGCTGAAATTAAATGAAATTCTAAACGTACTTAGAGCTAAATGTATCCAGTTTAATACTCCATACTCAGCAAAGATGCACATCTTCTGGTCAGAAGGAACCAAAGTGTACGAAACACCAGAGGAAGCCGAATCAGTGTTGGTGGAGAGAGGCCTAATGGAGCCATTGGACCCGATAGCACCGGACTCACTTTCCCAGAAGGCTCGGGCAAACATCTCAGATTGGTCAGTAGTGTTGGGCAAAAGGAGAAGGACATGACACAACGACATCATCACTAGCTCATCTACACGCTCTGAAAAAATTGTTGCAGCAAATGCAGGAGAAACAGAAGGATTACCGAGCAGACACACAGGACTGAGCCGGTCCATAATTTATCTTTCTGGCCTTTGAATGTAGAAAGTCGCATGGTGTAGGGTAGCACTCAGGCTGCTCCTGTAACTAAAAGGGAACCTTGGTACTTTATTTGCTCACCCTGATGCAAGCTCCAAGAAGAGAGTTGAAGCCTGTTAACTTTCATTTCAGCGATGATAGCAGGATTAGCCACATGTCGTGTGGTAACAGAGAACATGCCTTAAAACTAGTTATATTTTTCAGCGAAGTATAATTAGAGTAGACTATTTCCCAAATGTCCATCTTTCAACTCTCAATGCATATGCTGTGTTTAGAAAAACATGTTTAGAACAGTTTCTTGGGTCTCAGAGGGAATGGGGACATGTGTTATGGTTGTTTGGGGCTTCTCTTTAGCAGATTAGCACTCACAATGACAGGCTGGGGGCTGGTGACGTCAGTAGCATTGCCTTTCTAGGCAATAGCTTTGGAGCCTAATTCTAAATAACTGGGCTCTCAAGGAGTGTTGTAGTATACTGTGACATAGTTTATCTCCCCGTCCTAGCATCTCTCCTTGGGGGGAGTTCTCTTACTCTGTGGAGTCCTGCTGGGAATAGAGACCCCATTTGTTTTGTTATAAAGGGTCTTCACTTGTGGAAGCACACTTGTTGAATTTATTGGATTTTGAATAACGCCATGGTTCAGGTGTTTTTGAGACTGTTAAACACTGTTACTGTACTATATGAAGGGGACTACGTGGGATATGTGTGTGGGGGAATTGGGGTTGAGAGATGGGAGGAAAATATAAAATGTAACAGGGAGGGTTCAATTTGAAGAATAATTTGTGGGAAGATGGATAGATCAGATGCTATGATTTTATCTTACAATGTTAACGGCCTCACGCACCCTATAAAGAGAAGTAGGATTTTATCCTTTATATGGAAAACTAAGGCAGTGGCCATTCTGTTGCAGGAGACTCACCTGAGTCCGGAGGAGCATGAGAAGCTCAGACAATTTGGGTACCAAATAGTTAAGTTTTCCTCTTACAGGAAGGGCAGATGGAGGGGCATGGCAAATCTGATCCCTTCTGAAGTCCCTTTTGAACTTCAGGATACAATTATAAATAAAGAGGGGAGGTATGTTGGAATAAAGGGGGTGTACAATGGTACAAAATTCACACTGGTGTCAGTTTATGCTCCTCCTTGCTCAAACTTCCTGTTTTATAAGGAATTCCTGTTGAAAATTACAGAGTGGGTGGAAGGTCATTTAATCATTGGGGGCAATTTAAATCTTAGACTTAACCCGTCCATGGACAACTCCGGCTCAACTAACAGGGGGGAGAATGGAGCAGCGAGAAAGGTCGTTCTGCTGATGGGAGAGCTTGGCCTAGTAAATGTATGGAGGCAGCTGAATAAAAACATTAGACAATATACCTTTTTTTCTGCGGCATATCAAACATATTCAAGACTAGATTATTGTCTGGTACCCAGGGATTTTATGGGTTCTTGCTCCTCTCGTAGATGGGGGACATGACCCTGTCTGACCATGCTCCAATATATATGAAGGTTTGCTTGGGTCCTCTTAGAAAGACCACTTTCTGGAGATTGAATGTGTCCTCATACGTGATGAGGAAACCCAGGAGACAATAAAGGAGACTATTGAACAGGTGATAAAGGACAACGCTAGCCCAGAAATTTGGTTCCATGTCATAAGGGCAATTGCTGAATGGTGATTGTCCTTGTGGCGAGTGCACATCGCTGAAGTTCAGTTTCGGTGATGTGCAACTGCAGTGCCAGTGACAGCTGTGCAAAAACAACAACATTTCTTTTATGCCTGGGGCTCAGGGGGGTGCATGTCGGGGGGGGGCATTCAGTAAAAAATTAAAAACACCTGTCTAGGGCTGGGTGAAACAAAAAACTCTGGCGCCCAGTCCCAAACCCTTCATCCCCACCACCCCAGACCAGCAGCACCCAACCCACCACACCATGACGCCAGTTGAACACCAGCTCGACGGCACCCCGCAGCACCACCCCTCACAAACCCTCCTACCCATTGCTCGGCACGCTCACCCCCCATGTGCATACATGCACGATATCCTGTCACTGTATCGCAAACCCTCCCCATCCAGTTGCCCTCCCTACGCCCTCACCATCGGGGCAGTCACTGCAAGTGGGTAGCTGTTTTGGTAGGCACCCACTTGTGGTTAGCCCCCTTCACAGGATACCCAGAAATGTCACCAGTGATCCTGTGGGACATGGTAAAAGCAATCATAAGAGTCAAATTAATAGAAATTTTATCTAGGTGTAAAAAACAATGGGAATATATGAGGGCACAATTACAGGAAAAAATTAGGGAATTAGAACAGCAACAGAGAACAGAGAGAAAGAGAAGGGCAGGACACTGATCAGGCTTGAAAAGGAATTGCTGGGATTATTAGACTATCATATAGAGCAGAAGTTATTATATTTAAGGAAGAGATTCTATGAAGGGGGCCCAAGAGCCTTAAAGCTCTTAACTAGTAGACTAAGGTAAAATAAAGCTAAAGCCAGCATTCCTAAGATGCGAGACCCCAGAAGTAATAATTGGCAATACTCGATTGAAGGGATAGCGAACACCTTTAGGTCCTTCTATGAAAAGTTATATTGTGAAGGAGTCACCCCCACCAGTGAGGAAATTAGAGACTTTTTGACTCCTTTAAACCTCCCTAAAATTACAGAAAAATGGAAAAGGTCCCTCATATCACCATTTACACTGGTGGAGATTCACACAGAAATTTCACCGCTAAAAGCAGGAAAATTCCCTGGAACAGACAGCCTAGCAAATGAATTCTGCAAACAATTTAAAGGTAGCATCTCCCCATTATTACTGCAGGCTTATACTTTTGTGTGGGAGGATGAATGCTCTGCAGTGATCTCCTGGTCCCAAGCTATAATTTCAGTTTTGCCAAAGCTGGCCAGGGACCCCACTGTATGTTCATCATATAGTCCTATATCCTTATTAAATACAGACTACAAAATTTTAACAGGTATGATGGCTAGGAGACTGGAACAGATATTACCCACCATCATACATTTAGATCAGATGGGTTTTGTCCCAGGATGACAAACAATGGACAATATAAGGAGATCAAAAAACACAGTGGATTGTTTGCAGGAGACAGCCATGCCCACCTATTTGATGAGCATGGATGCAGAAAAAGCATTCGATCAAATCTCCTGGACCTTTTTACAGGACACGCTGGCCGGATTTGTCTCCCCCCGTCCATTTATAGATTATATTGCTAAATTGTATTTGGCGCCTGTCACTTACATAATGGCCAATGGACATCTTTCTCAGTAATTCAGATTAGCTATACGTACAAGACAGGGTTGTCCCCTGTTTCTGCTTCTTTTTGCTCTTTATATTGAGCCATTGGCCCAGAGCATCAGGTTGAATCCCAAAATAAATGGAGTAAAAATAGGGGACACAGTACATAAGTTAGCTTTATATGCAGACAATGTTTTACTTTTTTATTTTTTTTGAGGGTGTTTTTTCTCCTGGGGCCTCCAGTCGACCAACCTGTCTTCGCATCCCTTTCTCCGGCTGCCGTCTGACCCGTACCGGTCTCCCTGGAGGGTGATCACCCAATTGCACCATGGCTTATTCCCCCCATGGCGGGGAGGTAGGGGGCGGCCAACAGCCCCAACCTAGAACAGATTCACACTTGGTGATCCCTCCTGAAGCCGGCACAGGTGCTCACAGATGGTCATCAAGCCGCTGTGACTGGATGTTCCCTTTTCTGCTTTTCTCCCCTGTGTGCTCACAGCGTGCAATAATGCCAGCAATTGGGTGCCCGCATGCTCCCGTGGATGCCCCCAATCAAGTGTCTGCCACATCCCGCACCCATGGCTTGCAGCTCTGTGCCACCGAACCCCAGCCTCCGCTTGGGGTCAGGCGAGCACCGGCTCCAGGAAACCCCCCCTCACTGGAGATGGAGAGCAGTCCATCGGATGCTCAATCCATCTCCTCCCTGCTGACCCACAGCAAGCCGTGCTCGTTCCCGAACACGGGTCGCTGGCATGGTGTGAGGTGCAGCATCCAGCACCTCAACCCTCAGCGCCACCGGGCCAACTCGACAATGTTTTACTTTAACAAATCCAGAAACATCACTGCCAGAAGTATTTACACAAATTGAAATATTTTCAGCCCTTTCAGGTTATACTTTAAATTGGCTGTAAACAGAGGTGTTAACATTAGCAACAGAGGTCCCGCAGATAGCGGTGGGTGAAGTGGGCTCAATCCACTCAGCAAAGTGATTCGTGGAGCAAAGGCGGATTCGCAGAGTACTCCGCAACGTGAAGTGGAGTACTTCACATTATCATGAGGAACGCGAAGTCCATTGGAAGCAATGACTTAGCATTACTCTGCTTCCCCAAGCCGCTACTCTGCCAGATTTAAGGCGAAGTGCATTGCAGGCAGTGCACTTCACCTCACTTTGCCTTGTTTTTGAGCTCCAAAGGTGAATTTTGCAGTAATTCATGGGATTTCAGGTCACATGGGCTCTGTATTGACCTGCACAGCCTCAGTTCGGGGTAATATGAGTAGGAAGGAGACAGTGTGTTCTGATAGCTGTCTGTGATAGGAATCTTGCAAAAGCTGTTCAAAAAGCATTTTTGCTTTTTTGGGGGGTTCCAACTTTAGTTCATCGATTGTAGGAAACCCTCCTGTGCCCATATCATCAAGCGTTTTTGTTTGTGTGTGGATTTTGAATGTTAATTTACAACACTGAGTGTGTGTGGTGAAAGACAGTGAAAGTGTGCTTTGGGGGAGGGGCGTATCTGTGGTGCAGGTAGATTTAAGTTGGAGAACTTGTGATTTCTTTGTTTTTTGGTTATATTTTTGTTATATAACTGACTGTGTTAATGTACACACAGTAATATTGTCAGTAATAGTTGAAATTTTCTTGCTGTTTGTTGTGTGGATGTGGTGCAGCAGTTCATAAGTTCAGGTTGTTTACATTACAAATTTACAGTACGTAACGTGGCATATTACTGAACTTTTGCATTTGCGATGCATTCCTCATTCAGCATTGTACACAAACTGTCCTGTGCGTGAGTGTGTGTGTGCAGTGTTGCATGAATCAAATAATACACCTTTTATTGTGCCACAGACTAGTGTAATTGTAAGCGCAGCAGTGTGAACCTGCTATCCACTGCAGCTGCCTGATTTTGTACTGCGATTGTGGTATCTGTTCTTAGTTTTGCTGCTTGTAGTGCTGTAAAAATCAGTACTGTCTGCATTCAGTGCTCCCCACCACCCCCATGTTCAAAAGGTATTTTTTTACCAGATTGGATTGTGTTTGTGACCTCATCAGCACCACTGGTTACTGAAGTTGTTTTAATTCCATGACGTTCTCAGAGTAGTCTCTTATTTGTTGCTGAAGCCACAGTTGTTTATTTGGCTTCACATCCAGCGTCCCTCCAATCGGGGAGTGAATGTATCAAAATCTGAATTTGGTTATAATATTTGTGGTCGATCCCCCAAAATGCCTGGAAAGAAACGTGTAAGCAAAGCTTCTTCTCACCATGGCAATGTTGGCAGTAAGATGGTCTGTGGGCATGGTAGTAGTACGCAGACGCAGAAGTGCATTGCTGATGTGAGGAAAGGTATTTCTCCTGCTATGTTTTTTACAGCCCAATCAGTAGCTTCACTCATAGTTGAAGGAGATGATGTTTTCCCAGCCGGTGGTGTTAGTGTTACTGGTATTAGTGGTGGTGGAGGTAGTATTAGTATTGTTGCGTCAAGTTCTAATTCCTACCAGTGTACCATATGCAAAAATATTGAGTGTAAAGCAGTGCAAGTGAGTGGCAGCGTAGATAATGTCATACTTCCCAGTAACATCCCAGTAACTGAACTTGAGGATTCTGATGATCATGTCAACGATAGCATACAATGTGATAGTCTGTCCACTGTGGCACTTAACGGCACGCATTTTCCATTCAGTGATTCACAGTGTGGTGAAAAAGTATCAGGTGATGGTGGTATAGATGCTGATAATGAATGTGTTGATGGTGAAGATGTTGCTGTTGTTGCAACATGCAGTCCACATGCTAGCATCCAAGCAGAAGATGTAAATGTGTGTGACGTTGATGAATATGATGATGATGTAATTGACCCCAGTTGGGAACCGGAGAAAAAGAAATTAAAAGTGGCTGTGTCTGAGCCTGTTTGCAGGAATCCCCCCCCCCCATAAAAACTTGTGATCTACCGGTTTTACTTGATGATGATGATGATGATGACCCAGTAAGAACTGTGGACCCAGCACAAACTGGCAGCTAATACCACAGTGGGGCATTCACCCGTGTAACTGGCAACCATAGCCAGCATGTTATCTCCTTCCATGACTGTTAAGCCCAGTAGGAAATTAAACGTGTGCAGTAGTGCGGTAATAAGAGCAGACGATTACTACAGGCATGATGAGGTGGAAAACCATAATGACTTTGAAATGTTGCCCAGTGCTGGTGAGAGTGGCAGTTTTTGTGGTGGTGGTGGTGGTGAATGCAGTATGTCTAATGGAAGTGGTACATCAACCCCGGTTGGCAAATCTGGCAAAATAACAGCATTTCTGGGTTTGTCATCATCACCTTTGCAACCGTCTCCTTCATTAAAGGTCCATACTCCATGCCCTGCCAATGCCATTCATCACAGAGCACAACCATTTGTGATCAACACATTCCATGTAAAATGTTTAAGTCAGCCCACATTACAGAGTGTTTTTGCGCATAAGCTGAAGTACCCCCCGAATCATAAATTGTTACGTGAACTCAATGCTGCTGTAGCAGAAATGCTGGCATTTGATCTTTTGCCCTTCTCCTCTGTGGAGAATTCTGGGTTCCGGCAGTTTGCTGCACGTGCCTGTCCAAAATGGAAAGCCCCATCCAGGACGTACTTTTTACCCATGCTGTCCCCGAGTTGTTCTGCACTGTGTCCGACTCAGTAAGACATGCTCTTCAACATTCCTCCTCTCCATTCATCCATGTAGGTATAGATATGTGGACAAGTGGCAAAACAGCGGGGAGTTCATAATTCTGTATAACTGCACACTGGGCATAGGTGCCGGGGGTTGTTTGTGATGTTGGTAGTGTGAATACTCAGTGCAGTAAGGTGGACTGTCGCGGTAGCAATCTTCCAGGAATTTGACAGCATGCAACGATTGCTATGCACAGTGTGACCAGCTCACACACTGGTGAGAACATGTTGGACGTGGTACTGACTGAAACTGACAGATGGCTAAACCCTCTGTCCCTGAGAGCTGGGTTCATAGCAAGTGACAATGGGTCAAATGTGGTGAAATGCATCACGAATGGTGTTTTTTTTCATGTTCCATGCATGGCCCACTGTTTAAATCTTGTGGTTCAGGAGTTTCTGCAGCACCCTGATATAAAGGAAATGCTGACCTTGCAAGATGTATCTGGTCTCACTTTTCAAGATCTGGAAAGGCCCGTGACCAACTGCGGCAGTTGCAGATACAAAACAGCCTGCCTCAGCACTGCTTGAAGCTGAAAGTTGTCACCAGATGGAACTCCACTTTATACATGGCAGAGAGGTTGTATGAACAATACAAAGCCATCTCAGAATATCTTGTTATGCACACTAGCCGTGACAGTTCCGGGGCCTCCATGTCTATGACAACTGAACAGTGGCACCTCATGGACTCTGTAATAACAATTTTGCAGCTTTTTGAACATGCCACACAGACAGTGAGTGATGAGTCTGCCTCCATTAGCCAATCAATTCCGCTGCTGCGGGTGCTGTGGCAGACATTGGTGAATGTACAGCATAGCCTTGATGTTGCCGGAGACGGTGGTAGCAGTAAGTTGCTACAACACATGCTGACAGTATTCAACCAGAATTGTCACATTGTGAGCATTCAACATAGTGACAACTTTGCCACAGCAACAATGCTGGACCCACGATACAAACATGGAATTGCATCAGTACTGGAGGGAGGGCCTGAACAGGTAAAAAAATATCAGTGGTCAACTGGTGCACTTGGTTCATGGGGCACAAAAGTCACGTGCTAAGGTCAGCAAACCTCAGCAGCATAATCCAGCTGAAGGTGAACCTGGAGGACCATCAATCATATCCTGTAAGGGGAAGGGGACTGCAGTTCCAGGTGGTCTGTTATCCACACTGGCTGGCATCAACCCGCTTTGGGAGGCTTTGTCCCAAGTGGGTATTTGTGAAATAAATGATTTGGGAAAACAGGATGATGCATCAACAATTGGACTTAGTGTGGCATAGAGAATGGTTGAGTCATATTTGTCTGAAAACAGACATCTGACAATAACTGAAGATCCTCTTATGTGCTGGAGTGGAAAGGTCAGTGAATGGCCAGAGCTGACTTCAGTGGCACTGAAGTACCTCACATGCCCACCCTCCAGTGTAAGTGTTGAGAGGGTATTCAGCTCAGCAGGTGCAATAGTCAGGGATCATCGGACAAACCTGTCTCCTGCAAATATTAGTTTGCTAGCATTCATTAAATGAATGAGAGGCACATACCAGCAGAGACTGCAACCGTATTCGTACTCTGGCCTAGTCATGGTGGCTCTGCAGATGTGGAAATGGAGCATCCTGGCACTGGTAGTGGCTGCCTGAAACGGCCCACCACTGAAATAGATGACGACACAATGGAGAAAGAATTTCCCAGTGGTCAGACTTCAGACATCGATGACTGTGAGGGTAGCTTTCTTTATGAGGATGATGACGTGGTTAATGTTGGCAGGTTTTAACTGAAGTTTTTAAAAGGTGGTGTGCCCCCCCCAGACCACCACCACTGGCAGTGATGTTAGCCACTGCCACCATGAGTTTGTCTGCCTCCCGGACCACCACCACTGGGACTGATGTTAGCCACTGCCACCATGAGTCTGTCTGCCCCCCACACCACCACCACTGGGACTGATGTTAGCCACTGCTACCATGAGTCTGTCTGACCCCCGGACAACCAAACCCCGGGACTGATGTTAGCCACTGCCACCATGAGTCTATCTGCCAACTGGACCGCCACCACCGTGACTGATGCTAGCCACTGCCACCACTGCCACCATGAGTCTGTCTGTCCCCTGAACCACCACCACCACCACCGGGAATGATGTTAGCCACTGCCACCACGAGTCTGTCTCCCCCTCTGGACCACCACCACTGGGACTGATGTTAGCCACTGCCACCATGAGTCTGTCTGCCCCCGATCCACCACCACCACCAGGACTGATTTTTGCCACTGCCACCATGAGTCTGTCTGCCCCCCACACCACCACCACTGGGAATGATGTTAGCCACTGCTACCATGAGTCTGTCTGACCCCCGGACCAACAGACCCCGGGACTGATGTTAGCCACTGCCACCATGAGTCTATCTGCCACCTGGACCACCACCACCACCGGGACTGATGTTAGCCACTGCCACCATAAGTCTGTCTGTCCCCTGAACCACCACCACCACCACTGGGACTGGTGTTAGCCACTGCCACCATGAGTCTGTCTGCCCCGATCCACCACCACCACTGGGACTGATGTTAGCCACTGCCACCATGAGTCTGTCTGCCCCCGAACCACCACCACCACCACCAGGACTGATGTTAGCCACTGCCACCATGATTCTGTCTGCCCTCCGGACCACCACCACTAGGACTGATGTTAGCCACTGCCACCATGAGTCTGTCTGCCCCCGATCCACCACCACCACCAGGACTGATTTTTGCCACTGCCACCATGAGTCTGTCTGCCCCCACACCACCACCACTGGGAATGATGTTAGCCACTGCTACCATGAGTCTGTCTGACCCCCGGACCAACAGACCCCGGGACTGATGTTAGCCACTGCCACCATGAGTCTATCTGTCACCTGGACCACCACCACCACCGGGACTGATGTTAGCCACTGCCACCATAAGTCTGTCTGTCCCCTGAACCACCACCACCACCACTGGGACTGGTGTTAGCCACTGCCACCATGAGTCTGTCTGCCCCGATCCACCACCACCACTGGGACTGATGTTAGCCACTGCCACCATGAGTCTGTCTGCCCCCGAACCACCACCACCACCACCAGGACTGATGTTAGCCACTGCCACCATGAGTCTGTCTGCCCCCGAACCACCACCACCACCGGGACTGATGTTAGCCACTGCCACCACTGCCACCATGAGTCTGTCTGTCCCCCGAACCACCACCACCACCACTGGGACTGGTGTTAGCCACTGCCACCACTGCCACCATGAGTCTGTCTGCCCCTGATCCACCACCACCACCAGGACTGATGTTAGCCACTGCCACCATGAGTCTGTCTGCCCCCAAACCACCACCACCACTGGGACTGATGTTAGCCACTGCCACCATGAGTCTGTCTGCCCCCCCAGACCACTACCACTGGGACTGATGTTAGCCACTGCCACCATGAGTCTGTCTGCCCCCCGGACCACCACCACCGGGACTGATGTTAGCCACTGCCACCATGAGTCTGTCTGCCCCCCCTTGACCACCACCACTGGGACTGATGTCAGCCACTGCCATCACTGCCACCATGAGTCTGTCTACCCCCTGAACTACCACCACCAGGACTGATGTTAGCCACTGCCACCATGAGTCTGTCTGCCCCCTGGACCACCACCACCAAGACTGATGTTAGCCACTGCCACCATAAGTCTGTCTGACCCTCAGACCACCATCACTGGGACTGATATTAGCCACTGCTACCACTGAGCCTGAGTCTGCCTGGACCACCACATCCATCAGCCACAGACACAAAGCTTCTTAATATTTGTACCATAAAGTGAGTATATGTACTCATGTTTGTTATGCTGCTTCACTTCCTTTAATTGTATGTTTTATTTTCTATAGCTTTTCAGAGCCGTAATGGTAAAACACATACAGTACACTTCTTTTTTTTCTTTTACAGGGTAACAAAAAAAGGCTGTGTCGCTAAAACTCGTTGGGAATGGTACTGTAGGTGTACCGTACAGAGAGGAAGCGATGTAATATCCATGTGAAATCCATTCTGGGAAGTCTGAAGATTTTATTTCATCCATTTCATTGTTTTGGAAAGACTGCAGAAAATATTGCACACAGGTTGTGTTAGCTGACAAGATGTGGGTTTGAAATGTAGCTTGACTTTAGGGATTGAGATTTGAGAACCAGGGAGGGACACATAACAATTAAGTTGTAAGAAGTCATTCATTTCTTTTTTAGGAAACTTCCAGATGCTTTGTTATTCTGACAAAGTGGCCTTATCCAAACAAGTTCTTCAACATCAGGCCCCCCCCCCCCGGGCTGGGGTGCACGTGCAACACGCAGAAGTCGTTTCATTAGATGACCATGACCATCATTAACAACCAGACTCGAGAAGGATGCAGATGAAATCTGTGAAGAAGTAACAAAATAAGAAATCATTACAGACAAACCTGCAAATATGCTTCCCCCTACCCCAAAAAAAAAAATACCTTCGTTGCAAATTTCTATGTAAAAAGTTCTCATCAAGCACTGGAATGTGCACACCAACAGCATCTGTGACCTGTGGTACAGAACAATACCATGAGTACATGTCCATGTCAACCCCCCTCACCTACAAAATACAGAAATATATATCTATATATAAATCAACTCACCAAGGCTACTATTAGTGTACAGACAAAGGGCACCCTTCCATCCAGTTGAGATGATCACATTGCATTTGCTCGAATCGCAGCACACATTGGACCAGCAACAGTTCGCTCACAGTCATCATTTTATTCTGGGGCACTGTGCACATGAGTGACTGCGCAATAAAGTCTGGGGGACTTTGCATGTGGTGTGATGATCCCATTTCACTTCCTTAGCACTTGTCAATTTTCTGGACAGAAGACAGATGCATTTTGTGTGTTGTGATTGTGAGTACATAATGTCATACTTAAATTATAAATTAAAGCAGCATTGCAACAATGTGTTGACAATTTTGACCTATACTTTTTTATGCTATTTTACATTGCCGCCGTTGTCGGCCACTAGTTACCTCATGACTTGTATGATACCCTTCTTTTCATAGTTTGTGTCTGTATTACTACTTTTTCTCATGTCTTAAAAAAGGAGCACGCCATTTAATATTGTTCTGACCAGGTTCTTATCACTATCTGCAGCTGTTTTAGAACAACTATTGTTCTGTGAGGTCATACAACAGTGCCTGCTGCATATTGTTAATTTGACAACAGAAGTAATATATAACAACTGATGGAGAAAAACAGCACAAAATACTGTCGAAGACCTGGTCTGCACCATATTAAAAGGAGTGTTCCTTTTATTATCTCAGACATGAACAAAAGTACTAAAGCAGACTCAAATACTGGAAAGAATAGTATCATACAAGTCAGGATGTAAGTAAAGTGGCAATGTATAATAGCATAAAAAAGTATAGGTCGAAGTTTTCTTGCACTGCTGCTTTAAACAGATTCACCAAGTTACATAGTTATGGATGGTATTGCACCCAATATATTGGTGCCTAACCTCTAGGGGAATGTTTGTTGCTTCACATGTCCTTAAATAGTGCAATACTTTTCTGGTGAAAACGTCGTAATTTCAGTAAACTGGGTCCCAGAGGACTTCCTGTTCTGAAGAACCGCCCAAGTTCTGCCCCACACTCAGCAACATTGTGGTGAAACGTGGGTACGTTTTTGACTAACAAGAGCCTTATTAGTGGAAATGTGCCCACGTTTCACCACAAACTGACCATTATAACATAAAGAAACATTCGGAAAGCTTCTGGCCATTCACTATAATAAAGCATGTCCCCATGCTCTCCCTGGCATCACGTCATAACATTGCTAAGTGCGGTGGCAGAACTTGGGTGGCTTTTCAGAACGGGAAGTCCTCTGGGACCTGGTTTACCGAAATTATGAGTGTTTTTGCCAGAAAAGTATTGCACCATGGAATGTAAGGACATGTGGAGCAAGAAAGAGTACCCTAGAGGTAAGGCACCCATATAAGGAGCATGTATGACTGTATGTGCATGTATATATTTAAAGGGAAGCAGTCAGCAACAGGAGCTCCTGCGTACTGCCCAGTGCAAGGTTTACCCTCCAGTTAAGCATTTTAAGTATGTTGCAGTGTTTTCCTCATGCTGCAACATTCTTTATTTTAATAAAGTAAGGTCAGTGACCCAGAAGGATGGCGGATGCTATGGAGGCTCCATTATGTGTAAAGAAAAGGTGCAGTGGAGACACACCATGCACTTCAGATACTTTTGTATTAAAGTGCATGGTGTGTCGACTTTGTATCTTTACACATAATGGAGCCCCCATAGCATCTGCCATACTTCCGAGTCACTGGCGTTTCTTTAGTACAATAAAGTGTGTTGTGGCATGAGAAAAATGCTGCAACATACTTAAAAGGCTTATCTGGAGGGTAAGCCTTGCAGGGGGCAGGATGCAGGCTCTGCTGTTGCTGACTACTTCCCTTTAAACTAATACTGTGGCCTTCCCTCTGTCTGGTATTAAACAAACAAAACACAAAACAGTACAGCAGTGTGGGGGGGAAGTGTGCAGAAAACAAAACCTAATGCTCGATCCCATGATGTTCCAGCAGCAGATGAAGCATCAACCCTATTTGCAGCTGCTCTTGCTCGATCCGCTCTATCTGCTGCTGGACAGCACCCATCCTCTGATTGCTTTCCTTCATCGCAGCTTACAGCAGTGCTATTTCTGACTGCATTGCAGACATTGTGGTGGGGTCCACTGCTGTGGGAGGAAAGCCAAGTAGTGGTGGTGGTGAGGGTGGTGCTAGTGGCAGTGGTGGGGGTAGTGGTGGAGCAGCAGCTGCTGCTGCAGCCTTCCTCCTACTCTGGCGATGCACAGCAGAAGCACCCACTGCCACTGCCACTGCCACAGAAGGGCCACCAGGTGGAGGCCTGGCCCGTTCTGTGGCAGCCTGCCACTCCACCGTGGGGTGGTTAAGCATGTGTGTCCTCTGGCCCCCAGTCCACAGATGTGTCCTCCGAGGGCCACGGTGCACCTGCATACCACAAAGCAGGCACACCACAATGCTCCTGTCCCCCTGACACAGTTGAAAAACTGCCAGACTATCGAGCTGCAGGAGGGACCAAGCACAACAGGGGCAGATGTATTGCCAGCAGCACTGTCACACACCTGGGGTGGCTCCACCTACTGCTGTGGAGTGGGATGTGGTGCTGATGGAGCTCCTGCAGCTGGTACTGGTGGTGGTGGTGGCAGTGGCAGACTTGCTGGATGCGGCAGTGGCACTGGTGGTGCTGCTGCTTCCGGAGGGGGGTGCAGGACCAAATAATTGGGAGCAGTCCAGTGATACCCACCCACGCTGACCCCCACATGTCCACACTCCCCTCTGGCCACCACGGGCCACAGACTGTCCCTGGTCCATAACCCAACAAAACTGTCCTTTTCTCTCCACTCCGACGCATCACGGACGACGATGACTGACTTCACACACAGTCACAGACAGTCTCACACATACACACACACACACACACTTACACAAAACAAAACTTATAAAACAAATAAATCAGTCACAAAAAAAGAACTCACAAAACAGTACAACAAAAATGAAAGAATTAGCTTCTAAAAAAGATGTTGGTTTTTATGACATTTAAGAAAGCAGCAAATAAACACTCCTCTCCTACACTATCCTTCCTCCTTCTACCTCTACAAAGGAGAAAGTGAAAGTATCTGCTGGTATGACTCACTTCCTTCCTGCCTGGCTAAAGCATATGACTTACAGTACTGTAAGCCATGTGATGTGTGTGTGGGGGAGCTGCCTAAAGTGCATATTGTTGTCATTCCACCTTACTCCGCATTAAGGTGGAATAACAATCTTGATCAAGTCATGATCACAAGGCGAAGTGAACGCTCCTCAATGGCCACTTTGTGTAGCATTGCACTAACGCGAAGTGGCCACTTCGCGTTCACTTCGCCTGCAGATTTTAAATTCACTGCATCTCTACCCGCAGAGTATTAAAGACAGATTCCCCATGAGGTGGGATTTTGACTTTAGGGATTCAGCTGGGAAAAAACCCTCTGAACTCTATGATGACAAAAGAGCAGACTTACAGAGATGGGACACTTTGCCCTTCCCTTTTTATTCCAGGCTCTAGATAACAAAAACTAATATTTTGCCACGGCTTCTGTATTTGTTTTAAAGTGTCCCTTGTACAATACCACAAAGAGAAATAGATAAGTGGCAGAGGTGGGTAATGTTATTTATATGGGCAAATAATCACCCATGGCTGTCAAGGAAAACTTTATTCCTTCCAAAGTGGGAGGAAGGCAGAGCATGTCCAAGTTTAATAGATTACCGGACTGCTGCACAAGTGAAAGTAGCTCTGCTGTTGTCCCACCCAACGTATCAGCTACAATGGCAACAAACTGAACTTAAGAAAGAAAATAATTTGGTGCTGCAGGCAACAATCTTTTCCCCCCTTAAACAATTTTCTAGTCCTAAACATAGTTTGACCTCCATACGTTCCACATGGGTAGGTTGGTCAAGGGGTATTAGAAGAGGATTTACATCCTGAAACCTATGGAGGTTTGTACGGTGATGTGAGGATGGAGATTTTACTCCAGCAAGGATCTTCCCCTGGTAGAAAAAACAAGCTAGCATGAGCATATGGGCTGCTTGGCAACTTCTTCAGGGGAATACCATTATCCCTTTTAGCACAGCTAAGGAGAGATTTCCTTGGCTAAACAGTGATCTTATTTAGTACTATCAAATTAAAAATTATATGGGCAATAAGCTCAGTAGGGCTGAGATGGAGGAGGAGTGTAGACCTTACCCAATGGTTTTTGGAAAAATTTAGAGCTCAACACATGGCAAAGGTGCAATCACCATGTTGTACTGGAATTCAATAGCAGACTGTGCACATAATACACAGTGGGTACAGAAGAAGTGGGAGCAGGAACTCAATACATGAATAAATACTTTTAAGTGGTGGTTGATCTATGGAAACAGTTGGAAAACAACTTCCTCCCCGGCCTGGCAGGAGTTCAGCTGGAAAATAAAAATTAGATACTTCCTCACCCCAGGTAGGCAAGTTAGGATGGGCATTGAAGAGCAAGCTAGGTGCTGGAGGAGATGTGGATGGGTAGAAGCAGACCAGGCACATATTTTCTGGTCCTGTCCCCTAATTAGCCATTACTGGGCTCAGGTAATCCGACACTTGGTGGATTTGTTTGGGTTGTTCTTCACACCAGGTCCAGAAAAATACTATTTTAGGCCTTTTCCCTACTGAAATAAAGGGAAAGGAGGGTCAGTACTTATGGGCAGTGTTGTCTATAGCAGCTTTAAAAGCTATAACGAAAAAATGGCTGCAGCAACAACCACTAGACTTATAGGATTGGGTGAAGGTAGTAGACCAAATTCAAGTAATGGAAATAATTACATTCGCAATAAATTATAAAAATGAACTATTCACTAATAGATGGAACCGTTGAGAACTTTTTAAAGATGCAATTAAATAACCTCTCACCCCTTCCCCTGTACCTCCTTCTGCTTTTCTCCCCTCCCCTTCCCCTCTTCTTTTATTAACAGGGAGTATCTACAGTATACCTCTTGCATGCACAGATCTCGAATTGATTATGTATGGAAACTTTTATTTTTATTTTCCCCTTTAAGTGGTTATATGTTCAATTTTTTTTTTACAGAAGTGTTAATGCGGTTTTGAATTATAATTTTATATGACTTAAACAATGTAATGGTTTACATATTGCATACAACTGAAAAAGAATATAATGGAGTGAATTGGCGACTGGAACTGTATGTAATGGTAACAGAATTTCAATAAAATGAGTATAAAAAATAAACAAGGGGTGAATAAGCTGCAAAAAAGGAGAGTGTATCTACTACTTCCAGTTGGAGCTGCTGTGGTCTCCCCATGTTCTGAAGCTGATGCAAGATTTCTACGATGATGTTGATGGTGTGCTGTTGTGCTATTGTCTGGTGCTTTTTGGCCTTACTGTCTGCCATTTCAATGTGGTTTCTCTGCAGAAGGCATTGTAAGCAGGCCGGGCACTCAGAGATCTGTTGCTGCCTCTTCTGCTGACTGGTATGTTGTCTGCCCTGATGGAAGTTGCACCATCAAGAGAGCTGAGTATGGTGTTTTAAATATAATCCTTTGGTGCAGAAGTGATTGGATTATGGAGATCTATGCTCTGTGGTTTCATGTCACCCCTGCTGAGTACTAATTATCAAAAAATATACCAGTTTGGCCGTAACACACCATCTTTTTCCACCATGCAGTCTGCAAGACATGTTCCTTGACTGCCTAATTTGTGAAACTCATGATGATAGATCTGGGTCTTGCAGTTTGAGATCTGAGTTTGGGTCTGAATGCACAATGAGTGCATTCAATGTCCAGTTTATATCCATCCTCTTGTTCCAAAGCTGTGTGGAGAAAGGCTCGAGGAAATCCACTAGGTTGGTTCGCTTGGAAATTTGGGGGATACCATCTAGGCGGATGTTTTTTCTGTTGTGCCGTTTTTATCATCTTCCTGTTTGACATTAATGTTGGCTTGGGTCTTTGCTATATTTAGGACAGCTTCATCCAGTTTATCTAGACTGCTGTCCACTGTGGAGATATTGGAGTCCATCACATGGGCTCTTGTTTTCTGGCTAACTATTACTTCTCTGATTTCTGCCATAGATGTGCACTTATCTAACTAAAATGGCTTAAGTTCTTGCAGGATAACTTCTGTTTTAATTTGTGCTGCTCACAATGGCAGAGCTGTGGTTGCTGAGGCCTGGTCCACCCTGGAAGGCTGTGGTGCAGCTGAGGCAGACTCTGGTTGTAATCTGGCAGCATCCATAGGTAAGCTTTCAGTTTTCTGTCTGACAGTCTTCACCATATATGCTAGACCTCTCTTTCTGGTGCTTGTCGGCTGTTTTGGTAAGAAAAACCTTGTTTGAAAGAGGTTTGTGATTTAGATGGGGATAGAGCCATTGTAGAGAGTTGTTGTTCACATCATGACATCACCAGTAGTCCTGTATTTTGTGTAAGCTATAACAAATGATGGGGTGTAGGTTATGCTCTGATAAACACATGCCTAGGGGCATAGTGAAGCATGAGGCTACAGGATGAATACCTTACTGCCCCTAGAGGGAGTGTTATTGCTCTTATAAAATGAGCATATGTTGAAACACAGTGTAACTTTAAAAAAAAAAAATTAAAAATACTAAGTTTTTCTGTTTTAAAGTAAAATAGTTTCCCAGCTGCATCGGGAGGAGCTTGTGAAAGCCACATGCAGGGTACAGAACATCAAAAGGGATTGGAAAAATATATTTTTCTTCCCTGATTTATGTTTTACACTCACAAAAATAAAATGTATTTTTGATGGGGGAGAGGTAGAAGCCTCTGAAAGAACTCAGCATTCCTTTTACAACCATTTTTCCAGTTCGGCTCTGGGTTCATTAAAATGGACAACCATTTCTGTACTCAGAGCCAAAAGATTTAAATAAAGTGTTGGTCAAGGTGGCAGACCAAGGTCACATGTGTTGAAGGACAAACAGGAATCAGGTTGGTACAGATCGCTGGCAAGACAAAGATTTCTTAGTGATCTTGCCGGCAGCATGCTTGTATCTGTGGCTGGGTCTCTCATGAAAGTACCAACGGTCTCACTCTCTGATGGCTGGAAATGAGAGACTGTTTGTGAGTTAGGTGAGGACCGCAGGTCTGGGAGACTGATAATACATTGGTTTCTCTGTGGTAAGTTATGTTTTTATTCTTTTTTTTGGTGTTTCACTGACTGAGTCACTGAGGAGAAAAGGGTGCTGCTCACTACAAAACAAAGGTGGCTACATCACTGCATCAGATCTGCCATTACCAAGAAAATAAGATGGTTTTCAGTCATGTGAATAGTGATTGGCACAAGGATATCTTTTTGGGGGGTACTTGCCATTTTGGGGGACTAGTTTTAGTGTGGTATAAGCTAAAGAAAACAGCTGGCAAGGGCTGCCAGCCAATCAAATTCACAGAGTGTCTCTACCCATTTTATAAGGCACTTTATTGAATAAGTATGATAGAAAAATCACGGCAATGTTCAAAATGGAATTTTTTCAGGTAACATCAATGCTTTTTGATTTAATGGGAGCATTTAAATAGCACAGTGTGTCATTGTCAAGAAAAGATTGGTTGAATATCTAGTCCATATTTTATTTGACTGTAAAGGGGTACTCAAACAAAGTAGTCAGGAGATGCAAGATGGCTGTCAGGCTGAACTAGCCATCAACAGGAGTGCAGTTCTGAGCTCTAGCATACTCCAACTTCTTCCTTATTCAGGCAGAAAATGAATAGTTTAGTGAAGAGTTCTGCAGCAGTGGAAAACCTCTTATGTTATCTTTGTATTATAGCTGTGTTAAATTTTAAGTAGCTTTCTACAAGTACTAGTGTATCAGTCAGTGTTCAAGGAGTAGGGACTGAGTGTCAGTAAGGGCTCATAAATTAGGTATTATTAGGAGATATCTTTTTTGGTTTTTCAAAATTGAATCCTAAATTGCTATGACAGTCTGTGTGCTTTTCAGCTGTTAGCCCTTTCACCTTGCATTCTGTTCCATTGCTGAATTTTTTACTAAGGAAAACTTACTGCTACTTTATGGTACCAAACTTCTGTACAGTCCCCAGGAGCTGGCAGGATGTCCACATTGGCAAGGAGCTGATGATATACCGGGTGTGGGTCAGTGAACCCTTGGATCTTTGGGAGAGGCTGAAGAGTGTGGTGGAGTCAAGCATAGTCTGAGCTGGACAGTGCCAGTGACACTCAGGCCTGCCTGTTCACAGTGGTTCCCAGCTAGGAATTTGGGGGGCTCTGGGCATCAAGTCAGCTGGTGGGGATCTTTGAGTCCCAGTAGATTCTGCTGCTGAGGGCAGCAGAACAAAGAGCAAGACCACCTTCAGTTACTGCCACTCAGTGGATTTGGAGGCCATTGGTTTTAACAAGGAAGTTGTTTGCTCCCCTATCCAATTGAAAATAATTTCACAGTGGAATGAAAACAGAACTGAACTTGAGAATCTGCTTCCCTAGCCAATGATACAGAAAGGACTGCAGGTCATGAGAGCACCTGTTGTTTTACTGTAGCTCTCCTGTGGACAGGTTGCAACCCCTTCTAGCAGTAGTAAGAGGGCTGCCGAGGGGGGTTATAAACTTCAGCTGTTTTTCAGAGAATTGGACTTCCTCTGGTGGGCACTGAGCCTAATACTGCACTTTATTTAAAACTGCCATAAATTGCATTCCTCTAGGTACTAGTTTGCATATTGGACTCTCTACAGCATTTTAGATTCTCCTCACTTTTATTTATTTACATTTTATATACCTGCTTTACAATTGTATTGTGGGTAGGTCTGGGGAGGAAGGGGAAGGGATTTTCATGTATGAGTGTTTAGGTTAGCAGATATTTGATATTATGGATGTGTAGATATTTCTCGTACTAGAAGTGTGTGATTGTGAGGTGTGTTTGATTAGGGATTGGGGTTAGTGTGTGTTTTTTATTTTTGCTCTTACTTATTTGAGGGTTGAAGTTGTTTGGGGTGGGACTGTGTAGCCAGCGGGTAAGTGTGTTGGTCTTGGGCCCCCCAAGCTTATTAACTCCCCATCCCAGTTGTTTGACCTCTGACCCTTTTATGACCGCACTACCAGAGGTGGTGTATAAGGTGGGATGGTAGGTGGCAGGGGATGGGAGTAATAATGTGGGGGCACTATTGGAGGGACCCTGAGGTGAAATGGGACCTGGAGAGAGGTCAGACATGGTTAGTTCCCATAGCTAGTGTTCTCACCAAACCAAGTGGGCAGGTGACCCCTAGGCTAGCAGAACCCATTCATGAAGTATGGGAAGTGCTTTACAATCCAAGATCAATCAGGAACAAGACCGCAGTTATGTTGCACTTGATTTCCCGAGTTAATCTTGGTTGCATCACTGAGTCCTGGCTGAGTGATGATGCTGGTCCAGTTCCGGAGGCATCGGACTGATTCTTCATGGTTTACTGCCAATGGTGGTATCACAAGGGGGAGCCATATGTTTTAAATCTGATCTGACCTTTAACATGCACTCAGTGGGAGTTAATTCATCCTTTGAATGTGTGGCCGTGCATGGAGATCCAGGTGCAGGTTGCAGGATCCTTCTCATATACTGGCCTGTGGGGCACGAGAAGGAATTTCTGCAGGAAATCACAGACTTCATTGTCGAGAAGGTGTTGGAGTCATCCAGATGGTTGGTTCTGAGCTATTTCAATGCCTGGAATGACAATGAACTTTCTTAGTTTGGACAAGATTTCTTCCAGTCAATGGAATCACTCAGTTTCACACAAGTAGTTACTTCTACTACCCATAACATGGTCATGCTTTGTACTTACTATTCTCATTGAGACTCAAGATTAATAAACTCGAGATTGATCTGATCTGCTCATCAGATTATTTATTTATTTTATTTATTTATTGAATTTTGCTGACCCAGTAAGTACACTGGACCTAGAAGTCCCCTTTTCAGGGGCGACTGGGGGGAAGGGGGATACAGATGGTAAGCAACTGAAATTGAACCAGATTAAGTTGTTGGTGGTATTTTTAGTGAATGGGAGAAATCTGGCCAGGACACTAGGGAAATTCCCCTACTCGCCACTGGGGGAATTGCTGGCCGTCGTCCAAGATGGCCACTTCGGTGGAGACTGGCGAGCATGGCAACGACATGCAGGCTTGGGGGCTAGCCTCCTCCCCTGTCTTGCTGCTGCAAGAGGCTGACACTGTATCGGGTAAAGTTTTGGATGTTGCTGCTGACATGAAAACTGAGGAACAGGAGCTCTTACTGGGTAAACAAGATTTGAATTTACAACGACAGACGGAGTTTCAGCATACTGCATGTATGGCTTCTAGTCATACTAATAGTGAACAGGACATCTCGGGGGACTGTGGCCCCTCGCACACATTGCCGGACCCAGAAATGGAGGAAACCAGACAGATGCAGCAACTTTTAGATGCTAAGGAGCGGAAATTTCTTTTTAAGAAAATGTCTCTGCAAAAGAGACTTCGAGAACTTCAGTCTGACAGTGCAGCTGGGAAGATGATTTCTTCTCCACTACCCGCTGCTATCAGGCCTTCCACTCCGCTGCCTGAAGCTTCCAAGAACAGGAACGCGAATGTACAGGCTTCTCAGTTGGATGCTGCAGCTGCTTCTTGGGGAACTGTGAGTACTACCCCTCTGTCTGTTGCACTTGATACAGGAAATATGCAGGTTGTTAGACTGGAAGGAGAGCTGCTTCCTCCTGAAACTGACTGGTCAGTGGCTCAGGCTTTGGAGGGTGCAGGCTGGGAAAAGAGTCCATCAAATAATCAATGGGTCTCCGGATCCTTTCCCATCAGAATGCTGACAACTGCTGATTTTCCTGAGCATAATTAGGGGGCTACAGGACTACCTGACATTGAAGATTCTTTGCCTATTCCTACTGCTTTACACTTAATTCAGAACCCAGTATTGAACCTCCCAGCAGTCCTACAACCAGGACAACATCCTAGGCAGCCAGGCCTACTTGAGCAGCCTGAGGTCCCTTTAAATTCCAGGACTTCTATTCCAAAATGGCCATATGCATTTTTTTTTTTAAAACCCCGATTCTTCCTGCAAAATGCTACAATGTGGTGAGGCTTTCTTAGATCGGTGGTATGCTGGACCCCCCCCAGACCATTTGTTTGTGGTAAGGAACTTAATAAAAGGTTCCATGAAGTTCTTGTCCCTTAAATTTATGCCCTGATCCATGTTTCAGGGGAAACTGTTTTTAACATCAGCTTCAAGACAACCCGAGGATTAGAGAGATTCTGGACCAAATATAACTCTTTGAAGAACACTGCCCTTTGGTCTCCATTTTTGGTTATTCCTCTGACTAAGCCTGCATACAGATTTATAACAATTCTTTTTTGTAATGAAGGGGTGAATAAAACTGACATGGTCTTTTTTCTGAAACTACGTTGTACTCTACTTGAGGAACCAAAAGCTATTTTGGACTCTGAGAATATTTGGACTGGGGAGTGGAGGGTTTAGATGTTGTTAAAAATGATTGATCCTGGCATAGAACACCTTCCTAACTCCTTTTTTTTGGGTAGGGACAGGGGTGTTTTGTTTTACTCAGGCCAGCCGAAGGCCTGCTATAGATGTGGGGATACGACTCATCTGAGCAATGTCTGTGTTAAAATCAAATGCACAATTTGTGGTGAATTGGGGCACACTAGTTTAAACTGTCTGAATGAAAGCAAATGTGGCCTTTGTGAGGAAACTGGGCATACTTTTCAAAACTGTACTAAAGCTGCACATAACACTGATGATCACGATGGGGCTGACCAGCTGATGTTGATTACTAAAACTCAAAAGGCCAAGATTAAGAACAAACCTCTTCCCCCAGACCTCTTGCCTTGCCCTCCCAGGCCACCCTAGGCCTGACCCCCCCTTTAAATCCCTCTGTTCTTTCTGACTCTGTGGCACTCCCCCCAGAACACCTGCATCAGATTCCTTTTACTTCTTCTGTACCTCCACCTGGCCACTCGCCTATTTTGACCTCTGACATGCCCCCCCTCTGACCTATGTGCAGTATCCTGAGACGATCTGCTAGATCTCGACAAACTTGTACCCCTCCTCCTTCCAAGGTGCCTAACGCATCAGATCTCTTGACCTCGAATAGATATGAAATATTAGTTGACCTATTTGGTGACTCCAGAGGAGATACAGACTCCTCTTTGATAGCCTCTTCCCAAATAGAGGGGACTTCTAACTCTGAAATGCAACAAGGGGGTCCCACACAGCAGAAATGGAAAACAAGGGCAAAGTTGAAAGGAAAGGGTAGTTCTGGGAGGAAAACGTAACCTATTGAAACTACTGTTGACATTTTTTTGGTTTTCCTATTTCTTCCTGATGAGTGATGTTTTTACTTGTTATACATTGAATGTGAACAGTATCGAGCGGACTGCAAAATGACATCTTGCTTTCTCATTCTTGCAAGACCTGAGCTTAGGTATCTGCTTTCTTCAAGATGTGAGATTTCATACCATTCATGAAATTTGGCAGGCCCAATGGGATTGGTTGGCAGGCCCCTCTTATTGGTCATTGGGACAAGAAGCTTGGATGGGATTTGGGATTTTAATAAAATTGCCAGACTTTAAATTGCTTAAATTATATGACCTGGTTCCTGGCAGAATTCTTATTCTGGATGTTCTGGTTCAAAGCAGATCCTTTAGGCTGATAAACTTTTATGCCCCACAAAAGAAGACGAGCCGGATTGAACTCTTACAACTGATACGTCCGTACTTACATACTTCAATGCATGTTGTGTTTTGGGGGGATTTTAATTGTGGGTTGAGTCTCCAAGACAAGAGTAGTCACATTACAACCCACAAAATGTTTTGTGATTCACATGTTTTGAGGCAACTTATCTGCACTGCATGATTGAAGGATGGCTATTTAGACAAAACACACCAATATACTGCCACCTTTCATAAAGGGAATTTGGCAACTAGGATTGATTTTATCTTTCTCTCTCAGAATATCCCTGTGTATCATGCTAGCACTTATCCCCTAGAATTTTTGGACCATCATATGATATCCCTTACAATAGGGATGACCCCCACTCTTTATAAAGGTCCGGGTGTCTGGAAATTTAATTCATCCCAACTTATAGAGCAAGATTTTCTGGAACTTTTGGGTCACTTCATTGTAGCCAAAAAATCCATGATGATTTGTTACACCGACATTATCTTATGGTGGGAAGATACCAAACATGATTTGCAATACTTTTTGCAGCAATATAGTAAACAGAGGACTAGCAAAGCCTACTTGATTTATCTGCAGAAAAGGCACCAATTACAGAATCTAATGTCCTTGGCTAGTACTACAAATCAAGATGTAAGCCAACAAATACGACTGCTGCAAGAAGAGATGAGGACATTTCATGACCATAAATCTAGTTATACCACCAGCTTAAATTTGGGACGCAGGGCAACATGGAGGCAGTATGCCCCTTTGAGCACAACTTTCATAAGGTAGGTAAAAAAGAAATAACTAGTATTATAGACCTGACTGGCCATACACTTATCTCCCAGGCAGCTATCCTTCAGGGGGTTACGAATTACTCTTTACAATTATTTACAGAACTTCATACAGATCAGCCTACATTTCTAGATTATTTTTCAGATGTTACAGATCCAGAGGTTCCTCTGGACCTGACTGACAAGTTAGAAGCACACATCATGGCACAAGAAGTAATGGAGGCTTTACACTCCTTGAAAACTAATACAACACCAGGGTCAGATGGCCTTTCCAACAAAGTTTTTAACCTTTTGGGGGAACAATTATCTACAGAATTGGCACGAGTTTATAATGCTTTATTTTTGATGGGTGATATTCCATTACATTTTAATAGGGGAATTTTGATATACCTCTATAAAAAGGGTGACAGGACATTCTTGCAGAACTGGAGGCTGATCTGCATGTTGAACACTGACTTTAAGCTTCTGGCTAAAGTTCTAACAAAACGGTTACTGCTGGTAGCAGAATTGGTGATTTCCAAGGCACAATCCTGCATTGTTCCAAATCGAAGGATTGCTGACCGTCGTCTTTTATTGCGGGAAATTATGAAATGGGGACACTCAGGGGCTATTTCATGCTTTATTGTTTCACTAGATCAAAAGACAGCTTTTGATTCTGTTTGTCATGATTTTCTTTTGGTGGCCCTTCACCATTATAATGCCCCCTCAGCAATTGATCCAATGGATACAAACGCTTTATAGGACGGCCACGGTATTTCCGTTAGTCGATGGCTGGAAAGGCCCTATGAGTCCCATAAAATGAGGGGTGAGGCAAGGCTGCCCCCTCAGCCCATTGCTGTATGTCTTCTTTCTAGACGCTCTTTTATGGAAAATAAACAGCTTGTACTCCATCTCTCCCATTATGAGTGGGCACCTAGTGGTACCCCATTCAGCTATTGCTTATGCAGATGATATGAGTCTCTTGTTTGCTGATGAAGCATCTTTCTGACATTCATTATGCTCAGTTTTGGAATTTGGACTTGTCTCTGGAGCAGCCCTTAATCATACTAAATGTATGGGGTTTCCGTTGGGGCAGGCCCAACGGACTACCTCCAATATAGGACGAATTAAGATTCAGTCAGAGCCTATCAAAATTCTAGGGGTTCAGTATGGGTTCTTTGATATGGCAGTACTGAACTGGGAGGACAAACTGGCCATTGGACACCAGAAGATGGCAGTATGAAACCGGTGGAAATTTGGAAAAAAAAAAGGATTTTTTAAATCAAGACTTTCTTGATTCCAGTCTTTTTATATATCAGTTCTGTTTTCCCTGTACCAAAATGATTGGAAACATCAGTATTTAGTGTGTTTTTTCAGGCTTTATGGGGGAGCCGTTTAAATCCGGTCAAACGTAATGTTACTTACCTTTCCATCAGTGAGGGAGGTCTAAACATGGTTAATCCCCTATTGTTCTTTAGCAGTATTTTTATCGTAGAAAACTTCAAACCTTTATTGATTAATCAACAAATTGGTTGGGAACCCTGGTTTTATAATGTGTGTCGCCACTGGTTTCATGCATGGGAAACCAATACCCCACACACATTGCGGATTACACCGGGCATACCTCCTTCTGTTAAAGACATCTTTCTTAGACTCAAACAGTGGAGAATAACTACACGAATGGTGATTAGTTCATCACACAAATCTTTGTATAACACTGTACGGCCTGTGCTCTGTACAGTACAGAACCCTTTTGATAAGTGTCCAAACTCTTACTTGCCATCTATATGTAACCTCTTATGAAATGCTAGGATTCCTGCCCATATGTGAGACATGCATTGGCTCTTATGCCACGAAAAATGTAATGTTAAATCCAATCAGAAACATAAACAGTTACTGGGAAGCATTTGTAGCCGTTCCTGTTGCATAAATTCTCTGGAAACCGTCCCTCACTTATTTTTTGATTGTTCCTTCATTAAGGATTTTTGGATGTTTCTAGGACATTTTTGGAATGAGCCTCTATTTCCAACAATTACCTATCCGACTTTATGGTCGTATTCTGCCCTCATGGTCTAACTGGAATTAGAATACTTTATGTCTTTTGTTTGTTATAATTAAATGGACTATTTGGATGGTCAGATGCCTCTTTGTCCTCCAAAAGAAAGACAGCACTTATATTGAAATGTCACATAAGATAGTTAAGGATATGGCTCAAATTTATAAATATGTAAGTGTCCGTTTGTCCAGAAGGGAGCTTCTGGAATTGTGGAGAAATCTGCCATGGATTACTACTTCTGATTATGCGGTGACTTAAAGTGGTCTGCTGGACTCATCCTTTGATTGTTTATCCTGTTTGTTTTTTTTGTCCTTTTGCTTGATTATGGATAACACATTTTCTTTTCTTTTTGTTATTATAGTTTCCTGTGCACTACTGTATGATTATGGTTTCTACTGATTTTTGTTTCTAATAAACTTTCCCCTACTCTTTTTCGATTAGTGCCATGGGATCTTTAACATCCACCTGAACTACCACCAATCCAGGCAGATAGGAACTCAGTTTAACGTCTTATCTGAAAGACAGCACCTCAGAAGTGCAGCACACCCCTCATGCTGCACTACAGTGTCAGTTTTGGAATATTAACCTAAGTGCTAGATTTGGAACTGAACCCACAGCCCTCTGATCTTCTGGCCTCAGAGGTGAGTGTGCTACCTACTGAGCCACTGACACTGACATTGTATGCTGAAGTTCTCTCTTGAGATCACTCTTATAGTCCAACCCCAGTGGAGTTGGTCTATTACCGCACTTTAAAGGGGGGTTCCATAGCTGGACTACAGATATTAATGGACCTCTCAGGCATGATGACTACCTGTGATATGGGATCAGAGGAGACAGTGGTGGCTTATAACTGAGCTATTACCTCAGCCCTTGATTCTGTCACATTAGTATGTATATGACAGTACAATATGAGGGCAATGATGATTCCACACTTGGAATACTGTGTGCAGTTCTGGCACCCCTTCTTAAAAAGGGATATCAGGCTGCTTGAAGGGAGTGCAGAGAAGGGTGACCAGGATGCTAAGAGGAATGAGGGAAAGGCCCTATGAGGAGAGACTATGGAGGCTAAATATGTACTCCTTGGAGCACAAAAGGGACAGAGGAGATGTGATTGAGACCTTCAAATACTTGAAGGGTATAAATATGGTTCACCAGGAGGGTCTGTTCAAGTATAGAAAGGATGGGATCACAAGAGGGCATACTCAGAAACTGGGGGATGGGAGGATCGGGAGGGAGATGAGGAGGCACTTTCTCACAGAGACACCATGGAATGCTTTACCTGTGGAACTGATAATGCAAACATCAGTAGGAAGATTTAAGAGTGGGTGGGACAGGATCAAGGGCAAAATCAGCATGGGGAAGGAAGAGGAAGGAGGAGATAACACAGACAATGTATTCAAGTGGAAAGATGGGGAGGTTGGGGGGCAGCATCAGTATTCAAAACTGAGAGCTGCACACTCGAGCAGACTTGATAGACCATGAGGCCTCTATCTGCTGTCATCTTCATATGTTCATATGTTCATATGACCCAGAACTTCTTGCTTAGGATTCCTGTAGTTCGACAGAGGACTTAGGGAGATGAAGTCCCTAGGGCAGAGGCTGAAATGTTGTTGTTGGAAGTCCAGGACCAATGAAGATAGACTGGCTTTGAAGACTCCCTCTGGTGAGGATCAAAGGGTGATCTCCCATAAGAAGGCAGTGTTCCTCTCCAGGGAGAGTGCTACAGGGAAGAACAGACTGACTCAGCTTTTCTGGACTGTGGACAGGCTGTTACAGCCTGCCTGTCTGCAACTAGTAAAGGCAAATTTATCCACTAGGTGTGAAGAGTTCACTTAGCTCTTCTCTCACAGAGTGTCTTCTATCAGGTCTGGCATTGCCCCAACTGTTGTCACAGCCCTGGTTAGGGGAGCTGGTTGTCACTTAGGACAGTAGTATTAGTGGAGAAGGTTTGTGGGGTGATCTCAGAGTCACAGCCCACTTTTTGTGAGCTGAACATGGGCCTGACACCTTATGGTGATCTGTGTGGGGTTTCTGGGCTCAGTGCTCACTGAGATAGTGTGCTCCCTGTTGGAAGGGTCCTTTCCAAGTACTTTGAAAGATGTGCTGGTGAGGCCCCTTTTGAAGAAAATATAATTGAAACAAGTCTGCTGGGTAACCTCCCCTTCTTGGGAAATGTTATTGAGAAGATGTTGGCACTGCAGCTTGAGGTGCAAGTCATGAACTTTAACGTGAGTTATTCCTGCCTGGATTTTAATCTAGGCACAGTATGGAGACTGTGTTAGTCAGGGTACAAAATGCCTCATTCAGGGCAAGAGATAGAGGGGAATGGTCAGTTTGGTAGCCTGTGACATGCGTGACTGCTACTGAGCGAACTGCAAAATGGCTACTCCATCACGGTTCATATCATGGGGGCTACTGATAAGGTAGGGCGACTGGATGGGGTGGATTCATGTATGTAGTGACAGAATGTTGCTACATGTACGCATGCACGGGGGTGGAGGTGGGAGTGAGCACACTCAGCGAGTGGTGGGAGGGGTTTTGAGGGATGGTGCCATAGTGGGCAGCCGAGCTGGCCTTGTGGTGTGGTGGGTGGGTTCACAGCTTAGGTGGACAGGGTGCTGGGTTTGGGTCCTGGCGTAGGTATGTTTTTGTTGGAGCCAACCCCAGTTTGTTTTTTTTTACATTTTGCATCCTCCTGGAGTTGAGAATCCTTAAGTAGAGGGGTGCGGGGGGCGAAGCCCTCATGGGGAGTGTGGGAGGCACAGACCCCTGCATAAAACATTAAAAATGTAAGTCCCCGGTGCTGTTTTGCTGTGTGCTGGGGAGTAACAGTGCCAAAATAGATTTTCAATGCTTGTGATTTCGCCGTAATGGCGATCGCCTTTCAGCTGTTGCTGTTATGACATAGAACCATCAGTTCTCATTCTATTTGATTTTATCCTCAGCATTTGACCCCATGAACAATGGGTTGCTTGTGGATAGCCTAAGTGAGTACTGTGGACTCACAGGCACCATCATTAGCTGGTTTGAGGCCTTCCTTAGAGACAGGATGCAGAGGATGGAGATGGGTAATTTTTCTTCCCTCCCAAAGCCTCTGCTCTGTGGAGTACCTTAGGGATTGAGCCTCTCACCTATACTGTTTTCAGTGTACATGCTGCCCCTCAGGGAGATCATCAGGTGTTACAAATTGGACTTCCACTGCTATGCAGATGACACTCAGCAGTATCTGTCATGTGCACTTGGAATGCCATACTTGGTTGATGTACTAAATTCATGCCTGACTGAGATCCAGGATTGGATATCCTCCAGCTGGCTAAGACTCAGCCCAGACAAGACTTGGGTATTAGTGACTTAGCCTGGTCAATGCCATGGTGTGGGGTTACAAAGTAGAAGACTGGCTTGGTGATCAGTTCCTCCAGGCTTGTAGTCTCTGCTAAGAAAAAGAATCTGGGGGACATTCTGATGAATGTCTGACACTTGAGGCTCAGGTGTCTTCCATAGTCTGGAGTGATCTGCCATCACTGGTACATGCTTTTGTGACTACCAGACTCTACTACTGTATTGCTGTATACTTCTGGGTTAGTGGAGCAGTCCTACAATGTCTGAAGCTAGTGCAGAATGATGTAGCCAGGTTGCTGATGGGTCTTTCGATGTCCTATCCAAGACAAGTGAAGTAATGTCTACTCTAGCTCATAAAAGACTAACATACCATAAAAAAGTAACAGCTGGGAAGAAACAGGCTTTGCTAAAATAAACATGATTCTCCACGAATGCTTCCAACTTCTGCCAGACTAGCTAGAGTATGAGCAGGAAAGCCGCAGTTACATAGCAACTGCATCACTATGGTGATGCTTACAGACATAAAGTACATCAGCACGTAGCTTCCTGTGGGTACAAGAGGTTGAGCTGAATGGCTTTCTCTTGGTGCCTGATCAAGATTTATTTATTTAATTATTAGCTTTTGGTAACTGGGTAAGTGCGCTAGGCAACAATCCTGCCTATTTTCAGGCACAACCCGGGAGAGCACATGACATTGGTACACAAATTACAGTAGCACATCTTAAAATCAATGAAAACATAAGACAGCAATAACAAATTAACTTCATACACAGTGGTTAGAGCAACAGATCTGTTACAAAGGGTACAGTGCACAGTAAAGATCATATTGTAGCAAGAAATGGGAGTGGGTCCATGCCACAGGCCGGCGGTCGGGTGTAGTAATATTATGAGCATGTGCATTAACCAAGGGCATGGAGGTGAGAGAATAGCGAGCTTTTAAAAACTTGGCGGGAGGCAGAATTTTTAACCTGTAGGGGGAGTGAGTTCTAGAACTTAGGAGCAAAGTGTGAGAATGCCTGTTCGCCCATTTTTGTAGCACAAGGTTTGGTTGAGAGCATAGGGACAGAGGAGGACCTAAGGGGGCGGGTTTGGGAGGCAGGAGTCAGCAAGTTAGTCAAGTAGTCTGGGCTAGGGGGTCTGGTTAGTGAGTCAATAAAGCATCCCAGGGAGCAGGCCCGTAGATCCTTAGGTGACAGCCAATTTAAACTGGAGTAGATGAGGCAGTGATGAGTAAGGCGAGGGGCAGTTAAGGTGAATCTGCAGATATTGTTATAGGCGGTGTCCCATTTACTGAGTATACTAGAGTTGGCAGTGTAGATGAGAGGAAGAGTGTATTGGAGCTGGGGTTAGAGTACTCCCCTAGCTACAGATAATCTGGCTGAAGGTGTGAGGGAGTGGTGCATCGGTAGGCGCCACCACTTTTTGCATTAACAGCACGACATACCGCATTGACATGTAATGTCAAGTCAAGAGAGGGATCCAGTGTGACCCCAGGTATTTGAAGGACACCGTGTTGGTGATAGGAGAACCGTCCAGGCAGTGAACCAAGAGCTTGGGGGCAGTGGAGGGCAGTTTTTTTGAGGAACCAAATAGCATGGCACGTGTTTTGTCCTGGTTAAGATATTGATGACTGTTCGAGAGCCAACGTTGAGGGACATGAAAATCATTTGAGAGAGTGGAGTTGATGTCTTCTATTGATTTAGATCCTGAGTAGAGAACCAGGTCGTCGGCGTACATGAGAGTGCAGCTATGTCTGGAAAGAGAGGGAATATCATTTAGGAAAAGGGAGAAAAGGAGAGGTCCGAAAGTGGACCCCTGTGGGACTCCACAGGTGATCTTTTTGGGGGAGGATAGGGCCTTGTGAAAAGCTACTGCCTGAGTGCAATTGTCCAGGTAGCTGCGGAAACATGATAGAGTGGGGTCAGATGCTCCAATGGATTGGAGCTTCTCAAGCATGAGAGGGTGATGAACCATGTCAAACGCTTTGGACAGGTCAATGAAGACAGCTCCAGTGAGTAGGCCATGGTCCATATTGCATTTGATGTCGCTGGTGAGTTGAGTCAGAGCCATAGTGGTGCTGTGTCCAGGCCTAAAACCATGTTAGCAGGGGGGTTTGAAGATTAAACTTGGCGAGGTGTTCGGACAGCTGGTGGTGGACTATTTTTTCAAGAAGCTTACTGAGAGTGGGAAGTAGAGAAATGGGACGGTAGTTGGTCATGAGTTTGACATCACCCTTTTTGTGAAATGGGATAGTTCTGGCCATTTTCCAAGTAGATGGGACAGTGGAAGTGCTGATCGATAGGTTGAAAAGCCTAGTGACAGGGTTGGCCAGCCAGGGTGCAAACTGCTTGAGTATGCCAGGATGGATGCCATCCGGTCCCGGGTTCCCGTGGGCCGGAAGGGTGTTAAGTAGCTTGTGTACTTCTCGGTACATGGTTGGAGCCAGCACCAGGGTGGGTGGAGTGAGGGTCAAGGAGGGAGCAGGAGGACAATAAGCTTGGGGCTTTATCGGAGCTTCAGCTGGTAGCATGGAAAAGAGAGAATTAAAGGCACTGGCAATTGTAGTCAGGTTGTTACAAGTGAACGCCTTGAATATTCATATCAGTTGGAGTCTACTGCTTATCATTGCCGAGAATTTCCTTGATTTGGGCCCAGTACTTTTGAGGGTTGTCGGAAGAGGATTTTAGGAGGTTCCTGTAGTAGGTACTTTTAGCAAGGCATATTTCTTTTTTGCATTTGTTCTGCGAGGCTCTATAGGCTTCGAAGTCAGAGCGAAGATGTGAGACCTTTCACACAGACCAAAGTTTGTCCCTGCATTTCAGAAGTTGAAGCAGGGGGCCCGTGACCTACTTGGTCACCTTAACTGCCACCCTACATATGGTGACGGGGATATGTTGGTTTTGTAATGCGATAAGCACAGAGTTGAAATAATCAGTTGCGTAGTTAATGTCCTCAGTTAGGTAGAGAGGAGACCAGTCAACCAGGCTTAGATCAGTTGTGAAAGCATCCATGCTTAGGTGGGAGAGGTTAGGGAAGGTGACAATTTTAGATGGGAAAGATGGGGTCATGGTGTCCCAGACACAGTAAACTGGATAGTGATCACTAATGGTGTCAGGGAGCACTCCAGCCAAGGTGACATATTCCTTCCTGTTTGTGAGTATCCAGTCAAGCAGGATGGCACAGTCACTCCCCCGGGAAACCCTGATGGGTTCCTGGATGAGCTGAGAAAGGTTTGCCTTACTAACCAAAGAGGATAGGTGGGCTGAGCTATTCTCAGACCAGTCAAGGTTGAAATCCCCAAGGCAGATAATGCCATTTTTGCCTGTTACTGTTAGCAAGTTATCAATGAATTCCAAGAGACCCTGTTTGGAATTTTTAGGAAGGACATATATACAGAAGATATGGAGTTTCTTAGCTCCGCCCAGCAGAAGGAGGGAATGGAGAACCTCACAATTAGGTAGTGTGGGGTCCTGTAAGAGGGTGATGTTCAGGTGCGTTTTGGAGTAGAGAGTCAGGCCACCCCCTCTTTTTGCCCCGATGCAGACCACATGGAGCATATTGTAGCCTAGAAAGGAGCACTGAGAGTCAGTAACTGAAGGCTTTAGCCATGTTTCAGTGATGGCTAGGATGTCTGGGCAGTTCACTCTCACCCAGATCTGCAGATCAGGGAGGTTGGGTAGAAGGCTCCTAGAGTTGATGTGAGCCATGGTGAGACCATTAGATTTTGGAAGGCAGGTAACCGGGGGAGGCAGAGATAGGATGGGTACCTGAGGAGGACCTGGGTTAGCCTCGATGTCCCCAGCAAGCATAAGTGCCAGGATAAATATCCACAGTGAGATAATGAAGCAGGCCCTTACTGAGACTTTGTGGGAGAGCTTCAATTTAAAGTGAACGTATCTGGCTAAAAGCCTCATGCGCTTACTAATAAGAGCAGTTGGGGGAAGAGGTGTAGGTGATGCAGTAGCTAGTAGGTTGGAAAAGTAAAAGTTGTCATAAGAGTGAACATTAGTGGGTGAGGTAGGAGTGTCAGGGCAGGAGAGCTCAGAGAGCCAAAGAAGGCAAAATGTCCCCATGAGGAGAGCAAGCATGGGTGGGGGAGACATTATATAAAGGGAGAAAGTGAGAGAGATAGGATGGGATGGAGCAGGAGGCAGGGCGATGAATGTATAGAATGTAGTTTTATTAAGCACCTGCAGAATTAGCCAACCACGAGTGGCAAGTAATAGGAATCTCGTCTGTTCAGAATGGACTTAGTAAGCTCCAGAAGGATCAGGCACCCTCTAGTGTCCAAAGGTTATAAGGAGCAAATGGAAAACTGGACTGTTAGGAAAAAACGCGAGAGCGTCCAAGATATCGCGAGGATTGCGCCTATATATGTAACACTAGCCAAGGGTGGGAGGGTATTGGGGGGTGGAAGGGGAAGATCTCAGAGCTGTTCCCTTTGTTACAGGGAGCACAGGTCCCTAGACTACCTTGGCAGCAGTATCCTATGGCGGGGGGTGGGGGAGAGCCTCCTGGTGAGTGAGAAATGGCCCTCATGTCTTCAGGAGTGCAGAGCTCCGTTCGGGGGATGGGGGAGTGCCCTGTGCTGTGCTGGCCCTTGTGACCTCCAGGAGCACACACCTCCATTCGTGGGTGGGGAGAAAGCCCCTGTGCTGGCTTCAGAGTTCTGTGGACTGCCTTGGCTAAGCAGTATCCTATGGTGGGGGGTTGGGGAGAGCCTCCGGCGAGCGAGAAACGGCCCTCATGTTTTCAGGAGTGCAGAGCTCCATTCAGGTGTTGGGGGAGCACCCCTGTGCTGTGCTAGCCCTCACGACCTCCAGGAGTGCGCAACTCCATTCGGGGCATGGGGGAGAGCCCCTGTGCTGGCTTCAGAGTTCCATGGACTGCCTTGGCAGCAGTATCCTATGGCAGGGGGTTGGGGAGAGCCTCCGGCGAGTGAGAAACAGCCCTCATGTCTTCAGGAGTGCAGAGCTCCGTTCGGGGGATAGAGAGCCCCTGTGCTGGCTTCAGAGTTCCGTGGACTGTCTTGGCAGCAGTATCCTATGGCGGGGGGTGGAGGAGAGCCTCCGGTGAGCGAGAAACAGCCCTCTCGTCTTCAGGAGTGCACAGCTCTATTCGGGGGATGGGGGAGAGCCCCTGTGTTGTGCTGGCCCTCGCAACCTCCAGGAGCGCAGAGCTCCATTTGGGGGGTTGGGGGAGAGCCCCTGTGCTGGCTTCAGAGTTCCGTGGACTGCCTTGGCAGCAGTATCCTATGGCAGGGGGTGGAGGAGAGCCTCCAGCGAGCGAGAAACGGCCCTCACATCTTCAGGAGTGCAGAGCTCCATTCGGGGGATGGGGGGAGAGCCTCTGTGCTGGCTTCAGAGCAAAAGCATTTAAAAAAAAAGCTCAATTAAATCAACAGGTATTCATGTTTAAGCAACATTCTTTACATATTTATAATGCTCTGCATTCATGAAAAAGTGCTTAGAGCACATGAGATGCTTTTTGAATTTCATACTTAGGCAATGTGTTTTGTCAAAAAACTTTTCAGACTTTTTCATATGTTTACAGCAAGCAGAGACCATTACGGCTTTGTATACAATGTGCAGTATTATAGGTTTTAGGGAAAAGCTACAATCAGGTAAATAAAAGCCATACTCTGCACTTTTAATGTTTGGAATTGGTAATTATCTTTGAAACACTGAGAGATAAAATAGTAGTATATGTCTATAAACATAGCTACCCCACATTTAATTAAAAACGTTTTCTTCTCTTTTACATTAAAAGGCTCAAACTGCAGTATATTAGTGGCAAAGATAAGAGCAGACAGAGGAAGACTAGAGGCTAGATATGAAGTAGGTAGCACTCTCCTGAGTACACTTAAATATGGTTGCTGGTATATGAGGTGGAAAAGGCAGAACAAAGTGAACAGTATTTTTGCTGTTCTCATTTTTATTCTAGAGGACCATATAAGCATTTGCTAATTGTGCAAATATGCCAACATATGAGTGAACTCACACTGGGATGTAAAACTGAAATAGTGGCCTAATTAAATGTGCTGTTGCTGAATATGCTATTAAAGTAATGTATATAAAAAAAGTTGTTTATATTTTATTTAAAGCCCCCTGAAGAAGGCAAGTATGGCAAAACATTGGGGTGTATCGGATAAATTAATAAACTCACCTCATTAACTTTTTATGGTGTGTTAGCTTTTTATGAGCTAGAGTAGCCATTGCTTCACTTGTCTTGCATACTACCAGAATTAGAGGCCAGCTGCACTTGAAAACAAGTTTGAAAAGTGGTGATTTCCCTTGGGACACTTTTTTCACCTTACGAGGTTCTGTCACATGACTGCTCCTGCGCAAACTGCACTTGTTGCCGGTGAAGCGGTGAATCACCTTCAAGATTTGTTTACTGACCTATAAAGCCCTTTATAGTTTGGGCCTCAGTTATCTAACTAACTTCAGATGGTTTGCTAAAGAACTCGGCATTCTGTCCACGAAAATACACACTGTTGAGCAGTACTGTGCGGAATGTGGAATTCTGCTAGCAGAATTAGCATGGAATGACCATTCTGCTGGTGAAATGTCCACTGGAATCTCACTGGTTCTTCTGCAGAATTCCACATACTGTGATCTGCGGAATAATATTCCAGAGAAGAGTATTTTTCCTCAAAAAATTATTCCACAAAGATTTCCCCCGGAAATATTAAGATCTGCAGAATACTATTCTGCAGAACAGCATTTTTTTCACAGAAAATCATTCCACAACTATTTTCTGCGTGGAATTCCACAATTCAATTGCTGGAAAATTTCAGCAGAATTTCTGTGGAATTTAGAAAATACTGCGGAATTTTTTTCCACTGGAATTTGAAAATTCCACATAGCACTACTGTTGACTCTTTTTATATGCTCTCAGTGTCTCAGTTATTTAACAGTCATGAAGTAATAATAAAAAAATGGACAGCTCAATACAGCCAGTATCTCCAGGGAGAGTCACCCACAAAACACCCATTTCAAACCCTCATCCCGGGTGTTTTGTAAGCTGCTTCCCCTTGTGGACCAACATATATACTATGCATATAATAATGTGAAGGAAGAAAAAATGTGCACATGCGATGAAAAATCAGTTAGTTAACTTCCACAGTCCACTACAATTTTAGTTGTGTAATCAATTTCCATCGTAATTATGTTACTATAGAAGTTATAATATAAACTCCTTTTAATTGTCCAACCCATTGACTATCAGCCATCATAAAGTCAGCCAAGTAATTTCTTTAAATAGCTTAGCACAATTGACACTAACTAAAACATATTATCAAGGTCGTGCCATTGATTGTTTAGGGAGTGGTAACATATCTTTAGATCTGGTACAGTGCTGAAGGTGGCCTTGACTATATATTTCACTTGTTACATGTATAACATATTTATTGGGGAAGGGGAAGCAAGTTACCTTGACAAAGTACCCTGGAAGAGGGTGTGAAATATTAGGTGTTTTGTGGGTGACTCTCCCTGGAGATACCGGCTGTATTGTGCTGTCCATTTTTTTTAATGTTACATTTTTTTTATTGAAAAAAACATTAATTACAACAATAACATTTAGCACACAAACTGCAAGTCTACACAACAGAAAAGAAAACATTAACAACAACCATTAACATGGAGCTCTAAGGAAGTCAGTGAGAGATACCGTTCAAATGCCTAGAATTGACAAATTGGAATTCAGCTATGAGGGTTAGGAAGCAAGGGATACAGCTGCATCTATCAGAGCATTAAGACCTGGTACCATTCTCTACAGTTGTGGAAAATATTGATTACCTAAGAGATGGAATGTCAAGTTGGATTATATTGAGGTACACTAGGGGGAAAGACAGCGGGTATGGCTAGATAAATAGTTGAAGTATGGGGCCCAAATCTCATTATAGGCAGGTGCTTTAGACAGAGCAACATGGGACATCCATTCCTGTGATGCAAGCTGACTGATCCCTAGGAGCCATTTATTCATAGTGGGGATATCAGCAGTTTGCTATCTTCGAAGGATTAATTGTTTGGCCACAAGGGTGACTGCTATGGACCATGTAATGTGTGGGTCAGAATTAGGTAGGTCAGGTGGGTGGAGGCCCAGCAGTATAAAAGGGGCATCAAGGTGGATGTAACTTGGAAGGATGGCCCTGCAGAAGTCTAGAACGTGGTCCCAAAAGGGGTGGATGTGGGAGCAAGACGTAAGAGATGGGAAAGTGATCCTACTTGCTGGTTGCATTGCCAACATTTATCATGATGTAGAATGCCATGTGCATTGAGAAATTGCAGGTCTCTATATCATAAGTGTAGTACATTTTTTGTATTATTTGGGCCCTAATGTCCTGGCAGGCCACATGGGCTTGGAACCAGCATGATTCCCAAGTAGAGCTGTGAAGAATATACAGTAGAATTCCACCCATGGAATGCCCATGGAATGATCATTCTGATTCTACTGAATTTCACAGAATATGCATAAACATTCCACAGAATTAGCAACATTTTTAATTTCAGTTTGTTTTGCTCTAATTTTAAATGTGCATGACCAAATGACACCAAATTTGGTATTTGGACAGTTTGTAATAGCTTACATAACTGCATCTAATGTCAGAGTCATAGATAGAAAAGTGGTGGAGTTATGGGGACCAAATATTAAATCAGAATTAAATTTTCAGTGATTTTGATCTAATTTTAAAGTTTTTTATCCAAATGTCCCCATTGTTTCAGGATTTAGAAAAACATACAACATGGGTATGAGCACCTTGTTTTAAGTTTCAAGCTTCAAAGAGGGCTGAGTTATAGGTAGCCAAACATTTTGTCAACATTTAGATTTCTGTTATTTTAGTATGATTTTGATAGCATTCATTGAAATGTTACAATCTTACAGGTATACAGGTTATCACTACATTTATATAGCTACGTAGTTTCATATTTCTAGCTTCAAATGAGACTGAGTTATAGCCTGCCAAATGTGTTGCCAACATTTAAATTTCAGTTATTTCCCTCTAAATTTAAAAGAACATATCCAGATTTAACCAGATTTGAAACATTTAAACCACTATACCACATGGTCATTTCTGACAAAGTTCTTATTTACAGCTTTAAATGGGACAGATTTAGAATTAAAAGTAGTCAAACTTTCACAACATTTTAAAATTAAATTTTGCAAGAATGTAAACTGCTACACATTTGTAAAACCCTGAATCTTTAAAACTGGAAAAGGTGTTGCTATTAAACTAGGCAGGTTCTTAGACCTTACAAAGAGACTATGTGTGTCAGTTTTATTAATTGCTTGCTGCTAGAAATTGCAGAATAATGTATGTACTTAAAGTCAAATTCCATGAATCTTTGTAAAAATGGTGGAATTTTATGAGAATTCCATAAAAATGGAATATACTAATTTCACTCAGCCTTATCTGGGGTATTATAATTAAAGGATAGTAGTATGAGAAGCAGGTAGTGCAGGGGGTCACCAGGTTCAGGAGTGAGATACATAGTTTCATGAAGAAGTGGACAACTGAGCTGCGTAGCACACCAGTGGTACACCCCCCCCATAGTTGGAGCAAGGAAGCACAGAGCGTCAACAGTTCCAACCTGAATGCAGGATACATAAGGATCACACCCAGTAAATTGATTATCCAAGGAACCTGATGAAGCCCTATATAAACTGGGACCAGGTTATCTGACTAACTTTAGATGGTTTGCTAAAGGACTCAGCATTCTATCCAAGAAAAAACACACTATTGACTAGTGCTGTGTGGAACACAGAAGTCAGCCGACAGAATTAGAGTGGAATGTCCACCAGAATTTCACTGGTTCTGCAGAATTCCACCTACTGTGATCCATGGAATATTATTCTGTGGAATAACATTTTTCTGTGGAAAATTATTCTGCAACAATTTTCATGGAACATATTGACAACCACAGAATAATATTCACCGGAACAGCATTTTTTTTTGTGGAAAATCATTCCACATCTATTTCTGCTATGGATTTCCACCATTCCATTTCTGGCAAATTTGGCAGAATTTTAGCTAAATTTTGAAAATTCAATAGAATTTCATTCCATCAGAATTTGGGAATTCCACACAGCACTACTGCTTACTCGTTTTACATGCTCTCAGAGTCCCATTTATTTAACAGCCATAAAATAAAAAAAATGGACATCTCAGTGCAGCCAGTATCTCCAGGGAGAGTCACCCACAAAATGCCCAACATTTCACACCCATTTCCTGGGTGCTTTGTAAAGGAAACTTGCTCCCTCTTGTGGCCCAGCATATATACTATGCATAAAATTAAGTGAAGCAAGAAAAAATGTGTATATGTGATAAAAAAATCAGTTAGTTAACTTGCACAGTCCACTACAATTAATTTTAGCTGTGCAGTCAAGTTCCATCGCAATTATGTTACTGTAGAAGTTATAATATAAACTCCTTTTAATTACCCAACCCATTGACCATCAGCCATCATAAAGTTAGCCAAGTAATTTTTTTTAAATAGCTTAGCACAATTGACTCTAATGATCCCAAAAATGATTGACACTAACTAAAATACACTGTCAAGGCCATGCCATTGATAGTTTAGGGGGTATATAGATATCACTCCACTGTCTGTGTGATGTGGAGTTAGATATCTAAAGTAGGGGCTGCAGGGGGCAGTCACAACCCCCCCACATTGGGTGTTGCAGTATTGCTGGTCGTTGTGGGGACACATCAATGTCATGTTTGTCAACAGATTTCCGATGCTGTCTATGTCGCTGTAAGGGATGTATTTCCAGTGTCGTAGATCCCCCTGGAAGTGGGTGTGAAATACTGGGTGTTTTGTGGGTGATTCTCCCTGGAGATACTGGACGTATTGAGCTGTCCATTTTTTTTTTGATGTTACATTTTTTATTAAAAAAACATTAACTATAACAATCATATGTGGTACAAAAGCTGCAAGTCAACACAACAGAAAAGTAAGCATTAACAACAAACACTAACTTGGAGCTCTAAGGAAGTCAATGACAGTTACCGTTCAAATGCCTAGAAATAACAAATTGGTATTCAGTTATGAGGGTGAGCAAGCAAGTGATACAGCTGCGTCTGTCAGAGCACAAAAGCCCAGTACTTTCTGTACAGTTGTAGAAAATATGGATTATATAAGAGATGGAATGTCAAGTTGGATTATATGAGGTACAGTGGGGGGAAGGATGGCTGGTATGGCAAGATAAATAAAGTATGGGGTCCAAATCTCATTATAGGCAGGTTCTTTAGACAGCAATATGGGACGTCTATTCCTGCAATGGAAGCTGACCTACCCCTAGGAGCCATTCATTCATCATGGGGATATCAGCAGTTGGCCATCTGTGAAGGATTAACTGTTTGGCCGCAAGGGTGACTGCTATGGACCACGTAATGTGTGGGTCAGAATTAGGTAAGTCAGGTGGGTGGAGGCTCAGCAGTATAAAAGGGGCATTGAGGTGGATGCAACTTGGAAGGATGGCCCTGCAGATGTCTAGAACTTGATCCCAAAAGGGGTGGATGTGGGAGCAAGACCATAAGAGATGGAAGAGTGATCCTACTTGCTGGTTGCATCACCAGCATTTATCATGATGTAGAATGCCATTTGCATTGAGAAATTGCAGGGCTCTAAACCATAAGTGTAGTATTATTTTTTTTTTTATTAGTTGGGCCCTAATGTCCTGGCAGGCCATATGGGCTTGGAGCCAACATGCTTCCCAAGTAGAGCTATGCAGAATATAGAATTCCACCCATGGAATGCCCGTGGAATGATCATTCGGATTCCACAGAATTTCACAGAATTTGCAAGAAAATTACACAGAAGTTTGCCAAATTTTAAATTTCAAGTATATTGCTCTGTTTAAATGTACATGTCCAAATGACAACAAATTTAGTATATGGACAGTTCGTAACAGCTTACATAACTGCACGTAATTTCAGAGTCATAGGTAGAAAAGTGGTGGGATTATGGGGACCAAATATTTAATCAAAATTTAATTTTCAGTTATTTTGATCTAATTTTAAAAACTCTTATCCGGATTTCCCCACTGTTTCAGGATTTAGAGAAACATACAGCATGGGTATGTACACCATGTTTAAGTTTCAAGCTTGAAAGAGGACTGAGTTATAGGTAGCCAAACATTTTGCCTGCATTTAGATTTCTATTATTTTAGTATAATATTGATAGTATTCAGTGAAATGTTATAATTTTACAGGTATACAACTTATCACTACATTTATATAGCTACATAGTTTCATATTTCTAGCTTCAAATAAGACCAAATTATAGCCTGCCAAACATGTTGCCAAAATTTAAATTTCTGTTATTTCCCTCTAAATTTAAAACAACATATCCAAATTTAACCAGATTTGAAGCATTTAAACCACTGTACCACATGGTCATTTCTGACAAAGTTCTTATTTACAGCTTTAAATGGGGCCAAATTAGAATTAAAAGTAGTCAACCTTTTAAAATTGAAATTTTGCAAGAATGTAAACTGCTCCAAATTTATGACTGTTGTGAGGCACTTCCCACCTGCCCCGGGTCGGTGCTCCATATATTGCTGCTGGCACATCACGTGATGTGCCACGTGACCTACCCTCCTTTTTACTGAGTGTCCACTTTCCCATTTGCAGGTTATACACACCAACCACCAGGGGTCACTACACTTTCCATTCTAGCTGCTCTCTCAACTCTATAACCCTCCTAGTTACCACTTCAGAGCTGTCCCACTTGAGGTCACTGCACTTCCCTTTGATTCCTTCTACCACCTACTTTCTGCACTCATCCTTCAGCCTATCTCTAAGCACCTGCTAGTGTCAAACCTGGTACCCTTCTCTCTAAATTCTACTGACTATCCTCTGAACCAATGAACTAGGCCAACAACTTCCTCAATTTTCATAATCTTAACCATTCCTCACTCCTTCAAAAAATTGACCCTTTCTACACTCTGTCCCTGAGCTGTGTTCAAACCCAGTATCCTTGCAGTCAAAGTCAGCTGCTCTACCTCTGCACCACATTGCCTACCTATTTTATTACTACTTTCTAAGCCTTTTAATCACTTACCCCCCCAACCTGCCAAAATATAAATTTACCTCTTCTTCCTTGCTGGATTTGAACCCTGCACCCTTGTTTCCAAAGTCACCAGTTCCTCCACTCACTTAGAACACCTGATTATTTTTGACTGCAGGATCTCATAACTATAAAGAACACACTAACCCTGTGACACAACTAAAGTGTTATCTAAGTGCTTCTGCAAACCTTGAACTCAACTCCCTGCTGCTACAGCTACTAGTCTAGCTCTCTCCTACTACCCTGATCAAGACTTGAACCTGGTACTCTATGCATTTCAGGCACATACACTACCACTACACCATAGCAGCAACTAGGCTCAGAGGTGATCTCTCACTACTATCTCCCCTCTTTCATCCTAGTACCCCCATTCTTTCCTCACTTCAGCTCCACCAGCCTTCCCAACTATGCACATGCATCCCCTGCTCACCAGCCTATCTCTTCTCCTCCTCTTTCCTTTGCCTTCCACCAACCCTACTGTCCCTATTAACCCTCAGCCTCACTACTCCAGTGTTCCTACCTACCCTCCTGTCCTCCCCTCCTCCTTTACCACTGCTCCTCCCCCTCCCTCCTCCTCCACACATCCCATATGCTCCTCTCCACCTCACCCCCCTTCCAGACATTATCTTTCCTCCCCCACAGCTCCCTTGCACTTCTGATCACTCAGACCTTCTCTGCCTGTGCTACCCTACCCACCCCTTGTGCAACTAACCCCCTTCCTCATTCCTATCGCTCCCGCGAACTCTCCATCTGCCCCCTCTGACCAGAGCACTTCTCCTCCTTCTACTCCTAACAGGAACATACATCCCAACCCAGGCCCTGCCCTCCCATCCACCCACTCAGCCCACTGGTCTTCAAGTAGCCTCCATGAACATATGCAGCCTGCTGAAGAAATTTGACGCCTACAGTGCTGGGCCTTGGCTCACCAACCAGACATCATAGCCCTGGTTGAAATCTGGCTGTCCAAATCAACTCCTGACTCATTTGTCTCCCTCCCAGGCTATACCTTATACCGGGAGGACCAAGTAGGCAAGCGAGGGGAGGCTGTGCAATCTACCAGGACACAATACCTGGACACTCCCACCACCCTGCCCTCTCAACGTGGGGCCCAGGCCCTTACCCTCAGACTCACCCCAGACCCCTCTTGGAGCCCTCTCTACCTCACCACAGCCTACATTCCCCAAAGAACCAGCACCCAGCCCTGGTATCTTTAACGGACTACCTGGCCACCCTCCACCATAAGGAGAACACTCCTGTGGGGACCTTAATGTAAATTGGCTCAGCAGCTCCTCATCCACCACCAGAGACTCATTTGCCGCCCAAGATCTGACACAACTCATCACCCAGCCCACGAGACTTAACCCTAAGAGTGGTACCAGCACCTTTCTGGATGTTATTATAACTAACCGACCCCATAAAATCCAAAACATCCAGGTCCTCCCAGACTCCCTGAGTGACCATTCCCCTATCCTATTCCACTGGGTAGCCCCCAATCCCAAACCCAAAGCCCAGACCACCCTCCGCAGGTGCCTCCGCCCTGGTGGGCTGAAGAAACTTAAAGCACTCCTCACCCAGATAGACTGGTCCCCCATTCAGCAGGCAGTTAACATTGACACTGCCCTCACCTTCTTCACTCACACTTTCAACATGGCCTGTGATCTCTTTGCACCCTTAACCAAAATCCGGTCCAAAAAACGGAACGCACCCTGGGTTAGCCCGGACCTCCTACAATTACTTAGAAACTGGGATAACCTCTGGCACCTTGCCACTGAAACAGGTCGTCTGTCTGATAGGCAAGCATACAATGCAGCCCAGAATAAGTGTTCATGGGCCATCAGGAAGGCCAAGGCAGACCATTACCAGGCCTCCTTACCTCCCTCCTGGGGCTCAGCCCGGACCTTCTGGGATAATATTAAGCAACTCAATGGTAAAGCTTGCTCCCTGCCCCATCCCAGCTCACTAGAAATGGCACCACCTCCACCGAGCCTGCCACCATAGCTAACTGGTTCAACACCACTTTCACTGACCTTAGCTCAGTCCTCCCTAGTAATTTCTTTGACCCTCCCCCCAGCCAACCTCCCCCTGTCCTCCATCACCCCAGCTTCCTCCTGCGAAAGATTTCCACCCGGGAAGCCAGACCGATCCTAATCAAAGCTCTCAATGGCAACAATCCCGGCAGTGACTCACTGGACCCCAGCATACTCAGGCTGGTGCTAGATGAAGTCCTTGCACCACTCACAAGCCTAATTAACCAGTCACTCTACCTGGGACAATTCCCCACAGCTTGGAAAACAGCCATTATCACACCTATTCATAAAGGGGGCGACAGGTCAGTGGCCAACAACTACCTGCCAATCTCCATCCTCCCTCCCTCTAAAGCCCTGGAGAAAGTGGTGGCCATTCAAATCACTGATTATCTGGCTAGCGTAACATTTTATGCCCAGAGCAACATGGCTTCGTCTTGCGGTCACAGTACCAGCACTGCCCTTGATGAATTCTCCAACTTTCTACACTCCTCCTTGGACACCAGCTCCCAGCTGGTGCAGTGTTCATTGACCTCTCAAAGGCTTTCGACACTGTCTCCCATCCACTTCTGCTGAATGCTCTCTGCCACACTGGTCTCTCGGCTGGCCCCCTGGCATGGTGTGCTAGCTATCTTGACACCCGATCTCAGTGTGTCAAAATTAATAGCACACTCTCTGATACCCGTCCCATTCTCTCTGGGGTCCCCCAAGGCTCCATCCTGGGCCCCCTTCTCTTCTCACTGTATCTGAACACCCTGCCCAGTGCATGCCCTGGCAAAATTCTGCTGTATGCAGACGACCCTGTCCTTTTTGCCACCCACCGCAATCCCATCTCCCTACAGGACTCCCTACAGCAGTCTTTCAACAGTGCCGAGGCTTGGTTTAAGGAGCGCAGACTCGTCATCAATCTTAAGAAAACCAAAACTATGCTCTTTTCCCACCCCCAAAACAAAGCTAGCAACCACCCACTCTATATCCTTCCGAGTACCAACCAGCCACTGGAACAAGTCTGCTCCTACAAATACCTTGGGTTTACCTTCGATTCAGCCCTCACATTTCACAACCACATCGACGCCCTAACATCTGCCACCAACACACGGCTTGGCATCCTATTCCGCCATAAAACCTGCCTTCCCCCAAATGCTTTCCGGCTAGCTGTTACATCATCCGTATGTCCCTTGTAGACTATGGTCTACCAGTATATATGGTGCTGCCGACACCACTGCACTCAACAAAATTCACCTAACCCTGAATAAAGCATGCAGATTGATTACTGGTGCCCCAGGCTCACACACACCTGTCAGCTCTATGTCGATGCTAACCTGCTTACCCTGGATGAACGGCTCCAATACCAAACCTGTCTCCTCACCAAAAAACCCTACTGGCTCTCCTGGGTAACGGCATCCATCCACCAGAGCCCTCCCACTGTTGCAACACGGTCTTCCCACAAGACCACTCTAAAGGTCCCCAGATCTAGAACCAGCCGTGGCCAGAGGTCCTTCTGCTATAGAGCCCCAACCAGGTTTAACTCTCTCCCTGCCACCATCGCCAATGCCATCACCATCTCCATGTTCAAAACCACACTTCGGAACCACATCTTCAGCACTCGTAACTGCTCCTGTCTCTGAACATAGCCTCCACCTCTGCTTCTCTTGACAATGCCCCCCGGGCAGCTCTCCACCTAACCATCCCCTCCACCACTTCCCTGTACACCATGCCTATGTTTAACCTGGCCAGTGCCAGCTGTTTCAGTGTTTACCTACCAGAATGCTCACTTGATACCAACTTGTGGAACACCTGTTATCAATTACATGTACCGTGTACCCAATTTGTATTTGTCTGTCCACAATGTGACGTGGCGCCTCTGTTGAACGCCTATTGTGTTGCAAATCTTTGCTATGTAACCAAAACACAATGTATGTCTTTATGTGACAAAGTACCTTTGGAAACGAGCCTCTGGCTCAAAGGTTGTAAACTGATTCTTAAATAAATAAAATAAAATAAATAAACCTCTGAAACTTTCAAACTGGAGCATGCGATGCCATTAAATTTGGCAGGTTCTTAGTCCTGACAAAGATACTGAGAATGTCAATTTTATTATTTGTTTGCTGCCAGAAATTGCAGAATAACATCTGCACTTAAAGTCAAATTCCATGAATCTTTGTGAAAATTGTGAAATTTCATGAAAATTCTGTAAAATTAGAATTTGCTAATTTCACTCAGCCTCATCTGGGGGGTTCTAATTAAAGGTTAGGGGTATAAGAGGCAGGTAGTGCAGGAGGTCACCAGGTTCAAGAGTGACATACAGTTTCACGAGGGAAAGCCTTCGAGGATCTACTTTAGATATTATTAATTCATTAAGGGCCACTAACCCAAATGCCAGTGCACAGGAGTATTTGACCACCCTAGAGTACATATTTGGGAGTACCAATACTACTTAAGACTTAATGTGGAAGTTTAAAGCTGTTAGGCAAAGAAAGGGAGAGCCCTTATCTGCATCCATAAGCAGACTAGAGAAATTGTTACAGAAAATTTTCAGGAAAGGAGAGTTGTCCTCCAGTGAGCTGGATCAAGTAAGACTGGATCACATACTCAAGTCTGCTCGGTACTCCAGTTGGGTACTGCTTAAGCTGTGGATGCACAACCAAAGAACTATTCCCTTATCCTTCTGTGTGTTGGTGAAAGAAGTACGTGAACCCCTCTTCTAGTGGTAGCCCAGGAAGTGACGGGCTGTACCCTGCTTTCCTGAGGATCATCTCCCCAGCCCTTGTCAGACCGCTAACACACATTTTTAACCTGACACTGTCTAAATCAACAGTGCCTGACACCTGGAAACATGCTAATGTGGTTTCCATCTTTAAGGCGGGTGACCCCCTAGCCCCAGAAAACTCCAGACCCAGCTCCCTACTACCACATCTTTGCAAACTGTTAGAGAAGGTAGTCTATTCCCAACTAGCTGAACAGCTCAATAAGTACAACCTTTTTTGTCCCTTTCAACGCAGTTTCTGCAAACACCACAGCACCTCCTCTGCCCTGGCAGCTTTTTCAAACCATGTTCTCAGAAATATGGACATGGGAAAGGCCATGGGTGCAGTTTTTCTAGACTTGTCTAAAGCATTTGACCTCATAGACCATCATCTTCTTCTCTCCACTCTTGAACAACTTGGCTGTGCACCTGGACCTGTAGCCTGGCTTCATAGTTACCTCAAAAAGAGGTCACAATCTGTGCTCATAGGCAAAGTTGCCTCAACTTCACTTCTCACCAGCACTGGAGTTCCTCAGGGATCTATTCTTGGCCCCCTGCTCTTCTCCATGTTCATCAATGCTTTACCGGTAGATAGCCTAAACTGCAATGCACTCCTGTATGTGAATGACCTAGTCCTCTACCACAGCAATAAGTCCCTTGAATCCATCTCCTCCACTGTCACTGGCAATATGCTGTGGTGGTAGGGTGGTTTGCATCCAGAAACCTCCTTGTCAATGGGAAAAAGATGAAGGCCATGCTCTTTAGGTCTAAGCCTTTTCTAAACAAGGCTGCCAAATTAAACTCCTCCTTCACCATATATAAACCTGAAGGCACTCCACTCGAGCAGGTCACCTCCTTCAAATATCTCAGTGTTACTCTCGACCCATCACTCACCTACAATGATCTCACAACACTGACCGTAAGATTAATCAGAAGCTAGGTGCGGCGTATCGTGCAAACCACCTGCTATCACCAGAAGCTTGCCTTGCCATTGCACAAGGCAACATTCTCCCACTCCTAGATTACTGCTCCCTCATCTACTCCTACATGTCCACAAAGCAACACTCCTGCCTCAACACAAAATATGTTGCCATCTATCGCTTTGTTCTCAAAGCCCCCTCATTAACTCACCACTGTTTACTCTAACAGCCCCTTGCATGGCTCCCTCTCCAGGCACACTTTGACTACGCTACAGGCTGCCTAGTAGATAGTGCTCTCAGAAGTAACCAACTATCCCCCTATGCTTCCTTACTCATAAATAGAGCAGCCACTAAACCTCTTAGGGCCTCCTCCATTCAAACCCTTGAAGTTCCCCATGTCTCTACAGTGATGGATAGTAAGGCCTTCTCTGTCTCTGCCCCCTCCCTCTGGAACCGCCTTCCCGCAGCTGTCCGTACATCACCATCCCATGTGTCCTTCAAATCTAACCTGAAGGCTTGGCTACTGGAAGAATCCACCTGTAAATGCTCACTGGGGAATGTAGCAGCCTGAAAGCCACCATAATCTTACCATAGCCTGGTGGCTTAATGCCCACTCCCTCCCTCTTCCTCCACCCCTGTCCCCTATGCCCCATAGCAGAAAACTACATGCTTGACTCTGATGCTGCCTCACACAGCCCACCTGTAAGATCATCGCCACACCAAGGTACCCCATCCAGGCCTAAACAGTAGATGCTTCTGGATGCTATAGGAAACAGCACATCCTATCCTGCCCTCCACATACTTCAGCCAATGCTCCCTCTCGGTCTGAGCAAGGTACACTGTCTGGGAGCCATGCTCTGCTTGCCACATGCTTTCTCAGGAGGACCTGCTTTCATCACCAGGCCAGGCATGGTACCTAGTTTGGATTTTAATCAACCTGTTAGGTTTATACCCCTCCTTGTCATATTGTACATATGCACAACACTGCTGCCTGCTTTCTTATGGTACTTTGTTGCCATGCTTGTATAACATATGTAAATAATATCAATTTTCGTTGTTCATTTGTGCTTGTTCATCTGTGCTTGTACAGTATAACAATTGTATATATTATATATAGTGTATGGTGGAACGCTGTTCCGCATGGAAATCCATACCTGGAACAGCGTTGTTGTGCTGCACTCAGTGTGTCACGATCTTGTTGTGCTGCACTGAGTAGGTCACCAGTACAACACAACAAGTTCGAATGCATTCGCACATATGCAATTGAGCAGCCCACAGCAACGCGGAAGTAAGCATGTGGAGGCACATACCGAAGTAAGCCTTTTTTTTTTGTCATAGACTTGTTCCGGGATCATGGAGTACTGCTTATGGTTGCCCATACACTATAAAAGATTGTGTATGAACAACCATACACAAATGAGGCAGTTGTGAGATCTCGAGGTTTCCATGGTAATGGACCTCTCGAGCTGCACTCGCGAGGTCTCTGGTTACCATGGAAACCTCTCGATCACAACTGCCTTGTTGTGTGTGCTTGCTCATACACAATCCTCTATATTGTGTCTATACCCCTCCTTGTCATAGTGTACAAGTGCATAACACTGCTGACTGCTTTTTTATGGTACTTTGTTGCCATGCTTGTATAACATACAGTATGTAAATAATGTCTGTTTTCATTGTTCATTTGTTCTTGCACAGAATAACAATTGTATATATTATATATTGTGTCTACTCTGTATTACTGCATCACCACCTTGGGGCCCAGGTTGTGACTGAAAATGGTCCTCTGGATCAGTACACTTAGCTGGTTACCAAAAACATACATTCATACATACATAAATAAATAAATAAAGCCGAGGAAGAAGAAAACCCCTGGGACCCCTGTACAGCTGTAGCAACTGTAACTCCTGCTCCTGACAGGTGGATGGCCAGTGATGGTCCTGGACACCAAGAGATACTTAAAGAGATTCAAGAACTGAAAACTGGGGTCACCACTAAAGCCACCTTGGGTGAAGGCCAAGATACCCATCAGAATGCATCTGCCATTTGAGTGGTAGTGCATGCCCAGGCACCCCCTGTAGAGACTTGAATAAATGTATTGTCTGCTATGGTAGAAGAATTGATGGGACGTAATGTGCAACCCCAGGTTTGGAAAGGAGGGAAGGAGATCAAGAAGGACCCTCTGCTGTAAGTGCTGCTGCCCAAGCTTCAAATGTGTGTTCTGCACTTCCTCCTAGCTGTGAATGGAGACCCATCTCCAATGTAATGCCACAGCCAATACGGCCCAGAGAAAGTGTGTTCTGCTACAAATAAGGAAAGGATGGTCGCCTAAAGAGGGAATTCCAATCCTGAGAGTACCCAACCAGGGTAAGAGATAGACTGCTTGCAGAAAAGCACCCAAGGCAAGGAAATGCCAGTGGGGCCCCTGCCCAGTCCCATACAATGCATTTGTGGCAAAGTCATTTGTTCAAGTTCCATGCAAATACCCTTCTTGACTGGTCAGATTTGGTAGGTTTTACTATGGATACTACTGTGAATGTGGGTGGTATTCAGGTTTGAGCTATCCCAGATAGTGGGTCCCAAGTTACAATAATTTTCAAAGACTGGTATGATCAGCATTTATGTGACCACCCAATACAACTCCTTGATGGTCTGCACATGGGGGTTGAGTGATAAGTCATATCACTGTCTTGGTTATATGAGGGTGTGGCTTTCTTTTCCATCCTCTGTGACAGGTGTGGGAGACCTGATGGAGACACTAGCCCTGGTATGTCCTTCTTCTGGACTGTACAGTGATGTCCCTGTGTTAATTTGAACCAATGGACACATGTTCAGTCACCTTGCTCAGCTATGTCATGAGAGACAGCAAAAGAGGACTGGAAGAGCCCTGCACATTCATGCCATGATCAAAAAGGCCTATGAGATGCAGATGCACCCTGAAGAGAGTGACAAAGATGAACCTATGGGTATTATTTGGAAGAAGATCCCTACGCTATTATCCTCCCTCCGAATCCAGAATCAGTGGAGAAGTGCGGCTGCACAGAGACGTGACAGCCAAAATACTGATGCTGGATGCCCCAGAAGAAAGAAAATTGCCTGAAGGACTGCCAGTCAAGCCCAGTGTGCTTTCTGTCCATGCTCATGCTTATGCCCAATGAGTGGTGGTCCAGCTCCAAAATGTTACAGATCGAGAAATCAAGGTACACTGAGGTTGTACTCTGGCAAAATTATTATTGTGCTGATTCTGCTGTGTTACCATCCAAGTGCCAGGATGGAGCAGAATGTGAAGTCTCGCCTAATATGTTTGATTTCGGAGAGTCTCCAATCCCAAATAACTGGAGGGCCAGAATTAACCGGAAGCTGGCCCAGTGAACCAAAGTATTCTCCCTCAAAGAGTGGGATGTTGGCTGAGTAACTGGGGCTGAACATCACATATGACTGCACAATGAGAGACCCCTTCAGCGAAAGCTCCAGAAACCTAGCTCCTGATGACATCGATGACATAAGTTGTCACCTGCAAGAGATATTAGCAACTGGCATAATACAGGAGTCATGGAGCCCCTATGCCTCTTCATTTGTTGTGGCGTGAAAGAAGAACATCTCTGTACAGATATGTGTGGACTACAGAACCCATAATAAAGAACTGTCCCTGATCAGTATACTATGTAGAGGATGTGTTGGAGTGTTTAAATGAGAGTAAGTGGTTTTCCGTCTTTGATCTCCGCAGTGGATATTATAAAATTTCGATGGCTTCAGAAGACAGGGAGAAAACAGCATTTATCTGTACCTTAGGATTCTATGAATTCCTCTGTATGCCACAAGGTATTTCAGGTGCACCAGCCACATTTCAGAGACTTATGGAGCGTGCTGTGGGTGGTATGAACCTCCTTGAATGCCTGGTACCCCTCAACAATATTATTGTCTTCAGAAAAACCCTTGAAAAGCATGAGACTTGCCTATTGAAAGTGCTCGATAGGCTTGAGGAGTTTGGTCTGAAACTATCTATAGACAAATGTCAATTTTTTCAGAGCTCTTTAAAGTATATAGACCACATTCTGTCTCCTGATGGAATACAAACAGACCCCAGCAAAGTGGAAGCATTAAGAAGCTGGCCAAAGCCCAACAACTTAAAAGAACATCAATGGTTTCTAGGATTCTGTGGCTATTATCACAGTTTTGTCAAAGACTACACCAAGGTAGTATGCCAATTGCTAAACTTCCCTCAAGGGTACCCACCTACTTATAAGAAATTCAAAAAAGGTGCTGATAAAGAGACTGTAAAAACATATTTCAGACCCCATGAGCCACTTGGTCAGAGATGGACTCTTGATTGTGATATTGCTTTAGAAGAAATCCTTTACCTGGTGACTCACTCTCCTGTACTTGCTTATGCTGATTCGTCCAAACCTTATGTGTTACATACCAATGCCAGCCTGAGTGGCCTAGGGGCCATATTTTGCCAAGAGTACACAGAGGCGTTACACCTAGTAACTTTTGCTAGTAGGAGTCTGACGTCTTCAGAGAAAAACTATCCTGTCCACAAATTAGAATTTCTCGCTCTCAAGTGGGCAATAGTGGAGCAATTTCATGAGTATCTGTATAGTACAAAGATCCTGTTCAAAACTGACAACAACCCATTGACATATGTTTAAACAACTGCTAAACTAAATGCCACCAGACACTGATGGCTTTCACCTCTCTCAACATATGATTACACAGAAGAGTACTGCCCAGGCTTAAATCACCTTGACGCTGACGCTCTATCACAACGACCTGCCTCAAATCAGCAGTGGGTGCATATCTCAGAATAATCAGTAAAAGGCCTATGTCATAAATTTGATAGAGATGAATCTCCATCCTCAGAAACTGTTACTTGCTTGGCAGATTGCTTGGGGCCTCCAGATACCTGCATACCAGTAGCTTACTGTAATTTTGCAGCTTTAGATTTAAGCTCTTTACCCAGGCTAACCCCAGCTGACATTCAAAAAGAGCAGCTCTATGATCCTATGATAAAGCAAGTCATCACTGCTTTGAAAAGAGGAGAGGGTGTCTCCAAAATGCAATCCAATGACCCCAACACTGCCTTGTTATTGCAAGAGTGACCTAAACTAAAATTGTGTGAGCAAATATTGTATCAAGAACTGACTAACATCCAAGAGGAACTTGTCAAAAAACAGCTAATGTTGCCCAGCAAGTTTAAAAGAGTTATGTTAAAGGCCTTACATGATAACATGGGGCATTTGTGAAGTGAAAGAACCCAGGACCTGGCCCAATCATACTTTTACTGGCCTAAGATGGGTGTAGACATTGAACAGTACATTAAAACTTGAAGCATGTGTTTTCAGAGAAAAGCCCAGCCTCAAAGAGCAGGTCCACTTGGCAATATAACAACAAGTGCCCTAATGGAGCTTGTCTGCATTGATTTTCATAGCTTAGAGTCAGATTTGAAAAACATTGCAAATGTGTTGGTAGTCACTGATCATTTCATGAGGTATGCTCAGGCCTATCCAACCGAAGACCAAAAGGCCTCCACTGTCACAAAAGTCCTTGTTGAAAAATTCTTCCTGCATTACGGTGCTCCTCAGTGGCATTCATTCGAACCAGGGTCGAGATTTTGAGAGTAGACTCATTAAATAATTACTATCTATCTGGGGTGTCAGAAAATCCAGAACTACCCCCTATCATCCACAAGGAGATCTGCAACCGCAGAGGTTTAATCGCACCTTACTTGATATGCTTGGTAGTCTGTACCCAAAAGACAAGCACAGGTGGAGTCAATAAATCAGTGCTCTTTACATACATATAATTGCACAAAAAACGATTCTACTAGGTTTTTACCATACCACCTTAGGTTTGGCTGAGAAGCTCATTTGCCTGTTGATGTGTGCTTTGATGTTTCTCTTGATGGTACCTGACAATTGCCTTCAGTATGTCAAGAAGTTAAAAGAACAATTAAACCATGCATACCAACTGGCTAACACAATGGCTGCAAAAAGGAATCTAGTCAACAAAGTTTGCCACAACAAATATGTTAAGACACAAGAACACCAACCAGGTGGCTGGGTACTAATGAGAAACTTTAGGCTTCATGGTAAACATAAATAGCTGACCACTGGAATCACACACCATATATTGTTATCAGTAAACTGAATGGCTTGCCTGTGTACAAAGTGCATCCAGAAGGGGACCCTTGTGCTGTCAAAACAATCCACAGAAATCATCTTTTACCTATTGGGCAAATAATCCTGGATACAGCGCCACAAGCTGCCATCCCAACAGTCCCTGTCACTAGATCTGCTATTCGCAATAAGCAGCTCAATCTGCCTCCTACTGCCCAACAGTCAGGGTCCTTAGCCGATAATACTACCTCTGATAATTATGCCAATTCTGAAGATAATACAAGTGAGTTTGGTGTTTTTTATTACCCATCCCCTGAACTTGAGAGACTCTTCCAGGGACTTCCTTCAGCTGATTAAAGCCATACCCCTGAAAATCTAGTGGTTTCAACTGATTCTATTCTATCAATTGCACCTGAACCCCCAGAAAGAGATGTCCATAGTGTGAGCTCTGAAATTGCTGATTCCCTTTGCATGACGGAGTTAACTGAACGCAGTGCACGGAAACCAGAAGAAACAAGTAGTGAACCTGCAAGTAAACCTGAAAGTGTTACCGAACCAAGTGGGCTTAATGAACTGTTCCAGTCCTAAGAAAGTGTGGTTGTCCCTGAAAGTGCCAGTTGTGTTGTGGATGATTCAGACTTTGCAGAGGTACCCCTCATGAATGAGGATGAGGCTTCAGAGATTAAGAGTGATGGTGTTGTTCAAGACAAATGGCCCGAAACTAACATTGACAGCCAAGAAAGTGCAGTGGTACCCATTTCTACAGAAGCCGCTTCATTGGTGGACAATGAACCAGGGGTCACTACCTCGAATGCTCCAGGGGAATTGCCAGTGCCAACTTTGCCATGTCACTCAGAAAGGTTTGTAAACCAGTAATGAAACTCATGTATGATACTTTTGGAGAACCTGTCAATCTGCCCATGAATATTGTTCACAAGGAAGTGTACATCATGGCCAACTCTTTGCTCAAAATCGTATTCATTGCTTCTTCTAACATCCAAATAAACCTCCACCCTGCATAAAAAGGGGTCTATAGGTAAAAAGAGGGGCATAAGGTAAAATGCACTGGGGAAAAAAAGTGGTAAAATGATGACTCAATTAAAAATGTGGTTTTGGAACTGCTAATGTGATTGCTAAGCTGTTTATATGTACCATGGTATATTCTCAAAGGTATACCTGAAATGTAGATAATGTATAAACCCTTACATGATAGCATGCTATACTGTAAATAGAAATGATGTGTCTGACCAGATGTATATATAGTAATGTATTATTGGGTTATCATATTATAGACTTTGCAAGGATGCCAAGCTTTTTCAGGCTTGGGAGAGTGTAATGCCTCCCTCCCAATTGGGGGGCTTACCTTAATGCCTCCTGTTTTTGCCTGTTTCCTCCTGGTGTCTCCATATCTCCACGTAAGGTCACCACCACAGCCTGAGTCTTTGTGTGAGCCCTTTGTCCTCTCTGCAGCCCCTGTGTTATTTCTGCCCCCTTGGAGCTAAAAAAGTTAAATTGCTGAGCTGCTGCATCTGTTTCTGTATAGGACAGCATCCAGCAGTCAGCGTATGTGCCACGGAGCGCCCACTTTTCGACCACCATTGCGGTCAAACAAATGGTGTCTTGATGGTCCTGGTGCCCCTATTTTTCTGATTGGGGACCAGAGATGTGGACAGGGGCTAAGAGAGCACTCTGGATAATTTAGAAAATGAGTGCCAAGAAGCAATAGGCTCGAGGGCTCATACATATTACTGAGCCCTCATAAATACTAATGAGGGAGTTGTCTGCTGCTAGGGGCATTGTATTACAGGGGCAATGACAGGGAAAGTGCTAAATGTAAATTATTATGGGTGCTAAATAGGGCACAAGTGCGGCTACATAACTGTGGGGCTAATGTAAATAAAATGTACTTTATTTGGCTGCACCAGACATTTAATCATGGGACAATGCATAAACTGCTTGGGGACTGAATATATAGCAGCCATCTTTGCAGCTCTGCAGCCAATCACAAGTCAGGATTATTCCTAGAGACTCCTGGAACTGTTCCAGAGACTTTTGGGGGGAAAGGAGATACAATTATTGGCGCCCAAATGCAAGTCAATAAGGGAACTTAGACTGTGACTAACACTTGGGCAGCCAGTAAATTGTTGGAACTTTGCCCTTTGTTTATAGAGGGATTGCTTGAACTGGAAGAGCTCTAGAGAGTCTGGCTGAAGCTTCTGGAGTGTGCAGAGGCTCCCTGCAGCTCGGGGAAATTGAGGAGAGGTGTGCTTTGCCTCTTCTCGGCAGAAACTATCACTGAGTGATTGGGACTGCCAAGTCTACATAACAAACTGAAATTCTCCAAGGAGAGAAAAAGAGAGATTTTCCCCAGAGCTGAAATCCTAGACTGAAGTGGAATCAGAGCTTAAAAGATCCTCAACTTGCATTTCGGTGAGAAGTTTTGTTGCCTCAGAGACTGTGGCCTAAATTTCAAGCCTGGGGTCACCAGAACTGTCTCCAGACTGTTTGGTGAAAGGGGGAAACCTGAACATCTGTCTGCCAGCTTATATTCCAAAGACTGCCATCTGCAAGTGGCTAAGCTGTGCTACCAACATCAGACTGCACCACAAAGTTAATCCTGTGATGGAAACAAATTTGCTGAAGAGCCAGTTGCTGCCTGTGAGACCAGAGCTGCTAGAAGACCAGAGAAGAGAGTTACCTCCTGCGATGAAGATCATTGCAGGTTGTGGCCACCCTTGAGAGGGAGGCCTTGAAGTGGGGGTGAGTTATGCCAGCCCGGGTCCCTGTATCCTGGTCCTTGCCAGAAAGGATGAAGTCTTGCAGCCTACAGCTACAAGCCAGAGAGCTGAATCTTGCCTTGAGGGGAGTCAACCTGGATATCATCCTCATCCTAAGGTCCATGGTTCAGTGAGTAACAACAGGGCCCATCCCTGTAACCAATTTAAAGTGATTTGCCATCCAATTTGCCTGTCATTTTCAAGTGGCTGTTTAAACAGGCTTTGCAGGCCATCGGGCCTGGGGATTACAGTTTTGTTGGTATTAAAATATTGTTTAAATTGCTACAGCCAAAGATAAAGACTTGCTAATAAATATTTTATTTAAGGGCTCCAGCCAGCTGCAACACTGGCCAACCCACAGCAATGCTTCAGGCCTGCACCTAATTAGACTCTGGGTAACCAGCAGCTAAAAGAACTGTCTTATACAGGGTCAAATGTAATGCTGGCATGCTGCTATAAATTTTAAAAAAGAGTGACTTCATTGTTTATCTAAATTCATGCTCCTCCCTTGTTCAATTCCCTTAAATAAATCAGATTTACTGTTTGATGGTTAATCTGGCTAATGAGCATATTATTATTCAGTCTCAAGTCATTGTGTCAGTGAAATGGTATACTGTTATTGTTGGTAAAGTGTTTCTTTGGAGGGGCACAGGGTACATGCAAGAGTTCCAGACTAGAGATGTGCAAAATTAGGAAATTTCATTACACAAAATATATCGCAAAATTTGTGTATTTCGCAAACTATTTCATGGGTGTGAAATGCAAAATTCCACTGGCGAAATGTGAAATTTTGCCAGCAGAATGGTGAAATTCAGGTGAAATTTTGCTGTTTTGGGTGAAATGGTCCATTTTGTGTCTAAATTCCGCATTCCACTGGCAAAATGTCGTAACTTTGCACCCAGTGAAAAATTTTGCGTAATAGCAGAACTTTTGTGAAATGTTTCACACAGCGAAATTGCCAGTTTTGCAGCAATTTCGCCATCAAAATTTAATTTTGCAACATCTCTATTCCAGATCCTGTTGGTAAGCATGGTCACTGTGACCATTTTATTAGCACTCTCCCTTAATTGTAAATTGAATGCAAAGTAAAGTGTGTTATGGTAATTTACGTGTAAGGTCACTAGGTGGGGCTTTGGCTAGGTATAACTTTCCAGAGGGTTGTACTAGCTTAACATCTAACTCACTTAAAGAATTCTCTGGGTGGAGGCACTGCACTAATAGCAGTATTGTTAAAATAGAGACCCTGGTAACAGCTAAACCCAAACCCAAGGCCCTCAATCTGCATCTAGTTAGGCAGGCAGGGGTAGTAGCCCACTGGGAGGTGACACCTGGGCTACAAATGTAATATGGTATTTATTGTATAATATTTACTTTTTAATGTGTAATGACTTTCAAGTCAAACATTAATAAACTAAACTGAAACTGGTTACATAGAGGTTAGGATAAAGCCCACTGCCTACAGCGCCATTCCCAGATATACCTTTTAACATTTTGTTTCCGAAATGCAAGACACTAACATTCAAAATGTAGAAAACAAAGAGACACTGAGCCTCAAAATGTGGGATACATGATCAAATATGGAGACACAATCTCAGAACATCGGAAACTAGTACTTTTATTTGTGCAAAGTTGAAATTTGGTTTAGGATACTAAGTTATTCCAGTTATTCTTTTGCTAACTGGGTAAGGCTCACTGAGCTCAAGTGCCTGTTTTCAGGGGTGACCCTGGAGCACTGGGGAGGTTAAGTAACTTGTTCAGTCACACAGCATGCAAGTGCATATTGTGGAACTCAAACCCAGATCTGTTGGATGTACCAAGCTTATTCACAACTCATTTCTCTAACCTCTAGGCTATACTGCTTAGATTCCAGTATGTAAGTATGTAATTTGTGCTTTGAAGGTTGAGTTTACAGTGCAGTATGAGACAGACCTTATCTATATAGGCAGATCTTGTTCTATGTGGGGTAAATCAATTATGAGTGGGTGAGGGGATGTCCCTTGTAATGTGAGTCAATTGAGAGATTCAGGCCCTGATTGTTAGGGGCAATCTGAGATTCATGGGTTGACTGGCTGGGACTGTAAATAAACAATGCATCAAAAACAAACACATTTGTGTCCAGAATGTATAAATATTCGTTAGTACAAATATGCAAAATCTAATCTCTCCACTGCAAATCACAAGTACATATTACAGTCTGCATTCAGACGTCCGTCATCTTCCGTTCCCAGGTCAGGTGATGGATATCTGTGAGAGAGACGGTTAAGTGGAAACTGGATGCTTTGGTCTGCATTTTGTTCTGTGGCTGCTGTGGCTGCTTTGGTCTGTGGCTACTTCTGTTTGTGGCTGATTCACCTGCTTTGTTTTGTGACTTTCTCTACAGTACTCTACTGGGGACACTCAGGGTCAGTTATCTGACAGCAAACGCTGAAAGTCACATAGGAGACAACAGGTAGGATGGGTGATGGAAACAGATAACGCGAGGGATGGATTAACCTGCATTAACACAGTGTGAAAAAAAAAATGTGGACAAAGATGGATACATGAGAGAAATGGATAAATGAGTCAGATAAACAAGTGCTGACTATATTCATGTACTGAAGATGTTCCCCTGAAAATTTTTCCCACTCCCCTCACGGCCAACATAAAAACATTGGATGAAATGAGGATAACTAGTTTTCAAAGCAACCCAGTCTTTGAGTCTGCCAGTTCCAAAGGTACTGTCCCAGTGTTTAATTATGCATGATTCTGATGATTTTTTTGATGAAATTTAAAGACTGTATATTCAACTCTGTTTTGTAGCTACTCTGCTGCTGCATGGTTCCCACAGGATCCCCTTGAAAACTAGGTGTTATACCTACATGGGACAATCCTGGCATGCACAAATTCTAATAAATAAATTATCCCCATAAGTCTTTTTAAACTCCATCCTGAATGGTAGCACGACTACTGTCTGTGAGAAACTAAGCAACAGCCTAGCCCAATCTATGCACAGAGCCTAGGTGGAAGCTTTAAATAATGACTCCCATTTAGTCATTTGCGGGGACTTCATTTTATGCTGCCTGGTGATTGCAGCTCTTGATGAGCTGTCATTCACACTAGGCCATCTGAAACACCGAGGGAAATTAGCAGGGTGACTACACCCTGGTTAAAGAGAACATTTCTATTTTCTAAAAAAATATTATTTTACTGCATTGATGTAGTTTCTGCTACAACTTTTCATGATTATTTCATTAGGGGGTGAGGACCCCTGTGACCCCCCCCCCAAATCTATCTTCGCAGGCCCCTGCAGCAGAACAGAGTGAATTTAGATATTTGGGAAAGGTGTATGGGGGAATTTTAAAATAGTTACATGAACATTTTTTACTGACTGTTGGTAATGCAGCAAGGCAGAGAAATACATAATTTTGTTTTTGGCCTGTGTATGTATGCGAACTGTTAGCCATTTAGGGGTCTGTCTATGGAGATGTATGTGGCCTGATGATGTCACTCTTCCCTGTTACCTTGTGAGTCATGCACTACTGCAGCATGTGTATGGGCCATACCTGTCACATGGGCACCTAAGAATTATCAAACAGTATTGTCAGTCATCATAGTTAGCATATGGTGGTGCCTGCATCATGTCATGATCTTTCAAGTGTGTGTCATCAACATATATCAAACATATGAATGAAAGAACTGGAGGAGTAAGGGATGTAGGGTGATGAAAGGAGTATAAAAATGTTCCACCATGCCAGTTCCCTGAAATTCAACTTCTGCAAGTAAAATGGGTGGAGAGGGAACTGGTCTTGGTGGGACAGGGACTGGGAATTGAGGTTGTGGTTCTATCAGGACAAGGGCTGGATATGTGATAGAATAGTCAAAGAAACTATGGTTCATTAGTTGCTAAAACGCCACTCGTTCCACTGCCCCTGCAAATAGCCTTCACTCTCTGTCATTCAGTGCATCTGACCATGAAACCATTCTGAGCCATCCAGAAGTACTACAGTTTCTCCCTTTTCCTCCTTCAAGTGCTTCCAGTTCCAGTTCTCTTACCTGGGACAGAAGTGATCCATCCAGAAATGTAAAGACTAGTGCCCAAAAAATAATTTACAATCGCTGCCCAGTTCCTCAAAGTAAACCCCCCGCACCACCTGGACAGGCAATTGTCACTTTAAAAACAAAGACATACTCTGATTTCAAGTGTGTGAATATTTTACGGATAGCACCACAAATACATAACTAAACATCTTATGTCTCTCACTGGGGTGTTGCTTGTGTGAGGGTCTGTCAGTGGGGCTAAGGGATGGTGTGGCCATGGCTGAATGGTCTTGTTCTTGCTCATTGCCTATTCCTGAGCCATTACTCCTAAGTATCACATCAATTCCCTTCTCTCTCACCTTATAAGTCTGGTGCTATATAGCATCTAAAGATCTTTGAGGACTCATCATAGTTTGTCTTCAGCAGCTCCCATCTGTCCACTGTGTCATTATGGTGTCATCTGTTGGTTGTCCAGTGAGACTTGTGATGACACAACTCTGAACAGTACTGAAGCACATTGGTTTTCTCCTATTCCTTCAAGTGATGCCAGTTCAAGTTCTACTTCTCCCATCTCAGATAGAAAGTAGCCATTTGTAAATATGAAGCCAACTATCCATCTGTTAACAGCATGACAACAGTTGCCCATCTACAGCAGTGTCCCTCCACTTTTTACCACTGTCCAAAAAACAATCAACTTGCCACTGGCTTCTGAAAACAGCTAGAGCAAGTCAAGCATGAAGCTTAAAGTATAAATTCACAATTCATATATTTTTGTCATATAAATAAATTCTAATACTAAATAATAATATAATAAATGTGATCATTTATTAAATTACATATAGATTAATGTCTGAAAGGCTAATCATCATGTACCTGGGAACTACCACAGAAGACAGACACATTTTCTTCTTTGTTGCTTATCTTTTTTCTCCCCTGTCTTGGTTAGCCAACTTTTGTGCCGTCCTCCCAGCCCTTTCTTCCAACCCACAGGACATACCTCCCTTCTTCCCTTATGCTTGCCTCTGTGGCAGGGCGGCAGGGAGTCCCCCTCAACCGGCCGAGACCGGATTCAGTTTGGGGAGGTGCCTGCTATTGGGAGCAGAGCCTGCAGAGGATGGCAGTCATTTGACATGCCCAGAACCTTTTTTAAATGTCTGCCCTTAAGCCAAAGGGGGAGTATGCAATGCCAACAATGGCTGAACTGCATGCGTTTCACACACAGCATGCCAGTTGGCTGGTGCGCTTCTACCCCACATTGTGCGGGACCTGTTGTGCCAACACCCAGCCACTGCTAGGTGTCAGGCATGTCTCGGTCTCCATTCCCCACCCTCCGTGGGAGAGGAGAGTTGTCCCCTGGATGCTCAATCCTTTCCCTCCCTGGCTGACCCTTGGTGACCCGCTTGCACTGTGAACATGGGTTGCCGGCATGACAGGAGGTAAGGCAGGATACCTCAGCCCTCCATGTCACTGGGCCAGCCCCGTCAAACACCTTATAGGGAGCTTGCCTATGGCAAACCAATGTTTTACAGTCGCCATAATGTTTTCTCAAAAATTAGATGCACCACTTCAGCCAATCAAACTAATTCTTATTTTTTAACATGGGAAACAAGGACCAGCAATGGTTACAAATGATTCAAAACATTTTGATCTGCCACTGCTGCCTCACAGACTAGCAGAAGCTAGAAAGGTGATGTCATTATAATGTGTACATTGATATCAGGAAAAAAAAATTGCTACAAGCTTTAGCAGCCTCAGCTGAATACCATCAGAACCCACAGTTTTGTTGGGAGACACACGTTAGAGCTGTTTAAACACTTTGGCAGGTCCAACTGCCCTGATATGAAAAAGGAGGAGGGAAGAGTTGCAGGAGTAGAAGGCAGAATGGGGTCTGGTCCAGCTGCCATGAATCTCTTTTTCAGTGTCTGGACATTTGTTATGGAGGTCAGTAAACCGAGATGTAAAAAGAGACAGTGCTAATTAATGCCAGAGGCATTCCAAAGATGTGACCAATCCTTTTGGTTTAGGTTGGATAAAAAGGCATTTTGATCAAGCTTGGAGTAGTCCTAAATTGAAGATTTCTAGGAGGGCACTTAAGGGTTTTGCCCCCTCACCGAAACAATAAATAGGAGAGTGAGCGCTAATTGCATCTGGAAAAAATACTAGCACAAGCAAGTTTTTCTTTCCTGTTAGTAAGAATTTAATTAGAGTAAATCGAGTTCACTTATTTGATAAACTGGTGTGTTCATTTTTTCCAAATATATTTTTATTTCATCAACATACAGTATATTCAGTACCATTAGTTGTTAATAATAGTGTTTTACAATCCATATACTTCACATTACACAAATGTTTTTAATATAACTTATATAATAGAGTTAAATGAAACTTGAGACAGATCTATATATTTCTCAGATCTATGGTCATATTAAGGGAGGGAATATTGACATCAGCTCTTTCCAATCTTGATTATATTCATGGGGTGGGACACTCAAAGCTGTTGCACATGGCGCAACCGAGATGCAACGGCACAACTGCAGAAATGCACTAAAGAGCAATATTCAGCATAAGCCTTTGGGCAGGGCAAGTCGCAGTGCACCAATGCACAACCCAAATGAATGCATGTGCAAGGACATGGGGTGTGCCCATGAATATGCGGCGCAGTGTGATATTCAACCACCGACCCATGGTGCAAGTGCGGAGCAACACCCAGATTCGCAAAGCAGACATGAGTCCATAAAAACAGGGTGCAAGGACATGGACAACACCTGTGCCAGGGGCTGGAGATAGAGAGAGAGTGAGAGAGAGGGAGAGAGAGAGAGAGAGAGAGAGCGAGAGAGAGAGAGAGACAGAGAGAGAGAGAGAGAGAGAGAGAGAGAAACAGTGAGGAACTGGACAGTGGAGGGAGGATACAGACGGTGCAAGGGAGAGAAAGTCTGTGAGGGACAGAGGGACTGGAACAGGCTGCCACAGGGGGTGTGGGACAGAGATGGCAGAGGAGGGTGTGCCAGGGGCAGAGGCAGTGACAGGGAGCAGCAGGCACAGTGCTAGGCACTGTACTAGGGCAACAAACAGTGGCAGCAAAGGTAACAGCCGTCATGTGCCTGCTCACCACAGGCACCTTCCAGAGACCAACAGGGGACACCACAGGCATAACCCAGTCAACCACGTCACGCCTCATCACACAATTCCTCAACACCCTGCTGCCACATGCTTTGGAATACATCCATTTCCCCAGCACACAGCAGAGCATACAGCAACCATGCAGGACTTCCACAGGGTAGCATGAATGCCTGGCATGCTTGGGGCCATTGACTGCACCCATGTGGGCATCCGCATGGCACCTGGCCCTGAGGGCATAGCGTACATCAACAGGAATGGCTACCCCAGTATCAACTGCCAGGTGGTGTGCAATGCCATGGGGTGCATAACCAATGTCTGTGCCACACACCCTGACAGCACACATGATACATTCATCTGGCATAGCTCTGTGCTGTGCCACAGGTTTGAGCATGGGGATATCCCGACAGGCCATCTAGTGGGTGAGTATGGGGTGGTTAAAGGGTGCTGGGCTGGGCAGGGCATGGGATGGGGGCAGGCAGGGTGTGTGCACTGGCGAGAGTGCCAGGGATGGGCAAGGAATACAGCAACAGAGGACACACAGCTAACCATGTACTTGTCCACACAGGTGACAGTGGCTACCCACTCAGGCCCTGGCTGCTCACCCCCTACCAGTGCCTGTCAACCCCAGCAGAGGACCATTATAAAGAAGCACACAGCAGCATGTGGAACATCATTGAGAGTGTATATGGGATGCTGAAGGCATAGTTCCATTGTTTGACAGGTCTGGCAGTGCCCTTCAGTACACCCCTCAAAAGCCTGTGGCCTATTCCTGGCCTGCTGCATACTGCACAACATGGCCATAGACCGTGGGATAGCTGTCGAGGCTGATGAGGGGGACAGCAGTGGGGATGATGAGGGAAATGGGCTGGAGGATGGTGGGCAGCCCCCCAGGTGGAGGGATCCCCGGCTCCAGTGGATGGCATGCCTGCACTGGGACACAATCACACAGGAACTCTATGGTGCTTGCAGGTAGGTTATGCGACACCTACACATTGGCCACACTCAATGGAATGTCACACAGGCAGGGGCGTGCATGGCAATGGGCAAGTGCACACAGAGGCGTGGTGCTGGGGTGGGGGTGTCAGTGCCACACAGCCTCACACAACAGTGGACTGCAGCAGTCTGCACCACACACACACACACACACACACACACACACACACACACACACACACACACATGTGCGCCCAGATGTCAACATGTACTGTGGATCAGATGCAGGGTGGCGGTGCACAGGCACACCCGGCGCAATCCCACTCTCATCACGCCCACGCCACATGGGCCAATGGCTGGGCAGGCACACACACAGGCAACATGTAGTGCAACACACAGGTGCCACAACTGTGGTATGCACTCACACATGCTGCCCATGCAAGCACAGGGCAGTGGCAGCAGACTACAGCCAGGGTGGCATGCACATCTGGTCAGCCGTGCGGTACCATGGCCACTGCGGACACGGGGGTGGTCGTGCCATGGCTGATCAGCCACCATAGGCAGAACGCCAGCCACAGGGGGTGTATGCAACTGCTCCCAGGGGTCGTACTGTCGGACTTTGACCGGGTCCATGCAGGGGTGTGCAGGCACCCAAACAGGTCCACCCCAGGCATTCCAGGGATGCCAACAGCAGAGCCCATCATTGACAGGGTGGGTGTCTCTCAACACCGGGTTCATGGGGTGGACATAGTACTGCGTGGTGTTTGAGGCTGCCGGCCATGCCCTGTGGCAGCCAGCAGTGCAAGGCCAACCGTGATCGCATTGGCAATGCAATATAGGGCTGCGATTGAGTACTCCTGCACATGCTAAATAGCCTCCAGGACCTGTACAGTGCCTCTCTCATGCTGCTCAGCCACCTGGTGCAGCTCTGAGTGCAGTGCATGCACCCTGGCTACGACCAGCACCTGTTGCTCCATGGAGTCCCGCAGCAATCTGGTGTGCTCTGCCAATAGGTCGGCACCCAGGGGAACCTGGGCGGGCTGCCGACCCACCAGTGGTGTATAACCATGCTGCACAGCCCCCCGGTCCAGTGGATGCTGCACAGTGGGATCCCCTTGGGGTAAGTCCCTGTCAGGTGCCCTGGCAGTGGACACTGTGTCCGGCCACCCAATGTCCCATGCTATATGCCACTGCTGCCCCTCCAGTCCCTGTGCACTGGCCAGCACCTGCGCAGATGCACCACTGCCACCACATGGCACTGCCACAGTGGTGTCCAAGGTGGCACTGGCAGTGGTAGAGGGCAGCTGTTCCACCGCTGACAGGCCACTGGCCACCCTGCCCGAGATGGTGCTAGGTATGGGTGTCTCCCCCACATCACCACCCCTGCTGTCCAGGATAATGGCCAGGTCATCATCAGTGTCAGACCCCGCCCCAATCTGTATCTCCATGTAGATGACACCATGGCTGGCATCCTGCTGAAACACAGCCAGGGCCTTGTTCAACCCCCACACCCAGGACATCCAGCTTGGCAGTGGTGGTGTGCTGCAGAAGATCAGGCCCCCAGATGCCCATGGAGGTAGATGGCTGATTCTCCTGGGATGGGCCTGCCTCCACGGCTGCTGCTGGTGCCCCATCCACTGCATGCTGGCATGCAGGTGCTGTAAGAGAAAACAGATGTGTTAGTGATGCATGGCCCCGCCCACCCCCCTGCCAGCAGTGTGGTCCCAACATATGTACCATGCAGTGATGGGCTTCCTCCCATCTAGAATCAGCCACCTGGCACACCCTCAACAGTGCTGCAACACACCAGCTCCTCCTGCACTGTGAGCTGTGGCATGTCAACTGGTCCCCCTCCAGTGGCAGTCCGGGCTGCATGTATGGCCACCACCTTCTCCTTAATGTGGCTCTTGTCTGTGCCAACCTTCTTTCTGCACTCCTGCACAGACCACTGGTGGCTGCCCTGCTGATGCACACACACTGCTACCTCCACCCAGGCTGCAGCCCTAGCCATGGTGTGCCTGTGGCACCACTGAGCAGTGGCTCCCTGTCAAGGTAGGCCTCAAACAGGGCATCTGCCTCTGCCTTAGTAAAGTTGGGCCTGTGTTTGCGTGCAGGCCCATGCTCCCCACTGTCCTCGTGCTTGGACATAGGGCTACCTATGGACAGAGACATGTGTATCAGTGACTGCAGGTGCCTGCCCGGTCCACCCTGCTGTGCTGGCTGGGCTCAGCAGCAAGCACAACTTACCTCAGTCAGTTGCAATACCGGTCCATGGCCTGTGCTGTTCTGAGGCACCTTTATAGCACATCACATGCAAATAAGCATTGGTGCAATGGTAATGACATGCTAATTTGCCCGATGTGCCACGCATTGGCTGATTAGCTGATTTCCATGTGGTGGCTGAATATCGCATACCTGCTCCTTGCGCACTGGAATTGCTCCAGAGCAAGTCGCAGTACAATGTCTGGATATGCGCAGTACACAAGACCACAATGCGTATGTGGCAGGCATTGTGCCACCACCTACTGCGCGCAGTGCACCCTCTGCACGATAGGGGTCATGCCGCACACAGTGCACCATAGACCCTATCGAGCAGTGGTGCACTGTGTGCCTTGTGACCCTTGACCCCTGTTGCCACCCTTTGACCCCTCAGGCCTACACCACCACGTGCATGGCAGGCCATGCCCATTTCCTTCATCCATGGTGATGCACAATTGGTGGACGCAGTGCATGTCCATTCGAGGCACACATCCAGCACACGTAGTGCACACGTGCTCCTCTGGCTGCCATCTTGTCTCCACTGATGGTGCAGCAGGGTGTGCATAGGGCCAGGAATTGGTCAGACCTGGAACTGTTCAATCTGGTGGCCCATGTGCAGCCACATGCACCAAGGCTGTATGGCCAGGTGCCCTTACAGCAGGCGAGGATGGATGTCTGGCAGGCCATCGCCGCCAGGCTGGTGCAGGATACCAGGGTGGCCAGGACCAGTGAGCAATGCCACCACTGATATGGGGACCTATTGAGGCGGGACCCAGAGTGACTGTGGGAACTGCGGGTACGCGTCCTCAGGGGGGTCATGCCATGGCCAGGTAAGTTAGCCCATGCTGCATGTTTGCTCTAGTGCTGTACAGTGGGGTGGCATGGCAGCCTGCAATGCCTTGCAGAGGGGTTCACAGTTGGTGTGCACACTGCAGGATGCCATTGCCGGCCACAGGATGTGCTTCGCTACAGCCCTGCGGGACATGTCGGGCAGGGGTACCCACTGTGCACAGGGGTGGGGTGGAGGGCACATGCTGTGGGTGTTCTCTGATGTGTGCCTGTCTTTGTTCCATCCATAGGGCCTGAAGATCACCACTGGGCAGGTGCAGCAGAGGTGCAAGATAGGGCACAGCTGCCTGCTGCAGGACAGAGTGGTGGCGGAGGAGTGGCGACAGGCTAGCAGGCAGGTAGGCACTGTTGTTTTCCCCTACACAGTACTGGGTGGTCAGCGGGGGTGTGGGAGTGGCCATGACCACCTGTGCATTGTGCCATGGCAATTGTGTGTTGCACACTATGCGTGGTGCATGCCACTGTGGGGCAGCCATTGCACACATGTACCAGCTGTTGCTGGGGTGGGTGTGTGCATGGCTGCCACCAGTGTTGCTGTGGTGCTGCAGTTGTCCTGTGCCGTCCGACTGTTGCTGTGCAGTCAGGAGGCTAGTGGGTGGCAGCTTCCACCACTGTACACTGTCGTGATGTGCTGGGTTTCTGGCAGGCATTAGCCCACCTCATGAGTGGCCAGGGCACCACCCTGGGAGAGTGGGTTCCCACTGCCATTGTGCACAGTTGGTGGGCATGGTTCCTTGGGACCTTGCACTTATCACCTGTCCATTCCTTTGTCATAGGCATCCAGAGGAGGTCACGGCTGCCCCTGTACTGCTGGTTGCTCAGGCAGATCATCCTGATCACCTCGATGACCCTGGAGGTGGCCCAGCAGATGAGGCACCTTGTGCTGAATGACCAGTGGAGGTGTTGGCATCAGGCACCAGCGAACCGAGGCCAACCGTAGTTCATCCACACCATGTCATTGTTCCCCCTGCCATCCTTTCCCCTTCCATCCCCCTAACTACTGTACAGTCCTTGTTCCCTGTCCCCTTCCATTGCTTTCCTACCCATTCCCTCCCATTGCCATTGTACATAGTTCTTTGACCAATACAGCTATTTTGCTTACCTGCCTGTGTCAGTGTCTGCTTTGCAGCTGGCGTGTGGAGCCATGCTGCAGTGGCATGGTGGGTGCCTGTGTGGTGTTCATGTGTCGATGTGCAGGTCATGCATGGTGGTGTTCTGCCCCTTGGGTGGTGACTGTGCCTTGGGGTGGCCTTGAGGCAGCTGTCTGGGTCTTGTGGCTTGTGTGTGTGTGGCAGCATGGTCCAGGTGTGGCTAGCCGGGGTCTGGGTGAGTGAGGGCACGGCTTGTAGGGGGGGGTTCCAGTGGTGGCCCTCCATCTGCCATTGGTGCCACAGTTGCCTGATTCCTGTGCAGCAGATGTGTTCGGAGGGGTGGGCTGGCTGCCTGTTGTGCTCTGCTGATGGTGGCCACCTGTGGCCTGTCACTGTGCATCCCAGGCACTGTCCCAGGTGTGTTCCTCTGCCCCACACTTTGCGTCTGCTGCTGTGCTCCCACCATTGACTGGGGCTGGTCCATGTGCACCTTGGCACTTGTCCTGTTGTGCCATGACACATCTCTGGTTGTGCTATGGCGCAGGTCTGGGTGCACACTGGTGCACCTCTGGTTGCGTCATGGTGCTTCTGTGCCATATTCAGCCACGTTGCTTTGATGCATTTCTCCATGCATGGTGTTTGAATATCGCACTCATTGTGCCATGGCACTTTGGATTTGCACTGCGCTGGACTTGCAGCAGCCTTTGGCACAGTTCTGAATATCTGGCACTATAATCTTTATGTTCTGTAACACATGCTATTTCTTCTAGCAATAATGATTCATGAATGGTAGAGCCCCATTCTTTGTCCATATTCTGAGGCATGTCTTGGCTGTTCCAAGATTTTAGGATTAACCTCTTAAGAGCTATGGGTCCTAAGTGTACTGTTACTTGGTTACTTAGTTACTTGGTTAGAGGGACAAGAGAAGGCCAAAGCCTATAGGTATTGTCCTCCACATATGTGGATCATTAACTGTGAATCCTATCTAGTTAACCATTCATCTAGTTTGAGTTTAAAAGTCATAATGGAGGGTGTCTCTACAATATCTTGGGGAAGTGTATTGCATAATCTTGAGGTTCTTATGGAAAAGAAGTTTTGTCTTTTGTTGGTATTACATTTGGCTATGTCCAGTTGTTTGTTATTTAACCTGGGTCCGATTTTTCTGGTTGCAAATGAAATGCCACATTGCCTCATCAAAGCTGGGTTTTTAGTAATCTTATGAAGTTGGAGTAAGTCCCCTCTTGATCTTCTCATTTTAAGTGAGTGTAACCCAGTTTTATGTAGTCTAGTTTCATAATCAACATATGCCAAATGGGGAATAGTTTTGGTGACTCTTCTCTGAATCCTCTCAACCCTATCTATGTCCCCGCAGAGGTATGGACTCCAAAACGGAGAACCATAATCTAGATATGGTCTAATGTGCGATCTGTATAGTGCAATGATACACTGCTCAGTTTTAGAAGCAAAAGTACAGTTGATCTTTCGAAGAAGTGAGTTTGTTTGGTTAGCTATTTTATTACAATGTGAAACTGGGGTCAGTTTATTAGTAACTAGAATCCCTAGATCTTTTTCTAAACAAGAAACCTTAATGATGGTGTTATTCAGTGTGTATACTTGTTTGGGATTGTTTTTCCCGATGTGCAGAACAGCACATTTGGATATGTTGAACTCCATTTTGTTGGTGAGGGCCCAGTGTTCGATAGATGAAAGATCGTTGAGTAAAGTTTGTTTATTTGCAGCATTGTTAACAGCACCACCCAGCTTAGTGTCATCGGCAAACTTTGTGAGGATATTTGAAGAGTAAATGTTCATGTCGCTAATAAAGATATTGAACAGAGTGGGTCCCAGGACAGAGCCCTGGGGAAATCCGCTCTTCACTCTGCCTATGTCTGACAGAGTGCCATTGACCCGTACCCTCTGGGATCTATCCGTCAACCAACTTTTAATCCATAACACAAGTGAAGCTGAAAACCTAATTGAATAAGTTTGGCGATGAGAATGCTGGGACACTTTGTCAAAAGCCTTGCTAGTCCAACAAAATAACATCGGAGGGAATGTTTAAATCAAGGTTTAAACTAATGGAATTGTAGAAAGTCAACAAGTTTGTGGTGCAGGATAGGCCAGATCTGAATCCATGTTGGGAAATATCTGTAAGATTTAAGGATAGTATTTCCTTTTCCAAGAGTGCTTTAATGACTTTTTCAAGTAGTTTGCAGGGAATAGAAGTTAAACTAATGGGACGATAGTTGTTAGCTAATGAATGAGAGCATTGCTTGAAAATAGGAGTGACTATTGCTGTTAGCCAATCTGGTGGGACCATAGATTCATGAAGTGATTTGTTGTTAAAGATAATTGTCAGTGGTAGAGTGATTGTTTCTTTTTAAGCAGGAGAATTTTGAACTTATACCATCTGGACCAGGACTAGTGGATTTTTAGGGCTAATAGTAGATTGTAGGTGTCTTTCTGCTGGACCAATTGCTCACTGGTGTTGGTGGGTGATATGGCTATTGTGGGTTGTAATGGATCTTGGGTAAATACTGATGAGAAGTAGTTATTAAGTGTGGAAGCAACAACAAGGTCGGAGGTAACTATTTTATTGTTTACCATAAGGGGACCGATTGATTTATTATTTCCTTTTTTACTGTTCAGGTAAGCATAAAGTGATTTGTGTGTGTCCTTGGTATGCGCAATATGGAATTCAAGATTTCTTTTTGCTACCAATATTGATTTTTTAAGTAATCTTACTGATTCTCTATATTGAATAATTAACTCGTCTTTGGTACTTTGGGGGGATATTTTTAGACGTATAAATAACTTGCGTTTACGTCAAATTTGCTTTTTAATGGATGAATTAAACCATGGTGGAATTTTACCTTTGCTGTTGTGTGTACATTTATCAGGAACAAACTAGGGATATTTGAGATTTTAGAAAGTCCCATGCCTCGATGGTATTAAGGGAAGATAAGGTGGTTATCCAATCAATACTACTTAAATGTTCATTTATTTTTTGAAAATCTGCCCTTTCATAGTGTTTGATTGTTTTCTTATTTGATACTGAATGACGAGGTACGGTAATGGTAAAGAATATTGACTTATGGTCGCTGTTGCCAAGTGGGTCCGATGTATGCAGATTATTCACAGGAACATCTAAACTGGTTATAACAAGATCAAGAATATTATTACCCCGTGTAGGTTCTTTGACTAGTTGGTTCAAACCCAGATCAATGATGGTAGTGAGAAAGTTGTTTTCATAGTTATTGGAGCCCATCAAAGTGTCCCAATTAATAGTTGGGAGATTAAAGTCTCCCAAAAGTAGGACGGAACCCTTACTAGCAAACTGGGAGATATCTTCTGTCAATTTTAAATTTTGAGTACTGTCTAATGAAGGGGAATGGTAACAAGTTCCAACCAAGATTTGGGGGAGGCCATCGGGTTGGATATACACCCATACACTCTCAGAATTTTGTTCGATTGGAGACTGGTATGAGGGATGCTATCCTTAATGTAAAGACTGACTCCACCTCCCGATTTTGTGTCTGGCCTATTTTTGAAATAGTGTTTGTAACCCGAAATTTCTCATGACCAATTTCTATAGGAATTACCCCAAGTTTCCATGACAGCAATCAAGGAGAGGTCTAGAAATTGGGCTTTGAGTTCCAATTCGGCTTGTTTAGCAATGTTAAGGGATTGAGCATTAAGTAATAGTATAGTTAAATGGAGATTTGAGGGCTGTGTCCCATTTTCAAGAGTTTTGGTTGATGATCCAAACTCCCCCTTGGTAGTTAGTTTAAATGAGAGTTAATAAAGGTGACAATCTTTTTCCCCAAGTATAGCACTGCCTCTTCTACTAAGGTGTAAACCGTCCCAACAAAAGAGGGAAGGGTTAAGATGGAAATCCTCCCAATGGGTTAGACAAGGGATACCTTGTCTACAACACCATTTCCTCAGTCATTCGTTTATGGCTTTTACCTTAGAGTTAATAGCGTCACTTGCTCTTGGGATGGGTAATATTTCCGAGAGGCAAATGTCACAGCCCTGTCAACCAATAAGTGTGCAAGGAAACAAAATCCTGTTTAATACCTTGCAGGGGTTGTTTAACAATGTCGCTTTGTTCTCATTAACGGACAACAACAACTAGTGGGTTTTCCCCTTCAGACTTCAACATAGGTTTAAGCATTGCTGTGATATTGGAGATCCTGGCCCCCTGGTAGCTAGAGCTAGTACGATGTTCCTTGTCTGGGTTACAGACTGTGCAATCAGTGTATTTCGTTATGGAGTCTCTAAGTATATAAACTTCCTTTTGATTTGCTAATGTATCTGAGGAGCAAGAGATGTGTAAAGGGGCTGCATTAGGTGTGTTATTGGGGGGTTTGTAATGAGTTGCGCTGTTACCAGTAATTTTACTAAGTTTGGGACTGATTGATACAGATTCATCAATAAAGTTTGACAGATGCTCAAATGAATTATGCATAGGAATTGAATATGGAGCAGGGGGGATAGGTTGTTGGCTGCTGACTTAAGTTTGGGATTAGGTTTTTTTGACCAAATGTTGGTTTTATCAGCTTTAAGCTGATGACAGGTTACAGTCGAAGGAGTTGAGGTATTGGTAGGTTGATCTAGTATTGGGACATTGGTAACATTTTGTTGGGGCTTCTGAATGGTGTCCTCGCCCATTGTTGCTATGATTGAGGCATTAGCCTCCACCAGAATGGACATCTGATCAATGTAGTCCTCTAAGGCTTTGATCTCAGGGTTTACAGACAGTTTGGGCTGAAGTCTATCAATTTCATTTTGCAAATCGCCAACTAAAATACACTTATCACACATGTAGTTGGCTATATGTTTACCCAGAGCATACATTTTTACAGGTGGTGCAGTATTTATTTGCCTTTTTCATTGTCAGATATAGGTGGTAGCACAGTTTGTTAAGTAGTCAAATATAGAGTCCTATGATTCTTAACAAAGCTTGGTTAATATTACCTTATTGTCCCCTTGTCCATGATGGACACGATAGACACGCGCTAAGACGCGTGTGTCTCTGCATGCATCTCCATGCGCGGTCCCGCGCACACTCACCCCGCTCACTAGAGTGGCTGTTTATAATAGCCAAAACCAGAAGTGCGAGTTTGCGCTACTTCCGGCTTCGTGTTTGTACAAAAAGTGTATAAAATGACTACAAAGCCTTTAAAAAGGCTATCCCAGGTGTTATAAAGGTAATTTCTTGTGAAGAAAAGCTCAAGCACTGAAAAAGCACTTTGTTTGGTGTTTATTGGGGGGGGGGGACTGATGGTAAAGAGCACAGTCCACCAGTACCCCACAATCCCTTGCAGAACAACCACAGACAAGCTGCTGCAAGGAGAGAGTACCCCCTGTAGACAAGATTTAAATAAACAGTAAGTTATATTGCAACAACAGTTACATTTCAATTAGATAGTCAAGAACCTCTCTCCAGAGGTGGGCTATGTGGTCCAACAAGTTTATACTACTGTGTTTGCTTGCTTGGTTGTAAGCCCTAAGGAGAATAAATCATAAAATAATAATACTTTGGGTGTGCATGGAATTTGGATGTCTATCATCTTGGAGATATTATTTGCCACCATTTCCCACCATTCCCCAACATATGGCCATTCCCAGAAACCGTGTATCACATTGCTCTTATGTTCACATCCATGCCAGCAGTCCTGGCTGTATGTGGAATTGATCTTTGCTAATGACACCAGAGTCATATAATCTCTATTAACAATTTTATATTGGATGGATTTGTTTTTAGCAGAAATTAGATTTTTGTTGGCCTCTATCAGAATTGATTTCCATTGTTCTTGGGTGATTGTAGCTCCAATCTCTTTTTCCAAAGAGTTTTGTTGTTTCATTTTTTGAAGCTGTTGTGAGTTTATTATAACTGAATAAAATCTTGAAAGTTGTTTTTTTTTAAAATAACTATAAGTTTTTGTTCTTTTTGAATCTAAGCAGAAATGTCTGGACTCCTAATTTTATATATTTTTCAATAGTTCTGAAATGTAATGTAAATACTTTTATATGCAATATAGTTATGACTTTTATGTAGCTTATTCATCTCCAAATATTTTGGATATGATAATATTTGATTTGAAAACTGAGTTGTTTCCATATGAAATAGCATTTTTTTGGATGTGATAAAAAATGTTATTAACATTAATAGTTGGGGGTGGGGTTACCATAGATTATAGGGGCATGTAATCGTGAAATTTGATTCACTCCAAATTTAATTTTGGCTAGATTTGCATTGATCAGAGCTAAGTGTAGAAATTTTGATTTATGTATTTTTCCACTTTTTGTTAAAGAGCTACTAACACCTCAAAGAAAACTTTAAAAACATAACAATCAGATACAATTCTTTTTGCATTCCATTTTTATTTTATATATTTCTCCTTCGCATAATTTATTTCTAAAGAAATGTGTATGAATATATGATTGGTGTGCCTTACAGTTCATTATGAGTTCATCTGCCTGTATAGCTTACTCCCTACTTCAAGTCATAATCCTCTGCTGTGACATCACAATCTGTTGCCAAGGGAGTAACTATGATGTCAAAAGTAGTGCTATATGATTTCAGGTAGGGAGAAAGCAACAGAAATAGATGAACTCTTCGGGAGCAAAGATTCTGTTTTCATGCAGATTACCTCACTACTAAATAATGGGGAGGAGGAATACAGAACTAATGTGAAATACAAGCTGGACAGTGTCTAAATATTATGTTTTGTTAAAGTTCTCCTGAACGAGTCACTAGCTCTTTAGGAACAATATTTTGCAGACATTAATATTAGCCCCTTCTAAGTCTAAATTTTTTTGTAATATAGTTATTTCCTGGTTCTTATTGAAAGACCAGTCCCACATATTAGTCATGGACTGAGCCTACATATATACGAAAGGATCTTGATAGCCGAGACCTCCTCATATACTGGCCTTGTTAAAGTCTGCCAGGCAATATAGGGTTCCCCCCTCTCCACAGAAATTTAGAGAAAATGTGTTTAATATCCTAAAGCCATTTCACACTGGGTGTACCATACAAAGCTTGTAAAATATACACATAGTGAGATAAACCATCATCTTAATAACCTGGATATACCCTCACAAAGAGATCAAAAGATTTTGCCACATTTCTAGTTTTTGTTGAATGCTTTGTTTTGCTGTGTTACAATTAATTTTTATTGTTTGCTCAACCCTGTTGGTAAGTTTATTACTTAAGTATTTGATCTGTTTAACTTTGGTGAACCTATCTAAATTTATATAATCTATCTCAGGTCGGTTCTGGTTAATTTGCATAATCATGGATTTTTGCTGATTAAGTTGATAGTCCTGAATATTGGAGAATTCTTGAATAAGGTCAAGAAGGACCTGAATAGAAAGCTTCAAATCCTTTAATAATGTTAATGTGTCATCCTCAAATGTGCTTAGTTTGTATTCCATCCCATCCACTCTAATACCTTTGATGTTCTGGGTTTCTCTGATTTTCATTAATAGGGGTTCTATTGTTAATATAAGTAATATTGGTTATAGGGGACACCCCTGTTGCACCCCATTATTCATTTCTATCTCCCCCATTGGTACTACATTAAGCAAAAATGTAGACCTTGGGTTTTTATATAAGAGTTTGATAATATTCAGAAAATTGTCTGGTATATTCCATTTTCTCAATATTTTGAGCATACTGTAAATTAATGTTGGATCAGATCAAATGTCTTGGTAGAGTCCAACATCAATGCATAATAACTATCTGGACAATTTTGGACATATTGTATTAAAAGTTGGACTTTCTTTCTTGCTGTTGCTGTGGTCCTTCCTGATATGAACCCTGACTGGTCTGTATTGATGGATGAAGGAAGCCTCTCGAGAAGTCTCTCTGCTATAATTTTAGCAATTATTTTATTGTCTGTATTCAACAATGCAATAGGCCTGTAATTAGCTATTTGATCTTTTGGTTTATTCTCTTTAGGAATTAAAACCACAAGTGCATCCATCATTGTCCCCAGGAGGTCCCCTTCCCCCTCCATTGCATTCTGTACCATCCTATGAAACCATGGAGCAATATTTTCACAAAAACATTGATACAGTTCCTTTGTATATCCATCTTTCCATGGACTTTTGTCTTTCTGTAGTAACTGAATGATTTTTTTTAATTTCTTCTAAGGATATTGGGTTATAATCTATCTCGAGTTGTTGAAATGTTAGGTTTTTTAAAAATCATTGAATTTTACTTTAGTCTGTGTTCACTTCTTCTTGATATATAGATTTATAATATTGGAGCACAATATCTTCCAATCCCTCTCCATCGTTAACTGGGGCTCCATGTTGATTTATAAGTATCCTTATTATATTCTGTTCCTTGCTGTTTTTTAACAAATTGACCAATAGTTTACTTGCTTTATCCCCTTGCAAATAATGTGCCCTTTTAACTTTTTATATTGTTAATTGTTTCTTTTGTTAGATAATTTTGTAATTGTAGTTTACAGTTATACCAGTCTTGTATATTGTTTTCATAGTCTTGAAATTATTAACTTATCAAGCAATTTCATTTTTTGTTCTAGATTTTTTTGTTGGGATTTTTGTTGTTTGTATAACCATGTCTAAAATTAAATTATTGCTCCTCTTGTCACAGCTTTGAAGGCATTCTGTAATTAAGAAACTGTTTGTTGTCCTGAATAGTTATAATACCAGAATTCCTGAATTACCGCCCGTATTATCTATTGAAATTTTGGATGTTTAATTAATTCATTATTGAAGGCCATCTTTTTATTATATAAATTGTAATACCTGTTTGGCATAATATTCAGTTCAGCTGCAGCATGATATGAATGTATTATGGCTCTTATAGAAACTGTATGAACCTTTGGCATCATGTTTTTAGAAATACAAATGTAGTCTATTCTGGATAAATTCTTGATTTTTGTGATCCACATGTGTATATTCTTTTATTTTTACATTTAATAATCTCCATGGATCTATTAAATTATGTTTATCTAAGAAAGCATTCAAATCTTGTGATAATTTAATATTGCTTTTAGTTACATTTGTTTATCATTATATGGATTCACCAATGCATTCAAATCTCCATAAGAATTAAATTAGTTGCCTTTATTTCATTTATACTTTTTGTAATGGTTGCCAAAAATTTGCTGTATTCAGTGAAGGGACCCTATACTGACCTTATAGTAATTTAAATTTTGTTCTGAATTTAACCTTTTTTTAATATGACCCGACCTTCCTCATTTCTCCCCTAATTAGTATGGTACTGTAACTCCCCTAAATTTTTTACTACCTGGCAAGAAGATAGAATGTGTCACCTAGTTCATAACAAGATTCTTTGATTCTCTTGCATTAAGGTGTGTTTCATGTAGTGCAATATTCTGAGCTTTCTGTTTATTGCAGTATGTAGGAATTCTTGACCTTTTAATGGGAGTACTAAGACCATTTACATTAAGTGAGGCCAACTTGATCATTATTTGGTTACTCATTATATCAAATTAATAACTCAAGGATTATTAAGAGATTACATACCTTTTATGTTTTCTTGCACACACGTGCAAGAAGCATCTTGTGGTAGTAGTACATTTCAGAGGTGTGTCAGTGTTGTGACCAATGCAGGGGACGATTTAGTGGGTGCGTCCCTCTGCCACCGATCAGTGAGCTTGCTGGCAATGACAGCAAACTTCAAAGACAGCCAAAGAGTTGAAACAAATCTGCTGCTGCATTCAGGTGCTATTTTGTCATTGCAGCAACAGCTGAGGACACTACAGCCATGAGCATTAAAGTGCACAGTAATGTGCATGGCCAGAGTTACTCACACTTGCTCAGTGTGCCGTTCCTGGTGAAACATTTCAATAAATAAAACAGCCATGGTGTGGCTTTCAGCAATGGTGGCTCCTGCAACTGGCCAAACACTCCCGCAAAGCCAACATTGGGAGGAACCCAATCCCCATGTCAGCATGTATTCCCCCCAACAGTCACATTGTGGCACACTGGGTGCCCTCCCTAGTGTGCCCAGATATTTAAACTCAATTTATTTGCTGACAGGGTGCCAAATCCTCATTGGTATCATGTTTCCCCTCCCCCCCAAGCTTGCTGGGGGGTGCCCAATTCCCTTCAGCATTATGCCCCCCCAAACTCATGTGGCATAATGGGAGCCTACCCCAGTGTGCCTAAAATGTTTTTGGTTTTTTGAACCTATAAATAAAGAAAACAGTCCCTCTGAGTCTTTTTGTTTGTTAAACTGTAAAAAAGAAAACTGTCCAGTATCCTCTCCCCAGCCCCTCCCCACCCCAACCTTCCTCTGCACACCATCTCTCTGCATTCTCCTCACCCATACTTACCCTCTGGAGCTCAGGAGCAGTGATCTTCTGTGAACTGGAATGCATCTGCACTCTTCAAAGAAGAACTACAAACTGAGGAATCGAGTAAGGGCTGTATAAGGAGAATCAATGGGCGGGGTTCAACTTAGATTGATATTTCAGCCATTTTTAGGAATTTTGGCACCAGATTTTCAACATGGGTTCTTGTTACCCCACCTCATGAACATGTCACTGTGGTTTCATTTCTAGGTCCCAAGAGGTGATTTCACAGTCACTGCACCGAATGACTTTTTGGGACCAATTAACAAAATGACAGCACCAGTGTTCATGAGGTGGGATCCCAAAAAGCCCATGTTGAAAATATGGTGAAAGAATTCCAAAAAATTACCACGTTATGGGCATGTGTTGCACATTTTTTATGCATTCTCGCCACTTCACCAATTTTTTATACTTTCACTCCAGATTTTTAACATTGCTATTTTTAACACCTGCTTATGAAGAGTACAGATGTAATTTTTCACATGCTGCCTGAAATGTGTTTTCACACCGGTGGTGCAGAATGGCATGGTCACTGTGCAAAAGAAACTTTCGGGATGGATTAACAAAATCACAGTGCCACTTTTCATGAGGGGAGGTCCCAAAAAGCCCATGTTAAAAATCTGGTGAAAAAATTCAAAAAATTACCAAGTTACAGGCGTGCTTTGTGCAGTTTCAACGCATGCTTGTAACTTCACAAATTTTTCTTAGTTTCCCTCCTGATTTTCAACATTGCCATTTTTTCACACCTCCTCATGAACAGTACAGCTGTAATTTTTCACATCCTGCCCAAAATGTGTTTCCGTAACGGTGGCACTGAATGGCATACTTGCTGTGCAAAATCACATTTCTGGATTGAGTAACGAAATGATAGTACCACTGTTCAGGAGGAGGGGCCCCAAAAATCCCATTTTGAAAATTTGTTGTGAAAATACCAACAAACGCCCAGGGCATTAAGGTTTCCAACCATAATGCCCACCCTGTAGAGAATGACAGGCATTGGGGTGTGACTTGGGTTTGTTGTCCATAATGTTCACAGCATTCTACCCCCACCCTACAGTCACTGACAGGCATCAAGGTGTGCCTTGGGGTCTTCAGCACTAAAGCTCATCCCATTCTCCTCTACTGCACCCATCTCAGCTTATTTCCTTACAAAATGGGTTGAGCATAAGGGCCGAAGACCCTGAAGCACACCGTGACACCTGTTGTTGTCTGCAGGGTGGGGAGAGGTGGAATGGCATAAGCATTATGGACAACAACCCAAAGGCACACCCCCAATGCCTTTCAGTCTCTGCAGGGTGGGGGTGGGGATGGCATCAGTTCAATACCTCACTGCCATTCCTATTATACATCTCTCTAACTCCTGCACTGCCAATGCCAATAGCAGCAAGCAAACATTTGGCATTGACAAATGTTTGTTTTATATATTGCCCATGCATGTTTCATAACAACTGATGTTCAAACAATATATTTCCTTTATACTTCCTGCCCCATAGACCAGTCATTCACCCCTTAGCTTTCTCCAAGCAATGCAGCAAGCAAACATTCAACATTGACAAATGTTTGATCTTTGCTTGTGTTTCTTGTTCCACTTCTTGTAGTACGGAAAGATATTCCCATGATAATAATAGTAAGAACAACAATAACCTTATCTATGAGAATAAGATTGGATGGTCCTTTAAACATTTGAACCCACCCTTGTCTTTAAGCTTCCTGCCTCCCCCCCCCCAAAAAAAACACCTAAATCCAGTCTTATTACCTTTAGAAATCTGGTCCCTTGAAGATACCAGCCAAACCCTCCTAAACAATTTAAAATCCTCTTTTTCCAAAAATAGACTCCAAGTAAGCTACATAGTAGGACAATGCATTTGTTTTGAAAATTCACTCTCTCCCCTGCCATATTCCAATGGAATCCCAATAAGCTGCATGGTTGGAGAATGTCTTTATTTTAAAGATTCGCTCCCCCCCTTCCCGAATCCCAAACCATTTCTGTCTCCTTTGTTTTTTCAGATCACTTTAAGATGCCAGTATAGCCCAAGTAGGATATAGAAACACCTCGTTACATAATATGTCCCCCCACAGTCCCTTCATATTAAGCTAGTATACATGCTAATTAAAGCAAACCCAGAATGTTTATCTATGCATTACTCAAAACATTTGGGCAACTTTTTGTGTAAGTCTTTGTTCATTTCTTCCAATGAGTTGTAAACATGGTGAGCTCCATCTATGATTACCCTTACTTTAGCTGGGTAAATTACTGAGGCTTTGTAGCTATTTTCCCAAAGTTTCTTTTTGAAGAGGTCGTATTTTTTCCCTTCCTGTATAATTTCAGCTGGGAGGTCATAAAAGATTGAAATGCTTGCTCCGGTTAGATTTATTGTTTTCTTTTTATAGACTGCTGTCATGAGAACCTTTGTCCTCTGAAAGAAAAAAAATTTGCAATTATAGGTGAGGGGGGAGGCCTTGTGTCTGATCTGATTGGTATGTTAAATTATTTCTATCAATATTGATGGTTATGTTAGTTGTGTCAGTATCAAGAGAGGCCGCGGCCACCTGCACCATAATTTCCTTTAACGGTTTTTGTGAATCCCATAGTTCTGGCACCCCCAAGATACTTACATTTTTTTCACTTACACATGCCTCAAACTTTATTCTTTTTCCTTTGTAGTCTTTGTTGTTTATTTCCACTTCTTTTAATTACCTTTCAATGGGAAGCAGTTTGTCTTCAAGATCAGATATCCTCTGTTTCACTTGTCATACTTCCATTTTTAATATTTGTTGTATTGTTTTATGGAATTAGTCAATATTTGTTTCTAAAGTCGCTTTGTAGTTTTTTTCTCCATATCGTCCAGTCGGCTTTGTATTAATTCTGCCCTTTCAGGAAAGAGTGTCTCTTTAGCCCTCATTTTGTCTCTACAGGGGTAGAAGATTGGAGAGACGCTGGTGGAAAACTCGCCTGGAGGTGGACAAGCTTAGATTGCTGGATCACTATAAGATCTACCAATCAGCAATTTCCCATAAGAAGGCAGAGTTCCTGTCCAAGGAAATTGCTGCAGTGAGGAAGAGACCAGTCCAGCTCTTCTGGACTGTGGACAGACTGTGCAATCTAGCCTATCTTCAAGCTGGTCGAGCATTGTCACAGTTACAGTGTGAGGAGTTTGCGATGTTCTTCATTGATAAGGTGTCCACCATCTGGGATGAGATCAGCCAGTGCCTCCCCATTGGGTCTTGCACTGGTCAACCGAGTGGCACTAATGCCCAGTTGACTTGTTCATCTTTAGTCAACCGGCTGTCATGCATATAGTGAGGATTGTCCAGACTTCATCCAACCTACTGTAGTCTGGATCTGGACCCTACTCACCTACTTGTGGGGTGCGAAGAGGTTATTGGCCCAATCCTGACTGGGATAGTGGTGGCATCATTGGAGAGAGGGATCTTTCCAGATCCCTTAAAGGAGGCAGTGGTGTGCCCCCTTCTGAAAAAGCCCTTCCTTGAGCCTGACTGCCCAGTAAACTACAGACTGGTCTCGAACCTTCCCTTTTTAGGGAAGGTTATGGAGAAGGTGGTTGCTTTGCAGCTAGAGGATCATTTAACCAGCCACAGTATCTATGACCCTCTCCAGGTTGGCTTCAGGAAAAGGCATAGCACTGAGATGACTCTTGTATGGGCACTGAATGAACTCCTGATGGCAAGAGATAGGAGAACACATTCCATCTTGGTTCTCCTTGATCTCTCAGCAGCATTTGACACCATAGATCATGGTGTGTTGCTTGAGCACCTGTGGTTTCTCTGTGGACTGAGAGGAGTGGTCCATAGTTGGCTTCAATCTTTCCTTCAGGGCAGGACTCAGAGAGTAGTGTTGAGGATTTTTTCCACGGCCTCTCACTGCCTGCACTGTGGGGTGCCATAGGGTTTGGCGTTGTCCCCCATGTTATTTGCAATGGATATGCTCCCATTGGGGGACATTATAAGATGGTATGGGCTGAGTTTTGATTGCTATGCTGATGATTCTCAGCTCTACATGTCTTTCATGCCTGGGCAGGAGTCTGATTCAATCACAGTTTTTAACAACTGCCTGCTGGAGATACAGAACTGGATGAGTATCAGCTTGATTAGGTTGAACTCAGGTAAAACAGAGGTATTGGTGGTGGAGCCAGGGGTGAGGATGTTAAGCTCATGGGTGGGGAAACCCTCAGGTTTAATTCTGGGGGGGGCCGCTTATGGCCTCTGGCTAGGGGCATAACCTTGGTGTTATGTTTGATGAGGGCCTGACCCTGAGGGCACAGGTGTCAGCCATAGTCAAATCATCCTTTTTCCATCTAAGGAATATAGAATGGGTGAAACACCTAGTCCCATTTGAAGATCTTCCTATCCTGGTCCACGCCTTAGTTGCCAGTCGTCTTGATTACTTCAATGCCTTTTATCTAGGGCTGCCGGGGGTGGATATCTGCTGCTTGCAGCTAGTGCAGAATGCAGTGGCCAGGCTGTTGACTGGAAGCTCTAGATCCAGTCATATAACACCTGTGCTGCGCGAACTACACTGGCTGCCTGTACAGTGGTAGATCACCTTCAAGGTTATGTTGCTGACCTATAAGGCCCTACAATGGTTGGGACCCCACTACCGAAAGAACTCCTGGTTTCTTACTGTCCCTCCTGCTCCCTCCAATCCTCTGGCAAGGGATTGCAAGAGATTCCCAGGGTAACCTTGAAAACATCTGGTGGGAGAACTTTTGTCTTTATGGCACCTACCCTGTGGAATTCTCTACCTTGTCAGATACGCTATAGCCTGACTGTAGAAGGGTTTAAAAGAGCCTTGAAAACTTTCTTATTCAGACAAGCATTCCTGGAAATATAATGTCTGCTATGTTTTAAGGTGTTTTAATTATTATGGATTTTAATATTGCTATGTTGAAATTTTGTAAAGGCACCCTGAGCTCAGGAAGGGCACCGTATATAAATAAATGTTACCTTACCTTACCTACCTTACCTATTTTATGTGTTAATACATCCCCCAGAGCCACTCATTGCTGAAAACAAGTGGTTTCATGCACCTTCAGCTGAGTGAGAACAATGAAATGAAGCTGAGCTGTTCTGGCTCAAGCTGAAGGCAAATGATACCACTCCTTTTCAGCAATGAGTGGTGATGGGGGACGTATTAATATATTATTGATCGAGAGCGATCAACTATATATTTAAAAAAAAATAATTGTTCCCAGAATGTGCCCATTTCCAGGGCATTTGCACATGAGACGCTCTTCACAGAAGAAGAGTACCTCATGCGCAGGGGGAAGGAGCACTTCGACTGGTCAGGAGTGCTCCCTCGATCTATAATTAACATTGTCAGTTCTAGCATTGGAAATTCCTTGGCTCAAATTAAACCCATTTCTTTCTAATGCTTCATTGCCCTCTTCACCATTTGACTCCTTCTCAGTGTTTCCATTTACATTCTCAAAAGTATTAATTGTCAGTCCTCCTGTGTTGTGTTCTGTTCAGATCCCCCAGTTACCTTGCTCTCCTGGTTTGTAATATTGATACTGCAGCCTTTTAAATCATGGTAAGACTTATTTGAATGAAATATGAAAATAGTACCAGAGGTCAAGGGCTCCATTGAAAAGGTGGATTCTTTTTGTCCTTCTTCTCTTATAGCAGACACTTTAATGGTCCCTCCTAAAGGTATGAGCTGGGCAGGAGCTGTTCCCAGCATCTGGTCCTGGTTAACAGCTGTGCTTGTTCCGCTGCAAAGGCTCTCCTCTTGTAGGTCCATTTCTGTTGGTGGGATTGTGGTAATGGAATTGTTCTTTCCTTCATTTGGTACATTTGTAAACTCAATATTACTTCTCTCTGACTGATGATGGGGAGAATTTGGTGGATTGAGTACTGTGGTTTTCTTCACAAAAATGTGGGTCGTGTTTTTGATTGAAGATTTATTTGTGTCCCATCAAGGAGGGCTCACTCCTTGTGATTCTGGTCAGTTTCCTTCTTGTTGGTTTTTATTACCGATTTTATTTTTTGCCGATTTCATCCTCATTTGCATTTCTAATGCTTTTATAGATTTGGCAAATGGTTTATTGGACGCCCTCGTTTTCAGCCCCAGCTGGGTTTTTTTTGGCATCATGTTCAGGCCTAAATTCCTGAAAAACTTGAAATTTTTTTTGCAGAGTTCTCCTAATCTTCTTCCCAAAAGGATGTAGCTTCACAAGTGAGCATTCAACGGGTGTACAGTGTCTTGGATTAAATGTTGGGGCTGTTGTGTGTGAATCATGCTGGGTGGAGAGCCGTAGCAGAGCTACTCTTCATAGCTCTAACTTTGTGGCATCTTGTAGTAGGCTCATCTTACCTCCTCCCTTGCAGTAGGCTCCTCCTACCTCCTCCAACCTGGTGTGTTAATTTATTGTTTGCACCAAGTTAAGTTTACTTACGAGTATGCTGAGTCCTTTTGTTTTACCACCAAACCAGTCAAGGTCAAGATCCCCTAATAAGGTCACTTCATTATTATTCGCAGAAAGACCAACTAGGCCAATAAGAGAATGGAGAGCATCCTGGCCATCAGTTAGAGGATTAGAGACACATATGAGGTGCAACTGTTTTACATTACACAGTAGCAAGGGTAGTGTGACACCATTCCAGAGTAGTATCAGATACAATAATGTATCTATTTTGCTAAGATTCAGTTGGGACCTATAGTATACTATAGTCCCCCCCCCCCCATTTTGGGGGAATGGTGATCCCTTGTAATGAAGTTAAACTCAGGGATTGAGCATGTGATATTAGAAATAGAAGGTGTAAACCATGACTCACTAACACACATTATATCCATTTCATTATCTGAGGCTCAGGCCTTGAGTTTGTCAATATTTGCTAGAGAATTTCTGACACTGAGATGTGATATCTTAAGGCCTTTCAGGAACTATCAGACAGTTTGCTAGACAGTTTGCTAGAGTATGTGAAGGTGAAACTAAAAGACAATGATTTGATTCAACATCACCTGATTGCAGTAGGTAGAGAAAGGCCATAATACATAGAAACATAGAATTTGCCAGCAGATAAGGACTGCTAGGCCCATTGAGTCTGCTCCTTTCCCTACCCATATAAGCAGCTGCTGTTCCTACTTGGTACTTGGCTTAGCCTCTCTTTTCCCTTCTAGGGTACCCTTATGCCTGTCCCATGCATTCTTGACTTTCCCCACCATGCTTGCTTCCACTGCCTCCCTGGTAGGCTATTCCATACATCCACCACCGTTTCTGTGAAGACAAACTTCCTCACATTGCCCATTAGCATGCCCCCCTCTAATCTCATATTATGTCCCCTTGTTCTTGTACTTCTCCTAAACTGAAAGATGTCACCCACCTACACTATGTTAATGCCCTTAAGATACTTGAAGGTTTCTATCATATCTCCCTGTTCTCACCTCTCTTCCAACGTATACATGTTGAGGTCCTTTAATTTCTCCTTATATGTAGTAGAGGAAGAAAATTTCTGTCCTAATGCTGTAAAAACCACTGTGCATAAAAGCTCCACAAAATGGCTGCAGAACTGAAACAATCTTCATGAAATGGTGGATAGTGGAAAATTCCATAGCAAGCATGTCCTTGTAGTAATGCATGCCTTAGAGATGATGTGGCTAAAGTAAGTTAGCATAATAATTAGCATAACCAGTCAGTAAGTTACAGCAGTATTGCATTTAACATAGTATTAGCATAACCAATCAGCAACTAACAGCAGTATTGTATAAAATGTACTGTCCAATGAAGCTGTGCCATGACACTGTTATGTTAGCAAGGCAGTGTATAAAAAGAGGAGGTTGACTGTTGTAATCGGAGCTATGCAATAACAACATGGGGAGTTGGCTCTCCGTACGCATACGTGAATAAATGGTTTGAACTCTGCACAAGACTTTTTCTTTGTCTCTGTATAACAAGTAGGAAATTTCCACGACAATGTCTTCTGGTGCAAGTCCTGCACCATTTTAGTTGCTCTTCTCTGAACTGCCTCCACCCTGGTGCCCATAGGTATAAAAAGGCCAAAGATTATGTACATTCACAAAGATTAAAGAGGGCTGATGCCAAAGAGTGTGCCATTTTTGAGTTGAGGAGCCAGCTTATATCATTGGGATATTAATTGACCAATAAGAGATGAAACATGGAGAAATCATGACAGGGATAGTCATAAGACTGTTTTGACAGGGCTTTTTGGAATGAGTTCACGAGAAGGAGACAGATTATCAAGGTAGCAGTTTTCAGAACAGACATATTAAGGGATTTGTACATTTGTCTGGAAAAACAAGTAAAGTAGCTACAAGGCATGCAGTATACTAACATACTAACATACTAAAATGCCAGCAGAATAGGCCTAACAGTCTTTCGCATCTGCTTATTTGGTCAGCCCCCACCCTGGGAGCTAACCTTGCTGCCCCCCTTGCCTTCTCTGGCTTCTCCCTTCCCAGTTCCGGATATTCTCTCGCTGCATTGGATTTTGCTTCCAGAACCCTTCCCCTGTACCTGTCCCACCCCCTCTTGAACCCCTCCACTGTCTCTGCCTCCACCAGCCCCCTAGGCAGTGCATTCCATGGCTCCACCACCCTCTCAGTGAAGTAGCACCTCCTCCTTTCTCCCCTGAATCTTCCCCCCCTCCAGCTTCCACCTATGCCTTCTAGTGGCCCCCTCCTCCTTCCTTCGAAGCACCCTGACTGTTCCTCCCTTATTTACCCCATTCATGTACCTGAAGACCTCTATCATGTCCCCTGGGTCCCTTCTCTCTTCCAGTGTGTACATATTTAGCTCTTCGAGCCTCTCCTCATAGGTCCTGTCCCCCAAGCCCCAAATCATTTTGGTTGCCCTCCTCTGGACCCTCTCCAGGAGTTTAATGTCTCTCTTTAAGTGTGGCCTCCCAAAACTGCATGCAGTACTCGAGGTGTGGCCTCACCAAGCAGTTATACAGAGGGAGTATCACTTCCCTCCTTCTGGATGTGATCCCCCTAGCAATGCATCCCAGCATCCTGTTGGCCTTGGCTGCTGCCCTCCTACAAGTCTCCGAGTTGTTCATCTTGACATCCACCACCACCCCCCCCCAGGTCCCTCTAAGCCATCAAGACTTGTAGCATTCCCCCCCAGGGTATAATCCAACACATCTACAGTAATAAGCATTAGGCAACAACCATTTAAGTATATTATGTATACCTGTAGACAGAAACCAGCACATGCTGTTGTGTAGTCATTAGTCAAAATCCAAAATACCGGGCTGTGTCTGCCCAGTGTTTGGAAATTCTGCTGAGTGAGCAAGTGACACTAAATGCTTGAAATGATACTTCCTTCATTGGCATGGCTAGTATTTTGGATTTTTTTGACTGTTGTCTCACCTGTTCAATCCTGCAATTAAAAACTATTTTGCATATATAAAAGGGGACACACCTAACCCATATTTAGGATTACTAGCTGTATAGTCATTACCCAGAGGTGTTGCACAGATCAGCCAATGCAATTGATTTATGTTAGGTTACAGAAGAGACAATGGTTCACAGTTGGTGAGCATCATCTCCTGATGACTGCCACCTCATGCAGACACCCACAGTTTGTTGCCCTTATGCTCCAGCCCTTGAACTTCAGTCTGTTGGGTGAAGGACCACTCACGATGTTCCTCTTTTAACTTCTAGGCAGGCCTGCCTCTGTCATCTCTCTCTGCTGCCAGATTGGTGTTTGGAGGACATGTGATCCTTTGTGGGCCTCCTGGCCCAATCCTGGTCTTCGGCAGAAATTGGTAATAGTGGTGAAGGGAGGATGCAAGGATCAGCTCTTTACCTCTGAGTCCCTGGAAAGGTTGAATTTAAATATGAATGCCAGCTCTGTCTTTCACATGCCAAATTGAGCAAAGCAATCCCACACCACTTGCCTCCTGCCTCACAGACATTGATTTGCCAATTCTTAAAAAGTTAAGAAACCCACTACGGTTATGCATACTCTCTCAGTTCACACTGTTGTATACGCAAATTAGAGTTTAGACTAAATCATTTATTTTAAAAAGATGTTCAGGTCTGTCTGTTAAATCATGACTGATTTTTTTTATAATGTACATTGCAAGTTAGCAGAGAATGCACATTGTGAAAATAACAGAAAGAGTGAAATCTCAGTGGGCAGCACTGAATGTCTTTGTAAAATAAATGGTGTAAACTTACCTCTTTTTTAAGTGCACAAGAGTGGGGACTAGGAGGGTATTCATCACCAGGTGGGTGTGGGTAGATTTTTTAACTTGTTATTTTATTTGTTTATGTATTTATTGATTGATTTATTTTGTTTTTTTATTTTTTATTTTGTGTAGTTTTTCAATAAACAGAATATTGATAAAGTACTTTATAGAAGATGACCATTGTACAGAAATCTATTTATGCAAAAGAAATATAATCATTATAAATGAGAAACAAAAAATAATATAGAGGTTGTCCAAATTAATATAGAGAGATTCTCAATATACAATATGTAAAACATAATGCATTAAAAGAAAGCACTACAGTACATTGGGACAAGGCATAAATCTATCACCCTGTCCCGTTTCTGCTCTACATTTATCTGCTGTAGTGCAATAAAAGAAAAACATCACTTTATTAATATTATAGTTAGCATATTCATACCTATTTATGGATTATGTATGTCATGTGCTTGCTTCTCTTGTTTTTAATATTGTACAGTGCCCAGAGTCCCCAGAATGGGGCACTTTATAAAAAAAAAGCATCTATCTACAGTATCTATCTATCTATCTATTCCCACCCCAAGCAACAAAAGGGAAAAACATTAGGGTTTTGGGTCTCTGGAGTCTTGGTGAATCAGTGGTGGGGTGTTTCTTGGGGTTGTCAACTTTAATGCTCACCCCGTTCCCTGAGCAAACAACATCACACATTATCTCCTTTCTTCATGCAGAGCCTTGCAGGCCCTGCATGAAGAAAGTTACAACAAACTGTGTTGGCAACATGTAGCAAGTAGAGATGCAGTGAAGTTTAATTCTGCTGGTGAATTTCTAGCAAAGTCGCAAATTTTGCATCCATGGATCATTTCACAAAATTGCATCTCTCACTGAAAATTTACAGTTTGTTATTTCGCCTTGCTTTTGGGAATTTTTAAGTGCAAATTGCACCTAACCCCCCAAACCAAGAAAAAGTAACCATTCCCAAATCCTGGGGCCCAGATATTCAAACTGTGCCAGGCTGTGGCGCAAGCCTGGGCGCAGCTCAACTTTGTTGCGCAGGGGTGTGGCCTGGGCGATATTCAACGGAGCTGTGCTATGGCACAGCAGCTTTGAATATCACACCCTGGCCACCCCCACTGTGCATGGCGCAGTGGCACTGTGCCAGCACAAGTGGCCAGAGTGGAGCATGGAGATGCACTAGCGCAAGTGCCATTGTGCCATGTACAGCACCTGCAATATTCAAAAGGGGACATGCAAATGGGGCCATAATTTATGCAAGGTGTACATGGGGCCATTTACATGTCATTATGGCCCCATTTGCATCCCATTAGCATGCAGGTGTGCGATCCCTGATGACTTGCGCCTGGCGCCCTGCCGAGCAGCAGCCATCAGGGACCGGCGCCTCAGCCAATGTCGTGGGCATTTGTCTAAAGAAAACCCCCTCTAAGTATCCCTGGTGGTCCAGTGGATCGCCATGTGCCCGACCCAGGCATCGGTATAACCCCCCCGTCCAATATCCCTGGTGGGCCAGTGGACCGCACTCTGCCCGATCGCAGGCATCTGTAAAACATAGAACAGTCCTATTACCCTGGTGGTCTAGTGTGCCAGTGAGCTGTCAGTCAGTGGGCAGTGGGGCGGCAGGTGGGTGGGGTGCACACCCACCAGCTGATCGGGGGAGCAGGGTGGTGGGGCTCAGTGGGTGGATGGGGAAGGGGTACACTAGACCACCAGGGTAATAGGTCTGGGGATATTGGTGGGAGATTTCAAAAGATGCCCATGATTGGGCAGTGATCGGTCCACTGGACCACCAGGGATATTGGGGGGGTGTATTATACCGATGCCCGTGATCGGGAACATGGGGTCCACTGGACCACCAGGGATATTGGAGGGGGGTGTCTTTACATGGATGCCCACGATGGGGCATGGAGGGGCTGCCAGGTGCAGCAGGAATTCGGGTGGCCACCCACAGGTGGCAGCTGCCGTGCTGCGCCCTGCAATGCGGCAGTTCACCTGTGGGTGGCCATCATTTGTTCCTTTTTTGGGGGGGCTTAACTTTGTGCAGGCACAGGTAGGGGTTGTGCATGCATGACTCTGCACATCCCGGGCTGAATATCGGGCTGTGCAGGTTATCATGGGCACGCCCCTCACCTGTGCCTCAGACATTACTGATGCGCCCGCGATCGATTTGTACGTACACTTTTCCCTTGAATATCGTGCTGGGGCGCATCAGTGGTTGTGCATGGTGCAACACTGTTGCACCATGCGCAACCCTTTTGAATATCTGGGCCCTGGTGTTTAATGTCCCCACCCCACTGATTGCCAGCCACCCCCCATGGCTGGCCAGTCAGCCACAGTGTAAAAGAAAAAATATATATGTTTTTTGTCAAGTAAATCTCTGGTGTCTCCCCCCCCAACTGATCATGGACCATGGGTAAGATTTAAAAAAAAACACCCAAAGCCCCCACACACCCCTGCTGATCACTAGCCAGTTGGTGAAAATATCAAAATTTAACGTGCATTTTTTTGAAATTCAATCCCTGATGTCTAGTGGCCCCCCACCAGCTCAGGGAGTGCCTACCACTGACACAACACCATCCCACTCCCCCATCCTGATCTCACCCCATTGGGCCACTGACACAGCCCTCCACTCACCTCCATGGCTGGCAGCCAGAGTAAGCATTTAATGAATGAGCATGTGCTTGTACAAGCAGGGGCTCATTCATGTACAGCTCACAGTCATTTTAAAGACTTTTTGAAAGGAGTAGAGAGTGGGAGGGGGCTGCTCCAGTCATTGGCAGAAGGGGTGGGATGGGGGATGGCATTGTGGACCTCTCTGGGGTTCACAACACCATTCCCCATCCCACCCCCACTCCTATTGGTGACCAGAGCAGCTCCCTTCCCATTTCTACTCCCTTTAAAAAGTCTTTAAAATGACTGTGAGCTGTGCCTGTCAATGAATGAGCATGTGCTTGTACAAGCTCACACTTATTCATTAAATGCTCAGTCTGGTTGTCAGCTGTGGAGGTGAGTGGAAGGTTGTGCCGGTAGCCCTGTGGGGGTGAGATCAGGATGAAGGGGAGCAGGGTGGTGTGGTGGCAGTGGTGGACACTCCCTGTGTGGGTGAGGGGGTTGGGGGGCCACTAGACACTAGGGATTGAATTTCAAAAAAATATATGTTATATTCTGACATTTCCCCCAACTGGCCAGTAATTGGCAGGGATGTGTTGTGGCCTGGGGTGTTTTTTTTTATTTCACCTGTTGCCCACGATTGGCAGGGGGTGGTGACACCATTTTTTATTTATTTATTGAGATCTTGGATTACAGCAGTGAGCAGATGCTCATTTATAGGTTCCACATCAGTTACATAGACAATACAGATGATAATAATAATAATACGTTTATTTATAAAACACCTTTCATTTTCCAAGGTGCTGTACATATTAAAACAGTACAAATAAAACATTAAAATTCATAGTTGCATGATAGGGTTACATATGGTACAGGTAAGCTACAGGGTGCAACAGTATTAAACAGCTTAGGCAGTATAGCAGCTAGCCAGTGTCAGAGGTTAACAACCAACTTGGAAGCTCTCTGAGGCGAGAAGAAGGAGGGGTTGAAAACATGGGTGGAAGGAGTAAGGTAGTTCAGAGCATCTGAGGAGGTAAGGAAGTGGGAGCGATGTCACGATTTGGGGTAAGTGTAACCTAAAGTGCTGAGATTGGGGTCCTTCAACCCAATGAGTTGTCAGGAAGTGCAGGTAGTTGGTTGATGCTCTGGGAGGGTGCAAATGTTAGCAGTCACATTTACTAGATTTTACTAGGTGCTGCTGGAGTCTGCATTTGAACAATCCAATAGATGTGGCATTGACAGCATCAGGAGGACAGGCATTAGTCCATAGTGGAGCACAGTAGTAAAATGCACATTGTGCCAGGGCTGTGCAGCATCTGGGAACCTTGTAGGTCTGAATGGTGGAGTTCCTTGTGGGTCGAGTGCTTGAGTACGGAGTTAGGAGGTTCTGGACCCCTGTGGGTAGTTGGTTGAGGGAGCATTTCTTGGCGATGAGGCAGTTTTGGTAGTTTATTCTGTCCTTCAGTTGTAGCCTGCCTGGGCATAGAGCGCTGAGGTCTTTCTGCACCTGTGAGCAGTCAACCTGCCTTTTTCAGTGCAGTGGTGATGCAGCTTAGGGCTGTGTCTGTTGCTGACCTATAGATTGCCAGGCCATAGTCGATGAGGGAGACTATTGAGCTGTTGATGGTCAGCTTCAATGCCTCGTGTGTTAGGATGTGTCTATGCTTGTATGGGATCCCTATTCTTGTATTAACTGCCCTTGCTGTGCTGTTGATGTGTTGGGTGTATGAAAGTGTAGAGTCAAGTGTGATGCCCTAGTACTTGATCTGCTGGATGTGTTCCAGTGGGTCCCTATTGGTGTTCCTGATTGCAAGGGGGGAGGCCTTATGCTTGCTCTGTGTGCCGGTGAACATCATAGTCTTAGTTTTTTTGCAGTTCATGACTAGTCTGTGATCCTTAAACCATTTTTTAGCATCTGAGAACCCCTTTTGGAGAGCCACCACCAGTTGTTCAGGATTAAGGTTGTTGTTAAATATGACCTCATCATCTGTGTATAGGAGTATTCGGCCTGGACATGCAGATGGCACTTTGTTTAGGAATAAATTGAACAGTAGGGGGTTCCAGAATTGATCCTTGTGGGACCCCTGATTGGACTGATCTGTTCTCAGAGGTGATCCCCCCTATTTTGACCTTTTGTGAGTGATTGTGAATGTAGCTGCTGAACCAGCATACTGATTCAGAGGAGAGTCCTATAGCTGACAGTTGGCCCAGCAGGAGCTCATGAAGCACTGTATAAAATGCTTTTGATAGGTCAATGAAAGTTGCCCCAACCAGGAGACCTTGATCAATTGAATGGTAAATGTGTCTGGTGAATTCAAGCAAGGCCGTGATAGTACTGTGACCTGCTCAGAAGCCGTGTTGCTCAGGACAGAGAAGTTGGTATTGGTTCAGGTGTTCGATTAACTGATCTGCCACTATCTGCTCAAGGGCTTTGGAGAGAGGGGGGAGTATGGAGATAAGTCTGTAGTTGTTATGCAGTGTCCTGTCACCACCTTTGTGCACTGGAGTTACTGTGGCTGATTTCCATCTCTGGAGGAACTGTGAGAGGCAGAAGGAGAGGTTGATTAGTCTGGTGAATGGGCTTAGGACTTCAACCAGGACCAGCTTGATGAATTTTAGGTTCAGAGTGTCCCTGCTATGTCTAGATTTCCCCAGCACCTTCTCCAGGTATTTTTTAGCTTTGGCTTGAGAGACTTCTTTAAAGTAGAAGAGAGGGTGGTTAAGTGATGGTTGTTTGGCCATATTAGGATCAGTCTGTGGTGGAGGTTGAAGTAGTCTGCTAGTAGCACACTGCTTAGGTCCATGAATGCAATGTTAAGTGCATTGGCAATGTGCTTGTGGTCCAAGGCGGTACGCCATCAATCAAGAGCATGGCTGGTGCAGATTTGGGGTCCTTGACGGTTATGTCATTGAGGTTATCCCAGAATGACTTGCTGTCATTCCAGGTGCTGGAGAGGGCTTCTTTGTAGTATTTGCTTTTGGTGAGTTAGATGGCTTTAGCACACTCATTCTTGTATACCTTTGTATGTTAGTGGTGGTACAGTGGGCTCTCGCTATCTGCCATAAGTGATCTCTGACTTGTAGTTGCTCTAGGAGGCCAGAGGTGATCCAGGGGTTACTGTGCCCTCTTATCTTTCTGTTTTTTATTGAGGGCATGCTTGTCACAGATTGCATTAAAAGTCTTTATGAAGTGGCCCAGGGCTGTGTCCACATTATTGGCATCATAGTGTGCTGTCCAATCTGCACTCTTGAGGTCCATTTTTGGCAGCTCCTTTTGCCCTTTTAGTAAGACTTGGTTTGTAATTGTTCTGGTGGATGGTTTACAATAGTTGAAGGACCAGGTACATGTGATTGGAGAGTGGTCACTCAGGCAATCAGGGAGAACAGTAGTGTTTAGGATGCGGGCAGGCCAATTGGATAGAACCCAGTCAAGGAGTGTGCTGGTCCCTGTTTTGTAGTTGATATAGGTTGGAGTCACAACCATTTGTGAGAAATGGATGGCTGTTTAGGCATCTTTGATTGAGGTGGCAGTAGAGGTGATCCAGTTGATTTTGAACTCTCCCAGCATCATGATTTCAGTATTAAGACTCAGGGTGCTCACATAGTCCATCAGGTCCCTGGTACCAGCCCCAGTGAGTTTGGGCAGGATGTATACAGCGAGTATGGTGAGAGCACTGCTATGTGACCCCAGAAGGAGTTTTACAGTCAGGACCTGCAGGTTACCACTACTACTAGGGGAAGGGAGGATGTGCCTCTGAAGGGAATCCCTGATGTACAGGGCACAGCCCCCACCTCTTTTTGAGAGATGGTCCTATCTGAATGAGGTGTAACCTGGCAAAAAGGATAGAGGAGTCTGGTACTTTGGGAAAGAGCCAAGACTCCACCACTGAGAGAATGTCCAGACTGTGTTGCATAACCCATGCTTTCAGGTTATCCAATTTAGAGAGCAGGCTGCATATGTTAATTGAGGCAAGAGTTAAGTCCAGCAGGCTTGGTCATTCGATTCACCTGTTGTGGTGGCAGGCCTGGGTTGGGGTGCACATTGTCTGATAGTAGGAGTAAGAGCATGATCACATGAGCAAGATGACACAGTAGGAGTTTTAGATTCCTTCCTCATTTCCTTCTCCTAAAGATCGCTCTTTCACAGTGTTGAATTGTGTTACCATCCCAGGGAAGAGTGACAGCGTGTATGGACCATTAAGTTGGTATTCTCGCAACCAGAGCATAGAGTGCCTGTACGAGGTGTGCTCAGAAACTCCAGTGCCATGGGATGTGATGGTCCCATAAGCATTTAGCACTGCTAGTTGGGAGATCCATTGTTTAGGTTGAGGGTGTAGTCCACTGGGTGGACCTGCAAGTGATATTATAGTGATCAGGACAAGGCTCACAGAAATCCCCACGGACTTGAGGGGCATTGTGGTGATCACAGAGTTCTTGTCAACAATAGTACAGGGTGAATTTATGCTGAGAACAATATTCCAATGATCTGAGGGAAGTTCAATTAAAACTGGAGCATACAGCCACTGTGGAGCAGTCAAGAGTTTGAAGGATCCAGGACTAGATGTGTTAAGGGAGAGCAATGGGAAGAGGATTGCAACCTCTGTGAGTTGTTGCCCTCTAGTGGCTTTGCAGTATAATTCGCAAATGGGAAAGTAGATACTTAAAAAAAACATTTGCTAAATGGACTGTTGGACTGAGAATGCAAATTCAAAAACAAAATACAGCCGAAAGCAGAGTTTGATAGAGAAGTCAGTTCAATCAGTCAACAGAGACAAGATTTTAGTGTCCAATGAAGGGCTGTCTTCTGCCAGAGTGCACCAATCAATTGTGCAGCTTAGGATCTGAGCACCCAGCTGGCGCAGTTACCTGGGCAGAGTTTGGTGCAGGTGGGCAAAGATGGTGACTGTGGCCAGCTGGTAGGAATGCCGGGGCCATAGCTGTATCAGCGATACCTGATCAGGGCAGTCTTGGACAGACTTCAGAGCAGACGGGCAGAGATGGTAACTGTGGTCAGGCGGTAAGAATGCTGGGGCCACAGCTGTAGCAGCGATGAATGATCAGGGCAGTCCTGGACAGAGTTCAGGGTAGGTGGGCAGAGATGGCGACTGTGGCCAGCCGGTAGGAGTGCCAGGACTACAGCTGTAGCAGCGATGCCCAATCAGGGCAGTCCTGGAAGAGAGGAGAGACCAAAGATTTACTTGACAAAAAAAATATATATATTTGTTACATTGTGGCTGTCTGGCCAGTGATGGAGGAGGGGAGTAGCTGGCAATCAGTGGGGGGGGGGGACACAAGACACCAGGGAGGGAGTAATATTTGTTTGTTTTTTCATGTTCATAGGCATAGTTTTCATGCGAAGTGTGGAATTTTACCCTCGAAATTCCACACTTCGCATTTGATCCTGTGCTGTGCGATCTGTGAATTTCACAGAGTGCTCTTTGTGTACTGAGCACAATCCACAAAATGTCTAGTGGAGTGAAGTTTGTGGACTTTGCACATGCCTAGCAGCAAGCCATACTTTTCTACCATTGAAGAGTGTATCACTATGAGGCACGGGCTTAGTGCTGTACCTTGTACTTTGGACTATAGGCTTTGGGCTGGGGAGAGGGGGTACATTATGGTTAACAGCCACAAGGAAGACCCCATCACTGATTTGCCAGGAATCCAGAGACCCAAAACCTTCATGTTTTTTCCTTTTGCTGCTTAGGGGGTTGGGAGTTAGGGTTGAAAACCCTAATGCCATATTTCCTTCCTTTTGTTGCATTACATTATCCAACTGGTGCATTAAACAGTTTTTCTGCAAAGAATTTCCCTTCTATTTGAGATAGTGGAATCATATCCTCATTCATGCACAGATGCATATGCTTTGCAGAAAGGAAAGGCTTCATCCCTCTATAGAAGTGCAGTGACCAATGTAAAGAATTCATGGGGCTGTTTATTTATTTATTTATTTATTTTATTTATGTATTGAATTGTTTCACCAGGAAAGATACACTGAGCAACTTAATGCTCATCTCATGGTACATCCTTGGGGAAGGGGAAAGGGATATACAGAGTACAGATATACAGATATACAGAGTACAGTTCAGGTAAATACATACAGATGGTGTAATTATACATACAGTTATAAAAACAGGAGCAAGGCACTTGAAACAATAAAGGCTGTACAGTATCAGTGCAAGCAGATCTTAGGGGCAGCATACAAAGTAGAATCAGTACATAGGATACAAGGTTGACAATGCATAAAATACAGACAGTACACTAGTGCAATATGCAGCAGGGTGAGCACATAGGAACCAGTCATTCCTATTTAAGAGCTGGTCTATAGGAATAAGTGCAAGTGGGGGGGTGAGAGGGTCAGAGGTAGATGGAGAGAAAGACAGAGAGGGAGCGAGATAAGGAGGGAGGTCAGGAGCAGGTGCAAGAGTGTGTGAGGTAGTTGTGCACCACAGTGGTAAGGGAATAGAGGGAGGAGGAGTGATAGATTTGTGGAGGGAGAGCATTCCACATTTTAGGCAGGTGGTAGGAGAATACTTTTTGGCTAGAGGTAGCGGTTCTGCATGGGAGTGATAGGGTGCAAGTGTCAGCATGGGATCTCAGGGAATAGAAGGAGAGGGTAGGGATGCCAAGAGAGGAGGATATATGAGGGGAGAGAACCAAGCCAGAATTTAGAGATGAATTTAGCACCATAAAGCGTGCGCCGGGAGTGTAGGGGAAGAAGGTTGAGAGCGCAGTAGAGGTCACAGTGATGGGTACGGGAGGGGGCATCAAGAGCAAAATGACAGAAGGAGTTAAAGAGAGAGTCCAGTCTGGATAGGTGGGACTGTGGGGCAGCATCGTAGACTATGTCGCAGTAGTCGAAAATGGGCATGATCATCTTCTGTACCAGCTGATGCCTGGCGGCGAGTGGGATGCAGCTGTGGTTTCTGTAAAGTGCCCCAAGCTTAGGCCTTAGTTTTCTCAGAATGGCATCAATATGTACAGAGAAGTCAAGGTGTTTGTCCAGCCAGATGCCGAGATATCTGAATGAAGAGGAGTCCTCTAAAGCAGTCCCATCAAGGATGTGGAAGGAAGGGAGGTGAGTAAGCCTAGCGAGTCTCTTCCTTGTGTCAAAGGACATGGAGAATGTCTTCTTGGCATTTAGAAAGAGTTGATGAGATCTAAACCAGAGTTGGACTTTGGTGAAGTCAGACTGAAGCATCGTAGTAACATCAGCAACAGTATTGCCAGAGGTAAACAATTCTGTATCACCACATACATATGGATGCTAGATATGGTGCAAACCCGGGGGAGGTCATTTAAGAAGATGGAGAATAGAATGGGGCCTAGCACAGAGCCTTGTGGACTCCAGTGGTTATAGACAGGGGGAAGAGATAGCATCAGCAATTCTCACTGATTGCGACCTGCTGGACAGGTATCACTGAACCATCCTGTAGCAGATGGGGATAGACCAGCAGCTGAGAGGCTGTGAAGGAGGAGGGGGTGAGAAACAGTGTCAAAGTCTTTAGCCAGGTCTACAAAGATAGCTGAGGTAATATGCCCTTTGTCAAAGTATGAAGAGATGGTGTCAGTTAATCTTAGGAGTGAGGTGGTGGTACAGTGGGATTTCCTGAAGCCAGACTGGAAGGGGGTGAAAAAAGAGCAGTCAGAGAGAAACAGAGAGAGTTGTTTGAGTACTATGTGTTCCTGGAGTTTAGCTAAGGTTGGCAGTAGGGAGATAGGTCGATAGTTACCAGGGGAGGAGGGGTCACCACCCTTTGGGAAGGGGAGGACAACAGCATATTTCCAGACAGAGGGCACAGTGGCAGTCGCAAAGGAGAGGATTAGTAACAGGGAGAGAGGGAAGGCTATGGCAGGAGCAGAGATGTGTAGGAGCCTGGGGTCAAGGCCATCAGGCAAGGAGCCTTTGGTAGGGTTATGGGCCAGGAGAGCTTGAAGGGTAGAATCACGGGTGCCAGGGGAGAAGAAGAATGGGGGGAGGTGTAAGGGGTTTGGAGGAGGGATGGGGCAGAGGAGCAGAAGGGGAGAGGATGGGAGGAGGGGGGAGGCCTGGGATGAGGGGAGTAGGAGTAGGGTAGGGGACAGTGCAAGGGGCACAAGAGGGGGGCCAATGAGTCAGGGGAAGTGCTAGGAAGGGTACATGGCAGAGAAGAGGCACAGGTGGTGAAGTGGGAGTTGAAGCAATCAGCAATATCAATAGGTTCTGGGAGAACAGAATGGTTGTGCCTGAGGGAGGGGGGTGGAGGGATGGAGGAAGATGAGAAAAGGGAGTGAATAACCTTCCAGAATTTAGAAGGGATATTTGTATTGGTTTGGAAGTTGGATTTGAAATGCTCTGCTTTAGCAAAGAGGATTGCTTTGGTGCAGCCATTCCACAATTCACGGTAGTGTTGGTGATCTCCAGGGCAGTTGGAGGTTTTGGCTTTGTGCCATGCCAGGTCGCGAGCACGTTGACAGGCTAGAAGCTCAGGGGTAACCCGGGGAGGTGACTGCCGCGAATCCTGATTTTGCAGCGGGGGGGGTGCACGGGAGTTCCAAACCTGCAGAAACTTAGAGGTGAAGTAAGCAAGGGCATTGTCCACAGAAGCTACTGTGATAAGGGGGGACCAGTCAGTTTGCGTAAGGTCATGAAACAAGGATTGCAGGTCAAGTGATGCGAAGGGATGAATGAGAATAATTTTAGGAGGGATTTTAGGCCTATGTATTTTCTGCACTACGAATGTCATATGGTGGTCACTAATAGAGTCAGGAAGTAGCCCTGAGGCCACTACTTGATGTGGATGAGAGGTGAGAACCAAGTCCAGCAGGGAGTGGTTTAGAGTTTTAAGGTTTAGACGAGTGGGCTCCTGGATCAGCTGATGGAGGTTTAAAGCTTTCGATGGTGGAGTGGATGTTAGCCAGTGATGGGGCCAGCCAGTTTGGATTTAAGTCACCCAAAATGAAATGTTTGCCACTGCAGGTGAGCAAGGAGAGCTTAGTGACCAAGTCAGTGACATTGGAATGTGGCTGACCAGGGTGACAGTAAACTCCTGCAATAAAAATGGGGGCTGTGTGGGGACAGGAGATTTTTAAAAGGAGAGCCTCATGAGATGACTGGACAGATGTGGCGAAGGAGGGAGTGATTTGGAGGGTGGAGGAGGTGTATATGTAGCCACCCTGCCACCTCGCCCAGACCTGTCCTGTCTAGATAAAGTAAAGCCAGGGATAGCTATTGCCTGATCAGGAATGGATTTGGATAGCCAGGATTCAGTGATCACAATCATATCGGGGGGTAGTCCTGGACTAAGGGTTGTAAAAGGGAGATTTTGGGAGCAAGACTTCTTATGTTTAGGTGGATGATTTTAAGTCCAGTAGGTAGAGAGAGTGGATTTGTGCCTGCGTGGGCACCGGCTGGTGGATGGGCAGGTGCAGGACCGGGGTTCAGGTGAATGTCGCCGGATGCTAAAAGGAGCAGGAGAATAAGAAGCTGAGGGAGCCTGTATCCCTTGGGAGAGTGATAGAGAAGTTATTTACTAATTTTAGGGGGGATAGTCAGAATGAAAGGTGAGGATGCTATCCTAAGGAGGGTAATAAGCTGAGTGTGCGCCGACGTGATCATGGAACAAGGGAGTATATGGCAGTGGGGTAGGGAGGTAGCAACTTGGTGGGGCATTGTACCACTGGGGGATGCTAAATTGTCAACCACCATAAGGGACGCCTGCAGACTAGGTTGGCCAGATGGCAGCTGAGTACAGATTAGCAGAAGTATGAACTGGATGAGCCACAAATTAGAAGTCTGCCAGGACTCCATAGTACACCCAGTGATGGCAGGAACGCAGGAGGTTGATGACTAGAGTAAGCGAGCAGCAGCTCTAAAGGGGGGAGCCACAGCTTGATGCCTCTAGTGGTGGAGAAATGTAAGGAACCAATGGGAAACTGGGTAGATAGGAAAAAAAAGCCAGTCAGGTATTCAGCGGTGACTATAAGCATAAGTGTCTACCACAGGTGTGTGGGCTGAAGAAGCCAAGGACCTTTAGTCCCTATTCTTCTATGTGGCTGCAGATATGGATGCACAGGGCAAAGAGTGCATCTGTCAGCCAATGCACAGGGCCCTATGCCAAGAGGACAGTTGTCTTCACTAAATTGTAGTTGGATCTGTTCAGGAAACCCAGCACCTTTCATTTCCTGGTTGGGGGCATAACAGTGCCATCCCCCCACCCTTACCCTATTCAGTGGAGTCATTGAGCTTACCATCAAATTCAGCTCACTGGCATGGGATCACAAAGCATACCTGCTGGGATCAAGACTGGCACTACACACAAAGTTTGTTAACAATTATATGTTTTTTTTTTTATTTTGCCCACAAATTTTCACTATACTTAATTTATAATTCACCTTATAAATATGACATGTATGATTTATAGTATAAGACAGAGCAGTCAATAGGGAGAAGGGCAGGAGAAAAAGACAAAGGCAGTAAGGTTAGGGATGGGGCAAAAAGAAATAAAGCCATAAAAAAATTGAGGGTAATGAGTACCAATGCCCGTAGTCTAGGTAAAAAGCTCCCTGAAATGGTGGCCTTGATGGAAGAGGGATGCCTGCATATCATGGCAGTCACAGAAACATGGTACACAGAGAACCATGACTGGGATGTCAACATACCAAGGTACACAATCTACAGGAGGGACAGGAAGGGAAGAGGAAGAGGAAGAGAAGGAGTAGCTCTCTATGTAAGGGAAGGGATCAAAGCAACAGAACTAAAGGGTAAACAGGGAGGAGAGGAAGCACTGTGGGTCACCCTGGAGACTAGACATGGCACCACAATCCGCTCAGGGGTTGTATATAGACTCCCATCTCAGGGGGAGTAAATGGACAAGGAAATGATAGAAGGCATCCTTGTGATGGCAGAGAAAGGGGAGATATTGCTGATGGGGGACCTGAATATGCCAGATGTTAACTGGAGCACCTTTTCTGCAGCCACATCCAAGAGCAGGGCCATTCTCGATGCCCTAAAGGGGGCATGTCTCAGAAGGCTAGTTTTAGAACCCACTCAGGAGGGAGCAATCTTAGACCTGGTACTCTCAAATGGGGTCAGAGTGAGGATCTCTGATCTTGAAGTGGGTAGCCATCTGGGAACAAGCGACCACCAAACAGTGTGGTTCACAATAAACTTAGCTGTATAGTCAAGCCATACAAAAGTGAAGGTACTTAACTTCAGGAGGGCTGATGTTCTCACAATGGGAGAGTGCCTCAGAAAAGCACTAGCAAACAGGCAAGAAGGTGGAGCAACAATAGGGAAACATCAAAACAGCCATCACAGAGGCAACAAGCCTTTGTGTGAAGCAAATAAACAAATCAAAATGAAAGAAAAAAACACTATGGTTCTCAAAAGAAGTGGCGGGGAAGGTAAGGGAGAAAAAGATAGCATTCAGGAAGTATAAGGAAACACAGAAGGAGCAGGACAGAGAACTGTACCAGTTAAAGCAGAAGGAAGCGGGGAAGGCAGTCACAATAGCAAAGGCCCAAATTGAGGAAAGGATAGCCAACTCAGTTAAGAAGGGGGGTATACCTTTTATAGGTACATTAGGGAGCAAAGAAAGACTAAGGTAGGGACACTAAGGCTGAATAAAAAGGAAGGTGGTCGGGCAGAGAGTGACAGTGAAAAAGCAGGGATACTGAACAAATACTTCTGCTCAGTATTCACAATGGAAAAGCAGGGGGAGATACTTAATCCAGTCAATAGAAGCACTATGGATGGGAGGGGGGTGATATTAGTCCTTTCACAGAAGAAAGGGTTCTGAAAGAACTCTTAAAAGTGAAGGTGGATAAAGCAATGGGGCCTGATGGGATTCACCCCAGAATTCTAAAAGAACTAAGGTAAGAACTAGTAACACCACTGACTACCCTTTTTAGTAAATCATGGGAGGATGGTGTGGTACCCGAGGACTGGAGGAGGGTGGATGTGATTCCCCTACACAAAAGTTGGAGCAAGACAGAGGCAGGAAACTACAGACCTGTCAGTTTGACCTCAGTGGTAGGGAAAATGATAGAATCACATCTGAAGAAAAGAATTGTTGAGTAGTACCTAGAGGCCAGTGGGGCACAGGACCCAAGGCAGCATGGATTTACAGTGGGAAGGTCAAGTCAGACAAATCTAATTGATTTCTTTGACTGGGTGACCAAAGTAGTAGACCAGGGAGGGACTGTGGACATGGCCTACCTAGACTTTAGTAAGGCATTTGACACAGTCCCACACAAAAGATTAATAAACAAATTAGCCAGCCTGGGAATGGGTCCCAGGGTGGTAGCCTGGGTAAAACACTGGCTGGACAACAGGACGCAATGGGTAATAGTAAATGGAGTTCACAGTGAAGAAAGGGGGGTTACTAGTGGGGTACCGCAGGGTTCAGTACTGGGGCTGGTCCTTTTTAATGTCTTTATAAGTGACATTGCAGAGGGGCTGGAAGGGAAAGTATGTCTCTTTGCAGATGACACATAGATCTGCAACAGGGTTGATATGCAAGGTGAGGTGGAAAGGATGAAAAGGGACTTGGCAAGTTTGGAAGAATGGTCAAATGCATGGCAGCTTAGATTCAACGCAAAGAAGTGCAAAGTAATGCACCTGGAAACAAAAACCCAAGGGAAGAGTACACAATGGGTGGTGAGATACTGTCAACAACAAAAGTGGAAAGGGACCTAGGGGTAGTCATATCAGACAACCTAAAGGTGGGCAAGCAATGTGAGAAGTCAGTAAGGAGGGCTGGGGGAATACTGGGACGCATAGGGAGAGGCATCACCAGTGGAAAACAAGAAGTTGTTGGCCCGCTGTACAGACAGTTGGTAAGACCACATCTGGAGTACTGTGTACAGTTCTGGAGACCCCATCTCTGCAAAGACATAGACAGGGTGGAGGCTGTCCAGAGGAAGGCAACCAAAATGGTGCAGGGTCTGCACCAGAAGATATATGAAGAAAGACTAAAGGAGCTTAAGATGTATAGCCTTGAGGAAAGGAGGGAGAGGGGGACATGACAGAAACTTTCAAATACCTCAAGGGAATCAACAAAGTCCAAGATGGTAGCATATTTTAGAAAAAGATATGTGCAAGAACAAGGGGGACAAGTGGAAGACAGAGGGGGGACAGCTCAGAGGTAATTTGAGGAAGTATTTCTTCACAGAGTGGGTTGTAGATGCATGGAATGGCTTTCCTGAGGATGCCATAGAGTCAGAAACAGTGGGGGAATTCAAGAATGCATGGGACAGACATAAAGCAATTCTAGTGGGAGGATGGAGGAAGTAGGCTGTAGGTTAACTAGGATCTGCAGCTTATCCGTGAGGTAAGGAAATGGGCAGACTAGATGGGCCAAGCAGTCCTTATCAGCCATCAAATTCTATGTTTCTATGTAATGGCCAAAATGTCATTTCACACTAGAAGTGTGAAAACATGTCTTGTCCAAGATTTAAAAACTGACACTTGTCACATTTATGAGGTGGTGTGGAGAAATGACTATGTCAGACATTTGGAGTCAGGCCAGCCCAGTGGTGCTGAGGGTTGAAACAATGGATGCCACACCTCATGCTACGCTGGCGACCTTGGTTCAGGAACTATGTCAGGTCACTGGGGTGCCTACATGGGGGGGGAGCAGGATCAAGCATTGGCTCTCCTCTCCTGGGAGAGGGATCACCTGTCCATAGTCTCACCGCCACCAGATGGAGGTCTGGTGGCTGGTGCAAATGTTAACTGAGCGACTGGTAGGGTGGGGCGTCCCGCAAAGCATGATGTGTGTGTGCCTCCACATGCGTGCATCACATTGGGGACCTGCGGAACAGGACCAGTACAAAAACTGAATAAAGTACCTATGGGGGAAAAAAGTTTGGAGTCAAAATATTGAAAATTGTGATTGAACGTTGAAATAGTGCAATGCTCACTCATAACCTAGGCATTCTACCATATTTGTACACCAAAGTTTCAGCATAGCCTTCTTATTACCCCAACCCATGAACCCGGTGATGAAAATGTTCAAATCTCTGCCAAAACATCATTCCATGCCACCAAAACATGATTACATGTGACAGGTGCAAAAACACACTAGAATTTGAAAAATTACAGCTGTCATGTTCATGAGATGGTGTGAAAAAATGGTTACGTTAAAAATTTGGCATCAAAATATTTAATATTACTAAAGTTACAGGCAACACAGAGAAACATTTCCATGTATGTGCATCATTTTTCCATTTTTACATCATTTGAGCCCAGATTTTCAACATAGCCTTCTTGTCACCTTATCACATGAACAAGATTGGTGACATGTTTTCAAATCCCATCCAAAAGGTGATTTTGCTAAGTGAACACAAACTCTATTTTTGGACCTGATTTGCATAATTTCCCCAACATTGGTCATGAGGTTTATACCAAGGTTCTTAATGTGGTAGGTATGGAGCTAGCAGGCAAAGCCCATATTTGCTCCAGGCGATCATTCAAAGTATTTGAGGTCAACTCCACTCAATATATGTTTATCCAGTCTGAGTTTGAAATAATTTTTATTCCTACTTATTAAATTCTCTTGAAGTGAATTCCATGGATTAATGATCCTAGATGTGTAAAAGTATTTCCTTTTATTAGTTCTGAATCTTTCTCTCTGTGTTTGTGGTGGGTGTCCTATTGTGCGTTTATCTTGCTTAAAAGCAATACCAAGGTCACACAGCAAGACAGGATCTTGCATTATATCATACATGAAGAGATCAGACCTTAACCTCCTAGTTTTTATAGACATCAGATTTAGTTTATTCAACCTTTCCTCATACTCCAACCCTTCCAGTCTTTTGATGCATTTTGTATATTTTCTTTGTACCTTTTCTGTTTTTTATTTCTTTCTTGTTTTCTAGAGGGGAATCAAATCTGGGATGCGTACTCTGTGGTTGAACGTAAGCTTGATACAATGGGAGCATAACAGAGTGGTCTCTGGTGCTTATGTTTCTTTTTATGGACCAATTGATGTTGTTACATTTTTTAATGGCAGCTTGTGTGTGTTCATCTGTGCCTAATGTGTCCAGTACAAAATAACCAACATCTTTTTCGGAGGAACAAGTGTTTACATTTTTACCACAAAGAGTACATTTGATTTTTTATTGTTTTTTCCTAAATGCATAATTTTACATTTATCCAAGTTAAAGGACATATCTCATTTATTAACCCATGCCGATACTGTGTCAAGATCTTGCTGTATGTAACTTGCTTTCTCCTCAATACCGCAGGGACCACCAATTTTAGTGACATCAGCATATTTTGTTGCCCAACAGTTTACATTTTTTGGTGGATCAGAAATGAAGATCTGGAATTAAATTGGTCCGAGTACTGATCCCTGGGGCACACTACTCGTTACATTCCCAGTATCTGACAAATTGCCATTTATCAGTACTCTCTGTTTCCTGTTACTCAACCATTTGGTGACCCAGTTAATTAAAATATTGTCAGCCTGTAGTTGCCTCAGTTTCTCTATCACTGTCCAATGAGGGGTTATATCAAATGCTTAATTAAAAAATCCAAGAAAATCACATCACATGGCTCCCCCTGATCCAGCTCCTTACTTATGTTTTCGTAGAAACACAGCAAGTTTGTAGTACAACTCCTGCTTCTCCTGAATCCATGCTGGTCTAAGTCCTGTAACTCAAGCAGAGCACACAATTTATCTTTAACCAGACCTTCCAAAACTTTTCAAATAACACTAGTTAAACTGATTGGTCTATAATTTTTAACGTTAGCCCTAGCACCCTTTTTATGTATTGGCACAACATGTGCTATTTTCCAATCAGTTAGCATCACACCTGTATTTATGGATGTCTCAAATAATACTTTTAAGGGATGTATTATGTAGTCAAGCATAATATGTAACATCTGAACAGATATTATGTCAGGGTCTGGAGATAGAAAAATAGAAACATAGACTTTGATGGCAGATAAGGACTGCTTGGCCCATCTAGTCTGTCCATTTCCCTACCTACTAGATAAGCTGCAGATCCTAGTTAACCAACAGCCTATTTCTTCTTACCCACCACAAGAATTGCCTTATGTCTGTCCCACACATTCTTGAATTCTCCAACAGTTTTACACCCCATAACCTCCTCAGGAAGGCGGTTCCATGCTTCCACCACCGTCTTTGTGAAAAAATACTTCCTCACATTGCCCCTGAGCTGTCCCCCCTCTATCTTCAAATTGTGTCCCCTTGTTCTTGCACATCTCTTTTTCTGAAAAATGCTACCCTCTTGGACTTTGTTGATTCCACTGAGGTACTTGAAAGTTTCTATCATGTCCCCCCTCTCCCTCCTTTCCTCAAAGGTATACATATTAAGCTCCTTTAGTCTCTCCTCATATGGCTTCTCTTGCAGACCCTGCACCATTTTAGTTGCCCTCCTGTGAACTGCCTCCATCCTGTCTATGTCCTTGCAGAAATGGGGTCTCCAGAACTGGACACAGTACTCCATATGGGGTCTCACTAACTGTCTGTACAGAGGGATAACAGCTTCCTGTTTTCTGCTGGTGATGCTACTACCTCCCCCCCCCCATTCTGTACTCTTCCCCTGGGTTTTTGTTCCCCAGGTGCATTTTTTTTGCACTTCTTTGTATTGAATCCAAGCTGCCATACTTCTGAGCATTTCTCCAACTTTGTCAAGTCCCTTCTCATCCTTTTCATGTCCCCTTGTGTATCAACCCTGTTGCAGATCTTTGTGTCATCTGCAAAGAGGCATACTTTTCCTTCTAGTCCCTCTGCAATGTCACTTATAAAGACATTAAAAAGGACCAGACCCAGTACTGAACCTTGCGGTACCCCACTAGTAATCCCTCTTTCTTCAGAGTGGACTCCGTTTACTATTACATTCTGTGTCCTGTTGTCCAGCCAATGTTTTACCCAGGCAACCACCCTGGGACACACTCCCAGGCTGGCTAATTTGTTTATTAATCTTTTGTGTGGGACTGTGTCAAATGCCTTGCTAAAGTCTAGATAGGCCATGTACACAGCCCCACTCTGGTCTACTACTTTGGTCATCCAGTCAGAAAAATTGATTAGATTAGTCTGACATGACCTTCCCACTGTGAATCCATGCTGCCTTGGGTCCTGTGCACCACTGATGAGTTAGGCTTCAAATTTATAATGCGTTGCCTAATTACATTTAAATCAGATTCAATGAGATTAGTATTTGGGCTGTTTTTGTCACAATTATTAGGAGATTTCTTTTCACATACTTGACAAAAGTATTCATTAAAAATAGAAGCCATTTCTGGGTCAGTCGAAGTTATCTTGTTATCCGCTGTTAATGGGCCCACATAGCTCTGAGGTTTCTTAAGTGAATTTATGTATGCGTAAAAGGCCTTGTAATTGTCCTTTTTTGCATTTTTTGCTAAATATTTTTCGGCTACCTTTTTAGCATTTCTTATTTCTTTTTTGCACTCTCTTTGTGCCATTTTTAAAGAATATTGTTTTGTTGTCCCTATTTTTAAAGTATTTTTTGTAACATCTATTTTTCTTTTTTATTAATTTATTTATGTGTCTAGTTAGCCACATAGGATGTTTCCCGGTTTTTCTGTGTTTGATTGTTTGTGGGATATATAGTTCACTTAGTCCCAAAATAGTATTTTTAATAATTTCCCACATTTGATCCACAGACTTATTTGTTAATATCGATAGCCAATCATCGTTCTAAATCTTCTAAAATTTTGTTAACCTTTGCTTTATCATAAAGAAAGCTTTGAGTTCGTCCCTGTAGTACTATGTGCTCATATATTATTGTGAAGGTTATTGAATCGTGGTTGCTATTTCCTATAGGGGGACTACTGACACAATATTTTATTATTTGCTCAGAACCAAGGACTAAATCTAATAAATTATGCCCTCTAGTAGGTAAATTCATGTTTTGCAGCAAATTGAGGTTATTACAACATTCAAGAAAACTCCTTTCATTTGTTCCAGTAGCTAAACAGTTTGACCAATCAATATCAGGCAAATTAAAATAACTCATTGCTACAAACTCGGAGATTTCACCAGCTTTTTCAATCTCTGTTATAATACTTTTGGTAATCTGGGCTGTTGATGTTGGGGTACAATATATGGTCCTAATATGATAGACTGTGACTTTCTCCATTAACTCTTACCCATAAGGATTTGGTAGCAGTATTTTCTGCCCATATTTTATGACAAATATTGATAGACTTTATTGATTTTTCATGTACATAGCAACAGCCCCTCCACTTTTATCTTTTCTGAGTATATAATGTATAGCCATCTAATTGTGCTCCCCATGTTTCACTCCAGTCAGACCACCATGTTTCAGTTATTGAAATGATGTCATACATTTTATCATTGATTAATGCCCGTAATTCATCAAGTTTATTACTTATGCTCCAAGCATTAAATGATAGAACATTTAGTTAGCAAAATGTTCATAAGAGTGGCAACTGGGATTTACTGCAAAGAAGTGCAAGATCATGCACATAGGGAAGAGAAACCCTGAAGCCACCTATAGGCTGGGCGGGTAGTTGCTGGCAGTCACAAAGGAAGAAAGAGACTTGGGCATCATCATCACCGATGACCTGAAATCATCCAAGCAGACCTCTAAAGCAGTAGGTAAGGCTAGGGAGATATTAGGGTGTATTAGTAGGGGTATCACAAGTCATAAGAGGGAGGTAATAATCCCTCTTTACAAGACACTGGTTAGGCCCCATCGGTAGTACTGTGTGCAGTACTGGAGGACACACCTTCACAAGGACATTAACCAAATTGAGGCAGTCCAGAGAAGGGCAACCAAAATGGTGCAGGGGCTGTAACAGAAGACATATGAGGACAGATTAATGGAGCTTAATATGTATACCCTTGAGCAAAGGAGGGAGAGAGGTGATATGATTGAAACATTCAAACACCTTAAGGGCATTAACAAGGCGAAAGAGTCTAACATATTTAAATATAAGAAAAGTAGCAGGACAAGAGGACACAGCATGAGACTAGAGGGAGTCTGATTAAGGGGGAATGTGAGGAAATTATTTTTCACAGAAAGGGTGGTGGATTCTTGTTTTTTTTTTGTTTGTTGAAAAGGCTTGTTGTCACAGAGGTGTTTCAGTCTCCTTCTCACATTGAAGGAGCTAATTTCTTTCCTCCCACAGCTCTTCCAAAGGATTAGGTGTGTATGTGTGGGGTGGAGCTGGCAAACTGTCAGTAATTTCCAACAGAAAGAAGGGTTAAAAAGTCAGGTTAGTTGATATCTTGGAGGCAGAAGACTTGGTTTGCTGGCCAAGGCACCTAGCTTCACCTGAGCTCTTTCCTTCTAAGACTGCTTGAAAGGCAGAGTAGAGAAACTTACCAGAGCAAAGGAAAAGGATTAAGACTTATTTTGGCTAAGCAGATTTACTGTGTGGTGTTGTTTTTAATTTTTACTCACAGGGATTGCTACTGTTTGTTGCTAACATTTCATTGTTTTATTTTTCTCTGTAGCAAATTGTTTCTTACAGCGTATATCTTCTCTGAAATTATTACAGGTGGTGCTTTACAGGTTTTACAGTTTTATCTAACATTAGGATAAGCTTTCAGGGTTACTGCATTTGTTGTTGACTGATTGTTTCTGCTCTTACCTCCTTGTTCTTTCATCCATGGTTCTACTTTTTCAGCAGGGGAAGGGCCCAGCCACCCACCCCCATCCCCAACCACCCCACACTACACTCCTTTTATAGGGTACCACAGTTGTGACATTTCCTGTGGCAGAGCAGGAAGGGGTGGATCAGTGGGGCCTCCACAAGGTGAGCTCATTTACAGGGGCACTAGTAATTTAACTTGTTATAACAAGTTAAACAAAACACAATCAAACCATTACTTGCATTTTTTTTCCTTTTTTTCTTCTAATTATTCTGACTAGGTTATAAACCCAGCAACTTATCTGGAATGGATATCATTAACTGCAGGTACTGTGGAACAATTTTCAGAAGGACAGTCTTACAGGATTTAGGACACTGTCCTACATGCTGGGCCTTTGGAGATCTTAGGGCTCGGCTCCGGGCAGCTTGGGCAGAGATTGCACGCCTCAAATTTCATATTCAAGAGGAAATACATTATAAGAACCACCCGCCATTTCCCCAGCATACAACAGAAAAACCTCGACTGCAGAGGGTAGTTGGTCCAGGAGGTTGGCAGGTGGTTAGGAGGGGCAAATTGGGTGCCCCATCACTCTCTGCTCTCCAACATATTACCTCCAAAAACCATATAAACACTACAAACAGGTATCTGCCTCTATCTCTGAAATCAAACAAAGAGGCAGAAGACACTGCAGAGCAGGACACTGCAACACAGGAGCTAGCACAACAAAACTCACCCAAATCAGGAACCAAAACAAAAAAGCAAAAGGAAATCCCAAAACTTCTGATCATAGTAGACTCCATGATTCAGGAGTTGATACCCATCTCCAGCCAGGGTAATGGTCAGATGTCTCCCAGGTACATCAGCATGGAGAGACACTGACGTACTAAAATTGTTCACAAAGCAGGAGAAAACATTGATGTCCTAGTACACATAGGGACTAATGATCTCACCAGCCAGTCAGTTGTGGAGACCAATGAACACCTGACCAGGCTGGGTGACAAACTATCATCTATTTCATCTGGCATCTCCTTCTCTGAGATCCTGCCAGTCTGGGAGAGGGGAGCAGATGGACGGAAGGTCAGAGAAGGGGAGATAGGTGAGCTAAACACATGGCTCAAGGGCAGGTGCCAGGAAAAAGGACACAGATTTGTAGGGAACTAACAACAGTTCTGGGAGTGAAAGTTCTTTAAATTTGATGGACTGCATCTGACTAAGGAGGGAGTCAGTGCATTGGGGCAGAAGTTTGACGTCTTTGCAGAATATTTAAACTAGCAAATGGGGAGAGGGGTGCAGCATCCCATACATCGAATGGGAAGAACACCCCTCCCCCCTCAGCTAGTGGTCAAACAGGGATTCAGCATGTTTGCAGTTCATTTGCATCACCAGGTAAGAAAAAAGGTTTGTCTCCCATACGACGCACAGGGGTAATGCCAAACCTCACCCAACAACTAACACACCAAAATCTGGCCAATGGAAAATCATGTACACAAATGCTCACAGCCTGGAAATAAGATCCCAGACCTGCAGGCAATAATGTCAGAAGCTAAACTGGACATAGTAGCAATTAATGAGGCGTGGTTTACCAGTAACCACACTTGGGAGACTTCAGTACCTGGATATGTATTGTTCAGAAGAGATCGAGGTGCAAAAGGGGGAGGAGTGGCCCTGTATGTCAATGAAAATATCAAAGCTACAGAAATTCAGAATACACATAAGGAGCCAAAAGAACTGTGGGTCACCCTGGAAACAGGAAATGGAACAGCCATAAGAACTGGGGTTGTCTACAGGCCCCAGACCAGGGAGGACATAGACACATTACTGTTAGAAGATATACAAACATGACAGCTAAAGGGAGGTTCTGATAATGGGAGACTTCAACATGCGGATACAGATTGGTCAATACCAGCAGGAACATCTGCCAGAACTAGACACATAGTGGATTCCCTGCAGGGGGAGGGCCTCAAACAACTGGTACAGCAACCCACAAGAGACAGGGCTATCCTAGATCTAGTACTGACTACCAAGGAAGGGATCACAGATCTCCAGGTAGAAGGTCACCTGAGGGCCAGTGACCATCACATGGTATGGCTCAATTTGGCTACTACATCTAAATCATCCCATTCCAAGGCAAAAATATGGGACTTCAGAGGAGCTGACTTTGATAAGATGGCCAACAGAGTTAAGCTAGCCTTGGCAAAAAGAAACACAGGTGAGGGGGTACAGGCAAAGTGGGAAAGCATTAAGGATGCAATACTTGAAGCAACATCCCATTGTGTTAGACAGAAAAGGAAGTGCAAAAGAAGAAGGACACCACTTTGATTCTCAAATACAGTAGCAGAAAAGGTCAGAGCCAAAAGGCTGGCCTTCAGGAAATATAAGGGAACACAGCGGGATGAAGATAGGGAGGCATACCAAACTGCCCTAAGGGAAGCAGGGAAGGCAGTAAGGCAGGCAAAGTCCCAAACTGAGGAAACACTAGCATGAACAGTAAAGAAGGTGACAAGACTTTCTATAGATACATTAGTGAAAGGAGAAAGTCCAGAGGGGTATTGCTAAGCTTAATGGAGAAAGGGAGCATGTGAGGAGGAGGACCCTGTAAAGGCATCTATCCTAAATAGATACTTTTGCTCAGTATTTACGAAGAGAAGGTAGGCAGGGCCCACAGCTCAGCATCATAGACACAGGGGAGGAGGGTGAGCACTACTCCCTTCACAAAGAAAGGGTCCTACAAGAGCTTGCTAAGCTCAGGCGGATATGGCAATGGGACCTGATGGCATACATCCCAGGGTACTTAAGGAACTAAAGGTGGAACTAGCAGAGCCATTAGCAGAACTGTTTAGTGAGTCTCTGAGCACAGGAGAGGTCCCAGAAAGACTGAGAAGGCTCATGTGATCCCGCTCCACAAGAGTGGTAGCAGGAGAGGAGGCGGAACTACAGACCAGTCAGTCTTACTCAGTAGTAGGCAAGATTATGGAGGCATTCCTTAAGGAAAGGATAGTGCAACACCTGGAATCCATAGGGGCACAGGATCCAAGACAGCATGAGTTTACAAAAGGAAGGTCCTGTCAAACTAATCTCATAGAGTTCTTTAACTGGGTACCCAGAGTGGTGGACCAAGGGGGAGCAGTTGATGTCGCCTACCTTGACTTCAGCAAAGCTTTTGACACTGTTCCACATAGAAGATTGATAAATAAGCTGGGTAGGCTCGAGGCGGGTCAGAAGTTGGTCAACTGGGTGGCAAACTGGTTGACGGGCAGAAAACAGAGAGTGGTGGTAAATGGTATACAGTCAGAAGAGATGCAAGTCACAAGTGAGGTACCTCAGGGATCAGTTCTGGGGCCAGTCCTCTTCAACATCTTCATTAGTGACCTTGCAGATGGACTAGAGGGTAAGGCTTGTCTGTTTGCAGATGACACCAAGATCTGCAACAGAGTAGATGATCTAGATGGGGTGGGCAGAATGAGAAGAGATCTGGATAAACTAGCAAAATGGTCTAAAGAGTGGTAACTGGGATTTAATGCAAAGAAGTGCAAAATCATGCACATAGGGAAGAGAAACCCTGAAGCCACCTATAGGCTGGGAGGGGAGTTGCTAGCAGTCACAAAGGAAGAAAGAGACTTGGGCATCATCATCACTGATGGCCTGAAATCATCCAAGCAGACCTCTAAAGCAGTAGGTAAGGCTAGGGGGTGTTAGGGTGTATTAGTAGGGGTATCACAAGTCATAAGAGGGAGGTAATAATCCCTCTTTACAAGACACTGGTTGGCCCCATCTGGAGTACTGCATGCAGTATTGGAGGCCACACCTTCACAAGGACATTAACCAAATTGAGGCAGTCCAGAGAAGGGCAACCAAAATGGTGCAGGGACTGCATCAGAAGACATATGAGGACAGATTAACATAGCTCAATATGTATACCCTTGAGCAAAGGAGGGAGAGAGTGATATGATCGAGGCATTCAAACACCTTAAGGGCATTAACTAAGTGAAAGAGTCTAACATGTTTAAATATAAGAAAAATTGCAGGACAAGAGGACACAGCATGAGATTAGAGGGGCCGATTAAGGGGATATGAGGAAATTCTCTTTCATAGAAAGGGTGGTGGATGCATGGAATGGCTTACCACAATAAGTGGTGGCTATGAATACAGTGCAGGGCTTCAAACAGGCATGGGATAGGCATAAGGGAGCAATACAAATGACTATGAATAGATAGGCCACTGACAGAGCAAAGGCCGATGGCACATTTATAAGGTAGAAAAAGAAATGGGCAGACTGGATGGGCCTTGCGGTCCTTATCTGCAGTCAACTTCTATGTTTCTATGTTTCTATGGATGCATGGAATGGCCCACCTCAGGAAATGGTGGCTATGACTACAGTGCAGGGCTTCAAACAGGTATGGGATAGGCATAAGTGAGCAATACAGATGAGTATGAATAGAGAGGCCACTGACAGAGCAAAGCTCAATGGCACATTTATAAGGTAGAAAAAGAAATGAGCAGACTGGATGGGACTTGCAATCCTTATCTGCCGTCAGCTTCTATGTTTCTATGTATGTAATTCTTTATTAATGAGCTGTGTCTTAGATTGTACTTCAGTATCTTTTGTCAACCTTTTTTTATCCTGTCTTGTATGAGACCCAGCTAACCAGTTGAAACTTAGATGGTGGGATATTCAAAGGGGTTGCGCATGGTGCAAAAGGGGTCTTGCCATGCACAACCCACCGATGCACCTGGCATGATATTCAGAGGGGCTGGTTGCACTGTGCAACCCCCGATGCACCGGGGTACACCAGTAATGTATGTGGCGCAAGTGCAGAGGGCATGCCCATGCATATGTGGCACATCCCGATATTCAGCCCTGGATGTGCGGCGCATATGCAGGCACAAACCCACCTTGTGCCACTCGGGGGGGCATAATGTTGAGCCCGCCAAAACCTGGAACAAGTCAGGGACACCCACAGGCAGGCTGCCGTATTGCTGGGTGCAACACGGCAGCCGTCTGCTGTGAGTGGCCACCCGACTGCCCAGGATACAGTCCAAGAGCCACCTCCTAAGGGGGCATTGTGCCCCCTCACCCATTTGTGGGCATGTGTAAATGAAGCCCTGGTGGTCAAGTGGACCGATCCCCCTCACCCGATTACAGGTGGCACATACATAGCCCTGGTAGTCCGGTGGACCGCTATCCCCTGCCCGATTGTGGGCATGTATTCCATTGATCCCTGGTGGTCCAGTGGACCCTACCCCTTTGCCCAGTCATGGGCATGTATTAATTTAATCCCTGGTGGTCCAGTGGACTCTACCCTTTCGCCTGATCATGGGCATGTATTAAAATGATCCCTGGTGGTCCAGTGGACTGATCTGTGCCTCCTTGTGGGCATTTGACAAACACCCTGGTGGTCTAGTGGTACCCCCGCATCCCCACCCACCCACTTAGTCCCCTGCCGCCCTGTACCCCCCATCAGCATGGCAGCTCCCCACCCACAAGCTGCCCAGCTGCCCGCTGACTGATAGTGTACAGTAGGGCTGTACGCCTATATGTTCACTGCATGGGCCAATGGGCATGCAGACCATACTGTACTACACAGTCCCAAATTGTGAATGGCTCATTCACGGTTCGAGGACTGTGTAGTACAATAATCTGCATGCCATTGGCCCATGCAGTGGACCAATAGGCATACAGCCCTACTGTACACTGTCAGTCAGTGAGCAGCCAGGCGGGGAGCTGCCACCCGCTGCTGACTGGAGGGGTGCAGGGTGGTGGTGGGCTAAGTGGGCGGGTGGGGACAGGGGGTACCACTGGACCACCAGGGTGTTTGTCAAGCACCCACGAGCGGGCACAAGAGATCGGTCCACTGGACCACGAGGGATAATTTTAATACATGCCTGTGATCAGGCGAAGGGGTAGGGTCCACTGGACCACCAGGGATTAATTTAATACATGCCTGTGATTGGGCAAAAGGGTAGGGTCCACTGGACCACCAGGGATCAGTTTAATACATGCCCATGATTGGGCAAAGGGGTAGGGTCCACTGGACCACCAGGGTGTCTATGGACATATGCCCATGAACGGGTGTTCAGGCACGGATCTTGCCAATGGGCGGTGGTCCCCGACGGCTGCAGCCTGGCAGGGTGCCAGGCGCAAGTCACCGGGCATCGGTGCACCACATGCAAATGGGCCATAATGACATGCAAATGGCCCATTTGTGCCTTGCATGCATAATGGCCCCATTTGCATGCCCAGCACTCCATATTGCAGTTGATGCATCTAGCGCAACTGCACTTGCGCTGGCACATCCCCCTGCTCCCCTTCTGCCACTCATGCTGGTGCAGTGCCACTGCGCTGTGCGTAGTGTGTGCGCCCTGAGTGCCATATTCATTGGTGCTGATTCATGGCGCAGCACCGTTGAATATCGCCTGGACTGTGCCTTGGCTCAACCCAGTTGTGCTGCACCCAGGCTTGCGCCCCTGCCTGGTGCAGTCTGAATATCTAGCCCAGATTGTTTAGAGTTTCCGCTAGGTATTCTGCCAACAACTTAGCTCCATTTTTGTTTAGGTGCAGACCGTCTTCAGAAAAAAATGTATATTTCCCACAAAACAGTTCCCCAGTTATCCATAAAATTCAAATCTTCATGCACCAGTTTTGAAGCCTGGTTTTAATCCTATGTATAGTTTGATTTTTTAAAAGGTGGGTTTTTGGGATGGGGAGAATGCCTGAAATTGCAACTCAATGTCCTTTTTGATTCATTGTTTTCCCTTTTTCCACCAATTTAGTTCATATATCTTTTATGTGCGTATGAACCACATTGTTTATACCAGCATGAAGGATAATTACAGATCTGTCTGGTAAATTTATGTTACCCAGCACTTCATCAACATTCTGTGCATGTGCACCTGGGAGGCATGTTACTGTTGTGGTTTCTTTACTATTTTGGCAGATATGGCTATCAGACATCCTAATAATAGGGTCGCCGATTACTAGCTATTCAGGTAGAGAGAGTATCTCAGAATTCACAATAGTGGTTTCCTGATTAGTTAAACTAGAGAACATTTCATTTCATTTCATTTTTATTTTTATACTGATAGGTTTGTGGGACAAGCCCATTTTCACAAACGACCAGTTTTTGCAGATATTTTATGTGGGAATCTGAAATGGGGTATTTTGTTTAACTGCCTATTTGTTTCTATAAATTACCTTTTTCCAAGCATTGTCTTGTACTAGACCTTCTTCTCTGCCATTTTTCGGCAGCTTTCTTGGTTAATGGGTTCCATGTTATCCTTTCTATCTCCCATAGTTCTCTGCCTTCTTGTAGCATTATTGTTATGTATCTGAGACTCCTCGGTACTCACCAAGTTAACAAATTTCTGAATATTTGCAATCTCCTGGACCTGCTTAAGTTCCTCAGTCAGTTTTGAGCTTTAAATTTGAAACGTAATCAGTAACTGAAATTTGTTACTGATGTCTGTGTTTAGGGAGGTACTGTGCTTTGGAGAAAACATTTCACAAACTGTACATCTATTGATTGAGCCTTCCTGGACCATCAAAGAAAGGACATCTAGTATATTTGCTTCCGCCATGACACTACCACATCTTTTACAGAGTAAATAGCACCTCTGTACTTTAAATTTCTATAAGTTAGGCACCCAGGATTTAAACATCTCTTCTACTCACACACTATTTTATGGCACTAGTACTGGGGTCATAGGCCTATATGTAAGTGTATACCTCTGTTCATCAGTATCTCATGCAGATATTTATTTTTTATTTTTTTTTATTTATTTGAAATTCGGATTAATACCTTTGAGCCGGGGGCTCGTTTACAAAGGCTCCAAGTCAACAAGGAATACAAGACATTTACAGGTGATGAAACATTGCAGAACAGAAAGACATCAACTAACAAGTGGTATTAGTGTGCACTTACAGCATTAAGCAGGGTACAAGAAGTAAGGAGAAACAGGACCACACTTCCAGAGAAACATATTAATGCAGCGCTAATTAAGTGCAGTACAGTGTTTAACAATCATGTTACAGTTCGGACGGGGTGCTTCCAGTCTGCAGAAATGCATGTTTTAGCAGCCAAGGTGAGGCTTTGTCAAGGGGAGGTAGTAGGTGGTGGAAAGTGGGAGGGGGAAGTGGGCAGATGTGGAACAGAAGGGTGGGAGTGAGAGAGGGTAGCATTTGACAGGTGTGAGAACCGCTGTCAGAGGCCATGGGTTAACAGAAACACTGGCAGTCAGATTTGCTGGCAAGAAGAGATCGAAGCCCATTTTCAAAGTAGCCAAGTCTGGGGGAGTTGGCAAGGTCTGGAGGCAGATAATTGAACCATTTTGGCCCACAGTAGAAGAGGGATCTTTGGCCAAGGGTGGTTCGTTTGAAGGGAACAGTTAGAACAGTCCTAGAGGCACTCCTTGTGAATTTAGATGGTTGTGCAGGCTCAAAGAGGGCTGAGGTAGCCCTAGGCATGGACCCCATCAGGGACTTTTTCGCAAGGAGACAGGCCTGGTATTGGAGTCTGTGGTGGAGTGTGGTTGGAGTCTGTACTGCACTTATACTTGAACCTTTATCTGTGGGTGTTTTTCCTTTCATATTCTCCACAACAAAACTCAGTTACCCCAGAGGTAGAACATATGCTATGCTTTTGCAGTTTCCTTCTTACCTTTGGTTTGCTTGATAGCAGGCTATTTCAAAGCCTCAGCCCTAGTCCCTACAGTCCCCACAGGACATGCAAGACACAACACGCATGTCTCTGTGCGCATCTCAGCGTGCATGAGGCAGGTGCCCCACTCACCGTGCTCGTGTTGGGGCATGTGATTTAAAGCCCCTAGTGCCTCAGAAGTAAACTCAGGGATCAGCTGACATGCCCAAAGTTAGTATATCAAATAAACATTACATTTAAAATAATGCTTTACATGCAAGCACCCCTCATATGGGGAACCTGCTGGTAAAATATAAAATTCTAATTAGAAGCCATGAGTTCGACTCCCCAGTACCTGTAGTTCTCATGCAGCTCAAAGAACTACAGTTTGTGCTTTTTATTTCCTGCCTCAAACCTCAAATACACAAACACTCGAACCACCAATAACAAAAGTCAGTCAAATATAACTCTTGTTCTAGTGTTGCTGTTTGTTAGCTAGGGATGGTGCCTGTCTCATGGCATGGATACTGTCTCACTGGTCAGTCCCAGAGTATGTTCAAGTGGGTTCACAAAAAAGGCCATGTTGAAAATTTGGGGTCAAAATGTATAAAAATGACAAAGTTATGCATCAAAGTTCAAAACACCATTGAAATACATTGAACAACACATACCATAGTTTCTCATATAGCAGTCACCAGTTCTAGCAGTAATAGTTGTCTTCAATCGGAGAGTGGCTCTTCACTGTGGGACATGTTCAGGTGCATGAGTGTGTGTGGGGGATGTGGTGGGGTATGGAGTGGTAAATGCTGAGTAGGAGGCTGGGTAGGGAATCAGATCGGCAGGGTGCCATTTTCTTTTTTTGTAAGTAACACAAAAAAAACAACAATGGACAGTTTTCTTTTTTTTTTCAGGGATAGTGAGTGATATTCTGACATCTGGGCACCCCAGTGTCAGGCTATTGTTCAGCGGCACCAGGGCTGGGCACCCCATGCCACCAGGTATTTAGTGTGACAACTTGGAGGGGGGCATGAAAAGTGGTATGGGGTGGGCACCCTGGTCTGCTTATGTTATAAAAATGTCTAAAACAATATCAGGAACTGTGGGCAGGTGCCTTGAGTGGAGGGGGAGAAAGAATTGATTCTGGGGGTGGGTACCCCAGTCCACTTAATAAAGAGACAGACAGACAGATGGACAGACAGATAGATTGACTGATAGACAAAGAGACAAACAGAGAAGAAAGAAAGAAAGACAGACAGGCAGGCTGAACAGCGGACCAGCATCTCACTGCTCTCGCTGCAGCCTGCAGCAGGATTTCAGCTGCCACTGCAGAACTCAAGAAACAAGCAAGCATCACCACTCTACATAAGCAGCCTGTGCCTAGTAAAAGAGAGTTCAACCAGAATAAGAGAAACTACACCACACTTCGAGATACAGGATTAGCAAACACTTTACTGCAAAGTCATTTTTTTTTTTAAAAGCCATAAGTACATAAAAAAACAGAATATAAAATATATATTACCTTTGCAGTGGTGGTCAGTACTATCCACTGAGAACCAAACCAGTTTTACCAACAGCCTTTCTCAAAAGAAAGTCCCATTGTTCTCATTCAGAGAATGCAAGTGAATGGCTCCTTTTGCTGAGCTGAGCACCCTGGATTTTGGGGTACCCAGACAAGGAATTTCTGGCTATTAAAAAAAAAACATCACAATGTAGCTAAACAGATCCTGGTTAGCCAGGCTCAGGTCTTTTTTAAAATGGTACCATTTTATGTATTTTCTGTGGTTTTTATTTAGTGGGGGCCAGATGGTGGGTCCCATGGTACAAAAAAGCATTTAGATGCCATTAAAAGCAAGTGGTAAGAAACAAAAAATAGTCTTGGGATACAGAATTTTTCATGTCATATCAGAACGTTATCCCAAACCTTCTATTGAGCATGTAGAGAACAGAAAAAAAAAACAACTTTAACTCCTTATAGCTCTGGAGCCATTTAATACTTTTTTCACCAAACCTTCCAAAGACACTAGCTAGGCACAACATGCTTCTACCCTGAAAGTTTCAGAAAAAAATTCCATTATGTGTAGGCTGCATGTGAGAGCAAACCCACATCCTATTTTATGTATGAGAAAAAAAATTGGACATATGCAGAGCTCAGAAACCACACAAGCTGCCATCACAAAAAACTTTGCACAGATTTAGACTTTACCTTCTAAATAACACATACACAATTTCAACTAATTTAATCAAAAATTGCCAAAACTATTAAAGTATAAAGTTAGGGGTTTAACATTGAATATACTACTCAATCTTAACTATGAGGGCACTACTGTGCCCCTATTATATATCCTTAAGGTTCTTTAATCTTCCATATCAGTAGCCTTTTTAAATATTAATATTTCTTCATATTTCAAGAAATCTAATAATTAGCAGTAAAGATCTACAACATTTGCAATGTTATATTACTTAACAGTATATGCTTAATAGTGAAAAGAATGCTAGATTATCTCAAAAAGGTTAAAAGAATTAACAGGCTTTAACAAGTACACAGAATAATGTTTTTAATGTAGTTTTTTCCTTAGCCAAAGAAGAGAAAATATTAAACTATTAATCTAATTTTTTTATGCACGCTTATAATGAAACATAATGATTAAATGTTCACTCTATTATGTCCATAGCCACACGTCTTCCTCTCACATCTCAGTGGATATTCCTGTATCCTGTTCTGTGGTTTGCTGCAAGTCAGATACAGGTACAGAAACTGACACTGTGTTTCCTTTTACAAGTTCTATCAGAACAATAGCTTTATCCATTGGATCTATCAAGCCCAACGTCTTTTGCTTCTGGCTTGCAGCAATCACTGATTGAACTGACATAACAGATGAAACAAAATCATGATTGAAATGTGAATTATTGCTGATATCTGAAACATTATCCAATTCAGTTCTCTATGATGGTTTTACAGCTTTTTAGTTTTTTTAAACAGCTATCTGATCAAGATCCTAAAAATGTGTTTTTTTATCATTCATCATCACTGTAACTCAACAAGTGTACAGAAATCCAAATTGTCCTCTCAATTCTTTGATGGCATCTGTGTAGTTTAGAAATCTTCTGCGAGCCTGAGTGATAGGGCTGACATCTGGGAAAAAAAATGTTTGCTCCATCAGATATCATGGCTTCTTTTAATCTTGCATTTCTTGTGGCAATTTCTCTTTCAGTTTCCTGTGAGAAACTATTAATGTAGCTGGTTTTGTGGGGAGCAAGCAGAGATGAAATTAAATTGAGGTTCTGATTGCTTTTATCAGTATGGGGTTAAAGTTAATAGTTTCTTGAAATTTTTTTTTTTTGGCCAATAAACTTTTTACTAATGTTTTTCATTTACATTTTGCATCCCAGCCAACAAACAGTGTGAAAGGATATATATTTCAGAGCAAATGTGAACATACATAAGGAACTGCAACATACTGATGTTATACAACTCATCCATGTTCTTCTTACATTCTGAAAATCACAGATTTAAGGCAGTTAAAGTAGAATGCGTCCTTCACCATGCAACAAAATAAAACAAAACCACAAAGAACCAGAACAACAAACTATTTACACACAGAGGTTTGCAAATGGGGTCGAGAAGCACTCCACAGTACCTTACTAGTCTATATCCTGGGGTATGACTTGGGGAAGGGACTTGGGGGTCTTGCTCCCTCACCCATCCTAGTTTTGGGTTGCACATACAGTATCTAAGAAAAGGGTGCCAACAGGAGTCATAATTCAGCAGGGTGTGGTTAGCTAAGTGGGAGAGGTGATCCAATATCAACAACTGGGTGAGTGATGACAATAGTTCTTGGCTGGTTCATATGCCTAATGTCCACCACTTGCATAGAAGAAGCTGTTTGACCTGCATGCTGAGTAGCGCAATCCATTTACACTCCAGCTCTGTTAAGTGGGGGGCTGCAGATTTCACGCTAAATACCCATGGGGTACAGAGTATGGAACAGATTTTCCCAAAACCTGGGTTCCTAGTCTGTAAGCTTGCCTACAGAGGTGTTGAAGTTTAGGGCAGGACTATATAATGTGTATTACATCTCTCTGGTGTGCTTGGCATCTCTAACACTTGTTTGTGTTGAGGACACCAGCCATGAGGAGTAGTGCAGAGGTCCTGTAACATAAGTGCAGAATCTTATTTTGAATTAATCTGCTTCTAGCATCCTTAAAAACAGCATGGCCAAATTCCCAGCATCCCTGCCATTGTGGGTCCAATATAGTTAAGTGAAGGGCCATTTCCCATTTATTTTTGGATGCCATGGATTGACTGGGTAAGGTATCACAGATGGCAGAATATATCTTACTAACCAAGCTTTTTGAACTGGACTGCCATGAAGGCAGCAGTGTGGGTTTCTCAGTGTGGGGTGTTTTCCAGAAATATTTTTTCATGGCACTACTGAGCTATAAATGCCACCAGAGAGGTCCTCTACTGGGAGACCCCAGTGGACTTTTAGGCTCTGGAATGCATCCAGTAATAGAGAGCCAGGTACTATTAGATTTCACAGTGTACAGATCCCCTTATTTGCCCATTTAGGCCATAACACATGTTTTCTGTCTATCAGGGTTGCCTACTTGCCCCTGTCACAGAGGGGCTGGATTTATGTTCAACTTGTGATGTACCTTAGACCAATATTTAATAGTAGGTCCTGCTGTATAATAGGGTGCAAGACCAGGCCCTGGCGGGGGAAGGGGGAGTTGTACAACAGTAGTGGAAGGGAGTGTACAAGACTTTGGCTATGCTCCATATTTTTATTTTATCAAGAATATTTTATTATATTTAAATAATAAAGACACATACAGTCAATGTCATTGGAAATAAAGAAGCTAAAACAAATCACACATCACACCTATTAAAGCTAATCATTTGATACATTAAAAAATACTAACTTAGAATTATTGCAATTAAACAATTATAACCTTACTAACAGGGTCATGCTATAAATCATCAAAATGGGATTAACATAAAGAAAAATTGACTATTTATCTAATTTCTTGAAGTTTCACCGTAAACTCTATGTATCCTTCCCTGGCTATGCTCCATATGAACTCATTGTGAAGAATCGTCCATCCTTTTTGTGAACCACTGTATGGTTTGAGCAGCCTGGAAAGCCCATTTATATCCCTCAAACCAGGGAACACCCCAACCCCCTTCCTTCCAGAGTGTGCTCTTAAATGGTTATGGCTGTACCTTCGCTGCTTCCCTTCCCATAAAAAGTTACCTATAGTTACCAATAATTTTGTCTATTTTCAGACACCAACTTGGTGAGAGTTCCAGTGGGGAAATAATGTTTTTAACACTGTCCCTGGTTTTTTTATTCTCTTCATCACTCTCCAGCGTGGACATTCCTAGAACGCAACTTCTTTTGTGAGCAATGCTTTCTAAATTTTCTACAGTATTTTCCTGTTCAGGGTAATGTTATCTGACTTGAACTAAAGTGTTGGTGAGAGCCATCACAGCGTGTCTGTTTTTTTTGCTTTCTTTCATTGTTTTCAGTCATTATTCTAACCATCTGTTGCTAAAGATCAGATATGGTATTATCACATTTTACATTTATAGATATTACTATCATTTTTTTTAATTTTTCCACAATTCTCATGAGTCTATGAAATGACTGATTAACATCCTGACAATTAGTAATATTTCTAAATTCTTGTGCCTTTTCCATTGGTAGTGTTTTGGATGCGTATACAGAGTCGGGAACTGCAGCACCCCCTCAGCAGAGCTATCTGTGCCAAATTCTCCCATAGGGTCTGGACTAAGGTATCAGTTCATTTGACCTGTTATTCCCAGTTTTCTGGTTTTGCTGATTTGGGAGTTGTAGCTGTTGACAATGCTGCAAGCTTTCTTTTTTTCTTCCATTCATGTCCTAACATCTTTTTTGTTGTTGACAGTTTAGCAAACTACTACTTAGAACATTTTTTGTTTCCTGGTCCCCGGAAGCTCGGCCCAGCTCTGTCACCACATCCCCCATGCAGAATTACCCCCTAGGGCAGGACCACCAGTGAGCACCCCCCAGCGGACACTGGTTAGGTGAGACCTGGCTTATCTCCCAGGTCGGGGCCATGGGAATAGGCCCCCCAGCAGACATGGGTATTCTGCAGTGATGGCAGCAAAGCCCATGTCATGCATGGGGACCAGCATTTTTTCTTTTGCTGCAAGGATCCCTGGGGGTGGGGATGTGCAATTTTGAACAGCGTCCGCCCCAACCCCCTGACATATGGTGCCAGCTACAGCAGTACCCCCAGCCTCCACAAGAGATCTGCAATGTGCCAAACACTCACCCCCCCCTCCACACAGAAAAGGAGAACAGTCTCTGGGATGCTCAATCCTTCTGCCCTCCTGCTAGCCCACCAATTCCAGAGTCCGTTCCCAAACTTGAGATGTCAGTGCCACAAGCGAATGCCTTGACAATAAGCAAATCTGTCCCAAAATGTGATTTCATAATCTGTGCATGAAATCACCTTTTGAGTAGGAGTTGAAAATGTTGTCTGCCTTTGTTCATGAGACGGGGTCATAAAAAGTCAATGTTAAAAATTTTGTGCAAAAATATTACAAAACAACAGTTATGAGCCATCATTGCATTTTGCAAACATAGGGCCAGATATTCAAAGCTTTGCAGGGGGCAAAAAACGTTTGCGCGGGTTTAGGGCGGGATTAGCACGGGTCTGCTATATTCAAAAGACTGAATAGTGCAGGCAAACTGCAATAGTGCCAGGCAAACAATAAGTATATGCAAGGGGCAAAGTGAACATGAATACAGACGCAAAGTGATATTCAGCGACTAGTACCACGCTAAGTTGTTTAGCGCGACTTAGTACGACCCATAGCGCGGTACAGATTACCGCCCAGGAAAAGCTGGTCTTAACCATGGGCAAACAGCCTTGCATGCTTTGCACGGTGCTATCTCAGCATTAGCGTGGCTTGCGCGGCCCTAACATATGAGTATGACACTTAGAAACTGCCAGACATGGAGGACACATGCTGCTCACTGATGGCACCACCATGATGCCATCAGCTGCCACCTGTCAGAGCCAAGCACAGACAGTGATGGGTGATTTGACCCACAGGGGACAGCATGGTAGTGTGGCCATATAGCACACACCTGCAGACCATCGTCTGTGGGGTGGCAACAATCTCCAGCACACATGCAGCACTGTGGGCATGGTGGCCAGTGAGGGAGGGTGTAGGGTGGCCAGACCTCACCACAGCCCAGTGTGGCCACAAGGCTGGGACACATCGCTCAGTGCACATGGGCCAGTAGTGGGAGTACGCCACCACCTGTGTGCCTGTTGGATCCTACATGACCCCCGAACCACCTGCCACCCAACTGTACAGAAGTTACAGCACACACTGCCGGCCATGTACATGACACTGTGCATCCCATGTCAAAGGTGCAGCATCTGTGGATCACACAACAGTGTGAAAGTACTGTCCACGTTCAGTAACTACCAGCATGCTGTGCCTGTCACTGTGTACAGTGCAGTGGCCATCACTGCCCTACATACCATAGGCAGTGTTGTGTCCCTCACACTACCAGCCCTCTTGCTACTGTAGTCTCTGCTGTGCACTGTAGCATGACCTTCAGTGTGAAGGTTGAATGCAACACTATCACCACCTGTGCCTATGCTGTGTTGTCCCCTGGGGTTCGATATGTTATGCTATGCTGCACTGTTTACATGAAGCCTGCAGCTATCATCATGCACTGCCTGACTGACCTACAGGTGGAGCTGCGGTTGGACCTGTCCAGCCCCTGTACCTCCAGACTGACCTACAGGTGGAGCTGTGGGACCCTGCAGTAACGCTGTGCAAACCGCATGCAAATCAGGGCATGATGAGATGCTAATGTGGCTGTTTGCCCAGAGACTATATAAGTAGGCTCATTTGCATGTCACTATTAAATATGGCAAAGTTTAGCACGGGGCTAGCGATGTTTGCACCGGACAAGCTGTAGCTCCACGCTAAAGCCACGCTTCTTACGTGGCGCTATCGATTCGAGGAATATTATACAGTTTTGATCATTGTTTTTCATGTAGCTGCCTGCAGCTGTACTGGGTCCATCCTTGCCAGAACACATATTGGCCACATAGTTCCTCTCTACCTACCCTCGTCGCTGTGCACTGTGTTTGTTGTTGTGGTTTGCACTTCCTGGTTGCTGCATTTAGTGCTGTCATATTCCAGGCTATGTTGCCCTGCACTCCCAGCCCAGTTTGCACGGCCTCATTCCCATGCTATATTCAAAAGCTGTTTGCCCTGGGCTATTCCGTTTGAATATAGCTTGCTCTGTGCTCCAGGCTAAGTTTGCACACCAGGCAGTGCAAATTTAGCCCAGGGGCAAACCTTTGAATATCTGGCCCATAGGCTCATAACTTTGGTAAATTTCAATAATTTTAGCCCACATTTACAACATAGCCATATCTTTATAGCACCTCATGAATGTGACAGCTGTCATTTTTCAAATCCTGGCCAAAATGTTTTTTTTTAACAAACTGAAAGTTGATTTTGAGGTCCCTTCATAAAATCACCTCTCAGACAGGAGTTGAGCATTTTCTCTGCCATTGTTCATGAGGCGAAGTCATAAGAAGGCTATGTTCTAAATTTGGTGTAAAAATATTTAAAAATGAAAAGAATTTTGGGGCTATTTTGAATTTTGCAAATGCAGGCTCGCAACTTTGGTCATTTTCAATATTTTTACCCCACATTTACAGCATAGCCATGTCTTTATAGAACATCATGAATGTGATAGCTGTTATTTTTCAAATCCGGACCAAAATTTTTTTTTTACATCCAGAAGGGTGATTTCACAGCCCCTGTGCAAAACCACCTTTCAGGCAGTAGTTGAAATTTTTCTCTGCCATTGTTCATAAAATACTTAAAAACAAAAAAGTTATGAGGTTATGATAAATTTTGTGACCACAGGCTCGTAACTTTGGTAATATTCAATATTTTCACCCCAGATTTTCAACATAGCCATTTCTTTACAGCACCTCATGAATGTGACAGATGTAATTTTTCAACCGTACTGGGTCAAAACAGCACCCCAGGAATAGCGTTGTGAGAGCTGTGTAAAGAGCAAATGGCTTTAGAGCAACAGGGGTGTAATAGCGGTAGGAAATTACTGCTACCCCTGTCGTTCTGCTGAGTACCTGTTAAGGGATCATGTTGCCATGTGTTGGAGTACTGATCAAGCCACTCCTGTGGTGGAGTGGTTAGAACACCATCACACGGTGGAGGAGGAGACCTGGGACCATGGTTCGGTTCTCACTAGGTTTACTCCTACTGCAATTTTTATTTATCCAAAAACATTATTTCCCCTCTTCCGATTTTCTCCCCATCCCCAAAGTTCATGCCACCCTGAGTTGATTATATTAAGTCTGGGTGGCATCATGGGGGTACATGGGGCAGAGCTCCCTGCAAAAACAATGACATTCCATTGTGTTTAATGGGACTGTGCTGTTGTGGTCAGGTTGCTCTTCTAGCCGACATTGTTTGGGTGTGCACTGTATTCCATGCGGCATTTATTGCCATGCATTTTTTGTATATGGTGGAATGACCATGTGCCTTTTTCAACTTCTGCCCAAAATGTGTTTTTGTATCCCGGAAGTTGATTTTGCAGTCCCTGCATGCAATCACCTTTCTGGCAGGAGTTGATCATTTGCTCTACCCTTCTTCATGAGATAGGTCATAACAAAGCTATGATGAAAATTTTATATACAAATATTACAAAACAACAAATTTATGAGCCTACATTACACATTGCTAATGCAGACTCGTACATTTGGTAATTTTCAATATTTTTACCCAAAATTCTTCAGCGGCAGCCCTATCTGCTATGGCCAGATTTTGTTTACTAGCAGTTAACAAAATACAGACAAAATTATGACAAAGGCAATTAAAGAAACATATAAAAGCAAACATAATGATTACAGAGGCATCTAAAGGCCCAAACCATCATTCTTTAAGATATACATCCTTACTAAGCACTTGTTCTTTAAGTGAACGCTTTAGAAATGTTTGGTGTTCTGTTTCACTTTTGCATATTTTCAATAATCATACTAAGTAATAAATTCACTTCAGGTACATTGGTCTGTTGGTGAGGTTACGAACATACAAACATATGAAAACACCAGCAGAACCAGGCCATAATGGTCTATCAAGTCTGCTTGAGTGTGCATCTCAGTTTGTTTTACTGGAGCTGCCCCCCCTCCCCTTTTTCCCCTGAGTTACCACCCCCACCCTCTTTTCTCACCTCCTTTTTACCCTGTTCCACCACTTTTAAAACTGCCCTCCATTTTCAATGAGACTGTCTCTTCTAGCAGTTCATTCCACTTTGACACCACCCTTTCTGTGCAAAAGTGTGTCCTTATTTCCTTCCTAAATGTACCTCCCATTAGTTTCTGACTATGCCTCCTTGTGGTCCTCCCTCTTTTTAAATCGAAAATGCCCTCCATTCCAGTCTTGTTTGTTCCTTTTAGGAACTTGAAGGTTTCTATAATATCTCACCTCTCCCTTCTGTCCTCCTGGAAGTACATATTGAGCTCCCATAATCTCTCTCCTCATATGGTTTTTCCCCTGGGCCCCAGATCATCTTGATCATCTTATGCTGCACCCTCTCCAGTAGTTTGATATATTTCTTCAAATAAGGGCCCCAGAATTGCACACTGTACTCTAAGTAGGGTCTCATCAGTAACCTCTACATTGGTAAAATTACTTCCTCATTCTTTGAGGTGATTCCTCTGGCAATGCATCCCAGCATTAAATTTGCTTTGGCTGCCACTTTATGGCACTGCACAGAGTGTGTCATGTCTCCCCTACCTAACACTCCTAGATCCTTTTCCTCCTCTGAACCGGACACCTGTACAACCCCCCCAACTAGTAGCTGACTCTGCGGTTCCTAGCTCCCAGGTGCATGACCTTGCAGTTCTTGGCATTGAACCTCAACTGCCAGGTGCCAGACCAGCTCTCAAGCTTCACCAAATCCTCTCTGAGCTCCTGTTTTCCCTCCTGTATGTCCACTCTCCCACAGAGCTTAACATCCTCTGTGAATAGGCAAATTTTACTTTTGACCCTTCCACTATGTCACCAATAAAGATGTTGAATTACACTGGCCCGAGTACTGAGCCCTGTGGGACCCCACTGGTTACAGGTCTAGGCTTTGATAGTTCCCCGCCTACAATCACCCCTCTGCTTCTTGTCATGCAGCCAGTTCTTGACCCACCCCAGCGGCTTGTCCCTCACTCTGAGGTTACTCAGTTTGTTGAGCAACGTTCCATGTGGCACAGAGTTGAAGGCCTTGCTGAAGTCCAGGTACAGGACATCCACTGACAGGCCCTTGTCCAAGTCAAGTCAAATTTATTGTTCAGCTGAAAAACCATTACAATATTCCAAAGGAAACACAGTGTGTATATACATATCCAACAGATAAATAGACATACTTCATACAAATACAGTCAAATTCACTTATAGCGCCCGTGGGTAAATCGGGCACTCATTTTTACCGGGCATTTTCAAATTGCCAAAAGCCATCCTTGTATGTTTTCCATGCTAATTGTTACTGTTACACTGTCTATTGACTGCTGTCTATATCACCCACTTGACAGCTATTAGTGGCTGTCAATTCCAACCGTGCAAGGTGTGAATTAGTGTAATTACAGTGCGATCAATTGTGCGGCTTTATACTGTGAGCGTTAATGGCAGCAGCTCATTGTCAGCTCATTCTCAGTAGTCGAAATTTCAAAATGCAAGGCTATGTCACTCAGTGACAAAGTTGAAATGTTAAAGAAAATAAACGCCTTGCCTAAAATGAGTCAGCGCAACTTGGCGCAACATTTGTCTCTGCCTAAATCAACCCTTGCAGATCTTTTACAGGCGAAAGAACAAATTCTTAGTGATTGGCTCCGAAATGTTAACCCTGACCATAAAAGAAAACGGAAAGGAAAGGATGGTGAAGTAGAAGATGCTTTAGTCCGGCGGTTCACTAATGCCCGAGGGCGTGATGCACTCATAAGTGGCCCCCTGCTTATCCAGAAAGTCCAGGAACTAGCAACTGCCTTAGGGCATACAGAATTCCAGCCTTCTGAAGGGTGGTTGGAGAGAAACAAAATGCTGACTCTGCCAGCGCTGAACACTGGCTAGAAAATATTTTACCCAGTCTGCTGTCCTCCTTTGCCCCCCAGGACATTTTCAATTGTGATGAAACTGGCCTATTTTTTCATTGCATTGGACAGGGAACACTGGCTTTCAAAAGCGAGGCACTAATGGTGCAAAAGAAAGCTAATGAGAGAGTTTCAGTTTTAGTATGCTGTAACATGGATGGAACCAAAAAAACAGAGCTTGTTGTTGTTAGAAAATCAGCTACCCCATGTTGTTTCAGAGGGGTAAGCCATCTACTGGTTTTCTACTGGGCTAACAAGTCTGTGTGGATGACTTCGGTCATTTTCACAGAATGGATTCGGAGTTGGGACCGAAAACTATGTGGTCGTAAAATTGCTCTGCTGCTATACAACTTTTCAGGTCACTCAGCTGTCCCAGGGCTATGCAATATCACCCTAATTTTCCTACAGCCTAACACTACCTGTATCATACAACCCCTTGACCATGGCATAATTTAAAACATGAAGCAGCAGTACATAAGGTGTATGTGAAAGCAAGTCCTGGATGACATCGACAGCAGTGCTGACACACTCCTTACATCAGCACAGTATGTTAAAAAAATAAACTTACTAGATGCAGTGAGACTGTTAAAAACTTCCTGGGATGCTGTCACTCCACAGACCAAATGGTGCTGTTTTCCGCAAGGCAGGATTTATGAACCGGGCTGAAAATCTTGACCAGGGAGAGGGTCCCTCAATGTCCCAAACAGCCGCTACTGATGAACTGTACCTCAAGCAGAAGTTGAAGAAAGTGTAAATACACCTGAGGGAATGATAGCAGAGGAGTTCCATACAGTGTGTCTCCTAGGAGATGGGGAGGAGGAGCCCACAGCTGATGACATCACGCAGGTTGTAGACAGCATGCACTCGGAGGAGGCAGAAGAAAAGGATTCGGAGCATCATGAAGATCTGCCAGAGGCTACAGTTTTGCCAAGTGATGTTAAACATGCTCTCCTTACTTTACGGCGAGCGATGGAACAAACTCTGGATGTGCTGCCTGACTGGAATGCTCTTGCTGCTGCAGAAAGAGTGTGGAACCCCTACTGTCAGAAATTGGCAACTCAGAATAAAATGTCTGACTACTTCAAGTAGGACTTAAAGAGCTTATAATGGAGCTGTAATTTCTTGTTTGCTTGTTTCTTTTGTCACTGTGGGTTATGCTTTGTGTGCTGTGGGGGAGCTCGCATAAAAATATTTACCGTAATTCCTTACTATGCTTTTGTTTTTTTGAGCAGTGGGTATAGCGACCATTCGATATAGCGGGCAAATAGTTAATGCACATATGTGCCCACTACAAGTGGGTTTGACTGTATCATTCAATAAAATCAGTTCATAAAAGCTTATAACAGCTATAGGGACCTGCAATTTACACAAGTGCTAATATTTTACATTCCTATCAAATTCATGGTTCCACTATATTAACTTTGTTGGTTAAACCAACACATTCTAATTACCATAAACTTTTAAATATGCTACCTAGAGTTATTTTTTATTATAGCATTTTTATAGCAATCTATATCTCATAACTATCATTCTTAACCAGTACAGTTTTAGGTATTAAGAAAAAACTAAAAATAAATGCCATAAAGACAGACTTGCAGACTCCCAATAGATACTAAATCTGGCCATCCATAACTGCCCCAGTTCAGGTTCATTGCCAATCTGCAAAGATACTTCTGCATGGGGATTAATGGCAATAAGGCAGTCACTATACCCAAACTAGACCAACCAATATTACCAGTAATACCCACACTTTCTGGCAAATTTCAAATGCAATCTGCAACATTCACTGGCTCAGAGCCTCCACGTCATCAATCTAGAAAGAATTATAAGCCAGCAACAATTAAAACCTTATAAGGGACACTGTGTACCCTGTATGCTTTGCTGTGCACACACACAATTGGCATCATTTTCAGACACCCTTGTCCTCTAATGGGCCCTACTGTGGGCATACAAAACAATACACCCACTTAACTTTGGGTCTCCTTCTGAACTGGGCATCAAAAAACGGAGACACTACTGTGTCTTATACAATACTTGCATACCTTATGTTACAAATCCCATTAGGGAATAACCTTAATGCCAGTAATACCTAGCCTTCTTGATGAACATATTGGAACTTCCAGCCATGAATAATACTCCTTGCCTCTGTTTATCACCAGGTATGGTGGGAATTACATGCCGGCAAAGGATAGTTTCCACATCAGATAACTGTGAACAGCTGTCAGCCCTCAAACAACCAAGCATTTCACTCTGCTGTCTGGCTCACTTACCCTCCACTGGGTCAAAACATGGCTCCCAATCCACTCCCACCTGGGGCCATTAGCCCATCTATTATCCTGTCAGCTGCTTTATCATAAGTTCATTCTCTCAAGGGAATGTCTTTTAATACTTGAGTTACATTTAAAGGTAACCAACTATAATAATTCCTAAATAATAAAAATCCTATGTAAAAATTCAACATTTGGCACATATAATAGTTACATTATAACAATAATGTGCACACAAGAAAGAAGCACAATAATATGTAATACATGATAACACAGTAATAATAGCACTATAAATAACTATATTTTGCTTATAGCAGTCATTTGCAAACCTACACAGCTCAATATAAAAACTCACAGTCCTTTTTGTAAATAGACCGTGGAGGACAGAACCTATTTTATTGCTCCACACAGCACTATAGCTGTGATAAAATGCCAAAATAAGTGACTAAAAAAGCAAGGTTGCAGAGTATCTCAAGGTCATAATTAGCCAGATATTTCAAATGTATTCGATGCACCATTATAAGAAATCTTCTGAGGCGTCTCTCAATATTATTCCATGAAGTTTCAGAGATGACATCAATAGACAGAAAATTCGAAATGCGTAACAGTACCTCTTGAGGCAATACTACTCCCAGTAATCAGACTTTTTATATCATAGACCCAGCATCTGTTTACTTTTGCTCATCAGTTTGCTTTTCTCTGGTTGATAGCTTAGATGGGTAAGGAGGCAAACAACATCCTATGTACGACAGGTAACAGCCATCAATTCTCCTTCACTTGGTCCGATTTCTTTACCTCTTCTTATCACTGCAACGGGCCTACTGAAACAATGATTTCATAGTTCTGCACCATCACTTTCCTGTACAGCTCCTTCTCTTGTTTGCTTAACATCTCTCATTCCTCTTCAGAAAACTCAACAGCAACATCTTCAAAGGTTTCTAGTACCTTTAGGGCCTCCACCTTGGCAACAGTACTGTGGCATTCACGTACAGGAGACTTTTCATAGGCTGCATGGACAGGTTTATCTTCATCTGATTCTTCACACGCTCGTCCCAGTGGCTGCTGGTCACAGGTGTTGCTCTTTTTGGGCTCCTCTTTATTTCCAGTAAGATGTTTAACATTCTTCACTATCACTGCAAGTTTTCTGTTTGCTTGGAGTATGTTCTGCTCTAACACATCAAAGCATTCACCACAGGAGACATTTCCATCTACGTACTCCCAGTATTTTGTGATACAGGCTCTGCAAAAGTTGTGCCCACAATCTATGATGACAGGATCATTAAAATAATCCACAGAGATGGGGCACATAATTTCATTTTTCAGTAGTTCTAGCTCTTTTGTTGCTGCCATGTTCACTGCTGTCTGTTAAACAGTGTCTACTTCCCTTCTGTTTTCTCCAGCTTCAAGATCCGCTGTTTCAGTCTCCAACACCACAAACTACACTGTTCAGAAACACAAGCAGCTGCTGCTCTTCAGAGTTTGGGACTAGGAGAACAAAGGACATCTATCTTCAGAAAACCAGTTCCCTCTGCAGCTCCCCATATGCTCAGCATTTCTTATCTCCAGCTTCATGATCCTCTGTTTCAGTCTCCAACACCACAAACTGCACTGTTCAGAAACACGGGCAGCTACTGCTCTTCAGAGTTTGGGACTAAGAAGAACAAAGGATATCAATCCACAGAAAACCATTTACCTCTCTGCTCCTTTCTCAAGCAGTTTTTGGAGCCTAAGGTTTACTTCCTGTTTCCCTCTGTTATGTGTCCCTCCCCACACACCAGGCCCTTGTCCGATGACCTAGTGACCCAATTGAAAGTCTATCAGCTTGGTCTGGCAGGATCTCTCCAGGACAAACCCATGCTGCCTATTGTCCTGGAGACCATTTACCTCCAGAAAGTTCACCACTCTGTAAGGCTGGCCAGCCTGTAAGTTCCAGTTTCATCACTGGGAACACTCTTGTGGTGTGACACCATATGTGCCATTTTCCAGTTCTGAGGCATGCACCCTGTTACCAGTAAGGTGTTAAACAGATCTGCCAGGGGGCCAGCCAGGACCTCCGCCAGATCCCCCAGGACTCTTGGGTGCACGCCATCTGGGCCAGGTGCCTTGTGCACTCGAAGGGCTCTAAGACCCTTTAAAACCCTTTCCTCCTGGATCTCCCCATCTGTTTTATCCCCACCACCATTTGAATCCCTATTCTCCCCTGTGGCATAGGACCATCCTTTTCCCTAGTGATGGGAGAGCTGAAGGACTCATTCAACATCTCCGCTTGATCCTCACTATTTTCCACCTGCCCCCCCTTAATCCTGACAATCCCATCTTTATAGCTTCTTCTCTCTTACATATATGAAAAAGTATTTTCCTCCTTCCCTGTTCCCCTGTGCTAGCCTTAGTTCTCTTGCAGTCTTAGCTGCCTGGACCACTTATACTGCCTCTCTGGATTTCCCTGAGTAAACTCCCTGTTCTGCTCTTTCATAGTACCGTGCCGTGGTCACTGTCTGCAGTTGGGTCCTTCATCTCTATTCTCTGCACATGCTTTCAGTCTGACAGCACCAGGTCCATTATGACACCATCCCTGGTTGACTCTGAGACCCCCTGTGCCAGGAAACAGTCCTGGAAAGCCTCCAGAAGGACCTGTTCTCTGGAACAGGAGGTAGACGAGGATCTCTAGTCAACTCCAGGCATGTAGAAGTCACCTATTATGGCAATGTTCCTCCTACTACTTAGATTTCTGATCTGGTCCCCCAGCTCCCTATCCAACTCCATGTCCTGTGAGGGTGGTCTGTACACTAACTCCTACCAAACCTTTTTCCCTTTGGTATTCTGAAGCTGTACCCATAAGGCTTCAGTCCTGCACTCCTCCTCCTCCTCCCTGGTGCATATGATCCCTTCTTTTATGAATAACGCTACACAACCCCTTCTCTCCTTCTCTCTATCCTTCTGGTACACTCTATACTCAGGAATCACAAGGTCCATGTCATGGTATTGGGTTGCCCATGTCTCTGTGATGGCTGCTATGTCCACCTCTCCCTCTGTCATCAGTGCCTGAAGATCTGTCTTGTTTGCCAGACTCCTTTCATTCAAGGACACCACCTTCCAGCGTGACCCCTACATCCCATCACCCTCCACCATCCCATTACGTCCCTCACCCTCCCGTGTCCTTTCTCCTTTCCCTCTCCTCTTTCCCATTTTTTCCATCTGATGACCTACTGGGAGGGAGGCCTGTCGGTCCACCTCTTCTGGTGACTCTGAGTGTTGCACACCTTATCGCCCCCATCTTCCATTTAAATTGTTTAGTTGATAAATTGTCCTCCAATTTATCTTTCAGGACCCTGGTGCCCTGTTTATTTAAGTGCAGCCTGTCCAGTGCATATAGGTCCTTATTCTCTCACATCCTACCCCACTCTTGCACCAGCTCATACTCATTAGTTCTGTACCACCCCTTCAACCATCTGTTGAATTCCACAGTTCTCTGCTTCATAACAGTATTCGCCCTAGGGACTGGAAGTGCCTCAGAGAATGATACTGATCTTCCTGCCTCCCTGCAGATCTTTCTTACCTCCTTAAACCTCTCCCGCACCACCTCTGCCTCACACCATGCAAGGTCATTTGTACCCAGAGGCAGCACAATGTGAGGGTTCTCATGGTTCCACCCGACACACTTAGGTATAAAAGGCCCCACCCTCCCTGCCATCATGCCTGACATACACTCCACCCACTTGTGTCTATTCCTATCACCCTTACCTCCCCATCTCACACTCTTCAGTATTGAAGCACTTGGATGATGACCCTCCCCTTCCTCTGTTTTTCCTTCTCATTTTGCCTACTCATTTGTTCGACCCACAGAGCCCCTTCTCCACCCATAAGTCCATCTTCCTCTTCCCCACAATGTATCCCTTGCATTGCCTTCCCCATTGGCCCCCTGCCTCTCTCACACCGGTACCCCCACCTGGATTATCCCTCTCCTCCCCATGTTTCTCCCCCGCCATTCACCTCTGCCCTTGTTCCACCTCGTTTCCCACCCTCCTGATCCACTTTCCCCTTTAGCTCTGTTACTGGCCTCTGCACTTACCTGATCTTTGATCTCCCCCCTTCCCCTGTTCTTCCAAACTGGCTAATTCTGTGAAACTGCTTGAGGAAGCCCCCCTTTTCAGTACTTCTGTTCTCCCTCCCTGTATCTTTCTCCAATTTTCTTGCCTCAAATCATTTCCCCTCTTGTTCCTGCTCTGCACCACCACCTGCCACTTCCCCACCCCAGTTCCCCATGACCTAGTGGGGAGGAAGTTCCTAGACCCTGCAGTGTCTTCCTTTGTCCTGTCCTAAGTCTACCTGCCATGCTGTCCAGAGGTGCCAACCCCTGACCATCACTCAGTCCTCACCCCCCTTCCCAGTTCTCATCTCAGCCAAAAAATCCTGTCCATAAGTTGCCCAGGCTGCCTACACTCTGAACATCCCCCTATTCTCCACATTGTACCTAGAAAGATGGTGGCCCCATGCCCATTACAGATGACCACCCTCCCTGCCCCCCCTGTGCCCTACTACCCCTCCTCCATCTCCATGCCTCCCGACTCTCCGGATGCCTGACCCAGCTCCTTGTATCCTACATCATCCCATCCCAGGTTAGGCTTTCTAACCCTGTGCAATATACTGTACTTGAATTCTGATATTAAACCAGCACTTAGGCCGACCCTAGGCAGGGAATTTATACTCCCCCTGTTGATGTTTTGGCTCCCTCACTATGCTCAAGCTAGGGAGACTTAGCCCTTCTGCTAGGTAAACCTACTTACCCTGTGATTAACCACTCACCCCCTTATGCCATACCACAGCATGGCCTGCGGTCCTCCCTATGGATGGCCTACAGATGCTATGTAGTCAAATGTCAAACTCCTGCTTTGTGGCACTCACACTTCTGGGTCACTCATGCGAGGGGTCACTTGGCCCCATCTGTAATTTATATTGCCACCAGCCTCCCTGTAGGCCACCCTGAGTCCCATGGTGTCTGACCATGCTGTCAGTCCCTCCCTCAGCCTCCCTGTTCTGACATCCTCCCTCCTCCCTTTCCCTCTGATCAACAATTTTAAATATTTCAGCCCAATCCCCAGCAGTAATCACAAACAAAAAATGGTAGATATAGAAAAAAATTGTATTTTTATGCAGGAAATACATGTCAGAAGGGCTGTACCCTTTTTACAAGGCAGTCTTGTGTTACAGATCCTATCAGTTACTCTAAAATACATAAAATAATCTTAATACACATTAGATGAAGCCTCCCTAAGATATGGAATGCCCAGCTTCCTCAGATTCGTCACTCCTCCTCCTCCCACTCCATTTCACTAGCCCTACAAAACTTTCTAGCGGTAAACTGTACCTGTAGCTAGCTCTTCTTTCTCCTGTTCAAGCTGGCTCCCTGTTCTCCATTGGTTGCTCAGCTAGCTGTTACTATACAGGATGAGCTTGTCTTCATTACTATGCATAACTGGGTTCCTAACACTATGCATAATTGTTTTCTAAGCAGCACTTCTATGTACAGTCATGTATACTTGCATGCTATCTCAAATTTCATGTAAAAATGCCCTTCACTTCTAATGCAGCCGATGTATGTATTGTAGTAGTTGTTGTACGTTATGCCATTTTACTCTGGTCACTTAAGCTGATTAACAGTTATGCTACTCTGTGTATGTACTGTGTATTATATTTACTCCATGTATGTACTGTGTATTGTTATATTTACTCTGTATGTACTGTATACTGTTGTCTCCCAAATGATCCCATCCCCCCAGGATGCACCTTGAGATGAGCAACTTGTTGTTCAGTGTGTCTTTCCTGGTGAAACATTTCAATAAATAAATAGATTCACATGTAACACATTTAAAAGACTGTACCAGCAACAGTTGTTCCAGCTGTTAACATTTACATGTAAATGGAAAATGGCTTGCCGTAACCTGTTGTCTCTGGACCCTGCACTTTACAATTCATCTCTTTTCTTCCAATGTAGCATTGCACTTTATTTGAACAGTGTACATCATTTGTTGCTTTCAGTGTACACAATGTAATATTTTTTGTTAACTAATCCTGTATTGTAATTTGAATAGTCTGTATTTACCCTTTGTATGTACTATTTCTCGTGCAATCTCTATGGCCAGGGTCGTGCCTGAAAATGGTCCTTTGGATCAGCGCACCTACCCAGTAAACAAACAAACAAATAAATAAATAAATAAAATTCATCCAAAGCATTTGTAGTATAAAAGCTAAAATGGTGAGAAGACAAAGTGCGTACTGTAAAAGGCAAGTCATTCCATTCTAATGCTGCTTGTGATCACAACATTTTGTCTTGTTATTTTGTATTTGTTTTAGAATTATATTATTTTGTTTATGTGTACTGATCTCTTAAGCTCATGAACTGGGTTCCAAACTCTCCCAAATGCTGTATGAATAATGCAGAGAGCAGGGTTGTAAGTTTGGTACTTATGAAGAAGTTTTAATCAAGGTTTAGTATTTCTGTTAGTGTTTGCCAATTTAGCCTGCAAGCATAGTACAATGGTTGTGTGTTGAAATTACACCTCAATACAAATCTAGCAATCTTATGGTGTACTCTGTCCAGTTTACTCAGTAAATTTTTGTTGTTGTATGATAGATTATGTGTCCATATTCCAGTGTAGGCATTAACAATTATTCTGCATTTTCTTTCTTGCTGACATGTTTACACATTTTGTGGCACATGTAAGTGCTCCTCATTTTTTATTCGTTTTCCTAACAAGTGCTGTAATATAATCAGTGAAGCTTAAGTGTTCATCAAAAAGGACTCCCAAATAACTATATTTGCCTACCTGCTCAATTTTTTTCATTTTTGTCTGTTAATATGCAATTTGAGATATAGTCCTTTTTGTTGTAAAATGTAACTGTTTTGTCTTTTTTACGTTCCTCTTCAACCTTGACCTAGTGAACCACTCACTCACTTTGTCAAAATCAACCCGAAGTCTATTTTGAAGTTCTAGTAAGTTAGTCCCTGAAGTGACCATTGCAGTGCCATCAGCATACAGTCTTAAAGCTGAATGCTGCACTACTTGAAGTAAGTCATTGATAAATAATAAAAACAAAAGGGGTCCTAGGATAAACCCCTGAGGTACCCCATGAATTATGTTTTGGGTTTTTGAGAGGCTTTGGGCAACCAGTAATCTCTAGGTACACACTGTTAGGTATGACTTCATCCAGCCCAGGGTCCATCTATTATACCCAGGCCATTCAATCTATCAAGTAGTTGGGAGTAGTCCACCACGTCAAAGACCCTGGACAAGTCTATAAAAATGACTGAAGTTTCCAGTCTGGAACCCAGGGAGGAGCACACAAGATCATTAAATTCCAGTAATGCAGAAGTTGTTGAGTACCCTGTCCTGAAGCCAGACTGGACAAAAAAAACAGTGAAGCAGTCTTCGACACGGCACTTCCCTTTAGTGCTCCCACCTGCCTTCTGGTCTGCTTGATGAAGGATCTCCATTGGCAGGACTACAAATATGGCACAGACTATATACCCCATGCTACAGCTGCCTCATAGGTCAGTGAGTACCTTGTGGTCCACCGTATCCTCTAGTAGTTCCTCCCTCAGTTTCCCTGTACTGACATCCCCCCTCCTTCCTTTCCCTCTGATCAACAATTTAAAACATTTCAGCCCAATCCCCAGCAGTAGTCACAAACAAAAAACAATAGATAGATATGGATGAAAGTTTTATTTTATCAACATTTACATGTAAATGGAAAATGGCTTGCTGTAACCTATTATCTCCGGACTGTGTACTTTACAAGTCATCTCTTTTCTGCCAATGTACCCTTACACTTTATCTGAACATTGTACTTCATTCGTTGCTTCCAATGTACACCAGTGTAGTTGTTTTTGTTAACTGTTCCTGTATTGTAATTTGATTTGTCTGTATTTACCCTTTGTATGTATTATTTCTCGTGCCACCTCTTTGGCCCAGGACCTTCCTGAAAATGGTGCTTTAGATCAGCATGCCTACCTAGTAAACAAATAAATAGAATAAATTGATCCAAAGCATTTACAGTATAAAAGCCTAGTGAGAAGACAAAGTGCATACTGTAAACAGCAAGTCATTTCATACTAATGCTGCTTGTGATCGCAATGTTTTGTGTTCTTATTTTGTATTTGTTTTAGAATGATATATTTTGTTTTTGTGTACTGATCTGTTAAACTCATGAATTGGGTTCCAAACTCTGCAAAATGTTGTATGAGTAATGTAGAGAGCAGGGTTATAAGTCTGGTACAGTACTTATGAAGAAGTTTTTACCAAGTTTTAGTATTTCTAACTGTTAGTTATGCCTTCAACACCATCAATCACAATCTGCTCCTAGATCAGCTTTCCAGTACTGGCCTCTCCCCTGCAACAGTAGCATGGTTCAGAAGCTACCTCTCTGGGAGGGTCCAAAAAGTAAAAATCCTGGACACCTCCTCTGACAACCTTAGTGTTAACACAGGCATTCTTCAAGGCTCTATCCTTGGCCCTCTACTGTTCAGTCTGTTCTTAAACAACCTCCCTCAATCGGTAAATAACCAGCTACTACTGTATTCAGATGATGCGGTCCTATATTCACGTAATTCTGACCCCTACATACTGGAAAAGCAAATGCAGGCTAATTTCACTGCGGCTGAGCACTGGTTCCTTCAATCAAAACTGCTCCTCAATTATAAAAAAACTAAGACTATGTTATTTGCATCATCGCATAACAAACACCGCACTCACCAACTTTGCATTCATAACAATCAGAACACTTCCCTGGAGATGGTTCAAATGCTTAAATACCTAGGATTGACACTGGACTGCACCCTCTTGTTTAACCAACACATAGATGCAGTCACAAAATCGTCAAATGCAAAACTAGGATTACTGTAAAGACACCAAGAAGGCCTGACTTCTGAGGCACTCAGAACTGCTGTAAATAGCTCAGTCCTCTCAGTGATAGACTATGGTCTAGCAGTATATGAGGCTGCCTCCCAAACTGCTTTGAAAGGTATCAAAACAACACTAAACATAGCGGCCCGGATATTCAAACTGCACCATTCTGAGGCGCAAGCCCTTGCGCTGCTCAAAATAGTTGCGCAGGGGTGTGGCCGGGGTGATATTCAAAGGAGTTGTGTTATTGAGCAACCTTTGAATATCACCCCAGCCACAGCCATTGTGCATGGATGCAGTGGAACTTGGCGCCACCACAAGTTGTCAGAGTTGAGCATTAAACCTATGCGGTGGCGTCATACCATTGCACCATGTGCAAATTTCCGATATTCAAAAGGTGACATGCAAATGGGGCCATAATTCATGCAAAGCGCAAGAGGCCATTTGCATGTGATTATAGCCCCGACTAGCATCATAACATGTAGGTAGTGCCGATCCCAGGACTTGCGCTGGCGCCCCTGCCAGGCAGCTAGCCGTCGAGGACCGGCGCACCCTGCAGCCGATCGCGGGCAGTATGTATCCAGACAACCCCCAAACAGCTCCCAATGCCCGATCGTGGGCAGTATATCCAGACAACCCCCAAACAGCTCCCAATGCCCGATGCGTGGCGGTATGTATCAGACAACCCCCAAACAGCTCCCAATGCCCGATCGCGGGCAGTATGTATCAGACAACACCCCAAACATCTCCTGGTGTCTAGTGTTCCCCCCACCCACCCACGAAGCCCCTCCCACCCGGCTCCCCGGCAGCGGCGTGGTGGCAACATCCCACCCGCCTGCGCCTCGGCCGCCGCCGACCGCTGTTCACACACTGCAGCTGCAGAGTGCGAGCCACGGGCATAGCCCATGTCCATACATGACAGTTCAGATTTGTGAACGAACATCATTCAAATCTGACTGTCATGACGGTATGGGCTGCATGCCCATTGGCTCTAGCTCTGCACCAACCGGGCGCGCAGCCCCACCGACAGTCAGTCGGGTGGTGGGGCGGCAGGTGGTGGATGCTGCCGCCGCCAGCTGCCGGGGAGCAGGGTGAGGGGCTTCGGTGTGGGTGGGGTGGGGGACACTAGACACCAGGGAGATGTTTGGGGGTTGTCACTGGACATTCTGCCCACGATCGGCATTACGGTCCACTGACCACCAGGGAGATATTCGGTTGGGGGTTTTACATTCTGCCCGCGATCGGGCACTGGGGTTGTTTCATGTTCTGCCTGCGATCGGGCACTGGGGGTTGTCTGATACATACTGCCCGCGATCGGGCATTGGGAGCTGTTTGGGGTTGTCTGGATACATACTGCCCGCGCCATCGGCTGGTGGGGGGGCACAGGGACTGAGTTGGGGCCAGCCACGGGTGAGACAGCTGCTGTGTTGCACCCTGCACACAGCAGCTCACCTGTGGGTGGCCCTCAACCTGATCCTTTTTGGGCTCAAAGTTGTGCAGGCGCAGGTTGGGGGTTGCGCCAGACAATCCTGCACAGCCCGACTGAATATCGGGTTGTGCAGTTTATGCGTGGTTCCTCCCCCTCATGTTGAGCATGCATTCATTTGCATTGCGCTGTTGCTCAGCCTGTTTTCAGTGGCGCAACTGCCTCCTGCTAAATATCGCAGAATGGCGCAATGTAGGACTTGCGCATGCGCAACCCTGTTGCGCATGGAGCAACCCTTTTGAATATCTGGGCCAGCGTGTTGTTTAGTACTAGATGTACCCCATCTCACTCACACCTGCGAGTTGTACACTCAAACAAAATGGCTCAACCTTAACAGTCACCTCCAGTATCAAGTATGCATGCTCACCAAAAAGTCTATGCTAGGACTTACCACCCCAGGCCTGCAAAGCCTCCGTAGCTGACCTAATTCCATCAGATGCACTAGGGGTACAGACAACTCAGCCCTCTGCATCCCCTTCTGTAGAACCACACAAGGCCAGCAGTCCTACGAATACCGGGCACCACTTTGGCTTAATGCACTTGACCTAGGCATCACAAAAGAGGATAAAATAGGCCCCTTTAAAGATAAACTCAGGGTGGGACTCGCCACAAACAGGAACTGTGACTGTGAGACCTGAACTTCCCCACACTCTTCTCTCCTCTTTCCTGTTACCCTCATTCTAACCTGCACCCTAGCCTTCTCCTCTCTTCTTGCTAACTAACACTCCCTTAGTAGGTTCCAGGTCCCATCCTCAGCAATCCCCCCCCAGTGAGCCTAGCCCTCTTTTATGACTACACTCTTTAGCACTTAAGACAAAAGAACTGCTGCCTTGCAAGTTCTCAACTCCTTGCGTTTAGTATTAGTTAATTATTTTACAGACTAAATCATCCTCTGTTCCCTACCTAATTCGCTCTATATCCTGTAGATTCTCAAGTTGTTCACTGAACAACCTGTCAACCTAGCCTGCTTTAAATTATGTGTCTGTATATTTTTACTTATGTAATCCCTGTTATTGTAATTATGTAACCTCTGTAACCTGATGTACTCATGTCTTTCTAGGCATGGAACCTCTTTGTATCTGCTTATGTACTTGTAACCATTGTAAATGATGTTATGCCCATGTATTACTATGACATGGAACCTCTGTAAAACAGCCTTTGGCTCAAAGGTACTTCCTAGAAATAAATAAATAAATAAATAAATAAATAAGTGTTTGCCAATTTAGCTGGACAAGCATAGTACAATGGTTGTGTATTGAAATTATACCTCAGTACAAATCTAGCAATCTTATGGTGTACCCTGTCCAGTTTACTCAGTAAATTTTTGTTTGTTGTATGATAGATTATGTTTCCATATTCCAGTGTAGGCATTAACAATTGTTCTGCAATTTTCTTCCTTGCTGACGTAATTACACATTTTGTGGCACATGTAAGTGCTCCTCATTATGCTGGCGCACTTGCACAGCCAACATCTTGTGGTAGTGGAGATTTGGAGGTGCGGTTGCTGTTTGGTGAAGGCAGAGCATGCACCAGTAGGTGTGTTCCTCATTCCCCAATTAGCCTGCATGCCGGCGCCACACCACTTCAGCGAGCACATCTAAGAAAAGGTCCACTGCAAGGTGAGCAAAACTCATCACATGCAGCGGACCTTCCTACGTGCTTCCCCAGCATCAAACATGGTGGCACAGTGGCTGCTAAACTGCCAACTTTGGGGGTGCCCAATCCCCAGGTCAGATTACTCTGCCCCTCTTGTATGTGCCAAAGGGGGGGAGCCAACTCCCTGTCGGCATAATGTGTCCCCCCCTCTCCTTTTTTGGTTGCTGAGGGGGTGCCCAATCCCAATTGGCTCATGCTCCCACCCCGCTCTCATTGTTTGCCGATGGGGGTGCCCAATCCCCCCATCAGCTACTGTACCCCCCCAAAAAAACACCTGTAAAAATAAAAAACTGTCTGCAATGTTTGTTTGTTTAACACCTGTGAACAGAAAACGGTCCCTCATAGTCTTCCTACCACCTGCACCCATCCACTGCACACCCTGCCTCCCCACACCCCCTCACCCCATACTTACCTCTGGAGTCTGGAGCCATGATCTTCCGTGGACCGGGAACACGTCTGCACTCTTCAAAGCTGACCACAAACTGAGGAAATGCCGGTAAGCTGTATAATGGAATAAATAGGGTTTTTTCAACTTTGATGCATATCTCGGGCATTTTTTGGAATTTTTGCACCAAATTTTCAACATGGGGTTTTTGGGACCCCCTCCTGATGAATTCTGTCACTGTTATGATGTTAATCGGTCCTGAAAGGTGATTTTGCAGTCACTGCACAGCATCACCTTTCAGGACCAATTAAGGCAAGGACAGTGGCAGTGTTCATGAGGTGGGCTCTCAGAAAGCCTATGTTGCAAATCTGGTGGAAGAAATCCCAAAATGGCTATTTAACGAGGGTGCGTTGCGCAGTTGCTATGCATGCTTGTAACTTCACGAATTTGCAATATTTTCATACTAGATTTTCAACATTGTCATTTTTCTACACCTCCTTGTGAACAGTACAGCTGTCATTTTTCACATCCTGGCCAAAATGTGTTTCCGCACTTCCGGCGCACAATAGCGCGGTCGCTGTGGGAAATCAGTGTTTGGGGCAGATTATGAAAATGACAGTGACATTGTTCATGAGTAGAGGTCCTAAAATGCCTATGTTGAAAATTTGGTGACAATACTCCATAAAATGACTATGTTACGAGCGTGCATTGCGCAGTTTGCACGCATGCCCGTAACATGCATTTGTAATATTTTCACTCTGAATTTTCACCACTGGCATTTTTCCACATGTCTTAATGAATAGTACACCTGTCATTTTACATATCCTGCCCAAAATGTGTTTTCGAACGTCCGTAGCGGAATAGTGCAGTCGCTGTGCGAAATCACTTTTTGGGACAGTTTGAGGAAACAACAGTCACACTGTACATGAGCAGAGGTGCTAAAATGCCTATGTTGAAAATTTGGTGCTGAAAGTCCATAAAATGACTGTGTTACAAGTGTGTGTTGTCCATTTCCCACGCACCCTTGTAACTTCGCAAATTTTCAATATTTACATGCCACATTTTCAGCACTGCCATTTTTTTACACCTTCTTATGAAAAGTATAGCTGTGATTTTTCACATCCTGCCCAAAATGTGTTTCTGCACTGCACTACCAAAGCCAATGCCAACTCGACAACATTCGGCATTGACAAATATTTGTTTTTTATTTGTCTTCCTAACAAGTGCTGTAATATGACCAGTGACGCTTAAAAAGTGTTCATCAAAAAGGACTCCCAAATAACTATACTTGCCAGCCTGCTCAATATTTTCATTTTTGTATGTTAAAATGCAAATTTGAGATATAGTCCTTTTTTGTTGTAAAATGTAACAATTTTGTCTTTTTTACGTTTCTCTTCAACCTTGACCTGGTGAACCACTCACTCACTTTGTCAAAATCAACCTGAAGTCTATTTTGAAGTTCTGGTAAGTTAGTCCCTGAAGCAACCATTGCAGCGCCATCAGCATACAGTCTTAAAGCTGAATGCTGCACTACTTGAGGTAAATCATTGGTAAATAAAAGAAAAGGGGTCCCAGGATAGATCCCTGAGGTACCCCGTGAATTATGTTTTGGGTTTTTGAGAGGCTTTGGGCAACTAATAATCTCTGTGTATGCCCCATTAGGTATGACTTCATCCAATCCCAGGGTCCATCTGTTATTCCCAGGCCATTCAATCTAACAAGCATTAGGGAGTGGTCAACAAGGCCGAAGATCCTGGACAAGTCTATAAAAATGACTGAAGTTTCCAGTCTGGAATTCAGGGAGGAGCACACAAGATCATTAAATTCCAGTAATGCAGACGTTGTTGAGTGCCCCTTCCTGAAGCCAGGCTGGACAAAAAAATAGTAAAGCAGTCTCCCACATGGCACTTTCGTTTAGCGCTCCTGCATGCCTTCTGGTCCGCTTGACAAGGGACTCCATTGGCAGGACTACAAATATGGTGCAGACTATATACCCCATACCACAGCTGCCTCATAAATCGGTGTGTACCTCATGGTACACTGCGTCCTCTGGTAGTCCTTCCCTCAGCCTCCCTGTACTGGTGTTCTCCCTCTACCCTGTCCCTACAATCAACAATTTAAAACATTTTGGTCCAATCCCTAGCAGTAATCACAAACAAAAAACAGTAAAGCAATCTCCCACACAGCACTTCCCTTTAGCACTCCCGCCTACCTTCTGTAGAAAGGTCTTACTTTCAGTTTGCTTGTCTTAGTCAAGACTTGTACCTTTTGATGTATAACATACATATCTCATTGAGTAGTGACATTTTAGTATTAGAGTTCAAACAGTGACATTGTGCATGCTGAGAAATCAAAAGAACCTCAGTATTGATTGTAGCTGAACACCGCCAATTCTAATGTTTTTCAAGAACTCAGGACATTCCTGATTTCAGGACTGTACTTTGAAGGATTCAAAATAAACAGTAAATCTCCATTTTTAACTGGAAGAAAAGAACACATTAGAGACCAGCTGAGCAGCATGACATTTCAGCAGCAGCTATTTTGGGAAAGTGCATTCTTAACTTGTTAAGACACTCTCAAACTAGTTTCTGAGAGTTCTGGGTGGCAGACAGAGCAGTGGAGTAAAATAAAATATAAGCAGCTATGCCCAGCTCAATATAAGTTTCCATCATGGGGTTCTGAAGATGTCTGGCACCTTTCAAGCTTCATTCTTGATGTCTATGGTATCTTCAATACCTTGAGATAGAAACACAACATTGCTGTGTATAGTTGCACATACATTATTCTTTTAAAACTACTGTATATCAGTCTTTGAATCAATGCAAAGATTAACCTTAAAATACTTTCACTTATCACTTATTATGTAGTAAGTGTATATTTGGTACAAAATTCAGTCCCTCAAGTCAGATATTACAACAGGTTAGCAGAACATGACACTGATATTTGCAAATGGCTGGTAATCCTGCAGCACAAAATAGTGAGAAACACTATGATGCAACCCAATTTTGCAGAATTCTGCAGCAGAGGTTACTAAAGGAAACAAGGTTATTTCCACTAGAGTTAATCCCTTTTAGGTAGGCCCGCTGGTGCAGTGGTAGAGCTACTACTTGCAACACTGAAGACCCAGATTCTGGAACGAACATGTGGGCCGAAGGACCAGTTGGGGAGGAGGATTGAGTATCCTAAGGACTGCTGTCCTCCTCTGGGGAGAGGGTGGGTCAGCTACTGGTGTGCAGCAGATCCCTGGCAGAAGCTTGTGATCCAACAGCTGGAGCTTGCTAGATTGGGGTGGTGGGGCAGATGTTGGCTTGACAGCCACCAAGATCATTGCACACCATGCCTCCCAGGGACAGAACACAGAAAATGCTGACTGTGCAGTATGCCACCCACCTTGCTCTGCAGGTTTGGCACTGTTGCCCCTTGGTGCCCTCTGGGCACCAAGCTAAAGGATTGATGGGAAGACTCTGCCCTGGGTATAAGCCAGGGAGGAACACCAGGGAGGTAAGTCCTGGTTGATGGGTAACTGGGCTGGGAGCGGAGGTTGGGCCAATATGGACTAGTCTACATGGGAGGATAAAGCACAGTAAATAAAAAAAGTTAATCCCTTTCATCATGCAAAAAACTGTGATCCTGCACTTCATCCTGGCAGACTCCGCTGTATAAGATGTGGGGCTGTGTTGTTTTAAAATAATGCACTGTCCGCTCTAGATAGAAATGGCAAGCAGCTGAAGTTGTGCAGAAACTGTCTCTAAACACAGTGAAAATAGAATGCAGGACCTTAACTTACTACTTGCTACTGCCTCTCTCTGTCCCTTTGCTGATATTAATGCAGGAAGAACCCCATAAGGGCACTTACAATATAAATAAGAGATATTCAATGCAGTAGATTAAAATGATTGGTATTCAGTGTAGAATGTTGCTGTCATTCTTCCCATGCAAGGAGTGTCTGACTGAAGTGAAGCCACAAGTGCAAGGGAACAATGACATAAGCACTCTGCACTGAGTAACACATAAACATAGAAACATAGAATCTGATGGCAGATAAGGTCCTCTTGGCTCACCCAGTCTGTACATTTTTACTACCTTCATACTTGCTGTAGACTGTTCGATCTACAGCTCTTTATCCCCCCTCACTTCCTTACTTCTATGACTCCCTTGTGACTATCCCAGATATTTTTTAACCTCACCACTGGTTTTGCCCCCCCCACCTCCTCTAGAATTCTGTTCCATAAATTCACCACTCATTCTCTGAAGTAGTATTTCCTTACATCTCTCCTGAATATGCCCGCTTCCAGCTTCATAGTATGTCCACTCATTCTTGAGTACCCTTTCTTCTGAAAAATATTCTCCTTTTGTACCTTATTAACCTCTGTGACATATTTAAAAGTCTCTATCATATCTCCCCTCTCCCTCTTCTTTACCAGGGTGTACATGTTGAAGTCTCTTAGCCTCCTCTCATAGGCCTTTTGATGTACTCTGTATCATTTTCGTTGCCCTCCCTCTGGATTGCCTCAACTATGTCTATGCTCTTCCAGAGATCTAGTCTCCAGAACTAGACAGAGTACTTTAGGTGGGGGTTTCACCAGTGATCTAAATGGGGGCAACACCACCTCCCTCTTTCTGCTAGTGATACTCCTACCAGCATCTTACTAGCCTTCCAAACTTGCTGGCCCCACTGCCTAGCGTCCTTTAGGTCATCCATTATGATTACTCCCAGGTCTCTTTCCTGCTTTGTTGTTGTCAGTACCACTCTGCACCAGGATTGGTATGTCCCAAGTGCATTATTTTGCACTTTTTTGCATTAAAACCTACCCTTGAACACTCATATTTTTTTCAGATCACTGAACATCATCCTCTCTATGCCTCCTCTCCCAGAGTGTTCACACTTTTGCAGATCTTGGTGTCATCCACAAAGAAGCAGATCTTCCACTCCAGGCCCTTAGTTATGTCAGTTATAAAGACAATAAAGAGGACCGATCCCAGCACTGAACCCTGAGATACCTCACTGGTCACTCTCCCTTCTTCGGAGCAAACTCCTTTCAGCACTACCCTCTGCCTCCTATCCCCTAACTAATTTCTTACCCTTTTATCACCTTGTTTCCAACCCCTAAGATGCATTGCCTTCTTACCAGTCTCCTATGTGGAACAGTATTGAAAGATTACTAAAATCCAGGTAGGCCACGTCCACCTCTCCTCCTTAGTCAAGATCCTTGTTCTCCCAGCCAAAGAAATCTATCAGATTTGTTTGGCATGATCCCCCCTCATGATTCTGTGCTGTCTAAGATCTTGCAACTTGTTGGATTCAAGATATTCCACTATCCTTTCCTTTAACAGGGTTTCCATTATTTTTCCAACAATTTATGTCAGGCTGACAGGTCTATAGTTGTCAGCTTCTTCCCTGCTACCACTTTTGTGAAGTGGGACTACATCCACCCTCCTCCAGTCCTCTGGAACCACTCTGGTCTCCAGAGACTGGAGATCTGTTGAAAAGTGCTGTCAGAGGTGCAGCCAGTAAATCTCTGAACTCCCTCAGCACCCTTGGATGCATCTGGCCCCATAGATTTGTTCACCTTCTGGTTAGCAAGTGCCTTCAGGACTCTCTTCTCTGAAAAGGAAATAATCATATTTTAATCCACCTCACAGAATAGTCAATATATATCATGGGATTCAAACAAAACAGCTAACATAGCTATTAATAAACTACAATTCAAAGCTACTGGTAAAATAACATTTTTCAATGTTATTTTACTAGTAGCTAAGGTAACAGGTAAAACGAGATGTTTTATTCTTTAAATTTATTTGCCCTACCATTGTAGACTTGCTGTTATTTCAAATAAAATTAAAAGAAGATGCTTCCAAGGTTGTTTATGTACATTTAAATAGTAATAAAAGTAAAATAATTGTTATCATCTGTAGTCAACACTAAAGGGTTTACACAGCTTGCAGTGATGCTTTCAACACCTGGGGCTAGATTTTAAGAAGGGCTAGATTGTCACAGGTCCTCAAGGTGAAAAATAAACGGGTTCGCATCGCAATTTGCGACCCAAGATCGGAGACAACCGAGTCAACTTTTGGAATGATTAGCAGTCATTGCAAATCATTCTGAACTGGCACTGTGTCCTTTAAAAATGCTCTCTTTGGCATTTTGGGCCATGTTTTTTTAAAATTTGTTTCCCTTTTTTTCTTGTCCTCCTCCGCGCCCCCTCATTTGGCCAGCAACCCCCACACCCAGGACTCTGCACGGGACAATCGTTACAGCCTCCTCTTGCAGCATGAACACAGGAGAAGAGCAAGCAGGTCTGAAAGCTCCAGCTGGAGCAAAACTTAAGGTACGTTCCAGTTTCCTTTTTTTTTGTATTTTTAGCTCATTGGTGGTGTTTGGTAATATGAATTATTTTTATTTGTGCTCTGTTGCAAGGAGTGCACTGAGGAGCAGAGGAGCCAGTAGGCCGAGACTGTGTGAGTGGGGACTGGGACCAGCCATGTGAAGCATTGTGGCAGGGTGAGCAAGTGTGATGCAGATTCGGCTGAGCAACTCGTGGAGGAGCAGCACGCAGAGCTGAGCAGACAATCAGGGGAGTCTCTACAAAAAAAACACGTACAAACTTTTCAATTTATTGTCTGGGGAGCCTGGAGGAGTGAACTCAATGTTAGGGCACACAGCAGGGCAGTGGTATGACTGGGGAGTGGTCAGGGCAAGGTGTGCACCTCATGGACAAAAATTAATGGAGAGAAATCAGGGAGAGGAAACAACAAGAAAGTAAATGTGAACTATTGCTTGGCAGAGAATGAACAGGTATAAATATCTTTATTTTGTGCCCAGCCCAATTGAATGCCAGTGACTGATCTGATGGGGGAAATATCAAACTTCACTGTGCTCTTGCAAACTGTCTGGGAACAGAAAACAAATAAGGATTGTGCCCTGGTTTTTCCAGAGAGAATCTGAGGACTATGTGCCCTGCTTTGGCAGACATGAAAGAGACAAAAACAAAAACACACCTACTTGGCTCTGTTGCACTGGGGAAGTTATAACTCTTGTGTGCCCTGTCCATTGGACCTGAGGGGACATTATGAATTAGAACACTAGCCCTGCTGCCAGCTAGAGTTTTGCTGCAGCAGTGAACTTTGAGGAAGTGTTCTGTTCACAACTCTGAAACTTTAAGTCTGTGCCCTGCCTATGGCAGAGATTGGGGACAAGTAAGACATATGCCCTGCTGCCAGCATTCCTGCAGCAGTGTTTGTGGAAGTGTTCTGTTCACAACTCTGAAACTTTAAGTCTGTGCCCTACCTATGGCAGAGATTGGGGACAAGTAAGACGTATGCCCTGCTTCCAGCATTCCTGCAGCAGTGTGTTCTGTTCACAGCTCTGAAACTTTAAGTGTGTGCCCTGCCTATTGCAGAGATCAGGGACAAGCAAGACTTATGTCCTGCTGCCAGCATTCCTGCAGCAGTGTTTGGGGAAGTGTTCTGTACACAGCACTGAAACTTTAAGTGTGTCCCCTGCCTATGGCAGAGATGGGGACATTACTGGGAGGGGGGCTCGGGAGTCACAGCAAATCTACAACTGCCATTATCTTTTTATTTTGACACAGTTAGCCAGATTCAGTAACTTGATGTGTTAATTTTTAAGTGCACAGCTTGGCAAAGTCTTGTTTTGCTAACTTCAGACTTTTTAATAATTATAGTCCAACATGGCTAGAGTTAAATTAGCAACTGCAGAAAGATGGCACCAAAAATAAGATCCAGAAAAAAACTGGCTCAGATTAGCAGTGATGAGACTGTGCAGTGCATGTTAGTTGCAAATTGTGCTGCAAGTACATAGATGAGCTACGTGGGTTGAGGAACTTCACTGAGGCATTACTTGCAGGGATTACAGGCCCCCAGCTAAAAGTTGACACCATCTGGAAACATCTTCTGACAGAGCAGCACAAGAAAACTGTAAACACTTTCAAATTTGGCAGAACAAGGTCACCACTTGATATATATTGCCATATCACAGTTAGTAAGTTTAAAATGAGGAGGGGGTGTTAGGAGTTTGGAGCGAGACTTAAAATGTATTTATTTGCAGGGAGATCTTTCAGTAATGCAGAAGAACAGCATAGAACAATTCTAGGCAGGCTTACGGAAATCCTATATATGATGGCCAAAGAGGACATCCCTATTAAAAAGTTTGAAGTAATAGCAGAACAAGAAATGCACCACGGAGTTCATTTGGGCAATAAATACATTAACGCTGTTAGTGGGAAAGAACTCACAATGTGTATTGGCAAGCACCTAGAAGAAACCCTATTGGCAACTGTCAAAAATGCAAATTTTTTTCAGTGCTTATGGATGGTAGTAGTGACAGTGGTATAATTGAAAAGGAACTGGTTTATGTAATTTATGTAAATTCCATCAATGGTCAAGTGGAGTCTGAGTTTTTACGAATGAAAGCTGTATCAGATGGCACAAGTGAGGGATTGAAAAATCTCCTTTTAGACATTTTTACAAAGTCTGGCCTTAATATAAAAAACATGGTTGGGTTCGGTGCTGATGGGGCATCTGTCAACATGAGTGTAAGATGGGATCTTGCTGCTCATTTAAGGGAAGACATACAGTGGTTAGTTGGTGTCCATTGTTTCTCACACAGATTAGAACTGACCATAAAAGACACTTAAGATAACACCTATTCCAATGATGTTTCAAACTTTCTGACCCAACTGTTATATCTCTATCAGAAAGTCCTAAGAGACACAGAGAGTTATGGTCCCATGCCCAGGCAATGTAGATGTCAGTTGAAAAGCCAAAGAAGTCCTATGACACACATTGGGTGCAGCATAAACTTCTTGCCACCCATGCTATTATCAAATCATTCCCTGTAATTTGTGCCCATTTAGAATCTATTGCCGCAGACACAACTCATGACCAGGCCAAAGCCAGGGAGTGTTGCAAATTATGACTAAATTCTAAATGGTGGCACACCTTTTGTATTTTGAACAGCTGCTTCATCCACTTGCCAGGTTCTCATTAACACTTCAAAAAGAAGCAGTTGAAATGCCAGAGCTACTTAGCTCTGTTGAAACTTTGAGAAACACTCTTGACCATGCTAAGCAGAGTGGTCCCATAGGTGGCAGTGAACTTGACATTCTCTTAAAAAATGGGTCTGTTGTTCTTTCAGGAGCATGTGCTCAAGTCACAGACAGGGGTGTGAAATTAACACATTTTAGTGGTCAAGTTGTTAACATTTTGAACAGCAAACTAAGAAATAACATTAAAAACATTGAGAACTGTTGTGAACCAAGGTTTGGTTTGATTGATGAAAGTACTATCTATAACCATGCAAAAGTGTTAGGTGCCAGACTTTGGCCACAGCTACAGACAGAAAGGAACTGGAGCTGTATGGTATCAGTGACATTACTGCAGTAGCTGACCACTTTTCAGCACTTTTGCAGCCTGACTGTGACAGTACTCTACTACTTGCAGAATGACAAGAGTTTAAGATTTTTGCTCAAACCAATTTCATCAATCTTTCAGCCTTTGCTAGCTGGTCAAAGTTGGCATGGGATTTCTTAAATTCTTATCCAAATCTGTTGAAGCTTGTCAATATGTTGAGGGTATTTCCTGTGTCTAATGCAATTGTAGAAAGGTGTTTTTCAACTATGAACAAGATAAAAACCGACTGGAGAGCAAGTCTGGCAGAGGATACTATAGAAACATTGATCCACATTAAAATGCAGGGCCTACCTCCAGCTGAATTCAACCCAGACAGGGCTGTAGACATATTTTTTAGTGCTAAACCAAGACGTCCTGGTGATTTGGCAGTTGAGGATGGTGGACCACCCCAAGTCCCTCTGCCCCAAAACAGGCCAGAATTACTGGCTACATGCCTGGTGGAGAAGAGTAGCAAAACAGATCGCACCCAATCCTTGTCGGTAACTGTGTGGTCAGTCACAGTTTTTATGCTGGGGCAGGGGTTCATTATTTTTAATTTGTCATGTCTTATGATTACAATCATGCTTATGTTCACAGATTCACATCTGCTTTGGCAGACATCCTATCTCGGCTCTTAAAATGTATGTATGTTGCTGCACAATTGCTGTATTTCTCTGGAAATGACTAAATAAAACAGTATCAGTCTCAGAAACTTGTGTAAATGTGTGTTTTATCAACATAGAGCAAGATACGTACATGTTATGGGGTTTTGAACAAAACTATATATTTTTGGTAATTGCTAATCAACTTCGGCCAATTGCTAATCATTTTTTACTTTGATTAGTGAAGGCCGCTAACGTCTCCGACACTAATTTATGCATTGGCCCTGGGTGTGCCACATATGTGGTGCACCAGGATTGTGGCAATCTAATGGGATTTTTGATCCTGTGTGGCATTTGTCACAAATTAGAACACATTTTTGTAGTCAAGCTTGCGTCAACCCCAGGGACCTGTTATACAGTGCTTTCACCCAAGATTTAGTGCAATCTGCCATAAATCAGGGAAACTGTCACAATTGCTTTTGAGCTATGAAAATCAGATGCAGTTGCGGCAACAGTGTTTGGCACTCTGGAGATTTCAAAGTGTTGTGGCACAGGGCATGGTGCAAGGCCTGCACCAATCTTTGAAAATCTGATCCCTGGTCCTTATCGGAACTCCAGTGACGACCTGTGACTGGATTTTCAGAAGGCCTGGCACGTGTCAGGGACTGAGTCCATATGTGCAACATGTTAATGTGGTGAAAAACTCATGGCAGTGGTGGAAATGCTATTCCCAGCATTTTCTGCACATTGGCATCATTTTCATTTTTTGCATTAATGCTATGTTTGATAAAGCCAAGTATAGCATCTGCACAAAAAAAAATTATTTATTTATTTATTTAGTTAAACATCAGTTTAGAAACCTTTGAGCCAGAGGCTCATTTACAAAGGTACCTCGTCACAAAGAGGACATCAGAACAGTAGTACAAGGGACACAGTACTTACAAACAAAAAAGTTACAGTTCAATTACAATTTTGTTACAATAGAATACAATCCCAGCGAGCAAAAGATAACAAAGGTGCAAAACTTATGGTCAGGGGAGAGCTGGTGGGGGTAGAAGGGAGGAGATAGGGAGGAGGAATTAGTAGGGAAAGGAAGGGGGAGCTCAGTGAGCATTGTCAAACAGAGTATATATATTTTTTTTTTTTTACACTAGGCTAGCGGCAGTTGCATTTGCGAGAGCTAAGCAGGAAGTTTCTGAGCCTGGGCTTAAAGCAAGCTAAGGTTAGTGAGTTTGAGACACTGGCAGGGAGGGAGTTATACCAGTGGGGCGCACGGTAGGGGAATGCCCTCTGACCTTGAGAGGTCCTGGCTCTCGGAATAACTAGGGTAGCTCTTGACGAGCTGCGCGTGATCAGGGTCGGTGCAGTACGGCGAATGGAGTTGGATAGGCCTATGGGGGATAGGCCACGCAGGGCTTTAAAGGTGAGCTGGCATGTCTGATACATGAGTCGCTCTTCCAGGTTGAGTAGGGTAGCCAGGGTGTACAGCTCACATGTGTGAGTGAGTCTGGGAGCACCAGTGATAAGTCTGCAGGCCTTATTAACTGTGAGGTGAACCTTGTTGAGGGCAATCTGATCTGCTGAGCCATAGACCGGAAGGCCATAGTCAATGAGAGACATGACAGAGGAGGTGACAGCCAGACGGAGGGCATCAGGAGGGAGGCATTTCTTGTGCCGGTAAAGAATGCCTAGCCATGAGTTGGCGACAGAATTTAGGGCAGATATATGTCCATGGAATGAAAGTGCAGGGTCAAAGGTTATACCAAGATATTTATAGTACTGCACCTGGTCAATGACGAGATTGGGTGTGGAGTGGACAGCTAAGGAAACTTGCTGTACTTATTTTGGGGTGGAGAAGAGCATCGCTTTTGTTTTCTTAAGGTTGATAACAAGTTGGTGCTCAGTGAACCAGGTAGCTGCAGAGTCAAAGACTAGTTGGAGGAAGTTCTGTAGCAGCATGGGGTCATTGTGGGAGGCAACGAGAACAGCATCATCAGCATAGAGAAGCATCTTACCCGTACAACTGCTGGGTAGGGAGTTAAGAAAGAGTGAGAATAGTAAGGGTCCAAGAATTGAGCCCTGCGGCACCCCAGAGCGAATGGGGCATGTTTCAGAGAGAGTACCGTTAACTATTTGCATTGCTGACCCATTGGCTCAACAGCAATGCTAGTGCCCACAATGCTGGTGACCCAGGTTTGGGAATGAGCTTGGGTCATCAAAAGCTGCCCCTGGGGGAGGAGATTTGAGCATCCCATAGGATGCTCTCCTCCTCTGAGAGGGGGGACTATCACATTGCCCCATTACTGCTGCAGGTGGATGCATGGGTGTCACCATGGGACTAGTGATGTGTGGGTAGGGGAGGATGTTGTTAGGTGCTTGGCTAAGATGTATGTCTGCACGTCTGCAGCCTGGAATTCCATCCTTTGTGCCAGCATCCTCAAGGGTTAGGTTTCCGAGGGGAAGGGACTAAGGTTAAAAGCCCTCCCCCCGGCCATGAAGCATCATCCCCGATGACTGAAGGGGGTCAAAGCATGGATGGTTGGTATAACCGCCATGAAGCCGTGCCAGCAGTGGTTGATTAACAATGTTTGAAAAAACAAGATTTGCAAAAGCTGCCATAAATAGGTGAACAATCAGCAACAAGGCAACCTTTTTCAAAATTGCATGCTTGGAGCAGAAATTGCTGTTGTGCAAGGGACCCCTCTTGTGCAACCATTTTTACCACACATGCACAGTTTTTCTGGTTTTACAAATCTGACCTCAGTTCCCAAAAGCTTAAATGTCAGCTGTATTAGCTCACCAACTATTTGCTGATATAATTTCAGTTTCCCAGTGTCCACTTGTAATATGTGACTTAGTCTTAGTGAATTGAAATTTTACTACTAGGTATTACTACCTTGACTGGTTAAATCCCTTTTACTTTAAAGCAGCAGTGCATTATAAAAGTAATAACTTTTACCTCAACATTTTTATTCTGTTTTTGATTATCCATATTTCCATCCCTGTAACATACCCTGTTTATGCCACTTTTTTGAGCCTATGTTAGCACTTTCTCACATTTAAAATAGTAAAAGGAGGTTCCTTTTAATAATACTATCCTCAAGCTTTTGTTAGTATTCTCAGCTGTGTCTAAATAACCATTGATTAACATCAATTTTCTTGTTACTAACACTAGCACACAGGAGACACTGCTCCCTGACAATTATGGGATGAATGCTAAAAATGCTGAGAATTATGATGAATGCCTGGGATAGTCATGTAAACATGAGCACACCTTTTACTAATATATGTCCAGTGTAAAACAAGACCTAAAGTAGACAAACCAGTACAACAGTGTTTTAAAATACAGGCTCTAGAGGACAATCTAAAACTAGAAAAACAAGCCGAATATTTGTTTTCAAAGTAAATGAAATTTAAAGGGAACCAAAACAATATTTTATTTAAAACAACTATTTCTGGTGCTTCCTGTTCATTATTGGTATACTGTTGCTCTTAACATATTTGATTCTATTATATTTAGATTTTGCATGCTGAGTAGTTTTCCTACTTTTAGTGCTTTTAAAGAAATGCTGTCCAGACTCCTGTCTGTAGCTGTGGGAAACCACTATAAGTGAGGGAAAAACATACACGCACAAAGAGAGACTGTGATACTCGATCATCTTCAGAGCCTGATGATGATGTTTGTTAGCTGGCTAATGGGCAGAAAACCAGTGTGTATGGTGTGGGTGCATTCTTTGAACTGCACAAAGTTTATGCCTATCAAATGGCTGAACACTGTGATCATCAGCCTACTCAACACTGACTTTTGAGAACAAGCCACCTGCATTTCTATATCCATTGACTTATACAAAATACACCTCCACAGCCCACTACACTGCCAAAGCACCACCAATATATTAGATTTGAGCATGCATGTAAGCAAACATAATACATTTTACAGCAGCATGCACTGCTGTTGTAATCCTTGTGTAACCCCTAGGCAATGCTATACCTGGTGCAATTATTGACTGGCTCCTAACAATATGCTCACAACACCATTATCTGCAAACAGCACCAATTTATTTACAGGGGTATTAGGGCCCAGGAATGGGTAAACAAGAATAGTAGAGGCTATGCAGCACTATTATTATTTACAATATTTACATTCGATTGGGTTTGGTTTGGTGCTGGTGAAAGCCCTCCAGCTTGGTGGATACCTATTATGCTAATCAATAGTGCTGTGTGTAATGCGGAATTCCACCAGTGGAATTAATGCAGAATGACCATTCTGCAGGCAGAATTTCTGCTGGAATTTCACTTGTGCGAATGCGGAATTCCTCTTTCTGTGATCCATGGAATAATATTCTGTGGAACAGTATTTTTTCCACGAAAAATTATTCCGCAACAATTTCCACAGAATATATTGAGATCTGCAGAATAATATACAGCGTAACAGTAGTTTTTCCACACAAAATCATTTCACAACTATTTTGTGCTGCAGAATTCCACCATTCCATTTCCGGCAACATTTTAGTTGAATTCAGAATATTTTGTAGAATTTTGTTCCACCAGAATGTGAAAATTTTGCACAGCACTACTAATCAAAAAAGACAGTCATGTATTTTGACAACCTAGATGACCAGAGCCCTGGTTATCTAAACTAAAACTACATATAATCAGATGGAACACAATATTGCTTTACACACAACTGGTACCAGTTCCTCAAATGTGTATTGGAACCCCTCAATCCCAACATTTAAACCCAGGTACCCAGTACTTTGAAGGTCTTGCAAGTTGCAGGCCTGGTAGATGTTGCAGCTGTATGTTGGCTGGCTTGATCAGCAAGAAATGAACTAGGCTTTCAAACATTAGCTACTTGAACTATTTACAGTCTCATTCTGGTATGCAGGGGGTACACTGGGTTGAGCCCAATAGAAATTCCAAACATTCATCACATTTATAGAAGGTGTAGCGCCTTTAACCAGGGGCCAGGATGGCCACCCTGGTTCATTTGCACATAAAAACAGTCATTTCCATGTTAAGATAGACAAAACTGATTAGTCTTGAGGTCTCCGTCCCATTTGTGGCACATGGCTGTAGCTTGCAGCTCCACTGGACATCTTGACCAAATTAGTTAACAAATACTGGACCTCCCAGGCAAAGTCAGGATGAGCCCTTGTACTGAGTGCTCCCCTTTCAGTCCTGTAGGCTCCGAGCAGATAATCACACGTCATCACATTTATACATTTCAAACCAAACTCACTGGGGTCCCTCAAGGCAGTTAGGGCCACCTGCACTGGGTAGTAGGCACAGCAGATTAGAAGGTGCAGACCAAATGAACAATGTAAATTAGCAACAGTCTCTTATGGTTCCACCCAAGCTGGGCTAAGCTTAGGTGCAGCAGGATGCAAGGTGCAGACCAAGTAGACAATATAAATCAGCCACAGTCCCTTGTATTGGCTGCTCCAATTGAGCATTTTTCTTTCATTCTTGCACTGGTGGGGGGGGGGGGTAATGAGAGTACTCACTCAGGCTCCTCACGGTAGGGTCTCCACAATGAAGACTCCTGACAACTTCGGTTCAAAATCAGCACTCTCACAGCTGGCTTGATGATGCCAAGTTGCAGGTCACGCCTTTCCCAAGCGTGTAAGGGAGGGCTAGCACCTGGAGGACATTCTGGCAAGCCCCAGACTAGCAGGATCTGCATTAAACTAAATTATTTTAACTGTACTGCAGAGATCAAAAACCCCTCCTGGATGGAAGGACTTGCACTGGATCACCAGTCCCAGTTGCATGGCTGGGGGCCTGAGCTTACACCCCTACAGGGGGCTCCCAATCAAATCTGGAATCTGCTGAGAAACACAATCTTTTATGGGGCACTTCTGAGGCACCTAATTTGCTGAAGCTATTGGATGCTTGGCTTCCAGTTCTTGTCAATCAAGAAAATGAATTATGCATGAACCTCACTCGATGCACAGTTGATTTACTGTTTTGGTGACTGCAATAAGGTCCCTGCAGTCCCCCTTAAGCACTTGATAGTTTCCCATGAGGTTTGGCAAATGTCCCACAAGTCCTAGCTTTAAAATTCTAGCTTTCTGATTGGCTGTGGCTGCTTGTAATGGCTGCTTAAACACACAGACCCTGAAGCAGAATAGATACATCCCAAATAAAGTCCTGGTGCGGCCAGAATAATTATTTGAATTGCCCAAATGCCCCACAGTCTAATAGCCACTGGTGTGTCCTTTAAGTCACTGCTCAGCTTTAACTATCTGCTCAGTCCATTTGCCTGTCACTGTAGCCAATATCTTAGCTCCCTTTGCAGCAGACAGGCTGTTTCTATCCGAGTCTCAACATATACTGGTGCAGCCAGGTTAAAGTATTTATTTATTTTAAACACTTTGCCCCTTGTAACATTTGTTCCCACACATTCAGCAGTTACATATATTAACTTATTTAATCCTTTTTTTTTTCTTTTTTGGTGGTTGCTGAAAACACTGATGCCTCAAGGGCAGAAGCACTCTTAAGAATATTTATTATGGATCAGGGCTCTGGGCTTATTAAAATTCATGAGCCCTGATCCTAAATATCGATAGATCTCCTTAAATATTTTGAACAACAGGCTCTCAGGGCCCTCCTTGTGGTCACTAGGTTCCACTGAGCAAATGGGGACACTGGGACTGCCAAATTCTCTCCCACTCAACTGCAAATACCACTTTCTGGAGATCAGAGGAAACGCATTGCACAGGCATGATCTCTGAGGCACTGAGGGTGCCGCACGAGCAGCAGGGAGACGCAGTTTGACTTTTACAGACCACAGGTCTAGAATTACACTGGGGCAAGTTCTGGGGCACCAAGGGACACAAAAAGACTCAGGGCTTCAAAAACTAAATATGCAGGCTTTCCTGGAGATGCCACGGAGAGCAGAAAGAAATGGGAGCTACTGGCTAAGGTAAGCCCCCAATGTGCTGGGGGGGGTTACACTTCCCCCTGGCACTGAACCTTGGCATCCATGCTAAGGCTGTGCCAAGCCTGGCACATATAAGTAACATCTAAGCAGTTTTCAAAAAACATCAAACATTTTTAAACATTTTTGTCTTGTCTAGGCGTATGACCCCCCAGCTAGCATTGGTTACCTTAACATCCTGATTTAGACAAACACATTCTATTCTAAGCAGCAAAATATTTGTCAAAACAGTAGTGAGAATTAATTTTATGTTGCATACTCTGGGGACCCTTAGTGTACAGGATTTTAAACCGAAAAATATTTTTGGTGCAATTTCTCTTTTGGCCACTGGAGGTGCATGTTCCCTTCTAACAGTTACTGAGCCAGCAGTAACCAAGCTTAGAGCAAGATTTGGTACCAATACACATTTTAACAGCCAGATGGTGGCAGCCATTATAAGGGTCCCAATACTTAGGAGCTGAAGGGGGGGTCCATGCTGGGTGTGACAGGGCATAAAACAGAAGATCTCAGCGGTGCCTCCAAGACGTAACCCCTAGGCAGTGCTACACCTAGAGATACTACCCCTGCCTTGCCTGACCACAACAAGGTTGAGGGGTCTGGGTTTTTAAGATTACATTTAAACTGGTTCTTTCCTAGATATTACAAGGACACGGTGCCTCCACCCAGAGTTTATCTTTTAAGTGGGCTAGCTTTCACCTGGTACAACCCCCTGGGATGTTGTACCTCCCACTGTAACCATTTGCCACCCCAACACAGAACCCAGGAAACATTTCCCCACATTTTAATACCTGGGGCAATTATTGAGTGGCTCCTAACAATATGCTCACGACACCATCATCTGCAAACAACAACACCAATTTAATTACAGGGGATTAGGGCTCAGGAATGGGGAAACAATAGGAGTAGAAGCTATGCAGTACTATTATTATTTACAATATTTACATTTGATTGGGTTTGCTTTGGTGCTAATGAAAACCCTCCAGCTTGGTGGATACCTGCTATGTTAATCAGAAAAGACAATCACTCATTTTGCTCACCTAGATGATCAGAGCCATGGCTATCTAAACTAAAACTGCATAGAATCAAGTGGAACATAATATTGATTTACCCACAACTGGTACCAGTTCCCCAAATTTGTATTGGAATCCCTCAATCTCAACATTTAAACCCAGGTACCCAGTATTTTAAAGGTCTTGCAAGTTGCAGGCCTGGTAGATGTTGCAGCTGTATGTTGGACAACTTGATTAGCAAGAAACAAACTAGGCTTTCAAGCATTAGCTACTTGAACTATTTACAGTCTCAATCTGGTATGCAGGGGGTGCCCTGTAAGTTGCAGTAGAAACCCTAGGAAAGTGTAACCAGCCGGTTACACTGGGTTGAGCACAATAGAAATTCCAAATATTCTGCACATTTATAGAAGATGTAGTGCCTTTAACCAGGGGCCAGGATAGCTGCCCTGGTCCATTTGCACATAAGAACAGTCATTTCCAGGTTAAGATTGTCAAATCCGAATAGACTTGAGGTCTCAGTACCATTTGTGGCACATGGCTATAGCTTGCAGCTCCACTTGACATCTTGACCAAATTAGTTAGCAAATACTGGATCTCCCAGGCAAATTCAGGATGAGTCCCTGTACTGAGCGCACCCATTTCAGTCCCATAGGCTTCGAGCAAATAATCACATGTCATCACATTTATACATTTCTAGCTGGACTCACTTGGGTCCCTCAAGGCAGTTAGGTCCACCTGCACTGGGAAGTAGGCACAGCAGAATGCAAAGTGCAGACCAAATGAACAATATAAATTAGCAACAGTATTTGACGGGTCCACCCGTGCTGGGTTAAGGTTAGGTGCAGCAGGATGCAGGGTGAAAACCAATTGGACAGTAGAAATCAGCAACAGTCTCTGGGCATTGGCTGCCCTAATTAAGCATTTTTCTTTCTTTCTTGCACCGGGGGGGGGTACAAGAGTACTCACTTGAGCTTCTCACGGTAGCGTCTCTGCAATGAAGGCTCCTGATAACTTCAAGTTCTCTCACAACTGAGGCAGATCAGCTCTCTCACAGCTGGCTTGATGATGTCAAGTTGCAGGTCATGCTTTTCCCAAGCATGGAAGGGAGGGCTAGCGCCTGGAGGACATTCTGGCAACCCCCAGGCTAACAGGATCTGTATTAAACTAGACTACTTTAACCTTACTGCTATGAAGTCAAACACCCCTCCTGGATGGAAGGGTTTGCACTGGATCACCAGGCCCAGTTGCATGGCTGGGGGCCTGAGCCCCCACCCCTGTAGGGGCCTCCTGCTAGAATCTGGAATCTGCTGAGAAACATAGTCTTTTATGGCGCTCCCCTGAGGCTCCTATTTGGCTAAAGCCATTGGAAGCTTGGCCTCCAATTGGCTGGAGGGCTTGTCAATCTAGAAAATTAATTATGCATGAACCTCACTCGTTGTACAGTTGATTTACTGTTTTGATGCCTGAAATTAAGTCCCTGTGGTACTCCATGAGCACTTGGTAGTTTGACATGAGCTTTGACAAATGTTCCACAAGTCTTGGCTTTAAAATTCTAGCTTTCCGATTGGCTGTGGCTACTTGTAATAGCTGTTTAAACACACAGTCCCTGAAGCAGAATTGATACAGTCCCAGATAACGTCCTGGTGCAGTCAGAATAGTTATTTGAATTGCCTAGTTGCCCCACAATCTAATAGCCACTGGTATGTCCTTAAGGTCACTGCAAAGCTATTACTATCTGCTCAGTCCATTTGCCTGTGGCTGCTGCCAATATTTTAGCTTCCTTTGCAGTAGGCAGGCTGTTTCTATCTGAGTCTCAAAATAACTGGTGCAGTCAGATTAAAGTATTTATTTATTTTAAACACTTTCCCCCTTGTAACATTTGTTCCCACACATTCAGCAGTTACATTTCTTAGGTTGTTTAATAATTTCTTTTTTCCTTTTTTGGTGGTTGCCGAAAACACTGATGCCTCAAGGGCAGAAGCACTCTTAAGAATATTTATTGGGGATCGGGGCTCTGAACTCCTTAATGTTCATGAGCCCCAATCCAAAAGTACTGTGGGTCTGTTTAAATAATTTGAACAATGGGCTCTCAGGGCCCTCCCTGTGGTCACTAGGTCTCACTGAGCAAATGGGGATACCAGAACCACTGAAATCTCTCCTGTTTGACTGAAAATACCATGGTCAGGAAATCAAAGGCGCCGCATTGCACGGATACAATCTCCGAGGCACCCGGGGGTGCTGCATGAGCAGCAGGGAGGCGCAGTTCCACTTTTGAAGCCCCGCAGGGCTTGGATTATACTGGGGCCAGTTCTGAAGCACCAAGGGACACAAAAGGACTCTGGCTACAAAAAAAAAAAAAGTATGCAGGCTTTCCTGGAGGCACCATGGAGAGCAGAAGGAAATGAGAGCTACTGGCTAAGGTAAGTCCCCAATGTGGTAGGGGGGTTACATTTGCATTGAATAAAAAAATGCTATGCTATTATTGAAAAATGATATCATTGTTTCTTAAAGGGACCATGCATTTCTATAGGAAAGCTTTTCTGAAAAAAAAACAATTTGGTATTACAAATCTCATGAATGGATCCTATAATACCTACTGTATGAAATATATATGTGACTCCAGTATTGAAGGGATCATCTATTATTTAAGGTATACTGGATTATTACTTGGACAAAAGTGTAAATTTAAAAAGGACTGCTGGAAACATGTGCCATCTCTTTAATGCGACTATTTCCCTGTGTTACTATTTGGAGTTTGCCTCAAGAGTTAGAGCACTTCCATGAACTCACTCTGCCAGTCACATTTATTGGTTGTTTGTGTTTATACTGCCTATGAGTCCCTGGTGTGTAGTTGCTCCTCCTCTCTCTCCCTGACAAATCACAATGAGTCTTTGCTATCTAGTGGTTCCGCTTCCCTTTCTTGTTTCTGTTCCAACAGTTATATGTCTAGGGGCTCCCTCTTCCTGGTCCTTGCCTCATCACAATCAGTACCTGCTGTAGCAGATCCGCTCCTCTCTCCTGGTCCCATTACTAATAATCCCTGGAATCTAGTAGTCCCCCCACAACCTCACCCAGGCCATGTTCCGGTAGTTCCTGATGTCCAACAGTTCCCCTTCCTCTTTTGGTCCAACACCATGCATCTCTGTTATCTAGTAGCTACTTCTTCCTCTCCTCTGCCCATTGCCGTATGTTCCTTGTGTTTCCTGCCCCCTCTTCCCCAGTCCTGTTCCAGCAGTTCTTGGTATCTAGTGACTTTCCCAACTTTCTCCCTGAAACAACTACACCATTCTCTGGTGTCTAGTATGTCCCCTCCCTTTCCCAGCCCCGTTCTCGCAGTGTGTGGTGTAGTATATCCACTTACAAAGCATGTAGGGAAAAATCGACTACTCACTAATCATATTTAGTACAATATTTATTATAATTTCATGAGCCAAAGCAAAAACACTGTGGTACCTGGTGATTATAGTCTGGACTAAACCGCGCATGAAGAACCGCATGGTCTGTAGTGCGTATTACTTTAGAGTGACAGCAATATATGGGCAATATACAAGTATCGCTGCCCCTGTTGCTCTGCACAGGAAGAGGAAGTGAATGTAGAAACAGCTGGTCGGGTGCTCAGTTGAGCTGCTTCTTTGGTGGAGTGGCTGGAGCACCTGACCGTAGTGTAGGACACATGACAGAACCATGGTTTGATTCCCCGGTGTGGGAATTTTTTTAAAATTCCCATCAGTGCACCAGTGGCTAAGTGCTATGGTGAAATTCTGTTTTGCTCCTGTGTCCACACCCCCTTGGAGTTGATTATAAATAGTCCGGAAGGTGTGGGGGTGAATCCCCCCACATCGGGGGATACAGGGAGTGAAGCCCCCCACAAAAACAATAACACTGTTTGGGCATGCGTCATTTCTCTTGGAGTTGGGATTATGTGCCACCGTTGTGTTGCCGCACACTGTGTTTGGTGTGTGGTTTTGACCTGCGCTGTATTGTGTGCGACATTATGACCCCATGCCAAACATTAATATCTACCATTGTTTCAGGGTATTTAAAATACCCCTTTCTTAAGGAGGAAGGTGATAGAAACAAGTATGTGTGCATATATGGTTCAATGTCCCAATATTTTAAAATGCTAAGTAAGAGCACATAGATAAAGATGTCTGAGACTCCCCTTGGACACATACCCATTTGGCTCAGAACACATTCGGTGCACTAGAGCTGGTAAAAAGCATCAACAGTTGTTAATATAATATTACCATGTGTGGCTTAAAGCATGTTTAGCCAGCAATAAGACACAATGAGGTGTGGGTTATGGCCTGATAAGAGCATGCCCCAGGCGCATTATAAGACATGAGGCGCTTGCACTGAGTGACTTTAGCACCTGGGAAGTGCTCTTATTGGGCCAGAATTCACACCTCAGAGTGTCTTATTGTGCTTATAAAATGCCCCCTCAAAGTCATTATTAAAAAAAAAGAAGAAAATGTCAAAACGAACAAACAAAAAAGATTTTAAGACCTGAAACAGTGAAAAAATAGTCCCCCTATTAGATCGCTTACTTGTTTTCATGAGTGTTACAGCCCTCTCTCCCATCAGTACCAACAGGGAATTTTATGTACTATTAGTTCTTTTTTGTAATTAATATTGTATTTTGTGCTTTAACAAAGGCTAGCAGCCTCCAATGTGTTTGTCTGCCTGCACGTATTAAAGCAGTTTTTTCGTTTCATAGTTGTTTTAGCCACCCCCAGCCCTGCCCCACCCTGCACTAACACGAATACAGGCTACTTTATGTAAAATTTGTGTTTTTTTTTACATTTTTTAGTTGCTTTTGATTTTCTTATTTAACAAACAGCGACTGCTTCTTATCTGACCGTGTGCATGGCATCAGTTTCTTTGGTAGTGAGTGTGTCTCTCAGGATCCACCATAGTAAGCAGTTCGTATTTTTCTGTTAATGGCTGTTAAAAAAATATAATGAGGAGTGGTGGTCTGCTCTGCTGATGTTTTAAATAATGGAGCAGAGGTGCTTTTTTTTTAAACATTTCATGGTACCACCAGTTATGATCGGATGATCGTGTTCTCAATGAAGCACTACCGGCAACATTCCGTTCTTTGAAACTTGATTTTTCAACAGCACACAGGTCACAGTTTTATTTTAAAATGTTTTATTGTCGTTGAAGAGAAAGACAGAGTTTATGAGTGAGTGAGTGAGTGAGTGAGTGAGTGAGTGAATGTATATGTGTGCGTGAGAATCTGGACACAAACCATTTGAATTGAAGACTACGGTCGTCTCTGTAGTGTAAAACTGGTCAGTGTGGTGGATTTCTGATAACTGGTAAAGGTAGCACAGTGATATTTCTGGCTATGGGGCTCAGGATGCCAGAAGTAGTGCCTGTTGTAAGGATATGTCCTGGTAAGGACACAGCTGAAAATTTCTATCAGCCAATCAGGATTTAGGATTTTTTGTGCCCATTTTATAAAATAACATAATGCATAATAAAAAGATAATTGTGTTACTCACAGTTTAACTCTATTTTTTCTTCCCATCTGTTTTACAAATAAATATTCACATTTATCAGACCATAATATGCACCTTCATTGTGTTTGTTATTCAACTGTCAGTATTATTTTTTAAATAGCCTGTGCAGTACTTACACAATGTCTTTCATCTGTCCTTCATGCTGGCTAGTGAAAAACATGAAATAAAATATGAATCAGGTCGAGTCCATTTTAAAATTAGTCTTTCAAACTGTTCAGAACCTTACAATGAACATGATCTCCTTCATTCAATAAAAGCCAGCTTATTGTAGCTATGGATGGGCTACCCATCAGAGAACTGGATTGGGTAAATCATGTATCGACATTTTGTGTTTTGTAGAGCGACATTATAACCTCCCTCCTTCTGATAATAATGCCCCTGCCTATGCATGCCAGCATTCCATTGGCTCTTTCCATCACCCTACTACATTGGAAACTTACGTTAAGGTTTGAGGAGACAATGAGCCACAGATCCCTTTTCCTGTTCTCAAATCAAATCAAACTTTATTTATAACGTGCTTTTCAAATGCCAAAGTGTGAATCCAATATAAAACACAAATAAACAATCAATATAAAACATCAAAATTTAAAATGCATCAAAATTTAAAATAGGCAGCCAAAACACAACCAACTAATCATTGTCTCTGAAGGCTAAACTAAATAAATTTGTCTTCAAAGAGAACTTAAAGGTCTCAGTGGACAGGCATTCTCTAATCTGAAGAGGTAGAGAGTTCCACAGGGTCGGGGCTACAAATGAAAACGTCCTAGCACCTGAGGTCTGGAGACGGACCCTGGGAACCTAGCAATCCCTCATCGGTGGAGCAGAGTGGATGGAGGGGGCAATAGAGCCGAAGGAGATCTTACAAGTACCCAGGTAATTTACTACCCTAATGACATAACTGTGAACTTCATGGGTTGGGTAGTTTTTACGTGGATAATGAGTAATTTTTTTTAAACAGGCATTATAGGTAGCCTGTGGGGTCCTGAGACTCCTGCCAGGACCTCTCAGGCTGGAGACAGGCATGAAAGAGCAGCCTGTCGGGTCCTTCACGAGCTCACAGCAGAATTAGGAGCACATGATAGCAGCCTGGCAATCTGATTGGTCAGTGGTGTCTGTGCTCCTTCTGCTGTGAGACCATTGTGCAGTTAGCAGCAGGACTCTGGAGGGAGTCGAAGGAGTCAAGCATTACTTTGCATTTTTGCTGCTAAACTGCAGCAAAAACTTATCAAAGAATCAAAGAAATTTGATGGCAGAAAAGGACCCTTCTGGCCCATCTAGTCTGCCCAACCCACCCCTTTCACATACCCCTCCCCACCTGCTCCCACCCTTCCCCAATACTAAGTCCCATTTTCCTGTCCCATGCCCTCTTAAATTCCTCCAATGTCTTAGCCCCCCAACACTCCATCTGGCAGTCTGTTCCAGGGCTTTACCACCCTCTCTGTGAAGAAGCACTCCCTCACATTGCCCCTGAACCTATTTACTTGCAGTCTGAGGCTGTGCCTTCTAGTTCTGGCTCCTTCCTTCCTTCCTTCCTTCCTCCTTGGCAGACCCCCTTCACCCACTTTACTGAGCCCCTTTACATATTTCAAGGTTTCAATCATGTCCCCCCTTTTCCTCCTTGTTTCCAGCATGTACAGATTTAGCTCCTTACACCTCTGCTTGTATGTCTTCCCCTGCATACCCTGCATACCCTGCACCATCATTGTTGCCCTTCTCTGAACTCTCTCCAATGCACCTAGATCCTTGCAGAGGTGTGTTCTCCAGAACTGAACCCCATTCTCTAACTGTGGCCTTACCATGGCTTTGTAGAGTGGCATTATAACCTCCATCCTTCTGCTAGCAATGCCCCTGCCTATGCATACCAGTATTCCATTGGCTCTTCCCACCACCCTACTATATTGGAAACCTACCTTAAGGTTTGAGGAGACTATGATCCACAGATCCCTTTTCCTGTTCTCCAATTAAATCAAACCTTATTTATAACGTGCTTTTCAAATGCCAGAGCACAAATACAATACAAAACACAAATAAACAATCAATATGAAACATCGAAATTTAAAATACATCAAAACTTAAAATAGGCAGCCAAAATACAACCAACTAAACATTGTTTCTGAAGACTAAACTAAATAAATTTGCCTTCAAAGAGAACTTAAAGGTCTCAGTGGACAGGCACTCTCTAATCCGACGAGGTAGAGCGTTCCACAGGGCCGGGGCTACAAATAAAAAAAAAAGGCCCTAACACCTGAGGTCTGGAGACAGACCCTGGAAACCTAGCAATCCCTTATCGGTGACGCAGAGTGGATGGAGGGGGCAATAGGGCCAAAGGAGGTCTTACAAGTGACCCAGTCCCTGTCCATGTAGGGCCTTATAGGTCAGCAACGTGACCTTGAAGGTGAGCCTCCATCATACAGGCAGCCAGTGCAGTTCACAAAGCACAGGAGTGACATGGCTAGATCTTGACAAACCTGTCAACAACCTGGCTGCAGCATTCTGCACCAGCTGCAGGAGACAGAGGTCCACCACTGGTAGCCCTAGATATAGGGCATTATAGCAGTCAAGGCGAGAGGACACAAAGGCGTGGACCAATGTGGGAAGGTTCTTGGGTGGAACTAGGTGCTTTATCCAAGGGATGTTCTTCAGATGGTAAAAAGAAGACTTAACAACTGCTGACACCTGAGCTTTTAAAGTCAGCTCACTGTCAAATACAATGCCCAGATTCTGCACCTGTTGAGAGGGTCTCAACTGGTTGCCCCCTAGCACAAGGCCAGACAACTGACCAGGAGTCAGTTTCTCTACCCGATGACCTGTGTCCACCACCAACACTTCAGTTTTATCAGGATTCAATCTCAACCAGTTAGCACTTTTCCTGTCCTAAATCTCAGCAAGGCAGTTGTTAAAGACCAAGACTGCATCATTCTGTTCAGGCACAAAGTACATGTACAGCTGAATATCATCTGCATAGCAGTGAAAACTCAGCCCATACCACCTTATAATGTTTAACGGCAGCATGTATAGCTTGAACAATATTGGGGACAGCACCCCACAAGGCAGGGGGGAAGGGCCTCGAGGAAAAAATCTCTGAAACCACCCTCTGCATCCTGTCTGTGAGGAAAGAATGAAACCACCTGATGACTGTCCCCGACAGTCCACAGAGTAGCCGCAGGTGTTCCAGCAGCACCCCATGATCAACAGTGTCAAATGCTGTAGAGATATCAAGGAGGACCAAGATCGAACAGCTCCTCCAATCCCTCGCTATCAGGAGAACATTAAGTACCCGAACAAGAGCCGTCTCGGTACTATGCCTCTTCCTGAAACTGGACTGGGAGAGGATCATAGACATTGTGGGTGGTAAGAAAGTTCTTGAGATGCAACGTGACTACCTTCTCAATAACCTTGCCCATAAAGGGCATGTTAGAGACAGGTCTGTAGTTCACAAGACAGTTTGGGTCGAGGGAAGATTTCTTCAAAAGGGATGTCACCAGTGCCTCCTTCAGGGGGCCTGGAAACACACCCTTATCCAACGAACACCAGACAATCTGAGCAAGGATTAGCCTGATGACATCCACACACCCCACAAGGATGTGGGTTGGACCAGGATCCAAACTACAGCAGGTTGGTCGCATGCCCCGAACAATCTTCATGATATCCATGATTGCTGGCTGGTCAAAATTCATCCAGACAGGCTGGGTGCCTCTGCCCTCATACCAACCTCCATGATACTCATTTGAACGAGTCAAGCAGATTTCCGACCTGATGGAGGACACCTTATCTGCAAAGAATTGAGCAAACTCATCACACTTAAATTGTGAAAAGGCTCTCTGGCCTTGAAGACAGGCTGGATTGCACAGCCTGTCAACAGTCTGGAAGAGCTGAGCCGGTCACTTTCTTGCTGCTTCAATCTCCATGGGCAGGAACCCTGCCTTATTAGAGGAGATTGCTGATTGATAGTCTGAATAATGGACCATCAGTCTAAGTCTGTCCTCCTCCAGGCCAGATTTCCGCCAACAACGTTCTGATTTTTTGATTCCCCCCTTCCCCCAGCGTGTACCTTACTAGCGTGTTTTTCCTTCCTAGGTGCATCACAGCACACTTCTTAGCATCAAATTTCAGCTGACATTTCCTAGCCCACACCTCAAGTGTCTTGAGGTCCCTCCTCGTATCTTCCACCCTCTCCAGGGTATCCACCAGCATATAGGCACACCCTCTCTCTCAAACCCTCTGCAGTATCACTGATGTAGATGTTGAAGAGGAGTGGACCCAAAACTGACCCCTGTGGCACTCCACTCCTCACCCTTGCCATCTTGGACTCAGACTGTACCCCATTAAGCACCACCCTCTGAGTTCTCCCTGCTAGCCAGGCCTCCAACCAGTCTGCTATTTTCCCTCTCAACCCCATGCTTTCCATTTTGCTTACCAACCTCCTATTAGGGAACGGGTCGAAGGCTTTGCTGAAGTCCAGATAGGCCACGTCCACTGCCCCTCCCTGGTTGATTACCTGACTCACCCAATCAAAGAACTCACTTACAGTAGGTTGGTCTGGCATGAGTTCCCCTTGGTGAAGCCATGATCTCTGCTATCCTGCAAGCCACATTCCACCAGGTAATTCACCACCCTTTCCTTGATTAATGCTTCCATTATCTTGCCCACCACAGACTTGAGGCTGACTGGGTGGTAGTTCTCCTTCAGGTCCCTGCTACCTCCCTTGTACAAGGGCACTATGTCAGCCCTCCTCCAGTCCTCTGGCACCCTCCCTGTATCCAGGGACAGGTTGAAGATCCTTGTTAAGGGTGCGGTCAGCTCCTCCCTGAATTCCTTGATCAGTGTGGGGTGCAATCCATCAGGCCCCATTGTTTTGTCCACCCTTGGTTATCTACAGGGAATGGGCTATGGTCCACCCATTTTCCCTCCTTCCCCTTAGGCACTAGTACCAGGCCCCTGCCTTCCACCTCCTCCGTGAACACCAAGCTAAAATTCTCATTTAGTGCCTCTGCCTTTTCATAGTCATGCTCCAAGTTTATCCCTCCTTCCCCCTTCAGTCTAGCAATCCCCTGCCCTGCTCTTTTCCTCTCCCTCACATATCTGGAAAATGGTTTATTCCCCCTCATGGTCCTTTTGGCTATTTTCTCCTCAGTGGCTGCTTTTGCCCTTCTGATCTCCCTGCCTACCAGACTCCTCTTCTCCTTATACTCTTCCTTTCTAAGTGTCATCTTACATTTTCTGAAAGCCCTCCTCCTTTTCCTGACTGCTCCTGCCACCTGTCTAATGAACAAGAGCAGTCTCCTCCCTCTCTTGCTCTTCCTGACGTTTTTTATGCACATTTCTGCTGCTTCCTGAACACCTCCCCTGATAGCTTCCCAGAGTTCCTCCACTGCCCTTATCTTCTCCATACCTTCCATTTTTCCCCTATCTTTCTCATCTTATTAAAGTCTGTGTGTCTGAAGTCCATTACTGTTGTATTAATCTTACTTGTCTCCCTCCCTTCCCTGACCTAGAACCATACCATGCTGTGGTCGATGGTGCCCAAGGCGTCTCCCACCCTCTCCTCCTCCACAATCTCCCCATTAGGCAGGACCATGTCCAACAAGTTGCTTCCCTTCGTTGGTTCCCTGACCAGCTGTTGAAGGAATACCACCTGCAGCTCGGCTAACACCTCTCTGCTCCTTGCCGATGCTGCATCTGGGATTTCCCAGTCAACATCTGGGAGGTTCAGGTTACCCACCAGTAGCAGTTCACCTTTCTGTGCCAGACTTGTGATTGCCTGAGTTAGTCATCTGTCATCTTCCTCTCTTTGCACAGTTGGCCTGTATACCATCCCCAGCCACAGGGATTCACCCATCTTCCTACCTAGTGTAACCCATAGCAGCTCAGTCTCCCCTTCCTCCTCCTCCTGCCCTTCCGTAACATTTATGCCTTCCCTGACATTTAAGGCAACCCCCCTCTTGCCTTCCCTGTCCCTTCCAAACTGTCTATAACCTGAAATAGTTGTTTCCCAGCTATGTTGCTCTGTCCACCACGTCTCACTTATTGCAACTAAATCTAACCTCTCATCCCTCATGATGGCCTCCAGAGCCACCATCTTATTTCCTAAACTCCTGGTGTTTGTTGATAATCCCTTCCATCAGTCTCCTTCTTTGTTTCCCCTTGCACCCATCACCCTCTTGCCCAGCCATGTAGTAGTGTCCTGGGGGGGGGCTGGTAGTCCCAAGCTTTCTCCTTGTGGAGTAGATGTGTCCCCACCCCCCCAACCTAGTTTAAATTGTAGGTATCTGCTATGTATTTTCCTAGCTTGCATTTCAGTACTGCTACCCCCTCCCTGTTCAGGTGCACTTCAGTGAAAATAGGCTCTCATTCTCCCATGTAGATCCCCAGCCCCTACCAAGCCATAACCCCTTTGCTCACACCACCCCACCAGCCACTTGTTGAACTCCCTAATCCTCGACTGCCTATCAATGCTTGCCCTCGGTACTGGTAATACCTCTGAGGACAGATTATTTTTTCAGGTTACCCTTGCTCTGTATGAGCTTCAAAGAATGTTCCTAGTCCTGTGACATCCTTTGTGTGAACACATTTCATGTAGTAAAGGAATATGAAGGACAAACTCCACACTCAAAAAGTTTATAAATCCAATGATTTTTAGTGTTTGTGTTTCATACACTCTGGGGCTATGTTTTGTGGTTTGAACCACTTCCTCAGGTCCACAGTGTTATCTTAGTTGTTTAGACTGTTGCTTCTAGCAGTTAGTCATAACATGTTTTTGCAGTGATCTGTTTAGATTGTGCTTAAGACAGATATGTTTGTCATTTCAGCTAAGTGCTGTATTTTATAAGTAACTCTGCCTCAGGCAAGACTGGAGCAGCAACAGTTGGTTTGCAGGCATATGGTGTTCCTTTCAAGACTGGGGAATGACCAACATATCTGCCATAAGCACAATCTAAAACAGATGACTGCAAAAACATGTTATGACTAACTACTAGAAGCAAAAATCTAGAAAGCAAAGATAACTCTGTGGGTCTGAGGAAGTGGTTCAAACCATGCAACGTAGCCCCATGAAGTGTATGAAACACAAAAAATAAAAATTGTTGGATTTATAAACTTTTTGAGTGTGGAGTTCATCTTTCATATTCCTTTAGAACACCCTGAGAACGCCACTGATTTAAACCCCAGACTGCTACAATATCTAGCTAGACCTCTGAATCAGGTCTGCACCTCCATCAGGCTACTTCCTGCCAGGTCATTCATTCCCAGGTGGAACAGCAGGTGCATTTTCTCATCCTGCTGCCTCGCCCCGTGGGGATATAATCAATAACCTTCACTGCTGTCATGCACAGCAGACACTCCACCCACACTGTGCTGTTTTTTTCCTCCCCATCCCCCCACCTAGTCCACAACCAGTAGGACCCTGTTCTCCATCTGATCGCATCTCCCTACCATCCTTCCCCAACCCTCTACATCCCATCTTCCCCTTCATGCAGCTGAGTTTGCTCCTTGTCCCCCTGCAGCTCCCCTTTTGACTGTGCCTTGTCCCCCCACAGTCCCTTCACTTGCTGCTATAGCTCCCTTGGCTGGACCCCCTAATGTCTCCCCATCTACTTCTCTCCCTTTCCTAGCTTAGTGCCCCTCTCAGCCATCTCGCCTGTTCCCTTAGCTGTGCAATCTGCCTCCATACCATACACCCCCCCCATTTTCCAGGCTATATTCAGTACCATTACTGACCCACAACCGGTACTCCTTGCCATCCTCACAAAGATGCTCCCTCCCCATGAAGCATTGGGACGCTGCCCTGGATCTGTCCTCATCCTGCTATATTTGCCCATCCAATGTGGTGACCCCCATATTCTGCTCTTGCCTGTGTAAAGCTTTTGGTTTAGGCTGAGGGTGAGATTTTTCCTGTTTAAATGCTGTTTGTTTCCATGCCCTATGGCTTTCATACTTCTGGCCTGGGAACGAAATGGGCCGCACCTGGCAGTCCTGTCCAGCAGTCGCTGGGTGGCTCCTCCCTTATAAATGTGAAGTACTCTGGGGTGGGAGGAATGGGGATGGTGGGGTCTGGGTCCTACTCTGATTCTTCTGAGAGTCAATCAGCTCTGATTCTTTCCCAACAGAGACCTCTCAATCCCCACATAAAGGTACGAGGCCAAACTGCAGCTTCCTGTCTGAGTTCCACACCTGAGTAAATCTCACACACTAACAGCTCCAAAAATACAAACAGTACCGATTCAACATCACAGCCCAGAATTTCACTCAGTAACAGTTGTAACTCACAGTACTGATTTAAATCCCCACCACCTTATACCCTCACAGCACAAACAATTCCAGTATCAAATTAAACAGAAAAAAGAAAATAAAAAAACAGCACTTCCCTGAACAGCTCTCTTGCTTCTGCTGCTCCCTAGTGATATTGTCACCCAAGATGGTGCCTGCTATTTCCCCCCTCTTCCTCTCACAAGGCCAAACTGCAGCTTCCTGTCTTAGCTCCACACCTGAGTGAATCTCACACAGTAACAGCTTCAAAAATTCAAACAGCATAGATTTAAATGTCACAGCCCAGAATTGCACTAAGTAACAGTTGTAACTCACAGTACTGATTTAAATCCCTACCACCTTATTCCCCTCACAGAATATGCAATTCCAATATCAAAATTAAACAGAAAAAATTAAAAAAGCACTTCTCTGAATAGCTCTCTTGCTTCTGCTGTTCCCCAGTGATTCTGTGATCCAATATGGTGCCTGCTATTTTCCCCCTTCCCCTCTCACAAGGTCAAATAGCAGCTTCCTGCCTAAACTCCACATCTGAGTGAATCTCACACAATAACAACTCCAAAAAGTCAAACAGCACAGATTAAATATTACAGCCCAGAATTTTACTCAGTAACTGTTGTAACTCTCAGTACTGATTTAAATCCCAACTACCGTATCCCCTCACAACACAGACAATTCCAATATCAAAATGAAAAAAACTTCCCTGAACAGTTCTTTTGCTTCTGCTGCTTCCCAGTGATTCTGTGACCCAAGATGATGCCTGCTATTTTCCCCTTCCCCCTCACAGAACAAGCAATTCCAGTATCAAATTAAACAGGAAAAATAAAAATAAAAAAAGCACTTCCCTCAACAACTTTCTTGCTTCTGCTGCTCCCTTGTGACTCTGTGTCCCAAGATGGTGCCTGCTATCCCCCCCAACAAGGTCAAATTGCAGCTTCTGTCTTAACTCCATACCTGAGTGAGTCTCACACAGTGACAGCTCCAAAAATTCAAACAGCACAGATTAAATATCATAGCCCAGAATTTCACTCAGTAACAGTTGTAACTCACAGTACTGATTTAAATCCCCACCACCTTATCCCCATCACAGCACAAACAATTTCAGTATCAACATTGAACAGAAAGAAGAAAAAAACTCAGCACTTTCCTGAACAACTCTCTTGCTTCTGATACTCCCCCGTGATTCTATGACCTAATAATACCCAATAAAACATAAAAGTAAAAACCTTCATGAAGAAAAAAAAATGAGTGGGGGTTGGGTTTGGGGATTGAAACAATCTCAGGAAGGATGGGGGAATCAGGGCATCATTCTCTCAGTCCAGGAGGTAGATGGTATGGTGATGGGGAGAGAAAGACCTGGAAGGGGAGAAGGCACTGCCAGATGGTTTGTGTCTCTGCAGCATAGTTAAAGCCATTTTGACTGTACCTTACACTGTTTGTTAGGTGCCACAAGCCTTGTCATTTATTACTGTGACATAGCTACACTCTGTGTCTCTCTGCAGCTTAATGAATGCCATTTAAACTGTATTACACTTTCTATTAGGTGCCCCGAGCCCTGTCATTTATTTTTGTGACCTAGCTACACTCTGTGTCTCTCTGCAGCATAGTGATAGCCATTTAGGCTGTATTACACTGTCTGTTAGGTTCCCAGATCCCTGTCATTTATTACTGTGACATAGCCACACTATGTGTCTCTCTGCAGCATAGTGAAATACATTTAGGTTGTATTACACTGTTTGTTAGGTGCCCCCAGCCCTGTCATGTATTACTGTCTGTGACATAATCAGTTACACTGTCTGTTTCTGCAACAGTTAGTGAAACAATATCAATTCCCTTCATGGCTGTATCTACCATGTCTCATATTTCCCAGTCTAAGTCTACTAAAAGGAAACACCAAGCTGCTGCATGTGCAAATGTTAATGATGTGGACAATATGAATCATACCACTAATAAAGAATATAGCAACAATAACAATAACATCATCAGAACTGGCAATAAATGTCATCATGAACCAAACAAGCATGTCAGCAATTAAATGATAGTAGAGTTTTGGAAATAACTGACTGAAGTTACTTGTACAGCATACTTCTAGATGCTGAAGCAGCATGCAAGGACAAGGAGGCATCCTGTTTAGATATAAGCTCAGATGCTGAGGCAGTGAATGCTGATGGAGATGGTGGTGATAGTGGGGACTGTAAATGGAATAGCCCAGGCTATGACCCACACAGTGTCGGATCCAGGATTTTACAATGGGGGGGGGGGTGCGGTGGTGGCACTTGATATGCACATTGTTTTAATCTATTATATAATTTGCTATTATATTGTTTTACTACATTTTAAATATAGAATACAAATCGGTATTAGTGGTGGGCGAAGTGAGCTCAATTTGCTCCGTGAAGTGATTCGCAGAGTGAAGGTGAACTCATGGAGTACTCTGCAATGCAAAGTGGAGTAATTCACATTATGATGGGTAACATGAAGTCCCTTGAAAACAATGACTTTGCATTACGCTGCCTTCCCAGACCACTACTCGACCAATTCTAAAGGTAAAGTGCATTGAAAACAATGTACTTTGCCTCACTTCACCTTGTTTTTAAGCTTCAAAGGTGAATTTTGCAGTGATTCATGGGATTTCAGGTCACATGGGCTCTATATTGTTCTGCACAGCCTCAGTTCAGGGTAGTGTGTGTAAGAAGCTGTAGGTGACAGTCTGCTCTGAGAGCTCTCTGTGATTCAAACCTTCTATAAGCTGTTAAAAAAGCCTTTTTGAGTAATTTGTTTTGCTCAGACTTTAGTTCATCGATTGTAGGAAACTCTCTTGTGCTCATATCATTGAGCATTTATTGTTTGTGTGTGGATTTTGAATGTTAATGTACAACATTGAGTCTGTGTAGTAAAAGACAGTGAAAGTGTGCTTTGGGGGAGGGGTGTATCTGTGGTGTAGGTAGATTTAATTTGGAGAAATAGGGAGTTCTTTGTTTTTTGGTTATATGTTTGTTATATAACTGATTGTGCTAATGTACACACAGTAATATTGTCAGTAATTGTTGAAATGTTTTTGCTGATTGTGTGTTGTGTGGATCTGGTGCAGCAGTTCATTATTTCAGGTTGTTTAAAATATGTGGTATATTACTGAAGTTTTCAATTTGCTATGCATTACTTGTAGACAAATTGTGTATGTGTGTGTGTGTGAGTGTGTGTGTGGTGCATGCCATCAAATAATACAGCTTTTATTGTGCCACAGTGTAATTGCAGGTGCAGCAGTGTGAACTAGCTGTTCACTGCAGCTGCATGAGTTTGTACTGCCATTGTGGTATCTTTTCTTTGTTTTGCTGCTTCCACTGCTGTAAAAATCTGCAGTCAGTGCCCCCCCTACCGGCAAAAGGAATTATTTTCCAGATTGGATTGTTTGTGACTTCAGCACCACTGGTTAGTTAAGGTGTTGTTGAACTTGTGACTTTGCATCTGTATCTGTTGCTGAAGCCACAGTTGTTTTTTTGGCTTCCCATCCAGCATCCCCCCATCCAGAGAGAATGTTCCAAAATCTAAATTTGTTTAGAATATTGTTGTTGATCCCCCAAAATGCCCGCAAAGAGATGGGCAAGCAAAGCCGTTTCTCACCATGGCACTGCTGCCAGTGATAAGATTGTCTGTGGGCGTGGTAGTTCACAGATGCAGAAGTGCATTGCTGATGTGAGGAAAGGTATTTCTCCTGCAATGTTTTTTACAGCCCAATCAGTAACTTTACTCATAGTTGGAGGAGATGATGTTGTCCCAGCCGGTGGTGTTAGTGCAGTTGCTGGTGGAGTTATGAGTATTGCTGCCTCAAGTTCCACTTCTGACCAGTGTACCGTGTCCAAAAATATAGTAAAGTGTGAAGCAGTATGAGTGAGTGGTAGTGTAGATGATGTCATACTTCCCAGTAACATCCCAGTAACTGAACATAAGGATTCTGATCATCATGTCAATGACAGCATACAATGTGACATTTCTTCCACTGCAGTTCAGGTCATGCATTTGCCATGTAGTGATTCTCAGTGTGGTGAAAAAATATCAGGTGATGGTGGTGTTGATGATGATGAATCTGATGATGATAATGTTGCTGTGGTTGCAGCATGCAGTCCACATGCCAGCATCCAAGCAGAAGATGTGGATGTGGGTGATGATGAATATGATGATGATGATGATGATGTAAGTGACTCCAGTTGGGAGCCAGAGAAAAATAAATTCTAGGTGGCTGTGTCTGGGTCTGTTTGCATTAATTCCCCCCCATAAAAAGTTGTGATTTAGTTTCAGTTGATGGTGATGATGATGGCCCAGTAATAATGATAGGTAGTCCTGGTGGTCAGTTGCAGTCCAAGTGTGTCCTCCCCGAAAAATCACATAGCACACCCATCACTTCATGGCTTAAAAAAATTGAGTCCAATAAGCAGCATCAGGGACAGGTTAAAACTAGAGCATCATGATCCCATGGTTGGGATTTTTTTTTGTGCAAGAAGCAAATGATGAGTCAGTTGCAATCTGCCAGGTTTGCCATGCATGTGTGAGACGAGGTAAAAAGTGGAGCCATCTGGGCACAGGAGGACAGTATACACATTTTAGGAACAGGCACATGGCACTGTGGACCCAGCACAAGGTGGCAGCTAATACCTTAGTGGGGCGTTCACCCTCGTCATCAACCATAATGAGCATGTTATCCCCTTCCATGATTGTTCAATCAAATAGGAAATTAAATGGGTGCAGTAGTGATGAAATAAGAGCAGAGGATTATTACAGGCCTGATGAGATGGAGGAGCATAATGATTTTGAAATGTTGTCCAGTGCTGATGAGAGTAGCAGTATACCTAGTGCAAGTGGTACATCAACCCAGGTTGGTAAATCTGGCAAAATAACTGCATTTGTGGGTTTGTTATCATCACCTGTGCAACCGTCTTCATCAAACGTCCACACTTTACCCCCTGCCATTTGCAGAGCAGAACCATTTGTCATCACATCCAGTGTAAAATGTTTAAGTCAGCCCATGTTACAGAGTGTTTTTGCGCATAAGCTGAAATACCTACCAAATCATACAGTGTCACATGGACTTAATGCTGCTGTAGCTGAAATGCTGGCAATTGATCTTTTGCCCTTCTCCTTTGTGGAGAATTCTGAGTTCCGGTGGTTTGCTGCACATGCCTGTCCAAAATGGAAAGTCCCATCCAGAACATACTTTTTGACCCATGCTGTCCCCGAATTGAACTGTACTGTGTCCAACTCTGTAAGACATGCCCTTCAACATTCCTCCTCTCCATTAATCCATTTAAGTATGGATATGTGGACAAGTGGTAAAACAGTGGGAAGTTCATATTTGTGTATAACTGCACATAGGGCACAGGTGCCGGGTGTTGTTTGTGCTGTTGGTAGTGTGAATAATCAGTGCAGTCAGGTGGGGTGTCATGGTAGCATTCTTCCAGGAATTCAACAGCATGCAACGATTGCTATGCACAATGTGACCTGTTTACACACTGGTGAAAACATGGTGAACTTGGTACTGACAGAAATCGACAAGTGGCTGAACCTCCTACCCTTAAAGAGCTAGGTTCATAGCAAGTGACAATGGGTCAAATGTGGTGAAATTCATCACAAATGGCGACTTTGTTCATGTTCCATGCATAGCCCACTGTTTAAATCTTGTAGTGCAGGAGTTTCTGCAGCAAACTGATGCAAAGGAAATGCTGACAGTCGCACGTCTTATCTGTTCTCACTTTTCACGCTCTGCAAAGGCCCGTGACCAACTTCAGCAGCTGTAGATCGTAAACAGCCTCCCTCAGCACCACTTGAAGCTGGAAGTTGTCACCCGGTGGAACTCCACTTTATACATGCCAGAGAAGTTGTATGAACAATAAAAAGCCATTTCAGAATATCTTGTCATGCACACTAGCCGTGACAGTTCCGGGGCCTCCATGTCTATGATGACTGAACAGTGGCACCTCATGGACTCTGTAATAACAATTTTGTGGCCTTTTGAACATGCCACACAGTCAGTGAGTCTGCCTTCATTAGCCAATCAATTCCACTGCTGCAGGTGCTGAGGCAGACATTGGTGAATGTACAGCATAGCCTTGATGTTGCAGGAGACAGTGCTAGCAGTATGTTGCTGAAACACATGCTGATAGTATTTGACCAGAATCATCACATCTTGAGCATTCAGTGTAGTGACAACTTTGCAATAGCAACAATTCTGGACCCACAATAGAAACGCTGAATTGCCTCAGCACTGGAGGGAGGGCCTGAACATGGAGAAAATGTCAGTGAGCAACTGGTGCACTTGGTTCATGGGGCACAGAAGTCATGTGCCAAAGTCAGCAAACCACAGCAGCATAATCTGGCTGAAGGTGAACCTGGAGGAGTATCAAGCATATCTTGTAAGGGGAAGGGGGACGGCAGTTCCAGGTGGTCTATCATCCAAAGTGGTTGGCGTCAACCCATTTTGGGAGGCTCTGTCCCAAGTGGGGATTTGTGACATAAATGATTCCAGAGAACAGGATGATGCATCAGCCACTGGAATTAGTGCAGCACAGAGAATGGTTGAGTCATATTTGCCTGAAAACAGACATCTGTCAATAACTGATGATCCTCTTTTTATACTGGAGCAGAAAGGTCAGTGAATGGCCAGAGCTGACTGCAGTGGCACTGAAGTACCTGACATGCCCACCCTCCAGTATAAGTGTCGAGAGGGTATTCAGCTCAGCAGGTGCAATAGTTCAGGATCATCATACAAACCTCTCTTCTGAAAATGTCAGTTTGCTAGCATTCATAAAAACGAATGAGAGGCACATACCAGCTCAGACTGCAACCTCAGTATTTGTACCCTGGCCTAGTCATGGTTTTGGTGATGTAGAAATGGACCATCCTGGTGGCACTGGCAGTGGTAGCATGAAACAGCCTACCACTGATGTAGATGATGACACAATGCAGACAGAATTTCCCAGTGGTCAGACTTCAGACATAGATGACTGTGATGACAGCTTTCTTTATGAGGATGATGATGATGAGGTTAATGTTGGCAAGTTTTAACTTAAGTTGTTAAAAGGCTGTCACATTTGTTGTATGATACATGTTTTCTTTTTCATAAGGTTAAATGAGTGTCCCACTTAGAGTGTTTCAAATTCCATATGTCATGTTACATTTGTATCAGAGAGCACAATATATCCTGGCCCCTGTACCACCATCATAAGACCGCTGTTAGCCACTCCACCACAGGGAATTACTTTCTATGCCCCCCAGACCATCACCATGAGACCGCTGTTAGCCACTGCCACCACCACCAGATGCAGGAAGATGTCAGAGGGAATGTCATCATGTGCTGCAGCTATGACCACTAACACCCACCACCAGTGTCATTCTGACAATGTTTTTTCATTACATTGACTATACCAAGGCAGAGGGAGTCGAACAGGAGACCACATCAATCAGCCACAGGCACAAGGCTTCTTACTATAAAGTGAGTATGTGTACTGATGTTTTTTATGTTATTCAACTCCTTTAGCTGTGTGTTTTGTTTTCTGTTGCTTTTCTGAGCTGCACTGGTCAAACACATATGGTAAACTTATTTTGTTTTTTACAGGTTAACAACAAATGACTCTCCTTCACTGAAAGTCGGTATCAATAACACAGCAGCAGTACTGTGCACAGGAACCTATGGAATATCCATTTCCAATCCATACTGGTAAGTATATATATTTTATTTCATCTGTTCCTTTTTTTTATAAGAGTGCAACAAATCCGACTGAGGATTCATAAACTAGGTGACATGTGTACGTCACAAAAAAAATTTCTGCAACATATCATGCACTGCATTCCAAACTTGCAGCTATGCAGCCATGACAGTGTTGAAAAAGTTGGACCCAGGTTTATGTTACTTGATAAGATGTGGATTTGAAATGTAACTTGAGTTGAGATTCAAGGACACTGACACACTATATTTGTTACACAGCCTGGTACTAAATTAAGTTGTGATCTGCTGATTGCAGTGGGACAGCTTGCTATCTGTGTTAATCCAGATACCCGTGGAACAGCCATAGCTTAAACTTTGGCCCTGTCCACACTACACCGCTACGGCCCGGTAACGGATGCAATCCGTTATGGCTGGGGAGCGGTGCAGTGTGTCCACATTACGGTGGTGTCCATTACAGTACCGGTACCGCCGGTCCACACTAGGGGTGCTGGGTGACTGTTACGGTGGCACCCGTTCCCAGGATGCAGCTCACGCTGCGCTACGGGCCCTGCAGGGGACCGTTACCATGCATCCACACTTCTCCCGGTAACGTTGCCGAGGCATAACCGGTTTCATAACCGTTGTTGAAACCACCTCATATGTTTTTTCAACAATGGTTACAAAAATGCCTTCTATAACATTACAGGTGTAAATGCAAACCATTGCAGTAACGGTTTGGGCACTCCATAATGTTACAGAGGTGTAGTGTGGACAGGCACTGTCCACACTGCACTGAAAATATGTAACATTTTGAAACCATTACAGACTGAAAGGCCTTGTGTACACTACCCTTGGAAATCCTCTCTGTAATGTTACAGAGGGTCCAAGCAATTACTGTAATGGTTTGCATTTACACTGGTAACATTACAGAAAGTGTTTTCTTAACTATAACAGATACCTGTTGTGAGGTGGTTTCAACAATGGTTTCTGCAATGTTTTAAATCTCTGTTTAACCCTGTCCACACTACACAAGTAAAATCATGTAACATTTTCAAAATGTTTTCAGTAGTAGTGTGGATGCACTGCAACATTTCCAGTCTGTACCGATTGTAAAACATTACAGATTTTTAGTGCAGTGTAGATAGGTCCAAAACATTACAGTGCATCCACCCTACCACTGATAACATTACAGGATTTTACTTATGTAGTGTAGACAGGCCCAAAATACCATTTTTCAACAATGGTGTTGAAACTGCTTTCTGTGACGTTACCAGTGTAAACACAAATTGTTACGGTAATGATTTGGACCCTCTGTAACATTACAGAGGGATTTTTCTGGTGTATTATGGACAAGACCATAGTGTTACTGCTGCAATCAAGTTGTAATAAGTCCTTAATTTCTTTTTTAGGAAACTTCCAGATGCTTTGTTGTGTCATAGTTGCCTTAGCCAAAGAAGTTCTTCAATATCAGGTCCCCCCCCCCAGGCTGGGGCAGACATACAACATGCAGAAGTCATTTCAATCAATGACCATGACCATCATTACTAACCAGACTCAAGAAGGATGCAGATGAAATCTGTGAAGAAGTAACCAAATAAGAAACCATTAATGAGACCTACCTGCAAATATGCTCCCACCCCAAAAAAAATACTTACCTTCATTGGCTTGAGAGTATTCCATTTCCAATTTCAACACAAAAATTTCTCATCATGCACTGGAATGTGCACATTAACAGTATCTGTGACCTGTGATACAAAACAATACCATGAAATACACAATGGGGCGAGAGCTATCCCAATGCAATAAATCTCACTGCAGTGAGATAAATGCTGACTGGGGTGAGATAAATGTTCACTGCAGTGAGATAAATGCTCATGACATCAGTGGAGTGAGATATATCAATTTATTCTCACTCCACTGACGTCACCTAGTTAACCCTACAATAAAACTCCTACAACCAATAAACATAACATCAGTAAAACTCACCTGAACCTCAATAACACAATCTCAAACTCCTCTATGTTCTCGTGCTCTTATTCACAGCCTGAACATAAAATCTCCGGCAAAACAACTGTACTATCCCTGTAGAAATAAAAAAATGCCTGCTATCAGACTTATATACAAAAATGAAGAGAACTTGTAAAACAAACAACATTCAAACACAACCAAAAGCCTGCCAAACGAAACAAACAAGTATGACAAAATATACAAAAAAGACCTCGATGGAGAATGAAATTGTAGATCTATGTACCCAGTTTGAATGGGACACTGAGCCCCTGCTCGACCCTAGGGAACACCTTATACCAGAAAACCAAGAACAACAAATGCCGCAGAAAAACTCATATTTCCTAGATCCAGACTACAACGAAAAATACATTCATAGCACTAAAAATTTAAACACAACAAAGAAAACAGAAACAGATCTAAAACATCTACAACAGTTTCTACTACAGGACTTGGAGATCACAACTCCCATTACTAAAATTGAACCAGAAGAACTGGACAGCCTGTTATGCCATTATTTTATAATGGCACAAAAAAAGGATAGCACAGATTACAAACCCCTCACCATTCACTCCCATTTCCTGAGTATAGAGAGACATTTAAAAGAAAATCGATACTCGGAATCTCTCTCCACATCTCTGAAATTCGAAAAAGCACAAGTCGTATTATCTAAACAAAAACATTTAAAAGAAAAAGGAATGGGAAACAAGCCATTTGCTGCAAATGACATCACAGATGAAATACTAACAAAATTATACGACAGGAATCTACTAGGGCCTGACAACCCACAATCTCTCATCAGTTCCATGTGGTTAATTGTCAATTTATACTTCGGAATTAGAGGAAACTCAGAAGCTCAAAACATAAAATGGGGAGATATAACTGTAAAAAAAAAACAGCCAAAACACAAATTACCTGGAATTCTCCACTGAAAACAAACAAAAACCCGCAGTGGCTCAAACCCCAAAGACACCAGGTTAATAAAACCATGAGCCTATGAAACCAGAGACCCTAAACAAAGTCCTGTAAAAATATACCTAACATACAGAGACAAACAACCTTACAAATGTAACACCCCAGATGCACCACTATTTCTATCAGTACATTATCCCATTAAAATACATTCCCCATGTTGGTACAAAAACCAGCCTCTGGGGATCAATTCCATAGGAAAGATTTTCAAATCCAGGAAGTAGGGCTAGAAACCAACTGAAGACTCACAAACCATTCCATTCGGAAGCACCTGGTGCAAAAACTGATGGATTCTAACATTGCCCACACAGAAATTATGCAAGTTTCTGGACACAAGAAGCTTGAATCTTTCAACGCGTACTCCAAATTAAATGACAAAAAGCAAAGAAAAATATCAGACTTACTGAGCAACCAAGTGAATGACGAGGAAAAACCCTCTACTTCCAAACCTTCCTCTCACAGCACTCTGAACCTGAAACCTGGAACACCTGCTGCCTGTTACATGGACATGCTCCCAGCCTGCTTCAACAATCCAGTCATTAATGAATCCCATATAACATTTAACATAATACAAGGTTAATATGCCAAAGTAAGAACTGTCACTTACTACTACGTAATTGAACAACACTAAACATTCTTTTTTCTTGCCACAGGACACCAATATCAACAGACAGCCAGAAAAAGAGACAGAGACTTAACATCGGACTCGGATACTGACTAAACCCCAAACTGCAAAATGAAACAGTCGGACACTACAATCACCACTCCCCACATTATTAAAGATTGATTTCCTGATTTGCTGACTTGAAAATGTTTACTTTCAAATAAAAGTGTAAATGAGTGCTTGACATGGAGTTCCACAAAATAAACCCTATCTTCTTCTCAGGACTCTGCGGTGAATAAAACCGCAAAACACTAAATAAAACTCATTACATCTGCACAAAGCATTTGCCAACAATAAATAAATAACCTAAATACACAATCTCACAAATTACCCCTACTCTCCAGTTAGCTTCCACCTCTCAAACACTGCAACCAAACAAAACATACTGTACATAGCACAGCCCTAAACAACCGCAAACCTATAACAACATTATTTCAATGATGCTCTCACCCGATTTGTATAAATAGCACACATGATGTGCATGTCGGGAGGTATGATAAATATTCTCACTCCTGCAGAGTGAACTGTGCATTCTCACTCTGCAGGAGTGAGAATATTTACCATATCTCACTCCTGCCCATCATGTATCCCATACATATACTGTATATATATATGTTCATGGCAAAAAACTCTGTTTAATGCATCAGTTAGGGTTGTTCCACAACAAAAAAAGTGAGGAAATTCAGTGTTGGGGTTGAAAACCCTAACTCCACATTCACTCCCCCAGCACCACACACACACACACAGACACACGCACACACATGCAAGTAGCTGGGAGGACCAAGCCAACATGACCAATCACAGACAACCAGCAGCATGTGACAGAAATAAAATACAACTGTAAATGTACTACAAGACATCCCCACCCACCCATCCAGGTACTGCATGCTCAGTGGAGATCCACAGCAAAACTGAGGCCATGTACACCAAATGTACACATCCCTGATTGCAGGTGCACACAACTTACCACACTTAGGAGTTGCATGGCCTTACCTAGTGATGCCACACACCCCACGACAAATGGTGGTGCACCGTAACTATACACCAGCAATGAAACTCCATGATTGCAGAAAGACAGTTGTTTGCACACTCATAAGTACACAGAAGTACAATACAACTGCCTAGATCTACTTCAAGACACAAACATCATCATGCCACAACAACTGTAGAATTTGAGCTTGTGTTGTGCTTACCTGTATGTTTTCTGTGTCTGTACACTCAAGATGCAGAACATAATCTTGAGGTTTTTTTTTTATTTAGTTGTTTAACCAGGTATAGCACACTAAGCTGAAAGATTTTTTACAGGAGTGACCTGGGAGCACAAGGAGGTTAAGTGACTTGCTCAGGGTCACACAGTATGCAAGTGGAAGCTGTGGGATTCAAACCCAGGTCTGGTCTGCTGGATGTCACCAAATTTGCAGCTCAGAGCCTTAGACCACTGCGCTATACTGTAGGTTCAGCAACCATTGCCTGTACAAGGGTCTGCGAGTTCTAATTCTGCTAACAGGTGTGCAGCCTTAGTGATTGAGGTGTACCAGTAATGTGTATCAACTTACTTTTGCTGTGGCTGCATACTCAGAATACAGTAACTGCACTGTGTGGGGGAGGAGACTATGTGGCTCACCCATAGGAAAAAAGGAAAAAGTAAAAACTCTAACATGGGCCTTAATGAGAACATAGAGCTTGCAGTTTTTTTAAAAAAATATAAGTGATTTGTGGGATTTGTTATTATAGGCTCTAGATAACACAGTTACATATTTTAGAAAATCTGTTTAAATTCCAGCTGTAATGAAAATACATTAGAATGTATTGTTCCCAAAGAGGATCAGTGAAATATAGTTTTGTCTTGTTTTCTCCCATTGTTGCTTAGTAGAAAGATAGTGCCTGGTTACCTCATTTTAATTTAGTTAGGTTACACAAACAAGTGATTAATATTGAAATGCATATATAACATGAATTGTGTTTGAAATAGTTAAATATAAACACATCACTTGATGTAACATTTTATTTGAGGTCACCAAGTTCACCATGTTTTGAATTTTGGGGTGATTCCTTGTAATAGTATGGGACTAATGGATTAATATAATATATTAAGAGTTTTTTAGTCTTAAGTGGGTCACTAATTGATGATTGCTATTTATTTAATAGGGACTTTACATGTATTGGTGAACCAAAGTCACATGGCTAATTGGACTGTGTATTTAAGTGAAGCATTGTCATGTTGTCTTTTACTCTGAGGAAGCCTGGCAGTGTACCAGGTGAAACATTAGTACTTATTCAAGCCTTTGTTTTGTACTGTGCTGGTCTGCATATTAAATTTGGATTCATATTTCCGCCTATAGCTGTTTTTATTGTGCTGTATGAGTGCTTGCATTTTTGCTTCTTTTCGTGGCTCACCCATGCAACTCATAAGCATGCAAGGATGACTGTAGCTGCAGTTCCATGGCTGTAGCACATATGCTATAGTCAGTGTAGCTCTAGATCTGTAGTCAGTATGCAGTACCTGCCCAGAACAATAGCATTAATTATATAAGGCCATGCTAATGGTAACTATGCTAAGGTGAGCATACTTTCAATGAATCAGGTATAGAACTGATCTCCATCATCTCAGTTTTGCTGAAGGTTCATAGTCAGGATGCAGTATATGGTATTGCGCTTTGGGGGAGCATCCCCTCACTGATGACATGTGAGTCATAACTGTGGGAACAGGAGTGCAGATGCAATCACCAAGGTATACCGTTTATGTCCATGCCCTTTGTTTTCCTGTGGTTTTGCAGTCAGGATGCAGCAAGTGGTGGGGGTGGCCATTCTGTGGCTGACACTGCACAATTCATGAGTGCACAAAGATCTGTACAGCTGCAATGAAGAAGTTTCACTGTTAATGTGCATGTTCTTATTTTTGCTGCACCAGCAGCCAGCATGCAGTACCTGGTATCGGGGCTTGTTCATTGCCAGCCAAAGGCTTACGGTGCCTAATTGTGTTAAGTTGTACATACCTACAATCAGATAGAAATACCATGCACCTCCAAGGCCTAACTTTTGCTGTGGCTCTCCAGTCTACATGCAGTAGTGGGTGTGATGGGGTGTGTGGCATCGCTAGGTAAGGCCATGCAACTCCTAAGTGTGGTACGTTGTGTGCACCTGCAATCAGGGATGCATACAATTTGTGTACATGACCTCAGTTTTGTTGTGGATCTCCACTGAGCATGCGGTACCTAGTTGGGTGGGTGGGGATGTCTTGTAGTACATTTATACAGTTGTATTTTATTTCTGTCACCTGCTGCTGGTTGTCTGTGATTGGTCATGTTGCCTTGGTCCTCCCAGCTACTTGTATGTGTGTGGTGCTGGGAGGGTGGGGGGTGAATGCAGAGTTAGGGTTATCAACCCTAACACTGAACTTCCTCGCTTTTGTTGCTGTGGAACAACCCTAACTGATGCATTAAACAGAGTTTTTTTGCCATGAATTTCCTGTGTTTTTGAGAAGTAATGCTGTCATATTATTTTTGAATATCTTATTAAGAACATATTTTTGTTTTCAGAACACAGGCTGAACAACATATGTATACATCTCACTAAATAAGTAGTAATCTGATAGTATTCACACAAATATTGTTCATGTGCTACAACTTATATGTGCTAATAAAATAATAAACCTACAAAATATTAAATGTATATGTTCACCACATTGAAGAATACCAGTCTCATAGTGATAAATGGAAAGAATGTAGCAATGAACATCATGCAGTATGCTTAAATGCAGTACTGCAGCAACACCAACATACATAGTATCACTGTTACATTATGATAAAAGAAAGACACAAGACAGGTAGATAAGGCTTAAAAAGATTTATTGCCCAACTAATAATTGTGAGAACACCAAATTAAAAATCCAATTGGTGCACAAAAATCAGTCTCACAAAACAACCACATTTATGTTTTTCACTGTTACTTGAAATACATGTAAACCAGTATGACAGACAGTAAATCAGTGACATGTAACAGAATCAAAAAACACAGAAGGGCAGCCATAACATCACTGTCTGAACACGGTTAACACATATGAAACAGTTATGATGTTGTTGTTATTGTGTGACTGATAGTGTGAATATTCCTGGGGTGGGCAAAAAACCAGATGCAACTTTTAAACTCATAGCAGCACAAACCGGCTATGGTTTACAAAGAAATATATTTCTGAAACTAACAGTTTAACATTTACTGTTAATGTATTCTATGTGTAGACATAGGAATACATATTCACATAGGTGTACATGTGAATACATATTGCAATATTACTGTATTTGGAAAATTCCCACCCGACCCCTCAATAGAGGCAATCAGAGAATATTATCAGGAACAAAAAAATGCTCAGTTGTCATCAGTGAAAGTGTCTGATGTACAGTTTTCAACTATTATAAACATACATTAAGGTAAGGTTAAATACAAGCATTTCTGAAACTATATAGTAACAGTATTATATACATCACTATAAATGTTCAAAAAATAGTTACATAGGTACAGAACTAGTTAACCACCTTCATCTGTTACATCTCTTACTTACGTGAAACCAATTTTTTACTGAATACTATGAATATAGCATCTTACGATATGATAAGCAAAAACTTTGTGCACTAAATAATAAAGATATCAGTAAAGGAACACAGTAACTTGTTATTAATGATGGCATATGAAATAACAAAATAGTACATATGTGCAACTGCATACAGTAATATGTCATGTTAACAAATATAAGCATACTACTACTTACTGTTTATTAGTCTACAACTGTGTAAGAGAAAATCCATACTTATAATGCTATCAATCAGCGTATATGTTAGTTAATACTACTAGTGTTTACAACAGAGTACTAAGTACTACAAAAAATATATTAAACATTGTATCTATCTATCTATATGTATATAATATATATATACAATCTAGACACCCGAAAATGAAACAGTCATAGTAATGCACTGTTGCAGAAAACAGTCAAGATATTTGTTCAAGACACAAGCATAAGAAAAAAATGGATACAGAGCACGCATCATAGTTCTCAACACATGACAGAGTGCTGTTAATCTTTAGTTAAAGATATAATACACAGTGATGTAAATGCACATGGACAAGCATTGTACCTTACTACAATCACACATATAGCAAATGTGCCAAGTGTGATTTCTCATGCCTGCATATAGCATACTCATAACAAAAGACTATGGCAGAAGACAGTGACCAGATAGGAGTATCTCTTTTGACATGCAGAGGTCTTTGTTAGACATGTAAGTGTGGTTTCTCTAGTGACTGTGAAAACAGCTGGCACTGATTAAAGACCACTGCAACTATTTTCACTGTGTCACTGATAAACGCAACAATCTTAAAGTCACAATGAGTCTACATATGCAAGAGAGCCATGTGATATATTCCCTTTGTAAACACAACTGTACATTTGCTAATAACAAATAACAGTGTGACAAAACTCACTGTGTAAGAGAAAAATGGACAGCAAAGTAAATGAATTTTCACATGTTGTGTAACTGTTCCTCTGACACATTAAGATTGGCATAATTCTTCAGTATCAGTACATATGCAGTTTTTAAGTATCGAGGCAGTCTCTGTTTGAAAGAGCTTGTTGAATCATCGCACTTGACCCATCCAGTTCTGTACCTCAACAAACAAGTGTAATGTTCAGAATGTACAGACTGGCCATAGTGGTAGATCACAGCATGACTGTCAAACACTGCCTGGTTAAATACTACTCTACCAGCTGTGAAATCAGTGATGGGTGTGCCAACTCTGAGCCCATTGGAGTCAAATCTATGCAATACTAGCATAAGATATTGAGATGAAGTCCTCAGACATATGGACTGAGTACATGTACCTCCACACCTCATACACAGGTGACCACTTTCAGCATTAGTAAACAAGTGCCAAAACCTTACAGCTTTACTCTGAGGCACAAACAGAGAAACCCAAAGCATGCCTTCTGTGGTTTGTTGTTCTGAATGACCACATAACAGACATACGTACTTGGTGACATATGACACAGTAAAATAATGTCGCACTGAAGTTCCCTCTTCATCCAGGCTGTTTATGATAACCATCATAAACTTGGTAGTGTCCTGCTGCATGTTTTCAGCAAACGTACTGCATCCATCATATGTGCCCAACACTTGCCGCAGAGGTGTTAGTGACTGCACATTCTTAGACTGATCAAAAGCCATGTTAACAAGCTGCTTCAATTCCTTTGATAGTGCAGTGGCTTGGGAAGCAGATATTGCCTCAACAAAGTGTGGCATTATAGAGAAAGACCTGCACAGCTGCATTGGCATAGCAGTTAACTCTAGTACTGTTGTCAAACACAGGCACAACAGCCATCCCAACTGACTTCTGAACAACAGCTGGCTCCGCATCTATATTTGACATTGTGATCTTCTTAGAACTCTGAACAGTTCCATCAGTTGTGCAAGCTCATTTTCTTTTGTTGCCAACTGCAGATGTGACTGAAGGATGTAAGACAACCACATACATTGGTAGTGGTATTAAAGACATCTGTGGCTGGTATAGAGTATGTAATCTGTTGTACTCAACTATACAGCGCTTGTCAGCACGTGTCTTCTGAGGTGCGACTGTTATAATGTGCAGCCCAGAAAGACTACGTACATGTGAAAGTGCGATGTAGCTCATGCCATCTTTGAAAATGTCTGTCCCTATGTCCACCATTGCTGAATCCAAACCCAAGCCTTGAGACTTGTGAATGGAAACAGCATATGCAACACATATTAGGAACTGTTTCCTGTTCACATAGATATCCTTCAATACCTGGAACTTAGCACAGGTACGATCAATCTCGACAGGATGTTCCATGTTGTCAAACTGGACAACAAGTGTCCAGATAAATGTCTTTTGAACATTGTAGACAAAGTCAATGATGTTACCCATGGCACCATTTACCATAACATGATCCACATCAAGATTGCAGTGTAGCATGACACATGCGTTCTTATAAACTGTAAGTACAGCTTCTAGACCAGCTGTGTGTGAAACATCTGACTTAATTCAGACAGTTGTTCAGTCATCTTAGCTACCAGCTTCCAACTTAAAATGACACCATCGACTGTCAACAGCACATAGTGTGAGAATTGATTGATTTTCTCTCTGCAACATGACACTGTTGAACTCAGAGCATTTCTTTAGTCATGGCATAAGACACACAATGCGTGTGCCTGTGGAACACTCATCACTGAAAACATCACATGCAGTTTCTATGGATGTAGTGTCCATTCTGATTCTTCATCCATTTAACATTGCGACATGTTCTGGTGACAGAGAACCTGTTGGAGCTTCATCCAACAGTGCCTTGTAAGTCATGTCAGCACTTTGGTGCATATTCTGATTCAGCTCGACACAGGTAAATAACTCCCACAGGTTAAATCCTCCAATGCAGCCAAATGTATTCTTGACCTGCTTCACAGTCAGAGCTGCAAAGACATGTTCTACATTCACTGGTGCAAGCTGTAAAAGGTCTCCAAATACAACAATGCTTTTTCCACCGAATGCATCTCCATAGTCAGTCCCCAGGATCTCCTGTAGACGTAGATGTATACAGGCAAGCATCAAATTAGAGACCATACTAATCTCATCAATGATGAGTAACTTCAGCTTACTAAACATTGAATGAAGCTGAGATGCAACATTAAATGACAGTTTCCGATACTCTCCTGCTTTGCCATGCTCCACTGGCAACATGAACAGATGGTGTAATGTCACACCACCAATGTTGTATGCTGCCAGTCAGGTGGGAACACTAACAGCAACAGATGTCGCTGACCATGTCAAGGTCCATATTTCAGCTGTGATGGCCTCAATAAGGAAATTCTTTCCTGTACCAGCTGAGCCACTGACAAACATCAGCAGTGGTTTGTAGTGAAGACAGTCACATTTCTTCTCATCATGCAGTATCCCATGCTGGACAGTGACAGTTACCTCAGAGTAAACCACATGCTGTTGGACATTGAGTCTCTCTCTCAGCTCAGCTGGGTCAGCACTGAAGTGCGTACCGTGTTGCATGGCACTCTCCACTTCCGACATGAGTACTTCTGAGGCATTCAGAGGCAGAGGTTCTCCAAGGATACCTTGTCCTTCTGGATCGAGATTGTCCTGTGAGCTAACAGGAGTATCCTCCTCAAGTAGCTTTTGTGCCTTTTCACGCTGCTCCTTCTCAGTATCTAGCCTCTGTATGTATATCTCTGAGTATTGACTTTTGAATGTTTCATAACTGTGATTAAACTCTTCCTTGAATGTGTCACTGTCACCTTTCAATTCAGCCTCATTCTTCCAGGGTCTAAATAAGAATAACAGAGCAAAGTAGTAATGCTATCTGCTCTCAGGTGTGCCTAGATGTAACTTACAGTGGTCAATGAGCCAATGCTCGTGTCTCTTAAGACAGCCATCCACTCCTCTGACCTTGTAAATGTCATGTGCACAATCAGATGAGACATCTGTCTTGTAGTCATACCACTTAGCCACCTGAAATAGACACATATCATCCATGTCTTCATGTCTGCAGGGGTAGTATGTGTCAATGAGGTTATTCTCCAAGATATGTCTTGAAGAAGGTCTATTGACAGCCAGTTCCTCAATCTCAGCATGAGGAATAAGTACACACATTTTCACTTCTCTTTGTAGTTCACACTGAGAAAGCGGACAGCATCAGACTTGCCGTACAGATGTGTACCAATCAAGCGATCACCAGCCTCATAAGCACCACATTCTCTGCGTGAAAGGGTCTTCAAGCCTAGTGACCACAACTGAGATGTCAGGCTCTTGCCTGAGCTAGCAATATCTTCCCAAAGATCTTGCAAGCTAGTCTGCTTATGTTTAGTTATGTACAAAGTGACGTACTGTATCAGAGCCAATGAGTTGTCAGCCACAAACTGAACATCTATGTTTGCTTGCCACATTAGCAGATGAGTAGTGTTGTATTCATTGATGTACACCTCTTTCTCATTTCTGGATAACTCATATACCCTCTTGGTTGATTTTGCGTTCAAGTGGTGTCGCATTGCTGAAAGCAGATCATTCATGCAACCATCCTGACAGACAAGTCTAGGAAATCTGAAATGACATCTTGTGTACCAATCAGATTTGTTCTTCACTACCCAGCAGCAGTACTTTGCACAAATATGGTGCTGGAACTTTTGCACCAACTTCCACAATGTTGGACTGTTGTACTTGTCCGGAATGTGGCAAGTAATGTATTTCTTGATGAATGCGAGCACTTCTGCTGCTTCATGCTCAACTATATGGGGGCATCCTTGATCTACAGCAACATGTGAATATGAGGAGCACCTTGCACCTGATACTCCGTCCTCCAAAAGTAATGTTCCACAACACCAAGAGGCAGATTGTCTTTTGACAAAATGAAAGTCAGAATATCATGGAACTGCTTCTGAAAATGCCTTGTGACAGTGACAGGGTCAAGTGAGCACATCTCACCAACAGTCATTGATGCAATACCATCAATATCAGAGTTTACCCACTTCAACAGTTCTATGACCTCATCCCAGGCATACTCAGCACAACTGAGTGTGACAAACCATGTGGCTGCACCATGGTGTTGCAGCATTGTAATCACCTCAGAGTGTCTGCAGTACCAATATTCTTTGGTTCCACATAGACTTGGCAGAATAGAAGACAAATTAACTTGCACATTTTTATCTTTCTGCTTCAAATTCTGAAGAAACTGTGCAGCTGTAATTCCATCAAGTGGAGTAGTCAGACGAATAGTATGTGCAATAGATGCAGACAATATGCCAAGTTCACTCTCCCACAGGAGATGAAACAGGTACTGTATGTTTTGTTTGAATTTGCCATCTTTACTGAGCACATGGCTTGTTCAGTACTCAGCACCCTGTATACGCACTTCTCTTTCATCAAGGTGACCACCTGACCCTTTTGGGAATAAATCTGGGAAACAGCGTGCTTCCAGTGTTGCCTCCCAAATGCTGACAGGCTCACCTTTCACCTGTTTCATTTGATAGAGATCAATATTGTCCCCTACCAAATCTTTGCCATGTAGTGGATGAGTTGTGTACTGTTCGTACACATTGTCATTTGTTTCCACCTTGACCTTCTCAATCATTGGCTTTGTGCTGTCCAAGTCATCATGATGAAGAGGAACACAAGTGATGTGATCAATATTAAGGTCTGCATAAAAAAGATTGTTGTTCTTTAAGTGAGTAAGGACAAGCTTCACCTTCTCAGCATTAACAACATCCTGCCAAATCACCTTAGACTTTGTTGGCACACCATTTACAAGAATAACCAAACTGTTTTCAATGGAGATAGCTTCCACATTTTCCTGCAGAGGAAGTGGAAGATACATGATGGAACTCTTAAGAGATCTGATGAGTTCTTTTTGAGGAATATTCCGTGTCTTTGTGTTCATATGTAGAATAGTTTGAAATGGTTTTATTGTTTGAATAAGAATCCATTCAAACATATTCAATGTGGCAATCTCACTTGGTGTCACATTTGCCTCCATGTTGTTCAAGACTGACATTGCTGGCAGAATGTTACACTTCACTTTGGAAACACAGTGCTTGCACATCACTATGATTGGGTCTAACTCAAACTCAGACTTTAACAGCAGAAATCCTAAAAGTCGAAAACACATGTCATTGTATGGTGACAAGGTTTCCAGATTCATGGTGACTGTTTGTTTTTCATAAAAAGGCGTTCACATGACACACATACAGAGTCAAATTTCTGTCTCTTTGCCAACTCAAATTTGGCAATTGATTTCCCAAACTGTTTGAGAATATCACTTTCTAGGACAGACACACAATTCCCATCAGGAATAGATCCATGAGTAACCATAGTATCAGTCACACTGCTGACATGTTGCAGCTTTTTCAAAAATTGAATGGCACCATGCATGTCACCAGACAACAGTAACTCATTCAGATGAGTATACTGACAGACAACTCTATGAACTTCATATACCCTGTACACAAAATTCCTCATCCCTGATTGATGCACTTCCAGCATCCGCATATGGTGAAAGACACTGTCACAAACACCACTATCTATGCATGCAAGGGAGTGACCCATAAGTCCAGTGTGTGGATGGATCTCACATAGGTCAATGCTCTCAAACAGTTTATATCTGTCTTTATGGTCAGTAATGACAAACAGGTTGATAAAGTGCTCAACTTTCTCAAACGATGATTGCTTATGGTTGCAAGTGTCATTGCATATCCATGAGAGACTGTGACATTTACAAGGCTGTATAGTTGCCTCACATTCATCATCTTACTCCATCATAGAATCATCACACACACTGAGCACATTACAGACTTTGCCAGACTCATCAATGCACAACTTGCTGTCCTTTTTCTGAGAGTAATATGACTCCTTCCAGAAATATGCCTCTGAGTGCTGTGTGTGCAGCCACTGTCCTGTGAAAACATCACAGAAATTGTGCAGATTCAAGATAGGATATCATTGTAGCCTCATCTTTACATCATACACAATTTTTCTAAACTGCTCAAGTACATGAGACATCTTACGCCACAAACGTTGAGGAGCAAAAACTGCTCTGTTTACAAATGTGCGTACTTTCAAGTGCAGTTTCATCAAGCTGAGATGACTCTTGATTTTTCTGCACTCATGTCTCATCACAGCAGCAATAAGTCTTTCAATCTTGTCTTTAGAAGCTAGAGATCTAAAATACTTCTGCTTCCTCAGAGAAGCATCAGCAGCAATACATTTTCAGTGCTGAATAGTACGTGTGTTTATGTGTGTCTTTGCAACAGTAGCTTTTCTGCTTACAGATCTACACAACTGTTGCTTAGCTACGCATTGTTTCCTTGCTGTTGAGCAAGCATGTCCTTTCCCTATAGAGTGATAAAGCTCTGAATCCACTCCTTTGCTAGGATACTTAATTGTTTTACATCTTGAACAAGCATCACTGACTTTTACATCACCCTTTTGCAACGCTGAACTACTGTGATACCTGTTTTGTCTCTGTTTAGATTTCTGTCTTTGTTTAGATGGCATTTTCAATGTTTCACTATTCACAGTTCAGTACACCAATCTTACAGAACAATCAGACACCTGTATGGGAAGTACAGAAAAAAAAAGAAAATTAAAATCCATGTCTTTAGTGTCTTTCTAACATCACATACACATGCACCATCTCTATGTCATATGAGAAGAAAAAAATACTACTGCCTAGTAAAGATTGTTGAGATAATTAGTTTAGTAAGTGAAGGTCAGTGAAGCAATAGACAGTGTTTTCAAATGGTGACAAACATAACTTTTATAATAATATGACAATAAATATCAACAAATGTGAAAAATCAAGCAGTGCTGCAATTGTAAACATACACACTGCTGTTCTACCTAATAAAAACAGTTTTTAAAAAAATCAGAACAGTAGTGTCAAACATATGACACTTTTAAAAAATGTAGTGTTGTGCATGCGACACTGCTGAAAAAAGTGGTGTTGAATGTGTGACACTGTCGAATGTAGCATTGCAAAGTGATGGTGCATGCACGACAGTGTCGAATAATGGTGTCACACGCACAACACTTTCGCAGATGCCAATTATTTTACACCCCTTTCACAGTCAGCCAATTACAGACTGGAGGTTATTTGACTGACAGACACTGAAACCAATGCATCCCTGCATATATCAGGCCATATCGAACTGCCAATCACAAGCTCCAAACAGTGAAGAAGAAAGACATAGCAGCCATTTTTGAGAAAATGAGATACCCTGCTTCTTACTCTGTAAGTAAACCACATTTTCAAATCAACTTTTCTAGCATCATAAAAACCATTTGCAGTACAAAAATAGTATTAAACAAAGTGTCTTTTGATGCTGTATTTGACTATGACAATATCACTTACCTGCCATACTGTTAAAAAAAATTACAACAATTTAAAGTAAGAGTCTTAATCAGTACTTACTAGCACAGATAGAGCTGCAAATGGAGGCAGAAGCAAGCAGCACGTGTATCATAACAAGACAGAACCAATCCCATTTTTCTGTTTAACTGTAATTGTTTGAAGTAGCCAATAGCAATGTTACATTTTCCCTCTAAGAAATATTTCTGCATTTGTGTTTGACAGCAAGAACAGCCATTCAATGTAATAATAGTCAGTGCATGCACTGTATTGGCCAATCATGGTAAATCATTAACCAATAACATGGCAAATCAGAGTGATTAGTATCAGTCCACAAAATCAATGTTGAAGCAGAGAGGGAAACATTAGTTTCACATTCACTTGTGGCTAGCCTCTGCAGGTGAAATACTGATTTTTTTTGGTAGCTCTCTGTCTACGTCTCAGTTTAAAAGCTAAGAATGGCAGAAAACAGCAGATGGAACGTGTGGGTAGTGGGCAGCAGCATAGTAAGGCGTGCTTCAGAGTATGCTCAGAGGGGTGATTTTTGGGAGAGAGACCTGCAGCTTCCAAATTGCTCTGTAAAATGGTTTGGCAGAGGTGGCATGAGGTGGGAGCATCTCATGCCGACAATGCACAGACTTTTGACTACTCAAGCTTGGCCAGACATACTGCTGATCCATCTCAGAGGTAATGATTTGGGCACTAAAAGGTGGAAAGATTTAGTCACAGAAGCAAAATTGGACCTTGCTTCTATTATGCACATGCTGCCTACCTGTAAAATCATATTTTCTGATATTACAGAGCATAGAGTCTGGCAAACAGAACAGCACATGTACCTGCTTGACAGAGCTCACAGAAAGGTAAACATTCAAATATCTGGATACCTTTGCATGGCTGGGATGCACATCATACGTCAATCTCAAATTAAATATTGTAATGATTGGCTCTACCTACCAGATGGTGTGCACATATTGGCAGTTGACTTTTCCTGGATGACCTTTGAGATGGGATACTCACAGTCCTCTAAAAATATCAAGCTGTAACAGCAGGCAGAATTGTAAACAAAAGGCTCTTTTAAGAGCCCATTACATTGGTCAAAAAATAGAAAAGCTGCACTAACACACACATACAAAATAATACCATCTTCCTATCACGCCGTTATATGCATTCAGATTCATGTAAATGTTCTGAGTTTCATAATACATTCAGACATAGCTCTATCTAAAAATAACTGTTTAGTTTCACTGTGTCTGTAACACACACTGAAACTTATAATTGAAAATATAATTGTTTTAAACTGATTGGCTATATGATTATGCTACTGGCAGCAATAGTACTAGTAATCACCCCCCAAAAAAGTTGCCATACAATACTATATTTGCCAGCCATACTACCAATGATGTACACCAACACCTGTACAAAACTAGAAACAGCACCAGTGAATGGCATGGTGCTACCGGTAACACTACACAGTGAACTGTGCAGCTCACACTGTAGTACCACAAAGCAACACCAGATATTGTATATACACAATCCATCACTTGTATTAATCATGAATACAATATAATTGTAAATATACAATCACAAACATTTAAGTGTGTGATCATGTTCACCATGACATGTATAAAGCTTAAAAATGAATATCTCACAACACTGTGTTCTAATATACTGTTTATTCTCTATGTATTACAGCTTTCTACAGCAAAAGGCAAACTGTTAAAATGCCTTTGTGGTCACAGAGAGAAACATAGAAACATAGACTTTGATGGCAGATAAGGACCGCTTGGCCCACCTAGTCTGCCCATTTCCCTACCTACAGGATAAGCTGCAGATCCTATTTAACCAACAGCCTATTTCTTCCTACTCCCCACAAAAAATGCCTTATGTCTGTCCCATGCATTCTTGAATTCTCCCACAGTTTTAGACCCCACAACCTCCTCAGGAAGGCTGTTCCATGAGTCCACAACCCTCTCTGTGAAAAAATACTTCCTCACATTGCCCCTGAGCCATCTCCCCTCTATCTTCAAATTGTGTCCCCTTGTTCTTGCACATCTCTTTTTCTGAAAGATGCTACTCTCTTGAGAGAGGTGTGTTGCCCGGCTCAGTCAGCCCAGGCCAGGGGAAACCTATGCATACTACTATGTAGTAGAGATATGAAACTAGAAAAGATGTGGAGGCACAGCCACAAATATATGCACACTGTGCATAAGGTTTGAAACAAAAATGCAACAATGTGTAAACGGAAGTGGAAGCTGTTGCGCCAGCATTTCTACATACTAAAACAGGCAGAGGAGATACGGGACAGTGATGTGAGCTGGTACTACCTCGCTTATGAGATGTGGGAGACAGCAGGCAAACCAGAAGCGGGGGAGTGCCTAACAGACTGTGAGTACAGAACTATGTGTCAATAAACATGTGTTCTTTTCTAGAAAAAAAAATTATTATTGTGTTAAGGAAACAATGATGTACTCTGCTAAGTTACGGAGATGTACTACTTAATGACCACCTTTGCATATAATGTTGTATGCCACAAAGTTGGATGGCATATTACCCTCAAGTAATGATTTAATTGAGCAATAATGCACAACAGGGTGTGGTATGTAATGGGATATCATCACAGCTCAGGTGGTTAGGCACGAGGCCACAGGCCAAGTGTGTCCAAAAGCCTGACAAGTGATGATATCCCATGATATACCACACCCTGGAGTACATTATTGCTATTATGAAGTGGCTTTAAAGTTTTAGTAGAAAAAAATAATAAAGAAACTTTTAAAACATTTTAAAAATGTTTTTCATTGGGTGTTGGAAGGCTATGTTTTCAGAAAATAGGTCCTGATGGGATCTGAGCAGCAGATGCCGCTGTTGTAGGTAGAGTTTGTGGAACTGTTGTTGTATTTTGCCAGCACTGCTCTAAGTTTTTAAACTTTTTTTTTGACTGTCTGGACTGATGTGGGAGTCAGTGAACATCTGTGTGGATTTATTTTGTTTTTTTTTTGTTAAATTCCTGTCTGCTGAGCATCACTGTCTGAATGGGAGGAATGCAGGTAGACATCTTCGTTGTTTTAGTTGTGCAAATGGGGAAGTACCGACAGTAGCTGTTGAAAGGAGAGAGCAACAGAATGGGTAAAAATGCTCATGGAGGGCTGTTTCTGTGAGTCACCCTGGTTCTGTCTTTTTACTTGATTTCTTTACTGCTTTTAGAGGGGACTCGGAACATAAGCTGCGGTTTTGGTTTGCCATTAGGAGGAGCTGTTGCAGACTGCAGCGCACAGGGGTTACAGTTGTCGGAGGTTAGAGAGTCTGTGTTTGTGGTCTAGTGTGGGACATGGTCCAATTGTCTACTAGTGTCGGCAGCAAACAGACTGGGGCAGCCATTTGCTGTACTATATATTGTTGCGTTGAGCATGCTGCTTTTGAAACTACAAGTGGCAGTGTGTGAGGAGGAGCTGATGCTACCAAACGTTACTTCAGTGTGGCTGTATTTGTTGCAAGGAGGCTGATGGCCAGAGTTTTTTTGGAGCCATGATAATGTAGCCCGATATCATCATGGCTTCAAATTCCTCTCGGGCAATCAGCTTTCTCCAATTTTTTTATCCAGTTCATAATTGATAATGTAACATAACCCCAACCTCACTAAAGGATCCTGTAAAAACACAGTAGTAAAGTGATCAACATAAGGTTCTGATAACAGTGTCAGCAGCTAAAATGTAAGTATTTTTAGAGCTTTATAATAATAAGTAAAAATCATCTAAAACATTTTATTTTTCTGATTGGCTCTTTGCATTGTAGCAATCAAATGTCAGTCTTCTCTTAAGTGCATGGGCAGCTTAGACATACAGTTGCAAAGGTTAAAAATTATCTATCGACATTGTAGATAGTAATATCAACTATCAATACCATACATAGTTTCAATGACAAATCTATCAGCGATTAGAATCACACAAATACCAAACCCAATGCAATCTTTCCAATCTCTCTTTCAATAGATCGCCGAAGGCGTTCCCCACAATGAAGTGAGGTAGTACCAGCTGCAGAACAGGCTGTGGAGGCTGAACATTCTGACACAGACAGTGTGATTATTGTCAAGTCAGAAGGTAAGAAAATTGCACAAGAAAAACTTAGCTGTTGTTATTATTACAGGTCTATATTGATTACACTTTGATGCAGTGAACCCACTAAGCTGCTGTAAGGTTGGTATGTACTGTACAATTTGTATAAGTCTACAGAGTGCAAACCGGAAATAGTTTGTGTATTAGCACACACAAAAAAATCACTGAGCACATAGAATAACTAATTTCCGAAGTATATTGAGCTCAGTTATTAGCAAGTTGTTCTGAAATTGTTGCAAGTAGTAGTACCCCCCTGTGTCTTGTACACTAAAGACATATCACATTTTAACTGTATGAGTAAAAAACAATATCTTACACAGTACTAATGACTCAGAAAGAATAACATAAAGAAGAACAAAGTATTTAGTCACAAAACAGAGTTCTGTTTGAACAAAAGTGAACTCATTAGTATGTTTCACAGCTATAGACATAGTGATTCCTTAACCATTTATACAAAATCATTTAAATGAATATGTCACTGTCAAATTGTTATACATAATACGATGATGTGTGAAAATCTTGTAACCTCATAGGTCAAAATATGTAACATGAACATGGGTAAATCCAGCATAACCAACAACTGACTAATGGAAGTTATAAAAAAGTATTATTATACACATTTTTAATAAATGTTAGACATGGATACACTGTGTAATCGCAATAAGGGTGTGAATCATTGTCTGATTTATCTACTTCTTGTGTGGTTATGGCACTAAGCTACGCCTCGTGATACACCACACAAAGCGTGGGTATATCCCCAGTAACTCACACCCTGTTGTGCCTTATTGCTTAAATACCAATCTGTCTGTGTCTGGACAGAGTATGTGGGGGTGAGGGTGTAGTACGGGGAACAGCAACACTGCTCAATAATTGTAACACTGCAGCTAAACACTGTTACTTTCTTATTAACATTAAACTTGTATTCTTCAACTGAAATATACATTGTGTTATCAATAACTGCACAGTTGCCATGCAGGTAACTGTCCAAAAAACATGGAACAGTAATGCACCCTTTCTGACATAGTCTCACCATCTATCTCCATTAAATTTGTTTCACTATCACTGCAAAGGCACTATCCACAACTTGTATAAGTAGCCGACTTGACATTGCCCGTGTCATGTCATTAAACACCTTACTGTTCCAAGTTGTCTACCATTCATTTGCTTATCTGTTGCTGAGATGTCCATGACCATTATTGAACTTACAAAATACATTGACAGAATGTACAGTGGGAGAGTAACGCCTGTGGCAGTGTGATTTCCATGTTTAATACCATATACTTTTTACAAGTTCAAATATTTATCAAACTGTGACAACACACATACAGTGTCACTGTGTATATACTTTCTTTACGTGTAACTGTCTACTCAGCATGCAGTGTCTCCCATCACTTATAGATAAAGACTCTTATTATTTAGCTGCTAATAAACAACTACTAACATTTCCAGTAACAGCCTAATAAAGTAATACAGCTGATTCGTATAGATGCATTCCTTCTGTTTAAAAGTATTTCTCTATACTCAGAATACAGTAACTGTATCATTTAGACAACTGACACACTTTCATATATGTTAAAAAGCATCTATCTCTCTTACAGTGGTTGGGGAGAAAGCAGAAACACCAGTGCGACAGGTGAAGCAGGAGTGTGTTGCTAGCCCTGAACGTAAGTCAAGCAAGAAACAAAAGCTGACACAAAAGTTATACTGTACTGCAAAAAGTATCAGTTATCTAAACAGTAATGAACTTCAGGGTGTCTGTTGTGCTGGCATAACGTCATGCCTCAGTTAGTTGGAAACAAAGGAACAGACCGAGTGCGTGCGATTACTGAGGTGTGACGTTATCACAGATGACACACACCCTGGTTGTCATTATTGCTATTATACAGTACCTCACTGTTATACAGAATAAAAAACATTTATTTAAATATGTGCAACTAATATGTGTGTTTACTGCAGTGTACCTGTAATCAAGGTGTACCATTGATATTCATGTCCTTTAGTTTTATTATGTCTCACTACTCAGGATGCAGTACCTGCTCATTTTTTTTTTGGGGGGGGGTTCCTCACTGAGACTATGTAAGTACTAACTGTACAAACTTGTGCACAACTGCAATCAACAAAGTGTACCATTGATGTCCATAGACTTATTTTCACTGTGGTTCCACACTCACAATGCAGTACCTGGTCTGTGTCGGGGATGGGGGCATTGCCTGGCTCACATCATGCAACTCCTACCTGTACTAACTTGAGTGTACTTGCAATGAGTGAGGTGTACTATTAATTTCCACATCCTCAGTTTACCTGTATTTCTACACTTAATATACAGTGCCTGATCTATAGTGTGGCAGAACAATTGCATGGCTGAGGGCATGCAAGCCATAAGTGTGATAACTGGAGTGTACCTTAAATCAGGGGAAGTATACCATTGATGTCTATGGCCTTTGTTTTACTAAACCTCCACACTCAGGATGCAGTATGTCCTCTGGTTGGGGGATTCCTGACTCAGCCTGTGCAACTCCTAACTCTAAAATCTTGTGTACACCTGCAATCAGTAAAGTGTACCATTTATTTCTATCCCTTATTTTACCTGTGTCTGTACACTCAGTACACAGTACCTGGTCTGTGGGGGGTTGGTGTGCACATTGCCTGGCTGAGACCAAGCAACTCCTAACTGTGCTTTTACTGACCTTGCAATTACGAATGTACCCCATAGATATCCACAGCATTAGTATTGCTGTGTCTCTCTACTCAGTGTAACTGTGCAAACTTGTCCACTACTGCAATCAGTGAGGTGCAGCATCAATGTGCACAGGCTTATGTGAACTGTAGACATACACTCAGTATGCAGTACCTGGTCTGAGGGTCAGGAGTGAAAAGAAGTGACAAATAAGAGAATGGGGTTATAGTTAGTGCCAATGACACCAGTGTGTACCCTGATGCCAGTTGGCAGGCTGTGCTTTAGGCCTCCAAGGTGGGTTTCAGCCCTAATAGCGAATTTATTAGCTTTTGTCGCTGTGGAACAACCCTAACTGATGCAGTACATGGAGTTTTTTGTCTCTAATTTTCCTTCTTTTTGAGAATGATGGCAAGAAATAGTAAAAGTAAAAAATCACTTAAAATATGTGATTTGTGTGAAATACTATTGCTGTCCTTCAAGAGAAGATAATAGTTTTCTATAAATAAAAACTGTCTCACATATTAATAGTTTGTTTTTCCTCTTTACAGATCAGCTACGTAAAAAAAGCACACTGTGCACTGTCATTGTGTGAGTATGCTCGAGCACAAGGTTGACTGTTTGTCAAATGAAATAAAAGAAATGAGAACACAATAAGACAATGATTTGAAAACAATCAAACAACAGCAAGATAAAATAATAAGCCTATATGACAGCTCAACAAGCAATAGTCTACCTTGTGCTCGAGCCTGTGAGCACAGCGGCAGGTGCCAGTTTTGACAGCATCACTGCTTCACTTGTCGCCATGAGCAGTCTCCCTGACCACTGATGGACAGCCTCTACAGCTATGTCCGGTACCTCCTCTTAAGCTGGCGCAACAGCTTCCACTTCTGATGCGCCTCCACATTTTTTCCAGTTTCCGGCCTGGGCTGGCTGAGCCAGGCAACACACCTTCCTCTGCTTTTCATGAGCAACCGAATATTTTCTATTTTATTTATTTAAACAAGACATATATTTTTCTATAAAATTTTTTTTTCTTTTCAACAGATATTTTTATATATTTTTGTCACTATATTTTCATTTTGCTGAACAAAGCTAAACTATACTTTCACAGTCTTTGTATACATATATATATATTTTTTGAATACGAGTAAAAACTTTTGATAACAATACATTGTTTTTATTGAACAACTTGTTAAAAACAGTAGTTTTAGTCAGTATGCAGCAACTGTTCATAGGGGCCAGGATACTGTGGGTGAAGCCATGCAGTTCATAACTGTGGTAACTGAAAAGTGCTAATTATCAATGTTTTGTACCATTATATCTACTGCCTCACTTTCCCTGTGTCCCTCCACTCAAGATGCAATACCTGTTGTTTGTCGTGCTAGGGGCCATTGCCTAGCTGAGGCGTGCAACTCCTAAATGTCCTAGCTAGACTGTCCTAGCAATTAGGTTGCTCTGCCATTCATGTTGACACCCTCAGTTTTGCTTTCTGTTTATCCACTCAGGATACACTCAGCAACCGCACAACACAGAAAAAATATCAATATGTCACAAAAATCAGCATTTTTCTGGCTACACTTTGGTATTACTTAGCCCATAAGGCTATGCAACTTGCAACAAAAAAGTACCTTTGATGTTCATCCCTTATTTTAGCTGTGGGTCAACACTCATTAGACAGCACCTGGTGTGCGGCAGTAGGTGGGGTCATTGCCTGCCTAAGACCATGCAACTTGTTACTGTGGTAACTTTACTGAACTTACAATTAGTAAAGTACACCAATGATGTTCACAGCCTCAGTTTTGCTGTACCCTACATTCAGGACACATTACGTAATCTACAGTCTAGGGGCAGCATTGTATGGCTGAAGCCATACAAGCCATAACTGTGTTAACTAGAGTGCACCTAGAATCAGAGAGGTATGCCATTGATGTCCATGCCCTTTTGTTTTACTGTAACTCTGCACTCTGGATGTAGTACCTCCTCTGGTCGGGGGGAGGTAATTAACTGTATTAACCAAAGTGCATCACACCACCAAAAGACACATCTGTAACATGTTGAGTCCCTTCCCTCCAAATTTCAGCCCAAAGGTGAATAGACTAGCACAGTGTGTACAAAGAATGTATGCACTGTAATGGCAATAGAAGCTTAAAGGCAGCATGAGAAGCACTTAATTGCTAATATCTCAGCAACCATATGATGTAGAAAAAAAATTTAAATTTCACAGAAAACATTATTTTCCTGGCTACCATTTTGTATTACATAGCTCATATAACTTGTGATGAAAAATCTGTATCTCGCACTGTTTTTGAGATACGAGCCTTGAAAGCCGCTGTGTACTCCACCATGTTAGTCTATGGGAAAAAGCATCAACTTTGGAGTATTGTAACTTTAGAGCCATATAATATCTTATCATCAAACCACCAAAAGGCAAATCTGTGACATGTTGGCTGCCTTCCCTCCAAATTTCAGCCCAAAAGACCAAACCGTTTGTTTGCAGCAGGGTGGCATAGAATTCATCTCATTTTTGCCATAGCCGAAAAAGTAGTGTAACAATTTGTGACACTTTTCGCAAACATTTGTGAAGTGTTGTGCATGTGACACTACTTTGCAACACTACTGTTTCCAGAAATTTGAAAAACATATTTCTGGGGTGTTTAACCCCAAAATAAAGACATGGCTAGCATCTTCTGGGTCCGACTAGGTGAACACAGAAAGAATTGTGTCTCTAGAGGGTCCCAAATTTAAATGCCAAACATTTTTCTGATCACTAACTGAAAACAAAATGGCAGATTTGCGACACTACTAGGGCCATGTGTGACACTAAAAAGTGCATTTGTGAAAGTGTTGAATATTTTAATAACTTTTCCCACTGACTTATAATGGGAACTTGTTTTTTGAATAACTTTTGAACCGTTCAATATTTTTTCACAAAATCTTCAAAAGGCAGATCAGGGACCCCAGCCACACATTCCCTGAAGTTTTTGGACCAGTCGTACAAACCATGCTACCTGTAGGTGAGAGCAAAGAAATCACAAAAAAGCGTAATTGTGCAAGTCGTGTTGCTTAATAACTCAGTAGCCATATATCAGACTGGTACAAAACTTGGCAAATCCCAAGACCTACCATGCCCAATTGTGCATACCAAATTTCAGTCAAATCCATTGAATGGTGGCAAAGTTATTAAGGTACAAAATTTCACCCTTTAACCTTAAAAGTGCTACTCAACCCTAACTATGGCTAACCGTGCTACCATAATATATATTTATCTACACACATATATATATATATATATATATATATAGATAGATATCTATCTATCTATCTATCTATCTATCTATCTATCTATCTATCTATCATATAGATATATATATCTATATATATCTCAACTCACCAAGGCTACTATTAGAGTACACACAAAGGGCACCCTTCCATCTGATTGAGGTGATTGCATGGCAGGTTTGGGAATCACAGCACACTTTGGACCAGTAACAGTCCTCTCACGGTCATCATTTCTGATGGAACACTGAATGGATTCATATCATGTTATCCCTCCTTCACACGGTTTGGCAAGACACTGTGCATCATGAGTAGATCATCATCACAGAGTATGTAAACTTTCTGGAGACAAGACAGATGCATTTTGGGGATGCAGAAAAATTCTGGGGACTCTGTGTGACCACTGCACACATGAGTGACTGTGCAATAAATTCTGGTGGACTTTGTGTGTGGTGTAACACTCCCATTTCACTTCCTTAGCACTTGGCAGTTTTCTGGACACTAGACATGCATTTTGGAGATGCAGAAAGATTCTGGGGACTTCGACAACTGCATGCATCAGTGACTGTGCAATAAATTCTGGGGGACTTTGCATGTGGTGTAATGCTCCCATTTCACTTCCTCAGCACTTGACAATTTTCTGGACACAAGGCAGATGCATTTTGTGTGTTGTGATTGTGAGCACATAATGTCATACTTGAATTATAAATTAAAACAGCAGTGCAACAATGTGGTGAAAATTTTGACCTATACTTTTTTATGCTATTTTACATTGCCAGCCACTAGTTACCTCCTGACTTGTATGACACCCATCTTTTCATAATTTGTGTCTGCTTTAATACTTTTTGTCATGTCTGAAAAAAAAGGAGCATGACTTTTAATATGGCTCTGACCAGGTTTTCATCCCTATTTGCAGCTGTTTTTGAATAAATATGGTTCTGTGAGGTCATAAAACACTGCCTGCTGCATAATTGTTAATTTTACAACACAAGTAATTTATAACAACTGATGGAGAAAAACAGTGGAAAATACTGATGAAGACCTGATCCACACCATATTAAAAGGAGTGATCTTTTTATTATTTCAGACATGAAAAAATGTACTAAAGCCGAGTCAAATACTGGAAAGAATAGTATCATACAAGTCAGGATGTAAGTAAAGTGGCAATGTAAAATAGCATAAAAAAGTATATGTCAAAATTTTCAACAGATTGTTGCACTGCTGCTTTAAAGAGATTCACCAAGTTACATATTATAGTATTGCACCAAATATACTGTATGGGTGCCTAACCTCTAGGGGAATCTTTGTTGCTACACAGGTCTTTACATAGTGCAAGACTTTCTGGCAAAATGTTTGTAATCTCAGTACACTGGTGTTGAGGATTCTCTATTTGAAGAGCCACCAAAGTTCTGCCCCTTATTATGACATGGTGCAACATGGGCATGTTTCAACTAACAAGAGCCTTGTTAGTGAAAACGTGCCCACGTTTCACCACAAACTGACCATTATAACATAAAGAAACATTCAGAAAGTTGCCGGCCATTCACTATAATGGACAGTGCCACTGTGCTCTCTCTGGCATCACATCATAACGTTGCTGAGCGCAGGGGCAGAATTTGGATGGCTCTTCAGAACAGGAAGTCCTCCGGGACCCGGTTTACCAAACTTATGAGCATTTTTTCCAGAAAAGTATTGCACTATGTAAGGACATGTGAAGCAAGAAAGATTCCCCTTGAGGTAAGGCACCCATATATCGGGTGCAATACTGTAACTTCATGAATCTGTTTAATGTCTCTTTCAAAAAAGAAATATTTCTGGAGGCTTAGTAATGTTTACTTTGTCTCGGGATTCATGATTTGAAGTGTTTAGCAAAAAACATGACTGAGCAGTGCAAATATGTTTTGCTTAACTGCATGTGTGCCATCAGTGTTCTTTTCTGCATGTGCAGACATTATCCAGCTTCGTGCAAACATATATATGGTGTGACTTATTGCAGTATCTCAAGAATAAAGATAAGAAAGAATATATGATGTATATTTTATTTGTACCATCAGCACCAGTGGAGTAAGAGATACGGTATTTTTTCAGAGGTATCGGGTTACTGTGCACCTCAGTCACTCACAGTGCACACATGACTTTGTGGAGATCATAGCTTGAAAAACACATGCTCTCCTAAAAGTCATGTGTGCAGTATGTGACTAAGGTGCACTCTGGCCATACACCTCTGAAAAAGTATCGTATCACTTAGTCTGCTGATGATGGTGACAATAAAATATACATTATTCTGCTCGCTAGTCTTCATACCATAAACACTGCAACAAGTCAGTAATATATGTTTGCAAGAAGCTGCATAATGTCTGATGTCACACACACACATGCACATACACACACAAAACAACACTGACTGCACACATGCAATTTAGCACATCATACATGCACTGCTCACACCAGCTTTTCCACAACCACTCCACAACAGAAAGTAAACATTACTGAGGCACTGGATTATAATAACAGGGCAATAAGGAGCATGTATGGCTGTATGTGTATGTATATATTTAAAGGGAAGCAGTCAGCAACAGGAACTCCTGCCTCCTGCAAGGCTTACTCTCCAGTTAAGCCTTTTAAGTATAGCGATTTTTTCGCTTTCCACAACATACTTTATTTTAATAAAGAAAAGTTAGTGACCTGAAAGATGGGATGCTATGGGGCTCTATTATGTGTAAGAAAGGTGAGTGAGCACACATGCGCTCAATACTTTGTATTGAAGCATGGTGCGCACCATTGCACCTTTACACATACTGGAGCCCCATAGCTGCTCGCCCTACTTTTGGGTCACTGACTTTTCTTTATTAAAATAAAGTATGTTGTGGCATGAGAATAACACTGCAACATTCTTAAAAGGCTTAACTGGAGGGTAAGCCTTGCAGAGGGCAGGACCTCCTGTTGCTGACTGCTTCCCTTTAAACTAACAGTTTGTGGCCTTCCCTCTGTCTGTTATTAAACATAAACAAAACACAAAACACTACAGCAGTTGGAGGGAGGTGTGCAGAAAAAAAAAGCTAATGGGGGATCCCATGATGTTCCAGCAGCAGATGGATCATCGACACTATCTGTAGCTGGTGTTGCTCGATCTGCTCCACCTGCTGCTGGACAGCACCCACCCTCTTGTTACTTTCCTCCACCACAGCCCTCAAAAGTGCTATGTCTGCCTGTGTTGCAGGAATTGTGGCAGGGTCCACTGGTGCGGGAGGAAAACCAGGTAGTGGTGATGGTGAGAGGTGGTGCTGGTGGCAGTGATGGGGGTAGTGGTGGAGCAGCTGCTGCTATGGCCCTCCTCCTGCTGCGGCAATGCACAACAGGAGCACCCTCTGCCACTGCCACAGAAGGGCCAGCAGGTGGAGGCCTGGCCCGTTCAGTGGCAGCCTGACACTCCACCTTGTGGTGGTTCAGCATATGTGTACACTGGCTCCCAGTCCACAGATGTGTCCCCTGGGGGCCACGGCACACCTGCACACCACAAAGCAGACACACCACAATGTTACTGTCCTCCACAACACAGTTGAAAAACTGCCAAACTGTGGCGCTGCGCGGGGGGGGCCAGGCACAGGAGGGGCAGATGTAGTGCTGGCAGCAGTGTCACACAGCTAGGGCTCCACCTGCTGCTGTGGAGGTGGTGCTGCTGGCACTCCTGCAGCTGCTACTGGTGATAGTGGTGGTGGTGGACTTGGTGGATGTGGCAGTGGCATTGGTGGTGCTGCTGCTTCCGGAGGAGGGAGGCAGTACCAAACAGTCTGGAGCAGTCCAACAACACCCAGCTATGATCCCCATGTATGCACACTCCCCTCTGGCCATGGGCCACAGACTGCTGCTGGTCCATCTCACAAAACACTCCTACCCTCTCCAATGTGTCACGTGACAAGTAACTTCACACACACAGTCTCACACACATGCACACACACACACACACACAAAACAAAACTTATAAAACAAAGAAATTGGTCACCAAAAAGAACTGAAAAACAGTGCATAAAAAACTAAAGAATTAGCTTTTAAAAAAGCTTTTGGGTTTTCTGAAATTTGCTCAAGAAAGAAACTAATAACAAAGTCTCCTCTCCTACACAAAATGCTTCCTCCTTCTACCTCTGCAAAGGAGAAAGTAAAAGTATCTGCTTGTGTGACTATCTTCCTTCCTGCCTGGCTAAAGCATGTGACTTACAGTACTGTAAGCCATGTGATGTGTGGGGGGGGGCTGCCTAAAGTGCCTATATTGTTGTCATTCCACCTTACTTTGTGTTAAGTCAGAATAACAATGTGAAGTAATAATAACAAGGTGAAGTGAACATTTTTCAGTGGTCACTTTGCGTAGTATTATGATAACACAAAGTGGCCACTTCGCGTTCACTTCACCTGCGGATTTTAAATTTGCTGCATCTTTAATCAGTATATAGTTTAGAATATATATTTTCTTCTTACAATTAATATGTCATACTTCTACAAGAAAGTGAAATGCAACAGCAAAAAGCAACTAGGTTACAATGGCAGGTGTTTCCATCCCGTTTGCCCCACAACACATCATGATGATGTCACTTCTAGTACTTCTGAATCTTGTGGCAATGAGGTTTGTCATTTTGATGAGGAGGTAGGAGATGATGCCGCTTTAAGGCATGAGAGGCAAGTGCAGAATACAAATCATATGCTAAATATACGAATTAGAAGATGAGCATGAATGAGAAAAATTCATGTCAACAAGGAAATGGCAGTGTATGACTTCCTCCAGGTCCTTTGACTGTACAAGAAATAATGCCAGGCAGTGTGGTACAAAGTTAAAAAGTTAAATCTTTAGTGTGAAGTAAATGTTAAATTGACTCTGCAGACAACTCTTGAGCTGTATGCAGTCTGTACAAATAGAACATCAGTTGTGGTGGGAAAGTGAGACATTTTGGAACATCAGCAATATACAATAAGCAAAAGCAAATCACCCAATTGAGTAGGGCAGGGCAAGATGTGAGGTTAGTATGGGTGGCAGTTGAGGTGGTGGTTGTGGTGATGACCATAGTGACAATGAACTGGAAGCAGGAACTGACACAGAAACACTTGATGTGTCCTTACAGTCTTCCCTAACAAACACAAATTGTTTTCTTCTCACATTATCAAGTACTGCAAAATCTCAACATAGTATTTCACGTGACAAAGGTGTGAAAACAACATTCTCCCAAAATTAAAAATATTTTGTGATTCTCATCAACTAACATTAAAAGAACATGTTGTGAGGGCATCAAAAAGTACCCACAAGCATCCAACATGCCAGCTGTTAAACAGAGCCATTGCAGAGCTAATAGCCAATTTTCAACTCCCTTTTGTGTTTGTTGCCCAAAAATATTTCCTCAAGTTCATGAACCAGATTGAACCATGGTACACTATTGCCTGTCAAATATGTTTCTCAAAAAAGGCTGTTCCACAGTTGTATGACTTGATGTGTACTGCAGTCATTAAGCAGTTGAAACTCTCTGAGGTGAAGCAGGTTCACATAACCACAGATATATGGATCAGCAACCAAACAATTGGCTACATGACTGTCACAGCTCATTGGAGTAAATTTTTACTCAGAAAGTAATAATCCCCACTCTACCATAAGCAGTAGGAAACAGGCTATATTATGTGTCACCACTTTTGAGAAAAACCACACTGCCGTGAATATTTTGCAGGAGCTGGAAGAACAATTCGAGAAATGGCTTACACTGTACTCATACTGGGTATGCACACAGGGGTTAGAACCGAAGAAGGCTAATAGCCCATAGTCACCATTCCCCACATCAGTGGGTCCATCTAGATCCATTGCTGATTAGCCACCTATCAGTTTTTTAAACACTAGTATTGAACCACAATTTACTATCTCATTTGGTAATTTATTCCAAAGTCTTCCTACTCTACTTATGAATGAGTAATGCTATATGTTGTTCTTTGAAGTATCTAACTTAATTTGTTTTTCATGTCCTCTAAGGCCCATTGGTTTATCCTGTAATAAAATACCCATTTCATTCCTTAAACATATGTCATTGACTGTCATATGCATTGCCATTAGGTCCCCTCTTGTTCTTCTCTGCTGTAAAGTGAATAAGCCAGGTCTCGTTAGTCGATCCCTATAACTAAGTTTTCTGAGTGATCCCACCATTTTTGTATAGCGTCTCTGTATTCTTTCCACACTATCAGTTTCCCCTTGTGTGTATGGGTTCCATAATTGAGACCCATAATCAAGGTGTGGCCTTACATACAATTTGCCTAATGGCCACAGACATCCACTATTTTTGTTTATAAAGCTTCTTTTTAAATTTATTATCATGTAATTAGTTCTACAAATCACATTTGTCTATTGTTGTTTTAAGTTAAGCTTGTTATCTACCAATATTCCACAGTCTTTCTCCAAGCAGTCACTTTTATCACTTGTCCATTTAGTTTATATGATTGCTCAATACTATGTTTACCTAAATGCATCATGGCACATTTATCTTGGCTAAGTGTCATTTTATTTCATAATGACCACTTTTCTATTTCTTCCAAATCCTTTATAAGTTCAGATTGTTGATCTTCTGTTTTCATCGGTCAGCCCAACTTAACCCTTTTCCTGCCACAGATGAGATAACTTGTCTTAATTAACTGCAGCCTCTACTGCTGCAGATGAGATAACTCATCCTCACTAACATTTTTTTTAGCTGCAGTGCATAAACAAAGCTGCCCGTTTTAGAAATCTGCCTAGTGCTTGGCAAAGCAGGAACCTATGGTTAACTGTTATTGGTTGTTAAATTATCCAATTACAGTGCACCAGTTATCCACAGTGTTTTCCCTTAACGGCTGTAGCTGAGCTCCCTTTCACTTGCATTTTCTCCTTAGTGTTGCTGGAATCTAATGATTGTCTGTGCTTTTCATCAGAATCTGCCAGGCGATCTGAGAACATGTGCTAGAAATCCACTGCTTTGTTTGGTAAGTCAGAGTGTGGAAGCAAGGCTCTTCTCCTGAGGTTTGTTTTGTTGTATTTTGAATTACAAATGGACACAGCAAGTTTACATGTATGGGGACTCAAAATGACAAATAGTACACTTATGATGGAGGAATTAGTTTACAAGTGCTATTTTTTTTTATATTTTTTTAGCAAGGGACAGCTAGTAAAATGTTCTGTTTACCCTGTTTGAAATGTGTATTCACTACTTTTTGCCAGTGTAAGTACGTTTGAATATCACGGGGAATATCTGAAATGTTGCAAAAAAGCAAGTGGCCACTCTGCTGAAGTTTGTGAATGCAAATCTAGATATTTTATCCAACAGTTTTGTGTCCCCTGGATGGTGTTCGTGTCAGGTTTAGAAGATACAAGATGGCAAAGAGAGAAGGGGAAAAAAAAAAGATCCTCGGTGCAGCTATTGCATGCTGTTTCATTTCATTTTTCATTTTTTGTTTGTTCACCAAAACTGTTTTTTTTTACTTGTTATAAAGCATGTTTTATACCCCTCTCATGATGTTCCATTTTTGGCACGTGATTCATGCAGGGCTCCGGTGTTCTTCATTTAAGCAGGTATGGTAATCGGGGGCCATTTTGTGGTATCAGATTTGGGAAATTGTAATGCATGTCTGACATTTTGTAAACCTTTTTGCAATCTTGCCTTTCTGGTATGTTCTGTATATGTGATTACCGAGTACATAAATGCTAAAGGAAAATTCACTGGATGCCTGAATGGAGGGAGGGCCCAGAGCTGTGTTGCAGTCTACATACACCGTGAGTAACCCTGTGACCATTGGTGGGCAGGGGCTAGAGTAATAAGGCAGTTTGGAGCATGGCTGTGCTTGCATTGGTTATCGGGAATGGGCTGGAGTGATAAGGGGGAAGTATATGTGCCCATCAAGAATACAAGATGCAGGGCTGGGAAGGTGAGGGATGGATAACTGCAGATGGTAGTCCCCCTCTAGGAGAGAAGCCATGCTGGTTGAGGAGTGCTTCCATGCCTACTCGTGAGGTGGGCCGCAAGCTTCCATGCAGAACATGAAAGTTCTAGAACACTCCTACAGCAGCTCGCTCTGACTGCAATGGAGCAATCTCCTTTCAGAGTTGTGTTTTCTGCCACACTGGCCACCGGCTGCTGAATGGATGACAGCAGGTGGCTGAACCCAAGAGGACATGGTGCAAGGAGTCGTCGCACTACATCCAGGTGAGGCAGGGGATCAGTCTAGGATTTTTCAGGCTTCTTGACTTTCTTTATAGCTCTGCCTAATCCCAGGTCAGGAGGGCATGCTCCCAATCTAGTTCAAGTTGCTCTTGCCACAGGGTCCCATTGAATGATGAGGGGGCTGTAATAGCAATTTTTTGTTTCATCTTTCATTTGAGAAAGAAATGTTAGTCACTATTATGTACTGTAATACTGTGTTTTTATTGTATAAATTCAGTGAGGGGACATGCTGTGATTTGCTGCTTTTTTTGAGGGGATCAGTGATGTTGGCAATTCATTAGTAGCTGTGGTGTGACTAACTCCTTGTGTAGCTCCCCCCAAAAGAAAAGATCCACTGCCAGATGTGGCTGTGGCTGGGAAGGTTGTTGGGTCTAGTTCGTCAGTTTGCCTGTGTGTATACAGGCAAGGTAAGAGTAAAATAAATATTTGCCATGCCATCCAGAAGGGGGGGGGAGTGCCATCCAGAAGGGAGGGAGGGAGGGAGACGGAGATTGGTGGCCAGAGACATTTTATGCAGTGATGCCATGTCTTGACAGGTTGGGTGGAACCCACTTACACCTGGCAATAATATGTGTTTGATGGTGATGGGCAACACACAAACATCAGGCAATGCAGTTTGTTGTATGGTGCTTGGTATTGGAATACCTGGCACCATTCAAAAAACCGCATTAATTGGTGTCTGGGGGCTCACCCCACCCACTGAGAGAGTTGACAATCACTTTTGGATTTTGGTTTTGGTTTGATATTTATGTATAATAATTTTTTTTAATCAGTGTTACATCTTTATTCCTGTTTTTTGCTCAGAAGAACAGGGATGGGTAGGACAGAGTGGGGACACTGGTCTAGAAGCGGGACAAGGAAATGTTATCACTGTGAAATTATTTTTACATTTCTTGTGGTTTTTTTTTTTTATCTTTGGTGGTTGAACTGATTTCTCACGGGCCACATCTCTTAGAAAAGGAACCGGATTGGGCTCAGAGGAGCTGCAAGGTGACTGACAGACACTGGAGTGTGTACATAAACTGGGAAACATGTTAAGTTTGAGCCATGAATTAAAAGGGTAATTTTGCTCTGCTGCACTGGCAGAAGCCCAGCAGGTCAGATGTCAATGCTGGTGCACAAGGTTATAAATTTTTGTTGGGGGGGCGGTGCCAGGAGAGAGAGAGGAGGTGAAGGGTTAGCCACAAGGAAAGGGTGCAGGGAGGTGGTACAGGGGAGTAGGGCTGTTTGCCTGCTCTTGGGGCCAGTAGTTCAATATCTGGGTATCAGAAAACCTATCTGGTGGAGGATATGGCAGCAGCCATTGTTTTTGGCCATTTGGTTTAACCTCTGTGAAGCCACTCAGTTGGAGCTGTCATTAGGCTTGGAGCCAGTATGCAGTATAGCTCCTGTGTGTGCTCCACATTTCTGGGATGAGAGGGAGAGAGAGACTCGTATAGAGAATTGGAACCCACATGAGGGGAAGAAAGCCTTAGCTCCAGTGAACATATGCCAACTTGGATGTGGCAGCTACAGTGGGGCATCAAGAGGTCTGTGCACTACTGCCATGCCCGAGCATCCCAGATGGAGTCCACTTCCAATGAAGAAAGACCCAGTTCAGCCAAGGGGGTTTTCTGAAAAGTCTGGGCTTGAAGCAACTGCCCAGAGTCCAAAATGCCCTACTGGAGGGGTGCAGGTCTGTGGGAATGTCTGTCAGTGTACCAGGGTAGAGTTGCTCACTTGGGCCAACCTTTGTAGAGAGCCAGTGGTTGGGACATGAAAAGACAGTTCAATCCTGTGTAGAGGAAGCGATTCCTGGGAGGCAAGAATGTGAGAGGGAGAGATATAGCCTGATTCTGATTAGGGCCTAATTTGGCCCTGTGACAGTGCTGCCTAACCTCAGAAGTGGCCAGCTTGGCCCAGAAGAAAGCTGCACAAGATTAGTGGGGCCATTTTGGCCACAGAATGCAACCACTAACCTCCCTGTAAGGATCCCTGCAGTTCTAATATGCAGTATTAATTGCTTTAATGGCACCATGGAGTTTGTTCATTAAATGGGATCTCCTGTTAACATGCTTGTGTGGACCTCAGTAATTTCTATGGGAATGTCTATGACTGCTAACATGAATTTCCTTCTAGCCCAGCACCAGAAGATGGCATCCTCTTACTGTGGACTCTGCTAATGCTGCCATTCCCAGTTAGGGAGGCAGTGTAGCGCAGTGGTTTAAGGCTTTGAGCTGCAGACTTGGAGACCTGGATTTGAATCCCACAGCCCCCACTTGCATACTGTGTGACCCTGAGCAAGTTACTTAACATCCTTGTGCTCCCAGGTCGCACCTGGAAACAAGCTTCAGCTTAGTGTGCCTTTCCTGGTTAAACAATTTCCCCTTTCTCTTTCTGCTGCTGTGAGTGCCCCCTCCACATGCACAATTACCACCTCATACCCCTAGACATAGTAACATGAACAGCAACACAAACAGAAGTATCAACAGTGGCACACGTGGTAATGGAAATGTTAATGTTAAAGGAAACATTGATAAGAAATGCAAGCGCAAAGTGACACCAAAGCGAACAGTGACACAAATGGACATTGAAGTGCATACAAAAACACAACTGGTAATGCGAACAATGATGGCAGTGGTATTTTAAATGGAAATGTTAAGTGTCACAGCAAAAAGAACGCGAAAGGGAACAGAAATGGAAACATGAACACAAGCACACATGTAAGCGCAAACCATAATGCGCACAGCCACGGTAGTGCAATAGTAAACGTAAATGGTAAAGTTAACATGAAGAATAATGCCAAAGGAAACAGAAATGGAAACAGGAATGGAGGCGAGTATGGAAATGCAAACTGTAACGTGCATGTTCATGGAACCGCAATTGTTAACACAAATGGTAATGGCAACAGCAACAATAACACCGAAGGAAAGAGAAATGCAAATGCAGGCAGTACAGAAACACAAACCATTATCACATGCGGTCCTTGGTACCTCAATTGTAAATGCAAATGGCAGCAGTAACAGGAAAATAACACCAAAGGAAACAGAAAGCATGGCGATGGAAGGCGAAACCATAACGCGCGAGCGGTACGGGGTACGCAATTGCAAATGAAACTGGTAATGGTAATGGCAACAATAATGCCAAATGACACAGAAATGCAAATGCAAATACAAGCACAGAGAAAATGCAAACGTAGCACATGGTGGCATAAACGATAATGGTGCTGCAAACGGCAATGGAAATGCAACTGGAAACTCTAACTGGCACAGTAACGAAAGGGCACACCCTTCTTTTCCCCAAAAAATGCATTGGAAAGCACAGTGAAAACAAGGAATGTACACATAACAATGGGCCTCGGAGCAGAAAATGAGAACTTGGAATATTAAATTGCTAATATACCTGACGGAATTTACGAAGGGTTACAAACCAGATCTCAAAGTGTTTACAACAATAAGAGGTACTGAGATTAAACTGAAAGGACAATGTCCTCAGTTACAAGACCCAGATAAAACGTTAAGAATTCTTGTACAGTCTTTCATAAAGTACATTGATGTACGATTTGCTGAGTTCTTCCAGGAACACTTAAAAATTTCACTACTGTGTTTGACTACAAACTTTGGCCACCTCAAAGCGACAAAGTAGCTTTTGCACAGCATGGCATTGAAGACTTAAAGATTATTTTAAATCACTTCCAGGCTCTTTTCTCAGAAGAAGAAATGAAACACATTAAATCAGAATTTTGCTCATTGAAAAGCTATCTAAGCTCATTCTGTCACCTTAACTATGTAGATGCTTATAGCAACTTAATTCAAGTTTCTTCCCCCCGGCTAATCAATATCATCATACTGGTAGAATTGATGATGTGCATAAGTTGCAGCACAGCTAAATGTGAATGAGCCTTCTCAGTAATGAAGCTGGTGAAAACCAGAATGAGAGCAGTACTTCTTCAACAGTCACTTCAGTCACAGATGTTTATGATGGTTCAGGGACCAGAGTTCAAAGACTTTGATCCAACAAAGGCAATTGAGTTGTGGTTATCTACTTCACTTGGTTATAGACATTTGCATGGTCATCGTACACCAGTGGTGACAGAACATCATGCTTCGGCTTCACCTGAAAATACTTCAGAATCCTCCTCAGACATCATGGATTTGGAACAACATTTTGAAGACATGTCTGATACTCCAGAACCAATCACTTTAAGTGGTGATGATGATGATGATAATGACGATTATCATCATGTGATGCAGTACACTGAAGAATAACTGCTACATTATCCTCTAGGCATCTGTGTTTGTGCTGCAGTTCAGTGTGCACAGATATTCCATGTATAAGTTGTCAGTCAGCCTGCCTGATCAAAATTATTGATCAGTCAGTTTATAATTGTTTTCGGTAAACTTTGAAAAACTGTGTGTGCCAGCCAGCACAGAGCCACAGCCCACATCCTGTCTCTGTGTTGTCATTACAGACTGTCAGGCACACCGCACACACACACACACCAACCAGGGATGCTCAAGTCTTCTAGTAAGTCAAAGTCATCAAGATCTACACCAACACAGTAGAAGACCATTTCATTGCTGACTCTGTGACCGAATACGTTGATTGTGACTTGACTGGCAAATTCCAATCTGTACTATGTTGATGTGCTCAACAAAGCAAAGTAGTGAGGTAATGCAGTCAAAAACACACAGACTGTGTTTGTTTTGAGGAGGCTGGAGCACATTCACCACTATGCATGACTTTTCTATGCTCAATTTGTCATATCTGGTCAGTGTTTTTTTTGGAACGTGTCTGGTGTAATCAGAAGCTGAATAGTCTAGACCTAGGCTATACGGCTATGCTGATTTCTATTCTAAATTTAGTGCAGATTTTGCTAATCCATAATAACTAAACCATGATGATGATGTGATGACTTGACTGGAGTCGTAGCATCATGTGCTGTGACAGCTTATTGGATAGTAAGATGTCGGGTAGATAAAATCACTCCATTGAATTGAGCTTGTCATCTGGCATCTGCACTTATGCATTACACTTTTACACCAGAAGAAATCTATTTGTTTACACTTTACAAACCTAGTACTATTGGTTCACCATGCTTAGAAATATGGTGGTAGGTAGTTTTAATATTGATTAGCCGGGGGAGGGAGAGACAAGGCAGGTGGTGCTTCTGGGATTGTGGTGGTGTGTTGGCTGGAAAGCATTTCTGTCTGAGACCTGTGACTGGCTCTGAACTGAATTGCTCAATAAATAGTGGAAGCATAGTCTAGATATTCTCTGGTTCATCATGGGAAGGTTCTAATTCCATTAGATTGGCTATTAGTGTAAGCCCCTGCCCCACTGGCAATATCTGTGTTGTGTCTTCTGTAGCCTGGTTCTGTTACACAAATCGCTCAAGATTATAAAACAAGTCTTTTTTTTAGTTTATTTTTTACTCGAGCAAGATGTGTAAATCTGTGTACACTGTACAGAATAATGCTAGGAAATACACTGATGCAACCACCTGTACTAGTGGCATAACATCTTCACCATTGAGTTGTGACTAATTCTTCTGTTCTACGTGGGAAGGTTTTCAACATGATGGAGGGAAATACATGACTGCTCTCTGTGGTGCTCTCAGTGGTGGTGGTGATTGACTTCTGTGCTGGGCTGCCCTGCATTGCTGTTTAAGCAGGGCCACTCATGTGCAAACCAACAGAAACTCTTTGTGACAGCGTAACTGACAGTCATCACAGCTGTAGCACTCCTCACCCAGACATTTCAGTCTAACGGACCTGTATTGTACTTGTACAACTGTGCTGTGCTTAAGCCTTAGGCTTAAAGACATTGAGCGAGGACAACTTGCCTTTGAAACTGGCTATCTGAAATTAATTGAATGTTTTGTATTTAGTAAGCAATCAGTTCATGTCTCAAGTATTTTTTCTTCTGTATTTGCTAATTTGAAGATTTGCAACCACCTGACAATAATGGGATATTGTGGGAGGACTAAAAGAACTACTCTTTTATTTGGGGGGACGCCAGGGCAACAAAAACTTACTGCAGTTCCAAACTTCCATCTAAACCATCCATACATCACCACCCCTAATGTCAGATGTTCGAAACATCTTCTAATTAGATTTACAAAAACATTGGGAAAAAAAATCTTCAGATACAAGGAGTAAGTGACAATTGACTATATATGAAATTAAATTTACTACTAATTGCAAGCAGTCAGTACACTACCTTGACTTTACTGCTCAGTGCTCAATATCCAAATAAGTTGCAAAAATCAAGAAGTGTCACATGACATTTACATGTTGCTGCACTGTAGGAAATTTCTTTTTATTTATTTAGTTGTTTAACCAGGTATAGCACACTAAGCTGAAAGCTTTTTTACAGGAGCGACCTGGGAGCACAAGGAGGTTAAGTGACTTGCTCAGGGTCACACAGTATGCAGGTGGAAGCTGTGGGATTCAAACCCAGGTCTGGTCTGCTGGATGTCACCAGATTTGCAGCTCAGAGCCTTAGACCACTGCGCTATACTGCCTCAAATAATATCTCTATATGTAACATACACATACCCCATCCCCATCTGTATATTCTCAATTCAACTCACCATCATAACTGACTGTGTGTACTGCCAGGATTTATTCCAATGCAGTCTACTAGCTCACTTGTCCAAAATCTTCAGATGTCACCTTCCCTCTTTGGTCTTTGTTTTGACTTGTAAATAGTTGATAGAGATTGGCATATATTCAAAAAAGAGTGATGCCACCATGTGGGATGGACTGGGCATCAATGTCACTAACAAAAAAACTCAAGGGTCAGTTCAATTCATACGACAACTACTGAATGTACTTGTCTTAAGCACTTCCCGGCAGCCAGTACACACTGGTCCTGGTCTCCTGAACCACGAGGACAAATGAAGATACTTTATAAAATATGATTGTATTTGTGTATATAGTAGTCTCATTAGTTTCAAAATGATGGGACTTATCTTGAATGATGTCATAATGTTTTATGATTTGATAATAGCAGTTTGGCACAGCATTTTAAAGTTCTTATCTTCTAGTACTTCTACATCCTTTTACTATGAAGGAAGTGTGTCAGATGGGCTTATTGTAACACTTTAACAATACAAATGCATTTTTTTACATCATTACTTAAATGTTAAAAAAGCTATATAGCTTTTTGTACTAATTGTCAACAAAAAACACAAAACAACACTTTTTGCTACTAGATATAATGTTCAACAGTTGCTTTGTTGTGATATTTGCTAGTCTTTCTGGGCATTCACAATTCAGGATAATCCAGAACCAAATGGTTTGATGCAGTTTATTGTACAGAGAGATGTAACAAAACAAAAAATATGCTTCATATAAGTCAAGACACAGACAGGCATTGATGTACATCGACTCTTTGCTACTGCTGCTGCTGCCACTACCAAACCTAGACAGGCATCATGATAATAACTCAACAACTGAACTGTAATTTGGCAAAAAAAGCTGTTTAAATAATGTCATGACTGTATTGATCTGTCTAAAATATTCTGTTCTGTAATCTGCGTCTGCACTGCACTTCGTCATCTTCATACATTTTTTCATTGAACATTGATTGAAGAATGATTCTGTCATTCATTGTCATTGTTGACTGACAGTGCTAATATCAAGGCTGATATCTCATTCTCATCTGTCACTGTCTGAACTGAAAAAAAATAAAAGTAATGAATGCTCAACTAAAAAACATCTGCATCTCTCAATTCTGTAATGTTTAAACTAAGTACTGACAATCTGTATTTCAGACCAACTAAATAATATGCAAGGTTATAATGATTTTGTGTTTATATTATACACAACACACTATAGATAAAGATAACTTATACTAGTCTGGGAGACTCAGTCTGCACTACATAACATAACATAACTAGCTTTCCTTTCCAGCTTATACTTTGCTAAGCAGCTTATTCCTGAATACTTCGAGCAGCCAGATCAAGCCCAGCACATTCCTTCAGCACTTTCTATGTGAGTCACTGTATACTGTGATGTAGATTGCATACATACAAGCAAGGTAAGAACAAAATTCACCTTTTTTGGGGTCATTAGTGGTTGTAACATTGTTTTTTACAGTGCAGTATCTTCCGCGGTAGGGCAAGTACAAGATATCATGGGCAAGTAAATTTTACGACATCTCTTGCCCTTGGGCAAGTGTTTAACAATTTGATTTGCACACACCTGACCTCAAGGCTCATAGCTCTCCATGCAAGCAGCCCTCAAGGCTTATGGCCCTCAAGACAACCAGCCCTCAAGGCTGATGGCCATTCAGGCAAGCAACCCTCAAGGCTGTTGGCCTCCAGGCAATCATCCCTCAAGGCTGATGGCACTTGAGCCAACAATCTCCCATATCTGATGACACTCAAGGCAACCAGCCCTCACAGGTTATGGCTCTCTAGGCTTATGGCCCTCAAAACTTATGGCCCTCAAGGCAACCAGCCCCCAAGCAACCAGCCCTCATGGCTGATGGCCTTTGAGACCACCAGCCCTCAAGGCTGACGGTCCTTGAGGCAACTAAACAGATATGGGTGATTAGTGTACAACAATAGTCCATTTGTGATTGGTTGCCTTGAGGACCACCTTTTCCACATTTGGGCACCTTGTGTGAATTATTGGTGAGCACCTCAAAAAGGTACCTTACCTAAAAAGCTTCAAAATGGCCTCCTTTGATATCAATCCTCAAAATGGCTGCCTTTGCTAAAAAATTCTCAAAATGGTGACATTTGCTAAAAAAAGCTCTCTGAATGGGTCAGGATGATGCATTATAGTGGTAATGAGTAATGTGACCAGCAAGGCAACAAAACACAAATGGACTATTGGTATATAACACTTGCCAGTGGTCGATTGGTGTAAACCTGATTGCCCTCAAAGCAACTAGCTTCTAAGCAACCAACAAAAAATGGGCACTAAGGCCTTTACACCATGATGGCATTTTAACTTGAGGGCTGTTAGGCGTAGCAATTGGTGTTCAGCATGCCTCCAAATAGCCTACCTTTGATATCAAGCCTCAAAATGGCTGCCTTTAATAACAAATCCTCAAAATGGCTACATTTGCTGAAAAAGCTCTCTGAATGGGTCAGGGTAGATGCAGTATAGTGGTAATCAGTCATATGACCACTACCCAATATACTTCTGCACCATTGCTGCCGCATCTGGGAACCTTCTCTGAATTACATGTGAGCACCTCCAAATGGCCACCTTTGTTAAAATGCTCTCATAATGCCTAAGGGTGTCAGTGAAGAGTAAAAGACTTGGTAAGGGGTTCAGTTGGGCTGTGTCTATGATCTCAGGTCCAGCTCTGTGCAATCTTCCTGACGACAACCAGGCATATGGTACCTTGAACAGTCCTACTCAGGGAAATCCCACCGTCTCACAAATGCCAGATCCATGTTCCTGAGTCATAGCCACAGCCCAGCTGAACTCCTTCCCATTGCTGTTACTTCTCCCTAACATCCTTAATCATTATAAAAGCATTTTAGCAAAGGTGGCCATTTGGAGGCACTCACACGTAATTCAAAGAAGGTTTCTGAATGTGACAAAAGTGGTGCAGTACTGTGATGGAACTGGCAACTGAATGGCCTCTGCCTTGGAAATTTGTGAGGCCACCACCAGCCATCAAATTGACTGCTCTCAAGACAACTTCCCTCAAGGCAACCAGTGACAAATAGACAGTTCTTGTACACCAATTGCCATGTCTTAACAGCCCTTGAGGCAAAGGCCTTCAAGGCAACCAGCCCTGAAGGCTGATGGCCCTCAAGGCAACCAGCCATCAAGGCAATTAGCCCTCAAGGCTGAAGGCCCTCAAGGCAACCAGTCCTCAAGGCTGATGGCCCTCTACTCAAAAAGTCCTCAAGGCTTGTGGCCCTCAAGGCTTATGGCCCTCAAAGCTGATGGCTCTACAGGTAACCAGCCCTCAAGGCTGATGGCCCACCAGGCAACCAGACCTGAAGGCTGAAGGACCTTAAGGCAACAAGCTCTCAGTGCAACCAGCCATCAAGGCTGAAAGCTCTCAAGGCAACTAGCCCTCAAGGTTGACAGCCCTCAAGGCAAAAAGCCCTCAAGGCTGATGGCCCTCAGGACAACCAGTCCTCAAGGCTTTAGGCCCACAAGGTAACCAGCCCACAAGGCTTATGGCCCTCCATTCAATCAGCCCTCAAGGTTGATGGTCCTCAAGGCAACCGGCCCTCAAGGTTGATGGCCCTCAAGGCAATCAGCTCTTAAGGCTGATGGCCCTCCAGGCAGCCAGCCCTCAAGGTTGATGGTCCTCAAGGCAACTGACCCTCAAGGTTGTTGGCCCTCAAGGCAATCAGCTCTCAAGGCTGATGGCCCTTCAGGCAGCCAGCCTTCAAGGCTGAAGGCCCTTGAGCCAACAATCCCCAGTATCTGATGGCCCCAATGCAACCAGCCCTCAAGGCTGAAGGCCCTCAAGGCAACCAACCCTCAAAGCTGAATGCCCTCAAGGCAACCAGCCCGCCAGACAACCAGCCCTCAAGGCTGAAGGCCCTCTACTCAACAAGACCTCATGGCTTATGACCCTCAAGGCTTATGTGCCTCAAGGCTAATGGCCCTCAAGGCAACCAGCTGTCAAGCTGAAGGCCCTCAAAGCAACCAGCTCTCAAAGCTTATGGCCCTCAAAGCTGATGACCTTTAAGGCTTATGGCCCATGAGGCTGTTGGACCTCAAGTCAACCAGTCCTCAAGGCTGATGGCCCTCAAGGCTTATGCCCTCAAGGCTTATGGCCCACAAGGTAACCAGCATTGAAGGCTGATGGCCCTCAAGGCTTATGCTGTCAAGGCTTATGGCCCACAAGGCAACCAGCATTCAAGGCTGATGGCCCTCATGGCAACCAGCTCTCAAGGCTGATGGCCCTTAATGCAACCAGCCCTCAAGGCTGATGGCCCTTGAGGCAACCAACCCTCAAAACTGTTGGCTCTTGACAACCAGTCCTCAAGGCTGATGGTCTTCAAGACAACCAGCCCTCTAGGCTTTTGGCCCTCAAGGCAACCATCCCTCAAGGCTGATGATGCTCAAGACAACAAGTCCTCAAGGCAACCAGCCCTCAAGGCTGTTGGCCCTCAAGGGAAGCAGCCATCAAGGCTGATGGTCCTCAAGGCAACCAGCCCTCAAGACTGATGTCCCTCAAGGCTACATGTCCTTATAGCAACCAGCACTGAAGACAACCAGTTCTCAAGGTAACCAAACACAAATGGGCTTCAACCAATATATGGACTTGCGCCTCTCTAAGTGGACTTCAACAATCAGGCCCATTGTATTTTTCTTAGCTGTGACTATTTTATTTTCAATACAGTAAAGTTACTTGACAAATTTATGACAAAGACACCAGTGGTTATTTTATTTTTATCTTTATTTTTTCATTTTTTTTATTTACTCATTCACGTGTGATTTGGTAGGGCAATAATGCAGGTTGTATATCTCTGCAGACAGGTTACTGCTACTAATACTGCTCAATCTGTTCTGTGAATATCTTCCACCTGCATCTGTGAATAGGCTGGTAAAATAAATCTTTGATGATACCATCCAGATGGGAGAGAAAGAGAGAGAGAGAGAGAGAGACTAAGACTACTGGGCAACAACAAGACCATTTGCAGTAAGAAAATATGAATGAAGTGTTTTCCAGAACTCATTGTAGCTGTGTGTTCAGGCAGGGTAAGGGCAGTCTGGCAAAATAAACTTTTGATGATGCCATCCAGTTGGGGGGAGAAAGAGAGAGAGAGACTGAGAGACAGAGAGACAGAGAAACAAAGACAGACTACTGGGGAACAAAAAAACATTTACAGTAACAGAAATCATGAATAAAGTTTTCTGGTGCAGCCGTGCTTGAGTGGGATGGAGGAGGGATGTGAACTTATTTGCAAGGGGATGACTGTACAGGTAGTCTGGGGAATGATACACCAGTAGGGAGGGTTCTGTTTCTGCTCCTGCCCTCTGCAACCTGTGTCCTGGATCAGCTATACTTGAGTGGGATGGAGGAAGGGTGAGAGCTAGTTTAGTAGGCCCACTTCTCCGGTACAACCATCCTTTGAAACACTATCTCAGATAGTATAGAATAATCCCTCTCTCATCCCTTCTGTGGCTAAGTCCCTAGACAGGAAGTATGCTCCTCCCAAGGATTGACCCATTTTGGCCTCCCAGCCCTTTGCTGATCCCATTGTAGTCCTAGCAGAGAATGATAAGGTTGTTCTCCCTCAGGCATCTACAGCCCAACCTATAAATAAATAATCTCGTAAAATAGACACCTTAGGTAAGAGAGCCTTTGCTGCATCCACCCTGGGTCTGCGTATTGCCAGCTACCAGGACTATTTCTCTCAATATGGGTATGTTCTTTGGCATTCACTCAAACAGATGGCGGAAGCTCTGTCCGAGTTGGACACTAGTTCAGAGCTACTTCAGACCATAACCAGGGGTATCGAGTCCAACAACCAGCAGGTTAAAGCAGCTATGGACACTTTCAATAACTGCCTCCCAAGCAGCGGCGGCTGGTTTTTGTGCCCATCGCCACTCCTGGCTATGCACTTCAGGCTTCACAAATGACATCCAACAGCAGGTCATGGAGTTACCCTTTGAAGGTATGTATCTGTTCGAACCTCAAGTAGAGCAAGCTCTGGAGGCCGCACAGAAGACTAGGTCTGCCATTAAAATGGCTCGACCCATTCCCACTCCTTCTCGGGGGGTGTCAACAAGCATCAATTTCACAACCATCAGTCCTTTTGAGGCAAAGACAAGGGAGGTTTTAACAAAAAATAAAACCCCAGGCTCAAAAGAAAACACAACAGAAGGCACAAGGGCCCAAAGTGCCCAGTGCTGTCTTCTGAGTTTCTGGCCCAGGTCCCACCTCAACTGCCCAAGGGGGACTCTTCCTCAGTGGAGGGAGGATGTCTGACTCAGTTCTACAACCAGTGGAATTCCATAGCATCAGACAAATGGGTCCTCCAGATAATCTGTGAAGGGTACTGCCTCACCCTTTCAGAAATCCCTCCGGATCAGCCTCCCAAATGACAGCCCAGGCTGTCGTCAATTCAATCAGATCTTCTTGCCTCCGAGGAACAAGACCTTCTGAGCAACAGGGCAGTAGAAATAGTTCCGCTGGATCAACGAAACACAGGTTTCTACTCCCATTACTTCCTGGTCCTGAAGAAAACCGGTGGCATGCACCCCATTCTGGACCTCGGAAAGTTAAACAAGTTTCTTCTCAAGGAAAAGTTCAAAATGATATCACTAGGGACCCTGTTACCCTTGCTTCATCAACATGATTGGCTAGCTTCCCTGGACATGCAGGATGCCTACCAACATATTTCTATTTACCCAAAGCACCACAAATACCTAAGGTTTGTGGTGCTGGGTCAACAGTATCAGTTCAGATTCCTGCCCTTTGGGTTATCCTTGGTGCCACGAGTTTTTACAAAGTGTTGTGCAATTCTCACAGTGCATCTCAGAAAAATCAGAATACAAGTGTCACCATATCTGGATGACTGGCTACTAGCAAGTCCCTCCAGACAAGGAACTCTGTATGCAATAGCTATGGCTTCAGACTTTCTCACACCCATGGGAGTCCTGCTAAATCTCAAAAAGTAGCAATTGCAGCCCTCCTAGAAGCTCCTCTTTTTAGGAACTCTTTTGGACACCTCCTGTGCGAAAGCTTTTCTTCCGGAGGACAGAAGGAGCGATATCCTGCAGGTGGCTCAGTACATCAGAGAGAACAACTCAGTTCAAGCTATCTCAATGCAATGTATGCTGGGTCTCATGGCATCCTCAGTGTTCACTGTACCCCTAGCACGTCTCCACATGAGAACCTCTCAATGGATGTTCAGTACTCAGTGGTCCCCAACCACTCACCCTCAGTCCTTTCTCATCAAGGTGACAGAACCTCTGAAAAGGTCACTCACACGGTGGTCGCAGGAGGACAACCTTCTGGAAGGGTATCCCTTTGCTCCTCTGGATCATCAGATTTCAGTTACCATTGATGCATCCCTGATTGGGTGGGGTGCACATTGTCAGAATCTCCACACCCAAAGCACATGGACTCAGGTTGAGTCCCAGCTTCACATAAATGTCCTGGAAATGAGAGCCGACCTCTATGCAGTCTGGGCTTTGAAGGACATTCTCTGTCACAGGAACATTCTTCTTCAAATGGACAACAAAGCAGTGATGTATTACATCAACAAGCAGGGCAGTGCACACTCTTACCCTTTATGCAGGGAAGCAATGAGAGTGTGGGAAAGGTACCTAGAGCACAAGGCTCTAATTCAGGTGGTTTACCTGCCAGGAGTGCAGAACAAACTGGCATACCGTCTCAGCAGAATGGAGACAGATCCTCACGAGTGGTCTCTTGACTCAACCATAGTTCAGTCGCTATTTGCAGAGTGGGGAACCCCAGATCTGGACCTTTTTGCATCGCCACTCAACTCAAAATTGCCTCTCTTCTGCTCCAGAAATACAGGGCCTGACTTTTTCTGTCAGGATGTGTTCAGGCTGCAGTGGACAAAACTCTTTATATATGCCTTCCTCTTCTGCCGCTAATTCAGAGGGTACTTCTCAAATTCAAGTCTCGGGGACAAAATGGTCCCCATTGCTCCCTTCTGGCCTTGACAGATATGGTTTCTGCTACTCAGCAGTATGTCAGAAACCCCTCCGAAGGCACTAACCCTTCAGATGAACCTTCTGACCCAGGGTCCCATGGTCCATCCTAATCTGAGGTCGCTTCACCTTCATGCTTGACTCCTGAAGAGATAGAGGTGAACAGGTTCAATGTCTCTCAAAGAGTTTCAGATATTCTCTTGGCTGCTTGCAAGCCAGCCACCAGAAAAACCTACACAGTCAAATGGAAGCGTTTTTTTCTCTGGTGCGTAAAATTCTCTTTGAATCCTTTTTCCTGCCCACCAAATAAAGTCTTAGAGTACCTCTTAGACCTCTCAACTTAAGGTCTACATACTCTACAGTCAAAGTTCACCTTTGTGCTATTTTATCCTATCACGAGCCAGTACTTTCTCTGTCACTGGCTCAATTACCTGTAGTTAAGAGGTTTCTTAAGGGTATTCTGCATACCAGACCTCCTATCAGATGTCCAGTCACAGCCTGGGACATTAATCTTGTGCTAGACATGCTCACTCAAAAGTCATTTGAGCCCCTAGCTACCTGTGAGCTGAAATTCCTCACTTGAAAAACAGCCTTCCTGGTGGCTATCACCTCGGCCCACAGGGTCTCTGAAATACATGCTTTGGTCACAGACTCCCCCTACACTGCATTTCACAAGGACAAAGTAGTTCTTAGGACCCATCCTAAGTTTCTCCCTAAGGTTGTCTCAGAATTCCATCTAAACCAACCTTTAGTCCTACCTACTTACTTTGCAAACTTCCAAAATGAAGGAGAGTGTACCCTTCATTCTTTAGATGTTAAAAGAGCACTGCATTTCTATTTGGATAGAATGAAAGAGATTCACAAAGCTCAACAACTGTTTGTTTCCTTCAGCTTAACCCAGCTGGGTCAACCTGTCGCTATCAGATGCATTTCGGCATGGCTGTGGCATGCCTTTGCCACTGTTATTCCATAGCACAGGTTAAGCTGGAGGGCAGAGAGTGTGCTCACTCTACTAGAGCAGTCATGGCATCCCTGTTGGAGATCCGCAACGTGCCCATTGCGGACATTTGCAATGCAGCTACCTGGAGCTCAGTGCATACTTTCATCAAGCACTATACCCTGGATGTCCACGCCAGGCAACATCTTTCATTTAGCAGGACTATCCTTAACAGACTTCTGTCCTAAATTTGTGAGCTCTTGGTTTCTCCTGCCACCCTCTTGGGGGATTATTAGCTCGGTACTCTCCCATCAGTGTGAATGAGTGGTGGAGACTTTATGTCCAGGAAGATATGGAAATTACGTACCTACCGTAATTCTTGATCTTCTTGGGTGAAGTCTCCTCCACTCATTCACACGGCCATCCTCCATCCCCTGAGCTCACCTCTCTGTTGTTGGTCTTCACTTCCTCAATGTTTAGGCTGTGAAGACTTCTTTGTTGACCCTTCTTATATGGGTCATTCGGACTATTTTATGCCCAGTTTTTGTTAGGCAAATCCTTCTAGGCTAGTTATGCTGCACCTTCTCAGAAAAAAGGTACTGAGGCAGTTGGAGGGTCGACGCCGAGATAGTCATTGCGCATGAGCAGAGGCTCATGGAGCTGCTCCTCGCAGTTCCATCTCTGGTGCCAGCCCTCTTGCAAAAAAGTTTGCTCCCGCTGGGTCCTACCACCTCTGTGGTAGATCCGATCAGTGTGAATGAGTGGTGGAGACTTCGTCCAAGAAGATCAAGAATTACGGTAGGTACGTAATTTCCATTTCTCCACAGGGTTTAGAATAGGGAAAGGATAGGGTTTTTCTCTGCAGGTTTTAGAATAGGGAAAGGATAGGATTTTTTTCCACAGATTTCTGGTATTACAGTGTCTGATGGAATGCTCTTTGTGTATGATGATCCATACACTTGAAAAAGTGTCACATCGGCAAAATACCAAAGGTGAAATGTGGACCACTGATGGTAAATGCTAACCCTAATAAAAAGTGGTAAACTATTTTGGTTTCTTTCCTGTAGTACACTATATAAGATACTGTATGATGGCCTAAATACACAACACTTTTCTTAAAACCTTTCTTAATTTGCTGTCCTCACTGCAACCATGAGAGACTGAAGAAACTAGGTCTTTTATCTATGGATTATATAAGACTCAGAGAAGATTTATATCTAACTTTTAGAGTGATCCAGGAAGACTTTACTCTAGAAACAATTGGTCTGGGAAGACATACATATAAAAACAATAATAGCACCAGATCACATAACTTAAATTGATTGGTGAAACAAACAACACTGTCAAAGAATAATTACAACCTGGCATACTTTACCTAAGACTATGGTTGAGAGTCAAAATATGAATACATTCAAAAAGAGACTTGATGAACATATGAGTAACATAAAATTCTCCTTCCACCAATAGAACACTGAATGGTGGCAAGTTTACAAAAAGCCAATGGTCTACATAACTTGTATTCCATCTATGAACCTTAAGGTGAAGGTGTATCGCTGCTGTGTACTGACGACCTCCAACTATTCTATATAATGTATGGGGAAAAAAAACATATAAAAATATGGGAATAAGGCATAGTAGGATAGGGTAAAATAAGAAAAATGTGTTCCTTTTCCAGGGCCAGTACAGTGATCTAAAAAATAATAGTATAGGGTAATAGTAGACAGGTATTTCCACAGGTCACAGGCATTAAGGCGGGAGATAGATGCAGGGAAAGACAGTTTTTTTTCTTACAGGATTGGCAATGGTGTGTTTGAAAAGAATATGAAACAAAGAGTGGACTACATGGGATGTTATATAATAGGGAAAGGATAAGCTTTTTCTCCACAGGTTTTAGAATAGGGAAAGGGTAGGGTTTTTCTCCACAGGTTTTAGACTAGGGAAAGGATAGGGCTTTTCTCCACAAGTTTTTTGAATAGGGAAAGGGTAGGTTTTTTTCCACAGGTTTTAGAATAGGGAAAGGGTAGAGTTTTTCTCCGCAGGTTTTAGAATAGGGAAAGGATAGGGCTTTTCTCCACAAGTTTTAGAATTTATTTATTTATTTATTGAATTTTGTTGACCGGGTGAGCCCGCTGGGCCCTGGAGGTCCCTTTTTCAGGGGCGACCTGGAGGAAAGTTACATACATGTAAACGGAACAGTACAAATTGAAAAGTGACATGATGTTAGACAGATACATTTCTATAGGGTTACAATCAGGTAGGAGGTAAGGGAACATACAGACCGTAGGAACATGTAGATTAGATATTTACAAACATTGTGCATGCATAAATCTTGTAGAGCTTGGAAGTGCATGAGGTATTGGCTAATTTGCCTAGAGTCAGGGTGTCTTCCAGAGGGATTAGATAGATGGGGGGTAAGGGTAACAATAAAGCACGCCTTCATAGGTAGGAGAGGCAGTGATGAATGGTCAGGTCCTAAGGCATTGGCAGGTACTCCTATCAAGCAAGTGTGCTTTAAGTTTGGAGAGGAAGCTGGGACCAGATCCTGCCTCCTGTACCCCTAGTGGGAGGTTGTTCCAGGTGGACGGGGCTGTAAACACGAAGGACCTGGACCCGGCTTTGGTCCTTGTTTTAGGAACCTCGAGGAGAGTTTGTCCTGAGGTGCGGAGACACCTCAGACTGGATTTAGCCCTGACTAGCCCTTTGAGGCTAGGGGGAGGAGAGGGGGCCCAGTAGCTTAAATGTCGGGCAAAGAGTCGGGTAGATGAGGCGGGGCTTCCAGTGACGGCCACCTGAACCTTGCTTGGGCCTCACAGTGGTGGGTTCTAGGGTGGAGCATAGTAGCAAACCTGGCAATCTTGTTGTATAAGGTCTTTAGCCTGTCAAGTTCTGTAGCGGCCACACCTTGGAGAACAGGGGCTGCGTAGGTGAGCTTAGGGAGTAGGACGCTAGTTGCGATGGCTACCCTGGCTTCAGGGATAATCTGGCCCTTTATTCTATAGAGGATGCCGAGTTTCACATGGATGGCTTTGGTTAGTTGGCCGACATGATTTTTTAGAGTGAAGCTTTGGTCTAGTGTTAGACCGAGGATCTTTGTAGAGGTAACCACTTCGAGTTTGACTCCCCCTCTGGACTGCAGTTGAAGGAGCGTCAACTGCTCAGATCCCAGGGATCTAGGCCCAAACAGCATCGCCTTGGTTTTGCTGGTGTTTAGTACCATTTTGTTCAAAGTGAGCCAATCCTCCATCTGGAGGATGTCATCTTGAAGGGCTTTCTCCAGTTCTTTTACATTAGGGGAGGCGAGGTAGATGACAGCATCATCAGCGTATTGGATGATGCTGCTGCTCCCACAGTGTAAGTGCAGGTCATTTATGAACAGAGTGAAGAGAAGGGGGCCAAGTATAGACCCCTGTGGTACCCCTTCTTTGAGCAGTGCAATCTGGGAGACATTGTCCATCCACCTGACCCTCTGGGTACGGCCTGAGAGGTAACTCGCAAACCAACCTAGTGCATGGGTGTCCAGGCCAAGAGACCACATTTTGTGCAAGAGGAGGCTGTGGTTTACCAAGTCAAAAGCTTTAGAGAGGTCAATGAAGACCGCGCCTTTGCTGAACCTGAATCATTGTTGTACAGGACTTCTGCCAAGAATTTGGTTAGTGCCGTATCTGTCCCATGGTTGGCTCTGAAGCCATGCTGAGATGAGGAGATTACCTGGTGAGTTTCCAGGTATTCGCAAAGTTGGGAGTAGACTAGCTTCTCTTGTATTTTCGCTATTGAGCACAGCAGGGAGATAGGCCTGTAGTTCACTATTTGTTCGGTGTTGCCGCCCTTGTGAATGGGAATCACTAGGGCCTCCTTCCATGGCACAGGGACCGTCCCCTCCAATAAGGACCGGTTTATCAGCCAGGCTATTGGCTTCACTAGAGCAGGGGCACCCTCCTTAAGAATTCTTGGCTGGATCCCGTCAGGGCCTCCAGTACCTCTCGGCTGCAGGGATTTAAGGTAGGGAAAGGATAGTTTTTTTTCTCCACAGGTTTTAGAATAGGGAAAGGATAGGGTTTTTCTCTGCAGGTTTCTGGTATTAGTGTCTGATGGAACGCTCTTTGTGTATGATTATCCATACACTTGAAAAAGTGTTGCATCGGCAAAATACCAAAGGTGAACTGTAGACCACTGATGGTAAATGCTAACGGTAATAAAAAACGGTAAACTATTTTGGTTTCTTTCCTATAGTACACTATATAAGATACTGTATGGTGGCCTACAATGCTTTTCTTAAAACCTTTCTTAAATTGCTGTCCTCACTGTAACCATGAGAGACTGAAGAAATAGGTTTATTTTCTATGGATTATATAAGACTCAGGGGTGACTTATATCTAACTTTTAGAGTGATCCAGGAAGACGTTATTCTAGAAACAACTGGTCTGGGAAGATGTAAAAACAATAATAGCACAAGATAACATAACTTGAATTGATTGGCAAAACAAACAAAACTGTCAAAGAATAATTATAACCTGGCATACTCTACCTAAGACTACAGTTGAGAGTCAAAATATGTATACATTCAAAAAGAGAACTGATGAATATATGAGTAACAAAAGATTCTCCTTCCACCAATAGAACACTGAATGGTGGCAAGTTCACAAAAGGCCAATGGTCTACATAACTTGTATTCCATCTATGAACCTTAGGACAAAGGTGTATCAATGCTGTGTATTGACGAACTCCAACTATTCTATATAATGTATGAGGAAAAAACATATAAAAACATGGGAATCAGGCATAGTAGGATAGGGTAAAATAAGAAAAATGGGTTCCTTTTCCAGGGGCAGTACAGTGATCTAAAAAATAATAGTATAGGGTAGTAGTAGATAGGTATTTCCACAGGTTGCAGGCATAAAGTCAGGAGATAGATATAGGGAAAGACAGTTTTTTTTTCCTTACAGGATTGGCAATGGTGTGTTTGAAATGAATATGAAACAAAGAGTGGACCACATGACATGTTTTAGAAAAGGGTAAGGATTGGATTTTTCCCCACAGGTTTCAGAACAGGCAAAGGATAATGTTTTTCTCCACAGGTTTCTGGTATTATTTTGCTTGATGGAACGCTCTTTGTGTATGATGACCCATACACTTGAAAAAGTCATTCTGCTGCAACAGTGACTTTGATACTAAAACAGAATACTTCCCATTCTGCTTTAGTATATACTTCACACTACAAGTGACCCTAACATCGCGGTACATGGTACGTCAGGCTGTCAAAGTGTCATGTCGGCAAAATACCGAAGGTAAAATGTGGACCACTAATAGTAAATGCTAACCGTAATCAAAAAAAGTAAGACATTTCAGTTTATTTCCTATTATGCACTACATACTGTAAAATACTGTATGGTGGCCTAAATACACAACAACGCTTTTCTTAAAATCTTTACTTGCTGTCCTCACTATAACCTTAGGGTGAAGGTGTATCATTGTTATGTATTGACAACCTCCAACTATTCTATATAATGTATGGGGAGAAAAAACATGGGAATAATAACAATCAAGGCATAGCAGGATAGGGTAAATTAAGAAAAATGTGTTATGTGTCCAGGGGCAGTATAGTAACCTAAAAAATAATAGTATAGGGTAATAGTAGACAGTATTTATTTTCACAGGCATGAAGATGGTAGATAGATATAGAGAAAGACAGTTTTTTTTTTCATATATGATCAGCAGTGGTGTGTTTGAAATAAATATAAAACAAAAAGTAGACTACATGACATGTTTTAGAAAAGGGAAAGGATAGGGTTTTTCCTCCATAGGTTTATGCTCTTCTAGCATCTGATGGAACACTATTGTGTATAATGATACGTACAAGTCATGAAAAAGTCATTCTGCTGCAATAGTGACTTCACTACTAAAACATAAAGACTTCACATTCTGCTTTAGTATGTACATCTCAAAGAAAATGTTATAGTAGATGGGACTTTTTTCCCACCACAGGTCACAGGCATGATAGTTATAAGGTAAGATAGTTTTTTTTCCAAACAGGATCAGAAATAGCTTGCTTGATTTGAATGTAAAACCAAGAGTTTAATAATAGACATGTTCTAGAATAGGGAAAGGATAGGGTTTTTGGCCACATGATAATGGTTTCATAGCTTATGATGGAATGCTGTTTTGTTGGTGATGCATACACTTGAAAATGTTATTCAGCAGCAATAGTGACATTACTAATAAAACAGAATGACTTCTTATTCTGCTTTAGTAGAGATGTCACAATGCAAGTGACCCCCTCATCTACGTACAATAGGATGGCGAATGGTTTAAGTGTCACATGCACGAGCTGACCAAAGTTGAAATGCAAATGGCTAATGTTAAATGATAACTGAAACATACATGACTCGCCTTATATGTAATCAGGTCCATTTCTGACCTTTCCTTCATGGTCTGTAATGTAAAATTAGTCATCAGAAATATAATCAAGGCCCCTGCAGCTGTAAGAAAGGTGTAATCCATAGACATTGAAAACTTGTGTAGTCTAGTTAGACCAAGAAATGTGTACCTGAGGCAGTGTGATGCAGAAAATGACTGAGCGGTGTTAGCTGTCTTGTTTTTGGTCATGTGATGCAGGGGATGTAGATATGGGTACAGTCTGGGCCATGATTTACTCATTCACTTTCCTGTTATGTAAAACAGGCTACTTCTTACTTTTATTTTATGGTTTTATTGACATGTATCCCATAATGCAATAGGTGGACACCCCATGGATCAGCATCGGCCTACCATGGGTGGTTGGGTCTGGCACACTGGCTATCTGGAGGTGGGACTATAATATGAAACTAGTGATCAGAAATGTCATTGAAGCCCCTGCAGCTGTAAGAAAAGATGTAATCAATTGACATTTACAAATATTATAATCTAGTTATCCTAATAAATGTGTAACAGAAGCGGTTTGTTGCAGAAAATGACTGAACATTGGTGGCCATATTGTTTTTAGTCATGTGACCCTGACGATGTAGATATGGGTACAGTCTGGGCCTTGATTTACTCATTCACTTCCCTGTCATGTAAAACAGGCTACTTCTTAGTTGTCTTTTATGAATCTATTAACATATACCCCATAATGCAAAAGGTGGTCACCCAATGGGCCAGCATGGGCATACCATGGGTGGTTGGGTATGGCACCCCGGCTATCTGCAGGTGGTTCTGTAATGTGAAATTAGTGATCAGAAATTTCATCCAAGTCCCAGCAGCTGTAAGAAAAGGTGTAATCCATTGAAATTTACCACTTTTATAATTTAGTTATCCCAATAAATGTGTCACAGAAGAGGTCTGACACATAAAATGACCGAACAATAGCCATCATCTTATTTTTGGTCATGTGACCCAGTGGATGTAGATATGGGTACAGTCTGGGCATTGATTTACTCATTTACTTCCCAGTCATGTAAAACAGGTTACTTCATATCTGTCCGTTATGAATTTATTGACATGTACCCCATAATGCAATAGGTGGACACCCCATGGGACAGCATGGGCATACCATGGGCAGTTGGGTATAGCACCCCGACTATATGCAGGTGGGTCTGTAATGTGAAATTAGTGATCAGAAATGTCATCCAAGCCCCTGCAGCTGTAAGAAAAGGTGTAATCCATTGACATTTACCACTTTTATAATCTAGTTATCCCAACAAATGTGTAACAGAAGACGTTTGACACATAAAATGACCGAACAATAGCCACCATCTTATTTTTGGTCATGTGACCCAGTGGATGTAGGTATGGCTACAGTCTGGGCCTTGATTTACTCATTTACTTCCCAGTCATGTAAAACAGGTTACTTCATACCTGTCCGTTATGAATTTATTGACATGCACACCATAATGCAATAGGTGGACACCACATGGACCAGAATGGGCATACCATAGGTAGTTGGGTATGGCACCCTGGCTATCTTCAGGTGTATCTATAATGTGAAATTAATGATGAAAAATGTCATCCAAGCCCCTGTGCTGTAAGACAATGCATAATCCATTGAGATTTACCTCTTTTATAATCTAGTTATCCCAATAAATGTGTAAGAGAAACAGTTTGACACAGAAATTGACTGAATGGTGTCAGCCATCTTGTTTTTAGCAATGTGACCCAGGGTATGTAGATATGAGTACAATCTGTGTCTTGATTTACTCATTCACTTCCCTGTCATGTAAAACAGGCTACTTCTTACTTTTCCTTTTTGAATTTATCGGTATGCACCCCATAATGAATAGGTGGACACCCCATGGCCCAGTATTGGCATACCATGGGTGGCTGGGTATAGCACCCTGGCTATCTGCAGGTGGCTCTGTAATGTGAAATTAGGGAACAGATATTTCATCTAAGACCTTGCTGCTGTAAGAAAATGTATAATCCATTGACATATACTACTTTTATAATCTAGCTATCCCAATAAATGTGTAAGAGAAGCAGTCTGACACAGAAAAATGACCAAACTGTGTCATCGATCTTGTTTTGAGTCATCTGAGACAGGGGATATAGATATGGGTACAATCTGGACCTTGATTTACTCATTCACTTCCCTGTCATGTAAAACAGGCTACTTATTACTTCTCCTTTCTGACTGTATTGGCATGTACCCCGTAATGCAGTAGGTAGATACCCCATGGGCCCTTATGGGCATATCATGGGTGGTTGGGTATGGCACCCTGGCTATCTGTAGATGGGTCTATAATGTGAAATCAGTGATCAGAAATTTCATCCAAGCCCCTGTTGCTGTAAGAAAAGGTGTAATCCATTGGCATTTGCTACTCATATAATCTAGTTATTCCAACAAACTTGTAACAAAAGCAGTTTGACACAGAATCTGATTGAACAGTTGCAGCCATCTTGTTTTTGCTTCTGTGACCCATGGGATGTTGATATGGGTACAGTCTGGGCTCTGATTTACTCATTCACTTCCCAGTCATGTAAAACAGGATACTTCTTACTTTTCCTTTCTGAATGTATTGGCATGTACCCCATAATGCAATAGGCGGACACCCCATGGGCCAGTATGGGCATATCATGGGTGGTTGGGTATGCCACCATGGCTATCTGCAGGTGGGTCTTTAATGTGAAATTAGTGATCATAAATTTCATCCAAGCCCCTGCTGCTGTAAGAGAAAATGTGTACTCCTTTGACATTTGTTTGTTTATTTGTTTGTTTATTCGCTTAATGGGTAAGCACACTGGAAACAAGTTCCTTTTACAGGTGCGACCCACATATATTACATACAAACAATACATAATCAAACATACATATACAGTACAGCAAATTGCAGACAAAGAATGTCTTTGTTACATATAAAATTCATAAAAAACAATTACAGTTAAATTGGGATTCGAAATACATCCCTGATGCATCAGCAAACTTTTTGACAGAACACAACCACCTAATGGCATGAGGAATTTCATTCCAAGTAAGTGGGAGCAATATAAGCAAAAGATCTTTGTCCACTTTTATATTTATCACCTTTATAATCTAGTTATTCCAACAAATGTGTAAGAGAAGCAGTTTGACACAGAAAATGACTAAACTGTGTCATCGATCTTGTTTTTAGCCATGTGACCCAGGGGATGTAGCTATGTGTACAAACTGGGACTTGATTTACTCATTCACTCCCCTGTCACGTAAAACAGGCTACTTCTTACTTTTCCTTTCTCAATTTATTGGGATACACCCCATAATGCAATAGGTGGGCTCCCCATGGGCCAGCATGGCCCTACATTGGGTGGTTGGGTATGGCACCCCAGCTATCAGCAGGTGGGTCTGTAATGTGAAATTAGTGATCAAAAATGTCATCCAAGTTCCTATTGCTCTAAGAAAGGGTGTAATCCATTAATATTTACAACTTTTATAATTCAGTTATCCCAATAAATGTGTAACAGAATAAGTTTGATGCAGAAAATGACTAAACTGTAGCAGCCATCTTGTTTTTGGTCATGTGACCCTGGTGATGTAGATATGAATATAATCTGGGCCTTGATTTACTGATTTTCTTCCCAGTCATGTAAATCAGGCTACCTCTTACTTGTCTGTCCTTTATTGATGTATTGATGTATCCCACAATGCAATAGGTGGACACCCCATGGGACAGCATGGGCATACCATGGGCAGTTGGGTATGGCACCCCGACTATATGCAGGTGGGTCTGTAATGTGAAATTAGTGATCAGAAATTTCATCCAAGCCCCTGCAGCTGTAAGAAAAGGTGTAATCCATTGACATTTACCACTTTTATAATCTAGTTATCCCAACAAATGTGTAACAGAAGTAGTTTGACACATAAAATGACCGAACAATAGCCACCATCTTATTTTTGGTCATGTGACCTGGTGGATGTAGATATGGGTACAGTCTGGGCCTTGATTTACTCATTTACTTCCCATCTTATAAAACAGGTTACTTCATACCAGTCTGTTATGGATTTATTGACATGTACCCCATAATGCAATAGGTGGACACCCCACGGGCCAGAATGGGCATACCATATGTGGCTGGGTATGACACCCTGGCTATCTGCAGGTGGCTCTGTAATGTGAAATTAGGGAACAGATATTTCATCTAAGACCTTGCTGCTGTAAGAAAATGTATAATCCATTGACATATACCACTTTTATAATCTAGTTATCCCAATAAATGTGTAAGACAAGCAGTCTGACACAAAAAATGACTAAACTGTGTCATCCATCTTGTTTTAAGTCATCTGACACAGGGGATATAGATATGGGTACAATCTGGGCCTTGATTTACTCATTTACTTCCCTGTCATGTAAAACAGGCTACTTATTACTTTTCCTTTCTGAATGTATTGGCATGTACCCCATAATGCAGTAGGTGGGCACCCCATGGGCCATTATGGGCATATCATGAGTGGTTGGGTATGACACCCTGGCTATCTGTAGGTGGGTCTGTAATGTGAAATCAGTGATCAGAAATTTCATCCAAGCCCCTGCTACTGTAAGAAAAGGTGTAATCCATTGACATTTACCACTTGTATAATCTAATTATTCCAACAAACTTGTAATAAAAGCAGTTTGACACAGAAAATGATTGAACAGTTGCAGCCATCTTGTTTTTGCTCATGCGACCCATGGGGTGTAGATATGGGTACAGTCTAGGCCCTGATTTACTCATTAACTTCCCAGTCATGTAAAACAGACTACTTCTTACTTTTCCTTTCAAAATTTATTGGCATGTACCCCATAATGCAATAGGTGGACACCCATGGGCCAGTAGGGGCATACCATGGGTGGTTGGGTATGCCACTGTGGCTATCTGCAGGTGGGTCTTTAATGTGAAATTAGTGATCATAAATTTCATCCAAGCCCCTGCTGCTGTAAGAAAATGTGCACTCCTTTGACATTTATCACTTTTATAATCTAGTTATTCCAATAAATGTGTAAGGGAAGCAGTTTGACACAGAAAATGACTAAACTGTGTCATAGAGCTTGTTTTTAGTCATGTGACCCAGGGGATGTAGCTATGGGTACAAACTGGGACTTGATTTACTCATTTACTTCCCCATCATGATAAACAGGCTACTTCTTACTTTTTCTTTCTCAATTTATTGGGATGTACCCCATAATGCAATAGGTGGGCCCCCCATGGGCCAGCATGGCCCTACTTTGGGTGGTTGGGTAGGGCACTCCTGCTATCTGCTGGTGGGTCTGTAATGTGAAATTAGTGATCAGAAATTTCATCCAAGCCCCTGCGGATTTAAGAAAAGGTTTTCTCCATTGACATTTACTACTTTTATAAAGTAGTTATCACTACAAACGTGTAACAGAAGAAGTTTGATACAGAAAATGATCAAATGGTAGCCGCCATCTTATTTTTGGTCATGTGACCCAGGGGATGTAGAAATGGGTACAATCTGGGCCTGGATTTACTCATTCACTTCCCTGCCATGTAAAACAGGCTACTTCTTACTTTTCCTTTTTGAATTTATTGGCATGCACCCCAGTGGTGGAACCAGGTTTGAGAGCATTTGGGAGCCATGGGGGCCATTCAGTCAATCATGGGCTCCACAATGGGCACTACACAGTGAATAAAGATGGTGGTGGGGCACCGCTACTCACACTGGGGCAGCCAGGAGGGGTGGCCCCCCTCAGCCTCCCTCTAGCGCCACCACTGATGCACCCATAATGCAATAGATGGTCACCACATTGACCAGCATGGGCAGACCATGGGTGGTTGGATATGGCACCCGGTTATCTGCAGGTGGGTCTGTAATGTGAAATTAGTGATCAAAAATGTCATCCAAACCCCTGCTACTATAAGAAAAGCTGTAATCAATTCACATTTACAACTTTTAAAATCTAATTATCATAATAAATGTGTAACACAAGCAGTTTGACACAGAAAATGACCGAACAGTGGCAGCCATCATGTTTTTCATCATGTGACCCAGGGGATGTAGGAATGGGTACAATCTGGGCCTTGATTTGCTCATTCACTTCCCCATCATGTAAAACAGGCTACTTCTTACTTTTCCTTTCTCAATTTATTGGGATGTACCCCATAATGCAACAGGTGGGCCCCCCATAGACCAGCATGGCCCTACCATGGGTGATTGGGTATGGCACCCCAGCTATCTGCTGGTGGGTCTGTAATGTGAAATTAGTGATCAGAAATTTCATCCAAGCCCCTCCAGATTTAAGAAAAGGTTTTCTTCATTGACATTTACCACTTTTATAATGTAGTTATCCCTACAAATGTGTAACAGAAGCAGTTTGACACAGAAAATGACCAAACACAGGTAGCCATCTTGTTTTTGGTCATGAGACCCAGGGGATGTAGCTATGGGTGCAAGCTGGGACTTGATTTAGTCATTCACTTCCCCATCATGTAAAACAGGCTACTTCTTACTTTTCCTTTCTCAATTTATTGGCATGCACCCCGTGATGCAATAGGTGGACACCACATGGGCCAGCATGGGCATACCATGGGTAGTTGGGTAGGGCACCCCGGCTATCAGCAGGAGGGTCTATAATGTGAAATTAGTGATCTGAAATTTCATCCAAGCCCCTGAAGATGTAAGAAAAGGTGTAATCCATTGACATTTACCACTTTTGTAATGAAGTTATCCCTTCAAACTTGTAACAGAAGCAGTTTGATACAGAAAATAATTGAACGGTAGCCGCCATCCTATTTTTGGTCATCTAACCCAGGAGATGTAAATATGGGTACTGTCTGGGCCATGATTTACTCATTCACTTCCCTGTCATGTAAAACAGGCTACTTCTTACTTTTCTATTTTGAATTTATTGGCATGCACCCCATAATGCAATAAGTAGACACCCCTTTGTCCAGCATTGGCATACCATGGGTGGTTGGGTATGGCACCCCGGCTATCTGCTGGTGGGTGTATAATGTAAAATTAGTGATCAAAACTTTCATCCAAGCCCCAGCAGATATAAGAAAAGGTGTAATCCATTGACATTTACCACTTTTATAATGTAGTTATCCCTACAAACTTGTAACAGAAGATGTTTGATATAGAAAATGATCAAACGATAGCCACCATCTTGTTTTTGGTCATGTGACCCAGGGGATGTTGATATGGGTACAGTGTGGGCCTTTATTTACTCATTTACTTCCCTGTCATGTAAAACAGGCTACTTATTACTTTTCATTTTTGAATTTATTGGTATGCACCCCATAATGCAATCGGCGGACACCACATGGGCCAGCATGGGCATATCATGGGTAGTTGGGTACGGCACCTCAGCTATTGGCAGGTGTGTCTATAATGTAAAGTTAGTGATCAGAAATTTCTTCCAAGCCCCTGCTGTGGTAAGAAAATGTGTAATCCATTGACATTTACCTCTTTTATAATCTAGTTATCCCAATAAATGTGAAAGAGAAACAGTTTCACACAGAAAATGACTGAACAGCATCAGCCATCTTGTTTTTGGTGATGTGACCCAGGGGATGCAGTTATGGGTACAATCTGTGCCTTGATTTTCTCATTCACTTCCCTGTCATGTAAACCAGGCTACTTCTTTCATTTTTCTTTTTGAATTTATTGGCATGCACCCCATAATGCAATAGGTTGTCACCCCATTGGCCAGCATAAGCATACCATGGGTGGTTGGGTATGGCACCCTGGCTATCTGCAGGTGGGTCTGTAATGTGAAATCAGTGATCAGAAATTTCATCTGAACCCCAGCTACTATAAAAAAAGTTGTAATCCATTGACATTTACCACTTTTATAATCTAGTTATCACAATAAATGTGTAATACAAGCAGCTTGACACAGAAAATGACCAAACAAAGGTAGCCATCTTATTTTTGGTCATGTGATCCAGGGGATGTAGCTATGGGTACAGTCTGGGCCTTGACTTACTCATTCACTTCCCCATAATGTAAAACAGGCTACTACTTACTTTTCCTTTCTCAATTTATTGGGATGTATCCCATAATACAATAGGTGGGCCCGTCATGGGTCAGCATGGCCCTACCTTGGGTGGTTGGGTATGGCACCCAGCTATATGCTGGTGGGTCTATGATGTGAAATTAGTGATCAGAAATTTCATCCAAGCCCCTGCTGCTGTAAGAAAATGTGTAATCCATTGACATTTACCACTTTTATAATGTAGTTATCCCTACAAGCATGTAACAGTAGCAGTTTGATACAGAAAATGATTGAATGGTAGCCACCATCTTATTTTTGGTCATGTGACCCAGGGGATGTAGATATGGGTACAGTCTGGGCCTTGATTTACTCATTCACTTCCCTGTCATGGAAAACAGGCTACTTCTTACTTTTCCTTTCTCAGTTTATTTGGATGTACCCCATAATGCAATAGGTGGACACCCCATTGGCTAGCATGGGCATACCATGGGTGGTTGGGTATGGCACTCAATAATATGCTGGTGGGTCTATAATATGAAATTAGTGATCAGAAATTTCATCCAAGCCCCAGCAGATGTAAGAAAAGGTGTAATCCATTTACATTTACCACTTTTATAATATAGTTATCCCTACAAACATGTAACAGAAGCAGTTTGATACAGAAAATGACTGAACGGTGGCAACCATCATGTTTTTCATCATGTGACCCAGGGGATGTAGGTATGGGTACAATCTAGGCCTTGATTTACTCATTCACTTCCCTCTCATGGAAAACAGGCTACTTCTTACTTTTCCTTTCTGAATTTATTGGTATGTACCCCATAATGGAATAGGTGGGCCCCCCCATGGAACAGCATGGCCCTACCATGGGTGATTGGGTATGGTACCCTAGCTATCTGAAGGTGGGTCTATAATGTGAAATTAGTAATCAGAAGTTTCGTCCAAGCCCCTGCTGCTGTAAGCAAATGTGTAATCCATTGACATTTACCTCTTGTGTAATCTAGTAATCCCAATAAATGTATAAGAGAAACAGTTTGACATAGAGAATGATTGAATGGTGTCAGCCATCTTGTTTTTGGTCATGTGACCCAGGGGATGTAGCTATGGGTACAATCTGGGCCTTGATTTACTCATTCACTTCCCTGCAATAGGTGGTCACCCCTTTGGCCAGCACAGGCATACCATGGGTGGTTGAGTATGGCACCCCATCTATTTGCAGGTGGATCTGTAATGTGAAATTAGGGATCAGAAATTTCATCCAAGCCACTGCTGCCATAAGAAAGGGTGTAAACCATTGACATTTACCACTTTTATAATCTAGTTATCCCAATAAATGAGTCACAAGCAGTTTGACACAGAAAATGACTGAATGATGTCAGCCATATTGTTTTTGATCATGTGACCCAGGGATGTAGCTATGGGTACAATCTGGGCCTTGATTTACTCATTCACTTCCCTGTCATGAGAAACAGGCTACTTCTTACTTTTTCTTAATGGATTTAGTGACGTGTACCCCATAATCCAATAGATACCTCCCCATAGGCCAGCATGGCCCTACCATAGAAGGTCCATTCTGGTCACTCTGATAATCTGTAGGTGAGAAACCAATGTGAAATTTGTGTTTATATAAAGAATTAGTAACCTGAAAGTGAAAATTAGTTACATTTTAGACAAAAAATGTTATCAGTGATGCAACCGATTTTTAATGTTCTTACAAACTTCAATATTTTTTGTGAATACAAATTCGCAAAAACAATTGAAGTTTCATTAAATAAACATATATATCTCCAAATTTCTTAGTTGAAAACTTGCATTTTCACTTTCAATTATAGTTGTTTTAGGTTCTTACTACCCTGACAAAAAAAGTTTACCAGGGAATTAAGAAAAATTATGTAATAACGTCATGACCTATAGGTCTACAAACCCAGTGAAAAAACCTCTGGCAGCAGGGATATGCAATTTACAGAAAAACCTTGGGAGTGTAAGGGTTAATATCATCTGCAAACTTAATAATCCTATTTTTGACACTAAGATGTAAGTCACTAATGTATAGTGAAAATAGAACAGGCCCCAATGCAGAGCCCTGTGGTACCCCACTGGTCACTGCAATAGGTTCTGAATATTCCCCAAAAACCCGCACCTTTTGCATTCTGCCATATAGCCAATTCTGTGTCCATCTCACTATTCTGCTATCTATGCCAATTTTTTCCATTTTATTTATAAGATTATCATGAGGTACCTTGTCAAACGCCTTTAGAAAGTCTTGAAATATAATGTCCATTGGTACACCTTTACTCATATTTTTGTTGATATACTCTTAGCATAAGTGATTCATACTGCATCCTCTATTTTTTTTTTAAACCATGCTGTTTGCTGTCATCCCAACCTAATATAGTAAGCTTATCCTCAAATTTTGATTTAAACAGAGTCTCGGCTATTTTGCCCAAAATAGATGTTAGACTAACAGGCCTGTAATTTGCTGTCTCTAATCTATTCCCTTTCTTATACAATGGAATTACTGCTGCCTGCTTCCAATCATCTGCTACTTCACCAGACATGAAGGATTTATTTATAATCTTAGCCAATGGGTATGCCAAGTGTTCTCCAGCTTCCTTAATTAACCTAGGGTTAATGTGGTCGGAGCCCGATGACTTGTTTACCTTTAATTTACTTACAATGTCCACTATTTCCAGAACATTAATATTTATGTCTAAATTGTGACAGATGTGTTCATTTGCCTTTTTCCTGCTTGCATCATTTGTTTCAAAAACCGTACCGAAACATTTATTAAAAGCCTCGGCCATACAGTATCTTTATTCTTATGTAATTCCATTCCCTCAGATGTTATAGGACCTATTTAATTGCTATGTTTGATTTGGGCATTAATATAAGCATACAATCCCTTCCCATTATCCTTTCTATGAGCTAAATTGAATTCCACTCTCATCCTTTCCACTTTGATGGTTCTTTTTAACTTTTTTAACAGGGTTCTGTAACCCTCCTTACTTTCATCTGTTCCTTTTAATTTCATTTTAACAAATGCCATCTTCTTTTGTGCACTTATCTTCATAACCTTATTTGTGAACCAAGCTGGTCTATTTCCCCTTCTGTTATACATTTTTTTGTTAGGTATGTATATATCCTCTAATCCCAGCAATTTATTTTTAAACATGGTCCACATTTCATTCACACTTCTCTCTTCAAAGCCTTTTTCCCAGTCCCATTTGGATAATTCCTGTTTAATTCTAAAAAAAAAGTCTGCCTTTTTATAATTCTTAGTCATTGTCGATCCCCTTGCAATACTTTTAATTTTTCTCTTAATGACAAACTCAGTTATATAATGGTCACTATTACTTAAGTTCTCTCTAATCTTGATTTTGCCCACTACATCTTCTCTATTGGTAATAATGAGGTCAATGACATATTCTCCCCCTGGTTGGTTTGAATACTAACTGACTTAGCCCTGACATGTTTAACATTTCCAAAAAAGAGTTGTATTTAGTTTTCAAACTATTTTGTTCATCCCATTTAATCTCTGGATGATTAAAGTCCCGGTTACTATTATGTCTCTATCCTCAGCCATCTTTCCTATCTCAGTCTCTAGATTAACATCCATTTCTCTATAAGTACCTGGAGCTGTATAATATACACCCAAGTACAATTTCCTGTCATTTGTTACTTGTAATGCTATCCATAATGATTCAGTATTGCTGAAATCACTACTATTACTGTATATACTGTGGCATTTATTGAATTTTTGATATAAATCACCACTCCTCCTCCTCCTTTTTGGTTCACCCTTCCCTTTGAAAATAATTTATAACCATCTATTTGTCTATTCCACTCTACACCCTGTTCCCACCATGCCTCTGTTGTCATATATATATATGTCTGTTTCTTCCACTGCAAGCATAACGTCTAACTCAGATTTTTTGCTTATGTTCAGACTTCTGGCATTGAGTGACCATATTTTCAACTCTCTTTGTTTTCCATTATGTGGCAAAACATTCTCTTTAATGTTTTCCCAGGCCTTACCTACTCTACTAGCAGGTACAGTAACCCCTCTCCCCCAATGATTTAGTTTAAAGCCTTATCAACAATGCTCTGGATGCTTAGACCTAGTTTTCTGCTACCTCCTTTACTGATGTGCAATCCATCCTGACAGTATTCCTTATCTGCAGGGTTCATAGTGTCAGATAATGGTGCCAGCATAGCTAAAACTATTAGAGATGGCAACTACCAACACATTCATTGTTTTGCACATTGTTTAAATCTTCTCATCCAGAGTTTCTTAAATGAAAACAGAAATGTTGAAAACCTCTTAGGTCTTGCTAGGAAAATACGTGGGCATTTCAGCAACTCTGTAAACGCACAAAAAATCATGAAGGGGCTGCAGAGGTCAAACAATTTACCACTGCATATATTTAAGCAGGAAGTTCCAACCCACTGGAATTCAATATTTTACATGTTGGAAAGGCTTCTTGAACAGAAAAAAAGCTGTACATGACTAAACCATGCAGAATAAAATAGGTAAAGTAGACAACATGTTTAGTTTCAGTATCTGGACTCTACTTGAATCTTTGGTCACCTTATTGGAGCCATTTGTGACTGCCACATGTGATGTCAGTGTTGGCAGTGCAACTCTGAGTCGAATTCTTCCTCAAATAAGATTTCTTCACATTTTCCTTGGTGGCATTAAGAAAGACTTTCAGTCAAAAGAAGATACCACTGCTGTTATACTGGCTGATGACTTGAGTCTGACAGTCGACTGATCAGACAATAAATGCCATGTTTAAGAATGACACCTTTGTATTGGCCTTGTTGCTAGATCCCCACTTTAAATGCAACATTGAAGCCATCCTTCCTGCTGGGGAAGACATACTGTAGGCCATTGGAGAGATCTTCTGCTAACCAAGTCTGATGTTGCCCCACCAGCACCATTAACTGATGTGCAGCAGTCAAACTCTGCCGAGCCATTAGAGTGCAACTCTGGCACACACAATGGCACATCTAGTAATTCTTTACAATCATCACTATCATCAGTGAGGGAAAGGACATCTACAACTACTTCTTGGGCATCCTATGTTCAGGGTTAGGAAGGTAAATCACTTCTGAATCACCTACAAGAACATGGACCGGTATCCTGTAAAGAAAGTGTAGCTGGTTCTCTGCCAGACTGGTAACCATTTCACACACCAGAATGATCCTGGATTATTTTACAGACCAAACTGTGATTGGTCTCAAGGAAGATCCATTACTCTTTTGGAAACAAAAGAGAGCAATATAGTCAGATCTAGCAAATCATGTTATAATGTACCTCAGTTGGACACCTTCAAGTGTATATTCAGAATGCATATTTAGTGTAGTTGGCGGAATAGTCATTGACCACAGAACACTGCTAAGTCCTGTAAATGTGGAATACCTTACATTTCTCAAAATGAATGCTGACTATTTCCTAGTTGTCCCAAACATTGAATTATGTGATTCTGACCCTGAACATGAGCAACAGCAGGCAAACAGTGATACTGAATATGATTACTAGGTCGTGTACAAAACAAATAGAGTGATCACCACAGCCACCATGCTAGCCACATGTGCCACACTGCTCTTAGTTTTCTTTTGTCAATCATCAGTTTTATATTATGTAACTTTGACGCCCACCATGGGTATAATTTTTGGAAACAGCAGCAGCCTCATTCAAAGCATCTGCACCTCTCATACCTACCTCAGTAATGACCACCATGGGTATTATTTCTTGAAACAGCAGCAGGCTCACTCACAGCAGCTGTGCCTCTCATACCTACCCCAGAAATGCCCACCATGTGTATAATTTTTGGAAATAGCAGCAGGCTCACTGAGTGAAGCGGCACCACTCATACCTGCTAGAGCAATGCCCGCCGAGGGTATAATTTTTGCAAATGGCAGCAGGCTCACTAAGAGCAGTTGTGCCTGTCATACTTGCCTCAGTCAATGCCTCCCATGGGTATAATGGCTTGGGGAACCCTAACAAACAGTGTAATAGTAAAAAAAAATAGTCTTTCACATGAGTTTTGCTTTGGTCAGGATCGGTTAATCAGGTATTAGAATGGGTTAGGTAGTAATTACCAGACCTGATCCAACCACTTGTTTTTCATCCAGGTATTTTTAGTGTACTTTAGAGGTACCCATGGGTAGTCTTCAGGGTCAGGTATTTCAGTACCTGCCACCCATCCCTAATTGTAGCATCTAGTTATGTCTGAAATGCCTCCACTTATTTCTTATTCTTTCTAAAGTCCCTAAAATAACTATTTTTTCATTCTGGTTTCAGTACTGTGTTAGAGGAAACAATAAAAAGCATGGTTACAATATAGATTTCATATACGTATCACACAAAGCACACTGCTTCTTACCTTGTTTTGGGAAGTAAACTTCGTGGCTCACTGCACTCTTCATGCTAGTGAAAAATGGACTAAGCTGGCAGGCTCTGTTAAATAAACTCCAATCAGGGATCAATGACCTGGGAAACCAACCCCCATTGCCAGTAAGGATTGACTGCACTGTGACATCAGATAATCCATGATGTGATGGAAGAAGAAGATGAAGAAGAATCAGCATTTAGTGGTTTTCATACACATTGTCTCCCAAAGCACTTTACAAGCAATGAGAGACTGGTAGTGAAGTGACTGAATGTATAGTGGCAGCCATTTTGCACATCAACACCCACACATAGCCTTGGAAATTGCATGATCTGTTTTTATGGTAAGGAGAATGTTGGCCAGGACACCAGAACAATCCTGCACTCTTGCAAAAAGTGCCTTGGTTTCTTTTACTTCCACCTGGACACCCACCAGGACAGTACCAGAGATGGGTAGAAGGGACCTCGGTTTAACACCTAATCCGAAGGATGGCTGACCCTCACCATGCACTCAACCTGACAAGACAGTACTAACCAGCTTCACAAGCCTAATCAGGGAATTTGCTACAATCTTAATATTTTGTATAGTCGGAAAATATAAGATCAGTGCACTAATTCAGTGTACTTTGAAGAAAACTATTTAGTTTATCTAAAGAATGTGGATGTAGCTCCCCTAAGTTCTACTCCCTGTGACAGATAGGAGCACTATGTAGACTCAAGTACAAGTTATACAAAATCTCTTAATACCACAATAGCTAATCTTTAGTATACACAGTTCTCCATGTAACTAAATCCACTATTCTGCTCCATGACAATGTCAGTGCCAATTCCAACATTTCAAGTTGGATGTTGAAAGGTTACAAAGTGTGCATGTTATCCTCAAAATAAAAAGAGTTATGCAAATGGTTAAAAAAATGCTTACGGCTGTCTCTTTCTCTTCTGTGTTATATCGATACATACCTCCTACAAAAGGGGCACAGAGTTAATCTTAAGGTTAAATGTCAATGGTTTGCATATTAATCTCATTTGAAAAAGTGATCCTGTTCCACCAGTCCCTGCTATCTAGTTGCTTCCTGGTCTTTCTCCCTGACACCACTGCACCATTCCCTGGTATCTACTGTCTCCCCCTTCCTTTCCCAGCCTGTTCTAGCAGTGTCTGGTGCATAACCACTCATCCTCTTCCAGGCCAGTTGACATGAATCTCTGGTGTCTAGTGGCTCCCCCATTGCTCTAAATCCTTTTCCATCAGTTTCTTTGCATCTAGTACAGTGCCACCTACCAGGATGAAGTGCATTAATGCAGAACTTTGGTTGAAGAATGTTGCAGGGAAGTGACCAGAAAACCATGTTTTGCTGTGGCAAACAAGTCTACAACTCTGCATTCTTCATTTTTCCTGCAATGCTGCAGTCAAACAACAGATAGCATCTGTGAGATGAGCCGATGTTGTTTTAGTGGCTGATGCCTGAGTTCTGTACCTTCTATACTTTCTTTGTACTGTAATCATGATTTTGCTCATTGAGTTAAAACATTTTGTCATCGGTGAACTGGTAAAAAAAAAATCAGTAAAAAAAAAAATAAATGTTCTGCCCTGCAATTCACTTCAGTGGCAGACTGTGGAATCAGTTGTAGAGAATACTGCTTCTGAATATCACAAATCACCAGTCTTATTGACTTGGAACATATGGTCATCTGTGAATTGGTAATAAAATAAATCAGTACAAAACTGTTCTGCCTTGCAGTTCTTTTTAGTAATCAAGTGTGGAATCACTGGTAGAGAATACTGATACTGTGGATCACAGATTACCCGACATGATTTTCAGACTCTGCTAAAAATGCTTCTTGAAATATAATATATTACACTAGCCAAATGGATCCCTGGGATCCATGGAATGCATGAGAGGTGGAGTGCAGTCGCACAAACAAGCAAAGGAAAATTGGCATGTTTTTATCAACTGTGACCACAGACATGTTTTTTATGTACTGTGACCATGCGATTTTGGTACAGTATCAGGTTGATACATTTTGTCAGGATTGGTAGTGCACAAGTATCATACCTGGTTCAAGTAAATGTCACAAATATTTCATATTATATGCCCATGAAAGGCACTATCAATCCATTCTGACTGCTTCTGCTGCTGTTATGACTTCACCAGGAATCTCTGCTGGGAAGGGGATGCTGCATCAGTCATAGGTTTTTCTCACTGATACAGTACCACAGTTCAGGATAGCTTTGCAGGAGAATCATTGCAGTGTGTCGCATTTCCCCACAATGGCTAACTGAACTTTAGAGGTGCAGCACGGATAGACACTGTGAGAAAATATAACATACCACAGCACAGCCAACCAGTCCCCATTCCACTTACTGTACAGTACTTCAAAAGTGTAGCTACTGTAAGCAGCATAGGTATAAAATAAACAACATTTTCCATGAGACTACCATTACTTGAAATGATAGGTCTCCTGAAGGCTGACAGGGATGTAGCTTAGGCAGTAAGTAGAACAGTATTGTCGCTGGTGAATCATAATATAGCCCCCTATACTCCAGTTCTGCCATATAATCCTCAGCTAGGGCCTCTGAAAGACACAGATACATGGAATCACACAAACGTAATTTACTATACAGTACCAGCTTATAGGGCAATCTGTTGCCTCCCTTGTAAAAATGTAAATACACAGGCATTTTTGTCAGTTTTGAGTCCTTGCACTCTAAGAAATAATATACCACTTCAAGATCTCAAACGTAATTGTCAGTCCTGGGAGTACACTGACAAAATGACCATCCCTACCCTTAACTAAGTGTGCTTGCTTATGGAATAATGTAAATGTAATTTATTGTCTTACACTAGGTGCCGCTCTGCTAAACAATGAATAGCCCACTTTCCCTCCATGCAGACCAATTTACTGTAGAAAGGACCCACCACATACTGTAAATTAATTTTCTCTCTCTTTCTCTCTCTCTCTCTCTCTCTCTCCTCTTTGTGGCACACGTACAGTAATTTTGCATTCACCACACAAGTCATCCACCTGGTTTTGAGCAGTAGTAATTCCATAAATACAGTAGAACCAGAACTTTAACTTCCATACTGTACATGAACATTAACCTCAGCATTAACAGTGTATTGTACCAGTTTACTAATCAGAGTCAGCATTCTCCCATGCCATTAAATAGCTCTTCACTGAATCATGTCTGTAAACCAAAATAAAATGGCTATTAATGTTAGAGCTGATATTCCTGTAACAAGTCAACTGGATCTTAGAGAAAAAATAATTTAAGCATCTTGGTATCATGAAAAGTGAATATAGACTTGGTACTGATGGGGAGGTGGCACACTGTAGTCTTATTAAGAATCCTCTGATGTCAGGAACCCTCTGATTTATGTGAGACCTATTATCTCTGCCCTTTCCCCAACACACACATGCACCTAAAGTCACACATGCTGTTTTCAAACTTAATTTTTTAACCCTCATAATCTAGCTTCTGCTTGTCATCTGGATAGCAAATGACCACTTAAAGCAGCAGTGTATGTTAGTGGGAAACATTTCATTATACTGTAGTTTGATAATCAACTATTTCTGTCAAAACCTCAATGTATCCATTTTTGCAGACAGGGTGGGCCAAGCAGATGTTATCTGCTATCAGATTCTATGGTTCTATGCTTCTATGATGTGGAGTGCAATTGTACAAACAAGCAAAGGAAAACAGACACATTTTATTTACTGCGACCATACGGTTTTAGTACAATGTAAAGTTGAAACATTTTTGCAGGGTTTGTATTGCACAACTACTGTACCTGGTTCCAGTAAATGTCACTAATGTTTCATATTATAAGCCCATAAGACACACTGTAAATCCATTCTGACTGCTTCTGCTGCTGTTGTACCCTCCCCAGGAATCTCTCCTGGGAATGGGATACTGCATCAGGCAGAGATTTTTCTCGTTGCTACTACGTTTCATGATAGCTTTGCAGGAGAACCAACAGTGTGTTGCATTTCCTCACAGTGCCTAGCTGCACTTTAGAAGTGCAGTGCAGATGGGTTCTGCAGGCAAATGCAAACTAGCATAGCCCAGCCAACCAGTTTGCTTTCCACTTACTATGCAGTAGTTGTAAAGTGTAGCTGCTGTAGGCACTGTGAGGAACTCTTCACCAAATCACTGGAAAGCAGAACAGTGTCTGAAGACTGAAAGAGGGTGACAGTGGTCCCACTTCACAAATCGGGGAGCAGGGAGGAGGCTGGAAATTACTGTCCAGTGAGCCTCACATCGGTGGTAGGAAAACAGATGGAGACACTGCTCAAGCAAAGAATAGTAGCATATCTGGAATCCAATGGGCAAGAGGACTCAAAACTGCATGGTTTCATGGCTGGAAGGTTGTGCCAGACAAACCTAGTCAACTTTTTTGAGTGGGTAACAAAAGCAGTGGACCAGGGGGGAGCAGTGGATGTGGTCTATCTGGACTTTAGTAAGGCCTTCTACTCGGTTCCACACAGAAGGTTGGTAAAGAATCTGGACCAAACTGGCCTAGGGAAAGAAGTGGTGGATTGGGTGAGCCACTGGCTGAAGGGAAGAACACAACGGGTGCAGGTAAATAGAGTGGTATCGTTGGAGAGGGAAGTGACTAGTGGAGTGCCTAAGGGGTCGGTGCTGGGGCCCATACTCTTTAATGTGTTCATAGCTGACATTGGTAATGGACTGGAAGGGAAGGTGTGTCTGTTTGCAGATGACTCCAAGATCTGCAAAAGAGTGGACACCCCAGAAGGAGTCAAGAGCATGGAATTAGACCTGAGGAAACTTGAGGAGTAGTCAAACACCTGGCAGTTGAAGTTCAATGCCATAAAGTGCAAGGTTATGCACTTAGGCAAGATAAATCCCAGGGTGGGACACTACCTGGAAGGGGAGCAACTGGCATGCACCAACCAGGAACGAGACCTAGTAGTCATTATATCAGATGACTTAAAGGTGGAGAAGCAGTGCAAAAAGGCAGCACTGAAGGTCCGTGGTGTGCTGGGCTGCATAGGAAGAGGAATCATGAGTCGCAGAAGGGAGGTGGTGCTGCCACTTTACAGGGCACTGGTGCACCCCTACCTGGAGTACTGCATACAGTTCTGGAGGCCACACCTTAAGAAAGACATTGATAGGATTAAGACGGTGCAGAGGAGAGCCACAAAAAATTATTCAGGGTCTGCATGAAATGGCATATGAGGATAGGTTGAGGAAGCTCAACATGTACTCCCTGGAGTAGAGGAAGGAGACATGATTGAGACATTCAAGTATATCAAGGGTATAAATAAGGTAGGGATACAGACGCTCCTTCAGGAGAAGAAAAGCTTCAGAACTAGAGGACACGATATAAGGCTCAAGGTGGGCAATTCAGGAACAATGTTAGGAAGTTCTTTTTCACTGAGAGGGTGGTCGACCCATGGAATTGCCTGCCCCGGGAAGTGGTGCAGGCCAAAATGGTTAACAGGTTCAAAAACGCCTGGGACAGGCACAAAGGTATAATTTTACAGAAAGGATAGAAAAGGGGGGTGGTAGTTACCCATATCTGGCATTCCGCAGTACATTTGGAAAAAGAATCTCCATGATGGGGTGGGGGTGGGGGCGATCTCACTGTTTTTTGATTTGGCTATTAGATGAGGAAATGAAGTACAATGTAATTGTTTTAATTGGCCACATTGTGGATAATTTATTAATGAATACTGTACATTAGTATTAACATTTTGTCATAGTGCATTTAGACTCCCCCTAAGATATGAAAAATAAATCCTGGTCCTCTATTGAAGCAGGTAGAGTATAATAAAATGTCAGTACTTAGAACAACGTCAGGAATCGAGGGAGATGCAGCTGTGAGCTACATATTCTGCTCTCTGCATACCCTCTACATGGTTCTGTCCACTAACTAAGAAAAAATAACAAAATATGCATCTTTGTGAAAATGAACTACTGTTTGCCTCATTTTGAGATGCAAAAGTTAGATCCACTGCGGACTAATTGCAAGTGGATTCCTATACAGTTCACATCATATTTACAATGGACTCTTTGGCACACTGTAAAAACATTGTTATCAGCTTTTGTTTTGGCAAAAAATAAGTTACTCACACTATAAAGCATTTGTGAATTGCTGTACATACAGTATGTACAGCACACAGTATAGTTATTTCAGTCTACAGCAAGTCTGTTTCTTCACTTCTGTGACAAATGGAGAACAGTAGCTGAATCCTGGCATGGAGGCAGAATGCACACAATATATATATATATATATATATATATATAACGGAAAGGCTTGAAATAAATAAAACAGAAATGATAACTAAACACAGGACTTCATGCACAGGATTAGGTGATACTGTACTGTGTTTAAAAAAATGCAAGAACTGCTGTTAGTAAAAAAAAAAAAAATTCCTGTGCTCCAACCCCCATTCCCCCATTATTCCTCTACACTTCACCTATTGTATTAAGCTACATGTAGCATTTTTTTCTGTCAAGCCCATTCAGTGGGAGTCAGGCAGTAAGGTCAAACATGTAGTGATATTTGTTGAGTGAACTTGTGGTGCAGCAGACCTGGAGCAGGATTCACAAAAGAGATGCACTGGGTTTCAAGTGAGTTGGGCAGGCGCAAATAGGATGCGCCCACCAAATGGCGAGTGATTCACAAAGGGATGTGCTATGGGATGCGACATGAGCAACCCCATTGTGAATCACATGGAAAGGGCAGGGCACAAGTGGAGATGCACCAGCACATTCGGGATGCTCACAATCACCCAGTGGAGCAACACAGTGAATACGGAGCAACCCAGCAATGCAAGTGGGAGCAACAGGGGACAGTGCAGTGAGACAAAGGAGAGAGGAACACATGACCAATGGGACAAACCAGAGAGGGCAAGGGCACAGCAGTGGCCAAAACAGGCACAATACTGAGACTGGCCAAACAGAACAACACCCAGAGACCCAGGACACAACCCACACAGGCCCATGGCAGACACACAGAACAGGTACACTGAGCCAGCATGGTGCCACACAACAGCAGGTAAATGCAAGGAGCAAGGTGGTGGCCACTGGACAAGGTCAACACTACAGGTGGCCAAGACTGTGGCTGTGGGGGGGGACACACAGGGTGACACTGTTTCACACATTGGGCAGCACACCATGCCACCACAGTGCCACACAGCCTGAACAGAGCCCCAACCACAGGACACCGCACACAGGGCCCCAGACCAGTAGTGCAGCAGTGCAAGGTATGCAGGCCACAAGCCACACACACAGACTGGGGGCAGGGACATGAACAGTAGGACATGAGGCCCATGCCTATGCCACAGGCAATGGTGGGACCACTTGGATATGAGGGGTGCATGGAAGAAGCAGACCATAAATAGATGGGGGCACACAAGAGCATGACAGCACAGGGACAGTGAACAGCCCCTGACAGTGCACAATCCCATGAATGTGGAACAGTGAATGACCACAGACACCATGTCAGAGAAGCAAAATATTTATATAAATAACAGTAACAACAGCAACAATGAAAACACAAGTAACAGCAGAAACTATGTACACAAACCAATACAAAAGTGATGGGGTGTGAGGGACTATATACATGAACAAGTGGGCAAAAGGGCAGAGGGGTGGGGACAGCAACATAAGTAGGGAGGATGGGGGAAACAGCAGGCTATATACATATACACAGTCTAGCACATGGCAGAGGGCTACAGACATGGTTGCACACCTCTGTGCCCCAACCCCATGCGGCCATGTGCCGTCAGGAGATGCAGGACAGCCCCTAGGGTGCGCTGAAGGCACCCCTGCATCCTACTGATGGGCCTGAGTGACCCCTGGATGGCCTGTTGTATCCGATGTTCCAAGTCACATTGCCAGTCCAAGGCACCTCCACCGCCGGCTGCTACCTGATAATCCCGGGGACCAACAGCAAGGCCACAGAGAACACGAGACTAAGTCCTATTGCAGACACACAACCCCCACCGAGCAGTAGCCCACCCCACCAGACAGACAATGCACACACAAGGTTGCCACCTACCTCCTCCCATACGGCCACCATGAGGAGCTCCAGCCACAGCTCCCTGTTGCCGCACCTCAGCAGCCGCTGCGGCCTACCGTCTGGCCTCCAGCCCTGCAAGACACAACAGACAGAGACTGCCATGAGTAGATACATCAATGTACAAACCACCCCCCAGTACCAGAGTGGGCATGCAGTGCTGGTGTACACATGCAGTGCAACACCAGTGAATGGCTGTGCAGTCAGCAGCTACACACACCAGCCATGCCTGAGCCCCCAAAGTGCCCATCCATGGAGATACATAACACACGGTAGTCCAAGCACATGCGCGACACAGTGTACCCATCCCACACACACACACACACACCACCATATTGAGGAGCAGACCATGTGTCAGGCATGGCAGGGAACCACAGGGCAGGTGCAGCCACACACACGTGTGCATGTTAGGGAGTGTCCATGTGAGTTTGCTGATGTGATGTGACCCAACCCCACCCCGCAAATGCCCATGCCGCACACGTATGTGAGATACCTACCTGGCACTGGTAGTGCACCCCTGCGTGCACGCACTCGCAGCCTCTCCAGACATGCCTGATCTCTCCTGCCCAGGTCACCATACCAGTGGTAATAGTGTTCCCCAGTGTGGGGATCCCCCATGTGGTGCACCGGGTGCCAGGCTGTGTTGGCTCAGACAGTTGCCCTAGGCATCTGCAGGTCCTCCCTGCCAAACAACTGGCCCTTCACGTGGAGGACAACCATCAGGTGGAGCAGCTCGACCTCCGACCAGTTCATGGCCCTCTTCCCTGTTCTGGCTACCCTGGGCATCTCTGCTGAACAACAGGTGTACACCACTCTGCAGGCCCCTGTGTAGAGAATATGGCAAATGGTGCCACATGCGCTAATGGGACACATGCATGCCCCTGTGCACATTGACGTGCCGCACGATCAGTCAGTCATGCTCCCACAGGCGCATGTGCAATGCGCAATGTTATGTTGGGAATGCAGGGTCATGGTTCGTGTCTGGGTCATGCAATACACAATATCTAGCAGACCGCCATGTTACGTGCGGCACGCACTATCATACATAGCACCTGTGATGCATGGTAGCACAATGTCGCACAATGGCATGTACTGCGCAATCAACTGACAACTACTGACAACTGTTACAATGTGCACCACGCAGGAGGACTTGCATGAGAAGACAGACTGCACTGCATGACCTACACCATATGCATGTCCGCGATGTGAGTGTCAGACCAATCGTGCACCTGCAGTGCTGCACAAGGGATACAACACACAGCACATGCATGCTGACTGTGCCAAGGCATTTGCGCACCATTTAGGAAGATGCCCTGAATGCTCCGCACATGTGCGGGTAATGTGCCGTGTAGAGATGCGCCCAACTCAGCAGATGCACCGTGCTGATTATGATGAGCAGAGGGCAGTTATGCAATTCACAGACAATGCTCCCAAATCAGCCTAATGATGTATTCAAGGGCATCTCAGCTGTTTAGCATCTCATTATCACTGCCCCAGTCCTCATTTGCATGCCCTGAGCCATAAATGCTCCCAACTCAGACCATACTGAGAATAGGTGACTAAAAGGATTCACAGCCTCGAAGGTGAGTACTATTTCATTTCTACATGTATTACTTCTGTTGCTGTGGACTGGGTAAGTGTACTAGGCAACCTCTGCCTATACTGTGGCATGACCCAGGGGAAGGTGATACAGATGACTGCCAAAGGACTGTAATATAGAGTCATCCATTTGTGTACAAGTCCAGTACTAGTGTAGCCAATCCATATGATAAACTGGTCAGTGGACAGCCTGTTGTCATCTGGCCATGTGCAGGGACACCTGTTGCATGGCATGGTGTGCCACACTGTGTCCCATAGGCCACCCCAGTAGGGGAGGGGGTATGCTGGTGGCTGATGTGCCTGCACAAACAGTGAGGTGTGCATAGTGGGAGTGATATGCAGTCAGCTGCATGTGTGTCTCGACATGCATCACAGGTGGCATGTCCATGGCCGTGCAGCTGTCCATGGTGGGTAGGCTGACCATGACGGATGTAGCACTGACTGCCACAACACACCCTGCACCACACTACACGTACACTGCCAGCAGGCCATATCAGCAAGGTGCTGTGGTGGCACTCTGTAACTACTGTATGTCGGTAATGGGCATACAGAAATCCCCAGGTGCATGTCTAATGTCTGTGTGTACTCTCACACAGAAATCAATATGTCCGGAGGAGACAGTGCTGCCAGTTGCAGGCAGCCAAACTTTACTAGAGATGAGGAGTGGGCTCTAACTGAAGCCTACAATCTGCAGCATGATGTACTGTCAGGAGGGGATGGCAGCCATAAAGCACGGGAGTAGGGTTGGGAGGCAGTGGCCCATCATGTGAACACCGTGGGTAAGTACAACTGAATCCCATTGGAGTGCAGGAAGCACCTTAATGATGGGAAAAGGAGGGCAAAAGAGAAGTCGACCAACATTGAGGCTTCCCTGTGATGGACAGGGGGTGGTCCACAAGCAGATGTGCACCTGAGCCCCAATGAGGAGCTCCTACTGGCAACCATTGCCACATCCGCTGTGCAGGGTGCCCCTGGAGGGGGATTCCAGACAGGTGGCAGCCCATCGCAGCACTGTAAGTAGCCATGCACATGACACATGTCTGGCCACATGTGTGCCCTGGCTCCATTCCCATCCCAATGTGTGCCGCTGTGTGACTGTGGTCCCATGTAATGTACCACGTGTGGTGGTGGCCCTCGTGTGACCCATGCTGTGCTATGCTGTGTCTGAAAGTCCATTCCAATAGTGGTACATGTGATGGACCAGTCCCAGTTAGGCTGCTGGAACATGAACGCTGTTGGATGGTCAAGTCGTAGCATTGGCACACAGGGTACGATGTGGCCACGGTCTCTCACCACACAGCACCAGTCACAGCAGGTGCATGGCTGCAGTGGCATTATAGGCACTGCACAGCCGTGCCAGGGACTGTTAAGTGCAACCATGGCACAACACTGTGTCAAACTGTACATGTATGTATGTATGCAGGCCACTGTATAATCCATTGACACCAGCCATGTTCTCTTATCTTCTTTTCACGGCTCCATCATGCCTCACGGGTGTGGCCATGGGCACAGCTGCACAGGATGCCCTAGTAGGCAATGATGCTGGCCCATCACACAGGGCTGTAGGCAGTGCAGTGGATGGTGCCATCCCAGGACCATACACAGCAGCGGTGCCACCTGCCCCAGCATCAGTGGAAGTGGGCCCATCAGTCCCCTCAGCCAGTGCTGCCACTGCTGGCAGCAATGATACCACATGGCTATAGGGTCTACTGGGATTGTCTGATGATGACCCAGCAGACGCAGTTGACATCGCTGATGCCCTTCTTGTGCTGGCATCTGGAATGCAGTGAGCATACAGCGATGACCCTGTGGATGAAGTCGCCACACAGATAGAGGGAGACATGACCAACAGTGGGACACGCAGCACACAGGTGCTGTGTAGGTGGCCCCTGATGGCACTGATGGCACAGATGCAGAAGCTGCACAGCTGCCCATAGTGGTAGGTGCTGTGCCCTCTGCATCTAATCCAGGTGCAGGGGTTGGGCCATCAATGGCATCACATCCAGGTGCTGTGGGACACACGCAGGCATCATTGAAACGTGACAACACCGGCCATGGTCATGTTGGTGCCAAGCATGCTCAAGCTCCGCCCATGCTGTAGCCTGCTGTGGTGCAACCACCACCCAGGGATGCCCCTCAGCAGGCTGTTTCATCACCCACCTGTCGGTGACATCACCGTGAGCCATCACCTGCTGACAACATTGAGGGCTTTGTCCACCTCCTGCTCGATACTGTGGAGGGGCAGGCAGCCCTACGTGCAGAATTCAGGGGCCTCTAGACACTGATGGGCCTGGAGCACGAGTCTGTGCTGACCAGATGTTGACAGAGGCATGCCTACAGCAGGTGAGCATGACCACAGCATTGGAGTGGATTGCAGCTGCTATGGAGGCAGCAGCTGCATCCGTTACATGCTGTGGCTGTCGGGCCTCCAGCCGGATACCCAGGAGTGCCTCCTGCACACACAGGCAGTGGCATCAGGTGGACCCATTGCTGCTGACGCCATCACCTCATGTTGAACTGCCCAGCATCCCCAGCACAGACATGGTTTACAGGGCCACCAAACCGATGAGCACTCTTTCATGGTTTCATTGCAGTACCCCTACAGGGGTGTGGGACACACCCCCTGTGGCTGGTGGTGCCACGTCTGCATCCACCAGTCATGGCAGAGGTCACCCTCTTGTCTGTGGCAGCTGTGGTGCTGCCCTGTGATGTCCAGGTCCCTGTTCCAATGGCTGCTGCACTTTCCACCTCTGTGTTCCACTCACCTGGATATTGGTACCTGGGGTGGCATGCGCCTGCCCCAGGGCAAAGCCATTGTGGTCCCCCGTGCAGTGCCACCTGCATGTCTGTGTGCACCACTGTTCTGCCATGTGGCATGGGTGTGATGAGTGCAGTCCAGGGTCTGCTGCACCTGTGTGCAAGCAGCAGTGTACACTGATCCATGCCATCCCTGGCACTGTCATTGTGGCATGCGTGTGTGTTGCAAACTGCGTGTATGTGTGTGTGTGTGTGTGTGTCTCCAGACCTCATGGTCCCTGGCATGTCTGGAGTCCACTGCTGCCCCGACACCACTATGTGGCATGTGTTGTGTGTGTACACCCATGTTGGGCTGTTTGTGTGCTGTGCTATGTCTGCCGTGCACTGCACGGCTATGTTTCTACTTGTTGTCACTATTGTGCTCCTCCCCTATACATACCTGTGATACTCACCTACGGTTCCCAAAATGCTCTTCCACCAGTGTGCTCCTATACAGCTTTGCCCTTGCAGCCAGCCATGGGTCCAGCTGTCTCATTGGTGGTCCAGTGTTCTGGCCCTGTGGCACTGCTTCTTCCTCCACACTCTCCTCCTCCTCCCCGGAACTGTCACCCTCACTGGCCTCGACAGCTATTCCACTGTCAATGGCCATGTTGTGTAGCATACAACAGGCCAGGAATATGCCACAGGCCTTCTCAGGTCTATACTGAAGGGCCCCACCTGACCTACACAAGCACCAAAAGTGCATCTTCAACATGCTGAAGATGTGCTCGATGATGGTGCACGTAGCAGTGTGTGCCTCATTATGTGACTCCTCCATCTCTGTTCTGGGTCATTGGAAGGGGATGAGGAGCCAGGGCCTCAGTGGGTATGCTTCATCACCTGTGGGGATAAAGGGTGGCTGTTAGTACACTGGTCACATGTGCAGCGTGACACCCCTCCCTGCCCCATGCTGCACAGCTGTGTGTGCTGAGTGTCCACCACTGGCTGTGCCTGTCCCTTCTCTACATTCCTACCCCCACCATCCACCTGTTGTTTCTGGGCCTGCTACTGTTGTTGGCCCCAGGCTAAGAATGCCATTGAGGTCATATGTGCCATGCTCACCATTGTCCTGCCCAGTATACATTGCAGCAGTGGCTGCTGTCTGAATGTGTTGCACTAGTCCCTGCCACACATGCCCCCAATGGCACTGCACACCCAAAATCCAAGCATTGCACATGTGCCACTGTGTACTGGCTGGTGTCTTCCTGTGTCACCTTCCACCCCTCCACTGTCCCATATCTGCTGCACCCTCTGCGCTTTGTTCATCATGCTATCTACACACCTGCTCCCCCTCCTATCCTGTGCCATAGTGCCCTGTTGTGTGGCTGGTTGCCCTGTCCCACGCATCTACTAAATGGCCACTTGGCATGTCCTCTGCCTCAAATCTGTGGCAGAGGGTGGACTGGTGCCATATGAAGGTGTCATGTGTGATCCCAGGGTGTGTGGTGCAGACATTGCTGATGCACCCAGTGGCATTGCACACCACCTGGCAGTTGACAGAGTAGTATCCCTTATGGTTGCAGTATGTTACCGCGTCGTCACCAGGTGGTGCGCGGATTGCCACATGGGTGCAGTCAATGACCCCTATGATGTCTGGCATACGTGCCATCCTGTGGAACTGCTGCATGGCTTCTGTCCACTCTGCCTGTGTGCTGGGGAAATGGATGTATTCCGAAGCATGTGGGAGCAGTGCAGTGAGGAATTGTGTGAGGAGACGGGATGTGGAGGCCTGTGATATGCCAGTGGTGTCCCCAGAAGGCCTCTGGAAGGTTCCTGTGGCAAGCAAGCACATTACTGTTGTCATCTTGGTCTCCTCTGATATGGCATGAACATGTCCAGTGGGTGCCTGTATTTCCTCATGGCATAGCTTACAGAGCTGCCTCAGAATGGCCTGATTCAGGCGGTATCGGCCTACTGTCTCCATATCTGTCGGCTACTTGAACACAGCCTGGCATGATATCACCATGGGGCCGGCCTCCTACAGTGCCTTCCACCTCTCTGTCTCCTCATCCTCATTAGCAGTCCAACCATAACAAATGGTGCTCCATCCATGGCCTTGGTGTGCTCTCTCTCCCTCTCCCTCTCACTCTGTGCTGGTGCTGCTGTTCTGCTGCTGACCTACTGGTGGCTTGAACTTAAGTCTACTTCTTTTATACTTACCTTTTCATGGCGCCTTTGGTACTTGCGCTGGGTTTGCTCTGTAGTTGTGCCTCCCTTGGGCACTGTGAATTACTTTGCGCTGCGTATGCATGTGTACCCCCCTCTATATGTGCTGCATATCATTATTATGCATCTACAGTGCATTCTGCTCAGTGCAGTGCATCTGGGATGTGCCAGCGCATCTGCCCTGTCTGTGAATTGTTTCATGGTGCATTTTTCTGATGCACCGGTGCATCTCACTTGCGCCCAGCACATCTCTTTTGTGAATCCTGCCCCTGGTGTTCTGTCAACTTTCATAGAAAATGGATTTCCCTATGGCTTCTGGAGTGTTTACCGTTTCTGCATGCTTACTGTGCTTTATCTGACAGCTTCCGGATAATACAAGACAAGCAAGGCAAATTTTATTTTTAAGGCTTCCAATCCCCGAGGCTCTGAGCGCCTAACAAAAACATGAGAAATAAAACAAAAATTAAAATCAAGAAATTACAAAACAAATAAAAATCAGATTCCATTTTTTACAATCACCTAAAATAATTAAAACCGTAGGACATAAGTTAATTCTGTAAAAGTCAGGCTGAAAAGGTGGGTTTTTAGCCTCTGCTTGAAAGTGCCAATCAAGGGGGCCTCCTGGACTGCAGATGGAAGCACATTCCACAGGGTCAGCCCAGAGAAACTAAAAGCTCGGTCACGGGATGTCTTGAGCTGAACCCTGGGAACGTCCAGGAGGCCCCCGATAAGCATTATCATACTGTTAAAAACTTAGCTGGGTTTTTTCTGCATTAAATATTGATTGCCCTCTATTTATAGCAGTATTAAAGTTTTAAATTCAGAATATTATTTCTGATTAGAGCACTGACTTCTGTACAGTACTTTTGTATTGAACTTGAGTAGAACACTGTGTGGGAGCCATACTGTATTGTTGTAAAATGGATCTTCAGTCATGTTGACTATCAGTCAGAAAGTATGTTCTTCAGCAAAACTGTCTAGCTAGAACTGTCACATCAACATTGCATGACAAGTAAGCAGTCAAGCAAGCAAGCAATAATACCATCCAGGGAGGGTGGTATTGGGCTATACCCACCCAAGGGCATAATGAGGCCAGATACCACAGGTGGAGGGCCTTATAGTCCCTGGAAGGGTGGGTATAACCCAATACTACCCACTCTGGAGGGTATTATTGCACTTAGAAAATGGGTTACATGTGGATTTTTAAAAAATAAAAAAAAGGAAAAAAATGACTACAAAATGAGTAGAAATCTATTTAACTTGGCTTTGTTAGTAAAGTAGTCCCTCTACTGGTATATCTGCCAATAGAGGGCACTGCAGTCTTTAAGTCACAGTTTTACACTTTCAGTAATTTGTATGTCTTTTCCTTATTGTTGTCTTAAACTGCCATTTCTGGAACTGTTACTCCCCTTCCCCTGACGCTCGCCGATGGTCCATTTTATATCTTTCATTTTTATTTTGGTTTCTTAAATGCATCGTGAGCAAGAATCCAGTTAGAGTTGCATGGGGACAAGGCTAGGCTGTGGCAGGATCCTGGGATGGCGACTTGCAGGACAAAGTCTATAATCAGGAGTTCCTTGAGGTTATTTATGTTGAACAAAAATGAAAAAAAAATCTTTGTAGCTTTTGTTTTGATTTAGCAGGGGTTCAGCCTGGAAGGAACATGCGTAGTGCATTATAGTAGCGCTAAGCACGTGACATGCTAGCGCTACTACTGCAAATATGAATGCTGTTCCTTCTGTTTTTACTTAATGGGAAATTTGCAAAAAAAGTGGTACAGTGTGTGTGCCAAAGGTATATTTTGATTGCTATGGTGGTGGTGGTATGTGTGTATGTGCATGTGTGTGTGCGTGTGGTGGTGGTGGTGGGGGGTGCCAGCTCATTACCTTGCTTGGTAAGTTGGAGAAAATAAATGGTGCTATTACAGTTTCATTTTGAAGGTGGCACACAGATTTCAATGGGTAATGGGGCACTTGGCACATGGACTGTTTTAAGTGGGCATTGTTGTCTTATAGATGCCCACCTAAACAAGTCTCTGAGCCAGTCAGAATCGAGCATCTGTTTTATTCATTTTCTAACACAAAATGCAATATACAGTATAACATAAGAAAACAAAATCTATTAAAATGTCATGGTTTACTTGACAGACAGTAATAAGGCAGTTTTGATGCTCTACTACTGTACATGTAGTTAGACATTTAACATACTGTATACAATATCAAAAAATTTAATACACTGTGATAACAGTTAAAAATGTTAAATACATTTTCTATAAAATAAAAATACATACATCTAACAAGTCTTCGAACCCTACAAATCAATTAAGTGCTCTTTCTGCAGTACAGTGTGCACCATCAATAAGGATGCAAGTGGAATAGCGTATGCTCAGTCACGAAATAGTATGAGTGATATTCTTTATACTGCGTACTTGATGGCTTATGCTTTTTTCAACAACTTCAGCCTTCAGCAATAAATGACAGTATCAAAAATACTGAGCCCTGCACTACAATGAAGTGTGTAACTAAGTGAAGAGGAGGAATTATCTTTGAGTTTTCTTCTTCTGAGTGTAACCAGAATATTTTTATGTGAATTTGGGAGCCAAAGGAAGGAGACAAATTAGAGACCCCACACCCTCAGCTGTGACTAATGGAGTATTGCTGGAGGGGTGGTTTTAGGAACTCCAAGTCATGAGTAATTACAGTAACCTGCCTCTTTTGTTTAGAGACAGCTGACTTTGCACCCTCACTCCTGTCCCACCACACCCCCCCATCACCCAGACATCAGACAGCAGAAAGCACCATCAGTGGCGACCTGCACTTCTGCTCCCCTTCTCAGCCAGCCATCGTCCGACTGTCAGAGGTTTGTCTTCTGACAGTCAGATGGCAGCTGACCCAGGAGTTGAGCAGGAGAGCTGTACCATTTCATGTCAATGTCATTAATTGCTATCCGGTGTCAGGGTGAGAAGGGGTATGCATGGCAGTGAGAGTGGCGCACTAGAGGTTTCTTTTTTTACATACATTAGCACAAGTACATTTTTTTCAGTATTAGTACAGTAGAAGCAACTGAGTCAGTTCTCCTGCAGTATTGTGTGGTATGTTAGAGCAATTTCCTGACTATTCCACCATCTCCCACTATGTGCTGTAGAGGGGGAGTAAGAAGGAGGAGATTTACATGGTCAGCTGAAATCAGGGTTTCACCTCTATGCAGTCCCTCTGGTATCTAGTGCCCCCCCATCACCTGTTTCACCTTATGTGACCACATACTGTACAGGACACCCTGGTAAGCAGATGACCATCTGACTGCCATAGAGGTGAAACTACCTTACAGTATGACTTTAGCTGACTTCAACTGAATATCCTCCTTCCTACTCCAGTGCAGCACCTTGCAGGAGATGGAGGAATGGCAAGGACATTACTCTAGGTGTGATTCCAAGAAGCAGTAAAATGCCACAGAATACAGCAGGAGACCTGCATTCAGCTATCTCTACTATACTAGTAGTGAAAGTACTGTACAATACATACTGTATATTTAAAAAAACAAAACCTCTGAGGCAAAATCGCCAAAGAACCCCAATTCAAGCCTTGTACAGACCATACACAGGTCATTATTGGTTAGCACAAGCAGCCAATGAAAATTAATATTAAAGTACAAACAGCACGATGCAGATATTAATCACCAGAGGGTCAAAGCTGGTTACTTTTAACCCCCCATGGATTTTAAATAATAATAATAAAATAGGGGGACATGACATGCCTGACTAAGGTGGTAGCATTTTGTTTTGTGGGCATTTAAAAACCCTGACTTTCTAAAATGTGCCCAGGAGAGTTCCATTTTATTTTCTTTCCAAGTGCAGCCATCTAGCAATGTGCACTCAGTGGACAGAGGAGGGCTGTACCAGCTGCCAATCATAGGGCTCCCAGATTGATTTGGCATTTTCCTTGTAACTCCAAGGCAATTTTCCTGTGTTTTCCTGTACTCTAATTATTTCCTATGGAAGCAGAATTTCTGTTTTCCTATATAACCAATGCAAGTTTATAGGAAGACTGTCCCTGTAGATGGCTCCATATCCCTATAAAATACAGGAATTCCTTTAGATCTGGGAGCCCTGTAATCAGTAAAGGAAGTATGCAAGTGTAAGTCTTAAAATTGTACTAGATTTCATTTTAAGGCTCATGGGAGTGAAACAATTTAACCTACCCCGACCCCCACACACTCACCCCAACTGGTTTCCAAATATTTTTAGCATACTGTAGTACAGTTGGTCACTTTTCCCAAAACAAAAACTCAGGACCCCAACAAGACAGAACAATCCATTTTCTATGCCTGTTCTGTTCTGTTTATTATGCAACAGTATATACTCCGGGAGGATCAGCTCCTGTTGTGTTGTGATGTTATGGTTGTAAAATGGTATCCATAAAAAATGCCACCAAAAACAGATAAACCCAAACTCTGTAGAGAGACAATATTTTACTGAGTCTCTATTTGAATACTAGCATCACATAAGTGTAAAAAAAATATTCAGAATACAATAAGGTAGAGGTGATTTCATGTCCTGTTGCTCACAGATGAGAATTATCTCATAAATGTGATATTTACAAGCAGTGTCTTCAGTGAAGCCAGATAACAGCAGACATTTGACGTACAAAATCACACATGCCCCCACAATGCAAAGCATCATGGGCTGCATATGCAAATCACCACAGAATATTAAGCTGGTTCAACTTTAAGCAGAATTGCATGGTACCAAAACTCATCTCACACAGTTTGCAAAGGGTGCCAACAGAAGACGTAGACACAAGTTTCATCCTACCAGGACTCATCAGTATGCCTCATCTGTTTGATACCCCAGTGGAATGAACTAGCTACCCTAAGATGGTCTATCTGGGTTATGTTGTGGTGAACCCAATTAAACAGAAAACAATTAAAAAGACAAAGAACCTCTGTGTGCAAGCACTGAGGCAACGGCTACCCCAAAGGGCATTTGGCCAGGAAGCCAAGTTTCAAAGAAATACAAAATCACACATGCCCCCACAATGCAAAACATCACAGGCTGCATATGCAAATCACCACAGAATATTATGCTGGTTCAACTTTAAGCAGAAATGCATGGTGCCGAAAGGCCTCTCACACAGTTTGCAAAGGGTGCCAACAGAAGACATAGACACGTTTTTCGACCTACCAGGACTCATCAGTATGCCTCATCTGTTTGATACCCCAGTGGAATGAACCAGCTACCCTAAGATGGTCTATCTGGGTTATGTTGTTGTGAAGCCAATTAAAATAAAAACAATTTAAAAGGCAAAGAACCTCTGCATGCAAGCACTGAGGAAATGGTTACCCCAAAGGGCATTTGGCTGGGAAGCTAAGTTTCAAAGAATTACAAAATCTGACAAAAAAGACATTAGACATTATTCCTTCCCTTCCCCCAGGGTTTGTTGCATATGTGTTAGTCATCATAGCTCAGTTGTCTTTGAAAGATTGAGTGGGAGCTGTTAATAGCTTTGATTTAAAATTTCAAAAATATTTGGCTCACCAGTTCCCCCCTCCACACACACACACACACACTTGTGGTATCTGTAGAACAATAGTTCTTAGACTTTGTCACAGTGAGCCTCCCAAAATCCATGGAAAAGATTTTAAGCCTCCCCCAAAAACTGAAATAATCTTGGGCCTCCCCAAAGAAAAATAATGTACTGTACTTATACTGAAATCTCTTTGAATACTTGGCTCACATTCAGTTATTTGTCTTACACTGATGTGGAACCTTTGAAAAAGAGCTCCTGTGCTCAAAGGTGTTATCTGAATAACAAATAAATAAAATAAACAAATATTACTATTCAGCTTATTGTACACCCCCCCCCCACAGGCCAGCCTACTTGCTCCACTATTTTCATTCTTGAACCATTGTTACCCTTTGTTGCAGTACCATCATGGGTCAGACTACTTTCTTTGTTTCTTCTCTATATGAAATAACCTTACTACATACTTTACCTCTCCCCCTCCTTCCCTGCTCCTAAGCAATTTCTCTGGGATTACCTTGCTCCTTCCTGCTATTGCTCTTAGCACTTCTGTGCTCAACTCTTGTATTTGGGCTGTTCTGCCATCAGTCTACAAATTGATCAATTACCACCACTCATTATTAGTTTATTGTTCATATTTGTTTGCACTATTGTTCATTGTGTATTACATGATTGTTTTGCAGTTACCTTTTGAAATGTATTCACTCCCTACCCTTCCCCGGGTACACCTGAAATGAGCCTTCACTCATTCACCTTCCCTTGTCACTTATTAGTAAATAAATACATAAAATCCACTTACTATTATCCTCTTTAAATTTGCTTCATCTCTTCACACAAAGGCCCAGATAGTCAAACTGCGCCCAAAAAGTGCGCAATAGCAGGAGCAAGTTCAAGCACATTGCCGCCCATGCGCAAGAGGTGGATATTCAAAACTGAGCCGCCAACCGCGCCTTACAGCCGATGACTGAACATTGCACCACCTGTGCCATAGCGCAACTAGGGAGGGGAAGCTGAGCAGATCAGATGCGCCATAGCGCAACAAGGGATGTGCAGCTGAGCAATCCAGAGGTGCCATAGCGCAACCAGGGATGCCCCCCCAGCAGCAGGGCAGCAATGCAACTGCACAACCAGGGAGGTAGGGGCCCACCACCCATGCCACAGATGGGCAGAGGAACACACAGCAGGACAGACATTGTCCCCCCACACCCCATGCACTGCACAACTGGGGGAGGGCTGGAATAACCACCGCCCATGGAGACCAGCAACCAACCCACAGCTGGGCCATGGTGCCCCATCACACCCCCCCGGCAAGCTGTGACTGGTACACAAGGAGGGCTGGCCACCCCGTGCCACACCATCCCCCCAGTGCAGAGCACACCCTGCACCGTGACCCCCAGACACCCTGCCCAGGAGCAGCATCCACCACTGCAGGAAACCCCATGCATGCCACCACCCCCACTGTGACAATGCAACCCTGTGCACCACAGAATCATGCAAGGCAGCCCCACCACGAGCACCCATCAGCGGGTGGCAGCACACAGCGATGCAATAATGGCATACACAGTGCCACCATGCACAGCCCCCCCCCAAGGTACTGCTGAGAGACCAACCATGTGTTGGCACACAAGGTACCCCACATGGGATAGGGCATGCCCTGGACCCCACCACCAGTGGTACAGCACCCTGCACACTCTCCCAATGACACACCCTGACCCAGCACTGGCCACAACAGCCAGTGCAGACACCCACAGTGTTGCATGGAAGCATGCACCACACCAGATGCCACACAGTGCATGTTCAGACACCCACCCATACCCAAGGGCACAACAACACAGGGACACAGTAGCGGGGCAACCAAGCCCCCAGCGTGGGCCCATGTAAACCGTGTACACACAATCTGCAGTCCTCCATGGCACAGGAGTGCCAGCCACTCTGCGCAGGCACTGTGGACCTGTACGCTACCAGCATTTGCCCGGAGCACAAGTCACAGACAGTGGTGCACATCCCCTGCAACACACATAAGCCACAGCATGGAGGTGGGCCAACAACTGTGGAGGCCACAGTGTCACCCGAGGCAGACATGCACCACACCAGTGACAGGAGGCAACCCAGCATTGTGACCGGTACAGTGGCTGCCCTGCGTGGACAGCCACCACTGACATGCCAGCAGACTGTGCAGGTCACAGACATGCATGGGTGTCAGTTGCACAGGCCATGGACGGGCTGACAGGGGCAACATGGACACAGAGCATGTACCATGGACCACTGCACACAGTCGTCTGGTGCACAGGGCACAACACACACACCACAGACACTGACTGATAGCTATCCCCACACCATAGTCACCTCCCCACGGAAACACACACATACCCATGACTGCACCACCCCTGATGCCATGCACACCACTGCAGCTGACCACCTATAGCCCGCTGCAAATCAGAGTCCACCACAGTATTCATATCAAAATATCTGTATTAAAACAACATATAAAGGTTAACTATGTACAATAATATATGTAAGGTGGGGGGGAAGGCCACAAACAAGGTGGGGGTGGGTAAGGGGCAGGGGTGGGCAAATGGGACAGGAAAGGAGGGGTGTGAGGGTGGGTCCAGGAGGGTAGGGGATATCAGGGACAGAGGGACTTTCAACGGGAGCCCCGCTCCCTGTTCTGGCTTCTCCACTGCCTGTGCCTCCTGTGGACCCCAATTTCATCTATCCGGTGAAGGATCTCCAGGGATGCCCTCACCACGTGCAGGATCTTCCACAGTGTCTCCCGGATGTCGTTGAGCTGGCGGACACCTAGGACAAGGGAGCACAGTCAATAGGTGTGAATGCACAGCACCATACAGCCCACCCACTGTGCATGGCATACGGCCGTGGGACATACGTCTGTGATGGTGTGTGACCACCCACATTGATCACGTCCACATGACCTGCCCACCCAGGCTCATACAGCCATGCAGAATGCTGCACACACCCACTGGCAAAGTCATGCACAGCACCACCGTGGACGTTTAGTGACATGGCTATGTGGTGCAAAGGCAGTGGCACAGCCCATGTACTCGGTGCACGCATGGACCACCATCAACGTACTCCCAGACGTGCATTGCCACTGGACAATGCTGACTGTAACAAGTTGCGTGCATGGCAGTGGTGCCAATGGATGGTGGCCATGCCTTGCTGACCACCCTGTAACACAGCATGCAATAGTAATCATGGAGGTATGGCACTCACCATCATCGGGCCGGTCCCTTGGGTGCTGTGGACTCTCGCCCCGCCTGGCCTCCCTCTCCTCTTTGTTGCACCACAGCTTACTGGCCAGGCACCACTACTTCGGCCCTGTGGTGCAAACATGGAGAGAGGAACATCAGTACAATCCTGTAGCAAAGCCCCCCTGCCCCAGGTGTGTGCCCTCCCACCCAGCCAGACCCATCCACCCCACACCCTGATAACACCACCACAGCCAACACCGGACAGTCCCTCCCCCCATGTGCTGGACACATACAACCGTGATACCCATGTGGAAGATAAAAGTGTGTTGACGTAACACCTACCTGGCCGTGGCACTGTGCCCCTCCTTGCACATGCCCGCAGGTGGGCTAGCAGGTACAGCTCCCTCCACCGCAGGTCCCCATACCTATGGCGGCACTGCTCAGCTGTCCGCCCCTGTCCAGTGGCCTCCTCCAGTGCAGTGGCCACCTCCTCCCACACCTCGCTCCTGGACCTGTCCAGGGGTGCCTCCCCAAACAGTGGTCCATGGTGTGGCTCCACTATGGCCACTAGGTTGGCCAGTCCACCTGTGTCCATTGAGCAGCCCTCCTGCGTGCTATTCTCACAGCTCGGTATGCAAATATGGTGCTCTGCAGCATGGCTCCCCACGTGCAGATGCTGCGCGGTACAGTGCTGCCATTCCCTATTGTGCTGTCACCGAACAGCGCAGTAGTGGTGCACCCATGCCTGACGCATGGAGCTTAGGGGGCAAAGGTCGGGCACAGGGTCAAGGGTCTCTGATGCACGGACACGCACAGCACCATTGGAACCCAATGCGTGTAGCATGATTGGCTTCATGCATGCTACCTCCAGTAGCGGCCTACCGCACTGTTGCCCCAGTGCGCCTATGATGGCCCAGTGCCACAGCGCCATGTAGGTGAACATCGCTATAGCGCCACTGGCACAATGATGGCCGTACCCTGCATTGCTTCCCATGCACAGCACATCAGCAGCGTGGCAGACGCCTGTGTCAGCAACCCGTGCATGCGCAGTGAGGTGTGTACTACGCATGTCACAGAACTGCGCCCTTGGCTCAGCACATTCAACACCATTGCGCAAAGCGCAACAGTGTGATATTCAGTCATCATATGCAAAACAGCTAATCAGCCATGCAGTGGCGCAGCACTGCAATTTGCATCCACTTAAAGTTGCGCCTCGCCTCATTTGCATGGGTTGTGCTATAAAAGTGCGACATTGGGCTGCAGTGGCCATAGTCAGTTACTGCAGTCTATTGGTGAGTTGCATGCTGTTTGGGAGTGTGGACTGTGGATTTAGGGACATGCATGGGACTGCACAGTCACAGGTAACAACTGTCATTCTTACAGGCTAAAATATGACCAAGCAAGTTGTGGGAGAGGAGGAACACAGTGGTGGGAGGAGGAGGAGGCCTAATTTTACCAAGGCCGAGACCGAAGCCCTGTTTGAAGCCTACCTGGATCAGGAGCTGCTTCTCAGCGGATGCCAGGGAACACCTCAAGCCCGTGCTGCTGCATGGAAGGAGGTGGCACGTGCTGTGAACCTGCATGGCAGCCACCAGCACTCCGTGCAGGAGTGCAAGAAGAAGATGGACACAGACAGGAGGAGGATAAAGGAGAAGGTGGCTGCCATCAAGGCAGCATGAGCTGCGACAGGTGGGGGACAGCCAAAGGTGGTACACCTGACCCCACAGGAGGAGAGGATTGCTGGAAGCATGCAGCGTTGTGCCATTGAGGGTGTTCTGGGTGGTGGCTTCCAGACGGGTGGTGGCCCATCACTGCATGGTAAGTCATGGTCTGTCTATGGGGGGGGCAGGGTAGGTCACATGCAGTAAAGTGACTTTGTTTTCCCTTACAGATCCTGAGCGTCTGCATGGGTCAGCGGTGGTGGTCCTGTCCACTGAGGACAGTCAGCTGGAGATGGAGGAGGGCCCATCCACCTCCACAGGTATATGTGGCTCAGTGCGATAGTGGGCCCACCTGGCTGTCCACATTGATGTTGTTGTAACAGGTGCGGAGGAAGCCCTGCCCGTGTCCCAGTGTGCCAGCGTCCATGGATGCCAGCATGCTGTGACTCGGGCCGGTGCTGAGTCCATCACTGATGATGATGTCGCTAATGGCATGGGCAGTGACATGTGTGTGCCATGGGATGGCCACACAGCAGGTAACATCGCGGACATGGCTGTGGGTGGTGCTGTCGTGGAGGCCTGTGTGTCAGCACAGTCCCAGCCTGTGCCTGTCAGCGCCAATGGGGCAACACTGGTGTTTGTTCAGGACAGTGGGACTGTGGCAGCCACTGCGGCAGCACCACTGAGCCCTGGGGAGTGGCAGCTGGAGGGGCAGCATCAGCAGTCGGCCAATGGTCTTGAGGGTACAGGGTCCAGTGGCGGCATCTGTGCACCGCCTGTGGACATGCCCAGACCTGGTCCTGGTGTGCAGCGCCCACCCTCAAGGGGTGCTGAACATCAGGGCCATGCACACCCTGAGGGACAGGATGCCGAGGAGGCAGATGACCTATTGGACGAGCACACCCACCTACTGCAAGCATCAGTCCAGCAGCAGATGCGGCCTGCGAGGTCGGTGGATGCACTACGTGGGGCTCTGGAGCGGGCAGAGGAGCGTCGCAGCAGAGAAACCGCTCTGATCTTGGCAGGGATGGACCGGTTGCGGGAGGATGTGACCACTGCCATTGACAGGCATGCACAGGCATTCACTGCTGTCATGGCCACAGTAGGCACACAGTCATGTGCCCATGCGTCGCGGACACCACGCAGTGCACTGTCCATCCCCCATTCCTGGCATCATGCGGCACCCTCTCTGTCAACACCGGGTTCAGCTGTGGGCATCCCGAGCACACCTGGCGCAGGCATGTTTGGTGTGCTGCAGACCCCTGCGCGAGCATGGTCACGTTCACGCAGTGGAACCCCTGGGGGACCATCGGTGCCACTCCATGAGGCCAGTGGTCAGCCTGTTAGTGCTGGCAGGTCTCGGCGGGGCCGACCATGCATCTGTGGTGGCAGGGGCACTGTGTCGCGTGACTGACCTGTCTCCCAACGTGGCTACTGTCTGGTGCTGCCCTGTGTGCATTGTGTCTTTCAGTGGGCAGTGCACGGGTGGGTACTCGGCCCTGCATGCGGACACACAGTCCATCTGCACACCCTCCCGGCTGCTGTCCACAGTTGCGTGTGCATGATGATGCCTGCATTGTGCTGTACACCAATGTGCAATGATGCTCAGCATCTGACACACGCACATAGACAGGCAGTGGGCGTGGTGGTCTGTGCACATGTGTGTGGCTAGGGGTGGCGTTCTTGGTCGGTGTGCCTCCTACCCTTTGTGCAAGTTTGGTACGTTGTGTGTGTGTGTGTGTGTGTGTGTGTGTGTGTGTGTGTGTGTGTGTATCCGTCCGCATGGCATGTTAGTCAAGTCAAGTCAAGTCAAATTTATTTAAAAGACGCCCAATCCCAGAGGCTCTGGGCGCTGTACAAATTTTAAAAGAGCATAATACATAAAATAGATGAGATAACAGATAATAAATACATTATAGTCTAATGTAGTCTAAACACCAAAAGCCTGAGAGAATAAAAAAGTTTTCAGGCGGATCTTAAAGATATTTACAGTTGAGGCCTCTCTGACCATAGCTGGTAGTAGGTTCCATAGGGCGGGAGCCGCAACGCTAAAAGCTCTATCACCGGCTGACTTCAGCCTCGCCCTAGGAACGGTCAGGAGGCCACTACTGGAGGATCAAAGAGGGCGGACCGATGGAACAGGTGTCAGGAGGACTGACAGGTAACTAGGGCCCTGCCCGTGTAGGGCCTTAAAGGTGAGAAGACCCACCTTAAAGAGGACTCTCCACCTGACCGGCAGCCAGTGCAATTCACGCAGTACCGGTGAAATATGGCAAAATTTATACTGCCCAGTCAGTAACCGGGCAGCTGCGTTCTGCACCAGCTGCAGTCTGCGGAGAAGCCCTCCTGTGACCCCAAGATAGAGCGCATTACAGTAGTCCAGCCTAGATGTGACTAAGGCATGTATCAGGGTAGGGAGGTCCAGAGACGGAACAAGGGGCCTAATTCTGGCAATGTTTCTGGGATGGAAAAAACAGGTACGAACCACGGAAGATACTTGAGTCTCCATGGTCAGGTTCCTGTCCAGAATCACTCCAAGACTACGCACCCTAGAGGAGGCCTTCAATGAGACAGCCCCAAAAACAAGTCCAGTTGCTGAATCAGAGACCTCCATATATTTGAGGGTCTGTACTGTAGGGCACCGCTGGAGGTGTCCAGGCAACAGAAATGTGCCTTCAGCATCCCGAACACCCGCTCGATGACATTTCGTGTGGTGGCATGTGCCTCATTGTAACGTTGCTGCTATGGGGTCGCGGGCAGCCAGTAGGGTGTGAGCAGCCAGGGACGGAGTGGGTATCCACTGTCACCTGTGTGTAGAGGGTGGAGGTTAGTTTGGTGATCAGCATCGCCCTGCCTGGGTCATGTAGGCCACTACCCATGTCACCTCTGACCATGCCCCCCCAGGCCCTATGATTGTCCATGTGGTTTGCATACTCACCCACTAGGTGGCCAGTGGGGATATCCCCACTCTCGAATCTGTGGCACAGTGCTGACTGGTGCCAGATGAAGGCATTGTGTGCTCCCCCAGGGTGCGTGGCACAGACATTGACTATGCACCCCCTGGCATCGCACACCACCTGGCAGTTGATGCTGGCATAGCCCTTGCGATTGATGTCGGCTCCTCGGGGCCAGGTGGTGTGGGATGGCCACATGGGTGCAGTCTATTGCCCTAACACGCCAGGCATCGTGCTACCCTGTGGAACTCCTGTATGTTTACTGTGCACTCACCGGTGTGCTGGAAATGGATACCAGAAGCATGTGGCAGCAGTGCACTGAGGAATTGGGTGAGGTGGTTGCGCGGGCCAACTGGGTTATGCCTGTGGTGTCCCCAGTTGGTCTCTGGAAGGTACCCGTGGTGAGCAAGCACATGCAAGCTGTCACTTTGGTCTCCACTGATAGGGCATGGCTCCGTCGTGTGGGTGCCTGCATCACATCACTGCACAGCTCATTGAGCCACCTCAGAATTGCCTGATTCAGGTGGTACCGGCCCACAATCTCGGTATCACTGCACAACTCGAAGCTGGTGCGGGCTCAGTAATGCCTGTTGGGGGCATACTGCCGATGGGCCCTTCCACTGCCACGCCCCCCTGCTGCCCACCTTCTCACCCCCCTCATAACAGCCTCCATCTGGAAGGTGGCACTGGCCATGTCCCTGGCTTGTGTTCACCCCCCCAGCAGCTGTTACTGTATTCTCCCTGCTGTCCTAACTGCTACTTCCCCTGCACCGGGAACAGCTGCCTGTGCTTGTCTCACTGCTGTGTGGTGTACCTCCCCCTTCTGCAATGTCTCCCCACACCTTCCCCTGTGGCTATTGCTTCCAGGTGCCCATTCTTGCCTGGCCCTGTGTGTCCCTGCTGCCCAGTCTGTCCTGCTGTGTTTTGCTCTCATTTGTGGCTTCCCTGTAGCATTCTTGTGCCTCTCCCTTGCTCCCTTTTATTTTGGCTCATTTCTGCTATGGCACAACTTCCGCTTGCTCCCCTATTGCGCATGGCGCAAGTTGTTGAATATCGCACTGCGCCATTTATACATGGTTCCTCCCCCTTCAGTTGCGCATGCCTTCATTATCATTGCACTGTTGCTCAGCGTGATTTAGGGGGCGCAGCTGCCTCCTGCTGAATATCGCAGAATGGTGCATTTTCGTACTTGCGCAGGTGCAAGCCTATTGCACATGGCTCAACTCTTTTGAATATCTGGGCCAAAATATATAAAACTCAAAATTTAAATACAGTACTTTTTAAGACTTGCTTGAGTCTCCCCTTGAAGAGGTTGGGGCCTCCCCAGGGAGGCTGGCCTCACCATTTGAGAACCCCTGCTCTAGAATGTTTATTTTGGCTGTTCTATTCATTCTCTCTCTCTCTCTCTTCTCTCTCTCTCTCTCCCCACAGCCTTAAAACAGACCTTGATTTTTGCTTTCTCTGAGTCCTTTGCTGCTAGAGGCTTTGGTATTCTCAAAATTCTCAGACAACAGTCATGTAACCTACACTTATATTTCCTCTGTTTTTCCTCCATAGATCACTCCTGGACACAAACTTCGGCACAGTGCTCCTTTCCCAGGTACCAGTTTTCAAGTAAACATACGAACATACGAATGTGCCAGCAGAAACAGACCATCCAGTCTATCCAAGTCTGCTCGAGTGTGCAGCTAGCACCCCTAGTTTCAACTGCCCCACCCCTCTCCTCTTTGTCATCCTACTGTCACCCCCACCTTCCCCACCCTCATTCTTCCTTGTTCCCTGTCCCATGCCCTTTTGAAGCTGTTCTCAGATTTACATGATACAACCCATACTGATAGTGTGTTCCATTTTGCTACCACCCTCTCTGTGAAATAGTGTGCCATTTCCCTCCTAAATCTTCCCCCTCTAGTCTTATCCCATGCTCCCTGGTGTACTTCCCCTTCCTTAGCTAGAAGACATTGTCTGCCCATCCTTATTGATTCCCCTTAGATACTTGAATGTCTCTATCATGTCCCCCCTGTCCCTTCTATCCTCCAGAGTGTACATATTCAGGTATCCCAGCCTGCTCTCATAGTCTCTCCCCTCCATTCCACATATCATCTTTGTTGCCCTCATCTGCAACCCCTCCAGTAGCCTGATATCACACTTTAGGCATGGCCTCCAAAACTGCACACAATACTCTAAGTGTAGCCTTACCAGTGACCTGTAGAGGGACAAGATCACCTCTCTTCACTTGGACGAAAAACCCCTCTCTATGCACCCCAGCATTTTGTTCACTTTTGCAGCCACTATCCTGCACTGGGCAGTGTTGTTCATGGTCCCTGTTATCATTACACCTAGGACCTTCTCCTCCTCAGTGATCCCCAGCTTAACCCCTCCCCCCAGCCAGTATTCTCTCATTGGGTTCTTCTCCCCAAAGTGCATAACTTTACACTTCTTTGCATTGAACCCCAGCTGCCACCTCTCTGACCACTCCTTTAGCTTGCTTAGGTCCCCCTGCAGCTGCTTCCATCCCTCCCTCCATCCACCACTGCTGCAATTTTGGTATCATCAGCGAACAGACTTACCTTGCTCATCACACTGTGTGCAATACCTGATATGAAGAGCTCAATTAATACTGGCCCCAGCACAGAGCCCTGTGGCATGCCACTTGTCACCGGCCTTCGAGTTGAGAGCTCCCCTCTCACCACTACCTGCTGCAGCATCCCACTCAGCCAGCTTGTAATCCAGTTCATCATTTTTGCCCCTACCCCTACACCAGTTAGCTTCCCCCCAAGCCACCCATGAGGCACTGAATCGAAGGCCTTGCTGAAGTCCAAGTAAAGAGCATCCACTGCATGACCCTTATCCAGCTCACCTGTCACCCAGTCATAATACTGTAACAAGTTGGTCTGACAAGACTTCCCTGAAACAAACCCATGCTGCCTCACATCCTGGAGGCCATTGTCCTCCAGGTACAATACCAGTCTTTCCTTTAGTATTATTTCCATGAGTTTGCACATTAAGGAGATGAGACTTACCTGACCATAATTACCCGGTTCATCCCTTGGCTTGCTGTTGTGTAATGGTACTACATGTGCCATCCTCTAGTCCAGTGGCACACCTCCTGACTCCAGTGAGGCGCTGCACAGATCTGCCAGCGGCTCCGCCAACACCTCTACTATCTCTCTTTGCACCCTGGGGTGGATACCATCTGGCCCTGGTGCTTTGTCTGCCTTCAGTGCCCTCAGTCCCTCTAGGACTATGCTTGCCTCAATTCTTCCATCTGTCACCTCTTCTCCCTGTCCCCACCCTCCCAGCCCATGCTGGTAGCAGTCCCCTCTTTTCTTTTGTGAACACTGAGAAAACGTATTCATTCAGTGCTTCTGCCTGCTCTTCCCCCTTTTCCATCCACTCACCACCCCTTTTTATCCTCACTATTGTCTACTTGCACTTCCTTTTCTCCCTGATGAATCTGAAAAAGTATTTCCCCCCCCATTAATTTTCTGCGTTAATCTCAGCTTCTTCTGGGCCTTGGCTTCTCTCACTTTTCTGGTCACCTCCCTGGGCCATCTTGCATATTCCTTCCTGTCCACCTCCTTCCCCGTCCTCCTAAACCTCTGGTGCACCATTCATTTTTCCCTCACCACCTCCACAACCTTCCCTGTTCAACCAGCATGGTGTTCTTGCTCTGCTCCTCTTACTCTGTGCCTTGGTGCAGGCTTCTGTTGCCTCTGTAATCCCCCATTTAATAATATCACATTTCTGCTCCACATCCATCTCCTGCCTTATGCCCTCCAGTTTCCCTTTCAGTATTTCCTGCATCCTCCCAAAGTCCGCCCCCCAAAGCTTATCACCCAAGTAACTGATTTCTCTGTCTCCCTGCACATCATGATAATGAACCACACCATTTGGTGATTGCTGTCGGCTAGTGGGTCCTCTGCCTTTATTTCCCTCACTGCCTCCCCATTCGACAATACCAGATCTAAAGTGTTCTTTAGCCTAGTAGGTACAGTAACCAACTGTGTCAGGAGACCCTCCTGGATTGCATCTGGGAGCACTTGCTCCCTAGCACTGGAGGTGACCGGAATGCTCCAGTCAATCCCCGGCAAGTTGAAATCCCCCACGATGACCATCTTCCCTTTTCTACATACCTTTTTGATTTGTCCCACTAATTCCCTGCCAAGCTTCTCAGATTGGGATGGTGGCCAGTATACCACCCCAAACCTCAATTTCCTACCCCTTGAGTCTAGGAGCTGCAGCCAGATTGCCTCTGTTCTCCTTTCTTCTCCCTTGTCCTTTGTGCTTTTGATACCATCCCTCACATAGACTGCCACCCCACCTTCTTATGGTCCTTCCTGTATAATTTGTATCCTGGGATTGCCAGATCCCAGTCCTGGTGATCAGTTGCCCATGTTTCTGGGACAGCTGCAATATCCATCTGCCACGCTGCTAAGAGTACTTGTAGCTCAGCGAATTTGTTTCCTAGGCTTCTTGCATTCAATAAGACCATCCTCCATCCTGCCCACTTCCCTTCACTGGCCTCCATCTCATCCCATCTACTCCCCCCTTTTTGGCTGCCCCAAGTCCTTCCCTGCTAGCCTGGGGGGTAGGCTGTGACTCCACTCTATCGGATCCCTGCCTACCTGCTGTCCATTTGCCACCCCCAATCTAGTTTAAATCCACCCTTGTCGCAATATACCTCCCCAGTCTTTGCTTTAATACCTCCTTCCCCTCCCCACTCAGGTTCAGCCTATCCCTTGCAAACAGATTGTTATTATCCCAGGTACTGCCCCAGCCACCCACCCACAACCCCATACCCCTTAGTCTGACACCATTCTACCAACCATGTGTTCAACTCCCTAATCCTCTCCTTTCTCACTGTGCTTGCAAAGGGTACTGAGAGCACTTCAGAAAAGGCCACAGACTCCCCAGTCTCCTTGCACAACCTTCCCACTTCCTCAGTCCTCTCTCTTGTTACCTCCACCGATTCCCCTGCTAGGTCATTTGTCCCCACATGTACATGTGTGGTTTCCTCCTACCCCTCCTTATGCACCTTAGGATTGCCTGTCCTGCCTTGTCTGCCTTTAATCCTGGTATGGACTCCACCCATGTCCGACTGTGCCTCCCCCCCTTGCTGCCCCATCTGATCCCCTTGAGTATGAAGTCCCCCAATACCAGTACACCCCCTCCTCTTTCCCTTGTGCCCATTGCCACCCCCCACCCAGATTCTTATTTCTGGGGCCACTCAAGACTGTGTTTTACCATGTGCCCCAGTGTCTTCCCCGCCCCTCCCAATTGAGACCCCACCCTCCTCGTGTTTGACTGCCAACCTCCATATCCCTCCTCACCTCTCTGAGTATTATCCCTCCCCCTGCCACACCATGCTCAATTGCTCCACTAGTAATGCCCCTCACTCCCTCTTTTTTATGAGTGCTATCCCTTGTGCAATCACCTCCTGCGTCCTCTTTCCCATGTGTTGCTAGTAAAGCAAACATGTTCCCTATCCCCTTTGCCTTACTATGTGTTTTCACCTCCCTTCTGCCTACTGCTGCTTTTCTTTTTCTAGGTCCTACTAGAGTCCGCCCTTCACCAGCTGGCTTCCTGTCTAGTTTGCCCCCTTCCCTGACCCACCATTCCTTCTCTGTGGTGCCCCCACAATACTCTCAGATGTCAGCCCTCATACCAAGGCAATCCTCCCCTCATCCCTCAACCTCTCCAGCTCCCTGCCAAGCCACTGAACCTCTTTCTTGAGCCTCCTCAGCCTGTGGCATATTGGGTACCCTCCCAGCCTCCACAGTATATCCATCCGCATTGCTGCCCCACAACCATTGCACCCAACAATCCTACCCATGGTCCACACTACCTATATAGCCTCTCCACACTAACTCTCCTTACAGCAAGTAGAATTAACTAATCCAAGCCCAGCCTTTAACAGAAATGTTAATCCCAAGTGCTTCTTCACACAGCAAAAGACATCCAACTACAGTATTAACTGGAACCCACAATCCTTCTCATAAGGACTATAGACCTACTCTTAAGTTATATATCTTTAAGAATTAGCTCATATGGCTGTTCCTTGTTTCCTCCTTCCTGACCTGCTCTGAGGGCTAAAGTCAATTTGCAGCTCCTCAAGCTCCTCCCTCACAGACTTCAAGCCCAGTCCCTAGTGGTATTTCATTATTTAAGAAAGGCTGGTGAAAGGGGTGGGTGGCAGGGCTTTTACAGTCACTCCAGCTACAGAAACCTTTCAGTTAAATGTAAAAAACAATAGCAAAACTTACAGAGAGCTTCACCCAGCAAGCAGGGATAACCACTCTTTCTCTCCTGCAGTTTGATGACTCATTCAGAATTTAAAGGCTATGTGGGTGGGCAAGTCTGGGCATGCCCTGTGCAGTCACTCCAGCCACAGACCTTTTACAGTCACTCCAGCCACAGAAACCTTTCAGCTAAATTCCACTTTAAGCTAAATTATAAAAAAAAGTAAACCAATATCAAAACTTACAAAAATCCTCTACAAATTAACTCTCTCAACAGCAAGTAGAATTAATTAACCCTTCTCTCCTGTAGTTTAAAAAACAATAGTAAAACTTACAGAGAGCTTCACCACAGCAATAAGCTTAACCACTCCTTCTCTTTTCTTGACCTGTTTCAGTTGCCATGTCATTTAGTGTCATGATTTTTGTTTTTGTTTTTATTTTCTAAATGAGTTCACTGAGCCTGCAGAGCCATGAGAGGGGTGGGGGGTGAAGGGCCACTGGATCTAAAGTAGCAGCTGAAAGGAGAAAGTGCCAGAACTCACAGGGCAGTGGGGAGTGGCCACTGATGAACAGCAAACAGAGGAATTGTAGAGTGGCTGCAAGAAGGATGTGCCCAGAGCTTTCAGGGGGATGTGGAGTGGCCACGGTCAAACAAACAGGGCAGTACTTTGTTTTTTCAATTTAATGTGATCGGACTACATATTGGGCTAAGTTATTTAACATCAGGGTTCTGTGGGAGCGAGGAATAAAGCTGTGACTGGGCTAGCTCATTAAAACTGGGGCTGTGCTATGTGTTAAACAGGGAGGAATAGATTTTCAGAGAAGTGTGTTGAACAAGGAAGAAGTGAGTCATAGAATGGGCTGATTGTTTCTCGTGGGTGATGCAGTCAGCTGTGTGGGCCAATTGGCAAGAGAAGAAAGGGCACCAAAGGCAAACAAAGGAGCGAGGGCCTTAAAAGCCTTTGGCAGTGCCCCAAGCCCACACAGCGCTCGCGGAGCCACGAGAGGGAGTAGGGGGTGAAGGGTGGCTGGAACTAAAGTAGTGGCTGAAAGGAGCAGGTTCTGGAACTCACAGGGGAGCAGCCACTGATGAACAGCGAACAGAACAGTTGTGGAGTTGCTGCAAGGAGGACATGCCGGGGCTCTTAGAGGGGTGAGGAGCAGCCACAGCTGAACAAACAGGGTAGTACTTTGTTTTTTCAATGTAATGTGATTGGAATACATATTGGGCTGAGCTATTTAACTTTGGGGTTCTGTGGGAGAGAGGAATGGAGCTGTGACTGGGGCTAGCTCATTGAAACTGAGGCTTTGCTGTGTATTAAATGCGGAGAAACAGATTCTTAGAGGAGTGTTTGGGACAAGGAATGGGTGAGTTGGAGAATGGGCTGATTGTTTCTCATGGGTGACGTGGGTAATCCCTCCCTCCCCTCAACACATTCTCCCCATGCTTATCCAGATTTATAGGAAGGGGTGCACATCCCGACCCCTATCAGAACATATCCTGGTTAACAATATTGCCTTTACCTTTCCTTGTATCCTGACTGCTCGGCCAACTCTACAGAAATCAGGCTAGGCAGAAGAAGGCAAAATGAGGAGGGGAAGACAAAGTAAATGAGATAGTGGAGGAGAAAACACACAAAAAAATTGTTTAATTTGGGACTAGTCAGTATGGGGTGGGATATTAGGCAGAGGAGCCTATTTAAATGGAGGAACCAGAGGAAAGAGACAGGAAGAGTCATAGTGGTGGAGTGGGGAGGAGGGGGATGAATAGGGGTTGAGCAGGAAGGGATAGAGGAAGGGTAATGGGATGCAATGGATGTGGGGAGCCATCTTCCTAAGGATAGCATGGAGGGCTGGGGGGGTGCTTGGTATGCAGACAGATTGGGCAGCTAAAAGAGGAGATTGGATGGCTGAGAGGGGAACTGTGGAGAAGGGGGGATTGGGGAGACAACTTGGAGCAACTTGGAGCTTGGGGCACAGAAAGGAAATTACTCAGATGGCCTTGCTAACATCCCCAAGTGAGGGAACAGAAGGGGACTAAATGAGACAAAGGCACCACATAGGCAGATATCAAAGGAATCTGAGGTAGGGAAATGGATGGTGGTTGTGAATAAGAAGAAAACAGAGCCAAGGTCAGGGCAGGCAGGGAAAGTGGCAAATGGGGAGGGGGGATGGCTCAAGGCATGACCCGGGATGGGGGTAATAAATTCTCAGTGCTGGCAAGCCTAAATGACCAGAAGCAGGGGGAGCTCAGAGAAGGGATAAGAGAAGGGGGGAGAGTTAACAGTGGAACTAGCAGTCCGAAGGAAGGAGGCAACAGGGAGGGGGGAGGCACATGCAGGAGACTGGACACTAGGGGGTTGGTAGGGGGACAGGACAAACAAGGAAATGGTGACACAAGCAAAGGGGAGAAGGAGAAGTGAGGATGATTCCAACATTGGGGAAGGGGAGGGAAGATAGAAGGGTAGTGGGCTAAAGGGGGAAGTTGGCAAGCCAACTGGTGGGGAGCGAGGGATGGAGGATGGGGGGAGGCAAAGAATGGAACAAGGATAGGAATAAAAAATGGGGACTTGAATAGCAAGGATGAGGAGGGGGGCAGCAGCCAGGTTAGTGGGAAGAACAAGGAGAGGGACCATGAAGGAAAGGAAGGGTCATAGTTTTGGAGGATTCTATTCTCGGGGTGAGATGGAGAGGCAAGAACACCAGAAAAGGATGCATAGGGGTGGAGTGCTTGCCAGGCATGACATCAGGAAAGATAAGACAGTTTGTTTTAAAGTGTGTGGAGAGGGAAAGTGGGAAACCGCACATAGTGATACACCTGGGCACAAATGACCTGGCAGGGGACACAGTTGGGGAGATGCAAGAGAGGTTCAGAGAGGGGGAGAGAAACTATGTGAGGAGCTAGGGAAATTTGTTACTTTCTTAGAAGTTCTCCAAGTACCCAGGGCCAGCACAGCCAGAAAGCAGTGGATTGAGGAAGTTCAACACGTTGGGGGGGCATGGTGTCAGTCCAGGGGCACAGGTTGGTGGGAGATTGCGGCACTACATGGGAAAACAAGAACATGTATGCACTTGACCGGCTACACTCGAGTAGAAAAGGCACAGGCACCCTGAAGCATAAGCTGGGGGAGTATATAGCTACCAAGGTTCTGTTAAACTAAGGGGGGGTGGGAGGCAGAAGGTTAGATGACACAGTAAATCTCTGAGACAGGGAGGCCAATAGACCTCTTCCCCAAATAAGAAGGAAATGGAGAAGGGGGAACTCAAACTCAAGAAAGGGGAGCAGTAAGAGTGGGCTAGAGAGGGGAAGGGAGTGAGGGGAACAAATTGGAAGGTGATCTCCTTGAATGCAAGGAGAATGGGGAATAATGTTGCAGAGTTACAGGAAGTGTTGGCAGAAGGAGAGGGGGACATAGCTGCCATAACTGAAATGTGGGCCACCCAGTACTGTGACTGGGACCTGGTGATCCCAGGGTATAAATTGTGCCATAAGGATAGGGGTGAGGGAACGGTGGGGGGTGGCAGTATATATGATGGAAGCAATAACATGTAGCAGGGATGAGGGAGAGGAGGGCAGAACAGAGGCCTTATGAGTACAGATACAGGACCCAAAAGAAAGGAGGGTGAGGCTTGGGGTGGTGTACAGGCCACCCACTCAAAGTGAAGAGAACTGGGGAGCAGATAAGGAAGTCTGTGCAAAGGGCCACACCATGATAATGGGGGACTTTAATCTGCCGGAGGTGGAGTGGACTACCCCTGCTATCTCAAACAGCAAGGAGCAGGTCCTCCTGGAAGTTTTCCAGGACAGCTTCTTGGTACAGTTAGTAGGGGAACCAACCAGGGAAGGAAATATACTGGACCTTGTGCTGATGAATAGGGAGAATGTGCAGGGGTTAGATGTGGGGGATCCCCTGGCAGGGAGTGACCACAATACAGTGTGGTTCTCACTTGGGATGGGTAAGAAGTGCTCAATGACTACTTTTATTTTGTATTTACCAATGAGAATCAGGGGCCATTGCTGACAGGGGAGGGAGCAGTGGGATCGGGGGCAGAATATACAGAGAAGGATATCCCAAAAAGTAGAGTGCTAGAAGGTCTTACAGCCCTGAGGGTGGACAAGGCACAAGGGCCAGATGACATCCACCCCAGGGTGCTGAGAGAGATGGCAGAAATCCTGGAAGTTCCACTGACAGACTTGTTTAACACCTCCTTGACAACTGGATGTGTGCTCCAGGACTGGAGGATGGCATATATGGTGCCCATCCATAAAAGTAAGCCAAAGAATGAGGCAGGGAACTACAGTATAGGCCAGTCAGCCTCACCTCCATTATGGGGAGGCTGATGGAGACTAACCTCAAAGAGAGTCTGGTAGCCTTTCTGGAGGAGAATGGACTTCAAGACAGCAGGCAACATGGGTTTGTCTCAGGCAGATCATGCCAGACAAACCTGGTTGACTTCTATGACTGGGTAATAAGGGCAGTAGACAGGGGTGAGGCAGTGGATATCCTGTACTTGAACTTCAGCAAGGCCTTCAATTTGGTGCTGCATGGGAGGCTGTTAAGCAAAATGGGTCACAAGGGGGTAGGGGGAAGATGGTGGAGTTGGTCAGAAACTGGCTGAGGGATAGGCAGCAGATGGTGGTGGCAAGGGGGAAACTCTCATCTTCAAAAGCTGTGACAAATGGGGTCCCACAGGGCTCAGTGCTGGGTCCAGTGTTATTTTGCATCTTTATTGCTGACATCACCAATGGGGTTGGCAATAAGATAAGCCCATTTGTAGATGACACAAAGATAGGTGCAGTGGTGGACAGCACAGAGGGATGACTAGGGTTGCAGGAGGACCTGGATAAACTTGAGCACTGGTCAGACACTTGGCAGCTGGGTTTCAATGCAAAAAAGTGCAAGGTTATGCAGATGGGCACTAGAGACCAAAAGTTCGGCTACATACTGGGGGGGAGGTACAGTTATCCACTAGAGATGAGAAAGATATTGGGGTGATGATCACAGGACAAATGAACCACTCAGTGCAGTGCAGGAGAGCAGCAGTGAGGGCTAACAAAATGTTGGGGTGTATTGCCAGCGGAATCATCTAACGGAGGAAGGAGGTAATCCTACCTCTGCACAGGCCACTGATCATGCAGAACCTGGAGTACTGCATGCAGTTCTGGTGGCCCTACCTAAAGGAAGATATAAAGTTACTGGAGGGGGTCCAGCAGAAAGCCACCAGGATGATCACGGGAATGGAAAACAGACCCTATGAAGACAGAATGATGGAGCTCAACATGTACTCCCTGGAGGATAGGAGAGATAGAGGGAATATGATCCAAATGCTGAAATATATGAAGGGTATAAACATGATTAGTACAGAGGGAATTTTTTGATTGAAGGGTGGGAGAACAACTAGAAGGCACAGTCAGAGATTGGAGGGGGGAAGGTTCAAGAGGGAGATGAGAAGACACTACTTTACAGAAAGGTTGGTGGATGGGTGAAATGCACTACCAGGGGAGTTGGTAATGTCAGAAACGGTGGACAGGGTCAGGGGGAAGGACACTACTGGATGGGGAAGGCAGCTGCACAGTAAAACATTGATAGCTGCACGATCAAGCAGACTCAGTAGACCTTAGGACCTGTATCTGTTGTCAATTTATATATGTTCATATGCTCGTACAAAGCAAGATTTCAAATACTTTCCAGCAAATAAAATATTACTTGTTATTATAAATAAAATCAACCATTCATGGAGCAGGGCACTGAATGCATTGGCTATTAGCAACAAACCATTGTGCCTGGTGGAAAACCACAAATTAAATGTTTTAGAGGGAAACTGCTTTGACCCTCAGGTAAGTAGAACTTGCATCTTGCTGTTTGGACCAATCAGTATTAATATTAATTTTCATTGACTATTCATACTGAACACTAGTGGCTTATAAACAGTATTTGTACAGGGCTTGAACTGAGGTTCTGTAGTGCTTGTGCACCAGATGAAATGCACTTTATCAATGCATATGTTGCACACCCCTGTGTTCTAGCCCATCCAGGACCACCGATTTCTGCAGGACTGAACCCAGTGCTTGGTTGGGTGGTTTGGAAAAATAAACCAGTGTGACCTATTATTCTTATATTTAAAGACCCTCTTGCAATTTTGATAGTGATCAGCTTTGACCCTGTGCTTGCTCACTGTTTTAAAAGGACCTGGTGGTGACTTCTGTTGATCTGTGTTTCTCCTATATCCCCTGAGGGTAGTGAATGAGTGGTGTGTAATTGCAGCTGTGATCAGACTTCACTGTAGACACAGCTTGTAGAGATCATATCTGTAACTTATGTGAGCCACAGTCAAAACACCTTCCCTTATTCCATTTGGAGTTGAGCTTTGAGATAGTTTGAAAAAATCCTGCTCTTTGCCACTAACAGCCTTGTTTTCGTTACATATAATGTATGGGAGAGGCGTATTATTAACTGAAATCAAAAAGCTTATGACCTTATGGCATCGCTATGACATCATGTTGTGGTTAACCCTTCTTGAGTATGTCAAAGTGATGGCATAACAACATTGGCACCATTGCACATGCACATCACTTGGTGTTACCTTTTTTTTCAGAAGCTGCCTCCAGAAGGTGACAGAAACATTGACATTTGGGAGCATGGGAAATGCTGCTGGGATTGATGAGTCCTCTGTATCAGGCTACTAAGTGCTGCAAGCAACGCAGGTGTTTACACTCCCTGTAGATGACAATGCAATGCTACCCACAATCCTGTGCCAGGAATGACAATGTGATCATCGCTGACCAATTGGATCATGCTGACCAAAACATTGTGTTTAAATTTAAAAGAAAGGGCTCTGGTTTTTTTCTTCTAGCAGCATTCAGTTGTTAAAATTTGTTTTACTGTCATTTTACTTTAGTCAGTAAAGGCTGATAGCAGGTTCGTAGTACACTGTAGTTGGTTAAGATTGTGCCCATGCATGTTCACGCAAATAAACATTATGAACTGCTCTTGCTGACTAATCACTGGCTTACTAAGGTAATATTTAACTGTAAAAATAATACTTGATGAAATTAGCTAGTGTTTTTGGCCATACACTATAAAATAAAATGACTGGGAAGTGGTAAATAACCTTGCTGAAATCACCTCTCGCAGTTGCCAGGACAACAGTAAACGTCTCGAGCTGCACTCTTAAGGTTTACTATATTGTCCTGGCAAGCACTTGAGGTGATTACAGTGTGGTTATTAACCACTTCCCAGTCATTATCCTCTATGTTATATGATGCTTCATGTAGGGACTCTGGAAAAATACTTTCTCTCCACTGAGTTTGGTTTAGAATTTCCATGTCTAGTTTCTCCAGTACTTCAGTGATTGTCTTTTACCATCCATTTATCTCTGAAAATGTGCCACTGATGCCCCCTCCCCTTTATTCACATTGCAGTTTTACTCTGCAAAGAAATGCTATGGTCCATGTAGTATGTGTTTACAGTGAATGTCCAGTGGTACCCAGTGTGTCTCGGGTTCCTAGATTTGGTTTCATTCAGCTGCAATAGTTGTTTATTGACAGGCTGCTGGGGGAAGGGGGCTGAAAACAAAGAAAGACCGTGGTAGGCACAGGATGCAGGAGAATCCCCACAGTGCCTAGCTGTGCTTCAGAAGTGCAGTGCAGATACAGTAGGCATTATGGGGAAACACAATGTACCAGAGGCCTTTATCATGTCTCACTCTGTTCTGTAGGTATTCAGAAGACAGATTAAAATTCTGTCACATTCTGTGAAGTAGAGTCACTAACAACTGAGCACACACTGCACCTTGTATCAGATACAAAAAGTTAACATACTTTGTAACATGGCATAAAAATGAAAAATGAAATGAAGCACTCAGATAGGTGCAAACACACCATGTGGTACAGTAGAAACCATGGTCTAATACCTAGTAGACCATGGTTTGTGATGTAATACCTTAGCAATCCACTACAGGCAAGAATCAGTACACAAGTGAAAGTAATATGCAAATAGCTTACAGTGTGTAGTTGTTTCAGCTGGTATTTGCTAAGGTTTTTCCTGGCACTGGATTTTTGACATTTTTATGTTTGCTTGCACGCATGTGCAAGAAACATAGTGCCATCTTCCGAGTTTTCGGAGGTGTGGCAGCCCTCTTCCAATTCAGGCAGTGTGTTTGCAGGCGCGGCCGCAGTTCTCCAATGCCTGCTCAAGCTGTCTATGACAGCTCCAAAATGCAGTGGAGTACTGTTGAAAGGGAGCTATGCTTCTGTGAGCAGTGATAAGATATCACCTGCCATGTCATCCCTACACCACCACACACACACACACACACACACGCCTTGCGCATACTGCTTGCTGCCCCCACGCACACACCTGTATAGCCAAAGGGGTGCCCAATCCCCAGTCGGCTGTGCTGCTCCCCAAAAGCCTTCCACATGCCACGCTGGGTGCCCACCCAGCATGGCAGCTCATCGTATGGCTGATGGGGTGCCCAATCCCCATAGGCTCCACTGTCCTACCCCTCCCAGAGTACAGGGTGCCATGCTGGAGCCACCCCAAGCGTGGCAACAGATGCTATGGCCAATGAGGGTGCTCAATTCCGTCGGCTCCACACCCCCCAACCAGCCATCCTTGTGCCACACTGGGAGCCCAACCCAGCGTGGCAAGCGTCCAGCGTCATCATTTTAAAAAACAAACCTGCAAATAAAAACTGTCCCTCGGCGCTTCTCCCTGCCCCCTCCCACAACCCTCACCCACCCCTGCGCACCTGCCTCCTCCACACCCCCCACCCCATACCCCTCCGGACCTCGGTGCGGCGATCTTGATGGACGGGAACACGTCTGCACTCTTCAAAGCCAACCGCGAACTGAGGAAATGCGGTAAGCTGTATAATGGGATAGATAGGGTTTTCAACTTTGCTACATATCTCAGGCATTTTTGGAATTTTGCACCAAATTTTCAACATGGGTTTGGGACCCCTTCTCACAGAATACTGTCACTGTCATGGCGTTATTCGGGCCCGAAGGGTGATTTGTACAGTCACTGCGTGAAATCACCTACTGGTTCGATTAATCAATAACACTGCTAGTGTTCATAAGGTGGGTTCTCAAGAAGCCTATTTTGAAAATTTGGTGGAAAAATTCCCAATCTGACTGTTTTACTAGCGTGCGTTGCACAGTTCCTACGCACGCTCGTAAGTTCGTGAATTTTCAATATTTTCACTCCAGATTTTCAACATTGCCATTTTACCACACCTTCTTATGAGTAGTACAGCTGTCATTTTCACATCTCACCCAAAAGCGTATTTCGCCATGTAGCACACAATGGCGCAGTCGGTGTGAAAATCAATGTATGGGACAAATTAAAAATAACAGTGACACTGTTTCATGAGCAGAGGTCTTAAAATGGCTATGTTGAAAATTTGATGGAAAAATCCTAAAATAACTGTTGTCGTTGCGCAGTTCCTATGCACGCCGTAAGTTCATGAATTTTCAATATTTTCACTCCAGATTTTCAACATTGCCATTTTACCACACCTCCTTATGAGCAGTACAGCTGTCATTTTCACATCTTGCCAAAATATGTTTCCTCATGTAGCGCACAATGGCGCGTCGTTAGTGTGAAATCAATGTATGGGACATATTAAGAAAATTACAGTGACACTGTTCATGAGCAGAGGTCTTAAAATGGCTATGTTGAAAATTTGGTGAAAAAATCCCTAAAAATGGCTATTTTACGAGCGTGCGTTGCGCAGTTCCTACGTACGCTCGTAAGTTTGCGAATTTTCAATCCAGATTTTCAACATTGCCATTTTATTACACTTCCTTATGAACAGTACAGCTGCCATTTTTCACGTCACCCAAAATTTGTTTTCGCACATGTAACGCACAATGGTGCAGTTGGTGTGCGAAAGCAATGTTTGGGACAGATTAAGAAAATCACAGTTACACTGTTCATGAACAGAGGTCTTAAAATGGCTATGTTGAAAATTTGGTGACAAAAGTCCATAAAATGACTGTGTTACGAGTGAGCATTGCGCAGTTTCCATGCACCCTCATAAATTCATGACTTTGTAATATTTTCAGTCCAGATTTTCACCAGTGGCATTTTTCCACACTTCCTTATGAACAGTATAGCTGTCATTTTTCACAACATGGCCGAAATGTGTTTTCACACTTTCAGCGCAGAGATGCGTGGTTGCTGTGGGAAATCATTGTTCGGGACAGATAAAGAAAATCACAGTGACACTGTTCATGATCGGAGGTCCCAAAATGCCTGTGTTGACAATCTGCTGTAAAAAAATTCCCAAACTAATTACACTACAGGTGTGCGTTGCACAGTTTCTATGCACGCTCATGACTTCACCAGTTTTTTTAATATTTTTACTGCAGATTTGCAACATTGCCATTTTTTTACACCTCCCCATGAACAGTACAGCTGTCATTTTTTACATCCTGTTCGGAATGTTTTTGCACCTGTGGTGCTAAATGCCGTAGTCGCTATGCATAAGCAGCTTTCTGCTAACAAACTGATATTGCCACTGTTCATGAGGTGGGGTCACAAAAAAAACATTTTGAAAATTTGGAGAAAATACCAATGAATGCCTGAGGTATAGGGTTTCCAACCATAACGCCCAACCCTGTAGAGAATGACAGGCATCAGGGGTGTGACTTGGGATTCTTGCCTGTAATGCTCATACCATTCCACACCTGCAGCCAGTGAGAGGCATCGGTATGCCTTGGACTCTTGACCCCAAAGTTCTCCCCATTCTCCTATACCACACCCATCTCACAGTATTTGCTGTGATGGAATGGGGTAGCATAAGGACCAAAGACCTATGGCACACCGTGACACTTGTCAGTGTCTGCAGGGCGGGGTGTGGTGAAATGGCATGGCCGTTATGCCTGATGACCCAAAGGCACACCCCAATGCCTATCACTCTCTGCAGGGTGGTGGTGGGGTTGGCTTCAGTTCAATACTTCACTGCCATTCCTATTACGCAGCTCTGTAACTTCTACACTACCACTGCCAATGCCAGCAAGCAAACATTTGGCATTGACAAATGCTTGTTAAGATTGTTCTATGTTGTAACTGCGACACAAGTTCATGAGTTACTAAAGATTGTACAGTTAAACTCCACATATACTGTTAATTATGCTGCAACAATATTTCTTTAGAAGTGAACATCTACATACTGTTACCATCCCTTCTGATCTACTGCTTTCTAAGCAACTGTGGGTGCAATGCCTTGTGGATGACTAATTAACATTATCTGTCCTAGTCTTTTCTTGGTGATCACACAGTTGTAAAGATGAGCATGCAGCTTCTATAACCAAAAGCAAAAATAACAGACACTGAGATAAACAAAGCAAAATCAAAGAGTGAAATGAAAAATAAATTGAGAGAAACAAAAAGAAATCAAAGAAACAGTCTAACAACACTAGTCAAAACAAGTATTTGAAAGGTGAAAGCAGTAAACCTTATGTTGTTCTATGTCTTGCTGAGTTAGATAGTTTAGAGGGAAAAAAAAGTGAAAATAATATTCCACAAAATAGTAGTTGTTCAATAAAGTGTTTTTCAGATTGGCTTAATTCAGTACATTTGGAGAAATGGTGCTTGTGCTACTAGGATTGTTTGACAGCCACCTATTCGTCTGCAAAGGAACTGCAGGAAGAAAACTAAAATGTACCATAACACACTCCCATCATGCAGTGCAGCCCATATCTTCTAATACACACAGATGAAAATCAAAGCACCTAGAATAGAAAGTGAATTGCAAGTTTTTGAAAAGTTGTAAAATATGATTTGATGTGAGAAAGCTTAAAGCTTGTAATGAAAGTTATTTTAACAAAAGTGAAATAGCAGCCACAATATTTCCAATTTGTCACTACCCATCTTGATTACTGCAATTCCCTCTATCTAGGGCTACCAGGGGTTGATATCCGCCACTGCAGCTGGTGCAGAATGCAGCAGCCAGGCTATTGACTGGGCCTTCTAGAACCAGTCATATTATGCCTGTGCTCCGTGAACTGCACTGGCTGCCTGTTCAGTAGTGGATCACCTTTAAGGTTGGCTTGCTAACCTTTAAAGCCCTACATGATCAGGGACCTGGTTACCTGCAAGATCTCCTGGTACCTTACTGCCCCCTCTGTCCTCTCCAATCCACCGACAAGGGATTGCTAGAGCTTCCCAGGATATGTTTGAAGATATCTGGTTGTCGTGCCTTTTCTTTTTCAGCTCCAACCTTGTGGAATTCTCTACCTCGTCGATTGAGAGAATTCCCAACTGTCGGTAGTTTTAAAACTGAGTTAAAGACATATTTATTTAACTTAGCCTTCCCTAGTTATGGATGATCTGTTTTAAATGTTATTTGATTTTATTTATATTTGATGTACCTGGTTTTATGTACAGTGCCTTGGTTTTGAAAGGCGCTATAAAAATAAATTTGATTTCATTTTGTTACAGTACCTACTGTAGGTGATTATCAAAGCCAATGACCAAGAGCTTTAATGTGTTGCAACAGTTTGAATAGCATTTATGACTCTAACCTCAGTTGGGATTGTCAAGCATTAGGCAACCAAAATGTCAGTGTGTTGCACTGGAAAGAAGTCAAGTTTGAATGCGTAAATTCCATAATCTAATTAAAATGTTTCCTAGGCATATTGATACGTCTACTGTTTTTATTTTACACCACACATGTAACTCACAAACTGTCTTTCACTCTAAATGTCACTTTTTTTTGCCCCAAGTCAGCTCTGTTCCTGGCAGCTTCTGACATTAATGAAGGAATGAACTCTTACATGTTAGCGCATTACATTCTTGAGAATGTTCAGCAAGGTCTGTACTCCAGAGCAGTCTTGCAGTACCTGTGACCTTTTGATTGACTTGACTCCATAAGTAATTCATTGCAAGACTTTTTTTAATTTTAAACTAATTTTGACACTGAGGGTGTCAAATACCAGCAGCTTCAGGAAACAGCTGATCTTTAACAATTCTATCTGCTGTTCCTCCTTCACAGTTTAAACTGAATTTCTATTTTTATAATAATTATTATTGATTTTTGGCCCAATAAAAGGTATAAAATCACCTACTTTGTGCATCTCTTTTTGTGCAAGGATCAACACAGTAACAAGCATTTTTTTTAATTATTTGTTTTTCTTGCTTACTGTAAAGCTAGTCAGTTTAACTTTTTTACATTTAATTTTAAGATAAAATGCAAGTCTCACAGCTAGTTTTCATTTAAGAAAACAACACCTTTTCATCAATCTGCTCAGTGTCCCCCGATTGCCGGTAAACACATAATTTAGACATGTTTACATGATTGCCTTTGACTAATGGGTTGTTCTCTCATTGATTATGTGGGTGTTTGTGGGAACAGTGGTGGCGATGAGGCTAAGCAGCACATGGAGTTGGTGGGTTTGGGCTACTGTAATTTTTAAAAAAATAAAGGAAAGTGAGATAGTAAGTATGCATTTACAGTATGTCTGACATGTACAGTGCAGCATGTCACAAGGATCAATCCCAGGTGCCAATCACTTGATGAACTGCTGTAACCACTGTTGGAATTAAGCCAGGCCATGTTGGGGCAGAGCCCTGGTAATTAATCAAGGATCCCCAGTAACTATGACTGGGGGTTTGACCCTGGTACCTCTTCCTTGACTAGGAACATGCAGGTTAACCCCTCAGACATAAAAAGAGCAACTTTTGAGAAAATTCATGCAAGGCTATTACTACAATTGAAAGCAAGACATTAATAGGTTAAGGTCCTAAAAACAGCTAAATGCATCCTTAAGCAATAGAAATAAAAGATGTTTGTTAAGCATGTAAAGAAAAATGATGTCCCACTTCTCTAGAGCTGGCACCCATACCAGAGATAAAACAGACACTCCTTCTGTCTGAGAACAGACTGTGGATTCATTATTTTAAAGGAGGAAGGTCACAGGTGCAGTTAATTAAGAGGACATATTTTCGGTACTATCAGATTGGAATATGACATCATGCTCCTTGGTCCTCTTTCAGTTGACTCTTAGGAAGAGGGGCAGGGAATGATGGCTCTTTGAGCTGGAAGGGTCAGAAAGAACAGCCCTGTTAGAAGCTTGTCAGAAAAACTACCATAGTTTTTCAACTATGAAGGTACAAAACTTGAACTGTTGCTGTTGTGTCAGAAGGATACCTTTTCAGAGGAAGACACTATTCCTCTTTGTCCTGTGAAAGGAAGCAAAAGTTTGCTAATCTAGTAAGGGTACTCTAGCTATCAGCCTGTGGGCACCAGAGACTTTGTAAGAAAACTTGCAGGTGATCCATTGAATGTCAGTAGCAGAAATGCAAAATAATTCAATGTGATGTTAGAACCACTCTCCCAATGTTCTATTGCTTTACTTTTGATGGGCCTGTGAAGGTTATTTAGTATTTTTTAGAACTTTTATGTGATGCATTTAGTGCTCTTTGGAAGTGATAGGAAAATTAGAGCCACCCAAACCAGATTCATTGAAGATACAGGTACAGCATATTAACGAACCTTGGGTCTGATTTTTCAAAACCTGAATAACTGTGCACGTGCTTATACAACGTTGCATAAGGGTGGGTACCCTTGCAGAGCTGCAATTTGGGATGCACACAATGCTCAAAAAGACTGATTCTGCAACCTTTTCCATAGTTTAAAGCAGCTTGCACAGATTTATTTTACATGGCCGTGCAAAACTGTTACATCTGGTAGTACTACAAATAGTATTTTTTTGCATACTATACCTGGGCAAAAACAGTCAACCCCACCAACACACAAACAAAATGTTGAAAATAACATTTTCAGTTGTGTGAGGTTTTTCTCTGCATCAGCAAGTTGCACTTGAGAACTTAGTTAATGGGCCATGCCAGGCCCTTTGAAAATCAGCCCCCCCCCCGAGCTCTAAGCTGAAGTATGATCTTTTTTTTTTAAATGACAAGGTAATGTACTTGTTTTAGAAAATGGGTAGGGAGTATGCTTGATGCTGATTGGCTACAAATGTTCCTGTGTAATGTTTTTTGAACATTCCCATTTGCCCCCCCCCCAACCCTACCCTATTTCCTTTCAGAAACTGGCTCTCATAATAGAATGGTTAAACTCATTTACAGAAGAGTCAACATAATTATAGGAGGCATGGTGGGGCAGTTTTAAGGGAACAGCAGACAGACAAGATAAGACAAATCATGTTTATCACAGACACTTGTCATTTATACTGGTGTTTCTTTGATGACCATAAAAAATTCCCCTCCTATCCCAACCAGCTTGACAGAGAACTCCCTGCTCCTTACCAGACAAGTGATACAATTAAGGTTGTGGCTCCATCTGAGGATTTTGTGTGTGTCTGTGTGTGTATGCCAGAGGAACTCTGAAGAATCTTTAATTCATGTATTCCATGTCATCATTTTGTGTGTCTGTGTGTGGGGGAAGAAGCATTCTACTACTGAAATAATGCAGAGCTTTGAATTCTTCTATACCACGGTGAACAATCACACAATGTACTGAATATGAAGAAAGACAGGTGACTGACAGGTGAAAAACATCTGTGGTGTGACTGTTTTGCTCTATTTAGCAACATTTTATTATATTTTTTATGGGTTTGAAAACTTTTAGAGTCTTTGTTTTTTAAAAGTTGCCTTTGGGACCATTTTACTTGCAATGTGCCTTACAATACCCCTGACCGTGGGGTAAACGTAATGCAATCAACTCCTAGTCGTGCCTTATTGCTTAAGTATGATGAGAGCTGTAGAGAGAGAGAAAAACACTGAAATGACAGTTCTGCTGCTGCACTGTTTCACTGTTATTATTCAACACAGCTTGTTTCAGATAGCTGATGCTCACCAGGAGCTCTGTCACTATTGCATAGGCTTTTTTCTTGTACAGTGCATGTATGCTGCTGTAGCAGGCCTGTTTAGCTCTAAACCTTGGCAGAAGAAGATAAAGAAGCAGCACAGTATGTCAGACAGTCTGTTGAGCATCTATACTTGCTCCCAGAGTCCTTGTTGTGTTTTGTAACTGTTACTGTTTTCATTTTTGCCAATCATCAGTGGATTTGGTGCTGACTGATATGAGGTTATTCGACCAGTACTACAGGACCTAACTGATTTTGCATGTATTGGAGCTCATTAGCTGTAGGCAAGTACAGATCAGTGCAATGGTTTTAAAGCATAAGCTGAAGGAGCCGCAGCTTGGACCAATACGGCAGTACTTTAAAAAGTAAAACCAGGAGAAGATCCAGGATTGCAGCGAATCATTATTAAAAAACATTTTTTGACAGGGAATCTTCAGTTTCCCTGGATGGTCACAATGCAGACACTCTGTCTTTTAAGGTTTGCCCATAGAACAGTATCGTAAATTGATTTGGGTGTAGGGGGGACAACTATACAGTGTAAATGCGAGTCAGGAGAGAGCCATGTCTGAAGGGTGGTGGTCAGCAGCTTTTGATATGATAAATTATATCAAGATAAAACAAAGAAAATGCAGTTGCAAATTAAATAACATAGTACTGTACAGCAACACAGACCTTTGAATTATACAGCTAAGTTTTTTCATTTAAAATGCAGCTGCTGGCCATGTGTATTGCTTCTAGAATATACTGAATACATGCTTCCCATGAACATATTGTATTCATGACAATGTCTTCTTGAATACTGCACTTGATTTGCCTATGTACCTGTAACCTAATCCAACATCTGAGCACAGCTTTAATAGCTATGTATCCCATCCACCCTCCCTCATCAATTTATAATACTGTTCCTTCTCCATACTGTATGTGTATTGCTTCGTACATTTGCAACTTTATTTAACTTCATGCACCTTATTATAATGTATTTCTCTGCACCTGGTATTTGCTTCTTCTACAGTTGTTATTGTTTTGCATTTATTGTACAATATTAGATTGCACTGTTCTCCATCACCTCCCTACCCTCAAATAAATAAGTAAATATATAAATGAATAACTAAGTGTGCATTGTAGCTTTTTTCCTTTTGACTTGGAAGGGCACCCTGTTGTTTCCCTCTCCTAGATCGCACACAGAAATTAGCTTTGGCTAAGTGTGATTTTTCCAGTTATGGCATGCTCAAATATATAGTTTTTAGAAAATGCATTAAAATACATGTAACACAAGGCTTTATACTATATGCTTATTTTTACTAAGAAAACATTAGCTACACAAGCTATGTGGTAGAGTTTAGTGCAGTGTGCCTTCCATCTGACCCACTGGCGTGCATTACGCACTGATTTGAAACAGTCAGAGATTGTTCCTGATCCAAAATTTTTAGGGCCTCTGGTACGTTTGGAAGTATAGTTCCAACACTGGCTGTAATGGCAATCATACTATACTGTAAATCTTCTTCATTTCCCTTATACACACAATCCCACATTGGAATTCAGATGATGTGCATATTGAACTGTGTGAAAGACTAGACTGACTCATCTGAGATTTGTCTCTTATTACAGTCTGTACATTTAGTCTTTATTGACATCAGATATGGCAATTAGCTATACATATTTGTAAGAAGGGTGTTTCTGTGGGAAGTTTCTGATGACATTGATGTATTCACATTTAAAAAAGTCACCATGAATGTTCTGCAGGCTGTTTTACCAGCATGGATTTCCCATTAGATGTGTGCTTTGTTTAGATTAGACATACTCTCTGCACCTATTATGTTCCCACAAACACCCACTTGAACAGTATGAGAACAACCCATACGTCAAAGGCAATAATGTACAGTAAACACATCTAGTTATGTGTTTACTGGTGATTGCAGGCACAAAGCAGACTTATAAAAGGTTTTGTTTTTTTTTTAAATGAAAATCAGCTGTCAGACTTGAGGTTTGTCTTAAAATTAAGTGTAAAAAACAAGTTAAACTGACTGGCTTCATGGTAAATGGGAAACAAATAAAAAAATGGGAATTTGATTTAAACTGTGAAGGATGAAGAGCTGTTAGAATGTTACAGATCAGCTATTTCTTGAAACTTGGTATTTGACAATGCAATCACAAAACTGGTTTAAAACTAAAAAAAAACACACACACAGTAAATCACTTATATGGTTGAGTCAGTCAAAAGATCAGAGGTACTGCATGACTGCTCTCAAGTACAAACCTTGCTGCACATTCTCAAGGCGGTCACAAGCTAACATGTTCAATGGCATTCCTTCACTGATGTCAGAAGCTGTCACTAACAAAGCTGACTCAAGGGAAAAACACCCAACTACTATTTAGTGTAAAAGACATTTAATGAGTTGTACATGTGTGATTTAAAGTAAACAAAAAGACAACAGTAGGCATATAAATTCCTGTTTAAATAAGATTCTATTATGCTGCCATTGATAAACACTGTGAAGGGAAGAACTGTATTGCTATACTGTAGTTGTCATTGATCTTAAAGGATAGCACACAAGTAATGTGAATGCTTCAGCATGTAACTCAAGTCATAGCAGTCATGCAGGTAATATTAGTTTTACAAAGTATTGAAGGATATAGGGGAGTAAATTTAAGAGGAGTTATTCAATTACTTATATTTGCATCAGTATAGTGATAATTTTACTGACCTCTGTGGCAGTATATTTATACTGAATGGTGAAAGTTTCAACAAGGATGGCTTTGGTAAGGTGATGATATCATCCATTCATAACTTCAAGTGTTAAGTCTCAGCTGGTTACAGTATTAGGCAACAGATGCAACTGCATCAATTAAGGGTGGGGTTGAGATTCAACAAAGGAGTAAATGGTGGAAAATTTAACATTACAGTATGTAAAACTTTGAGACTGAGCCAGAAATGTATGTGCTCATTTAGTTTGCTGTCAGGCAACCCACTTATGGAAACAGTTGTAAGCAGACATAGCTACAGCTGACTGAGGTTTAATGTTTTCAAGCCAACTTGTCTGATATACACTCGATTAATGATTTTGAAATGTTATCCAAAAAGCATACGATTTTACAAGTTCTGTCATTTTCACCCAATCTCTTAAATAGAACATATATTACTAATATGATAGCATACAGTTGTCCCATTGATGTATCACAAACAATTTTCACAAATTATATTTTTAAAAAAATATTAAGACAATTGGTAAAAAAAAATGAAAAGAAAAAGAATTTGCTCTCTGCTCTTAATTTAGGCACTTTAAAAAAAGAAAAATGGTCAAAGTGGAGGTTGTGGGATCAAACCCACACCTGTATATGCGAAGTTTTTTTAGAGCTCATTGTTCTAACCTTCGAATTATACTACCACCTCTATAGTAGTGGATAAATACTTACTCCAGTGGCTGAATGGCAGCATGTCATACCACTGTGTTGATATATATCTACAGTAATTTGAAAGATAATTTTTTACACTCTGTTGTCTTTCATTTACTAAACTAAAAATGTATCTCTTGTAGCTCTGATTAATTCCTCTTGAATTACCATGCTTACTTGAGTTTGTCAGTGTTGTAATGTAACAGAAGAACAGTATACAAAGTACCTTAATTGATCTACAGTGAAATAATAACAACTATATCCAGGACAGGCAAAGGTATCCTCTCTGAGAAGTTTAAGTGCATCCTTAGTGATCATTTAAACTTGCCAAAGAAGAGGCATAGACAGTCAAGGAGATTATCATAGCCCCCCCAAGGACATAACTGAAAGCAGTGAGGACCCAATACCTAGCATAATATCTAACTGTAAAACTACCATGGTTACAATAAGGAGAGAACAGAGGGTACATCACTAATGTGGTGCAGGGCAAAGACCAATAAACAAGTAACATTAAAGGGGTACACAGAGTGGAAGTCATGCATAAATGCCCACAGTCTGGGAAACCAAATCCCAGACCTAACGGCACTGATGGCAGACACAAACCTTGACATTGTGGCTATTACAGAGACATGGAACACATGGAACCATTACTGGGATGGAGTCTCACCAGGGTATACACTTTTTAGAAAGAATAGGAAGGGGAAGAGGGGAGGAGGGGTTGCTATGTATGTGAAGGAAGGGATTAAAGCTACAGAGGCTCAGGGATCCAGGGAAGAAGCAGAGGCATTGTGGGTCATTCTGGAGTCAGGGAACAAAACAACCACCTGTGCTGGAGTAGTTTACTGGCCTACCACACAGGGGGATGAAATAGATCTAGTATTACTGGAAGCCATCCATAATATGGTGGCCAAAGGGGAAGTAATACTAATGGGTGACTTCAACATGCTGGATGTAGATTGAAATACCCAGACTGCAAGTACATCAAGGAGCAGGGACCTCATGTTTGCCATGTATGGGGCAAACCTAAGGCAGCTTGTGGTTGAGCCCACCAGGGAGGTGGCTGTACTGGACTTAGTGCTGACAAACAAGGACAGCATCATGTATGTTGAGGTGGGCAGTCCCCTTGGTACATGTGGCCACAGAACAGTATGGTTTAGAGTCAACACATTGACAGAAGAAAGCCATACAAAGATTATGGTCCTAGTTTTCAAGAAGACCAACTTCATGGAGATGGGGGAGCAGCTCAAAATTGCCTTAGCAGCAGAAAATATGGGGGTAGGGGTAGAAGAACAGTGGCTTAGGCTCACAAGATCCATAGCAGGAGTGACAATTCAATGTGTCAGACTGCTTAGCAAAAACGAAAGAAAGAAGTGGTCACTGTGGTTATCTAAGTCAGTAGCTGATAAAGTGTGAGAAAAAAGGCATCCAGGAAATACAAAGAGACACAGAAAGAAGAACACAGAGTGGGATATCTGGAGAAGCAGAAAGAAGCTGGGAAAGCTGTCAGAGGGGCTAAGGCAAGAATGGAGGAAGGAATAGCACAGGCTGTTAAGAAGGGAGACATGACCTTCTTCCATTATATTAGCAATAGGAAGAAGACCAGAAATGGTATTGTTAGGCTAAAGAAGGGAGAAGGTGGGTGAGTTGAGGACAACTTTGAAAGTGCTGAGAAACTGAACAAGTATTTTTGCTCAGTATTTAACAAGGAAGAGGCAAGGGAGGGGCCAAGACTCACAAGGAAAGGTTTACAAGGGGAAGAGGTGGACACCAGCCCATTTATGGTGAATAGAGTCTTGGAGGAACTAGGGGAAGTAAAGACAGACAAGGCAATGGGGCCAGACAGGATTCACCCTAGAGTTTTGAAGGAACTCAGGGAAGTCCAAGCAGGTACACTGACAACCCTCTTCAACCAATCACTAGAGATGGGGGAGGTACCTGGGGACTGGAAGAGGGCAGAGGTGGTCCCCCTGCACAAGAATGGAAGTAGGGATGAAGCAGGCAATTATAGACCTGTAAGCCTGACCTCAGTGGCGGGGAAGCTGATGGAGTCCCTGCTTAGGGAGAGGGTAGTGAGGTTCCTGGAATCAAGCAGTACAAAAGACCCAAGACAGCATGGATTCACTGAGTGAAGGTCCTGTCAGGCTAATAGATTTCTTTGACTGGGTGACCAGGGTGGTGAATCAGAGAGGGGCAGAGGATGTGACCTACCTTGATTTCAGCAAGGCCTTCAACACCATTCCGCATGGAAAGTTGCTTAAATTGGAGGATAAGGGTGTGGGCTTTAAAGCAGTAAAATGGGTTGGAAACTGGCTAAAAGGCAGGACCCAGAGGGTGGTAGTAAATGGCATAAAATCTAAAGAGGGGGAGGTGAACAGCAGGGTGCCACAGTGATCGGTGCTGGGTCCAGTCCTATTCAATGTCCTCATAAGCAACATTGCAGAGGGGCTGGAGGGGAAAGTATGCCTGTTCGCAGATGACACAAAGATCTGCAACAGAGTCAACACACCAGGAGGGGCTCGATAAAATGAGAAACAACCTAAGACTACTTGAGGAATGGTCAAGGGTTTGGCAGCTGGATTTCAATGCTAAGAAGTGCAAAAGAATGCACATGGGACACAGAAATCTAAGAGAGGTATACAGGATGGAGGGGACAGGTTCTAGCCACCACAAGGTAGGAGAGAGACCCCTAAGGGTTATCATATCCGATGACTTGAAGTTGTCCAAACAATGCAAAAAAGCAGTGGGGAAAGCAAACAGAATGCTGGGGTGCATAGGAAGGGGCATAACAGTAGGAGGAGGGAAGTGGTGATGCTACTGTATAGATCACTGGTGAGGCCTCATCTGGAACACTGTGACCAATTCTGGAAACTGCATCTCAGGAAGGACATAGAATGGAAGCAGCCCAAAGGAGAGCAACAAAAATGATACATGCACTGCACCACAAGCCATATGAGAAAAGACTCAAGGAACTTAACATCTATTCACTGGAAGAGAGAAGGGAGAGAGGGGATATGATAGAGACTTTCAAATACCTTAGAGGAATGAACAGGGTACAAGAGGGGAGCATATTTCAGAGAAGAAAGTGGACAAGGACAAGGGGTCATAACATGAAGCATGCTAGGAAGTATTTTTTCACAGAGAGGGTGGTGGAGCCATGGAACAGCCTACCAGCAGAGGTGGTGGATGCAAAAACAGTACAGGGATTCAAAAGTGCATGGGATAAGCATAAAGGCACCCTACTGTACAGCAGAATGGGGGAAAGGCAGTACAGATTAGAGTGGGAATTGCCAAACCAATTAGGGAAATGGACAGACTAGGTGGGCTGTATGGTCCTTATCTGCTGACAGATTGTATGTTTCTATGTAGCTCATCATTCACTTCTTTCAGACTGAATCGTCTGACAGTTTGGGATGTGTTCAGTTTGTCAGTGTGTTTGTGGCACAGACAAAAGATGGCTCCAAAGCAAAATCGAGCACATAATGAGAAAACTGACTCATTCACTTCTTCAGGCTTGAAACAGAAAAGAAACTACTGCCGGGTCCAGTAACTGCCATATTGGTAAATCTAATTACTTTAGATGTTTCTAAATAAGAAAAGAAAAAAAATTGTCGTTTTAAACAGGTAAACATACCAACTTTATGATACATAATGACAGTACACATTGATTCATATAAGTTTGTCTTTCCTGCCCTCTTTAATCTTACTTTGTCACTAACTAAAGTACAGACATGCTGTTCATAATATGTAATGTTAGAGACTGATTTCTCAAAAATTGATTTTCCTTATGCTCAATTGGAACAAAAAATATAAAATCTGTCTTGTAGGGAAATGTGCTGTCATTTCATCAGTGAACTCCTAGTACTGAAGATCACATTTGAGATCATGGAACAGCATGTTCTCTCAGACAGTGCAAGCAGTCACATAATGATAACCAGCTCTGGTCAGAGCTGATATGGCTGTGGAGAGCTTTTAGGAGTGGTGAGAGTGTTGAAAAGAATAAGCGGTGCTCTCGCCACACCGGAGTCAGCCAAAACTAATACTGCAGCAATTACAGTACTGCGCATGTGTAATACTCATGCATGTGCAGTTTGCCCCAGAGTCAGCCATGTGCAACATGGCAGTGCTGACATGACTACGTATGCACAATACTCATGCGTGTGCAGTTTAAGTCAGTGCTGCTATGTTGCATACAACGGCTGTTGTGGCACATGGACAGCTGGTCCTGATTTCGATATATTTTTTCTAGAATATAAAATATGTAAGGGAGTGTCTGTCAGGAGAAAATACTGTCTTGCTGAAATTGACACATCAAACCCCCCAGGGATAAGTTCAAAGGACAGGACGTAGGTTAAACTACAGATATCTGAGGTGCAATTACCTTGTCAATTTGCTTTGAAGACAGGAACCAATATATCCATTTTACAATGCCCTCGGGGAAATCCTTTGATTTGCACTAGGTGTCATGTGGAAAAGGAGCATATGAATGTGTTTTGGGTGTCTTCCCAGGAAGCCAGCTAATTACATCAAAGAGACTTTGATGTCTGTGTGAAACAGATCCCAGACTGAATTGGGAAGTCCAATATGCATTTGCTTGGAGTATCCAGTGAATTACATCAAAGAGACTTTGATGTCTGTGTGAAGCGGATCACAGACTGGTTTTGGGGAAGCCACATGATGAGAGGAGATTCACTGATGTCATGTATTTTTTTTAAATATCTTATTAGGACATCCTGTGTTATAAAATATAAATTTTAATACACCAAGGTGGAATTAGGTGACCTCAGAGAGAAGGCTGGCTCAAGACTGCTTTTAAGTATACTGAGCAGACCTCACAGAGAGACATTCATTTTCTGACTGAGAGAGAGAGGAATATCGAAGCACTGAAAGATTAAGAAAGTAAGACTACAATTAGCTAAGACCAGTCTCAGTGTATGGATTGTAGGAATTTGCACTTTTAAACCTGTTTTGTTTTTAAGACTGTATGTGTGGGGATATCTTGTTCTGTATTTACTGTTTTCCTATTTTTTGCCTATTTTAAAGTAAAGATATATTTTAAAAACAGAAACTGCCTGGTGTGCCCTGAAACTTCTTTTTATATAAGTGAAGCTTAGATGGTTATAGTTGAAACTGTGCATGAGCTTATTGTGGTGCCAAACTGGGAAACAGATAAGAGTTCTCTAGGTTTTGCATAGAGTTCTAAAGGTTCATTTTGTAATACCTGGTTAGGTTGCCCATAGGCAAAGATATCTGGCCCCCCGAAGACAGAATTATCTGAGCCTGACAATTGGGTACACTAACAAGAGGTTATCAGTTTGAATCCCTACAGAACTTGGGACAAAGGTGACTTGAACCCACAAAACAGACAAGAGGGTTACCTTGTTCTGTTAACTGTTCACAATTCTATGCTCAGAGGTTGGCACTTTGGGAGTAGAGGGCTGACCTGCTGAGTGGGTTTGTGACAGCCGTTACTTCCAAAGTTGTGGAAAGGAAAAGTAGTGCACTGGGTGGGGGTGTCTTTATGTGGCCTGAGGAGAGGGAGGGCTGTATAATATAAACAGAATCATTGGAAACTATGCCAGAGCACCGTGGCAGCACAACAGACAGTAGTCTGGCCACGTGCTACCCAGTACTCTTATTCAAATCTGATAATGGCAAAACATCTGTGGAGCCTGGCCCATGCAGCCGTAAAAATCAGAATCAGGAGGAGACAATTAACAAATTAGAGATCTGGTCTGGGACTTGCTCATCATCACAGTTACTTTCTTATTCTTTTCTGAGCAGTAATTTTGGTAAACGTGCATTAACTATATTGATCTCAGTGCTGGAAGACTACTTCTGGTTTTCCCCTGATTGTAGTAGGCGGGGGTAGTAGTAGACTTGAAGTGGTAGCTGCTGGTGGTGGCACTCTCTGAAAAAAACTGGTACCCATGCTCGTCTGCACATTTTAGAAATGGCCCCTTTCCTTGTTTTTGCTGTAAGAAAACTGATCCCTTTAACACAAAAATAAGGTATCAGTTATAATCGCTACCCCCTTTTCACTTCAACTGAAAAATGTGGTTGTGGGTTTGCATCAGATTGGCAGCCACAGACACATAATATAGTTAAATAGTAATCAACTGTATATATAAAAGCTTGTTGTTTTTGAAAGTGTGCTTTCTTAAATACCACTCTACCCATTTTGTACTCTGCCCTGGATTTCTTTGCCCCAAGTGCATTATTGTAATTTTTTTTTATTTGTAATTTCAGCTCCTGCTTGGAGCTGAAGCTGACAGGAGGCTCTGACCATTCCCTCGGAGACCTCTTTCTCAAATCCCAGATGTCACCTCTTTGCTGACCTCCCACAATTCCCTCCTCCCACAGTGGGGCCAGGGTGAGGAGTGCCAGCATACTTCTTCCCCCAGAGCACAAATCCAGAATCTGGGGTGGCATCACAGAAGAACAACTGGGCCATCATTGGTCCTGTCAGCTCCCCACTTTTTCCTCCATTTTCTCCCCAACCCCACATCTGTGCAATGGGCAGGGTTGCTGTCTATCACCCTGGATGTGGTCCCTTTTCATACGTGGCTGTGCACCTGTGCTGACACCCAGCCACAGCTGGGTGTCAGTCTACAGCACACAGTGGTTATCCCCCTTCCTGTGGAAGGAGAGCTGTCTAAGGACAATCACTCCTTCCTCCTCCAGCCAACCCATGAGCAAGCCGAGTCCATTCCCAAACCTGGGTCACTGGCATGGTGCGAGGTGTGGTGTCCAGCACCTCAACCCTAAGCGTCACCGGACTGGCTATTATTTTGTATTTTTGTGTTGACACCTAGCTGCCATACCCCTGACTGCTGTTCAAGTCTTCTAAGGTCTGTGCTCATACTTTTCCATCCTGCTACAGATCTTGGTATAATCATGCAGAGTCAAACTTTCCCTTCATGCTCCTTTGCAATTTTACTTATAAAGACATTAAAGAGGACCAGGTCAAGCACTGATCCCTGAGGTACCCCTCCATCACCCTCCCTTCTTTGGAGTGAACTCCATTTACTACCAGCCTCTGTCACCTATCCCCTAACCAATCAGTGATGAACCAGTGCATTGGTAGCATGGCATAGCAGTTTTAATCTCTGCCATAAAGCATTTCATATCCAGCTGACGAGTGTGGTCTTTTGCCTGTTTGCTAATCAAATAACCACAGAGACTTATTGACACCTATTAAACTGCCAACTACTAAAAACATGTTCCCTATATTTTATGTATAGCAGTATTGATCGATCTATCTATCTATCTATCTATCTATCTATCTATCTATCTATCTATCTATCTATCTATCTATACCTGTTTGCTGTTGTCCAGGATTCAGATAGCAAGTCAGGTAAACAGAGTAATCCCTCTCATGTTAGTCAGAACAAATACTGTTACAAATGGAAAGAGATACTGCATGCTATCAGTATAATCTGTTTTTGTGCATGAATATAATAGACTACAAGTAGAGGAGATAGTGCATATTACTAGATAATACATAGTTAGAGGACTTCACAATAACCTCAGGTTAGCATGTATTTGTTCAGTCTTCTATATTTTTTTTTTTTTAGAAAACAGGATGTTCTGTGAGTAAAGGGTTAATGATGGTTAGCCTTAGTAGATTCCTAGGAAAGCTGATACAGCTTAGCTCCAGCAGGTCAGTTCAAGGCGAGACTTCAAGCCAGTCACTGTCTGTTGGAACTGTTTGATGATACATGGCTAATGATTACTACTTGTTCTAGTAAATCCATGTGCCTGATTTACTAAACAAGACAGTTACTTTTGTGCACTTTGAATAGTTTTAAAGTTATTTAAATTTGTTTGGAATGTGTGCACATTTTCTCTCAGAGAAAAAAAGCTTGGAGTTCTGTCTCCAACATTCTAAACAGAAAGAAGGGAGTATTTTATTGAACTGTCATAGTGATTTGCAGTTATGGAAGGATACACTAAAAGTAAAAAAAAAATGTGTTCCACGGTATCCCATTTTTCAAGCTAGAGCAAGATGGCTGTAGACTTCACCCACAGCCATAAAAAATGCCCATGTTTTAACTTTCAACAACAGAGGTAGCGCATGCCCTGCAAGATTGATTTAGATTTTTTTCCAATTGAGCAAGATGCCTTCAAACACAAAAGTCAGTCTAAGTGCTACTAAAAAGTGCTACAGTATGTTGGCAAGCAAAGATTTAGAAGTATATTCCCACCACCTGCTGTCCAACTTACAGAATGCAACCACATCTGTTAGTCTCTGCAGTACGTTGCAAGGTAGTTTTGTAATGAATGACAAATGCTAATTAACATTCTTTATCCTGGTGGGCAGCACTGTAGTTCCCCCTCCCAATTCTAGTCTAGTGGTCTTTAGTCTCTAACCATTCCCCCACCCTCTCCTAGACCTGGCGCTACACATCCCTATGGTCTAGCAGCTCCCGTGCCATCTCCAGGTCCTGTTCCATTAATCAGTTTTGTCTGGTGGCTCCCCCTTCCTCTCCACATCACCATGAGTCACTGGTATCTAGCTGATCCAAATCTCTCTCTCTCTTCTGGTCTTGTTCCATCAGTCACCTGCATTTGGTAGCTCCCTATATGTCTCCATGGTCCATTGCCATGGGTCCCTAATGTCTAGTGGCTCTCCTTCCCTGATTTCATTACAATATCCCCTGGTGTCTAGTGGTCTCCATCCCCGACAGTGACCAGCACATCCCTCCACTCACCTTCTTGTCTGGCTACCATCTAGTAACTGTAAATGCCTTGAAACGTGCTATTTCAATGGTAATGTAACTCATAACTTAATTACTATTCTAACAGAAGCTTTTATATATTTACAGTTATATGTCAGTTGTTTGAGGAGATGAGTAGAAGGTGTGCCACTTATAACTGGAGGATGGAAAAGGGGGGGTAACGCTCATACATTTGGTGCCTAGACTCTGAAAACATGCAAAATGTCAGATACTGTTCCCTATAATGTTGGACATACCATTAAAGTACAAACTCAGAACACAGCTATTTACAGTTTTTTACCAGGAAATGAACATTGTGTTGAGACAATACATTTCCTGGCCACTTCCCTAGTCCAGTGGTAACTTGTTTACCTTTCTCATGCCTCTCTCCCTGTTTTCTAGCAAGAACATCCCCTCTCCTAGTCCTCGCTGCCTTCACTGGTATCTGTTTTAGTCCCCCATCCCCTCACTGGTTCTGTGTCACTTTCCTGATGTTTAGCATTAAAGGGACACTGTCAACCCTTTTTGCATCATATTATTTGTAGTTGGAAAGCTGCATTTTATGATTGCTTGCCTTCTCTAAAATTCATTGATGATGCTGGATATTTTATGTGCATCCTTACTTAGTAGAATTGAAATGCATGCTAATACTGTAATTACACCAAACCTTGTTTTGTTTCAAAGCCTTGATCTACTCTCATTACATACTTCCTGAACAATAGGAACACCCCCAAACAGTACAGACATTCAAGATGCAGTAGTCTCCTCTCCTTTCGCTGCATCATCAGTGGCTAGACTGTGTAGGCGCTGTTTCTAAATCCTGAAAAGATGCAGTGTCAGTTGATTAAGGAATGTAAACAAACATGTTTTTATGTTATAACACCAGTATGGTGGGCAATCTGTTTTTCACATTTTAAGAAAAAAAAAGGAATCAGAATCAAACTACCAGTTACATCAGCACATTCTACAGACTATGACAAATCATAACATGTGTTTTGTAAACTAGAGACACTTTGAGGCCTAGGTGGTTGACAGTGCCCCTTTATTTTCCCTCTCTGTCCCTTGTCATGTGCTGCTTTCTCTGGTGTCTAATGGTAATACTCCTTCCACTTGTTGGCCCTGTGTCCCATTCCCTGGTGATTAGTAGTAATCCCCTCCCTGGTGATGTACCCCTTTCCCTGGAGTTTAGTAACAATCCCCTTCCTGGTCATGTGCCCCTTTCCTTGGTGTTTAGTAGTAATGCCCTCCCTGGTCCTGTGTCCCTTTGCCTTGTGTCTAACAGTAACTCCCTCCCTCCTTGGGCTCATGCCACTTTTCCTGGTGTCTAGCAGTAACCCATCCCTCTTCATTTTCCAGTGCTGCTTTCCCAGGCTAAGAAGAGATACAGTGTGCTTTAGCTTGCTTCTCTTTGCACCCTAAATTTGTGTAGCTGTGTGTGTGGGGTTGCAGGCTGCTTGGTATCCAAAAGGTTAAATAATCGCACTGCCTGACTGACAGTGGATTTACTCTTTCATCCTGTGTCAATATATGTTCTGTGTGTCAAATAGAAGCAATTAGTGTTGATGACTACTAGCCCTATTGAATTATTGTTTTTTTTCTATACAAGCATAAAAGGTAATCAAGTTTAACTCCCCAGTCCTTTCACCCACTTAAACCCATTCCTCCTAGCAACACCCCATATCTTAGCCCTCTGCAGATAGCAGCCTGCACTCAGTGCTAACAGTGGGATTTCCTGGAGCTCCCTAAGGGTAATGCTACTCCTCTCCTGCTCCTGTTTGTGGAGGATGTTAAAGGATGTTTTGTCCTCCGAGACTGACTGATTGATTCTCCAGCCTGATGTTTGGTTCCTCGGGCAGGGGTCAGCCTGCATTTCTCTCAGGACTTTAAGGACAATATTTCTACTGCCTTTCATCTGTTTATTCTTGGTCACACCAAGCCTAGAGTACTTCTAAGTCTGATGCACTGTATTGTAGCCTGTACTACTGCTTACCGCCTTTCTGTTAAGATACTGTGTTTGCTAGCAATTGCCTGTTTTTTGTGCCTATGTAGAGTCATTTTGTGCCTAGTACAACAGACTGTTTCTGGTTGTAGTTGTACCACAGGATCTTAGTGAGACTTATCGACTTGTGGTAGCGTTCTATAGAGATTCTGCGGAGTTCTCCATTTTGGCTCTCCTACACCTTCCATCTGGCCTCTGGACATGCTCACACATGTGCAGTACACCCTCCCTTCCAGACTGTCTGTGGCAGTGTGTATCCCAACCCCCATTCTCTTGCTGCATACTAATTCCTTCTTTGTGTCTCTTCCTCTTAGGCAGCCCTGGAACTCCTTCTCTCTGCAGATAGCAGCCTGCACTCAGCGATAACAGCGGGATTCCCTGGAGCTCCCTACAGGTTATGCTACTTCTCTCCTGCTCCTGTTTGTGGATGGTGTTAGCCCATTGATGCTTCATGTCGACTGCCCCACCCACACTTCACGTCGACTACCCTGCCCACCCCAGCTACCCTTCCACCCAGGGGTGTCCCTCAATTTGTTGACATAATCTGGTCATGTGATCACCTAAATTTTTTTTCTAAGTCTCTGTTTCTCCATTAGTCCGTTATACCCAGTGACCACTAGGAGTCAATATTTCCCATATTGCCTTACTGCTTTACCCTTACCTTTCTGCTCTAGCTCCGTGCTCCTTCTTACCTACTCCCACCTCTCCCCATGTCTACTTAGCCACTTCTTGCCCACTAGTCTAAGTATTCCCCCCTCAAGACTCAAACCCTGTACCTTCGGCTCCATAGGTTGTGACTCTACCGCTGAGCTAGGTGATCAGCCCTACAACTGAGTAACCTTTACTACCTCTTATCCTCTACCACTCACATATACGCCCCTCAACCCTTCCCCTCAAGTTTCTCTACACTGCCACCTGTGACACTACCCCCCTGTTCTCTCCCAACACCATGGCCACTGTCTCCACCCTGTCCTCTCTTATACTCCTCTATCTTCTGTCCCCACTTATCCAGACCCCCCTTGTAGTATTGCATGCCCCTCACAGCCCTCTCCCCCATTGTAACCCCCTACCCTTTCACTCTGTACCTGCTGTTGCCTCTCAGTCACCACAGCTCTCCCACCTCACTAATCTCCCCCTTCCCAGTCCTGTCACCCACCTACACCCACTCCTCCTAGCAACGCCCCATATCTTAGCCCTCTCTGTTCCAGTCATCTGTTCCAAACAGGAGCACCTGCCCCCTCATTGTCCTAGCTTCCATAAACTAGTACATTATACTCTTCTTAGGGCCCTCTTTTTACTCCTGCTGCTATCCGGTAATATTCATCCCAACCCGGGGCCCATATTTACCCCCCCAGCCTTACTGCCACTGATGGGCTTCACATAGTATTCCTTAATATCTGTAGTGTGCAGAAAAAGTTCAACTGCCTCCAGGGATGGATGGCCCAACACCAACCTGAGATACTCTCCCTTGTGGAAATCTGACTCTGCAGCACAACCCCTGACTCAGCTGTATCTATCCCTGGTTTGTGCCTCTTCCAAGTTGACAGATCAGGTAAACATGGTGGGAGTTGTGCCTTCTACCTTTGGGACTCCCTGCAAAGACAAGCCCTCCCTCCACTCAACTGGACCAAGGAGCTTAGGCACTCACCATAAAAATTACTGTAGGCAGGTCACTACCCCGCTCCTTATCACCTCGGTTTACATCCCCCCTCCAAACCAAAAACTTGCTTGCCACTCTGTACTGAATTACCTCTCCCTGCTACCCTCAAAGACTGAATGCATAGTTCTGGGGAATTTCAACATAAACTGGCAGTCCATTTCTTCTGCCCCATGCAAAGATGCTATTTCCGCTATGGACCTAACACAAGTAGTAACCTCCCCTATGTATCATAATCCTAAAACTGATTCTGCTACTCTTCTGGACCTGGTGCTCACCAACCACCCCAACAGAATCTCAGGTGTCTCAGTGCTCCCCAACATCCTGAGTGACCACACTCCTGTGCTCTGTACTTGGTCTTGCAAGACTTTGAAAACCCAACCTAAAATCATTTTCCAAACCAGACTCAAACCAGGTAAACTTGCCCAGTTAAAACTACACCTTAAGTGCTGGGACTGGACACCCATAAACAATGCACCAGACATAGATTCAGCACTTGACTATTTCATTCGCTCCTTCAGTAATGCCTCCAACACTTTTGCACCTCTTTCCAAATGTGTGATCAAAGGCTCCTCCACCCCTTGGATCTCCCAAAGTCTCCTAGACCAGATGTGCCATCGTGACTGCCTCTGGCAAATAGCCCTTCACACGGGCAAGCCAGCTGATAGTCAACACTACCTTGCCACTAGGAATAAGTGCACTTGGGCTATACGCAGGGCTAAGGCTGAACATTATAAGGCATCCCTCACCTCCTCCTGGGGCTCTGGCAGAAAATTTTGGGATAACCTCAGGGAACTCAATGGGAAATCAGTGCCCCCCCTCCCAAATTAACCTAAATGGCAACTATACCACTGACCACAAACTCATTGCTGACACCCTTAACTCCTCCTTCTCGGACCTCAGCAGTATACTGTCTCCCCTCTTTTTTGATCCTCTCGTAACCTTCACTGAGGCTGAATGCTAGTTCGCCAACCACTGGCTAGTATTAAATTATAAAAAGACTAAAGTTATGGCATTTGCATATCACCAGAGCAAGCACAGAAGCCTTCACCTGCAAGTCTTTAACTTTCAGCAGATTCCCCTTGACCAAGTGGACACTTTCAAGTGCCTTGGCATCACTCTAGACTCCTCTCTCAACTACCACGAACATATCCATCACCTCAGCACTGCGGTCAATTCCAGAATTGGACTACTCCACCAGTACAAACACTGTCTCACCCCTGAGGCCCTCCGATTAGCTGTCTCCTCCTCAATCCTCTCACTAATAGACTATGGGATTCTGGTCTATGGGGCAGCTGACAACTCCTCCCTCCATAGACTTAGCTGTCCCTTAACAAAGCCTGTCGCCTAGTCCTAGGTTATGATCATACTACACACACCCCTGCTCCCTTTTCAGTCTCTCCAACTGGCTCAACTTTGATTGTAGGTTCAAGTGTCAAACGTGCCTCCTGGCCAAAAAGATATCTCTTGGCCTTTCTCCCCCAGGCCTCTCTGCCCTTCTACAACCAGCTCCCATGTTAAGAAACACATGCAACTCCATCAAATCCACTTTCTTGGTCCCTAGATGTCAGACCTCCCTCCACCAGAGAATCTTTAGCTACAGGGCCCCTTACTGGATGAATGCACTTCCCATTTTCATTACCTCTGAGAGTAAGCTAGGCCATTTCAAATCCCTCCTAAAGGATCACCTCTGCTCTTCCAGTTCCTGTGACTGTTATTAAACTCTGGGTCTCCACCCCTCCTGACTGATATTAAACTCTGGGTCTCCACCCCTCTCTTCACATACCTTTTCCTCAAGTGTCCACTACCTTTGGACCTTCTCCTCCACTGACAAAGGACTCTCATCTTGCCTTCTTTTACACTGACAAAGGATACTCATTCTGCCTCTCCCCAACCTGGTACCTGTTTTGCCCCTAGTTACTCATGTCTACTGTCTCCTGTGTTTTAAACTCTGTATAATTGAACTGCATAGTTCATTCACTGTTTTGTAATGCACACCCTTTACAAGTTATATGTAACCCTCATCTATATGTCTACTTGATGTATTCTTGTCTAACAATGTCTATATTCTGACATGGAGCCTTTGTAAATGAGACTCTGACTCAAAGGTTTGAATTCTGAAATCTTCAATAATTAAATAAATAAATAAACAACCAGAAAAATAATGGCTTTGCTAAAAAATGTTACATGTTTTTATGCTGCTTGTTACCTAATGATGCAGTCGGTATACCGTCACCGCAGCGACTCCGGCACCGCGAAGACCAACACAGCAACAGAAATTGGGCAAAACCCACACATCACTGCGATGGTCTGTACAGTGACTGGGACAGCCTCGGTGGGTGTTCCCCCAACCCTGGTCCAGCTCCAATTTGGAGTAGGAATCGTATATACCGGGGGGGTGTTGGGGCGGAGCCCCTCACAAGGGGGAGTTCGGGGGGCACACCACCCCCTATTGTATGCACTGACATCCCCGAGGCTACAATGCCAACAGTCGGCATGGTAGCTGTCGCTGTAGGGGATGTTGGTGCCAGTGCTGACAATGTGCTAAGGTAAAACCGATGCAGTCAAGCATTCTACCTGAGGAATGATTCTTTGGGTATACTATAAATAGATGACAAATGTAAACTTAGGCTACACCCTTTCTGTCAAACCTAGCTATAATGAGTGTAACATTAGGAGCAGGATACACCTATCAATTAATACATACTGTGCAGTGCACTTCTTCTAAGCCAGAAATTGATACATTAAACAATACTATGAACAACAGTGGTGCACTGACAAGGGTGTAGGCAGGCATACTCACTTTACACATTTATGCAACATTTAAAAAAGTACTTGTTTCTTGTCATGTGCCTCTTTTATAACCTTTATTATTCTGATTCAGAATTATAAGCAATAATGGAAGAGAATATGTCACTGCTGTATTTGAAAGTGACCACTGGTAGTGTCAGTGACAGTTTCAATTCAAGTTATAGAGCTAGATTTTAGAATCATGGCACAGGACTTTCATCCAGCCCTGTGCCACCAGACATAGGTTCTGGAGGTGCACCAAACCTCTTCACCGCAACTGCACACAATTTTGCAATCTTGGGTGCAGTTGTGACAGGTTCCGCCATTTATGGCAGCTTGTGACAAATATGTGGTGCAAGCTCTGTAAAACTAGCACTCGGGGTTGGCTCAAGCTAGACCACAAAATGTTGTTCTAGTTTGTAGTAATTGGTGCATGGGATAGAAAATCCCAATGCCATCCCAGGAGAATTCTGCAAGTCCAGTGTGCTGTATGTTTGGTACACCTGGGGCTTGCGGTATTCACAGGATTTGGAAAATCCTGCCCATAGTATTTAGAACAAGAAATGAAGTATATAACATTTTCAATTTGGAGGTGGTAGCAGTTGGAAAATCTTTATGCAGGACCAACATTTGTGGCTACACTCCTGTGCAGTGAGATTTGTGAGTCCTAACCCTACCCACTCACCACAAACACAAGCATGGACTTGATGTGACAGTAGCAACCATGGCTGGAGGTGTGGTGATCAGGTGTTTGGTGGCCACATACCTCTCATTCTTTTGTCACTAAAATCAGGGACACAGACACTCAAAGTATGAGGGGCAATGTGGTACACTGGCCTTTAAAATGAAGGGACATCATCAAACATGATGATGCAAACTCACAACACTGTGGAAACCAGTACTCTTATTTCTCAAGGCTTAATTTTGCTTTAGTATCATAGAATGTTAAAATTTCCTGCTTTAAAGTCTTTATACAGTATCATCTTTATGTTGGCATCATCTTTCCTTTGCGGGGTGGATGTGGGATGGAGCACATCTGAGGGGCAAAAATGAGGGACAAACATTATAATGAGGAAAAGCTGAGAAATATGGGTAACCACTAGACAAGTATTGTTTAGTTGTCCCTCGATACCCCAGCCAATAAACACAGAAACCTATTTTTGTGAGTGCCCAGACTGACAAACAGCTTTATTACAAAAGTATACAATACTACATTCTTTCTCACTGTTCATTGTCATATTCAATCATATCATTTATTCCACACAACTTCAAACCTTTTACTATATATTATTTATAATCCCCTTTTCCCATTTCCATATTCATCATTACATTTATATCTTTCCATTTATTTGTTTGTCATTTTCTTCCTTTTCATCTTTCTCCCCCCAGATGTACATCTGGGGCCTGGTCACCTAATTTTCTCTTCTTCTCGGGCACTAGTGTACACTAGTGTCCTTCATTTGGTTGTACATTGTGACCTACTGTGTCCACCTGTCTCCCTTCCCCTTCTCCCCACTTCCCCCCCATTCTGCTCTTGCCTTCCATTAGCCTGCCTGCAGCCGTCAAAGGACAGGAGGCCCCCCTTCTCAATTTTATAGGGCTTTCTCCTTTCTCCGTTCTTCTATACAATCTGCTATCTCACTACTGAACATGTCATTACCCATCCCAGATAGGTGAACCCCATCTCCCCTCTAATATTCGTCATCCCGTTCTTCAATCCCTCTCCTAATCACCCTTCACCCATCACTAGGAATAAGGCCCCCACCCTCTGATTCATCTTCCTCCTGGCTTTATTAGTAGCCTCATGGCTATACGCATACCTCCATACCCTTCTAGGGCCCATATATGGCTACACCCGGGTGGTACCAGGCCATCACTGTTTGAGCCTCATGATGTTGTCCTTAATCTGATAGTAAATGTCAAGCCAGGGCCTAGACCCAATGTCATTGCCACCCAAATGGATGATTATCATATCAGGCTCAGGTAGTCCCTCCCTCATTTCCCGAAGTGTTGGAAGTAGTTGGGCCCATCTCATTCCTCTGAATCCTTTCCATCTTAATTTACACTGCCTGGGATCCTGGTATAGCTGCCAATCCCCGTTCTTCATGATGCTGTCCTCTCTGCCCAAATTATAAATGAGTGCCCGCAAATCCAGAACTCTATACTCATCCTCGGCCCTGTTGATGACAAACAATTATAATTATGCAAGAACTGATTGTTATCACCCCATCTTATCCCCCCTTTTTTTGAACCTGTAAGAGAAACAGAAACATCGTTAAAGCATCAATCATTAAAAGTTCTCATGTATCTTTTGTAACAGTTTGAAGTCCAGTGTCCTAGCACTGTCAACTCATCTTTTGGACTCCCTTTCACTGCGGTTTAGGAGGCTGTCCCAATGCGAAAAGTGTGACAAGAATGTTGTGGGCTCTTCCCCCATGAATTGTATGCCGTTTTTTTAGTAGGGCCACCACCTGCCCACTTGTCACTGGTTTCCCGTCCCTAAGTTTGAATAACAAACTTGTCCTCTGCCCACATTCTGTGGCATACACTCACAGCACTTGAACTGGGCATATCTTTGTGTTCTGACTCTGTCTAAGCACTACTCTGGCTCCCTCCTCCATCTGATCAGTCTTTGACCTTCTGAGGTGCAATACAGTTTCTCCCTTGCCCCATGTTAGATCCTCCTAAGTTAAACCTTTCAGATTGTTTCCCTTGCCATACCCCACTACCTCACTCACTCTGAAAGTCCTGTGCCATGTCACTGTGTAAATAGTAGCAAATAACACAGCCTTATCCTTTGATCTGCACACCCATGGTGTGGCCTGCACCAGGCCTTCCAGCATAGCCTCTCAAATGGGGCACCTCTTATCCTCCATCTTCCCTTTTATTCTTAGCCATCCCTGCATCATCTTCCTGACTAACATGCTTTTTGCAGGGTCCTCCCATCCTTTCATGCTACAGATTAAACTAATGGCAGACAGGTGTGCCCCCATTGTTGAGTGTGCTATCCATCTCTGCCACCCTTGTACTAAGAATTTTCCCACTTGGTCCTTGGCAACTGTCCCACTTACCTCCATGTTCTATCCCTCTCTGAAAGCCTGAAAAACTCACCAAGACCCTTCATGTGCCCATAGGGTCCTAGGCGACCAGGAGGTATGGAACAACAACTTGGCTTCTTCCAGGCAATTTACCAAATGAATGCCGGTACCGGTGTCCACCGCACCTCTGCCCTCGGATCGATGACCTGAAACCTGTCCAGGTGCAGATGGGAAAGGTTGTCAGCTATATCGTTCTGTGTCCCCTCAATGTGTCTAGCCCTAAATGACATGTTAATCCTAAGGCCCTGCAGCACTAGCTGTTGTAACACTCTTGTTATGGTCTCAGACATGGCTCCACTTTTGTTCAGTACATCCTCTACCGCTTTGTTATTGCACCAGCAAGTAACTTTCTGATTCCTTAACTCCTCTCCCCATAGGAGTGTGTTGACCCATATTGGTATGATCTTTAACAATGTGATGTCTTTTGTCAAAGCTGCTTTCCTCCATTCCTCTGGCCATGCCTTCGAAAACCACTTTCCCTTAAAATACACTCCCATACCAAACCCCCCACCACATCAGTGTATAGCTCTAAATCCATATGAAACACCCAGTCATCTTGCCAGAACATTTTTCCATTGTAATCCTCCCAGATCTCCAAGTCAGCCCTAACTCTCTTTAAGATGTCTACCCAGTGGTGTGGTCTCGTAGCCCTTTTTTTGTTACCCTGGCCAGTCATTGTGTGAATGCCCTCCTGGGCCCGATTGCCCTGCAGGCAAAATTTAAATGTCCCATAAGCTGCTGTACTTGCCTTAGCTGAACCCTTCTCCTCCCCTTAGTAGCCTGCAGCTGTCACCTAAGTTTCTCTACCTTCATGTCCGGTAAGTGAAAAAGTTCTGCCTCTGCATCAATCTCTATGTCCAGAAATTCTAGCTGTTGGCTAGGACCTTCTGTCTTATCAGTGGCTAGTGGGACTCCCAACTCTTGGCAGAGTTCTTGGAAGCAGAGTAGCATGTGTTCCGTTTCTGTCTTTCCCTTGCCTATCAACAAAAAGTCATCTAAATAGTGTATTACTGACCTGTACCCATGCCTGTGTTGAAAGACACAATGCAGCCAACAGCTAAACAGTCTGAATGTGGCACAAGCAATGGAACACCCCATGGGCATGGCCTTCTCAAAGTAATAATCCTCCCCTACCTGGAAACCTAATAAGTCCCAGTCCTCAGGGTGCACCAACAGGAGCCTAAAAGCTGCCTCAATATCAGTTTTTGCTAACCATACTCCTTTTGTGGCTGTAATAAGTTGTAACACCTCTTCTAGGGTGGCGTGTGTCACCTTGCTGTCCTCTTCCCCAATGAAGTCATTTACTGAGTCTCCATCAGGCTAGGACAGGTGGTGTTATCACCCTGAATTCCGTTGGTTGTTTCTTTGTAACTAGACCCAATGGAGACACCCTATGATTCTGGAGAGACACTTTCTTGAACGGCCCTGCTACCCTGCCTGCCCTTACCTCCTTCTATATTTTTTGTTCAAACAAGTCCTGTTTACCCTTAATGGATCCCAAATTCTTTGCTAATATACTTACTTGTGGTCCCTTAAACTGCAATTTAAAACCTTCCCAAAAACATTCCTTCAATTTCTTGGCTGCATCTCTGTCAGTGTATTCTTTTATCCATTGTCCCAATATGTCTAGTTTTATGGGGGTTACTGCCTTGTGGTGCATGTCTGATCTTGTGTGGTCACCCTTGCCATGGCCTGGTCTATTGACTGTGCCCCCATCCCCCCCGTACCCCCTGCCCCATTGCTGCCCCGGTAACCCACCTGGCCCCCGCCAAAAGGACTGGTTACTCTGATTACTGCTAGGCCCCCAGTACTGTTATTGAACCAGTTGGTCCTGCACTTGGCTTGACTATGCTGACTTTCTGTACGGACATTGTTCACTCCCCCTCTTAAATAAACTGGACACCCTATACCACAGGTCCATCAGATTCATTACTGACCTTCCCTTCAGCACCCATCATTGCTCCCTTTATAAGGCAGTTAACTGGACATCATTACAACACAGAAGAAATAGGAATGCTGCAATTTGGATATTCAAAGCCTTATCAGGCAAGCTACCTACCTATATCTCAGACTGTTTTACTCAAATTACTTCAGGCCATACAACCTAAGGATCAGCAAAATTATCATTCTTAAGGTCCCCAATGTCTGCACCCAGTTTGGGAGGGCTGCTATCAGCTACTCACTAGCAATTGTTTGAATTCACTCCAAAAACCGTGAAGCTAAATAACCTCCTACCCTTAATATCCTTCAAAAGATTATTCACCACCCTATTCCCAGAACTCTGCAACTGCTTCCACAAGGCCTAAACCCCGTGTTCTATATGCTGATAAAACTCCGTTTCCAGTCCCAAGATTCACCCTCAAAATGCCTGCTAGGTCCTATAATCTACATATTACTCCTGATGTGCCCATTACCTTCTGTCTCACAGATTAAAAGTTTTAATGTGCCTTGTACATATGTATATTGTTATATATTAGCACTTATGTCATTGTATTACTGTTTATGTTACCCCTGTCATTGTATTACTGTTTATGCTACCTTTGTCAATGTAATAACACTTGCGCTTCTTGACCACTCAGGTCCATCTTGTAAATGAGCTATGCTCAATGATGTTTGCCTGATTAAATAAAGATTTTGATTGATTGATTGATTGATTGACTTGGATGCCAGGTGGCTGCCCCCACATTTTGAACAGGCATGCCTAAATATGCACTCTGGCTAGGAGCAAAAGGCCCTGTTATACCCCCAGCAGCATTTTTGCACTAGACTCAACTTCTTTTCTCCTTCCCCTTCATTGCTCCCTGTACCTGTTAGGCATTCCAGCCACAAATCGGATTGCCAGGTATCCCATCTGACATCCCCAATCATCGCCATTCTCTGGTGAAACTGCTCATCGTACTGTAACCAATTATTCCCTCCCGCATCTTGGCCTTTTGTTATTGTCAATGAATATGTGAGCAGTTGCATGGACAGCTCAGGTTTCTTTTCTATCACAATTGCCTAATAAATCATGAAGCCCACCCACCAGGCATCCCATGTTTTCCCTTTTGTGCCCGTTTGTGATCTTTTCATCCTCCCCTTTTCCCAAAAGGACCACTGCTGCTGCCATAACCTTCTTACCAATACTCTGCTTTTCATCATATTTAGTTATGGCATCCTTACTCACTAATGCAAATATATTGACAATTCCCCATTCCAAATCTTTTCTTTTGTTGCCAGCAGCACACACTCTCCTATGCTCATACCTGGCATTCCTATTTCCCTCATACCCAGGCCTTCATCCACAGCAGTCCCTGCATCCATCTTGACCTCTTCCCCTTTACCTTTCTTAATTTCAGCCAATGCCTTTTCAAATTGGTCCACCCCATCATCCCCATTGCTCCCAAAATTTGTTCTACATACTCTTCAATACTGCTGCCTATATTAAGGCTATCATTACCTGTCCTTGGGGGCACAGGTCTGACTGGAAGATTATTGTTTGTTGGTGTCAGGGGCATAGGTGGACCTGGGGGCAATGCAGGCTCCAGAAGATTCACTGGCTGGGGGGGGTGGGGAAGAGGAAAAGGCAGGGGGCCAGGTTCTGGTATGGGCGTAGGCAGAGGGGAAGGCTCTTGCACTGAGGGAAGAGGGAAGGGCTCCTCCAGTTCCCCGAGTGTTGGGCATGCTGGTCTTGCTGGTGCCACTTGTTATCCTTGTCCTTTTTTCCCTTCTTCAAATTCCGTTTCTCCCCTCGTCCAGCCCCCATGCCATCAGCCAACTCCCATATCTTATTAGCCTTGTCTGCCAGGTCCACAATAGCCTTATAAGTGTCAGCTTTTGTCATCTTGTTTTTCTTTAGAGCCATCTTTAACCTTGCTGCGCCACGCTACAAAACAAATTTCAAGAGGTATTACTCTGCATTAAAGGGACACTGTCAACCCCTTAGGCCTCAAAGTGTCCCTTGTTTCTAAAACTCATTTTATGATTGCCAACACTCCATAAAGATTGCTGAGGTAGCTGGTAGTTTGATTCTGATTCTTATTTTCTTTTAAAAAGTGAAAAACAGACTGCCCACCATACTGTTGTCACCACACAAAAACAGGTTTGTTTACATTCCTTGATAGACTCTCACTACATTTTTCCTGGACTTGGGAACACCTCCAACACAGTCTAGCTACTCATGATGCAGTCGGAGTTTAGGAGGCTACTGCATCATGAGTGACTGCACTATTTGGGGATGATTCTAATGTTTCAGAAATATTAAAAAAAAACAGATTCAGGATTGTAAACAAAACAAAGTTGTTTATAAATATACATTAGCATGCATTTCAGTTCTACTAAACAAGGAGAGAGACAAAACAAACAGCAACATCAATGAATTTTAGAGAAGGTAAGCAATCATAAAATGTGGGTTTTTAACTAGAAATAATATGATGCAAAACAGGTTGACAGTGTACCTTTACCATCCTGCCTTGGTGTCTTGCTAAAACCACTATCTGCTTATAATTTTTTTTTTTTGTTTGTTAGCTGGCTGCCTCTGTAATATAAGGCCAGAGAAACTGCTTAGTACCCACCCCCTTCCCTTCTTCTTGCAGCCACTCAGCCTTCCAGGGCTCCCACCTTCCATTCTTTATATACCTTCTTAGATACACTCTTGCCCATGTCCCCCAGTTTTTCTACCATTTAGTTTCTTACTGTATTTTCCATAAAGCCACATCATGAGGGTACCTATAGATACCATTTCTGTTTCCAGCACTCCTGCACACTCATCAGTTCACCCCATTCTTAAATGCTGCCCCTCATCCTTAAAATCATTCCCTTCCACCCATATGTGTGTGTGTGTGTATATATATATATATATATATATAAATAGTGGAGTGGTCGCACCACCATATTTACGGTTATGAAGGCACTTCTATGTTAAAGTCAAAATTTTGCATGTTAATAACTTTGGACCCATTCAATGAATTTGCCTGGAATTTAGTACGCACGTTGGGGCATGGTAGACCTCATTATTTGCTAAATTTTATTTTGGTCAGACGTACAATCTTTGCACACCAAAACATTGAAAAATGCACATTTCGCCAGTTTTGGAGGCACGTTTTGGGATTTTGCCTGTGGCCCTGCGCAGCCGTTGTGTGGCATGCTGCTCTGCGAGATGGCTCATCTGAAAGAGCTTCACTGGCTGAACATGCCGCTTTTCATTTTGTGAACAAATATTAAGGCATTCAAAAGTTATAGCACTTTTAAGCTCCCATTATAAGATAATGGGAAAATTTATGTGGTTGTTTTGCGAACAAAGAATGGGGTTTGGGCCATCTCGTCCCACCTGGTGATCAAAGAATTTGCAGCCTGGCGGTATAAGAATCTTTGACCCCCAGAATTCTTTGATCATGACCGCTGCCATCTTGTTTTTTAATTCCAATCGTAAAAATTTAAATATCTCGGCTAATGGGTCACTCCTGAAGTAAAACTTGGATGGGTTTTACTCAGGGGCTTCATTCTATCGACCCATGGCCATGGTTTGTTACACAGTGGTCAAATAACAGAGTTTCAACATTTTAAATTCTTTGATCGTGGCTCGCTAATGGTCTTTGATCATGAGCCTGCAAATTCTTTGACCGCGAGATTCTTTGACCATGATCTTGCATCGCGAGGTGACGACCAGATGGCCATTTGAAAAATTTATATTTCTCAGTCCAGGGGTGGCCAAGCACACAAATGAGAGTAGGTTTTGATTAGGGGGCCTTGTTCTATCAAGGCCTGGTGGTGGTTTCATTCAGTTCTATCAAAAAATCAAGTTTCACCTTTTTTTATTCTTTGACCATGAACATACTATTTCTTTGATCGCAAGCCTGCAAATTCTTTGACCATGAGATTCTTTGACCGTGATCTTGCATCGTGAGGGGACAACCAGATGGCCATTTGAAAAATTTATATTTCTCAGCCCAGGGATGGCCTAGGTACACAAATGAGGGTGCGTTTTGCTCAGGAGGCCTCATTCTATCGAGGCATGGTGGTGGTTACATTTAGGTTTGTCAAAAAATCAAGTTTCACCATTTTTTATTCTTTGACTGCAAGCATGCTATTTCTTTGATCATGCGGCTGCAAATTCTTTGACCACTTGATTCTTTGACCATGATCTTGCATCGCGAGGGGACGACCAGATGTCCATTTGAAAAAATCAGATTTCTCAGCCCAGGGGTGGCCTACAGACACAAATGAGGGTGGGTTTTGCTCAGTGGGCCTCGTTCTATCGAGGCATGGTGGTGGTTTCATAGAGTTCTGTCAAATAATTGACTTTGACCATTTTTTATTCTTTGATCATAAGCTTGCAAATTCTTTGATTGTGAGCCTGCAAATTCTTTGATCGCAAGATTCTTTTTCGCTGTCCCTTGTCAATATCATTACACATGGAATGGGTTGACATTTAGGCCTCACAACCCCAATGACACACCCCATCATCTGTCAATCTTGGGATGATTGGCGGTTCCGGGGGGGGGGCAACCCTAAAGATTTTTCATTTCCTGACTTTTTGTGATTAACCTAAATGATGCATTAATGCACTTTTTGCATAGAATATATATATATATATATATATATAAATATATTTGTATGGGATACATGATGGGCATGAGTGTGATATGGCAAATATTGTCAATCCTGCAGAGTGAGCTCTGGATATCTCATGAGTGCTGAAGGCACGAGTGAAATATCCAGAGCTCACGATGCAGGAGTGACAATATTTGCCATAGCACACGATCTGCCCATCATGTATTCGATATATACATTAGGGCCAAGAGTTTCAGAAGTTTTGTTATGCTGTCTTGTATTATGTTCCTGTTTATGTGTTTGCTCATTCGGTGTGTGAGCTTTCCTGAATGGGCTGGCAGTGTTATAAACTCTTGGAGACACATGAGTATGTTTTGCAATGCTAAATGAGTTAGTTTTAGGCAGGAGTGAGAAACATAATTTTGTGAGGCTGTATTGTTTAGAAGTCTGGCTGCAGTGATGCTGAGAGCATCACAGTAATTGCTATAAGCTGAGAGGCAGAGTGTCAGAACAGCTGATACTGTTTTCAGTGGTAATTAAGTTAGCTGCAGGCAGAGTGCAGAGTGTTCTGTGAAATTGTGCTCTTTAGGATTCTGGCTGCAGTCAAGCTCAAAGTATCACAGTAATTGTAATGGGTGAGAATCAGAGTTTGAGGAACAAGTGAGAGTGTGTTTCAGTGGTAGTTGAGTTAGCTGCAGGTAGTAGTTTACACTGTTCTGTGAAGCTGTGCTGTTTAGAATTTTGGCTGCAGTCATAGCAATGAGCTGGAAGTTGGTGGGGGGGATAGGTGTGTTTTGTAATGCTCACTGAGTTAGCTGTAGGCAGCAGTGAGACCTCTGAAATAGTTCTGCATTTGTGTCTATGGTAACAGCACAGGTGTTTCTTGCTTGCTGAGGGGAAAGCTGCCTAGAGTGATGACCTTTTGTGACCTGTGTGTGTTAAATGGCTGATATCATCACAGTAGAGCAGAGGATAAAATATCACACTGCAGTGGATGATACACTGTTTTATCTCACTCATTTACCACTCACCCTTATTGTATATGTGTGTGTCTATATATATATATATATATATATATATATATATATATATATATATACCATTATATGGACAACAGCAACCCTTACCTAGCAATTCCACAGTTTACATATATGTAACCTATACATTTTTCATGGATAAAATAAACCTCTTACTGAGGTTTCCCCCCGTCCTCCCCATTTTCTGCTATTATTCCCATCAGTATACCATCAGTCTCTATTTAGTGCAATGTACCTTATTTTCAAGAAATTTGTTTTTGGCCCTCGTTTGCTTGCTGTTGTCCCCTGATCTAAAATGGCGGAGGCCCACCCTGATTCAAAATGGCAGCCGCATCTTCCCTTTTTGTCCATTCCCAAAATGTCCACCCATCTTTGTAAACATAAAATGGCAGATGTCGACTGCATGGCCCTTCCAGAATGAATCACTGTTCATGCCTGTGCACAGCCCAGCTCCAGTCCTGCAAACTCCTCAAGCCCTTGTGTTCTCCAGTACCTCCCGAGATTGACCCTTTTTCAACCCCCTTTGCGTGTCAGGCCTCCTGCATCTGCATCCAAAACCTTTTCTTTTGGCCTATCTCAACCAGATCAACATCTTCACTCTGTTTGTAGCCCTTCTAACCCTTTTTTTAAATTTAGCCCTCCTTTCCTGCTCTTCTGCCTTCCACAAAGAAGAAACTGTTTGCCCGCATGATATGGATTCTGCGCGGCTCTGTCCCCCCCCACCACGTGATGTCCTGGCCTGTATCCCCCCACCCTGCCTCTGGTTCTGGCATCCTCCTGGCTCACAAAAATGTCTGTCCACACTGAGGGTGCCATGTGGCTTTGTCTCATCACTGCATGGTGTCTGGCCTACAACTAGTCCTTGTTTCTGCCAGGAATGCTGTCAATAACCTGAGGTAAGTTGCCGACTGCTGCAGCTCACCTGACAAACGAGGATAATTTCATAATCCTGATGATACGAAAAGAGCCCTTTAAACTGCCGACTCTTTCACCCTGCCTGAGATAGCACCATGGTAATTAAACCAAGGACACCACCGCTAGGTTGGGGAAAAAACCCTCACTCCAAGAACTCTTGGGAACCTCCTAATTCATGCCAATAGCCACTCAGCCTCCTACCCAGTAAAACCAAAACTGCTCTTTTTAAAATATCTCCACGAGACAAAAAGAAAAAAACAAACCCTCGCTTCCAAACAAGTTCACCTGGCTGCTCTTTCTCTCAGCACCAGTTAAAAGAAAATCAAAGACCTTACCCTCTGCCATCTAGATGCTGCTCACTAATACTGCACTTCTTAGCAGAAAAAACAAAGTCTGGTTAAATTATTGAATCTTATTCCTTCCTGTACTGCAAACAACAAAACATTGAAAAAGACTAGCTCTCAAAATCCAAAGCCAATTGTTGAAAACTATACTAATTATTTTGCCAAAAAAGTTGCCAATCTGGACGTGCTGCTAGATAAATTTTCTAGGAGCAAACAATTGTGTGCTCTGAGTCCAGTGGAGCCATAAACCCCTTTATTTCTGTCTCACCTGACCTCCCTATGGCCCAGTCAGTTTCTTTCTTACATTCAGTATCCCCTACCCCTATATAACCTCACCTTGTGATGTCACACTCCCTTTTCTTGTATCTCTCTCTTACTCCACCCCTTCCCTCCTGCCCTCTTGCTGCTGCCACTAGGCAATCCCCCATTTAGCCAAAGCCCTGTGATAACAGGGTCTGCTCTTAAGTCTGGCACACCTCTTTGTGTGCAGTACAGCAGGACTACATAGTGTAAGTCAGGAGCAGTAGCAGATGCAACTATGCAGTGCAATAGTACTTTTTATACCCACCTCCTCTCCAGCCAGCAACATCTGTTCCTGAAAAATCAAAGAATGCACATTTTTGGGAACCATGCTATATGATAAATAAAAATTTGGAACTACCTCTTGTCATGTGCCACAACATGTTTCTGGGGACTGAGTGTTTACATATCTTTTGATCCATCAGAGGCAATGTCAATTCTGATTCACTACTCATAATGTAAAATTAAAAATGACAAAATAACATTTCAAGCCCCAGCAAACTACAAAACTGGGGGCTGGATTTTCAAAACACTTTGATTGCTGCAAGTCTCAATGTTTCAATTATGCTGTGCATGGGGCTTGCAGTGATCTAAAGGGATTTTCCATCCCATGCGGCAATTGCTGAAGGCTAAATCAACTTTTTCTAGTCTATCTTGCAGCACTCCTAGGGGCCTGCGTTATGGAGCTTGGGCCAGATATGTGGTACAAGCTGCCCTAACTCATGAAAACTGTCACAACTGTGCCCTTAGATTGCACAGTTGGGCGCAGTTGTGGCAATGGGGCTGGCGCACTACCAAAACCAAAGCGTCATGGCTCAGGGCTGGATGCAAGCCCTGCACCATGCTTCAAAAATCCGGCCCTGTATCTTCTGAAGATAAAACACTTTACCACTTATGAAAATAATAACCAGTGAAAGAAATTAAAACATTCTGATAAATAAATCTATATATTTTAAATGTCCATTCTTGTTCTGTATGCAGTTTTTTATCTCTTTCCTCACCCCATTTTGTATGATCTACTGTATTTGGGAGGACAGATAAATCAGATAAATATGTTTACATTTGTGACCATCACCAAAACATATTCGTGACTAGTTTGTAAATGGTTCTTGCACCTTAGGTGACTGAAGCTGTCTTTTCTTTCACCTGGGCCAGAGGCCTTTGTTTTTTGTACAGTATACATGGGTGCAACCAGAGCTAAATGTATGTGGTGGGGTGCATAGGTCTACAGAGCCTTTCATGCCATTTACAGTGTTATTGGCTATTTTGCAGGGCCTAAAAGGTTGAGGGGGACTGGAGCCCCTCATCACCCCATCCTGAAAGGCTGAGTCCTCAAATGAACCCTCATCTCAAGCAAGATTGCTGCTATGCCAATAAGCTAAATGTATTTTGAAGCAAATATGGCTAGCTCCAAACATATACACAAGGAAATGTTTAGTATTTCTTTAACAGTCACTCACTGCAGACATGATTGCATATGAAATACCTCATTCCAGGGGATCAATTCAGTTGGAGTGAAAATGAACTCAGTGCCCTTTCCTCTGACACAGTTGTAAGAGTTCCTACTCATCTGTAGCCTTTCTACCTTTCTACATTGAATAATATAGGAAAGTCCAACCTCCTTAGTATGACAGCTCACCACCCTCAAGTCTAGGTCCCCATTTATAAATTTCCAACTTAACCACCATCTCATACACAAAACTAAAAATATTAGTCTGCATCAGGATGACTTAGCAGAACACTCTTAGTCCTGTCAGACAACATCCCATGGTTATCAAGATTTGGCTACAGTAAATGTGTTTGTACATACATCATCTGATTGATTCCCATATACATTTTATTTCTGCTTTCAGATGCAGTGCATTAGGGAGAGCAGAGAGGTAGAGCCATCTAAAGCTCATGATGTTTAGGATGGAAAAAGTCAGTTGCAGGGACTGTGAGATACTTTTCTCCAGGGTGTGCTCTGCAAGAGGAGTCACTGCCCCTTCTGCAGGATCTTTGCAGAACTTCATACTCAGTTGGCAGCAGTGAGAGAAGAGATATCTCTCCTGTGGTACTGGCTCACATGAAACCCACACCACCACTCCCCCCCAGAGGACCACTGGTCTAGGGAGGTGGAGAGTGGTGCAGAGGGGGAGAGGGAAGGGTGGCAGAGGCAGCCATGAGGAGGTCAACCAACCCCACACCATCCTGACAGCAAATTGATTTGCACCCCTGGAGGAGATTCAGGTGCCTAACTTCACTAGGGGGGACTCTGGGTCAGGTGGGGGAAAATGGGAGTGATTACTTGATTACAACTAGGGATGACAGTAAGAAGAAGGCAGCTAGGAGAGTCTTAGTGGTCTGGGTTCTATGATCAGGGGAGTAGAGTGGATGGTGAGTGGGGTTAAGGAAGGGTGGGGAATGATAAATATCTTTCCTGGAGTATTAGCCATCTAGGACATAGACAGAATAGGGAGGATTGTAAAAAGGGTGAGGGAGCTGGGGATGCTGGCACACTTGGGTACCAATGATAAGGTGAACAAGCTGGTGGAGCAAGTGAAGCAGAACTTCCAGTGGCTATGGGACAGATTGCAGGCACACTCAGCCTCTCTGGCCTTTTCTGAGGTCCTCCCTCTGTGGAGTAGGGGAGAGAAAGATAGAGTAAGGAGGGAAGAGATAGAAGAATTAATTGGGTTGTGAAAGGTATGGTGTCAGGAGAAATGGTATCACTTTGTGGGGATGGAGAGATTTCTGTGTCAGGAGGCTCTTCAAATGTGATGGCCTTCACCTGATAAGAGATGGGACCAGTGGGCTGAGGCAGAAGGTTTACATCTATGTTAGACAGTCAAACTGACTGTGGGGGACACTGAGGCTAGGGGCAACGTGGTAAAGGAAGAGAGGAAGAGGAACCTAATTAGTGCTCCCCTTATAGTGGGGACTGGTGGCAGTAAGGTGGGTAAAAATAAGGCTGAGGTTCAAAAAGGAGTAGTGGAAAAGGCAAAGTGGAAGGCTGTCTGGATTTGCAAACAATAGGAGAAATAAGAAGGTAAGGATAATGGGAAGGAATGTAGGTACAGGATCACAAAACAGCAAAGGAGGATAAGAAGCTAGTTGGAAGGGGGTTGCCTAAATGCCAGGAGTCTGGGTAATAACATCAGTGAGCTCCAGGCATTTGTGGTAGGCACTGAAATGGATCTCATAGCCATCACAAAAACTTGGGCTATAGAAAATAAGGACTGGGACTTGTCAGTCCCAGGTTACACAATGTTTAGAGATGATAGAGAGAGAAAGGGAAATGGGGCATAACCCTATATGTCAGGGTGGGCTTAGAGGTGGCAGACTGATGCACTGGTGGAAGGAAAAGGGAAACAGAGTCTTTGCGGGTTCACCTCATGGCACCCTCAGGCAAGAAAATACAGGTGGCATGATTCATAGACCACCAGACCAAGGAGAAGGGAGAGACAGGAAGCTTGGGGAAACAGCTGACAAGGAGAGTGAAGAAGAGGGAAGTGGTGGTGGTGTGTGATCTGAACTTGCTGGATATTGATTGGGACATACCAGTGGCCAGATGCACCAGAAGTTAGGCTCTGTTGGATACATTGCAGGACTGCATGCTGGTTGTGAAGTGAGGGTAGGGGAGCCACTGGAATCCAGTGATCATAACTCCATTTGGTTCAGATTGGCCATCAGGACCAGAATGCCCATATCAAAAACTGAAGTTCTACATTTCAGAAGAGCAGACTTCAGCTGGGTGAAGGAGTTGGTCTGAGACAAGTTGATCAGGGTATACAGCAATTGAGGTTTAGAGGAAAAATGGGGGTGCTCAAACGGACCATTCTTGAGCCAACACAATCTTGCACAAGAATTGATACAAAGTGAAACAGGCAAGAAAGACCAATATGGTTCTCAAAAAAGGTCTGAGAAGCAGTGAAGGCCAATAAAAGGACTTTTGCTAGGTATAAGGAAAAGCAGGAGGAGGAAGAATGGAATGGGTACCAAATAAAAACTAAGGAAGCAAACAGGACAGTCAGGGAGGCAAAGGCAGACATGGAGCTGCATATTCCAGATAAGGTCAAGGGTGGAGGAAAGCAATTCTTCAGATATATTGAGTAAAAAATAAAGCAGGGAGATGGAATTTTTAGGCTAAATAAGGGGGAGGGTACTAGAAGATGATAAACAAAAAAAAGTCATCCTTAGCGATTACTTCTGCTCTGTCTTTACAAGGGAAGACAGTGGGCCTCTGTCAGAAAGTGGCATCAAGGCGGCTGTCAGGAGCATTTCTGAAATGAGGTCACCAGTATTAATCATAGAAATATCCAGAAGGGGCTTGAAGCTCTAAAGGTAGATAAAGCCCCAGGGCCAGATGGGATGTACCCAAGGGTGCTAGAGAAAATGGCTACATAACTGTTTGAACCCCGATTAGGACTATTCAATAGCTCAATTCAGACAGGGGTAGTTACAAAAGACTGGAAAGTAATAGACATAGTCCTACTACGTGGGGGGAGGGGGGACAAAGAGCAAGGGAATTATAAAACTCGCAACCTTATCTCTGTAGTGAGTAAACTGATGGAGTCACTGATCAAAGACCTTGTGGACTACCTACAGAGCAAAGGTCTACAGTACAGTAAGCATGGATTTGTGACAGGGAAACCTTGTCAGACCAACCTGATAGTTTTCTTTGACTGGGTAACAAAAGTAGTAGATAAGGACCATGCTGTTGATTTACTCTACTTCCATTTATCAATGCTTTAAACTCGGTGCGATGCAGATGATTGCTGAAGAATCTGGAGTACCTGAGGCTGGCCGGGGACATAGTTATATGGATAAGAAGCTGGTTGAAAGAGAGACAGCAGAGGGTGGTGGTAAATGGTGATAAATCAGGAGAGAGGCAGGTCACAAGTGGGGTGCCACAGGGCTCTGTCTTGGATCCTGTCCTCTTCAATATGTTTATCAGCATCAATGGAGAGGGCATCTGGGGCAAGCTGTGTATCTTTGCAGATGACTGGAAGCTCTGCAGTAGGGTATATAGCGAGGGACCAAAAAGATGCAGGGGGATCTGCAAAGGCTAGGGAGGTGATCCAACATTTGGTAGTTGAAATTCAATGCCAAAAAAGTGTAAGATTATGCACACAGGAAGGAAAGAAAACAGGACAGAGTACTGGAAGAGAGTGGTTAAAATGAGGTCTGTGGCAGAGGAAAGGAATGTCTTCATTAGGGACCCCCTCAAACAATCAAGCCAGTGTAAGAAGGCCTGTAGTAAGGCTAATAGGACACTGGCATGTATCAGAAGAGGCACTAACAGCAGGAAAAAGGTGGCACTACTATCTTTACATAGGTCACTAGTAAGGCCCCACCTGGAAAGCTGTGCTCAGTTCTGGACTTTTCAGCTAGACCAGGACAGGAACAGGATGGAGATGGTGCAACGCAGACTGACCATGATGATTAAGGGCTAATGGAGCAGATCTTATGAAGATCATCTCAAGGCACTGAGCATGTACTCACTGGAGACCATGTGAAAGAGGAAGTTATGATGAAGACCTTTTTGTTCTTGAATGGAATAAACAAGGAGAACTGTAGGGAACTATTTAGAATGAGTACAGAGTCAAGAGCCCAAGGTCATATGTTGAAACTAGTGGGATGAAGGTTTAAGAGGGATGTGAGGAAGTTCTATTTTTCAGAAAGGGTGGTGGAGCCACTGAACAGTCTGCCAGCAGAGGTGGTGGGCATCTAGACCATAACTGGTTTCAAGAATGGCTGGGACAGAGTAATGGGCTTGGTGGTTGCTCAAACAAATTGGGGCACCTTGTCAATTAGGAGACAGAAAATGAATTAAGAGGTAGCATTCCTAAAAAACTCTCTAGCCAGAGCTAGCACGGCTGCAGTTGAGGTGGTAGATGGAACACAGCACTGTCCAGCAACTTTGGAGTGTTGGCAACAGTAAGCACCAGAACCGATGGGGGAAATAGAAGTTACAAATATATATAAATAGACACTCAAAATAAATGCAGTCATTGAAATACAAAAGTTATACTTTTCAAGAAATAAAATATTAAATCGTAATCAGTCAAAGTGAAGAGAAGACTTCTGGGTGACTGCTTTCTTCAGGTGGAAAATATATCTGCCACTAGAATGCAGAGGTGAGCATAACCACCTAGCAGAATTTTCAATTTCATTCTAACATTCTCTAAATAGCACAAAATTCTAGGCTCCATGGCAGCTCATTCCAGGTGTATAATTGCAGTTGGTATGCATAAGTAAGGGATTCCTAGGGTCTGAACATCTGTTTTTGTCCCTTTTTATCACCCCTTTGTCCTAATCTGTTTTCCCTAGTTGCTCCTTTTCCCCTAGTTTTTCCTTGTTTTCCCCTAGTTCTTAGTTTTCCTCTTTCCGCTAATTTTTTTCAATTTTATTTCTTCAATTTTCCTATTCTTTGTTCTCTAGATGTTCCTATTCTTTCTTTCCCTATTTTTCCCCTGGTTCTAGCTGTCCCTCTCATTTCCCTTTTTTTCCCCTGGTTCTAGCTGTCCCTCTCCCTTAAGGATGGGATTACCACGACTGCACCATTCTTCCAGCAGGGAGGGCATGCACGTGGCTGCTGCTTTCACATCCATCTTCAATGCTGTTGCATAATCATTTTGATTTTAGGGGGAAGGACATAAATGTCAAACAACTAACACTCCTCCCAGGAGGTGGGTGCCTCCATAGGCCGGTTCCTCTGTGGGATTCCAGTGCTGGCATACAAACCCTGCTCTCTCCAGTGGCATACCTCACACTTTCAAATTTGCTTACAAGCACTGTTGTTTGAAATCTGTGCCCAAATGCCTCCCCCAAGGCCAAGAATATGTGCCCAGCCATAGTCTTCTACCCATCATAGTCCCTCAACAGTTGCTACAAAGTCACAAATTGCTCATGCACTGACTGGCAGGAACAACAAACTGCACTGGCTATCATGCAAAGTGCATCTCCTGCTGTGTTTCCTTTTCTTTGCAGTGTTATTTGATCAATGCTGCAACCAAAATCATGGAACTGGGTGAAGAACAGGATCAGCACTATGGGCAGTGGTCTGTCATAGCAGCACTGAAGGGCACATTACAAATGGATGAAAACTTGGATCAGTGTCAGCGCTATCAGCAAGGCACCACTGAGGTAACCAGCACAAGCTTTATTTTTAACAAACTGGATGGATGAGCCAGTGTTCTACATTCCTTATTTTAGTGTGGTGGGACACAGCCCTTTTTTGCCACTGCCCTATATTTTTTCCCACCATCATATATATATATATATATATATATATATATATATATATGTATATAGATAGATAGATAGATAGATAGATATATATTTCAGTTGCTTAGCCATTTCTTTGTTAAACCTCAAAGTTTGCACTTTAATAACTTTTGAACCGTTTGTCTGATTTGCCTAAAATTTGGAATGTGGAAAGATTTATCATAGCTCTCCAGATCTGGAAATTTCATGTTGACCGGATGTACATTTGTGGAATCGTGGTGCACTCAAAAAGCGAAAAATCCCCAACAATCCATTTTCTTTAGATGTGCATATTGGACTGAAGAATCCATTTGAGTGGGTTCAAATTGGGTGGGCTGCATGGGTTCTGGCTAGCTGTGGTGCCTTTTGAAGATTTCATGAAAGAATCTTGTTCTGTTCAAATGTTATAGCAGTTTTACTGCCCCATTATACCATTATATCCTACAGGAAAATTTAAATGTACACTGCAAAAACATCCGCAATCAAATTTTTTTGATTGAACTTGCCAAAAATGTTGTTGAGTTGCCGCCATCTTGTTTTCAGTTAGTGATGTGAAAAAAAAAAATTATAACTCAAAAAATACAGCACTTTTGAAGACAGGGATCATTGGGTTTACTTAAACGAGCCCTGAGAAACATGCCTATGGCATTCATTTTTGGCTAGCTGGCCTGGAAATATGTTTTTTAAATTGCTTTATGTTTTTGATTGAGGCAACATTTTTTTTTGCCATAAAAACAATTGCGGCAACTTAAAATATGATCGCGATCACGTTTTTTTGATCTCGATCACACCCTCATTATAAAGATAGGAGATTTTTGCTGTCTGTTCATTTTCTTTGTCACTTGATTGTGGCAGGGTGGACTGTGCTATTGGCAAGACATTTTCAGGGTACGAAGCCCTAGTGCGACAGATGTGATTTTCACTGGTTTGGTGCAGAATGGTTCAAGACGCCCACAGATACAGCATTCTGAATTTCAGAAATTTCCCCATAGGATAACATTGCGCGAGTCATTTTCCTTTCTCCATTCATTGTGAGAACATGGACTGCGGAATTGGCCTGAACTTTTCAGGGTGGAAAGGCTTAGTCCCACAGGTGTGCCTTTTGTTGGTTTGCTATGGAACAATTGAAGATGCCTATTGTTACAGCATTCTGAATTTCAGAAATGTTCCCATAGGATAACATTGTGGTGCCCTGTGATGCCTTTTGGGGCCCGTATCTCAAAAATGGTTCGGCATACGGACTTTTCATTGGAAATTTTCTTATTCCCCCTTAAAGAGGGACTAAGCAGAGAACTAGGTTACAAAGCCATGAAAACCTTGAAATTGATTTTTTTCCCTACCTTGTACAGTTCCTGAGATATTTGTGAATTAGTCTTCCAATTGCTCATTTTCATGGCTCAAGGCCACAATTATCACCTTTGGCTTAGCACTCACATTGTGTTTTGGTGCCCCTATCTCAGAAACGATGCGAGACATGGGTTCTGTTGATTATTCTTGTGTTCAATCAATCAAAATTTTTATTGTTTGACTATTATAGTCATAAACAATACAATACACTACAACATATCATATAAAATTCCAAAGACATGACAGATTTGACAAAACATTACACGTATACAATAAAACATAAAACATTACATATCATAAATATCATACCTATATCAGTCCTTATTTCCTGTCTCTATTAGAATACATTCTCCTGTTATTATAAATTTGTTAAACTTACAGTACTATTCATTCTATTGCACATTTCTCAACTTTAGCCTTCTTTGTATTCACAATCATGAAGTATTTGGCAAGCCTTTCAGTTGTCCAAGTATCTGCTGTGTGGATTAATATCACGGATAGTAATTCCAGATTATTATATTGCTCATTAAGAAAGGGTTTAAGCCAATATGCCCTCTCCATTTTGTACCATGTGCAATTCCACAAAACATGGCTCAGGTCCTCTGCTCCTCCAGCACATAAACACTTTTCTAAACCTGTATACCATTTATCTTGTCTACATTTTTGGACATTACTGGAGAATCTTTCAAATTTATAGATGTTAAACATTCTCCTTTGTTTATGGTCCATTAAGATATCTAGGTGAGGTTTAAAGCCAAAATAAGTGTTGTTTTTTGCATACCACTTTGAATAGGCTGAACAAGTTATACTTTCCAGATCTTTTTGGATTCAAAACTGAGCTATCTTTTTTGTTATATATTTATTATACTTATGGCTAATCACAATCCCTTTTTTCCATATTTTAATACATTTCCCAACTGATGTTTTCCCACAAGCTGAAGTACATTGTTATACCATAAGCCTTTTCCAGTGCCCCTAAAATGCCATTCCTTTTTTCTTGTAAGCAAATATATGATAGCTACTGTCTTCTTGCTTTAAAAGGCATAGCCAGAATAGCACTTTTCTTGTTTCTATTTTGGCATTTATATCTATCAGTCCTAATTCTGCTCTTAGATAGGAGGCTGGGCAACCTGGTCATAGTCCCAGAGAATTTCTAAGTAACTTATTTAATGGAATACTTAGCCATTCAGAAATAATTAGTGATTTCCCAAATGTCTGCCTCATAAAGGAGCAGAGCTATGTATTTTACATTGATTGCTTGTACCAGTGGTCTCACACTACAGCCTCCATATTTATAATTAAACTTATTTAAACCTAATGATGTTTTTTTCACTGTTGACATAACTTTCATATAATGTCCATTCCATTTATTATTGGCACCAATTTCTATCCCCAAGTAAGTATATGAATTCACTTCCTCTATTCTCTCTTTGCCCATCCACCAGTTTCTTTTTTTCTTATTCAGATTACTTTGACCAAAAATCATTATCTTGGTCTTGGTCAGATTAATCTTTAATTTCATAGAATGCATTCTATTACATAAATACTTAATCTGTTTTTGCAAACCACTTTGGGACTGAGAGAATAGGACCAAGTCATCTGCATATGCCAATATAGCACATTTGTTTTGTTTAATATTTGGGGCATCAGAATCCAGTGAATTAATATCCCATATTAGTCTATCAATATATATAGAGCAAATAAGACAGGAGACAGTATGCACCCCTGCCTAACTCCTCTATTTATCTTAATTGGTTTTGGAAGCTTACCTGATAGACCCAATCTAACTTTGGCCCAATTATCAGAATAAAGAGAGGAAATAATATTAATAAGTGATCTTTCAATACCTTTATTGAGCAATTCTAGCCACAATTGATTCTGATCTATAGAGTTAAAAGTGTTGGAATAATCCACAAAAAGCGTAAATAATTTTTCTCTACGTATTAAACATACTTTTCAATTAGGTGATGCAGTATGAAAACATTATCCAAAGTGGAAAATTTTGCTCTAAACCAAGCCTGTGAATGGGGCCAAATCTCTATTTTGAGTAATCTGAAATTCTAATTTTTCCAACAGGATCTTTGTGAACATTTTCAGGTTTACGTCTAGTAAACTAATTGGCCTATACATGGCTGGGTTGGCATGATCACCTTTTTTTATAAAGTGGTATAATAACAGCTCCTTTCCAAGAGGTTGGACATTTATTTTTGTCCACACACCTTTTGAAAAATACTGTTAGAAACCTACACCAAAGTCTAGAATTGCTCTGATAAGCTTCAGCTGGAACACCATCTGGACCCGGCACTTTGTGAGATTTTAAGGAATTTATAGCTCTATATACTTCCTCTGTATTAATAATTATTCCAGCCCCATCACATTGTTCCCAAATATTAACAGCTGTGGAACCACCTTATTCAAAAAATATTTTTCCATAATAATTTATCCACACTGCCTCTGTGATGTAGACATCTATCGAGTCACTACAGTTACTCATTCCCTTAGCTACTAACTGCCAAAATTCTCTGTTATCCTTTTGTATCACTGCATTAAGCATTCTGTCCCATTGTTTTTTTATAATACACACTCTTTTTTCCTTTATTAAAATTTTATAGACTTTTCTTTTAACTTCTATTTCTTTTAGTATAGTCCTATCAGTTCCTAATTTTTTACAAGTTTTATATAATAATCTAATTTCTTTTTTAAGGAGTCTACATTTGCCATCAAACCATGTATCTCTATTTTTTCTGTTTTATAGTCTTGTTGACAATGATCCCAAGCTTTTCACTTATTTCATCTAATAATTAAGAAAGAATATTATTCAAATTATCCATATAATATTCCTGTAGCTTTCTATACTCTGTAACTAATATTGAGCTAATCAATAATTCTGTAATGTCTAATTCATTATCCCCATTCCATTTAAGTCTTTTCTTTGCTATAACTTCTACAATCCCATTGTTCTCCTGAGAGTTTCTCATTACTTCCCCTAAACCAAACAAGGCAATCGGAAAATGATCACTTTCAGCTCTTTCAAGTACTTTCAATTTTTTCCACGCACTGACTAAACCTGACCAAATAATCAGGTCAATCAGTAAGGAGCCTTTAGGTGAAATAAAGGCGTATTCCCCCCTTTCATCACCACTTAGTCTTCCATTTAAAGGGAACAGTTGAATTCACTTAGTAAAGTAGATAGTTCCTGATCTGATGCGTTAATTATAACATCTCTTGTTTGTCTTAGAAGGACTGATTCTCTATTTCCTACTGCAAAGGAAAAAGGAGTTATCAGTTAAGCCATCATAGGTACCAATTCTTGCATTACAATCTCCCACCATTAAAATTTCCTTTTCAGGGAACCTTCAAGTTAGTTGCTCCACTATATTTCTGAGCTCTGCCCATACATCTAATTTAAAATACTTAGAATTTTTTGGAGGAATATAACCATTTATCAACAGAATGTTGTAATTTGGTGCTGAGATTGCTACCACCACACAAAAAGGGAGAATTTGTATACATTTGGATTTATAAAGTGTATCTATTTTTACAAAGATTATAATACCACCAGAACATCTCCCTAATTTACCATTTTTTAACACCTGGAGTACTGAAAGCTTCAAAACCATTTAATCTTAGAGTTTCTGTATTTTCATGCCAAGTTTCTTGGAAACAAAGTATATCAAACTGTGCAATTAGCTTCATCCATTCATTATCCTGCATTTTATTCATTAGACCAGAGATATTCCAATTCAAAAGTGAAACTTCACTCTTATCGCACCCCTGGGTTATATCCAGCTCTTCCACCTCATCCTGTGTCGCTATTAAATCTTGGTTTTGTTCCAAATTATTTAACCTTCAATACTGAGATCGTACTACCAGATTCCGGTTGACATAGCTTAAAGTATTTCCATTTTTACTTTGGCCTATAATTACATGTTGTGTGCTGGAGTCAAGCACCTTGGAGTCGACCAGATGAAGTCCTAGGAGATCTAAGATTCCTGCCTTCTGCAAAATCTTATCTGCTATGTTCCTATTTTTCACTATTATAACAATTCGACTATCAGTTCCCAACCTTTGTACTGATTTTACCCCTTCCTTTCCAAACTCCACTTTAAGGCAGTTCCTTATCAAATTACATAATGTACCTTTTAACTTGTAATTATTTTCTCTGCTAATGGCGTCTAAACCAAACAGACTCAAACTGACCGATTGATCCTGTTCTAAAGTAGTCAGTGTCACTTTATGAAATTGATGTCTGTTTGGGAACGTTATCACAAAATTGTGGTTGTCATATTTACTTGCATTCAGGCCATTTAACCAGACATAATTTACATATTTGTGGGAGTAAGGATACATATCTAGCATTACTGCCTCTAAAAGTAGAGCTATTTTAATCCTCTCAGTTTCATTTAGGTCCACGTCCAGATCCAATCCCTCATTGACCTTTTTTATCAACGAGTTTACCTCAGTTCCTTTCAGGATCTGATGGCTCCTTTCTGGAGATAACCATGATGGAGGCCCCAACAATCTGATCAAAGGAAGAAACTAATTTTCTCCATCATCCTTTTTTCCTATTAAGGACTGATTGGAGATACTACAGGAAGCCACTCTAGAATGAAGGTGATCTGATACATCTACCTGGGATAGCACTTGGGACACAGCTTTGTCTCTATTTTCCAAATGTTTATACCTACTAACTTCATTACCCTTATTAATTCCTAATTGATGGTTAAATGGTGCAATCTCTGTTTCTAATTTATTTAAACAGGTAATTAGACCTTTCCCAATTCTCCTCACCTTGCTTTCTTCAACTTGCACTATTTCATTGTGCTTCTCTAGCAGATCTTTTCCTTGGTTCATAATAACAAAATTCACACTATCTTCTTCACATGAGTGTGTTTTTCTTCCCAGTCCTAAAATAAACTCCTCATCTATACTTTATTTTTTCTTAATGCCATCACACTGTTTCTTTTTCTTTTTTCTTTTGTTTTTATTCTGATTATTCTGTTTCTTTTGTTCATTCCATTTTCTTCCCTTGTGCTTATACTTTTCCCCGTTGTTCTTACTTATTTCTACATTTTCTGGAATAAAATAGAACTGAAATCCAGCCTTTTTGGCTCAGGTTCTTTCATTTCCACCTCCACAATAGTTTGCTGTTCATATTGCAGATCATAATGCAATTCATGATGTAAAGGCTGTCATAGATCATTGTCTCCATCTTGATTTCCAAAATTTATAGATAACTGATTTGTTAACTGAACCAGTGTGTCTCTATTAAGAATCATGTCAGATTCCAGAATGTCTTTATTTATAATTAATTGTTCTAATAGTAATATATTTTCTGAGTGTTGATTCCTAAGTGAGTTTATCAAATCTCTACTTAATAAGCAGAGTTGATAACCATCAGCAAAATGCAAATCCCCACTATCCTCAGCACCATCAGCCCCTACACTCCCATCAACATTTAATTGCTGCCTATGACAGCAGCAACTACATTTCTTCCTTGAATTGTTTTCCCTTATTTTAGCTTCACATTGTAACTCAAAGATAACATCCTGGAGATCCTCTCTTATCTCCATTGAGGCATTTTTCTCCCTCAAATTTCCAAGGAAGCTCTGGGATCCATCCAAAATCCCAGGCATTGACTTAGAGCTCTGATGGTCCTCATGTTCCTGCTGATCACAAACTATGGGTAGATAGTTTATATCAGAGTCTTGTATACAGGATATTTCATGGTTCAATTTTTGTTTTTTAGCCATTGCAGTGGAGTTTAACTCACTTACTGAAAAGGTCAGAGGTGGAGAAATCTCTACCACACTCTCTACACTCATATTTGTCTCACAACTATTCAGTTTTGGTATGGAAGTTATGTTAACTAGTTTTTTGTGCTTTATTAAATGTTCTGTTATTTTTGTTTTTTCTTACATTCTAATTTACCATCAACACCCCTTAAATCTTCTGCTGATGGTGGTGTAAGGTTAGGATTTTTTAACCTCTGTAATCTCGTATTCACCATTTTTAGAGGTAACATTTTTACAACACAATGATAGCTACTCAATAAAAATGTTCAATAGCAAAATAGCAGCACAGTAGCAGCATGATAGCAGCAAAATAGCAGCACAATAAAAGCAGCTCAATAACACTCGTTAAACAGAATATGCTAAAGGGAGAGGTGAAAGAAAGAAATATAGCTATATCAATATCTATCTATCTATATATATACAGTGTGTATATATATATACAGTGTATATATATATATATATATATATATATATATATATATATATACACACACACACTAATAAAATAAGATGCAGGGCAATTCAAAAATTGATCGAAGTCCAATGTGGTCTCAGCATAGATAAATTCCAGCAGGGTCTACAGGGTCAGCATCTTCATTCAGTTCATTTAATTCCCAACAGCTTCGTTTAACTGTGCACAACTCCTTTACTTTCCAAACCTTTCGTTTGAGCTTTTAACGTTCAACACTGTTTGGGACTGCATTTGTTTTCATCAAACGCATTAAGCTGCGAGACAATGACAAAGAGAGGGGAGTAGTGAAATCTTTTAAGTTCTAAATTCCAAATCAGTTGCATATTTCAATTCAGTAGAAGGAAGAAGGGAAATCTGCCATAGACCCCAGGCTCCAAAAGCCTGAACACAGTCCCATATCTATGTATCCAGCTTCCACCTGTGGCTCCTATTCTTCTCTGAGAGTCCTTGAAAAAATTGCTTTTGGTAATACCTCTAAAAGACAAACCCAGAAAAGGATTTGAGAGGAATGGGTCCCAATAAACTTAATAGGCTTAAAAAGCTAACAAACATACCTTTTATGAAGGAAAATAAAACTTTTAGATAGCCCTGCTATTGCAGATTCAAACTCATGCATCGTGCAGTCTCCTCCAACTCAGCTCCCAGATCTTCACATCGTAACATTTACTCTGTTTTATTCTTGCATTCACTACTCACTGTCATGATTACAACTCTTGGATTTTTTTCATAGCTGCTATGGTTCACGAGATATGGGCAGATTTACTGTTACAAGGGCTCCTTGCCTTATAGGGCTGCAGTATGGCTCCATAGCTGTGTGTAACTGGAGGCCCTGTGCTCCCACACACACACACACACACACACACACACATGCACACACATACCATTATGCACACTGGGCAGCTTGGAAGGGCCCCATGCTCCTACCAAGCTGTTCCTTTCTATTACTAGTTACATGTGTAACTGAAAGTGCAGGACTCACAGGGCCCTGCACTCACACACACACACACACACACACACACACACACACACAAAAACACACACATATGCACACACATACCATTATGCACAACTGGGCAGCTTGGAAGGGCCCCATGCTCCTACCAAGCTGTTCCTTTCTATTACTAGTTACATGTGTAACTGAAAGTGCAGGACTCACAGGGCCCTGCACTCACACACACACACACACACACACACACACACACACACACACACACACACACATATGCACACACATACCATTATGCACAACTGGGCAGCTTGGAAGGGCCCTGCACTCCCACCAAGCCACCCCTTTCTATTACTACTTACATTACACTTTAAAAAAAAAAGGAAATTCTTTACAAAGCCTTCATTAATGCATCAGTCAGGGTTGTTTCCACAATGACAAAACTGTGAAAATTCAACGTTAGAGTTACCACCCTCCCCACACCCCACCCTCCACACATCACCAGGCATTGGGGTGTGCAGTGGGGTGGTCTTGCCTAACTCTCAGCCCGTTCTTCTGTACTGCACTACCAGAGCTTGTTTACACTTGGAATGGGGTGAGAGTTACGTCAACAACCCCAATGCAAATGATTTAACAGCACACTATTGTGTGCAGAGTCTTGATGTGCTGTTCTGTTATCCTGTCTTATGTGGTTATGACTGGATAATATCAGACAGCATTATCACCACCCTTTCATGTGTGTTAATGCTTCCTGATGGTACCCTGGCATAAGCAAATGATGTAACAGCATACTATTGCATGCATTGCCCTGATGCATTAATCTGTTATCCTATATACTTTTGAAGGTGCTGTGTATGAGTGTAGGACCCACAGGGCTGCTGTATTATCCTGTATACCATTCTAGCTGCTGTGTAGGCATGGGACCCAAAGGTCCCATGCTCCCACTTCAGTATAATTGCTTTGGGGAGAGTTTGCCAGTTCAAAGAACTGTGACTGCTTCTGTACACATTTTTACATTGGTGGGAGCATGGGGGCAAAAGGGCCCCATGCTTCCTCTTATGTGATTATAACTGGATAATATGAGACAGCAGGGCCTGTATACTGCAGCACCACATGAGTAAGCTTCTGCTATGATGTAGTCTTCCCATGTAGGGTAGTGGTATGTCTTCATAGGTATGTGTACATGTGAGCAACATGTCCGGAAGGAGTGTGCTGTTACACACACAGATACTATTATGCACAAAATGCATGGTTTGATGGGTATGTCCATTTTTCAAATATTTGTTGCCATTTTGTGGTAAATATAGACAGAGAACAAATTTCATAATGAGCAGAGAGACACATACCATTATGCAGAAATGGATGGCTTGGTGGGAGTGTGGGGTCCAAATGACCCCCATGCTCCCACCAAGCTGTCCATTTGCATATTCCATTAACTACATACATTAAACTTTGAAAAAAAGAAAGGAACTTAATGGCAAAACCTTTGTTACTGCATCAGTTATGGTTGCCTCCACACCAAAAAAAATTGAGGGGATTCCACATTAGGGTTGCGACTGCCACACACTACTACCAATTCCACCCTCCACACAGCAATAGGCATTGGGTTGTATGGTGCTGTTGTTGGCCTAACTAACAGCTTCTGTTATGTGTAACCAAGCTGTGGTGGTGGAGTATAGGAGAACGGGTTGAGAGTTAAGCACAACCATGCCACCACAGACCCCAAAGGACCATGCGCTCCCACCAAGCCACCCACTTCTCTTACTACTTGGGGACCTTTTGCTAACAGAAACCTGCATGTTTCTACCACAACACATGTAGACAGAGACGTACCATTATGCAGAAATGGGTGGCTTGGTGTGAGCACCCATTTTTGAAATATTTTTTGCCGTTTTATGATAAATATAGAGAATAAGTTTAAAGATGAACAATATATTTTTTATTGTTTTCTTTTCTGTCTTATGACACTTTGTTTAAGGAAAGTATATAAATGTACAAAAATAAAGTTTACTTTTACTTACATAAAGTCTTTTTGGAAAATAATAGAGAAATTCTACTAAGACATAAAATATATACTGAGAAAAAAAACTGCCTCTGTTGCTGGAGGCTGGAGGTGGAAGGGCGTGGCAGGCTCCTTAATGCAGAGGGAAGTGGAAGCTGCTGGTGAGGGAAGGTGTTGAAGGTTACAAGAGGAGGGGGCACAGGAAGTTGTCACTGGAGACCAGGGTCACTGTCCTGTGTTGGTGGTGGTGGCAATGCTGTTTTCATTGCTGCTGTCAGCAACTGGACAACCTGAGACAGGTAATCTAGTTTGTGGTTACTAGCTTTTATTGCTTGTTCTATGTTTTGTAGTTTTTGGGTGTTGTTGTCTAATTTTGCATAGTTGTTTTGAAAAATAGTCATTAGAGTTTCCATTTTTTTTCTGTCGACTTCTGTACCTGTATCAGGCTGTCCAGTCACTGATAGATGCTATCAGTGTGTGATCGGTGGATTTCTGTAGAGAAAGAAAAGAGAAAGAAAAAAGGCATGTCAGATATTGAATTATTTTCAGAAAATGTTATGCACTCTGCTTATTATTGCCTTACAATTGTCACAAGTACATGTAACGTTTCTACTTGTTGGTTAGGATGAACTTATATAAGTATATATACCATTATAATGTATGGGGAGCCCTTATAATACATCGCCTACTGCCTTTTTATTTTCTTGTAATCTCATCATTCTGACATCAAAGCTGTAAACCTTGCTTGCTTATGTTAGATCGGTGAGATTATAAGATGGAACCAAGCTCAAACTATTACAATCCAACATTAGAATGTGGCATGCAAGCATTTTAAACTGAATTTGAAATGAGGGTCGCAGAGCACATAAAAAAATCACCAACCACAGTGTCCTCACCTAGCGCGCAGCAAAGCAGGCTTGATTTTATAAATTAGCAGGCAGCCTCTGGAGATCATGCATCCCACCTCGGATGACAAATGTTTCCCACAACCCCTCCAACGTAGCCAACATGTCCTCTTCCTAAACAAGCACATGATTGCAGTTGGCCAACCGCATTGTACTTCAGGAGCAGCAACAATCAAAGAGCATATTTAAAAAAGAATGAGTCAAAACAGTGATTTTCTTTTCTGTGTGCTTTCTCTACTTGTTACCAACCCCATACACTATAAACGACAATGGCTGGGGTTCTTCAGTTAACCATGTTGAAATTACCTCTCACAGCTGCTATGCCAACAGTAAACCTCTCGAGCTGCACTCTCGAGGTTTACAAGCACAGCATGGCAACCGCTCAAGGTGATTTCAATGTTGTTAACTGCAGAACTTCAGTTATTATCCTCTATCTAATGTATGGCTAGATCTTATAACCCAGTGAAAGTAAACTGTTTACAACCTTGTAATATATGGAGATGGCCAAATAATATTATCCTATCACATACAAAAAAATCATGGTAATACAACACCCCCCGAAGTGATAATACCATCATTGACAAGTGATAATACTATTGTTCAGAGCTGATAATACTATAGTTTCAGCTCTCAACGATAGTATTATCACTACAATCCCAGCGCACATGTCCAAATCTGCCTGCCAACAAACCCAGTTGCCATGGTGCCACGTTCCTTGCTGCACAACCCTACTGATGGCATGCATCTCCATTGGCAGCTTTTCTCTACTAGATGGGCTCAACAGCTTGAAATGGCATCTTTTTCCTCTCACTAAGCGAGAGGAATGAGTTAAGTTTGTTGCTTCAATTTGTATTATATTTTGAAACAAATAGTGGACTGTGTCGCTCATCCTGCATTTGCCAAGCAATGAAAAAACCTGAAAGGTAGGACTGCCTACTAAATTAAAAGAAACAATTTTTTTTAAACGAGCGATGGGACACTCGTTAGCGCTGTGTGCAGCTCAGAGACAGCGCGTGCTCAATGCAGCAGCTGGCCAGCCTGTTTCACAAAATCCACATAAAAAAAAGGAATGTTCACAATGGGGTCCATATACTACAAAAAATAACAAATAAAGCAGTATGTATTATAAGGCAGCCATACCATCTCGAGGTTTTGGGGACTTTGGGAACCTCTCGAGCTTCTCTCTCGAGGTTCCAAGTCCCCAAAACCTCTCGATGGTCTTACTGCCTTATAATACATAGTCCTCTATCTATTATTCTATTTGTAATCACTTTGTTGTGATGTCAGAACCTTATAAACCTCTCTCATCTATGTCATAGCAGTGGGTTTACAAAATGGAATGCCAGTGTAATTCAGTATTCTACACACCCAGAATGTGATTTTTAGTCACAGTACAGTATTCAAATATCATTACAATTGCCACAGTTTACTGTTACTGTGCGTAGTGATTCCAGGCTGGTGTCGTTCAGTCCATATATCTTAATACACTTTTTTTCATGTGGCTGTAATGCAGATACATTAATAAGGTAAGGTTAAATTGCTTGCGTTCGGGGGTGGGAGAGTAATTCCTCATGTCAAGTTACATACATTATAAATGACAATGTCTGATCTACAGGTGATAACCATGGTGTGATCACCTTTTGTGGTTGGTAGGGCAAGGTAAACCTCTCGAGCTGTGCTGTCAATGTTTACTGGTGCCGTACCAAGCAGTCGAGATGATTACACCATGGTTATCACCTGTATATCAGGCATTATCCTCTACATATAATATGGACATGTAAAAATCCACTAATCTGATTGCTTGAGGAGCTCATAATCCAGTGTTTATATCCTATGATGCAGCGATGGAAGAAGGTCCAGTAACCTCTTCACAATAAAATCAATAGTACCAGCCATTCCTGAGTGACATGGCAACTGTGGCTGTAACCTTTACCCGCTAAAAACAGGGATATGCAGACAATTCTCATTTGCAACCTCTACCACAGCATGATTGATCTCCATAAGGACATTAAATGCAACTGTCATTATGCATTTTGCAAAGTGAAAAATGAGATACAAGAAGGATCATAAAAATATTGGTAAGCTGAACGTAATGAAATCAGCTACAAAAAAAGTCAGCCCAAGTAATTTGGAAGGATGCAGTACAGCTCTTGAAGGGACTATTTTATCTCTGTAGTACATACTGTATAAATTACCTACAATACTGTTAATAACTTATGATTTATTGCTTGTGTCTACTGCTTAATCATTACAGTTTTGTCAGATTTTAACATTGCCCTATTGTAATCACAATAAGGCACTCCAGGTTGTGTGTCATCACTGAATAATGACACACCTAGAGTGATGAAAGCATTTTGCCTGCATCCTTGTGCTTTGACCTTCTCTGTGTGTGATGTTATTCAGTGACAGTGCTCACCCTGTCATGCCTTTTTGCTAGATTACCTATTTGTCAACAGTTTTGTGTCATGTTCCTGATTCGGCTGACTGGTGGCTGGCAGCTGTACCCATGGGGTGATATTATGATTTACTACAGTAGACGGGTCCCTGTTACTCAATCAGGATGTAGGATTCCCATTGTATAATCTTGTATTTACACAGATAATAGGTTTTACTAGTTAATTACATATTTCCTGGTTGCAGGACATGTAGGTAAACTGACCTAGAAGTGTGACACTACCATAGTCCGGTACCACTGTGTCAGTAGTGGGATATGAACAGCAATGGCGGGTGTGATTTCTGAATCCATAGCCCTGTGGTGGCTGTACTCCTGTGTTACTGTGACTGACATTCTATGTACATAAGGACAACGGTTTCTGAATAAACATGCAGCTTTTTTGTCACTTTGTTCACTTTATTTCTATTGGTAGAGATGACTAGAAAGGACAGTGACAGTATTATATAGCAATTATACAGTTATGAGTGAGATGTTTCGGATGTACATCATAGAATATTTTAGTATTCTTTTGACGTTTAGTTTTTTATAGTGCTTCACAGTTACAGTTTTGATGTGTGTTATGCATACAGTGATATGATGATGCCTGTGCCTCTTCAGGCTGTTGTTACTCCTCTTTTGATGTGACTAGTACCTTGGTCTCCAGTGGCTCTGTTGAAGGGAAATACAGAATATATAAAGATAAATTCTTGCTCATGATAAATGAGTGGAACAAAGAACACTTATATTTTACTTTTTCTTTTGATCAACTGCTCTTTTTGAAACCTTATTTATTTACACTTTGAGGCTTTACAAGCAATATCATAAATCTTGTTAACTATTGCATGTGTTGAAGTACAAAATGGGTTGCATAAATTCTGTCAGCTGATTGGCTGAGATTTCCAGTCATTCGGTTGGTTATCGGACAACAGAGATGGGAAATAATGAGTCCCACTGTCTGTTGAGTCATTTCCTTCTTTCATCACTCTGCCTATGGAATGTTTAAATGTTAATCACCACCATTTGTTTTTCTTGCTTCCCTAGTGAGTTTCACAATGATCACTTATAGACACGCTACCTTTCCCCCACTCGTCTTATTCATTTGAAGTTCACAATACAGTCTATTAGTAACGTTTCTGAGAAAAACACAATCACTTAGTAGGGTCCACTTTATAGCTTTTGCTGGCACTGCTATTGATATCCCAGTAGATGCTGAGAATCCAGTGCCGATGTGTTGTGACACAGCACTGTAAGAATGTCCAGTACCATCTACACAATAAAATCAGTAGTGCGAGCCATCCGTGTCTCCTATAACCAACATGACTGTCACTTTTACTCACTGAAAACCTTCAACCAGACCCTAAAAATGTAAGTGTTCACATCTAGTAACAGAAGAATAAAGTGTTACTTGAATCATGTGTTTCTCAGACACATATACACAATTTATTAAATGAAGTAGCACAGTATTTTGAATTGTGCTATATATTGTTCTATGCTGATCATGGAAAATCGTCCTCCTATCCTCACCTGCTTACTAGGGAAATCTGTATTGTTTAATGTGTAACAGATAAAACAAGAGCCCTGGTTCCATCTGAGACCTTCTGTTGTGTGGTTGTGGGAGTAAACATTATCTCAACAGAACTGAGCTGAGTTTGAATTCTTCAATTGTATTTGTTGTAAACATTACATCTCTTGAATGGTGGCAAGACAGAAAATAAGCAAGGTACAGAAAAGGGAGGCAATATTATAAAGAGCTAGAAAGAAGTCTGATGGAAATGGCTTCATGAGGTAGGTTTTCAGAAACGACAGGGTTTGGGAGCTAATTTATAATATATTAATTTTGCTGTACAATATCTTTTAGCCTGATATGATATGATATGATATCAGTGCTGTGATGTGCTGTGACTGTTTTTAAAAAGTCATTGCAGTTTTTCTTTTTTGATTTGGTGTATTTTTTCACCCCCCAAAGATCTAGGACCAATTTTGTAATAACAGTAAGACACTGCAGGGCATACATTTTGGTGGGGGTGACAGCACCTCTTGGGTGGTTGAAGTGAAGGCACTTGTCAATGCCTCATGACTCATACGACACCCAAGGTGTGCCAGTACCCAACTATGAGATATACCCTGCCATGCCTTATTGTATCATTATTTTTTTTTGTTTGTTATCATAGCCTTTACTCCTGTTAAAAGGAACAACTAGAAAACTCAGAAAATAACCATATGGATGACTCTGCTGCAGCATGATTAATCTCTATAGGGACAGTAAATGACAGTGTCAATATTAATGTGTTCAGTTCTGCAAAGGGAAAAAGGAGATAAAGGTGGTAGAATAAGTAATATGATACCTCAAAGTAATGAAATCTGAGATTAAAAAAAACTACTGTGAGCAACATGGAGGGATGCAGCACAGCTGATGCAGGGACTATTTTATCTGTATTTTATGTATAAATTTATTATAATAAAGTTATTTTTTCTGATTTGTTTCTTATGTTTGCTGCTTAATCATAAAAGTCTTGGTAGATTTTTTATAGATATATTATGATCAAAATAAGACACACCAGAGTGTATGTTGTCCCTGAATAATGTCACAGGTTGAGTGGCGGAAGCACTTGGCCTGTGGCCTCGTGCTTCCACTCTCCGTAGGTGTTACGTTATACAGTGATGCCGTACAGCCTGTCATGTGTTATTGCTTATTATGAACTGAGGATCATAAATGAAGAAAGCTGATTGGCCGAGAGATCTTTGAAGGCATGATGATATCAGGCTACATCATCATGGCTTCAAAAAGCATCTGGCCGCCAGCCTCCTCGCAGACAGAAATTCCTCTGACAGCTGTATTTCCCCTCATTCCTTACATACTTTAACATAGAAACATAGACTTTGACGGCAGATAAGGACCGCTAGGCCCATCTAGTCTGCCCATTTCCCTACCTAGAGGATAGGCCGCAGATCCTAGTTAACCAACAGCCTATTTCTTCCTACCCCCCACAAGAATTGCCTTATGTCTGTCCCATGCATTCTTGAATTCTCCCACAGTTTTAGACCCCTAACCTCCTCAGGAAGGCTGTTCCATGCATCCACTACCCTCTCTGTGAAATAATACTTCCCTCACATTGCCCCTGAACCGCCTCCTTCTATCTTTAAATTGTGTCCCTTGTTCTTGCAAGTCTCTTTTTCTGAAAGATGCTACCCTCTTGGACTTTGTTGATTCCACTGAGGTACTTAAAAGTTTCTATCATGTCCCCTCCTCCTTCTTTCCTCAAGGGTATACATATTAAGCTCCTTTAGTCTCTCCTCATACGGCTTCTCTTGCAGACCCTGCACCATTTTAGTTGCCCTCCTCTGGACTGCCTCTATCCTATCTATGTCCTTGCAGAGATGGGGTCTCCAGAACTGGACACAGTACTCCAGATGGGGTCTCACCAACTGTCGGTACAGAGGGATAACAACTTCCTGTTTTCAGCTGATGATGCCTCTCCCTATACATCCCAGTATACCCCCAGCCCTCCCTACTGCCTTCTCACATTGCTTGCTAACCTTAAGGTCATCTGATATGATTACCCCAGGTCCCTTTCCTTTTGTTGTTGTTACTACCTCCCACCCATTGTGTATTCTTCCCTAGGTTCTTGTTTCCCAGGTGCATTATTTTGCACTTCTTTGCATTGAATCCTAGCTGCCATACTTCTGACTATTCCTCCAACCTTGCCAAGTCCCTTTTCATCCTTTTCACGCCTCCTGTGTATCAACCCTGTTGCAGATCTTTGTGTCATCTGCAAAAAGGCATACTTTTCCTTCCAGTCCCTCTGCAATGTCACTGATGAAGACATTAAAAAGGACTGGACCCAATACTGAACCCTGCGGTACCCCACTAGTAACCCCCCTTTCTTCAGAGTGGACTCCATTTACAATTACCCTCTGTGTCCTGTTGTCCAGCCAATGTTTTACCCAGGCTACTACTTTACCTCACACAACTGTGCCCACTGCCTCTGGAAAGATGGACTGAGTTCCCCAACACAAGGGTCTGTTTAAAAAAAAAACCAACAAACAACTGTCGCTCATTCCTCCTCACACAGTCCACCTGAAGACATACAGCAAGGCAAAAAACACATGCAGCATGGTGTCAGGCACAGCTGGAGCAACTCCCTGCAAAAAAAACTGTTCACACAATGTGTGTCTGTATACCTGTTTAGTTGCTCTCTCCCACTGACACCAGATCAGAGTTTCACAAAATTAAATAAATAAATAAATACAGTCCATCTTCACACAGTCTCAGAGCACACAGCAGGACCAGGTCAAATGCAAGGAGCACACAGTGCTGGGAGGTGAGTGTTCAGAGCAGCACCTCTTCAACCAACTCCACTTACAACAGTGCCATTTGCTGCCCAGGGAATTATAGGAATTTTTTTCTGAAAAGGTACTCCTCCAGCACTCTAAAACAGTCATTTAAAAAACATTTTAAACTTTTTTTTTGCATTTTATACTGCTAAACCTTTTAAGCCAGTTTATAATAGCAATAAGTCACTCCAGGGTATGGTATATCATGGGATATCGTCACTTCTCTAGTGGTTGGATGCACTCGGCCTGTGGCCTCGTGCCCAGCCAGCCAAGGCGTGATGATATCCCATGATATACCACACCCTGTTGTGACTTATTGCTTAATTACACAGTGGGGTATGAAAATACTGTAACCTCATTGGTCAAAAGACATCACATGACCATGATAAATCCTCCATTATTCCCACTGTAAAAGTTTAATATCACAATAAAACAAAAAAACAAGTTGAACATTGCACAATAGCGATATACCATGACAGGGAGTGGGTGTATGGGTGGATTTACCACTTCTGGTGTGGTTAAGTCACTCGCTATGCCTTATGACTGAACCACACCAGGGCGTGGTAAATCCACCAATATACCCACTCCCTGTCATGTGTTATTGTTTAATTGCTGGATGTACATAAGAACTGTTACTGTACTGCTAGTAACCTTGTACGATTGTGTGTAGTTGTCTGTGGGTACTTATGTTCAGATGAAAGGATGATGATATCATCATCCTCAGGTGTTTCTTGTTCCTCTGTCCCCTCCTCTGAATGGGCCAGGGCTGGTCCAGCTGTTGCTTGATCAGCTGTGGCTTCAGTGGCTGAGATATGTAAAAGGTAAAAACTTGTTATCAAGAAAAAACTGTCATTTAATGCAGCATGTTACTTGATTCTGATCACATTCTGTTATTGGTTGTTAATGTGTTAGAGCACTTGTCTATTTCGTTTGACGACTGGCTACAAGAGTATACACATATGGAACAATAACTGTTAAACACTTAAACTTGTTTTTGTCATTTTCCTGAACTACAGTCCCCAGTGCACTCCCTTTCATAACTCCTGTTTTAGGTTCTTGTCCGTCTGTTCCTCAGCACCTACGTACTGTGGCCTGCCAATCAGCCAGTGAGTTGGTATCTCTCCAAGTATTAACACCAAAATAAAGTTTGATCAATATGGTGACTACTTTTTTCTTTTTGAAGTTTTGAAATTCCTCTTTGTCCACACTCTAACTAGACTGTTGACAAGTGTGGCACACAACCATATGTGTGACAGCATATTGTATCAGTGATGTCAACCACAGCCAATAGCAAGATTGAGAGAAACAATGAAGCTAAAGAATAAGTTTGCATTTTGTGGTTTGCCTCATTCTTATTAATTTAGTTTTTGAGACTATCTCAGACGAAGATAATAAACAGCAGGACAAAAGTTGTGAGGTTTAAGAAAACATCATTATAAGGCAAGCAGAGAAACTATATTATACTAAAACATCAATTGCTCAAATGTTTTATGAACGAATTGTTATGCAATTTATTACTTGTACAGTGACTATTTTCTAAGCTGAATAATATCCTCTAGGGTAGGTGGAATTGGTCTATGCCAGATCGCCCAGGGGCATAATGAGACCCAGCACCACAGTTGTATGTTCCTATTGAGTATTATTATTTACATATGGGATGTTGTGATTGCTGTGCACTGTTATCTGTTCACTGGCACATAGTCACATTAGTTGTTTATGTGCTGAAAATACTTATGTGGTCATGTGAGGCAATGGCCACAACAAGACAGACATCTGCAGCACTGTAGTTATTTATAAAGTGCTGGGAACCTCTGGGCATTATACTAAACTGAAAGATACTTTTTGTTATGGTGCAGTGAGAACATGAGGCATTTTCACACACCACATGGTGCTGATACTGTTACGTGCAATAACTCTGTTATTGATAGATTGGTCTGGAGAAGTTACTAATATTTTTTCCTGTAAGGTATTTATGTGGTGTTGTTCGTAAGATTCAGTTGACTACTTACAATAAAAAAAACACTTTCCAAAAACTGGCTTCCCTGCCTGAAGCCACAGCTGCAAAGCTTGCTCATACCACTTCTGGTCCTTTTTGGGCACCTGCCCTGCATCTTTTAATCAGTAGACTGTCTGGTGCAGCAGCTTCCACTTCCCTCGGCACTTGCTCCACTTTTTGTCAGTCAAGTTCTTCTCATGCTGGAGCTAGCTTTTGACTCCTCACTGTATGCTAGATGCACGAATAGCAATGCTAGCCCCACCTCCGCATCCAGTATCCCATCCCATACCATTCAGTTGCGCATGTTTAACTACAAAGAAGTTGATGACTTACTCCTCAGCCTTGATACCAGGAAAAATGCAGGGGACAATGGTATTGGACCCTTCTTCCTGAGACTAGGTTTTGCCCATCTCACTGCCCCTATTCTCCATATTTTCAATCTCTCCATCACCTCTACCACAGTTCTGTCCTGCTGGAAATCTGCCCACATTCTTCTTCTCTTGAAATCAGGAAGCCCTTGTGATTTAAACAATTACAAGCCTGTCTCCATCTTCCCTATTCTCTCAAAAGGTTTGGAAAAAATGATCTATAACCAACTAAAAATCATCTTGAAATGTACTCACTCCTAAACCCAGCACAATCTGGTTTCAGGTCTAAACACAGCACCATCACAGCTTTGGCTAAAGTCTCTAATGACTGGATTTCTGCTGTGGATTCTAAGAAGGTTACTGGTGCAATCTTTCTAGACCTCAGTAAAGCATTTGATACTGTTGACCATCACCTTCTAACTACAGTACCTGCCTCACTAATCTAGGTGCCACTCTGTCTACTGCACAATGGTTTAACAGTTATCTCTCTGGAAGGATACAAAAAGTCAAAGCTGATGGTCTTCTTTCAGCCCCCCTCCTGATTGCCAGGGGAGTCCCACAAGGCTCCATCCTAGGCCCGCTCCTTTTTTTCCTTGTATATCAGAGATTTTGATTCTTACATAACAAATTCTAGCCTGCATTTCTTCGCAAATGATACAGTATTGTACACCACAGGTACTACCTTATTGGAAGTTAGTGAAGTGTTGCAAGCCGACTTTGCTCAGCTAGAAAGCAATCTCATAAAAGCCAAGCTTCTAAATGCTAAGAAAACTAAGGCAACAATGTTTTCACGTAATACTTCCCCAGGCACTCTACCTGCCCTTCTGAAGGACTTTATTGTTACCTCCCTTGGAGAACCCCTGGAAGTCGTACCTAAATTTAAATATCTTGGCATTTGGATAGACAATAAGCTTCCTTTTAATGACCATACTGAGGACTTATCTAAGAGGCTCAAAGTACGGTTGGGATTCTTTTTTAGAAATAGGTCTCTCTTCCCTTTTGCCACCCAAACCAGGCTTGTCCAGGTCACATTCCTTCCATTACTCGATTATGGGGTTTTAATTTATGTCTCCTTTTCAATCTCAAGCCTAAGTAAACTGGACACTCTATCACCATGCCCTGCAGTTCATCACTAGCTCCCCCTACCGAACCCACCACTGTGATCTTTACACAGCTGTTGGCTGGACCTCACTCACCACCAGACGCCTGCTCCATGCTGGTATCTGGACCCTTAAGATACTCCTTCACAAACTACCAGACTACATAACATCTCTTATCCACATTTCCCATAGTGCATACTCTCTTAGGAAATTGGACTACATCCTGCTAGCTGTCCCTAGGACTCATAATACCTTTGGCCAACAAGCTATTTCACATGCCCTTCCTACCTTTCGGAACCATCTTCAATCCATACTGAAACTAACTAGCATCATCTCAATCAATTTCTACAAAGCACTAGCAGTCTCTAAAATAAAAGATATCTGCAGCTGTCACTAAGCCTACCCCCTACTCCAAGACAGTCACTTGTGTACCGACTGTCCTTTTCCTTTCTGAGCCAGGAATGAAACTGCCTAACTAGCTTAAGGCTTATATTTGCTAAATGATATTACACGCTCAGTCCACCTACCTACTTCCTACTCCCCCATACTCTTCCTAACCCCTAGCCTTTCCTGCCTGCAAATCTTCTACCCTGCCCTACTAACTATCCATTCTCTCTTGTCCTTGTACAGTAACCTTGCACTGCTAGGCTGTACTTTATCATGATATATCTTTTGTGATCTATGTATGGACTTTGGACCAGATATTCAAAAGGGTTACGCATGGCGCAACAATGTTGGGCCATGCGCAACCCACTGATGCGCCCCGGCATGATAGTCAAACGGGAATTGAGCCTGGCACAAATCCCGATGCGCTGGAGCGCATCAGTAATGTATACGGTGCAGGTAGGGGGGGGCATGCCCATGCATACTCTGCACATCCCGATATTCAGCCCGGCATGTGGTGAGTCCATGCATGCACAACCCCTACTTGCACCGCACAAAGTTGAACCAAAAAAAAAAAGGAAAAACGGCTGGCCACCCACAGGTGAGCTGCCGTATTGCATGGTGCAACACATCAGCTGCCACCTATGGGTGGCCACCAGAGCTCCGGTTGCACCTCTGTGGCAGCGCCCCCCATGCCCGATCACGGGCATCTGTTCAAATAATCATGTCCAATATCCCTGGTGGTCCAGTGGCCCGCTGTCAGCCCAATCGTGGGCTTCAGGATAAATAATAGCTATTCCTATATCCCTGGTGGTCCAGTGGACTGCTGTCAGCCCGATCACGGGCTTCAGTATAAATAATAGTTATTCCTATATCCCTGGTGGTCCAATGGACCACTGTCAGCCCGATTGTGGGCTTTTGTAATAAATAAAGAATTACGTCCAATATCCCTGGTGGTCTAGTGGTACCTCCCCACCCACCCACTGAGCCCCACTGCCCCGCCTCCCCAGTCAGCGGGTGGTGGCAGCACCCCACCCACCTGTCACCGCTATTGCCCGCCGACTAATCAGAGGGCTGTATCATTGGTCCACAGTGGAGGCTACCGGGCGTGCAGCCCGCACTTACTCACATTTCAGATATGTGAATGGATCCATTGTTCCCAGATGGCTACCCACTTCTAAATCTGTGATTCTTTCTCCATCCCCATTTGAGATTACCAGGTCTGAGATTGCTCCCTCCCGAGTGGGTTCCTATACTAGCTGTCTGAGGCATGCTCCTTGTAGGGCATCAAGAATGACCCTGCTCTTGGATGTGCCTGCAGCAAAGGTGCTCCAGTTAACATCTGGCATATTCAGGTCCCCCATCAACAATATCTCCCTTTTTTCCTGCATTCTAAGGTTGCCTTCTGTCATTTCCTTGTCCATTCCCTCCCCCTGAGATGGGTGTCTGTATACAACCCCCATGCGGATTGTGGTGCCAATCCCTGTCTCCAGGGCTACCCAGAGTGCTTCATCTGTTCCCTGTTTACTCTTTAGTTCTGTTGCTTTGATCCCTTCCTTTACATAGAGAGCTACTCCTCCTCCTCTTTTACCCTCCCTGTCCCTCCTGTAGATTGTGTATCCTGGTACTGTATGTTGACATCCCAGTCATGGTTCTCTGTTTACCATGTGTCTGTGACTGCCACAATATCCAGGCAACCCACTTCCATCAAGGCCACTAGTTCAGGGAGCTTGTTACACAGACTCCGGGCATTGGTACTCATCGCCCTCCACTTTATGATGGTCTTACCCCTTTTAGCCCCATCAGTGTCCTTACGGCCTTTGCCTGAAAAGTCAAATCTCTTTCATTGAGGAGTTGCTGAAGATGATATTCATCCCAAAGGGTACAGACAAATCTGTCTCAAAGGGCTTGGTCTAGGAAAGCTTCAAACTTGCAGGTGGAAGCCAACTTTTTAAGAACGATAATAAAGTCTGCAAGGCTTTCCCCCACCTCTTGGTTTCGACGGTAGAACAGGAATCATTCTGCAATGATAATGGGTTCAGGGCTATAATGAGCTTTAAGTGTGTCAGTCAGCTGCTGGTAAGTTTGGTCTGTCAGCTTCTCGGGGGGCAATCCAGCTTTTAAGGAAGCTACACGTTTTGCTGGTAGAGTAGCAAGAAAAATGTCTGCTTTCCTAGCATCATCAATGTAATTTGCCACCAGCCATGTTTTAAATCTTTCTAAATAGGATTCAAAATCTTCTTTTACTTTATTAAATTCAGGAACGTGGCCTATAGTAGGCATTGTGACTACTTTAAGCTGTAATGTCGGTCAAGAAATGTTGCCACAGTTTAAATCTTTGACAGCCTTTCTCATCGCCAATGTGATAAACTGGAATCAGAATACTTCTGGTGTATTTTATGTGCTGGGTTCTGAAATGTGGGCCACAGGTTTTCTAAATAAACAGGCTGAGGCAGGCTTCTTCTGAATGCCTTGGGCATACCTCGCCCAGATGGACTGACTGGGCTCGTGATACTGAGCTACTGATCTTGCAAGGAGCTCCAGCTGCCTGTGCAGCCTTCAGTCTCAGGCAGCCCTCCTCAGGCATAACTCGCCCAGGCGGACTGACTCAGCTCGTGATACCGAGCCACTGATCCTGCAAGGAGCTCCAGCCATCTGTGCAGCCTTCAGTCTCAGGTAGCCCTCCTTGGGCATAACTTGCCCAGGCGGACTGACTCAGCTTGTGATACTGAGCGACCAATCCTGCAAGGAGCTCCAGCCGCTTGAGCAGCCTTCAGTCTCAGGTGAGCAGCAAGACTTGAGCCTGGGACCAGCTCCGTGAGCCGACTGGCACCCTCGAAGGCACTGCAGCCTCCCATTGGATGCCGCTCACTGCTCCTTCCACCCCATTAGCTCTGGGCTAATCCCTCAGGAAAAGATTGTCTCAGCTAGCACAGGGAGTTCTCTCAAACCCAGTTTTTGGCCCACCCCACACCCTCCAGCCCCCACCACCTCCTCCACTGATTAAATACACTTTTTTCCTGCCCCTAAACCCAGGCGCCTTTCCCATTGGCAACCTAAGCCCCTCCTTTCATTGGTCATCTGAAGCTCAGCCTGCAGTCAATCATTTTACTGGCTGCCTATCCTTCAGCTCTTACCCTAAACACTACAGTGCTGCCTGAGCTGCTAAAGCACTGCCACACTCAGATCTGGAACCATGTTTCTCCTGCCCGGACACATGCTCCATCTTACTACCCTAATCACCTGCCTCCCACTACTCCTGTCTAACATGTCACCAACTCTCCCTAACCTGCCTCCCCTCATCCTGCTGCACCTTGACAGACTCCATTACCCCTCTACCTTGGTGACCATCTCATCACCCAGCCTAATCTGGTCCCGCTACACCATGCGTCCCTGCCCCTTCCTCCTTGCCCCCTCACACTCTTTGTTAATTCTGCAACTAACTACCTCCTGACCTGCCGCTCATAGTCATTCATGCCCACTACCAAGACAGCACTCAACAGCGTTATGGTGCTTACAAGTGTTTGCACGCTACCTTCATGTTGGTCTCCTGCTCCTTGCAGCAGGGGACATACACTCGAACCCAGGCCCCCTAATCACCCCAATTTTACCAATTGTGGTGGGATCCTCCCCAAATACAATCACAACCACAAGCCTTTCTGGAGCCCCCCCTCCCACATGGTCTACATCTCTTGCACCTAAATATAAGAGGTTTACCCCTCAAACTTGACTCCCTTCAGTTACTCGCAGCTTACTATGCCCCAGATGTCATCACTCTCTCTGAAACGTGGCTAAACAACAATATCTCTGATCCCTCACTTAGTATCCCAATCTACGCGATGGTCCTCTAGGACAGGTTGTCTAGAGGTGGTGGTGTGGCCATCTACGTTAACTCAGAATTGCACTTCTCAGTAGTCCTAGCCAAGACTGAGCCCCACGCTTATGAACTACTACTGCTACAACTGACTCTCCCCTTCTTTCTCCCGCACTACATAGCTAGAGTTTACTGCTGGCCTGGCACATCAGCAACATCTGTCACTGACCTCCTCATGCAAATCTCCTCCCTAACCCCTACTGGAGAACTATATATTATGGAAGACTTCAAGCACAATTGGCTAGCTCCATCCTTCAACAAACCCAGACAGATACATTCATGCTAAACCTATCGAAAACCGTCACCGAACCCACACGTCTAAACCTCAAAATGGGCAACCACTTACTAATAGACTGGGTTCTCAACAGCCACCTCCACTGGGTCATCAATGCAGGACTACTATCCAATTCCCTAATTGATCACCATATTATATACCTAGTTCATAAAATTCACCACCCCAAATCTGCCCCAAAGTACCTAGTCCAATGCTCCTACAAATCCCTAAACCTTGCCCCTGTGCTTGAAGACGTAGTGCTCGCAAACTGTGAACCCCCCACTATATTCTGCTCCATAGACGATGCCTTCCTACACTTCCAAAGCACGTTCCTCAATGTCTGGGACACACAAGCCCCACTGCATCATACTAGGGTACATGGCAACCACCTGCCTTGGATCACCCAAGAACTTACAGTGTGCCAAAATGCATGGGACAAAGCATGGAGAACTCATAAATCTTCACGCCTCCCACACAGTTTCACCATCTATTGGACTCTATGCAACAAGTGTACCAGAGCAACCCATCTAGCAAAAGCAGAATACTTTAACTCCTCCCTCCACTCTAACTTAGATAGTCCAAATTCTGGAAGGTCATTCATTCATTCCTTCCCTCTTCTCCCCACCAGCCGCTTAACCCACCCCACTCCTAATCGTGAATAACACCCTCCTCTCGGATCCACATGCTGTTGCCACAGAATTCAATTCATATTTCTCCTCCTGTGCCTCTGCTCTCCTCTCCTTCTTGTCCACTCCTGTGCCACACAGTCCTCCAATCGGAATTAAGAATACACACAGGCCGCTCACCTTCTCCTTCAAAGATATCTTGCCAGCTGACACTCTTGAGGCCCTACGGGCCATCAACCCATCAAAAGATAAATCCTCTGATGGTCTAGACAACAAACTCCTCCACCTCTCTGCCTCTGCCATAGCAACCCCCCTTGCCAACCTCCTAAACCTCTCCTTTTCCACTGCAGCTGTCCCCCAGATATGGAAGCATGCTGTCATCATCCCCCTCCCTAAAGGGGGTGACCCCAGCTCCCCCTCTAATTACCACCCTATTTCTTTCCTCCCAGCTCTTGCAAAACTACAAGAACACCTAGTGCTCAACCAACTCACCTCCTTTCTCTCTGAATCCAATTTCTTCACACCATTCCAGTCCGGATTCAGGAAGGGACATTCCACTGTCTGCTCCCTGATTAGGCTCGCAGACGCCATCCTAACTGGAATGGACAGAGGGATGATCACCTTGGCTATCTTCGTTGACCTTGCCAAAGCATTCGACACTGTCTCCCACCCCCTGCTGTTATTGTATCTCTCGGAAACTGGCCTCTCTGGCTCAGCCACCAACTGGTTCAATGCCTACCTCTCAGGCAGAACACAATCAGTTAGAATTGCAGACACCACTTCTTCCCCCCTCCCCATGAATACCGGAGTCCCCCAAGGGTCAGTACTTGGTCCTATTCTGTTCTCCATCTTTCTCAATAACCTCCCTCCAGTGTGCTCAACTACACCTATTCATATGTACGCAGATGATACTGTCCTATTTGCCTCTGACTCCACCCCGGATGAGGTAACAGCCAACCTCCAGGCCAACTTCAACAAAGTTCAGCTTCAGTTCAGCTCTCACCAGCTCTCTCTCAACGCTAAAACAAACTGTCTCCATGACCTTCGGCACTCAGCAACTTCTGTCCAGGCTCCCCTCCCTCCCCTCCTTCCACACCCTTGATGGGACAATACTGGAGGATGCCACTTCCTTCCAGTACCTAGGGGTATGGCTCGACTGTCATCTTTCCTTCTATGACCACATCAACGCAATCATGAAAAAACTGTGCCCCAAGCTCGGTGCCCTCTACAGGAACTGCTATAGCCTCCCCCTAACTGCTAGGCATAAAGTAGTGCAGAAGATGATCCTTCCCTCCTTCGACTACTGCAACATAGTCTACAGTGCTGCTCCCAAATATACCTTATCCAGACTGGACCTCTTTTTCCATGCCTTCTGTCACTTTGCTCTCGATGTCACCCCCCGCACCCATCACTGTGACCTCTACCATTCCCTTGCATTCCCATCCCTCAAAATCACCGCCTGCAGCACTGTGCTAAATATGCCTCAAAATCCTGGCTCGACACCCTCCCGTCCTACCTCTCTTCATTACTTTCCCTAGCTCCCGCACCTACTCATGACCTCAATCCCTCGACTACTGTCAACTACTAATCCCAAGGCAGAGGACCACTATTGGGCAAGCAGCCTTCTCACATCGCTTCCCTAAAATCTGGAATGAGCTACCTCCTCAAATTCGCCACTCCTCCTCTACCCACTCCCTATCTACAGCACTGGCAAATTACCTCATTGTAAATTGCTCCTGCACTTGATACTTACAAGTGCCTCCGGTCTGACCCTCCCGATTGCCTGATCTATGCACCAGCATACACTATGGAAGCTGGCTTATCTAAACCAACTACTGCACTTCTTGGCTTGTGTTCTCTTGTCCTGTCCTAAATTGCACTTGATACTCTGTCTTTTCACCTCAGCGTTATCTAATTCTATGTGCTACAAGCTAAACTGTAACCAATGTATTCTATGTGCTTCAAGCTAAACTGCAACCAATGTTGTTGTCAATAGCTAAACTGTAAACAGTGTTTTCCTTGTGCTACTAGTTGAACTGTAAAAAAATGTTGCATCCCTGTTTACCTCTGTAACTTGTATAACTGTAACCTCAGCCTACTGTATACCTTATTAAATGTAAATCTCTTGATAACCTGTGTGTTATCTCCCACTGTACCCCCAGGTCGCACCGGGAGATGAACATCTTCTTGCTCAGTGTGCCTTTCCTGGTGAAACAATTTTCAATAAAATAAACAATAATTGCTGATGAAAAACAAATACACTGGTTCACTGTACTGGAACAAATAACTGGAAAAACTGGTCTAACACAACTGGTAACTGGAAAGCAGAACAGTTTTCCCCAACAGGCCATTACTCAATTACTTAGTTGGCAGCAGCATGAGGGTCTGGCATCTCACCACTACAGCATGGGCTTCTGAGTAACTAGAGCATCCCTGATATATTGAAATCCCAGGATACTGTGTGGTCCCACATTGAACCCAGCCCAATGGCAAATACAGCTGCATTACTACATGTATGTGTTGAGATCCCACAGTCTCTCCTCATAGAGCTTCTTTTGCAAACCCTGCATCATTTTAGTTGCCCCACTCCCAGACTGCTGCTGCCCTGTCTGTATCATTTCTGAGGTGCAGTCTCCAAACTGAACACAGTACTCCAGGTGTGGTCTCACCAGTGAGTGGTATAATGGCATCACCCCCTCCCTCCTCCTGCTGTAGATACCCTTCCCTATGCACCCCAACATCCCACTAACCCTACCCACTGCCTTGTCATGTTGCCCTGCCAACTTGAGGTACTCAAATATGAAAACCCTGAGGTCCCTTTTCTGCCTAGTGACTATTAGTTTCTCCCTCAATCCTATACTCAGCTCTGGGTTCCTATACCCTAGGTCCATGATTTTGCACTTTTTGGCATTGAACCCCAACTGCCAAGTTTCTGACCATTCTTTGAGGTTCCCAAGATCGAGGCATATTTTTACACCCCCTCCTGAGTGTTCACTCTATTTCAGACTTTGGTGTCATCCTCAAAAAGGCATACCTTGCCTTACAGTACTTCTGTGATATCCCCTATGAAGATATTGAAGAGCACTGGTCCCAGTTCCAAGCCCTGTGGTACTCCGCTGGTCACTGTCCCCTCCTTAGAGTTTGTGCCATTAACCTCCACCCTGTCTCATATCTATTACCCAGTTTCTAACCAAATTTATGACTTTGAATCCCAGTCTTAGGCTTGTCAACTTCCTAATTAGCCTCCTGTGTGACACTGTGGTAAAGGCCTTGCTAAAGTCCAGGTATGCCACATCCACTGCCTTCACCTTTTCAATTTCCCTGTTCACTTAGTCAAAGAACTGTATTAGATTATTTTGCTATGACTCCCCCCCCCCCATTAATCCATGTTGTCTGTGTTCTTGCAGACCACTGGATTCAATATACTCTACCAGTCTTTCTTTCAGTAGACTTTCCATTAATTTCCTTACCACTGAAGCAAGACTGACTGGGCTATAGTTGCTGGCCTCCTACCTACTGACTCTCTTATGTCACTAGATGTCACTAGATACATGAGGAACTGAAAAGACTGAACCCAAATGTAGTTCCTTAACACAGGTCATAATACATTGTTTCCTCCTTGTATGTACTTATCCAAATGGTTTTTAAATGACTCCTTACTGTTACTAGTAATTTTGTTCTCTGGTAATTTATTCCATAGGTTACTGTTTTTTTTGGTGAAGAAATACTTTCTTTCTTTTATTAGTCTTGAATTTATTCAATTTAACTTGTAACAGGTGTCCTCAGGTGATAGAGTTAATATCTTTATATTCAATTCCAAGTTTGTTCATGAGTAAAGGATCACTCATAATATCATAAAATAACAAAAGGTCACCATAAATTTGTCTCGTTTCAAGGCTATGTAATCCCAAAAATTGTAATCGCTCTGGATAGGGCAAGTTTTGGATTGGTCGAATTGTTTGTGTATATCTGTGTTGTATTCTTTCCAGATGATTTATTTCCCCTAGTTTATATGGATTCCATAATTGACTACAATAGTCCCTGTGCGGTCTGACATAGTGTAGGTACAGAGGCAACATAACTTCCTTTGATCTACTTTTTATATCTTGTTTTAGTGCCCCAATTATACAATTAGCTCTTGCAATAACAGCTGTATGTTGTTCCTTAAATCCTAGTTCCGTGTCTATTACCACACCTAAATCTTTTTCATTACTTTTTTATTGAAGCGGATTTGTATTTATAAAATACGGATGTTTAGGATTGTGTAGTCCCATATGAAGGACATGGCATTTTTCTTAATTCAGGGTCATACTACATTTTTCTGCCCAAGATACCAATCGATCAATATCGGTTTGTATGAGAATTTATTGTTCTTTGGACTCACATACTCCACATAACTTCACATCATCAGTTTATTTACAGATCTGATTATGAATGTTGTCATCCATGTCTGCTGTGAATAGTTGAAATATAAGTGGTCCCACTATAAAACCCTGTGGTACTCCACTTGTCACTTTTCCTGTTTTAGACAAAGTGACCTTTTATTGTAACTACCTGTGTTCTTTGGCTTAGCCAGTTTAATATCCAACTAATAATATGTTTACCAATATTATATTTGGTAAGTTTATACTCTATTGCCCAATGTGGCACTAGGTCAAAAGCCTTACTATAATCGAATAATATTACGTTATATGATTTGCCTTTGTCAAGGTGTTTGCTCGCATTTTCATAAAAGCAAATTAAGTTGGTTTGACATGAGCATCCTTTTTAAAAGCCATGTTGATTACTATCATAAACTGTATTTTTTTCTATTTCTTGGTGAATTTTGTCCTTGATTATTGACTCCATTATTTTGCATACTACCAATTTGAGACTTATTGGTTGGTAGTTGGTCACTCTTATGTAGTGGGACTATGTCAGCCCCTCTGCAGTCCTAAAGAACCACACCTGTTTCCAGTGAGCTGTTGAACAAGGCTGAAAGTGGGCCAGCCAGCACCTTCCTGAGTTCTTTTAGTACCCTGGGGTAATCTTATCAATTTTTATGGCCTTGTCCACCTTTAGGGCTACAAGTCTTCTCTCAAGACTCCATCCTCTGAAAATGGACTTGTGTCTACTCTCCCCATTTATGCTTCTCCCTGGTGGTCATTCTGCTCCTTCCTCTTCTGTAAAGATTGAGCAGAAGCATCTGTTTAAGAGGTCAGCTTTCCCTTGGTCCCCTTCTGCACAGTCATCCACTTCTGCCCTTCTAATCCTAACTATCCCTCCTCTTGATTTCCTCTCCTTGCTTGCATACCTTAAGAAAGTTTTATATTTTTAAGTGAAGCCTTTGGCAATTCTTTCCACTGCCTTTGAATTTACACCCTCACTGCACTGCCTGTTTCCTTCTGATTTGCTAAGTATACAGTACATTCCACTCCTCCTCCCTATGCATTTCATTATAACTCTTGTATATAACCCTTTTGTCTTTTACTGCCCTTTCCATTTCCTTGGAGAAATAATAATGATCTCCTTTTGCTCACTTCCTTCATTCATTGGTTGGTTGCTTTAGTTACGCCTTGGCAACCCCCCCCCCCACAGGCAGTTTCTCAGGCAATCTACCATTTCTTTACAATCCACCTTCTTAAATGCAAAGATCCTCATTCTCACGCGATATGCCTATACTTCTGTCTTTATGTTGAACCACACTGTACAGTGATCACTGGTACCTACGGGCCTGTCCACTGTGACATCTTCAATACTGTTCCTGTTTGTAAGCACCAGAGGGTGACTTCAGGGTGACCCACAGGATTTCTAGCCCCTCCTTATCCTCTTGGTGCTCATGTACCTCCATGACCTTGATTCCCACCATCACATATAATACATCCCCTCCTCCTTGCCCTGCCTCACCTGAACAGAAAGTAGCCTGGTATGAACATATCTCAGTTGTGATACTCAGTATACCATGATTGTCCACTAAATGCAGATTAGTCTTTACCATGATAGCACATAGGTCAGGAATTTTGTTTCCAATGATCCTAGCATTAGCAAACAGGGCCCTCCACTCCTTTATCCCCCATGTGCTACCCTGTTTCTCCCTCCCATTCCTGCCTATTTTGTTCCCTGAATCCTCCTTTGACATACCTTTTCCCTTTTTACTTTCACCACTCCCATCTCCTTCAATCCTCTGTACTACTCTACCCAATATACTCCACTTTTCTACTTTCTTGTCCCACTCCCTGCCTTTTTGCACCTGTGCTCTAAGAGAGCTTTCTCCCCTTGGGCCCTCCATCCCTGTCACTTTACCATCTGAGGGGAGAAATTGTTGCCTTTCTTGGTTCTACAACCTTCCTCCAAGTTAGTTTAAATGCTCATCCAAGCAGCATTTAAACCTGCAGTCCAGGACTGCGGTCCCCTTCATAGAAAGATGTAGATCATCTCCCATATACAGGCCCACATACTCCCAGGTTGGTCCCCAGTCCCCAACATAAGACAAGGCAATTTTATTTACACGGCACCCAATCCAAGGGGCTCTGAGCACCTCACATAAATGAACAGTTTGATGAAACATAATACAGGTAAAACAATACATAATAATCAGGTTATCAATAAACACAGCTGAATATTAAACAGCAGCATCATGCCCCAAAGCACATGGTGATTAAATGAGTTTCAAACTGGATTTAAAAATGGTCAGGGAAAGGGGGACCTCTAACCTTTGGGTGAAGGGCATTCCAGAGAAGTGGAGCAGCCACTCAAAATACCTTATCCCCCAAGGACTTTAGGTTAAATCTTGGGACAGATAAAATGCCCACATCCAATAACCAATGAGGGCTCATGCCTTAAACCATTCATTAATGCCCTGGTGTGGAGAGTCCTTACCTCTCCCTGGTTGTACACAGCTAGTACTTTGGAAAAAGCCACCATGCATTCCACCTGCTTGAGGCTTCTCTCCAGCCCCCTGATGTTTCCTTTCACTACTCCTACCTTCTCCCTTGCTAGGTCATTTGTCATAATATGGACAATGATCTTCCCAGTCCTCACAGCTTCCACTGCCCTAGCAATTCACAGGATCTGCTGTCCATCCTTCCCAGCTGAGGTACCCCTGAGGCACCTCACCTCTCTATCATTTCCTCCTCTAGATCCCAGTTCTATGCACATCACATCTGAGTCCCCCCACTAGTATCTACTTCATCTTTGGCTTGGGGCCTCTCCCTTCATCCTTGGGGCCTCCACTTCTGAGGACCCTCACCTCCTCCCTTCCCATTGCAGTGGGTATCTCCTTTCAGTTGTCCCTTTCTGCCTATAAGGTGAAGGTGTTCTGCAGTGGTAACGGTGGAGGAGTGTGCAACCCCTCCCACCATCCTGAAGCTCACTAAGATCCATTCACTTTGCCTCTGTCTAGGTATCCACTCTGCCTCTGTCTAGGCATCCTTTGTGGGAGAGATGGCAGACTTGGTGGTCCCTGGGTGGGGTAGAAGTTCTTCTGTATCCTTGTCAGTTCAGACCAAAGTTCAACAACCTATGTTCACAACCCAAATGGGAAAGAACATATAGGACAGCACCTTAGTCTCCTGACTCTTTCATTCACTTATCATTCATTGAAAGCTCATAATTTTCTATAACGGGGTTCTAGAGCCAGGATAAAAATAAAACAAGAATGAGGGCCTCATTTCCCCATACCTCTACAAAGGTTCAAGGGTTCAGAGATTATACCATTAGAGATCACAGAAGCTCTTAGGTTTCTGTATATAATGGAGGTTACTGTGAAGCCCCTCCTGAAGATGTGCTTAGACCCAGCTGATCTTGCAAACTACAGGCCAGTCACTAACCTTTCTTTGTTAAGAAAGCTTATTGAGAAATTGGTGACTTTTCATTTGATGGAAGACCTGGAGAGTTTTGAGCACTATAAGTCTTTCCAGTTGGGTTTCTGGTCTTGCCACAACACAGAAACTGATCTGATCCCAGTCATGAATGATCTGCTTCAGGCAAAGAATCGGGGAGAGCGATCAGTTTTGGTTCTCCTTGATCTGTCCTCAGTATTTGATACTGTGGATCATGGGGAGTTGGTGGAGTGCTTAAGGAGTTTCTGCAATCTGTCCAGTACAGTTTCAAACTGCTTTGGCTCTTTCCTAGAAAACTATTACAACATTGTGGTTTTTAGGTAATTGTCAGTCTGGTCTCTCCTCAGTCTTGTGTGGTGTCCATCAGGGCTCAATACTTTCTCCATGGTTATGCGCAATCCACATGCTTCTGCTGAGAGATGTGATCCAAAGGTATGGCTTGAGTTGTTTAGATCCAGTCAGGGTAATCCAATGCTTGTGACTGAGAAGGCTATCTTAGAAATCAGGTACTGGATGAGTGCAAGGTTACTGAGACTCAGCTGAACAAAACTGAGCTTCTTCTGGTTTGCCCAGTTCAACTGTTCTGTGCATCTAAAAAGATATATGTGTGTATATATATATATATATATATATATATATATATATAACATACTGTATATATATATATATATATATATATACACACACACACACATATTAAAGTGGCACAGTAGTGCCACTATAGTTAGGGTTGTGTAGCCATTTCTATGTTAAACCTCAAATGTTGTACTTTAATAAGTTTTGAACTGTTTCCTGAATTGCCTGAAATTTGGAATGTGGAAAGATCTAACATAGATCTCTGGATCTGAAAATTTACATTTTGGTCGGATGTACGGTTGTTGAACTGTAGTGCACTCAAAAAGTGATTTTTCACCATTGTTGCAAATTTTTTGTCCAGGCATAATGGACTGAAGAATGCATTTCAGTGGGTTCAGATTGGGTTGTCTACAAGTGTCCTGGGTTGCACTGGTGCCTTTTGAAGATTTGGTGAAAAAATCTTGCTCCGTTCAAAAGTTATTAAATGTTTTCATGTCCCGTTATAGCCTATGGAAAAATGTATATGTGCACTGTGAAAATTTTCACGATCATATTTTTTGTTGTCAAGCTGCCTGAAATTGTTTTGTGCTGCCACCATCTTGTTTTCAGTTAGCGAGAGAGAAAAAATGCTGTAATTGAAAAAATAGTGCACTTTGTTAAACACCAACACTTGTGTTTACCTAATCGGGCCCTGAGAAACATGAATCTGGCATTACATTTTCACCAGCTGGTCTGGAAATGTGTTTTTCAAATTTCTTGCACTATTTTACCATTTTTTGTTCATGGCAATATTTTGTGTTACCGCGAAAATAATCACGATCATAAAAAAAGAACTGCAACACTATTTTTTGTGTTCACAGTCACATTCCCATTATAGAGATAGGAGTGCCATGATAAAATTTAAAATAATCAAGGTAACATTGCAGGAACACATTTTTAAATGTGTTGTTTCCTTTGTCACTTCATTGTGGCAAGGTGGATTGTGCTATTGGCCTGAAATTTTCAGGGTGGCAAACTGTTGTCCAACAGATGTGCCTTTTGGTAGTTTTGTATGAAAACATTGTACATGACCATAGTTACAGCATTCCGAAGTTCTGAAGTTTTCCCATAGGATAACATTGTGGCGCTCGTGACACCTTTTGGGGGCCCATATCTCAAAAATGGTTCAAGTTAAGGTCTTTTCATTGCAAAAATGTTTAAAAGGCTGGAAAGCCATGAAAACCATGAAATTATATTTTTTTTCTAGCTTGTACGGTTCCTGAGATATTTGCAAATTAGTGCTCCAATTGCTCATTTTCATGTGCATAGGCCACTATTATTGCCCTCAGAGTTAGCTGTCACAGTGCTTTTCAGTGCCTGTATCTCAGAAATGATGCAAGATATGGATTTGATTGACTTATGTTGAGAGAACTACTTGGTCTCATGATTATAATGACACTTGAATTTTTTTTCTAGCTCCTACGGTTCCTGAGATAAGGGAAAATTAGTGTTAAAGAGTTCCTTGCCTTACAGGGCTACTGTATGGCTCCATATTTATGAGTAAGTGGGAGCCCAGGGCCCGGATGGCCCACGCTCCCACAGACACATATCATTATGCAGAAATGGGCAGCTTGGTGGAAGCGCAGGGCCCAAAGTGCCCCACGCTCCCACTAACACAAACCATTTACTATTTCTATTACACTTTTTAAAAAGGGAAATAAATTCTTTGCAAAAACTCCATTAATGCATCAGTTAGGGTTGTTTCCACACTGGCAGAAGTGGAAATTCCACATTAGGTTACCATCCCACCCCTTACCCCACGCCTCCAAAACCTTAACTCAGATCCCTCCATACACACGCAACATTGTATGACACTATACCACTCAGGCACATCTGTAGGCACAATAATCACAAAACTGTACTGTTTTCACATAACACTATGTAATGAAAAAACAAATACAGTACAATCTACTCTATACTGCCAGCACAGTATGATGACACATTACTGCTGGCATAGCTTCCTAATACAATGTCGCTTAGTCTGCACACATTTTCAGAATATTGATTTATATCTGTCATAATTCAACAATTGGATCACTGAAAGTATCATCGCTACCACATAGGCATGTGGTAGCAGGACAGATACACCTGAAACTTACGCAGTACTTGGAGATACTGCTCCGGTGGAAAACTACCACTAAGACATGTTGTTATGCTGCTGTGTTACCTGGAAATACTCATTAACAGTATGTTATGGTTACCTTTGCATGTTACAACTGTTGCTTTTACATCTTACTTGTAAACTATGCTACAAAAAATTACTTTTATTACTACCACTGCTTGTTATTAGGACTGACTCACTGTATCACAAAACAAAATGCAAACATCCAATGACTGTTGCTAGGCTCACAGAAACTGTCATTTCTAATACACTATGTGTGGATAACATACTGTGTGTTTCATCAGCTGTTAACTATTGAATTATGGGCATCTGCACTATGGTTGCCCAGCATGTGTGTGTGCCCACAAGCCACTATGATGGCTGCAGAACTCATACACTTGGTGCACTGTGATGATGCCTTTGTCTTGGGGAATGTTTACATAGTTGTATGCCACTTCTGTTACCTGATCCTGCTTGTCTCTGGTTGCTTGTCTTGCCTTGGCCCTTCCCTTGCTTGCATGTGTGTGGGTGAGGGTGGAGGGAATGTGGAGTTAGGGTTTTGAGGAGGGGCATCAGGGTGGGGTGGTGGGGTGGTAACCCTAACGTGAAATTTCCACACTTTTGTCGGTGTGGAAACAACACTAACTGATGCATTAATGGAGTTTCTGCAAAGAATATATATACAGGTATATATATATATATATATATGGGATATACAATGGTAAGCTGTCAGATAAATGATTTATCTACACAAGTGCTGTTTGACCTCGGGTAACCTCACGAGTGGTGTAAGCCACGAGTGAGGTGTCGAGAATCAACAGCACCTAGCTCAGAATAAATCATTTATCTGACAGTCACCATTGCATATTTCATTTATGCAATAGGATGCTTTCTATCAGTGCAGGAACATTTGGTTTCGACTGTTTATCTTTATTTTAAATGATAATTTCTGGGAGTTTTGGTTAACTTTCCAAGAGTATGACCGCCTAGCATAGTGGTTGCTATTAAATGAAACACCACTCATTTTGTTGAAAACTTCTTGCTGAATAAATGTCATGCTCACAGTAGTATGCTACCTTTTTCATTTTAAAGTGATTCACATTTGTTTGTCAAAAAGGGAAAAGAAAACTGAATTTTATGCTGTTTTTGCTAAATATAAAAACAAAACTAAAAGGTATCTATAACTGAAACACCACTCATTTTGTAGATATTTTTGTGCTGAACATTTTTCGTGCTCACAGTACCATGCTATCATTTTTTGTTTTAAAGTTATTCACATTTGTTTTTCAAAAAAGTGAACAAAAAATTTAATTTGTTTCTGTTTTTTTGCTAATTGTATAAACTCTATAAGGTATCTATTACTGAAACACCACTCATTTTGTAAATAATTTTGTGCTGAACATTTTTCGTGCTCACGGTACCATGCTATCTTTTTTCGTTTTAAAGTTATTCCCATTTGAATATGGTTAGTACTGCTTTTGAGGCCGAACATTCTAAATGAATTCCGAATAGATTTGTGACATAGAAACTGTGTGTATAAATGAGTAACTGTGTGTATATATAGGGGATACATGATGGGCATGAGTGTGATATGGCAAATATTGTCACTCTTGCAGAGTTCATGATGCAGGAGTGACAATAGTTTGCCATAGCACACGATCAGCCCATCATGTATTCTATATATACAATAGGGCCAAGAGTTTTAGAAGTTTTGTTATGCTGTCTTGTGTTCTGTTCCTGTTTATGTGTTTGCTTATTCTGTGTGTGAGCTTTTCTGAATGGGCTGGCTGTGTTATAAACTCTGGGAGACACATGAGTGTGTTTTGCAATGCTAAATGAGTTAGTTTTAGGTAGAAGTGAGAAACATAATTTTGTGAGGCTGTATTGTTTAGAAGTCTGGCTGCAGTGAAGCTGAGAACATCACAGTAATTGTAATGAACTGAGAAGCAGAGTGTCAGAACAGCTGATACTGTTTTCAGTGGTAATCAAGTTAGCTGCAGGCAGAGTGCAGAGTGTTCTGTGAAATTGTGCTCTTTAGGATTCTGGCTACAGTCAAGCTCAAAGTATCAAAGTAATTGTAATGAGTGAGAATCAGAGTTTGAGGAACAAGTGAGAGTGTGTTTCAGTGGTGGTTGAGTTAGCCGCAGGCAGTAGTTTAGACTGTTCTGTGAAGCTGTGCTGTTTAGAATTCTGGCTGCAGTCACAGTAATGAGCTGGAAGTTGGTGGGCGGGGGAGGTGTGTTTTGTAATGCTCACTTAGTTAGCAGTAGGTGGCAATGATACCTCTGAAGTAGTTCTGCATTTGTGTCTATGGTAACAGCACAGGTGTTTCTTGCATGCTGAGGGGAAAGCTGCCTAGAGTGATGACCTTTTGAGACCTGTGTGTGTAAATGGCTGATATCATCACAGTAGAGCAGAGGATAAAAAAATCACACTGCAGTGGATGATACACTGTTTAATCTCACTCATTTACCACTCACCCCATTGTATATATAAATTTATACATCCAGTGACTCAGATAAATGGATTTATCACACTCTGTTTATCTCCACACTACTATATATATATATATATATATATATATATATATATATATATATATATATATATATATATATATATATATCACCAGTTCTTGATGGGTCAAAACTGCAGTTAAGGGAGAAATTTGCCATCTGGCAGTAATTTTTGACTGCCTATTAGCTTTAACATCTCAAATTTCTGCTGTTACCAGAAGTGGTTTTTGCCACTTAAAAAATTTAGCCAGATTGCAACCACCCCTTGCCCAGTGATATCTGCACACACTAGTGCAAGCTTTCAATATCTCAATAATTGATTATTGCAACATGCGCTACTGTGGCCTTCCAGCTACTGTACTCAGTATCATTGACTCCAGCTGCTTCAGAATTTGGCAGCCAGGTTGTTAACTGGAACATCTAGATTTGATCACATTACTCCTACTTTGTGCGCATTACACTGGCTGTTGATAAAATGGCATTTGGAGTTTGAAATCCTCTTGCTGGTTTATATGGCTACCAATAGACTGGGCCCCCTCTATATTCAAGAACTACTGCCTACCCACCAGGAAGATTCTGAAAGCAATAGAATCCTTCATCAGAAACCCAGGGACTTTTGATAGTCCTGCCAGTGAGACTAAAATCTTTTGGGGACTGAGCTTTTTTAGTTGCTCCACTGAGACTCTTGAACATTGTCTAGAAATCTATCCATTCTGCCCCTTCAGTTGAAACTTTTAAATCTAAATTTAAAGCCTGGCTTTCTAGACAGGCTTTTACAGGAGATTGATGGCTCATGGGCTGTTGGACTGTTTAATTAGGAACTGTGGCTTGAGTTCTGTGTTTTGTAAGTATTGTGGAATCTTGGATATGATTGATGTTTTTTGATTTGTAAAATGTATTTTTATATAGGAAATACATTTGTTGGGACATCAGTCCCATTTTCAACAAAGTCCTGTCATGATGATTGTTTACTCAATTTGTGAAGCATTTTGCGCTTTGGAATGGCATTATAGAAGTAATGTTCTATCTATTTGTCTGCCCATCTGTCTATCTACCCATCTGTCTGTCAGTCAGTCTGTCTGTCGACCAGTCTGTCTGTCTGTCTCTCTATCTATCTATCTATCTTACAAAAATCTAACACACTGTATAAGAAATTCCACTTTAGGAAATTGAAGGCTTTCCTTGTGTCCAGTGAAAGGCCTACAGATGGAGTCTGGTTTTTGTGAGAAGCCCAAATAATAGAAAATAATCTCCTTAGGTTTTCTTTTCCTCTCAGGAACTTCTCTTGTTCCTTGTCAGTTAGTTTCTGAATAATGCAAAAAGCCTATTTACTAGGATTTTATTTAAAAGTTTGCAATCAAAATTGAGAAGACTGGCCTATAATTGTTACAATCTAGAAGCTATTTGTTCTTTTTACAAGTAAACAAATAAGGATATTATTCAAGGTGCTGGAAAATATTCCTGAGGAGAAGGAGTCCTGGAAAGCTCTAGAAAGATAATTATTTATGTATGGACATAGACATTTATAAATCTCACCTGAGAGTCCATCAGGGCCAAGTGGTTTACTCAAGGGAGCCTCACTGATAATTCTTGATATTTCTTCGAGAGAAATGGGGTTTCTAACTTTTGTTTGTCTGTTTCAGGCAACTTAGATAGTTTAACAGATGACAGAAATTCTTGTAAATGTAATCTGTCTGGAAAACATAAGCTCTTATATACATTCGTGTAGTATTCTTTGACATGGTTGTTAATTTCCTTCAAATCATAAGGAATGGTATTTTAATAGGTACTGTATGTATGCCATTATTTGCATTCTGCATCTGTTTTTTAAAGGTGATACAATACAGTTTTATACCTCTAGATGCCATTCTGCTGTCCTTTTAGTGTCTATACAATATTCTGGTATGTATCAACTTTTCTTGTTAAATTAATATCTTTTTGGGGGCTTTGCAACTGCCCTGAATCCTTGTCTTCTCAGAAGTTGCTACATTCTCCTATGAAAAGGAGGAGTGGTAGCTGCTGAGGTCAGTAGAGCTCTATGTAACTTGGAGGTCACACCAAAACAAGATATTGTTAAAAATTGCTCAAAGAATATCAGAATAAATTACAAAAACTTTGTTAATGCTCTAGTTAGGGTTAAAGTGACAAAAGTAGGGAACATCCCCCACTCCATGCAGCACAGCATGTGTGCAATGTGCCTTGGGGTTCTCAAGCCTAATGCTTTTTTAGATTTAAAAGTTTCAGCTGTGCTAAGACCAATTTTTAGATAAGACAGGAATGCATTGCAGTGTTCAATATATATACATAATGTTATTACTATTATTTGTTGGAAGGACTATATGAAACTCATTCAGCTAAAGTGGGAGAAAACCGGCTGGTTAAAACATCAAACAGTATTAAGAGACTAAACAAAGAAAAGGTGGCTGCATCAAGAAGTGTGTTGGTTTATAAATATTTATAATATGTAGTATATTGGTAAAAATGGTGAAGAACTGAGATAATGGGATGTTAAGATATTTACATCAAGTATAGGAACATATAAGGACAATCTGTTAATATGAATGTAGAATTAGAGGCAAGACTGATAAAAATTTTGTCAGTACCATAAAAAATATAAAAAAGTTTTAATTATTTTCATAAATGTATAATATATATATATATATATATATATATATATATATATATATATATGAACATATGTTCATAAAATATATTTCTCAATTTTCTTATAGCTCCCAAGAAGCCTAAAAGATGAAACATTTGGGCAGATGATGAGAAAAAAGACATAGAAAATAAATAAATGTTTTGAAAAATTAACATATGGTGTACCAAGAATCCTTTCATATTCTGAGCTACCTAAACACTTGATTTTGGGACAGACTGTCAGCAGAGCCATCTTATTACCCCACCTCATGTGCCTAGTACAGAAAATGTTCAAATCCCTGTCAAAATGTAATTCTGTGCACATGCAATGCCATTCCATGCCAGGGGTGCGAAAACACATTTTGTCCAGGATTTGAAAAATGACAGCTGTGACATACATGAGGTGGGGGTAATAAGAAGGACATGTTGAAAATCTGGGGTCACAATACTTACAATTTCCAAAGTTAAGAGTGTGCATAGCAAAATTGCAACAAATGGTCATAACATTGACATTTTTACATATTTCAACCCCAAATTTTCAACATAGACTCCTTATGACCCCACCTTATGAACAAATGCAGTGTAGGAAAAATGTTCAAATCCCACCAGAAAGGTGACTTTACCAAGCAACCGCAAAATCACCTTTCAGGCAGGAGTTGCATAATGACAGTCATATTGTTCATGAGGTGGCATCCCCAAAAGGCCATGTTTAAAATTTGGGGTCAAAATGCCAAAAATGGCTAAGTTATGCATAAATGGTGAAACCCCTATTGAAGTACATTGAACTGTATTTACCTTAGTTTCTCATATTGCAGTAGACAGTTGCAACAGCAAGACGTGTCTTCGACTGGAGAGTGGGTCTCGAACCTGGGACCTGTTCAGGTGAGTGAGTGTGTGTGGGGGTGTATTGCGGGGTGTGGGTTGGTGGGTGCTGAGTGGGAGGTGAGGTGGGGGATGGATCAAAGAGGGACAATTTTCTATTTTGCAGGGAGGAAAAAAAAGCATTGAGGGCAGTTTTCTTTTTTATAGGGACTGACATACTGATGTGGGGTGCAACTAGACACCAGAGACATAAATGGAAAAATGGGGATGATGACTGGAGAATGGGGGAGTGGGGAAGGACCACTGGACTACCAGGGAATATGATTTAACACTTGTGGAACGTGATCAGAGAATGGGAAGTGGGGGAAGGACCACTGAACTTCACAGAAAATTATTTTACACTTGGGGATGGTGATTGGAGAATGGGGAAGAGAGGAAGGGACCACTGGAGTACCAGGGACTATCTTTGAACACTTGGGGATTGCGATCAGAGAATGAGGAAGGGGAACCACTGGACTAACAAGGAATATAATTTAGCACTTGGGAAAAGCAATCAGAGAATGGGCAAGGTGGGGAGAGACCACTGGACTACCAGGAAAAATTATAATTTTTAGAGTGGGATGGCGATTGGAGAATGGGGAGAGGGGTGGGACCACTGGAATACCAGGGATATTACTTTATTCAGAGGACACAAATCAGCACATAGGGTGCCATTAGACATGTGGGAGGTATGACAGTTCAAACTGTCATGGACCTTTACTGTTCACAGTCTTTACAGTTCAAACAGTAAAGTTTGAGCTATAAAGAACTCAAATGTTTATTTTCTAATCGAAAAGTCCTTACCTAAGTGTGTGACAGGCACAGTTGTTCTCACCACATTAACTGATATTTGCAGTATTAATTTTAAAATACTAATAAAAGAATCCAACAAAGTATGTAAAGTAGACCTAATACAGGTCTTGCTCATTAGTTACCAGGAGCAATTGGGTAGAAAAACTTTGTTAAAACAGGAGAAAGAAAAACAAGATAGTGGGAGCATAAACAGTATTTCTCTGAGAACAAACAGTAAGTACATTAGAAATTCTGAATGCTTTTAATAATCATTTTGTGACTGCAGGCTTAGCTTTTGACAATTCTCCTGCAAATTTGATACACTCCCAGGTGGATAATCAAGATACTGATCCAAGCGTCACTGACTCAGTCTTCTCCTTGCGTCCTACTATTCTGAAAGAAGTTGAAGACCTGTTGCTAAAATTAGACGTAAAAAAAAGTGCTGGTGCGGATACCCTGGACCCATATTTTTTGAAGGTGGCCATCCATGTGCTAGCCATGCCCCTAACTGATTTATTCAACCTATCACTGACCCAAAGATCCATTCCCTCAATCTGGAGATCAGCGCACATCATACTCCTGTTCAAGTCCGGAAATCCCTGAGATCTAAATAATTACAGACCAATGTCAATTCTCCCTGTTCTGTTGAAATTACTGGATAAAGTTATAAGCAACCAGCTGAGGCAGTACTTAGAAGCCAAGAACCTGCTAAATCCTGTCCAATCAGGATTCAGAGCAAAACATAGCACCATCACAGCACTTGCCAAAGTGACAAATGATTGGCAAAGAGAGCTTGACAACAGGAATTACACTTTTGCTGTGTTCTTGGAACTGAGTAAGGCCTTCGACACTGTTGACCATTCTCTGCTACTCTCTTCCCTGACCTGATTAGGTGCAGACCCATTATCTTTGAAGTGGTTCAGCAACTACCTCACTGATCAATTCCAGCGAGTGAAAGCAGAAGGAGATATCTCGACTCTCAAACCTCTCCTAAGAGGCATTCCCCAGGGTTCTATCTTAGGACCCCTTTTATTCTCAAAAGTATCAACAACATTGATGAAAGCATAACTAAGGTCAATATACATCTGTTTGCAGATGATAGTGTTCTTTATGTAAGCCACCTGTCATTACAATCTGCATGTAACGACCTTCAATCTGAATTCAACCTGCTGCAACACCAACCTATAAATAAAAAACTATTACTTAATGCCAAGAAGACAAAAGCAATGCTCTTTTCTCCCTCTGCTCAAGTGGTAAAGTCAGCCCTATCAGATCCTGTGCCACAGATTACTACAATTCTTGGTGAAAAGTTGGAATTCATCTCTACATTCAAATACATGGGAGTTTGGCTGGACCATAGGCTCTCTTTTATAGAGCACATTTGAAGAATTACTCAAAAAACTATGACAGAGACTTGACCAGTTCTTTAGGATAGCCCACTTCTTAACTAGAGATGCTAAACTACTGCTGGTCCAGTCAACCTCTATATCTTTGATAGCCTATGCTGACATCCTGTATAGTCATTGTCCTACTTCATGCCTCACCAAACTTGATACACACTATACCATAGAGCTTTGAGGTTCATCACAGGCCTTCCATACTCCACTCACCACTGCTCCTTATATCAAGCAGTGGTGTGGAGTTCTCTTCAATACAGGCGATAGAAATGCAGCCTTATGGACCCTGACAGCCATCTCCAAAAAACTTCCCCAATACATTATAGACTGTCTTCCTCTAAAACCAATAGGCAATTATACGACAAGTTGCACATCCATCTTACTGAAGGTTCTCAAAGTTAACTCTGCTTTGGCAGGGCTGCTATAAGCTTTACACTGTCCTTGTTGAACAAACTGCAAAAAAAGCTAAAATGAAGGTCACCCATCAGCATCTCATCCGTCAAGCTCTTATATTCTCATCTCAGAAATTAACAGTGCAATTGTTTTCCATGACCCTGGTTTGTCATCATGTTAACCTGTACCATTGTGATGACTCTGTTTCCCATCTTGATATTGGCCTACTTTCCTGCTTTCTCCAACCTTCTCTTCACAACCCTTCACAGGATATATCCACCATATACATGCCTTACCTCCCCTTCCCCCTCCCTGTAATCCCTCGCTGCCTCCTCTATTTTATTTCCCTATCTATGGGACTACACATCTCACCATGTTATCCCCTCATTCATACATTACATACCCCTCCTGGTACCCCCATCTGCCATTAGTTGGCTGTTCCCTTATGCCATCTTCATGGCTGGTTCTTGTGATTGCCCCTGGTAAATGGACTCCCTGGTATTTCTCTACAGTAAATATGGATTATATGTAACTGTATTTATGTAATTAAGGTTTGAATGGTGGATCTGACCCTTTTGTATTTGGATTCTCCTCTGCTATGGTTCTTCTCTTTCCCCCTTTTTTTGTTATTTCAGTCTCCTAATACTGCACCAATGTGAATGTGTTTATATACTTTTATATACATGTATGTGTACATATATATATATATGTTTTTATGTTGGATAATACCCTACCCTGTTCTAACCAGGTCCATCTTGTAAAAGAGCTCTGCTCAATGATGTTCACCTAGATAAATAAAGATTTTGATTGATTGATTTATGGATTGAAATACTTAACAATCAACACTTCAAATAATTTTCAATTACCTGCCTGTCTACCAATTATCACAAAACCCATTATAATTCAGAACTGCTGAGATATCTTCTCACCACACTCTCCAAAGACACACCCTTGGCACAGACCCTATCGTCCCTGAAATGTTCTAGAAACAATTTCATTCCCTCTGGACTGTAGATGAGGGGAAAACATCCCATGTTAACCAATGGGAAAAAATGTTTTTTTCCCATATTTTTTACCACTCCATATCTCAAAAACCATACAAGATGCCCTCATGAAGCTTTCCTCATCTTGACACACTGACAAAATGACAGTGCATGCCAAAGTTTCGGCTATTAAGTCAAAAAATGCTAAAGTTATTAAAGGTACACTGTCAACCTGTTTTTCATCATATTATTTCTAGCTAAAGACCTACATTTTATGATTGCTTACCTTCTCTAAAATTCATTGATGTTGCTGTTTATTTTGTCTGTCTCCTTGTTTAGTAGAACTGAAATGCATGGTAATGTTTATTTGTAAATAGCCTTGTTTTGTTTACAACCCTGGATCTGAACTTACTGCATACTTTCTGAGCATTAGAAACCCCCTAAACAGTGCAGTCACTCATGAGGCAGTAGCCTCCTAACCTCCCACTACATCATGAGGGGCTAGACTATGTTGGAGGTGTTCCCAAGTCCAGGAAAGATGCAGTTGGAGTTGATCAAGAAATGCAAACAAACCTGTTTTGGTGTGGTAACACCAGTATGTTGGGCTGTCTGTTTTTCACTTTTTTAAATAAAAAAGAATCAGAATCAAACTACCTGTTCATCAGCAATCTTTACAGAATGTTTGCAATCATAAAATGTGTTTTCCAAACTAGTGACACTGTGAGACCAAAGTGGGTTGACAGTGTCCCTTTAAGGTACAACATTTTGAATTTAACTTAGAAGTGCTGGTACAGCCCTAACCATAGGGGCTCTACATAATACATGCTGATAATGCAGATATACATATATATATATAAAAGACAAAGAACCTCTGTGCGCAAACACTGAGGCAAGGGTTATCCCAAAGGGCATTTGGCTTGGAAGCTAAGTTTCAAGAAAATACAAAATCACACATGCCCACACAATGCAAAGCATCATGGGCTGCATATGCAAATTACCACAGAATGTTATGCTGGTTCAACTTTAAGCAAAATTGCATGGTGCCGAAAGGCCTCTCACACAGTTTGTAAAGGGTACTAATAATATATATATATATATATATATATATATATATATATATACAGATACAGAGATATAGATATAGATATAGATATAGATATAGATATAGATATAGATAAACAGTGGTTGCTACAGCTAAGCTGCCTGATACCTCCCTGCACTAACCGATGCCGCATAGTACCACTTAGTACTGCTCAGCATGTCACTCGGTGCAGCAGGTCAAGTAATTTTGCATTGCAGTACAGTTTGCCTTATAGTGCAATTCAGTATTATTCCACATGGTGGTGATAGCAACTCATCTACAGCTTGCAAGTGCCAGAATTTGTATTTCTCTACTGTTTGTCTAGGTGCACCAGCAGATGGAGTTTATTGTTACTGGAGATTTTTTTGTCTGTTTAGTGCTTCATATCAGTGCTGGACCTGCTCAATATGTATCCCACATCCTCGATTACCAAAATGCAAAAATGTCAAAAAAATAAAAAAATAAAATTAATGGTTTTGTTAGAAGGTTATTCCCTTCCTCTCATACTCATCGCCCAGATATAATACCAACAACAAATAAACTACTGACATTTTTTTGCTCCCCGAAACCTCTACCCCATCATGTTATACATCAGACTGCATAAACAAAAAAAACAAACAGTTACTACACATTCACTGTCTAGGGCTCCCCTCCCCTCACCGGCTGATCTCCTATTTCAATAAACCAACCCAACCACAGAAAATAGAAAAGTCTATCTATTTCAGTGAGTCAGAAGAAACAGGATGTAGGGAAACATCAATAGCCTCACACGGTAGCAAAAGGAACAGAAAATTGAGTAAACATCCCACTCTAGACATAGAAACAAGAACCGGATCCTATTAAAAAAATGAAATATGGGATAAGAACAGACTACTAAACCTACTAATAGTAGCAATAAGGATTTAAAAGAAGGGGAAGGGGGGAATTCATTCACATAAAAGGGTTAAAATAGAGCCACTCTATAGTAACAAGAGTCTAACAGTTCAACAACAGTCTGGAAAGTATTAACATAGACTGTACACTGAGTTTGGGGCATAACACCTGAGAATGTATTCCCCAGACATACTAGATCTAGAAAAACTATAGAGATTGGTTAAAGCCCTGGGTAGCAAATAAGTAAGAAGAGACGAGAAGAGGCCAGAGGGATTCATATTCCATTAAATGGAATAGGTAGAACCTACTGCACTTTATATTATTTCTGCAGCTGTTACCCTACACAACCACATCCTCTCCCCTCACCGACTTGTCTGCATTAGTGTGTAGAAAAACAAAATAAAAAAAACGCCACCTATCCTTAACAAAAATAGCCCATAAGAAAAAATAAGTGGCATGTGACAAATAGCATCTTCATTCAAATCACCACTACTAAACCTATATACCGAGTAAAAAGTTTACTATACCTAAGTAGGAGTGGCTGTGTGGAGAGATATACTGCAAAGTTTGAAAGAATAGGAAATAGTAAAGTCTATCTATTTCAGCAAGTCGTAAAAAAACAGGACATAGTAAAACCTCAATAGCCTCACACGTTAGCAAAAGGAATGGAAAATTGAGTAAACTTCCCACTCTAGATATAGAAACAAAAACCGGGTCCTATTAAAAAAACTGAAATAAGGGCTAAGAACAGCCTGCTAAAACCTACTAATACTAGGAATAAGGATTTAAAAGAAAGGGAAGGTGGGGTCATTCAGATAAAAGGGTTACTGTGTGACTGTTTTTATTCCCCAATAGACCCACTCTGTAGTAACAAGAGTCCAAGAACAGTTCAACAGCAGCCTGAAAAGTATTAACATAGACTGTACTCTGATTTTGGGGCTACTGCCTGAGAGTGTATTCCCTAGACATACTAGATCAAGAAAAACTAAAACAATCAGTTAAAGCCCTGGGTAGCAAATAAGTAAGAAGAGAAGAGGCCAAAGAGACTCATATTCCATTTAATGGAATGGGTAGAACCCAGTGCACTTTACATTATTTCTGCAGCTGTTACCCTACCCAATAACATCCTCTTCCCATCCCCATGGACACCACACTATTAAGTTAACAGGAGAAAAAAAATTACATCAAACACCTCCAATGAGGTATCCACTACACTGTATCACATTGTGCCCCCCCAGTGGATCCCACCAAATGTGTACATATTGTTATTTTTATTTGTTACAAACTAAGGAACATTACACAAAACAAAAATGTTCTATCCCATTGATCAAACACCTATCTTAATGAAGGTGTTAGACACCAGCCTGTTGCTGTGACATTACAATACAGTGCTTTGTTTGTAAGGTGGCTATCAGCATTAGCAGTGCTAAGAGGAATGTTCACCCTCATATCCAATATATGCTCTATGCAATGGTATTCAAAGCAACACGGTCAGTCAGTGAATAATCATATGGGGTACGGAATTAGAATCCCATTGACATGTATGTGAGGTGGCATTATAATTATAACAGGGTATGTTTAGTCTGTCAGTGAATAAATTACAGCCACTCAAGTGCCCCCCCCCCAAAAAAATGGTCTTACCTAATAGTGCTTTGCACGGTAATGCACGCTAACAATATATAGTGGTTTGGTGAGTTGGGAGGGGTGTGTAAATGAGCAAATTGATTAGTGAATATTAAAATGCAAATGTCACTTTGACAAGTGGTGGACAAGGAATACTTTCATTGTTTCATGATACATCAATGAATAGTGTAGAACTAAGAAAAACCTTACTAGTGAAAGTCAGTAACAGAATCAGTGTGTTGATAGAAGATGCTCATGTTAGCCAGAAATAAAGTCTAGAGATGTTGTATGCATGAAATATATATATATATATATATATATATATATATATATATACAGTATATATATATATATATATGAGTGAGCCATAATAAAATTTAACATTACAAAATTACATAACATCTTGAAAATAATAAAAATAATAGAGAAAACACTTTTCCTGGTAGAGTGTAGTGGCCCACTAAATATGTTTCAGCAAGTAATTGTAGATAATAGTATGCACTTACAAGACTTTAAACAAACATTCCATTTACTTACACAAAAGTACAAATTGTACACAGTGGTGTACAGTATACTAGGCACATCAAGGCAGAACACCATCCCCACAAATTGAAGTAAAAATCCTCCCACTCAGCTAAGATGTAAAGTTTCTTCTGAACCAGTGATGCAACAGTTCATAAAGCACATCTTTGGACAGTATTTTTACATGAACATGAATGTGGATGCCATACAGTAGTTTGACAAACTGCATGGCTGCCTTATTCCCCCCAGCATACAAAGCAAAGGAACACCCCCTTCCAAAAAAAAAATAACACATGAACAGTTACACAGACACTTTTATTATCAGTCATGTGCTCTGTGGATCTCAAATTGAGACTAGTAGCACAGAAATAATGACCACTGTAATTACACTGTATATTGGTAAAAGAAGCTGGTATGATACATTATTATTGAATTTGTGATCTATTTATGTATCTTTCTCTTTTCAGAGAATAATGAGAAAAATGTCTTATCTTCTAATCTGCCATATCATTTCTCTCCACTGGTATGACACTGTAGAGTGGCTGGGCATGCTTTTTGCTGGTCCCCCTAGGAATTAAGGGTCAAGGAATTCTGAAAGAGGGTGATCATATTACATGCAACCTAGAGGGGACAAAACTGAAATGTTCTTTCTCTCGGTCACATGTTTTTTGTTGTGTGTTTGTTTTTAATAACCAGGGCTTCACTTTAATCATACAATTATTCACCATGGAATCTGAAAATGAACTTTGCATAAACGAATGCATATATCCTGATAAACTTGGTTTTGCTTTTCAAGAAACACATGATGTTGCTCAAAAATTCAACCTGCTCTAACAAGTTGATAAATTACTAAACATATTTAGTTGTAAAGCCTGTAAAGAAATCCAAGACTCCATTTTAAATACTACAGTATATGGTGTCAGCATGCTTTTTAAAAATGCATATGAAATACAAATCACTATTATAAATACAGTGAAATGTTGGCTTGCATGAGAAAGCCAGCAGTCAGAAAAGAACATTATCTTAAATCAACTTTAGGTTTTACAGTTAAATTATTGCTTTTATGGTCCCTCAAACCCAATACACTGGGCTTTCTGTGAACAATAGAAGACAGAAAACTAAATTGTCCTAACTGGTTGTGAAAGAACAAAAATGCATTCAGGCTTAATAACACAAGTAATTCCATTGTTATGCCTGTTGCACAGTGTCTGACATGCTGACCTCTATTTTGTTTTCTATCGAGAGTCTTTAAGCTTGGCAACTCATAATTTATTGGTGTGGATTTTAAATTCTTGGATGGTCACCATAGGCAAACATAGACAACATTTTCAAAGTCAGTTTGCTAACATTTCATTGTGTTACAAACTGATAAATTGTTTATATGCTTTAATGCCCATAAACAACATCTAAAAATGTAACAGTTTTAATACGTAGTAACAAATCACTCAAACACACACAGTAGTAGAAACATTGTATCAGGCTCACTTCAGAGATTATCTTTTAAGAGTCAATTCAAATGTGACTATTATTCACTGTTAAACCTGCCAAGTATAAATTAGTTTAACAAGATAATTTAAAGGAAAACTGCACCCTCATATCTTCTAAATGTTATTTGTTTCCATGTCAACAGACAACTCTTTTCATGTAGCTGTTAAAGATGTATGCAAGTGTTTCAGTTAGTTTTCACATTTTATACTAGCCCTGTCACTCTCCTGGAAGGGTCCATTTCATGGTTGTTGAAATCTCATTGTCCCCAAGAGCTGCATTAACATATGAGAACATGATGTCAGATCACCCATTTATATTATGTATCTATATGCTAAAATAACAAATACCCTGCAAAAACTCTCTGGAAACTTATAAACTGAATGGAGTTTTAAAGGGAAAAAATGCATTATAACTCAGATAGCTTGTAAAACTCATTGAAGGTAAATGTGGTATTTCACAGCTTCTTGCAACTTGGTTCTTCTAAAAGTACTTAAGCAGACAGGCATACTGAGGAGTTTAAAAGTTGATTACGCAGCACATTCTCATATGCTAATGCAGCTCTCAAGGACAATGAGATTTTAACAACCATGAAATGGACCCTCCCAGGAGAGTGACAGAGCCTAGTATGAAGTGTGAAACTAACAGAAGCAATTGCATACATTTAACAGCTACATGAAAAGAGTTGTTTATTGACATGGAAGCAAATGACATTTAGAAGGTATGAGGGTACAGTTTTCCTTTAAGCTGTTTTTACTGTGCCCTTTATTCAGTCCCTCATCTGAAAGAAGTCTGCGCAGTGTCTGAAGGGGATTAATGATGCAGACACCACCCAACCCCCACCCCGCCCCTCCCACAACTCAGTGAATGCTTTCATTAGGACAGCCATGCTTAAAGGATTAAAGGACAAAAGACCCCTACCCCCCAACTCACTTAATGCACACATCCTGCCTTTCTTAAGAAATATTAGTCCACCTACAGTGCATGACTTCATGTTCAAGGAGGCCAGCCAGATCTAAACACTTGAAAAACTGGTTTTCAGTGTGGTAAGTGAGACAAGGAATCTAATGAAAGCACAAAAGTAAATTCAGTCATTGTGTGCTTGTAGACATACAGAATAGAGCTGTGTTTAATTATTTATACTAAAATGAAAAATAATTTTTCCTCACACTTCTCAGTAATACTCACATTTTACCCTCATAACCAACACCCACATGTGCTCATATCCAGACTCACTACCACACTTAGAAACATAGACTCTGTTAGCAGATAAGGACTTCTAGGCCCATCCAGTCTGCTCATAATCCCTGTACTTTTGTACAGCTTCTGACCCTCCATCTGTTTTACCTCTGTGGTTCCATTATGCCTGTACTATGCATGTTTAAATCCAACAACAGGGCTTACTCCCACTACCTCCTTTTGCAAACCATTCCATGCATCCACTACCCTCTCTGTGAAGAAAAACCTCCTCACATTCCCTTGTAACCTGCCACCTTCTAATTTCATGTCATGCTCCCTCATTCTTGCACTCCTTCTCTATTGGAATATAGTATGTCTCCCCCCTGTACATTGTATATGCCCTTAAGATCGCACATATGATGACAACTAACCTCATAATCCAAACCTGTACCCTCTGACAGTATACCCACATTCACACTCACTCACTCTCAGTCTTTCACAGGCAAGTAAAAACAACAGAGTGACATGGTAGTTTAAGGTGTGAAGGAACCTATGTATCTGTATGTTTTCAGTTTTTTGTAGAAGACAGGAAGTTATTATCCCTCTGTACAGACAGTTGGTGTGACCCCATCAAGAGTTCTGTGTGCAGTTCTGGGGACCCCATCTCTGCAAGGACAGAGGATGGAGGCAGTCCAGAGATGGGCAACTGAAATGGTGCAAGGTTTGCCACAGAAGCCATACAAAGAGAGACTAAAGAAGATTAATATATATACCCTTGAGGAAAGGATGGGGGGCACATGACAGAAACTATCATGTACCTCAAGATGTAATGTAGATGGGTGTTTGAATGTGACGGTGGGGAACAAGTGGGGAAATGAGAGAACTGTAGATTCCAGTGTGACATTCCATTTAAGTTTTTTACAGTGTGGTATTTTTTTTTTATTGGAAACTCGGAATTACAAACCTTTGAGCTAAGAGCTCATTTACAAAGGATCTTCGCCAACACTTAAGGAGATATGTGGTAGTGACAGGGATCCTGAAACATGAGAATTATTCTGATCCCCCTTCAGCTGTCCCCTAGTGAACATACATTAGTGGAATACAGGTAAGCGTACCATTTTAGTACAGTACGTCAATAAGAAAAAAAAACTTCTACACTAGTAGGAAAATGCTTTTTTACTACAATCCCCACAGTACCCTCTTTTATATTCTTTTTTAAAAATAAGCATTTTCTGTTGAGACACTTCTAACTAGGGCTTTCACACCATGTAGGCACAAGCCATTAGGGTTACCACAAATTGGTAATGCTGTGTCTTATTTTATTTTGTTTCTATGTTTAAAAGAAATACAAGTTTATCAATTAAAGTTTTAGTTGATCTCTCCCTGTTAGATCCTGTGACACGGTGTGAAAATGGACCAGGTGCTGGATTCAGAGGGATAAACCTGCCTAACAGTATATCACTTTCTGGGATATATGGCTTTTTATTTAAATAAATTAAGGATCTTGCTTGGGAGAAAAAACAGCAATATCGACAGGTGGCATACATTAATCGTTACATGCAAGAGATCTGTCATGGTAAAAATCCTCATAATATTTATTAAATGACTGATTACAAAAAAAAGATGAGTCAAAATGAATTGGGGGCCGGAGACAATAACACTGGATTTTACTTTTAATAAAGCGTTTCATATTTCCTCAACAGATAATGATTTTTTTTTTCCTTTGGTGTTCTGCATTTCTCTGGATAGCTTACTGAAGGTGCGCTGCATTACATCTTCAATTCAGAAAGACTATACAGTACATCCACTTCTTTATTACAAAGGGTTGGTAACTGCCTCTCATAAAAACTAACTGACTGACACCCACATCCACTTCGTGGACATACACAAACTCATACTATGACAGATGTTACTGATAGTTTGGATCAGCCAAGAAATTTGCCAGCTTGCAATGAGAATGTACGCATGAGTGTGGGCTGGTATTGATGTGTGGGGTTGGGGTGATGGGTGACTGGGGCAGGGTAGATTGTTATATGCAGGAATGGGCTTGGCTCCTCATCTCATGGGACAATTTGTACATTAAATAAATCAGTGTATAAAAAGAAATCTGTCACTGATGGAGGGAGATTAATTAAGAATGAAAGTACAAGTTCCATATGGTGGTAAAAATGAACACAAGTGTCATCAGAAATGTTGCTGTATTGTTCTCACAAGTGATGACTATCCTTATTGAGAATACTTCACTGTCTTCAAGTGCTTCTATTGACGAATAATTTAATTTAATTCATGCCTGACAACCTAGTTTAAGTCATTTTCATTATGATATATTACAGACTGATTGATGTAAGATTCACACCTGCAAATGGATGAGTGTCTGTATGATGGAGGTGCATGTTCGAGTCTCACCAGTGTGAAATTTATGTGAGCACAATGTGGTAGTGAGTATGAAAAAAAGAAACTGATTTTGCTTTCAGCTCAGCAATAAACCACTGACTAGTGATCCTTCTTCCTGCTCGATGCATCTCAGATTTGTAATTAGGGATACTCTGATGGCTAGCTGACCCAATTCCAAATGCTACACAGTATGTTAGATAAATGTGCTAGTAGGTTAGCTCTGATTAAAACATATTCACTGTAAAAAATCTAAACAAAGCAGCAATGAACCCAAATCATATAGTAATTAAAAAGATCAAAAAAATCTTAGGGCCAGTTCTACCTGAATTTGTTTGCTGAGACCACTGTAAGGCAGAATGCTGCAGCCATTTTACAATTGTCAGCATTTTAAATAAGCTTAGAAACCTAGTATGCACATAAGTTATGTGGTTTCTGCTAGGTAACCCATTTTGCCCTACATTACCTGCTCAGAAAATCAGCATCTAATAAGATTATTATACCTTAACAAGAACAATGCACTAATACCTTCTTTTTCTTCAAAGAAATTGATTCCTGCACAATTTCTTTGTCTTTGTTCATTCAGGTGGTTATCCGATAGAGTGGAGTCATAGCCCATCCCCCAGGCTAGCAGGGAAGGACTCTGGGTGGCCAAAATAGGAGGGAGTAGAATGGAGGAGATGGAGGCAAGAGAAGGGAAGGTGACATTATGGAGGGTGGTCTCACTGAATGCAAGAAGCCTAGGAAACAAATCCGCTGAGCTACAGGCACTCTTAACAGTGTGGAGGGTGGATATTGCAGCTGTCACAGAAACATGGGCAACTGAGCACCAGGACTGGTATCTGGCAATCCCAGGATACAAATTATACAGCAAGGACCATAAGGAGGGGAGGAGGGGTGGGGTGGCAGTCCATGTGAGTGATGGTATCAAATGCACAAAGGACGAGGGAGAAGAAAGGAGAACAGAGGCAATCTGGCTGCAGCTCCTAGACTCAAGGGGTAGGAAAGTGAGGTTTGGGGTGGTATACAGGCTGCTGTCCCAGTCTGAGGAGCTTGACAGGGAGTTAGTGGGACAAATCAAAAAGATATGTAGAAAAGGGAAGGTGGTCATTGTGGGGGATTTCAACTTGCTGGGGGTTGACTGGAGCATTCCAGTCACCTCCAGTGCTAGGGAGCAAGTGCTCCTGGTTGCGATCCAGGAGAGTCTCCTGACACAGTTGGTTAATGTACCTACTAGGCTAAAGAACACTTTAGATCTGGTATTGTCGAATGGGGAGGCAGTGAGGGAAATAAAGGTATAGGACTCACTAGCCTACAGTGATCACTAGGGCTGTAATTAATTCACGGCATGCACAGAATTGACAGGTTCCATGAAAATTGGTGGGTGCCATGAATTATGCCAAATCAGGAATACAGTGCTCCCTCACTGTATTTGTATTTTTATAACATTCAAAATATGTTTGTTTGACTTTACAAAATAAATATTGCAACCAGAAAGTATGTCAGCTTCCACTCAGTTCTTGCCCTAGCCCCCCCCCAAACTCAGTGTGAAATACCAGTAGTACAGTACAGTACTGTATGCAAACAGAAATAAAGAGATGTGGCTTTTGCTTACTAAATCATACACTGGAGTGAGTGACCTTTCACTGTAGTGGTGTGCATGAGGGAGTGCTGCACAAAAACATTAACAGCTCTGCTCTGCTTCGGTCCTTCCCATTCTCCGACTGCAGCTATTCCATTTCTGTTCATGTAACTCACACAGGACAGTGTTTATTTATATTAACAACTTCTAGTTGATTTAATTCAGTGTCAGCACTCAGTCAATTGTCAGTTAATTGTCATGGCTTAATTTTGTCTGCTGAAGTTGATGAAGTAAATCACTACGCTACAAGTAACATGCAGGTATTAATTCTCAATTGCACTCTATATTTGCTGTCATGATGTCTATATGATGTTTTAATGCATTCTAATGAAGTAAACGATCTTTAAAATCTTTTTAAAAAACTATTTCAGTGAGAGTGTTTTCCCATGAAAAACGGAAATTTGCCCGTGCATGAGCCATGAAATCATGCTGTTTCTACGGTGAAAAAAATACAGCCTTAGTGATCACCAAATGGTGTGGTTTAATATCACGATGTGCTGAGAGCCAGAAAAATCAGTTACTCGGGACGTAAACTTCAGGGGGGTGGACTTTGAGAGAATGCAGGAAGTACTGAAAGGAAAACTCTATTTTAGGGAAAATCATGGAACAACTAATTAAAGATAGATTGGAAAACAAACTGGAAAAATTTAACATTCAGGATTTATCTCAGCATGGATTCAAAGCAGGTTTCTCATGTACAATAAATCTTATATCATTTTACCAACATATTGCTAAACTATTGGATAGTAATTTAGCTACTGATGTATTGCTGTTAGACTTCAGTAAAGCATTTGACTATATATCACATTCCTTATTAATAAACAAACTACATAACTCTAAAATTCCACTTTGTTTAGTAAATTGGATATCAGAATGGCTGTTTAACAGTACCCAATCAGTTAGAATAAATGGAGTTCTTTCAGCACCTGTAGCTGTCACAAGTGGGGTCCCACAGGGTTCCGTCTTGGGTCCGATTTTGTTTAACTTTTTCATTCATGATATGGTAATAGAATCAAATAACTATTTATCAAAATTTGCTGACGATACAAAACTGGGTGGAAGATTTGATACCATAGAAAAATTTAAAACACTAGAACAAGACTTGTATACAATTGAACAATGGGCTAGCAAAAATTTTATGTTATTTAACATCAATAAATGCAAGATCTTGCACTTCGGTAGGAATAACCCATCTTACAACTACTATTTAAATAAACAGCTATTGGAATCATCCAGCTGCGAAAAAGACCTTGGTATATTAATAAACAACAAACTGTCATCAGATGACCATTGTAGTAAAGCGGTTAGATCTGCTAATATTGTAATGAGACAAATTAAAAAAACCTTTATTAGTAAGTCAGAACATAATCTGATACCACTATATAGAGCTTATGTTAGACCCCACTTGGATTATGGTTCTCCCTTTTGGAGTCCTTATATAAAAAATGACATAAATCCTCCGGAACAAATACAATGAAGATTAACTAAATCTATTCCAGGATTGAAAAATAGGTGTTATGACATCAGGTTACAACAGACTGGTCTCTATCCCTTAACACTGAGAAGATAAAGGGGAGATTTACTCCTAATGTATAAGTTAGTTCATAATTCCAAGTTATTTAACACATGTGGATTGGCATTTGCAGAAAAAAGAATTGTGGGAAGATTACACACCAAGCAACTAAAAGTAGAGTGGGCCAATAATAAAAAATACGACAACTTCTTTAATATAAGGGCAGCAAAATCTTGGAATTCTTTACCACCTACTGTTGTCGACTCAGTTAATTTTGACACCTTTAAAACTAGGCTTGATCTCTGGTTATTAGCCTAGAGATCTGACTAAATGTCCCACTGTAGAGGGAGGACAATCTAGATGGGCCTTGTGCCTTCTTTTGTCCTAATTTTATCCAGTAAATCCAGTAAAACTGGAGGGCATAAGGCAGAAAATGGACATGGAGCAGAAATGGGATATTATTAAATGGGGGGTTACAGAGGTAACAGAAGTCTGCACCAAGGCACAGAGTAAGAGGAGCAGAGCAAGAAAACCATGCTGGTTGAACAGCGAGGTTGTAGAGCTAGTGAGAGCAAAATGAGTAGCGCACCAGGGGTTTAGGAGGACAGGGAAGGAAGTGGACAGGGAGGAATATGCAAGATGGTCCAGAGATGTGACTAGAAAAGTGAGAGAAGCCAAGACGCAGAGGGAGATGAGATTAGCACAGGGAATTAATGGGGAGAGAAAGACTTTTTCAGCTACATCAGGGAGAAAATGAAGTGCAAGCAGACAATAGTGAGGATAAAAAGGGGTGGAAAGTGGATGGAAAAGGGGGAGGAGCAGGCAGAAGCACTGAATGAATACTTTTGCTCAGTGTTTATGGAAGAAAGGGGGAGACCACTACTAGCATGGGCTGGGAAGGTGGGGACAGGGGGGGAGAGGAGGTGACAGATGGAAGAATTGAGGCAAGTAGAGTCCTAGAGGGACTGAGGGCACTGAAGGTAGACACAGCACCAGGGCTGGATGGTATCCACCTCAGGGTGCTGAGGGAGATGGCAGAGGTGTTGGCGGAGCCGCTGGTGGATCTGTACAGCACCTCACTGTAGTCAGGATGTGTGTCACTGGACTGGAGGATGGCACATGTAGTACCATTACACAAGAGTGGGCCAAGGGATAAACCGGGTAATTATCGTCCGGTAAGTCTCACCTCCATAGTGTGCAAACTCATGGAAACGATACTAAAGGAAAGACTGGTGTTGTACCTGGAGGACAGTGGCTTCCAGGATGTGAGGCAGCATGGGTTTGTTTAATGGAAGTCTTGTCAAACCAGCCTCATACAATATTATGACTGGGTGACAGGTGAGCTGGATAAGGGTCATGCGGTGGATGTTCTTTATTTGGACTTCAGCAAGGGCTTTGATTCAGTGCCTCATGGGTGGCTTGGGGAGAAGCTAACTGGTGTAGGGTTAGGGGCAAAAATGATGAACTGGATTACAAGCTGGCTGAGTGGCAGGCTGCAACAGGTTGTGGTGAGAGGGGAGCTCTCAGCTCCAAGGCAGGTGACGAGTAGGGTGCCACAGGGCTCTGTGTTGGGGCCAGTATTGTTTGGGCTCTTCATATCAGGCATTGCACATGGGGTGGTGAGGAAGGTAAGTCTGTTTGCTAATAACACCAAAACTGGAGCAGTGGTGGATGGAGAGGAGGGATGGAAGCATCTGCAGGGGGACCTACGCAAGCTAGAGGAGTGGTCAGAGAGGTGGCAGCTGGGGTTCAATGTGAAGAAGTGTAAGGTTATGCACTTTGGGGTGAAGAACCCAAGGAGAGAATACTGGCTGGGGGGGGGTTAAGCTGGGGATCACTAAGGAGGAGAAGGACCTGGGGTAATGATAACAAGGACCATGAACAACACTGCCCAGTGCAGGAGAGCAGCTGCAAGCGAACAAAATGCTGGGGTGCATGGAGAGGGGGTTTTCATCCAGATGAAGAGGAGTGATCTTGCCCCTCTACAGGTTGCCGGTAAGGCTGCACTTAGAGTATTGTGTGCAGTTTTGGAGGCCATACCTAAAACGTGATATCAGGCTACTGGAGGAGGTGCAGAGGAGGGCAACAAAGATGATGTGTGGAATGGAAGGGAAAGACTGTGACAGCAGGCTGGGAGACCTGAATATGTACACCTTGGAGGATAGAAGGGACGGGGGGGGACATGATAGAGACATTCAAGTGTAACTCCCCTGCAAATGGGGGTTCCCAAACCTGAATGGTGTTCGGCGTTTAAGCCATTTATCTGTGAGTGCTTTTAGAGCCTCTGGTACTGTCTCTTTAAGAGCTGTCTGCTTGCAGACGTTGTTAGTCTGTATGGGAGGTATTGTGTGTTTAATACTCAAATCCCGCCTGGGCCACTGAGCAAATCGCTTTGTTTCTGCAGTTGCTATATGCACAGAGGGAGCCCTTTCAAGCGATGTGATTGTTTGCCTGAAACCAGTAAGAGTGCTAAGTAGGATGTAGTTTGTCTAACCTGCCTTTCTTGCAGCTGGGACTCTGTGTGTTTTGCCCTTCCATTTTGGATCTGAACTATTGACTAGATCCAATCAGTACAGGGGGGCCTCTAAAATGGAGTTTGTTCGGACCAACCAGAATCAGGACTTTCTTGGGAGCCAGCTTACCATAGGAGATATAGCTAGTAATTCTGGGAAGTGAAGTTCTGGACCTTGGCACCTATTTGCACCAACGGGGAGAGTTCTGAGTGATTGATAGCTGAGTCCACCAATTGAACCAGGTGGCGTCCAAAGGGAATGCTCTGCCTTGTGGCTGGACAGATCAGATCCATTGTGACCGTGAGGAGAGAAGGAGCTTCGAATTTCTGCGCTGTACAGTTTCGTGCAGGAAGCGCGAGGGAGGCCTAAAAGTTGGGCTGTTGCATTGCGAATTCAAGTTCGGACTGAGTCCATACCTACAGAGAAGAAGAGAGGCTGAAAGAGTGGGAAGCAGGTTCACCCTGTAGAAGACTGGAGAATCTGCTTAATCGCGCTCGGTCTGTCAGGAAGTGAAGCTGCAGTGTGAACTCCCAGGTTTAGCAGTAAGTGAGATCAGGACCTGAAAGCAGCTGCCTTGTATAGTAATTTCCTTTACATATAAATGTGTAGAATGCTTGTGAAGGACAGCTAAATGGGTTCTATTGTCCCCGGGCAGTGTACACTAAAAGCAAGTGAATGTATGTGGACTGAATCCATCTGCTGATCAAAGCTGTGTGCCTGGCTTGTAGAATTTCATCTCCCTGCTATGTGTGGGAGTCTGGCAATCCAGGAACCCCATCTGTGCCAGTTTTCAGCATCAAGTCTGTGAGTACAAATCAGGGTAGCTCCCTGCCATCGGTTTATCAAATTGCAAGCGTGTCATCTAATTATTGTGGTTTTCATTTCTTCATGGACTGAGCCATCTGGCTCCAGATTACAATTGGGTGTTGTGCATATTCTCTTCCACAGGGCCCTTTTCCATCTGCACCTGCCGGCCAACCCCAGGCAATGGACTTGGCTAGCCCCCTCAACCTGGGTACCCAGAGTGTGACTGTCTAGACCCTCTAATGTGCACAGTACTGTGATCTTATGCTGCTAATTAACCTGATTTCCCCCTCCTGTGTTATTGTCCCCCTAAATAAACCAGATTTAATGTTGTTAAACTTTAAACTGTTTGACATGTCCATACCTACTCATCTAGCATTGTAGAGGTTGGTGTATGCTGATTTATGTTATTTTGCAGGGGTCCTCAAAGATGAACCTCAGAATCAGTCTCAAGGGTAAGTGGTATTTTATGATTGACCAGTGTGTACCTGTGGGGTATTGGGGCTGTAACTTCTGTGCATTGAGTGAGCCACTAGAAGGGACACAATGGGGTCTCAGTGTCCCAGAGGGCTGTGTCCAAAACAGTCTAACCACTTCAAACCCTGACCTCTGGGTGGAGACACCTGCCATAGAACCTAGGCCCCTCAACCTGTCAGTAGTCAAGCAGGCAGGGGTAGTAGCCCTTGGGATAGAACCACCTGGGGGTTACATAAGTATCTGAGGGGAATCAATAAGGATGGGGCAGATGGGGTCTTTAAGTTAAGGAGGGGGAGGGTCACCAGGGGGCATGGGCTAAGAATAGAGGGGGGAAGATTTAGGAAGGAAATGAGGAGACACTATTTCACAGAGAGGGTGGTAGCAAAATGGAACTCCCTACCAGAATGGGTGGTATCATGTAAATCTGTGAACAGCTTCAAAAGGGCATGGGACAGGGAACAGGGGAGAGTGAGTGTAGGGGAGGTGGGGGTGGCAGTGGGATGACAAAGGGGAGGAGGGGTGGGGCAGCTGCAAACTAGGGGTGTTGGCTGCACATTCGAGCAGACTTAGATAGACTGGGTGGTCTGTTTCTGCTGGCACATTCGTATGTTCATAATAGGGCATACTATCAGAGGACACACATGCACACACACACACACACACACACACACACACACACACACACACCCACCCCCATCGGGATCATCATCAAGGGAAACTTTTCATTTAAGTATAGACAAGGCTGTATACAGTACAGAGAAACTGACAGACCTTTCAAACATTCTGTTTAATGGAGATAACGATGTTCCACATATCATCATTAGTTGTAATGTATAGTAAGTTAAAATGCCTTTTTTCACTAAGCAGGAAAAGTAGCCTTAGTCCCTCCTTCCAAAATATCATTGTGCTACTCATTTTTCAGTTTAAAACACAGTGGCAATTTCAGACCATTTGTATTACTGTGGTCAACTGAATGTGTTTGTTCTGAGTTGTCTTTGCAGTTTCAGTACACCCAGCCCTCAAAGATAGCCTCTGGGTCTTACTGGGTTGAAATTTCAGAAGCTGTGTCATGTCAACTGCACATTGACTTGTTCACTGCATTCCTTTCCTCCCTCTCCCCTACATTCCAGGGTTCAGCAATTAACACTTCCATTCAAAGCATGAACATGCAGGCAGATGCTCTGTTACTGTACCTTAGGGAAAGAAACTTGATGGGTGGTGTTAAGGGTGTTGATGTCTGTGATCACTTGCTTCAGAAGACTCTGCAGTCTAGGGTCTGAAACATCTGGTTGGAGGGGCACATTTGGTTTCTGAGAGGCAACCCATTGTATCCTACCTACTCAAAAGATAGATGTAATTAGATTAGCATAAAGTATAGTCTTTGACAGTACAGGATCTTATCAATTACTTATGTATTTTTCCATCCTGTATTATTTCAGGAAATATATTTGCAATCTCAGTGACAATGACAATGAACAGATTGGATAGGACAAGCAAACCTTCTCTTATGTCAGTTTCTATATTGCAACTTCCTTAACTTGAAATTTAGTAAAGGAAAATACAGCTTGCTATTTTCTGCAAACCATCCAGTTTTTGTTTGACATCCCAAAATGTTTTCCTGAATGAATGAAGAATTTGTTGAACTCACTGGTAAGATTGTTATTGCCGGTGGTTTTATTCATCCTTAGGTGGGGGGGGGGGCATTAGTTTTCCCACTTAGGCCCAGATATTCAGAGCAGTCGAGCATGGTGCAACTGAGTTGCACTGGCACAAGTGCGGAATTGTGCCACAGAGCCATATTTAGCAGGAGACACTGTGCTGTGCAAAATCCATTGCACCAATGCACAACTATATTATATGCAGACACTAGTGCAGGGGGTGGTCCCATGAATATCCAGTGCAGTAGCATATTCAACCGTGACACCATGGCGCAAGCCTGGAGCAAATCAAAGTTGCTCCAAGGAGACTTATTCCTAGTAAAACAGGGTGCAAACGCACAGACAGCTGTTGCACCAAGAGTGAGAGTGAGAGGGAGAGATACAGAGAGACAGACAGACAGACAGGCACACAACCAGACACAGAAGAAGAGGGACATAGGTGGGCTGGGAGAGGAAGAAAGGGGCAGAGAGAGGGACACACACACACACACACACACACAGACACAAAGCCTGTGTACCAGGGTGGCACACAGCCAGCAGCCAACCGCCCAGTGGGACAGTGGACAGCAGAAGACATGGAGAGCACACCCATCCTCATGGGGGTAGTAATGAGGGGTGTGAGGTGGCAGGAGGAACAGCTACATGGCCAATGAAGGGCCCGGCAGTGGCATGTCTGACACAGGTGGTACCGTGTCCACAGCACTGTTGGGAATCATGGTGACATCAAGATCGTGGGCTGGGGGGGGAGTCACGTGATGCGGCACGGAGAGTACAAGCTTTGCTAAGAGCTCCGTTCCTCTTGCCCTTCAAAATGCGAATATATCCAGCTAAAAGCTGTGAATTACCGAAATCGGCTTCCTAACAGTGTTTAGATCACTCAGATCAAAGACTTACCTACTATTGGTTTCGGCACCATGTCCAGTTTGTCGGAACAGGAGGGGTCCGCACAGGAGTCGGAGGTCAAGCACCCACGTCGGAGTTCCTCGCCCCCGAGCACAATGGAGAAGCTGTCGCCTACACATGTATACACCAAGCTAACCACTATCAAAGAAACCCTTCTAAAATTAATAGAGGAAGTTGCTGACTTTAAACCAGCACTCACACAGTTAGCCTGGCGAGTTACCGTTACGGAGGCGAGGATAACCTCAATAGAAAGAAGGCAAGAAAAAACAGAACCTGTAATGGTAGAAATTAAAAAAACAATGAACAAATTAGAAGATCGTCTGGAGGACCTGGAGCGGAGGAACAGAAGGAATAATTTGGTGCTACTTGGGCTCCCTGAAGGGGGAGAGGGGCCAAACACTTTAATATTTCTGCAAAAGTTCCTGAAGCAAACGGTGGGCCCCTCTCCAAACGGCCCGGAGTTTGTGATAGAAAGAGCCCACAGGTCCTTGCGAGCCAAACCACCAGCGTCGGAACCTCCTAGACCACTAATTTTCAAGCTACTTAATTATTTTGATCGGGAATTCATTTTTAAAGAATCCAGGAAGCTAATGGCCATGTTATGGGAGGGCAAAAAATTGAGGCTAGTCCCAGACCTGACAGTGAAGACGCACCAGCTCAGGGCAGCCTATCGTCCCATCACCTCCAAATTATGGGCAGCAGGAATTAAGCACCGAATGATGTATCCAGCTCAATTAGAGGTGTCCCTGAAAGATGGATCCAAGTGTTTTGATTCTCCAGAGGAAGCAACGAAGGCTTTGAGAAAGTGTTAACCAGACTTGTTCCCTAAATGAGGAGACTGTGATTCATAAAAATGGAGCCTAAAGATCTTCTTGGGATTTTTCTAGAAGGCCTGGGATAAAGAAGCTGACATGCGACCTATGGAGGGATCTCCCCCCCTCGATTGAGATGCATACATTCAAGGTTCTTCCTATTCTGCCACAAGGACAATGTTGGACTGCAACTTTTTTAGTGGTTAATAATTGAAAGTTCGCCCTCTGTTACTGCAATCTGTCTATTTATAGGGGGTTATTAAGATGTTATCTTTAGCCACTAGAGGGAGCTCTACCCCTACGGTTAAATGGGGAAATATGATTAGCTTCCTTGGCAGCTGCTAAAGCCTATTCAAGTGTATCATAGACAGGTTGTCCCTATGCTAACGATGTAATACAGATTACTGTTGGGGTCTCCCCCATGTAGGTTATGATCTAAATGGCTGTGATTTGCTTTTATAGCAGCCTCGGACAACTTGTTACAGGCATAGGTTATATTTGAGTGAGTTTACTAGGCCTTCAGTTTTATTTTCAGATGTTAACTTTGTTTTACTCTCTTGGTACGGATTTTAAAGTAGACAACAGAACTACAAGCCTTTAATGGCCAGTGAGAATTGCAGCATGTAATACCTTGTTTAAATAAAGTATGTATAAACCCAGCTCCCTTATGGGTAATTTGCAGGGTTTATGAAACACTGCTGCCCTCCTTCGTTCTCGGGCACTCCTGTAAAGTCTCAGGGAGGAAAGAGGATATGCACTGCTGTTAAGCACACACTATTTGGATTTTGTTTGGGAACAAAGCAATATCCAGTTTATGGAGCTTGGACCTAATATGTTTCTTTTGTACATACCCCCCATGCACATGCTGTTTTGCTGCAGTTAAAGAGATTATTAAACTTCTTGGGAGGGGCACCGGATCGAAAGGTCCAAACTCTTGTTGGCGTATTGCTGGGAATATTAGCTTAGTTCTCTTTTACTTATTCTTTCAAGTTTGGGTATGGGTGGAGGAGAGTTCACTCTCTAGCGCACACCATGGACCAGATGTCTAGGTGTAGGCTATAGGCCTGGTTATATAGAGTGGTAAATAGATTTAAAAGATTTGGATCTAAGTTACAAGTTTGGGGGTGGGTTAAGTTTGGGGTTATCATGTTTTCTTTTAGGATGGGGGGAGGGGCAGCAATACAAGCTGTTATTTAGGGTATATTTGTCCATACTTCTATGCCTAACTGCTTAAATATTCTCTCTTGGAATATAAAAGGAGGGAGAGACAAGAAGAAGAAATATGTCATTTTAAACCATCTTGCTAAGTTTGACCCTTCAATTGTGTTTCTCCAAGAAATTCACATGTTATCAGAACAGTTGCATTTATTTAAAAAGAGATGGGTAGGTCAGGTTTGTGGATCAGGATTCACTTCTAATAAACGTGGAGTGGCTGTACTTGTGGCAAGCAAAATCCCTTTTACATTATCGGAATCTATTTCCGATCCTGAAGGCAGGTTTATTTTTGTCATAGGCAAAATTAGTAGCCTAGACATTGTCCTGGGCTCTATTTATGGACCAAACATAGAGTCACCATCTTTTTTTATGCATCTGGCTATGGTTCTGGCCCCTTTCTTAAAATTACCTATTCTGATGGGTGGTGATTGGAATCTGGTACAAGCTAATGATTTAGATCGCACTTATTACAAAGGAGTAAAAATGTCACCTGCACAGAGAGCTTTACAAGAATTTACATTATCATTGGGCCTTGTAGACCCATGGAGGATATTCAATGCCTCGAATAAAGAATTTACATTTTTCTTCCCAGTCCATAAAAGTTATTCTCACCTCGATTATTTTTTAATTAGTCAACAGTTGTTACCATACATAGCAGATACGAAAATCTTGGCCCGAGTAGTCTCAGACCATTCACCTATTAAAATGCAATGTGTGTTGCCAAATGTTTTAATAAGAGCCTACTCATGGTCGCTCAACAATAAACTATTGTCAGACGACCAAATTGTTGTGTGATTCCAAGAGTTTTTATTAAATTCTATTAGCACCTACTGGGACTCAATCCCTGCAACAGATCGGGTATGGGCAGCTCTGAAGGCTACTTGGAGGGGAGAACTTATTCGTATAGCAGCGGTACGAAAAAGGAAAAAAAGCAATTTTTTGAACAACTGTCTGGCAAAAATTAGAGCATTGGAAAACAAGGAGGTTGGCACACTTTCCCCTCTAGAAGAGCAAGAACTATCTGCTCTCAGAGCTACTTATACTAGTGCTTTATTGGAGTCAGTCGAGAGATCTGCCTCTCTACTAAAGGCTTCATATATTGGTCAAGGGAGCAAAGCAGGCAAGCTCCTGGCCTGGCAATTAAAACAGCACTCGGCCTCTAAATGGGTCACAGCTTTAAAACATCCTCAGATGGACGTCTTGATTACTGACCCTGCGGAAATACTAGTACTGTTTCAGGATTACTATAAATTACTATACTCTTCAGAACCGAGAACACTAGAACAAGATAACAGGATGTGGGCCTTTCTAGAAGAGATCACTTTTCCCTCCCTGGCAGAGGGAACCAGAGCTGTCTTGAATGCCCCGTTCACGGGCGAGGAAATATCAGAAATCATTGACTCCCTAAAACTGGATATAGCATCGGGTCCCGATGGCTTTACTGGCCTATTTTATAAGTCCTTTAAAAGGTTTTTAATTCCTCTGTTACTTCAAGTATATACCTATTGGTACTCTCATGATGTTAATGAGCAATCATTATTTGAGGCAAGAATAACCCTTTTGCCCAAGCCAGGGAAAGATCCCTCTGTAATGGGAAACTATAGGCCTATCTTGCTCCTCAATGTCGACGTAAAAATCTATGCCAAAATTTTAGCTAATAGATTGGGGAAAATATGGGAGGGGCTACTGAGTGAGGAACAGGCAGGGTTTGTAGCTGGATGATCCTCTGCAGACCATTTTAGGAAACTATTTCATCTAATTTCTGCTTCCAGGGCTCCGGAGCTAGAAGCAGCTCTTGTATCCTTAGATGCAGAAAAAGCTTTTGATAGAGTAGACTGGCACTTTATGTTTGCAGTATTACAGAAATTTGGCTTCCCCCAACGATTCATTAATCATATCCGTGTCCTCTACTCATGTCCATTGGCCAGAATTCAAAGTAACAATTTCATTTCGGATGTCTTCCCCCCGTCTCGAGGTACCCGTCAGGGCTGTCCTCTCTCCCCATTTCTTTTTAACTTGTATATAGAGCCCTTAGCCAGAGCTTTAAAATCAAAGTAATACGGGGTATCCATGTTGGCAACCTCGAATGCAAATTATCCCTCTTTGCCGATGATTTGCTTATTCACATAGAGAATAGCAGGGAATCCTTACCCCGTGTATTACAAATTATCTCCTGTTTTAGCCCTTTTTCAGGCTATAAACTCAATAGGAACAAAACTATAGTGTATTCGTTATCCCCTCTTCTGTCGAGGGATTGGTGCTCCTCCTTGGGTCTACAATGGGAGAGTGATTGCCTAGTTTATCTGGGCATTAGAATATCAAAAGATCCCACCAGTCTTGCAGACCTCAACCTAACTCCCTTATTCAAAACTATTAAAGAAGACCTGGAGAGATGGAATAAATTACCTCTGTCTTTCTGAGGCAGGGCTAATACTTTGAAAATGGTTATCTTACCTAAAGTTTTTTATCCCTTATTTAATCTTAATATTTATTTGTCTAAGTCCTTTTTTAGGCCCTTATATAGGATCTGTTCAGATTTTCCTTGAAAGTAAGGCCCAGCACAAGCATACGCAAAGCTCACCCGCTCTAAGAAACTGGGGGGTCTCCAATTACCTGACTTTTTCATATACTATCTGGCCATTCATGCCATGTGATTCTCACGCTGGATGTCTGCAGTTGAAGCAGCTCCTGAATTTTCCTCCTGGTTAGCCTTGGATCGATCCCTAACAAACTCCTACAAAGTAGACTTAGAGGCCTTGTTATATATTCCCTGGTCTAAAGTCTCAAAGAACATAGGGAATTCCCTGCTAGGATGGGATATGAAGGCTCTACAGCAACTCTGTTCTCTACTTCACAAATCTAACCTAAGAGACTTTCGGCCACCCCTTCTTAATAACCCAAACTTGCAAATAGGTAATTGCCCAATTAGTAACTTTCCAGATAAGTATTCTTCAAAAATCCGCTTGGCAAGCTTTATTTCGGGTGGTTCACTGATGCCGATCTCTGCGTTAGTCACTAAATTCGAGGTGGATCATAAAGATCTATTACGATTGTACCAGGTCCGCCAGTGTGTACACTCCTTTTTGGGAAAAGGGCCATGGCCGGAAGGAGCTGGAGCTATGTTAGAAAAACTGAAGGGTATAGCAGAGGGCCAGAAAGCAATAGCCAAGATATATAAGTCAGTTTTGTCGGATGCAATGTATAAGTGTACCCCCACAGCATACTATTGGGAGAATAACCTCAACAAAGGATGGCCGGCTAAAACTTGGGAAAGGATTTGGACTGATATTTATTCCCTTATTAAACAGGACAGACTTAGGAATGTCCAATTTAACATTCTACACAATCTTTATTTCACTCTTGCCAAACTATCCCGGATCTATAAAACACCCTCATCTGAATGTGGAGACTGTGGATGTACCTCACTACACTTTATACCACAAATTGTGGGCTTGTCCCAAAATTGTCAAATTATGGAACTCAGTCAAGCAGTGGGTGGCTCCACACTTCAACATTTCAACCCTTTTTAATGAAAATACATGTTTACTAGGGATGTATGCACAAATTCCTACCCTGTCCCAAAAGGTGCAAGTAGCCATGGTAGTCATGGTTACTAAATTGTTAATACTTCGACATTGGCAGAACAGATGGGTACCATCGTTTAAAGAATGGTGGGACGAGTTTTTAAATGCCTTAAATGTGGAGAGGTGCGTAGCTCGATTTTTTCAATCTAGTGAGAAATTTCATAGCTGTTGGAGTGGGTTTCTTGCAAATCTTAAAAGCAAGTACGTCTACTAGAAGAGAACAAGCCCCGAAACCCGCTGACCCTTGGGTTTCTTTTTGTACAAAACACTAGGACAAACTCATCCTATCGATTGACCAAATCCCCTCCAGTAACAGATTGTGATTTTTGACTTTGGCTTTTCACTAGATTGTTTTCCTTCCACATGTTTAGTACTTATTTTCTCTCGTCCTGTTGGCAATATTTCTTCGGTTGGCTCCCCCACTGTCTGCTTTAAATTGTTGTCCCTTCTATTCTGCACTAACTTAGAACTTGTTATGATTTTGTTCTTCCCCTTAAACAGTATTCTATATTATAGATATAAACTAATAAACCTACAAAGAGCTATTTTGCATTTGCTCTTTATGTATTTGCTGCAAGGGTGAGGGTGGGTGAGATGGAGCTTTAGTTTTTTTTTTTTGGCTGATAACCTATTCTTTTATAGTGTTGGGATTTTTTGTATGTATTGACTTGTATAAATACTGTCCACCAGTTTCTTGGCAATGTTTGTTTGGTTTTGATTTTGCTTGTGTTGAGTTGAAAAATAAAGTTAATTGCAAAAAAAAAAAGATCGTGGTCCGGCACCACCTGAACAGGGCTATACTGAGGTAGCCCTGCAAGCCACACAGTGTGGAGCTGCATGCACCCACAAGATGGAGCCACGCCATGGTCGTGGAGACTATGGTGACTGCTGGCAAGTGCCTGCTCACCACAGGCACCGGCCAAGGACCAACAGGGGGCACCATGGGCATCACCCAGGTGGCCATCGTCTGCTGCCCCATGCAGGTCCCCACAGCTGTGCTGCCATGTGCTGTGGAATGCAGCCATCACCCCAGTACACAGGCAGAGTGGACAGCACTGATGCAGGACAGCTACGGGGCAGCATGGATGCCTGGCATGAGTGGGGCCTGTGCCTGCACCCATGTGGGCATCTGCATGCCACCTGGCCCTGTGGGACTGGGGCATAGCAACAGGGAGGGGTGCCCAAACATCACCTGCCAGGTCGTGTGTGATGCCATAGGGTGCACACCAATGCCAGCACTACACAACTGGCATAGCCTTGCACCATGCCACAGATGTGAATGTGGGGATTACCTCACAGGTCACCCAGTGAGTGTGTGTGGCATGGGCAGGGTACGATGGGAAGCACAGTCCTGGGGATGGGGTAGCAGGGTGTGCATGGTGGTGAGGGTGCTAGGGGTGAGGCACAGCATAGCAGAGGGCTAACCATGACATGCTCCACAGAGGTGACAGTGCATACCCGCTGAGGCCCTGGCAGCATCACCCTGGTCCATCACATCCTGCAGTGCTGTCTGCCCCCTGTGTGCTGCTTCGGCATCTGCCACACCTATCACAGTTGCAATACTCGTACATGGCCTGTGCTGTTTGGTGGTGTTTCTGTGGTGCAACGCTTGCAAATGACGGTGTGCACAATGATAATGACATGCTAATGCACCCCACTGTGCCACACATTGGCCGATGAACTCAGTTGCATGCGGCATTTGAATATCGAGATATTGTACCATGCACAATGGTATTGCGCTAGAGCAAGCAGCGATGCAATGTCCACCAGGCTCGGTGCTTGGGCCTGCAGTATGCATGCATACTGCGCTGACATGGTGCCAATAGCACAAGTCATGTGACCAGTACAGTGTACTGGCACAGTGCAGGCTGCACAGGGCCGGCAACGTGCACTTCGCACATGATGACATGTTCCCAATCACACACATGTGCACTGTGGGTGGGCATGGTTCCTTGGCCCACTGCACTGGGCACCTGTCTTGGCCCTTGCTATAAGTGTACAGTGGCCAGTGCAGACACCGCCGTGCCAGATGCTGAGCCGGCTCATGCGGCAGACCTTGCTTGTGGTCTCGGGAATCCTTGGGGTGGTGGTGGCCATGTAGGGCATTCTGGTAGCAGAGAGGAGTGAGGGATGGCATGCCAGGGTGACCATGTGGGACCATCACTAGGGTTGCCCCTGTGTCCCCTGTTACCCTGTTGGGCCTTTCCCTACTGTTCCCCCTCCCACTGAACAGTCTCTGTTCCCTGTCCCCTTCCCTCACTGTCCCCACACTTCCACAGCCCCTGCTGTTTCTGTACATAATTGTTCCATACATATATATTGGCTGGCATACCCGCCTGTGTCCATGTCTGCTTTGCAGGTGGCATGAGGCACCATGCTGCAGTGGCTCAGTGCTCATCCATGTTGTGTGCATGTGGGGTGTGTGTGCTGTGCTTCTGTGGTTCCCTGCTGTGTGCCGTGGTCTGTCCCATTGTGGTGGTGTCCAACCCCTGGGTCAGTGGCTATGCACTGGGGTGCCCGTGGGCCAGTCAGAGCTGTGTGGCAGGTGTGTGCATGGTGGTGGCTCATGGCCATGGTCATTGGTCTGGTACTGTCCACGCACTGTGGTGGGGTCCTCTGCCTGGTGTTGTGTGGCCTGTCCCATGTGGTCTGCCATGCTGCCTGCCACCCAGCCTGTACAGTGCCCACTGTGTGGGCTCCCTGTGTGGCGTGTGTGCCTGGCTGCATGGTCCTGGGTGTGGCCTACTATGGTCTTGGGGGGGCACAGCCAGTGGCCTGCTGGGGGGGCTCCATTGATGGCCCTCCACTGGCTGTTGGCATCTCCTGTCACCTGCTATCCATGCCACTATTTTGTTCTGATGTCAGGGTGCCTGTGTGTACCCTGCTGTGCCCTGCTGGTGGAGGCCTCCTGCAGCCTGTCACTGTGCTGCCATGGCCCTCTCCCTGGGTCTGTTCTCTGTGCTCTGCCCTCCTCTGTTGCTCTGCTGCCATGGGTGTGCTGTAGCATCTCTGTGTGTGCCATGGTGCACCTCTGTTTGCACCATGGTGCAACCCTGTTTGCACTATGGTGCAACTCTTCTATATTCAGCCACATTGCACTGGCATAGTTCGGCCTGCACAACCTCTGAACATGGCTCCAGTTGTGCCATGGCACATCAGATTTGCGCTGCTCTGGGCTTTGGTGCATTTCTGAATATCTGGGCCTCTAAGGTTTTTATAATGGACTCCACTTTCTTTGGGCCCCTGCTGCCTCCGTATTCTGTTTTTTAAAGTAGTATTCCTTTACAGACTTTATTTCTTTTATAGAAATATTTATTGGCCTCCTGAAGTTCTCAATCTCACTAATTTGTAATGAACCAATTCCCATGGTTTATGTTAATATTTTTTTTTACTTACTTAGGAGGGAGAAGAACAAATTGGTAAATTGTACTTTTTTAACAGGAGAGGCACATTAAGCTAAAGTTTGTTTTCAGATGTGACCTGGGAGCACAAGGAAGTTAAGTGACTTGCTCAGGGTCACACAGTATGCAAGTGGGGGCTGTGGGATTCAAACCCAGGTCTCTAGGTTTGCAGCTCAGAGCCTTAAACCACTGCGTTATACTGCTTCCTGTTCTAAGTTCCTTGCTTTAAAGAGGAACTATATTTTCCAAAGTTTACTGTCAAAATAACTCCGAGCATTTAATTATCTTTGCCCCTATTGCTCCTGCTCTTGGCATGGCTAGTTCTGTCCTTTGACCTCCATTCTTCCCAATTTAATTCTGCTGCTTAACAATCTAGCCTGGTCTGGCTAACCTATCTATTACTGGAGCATTTAGGTTACCCCCAATTTCTCTCTCCAACCCCTCCTGATTGTGTCATAATTTTTTCAGTCCATGTTAAACTATCTCAGAAATGGAACTTTATGTGAAGTCACATATGGAAAAAGATCTTATGACAACCCAGACATTTTCTATTACAGTAGATAATCTAGGGAACCTGTAGCAGCCCAATAGTAGAAACGGCATCCACACTGGTAGTTTGTCTTCCAGACTTAACCTCTCAAAGACATCCAGTGTATTTGTTACAGAACTGTGTATCCCACATGCTATAATTCACACTTAAACCCTTTTTAGGCAGAGAGCCATTCTATTAAGTGTGTTAATTTGAGATTCAAATCAGAACACAGCTAATCCAATTGAAAAAATATTTATTTATTTGAAATTACTCCAAATGGGATAACTGCATGAGGTTCTGTATAAAACAATGAATATGCAGATATTAAATTACACACTGCGTCTCATTACTGTCTCCCCAGCCCACACAAAACTAACAAAAATGTCAGTAGCAGTGTTTCCTAGTACCCACACCAGTATCCATACTACAAAGGGATAGCAGCAATTTTAAAAATATTATAAAAGACAAAACATCAGTCATAATACCTAATATTTTAGAACTACAGTACACGTGTCAGTGTGGCTCAGTTGGTGGCACATCCGCTCTGGACCAGAAGGTCGTGGGTTCTCGTCCCATACTGGGATTGGACTTGCACCTAAAAATTGCTGGCATCTGAGTGCAGTATTGGGGGGTGCTGTACTGCTGGGGTGTGCCTCCTTCGGATGAGACGTTAAACCGAGGTCCCTTCTGCCCATCCTGGTGTTGTCCAGGTGGAAGTGAAAGAAACCAGGGCACTCTTTGCAAAGAGCAGGGAACATTCCTGGTGTCCTGGCCAACATTCCCCTTCCCATAAACTGGTTCATGCAATTATCCAGGCTCTGTGTGGGTGATGATGTGCTATATGCCTGTTGCCATCACACATTCAGTCACTTCACTACCAGTCTAGCATTGCTTGTAAAGTGCTTTGGAATATTGTGTATGAAAAGTGTTATATAAATGCTGATTCTTTTTCTTCTTCTTCTTCTTCTACAAAAGTAAAGTGCAAAATACTACAGGACTACCTGGAGTTATGCTTTGTACTTGTACCCTGATAGATGCAAAACGTTGTCAACAGAAGACGGAACAATAAATAAGGGCATCTGCTTCAGGATGCAGAAGCACTGGTGAACACAATAAAACTCCCGTGTTAATGGACCCACAGTACAGCATACTGTATATTTTTTTACAACACAGTCAGAAAGACTCCTTCAGATGATGGAATAAAATAATCAAAAAGAGAAAGGAATGTGTTTTCAATTATGCTTATGCATGACTAGCACTAATATAAAATACTGAAGTGAGCAAGGAGCAGTATTACTGTACATTCTTACTTTTAGCTCTGTTTATCAGACTTTCCCGAGACTGGCTTTCATTCCAAATGACAACTTTACAGCAGAGTGAAGTTCAGTCATATGGATTGAAACACGCTCTGCACGTACAGTAACTCAGAGCAGGAACCAGATGAAATTTACTAAGGTTTCATTTACAAATGAAATCCACCATGCAGTAGTTTACATATCTCGTTGGTATTTTTATCCAGGAACACAGACAAAAGATACAAACACAAACAAAAATAATTACTGCACACAGTGCCACACTTGTGTCCAAATTCTATTTAGTGTACTGATAATTTCTCCCATTGACCCACAAGTAAATAAGAAACTGACTGGATATGTAGAATTCTGACTAGTGCAGTCAAGAAATGCATAGCCTAGTCCAACTATAGATACAGACTGTCTTCTGAAATGGGAAAGACCAATCCTGTATACATTATTTATTTATTTATTTATTATTTATTTGGTTTTTGTTTACCGGGCAGGTACACTAAACAAGAGTATTGCCTATATTTAGGCATGACCCGGGAGAGTACAACCAGGAGAGAGCAAAGTACAAAGAAGGTACAGTGTGGTAGGGTCAGTGACCCCCCCAAAACATTGATATGCTCATATGGATACAGAGCATATGTAATTACCTGCCTGTGTATTGGAGGTAGTCTGAGAACATTGTGGGCAAAAATATTAAAAAAATCTGTTGCAACAGTCTCCTGCTCTTCTAATCTCTTCCTTTCACTATCGCTCCTTTTCTGCCATTCCCCTACTCAAGCTTGGCCACCTTTGAGTAGTCTTGCTGTCCCTTTCCTTAATTCCAGCTCATTTTCATTAAATAATAAAGCCCCAATGTTCAGAATGTTCTGTGCTTGCAGTATAAGCTGATTAGGCTAATTTTCCTTCACGAATGTGCGCACGTTCACGCAGTGTGACTGTGCGATCGTGCGACTGTGCGATCGTGCGAATGTGCGAAGATGCCGGAAAAAGAGTTTGTTATGGCGTTTTCATTATCTGGTGAAATTATGAACAAATTAACAGCCTTTTTGCTAGTTTTTAGTATGAGAAGCTCAGAATTATGATTTATAGCAGAATTGTAACTGAGAATCATTTAAAATGTGGTGTTTGTTTGTTTGCTTAAATCAAAAAGGTTAAAATAGTACTTTTAAAAGAGAAAAGGCAATGCATGCCACATTTAAAAGGAGAGAGATGAAAATGTTTATCTTAAAAGGACTAGAAGTCTCCTAATGTGATCCAGAAAAGCATAGACTTACAACTCTCTTGTAAAGTGCTTCCAGCCTCCTCTCAGTCCAAACTCCTTATAGGACTGAGCGGCCCTTGTTGACCCACTTTTATGATGCAAGTTGGGGGAGGAGTTAACTAGGTCATGTGCTCCTCCACTTGTATAAAAGCAGAGCGAATGTGAAGTGTTTAGTCAGTGTGAGGTAGGAAGGCAAACCTATCAGATGCCTAGCCAGATTCTAGGTGCCTTTTTGGCAGGAATTTTTATTTCTTGTTAAAGATATGATTTCCTGTGCCTTATTCTTTGAAAGTTATGTTCAAGTTCTGTTTTAAGTTCATTTTATTTTTTCCTGCTTCCAATAAATTTCGAAGTATTGGATCCTGACTGCTTTCTGGACTTTATTGGACACACCCACATGCACATTTGGTGTTAGAAGTGGGATCACAAGGGAAGGAGGGCTACCTTTCTTGTGGATATTATCCAGAGTCATTATGGAGGAGCAGAAGAAGATGGAGAAAGTGGAAATGTCTGCACCGGAAGGTACATGGACCAGAACCATGGTGGATAAATTTCAACTACCCCTAGCAGCTGGATTGGGTGATGTCAGAAGGAAAGAGACTGGTAAACCGAAGGCAGCAGAAGAAGCTATTGGGGGTGAAGATGTCAAGGAGGAGGAGGAGGAGGAACCCCCTTCCGAAGTACATGATTTGCTTGAGATGGTTATGTGAGACAGCTTGATCTGGAGAAGCAGAGAGAGAGAGACCGTTTACAAAATGAGAGAGACCGTCTACAAAATGAGACCAGGTGGGTGGAGACTCTTAAGGCTATTCAGGCTATTGGAACTACTAGACCTATTCTACCTAGTGGGGGCCCAAAGGACATTAAAATTTCCAGACTAATGGACAGTGATGATATTGAAGCATACATTACAACATTTGAAAGAGTGGCAACAGCATGTGGGTGGCCTAGGGATCAGTGGGTTATTCATTTAGTCCCATATCTCACAGGCAAGGCTCAGCTAGCTTATAGTCATGTAGAACCTGGAAATGTTACCAACTATGATCATGTTAAACAAGCAATATTAAAAAGGTATGACATCAGTGCAGAGACTTATCGTCAAAGGTTTTGAGTATTCAGATATCATACTGTTGAGTCCCCACAAGAAGTCTGTGCTCGATTGCAAGAATTATGCACAAAATGGCTACAACCTGCAACTTGTACCATACATCAAGTGGTCGAGTCAGTTGTGTTAGAACAATTTATAAAAATACTACCTTATGAGGTTCAAATGTGGGTAAGAGAACACCGACCTGACACAGTAGAAAAAGCTATCAGTTTAGCTGAAGATTATATTACAGCTCGCCCACAACGTCAGAAAGGGTCTCATGGGACAAATACTTCCCAAGTATTAATAAAACATCCACCCACTAGTCCTTCTACTAAGATGAAAGAGGAAAGAAAAAGTATGAGAACATTTAACCCAGATATTATTTGCCACGAGTGTCAGACCAAGGGACACATCGCTAGATTCTGCCCCAAGAAAAAAATCTGATCCTTCTCATCTGGCCTTAGCAAACTGGGGGGCAATATACTGTGTCTGTTAATGTTGGAGGACAGGATGTGATGGCATTGATTGATTCAGGAAGTAAGCAAACCCTGGTACATGCTGATCTACTCAGTGGTGCTCTTACAAAGAAACACTCAGAGAAAACTGGGGTGACTTGTGTTCATGGGGACACTCATTTCTATCCTATACAAGAAGCTACTATTACTGCATCAGGCATGGCACATCATCTGAAGATAGGCGTGGTTCCTAGACTACCTGTACCTGTGATACTGGGACATGACTTTCCTGTATTTAACAATTTATTGACTGCTTCTTCTTCTATATCTGCTGTGGTTACACGATCTCAAGAATCTCAGGAACAAATGGACAGTGAACTGTTTCCTTTTAATGATACCTTATTTGATGTTCCTGGAAAAACTGTTAAATCAAAAAAACATAAGAAACTAGAAAAATGGACATGGAATAAAACAAAGGACTTAGGTTGTGAGGATGCTATGGTAAAAACTGTAAAGTCAGACTCTTTTATCAGTGACCAAAAGAATGACCCTACACTAACCCCTTTGTTTTCCCAGGTTATTGCTGATGGGGTGGAAGGTACACCTCCAGTGTATAAGTTACAACAGGATAAATTGTATAGAGTTTGCCAAAATCCAAACACTGGGGAAATGGTAGATCAATTGGTGGTTCCTAGTCAGTATACAGAACAATTAATATTCTTGGCGCATGATGTACCATGTGGGGGACATGCAGGAAGGGATAGAACTTTAAAAAGGTTATTATATAGATTCTTTTGGCCCGGCATTCATGATCAAGTGGCTGAATATTGCAAAAGTTGCAGCCAGTGCCAAAGGGTGATGCCGGTTACAAGAAAGGACAAAGTTCCTCTTCAGCCTTTACCATTGGTTGCTATGCCCTTTGAAAGATTGGCCATGGATATTATAGGACCTCTTCCCAAAAGTACTAAAGGCAACAGATTTGCCCTTGTGTTGTGTGACTATGCTACAAAATATCCTGAGGCTATTCCTCTACGCACAATAACAGCAGATAAAATAGCAGAGGAGTTGCTCAAGGTATTTGTCAGAGTGGGCATACCAAAAGTTATTTTAACAGATAGGGGAACCAATTTCTGTTCAGCCATTTTGAAATGTCTCTACTAAGCTCTGGGGGTAGAAGCTGTCTACACATCTCCATACCATCCCCAGACTGATGGCTTGGTCGAGCGTTTCAACAAAACGTTGAAGAAAATGGTACAAAAGTATGTGGAAGATGAGGGTAAACACTGGGACCTATATCTGCCACTGTTACTTTTTGCATATCGTGAGGTACCTCAAGCATCAACTGGGGTCTCACCATTTGAACTATTATATGGTAGGAATCCTAGAGGTCTCCTAGATGTAGTTAAGGAACAATGGGAGGATATTACTACCTGGAAAAATCCTACTACCCTTGACTATGTTACGCAGCTACGTAAAAGAATAGCAAAGTATATTCAAGTTGCGCAAGAACAGAATCAAATCAGGCAAGACTATCAGAAAGAAAGATATGACATAGGGGTGGGTGAAAAACACTTCAACTCTGGGGATCGTGTCTTATTGTTGCTTCCATCCACTGAAAACAAGTTAACTATGAAATGGCAAGGGCCTATGTGATACAGAAACAAATTAGCCCCACTACGATTTGGTGGAAGTACCAGACAGAAAACAAAAACTAAAAGTGTACCATGCCAATTTATTGAAAAGATGGCATGATAGGCCTACTGAAGTCATGTATGTATGTTCCAACCCATTGGACAATGAGATGGAGCTGGCATATGATAGACTGGAAGGAGAACAATTGTCTAAAGATTTGACAATCAACCCTTCTTTATTAGACAGTCAAAAACAAGAACTAGCCCACGTTCTAAGTCAGTTTCATAATACTTTTACAACAGTCCCAGGGAAAACTACGGAAATATGTCATCAGATCCATACATTTCAAAACACACCATTTAGAGTAAAGCCCTATCGGATTCCTGAGAAATTAAAACAAGAAGTCATCACAGAGATAGAAAGAATGAAAGAAATGGGTATTATAGAAGAAGCTAATAGCAAATGGGCGTTTCCAATGGTCCTTGTCCCTAAAAAAGAGGGAGGGATAAGAATTTGACTAGACTTCTGAAAACTCAACGCAATATCAAAGTTTGATGGATTTCCAATGCCCCGTATAAATGACATCATAGACCAACTTGGGCAAGCGAGATATGTTAGTATACTTGATTTAACTAAAGGATACTGGCAAATTCCGCTTGAGGAAGCATCAAAAGAAAAAAACGCTTTTTGCACTCCTTTGGGGGCTTTTCAATTTACTATGATGCCGTTTGGACTTCATGGAGCCCCAGCTAGTTTTCAAAGGTTGATGGATAAACTCCTGAGACCTCACATTGAATATAGCGCAGCTTATTTAGATGACATAATCATTTATAGTCCAACATGGGAAGAACATGTTAAACAACTTACTGCTGTTTTAAGGACTATAAAACAAGCTGGTCTCACCATCAATCCCAACAAATGTTCCCTTGCTATGGAGGAAGCCCAGTATTTGGGATTTATAATTGGTAATGGGCAGGTAAAACCAGAGGTAGGGAAGGTGGACGCCGTAGCCAAGAGTCCTTGTCCCCTCACAAAAAAACATGTGCGTTCATTTTTAGGCCTAGCAAGCTATTATAGACGTTTTGTGCCTCAATTTTCTACTTTAGCTAGCCCTCTAATTGAATTAACAAAAAAGAACAAGCCCTCAAAAGTAATCTGGAATTCAGAATGTGAAGAATCATTTCTAGCCATAAAAGCGATACTTTGTTCTTCCCCAGTGTTAAAAAGTCCTGATTTTGATAAACCGTTTTTGTTACAGACGGATGCTTCTAATGTTGGATTGGGGGCTGTGTTATCTCAAATCCACCATGGAGAAGAACATCCTGTACTGTGTATTAGCCGAAAATTACATGTCAGGGAAACCAAGTACTCCACAATAGAAAAGGAGTGTTTGGCACTCAAATGGGCCATAGAGTCCCTACGTTATTATTTATGGGGAACTCAATTTATAGTATGGATAGATCATAATCCATTACGATGGATACATAACATGAAGGATAGTAATCCAAGGGTTATGAGATGGTATCAAACATTGCAACCATATAAATTTACTGTTAGTCATAGAGCTGGGACCGCTAATAGTAATGCTGACTTCATGTCTCGCTTTGGAGCAGACATAATGTTAGAACCAAATGTAGACCTCGGGGAATGAATATATTTGTATTTTGAGAATGCATTGTATTTAAGTAAAAAGAGAATCTTAAAGGGCCCCGAGTGGAGCTTTGGGAGTGGGTGGGCTAAAGCTCCATCTCTTTTTGTTTATAAAAAGAGATCTACATGCTATGCAAGTAGTGAAAACTACTAGTTTTCATTTTGAGTGGGGAGGGATGTGGTAGGGTCAGTGACCCCCCCCAAACATTGATATGCTCATATGGATACAGAGCATATGTAATTACCTGCCTGTGTATTGGAGGTAGTCCGAGAACATTGTGGGCAAAAATATTAAAAAAATCTGTTGCAACAGTCTCCTGCTCTTCTAATCTCTTCCTTTCACTATCGCTCCTTTTCTGCCATTCCCCTACTCAAGCTTGGCCACCTTTGAGTAGTCTTGCTGTCCCTTTCCTTAATTCCAGCTCGTTTTCATTAAATAATAAAGCCGCAATGTTCAGAATGTTCTGTGCTTGCAGTATAAGCTGATTAGGCTAATTTTCCTTCACGAATGTGCGCACGTTCTCGCAGTGTGACTGTGCGATCGTGCGACTGTACGATCGTGCGAAGACGCCGGAAAAAGAGTTTGTTATGGCGTTTTCATTATCTGGTGAAATTATGAACAAATTAACAGCCTTTTTGCTAGTTTTTAGTATGAGAAGCTCAGAATTATGATTTATATCAGAATTGTAACTGAGAATCATTTAAAATGTGGTGTTTGTTTGCTTAAATCAAAAAGGTTAAAATAGTACTTTTAAAAGAGAAAAGGCAATGCATGCCACATTTAAAAGGATAGAGATGAAAATGTTTATCTTAAAAGGACTAGAAGTCTCCTAATGTGATCCAGAAAAGCATAGACTTACAACTCTCTTGTAAAGTGCTTCCAGCCTCCTCTCAGTCCAAACTCCTTATAGGACTGAGCGGCCATTGTTGACCCACTTTTATGATGCAGGTTGGGGGAGGAGTTAACTAGGTCATGTGCTCCTCCACTTGTATAAAAGCAGAGTGAATGTGAAGTGTTTAGTCAGTGTGAGGTAGGAAGGCAAACCTACCAGATGCCTAGCCAGATTCTAGGTGCCTTTTTGGCAGGAATTTTTATTTCTTGTTAAAGATATGATTTCCTGTGCCTTATTCTTTGAAAGTTATGTTCAAGTTCTATTTTAAGTTCATTTTATTTTTTTCTGCTTCTAATAAATTTCGAAGTATTGGATCCTGACTGCTTTCTGGACTTTATTGGACACCCCCACGTGCACATACAGACATTAGTGACAATTGTTCATGGCGCAGTATGAAGTGGGAACAAAACAAATTTGCAGATTGCTGACAAAAGCAAGGCATATTTCTGCTGCAACTGAGAGTAAACAAATACCCTTACATTAGCTACCTGCACTGGATGAAACAATAATAATAATTAAGGACATACGACAACCGCTAAAGAATAAATAACAGTTTTAACTAATGATTTTATGGAGGGAGTGGGAACATGCAGATTTTATACAGTAATTCTACTGCAGAAATAAAACACCAACACCATGCACAATAGTGCAATTTGGGCTGACAGTATAGCCTAGAGGTTAGAGGAACAAGGTGTGAATGAGCTTGACACATCCAGCAGACCAGACCTGAGTTTTATTCTCACAAACTCCTCTTTTCAATGCTGTTGTATAGTTCAAATAATGTTGTAAAATGTTGCATGCTTTCTTATTAAATGTTATTTAGTACTTGTAAGAAAAATTTGATTGAACAAAGAAAGTACATTACCTACCCAACCCTACCTGCATAATCAGTTCTAAAAATTATATTTAAACACAAAGACACAATGGGATAGCTACAAGGCCAGTCTACAATGAACAGTCACAGACATCTCAACCTGTCAACATTAAAATGCATAGCACCCGCCCTCAAAATGTGGAGCAAATAGCAAGAATGTGTAGCACTTTCTTATTTTAAATAAAACATTGAAGTAATAGTGGGCCCCATATTATTAGTATTAGGGGATGTTTCAGTACAATTAGTTTAATTTTTGTAATAATTTGCGAGTCCAGAAATAGCTCTAACAGTATGAGAACCAGCTTCTAAAATCAGTTTGCAAGTTCAAGACCTCCTGCAAGGCAAGACAATTGGATGGCATCCAATCCTGAAGGCTATTGGCACCTTAAGTGATTCATCAGACAGGACAGCACTGTATTACAAAACACTGATTTAAAGCACTCTGAACTGAAGAAGTTGATTTTATTTATCGATTTAGTTTCCTTAACTCAGGCTTAGCTGAACTCAACTTCTTGTGAGTGCAATGCTTCTGACCAAGGGACCTGCCTGACTGAACAAACTCTGGCCAGAGCCAATAGAGCTGCAGGTAGGGAATGTGCTGTAAGAAAATGTTGAAAATTACCAAAGTTATGAGCCTTCATTAGCAAAATGTAATGTAGGCTCCTAAATGTGTTGTTTTGTAATATTTGTACACCAGTTTTTCAACATAACCTTGTTATAACCCTGCCTAATGAAGAAGGGCAGAGCAAATGTCTAACTCCTGGCCCAAAGGTGATTTCAAGCAGGGAGTGTGAAATCAACTTTCAGGATGCAAAAACACATTTAGGGCATGGTATTTCACACTTACAGTGACACAAACACAGCGAAATACATACCTGTCAGCAAAATTGACACTTTGCCGACAGGTCGCTGTGTTGGTGTGCCTGAGTCAAGGGCATGCTGTCTCTTGGTCCTGCACCCCTGCCCCAAATCAACTCCAACTGGAGTTGAGAATCCAAAGATGGGGGCAGGGGGCAGAGCTCCTGATTAAAAAAACAGGGCAGGGAGACACACAGGAATCATGTAGATCACAACTTGCAGTTGACATGATTCCTGTTGGCGAAATGCCAGTCAACATAAAGAATGTCAAACCGGCATGGTAGACCCTTTGGGCAGGAGCAGAAAAATGACAGCTGTTACATTCTTTAAGTGCTGTAAAGAAATGGCTATGTTGAAAATTTGGGGTAAAAATATTGAAGATTACTACAAAAATCAACATAATCTCATAACTTTGTTTTTGTTTTTTTAATATTTGTACACCAGATTTAAAATATAGCCTTCTTATAGCCCCATCTCATGAATAGGTCAGAGAACATTTTCAACTCCTGTCCGAAAGATGATTTCATGCAGGGACCACAAAATCACCTTTCAGGATGTAAAAAATGATTTTGGCCAGGATTTGAAAAATGGCAGCTATGACATTCATGAGGTGCTGTAAAGATATGGAAGAGGTGAGGGATGAATTAGGTAAGCTGAGGATGGACAAGGCCATGGGCCCAGATGGCCTACACCATAGGGTGCTCAGGGAATTAAGGGGGTACTGGCGGATTCACGGGTGGGGTTATTTAACTTGTCTCTGGATACAGGGTGGGTACCAGAGGACTGGAAGAAGGCAGACATGGTGTCACTTTATAAAAGTGGCAGCAGGGAGGATTCGGGCAATTATCACCCAGTCAACCTCACATCGGTGGCAGGTAAAGTAATGGAGGCAATATTGAAACAAAACGTGGTTAGCTATTTGGAAGAGGGGAGCTACAAGACATTCAGCAGCATGGTTTCACTTGGGGACAATCATGTCAGATGAACCTGATTGAATTTTTCATTGAGGTGACAAGGGAGGTTGATCAGGGTGGGGCAATGGATGTGGCCTACCTGGACTTTGGGAAGGCCTTCGACACAATACCCCACAGAAGACTGGTAATTAAGTTGGGGAGTCTAGGGATGGGGCAGAAAATAAGATGGGTGGAGAGCTGGCTGATGGATAGAAGCCAAAGGGAGGTGGTCAATGGGGTGCACTCTGAGGAGACAGGGATGATGAGTGGGGTCCCACGGGGTAGGTGCTGAGGCTCATTCTGTTTAACATGTATATCAGCAACATAGCAGAGGGGCTTCAGGGGAAGGTCTGCCTTTTCACAGACAACACAAAACTCAGCAACAGGGTGGACACCCTGAGGTGTCAGATGGAGTCAATGAAGACTGATATAAGGTTACTGCAACAGCGGTCAGAAACATGGCAGCTGAAATTCAATGCCAGGAAATGCACAGGATGCACTTGGAGAGGAGAAGGAATTCAAATACCACATACACACTTGGGGGGGATAATGGCTGCAACCAGGCAGGAGAAGGATCTAGGAGTTATAATCACTGATGACCTTACAGTGGGGACCCAGTGCAGCAAGGCAGTGTGCAAAGCTAACAGGATGCTGGTGTGTATAGGGAGAGGGATAACCAGCAGAAGGAGGGAGGTGCTGATACCACTCTACAGTTCCATGGTGAGGCCACACCTGGAGTATGGGGTACAGTTCTGGAGGCCCCATCTACAAAACGACATAGACGGCATGGAAAGCGTGCAGAGAAGGGCCACTAAAATGGTACATAGGTTAAGTAGGATGACATATGAGGAGAAGTAGAAGGAGCTGGATTTGTATCCTCTGGAGACAAGAAGGGAGAGAGGGGACATGATTGAAACATTTAAGTATGTGAAGGGGATCTACAAAGTGGGGGAGAGCTTATTTTCAGGGAAGGTAGACACAAGAACTAGGGGGCATAGCCTGAATGTGGAGGGGGGAAGGTTTAGGGGAAATGTTAGGAAGTATTTCTTCATGGAGAGAGTGGTTGAGCTCTGGAATGGACTGCTGGAGGAGGTGGTGAGGGCCAGTACAGTGGAGGGTTTTAAGAAGGTCTTGGGCAAACACAAGGGTTATCAAGGGGAGGAAGGGGGAATGTTGGGGGGTCAAAGTAGAGGGGGAAATGGACAGACTTGATTGGTCAGGAAGATCCTTTTCTGCCATCACATATCCATGAATCTGTGTTGGAAATTTGGGATAAAAATATTGAAAATTACCAAAGTTACAAGCCTGCATTCACAACATTCAATGTACAGTAATCTCATAACTTTATTGTTTTTTTTTATTATTTTTACACCAAATTTTCAACATGGCCTTCTTATGACTCCATATCATCAACAAGGGCAGAGAACATTTTCAGCTCCTGCCTGAAAGATGTTTTCATGTAGGGACTGTGAAATCACCTTTTGGGATGTAAATAAATATTTTGGCAAGGATTTCAAAAATGACTGCGGTCACATTCATGAGGTGCTGTAAAGCTATGGCTATGTTGTAAATTTTGGGTAAAAATATTTAAAATTACCAAAGCTATGATCCTGCATTCACAAAATTCAACACAGGCTCATAACTTTGTTGTTTTTTTTAATATTTTTACACCAAATTTTCAACATAGCCTTCTTATGACTCCATCACATAAACAAGGGGAGAGAGATTTCCAGCTCCTGCCTGAAATGTGATTTTGCACAGGAACAGTGAAATCACCTTTCGTGACAGATTTGCCTGATGTCAGTTCAATTGTTCATGAGGTAGAAACATAGAAACATAGAATTTGATGGCAGAAAAGGACCGCTTGGCCCACCTAGTCTGCCCATTTTCCTACCTAACAGATAAGCTGCAGATCCTAGTTAACCAACAGCTTATTTCCTCCTACCCTCCACTAGGACTGCCTTATGTCTGTCCCATGCATTCTTGAATTCCCCCACTGTTCTTGACTCCACGACCTCCTCAGAGAGGCTGTTCCATGCATCCACAACCCTCTCTGTGAAAAAATGCTTCCTCACATTACCTCTGAGCCGTCCCCCCTCTATCTTCAAATTGTGCCCCCTTGTTCATGCACATCTCTTTTTCTGGAAGATGCTACCCTCTTGTACTTTGTTGATTCCCTTGAGGTATTTGAAAGTTTCTATCATGTCACCTTTCTCCCTTCTTTCCTCAAGGGTATACATATTAAGCTCCTTTAGTCTTTCTTCGTATATCTTCTGGTGCAGACCCTGCACCATTTTGGTTGCCCTCCTCTGGACAGCCTCCACTCTGCCTATGTCTTTGCAGAGATGGGGTCTCCAGAACTGCACACAGTACTCCAGATGGGGTCTCACCAACTGTCTGTACAGAGGGATAACAACTTCCTGTTTTCTACTATTGATGCCTCTTCCTATGCATCACAGTATCCCCCCAGCCTTCCTTACTGCCTTCTCACATTGCTTGCCCACCTTTAGGTCATCTGATATAATTACCCCAGGTCCCTTTCTATTTTTACTGTTGTCAGTATCTCACCCCATTGTTACGCTTCCCCTGGGTTTTGTTTCCCATGTGCATTACCTTGCACTTCTTTGCATTGAATCTGAGCTGCCATACATTTGACCATTCCTCCAACCTTGCCAAGTCCTTCTCATCCTTTCCACTCCATCTTGTGTATCAACCCTGTTGAAGATCTTTGTGTCATCTGCAAAGAGGCATACTTTTCCTTCCAGTTCCTCTGCAATGTCACTTATAAAGACATTAAAAAGGACCAGTCCCAGTACTGAACCCTGCGGTACTCCGCTAGTAACCCTCCTTTCTTCACTGTGTACTCCATTTACTACTACCCTTTGTGTCCTGTTGTCTAGTCAATTTTTTATCCAGGCTACCACCTTGGGACCCATTCCAGGGCTGGCTATGTTGTGTATTAATCTTTTGTGTGGGACTGTATCAAATGCCTTGTTAAAATCTAGGTAGGCCATGTCCACAGCCCCTCCCTGGTCTACGACTTTGGTCACCCAATCAAAGAAATCTATTAGATTCATCTGACACGACCTTCCCATCGTGAATCCATGCTGCCTTGGGTCCTGTGCCCCACTGGCTCTAGGTACTTGACAATTCTTTCCTTCAGAAGTGATTCCATCATTTTCCCTACCGCTGAGGTCAAACTAACTGGTCTGTAGTTTCCTGCCTCCTTCCTGCTCCCACTTTTGTGAAGAGGAATCACATCTGCCCTCCTACAGTCCTCGGGTACAACCCCATCCTCCCATGATTTACTAAAGAGAGTAGTCAGCGGTGTCACTAGTTCTACCCTTAGTTCTTTTACAATTCTTGGGTGAATCCCATCAGGCCCCATTGCTTTGTCCACCTTCAATTTTATTAGTTCTTTCAGAACCCTTTCTTCTGTAAATGGACTGGTATTGACCCCGTCTTCAGAATGTTTCTCTTGTTTGGTTTAGGTAACTCTCCCTCCTCTTCCTTTGTGAATACTGAGCAGAAATATTCATTAAGTATCCTGCTTTTCACTGTCACCTCTACCCACATTCCCTCCCCTTTATTAAGCTTCAGTATCCCTCCTTTGGTCTTTCTTCACTCCCTAATGTACCTATAAAAGGTCTTATCCCCCTTCTTAACAGAATTGGCTATCCTTTCCTCGGTTTGGGCCTTTGCTATTCTGACTGCCTTCCCAGCCTCTTTCTGCTTTAACTGATAAAGTTCTCTGTCCTGCTTCTTTTGTGTTTCCTTATATTTCCTGAATGCTGTCCTTTTCTCCTTAACCTTCCCTGCCACCTCTTTTGAGAACCATAGCGTTTTTTTCCTTTGTTGTGTTTTATTGATTTGCTTTACACAAAGGCTTGTTGCCTCTGTGATGGCTGTTTTGATCACGCCCCATTGTTCCTCCACCCCTCCTTCTTGCCTGTTTGCTAGTGCTTTTCTGAGGCACTCTCTCATTTTCCCAAAGTCAGCCCTCCTAAAGTCCAGTACTCTTGCTTTTGTATTGCTTGATTGTATGGCTGTGTTTATTGTGAACCACACTGTTTGGTGGTCGCTTGTTCCCAGATGGCTACCCACTTCTAAATCTGAGATTCTTTCTCCATCCCCATTTGAGAGTACCAGGTCTAAGATTGCTCCCTCCCGAGTGGGTTCCAATACTAGCTGTCTGAGGCATGTCCCCTGTAGGGCATCAAGAATGACCCTGATCTTGGATGTGCCTGCAGCAAAGGTGCTCCAGTTAACATCTTGCATATTCAGGTCCCCCATCAACAATATCTCCCCTTTTTCTGCCAGTCTAAGAAAGCCTTCTATCATTTCCTTGTCCATTCCCTCCCCCTGAGATGGGGGTCTGTATACAACCCCCATGCGGATTGTGGTGCCATTTCCTGTCTCCAGGGTGACCCAAAGTGCCTCATCTACTCCCTGTTTACTCTTTAGTTCTGTTGCTTTGATCCCTTTGTTTACATAGAGAGCTACTCCTCCTCCTCTTTTACCCTCCTTGTCCCTCCTGTAGATTGTGTATCCTGGTATGTTGACATCCCAGTCATGGCTCTCTGTGTACCATGTGTCTGTGACTGCCACAATATCCAGGCAACCCTCTTTCATCAAGGCCATTAGTTCAGGGAGCTTGTTACACAGACTACGGGCATTGGTACTCATCACCCTCCACTTTTTGATAGCCTTACCCCTTTTAGCCCCATTTCTGTCCTTACTGCCTTTGCCTTTTTTTACATTTAAATCTGTTCTGCTCCCTAATAACTTCTGTACCTTGGTGTTTACCTCACTAATCACCATGTTTTGTGGTGGGAGGCTGGGATTTCCCTGCTCCTTTTCAGTGCCTCCCCCCTTGGCTAGTTTAAATGCTTGCCAATGAAGCATTTAAACCTCTCACCTAGGATCCTGGTTCCCCCCGGACAGATGCAGACCATCGCACCAGTATAGGTCTGCATCCCTCCAGGTGGCTCCCTAGTCTCCAATGAAGCCAAAACCCTGAGCTCCACACCAGTTTTTCAACCATTCATTGAATTCCCTGGTGAGGTGCCTAGCATCTCCCTTGCCATAAACAGGCAGCACCTCCGAGAAGGTTACCGTGTCGCTACTTGCCTAAGGCCTTCCCAACTCTACAAACTCCTCTTGCACTGCTCTGATCCCATTCCTAGCCAGGTCATTTGTCCCTAGGTGGACAATGACATCCAGCTCCCTCCCTCGTGCAGCTCCTCCCACGATCCTGAGGATTCGCTTCCTGTCGCTCCAAGCAGTGGCGCCAGGAAGGCACCTTACCTCCCTCTCCCCTTCCTCCCCAATTTCTACCACCCTAATGACTGAGTCCCCCACCAGGAGTTGTTTTCTTTCCATGTGGGGTCCCATGCCACCCTCCTGTGGGTCTACTTTGTGAAGGTTCCCAGCACCCTCCTTGGCTCCACTGCAGGTGCCTCCATAGAGGAACCACTATCCACCAGAAGAGCGAATGAATTGTGGAGGTACAGCTGGAGGATGCAACTCTGTTCCACCACCCTCTCCTCTCTGGGCCCACCTGGTCAGCCTCTCCTCTTTCTTGGCAACCTCTGAGGTAGTGGCATTGGCCCTGGTGGTCCCTGGGTGGGGAGGAGGTTTCACGAATCCTAGCCAGGTCAGCCTGGAGACGGGCAACCTCCTCTCTCAGACCAGAGAGGTGCCTGCAAATAGGGCAGCATCGCACCCTCCAGAATGTCTCCTGGAACACTGCCGCCCCACAGCCATTGCACTGCACCATTCCTAACATGTCTTATTTTGTGTCCCCTCTACTGTTTCTCTGGATGCTTACTCTCTCCTCTCCTCTCCTTACAACTCTCACCCTTCCTGTTCTGGGACAGCAACTTCCTATCTTCTTCAGTAGCCTCCTTCTTCCTTGCTCAATATCAGACCACCAGCAGCTGGGGAGTGAGCTACTTTTTCCTTTAGGGTTGACAAAACCAATGTTTCTCTATGATCCTTTCCTTCCTGCTGCCAAACAGGAAGTTCCTGTTGACAGTCAAATCCAGTGGCTATAAAAGTAGAACTGGCTTTGGGTGGGATGGAGGGCAATTAGTAAGAAAAAAGGCTAGCAACAGGAAGTTGTAATTTGACTCACCTGCTTTTATAGTGTCTAAACCACACCCCCAATTAAGCTCTCTTTCCTCCTACTGGTTTAGCAAAGTCAGCTGATACAGTGCCCTTCCCAGCACAGAAAACACCCACTGACTTTCTTTCTTTTCTTTCTTTTTTTAACCCTAAATAAGACCCCTTCTACTTCTAATAAAGTTATCTCTCTACTTAATTTTAACAGACAATGACTCCTGCTGAGATATACGTTTTAAATTAATAAGAAAATGTAGCTTCTTTTAGTTAGCTGCTTTCTGCTCTACAAGCAAGGCTAGCAACAGGAAGTTGTAATTTGACTCACCTGCTTTTATAGTGTCTAAACCACACCCCCAATTAAGCTCTCTTTCCTACTACTGATTTAGCAAAGTCAGCTGATACAGTACCCTTCCCAGCACAGAACACACACTGACTTTCTTTCTTTTTTAACCCTAAATAAGACCCCTTCCACTTCTAATAAAGTTATCTGTCTACTTAATCTTAACAGACAATGACTCCTGCTGAGATATAAGTTTTAAATTAATAAGAAAATGTAGCTTCTTTTAGTTAGCTGCTTTCTGCTCTACAAGCAAGGCTAGCAACAAGAAGTTGTAATTTGACTCACCTGCTTTTATAGTGTCTAAACCACACCCAGAATTAAGCTCTCTTTCCTCCTACTGGTTTAGCAAAATCAGCTGATACAGTACCCTTCCCAGCACAGAACACACACTAACTTTCTTTCTTTTTTTAACCCTAAATAAGACCCCTTCTACTTCTAATAAAGTTATCTGTCTACTTAATCTTAACAGACAATGACTCCTGCTGAGATATAAGTTTTAAATTAATAAGAAAATGTAGCTTCTTTTAGTTAGCTGCTTTCTGCTCTACAAGCAAGGCTAGCAACAGGAAGTTGTAATTTGACTCACCTGCTTTTATAGTGTCTAAACCACACCCAGAATTAAGCTCTCTTTCCTCCTACTGGTTTAGCAAAGTCAGCTGATACAGTACCCTTCCCTGCACAGAACACACACTGACTTTCTTTCTTGTCTTTCTTTTTTTATCCCTAAATAAGACCCCTTCTACTTCTAATAAAGTTATCTTTCTACTTAATCTTAACAGTCAATGACTCCTACTGAGATATAAGTTTTAAATTAATAAGAAAATGTAGCTTCTTTTAGTTAGCTGCTTTCTGCTCTACAAGCAAGGCTAGCAACAGGAAGTTGTAATTTGACTCACCTGCTTTTATAGTGTCTAAACCACACCCCCAATTAAGCTCTCTTTCCTCCTACTGGTTTAGCAAAGTCAGCTGATACAGTACCCTTCCCAGCACAGAACACACACTGACTTTCTTTCTTTTCTTTTCTTTCTTTTTTTAACCCTAAATAAGACCCCTTCTACTTCTAATAAAGTTATCTGTCTACTTAATCTTAACAGACAATGACTCCTGCTGAGATATAAGTTTTAAATTAATAAGAAAATGTAGCTTCTTTTAGTTAGCTGCTTTCTGCTCTACAAGCAAGGCTAGCAACAGGAAGTTGTAATTTGACTCACCTGCTTTTATAGTGTCTAAACCACACCCAGAATTAAGCTCTCTTTCCTCCTACTGGTTTAGCAAAGTCAGCTGATACAGTACCCTTCCCAGCACAGAAAACACACACTGACTTTCTTTCTTGTCTTTCTTTTTTTAACCCTAAATAAGACCCCTTCTACTTCTAATAAAGTTATCTTTCTACTTAATCTTAACAGACAATGACTCCTGCTGAGATATAAGTTTTAAATTAATAAGAAAATGTAGCTTCTTTTAGTTAGCTGCTTTCTGCTCTACAAGCAAGGCTAGCAACAGGAAGTTGTAATTTGACTCACCTGCTTTTATAGTGTCTAAACCACACCCCAGGTAAGCTCTCTTTCCTCCTACTGGTTTAGCAAAGTCAGCTGATACAGTACCCTTTCCAGCACAGAACACACACTGACTTTCTTTCTTTTCTTTTCTTTCTTTTTTTTAACCCTAAATAAGACCCCTTCTACTTCTAATAAAGTTATCTCTCTACTTAATCTTAACAGACAATGACTCCTGCTGAGATATAAGTTTTAAATTAATAAGAAAATATAGCTTCTTTTAGTTAGCTGCTTTCTGCTCTACAAGCAAGGCTAGCAACAGCCAGGTGGGGTCCCAAAAAAGACATGTTGAAAATTTGGGCCAAAAATATACAAAAATGCCTAAGTTGTGCTATTACATTCAAAACTCCATTGAAACACATTGAATCACATACCTGTTTCTTCAGTTCGCAGGCCGACTTTGAAGAGCGAAGATGTGTCTGCAGTCCAGAGAGGATTACAGCGTTGGACTCCTGATCAGTAAATATGTGCTTGGGGGGTGGGGTGGTGGGTGGTTGTGGGGAGTCTACTAGCTGCAAGACATCCAGGGACAGTTTTCTCTTCACAGGTTTAAAAAAAATGAGCGGATTCCTGTACTGGAGGACTGGGAACCCCCCCAATGCAACTATTATGTTTCTTGAGGGGGAAGTGGGGTGGTGGGTACTGAGAGTAGGGTTGGGTGGGGGATATCTTTAATAAAAAAACAATCTTGACACTGGGAGATTGGGCACTCCCAGTGTCACTTGTATGTTTCCCAACAGGGGAGGATTGGGCACCCCCAGTGTCACTCGTATGTTCCGGGGGGGTGTAAGGTGGTCAGTACAGAGAGGGAGGGTAAGATGGGGGGATATCAATAATTTATAACTATTTTTTCAGCAGTCACTGTGGAATATGGCACACTCTGCCATGACCAAGATGGCCACTGAGTGCTACTGCACTTGCACCACTGTCCCTGCGCACTAGTGGTCATGACCACATTTTGTTTTTTCTTTAACATTACAGATATTCCCCCACACATTCTTCCCCCTCAGCACCCCCCCCCAGAAACATAGGAGTGACTCTGAGGGTGCCCAATCCTTTAGTGTTGCGATCAGGATGGCACCAATTGTTTTGTTTTATTTAAAGATAGTGCAGTGTCAGTGGAGTGCTCCACAGATGTGGAGGTGACTGTGGTGCAACTCTATCAGGTTGTTCAGTCACAAAGAATGCAAGGAATGTGGAGTCCTTTTTTCATCACAAGAGATCTGCAGAGCTCTTCCCACTGCAGGTCTAAAAAGGACTCTTTCTCTTTAAAGACCAAAAGAGATTTTTTTGTTATAATTCTTAAAAACCTTTACCTGCTAATTATCAACATTGACTCTTCTTATAATTTTTATAAACCCATCACTTGCAAATTATCCAGATACAGTCACACCCATCATCCAACAGACAACCACCTGCAGATTATCAATGTACAATCAGAAAAGTTTCTCCTAATCCCTGTATCTTTATTGGTACTCCCTAACAGACACCAAAAGTCACATGCCCCAGGATCCTTATCTCTTTGCCTTCTCATTTTCTATCAGAAATTATAATGTCTGTCTTCCACTAACCAGCACGTGGCATTTTCTCACTAGTGTAATTATTAAACAGAGCCCCAGACACCATGCTACCACCGCCTTTCCACTTCAGGGTCATTGGGCCTAAAGCTACAGCCAAGCTACTAAATTCTTTCCCAGATAATGGAGGCCCTGGCAGTGATGGTCTATACCCAGCTTTCTTGAACATCATCTCCCCTGTTATAATTAGACCCCTAACGTACCTTTTCAACCTTGTGCTTACCACAGCCACAATGCCTGACTCCTGGAAACTTGCACACGTGATACCCATCTTCAAAGCTGGCAATCCCCTCTCCCCCGATAATTACAGGCCCATCTCCCTCCTCCCCATCTCAGTAAACTGTTGGAGAAAGTTGTGCACTTCCAGCTGTTGGAACATCTTGATATAGTCTACTTTATCCCCTCCAACAAGGCTTCCCAAAACACCAGAGCACCACCTCTATCATAACTGTGTTCACTGATCATGTCCTTAGACAGATGGACGTGGGAAATGCAACAGGAGCCATCTTTGTGGATCTATCTAAGGCATTTGACTTTGTTGACCACCAGTTCATTCTTTTCACCTTACCTCAATTTGGCTGCTCTGCTGCAATTACGACTTGGTTCCACAGCTATCTATCGGACAGATCCCAGTCCACTAATATTGGAAAAGCTAGCTCTGCTGCTCTCCCCGTACTCACAGAAGTCCCCCAAGGCTCCGTACTTGGACCTTTACTATTTTCCATGTTCATCAATACACTCCCCAAGGATTACCTCAACTGCAAAGCACTCCTCTATGCAGATGATTTAGTTCTATACCATAGTGGCAAATCACTGCAATGCATCTCCTCCTCCCTTACCCGGAACTACTGCTCGGCCTACAATTGGTTTCTTTACAACAAACTACTAGCCAATGAAAAGAAGACCAAGTCAATGCTCTTCGGCTCTAAACCCTTCTTCACAAAAGCCACCTACAATAACTCCTCCCTGCAAGTGCTCACTCCTGCCGGCCCTCCCCTGATGGATGTGCCCATTTTTAAATATCTAGGAGTCACTCTTGATCTCTCCTTTACATTCTCTGAACACGTTAATATTAAAGTGTGGAGAATAAACCAGAAGCTAGGTGCAGTCTACAGACTTAGACACCTGCTATCAACTGAGGCACAATTGGCAATCGCCCAAGGCAATTTGATACCGCTCCTTGACTACTGCTCCCCCATCTACTCTACTCTCTCTCCTCTGCCCTTCTCTCATGGCTAAATACCACTTGCAACTCCATCTGTCACTTTGTCCTGCAAGCTTCCTTCTCAACCCACCATTGCTCTCTATACCAGGCACTAGATTGACTCCCTCTACAAGGTCTCTTTGACTATGCCTTAGGTAGCTTGGTGGAGAAGTCAATTACCAACAGTCCTCTTACTCAGCCCTCCTAATAAACAGGACTGCCCAATGAGTTCTCAGGGCATCCTCTGCCCCTCCTCACCACTTTTAGTCCCTTGAATGTCCACCAAGATGGGATGCAAAGCTTTCTCCATCTCCACATCCTCCCTATGGAACAAAATACCCCTGTCTATATGCTCAGCCACCTGCCACCAGTCCTTCAAACACCAGCTAAAATACTGGCTTTTGTCAGCTTCCACCTGCCACTGCTTGCCACAGAACCCCCTGTGACCTATTCCTTTCTGTCCATCCGCATACCAAGGCAACTATGGCTAGGTCCCTGCCTTCTAGTTCTCTGAATATTAACAGTATATACCTGGTTTTCCTTCACATAACCAGCTACATTTCATTATCTGCACATTTGATACATGGCTAGTGCTCCACTGCCTGGCTGTCCATTTTCTATGTGATCTCTGCATCTGTATGTCATACTACAACATGCTTGTTATCTGCTGAATGCTGGACTACATTACATGCACTGTATTGCCCACAGTTGTATTCCTGTTGCTATTTCTACATCACTTTGTTGTATTTTAACTGCTGCTTACTGTATGCCATGTGGTTATGTCTATACCTTGTTTCTGAGCATGGACTTTTTTGATTTCTGTGTATTGCTCTTGCATTGCAACTGTGTATTGACTTGCTGTCACATGTGTGGCCTGGGTTGTGCCTGAAAATGGTTGTCTGGATCAGTGCACTTATCCAGTTAACAAAGACATAAACAAAAAAATAAATACATAAATAAATAAATACTAAATAAATAAATAAGAGCATTTCTAAATTACCACAACATCTGAGAAATCCTAAAAACCTGAAGAATCGAAAATGTGGTAGTGATACCACCACACATTAAACCATCCGAGCTGTAGCTTATCACAGGGCCCCTATATTTGAGAACAGGGGAGGGGGGATGGACCACTGAACTACCAGGGAAATTTGTTTTGTTTTTTTTACTACAGGGACAGCAATGGAAAACCAGGGAAGGGGAGGGACCACTATACCAGACAAATTATTTTTTTATTAGGAGACAGTGGTCAGAGAATGGGGAAGGGGAGGGACCACTAGACTACCAGAGAAATTATTTTTTTTACTAAGGGGACAGCGATCAGAGAACAGGGGAGGGGGAGGGACTTCTAGACTGTCAGGGACACATTTAGCTACAGGGGATGGAATCAGCGGGTAGGGGGGTGCCACTAGACACCAGGGAGCTATGATAGTTCAAACTGTCATAGACCTTTACTGTTGGCAATCTTTTCAGCTGGAACAGTGATGTTGGAACTGTAAAGAACTGTGAATGGTTATTTTCAGATCCATTGATCCTTAACTAAGCGAGTGACAGGCCACATGATTCTCACTCCAAAAAGACATACTTACCACCAAAACTTTTAAATAATAATACAATAAGGGAACTAAGCATGTGACCGAGACCTAAATACAGGTCTTGGCCATTCCGTAACAAGTAGCATTTCTTTAGAAATCAATTTTTAAAATATGGAAAAATAAGATGGCAGAAGCAAACAGCATTTTTCTGAGCATGAACAGTAAATCTTATTAATTAACAGTTTGAACAGTTTTCATTTACCTGCCTGTCTAGTGGCTATCACAAAACTGTTATAATTCTAAAATGGTGAGATATCGTCTCACCACACTATCCAAAGGCACTCCCTTGGCTCAGACCCCATCATCCCTGAACATTTCAAGAAAAAAATTCATTATGTCTGGGCTGTAGATGAGGGCATAAAATCCCATGTTATCCGATGGGAATAAAGTGGTTTTTCTTTGTCAGTGTTTTATCACTCCATACCTCAAAAAACATACAGGTTGCCATCACAAAACTTTCCACATTTTGAGACACCAGCAGAATCACTGTGCATGCCAAATGTTGGGCTATTTCATTAAAACTTACCAAAGTTATTAAGGTACAATATTTTGAATTTAACCTAGAAGTGCAGGTACAGCCCTAACTATAGGGGTGCTGCTGCGCCCCTATAATACATAACTGGCACAGAAATAATAATAGAAGAACAGTTAAGTATTGTATGTAAAAATCATTTCCTATCACTTTTAAGACAAAAGGTTAAAGGTTTGCCCACTTTTTCTCCAGCCAACAAATATGATTGCTTGGTATATAATAGGGCATATTCTGCCTTGGTGGAATACTTTGTATTAATCTCACATCTCATCTGAGTAATCTGATAGCATGCATCTTGTTTTGTTGCTGTGTTCTGTTTATATACTGTATGTAAATATTAGAGTTTTTATTCTTTGGTTTCCAACTCGTTTTGCTGTTTTTTTTAATTGGAAGCAGAGTCGGTGATTTCTTCTCTAATATAGGCTTTATAGTTGTCCCATAAAAAAATGACACGAAACCCCTCTTTTATCATTAATTTTGAAGAATGTGGAAGTTTCCAAAGTAAGCTGTTCTTTGAAAGCTGGATCTGATAACTATGAGGTATTTAGATTTCCCTCTGGGGGATTTATGTGCAAGATAGTCAAACTGAAGGGACATTTTGATTATGCAATGACCAGATAATATTTCTGTGTCATAATTCATGGGATATATCATATTACATAGCCTCAGGGGGAGAAACAATAGTCTGTTGTACTGAAAGAGTTATTCAAGCAGAAAAGACCGAGAACTCTTTTCCCTGCTTATGAACAGTTCACCATGCATCTAACCATCTGTTCCTATAGTAGGCATGCAATTACTCCCTGTCATTTAGATTGTTGCGGGGATGTGCCTAGTCACCATCATAGGGAGGGGACTGACTGTTGGCATATGTGGGGGCCACAGGGAGATGTGGAGGAGAGATATGGATGGGTAGGATGGAAAGGGGGGTTAGGGGTGATCAGGGGTGGTGGCCACTGAACTACCACAAGATCCGCATCTGTCATTGAGACCAAGGATGGGGGGTAGTCACTAGATCACCATGGATACCATATCTGGTGCTGAGACTTTGGATGGGGTACCCTTATATCATTGCACAGTGGTGCACTGCCACAGCATGCAGATATGCTAATGGACCCATAATGGGATGCAAATGGTCCATTATCACCTTACATGCCCTATTGTCCTATCAGCATATGACTGACTAAAATTGATTCACTTGGGCAAAAGCACTATCCCATTTGTGGCACCCAATCTCCCATTGCCTATGTCATCCACTGTCCTTGAGGGGGCTGTGATAGCACCGTGCTGTGTCCCTGTGTGCTGCACTCCCACAGCTACCATTTTCAGACATGCAGTGCATGCTGGTTGGTGCACATTGCCTGTATGAAAATGTCCCCTGGGCTGGAAACATGCTAACCTACATGCAATGCTACTGGGTGTTCATTCCTAGCAGTAATAAAAGTAATATTCTAGAACTTTAAATATTTAATACCAGACTCTACTAATATGAAAACGTATAAGGTATGCAAAATCTACTATCAGTGTCCATTCTTAAAACCTCAAAAAATTGATGTGTGCTTGTGAATAAACTCAAAAAGAGGATTTCAGAATTACTTGATCATCTAATTTAAAAAGGACAGAAAACTAAAACTAAACAAAACAAACAAACAACAAACAAACAAAAAGGCAATAAGTCTACTTAAATAAGTAGACAAAGTTTCAAGGTAAGCTACTGAGACCATCCTCTGAGATCAAGATCCTAAGGTCACACTGCACAACTATATGCTTCTGTTCAAGAAAGCAAAATTCTCACACTTAATAATTTAAAAATGAAGTACAAGCATACAAAGAAGAATATATTAGAACAAATAACACATAAGAACACAATGAACATTCTAAAGTATTTAAAGCAAATAACTGAGAGTTGTCATAAGAAGAAAAAGTCTAAGGTACTCTGCTGTATGTGTTCTCTGGTACATTACGTCTCTAATTAATATATTAATCATTTATGTTGGTAGAAGGGGAGCAGAGAAGGAGAAACATAATAGAAGTACCCTATATACAGTCAAATTAGGTATATTGTTACGTGATATTCCTGCACAAGCAAGAACCACTCTTGGACAAAAACCAAAAGGACAGACAATGAAATATGACATGAGGACTACCTCACGAGCTGTACTCTAATAACAGCGTTGGAAACACTGACTGGTGATATGCTCTGACTTTGTGGTTGTATTGAGCCACCCTGAGTCATTGAGGTTCCCAATATGGGCACATTGGCTTTAAATTCCATCCATTGTGTGTTTTAAGTAGGAAAAAGCTTGAATATAACAGCAGGATCATGTAGCTATGATGTGAGTATAAAGATAGGATTAATAAAATACTGGGTTTACCAGTTGGGCAAGGACAAGTTAAGTAAATCAATGAAATTAAATGAGTGCTTGCAAATTAAGTCTCTCAAATTGCAAAGAAATATTGCATATTGAATCAGTACATATTCAAAATGGTCAATCATAAAATATTTAAATGACAAGAGATTACCATGAGGTCTCCTCCAGTTTATCTCCCCACCACCAATTTTTTCCAGATCTTTCCATCAAATAATCAAGATATTAATGAGTTAGTGGAGCCAAAACAGATATCCAGGTAAATAATACAAATTTTAAGAAGCAGTGAACTGTAACTTTATATTTTTTAAGTATTTTTCTTTTTCCTTTTGCTTATTAGAAAGTTTTTTTATGTGATAATTTTGGGCTGGATGTGTGGAATAGCTCTCAGCCTGGTAGCTGACATATCTATCCCCATCTTCCTGACTACATCATCAGCACTGTGATCTCACTGACAGTGACATCACAGGTAACTGACCAGGAAGCTACTGAGTGGCTATTCCTAAGTAGCAGTAATGTCACAAGCAGGCAAGGTCGCAGTGCTGATGATGTCGTGGGGGGGGATAAAGAAAGAAATGTCAGCTGACAGGCAGAGTGCTGCCCCACATGTCATACCTACTAACATCAGTTAAACAATCTTCTATATAAACAAAGGGAAAGGAAAAAGTACCTCAGCTATAATAGGAAATGGTTGACTGCTTTTACAAAAAAGTAATACTCATTTTAGGCAGTAGACTAGCTCTTTAAAGAAGAACTGCACTGAACTTGTAAGTAATTTTCCCAGCAGAAGCTCTTTTTATTTATTTAGTTTTTGTTAACCAGGTAGGTGCACTAGGCAGAAACTGCTTGTTTCCAGGTACTACCCAGGAGAGTTACAACAAGGGTGATGCAACATCATACAGTTTACAATCAACAGTAAAATACAACAGCCCAGATATTCAAAAGAGTTGAGCCATGCGTAATAGGGTTGCGCCTGTGCAAGTCCGAAATTGTGCCATTCTACGATATTCAGCAGGAGGCAGTTGCGCCCCCGAAATCATGCTGAGCAACAGCGCAATGATAATGAAGGCATGTGCAACTGAAGGGGGAGGAACCATGCATAAATGGTGCAGCAGGGTTTTAAATAATTGATTAGCAGTTTTTTTCTTGGGACAATGCTAACTGTACAGAAAGTATTTGTATAGGTTTTCTAGAAGTATTATGCTTGTTAAATACAGTGAGGCAAGTGCTATGCATTTTCACAATGTTTTAGCACTTTTATGAGCAAAACGCTAATCAATTTTTGGAGTTAAATAAAACCCTGCGCAGTGTGATATTCAAAGACTTGCACAATGCGCAACAGTGGAGCAAGCGGAAGTTGCGCCATAGTGGAAATGAGCCAAAATAAAAAGGAGCAAGGAAGAGGCGCAAGAACGCTATAGGAAGCCACACGAGGCAGAGGCAGAGGCACACAGACAGGGCAAGTGGCATGAACAGGGCAGGCCAGGGAAAGGCCACAGTTAACAGCCAGGCACAGGGAAGGTGTGGGAAGCCACACAGCACAGAGGCCAGCACAGGCAGCTGTACCTAGTGCAGGGGAGGTAGCAGTCAGGACAGCGGGGGGAAATACAGTAACAGCTGCCGGGGGGGTGAACACAAGCCAGGGACATGGCCAGTGCCACCTTCCACATGGAGGCTGTAATGAGGGGGGTGAGAAGGCTGGCTGCAGGGGGGCATGGCCGTGGAAGGGCCTGTCGGTGGTATGCCCCCAACAGGCAGTACCGAGTCTGCACCAGCTTTGAGCTGTACACAGATACTGAGATTGTGGACCGGTACCGCCTGAACAGGGCAATTCTGAGGCGGCTCTGTGAGCTGTGCAGTGATGTGATGCAGGCACCCACACGACGGAGCCATGCCGTGTCAGTGGAGACCAAGGTAACAACCTGCATGTGCTTGCTCATCACAGGTACCTTCCAGAGACCAACTGGGGACACCACAGGCATAAACCAGTCGGCCACATCACACCACCTCACCCAATTCCTCAGCGCACTGCTGCCACATGCTGAGGAGTACATCCATTTCCCCAGCACAGCGGCGGAGCGCACAGCAAACATACAGGAGTTCCACAGGGTAGCACGTATGCCTGGCATGCTAGGGGAAATAGACTGCACCCATGTGGCCATACGCACACCACCTGGCCCCGAGAGGGCCGCATACATAAATCAAAAGGGCTATGCCAGCATCAACTGCCAGGTGGTGTGCGATGCCAGGGGGTGCATCATCAATGTCTGTGCCATGCACCTTGGGGGAGCACATGATTCTTACATCTGGCACCAGTCGGCATTGTGCCACAGATTCAAGAGTGGGGACATCCCCACTGGCCACCTAGTGGGTGAGTATGCAAACCACATGGACAAATATAGGGCCTGGGGGGGCATGGCCAGAGGTGCCATGGGTAGTGGCCTACATGGCCTGGGGCAGGGCGATGCTGATCACCAAACTAACCTCCACCCTCTACACACAGGTGAAGTGGATACCCACTCCATCCCTGGCTGCTCACACCCTACTGGCGGCCCATGACCCCATCGCAGCAATGCTACAATGAGGCACACGCCACCACATGTAATGTCATCGAGCGGGTGTTCAGGATGCTGAAGGCATGTTTCCATTGCCTGGACACCTCTGGCGGTGCCCTACAGTACAGCCCCTCAAAGGCCTTTGGGATATTCCTGGCCTGTTGCATCCTGCACAACATGGCCAATGAATGTGGGATAGCCATACAGGTCGAAGAGGGGAACAGCAATGGGGATGATGGGGACACCGGTGACGATGGTGATGGGCAGCCCCCTCTTGACCAACGGGACCCCCAGCTGCTCTGGCTGGCACATCTGCATCAGGACACCATCACGGAGGAGCACTTCAGCCAACCCAGGTAAGTCATGGGCCATGCGAAACCACCAGTGGCCAAGGCACAGCCCACAAACATGCAGGAACCCACACTGGGGGTGCATGCCATTAAGGGAAGTGGCAGGGCACAGAGGCACACACACAGCCAGGGATGGGTGAGGATTAACATGCCACGCCGAAGGACAAACACACACATGCACACACACAATGCAACAAAAGTGCACAGAGGCAGAAGGCACACCTATCCAGAATGCACACCCTAGCAACACACATGTCCACAGGCCACCACGCCCACTGCCTGTCCATGTGCGTGTGTCAGATGCTGAGCACCATTGCACATTGGTGTACAGTGCAATGCAGGCATCATCATGCACACATAACTGTGGACAGAAGCCAGGAGGGTGTGCAGGTGGACTGTGTGTCCACGTGCAGGGCCGGGTACCCACCTGTGCACTGCCCACTGAAACACACAATGCACACAGGGCAGCACCAGACAGTAGCCATGCTGGGAGACAGGTCAGTCCCGTGACACAGTGCCACGGCCACCACGGATGCGTGGGTGGCCCCGCCAAGACCCGCTAGCACTGGCAGGCTGATCACTGGCCTCATGGGGCGGCACTGATGGTCCCCCAAGGGTTCCACTGCGTGAACACGACCATGCCCAAACAGGGGTCTGCAGCACACCGAACATGCCTGCACCAGGAGTGCTCGGGATGCCCACAGCTGAACCCGGCATCGACAGGGTGGGAGTCGCATGACGCCAGGAATGGGGGGTGGATAGTGCACTGCATGGTGTCCGCGATGCATGGGCACCTGACTGTGTGCCCATTGTGGCCATGACAGCAATGAACGCCTGTGCATGCCTGTCAATGGCAGCGGTCACATCCTCCCGCAAACGGTCCATCCGTGCCATGATCATTTCGGTGTCCCTGCTGCGATGCTCCTCTGCGCGCTCCAGAGACACACGCAGTGCATCCACGGATGTCACAAGCCACATCTGCTGCTGGACCGATGCTCGCAGTAGGCGGGTGTGCTCGTCCAAGAGGTCATCAGCCTCCTCGGCATCCTGTCCCTCAGGGTGTGCAAGGGCCTGATGTTCAGCACCCCTTGAGGGTGGGTGCTGTGCACCAGGACCAGGTCTGGACATGTCCACAGGTGGTGCACAGATGCCGCCACTGAACCCTGTACCCCCAAGCCCAGTGGGTGACTGCTGATGCTGCTCCTCCAGCTGCCGCACCCCAGGGCTCAGTGGTGCCACCGCAGTGGCTGCAACGGTCCCACTGCCATGAACAGACACCAGTGCTGCCCCACTGGTGCTGACAGGCACAGCCTGGGACTGTGCTGACACACAGGCCTCCACGGCGGTACCACCCACAGCCATGAGCGCGAATTGCCCTGCTGTGTGTCCATCCTGTGGCACACACGTGTCACTGCCCAAGACGGTCTTGTCATCATCACTGGTGCCAGACTCTGCCCTGGCCACAGTGTGCCGGCATCCGCGGATGCCAGCTCACTGGGACACAGGCAGGGCTTCCTCCACACCTGCCTCAACGACATCAGTGTGGACAGCCAGGCAGCCCCACTGTCATACTGATCCACAAATACCTGTGGAGGTGGATGGTCCCACCTCTGACTACATCCAACTGTCTGCAGTGGACAGGCCCAACACCGCTGACTCATGCAGATGTTCAGGATTTGTAAGGGAAAGCAAAGTCGCGTTACTGTGTGTGACCAACCCTGCCCCCCCCAGACAGGTCATGACTTACCATGCAGTGATGGGCCACCACCCGTCTGGAAGCCACCACCCAGAACACCCTCAATGGCACTTCAGTGCATGCTTGCAACAAGCCTGTCCTCCACTGGGGTGAGCTGTACCACCTCCGTCTGTCCCCCACCTGTTGCAGCATGTGCTGCCCTGATGGCAGCCACCTTCTCATTCACCCTCCTCCTGTCTGTGCCCATCTTCTTCTTACACTCCTGCACAGAGCGCTGGTGGCTGCCATGCAGGTTCATGGCATATGACACCTCCTCCCATGCAGCAGCATGGGCCTGAGGAGTTCCCCGCTGTCCACTGAGTAGTGGCTCCTGATCCAGGTAGGCCTTGAAAAGGGCCTCAGTTTCAGCCTAGTAAAATTCGGCCTCCTCCTCCTCCCACCACTGTTGTCCTCCTCTCTAAAAACGTGCTCAGTCATTATGTAGCCTGTAAGAATGGCAGTTGTTACCTGTGACTGTGCAGTCCCATGCATGTCCCTGAATCCACAGTCCACACTCCCAAACAGCATGCAACTCACCAATAAACTGCAGTAACCGATTATGGCCACTGCAGCACATTGTCGCACCTTTATAGCGCAACCCATGCAAACGAGGCGAGAAGCAACTTTAAATAGATGCAAATTGCATTGCTGCGTCATTGAATGGCTGATCGGATGATTTGCATATGACGGCTGAATATCGCGCTGTTGCGCTTTGTGCAATTGTGTTAAACATGCTGAGTGAATGGCGCAGTTCTGTGGCATGCGTAGTACACCTCACTGCGTATGCCCGGCTTGCTGACGCAGGTGTCTGCTGCACAGATGATGTGCTGTGTGTGGCAGATAATGCAGAGAATGGCCACCATTGTGCCAGTGGCGCTATAGCGATGGTCACTACATGGCGCTGTGGCACTGGGCCTTCATAGGTGCAATGGCCCAACTGCCCGATAGTCCGCTGTGGCGCTGGCACACAGGCAGCCAATTGCACTACATGCATTGTCATCTGATGGTGCTGTGCATGGCCTTGCGCCTGAGACCCTTGACCCTGTGCCCAACCTTTGCCCCCTTGGTGCCATGCGTCAGGCATAGGTGCACCTCTATCGTGCTGTTCGGTAACAGCGCGATAGGGAATGGCAGAGCTGTACCGCGCAGCATCTGCACGTGGGGAACCATTCTGCAGAGCCCCATATTGCCTACTATAGCTATTGGAATGGTGCATAGACAGGCTGCTCCATGGACGGCCATTGTGCTGGCCAATCTGGTGGCCATAGTTGAGCCACACCATGGGCCTCTCTTTGGGGAGGCCCCCCTGGACAGGGCAAGGACCCAGGTGTGGCAGGAGGTGGCCACTGCCCTGGATGAGGCAACAGGCTGGGGGCATTCGGCCGAGCAGTGCAGGCACCGCTATGGTGACCTGCGCAGGAGGGAGCCAGAGCTACTGGCCTGACTGCGGTCACGTGCCAGGAGGGGCATGGTGCCACGTCCAGGTAGGGGTTCCTTCTACACACATTTATCGTCCATATGAGTCACAGTGTTGTATGTGTACAGCACATAGGGGAGGGACCTTATGGGGTTGGCTGTGTTCACACGGTGTAGGGTGGGTAGGTCTGGCTGGGTGGGAGGGCACACACCTTGGGGCAGGGGGACTTTGCTTTGGGAATGTACTGATGTTCTTCTCTCCCTTTTTTCACCCCACAGGCCCAGAAGAACTGTGCAGGGTGCGGGTAGAGCAGTGGAGGGGTGTTGCAACTGCAGCCAGGTGGGCCGAGGACCAGCAACGGCCACCTGAGCAGCCTGATGAGGGTGAGTGCTAGACCTCCATGATTAGTATTGTGTGCTGTGTGACAAGGTGGGCAGCGGGGCATGGCCACCATTCATTGACATCACTGCCATGCACGCCACTTGTTACAGTCAACACTGTCCAGTAGCAAATGCATGTATGGGTGTGCATCACTGGTGGTACATGCGTGCACCAGGTGCATGGCTGTGCCACTGCCTTGGCACCACATAGCCATGTCACTAAATGGCCACGGTGGTGCTGTGAGTGACTTGGCCGGTGGGTGTGTGCAGCATTCTGCAAGGCTATATGTGCCTGGGTGGGCAGGTCCTGTGGACGTGATCACTGCTGGTGGTCACACACCATCACAGTGGCATGTCCCATGGCCGTATGCCATGCACAGTGGGCGGGCTGTATGGGGTAGTGCATTCACACCTGTTGACTGTGCTCCCTTGTCCTAGGTGCGAGACATCTAAGGAAAATTCGGGACACCATGTGGGAGCTCCTGAATCTGGCCCGCGAGACGGTGGAGATACTGAGGAGGCTGGACGAGTCTGGGGTGCTGTGGCGACACAGAGCCAGGCGAACCCAGAGCTAGGAATGACATTCCCTTTAACAGTCCCTTGGTCCCTGACTTCCTCTACCCCCCGGACCCACCCTCACACCCCTCCTATCCCATCCCATTTGTCCACCCCTTCCCCCTGCCCACCCCCACCTTTTTTGTGTCCCCACCACTAACTTGTAAATGGTTTTTATTATTGTACATAGTTGAATTTTCTATTTTTACAATACATTTGACTTTTATATGAATACCGTGGTGGTCTCTGATTTGCAGCGTGCTATAGGTGCTCAGCTGCAGTGGTGTGCATGGCATCAGGGATGGTGCAGTCATGGGTATGTGTGTGTGTCCGTGTGGAGGTGACTATGGTGTGGGGGTAGATATCAGTCAGTGTCTGTGTTGTGTGTTGTTCCCTGTGCACTGGATGACTGTGTGCAGTGGTCCATGGCGCGTGCTCTGTGTCCATGGTGCACCCATTGGCCCGTCCATGGCCTGTGCAGCTGACACATGTGCCTGTCTGTGACCTGCACGGTCCACTGGCATGTCAGTGGTGCCATTCCCTGCAGGGCGGACACTGTACCCGTCACTTTGCTGGGATGCCCATGTCACTGGTGTGGTGCATGCCTGGCTCAGGTGGCACTGTGGGCGACACGGTCATTGTCCCACCTCCATGCTGTGGCTTGTGTGTGTTGCAGGGGATGTGCCTCACTGTCTGTGGCTTGTGCTCCAGGTGACTACTGGTGGTGTATGGGTCCACGGTGCCTGCGCAGGGTGGCTGGCACTCTAGTGCAATGGTGGACTGCAGGTTGTGTGTACACAGCTTACATAGGCCCACAATGGGGGCTTGGTTGCCCCACCACTGCGTCCCTGTGTTGTTGTGAACTTGGATATGGGTGGGTGTCTGTCCAGACCCTGTGTGGCATCCGGTGTGGTGCATGCTTCCAAGCACCACTGTGGGTGTCTGTGCTGGCTGTTGTGGCCAGTGGTGGGCCGGGGTGTGTCACTGGAATACTGTGCAGAGCGCTGTACCACTGGTGGTGGTGTGAAGGACACGACCATCCCATATGGGGTACCTCTTGTGCCAATGCATGGTCGGTCTCTCAGCAGTACCTCGGGGGACTGTGCATGGTGGCACTGTATCTGCCATTGTTGCATTGCCATGTGCTGCAACCTGCTTATGGGTGCTCATGGTGGGGCTGGCTTGCATGGTTCTGTGGTGCACAGGGTTGCATTGACAAAGTGGGGGTGGTGGCATGCATGGGGTTTCCTGCTGTGGTGGTCACTACTCATGGGGGGGTGTCTGGGGATCACGGTGCAGGGTGTGCTGTGCACTGGGGGGGATGGTGTGGCACAGGGTGGTCTGCCCTCCTTGTGTGCCAGTCACAGCTTGCTGGTAGGTGTGATGGGGCACCATGGCCAGGCTGTGGGCTGGTTGCTTGTCTCCATGGACCAGTGGTTATTCCAGCCCTCCCCTGGTTGTGCTGTGCTTGGGATGTGGGGGGACAATGTCTGTTCTGTTGTGGGTTCCTGTGCCCATCTGTGGCATGAGTGGTGGGCCCCTACCTCCCTGATTGTGCAGTTACATTGCTCTGCAGCTGGGGGGCTCCCTGGTTGTGCTATGGCACCTCTGGACTGCTCAGCTGAACACCCCTTGTTGCACTATGGCGCATCAGATCTGCTCAGCTTCCCCTCCCTAGCTGCGCTATGGTGCAGGTGGTGTGATATTCAGTCATTGGGTGTAGGCGCAATCTGGCCTGCTCCTTTTTTGAATATCACGTCTCTTGTGCATGGGCACAATAGACTTGTGCTTGCTTCTGCTATTGCACACTTTTTGGGCGCAGCTTGATTATCTGGGCCAACATGTTCACAGGTAACGGTAACAACAGACAGGATGCAAGCAGTGTGTATCACAACAACAGGCAAAGTGCTAAGTGCAATATGGAGAGAGTCCATGATAACAAAACATCATTCTCTAGACACTCACAGCATAAAAACAGTATTATCATCCATGGGTAAAACAGCAAAACAGCAAAATACTAATACCATAGTGGCAAGCAGACTCAAGACTGGGTTAGGTGCCCTATAACCAGTTCACCTCTTGGGGGAGCATTTGCATATGATGTACCTAGGAGGTGCTTACAAAGGGATTTTTTGAAACTCCCTGCAGTAGCACAAGCACAACTCTCAGCTGGAATGTTGTTCCAAAGTTTTGGAGTACAGTTCTGGAATGCTACTAAACCAAGGTTAGTTCTTAACTTAGGGCCCACACACTTGTGACAGTCTTAAGAACAAGTTCCAATTCTGTTATTTTTTTATCTGTACAGGCTTTTCAGGAACCACAGTGGGCATTTGTGATTTACACTCTGGCAGTAAGTACCATTTCATTGATGTGGTTTATGTTCCTTCTAGCCATGTATGTACGTATGTATGTTTATGTCCCTTCTGGTCACAGCATTCTACAGTAGAACAAGGATGCATCATGCCAACAATAGAAGGGAAGAGCCGGGACATAATCTACATCTTGTAGTTCTACAATGACTCTTACCAGCTGTACATAAATTAGGGACACTCTCATCTAAACAGCCTGTATAGATTGCATAACACCAGAATTTGAACCAGTATTTAAAAATCAGCTTCTTCTGGAAGAATGACTTTCAGATTCAGTGCACGTCTCTTTTAAGACTGGTATTTCCATTTGTTTTAGCTGTCATTGAAAACTGCAAAACTTGAACAGTCTACAAAGGTGTGTTGCATTCCATTGCAGCTTATCAAGGGATGACAGGTGATATACATGGGAAAGTAACTGACAATTTGTAGCGGCTCTAGGAGGAACCAAGTTACAAGAAGCCAGTTACTGTGGTGGAGCAGAACATTTAAAACACCGTCCTTATTGTCCACAGCTGTAGGCTGCAGAAGTTGTAAAGGTATATACATAAGTTCCAGAGTAAAGTGTACCAGAGAACAATCTACTGTGGGTCAAGACAGTATATTATAGGGGATGCCAGGTAATCAAGTTGTCATATTACTCATCAGAGCCAGACGAATTATCAACGCTGTCAAAGCAATTAACAAATTAGATGTGTCAGCCTTCATATCATCTGTCTGCTTGAAGTTGAGTTGTTAAGGAGTTAAAAACCAAGGGCCCGATTCTAGAAGCACCCCATGCATGTTACAAGTTGTGACATACGAAGGGTGGAGTTGCACCAAGGGCCCTGTGCCTGATTCTCTATTGGGCAGGGTCCCAGCAGCTAAGTCCTGTGGCAGCCACACCCATGCACCAAATGGGGGACGCACCTGAACAGGTTGTTGCGAGCTGCACATCGCCCAAGTAAAGGGCAGAAGCACCCCCTCCAAGCCCGGATCCTAGTATAAAAGTAATAGAAAGTAATGGGGCCAGATGGAATTCACCCCAGAATTCTAAAAGAATTAAGCAGAGAACTAGTGACACCACTGACTACCCTTTTTAACAAATAATTGGAGGATGGTGTGGTACCTGAGGACTGGAAGAAGACTGATGTGATTTCCCTTCACAAAAGTGGAACCAAGACAGAGGCAGGAAACTACAGACCTGTCAGTTTGACCTCTGTGGTAGGGAAAGTGATGGAGTCACTTCTGAAGGAGAGAATTGTTGAGTACCTAGAGGCCAGTGGGGCACAGGACCCAAGGCAGCATGAGTTCACAGCGAGAAGGTCATGTCAGATGAATCTAATTGATTTCTTTGACTGGGTGACCAAAGCAGTAGACCAGGGAGGGGCTGTGGACATGGCCTTCCTAGACTTTAGCAAGGCATTTGACACAGTCCCACACAAAAGATTAATAGTCAAATTAACAAAGCCTGGGAGTGGGTCCCAGGGTGGTAGCCTGGGTAAAATATTGGCTGGACAACAGGATACAGAAGGTAATTGTAAATGGAGTCCACTCTGAAGAAACAGGGGTTACTAGTGAGGTACCACAGGGTTCAGTACTGGGTCCAGTCCTTTTTAATGTCATTATAAGTGAAATTGCAGAGGGACTGGAAGGAAAAGTATGCCTCTTTGCAAATGACACAAAGATCTGCAACAGGGTTGATACACAAGGAGGCATGGAAAGGATGAGAAGGGACTTGGCAAGGTTGGAGGAATGGTCAGAAGTATGTCAGCTTGGATTCAATGCAAAGAAGTGCAAAATAATGCACCTGGGAAACAAAAACCCAGCGGAAGATTACACAATGGGGGGAGGTAGTAACAACAGCAGAAATGGAAAGGGACCTGGGGGTAATCATATCAGATGGCCTTAAGGTTGGAAAGCAATGTGAGAAGTCAGTAGGGAGGGCTGGGGGGACACTGGGATGCATAGGGAGAGGCATCACCAGCAGAAAACAGGAAGTTGTTATCCCCTGTACATACAGTTGGTGAGACCCCATCTGGAGTACTGCGTCCAGTTCTGGAGACCGCATCTCCACAAGGACATGGACAGGATGGAGGCAGTTCAGAGGAGGGCAACTAAAATGGTGCAGGGTCTGCACCAGAAGACATACGAAGAAAGACTAAAGGAGCTTAATATGTATACCCTAGAGGAAAGGAGGGAGAGAGGGGATATGATAGAAACTTTCAAGTACCTCAAGGGAATCAACAAAGTCCAAGAGGGTAGCATCTTTCAGAAAAAGAGATGTGCAAGAACAAGGGGATGCAATCTGAAGATAGAGGGGGGACGGCTCAGGGGCAATGTGAGGAAGTATTTTTTCACAGAGTGGGTGGTGGACACATGGAACAGCCTCCCTGAGGAGGTCGTGGAGTCAAGAACAGTGGGGGAATTCAAGAACGCATGGGACAGACATAAAGCAGTCCTAGTGGGGGGTAGGAGAAAGTAAGCTGTTGGTTTACTAGGATCAGCAGCTTATCTGTTAGGTAGGAAAATGGGCAGACTAGGTGGGCCAAGCGGTCCTTATCTACCGTCAAATTCTATGTTTCTATGTTTCTATGTTTCTATGTTTCTAGCCCTCTTATCCCTGGTAGTCTTGTGGCCCACCCCAACCGGCAGTGATAGACTACCACGCTCCCCCCCCACCGACTGGTTCCCAGCTGGCGATTGGCACAACCCACCTCTCACCACCATGGCCAGCTGCTGACTGAGCTTTGTATGAGCACATACTACTGCACATAGTATGCGCTCAATGAATGACAGCTCATTCCCTGAGCATGTGCTATGTACAGTAGTATGCACTCATACAGAGCTCAGTCAGTGGCTGGCCACAGAGGTGAAAGTTTGGCTGTGCCAGTCACCATCTGGGTATGGGTCAGTGGGAGTGGGGTGGTCTGACACTGCCAGGTGGGGGGCCACTAGACTATTAGTGATAACAGGGCTGTGTTTTATTTTGTATTTTACCATTTTGCATTACAGCCCACACTTGCGGTTTGGGAATCGGGGCTTGGGGGGGGGTTCCGCTAGCCCAGTGGGGCAAGATGCTGTGAATTCAGGTGCAGGACTGGGGGGGGTCCAGTAGCCCTGTGGAGCAAATATCTTTCATTTTACCAGGAGCGGGACTGGGGGGGGCACTAGCCTTGCAGGGCCAATTGTATTAATTTTTGGGGGATGGGGAGTTACAGTACTGGGGGATGGGTTTGCACATTGGCACAACCCCCAGTGTATGCATGGTACACTTACACCAACTAATTGCTAGTGTAAGTGTACTTTGATTGATGTCCTATGGGAGTTGTTCTAGAATACCGACATCGGGGTCTTGGCAGCTGCCCTTGCAGAATAGGGAACAGCTGCTGGTGTAAACCCCCTTGTACCATGTTGCAGGGGGGGTTTGGCACAACTGGTGGCATAACCCCAGTTTGGCGCAAGCAGCCTGCAACATGTCACGGCTGCTATGCAGTATCCCATATGTTGGAATGCATGGCGCAAAGTGCTACTTGTGCCATTACTGTTGGAGCAAGTCACTTTGCAACATGAGTATCCTTTTGAGAATTGGCCCCCAGCAGTTTAGGAAGTGGCAGCAGATGGTTCTAGGAGCATTTCAAATATGTCAGCTGCAGTAACTGGTATGAGAAGTGGGGACAGCCCTCTCTGAGTCCAAGGAGTTTTTGAGTTGTCATCCCTCATGCTCCTGTCTCTCTTTCCACTTTATGCTTTTTTGATAGATCTTTATTGCAGACTATGAGCTTTTTTTGCACTTGATCTTTCTGACTTATAAAAGAATTACAGTCAAAATTTGCAAAATATATATTTTGCAGAGTGTTATGATTTGTCTGTGTACTTCTAGGCTCGGATATTCAAAGGGGTTGCGCATGGCGCAATAGAGTTGTGCTGGCACAATCCTGCACTGTGCCCCGGTGGGATATTGAAATGACCACCAGGCACAGTGCAAATCTCGAAGCGCCGGCACGCTATGTAAATGTATGCAGCACAGATGCAGGGGGCATACCCATGCATATGCAGCAAATCCTGACATTCAGCCCAGGATGTGTGGCGCATATGCTGGCACAACCCTGCATTGCACCACATAGGGGGCTCAAAGTTGAGCCCGTGAATTGGAGGAACAACTCCTGGCCACCCACAGGTGGACAGCTGTATTGCAGGGTGCAACACAGCAGCCAACAGCCATGGGTGGCCACCCACCAGCCCAGAACACCATCCACAAGCACTCATAACACCCTGGTAGTCTAGTGGTACCCCCCTCCCTCCCGTTTCCCCGATCATGGTAGATCGCTGTAAAAGAATTCCCTGGTAGTCCAGTGGTACCCCCCTCCCTCCTGTTGTCATGATCACTGGTCATTCCCATGAATAAAATCCCTGGTGATCCAGTGGCATCCCCCACCCACCCACACAGGACCCCTTACCCTCCCGCACCCCATCATCAGCAGGTGTCTACAGCCCACCCACATACCACCTGGCCGCCCACTGAATGACAGTATGGGCTGTAAGCCCATTGGTTCACAATGTGGACAATGTGTTTTACAGGGCATACTGTACTAGATAATTCAAATAGCAGATGACTTCCAGTCACTTCCAGGGGCTGTCAGGCTGAGTATGCCCTACAGAATCGATGGTCACTGGCGGACCAATGGGCTTACAACATACTATACCTGTCATTGAGTGGTGGCACAGAGTATGCCAGGTGAGTTGCAGCCACCCGCTGATGTGGGGAAGGGGAAAGTGGGCAAGGGGTCCTGTGTGGGTGGGTGCCACAGGATTAGCAGGGATTTTATTCATGAGAATGACTGGCAATTGCAGCAATGGGAGGGAGGGGGATATCACTGGACTACCAGGGAATTATTTTACAGTGCTCTACCATGACTGGGGAAATGGTAGGGAGGAAGTTACCACTAGACTGCTGGGGATTTATTTTACAGCGATTTACCACGATCATGGAAATGGGGCAGGGGATGCCCCAGGACCTCCACTGTGCACACGTCATTCTGTGCAGGGTGCCAGGCTCAATTCACTGGGCTGCCCTGTGTAAGGCATGCAAATGGGGCCATAATGGCATGCAAATGGCCCCATTTGTGCCTTGCATATATTATGGACTCATTTGCATACCCTTTGCTGAATATCATGGCTGATGCACTCAGTGCAACTGCGTTTGCACTGGTGCATCCCCGTGCTCCCAATCTGTGGCTTGCTCTGGCGCAGTGCTACTGTGCCATGTGCTGTCCATGCCATATTCAATGGTGCTGTGCCATGCCACATCACCTTTGAATATCGCCTGGTCCTGGCCCAGGCTTATCCCAGTTGTGCTGTGCCCATACTTGCGCTACTGCCAGGTGCAGTCTGAATATCTGGGCCCTAGTGTATTCTTCCCTTTGTTTGCTGATAGGAGTATGTTTTTTTCTATTTGCCTTCTAATTTCATAGTCCCTAGGAATCTCCATATATGAGTATCTTATTGCTTTTCTTTTTCCTACAATGTCTCCTTTCCATGAGACAGTGATGCATCCAGGACCATTGATTCAAAAGGTCATAGCTGCTGCAGCAGCAATCTGCTATTAGGAGTCTGATATTCTGGCTTCAACTAAATAACACTCTAATCAAAACTTTTTATTTCCTAGGTAATGTATGTGTCTAGGTCTAACCAACTGGAGTAAATGTGTTGTACATTATTTAAAGGTTTCATTGAATCAAACTACACACAGCTATAAAAAAGCACACAAATCACCTCAAGTCACAAATGATATTTTTTGTGAGGACTCTAGCTGTTTCCTTACAGAACAGCCCACTCAATTATCCATCAGGTGTTTGCTGTCTTTAAATGTAGTCTTCATTAGTGCTTGCTGAATAAGGAGAGTTTCTTAAAATCACAGCTCTATTGCTGCAAACTTGACACAAAACAGTTCTTGCTTAATTAATGGTCACAAATACATCATTGTCACACGAGACAGGAGGCACTGTAGGAAAAAGAACAGCAATAACAAATTCAAACAAGGAGTCCCCAGAGGCTAGAAAACTAGCAGGAAATTTTAGAAAAACTCCATTCAGCAAATAAAGAGAAAGACACACTAGAAGTACACCTACAAATCAAAATGCACTGCACAATTTTTTTTTTTTTTTGTAAATGTTGACTAATGTTCCCATTTAATTTGGTAGAACATGCCAATGACTTAGGGACTGACTTAAACTTTAAGCGTAGCTAGGAGGAAGTTTTGCTGTCTAGGAGACATGAGCATAAGAACTTGCATGGGGGGGCTGTGACTCATGCTGACACTCATGCTAACATGAGGAGTTGACAGTTTTATTTCATATGATAGTCTAGACCTTGATTTGCAGTTGGCCATAATTTGTAAACAGATTCCCAGGCTTCATCTACCATGTGGAGTTCTTGAAATCCCGCTCCCTTAGCTACTGACCATCAATATAGCAGGGTACTTTATGAAATATTAAAGAGCTGCTGATGCCTCAAAGAAAACTTAAAAAACATAATAATTATGCACAATCCTGCCTGCATTATATTTATATTTAGGATATTTCTCATCCCCATTATTTATTACTAAGAACATTTGCATGAATATGTGATCGTTATCCCTTAGCGTTCCTTTAGAGTCAGTCTGCCTCTATAGCTTACTCTCTACTTCAAGTCATAATCCTCTGTTGTGACATCACAATGTGTTGCCATGGGAGTAACTGTTAAGTCACAATCAGTGCTCTATGACTTCAGGTATTTATTTATTTTTATTTATTCAGGATTCGGAAAGTACCTTTGAGTCAAATACTCATTTACAAAGGTTCCACGTCACAAGTATTGGACAGTACTGTAATAGGGTAGACATACATTGCATGAAACAGAACAGCTAGAAACATGGTAATAGTACAAAATAAACTGTATACATGGTAAAAGTACAATGTAAGGTTCGCAAACAGGCCAGAGAAACTTAGGATGGCACAAAAAAATATATAGGAAGATAAGGGGGGTGGGGTGGGGGGTAAGCCAGCCAGAGGCCATTGTCATAGTGGGGGAGGATCAAGAAACAGGTTCAATAGCAGTTGCAATAGTTTGAGGACTGGAGATAACTCTTAAGTAGGTTTTTGAAGAGGCCGATAGAATTTTCGTTTGTGATGAAGCTGGGTAGGCCATTCATCCATGAGGGGGGCCTTGAAGGTAGGGAGAAAGCAGCAGGAATACATAAACTCTTCAGGAGCAAAGATTCTGTTTTTCATACAAATGACCTCAGTAATAAATAACGGTGAGGAGCAATACAGTACTAATGGGAAATACAAGCTGGACTGTGCCTAAATATTAGGTTTTGTTGAAGTTCTAAGCTTGTCACCAGCTCTTTAAACTCCAAGTTTTTAAAGCACTGATGCACTTCAGAGAAGGCTTTGCCCATGCTACCACCTCAGAGAAAGTCTTGAGAAATATGAATTTGACATGACAGAATTCTCTCCCTAAAGATTTTCAGAATTTCTTATTTGGCATTAAAATGAAGAAATATGCAAATAATGGGACAGGGTCTATGGCCGGGTTTGAGTTTTGCCATAAGAGTTCTGTGCACCCTTTCAGTTTCAAGGGACCAGGGACACTGGTAGTTAAGCAGAGAAGGAATACAATTTTGCATGAATTCCACAGTATCTTTGTCCTCCATGCCCTCAGGAATGCCAATAAATATGGCACAGGGTCATAATGTCGTAAGACATTATGCCGCATGGCAAAATCACGCTGCCAATACAGCGTGATTTCTGCCATGAGGCATAAGTCTTTTTTGGGGGGGGCTGCACCTCACACTCTGTTAGGCCCCCCTGAACCCCCCAATGAAGATTCTCAACTCCGGTGGGGGGTTACCTTGGGGAGCACACAAAGTTCAAAAAAAATAAAAGGTTCTGGGACCAGGAATCAAGCCCGATCCCAGACGCAACACCTGGGTTCCTGCTGCTGTGGCTTAGTCCAGTGAGCCACAGCAGCTACTCGGCAGAACCTACTCCCAGCAGAGGTCTTATCTTCTGCCTGGGACAGTGAGAATGGTGCAATACCACGTACAGCAGTATATGCGGTATTGCACCATTTGCTCACAGGTACAGTGCTGTACCGGTTTAGCCATAATGTCATATGCTATTAAGCTTGCAACATTATGACCCAGTAGGAAAAAAATCTTATATTATTCCTTCTGCTCCTGTTTTTAAGGTCATCTACCTTCAGAAGTAGGTTCTCAATTTGTGTGTTAAGAAACGCAAAAAAGTCTCCCAATCTAGTTAAAGACTCCATGACAAAAGCCATCCACTTCTCGAAAGCTTCTATCCATTAACCAAATTCAGTCATCTTTTTTCGTCTCACTGATAGGACTGTTTTTCAGACTGGAGCTATTCAGTTTAATGGAAGCAAGCATATCGCTTATGAAATAAATGTCCATTTTACCTGTCGTCTGAGATGGAAGGAGATATGCCCTGATCTGCCTGCAGGGGTGAGCCAACCCATATTTACTGTTTCCCTATGCCATTTGAAGAAACTACTATTTGAGCTTAACTGCTTGTTATTTTTGTAAAAATAATAAGATGACAGCAGTTTACAGAGTTTTCATTTCCTCTGAATGAAGATTAATGAAAACTGTGAAATTAGCCTCTAAAAATGCACTTCAGAAATCAGTCTAATTTTTAAATCATGTATGATGTAAGAACACATTAACTTAAGTGGCCACTATCCTCAGCATCCATGTGCAACCACCCTGAAATATTAACCTTGACAGCCATGGATTTTCTAAATATTGGGGTGACACCTGTCACCAGGCAGCCCCAATCTGCTTTGGAGTCACCCTATCCAGCTTAAATTTCAAAATGATAAAGTGTAATGAGTTCTTCAGAGAGCCCTGTAATGTGCTACCATCCCCTTCAAGTGGTATAGTAAGACACAAGTAACTGACTCTTTCAAAATATTCATGTGCCTAAGGTTCTTTTGTTTGTATATGTCAAATATTTATTAGTTTTCAAAAGAGTAAGACATTGGGCCCAATTTTAAAAGTTTCTGTAGAGCAACAGAAGTTGCATCACTCTAGTGCTGTAGCAAACTCTGGGTGCGTCAGGAACCCTGCACCCAATTTATAAAAGAGGGGGTCCCTGCATCACAAACTCAGGAGCTACACAGCTGCACGCTTGTACCAGTGGATGCTGCAGGGACCCATCCCCCCCATGCCAGCACAATACTAGAGGGGCAGTGAAGGTTGGGGAATGAATATGCTTGCTGGGGGGGCAGGGGCAGAAGAAGCAGGAGAGATACCCTAGGGTGTATTGGGGATATGGCAGAAATCACCGGGAGGTGCTGTGGCACCTGGTGGGGTTGCCAGTTGTTAACCCAGACAGACAATCATATCACACTGCTTTGTGGGGAGTCAGCAGGGCTGGATAGTGACCTGGTCCCAAGTGTGCACAGCTGTGACACCTGCCCCTTAGGTGCACAAATCCCAACCCTATAGGCAGGAAGCACTGGCTGCAGGTTGAGGGCTGCTACTGGTAGAGGGGAACATTCTCTGGGCATTGTTACTGTCCCCTGGTACCCAGCCCCCCCCAGTATTGTGACAGGCTGCCTCCCACCTACAGGGTTGTGATTTGTGCACCTAAGGGGCAGGTGACTGAGCTGTGCACACCTGGGTCCAAGTCACTATCTGGTCCTGACAACCCCCATGAAGCAGTGTGATCCAATTGGCTGTCTGGCTTGCCAATTGGCAACCCCGCTGGGTGCCATAGCATCTCCCTGTGATTGTCGCTATATCCTTGACACCCCAGGGCATCCCCCTGCTCCTTCTGCCCTTAATCCTCTCCTGGCAGGTCCTACCCAATTGTCACATTGTCCCATGGTGGCCCAGGGCCCTTAGACCACCTCTTGGCTGGTCTAACCTGAGCCCCACGTTGCATCCATGACAGGGCTTGCAAAATTCCCAAGAAAGGGATGGTGCAGCCCCCGTGGTGCAAGCCGTCTTGCAATCTGGCACAAGGGTGCTTCTGTCACAAGGGTTGTGCAGGGCAGCTTGGGTGCAAGACATCCTAATTTTAATGCAGCCTGCATTTGAAAATCGAGATTGGTGCATCCTTTGATGCAAGGTGCCACTTGCGTCATACACTTTTATTGCAGGCACTTTGCGTCAAAGAATGCCTTTTTAAAATCAGGCCTATTGTATAGATAACATTCTTGGCCACAGGCATATAAATACTCCTCTGTAGAATTACAATTCTTAACATGGTGTAACAGCATGTCATATGACATATTTGCATTGCAATCTAAGTTTTCAGATTTATCTATTTTTGTTAAAATTAAAATTTATTAAATGACAACTATCGCATCCGGGGATGAACAACTATGACACTTTCTGTCACATATCTTATTAAATACTCTCTCATGTACCTCTCTGCTAGTTACTAGTACCTGCAGCATTTGGTTTGTTCTTCTTGGTATGGAGTACAGTAGGTAAAGGGGAGAAGCGGAAGGACCCAACTGCAGACCTGAATTCAGATCACACTTAAAGGGACACATTCACATCTGGTGATCATAATAGTTTGAAATCCCATGAAAAACTCTTTCAGATCAGTTATTGGATTTACCTGTAGCTGGAAGCAGCCCAGAGATATAGGAGACTAAGTCAGTTCAATATTTTTCTTTTTTTCGACTACGTTTATCTCATACAAGAACCGGAACTCTCTCAGACAATCCACACACCTGCCGATTCTACCACCCACTGTAACTGGCTGCCCCCTCAAAGGCGTTAGCACTCCCCTTGGGCCATGACCCATACCCATGGGGAGCTCAAGGGGCGGAGACAGAGGTCCAGTATTGGCCATGTGGCGGTCAAGGCACTGGGATGCCATCACCTATCTGGCCCTTGTTTTTTTTTTTGCTATGATTTTTCCCCTCCCATGCATGGGCATGCCCTGATGCTCTGGCGCTCAGCAACCCTGCCAGTGTCAGCCACACCATTATGTGCTGCACCTGGCTCTTTGCAGTACCCCCGTTCTCCACTGGGGTCGCTGGCTCACCGGGCTGCCCCATCCCCTGTAGCTAGGGAGGCAAGCTCCTCATGGGACCTCAATCCTCAACCCTTCCCTTGCCGACCCATGGCGCCCGAGTCCGTTGCTGAACCCAGGTCACCGGCGCAGCATGATGTGTGGCGTCCAGCGCCTCAACCCTCATCGCCACCGGGCTGGCTAAAGTCAGTTCAATATTAATAGTACATTGCAGCCATTTATACAACATTGCGATGTCATCTAGGAACAAGCTATGTCAGCTTGTTACTCAGTGACATCACACAGTTCTACAAATGGCTGTAATGTAGTCTTAATATTGAACTGACTCAGTCATCTAAATCTCTAGAGTGCTTCCAGCTAGGGGTGAAACCAATACCTCATTTGAAAGAGCTTTTCATGGGCTTTCAAATGGTTCACCCATGTTGTAGTGACAAACATGTTGCCGATGCCATAAAATGCCACCCAGCATTACAGCGCCAGGCATTATGTTTCCTGGGAGTTTCAGCACCAAAGCACCCTCCCAGGTAACAGTTATTTTTTGCAGGGGACTTCACCACCCACATCCCACCCCACATGCCCCCAAACTAAATATAACCTCCTCTGGGGTGTACATGCCCCAGAGGGGGTAGAAACTACAGTATGTGTGGCAAAGGGTGACAGGAGTGAGGGGCAATCTAAAATCAAGATTGCTCCTTTCACTGTTGCCCTTGTTGTGGTGCTGTAATTGTGGTGACAACATTCAGTCACTGTCCTAATGGTATACCCTTTCAAACTATGTCAGACACTGTGCTATGCATGAATGTTTCCCTTCAAGGAATAAATTTAATATTCTTTCCATAATGTAGCAAACCAACAGAGCCCATTTAGCTAGAAGTAAATTATTTGTTCATTAAGACTGTGTGTGTGATTTTTTTGTTATCCTTTAAATCATGTTTACTAGTGAGTACCACATACTGACCAAGGGGATACTGATTGGGGCCAAGTTTTAGTTATACAGTACCTGTTCTTGCTATTGTTAAGAGAATTCTAAACAAGTATTTTAATTTAGGATTTTTAACTATCTATAGGAAAGAGAGTAAGATAAAGGACTGGCCATCTAGGGGTAGGTTGGTGGACAGAATATCATTAATGGTCTGTCCTACATCTTTCTAGTAGGACTGGACTGTGGGTCATTCTCAGAAAATGTGTGTGTAGGTAGCCCTTGGTTCCTCATGATGCCTCCAGCATATGAAAATGACACCTGTCTGATATTTTGATTATATCACTGGTGTCTAAAAACATCCGAAATAACCTTCAGTAAGAATTCCCTGTATATTGGGGGTGTGTTGGCCCTGTGAACTTCACTTGCATCTCTTCTCAATGTTGTCCACGTATCTAGGTGTAAAATTCCTTTACCAACTTTTCTCGAGTTTAGGTGGTAGTGGTTGATGAGTGCTTGGTACAGAAGTGAAATTAAATGTGGAAGAGGAGTAGTTGATAAATATTGTCTTAATTATGTGGACAGCATTAGGGAAGGTATTGTGCCTAGTCTGTGATCAGAATTGGAATTCAGGAAGTGGCATATCTCCAGGTATCAAAAGTCATCAGTGTTTAGCAGCGAGAAGCTATCTAAAAGTGTTTTGAAGGGCAGTATAGTGTCTCAAACAAAAAACTGGAAACAATGTGTGAGCCCTTGATGTTCCCATCTACATCCCCCCCCGATGAGGTCTCATATGGAGGAGCTATGTAAGGGAGTTTTAATGTTAATGTTCAGCCACCTATAAATGAACTAAGCCAATTAGATAGAATGGTGTGTGCACTGCCTTCATTATTTTTTGTAGTTCCCATCTATGGCATCTGGGCTCCAGGCATAGTGGGGAGAATGAGGTGGTATGTGCTATGGCTGAGAAAAGAAAAACATGATTAGTGTTCATGGTGTGCTGGACTGTTTGATTCTAGCACTCCAGGGTAGAGAGTATGTGTATGGCATATTTTATTTATTTATTTATTTATAATTTTTGACAAGGAAAGGCTAACTAAGCTGTTATAGCCATTTCCAGGTGCATGCTGTGGGTGAATTACATGGACCTGTTTTATTGATGGTGAATGCTGGCCATGTCACTGGGATAACTCCCCTACTGTTCATCGATAAGTGTCAGGAGGTCTTTTACTTCCACCTGGACAGTGACCAGAGATGGGCAGAAGGGACCTCAGTTTTACGTCTTATCTGAAAATGGCACCTTAGTTGTGGAGCACCATCCCCCACCTTGTACTGCACTACAGTGTCAGTTATGGGTATTATCCCAAAGTACCCAGTATTGGGCTAGAACCCATGACCATCTGATATTCCAGTTCCAGAAGTGAGCATGTTACCTACTAAGCCACTGACGCAGTGCCAGGTGGACATGGGGAAGCAAACACAGTATGGGAGAGGTGCTGTAGGTTGTCCTGAGACAATTCAGTGGTATTCCAGTGACCCGTGTATAGAGAAGAAAGCCAATAGGACACCTTTCTTAGCTGGGCCACTTGAAAGTAAAGACAAAGGACGGGAAGGGCCAATCCGCCCTTTCCCCGGAGAGCTGCATGGTCTTTTACTTACATCTTGGATATTTACCTTCCCAAATCAATCTAGAAATGGTCTTGCCCAATTGGCCAACATCCATTTAGGTAGGTGAGATAGGGAGGGTTTGAATTGGGGTAGAGTAAATTTGGGAGATTATTCATATGAATTATGCTAATCCTTTGAGTCAGTCCTGCTTGGAGGAAGTCTCAGTTTTGGAGATCTAGTATAATTTGCTGGGTGGGTGGTGTATAGTTTAGAGAATGTAGATGTTGTACTGTGGTAGATATTTTAACTCCTAGGTACTTGAGAGAGTTGAGGTCCTAACCAAATGGGTGCCATCTTTCAAGCAATTTTGTTGGTGTATATTGTACCATTTAGTACTGTACTTCAGTTCTGGTTTGATTTAATTTATATCTACTGTAGATACAGAACATGTCCAAATATCTCCTGAGTTTGCCAGAATTCTGGGAGTGCCTGTTCTGGATTTGCTAGGTAGACCAGTAAGTTGTCAGCATGAAGTAACTTTTGCTGGGTTGGGCTGGAGGTGAAACCAGAGGCATTCTGGTTAATAGGAAAGACACTTAGCTAGGGGTTCAGTGTATATAATGAATAATGGGGGAGATAAGAGGCAGCCCTGCCTTATGCCCCTAGATAGGGGGAAGCTTTAGAGAATCTCTGTTTACCCTGACATTGTCTAATGGGTATAAGTACAGGGTTTCAATCAGTTGCCTAACTTCAAGCACGAGCCCAAATTGTATGAGTTTGGTGCAAAAAAGGCCATACTATCTGATCACACTTTCGCGGCATTCAAATTGAGCAGGAAAAAGGGATGAAAAGGGGAGGATATCTGATATAGAATGTTAGCAGTGCATTTTACATTATCCTTGGTTTATGTTGTTTGCTCCTGGTCAATAACGTTAGGGAGCATAATGACCACATCCTTTTGGACATAAGGGAAGAACATAGTTTATGTCTGTGTCTAACACAGAAATTGGCCTGTATGATTCTGTAAGGGGTCACCATGTCATGTTCCTGCGTAGGGGTTTGAATGGTATTTTGCTCAGGTTGGTGCCCATGCCCACTCATGCCATGAACACCAGTTCTGCACCACACCAGTCACGTTGACAAACCAAGCTAGAGTGATGGGGGCAGGGGGCCCCTTAAACCATACTCTGGAGCAGCAAGAACATGGATCCACACACAGACTATAATGTTACTACCAGAGCTGGGATCAAGTATTGTGTATATTTATTATTGAGTTTCCATATGGTATACACCACACCAGGCATTACCCTGTCCATATAACATCTTACGATCGTATTTTCACAAACTACATTACAACCTCTTACTTGGGTAATACCCTACACATTCATTCCTTCTTATACTCCTTAAGTTCTATACGACTCTCCCAACCCTAGTGCATATACTTTACAGCTTCTCCATAACTGCTTTGATGGTACCCACCTTACTATTGCCCATCCCACAGTTCCAAATGTATTCAGGTCCACTCTCTGAACTAAATGGATAACATTACATTGTGAGTACCATACTGAATCTCTTTCAGCCCTACAAACCGCTAACCTTGCTTGGGGGTGGGCACTGGAGCCCTGGCAGCCCCATGGCCATTTATGCAGTGGCATTCTCTCCCGGCAGGGCAAGCACTTACCTGGGTGGAAAGCTGTGCTGCATGTGTCTCAGTGTATTCAATAGGTCAACAGATATATATTTTTTCCAATCTATCTCAAATGTACAGGTTTGTCTTGGTTTAACTACTGGTCTGAGGCTGAATAGAATTGTTCATAGTATGCTCTAAAGACCTGTAGTATATCTTGTGATTTGTGAACCATTTTGTGTTTTCTGTGGGTTATACATTTTAGTGATTAGTGCTTTAGCTCTGTTCCTGTGTAGTCCACAAGCCAGTAGCCAGGTGGTCCTAGGACCCCTTTCATAATCATTTGTTTAGAAAATTAAGGACCATCTGTTTTCTGATTGTAAAGTTCTTGCAGCTTATGTTGGCCTCATAGGAGAGTCAGGTAAATTCCAGGGTCTCCTGCTTTGTTCTTTTCCTCACGTGTGCTGAGTTGCTGTGTGAGATTATTGTACTGTGCTTTTCTAGCCCCTTTTTACCAGGCCTTATATGTCACTGTGTCCCCACAAAGCACTACCTTTAGGGTGTTCCAAAGCAGTGTTTGCGAGCTATCCGGCCCCTTGTTATCCACTATAATTTGTGGCATCTACTCTTGCATCAACTCAACAAACGTTAGATCTTTTAGGTAAATAGCACTGAAGTGTCAGAAGGTCTGCTTACTTTCCTTGACATGGGGAATCTCCAGGATCAAAGTAGCAGGGTCTGTAGGGGCTATAGGGTCAATGGTGCAGTTACTTATCCTATCCATGTGTTCCAAATTGAGTAAATTGGTAATCAATTCTTGTATAAAAACTGTGGAGAGGAGTAAAATATTCAATGTAGTCTTTTTGAGCCAAGTTCAAGGTTCTTCAGACATCCACTCATCCCACCTGAGCCCCTTCTGTTTCCATCATTTAGTGGCAGGGAACAAGCAGGGAGTCAAGCAGCTGGAAGTTTGGTTGAGTATTAAGTTTAGCCCCCTCCCCCCCATGAACATTATTCCCTGTGTATTTACTAAGATCTTTTCCAGTATGAGCCGGATGTTTTTTTTTTATTTTATTTTATTTTTTTTTTTATTTTAGTCATTGGTAACCGGGTAAGGCCCACTAGGCACAAGTGCCTGTTTTCAGGTGTGACCTGGGAGCACTGGGTGGTTAAGTGACTTGCTCAGAGTCACACAGTATGCAAGTGGAGATTGTGAGACTCAGACTCAGGTCTGGTCTGCTGGATGTACTGAGCTCGTTCAGACCTCGTTCCTCTAGGCTATACTGCCAGCCCGTCTGAGATGTTTACGTGGGAGGAAGGGGGAGCTCCAAGTTGATTAGAGTTACAGTGACTTGATATGCATATGGCTAATGAGAATCTGTCTTGCATGCCTGAAATGAGTTTATGGAGCTGGGGAATCAGATTTGCTGCACCTTCACACTTTCCAGAGGCAAAAGAAGAGGCATAAGCATGAGAAAAAAAAATTACTTTGAAGTACATGTTGCCCCATGGTCTGACGGGCCTCCAGTAGGAAGACTACATCTGCCCTTTCCTCCACATAGCCAAGCAAATTCTATCTCTTTTTATTATGCTGTTAAGGTCATTCACATTCTGGAAATAGATTTCAACAGGTGCACTTTTAAGAGTCATTACATTATAGGGGTGATTTTACCCAAACAAAGGGCCAAAATCTTCATATGACATTTTAAATCCATATTCATGAGACTCAGTGGTCTCCAATTCTGTAAAAGGTGTCTATCCCCTTTCTTATAAAGAAAGTGCTGTATAGAATGACCAAACTGGGGCGCCACTTCTGGATTAGCCAAAATTATGTTAAAAACAACCCATAAAACATCCACCAGTTCCAACTCAAAAACCTTAAAACATTCAGACATGAGGCCATCAGATCCTGGGGTAGTATGATTATTCAGGGTGCGGATCGCACCCTGAATTTCCATCTCTGTAATGGGTTTCAACAGATCAGACAGCAGATCCTGAGGAAATGGTGGTACATGACAAGGCTCCAATACATCATCAACCATCTCTGTCATCACACCAGATGCCTCATAAACACTGTCCATGTGTCTGAGCACTTCACCCATGATGTCACCATTATTTGTTACAACAAAGACCCCCCCAGTGTACTAAGTGCTTCCATGGATCCTTTGCACACTCGGGATTTACAACTTTGATAAATATCTTGTCACCTCCTTTCCAGGTGTACTGATCTGATGCTCATACAATAGGGAGGAAGCCCTTTCATATTGCAAAGCCTCCATTTGAGTTTTTAAGTGTGGGAGCTGAACCAAACATTCACTATACCCAGTATTACTCAGGGATACAAGTCTCATATATTGACCTTTCAAAGCAAGATATAGAAGGGATTTGTCCAAATGATGTTCATAGGACCATGATTTCATAAACAGTTTAATTTCCAATTTAGACTGATTCCACTATCTACTCACACTATCTTCTAAACAAATGACCGACTTCCATGCTCTTAGAAGGTCCAATATCCCCTCAGAGCAGAGTACATTAGTGAATACTGAATTGTTAAGCTTTCATACACCCCATCCACGACTGACTCCCTCTCCCATTTAGAATTAAACCTTGACCATTGGATGGTCTGAAGTTTCCAAAGGGACCGTCATCGCCTGCACGCAGTGTAAAGTGGGAGAGGCAAAAACATGATCAATTCTCATAACCATGGTAGAGTTGTAAAAGGTATATCCCCCCATCTTATGCATTGAACTATAAGCATCAACCATGCCTGACTGCAGCAATATCTGCTGCAGCGCATTCGTATCACAAAATGTTTTGCCTGTGTTAGCACCCCTATCCTGCCCTGACAGGCCACAATTAAAATCCCCAGCCCAGATTACTAAACAAGATGTGAATAGGAAGGGTTTCATCATAGTGAATAGTTCCACCCGCTCTTTTTTAGTTTAAGGAGCATAAGCAGTAATTACCCTCCACTGTCTGTGATGCCTCATGAAATCCACCAAAAGGGCCCTCCCAGGAGAACTATCTAGAATTCTAGTAACTAACAAATCCCATCCTGTAAACAACCCCCCCCCACAGCGTTCTAAGGTTAAGGAAAAAAAAGCAGGACCCCAACACCATAATTTGGAAGCTGTAGCAAACTCCTGCATTGTGTAGAATCGAACATCCTGTAAACAAGCAATATCAATGTGATAATCTCATGGCACAGAAAAAGTGACCAGACGTCTCTGGACATTTCTAATACTATTTATTTTTTTATTTATTTTATTTATTGTAAGAAATCGGAATTACAATCCTTTCACATTAAGTTGCAACATTATAGAGGGAATTTTGAACCATGCAAAAGGAAAGAGGTGAGCTGATGAATAATCAAATGAATGAAACAAAAAAACCTCAAGTCACTGCCTGTTTGCCCAATCGTTGGCTATGATGGGGCACAGTCTCAGAATTTTTTTTTTTAGTCCTGGCCACCTGCTCCTTCGCAGGTGTACACTCGTCATCCGAATTTGATGAGGGCCCTGTCAGAAAAGAGAAAGTCGAGGAGGATTCAGAGTCATCTCCAAGATCAGACTTCTGCAGCTGTAACACCTGATAGGAATTGAAAAGGGGCACAGCCTCTAGCACTCCTCCCAGGCATTGCACCTTAGCCTTTTGTTTGATGGTCTTTAATGTGCATTTCTTAGAAGCCACGATAGAGGTATTAGGAGGAGGCATATCCTGCACAGTAAGGTCAGCATTCTATGGTAAGAGCAGTTGCTCTGAAATCGATATTGAAATAGGATCTGTGGCAACATCCATAAAGACCATGTCCTCCACACCCAGACCAGGATCCACAGCCTGTTCCTCCCCTTCACATACCTGCTTGGCATTCACAGTGGGCGAAGGGGGGTAACAAGAGGCAGTATTCTGATATATTACCTCCGGAAGAACCTCATGGGCCAGGGCCTGCCGGTCAGTCTGTGCCACAGCCGATTCAGTTCATGAACATTCCTCTGTGCAGCAATACTGGCCAACTGAGCCTTCTCCACTATCTGTCCCTGATTCGGACAATCAGACCTATTATGGGTAGCCCATTCACAGGCCTGAAAGACATGCCATGGGAGGTTACAAAGGTTGCACATTTGCGAATTCGTGCAATCTTTACTGGAGTGGCCACATTCCATGCACAAGGAACAGTTTAGTCTGTCGCATGCATTACTTAAATGCAAATGGAAGCCACACCGAAAACAAGTCTTGGGCTGTCCCTGGTAAAAACAGTGTCCCCACTTATTACCAAGAAAAAACACACTCATAAGGTGCTGCAGGTCCTGAGGGCTCAATCTCAGTCTCACCTTAAACCTCCAGCCCCCAGTCCATATATGTTCATCATCAAGGATCGGGGAGGGGTCCCCCAATACATCACATTTTGTCTGCAGCCAGTATCTGACATCATGCACCGCCACCCCCTCATTTCGAAATAAAATAGTAACTTGCTTCACAGTGGGCCTAGTAATCAGAATGTCCCAGAACAGTGTCCATAAAGCAGAATGCTTCTTTCTATCATAGATCCAGAAGCAAATGATTTGATACCTTTTAATGGACCAACATAGATGTAACAACAAGAACAAAGTGCTCTAGCTTTCAGACCAACCAGTCCTTCTTCAGAAGCTCATGGCAGTTGTTTAGAAAATACAATACTTATAACAGCTAGATAATGCAGAGAAAAACAGAAAAAAATCCCCATTGGTTTAAAATACTCATTTAAAAAAAAAAACAGAAGATGATGTCAGAGAAGTTTAACAGTACAATACTGCCTTCAGTCCGAAAGAACCTTGGGTTCAGATGTGCTTGGTGCAACACACATACAAAGAATCCTACTGCACATAAATTTAATTGACATAAGATAACACTGCTGAAGCAGATAACTCCCAAATCAAGCCATGAGTGTCACAGTCAGTATAAGGATGTGATTACTGAAAGGCAACCCCCACCCAGCTTAAAGACAAACTAAGATAGTTATAGGGCTCATGAAATTACAATGTATGCATTAAAGACAAGAATTACCAGTAAAGTGGGCTTGCTGTCACATTGAGGTAAGTCTCTATTTAGCTATATGGAGTTATAATGTGTTACTTTTTTATTTCACACACATAAAGAATTTCTCCTTACTTTTTATCTTTGCCTGTGGGGGGGGGGATTGATTCCATTGCACCATATTCAGATTATCCAGCCTGCTAGTGTACATACAGGAGTGTTATCTTATACTGTTATATATAATTTTTGTAACTCTGTACATATTGGGATGTGTGATCTCATTTGCTTGGGGGTCCTGCAGGGATCTTTTTACATTAGGCTAATATTGTAGTAATTTACTCAGGATTTACTGAGAAACATAGAAGCATAGACTTTGACGGCAGATAAGGACCGCTTGGCCCACCTAGTCTGTCCATTTACCTACCTAGAGGATAAGCTGCAGATCCTATTTAACCAACAGCGTATTTCTTCCTACCCCCCACAAAAATTGCCTTATGTCTGTCCCATGCATTCTTGAATTGTCCCACAGTTTTAGACCCCACAACCTCCTCAGGAAGGCTGTTCCATGCTTCCACCACCCTCTCTGTGAAAAAAATACTTTCTCACATTGCCCCTGAGCCGTCCCCCCTCTATCTTCAAATTGTGTCCCCTTGTTCTTGCACATCTCTTTTTCTGAAAGATGCTACCCTCTTGGACTTTGTTGATTCCACTGAGGTACTTAAACATTTCTATCATGTCCCCCCCTCCCTCCTTTCCTCAAGGGTATATATATTAAGCTCCTTTAGTCTCTCCTCATATGGCTTCTCTTGCAGACCCTGCACCATTTTAGTTGCCCTCCTCCAAACTGCCTCCATCCTGTCTATGTCCTTGCGGAGATGGGGTCTCCAGCTGTACTCAGTGCAGGGGAAATTTGAACAAAAGTTTCCGGGATGTCCTTCAGGTTATCAGGAAGGGATGCTGAAACGAACTGCATATCGCTGTCCACTAGGAGGGGCGTTGTCCCCCCCCACTAGCACTCTGAGAAAGTGCTACATGATGCAAATCCATTGCAATGATCAGTGCAGCAGAAACTGCCTTACCCTGTGCTGTCTGTACAATTAAAGGCTTCACAAGCTGCTCACACGTCCCTCCTCCTCGTCCAGGGGTCGATAATACCTTCAGCAACCACTGTTGCTGCTCCACACTGAGTGCTTGTACAAATTCCACCTCGTGCTGCAAGCCAGCCACTTGCAAATCCACATCTTCAGTCTCACACTGCTCAGAAGTATCCATGGCCTCAGAATACAAAACTTCAGGCACAATACCAGATGGAATCTCCAATTCTGGACCCACAGGGCTGGAGATCCATTCCGTTGCAGGTCTGCCATCCATCTAAGCAGGATCCAAACATTCCTCCATCACACACCAGTGCCCCCTACAAATACAGTAGGGGAATTTTTATTGAAATAACATTATAAACAACATAAATAAAATACAGTATTACATCATACTGAAAAACGTATGAAATCTTAACACAGCTTACAAATCATATAACAGGGAAAGGAGCAAAAGAAACAATACAAAATATTCAAGATGTGCCATCATACATGTGAAGTACAGCAATTCACTTTGGAATAAAAAAAAAGTTACTACCATCTATTTTATACTGCAAAACCTGGGGAACAAACCATTTTTTATATTTAATAAATACAGAAAATCCTTTCCACCATCTTTGAACTTTTAATGAATTTTATATTGCCTTATCTTTATGAAATACCTGCCTCATTGCTTGACCCACTAAAACTGCATATGTAGGGGGAACTTTTTATTAACAGAACTTCAAAGAAAAATCAAATACATTGTTAATACACAATAGTACAGAAAAATGAAAAAAAACCTCCAAAGAAATGAAGGTAACCAAAAAGAAAAAGAAAAAGGAACAAATCAATAAAGAAAGAAGAACAAAAGAAACAAGTACTATCAGACTTAGATAATACATAAGAAGGTTATGTGACAGGAACATCATTATCCGTTACCCAAGGTAAATTCCTCCAATTTAACCTTAATTGAGCACAATTATATCGTCCTACTTCATTTTTATAAATATTCAATAATTCTGAATGTATCTTCTGTAAAAGTTCCATATAAGAAAAGTCTTTCTGTTGTAAAGTAAAAAGACACCTGTTTTGCCAAATAAACCATTTAAAGACAGCAAAAATAACATGTAAGGTGCCAGTATCCCATTTCTTCCAATTAGCAATGTAAGAACCATAGATTAGAACATCATAAGTCACATATTTAAAGACTGGTTCATTCCAAGTAATGGCAACATAGCCCCAAAAGTTGGAAATATATGGACATAAAAAGAATAAGTGCTGCATTGTTTCAAGAACTTGAAAGCAACCAGGACGGGAACAGTTACGATCTTGTAGCTGTTTGTGAAACTGATTGCCCTTTACATTCAGCTTTTCATGGCCACACAACCAAGTTACATCCCAAAGTTTAGGAGGAATTCGGGTATGTGTTATTAAACCTTGTAATGGCAAACACAGCTCATCAGGACATTTTGGAAATATAATTGATTCTGTAAAACAGGACTCAAGAACGGAGTGGTATAAAAAATTTTTTTGTTTGAAAAGTATCCAGTCACTAGATATTTTCCACTGCCATAATTTAAGGAAAATCTCACGTTGATAAGGTGGAACACTAGTGGATTTACTAAAATGTCCTAATCTGCCAGATACCCATTCGTTATACCAAATCCCTATTGCCTGCAAGGAGAGACTGGTCCATATGTTAGGAAATTTTTTTAACAATGGTAAAAAATTAGAAAAAAGAAATTGACAATAGAAAAAGAGTAAGGGATTGATCATGTTTAAGCCGCCTCGGGACACAGGTAAGTATAAAATATTGCATTTAATGGGATTAAGACGGCTACCCCAAACTGCTTGAAAAAAGATACTAAATAAAGTCGTTTCCCTTTGTTTGGGTGGGGGAAAAATATTACTCAGAAATAAAAATAATGGTATTAAGTAGGTACGTATCAAATGAATACGTTTGAGCTTGGAAAACTGCCATTTATTCCAATTTTGTACCATCATCCTACCTTTCTGCAATTGAATATCCCAGTTATAAATAGCTGGTGTAGGTGAACTGAAAAAAATACCTAAAATCCTTATGGGTGATGACGTAAAACATATATCACACATAAGTGATTGTTCAGGAACAGACCCACTTAAACCAAAACCCAAGCATTTTGGTATATTTAAGGACATACCAGAAAGAGAACCAAAAAATTGACACATGTCAACAACCAAGGGGACAGAGGAAGCAGTGGAGGTGCAAATGCAAATGTTGTCCGCATAAGCAAGGGCCGAAAAGGGGATAGAGACTCCAGGAACAGAAATAGAGAGTATCAATTTATTCAAAGTGCGTAACAAAGGGTCTATACTATATACGTACAATAATGGACTAATGGGACAACCCTGCCAAACACCTTGCCTTACCGGAGGCAGAGGCCCAAGAGGCCCATTAACCAAAGGGGATACTGTTGCAGATTTATAAAGTTTCCGTAAAAGTGGATGGAATACTGTAATGTTCTAAAGTAAGCCATAAGAAATTGTGATTCACTGAATCAAAGGCCCCCTTTTGCTCTAAAGATAAAATAAACCCAGGTAATCCAAGTGAAGCAGATCTGTCAAAAATCTCACGCAAAAAAAGCAACTGGTCAATTAGAGACCTATTAGGAAGTGCGCAGGACTGTGCAGGAGAAATTAAATAGGAAGATACAGTTAACAGTAGTGCATTTAAAATTTTCATTAGAATTTTCAAATCAACATTCAATAAGCTAATCGGTCTCCAATTAGAAAGGATTTTTTTGTCACCTTTTTTATACAAAAAAATCATTTCCAAAGGACAGTCAGAATGTGTCAATAAATCATTATAAACCTCAGCAAGTTCCTGAGATAATGAGGTTCCCACTAATTTGTAAAATTCAGCAATTAGACCATCTAGACCTGATGCTTTTTTGCAGGAGAGAGTGTTAATAACAGTAAGGACTTCCTGTGATGTAATAGGATTAATCAAACTAGCTAATAGAGATTGAGGACAGTTCGGAACCTCAATGTTGTGGAGGTAAGCCTGAGAAGAATCCAAATCCACTGGCCTTCTGTAAAGAGTGTCATCGTATATGAAGTCACCTCTGACATTAAGTCAGCTTGTGTATGTCTGTCCTGACCATCATGCCCCAGCAAACTGGTGAAAACCTTTTTCCCAAGCCTTTCTTTGCTACCCAGGAAAGGGCAAACAGTGGCAAAACTACTTTGTGTATCAAATTGCTGTTGAAATTTTAAAACTTGAGATTGGTGTTTATGAAAAGGTGCCATTTTATCCTTAAGAATTTTTATTTGAGATGAAAAATCATGTTTTGTAGTCTGGGCCATGGACATCAATTTCTGCAATTGCCGTCGAAATTGTAAATAAGAAACATAAGCAGCTGAACGTTGAGATTTCCCAAAAGATTTCAACAAAGAAATAACATCCGACTTAATATCCAACCACCAGAGTAGTGGAGCATCATACATCTCATATAAAGATTTCCTTGCCATCATGAAATATTGTAAGTGTTCCAAAATATCCTGACAGAGGATCAATTGAGAGTTAAGCTTCCAGAGACCCCTTCCAAAAGAACAGGCAGCTGTAGACCCAACCTGTATGCACAAGGCACAGTGATCAGAAAATTCCACCGGGGTAACCCATGCAGATTGCAAAGGCAAATTCCGATTAACAAAGAAGAACTCTATCCTTGTGGCTAGTGCACCTCTGTGAAAGGTAGGTACAGTAGTCACATGAAGATGAGCATAGGCGTCTATCAAACTTGTGGTGTGAACCACCCCAGCCAAACAAGACATGTCACTAAAAACTTTTGTAGTTTTTACCCCTTTACCTTTATCTTTGCCCAAGATAACATTATAGGAGGTGTGCAAATACGGTTGTAGAAGCTGAAATAAATCCACCCTGGTTGCTTTAGTTTGAGGTGCATAGACATTAATTAATCGATAACAAGTCCCTTGGTGTACAACATCTAAAAGCAATACCTGTCCAGGAACTAAGTCTATCAATTTCAACACTTTCACCTCTAATGCAAAAAGTATTGCAACCCCTGTACATCTGTCAAAACCCAGTGACCAATATGAAACCCCCGCATACCAACGTTTTGAGGCACCAGTAAGTTCAGCTACAGAATGTATACGTGTGTCTTGTAAGAAAAAAACATTACAGTGTAAAGTTTGTAAAAGGGAAAAAAAACAGCTTGTCTGAGCTGATTTTTAATGCTGTTCACACTGAGTGAGCAGAAAGTTAAGGAGGAAAGCATTTAGATAGTTAAAGCAAATCATGGTGGCTTGCATTTATTCTTTTTCCCCTTTTTAGGAACTGCAGCACTGGTTTTCAGAGGGAGGGACGGGTGTGTAATACCCTCTGGTTCCACATCCCTATGGAGTCTACTCCTGACTGAGAAGATTCAGAATCAGCGTCAGACACATCTTGTGCAAGGAGAAGGGCATGAAAACGGTTAGTAGTGGGGGTGTTCACCAATTTAGGGACTTTTGAAGCAGGTTGAGCATGGTAGGTCTTACTCCGTGTTTCTCTAGAATGAGAGGGTATGACCGGGGAAGTGGGGGGCATGGAGAGGTTATCTAGAGCAAAAGAAACCTGAGGTGGAGGGTCAGGTAATGGCAAATCTGGGTCTGGAGCTAACGAGGATGGGGAAGTAGGGGGGAGAGTCTTGAGAGGCAGGAGGGGTTACACCTGAGGAGGTTAACTTAGTGGGAAAAGGTGTAGTACGGGTCGTGGAAAGGGTGGTTCTGGAACGTTGAGCGATTGCAATTAACAAACGTTGTTCTTCAGAGTCCTGAGTGTCCGAGTGTTGGTGGGCTGCCACAGGGCAGGTGGCATAAGTGTGCCCGTGAGCAGCACACAGGGAACAGACAGCTATATTCCTACAATGTTCACTCATGTGACCCAAGGAATTGCAAAGGTTACATCGTAAGCGGTCACAGGCACTACTAATGTGGCCTAATTTCCCACATCTGTAGCAGGATTTAGGCTGGCCTGCATAAAACAGAACCCCCCCTGTCTTGTCCCAAAAAAATATAATTTGGGAGATGTTGTAAACCATCTTTAGTAGAACGTAAAATTACCCTGATCCTCCAACCCCCTGTCCAAATATCTTCAGAGTCAAAAATCACCTCTGGGTGCCCTAATATTGTACACCTCTGTTTCAACCAGTAAACAAGGTCCATAACACTAACACTCTCATTCCTAAAAAGAACGGTAACTGTTTTGTGTGCCGGTTTTGTGAGGGGAAAAACATCAAATGGGAACCAAAGAGAAGTTTGTCGTACCATATGAAATCTAGACCAAAATTTCTCCAGACCACTATGGAGTTTAAAACTAATATCAAAAGTTTTTTCACCAGACACATGTATTAGCGCATACATTTCAGCAGAAGTAAATTGCAAGCTATCTTTCAATAATGATTTTGCCACATATTTTCTATCAGGAAAAACCTCCAACCCCCTTTATAGATGAGCCGAACAGCATTGTGTCTTTTAGCTGAGTAAGAAGAGGAACGAAAAAAGGAGGCATAGGAGCGTGGTGCAGGTTGTTCTGGGCCAGGCAAAGTGTCTGGTGGAGGGCCCTCCGTGCTATGTAGAACCTCTGAGTCATCTAAACATCCCTCAACTGAAGGGTTTAATTCCGTAATCAGAACTGGATCAGAGAGGGGGTACAACACTTTGTGGAAGAAACCCAAGTCCTGGATTCTGTGTAAAGGACAGTTCAGGAGGAAGAGCCAAAGGAGAAGCTAGAACTTCTTCTGAGTGGGTTTCTGTTGTAGCAGGTTGAAGCATCTGAGAATCAGAGGGTTCGGGAATTTGTAAAGGAGAGATGCAATAATTTTTTTGGTTTACCCCCGGAATGGCAATCGGTGAAAAGCCAGAGATCCATTTACCTGACTCGGGGAGCTGCGCCCAGGCCGCAGATGTCAGGGCTTTGGAAACCAACCAAGAAGTGTCGGCATCATCAACCTGATCTGCCCAGGAGCGTGGTTGGTCAGGCGGTGCTTTTTTAACAGCCGGTTTAAAAATCCGTGTTTGTTTGGCATCAAAAGAGAAGACGGATGCATGTTGTTGGTCTAAGGGTGAAGTAACGTAGACAGTACCTGTGGCAGTTTGACCAGATTTAAGCACATTCTTTGGTTCAGCTGAAGCTACAGCCACCCGAGAGTCAGTTCCGTTTACTTGCTGTGTAGCAACCTCGCTGTCAGACAGCATAGCTCCAGCTGTCATGGGATATCCAAGTGGTGGTTCCGCATTCTGCGGTCAGGTTGAAAGAAAAGGCTGAGTCAGAGCTGGAAAAGTAAATTCAGCAGGCAGTTTCTCAGAGAATGCATTTTTAGACAGTGAAGTCACCTTTTGTTGTCCTGTCGTAGTCGAGACCTCCATAGGAAATACTGGTTTAGCAGGTAAGACTGGTTCCATCGGTGCTTCGAAAAAGATCTCTGAGTCTGTAGTTTCCATTGTAGAAGTCGCAATTGGCCCCTCGGCCTGCAGCACGTCCTGCTGCAACAAAGATGGCTCAACAACTGAGCGTTCCATCACGATGGTCAGCAAGTCCCCCTACTGGCCAAGCAGTAGGGGAATTTCCCCGGTGCCCTGGCCAAATTTCCCCCATTCACAAAAATACCACCAACAGCTTAATCTGGTTCAAGGTCACTTGCCATTCATCTGTATCCCCCTTCCCCGGGTTGTTCCTGAAAATAGGCAGAATTTGTCTAGTGCACTTACCCAGTCAACAAAAACTAAATAAATAAATAAGTGCAGAGTTAGATACCCACCAATGGAAGGCATTTCTTCCACTGGAAAGCATAATAAACCTGATAGTGCTTGCAAAATCCTTCAAATCAGGTCAGACCAGATGTGCAAAGGATTTCCTACAGTTGCTTGGGCATGTGGCTTCCTCTACTGCAGTGGTACTGGGTGCCATGTTCCAAATGAGGGATGTTCAATATCACCTGGGGAGCCATAGGTCCCAGAGGTGAGATCTACTGTCAAAACTAGTGTCTGTCACAAAGTATCTGTTAAGGGCACTAAAGTGGTAAAAGGAAGACAGCAGCCTCAGAGAGGGAGTTCCCTTCCTCCAGCAATAACCCACAGTCATGCTCACTACAGATGCATCCCAACTGGGTGGGGTGCCCACTGGGAGGCCTTTACTGTAAGTGATATGAGTGCCCTCAGGTGCACATGAATCTCCAGGAGCTCAGGGCAGTGTACTTGGCAATACAAGTGTTTTCTTCCCACATCAAGGGTCAGTCCATATATGTATATATATTATATATATATATATATCAGGACAGACAACACCACTACCAAGTTTTACATAAACAAACAGGGAGGAACAAGATCTTCAAAACTGCACAGAAAAAATGAAGATCTGGAACCTAGCATACACCCTGGAGGCTTATCTATTGGCAGGATTCCTGCTAAGGAAGGACAATGCCCCGACAGATTCCCTGAGCAGAATCAGCTAGGGAAACCATGAATAGAGGCTGAGCAAGCAGGTGCTGACCACATTGTTCAGAAGGTGGGGTACACTAGAGATAGATCTGTTTGCACTCTGGGAAAACAACCAGATTCTACTGTTCTGTTGCAGCCCCCCCCCACCTTAGTGGGTACAGGCCCAGAGGATGCCCAAGTCCTTGCCAGAACAGGGAAGTTTCTCTGTGCCTTCACACCCTTTCCTTTTTTACTGAGAGTGTTGCTGGAACTAAGAAGGGAATCAGCAACTTTGATTCTCACAGCCCCAGATTGGGCCAAACAGATTTTGTACTCACTTCTCTTGTCTCTCTCAATCAAGCATCCCTTCATACAAACATATGAACATATGAAATTGACAGCAAATACAGGCCTTCTGGTCTATCTAGTCTGATCCAGTGTGCAGCATGTTGTTTACTAAATTGCAGCTTCCAGCCTCCCCTTGCACTCCCTTCTGAATTAGTGCCCTCACACCTCTGACTTCTCTCCCTCCATCTTCCCCACAGTTTTGACCTCCCTTTGGCCCTATCCCACCCTCTCTTGAAGATGCCCACTGTCCGTAGTGATACCACTTCTTCTGGCAGCTCATTCCAACCTGCCAACATCCTCTCCGTGAAATAGTGCCTCCTCATCTCCCTCTTGAACCTTCTTCCCACCCATTTCAGATTGCATCCCCTTGTGTACCTACCCACTTTTAACTTAAACAAACCCTCAGAATTAGCTCTGATTATGCCCTTTAGGTACTTGAATGTCTCAATCATATACCCTCTCTCCCTTTTATCCTCAAGGGTGTACGTGTTGAGTTCCCTCAATCTCTCCTCATACGTTTTTGTTTTATTTTTTTATTTTTTTATTTGTCATCTTGGAGTTACACCTTTGAGCTAGGAGCTTGTTCCCAAAGGTTCCACGTCATGGTTAGGTACCAAAAATTACAAGTGAGTACAGGCTTTTAAGTACATACATTGGTAGATACAGGCATTAGATACATACATTGTTAAGTACAGGGAGCAAAAAAATCATGGATACAGTATAATATATACATACAAAAATGTACAGGAGAAAATTGTAACTTAATTTGATAAACTGGACATGCATAAGACACAATGCAATTAGAAGGAGGAGCGGGGCGGGGGGTGAGGAATAGAGAAGTCAGGGGTTGTCTTTGTCATGGAGTTATATAAGGAAGAAATGAGTGGGGGCAGTGGCATAAGGGTGAGAGGAGGGGAGGGGACAGAAAGAGATAAGTTAGTACTATAAGAGTGGTAAGGAATGGACAGTAGTGGGGGGTAAGGGTACAGGAGAAGGCATGTGTTGGGGTGAGTAAGTATGTGAGGAGGGATGGTAAGGAAGACAGGCAAGATAATGGGCATGATGAGAGAGGGTTAGCAAGGGCACCAAGATCATCTTCATTGCCATACACTGGACCCCCTCCAGTAGTTTGATGTCCCTTTTCAAATAGGGGAGCTAAAACTGCACACAGTATTCCAAGTGTGGCCTCACAAGGAACCTGTAAAAGGGTATGATGACTTCCTCTCTTCTAGAGGTGATTCCCCTAGCAATGCATCTCAGCATTTTGTTTGCCTTTGCAGCTGCCTTCCTGCACTGTGCCAAGTATTTCACATCTCCTGTCACCAGCACCTCCATATCTTTCTCCTCGGCCAAAGTGGTTAACTGTACTCCTCCAAACCAGTAGCTGTTCTCTGGGTGTTTTGCTCCCATGTGAAAGACCTTCCTTTTTTTAGCATTGAACTCCAGCTGCGATGTGACTGACCAGCACTCAAGTGTCACCAAAAATCCTCTTGCAGTACCTTTCTCCCTTCCTCACTACCCACCTCAGCACAGATCTTAGTGTTGCCTGAAAAGAGGTTGATCTTGCTCCTTATCCCTTTTGATATGTCAGCTATGAATATGTTAAACAGTACTGATCCTAACACCAAATCCTGTGGAACCCCTCTGGTTTTAGCTTGGGTGCTGAGAGCGATCCTCCAGCTACCACCCTCTGCTGTCTGCCTGCAACCGGCTCTTAATCCACCCAACCAGGCTGCTTAACTTGCCAATCAACCTTTCATGGGGCACAGAGTCAAACACCTTGCTGAAGTCCAGGTAAAAGACATCAATTGCATGGCCCCTATAGAGTGACCTTGTCACCCAATCAAAAACATCAACAAGGGTGGTCTGACATGATCTGCCAGATGCAAACACATGTTGCCTGTCATCCTGTAGCCCATTCTCCTCCAGGAAACTCTCCAGTCTTTCCTTGAGGATAGGCTCCATTAGCTTTCCCACAATGGCTGTAAGGTTCACTGGTCTGTAGTTTCCAGGTTCATCTCTGGGTCCGCTCTTGTGGATTAGTACCAAGTGCACCATTCTCTAATCCCTGGGCATGCATCCAGTACTTGGGGAAGTGTTCAAAGACCACCAGCCCAGGAGGAAGAAACAGATAGGGAGCTGATGCTAGCCATCCAAAGGATGGCTGACAAGGGTGAGGTAGTACTGGTTGGAGACTTCAATATACCAGATGTGGACTGGAGCATCCCAGCAGCAGCATCAACTAGGAGCAGATTTATCCTGGACTCCCTTCAGGGTGCCTTCCTCAAGCAACTGGTCATGGAACCAACTCGGCAGAAGGCAATACTGGACCTTGTGCTCACAAACAGGGACAGTGTGATGGGGTAACAGTGGGGAGCACCTGGGTAACAGTGACCACCAGTCATTGTGGTTTGAAATCACAGAAAGAGCAGAACCAAACCACACAAAACACGTATCCTGGATTTTAGGGGGCAGACTTTGGGAAAATGGGGAGATGCTTGAAAGAGGCATTAAGGGAATGGGACAGGAATCAGGGATTGAGGAACAGTGGGCAGTATTTAAAATGGGGATTATAAGAACAACAGAATTATGCATTAAGCAGGTTAGCAAGAGGAAAAGAAAGGAGACCATTATGGTTTTCCAAAGAGGTAGCAAAGAAAGTGAAAGCCAAAAGACTGCATTCAGGCAATACAAAAAGACACAGGCAGAAGGGGATAGGAGAAGTACCAGGAGAAACAAAGGGAGGCAGGAAGTCAGTAAGGGAAGCCAAAGCTCAGACAGAAGAACACATTGCAAAATCAGTGGTTAAAGGGGACAAAACCTTTACAGGTACATAAGTGAAAAAAGAAGGACAAAGGAGGGATAGTTAGACTGAAGGGGAGGATGGGAGCAGCTGGAGGATGACAACAGTAAAGCTGACATATTGAACAGGTATTTCTGCTCAGTCTTTACTAAGGAAGAGGGGGTAATGGGTCTGAAGGGAGTACAAGGGGTGAGAATGGTGCAGAAATGGACACAAGTCGCTTTACACGAGAAAGGGTCCTGAAGGAACTGGAAGTAATAAGAGTTGATAAAGCAATGGGGCCAGATGGGGTGCACCCCAGGGTCCTTAAAGAACTAAGAGAGGGGGTGGCTGAACCTCTGGCTATCCTGTTCAGCCAATCACTGGAAACAGGGGAGGTACCCAAAGACTGGAGGACAGCAGATGTAGTCCCCTTATACAAAAGTGGGAACAAAGAGGAAGCAGGGAACTACAGACCAGTCAGCCTCACCTCGGTAGTGGGAAAGATCATGGAAGCACTACTGAAGGAGAGATTGGTGGAACATCTGGTTGTCAATGGACTACAGGACCCAAGGCAGCATGGTTTCACCAGGGGGAGGTCATGTCAGACCAACCTCATTGAATTTTTTGACTGGGTGACTAGGGAGGTGGATCAGGGGAGGGCAGTGACATGGCCTATCTGGACTTCAGCAAGGCCTTGACACTGTGCCACATAGAAGACTATTACACAAACTGGGGAATATGGGTGTGGGCAGGACAGTAGTGTGGTGGGTAGGTAACTGGCTGGGTGGCAGGACACAGAGGGTGGTGGTAAATGGCTGTCACTCCACAGAGGGAAGAGGACCAGTGGGTACCACAGGATCAGTGCTGGGACCGGTCCTATTCAACATCTTCATCAGTGACATTGCACATGATATAGAAGGCAGAATTTCACTGTTCGCTGATGACACAAAGCTCTGTAACAGAGTAGACACACCAGAGGGTGTAGACAGAATGAGAAGGGACCTGCAGAAACTTGAAGAATGGTCAAGGGTTTGGCAGTTGAAATTCAATGCAAAGAAGTGCAAGATAATGCATATGGGGCACAAAAACCCTGGCACAATATATCAGTTGGGGGGTGAGGATATAGCATGCACCAAGCAGGAAAGGGATCTTGGGGTTGTCATCTCTGATGACCTCAAGGTAGGGAAACAGTGTGACAAGGCATCAGGTAAAGCAAATAGGATGCTGGGATGTATAGGCAGGGCATCACCAGCAGGAGAAGGGAGGTCATAATTCCGCTATACAAGACACTAGTGAGGCCCCCACCTGGAGTACAGTGTACAGTTCTGGAGACCATACCACGTAAGGACATAGACAGGGTAGAGAAGGTTCAGAGGAGGGCAACAAAGATGGTGCATGGGTTGCATCACAAATCCTATGAAGACAGGTTGAAGGAACTGAACATGTACTCCTGGAGGAGAGGAGGGAGAGAGGGATATGATAGAGACATACAAGTATCTCACATGGAGGAACAGGGTGCAGGAAAACACTATTTTAAGCTTAAAAGATGTTTCAGGACTAGAGGGCATGGGATGAAGTTGGAGGGAGGACGATTCAGAGGAAACATGAGAAAGAATTTCTTCACTGAACGGGTGGTGGACAAGTGGAACACCCTGCCAGAGGAAGTGGTGGGGGCTGAAACAATCACGGGATTTAAGAATGCATGGGATAGACATAAAGGAATTCTAGAGGTCAGGGGTAAGGGGAAATAGACTTCTAGGAAAACAAACTGAACTTACAAGCTCAAATGGGCAGACTAGGTGGGCCATAGGCCCTTATCTGCTGACACTGTCTATGTATCTATGTATCTATGTATCTATGTTAAGCAAATCCACTAGTGGTCCTGCCAGGATCCCTGCCAATGCCTTGAGTACCCTAGGAAGGATGCACTCCATCTGGACCAGGTGCCTTATCCATCCTTAGAGAACTTAGGCCCTCCAGTACCCTTTTGATTGGAATCTTCATGTCCGTTACCTCCTCTCCCCCTCCCTCCTTCCCCCTTCCGCTGAGGTAAAGGCCCATCCATTTCACTGGTAAAGACTGAGCAGAAGTATTCATTTAGTACTTCGGCCTGCTCTGCCCACCCTGCCTCCCTCCTTCCTAATCCTTACAATCTGGTTCTTGCACTTCCTCCTCTCTCCTATATACCTGAAAAAATATTTTTCCCCTTCCCGGATTCCCTGCACCAGCCTTAGTTCTTCTGAAGCCTTGGCTGTCCTCACTACTCTGCTCACCTCCCTGGATTTCTTCATGTATTCCTCACTGTCCTCATCCCAGTATGATCTCTTATACTTTTCAAAGGCCACTGTCTTTTCCCTCACCTTTCCTGATACCTCTCCATTCAACCAGCTTGTTTTCTTGTTCCTGGACTTCTTGCTTTTTCACTTGGTGCAAGAGCTAGTGGCCTCTGCCAGACTCCTCTTTATGATGTTCCTTTTCAGCTCTGCATCCATATCTAGGCTGATATTGTCAAGGTACCCTTTCAGAATGATTTCCTTCCTGTCAAAGTCTGCCCTCTTAAAATCCACCACTTTTGTTTTTGTACTGGCTACATCCTTCCCCAGATTAAGGGAGAACCACACTGTGCAGTGGTCACTTAATGCAAGGGGTCCTCCACCTCTATGTCTTTGATTAGCTATCCATCCATAAGTGCCAGGTCTGGAATGTTCCCCTTCCTGGTTGGCTCTGTCACTTTCTGTATGAGGAAAACATCCTGGAAGGCCTCCAGGAGGACCTGCTCTCTGGCACTTGAGATGGCTGGGATATTCCATTCCATCCCCGGCAGATTGAAGTCCCTGACCATCACTATGTTTCCCCTACCGCTAAGCCTCTTAATTTGTTCCCCCCATTCCATCTGCATTTCCACACTTTGGGATTGAGGCCTATACACCACCCCAATCTCACCTTCCTACCTTTTAAGTTCTGTAGGTGAATCCATGAGGCTTCGCCATTGATCTCCTCACCTTCCTTCCTGCTGCACACTATCCCCTCCTTAACAAAGATAGCTACCCCTCCCTCATTCCCATTGTCCCTGTTCCTATGGTACAGTTTGCACCCAGGGATTGCTAGATCCCAATCCTGGTACTGAGTAGTCCATGTTTCAGTTATTGCGGCTATATCCACCTCCCCTTCCACCATCAATGCCTGCAGTTCTGCTGTCTTATTGCCTAGGCTTCTTGTGTTCAGTGAGACCACCCTCCACTGTTGATTCTTCTCCTGCTTGCCTCTACCCTCTCCCCCAACCCCTCACATTTTCCTTTTGATTGCCCTCTTCCTGCCTATCTATGGGCGGAGGGGGGGGGGCCTGGTGGTCTCCCTTGCCTTCACCAGTCCTCTGTGATACAATCTTCTGATTTCATCTCATTGCAGAATAACATTCATAGATCCAAGAACTCTGCGCCTCAAAGCATGGTACCTGAAGAACTAGAGTTTTCAGAACGAAACCTCTGAGAAGGTTTTGGAAGTGCTTAAGGTTTGTAGGAAACCAGTAACTAGGAAAACCTAGGTTTCAAAGTGGAAAAGATTTTCCCTTTTCTGCTGCTCTAGGTAGCTCATCCCACTTAAGGCGAGACTTTCTTCAGTCCTGGTCTACATGGTCCATCTGCAGACCCTGGGCCTTAGGCCCTCAACCCTGAAGGCAAGGATAGGTCAGTGGGCACCAACCCATTTTCAAGATTCTTTAAAGGACTTGTTCACCTGTATGCTATAGCTAGGGATCCTATCTCCCCATGGGACTTCAATCTATGCATTGTTCAGCTGCTGGAGGCTCCTTTTGAGCCTATGGCAACTGCTCCCCAAACTTATGTTACCTGGAAAGCAGTTTTTCTGGTAGCACTCACATATGCCAGGAGGGTAAAAGAGCTTCAACCCCTCTGTACAGATCCTAAGTATATTATTTTCCATACATGGAAGGTAGCCCACATCATTTCCATCTGCCAAAATTTCTGTTATAGGAAAGTTCGAATCCTCATGGGTACTTTGTAAATCCAGATTTCCAGTGGTGTATGCCATGTTTACAGGAGTGGTGTTCTCTTTAGAAAAATGATGCTTGAGTTTGGTTTTTCTGAAAAATTTGTAGAAATCTATACTGTATATAGCTGAAACTGATTAGGTTGAGGGGTTCGCACAAAAGTAAATCCTTTTTGGAGTACTGAAATTTGATCATGAGATATCATCCTTAGATAAATTCACCTCTTGTAATTCTGTGGTCTCTGTCTCCCAAGGCTCTGGTATGGCTTGCTCCACCTTCCTAGTTTTTCTTGTGTTATTTCTGTTTTTGTGTTTGTCTAATTGTTATTATGTGTCACTAATAACACTGATGATGTCTTCTTCACTGTCTGTCTCCTGTTTTCTTCATTTGTTCTTATTTTTACTTTTGATGAAAATCTCACTCTTGAGTGGCCTCTATTTTCTGCTGTTTTCTGTCCCCAGTGAAATATTTGATTTTTTTTTGTAGCCTTTCAGGTCTCTGAGGAATAAATAAACTAAAATAAAATGGGATTCAAAAACAGACTAGACAGATATTTGAGTCAAGTTAACACATAACATTATTACAAGTAATTGAGCAAAATGGGCAACGTGCCTCATAGCGCCAACCCTCCTTTGTATGAAGCTTTTATGAGACACTAATTCTATTTACTGTAGACTAGACACCACTGTATTGCAAAGTTACGAATCTCTATTATTTCTTCCAGAGGGCCTGGCACTGATTGAAAATATAAAAAGGCTAAATCACCTTTAACAGCTGCAGAATTAATAGCAACATTTTTTTTTTGTGAAATTAACAACTGCATTATATAACGATAGACATGGAAATCATTACACGGAGAAAACATGGTTCACTAAGAACTGTAGAAATGCAAAAAGGGTGCAATAAAAATTAGTGAACAAAATGAAAAGCAATCCTTCACAACAGAATGTGGTAGTGTTGAACAGAGCTAGGAAAAGTTACAATGAAAAAGTAGCCCACGAAAAAGAAAAGTATGACATTGGGCTATGGAATCATATGCATAGAGTACTAGTAAACAAGGACTCTAAATCACTCTGGAGGATGGTGGCTAAAGGTAATAATAGTTTTGAAGCTAACCCTGTAGCAACTATTCCAGCTAATAAACAGATTATTTTAGTAGTGTATTTTATGAGCACATATGCCCATACATTTTATTCAAATAGAATACGAACTGCAAAATACTATTATACAATTAACTTTTATTTTTTGGATGCAACATAAGCTATTGTATCAGTATGTAAACCTAACAAAGCACCTGCTGTTGATAACATTTCTGCAGATGTGTACAAAGCTCAATTAAACATATGGGTTACAGTTCTTACAAATGTCTATAATAAATGTCTCAGAAATGTTTATATACCTGACTGCTGGAGGGTCAATATTTCTGTACCCCTTTTCAAAAAAGGATGTTTTAGTGACCTACACATTTCAGACCAATTAGCTTTATTGGTGTTATAGAAATTTTTCCCCTGAAATTTTATTAAATAAATTACTAGAATGGGAAGATAGCAAACAAACAAAAAAAGTATCCTCTCTTCAAGCTGGATTTAAAAGTGGAAGTTCTACTATAGATCATCTGTCAATCTATCTATCTATCTTTGTCTGTCTGTCTATCTGTCTCTATCAATCTGTCTGTCTGTCTCTATTTGCCTGTCTATCTGTCTGTCTGTCTATGTCTGTCTATCTAGCTATTTATCCATCTATCTCTTTCTTGCTATTTCTCTCTCTCTCTCTCTCTCTCTCTCTCTCTCTATATATATATATATGTACATAAGTGTGTATGTGTGTGTGTATATATATATATATATATATATATATATATATGTTATAGTTGCACAGTTGTGCCAGTATAGTTAGGATTGAGATGCCAGTTACATACTAAACTCAAAAGTTTGGACATTAATAACTTTGGACCCATTCAATGGATTTGCCTGAAATTTGGTACATGTGTTGGGGCACACTAGATCTCTTGATTTGGCAAATTGTGTTTCTGTCTGCATGCCGTTCTTCATATACAAAAGCACTGAAAAATGCAAAATTATCCATTTTTGGAGGCACCTTTTGGCATTCTTAATGTGGTCCTGCATGGCTGTTGTGTGGCATGACACTCTATAAGATGGCTCACTTGAAAGAGCTTTGGTGGTCGAACATGCCGCTTTTTGTTTGGTGAAATAATATTAAGGCATTCAAATGTTATGGCACTTTTAAGTTCCCTTTATAAGTCAATGGGAAAATGTATATGTATATCTTGCGATCAAAGAATCAGAGTTCTGGCCAACTTGTCCCGCCTGGCGGTCAAAGAATTTGCAGCCTTACGGTTCAAGAATCTTTCATCCCGAGGAATTTCAAAAATTCTTTGACTGCAAGGTCCACCATCTTGTTTTCAGTTTTCCGATTGCACAAACACAAATATCTCGGCTCAGGGCTCACTTCTGAAGTAAAACTTCAATGGGTTTTACTTAGGAGACACGATCTATCAAGCCATGGCTTTGGTTCCATCCAAATCAGTCCAAAAATAGAGTTTTTAGCTTTTAAATTCTTCGTTCGTGGCTCGCTAATGATCTTTGATCACGAGCCAACAAATTCTTTGATCACAAGAATCTTTGATTGCAATCTTGCATCACAACCTAAAACCACAAATATCTTGGCTCGGGGTGGGCTAGGGACACAATTGAGGGTGGGTTTTGCTCAGGAGGGTCCGTTCTATCGAACCATGGTGTTGGTTCGCTTCAAATCAGTCAAAAAACTGTATTTCACCATTTTTTATTCTTTGGTCATGAGCGTGCAATTTCTTTGATCACCAGCCTGCAAATTCTTTGATCACGAGAATCTTTGATCGCGATCATGCATCGCAAGTGAGGGACAAGTTGGCCAGATTTAAAAATTAATTTTTTCAGCCCAGTGGTGCCCTAGATTGTGAAATAACGGTGGATCTTGCTTAGGGGCATCATTGTGCCCCATCTGCATGTCCAAAATAATTTAATAATGATCCCTGGTATTCTAGTGCCCCCCAATAATATATTTACATCCCTATTAGTCTAGTGGCCTCCCCATAAAATATATGAAGAAAGTATTGCCCTGGTAGTCTAGTGCCCCCACCCCCTGCTTTTTTTTAGATCCCTAGTAGTCTAGTGGCCCCCTGAGCTGCATTGTCTTATAATATGTGAATCTTTATATCACAGGTATTCTAGTGGCCTCCCCAGCATAATGAAAGAAATAATGAGTTTATAATATGCTTGGTAATCTAGTGGCCCCCACCTATCCATCCAAGCCCACTCAGCACCCCTCCTACCTTTCGCCAGCCGGTGACTGGCACAACCCTCTTCTCACCTCCACGGCCAGCCACTGACTGTCTGCATTATGAGTGGTGATGCAAAAAGGAGCTCTGAAAATATTTCTGAGCACCTCTTTGCATTACCGATCATAATGCAGACAGTCGGCGGCTGGCCATGGAGGTAAGAGGAGGGCTATGCCAGTCGCCAGCTGACGAAGGGTAGTGGGGGTACTGGTTGGGCTTGGATGGATGGGTGGGGAGCCACTAGACTACCAGGCATATTATAAACTCATTATTTCTTTCATTATGCTGGGGGGCAACTAGACTACTAGGGATCTAAAAAAAAGCAGGTGGGGCACTAGGCAACCAGGGCATTACTTCCTTCATATATTTTATGGGGGGCACTAGACTGCCAGGGATGTAACTATTTTGTTGGGGGGGCACTAGACTACCAGGGATCATTATTACATTATCTTGGGCATGCAAACGGGGTACAATGAAGCCCCCTAAGCAAAACCCACCTTTACTTGACAGTCTAGGGCACCCATGGGCTCAGAAAATGAAATTTAAAAACTGGCCATCTCATCCCTCGCTCTTTATTCATGAGCGAGCAATTTCTTTGATCATGAGGATGCAAAAACTTTGACCATGAGATTCTTTGATCGCGATCATGCATTGTGAGCGAGGGATGAGATGGCCAGATGAAAAAATCAATTTTCTTAGGCCAGGGGTGTCGTAGAAAGTCAAACGAGGGTGGGTTTTACTCTTCTTTGATGGCCCAATTAAAAAAATTATTTTCTCAGCCCAGGGGTGTTATAGGAAGTCAAATGAGGGTGGATTTTACTCAGGGGGCTTTGTTCTGTCGAACCATGGTGGTAGTTTACTGCAATTCCTTCAATTTTTCGATTTATAAGGTTTTTAAATCTTTGTTCATGAGCCTGCAAATTCTTTGATCATGAGCCTGCAAATTCTTTGATCGTGACATTCTTTGATCACCATCTTTGATCGCGAGGGAGGGACAAGATGGCCAGATTTTTTTATAATGGAATAGATAGGGAAATTTTAGTAATCTTTCATATTGAATGTCTTGGGAACGGTTTGCTCTTTTTACTTAAAATTTGAAGGAATAAAAAGCAATATCCCACAGATGTGGCATTTGGTAGTTTGGTCAAGAAGTAGCACAGGGTGGCAAAGTTATGGCACTATGAAGCTGACATTTTTTCCCATAGGATAACATTACTGTATTTGCCGCATTACAGGAATTCTTTGCTGCAGTGCTGTAAAATAACAGTTTGGTCGTTTGGGCTGAAATTTGGAGGGAAGAAAGCTAACATCCCACAGATGTGCCTTTTCATGGTTTGGTGAAATAATATTACAGGGCGGCAAAGTGACGGCACTCCAAAGTTGACGCTTTTTGCCATAGAATAACATTATGGCTTCCATTGCATCTTTCAGGGCCCGTATCTTGGAAATGGTGCGAGATATGGACTTTTCGTCAAAAAAATGCTTAGCCCCCCAAATGGGGGCTAAGCATAAAACTAGTCAGGAAAGTAATAATTCATGCAAATTTTTAAATTATTTTTCTACGTCACACGGTTCCTGAGATATAAGCAATTTAGTATTCTAAGTCGTGATTTTCTGCTCCGAAGTCAATTATTATGCATACATTCTTTGTTTTCAATGTGTTTTTTCAATGCAGTTTTTTGGGGAAAGAAGGGTGTGCCCTTTTGTTACTGTGTCAGTTAGCATTTCCAGTTGTGCCTCTGTTACCGTTCACATCACCGTTCTCATCTATGCCACTGTGTGTGTTACAGTTTGCATTTTCATTTGCACTTGCATCTCTGTTTTGTTTCTCGTTATTGTTATTGTTACCATTACCATTTGCATTTACAATTGCGGTACCATGCCCGTGCACGTTATGGTTTGTGTTTTCATATGTGCTTGCATTTCTGTTTCTGTTGGTTTTATTGTTGCTGTTACTGTTACCATTTACATTTACAATTGCAGTACCATGATGTTGCATGTAACAGTTTGTGTTTCCATATGCACTTGTGTTTCTGTCTCTGTTGGCTTTATTGTTGCTGTTACTGTAACAATTTGCCTACCATTGCCACTTGCTTTTGCTTTGCAGTTCCTGTTACTGTGTAACAAGACATCACGTGGCTGGGTCCCTCGCTCCCGCCACTGCATTCCATTCACTATTTATCATCCTCATTCTCAAAAAGAAGGGAAATTAGAGGCAAAAAAATCCATTTAATGCATCAGTTAGGGTTGTTCTACAGTGAAAAAAGCCGAGGAAATTCGGGGTTAAGGTTGAAAGCCCCTCTTGGACCCCACAGCCCACCCCCCCAACCAGCATCGGGGTGCGCATTGGGGTCGTCGGTCCTAACTCTCACCCCATTCTTTTATATCTCTGCTTCTTTACACATGTGATGTGGTGAGAGTTAAGGGCGACGACCCCAACGCACACCCCGATGTCAGTTGGGGAGGTGTGCTGGGGGGTCCAAGGGGGGGCTTTCAACACTAACCCCAAATTCTTCACTTTTTTCGCTGTAGAACAACCCTAACTGATGCATTAAACATAGTTTTTTGCTTGTAATATCTATCTATCTATATATACTGTATATGTATATATATATATATATATATATATATATATATATATATATATATATATAGATAGATATACACACACACACATATATATATATATATATATATATATATATATATATATACATACACCATGGGGTGAGAGCTTTCTCAGTAGAATATACTGTGTTATTTCCACTGGAGTGAGGATAAAATCCTGATGACATCAGCAGAGTGAGGATATTGACAAATATCCACACTCTGCTGATGTCACCAGAGTGAGAATATCTTCGCTGCAGCTTGCATTCTAAATGAAACTGCTTCAGAAAACAGATTACCTTTCTCACTGAAGCTGCAATTTACTCAATTAGCTTTGCAAAACACTCTCACCTGTGTTCTATTGTGTTTCTAACACTCCTACATTACTGTGCTGATCTCATCTTGAAAACAACCGGAATTCTAAATAGAACTCCTTCACAAAACAATTTGTCTTTCTCACTGCAGCCTGCAACATACTCAAATAGCATTGAAAGAACTCTCACCTATATGCCAGTGTTTGTAAGATTCTCAGCACATTACTGTGCTAATCTTACCCTGAAAACAACCTGTATTTTAAATGAAACTCCTTCACAAAACAATTTGTCTTTCTCACTGCTGCCTGAAACATATTTAATTAGTACTGAAAGAACACTCACCTGTCTGCAGTCTTTCTAAAACTCCCAGCACATTACTGTGCTAATCTCACCTTGAAAAACAGCCTGTATTCTAAATGAAACTCTTTCACAAAACATTTTGTCTTTCTCATTGCTGCCTGCAACATACTCAGTTAGCACTGAAGGAACACTCACCTGTCTGCAGTCTTTCTAAAACTCCCAGCACATTATTGTGCTAATCTCACCTTCAAAACAGCCTGCATTCTAAATGGAACTCCTTCACAAAGCAGTTTCCCTTTCTCAGTGCTACCTGCAACATTGTCTCTTTCTCACTGAAGCCTACAACTTACTCAATTAGCTTTGCAAAACACACCCACCTGTGCCCCATTGTGTTTCTGACTCCCAGTCCATCAAAGCAAATCACACACACACACACACACACACACACACACACACACACACATGTAAATCGCACACATGATGTGCTGATCATGGGATATAGAAAATATTCTCAGTTCTGCAGAGTGAGCTGTGCATTCTCACTCTGCAGGAGTGAGAATATTTTCCATATCCCACTCCTGCCCATCATGTATCCCCTATATATGTACACACACTCATACACTTTTACTCATTTAATTGGAATAAATATATATATATATATATATATATATATATATATCCATAGAAAGAATTTTGAACTGTATGTATCATACTGTGCATTGATTTTACTGTTGCTTTTGACTCTATAAAGAGAGGTATTTTATGGAAAAATGATTGGACATAGATATTTCACTGAACCTGCTTTTACCAATTGTCCAATTATACTCAAATAATAGGACATGTATCAGATGTTATATACAAGGCAACCTTTCTGATCTGTTTGATTCTAGCCATGTTGTGAAGCAAGGATGCCTACTAGCACCCATCTTATTCAATATATATGTTAATTAGATTTGACAAAACATAGAACAATCTAATTTCCATTTCACAAATATTAAAGATTCTGCATATGCTGGCCTTGCATACACAAATGATACGATCATGTTCTATCTCAACTAGGATTACAGTGAAAATTAAATCATTTTTACCGACTTTGCACCACACAAACTAATTATAAACTATACTAAATTGAAAGTAATGGTATTAGGTAGTAAGAAACATTATAATTTCTACTTGAGCAATCAGAAACTAGAAGTAGTGAAGGAATATTGCTAGTTGGGGGTAACATTTACATCCAATGGCAAATGGGCAAAACATATACAGTACAGTCATAAACAAACACAAATAAATACATAAATAAATACAACATTCAGGTAATTGAAAAATGTAATTTTATATACGGAGGTAAACCTGTCATTCCAGTGATGAAGACATATGAGGCAAAGATAAAACTCATTCTACACTACAGCACAGAGGTCTGAATTGCTCATTGCCTTACTATGTTTTTTTTTTGTTTGGTTGGTACATTTTCCTCCCCTGGCCACCAGTTTGCTTACCTCTGTACACATTCAGGCATCCTCCTGAGGTTTTTCCACCTGCTGTCCCAAGGACCCCTGGCTCCATATTCAGGCCTGTGGCATACCCCCACAGCTTGCCCCCTGCGGCAAGGAAGTGCAGAGCTCCCCTCGCACTCTCACACCAGGACTGGATCCAGTAGAGCCATGCACCCTTGTCGCCGAGTGAGTCCCTCACAGAGATGGCCCTCATGCCACCATGACTGGTGCCCATATTTCCTTTTTCTCCCCCGTGACATCTGTGGTGTGCAATGATGCCAAGGGACAGGAGCACATACGCTACCACATGTGCCACTTCCTGGTGTCTGCCACAGCATGTCCCACCAAGTCTGCCTATGGCCTGCTGTCACCCCCAGCTACTGCTAGAGGCCACTAGGACACCAAGTCATCCCACCCACCCTCCTGGAGAAGGACAGCAGTCCCACGGATGCTCAACTTTCCCCTCCCTGCTGACCCCTCGATGACCAAGGCTCATTCCCAAACCCAGGTCGCCAGTGTGGTGCGAGGTGTGGCATCCAGCACCGCAACCCTCAGCAACACCGGGCTGGCTCTCATTGCCTTACTAAGTGGAAATTCAGTTTTCTCTTTTTTACTGCAATATATAGAGAAGTAGTAAGACATGTTCTAAGTAAAATGGTGAGAGCTATACTAGGCAGGGTCTCTACTGGCACCCTAGTAAAAACAAGAATAGCTGGATATTGGTTACATATTTTGAAAAGTCCCAAAAGCTCTGGGGTTAAAACATGTTTAGATGAAAAAATAAGTTGGCAGAAAACACAAAAGGAAAAGATATAGCTTGTTAATCTCTAGTAGACCTTAAAACAAGTCAGATCTTGGCATCAGTGGCAAGATTCTTTCAAAGAAATTGTAATATCCAGTTCATGCAGATACTTATTAAAAACCAAAATAATTGAATTAGCTCTAGGGATGGAAGGGTTGGCTGTGACCCGTTCTTACTCTGTCTCTGATTTATTTCCAAAAGGTTCTGATTCACTCTGATTTACTCTGATGAATTGTAGACCGTTTTAGTTTATTTGATTATGAGAAATGCATCAGTATTATTCTTTTAGATCCCTCTGTTAAAAAAAAAGTAACTTAAAAAAAATGTTGTGTCTGTATTTTCATGTCATTTCAAGATCAGCAAGCAGCCAGCAGCATTAAAAATAAATATATAACACTCACCAGTACTGCAATAGTGAATCACTGAACAAGGAGGTCAGGGCAGGTACCAAAAAAAAAAAAGAACCATTTTTTTCCAGTCTCTTACCGAATTTTCCCTGGGCCCTCATGACCAACAAACTGTATGAAAGGCAACACTCAAAATACTGGAGTACTAAAGGGAACCAACCAACTAGGGTGTCCTTTTTTTTGATTGACTGTTGTTCTTGCCAATTCTGTGTGTCAGCCACCACGACATTTGTAGGAAACTGTGGGTTGGAATCACAAAACTCTTGAAAATCCCACAGCTGGGGGAAAAACTCGGCACAAGTGATTTGCCACTTGTGGAACCACAGTTTCTCCCGCAGCTATAGTATTCTCAAAAGTGGAGCTGGTTTATGACTGGCTCCAAGATTTACAGCAGCTTATTGGTGGTATTGCCGTGGAAATCCCTGCAGCTGTGAAAAACCTTTATGGCTGGTGAGACCAGTGCTAGGTCAGGATCACACTTGGCAAAACAGTGTGGTCCACAAGAGTGAAGAAAAAAATGGTGCTTTCCACAACAGCACCCACTCAAAACACCGACCACAAGAACAGCAGCAATGGTAGCAGTCCCCAAAGACACGGGCCACTACCACACAAAAAAACACACAGATTTCTGTTTTTGTGGGGGGGGGGGCTCTGACCCCTATCACCCCGTTACAGGGGCTTTGTCCTCCAAACCTCCCAACTACTTATAATCACCTCCAGGGGGGTGGCAACTAAGAAAAGGAAAGAAACCTCAGGGGGAGGCATTGTGGAGGGGCTGGGGAATGGCATGAGGGGTGGACACAGTACCCCTACAGATCTGGAGGGGGAGAAACAAAAAAAGGAAAACACACAGTGCCACCATAATGAAAATAAAGGATGCATATCTCCCCAGACTACCAACATTCTTCCACCCTCTGCTGCCTGTGGTGCTGCCCTATACACCATGGCAGCTGATCAGCAGAACCCATCCCAGCAGAGGCTTTATACCTTTCTTCTACCCCCTCCCACCCCCATGACTCCAATACAGACACAGGGATAGCAATAACCTGATGTGTGGCATTCTATCTGTATTCTTGTATTGAAGACCGCTATTCTGATAGCGTGTTTACAACTGCACGTTCAGAATTCGCTTATCTAACCGGTTACTGGTGGGACCAGCCATAACATCTTCCACAGCTGCTGCAGATGTGAATAGCAATCTCCACAGCTACGGAGATTTTGGTCCACAACTGGAGTTGTAGTGTGGGACTTAATCCCAAAACTTTTAGTGAATCCAGCTCAGTGTATGCAGCTCATTTGGGGCTTTGCAGTGAAAGGAGGCAGTGGGCCTGATTCAAAAAGCCCTGCATCAGATGCAAGGTGCCTGAGCCAGCCAGATATGGTGCAAGGTGCACCTTGTGTCCATGACTCTGAACTGTGTGATTCTCAAAGGTGGCCTGTAGCAAATACAGGCTGCCTTCCCCAAACAGGTCCTACTCCACCCTTGAGCCCAGTAACAGGCTGCAGCAAGGTGCAAGGGGGCCCTGCAGTACATGCAACCAGCCATGGCCCAGAAGAGCTATTCACAGACAGCACCCAGAGGGACAGAAACTAAGTCCCCATAGACCAGTCTAGGCTGGCTTAAGGGGACTTAGAAACTGCTGCCCTGGCTGAGCCGCTGGGTGCAAAGTGGCACAGGTACCTGCACCCCAATCCCTGTGTGCCCCATGACAGTGATAGCGTGGTGAATCCCCCACCAGATCACCCGATGGTGCCATCAGTGGCATACAGTTCACCCCCCTGAGGTGTTCCAGTGCCCCCAACCCCTGACACCTGCCAGTAATGCCCCATCACCCCCCAGCCCCCAGCAGAGCAGGAGACTGGCACAACCCTCCACACACCTCTATGACCAGTCCCAGACTGGACTGCTTGTGCAGTGTACTGTACAGTGTATAGTGCATGCATGAATAGGAATGGGTCCCAAACATGTGGGGCACATCCATACTGGCATGGGGCACACTGGGTAGCAGAGCTGCAAAGGGCCTGCAGCAACCCCTGCAACCTGTTTGCCACAAGGGCAGGGTTGCTCCAGGCATGGGGACTTAGGCACCAGTACCCCTCCCATACGTGAATTGGGTGCAGGGTCTCTGGGACACAGGGCTTCAGTACAAGCTGTTGTTTACCGCAACTTGTGCCAGATGTAGGCCCCTTTGAGAATCGGGCCCAATGTGTCAAATGTTAGTCAGAAAGAGAGAGAGAGAGACCAATGAATTCAACAGCAGAAAGACAACAGCAGAGTGCAGACCCTCACTGAGTCTGGCGTGCATTTTGGTGGGAGGCAGGCAGAAAGAGTAAGATATGTTAAGTGGTTCCAGCCATCCCACCTACCCTTTTGACATGAGATTTTATTTTTATTTGTAATTATTTTGCTTGCCTACTTAGTGTTATAGCAAGCATCTTGGGCCCCAACACCATCCCACACACTCCTGTCTGATTGGCAACTTCATCTAGTTGACCTTGCCCCTCCCAACCCAACATTGCAGTTTTGGGATGTATCCTACAAGTTTCCACAACTATTAATTGCAGTCAACTATGATATACTTGTTTATGTTTCTTTTTTTTATAGAGCTGTTTGGACCCAAACACCACCTACTCCTGCCGTGAGGCCCACCTACCAAACCCTAGACCCATTGCCTCTTCCCTGTCATCAAGCTTGTGGGGATCAACATGGTGTGAGACCCAAGGACCACAGATTTTGGCACTCATTGTGGCAGTGCACATATGTTTTTTGTTGCATTTCCCACTTGGCCCCACCCTCCACTCCAGATGTCCAATAATTCACTGCCTGTTTGTATTTTTAATTTGCTGAATAAACAAATTTAATTCCACCTGTGTTCCCAAATGCAATGTGAAAAACACATACAGCAATACATTTAATATACACTGCATCCTCACAAAAAGGATGTTTTTTTACTTGATCATTATGTTAAGGTTGCTGATCTTGGTCCTCTGAATTCAAAGAAATAAATAATTAATTAAATATCATCACAATCGTCTTCAAAACGCTACACAGGAATCACCCTTATTATGAGACACCTCTTGCAGCTTTTCATCATCATCACTTTTATGTTCCTGCCACTGTTCACTTGAACTAATAAGAACATTTGTTGAGAGTGACTTTAAGGAAGGTAAGGTACTGTACATTTTCAGGAGTAAGCTTTGTGCAGCTGTTAGACACAGCATTTCCAGTCATTCTATTATAGTAGCCACAGACATTGCCAGCTATTTCCATAAATTTCCTGAAATTTCTGAAGAGTTTCTCTCTGCTGCCCCTACTGTGGAAATGTAGAAAGCAGGAGATATTTCTGAAAATATCACAGAAATTTTGGGAAATAGCTTGCAGTGTCTGTGGCTGCTACTGTAAGTATACTCTGACAGTAAACACTAGTGGGAGGATGACTAATAAGCTTTATAGCAAAGGCAGATAGTGCAGATTAGAACTTTTTCTCTTCCAGATAGTACTCAAAGGGGTCATTAGTAATATTATTGAGTGGGTCTCTTAAATCAGCATCCACAATATCAGACAATGACAAAGAAAGTGGCTCCATGACATACACATCAGAATTATCAGTTTCCATGAGTTTTGACTAAAAGATGTGACAGTCATCTATATGTTTTTTCAGAATGATATGCCTTTTTCAAGGGCAATGAAAGAGGACTTTGTACAGGCCTACCCAATGTTGATGAAGGAGTACATGGTGGCACGAAGTAGAAATTATTGTCACCACCAATGGATGTTGCATCATCAGATGCAGCATCCAAATCATGTGATTCACTTGTATTGTCAAACACAGTTTTTTCCTTTTCCTGTGCAATTGCTGAAATCAGCATGTTTTTGTATTCAAGGTAAAAGTCACTGAGATCTGAAGGACATAGCTGTTGTAACTTAAGCCAAGGGTTAAACAGAGTCAAAAGAAGACAATTTTTAACTGTCACGAAATTGTTGAGTCTTCTGCAATTTTAGAATTGCTGTGTCAGTCACCAGATTTATTTCCTTTTTGTTCAATACCTGTCCACCGCCTTCTGATTTCCTTGTTCTATAAATTTATGATGGGAATAACCTGGCTTAGAATAGAATTCTCTTTGCTAATCTACCGAGTTGCTTCCTCAAAGGGAGTCAAGAGCAATGTAAGATGCTCCATGAGGACCGACTGGAATTAATTCAGCACAACACCATCTGCTACATTGTGCTCCATGGTATATTCACAACTACCTTCTTTTGTGTGAGAAGTCTCTCACACATGTAAAACGTTGAGTTCCATTTTGTTGGAACATCTTGTTTTAGTTGCTGTATTGGTATGCTGCTTTTTTTCTGGAGGTCAGCCAAGATACCACACGATTTTACAGAGTGACTAAAATGTCCACAGATATTCTTTGCAACTCCCACTAGTGTTGCTATACTGTTGTCACTGGAAAGGAAAGGAAAGGAAAGGAAAGGTCATACTAACAGATTTAATGAATGTGCAGAACATGTAATGTGAGAAAAAAACACCACATTTGAATGCATTAACAATATTGGTGCCATTGTCTGAAACCACAAATGCAGTATTGAGTCCCAGGGGCTCTGACCATTCAGAAATGTTGTCACACAACTCTTCCAAAATATTTTCAGCAGTGTGATGCTTACTAAACACAGTAATGCAAAAAGCTGTCATTCTTTTTCTTCCTTGCTGTACACTGCTGCTTGTGGTGGCATTTGAAGACGATTGTGACACCCTATGTGTTGTGATGCACATACTGTATAACCAATGGTTTGAGAACTCATCCATGTTCTGTGGTCAGGTGCACAGCACCACATTCACTCTCTTTAAGAGCCAATTTTGTTTTACTTTGCATACATTTGTACATTTTGGGAACAGCCACAGTTGCAAAATATTCATTGCTTGATATGTTGTAATATGGAGCAAAATATTTTACAAGGGTTCTAAACCCTTCATTCTCCACCACAGAAAATGTTTATTTATTTATTTAAAAGTTAGATAGATTACAGGATAGTGTCTATGGGAAACAAGTCTCATTTGCAGAATGTCCCAAGTCATAAAACAAGGAATATACAAAATAGGACAAACAGCAATTGTACATGTACATATTGAACTGGTACATATAAAAACTGTTATAAGCAGACTATTTAAACTCTAAACATGCAGTAAACAGTAATCACAAATTTGTCAAATACAATATCAGTTAAAGCAGGTGCATATAAATTGTTCCTGTAATAAAGATTTTTTTAGATTATGTTTAAAAATAAAAATGGTTGCAGGTCCTTATCAACAAATTCAGCTATTAACTGATTAATTTTTAATGTTACTTGATGTAATCTACTGTAGGCAGTTTTTTTGTTCATCGCAGTAATGGTCTGTTGTTAGGTTGTACATGAGGAGAAAACCGTAGGATTGCAGTGGCAAAGCTATAGCTTGTCCAAATACTTTTGTCAGTGAAGTTGAACCTGTTTTTAGCCCTGTCTCTTGGTCTCTTCACCATCACTATTGTGTGTAAGATTATTTTCATCACATATATTTTTTCCTTGCTCAGAACTGCTGCCCAGCCAAATGGTCGGCTGCACTCTTTGCAAATATCTTTTTTGTGTTGTTGCCCCAAACTGGCCCCTCTTTTTCCCCCTGCTAACTTCCTGATGATAAAAGTGCAGATGGAAAAACATTCATTTTTGGCACTTACAGTATATGAAAATAGTTCCACACAACTGAGGTAAAATATTTTGTTGTCATGACAGGAACTGCACTAATTGTGGTGACTGGTGTTTCTGACCCTGATTCATGCACACTGTGGCTGTCCCCTGAAGAGCTACTAGGATTGATAGTGATTTATTTTCACTACTGGCTATGGCTAGTGGTGGTGCTTACTGTATGTGTTTTTTGTTTTTGGGTTCAGAAACCCAGGTGGCATCCTCTGCCTCATCAATAGCACATTCTGATTCATCACCTTTGGAAGAGCATAACTGTGATACATCATGATGATGTTGTTCTTGTACATTTACAACCTCTTCATCAGAGGCACTGTTTTCTGTGAAGGAGCCAGATGCACATGCATGGCATATCATGGAGTGTCACATCTAGTGGTACAAGATAGATCTTTTTCCTTAGTCATTGACTTTGTAGGTCTGCTTTGGCTACCTATTCTTATGTTTTATCTGATTTTTCTGGCAATCCTTACAGTGCTGCATTACTTTGATCAGGAGATTTACTGACATTCTTTTTTTTTCTGGTTATGTTGCTTCATTTTTATCACTTGTCTTATATGATTTGATTCTTTCGTTCAGCAGCAAAAAATGGTAAAGATTAATTGTAAATGTTTGGATTTGGTCCTGTTCATACAGGGCTGAAAAGCCAATAAAAAATAGTTATAAACTGAGTAAATACAGAAAACACAAATGGTGCTTACCAAAGTTTATAAAATTGGTGAAGATAGTAAAGCAACCTGATTGGCTGACAGCCCTGGCCTGGTATGTCTTATTTTCGTTATATCACACCAAAAACCAAGAGCACCACAAGTGACCCACTAATCAAGGAAATCCTTGTGCCACCCTGGTAAGTCTTCTTTCATCCCTTAGGGTGGACACCCAAGGGGGTTGGAGGCCATGTGGCAGAAACTGAAGATTCTGGAGGGGTGGTCGGAAACTTGGCAACTGAAATTCAATACCAATAAGTGTGCTGTGATGCACTTGAGGTGTAAAAACCCATGAGCAGCTTACACTCTGGGGGGGGGGGATAAAAACAACAGCAGAAGAGGGATCTGGGGATTATAATATAAAACAACCTTAAGGTAGGCAGCCAATGCAGCAAAGCTGTGGGGAAGGCAAATGGAATTTTGGCATGCATTGGGAGGGGCATAACTAGCAGAAGAAGGGAGGTACTGATGCCTCTTTACAAAGCCATAATAAGTCCACAGCTGGAGTATGAGGTCCAGTTTTGGAGATCACAACTATGCAAGGACATAGATGGCATAGAGAGGGTTCAGAGACGGGCAACCAAGATGGTACATGGTATGCAGGGGAAGCCATATGAGCAGAGGTGTAGGAAATTGGATCTGTACCATTTGGAGACCAGAAGGGAGAGGGGGACATGATTGAAACTTTTAAGTACGTGAAGGGAATCAATAAGGTGAAGGAAGGGAGCTTATTTAAAGGGAAGGAGGGGCTAAAACTAGGGGGCATAGCTTACAATTGGAGATAAGAAGATACAGATGCAATGTAAGGGGGTGATTCTTCATGGAGAGGGTGATGGAGGTATGGAACAAACTACCAGAGGAGGTGGTGGGGGCTGAAATGGTGGAAGAATTCAAGAGGGCATGGGACAGACATATGGGGTTGGTAAGTGGGAGGAAGGGGAGGGCCCCTGGAAAAGGAAATGAATGGGAGGGAGGGGCAGACTTGATGGGCCATTGTGGTCCTTTTCTACTGTCTGATTTTTGTGATTCTGTGTGATTCTGTGATATCTGCAGCAGTGAATTTCCCTTTTCTTTCTGCATTTCTTTTCAGGAAATATTTTTATAGTTACATGTACCAATTTCAGCCATTCTACTGATGTTGGCCACATGTTCCATAACAGATCCTGAATTCATTTCTTTGGGGTCCACCTTAATTACTTAATTAGTAGTATTAGTTTGGATGTAGAGATGGGCAACACAAAGTCTGAGATGTGACACCCCTCTCTCAAAATATGTGAGGCACTATGACTTAGTAGTAGTTCAGACACAGAGATAGACAACACGGAGTCTGAGACGTGACACCCCCCTCTCAAAATACATGAGGCACTGTGACCTAACAGTAGTTCAGTCACAGAGGTGGGCAGCACAGAGTCACAGACATGACACCCCCCCTTTCAAGATCTGAATGGCACTATAACCTATAGGTAATTCATGTACAGAGATGGGCAACACAGAGTATGCAGCAATATATTCTACTAGTAGTTCAGGCACAGAGATGGGCAACAAAGAGTCTACAGCAACATGACCTGTGGTAGTTCAGGCACAGAGATGGGGAACACAGTGACTGACACGTGAAGCCCCCTCTCAAAAATGAGTGAGGTACTATGAACTTCAGATAGAGCCCTGCTGTCCTGTCTGCTCTTGTTATTAGTTCTCACTTTCTTAGTTTTTTAATTAAAAAAAAAATATTAAGTTGTTGGATGCTAGTTATATTTCTATACGTTTTCTTTACTTTTGTTGATTTTGCAAGAAAAACAGACTGAAATTAATGCTTAATCTAACCTATCACTACTTTCATTTTTTTGTTGCTCAATGATTTCATGAGAAGTGCATCTGCCTCATGGCACTTCAGACTGCAGGGCCATCATTTTTGTAGTACCCCTAAAATCCCTTTCCTGTTTCCTTTAGTTTTTCTAAAACTAAGAAAACATCTGCACTCTGCTGTTGTCTGCTGCTGAATTCGTTGGTCTCTCGCTCTTTACTCTCTCTCTCTCTTTCTGACAAATGAAAAACAATTTTTTTTTTACTCTGGAGTCTGCACACACACAACTGCCTTCCTTCAATGCAAACCCCCAAACGAGCTGCTACACTGATTCCTAGGGATGCCCTGTGGTGGCTAACACACAAGATTGGCAAGAACATGAGTCAATCACACAAAAAAGACCTTACTTGGTGGGCTCCCTTCAGTGCCCAAGTATCCTGAGTATTGCCTTCATCAGTCATGTGAGGGTCAAGGGATTCCGAACTACAGTATTTGGTAGAGATTGGAAAAAACATTTTTTTTTTGGTTTTTTATTTCTGTACCCTGCCCTGACCTTGTTCAGTGATTTGCATTACAGTACTGTTAGAGATATTATTTGTTTTCTTATTGTTGCCTGTAACCTGCTGCTTCTTGCTGACCTTGCTAGTAGTTCTTCAGCATTCCATACCCTCCTCATACCCTTGAGGCATGTCTCTGTTCCCCGCCACACCACACAGACATCCGTGGAAAAGGCTGCTGCCAGCAATCCAGCTTCCCCATCCTGTGCCATTGAGTACTGGACTGGACCTCACTTCTGAACCGGGCCAACTCACCAGCTCAGGTCGAGCCATGAAAGGCTTGGTATTCTTGAGCAAAGTTGAGTAGGCCAGGTCCAGGAAGGTTTGGAAGTGCAGCAGAGTAGATCCACCCATCCCTAATTAGCACAGGAAATACATATGACCAACATTTGCAGCATAAAGATAGCACCCTGGTACACCAGATTTAAATATTTCCATGTTTGTGAATAATATTTAACCCTTCCTTTAGAGTGGGGGGCATGCAGAATTATCGCAATGTACAGATATCACTTTTAAAAAACATTGGAAATAACTTATTTCCATAAGGAATAGAAAGCTTTCTAAGAATGATACTAAATGTTTTTGTATAATGGGACAGGAGGAAGACCTGTTCCATATACTGTTGGACTTGCACATTGTACACAGAATGCTGGATAAAATATACATCTGAGCTTATCAGGTTATAGGATGCATCATTGCAAAATTGTATGGGAATCTTATTAAATCCTATATGGAAATCTTATTAAATTCTGTTAATGTTGTGGATACCAGAATGTTAGCCAAATATATAGATGTGGTACTTAGACATAGACACAAAAGACATGGTATTTAGACATAGACACAAAGTTGCTATTGTAAGATGAATTGATGTACTTGGACATTTTACATATGTATTAGTTCTTTGTATAATGTGCAGTATTTTTATTGTATTGTATTGGAATGTTTCTGTCTTTCATATTAATCAGTGGTTGATACTGCACAGGCAAGTCACACGTTTGTCCCAAATTCCCACCCAACAGGCACCCACCTCCCCTGTACCTACCTGGAGCAAATCCCCCAAAGATTGCCTCCTGTTGTGGGGTCAGAGAGGGAAGGCTAATTCCCCAGTTTCTTCATCCAGAATTGCTGCAGGTGTCACTGTGGTGTCACGGGTCCAGGGCAGTTCGCAGGGCAGTGTCTCACCCATGTATCCCATTTTCCGTTTTCTCCCATGAACCCCTGCCATGGTGACATGTTAGGACATGCGTGTGGAGGCACACACATCCTGCAGAACCATAGCCCCCTCCATTCAAACCTCTCACTGCCTACCCTACCACCAGGCCTCCAGTCTGTGGCAGTCAAAGGCCAAGTCAGCTGGCCAACCCCCTCTGCAGAAGAAGAGGTAAGGAAGTTGCAACCCTTTAGCCATCCACGCCACCGGGCCGGCATAAAAATTTTGAATACTGAACATTTTTTCTGGTGCTGAGAAAAAATCAGGAAGTACAGAATTTATGTTTATTGTTCTTTCCTCACAATTTCCCCTCAAGTGCATTACAAAAACTGTGGCACTGAAACAGACACACAGCACAGTACCTTGTAGCAGCATGACAGATTTATTCTGGTAGTTGAGAAAAATAGTAAGAGAATAAGAACATGATAGTGTAAGGGCTGCATTGCTGCACAAATAAGAGAACAATATGTAGAGGAAATTATAAGCTTTCTTTTCATTTTGTTAAGCAGTAGGAGAATAACTGACAGCAAAATGTATATAGATAGAAGGAAACAGTATCAGAAATCAGGACAGAGAGAAATGAAGAAGCAACATTTTTTTTGTTTTTTTCTTTCTTCACTTTTTTAATTTTTTTGTATAACAGATGAAGATAAGAATAAAGGAAACAGTAAAACAAATAGCATATCAGGAATCAATGAGTGTAGAGAACACGATAATCGGGCTATGGCTTGGGGACAGAGGGTGCAACATCAGCATGGAGTTCTACAAGACCCACAAGAATGCTCTGTTGGTTCTTGAGCAACACCTCCATAGTTTCTTTCATAGCAACAACATAGAAACATAGAAGATGATGGCAGATAAGGACTGCAAGGCCCATCCAGTCTGCACATTTATTCTACCTTATGAATGTGCCATAGGTCTTTACTCTGCCAATGGCCTATATATTCATACTCATCTGTATTGCTCCCCTATGCCTATCCCATGCCTGTTTGAAGCCCTGCACTGTATTCATATCCACCACTTCCTGAGGTAGGCCGTTCCATGCGTCCACCACACTTTCTGTGAAAAATAACTTCCTCACATTACCCATTAATTGGCCTCCCTCTAATCTCATGTTTTATCTGCTTGTCCTGCTATTTTTCTTATATTGAAACATGTTAGACTCTTTCACCTTGTTAATGTCCTTAAGATGTTTGAATGTTTCGATCATATCACCTCTGTCCCTCCTTTGCTCTAGGGTATACTTACTGAGTTCAGTTAATCTGTCCTCATATGTATTCTGATGCAGTCCCTGCACTATTTTGGTTGCCCTTCTCTGGACTACCTCCATTTTGTTAATGTTCTTGTGCAGGTGCGGCCTCCAGTACTGCATGCAGTACTCCAGATGGGGCATAACCAGTGTCTTGTAAAGAGGGATTATTACCTCCCTCTTACAACTTGTGATACCCCTAATAATACACCCCAGCATCCCTCTAGCCTTACCTACTGCTCTAGTGGTCTGCTTGGATGATTTCAGGTCATCTGTGATGATGATGCCCAAGTCTCTTTTTCCCCTGTGATTGCCAGTGTAACCTCTATTCACTTGGATCTCTCTGTCTGATACATTAGGAACCTGAACTATTACCTGTCGAGCATAGGCGTGGGCCCGAACGGCTAAGATACTGGGCTTAACCAGCAGCGCTTCTGACAATTTTCCATCACCTGGAGCATCCAACATGAGTATCTTGTTCTTGACATCCTTTTTCAGGCAGACTTCTCCTTGTAAGGTACACTGAGTGTTAGGTGCCAAAATTAAGAACTCAGGGTTCTTCTTCCATACGACCCCACCCGGTTCATCTGGATCCATTTCTTCAGTATTCTTCCGTGACTCATAAGCCCTCTTGATCAAGGCAGGAATCCTCAAAGCTCTACCAGTCCTTTGCCCCTGTTTTTTGTAGCAAAGTTGTGCCAACCTTCCAAACATATGGGTGTTCGTCCCAATCAGTAGAGGAACTCCATCATACAATCCAGTAGGGGGACACACTAATGCCAAGGTTTCCACTTGTTCAGCCACTCCCATTATTGAGGTGGGGAAAGACAGCCAAATTTTAATGTAGCCAGATTAGGGGTATGCCTTTTCACTTAACCCCCCAGACATGCAGTCCTTCCAAAGGCTGTAAAGGCACATCAGATAAATGCTTTTGGTACCAGTCCTGGAACATGATGGTTACTTGGGAGTCACTGTCCAGCACAGCCCTAGTAGGCACTCCATTTACTTTCACTGTCATCTCCATGGAGGGACCCACCACCTTGGACCATTCCAGAGGGACAGCAGTAGAGGCCTGGACAGATGATTTAGCCACTTAGGGATTTGAATTATCACTTCTTGAACCCCCACTGTAGTCATTTTATGCACCCCTCGACTGCTGATTCTTTCTCCGAAGCTCTCCTTGAAGCCTGTATACAACTTTATCCAGGTCCTTTGTGGACCAGCATTCTCTCTTCATGTGCCCATCCTTCCCACAATTATGGCAAAATATGTTTTTGGGGATTTGGGGTGGCCGAGGCATCACACTGGGAGCTAGGACGGTGGTACTACCAACTGAAAACCTTGGTGCCATCTCCATCTGTGGTGTGGTGAGCATTTGGAGATATCTCGTCAACTCTCTCACTTCTGTAGTCAAGGCATCGAGTTTTGAACTGCTGTCAGCAGGGGACGCCTGGGTGGGTACCCCCATCCCCATAGCAGATGCAGTCTGATAAGGGTCAGAGCCTGTACTCGCAGGAAGGGCCTCCATAAAGAGACTACTGTTTATTTCCCTGAACTCCCTCAGCAGTTCATCCCAGGGCAGCTCATCCTTAGCTGTCAACCTCTGGCTGGGCCCCCCTTGGCTATCATGTGAATCTCAGATTGTGTCACGTGATTTTGGTGATTCCGGGTCATCAACATCTGACCCCGCACCTGGTGCAGGGGATGTAACAGCTACAACTGTGCAGGGCTCTGACAAACCTTCCTCCTCCTCCTCAATTTTCCATATTTCCTTCATCAACCCATGGAAAAGCAAGGGACCAGATTTCCTTTGATACAGTTGCAATTGGAGCAACACCCAGCTGGAGTGCCGGGCAGAGCAGAGTATGTGATCCAGTCTCACCCGGTCCACTTCACTAGAGGTTCAGCCTCCCTTCAGAAAAATGGTTTGCAAGATCTCCTCTAATCGATCCATATAGGCAAATAACAATTCCCCCAGCTGTTGTCTAACATCTTGAAGTCTCCATTTCAAGGCCCCAACACCAGTGGCACCTCCAAACACATTTTCAATGGAGACTATGTAGTCTTTAGCTTTGGCGTCAGAGCTGAAAGACCTCAGGGAGCAAAAAGTGCATTGGGCATGTCCCTGGAGGCTCTCCCCCAGGTGGGCTCTTTTTGTGGCCTCTGAGCATTGCCAGTCTTGTACCGCCAGAGTAGCAGAATCTATCCAGGTCTCCAGATTGACTTCCCCATTTGGAGTAGGGTGGATACCAGAGAATACCTTGAGCTTGCAGTAATGTCCATGACTACTTGCTGGCTCAGAGGCAGGTATAGAAGTGGGTGAAGGGACCGGGGCTGGAGCGGGTGTGGAGAGTGGGGAGGTAACACTCCCAGGTGGTAGGAATAGTCTCTTTAAGTCCTCCACAGTTTTTCCTTCCTCCAGCAACAATTTAGCAAACTTCTCCTCAAAAGTTTCAGATAGTGGGGGTGGGGGTTCACCCCCCCGGTGTCTTTACTGTCTTTAGTTATCATTCTCCAGCTAGTGAGGACTCCTTCTGGGGCAACAGTCCGTGGCACTTTGAAACTATCTACTGGGCCCCTACACTCTACTAAGGCCATCAAACTCTGGGCAAGCAGATTAGCCTCTCGACCCACCACCATAGGGTTTTGTAAACATTCAGCCTGGGAAAGCACTCCCTCTACTGTGTCCTTATTGGTACCCAGGGGGATAACCAGGATAAGCATAGCATTTTGGGGGTCAATCTCCTGTCCAGTACACCACCCCACCAACTGGTGCACCACCACTTCTGTTGGGGTAACCATTTATTTTTAACAGCAATTTGTAAGTTTGGCCACTAGAGGATGCTCATCCCAGCGGTGCCTCCAAGATGTAACCCCTAGGTGGCACTATTCCTTGGGCTACTACCCCTGCCTGATGGCTACTAACAGGTTAAGGGGCCTGAGTTCTAAAATGCGTGCCTCCACCCAAAGTTCTGGGTTGGTTGTGGCTAGTCTAACCAGGTCACAGCCCTCTGGGACACTGTGACCCCCTTTTTTCCCACTAGTGGCCCACACAGTACACAATAGTAAGTTTCCCAATACCCCAGAAATGCAAACCATATACATTTATACTTGGCACTTACCCCCAGGACTGGTTCCTTCAGCTTGGCTTTGGGGACCCCCTGTAAAACAAGGTGATGCAGTACAACAGCAACAATGCAATACCTTTAGCATAAACTGACACCACAGTCAATGTAAATTTGCAGAAACAAACAGATCTGATTTATTCAGGGGAGCTGTAACAAGGAGGGGGAAAATCAGGTTAATTGGTTTAAACACAATAATAATCACAATACTGTGCATGCACTTAGAGTCCCAATCAGTCTCGTTCTCTGGGTACCCAGGATGGGAAATGGGGCTGGCCAGGTCAGTTGCAGCTGGTTTGGGCCCTGTGATGGAAAAAAGAACACACACACCCAATTTGTAATCCAGAGCCAGATGGCTCAGTTCATGAAAAGAAAAGCACAAACAAATCAGATGACACACTTTGATTATTAAAAAGTTGCAGGGAGCTACCCTGATAATTACTCACAATACCCAGGCTAAACACAGGAGGGCTTATGGATGAACTCTCTGGATTGCCAGGGGAAGCTTGGCCCCTCGAAGATGGATCTTTCTGTGCATCAAGGTAGTGAGGCAGAACCCTCATGGGAGGGCCTATCTGCGCCAGGCAGCACGGATTCAGTCCAATTTGGGCTGGGAAAACTACTTCAGCACCAGCACAAAGTTTACAGCAATTGGGGGAACCAGAACGCAATCCCCTTCCAGCACATAGCACATTTATATGTAAAAGAAAGTTTACTGTACCAGGCAGGTAACTCCTCGGTCCCGATCGCAAAAATCATTGCAAATACCTAGGAGCACTACGGTAGCTAAAGTCCTGGCAGGCCGATCGCCTTCAGCAAAATCTTTCGTCTTCTACAGGGTTAGTCTGGTCTCACAACAGCAGCAGCTTGCTTTTTCCTTACAACTTCGGAATCAGTCCGAAAACACCTTTTTCTCTCTCCTTCTCTTCCTCCACAACAGCAAACAGGCTGGGATTTGGGCCTTACATGTACCTCCCATGCCAACTACCGCCCCACTTGAACAGAGCAGAGCTGAGCTCCTTCACTCTTCACTCTCCACTCTCTGACTGGGATCTGGCTTCCCAGCAGACAGCCCAGGGTCTTTTACTTAGATCCAAAAGGTTCGGTTGGTCAGTTCAGTTGTCAATCACAGTAGAGCTCCCTCTATAGGTGCAAAAAGGTGCAAAAGATCCAAAGCTACATTACCCAGCGGCACCTTCGATACAGTCCCCTTTTAGCAGGCTCCAGATGAGAGTCCCAGTCCTGATTGGCCCAAAGCCGGCTCCATTTTAGAGTCCCAACTACTGATTGGTCCCACTCGGCAGTCCGGGACCAAAATGGTGTAGCCAAGCAGAAACAGTCCAGGTTGCAAGAAACAGGTTAGAACAAACTGCATTTTCATTATTACTCTAACAGGTCACCAGCAGATAATGACATCTTTGAACAATGCTCCCTCTGCACATTTAGCAATGGCAGAAACGGAGCGATTAGACAGCTGCCCAGGTGGGGCTCGGGCAAAAATACAGATAGTCCCCCCATACAAACTAAGTATGTCTGCAAGCAGACAGTTCTTAAAGAGACAGTACGCAGAGGCTCTAAAAGCACTTGCTACAATGCCATTTAGAATGGCTTAAGCGCCGAACACCATCTAGACTTGGAGCACCTAGGCAAGCTCCTGGAAGACTTTTGGGGAACTCCCATTTGCAGGGGGGTTACACCAGCAACTCCCCTCCCAACCTATAGGTGGTTCTGGGTTTCTCTTCTCTATGTGCATGATCTTATTTGCGTTAAACTCCAGTTGCCACTCTTCTGACCATTTTGCCAGTTTATCCAGATCTCTTCTCATTCTGCCCACCCCATCTGGATCATCTACTTTGTTGTAGATCTTGGTGTCATCTGCAAACAGACAAACCTTACCCTCCAGTCCATCTGCAATGTCACTGGTGAAGATATTGAAGAGGACTGGCCCTAGGACTGATCCCTGAGGTACCCCACTTGTGACTTGCATCTCTTCTGACTGTATACTATTTACCACCACTCTCTGTTTTCTGCCTGCCAATCAGTTTGCTACCCAGTTGACCAACTTCTGACCCACCTACAGCCTACCCAGCTTATTAATCAATCTTCTATGTGGAACAGTATTGAAAGCTTTGCTGAAGTCAAGGTAGGTGACATCAACTGCACCCCCTTGGTCCACCACTCTGGTTACCCAGTTAAAGAAATCTATGAGATTAGTTTGACAGGACCTTCCTGTTGTAAACCAATGCTGTCTTTGATCCCGTGGTCCTATGGATGCACTATCCTTTTCTTAAGGAGTGTCTCCATAATCTTGCCCACTACTGAGGTAAGAATGACTGGTCTGTAGTTCCCTGCCTCCTCCCTGCTACTACGCTTGTGAAGCGGTATCACATGAGCCCTTCTCCAGTTTTCTGGGACCTCTCCTATGCTCAGAGACTCACTAAACAGTTCTGCTAATGGCTCTGCTAGTTCCACCCTTAGCTCCTTTAGTACCCTGGGATGTGTGCCATCAGATCCCATTGCCTTGTCTACCCTGAGCTTAGTGAGCTCTTGTAGGACCCTTTCATTTTTGAAGGGACTTGCACACAACTCCATTCCCCCTGTGTCCATGGTGCTGAGCTGTGGGCCCTGCTCTACCTTCTCCTCAGTAAATACTGAGCAGAAGTATTTATTTAGGATAGATGCTTTTCCTTGGTCCTCCTCCACACACTCCCCCTTATCCCCTTTGATCTTAGCGATACCCCCTCTGGACTTTCTCCTTTCACTAGTATATCTATAGAAAGTCTTGTCCTCTTCTTTTACTGTTTGTGCTAGTGTTTCCTTGGTCTGGGCCTTTGCCTGCCTTACTGCCTTCTCTGTTTCCCTTAGGGAAGTTTGGTATGCCTCCCTATCTTTGTCCTGCTGCGTTCCCTTATATTTCCTGAAGACCTACCTTTTGACTCTGATGTTTTCTGCTACTGTTTCTGAGAACCAAAGTGGTTTCCTGCTTCTTTTGCTCTTGCTTTTCTCCCTAACACAATGGGATGTTGCTTCAAGTGTTGCATCCTTAATGCTTGCCCACCTTGCCTGTACCCCTCACTTGTATTTCTTCTTGTCAGGGCTAGCTTAACTCTGTTGGCCATCTTATCAAATTCAGCTCCTCTGAAGTCCATATTTTTGCTTTGGAATGGGATGATTTAGTTCTAATGGACAAACTGAACCACACCATGTAATGGTCATTGGCCCCCAGGTGACCTTCTACCTGAGGTCTGTGATACTTTTCCTGTTAGCCAGTACTAGATCTAGGATAGCCCTGTCTCTTGTGGGTTGTTGTACCAGTTGTTTGAGGCCCTTCCCCTGTAGAGAATCCTCTATGTGTCTAGTTATGCCAGATGTTCCTGCTGGTATTGACCAATCTGTATCTGGCGTGTTGAAGTCTCCCATTATCAGAACCTCCCTTTTAGCTGTCATGTTTTGCATGTCTTCTACCAGTAATGTGTCTATGTCCTCCCCCTGGTCTGGAGGCCTGTAGACAACCCCAGTTTGTATGGCTGTCCCATTTCCTGTTTCCAGGGTGACCCACAGTTCTTCTGGCTCCTTATGTGTATTCTGAATTTCTGTAGCGTTGATATTTTCATTGGCATAAAGGCCCCCCCCCTTTGCACCCCGGTCTCTTCTGAACAGTACACAGCCAGGTACTGAAATCTCCCAAGTGTGGTTACTGGTGAACCATGTCTCACTAATGGCTACTATATCCAGTTTAGCCTCTGTCATTGTTGCCTGCAGGTCTGGGATCTTGTTTCCCAGACTGCGGGCATTTGTGCATATTATTTTCCATTTACCAGATTTCAGTGCGTTAGTTGTTGGGTGAGGTCCAGCATTTACCCTTCATGTCATATGGGGAGCTGGACCTTTTTCCTTACCTGGTGATGCAAATGAGCTACAAACATGCTGAACTCCTGTTTGATCACTAGCTGAGGGGGAGGGGTGATCTTCCCATTCGATGTACCGGATGCTACACCCCTCTCCCCATTTGCTAGTTTAAATATTCTGCAAAGGTGTCAAACATCTGCCCCAATGCACTGACTCCCTCCTTAGTTAGATGCAGTCCATTGAATTTAAAGAACTTTCACTCCCAAAACTGTTGCCAGTTACCTACAAATTTGTGTCCTTTTTCCTGGCACCAGCCCTTGTGCCACATGTTTAGCTACCCTATCTACCCTTCTCTGACATTCCATCTGTTTGCCCCCTCTCCAAGACCAGCAGGATCTCAGAGAATAAGATACCAGATGAAATGGATGACAGTTTGTCTCCCAGCTTGGTCAGGTGTTCCTTGGTCTCCACAACAGATCGGCTGGCGAGATCGTTATTCCCTATGTGTACCAGGATGTTGATGTTTTCTCCTGCTCCCCGCATGCTTTTAGCAATGTGGTCAGTGTCTTGCCACACTGATGTACCTGGGAAACATCTGACCAGTTCTCCAGGCAAGAGGTAGGTGTCAACTCCCCAAGTCATGGAGACTCCTATGATCAGAAGTGTTTGGGATTTTCTTTTTACTTTTTTTGTTTTGGTCCCTATTTTGGGTGAGTTTTGTAGTGCTAGCTCCTGTGCTGCAGTATCCTGCTGTGCAATGTCCTCTGTCTCTTTGTTTGATTTTGGAGATAGTGGTAGATACCTGTTTGTAGTTTTTATATGGTTTGTGGAGGTGATACGTCAGAGAGCACTGATCGATGGGACACCCAATTGCCCCTCCTAACCACCTGCCAACCTCCCAGACCAACTACCCTCTGTTTTTGAGGTGCTTTATTGGATTTTGGGGAAATGTCGGGCAGTTCTTATAATATATTTACTCCTGAATATGCGATTTGAGGTGTGCAGTCTCTGCCCATGCTGCCTGGAGCTGTGCCCTTAGATCTCCAATGGTCCAGCATGTAGGACAGTGTCCTAAATCCTGTATAACTGCCCTTTTGGAAAGTGTCCTGCAGTACCTGCAGTTAATAATATCCATTCCAGCTGAGTTGCATAGTTTATAACCAGGTCCGAGTAATTAGAAGAAGGAAAATGAAAGCAAAAGTTAGATTTTTTTTGTGTGTGCGTTTGTTTGTTTTTATATAACTTGTTATAACAAGTTAAATTGTCTGTGCCCCTGTAAGTGAGGTCACTGTATGGATACCCCTCTGATCCTCCCCTTCCTGCTTTGCTACAGAAAATGCCACGACTGTGCTACTCTATAAAAGGAATGTAGCATGGGGTGATTAGGGATGGGGTGGGTGACTGGGCCCTTCCCCTGCTGAAAAAGAAGAACCAAGGATGAAAGAAACAACTAGGTAAGAGCAGAAACAATCAACCAACAACAAATTCAGTAGCCCTGAAAGCTTAGCCTAATGATAGATAAAACTGTAAAACCTGTAAGTACCACCTGTAACAATTTCACAGAAGATATACCCTGGAAAAAGTACTTTGCTACAGAGAAAAATAAAGCAGTAACAGAAGACATACCTTGCATAAAACAATTTGAATCAGAGAAAATTGCAGCAGTAATCTGTAAGTACAAAACAGTAACAAATCTGTAGGTATGCCCTGTAACAACGCAGCAGAAAGTATACCCTGCAACATCAATTTGAATCAGAGAACAATAAAGCAGTAAAATGTAAGCAAAATAAGTAACAAACCCTGAGAGCACAAAAGAAAATAATAACACACAGCAAATCTGCCTAGCCAAAAGAAGCCTTAATCTTTTTCCTTACTCTGATAATGTTCCTTGCTCAGTCCTTACAAGCAAACCTAGAAGAAAAGGGTTCAGGTGAAGCTAGGTGCCTTTGCCAGCAAATCTAGTCTTTCACAACTTGCAGGGAGAGCTCCCCTATCTCCATGTGCAGCTGTACCACTGCCATACAGAGGGATATAAAAGGAAGATATGTGGCCAGTCATTCATGTGGCCCCTGCAGCACCCAAGTCCCCCTATAGCTCCCTCTCATACTTCCCTCAATCTCCTCTGTTTCCCCCGCTGGGTACCTCTCCACCATGTAAGGACCCACCCCATTTGTTTGTTTCTTGTGCTGCCCATCCTGCAGCATGGAAGGAGCTCTAGGGATGCCACCACCTTCACCTCTCTCAGCTGTCTCAGTGTTTCTCCTCCTAACATGCTTCTGCCACTCCTGGCAGTGTCTCATTTTAACGTGGGTGTTCTGGCCACCTGTGCTCAAATGGTTGCCCTATTTCTCTCACTAAACAATGGCCTAACACAATGTTCTTGTCACCACAGTGTTATTGGTAGGATCAATTACAAAACTCCCAAACAAGGGATTTTTGCTGTTGCTGAGGGACGAACCAGATGGTCCTGAGTGGGACTCCCATCCATGGACTCCATCCCCCTCTGCTTGCTAGGACTGGTCCCAGTCCTCTCAGTCTTCTCTTTGCAAGTGCCACTCATTTTGATTAAGAAAATGAAAAAAAAAGAAAATAGTGTGGAAAATTTAAGAAGTAAGCAAAACAGAAGAAATAAAAGGTGGGAATATAAAGAACAATAGTCGAAAATAACACATAAATAAACTCTCACAAACTGCTAAGTAAAGATGAGATGACAAACAAACCAAAAAAAAGCAGTAAATGTTTTTTAAAAGATTTTTGTAGGCTCTAATAGCAGCAGATCTTACCTCTTCCACAAACTCACTCATACTGTAAAACACAATTAAGACTCAGTCTGTACATGTAGAACTAGCATGTGACATTCAGAAGTTGTTTATGTGTGGTTTACAGGCACTTGTCTACCAGAAGCCCTGATTTCAGTAGACATTGCCCAAATACACTCCAAAGGCAAACTTTTTGAGTGAAGTTGCCAAAGGTAAATTTCATACTAAAAATGGCAACAATTTTCAAATTGATCTGCGATGGTGAAGTTGGTGACTTTACTGAAAATCCACCAGCTAATTAAAACTTTGCAGCATCTGTATTGCCGATAGTGATTGAGCCTCCCAAGATAATATTGTTATCAGCTAGTTCCTCTGTCACTATTTCTTCTGCCTCTTTGTATAATAATGCTATGCTCTGTATCTATGCCTTTACCCCATTACGTTAAGACTTTTTCCAATACCATGTATTATTGATGTAAACTGTCCTCGGTATATTATGCATACTTTGTTGCCTTTGTTTACTGTGGTCTGCATTGTTTCTGATTCACTGTACTACTGCCTGTCTTAACCTGGACTCCCTTGTAAATGACCACTGCTCAATGTAGCTTTTTTCCTGGTAACACAATACAATACAGTACAGTACAATACAATACAATACAATACAATACAGTACAGTGCAGTACAGTACAATACAGTACAATACAATACAAAACCATACAGTACAGTTTTTGTTTGTTTTTATTAGGTATAACCATTGAGCAGAAGCTCATTTACAATGGTGACCTCAGTTACAAAACACATAAGTTCATTCCATACAAAGATTACAAAATTACAAAGTTACAAATTTACAAATTTACTAAATAAACATCATTAACTGAAACATTTACAAACATCAACATTCAACATCAGGTGACTTTTTGAAACATGAATCATCAAAGGTTTAATTGAATGTGCCCTAAAGTGTTTAGGTAAGGCATTCCAAAATTCTGGGACCACGTAACTAAAACACTGATGAGTTTTCTTAGAGAAATTTTCTGGAATATCCATTTGTGAAAATTCAGAATTTCTCAATGATGGAGCCATTTGTCTAAATTTAAGTCTATTACTCAAATATTTGGGGACAAGAACCAACCCTGCCTTATATGAAAAAAGGCTAATATGTATATTTCTTCTTGTGGACAATGATGTTCAATTTAACATTTGGTATAAATCACAATGGTGTAAGGATATTGAACACTTTAAAATCAATCTGGCCAACTTATTATATAAAACGTCTAACTTGGATAATCTATCTTGTGATGCTCCACAATATAGTACATCTCCATAATCTAATAATGTCAGTACCTGTATCTGAATTAAATCATAGTTTCCTTGTCCAGGCAATTGCAATTCTTAAACAAACAACCCATCCTTTTTCCTACCTGTCCTATGAGATGGTCCACATGTATGTCTCCAGTTCCGAGAGGGTCCAGCCATAATCCTAAATATTTATAGGATTTGACCATCTCCAATGACACACCCAAGAAATCTATTAAATCAGTCTTAACAACTAATTTTAGTTTGGCTAACATGCCAAACAACATGATCTTAGTTTTTGAACTATTCAATTTTAGTTTTTGCCCTTGGAAGTATTTCTGGAGAGAGTCAAAATTCCATTGTAGGACAGATTGAATCTTCATAACCAAATTATTTGAAAAATACAGAATTGTGTTGTCTGCATAAATATGGTAATTTATAGTATCTAGATGTTTTTCTACATTCTTTTGGTATACTAGAAAGAGGAGCAGCCCTAGTACTGATCCCTGGGGTGCCTCCCTAACTACCTTTAAAGGAGCAGAATTAATATAGTTTACCCTAGTAAATTGGTAATGATCACTCGAATAGGACTGGAACCAAACTAGGGGTTCCTTACCTTGTCCAACATCTGATAATAGGGACAACAAGGACTGGTGGTCAACCGTATCGAAGGCCTAGGACAAGTCAATCAATATTGTCCCTGTGTATTTTTGGCAATTTTTTGCTCTACCGATATTGTCCAAGACCCTCAACACAGAGACCACCGTACCATGAACCTTCTGGAACACAGATTGGAAATCATCAAATAATGCCTGACCATTCAAATGACCTGTCAGCTGTTCCACTAAAAGTTTTTCAAAAACTTTACTTACTATGGGAAGCAATGAAATTGGTCTAAAATTGGAAAGCAGTCCTGGACTTCCCCCTTTACATATAGGAGAGATTCTAGCATATTTCCATGCTTGGGATAGATACCTAAAATAAGGGATCTGTTATAGTACAGTACAGTACAATACAATACAAAACAATACAGTACAGTACAATACGATACAATACCTGTCCTAGATTTCATATTTTGCCCACTGTCACAGTCAAGAGATATTTCTGTAAGGAGGGGAGGTCATTTCAGTTTACCAAGTCCTTGATTTGCATGGTGAGCACTGCTCCCAGATTGCAAATTTCACTTGGAGATCATTGTAATTGGTAACTTGTTGATGTGGAGAGCTGCTTAGTGCAATTGGTAAGAGGTAACACCCTCAGTTTGTTCTAACTGACACAGTCCAGAGACCTTGACAAATAGGTTAAGAGAGTCTAATGCTACGGGAGCGAGCTTTCAACTTCAGACAGGGACTGGAGCAGATCATTAGCATAGAGTAGTGCTTTGCATTCCATATCCCACCCAATTCCTGACATGTTTGAGTATTGATTATCTTTTGCAGCTAGGGGCTCCACTGCTATCAAAACCAGTAATGGGGATGGGAGCATACATGCCTGACTCCCCTTTGAAGGGAGAAGGAGGTTAATAAATGTTATTTGTTAAGACACTGGCTCTAGGGAATCAACAAAGTCCAAGAGGGTAGCATCTTTCAAAAAAAGAGGTGTGCAAGAACAAGAGGGCACAATTTGAAGATGGGGGGGTGGCTCAGAGGTAATTTAAGGAAGTATTTTTTCACAGAGAGGGTTGTGGATGCATGGAATGGCCTTCCGGAGGAGGTTGTGGAGTCAAAAACAGTGGTGGAATTCAAGCATGCATGGGACAGTCATAAGGCAATTCTGGGGGGTAGGAAGAAGTAGGCTGCTGGTTAACTAGGATCTGCAGCTTATTCAGTAGGTAGGGAAATGGGCAGACTGGGCCAATCGGTCCTTATCTGCCGTCAAATTCTATGTTTCTATGTTTCTAGGGAAGGCATAAAGGGGTTTAATCTGTTAGATAAACTGGGAGTCAAAGCCCATTCTTTGCAGGGTGCTGTATATGTATCCCAACTCCACTTAATCAATGCCTTCACAGCATTAGTTTCTACTACAGCAGGGCAGAGGACATGGAAGAGTGCTGTTCAATGTCTATTAAGTCAATCAATGCTCTGATTCTATCAGCGCCCTGTTTTCCCTTCATGAAGCTTGCTTGTACAGGAAGAATTATAGAGGGTAAAGCATGCTTGAGTCTATTAGCCTTGGCCAATATTTTGGCATCAGTATTCAACAAAGATATATACCTATACAGTAGTTGACACACACAGCAACATCTAACGCTGTGAAACATGTAGAATTATGCCATCAGAATTGGTGCAGAATGACAATTCTGTTTTCAGAATGCTTTTTGGAATATCATTTTAAATTATGCAGAATTCCAAACAGCATTTCTGTGCACATCAAGGAATAATTTTCTATGTGTCATGTAAACCACAGAATTCTTATGTATTTATTTTTATTGAAAACTTTGGAGATAGCCTTTGAGCACAAGTACTCATTTACAAACGTTCCACATCGACTACATAGTCACAAAAAACTTCACAAGTACAATAAGCAGTTCCCGTGGATATTCAGTCAAGTCAGACCTTAAGCACTTAAGACAGAACAATTACAGTTTTCAAAAAATAAGTACAGAATGTTGTATTAAACGTCATAGGTTATGTACAGTAAGAAACCAGATAAAATGGTTTAATGGTTACAGTTGCATTGGACTGCAAAGGCAGACCACAATGTTCTTATAAACTGAGTAAACTTGGGGAGATTCAGCAGTGTATCAGGCAATCATTTAATCAGTTAGCAGCCCTGATAGCAAATGACTGCTGTCCCAGCTGAGTAGTCCAGAAAGGAGGCTTAGGAGCATTCTTGGCCATATTCCTGGTGTTGTGTTGGTTGGAGATGGTGTGGAGGTGGAGGCTGGGTGGCAAAGCATCAGTGACCACTTCCTAGAGGGTCAGGGTAAGGCATTCAAGTACATACAGCATCTTCACACCAAAGCACGCATTACTGACCTCGGGGTCAAAGGGAGAAAACTGTGGCAGAAAACCCCCTAAGCACCAAGATGATAGCCAGTGACTCTGAAGGCTCTGCTCCACCACCTGAGGCACCCACTCACCTACTGAGGTAAGTAGGTAGTGGGGTAAATCCCAGGTTGGTGAGAGATGGAGCTAGGGGTTGCCATCAGAAGAGGGGAATGCTCAGGAGAACAGGGGACAAACAAAGGATGGAAAAAAGTATCCCAGACAATCTGCATAGCTGTGTCATTATTTGCATTCAGCTTAAAATGCATCTGAATGTCATTATTTAACCAGGTCATGAAGGCGGTAGAGTTACGTAAAAAATGGATTAAATCTCTGTCTCAGAGATTTAGACATGGTATGAGAAAGGATAATGGTTAATATCACCATTGTCAGAAAGATGCCATTGCAAGCCATAGCAGGGGTCACAAGGGCTAGAGCTGAGCCTATCCAGCTGGCCCCCCCCCCTCAGAGATCACCTTAGCAATCAGGGCTGTGCTTCAGGAGCACCACACAGAAGTCATACCTCCTCGTCCCACTCTCCACCAATTGGGAGCCTGCATTTGGCTTTGTGGGCAGAGTTTCCAATGCCCAGAAAACTTTAACAAAGACTGCCTTCCCTGTTTGCTCTGCACTAGAAAGATGCCACCTGAGCCATGGCAAGGATCGCAAGGACTAGAGCTGAGTTCATCAGGCCAGTCCTCCCCAGCAATCACCTGAGTAATGAGAACTGGACCCCAGAAGCCCCACATAGTAGCTGTACCTCCTCCTCCTCCCACTCTCCAACAATTCAGAGTTTGCATTTTGCCTTTGTGGGTAGAGTTTCCAGTGCCCAGGAAACTTAGACTGCCTTTCCTGTTTTCTCAGCACAAGAAAGACACCATCAGGAGCCATTGAGAGGGTTGCGAGCACTAGAGCCAAGCCCGTCCAGCCTGTCACCCCAGCAATCACCTCAGAAATCAGCATCAGACCTCAGGAGCCCCACACAGAAACTGTGCCTTTTCCTCCTGTTCTCTACCAGTCAGGAACCTGAATTTTGCTCTGTTTGTGGAGTTTCCAGTGCCTGGGAAACACAAACAAAAACTGCCTTCCCTGCTTGCTCTGCACAAGAAAGATGCCACAGAGAAACATAGTATGGATCTCAAGGGCTAGAGCAGAGCCCATCTAGCCTGCCCCCCAGTGATCACCTCAACAATCAGCACTAGTCCTTGGGAGCCCCACACAGAAGACACATCTCTTCCTCCTGCTCTCCACCAATAAAGCGAGCTAGTAAATCATCTGTCTTATGGCAGCATATGTCTAGTGATTCTCTGTGCAAAGGATGACATCTGCCATGGGTGTCAGCCATGGGAGGCAGCTGAAAGCCTGAGTTTCTGCCTGATGTAAGTAATAAAGGTTGGACTTCATGAGACTGCTTGTGTTTGCCCTCACACCTGTTTAACTGTTGTTGTCAAGAGTTGGTATACAACTTGTGCATGTATTGTTGTGTCATGGCTGATCCATGTTTAAGAAGTATAAACTTGACATGTCAACTAATACTTAGGCTTCCTACACATTTTTAACACCTGGCTAAAACCCTTTTTGGATGCCTTTATATGTTGGTTTCGTATGCAAAACACCTCCATCTGCTGATTTATGGATAGGAAGTACCTGCAGACTTCTGCTGTCTGGCTACTTACCTTCTGGGTGACCTTTGTATATTGAATCAAAAGCAGCCATTATTAACCGTGCTTCATATACACCCCACCTACAGACTGAATTGTATTGGCTACACTAAATTGTGTCTCAGTTGTGTTTTTGGGTATAATCAGGACAGTTTGGTGAGGTAAAAAACAAAAATTCGTTCCTTTAATTGCTCTATTATAAGGTATCACTACTTAATGGAAATTATGGATTTGCTGCATTGGCTCTGTATTTATGCTGGCATGGTCACTAGTCTACTACTTGTAGCTGACTATGTGCCTAATATGCATTCTCTCAAACTTGTAAATATTGATTACTCTGATTTTTCCATGTCTAAGTTAATTGCCAGTCAACAAATCAGCTGTGTTCAGCAGTATCTTCTAAGTTATTGAGCCAAATGATGTTGTTCCTAAAGAGATGGCATTGGAGGTATATTTCTGCATCTTTACTTATGAAACTTTGTCACTTGGTCTTCCTAGGAGGCAATATAGGTTACGAGCACTGAGTGGCAAAACTGGAGTCCTGGGTTTGAATCCAATCAGCCCCACTTGCATACTGTGTGACCGAGAACAAGTCACTTAACTTCCTTGTGCTCCCAGTTCTCACCTGGAAACAAGCTCCGGCATAGTGTGCCTTTTCTGGATCAACAATTCCCCCTTTCCCTTTCCTGGCCTTATTCTTGTGACAGGTGTTATTGAACCAAATCCCAGTCCTGAGAAAGCCTTATCACTTTCTCTTGTCCCCCACCCCCCATGGCTGGGCGCAAAGGGCCTCAAGATTTCCCATATATAAATATTAGCTTAATTCCTAAAGTAGATAGACTACAGCCTGGGTCACTCAATATCAACCTGATGCACTAGTAATAATGAAAAACAGCCCTTCCAGGTGACCTCTGCTCCTTACAAGGTTACAACATTATTCGCTGTGATTGTACTGCTCCAAAGAAAGAGGGTGGCACATTGATCTACTATAAATCTCACCATAATGATATCATCCTTAGCAACCTGACCCCCCTCTTGAATGTTGCCATAGTGTGCTTACATTGGGTAGTGTGAAAAAACATAATCTCTTCTGTATATATATATATCCTGCCAACTGGAACTATTAATGTATTCCATTCTCTGATTAAATATGTAGGTTCCCTGGTCAAAACAAATGAATTCATCCTTTGTGACTTCCACAGTAACTAGCTTAATGGTTATACTAAGAGTGCTGAGCAATCCCTCAGTAAGCTTCATCTGTTGAAAATTATTTCAGAGACCACCAGACACTAATGATGGGAACAGCCAGAATTTGATTGCTTGGATCTTCACTCCCAGAGTAGACAGCATCAGATGTTCTGGTGTGCTTTTGGACACCATAAATGACCACTTGCCTATATTTTGTGTATGATAAGCTAAGCTACTAGAATCTCCTCCTAGAAATATTTGGCATGGGATCATAATGTCACAAGACATTGTGCCACATGGCAAAATCACACTGCCAATACAGCACAATATTGCCATGTGGTATATGTTTTGTTTCTGTGTGGGGCTCTGCCCCCCACCCCACCCCCATTACAGGGGGCTGTGCCCCCTGGACCTCCCCCACTAAAGATTCTCAACTCTGGGGGGGTCCAACTCAGGGGTACACAAATTGTGTAAAAAAATAAAATGTCTGGGACTAGGAATCAAACCTGATCCCAGATGCACCGTCTGTGTTCCTGCTGCTGTGGCTCAGTCCAGTGAGCCACAGCAGCTGCTTGGTGAAACCCACCCCCAGCAGAGGTCTTATCCTCTGCCTGGAATTGTGTGAATGGTGCAATACTGCGTACAGCAGTATATGTGGTATTGCACCATTCACTGTCATGGACAGCGCTGTGTTGGGTTAGCTATAATGTCGTAAGCTATTAAGCATATGACATTATAACCCGGTTGAGAACTATTTAGTTAAGAACGTTTTCTAGCCTTGATCCTGAACATTGCAGACTAATGGTTTCTAGCACTGACTTGTCCCTTTTGTATGAGGCCACATATGTTATCTCATCAGCTACCTTCTTTACCTTAGTATTTACAGAGCTGCAGGTTAGATTCACCCTCCGCTCCAGGAGAAGGGTGTGTGGTCCTATCTCTAAATAGTTGAATCATAATCTTCTTACTAAGCATTTAGAAGTAGATAAAAAATGGCATATACTGTACTCAAAGCCTCCTCATCTACAACCAACTGGTCTGAATATAGGGCACTTAGGAATGAATGTAAAAGAACAATCAGGCATAATAAGAACCTCCACTACAAGAAACTTCTTGACTCCACTGTCAAAAAATCTAGGCTCCTTTGGAAGTGTACTAAGCAAATATTGGGTCTAAAAAGTGTTAATTCCCCCTCTGACATGATCTTAAGTGATGTCAACTGCAATAGCAGCTCCATGATAGTGAATACTTTCAACTGCTACTTCTCTGATCTCTTATACCAAGGCCTTTCCTATTTTGTATCAGTCACTGTCTACTAGTCGTTCCATGAATGAGTCATCTATCCCTCCACACATCATCCTTTTTTACTTTTACTGAACTCCAACTGCTGCAAACTGCTTAAGCAAGTACCTGAACCTAAATCTGCAGACTTTGGTGGTATTGAGCCTAAATTTCACAGGATTGTTGCACACAAGCTCGCCTCCCCTATAGCCAGAATGTTTAATTTATGCCTATCTATGGGTATCATACTTGAACTATGGAAATTCCCTCATGTAGTCTCTGTGTTTAAGAAAGGAAATCATAAACTCATCATTAATTGTAGACCCACTGCCATCCTTCAAGTCTTAAACAAATTACTTAAAGATGGCCACCTCACAGCTCAGCAGTTATCTATCCTCTTATGACCTTCTTTCTCCCCCCGACAAGCAGGTTTCAGAAAAGGACATAGTGCTAGAACAACCTTCCTTACACTGATGAACAGTAGTGCCTCAGCCATAGATAGGGGTGGTGTCACAGGCGCAGTCTTTATAGACCTAAGAAAGACCTTTGACCTGGTGGACCACTCTCAACTCTGCTCCAAGCTTGCTAGGCTGGGAATTACATGCATTGCTCTCCCATGGTTTAAAAACTACCAAACAAATAGATCTAAGAGGACCATATCTGACTCCACCCTCTCAGAACTTGCTCAGACCTTAGTAGGGATTCCTCAAGGATCTATTTTAGATCCTCTTTTGTTTGACCTGCATATAAACGCAATAAAATAATGTCTGTCACATTGCTCTACTATTCTTTATGATTATATTATAGTTGTTTGTACCCATTATAGACGGTTATTTTATTTAACCCTGTACCTTTCCTTACATCTTGTTTGTGTACTTCTGTTCCTATTTCAGAACAACATTTGTAATGTCATGCTCATCTCCTATACATTTTATTTGACTCTGTATGTATTGTATACTTATGTTATTAAGTGTAATTAATTATGGGTCATCCCTGAAAAAGGGACATCTTGTCTCAGTGGGCCTACCCGGCAAACAAAATTTCAATAAACTTTGGCTATCTTTGTAGAACTAGCCAATGCGTTTAACTCCATTGCCCACAAAATTCTTATAACCGACCTCATAGCTATAGGCCTTTCACACCCCACCATTGACTGGTTCAAGGCCTACCTCTCAGACAGGTTTCAGTTCATAGAGTTGGGTGACACTCAATGCCCTCTCTTCCCCATCCTAGATGGAGTCCCACAGGGGTCGATCCTTGGCCCCACATTTTGTCTGTTTTTATAAACAGCCTTCCATCTGTCTGCCCAGCCTGCCAGTCCAAATGTATGCCGATGATTCTGTAATTTTCACCTCCAGATCCTCCATAGTTCAATTCAAACCTGTCCTCTAGGCTTTTTTCAATAACCTGATGCATTGGCTTGATGCAACATCCCTCAAATGCAATACCAAAAAAAACAGTCGCTATGGCTTTCAGTTCCACCCAGAAGCTGGCTAAACTCACCACCCCTTCCTCCTTCCATGCCCTAGATGGATCAAAAATCCTAGCAGTTGACAGCTAGAAGTACCCGGGAGTATGGCTAGTCCCCAAACTGGATTTCTCACTACACCTTAACTCCATTCATAACAAGCTGTACCCGAAATTAGGCATATTGTATAGGCACAAGAACTGTCTCTCTTTACCCATCAGAAAATAAATATTATCAAAGCTATTCCTCCCCTCATTTGACTATGCCAACGTGGTCTACAGTTCAGCCCAATGATCCTCCCTAGCCAAGCTTGACCCACTGTTCCATGCCTTCTGCCACTTCACCACTAATCTCCTTTATCACATGCACCACTGCCTCCTTTACCATACCATCTCCCTTACCCCCCCTCCCAGTGAATCATTAGCTTGCACACTGTGTTTCCTTCATCGCCAAGTTCTGGTTCAATACTCTTCCCTTATACCTCTCCTCCCTCCTAGCCCCAGCTACGCACTGCATTCCTGTGACCAACACTCATTCTCACTGGCAACTCTGCACTCCTTCTCTGGGAAACAAGCTTTCACCTAACAGCTCCCCACCCTGTGAAACTCATTACCCCTTGCAGTCCTTAGTTTTCCCACTGCGGTGTTCATCAAAAACTACTTCAGGCATCTCCTCCCATTCCTACATCCCTGTCACCTCCCCACTTAACCATTAACCCTTCATCCCTTGCTTCCTCCCCCCTGCTTCCCTCTCCTTCACCCCCTCTACTCATTCCACACCAACATAAGCTCTTATTGTTGTGTATAAGTACTTTAGCTGTGAACCAACTGCTATGCCTTGTAATTACCTCCATGTCCTCTGTACAACTTTCTTACTCATGTACCATTGCTTTGTTGTTTTACTTTCTCCCTATGAAAATTACCTGTGCCAATTCAAACTGTTGCATATCACATGTTCTTACCAATTTCAAACTGTTGTTCTTTACTCCAGCAGTCTTGCACCAATATTTAACTGTCACACACAATTTAGATATCCATTGTAATCTGTACTTATTTTTAACTGTTGTGTACTTGTCTTGTATCAAATTGTAAAATGTACCCTTGCCCTTGTCCTGGGTCACACCTGGAATCGAGCCTCAGCTCAGTGTGCCTTTCCCAGTTATCAACTTTTAAATAAATAAATAAACAATTTATGTAGAGGATATGGTCCTCCACTCTAGCTGGAATGACATTATCAATCAAAATCTGTAAAGAAAACAAATTGTTTCTGAACACAACTAAAATGCAAGCCATACTTTTTTGAACAACCCTTTGGTTAAGGTTTAGTTTGCCCCCCCCATTTATTGCTTATCATGATGGAGCTGTAGTCCCCACTGTCACCTTCTTCACCTTCCTTGTCACCCTAGATTCTTGCTTCATTTGATGGATAAAGCTGTTAATTCCATGATGGTTGTCTCATACAATGTCAAGCACAGTTTTACTTCTCACTCTCAGCTGCTCATTGTCTTTGGGATGTGGTAGGCTGCTCCCCAAGCTCCTCTATGGTGCCCTTGTTTTCTCGGTCACTTCCAAATCCACCTTTCTTAGGTGGGATATCACTTATAACAATATCTGCTGATTTGCACTGGCATCCCATTGTGCCACCCATCATTGCTCTCTGTGTACCAGGCATGGCTGGCTTCCCTATCTTCGTTACATGACCATACATTTGGATTTCTAATCTTTAACACTCTGTCTAACCACTTGCCTTGATCCTTGATCCCTGACTTCACTGCTCATAGAACAAACCCACTAAGGTCTAGAGAGCATGCCCCTTTGTCTGCACCTACATTCAGTATTAAGATTGGTGAATCTTCTTTTGTTTACACTGTTCCTAGGTTATAGAATTCTATTCCTCCTGAACTTTGCTTATGCTCCTCTGTTGCCTCATTCCATAGTAGGTATTGTGAGCATCTTCTTAAGATGGCAATGTGCTCTTGCTCCTAGGTTACTCAGCTCTGTTCTGAAGATTAAAGTTACATTATCCATACCTTTGCATCAATGTACACTATGTCTAGCACTTCTCCCTCTGATGTGGAGGCTTGTCTGCAGCAAGATTTCAAAAGGGTCTAACCTTGGTTCCAGGCTAATCAGCTGTTCCTAAATGCCAAAAAGAAAGTCTCCATGTCCTTCGGCACTAGACAGAGGCTAACTAATCTTCAATCCCTCCACCTTCCACAGCTTGAATGGCACACCGATTGAAAATGTTACTACCTTTAGATACCTAGGGGTCAGGTTGATCATCACCTGGGCTTTTCAGCACATATGAATGCTATCCTAAAGAACCTACACCCCAAGCTTTGTGCTCTATATAGGAACAAGGATTGAATTCCATGAGATGCACATTGAGCATTTGTACAGAAAATGATCCTCCCCACCTTCAACTGTATTGACATAGTCTACAGTTCTGCACCTAAAACTACACTGGCCAGGCTGGACACCGTCTTCAACTCGTTTGCCACTTTATTCTATCGTGTCCCCCACATACTCATCACTGAAAGCTGCATAAATCACTGTCACTCCCATCCCTGTAGTCCAGACATCTGTCCCATACTGACACCTTCATGGCAAAATTCTGGCTGGTAACCTCCCCTCCTACCTCTCTTCCTCCATCTCTGCTTCCACCCAATGCACCTACTCCCTCTGTAACTCTGACCTAAGATCCTTTGCTATCCCCCATGAGCTATCACCACTGGTCAATTTGTCTTCTTCTGCTATCCTCAACTGTGGAATGCTCTCCCCCCTTCCATCCATTATGCCACTTCACACTGCTCTCTCTCATCCCTACTACATGTCTACATAACCTCTACCTGCTCCTGCCAAATCTTCCTGGCTTCACTCCATTCACTGCCTCCTCATCTTCCCTTCTAATCCTTATCCTCAGGCTTTGGCTTACCTAGGACCCTGTTCTGACTGGGTTGCCATCTTATGTAATGCTCATTCACATGGGCTCCCTAGGTCTAAGCCTCTCCAAGCAGCACACTTCTGTTACCCTAAGCTATTCCCTTGTTTTTTCTTGGCTTATATTTTGTATTATTGACTGTATATGTGTGCCTACATCTACCATGTACTTTTTCTGTCTGTATTGTGTTTTTGATGTAACAACTGTAAAAGCTAGTATAATATTTATCATACAATGGGGTACCACAATGAAGCAGTCTCATTGGCTGACTGGCACCTTTTACTCATGATAAATCCTATGCTATACCAACGGGAAGACTTGCCAGTCAGCCATACCTTATTAACAGTGCAAAATAAATTTAAAAATCATTCTGAGCTGCCATCTTGATTTTCTCAGTAAATATTAGTGAACTAACTGGCCCTGTACCTGTGCAGCCAAAACAACTAAATAAACAACTTGTTCAACCAAGATATCACCCAACAGCATTTTCATAACTTATTCACGTAGATCGACCAATTTATACACCTAACTTATAGCTTGTTCTCCAATGCACACCCGCTTGTTCTCCAGTGCACTCCTGCTTGCTCTCCACTTCATCCCCACTCTCTCTTCACTGCTGTGCCACTCTCTGTTATCCCATAATTCATAAAAAAAAAACAAAGAAACAGTCAGAAAAAAGCTGTATAATAAATTCCCCTCAACACCATTGTGGCCGAATAGTCGGAAGCTGAACAAAAAACCATGATCTCAGATGTTCTACTCTGCACAGTTGCAGAGCTGAACACATCCCGCTCTCTGCCTATTTGAACCCGACATCTGCTTGCAACACGTTCCCAAAGCTGAGAGAGACAAACTCTCAAAAATTAAAAAACAACCTGAAACCATGTCTTCTTTCTTTCTCTGTAGGTGAGCAGCAATGAACATTTAATTTTCACACTTCTCTCTCTCTCTCTCTTCCTCAGGGAACAGAAACATTTTAAAAAAATTAAGCTTCACAGTCTCTCTCTCTCTCTCTCTCTCTCTCTCTCTCTCTGTGACCTGCACCCGACTGACCTCTCCCTTGCTCTCCATTACAGCCCTCTCTTTTGCTGTCATGTACAAAGTCTAGAAATGTTCACATTGTACCACATTCAGTTATAACAGAAAACCAAAAAAAGACTGCAAACTTAAAAACTAAATATATCTGTCTCTGTGTCTCTCCCTGTTGGGGGAGGTGGGGGTACCAAGGGATGACAACCATTCTAAGTAGCAATGAGGGACTATTTAACTAGCAGAGAAAGGTTACTATACTAAACAGTCAATAAAAATACATTAATAAAACAAATATAAACTATTTATTGCTCTTTTTTTAATCTCTTGCTTCTGATCCCTTGTATAATCACAATAAGCCACCCGGGGATGTGGGTTATCAGGGGATTTACCACATCTGGTGAGAATGTACCCACTTAGCTGTGACTCATGGGCAAACCACTCCAGCCATGGTAAATCCCCCGATAAACCACCGCTGAGTGGCTTATTGCTTAAGTAATGTATACCTGTTATGTACATACACTCTCATTGTTTTCATGTGATTTTGTACTTGCACTTCTCCTATACCCCTTTCCCCCAGGACACATCTGGAAATGAGCAGTTCTGCTCAGTATGCCTTCCTGATGGAACACTTGAATGAATGAATGAGCAAATAAATTAATGTAATTGCTTGACTTGTGCTTTTTTTATGTCATTTGCATTAAGCTATGCATTATGTTATACATTTCCTATTATCAAGTACTGTTAAACTGCTATGTATTGATTGTATATATCTCTTTTGTGCTCGCTGAATATTGTATTGCTTTGTTTTAACCTGTTTGCAATCTCCCAAGTCATGCCTGAAAACATGTATTCGATTATCTAGTGCACTTACCTGGTTAATAGAAACTACATAAATGATTTGATAACACGGTGAGCTGAACATGACAGTCTTTTACCTCACATAGGTATTTGAAAATGATAAGAAAGTAATCTAAGCGACTACAGGTGTTTTACCTTGAGGACCAATAAGTAAAGTCATGCATCCCAAGAAACACCACCCATCAAGGATCAGAGTCTTGCATCTCCTTGCACATGTGGCATAATACTATTTGCTCCTGTTTATGAGAAGATTTGCCTGTCTCTTCATGAGACTTGCCATGAAGTGGGTCTCAAACTAAATAAAAATCACCTCTAATATATAGGTTGGATTGCAATGGAATAAAGTCTGATATTTGTTAGGCCAACATATAAAACAAAGTCTGTGTTGTCCTCATTTGGGGGGTGTATAATAACTATAGTGATGCTACAGTATGTGTTTGGATGGTGTTCTTTATCATGACCCATTGCCCTTCTTACTCTGTTGCAGATTGTTCTACAATTAATGGGCAAACCTTGTTCATAAGAATTGTTATCCCTTACTGCTTCCAGGAGTAAGAGCTGGAGCAGTGAGCTTGCACCAACTCTCTAGCTAGCTTGTCAGCTACTGACCTTAATAGGTGCATCTTCAGCAGCAGAGCCAAGTTATGTTTTGATGTCTTGAGGTTGGAGAGGGTCTTTATCCTTTTAAAAGGGTGATTTACCCCATGGACATTCCACATGATGGGTCCACATCTTCCATGGTAAATTATGGATATCTACATAATCAAGAACTGAGAGATACATCATACCTGTGGAAGGAGATGAAAGTACTAACAGATCTTGATTCTTACTCTGGAGAAGGGGAAAGGAGTGGACATACTCCCAGAATGAGAACAGGTAACAGAGAGGGGTGCAATTAAAACAAGGCTTCTGTCTGTGAAAACAGAAATAAAAACTTAGATGGAAGGTACTGTACTTGATGTAAGTTTGTTTGAGAACATACATTGGTGCTGCACTGCCATCTTGTGGCCTGCCCATACTACTAATAAAATGTACTGACAGTAAAAGTATAAGCAAAAAACACACAGAACTGAGGCGTGGGACAGAAAATAATGAGAGGATATTCTGAGATCTCCCTCGACTGACTGTCTGTAGAGCAATCTACAGTCTGAATATTGATAGTTTTACAAAACCTAGTACTCTAGCTCTTGCATAGGAAGTTAAAACTAGAATGGTTAGAGAAAAGCTACCAAAAAACTAATATTAACTAGAAACTGATCTATTGACTTTAAACTTTAAAACAGGCGTAATACTATAGACTAATTTTAAACAGTTAGGTTAGCTTCTATTAAACCTATATTATAAAAACATACTTTATATAAATTTGAGGCTAAAACCTCATTGGATTTACACCTACAGTATAACTGAAAGGCTACTATGTGAAACCCAAATGGCCAGTATGCCACTCTCTAACCCATGTAGGATGCATTTGTAAATCAAGGGGGGTGCTCTTATGCGACTCACTGTGGTACTAAAACCTTTCCCAGCTGGACTGTTTATGCATCTGCTAGTAAGCAGATGGTCTATCTGCCATGCTCCCCATCCCTTACTAACTGTAAAACAACATCTGATCAGAGCCAATATGGTTGAAAAAAGATGAATCTGCAGCATAGCCTTCTTATTACCCCACCTCATGAAGCATGTAGGTGAAAGTGTTCAAATCTCTGCTGAAATGTGGTTGTGCAGCACTGAAATATCATTCCATACCACAGGTGCGAAAACACATTTTGGGGAGGATTTGAAAAATTACAGCTAGCACATTCATGAGGTGGTGTGAAGGGGGAGGGGTGCCACTAGATACCAGGGAAGCATTACAGCGTGGGTGCTGCCTATCTTTGAACCGGAAGTAAACCAGAAGTGAGCACAGAGCAGGAAAATAGTGCACCCAGTTGGGGGGGGGGGGACAGCACTGTACTCAGTTGAGAGGACTGCTTGTGCTTCAAATCCACTGTGGAAGGACACACTGCAGGTATCTGATAATGTGCTTCCAGAGTCCTCTCTGTCTACTACATAATAACAATATATCACACAGCTCTGCTATGCGGCCATAAAAACAGGGATGCACATCTTTCTATTGCTTTTCCATGTGGGCAGCACCACCCTGTTATTTATTGTTTGCAGTAGTTAAATACCGGTACTACTACATATTTCACCACTGGGAAGAAAAACAAACAAACAAAAAAAAGGAATCACTTCTGATCAAGATCTATAAGACCATGATTTGCAGTGACACATACCAGGACATCAAAATTGACAGTAAACAAAGCCGCTCCATTATAAGCAGCACAGTGAATAAAAATGCACACCAGAACACTGATGGGGTGAACAGCTATTGCCCTCAGCATGCCTTATGATGCAAGGTTGAAGCTGCTGAGTAGGGGGCTAGCTGCAAAATCAAGCAGACTTGATAGACCTTTGGGCTTTTATCTGCTGGCAAATTTCATATGTTCATATGAAAATGAATAGTTTTTATATAACATTAATTATTCAAAAGTTGAATAAATAGAGTATGCAATGTCCTGACATAAAATATGCACATTATTTACAATTGTGGGGGGGCAGGAGGGCAGGATCCCAATACAGGCCCAAATGTTGAGGTCTTGACTTTTGTTATTGACTGTGATAGTACTGTATATGGAGGAACAAGAACCTTAGGACCCTTTTAACCTACAGTAATCAGGGTATTTTGTTTAAAAAATGTAGAAAATGTTTTTTCTTTTATTTTACAAGTTTTGGCCAGAAAAGACACACTAAGCTGAGACTGTGTCCAGGTACTTCCTGGGAACACAGGGAAGTTAAGTGACTTTCTCATGGTCACACAGTAGGCAAGGGATGGCAGTGGGATTAAAACCCAATTTTCCAGGTTTACAGCTCAGTGCTCTTAAACATTATGCTAAACTGGTTCCACCCCCCCCCCAAATAAATAAATAAATAAATGCTAAATTCAAGTTGTTGACAGTATTTCTTTCAACAGTTATATGAAAAAGATAGTGTTCTCTACAGAATAAGTCTCACATCCAGTATTATACCAATTGATGAGATAAGTATTATACCCACACTGATAGCCTGTCAAAAATGGGCCAGTATTTTTCCAAAAAGAGAAAATGATAAGGCAGGTTCTGGCCACTAGCAAGCTATGCAAACATACTGTATGTTGTAATTTCAGGTTCTTCTTGAAAATAAACTGGCTTAGTCTCAAACAATAAATCTGTGGACACACCTATAAAGAGTAAGACAATCCAGACTAAACCTAGTTATGCACATGAATAACTATGTTCTCTTTCACAGCTGAGAAAACTACAGTATAAGTGGGAACTGCAAACCAAGTAGCAAGTTGGTAGCAATGATAAGGTACTGTAAAAGTGTCATTTTCTGCAACTAGGACACTGCAAAGCTTACTCTAAAAAGTTCGTTAATTACCATTGCAATATATGGATTAGTAAAATAGTAATATCAAAACTCATACTAAAAATCCCTGTGATACACTACTCCCTTTCTGATAATATTTGTTTCAGCTCTGAACGGTAGTATTATCACTGAAATCCCACAGTGCATGCACCTGTCGCTCTGCCACACAAACTCTGTTGCCATGGTGCCACGTTCCATCCTGTGCATCCAATGTAATAGTGTGCAATGCCATTGGCAGAGTTTCTCTGTAGGCAGGCAAACCAACAGCAAAAAGATGGTGGATGTTTATTCTCACTTAGTGAGACCAATGAGAGTTGTGGCCAATTCATTTGTTCGGTTTTATTTCCTCATAAAATGAACAGTGTATTACCTGACAAATGGAGAAAAAAGTAAAAGATAGGACTACCAAATTAAAATAAAAACTATCATCAGAAACCTGGGCTGGGCGGTTGGCCGAGAGCGAGCACATCTTCGGTGCAGTAGACGGCCAGCCCGTTTCACAGAATTAAAAAAAAAAGCAGCACATTTTCTGAATCAGATCCATATATTACAAAAAATAGAAAAATAGGTTACAGTAAATTACTCGGCTGAAATTCCATCTCATGGTTCTGGGGACATAGAAACCTCTCGAGCTTCACTCTCGAGGTTATCTATGTCCCCAGAACCTCTTGATGGAATTACAGCCTTGTTATTCACTGTAACATATCTATTATTCTATTTGTTATACTCTATCTGAAAATGACCTAACATGTAAAGGCTGAATATATATCATTAATCAGTTGCAGGTATAATGAGCACTGCAACATAATTGTTTTAACAGTGGCCAAGTAAACATCAATAATTAGAAAAAGTGTTTTTATGTGATGTGCCACTTTTTAGGGCAATATAAAACACATATAGGTAGATATTGGATTTTTTTTTTCACAAATGTTTAAGAAATGAATGTAAAACAAAAAGATGGTATGAAAAGGAACATGCTGATTGTATGTTTTAATGTTTTGTTTATTTTTGTTGCTTGTCATAATTTGTATGCACATGTCTGTGATGCAGATTTTTTCTCATAGTTATCTTGGTACTAGGTTAGACTAGCATCAACAACAAAAGAGCCGTCAAGAACAGTTCTGTATAAATGGCACTGTCAACAACAGCACCAGGACAAAATATTGTGAAATAAAACAGCTCCATAGTAGCAGTCATAAACCACCAACGACCGCTACCATTCCCAAAAAACAAAATGTACACTTTTTTGGAGATCTCACTTTCACCCCCTGTTATTTAAATAACCAACTCTGGGGGGGTCGATCTCTGAGAAAAGCAGAAACTTGAGGGTGGGAGAAATTTCTGTCTCGGGCTGTAAAAAAATAAAGAATAAGTGTAACTACATGTGTTAGGAGACTGGGGACAGAACCCTCATCTCTTGAACTGTACTGGCTGAGCTGCTCATGCCGCAGACCTCTCCACCACAGGAAAAGCTTGGCCAGCTTCCACACTTTTCCCCTACTTCTCCACTTCCCACCTTGCCTTCACAACCACAGGAGTAGCAGTTACTAACATTCACTATTCTACCCCTATCGCTGTTAAAGGCAAATGCAGATTAGGAATGCACTTTAGACTGTGCTCTTCTAGCCGCACTATTCTAATCGGGAATGGTTATCTCAGAACTGAATCATAAAACAATTCATATGTATACAAAATATCTGAAGCAAAGGACTCTTAGAAGTACTGTGGAATATATTTGATAAAATGATAGATGAAAATGTACAGCACATAGGAAAGTCATGACTGGTGTTTTGTTTATAAAACTGATGTATTACAATCACATATTTTTGTTTATAAAACTGATCAGGTATGGCTTACCTTGTCATCTGCTGGCTGTTAGAGCAGGGGGAGGCTGGGGTGGTATAAGTTTTTTTTTTAATTAAAAATACTTTATTGCAACAAAGTTTTGACATGAAAACCTAACAAGAGGTGTACACTAAAGAAAAATACATATAATAAAGGAAAACAGAAACAAAACATATAAGCTATTTAATCAGGTCCAGTTTATTGTAAGATCCTGTGTGATTGCTGTTTACATTGATGGCTGTCAGCTGATAGAGCAACAGAGGGAGCATATATACTGTTTAAAGAAGCACAATTTATTGTAAGATCCTGTATAATTGCTGTTTAGACTGGCAGCTGCTGGCTAATATACTGTAGCAATGGTGGTGGCATGCTACACATGTGTGCACAGTTGGGTGAGCTGGGCATGTTCATGTGTGTGGTGAAGCTTTCCATGTATTGGGGGATAGCTTGGAGTAAATTTGTGGAGAGCTGGCCATGCATACTGGTATGGAGGGTGGGGATCTAGGTGTGCAGTGGGCGGGAAGAAACCCCTCCCCTGAGGGTGGTGGTGTTTTTATTGTTATTTTCTGCTCATGGAATGAACTGCTATGGGTAAGGTTAGTTCTTCCAATGGAAGAGATGCAGTGGTCAGATTTACCACAGGGAGAAGATGAAGACTAACTTCAGTAGAATGGAATAGAGAATATTTAAGTAAGACAATGTGCAAAGAGGATGAGGAGGCAATGCAATCACTACAATTCACATGTATAGAATTAAGTTATACAATAAGCTGTGATATTCTTTGCAAAACATGTATTTTTGTTGATATGTGCATAATAAAAATACCCCTACTCTTTGCAGTAAGAGGAACCCTTGGCCATCTAAGCAAGGTGGCTGACCTGGCTGGAGAAGGAGAGAGGATGGATTTGGTAGAACCAGGGGAGATAGCCTCCTTCCCTGTTTCAGCAGCCATAGATGCTGGAAAGCAGACTGGCTCAATGTCAAATGTGGAAATGGACACGGTAATTACAGATATTGAATTAAAAGATAGTATGAGACATTAAATTATGAATAAACACATGATACAGCTCTGAATTTGCAAGAGAAAGAAAAACTAAACAGTGCACTCGAAGATAGAAAAAGACAGCTGCTTATGTTGGTGACCGAAGAGGATCTGTAATATCTATGAAAGAAGAAACAGCTTTCTGAAAAATGTCTGCTGCAGGGTACTTCTGAAATGACATGGTACACAGAGAATGCTACTGACTAGTAGGGCTGTGTGAACACCTTTTCCCGAATATTCGGCAGAATATTGAGTATTCAGGTCCCAAGTATTCGGTACAGTGTAACCCACTTAAGTGCATACCCCTCGGACACACCAATTTTATGCATTTAACCAGGCTATTCACTAAAATGAAATAGTGACTTGCTGCATTGGTTTTAGTTTGAGAAATAACAGACAGTAGTCAGATGTAGCATTACAGTTTTTATATGTGTAAAGTCACCAAATCATCACTGTACAGTACATTCAAACATTTAATTTATGTGCAAAACACTGTTTAAAAACATTTACTGTAATAACATTTAATAACTGAAAAAAGCGGATGCTTATGCTGGCGGGTAATTTGCAGCTATCATCTCTGTTACAGTGAGCTGGCTCTTTTTTAAGGTGCACAGCGTTGTATAGACATCTTCTAGCTCATAATACATTCTGAAATCCCTTTCTGCTGCTGCTTTTACCTTGAGAAACCGCCAAAGCAGTCATAGGCAGTTCTGTACTTCTGCATTTGTGGGTGCATGTTCCCCCCCACACTCATCATCATCCTCCTCTTCGTCTTCTGTGTTTGGGTTGAAAGAACTTGGGCTGCAGTGTCATCCTCTGTCGATTCCCTGTAGCACGTGGTGTTGTCATTTGTGGTAACAAAATTATTGAATGTCTGTGGGTCCATATCAGGCGGATGGATGGCTGACTCCATAACTTCGACCGCTTCATCTGCTTCGAGTTCACCGGCACCCAGAACAACAACATGGGCTTTTCTAAAGCAGTTTTGTATAGACATTGCTTTGACATCACTCCAGGCTTGATGAAGTAAGTGAATGACATTGAGAACTGACAAGCATCTTGCCACCTCTGCGGGGTTTTCTATGTCACCGGAATCATACCCAGTTAGGATTTTGTCCAGCAGTCTGTGCCTGTACAGTGCCTTTAGGTTCTTTATGATCCCCTGGTCCATTAGTTGGATAAGCAATGTTGTGTTGGGGGGGAGAAACACTATTTTTACGTTTGCAAGGTTCAGAGTCAGGTGTGCACTGCAGTTATCAAGCAATAGGCAAATCCATTTATGTTTTCTTCTCATCGCTCTGTCTAGATCCCGAGCCCACTCAGAAAATAAATCAGCAGTCATTCACGCATTACGGTTAGCTCGATAGATGACTGGGAGCCTGCTCACATTAACACCCTTGAAGCACCAAGGATTTTTACTTTTTCCGATGATCAACAGCTTCTGCTTATGTGAGCCACTCATGTTGGCATATGTTAACACTGTAAGTTGATCTTTTGCTTTTTTTTTCCCAGCGGCTATTGCATCTGCTTTAAAAGTAAGAGTGCCAACAGGGGTAGCATGGTAAAACATTCCAGTTTTGTCTGCGTTATAGACAGTGTCAGGGGTGTAATCGACAAGCAGATTTGTTAGGACAGTTTGCACCCAGTCATCAGCAAATAGGGAGTCCATATCTTTATTTTCCCCATGTGCCCATTTAAAAACAATGTTGTGGTGAGTTTTGAATCTGTAAAACCACCCATTAGTCACCTCAAACTCAGGTTTTCTCAGGGCATCCGTAAGCTTTTTGGCTTGTGCTGCAACAGGAGTCCTGAGATGGGGATGTCAGCAGCTCTGGCTTGCTCAAACCATAGCAGAAGGGCTTCATCAACAGTGGAGCCTTTACCCTCCCTCTTTCTTTTCCTGTTGCAGTTGCTGTTCCCTTCAAACTTGAGAAGGATTCAATCTTTGTTTCTCTTTAGACGGCAAACCTGAGGTTGTGAGACACCCCAGTGACATGCCATGCCACAGCAGACTGTGTCATTCCAGGCTCAGACAGCATTTTCATACCTCAACTTTTTGAATTAAGGTGAGTTCTTTGTTTCTCTGCCGAGGGCTGTTGGGCTCCACACTACTTGCCATTGTTTTCCAGATGTCATTGTGATTTGACTTTGTATGGGGGATTTTAAAGTGTTAATGATGCTGTAACAAGCTCTAGAAGCACCATTAGCAACTGGTGCAGTTAAGTCTAGTAGCCGTTAATGGACTGTGGATTGTACCATTGTCAGCAGAAGCAATTAGGTGCTCTACCTAACAAGGAAACTAGCCTGACAACTGAGAGAAGGCAGTACTCTAGCCAAATTTTTAATCCAATTAAGTGGGATTCCTAATCCATTTAACAGGTTCTTTTAAGCTGGAAAGTATAGCGAAAACAACGGGACCGCATAATAATATTCATTTAACCAAAATATATGCTTAACCGATATTCACTTAAGTGGGTTCAACTGTATTCATTATTCGGTATTCGGCCAGAAAAGGTGTTTATTTAAGGAAACTTTAAAAAAGCACTTCAGCAACACCATTAATCTCCCATTGAACCTGGTATACCATATACACCTCAATGACTCTTCAACCACCAACATAGAGCTCTCACAAATGCAACACAAGCTTCACGTGGCACACTCGAGCCACCACACCACACACATAGCACTCTGAAAATATCAAGCATTGCATTGGGTCGGCACTAGAGGGTGTTTATGGTCACAGACACGGAGTAGAAAGTGCTTTGGCCATGGGCATAGGAATAGTGGTAGCAGTGGCTGCAGCAGTGGTGACAACTGAAAGGGTGGCTGCTGCAAGAATGGCATTGGTAGTGGTGGGAAGCACACTGGCTGTGGATGTAGCAGCCATAGTGGTAGCAGTGGGAACACTTGTGGTGGTGTCTGCTACTTCCTGCATAAAGCATGTATGCTCTAATGTCCTCCCACTACTGCACAACAGGATGTGACAGTGAATGTACAGATGGAACAGGTGGTGACACTTGTAGTAGTAGTAGTAGTAGTACTGCTAATGGTATTAGTGGTAGTAGTACTATTACCAATGCTGCAATAACAGAAAGGCTTGCTTTTGGAGAACAATATATGAGCCTGCCAAATAATTAGGGACACCTGTAAGTCATTGTCTATGTAGTCCATTTCACCTCCTTCTCTGGAATTGTATTATGTATCAATAATATACAGTGGAGCAAGACAAGATACAATTCAGTACTTTGCAGTAAATGACATGCCACAAAATATTGGATGACTAGAGAGCTTAATTGCCATGAAATTACACTGCTCCTTGCAGCATACTGTAGCATTTTGCAGTCATTTTGCAAGATACTGCATTGCATACTGTCTGGCACCACTGTATGAACTGTTTTATAATCTTGATGCAGTGTTTCATCCTTGGGTATGTTAGTTGTGGATTGTTTTATTACAAGGGCATCTCAGTAGAATTCGTTTTAACTTCACTTATTTATGGTGTGTGTTTCTTTAAGGGTGGTATATTCATAGTGTGTTTGTACGTTCCGACATGCACCCTGACAAAGACCAGGTTCTGATCAAAGCACCAGGGCTCTATTGGCATCCTCCAGCCTTAGCACAAACAAAAGTATTGGCAACTTTATGCTCCACTGCTCTTAACTGTATTTTGTTACTGCCCCCCCCCCCCGACTGCTTCCTTTGTTCTACATAGATTGTTTGGGAGTTTGGCAGCCCAGGGACAACAGTAGCAGTAATTGCCTGGATGTGCTGTACATTTGTGGATGTATCATCCTGTCCCTCATCACCTGGAGCCAGCAGTGCAGATGCTTTGCTGGGGCTGGACCAAGCATGTTTGCAAGATTGCTAAAGACATGATGAATCAGGTCACTAGTGGTTACTGTGTAAAACACAAACTATTACTACGTAGTACCTGTGTGTGTGTGTGATACTTTACTTAGAGCTTGTGGAACTACAGTAATACACCAACTTTTCCAGTTATACTGCACCACAAAAAAGTAGCAGTAAAGAAAAACACTGCTACTAAGAAGGAAGAAGAAAAGGACAACCTATTTAGTCAAACATGGAACGAACAAGGAACAGGCAGATGACATACAGTCAACTCAGTAAGACAGGCCTGCCCCACTAAGTGCAATGGTTTAATTAACAAAACAATAATAAACAAACAAAAAAATGCATGTGTACAGCTGTGCACACACAAGGCCAGAACTTACTGGGATATTTTCACAAGCACAGGTTAATTGTGTGCAGTGGGCTGTAGAAGTGTGGGGGAGTCAGCCAACACACTCTTCATGTGTACAGGATTTATCCCCGGAACCAGAGGACTAACAATAATAATTCAGTGAGTCAAGCCTGACTGGCTTAGAACTGAAGAAGTTTATTTCAAAATCTGTGTGCACACAGCTGTGCGCAGGTGTGACCCTGCCTCATGAAAAAATATATTAAGCCTGCACATGCAGGGTGAAGCCTCACAAAATCAAATATTATGCTCATATACAGCAAATCATAAACAGTGACCTGAAGGAGGATGAGTTACAGTAGCAGACACCCTCATCAGTCATGCAGGTGTAACCCCTAGGTGGTACTATCCCAAGGGCTACTACCCTTGCCTGCATGACTAGTTGCAGGTTAAGGGGCCTGGGTACTGAAAACCGGAGCCTCCACCTGGAAGGCAGAGTTAGTGGTAGCATAGCTGACTTGGATACAGCCCTCCAGGACACTGTGACCCCCCTCTTTCCCCTCTATTAGCCTAAACAATGAACAGAATACACAGGTACAATAGCCCCCAAACAGCAGATATAGCTCCACTCTGATTGCACTTACCACCAGGGCTGGTTCCACCTGTTCGGCCTTGGAGACCCCCTGTAAAGTAAGGTTAAACACAGCAAACAATAGTACCACAGTGCTATTTGTACAGAAGTGCATCACAGGCAGGTTAAGTGCAAAAAGATCCAGATCTGATTTATTCAGGGGAAATGAACAAGGAAGGGGCATAATCAGGCTGATTGGCTTAGATACTGTTTCAATCAGGCTACAAGGCATGCACTTTAGAGTCCCTCAACACAGTCACACACACTCTGGGTACCCAGTTGGTGAGGTAGGCTAGCCTGAAGCGTTGCCTGGGGTAGGCCAGCATTACAGCTGGCTGGGGCCCTAATGATGAAAAGACAAGTCATGCACAATAACCCACATTTTGTAATCCGGAGCCAGGAGGCTTAGTTCGTGATGATTAGACAAAACAATTAACATAGAAACATAGACTTTGACGGCAGATAAGAACAGCTAGGCCCATCTAGTCTGCCCATTTCCCTACCTACAGGATAGGGCCGCAGATCCTAGTTAACCAATAGCCTATTTCTTCCTACCCACCACAAGAATTGCCTTATGTCTGTCCCATGCATTCTTGAATTCTCCCACAGTTTTAGACCCCACAACCTCCTCAGGAAGGCTGTTCCATGCATCCACTACCTTCTCTGTGAAATAATACTTCCTCACATTGCCCCTGAACCGCCCTCCTTCTATCTTTAAATTTTGTCCCCTTGTTCTTGCAAGTCTCTGTTTCTGAAGATGCTACCCTCTTGGACTTTGTTGATTCCACAGAGGTACTTAAAGTTTCTATCATGTCCCCCTCTCCTTCTTTCCTCAAGGGTATACATATTAAGCTCCTTTAGTCTCTCCTCATGTGCTTCTCTTGCAGACCCTGCACCATTTTAGTTGCCCTCCTCTGGACTGCCTCTATCCTGTCTATGTCCTTGCGGAGATGGGGTCTCCAGAACTGGACACAGTACTCCAGATGGGGTCTCACCAACTATCTGTACAGAGGGATAACAACTTCCTGTTTTCTGCTGATGATGCCTCTCCCTATACATCCCAGTATACCCCAGCCCTCCCTACTGCCTTCTCACATTGCTTGCTAACCTTAAGGTCATCTGATATGATTACCTCCAGGTCCCTTTCCTTTTTGTTATTGTTTCCTACCCACCATTGTGTATTCTTCCCTGGGTTCTTGTTTCCCAGGTGCATTATTTTGCACTTCTTTGCATTGAATCCTAGCTGCCATACTTCTGACCATTCCTCCAACCTTGCCAAGTCCTTTTCATCCTTTCCACACCTCCTTGTGTATCAACCCTGTTGCAGATCTTTGTGTCATCTGCAAAAGGCATACTTTCCTTCAGTCCCTCTGCAATGTCACTGATTAAGACATTAAAAGGACTGGACCCAATACTGAACCTTGTGGTACCCACTAGTAACCCCCTTTCTTCAGAGTGGGCTCCATTTACAATTACCTTCTGTGTCCTGTTGTCCAGCCAATGTTTTGCAGGCTGCCACCTGGGTCCCACTCCCAGACTGGTTAATTTGACTATTAATCTTTTTGTGGGACTGTGTCAAGCGCCTTGCTAAAGTCTAGGTAGGCCATGTCACAGCCCCTCCCTGGTCTACTACTTTGGTCACCCAGTCAAAGAAATCTATTAGATTCATCTGACATGACCTTCCCTCTGTGAACCCATGCTGCCTTGGGTCCTGTGCTCCACTGGCCTCTGGGTACTCAACTATTCTTTCCTTCAGAGTGACTCCATCACTTTCCCTACCACAGAGGTCAGACTGACAGGTCTGTAGTTTCCTGCCTCTGTCTTGGTCCCACTTTTGTGAGGGAATCACATCCGCCTTCCTCCAGTCCTCAGGTACCACACCATCCTCCATGATTTATTAAAGAGTAGCCAGTGGTTTCACTGGATCCTCCCTTAATTCTTTTAGAATTCCGGGTGAATTCCATCAGGACCCATTGCTTTGTCCACCTTCAGTTTTAGGAGTTCTTGCAGAACCCTTTCTTCTATGAAAGGACTGGGATCAACCCCCCTATCAAGAGTGCTTTTGTTAATTGGAGTAGGCACTTCCCCCTCCTCTTTTGTGAATACTGAGCAGAAATATTAGTTCAGTATTCCTGCTTTTTCACTGTCCCCCTCTGCCCACCCACCATTTATTCTATTCAGCCTCACTATCCCTCCCTTTCTCTTTCTACGCTCACTGATGTACCTATAAAAGGTTTTATCCCCTTCTTAACTGAGTTGGCTATCTTTTCCTCAGTTTGAGCCTTTGCTATTCTGACTTCCTCCTGCTTCCTTCTGCCTTAACTGGTACAGCTCTCTGTCCTGCTCCTTCTGTGTTTCCTTATACTTCGGAATGCTATCTTTTCTTCCTGGCTTTCACAGCCACCTCTTTGAGAACCATAGTGGCTTTTCTTTCATTTTGATTTGTTTATTTGCTTCACACAAAGGCTTGTTGCCTCTGTGATGGCAGTTTGATAATTCCCCATTGTTGCTCCACACCTCCTTCTAGCCTGTTTGCTAGTGCTTTTTGAGGCACTCTCCCATCTTGCCAAAGTCAGCCCTCCTAAAGTCCAGTACCCTCACTTTTGTATGGCTTGACTCTGTAGCTGAGTTTAACGTGAACCACACTGTTTGATGGTCACTTGTCCCAGATGGTAACCCACTTCTAGATCTGAGATCCTCTCACTGCCCCGTTTGAGAGTATGAGGTCTAAGATTGCTCCCTCACGAGTGGGTTCCAAAACTAGCTGTCTAATGCCTGCCACCTGTAGGGCATCAAGAATGGCCCTGCTCTTGGATGTGGCTGCAGCAAATGTGCTCCAGTTAACATCTGGCATATTCAGGTCTCCCATCACGTATCTCCCCTTTCTCTGCCATTCTAAGTATGCCTTCTATCATATCCTTGTCCATTCCTTCCCCTGACATGGGGGTCTGTACACTAACCCTGTGCTGATTGTGGTGCCCTTTCCAGTCTCAAGGTGACCCACAGTGCCTCCTCTCCTCCTGTTTACTCTTTTGTTCAGTTGCTTTTATCCCTTCCTTTACATGAGAGCTACTCCTCCCCTCTTCTCCCCTGCCTGTCTCTCCTGTAGGTTATGTACCCTGGTATGTTAACATCCCAGTCACGGTTCTCTGTGTACCATGTTTCTGTGACTGCTACATGATATCCAGGCATCCCTCTTCCATTAAGGCCATCAGCTCAGGAGCTTGTTGCCCGGACTATGGGCATTGGTACTCATTACTCTCCATTTCCTGATGACCTTACTCCCTTTTTCCCCATCCCTGTCCTTCTTGCCTTTGTCACTTTCTCCATTTACCCCTGCCCTTCTCCCTATCGACACCTCTATGTTGGTGTTTTCTGCACTTACTACCGTGATTATTTGGGGGGGGGCTAGGATTTTCCTGCTCCTTTCCAGTGCCTCCCCCCTTGGCTAGTTTAAAAGCTTGCCAATGAAGCATTTAAACCTATCACCTAGGATCCTGGTTCCTCCCGGACAGATGCAGCCCATCATGCCAGTATAGGCTTGCATCACTCCAGGTGGACCCCCAGTCCCCAATGAAGCCAAATCCCTGAGCTCCACACCAGTTTTTCAACCACTGATTGAATCCCATGGTGCAGAACACCCTAGCCTCTCCTATGCCATAGATGGGTAGCACCTCCGAGAAGGTTACCGTGCATGCTACTTGACTAAGGCCCCTCCCCAATTCCACAAACTCTTCCTGCACTTCTCTAATTCCTTTCTTAGCCAGATCATTTGTCCCTAGGTGGACAATGACATCCAGCTCCCTCTCCTGTGCAGCTGCTCCGGCAATCTTGAGGATTCGCTCCCTGTCCCTCCAAGCCATGGCGCCAGGCAGGCACCTTACCTCCCTCTCCCCTTCCTCCCCCAGTTCTACCTTCCTAACAATGGAGTCCCCCACCAGGAGTTGTTTCCTTCCCCTGCAGGGTCCCCTGCCACCCTTCTATGGGTCTCTTTTGTGGAGGTTCCCAGCATCCTCCTTGGTCTCCACTGTGGGTGCCTCCATAGAGGAACCACACTTTGCCAGAATGGCATAGGAAGTGTGGAGAGGTACAGCTGGAGGGATGCCTCTGTTCCACCACCCTCACCCTCCCTGAGCCCACTGTGGTCCAACCGCTCCTCTTTCTTGGCAACCTCTGGAGGCAACGGCAGTGGCACTGGTGGTCCCTGGATGGAAGAGGTCCACAAATCCTGGCCAACTCAGCCTGGAGATGAGCAACATCCTCCCTCAGCCCAGAGGGTGCCTGCAGATGGGACAACACCACATCCTTCAGAACATCTCCCGGAAGACTGCTGCTCCACAGCCACTGCACTCGCCACTCAATCATGTCTTATTTCTGGCCCTTAACTGTTTTGCAATCCTTACTCTTTCCTCTTTTTTCTCTCTCTCTCCTTACTGCCTGTGTGCCCTTTAAGCTCCCTGATTGTCATGCTCTGAGACAAGAATATCCTATATTTCTCAGTAGACCACTTACTTGCTCAGGCGAGATCTCCAGCAGCTAGAGGGGCGGAGCTACTCTTGCCCTTCTAGGATGGTGGGTCCTTGGTGGTTCTGTGATCACTCACTTCCTGCCCTAAACAGGAAGTTACTGTTATCAGTCAAATCCTGTGCCTATAAAAATAGAACTAGCTTTGGGTGGAGGAGGAAGGAGGGCAATATAGTACCAGCAGAAGTTCAGTCACACAGAAGTCCTTTCTCCTGGTGTCTTCTGCCAAGCTATTAGCAGAATCTTTCTAAGGCAGTCTTTAAATGTAGCTTCCTTCTAGCTAAGCCACTCCCCCTACTTACCAGATCTTTCTACAAGTAATTTAAACCTCACAGCAGTTAAGTCCTTTCAGTCACCTGAGATTTACACCTAGATAACTCTTCAGATACCCATTCAGTTCAGTTAACCCAAACACACACTTTTTTTTGTTTTGTATGTTAGATTTCTACCCTAAATTAGAGGTCCAAGTACAAAAGTTCTTCTAGTTTAGTTCCAGCAGAGAAGTTCAGTCACACAGCAGTCCTTTCTCCTGGTGTCTTCTGCCAAGCTATTAAATCAAATGACACACTTTGATTGAGCTATTGTTGCAGGGAGCTACCCTGTTGTTTACTTATACTACCCAGTACAGGACACAGGATGGACAAAATGGAAATTGCAGGATGAATTGTTGGTTTCCCAGGAGAAGCAGGGCCCCATACAATTCACCATGATGTCATTACTGTTTGTGATGTTGAGCAGGGGGCTGATCCCCAGGCAGGTCTCTCATCAGTGTTCTTCTCTGTGGCATAAGCAGCTGGCTTGGCCATGGTGGCAGAACCCAGGCCAGGTGAACAATTCGGATGGCAGTCCGGTAGTGCTGTATTCAGCTTCCAGCAAGCTTGACACAATCAGGCAGTGGGGAACCAAATCATGAATAACTAACACCATTCAGCACACTTATAGTAAAGCAAGGTAAATACCACAGTTCGGATGACAATCCGGTCACAATCACAGTGTCTCTGCGCAAACCGTATGCTCTGTGGTGGTTTCAGACTTCCTGACAGGCTGATCGAGTGGAGCAAATCTTCGGTCCTCTTTAGGCAATAAGGCAGCTGCAATTCGGTAGCTCTGGGCACAATCGGTTTGGATTTAGTCCGGTTTAACTTCAGGCTAAAGGATTCCCTCACAAGGGACAAGTATGTAGGTAGGCCAAACACATCCTCTCCACCAGTTTCCTGCATGACTATGCAGGAGCAGCTGCTCGAATATCTCGAGCTGTTCACTCTCTCAACTCCAAACTTAAACTGACTTCTGCTGCAGGCAGCACCAGGACTTCCTCTGAGATCCAAAAGGTTTGGTTGGTTGATCCATCTGTCTGTCACAGCTAGAGCTCCATCTCCAGGTCCATTTAGGTGCCAAAGTGGAAAAACTACAATTCCTACACAAATTCACTCCCACAAGACCCCTGGGGACAGACTCTATTTTAGGGTCCCCAAAGGTACTGATTGGTGCAATACAGAAATGCCCATGCTGCAAAGAAAGGCAGGTTAGACAAACTATAATATAATTATTATTTAGAGCAGCTAATCAGCAAACAATTACCAGTTCTAACAGAGCTCCATCTGCACAATTAGCGATGGCAGAATGGAACAATATTACTGCAGCTCAGGCGGGACTCAAGCCTTGAAACACTTGGCCCCTAGCTGGATTAATTATACACCACAAAATGATGCCTCTTAAGAAGACAGGCACAGAAGCTAACTAGGCACTCACATGCGCAACGCTTTTAAAATGCTAGGACACAGAACACCAGCCTGGCAGTGGGCATTAGGCAAACCCAGGAAGACACTTTAGGAACCCCCATTTGTTGGGGGGGGGGGTTACACTGGGAACCAAGCCTGGAACCAGACAACAGCAAAAAAACAAAACACAAAAAATTAAAATACACTTTTCCCAGGCTGAAATGTTTTGCTCTTCCATCCAGAGTCTGATTTATACTTTTCTCAGGCTTTAATTTTGTGTGCTTCCAGCCATAGCCTAATTTATACTTTTCCCAGGCTGTGATTTTGTGCTCTTTCAGTCATAGCCCAATTTGTACTTTTCCCAGATTTAAATTTTGTGCTCTTCCAGCCAATGCACAATTTATATTTTTCCCAGTCTGTAATTTTGTGCTCTTCAAGCCATAGTCCAGTTTATACATTTCCCAGGGTGTAATTTTGTGCTGCTCCAACAATAACCCCATAGGTACTTTTGTCTGGCTGTAATTATATACTCTTTCAGCCATAGCCCAAATTAAACTATTCACAGGCTGCAATTTTGTGCTCTTCCAGCCATTGCCCATTTTATATATTTTCCAGGCTGAAATTTTGTGCTTATTCAGCAAGAGCCTAATATATATATACATTTCCCAGGCTGAAAGTTTGTGCTCTTCCAGCCATAGCCCAATTTATATTTTCCCATGCTGTAATGTTGCACTCTTTCAGCCAAAGCCCAATATACACTTTTCCCAGGCTGTTATTTTGTGCTCTTCCAGCCATGGCCCAATTTATACTTTTCCCAGGCTCTAATTTTGTGTTCCTGCAGCAAAAGAACACTATATACTTTTCCCAGGCTGTAATATTTGTTTTCTTCCAGCCATAGACCAAGTTATACCTTTCCTAGGCTGTGACTGTGCTTTTTCAGGCATAGCCAAATTTATACTTTTCATGTGCTGCAATTTTGTTCTCTTCCAGCAAAAGCCTAATTTATACATTTCCTATACTGTAATTTAGTACTCTTCCAGCCATAGCCCAAGGTATACTTTTCCCAGGCTATAATTTTGTGCTCTTCCAGCTGTAGCCCAATTTATACTTTTCTCAGGCTGTTATCATGTACTATTCCAGCCATATCCCAATTTATATTTTCTCAGGCTGTAATTTTGTGCACTTTCAGCCGAAGTCTAATATACACTTTTCCCAGGCTGCAATTTTGTCCTTCTCCAGCTATAGCCTGATTTATACTTTTCCCAGGCTGTAATTTTGCACGCCTTCACCTATAGTCCAATTTGTACTTTTCCAAGGCTGTAATTGTGTTCTCTTCTAACCAATGCCCATTAATAACTTTTGCAGGCTGTAATTTTGTACTCTTTCAGGCATAGCCCAATTTAGGCTTTTTACATGCTAGAATAGTATGATCTTCCAGCAAAAGCCTAATTTATAGATTTCCTATGCTGTAATTTAGTACTGTTCCAGCTATAGTTCATTTATGCTTTTCAAAATTTGTAATTGCGTGCTCTTCCAGCCATACCCCAAGTTATGCTTTCTCAGGCTGTAATGTTGTGCTCTTCCAGGGATAGCCCAAGTTATACATTTCCTAGTCTATGATTTTGTGCTCATTCAGCCACAGCCCAATTTATACTTTTCTCAGGCTGTTATTCTGTACTCTACTAGCCATTGCCCAATTTATATTTTCCCTGGTTGTAATTTTGTGCTCTTTCAACCATAGCCCAATATACACTTTTCCTAGGCTGTAGTTATGTTATCCTGCAGCAAAAGCCCAATATATACTTTTCCCAGGCTGTAATATTCTGCTCTTCCAGCCATAGCCCAATTTATACTTTTCCCACCTTTAATTGTGTGTGCATCCAGCCATAACCCAATTTATACTTTTCTCAGGCTGTGATTCTGTGCTCTTTCAGCCATAGCCCAATTTGTACTTTTCCCTAGCTTTAATTTTGTGTTCTTCCAGCTATAGCTCCATTTGTACTTTTTAACAAGCTGCAATTTTGTGCTCTTCCAGCCATTGCCCTTTTTATACTTTTTCCAGTCTGTAATGGTGTGCTCTTCCAGCCATTGTCTAATTTATACATTTCCCAGGTTGTAATTTTGTGCTCCTCCAGCAATAACCCAATATATACATTTGTCTGGCTGCAATTATATACTGTTCCAGCCATAGCCCAATTTAAACTTTTCACTGGCTGCAATTTTGTGTTCTTCCAACTATAGCCCAATTTATACATTCCCCATGCTGAAATGTTGTGCTTATCCAGCAAAAGCCAAATATATATATATTTCCCAGGCTGTAATTTTGTGCTCTTTCAGCCATAGCACAATTTATACTTTTCACATGCTACAGTTTTGTGCTCTTCCAGCCATAACCCAATTCCAGTTTTCCCAGTCAGTAATGTTATGCTGTTCCAGCCGTAGCACAGTAGTTATTTTTCTCTGGTTGTAATACTGTACTCTTCCAGCTATAGCCCAATTAATATTTTTCCCAGGCTGTAATATTCTGCTCTTCCAGCCATAGCCCAATTTATATTTTTTCCCAGCCTGTAATTTTGTGTTGTTCCAGCAATAGCCAGATTTTCACTTTACCTAGGCCATGAATGCTTCTCTTCTAGCCATAACCCAACTTATTCTTTTCCCATTCTGTAAGTGTGAGCTCTTCTAGCCATACCCCTTTTTATTCTTTCCTAGGCTGTCATTTTGTGCTCTTCCACCCATAGGCCAATTTATACTTTTCTGAGTCTGTCAATTTGTACTCTTAAAAGCCATAGCCCAATTTGTACCTTTCTCAGGTTGTAATTTTGTACTTTTCAATCATATCCACATTTATGCTTTTCCAAGGCTGTCATTTTGTGCTCTTTAAATCGTAGCCCAATTTATATTTTTCCCTGGCTGTAATTTTGTGCTGCTCCAACCATACCCTTATTTATTCCTTTCACATGCTGTCATGTTGTGCTCTTCCAGGCATAGCCAAATTTATACTTTTCCCTGCTGATAATTCTGTACTCTTCCGGCATTAGCCAAATTTATTATTTTCCCATGCTGTAATATTCTGCCCTTCCAGCCATAGCCCAATTTATACTTTTCCCTGGCTGTAATTTTGTGCTTGTGCAGCCTTGGTCCAATTTATACTTTTCCCAGGCTATAATTTTGTGCTTTTGCAGCCATAGCCCAATTAATACATTTCACATGCTGCAATTTTTTGCTCTTCCAGCAAGAGCCAAATTTATATATTTCCTATGCTGTAATTTAGAACTCTTCCAGCCATAGCCCAAATTATACTTTTCACAAGCTGCAATTTTATCCTCTTCCAGCCACTTCCCAATTTATACTTTTCTCAGGCTGTAATGTTGTGCTTTTTCATCCATATGCCGATTTATACTTTTCCAAGGATGTAAGTGTATGTTCTTCCTGCCTTAGTCCAATTTAAACTTTTCTCAGGCTGTTATTTTGTACTCCTCCAGCCAGTGCCCATTTATAATTTTCACAGGTTGTAATTTTGTGCTCCTCCAGCCATTCCACATTAATTCTTTTCCCATGCTGTAATTTTGTACTCTTACAGCCACTGCCCAATTTATACTTTTCCCATGCTCCAATGTTGTGTTGTTCCAGACATAGTCTAATGTATATTTTCACAGGCTGTAATTTTGTGCTGTTCTAGGAACAGCCAATTTATACTTTTCACAGGCTGTAATATTCTGCTCTTCTAGCAACAGAACAATTTATACTTTTCCAAGGCTGTAATTTTGTGATCTTTCAGACATGGCCCTATTTATTCTTTTCCCTGACTATAACTGTGTGCTCTTCCAGTGATAGACCATTTTATACATTTCCCAGGCTGTCATTTTATGGACTTCCAACCATAGCGCATTTTATACTTTTCCCAAGCTGTTATGTTGTGCTGTTCCACCCATAGGCCAATTTATACTTTTCCCAGGCTGTCACTTTGTGCTCGTCAAGCCATAACCCAATTTATACCTTTCTCAGGCTGTAATTATGCACTCTTCAGTCATATCCAAATTTATGCTTTTCCAAGACAGTAATTTTGTGCTTTTCTAGCCATTGCCCAATTTATACTTTTCTCAGGCTGTAATTTTGTGTTCTTCCAGCCATAGCCCAATTTACACTTTTCACATGCTGCAATTTTCTGCTCATCCAGCAAAAGCCTAATTTATACATTTCCTATTCTGTAACTTAGAAGTCTTGCAGCCATAATTCAATTTATACTTTTCACAGGCTGCAATGCTGTGCTCCTCCAGCTATAGCCCAATTTATATTTTTTCCAAGCTGCAACTTTTGGCTTTTCCAACCATAGCCCAGTTTCTACTTTTTGCAGTCTGTCATTTTGTGCTCTTCTAGCCATTGCCCAGTTTTTACTTTTCTCAGTCTGTTACTCTGTACTCTTTCAGCCATAGCACAATTTATACTTTTCCCAAGCTGTAATTTTGTGCTGTTTCTGCAGAAGCCCAATATATGCATTTCACAGGCTGTAATGTTGTGCTCTTCAAGTCATAGCCCAATTTCTACATTTCTCAGGCTGTTATCCTGTACCCTTCCTGCCATAGCTGAATTTATACTTTTCCCAGGCTGTAATTTTGTGCTCTTTCAGCAGAAGCCCAAAATATACTTTTAACAGGCAGTCATTTTGTGCTCTTCCAGCCATAGCTCAATTTATACTTGTGACATGCTGTAATTTTGTGCTTCTGCAGCTAAAGCTCAATATATACTTTTGTCTGGCTGTAATTGTGTGTTCTTCCAGCCTTAGCTAAATTTTAAATTTTCTCAGGCTATGATGTTGTGCTCTTCCAGGCATAGCCCAATTAATACTTTTCTCTGGCTATAATTTTGTGATCTTCCATCCGTAGCTGATATCATTCTTTTCCCAGGCTGTAATCATGTTCTCTTCCAGCCTTAGTCCAATCTGAACTTTTCTCAGGCTGTTATTTTGTATTCTTCCAGCTATAGCTCAATTTATATGTTTGTCTGGCTGGAATTGTGTGTTCTTCCAGTCATAGCTCAATTTATACCAGGCTAAAATGTTGCGCTTCCCTAGCAAAAGCCCAATATATACTTTTCTCAGGATTCAATTTTGTGCTCTTCCACCAAAAGCCCAATTTGCTCTTTTTCACATGCTGCAATTTTGTGCTCTTCCAGCCATAGCCCAATTCATACTTTTCCCACGCTGGAATATTCTGCGCTTCTAGCCATAGCCACATTTATACTTTTCCTAGACCCTGATTTGGTTCTCTTCCAGCCATAGCCCAATTTATTCTTTTCCCATGCTGTAACTGTGTGCTGTTCCAGCCATAGCCCATTTTATACCTTTCCCAGGCTGTCGTTATGTGCTCTTCTACCCATAGGCAAATTTATACTTTTTCCAGGCTCTCAATATGTGCTCTTCAAGCCATAGCCTGATTTGTACCTTTCTCAGGCTGTAATTTTGCACTCTTCAACCATATTCAAATTTATGCTCTTTCAAGGCTGTAATTGTGTGCTCCTCAAGCCGTAGCCCAATTTATACCTTTCCCAGGCTGTAATTTTGTCCCGCTTCAGTCATACTCTAATTTATATCTTTTCACATGCTGTGATGTTGTGCTCTTCCAGGCATAGCCACATTTATACTTTTCCCATTTGGTAATTGTGAGCTCTTCCAGCATTAGCCAAATTTATACTTTTCCCAGGCTGTAATATTCTACTCATCCAGCCATAGCCCAATTTATACTTTTCCCATGCTATAATTTTGTGCTTTTACAGCCATAGCCCAATTTATACTTTCCACATGCTGCAAGTTTGTATTCTTCCAGACTAATTTATACATTTCCTATGCTGTAATTTAGTACTTTATCCAGCCATAACCCAAATTATACTTTTCACTGGCTACAATTTTATCCTCTTCCAGCCATAGCCCAATTTATACTCTTCTCAGGCTGTAATTTTGTGCTCTTTCAGCCATATGCTGATTTATACTTTTCCAAAGATGTAATTGAATACTCTTCCAGCCTAAGTCCAATTTAAACTTTTCTCAGGCTGTTATTTTGTACTCCTCCAACCATAGGCCATTTATACTTTTCCCAGGCTGTAATTTGTGTTGTTCCAGCCATAGCCCAATTTTTACTTTTCCTAGGCTATGATTTGGTTCTCTCACAGCCATAGCCCAGTTTATACTTTTCACAGGTTGCAATCCTTTTGTCTTCCAGCAGAAGGGTAATTTATATTTTTCCCAGGCTGCAATTTTGTGTTCTTCAACCATAGCCAGTTTATACTTTTCACAGGCTGCAATTTTGTGCTCTTCCAGCCATTGCCCAATTCATACTTTTCCCCTTCTCTAATTTTGTGCTCTTCCAGATATAATCCAATTTATATTTTTCCCAGGCTGCAATTTTGTGCTGTTCCAGCAATAGCCCATTTATACTTTTCTCAGGCTGTAATAGTCTGCTCTTCTAGCCATAGAACAATTCATACTTTTCCAAGGCTATAATTTTGTGATCTTTCAGACATAGCCCTATCTGTTCTTTTCCCTGTCTGCAACTTTGTGCTCTTCCAGCCATAGCCCATTTTATACATTTCCCAGGCTATCATTTTAAGCACTTCCAACCATAGCTCATTTTATACTTTCTCAGGTTGTCATGTTGTTTCAGCCATATGCCAATTTATACTTTTCTCAGGCTGTTATTTTGTACTTCTCCAGCCATGACCAATTTATACTTTTTCCGGGCTGTAATTTTGTGTTGTTCCAGCCATAGCCCAATTTTTACTTTTCCTAGGCTTTGATTTGGTTCTTTTACAGCCATAGCCCATTCTATGCTTTTCACTGGCTGCAGTTCTGTGCTCTTCAAGCTATAGCCCATTTATACTTTTCAGAGGCTGCAATTTTGTGCTTTTCCAGTCATAGCCCAATGTATGCTTTCACAGACTGTAATTTTGTGCTCGTCCAGCAATAGCCAAATTTGTACTTTTCCCAGGCTGTGATTTTATGATCTTCCAGCTATAGCCCAATTTATTCTTTTCTCAGGCTATAATGTTAGGCTCTATCATCCATAGCCAAATTTATACTTTCCCAGAATGTAACTGTGCACTTCTCCAGCCATATCCAATTTATAGTTTTCCCAGGCTGTAATTGTGTGCTCTTCCAGCAGTAGCCTAAAATATACTTTTCCCATGCTTTAATTTTGTGCTGTTCCAGACATAGTCCCATTTATTCTTTTCCTAGGCACTAATATTCTGTTCTTCCAGCCGTAGCCCAGTTTATACTTTTCCCATGCTGCAATTTTGTCCTGTTCCAGATATAGCCCAATTTATACTTTTCATGTGCTGCAATTTTCTGCTTATCCTGACAAAGTCTAATTTATACATTTCCAATGCTGTAATTTAGTACTCTTCCAGCCATAACCCAATTTCTACTTTTCACATGCTGCAATGTTGTGCTCTGCTAGCTATAGCCTAATTTATATTTTTTCCAGGCTGCAGCTTTGTGCTCTTTCAACCATAGCCCAATTTCTACTTTTTGCAGGCTGTCATTTTGTGCTATTATAGCTATTGTCCTATTTATGCATTTCAGAGGCTGTTATGTTGTGTACTTCCAGCCACAGTCCAATTTATAGTTTTGGTTCTCTGTAAATGTGTGCTGTTATAGCCTTAGCTCAATTTAAACTGTTCTCAGTCTGTTATTTTGAACTCTTCCAGCCATAGTCCAATTTATGCTTTTCCCAGGCTGTCATTTTGTGCTATTATAGCTATTGTCCCATTTATGCATTTCAGAGGCTGTTATGTTGTGCACTTCCAGCCACAGTCCAATTTATAGTTTTGGCTCTCTGTAAATGTGTGCTGTTATAGCCTTAGCCCAATTTATACTTCTCCCAGGCCGTAATTTTGTGCTCTTCCAGCTATAGCCCAATTTATCATTTTCAGAGGCTATTTTGTGCTCTTCCAGCCATAGCCCAGCATATACTTTTCACTTGTTGAATGCTTGTGGTCTTCCAGCAAAAGCCTAATTTATACATCTCCTATGCTGTAATTTAGCACTCTTCCAGCCATAGCCCATTTTATACTTTTCACAGTCTGCAATTTTATCTTCTATCAGCCATAGCCCAATTTATTCTTTTCACAGGCTGTAATTTTATTATTTTCCAGCCATAGTCCAATTTATGCTTTTCACAGGCTGCAATTTTATCCTCTTCCAGCTATAGCCTAATTTATACTTTTCTCATGCTGTAATTTTGTGTGCTTTCAGCAATATTCCAATTTATACTTTTCCAAGGATGTAATCGTATCCTCTTCCAGCCTTAGTCCAATTTAAACATTTCTCAGGCTGTTGTTTTGTACTCCTACAGCCATAGCCTATTTATTCTTTTCACTGGGGCTAATATTCTGCTCTTTCAGCCATAGCCCAATTTATGATTTTCCCAGGCTGTAATTTTGTGCTATTACATCCATAGCACAATTTATACTTTTCACTGGCTGCAATTCCATGTTCTTCCAGCCATAGCTAGTTTACTCTTTTCACAGGCTGCAATTTTGTGCTCTTCCAGCAATAACCCAATTTGTACTTTTCACAGGTTATAATTTTGTGCTCTTCCAGCCATACTCCAATTCACACTTTTTCCAGGCTGTGATTTTGTAGTTTTCCAGCCATTGCCCAATTTGTGTTTTTGCCCAGCTCTGATTTTGTGCTCTTCTAGACATAGTCCAATTTATTCTTCTCCAAGGCAGTAATATTCTGCTCTTCCAGCCATACCTCAATTTATATTTTCCCCAGACTGCAATTTTGTGCTGTTTTTGCAATAGCCTGTTTATACTTTTCACATGGCTGCAAATTTGTCATCTTCCAGACATAGCCCTATTTATTCTTTTCCCTGGCTATAACTGGGTGTTCTTCCAGCCACAGCCCATTTTATACATTTCCCAGGCCATCATTTTGGGCACTTATAACCATTGACCATTTCATTCTTTTCCAATGTTATCATTTTGTGCTCTTCCATTAATAGGCCAATTTATACATTTCCCAGGCTGTCACTTTCTGCTCTTCAAGCTATAGGCCAATTTATATCTTTCCCAAGCTATAATATAGCTCTCTTCAGCCATATCCAAATGTATACATTTCTAAGGCTGTAATTTTGTGCTCTTCAAGCCGAAGCCCTATTTATACTTTCCCTTGCTGTAGTTTTGTGCTCTTCCAGCCATAGCCTGATTTATACTTTTCACATGCTGCAAATTTCTGCTGTTCCAGAAAAAGCCTAATTTATATTTTTTTCCAGGCTGTAACTTTGTGCTCATCCAACCATAGTCCTATTTCTAATTTTTGCAGGCTCTCATTTTATGCTATTCCAGCTATTGCCCCGTTTATGCATTTTAAAGGCTGTTATTTTGTGCTCTTCCAGCCACAGCTCAATTTACACTTTTGTCTGTCTGTAAATGTGTGCTCTTGCAGCCTTATCCCAATTTAAACTTTTCTCAGGCTGTTATTTTGAACTCTTCCCACCATACCCAAATTAATACTTTTCCCAGTCTGTAATATTCTGTTCTTCCAGCCATACCCCAATTTATGCTTTCCCAGGCTGTAAATTTGTGCTCTTCCAACTATAGTCCAATTTATACTTTTCAGAGGCTGTTATTTTGAACTCTTCTAGCCATAGCCCAACATGTACTTTTCACTTGTTGCAAGCTTGTGCTCTACCAGAAAAAAAGCCTACTTTATTCTTTCCCTATGCTGTAATTTAGTACTCTCTAGCCATAGCCCAAGTTATACTTTTCTCAGGCTTTAATGTTGTGCTCTTTCAGCAATATGCCAATTTTTACTTTTCCAATGATGTAATTGTATGCTCTTCCAGCCTTAGTCCAATTCAAACATTTCTCAGGCTGTTATTGTGTACTCCTACAGCCATAGCCCATTTATACTTTTCACTGGCTGTAATATTCTGCTCTTCCAGCTATTTCCCAATTTATGATTTTCCCAGGCTGTAATTTTGTGCTATTCCAGCCATATGCCGATTTGTACTTTCCCCTTGCTGTAAATTTTGGCTCTGTCATCCATAGCCCGATTTATACTTTTCACAGGCTGCAGTTGTGTGCTCTTCCAGTCATAGTCCAGTGTATACTTTTCCCGGGCTGTAATTTTGTGCTCTTCCAGCCATTGCCCATTTCGTACTTTTCACAGGCTATAATTTTGTGCTCTTCTAACCATAGTCCAAATGACACTTTTTCTAAGCTGTGATTTTGTGATCTTCCAGCCATAACCCAATTTATTCTCTTCTCAGGCTGTAACTGTGTTCTACTAAAGCCATAGCTAATTTATACTTTTCCCAGGATGCAACTGTATGCTCCTCCAGCCATAGCCAATTTATACATTTTGAATGCTGCAATTTTGTGCTCTTCCAGCCATAGCCCAATGAATACTTTTCCCATGCTTTAATTTTGTATGCTTACAGCCATTGCCCAATTTATACTTTTGCCTGGCTCTAATTTTTTGCTCTTCTAAACATAGCCTATTTATACTTTTCACAGGCTGTAATTTTCTGCTCTTCTAGCCATAGAACAATGTATACTTATCCAAGGCTATAATTGTGTCATCTTCCAGACATGGCCCTATTTATTCTTTTCCCTAGCTATAACTGTGTGCTCTTCCAGCCATAGCCCATTTTATACATTTCCCAGGCTGTCATTTTGTGCACTTCAAATGATTGCCAATGTATTTCTTTTCTCAGGCTGTCATTTTGTGGTCTTCCATCCATAGGCTGATTTATACTTTTTCCAGGCTGTCACTTTGTGCTCTTCAAGCCATAGGCCAATTTATATTTTTCCCAGACTATAATATAGCTCTCTTTAGCCATATCCAAATTTATGCTTTTCCAAGTCTGTAATTTTGTGCTCTTCGAGCCGAAGCCCAATTTATAATTTTCCCATGCTGTGATTTTATGCTCTTCCAGACATAGCCCAATTTATACTTTTCACATGCTGCAAATTTCTGCTCTTCCAGAAAAAGCCTAATTTATACATTTCCCATGCTGTAATTTAGTACTCTTCCAGCCATAACCCAATTTATACTTTTCACATGCTGCAACGTTGTGCTCTGTCAGCTATAGCCCAATTTACATTTTTTCCAGGCTGCAACTTTGTGCTCGTCCAACCATAGCCCAATTTCTAATTTTCGCAGGCTGTCATTTTGTGCTATTCCAGCTATTGCCCCATTTATGCATTTCAGAGGCTATTTTGTGCTCTTCTAGCCACAACACAATTTATTCTTTTGTCTATCTGTAAATATGTGCTCTTTCAGCCTTATCCCAATTTAAACTTTTCTCAGGCTGTTATTCTGAACTCTTCCCACCATACCTAAATTAATACTTTTCCCAGGCTGTAATATTCTGTTCTTCCATCCATACTACAATTTATGCTTTTCCCAGGCTGTAAATTTGTGGTCTTCCAGCTATAGTCCCATTTATACTTTTCAGAGGCTGTTATTTTGAACTCTTCCTGCCATAGCCCAACTCTTCCTGCCATAGCCCAATAGATACTTTTCACTTGCTGCAAGCTTGTGTTCTACCAGCAAAAGACTAATTTATTCTTTCCCTATGCTGTAATTTAGTACTCTTCTAGCTATAGTCCAATTTATACATTTCACAGGCTGCAATTTTAGCCTCTTCCAACCATAGCCCAAGTCATACTTTTCTCAGGCTGTAATTCTGTGCTTTTTCAGCAATATGCCAATGTATACTTTTCCAGTGATGTACCTGTATGCTCTTCCAGCCTTAATAAAATTCAAACATTTCTCAGGCTGTTATTGTGTACTCCTACAGCCATAGCCCAGTTATACTTTTCACTGGCTGTAATATTCCGCTCTTCCAGCTATATCCCAGTTTATGATTTTCCCAGGCAGTAATTTGTACCATTCCAGTCATAGGAGAATTTATACTTTTCCCTTGCTGTAATGTCTGGCTCTGTCATCCATAGCAAAATCTATACTTTTCACTGGCTGTAATTCTGTGTTCTTCCAGCCATAGCCAATTTATACATTTCACAGGCTGCAATTTTGTGCTCTTCCAGCCATAGGCCAATGTATACTTTTCCCATGTTTTAATTTTGTACTCAACCAGCCATTGCCCAATTTATACTTTGGCCCGGCACTAATTTTGTGCTCTTCCAAACATAGCCTATTTATACTTTTCACAGGCTGTAATATTCTGCTCTTCTAGCCATAGAATAATTTATACTTTTCCAAGACTGTAATTGTGTCATCTTCCAGAAATAGCCCTATTTATTATTTTCCTTGGCTATAACTGTGTGCTCTTCCAGCCATAGCCCATTTTATACATTTCCAGGCTGTCATTTTGTGCACTTCCAAACAATGCCCATTTTATTCTTTTCCCAGGCTGTTATTTTGTGCTCTTCCAACCATAGGCCAATTTATACATTTCCCTGGCTGTCACTTTGTGCTCTTCAAGCGATAGGCCAATTTATATCTTTCCCAGACTATAATATAGCTCTCTTCAATCATATCCAAATGTATGCTTTTCCTAGTCTGTAATTTTGTGCTCTTCATGCCGAAGCCCTATTTATACTTTTCCCATGCTTTGATTTTGTGCTCTTCCAGCCATAGACCAATTTATACTTTTCACATGCTGCAATGTTGTGCTCTGCCAGCTATAGCCCAATTTATTTTTTTTCTCGGCTGCAATTTTGTGCTTTTTCAGCAATACGCCAATGTATACTTTTCCAATGATGTAATTGTATGCTCTTCCAGCCTTAGTCCAATTCAAATTTTTCTCAGGCTGTTATTGTGTACTCCTACAGCCATAGCCCAGTTATACTTTTCACTGGCTGTAATAGTCTGCTCTTCCAGCTATATACCAATTTATGATTTTCCCTGGCAGTAATTTTGTGCCATTCCAGCCATAGGCTAATTTATACTTTTCCCTTGCTGTAATGTCTGGCTCTGCCATCCATAGCAAAATCTCTACTTTTCACTGGCTGAAATTTTGTGTTCTTCCAGCCATACCTAATTTATACTTTTCACACACTGCAATTGTGTGCTCTTCCTCCATTGCCCAATGTACACGTTTCCGGGACTGTAATTTTGTGTTCTTCCAGTCATTGCCCATTTCATACTTTTCACAGGCTATAATTTTGTGCTCCTCCAGCAATAGCCCATTTGTACTTTTCACAGGCTAAAATTTTGTGTTCTTCCAATGGTACTCCAATTTACACTTTATCCAGGCTGTGATTCTGTGATCTTCCAGGCATCGATCAATTTATTCTTTTCTCAGGCTGTAACTGTGTGCTCCTAAAGCCATATCCAATTTATACTTTTCCCATGCTTTAATCTTGTACTCATCCAGTCATTGCCCAATTTATACTTTTGCCAGGCTCTAATTTTGTGCTCTTCGAAACATAGCCTATTCATACTTTTCACAGGTTGTAATATTCTGCTCTTCTAGCCATAGAATAATTTATACTTTTCCAAGACTGTAATTGTGTCATCTTCCAGAAATAGCCCTATTTATTATTTTTCTTGGCTATAACTGTGTGCTCTTCCAGCCATAGCCCATTTTATTCATTTCCAGGCTGTCATTTTGTGCACTTCCAACCAATGCCCATTTTATTCTTTTCCCAGGCTGTTATTTTGTGCTCTTCCATCCATAGGCCAATTTATACATTTCCCAGGCTGTCACTTTGTGCTCTTCAAGCGATAGGTCAATTTATATCTTTCCCAGACTATAATATAGCTCTCTTCAGCCATATCCAAATGTATGCTTTTCCTAGTCTGTAATTTTGTGCTCTTCTCGACAAAGTCCTATTTATACTTTTCCCATGCTTTGATTTTGTGTTCTTGCAGCCATAGACCAATTTATACTTTTCACATGCTGTTAATTTCTGCTCTTCCAGAAAAAGCCTAATTTATGCATTTCCCATGCTGTAATTTAGTACTCTTCCAGCCATAACCCAATTTATACTTTTCACATGCTGCAATGTTGTGCTCTGCCAACTATAGCCCAATTTTTTTTTCTAGGCTGCAACTTTGTGCTCATCCAACCATAGACCAATTTCTAATTTTCGCAGGCTGTCATTTTGTGCTATTCCAGCTATTGCCCCATTTATGCATTTCAGAGGCTGTTATTTTGTGCTCTTCCAGCCACAGCTCAGTTTATACCTTTGTCTATCTGAAAATGTGTGCTGTTGCAGCCTTATCCCAATTTAAACCTTTCTCAGGCTGTTATTTTGAACTCTTCCTGTCATACCCAAATTAATGCTTTTCCCAGTCTGTAATATTCTGTTCTTCCAGCCGTACTCCAATTTATGCTTTTCCCAGGCTGTAAATTTGTGGTCTTCCAGGTATAGTTCCAAATATACTTTTCAGAGGCTGTTATTTTGAACTCTTCCTGCCATAGCCCAATAGGTACTTTTCGCTTGCTGCAAGCTTGTGTTCTACCAGCAAAAGCCTAATGTATTTTTTTCATATGCTGTAATTTAGTACACTTCTAGCCATAGTCCAATTTATACTTTTCACAGGCTGCAATTTTATCCTCTTCCAGCCATAGCCAAAGCCATACTTTTCTCAGGCTGTAATTTTGTGCTTTTTCAGCAATATGCCAATGTATACTTTTCCAATGATGTAATTGTATGCTCTTCCAGCCTTTGTCCAATTCAAATATTTCTCAGGCTGTTATTGTGTACTCCTACAGCCATAGCCCAGTTATACCTTTCACTGGCTGTAATATTCTGCTCTTCCAGCTATATCCCAATTTATGATTTTCCCTGGCAGTAATTTTGTGCCACTCCAGCCATAGGCTTATTTATACTTTTCCCTTGCTGTAATGTCTGGCTCTGCCATCCATATCAAAATCTCTACTTTTCACTGGCTGAAATTTTGTGTTCTTCCAGCCATACCTAATTTATACTTTTCACACACTGCAATTGTGTGCTCTTCCATCCATTGCCCAATGTCCACGTTTCCCGGACTGTAATTTTGTGTTCTTCCAGTCATTGCCCATTTCGTACTTTTCAGAGGCTATAATTTTGTGCTCCTCCAGCAATAGCCCATTTGTACTTTTCACAGGCTAAAATTTTGTGTTCTTCCAATGGTACTCAAATTTACACTTTAACCAGGCTGTGATTCTGTGATCTTCCAGCCATCGCTCAGTTTATTCTTTTCTTAGGCTGTAACTGGGTGCTCCTAAAGCCATAGCCAATTTATACTTTTCCCATGCTTTAATCTTGTACTCATCCAGCCATTGTCCAATTTATACTTTTGCCAGGCTCTAATTTTGTGCTCTTCGAAACATAGCCTATTTATACTTTTCACAGGTTGTAATATTCTGCTCTTCTAGCCATAGAATAATTTATACTTTTCCAAGACTGTAATTGTGTCATCTTCCAGAAATAGCCCTATTTATTATTTTTCTTGGCTATAACTGTGTGCTCTTCCAGCCATAGCCCATTTTATTCATTTCCAGGCTGTCATTTTGTGCACTTCCAACCATTGCCCATTTTATTCTTTTCCCAGGCTGTCATTTTGTGCTCTTCCATCCATAGGCCAATTTATACATTTCCCAGGCTGTCACTTTGTGCTCTTCAAGCCTTAGGCCAGTTTATATCTTTCCCAGACTATAATATAGCTCTCTTCAGCCATAACCAAATGTCTGCTTTTCCTAGTCTGTAATTTAGTGCTCTTCATGCCAAAGCCCTATTTATACTTTTTCCATGCTTTGATTGTGTGCTCTTCCAGCCATAGACCAATTTATACTTTTCACATGCTGTAAATTTCTGCTTTTCCAGAATAAGCCTAATTTATACATTTCCCATGATGTAATTTAGTACTCTTTCAGTCATAACCCAATTTATACTTTTCACAGGCTGCAATGTTGTGCTCTGCTAGCTATAGCCCAATTTATATTTTTTCTAGGCTGCAACTTTGTGCTCGTCCAACCATAGCCCAATTTCTAATTTTCGCAGGCTGTCATTTTGTGCTATTCCAGCTAATGCCCCATTTATGCATTTCAGAGGTTGTTATTCTGTGCTCTTCCAGCCACAGCTCAGTTTATACTTTTGTCTATCTGTAAATGTGTGCTGTTGCAGCCTTATACCAATTTAAACTTTTCTCAGGCTGTTATTTTGAACTGTTCCCACCATAACCAAATTAATACTTTTCCCAGGCTGTAATATTCTGTTCTTCCAGCCGTACTCCAATTTATGCTTTTCCCAGGCTGTAAATTTGTGGCCTTCCAGCTATAGCCCCAAATATACTTTTCAGAGGCTGTTATTTTGAACTCTTCCTGCCATTGCCCAATGGGTACTTTTCACTTGCTGCAAGCTTGTATTCTACCTGCAACAGCCTAGTTTATTCTTTTCCTATGCTGTAATTTAGTACTCTACTAGCCATAGTCCAATTTATAATTTTCACGGGCTGCAATTTTAGCCTCTTCCAGCCATAGAACAAGTCATACTTTTCTCAGGCTGTAATTTTGTGCTCTTTCAGCAATATGCCAATGTATACTTTTCCAATGATGTAATTGTATGCTCTTCCAGCCTTAGTCCAATTCAAACATTTCTCAGGCTGTTATTGTGTACTCCTACAGCCATAGCCCATTTATACCTTTCCCTTGCTGTAATGTCTGGCTCTGTCATCCATAGCAAAATCTAAACTTTTCACTGGCTGAAATTCTGTGTTCTTCCAGCCATATGCCAATTTATACTTTTCACACACTGTAATTGTGTGCTCTTCCAGTCATTGCCCAATTCATACTTTTCACAGGCTATAATTTTGTGCTCTTCCAACAATAGCCCAATTTGTACTTTTCATATGCTATAATTTTGTGTTCTTCCAGCCATACTCCAATTTACACTTATTCCAGGCTGTGATTCTGTGATCTTCCAGCCATCAACCAATTTATTTTTTTCTCAGGCTGTAACTGTGTGCTCCTAAAGCCATAGCCAATTTATACATTTCACAGGCTGCAGTTTTTGCTCTTCCTGCCATCGGCCAATGTACAATTTTCCCATGCTTTAATCTTGTACTGTTCCAGCCATTGCCCAATTTAAACTTTTGTCCAGCTCTAATTTTGTGCTCTTCCAAACATAGCCTATTTAAACTTTTCACAGGCTGTAATATTCTGCTCTTCTAGCCATAGAATAATTTATACTTTTCCAAGCCTGTAATTGAGTCAACTTCCAGAAACAACCCTATTTATTCTTTTCCTTGGCTATAACTGTGTGCTCTTCCAGCCATAGCCCATTTTATACATTTCCAGGCTGTCATTTTGTGCACTTCTAACCAATGCCCATTTTATTCTTTTCCCAGGCTGTCACTTTGTGCTCTTCAAGCCATAGGACAGTTTTTACCTTTCCTACGCTGTAATATTTCACTCATCAGCCATATCCAAATGTATGCTTTTCCTAGTCTGTAATTTTGTGCTCTTCATGCCGAAGCCCTATTTATACTTTTCCCATGCTTTGATTTTTGTGCTCTTCCAGCCATAGACCAATTTATACTTTTCACATGCTACAATTTTCTGCTCTTCCAGAAAAAGCCTAATTTATACATTTCACATGCTGTAATTTAGTACTCTTCCAGCCATAACCCAATTTATAGTTTTCACATACGGCAATGTTGTGCTCTGACAGCTATAGACCAACTTATATTTTTTCCAGGCTGCAACTTTGTGTTCTTGCAATTTATAGTCCGATTTATAATTTCCATAGGCTGCCATTTTGTGCTGTTCCTGCTATTGCTCCATTTATGTATTTCAGTGGCTGTTATTTTGTGCTCTATTCTAGCCACAGCCTAATTTATACTTTTGTCTGTCTGTAAATGTGTGATCTTACAGCCTTAACCAATTTAAACTTTTTTCAGGTTGTTATTTTGAACTCTTCCCCCCATAGTCCAATATATACTTTTCACTTGCTGCAAGTTTGTGCTCTTCCAGCAAAAGCCTAATTCATACTTTTCCTATGCTGTCATTTAGTACTTTTCCAGCCATAGCCCATTTTATACTATTTACAGGCTGCAGTTTTATTCTCTTCTAGCCATAGCCCAAGGTATGCATTTCTCAGGCTGTAATTTTGTGCTCTTTCAGCAATATTCCAATTTATAGTTTTCAAAGGATGCAATTGTCTGGACTTCCAGCCTTAATCCAATTTAAACATTTCTCAGGCTGTTATTTTGTACTCCTACAGCCATAGCCCATTTATCCTTTTCCCAGGCTGTAATTTTGTGTTGTTCCAGTCATAGACCATTTTACTTTTCCTAGTCTATGACTTGGTTCTCTTCCAGCCATAACCCAGTTTATACTTTTCACAGGATGAAATTCTGTGCTCTTCTATCAATAGCCAATTTATACTTTTCACAGGCTGTAATATTCTGCCATTCTAGCTGTAGAACAAGTTATACATTTCCTGGGCTGTAATTTTGTGATCTTCCAGCCATAGCCTCTGTTTATTCTTTTCCCTAGCTGTAACTGTGTGCTCTTCCAACCATTGCCTATTTTATACTTTTCCCAGGCTGCCATTTTGTGCTGTTCCACCTATAGGCCAATTTATACTTTTTCCAGACTGTCAAATTGTGATCTTCAAGCCATAGACTAATTTATACCTTTCCCAGTCTACAATTTTATACTCTTCAGTCAAATCCAAATGTATGCTTTTCCAAGGCTGTAATTTCATGCTCTTCCAGCAAAAGCATAATTTATGCATTTCCTATACTGTAATTTAGCAGTCTTCCTGCCATAGCCCAATGTATACTATTCCAAGGCTATAATGTTATGCTTTTCCAGCTATAGCCCAATTTCTTCTTTTTTCAGGCTGTAATTTTGTGCTGTTTCAGCCATATGCCAATTTATACTTTTCCAAGGATGTAATTATATGCTCATCCAGCCTTAGTCCAATTTAAACTTTTCCCAGGCTGTTATTTTGTACTCCTCCAGCCATAGACCATTTATATATTTCCCAGGCTGTAAGTTTGTGTTGTTCCAGCCATAGCCTGATTTTTACTTTTCCTAGGCTATAATTTGGTTCTCTTACAGCCATAGCCCAGTTTATTCTTTTCACAGGCTGCAATTCTGGGCTCTTCCAGTAATGCCAAATGTGTACTTTTCACAGGCTATAATTGTGTACTCTTCCAGCCATACTTCAATTTACACTTTTCCCAAGCTGTGATTTTATGATCTTCCAGCCATTCCCCAATTTATTCTTTTCTCAGGCTGTAATGTTAGGCTCTATCACCCATAGCCAAAGTTATTCTTTTCCCATGATGTAACTGACTGCTCCTCCAGCCAGAGACAATTTATACTTTTCCCAGGCTGTGATTTTGTGCTCTTCCAGCAATAGCCAAATTTATACTTTTCCTATACTTTAATAGTGTACTCTTCCAGTCATTGCCCAATTTTTACTTTTCGCCAGCTCGAATTTTGTGCTCTTCCAGACATAGTCCAATTTATTCTTTTCCCAGGCAGTAATATTCTGCTCTTCCATCCATAGCCCAATTTATACATTCCCATGCTGTAATTTGGTGTTGTTCAAGCCATAGTCCAATTTTTACATTTCCTAGGATATGATTTGTTTCTCCTACATCCATAGCCCAGTTTATACTTTTCACATCCTGCAATTCTATGTTCTTCCAGCAGAAGGGTAATTTATATTTTTCCTGTGCTGAAATTTTGTGCTGTTACTGCAATAGCCTATTTAAACTTTTTGCAGAACTTTAATATTCTCCACTTCTAGCTATAGAACAATTTATACTTTTCCAAGGCTGTAATTTTGTTATCTTCCAGACATAGCCCTATTTATACTTTTTCCTTGCTGTAACTGTGTGCTCTTCAAGTCATAGCCCTTTCTATACATTTCCCAGGCTGTCATTTTGTGCACTTCCAACCATTGCCCATTTTATACTTTTCCAGGCTGTCATTTTGTGCTCTTCCACCCATAGGCGAAATTATGCATTTCCCAGGCTATCACTTTGTGCTCTTCAAGCCATAGGCCAATTTATATCTTTCCCAGGCTGTAATATTAATCTCTTCAGCCATATCCAAATTTATGCTTTTCCAAGGCTGTAATTTTGTGCTCCTTAAGCCGATGCCCTATTTATACTTTTTCCGGGCTGTAATTTTTTGCTGCTCCAGCCAAAGCCAAATTTATACTTTTCCCATGCTGTTATTTTATCCTTTTGCAGCCATAGCTCAATTTATACTTTTCCCAGACTATAATTTTGTGCTTTTCCAGCCATAGCCCAATTTATACTTTTCGGATGCTACAATTTTCTTCTCTTCCAGAAAAAGTCTAATTTATACATTTCCTATGCTGTAATTTATTACTCTTCCAGGCATATCCTAATTTATACTTTTCACAGGCTGCAATGTTGTGCTCTGCCAGCTATAGCCCAATTTATATTTTTTCCAGGCTGCAACTTTGTCCTCTTCCAATCATAGCCCAATTTCTAATTTTCGCAGGCTGTCATTTTGTGATATTCCAGATATTACCTCGTTTATGCATTTCAGAGGCTGTTATTTTGTACACTTCCAGCCACAGTACAATTTATTCTTTTGTCTGTCTGTAAATGTGTCCTGTTACAGACTTAGCCCAATTAAAACTTTTCTCAGGCTGTTATTTTGAACTCTTCCAGCCATAGCCCAATAGGTACTTTTCACTTGCTGTAAGCTTGTGTTCTACCAGCAAAAGCCTAATTTATTCTTTTCCTATGCTGTAATTTAGTAATCTTCTAGCTGTAGTCCAATTTATACTTTTCACAGGCTGCAATTTTAGCCTCTTCCAGCCATAGCCAAGTCATACTTTTTTCAGGCTGTAATTTTCTGCTCTTCAATGATGTAATTGGATGCTCCTTCAGCCTTAGTCCAATTCAAACATTTCTCAGGCTGTTATTGTGTACTCCTACAGCTATAGCCCATTTATACTTTTCACTGGCTGTAATATTCTGCTCTTCCAGCTATATCCCAGTTTATGATTTTCCCAGGCGGTAATATTGTACCATTCCAGCCATAGGCTAATTTATACTTTTCCCTTGCTGTAATGTCTGGCTCTGTCATCCAGATCAAAATCTATACTTTTCACTGGCTGAAATTCTGTGTTCTTCCAGCTATAGCCAATTTATACTTTTCACACACTGCAATTGTGTGTTCTTCCAGCCATAGCCCAATTTGTACTTTTCACAGTCTATAATTTTGTGTTCTTCCAGCCATACTCCAATTTACACTTTTTCCAGGCTGTGATTCTGTGATCTTCCAGCCATCAACCAATTTATTCTTTTCTCAGGCTGTAACTGTGTGCTCCTAAAGCCTTAGCCAATTTATACTTTTCACAGGCTGCAATTTTGTGCACTTCCTGCCATAGGCCAATGTATACTTTTCCCATGCTTTAATCTTGTACTCTTCTAGCCATTGCCCAATTTATACTTTTGCTGGGCTCTAATTTTGTGCTCTTCCCAAACATAGCCTATTTATACTTTTCACAGGATATAATCTTCTGCTCTTCTAGCCATAGCCCAAGTTATGCTTTTCTCAGGCTGTAATTGTGTGCTCTTTCAGCAATAATCCAATTTATAGTTTTAAAAGGATGTAATTTTCTGGTCTTCCAGCCTTAATCCAATTTAAACATTTCTCAGGCTGTTATTTTGTAATCCTACAGCCATAGCACATTTATACTTTTCCCCGGCTGTAATGTTGTGTTGTTCCAGCCATAGACCAATTTTTACTTTCCTAGGCTATGATTTGGTTCTCTTCCAGCCATAGCCCAGTTTATACTTTTCACAGGATGAAATTCTGTGCTCTTCCATCAATAGCCAATTTATACTTTTCACAGGCTATAATATTCTGCTATTCTAGCTATAGAACAAGTTATACTTTTCCTAGGCTGTAATTTTGTGATCTTCCATCCATAGCCTCTGTTTATTCTTTTCCCTGGCTGTAACTGTGTGATCATCCATACATAGCCTATTTTATACTTTTCCCAGGCTGTCATTTTGTGTTCTTCCACACATAGGCCATTTTATAATTTTCCCAGACTGTCAAATTGTGATCTTCAAGCCATAGACCAATTTATACCTTTCCCAGTCTACAATTTTGTACTCTTCAGTCAAATCCAAATGTATGCTTTTCCAAGGCTGTAATTCCATGCTCTTCCAGCAAAAGCATAATTTATGTATTTCCTATACTGTAATTTAGCATTCTTCCTACCATTGTCCAATGTATACTATTCCAAGGCTATAATTTTATGCTTTTCCAGCTATAGCCCAATTTCTTCTTTTTTCAGGCTGTAATTTTGTGCTGTTTCAGCCATATGCCGATTAATACTTTTCCAAGGATGTAATTATATGCTCATCCGGCCTTAGTCCAATTTAAACTAATCTCAGGCTGTTATTTTGTACTCCTCCAGCCATAGCCCATTTCTACATTTCCCAGGCTGTAATTTTATGTTGTTCCAGCCATAGCCTGATTTTTATTTTTCCTAGGCTATGATTTGGTTCTCTTATAGCCATAGCCCAGTTTTTGCTTTTCACTGACTGCAATTCTGGGCTCTTCCAGTAATAGCCACATTTGTACTTTTCACAGGCTATAATTGTGTACTCTTCCAGCCATACTCCAATTTACACTTTTCCCAAGCTGTGATTTTAAGATATTCCAGCCATTCCCCAATTTATTATTTTCTCAGGCTGTAATGTTAGGCTCTATCATCCATAGCCAAAGTTATACTTTTCCCAGGATGTAACTGTTTGTTCCTCCAGCCAGAGACAATTTATACTTTTCCCAGGCTGTAATTTTTTGCTCTTCCAGCAATAGCCAAATATATACTTTTCCAGTACTTTAATTTTGTACTCTTCCAGTCATTGTCCAATTTATACTTTTTACCAGCTCGAATTTTATGCTCTTTGAGACATAGTCTAATTTATTCTTTTCCCAGGCAATAATATTCTGCTCTTCCATCCATATATATGTTTCCCATGCTGTAATTTGGTGTTGTTCAAGCCATGGGCTATTTTTTACATTTCCTAGGCTATGATTTACTTCTCCTACAGCCATAGCCCAGTTTATACTTTTCACATCCTGCAATTCTGTGTTCTTCCAGCAGAAGGGTAATTTATATTTTTCCAGGCTGAAATTTGTGCTGTTCCAGCAATGGCCTATTTATACTTTTTGCAGAACTTTAAAATTCTACTCTTCTAGCCATAGAACAATTTATACTTTTCCAAGGCTGTAATTTTGTTATCTTCCAGACATAGCCCTGTTTATACATTTCCCTCACTGTAACTGTGTGCTTTTCTAGCAATAGCCCTTTTTATACATTTCTCAGGCTGTCATTTTGTGCACTTCCAACCATTGCCCATTTTATACTTTTCCAGGCTGTCATTTTGTGCTTTTCCACACATAGGCCAAATTATGCATTCCCAGGCTGTCACTTTGTGCTCTTCAAGCCATAGGCCAATTTATATCTTTCCCAGGCTGTAATATTACTCTCTTCAGCCATATCCAAATGTATGCTTTTCCAAGGCTGTAATTTTGAGCTCCTTAAGCCGATTCCCTATTTATAATTTTTCCAGGCTGTCATTTTTTGCTGCTCCAGCCAGAACCAAATGTATACTTTTCCCATGCTGTTATTTTGTCCTCTTCCAGCCATAGCTCAATTTATACTTTTCCCAGGCTGTAATTTTCTGCTCTTCCTGCCATAGCCCAATTTACCCTTTTCCCATGCTGTAATTTTATGCTTTTCCAGCCATAGCCCAATTTATACTTTTCGCATGCTACAATTTTCTTCTTTTCCAGAAAAAAGTCTAATTTATACATTTCATACGCTGTAATTTATTACTCTTCCAAGCATATCCTAAATTATACTTTTCACAGGCTGCAATGTTATGCTCTGCCAGCTATAGCCCAATTTATATTTTTTCCAGGCTGCAACTTTGTCCTCTTCCAATCATAGCCCAATTTCTAATTTTCGCAGGCTGTCATTTTATGATATTCCAGATATCACCCGTTTATGCATTTCAGAGGCTGTTAGTTTGTGCTCTTCCAGCCACAGTCCAATTTATTCTTTTGTCTGTCTGTAAATGTGTGCTGTTACAGCCTTAGCCCAATTTAAACTTTTCTCAGGCTGTTATTTTGAACTCTTCCAGCCATAGCCCAATTTGTACTTTTCCGAGTCCGTAAAATTCTGCTCTTCCAGCCATAGCCCAATTTATGCTTTCTCAGGCTGTAATTTTGTGCTCTTCCAGCTATAGTCCAATTTATACTTTTCAGAGGCTGTTATTTTGAACTCTTCCAGCCATAGCCCGATATGTACTTTTCACTTGCTGCAAGTTTGTGCTCTTCCAGCAAAAGCCTAATATATTCTTTTCCTATGCTGTAATTTAGTACTCTTCTAGTCATAGCCCACGTTATACTTTTCACAGTCTGGAATTTTATCCTCTATCAGCCATAGCCTAATTTAAACTTTTCACAGGCTGCAATTTTATCCTTTTCCAGCCATAGACCATTATATATGTTTCACAGGTTGCAATTTTATCCTCTTCTAGCCATAGCCTGATTTATTCTTTTCTCAGGCTGTAATTTTGTGCTCTTTCAGCAATATGCCAATTAATACTTTTCCATGGATGTAATTGTATGTTCTTCCAGCCTTAGTTCAATTTAAACATTTCTCAGATAGTTGTTTTGTACTCCTATCGCTATAGCCCATTTATACTTTTCACTGGCTGTAATATTCTGCTCTTCCAGCCATAGCCAATTTATGATTTTCCCAGGCTGCAATTATGTGCTGTTCCAGCAATAGCCTATTTATCTTTTTCACTGGCTGTAATATTCAGCTCTTCTAGCCATAGTACAATTAATTGTTTTCCCTGGCTATAACTGTGTGCTCTTCCAGCCATAGCCCTTTTATACATTTCCCAGGCTGTCATTTTGTGCACTTCCAACCATTGCCCATTTTATTCTTTTCCCAAGCTGTCACTTTGTGCTCTTCAAGCCATAGGCCAATTTATACCTTTCCCAGGCTGTAATATTGCTCTCTTCATCCATATCCAAATTTATGCTTTTCCAAGGATATAATTTTGTGCTCTTCCAGCCGAAGCCCAATTTATACCTTTGTCTGTCTGTAAATGTGTGTTCTTACAGCCTTTGCCCAATTTAAAACTTTTCTCAGGCTGTTATTTGGAACTCTTCCCACCATAGCTCTATTAATACTTATCCCAGGCTGTCATATTCTGTTCTTCAATCCATACCTCAATTGATGCTTTTCCCAGGCTGTAATTTGTGCTATTCCAGCATAGCGCAATTTATAATTTTCCCAGGCTGTAACTTTGTGCTCTTCCTGCTATAGTCCAATTTGCACTTTTCAGAGGCTATTATTTTGAAGTCTTCCAGCCATAGCCCAATAAACACTTTTCACTTGCTGCAAGCTTGTGCTCCTCCAGCAAAAGCCTAATTTCTACTTTTCCTATGCTGTAATTTAGTACTCTTCCAACCATAGCCCAATTTACACTTTTCAGAAGCTGCAGTTTTATATCCTTTTCCAGCCATTGACCAAGTTATGCTTTTCTAAGGCTTTAGTTTTGTGCTCTTTCAGCAATATGCCAATTTATACTTTTCCAAGGATATAATTGTATGCTCTTCTAGTCTTAGTCCAATTTAAACATTTCTCAGTGTATTATTTTGTACTCCTACAGCCATAACCCATTTATACTTTTCACTGGCTGTAATATTCTACTCTTCCATCCATATCTCAATTTATGATTTTCCCAGGCTGTAATTTTGTGCTATTCCAGCCATAGCCCAATTTATACTTTTCCCATGCTGTAATGTTTTCTCTATCATCCATAGTCCAATTTATACTTTTCACAGGCTGCAGTTCTGTGTTCTTCAAGCCATAGCCAATTTATACTTTTCACAGGCTGAAATTTTGTGCTTTTCCAGCCATAGCATAATGTATACTTTTCCCAGGCTATAATTTTTTGCTCTTCCAGCCATACGCCAATATACCCTTTTTCCAGGCAGTGATTTTGTGATCTTATAACCATAGCTGAATTTATTCTTTTCTCAGGATGTAACTGTTTGCTCCTCCAGTCATAACCATTTTATACATTTCACCGGCTGCAATTTTGTGCTCTTCCATCCATATCCTAATGTATACTTTTCCCATGCTTTAATTTTATACTCTTCCAGCCATTACCCAATCTATACTTTTACCCGGCTCTAATTTTGTGCTCTTCCAGACATAGCCCGATTTATTCTTTTCCCAGGCAGTAATATTCTGCTCTTCCCACCATAACCCAACTTATACTTGTCACAGGATGCAATTCTGTGTTCTTCAAGCCATAGCCAATTTATACTTTTCACAGGCTGCAATTTTGTGCTCTTCCAGCCATAGCATAATGTATACTTTTCCCAGGCTATAATTTTATGCTCTTCCACCCATACTCCAATATACACTTTTCCCAGGCAGTGATTTTGTGATCTTCCAGCCATAGCCCAATTTATTCTTTTCTCAGTCTGCAATTTTGTGCTCTTACAGCCATAACCCAAGGTAAACCTTTCCAATGCTTTAATTTTGTACTCTTCCAGCCATTGTCTATACTTTTATCCAGCTCCAATTTTGTGCTCTTCCCGCCACAGCCCAATTTATGCTGGTCACAGGATGCAATTCTGTGTTCTTCCAGCAGAAGAATAATTTATAATTTTCCCAGCCTGCAAGTGTGTACTTTTCCAGCAATAACCTATTTATCCTTTTCACAGGCTGTAATATTCAGCTCTTCTAGCCATAGAACAATTTATTCTTTTCCCTGGTTGTAACTCTGTACTCTTCCAGCCATAGACCATTTTATACATTTCCCAGGCTGTAATTTTGTGCACTTCCAACCATTGCCCATTTTATTCTTTTCCCAAGCTGTCATTTTGTGCTCTTCCATCCATAGGCCAATTTATACTTTTCCCAGGCTGTAATATTCTATTCTTCAATCCATACCCAATTTATGCTTTTCCCAGGCTGTTATTTTGTGCTATTCCAGCCATAGCCCAATTTATACTTTTCAGAGGCTGCAGTTTTATACTCTTCCAGCCATTGCCCATTTTATACTTTTGCCCAGCTCTAATTTTGTACTCTTACAGACATAGCCCAATTTATTCTTTTCTCAGACAGTAATATTCTGGTCTTCCAGCCATAGCCCAATTTATACTTTTTCCATGCTGTAATTTTGCATTGTTCCAGCCATAACTCAATTTTTATTTTTCCTAGGCAATGATTTGGTCCTCTTCTAGCAAAAGCCCAGTTTATACTTTTCACTGACTGCAATTCTGTGTTCTTCCAGCAGAAGGGTAATTCATATTTTCCCAGGCTGCAATTTTGTGCTGTTCCAGCAATGGCCTATTTATACTTTTCACAGGCTGTACTATTCTGCTCTTCTAGCCATTAAATCATTTATACTTTTCCAAGGCTGTAATTTTGTCATCTTCCAGACATAGCCCTATTTTTTCTTTTCCCTGGCTATAACTGTGTGCTCTTCCAACCATTGCCCATTTTATACATTTATCCGCTGTCATTTTTTGCACTTCCAACCTTTGCCCATTTTATTCTTTTCTCAGGGTGTCATTTTGTGCTGTTCAAGCCATAGGCCAATTTATACCTTTCCCAGGCTGTAATATTGCACTCTTCAGCCATATCCAAATTTATGCTTTTCCAAGGCTGTAATTACATACTAACATACTAATTGCCAGCAGATTAGGCCTTACGGTCTATCGAGTCTGCTCGAACCTCAGATCCCTAGTTGGGTGCCGAGGTCCTCCCCCCCTTGTGTTCCAGAAACCCCTATCATCCATCCCCATCCCCCTGGGCCAGATCATCATCTGATACATCCACTTTCTGTGTTTGTCCCACCTTCTCTTGAAGCCCTCCACTGTGGATCTCTGAACCAGCTTGCCAGGCAGTGCATTCCAAGGGTCCACCACCCTCTCAGTGAAAAACCTCCTCCTCTTCCCCTCACCCTTCCACCTTCCAACTTCAAACCATGCCCTCTGGTGATACCTCCCTGATTTAGTCTAAAGATCTCCTCTATGTTTACCCTATTTATTCCCTTGAGGTACTTGAAGACCTCAATCATGTCCCCCCATATCTCCTCTCCTCCAATGAAAACAGACAGAGCTTCTCAAGTCTCTCCTCATACGTCAAATCCCCTTTGACCTCATATCATCTTAGTTGCCCTCCTCTGTACCCTCTCCAGGAGCTGTATGTCCCTCTTCAAGTGTTGTCTCCAGTACTGTACACAGTACTCAAAGTGTGGTCTAACCAGTCCATTGTACAGTGGCAGAATCACTTCCCTGCTCCTAGAGGTGATCCCCCTTACGATGCATCCCAACATCCTGTTTGCCTTGCTAGCCACTCTCCTGCACTGCTCAGAATTATTCATACATGCATCCACCATGACCCCTAGATCTTTTTCCCCTACTGAGGCCTCCAGCACCTCCCCTTCCAGGGTGTACCTCTGTTTAGGGTTTCCCCACCCAAGATGTAACGCCATGCACTTGGTGATATTGAAATTTAATTTCCATGTGTGAGCCCAGCTTTCCAGGGTGTCCAGGTCCCCTTGTAGGGCCAACCTCCCCTGTTCCCCCTCAACTACTGCTCCTATCTTGGAGTTATCAGTGAAGAGACTCATTTCACACCTATACCCTCCTGATGTCCGATATGTATGCATTATGAGATCCGGACTCGGGACGAAGCCACTGGTACGCCCACTACTGCCTCTCTAGGGTTCGAGAGCTTCCCACCGACCACTGCTCTCTGCGCGCCAGCCAGCCAGTTTTCAATCCATCTGACCATCAAGGCCTACTCCCAACCCCATCAGTTTCTCCACCAGACCATTGTGGGGGACAGAGTCAAATGCCTTGCTGAAGTCCAAGAATAATACATCCACAGGCTTTCCCTTGTCCAGTTCTGATGTTTCCCATTCGTAGAACTCCACAAGATTGGTTTGACATGATCTACCCAGCACAAACCCATGTTGCCGACTATCCAGACCTCCCGCCTCCTCCAAGTACACCCCCAATCGTTCCTTTAGTATACTCCCCATTAATTTTCCCACCACGGAGGTCAAACTGATGGGTCTATAGTTACCTGGTACTTTCCTCAACCCCCCTTTATGGATTGGCACCACATGTGCCTCTTGCCAATCCCTAGGTAGCCCCTCTGTCTCAAGCGACCTGTTGAAGAGCTCCACCAGGGGTGCAGCCAGTATGTCCGCCAATTACCACAGTACTCTTGGATGAATGCCATCCAGCCCAGGAGATTTGTCTTTCTTTAGGGTCTTGAGGGCTATCCACACCCTTTCAGTGGAGATAGCATCATCCGTCCCCTCCACCTTACTGGCTTTTTTATCCTTATCCTGATGTGACACCCTGAACCTCTCTCCTCCTTCTTGCTCCATTTCTGTTGCTCCCCTGATCCCACTCACTGCCACTTCTATCCCTGTTGTGCCTTGCTTTGTAGATATCCCATCCCCCTCCCTAGTGAACACAGAGGTGAAGTAATCGTTTAATACCTCTGCCTGGTCCCTCGTCTCTTCCACTCACCCTCCTTCTGATCTCAATCTGCTGAGATGGCCCTTAGTTTTTCTCTGCTCCCCAATGTACCAGAAGAATCCCTTTTCCCTTCCATGTATCCCCTGTGCCAGCCACTGCTTTTTACTGGACTTTGCCCCCGTCACCATCCTGGTGACTTTTCTAGATGCAAGATGGTACATTTCCTTATCCCTATCCCCTCTTGTTGTTTTATATTTTTTGTAGGCTGCCTTCTTTTCTCTGACCACTACCTGAACCTCACTGGACCACCAACATGGTTTATGTGACCTTGCTCCCTTATGTTTCACCTCAGCACAGGTCCTGACTGCCTTATGAAGTCCCCATTTTATGACCTCCCATCTCTTTTCCACATTTGTCATTGATGTAATCCCTTTCAAGTGATCCTTGAGAATATTTCCCATGCCCACAAAGTCTCCCCCCTGAAGTCCACTGCCAGTGTCCTAGATCTCCCCCGTGCTTATTTGAACCCAGACAGTATTGTGGTCGTACCCAGTCAGGGGATCCTCTACAACCAGGTCCCTTACCAGATTCCCATCTGTCAGAACCACATCCAGGACATGCCCCTCCCTTGTGGGCTCCATCACATGCTGTGTTAAGAACACATCCTGGAAGCCGTCCAGCAGCCTCTGCTCCTTGGCCACCTTAGAGGACATAGTTCCCCAGTTTGTACCTGGCATATTAAGGTCCCCCATCAACACCACTCCTTCCCCTTTTGGTCCACACTGGGCAATGACGTTGTCCAGCAAACCATCCTCAGAACATCACCCGTCCTGGGGGGCCTATATACTACACCCAGCTTGACCTTACCTCCTGCTGGGGTTCATAAGGTGACCCATAAGGCCTCCACGTTTCCCTCTGCCTCATCTACCCTAGCAATTTCTATGTCATCTCTAATGAACATAGCCACTCCGGCCCCTCTGCCCTCCTTTCTATCCTTCCTAAGCATAGTGTACCCCTGCTTGTTTAGGTCGCAGTCATGGTTTTTGTTGTCCCATGTTTCCGTGACCGCCACCACATCCACCCCCCCTCGAACAAACAGCAAGGGCCTGGAACTCTGGCAACTTGTTTCCCAAGCTCCTGGCATTTACTAACACCACCCCCCACCCCTTATCCCTGATCCCCTTTGCCGAACCCCACTCAGGTTCCTTATACTTCCATCCTCCCTCTGCTCCTCATGAAACCTCCACCCCCAGTCTGTTTCCCCCTTCCCCCTTGGGTTTGAAGGCTACTCCCCTCATCTGGAGAAGAGGGCTTCTGGTCAGCCCCTCCCTTATCCCATCCCCCTCACAAGTTTAAACCCCACCTTTCTTGAATGTAGTCAGCCATCCCATGTTTAAGGATTTCCTTCCCTAACTGGGCAAGATGAAGCCTGTCCTTGGCATACAGTCCCTTATTCTCCCACACTCCTTTCCAGTTCTCTAACACCCCCAACCCACTCTCTTCACCCCACTTCCTGAGCCAGTCATTAACCTCTGTGATCTTCATTTTTTTCTCCACTGAGGCCTTTGGTACTGGCAATATCTCTGAAAAGAAAATGTTGCATCCATTATCCCGACAGATTCTGGCAAGTTCTTGGAACCTCGCTTGGATTTCCAAAATGCTATTTCCCTCTAGATCGTTAGTTCCCAAATGCACCAGGAAATCCGGTTTCCCTTCACAATCTCTAACCAGTTTGTACACCATGAACTTTGTTCTGTGCACTGTCACCAGAGATACTCACTACCTTCACCTGGCTGCATCCACCCCTGTCCTCCCACTGGATACCCTAATCATCGAGTCTCCCAATAACAGAACCTTAACACAGCTCATCATCCTATAGTTACCTCCACTATGCACTGTCAACCCCCATCACCCCCTTTATTCATGATCTCAATCCCATGGGAGTCTTCCTGCCTTATTAGAGACTCCCTTCTCACCCTCCCCTTTCTGCCTCCCTTGTTATTTTGCCCACTTAACTCAGACCCCCCCTGAATAGGTGTCCCCTTTAACCCTCTCCTATCTGAACCATTTATCCTGGCCCTGATGGTTTCCCCTTCCCCCATACCACCATCCTCCCCCTTGTAATAGTACTCCCCTACCTCCAGGGCACTCTGTGAGTCCCCTTTAGCTAGGGCCCCATCCTTGGTACAGACCCCCCAGCTGAAGAGGGGCCCCTTCCCCACCTCCTTGTCTCCCAGTTTCTCTCCAGTCATGCTCTCCTCCCTCATGTCTGCAATATGTTGTATCTCTCCCATCTGCTTAACATTTATGTTTCCCCTTCTCCCTCTGGGACTACTTCTATCCTTTCCATTGCTGGTCTGTGATGCCGTTTGGGTATCCAACTACCTCTCCCCGGCCACTGTATCAGTTTCCTCATTTCCACCAACCTCTTCCTCCCCCTCTAGGTTGCTTAGTAGCTCAAATTTATTGTAACACTCTATGCCAGCCTCCATCAAGTAACCTGAGTTTCCCCCGACTGCCCCTCTAAACTGCCCGTCTTCCTCCCCTCTTGCTCTGTTCTCTTTAGGAGCTCCCTTCCCACAGTCTGCTCTTTTAGACTTCCCCACAACAGCCCCTCCTGACTCTTCCCCCTCCACTCTCTTTATATTCGGAATGTTTACCTCGTACGCTTTCCCCTTTGCATTTACATCCCTATCTAAGGGTTCTCTGTCCCTAATATCCCCACTCCTGCTTGCTGTAACATAACGTTCTGTAATTTCTGAGCATTGCCCCAGCCTCCCCTCAGCCCCACCCTTCTGCTGCCCATATCCACACCCCTTATCCTTGGACACCCCCCAACTCCTCCAGCTTACTCCTTAACCAATATACTTCACTCCTGATACAAGATAGCTGTCTACAGAGTGGGAAGCCTCCCTCTCTCCAGGCCCAATTGAGAATTATTACCATCTCACAGCCCGTGCAGCCTACAACCCTTCCAAAGATGCCTGCCATGGTGGAATATGGCCACCCTGTTTGTCCATCTCTGTTTATAATGGCACACACCCCTTTTCTCAGTCCCTTCCCCCTGGAATAGTCTCTCTGTATACTGACTGCAGTTATTTACAAACCCAGTTTCGACCCCACCAATAAAGTTCCCAAGTCTCACAAACACATACAGTCCAGTGTGTGTGTCCAGTCCCACTAACAGTGTGTGTATGCAGACATCAGGTACGGCATGATGTCATGGGCCCATCAGTTCCTGTTGCTTCAAATTTCAGTCTCAAACAGAAATGCACAGCCCTTCAATCCCAACCCCCAGTGGCTTTTCAGTATTTAAGACAGCCTACAAAACAAGGTGGGTGGGAGGGCTCTACCAACACCAGGCAAACATCACATTTAAATTTCACTCTAATTATCACTGCCAAACAAGTGTTCCCAAGCCCCAATAGTTACAATATCACAGCCCAAGTAACAGTTTTAACTCAAAGTAGTAATTTTTAACACACAGAACTAATTTCAAGTACAAAACTATTAAAATATTACAGTTAAAACAGAAGATAAATCCAAACCTCTGTCCTGAAAAGCCTCCTGCTACTGTTCCCAAGTGAACAATGAAAGATAAGATGATTCTTGTAATTTCCCATCCCCCTAACACCAGGCAAACGTCACATTTAAATTTCACTCTAATTATCACTACCAAACAGGTGTTCCCAAGCCCCAATAGTTACAATATCACAGCCCAAGTAACAGTTCTAACTCAAAGTAGTAATTTTTAACACACGGAACTAATTTCAAGTACAAAACTATTCAAATATTACAGTTGAAACTGAAGATAAATCCAAACCTCTGTCCTGAAAAGCCTCCTGCTACTGTTCCCAAGTGAACAATGAAAGACAATGTTGTGCTCCTCAAGCCGAAGTCCTATTTACACTTTTCTCAGGCTGTAATTTTGTGCTGCTCCAGCCAGAGCCAAATTTATACTTTTCCTATGCTGTCATTTTGTCCTCTTCCAGCCATAGCCCAATTTATACTTTTCCCAGGCTGTAATTTTGTGCTCTTCCAGCCATAGTCAATTTATAATTTTCATGTGCTGCAATTTTCAACTCTTCCAGGAAAAAGTCAAATTTATACATTTCCTATGCTGTAATTTAGTACTCTTCCAGGCATAACCCATTTTATACTATTCACAGGCTGCGGTTTTATCCTCTTCCAACCATAGCCCAATTTCTAATTTTCACAGGATATCATTTTATGCTATTCCAGCTATTGCCCCATTTATGTATTTCAGTGGCTGTTATTTTGTGCTGTTCTAGCCACAGATCAATTTATACTTTTGTCTGTCTGTAAATGTGTGCCTACAGCCTTAGCCCAATTTAAACTTTTCTCAGGATGAAATTCTGTGCCATTCCATCAATAGTCAATGTATACTTTTTATAGGCTGTAATATTCTGCTATTCTAGCCATACAACAATTCATAATTTTCCAAGGCTGTAATTTTGTCATTTTCCAGACATAACCCTATTTATTCTTTTCCCTGGCTGTAACTGTATGCTCTTCCAGCCATAGCCCATTTACTACATTTCCCAGGCTGTCATTTTGTGCACTTCCAACCATTGCCCATTTTATTCTTTTCCCAGGCTGCCATTTTATGCTCTTCCATCCATAGGTCAATTTTTACTTTTCCCATGCTGTCACTTTGTGCTCTTCAAGCCATAGGCCAATTTATACATTTCCCAGGCTATAATATTGCTCTCTTCATCCATATCCAAATTTATGCATTTCAAAGGCTGTCATTTTGTGCTCTTCCAGTCACAGCTCAATTTATACTTTTGTCTGTCTGTAAATGTGTGCTCTTACAGCCTTAGCCCAATTTAAACTTTTCTAAGGCTGTTATTTTGAACTCTTCCCACCATAGCCCTATTAATATTTTTTCCCAGGCTGTAATATTCTGTTCTTCCAGCCATACCCCAATTTATGCTTTTCCCAGGCTGTAGTTTTGTGCTATTGCAGCCATAGCCCAATTTATAATTTTCCCAGGCTGTACATTTGTGCTCTTCCAGCTACAGTTCAATTTGTACTTTTCAGAGGCAGTTATTTTGAACTCTTCCAGCCATAGCCCAATATATACTTTTAACTTGCTGAAAGCTTGTGCCCTTCCAGCAAAAGCCTAATTTATACTTTTTTTTTTGCTGTAATTTAGTACTCATTCTGCCACAGTACAATGTATACTTTTCACAGGCTGCGATTTTGTGCTCTTCAAGCCATAGCCCAATGTATACTTGTCACAGGATGCAATTCTGTGTTCTTCAAGCCATAGTCAATTTATACTTTTCACAGGTTGCAATTTTGTGCTCTTCCAGCCATAGCATAATGTAAACTTTTCCCAGACTATACTTTTGTGCTCTTCCACCATACTCCAATTTACACTTTTTCCAGGCAGTGATTTTGTGATCTTCCAGCCATAGCCCAATTTATTATTTTCTCAGGCTGTAACCGTGTGCTCCTCCAGCCATAGCTAATTTATACTTTTCCCAGGATCTAACTGTGTGCTCTTCCAGCTATAGCCAATTTATACATTTCACAAGCTGCAATTTTGTGCTCTTCCAGCCATAGCCAATGTATACTTTTCTCATGCTTTAATTTTGTACTCTTCCAGCCATTGCCCATTTTATACTTTTACCCCGCTCTAATTTTGTGCTCTTCCTGCCATAGCCCAATTTATACTTGTCACAGGATGCAATTATGTGTTCTTCCAGCAGAAAGGTAATTTATATTTTTCACAGCCTGCAATTTTGTGCTTTTTAGCAATAACCTATTTATACTTTTCACAGGCTGTAATATTCTGCTCTTCTAGCCATAGAACAAGTTATGCTTTTCCAAAGCTGTAATTCTGTAATCTTCCAGACATAGCCCTATTTATTCTTTTCCTTGGCTGTAACTGTGTGCTCTTCCAGCCATTGCCCATTTTATACATTTCCCAGGCTGTCATTTTGTGCACTTCCAACCACTGCCCATTTTATACTTTTCCCAGGCTTTCACTTTGTGCTCTTCAAGCCATAGGCCAATTTATACCTTTCCCAGGCTATAATATTGCTCTCTTCTTCCATATCCAAATGTATACTTTTCCAAGGCTGTAATTTTGTGCTCTTCCAGCCACAGCCCAATTTATACTTTTGTCTGTCTATAAATCTGTGCTCTTACAGCCTTAGCCCAATTTTAACTTTTCTAAGGCTGTTATTTTGAACTCTTCTCACCATAGCCCGATTAATACTTTTCCCTGGCTGTAATATTCTGTTCTTCCAGCAATACCCCAATTTATGCTTTTCCCAGGCTGTAGGTTTGTGCTATTCCAGCCATAGCCCAGTTTATACTTTTCCCAGGCTGTAATTTTGTGCTCTTCCAGCTATAGTTCAATTTGTACTTTTCAGAGGCTGTTATTTTGAACTCTTCCAGCCATAGCCCAATATATACATTTAACTTGCTGCAAGCTTGTGCTCTTCCCAGCAAAAGCCTAATTTATACTTTTCCTTTGCTGTAATTTAGTACTGTTCCAGCCATAGCCCAATATATACTTTCACAGGCTGCAATTGTGTGCACTTCAAGCCATAGCCCAATGAATACTTTGCCCAGGCTATAATTTTGTGCTCTTCCCCCCATACTCCAATATACACTTTTTCCAGGCAGTGATTTTGTGAACTTCCAGCCATAGCCCAATTTATTATTTTCTCAGGCTGTAACTGTGTGCTCCTCCAGCCATAGCTAATTTATACTTTTCCCAGGATGTAATGGTGTGCTCTTCCAGCCATAGCCAATTTATTACATTTCACAAGCTGCAATTTTGTGCTCTTCCAGCCATAACCCAATGTATACTTTTCTCATGCTTTAATTTTATACTCTTCCAGGCATTGCCCTGTTTATACTTTTACCCAGCTATAATTTTGTGTTCTTCCAGACAAAGCCCAATTTATTGTTTTCCCAGGAAGCAATATTCTGCTCTTCCCACCATATCCCAAATTATACTTGTCTCAGGATGCAATTCTGTGTTCTTCAAGACATAGCCAATTTATACTTTTCACAGGCTGCAATTTTGTGCTCTTCCAGCCATAGCATAATGTATGCTTTTCCCAGGCTATCATTTTGTGCTCTTCCACCCGTACTCCAATATACACTTTTTCTTTTCCAGGCAGTGATTCTGTGATCTTTCAGCCATAGTCCATTTTATTCTTTTCTCAGGCTGTAACTGTGTGCTCCTCCAGCCATAGCTAATTTATACTTTTCCCAGGATGTAATTGTGTGTTCTTCAAGCCATAGCCCAATGTATACTTTTCCCATGCTTTAATTTTGTACTTTTCCAGCCATTGCTCCATTTATACTTTTACCCAGCTCTAATTTTGTGCCCTTCCCACCATAGACCAATTTATACTTGTCACAGGATGCAATTTTGTGTTCTTCCAGCAATAACGTACTTATACTTTTCACAGGCTGTAATATTGTGCTCTTCCAACCATAGTCCAATTTATACTTTTCCCACGCTGTTATTTAGTGCTCTTCCAACCATAGTCCAATTTATACTTTTCACATGCTGCAATTTTCTGCTCTTCCATCAAAAACCTAATTTATACATTTTCTATGCTGTAATTTAGTACCCTTCCAGCAATAACCCAATTTATACTTTTCATAGACTGCAGTGTTGTGCTCTACCAGCTATAGCCCAATTTATATTTTTTCCAGGCTGCAACTTTGTGCTCTTCCATACATAGCCCACTTTCTAATTTTATCATGATGTCATTGTGTGCTTTTCCAGCTATTGCCCTTTATGCATTTCAGAGGCTGTTATTTTGTACTCTTGCAGCCACAACCCAATTTAAACTGTTGTGTGTCTGTAAAAGCCCAATTTAAACATTTTTCAGACTGTTATTTTGAACTCTTACAGCCATAATTCTATTTATACTTTTCGAAGGCTGTAATATTCTGCTCTTCCAGCCGTAGCCTAATTTATGCTTTTCCCAGGCTGTCATTTTGTGCTATTAAAGCCACAGCACAATCTGTACTTTTCCCAGACTATAATGTTGTGTTCTTCCAGCCATAGCCCGATTTGTACTTTTCACAGGCTGCAATTTTATCCTTTTCCAGACATAGCCCTATTTATACTTTTCACATGCTGCACTTTTATCCTTTTCCAGCTGTAGCCTGATTTATACTTTTCTCAGACTGTAGTTTTGTGCTTTTTCAGCAACATTCCAATTTATTCTTTTCCAAGGATGGAATTGTGTAATCTTCTAGCTTTAGTGGAATTTAAACATTTCTCAGGCTGTTATTTTGTAATCCTTTAGCCATCACCCATTTATATGTTTCACTGGCTGCAAAATTCTGCTCTTCCAGCCATAGCCCAATTTATGATTTTTCCAGGCTGTAATTTGGTCCTCTTCCAGCCATAGTACCAATTAATACTTTTCCCAGGCTGTAATTTTGTCCTCTTCCAGCCATAGCCCAATTTATACTTTTCCCAGCCTGTAATTTTTTGCTCTTCCAACCATAGTGAATTTATACTTTTCACATGCTGCAATTTTCTACTCTTCCAGCAAAAGTCTAATTTATAAATTTCCTATACTGTAATTTAGTACTCTTCCATCAATAACCCCATTTATACTTTTCATATGCTGCAGAGCTGTGCTCTGCCAGCTATAGTCCAATTGATATTTTTCCAGGCTGCAACTTTGTGCTCTTCCAACCATAGCCCAATTTCTATTTTTCACATGCTGTCATTTTGTGCTATTCCAGCCACAGCCCAATGAATACTTTTGTCTGTCTGTAAATGTGTGCTCTTACAGCGTTAGCCCAATTTATACTTTTACCAGGCTGTAATATTCTGCTCTTCCAGCCATAGCCCAATGTATGCTTTCCCCAGGTTGCAATTTTGTGCTGTTCCAGCCATAGCCCAATTTAAACTTTCCCAATGCTTTAACTTTTTACTCTTCCAGACAAAGCCCGATTTATAGTTTTCCCATGCTGTAACTTTGTACTCTTACAGAGTATGCTCTTCCAGCCTTAGTCCAATTTAAACATTTCTCAGGCTGTTATTTTGTACTCCTACTGGCATAGCCCATTTATAAATTTCACTGGCTGTAATATTCTACTCTTCCAGCTATAGCCATATTTATGATTTTCCCAGGCTGTAATTTTGTCCTCTTCCAGCCTTAGCCCAATTTAAACTTTTCTCAGGCTGTTATTTTGAACTCTTCCAGCCACAGTCCAAGTTATACTTTTCGCAGGCTGTAATATTATGCTTTTCCAGTAATAGCTAAATTTATGCTTTTCTGAGGCTGTACTTTTGTGCTATTCCAGCCATAGGCCTATTTATACTTTTCCCAGGCTGTAATTTTGTGCTCTTCCAGCCATAGCCCAATTTATGCTTTTCCCCAGCTGTCATTTTGTGCTCTTCCAGCAAACCCTAATTTAGACATTTCCTATGCTGTAATTTACTACTCTTCCAGCCAAAACCCAATTTATGCTTTTCCCAGGCTGTAATTTTGTGCTCTTTCAGCATTATACCAATTTATACTTTTTCAATGATGTAATTGTATACTTTTCCAGTCTTAGTCCAATTTAAACATTTCTCAGACTGTTATTTTGTACTCCTCCAGCCATAGCCCATTTATACTTTTCCCAGGCTGTAATATTCTGCCATTCCAGCCATAGCCCAATGTATGCTTTTCCCAGGCTGTAATTTTGTGTTTTTCCAACCATAGCCCTATTTGTACTTTTCACATGCTGCAACGTTCTGCTCTTCCAACAAAAGTCTAATTTGTACATTTCCTATGCTGTTATGCAGCACTCTTGCAGCAATAACCCTATGTATACTTTTCATATTCTGCAGTGTTGTGCTTTGCCAGCTATAGTCCAATTAATTTTTTTCCAGGCTGCAAACTTTGTGCTCTTTGAACCATAGCCCAATTTTTAATTTTCACATGCTGTCATTTTGTGTTTTGCCATCCACAGCAGAATGTATACTTTTGTCTGTCTGTAAATGTGTGCTCTTAAAGCGTTAGCCCAATTTATACTTTTCCCAGGCTGTAATATTGTTCTCTTCCGGCCATAGCCTAATTTATGTTCTTCCCAGGCTGTAATTTTGTACTATTCTGGACATAGTTCAATTTATTCTTTTTCCAGGCTGACATTTTGTGCTCTTCCAGCAAAGCCTAATTTACAAATTTCCTATGCTGTAATTTAGTACTCTTCCAGTCATAGACCAATTTATATTTTTCACAGTCTGCAATTTTATTCTTTTCCAGCCATAGCCCAATTTAAACTTTTCTCAGGCTGTAATATTATGCTCTTCCAGCCATAGCCCAATTTACAGTTTTCCCAGACTGTAATTGTGTGCCAAACCAGCCATAGCCCAATTTATACTTTTCCCAGGATGTGATTGTATGATCTTCCAGCCATAGCCCAATATATTCTTTTCTCAGGCTGTAATGTTAGGCTCTATCATCCATAGCCCTATTTGTACTTTTCCCATGCTGTAACTTTGTGCTCTTCCAGACACAGCTCGATTTATACTTTTCCCATGCTGTAACTTTGTACTCTTCCAACTATTGCCAAATTTATATTTTTCCCATGATCTAAAATTGTGCTTTTCCAGATATAGCCTAATTCATACTTTTTCTAGACAGTAATATTCTGCTCTTCCAGCCATAGCCCAATTTATTCTTTTCCCAGGCAGTGAATTTGTGCTATTCCAGCCACAACCCAATTTATACTTTTCCTTGGCTATAATGTGGCTCTCTTGCAGCCATGGCACACTTTATACTTTTTGCAGGCTGCAATTCTGTGCTCGTCCAGCAGAAGGGCAATTTATATTTTTCACAGGCTGCAATTTTGTGCTTATCCAGCAATAACCAATTTATACTTTTCACAGGCTGTGCTATTTTGCGCTTCTTGCCGTAGAACAATTTATTCTTTTCCAAGGCTGTAATTTTATGATCTTCCAGACATGGCCCTATTTATTATTTTCCTAGGCTGCAACTGAGTGCTCTTCCAGCCATACAAATGTTATACATTTCCCAGTCTGTCATTTTGTACACATCCAACTATAGTCCATTTTATACTTTTCCTTGGCTGTCATTTTGTGCACTTAAAAGCATTGGTCAATTTATACTTTTCCCAGGCTCTAATTTTGTCTTCTTCCTGCCATCCCCTAATTTATACTTTTCACATGCTGTAATATTCTGCTTTACCAACAACAGAAACATTTATACTTTTTCCATGCTGTTATTTTGAGGTGTTCTAGCCACAACCCAATGTTTTCTTTTCCTAGGCTATGATTTGGTTTTCTTCCAGTCATAGTCAGTGTATACTTTTGACAGGCTACAGTTTTGTTTTCTTCCAGCAAAAGGGTATTTTACATTTTTCCCAGGTGGCAACATTGTGCTGTTTAAGCAATATACAATTTATACTTTTCACAGGGTGTAATATTCTGTACTTCTAGCCATAGAACAACTTATACTTTTCCAAGGCTGTAATTTTGTCATCTTCTAGATGTAGCCCAATTTATACTTTTGCCTGGCTGTAACTGTGTGCTCTTCCAACTATAGCCCATTTTATACATTTCCCAAGCCATCATTTTGTGCACTTCTACCATTGCACATTTTATACTTTTCCCAGGATGCACTTTTATCCTCTTCCAGCCATAGCCCATTTTATACTTTTCTCAGGCTGTAATTTTGTGTTCTTTCAGCAATATAACAATTTATACTTTTCCAATGATGTAATTGTATGCTCTTCCAGCCTTAGTCCAATTTAAACATTTCTCAGGCTGTTATTTTATGCTCACACAGCCATAGCTCATTTATAAGTTTCCCACACTGTAATATTCAGCTCTTGCAGCTATAGCTATATTTATGATTTTCCCAGGCTGTAATGTTGTCCTCTTCCAGCCTTAGCCCAATTTAAACTTTTCTCACACTGTTATTTTGAACTCTTCCAGCCATAGTCCAATTTATACATTTTGCAGGCTGTAATATTTTGCTCTTCCAACCATAGCTGAATTTATGCTTTTCCCAGACTGTAATTTTCTGCTTTTGCAGCCGTAGCCCCATTTATACTTTTCCTAGGCTGTCATTCTCTGCTCTTCCGACAAACCCAAATTTATACTTCTCCTATGACTCAAATTTAGTACTCTTCCAGACATAGCACAATTTATGCTTTTCCCGGGACGTGATTGTGTGCACTTTCAGCAATACACCAATTTACACTTTTCCAATGATGTAATTCTATGATCTTCCAGCCTTAGTCCGATTTAAACATTTCTCAGGATATTATTTTGTAGTCCTCCATCCGTAGCCCATTTACACTTTTCTCAGGCTGTAATATTCTGCTTTTCCAGCCATAGTCCAATTTATACTTTTCACATGCTGCAATGTTCTGCCCTTCCAGCAAAAGCCTAATTTATACATCTCCTATGCTGTTATTTAGAACCCTTCCAGCAATAACCCTATATAAACTTTTCATATCTGCAGTGTTGTGCTCTGTCAGCTATAGTCCAATTAATACTTTTTCCAGGCTGCAACTTTGTGCTCTTCCAACCATAGCCCAGTTTCCAATTTTCACATGCTGTCATTTTGTGCTATTCCGACCACAGACCAATGTATAACTTCGTCTGTCTGTAAATGTGTGCTCTTACAGCATTATCCCAATTTATACTTTTCCCAGGCTGTAATATTCTGCTCTTCCAGCCATAGCCCAATTTATGCCTTTCCCAAGTTACATCTTTTTGCTGTTCCAGCCATAGCCCAATTTATACTTTCCCCATGCTGTAACTTTGAGCTCTTCCAGACATAGCCTGATTTATACTTTTCCCATGCTGTAATTTTGTACTCTTCCAGCCATTGTCAAATTTACATTTTCCCCATGCTCTAATTTTGTGCTTTAGCAGATATAGCCCAATTCATACTTTTCCAAGGCAGTAATATTCTGCTCTTCCAGCCATAGCCCAATTTATACTTTTCCCAGGCATTAATTTTGTGCTATTTCAGCCACAGCCCAATTTATACTTTTCCTAGGCTATAATGTTGCTCTCTTGCAGCCATAGCAAAGTTTATACTTTTTGCAAGCTGCAATTCTGTGCTAGTCCAGCAGAAGGGCAATTTATATTTTTCACAGGCTGCAATTGTGTGCTTTTCCAGCAATAGCCAATTTTATTTTTCACAGGCTGTGCTATTCTGCTGTTCAAGCAATAGAACAATTTATACTTTTCCAAGGATGTAATTTTGTGATCTTCAGGACATAGCCCTATTTTTTTCTTTTCCCAAGCTGCAACTGTGCCCTCTTCCAGCCATATCAAATTTTATACATTTCCCAGGCAGTCATTTTGAGCATGTCCACCCATAGTCCATTTTATACTTTTCCTTGGCTGTCATTTTGTGCTCTTAAAAGCATTGGCTAATTTATACTTTTCCCAGGTTTAATTTTGTCTTCTTCCTGCCATCCCCTAATTTATACTTTTCACATGCTGTAATATTCTGGGTTTTTCAACCACAGAACAATTTATACTTTATTTATACTTTATTGCTGTATGTTTGTGTTGTACTAGCCACAACCCAAAGTTTTCTTTTCCTAGGCTATTATTTATTTTCTTCCAGCCATTGTCAGTGTATACTTTTCACAGGCTACAATTTTGTGTTCTTTCAGCAGAAGGGTATTTTACATTTTTCCCTCACTGCAATTTTGTGCTGTTCCATCCATTGCCAATTTATACTTTTCACAGGGTGTAATATTCTGTTCTTCCAGCCATAGAATAATTTATACTTTTCCAAGGCTGTAATTTTGTCATCTTCTTGACTTAGCCAAATTTATACTTTTTCCTGGCTGTAACTGTGTGCTCTTCCAACCATAGCCCATTTTATACATTTTCCAGGCTGTCATTCTGTGCACTTCTACCATTGTCCATTTTATACTTTTCACAGGATACACTTTTTTTCTCTTCGAGCCATAGCTCATTTTATACTTTTCTCAGGCTGTAATTTTGTGCTCTTTCAGCAATATACCAATTGATACTTTTCCAGTAATGTAATTGTATGCTCTTCCAGCCTTAGTCCAATTTAAACATTTCTCAGGCTGTTATTTTGTACTCCTACTGGCATAGCCCATTTATAAATTTCACTGGCTGTAATATTCTACTCTTCCAGCTATAGCCATATTTATGATTTTCCTAGGCTGTAATTTTGTCCACTTCCAGCCTTAGCCCAATTTAAACTTTTCTCAGGCTGTTATTTTGAACTGTTCCAGCCATAGTCCAATTTATATTTTTTGCAGGCTGTAATATTCTGCTCTTACAGCCATGGCCAGATTTATGCTTTTCCGATGCTGTAATTTTGTGCTATTCCAGCCATATCCCAATTTATACTTTTCCCGGGCTGTAATTTTGTGCTCTTCCAGCCATAGCCCAATTTATGCTTTCCCCAGGCTGTCATTTCGTGCTCTTCCAGCAAACCCTACTTTATACATATCATATGCTGTAATTTAGTTCTCTTCCTGCCAAAACCCAATTTATGCTTTTCCCAGGCTGTAATTTTGTGCTCTTTCAGCATTATACCAATTTATATTTTTCCAATGATGTAATTGTGTACTCTTCCAGCCTTAGTCCAATTTAAACATCTATCAGGCTGTTGTTTTGTACTCCTACAGCCATAGTCCATTTATAAGTTTCTCTGGCTGTAATATTCTGCTCTTCCAGCTATATCCATATTTATGATTTTCCCAGGCTGTAATTTTGTCCTCTTCTAGCCTTAGCTCAATTTAAACTTTTCTCATGCTGTCATTTTGAACTCTTCCAGCCATAGCCCAATTTATACTTTTCACAGGCAGTAATATTCTGCTCTTCCAGTCATAGCCAAATTTATGCTTTTCCGAGGCTGTAATTTTGTGCTATTCCAGCCATATCCAATTTATACTTTTCCCAGGCTATAATTTTGTGCTCTTCCATCCATAGCCGAATTTATGCTTTTCCCAGGCTGTCATTTTGTGCTCTTCCCGCGAACCCTAATTTATACATTTCCTGTGCTGTAACTAGTACTCTTTTGGCCAAAGCCCAATTTATGCTTTTCCCAGGCTGTAATTTTTTGCTTTTTCAGCATTATTCCATTTTAACTTTTCCAATAATGTAATTGTATACTCTTCCAGCCTTAGTCCATTTAAACATTTCTCAGGCTGTTATTTTGTGCTCCTCCAGCCATAGCCCATTTATACTTTTCCCAGGCTGTAATATTCTGCCCTTCCAGCCATAGCCCAATTTATTCTTTTCACATGCTGCAATGTTTGCTCTTCCAGCAAAAATCTAATTTATATATTTCCTATGCTGTTGTGCAGTACTCTTCCAGCAATAACCCTAGTTATCCTTTTCATATTCTGCAGTGTTGTGCTTTGCCAGCTATAGTCCAATTAATATTTTTTCCAGGCTGCAAACATTGTGCTCTTCCAATCATAGCCCAATTTCTAATTTTCACATGCTGTCATTTTGTGCTATGCTGTCCACAGCCCAATGTATACTTTTATTTGTCTGTAAATGTGTGCTCTTAAAGCACTAGCCCAGTTTATACTTTTCCCATGCTGTAATATTGTGCTCTTCCAGCCATAGCCCAATTTATGTTCTTCCCAAGCTGTAATTTTGTGCTATTCTGGGCATAGATCAATTTATTATTTTCCCAGTCTGTAATTTTGTGCTGTTCCAGCATAGCCTAATTTATACATTTCCTATGCTGTCAGTTAGTACTCTTCCAGTCATAGACCGATTTATACTTTTCACAATCTGCAGTTTTATTCTTTTCCAGCCATAGCCCAATTTATACTTTTCTCAGGCTGTAATATTCTGCTCTTCCAGCCATAGCCCAATTTATGATTTTCCCAGGCTGTAATTTTGTGCTATTCCAGCAATAGACCAATTTATGCTTTTCCCAGGCTGTGATTGTATGATTTTCCAGCTATAGCCCAATTTATTCTTTTCTCAGGCTGTAATGTTAGGCTCCATCATCCATAGCCCTATTTGTACTTTTCCCATGCTGTAACTTTGTGCTCTTCCAGACACAGCCCGATTTATACTTTTCCCATGCCATAATTTTGTACTCTTCCAGCCATTGCCAAATTTAGATTTTCCTCCTGCTCTAATTGTGTGCTTTTCCAGATACAGCCTAATTCATACTTTTTCTAGACAGTAATGGTCTGCTCTTCCAGCCATAGGCCAATTTATGCTTTTCCCAGGCAGTACTTTTGTGCTATTCCAGCCACAAACCAATTTATACTTTTCCATGGCTATAGTGTTGCTCTCTTGCAGCCATAGCCCAGTTTATAACAGACCACAAGGCATCGAGACTTGCCCCCCCGGACAACCGATCCAAGCCCACAAGCTCCTGGAGGGTCACGAGGGCTGGAGGAACCACTGCCCATCCTCCCCACAGACCACAAGGCATTGAGACTCGCCCCTCCAGACAACTGATCCAAGCCCACAAGCTCCTGGAGGGTCACAAGGGCTGGAGGAACTTCTGCCCACCCTTCCCACAGACCACAAGGCATCGAGACTCACCCCCGGACCTTGATCAGGAGTCGGCTAACCTGTGACTGCAGGGCTGCTCAACCCAGCAGCAACTCTAAGAGCATTGTGATTTGGCGCCAAAACGCTTAAATTTGGACTAGCTGCCTCCGAAAAGAAAAGCTGCCTTTAATCCTAAAAGTCGAGCAGCACAACAGAATGTTTTGTTTTTAAACTTTTCTTTTTTTTATGCCCTAGAGCTAATTATGCTGCTGCTGTGAAAATGGCCTTAAAGTTTACCTTTCTCCTGAGCCAATTTATGTGTAGTCACTGAGAGTTAAGCTTTTTGTTCTTACCTGCCACGCCTTGCACAGCTCTGTTATAAAATCTCCCTCTCTCTTCCCTTAGCCCACATGCTCCTGGAGGTCATGAGGGCTGGAGGACTCGCTGCCCGCCTTCCCAGCACAGACCACAAGGCATGAGACTCACCCCCAACCTTGATCCAGGTACGGCTAACGCAGCGGCTGAAGGAGCAGCTCAACCAGCAGCAACTCTAGGCGCATTGTTGGACCCCGCCGGCACTGCGCACCGGCTCCCCACCCTTGGTCGGCTTTGTATTATATAGGTGGTGTCACGTGAGGCTGCAGAACCAATCAGCCCACTTTTCCACTTGCAGGTTATACCCACTGAACACTAGGGGGATCCTGCCTCCTAACACCTATTCCCCTCCATTTATATCTTATAGCAATATGTATCTCATAGGTCTCTGTATACTCACATTGCCCCTCACTCTCCTATCCCCCCAGCACCCCTACTGAAAACCTCTCTGTCACCCCTGCATGCACACATCTGCCAGCACCACAGCCACCCATAGATCATCCCCCCACTGCTCCTAGCCCTCCCGTCTCCCTTCCGCTCACCACTAGTGCACCTCACACACTGGACTACCCTATCCCCACCCCACCCTCCACCAGTGCCCACCCCCAGTACACAACTGCCAATGGTCTCCTCTTTCCTAGCCCTACCCCTCCTTAACTCCCTACCCATCCCCTGCACTGCCCCCACAGATTCTCACACCAGCCCAGGTACCCCTACCACTCGCCAAGTCCTTTCCTCTGACTTCGTCATCCTGCTTTCTCCTGCTTTCTGGGAATGTCCACCCTAACCCCGGACCAGGACCACCAGCATCGCCCCCTGCAGGTCATGGAATCCGCACTGCCTCCATGAATATCCAAAGTCTCCCAAAGAAGACTGCTGCACTCCAGAATTGGATCTCTCAACACAAGCCCGACATTCTTGCATTAGTGGAGACCTGGCTCTCTCAATCTACCTCAGGCTCTGCTGTCTCCCTCCCTGGCTTCAATCTCTTCAGAGAAGATCGTGTGGGTAAGCGTGGCGGCGGCTGCGCAGTCTACCTAAGTAACTCTCTCCTTGGTCACGTGCTACCGTCCCCCAAGCTTGACCATGGGGCACAAGCCATCACAATAAAAATCACCCCTGACCCAGGCCGTGGCCCTCTGTACCTCACAACCACCTATGTACCCCCACGTGTACAAAATCTAGTGGTCTGCTCCCTCACCGACTATCTCTCTACCCTGCCACACAAGGCTGATCAGCTTGTCCTTGGAGACCTCAACATCAATTGGCTTGGCTCCACTTCAGTGCAAATTAAGGACAATTTCTCAGCCCTTGACCTATCCCAATTAGTGACTCGGCCCACTAGATTTAACCAATCAAGTGGGACCAGCTCTCTACTAGACATTGTGCTCTCAAACTGCCCGCACAAAAAAGGTAGTTAGCATCTTAGCCGATGCCCTTAGTGACCACTCACCTATTCTCTGCTTCTGGTCTTCCCCCACACATACCCCTGTGTACAAAGCAACCCCCCATTGACGCTTCTGCCCCGGGGGCCTTAACAACCTAAAGCAGTACCTTGCCCAGGTCGACTGGTCCCCAATCTCTATTGCAACAGACATAGATACTGCTCTAGCCTTCCTCACCAATACCTTCTGTAAGGCCTGTGACATCTTTGCCCCTGTCACCAACACCCACCCCAAGAGACACACTGCTGTCTGGATTTCCCCCTTCCTGATCCAACAACTAAAGCAGCGTGATAACCTATGGCACATTGCTGTCGAGACTGGCAGGTCAGCAGACAGGCAAGCCTACAATGCAGCTCGCAACCAGTGCACCTGGGCCATAAGACAAGCCAAAGCCAACTACTATCAAACTGCCTTAACCTCCTCTTGGGGCTCTGCCCGAGCCTTCTGGGATAACATTAAGGAGTTAAACGGGAAGACCCGCTCCTCTCCTCCCTCCCAGATGGTTATTAATGGTGCAATTAATACTGACCTATCTCGTGTTGCTGACTGCCTCAACACAACTTTCTCAGACCTTAGTGCAGTCCTTCCTACTCCCTTCTTTGACCCCATCCCTATAACCAACCTCCCAGCTGCTTTGTGCCCCCCTTTTCTCTTCAAGGCTATCTCCCCCCAAGATGCTAAACCACTCCTCCTAAAAACCCTCACCTCTCACAACCCGAGCAGTGACCCCCTTGACTCCAGGATACTCCACCTGACACTGGATGTCATGCTAGCCCCCCTCACTGACCTACTTAATCGCTCCCTGTGCCTCGGACAGTTCCTGAGTGCATGGAAACAGGCCGTAATCACCCCATCCATAAAAATGGAGACTGCACTATACCAAACAACTACAGACCTATCTCCATCCTCCCCCCCTCAAAAACTCTGGAGAAAATAGTATCCACACAACTCATGGATTACCTATCCAACTACAACATACTTTGCCCAGAGCAGCACGGCTTCCACTCCGGTCACAGCACCACCACAGCCCTACTGGAATTTTCCCACCAAATACACTCTGCACTAGATGCAGGGGAGATTGCTGGGGCAGTGTTCATAGACCTATCTAAGGCCTTCGACACTGTGAGTCACCCATTAATGCTTGACACCTTCTGCCAGCTGGGTCTCTCATCTGGCCCACTGGCCTGGTTCTCCAGTTACCTCAGGAATAGATCCCAATGGGTTAAATTAAATGGAATCCTATCTACTGCACTGCCTATATGCTCCAGGGTCCCACAAGGCTCCATCCTAGACCCCACATTATTCAGTCTCTTTTTAAACACCCTTCCCAGCTCCTGTACAGGCAAACTGCTTCTTTATGCAGATGATGCAGTCCTAGTCACCTCGCACCCTGATCCACTCACCCTCCAGAGCTCCCTGCAACTTTCCTTCAGCCAAGCTGTAAAATGGTTCCTCGACCATCGCCTGGTTCTGAATCTCAAAAAGACAAAATCAATGATCTTTGCACAGAGACAGAGTAACTCCAAAAATGCTCCACTTTGCATCATTCCTGACACCCTCCACCCCCCCTTGAGCAGGTATCAACATACAAATACCTGGACATCACCTTTTACTCGGCTCTCTCCTACCATGCCCATGTCAGTGCGTTGTCCTCTGCCATGAATGCCCGGATTGGACTCCTATACATCACAAAGACTACCTCCCTGAGTTCGCCCTATGGCTGGCTGTCTCTTCCTCCATCCTGTCTTTGGTTGACAACGGACTCCCCATCTATGCAGCCACTGACCCTACTGCCCTCACTAAAATACAGACCTCTATCAACAAAGCCTGCAGGCTCCTGACCGGTGCCCCCAGCAGAACTCACACATGCCAGCTCTACTCCACCTCAAACATACTCAATTTTGAAGAACGCCTGCAATACCACACCTGTATACTGGCAAAAAAGGCTCTACTTGGGTTATGTCCCACAGGAGTCGCTACACCGCTTCTACAGCCTCCCACTTGGTCACCACCCATAATACCAACAAAGCCACCTTCCAGGTGCCCAGAGCCAGGACCTCACTTGCACAAAGGTCCTTCCACCACAGAGCACCATCCTGGTGCAACTCCCTCCCCATGCACATCACAAACATCCCCAAAATTGGCCCCTTCAAAACCACCCTACGCAAACACCTCATGAGTACTTGTAGCTGTAGTTGCCTGTCCTAGGGCTATCTGAGTGTGCCTTCAAATCCAACCTGTCCCTGTATGATTTATCCTTTTCGTGAATTCTTCTGCAACTTGGCTATATTTACTTACTCTTGAAATGCCTGTTATATATACTGTTTGTGTATCACCTGTGCTGTTCCCACGGTCTAGCTTCACAATTATGTTGTCTCCCCTCCCTTGCGATGAGGTGCCTTTGTAAATGAGTCTCTGACTCAAAGGTTTGTAAATCTGATATATGAATAAATAAAAAAAATATATATATAGCTTTCACAGGCTGCAGTTCTGTGCTCGTCCAGCAGAAGGGCAATTTTTATTTCTCACAGGCTGCAATTTTGTGCTTTTCCAGCAATAGCCACTTTATATTTTTCACAGGCTGTGCTATTCTGCTCTTCAAGCCATAGAACAATTTATAATTTTCCAAGGCTGTAATGTTGTGATCTTCCAGACATAGCCCTATTTATTCTTTTCTCAGGCTGTAACTGTGTGCTCTTCCAGCCATATCAAATTTTATACATTTCCCTGGCTGTCATTTTGTGCATGTCCAACTACAGTCCAATTTATACTTTTCCTTGGCTGTCATTTTGTGCTTTTAAAAGCATTGTCAATTTATGCTTTTCCCAGGCTTTCATTTTGTCTTCTTCCTACCATCACTAATTTATACTTTTCACATGCTGTAATATTCTGCTTTTCCAATAACAGAACAATTTATACTTTTCCCATGCTGTAATTTTGAGTTGTTCTAGCCACAGCCCAATGTTTTCTTTTCCTAGGCTATGATTTGGTTTTCTTCCAGCCATACTCACTGTATACTTTTCACAGGCTACAATTTTGTATTCTTCCAGCAGAAGGGTATTTTACATTTTTCCCATGCTGCAACATTGTGCTGTTCCAGCAATAGGCAATTTATACTTTTCACAGGGTGTAATATTCTGTTCTTCTTGCCATAGAACAACTTATACTTTTCCAAGGCTGTAATTTTGTCATCTTCTAGACATAGCCCGATTTATACTTTTTCTTGGCTGTAACTGTGTGCTCTTCCCACTATAGCCCATTTTATACATTTCCCAGGCTGTCATTCTGTGCACTTCTACCATTGCATATTTTATACAGTTCCCAGGATGCACTTTTATCGTCTTCCTGCCATAGCCCATTCTTTACTTTTCTCTGACTGTAATTTTGTGCTCTTTCAGCAATATAACAATTTATACTTTTCCAATGATGTAATTGTATGCTCTTCCAGCCTTAGTACAATTTAAACATTTCTCAGGCTGTTATTTTGTACTCCTACAGCCATAGCCCATTTATAAGTTTCCCACGCTATAATATTCAGATCTTCCAGCTATAGCCATATTTATGATTTTCCCATGCTGTAATGCTGTCCTCTTCCAACCTTAGCCCAATTTAAACTTTTCTCACGCTGTTATTTTGAACTCTTCCAGCCATAGTTCAATTTATACTTTTCGCAGGCTGTAATATTCTGCTCTTCCAACGTTAGCTGAATTTATGCTTTTTCTGGGCTGTAATTATGTGCTATTGCAGCCATAGCCCCATTTATACTTTTCCCAGGCTGTAATTCTATGCTCTTATATCCCTTGCCCAGGTGATACTTTTCCCAGGCTGTAATTTTGTGCTCTTCCAGAAAACTCAAATTTATACTTTTTCTATGCTCTAATTTAGTACGCTTCCAGCCATAGCCCAGTTCATGCTTTTCCCAGGAGGTAATTGTGTGCTGTTTCAGCAATATACCAATTTACACTTTTCCAATTATGTAATTGTATGCTCTTCCAGCCTTAGTCCGATTTAAACATTTCACAGGATGTTATTTTGTAGTCCTCCAGCCATAGCTCATTTACACTTTTCCCAGGCTGTAATATTCTGCTTTTCCTGCCATTGTGCAATTTATGCTTTTCCCAGGCTGTAATTTTGTGCTCTTCCAACCATAGCCCAGTTTATACTTTTCACATGCTGCAATTTTCTGCTCTTCCAGCAAAAGTCTAATTTATACATTTCCTATGCTGTTATTTAGAACTCCTCCAACAATAGCCCTATATAAATTTTTCATATCTGCATTGTTGTGCTCTGTCAGCTATAGTACAATTCAATTTTTTTTGCAGGCTGCAACTTTGTGCTCTTCCAACCATAACCCAATTTCTAATTTTCACATGCTGTCATTTTGTGCTATTCCAGCCACAGACCAATGTATACTTTTGTCTGTCTGTAAATGTGTGCTCTTACAGTGTTAGCCCAATTTTTACTTTTCCCAGGCTGTAATATTTTGCTCTTCCAGCTATAGCCCAATTTATGCTTTTCCCAGGTTGCATTTTTTTGCTGTTTCAGCCATAGCTCAATTTATACTTTCCCTATGCTGTAACTTTTTGCTCTTCCAGACATAGCCCGATTTATAGTTTTCCCATGCTGTAATTTTGTACTCTTCCAGCCATTGTCAAATTTATATTTTTCCCATGCTCTAATTTTGTGCTTTTCCAGATATAGCCCAATTCATACTTTTCCCAGGCAGTAATATTCTGCCCTTCCAGCCGTGGCCCAATTTATGCTTTTCCCAGGCTGTAATTTTGTGCTAGTTCAGCCACAGGCCAATTTATACTTTTCCTAGGCTATAATGTTGTTCTCTTGAAGTCATAGCCCAGTTTGTACTTTTCACAAGCTGCAATTCTGTGCTCGTCCATCAGAAGGGCAATTTATATTTTTCACAGGCTGCAATTTTGTGCTTTTCCAGCAATAGCCAATTTATGTTTTTCACAGGCTGTGCTATTCTGTTCTTCAAGCCATAGAACAATTTATACTTGTCCAAGGCTATAATTTTGTGACATTCCAGACATGGCCCTATTTATTCTTTTCCCAAGCAGCAACTGTGTGCTCTTCCAGACATATCACATTTTATACATTTCCCAGGCTGTCATTTTGTGCATGTCCAACCATAGTCCATTTTATACTTTTACTTGGCTGTCATTTTGTGCTCTTAAAAACATTGGCTAATTTATACTTTTCCCAGGCTGTAATTTTGTCTACTTCCTGCCATCCCCTAATTTATACTTTTCACATGCTGCAATATTCTGCTTTTCCAACCACAGAACAATTTATACTTTTCCCATGCTGTATTTTTGTGTTGTTCTATCCACAACCCAATGTTTTCTTTTCCTAAGATATGATTGGGTTTTCTTTCAGCCATTGTCAGTGTATACTTTTGACAGGCTACAATTTTGTGTTCTTCCAGCAGAAGGGTAGTTTACATTTTTCCCAGCCTGCAATTTTGTGCTGTTCCAGCCATAGCCAATTTATACTTTTCACAGGGTGTAATATTCTGTTCTTCTAGCCATAGAATAATTGATACTTTTCCAAGGCTGTAATTTTGTCTTCTCCTAGACATAGCCCAATTTATACATTTCCTGGCTGTAACTGTGTGCTCTTCCAACCATAGCCCATTTTATACATTTCCCAGGGTGTCATTCTGTGCACTTCTACCATTGCCCATTTTATACTTTGCCCAGGATGCTGTTTTATTCTCTTACAGCCATAGCCCATTTTATATTTTTCTCTGGCTGTAATTTTGTGCTCTTTCAGCAATGTACCAATTTATACTTTTGCAATGATCTAACTGTATGCTCTTCCAGCCTTAGTCCAATTTAAACAATTCTCAGGCTGCTGTTTTGTACTCCTATAGCCACAGCCCATTTATAAGTTTCACTGGCTGTAATATTCTGCACTTCCAGCTATAGCTATATTTATGATTTTCCCAGACTGTTATTTTGTCCTCTTCCAGCCTTAGCCCAATTTAAACTTTTCTCAGGCTGTTATTTTGAACTCTTCCAGCCATAGTCCAATTTATACTTTTCGCATGGTGTAATATTCTGCTCTTACAGCCATAGCCGAATGTATGCTTTTCTGATGCTGTAATTTTGTGCACGTCCAGCCATAGCCCAATTTATACTTTTTCCAGGCTGTAATTTTGAGCTTTTCCAGCCATATTCCAATGTATGCTTTTCCAAGGCTGTCATTTTATGCTCTTCCAGCAATCCCTAATTCATACTTTTCCAATGCTGTAATTTAGTACTCTTCCAGCCAAAACCCAATGTGTGCTTTTCCCAGGCTGTAATTTTGTTCTCTTTCATCATTATAAAAATGTATACTTTCCAGTTATGTAATTGTATACTCTTCCAGCCTTAGTCCACTTTAAACATTTCTCAGGCTGTTATTTTCTACTCCTACAGCCAGAGCCCATTTAAAAGTTTCACTGGCTGTAATATTCTGCTCTTCCAGCTATTGCCATATTTATGATTTTCCTAGGCTGTAATTTTGTCCTATTCCAGCCTTAGCCCAAGTTAAACTTTTCTCAGGCTGTTATTTTAAACTCTTCCAGCCATAGTCTAATTTATACTTTTCGCAGGCTCTAATATTGTACTCTTGCAGCCATAGCCGAACTTATGCTTTTCCGAGGCTGTAATTTTGTGCTATTCCAGCCATAGCCCAATGTATGCTTTTCCCAGGCTGTCATTTTGTGCTCTTCCAGTAAATCTTAATTTAAACATTTCCTATGCTGTAATTTAGTACTCTTCTAGCCAAAACCCAATGTATGCTTTACCCAGGCTGTAATTTTATGCTCTTTGAGCATTATATCAATTTTTACTTTTCCAATGATGTAATTGTATACTCTTCCAGCTTTAGTGCAATTTAAACATTTCTCAGGCTGTTATTTTGTACTCCTCCAGCCATAGCCCATTTACACTTTTCCCAGGCTGTAATATTCTGCCCTTCCAGAAATAGCCAAATTTATGCTTTTCCCAGGGTGTAGTTTTGTGCTCTTCCAACCATAGCCCAATTTATACTTTTCACATGCTGCAATGTTGTGCTCTACCGGCAAGTCTAATTTATACATTTTCTATGCTGTTATGCACTACTCTTCCAGCAATAACCTTATTTATACTTTTCATATTCTGCAGTGTTGTGCTTTGCCAGCTATAGTCCAATTAATATTTTTTCCAGGCTGCAAACGTTGTGCTCTTCCAACCATAGCCAATTTCTAATTTTCACATGCTGTCATTTTGTGTTATGCTGTCCACAGCCCAATGTATACTTTTATCTGTCTGTAAATGTGTGCTTTTAAAGAGTTTGCCCAATTTATACTTTTCCCAGGCTGTAACATTGTGCTCTTCTAGCCATAGCCCAATTTATGTTCTTCCCAGGCTGTAATTTTGTGCTGTTCCGGGCATAGCTCAATATATTCTTTTTCCAGGCTGTAGTTTTGTGCTTTTCCAGATTTAGCCCAATTCAAACTTTTTCCAGACAGTAATATTCTGCTCTTCCTGCCATAACCCGATTTATGCTTTTCCAAGGCAGTCATTTAGTGCTATTTCAGCCACAGTCCAATTTATACTTTTCCTAGGCATATAAGGTTGTTCTCTTGCAGCCATAGCCCAGTTTATAGCTTTTTGCAAATGCAATTCTGTGCTCATCCAGCAGAAGGGCAATTTATATTCTTCACAGGCTGCAATTTTGTGCTTTTCCAGCAATAACCAATTTATACTATTCACAGGCTGTGCTATTCTGCGCTTCTAGCCATAGAACAATTTATACTTTTCCAAGGCTGTAAATTTTGTGATCTTCCAGACATAGCCCTATTTATTCTTTTCCCAGGCTGCAACTGTGTGCTGTTCCAAACATATCAAACTTAATACATTAAACAGGCTGTCATTTTGTGCACATCCAACTATAGTCTATTTTATACTTTTCCTTGGCTGTCGTTTTGTGCTCTTAAAAGCATTGGTGAATTTATACTTTTCCCAGGCTTTAATTTTGTCTTCTTAATACCATCCCTTAATTTATACTTTTCACATACTGTAATATTCTGCTTTTCAAACCACCAGAACAATTTATACTTTTCCCATGCTGTAATTTTGTGTTGTTCTAGCCACAACCCAAAGTTTTCTCTTCCTAGGCTATGACTTGGTTTTCTTCCAGCCATTGTCAGTGTATACTTTTCACAGGCTACAATTTTGTGTTCTTCCAGGAGAAGGATATTTTACATTTTTCCCAGGCTACAACATTGTGCTGTTCCATCAATTTGCAATTAATACTTTTCACAGGGTGTAATATTCTGCTCTTCTAGCCTTAGAACAACTTATACTTTTCCAAGGATGTAATTTTGTCATCTTCTAGACATCGCCCAATTTATACTTTTGCCTGACTGTTACTGTACGCTCTTACAACCATAGCCCATTTTATGCATTTCCCAGGCTGTCATTCTGTCCACTTCTACCATTACCCATTGCCGCACCAAACAAAAGGGTGGAGGAGTTGCCCTTTATTATAAAGAGCATCTCAATGTCTCTGTACTCCAGTCTTGGATAACAAATCACTGTGAAGCTCTGCATACAGTTCTACAACTAGGTGGTGATAAAAGGCTAAATCTGATCTGTGCCTACAATCCTCCAAAGGGGGCTCTCCCTGGCTTAAATGGGCTCTTGGATTATCTGGCCACTCTAAAGGGTAGATCTGAAGTCATACTAATGGGAGACTTCAACCTAGACCTATCAGGGAGTCACACCGGTACATATACTGAAGCTCTCGCCCCACTTAACCTCACTCAACTTTTTCTAGCCCTACACGCATCTCTTCCAACTCAGAGCACAAATCTCTCCTGGACTGGATGGCTACAAATAAAGCAAATAAAATAATTGCTGCAGGGACCTTTTCGGATTCTATTAGTGATCACCTGCCTATGTTCTGTATCTGGAATGGCCACTGCCTTAAACCCCCCACAAGAATCATTCAATTTCGGGATTTTGCCAAACTAAACCATACTGCACTTCTCGAGGATATTAATATTATAGACTGGTCTCCCATCTATCACACTGATGATGTAAACACAGCACTTGAATACCTGAAGTCTCAGCTTCTGGCCCTTCAGGATCTGCACATCTCTCTGAAAAAAAGGCGTCTCAGGGGCTCCCCTAATAAATGGCTAAAAAAAGACCTCCTTCAAGCCATGATAAAAAGAGATAAGTCCTGGACCTTGGCAAAGAAGTCCCAACAAGCAGAAGACTGGGTTAACTATAAACAACTAAGAAATGCCTGCAAAAAAGATATTCGGGAGGCTAAAAGGAGCTACTGCCTTAAGCTTCTCCAGTCATCAGTGGGTGATACCAGGGGTTTTTGGAACCGCATCAAAAATTTCATTGGGCAAAGGCCCAAGACGACCATTACCGACATGACACTGAATGATGCAAACTGTAATAAGTTACCTACTATTGCTAATGCTCTTAATGCACAATTCTCAGATCTCTCCGAATACACTGAGAAATTCAACCAACCTCTTTCACCTCCTCCTGAGGTGCAACTTTCACATGAAACCCCTTTGCCTCACATTAGTCTCCTCCACGAGGTGCTGCATCTCCTCAAATCAGTATCCACCCTATGGATCTGCTGGCCCGGATGGGCTACTGCCAAGCTTCTTGAAGCAGGCAGCCCCTGCCCTTGCTGGTCCTATTGCAAGAATCTTTAATCTTTCCATAATAACCCAAATGGTACTAACATTGTGGAAAACCGCTCGGATTGTCCCTGTTCTCAAAAAAGGGGATACCAAACATATGTCAAACTATAGACCGATTGTCATTCTCTCTTCCCTAAATAAACTTCTCGAGAAGGCCATCGCTACTCAGGTCACAAATTACCTGCACCTTAACAACCTTATATCCCCTAACCAGCACGGATTCCGAACAGGACACAGCACCACAACTGCTCTACTTCAGCTGACAAATGCAGTCCTTACAGCAATGGATAAGATCCTGATCAGTGGGGCCATATTTATCAATCTCACAAAGGCATTTGACCTTGTGAATCACTCTCTGATACGTTCCAAACTGTCCTGCCTTGGCTTTGACCTGTCGACCATCTCCTGGTTCAATAGCTACCTCTCAGGGAGGTTGCAATTTGTCCAAATTGAATCCACCATCTCAAATATTTCCCCTACCTCTGTTGGAGTCCCCCAAGGATCTTTCTTGGCCCACTACCTTTCTCCCTTTTCATGAACAACTTGCCCTCCCTTCCCTGCTCCTCCTCATTAATCCTTTATGCTGATGACACGGTGCTTCTCTCCAGTGGTAAAGATCCCTCATCAGTAAGAGCACATCTTCAAGCAGACTTCAACTGCTTGCAGGAGTGGTTACTACAGAACAGGATCCTAATGAATGCTAAGAAAACTGTAACTATGCTTTTTGGCCCCCCGTCAAGAATCAAATCTCTTACTCCAGACTTATTGATACATTCTCTAGATGACTCCCCTCTTGAATTAGTTACCTCCTTCAGGTATCTAGGAGTCACTCTCGACCCATCTCTTGACTTTAACCTCCACATTGCGGCTACATGTAAGACAGTTTACTCAAAACTTGGTCTTGACCTTAAAATTAGGTCCTCCCTCAATGATGCTGCCCGGCTTGCTATTGCACAAGGATTTCTCCTCCCTGCTCTAACATATTGCTCTCAGGTTTACCTTAAAGCTAGCAAAGGAGAGCTCCAGAAATGGAGCACCTGCTATAACAGTATATGCAGATTGGCTCTCTCTACTCACAGACTTACCCATCATTGCCTGCTCTACTTGAAACTAAATTGGCTCTCCCCAGACTCGCTCAGACACTATTCTGCAGGTTGTACCATTGATAATATGATCAGAATGGGGTCCCCTAAATATCTTGCTGAACTATTAACTCAGCCCTCCCAAGCATACCTCCTCTGGGCATCTGCTCAAACCCAACTTGAAATTCCCAGATATCTCACACAAAAAGGAGAATGATCCTTCACCATATCTGCCCCCCGCTCCTGGAACTCCATTCCTCCCACATCAAACTCTCCAAATCCCACAAGGCCTTTAAACTGAGTCTTCGGGCACACCTATTAGAATCTGACTGCTGCTCTTGTGCTGTAACTTGAGCCTCTCTCCTAGCATTTTCTTCTCCCTATGGCACTTACTGATTTCCTGCTGGTCTCCAAAATCTGAAAGTTTCCCACATCCAGCAGAAATCCTATTGCTATAATGCTACTTCATTTAAGTTTTGTTTGCTGGTTGTCGTTTCAGTTTAGTCATTGATGTATCATCAGATGAAAATAATTAATGTAATGTTATCTGTTTCTCTTTGTCATCACTGATAATGGCTGTACCTGGCTGTATACTATTCAAATGTTTGTACTTACCTCATGCTGCATCATGAAATACTCTTTAATGTTGACTCTGGTCTCCCCTGTCTGTACTCTCCCGGGTTGTGCCAGAATATAGGCAACATTGTTGTCTAGTGTACTTACCCGGTAAACAAAAAACAAATAAATAAGTACTTTTCCCAGGATGCACCTTTATCCTCTTCCAGCCATTGCCCATTTTATACTTTTCTCAGGCTGTAATTTTATGCTCTTTCAGCCATATAACAATTTATACTTTTCCAATGATGTGATTGTATGCCCTTCCAGCCTTAGTCCAATTTAAACATTTCTCAGGCTGTCATTTTGTACTCCTACAGCCATAGCCCATTTATAAGTTTCCCAGGCTGTAATATTCTGCTCTTCCAGCTATAGCCATATTTATGATTTTCCCAGGCTGTAAAGTTGTCCTTTTCCCACCTTAGCCCAATTGTAACTTTTCTCACGTTGTCATTTTGAACTCTTCCAGCCATAGTCCAATGTATACTTTTCGCAGGCTATAATATTGTGCTCTTCCAAACATAGCTGAATTTATGCTTTTCCCAGGCTGTAATTTTGTGTTATTATATCCCTTGCCCTGTTGATACTTTTCCCAGGCTGTAATTTTGTGCTCTTCCAGAAAACTCAAATTTATACTTTTCCTGTGCTCTAATTTAGAACTCTTCCAGCCATAGCCCAATTTATGTTTTTCCCAGGATGTAATTGTGTGCTCTTTCAACAATACACAAATTTATACTTTTCCAATTATGTAATTGTATGCTCTTCCAGTGTTAGTCTGATTTAAACATTTCTCAGGATGTTATTTTGTAGTCCTCCAGCCATAGCCCATTTAAACTTTTCCCAGGCTGTAATATACTGCTTTTCCAGCCATAGCCCTAATTATGCTTTTCCCAGGCTGTAGTTTTGTGCTCTTCCAACCATAGCCCAATTTATACTTTTCACATGCTGCAATTTTCTGCTCTTCCAGCAAAAGCCTAATTTATACATTTCCTATGCTGTTATTTAGAACGCTTCCAGCAAAAACCCTATATAAACTTTTCATATTCTTCAGTGTTGTGCTCTGTCAGCTAGAGTCCAATTAATATTGTTTCCAGACTGCAACTTTGTGCTCTTCCAACCATTGCCCAATTTCTGATTTTCACATGCTGTCATTTTGTGCTATTCTGGCCTCAGACCAATGTATACTTTTGTCTGTCTGTAAATGTGTGCTCTTACAGCATTGGCCCAATTTATACTTTTCCCAGGCAGCAATATTCTGCTCTTCCAGCCATAGCCAAATTTATAGTTTTCCCATGCTGTAATTTTGTACTCTTCCAGCTATTATCAAATTTATATTTTTCCCGTGCTCAAATTATGTGCTTTTCCAGATATAGCCCAATTCATACTTTTCCAAGGCAGTAATATTCTGCTCTTCCAGGAATAGCCCAATTTATGTTTTTCCCAGGCTGTAATTTAGTGCTATTTCAGCCACAGTCCAATTTATACTTTTCCTAGGCAATAAGGTTGTTCTCTTGCAGCCATAGCCCAGTTTATACTTTTTTGCAAACTGCAATTCTGGGCTCGTCCAGCAGAAGGGCAATTTATATTTTTCACAGGCTGCAAATTTGTGCTTTTCCAGCAATAGCCTATTTATACTTTTACAGGCTGTGCTATTCTGCTCTTCAAGCCGTAGAACAATTTATACTTTTCCAAGGCTGTAATTTTGTGATCTTCCAGACATAGCCCTATTTATGTTTTTCCCAGGTTGAAGCTGTGTGCTCTTCCAGGCATATCAAATTTTATACATTTCCCAGGCTGTCATTTTGTGCACGTCCACCCATATTCCATTTTATACTTTTCCATGGCTATCATTTTGTGCTATTAAAAGCATTGGCTAATTTATACTTTTCCCAGGATGTCATTTTATCTTCTTCCTGCTGTCCCCTAATTTATACTTTTCTCATGCTGTAATATTCTGCTTTTCCAATAACAGAACAATTTATACTTTTCCCATGCTGTATTTTTGTGTTGTTCTAGCCACAACCCAATGTTTTCTTTTCCTAGGCTATGATTTGGTTTTCTTTCAGCCATTGTCAGTGTGTAATTTTCACAGGCTACAATTTTGTTTTCTTCCAGCAGAAGGGTAGTTTACATTTTTCCCAGGCTGCAATTTTGTGCTGTTCCAGCCATAGCCAATTTATACTTTTCACAGTGTGTAATATTCTGTTCTTCTAGCCATCGACAATTTATACTTTTCCAAGGATGTAATTTTGTCATCCCCTAGACATAGCCAAATTTATATGTTTCCTGGCTGTAACTCTGTGCTCTTCCAACCATAGCCCATTTTATACATTTCCCAGGCTGTCATTCTGTGCAATTCTACCATTGCCCATTTTATACTTTTCAGAGGATGCTCTTTTATCCTCTTCAGTCATAGCCCATTTTATACTTTTCTCAGGCTGTAATTTTGTGCTCTTTCAGCAATATACCAATTTATACTTTTCCAATTATGTAATTGTATGCTCTTCCAGCCTTAGTCCAATTTAAACATTTCTCAGGCTGTTATTTTGTACTGCTACAGCCATAGCCCATTTATAAGTTTCACTGGCTATAATAATCTGCTCTTCTAGCCTTTGCCATATTTATGATTTTCCTAGGCTGTAATTTTGTCCTCTTCCAGCCTTTGCTCAATTTAAACTTTTCTCAGGCAGTTATTTTAATCTCTTCCAGCCACAGTTCAATTTATACTTTTCGCACACTGTAATATTCTGCTCTTTTAACCATAGCTGAATTTATGCATTTCCAAGGCTGCAATTTTGTGCTATTCCAGCGATAGCCTAATTTATACTTTTCCCAGTCTGTAATTTTGTCCTCATCCAGCAAACCCTAATTTGTACATTTCCTATGCTGTAATTTAGTACTTTTTCGCCCAAAGATCAATTTATGCTTTTCCCAGGCTGTAATTTTGTGCTCTTTCAGCATTATACCAATTTATACTTTTCCAATAATGTAATTGTATACTCTTCCAGCATTTGTCCAATTTAAACATTTCTCATGCTGTTATATTGTACTCCTCCAGTCATAGTCCATTTATACTTTTCCAATGCTGTAATATTCTGCCGTTCCAGCCATAGCCCATTTTTTTCCTTTTCCAAGGCTGTTATTTTGTGCTTTTACAACCATAGTCCATTTTATACTTTTCACATGCTGCAATGTTCTGCTCTACCAGCAAAAGTCTAATTGATACATTTCCTGACTATTATGCAGTACTCTTTAAACAGCACCCTATTTATACTTTTTATATTCTGCAGTGTTGTGCTTTGCCAGCTATAGTCCAATTAATATTTTTTCCAGGCTGCAAACATTGTGCTCTTCCAACCATAGCCCAATTTCTAATTTTCACATGATGTGATTTTGTGCTATGCTGTCCACAGCCCAATGTATACTTTTGTCTCTCTGTAAATGTTTGCTCTTAAAGCATTAGCCCAATTTACACTTTTCTGAGGCTGTAATATAGTGCTTTTCCAGCCATAGCCCAATTTATACATTTCCTATGCTGTAATTTAGTACTCTTCCAATCATAGAACAATTTATACTTTTCACAGTCGGCAGTTTTATTCTTTTCCAGCCATGGCCCAATTTATACTTTTCTCAGGCTGTAATATTCTGCTCTTCCAGCCATAGCTCAATTTATGTTCTTCCCAGGCAGTAATTTTGTGCTATTCCAGGCATAGCTCAATTTATTCTTTTCCCAGGCTGTAAATTTGTGCTTTTCTAGCAAAGCCTAATTTATATATTTCCTATGCTGTAATTTAGTACTGTTCCAGTCATAGACCAATTTATACTTTTCACAGTCTGCAATTTTATTCTTTTCCAGCCATTGCCCAATTTATACTTTTCTCAGGCTGTAATATTCTGCTCTTCCTGCCATAGACCAATTTTTAATTTTCCCAGACTGTAATTTTGTGCTATTCCAGCCATAGACCAATTTATACTTTTCCCAGGCTGTGATTGTATGATCTTTCAGCCACAGCACAATTTATTCTTTTCTCAGGCTGTAATGTTAGACTCGATCATCGATAGCCCTATTAGTACTTTTCCCATGCTGTAACTTTGTGCTCTTCCAGACACAGCCTGATTTATACTTTCCCCATGCTGTAGTTGTGTACTCTTCCAGCCATTGCCAAATTTATATTTTTCCATGGTTTAATTTTGTGCTTTTCCAGAAATCGCCCAAGTCATACTTTTTCCAGACAGTAATATTCTGCTCTTCTAGCCATAGCACAATTTATGCTTTTCCCAGGCAGTGATTTTGTGCTATTCCAGCCACAACCCAATTTATACTTTTCCTTGGCAATAGTGTTGCTCTCTTGCAGCCATAGCCGAGTTTATAGTTTTCGCAGGCTGCAATTCTGTGCTCGTCCAGCAGAAGGGCAATTTATGTTTTTCACAGGCTGCAATTTTGTGCATTCCCAAGCAATAACCAATTTATACTTTTCAAAGGCTGTGTTATTCTGCACTTCTAGTCATAGAACAATTTATACTTTTCCAAGGCTGTAATTTTGTGATCTTCCAAACATAGCCCTATTTATTCTTTTCCCAGGCTGCAACTGTGTGCTCTTCCAGCAATATCATATTTTATTAATTTCCCATGCTCTTATTTTGTGCACATCCAACTACAGTACATTTTTTACTTTTCCTTGGTTGTCATTTTGTGCTCTTAAAAGCATTGGACAATGTATACTTTTCCCAAGCTTTAATTATGTCTTCTTAATGCCATCCCCTAATTTATACTTTTCATGAATGCTGTAATATTCTGCTTTTCCAAACACCAGAACAATTTATACTTTTCCTATGCTGTAATTTAGTGTTGTTCTAGCCACAACCCAAAGTTTTCTTTACCTAGGCTATGATTGGGGTTTCTTTCAGCCATAGTCAGTGTATACTTTTCACAGGCTAAAATTTTGTGTTCTTCCAGCAGAAGGGTATTTTAAATTTTTCCCAGGCTGCAACATTGTGCTGCTCCAGCAATTGGCAATTTATAATTTTCACAGGATGTAATATTCTGCTCTTCTAGCTTTAGAACAACTTATATTTTTCCAAGGCTGTAATTTTGTCATCTTCTAGACATAGCCCAATTTATACTTTTGCCTGGCTGTAACTGGGTGCTCTTCCAACCATAGCCAATTTTATACATTTCCCAGGCTGTCATTCTGTGCACTTCTACCATTGCCCATTTTATACTTTTCCCAGGATGCACTTTTATCCTTTTCCAGCCATAGCCCATTTTAAACTTTTCTCTGACTGTAATTTTGTGCTCTTTCAGCTGTATAACAATTTGTACTTTTCCAATGATGTAATTGTATACTCTTCCAGCCTTAGTCTGATTTAAACATTTCTCAGGATGTTAATTTGTAGTACTCCAGCCATTGTCCATTTACACTTTTCCCAGTCTGTAATATTCTTTTTTTCCAGCCATAGCCCAAATTAGGCTTTTCCCAGGCTGTAGTTTTGTGCTCTTCCAACCATAGCCCAAGTTATACTTTTCACAAGCTGCAATTTTCTGCTCTTCCAGCAAAAGCCTTATTTATACATTTCCTTTGCTGTTATTTAGAACTCTTCCAGCAATAACCCTATATAAACTTTTCATATTCTGCAGTGTTGTGCTTTATCAGCTATAGTCCAATTAATATTCTTTCCAGGCTACAACTTTGTGCTCTTCCAACCATAGCCCAGTTTCTGATTTTCACATGCTGTCATTTTGTGCTATTCTGGCCTCAGACCAATGTATACTTGTATCTGTCTGCAAATGTGTGCTCTTACTGCATCAGCCCAATTTATACTTTTCCCAGGCTGCAATATTCTGCTCTTCCAGCCATAGCCAAACTTATGCTTTTCCCAGGTTGAAATGTTTTGCTGTTCCAGCCTTTGCCCAATTTCTACTTTCCCCATGCTGTAACTTTGTGCTCTTCCAGACATAGCCCAATTTATACTTTTCCCATGCTGTAATTTTATACTCTTCTAGCTATTGTCAAATCTATATTTTTCCCATGCTCTAATTTTGTGCTTTTCTAGATGTAGCCCAATTCATGCTTTTCCCTGGCAGTAATATTCTGCTCTTCCAGGAAAAGCCCAATTTATGCTTTTCCAAGGCTGCAATTTGGTGCTATTTCAGCCACAGCCCAATTTATACTTTTCCTAGGCTATAATGTTGTTCTCTTGCAGCCATAGCCCAGTGTATACTTCTCGCACGCTGCAATTCTGTGCTCGTCCAGCAGAAGGGCAATTTATATTTTTCACAGACTGTAAATTTGTGCTTTTCCAGCAATAGCTGATTTATACTTTTCACAGACTGTGCCTTTCTGCACTTCAAGCCATAGAACAATTTATACTTTTCCAAGGCTGTCATTTTGTGATCTTCCAGACATAGCCCTATTTATTCTTTTCCCAGGTTGCAACTGTGTGCTCTTCCAGCCATATCAAATTGTATACATTTCCCAGGCTGTCATTTTGTGCAAGTCCAACCATAGTCCATTTTATACTTTTCCTTGGCTGTCATTTTTTGCTCTTAAAAGCATTGGCTAATATATACTTTTCCCAGGCTGTATTTTTGTCTTTTTCCTGCCATCCCCTAATTTATACTTTTCACATGCTGTAATATTCTGCTTTTCCAACAGCAGAACAATTTATACTTTTCCCATGCTGTATTTTTGTGTTGTTCTAGCCACAATCCAATGTTTTCTTTTCCTAGGCTATGATTTGGTTTTCTTCCAGCCATTGACAGTGTATACTTTTCACAGGCTACAATTTTGTTTTCTTCCAGCAGAAGGGTAGTTTACATTTTTCCCAGACTGCAATTTTGTGCTGTTCCAGCCATAGCCAATTTACACTTTTCACAGTGTGTAATATTCTGTTCTTCTAGCCATCAACAATTTATACTTTTCCAAGGATGTAATGTTGTCATCCCCTAGACATAGCCAAATTTATATGTTTCCTGGCTGTAACTCTGTGCTCTTCCAACCATAGCCCATTTTATACATTTCCCAGGCTGTCATTCTGTGCACTTCTACCATTGCCCATTTTATACTTTTCAGAGGATGCTCTTTTATCCTCTTCAGCCATAGCCCAATTTATACTTTTCTCTGGCTGTAATTTTGTGCTCTTTCAGCAATATACCAATTTATACTTTTCCAATTATGTAATTGTATGCTCCTCCAGCCTTAGTCCAATTTAAACATTTCTCAGGCTGTTATTTTGTACTGCTACAGCCATAGCCCATTTATAAGTTTCATTGGCTATAATAATCTGCTCTTCTAGCCTTTGCCATATTTATGATTTTCCTAGGCTGTAATTTTGTCCTCTTCCAGCCTTTACTCAATTTAAACTTTTCTCAGGCAGTTATTTTAATCTCTTCCAGCCACAGTCCAATTTATACTTTTCGCACACTGTAATATTCTGCTCTTCTAACCATAGCTGAATTTATGCTTTTCCAAGGCTGTAATTTTGTGCTATTCCAGCGATAGCCTAATTTATACTTTTCCCAGGCTGTAATTTTGTCCTCATCCAGCAAACCCGAATTTGTACATTTCCTATGCTGTATGTTTCCTGGCTGTAACTCTGTGCTCTTCCAACCATAGCCCATTTTATACATTTCCCAGGCTGTCATTCTGTGCACTTCTACCATTACCCATTTTATACTTTTCAGAGGATGCTCTTTTATCCTCTTCAGCCATAGCCCATTTTATACTTTTCTCAGGCTGTAATTTTGTGCTCTTTCAGCAATATACAAATTTATACTTTTCCAATGATGTAATTGTATGCTCTTCCATCCTTAGTCCAATTTAAACATTTCTCAGGCTGTTAATTTGTACTCCTACAGCCATTTCCCATTTATAAGTTTCACTGGATGTAATATTCTACTCTTCCAGCTATAGCCACATTTATAATTTTCCCAGGCTCTAATTTTGTCCTCTTCCAGCCTTTGCTCAATTTGAACTTTTCTCAGGCAGTTATTTTAACCTTTTTCAGCCACAGTCCAATTTATACTTTTCACAGGCTGTAATATTCTGCTCTTCTTACCATAGCCAAATTTACGCTTTTCTGAGGCTGTAATTTTGTGCTATTTCAGCCTTAGCCCAATTTATACTTTTCACAGGCTGTAATTTTGTGGTCTTCCAGCAAACCCTAATTTATACATGTCCTATGCTGTAATTTAGTACTTTTTCGGCCAAAGTCCAGTTTATGCTTTTCCCAGGCTGTAATTTTGTGCTCTTTCAGCATTATACCAATTTATACTTTTCCAATAATGTAATTGTATACTCTTCCAGCCTTAGTCCAATTTAAACATTTCTCAAGCTGTTATTTTGTACTCCTCCAGTCATAGTCCATTTATACTTTTCCCAGGCTGTAATATTCTGCCGTTCCAGCCATAGCCCATTTTATGCTTTTCCCAGGCTGTTATTCTGTGCTTTTCCGACCATAGCCCAATTTATACTTTTCACATGCTGCAATGTTCTGCTCTTCCAGCAAAAGTCTAATTGATACATTTTCAATGCTGTTATGCAGTACTCTTCCAGCAGAGCATTATTTATACTTTTCATATTCTGCAGTGTTGTGCTTTGCCAGCTATAGTCCAATTAATATTTTTTTTCCAGGCTGCAAACATTGTGCTTTTCCAACCATAGCCCAATTTCTAATTTTCACATGATGTGATTTTGTGCTATGCTGTTAACAGCCCAATGTATACTTTTGTCTCTCTGTAAATGTGTGCTCTTAAAGTGTTAGCCAAATTTATACTTTTCCCAGGCTGTAATATTCTGTGCTTCTACTCATAGAACAATTTATCCTTTTCCCAAGGCTGTAATTTTGTGATCTTCCAGACATAGCCCTATTTATTCTTTTCCCAGGCTGCAACTGTGTGCTCATCCAGCCATATCAAATTTTATACATTTCCCAGGTTCTTATTTTGTGCACATCCAACTACAGTCCATTTTTTACTTTTCCTTGGTTGTCATTTTGTGCTCTTAAAAGCATTGGTGAATTTATACTTTTCCCAGGCTTTAATTTTGTCTTCTTAATGCCATCCCCTAATTTATACTTTCACATGCTGTAATATTCTGTTTTTCCAAACACCAGAACAATTTATACTTTTCCCATGCTGTAATTTAGTGTTGTTCTAGCCACAACCCAAAGTTTTCTTTTCCTAGGCTATGATTTGGTTTTCTTCCAGCCATTGTCAGTGTATACTTTTCACAGGCTACAATGTTGTGTTCTTCCAGCAGAAGGGTATTTTAAATTTTTCCCAGGCTGCAACATTGTGCTGCTCCAGCAATTGTCAATTTATACTTTTCACAGGGTGTAATATTCTGCTCTTCTAGCCTTAGAACAACTTATACTTTTTCAAGGCTGTAATTTTGTCATCTTCTAGACATAGCCCAATTTATACTTTTGCCTGGCTCTAACTGGGTGCTCTTCCAACCATAGCTCATTTTACACATTTCCCATGCTGTCATTCTGTTCACTTATACCATTGCCCATTTTATACATTTCCCAGGATGCACTTTTTTCTCTTGCTGCCATAGCCCATTTTATACTTTTCTCTGACTAATTTTGTGCTCTTTCAGCAATATAACAATTTATACTTTTCCAATGATGTTATTGTATGCTCTTCCAGTCTTAGTCAGATTTAAACATTTCTCAGGATGTTAATTTGTAGTCCTCCATCCATAGCCCATTTACACTTTTCCCCGGCTGTAATATTCTGCTTTTCCAGCCTTATCCCAAATTATGCTTTTCCCAGGCTGTAGTTTTGTGCTCTTCCAACTATAGTCCAATTTATACTTTTCACATGCTGCAATCTTCTGCTCTTCTAGCAAAAGCCTAATTTATACATTTCCTATGCTCTTATTTAGAACTCTTCTAGCAATAACCCTATATAAACTTTTCATGTTCTGCAGTGTTGTGCTCAATCAGTTATAGTCCAATTACTATTGTATCCAGGCTGACACTTTGTACTCTTCCAACCATAGCCCAAGTTCAGATTTTCACATGCTGTCATTTTGTGCTATTTCGGCCTCAGACTAATGTATACTTTTGTCCATCTGTAAATGTGTGCTCTTACAGCGTTAGCCCAATTTATACTTTTTCCAGGCTGCAATGTTCTACTCTTCCAGCCATAGCCAAATTTATGCTTTTCCCAGGTTGAACTATTTTGCTGTTCCATCGATTGCCCAATTTATACTTTCCAAATGCTGTAACTTTGTGCACTTCCAGACAAAGCCTGATTTATAGTTTTCCCATGCTGTAATTTTGTACCCTTCCAGCTATTGTCATATTTATATTTTTCCAAGCTCTAATTTTGTGCTTTTCCAGATATAGCCCAATTCATACTTTTCCCTGGCAGTACTATTCTGCTCTTCCAGCCATAGCCCAATTTATGCTTTTCCCAAGCTGTAATTTAGTACTATTTCAGCCACAGCCCAATTTAGACTTTTCCTTGGCTATAAGATTGTGCTCTTGCAGCTATAGCCCAGTTTATACTTCTCGCAAGCTGAAATTCTGTGCTTGTCCAGCAGAAAGGCAATTTATATTTTTCATAGGCTGCTATTTTGTGCTTCTCCAGCAATAGCCGATTTACACTTTTCACAGGCTGTGCTACTCTGCATTTCAAGCCATAGAACAATTTATACTTTTCCAAGTCTATCATTTTGTGATATTCCAGACATAGCTCTAATTATTCTTTTCCTAGGCTGCAACTCTGTGCTCTTCCAGCCATATCAAATTTTATACATTTCCCAGGCTGTCATTTTGTGCACGTCCACCCATATTCCATTTTATACTTTTCTTTGGCTGTCATTTTGTGCTCTTAAAAGCATTGTCTAATTTATTCTTTTCCCAGGCTGTAATTTTGTCTTCTTCGTGCCATCCCCTAATTTATAGTTTTCACATGCTGCAATATTCTGCTTTTCCAACCACAGAACAATTTATACTTTTCCAATGCTGTATTTTTGTGTTGTTCTTTCCACAACCCAATGTTTTCTTTTCCTAGGGTATGATTTGGTTTTCTTCCAGCCATTGTCATTGTATACTTTTCACAGGCTACAATTTTGTGTTCTTCCAGCAGAAGGGTAGTTTTCATTTTTCCCAGGCTGCAATTTTGTGCTGTTCCAGCAATAGCCAGTTTATAGTTTTCACGGGGTGTAATATTCTGTAATTCTAGCCATAGAACAATTTATACTTTTCCAAGGCTGTAATTTCGTCATCTCCTAGACATAGCCCATGGCTGGAAAAGCAGAATATTACAGCCTGGGAAAAGTGTAAATGGGCTATGGCTCTAGGGCTACAAAATAACATCCTGAGAAATGTTTAAATCAGACTAAGGCAGGAAGAGCATACAATTACATCATTGGAAAAGTATAAATTGGTATATTGTTGAAACAGCACACAATTACATCCTGGGAAAAGCATAAATTGGGCTATGGCTGGAAGAGTACTAAATTAGAGCATAGGAAAAGTATAAATTTGGAGTTTCTGGAAGAGCACAGAATTACATCCTGGGAAAATTATAAATGGGGCTATGGCTACAATAGCACAAATTTACAACATGGGAAAAGCATAAGTTCAGCTATGGTTGGAAGAACACAATATTACAGCCTGCGAAAAGTATAAATTGCACTATGGCAGGAAGAGTTAAAAAAAACAGCATGAGAAAAGTTACAATTGGGCTAAGGATGGAAGAGGACAACATTACAGCCTGGGAGAATTATAGATATGGCTATAGCTGGAAGAGCAGAATATTACAGTCTGGAAAACTTATTAATGGGCTATGGCTGCAGGAGTACAAAATAACAGCCTGAGAAATGTTTAAATTGGACTAAGGCTGGAAGAGCATGCAATTACATCACTGGACAAGTATGAATTGTTATATTGCTGAAAGAGCACAAAATTACAGTCCGAGAAAAGTATAAAATGGGCAATGGCTGGAAGAGAATAAAAGTGCATCCTGGGAAATGTATAAAATGGGCAATGGTAGAAGTGCATAGAATGACAGCCTGAGAAATGTATAAAATGAGCTATGGTTGGAAGAGCACACAGTTACAGCCAGACAAATGTATAAATTGGGCTATGTCTAGAAGATGACAAAATTACAGCCTTGGAAAAGTATAAGTTGCTCTAATGCTAGAAGAGCAGAATATTACACCCTGTGAAAAGTATAAATTGCCAATTGCTGGAGCAGCACAATGTTGCAGCCTGGGAAAAATGTAAAATACCCTTCTGCTGGAAGAACACAAAACTGTAGCCTGTGAAAAGTATACACTGACTATGAAAAACCAAAACATAGCCTAGGAAAAGAAAACTTTGGGTTGTGGCTAGAGCAGCACAAAATTACAGCATTGGAAAAATATAAATTATGGGATGGCATTAAGAAGACAAAATTAATGCCTGGGAAAAGTATAAATTGGACAATGATTTTAAGAGCGCAAAATGACAACCAAGTAAAAGTATAAAATGGACTGTAGTTGGACGTGCACAAAATAAGAGCCTGGGAAATTAATAAAATTTGATATGGCTGGAAGAGCACACAGTTGCAGCCTGGGAAAAGAATAAATAGAGCTATGTTTAGAAGATCACAAAATTACAGCCTTGGAAAAGTATTAATTGTTTTATGACTAGAATCACAGAATAGCACAGCCTGTGAAAAGTATAAATTGGTTATTGCTGGGAATGCACAAAATTGCAGCCTGTGAAAAATATAAATTGCCCTTCTGCTGGATGAGCACAGAATTGCAGCCTGCGATAACTGTAAACTGGGCTATGGCTGCAAGAGAGCAACACTATAGACAGGGAAAAGTATAAACTGGGTTGTGGCTGGTATAGTACAAAATTACTGCCTGGGAAAAGTATAAATTGGGCTATGGTTGGAAGAGCAGAATATTACTGTCTGGAAAGAGTATGACTTGGGCGATATCTGAAAAAGCACAAAATTAGAGCTTGGGAAAAATCTAAAATTGGCAATGGCTGGAAGAGTACAAAATTTCAGCATGGGAAAAGTATAAATCAGACTGTGTCTGGAAGAGCACAAAGTTACAGCATGGGAAAAGTACTAATAGGGCTATGGATGATCGAGCCTAACATTACTGTCTGAGAAAAGAATAAATTGGGCTGTGGCTGGAAGATCATACCATCACAGCCTGGGAAAAGTATAAATTGGTCTATGGCTGGAATAGCACAAAATTATGTCTTGGAAAATCATAAATTGCTTGATGGCAGGAAGAGCAGATTATTACAGCCTGAGAAAAGTATAAATTGGGCTATGGCTGGAAAATAATAAAATTGCAGACTGTGAAAAGTAAAAATCGGTCTATGACTGGAAGAGTACTACGTTACAGCATAGGAAATGTATAAATTAGGCTTTGCTGGAAGAGCACAAAGTTACAGCATGGGAAAAGAATAAATTGAGCTATGCCAGGAATAGCACAAAATTACTGCCTGGGAAGAACATAAATTGGGCTATGGCCAGAAGAGTACAATATTACAGTCTGGGAGAAGTATAAATTGGAATAATGCTTTAAGAGCACACATTTACAGACAGACAAAGTATAACAACACCGCAGAATATGAAAAGTATAAATAAGGAACTGCTGGAAGAGTACTGCATTATATCCTAGGAAATGTATCAATTACACTTTTGCTGTAAGAGCAGAACATTGCAGCATGTGAAAAGTATAAAATGGGCGATGGTTAGAAAAGTACAGAATAACAGCCTGGGAAAGCATAAATTGGGCAATGGCTGGAATGGCAGAATAACAGAGCCTGGGAAAAGTATAAAAGGACTATGACTGGAGGATTACAAAATAACAGCATGAGAAATGTTTAAATTGGACTAAGGCTGGAAGAGTATACAATTACATTATTGGAAAAGTATAAATTTGTATAATGCTGAAAGATCACAAAATTACAGCCTGGGAAAAGTATAAATTAGACTATAGCTGGAATAGCACAAAATTACAGCCTCAGAAAAGCGTAAATTTGGCTATGGTTAGAAGAGCAGAATATTACAGCCTGCGAACAGTATAAATTGGACTGTGGCTGAAAGAGGTTAAAATAACTGCCTGAGAAAAGTTTAAAATGAGCAAACGCTGGAAGAGAACAAAATTAGAGCATGGGAAAATCATAAATGTGGCTATAGCTGGAAGAGCAGAATATTACATCCAGCGAAACTTATAAATGGTCTATGGCTGTAGGAGTACAAAATAACAGCTTGAGAAATGTTTAAATTGGACTTAGGATGGAAGACATACAATACCATCATTGGAAAAGTATAAATTGTTATATTGCTGAAAGAGCACAAAATTACAGTCAGAGAAAAGTATAAAATGGGCTATGGTTGGAAGAGCACACAGATACAGCCTGGAAAAAGAATAAATTGGGCTATGTCTACTAGATGACAAAATTACAGCGTTGGAAAAGTATAAATTGTCTATGGCTAGAAGAACAGAATATTACACACTGTGAAAAGTATAGATTGGCTAAGGCTGGAACAGCACAAAATTGCAGCCTGGGAAAAAATGTAAACTAAATTTCCACTGGAAGAACACACAGCTGTAGCCTGAGAAAAGTATACACTGACAATGGGTGGAAGAAAACCAAATCATAGCCTACAAAAAAAAAACATTGGGTTGTGGCTAGAACAACACAAAAATACAGAAAAAGAAAAGTATAAGTTGTTCTGTTGTTGGAAAAGCAGAATATTACAGCATGTGAAAAGTATAAATTAGGGGATGGCAGGACGAAGACAAAATTACAGCATGGGAAAAGTATAAATTAGCCAAAGCTTTTAAGAGCACAAAATGACAGCCAAGGAAAAGTATAAAAATGGACTATGGTTGGACTTTCACAAAATGACAGCCTGGGCATTGTCTAAAATTTAATCTGGTTGGAAGAGCACACAGTTGTAACCTGGGAAAATAATAAATAGGGCTATGTCTGGAAGATCACAAAATGATAGCCTTGGAAAAGTATAAATTGTTCTATGGCTTGAAGAGCAGAATAGCACAGCCTGTGAAAAGTACAAATCAGCTATTGCTGGAACAGCACAAAATTGCAGCCTGTGAAAAATATAAATTGCCTTTCTGCTGGATAAGCACAGAATTGCAGCTTGCGAGAAGTATAAACTGGGCTATGGCTGCAAGAGAACAATCTTATAGCCTAGGAAAAGTATAAATTGGGCTGTGGCTGAAATAGCACTAAATTACAGCCTGGGAAAAGCATAAATTGGGCTTTTCCTGGAAGAGCAGAATACTACTGCCTGGGAAAAGTATGAATTGGGCTATATCTGGAAAAGCACAAAATTAGTGCACGGGAAAAATATAGCTTTGACAATAGCTAGAAGAGTAAATTTTTCCCATGCTGCAGTTTTGTGCTGTTCCATCAATAGCCAATTTATAATTTTCACAGGGTGTAAAATATTCTATTCTTCCAGCCATAGAACAATTTATATTTTCCAAGGTTGTAATTTTGTCATCTCCTAGACATAGCCCAGTTTATACGTTTTCCTGGCTGTAACTGTGTCCTTTTCCAACCATAGCCCATTTAATACATTTCTCATGCTGTCATTCTGTGCACTTTTACCATTGCTCATTTTATACTTTTTCCAGGATGCCCTTTTATCCTCTTAAAGCCATAGCCCATTTTATACTTTTCTCAGGCTGTAATTTTGTGCTCTTTCAGCAGTATTCCAATTTATACTTTTCCACTGATGTAATTGTATGCTCTTCCAGCCTTAGTCCAATTTAAACATTTCTCAGGCTGTTAGTTTTGTACCCCTACAGCCATAGCCCATTTATAAGTTTCCCAGGCTGTAATATTCTGCTCTTCCAACTATAGCCTTATTTATGATTTTCCCAGGCTGTAATGTTGTCCTCTTCCAGCCTTAGCCCAATTGAAACTTTTCTCATGCTGTTATTTTGAACTCTTTCAGCCTTTGTCCAATTTATACTTTCTCAGGCTGTAATTTTGTGCTCTTTCAGCAGTATTCCAATTTATACTTTTCCACTGATGTAATTGCATGCTCTTCCAGCCTTAGTCCAATTTAAACATTTCTCAGGCTGTTAGTTTTGTACCCCTACATCCATAGCCCATTTATAAGTTTCCCAGGCTGTAATATTCTGCTTTTCCAACTATAGCCTTATTTATGATTTTCCCAGGCTGTAATGTTGTCCTCTTCCAGCCTTAGCCCAATTGAAACTTTTCTCAGGCTGTTATTTTGAACTCTTTCAGCCATAGTCCAATTTATACTTTCACAGGCTGTAATTTTGTGCTCTTCCAGCAAACCCTAATTTATACATTTACTATGCTATAATTTAGTACTCTGTCAGCCAAAGCCCAATTTATGCTTTTCCCAGGATGTAATTGTGTGCTCTTTCAACAATATACCAATTTATACTTTTCCAATAATGTAATTGTATTCTCTTCCAGCCTAAGTCCGATTTAAACATTTCTCAGGATGTTATTTTGTAGTCCTCCAGCCATAGCCCATTTACACTTTTCTCAGGCTGTAATATTCTGCTTTTCCAGCCATAGCCCAATTTATGCTTTTCCCAGGCTGTAATTTTGTGTTCTTCAAATCATAGCCCAATTTATACTTTTCACTTGCTGCAATTTTCTGCTCTTCCAGCAAAAGCCTAATTTATACATTTCCTATGCTGTTATTTAGAACTCTTCCAGCAATAACCCTATATAAACTTTGCATATTCTGCAGTGTTGTGCTCTATCAGCTATAGTCCAATTAAGCAAAACAAAATGGTTATATTAAATGCATGCTGAAAATAGAGTTAAAAATCTATGTTTTGACCTTAGGTCTTAGGACCTTAGGAAATCTCTAAAAGAGAAAAAGAAACAAGTTAGTGTAGAGGAGAGGTAAAATGAGAGAGATATATATGTGGAGAGAAGAAGAAAGGAGACTCAGGAGAAGAAGTGATAAATAGTAAGATTAAGAAAATCTGTCGAAACAAAAGGTTATGATGGGAAAAAAAGATAAAGATAATAGGAGTGAAAGAGAGCTGGGAAGTTCTCAGGTGGAGGCTAATTAACTGGCCTAGTAAGAAGGCTGAAAGGTGACAAATGTGTGGGAAGGAGACAGAAATGGAGACTTATGGTTAAAATGAAAAATAAATTAAATGAGTACAAAAACAAATAGGCTTTAGGGAAAAAAGGGATGGCTGAAAGATGTTAATGGAAAATAATTCTATCATTTAAACCAGAGGGCTACTTGGAGCCAAGGCGGATGATCAGCTTGGCTTCCATGTTTTTTCTATGGTCAGGATCCCAGAAGTCCTGCTGAAGGACACAAACAGAAAGGTCATTGACATTGTGGTTCCTGGAGATAAAGTGGGGTACAATGGGTTTAGCAGTTTCACCATTCCTGACTGCTCTGTAATGTTCCCTTAAATGGTCAGCAAGATGCCTACCAGTTTCTCCGATGTAAATAGCTGTACACTTCCTGCAAAGAATACAATACACCACATTAGTGGAGGTGCATGAGAACTCCTTGCTGATGTGAAAAACACTTGTAGGCCCCCGAATCTCAATCACACTGGAAATAAATTTGCAGGTGTAGCAGCGAGTCCTGTTGCAAGATTTGGTACCTGGGAGGGAGGAACTGTTAGGAGTAGGTAGGTTGGCTGCTTTTTAACCAGGAGATTCTGCAGGTTAGGTGGCCGGCAGTAGGAGGCAATAGGTGGTTCTGTAAAGGAAGCACCAATGTTAGGGTCAGTTTGCAAAATGGGAAAGTTACTAGTGATGATCCTGTGAAGAGAAGGTGTGGAGGAAAGAAAAATCCAATTAATATTTTTTCGATGCTGCAACTTTGTGCTCTTCCAACCATAGCCCAATTTCAATTTTCACATGCTGTCATTTTGTACTATTCCGGCCACAGACCAATGTATACTTTTGTCTGTCTGTAAATGTGTGCTCTTACAGCATTAGCCTAATTGATACTTTTCCCAGGCTGTAATTTTGTACTCTTCCAGCCATTGCTAAATTTATATTATTCCCATGCTCTAATTTTGTGCTTTTCCAGATATAGCCCAATTCATACTTTTTCCAGAGAGTAATATTCTGCTCTTCCAGCCATAGCCCAATGTATGCTTTTCCCAGGCAGTAATTTTGTGCTATTCTAGCCACAACCCAATTTTTACTTTTCCTTGGCTATAGTGTGGCTCTCTTGCAGCCATAGCCCAGTTTATACTTTTCCCAGGTGGCAATTCTGTGCTTGTCCAGCAGAAGGGCAATTTATATTTTTCACAGGCTGCAATTTTGTGCTTTTCCAGCAATAACCAATTTATACTTTTCACAGGCTGTGCTATTCTACGCTTCTAGCCATAGAACAATTTATGCTTTTCCAAGGCTGTAATTTTGTGATCTTCCAGACATAGCCCTATTTATTCTTTTCCCAGGCTACAACTGTGTGCTCTTCCAGCCATATCAAATTTTATACATTTCCCAGGCTGTCATTTTGTGCACTTCCAACTATAGTCCATTTTATACTTTTCCTTGGCTTTCATTTTGTGCTCTTAAAAGCATTGGCCATTATATACTTTTCAAAGGCTTTAATTTTGTCTTCCTCCTGCCATCCCCTAATTTATACTTTTCACTTGCTGTAATATTCTGCTTTTCCAACCACAGAACAATTTATACTTTTCCCATGCTGTATTTATGTGTTGTTTTAGCCTCAGCTAAATGTTTTCTTTTCCTAGGCTATGATTTGGTTTTCTTCCAGCGATTGTCTGTGTATACTTTCCACAGGCTACAATTTTGTGTTCTTCCAGCAGAAGGGTATTTTAAATTTTTCACAGGCTGCAATTTTTTGCTTTTCCAGCAATAGCCATTTTATGCTTTTCACAGGGTGTAATATTCTATTCTTCTAGCCATAGAACAATTTATACTCTTCAAAGACTGTAATTTTGTCATCTCCTAGACATAGCCCAATTTATACTTTTTCCTCGCTGTAACTGTGTGCTCTTCCAACCATAGCCCATTTTATACATTTCTGATGCTGACATTCTGTGCACTTTTACCATTGCTCATTTAATATCCTCTTCTAGCCATAGCCCATTTTATACTTTTCTCAGGCTGTAACATTCTGCTTTTCCAGCCATAGCCCAATTTATGGTTTTCCCAGGCTGTAATTTTGTGCTCTTGCAACCATAGCCAATTTATACCTTTCACATGCTGCAATTTTCTACTCTTCCAGCAAAAGCCTAATTTATACATTTGCTATGCTCTTATTTAGAACTCTTCTAGCAATAACCCTATATAAACGTTTCATATTCTGCAGTGTTGTGCTCTGTCAGCTATAGTCCAATTAATATTTTTTTCAGGCTGCAACTTTGTGCTCTTCCAATCATAGCCCAATTTCTAATTTTCACATGCTGTCATGTTGTGCTATTCTGGCACAGACCAATGTATACTTTTGTCTGTCTGTCTGTAAATGTGTGCTCTTACAGCGTTAGCCCAATTTATACTTTTCCCAGGCTGTAATATTCTGCTTTTCCAACCATTGTGCAATTTATGCTTTTCCCAGGTTGCAATTTTTTGCTGTTCCAGCCATTGCCCAATTTATACCTTCCCCATGCTGTAACTTTGTGCTCTTCCAGACATAGCCTAATTTATAGTTTTCCCATGCTGTAATTTTGTACTCTTCCAGCTGTTTTCAAAGTTATATTTTTCCCAATGCTCTAATATTGTGCTTTTCAAGATATAGCCCAATTCGTACTTTTCCCGGGCAGGAATATTCTGCTCTTCCAGCCATAGCCCGATTTATGCTTTTCCCAGGCAGTATTTTTGTGCTATTTCTGCCACAGTCTAATTTATACTTTTCCTAGGCTATAATGTTGCTCACTTGCAGCCATAGTCCAGTTTATAGTTTTCATAAGCTGCAATTCTGTGCTCATCCAGCATAAGGGCAATTTAAATTTTTCACGTGCTGCGATTTTGTGCTTTTCCAGCAATAGACAATTTACACTTTTCACAGGCTGTGCTATTCTGCTCTTCTAGCCATAGAACTATTTATACTTTTCCAAGGCTGTAATTTTGTGATCATCCAGACATAGCCCTATTTATTCTTTTCTAAGGCTGCAACTGTGTCCCTCTCCCGGCATATCAAATTTTATACATTTCCCAGGCTGTCATTTTGTGCACATCCAAACATAGTCCATGTTATACTTTTCCTTGGCTGTCATTTTGTGCTCTTAAAAGCATTGGCTAATTTATACTTTTCCCAGGTTGTAATTTTGTCTTCTTCCTGCCATCCTCTAATTTATACTTTTCACATGCTGTAATATTCTGCTTTTCCAACCACAGAACCTTTTATACTTTTCCCATGCTGTACTTATGTGTTGTTCTAGCCACAAGTAAATGTTTTCTTTTCCTAGGCTATGATTTTGTCTGTCTGTAAATGTATGCCCTTACAGCGTTAGCCCAATTTATACTTTTCCCAGTCTGTAATATTCTGCACTTCCCATCATAGCACAATTTATGCCTTTCCCAGGTTGCAATTTTTTGCAGTTCTAGCCATAGTCCAATTTACATTTTCCCCATGCTGTAACTTTGTACTCTTCAAGACATAGCCTGATCTATAGTTTTCCCATGCTCTAATTTTGTGCTTTTCCAGATATAGCCCAATTCATACTTTTCCCAGGCAGTAATAGTCTGCTCTTCCAGCCATAGGACAATTTATGCTTTTCCCAGTCTGCAATTATGTGCTATTTCTACCACAGCCTAATTTATACTTTTCCTAGGCTATAATGTTGCTCTCTTGCAGCTAAAGCCCAGTTTATACTTTTCGAAAGCTGCAATTCTGTGCTCATCCAGCAGAAGGACAATTTATATTTTTCACAGGCTGCAATTTTGTGCTTTTCCAGCAATAGCCAATTTATACTTTTCACAGGCTGAGGTCTTCTGCTTTTCTAGCCATAGAAAAATTTATACTTTTCCAAGGCTGTAATTTTGTGATCTTCCAGACATAGCCCTATGTATTCTTTTCCCAGGCTGCAACTGTGTGCTCTTCCAGCCATATCAAATTTTATATATTTCCAAGGCTGTCATTTTGTGCACATCCAACCATAGTCCATGTTATACATTTCCTTGGCTGTCAGTTTGTGCTTTTAAAAGCATTGTCTAATTTATACTTTTCCCAGGCTTTAATGTTGTCTTCTTCTTGCCATCCCCTACTTTATACTTTTCACATGCTGTAATATTCTGATTTCCAACCACAGAACAATTTATACTTTTCCCATGCTGTATTTTTGTGTTGTTCTAGCCACAACCCAATGTTTTCTTTTCTTAGGCTATGATTTGGTTTTCTTCCAGCCATTGTCAGTGTATACTTTTCACAGGCTACAATTTTGTGTTCTTCCAGCAGAAGAGTATTTTAAATTTTTCCCAGGCTGCAATTTTGTGCTGTTCCTGCAATAGACAATTTATACTTTTCACAGGGTGTAATATTATGTTCCTCTAGACATTGAACAATGTATACTTTTCCAAGGCTGTAATTTTGTCATCTCCTAGACATAGCCCAATTTATACTTTTTTCCTGGCTGTAAATGTGTGCTTTTCCAACCCTAGCCCATTTAAAAATTCCCCAGGCTGTCATTCTGCGCACTTCTACCATTGCCCATTTTATTCATTTCCCACTATTCACTTTTATCCTCTTCCAGCCATAGCCCAGTTTATACTTTTCTCAGGCAGTAACTTTTTGATCTTTCAGCAATATACCAATTTACACTTTTCCAATGATATAATTGTATGCTCTTCCAGCCTTATTCCAATTTAAATATTTCTCAGGCTGTTATTTTGTACTCCTACAGCCATAGCTCATTTATAAGTTTCCCACGCTGTAATATTCTGCTCTTCCAGCTATAGCCATATTTATGATTTTCCCAGGCTGTAATACTGTCCTCTTCCAGCCTTAGCCCAACTGAAACTTTTCTCAGGCTGTTATTTTGAACTCTTCCAGCCATAGTCCAATTTATACTTTTGCAGGCTGTAATTTTGTGCTCTTCCAGCAAACCCTAATTTATACATTTACTATGATATAATTTAGTACTCTTACAGCCAAAGCCCAATTTATGCTTTTCCCAGGCTGTTATTTTGTGCTCTTTCAGCATTATACCAATTTATACTTTTCCAATAATGTAATTGTATTCTCTTCCAGCCTTAGTCCAATTTAAACATTTCTGCCATTCCAGCCATAGCCACATTTATGCTTTTCCCAGGCTGTTATTTTATGCTTTTCCAACCATACCTGATTTATACTTTTCACATGCTGCAATGTTCTGCTCTTCCAGCAAAAGTCTAATTGATACATTTCCTATGCTGTTATGCAGTACTCTTCCAGCAGCACCCTATTTATGCTTTTCATATTCTGCAGTGTTGTGCTTTACCAGCTATAGTCCAATTAATATTTTTTCCAGGCTGCAAACTTTGTGCTCTTCCAACCATAGCCCAATTTCTAATTTTCACATGCTGTCATTTTGTGCTATGCTGTCCACAGCCCAATGTATACTTTTGTCTCTCTGTAAATCTGTGTTGTTAAAGTGTTAGCCCAATTTATACTTTTCCCAAGCTGTAATATTGTGCTCTTCCAGCCATAGACCAATTTATCTTCTTCCCAGGCAGTTATTTTGTGCTATTCCGGGCATAGCTCAATTGATTCTTTTTTCATGCTGTAAGTTTGTGCTCTTCCAGCAAAGCCTAATTTATACATTTCCTATACTGTAATTTAGTGCTCTTCCAGTCATAGACCAATTTATACATTTCACAGTCTGCAATTTCATTATTTTCCAGCCATAGCCCAATTTATACTTTTCTCAGGCTGTAATATTCTGCTCTTCCTGCCATAGACCAATTTATGATTTTCCCAGACTGTAATTTTGTGCTTTTACAGCCATAGACCAATTTATACTTTTCCCAGTCTGTGATTGTATGATCTTCCAGCCACAGCCCAATTTATTCTTTTCTCAGACTGTAATGTTAGACTTGATCATCCATAGCCCTATTAGTACTTTTTCCATGCTGTAACTTTGTGCTCTTCCAGACACAGCCTGATTTATACTTTTCCCCAGCTGTAATTTTGTACTCTTCCAGCCATTGCCAAATTTAGATTTTTCCCATTCTCTAATTTTATGCTTTTCCAGATATCGCACAAGTCATACTTTTTCCAGACAGTAATATTCTGCTCTTTCAGCCATTGCCCAATTTATGCTTTTCCCAGGCAGTAATTTTGTGCTATTCCTGCCACAACCCAATTTATACTTTTCCTTGGCTATAGTGTTGCTCTCTTGCAGCCATAGCCCTGCTTATAGTTTTCACAGACTGCAATTCTGTGCTTATACAGCAGAAGGGCAATTTATATATTTCACAGGCTGCAATTTTGTGCATTCCCAGCAATAACTAATTTATACTTTTCACAGGCTGTGCTATTCTGCGCTTCTAGTCATAGAACAACTAATACTTTTCCAATGCTGTAATTTTGTGATCTTCCAGACATAGCCCTATTTATTCTTTTCCCAGGCTGCAGCTGTGTACTCTTCCAGCCATATCAAATTTTATGCATTTCCCAGGCTCTCATTTTGTGCACTTCCAACTAAAGTCCATTTTATACTTTTGTTTGGTTGTCATTTTGTGCTCTTAAACACATAGGCCAATTTATACTTTTCCCAGGCTTTAATTTTGTCTTCTTAATGCAATCCCCTAATTTATAATTTTCACATGCTGTAATATTCTGCTTTTCCAACCACCAGAACAATTTATACTTTTCCCATGCTGTAATTCTGTGTTGTTCTAGCCACAGCCCAAGGTTTTCTTTTCCTAGTCTATGATTTGGTTTTCTTCCAGCCATTGTCAGTGTATACTTTTCACAGGTTACAATTTGTGTTCTTCCAGCAGAAGGGTAGTTTACATTTTTCCCGGGCTGCTACATTGTGCTGCTCCAGCAATTGGCAATTTATACTTTTCACTGGGTGTAATATTCTGCTCTCCTAGCCTTAGAACAACTTGTACTTTTCCAAGGCTGTAATTTTGTCATCTTCTAGACATAGACCAATTTATACTTTTGCCTGGCTGTAACTGTGTGCTCTTCCAACCATAGCTCATTTTATACATTTCCCAGGCTGTCATTCTGTGCACTTCTACCATAGAACATTTTATACTTTTCCCAGGATGCACTTTTATCCTCTTCCAGCCATAGCCCATTTTATACTTTTCTCTGACTGTAATTTTGTGCTCTTTCAGCTATATAACAATTTATACTTTTCCAAAGATGTAATTGTATGCTCTTCCAGCCTTAGTCCAATTTAAACATTTCTCAGGCTGTCATTTTGTTCTCCTACAGCCATACCCCAATTATAAGTTTCCTAGGCTGTAATATTCTGCTTTTCCAGCTATAGCCATATTTATGAATTTCCCAGGCTGTAGTGTTGTCCTCTTCCAACCTTAGCCCACTTGTAACTTTTCTCATGCTTTTATTTTGAACTCTTCCTGCCATAGTGCAATTTATACTTTTCGCAGGCTGCAATATTGTGCTCTTCCAACCATAGCTGAACTTATGCTTTTCCCTGGCTGTAATTTTGTGCTATTGCAGCCATAGCCCCATTTATACTTTTCCAAGGCTGTAATCCTGTGCTCTTCCAGCAAACCCAAATTTATACTTTTCCTATGCTCTAATTTAGTACTCTTCCAGCCATAGCCCATGTTATGCTTTTCCCAGGATGTAATTGTGTGCTCCTTCAGTAATATACCAATTTATACTTTCCAATGATGTAACTGTATTCTCTTCCAGCCTTAGTCCGATTTAAACATTTCTCAGGATGTTGTTTTGTAGTCCTCCAGCCATAGCCCATTTTGACTTTTCCCAGGATGTAATATTCTGCTCTTCTAGCCATAGCCCAATTTATGCTTTTCCCAGGCTGTAATTTTGTGCTCTTCCAACCATAGCCCAATTTATACTTTTCACATGCTGCAATTTTCTGCTCTTCCAGCAAAAACCTAATTTATACATTTCATATGCCGTTATTTAGAACTCTTCCAGCAATAACCCTATATAAACTTTTCATATTCTGTAGTGTTGTGCTCTGTCAGCTATAGTTCAATTATGTTGTCCTCTTCCAGCCTTAGCCCAATTGAAACTTTTCTCAGGCTGTTACTTTGAACTCTTCCAGCCATAATCCAATTTATACTTTTTGCAGGCTGTAATATTCTGCTCTTCCAACCATAGCTGAGTTTATGCTTTTTCCAAGCTGTAATTTTCTGCTGTTGCAGCCATACCCCCATGTATACTTTTCCCAGGCTCTAATTTAGTACTCTTCCAGTCATAGCCCAATTTATGCTTTTCCCAGGATGTAACTGTGTGCTCTGTGTGACCAGTGAACCAGAGGAGTGGCTATCTCTGCAAAGCAGTGTGCAAAAGATGGAGATTAGTGTCCAAAAGGTGGATAAGCAGAAAAGGGGCAAAATTCAGCAGAAGGGCAAACAGCAAGGAGAACCAGGGATAAATGACAACCAAGGAAGGGGCTGGAGTAGAACAGTGAAGCAGTCTAGGGAGGTCAAATCATGGAAGCCATGTGTGCAAATGCCAGGAGCCTTAGCAACAAGATGGAAGATCTGGAGGCTGTCATGGTACAGTCAGACCTGGACATTGTGGCCATCACTGAAACCTGGTGTAATGATAACCATGACTGGGAGATGGCCATACCTGGCTACAACATATTCAGAAGAGACAGAGCAGGCAGGAAGGGAGGAGGAGGAGTGCACTGTATGTGAAAAATGACATAAGGGCCACACAGATCCAGGAGGAACAAAATGGGGGAGAGATACTGTGGGTTAAGCTGGAAAGGAAAATGGGGCCAGCCATCCGCACAGGTGTGGTCTATAGACCACCAGCCCAGGAGGAAGAAACAGATAGGAGTTGATGCTAGCCATCCAAAGGATGGCAGACAAGGGTGAGGTAGTACTGGTTGGAGACTTCAATATACCAGACATGGACTGGAGCATCCCAGCAGCAGCATCAACTAGGAGCAGATTTATCCTGAACTCCTTCAGGGTGCCTTCCTCAAGCAACTGGTCATGGAACCAACTCGGCAGAAGGCAATACTGGACCTTGTGCTCAAAAACAGGGACAGTGTGATGGGGTAACAGTGGGGAGCACCTGGGTAACAGTGACCACCAGTCATTGTGGTTTGAAATCACAGAAAGAGCAGAACCAAACCACACAAAACATGTATCCTGGATTTTAGGGGGCAGACTTGGGAAAATGGGGAGATACTTGAAAGAGGCATTAAGGGAATGGGACAGGAATCAGGGTTGAGGAACAGTGGGCAGTATTTAAAATGGGGATTATAAGAACAACAGAATTATGCATTAAGCAGATTAGCAAGAGGAAAAGGAAGAGGAGACCATTATGGTTTTCCAAAGAGGTATCAAAGAAAGTGAAAGCCAAAAAGATTGCATTCAGGGCAATACAAAAGACACAGGCAGAAGGGATAGGGAGAAGTACCAGGAGAAACAAAGGGAGGTAGGAAGTCAGTAAGGGAAGCCAAAGCTCAGACAGAAGAACACATTGCAAAAATCAGTGGGTAAAGGGGACAAAACCTTTTACAGGTACATAAGTGAAAAAGAAAGACAAATGGAGGGATAGTGAGACTGAAGGGGAGGATGGGAGCAGCGTGAGGATGACAACAATAAAGCTGACATATTGAACAGGTATTTCTGCTCAGTCTTTACTAAGGAAGAGGGGGTAATGGGTCTGAAGGGAGTACAAGGGTGAGAATGGTGCAGAAATGGACACAAGTCCCTTTACACAAGAAAGGGTCCTGAAGGAACTGGAAGTAATAAGAGCTGATAAAGCAATAGGGCCAGATGGGTGCACCCCAGGGTCCTTAAAGAACTAAGAGAGGTGGTGGCTGAACCTCTGGCTATCCTGTTCAGCCAATCACTGAAACAGGGAGGTACCCAAAGACTGGAGGACAGCAGATGTAGTCCCCTTATACAAAAGTGGGAACAAAGAGGAAGCAGGAACTACAGACCAGTCAGCCTCACCTCGGTAGTGGGAAAGATCATGGAAGCACTACTGAAGGAGAGATTGTGGAACATCTGGTTGTCAATGGACTACAGGACCCAAGGCAGCATGGTTTCACCAGGGAGGTCATGTCAGACCAACCTCATTGAATTTTTGACTGGGTGACTAGGGAGGTGGATCAGGGAGGCAGTGGACATGGTCTATCTGGACTTCAGCAAGGCCTTTGACACTGTGCCACATAGAAGACTATTACACAAACTGGGGAATATGGGTGTGGGCAGGACAGTAGTGTGGTGGGTAGGTAACTGGCTGGGTGGCAGGACACAGAGGGGTGGTAAATGGCTGTCACTCCACAGAGGGAAGAGTAACCAGTGGGGTACCACAGGGATCAGTGCTGGGACCGGTCCTATTCAACATCTTCATCAGTGACATTGCACAGGATCTAGAAGGCAGAATTTCACTGTTCGCTGATGACACAAAGCTCTGTAATAGAGTAGACACACCAGAGGGTGTAGACAGAATGAGAAGGACCTGCAGAAACTTGAAGAATGGTCAAGGGTTTGGCAGTTGAAATTCAATGCAAACAAGTGCAAGATAATGCACATGGGGCAAAAACCCTGGCACAATATATCAGTTTGGGGGTGAGGATATAGCATGCACCAAGCAGGAAAGGATCTTGGGGTTGTCATCTCTGATGACCTCAAGGTAGGGAAACAGTGTGACAAGGCATCAGGTAAAGCAAATAGGATGCTGGGATGTATAGGCAGGGGCATCACCAGCAGGAAAAGGAGGTCATAATTCCGCTATACAAGACACTAGTGAGGCCCCACCTGGAGTACAGTGTACAGTTCTGGAGACCATACCTCGTAAGGACATAGACAGGGTAGAGAAGGTTTAGAGGAGGGCAACAAAGATGGTGCATGGGTTGCATCACAAGTCCTATGAAGACAGGTTGAAGGAACTGAACATGTAATCCCTGGAGGAGAGGAGGAGAGAGGGATATGATAGAGACTACAAGTATCTTACAGGGAGGAACAGGGTGCAGGAAAACACTATTTGTAAGCAAAAAGATGTTTCAGAACTAGAGGGCATGGGATGAAGTTGGAGGGAGGATGATTCAGAGGAAACATGAGAAAGAATTTCTTCACAGAACGGGTGGTGGACAAGTGGAACACCCTGCCAGAGGAAGTGGTGGGGGCTGAAACAATCACGGGATTTAAGAATGCATGGGATAGACATAAAGGAATTCTAGAGGTCAGGGGTAAGGAGAAACAGACTTCTAGGAAAACAAACTGAACTTACAAGCTCAAATGGGCAGACTAGGTGGGCCATAGGCCCTTATCTGCTGACACTGTCTATGTATCTATGTATCTATGTATCTTTCTGCAATATACCAATTTATACTTTTCCTATGGTGTGATTGTATCCTCTTTCAGCCTTAGTCCAATTTAAACATTTCTCAGGATGTTATTTTGTAGTCCTCCAGCAATAGCCCATTTACACTTTTCCTAGGCTGTAATATTCTGCTTTTCCAGCCATAGACCAATTTATGACTCTCCCAGGCTGTAATTTCATGCTCTTCCAACCATAGCCAAATTTATACTTTTCACATGCTGCAATTTTCTACTCTTCCAACAAAAGACTAATTTAAACATTTTCTATGCTGTTTAGAACTCTTCCAGCAATAACCCTATATAAACTTTTCATACTCTGCAGTGTTGTGCTCTGTCAGCTATAGTCCAATTAATGTTTTTTCCAGGTTGCAACTTTTTGCTCTTCCAACCATAGCCCAATTTCTAATTTTCACATGCTATCATTTTGTGCTATTCCAGCCACAGACCAATGTATACTTTTGTCTGTCTGTAAATGTATGCTCTTACAGCATCAGCCCAATTTATACCATTCCCAGGCTGTAATATTCTGCTCTTCCCACCATAGCAAAATTTATGCTTTTCCCAGGTTGCAATTTTTTGCTGTTCTAGCCAATGCCAAATTTATACTTTCCCCATGCTGTAACTTTGTGCTCTTCCAGACATAGTCCAATTTATAGTTTTCCCATGCTGTAATTTTGTACTCTTCCAGCCATTGTCAAATTTTAATTTTTCCCATGCTCTAATTTTGTGCTTTTCCAGATATAGCCCAATTCATACTTTTCCCAGGCAGTAATATTCTGCTCTTCCAGCCGTAGCCCAAGTTATGCTTTTCCCAGGCTGTAATTTTGTGCTAGTTCAGTCACAGCCCAATTTATACTTTTCCTAGGCTATAATGTGGCTGTCTTGCAGCCATAGCCCAGTTTATACTTTTTGCAAGCTGCAATTCTGTGCACGTCCAGCAGCAGGGCAATTTATATTTATCACAGGCTGCAATTTTGTGCTTTTCTAGCAATAGCCGATTAATACTTTTCACAGGCTGTGCTATTCTGCTCTTCAAGCCATAGAACAATTTATACTTTTCCAAGGCTGTAATTTTGTGATCTTCCAGACATAGCCCTATCTATTCTTTTCCCATGCTGTAACTGTGTGCTCTTCCAGCCATATCAAATTTTATACATTTCCCAGGTTGTAATTTTGTGCATGTACAACCATAGTCCATTTTATACTTTTCCTTGGCTGTCATTTGGTTCTCTTAAAAGCATTGGCTAATGTATACCTTTCCCAGGCTGTAATTTTGTCTTCTTCCTGCCATCCCCTAATTTATACTTTTCACATGCTGTAATATTCTGCTTTTCCAACAACAGAAAAATTTTACTTTTCCCATGCTGTATTTTTGTGTTGTTCTAGCCACAACCCAGTGGATTATTTTCCTAGGCAATGATTTGGTTTTCTTCCAGCCATTGTCAGGGTATACTTTTCACAGGCTACAATTTTTGTTCTTCCAGCAGAAGGGTAGTTTACATTTTTCCCAGGCTGCAATTTTGTGCTGTTCCAGCCATAGCCAATTTATACTTTTCACAGGGTGTAATATTCTGTTCTTCTGGCCATAGACAATTTATACTTTTCCAAGGCTGTCATTTTGTCATCTCCTAGACATAGCCCAATTTATACATTTCCTGGCTGTAACTGTGTGCTCTTCCAACCATAGCCCAATTTATTCATTTCCCAGGCTGTCATTCTGTGCACGTCTACCTTTGCCCATTTTATACTTTTCCCAGGATGCACTTTTTTCCTCTTACATCCATAGCCCATTTTATACTTTTCTCTGGCTGTAATTGTGTGCTCTTTCAGCAATATACTAATTTATGCTTTTCCAATGATGTAATTGTATGCTTTTCCAGCCTTTGTCCAATTTAAACATTTCTCAGGCTGTTAGTTTGTACTGCTATAGCTATAGCCCATTTATATGTTTCACTGGCTTTAATATTCTGCTCTTCCAGCTATAGCTATATTTATGATTTTTCCAGGCTGTAATTTTGTCCTCTTCCAGCCTTAGCCCAATTGAAACTTTTCTCAGGCTATTTTGATCTCATCCAGCCATTGTCCAATTTGTACTTTTCGCAGGCTGTAATATTCTGCTCTTGCAGCCATAGCCCAATTTAAACTTTTCCCAGGCTGTAATTTTGTGCTCTTCCAGCCATACTCCAATTTATGCTTATCCCAGTCTGTCATTTGTATTCTTCCAGCAAACCTTAATTTATACATTTCCTATGCTGTAATTTAGTACTCTTCCAGCCAAAACCCAATTTATGCATTTCCCAGGCTGTAATTTTGTGCTCTTTCGGCATTATTCCAATTTATACTTTTCCAATGATGTTATTCTATTTTCTTCCAGCTTTAGTCCAATTTAAACATTTCTCAGGCTATTATTTTCATCTCCTACAGCCATAGCCCATTTATAAGTTTCACTGGCTGTAATATTCTGCTCTTCCAGCTATAGCCATATTTATGATTTTTCCAGGCTGTAATTTTGTTCTCTTCCAGCCTTAGTCCAATTTAAACATTTCTCTGGCTGTTATTTTGCACTCCTCCAGCCATAGCCCATTTACACTTTCCCAGGCTGTAATATTCTGCCCTTCCAGCCATAGCCCAATTTATGCCTTTCCCAGGCTGTAATTTTGTGCTTTTCCAACCATAGCCCGATTTATACTTTTCACATGCTGCAATGTTCTGCTCTTCCAGCTAAAGTCTAATTTATACATTTCCTATGCTGTTATGCAGTATTCTTCCAGCAATAGCCCTATTTATACTTTTCATATTCTGCAGTGTTGTGCTTTGCCAGCTATAGTCCAATTAATTATTTTTCCAGGCTGCAAACTTTGTGCTCTTCCAACCATAGCCCAATTTCTAATTTTCACATGCTGTCATTTTGTGCTATGCTATCTACAGCCCAATGTATACTTTTGTCTGTCTGTAAATGTGTGCTCTTAAAGTGTTAGCCCAATTTATATTTCCAGCCATAGACAATTTAAGTTCTTCCCAGTCTGTAAATTTGTGCTATTCTGGACTAAGCTCAATTTATTCTTTTCCCAGGCTGTAATTTTGTGATCTTCCAGCAAAGCCTAATTTATACATTTTCTTTGATGTACCTAAGTACTGTTCCAGTCATAGACCGATTTATGCTTTTCACAGTCTGCAATTTTATTCTCTTCCAGCCATAGCCCAATTTGTACTTTTTTCAGGCTGTAATATTCTGCTCTTTCAGCCATAGCCCAATTTATGATTGCTCCAGACTGTAATTTTGTGCTATTCCAGCCATAGCCCAATTTATTCTTTTCTCGGTCTGTAATGTTAGGCTTTGTCATCCATAGCCCTATTTGTACTTTTCCATTGCTGTAACATTGTGCTCTTCCAGACACAGCCCAATTTATACTTTTCCCATGCTGTAATTTTGTGCTCTTCCAGCCATTGCCAAATTTATATTTTTCCCATGCTATAATTTTGTGCTTTTCCAGATATAGCACAATTCATACTTTTTCCAGGCTGTAATATTCTGCTCTTCCAGCCATAGCCCAGTTGATGCTTTTCCCAAGCAGTAATTTTGTGCTATTCCAGCCACAATCCAATTTATACTTTTCTTTGGCTGTAGTGTGGCTCTCTTGCAGCCATAGCCCAGTTTATACTTCTCGCAAGCTGCAATTCTGTGCTTGTCCAGCAGAAGGGCAATTTATATTTTTCACAGGCTGCAATGTTGTGCTTTTCCAGCAATAACCAATTTACACTTTTCACAGGCTGTTCTAGTCTGTGCTTCTAGCCATAGAACAATTTATACTTTTTCCAAGGCTGTAATATTGTGATCTCCAGACATATCCCTATTTATTCTTTTCCCAGGCTACAACTGTGTGCTTTTCCAGCCATATCAAATTTTATACATTTCCCAGGCTGTCATTTTATGCACGTCCAACTATGTTCCATTTTATACTTTTCCTTGGCTGTCATTTTGTGCTCTTAAAAGCAATAGCCATTTTATACTTTTCCAAGGCTTTAATTTTGTCTTCTTCCTGCCATCCTGTAATTTATACTTTTGACATGCTGAAATATTCTACTTTTCCAACCACAGAACAATTTATACTTTTCCCATGCTGTATTTTTGTGTTGTTCTAGCCACAACTAAATGTTTTCTTTTCCTAGGCTGTGATTTAGTTTTCTTCAAACCATTGTCAGTGCATACTTTTCACAGGCTACAATTTTGTGTTCTTCCAGCAGAAGGGTATTTTAAAATTTTCCCAGGCTGCAATTGTGTGCTGTTCCAGCAATAGCCTATTTATACTTTTCACAGAGTGTAATATTCTATTCTTCTAGCCATAGAACAATTTATACTTCCCCATGGTTGTAATTTTGTCATCTCCTAGAAATAGCCCAATTTATACGTTTTCCTGGCTGTAACTGTGTCCTCTTCCAGCCATAGCCCATTTAATACATTTTCCAGGCTGTCATTTTGAGCACTTTTACCATTGCTCATTTTATACTTTTCCCAGGATGCACTTTCATCCTCTTCCAGCCGTAGCCCAATTTATACACATCTCTTGCTGTAATTTTGAGCTTTTTCAGCAGTTTGCCAATTTATAGTTTTCCAATGATGTAATTGTATGCTCTTCCAGCCTTAGTCCAATTTAAACATTTCTCAGGCTGTTATTTTTGTACTTCTACAGCCATAGCCTATTTATAAGTTTCTCACGCTGTAATATAGCCATTCCAGCTATAGCCATATTTATGATTTTCCCAGGCTGTAATGTTGTCCTCTTAACAGCCTTAGCCCAACTGAAACTTTTCTCAGGCTGTTATTTTGAACTCTACAACTAAATGTTTTCTTTTCCTAGGCTGTGATTTAGTTTTCTTCAAACCATTGTCAGTGCATACTTTTCACAGGCTACAGTTTTGTGTTCTTCCAGCAGAAGGGTATTTTAAATGTTTCCCAGGCTGCAATTTTGTGCTGATCCAGCAATTTCCAATTTATACTTTTGACAAAGTGTAATATTCTCTTCTTCTAGCCTTAGAACAATTTATACTTTTCCAAGGCTGTAATTTTGTCTTCTCCTAGACATAGCTCAATTTATACATTTCCTGGCTGTAACTGTGTGCTCTTCCAACCATAGTCCATTTTATACATTTCCCAGGGTGTCATTCTGTGCACTTCTACCATTGCCCATTTCATACCTTTCCTAGGATGCACTTTTATCCTCTTCCAGCTGTAGCCCATTTTATACTTTTCTCAGGCTAAACTTTTGTGCTCTTTCAGCAATATACCAATTTATACTTTTCCAAGGATGTAATTGTATGCTCTTCCAGCGTTAGTCCAATTTAAATATTTCTCAGGCTGTTATTTTATACTCCTACAGCCATAGCCTATTTATAAGTTTCTCACGCTGTAATATAGCCATTCCAGCTATAGCCATATTTATGATTTTCCCAGGCTGTAATGTTGTCCTCTTAACAGCCTTAGCCCAACTGAAACTTTTCTCAGGCTGTTATTTTGAACTCTTCCAGCCATGGTCCAATTTATACTTTTTGCAGGCTGTAATATTCTGCTCTTCCAACCATAGCTGAATTTATGCTTTTTCCAGGCTGTAATTTTGTGCTGTTGCTGCCATTGCCCCATTTATGCTTTTCCCAGGCTGTAATTCTGTGCTCTTATAGCAATAGCCCAGTTGATGCTTTTCCCAGGCTATAATTTTGTGCTCTTCCAGCAAATCCAAATTTCTACTTTTCCTATGCTCGAATTTAGTACTCTTCCAGCCATTGCCCCATTTATGTTTTTCCCAGGATATAGCTGTGTGCTCTTTAAGCAATATACCAATTTATACTTTTCCTATGATGTGATTGTATCATCTTCCAGCCTTAGTCCAATTTAAACATTTCTCAGGATGTTATTTTGTAGTCCGCAAGCCATTGCCCATTTACACTTTTCCCAGGCTTTAATATTCTGCTTTTCCAGCCATAGCCCAATTCATGCTTTTCACAGGCTGTAATTTCTTGCTCTTCCAACCCTAGCCCATTTTATACTTTTCACATGCTGCAATTTTCTGCTCTTCCAGCAAAAGCCTAATTCATTCATTTCCTATCCTGTTATTTAGAACTCTTCCAGCAATAACCCTATATAAATGTTTCATATTCTGCAGTGTTGAGTTCTGTCAGCTATAGTCCAATTAATGTTTTTTCCAGGCTCCAACTTTGTGCTCTTCCAACCATAGCCCATTTTCTAATTTTCACATGCTGTCATTTTGTGCTATTACGGCCACTGACCAATGTATTCTTTTGTCTCTCTGTAAATGTGTGCTCTTACAGTGTTAGCCTAATTTGTACTTTTCCCAGGCTGTAAAATTCTGCTCTTCCCACCATAGCCCAATTTATGCTTTTCCCAGGTTGCAATTTTTTGCTGTTCCAGCCAATGCCCAATTTATACTTTCCCCATGCTGTAACTTTGTGCTCTTCCAGACATAGCCTGATTTATAGTTTTCTCATGCTGCAATTTTGTACTTTTCCAGCCATTGTCAAATTTATATTTTTCCCATGCTCTAATTTTGTGCTTTTCCAGATATCACCCAATTCATACTTTTCCCAGGCTGTAATATTCTGCTGTTCCAGCCATAGCCCAAGTTATGCTTTTCCCAGGCTGTAATTTTGTGCTAGTTCAGCAACAGGCCAATTTATACTTTTCCTAGGCTATAATGTGGCTCTCTTGCAGCCATAGCCCAGTTTATACTTTTCGCAAGCTGCAATTCTGTTCTCATCCAGCAGAAGTGCAATTTATATTTTTCACAGGCTGCAATGTTGTGCTTTTCCAGCAATAGCTGATTTATTCTTTTCACAGGCTGTGCTATTCTGCTCTTCAAGCCATAGAACAATTTATACTTTTACAAGGCTGTCATTTTGTGATCTTCCAGACATAGACCTATTTATTCTTTTCCCAGGCTAGAACTGTGTGCTCTTCCCGCCATATCAAATTTTATACATTTCCCAGGCTGTCATTTTGTGCACGTCCAACCATAGTCCATTTTATACTTTTCCTTGGCTGTCATTTTGTGCTCTTAAAAGCATTGGCTAATTTATGCTTTTCCCAGGCTGTAATTTTGTCTTCTTCCTGCCATCCCCAATTTATACTTTTCACATGCTGTAATATTCTGCTTTTCCAACAACAGAACAATTTATATTTTTCATGTATTTTTATGTTCTTCTAGCCACAACCCAATGTTTTCTTTTCCTAGGCTATGATTTGGTTTTCTTCCAGCCATTGTCAGTGTATACTTTTCACAGGCTACAATTTTGTGTTCTTCCAGCAGAAGGGTAGTTTACATATTTCCCAGTCTGCAATTTTGTGCTGTTCCAGCCATAGCCAATTTATACTTTTCACTGGGTGTAATAATCTGTTCTTCTGGCCATAGACAATTTATACTTTTCCAAGGCTGTAATTTTGTCATCCCCTAGACATAGCCCAATTTATATGTTTCCTGACTGTATCTATGTGCTCTTCCAACCATAGCCCATTTTATACATTTTCCAGGCTGTCATTCTGTGCACTTCTACCATTGCCCATTTTATACTTTTCAGAGGATTAACTTTTATCCTCTTCCAGCCATAGCCCATTTTATACTTTTCTCTGGCTGTAATTTTGTGCTCTTTCAGCAATATACCAATTTATACTTTTCCAACGATGTAATTGTATGCTCTTCCAGCCTTTGTGCAATTTAAACATTTCTCAGGCTGTTATTTTGTGTTCCTATAGCCATATCCCATTTCTAAGTTTCACCGGCTGTAATATCCTGCTCTTCCAGTTATAGCTATATTTATGATTTTCCCAGGCTGTAGTTTTGTCCTCTTCTAGCCTTAGCCCAATTGAAACTTTTCTCAGGCTGTTATTTTGAACTCTTCCAGCCATAGTCCAATTTATACTTTTCGCAGACTGTAATATTCTTCTCTTCCAGCCATTGCCGAATTTATGCTTTTCCGAGGCTGTAATTTTGTGCTCTTCCAGCAAACCCTAATTTATACATTTCTTATGCTGTAATTTAGTACTCTTCCAGCCATAGCCCAATTTATGCTTTTCCCAGGCTGTAATATTGTGCTCTTCCAGCCATAGCCCAATTTATGTTCTTCCAAGGCTGTAATTTTGTGCTATTCCAGGCATAGCCCAATTTTTTCTTTTCACTGGCTGTAATTCTGTGCTGCTCTGGCCATTGCCCAATTTATACTTTTCAGATGCTGTTATTTTCAGCTCTTCCAGCCATAGCCCAATTTATACTTTTCCAAGGCTGTAATATTCTGCTCTTCCAGCCATACCCAGTTTATGCTTTTCCCAGGCTATAGTTCTGTACTATTCCAGTCACAGCCTTATTTATACTTTTCCCAGGCTGTAATTTTGTGCTCTTCCAGCCATAGCCCATTTCATAAACACCCCTGGCTGTCATTTTTGCACTTCTAACCATCACCGATTTAATACTTTTCCCAGGCTGTTATGTTGTGATCTTTCACCAATAGGTTCATTTATACCTTTCCCAGTCTGTAATTTTGCACTCTTCAGCAATATCCAAATTTATGCTTTTCCAAGGCTGTAATTTTGTGTTGTTCTTGCCATAGCCCAATTTATACTTTTTACAGTCTGCAATTTTATCCTCTTTCAGCTGTATTCCAATTTATACTTTTCCAAAGATGTATTTGTATGGTCTGCCAGCCTTAGTCCAATTTAAACTTTTCTCAGGCTGTTATTTTGTACTCCTCCAGGCATAGAAGATTTATACATTTCACAGGCTGTAATTTTCTGTTTTTCTAGCCATAGCCCGATTTTTATTTTTCCTAAGCTATGATCAAGGCCCCGATTTTTCTGCGGCACATCGGAGCAAATTTCTGTGGCAGGGTTCTCATTTGCTGCAGAATTTCTGCTGCACTCAACACCAATTTCTGTGGCAATTCTGTGGCACATTTGTACCCTTAATTTTTTCCTTTTTTTTGTTTTTTTTGCCATATGTGACACAATACATGCTTGTAACACAGTCATTTTACTTGGTTTACTTGGTTATTTTGAGAAAAAAGAAGGCCGAAGCCCATCTAGATTTTCTCCCCATGTACAGTGGGAACATTTGGAATTATAATCTCATTACTAACCATTTATCTACAGCCTTTTTAAATGATTCAATGTTAGCTGTATCAACTATTTCTTGTGGTAACCTGTTCCATAATTTTGGTGCCCGTTGTGAAAAAAATTTTAGTCTTAAATTAGTCTTAGCTTTAGGCACCATTAGTTGTTTAGTATGGCATCTTGGGACAATACGTCGGGTGTCATAAACTAATCCACATTTATTCATCAAATCAGGGTTTTTAAGTAGCTTATATATTAATAATAAATCCCCCCTAGCCCTTCTTATCTGTAGGGAATGTAAACCAGTCCGTAATAGTCTTGATTTGTAAGGTAGCTTAGGTAATCTGGGAATCATTCTAGTTGCATGTCTCTGAACTCTTTCTAAACAATAAATATCTGTTTTTAGATGTGGGTTTCAAAAGGGAGACCCATAATCGATAAGAGGTTGAACACTTGATCTGAAAAGGGCCATAATACACTGCTCAGATTTATTTACAAAAAAACGATGGATTTGTCTTAATAAGCCATTTGCAGTATTTGCTATCCTTGTACAATGATTTTTTGAGGACAGCTTAGTGTTAATTAAAGCACCCAAATTCCTTTCCACACATGATGACTTCAATAATGAATTATAAATGTAATATTTATTTAATGGATTATGGCGTCCAAAATGCAGTACAACACTCTTGTTCACATTAAACTCCATTAAATTGTCAACAGCCCATTTTTCAGTTGACTTTAAATCAGAGTTTAGTGAATTAAATTCTGACGAATTGTTTACTAGACCCCCAAGCTTCGAGTCGTCAGCAAATTTAGACAACCAGTTGTTATTAGTTACCTGCAATATTTCGTTTTTATTGATACTAAGAGTGTTTTTTAATTTTTTGAACAATTTTCTTTTTTTTTTATTTGTAACCTAATAGATTTATTAAACCACCTAGGTATTCTACCCTTTCTATTGTATTTGTTTTTTATTGGAACATGTTTCTTTTCCAATAAATAAATTAGATCTTCTAATACAATCCAGGCCTCATTTGAAGAAAGAGCCTGAAAAACCTTATCCCACTGTATTTTTTTGATTTCCCTATTTATACTGTTGAAGTCTGGGTGTTTGTCACCAAATTTTCAACATAGCCAGTTTAAGACCTCTGCTCATCAACAGTGTCACTGCGATTTTCTTAATCTGTTCCAAACATTGATTTTGCACACTGACCACGCCATTGTGTGCTACATGTGTGAAAACACTTTTTGGGTGAGATGTGAAAAATGACAGTTGTACTGTTCATAAGGAGGTGTGGTAAAATGGCAAAACTGAAAATCTGGAGTGAAACTATTAAAAATGCTTGAAGTTACGAGCGTGCATAGGAACTGCGTAACACACGATCATAAAACAGTCCTTTTGGGAAATATTTTAACCAAATTGTCAGCATAGGGTTTTTGGGAGCCTACCTCATGAACTGGGACACTATCATTTCGTTAATCATTCCGGAAAGGTGGTTCTGCACAGTGACTGCAGAACCACTTTTCGGGACCGATTAATGAAATAACAGTGTCACAGTTAATGAGGTGAGGCCACAAAAACCCCATGTTGAAAATTTGGTGAAAACATTTTGAGAAATGGCTGAGATATGTACTAAAGTTGAAACAAAATAAATTTTTGCCATTATACAGCTTACCGGCATTTCTTCAGTTCGAGGATGGCTTTGAAGAGAGCAGACGTGTTCCCAGTCCACTGAAGATCATTGTGCTGGGCTCCTGAGGTAAGTATGGGTTGAGGTGGGGGTGTTGTGGGGTGTGGGGAGGTGGGTATGCAGAGGGTGGGTGCAGGTTGGGGAGGGCAAAAGAATCAATGAGGGAGTTTTTGTGTTTCAGGTTTTTTTAGATTCAATGAGGACTTTTGCCACACTGGGTGGGCTCCCAGCATGGCACCAGGCAGCAGGGGGGCAGTGAAGCCAGCAGAGATTGGGCACCCCGCCAGCAGCAGGCTTTGCCATGCTAGAGTGGGCTCCCAGCATGGCACCAGAGCAGCTAGGGGGACAGTGAAGCCGATGAGGGATTGAGCACCCCATCAGCAAAGGCTTTTGCCATGCAGGAGGCTCCCAGCATGGCATACAGACATTTGAGGGGGCAGTGAAGCTGACAGGGGGTTGGGCACCCCTGTTGGCAAAGGACGTTGTTCTGCGGGCAGTCACAAATTCCATGGGTGACAGCAAATACCGCAGATATTTTCATGGTTTGCCGCACCCATGGAATTGTGGAAAACTCAGGGCCCTGGCTATGATTTGGTTCTCTTACAGCCATAGCCAAGTTTATACTTTTTACTGGCTGCTATTCTGTGCTCTTATAGCCATAGCCAATTTATACTTTTCACATGCTGTAATTTGTGCTCTTCCAGCCATAGCCCAATTTATACTTTTCCCATGCTCTGATTTTGTGATCTTCCGGCCATAGCCCAATTTATTCTTTTGTCAGGCTGTAATGTTAGGCTGTATCATCCATAGCCCAATTGATACTTTTCCCTGGATGTATTTGTGTGCTCTTCCAGCCATACCGAATTTATACTTTTCCAATGCTGTAATTCTGTACTCTTCCAGCCATTGCCCTATTTATACTTTTCCAAGCTCTAATTTTGTGCTCATCCAGACATCGCCCAAGTTATTCTTTTCCCAGACAGTAATATTCTGCTCTTCCAGCCATAACACAATTAATACTTTTTCCATGCTCTAATTTTGTGTTGTTCTAACCTTAACCCAATGTTTACTTTTCCCAGGCTACGATTTGGTTCTCTTCCAACCATAGCTCAGTTTATACTTTTCACTTGCTGCTATTCTGTGCTGTTCACGCCATAGCCAATTTATGCTTTTCACATGCTGTAATTTTATGCTCTTCCAGCCATAGCCCAATTTATGCTTTTCACAGGATATAATTTTGTGTTTTTCCAGCCATAGCCCAATTTTTACTTTTCACATGCAGCACATTGCTGCTCTTCCAGCAAAAGCCTAATTTGTACATTTCCTTTGCTGTAATTTAGTACTCTTACAGCAATAACCCAAATTATACTTTTTATAGGCTGCAAAGTTGTGCTCTGCCAGCAATAGCCCAATTAATATTTTTTACAGCCTGCAACTTTGTGTTCTTCCAACCATACCCCAATTTCTAATTTTTGGAGCCTGTGATTGTGTGCTGTTCCAGCTATTGACCCATTTATGTATTTCAGAGGCTGTTATTTTGTGCTTCTTTAGCCATAGTCCAATTTATACTTTTTCCAGTCTGTAATTTTGTGCTCTTCCAGCTATAGGCCAAGTTATACTTTTCTGAGGCTATTATTTTGAACTCTTCTAGCCATTGCCCAATATATACTTTTCACTTGCTGCAAGTTTGTGCTCTTCCAGCAAAACCTTACTTTATAGTTTTCCTATGCTGTAATTTAGTACTCTTCCAGCCATAGCCCAATTTATATTTTTCACAGGCTGCAATTTTATTCTCTTCCAGCCATAACCCAAATTATACTTTTTTCAGGCTGTAATTTTGTGCTTTTCAGCAATATCCCAATTTATACTTTTCCACGGATGCATTTGTATGCTCTTTCAACCTTAATCCAATTTAAACATTTCTCAGGCCATTATTTTATACCCCTACAGTCATAGCCCATTCATACTTTTCACTGGCTGTAATATTCTGGTCTTCCAGTCATAGACCAATTTGTGATTTTCCCAGAGTATAATTTTGTACTCTTCCAGCCATTGCCCAAATCTATCTTTACCCATGCTGTAATTTTGTGTTGTTCTACATTTCCTAGGCTATTATTTGGTTTTCTTCCAGCCAAATGCCCAGTTTATACTTTCACAGGCTGTGATATTCTGCTATTCTAGCTGTAGAACAATTTATACTTTTCCTAGGCTGTAATTTTGTGATCTTCCAGACATAGCTCTATTTATTCTTTTCCCTGGCTGTAACTGTATGCTCTTCCAACCATAGCCCATTTTATACTTTTCCTAGGCTGTCATTTGTGCTATTCCACCCATAGGTCAATTTATACTTTTCCCAGGTTGTTACATTGTGCCCTTCAAGCCATAGTCCATTTTTGCCTTTCCCAGGCTGTAATTTTGCACTTTTCATCCATATCCAAATTTATGCTTTTTGAAAAGCTGTAATTTTGTGCTCTTCCAGCAAAAGCCTATTTTTTATGCATTTCCTATGCTGTAATTTAGTACTCTTCCTGCAATAGCCCAATGTATACTTTTCCCAGGCTATACTTTTGTGCTCTTCCAGCTATAGTCTCATTTGTACTTTTCGCAGGCTGTCATTTTGTGCTCTTCCAGCCATTGCTCCATTTATGCATTTCAGAGGCTGTTATTTTGTGCTCTTCCAGCCACAGCCCAATTTATACTTTTGTCTGTCTGTAAATGTGTGCTCTTTCAGGCATATGCCAATGTATACTTTTTCCAAGGATGTTATTCTATGCTCTTCCAGGCTTAGGTGAATTTAAATGTTTTTCAGGATGTTATTTTGTACTCCTCCAGCCATAGTCTGATTTTTACTTTTCCTGGGCTTTGATTTGGTTCCATTACAGCCATAGACCAGTGAATACTTTCCACTGGCTGCAATTCTGCGCTCTTCCAGCCATAGGCAATTTATACTTTTCCCAGGCTGTAATTTTGAGCTCTTCCAGATATAGCCCAATTTTTACTTTTCACAGGCTGTAATTTAGTGCTGCTCTGGCCATTGTCCAATTTATACTTTTCCGAGACTGTTATTTTCAGCTCTTCCAGCCATAGACTGATTTATCCTTTTCTCAGGCTGTGATTTTATGCACTCTCAGCCATAGCCCAATTTATAATTTTCACAGGCTGTAATTTTTTTCTCTTCCAGCCATAGCCCAATTTATACATTTCCAAGGATGTAATTGTATGCTCTTCCAGTGTTAGTACAATTAAAACTTTTCTCATGCTGTTATTTTGTACTCCTCCAGCCATAGCCCATTTATACATTTCACAGGCTGTGATTTTGTGATCCTCCAGCCATAGCCCAATGTATTCTTTCCTCAGGCTGTAATGTTAGGTTCTATCATCCACAGCACAATTTATACTTTTCCCAGGATGTAATTGTGTGCTGTTCCAGTCATACCCAAATTTACAACTTTCCCATGCTGTAATTTTATACTTTTCTTATGCTCTAATTTTGTGCTGTTCAACCCATAATCCGATTTTTACTATTCCTAGGCTATGATTTGGTTCTCTTCCAGCCATTGTCCAGTTTATACTTTTCACAGGCTACAATTATGTGCTCTTCCAGCAGAAGGGTAATTTATATTTTTCTCAGGGTGCAATTTTGTGCTGTTCCAGCAATAGCCAATTTATACTTTTCACAGGCTGTAATATTCTGCTCTCCTAGCCATCCAAGGCTATCATTTTGAGTTCTTCCAGACATAGCCTTATTTATTCTTTTCCTTGGCTCTAACTGTATGCTCCTCCTGCCATAGCCCATTTCATAAATTTCACAGGCTGTCATTTTTGCACTTCCAACCATTGCCCATTGTATACTTTTCCTAGGCTGTCATGTTGTGCTCTTCCACCCATAGGGCAATTTATAATTTTCCACTGCTCTCATTTTGTTGTTTTCCACCCATAGGCTGCTGTATGCTTTTACAAGGCTGTAATTTTGTGCTCTTCAAGGCGTAGCCCAATATATACTTTTCCCAGGCAGTAATCTTGTACTCTTCCAGCCATAACCAATGTATACTTTTCACATGCTGCAATTGTCTGCTCTTCCAGCAAAAGCCTAATTTATACATTTCATATGCTGTAATTTAGTGCTCTTCCAGCCATATCCAATTTATACTTTTCTCAGGTTGTAATTTTGTGCACTCTCAGCCATAGCCCAATTTATACTTTTCACAGGCTGCAATTTTATCCTGTTCTAGCCATAGCCCAATTTATGCTTTTCACTTGCTGTAAGCTTGTGCACTTCCAGTAAATGCCTAATTTATACATTTCCTATGCTGCAATTTAGTACTCTTCCAGCCATATCCAATTTATACATTTCCCAGGCTGTAATTTTGTGTTGTTCCAGCCATAGCCTGACTTTTACTTTTCCTAGATTATGATTTGGTTCTTTGTCAACAATAGCCCATATTGTTCTTTTCACTGGCTGCTATTCTGTGCTCTTCCAGCCATGTCCAATTTATACTTTTCCCAGGATGTAATTTTGTGCTCATCCATTCATTGTCCAATTTACTCTTTTCCCAGACTGCGATTTTGTGATCTTCCAGCCATAGCCCAATTTATTATTTTCTCATTCTGTAATGTTAGGCTCTATCATCCATTGGCCAATGTATACCTTTCCCATGCTCTAATTTTGTGCTCTTCCAGCAGAAGGGTAATTTATATTTTTCTCAGGGTTCAAGTTTGTGCTGTTACAGCAACAGGCAATTTATACTTATTGCAGGCTGTAATATTCTGCTCTCCTAGCCATCAAAGGCTGTAATGTTGCGATCTTCCAGACATAGCCCTATTTATTCTTTTCCCTGGCTGTAACTCTGTGCTCCTCCAGCCATAGCACATTTCATAAATTTCTCAGCCTGTCATTTTTGCACTTCCAACCATTGCCCGTTTTATACTTTTCCTAGGCTGTCATGTTGTGCTCTTCCACCCACAGGCCAATTTATAATTTTTCTAGGCTGCCACTTTGTGGTCTTCAAGCTATAGCCAAATTCATGTTTTTCCAAGGCTGTAATTGTGTGCTCTTCAAGCCGTAGCCCAATATATACTGTTCCCAGGCAGTAATTTTGTACACTTTCAGCCATAGCCCAATTTATGATTTTCCCAGGTGGTCATTTTGTGCTCTTCCAGCCATTGCCCAGTTTATACTTTTCCTTTGCTGTGATTTTCTGCTCTTCCAACCATAACCAATGTATACTTTTCACATGCTACAATTTATTGCTTTTCCAGTAAAAGCATCATTTATACATTTCCTATGCTGTAATTTAGTACTTTACCAGCCATATCAAATTTATGCTTTTTACAGGCTGCAATTTTGTACTGTTCCAACAATAGCTCAATTTATACTTTTCACAGGCTACAATTTTATCTTCTACCAGCCATAGCCAAATTTATAAATTTCTCTGGCTGTAATTTTGTGCTATTTCTGCCGAATCCCAATTTATACTTTTTCAAGGATGTAATTGTATGCTCTGCCAGCATTAGATCAATTTAAGCTTCTCTCAGGCTGCTATTTTGTACTCCTTCAGCCATAGCCCATTTATACATGTCCCACGCTGCAATTTTGTTTTATTCCAGCCATAGCCCAATTTTTACTTTTCCTAGGCTGTGATGTGGTTCTCTGACAGCCATAGCCCACATTATTCTTTTCACTGGCTGCTATTCTGTGCTTTTCCAGCCATATCCAATTTATACTTTTCCCAGGATGTAATGTTGTGCTCATCTATCCATTTTCCAATTTACTCTTTTCTCAGACTGTGATTTTGCGATCTTCCAGCCATAGCCCATTTTATTCTTTTCTCAGGCTGTAATGTTTGGCTCTATCATCCATAGCCCAATTTTATACTTTTCTCATGCTGTAATTTTCTACCCTTCCAGCCATTTCCAATTTATACTTTTCCCATGCTCTAATTTTGTGCTCTTCCAGCAGAAAGGTAATTTATATTTTTCTCAGGTTCAAGTTTGTGCTGTTATTGCAACAGGTAATTTATACTTATTACAGGCAGTAATATTCTGCTCTCATAGCCATCCAAGGCTGTAATGTTGTGATCTTTCAGACATAGCCCTATTTATTCTTTTTCCTGGCTGTAACTGTGTGCTTCTCCAGCCATAGCACATTTCATAAATTTCCCAGCCTGTCATTTTTACACTTCCAACCATTGCCATTTTATACTTTTCCTAGGCTGTCTTGTTGTGCTCTTCCACCCATAGGGCTATTTATACTTTTCCCAGGCTGTCATTTTGTTCTCTTCCACCCATAGGCCGATTTATAATTTTCCTAGGCTGTCACTTTGTGGTCTTCAAGCTATAGCCAAATTCATGCTTTTCCAAGGCTGTAATTTTGTGCTCTTCAAGCCATAGCCCAATATATACTGTTCCCAGGTAGTAATTTTGTGCACTTTCAGCCATAGCCCAATTTATGATTTTTCCAGGTGGTCATTTTGTGCTCTTCCAGCCATAGCCCAACTTATTGTTTTCACAGACAGTCATTTTGTGCTCTTCTAGCCATAGTCCAATTTATACTTTTCCTTTGCTGTAATTTTCTGCTCTTCTAACTATAACCAATGTGTACTTTTCACATGCTATAATGTATTGCTCTTCCAGTAAAAGCCTAATTTATACATTTCCTTTGCTGTAATTTAATACTTTACCAGCCATATCAAATTTATGCTTTCTACAGGCTGCAATTTTGTGCTGTTCCAGCCATAGCACAATTTATACTTTTCACAAGCTGCAATTTTATCCTCTACCAGCCATAGCCAAATTTATAAATTTCTCTGGCTGTAATGTTGTGCTATTTCTGCAAAATTCCAATTTATACTTTTCCAAGCATGTAATTGTATGCTCTGCCAGCATTAGATCAATTTAAGCTTCTCTCAGGCTGCTATTTTGTACTGCTTCAGCCATAACCCATTTATACATTTCCCAGGCTATAATTTTGTTTTATTCCAGCCATAGCCCAATTTTTACTTTTCCTAGGCTGTGATTTGGTTCTCTGACAGCCATAGCCCACATTATTCTTTTCACTGGCTGCTATTCTGTGCTCTTTCAGCCATATCCAATTTATACTTTTCCCAGGATGTAATTTTGTGCTCATCTATCCATTTTCCAGTTTACTCTTTTCCCAGACTGTGATTTTGCGATCTTCCAGCCATAACCCATTTTATTCTTTTCTCAGGCCGTAATGTTAGGCTCTATCATACATAGCCTAATTTATACTTTTCTCATGCTGTAATTTTCTACTCTTCCAGCCATTGCCCAATTTATACTTTTCCCATGCTCTAATTGTGCGCTCTTCCACCAGAAGGGTAATTTATATTTTTCTCATGGTGCAATTTTGTGCTGTTCCAGCAATAGCCAATTTATACTTATTACAGGCTGTAACATTCTGCTCTTCTAGCCATCCAAGGCAATAATGTTGCGATCTTCTAGACATAGCCCTACTTATTCTTTTCTCTGGCTCTAACTATGTGCTCCGCCAGCCATAGCCCATTTCATAAATTTCCCAGGCTGTCATTTTTCCACTTCCAATCACTGACCATTGTATACTTTTCACAGGCTGTCATGTTATGCTCTTCCACCCATAGGTCAATTTATACTTTTCCCAGGCTGTCATTTTGTACTCTTCCAGCCATGGCCTAATTTATACTTTTTCCAGTCTATCATGTTGTGCTCTTCAAGCCATAGCCCAATTTATAGTTTTCCCATGCTGTAATTTTGTGTTCTTCCAGCAAAGCCTAATTTATCCATTTCTTATGCTGTAATTTAGTACTCTTCCAGCCACTGGCCAATTTACACTTTTCATACTCTGCAATTTTATCCTCTTCCAGCCATAGCACAATTTATACTTTTCACTTGCTGCAAGCTTGTGCTCTTCTAGCAAAAGCCTAATTTATACATTTCTTATGCTGTAATTTAGATCTGTTCCAGCCATAGCCCATTTATGCATTTCCCAGGCTGTAATTTTGTGTTGTTCCAGCCATGGCCCATTTTTTCTTTTCCTAGGCTATGATTTGGTTCTCTTCCAGCCATAGCCCAGTTTACACTTTGCACAGGCTGCAGTTCTGTGTTCTTCCAACAGAAGGGTAATTTATATTTTCCCAGGCAGCAATTTTGTGCTGTTCCAGCCATTGCCCACATTATACTCTTCCCATGCTCTAATTTTGTGCTCCTCCAGAAATAGCCTCATTTATACTTTCCATGTGCTGTAATTTTGTAGTTTTCCAACCATTGTCCAATTTATACTTTTGCCATGCTCTAATTTTGTGCTCTTCTAGACATAGCCCAATTTATTCTTTTCCCAGGCAGTAATATTCTGCTCTTCCAGCCATAGCACAATTTATACTTTTCTCAGGCTGTAATTTTGTGTTGTTTTAGCCACAACCCAATGTTTACTTTTCCTAGGCTATGATTTGGTTCTCTCCAGCCATAGCCAAGTTTATACTTTTCTCAGGCTACAATTCTGTGTTCTTCCAGCAGAAGGGTAATTTATATTTTTCCCAGGGTGCAATTTTGTGCTATTCCAGGAACAGCCAATTTATACTTTTCACAGGGTGTAATATTCTGTTATTCTAGCCATAGAACAATTTATACTTTTCCCAGGCTGTCATGTTGTCCTCTTCCACCCATAGGCCAATTTATACTTTTCCCTGGTTGTCACTTTGTGCTCTTCAAGACATAGCCCAATTTATATCTTTCCGATGCTGTAATTTTGCACTCTTCTGCTTTATCCTAATTTATGCTTTTCCAAGGCTGTAATTTTGTGCTCTTCAAGCCGGAGCCCAATTTACACTTTTACAAGGCTGTAATTTTGTGCACCTCTATCCATAGCCAAACTTACACTTTTCCCATGCTGTCATTTTGTCCTCTTCCAGCCATACCCTAATTTATACCTTTCCCAGGCTGTCATTTTGTGCTCTTCCAACCATAGCCCAATTTATAGTTTTCCCATGCTGTAATGGCAGTGTCAGTGGCTCAGTAGGTAGCACACTCACCTCTGAGGCCGGGAGATCAGAGGGCTGTGGGTTCAGTTCCCACATCTGGCACTTGGGTTAATATCCCAGTACTGACACTGTAGTGCAGCAAGAGAGGGATGCTGCACTTCTGAGGTGCCGTCTTTCGGAGGAGATGTTAAACCGAGGTCCCATCTGCCTGGATTGGTGGTAGTTCAGGTGGATGTTAAAGATCCCATGGCACTTATTGAAAAGAGCAGGGAATTTCCCCGGTGTCCTGGCCAATCCCTCATTCACTAAAAATACCACCAACAGCTTAATCTGGTTCAAGGTCAGTTGGCATTCATCTGATCCCCCTCCCCCTTGGTCGTGCCTGAAAATAGGCAGGATTTGTCTAGTGCACTTACCCGGTCAACAAAAACTAAATAAATAAAATAATGTTGTGCTCTTCCAGCCGTAACCCAATTTATAATTTTCTCAGGCTGCAATAATGAACACTTCCAGCATTTGCCAAATTTATACTTTTCAGAGGATGTAATTTTGTGCTTTTCCACCAAAAGTGCAATTTATACTTCTCCCAGGCAGTAATTCTGCACTCTTCCAGCCATAGCCCGATTTATACTTTTCCCATGCTGTAATTTTCTGCTCTTCCAGCCATAGCCCAATTTATTCTTTTCTCTGGCTGTGATTTTTTGCTCCTGCAGCCATAGCCCAATTAATACTTTTCCCAGGCTGTAATTGAGTGCTCTTTCAGCCTTAGCACAATTGAAACATTTCTCAGGTTGTAATGTTGTGCTCTTCCAACAATAACAGAATTTCTGTTTTTCACAGGCAGTAATTGTGTGCTGTTACAGACATAGTCCAATTTATACTTTTCACAGGCTGTGAATTTGTGCTCTTCCAGCCATGGGCCAATTTATACTTTTCCCAGGCTGTAATTTTGTGATCTTCTATCTATAGTTAATTTCATTCTTTTACCAGTCTGTAATTGTATGTTCTTCCAGCCATAGCGCCATTTATTCTTTTGCCATGCTGTAATGTTATGCTCTATAATCGATACCCTAATTTTTACTTTTCAGAAGCTGTTATTTTGTGCTCTTACAGCAAAAGCCCAATTTATATGTTTCCCATTCTGTAATTTTGTGCTCTTCCAGCCATAGCCTAATTTATACTTTTTCCTAGCTGTAATTTTTTGCTTTTTCAGCCATAGCCCAATTAATACTTTACCTAGGCTGTAATTGTATGCTCTTCCAGCCTTAGTCAAAATTAAACTTTTCTCAGGCTGTGATTCTCTACTCTTCCAGACATAGCCCAATTTATACTTTTCCCAGGCTGTAATTTTGTGCTCTTCCAGCAAAAGTTCACTTTATACTTTGCCAGGCTGTAATTTTGTGCTGTTCCTGCCATGCCATAATTTAAACTTTTCACATGCTGTGATTTTGTGCTCTTCCAGCCATAGACCAATTTATTCTTTTCACATGCTGCAATTTTGTTCACTTCCAGCAAAAGCATAATTTATACATTTCCTATGCTGTAATTTAGTACTCATCCAGCCATAGCCCAAGTTATGCTTTTCACAGGCTGCAATATTGTCCTCTTCCAGCAATAGCTGAATTTATACTTTTCCCATGCTGTAATTTTGTGCTCTTCCAGCTATAGCCCAATTTGTACCTTTCACAAGCTGTAACTTTGTGCTCTTCCAACCATAGCCCAATTTATGCTTTTCCCAGGCTATAATTTTGTGCTTCTCCTGCAAAAGCCCAATATAAACTTTTCCCAGGCTGTAATTTTGTGCTATTCCATCAAAAAACAAATTTCTACTTTTCATAGGCTGTGATTTTGTGCTCCTACCACAAAAGCGCAATATATACTTTTCCCAGTCTGTAATGTTCTGCTCTTCCAGCCATAGCAATATGTATACTTTTCACTGACCATAATTTTGTGCTCTTTCAGTCATAGCTCCATTTATACTTTTCCCAGGCTGTAATGTCATGCTCTTCCAGCTATAGTCCAATTTGTACTTTTCACATGCTGTAATTTTGTGCTCTTCCAACCATAGCCCCATTTATGCTTTTCCCAGGCTATAATTTTGTGCACCTCCTGCAAAAGCCCAATATAAACTTTTCCCAGGCTGTAACTTTGTGCTATTCCATCAAAAGCCAAATTTTTACTTTTCACAGGCTGTGATTTTGTGCTCCTACCACAAAAGCGCAATATATACTTTTCTCAGTCTGTAATGTTCTGCTCTTCCAGCCATAGCAATATTTGGACTTTTCACTGACCATAATTTTGTGCTCTTTCAGTCATAGCTCCAGTTATACTTTTCCCAGGCTGTAATTTTGTGCTCTTTCAGTTATAGCCCAAATTGTACTTTTCACAGTCTGTAATTTTGTGCTCTTCCAGCCATTGCCTGATTTATACTTTTTTCATGGTATTATTGTGTATTCTTCCAGCCATAGCTCAATTTATACTTTCCCCCAGGCTGTAATTTTGTGCTCTTTCTGCAAAAGCCCAATATATGTTTTCCATGCTGTAATTTTCTGCTCTTCCAGCCATAGCCCGAGTTATACTTTTCCCAGGTAGTAATTTTGTGCTCTTACAGCTATAGCCCAATTTATACTTTTCTCAGGCTGTCATTCTGTATTTGTGTAGCCATAGCAATATTTATACTTTGCACAGGCCATTAGCCCAATTTATGCATTTCCCAGGTTGTAATTTTGTGCTCTTTAGCCATAGTCCAATTTATACTTTTCCCATGCTGTAATGTTGTGCTATTCCATCCAAAGTCCAATTTCTACTTTTCACAGGCTGTAATTTTGTGCTCTTCCATGAAATGCTCAATTTATTCTTTCTTGGTACTATAATTTAGTACTCTCCTGGCCATAGAACAAGTTATACTTTTTCCGTGCTGAATTTTGTTCTCTTCCAGCCATACAATAATTGAAACCTTTCACATCCTGTAATGTTGTGCTCTTTCAGCTATAGCCCAATTTATACTTTTTCTAGGCTGTAATTCTGTACTTCTCCAGCAAGTCTTATACTTTCCAGCATCCAGATCAGGGAGGTGAGGGAGATTCTTCTCCAACGGGCCCCCCCCCACAATGGACTTTGTGTTTTGCCGAGCAGATTGGCTTGGACCCCTGGTAGAGGCACCGGCTCATTTGCTTCCCCAGGCAGACCTCCCTCTGCTCCTTTGAACTTGGACTGGGACTCATGTGACAAAGAAGGGCACACTCAACAGATCGGTGTTGCAGTTGGCAAGCTTTGTTTCTCTGGGGATGCACAGCTATCAGAGATAATATTTCCACCCACCCTTAAATGCTCATTAGTTCCTCCCTCTAGCCTGGGAGGTGACTGTTGTATTCCCCATCCTCGTTGGCTCAGTAGCAGGCAACTGTTTTACTGAATTAATTATTTCTTATGTGCATGTGATGCTACACCCTATTGTTATTAGAGCTAGCAATAACTTTTACTAGTGCTTGCAATCACTAATTACTGTCTTGGTGTATGTTAAAATTCTGGATCCTGAAACAGCATCCTGCTGTTTTTAGATCAGTGCTAGTTAAATTCTGCATGTGTAGTAAACCTTGAGCCTGAGGCAGCAATCTGTTGTTCCTTATTAAGGTACAGCTAGGCAACCCACCAGTGCTTCCTGCCCTAGTGTGATGTAACCTGTTACCCACCTATCACCTCCCTCAGCCACCAGTCCCATTATCGTAGCCCTGGGAGGACTAATCTAGGGTGCATTACCTAATCCCCCCATGTCTCCAGCCAGTGCTCTGCCACAGACCAAATCCAGTTTCTGGCCTCCCTCCTTGTTGCCACCCAAGATGCCACCACTGACTGGTTGCTCTGGGACCTCTGCCCAATTCCATGGACCACAGGTTGTCAGATCCTATCTGAAGTCTCCCTCTGCCTGGCTATCTGCCAATGGCATGAAGCTGGCACACCTGAAAATTAGAAGCTTACTACCTAACCTAGCAGAGCTTACAGCTTGGGTGGCTCATTATAACCCTGATATTATGGGGGTCTCAGAAACCTGGCTGAAGCCCTTCATCCCAGACTCTGCATGTGCCCTTCCAGGCTACAACCTTTCTAGGCAAGACAAAGTAGGGAACAAGAAAGGGGCAGGGTGCTCCTATATTACACGACTGGCTTAAATGTATCTATCTTAGTTCACATCCCACTCCCACCCCATTCTGTTGAGTCCTTGCATGCTCTCCTCCTGCTTGGCAACACTAAAAAGGTAATCTTGGTATGTGTTTACAATCCTCCTAAGGGTGGTGTCCTAGGTCTCTCCTCCTGCCTTGATAGTCTCAGTCCCATGGTTGGCTTGAATGAACTGTTGGTCCTAGGTGACTTCAACCTAAACTGGGTGGGCCACAACATCCAGCAATATGAGCCCCTGCTTTCTGGTCTCTCCCTCCACCAACTCATTAATGAACCCACTAGGCACTCTTCACGAGGAGACAAGGAATCCCTCATTGATTGGGTGCTGAGCAACTGACCAGAAAGAATTGTCTCCAGTGGTACTCTCCCTGATGTCATCTCGGATCACTCTCCCACCTACTGCATTTGGGGCATCTTCTCACCCAAAATTCCCTGCAAAGTGATCCAGATGAGGAATTTCTCCAAACTCAAAGTAGGAGACTACCTCACAGAACTGCATCAAACAGATTGGTCTCAGGTCACTGCTGCAAAGATCCCTCAGTGGCCCTTGACAACTTTCTTGCTGTCTTTACCCCCCCCGCAAAGCAAGCATGTGCTCCTCACTAAAAGGAGGCTGAAGGGCACAGTCACAAAGTGGCTTCATGGTGGGCTTCTCTCCCTCATGAAGCACTCATGAAGCACAGAGACAAGTGCTAGGCCCACTACAAGGTCTCCCTTTCCAGCACTGACCTCCTTGAGTACAGATGGGTGAGGAACCTCTGCAAAAGAGCTATCTGCTCTGCCAAGAGTGAATCTTGTCAATCTGACCTACTCTCCTCAACCAGAAACTCAAGGAGCTTCTGGCAGAACATCAAGATCATGGTTGGAGGGTCTGCCAAAGCTCAGGTCAAGGACATGCACATTGTCGGGGTTAACTGCAATAATGCCTTTAACTCCCTGTTCGCTGACCTGCCTGCTCTCCCCCACCAGCCCCACATCCCCCAAAAACTGGGACTCATGCCTCACTGGGGCAACCCCCAACCTCCCTTCTACCTCAGGGTCATCTCTGCTTCTTGCTGGTCTCTCCTCTCAAACTGGTGCCAGTCACGATTGCCTTGAGCTAAAACTACTCAGTCTTGTGGCGTCCATCCTAGCCTGGCCTGTCACCCACATGTTCAACAGATCGCTTATGATGGGCACTATCCCCAACACCTGGAAAGTGGCCAAAGTTGTTCCTGTTCATAAACAGGGTGACCCCAAAGATCTCAGGAACTACTGACCAATTGCGATACTGTCAGTGATCAGCAAGCTTCTTGAAAAGGTGGTTGCCTCACAGGTCTCTCACTATCTGCAGGCCTATGATTTACTCTCCTCTGCACAACATGACTTCCAAAAAGGGCATAGTACCTTCACCGCCCTAGCTGTTGTCTCCTCTGAAATCAGATCTGCTGCTGATCTAGGCAAACTGACTGGAGCTATCTTCATGGATCACTTGAAAGCCTTTGACCATGTTGACCACTCACTCCTGTGTTCCTCTCTCCTGTCCCATGGCTTCTACTCCCCCGCCCTTGCCTGGATCAGTAACTACCTCATGGGCAGACAGCAGTACACCAAGTTCAACAAGGCCTTGTCTAAGCCCTCTCTGGTTAACTGTGGGGTCCCTCAGGGCTCTGTCCTTGGGCCTCTCCTATTTTCCCTATTTATAAATGAGCTGCCTTAGTCCTGGCCCATGGCGCTCTACTCTGTGTGCAGATGACCTAGACATCCTGATCAGCTCCCAGGACATCTCTGTCATCAACGCCAAGTGCAACTCTGACTTCAATCAAATCCAGTCCTTGCTGGAGGACCACAAGCTCTCCATCAACTTACAGAAAACTCAGACCATGCTGTTTGGCTCCACAGCCAAGACAAAAGTGGTCCCTGCCCCTCTAAAGCTCTCTTGTGCCAATGGGTCCCTCCTACAAGTTGCTGACTCTGTCAAGTACCTGGGGGTGGCACTTGACCCACAACTGGATCTCAGCATAATTGCAATACTTGCAAGGCCCAAACTGTAAACTGTAAGTTGGGCCTTGCATACAGATCTAAAAGCTGTTTCACCCCAGTGGCTCATCTTGCCCTACCCAGAGGGGTACTCTTACCCATGCTCTGCTATAGACTTGTCTCCTTTGCCCATGCAACAAAAACCAATCTCCCCAAATGGGATATGGTGTACAATAGTGTATGTCACTTTGCACACTCAGTTCCTTGCCTCACCCACTGCTGTGAGCTCTACTTCAGCTTGGGTGGCTCCCACCAGAAAAGCACCGCACCTTCGTCCTAGGCAACTTCATTGACAATGTTGTCAGAACTGCCACCCATTCTGCCCTTGCTGTATCCCTCATACCCACTACCCACACATACCATCTAAGGTCCAGTGACTCTCATGTCCTCCTGGTTCCTAAAACACACACCCAAATGGGCAACCAGACCTTCACTGCACATGCCCCTAGATTATGGAACTCACTTCCAGTGAGCACTCACTCCTCCACTTACCATTCCTGCTTTAAAGCCTCCCTCTGGGCCAAATCAGCCTTTACCTGCCTTTGCACTTAATGTACCCCTGCCTACATGTCACTCTGTTTCTGACAGCTTAAGGAGGTGGGTCTCTTCACAATCTCTACTAGTGAAGCATGCAGCTACCTAAAGAACTGATTGTGATGGGTTCACCCTGGCTGCACTGTTCATCAATTTGTGAATATGCTATTGTTCTATCCTCCAGCTTATCATTGGCCTCTCCTATCCACCCTTGTAACTGCTTGATGTATTCTGCTACCCCTATCCTGTAGGGTGTTGTTGCCTGAATATACTGCTTACTGCCTGTACAATGATATTATCTTCCTTCCACTTGCTATGTAAATCCCCTGATGTTACTGCAATGACCTTGCTCTGGCTGTTGCTCTTGCTTATATCTGCTCTTGTTGTTGCCTGTTGTACCTGAATGTATCTTTGTAATTTCCCGGGTTGCACCTCAAAATAGGCATTTGGTTGTCTAGTGTGCTTACCTGGTAAACAAATGCAAATACATAAATAAAAGCCCAATTTAAACTTTTCTCAGGCTGTTTTTTCTTACTCTTCCAGCCATAGCCCAATTTATACTTTCCCCAGGTTGTAATTGTGTGCTCTTCCAGCCATAGCCCAATTTATACTTTTCATGTGTTGCAATTTTGACCTTTTTCAGAAAAAGCCTAATTTATACATTTCCTGTGCTGTAATTTAGTACTCTTCTAGCCATAGCCCAGTTTATACTTTTCACAGGCTGCAGTGCTATGTTCTTCCAGCTATAACTCAATTTATATTTTTCCAGGCTGCAGCTTTGTGCTATTCCAGCCATAGCCCAATTAATACTTTTCACAGGCTGTTTTAATTTTGTGCTCTTCCAGCAATTGCCCAGTTTATACTTTTCAGATGATGTTATTTTGTGCTCTTTCAGCCACAGCCCAATGTATACTTTTGTCTTTCTGTAATTGTATGCTCTTCCAGCCGTAGTCAAATTTAAACATTTCTCAGGCTGTTAGTTTTTACTCTTCTGGCCATAGCCCAATTTATACTTTTCCCAGGCTCTAATAATCTGCTTTTCTAGCCATGTTCCAATTTATATTATTCCCAGGCTGTAGTTGTGTGCTCTTCCAGCCATAGCCCCATTTATTCTTTTCTCAGGCTGTAATTTTGTGCTCTTCCAGCAATAGCCGAATTTATTATTTTCATGGGCTGTAATTATGTACTGTATAGGCAAAAGTCCAATGTATACTTTTCACAGGCTGTAATTTTGTGATCTTTCATCCATAGTTCAAGTCACACTTTTCCAAGGCTGTAATGGTGTGCTCTTCCAGCCATAGCCCAATTTCTACTTTTCCCACACTGTAACATTGTGCTCTTCCAGCCATAGCCAATTTTATACTTTTCCCAGGCTGTCATTTTCTGCTCTTCCAACCATAGCCCATTTTATACTTTTCCCAGGCTGTCATTTTGTGCTCCTCCAGCAAAAGCCCAATTTAAACTTTTCTCAGGCTGTTATTTTGTTCTCTTCCAGCCATAGTCCAATTTATACTTTTCCCAGGTTGTAACATTCTGCTTTTCCAGTCATAGTGAGATCTATGCTCTTCCCAGGCTGTAATGTTGTGCTCTTCCGGCGATAGCCTAATTTATACTTTAGCCTGGCTGTAATTGTGTGCTCTTCCAGTCATAGTACTTTTATTCTTTTCTCAGGTGTCAATATTGTGCTCTTCCAGTAAAATCCTGATTTATAATTTTCCCAGACCATAATTTTTTGCTCTTCCAGCCATAGCCATTTATTATTTTCACAGGCTGTAATTGTGTGCTCAATAAGCAAAAGCTTAATGTATACATTTCCTATGCTGTAATTGTGTACTCTTCCAGCTATAGCAATATTTATACTTTTCTCAGACAATAATGTCATGCTATTCCATCAATACAAAATATTGGTCCCATTTCTAGGGCAAAAAGTGGGAGGCACTCAAGAATTAAATCTGTAGACAGTCTTTTCATGTTCCAATATTCCTTTTATTTCATTTCATTTCATAAAAATGGCAAGCCTCAATGTTTCACCTAGCAAGTAGGCTTTATCAAGAGATGCCCTTCTGAATAACTATATAAATATATATGATTAGATAACTGTCCACAACCACACATATAAAATCCATAACACAATGATAAAAACAAACATTGATGCTACTTACTTGTTTTTATATTTATAACTCTATAATTCCCTTATTCAGTCATTATCTGAAATCACAATCCTAAAAAATATATATGAAACATTAAATCCTTGATCTTATTACATCTCTATAGTTGTTCTCACATAAGGGTTAAATGTAGGACCAAGCAGCCCATCACCAATCACCACAACTTAGTGAGCCAAATACTAAATAATTAAATACATATTCATTTTTTCGGATGCTGAGAAAGAAAAACTACCAGGACAGATTAGAGGAGATAGAGATTTTTTGTCAAGTACATTTGATAATGCAAAACAAGCTGTTCATAGAATTGAAAACCAGGAATTTAGAGACTGCTGCCTAGATTGGCATGCTATTACTTTAGGACAGTATCTAGCTCACAATTTAATACCGAGAGGTCTCAGAGTATATGTGGAACATAATATTGGAATTAAATCATCCCAATTGGATATGAAGTGGGATGGGATAAGAACAAGATGCTTGGTTGATTTCATTTATGCATTAATTGAGGCTATAATAGAGGAGAGGGGAAAATTAGCTTAGCAAATAAATCTTGATAAGGAAGCTTTAAAACTTAAATTACAATTAGAAGAGTTTAACAAGACTATAGAACAAATTAAACAAAAGATAGACACCTATGAAAGAAACCATAGATAACAAAAACTAAAAAAGTTTAACCGGGACACAAATGTTTATAAAGAAAATAGGGTGTATACACATACGAGAAATAATTTGAGGACAAATTGGACCTACCAGAATAGACAAGAAGAGAGTGGATCTGAAAGTGATAGCAGCTATAGTAGGACAAGTAGTAATATACACTCCACTGCTAAAACACAGCAGGAAACAGAAAGATTATCTAATAGAATAATACATAGAGCAGATACAGGTAATAGACAGATTTCAGAAATACACGAGACAACATTTTTCTACACAGGAAATATAAAACAGAGATTCATCGGGTCAACTAAGGATGGAGGAACAGAGAGAACCAATATATGCTATGAGGAGCAGGAATGGAATAGAAGATGGTGCAGAGCAGAGACGAATAGGAATAGGAGGAGGAATAGGAATGGGCAGAGGATGGGGAGACACCCGCCCCAAGCAGAGATATTACCAAAAGTAGTTCCTGTTTTCAATTTAAGCAACAGACATTTAAATGATATAGAAATTGGGATACTAGCTAGGGGACTTTCGTTTGCACCAACCACAACTTTGAAGTTATTTGAATTAGAGTGTGACTTACAATTATTTTTTATGTCAATACTTCTTAACGCTCAATTTAGTAATCAATTACAAGTAAAACATTATAAACAAGACATTAAGAGAGCTATGGGGTTAAAATCTACATGTAATCCTCCAGTTGGATGTTGTTCTGCTGTAGAAACTTATGCAGACATAGTGAAAAGAGAAATTTATGAGTTATTTACAACTGAGACATATAGACAGTCCATATATGATAATTTATTGCAAGTGGAAAGACAATTTTTGAATGTCTTAAAAAAATGATTAGAGTATAATAATAAAACCAGCAGACAAAGGGGGTGGTATTGTAGTTCTAGATTATGAACATTATAAAAATATATGTATTAGGCTTCTCTGAAATACAACAAACTATTTAGAGTTGGACTTTGATCCTTTGGACATTATAAAAAGGGAATTATTGGGATTGATGCAAGAATTAGTACTTTGTAATTTTTTAAAAGAGTGGGAAGGAGAACTGTTAGTACAAACATTTCCAGAACCCCTGTTTTTTATGTTACCAAAAATATATAAAAATCAAATAGATCCACCAGGACGTCCCATAGTATTGGGGATTTTAAGTATATTTGAACCTTTGTCTGATTTTGTTAATTATCATTTACAGCCTTTGGTGGAAGAAATACCAACTTATGTTAGAGACACTTCTCATTTTATAAACATTCTGAAAGAAGTTAAATTAACTCAGAGGAAAGGAAGTCTGCAGTTTTAGTAATGTTGGATGTCTCAGATTTATATACCTCCATACCTCATCAGGAGGGAATAATGGCGATGGGGAAATTATTTGACCATAGAGAGTTAGAAGCACATCCCAAGACGGGGACCTTATTAATGTTAACAGAATGTATTCTTACAAATAGTTATTTTAGATTTGAAAAAACCTTTTATAAACAGATAAAGAGGACAGCAATGGGGGCTACTATGGCCCCCAGGTATGCAAATGCTTATATGTCTGAGTTTGAGAATACTTTCATTTTGGATGAACAGAATAATCATTTTTCTCAATATATTAAGATTTATAAGAGATATATAGATGATTTGTTTATATTGTGGTTGGATTCAAATGATGATCTCATGGCTTTTGTAAGGTATATAAATACCTGTGATATTAATTTAAAATTTACAATGGATTCGAGTACAATTTCATTTCCCCTACTTGGATGTTAGGGTTTTGAGGGAAGAGAGTGGACTTACTACGACATTATTTTGAAAAGATACAGCACAAAATATTATACTACATGCACAAAGCTTTCATGCTGAGCAGTTGGTTGAGAGTATTCCTTTTTCACAGTTTCTGTGAATTTGCAGGAACTGTGGGGATGAACAGACTTTTAAAGATGAAATTAGAACAGCATCTGATAGTTTTAGAGAATGTGGATATAACAAAAAGAACTTACATCAAACAAGGGGACGTGTACAAAATATTACACAGGTAGAGGCATTGAGTGGAATCAGAAGAAGATCAACAGAAAGGCCGATAGTTTTTAGTATTAAACATAATCACAAAATGAGAGAAATAAGAGGGGTGATATATAAACATTGGTCTATTTTGAAAGATTATCTAATGGATAATAATGTTTTCCAAACACCACCTAGAATAGCTGAAAGGAAGGTACCCACCTTAAAAGATAGGTTGGTACACACAGACCATATACAGGGAAAGGTAAATGACAATAGACAGCTATTATTAGGTCCTTAACAACCGGGCATGGTGCCATGTGGCAGATGCTCAGTCTGTGGACACACTAGCAAAAAAACAAAAATTCAAACACCCATGTACAAATAAGGAATATGACATCAAACAATTTATTACTTATGACACTGTGGGAGTAGTTTATGTTTTTCAGTGTCCTTGTGATAACATTTATATAGGAAAGACTATTAGACCCTTTAAACAGCACTTTCAGGAACATACATCAAACATCAGAAATAAAAAATCAACTCCAGTAGTAGACCATTTTTTAGAAGCAGGACACACAGGGGCTTCTTTAAGATTTTGGGGAATTGAGGCAATAAATCCACCTGCTAGAGGAGGAGATTTCAATAAAATGGTAGAAAAAACAGACACCAAGTGGATATTTGAGTTGAGAGCTTTGGAGCCAAGGATAGGTCTGAATAAAGAAATCAATTGGAATTGCTGCCATAGATAAGAAATGACTTTGAAGATATACTGTATCTGAGAAATATTGGCTAGAGGTTGCTATTTGAGGATTATAACAACAGGATATGAATATTATGGCCTTTATTGTGAGGGCCATGAATGGGATTTAAAGCAACACTCTTAGGGCCAGATATTCAAAACTTTGCCCCGGGGCAAAATTAGCACTGCCCGGCGGGCAAACTTAGCCCGGAGCACAAAGCAAGCTATATTCAAAAGAAATAGTCCGGTGCTAATCCTTCTGAATATAGCAGTCTAAGGAAGTCGGGCAAACTGGTCTGGGAGTGCAGGGCAAAAATAGCCCGGGAATAAGACAGCACTGAATATAGCAACAGGGAAGTACAAACTGCAAGTGCAGCTCATTAGATGCTGTAGCAAGCCAGTGTTGCAGGTGTAGAACATTGTGATTGCAGAGATGTCTCACATCTACTGCAAACACACCTCTCAGCCCCCTGCCTCATAAATCAGGGACAAGGCATAAAAAATCAGGGACACATCTGAAAAATTGGTGATATCCCCTCAGGAAGCTGACAGAATAAGTGGTTTAGTGTGAAATGCATTTTCTAAGGAAGAACACGTCTGTAACATTAATGTTTGACATTAGTTTATGCTTACAACCCCCACTGTTTGGTCATGGAAACACAATTTGTAGGAGGGACAGAGTAAAATTGTGAGGTAAAATCAGGGATGTCCCTGAAAATCAGGGACAGTTGAGAGGTATGACTGCAAACAATAATGTGAGCCACACACTGCAGAACTGTGCTATGCTGAAGTAAGGTTTGGCCGGGGTTAACCCGATTACACAGTGCTAACACATTAGCCCGGTGCAAACTGGTTACCCCGGGGCAAACAGGAGCTATATTCAAAGCTCCCATGCAAATGAGCCTACTTAGGTAATCCATGGGCAAACAGGTATATTTGCATCTCATTAGGTGCTGCTTAGCATACATTACCATACAGTTTGCCCGGTGCTACTGCATGGAGCACAAAGCTTCCCCTTTTGGTCGGAATGGAAGTACAGGCTGGATGCTGCAGGCCAAGGCATGCCCACAGCATCCGCTGTTGCTCTTCCAACGTTAGCTCATTCTATACCTTTCCCAGGCTGACATGTTTTGTTCCTCCAGCAATAGCCTGATATATACTTTTCAAAGGCTTCAATTTTGTGCTCTTCAAACAAAAGCCAGATTTGTACTTTTCAAAGGCTGCAATGTTGGGCTCCTCCAGCTATTGCTCAATTTATACTTTTTCCAGGCTCCAACTTTGAGCTCTTTCAGCTATACCCCAATTTATACTTTTCACAGGCTGTAATTTTGTGCTCTTCCAGCCATAGCCCAATTTATATTTGTGCTCTTCTACCAAAAGCCCGATATGTACTTTTCCCAAGCTGCAATTTTGTGCTCTTCTATTAATTGCCCAATTTATACTTTTTCCAGGCTCTAACTTTGAGATCTTCTAACCATAGCCCAATTTACACTTTTAACATGCTGTTATTTTGTGCTCTTCCAGCCACAGCTAAATTTATACTTTTGTCTGGCTATAATGTTGTGCTTTTCCAGCCCTGGCTCAATGCATGCTTTTCCCAGGATGTAATTTTGTTCTCCTCCAGCAAAAGCCCAATATAAACTTTTCCAAGGCTGTAATGTTGCACACTTCCAGCAATAGCAAAATGTATTATTTTCACACACTGTAATTGTGTGCTCTACACGTAAAAGTCCAATTGATATATTTCCCATGCTGTAATTTTGTGCTCTTACAGCCATAGCCCAATTTATACATTTTCCAGGCTGTAATTCTGTCCTCTTCAGGATATCACACAATAAATACTTTTGTCGGGCTGTAATTTTGTACTTTTCCAGCCATAGTGAATTTATACTTTTCCTATGTTGTAATTTTGTGCTCTTCCAGCCATAGACAAATTTATACTTTTTCCATGCTGTTATTCTGGCCTCTTCAGGTCATCGCATAATAGATACTTTCCTTAGGCTGTAATTTTGTAGTCTTCCAGCCAAAGCCCCATTTATACTTTTCAGAAGCTGTTATTTTGTGCTCTTCCGGCAGCAGCTCAATTTATACTTTCGTCTGGCTGTAATTGTGTGCTCTTCAAACCATGGCTCAATTCATTCTTTTCCCAGGATGTAATTTTGTGCTCCTCCTAGAATAGCCTGAGATATACCCTTCTCATGCTTCTATTTTGTGCTCTTCCACCAAAAACCCGATTTGTTCTTTTCCCAGGCTGCAATTATGTGCTCTTCCAGCCATTGCCCTATTTATGCATTTCACAGGCTGCAATGTTGTGTTTTTCCAGTCATAGCCCAGTTTATACTTTTCTAAGGCTTCAATGTTGTGCTCTTCCACCCAAAAAAAATTTGTATTTTTCCCAGTCTGCAATTTTGTGCGCTTCCATCCATTGCCCAATTTATACTTTTTCCAGGCTCTAATTTTGACCTCTCCCAGCCATAGCCCCATTTATACTTTTCAGAGGCTGTTATTTTCTGCTCTTCCAGCAACAGCTCAATTTATACTTCTGTCTGGCTGTAATTGTGTGCTCTTCAAGCCATAGCTCAATTCATTCTTTTCCCAGGCTGTAATTTTGTGCTCCTCCAACAATAGCCCAATATATACTTTTCTCAGGCTTCAGTTTTGTGATCTACCACCTAAAGCCCAATTTGTACTTTTCCCAGGTTGCAATTATGTGCCCTTCCAACCATTTCCCAATGTATACCTCTTCCAGGCTCCAACTTTCAGTTCTTCCACCCATAGCCCAGTTTATACATTTCACAGGCTGCAATTTTGTACTCTTTCAGCTATTGGCCATTTTATACACTTCTCAGGCTTCAATGTTGTGCTCTTCCACCAAAAGCCCAATTTCTACTTTTCCCAGTCTGCAATTTTGTGTGCTTCCATCCATTGCCCAATTTATACTTTTTCCAGGCTCCAATTTTGAGCTCTTCCAGCCATAGCTAAATTTACACTTTTCACAGGTTGTTATTTTGTGCTCTACCAGCCACAGCTCAATTTATCCTTTTGTCTGGCTGTAACTGTGTGCTCTTCAAGCCAAACCTCAATTCATTCTTTTCCCATGCTGTAATTTTGTGCTCCTCCAGCAAAAGCCTAATATACACTTTTCCCAGGCTGTAATGTTGTGCTTTTCCAGACATAGTCACATTTATTATTTTCACAGTCTGTAAATGTGTGCTCTATAGTCAAAAGCCCAATTTATTTATTTCCCATTCTGTAAATTTGTGCTCTTCTAGCCATAGCCCAATTTATACATTTTCCAGGCTGTAATTCTGTCCTCTTCGGGATATCACACAAAAGACACTTTCCTCTGGCTATAATTTTGTACTCTTTCAACCATAGCCCAATATATACTATTCCTAAACTGAATTGTGTGCTCTTCCAGCCATTGCCAAATTTACACTTTTTCCAGGCTGTGATTATTGCCTCTTCAAGCCATCGCACAATAGATAATTTACTCAGGCTGTAATTTAGTACTTTTCCAGCCATATCCCCAATTTATACCTTTCAGAGGCTGTTATTTTGTGCTCTTTCAGCTACAAGTCAATTTATACCTTTGTCTGGCTGTAACTGTGTGCTCTTCCAGACATAGCTCAATTTATACTTTTCACAGGCTGCAATTCTGTGCTTCTCCAACAATAGCCCAATATTTACCTTTCTCAGGCTTCAGTTTTGTGCTCTTCCACCAAAAGCCCAATTTGTACTTTTCCCAGGCTGTAATTATACGCTCTTCCAGCCATTGCCCAGTTTATACTTTTTCTAGGCTCCAACTTTCAGCTCTTCCAGAAACAGACCAATTTATACATTTCACAGACTGCAATTTTGTGCTCTGTCAGCCATAGCCCAGTTTATACTTTTGACAAGCTTCAATGTTGAGCTTTTCCTCTGAAAGTCCAATTTGTACTTTTCCCAGTCTGCAATTTTGTGTGCTTCCATCCATTTCATGAATTATACTTTTTCCAGTCTCTAACTTTGAGTTCTTCCAGCCATAACTAAATTTACACTTTTCACATTCTGCTTTTTTGTGCTCTTCCAGCCACAGTTCAATTTATCCTTTTGTCTGGCTGTAATTGTGTGCTCTTCAAGCCATAGCTCAATTCATTCTTTTCCCAGGCTGTAATTTTGTGCTCTACCAGCAAAAGCCCAATATATACTTTTCCCAGGCTGTAATGTTGTGCTCTTCCAGCCATAGCCCAATCTATTATTTTCACAGACTGGAATTAAGTGCTCTATAGGCAAAAGTCTAATGTATACATTGCCCACGCTGTAATTTTCTACTCTTCCAGTCGTAGCCCAATTTATACTTTTCCCAGGCTGTAATTTTGTGCTTTTTCAACATATGCACAGCATATACTCCTCCCAGGCTGGAATGTTGTACTCTTCCATCCATAGCCCAATTTATTCTTTTCCCATGCTGTAATTTTGTGCTCTTATAGCCATAGACCAATTCATACTTTTTCCAGGCTGTGATTCTGTCCTCTTCAGCCCATCGCACAATAGATACTTTTCTCAGGCTGTAGTTTTGTACTCTTCCAGCCATAGCCCCATTTATACCTTTCAGAGTCTGTCATTTCATGCTCTTAAAGCTACAGCTCAATTTATACTTTTGTCTGGCTATAATTGTCTGCTATTCCAACCATAGCTCATTGTATACCTTTCCCAGGCTGTAATTATTTTTTCTCAAGCAACAGCCCAATAAATACTTTTCTCAAGCTTCGATGTTGTACTCCTCAAACAAAACCCAGATTTGTACTATTCCAAGGCTGCAATTTTGGGCTCTTTCAGCCTTTGCTCAATTTATACTTTTTCCTGACTCCAACTTTAAGCTCTTCCAGCCATAGCCCAATTTATACCTTTCACAGGCTGCAATATTGGTCTCTTCCAGCCATAGCCCAATTTATATTTTTCTCAGGCTTCAATGTTGTGCTCTTCCAGAAAAAGCCCAATATGTACTTTACCCAGTCTGAAATTTTGTGCGCTTCCATCCATTTCCCAATTTATACATTTTCCAGGCTCCAACTTTGAGTTCTTCCAGCCATAGACACATTCACACTTTTCACAGGCTATTGTATTGTGCTCTTCCATCCACAGTTCAGTTTATCCTTCTGTCTGGCTGTAATTGTATGCTCACTGCCTGGAAAAAGTATGAATGGAGACTATGGAATAGCACAAAATTACAGCATGGGAAAAGAATAAATTGGGCTACGGCTGGAAGAGCACAAAGTTAAATCCTGGGAGGAGTATATGCTGCACATTTGTTGAAAGAGCACTAAATTACAGCCTAGGAGAAGTATATATTGGGCTTTTGCAGGAGAAGCACAAAATTACAGCCTGGGAAAAGAATGAATTGAGCTATGGCTTGAAGTGCACACAATTACAGACAGACAAAAGGATATATTGAACTGTGCCTGGAAGAGCACAAAATAACAGCATTTGAAGTGTGTAAATTTGGCTATGGCTGGAAAAACTCAAAGTTGGAGCCTGGAAAAAGTATAAATTGGGAAATGGATGGAAGTGCACAAAATTGAAGACTGGGAAAAGTACAAATTGGGCTTTTGGTGGAAGAGCACAACATTGAAGCCTGACAAAAGCATAAATTTGGCAACAGCTGGAAGAGCTGAAAATTGGAGCCTGGAAAAAGTATAAAATGGGCAATGGCTGAAAGAGCACATAATTGCAGCCAGAGAAAAGTACAAATCAGGCATTTGGTGGAAGAGCACACAACGGAAGCCTGAGAAAAGCATATATCAGACTATTGTTGGAGGAGCACAGAATTGCAGCCTGAGAAAAGTATAAATTGAGCTATGGCTGGAAGAGCACGCAATTACAGCCAGACAAAAGTATAAATTGCGCTGTAGCTGAAAGAGCACAAAATAACAGCCTCTGGAAAGTATAAATGGGGCTATGGCTAGAAGAGAACAACATTACAGCCTGAGGAAATTATCTACTGTGTGATGGCGTGAAGAGGCCAGAATCACAGCCTGAAATATGTTAACTTTCAGCTATGGCTGGAAGAGTACAAAATTACAGCATGGGAAAAATGCAAATTTTGCTATGGTTGGAAGAGCACAATATTACAGCCTGGGAAAAGTATATATAGGGCCATTGCTGGAGGAGCACAAAATTACAGCCTGGGAGAAGTCTGAATTGAGCTATGGCTTGAAAAGCACACAATTACAGCCAGACAAAAGGATAAATTGAACTGTGGCTGAAAGATCACAATAAAACAGCCTGTGAAAAGTGTAAATTTGGTTGTGGCTGGAAGAACTCAAAGTTGGAGCCTGGAAAAAGTATAAATTGGAAATGGATGGTAGCGCACAAAATTGCAGACTGGGAAAAGTACATATCGGGCTTTTGGTGGAAGAGCACAAAACTGACACCTGAGAAAAATATAAACTGGACTATGGCTGGAAGAACACAAAACTGCAGCCTGTATAAAGTATAAAATGGGCTATGGCTGGAAGAGCTCAAATATGGTGTCTGGAAAACATATAAAAATTGAGCAATGGCTGAAAGAGCCCAAAATTGCAGCCTTGGAAACGTACAAATATGACTTTTGTTTGAAGAGTACAAAATTGAAGCTTGAGAAAAGTATTTATTGGGCTATTGCAAGAGAAAGAAAAAATTACAGCCTGGGAAAGATATAAAATGAGCGATGGCTGGAAGAACAGACAATTACAGCCATAGCCCAATTTATATTTTTCTCAGGCTTCAATTTTGTGCTCTTCCACGAAAAGCCCGATATGTACTTTTTCCAGTCTGCAATTTTCTGAGCTTCCATCCATTTCCCAAATTTATACTTTTTTCAGGCTCCAACTTTCAGTTCTTCTAGCCATAGCCAAAATTACACTTTTCACCTGCTGTTATGTTGTGCTCTTCCAGCCACAGTTCAATTTATCCTTTTGTCTGGCTGTAATTGTGTGCTTTTCAAGCCATAGCTCAATTCATTCTTTTCCCAGGCTGTAATTTTGTGCTCCTCCAGGAAAAGCCCAATATATGCTTTTCCCAGGCTGTAATATTGTGCTCTTCCAGCCATAGCCCAATCTATTATTTTCAAAGGCTGTAACTGTGTGCCCTATAAGCAACAGTCTAATGTATACATTTCCCATGCTGTAATTTTGTACTCTTCCAATCGTAGCCCAATTTATACTTTTCCCAGTCTGTAATTTTGTGCTCTTTCAACAAATGCACAGCATATATTCCTCCCAGGCTGTAACTTTGTGCTCTTTGGCCATATCTCAATTTTTTTCTTTTCCCATGCTTTAATTTTGTGCTCTACCAGCCATAGCCCTATTCATACTTTTCCAGCCTGTGATTCTGTCCTCTTCAGTCCATCACACAATACATACTTTCCTCAGGCTGAAATTTTGTACTCTTCCAGCCATAGCCTTATTTAAACCTTTCAGAGTCTGTTATTTCATGCTGTTAAACCTACAGTTCAATTTATACTTTTGTCCGGCTATGATTACTCTTTCAACCATAGCTCATTGTATACCTTTCCCAAGCTGTATTTTTTTCTCAAGCAATAGCCCAATAAATACTTTTCTCAAGCTTCAGTTTTGTTCTCTTCAAACAAAACCCAGATTTGTACTTTTCCAAGGTTGCAATTTTGGGCTCTTCCAGTCACAGCCCAATTTATACCTTTCACAGGCTGCAATTTTGGTCTCTTCCAGCCATAGCCCAATTTATATTTTTCTCAGGCTTCAATGTTGTGCTCTTCCACCAAAAGCCCAATATGTACTTTACACAGCCTGAAATTTTTTGCGCTTCCATCCATTTCCCAATTTATACATTTTCCAGGCTCCAACTTTGAGTTCTTCCAGCCATAGACACATTCACACTTTTCACAGGCTACTATATTTTGCTCTTCCAGCCACAGTTCATTTATCCTTCTGTCTGGCTGTAATTGTGTGCTCACTGGCTGGAAAAAGTATGAATTGGGCTATGACTGGAATAGCACAAAATTACAGCATGGGAAAAGAATACATTTGGGCTATGGCTGGAAGAGTACAAAGTTACATCCAGGGAGGAGTATATGCTGCACATTTGTTGTAAGAGCATAAAATTACAGCCTGGGAGAAGTATATATTGGGCTTTTGCTGGAGTAGCACAAAATTACAGCCTGGGAAAAGAATGAATTGAGCTATGGCTTGAAGAGCACACAATTACAGCCATACAAAGGGATAAATTGAACTGTGCCTGGAAGAGCACAAAATAACAGCATTTGAAGTGTGTAAATTTGGCTATGGCTGGAAAAACTCAAAGTTGGAGCCTGGAAAAAGTATAAATTGGGAAATGGATGGAAGTGCACAAAATTCAAGACTGGAAAAAGTACAAATTGGGCTTTTGGTGGAAGAGCACAACATTGAAGCCTGACAAAAGTATAAATTTTGCTATGGCTGGAAGAGCTGAAAATAGGAGCCTAGAAAAAGTATAAATTGGGCAATGGCTGGAAGAGCACATAATTGCAGCCTGAGAAAAGTACAAATTGGGAATTTGGTGGAAGAGCACAAAACTGAAGCCTGAGAAAAGTATGTATCAGACTATTGTTGGAGGAGCACAGAATTGCAGCCTGTGAAAAGTATAAATTGAGCTATGGCTGGAAGAGCACACAATCACAGCCAGACAAAAGTATAAATTGTGCTGTAGCTGAAAGAGCACAAAATAACAGCCTCTGAAAAGTATAAATGGGGCTATGGCTGGAAGATTACAAAATTACAGCCTGAAGAAATTATCTACTGTGTGATGGCGTGAAGAGGCCAGAATCTCAGCCTGAAATATGTAAACATTCGGCTATGCCTGGAAGAGCACAAAATTACAGCATGGGAAGAGTGCAAATTTTGCTATGGTTGGAAGAGCACAATATTACAGACTGGAAAAAGTATATATTGGGATATTGCTGGAGGAGCACAAAATTACAGCCTGGGAGAAGTCTGAATTGAGCTACGGCTTGAAAATCACACAATTACAGCCAGACAAAAGGATAAATTGAACTGTGGCTGAAAGAGCACAATAAAACAATCTGTGAAAAGTGTAAATTTGGCTGTGGCTGGAAGAACTCAAAGTTGGAGCCTGGAAAAAGTATAAATTGGAAAAATAGATGGAAGTGCACAAAATTGCAGAGCGGGAAAAGTACATACCGGGCTTTTGGTGGAAGAGCACAAAATTGAAGCCTGAGAAAAATATAAATTGGACTATGGCTGGAAGAACACAAAACTGCCGCCTGTGCAAAGTATAAAATGGGCTATGGCTGGAAGAGCTCAAATATGGTGCCTGGAAAACATATAAATTGAGCAATGGCTGAAAGAGCCCAAAATTGCAGCCTTGGAAATGTACAAATATGACTTTTCTTTGAAGAGTACAAAATTGAAGCTTGAGAAAGGGGATTTATTGGGCTATTGCTGGAGAAACAAAAAATTACATCCTGGGAAAATATAAAATGAGCGATGGCTGGAAGAGCAGACATTTACAGCCATAGCCCAATTTATGTTTTTCTCAGGCATCAATTTTTGTGCTCTTCCACCAAAAGCCCGATATGTAATTTTTCCAGTCTGCTATTTTGTACGCTAATATCCATTTCAAAAATTTATACTTTTTCCAGGCTCCAACTTTCAGTTCTTCCAGCCATAGCCAAATTTACACTTTTCACATGCTGTTATATTGTGCTCTTCCAGCCACAGTTCAATGTATCCTTTTGTCTGGCTGTAATTTTGTGCTTTTCAAGCCATAGCTCAATTTATTCTTTTCCCAGGCTGTAATTTTGTTCTCCTCCAGGAAAAACCCAATATATACTTTTCCCAGGCTGTAATGTTGTGCTCTGCCAGCCATATCCCAATCTATTATTTTCACAGGCTGTAATTGTGAGCTCTATAGGCAACAGTCTAATGTATACATTTCCCATGCTGTAATTTTGTACTCTTCCAATCGTAGCCCAATTTATTCTTTTCCCATGCTGTAATTTTGTGCTCTTCCAGCCATACCCCAATTCATACTTTTTTCAGGCTGTGATTCTGTCCTCTTCAGCCCATCACGCAATAGATACTTTCCTCAGGCTGTAGTTTTGTACTCTTCCAGCCATGGCCCCATTTATACCTTTCAGAGTCTGTTATGTCATGCTCTTAAAGCAACAGCTCAATTTATACTTTTGTCTGGCTATAATTGTCTGCTCTTCCAACCATAGCTCATTGTATACCTTTCCCAGGCTGTATTTTTTTTCCTCAAGCAATAGCCCAATAAATACTTTTCTCAAGCATCAATTTTGTACTCTTCAAACAAAACCCAGATTTGTACTTTTCCAAGGCTGCAATGTTGGGCTCTTTCAGCCATTGCTCAATTTATATTTTTTCCAGGCTCCAACTTTCAGCTCTTGCAGCCATAGCACAATTTATACCTTTCATTGGCTGCAATTTTGGTCTCTTCCAGCCATAGCCCAATTTATATTTTTCTCAGGCTTCAATGTTGTGCTCTTCCACCAAAAGCCCGATATGTACTTTTCCCAGTCTGAAATTTTGTGTCTTCCATCCATTTCCCAATTTATACTTTTTCCAGGCTCCAACTTTAATTTCTTCCAGCCATAGATACATTCACACTTTCCACAGGCTATTATATTGTACTCTTCCAGACACAGTTCAATTAATCCTTCTGTCTTTCTGTAATTGTGTGCTCACTGGCTGGAAAAACTATGAATTTGGCTATGGCTGGAAAAGCACAAAATTACAGCATGGGAAAATAATAAATTGGGCTATGGCTGGAAGAGCCCAAATTAACATCCTGAGAGGTGTATATGCTGTACATTTGTTGCAAGAGCACAAAATTACAGCCTGGGAGAAGTATATAATGGGCTTTTACTGGAGGAGCACAAAGCCTGGGAAAAGAATGAACTGAGCTACGGCTTGAAAAGAACACAATTACAGCCAGACAAAAGGATAAATTGAACTGTGACTGGAAGAGCACAAAATAACAGCATTTGAAGTGTGTACATTTGGCTATGGCTGGAAAAACTCAAAGTTGGAGCCTGGAAAAAGTATAATTTGGGAAATGGATGGAGGTTCACAAAATTGAAGACTGGGAATAGTACAAATTGGGCTTTTGGTGGAAGAGCACAACATTGAAGCCTGACAAAAGTATAAATTGGGCTACGGCTGGAAGAGCTGAAAATTGGAGCCTGGAAAAAGTATAAATTGGGCAAAGTCTGGAAGAGCACATAATTGCAGCCAGAGAAAAGTAAAAATTGGTCATTTGGAGGAAGAGCACAAAACTGAAGCCTGAGAAAAGTATATATCAGACTATTGTTTTAAGAGCACAGAAATGCAGCCTGTGAAAAGTATAAATTGAACTATGGCTGGAAGAACACACAATTACAGCCAGACAAAAGTATGAATTGTGCTGTAGCTGAAAGAGCACAAAATAACAGCCTCTGAAAAGTATGAATGGGGCTATGGCTGGAAGAGTACAAAATTACAGCCCGAGGAAATTATCTACTGTGTGATGGTGTGAAGATGCCAGAATCACAGCCTGAAATATGTTAACTATCAGCTATGGTTGGAAGAGCACAAAAGTACAGCATGGGAAAAGTGCAAATTTTGCTATGGTTGGAAGAGCACAATATTACAGCCTGGGAAAAGTATATATTGGGCTATTGCTGGAGGAGCACAAACTTACAGCCTGGGAGAACTCCAAATTGAGCTATGGCTTGAAAAGCACACAATTACAGCCAGACAAAAGGATAAATTGAACTGTGGATGAAAGAGCACAATAAAACAGCCTATGAAAAGTGTAAATTTTGCTGTGGCTGGAAGAACTCAAAGTTGGAGCCTGGAAAAAGTATAAATTGGAAAACGGATGGAAGCGCACAAAATTGCAGACTGGGAAAAGTACATTTCGGGCTTTTGGTGGAATAGCGCAAAATTGACACCTGAGAAAAATATAAACTGGACTATGGCTGGAAGTACACAAAACTGCCGCTTGTGCAAAGTATAAAATGGGCTATGGCTGGAAGAGCTCAAATATGGTGCCTGGAAAACATATAAATTGAGCAATGGCTGAAAGAGTCCAAAATTGCAGCCTTGGAAACGTACAAAAACGACTTTTGTTTGAAGAGTACAAAATTGAAGCTTGAGAAAAGTATTTATTGGTCTATTGCTGGAGAAACAAAAAATTGCAGCATGGGAAAGATATAAAGGGAGCTATGGCTGGAAGAGCAGACAATTACAGCCATAGCCCAATTTATATTTTTCTCAGGCTTCAATTATGTGCTCTTCCACCAAAAGCCCGATATGTACTTTTTCCAGTCTGCAATTCTGTGCGCTTCCATCCATTTCCCAAATTTATACTTTTTCCAGGCTCCAACTTTCAGTTCTTCCAGCCATAGCCAAATTTACACTTTTCACATGCTGTTATATTGTGCTCTTCCAGCCACAGTTCAATTTATCCTTTTGTCTGACTGTAATTGAGTGCTTTTCAAGCCACAGCTCATTTCATTCTTTTCCCAGGCTGTAATTTTGTGCTACTCTAGGAAAAGCCCAATATATGCTTTTCCCTGGCTGTAATGTTGTGCTCTTCCAGCCATAGCCCAATCTATTATTTTCACAGGCTGTAACTCTGTGCTCTATAGGCAACAGTCTAATGCATACATTTCCCAGGCTGTAATTTTGTACTCTTCCAATCGTAGCCCAATTTATACTTTTCCCAGGCTGTAATTTTGTGCTCTTTCAACAAATGCACAGCTTATACTCCTCCAAGGCTGTAACTTTGTACTCTTCGGCCATAACTCAGTTTTTTTCTTTTCCCATGCTGTAATTTTGTGCTCTACCAGCCATAGCCCAATTCATACTTTTCCAGCCTGTGATTCTGTCCTCTTCAGTCCATCACACAATACATACTTTCCTCAGGCTGTAATTGTGTACTCTTTCATCCATAGCCTTATTTTTACCTTTCAGAGTCTGTTATTTCATGCTCTTAAACCTATAGCTCAATTTATACATTTGTCTGGCTATGATTGTCTGCTCTTGCAACCATAGCTCATTGAATACCTTTCCCAAGCTGTAATTTTTTTTTCTCAAGCAACAGCCCAATAAATACTTTTCTCGAGCTTCAGTTTTGTACTCTTCAGACAAAACCCAGATTTGTACTTTTCCAAGGCTGCAATTTTGGGCTCTTTCCGCCATTGCCCAATTTATTCTTTTTCCAGGCTCCAACTTTCAGCTCTTCCAGCCATAGCCCAATTTATACCTTTCACAGGCTGCAATTTTGGTCTCTTCCAGCCATAGCCCAATTTATATTTTTCTCAGTCTTCAATATTGTGCTCTTCCACCAAAAGCCCGATATGTACTTTACCCAGTCTGGAATTTTGTGTGCTTCCTTCCATTTAACAATTTATACATTTTCCAGGCTCCAACTTTGAGTTCTTCCAGCCATAGACACATTCACACTTTTCACAGGCTATTATATTGTGCTCTTCCAGCCACAGTTCAATTTATCCTTCTGTCTGGCTGTAATTGTGTGCTCACTGGTTGGAAAAACAATGAATTGGGCTATGGCTGGAATAGCACAAAATTACAGCATGGGAAAAGAATACATTTGGGCTATGGCTGGAAGAGTACAAAGTTACATCCAGGGAGGAGTATATGCTGCACATTTGTTGTAAGAGCATAAAATTACAGCCTGGGAGAAGTATATATTGGTCTTTTTGCTGGTGTAGCACAAAATTACAGCCTGGGAAAAGAATGAATTGAGCTATGGCTTGAAGAGCACACTATTACAGCCATACAAAGGGATAAATTGAACTGTGCCTGGAAGAGCACAAAATAACAACATTTGAAGTGTGTAAATTTGGCTGTGGCTGGAAAAACTCAAAGTTGGAGCCTGGAAAAAGTATAAATTGGGAAATGGATGGAAGTGCACAAAATTCAAGACTGGAAAAAGTACAAATTGGGCTTTTGGTGGAAGAGCACAACATTGAAGCCTGACAAAAGTATAAATTTTGCTATGGCTCGAAGAGCTGAAAATAGAAGTCTGGAAAAAAGTATAAATTGGGCAATGGCTGGAAGAGCACATAATTGCAGCCAGAGAAAAGTACAAATTGGGAATTTGGTGGAAGAGCACAAAACTGAAGCCTGAGAAAAGTATGTATCAGATTATTGTTGGAGGAGCGCAGAATTGCAGCCTGTGAAAAGTATAAATTGAGCTATGGCTGGAAGAGCACACAATTACAGCCAGACAAAAGTATTAATTGTGCTGTAGCTGAAAGAGCACAAAATAACAGCCTCTGAAAAGTATAAATGGGGCTATGGCGGGAAGTTTACAAAATTACTGCCTGAGGAAATTATCTACTGTGTGATGGCGTGAAGAGGCCAGAATCTCAACCTGAAATATGTAAACATTCGGCTATGCCTGGAAGAGCACAAAATTACAGCATGGGAAGAGTGCAAATTTTGCTATGGTTGGAAGAGCATAATATTACAACCTGGAAAAAGTATATATTGGGCTATTGCTGGAGGAGCACAAAATTACAGCCTGGGAGAAGTCTGAATTGAGCTACGGCTTGAAAATCACACAATTACAGCCAGACAAAAGGATAAATTGAACTGTGACTGAAAGAACACAATAAAACAATCTGTGAAAAGTGTAAATTTGGCTGTGGCTGGAAGAACTCAAAGTTGGAGCCTGGAAAAAGTATAAATTGGAAAATGGATGGAAGTGCACAAAATTGCAGAGCGGGAAAAGTACATACCGGGCTTTTGGTGGAAGAGCACAAAATTGACACCTGTGAAAAATATAAACTGGACTATGGCTGGAAGAACACAAAACTGCCGCCTGTGCAAAGTGTAAAATGGGCTATGGCTGGAAGAGCTCAAATATGGTGCCTGTAAAACATATAAATTGAGCAATGGCTGAAAGAGCCCAAAATTGCAGCCTTGGAAATGTACAAATATGACTTTTCTTTGAAGAGTACAAAATTGAAGCTTGAGAAAGGTATTTATTGGGCTATTGCTGGAGAAACAAAAAATTACATCCTGGGAAAATATAAAATGAGCTATGGCTGGAAGAGCAGACATTTACAGCCATAGCCCAATTTATATTTTTCTCAGGCATCAATTTTGTGCTCTTCCACCAAAAGCCCGATATGTACTTTTTCCAGTCTGCAATTTTGTATGCTACCATCCATTTCACAAATTTATACTTTTTCCAGGCTCCAACTTTCAGTTCTTCCAGCCATAGCCAAATTTACACTTTTCACATGCTGTTATATTGTGCTCTTCCAGCCACAGTTCAATGTATCCTTTTGTCTGGCTGTAATTTTGTGCTTTTCAAGCCATAGCTCAATTTATTCTTTTCCCAGGCTGTAATTTTGTGCTCTGCCAGCCATATCCCAATCTATTATTTTCACAGGCTGTAATTGTGAGCTCTATAGGCAACAGTCTAATGTATACATTTCCCATGCTGTAATTTTGTACTCTTCCAATCGTAGCCCAATTTATTCTTTTCCCATGCTGTAATTTTGTGCTCTACCAGACATAGCCCAATTCATACTTTTTTCAGGCTGTGATTCTGTCCTCTTCAGCCCATCGCGCAATAGATACTTTCCTCAGGCTGTAGTTTTGTACTCTTCCAGCCATTGCCCCATTTATACCTTTCAGAGTCTGTTATGTCATGCTCTTAAAGCAACAGCTCAATTTATACTTTTGTCTGGCTATAATTGTCTGCTCTTCCAACCATAGCTCATTGTATACCTTTCCCAGGCTGTATTTTTTTTTCCTCAAGCAATAGCCCAATAAATACTTTTCTCAAGCATCAATTTTGTACTCTTCAAACAAAACCCAGATTTGTACTTTTCCAAGGCTGCAATGTTGGGCTCTTTCAGCAATTGCTCAATTTATATTTTTCCAGGCTCCAACTTTCAGCTCTTGCAGCCATAGCACAATTTATACCTTTCATTGGCTGCAATTTTGGTCTCTTCAACCATAGCCCAATTTATATTTTTCTCAGGCTTCAATGTTGTACTCTTCACAAAAGCCCGATATGTACTTTTCCCAGTCTGAAATTTTATGCTTCCATCCATTTCCCAATTTATACTTTTCCAGGCTCCAACTTTGATTTCTTCCAGCCAAAGACACATTCACACTTTCCACAGGCTATTATATTGTACTCTTCCAGACACAGTTCAATTAATCCTTCTGTCTTTCTGTAATTGTGTGCTCACTGGCTGGAAAAACTATGAATTTGGCTATGGCTGGAAAAGCATAAAATTACAGCATGGGAAAATAATAAATTGGGCTATGTCTGTAAGAGCCCAAATTAACATCCTGGGAGAAGTATATGCTGTACATTTGTTGCAAGAGCACAAAATTACAGCCTGGGAGAAGTATATATTGGGCTTTTGCTGGAGGAGCACAAAATTACAGCCCGGGAGAAGTATATATTGGGCTTTTGCTGGAGGAGCACAAAGCCTGGGAAAAGAATGAACTGAGCTACGGCTTGAAAAGAACACAATTACAGCCAGACAAAAGGATAAATTGAACTGTGACTGGAAGAGCACAAAATAACAGCATTTGAAGTGTGTACATTTGGCTATGGCTGGAAAAACTCAAAGTTGGAGCCTGGAAAATGTATAATTTGGGAAATGGATGGAGGTTCACAAAATTGAAGACTGGGAATAGTACAAATTGGGCTTTTGGTGGAAGAGCACAACACTGAAGCCTGACAAAAGTATAAATTGGGCTACGGCTGGAAGAGCTGAAAATTGGAGCCTGGAAAAAGTATAAATTGGGCAAAGGCTGGAAAAGCACATAATTGCAGCCAGAGAAAAGTAAAAAATTGGGCATTTGGAGGAAGAGCACAAAACTGAAGCCTGAGAAAAGTATATATCAGACTATTGTTTTAAGAGCACAGAAATGCAGCCTGTGAAAAGTATAAATTGAACTATGGCTGGAAGAACACACAATTACAGCCAGACAAAAGTATAAATTGTGCTGTAGCTGAAAGAGCACAAAATAACAGCCTCTGAAAAGTATGAATGGGGCTATGGCTGGAAGAGTACAAAATTACAGCCTGAGGAAATTATCTACTGTGTGATGGTGTGAAGAGGCCAGAATCACAGCCTGAAATATGTAAACATTCGACTATGGCTGGAAGAGCACAAAATTAAAGCATGGGAAAAGTGCAAATTTTGCTATGGTTGGAAGAGCACAATATTACAGCCTGGGAAAAGTATATATTGGGCTATTGCTGGAGGAGCACAAAATTACAGCCTGGGAGAACTCCGAATTGAGCTATGGCTTGAAAAGCACACAATTACAGCCAGACAAAAGGATAAATTGAACTGTGGCTGAAAGAGCACAATAAAACAGCCTATGAAAAGTGTAAATTTGGCTGTGGCTGGAAGAACTCAAAGTTGGAGCCTGGAAAAAGTATAAATTGGAAAATGGATGGAAGCGCACAAAATTGCAGACTGGGAGAAGTACATTTCGGGCTTTTGGTGGAATAGCGAAAAATTGACACCTGAGAAAAATATAAACTGGACTATGGCTGGAAGTACACAAAACTGCCGCTTGTGCAAAGTATAAAATGGGCTATGGCTGGAAGAGCTCAAATATGGTGCCTGGAAAACATATAAATTGAGCAATGGCTGAAAGAGTCCAAAATTGCAGCCTTGGAAACGTACAAAAATGACTTTTGTTTGAAGAGTACAAAATTGAAGCTTGAGAAAAGTATCTATTGGTCTATTGCTGGAGAAACAAAAAATTGCAGCATGGGAAAGATATAAAGGGGCTATGGCTGGAAGAGCAGACAATTACAGCCATAGCCCAATTTATATTTTTCTCAGGCTTCAATTTTGTGCTCTTCCACCAAAAGCCCGATATGTACTTTTTCCAGTCTGCAATTCTGTGCGCTTCCATCCATTTCCCAAATTTATACTTTTTCCAGGCTCCAACTTTCAGTTCTTCCAGCCATAGCCAAATTTACACTTTTCACATGCTGTTATATTGTGCTCTTCCAGCCACAGTTCAATTTATCCTTTTGTCTTGCTGTAATTGAGTGCTTTTCAAGCCATAGCTCAATTCATTCTTTTCCCAGGCTGTAATTTTGTGCTACTCTAGGAAAAGCCCAATATATGCTTTTCCCTGGCTGTAATGTTGTACTCTTCCAGCCATAGCCCAATCTATTATTTTCACAGGCTGTAACTCATAGAAACATAGAAACATAGAAACATAGAAGTTGACGGCAGATAAGGACCGAAAGGCCCATCCAGTCTGCCCATTTCTTTTTCTACCTTATAAATGTGCCATCGGCCTTTGCTCTGTCAGTGACCTATCTATTCATAGTCATTTGTATTGCTCCCTTATGCCTATCCCATGCGTGTTTGAAGTCCTGCACTGTATTCATAGCCACCACTTCTTGTGGTAAGCCATTTCATGCATCTACCACCCTTTCTGTGAAAAAGAATTTCCTCACATTCCCCCTTAATCGGCCTCCCTCTAATCTCATGCTGTGTCCTCTTGTCCTGCTATTTTTCTTATATTTAAACATGTTAGACTCTTTCACCTTGTTTATGCCCTTAAGGTGTTTAAATGTCTCGATCATATCACCTCTCTCCCTCCTTTGCTCAAGGGTATACATATTGAGCTCCGTTAATCTGTCCTCATATGTCTTCTGATGCAGTCCCTGCACCATTTGGTTGCCCTTCTCTGGACTGCCTCAATTTGAGTTAATGTCCTTGTGAAGGTGTGGCCTCAATACTGCATGCAGTACTCCAGATGGGGCCTAACCAATGTCTTGTACAGAGGGATTATTACCTCCCTCTTACGACTTGTGATACCCCTACTAATACACCCTAACACCCCCTAGCCTTACCTACTGCTTTAGAGGTCTGCTTGGATGATTTTAGGTCATCAGTGATGATGATGCCCAAGTCTCTTTCTTCCTTTGTGACTGCTAGCAACTCCTCCCAGCCTATAAGTGGCTTCAGGGTTTCTCTTCCCTATGTGCATGATTTTGCACTTCTTTGCATTAAATCCCAGTTGCCACTCTTCTGACCATTCTGCTAGTTTATCAGATCTCTTCTCATTCTGCCCACCCCATCTGGATCATCTACTCTGTTGCAGATCTTGGTGTCATCTGCAAACAGACAAGCCTTACCCTCTAGTCCATCTCGAGGTCACTAATGAAGATGTTGAATAGGACTGGCCCCAGGACTGATCCCTGAGGTACCCCACTTGTGACTTGCATCTCTTCTGACTGTATACCATTTACCACCACTCTCTGTTTTCTGCCAGTCAACCAGTTTGCCACCCAGTTGACCAACTTCTGACCCACCCGAGCCTACCTAGCTTATTTATCAATCTTCTATGTGGAACAGTGTCAAAAGCTTTGCTGAAGTCAAGGTAGGCGACATCAACTGCTCCCCTTGGTCCACCACTCTGGTTACCCAGTCAAAGAAATCTATGAGATTAGTTTGACAGGACCTTCCTTTGTAAACCCATGCTGTCTTGGATCCTGTCCTATGGATTCCAGGTGTTGCACTATCCTTTCCTTAAGGAGTGCCTCCATAATCTTGCCCACTACTGAGGTAAGACTGACCGGTCTGTAGTTCCCGTCTCCTCCTGCTACCACTCTTGTGGAGTGGGATCACATGAGCCCTTCTCCAGTCTTCTGGGACCTCTCCTGTGCTCAGAGACTCACTAAACAATTCTGCTAATGGCTCTGCTAGTTCCTCCTTTAGCTCCTTAAGTACCCTGGGATGTATGCCATCAGGTCCCATTGCCTTATCCACCCTGATCTTAGCAAGCTCTTGTAGGATCCTTTCTTTTGTGAAGGGAGTAGTGCTCACCTCCCTCCCCCCTGTGTCCATGATGCTGAGCTGTGGGCCCTGCCCTACCTTCTCTTCAGTAAATACTGAGCAAAAGTATCTATTTAGGATAGATGCCTTTACAGGGTCCTCTTCCTCACATGCTCCCTTTTCTCCATTAAGCTTAGCAATACCCCCTCTGGACTTTCTCCTTTCACTAATGTATCTATAGAAAGTCTTGTCACCTTCTTTTACTGTTCGTGCTAGTGTTTCCTCAGTTTGGGACTTTGCCTGCCTTACTGCCTTACCTGCTTCCCTTAGGGCAGTTTGGTATGCCTCCTATCTTCATCCCGCTGTGTTCCTTATATTTTCTGAAGGCCAGCCTTTGGCTCTGACCTTTTCTGCTACTGTATTTGAGAACCAAAGTGGTTTCCTTCTTCTTTTGCACTTCCTTTTCTGTCTAACACAATGGGATGTTGCTTCAAGTATTGTATCCTTAATGCTTGCCCACTTTGCCTGTACCTCCTCACCTGTGTTTCTTTTTGCCAGGGCTAGCTTAACTCTGTTGGCCATCTTATCAAAGTCAGCTCCTCTGAAGTCCCATATTTTTGCCTTGGAATGGGATGATTTAGATGTAGTAGCCAAATTGAACCATACCATGTGATGGTCACTGGCCCCCAGGTGACCTTCTACCTGGAGATCTGTGATCCCTTCTTTGTTAGTCAGTACTAGATCTAGGATAGCCCTGTCTCTTGTGGGTTGCTGTACCAGTTGTTTGAGGCCCTCCTGCAGGGAATCCACTATGAGTCTAGTTCTGGCAGATGTTCCTGCTGGTATTGACCAATCTGTATCTGGCATGTTGAAGTCTCCCATTATCAGAATCTCCCTTTAGCTGTCATGTTTTGTATATCTTCTAACAGTAATGTGTCTATGTCCTCCCTCTGGTCTGGGGGCCTGTAGACAACCCCAGTTCTTATGGCTGTCCCATTTCCTGTTTCCAGGGTGACCCACAGTTCTTCTGGCTCCTTATGTGTATTCTGAATTTCTGTAGCTTTGATATTTTCATTAACATACAGGGCCTCCTCCCCCTTTTTGCACCTCGTCTCTTCTGAACAATACATAGCCAGGTACTGAAGTCTCCCAAGTGTGGTTACTGGTAAACCACGTCTCACTAATTGCTACTATGTCCAGCTTAGCCTCTGACATTATTGCTTGCAGGTCTGGGATCTTATTTCCCAGGCTGTGAGCATTTGTACATGATTTTCCATTGGCCAGATTTTGGTGTGTTAGTTGTTGGGTGAAGTTTGGCATTACCCCTGTGCATCGTATGGGGAGACAAACCTTTTTCTTACCTGGTGATGCAAATGAATGGCAAACACGCTGAATTCCTGTTTGACCACTAGCTGAGGGGAGGGGTGTTCTTTCCATTCGATGTATGGGTGCTGCACCCTCTCCCATTGCTAGTTTAAATATTCTGCAAAGACATCAAACTTCTGCCCCAATGCACTGACTCCTCTTTAGTCAGATGCAGTCCATCAAATTTAAAGAACTTTCGCTCCCAGAACTGTTGCCAGTTCCTACAAATCTGTGTCCTTTTTCTGGCACCAGTCCTTGAGCCACGTGTTTAGCTCCCCTATCTCCTTCTCTGACCTTCCGTCCATCTGCTCCCTTCTCCCAGACTGGCAGGATCTCAGAGAAGGAGATGCCGGATGAAATAGATGATAGTTTGTCACCCAGCCTAGTCAGGTGTTCCTTGGTCTCCACAACTGACCGGCTGGCTAGATCATAGTCCCTTATGTGTACTAGGACATCAATGTTTTCTCCTGCTTTGTGAACAATTTGTAATGCGGTCAGTGTCTCTCCATGCTGATGTACCTGGGAGACATCTGACCATCACCCTGGCTGGAGATGGGCATCAACTCCCTGAATCATGGAGTCTCCTATGATCAGAAGTTTTTGGATTTCCTTTGTGCTTGTTTAGTTTTGGTTCCTGATTTGGGTGAGTATTGTTGTGTAGCTCCTGTGCGCAGTGTCCTGCTCTGCAGTGTCTTCTGCCTCTTTATTTGATTTCAGAGATAGAGGCAGATACCTGTTTGTAGTGTTTATATGGTTTCTGGAGGTAATGTGTTGGAGAGCAGAGAGTGATGGGGCACCTGATTTGTTCCTCCTAACCACCTGCCAACCTCCTGGACCAACTACCCTCTGCGGTCAAGGTTTTCTGTTGGATGCTGGGGAAATGGCGGGTGGTTCTTATAATGTATTTCCTCTTCAATATGAAATTTGAGGCGTGCAATCTCTGCCCATGCTGCCCGGAGCTGAGACCTAAGATCTCCAAAGGCCCAGCATGTAGGACAGTGTCCTAAATCCTGTAAGACTGTCCTTCTGAAAATTGTTCCACAGTACCTGCAGTTAATGAAATCCATTCCAAATAAGTTGCTGGGTTTGTAACCTAGTCAGAGTAATTAGAAGGAAAAAAATGCAAGTAATGGTTTAATTGTGTTTTGTTTAACTTGTTATAACAAGTTAAATTACTAGTGCCCTGTAAATGAGATCACCTTGTGGAGCCCCACTGATCCGCCCCTTCCTGCTCTGCCACAGGAAATGTCACAACTGTGGTACCCTATAAAAAGGAGGTGTGGGGTGGTTGGGGATGGGGTGGGTGGCTGGGCCTTCCCCTGCCTAAAAAGAAGAACCACGGACGAAAGAACAAGGAGGTAAGAGCAGAAACAATCAGTCAACAACAAATGCAGTAACCCTGAAGGCTTATCCTAATGTTAGATAAAACTATAAAACCTGTAAAGTACCACCTGTAATAATTTCAGAGAAGATATACCCTGTAAGAAACACTTTGCTCCAGAGAAAAATAAAGCAGTAACAGAAGATATACCTTGCAAAAGACAATTTGAATCAGAAGATTACAGCAGTAATCTGTTAGCACACCTGTAGGCACACCTTGTAATAATGCAGAAGAAGGTATACCAGCAACAACAATTTGAATCAGAGAAAAATAAAGCAATGAAATGTTAGCAACAAACAGTAGCAATCCTGTGAGTAAAAATAAAAACACCACCACACAGTAAATCTGCTTAGCCAAACTAAGTCTTAATCCTTCTCCCTTGCTCTGGTAAGTTTCTCTACTCTGCCTTTCAAGCAGTCTTAGAAGGAAAGAGCTCAGGTGAAGCTAGGTGCCTTGACCAGCAAACCAAGTCTTCTAACTCTGTGCTCTATAGGCAACAGTCTAATGCATACATTTCCCAGGCTGTAATTTTGTACTCTTCAAATCATAGCCCAATTTATACTTTTCCCAGTCTGTAATTTTGTGCACTTTCAACAAATGCACAGCTTATACTCCTCCAAGGCTGTAACTTTGTGCTCTTCAGCCATAACTCAGTTTTTTTCTATTCCCATGCTGTAATTTTTTGCTCTACCAGCCATAGCCCAATTCATACTTTTCCAGCCTGTGATTTTGTCCTCTTCAGTCCATCACACAATACATACTTTCCTCAGGCTGTAATTGTGTACTCTTTCATCCATAGCCTTATTTTTACCTTTCAGAGTCTGTTATTTCATGCTCTTAAACCTATAGCTCAATTTATACTTTTGTCTGGCTATGATTGTCTGCTCTTGCAACCATAGCTCATTGAATACCTTTCCCAAGCTGTAATTTTTTTTTCTCAAGCAACAGCCCAATAAATACTTTTCTCGAGCTTCAGTTTTGTACTCTTCAGACAAAACCCAGATTTGTACTTTTCCAAGGCTGCAATTTTGGGCTCTTTCAGCCATTGCCCAATTTATTGTTTTTCCAGGCTCCAACTTTCAGCTCTTCCAGCCATAGCCCAATTTATACCTTTCACAGGCTGCAATTTTGGTCTCTTCCTGCCTTATCCCAATTTATATTTTTCTCAGTCTTCAATGTTGTGCTCTTCCACCAAAGCCCGATATGTACTTTAGCCAGTCTGGAATTTTGTGTGCTTCCATCCATTTACCAATTTATACATTTTCCAGGCTCCAACTTTGAGTTCTTCCAGCCATAGACACATTCACACTTTTCACAGGCTATTATATTGTGCTCTTCCAGCCACAGTTCAATTTATCCTTCTGTCTGGCTGTAATTGTCTGCTCACTGGTTGGTAAAACTATGAATTGGGCTATGGCTGGAATAGCACAAAATTACAGCATGGGAAAAGAATACATTTGGGCTATGGCTGGAAGAGTACAAAGTTACATCCTGGGAGGAGTATTTGCTGCACAATTGTTGGAAGAGCATAAAATTACAGCCTGGGAGAAGTATATATTGGGCTTTTGCTGGAGTAGCACAAAATTACAGCCTGGGAAAAGAATGAATTGAGCTATGGTTTGAAGAGCACACAATTACAGCCATACAAAGGGATACATTGAACTGTGCCTGGAAGAGCACAAAATAACAGCATTTGAAGTGTGAAAATTTGGCTATGGCTGGAAAAACTCAAAGTTGGAGCCTGGAAAAAATAGAAATTGGGAAATGGATGGAAGTGCACAAAATTGAAAACTGTGAAAAGTACAAATTGGGCTTTTGGTGGAAGAGCACAACATTGAAGCCTGACAAAAGTATACATTGGGCTATGGCTGGAAGAGCTGAAAATTGGAGCCTGGAAAAAGTATAAATTGGGCAATGGCTGAAAGAGCACATAATTGCAACCAGAGAAAATTACAAATCGGGCATTTGGTGGAAGAGCACACAACGGAAGCCTGAGAAAAGCATATATCAGACTATTGTTGGAGGAGCGCAGAATTGCAGCCTGTGAAAAGTATAAATTGAGCTATGGCTGGAAGAACACACAATTACAGCCAGACAAAAGTATAAATTGTGCTGTAGGTGAAAGAGCACAAAATAACAACCTCTGAAAAGTATAAATGGGCCTATGGCTAGAAGAGAACAACATTACAGCCTGAGGAAATTATCTACTGTGTGATGGCGTGAAGATGCCAGAATCACAGCCTGAAATATGTTAACTATCAGCTATGGTTGGAAGAGCACAAAAGTACAGCATGGGAAAAGTGCAAATTTTGCTATGGTTGGCAGGGCACAATATTACAGACCGGGAAAAGTATATATTGGGCCATTGCTGGAGGAGCACAAAATTACAGCCTGGGAGAAGTCTGAATTGAGCTATGGCTTGAAAAGCACACAATTACAGCCAGACAAAAGGATAAATTGAACTGTGGCTGAAAGATCACAATAAAACAGCCTGGGAAAAATGTAAATTTGGCTGTGGTTGGAAGAACTCAAAGTTGGAGCCTGGAAAAAGTATAAATTGGAAAATGGATGGAAGTGCACGAAATTGCAGACTGTGAAAAGTACATATCGGGCTTTTGGTGGAAGAGCACAAAATTGACACCTGAGAAAAATATAAATTGGACTATGGCTGGAAGAACACAAAACTGCAGCCTGTACAAAGTATAAAATGGGCTTTGGCTGGAAGAGCTCAAATATGGTGCCTGGAAAACATATAAATTGAAACAATGGCTAGAAGAGCCTAAAATTGCAGCCTTGGAAACGTACAAATATGACTTTTGTTTGAAGAGTACAAAATTGAAGCTTGAGAAAAGTATTTATTGGGCTATGGCAAGAGAAACAAAAAATTACAGCCTGGGAAAGATATAAAATGAGCGATGGCTGGAAGAGCAGACAATTACAGCCATAGCCCAATTTATATTTTTCTCTGGCTTCAATTTTGTGCTCTTCCACCAAAAGCCCGATATGTACTTTTTCCAGTCCGCAATTTTGTGCACTTCCATCCATTTCCCAAATTTATACTTTTTCCAGGCTCCAACTTTCAGTTCTTCCAGCCATAGCCAAATTTACACTTTTCACCTACTGTTATATTGTGCTCTTCCAGCCACAGTTCAATTTATCCTTTTGTCTGGCTGTAATTGTGTGATTTTCATGCCATAGCTCAATTCATTCTTTTCCCAGGCTGTAATTTTGTGCTCCTCCAGGAAAAGCCCAACATATGCTTTTCCCAGGCTGTAATGTTGTGCTCTTCCAGCCATAGCCCAATCTATTTTTATCACAGGCTGTAACTCTGTGCTCTATAAGCAACAGTCTAATGTGTACTTTTCCCATGCTGTAATTTTGTACTCTTCCAATCGTAGCCCAATTTATACTTTTCCCAGTCTGTAATTTTGTGCTCTTTCAACAAATGCACAACATATACTCCTCCCAGGCTGTAACTTTGTGCTCTTCGGCCATAGCTCAATTTTTTTCTTTTCCCATGCTTTAATTTTGTGCTCTACCAGCCATAGCTCAATTATACTTTTCCAGCCTGTGATTCTGTCCTCTCAGTCCATCCACACAATACATAATTTCCTCAGGCTGTACTTTTGTACTCTTCCAGCCATAGCCTTATTTATTCCTTTCAGAGTCTGTTATTTCATGTTCTTAAACCTACAGTTCAATTTATACTTTTGTCCGGCTATGATTGCTCTTCCAACCGTAGCTCATTGTATACCTTTCCCAAGCTGTTTTTTTTTTTTCTCAAGCAATAGCCCAATAAATACTTTTCTCAAGCTTCAGTTTTGTTCTCTTCAAACAAAACCCAGATTTGTACTTTTCCAAGATTGCAATTTTGGGCTCTTCCAGCCACAGCGCAATTTATACCTTTCACTGGCTGCAATTTTGGTCTCTTCCTGCCATAGCCCAATTTATATTTTTCTCAGGCTTCAACGTTGTCCTCTTCCACCAAAAGCCCAAAATGTACTTTACCCAGTCTGAAATTTTTTGCACTTCCATCCATTTCCCAATTTAAACGTTCTCCAGGCTCCAAATTTGAGTTCTTCCAGCCATAGACACATTCACAATTTTCACAGGCTACTATATTGTGCTCTTCCAGCCACAGTTCAATTTATCCTTCTGTCTGGCTGTAATTGTGTGCTCACTGGCTGGAAAAAGTATGAATTGGGCTATGGCTGGAATAGCACAAAATTACAGCATGGGAAATGAATAAATTGGGCTATGACTGGAAGAGCACAAAGTTACATCCTGGGAGGAGTATATGCTGCACATTTGTTGAAAGGGCACACAATTACAGTCGGGGAGAAGTATATATTGTGCTTTTGCTGGAGGAACACAAAATTACAGCCTGGGAAAAGAATGAATTGAGCTATGGCTTGAAGAGCACACAATTACAGCCAGAGAAAAGGATAAACTGAACTGTGCATGGAAGAGCACAAAATTACAGCATTTGAAGTGTGTAAATTTGTGCTCTTCCAACAAAAGCCCGATATGTACTTTCCCAGTCTGAAATTTTGTACGCTTTCCATCCATTTCTAATTTATACTTTTTCCAGGCTCCAACTTTGAGTTCTTCCAGCCATAGACACATTCACACTTTCCACAGGCTATTATATTGTACTCTTCCAGACACAGTTCAACTAATCCTTCTGTCTTTCTGTAATTGTGTGCTCACTGGTTGGAAAAACTATGAATTGGGCTATGGCTGGTATAGTACAAAATTACAGCATGGGAAAATAATAGATTGGGCAATGGCTGGAAGAGCACAAATTAACATCCTATGAGGTGTATATGCTGTACATTTGTTGCAAGAGCACAAAATTACAGCCTGGGAGAAGTATATATTGGGCTTTTGCTGTAGGAGCACAAAGCCTGGGAAAAGAATGAATTGAGCTATGGCTTGAAAAGCACACAATTACAGCCAGACAAAAGGATAAATTGAACTGTGACTGGAAGAGCACAAAATAACAGCATTTGAAGTGTGTACATTTGGCTACGGCTGGAAAAACTCAAAGTTGGAGCCTGGAAAAGTATAATTTGGGAAATGGATGGAGGTGCACAAATTGAAGACTTGAATAGTACAAATTGGGCTTTTTGTGAAGAGCACAACATAGAAGCCTGACAAAAGTATAAATTGGGCTACGGCTTTAAGAGCTGAAAATTGGAGCCTGAAAAGTATAAATTGGGTAAAGGCAGAGTACATAATTGCAGCCAGAGAAAAGTAAAATTGGGTATTGGGAGGAAGAGTACAAAACTGAAGCCTGAGAAAAGTATATATCAGACTATTGCTGAGCAGCACAGAATTGCAGCTTGTGAAAAGTATAAATTGAGCTGATTCTGAAGAACACACAATACAGCCAGACAAAGTATAAATTGTGCTGTAGCTGAAAGTGCACAAAATAACAGCCTCTGAAAAGTAGGGAATGGGCTATGGCTGGAAGAGTACAAAATTAAAGCCTGAGGAAATTATCTACTGTATGATGGTGCAGAAGAGGCCAGAATCACAGCCTGAAATATGTAAACATTCGCTATGGGTTGAAGAGCACAAAATTACAGCATGGAAATCAAATTTTGCTATGGTTAAGAGCAATATTACAGCCTGGGAAAAGTATATATTTGGGCTATTGCTGAGGAGCACAAATTACAGCCTGGGAGAACTCCGAATTGAGCTATGGCTTGAAAAGACACAATTACAGCCAGACAAAGGATAAATTGAACTGTGCTGAAAGAGCACAATAAAACAGCCTGTGAAAAGTGTAAATTTGGCTATGGCTGGAAGAACTCAAAGTTGGAACCTGTAAAAAGTATAAATTGGAAAATGGATGGAAGCGCACAAAATTGCAAACAAGGAAAAGTACATAACGGGCTTTTGGTGGAATAGCGCAAAATTGACACCTGAGAAAAATATAAACTGGACTATGGCTGGGACACAAAACTGCTGCTTGTGAAAAGTATAAATGGGCTATGGCTGGAAGAGTTTCAATATGGTGCCTGAAATATATATATCTGAGTAAATGGCTGAAAGAGTCCAAAATTGCAGCCTTGAAACGTACAAAATGACTTTGTTTGAAGAGTACAGAATTGAAGCTTGAGAAAAGTATTTATTGGTCTATTGCTGGAGAAACAAAAAATTGCAGCCTGGGAAAGATATAAAGGGAGCTATGGCTGGAAAGAGCAGACAATTACAGCCATAGCCCAATTTATATTTTTCTCAGGCTTCAATTTTGTGCTCTTCCACCAAAAGCCCGATATGTACTTTTTCCAGTCTGCAATTCTGTGCACTTCCATCCATTTCCAAAATTTATACTTTTTCCAGGCTCCAACTTTCAGTTCTTCCAGCCGTAGCCAAGTTTACACTTTTCACATGCTGTTATATTGTGCTCTTCCTGCCACAGTTCAATTTATCCTTTTGTCTGGCTGTAATTGTGTGCTTTTCAAGCCATAGCTCAATTCATTCTTTTCCCAGGCTGTAATTTTGTACTACTCTAGAAAAAGCCCAATTTATGCTTTACCCAGGCTGTAATGTTGTGCTCTTCCAGCCATAGTCCAATCTTTTATTTTCACAGGCTGTAACTCTATGCTCTATAGGCAACACTCTAATGCATACATTTCCCAGGCTGTAATTTTGTTCTCTTCCAATCGTAGCCCAATTTATACTTTTCCCTGGCTGTAATTTTGTGCTCTTTCAACAAATGCACAGCTTATAGTCCTCCGAGGCTGTAACTTTGTGCTCTTCGGCCATAGCTCCGTTTTTTCTTTTCCCATGCTGTAATTTTGTGCTCTACCAGCCATAGCCCAATTCATACTTTTCCAGCCTGTGATTCTGTCCTCTTTCAACAAATGCACAGCATATACTCCTCCCAGGCTGTAACTTTGTGCTCTTCCAGCCATAGCCCAATTCATACTTTTCCAGCCTGTGATTCTGTCCTCTACAGTCCATCACACAATACATACTTTCCTCAGGCTGTAATTGTGTACTCTTCCAGCCATAGCTTTATTTATACCTTTCAGAGTCTGTTATTTAATGCTCTTAAACCCACAGCTCAATTTACACCTTTGTCCGGCTATGATTGTCTGCTCTCCCAACCATAGCTCATTGTATACTTTTACCAAGCTGTAATTTTTTTTCTCAAACAATAGCCAAATAAATACTTTTCTCAAGCTTCAGTTTTGTACTCTTCAAACAAAACCCAGATTTGTACTTTTCCAAGGCTGCAATTTTGGGCTCTTTCAGCCATTGCTCAATTTATACTTTTTCCAGGCTCCATTTTTCAGCACTTCCAGCCACAGCCCAATTTATACCTTTCACCGGCTGCAATTTTGGTCTCTTCCAGCCATAGCTCAACTTATACTTTTCTCAGGCTTCAATGTTGTGCTGTTCCACCAAAAGCCCGATATGTACTTTACCCAGTCTGAAATGTTGTGCGCTTCCATCCATTTCCCAATTTATACATTTTCCAGGCTGCAACTTTGAGTTCTTCCAGCCATAGACACATTCAAACTTTTCACATGCTATTATATTGGACTCTTCCAGCCATAGCTCAAATTATCCTTCTGTCTGGCTGTAATTGTGTGCTCACAGTTTGGAAAAACTATGAATTGGGCTATGGCTGGAATAGCACAAAATTACAGCATGGGAAAAGAATACATTAGGGAAATGCTGGAAGAGTACAAAGTAACATCCTGGGAGGAGTATATGCTGCACATTTGTTGAAAGAGCACAAAATTATAGCCTGGGAGAAGTATATATTGGGCATTTGCTGGAGGAGCACAAAATTACAGCCTGGGAAAAGAATGAATTGAGCTATGGCTTGAAGAGCACACAATTACAGCCAGACAAAGGGATAAATTGAACTGTGCCTGGAAGAGCACAAAATAACAGCTCTTGAAGTGTGTAAATTTGGCTATGTCTAGAAAAACTCAAAGTTGGTGACTGAAAACAGAATAAATTGGAAAATGGATGGAAGTGCACTAATTGAAGACTGGGAAAAGTACAAATTGAGCATTTGGTAGAAGAGCACAACATTGAAGCCTGACAAAAGTATAAATTGGGCTACGGCTGGAGGAGCTGAAAATTGGAGTCTGGAAAAAGTATAAATTGGGCAATGGCTAAAAGAGCACATAATTGCAGCCAGAGAAAAGTACAAATAGGGCATTTGTTGGAAGAGCACAAAACTGAAGCCTGAGAAAAGTATATATCAGACTACTGTTGGAGGAGCACAGAATTGCAGCCTGTGAAAAGTATGAATTGAGCTATGGCTGGAAGAACACACAATTACAGCCAGACAAAAGTATAAATTGTGCTGTAGCTGAAAGAGCACAAAATAACAGCCTCTGAAAAGTATGAATGGGGCTATGGCTGGAAGAGTACAAAATTTCAGCCTGAGGAAATTATCTACTGTGTGATGGCGTGAAGAAGCCAGAATCACAGCCTGAAATATGTAAGCATTCGGCTATGGCTCGTAGAGCACAAAATTACAGTGTGGGAAAAGTGCAAATTTTGCTATGGTTGGAAGAGCACAATATTACAGCCTGGGAAAAGTATATATTGGGCTATTGCTGGAGGAGTACAAAATTATAGCCTGGGAGAAGTCTGAATTGAACTATGGCTTGAAAAGCACACATTAACAGCCAGACAGAAGGATAAATTGAACTGTGGCTGAAACAGCACAATAAAACAGCCTGTGAAAAGTTTAAATTTGGCTGTGGCTGGAAGAACTCAAAGTTGGAGCCTGGAAAAGTATAAATTGGAAATTGTATAGAAGCACTACATAACTGTAGACTGGGAAAAGTATATACGGCTTTGGTGAAGAGCACAAATTGACACCTGAGAAAATATATATTGGACTCATGGCTGGAAGAATACAAAACTGCAGCCTGTGCAAAGTGTAAAATGGATGTGGCATGAAGAGCTCAAATATGGTACCTGGAAAATATATAAATTGAGCAATGGCTGAAAGAGTGCCCCAAAATTGCAGCTCTTTGAAATGTACAAAATGACTTTGTCTTGAAGAGTACAAAATTGAAGCTTGAGAAATGTATTTATTGGGCTATTGCTGAAGAAACAAAAAATTACAGCCTGGGAAGATATAAATGGGTAATGGCTGGAAGAGTAGACAATTACAGTCATAGCCTTAATTCTATATTTTTCTCAGGCTTCACTCTTTGTGTCTTCCACCAAAAGCCCGATATGTATTTTTTTACAGTGTGCACTTCTTGTTGTGCCCATCCATTTCCAAAGTTTATGCTTTTTCCAGGCTCCAAATTCAGTTCTTCCAGCTTTATAGCCAAATTTACACTTTTACATGCTGTTATATTGTGCTCTTCCAGCCACAGTTCAATTCTATCCTTTGTCTGGCTGTAATTGTGTGCTTTCGCCATAGCTCAATCTATTTTTTCCCAGGCTGTAATTTAGTGTCCTCCAGGAAAAGCCCAATACATGCTTTTCCCAGGTTGTGATGTTGTGCTCTTCCAGCCATAGCCAATCTATTATTTTCACAGGCTGTAACTGTGTGCTCTATAGGTAACAGTCTAATCCATACATTTCCCATGCTGTATTTTTTGTACTCTTCCATGTGGTAGCCCAATTTATTCTTTTCCCTGGCTGTACTTTGTGCACTTTCAACAAATGCACAGCATCTACTCCTCCCAGGCTGTAACTTTATGCTTCGGCCATAGCTTCAATTTTTTTTCTTTTCCCATGCTGTAATTTTGTGCTCTTCCAGGCATAGCCTATTTCATACTTTTCCAGCCTGTGAATCTGTCCTCAGTCCATCACATAATACATACTTTCCTTGAGGCTGTAATTATGTATTCTTCCAGCCATAGCCGACTTTTATACCTTTCAGAGTCTGCTATTTTGCTCTTAAACCCGGCAGCTCAATTCTATACTTTTGTCCGCTATGATTGTCTGCCTTCCAACCATAGCTCACTGTATACTTTAGCTGTTTTTTTTTTTTCTCTGGCAATAGCCCAATAAATCCTTTCTCAAGCTTCAGTTTTGTACCTCTAAACAAAACCCAGATTTGTTCTTTTTCCATTGCTGCAATTTTGGGCTCTTTCAGCCATTGCTCAATTTATACTCTTCCAGGCTCCAACTTTCTAGCTCTTTCTAGCCATAGCCCAATTTATACCTTTCACAGGTTGCAAATTCTTCTCTGTTCCGGTCACAGCCCAAATTATATTTTTCATTCTTCAATGTTGTGTTCTTCCAGCAAAGCCTATATGTATTTCTTTACCTAGTCGAATTTGTGCGCCTATCTATTTCCCAATTTATATTTTCCAGGTCTAATTTTGTTTTCCAGCTATATTACCTTTCACATGCTATTATATTGTGCTTCAGCAACAGTAAATTGTCCTTCAGTCTGGCTATAATTGTATGCATACTGGCTGGAAAACTGTGAATTGGGCTATGGCTGAATATACAAAATTAAGCATGAGAAAGAATAGATTTGGCTATGGCTGAAGAGTACAAAGTTACATCCTGGGAGGAGGTATGTTGCCATTTGTTGAAAGAGCACAAAATTATAGCCTGGGAAAAGAATGAATTGAGCTTGGGTTTGAAGAGTACATACCATAGCCACACAATGGGATAAATTGAACTGTGCCAAGAGCACAAAATAACAGCTTTTGGTGGTAAATTTTGTTATGGTTAAAAACCTAAAGTTGAGCCTGGAAAAGGATAAATTGGGAAATGATGAAGTACAAAATTGAAGACTGGGAAAAGTGCAAATTGCATTTGGTAGAAGCACAACATTGAAGATGGTCAAAGAGAAGTTGGTGGTAGGAATTGAAAATTACATGGAAAGAATAAATTGGCAATAGCTGAAAGAGCACATTGCAGCCAGAGAAAAGTACAATCGGGCATTTGGTGAAGAGCATAAAACTGAAGTCTGGTAGCATATATCGATCATGTTGAGGAGCATGAATTGTAGCCAGAAAGTATAAATTGAGCTATGTTAAGAACACATAATTACACAGATGAAAAGCATGAATTGTGCAGCTAAAAAGAGCACAATATAACAGCCTGAAAAGTATGAATGGGCTATGGATGAAGAGTACAAATTACAGCCTGAGGAAATTATCACTGTGTGATGGCATGAAGAGGCTGAATCACAGCCTGAAATATGTAAACATTCGGTTATGGTGGGAATAGCACAAATACAGCATGGGAATAGTGCAATTTTAAGGTTAAGATCACACACAGCCTGGGAAAGTATACTGGGCTGAGGAGCACAAAATTACATGTTGGAGAAGTCTGAATTGAGCTATGTTGAAAATGCACAATTACAGCAAGACAAAAGGATAAATTGAATGTGGCTTAAAGAGCGAATAAAACAGCCTGTGAAAAGTGTAACTTTTGTATGAAAGAACTAAAGTTGAGTTGGAAAGTATAATTGAATTGATGGAAGCATAAAATTGTAGACTGAAATGGCATACGTGCTTTTGGTGGAAGAGCTCAACGACACTTTGAGAAAATATATATTGATTATGGTTGAAGAACATAAACTGTAGCCTGTGTAAAGAGTCGGTTTCGCTGAAGAGTCAATATGGTGTCTGGAAATATATAAATTGAGCAATGGTTGAAAGATTAATTGTAGCCTTGTATAAAATGACTTTGTTTAAGAGTATAATTGAGCCTGAAAAAGTTTATTTTGTTGTTGAAGAACAAAATATAGCCTGGGAAAGATATAAAAGAGCTATGGTTGAAGAATAGACAATTACAGCTATTGTCTATTTATATTTTTCTCAGGTTTCACTTTTGTGCTTTCCAAAAGTCTGATATACTTTTTCCAGTCCGTAATTTTGTGCGCCCATCCATTTCCCAATTTATACTTTTCCAGGCTCCAATTTCAGTTCTTCCAGCCATAGCCAAATTTACACTTTCACATGTAGCAGAGTTGGCTCTTCCAGCCACAGTTCAATTTATCCTTGTCGGCTGTACTTGAGTGCTTTTCAAGCCATAGCTCAATTCTTCTTTCCAGTCTGTAATTTTAGGCCCAGGAAAAGCCCATTATATGCTTTTCTCGGGCTGTGATGTTGTGCCTTCCAGCCATAGCCCACCTTTATTTACAGGCTGTAATCAGTGCTCTATAGGCACAGTCTAATGCATACATTTTGCTGTATTTTGTATTCTTCCAATTGTAGCCCAATCATACTTTTCCAGCCTGTATTCTGCCCTTCTGTCCATCACATATCATATCATGGGTAATTGTGTACCTTCCGTTATAGCCTTTTCATACCTTTCATACTTCATGCTCTTAAACCTATAGCTCCATTTATATTTTTGTCCGCTATGATTGTCTGCTCTTCCAACCAGTCATTGTATACCTTACCTAAGCTGTATTTTTTCTGCAATAACCCAATAAATACTTTTTCAAACTCAGTTTGTACCTTCATACAAACCCAGATTGTATTTTCAAGGCTGCACTTTTGGGCTCTTTCAGCCATTGTCAATTTATACTTTTCAGCTCAACTTTCAGCTCTTTATCGCAGCCTTTTGCCTTTCTGAGCTGCAATTTTGTCTCTTCTACTATAGCTAGTTTATTTTTCTCGGGTTTCAATGTGTACTTCACCAAAGCCTGATGTGTACTTTACCCAGTCTGAAATTTGAGTGTTTCCATTCATTTCTCAATTTATACATTTGCGGGTCTAATTTGGGTTTTCCAGCATAGACACATTCACATCTTTTTCGGTTATTATATTGTGCTCTTTCCAGCAACAGTTCAATTTATCCTTCTGTCTGCTGTAATTGTGTGCTACTGGTTGGAAAACTATGAATTGTTCTATGGCTGGAATTGCAGAAAATTACAGTATGGGAAAGAATATATATGGGCTGTGGCTGAAGAGGTCTGAATACATCCTGAGGAGTATATGCTGCACATTTGCTGAAAGAGCACAAATTACAGGGAAAATGAATGAATTGAGTTATGGCTCAATAGTACATAATTACTTTCAGACAAAGGATAAATTGAACTGTGCCTGCAAGAGAACAAATAACAGCTTTTGAAGTGTGAACGGTTATGGCTGAAAACTCAGTTGAGCCTGAAAGTATAAATTGGGAAATGGATGAAGTGCACAAAATTGAAGATTGGGAAAAGCAAATTGGGTATTTGAGAAGAGTACAACATTGAAGCCTGACAAAGTATAAATTGCTACGTTGGAAGAGCTTGAAATTGTTGGAAAGTGTAATTGGCAATGGCTGAAAGATACATATTACAGCCAGAGAAAAGTACAATTTGCATTTGTGGTATACAAAACTGAAGCCTGAAAGTATATATCATACTGTTGGGAGGAGCACAGAATTGCAGCTCGTAAAAGTGTAAATTGAGCTACGGTTGAAGAAGACACACCATAGCCAGACAAAAGTATAAATTTTGTTGTAGCTGAAAGAGCAAACAACAGCCTGAAAAGTATGAATATATGGAAGAGTAAATTACAGTCGAGAAATTATCTACTGTGATGGCGTGAAGGCCAGAATCACCTGAAATATGTAAATATTCAGCTATGGCGGAAGATCACAAACTACAGCATGGTAAAGTGCAATTTGTTATGGTTGGAAGAGCGGGACAGCCTGGGAAAAGATTAGGGCTATTGCTGAGGAGCATAAAATTACAGCCTGAGAAGTCTGACTTGTTGTGGCTTGAAAAGCACACAATTACAGCCAGACAGAGGATAATTGATGTGATAGTGAGTTAATAAAACAGCCTGTGAAAAGGGAATTTGATTTGCTAAAGAACTCAGTTGAGCCTGAAAAGTATAAATTGAAATTGGATGAAAGCTATTAAACTTGCAGACTGAAAGTACATCGGGCTTTTGGTGGAAGAGCACAAAATTGACAATTCTAGTAGCAAATATGTATTGACTATGGCTGGAAGAACACAAACTGTAGCTGTGCAAAGTGTAAATGGCTATGGCAAGAGCTCAAATATGGTGTCTGAAAACATATAAATTGACAATGGCTGAAAGAGCCCAAACTACAGCCTTGGAAACGACAAAATGACTTTGTTTGTGAGTACAAAATTGTGCTTGAGAAGATTTATTCTTATTGAGAAGAAAATTGCGCCTTGGAAAGATATAAAGGAGCTATGGCTGGAAGAGTAGACAATTATAGCTATAGCTCAATTTATATTTTTCAGGTTTTAATTTTGTGTTTTCCACCAAAAGCCTGATATGTACTTTTTTCCAGGTGCACCGGCTTCAATCCATTCAAATTTATACTTTTTCCAGGTCTAACTAGTTCTTCCAGCTATAGCTAAATTTACACTTTCATGCTGTTATATTAAGCTTCCAGCCACAGTTCATTTATCCTTGTCTGGCTGTATTGTGGCTTTTCGCTTGCTCCATTCATCTTTCCAGGATGTAATTTTGTTGACTTGTGGAAAGTTTAATATATGCTTTTCCCGTTTGTAATGTTGTGCTCTTCCTGCCATAGCCCAATTATTTTTTACAGGCTGTAACTGTGCTCTATGTCAATAGTCTAATGGCATTTCTATGCTGTAATTTTGTACTCTCCAACGTTCAATTTATACTTTTCCCTGCTGTTTTGTGGATTTCAACAAATGCACAGCATATACTCCTCCCAGATGTAACTTTGTGCTTCTCGGCCATAGCTCACTTTTTTTCCCATGTTGTAATTTTGTGCTCTTCCAGACATATCCCAATTCATATTTTTCCAGCCTGTGATTCTGTCCTCTTGTCCATCACACCATACTACTTTCCCAGGCTGTAATTGTGTACTATTCAGCTATAGCCTTTTTATACCTTTTAGATCTTTTTATGCCTAAACCTATATTCAATTTATATTTTTGTCTGCTATGATTTCTGCTCTTCCAACCATAGCTCATCTATTCTTTTACCAAGCTGTATTTTTTTTTCAAGCAATTGCCTAATAAATACTTTCTCAACCTCAGTTTTGTACTTCAAACAAAACCCAGATTTGTTCTTTCCAAGGCTGCATTTTGGCCTTTTCTGTTATTGCTCAATTTATACTTTTCCAGGCTCCAACTTTCAGCTTTCCATTATAGCCCAATTTATACCTTTCCTGGGCTGCAATTTGTCTCTTTCGTATAGCCCAATTATATTTTTCTCAGGTTTCAATGTTTTGCTCTTCCACCCAAAGGCTGATGTGCTTACTCAGTCTGAAATTTTTGTAGCCTATCATTTCCTAATTTATACATATTCCAGGCTCCAACTTTGGGTTCTTCCATGGACACATTCACTTTCCAGGCTATTAAATGTTTCCATCCACAGTTCAATTTATCCTTCTGTCTGGCTGTACTGTTTGTCACTGGTTGAAACTTTAATTGACGTGGCTGAATAGCACAAATTACAGTATGGGAAAAGAATATATTTGGCTATGGCTGGAAGAGTACAGTTACATCCTGGGAGGAGAAGCTGCACATTCGTTGAAAGAGCACAAAATTACAGTCCGGAAGCTATATGGGTTTTTGCTGGAGGAGTACAAAATTATAGCCTGGGAAAGATTGAATTGAGGTGGTTTGAAAAGCACACTATAGACAGACAAAGGTTTGAATTAACTGTGCCTGAAAGGGCACAAAATAACAGCATTTGAAGTGTAAGTTGCTATGGCTGGAAAAACTCAAGTTAGACCTGGAAAAAGTAAGAATTATAATAGGTGGAAGTCCTTAAGCTTGAGGACTGGGAAAATTAAATTGGGCTTTTGTGGAAGAGTACAACATTGAAGCCTGACAAGTATAAATGGGTGGCTGGAAGAGCAAAATTGAGTTGAAAAGTCAAATTGGGCAATGGCCGAAAGAGCATAATTGCAGCCAGAGAAAAGTACAAATTGGGTATTTGGTGAAGAGCAAAACTGAAGCCTGAGAAAATATATATCGATCATTGTTGAGGAGTCAGAATTTCAGTGTGAAAAGTCTAATTGAGCTATGGCTGGAAGAACCTCTTACTGTGAAGATTAAAATTATAAATTTGTGTAGCTGAAGAGCAATAAATAGCCTTTGAAAAGTATGAAGGGGCTATGGCTGGAAGAGTCAAAATTGTCTGAGGAATTACTACTGTGTGATGGTACAGAGGCTAACTGCGCCTGAAATATGTAAACATTAGCTATGATGAAATCAAAATTAGTGCATGGAAAAGTGAATTTGCTGTGGTTGGAAGACCACAATATTAGCCTGGGAAAAGTATATATTGGCTTTGTTGGAGGACAAAATTACAGGCTGGGAGAAGTCTGAATGAGCATGGCATGAAAAGCACACAATTACAGCCAGACAAAAGGATAACGAACTGTGGCTGAAACAGCACAATAAAACAGTCCTGAAAAGTGAGAATTTCTGTATTGAAGAACTCAAAGTTGATTGAAAAATATAAATTAAAATGGATAGAAGCACAAAATTGCAGACTGGGAAAAGAAAGTATATCGTTTTTGGTGAAGAGTACAAGATTAACACTTGAAAAATATAAATTGTTTATGGCTGGAAGAACACAAAACTGCAGTCTTGCAAAGTATAAATGGCTATGGGAAGAGCTCAAATATGTTGCTTGGAAAATATATAATGGAGTACTGGCAAGGAGGCTGTAATTGCAGTCTTGAAATGTACAATATGACTTTGTTTGAACAGTACAAAATTAGCTTGAAAAGTTTTATTGGCTATTGCTCGAAACAAAATTACAGCTTGGGAAGGAGTGAAATTAGCTATGGCTGGTATTGAGAATTACAGTTATCCCAATTTATATTTTCTCAGGTTTCAATTTTGTGCCTGCACCAAAAGACGGACATGATTTTTCCAGTCTGCACCTTTGCCGCCCATCCATTTCCCAAATTTGTACTTTTCCAGGATCTAACTTTCAATTCTTCCAGCTATAGCTAAATTTACACTTTTCACATGCTGTTTTGTTTAGGTTTCAGACACAGTTCAATTATCTTGTCTGGCTTTAATTTGTGCTTTTCAAGCCATAGCTCAATTCATTTTTTCCAGGCTGTACTTTTGTCTTCCAGGAAAAGCCCACATGCTTTTCCAGTTTGTACTGTGCCTTCCAGACATAATTTAATCTATTATTTCTCAGGCTGAATTGTGTGCTCTCTAGGAAACAGTCTAATGCATACATTTCCATGCAGTAATTTTGTACTCTTCCTGGGACTAGTATATGCTGACATTTGTTGAAAGAGCACAAATTTCAGCCTGGGAGAAGTATATATTGGGTGTTTGTTGAGGAGCAAAATTACAGCTAGGAAAGAATGAATTGAACCATGGTTTGAAAGTACACAATTACAGCCAGAGAAGGGATAAATTGAACTGTGCCTGGAAGAGCACAAATAACAGCTTTTAGGCTTGTAATTCCATATGGCTAGAAAAACTCAAAGTTGGAGCCTAAAAAGTATAAATTGGGAAATGGATGGAAGTGCAGAAATTGAAGACTGGGAAAAGTGCAAATTGGGTATTTGGTAGAAGAGCACAACATTGAAGTCTGACAAAAGTATAAATTGGGCTAAGGCTGGAAGAGCTGAAAATTGAGCCTGGAAAAGTATAAATTGGGCAATGGCTGAAAGAGCACATAATTGTAGCAGAGAAAAGTACAAATCCGGCATTTGAGGAAGAGCACAAAACTGAAGCCTGAGAAAAGTATATATCAGATAATTGCTGGAGCAGCACAGAATTGCAGCTTGTGAAAAGTATAAATTGAGCTATTTTTGAAGAACCACAATATCCCAGGTTCAATCTCAGCTCTTCCAGCTAGCTCAATTCTATAGTTCTCTACAGGCTGTCTTTGTTTGCCCAGCCATAGCCCAATTTATATTTTTCTCAGGCTTTCATCGTTGTGCCTTCCACCAAAAGTCCAATATGTACTTTACCCAGCCTGAAATTTTGTGCACTTCCATCCAATTGCCCAATTTATACATTTTTCCAGGCTCCAACTTTGGAGTTCTTCCAGCCATAGACACATTCACATTTTCACAATAGGCTATTATATTGTGCTCTTTCCAGCCAGTTACGATTATCTTTCTGTTTGGCTGTAATTGTCTGCTCACTGTTTGGAAAAACTATGAATTGGGCTATGGCTGGAATAGCACAAAATTACAGCATGGGAAAAGAATACATTTGGGTAATGGCTGGAAGAGTACAAGCAATATCCATGAGGAGTATGTGCTGCACATTTGTTGAAGAGCACAAAATTACAGCCTGGGAGAAGTATATATTGTGCGTTGCTGGAGGAGCACAAAATTTCAGCCTGGGAAAAGAATGAATTGAGCTATGGCTTGAAGAGCACCTGAGTATCAAGACAAATGGATAAAGTGAACTGTGCTTGAAGGCACAAAATAACAGCTTTTGAAGGTGCAAATTTGGCTATGGCTGAAAACTGTTGAGCCTGAAAAGAATAAATCGGAATGGATGAAGCAAATATTGAAGACTGGGAAAGTACAAATTGGGCATTTGGTAGAAGAGCACAACATTGAAGCCTGACAAAAGTATAAATTGGGCAATGGCTGGAAGAGCTGAAAATTGAGCCTGGAAAAGTATAAATTGGGCAATGGCTGAAAGAGCACATAATTGCAGCCAGAGAAAAAGTACAAATCGGGCATTTGGTGAAGAGCACAAAACTGAAGCTCTGAGAAAAGTATATATCAGACTATTGTTGAGGAGCACAGAATTGCAGCTTGTGAAGAGTATAATTTGAGCTAGTGGCTGGAAGAACAAAACAATTACAGCTATTGACAATGTATAAAATTGTGTAGTTGAAAGAGCACAAAATAACAGCCTCTGAAAAGTATGAATGGCTATGGCTGAAAAAGTATAAAATTATAGCCTGAGAAAATTATTTACTGTGTGATGGTGCAAAGAGGCCAGAATCACAGCCTGAAATATGCAAACATTCAGTTATGGCTGGAAGAGGCACAAACTTCATGCATGGGAAAAAGTGCAAATTTCGCTATGGTTGGAAGAGCACAATATTACAGCCTGGGAAAAGCATATATTGGCTATTGCTGGAGGAGCACAAAATTACAGCGTTGGAGAAGTCTGAATTGAGCTATGTCTTGAAAATCACACAATTACAGCCAGACAAAGGATAAATTGAACTGTGGCTGAAAGAGCACAGTAAAACAGCCTGGTGAAAAGTGTAAATTTGGCTGTGGCTGGAAGAACTCAAAGATGGAGCCTTGGAAAAAGTATAAATTGAAGTTGATGAAGTGCACAAATTGCAGACTGGGAAAAGTATATATCGGGCTTTTTTGGTGGAAGACAAAATTGACACCTGAGAAAAATATGTATTGACTATGGCTGGAAGAACACAAACTGCAGCCTGTGCAAAGTAAAAATGGGCTATGGGCTGAAGAGCTCAAATATGGTGCCTGAAAACATATAAATTGAGCAATGGTTGAAAGGCTTCAAAATTGCAGCCTTGAAAGCATAAAATGACTTTTGTTTGAAGAGTACAAAATTGAAGCTTGAGAAAAGTATTTATTTGGCTATTGCTGGAGAAACAAAAATTACAGCTTGGTAAAGATATAAAAGGAGCTATAGCTGGAAGAGCAGACAAATACAGCATAGCTCAATTTACATTTTTCTCAGGATTCACTTTGCTCTTCCACCAAAGCCCGATGTACTTTCTTCCAGTGTGCAATTCTGTGTGCTTCCATCCATTTCCCAAGTTTATACTTTTCCCAGGCTCCAACTTTCAGTTCTTCCAGCCATAGCCAAGTTTACACTTTTCACATCTGTTATATTGTGCTCTTCCAGCCACAGTTCAATTTATCCTTTTGTCTGGCTGTAATGTGTGCTTTAAAGCCATAGCTCAATTCATTCTTTTCCCAGGTTGTAATTGTGTTCTCTTCCAGGAAAAGCCCTAATATGCTTTTCCTAGGTTGTACTGTTGTGCTCTTCCAGCCATAACCCATTCTATTATTTTCACAGGCTGTAACTGTGTGCTCTATAGGCAACAGTCTAATGCATACATTTCCATGCTGTAATTTTGTACTTTCCAATCGTAGCCCAATTTATACTTTTCCCTGATAGCTATTTTTGTGCACTTTCAACAAATGCACAGCATATACCTCCCAGGCTGTAACTTTGTGCTCTTCGCCATAGCTCAATTTTATTTCTTTCCCATGCTGTAATTTTGTGTCTTTCCAGCCATAGCCCAATTCATACTTTTCCAGCCTGTGAATCTGTCCTTTTCAGTCCATCACACAATACTTACTTTCCTCAGGCTGTAATTGTGTACTCTTCCAGCCATAGATTTATATTATATACCTTCAGAGTCTGTTATTTAATGCTCTAAACCCACAGCTCAATTTACACCTTTGTCCGGCTATGATTGTCTGTCTCTCCAACCATAGCTCATTGTATACTTTTACCAAGTTGTAATTTTTTCTCAATCAATAGCCCAATAAATACTTTTACTCAAGTTCAGTTTTGTACTTTCAAACAGAACCCAGATTTGTGCTTTTCCAAGGCTGCAATTTGGGCACTTTCAGCCATTGCTCAATTCAATTTTTTCCAGGCTCCAACTTTTAGTTATTACAGCTAATAGCCCAATTTATACCTTTCACAGGCTGTGTACTTGTCTTTCAGTTACAGCCCACTCTATTTTCTCAGGCTTCAATGTTGTGCTCTTCCACCAAAAGCTTGATATGTATTTCTACCTAGTTCGAAATTTTGTGCCCTCTATCCATTTCCCAATCTATACATTTCTAGGTCCAACTTTGAGTTCTTCCATGCCATAGACACATTCACACTTTCAGGTTGTTATATTGTGCTCTTCCTTCCACAGTTCAATTTAATCTTCTGTCTGGCTGTAATGTGTGCTGCTCACTGGCTGGAAAAAGTATAAATTGGGCTATGGCTTGAATAGTACAAAATTACATCATGGGAAAGAATACATTTGGCTATGGCTGGAAGAGTACAAAGTTACATCCTGGGAGTAGTATATGCTGCACATTTGTTGAAAGAGCACAAAATTACAGCCTGGGAGAAGTATATATTGGCTTTGCTGGAGGAGCACAAAATTACAGCCTGGGAAAGAATGAATTGAACTATGACTTGGAAAGCACACCACAGCCAGACAAAGGGATAAATTGAACTGTGCCTGGAAGAGCACTAAATAACAGCTTTTGAAGTTTGTAAATTTGGCTATGGTTGAAAACTCAAAGTTGAGCCTGAAAAGTATATAATTTGAAATGGATGGAAGTGCACAAAATTGAAGACTGGGAAAAGTGCAAATTGGGTATTTGGTAGAAGAGCACAACATTGAAGCCTGACAAAAGTATAAAATTGGGCTACGGCTGAAGAGCTGAAAAATTGGAGCCTGAAAAGTATAAATTGGGCAATGGCTGAAAGAGCACAAAACTGGAGCCTGAGAAAGTATATATCAGATTATTGTTGGAGGAGCACAGAATTGCAGCCTGTAAAAGTATAAATTGAGCTATGGCTGGATGATAACACACAATTACAGCCAGACAAAGTATAAATTGTGCTGTAGCTGAAAGAGCACAAAATAACAGCCTCTGAAAAGTATGGGGGGCTATGGCTGGAAGAGTACAAAATTATAGCCTGAGGAAATTATCTACTGTGTGATGGCGTGAAGAGCTAGAATCACAGCCTGAAATATGTAAACATTCGGCTGTGGCTGGAAGAGCACAAACTTACAGCATGGGAAAAGTGCAAATTTTGCTATGGTTGAAGAGCACAATATTACAGCCTGGGAAAAGTATACATTGGGCTATTGCTGAGGAGCACAAAATTACAGCCTGGGAGAAGTCTGAATTGAGCTAGCGGCTTGAAAATCACAAATTACAGCCAGACAAAGGATAAATTGAACTGTGGCTGAAAGAGCACAGTAAAACAGCCTGTAAAAGTGTAAATTTGGCTGTGGCTGGAAGAACTCAAAGATGGAGCCTGGAAAAGTATAAATTGAAAATTGGAATTATGCATAAAATTGCAGACTGGGAAAAGTACATCGGGCTTGTGAAGAGCACAAAATTGACACCTGAGAAAAATATATATTGACTATGGCTGGAAGAACAAAACTGCAGCCTGTGCAAAGTATAAAATGGGCTATGGCTGGAAGAGCTCAAATATGGTGCCTGGAAAACATATAATTAGTAATGGCTGAAAGAGCCCAAAATTGCAGCCTTGGAAACGCATAAAATGACTTTGTTTGAAGAGTACAAAATTAGCTTGAGAAAAGTATTTATTGGCTATTGCTGGAGAAACAAAAATTACAGCCTGAGAAAGATATAAAGGAGCTTATAGCTGGAAGAGCAGACAATTACAGCCATAGCTCAATTTACATTTTCCTCAGGCTTCACTCTTGTGCTCTTCCACCAAAAGCCCGAATATGTACTTTTTCCAGTGTGCAATTCTGTGCGCTCATCCATTTCCCAAGTTTATACTTTTCCCAGGCTCCAACTTTCAGTTCTTCCAGCCATAGCCAAATTTACACTTTTCACATGCTGTTATATTGTGCCTTCCAGCCACAGTTCAATTTATCCTTTTGTCTGGCTGTAATTGTGTGCTTTTCAAGCCATAGCTCAATTCTATTCTTTTCCCAGGCTGTAATTTTAGGTCCTCCAGGAAAAGCCCAATATATGCTTTTCCCAGGTTGTAATGTTGTGCCTCTTCCAGCCATAACCCAATCTATTATTTTCACAGGCTGTAACTGTGTGCTCTATAGGCAACAGTCTAATGCATACATTTCCCAATGCTGTAATTTTGTACTCTTCCAATCGTAGCCAAATTTATACTTTTCCTGGCTGTACTTTTTGTGCACTTTCAACAAATGCACAGCATATACGCCTCCCAGGCTGTAACTTTGTGCTGTTCGAGCATAGCTCAATTTTTTTTTTCCATGCTGTAATTTTGTCTCTTCCAGCCATAGCCCAATTCATACTTTTCCAGCCTGTGATTCTGTCCTCTTCAGTCCATCACACAATACATACTTTCCTCAGGCTGTAATTTTGTACTCTTCCAGCCATAGCCTTATTTATACCTTTCAGAGTCTGTTTTTCATCCTCTTAAACCTACAGTTCAATTATATTTTTGTCCGGCTATGATTGTCTGCTCTTCCAACCATAGCTCATTGTATACCTTTCCCAAGCTGTCATTTTTTTTCTCAAGCAATAGCCCAATAAATACTTTTCTCAAACTTCCAGTTTTGTACTCTTCAAACAAACCTAGATTTGTACTTTTCCAAGGCTGTATTTTGGGCTCTTTCAGTCATTGCTCAATTTATACTTTTCCCAGGCTCCAACTTTCAGCTCTTCCAGCCATTTGCCCAATTTATACCTTTCACAGGCTGCAATTTTGGTCTCTCTTCTGCCCATAGCCCAATTTATATTTTCTCAGGCTTCAATGTTGTGCTCTTACACCAAAAGCCCAATATGTACTTTTACCCAGTCTGAAATTTTGTGCGCTTCCATCCATTTTCTCAATTTATACATTTCCAGGCTCCAACTTTGAGTTCTTCCAGCCATAGACACATTCACACACTTTTCAGAGGCTATTATATTGTGCTCTTCCAGTCACAGTTCAATTTATCCTTCTGTCTGGCTGTAATTGTGTGCTCACTGGTTGGAAAAACTATGAATTGGGCTTATGGCTGAATAGCACAAAATTACAGCATGGGAAAAGAATACATTTTGGCTATGGCTGGAAGAGTACAAAGTAACATCCTGAGGAGTATATGCTGCACATTTGTTGAAAGAGCACAAAATTACAGCCTGGAGAAGTATATATTGGACGTTGCTGGAGGAACACAAAATACAGCCTAGGAAAAGAATGAATTGAGCTATGGCTTGAAGAGCACACAATTACAGCCAGAGAAATGGATATAGTGAACTGTGCCTGGAAGAGCACAAAATAACAGCTTTTGAAGTGTGTAAATTTGGCTATGGCTGGAAAAACTCAAAGTTGGAGCCTGAAAAAGAATAAATCGAGAAATGGATGGAAGTGCACAAAATTGAAGACTGGGAAAGTACAAATTGGGTATTTGTAGACGAGCACAACATTGAAGCCTGACAAAGTATAAATTAAAGTACGGCTGGAAGAGCTGGAAATTGTAGCCTGGAAAAAGTATAAATTAGGCAATGGCTGAAAGAGCACATAATTGCAGCCAGAGAAAAGTACAAATCAGGCACTTGGTGGAAAGCACAAAACTGGAGCCTGAGAAAAGTATATATCAGACTATTGTTGGAGGAGCACATAATTGCAGCCTCTGAAAAGTATAAATTGAGCTATGGCTGAAGAACACACAATTACAGCCTGACAAAGTGTCAATTGGGCTGTTGCTGGAAGAGCACAAAATAACAGCCTCTGAAAAGTATGAATGGGCTATGGCTGAAGAGTACAAAATTACAGCCTGAGGAAAGTATCACTGTGTGATGGCGGAAGAGGCCAGTATCACAGCCTGAAATATGTAAACATTCAGCTATGGCTGGAAGAGCACAAAATTACAGCATGGGAAAGTGCAAATTTTGCTATGGTTGGAAGAGCACAATATACAGCCTGGGAAAGTATATATTGGCTATTGCTGGAGGAGCAGAAACATTACAGCCTGGGAGAAGTCTGAATTGAGTTATGGCTTGAAAACACACAATTACAGCCAGACAAAAGGATAAATTGAACTGTGGCTGAAAGAGCACAATAAAAAGGCCTGTGAAAAGTGTAAATGTGGCTGTGGCTGGACAAACTCAAAGTTGGAGCCTGGAAAAAGTATAAATCGGAAATGGATGGAAGTGCACAAAGTTGCAGATTTGGAAAAGTACATATTGGGCTTTTGGTGGAAGAGCACAAAATTGACTATTGAGAAAAATATAAATTGGACTATGGCTGGAAGAACACAAACTGCAGCCTTGCAAAGTATCAAATGGGCTATGGCTGGAAGAGCTCAAATATGGTGCCTGGAAAACATATAAATTGAGCAATGGCTGAAAGAGCCCAAAATTGCAGCCTTGGAAACGTACAGATATGGCTTTTGTTTGAAGAGTACAAAATTGAAGCTTGAGTAAAGTATTTATTGGGCTATTGCTGGAGAAACAAAAAATTACAGCTTGGAAAGATATAAAATGAGCTATGGCTCTAAAATCTGACAATTACAGCCATAGCCTTATTTATTTTTTTCTCAGGTTTCAATTTGTGCTCTTCCACCAAAAGTCTGATATGTACTTTTTCCAGTCTGCAATTTTGTGCGCTCATCCATTTCCCAAATTTATACTTTTTCCAGGCTCCAACTTTCAGTTCTTCCAGCCATAGCCAAATTTACACTTTTCACATGCTGTTATATTGTGCCTTCCAGCCACAGTTCAATTTATCCTTTTGTCTGGCTGTAATTGTGTGCTTTTCAAGCTATAGCTCAATTCATTATTTTCCCAGTCTGTAATTTTGTGTTCCTCCAGGAAAAGCCCAATATATGCTTTTCCAGGCTGTAATGTTGTGCTCTTCCTGCCATAGTCCAATCTATTATTTTCACCTGGCTGTAACTGTGTGCTCTATAGGCAACTGTCTAATGTATACATTTCCCATGCTATAATTTTGTACTCTTCCAATCGTAGCTAAATTTATACTTTTCCCAGGCTGTAATTTTGTGCTCTTTCAACAAATGCACAGCATATACTCCTCCCAGGCTGTAACTTTGTGCTCTTTGGCCATAGCTCAATTTTTTCTTTTCCCATGCTGTAATTTTGTGCTCTTCCAATCGTAGCCAAATTTATTCTTCTCCCATGCTGTAATTTTGTGCTTTTTCAACAAATGCACAGCATATACTCCTCCCAGGCTGTAACTTTGTGCTCTTTGGCCATAGCTCATTTTTTTCTTTTCCCATGCTGTAATTTTGTGCTCTTCCAGCCACAGCCCAATTCATACTTTTCCAGCCTGTGATTCTGTCCTCTTCAGTCCATCACACAATACATACTTTCCTCAGGCTGTAATTTTGTACTCTTCCAGCCATAGCCTTATTTATACCTTTCAGAGTCTGTTATTTCATGCTCTTAAACCTACAGTTCAATTTATACTTTTGTCCGGCTATGATTGTCTGCTCTTCCAACCATAGCTCATTGTATACCTTTCCCAAGCTGTCATTTTTTTTTCTCAAGCAACAGCCCAATAAATACTTTTCTCAAACTTCCGTTTGTACTCTTCAAACAAAACCCAGATTTGTACTTTTCCAAGGCTGCAATTTTGGGCTTCTTTCAGCCATTGCTCAATTTATACTTTTCCCAGGCTCCAACTTTCAGCTCTTCCAGCCATTGCCCAATTTATACCTTTCACAGGCTGCAATTTTGGTCTCTTCCTGCCATAGCCCAATTTATATTTTCTCAGGCTTCAATGTGTGCTCTTACACCAAAAGCCCAATATGTACTTTACCCAGTCTGAAATTTTGTGCTTCCATCCATTTTCTCAATTTATACATTTTCCAGGCTCCAACTTTGAGTTCTTCCAGCCATAGACACATTCACACTTTTCACAGGCTATTATATTGTGCTCTTCCAGTCACAGTCAATTTATCCTTCTGTCTGGCTGTAATTGTGTGCTCACTGGTTGGAAAAACTATGAATTGGGCTATGGCTGGAATAGCACAAAATTACAGCATGGGAAAAGAATACATTTTGGCTATGGCTGGAAGAGTACAAAGTAACATCCTGGGAGGAGTATATGCTGCACATTTGTTGAAAGAGCACAAAATTACAGCCTGGGAGAAGTATATATTGGACGTTTGCTGGAGGAACACAAAATTACAGCCTGGGAAAAGAATGAATTGAGCTATGGCTTGAAAGAGCACACAATTAAGCCATACAAATGGATATAGTGAACTGTGCCTGGAAGAGCACAAAATAACAGCTTTGAAGTGTGTAAATTTGGCTATGGCTGAAAAACTCAAAGTTGGAGCCTGAAAAAAGAATAAATCGAGAAAAGGATGGAAGAGCAACATTGAAGCCTGACAAAAGTATAAATTGTAGCACAGGCTGGAAGAGCTGAAAATTGAGCCTGGAAAGAGTATAACTGGGCAATGGCTGAAAGAGCACATAATTGCAGCCAGAGAAAAGTACAAATCGGCATTTGGTGGAAGAGCACAAACTGGAGCCTGAGAAAAGTATATATCAGACTATTGTTGGAGGAGCACAGAATTGCAGCTTGAAGAGTATAAATTGAGCTATGGCTGGAAGAACACACAATTACAGCCAGACAAAAGTGTCAATTGTGCTGTTGCTGAAAGAGCACAAAATAACAGCCTCTGAAAAGTATGAATGGGGCTATGGCTGGAAGAGTACAAAATTACAGCCTGAGGAAAGTATCTACTGTGTGATGGCGTGAAGAGGCCAGTATCACAGCCTGAAAAATGTAAACATTCAGCTATGGCTGGAAGAGCACAAAATTACAGCATGGGAAAAGAGCAAATTTTGCTATGGTTGGAAGAGCACAATATTACAGCCTGGGAAAAGTATATATTGGGCTATTGCTGGAGGAGCACAACATTACAGCCTGGGAGAAGTCTGAATTGAGCTATGGCTTGAAAAATACACAACTACAGCCAGACAAAAGGATAAATTGAACTGTGCTGAAAAGAGCACAATAAAAGGCCTGTGAAAAGTGTAAATGTGGCTGTGGCTGGACAAACTCAAAGTTGGAGCCTGGAAATAGTATAAATCGGAAAATGGATGGAAGTGCACAAAATTGCAGATTTGGAAAAGTGCATATTGGGCTTTTGGTGGAAGACACAAAATTGACTATTGAGAAAAATATAAATTGACTATGGCTGGAAGAACACAAAACTGCAGCCTGTGCAAAGTATAAAATGGGCTATGGCTGGAAGAGCTCAAATATGGTGTCTGGAAAACATATAAATTGAGCAATGGCTGAAAGAGCCCAAAATTACAGCCTTGAAACGTACAAATATGACTTTTGTTTGAAGAGTACAAAATTGAAGCTTGAGTAAAGTATTTATTGGCTATTGCTGGAGAAACAAAAATTACAGCTTGGAAAGATATAAATGAGCTATGGCTGGAAAAGCTGACAATTACAGCCATAGCCAATTTATATTTTTCTCAGGTTTCAATTTTGTGCTCTTCCACCAAAAAGCCTGATATATACTTTTTTCCAGTCTGCAATTTGTCGCTTTCCATCCATTTCCCAAATTTATACTTTTTCCAGGCTCCAACTTTCAGTTCTTCCAGCCATAGCCAAATTTACACTTTTCACATGCTGTTATATTGTGCTCTTCCAGCCACAGTTCAATTTATCCTTTTGTCTGGCTGTAATTGTGTGCTTTTCAAGCCATAGCTCAATTCATTATTTTCCAGTCTGTAATTTTGTGCTCCTCCAGGAAAAGCCCAATATATTATTTTCACCTGGCTGTAACTGTGTGCTCTATAGGCAACTGTCTAATGTATACATTTCCCATGCTATAATTTTGTACTCTTCAATCGTAGCTAAATTTATACTTTTCCAGGCTGTAATTTTGTGCTCTTTCAACAGATGCACAGCATATACCTCCCAGGCTGTAACTTTGTGCTCTTTGGCCATAGCTCAATTTTTTTCTTTTTCCCATGCTGTAATTTTGTGCTCTTCCAATCAGAGCCAAATTTATACTTTTCCCATGCTGTAATTTTGTGCTCTTTCAACAAATGCACAGCATATACTCCTCCCAGGCTGTAACTTTGTGCTCTTTGGCCATAGCTCAATTTTTTTTTCTTTTCCCATGCTGTAATTTTGTGCTCTTCCAGCCACAGCCCAATCATACTTTTTCAGCCTGTGATTCTGTCCTCTTCAGCCATCACACAATACATTCTTTCCTCAGGCTGTAATTTTGTATTCTTCCAGCCATAGCTTTATTTATACCTTTCAGAGTCTGTTATTTCATGCTCTTAAACCTACAGCTCAATTTATACTTTTGTCTGGCTATGATTGTCTGCTCTTCCAACCATAGCTCATTGTATAGCTTTCCCAAGCTGTCATTTTTTCTCAAGCAATAGACCAATAAATACTTTTCTCAAGCTTCAGTTTTGTACTCTTCAAACAAAACCAGATTTGTACTTTTCAAGGCTGCAATTTTGGGCTCTTTCAGCCATTGCTCAATATATACTTTTTCTAGGCTCCAACTTTCAGCTTTTCCAGCCATAGCCCAATTTATACCTATCACAGGCTGCAATTTTGTGTCTTCCAGCCATAGCCCAATTTATATTTTTCTCAGGCTTCAATTTTGTGCTTTTCCACCAAAAGCCCGATATGTACTTTACCCAGTCTGAAATTTTGTGTGCTTCTATCCATTTCCCATTTTACACATTTTTCAGGCTCCAACTTTGAGTTCTTCCAGCCATAGACACATTCACACTTTTCAGAGGCTATTATATTGTGCTCTTCCAGCCACAGTTCAATTTATCCTTCTGTCTGGCTGTAATTGTGGGCTCACTAGATGGAAAAAGTATGAATTGGGCTATGGCTGGAACAGCACAAATAGCATGGGAAAAGAATAATTGACTATAGCAGGAAAACACAAAGCTACATCCTGGGAGTAGTATATGCTGCACATTTGTTGAAAGAGCACACAATTACAGCCTGGGAGAAGTATATATTGGGCTTACGCTGGAGGAGCACAAAATTACAGCCTGGAAAAGAATGAATTGAGCTATGGCTTGAAGAGACACAATTACAGACAGACAAAAGGATCAATTGAACTGTGCCTGAAGAGCACAAAATAACAGCATTTGAAGTGTTAAATTTGGCTATGGCTGGAAAAACTCAAAGTTGAGCCTGGAAAAGTATAAACTGGGAAATGGATGGAAGTGCACAAAATTGAAGACTGGGAAAAGTAAATTGGGCTTTTGGTGAAAGAGCACAATATTGAAGCCTGACAAAAGTATAAATTGGCTACTGCTGGAAGAGCTGAAAATTGGAGCCTGAAAAATATAAATTGACAATGGCTGGAAGAGCACATAATTGCAGCCAGAGAAAAGTACAAATCAGGCATTTGGTGGAAGAGCACAAAACTGAAGCCTGAGAAAAGTATATATCAGTCTATTGTTGGAGGAGCACAAAATTGCAGCCTGTGAAAAGTATAAATTGAGCTATGGCTGGAAGAGCACCCAATTACTGGCAGATAAAAGTATAAATTGTGCTGTAGCTGAAAAAGCACAAAATAACAGCCTCTGAAAAGTATAAATGGGGCTATGGCTGGAAGATTACAAAATTACAGCCTGAGGAAATTATCTACTGTGTGATGGCGTGAAGAGGCCAGAATCTCAGCCTGAAATATGTAAACATTCAGCTATGCCTGGAACAGCACAAAATTACAGCATGTGAAAAGTGCAGATTTTGCTATGGTTGGAAGAGCACAATATTACAGCCTGGGAAAAGTATATATTGGGCTATTGCTGGATGAGCACAAAATTACAGCCTGGGAGAAGTCTGAATTGAGCTATGGCTTGAAAATCACACAATTACAGCCAGACAAAAGGATAAATTGAACTGTGGCTAAAACAGCACAATAAAACAGCCTGTGAAAAGTGTAAATTTGGCTGTGGCTGGAAGAACTCAAAGTTGGAGCCTGGAAAAAGTATAAATGGGAAAATGGACTGAAGCACACAAAATTGTAGACTGGGAAAGTACATATCGGGCTCTTGGTGGAAGAGCACAAAATTGACACCTGAGAAAAATATAAATTGGACTATGGCTGGAAGAACACAAAACTGCAGCCTGTGCAAAGTATAAAATGGGCTATGGCTGGAACAGCTCAAATATGGTGCCTGGAAAACATATAAATTGAGCAATGGCTGAAACATCCAAAATTGCAGCCTTGGAAATGTTCAAATATGACTTTTGTTTGAAGAGTACAAAATTGAAGCTTAAGAAAAGCATTTATTAGGCTATTGCAGGAGAAACAAAATTACAGCCTGGGAAAGATATAAAATGAGCTATGGCTGGAAGAGCAGACAATTACAGCCATAGCCCAATTTATATTTTCTCAGGTTTAAATTTTGTGCTCTTTCCACCAAAAGTCCGATATGTACTTTTTCCAGTCTGCAATTTTGTGCTTCCATCCATTTCTCAAATTTATACTTTTCCAGGCTCCAACTTTCAGTTCTTCCAGCCATAGCCAAATTTACACTTTTCACATGCTGTTATATTGTGCTCTTCCAGCCACAGTTCAATGTATCCTTTGTCTGGCTGTCTATTGTGCTTTTCAAGCCATAGCTCAATTCATTATTTTCCCAGTCTGTAATTTTAGCTCCTCCAGGAAAAGCCCAATATATGCTTTTCCCAGGCTGTAATGTTGTGCTCTTCCAGCCATAGCCCAATCTATTATTTTCACAGGCTGTAACTGTGTGCTCTATATGCAACAGTCTAGTGTATACATTTCCCATGCTATAATTTTGTACTCTTCCAATCATAGCCCAATTTATACTTTTCCCAGGCTGTAATTTTGTGCTCTTTCAACAAATGCACAGCATATACTCCTCCCAGGCTGTAACTTTGTGCTCTTTGGCCATAGCTCAATTTTTTTCTTTTCCCATGCTGTAATTGTGCTCTTCCAGCCATAGCCCAATTCATACTTTTCCAGCCTGTGATTCTGTCCTCTTCAGTCCATCACACAATACATACTTTCCTCATGCTGTAATTTTGTACTCTTCCAGCCATAGCCTTATTTTTACCTTTCAGAGTCTGTTATTTCATATTCTTAAAGCTACAGCTTAATTTGTACTTTTGACTGGCTGTAATTGTTAGCTCTTCCAACCATAGCTCATTTTATACCTTTCCCAGGCTTTAATTTTTGTTTCTCCAGCAATAGCCCAATAAATACTTTTCTCAAGCATCAATTTTGTGCTTTTCAAACAAAAAGCCAGATTTGTACTTTTCCAAGGCTGCAATTTTGGGATCTTCTAGCCATTGCTCAATTTATACTTTTCAGGTTCCAACTTTGAGCACTTCTAGCTATAGTCCAATTTATTCTTTTCACAGGCAGATATGTTGTGCTCTTCCAGCCATAGCCCAATTTATATTTTTCTTAGGCTTCAATTTCATGCTCTTCCACCAAAAGCCCAATATGTACTTTTCAGGCTGCAATTGTGTGTTCTTCAATCCATTGCCCAATTTATACTTTTCCAGGCTCTAACTTAGAACTCTTCTCACCATAGTCCAATTTACACTTTTCACAGGCTGTTATTTTGTGCTCTTCCAGCCACAGCTCAATTTATACTTTTGTCTGGCTTTAATGTTGTGCTTTTCCAGCCATGGATCAATGTATACTTTTCCCATGATGTAATTTTGTGTTCCTCCGCAAAGCCCAATATAAACTTTTCCCAGGCTGCAGTGTTCTGCTCTTCTAGCCATAGCAAAATGTGTTAATTTAACACTTTGTAAAAGGTAAAAGTCCAACGATATATTCCCGTTCTGTAATTTTGTGCTCTTACAGTCATAGCCCAATTTATACATTTTCCAGGCTGTAATTCTGTCCTCTACAGGATATCACACAATAGATACTTGTCTCAGGCTGTAATTTTGTACTCTTCCAGCCATAGAAAATTTATGCTTTTCATCTAGTAATGTTGTGCTCTTCCAGCCATAGCTGAATGTATACTTTTTCCATGTGGTAATTCTGGCTTCTTCAGGCCATCGTATTAATAGATACTTTCCTTAGGCTGTAATTTTGTACTCTTCCAGCCATAGCCTCATTTATTCTTTTCAGAGGCTGTTATTTTGTGCTCTTCCAGTAACAGCTCTATTTCTACTTTTGTCTGGCTGTAATTGTATGCTCTTCAAGCCATAGCTCAATTAATTTTTTCCTATGCTGTAATTTTGTGCTCTTCAAACAATAGCCTGATATATACTTTTCTAATGCTTCAATTTTGTGCTCTTGCACCAAAAGCTCATTTGATCTTTTCACATGCTGTCATATTGTGCTCTTCCAGCCACAGTTCAATTTATCCTTTGTTGGCTGTAATTGTGTGCTTTTCAAGCCATAGCTCAATTCATTTTTTCCCAGGCTGTAATTTTGTGCTCCTCCAGCAAAACCCAATATATACTTTTCCCAGGCTGTAATGTTGTGCTCTTCCAGCCATAGCCCAATCTATTATTTTACAGTCTGTAATTGTGTACTCTATAGGCAACAGTCTAATGTATACATTTCCCATGCTGTAATTTTGTACTCCTCCAGTTGTAGCCCAATTTATACTTTTCCCAGGCTGTAATTTGTGCTCTTTCAACAAATGCATAGCATATACACCTCCCAGGCTGTAACTTTGTGCTCTTCAGCCATAGCTCAATTTTTTCTTTTCCCATGCAGTAATTTTGTGCTCTTCCAGCCATAGCCCAATTCATACTTTTTCCAGCCTGTGATTCTGTCCTTTCAGTCCATCACACAATACATACTTTCCTCAGGCTGTAATTTTGTACTCTTCCAGCCATAGCCTTGCTTATACCTTTCAGAGTCTGTTATGTCATGCTCTTAAAGCTACAGCTCAATTTATACTTTTGACTGGCTGTAATTGTCAGCTCTTCCAACCATAGCTCATTTTATACCTTTCCCAGGCTGTAATTTTTTGTTTCTCCAGCAATAGCCCAATACATAATTTTCTCAGGCTTCAATTTGTGGTCTTCAAACAAAAGCCAGATTTGTACATTTCCAAAACTGCAATTTTGGCTCTTCCAGCCATTGCTCAAGTTATACTTTTTCCAGGCTCCAGCTTTGAGATCTTCCAGCCATAGCTGAATTTATACTTTTCACAGGTGCAATTTCATGCTCTTCCAGCCATATCCTAATTTATACTTTTCTCAGGCTTCAGTTTTGTGCTCTCCACCCAAAGCCTGATATGTACTTTTCCCAGGCTGCAATTTTGTGCTCTTCTATCTGTTGCCTGATTTATACCTTTTCAGGCTTTAACTTTGGCGCTTCAACCATAGCCCAATTTAGACTTTTCACAGACTGTTAGTTTGTGCTCTTCCAGCCACAGCTCAATTTATCCTTTTGTCTGGCTGTAATTGTGTGCTCTTCAAGCCATAGCTCAAGTCTTTCTTTTCCCAGTCTGTAATTTTGTTCTCCTCCAGCAAAAGCCCAATGTATACTTTTCCTATGCTGTAATGTTGTGCTCTTCCAGACATAGTCCCGTTTATTATTTTCACAGGCTGTAATTGTGTGCTGTATAGGAAAAAGCCCAATTTATATATTTCCCATGCTGTAATGTTGTGCTCTTGCAGCCATAGTCCAATTTATATATTTTCCAGGCTGTAATTCTGTCCTCTTCAGGATATCGCACAATAGATACTTTTCTCTGGCAGTAATTGTGTACTCTTCCAACCATAGCCCAATTTATACATTTTCCATTGTGATTTTGTACTCTTCCAGCCGTAGCTGAATGTACAGTATACTTTTTCCAGACTGTGATTCTGGCCTGTTCAGGCCATTGCACAATAGATAATTTCCTCAGGCTGTAATTTTGTACTCTTCCAGCCATAGCCCCATTTATACTTTTCAGATGCTGTTATTTTGTGCTCTTTCAGCTACAACCCAATTTATACTTTTGTCTGGCTGTAATTGTGTGTTCTTCCAGCCATAGCTCAATTTATGCTTTTCACATGCTGCAATTCTGTGCTCCTCAACAAAAGCCTGATAAATACTTTCTCAGGCTTGAATTTTGTGCTCTTCCACCAACGCCAATTTGTATTTTTCCCAGGATGCAAATATGTACTCTTCCAGCCATTGCCCAATTTATACCTTTTCCAGGCTCCATCTTTCAGCTCTTCCAGCCATGTCCCAGTTTATACTTTTGTCAGGCTTCAATGTTGTGCTCTTCCACCAAAGTCCAATTTGTACTTTTCCCAGGCTGCAATTTTGTGCTGCTCCATCCATTTTCCAATGTATACTTTTCCACTTTCCAACTTTAAGTTCTTTCAGTTATAGCCATTTTACATTTCACAGGCTTTTTTGTGCTCTTCCTGCCACAGTTCAATTTATCCTTTTGTCTGGCTGTAATAGTGTGCTCTTCAAGCCATAGCTCAATTCATTCTTTTCCCAGGCTGTAAGTTTGTGCTACTCAGTAAAATCCCAAAATATACTTTTCCAAGGCTGTAATGTTGTGCTCTTCTAGTCGTAGTCCAATTTATACTTTTCCCAGGCTGTAATTTTGTGCTCTTTCATCAAATGCAAAGCCTATACTCCTCCCAGGCTGTAACTTTGTGCTCTTCCAGCAATAGCCCAACTTATACTTTTCCCAGGTTTTAATTCTGTCCTCTTCAGGACATCACACACAGATACTTTTCCCATGCTGTAGTTTTGTAGTCTTCTAGAAATAACCCAATTTATTCTTTTCACATGCTGTAATTTTGTGCTTCTCCAGTAATAGCCTAATAAATACTTTTCTCACTCTTCAATCTTGTGCTCTTCAAACAAAATCCAGATTTGTACTTTTCCAAGGCTGCAATTTTGGGTTCTTCCAGCCATTGCTCTATTTATACTTTTTTCAGGCTCCAACTTTGAGCTCTTCCAGCCATAGCCAATTTATTCTTTTCCCAATCTGTAATATTCTGTTCTTTTAACCATGTGCCAATTTATACATTTCCAAGGCTGCAACTGTGTGCTCTTCCAGTCATAGTAAATATTCTTTTTTAGGCTATAATTCTGTGCTGTTCCTGCCGTATGCCAATTTATACTTTCCCAGGCTGTAACTGTGTTCTCTTTCAGCCTTTGTCCTATTTATACTTATTCCATGCTCAAATTTTGTGCTCTTTCAGACATAGCACAATTTACTTTTTCCCAGCCTGATATTTTCTGCTCATCCAGCAAAGCCCAATATATATATATACATTTCCCATGCTGTAATTTTGTGCTTTTTCAGCCATAGCACAATTTATACTTTTCACATGCTACGGTTTTGTGCTATTCCAGGAAAACCCTAATTTGTACATTTCCTATGTTGTAATTTAATACTGTTCAAGCCATACCACATTTATACTTTTCACAGGCTGTAATGTTGTGCACTTCCTGCCATTGCCCAATTTATACTTTTCAGAGGCTGTTATTTTGGGCTCTTCCAGCTACAGATCAATTTATACTTTTGTCTGTCTATAATTGTGTGCTATTCCAGCCATAGCTCAATTTATACATTTCCCAGGATGTAATGTTTTACACCTCCAGCAAAAGCCCAATATATACTTTCCTAAGGCTTTAAAACTTGTGCTCTTCTAGCCTTAGCCCAATTTAAACTTTTCTCAGTCTGTGATTCTCTACTCTTCAAGCCATAGCACAATTTATTGTTTTCATGGGCTGTAATGTTGTGCTGTTCCAGCAAAGCTCAACTTACACTTTTGTCAGTCTGTAAATGTGTGCTCTTCCAGCTATGGCCCATTTTACACTTTTCACAGTCTGCAATTTTATGCTTTTCCAGCCATAGCACAATTTATACTTTTCTCAGGCTGTAATTTTGTGCTCTCCAGCCATTGGCCACTTTATATTTTTCCCATTCTCTAATATTGTGCTCTTCGAGACATAGCCCAATTAAATTTTTTCTCAGGCAGTAATTTTATGCTATTTCACCCATAGCCCAAGTTGTACCTTTCCCAGTCTGCAATTTAGTGCTATTCCACCCGTAGACCAAGTTAGACCTTTCCCAGTCTGCAGTGCTGTGTTCTTCCCACTATAGACCAATTTGTACTTTTCACAGGCTGTAATTCTGTGCTCATCCAGCCATTGCCAAAATTATACTTTTCAGAGGCTGTTATTTTGTGCTCTTCCAGCCATAGCCAAATTTATACTTTTTTCAGGCAGTAATTCTGCCTCTTCAGATCATCACAGAATACATACTTTTCTCAGGCTGTAATGTTGTGCTCTGTCATCTATAGCCCAATTTATACTTTTACCAGGATGTAATTGTGTGCTATTCCATCCTTAGCCCATTTGGAACATTTCTCAGGCTATAATTCTGTGGTCTTCCAGCCATAGCCCAATATATACTTTTCCAAGTTTGAAATTCTGTGCTCATCTAGCAAAAGATCAATATATACACCTTTCCAGGCTGTAATTTTGTGCTCTTTCAGCCACAGCTCAATGTATACTTTTCCCAGGCTGTCGTTTTTTGCTGTTCCAGCTGTAGACCAGTTTATAGTTTTCAAGGCTGTAATATTGTGCTCTTCCAGCTATAGTCCAATTTATTCTTTTCATGCTACAATACTGTGCTCCTCCTGCAAAAGCATAATGTATACATTTCCTATGCTGTAATTTAGTACTTTTCCAGCCATAGCCCAATTATACTTTTCATAGGCTGCAATTTTGTGCTCTTCCAGCCATAGCCCAATTTATAATTTTCCCAGGCTGTAATTTTGTGCTCTTCCAGCAATAGCTGATTTATACTTTTACAGGCTGTAATTCTGTACTCTTGCAGCTCCACTTTATACTTTTCCCATGCTGTAATATTCTGCTCATAGAGCAATCACCAATTTATACTTTTCCCAGGCTGCAACTATGTGCTCTTCTAATCATACTCCAATTTATTCTTTTCTGAAGCTGTAATTTTGTGCCCTTTCAGTCGTATGCCAATTTATACTTATCCCAGCTGTAATTGTCTGCTCTTCCAGCCATAGCCCAATTTATTCTTTTCCCACACTGTACCTTCGTGCTCCTGCAGCAAAGCCCGATTTATACTTTTCCCCTGCTGTAATTTTGTACTCTTCCAGTTGTATGATTTATACATTTCCCATGCTGTAATTTTGTACTCTTCCAGCCATTATCCAATTTATACTTTTTCCATGTTTCATCTTTGTGCTCTTCCAGACATAGCACAATTTACTTTTCCCAGGATGTAATTTTGTGGTATTCCTTCTATAGACCAAGTTATACCTTTCCCATGCTGTCATTTTTACTCTTCTAGCCAGTAGAAAATTTATTTCCCATACTGTAATTTTGTACTCTTCCAGTGATTGGCCAATTTATTCTTTTCCCATGCTCTAATATTGTGCTCTTCAAGACATAGCCCAATTACTTTTTCCAGGCTGTAATTTTGTGCTGTTCCACCCAGAGCCCAAGTTATACCTTTCTCAGTCTGCAATTTAGTGCTATTCCACCCATAACCCAAGTTACACCTTTCCCAGTCTTCAATGTTGTGTTCTTCCTTCTATAGACCAATCTGTAATTTTCACAGGTTGTAATTCTGTGCTCTTCATGCTTTGCCCAAATTATACTTTTCAGAGGCTGTTATTTTGTGCTCTTCCAGCCATAGCCAATTTATACTTTTTCAGGCAGTAATTCTGTCCTCTTCAGAACATCACACAATACATACTTTTCTCAGGCTGTAATTTTGTACTCTTCCAGTCATAGGCCAATTTATACTTTTCCCAGGCTGTGATTTTGTGCTAATATAGCAATTGCCAGATTTGTGCTTTTCTCAGGCTGTAATTTTGTGTTCTTCCAGCCATAGCCCATTTTATTATTTTCACAAGCTGTAATTGGTGCTGTATAGGCAAAAGCCTAATTTATCCATTTTCTATTCTGTAATTTAGTGCCATTCCAACCATAGCCCAATTTATACTTTTCCAGGCTCCAGCTTTATGCTCTTCCAGCCATAGTCCAATTTAGGCTTTTCACAGGCTGTTATTTTGTGCTTTCCAGTTACAGCTCAATTTGTATTTTTTCTGGCTGTAACTGTGTGCTCTTCCAGCCTTAGCCCAATTTAAACTTTTCTCATGCTGTTATTCTGCACTCTTCCAGCCATAGCCCAATTTATACTTTTCCCAGGCTGTAGTTTTGTGCTACTCCAGCAAAAGCACAATTTATATATTTCCCAAGCTGTAATTGTGTGCTCTTCCAGCTATAGCCCAATTTGTACTTTTCCTAAGTTGTAAGTGTCTGCTCCTCCTGCCATAGCCCATTTTATACTTTTCCTTGGCTGTAATTTTTGTGCTGTCCCAGCCAAAGCCCAATTTGTACTTTTCCCAGGCTGCAGGTTGTAAATCTGTATTCTTCTGAACATTGCACGATAGATACTTTTCTCAGACTGTAGTTTGCTGTTCCAGCCATAGCCCAGTTTATATTTTCCTGGGCTGTAATGTTGTGCTCTTCCAGCTATAGCCCAATTTATTCTTTTCACATGCTGCAATTTCCTCACTTTTGTCGCAGTGGAACAACCCTAACAATATGCATTAAATGGAGTTTTTGCCTCTAATTTCCCTTCTTTTGAGAATGATAGCGAAAATAGTGAATGTAATGCAGCGGGGAGGCCGGCTCCCGCCACATGATGTGTTGTGGCATACTAACAGGGACAGCAATGCAAACAGAAATGCTAACAGTACACGCATGGTAACACAAGCACTTAATGAGAACAGAAAGGGTAACGCACATGGTGGCGAGACAGGAATGGTCATGCACGTGATGTGTTGTCACATAGTAACATGGTGCCTGCAAACAGAAATGTCAATGGGCATGGTGATGTAAAGTGAAACAGTAAGATAAACAGTACTGGCAGACAGAAATGGCAAAAATAACAAGCGCCAGCGCAAATGAAAGCGCAAAGGATAGCATACGTAATTAGGCATGACGCAACGGATGTAAGTGTGAAACAGGCACGGATCCGCAAGCAGAAAGGGCAACAGTAATAGTAACAAGCGCACAGGCTGGTTTTCTCCCTCAAAATCTGCATTGAGAAATACAGTGAGTACAAGTAAGTATGCAAAATAATGAGTATCGGCGCAGAAAATGTGATCTTGGAATACTAAATGCATTATATCTCAGGAACCGTATGACATAGAAAAATTTTAAAAGTCATATTATTTACAACTGTCCTGGCCAATTTGAATCTTAGTCCCATTAAGGGGCTAAGAAATTTTCAACGAAAAGTCCGTATCTCACACTGTTTCGAGGATACAGGACCTGAAAGATGAGGCGAACCCATAATGTTATCCTATGGGAAAAAGAAAAGTTGAGCGATAACTTTGTCTCCCTGTAATGTTTTTCACCAAACTACTGAAAGGCACATCTGTGGGCTGTTGGCTGTCTTCCCTCCAAATTTCAGGAAAAAGACCAAACCGTTATTTTGCAGCAGGGCTCCAAATGATTTCTGTTAAGTGTCGGGTGCCGTAATATTTATTCTATAGGAAAAAACGTCAATTTTGGAGTACCCGTAACTTTACCCCGCCATGATATTTTTCACCAAACTACTGAAAGGCACATCTGTGTACTGTTGGCTGTCTTCCTCCAAATATCAGGAAAAAAGACCAAACTGTTATTTTGCAGCAGGGTGCCAAAGGATTCCTGTAATAGCTTCGGGCGCCGTAATGTTATCCTAAGGGAAAACTGTCAACTTTGGAGTGCCATAACTTTGCAGATGTCAATATTTTTTCAATACAACTACTGAAAGGCACATCTGTGAGATGTCGGCTGCGTTCCCTCCAAATTTCAGCCAAAACTCCCAACGGTTATTTTTGCAGTGCAGTGCCAAAAATTGCTTTCATTTTCCCACAGACTAGAAAATTACTGTGCAATTTCAGAGAAAGCTTTCGCAAAATTTGCTACACTTTTGTGAGCAAAGAAAGTAATTGTGAAAGTACTTTTTCAGAAATTTGAAAACATATTTCTGGGTGTTTTACCAAAATAAAGACATGGCAAGCATCCTCAGGGCCTGACTAGGTGAATACAAAAAAATTAGGTTGCTAGGGGTCCCAAATTTAAATGCCAACCATTTTTCTGATCACCAACTGAAAACAAAATGGCCAATTCTGCGAAAGTACAGGCCCATTTGCGAAGTAAAATGCATTTAGCGAAAGTGTTGAACTTTGTTAACTTTTCCCATTGACTTATAATAGGAAACTGTTTTCGAATAACTTTTGAACCGTTTAATATTTTTTCACAAAATCTTGAAAGGCACATTGGGGACCCTGGCTGCATGTTCCTGAAGATTTTGGCTGAGTCCATAAACCGACGACCTGTAGGCGCGACCACAAATTCAGAAAAGCGTAACGCGCTGATCACGCTTAATAACTCCACAGCCCGTATATCCGACCAGTACGAGGCTTGGCAGATCCCAAAGGCCTATGGTTCTTGATCATCAAATTCTAAATTTCAGGCAAGATCCATCAAACGGTTGCAAAGTTATTAAGGTGCAAAGGATTTTGCAGTTTAACATAAATGGCTCCTCAACCCTAACTATGGTATGCGATACAAACCCTCTGCTATACACCCAGTTGCTTGCACTCTGGTATACTCTGTCATAACTACTCTTTGCTTCAGAACAAACAGCAGCATATAAAACAGTGGAGTCCCATTTTGTGACTACATCCTGAATCAGATGGTATTAAAGAGCAGCTGATGTCTCTCTGAAAACTTTGAAAAACATAATGTTTAGACACACAGTTTTTTATTTATATATCTGACAGTTTTCTTCTCTCTCTATTTATTACAGAGGAATTTGCACAAAAACATGATTGTTATCCCTTTGAGTTAATCTGTCTCGCAATATAATCCCCTATTATGACATCACTATCTGTTGTCACGAATGACTGTGTTGTCACAAGAAGTATTTTGACAGCAGGTGGGCAATAAGCAACTGGAAAAGAGAAACTCTGAACGAGCAAAGATAAGGTTTTCATGCAGATTACATCAGTAATAAATAGTGGGAAGGAGAAATAAAGAGCTAATGTGAAAAATGGGATGAATTATGTTTTTTTTTTATTTATTTTAGTCTTTGGTAACCAGGTAAGACCCACTAGGCACAAGTGCCTGTTTTCAGGGGCGACCTGGGAACACTGGGCAGTTAAGTGACTTGCTCAGAGTCACACAGTATGCAAGTGGAGGTTGTGAGAATCAAACTCAGGTCTGGTCTGCTGGATGTATCAAGCTCATTCATACCTCATTCCTCTAACCTCTAGGCTATGTGTTTTTCAAAGTTTTCAGAGAGACATCAGCTGCTCTTTAATACCATCTGATTCAGGATGTAGTCACAAAATGGGACTCCACTGTTTTATATGCTGCTGTATGTCATTATTATGTTTCACAAAGTTCTCTAGGAAGCATTGACTGTTCCTTAAGCCTACCGAGTCAATATATCATACACTAAATAGCAGCTATGACTAAACCCTGAAACTGCAACAGCGCAGCATAGGACAGTGAGAGGGTGCAATACTGTGAATGGTTCTGTGCATGGTACTGTACCCTCTCACTGTTGCAGGCAGAGGATAATACCTCTGTTGGAACAGGCTTCCACTGAGCAGCTGCCATGGCTCAAAGGGATAAGCCTCTGTCGGGAAAGGAAACAGGCAGAGCATTTGGGATTGGGTTTGATTCCCAGGCCAAGACCCATTAACATTTTGTTTTTTTCATACTTTGTGTGATATTTACTGACCCCCCCCCCCGGAGTTAGATATTTTAGTTGGGGTGGGTTGGGGTGCAGTCCCCATAATAGAGTGCGGGGGCAAACCCCACATAAAGCAAAGAGTTATGCTGCATGCAATATATCATGCTGTATTGGCAGTGCGATATATGTATGCAGCATAATGTCTATGGTGTTATGACCTGTATTTCCTTAAGTTGTACTTGAAATTGTATTTATACTGATTTGCTACATTAAATGTTTTGAGAGCTATTGATGTGGTCCTCTTTTATTTTTAAATTTCTCAAGTCAAAATGATACAGGTGTGAACCAAATTCAGGTTATAGTGGAATTCCAAATAGTAGAAAGGTTAACTGATGTTTTAGGACTGACCATTTATCTCTGTACAATGATATTGGCTAATCCTAATATCATTTTAAAAAGGTAGTGTACTGCCTGGAATTAACAGTATCGTTCAGAAGTAGTCAGTGATCACGTGTTTTATCTGAAGTATTTTTTCCTTTTCTGTTTTGCTAATTAGAACATTCTCTACCTGACAGTACTAGGTGTGATGAGCAGAACAGCACTCTTCTTGTAGGCTGACATAGTAAGTTATGTTCCTCCCTACAAGCAATCAGCATTGTAATCTAACTGACTGTGGCATCACTAGTATTGCAGAAGAACCAGTCTCCTGCTGCTTGATTGACAACTTGAGATATATTATTCCATTCAGGTAGCAGTGCTTGTGATGCAACAATGAGTGAGATCACATGCTGATAATGTAGTAGTAGGAGAAACAGAAGATATGCCTACGTGCAAGGAAAGCACTGCTTTTTGCATCACACCCAATGTTATTAGGTCAAAAAACATTTAATGAGAACAAAGAAAAGGAAGAACGCTTGAGAAATAAAAAGTAATAAGGGACTATTCAAAAAATTACTGAACTGTCTGCCTGCAATTGTTTGGTGCTACTAACTCTTTATGTTGTCTATTACTACACTATCTATGCAGTCTACTCTGGGAGACAAGTCTACTTTGTAGATTGTATTACTTAAGCAATAAGGAACAACAGGCTGGGGTTATGGGAGAATTTATTCATGTCTCATGTGGTATGTCACAAGATGCCACCGAGTAACTTAATCATATGAGAAGTGGATAATTCCCAAATTACCCATGTTCTGAAGTGCTTTATTGTGATTGTACAATGGACCCATGTGTAAACTCAATTTAAAAATGTGTTTGATTATATTTTTTATAAATGCCCTTTCTTAACCATGGACTATTGTAGGATTTACCCATGGATAAAGACCTTAACTGACCAACAGGTTACAGGATATTTTACGTCCTTATATCAATAATTTTTTATGCTGATCACTTTGCTAATTTTCTGGTTCTCACGTAGAAAACTTCACACACTGTCAGGATAAATATGTAAAACAGGGAATATAACAAAATACAAAAGCATCCAGTGAAAGGTTATGATATACAGTATCTAGATGCATCTAGACATAGTTATCACTGTGAAGTCCCTATTCATTTCAGTAGGATTTCTTATGAAAATATACAGAGCTACAGTAGACACAGTATTGTTGACTGCAACAGTAAGCCTCTCATCAGGATGACTGTTGTATTTGGCCCATAGTCTAGTACCACAGACACTACCTTTAAATTCAGCATAGGTAGCCTACCTGAGATAGCTGCTCTCAGATAAACTAAATTCATTCAGTTTCTCCATCAGATTCATTTTTTAGTTGCACAGTTATTTGGTTGACAGTTTTATACACCACTGACTATCTTTCCACTGTACCCCCATACCCCAAGTCACACCTGGGAATCAACTCCAGTTCAATGTGATTTTTCTGAGCAACTATAATAAAATGATTTATTCATTAAAAACCTAGCCACAGAAGCAAATTGATAGAATTGATTGTCATAAAACCACCCAAGATACCCTGGGTATTCATATTGGACTGGCTTTGTTATTTTTATCAGTGCTGCCCCAATCTGGTCATGACTGTTTCATCTCATTTCACCACAGGTTCTTCCTGACACAGTTAAAGTCCTTTTGGACACAGGACTGCCTCATGAATTCTTCCAGTTGTGCATTACCCTTGTTCTGTGTCAGAGGTGGGTTTACTTTTAAAGTTGGTGGAGCACTCAGAGGCACATCAATGAAATAGCTAATGAAGTACATTACCTGTACTTATGAAACACAGCAGTCACAGTCATGTATTAAATATACAAGATATACAGCAAGTAATGGGAAATACAACATGCTAGGAAAGTCAAAATAAACAGATTTTAAACACAAATGTACAAATAGGAAACATGTTAACTGAAATGGCTAAAATTCTAAGTTCTTGTCCTAAGTCATTAGAAGAACAGCTATGCTCTCTCTTGAGTCAGAGTCCACTTTGTGCTGGAATCACCTCTTACTTTGGACAGTAAAGAACTTCAGCACTTGTACAATTCTCATCTGATCATACAGCAGCTAAGAACTGGCCCCTGTTAATGTGCACATGTAACACAGTCTAGATCCTCGTCCCTCCAGCACCGATAAGAGTATGAGAGTGATCCTCCAGCTGTACCAATTAAATATATGCTGTTTTCCCACAATGCAATAGACTTTGTCTCATGCCCCTTCTTTGTCTGCACCACCATTATTGTTTTTGAGAAGTTACTGGTTCATTCTCTCTAAGTCCTTTCTGGGGAAACCCATTCCTCTGTCTCTTTTATTCTGTCCGAGGATGGTTCTGTGAAGAAACCATTAAAATAATGACTGGCTTCCTAACTGAGGCATATAACAGTATGCAATGCCTGCTACCCCCTACTTGTTACTCAGATAAGGCAACAGACCACAAGTTGGCAGAAAATAGGCATCACCCCTGGCATTAGGTCAAACACCTGGCTTGGGCATCTCAGAGGTAGGGGGTAGGGCTACAAAACAACATTTCTATTTTATCCCAGGTTGGGGAGGGAAGTGCTGGGGCTGTGCTGTGTCTCCTATCTGTGGGGTCACTAAAAGATTGATTGTCTACAACCAGGAATTTGGGATGTTACTGTATGGCTTTTTATTCCTGACACAGCGTTAACAGCGAATAAGGTGGTACCCCCAGAGCTTGTAACTGTAATTTGCAGATGACACTTGTTGCAAGCAAAAATATTTCCAAACTTTCTTGCAGGTAAACTGGTTTCTTCCACAAACACTTCCCACAGATGTCCAGCCCTATTTCAAGAGACATGGATTAACTTCTGCCAGCCCTATCTCAGGGAACTTGGACTTATGAAAGAATACATTTCCCATACCTGTCCAGCCCTATTTCAGGATACATGGACTTTTACAAACTTCTGCCAGCCCTATGCAGGGTTCCTGGAACTATTTAAAGCATCACTAGGTGACTGTAGTTAACACCTAAAACAAATTTTCCTCTGGGTAACCAGTTTGATATATTTGCACCTGGAATGAGAGGATAGCTCACTCTGGTCACAAACTAGATTATCTCTGCCATTACTTTAGAATTCAGGATTCTCTACTGCACAGGGGCTAAAAGAGATATCCTACTGTACAAGCGTTGGGTACAAGGTCCATGACACCCCTATCTGACAGCCACCAGAAAATCCCCCTGAAATGGTTTACGTTTCACACACTTGTTTCAGGATCCATGGCACCTGTATCTGACAGACACCAGAAAACCCCAACTTGAACATTTGGAAAGTACTTGAAATCCTCAATCTCACACAAGTCCATTTCTTTAACTTGTACACTGAAAGTCTTTGCATTTGGGCCGTGCTTATAGCTCTTACAGTCTGTTGAGGATTGCCCCAAGTACTCACTGAACCTTCAGTCCCATTCTCTTTCTACTCTGAAGAATCCTCACCCCCTCAGGGCTTCACAGGATCTGGTTGCCATCACTTCCAAGGAACCAGCCTTTGGATTACTGTACTATGGAAGGAAATCAAAACAGAGGGTTCTTCCCTCGTGACAAGAGTGCCACAAGCAGCTCTTGCCCTGAGAACTCTCAGTGAGCTCCTCTCACTTCAGACTCCAACTCCAGAACACAACTGACAGCTCCAGCAACTGCTGTTAGCCAAGTGTGGCTTATGCTGCTGTGAGAGTTCCAGACAACATTACCTTATCCTCTGCTCAACAGAGCCAGGCAAATGTTGATGTAATGTTTTACAGAGGCATTTAATACCCTCTGACACTGCCCAAGCTATTTGCCTGATCAAACACTAATGGGATTCTAGTAACCCCAGGAACTGGCTGGTTACATCACTGCCACCAGATGAGCTTGCTGTCCACAGCAAGGCTTTGACTGCAACACACGCTTCATCTAGCCCCTGCGCCTTATAGGGAGGGTGATCAGGTCCTCTCCTATGTAAGAATTAATGGAGGCACATGACCACAAGAAACTCAGAGGCATGCTGAAGCAAACTTCAGCCATCACTGACAACTAGCTTAGGGACCCCTCCACAGTGTCCCAAAGGATCATCCTGAAGAGCTCCTGACAAGACAGGACTAGTCACCCCTATCTGGATCAGGGTCACCAGCCTATCTTCACTCTAGCCCACTAGGAAAGCTGTCCATTACTGCACTACCCAAGGGGCAGCCTAGCTTACACATTACATTACACATTACACACTCCTATAGGAATCATACATAAGACATTGCTATGGATTCCCCAAACCAATACCACACTTTACACCTCTAATTAAAACAAATCTAAACATTTCTAAATCACACTTTAAAACACTTTTAAAAACTAGTAAACACCAGAACTCTGTCTGAGCCCAGATTTGCTTCTTTTCTTCTTCCAGACGCATCTGTAAGAGAAAACCTGCAAGAAAAACAACAGCAACAAACCTCTCATCAGCAGATACAATACAATCCCAAAAACGTTTTTTAAATGGTTATTCTACAAAAGGCCGTACAAAATACAAAATAATACATACAAAACATTTTGGGGGTCTAAAAGTCTTTCTAAGGATGTAATGTCATGAGTGCACAAGGCACTTCCACAAAGAAAAGAGTTTCTTGAGGATGATGGTCAAAGCCAGTCCAGAATATTCCTGTGAGCAGTCATGAGGCCTGCTGGAAATGTCCAGACCAGTTGTCCACTGGACCAAGGTGATAGGATATTATATTTTAGAAATGAGTCATTCAACAAAAAAAATAAGAGAAACTTTGCCCTACCATGTCAGATGAGCAGGTTGACAGTTCTGCATCACCTCTCTCACTGGTTTGGGACCTTGTCTCTTCTCCAGGCTGAAGACAGGTCTTCAGATCAAACCCTTCCTTTACACCCTGGATCTGGTTCTGCTGACCAAAGAAGAAACTGCAGCCACAATCTCAATTGTTGCTGCCAGGGGGGATGATGCACTTCAACCTTCTGAATCCTCTTTCTTCGGACGATTGCCTGCTGATGGTGTGGCCTACTAATCACAGATCTTGCTCATAGCTGGCTGTTCCAGGTACTTTCAAGAGTAGTACCACTTGGGATGAGGACCATGGATGATGTCCCATCTGGACAAACAATCTTTATGGAGTAAACATTCTCTGCCTTTATGATCAATTACTATTACAGAGTCCAGGTGGAGGGTGCGAACTACCTTCCAAGACTTGATGTGATCTTGGCAAACTTTTTCCTCTGGTAATTGGACTAATGCTTTTCATCTAGCACCAAAGATCACTGGTGGATGCTCTGGCTTCTTCTAGCATCCATTGCTCTCTACAGTCTTCAGTTTTCTCCCACATCAATCTTGGCATAAATGGATATTTTAATCCAAACTCTTTCTCAGCTCTCCTCCAAATTACTCATTCTTCTTTTCTGCTCTTTGGCAGAGGCATGCCCTCAACTTGGCTTGGGGGTGGCCAGATCTGAAGCAACCATGCCTCGTTGTTCCACACCGGTATAAGGCAGTCCACACCTGTGTCTTTCTCCTCCACCTCTTGCACACTGGAGCCCCTCCCCTTTTCTGAGAGCTCAAAAAGTTCTACAGCTGCTGCATCTGATGGCATTGTCTTATCATCAGACACCTCCAGCTCTTCTAAGATTTCCATATGGGCCACCCAGGAGCCAGTTCCTGTCTTGGCCCCCACAAACAGCTATTCGTCACTGCTGCTGGAGGCATGGGCATCCCATGAAGAGGTCCTTCAGTTCCTCATCTTCTCCGAGCACACTTGGACCACTTGCCATGGGTCCACAGGTTCAAATCCTGCCACTGTGGAAACCCCTCTCAGCCCTTCCTTGGCAAGGGGCTACATGTTACATTTAGCCACATTTACAAAAAGTCCCACAGGAAATCTTCTGCTTACTGTGTGTATCAGCCTGTATTTCACAGTTATGTTATGCTCTGAGGGTCCACATAGGCCAATCGGACACATGTTACAGTCTTTTTGGAGGGCCACTAGCAATACAGAAGCCAAAGTTCTTTCTGCAGTGCTAGCAGTGGGAACAGCTGTCATATCTCTTCCAACTTTTAAACATACTGCACATACTCTGACTGGGAATCCAGGAGCACTATGTCATGGGAGCACCTAGACAATCATACTCCTCTTTAAATTTTCTCAGTTCCTGTTTGTTCTGGGCTGCCCAAGTCCTGACATGGAAAGGGTAGGGTTTGCCACCACTTGCCATGTTTTCCTCTTTGTAGAACATCCAGAAAAATGGCTATTACCAAATTCACAAATCTTCAGTTTGCTATTGCTTTAAAAGTCTTTTCTTTAGCCTGCCCACTTTATTGAGTGACCTTCTTTTTTGCTCTGCTGCACTGCTGCTTATGTTTTTGTTTGCTCCTGCCCAAACATGGCTGCTACACTTTTCCACTGTGTCACATAGCTCACTCACACTGTTTTGCTCTCTCGATCTCTTTGCAAAAACACTTTGTTTTCTGGCTCAAGACTTGGTGACTTTGTACAAAGTTTCATTTATTTTGCTCAACGCTTAATTTACCGCACAGCCTTAAGTTACTTGCACAAACCTAGCCACTTTTCTCAGTACTAGTTTACTTGAACAACCTTGAGTTACTTGCACAACTCAGCTACTGTGCTTGGTACTGCCCAGAAATGTTTTTTGTTTGGCTTGTTAAAAGCTTTGAGGGTACTCATTGAAGTTACTTTATCACTTTGCTGGATGTGGCCTTCAAGTCAGTGTGGTAGTGAGGATCTTTATAACAGATCAAACAGACAATTCAGGTATAGTGCATAAAAAACTCATGGTCTGCGTTTGTCAATTTATTGTCCAAAATAAAGAAAATAAAGGATATTTACAGAAAGGAAAATAAGATGGTGTTAGTCCTTCACACCAACGTAAATCATCAGGATATAATTCTTCTTCAACCAAATATCAATAAAATAATTCCTGTAATCTTTCTTCTATTCAGTGTGTAAACCTTCCACACTTAGCTCTTCTTAGCACTTGCTCAGTCTCAGATCAGAAAGCAACTGACCATCTTACTCACTATCTTCCATACTATCTAACTAGCCTTCTGGTGGACTACCTTATATAGCTGCCTGATGTGACATCAGAGGCCATGTGATACCATTATTAACAGAAAAACAGTATTTTCAACCTGTACATTTCCTATAATCATGACCTAGTATTCCTGGCCTTTTGCTATCCTCCATGTCTATCAGGCAGTTTTCTTAAAGGAGTCTCTATTTTGAAGGAACAGGCTAAAAATCATTAATTACAGGGCATGACATCATACTTGAGACGGCTCCTCCCTTACTGTGACATCACTAACTGCTTCTCCCATAAATACAGCTATTTCAGGGCTGCCAGCCCTATAGCAGGACCCTCTGAAAACATCTCCTGGTAATGACCTTATACCTTTTATTCTTACTGGCTCATTTTAAAACTGCAAGCTTTTATTTGAGTGTTCAGTAGGTATCACTAGTCTTGGAAAATGTAAATAGATAAGGGTGCACTCCTTATCCATTTACTCTTGCAAGAACTTGGATCCTACTGCTTTTATTAGAGAAATAATCATTTTTTTTTATTCAAAACATAACAATACTTTATTTTCAAGGCAGTCATGTCTTACAAGCTTCCATAATACTGCTTGTGACTTAGACATATTTATTTTTCATTCAGCAACTAACTTTGTCTGCACCATAATTAGTTTTGTACAACAGCTGTTGGCTGAAATCTTTCAGCTGTCAGCTAACTTTTCATTTTAGCCCTCATTTGTGCTGCCAGCAAAGACAGCTTCTTTGTTGCTATGACAACACAAGCCTTTCTTTCATTAGGGTGACTTAGGGCTCAGATATTCTTTAACTCCCTGCATTCTCTCTTTAGGGAGAACATTTCTTTATTCTTTTACTGTGAGTGGCACTGACAACACTCGCTGCAGTGCACAGAAGCACCAAACCACTCAGGGACTTCTCATGATTTTACTGGGGCTCTGCATCTATTTTTACTCTGCATAGCCATCCTATTCACTGAGAAACTGCACCTGGTGGTTAACTAAACATTTTTCTACTTTTTCTGATTATTCCTGCATGATCATGTGCATGAGTGCCTGCACGATCATGTGATCATGCGAATGTACGAATGTGCGCACATTCACCATACGATCGTACAGCTCAGACCCATTTTGGGCATACTGCATGAAACAACAGGGGAACAATTTATCTTTCATTAAGACCCAGTGGTACAGGAGCTGTCTTAATTTTTAATCTGGGGACACAGGCATTTTAAACAAAAGAGGATAGAAAAGAAAAGAAAATAAGATATCAGGTTGGCCACCCTGATAGGGAAAAGAAAGGATAGTCAGAAAAGAGAGAAGAAAGGACAGAGTGAAATAGAAAACATTAGGGGATTGCCTGTTTTAAATCCTCATTCTGGTACAGTCAGTCGACGGCACTTGCACTCGTTTCTTTGGGTGGTCCACCTGAGGATTAGCACAAAACATACAGTGTTAGCTACCAGAATGATTGCTTACTCCATTCACATGGGAGAAGCCCAATTTAACTGTTTTCAACACTTTTTAACTGTTCGTTTAGCAAAAATCCAAAGTTCACCAACTATACAACTCTCACTCACCTGCTACCTCACATGCTTCTCTCTCTCCCCCTCACAAACACTTGCTAGGCCACTGAACTGCAGCCAAGGATCGGGACTTTGCAGAGACAGACAATCACTCAGTGCCATGCAAATTAGCTTGATGCACACTCTCTCTCCTCCTCGATGATTCCTTGAGCTGGTGGAGCCAAATTTAAACTGCAAAACTGACTTTTTTTTGGCTGTGTTTACAGTCCCAAAGAGTGCTTTAACTGAATTTTGACATTGCAACACATTTAAAATACAGTTCTTTCTAGTGACTGCAATCCTTTCCTCCTTAGGCTTAGGGAAAAATGATATCCACAGTTCACAAACATTTTCTGGCACAAAATCACTTGCAGCTGGCACATTTTGACCATTTTTAACAGTTTTAAGCACAGTTCCTCAGCTCCACAAAAACAGTCCATATCAGCACATTTATACTGTAGTTCACTCTCAATACTGTAAATCGCATGTTAGGCATTTTTCTTGGCAAAATTGCAGCTTTTATCCACAAAACAATTCTTTGGCATGGTGCACTGCCACCAGACAGAAAGACCACAGACATACCGTCTGCACTGGCATGGCAACTTTTTCTTCTCCCCAAATCCTAGGATGGGCCCCCAATTTGGCAAGGCTCGCTAACCCCCCCTTAAGAAGTTTCCATTTCACACACTTGTTCCAGGGTCCATGGTACTTGTATTTGATAGACACCAGAAAACCCCAACCTGAGCACTTGGAAAGTACTTGAAATCCTCAGATTTCACACAAGTCCATTTCTTTAACTTGTACACTCAAAGTCTCTACATTTGGGCAGTGCTGATAGCTCTTATAGTCTGTTGAGGATTGTCCCAAGTACTCACTGAACCTTCAGTCCCATTCTCTTTCTACTGTGAAGAATCATCACCCCCTTGGGGCTTCACAGAATCTGGTTGCCATCACTTCTAAGGAAACCAGCCTTTGGATTAGTGTACTATGGCAGGAAATTGAAACAGAGGGTTCTTCCTTCTTGACAAGAGTGCCACAAGCAGCTCTTGCCCTGAGAACTCTCAGTGAGCTCCTCTCACTTCAGACTCCAACTCCAGAACACAACTGACAGCTCCAGCAACAGCTGTTAGCCAAGTGTGGCTTATGCTGCTGCAAGAGTTCCAAACAGCATTACCTTGTTCTCTGCTCAGCAGAGCCAGGCAAATGATGATGTAATGTTTTACAGATAGCATTTAATACCCTCTAACACTGTCCAAACTATCTGCCTGATCTAAACCTGATGGAATTCTAGTAACCCCAGGAACTGGTTGGTTACAATTTACTACTGTCTCTTCTTACACAGTACAATGCCTCTTGGACATAGAGTTCTAGGCAAGGCGAGGCAAGGCAAAATTTATTTAAAAGATGCCCAATCCCGGAGGCTCTAGGTGCCGTACAGGCATTTAAACAGACATATTTGACATAAAAAATATAAATTCACACATAAATACAAATCAATACAAAAATTTAAAACCTAACAATAAATCCATCTCTAAACATTAAATGCCTTAGAGAAGAAGAAAGTCTTTAGCTGGGCCTTAAAAACATCCACCGATGAAGCCTCTCTGACCATAGTTGGTAAGGAATTCCACAGAACCGGGGCTGCGGCACTGAATGCTCTATCGCCAGCTGTTTTCAGCCTAGTTCTGGGAATGGTCAGAAGGCATTCACTGGACGAACGAAGAGGGTGCGAGGAGAGGGTAGGTGACAGAAGGTCTAGTCAGACCTCTTCTAAAGAAGTTGCTATTAGATCCAGGCAATCTCATAAATTATAGGCCAGTCTCTAGCTTTCACTTTTTGGGTAAGGTTATTGAGAAAGTAGTGGTGTCTCGGCTGAGAATGCATCTACAAGAATATGAGCTTGACAAGCCTTTCCAGTTTCATTTTGTCACAGCATGGAGACAACCCTGGTATAGGTAATGAATGATCTGTACCTGTTTAAGGGCTATGAAGAGATTCATCTGGACTTTTCATTGCATTTTTAAACATGGACTATGGGGTACTGGTTGCGCATCTGAGGAGGTTTTGAGGTCTAGTTGGAATCATCTTACAGTGGTTCAGGTCATTCCTAGAAAATCATTGGCAAACAGTGGATATGGCAATTGTTAAGCTGCTCAGGCCATTATTGAATTAGGTATCCCTCACGGCTGAATCTTGCCCCCATTGTTGTTCATGATATATATACTTCCACTAGGAGAAGTGATCTAAAATTATGGACTGAGTTTTCACTGCTATGCAACTGCAACTCAACTGTATCTTTCATTTGCACCTAAGTAAGGCAATCCAATGACTTGACTGTAAAACATATTTTTGAGGTAAGAGCTTGGATGGTTTTCAGCTGGCTGAGACTAAATCCTAACATGACTGAGCTGCTACTGGTGGGTGCAGATCAGTCTGTATTATCTGCAAAGGATGTTCAGGATGATCAGTCACCCACAGTAGATTGGTTTCAGCTGGAGGTTAAGGAGAAGGTTTGCAACTTGGGTGTTATTCAGGACAGTGAGTTGAACCTGATTTCTCAGTTATCAAGTAATGTCTAGAGTGGTTTTTACCATCTGTGAAATATTGCTAGGTTGCACACCTACCTTGACCAAGTTGACCTGTGAACAGTTTTGCAGGTTTTCATCAATGTAAGAATTTGCTGATGTAATGGGCTCTATTATAGCCATCCAGCAACTCAGCTATGCTGCCTTCAGCTAGAGCAGAATGCAACATCTACTCGATGTTGTCCTCTCCAATTGCCTGAAACAGATCTGTGATATCCAAGTCCTTCCTGACTCACTTAGAGATCACTCCCCCATACTTTTTCACTGGATTACCTCAGTATCCAAACCCATAGCACAGTCCACCCTACAGCGGCACCTAAGACCACGTGGTCTGAAAATCCTCAAGGAACTTCTGTCCCAAATTAATTGGTCTCCTATACAGTATGCCCCTGACATCGATACGGTGTTAACCTTCTTCACCCAAACCTTCAATAAAACCTGCAACATCTTCGCACCTCTGACAGCCCTCCACTCCAAAGTGCAAAATGCTTCCTGGGTTACCCCCGCCCTGCTTAAACAACTTAAGCACAGGGATAATTTATGGCACCTGGCTACTAAAACTGGCTGGCCTGCTGACAGACAAGCATATGCTGCTGCAAGAAACAAGTGTACCTGGGCCATCAGGAAGGCTAAGGCTGATCACTATCAGTCTTCGCTCACCTCCTCCTGGGGGAATGCCAGAACCTTCTGGGACAATATCAAACAGTTAAATGGGAGCACACGCTCCCCCCCACCCTTCCAGATCAATATCTATGGCACTATCTCCACTGACCCAGCCCTTATATCTAACTGCCTCAATACTTCTTTCACAGATCTTAGCCCAGTCCTCCCTAGTGATTTTTTCGACTCTCCCCCCAATCTGCCCTAGTCCTCACATGCCCTTACTTCCACCTACACCGGATCTCTGCCCAAGAACTCAGACCTCACCTAATCAAAGAGCAATAGTACTGGCAGTGACACCCTGGATTCTTGTATCCTTCACCGGGTATTGGATCTGGTCCTCGCCCCAATCACTAGTCTCCTTAATAAATCCCTCTGTCTGGGGCAATTTTCTTCAGCTTGGAAAATTGCCACAGTCACACCCATTCACAAAGGTGGAGACAGGTCCCTAGCTGGAAATTACCGGCCTATCTCCATTCTCTCACCACTCTCCAAAGCCTTAGAAAAAGTGGTGGCCACTCAAATTTCAGATTACCTAACCAAATACAACATCCTCTGCCCTGAACAGCACGGTTTCCGTGCAGGTCATTGCACCAGTACTGCCCTCCTAGAGTTCTCAAATTTTCTCCACTCTTCACTGAACTCAGGCTCTCTGGCTGGCGCAGTGTTTGTAGACTTATCAAAAGCCTTTGACACTGTCTCCCATCCCCTCCTACTGGATGCCCTCAGCCACTCTAGATTTGCCACTGGGCCTGTCTTCTGGTGAGCCAGCTATCTGTCTGCCCGCTCCCAACGTGTTAAAATTAATGGGACTCTCTCCGACACCTGTTCCATCCGCTCTGGTGTTCCCCAGGACTCCATCCTTGGACCCTTACTCTTCTCACTATACCTCAACACCCTACCAGACTCCTGTACTGGAAACATTCTGCTGTATGCAGATGATGCCATCATCTTTGCTTCTGTTCGAAACCCTATCACCCTCCAGGACTCCTTACAAAGATCATATAATGATGCCGAAGGCTGGTTCAAGGAGCATAGACTTGTAATAAATCTCAAAAAACCAAAAACCATGATCTTCGCCCACCCACAAAACAAAACCAGCAATTTCAAACTCCATATCCTCTCTAGCACCAAGTTTCCACACGAGCAAGTCTACTCATATAAGTACCTTGGGATCTACTTTGACCATGCTCTTTCCTTCCATGATCACATCTCTGCCCTAGCCTCAGCTTCAAATATTCGGCTGGGCATCCTATACCAGTACAAAAACTGTCTCCCCCCTGAGGCCCTCCAACTCGTGGTCACATCTTCTATACTGTCCCTTGTGGATTATGGGCTGCCAGTGTATGGTGCTGCAGATCAGACCGCCCTCAACAAAATTTGCATTACACTAAACAAGGCCTGTAGGCTAATTTCATGGGTCCCTAGGTTAACACACACTTTCCAGCTATATGCAAAGGCCATGCTGCTTGACCTAGATGAACATCTCAGATATCAAACCTGTATCATAACAAAAAAAACTCTCCTTGGTCTATCCCCACCAGGTTTGTCAGCCTCTATCCACCATACAAATCCCTAGCACAAACTCGAACCTCCGGCAAAACCACCCTGTCAATTCCAAGGGCTAGGACCTCGCACGGTCAAAGGGCCTATTGCTACAGAGCCCCATCCTGGTTCAACACGCTTCCCCCCTCTATCTCTGATGCTCCCATGATCTCCAGTTTCAAAACCTCCCTTCAAAATCACCTAATTAATACACGAAGCTGTGACTGTTACTAAGTTGGTCTTGCTCAAATACTATGACAAAGCTCCCTGAGTGGCTGCACCCAACCTACTACCAACCACCACTCGTTACGTCTTCTTTCATCGCCCCGCTTTTCTGAAGCCCCCATGCATGTAAACTAACTCCATTGTTTTGCCAATCAAGTACTAAAGATCTGTACCTACCTTTCTCTACTGAACCTGAAACCTAAAATTTCTATAACTAATCAAAGACAGCTTGATTTTATTAATTTATTGTATACCACATTGTTAAAACATACCTGTTGAACTAATTTGTTGTAAACCACATTGTTGTAACATACTGTTGTACTGTGTTTGTCATTTTTTGTGATGAGGTACCTTTGTAAATCAGCCCATGGCTCAAAGGTTTGCAAACTGATGTACAAATAAATAAATAAAATAAAAATATTGCCATCTGCACCTTGAGGTTTGAACATACTTCTCCAGTGTTGCATCATCTGCACTGGCATCCTGTTGTGTGGTGGACTGAGCTTTAAATTCTTTTACTGGTTTGCAAGGTCATAAATAGATTGGGCCCATTGCACATTAAGGAATTACTGGCAACCAACAAGGAAGATTTTTGTGGTAACCAGGTTCTGCACCCCATCACCCAGGGCCTTTTGCAGATCCACCATCAAGACTAAAGACTGCTAGGGACACAATGTTTGCAGTTTTGGCACCAAGACTATGGGACTCTGCCCTAGGGTCCATGCTACCACTTCAGCAGAAATATTTAGAATTAGCTGAAATCATAACTTTTACCCAAGCATTTGTGGGAGAGTGAATGGTTATTTTAACCCTACATGTCAACACTCACTAAATAGTTTAATTTGTGTTTAGTTTATGCTATATAAATTGTTTATAATGTTTGTTGTATTGATTGTAAAGTTCTTTGAGCACATAAAAATGATACATAAATGAAATTCTATCTGTCTGTCTGTCTGTCTGTCTATCTATCTATCTATCTATCTATCTATCTATCTATCTATCTATCTATCTATCTGTCTGCAGTGAGGGCTACAGTAGCTGGAGCCACAGCAGAATGTTTACTGCTGATAGTCACACTGTGTACCTCCACTTTTGCTTTCTCCTTCTTCTCTTTGATTTTTGTTTGCCACTATTAGGACTGTTTTGCCAGTAATATTGCCCTGCAAGCTTTCCATAAAAAGCTAGTACTATACTAGCACTGTAAAAGCTAGTAAGTACTGTAGTTTATCAACTAAGAAAAAAACAGAAAAGTAATTTATTATACATTCTGTCACATCTGCCACACGATTGACTAAAGTGTTTTGTGAAGCTGGTTGCTGTTGCTGCTGATGCTGAAAGTTGAGAAACTACTCTGTGAAGTGTGACAGTTATTTTATTTTATTTGTTTAACCAGGGTAGCACACTAAGCTGAAAGCTTTTTTACAGGAGCGGCCCGGGAGTACAGAGAAGTTAAGTGACTTGCTCAGGGTCACACAGTATGCAAGTGGAAGCTGTGGGATTCAAACCGAGGTCTGGTCTGCTGGATGTCCCCAGATTTGCAGCTCAGAGCCTTAAACTACTGCACTATACTGCCTTCTTATGCAATCTGCTGTCTCTGAACTGGTCAATATCAGTCAAAAATCTGATTTGGTGATCCATTGCCTCCTCCTCATATTACCATGGATGCCTCATTCATCTTTGCCATGGACACAGGAGAAAAGTACAGCATTTACTTTGAGAAAGTGTGCATCTTGTTTCAGTATTCTTTAACACCTGCATAGGCTTTTCACTCAGCACAAACTGGTTAGCTAGCAACTCTCAGGCTATCATTTCTGCTACCTGTTGTATCATTTTTACAAACTCTATTATGGTTTTGTCCAGACTACCTTTTTAGTAAATCCAGCCAGACAGGTTTGTGTTGCTGTTTTGTAGCACTTGAAAAAATGTATGCTTATTTCCAGTCAATTATTCCTGATACAGACTGATGCCAAAGCTTAATGGAAAGAGTGCTTGCTGCGGAAGCAGCAGCACTGCCCTTAAGTTGAGATGATGCTGGGAGCAAGATACTTTTAAATGTTTGTTTTGTTTGTTTGTTAGGTTTTTTCCTAGTAGTATATGGAAAGTACCATCAGAAGCACCGAGCAACATCTCCTCTATTTCCTACTGAGCAACTGTTTCACATTTAAGGTCCGGGCCAGGATCAATCAAGGAATCATCTTACTTTTCATTTCCTAAAAGTGCCATGGGATGTGTTTGCTGTGAATGATATCTAATAGCTGAAAAGTTTAGATTTAAGTTAGACCTCCTTCTACTGATTTCTGAAGAGCATCTTCTGAATTTAGTATGACAAGGATCTTTAGGGTTCAATGAAAAATAAGTCACCACCAAGATCATCTTTCTCAGAGAAGAACTATGCATCAAGGTCTTCTCAGAGGGAGTTATCTACATCAGCCAAACATCATCTTCCATTTTTAGTGAAACAAGTAAACTGTATTAATTCATTTAATTTCATTTATTTGTTTGCCAGGTAAGTACACTAGACAAAAATGTTCAGTTACAGGCACATCCAGGGTGTTTTCCAAAACAAAAAAAGTTTCTAATACTAATTTTAAAAAACATATACAGTAAATACAATAACAACATATCAATACATTTGTACAGAGATATTATGTGTTACAATAGTATCAGTAACAATTACATGACGACATGTAAGATGAATAGGCTAGCAACCTTTCTCTGAATATTGCTAAAGAAAGGGCTAAGTGTATTTCAGTTTGCAGGTTGTTCCCTTGTCTTATCGCCTGATAGAAAAATGCACTTTGTCCCATGTCTGCCCTGCAAGATGGAGTTACAAACAATCACTGATCTGTGGATCTTAAACTCCTATTTAAGTCATGTTTTTTGTACCACATCAGCCGAAGGGCCATTTTCACCTGATGTAAGGTTCTTAGAAATTAATTGAAAGAGATGGAAAGCATATTTTCTGGTAATGGTAACCAGTTCAATTTAAAGTGCATTTTGCAATGTTGTTCCCTATAATTACTGATAGTAAAACAGCACATTGCATTATATGGAAGCTGCTGCTTACCTGATGAAAATCAGGGACTTTGTAATAGCCCTGCAGAGCAGGGCTGAGGCAGCTGGTTGATACTCAACCAGAAGCAAAGCTATCCTAGTGTTATGGTGTGGTGCCCTGATGGTAGTGTGTGTAGGGATCCACTAAAATAAAAGGGTGGCTAGAGCAACAGTGTGGTGATGACTCAAATAAATCGCACACTATTTACCAACACCAGTGCCACTCCCTGCAGGTGGAATGGTGGAAGGACACTTCCGGTTCCCAAGAAGGTGGATGTTATCACCTGACAAAGAAAGGCAGGAGTCATGAATGAGTTTCATATGTTTTACAGGATTTATTGTCAAACAGGGAAAGGAAGACATGGTCACAGGGAAGAGGGGTAAACGAACACTCCTATACTCCTGTGTCAGGAGAACTCTAAAATTCCAATAAGAGGACAATTCTACAGTAAGAATGACTGTAACAGCTACATTGTAAGAGCATTTCTGTACTATAACTCTAAGGTCAGAATGACTGTAACGAATGCAGCTGTAAGGCGTTTGCACAACATAGAAATCTGATGACCACTGTATGTTTTACTCTACCCTGAGGTGCACCTCTGACTAAGTGACTACCACCCAAGAATAGTCCAAACCTAGTGATTACTACAGTATGCAATAGCAAAACTCTATGACTGATATTATCAACAGTTTGTGCATGATTGTTATTTTCCCTGTCATCGTGGGGATGTTCAGTTGTATGAAGGACAAGATGAAAGGAACTTGTACAAATGGGAACAAACAGGTGGGCTGGCCAATGTGGCTCCTAATACTTCCTGTAGCCCTAGAAGGATACAGATAGGTTTTCTAAACAGACCATGAGTCCATCGGCCACACCCTCTCCTCTCAGAACAAGCACGAAGATTCCCTCGGCTAAGAGCCCAAAGAATTGAAGCACAAAGGATCTGATCACAGTCCACTCATGGACAGCTGGGATGAAATGGCAAATGCAGTGACCACCCTGCCACAGCCCACTGGTGGACTGCTGGGTATAGAAGATGCAGAACACTCCTGCCACACCCTGCTGGTGGACTGCAGGGTGTAAAGATGCAGAAGAACCCCTACCACAGCCCACTGGTGGACTGCGGGTATAAAGCTGCAGAAGATGATGGGAGGGCCCCACAGAAACTAGGAACCAGGATGAGAAAGTCTTTGGAAATTGGAGGATAACAGAGTTCTGGGAGCCAAGGCCAGATGAGCCAAGGATATATGTAAAACAATAAACAGGATGTTGGCTGGGGTAACTGGAACAAACAATCTTGGTGTCACTACAACGGATGAGGCAAAACAAGAACATGGACGTCTGAATCTGAACTGGGCCAGGCCATACACTGGGGCTGTCAGAGGAAAACAATAAATGTGATGTTACAAAGAGTACGGCCATGGACATGTATCTTGAGTCCTGTTGCAGGCTGATTCTCAAGGTGCACTCATGGAATACCCTTAGAAGATTGCTGAAGACTGATTCAGAAATACACTTGTAGAATGTCCTTAGAAGATTGCTGAAGACTGATTCAGAAATACACTTGTAGAATGTCCTTAGAAGGTTGCTGAAGACTAATTCGGAAATACACTTGACATAAGAGGCTGACATGATGCAATATAGCTGCACTCCTGGGGCAGTTACTCAATTCAGAGTTCCAATAACAATAACAATAACAGTTTCAGTAGTTCAAATAAAAATCAAAGTTCAAACAATTATGCTTGTATTGCAGTTCCAACAATGGTGATCAGTATCACAGTCTCTGCATGTCCAGACCACAGTAAATAAACAGATACTTGATTATTTCTTGCAGTGGGGTCCCTCTAGCTAAAATGGGCTCCCCTACAACTATGGGTACAGTGCCTAGCTAAATGTTGGATGGCCCTTTAAGCTGTAGGTGCGCTGACTGGGTGGGCCTTCAAACTACACAGGCCTGGGTACCCTTTAAGTTAAGGGCCTACTGTGTCTGGACCCCTTTAAATACACTGGGCATACTGTCGCTGGGCCCTTTAAACAGACTGGGGCTACTGTGACTGGGCTCCTTTATACACTCCTGGGCCTTGTCATCCTTTTAAATACCTCTAAGGCCTTGTCGCCCTTTTAAATACTCCTTGGGCTTTGTTTACTCTTGCTCTGCCTTAACCCTATCTCTGGGCATCACCGCCCCCAGAATGAACATTTAATATTTATTGGTCACTGTGGTTTGAAATCACAGAAGGAGCAGAACCAAACCACACAAAAACACGTATCCTGGATTTTAGGAGGGCAGACTTTAGGAAAATGGGGACATACTTGAAAGAGGCACTAATGGAAATAGGGAGGGAACTGGGTGGAGTAACAGTGGGCAATATTTAAAACAGGGATTACAAGAACAACAGAATTATGCATTAAGCAGGTTAGCAAGGGAAAGGAAGGAGGCCGTTATGGTTTTCCAAGGAGGTGGTGGAGAAAGTGAAAGCCAAAAAGATTGCATTCAGTCAATACAAAAAGACACAGGCAGAAGGGGATGGGGGAAGTACCAGGAGAAGCAAAGGAAGGTAGGCAAGGAGGTCAGTAAGGAAAGCCAATGCTCAGACAGAAGAGCACATCAGAAAATCAGTGGGTAAAGGGGACAAATCCTTTTACAGGTACATAAGTGAAACAAGCTTTTGTCAATGCCGAATGTTTGCTTGCTAGAATTAGTATTGGAAGTGCATGAGTTAGATAGATGCAGAATAGGAAGGGCAGTGAAATACTGAAGTGACACCAACCCCACACCCACCCTGCAGAGATGGACAGGCATTGGGGTGTGTCTTTGGGTCATTGCCTAAAAGACTCACGCCATTTCACCTCACCATATTGTGCAGACACTGACAAGTGTTGAGGTGTGCCTTGGGGTGTTTGGCTTTATAGTCACGCCATTCTGTAAGGAACTACGCTGAAATGGGTGCAGTATAGGAGAATGAGGTGAACTTTGGGACCAAAGAGTCCAAGGCATACCGCAATGCCTGTCAGTGGCTGCAGGGTGGGGTGGGAATGGTGTGAGCATTACAGCCAGCAATGCATAGGCACACCCCTGACACCTGTCAGTTTGTACAGGGTGGGACATCATGATTAGAAACCCTAATGCCCCAGGCATTTGTTGGTATTTGCACTACAAATTTTCAACATGGCCTTTTTGTGACCCCAGCTCATGAAATCATTTGGGACCTCTTGGGTCTAGCAGTCCTTATCTGCTGACAATTTCTGTGTTTCTATGTTTCTCGGTTGGGTGAACCAAAGGACAGGAGTGGCCACAAAGAAGGTCTGGTCACAGGAAGATTTAACCTGGGAGGGAAGGGCAATCAGGAGCCCCATGTGTGGTAAATAGGGGGACAGACACAATCTGGGAAACAACATGTCCCTGAGAGAATGATTGGGGCAACTGTGTGGAGCCAATATGAAATGATACACCCTGAGCAGGTCAGTTGCAATGATGAAACCAAAAGAAAAAGTCACAGCCCAGTTGCCATATATGAATAAAAGTGACAAATTATTGATGAGGATGCAGGATACAAGCTACAAGGAATGCTTCAGCCTGTCTGCACAGCAGTAGCACTATTGCTCGATGACGGTGACCTGGTTTGGGAACAAGCTGGGGTCATCAGAGGGCCATCTGGGGAGGATGGTAGTGCATCCCAGGGGACCCTTGCCTCCTGAAGGGAGGGAGGGTCTTGGTCTCACTGAGTACTGCCACCAGGAGCTGGAGCCAGTAATTAAGGAAGGGGACATCATAGCTCCAATGCATGTAGCATGCTCTGTATGCATCTGTGGACCTAACAGGGCATGCACAATGTCTGAAAACTAGGGAGAAAATGGAAAACAAAACAACCACTCAGTATATAATCTGACTCCCACCAAGTCCACACCACCAATCAGGCTTCTGCTCCAGAACCGACATAACCTCTGTGAGGAGAGTTGAGGTGGCCTCTGGCAGTCCTTTGGGAGGAGGTCATCCATGGGGAACAGGCAGCAAAGACAAGTCTCTGGTGAGGTGGTGTGGTTAGGCTGGGAGGAGCTGCAGACAAATGTGGGTCAATCAGGAGCCCAGGGCTAAAAGCATAGTAAACTCAAAAGAAAAGGATACAAGGAATGCTGATGAGAGCCCAGCACTGGACTGTGACTTTTCTATCGGTTTTGTTGAGTGCGGCTGACCTGCACTGGATAAACAGGAGACAGGCTATCTAAACAATGTTATCAAGGAATGACGAGTCTGGAGAAATATAGGCAGTCTATTTTCTTTGTTGACAGAGTCAATATTTTGGGATAGGTACATCCCATCTTACTTTCACAAGTACGACCTGAGACAATTATGTTCTTAGGATCACTAATCTACAAATTGACATGACAGTAACTGTGGACTCAGGGGTACCATAACCTTATTATGAGCTAACTGACGTCATTGCTATCAAATTCTATTTTCTTCAGCTAAGAGTCCTTAGCTTGGAGTGGCTGTGGCACATGTAATACTTTAGGTCATGGAAATGCAGGTTAGCAGTGGAAGGATTCTGACCACCCCCCATTTAAACAAAAAGTAATTGAAACAAACTCCTGTGGTCTCACTTAGAGTTTCATCATGTAATGACCTGCCCAATATTTATTTATTTTTATACAGCTTTTTCTTTGGTGTTATCCGTCCCATCCTTGGGCCTGGGGGGCTTAGGGTCATAGTGGTGGTCCCATCTCTGTCCTCCTCTAACCTCACCAATCACTCCCACAAGGGTCACCAGATCAGGGCCTGAGAGCAGCACTGGCCATTACGACACCACCATGGGTTTTACCCTCATTTATTCCCATCTCTCTCACCTCTCCCTGGCACTTTGTAGAGCCGACTGAAGAACTCTCACCCACACAGACATCCCCTGTGGTGAAGCAAACTTCCTTGCCCTCTGCAGAGGTGGCTGCAGTGAGGTAGCTCAAGGCCTTCCCTCCCTGGCTTGGAGGACTTCCATGCAGAGGCAGCATGACTGGCTGCCACTGAGACATTTGGCATTCCCTTGGACAATGGCTGTGGCAGTGTATGCAATTTAACATTTGCTGTGTCACATGTGTATGTACTATGCTACCTATTGCTATGGGACCCTACTGGCAATGATACTCTGTGCTGGTGGGTAATTAGCCCACTTAAAGTCATTCAACATTTGCAGGGCTATAGGCTGGGGTTAGATGGGCAGTGAGAGACTGACTGTACCACAGCGACCCCCTCCCAGGGCTATTAAAGGGAACAAACTCAAGCCTCTTTTGGAGGCTCATTTTTCTTTGCTCCCACCACCATCCATTCCTCCTCTGTTGGCTTGCCTCTCTCCTTGACAGCTACTTCCCCTAGGGCACCTTTAGCCTAGTGGGACTTTTATTTCCGTGGCACATCTAAGGGTGGAACCCACCTCAAGAGGATTCCTGTGCCTTCATGGTACCTCAAAAGGGTGGTAGTCCATGAAGAGGCAGAAAGTGCAAACAGCCACAAGTGCATTGCATAAGCATTTGTAGGCATCAGAGCCAGGGGGTCAGGAGGGTGAGTAGACCCTTTACTTTTTGAGCTGGAGGGTCAGCAAGTGCATTTTGACCCCACACATTTCAATCAGCAGAGCTGATGTTGTAGGTGAAATTTCAGAAAAGCAGGAAAATTGTTCTTAAACTTTTATAATTAGCCGGCCTGTCGGCAGCGTAATGCTTCTGCTCACTATGGTGGTGACCTGGGTTCAGGAATGGATGATGGTTGCTAGAGGGCTGGCTGGAGTGGTGGTGGATTGAGTGACTCTTGCACATTGTCCACCTCCAGGAAGATGGTGAGTTGTGTCTCTGGTGCAGTGCTCCTGGGTGACCACAGGACATCCTGTCCCCAGAGGCCAGGTAGTGGATGGCAGGCATGTCAGATGCATGGTGTCCTTGCACTGCAGCATCATTGAATGCCACACCTCCTACTGTCACTCCACCAAACAATTCTGAGCGAGCTGCATGCTGCCCACCTCGAGCCACCACCACTGTGTAGCAGACTCAGGGCTGCCTCCCGGACAATGAGCTTGTCAGCTGATGGGTTTGAGGGGAGGCTATGGAGGCCTCACTGTGGGGTGGGGAGCCAGGGAGGAGCACTGGACAAGGCAAGTTCCAATGCATTGTTGCAGGGGCCAGGTCTGAGACAGAGGTGATGGGAGAGGGCCATCCAAGCAAAAAGTATAGTAGGCAAAAGGCAAAAGTATACTTAAAGGCAAACAAACAAAAAAACTTTTGCACTTCATATGCAAAGAAAATCCAAGCAACATAAAGTATATTTAAAAAACAAAACTGTGCTGGCCCAGTGGAGCAGTGCTAGTGGTACCACCCACCACAGTGGCAATCTGAATTTGGAAGTTGACTCAGGTTGTCGGGGGGGGGAGTGGATGAGAAGATAGAGCATCCACAGGACTGCACCCCTTTCTGGGAGGGGGTTTGTCAGCCCCACTGGCAACTGCCACCAGGTGGAGGCATGCTGGTAGTGCAAGCTGGCGTGGCATGTAAGGGAGGGGTTGTTCATTTTGCATAGTGCACTTATGCTTCCGCTCAGCATGCACTACTGCCTAGCCACAGCATGGATGGGCGGGGACCAGAAAAAGTGGAAAAAGGATGTGCAGGCTCATGAAGCCCTATCTGCTCATCCCTGGCCCATCCCATCGGCCATCACCCAGAATCTGCTGACTGCTATCTGGATTATATACAGGGTGGATTGCTGTCTCCCTCCTGATTCGGCTATGGAGGGCAAGCTGAGGGATGACCTTTGGGCAGGTGAATTCTAGGAGAGGTGGCAGACGATCAGAGGTGCATGGATGGGGAGGATTATTAAATCAATAAATAACACATTCTGACCCTGTTCTGCTTGGATACTCATAAATTAATATTATTTATTTATTTATTTAGTATCTATCAGAATTACAACCTTAGAGCAAAAAGCTCATTTACAAAGGATCATTATCACAAGGGTAGGGGAGGGTACATAAGTTTGGAGTCAGTAGCAGCTTAATAGGCATTGTCAAGAACATCTAATAGTAAGAAAAATGTGAATAGGAGAATTCATTGGCAATAGCAGAATAATGTAGGATAACATATAAAAATAACAACACATAACCAAAGCAAGGGTACATAGTCAACAGGGTTGGGTTCACACGTCATGCCATATAATTAAGTGCTTAAGCCAAAGTTAGGCGCTAGTTTGAGAAAAATAATCAGAGGTGGAGGCTAGGCAGGATCTTGTATTGGGAGGAAACAGAAGATGGAGTTGTTCATCAAAACTGATACCTAAAGGTTACTGGTAACCCATGAGGTGGGCGCATGAGGAAGGGCACCATCCGTAACGGCGACTCTTTCTCGGCACGATCTCTCATGGGGATGGGAGGGTAGGGTGACGGATGAGGGGTGGGCGAACTGGGTGACAGAATGTGGTTATGTACCGCGTGCGGGGAGAGCCGCGGTGGGCTGGGAGGGGTGGAAGGCTGTAGGGGTGGCGCTGGAGTGGATGGCCGAGCTGGCCATGGTGTTGGGTGGCTAGTGGTTGGGGTGGGTGAGGTACGGGTTTTGGGTCTGGGTGCTGGTGTAATTTACCTTCGCCCACAGCCTGAACCTTTATTTTTTAATGCTTTCACCCCCGACATTCACCCCTGGAGATGAAAATACTTAAGTAGGGGTTACGGGGTCAGTAGCCCCCACAGAAAGCATTAAAAACTCTCCTGGCACCGTTGTCCTGTGCACGGGTTTGTCAGAATGGCGAAAATATTTTCGGCACTCTGACTGAGCGATAACGGTGATCACCTTTAGGCGTTCGCCATTATCACATAGACCCAAGGTTACTAGGCTATAGCCAGAGGAGTCAGCCTAGGCATAGTAGTCAGAAAGGGTAGAGGGAACTAATCAGGATTAGGTAGGAGAAAAGGAATCAGAGGAGGGGGATGGCGGTAGGCTCAAAGGTGGGTGGTGTAAGGAGGTCAGCAGGTGAAGGTTTGTCAGGGAGAGTGTGAGAAGAGAAAGGTGAGCAGGCAGGTAGGCAGACATGGGCAGGTGGTGAGCAGGGAGTTTTGCATCAAATTGTAGAGTTAAAGAAGAACCTTGGCAAGCCTAGGGTTCTGGTACCTGCTAGGCCAAGAGTGTCTGTGGCAGCGTACAGGAGGGGAGATAGTCTTTAGGAGCATGGCTTTGGGGAACAGAGGCATGCTGGCTCATGGGTTAAGAGTGGCAATAGCAATGTACAGGAGGGTGGATAGACTTCCTTAGCTCGGACTTGAAAGGAACAAGTTGGGTAAGGCTTGTGGTGGCGGTTGGTAGCTCATTTATACAAGCAGGGGCCCTGATGGCAAAGGCTCGTCTCCCCAAGGCAGTCCTTCTGAATGGAACAGCTAATGCATGTTTGGTAACACTTCTTGTGGCATGTTCAGCTGGAGCAGGATGGAATAAGGCTTGTACAGAGGAGGTGCAATCAGTAGGGCCTTCTGTCCCAAGATGCAGGCATGGAGCTTAATGAAGTCCTTAAGTGGGAGCCATTCAGTCTGTATGTACAGTTCACATGTATGCAACAGGCGATCTGCCCCTAACGCAAACCTACAGGCTTTATTTAAGGAGGCATGCACTTTGATCAGGCTAGTTTCAGTGGCAGCCATATAGTCTACATTCCCATAGTCCAGGACTGGAAGGATTGTACCTCTGACTGCCTGTACCTCTGACTGCCTGTGTCCTGGCCACAGGAGTAAGACAGAACTGGTGCCTGTATGGAGCCCCTAGTTTCCTATTGACCACCATGGTAATATTACGCATATGTTCATGGAACAATAGGAACTCATCTATTTTTCATTTATTTTATTTTTTGTTGACCGGGTAAGTGCACTAGACAATTCCTGCCTATTTTCAGGCATGACCGGGAGGAGGGGGATACAGATGAATTCCAACTGACCTTGAACCAGATTAAGCTGTTGGTGGTATTTTAGTGAATGAGGAAATTTGGCCCAGGACACGGGAAATTCCCCTACTCTTTCGATAAGTGCCATGGGATCTTTAACACCCACCTGAACTACCAGCAATCCAGGCAGATGGGACCTCGGTTTAACGTCTCATCTGAAAGACGGCACCTCAAGTGAAGCACCCCTTCATGCTACACTACAGTGTCAGTACTGGGATATTAACCCAAGTGCCAGATGTGGGAACTGAACCCACAGCCCTCTGATCTCCCAGCCTCAGAGGCGAGTGTGCTACCTACTGAGCCACTGACACTGATATGGTGAGACCAAGATACCGGAAGGAAGTTATCTGCTCCAGGGTGGTGTGAGCTGCAGGTAACTGAGAAAGGTGTGATGGATCTGTTATTTTGTTGTCGGCAAGAGCATTGCCTTAGGTTTTTGCTATTGAGCACCATCATATATCTGTATCTATGAATAAATCATGAAATATTCATGAATATACAGTATGTGGATTATTTAGAATTACAGAATACCAGGAAGGGTGACTGATATTTATTCAAGAAGGAAGTTGTTTTCCCAGCTGCAGTGCTGCATACAGTAGGTTTGCCTCCTGGCCTTGGCAGTTGTAACACACACACACACACACACACACACTTTTTGGAATGCTCTGCCACCACTGTAAGCATTCAGACTAGTCGCTGGCAACTGAACAAACTTCAGTTACAAAATTCTAACAGAATCACATCAAGTTGCACAAGGACCATTCTCTCCCTATACTTGTAGTTGCCATTGACAGTGAACCAAATAAAATAAAAACAAGCATTTGCCCCTGTGAGAATATAAACATGGCGCTCTGGATTCACAGCTTTCACTCACTCTTTTTATTTAAAATATAGAAAGCATAGCTGGCCTGCAGGCACAGTGGAAGGGCTACCATATGTAACATCAGTGACACGGATTTGGGAACAAGCCTGGACCATCACGGTCCAGCCAGGGGGAAGAGAAATAGGCATCCTAAAGAATACTCTCCTCCTCTGGGGAGGGAGCGATGCTGTTCATGCTATAATGCTGCCACCACCTTGGTGACTAGAGGTGCCAGTGCACCAAGGGTGCTGTATGGGGGGGGGAGACCCTGGCTGTGGACCCACATTGTGCAATCATTGCATGTTTATTGGTCCCCACATGTGCCGGTATCTTCCAGGGCTACTTAGGAGGGAAAAAAGGAAAGCAGCCCTGGTGGTGGCTTCCTGTGGACCCCAGTATAGGAGGCCCAGTCATTCGGTATGCTTTTACCATATTTGCCCATCAGGCTGCTTAATGCCATGAATTGAAAGGGAGACTTGTAATTAAATAGGCAAAGTCTGTCATGGTCACTGAAATTTGCCAATGCAGTGACCCAAGGAAGGTTTTGAACTAAGTTTTTTGTTTTAAAGTGCAAGTAGCTAGTAACATAAAAGGGTAAAAATATTGATTTTTGCAATCATATTTAACTTTAGTGTTTTCAATGTTTTTTCTTTCTCCTTTTGGTCTGCTGAATATCACAGATAATGCAATACATATTTCACAATGTCTTTTGGAAAGACTGGACCTAATTTTCAAAGGGTGACAAAGGATTCACAACAAGCCCTGCGCTGAAGCCATTTTTGGCAGAGCTGCACCAAGCACCTTTGTTGCAGCTGCACCAATTTACCACTATTGGGTGCAGTTGTGAAAGTTTCTTCAGTTTATGGCAGCTTGGGTGCTGCAAGCTAGACCAGAGAAAAGCTGGTCTAACTTGAGGCACTGGGCACACAGTACTGAAAATTCCAGTCACTGACGGCAAAATGCCATAAGCCTCGTGCACCATAAGATTGGCAGATACGCTAACTGAACAATGAAACCTGCATGGCGACAGGTTTCAAGATTGTCGCTGTGAGGGACCCAAAGGTGAAATTTTGCCCTTTCGCCGTCTTTCGATCCCTTCCCCCTCCTTCAAATGAACTCCAACTCTGAGTTAGATATTTATAGAAGGGGGGGCACAGGAGGCACATCCCCCCCCAGTAGAAAAACATACAATGTCTGATGGGGGAAATTTCACCTGATGACATTGGGGATCTCGTCATGCCGAACTTCGACAATACTGTTGTCGATTTGGCATGGTAGAACCGGATTGGTGGACTGTAGACTTGTGGCATTCTCAGGGCTTGAAAATCCAAATCCAGTCCACTGTGTCCCCAACCGAGCTTACAGTTTCTGGTTATTACATCTTGGTGTTATCTGTGCAAGCAGTATGCAGTACAGGGCAGGATATTCAAACAGGTAGCACTGCGCTAACAGGGGTTGTGCCCCACATACGTACTGGGCTTTGTGCACAGGAAAGGTATATAGCACAGCAGGCCTCATATTAAAAGCCATAGTCAGTATGGCATGAAGTTGTTACCACATGCATGCTAATGGACTGCCTGACACATACAAATGAAAGGCAGTCTTGTATACAATGCACTCTAGCATATTGGTTAGTGAATGCTTCCAAAAAGCATGGTTTAACCATGCAAATAGCAGAGTACCCTCTTCCCTTTCCCTGTCCCCATGTATATTTCCCTGGTGACCACTGGCAACCCTACCCTCTCTCCATCCCCATTTAATATATCCTTAGCACCAAGTGGCACTAGCTCCCTCTCCCTGTCCCCACATATGTTTCCCTGGGATCCAGTAGACCCCCTCCTTCTCCCCATCTCCATGTATAATTCTCTGGCATCAAGTAGCCCTTCCCTCTCCCCATCCCCATGTATGTTTAAGTGGCATTCAGTGGCCCCCCCCCCGTCCCCATCATCATGAATAATTCTTCAGTGTCCTGTGGCACCATCTCTGTCTCTCCATCCCTATCCTTGCCCCATTTGTTATTCCCACGGTGTCCAGTGGTATCTGCTCTCCCAGTCTCCATGTATATTTCCCTATCATCTGGTAAAACCCCCTCCTATCCCCATCCCCATGTATATTTTGATATTTTGGTGGCATCCAGTAGCCTTTCCTTCCCCCTATCTTCATGTATGCTTAACTGGCATTCAGTGGCACCCCCACTCACCATCGCCATGCATAATTCTTTGGAGTCCCGTGGCACTGCATCCCTCTCCCTTCCCTATTTAATATTTCCATGGTGTCTAGTGCTACCCCTCTCTCCCCATCCACATGTATATTTCCCTGGTGTCCCATGGCACCCTGTCCCTCTTCCCATCTATATTTAATATTTTGCTGGTTTCCAGTGGCACCTCACTCCATGATGACCCCAAACCACGTCCAAAACTATGACACTGGCCTGCACAGACCCACATCTCTCCTCCTCAGCTGGCCACTATTTGACTCATGGAACCACTCTGTCAATATAGTGTACCAACAGGCCTTTTGATATAGTAGTTGTGAGACAACCCTGCAGAATCAGTGGAGCTTTATGATTTTACAGATACATCTCACGACTGCTATATCGATAAAGCAACTGGTATATCGATAGAGAGGATGCACAAGTCAGACAGAGGCTAGCTGAGAAGGCAAAAGGAGGGCTTGTACTGACTGCTTTAGTAGGACTGAGTGGGGGGGGGTTGGAGGTTGCCACCAGACATCACAGGGGGGACACCTTCCTCACATGTGGACTGGATTTGTATCCGAAGCCCATAGCATCCATCCGTCTCATAGAGCACTATGCTGTGATTATGACACGTGGACCAGCAGTTTGAGTAGGTATTAGGGCCCTGCATGTTGAGTAGTATCATTAACATTTGATACATGAATATTGCAGTTCATTGCTTCTGTGCTGTGGGGTTTGTGCCACGCAAAGTTCTCAGCATGCTCAGTGTGGAGGGGCACTTAGCTTGTGTGGTCAGTCACATGGGTTGCACTCACAGAAGTGTTAGGGCTAGGTCAGCTCTGTGGCACCAAGTGAGAGCCAGGGTGTTTGCTTGTTATGCTGGCAAGGCGGGTTAACATTCCAAGCCTGAGTGTCAGGAGCAGAGTTCAGGGGAGGTAGTTTAGAACGTCATTTGGATGCTTCTCTTGGGGGACTTGGACCCTGTTTGTTGGCCCCTGGAGGTAGTTTGGGGTGGTGTTCTTGTGGCGTGTGGCCTTGACACCCCACTGAATGCCCCACCCCAGGACACCACCACAGATGGCTCATTGTGTGTGGGGGTAGGTTGGGAAAAATGGAAAATCTGCCCTCACTCGCCAGGATGATGGCTGCTGGTCCCCATTATCATGGTAATCCATAAATGTCCTTGTTGACCCCGCCATACCCGGGAAACGTATTAGATGTCTGTGGGCATTTCTCCTCACCTAGTTGTGCTATGAGGAAGGGGCGCACCCGATAAAGGGTTACTTTGGGTTACCTGGGGTCATGAAAATGAAGGAGTGGTGGATGGCAACAGGGATTGAGGTGGCAGTGGGCCTTGGCAGCTTGAAGGATGGCTAACCAGGGGCTTGTGGAGGAGTAAAACAAAAAAAAGTCTGGCCCGATGGTGCTGAGGCGCTGGTCCCTTTACCTTGCATCACACTGATCACCTGGGTTCAGAATGAGCCAGGGTCGTCGGGAGCTGGAGGAGGCAGGGAACAGGATTGAGCAGCTGAATGGCAGCTCTCCTGTCCCAGGGAGGGACCCTGTCACCTACTGTAGTTCCACGGCCCCTGTGTGGAGGTCTGAGGGCAGTGCAGGTGGGCGGCAAGTAGAGGGAGGGGGTCTCGGCACCGCGGTAGGCGCATTCCTCCACATGGGAGCACAGCTGAGACTCGGGGAAGAAGAAAAGAACGGGGGTAAAATCAGCATTAAAAAAACAAAAACACACCAAGTGTTAGGGCTTTGCACAGCAGTAATAGAGGGAACAGTAGAACCTTCTTAAAGGGACACATTCATGCCTACTAACCATAATGGTTTGCAAGTGCATGAAAAGCTCTTTTGGCTGCCTCTGTAGCTGGAAGAACTCCAGAGATCTAGACGACTGCGTCTGTGCAATACAAATAGCACACTGCAGCCATTTTTAGAACATTGTGATGTCATCGAGGAACAAGCTGTGCCTAACTACACTAAGTCAAGCACAGTGTGTTCCTCGATTACATCACAATGTTCTACAAATGGCTGCAATGTAGTATTAACATTAAACAGGCTCTGTATCTCAGAAGTACTTCCAGCTGCAGGTGAGCCCAATAGTTTGTGTGTGAAATAGCTTTCCATGGGCTTCACACTGTGTCAGCCACTGTATATGAATATTTCCTTATAATGCTACTCAGGGCTTTAACACTTAATTTCCAAAATGTCTCCAGTTGTGCAGAGCGCAAAGTGGCAAAAGCTCAAATCCCTTTGTGACCCCTTTGTATGTAGTTCAAATAAGGGGCCCATGATTTCTTAAACAAAGGCACTGTGAGGTCAGCGGGGCGGACAGCATGCAGTAGAAGGGAGCGGGAGGGTCTACTTACATGCCAGCAGGGGTGTAGCCAGGAATTTCAGATCTGCACATCAAGTGGACTCATTGCTACTCCCCCCCCCTCATTGTTTGGGCCAGCTACCCCTTTCCTCAGCTGTCCATGCCCTGTTCATGCCCTTTCACCTTACACAAGCGTCATTTTCTCTGTGGTGTATACCACCACACGACTAGCCACACTATCACCAACAGTTGTCAGACTAACAGACTGGCTTTTAGTTACAACAGTGCACTGTGACAAGCCTCTGTACCACATCAACGCAGCCAGTCCCACAGAGGTCCATTCACACACTACTAGCCATACCACCACACCACTAGCCATACTATCAGTTGTGACACTAAGACTGGCTTGTAGTTACAGCAACACACAGAGCCCCCCCAGAAGAACAGAAGAATCTTCATATCACACACGATAGTCATAGTAGGCTTAACAGCATCCAATAAGCCAGACAGCACTTCCTGACCTTAATTACCTCCATGGTTAATTTCTACACATAGCTGCCTTATTGTTTGCTTTTCCCAGCAGGCATGTCAGCTAAAACCTAAATCTGCACACAGGGGCATAGGAAGGATTTATTTTTTTTTTTTGGGGGTTGGATATGATATTTGGGAATTAGGACAAATAAAAGTGGGAGGGGGGTGTCTGGGGCCACTAGGCCCCCAGAAGCTCTGGGGTTTCTACATGCTCTGTGGCAAGTTTTAGGTTTTTTTGGGAAGGGGAAACAATCAGTAGTTACATTTTCTGTACCCATAATTTCAGGGAAATTTTTTTTGCATGGAATCAGGGTGTGGTAGACTTACTGGCACTGGAGTCTGGTGCAGTGGTTGTGAACAACTGGCTGGAACCCTGCCATCAACCACCCACCCTATATGCAGGTTTTGTAATATGTTGTGAAAGATTTCTTCAGAAAAGCTGGAAGTCTGTGGGCTGGGTCTACACAAGATCTGGGGTTTGTACATTCTCAGTAGTTTGTGTTTTAGTGTGTTTTAGTGTTAGATGGTTGTGTGAGATGGTGGCCAGCAGTGAAGGCGAACAGAGAAGAAGAAGAAGAAGAAGAATCTGCATTTATATAGCTCTTTTCTTACATCCAAAGCGCTTTACAAGCAATGCTAGACTGGTAGTGAAGTGACTGAATGTGTGGTGGCGGCCATATCGCACATCATCACCCACACACAGCCTGGATAATTGCATGAACCAGCTTATGGGAAGGGGAATGTTGGCCAGGACACCGGGAATGTTCCCTACTCTTTGCGAAGAGTGCCCTGGGTTCTTTTACTTCCACCTGGACACCCACCAGGACAACACCAGGATGGGTAGAAGGGACCTCGGTTTAATGTCTCATCCGAAGGACGGCACACCCCAGCAGTACAGCACCCCCCAATACTGCACTCGGATGCCAGCAATTTTTTAGGTGCAAGTCCAATCCCGGTGTGGGGCAAGAACCCACAACCTTCTGGTCCAGAGGTGGATGTGCTACCAACTGAGCCACGCTGACACCAGAGGGTGAGTGGTGGCCGCCAGTCTCTAGTCCGGGTGGGCAATTGCGGATGGCACCAAGAGGGGGTGGGCAACTAAACTACCAGGTAGTTTTTTTAATGCCAGACCTGGAGCTGGTGTGGGTGAGAGCAAGGGAGGAAGTACCACTGGTACCAGGGGGATAATCTTTTATTGTAACTCCTGGGACCAGGAGTGAGGGGAGCCACTTGCAGTTGCACCTTGTTGTCAGAATGCCCAGCTTTGTTTTGCTTTAGATCACTGAAAACAGCAGCGACAATACAGGAAAATAAACAGGTAGCAGTGCTCCCCCCCTCCAGTTCCAGCACAACATAAAATAAAAGATTATTTCCTTAGTTCCAGTGGTACCCCATCACCACCCCTGGTCCTAGCACAAGTTAAAACATTTCCTGGAACCAATGTTCACCATCTCCTGCACCAGATCCCCCATTATGGCATAAAAACCCTCCTTGGTGGTCTAGTGGCCCATTCTTTCCTGGCACTATCCTCTGCTGCCCCTCTGCCAGACTTGAGCATGCACCCAAAACTCACCCTCTGCTCACTTGTGGCGCTGGCTGCCATCTCATTTATGCAAGTACAGTCTACACAAGCCACATTACCCATATTGGACGTCACTTGTGTGAGATGGTTCCCAGCAGTGGAGGAGAACAGAGGATGAGTTCTGGCCACCATCTCGAGTCTAGGTGGGCAAATGAGGATGAGGCCAGGAGGGGGTGGGCAACTAGACTACCAGGTAGCTTTTTAATGCCAAACCTGGGACTGGTTTGGATGAGGGAGGAAGTAAAGTACCACTGGTACCAGATAATAATCTTTTATTGTAACTGGTTGCACTGAGACCAGAAGTGAAGGGGGCACTAAGTATTTGCTGAGGCCTGAGGGGCAATGGCATTTATGTGCAGCTTAACCCTCCCATTCATATTAGGTAAATGCAATGTATCATATAGTGAAAGAAACATAGAATTTGTTGAATGTCATAACTCAGAATTAAAATGCTTTATATCACTACACTGAAATAGGACTGCAGTGCTCTTACATCACCCAGTCTATCCAGGGCTAAGTCAAGTGTAATATTGCTTACTTCGCTTTAAGCTGTGTATTGCCCAGATTCCCAAAATGAAGGGACTGACCTGAGGGAGGCTGGCTGCTGCCTGCTGGTAATCAAGACAGAATGCCTGGCTGAGGTGGGAGATGACCGTCGATGCACATCCAAGGCCCAAGGGGACTGACAGGTGGGGGTTGGGGAGTTTTACTCCGCCCTCCTCTGACTCACTCCTCCACCACACTCACTTAACCTGGCCGATGGCCTCTGCTGGTACTGACAACTCTCTCTCTCTCTCATGGCTCCTCCAATCTGGCCAGGCTCACCCATGACAAGCAACACACAGCTGCACAGCTCAAGAACACAGTCAGACAGCCAGGTCTAGTGAAGTCGACACTCCAGACCACCAAAATTATCTGATGATTCCTCACTATCAGTGACCTGTCTCCTCCTCACTCTCTAACGCATCATGTGGCCAGGCGTCATGATCTGCAGCAGTGTGTGTGGCAAGCCAGTGTACCAAGCCACAATTGCAAGCCACGCCACTTAATGGCTGCTGAGAGGAGGAGGCAGCGAGACTCAGACCAGTGGGACTTTCAGGGACCATAGGGACCACAGACACACCAACCCCTTGGTTCGGCTTGGGCGGGCTTCCTCCTGCGGCTGCTCCCAGCCCCTCACTTGAATTCCTCTCCATTCCACAGAGCAGCAGGCCAGCAGCCAGTACCCACAACAGCAGTAGCATTTAAAGGGCCCACTCTGTGTGGGTGGAAACTAAGTATTATAAAAATTGTTAGATGTCATTTCAGGGGTGTTTGAACACCCTAAAGAAAACCCTGCCTACACCCTGTCTGCACACAATCTAAACAATTAAAGCATGAGAGCAATTAGTGCAAAGCCTGGAGCTTTCTTACTGTTCAGAGGGAGGCCCAGCTGTTTCAGTAAACTTTACTGTACTGCCATAAGTCACCCAGCTACTTTGCTCTCAGTGCCTGCAGACCCACCCCTCCCCAATCAAACCCACATTCATGATTTTTTTCCTTCAGTTAAACCCAGCTGCTCTGCTATGTATTCTGTCAGTGTCTGCAGACCCACCCCTCCCCAGCCAACCCCCCTGTTGTACCCAAATTCATACCCCACCAATTATTAAACCAAGGTGCTCTGTACTCCATGTCTGCAGCCCCACACACCCCAGCTAAACCCCTGTGGCACCACATTCAACTCCCCCAATTTATTAAACCAATATGTCCACAGCCCCACCCTCCCAGCTAAACCCATGTGGCACCCACATTCATAAAATTTCCTGAGCAAGTCACTTCACTTCCTTGTGTTCCCAGGTCGCATCTGTAAACATGCTTTGGCTTAGTGTGCTTCTCCTGTTAAACAATGTTCCCTTCCCTACCTCAGCCCATAACCTGCAAATAAACACCCCACCCTCCCAGCTAAACCCTGTGGCACCCATCATTCATAAATGTCCTGAGCAAGTCACTTCACTTCCTTGTGTTCTCAGGCGATCTAGAAACATGCTTCAGTTAGTGTGCTTCTCCTGGTTAAACAATGTTCTTCCTACCTCAGCCTATAACCTGCCAATAAACACCACAGAAAATGACTGAGGATGTTGACATTTTAAACACAGAAAATTAAGAGCAGTGGGAGACAGACAGGCATTAAATCTAGGAGTAGGACCCATTTCTACCTGACAACTTCATTTGACCCTGCGTAGCAACTCTAGAAGTCATGGTGGCGCTATGCTTAATATAATCATAAAATAAAATAAATGTATATGGGGCACAAGGAGTTTGGGGCCTGCATTGCATGATCATGATGCACCTACCTTTCTCTCACCGATACGGTAAGTCTGTGTGGTCTTGGTCTGGCTTGCTGCTGACCCTCCGATCCACTGCATAGTAGTACTGGGCTGGCCAGGTCTTTGACGGCGCCTCCTCCATCACACCATGCTGCTGCTCCTGCTGGATGGATGGCTCAGCTTGCTGAGGGGCTTGATGGACATGGGCGACCACTGAGATGCCGTGGTGGGTCTAGTAGTCTACCCTCCCATTTGTCTGTCTCCTTCTCTGCCGTCCTGGCGGTGGACATGGACTGCTCTGTACCACGGAGTGAGGAAGATGGGGAGTGAGCACTGTGGCTTCCTTTTGAGACAGCTACCTCCTCCTCACCTCGCACCTCTGTGATCTGACTCTGGGGTCGAGTGGTGGGCCTGGGCCCTGGGATTGGTGGGGATCGCCCGAGTAATCACGGTGGCGGTGGCTCAAATTTCCCTGAGGGAAATCAGAATCAGGGGATGATCAGATGGGAGGAGTGGGACTCTCCGGTGGCTACTCTACTCTGGCTTACCAGCTAAGCTAATCCAGAGTAGTGCCAGAGAACAGAGGAGCCTGAGAGAGTTGACGACGTGAAGGTGGCAATTGTGGCAGTGGCAGGATTCTGAGTCAGTTTGCTCGCTTTCTGACATCTGGGCTGGCTCAGTGCAGTGGCTCTTTGTCTCTGGGACCAATGGAGTTTTTCTCTCTCTCTGGTCTGGATCATGCAGGGCATGAACTTCTGGGCTGGCTCAGTGGCTCTCTCTCTCAACTGGGACCAATGGAGTCTCTTTCTCTCTCTGGACCACGTACGATACGACTCAAGCCATACTTCTCTAGCCGGGCTGCAGGCTCTTCCCCGTGACAGAGGTTCCAGCTGTGCTGGGTTCATACTTGCCCCTTCCCCTCCTCCTCCCACCAAGCCATGGGACCAGGGCTTAGGACCCTCAACATTATAAAATAAAATTGGAAATTTAAAAAAAAGTGGAAGGTGTTTTCTGTACGCAGTGGCATGCAGTAAGCATGCATGGTTAAATGGGAAACAAAGGAAATGGGAAGACACATCAGCCAGCTTTTTGCTACCCCTGTGCTACTCTGTAAGAATGGCATGGGGGTCCCTATGCCCTTGTGTGCCAGGAACGGAGGGAGCAGGGTACATAGCACAGTGGCAGGGAGTGGGAGGGTTTCCTTGCACTCCGGTTGCCGGAAGGGGGAATGGAGGGAGCAGGGTGGACAGCATGCAGTGGGAGGGCGTGGGAGGCTTTACTTGCACTCCTGGTTCTAGGACTTCGAACAGAGGGAGCAGAGTTCACAGAAATGTCTCGGCAGGCAAGGCATGCCCTGCAAAGATGGGGTGCCCCCTCATTGCAGCAGCCAATTTCTTTCAAGTTGGTGGCACGCTTGCTGAACTAGTGTCGGCAACAGCTTGCCACTGCATTGGATAAAGAGGGCCAAACCCACAAATGCAGTGGTGGCACTGTCCACCACAGTGCCACACCTCCACAACCCATTCTCTCCTAAGCTGCCACAACATGTTTCTTGCACATGTGTGCAAGCAAACATAAAAAGAAGGGCAAAGGAAGGGATAGTGAGACTGAAGGGGGAGGACAGGGGCCATGTGGAGGATGACAACAGTAAAGCTGACATACTGAACAGATATTTCTACTCAGTTTTTACTGAGAAAGAGGAGAGTAATGGGCCTGAAGGGAGTACAAGGAGTGGGAATGGCACAGAAATGGACACAAGTCCCTTTACATGGGAAAGAGTCCTAAAGGAACTGGTAGGAATAAGAGTCGATAAAGCAATGTGGCCAGATGGGGTGCACCCTAGGGTCCTAAAGGAACTAAGAGAGGTGGTGGCTAAGCCTCTGGCAGTCCTGTTTAGCCAATCGCTGGAAACAGGGGCGGTAACCAAACACTGGAGGACAGCAGATGTAGTCCTCTTATACAAAAGTGGGAACATAGAGGAAGTGGGGAACTACAGACCAGTCAGCATGAACTCGGTAGTAGGGAAGATCATGGGAGCACTACTGGAGGAGAGATTGGTGGAACATCTGGTTGCCAATGGACTACAGGACCCAAGGTAGCATGGTTTCACCGGGGGGAGGTCATGCCAGACCAACCTCATTGAATTTTTCGACTGTGTGACAAAATAGGTGGATGAGGGGAGGGCAGTGGACATAGCCTATCTGGACTTCAGCAAGGCCTTTGACACTGTGCCACATAGAAGGCCATTAAACTAACTGGGGAATATGGGAGTGGGCAGGACAGTAGTGCGGTGGGTGGGTAATTGGCTGGGCGGCAGGACACAGAGGGTGGTGGTAAATGGCTGTCACTCCACAGAGGGAAGATTGACCAGTGGGGTACCACAGAGATCAGTGCTGAGACCGGTCCTATTCAACGTCTTCATCAGTGACACTGCGCAAGACCTAGAAGGCAACATTTCCCTGTTTGATGATGACACAAAGCTCTGTAACAGAGTAGACACGCCAGAGGGTGTAGACAGAATGAGTAGGGACCTGCAGAAGCTTGAAGAATGGTCAAGGGTTTGGCAGTTGAAATTTAACTCAAAGAAGTCCAAGATAATGCATATGGGGCACAAAAACCCTGGAACAACATATCACTTGGGGGGGTGAGGATATAGTATACACCAAGCAGGAAGGGCACCTTGGAGTTATCATCTCTGATGACCTCAAGGTAGGGAAACAGTGCGACAAGGCAGCAGATAAAGCAAATAGGATGCTGCGATGCATAGGTAGGGGCATCACCAGCTGGAAAAGGGAAGTCATAATTTCACTATACAAGACACTAGTGAGGCTCCCCTGAAATACACTGTACAGTTCTGGAGACCTTACCTACGTAAGGACATAGACAGGGTAGAGAAGGTTCAGAGGAGGGCAACAAAGATGGTACAGGGATTGCATCACAAGTTCTGTGAGGACAGGCTGAAGGACTTGAATATGTACTCCTTGGAGGAGAGGAGGGACAGAGGGGATATGATAGAGACATATAAGTACCTTACAGAGAGGAACAGGGTGAAGGAATACACTATTTTCCAGCAAAAAAGATGCTCCAGAACTAGAGGGAATGGGATGAAGTTAGAGGGAGGGTGATTCAGAGGAAACATGAGAAAGAATTTCTTCAAAGAAAGGGTGGTGGATAAGGGGAACACCCTGCCAGAGGAAGTGGTGTGGGGCTGCAACAATCACGAGATTTAAGAATGCATGGGATAGACTTAAGGGAATTCTGCAGGTCAGGTGTAAGGGGCAACAGACATCTAGAAAAATGTAAATGGAACTTACAAGCTGAAAGGGGCAGACTGGGTGTGCCATAGGCCCTTATCTGCTGACAGTGCCTATGTATCTTTACAAAATGGGCAAATTCATATCTGTATCCCAATTGGCCAAAAGCACTAAGAAGCCGGGCCGGTATGAGACAATAGAGACCAGGAAATAACTAGTCCCAGTCTCAGGTGCCTCATTTAGTTCGGATACTCATGGGCCAGTAGAACATTGAAAAAGGCAACTGCCGCCATGATGGTTGACTCACTGACAGATCCCTAAACTGTAAGTCGATCTCCCCCTGTCCACCTTGCAAGAACATCCGCACGTTCAACTGTTAATAAATATAAAAGCACACGCAGTTGTGGCTAAAATAAATTTGGGTGGCAAAATTGTAGCGAAAGTTCAATCACCGCCAGACCACTAACCAGCCCAGAGAGACAGCGTCCCCCGACACGGTTAACTTTGCTAAAAAAATGCACTCGTGGTGCTCTCAACTACATAGCACAGAATGGCTGTACCATGAGTTAACTGACCCATAATTTCGTATATTTAACACCATTACTAAAAAAAATGTTCAACACTTTTAACATTTTAAATAGTGGCACTAGCACATGGTGTGTTAACCATTACTCTAACACACATCGCTCCCCTTAACTGCAGTCCTGCTTGCCAAACAGAAAACAAAAAAATCTCTTTTTTTTGTTGAAAAACAAAACTACCTGCTCGTAGCTTGTAGCAAAGGAACCATGTTCAGACTTCCAGCCGCCATGCCCAATCCCGATGACAGTGTCAGCTACTATCTAAGGTCCACATGCACGATCCTACTGTTTTAGTCGATCTCCCATCCAATAGCTCTACAAATCAAAAAGGCACTCCCTGACCATCTGCCAAAATGATACACCGAAACCTAGCTGAGGTGTAGCGATGCCCCCCTTCTGTGCAGTAGGTTTAATTCCATTTGCGGCACAGACACGAAGACAGTACTGTTACCCCGGACCATTTCTCCTTCCACGCAGTGTCACAGCTACCACCAGCAGTCACGCTGAATTCAGTGCAGAGCATTGAATAGTGATCAAGGGAATGATCACATCTGTGTGCTTTCTAAACTCTTTCATTGTGTTTTTTCTGTGTAGCTCACACAGAAAATCAGCTTAATTTTGTAGCATTTCAGTTCAGGTTCCTAAAGTCAGGAAAACCAAGGTATGAGATGGAGTGCAATAGGAACGAAGAAAATACCGCTCCTCTAACACACAGTAGCGCTCTCTCTCTTTTGCTCAAGTCAGTCACAGTTTTGCAGCTCCATAACAAGATCAAACTGAGGAAAACAACAACAACAACAACAAAAAACTGCAGAAATGCAAGACATTTTTTTTTATAATATTACTACTTAACTACTGTTCCCATCGCACTCCGTCTCATACCTTGGCTTTGACTGTGGGAACCTGAGCTGAAATGCTACAAAATGAAGCTGATTTTCTGAGTGAGCCCTGCTCTTTCATTTCTTTTACTTCCGTTTGCTGCTGTTACTAGTCAGAGGGAGGAAGGAGAACAGTAGTACAAAATCTCCAGTAGGACAGAAATGCCCACCCTAAAAAAGAAACCACACAAATCTAATGAAGCGGAGGAACTATTTTATCTCTAAACATATTTTATACTAATATTGCACTAACTTTTTAAAATTAAACTTAATTTTTTTACAATGCCCATTTTCTAAGTGCAATAATACCGTCCAGGGTGGGCGGTATTGTGCTATACTGGACCTTCAAGAGGCTATAAGGCCCTCCGCCTGCGGCGTCGAGCCTCATTACTCCCCTGGGCAGTCTGGTATAGCACAATACCGCAAACCCTGTCGGGTGTTATTGCTTTCATGTGAATCTGGCCCTCTGGCCTGCCCCACAGTTCTCGGCCATTCCTCTTTGCACCTAGCACCTTTAGTAAAATAGAAAAAACTTCTATTTATTTACTGGTGGTCAGCACTTGGGTTGTGTGCTGCCACTTAGTCACCACCCCATCCTGGGGAGAAGGAAGTGGAATCTGGAGGTTGGAGGTGCTGGCAGAGGGAGGGACTTCAGGCAGCAACAGGACAACTGGGGACCTTGCGAGGTACCTAGCTGCTTCTAAATGATGTGGCACCACTACCACCACCTCCGGGGGACCGGCTTTAACTTTTTAAAGAAAATAATAAAATGTGGCACAATGCCTTCTTCAGGAGCATGACGTTCTCCTTCCTGTGTGTCAGACAGCATGGCGGACCACACAACATGACAGGTAGGCAGTCTTCAGTGATTGGAGGCAGCAAAGGCATACAAGAAAGCCCTCAGGTACAGCTTCAGCCCTCCTGGCAAGCTCTTCTCATTCCTCCACTGTTTCTGTGCCCTCTCTCCTCCACAGTCACCATGATTCTTCCTTTCAACAGCTTATTTTTGAAATAGCAACACCCAGGTTCTGGTTCTGGAATGCTGGGCATGTGCTCCCCAGCACGGCATTCTAACCTGAAACAGTGTGTACATATGCCTCGTACTGGCATAGACATATTAAACTTGGTATTTCTGGCTTTATTTACAGTACATTACTTTATGCAGCAGTGCTGCTGGAGAGCATTTACTGTTTTCCCCTAAGGTGTTGACTGTATCTATAACTTGAGCACCTGGGCATTTCTGGGGCACCTTATGCTTGATGGGGCACATTTCTTTTGCTTTCTGTTGCGCCCCCAACTTTGGGGCACTACAGATCAGGCCCAACAAACGATACATGTCCCCATGTATCCCAAAATTTTCTTTTTATAACACCTATTGCATTTGAATGAGCTACCACAATGATATCTAGATGAGAAACATATCTAAAACTTTTAAACAGACTGTATATAGAGAATACTGGATGGACAACTATGCAGAACCAGTGTCTTCTTCCACAGAGGGATTCTGATTCCCTCTGACCTTGAGAACGAAGCTCGAGAGGTCCATAGGAATCAGAATCCTGAGGTAGCAAAACACACTGGTTGTGCATAGAGTTGCTCATCCTGTATTTTTTATAGTGTATAGTACTGTGTGAAAAATGTGTTTTGTGAGTTCTTTTGCTTTCAAAATGAAATTGACTCATGCAGTTTCTAGAGGTTCTAGAATGCTATTCTACCACAGTAGGGTAGAACAGCATTCCATGACATTGGAACTGTGGTAGAACAGCATTTTGAAAAAGATGAAATTCTATACTGAACAACACTCCACTATACACTATAACAGTTTTCTTAACTCTACTTCTATATAAGCTTTAAAAGTTCCACAGCAGTTCTTTTAACTAAAATCTATAATTGCTATGAACTATACTTTAAAATGAATTATTAACACTCTCAATATCTTTTAACCTCTAAGGTAACTCTCGTAACTTTAAAGAACATATTATAGACCTAAAGAGACCATGTTGGGGCATCTTATCAGATTATGATCCCAAAATTGGCTCTTTGAGATCTATGAACTGAAAGGACCGGAAGTTCAGTAACGACAAGTTCTGCCTCTGAGGTATCTTTGGGCGCCAACCATTCTAAATAGTCTGGGTTAGTGACAAACAGGTAACCCCAAGGATTGACAGACCAGTCTGCTGGAGTTTTCAGCTTTGTGAAACCACTGGGCCGGGACTTCCATCTCTCTGTTGACTTGAAGTCGGTCTTTTCTTCCGAAATTCAATGAGATGTGCAGGGTGTGAGTCAATCTTGATGCACTACCTCTTGAATCTTCTTCCCATTTTCCACCCGAAACTTGTAAACTGTGAGGTCAGAGTAAGGAATTGCCATGACAGCATACGGCTCTGGCTCCCATTCCAAAAGTGGGTTGCTCACTTGACTGGTTCTCTTCAACCGGACATGTTTTCTAACTGACAATGAGGCTGTTTGGGCTTTGGGATCTTAATTATTTATTTATTCATTCATTTATTTATGTCTTTGATTACCGGGTAAGTGCACTGACCCAGAGGACCATTTTCAGGCACACAGTGGCAAAAGGTTACACAGCAAATACAGTAAAAATATGGATGCAGGCAAAGCAAGTGTTACACAGCAATATAGTGAAAACAGGCAACTAATATAACCAACAATGCTGGAGTCAACACCGGATTACTCAATCCCAAGGTCATCAGACCCGAGTACAAAAGTACAATTGTTGTGAGTGCAGTCAGTGAACATAGATTAGTGCCCCCCTCCCACATCCCCAGCGTAAGACATGAACCCTGGAGATACAGAGGCAGAGGAGAAGCAGAAGGGGAGCAGGAGGCTAGATGAAGTAAAGGGAGAAGTAGCCAAAAGTTGGGGGGCTGGAGGGGAAGGAGAAGGGTCAGAGTCAGGGGATTTGAGGAGAATGACTGCAGTGAAGGTGATGAGGGAAGAGAAAATGCAGGTCCCACTAGGGGAGGGAGGGAGAGAATGGAGGGCTAGCCTGGCAAGCAATGACAGCTGGCCTTTGTCCAGGAACCAGGCTTTGAGGTTGGATTTAAAGATCCAGTGAGTATTAGATGAGCAGAGTGATCCTGGAATGGCATGCCACAAAAGGGGAGCTGTGATTGATAGAGATCTCCCACCCATGTAGGAGGAGACTTTGGGTGCCTCAAGTGTGAGGAGGGCTAATATACATAGGTAGCGAGGAAGGTTACAAATCTTTAGAAGATCCCTTTCTTCTCTTTCTTTTGTTATCCATGGATTATCACATCCTCCTTGTTAGGCAAGCAGCTCAGGTTCCGTTTTGGTGGCTGCCATTCTGCATGTGGACTGCACTCTGGAGATGGGACCATCTGGCATTGTCTGAGAAGGTGTGCCATTCAACTGGAAGTGCTCTGCTTCTGGTGACATCCTAGATGACTCTCTTAACTGTCTTTGCAGTCTTGCTTTTTCTTGTTCCAGCAGATTCAGCTTCATTGCAAAGTTCTACACCTCTGCCTCGTGTGTCTCTTCCTTCGTTCCTTACTGTCTTCCTTCTGGAGCAGCAGCTACCTTCTCAGTTCCTCCACAGTGCACCAGAACTCCTTGACTACTCTGTGGAACTGTTGCTTCTCTCTTTCTTGCTGGAGGAGCTGTGTGGCCTGTTCTTCAGACTTCCTCTTCTGCTGTCAAAGAGTCTCCATTTTCTTTCCGCATTCTTGCTCCAACTCCATCCTCTGATGAAGGAATTCCTGAGTCTGCTGTTCAAGTTTCCTGCAAAGTTCCTCCATCTCTGTGTTTGGCTTACAATCCATCTGCTTGCTTTTGCCATTTGCACGTTTATAAGTACAGGACACTAGTCTGGGTTAGTACTGTAAACTAGCAGTGGGCTTCTCATCTGGTTCCTCACCAAAGCATTGTCTGGTCTATCCTCTCAATTTCCATCCTGGTGTCCTCAAACAGCAGATGTCGCACCCTTTTGGCATCATTCCTGCTGGCAGGGTTCTTGAGGCATCTCCTTTGGATGTGTTCACTGACATCACATCTCGTGCAGATGAGCCTACCTCAGGAGTCAAACTGGTTGATAGGACGTTGTCCTTCTTTTCTTCTCAGGTGGGGCATCATCTCTCTTACTCCTTGATTCCTTTCTGGTCGATCACCATAGGGTTCCGTTCTCCAACCTTTCTTAAGATCTCACACCTCTTTGCACACTTCTGTGACTTTCCTAGTGAGGGCATCAATCTGTTCAGCCCATACAGGTTCAGACCCAGAGCTAGGCCTGTGAAATGGGATTTGTGTCTGGGCCTTCTGGGTATAGGCCTCATCGGTACCTGGGTAATGACTTGACTGAAATTGTCTCTCCAAGCATGTTCCTGATGTTCACCGATTTTCCTGCCTCCATCCTCTGGTGGAGTATTCTGGCCACATAACAATGAGGAATGTCATCTCTTGCTGGCACACGGCAGCTTCTTCTCCTGCCCAGCTTGGGCTAAAAATGCATATTGCCTTCTCTTTAAAATCCAAAAAGAGGACATCTGGGTCTTGCAGACGAAGCATTCATAACTCTCTCCTCAGAGCTTCGCTAAGAACTCCATCTATGAATTTCTCCTTGAGGGTCTTGTCTGGGTCTTGCACATCTTGGGAGTCTATCTTCTCTATGGCCTGCAGCACCACCTGTAAACATAGGGTGTACTACCTCAGCATTTCTTGAGGTCTCTGCATCCAACAGCAAAATGTCATCTTCAACTCAGACATGGTCAGGGCATCAAAGGTGTCGCGCAACCTATTGAAAATCCGGTCTGCGGTGGCCTTTTCTCTTTCGTGCCATGACCGCATTTCCTGTTGGGCAGCTCCCTTTAACTATCCCAATAGAATTTCTACTTGCAGCTGCTCTGGAACTTGGTAAAGCCAAAACATCGACTGTATTTTGGCTCTAAATTCTCCCAAAGTGCTGGAGTCTCCACCACCTGACACTCCTGTGTAGCTGGGAAGCCATGGCACCCCAAAATAATCCAGCATGATCAACGGGGAATGTTGCATCCATCCTGGGCCTTCTCCCACTCCTCCATCTTTCTCACTACTACTTTCAGATCCTTACAGCATCTGGACTCTATTCCTTCTCTGGCTTTTGACTCTTTGGAGAATGCTCTATACCCTGTTTGCTGCTCCAAAATGTTGTTGTGGGGTGTTGTGCCCTAATGGTAATGTGTGCTGGGATCCACTAAAATAAAAGGGTGGCTAGAACAACAGTGTTGTGATGACCCAAATAAATCACAAACTATTTACCAACACCAGTGCCGCTCCCTGCAGGTGGAATGGTGGAAGTACACTTCCGGTTCTCAAGAAGGTGGATGTTATCACCTGACAAAGAAAGGCAGGAGTCATGAATGAGTGTCAGATGCTTTACGGATTTATTGTCAAACAAGGAAAGGAAGACACGGTCACAGGGAAGAGGGGTAAACTAACACTCCTAAACTCCTATATGAGGAGAGCTCTAAAATTCCTATAAGAGGACAATTCTACAGTAAGAATTACTGTAACAGCTACACTGTAAGAGCATTTTTGTACTATAACTCTAAGGTCAGAATGACTGTAACAGCTATGCTGTGAGAGCATTTGCACAAGACAGAAATCTGATGACAACTGTATAGTTCTCTCTACCCCTGAGGTGCACCTCTGACTAAGTGTCTACCACCCTGGAATACTCCAAACATAGTGACTACTACAGTATGCTATAGCAAAACTCTATGACTGATATTATCAGCAGTCCATGCATGACTGACATTTTCTCTGTCATCGTGGGGCTGTTCAGTTGTATGAAGAAAGACAAGATGAAAGGAACTTGTACAAATGGGAATAAACAGGCTGGATGGCCAATGTAGTTCCTAATACTTCCTGTAGCACTAAAAGGATACAGAGAGGTTTTCTAAACAGACCATGAGTCCATCAGCCACACCCAACTCTCCTGGGTTGCTGTAAATCAGAACAAGCATGAAGATTCTCTTGGCTAGGAATCCACTGAGAGCTGCCGGAATTGAAGCACAAAGAATCCGGCCACAGTCCACTGATGGACAGCCGAGGTGAAATGGCGAATGCAGTGACCACCCTGTCACAGCCCGCTGGTGGACTGTTGGGTATAGAATTTGCAAAACACCCTTGCCACAGCCTTCTGGTGGACTGCTAAGTATGAAAGATGCAAAAGACGATGGAAGGACCTCATGGAAATTAGGAACCAGGATGAGGAAGTTTTTGGAAATTGGAGGATAACAGAGTTCTGGGTGCCAAGGCTAGTTGAGCCAAGGACATATGTTAAACAATAAACAGGACATTGGCTGGGGTAACTGAAATGGACAATCTTAGCATCACTACAACAGATGAGGCAAAATAAGAAAACAGATGGCAGAATCTGAACTGGGCCAGGCTGTACACTGGGACTGTTAGAGGAAAACAATAAATGTGACATTGCAAGGGTATGGCCATGGACACGGATCTTCAATAGTCCTGTGTTTTTTTTAATTAAATATATTTTATTGAATTCAAGAGTCCTGTTGCAGACTGATTCTGAGGTGCATTCATGGAATACCCTTAGAAGATTGCTGAAGACTGATTCAGAAATACACTTGTGGAATGTCCTTAGAAGGTTGCTGAAGACTGATTTGGAATATCACTTGGCACAAGAGGCTGACATGATGCAGTATACTGTAATTGCACTTCTAGGGCAATTACTCAATTTACAAAACTTGCTGTTTCAGTAGTTCAAACAAAACTCACAGTTCAAACAGTTATTCTCAGTATTACAGTTACAATGGTGGTCAGTGTCACACTCTCTGCATGTCCAGACCACAGTAAATAAACAGATACTTGGTTACTTCTCCAGGGACACTTCCTTGGTGGAGGCCCTTTCTGGTTGTGGAATTCTGCAGTGGGGTCCCTTTAACTAAAATAGGCTCCCAAGCAACTGTGGGTACAGTGGCTAGCTAAATGTTGGATGGCCCCTTTAAACTGTGGGGTACACTGGCTGGTGTGGCCCCTTCAAACTACACAGGGCCTGGTGGCCCCTTTAAACTAAGGGCCTGCTGTGACTGGGCCCCTTTAAATACACTTTGCCTACTGAGGCAGGGCCCCTTTAAATACACTGGGCCTACTGTGGCTGCCCCCCCCCTTAATGGGGGCCATTGGGGTACGTTTGTTCCTCATGAGGTATTTGACTTCACCTTCTCTAATTTGCTAGCTCATAATAGGCTGCCCCTTTGCCCTATCTGCTGCTTAGATCTTAGATGCCTATTGTGCCCTGCCTTAGTGGGAAGGCATCGTTCCCATAGGCCCTCGGAAGGTGGTACCCCCCCCATAAGGCATCTCCTCTGGCCCTTCCTGGTGATTCTGGCCTTGGCTGGTGATATTGAGCTAAATCCAGGTACTGCCTATCAGGCCTCTTCACTTCCAATGGACTGGCGTAAGGGCAAGGGGTTAAAAATTGCTCACCTTAACATCAGTAGTCTCTTACCAAACCTGGATTAACTCTCTGCCTGGGCCGCACACTGTAAGCCCGATATACTTAGTATTATTGAAACTTGGCTGAAACCTTCAATTCCTGAATTGGACTTCGTGCTCCCTGGCTTTGAGCTCATCAGACAGGATCGGCCGGGAAAAAGCGGGGAGGTGGTATTCTAATTTACTACAAGAGTCACCTTAATGTGTCTGTGGTGACTCATCAGCAGTCCTCCCTGTCTTCATGTGAGCTGCTTCACTCTGTGTTGTTACTTGGGAATACAAAGAAGCTGCATGTTATCTGTACATACAATCCCCACAAGGGTGGTCTGCTTGGGCTATCCCACCTCCTTGGTACCATTGGTCCTAAGGCTGGGGATAATGAGCTTCTGATCCTGGGTGATGTGAATTTAAACTGTTGTGGAGGAAATTCCAAGCAGTTTGAACCCCTGCTTGCCAGTCTTTCCCTGACTCAGCTTATTCAGGAGCCCACTAGATGGTCTACCAATGGTGGTGCTAGCTCCCTATTGGACTGAATCCTGTCCAATCGTCCTGAGAGGATCAGCTCCGCTGGTACCCCTCCTGACACTATCTCCGATTACACCCCGGTGTACTGTGTGTGGAAAATCTCCTCCCTAAAAATTTCCCACAAAATCATTCATGTTAGAAATTTTTCCAGGTTTGATCTGGGGTTATTCCATGAGGATCTGAGGTTCACTAACTGGTCTGACGTGCTTAATGCCCATGACCCCTCTACTGCTGTCACCTAATTCCTCACTATCTTTGGCACCCTGCAGGTCAAGCATGCCCCTCTTATTAGGCGGACAGTAAGGGGGTCTGCCACTAAATGGCTGCATGGGGGCCTCCTTGCCCTCATGCAGGCTAGAGATAATTGTTGGGCTAACTTTAAGGGCACGTTGGATCAGATCATTTTTCAACAGTACAGGAGGCTCAGAAATGAGTGCAAAAAAGCTATCAGGGTGGCTAAGAGTGAATATTGTAAATCTGCCCTTCTTTGCTAAGCTAGGGACCCTAGGCAGTTCTGGAGGAACATAAAGACATAGTTAGTAGCTCTTCTAACTCTGGGGTCTCTGATATGATCATAGGTGGGTCTAGTTGTAATAATCCACTTACCATAGCCAATGCTTTCAACTCCTACTTCTCGGACCTGTCTGCGTTCACCTCCCTCTTCCCTGCTGGAGGGAGTGACAGTAGCCCATTGGCCTCCACCCCTCAGGAAACATAGAAACATAGACTTTGATGGCGGATAAGGACCGCTTGGTCCACCTAGTCTGACCATTTCCCTACATTCAGGATAAGCTGCAGATCCTAGTTAACCAACAGCCTATTTCTTCTTACCCCCCACAAGAATTGCCTTATGTCTGTCCCATGCATTCTAGAATTCTCGCACAGTTTTAGACCCCACAACCACCTCAGGAAGGATGTTCCATTCGTCCACCACCCTCTCAGTGAAAAATACTTCCTCACATTGCCCCTGAGCCGTCTCCCCTGTATCTTCAAATTGTGTCCCCGTGTTCTTGCACATCTCTTTTTCTGTAAGATGCTACCCTCTTGGACTTTGTTGATTCCACTGAGGTACTTAAAGGTTTCTATCATGCCCCCCCTCTCCCTCCTTTCCTCAAGGGTATACATGTTAAGTTACTTTAGTCTCTCCTCGTATGCCTCCTCTTGCAGACCCTGCACCATTTTAGTTGTCCTCCTCTGCACTGCCTCCATCCTGTCTATGTCCTTGTGGAGATGGGGTCTCCAGAACGGGAGACAGTTCTCCAGATGGGGTCTCAGCAACTGTCTGTACAGAGGGATAACAACTTCCTGTTTTCTGCAGTTGATGCCTCTCCCTATACATCCCAGTATCCTCCCAGCCCTCCCTACTGCCTTCTCACATTGCTTGCCAACCTTAAGGTCATCCGATATGATTACCCCAGGTTCCTTTCCATTTTTGTTGTTGTTACTACCCCCCCATTGTGTAATCTTCCCTTGGGTTTTTGTTTCCCATGTGCATTATTTTGCTCTTCTTTGCATTGAATCCAAGCTGCCATACTTCTGATCATTCCTCCAACCTTGCCAAGTCCCTTCTCATCCTTTCCACGCCTTCTTGTGTATCAACCCTGTTGCAGATCTTTGTGTCATCTGCAAAGAGGCATACTTTTCCTTCCAGTCCCTCTGCAATGTCACTTATAAAGGCATTAAAAAGGACTGGACCCATTACTGAACCCTGCAGTACCCCACTAGTAACCCCCCTTTCTTCAGCGTGGACTCCATTTACAATTACCTTCTGCGTCCTGTTGTCCAGCCAATGTTTTACCCAGGCTACCACCCTGGGACCCACTCCCAGGCTGGTTAATTTGATTAATTAATCTTTTGTGTGGGACTGTGTCAAATGCCTTGCTAAAGTCTAGGTAGGCCTTGTCCACAGCCCCTCCCTGGTCTACTACTTTGATCATCCAGTCAAATAAATCAATTAGATTCATCTGACATGACCTTCCCGCTGTGAACCCATGCTGCCTTGGGTCCTGTGTCCCACTGGCCTCTAGGTGCTCAACAATTCTTTCCTTCAGAAGTGATTCCATCACTTTCCCTACCACAGAGGTCAAACTTACAGGTCTGTAGTTTCCTGCCCCTGTCTTTCTCCCACTTTTGTGAAGGGGAATTACATTTGCTTTCCTCCAGTCCTCAGGTACCACACCATCCTCCCATGATTTGTTAAAAAGGGTAGTCAGTGGTGTCACTAGTTCTCCCCTTAATTCTTTTAGAATTCTGGGGTGAATTCCATCAGGCCCCATTGCTTTGTCCACCTCCAGTTTTAGGAGTTCTTTCAGAACCCTTTCTTCTGTGAAAGGACTGGGATTGACCCCCCTATCCAGAGTGCTTCTATTAATTGGATTAGGCACCTCCCCCTCCTCCTCTTTTGTGAATACTAAGCAGAAGTATTTGTTCAATATTCCTGCTTCTGCACTGTCCCTCTCTGCCCATCCACCGTCCATTCTATTCAGCCTCACTATCCTTCCCTTTGTCTTTCAACACTCCCTGATGTACCTATAAAAGGCTTTATCCCCCTTCTTAACTGAGTTGGCTATCTTTTCCTCAGTTTGGTCCTTTGCTATTCTGACTTCCTTCCCTGCTTCCTTCTGCCTTAACTGGTACAGTTCTCTGTCCTGCTCCTTCTGTGTTTCCTTATGCTTCCTAAATGCTATCTTTTTCTCCCTAACCTTCCCCACCACCTCTTTTGAGAACCATAGGTCCCCTCCTCCCATCCACTATTTTATCTTAGGGCCGTGTCCGTCTTGGAGACACAGAGACTCCTTTCTGGTCTCTCCCCAAATTCTAGTGCAGGCATGATAGCATGGAGCCCAAGCTTCTACAGTTGGGTGCCTCCTTCATAGCCTTCCCAGTGGCCCACATCCTTAACATGTCACTTGCCTCTGGTGTTGTTCCTGACATCTGAAAAGTGATGAGGATTGTCCCTGTGCTGAAGCAGGGCAACCCCAAGGTCCTGGACAACTACCGGCCGATTGCCATCCTTTCGGCTATTAGCAAACTCCTAGAGAAAGTTGTGGCTGAACAACTCATAGAGTATATTCAGGCCCATGAGTTGCTGTCCCCTGCGCAGCACAGCTTTTGAAAAGGGTATAGTACATCCTTGGCTCTTGTCTCTGTCTCCTCTAGTATCAGGGTGGCCATGGACCAGGGCAAACTCACTGGGGCCATATTCATTGACCTATCCAAGGCCTTCAATCTTGTGGACCATGCATTACTCTGCTCACAGATAAGGCCCTCTGGCCTGTCCCCTCCAGCCCTGAGTTGGTTTAGTAATTACCTCCAGGGCAGACAACAACTTTCCAAATTCAACAAGGTCCTCTCTGACACCACTCCTGTGACCTATGGTGTACCCCAGGGATCAGTCCTGGAGCCCATTCTCTTCTCTGCATTTGTCAACAATCTTTTTGCTTCTGCTACCAACTGTAGTGCTACCTTTTATGCGGATGATCTGGTCATCCTTACCCATTCCCAGGACATTGTGGTCATCAACCTCCAACTGAGTGAGGATTTCAGGAATATTCAGTCCTAGGTAACATCTCACAAGCTGGTCCCCAACCTAAAAAGAACTCTGGCCATGCTTTTTGGATCACTGGCCAAGATCAAGGCCTCCCCTGCCCTTCTGTGTGTTACTGGTGCAGATGTTGCTCCTCTCCTAACTACAATCTCCGTCAAATACCTTGGGGTGATGCTCAACCCGCAACTCAACCTGGGGTGTCATATCCAGAATGTGTGCAGAGCCGTCAACTGCAAACTGGGTCTTGCCTACAGAGCGAAGAAAAATCTGACATCTGCTGCTCATTTGGCATTGGCCAGAGGTGTTCTTCTTCCCTCGCTGTGCTATGGTCTTCTCCTGTTTCCACACACCTCCAAGGTCCACCTTACTAGGTGGAACACGACCTACAATAACATCTGTTGCTTTGCCCCGGCTGCCCCTCGCCTCACCCATCATTGTGAAGTATATGAAAAACTTGGCTGACTCTTCCTGGCCAATCACATGAACTTTGGGTTGGGTTGCTTCCTGGGCAAGGTGATCAGAACTGGTACCCCTCCAGGACTGGCGAAGCTCCTCAAACCTGCTGACTCCTCCTCCTCCTACTCCCTCAGGTCTCTGGGTCCTGGTGTGCTCAAAGTACCTCATACCCATACGCAAATAGGGGACAGGGACTTTGTCTCATGTGCTCCGAGGCTATGGAACTCCCTTCCTGCCCCTGTTCACTCCTCCCACTCCCACTTGTGCCTCCGTAATTTACTGTGGGGGTTCTTGAAGCTAGCCTTTGTGTGTGAATGTCCTAAGCCACCATAGCCAGTTCTGGACTCTTAAACTGGACTCATCTAACCTTTGGGATCCCCTCTTGTAGGCTCTGCCAATATTGCCTGCTGTCCTTTACTCTGTGATTCATATGATGTGCTTGTTTCCTTGCTTAGGAGTTACCTATAATGTGGCTCTGATTAAGAGTCACTCTTACTTTGTAAATTGTACATTGGTACTGCTTTTGTCATGGTATGTCTATGTATTTTATTTATATATATATATATATATATATATATATATATATACACACACACATATATATATATATATATATATATATATCCTAATACTGCTTACTGTAGACTATCTATGTTCACCTGATTCCTTTTGACTCTGTATACTGCCCTACTTGTGTTATGTTCCCTGTTTGAACCTGTGTTTTTCATTGTACTCTCCCGGGTCGTACCTGAAAATAGGCATATAACTTGTCTAGTGTACCTACTGTACCTGGTCAAAAAAAGCTAAATCAATAAATAAATTCACTGGGCCTACTGTGACTGGGCCCCTTTAAATACACTCCTGGGCCTTGTCACCCTTTTAAATACCTCTCAGGCCTTGTCGCCCGTTTAAATACTCTTTGGGCCTTCTTTACCCTTGCCCCACCTTAACTCTGCCTCTGAGCATCGCCACACCCAGAATGAATATTAAATATTTGAATCAGGCCCTCTGGCCCATCCCATGGCTCTCGGACAGTCTTCTTTGTGCCTAGCACCTTTAGTAAAATAAAAAAACTTCTATTTATTTACTGGTGGTCAGCACTTGAGTTGTGTGCTGCCACTTACTCACCGCCCCAGCCCGGAGAGAAGGAAGTGGAATCGGCAGGTAGGAGGTGCTGGTAGAGGGAGGGACGTCAGGCAGCAACAGGATGACTGGGGACCTTGCGAGGTCCCAAACTGCTTCTAAATGATGCGGCACCACTACCACTGCCTCCAGGGGACCAGTTTTCACATTTTAAAGAAAATAATAAAACGGAGCACAAAACCCTTCTTCAGGGGCGAGATGTTCTCCTTCCAGGTATCCTGTGATAAGGGCATCTGCTATTGAGCACTTACAAAAAGGGTGACTCAATAGCAGCGCCTGTTCACAGGGCTACTGGACGGGGGAGTGAATACAAATATACTGACATCCTGTCACTATATGTACATGCACGCGTGGGGAGAGTGAGCACGCTGTGCAATGGGTGGAAGGGGAGGGAGGGTTTGTGAAGTGTAGTGTGGTGGTGGGCTGCCGAACTGGCCATGTGGCATGGTGGGTTCGTGGCAGACAAGGGTTGAGAGGGTGCCTGGTTCAATTCTGGGCATGTCTGTATTTTTGCGCTGGTCCAGTATTTCATTTTTTTTATTTTCACCCCCCCCAACATGCACCCCCCTAGAGTTGAGAATCCTTTAGTAGGTGGGTGCGGAGGGAGGTGCAGCACCCAGCAAAAACATAAAAACTAAGTTTCTGGTGCCGTTTTTGTCTGCACCATGAGTGCACATCACCAAAATTGATTTTCGCCGATGTACACTCGCCCTAATGGCAATCACCCTTTCGCGATCACTGTTATCACATAGAACCCTCCTTCCAGTGTGTCTTATGGCATGACAGACCACACAACATGACAGGTAGGCAGTTTTCAGTGACTGGAGGCAGCAGAGGCACACAAGAAAGCATTCAGGGACAACTTCAACCCTCCTGGCAAGCTCTTCTTGTCCCTCCTCACGTTCTACATCCTCTCTCCTCCACAGTCACCATGATTCTCCCTTTCAACAGCTTATTTTTTAAATAGCAACACTCTGGTTTTGGTTTTGGAAAGCTGGGAATGTGCTCCCTAGCATGGTATTCTATCCTGGGCACAATGCATACATATGCCAAGCGCTGGCATAGACATATTAAACTTAGCAATTCTGGCTTTATTTATATTACATTATGCAGTAGTGCTGCTGGAGGGAATTAATTGTTTTTCCCTAAGGTGTTGACTGTATCTATAACTTGGGCATCTGGGCATTTCTGGGGCACCTTATGCTTGCTGAGGTGCATTTCTTTTGCTTTCTGTTGTGCCCCCAACTTTGGGGCACTACACTACACTTGGTTTTAGCTAACAGTGACAGGGTGAAAGAGGTCAAGGTAGGGTGCCATCTAGGCAACAGTGACCACCATATGGTCTGGTTCAATGTGAACACACGCGAGGACAAGAGTCACTCCAAGATCAGGGTTTTAGATTTCAGGAAGGCAGACTTCCAGGAAATGAGAGCCAGCCTAGCAGAGTGTCTTAGACACAGAGAAGGGGAAAGGGGTGGAAAAAATGTGTGAGGACCACAAGAGAGCTATGGCACAGGTAACTGATCAATGCACTAGGAGGGTCAGTAAGACAAATAAGAAAAGGAAACCCCGCTGGTTCTCCAAGGAGGTAGCAACTATAGTAAGGAAAAAAAGGAAGGCATACAAGAAATTCCAGGTATCAATGAAAGAAGAAGATAAGGAAACTTATAATTAAGTACAGAGGCAAGCAAAGAAAGCCATAAGGAATGCCAAAGCGCAGACTGAATAAAGGATAGCACAAGGTGTAAAGGGGGGGGACAAAACCTTCTTTAGGTATATAAGGGAAAAGAGAAAAACCAAGGGTGGAATAGTAAGACTAGCAGCTGCAGAAGGGAGGCTAGTAGAAAAGGACAGTGAGCAAGCAGAAGTCTTATTATGTTTTGTGCTCACTGAAGGGAACGCAGGGGATGGACCAAACCTACAAAACGGTAGCACCCAGGGACTGGGGCTGATACAAGCCCCTTCACAAAGGGACAAATCTTGGAAGCCCTGAATAATCTGAAAGTGAACAAAGCAATGGGGCCAGATGAGATTCCCCAGAGAATTCTCAGGGAGCTGAGGAGCATACTGGCTGCTCCACTAGCAAAACACTTCACCAAATCACTGGAGAGTGGGGCAGTACCAGAATGCTGGAGAAGAGTAACAGTGGTCCCACTTCACAAATCAGGGAGCAGAGAGGAGGCAGGCAACTACGTCCAGTGAGCCTCACATCGGTGGTGGGAAAATTGATGGAGACTGCTCAAGTAGAGGATAATAGCATATCTGGAAACCAGTGAACAACAAGACCCAAAGCAGCATGGTTTCACGGCAGGTAGATCTTGCCAGTCAAACCTGGTTGACTTCTTTGACTCGGTTACAAGGGCAGTAGGTCAGGGAGTGGCAGTGGATGTGGTCTACCTGGACTTTAATAAGGCCTTCAACTGTGTTCCACGCATAAGGCTGGTAAAGAAGCTTGACAACATGGGGGTGGGTAGGGCGTTGGTTGGTGGTTGAACAATTGGCTGAGAGGAAGAATACAAAGGGTGCAGGTAAGCAGCACAGTATCAGCTGAGAGGGAGGTGACTAGTGGTGTTTCATAGGTGTCAGTGCTGTGGCCTCTACTCTTTAATGTATTCATATCCAACATCACGAATGGACTAGAGGGAAAAGTGTGTCTATCTGCAGATGACACCTAGATATGCAACAGAGTATACTCCCTTGAGGGAGTGATGAGTATGAACTCAGACCTAAGAAAACTGGAGGAGTGGTCAGAGACTTGTCACTTGAAATTCAATGCCAAAAAGTGCAAAGTCATTCACTTAGGCAGAGGCAATTCCAAAGAGGACTACTACCAGGGGGGAGGGTTAAGCTAGCTTCCACCAGCCAGGAACCTGATCTGGGAGTCATAATATCAAACGACCTGAAGGTGGTGAAACAGTGCAAAAGGGCAGTGCTGAAAGCAGCGGCATGCTGGGTTGCATTGGGAGAGGAATAACAAGTCGCAGGAGGGAGGTGGTGCTGCCACTCTACAGGACACTTGTGTGCCCCCACATGGAGTACTGTATACAGTACTGGATGCCGTACCTCAAAATAAACATTGACAGAATTGAGATGGTGCAAAGGAGGGCAATGAAAATGAATCAGGGACTGCACCAGATGGCATACGAGGAAAGGCTGAGGGAGCTAGCTCAACATGCACTCCCTGGAACAAAGGAGGGAGAGAGGGGACATGATTGAGACCTTCAAGTATATTAAGAGTATAAATAAGGTTAGCATTCAGGAGCTGTTTCAGGTGAAGGAGAGTGACAGAACTAGAGGACATGATATGAGACTGAAGGGTGGGAGGTTCAAGAGCAATGTTAGAAAGTTCTTCTTTACCGAGAGGGTGGTTGACCCATGGAATAGCCTGCCTCAGGAGCTGGTGGATGCCAAAATGGTGGGAGAGTTCAAAAACGCATGGGCTAGGCATAAGGGTATAATTTCACAGAAGGGCTGGGGAGTAGTGTCCTATTAAATGTTCTGGGCAGACTAGATGGATGTTGTGGTCCCCTTCTGCCATCACTTTCTATATTTCTATGGTTCATTTGTGCTTCAGTGATATGTATTAGGCCCTGCTGTTCTCTGGTCTAGAAGAAAAAGGAATACATGAATATGTCTTCTGAGCTGGCCAGAGAAAAACCTTGATGGACCCTCTCTTTCCTCTTTGGCATGTTTGTATGTTTTCTGGAATCAGATTCTTACACAAACTGGTCACTTTGGTTGAGCAGTCATATGAGATGGAGGTTGCAAAACCACTTTAGACCACTATGGCCAGATGCAAAGTGTCCCATCATGTAATGTAAATTGCTTCCTTACTGTTTTTTCTAATTGTGAATTTGAGTGCTGTGTTTGAATATGTGGCAAGAGGACTTTAACATTATGGTCAGGGAACCCCTGGCCAAGTGATCCACCTGTTCCTCCCAGAGATACCAATTTTGCTATGAGGTTTGCTCATTCTGGCCATCCTTCCCCAATGAATTCAAGAATTGTTGTTCTCCATGAGAAACTGATTTGACCTGATTTAAAAAAAAAAACTGCACCACTTTCTTTTGGAACTTGTTCCATAGGATTATCATTCTTTAAGCGAAACAAATCTTCCTCATATTACCTATTCTATCCTCCTTGAACAATTTAGTATGTCCTGTAGGTCTACTTCTCCAATCAAGCCAAAAGAAAAAATGTTATGAGAGATACTGTAATTCCATTTTTTCTGTTGCCTCAGCATTGACAATGGACTTAGTCATAACTGCTGGGTAATTACTTCATCCAACTAGGGAGGATGGTACACAAGCAAAACTATGATGTCAGTTTAGAACCCTGCCTCTCACAGTGTTCCACTGAGAGTTAGAAGTTTGTTGGCAATGTCATGTAATACAGCCGCAGGCCAGTTAGGTTTCAGTGCACGATCTGCTGTCACACATATTTATTTACGTAAAAGTTTCTGTATTTATTTGTTTTAGTCAGCAGCCAAAAGTTAAGTTTTTTATTCACTGTACAGTAGTTGATTTTTTTTAAATCACTTACTGCTGAGTCTGAGTGGTGGTTTAGTCTCTGGGGGAAAGACAAGGTGGCCAGTGGTCCAGAAGGAAGAACTGTGGTGGGTGCATGCGCAGAAAAGGGGAAATCATGTGCATGTTTGCTGTTATAAACACTCCTTTATAATGACAAATTATTCCATGGTTTCCCTATGGGAAAAAGGAAAACCCATTAATTATACAGTATACAGTACACCTCTTACAATGTACACATTTGTGTAGTGCTGTTGTGTCCGTTATGAGAGGCTGTCTGGGAAATCCATAAGAGCAATTTAATATTTTGTTAGCAGCCCGTGTATCACTTTACAATAACTCATCATTTACTTAACACCTCCTACCTCTGGGACAAACCGCATGAGTGTTTCCAACCTTTGATATGCTGGTCCAGTACAGTAGTATACAATATGACTCAGTTGTTCACTCTGTTCATCTCACTGTTTTCTGTAACCCTGCCTGACTTGCACTGCCTCTCCCTGCCCATTGTTCACTCTGTTTGCTCTGCTCATCTCGCTGTTTTTGGTAACCTCGCCTGGTTGTAAAACAAGCTTGCTGTTCAGGGGCTTCAGAGACCCCATACAAGGAGACAAAAAAAGGTAGCCATTTGTAACTGAGGTGCTTGCCATCGGGAAATAAAGAAATGATAGTCATTCAGAGAATGAGAGGATGAGACACACACCATGCCAGGATATAAAATAATAAAAGTAATGAACTGCAAACCCTTCTGATTTGCCAATTCCATAGCTAATTTAAACAAAGATTTAAACAAAGTTAGCAGTGTGTAGTTTTTATTACATAGCTGAAGCCCATCCTATGCTTGTAAGAGATAACAGAGACAGTGCAGTACCACCGTGATTTCTCACTGCCTGCCCAGATGTGCATCTCGGATTGTACCTTACTCATTAGCACCTCGTCAATCAATGCCTGGTTCAGGTTACCTGATTAAGCTGATTAGCACCTCATTAGGTGCCTCTGGCATCCCCTGCAGACGATGGAAATAATGCAGCATAACAGGTATGTTTATAACAGGGGTCCTATGGCAGTGGTTTGGGAAATCAATTTTCGGCCATACAAACTGAATGTCCAGTTTAAAGTTGTACAGTATAAGTCGTGTATACGCCATAAACTTTTGTAAAGAATATCTGATACAATGATTGATAACAAATAGAATAATAGATAGGTGAGTGGGTATTACAAGTGAATAATACCATTGAGAGGTTCTGTGAGGTTTCTTTGTCCCCAGAACCTCAAGATGGTATTACTCATGAGTGATACCCACTCACCTATCTGTTGTTTTTTGTAATATATGGACCGATTTCTTCGAGTCTGAGTTTTTTTTTCCTGGCATGCTGTGACTCGCTCTCTCCGTGTCTCGCTCCGTGTCTCACTCCCCCCGCCCCAGCTGTGGCTCTGTTTCGTAGCATCCTTTTCTGCAGTGCATTTTAGTCCTACCTTTCAGTTGCAGGCATGCAGGATCAACCAGACAACTTTTGAAATGGAGGACAAAAAGGATGCATCAGCAAAACAATGAAAACAAAGGGGACAAATTTCTCTTGGAAAGCGAGAGACGGGCGCCATGTTTTTTGAACTGCTCTGCCCGCCGACAAACAATAACTGGCCAATCACACAGAGGAAAGATGCCAATGGGGATGCATGCAGTCACTAGGGCTGTGCAGGAAGGGACATGGCACCATGGCAACTGGGTTTCTTGACAGGCAAACTTGCACATGCGCTGTGGCATTTCAGTGATAATACTATCGTTCAGAGGTGGAACAATGGTATTATCACCTCTGAACGATAGTATTATAAGCAAGGAACGATAGTAGTATCACTTGAGACAGTGGTGTATTATCGGAAATTTTTTGTATGGGACAGGATGGTATTATTTCACTGTCTCCATACATTACAAATAGAATAATAGAGAGATAAGTGTGTATTACAAGGCAGTAATACCATTGAGAGGTTTTAAGGACATGGAACCTCAAGAGGGAAGCTCGAGAGGTCCTTAAGTCCCCAAAACTTCGAGATGGTATTACTGTCTTGTAAAACACTCATCTTTCTGTTATTTTTGTAATATATGAATCCATTGATAATACTACAGTTGGAGATGACCTTTGAACTGTAGTATTATCAGCAAAAACAACAGTATTATCACTTTTCAGGATAGTATTATTGAGAGTAGTGATGTATTACTGGGAAATTTTTGTATAACTTAGTATAGTATTATTGAGGCTTATCCATATATTACAGTTACTCAAATGCTTTCTCAACAACAGGTGAAAAAAAAAAGCTGAATGAAACAATGAAAGGCACAGCACAAATTCTATGTCAATATAGCAAAAAACTTTGTACTAAGAATAATATAACAAGCACAATCTGAATTTAAAACTGCTGGGAAAGTTTTTTCTCCTAGAAAAAGAAAATTACAGCGCTTGTAAGTGGATCCCAGAATAAGTGCTGGAACTAAGAGAAAAATAAATTACAATTTCAGCCAGAAATATGGACAGATATCTACAGATATTTCACAATATTTCTAAAAAGATTCTCTCTGGTGCCCACAGTGGTACTGCAGGCAGGGAATTTCTCTATGGATATCACAGAAATTTCAGGCATTATTTGGTCATGTCTGTGGCTGCAACTTTAAGTTAGGGTGTGTGGCAGGTGTGGGCTGCAGGGTCATCCTCATATACTAGCCTCCGGGGTATGGGGGTGATTTCCTGAAGGAGATGGCAGATTTCATGTATGACCAAGTATTGGATGCCACCAAGCTTATAGTGTTGGGGTTCCTCAGTGTTTGGGTTGATTATGAAACCTCACATTTTTGTCAGCAGCTCCTTCAGCTGATGTTATCACTGGACCTTACATAGGTGGTTGCCTCTAGGGTTGGTTGAAATTTATCTTCCTCCAACAGAATTCTGACAGAATCCTTATTTTGCTTCCATGAAAGTTTGCAAAATTTCTGTAAAAATTTTGCAAAATTTTACGGAAATTGCATTGTGGTTATTTCCATCCAATTTGAAAAGTATTTGTCCAGATTGTGCTACATTTGGCATGCTGACTTTGCCAATTCATGTACAGAAGTGTACCAGGCTTCAGAGTTTTATTTTTATAGGTGATTGAGTTAGAAGCCTCCAAACTTTCAGAGATTTTAAAATTACAGTTAACAACTACGTAAACTAAAATATTTTGTTCAAATTGCATCACATTTGGTATGGTGACTTTACCTACGCCAATGCTTATGTGTGCTATGTTTCAGATCTCTAGCTTTAAAGGTGTCTGAGCTATAAGACTCCAAACATTCAAAACTTTTAAAATTACATTTCTCAAGTACGTAAACTGCTGAATTCTAAGCCCCTATAAGTTTAAAGCTAGAGAATGGAATATCACCAATGTTGTTAGATTCATTGACCCTAAATATTAGGCTTTAAGGCAACCCCCATGACCCAGCATCAGCGTGTCATGCTGTCATACTGACAACCCAGGTTAGGAAGCAAGCCCAGGAAGTCGTGACGGGAGGCAGGTCATGGCTAAAACGTACGATTTACATAACCATTACTTCTCTATTCAGCAGTATTTATGACTCTTCCAAGAATATATGCATCCAAATCTTCAATTATCTAGCTCTAAAGGTGGCTAAGTTGTAAGCACAGAAATATTTTCAGACATGTTCACATGAATATTAAATTGACAGACTTTAAGCCCTTATATTTTTCTTACCCTTCATCCAAATCTTATTCAACTTGGCATGACTATAGGACCCATACCAGGCAATAGGCACAAGTTTCAGACCTCTAGTGCAACACAGACCAAATTATAGCTAAAGAATTTCAGAAAATTAAAAAAAAAGTTGTGAAATTTCATGAAACTTTGCAGAATTTCACAGAAATTCCACAAATTTGAAATTTGCTGATTTTGCCCAGCCCCAGTTGCCTTTGTGACTCACCTGTGTGGTCACATACTGGACCTGCTCTTCTCATCAGGTCTTGACATAAGTACAGTCAGGGCTGATCCAGTCATTTGGTAGGATCACCAAGTGATAATATTCCTTTGTGGGGTCCCCCAAGTTAATATATCTCCTGTGGGGATGCTCTGGTATCACTTGTAATTTAAGTTGGAGCCTCATAAACTCCAGGTGGTACTGGACATCTTGGACAAGATGACAGCTTGTGCTCAGGTAGCCGAAAAAGTTGTGGAGCTCTATAATATGGTTCTTGCAGCTGACTGGGACTCCCTGGCACCTTTCCATGTCCATCACTTAACCTCCCATTACAGTTCACCATGGTATTGTGAGGAACTGAATTGGTTGAAGATGAAGCGATGGAAGTTGGAGCACTCTTGGTGGAAATCTCACTCTGAGGAGGAAAAATTGTCTCTGAGAACTCACTATGGTAAGTATCAGAGGGCCATTTCCTTAAAAAAGGCAAAGTTTCTGTCAATGACTTTCACTGCAAGCAAGAATCGACCAGCTCAGCTCTTTCAGACAGTAGACAGATTGTTAAATCTGGCCTATATTGTAATGCCAAACAAAGGGCAGAAAATATTTAAGGGTACTGAAAACAAACTTATAATACAAATTGAATGTGCAATAATATAAAAATAATGTATTAATGTGCTAATCCAAGCCGGACTAGATATATAGATGCATATTGTTCATGTATTATATTTAATGAAACCCTGTTTTTAATGTATGTATCAAGGAAGATGTATAATGTTGAGAAAATTGCTCACTCTACTTTTTACCTTTTGTAATGTGACGTTTTGAAATCGTAATGGCATTAAGTATGCCAAACAATAAACTTTAATTAATTAAATCTGGCCTGCCTGCAATCCAAATGAGCATTTTTTGCAGAGAAATGCAAAGAGTTTGGCCATTTCTTCCTTGATATGCTGGGCTCCATTCAGACCGGGATTGCCTCAAGTGGCCTGTCATGGGCTGGCGATATCCAGAAGGGAAGGGGCAATAATGATTCCCTGTTCTGGGCTGTGTTCTGGCCAGTTGTAGAAGAGGTAGTTTGGGTGATCTTGGGTCTATGCCCTGCATACTGTATGCTGGATCTTTCGCCTGCTTGGCTACTTATTGATATTCTTGAATCCCTAAGGCCAGTATATGCTGAGATTGTTGGGTATTCCCTGAGGGAGGGTGTTTTTCCATCATAGAAACATAGAAGCAAAGAAGTTGTTGGCAGATAAGGACCTCTTGGCCCACCTAGTTTGCCCTATTTTCTCTACCTATAGTGACACTGCAGATCCTACTCGGTCTCTAATCTCCCCCCCTCCTCCCCACTTCTAAGATCCCTCTGGGTCTATCCCATGCATTCTTGAATCCTGTGACTGTTTCAGCCTCAACCACTTCCACTGGGAGGCTGTTCCATGTGGCCACTGCGCTCTCTGTGAAGATGTTTTTCCTCCCATTTCCTCTGAGCCTCCCCCCTTCTATCTTCATAGTGTGACCCCTTGTCCTTGAACATTTTTTCTTTGCAGAACACTTCCTTCTTGTACCTTGTTTTTACCTGTTAGGTATTTGAATGTTTCTATCATATCCCCTCCTTTCTCTCCTTTCCTCCAAGGAGTACATATTTAATTCCTTAAGCCTTTCCCTGTAGGGCTTATGATGCAGGCCATGCACCATTTTGGTTGCCCTCCTTTATACTGCCTCCACCCTATCTATGTCCTTGCAAAGATGAGGCCTCCAGTACTGTACACAGTACTCAAGGTGTGGCCTTACCAGTGATCTATACATGGGCATTATTATCTCCCTCTTTCTGCTGATGATTCCCCTGCCTATGCATCCCAGCATCCTGCCAGCCACCCCCACTGCCTTGTCACACTGTTTAGCTACCTTCAGGTCATCAGAAATGATCACCCTTAAGTCCCTTTCTTGCTTTGTGACTATTAATACCTCTCCTCCCAGTTGATATGTTGCCACTGGGTTTCTGTGCCCCATGTGCATGATTTTGCACTTTTTTGCATTAAAACCCAGCTGCCAAACCCATGACCATTCATCCAGTTTTTTTAGATCATCCCTCATTCTTTCCACCCCCCCCCCCCCGGTGTGTCCACTCTGTTGCAGAGTTTTGTGTCATCTGTGAACAGGCATACTTTCTCTTCCAGTCCTTCTGTAATGTCACTAATAAAGACATTGAAGAGGACCAGCCCTAATACTGATCCTTGTGACACCCCACTGATCACTTTGCTTACTCCAGAGTGAATGCCATTTACCACCCTCTGACTCCTATTGCTCACCCAACATTCTACCCATTTTACTACTTTAGGACTTACTCCTAGGCTTCCCAGCTTGCTTATCAGTCTTCTCTGTGGAACGGTGCCGAAGGCCTTGCTGAAATCCAGGTAGGCCACGTCCACCGCTCCTCACTGATCCACTTCCTTGGTCGCCCAATCAAAGAACTCAAACAAGTTTGTCTGGGAAGTCCTCCACCCTGTGAAACTATGTTGTCTCAGATCCTGTAGACCACTGGCAACAAAAATATTCCCCAATACTTTCCTTCAGTAGTGATCCACCAACAACGTCAGGCTGACATGCCTGTAATTTCATGCCTCCTCCTTTTCTACTTTTGTGGAGGGGGACTACATCTGCCCTCCTCCAGTCCATGGTATCTCTCATGTTTCTAATGACAGGTTGAAAAGAGCTGTCTGAGGTGCAGCCAGCTCCTCTTTCAGTTCCCTCAGTATCCTGCGGTGTGTCCTGTCTGGCCCCAATGTCTTGTCTACTTTTAGCATTGTTAGTTCCTTAAATGCTCATTCTTCTGTAAAAGGACTTGTGTCCACCTCCCATCCCTTTATACCCTTGTCCTTTATCTTTGGCCCATTTCCTACCCCCTCCTCCTTAAATACTGAACAGAAGTATTTGTTCAATATATCCGCTTTTTGGTGGTCCTCTTCTATACAACCCCCTCCTTCCCCTTTTAGCCTTACTACCCCTCCCTTTGTCTTTCTCTTTTCTCTTATGTACAGTATCTAAAAAATGTTTTATCCCCCTTTGTCACTGATTTGACAGTCTTTTCCTATGTTTATGCTTTTGTGCTCTTAACCACCTTCCCTGTCTCTCTTTGTTTCTTTTGGTAAGTCTCCCTGTCCCCCTCCTGTGTATTTTTGTACCTTCTAAATGTCTTTTTTATTTATGTCTTACGTTTTCCACTACCTCCTTAGAGAACCAATAGTGGTCTCATTTTTCTCTTGCCCTTGTTAACTTGCCTGACATACAGGTTTGTAGCTTGTTCAATGCCCTCTTTTATTTTTGCTCACTGTTCCTTGACTCCCTCCAGTTTTTCTATCCCTGCTAGAGCATCCCTGAGTCATTCTTCCATTTTCTTAAAATTGGCCCTCCTGAAGACCAGGACCCTCGCCCTTGTGTGATTCAATTCTAACCCAGTTCTTATATCAAACCACACTGTACGGTAGAGTTGGGGGGATGGAGTGCAAGGAACAGGGCTCACTAAACGAGGGAAGTGACTATTTTTTGTTCCTTACATTGTGGGGCACACAACTGTGTTGGGGAAGGGTGGATTGATGCTTACTACTCGATTTGGGCTGTGAATGGGGGACCAGGAGGTGGGAGGTAAGGCAGAGAGGAAAGGCCTGACTTGGAGCTGGAGCCTGCGTCACATGACCCGGCCTGGCCTATAGGAAGGCCGAAGTCACTGTGCTATAAGGAGTGGCCATCGTTGTAGTTCCTTCAGTCGTGGGAATGGAGGGGAAAAAATGGGGCTCACTGAATGAGGGAAGTGACTATTTTTTGTTCTTTACATTGTGGGGCACTCAACTATGTTGGGGAAGGGTGGATTGATGCTTACTACTTGATCTGGGCTGTGAACAGGGGACAGGGAGGTAAGCTGGAGAGGAAGGGCCTGATTCAGAGCTGGAGACTGTGTCACGTGACCAGGCCAAGCCTATAGGTAGGCTGGCATCTGCATATATCTCCCAAGGGGTCCAGTGACATCACGCATGAGCCACCCTGACACTTGAGTGCTACAACGCAGGAGTGTAAAATCTCAAGTACCATTTGCAGGGCATCAGTAGGGAGGACAGCAGACAGCAGGCCATGTCGGGCAAGGACAGAAGCAAGGAGGTTGCACTAGGGGAGGGGAGAGTAATAAAGAAACAAAAATAGAAAATAAAATAAAGAGGGGAGGAAGTAGCAACTAAGGGGTACAGAGCGGATGTGGAGGTCGATGCACAGAGGCAGACAGATGACTTGGAGGGAGAGTGGAGGGGTAGGGAGGACTGGAGTAGTGGGCTCAGGGAGGCTGGGAGGGTAGTGAGCTACAATGGGTGTGGAACAGCACTGTTCTCGGTGACCTTGTGGAGGGTAGGGGGTAGTCTGGTGGGTAGGCAGTTCAGCCAGCTTAGGCAGGAAATAAAATGCATGAAATGGGATCTGTGGGGAAGAAGCATGTATGACTGGGGGGAGGGGGGGTGGTGGGGCCAGGGGGACAGGGAGGGCTCCTTCACAGGATACATCAGGCTGCTGCAGGCAGAAAAGAGGTGTTAAGACAATAGACCATGGAGCACCAACTCTGCAGAAACCAAGGGTCACGGGGAGGGGGATTCGGTAGGTGGCAGGGAATGAGGGTGGTGGGAGAAGGGTTAGGGAACATGCCCATGGAAAGCAAAGGCAGGGAAGGATTTCAGCGGTGAGCATGGGCATGGGGGTTGGAGACCAGGAATAGGTACGTAGTGTTGGCTGAAGAAGGAAAGCAGGAGGATGCAGGTGGCGACATAGATCAGGGAAAGGAGAGCATGAGGGAGGGGGAGTACAGTGTGCACGGGAAGAGGAAGGACTGTAGGGTAGAATATGGTGGAGCGAGGGAGCAGATGGGGTTATCACGGACCCACTAACAACAAGGGAAGGGGAGCAAAAAAGGTAGAAAGGGGGTAGAGGGCAGCATTAAGATAGGGACAGAGAGAGGAGTAGTGGAGGGGAGGGGCAGGGGAATGAGCACAGTAAAGATGCGGGGGGGAAAAGTACTGGTGGAGGTGCAGTCAGGAGGAAATGGAGGGACGAAGGGGTAGGGAAACAGAGGTGAGGACACTGAAGGAATGGGGTCCAAAGTAGGGCAAAACAGAGCGGCAGGGCAGGTGATGGGGGAAAGAATAGTTATAATGGAGATTAAGTGCTCAGGGGAGTGAGATGAGGAGGTAAAGGAGCAAGAAAAAGCCAGGTCTGGGTAGAGCGTATGCCAGATATGACAGCGGGGAGGGTAGGACAATTCATTCAGAAATGTGTGGAGAGGGGTGGAGATAAACCTCATAACATGGTGCAAATGACCTGGAGAGCAATACGGTGGAAGAAGTGCAGGAGAGGTTCAGGGAGGTAGGAAGAATCTGCTCTCAGGTGGGCAGATTGGTGGCATTCTCAGAGGTACTCCCGGTACCTAAGGCAAGCACTGCTAGGAAGTTAAGAATAGAGGCGTTCAACTGGTGGTTGGGGGTTGCGCAAAAATAAGGTACGAGGTTGTAGGTGGGTGGGGTGAGACATGGAATGATAATCAATCAATCGATCAAAATTTATTTATAGTGCGCTTTTCAACATATCAAAGCGCAAGTACAAAACAGCATCTTACATAATAAATAATGACATAAAAACAATAAAAAGCAGCAATAAACCTATCCAAATGCTAATTCAAATAGATAACTCTTCAGAGACACCTTAAATGATTCCGTGGACAGGCACTCTCTAATCTGACGAGGTAGAGAATTCCACAGGGTTGGGGCCATAAAAGAAAAAGCTCTGGCCCCAGATGACTGAAGGCGAACCCTGGGAATCTCTAGCAATCCCTCATCAGTGGAGCGGAGTGGGCGGAGAGGGTGGTAGGGTCGAAGGAGATCTTCCAAGTAGCCCTGTCCCTGACCAAGTAGGGTCTTATAGGTCAGCAACGTGACCTTGAAGGTGATTCTCCACCGCACCGGCAGCCAGTGCAGTTCGTGCAGCACTGGAGTGATATGGCAAGTTCTTGGTAGCCCAGTCAACAACCTGGCTGCAGTGTTCTGCACCAGCTGCAGGTGATGGAGATCCACCCCCAGCAACCCTAGATAAAGAGCATTACAGTAACCAAGATGCGAGGAAATAAAGGCGTGGACCAACACAGGAACGTCATCATGTGGAACAAGGTGTTTTATCCGGGCAATATTCCTCAGACAGTAAAAGGAAGACTTGACAGCAGTAGATACCTGTACCTTCAACGTTAACTCGCTGTCAAGAATTACACCCAGATTCCACACCTGTTCAGAAGGTCTCAACTGGTTACCCCCTAACACAAGGCCAGAGGGAGACCCAGGAGTCAACTTCTCTACACGATGACCTGGGTCCACAACCAACACCTCAGTCTTATCCGGATTTAGTTTCAACCAGTTTGCACTCATCCAGTCCTGAATCTCAGCGAGGCAGTTATTAAAGACCGATAATGTGTCATTCTGTTCAGGTACAAAGGATATATAGAGCTGAGTATCATCTGCATAGCAGTGAAAACTCAGCCCATAACGCTTTATAATGTCTCCCAACGGCAGCATATACATCGTGAACAACATGAGGGAAAGCACAGAACCCTGTGGCACCCCACAGGACAGAACAAAGGGAGCAGAGAAAAAAATTCCTGAGACTACCCTCTGACTTCTGCCTGTGAGCAAAGAGGAGAACCATCTGAGGACTGTCCCCGACAGTCCGCAGAACAGCTGCAGGCGATCTAGCAACATCCCATGGTCCACGGTGTCAAATGCTGCAGAGAGATCAAGGAGGACCATGATCGAACGTCTCCTCCAATCTCTCACTATTAGGAGATCATTAAGTACCCGAACCAATGCCGTCTCGGTACTATGCCTCTTCCTGAAACAGAACTGGAGAGGATCATAGACCTCATGGGTGGTAATAAAGTCATTGAGCTGCAAAGTGGCTACTTTCTCAATAATCTTGCCCAAAAAGGGCAGGTTAGAGATCGGTCTGTAGTTAAGGCGCAGACAGTCTGGGTCGAAGGGAAGGCTTTTGTGTGTCGCCAATAGCCTCTTCAAAGACTCGAAAACACCCCTTGGTCCAAAGAGCACCAGACTATCTCAGCAAGGACTGGTCCAATCACATCCATGCACCCCACAAGGAGGCATGTGGGACCAGGATCCAAACTACAGCAAGTCAGTCGCAAGCCCTGGACAATCTTCATTATATCCATGATCGCTGGCTGGTCAAAATCTGTCCAGGCAGACTGAGGGCCTGTAACCCCACGTCGATCACTGCCACGCTCATTAGAACGCATACCATGGATCTCCGACCTGATCGATGACACCTTATCCTCAAAGAAACGAGCAAAATCATCACAGGGACTCATCACAAACTCATCACAGGGACTTTGAAACTGGTGCTGGAGAAGTACATTAAAACTAAAATAACTTTAAACTGAGGGGGGAGCAGAGGGGGACTACAAAAATGAGTCACCTAGCAGGGGAGACCATAAGGCCTCACCCCCAGACAGAGAGGAAGGGGGGGAAGGAGGGGAATCTATCAAGGAATAAAAGTAGAGGGAAGGGTTGGGGAGAGGAGGGGCAAGGCACAAAGTGGACTGTTGTATCCTTGAATGCAAGGAGCTTGGCAAACAAGGTAGTAGAATTCCAGGCAATGATGACAGAAGGAAAGGTAGATATTGATGCCATCTTGGAAACCTGGGACACCCAATACCATGACTGGGATCTCATGATCCCTGGATACAAGGTGTACCGCAAAGACCGGGAGGGGGAAGAGGAGGTGGGGTGGCTATTTATGTTAGAGATGGGATACTGTGTACCATGGAGGAAGGGGAAGAGGGGAGGCCAGAACCCATATGGGTACTGCTCCAAAGCTCCAAAGTCAAGAAGATTAGGATGGGGGTGGTGTACAAGCCTCCCTCACAAAAGAAGGAGATTGACAGGAAGCATGGGGAGCAAATCTGGAAGGTCAGTGACAAAGGGAGTATGGTTATAGTTGGTGACTTCAACCTACCTGGGATTGACTGGAGGACCGTGACTACCACAAATGCCAGGGAACAGGTACCGCTTGAGGCTATCCAGGACAGCTACCTAGAGCAAGGAGTGACGGGGCCTACCAGGGAGGGGAACGTACTTGATATTGTGTTAGCAAATGGAGACCAAGTGCAGGATGTGGTTGTACAGTTCCCACTAGCAGGAAGCGACCACCTCTAAGTGTGGTTCTTCCTCAACACAGGGAGTGAGTTGGCTAAGACCAGGACGAGAGTAGTTGACTTCAGAAAGGCAGATTTTGCCAGGATGGGTAGCATCCTAAAGTGCCATCTTGCTGGAATTAGCCCAGGATGGATGCTGAACAGAAGTGGTCAGTCATAAAGAAGGGCTTGAATAAGGCCACAAACACATGCAACAAGTCTCAGAGTAAGCAGTCCATGTAAAAAAAAAACTAGCTGGCTCAGCAGAGACGTGGAGGGAAAGGTGAGGGTTAAGAGATTGGCCTTCAACAGGTTCAAAATATCTGGGTGAGAGGAAGACAAGGAGGTATACTCAAAGGCATCTAGGGAAGTGAGTAGGGCAGTCAGGGTAGCCAATGCAGCAAGGGAGCTGAAACTGGCTCAGGGGATCAGGGATGGGGTGAAGGAATTCTTCAAATACACAAGGGAGAAGGGGAGTTGTAGGGACAAGATTGTCAGAATCAAGAAGAGGGGGGATGGACAGAAAAAGTCGAAGAATGGGCAGAGGCACTCAACGAGTACTTCTGCTCGGTGTTCATGAAAGAAAAGGATGGACCAATACCAGAAGGGAAGGGAAAGGAGGGAAGGGGGGTAGAGGTAACAGATGGGTTCATCCAGGAGGATAGGGTTCTAAAAGGCCTTAAAGCCTTGTGGGTAGACAAGGCACCAGGACTGGACAGTGTATATCCAAGAGTCCTGAAGGAACTGGCGGAGGTGTTGGCCATCCCTCTGATGGACCTCTTCAACACCTCCTTGGAGATGGGGAAGGTTCCCAGGGACTTGAGGATGGCTCACGTGGTGCCACTCCACAAGAGTGGGATGAACTGGGCAATTATAGACAGGTAAGCTTAACTTCTACAGTGGGGAAGTTGATGGAGACCATTCTGAAGGAGAGGTTGATAACCTTTCTGTATAGTAATGGACTACAGGATGAGAGAAAACATGGGTTTGTCTCGGGAGGATCTTGCCAGACCAACCTGATCAATTTCTTTGATTGGGTCACTAGGGCTGTTGACGAGGGCCATGCTGTGAATGTCCTGTATCTAGACTTCAGCAAAGCTTTTGAATGTGCCATACAGCAGGTTACTGGGCAAGCTGAAGGACCTAGGGGCAGGGGAGAAATGGTAGCCCATGATGATAGCACTTATAAATGGGTGACTGTAGAAACAGCGAGTCATTTATAGCACTATCATGATCTGCTACCCTGCAAGGGTAGCAAAGGAATAGCATACAGAGCGACCGGAAGGGGAGGGATGGGGAGCTGTACGGAAGGGGTAAGAGGGAGGGTTAAGGAGGATAGCTGAGCCTGCTGCAACCAAGCCAGCCTTGTGGTGTGGTCGTGAGGGGGGGGCTGGCTACGGTGCAGTAGGCACTGGGTTCGGGACTCGCTGCAGGTAGTAGGCTTGTGGCTGTGCATTAATTTTGTTTATTTTAATGAATTTTGCCCTCTCCTCATGTTGCACCCCCCTGGAGTCGAGAATCCTTAGTAAGGGGGTTGCATGGGGCAAAGCCCCCCGCATGAGGTTGATGGGGGGTGCAGCCCCCCAATTAAAACACTTTAATGCACCAGAAGTTTGTTCGCTGAGAAATGTATACCTCTAAAATCCCTTTCAGTAAATATACATTTGCGATGATAGAGATCGCTGTTTCTTGATCGCTATCATCACATGGAACTGGCAGAAATCCTAGTGGGGTAGATTAGGATCTGACTTCAGGGCAGACAGCAGAGGGCAGTGGTAAGTGGGGCACATCCAAGCCAAGACCTGTAACCAGTGGGGTACTTCAGGGTTCAGTGTTAGGCCCTGTTTTATTCAGTGTCCTAATAGGGGACATTGCAGAGGGGGGTCAAGAGTATGATCAGTCGGTTCACCGATGACACAAAGATTTGTGCAAAAGTGGGCAGTGAGGAAGGGAGGCAGGCACTCAGGGAGGATCTAGATAAACTCAAACAATGGTCAGCAAAGTGGCAGTTGGGGTTTAATGCTAAGAAGGGCAAGGTCATGCACCTCAGAGCCAGAAACCCCAGGACCAGCTACTGGCTGGGGGGAGTGCAGGTATCAGTTTCAGAAGAGGAGGAGAGGGACCTGGGGGTACTAGTCATAGGTGACATGAAGGTATTGGTACAGTGTAGGAGGGTGGCAGCAAGGGCAAATTGGATGCTGGGGTGCATTGCCAGGAGTATCACCTCCAGGAAAGAGGAGGTCATCCTGCCCTTGTATAGATCACTGGTGAGGCCGCACTTGGAGTACTGTGTGCAGTACTGGTGCACTTACCTTAAGAAGAATGTGAGATTACTGGAGGGAGTGCAGTGTAGGGCAACAAAATTGATCATGGGACTAGGGGAGATGACATATGAAGAAAGACTGAGGGAGCTCAACATGTACTCACTGGTGGACAGAAGGGAGAGAGGGGACATCATAGAGACCTTTAAATACTTAAGACGCGTAAACAAAGTCGAGCGGGAGGATTGTTCCTCTTAAAGTGGGGAAGGGTCATGGGAGGGCATAGTCTGAAGCTGGAAGGGGAGAGGTTCAGGAGGGAGATAAGGAGGCACTACTTCACAGAGAGAGTGGTGGTAGGATGGAATGCACTGCCAGAGGAGTTAATCAAACTGAGGACAGTGGACAGTTTTAAGCAGGGATGGGATAGAGTCAGGGGCAGGGGCAGTACAAGCAAGAATATGATGGGAATAGGACCAGGAGAGGTGCTGTAGGAAGGGGATTGGTTGGAGGGGAGTGCAGCAGCAGTAGTATTACACTGCAAGCTGCACACTAGGGCAGACTTGATAGACCTATTGGCCTTTTTCTGCTCGCAATTTCATATGTTCGTATGTGATCACTGGCCCCAGGTGGTCTTCCCACTGTGACGTCAAGTCACACTGTCCCCATTTGTCAGTAGTAGGTCCTATAAGGCTCCCTCTTGAGTGGGTTCCACTACTAGTTCCCTGAGCAATGCCCCTTGTAGGGTGTCCAGGATGTTCATACTCCTGGCTGTAGTTGCAGTGGGGAGGCTCCAATCCATATCCGGTAGTTTGAAGTCTTCTACTATCAATACCCCTGCCCTGTGAGCAATCCTCAGGATTGCTTCCATCATTTCCTTATCCACCTCTTCCTCCTGCACTGGAGGTCTGTAGATCACTCCTGTTTGAATAGTGGCCCATTTTCTTCTCTCCAGAGTGACCCACAATATTTCCTCTCCTCTCCTCCCTGCTCCCCCTGTATTTCCATGGCTTTTATGTTATCGTTTACATAAAGAGCCATGCCTCCCCCTTTTCTAAGTACTCTGTCCTTCCTGAATAGGGGTATGTCCACTTTCCAGTAGAGGTGGGCAAAAGTTGCCATTTCCATCTGAGCGGACCTTTTGCGAAATGTGGCAACTTTTGCAGATGTTTCCAAGCTTCCGCCAGTGGTGGATCGGAAAACTTCCGAACGTTTGGGGCCAAGTTTCTCCTCATTCCACCTAGCCCAAGAACACCCCCTTCCCGTGGCTAATGGACCCCCCCAACCCAATGTAACCCCCAGTGGTGTTCTCAACCCTCAATCACCCGGCACCTGGCGTATTTAATAATCAACAAACACTGGTGGTTAGTATTCCACCCTCACCCAACCACCCGCTCATGTTCCACCCAGTATAATTAGTCTGTTACCTTGGTCTATCTCCATCCCCGCATATTAAAGTTTTTTCCCGATGGTGTAATGTTAGTAAATTTCCTCCTCCCAGTCCCTGAATACTGATCCCAGTATTTTATTTTTATAATGTATTTATTTCTTGGTGGTCTAGTGGCACTCCCACCCCTCCCCACTCCAGCAAGTAGTGTCCACCTGCTCTCCCCATCCCAAAATGGAGCAGGCCACCAGCACAGCCCTCCACTCTCCTCCTCAGCCGGCGGCCCACTGAAATGTGAATGAATGAATGAGTGCATGCACATACGCTCATTCATTCATATTTCAGTGGGGCACCAGCAGAGGAGGAGCAGAGAGGGCTGTGCAAGTGTCCATCTCTGTTTCAGGATGGGGGATGCTCGGTGGGACACTACCTGTTGGGGTGTGGGGGGGTGCAGGGGACCACTAGACCACCGGGAAATTAATACATTATAAAAATAAAATACTGGAGATCGGTATTCGGGGACTGGAAGGAAGGGGAGTTTACTACCACTAGACCACAAGGGAAAAAAAAATTTAATATACAGGGGATGGGGATGGTGCTGGGGAAGGGATAACAGACTAGTAATACTGGTCAGGAAAGGTGGTGGGTGGTCAGGTGGGGGCAGGGGCCACTAGCCAGCAGGGTTTGGTTGATTATTAAATACGTCAGGTGCTGGGTGATTGGGCGGAGGTTGGGGGCACCACTAGCCACCAGGGATTTCTTTATTTTTCAATGGGGCAATGGAGGATAGCAGATAGATTTTCTGCAAAGATCAGAAATTGATTTTAAAAGTTTCGAGACTTTCGCTTACATGCCGCCTTCGGAAGATTTTTTTCACACAGCCCTACTTCCCAGTCCTGGATTACATTGCACCAGGTCTCTGTGATGGCGACTATGTCCAGGTCTACTTCCGCCATAGTAGCCTCTAGGTCTGCAATCTTGTTGCTCAGACTACAAGCATTTGCACACATGGCTCTCCAGGCTATGTTGCTACCCTCTACCCATTTTCCATTTTGCCCTCCTTTATTGTGTCAACTATATTTGTTAGTTTTAGTCATGCCTTCAACCCCCTTGCATTCATTATTATTTGTTTCATTTCAGGTAGTCATTTCCTCTAGTTTCTTGTTTTTGTCTTGTGAGTTTGTGGGAGGGGGTACAGTTTTTGTTTCCCTGCCTCCTTCCACCTCCCCCTTGGCTACTTTAATGCTTGCCAATGAAGCATTTAAACTGTTGACTAAGGATCATGGTTCCCCTTCAGGATGGATGTAGGCTGTCACCTTTGTACAGGCCCTCATCCCTCTAGGTGGGGCCCCAGTCCCCAATGAAGCTGAAACCCTCTTCTGCACACCATTTACTTCAACCATGTGTTGAAATCCCTGGTGCAGAGTATCCTAGCCTCCTCCTTGCCATAGACAGGCAGTACCTCTGAGAAGGTCACAGAATGTGCTACCTGCCTCAGACAGCTCTCCAAATTTATAAACTCCTCCTGTACTATTCCTATCCCTGCCTCATTCCTTGCCAGGTCATTTGTCCCCAGGTGGACAATGACATCTAGCTCTCCCTTCCTTGCTACTGCCCTAGCGATCCTCAGGATCTACTCTCCATACCTACGAGCCGTGCCTCTGGGTAGGCACTGAACATCCCTCTCCCCCTCACTAGCTGTCCCCTGATCTATTCCCCTAACGATGGAGTCCCCAACCAGGATTTGCTTCCTCCTCCTCTAGGGTTTCCTGCCACACACCCTTGGGGATCCATTGTGGAGGACCCGCTCATGCTCCTTGGTCACTACTTTGGGTGTCACTGTGGAACCTTCCTGCTTCACCAAGATGGTGTAGGAGTTCTGTAGTTACACCAGATGGGGAATGTGTCTTTATCCCACAGTCCTCACCCTCCCCAAGCCTACTGTAGTCCATCCATTCCTCCTGTTAGGCAATCTTTGAGGAAGCGACGGCAGACTTGGTGGTCACTGGGTGGGGGAAGAGGTTCCCTGAATCCTAACCAACTCACCCTGGACACTAGCAACCTCCACTCTCAGCCCAGAGAGGTGCCTGCAGATGGGGCAGCACTCCAGTATCCAGATGGTCCTCATGAAGACTGCTGCCCCACAGCCACTGCATTGCACCACTCCCAGTATCTGGCCCTTCTCCGCTGTCTGTCCTTGCTTTGCTCTGTAAATGTTTTTTCCCCTACTGATCTGCATGTTTTGAGCTGTAGTTAGCGCTCCTTCTTCTACTTCCCTACTTCAAGTCTGGTCTCCAACAGTAGCAGCTGCCTTTCCAGCAGCTGTAGCTTCTCACAGAGTGGGCACAAAGGAGGGCTATTATATATCCACAAGTCCAAAGTCAAAACTGCAAATACCTGGAGTGGTGTAGGTGCAAATACATGGCTTGCCAAGGCCCAAAAATTGCTGTCCAAAAATATTGCATTCTGGGTGGCAGGACAAATCGGACAACCACGAACAAATGAATGAAATTTCAACTGCTTTATTGCAAATTCACTAGTGGAGGTCCACAGCGAGGAGGAGACATCCACACAAGCCCCAGTGCTTCGGGTCCAAGCAACCCTTCTTCAGGGGGCGTGGTAAAGTCAAATGAAACCATTAACATTTAAATACACTTCCTTATTAATAATACATGAGCATTTCATCACATTAACTCCTTCAGTGACAGACAATAGTTTATTATCTAGAAAATAAACTCTACCCTTTTTCCATTTTACCCTCCTTTACTGTGTCCACTATATTTGTTAGTTTTATTCATGCCTTCTACCACCTGGAATTCATTGTTTTTTGTTTCATTTTGAGTAGTCACTCCCTCATGATTCTAGTTGTTTGCCTTGTGAGCTTGTGGGGGGGTACAGTTTTTGTTTCCCTGCCTCCTTCCACCTCCTCCCTTGGCTAGTTTAATGCTTGCCAATAAAGCATTTAAACCATTGACTAAGGACTGTGGTTCCCACACAGGAAGGATGCAGGCTGTCACCCTTGTACAGGCCCTCATCCCTCTAGGTGGGGCCCCAGTCCCCAATGAAGCTGAAACCCTCTTCTGCACACCATTTCTTCAACCATGCATTTAAATCCCTGTTGCGGAGTTTCCAAGCCTCCCCCTTGCTGTAGACAGGCAGTACATCTGAGAAGGTCACAGATTGTGCTATCTGCCTAAGACCCCTCCCCAAATTTCTAAGCTCCTCCTGCACTGTTCCTATCCCTGCCTCATTCCTTGCCAGGTCATTTGTCCCCAGGTGGACAATGACATCTAGCTCTCCCTTCCTTGCTACTGCCTTAGTGATCCTCAGGATCTGCTCTCTATCCCTATGAGCCATGCCTCTAGGTAGGCACTTAACCTCCCTCTCCTCCTCACTAGCTGTCCCCTGAGCTATTCCTCTAATGATGGAGTCCCCAACCAGGATTTGCTTCCTCCTCCTCTAGGGTTTCCTGCCACACACCCTTGGTGATCCATTGCGGATGACCCACTCATGCTCCTTGGTCACTACCTCGGGTGTCACTGTGGGGCCTTCCTGCTCCGCCAAGATGGTGTTGGAGTTCTGTAGTTGCATCAGATGGAGGATATGTCTTTATCCCACAGTCCTCACCCTCCCCAAGTCAACTGTAGTCCATCTGTTCCTCCTGTAAGGCAATCTTCGAGGAAGCGGCGGCAGACTTGGTGGTCACTGGGTGGGGGAGGAGGTTCCCTGAATCCTAACCAACTCACCCTGGACACTAGCAACCTCCACCCTCAGCCCAGAGAGGTGCCTGAAGATGGGGCAGCACTGCAGTATCCACAAGGTCCTCGTGAAGACTGTTGCCCCACAGCCACTGCATTGCACCACTCCCAGCATCTGCCCCTTCGATGCTGTTTGTCCTTGCTTTGCTCTGTAAATGTTTTTCCCCCTACTGATTGCATGTTTTGAGCTGTAGTTAGCTCTCTTTCTCCTCCTTCCCTGCTTCAAGTCTGACCTCCAACAGTAGCAGCTGCCTGTCCAGCACCTGTAGCTCCTCATAGAGTGGGCACAAAGGAGTGCTATTATATATCCACAAGCCAGGTAACTATACCTGACCTGGTGTTCCCACCCTGCCTGCTCCTGAACAGGAAGTTCCAGATGTCAGTCAAATTGCTGTGTCTATATAATAGGACAAGACATGGGAGGGTGGGTGGAGAGGTTGATGGGAGGGCAAGTCTGCTGCCAAATTTGGGTATCTGGGCTCTATCCTCCCGCGCTTGTCTCCTGCTAAAGCAAAATAGAAAATGTCAGAATCAGTTAAAGAGCACCTTTCCCAGTCCTTTTGTCTTTCATGCATTAATTACACCTTCTTGCATTGATTCTGGAACTGTATTTTATTACTAACTTCTGCAGTTAGTTTTTGCTTTCTGAACTGCTAAAAACTGCAGGGTGTACCAGAGCTTCTATAGCAAGCCTGGTGTTGCTGTTTACCTAGGGCTGTACTGCTGACATCACTGTAGAGCAGAAGAGTGACTCACACTGTGCAGTGCAGTACAGTGCAGTCACAGTAGTGTTGCAAGGGAAAACTACCTGTACTCAATGTATTTATATATTTATTTGCTTTTGATAACCGGGTGGGTGCACTAGGCATGAAAAATGCCTATTTTCAGGCACGACCCGGGAGAGAACAGTTTGAAAAAAAAAATACATACATAGGGGTGCATGTGACGCAGCACATGCAGTAGTAGGGCAACAAACAGAGTACAGAAGTTTACAGGTAATACAGCAGCAATACTATGTGTACAGGTAATGCATTTCAAACACTTTGAGATGTACAGGTAATGCATTTCAAACACTTTGAAATGTACAGGTAATGCATTTCAAACACTTTGAGAAATACAAGCAGTGCAAAAGTGATGGTGTACATAAAACAAAACAGTAAAGGCAATCAGAACAGTAAAACAGTTTAAGTGCCCAGTTGTGATTGGTGAAAGAGCACAAGGAGAAGCAGGAACAGTGGTGGGAAGCCTAGAGAAAAGGGTTAGAGCCTTAAAGGGTTTGAAAACCAGAAAGAGAAAGAGGACAAGTGAAAAGAGGGGGTGTAGGATAGGTGGGAAGAATGTGTTAGAGGAGTGGATTTACTTGGTGAATGATCTAAGGTGGATTGAAGCAGGTACAGGGGTTAGTTACCCTCAGATGTTCATGGTGCAGTTGCTTGAAACTGGCATGGGAGGTTGCTTGATGGATTGAGTAGGGTAGGGAGTTCCAGTATTTTGGAGCCATGTGAGCGAAAGCTTGTGCACCCATATTTGTTCTACATCTAGGGATGTGAAGAGGAGCTTCATCAGTAGATCATAGTCCATAGGAGAGAGGTTGTGCATGTAGCAGGGAGGCAAGGGATAGGGTGAGACCTGATCTGGCGATGCAGTCAATTAGAGCACCAAGAGACTGAAGTTGGTGGGTAGAGGGACCAGGCCATTTAAGGTCAGCATAGAGCTGGCAGTGGTGTTTGTAACGTGGGGATGCAGAGGCGTAGTGGCAGATGTTATTATAAGTGGTGTCCCATTTATGGAGGGAGGATTTTGAGGCAGTTTGGAAGATGACTGAGCCATAGGCCAGAGCTGGGAGCAGGAAACCTTGTGCCACTGCTAGTCTGGCCGAGGGGGTGAGGGCATAGCTAGTTCTGTAGGCACTACCTAGCTTGGCATTCACAGACTTGCAGACAGTTGTTATGTGCAGGTCAAAGTCAAGAGATTCATCCAATGTGACTCACAGATATTTGAAGGATATGGTGTTGACCAGAGGGGAGCCATCTACACTTCAGATATCTAGGGCAAGGTGGTTCATTTCAAGCCTGGCAGGCGAGCCAAAGAGCATGGAGTGTGTCTTGGGAGTGTTGAAAACAAGTTTGTTCTTAGTTAGCCAGGACTGGATGTCTGCGAAGTCCGAAGCAAGAGAGAGGGTTATGTCGTTGGTATTTCTAGCACTGTGGTAAATAACTAGGTCATCAGCGCAAAGCAGAGATGAGCAGTTTGGTGCTAGGAGTGGTAAGTCATTAATGAAAATTGAGAAAAGCAAGGGGCCAAGTATGGAGCAGCGGTACTCCGACATGTATGGGAAGAGATCTGATATGGCTGAGTTAAAACTACAGCCTGTTTCCTGTCAGATAAGTAGCTCTTGAACCAGGCTACTATGTCAGGGGAGAAGCCTAGGGAGCGAAGTTTATCAAGAAGAAGGGTATGATTTACCAGGTCAAACACTTTTGTTAGATCAATGAAAATGGCACCAGTCAGGAGGCCTGAGTCCATGGAGGCAGAGATGTCATTTGTGAGTTTCAGAAGGGCGGTAGAGGTGCTGTGGCCTTTGCAGAAACCATGCTGTGAACCAGATAGAAGGTTATATTTCTGAAGATATTCAGTTGATTGGGTGGCCACTAGCTTTTCCAGAAATTTACTGAGCATTGAAAGAATAGCAATGGGGAGGTAGTTCTTGATTTCCTTGGGGTCACCTTTTTTGGGAATTGGGGTGACTTTGGCTATTTTCCAGATGTCAGGAACTGAGCCATGACATAGGGAAAGGTTGAAAATTTTGGTTAGGGGAGAGGCAATGAGCGGGGCAGCTGCTTTCAGAAGCCTAGGTTCTAGACTGTCAGACCCTAAGCTGGTATTTTCGGGAGCGGAGAGCAGTAGTTTTAATACTTCTGCCCTGGTGATACTCCGGAACCTAAATAGGGGGTGCTTAATTAGAGGTTTAGTTGGGGGTGAAGCGGTACTTATTGTCTGGAAAGATGTCAGGTAGCTAGTTAGATCTGAAAAATGATGATTGAAGGAGTTAGCTATAGTCTCCGGGTTATTGCAGTGAATACCATTTAGAAGCATGTCACTGGTATGGGCCCTGGAATTAGCACCAAGGAGTGTTTTTATGGTAGACCAGAACTTCTTAGCGTTGCCAGCAGCCTTTGTTAGCAGGTCTCTGCAGAAAATGCTCTTTGCTAGGCGAATATTTCTTTTACATATGTTTCTCTGAGATCGATACTGGTTGTAGTCATTTGGTAACCCTGTTGTTTTGAAACTTTGCCACAGTTTGTCTCTGGCTCTTAGTTGTGTAAGCAGATCTTTTGTTAGCCATTTAGTCTGTGTTCCTCGAATCCGACGAGTGACACGGGGGGGCATAGGTATCTTGAAGCAGGCTAAAGTGAGCCAGAAAGTAGTCAAGTGCCGCCTGGGTGTTTGTAGAGGAGTAGATGAGGGTCCAGTCAATCAAGGAGAGATCATGAGTATACTGGGTTAGGCTGAAATGGGCCATGTTGCGGAAAGTAATTAGTTTAGGAGGTGGTGACGGTTTATTTGTAGTGCACCAGATGCAGAAAATAGGGGAATGATCACTTATGGCATCTGCAAGGGTGCCTGCACATACTATGCTGTCAGGGCGATTTGTAAGGACCCAGTCAATAAAGGTGCTTGTCCGAGGGGGAGTCATGACCCTTGTAGGGTCTGTGATGTTGGTGAAGGTTGTTACCTTGTATCATAGCATGTGAGGATAGGTTAGATTTACTAGTCCAGTTTAGGTTGAAATCCCCCAGAATAAGGACTTCATTATGGCCGATAGTGCTGTTAACTTGGGAGAGGAGTTTGTCGAGACCTCTGCAACCACCAGCAGGAGGGTTATAGGCAGGGCCCCGATTTTTCTGCGGCACATCGGAGCAAAGTTCTGCGGCAGGGTTCTCATTTGCCGCAGAACTTCTGTGGCTCTCAGCACCAATTTCTGCAGCAATTATGCGGCACATTTTTACCCTTAATTTTTTTCCTTTTTTTGCCCAATCCGACACAATGCATGCTCGTAACACAGTAATTTTAAGGGCGTTTGTCACCAAATTTTCAACATAGCCAGTTTAAGACCTCCGCTCATGAACAGTATCACTGTGATTTTATTACTCTGTCCGGAACATTGATTTCGCACACCGACCGCGCCATTGTGCGCTACATGTGTGAAAACACATTTTGGGTGAAATGTGAAAAATGACAGTTGTACTGTTCATGAGGAGGTGTGGTAAAATGGCAATACTGAAAATCTGGAATGAAAATATTAAAAATGCTCGAAGTTACGAACGTGCTAGGAACTGTGCAACGCACGCTGGTAACACAGTCATTTTATGGGCGTTTGTCACCAAATTTTGAACATAGCCAGTGTAAGACCTCTGCCCATGAACAGTATCACTGTGGTTTTATTAATCTGTTCGGAACATTGATTTTGCACACCGACCGCGCCATTGTGCGCTACATGTGCGAAAACACATTTTGGGTGAGATGTGAAAAATGACAGTTGTACTTTTCATAAGAAGGTGTGGTAAAATGGCAATACTGAAAATCTGGAGTGAAAATATTAAAAATGCTCAAAGTTACGAGCGTGCGTAGGAACTGCATAACGCTCGCTCGTAAAACAGTCATTTGTGGGAATATTTTCACCAAATTTTTAACATAGGGTTTTTAGGAGCCTACCTCATGAACTGTGACACTGTCATTTTGTTAATCATTCTGGAAAGGTGGGTCCGCACAGTCACTGTGAAACCACCTTTCGGGACAGACTAACGAAATAACAGTGTCACAGTTCATGAGGTGGGGCCCCAAAAACCCCATGTTGAAAATTTGGTGAAAAAATTCCCAGAAATGGCTGAGATATGCACTAAAGTTGAAAAAAATCCATTTAGTCCATTATACAGCTTACCGGCATTTCTTCAGTTTGCGGTTGGCTTTGAAGAGTGCAGACGTGTTCCCGGTCCACAGAAGATCATTGAACTGGGTTCCGGAGGTAAGTATGGGTTGAGGTGGTGGTGAGGTGTACACAGAAGGTGGGTGCGGGTTGGGGGAGGGGGACAAAAGAAGCAACGATGGAAGGTTTTTTTGTTTCAGGTTTTTTTTTTTATTTGGATTCCCACACAAGGAGGGACTTTTGCCATGCTGGGGTGGGCTCCCAGTGTGGCACCAGGCAGCTTGGGGGGGCAGTGAAGCCGACGGGAGATTGGACACCCCCGTCGGCAAAGGAAGATTTGCCACGCTGGGGTGGCCTCAGCGCGGGCATTGAAACCTTTTGGGGGCAGTGAAACTGATGGGGGATTGGGCACCCCATCGGCAAACAAAGCTTTTGCCACACTGGGTGGGCTCCCAGTGTGGCACTGTATGTGAGGAGGAGCACGTTTGTTCAGCGGGCTGACCACGAATTCCGCGGGTGACGGCAAATTCCGCGGATATTTCCGCAGTTTGCCACACCCGCGGAATCTCGGAAAACTCGGGGCCCTGGTTATAGGTACAGACAATGTGTAGTTTCTTTGAGCCTAGTTGTAAGGTTGCATGGATTGCTTCGCAAGTTAGTAGTGTTGGCAACGCATTGAGGGATAGCACCAAATGTGGTTTGTAAAAAATAGCTACGCCACCTCCACGCTTAGCTGATGGCCTATCTTGTCTAAGGATATTGTAGTTGGGTAGACTACAGAGGGTATCAGTGGTGGAGGGTTTTAACCAGGTTTCGGATAGGCAGAGTATATCCGGATGATAAAGAGCAAACCATGCCTCAAGTTCTGTTTTATTGCAGAGAAAGCTCCTAATGTTCATGTGTACAATGCGGAGGCCCTTTGAATTGCTCCAGGTTGCATCAAGGCAAGATAAATTACTTTGAGGTCACGGGTTTAGCTCTATATCCCTGGCTAATATTAAGGCTAAGAGTGCCAGGTACCCTAACTTATGGTGGATGAAAGGTGGAGGCAGTATGAGGTGCAACATGGATTTACGTAGAGTGTAGGATAGATGGTAGATGAAATTATAGGGGATGAGCAGAGGGGAGGAGTTACGGAGCCAGCATGCTGGCATGCGCAAGGCACAGAGCAACAAGTCATCAGGGTGGGTGAATTGATGGTTCATGGCTGGAGGGGAGTAAAATATAGGTAGCCAAATAAGGCAGGAGAAAATAATAATGACCAGTAGAAGAGTAGTGCTGGGTCTTTTAGCTATGTTTAAATTATTTAAGAGGGTCATTTTGGGGTGGGGTTTAGGGGAGAGTGTTAAGGAGAGTAGCAGAGTTTGTGAAGGGTTTGCAGGAACAATTGGAGTTTTCAGCCAGAGAGACAGAAACTATTTCAAGCGCCCTCTAGCTACCAACAAAGATAACCTGCAAATGGTGAAGTGAGGAGATAGTTAATTTTACCACTAGGGCGTGTTATGGGCGTGGTTAGAGTCTTTCTGCCCTATATAGCTAGAGCGGACAAGGGTGGGTGTGATGGGGGTGGGTGGGAGCAGTCGCAAGCGACTGCGGGAAAGCAGCACCCGTCCACCAGCTGCAGGTTATTGCTACTCCAGACCCCCCTTCTAAATTTAAAATTGGCGCTTCAGGTTAGCGGGAGAGAACAGAAATGCAATTCACTCAGAGCGCTGGTAGGGTAGTCTAATTGTGACTCTTCTAAAACGGGCAGCCGCTGGCGAGAGAAAAGGCGCCAAAATTAAAACAAAGATGGCCAGCAGTGAGGCGCTGCTCGAATCTCTGTTAGGAGAGTCAAATTACCTTGCACAAACGGACGGCCAGCTGGATCGTCGGGGGGGGGGAGCTCCTGGGCAGAGGAGCCCTCCTGAAGTGAAGTCGCCTGCTGAGGAGAAAGAAATGAGGGTGAGCAGCTTGTTTATATAGGGGAAAAAGGGAGGAAAACAGGGGAAAGGTAATATGAGTAGATGTCGTGGAGGTGGACAGAGCAGAGTGAGGTAGAGGACTGAAAATAAGGCACAGACATCAGTGAAAGGCAATAACTCTACCTACAAAACTTGCAGTGTGGTATTACTGGTACTTGCACAAAACTCGCTCTACAGATAAAATGTTGCTCTTACTATGCAATCAGTTTAACATTATCTAGGCATAAGACAAGCAGTGAAAGCATCGGTTTTAAATGTAACACATCACGACTATGTCAAAGAGATTATACTGTCAGCTTTTAAGTATCCACAGTACTGCTGCAGGAGTGCAAATAGTTGGTGGTTACAATTTCATGTAGCAGCAACAGATAGAGAGAATATTCTTGAGGTCCCTTTTAGAAAATAATTCTACAGGCAGCACCCATCCACCAGCTGCAGGCTATTGCTACTCCAGACCCTTCTTCTAAATTTAAAACTGGCACTTCAGGTTAGAGGGAGAGAACAGAAATGCAATTCACTCAGAGCGCTGGTAGGGTGGTCTAATTGCAACTCTTCTAAAACGGGCAGCCGCTTGTGAGAGAAAAGGCGCCAAAATTAAAACAAAGATGGCCAGCAGTGAGGCGCTGCTTGAGTCTCAGTTAGGAGAGTCAAATTACCTTGCACAAACGGATGGCTGGCTGGATTGTCAGGGGGGGAGCTTCTGGGCAGAGGAACCCTCCTGAAGTAAAGTCGCCTGTTTGCACAAATGGACGGCTGGCTGGATCATCGGGGGGGGGGCTCCTGGGCAGAGGAACCCTCCTGAAGTGAAGTCGCTTGCTTGCATAAACGGACGGCCGGCTGGATCGTCAAGGGGGGGGAGCTCCTGGGCAGTGGAGCCCTCCTGAAGTAAAGTCACCTGCTTGCACAAATGGATGGCCGGCTGGATCATCAGGGGGGGCTCCTGGGCAGAGGAGCCCTCCAGAAGTGAAGTCACCTGCTGAGGAATATTGTGTTCCCCTTCCCCAAGACACCTTGTTAGCAATGCATTATGCCAAAATCTAAATGCCTTTTCAGTATGCTTTTTGTAAAATTGACTTACTTCTGCCTCTGTAACAAAGCATGGGGACTGAGGGAAGATCAAGTTGCTGTCAGCACTCAGGGCTGTACTGCTCACATTACTATGGCAGAGGAGTGACCCACACTGCAGTACCGTGAAGTTGCAGCAGTTTTGCAAGGGAAAACTACATTGCTAGGTGTACATACTGTAGTCCCTTTTCACCAAGACACCCTGTTAGCAATGAATTATACCAATATCCATATGCCTTGTCAGTATATTTTTTTTGTAACACTGACATCTGCCTCTATAACAAAGCATTGGGAGTGAGAGAAGATTGAGTTGCTTTCAGCTGAGACAGCTGTCAGTTTATGCATTGGTGTGACTAGTGTCTGTACCTTGATCATTTGAAAGCAGTAATGCCTCCTTACCCATGCCATGCTGGTGCCTTCCATGTCTTTCTGTAGTAAAGCACCTGGCAGCCACTCAGATCAAAATTCCCTTACTGCTCCTCCATCCTGCGCCTCTTCAACATCAGCATGGCATTGCAGAATGCATGCTTGGAATCCCAGTTTCACTTTTCAGACAAGAATTTCTATGGAAATAGCTGAATTTGCAACTGTACAAGACTTTACTGGTGAGGAGAAAACATTGCCCCTCACTAGTATTCTCCTAGACTGGGGTGAAACAGGTGGAACTGTGCAACAAGTGGCTGTAGCAAAACATTAGCAGTTGACGTCATCCTTGGCAACAATCTCAAACAGGGGATGGTGTGTGCAGATACCTGAATCCAAGCAGGAAGGGGAAATTGTAGTTCCCTGGACCCCATAGAAGCCACTGTGGAAACCACTGGGAGGCAGGTTCCCCAGCCTGTGTCTCCTGATATGAAGACTAATGAAAAAGGGGTAGAAATTTCCCCAGTAGCAGTTAACCAAACAGCTACAGAGGGTTACTCCAAAGAAGGAGGGGTGACCCATTGTCAGAGGGTTAGGGATGACAATGATCCAGAGTGCCCTGATGCTAGAGCTAGGGACACTAGTTTAGATACTGATGGGGACCTGTCCCATGCCTTGGGAATGTGTAAGGAGTTTGCAGCTGCTCAGAAAAGTGACCCTAGTCTAGAGAAGCTGAGGGTTTGGACAGACACTGACAGAGCACAGGGAGGTAACGGTAAACATAAGGTTTATTGGGAAAATGGACTGATGTATACTCAGGCTGTAAAGACAGAGGGAGGGGTGATAGGCAGGCAGCTTGTCATCCCCAGGGGTATCGTAAGCAGTTGTTCAAGATTGTACATGATATTCCCTTGTCTGGTCATCTGGGAATCGTGCACACTATGCAGCAGTTGGCCCAGAATTTCTATTGGCCCAACTTCACCCAGCAGGTGAAGGAGTGTTGCAGGTCTTGTCACTGGTGCCAAGAAATAGGGAAGGCAGGTAAGAAAACCCAAGCTGCCCCGCTATTCCAGAGGGTGGGAATGGATATTGTGGAGCCTTTAACTATCCCCCAGCTCCTTCAGGAAGAGGTTCATCCTGACTGTGGTGGATTATGCCACCCAGTACCTAGAGGCAGTCGCCCTATCCTCACTGAGGACAGACAAAGTGGCAGATGCCTTACTTGGGATTTTCTCTCATGTTGGGTTTCCACAGGAGCTTATCACCGATCGAGAGGATTCCTTCATGTCGGACCTGATGAAATGTTTGTGAGAGAAGTGTCGGATGGTGCAAAGGTGCACAGCACCTTATCACACACAAGCCAATGGGCTTGTGAAAGATTTAATGGTACCCTAAATTCAATGCTACAAGCATTTGCTGAACAGCATGGGAGGGACTGGGAGAAATACCTTCCCCACCTGTTGTTTGCATACAGTGAGGTGCCCCAAGAGTCAACAGGATTTTCTCCCTTCGAACTCTTATATGGATGCCGGGTACATGGGCCCCTATACTTGATCCGGGAGGACTAGGAAGGCAAGCACACCACCCAGGGAACCCCCATAGTGGATTACATCCTTAGGTTTAGGAAAAGGCTGGAGGAGCTTATGGGGACAGCACAAAGCAACCTGGCAGCTATCCAACAGAAACAAAAAGTGTGCAACGACTGCAGATCCAGAGCGCACTCATACACGGTGGGTCAGGAAGTCATGGTCCTTATTCCAGTCTGGAAAGACAAGCTGCAGACTGAGTGGGCAAGACCGTACAAAGTAGTTAGGAAGGTAAATGACATGAGCTATATCATAGACTTACCTGACAGAAGACGGATGGAAAGAATGTACCGTGTCAACATGATGAAGCCATATGCTAATAGGGCTGACATGGTGTTTGCAGTATGTAGTTCTGGGAAGGGGACAGATGAAGGAGGCCCCTTTCTGGACTTGCTGGAAGAAAACAAGCAGGACTCCTCTGTGGAGGCAGTTAAATTGTCTCCCCAGCTGGCCCTGGACAAGATCCAGGAAGTAAGGGAAGTTTTATCAGACTTTGCCCCCTGTTAAGCAACAAGCCTGGACTAACCCCCTTAGCGATGCACGATGTGGAGACAGAGACACAGGCACCCATATGGCAGACAGCATATCGGGTGTCAGGGGCTGTCCAAAAGGACATTAGGAGGGAGGTGGAGGAAATGCTGGATTTAGGGGTAATCCAGTGATCCCACAGCCCCTGGGCCTCTCTTGAAGTCCTTGTGCCCAAGCCAGATGGCTCTACTCATTTCTGTGTGGACTATCATTGACTGAGTGTAGTCACAAAGTCAGACACCCACCCATTGCCCCGGATGGTCGAACTCCTGGACAAGTTGGGAGGGGTGACATACCTTACGACTACTGACCTGACAAAGGAGTACTGGCAGGTCAAGTTAACTGACAGAGCTAGGGAGAGGTCAACCTTCATCACTCCGATAGGCTTATTTGAATTTAAAGTAATGCCTTTCAGAATGAAGAACGTCCCGGCCACTTTCCAAAGGTTGGTGAACCAGGTGTTAAATGATGCTGAGGAGTATGCCATGGCATACCTGGATGACACTGCCATCTTTAGTGCCAGCAGGGAGGAACACCTGTCCCACCTTAGGGAAGTGCTGAGCAGGATACAGAGAGCCGGGCTCACTGTCAAAGCTGAGAAGTGCAGGTGGCCATGGCTGAAGTGGCATACCTTGGGCATGTTGTAGGCCAGGGACAGCTCTGTCCTAACCAAGTAAAAATACAGGTGATCAAGGCATGGCCCAGACCAGAAACACAGAAACAGGTCAGGAGTTTTCTAGGGACAGTGTGGTATTATAGGAAATTTGTACCCAATTACAGTGCCCTGGCTGCTCCCCTATCTGACATGGTAAAGAAAAGGATGCCTAAGAAAATTACCTGGGAACCAGCCTACGAAAAAAGCCTTTACCAGACTGAATGGGGCACTGTGCAGTGCTCCTGTATTGACAAGTCCTGCCTATATCAGACCCTTTATAGTTCAGACTGATGCCTCAGAAATGGGACAGTACTTAGTCAGACATCCAACCAAGGGGAAAGATCACTCTGTAGTGTACCTGACTAAAAAGTTACTTCCCAGGGAGCAGGCACACTCTACTGTGGAAAAAGAGTGTCTTGCCATAGTGTGGGCCTTAAAGAAGTTAGAGCCATACTTGTATGGGAAGCATTTTGAGGTACAAATGGACCACAACCCCCCTTGTTTGGCTGACCCAAATGGGAAAAACTAATGGTAGACCATTAAGATGGAGTCTTGCCTTGCAAGGGTATGACATAACAATCTAACATAGGGCTGGAGCAAACAATCAGAACAGTGATGGCCTGTTGTGTCTGTATGAGGAGTGAACTGATTTGGGAAGCTCATCCCATGCAAGGGATAGAGCCCCCAAATTCAGTCTAGGTGGGGGAGAATTGTGATGCTTGGCCAGCTGGATATGATTGTTCTATGATATTTGTAATACAAAAATGTAGTGTGTGATTGTCTCCATAAGACCAGCTGGGCTATGGGTACTTCCCACCCCCCAGGTTTTAGTGGAAATAACAGGATATATTAACCTGAACCCAGGAGATAATTAAAAAACTAGAGAGACTTAATTAAGGGTCTCCTGTTTCTGACTTAATTAGAACTGACCCAGCTACCAGGATATAGGGCTCATAAACTTTTATGAAGTCTTAGAGGAAAAGCATGTTCCCATCATGGTGCTAAAGTTATAAAAATCCTTTCATGTGCCTTGGGAACAGGAGCTGCTCAAGATCAGAGAAAATGTTAATTTAGGAGTCATTTTGGGGAAATGGGGTTTTGCTGATGTCACCTTATTTAATAAACCTCCTGATAGCATATCCTGTTTGTATTTTTTTTATATTATAAAAGGAGGAGCTAGATGACATCATGGAAGGTGTGTGTGAGAGAGACAGTTTAAACTGAATACTGAGGCTGAACTTAGTGGCATAACTTTTTGGGCTCTTAAAGGGAAACTATCATTTGCAGGGGCTCCCACCCTTGCAAACGTTACCCTCCAGTTAAGCTCTTTTGAAAAAAGCTCCTTTTTTCATATGACGCAAAGTAATGCATTTTAATTTCTAAAAGTACTCCACCCAGAAGTGTAGCAGATGATGGCGCGGCACCATTAAGTGTACTGGTGCAGCGCCGCACCGTGTGCTTCTATACAAATGCATGGAAGCACATGGTGCAGTGCACTTTCATACACTTAATGTCACCGCTCCAACATCTGCTACACTTCCGGGTAGCAAACTTTTAGAAATTAAAATACATTACTATACATGAAAAGGAGCTTTCAAAAAAAACTAACCGAGAAATGAACTGCAGGGCAGGAGACCTACAAATGACAGTTTCTTTAAGAAACAAGATCTAACTAAGCACTGTATAGAGGTAATACATTAGACAGAAAAAGTTTAACTGTATGTTGGTAGGAGTTTGTCTGTAGTTTTCTTTGATTTTCTTTTAAGTGATTGTATGCTCTGTGATATATTGTTCTGTATTTACATTTTACATATTTTTATCCATTTTTAAGTAAACCTTTTATTCCAAAGACTGCCTGGGTGTGTCTTCGAAGTTCTTTTTGCATGTGATGTATAGAGGGTTAAGATTGACAAAAACTGTTCAGAGCTTGATGGTGTTACCAAACTGGGATAAGGTAAGAATATACCTAAGGTTTTATAGAGTTTTAAGGGTTCATTTTGGATACCTGGTTGGGGCCCTTAGGCGAAAGATGTCTGGCATCCCCCCAAACAGCAGATTATCTGAGCCTGTGCGTTTGAGTACGCTAGCATAAGGTTCACAGTTTGAATCCCCCCAGAACTTGAGACTAAAGGTGATTCAGACCCACAAGCAGACAGGAGGGTTACCCTGTCTGTTACCTGTTCACAATGCTGTGCTCGGAGGTTGGCACTGTGGGTGCAGAAGGTCTGACCTGCTGAGTGCGGTTGTGACAGCCCGCACTACACACCAGTCACAAAGGCACATAGTGCTGTCCACAGAGGGGCATAGCATGGAGCAGGGTACAGCAGCCAGGACTCATCCATAACCCACTGAGTGCCCCCACAGACTTACCTGCCAGATGTGGCAGGACCAGGAAGTTACCCTCCTTGCCACCCCAGCCCACTAGGCAGATGGGGAGAGCTGGGGCAGCTGATCAGGCAGAAGCTCATTCCAGGCATCCACCATAGCCCCTTGGCATGGCTCCACACCACCAATGTGTCCCTGCCCTCCCAGGCCCACTGTACCATGCATGCCCCCCTGACACACAACACCCAGTAGCAAATATGCACCACACACACACACACACACACACACGCACACACACACCACAGGTGCCCTGGTCCTCAACTCCCTGTGCCCCGACCCGGTACCCCAGCAGTATCATTAGTGGCTAGTGGACCCCCACCCACCCTTGGCACTGACACCCCCCCCACACACACACACATATCCTCTCTACCTGTCAGTCAATGCCATGGAGCTGGAAAGCCAATGGCACATTCCTCTACAAACCGCCTCAGCCACCGGCCATCTGACTGATGCTGGGAGCATGACACCTATATATTGTGATGAACTCCCTGCATCAATTGGATGGCCAGCAGTTGAGGAGGTGTGCAGAGGAATGTGCTGTGGCTGACCGGCATCATGCACCAACTGACGGTAAGGGCTGTGTGTGGGTGGGGAGTTGTTGGTGCCGCTGGTGGATGTGGGGTCCACTTGAACACTCAATGATACTGCTGGGGTACTGGGTCGGGCACGGGAGTTGTGGGACCTGCACCAGTATATGTGTGTGTGTGGGGAGCTGTGACTGGTGCAATGGGTTACAGGTTTACACCTATGGGGGGCTGTGGCTGCTAGGATGGGGATGGGGCATACCTGGGGTGGGAGTACCATGACATGTGTTGGGGCAGGAGTATGACATAGCAGTATGGGGCGGGACCACCTTGTGTGTGTGTGCATGTGTGGGGGGCTGTTTATTGCCCCTACAGTGGCAGGGCACACTAGTGATGTGGGCGGGGATGCCTCTGTTTTGGCAGGGATGAGGTGTTCATGGGTTGGGGGTGCTATGGTGTGCATTGGGGATGGGGGGTGCTTCCACTTTACAGGGCAGGGAAGATGTGTGTTGGGGGGATGACAAATGGGGGGGATGACATATGGGCCTCTGGGTGGGGGTCCTGTTGGCGGCTGTATGGGTATGTGGTGGGGGACTGGGACTCCACAAAGGCACAGCAGGGTGTTCACCAGCCAACAGAACTACTATTCATGCATCTGGACCCATGACCTGGGCACAAGTGGTCCATTCTGAGACCCAGGATGGGCATCCAACTGGATACCCACCTGGGTTCGCTATGCTGCCCCCACCACCCTGCGTGGTCCTACATGCTGGGGGGTGGGGGTGTGGACAGGTGTCTGGGTTGTGCGTATCATGCACCCTGCACCTGTCCTAGGCCGTGGAGCTGTGCAGGTGGAATACATGCCTCTGGTGTGTATTTCTGGCCCCTTCGTGCATAGCGCTTATTATTTGTATTATATGGTACCAAAATTAGTGTTTGGCATTCTGCGGTGCCACACTGATGTCGGAGAGCTGAGGGACAGAGGAGCAGTAAGAGATTTTCGATTGGGGTGACTGCCAGGCTCTTTACTACAGAAAGACATCTGAAGCATGAGTATGGCATGGATAAGGAGGCAATACTGCTTTCAAATGATGATGGTATAGACACTAATCACACTGATGCATAAACTGACAGTTAGCTGTCTTGGCTGACAGCAAAGCAATCTTCTCCCACTCCCGATGCTTTGTTACAGAGACAGAAGTCAGTTTTACAAAAACAATTCTGACAAGGCATATGGATTTTGGCATGATGCATTGCTAACAGAGTGTCTTGGTGAAGAGGGACCACAGTATGTGTCCCTAGTAATGTAGTTTTCCCCTTGCAAAACTTCTAAAACTTCCCTGTACGGCAGCGTGAGTCACTCCTCTGCCATACAGTAATGTGAGCCGACTGCATTACAGCCCTGGGTCCATAGAAACACCAGGCTTGCTACAAAAGTTCTGGTACACCCTGCAGTTTTTAGCAGCTCAGAATGCAAAATCTAACTGCAGAGAACATAATGAAATGCAATTCCAGAATCAATGCAAGAAGGGGTAATTTATGCATGAAAGTGAAAAGGACTGGGAAAGGTGCTGGCAGCAACTCTATCTCTCAATCCCCATGCTTTATTACAGAGACAGAAGTAAATCAATTTTACAGAAAAACATACTGACAAGGCATCTGGATTTTGGCATAATGCATTGCGAATAGGGTGTATTGGGGAAGGGGGAAAACAACACGTACATTGAGTACTGGTAGTTTTCCCTTGCAAAACTGCTCTGACTGCTCTGTACCGTACAGTGTGAGTAACTCCTCTGCCCTATAGTGATGTCATCAGGAGCCAGCAGCCCAGCTGCTGAACAGCAAAGGCAAGTGCAGAGGGGCTAAAGTAGAGCTCAAAAACAAATCTAAATTATGGAAGGCAGAGTAAACCTTGACCAAAAATAACAAATACACACACCCTTTCAGGTCTAGTACTGCATATAATGACTACAAGCTGTAACTTTTTGGACCATCATGAAAGATGCTCTTTAATTCTGCTGCCAAATTCACGTGTCTGGGTTCTTCCTTCCTGCGCTGGTCTCCTATTAAAACAATGCCAGGAACAGCTACTGCTCCAATGCCCCTATTGAAATAAAACAAACAATGCCAGCAGCAGCTACTGGTCCGATGTCCACAAAACAATCAGCTTGTGTGATCTGACACAGCGGAGGTCCGAGTCAGTAAGTTGAGCTGCAGTGGAATTTAAAGCTACAAGGGGATTTGAAATTGGTGCCTCTAGGTAGTGCCTCCTGATTGGTGAATCCCCCGACGACGTGTTTCTGAGCTCTGCTCTCCTGCTCTGGTCGCCTGCTAAAGCAAAACAGAAAATGCCAGCATTAGTTAATTCCTCTGTCAAATTCGTGTGTTTAGGCTCTTTCCTCCCATGCTGGTCTCCTATTAAAATAAAAGAAACATCAGCTCTGAAAAGGGCAGTGATAAAGCCTCTTCTGAAGAAACCATCTTTAGATCCCAACAATCTGTTTACTTACAGGTCTGTCTCGAATCTTCTCTTTTTAGAGAAGGTAATTGAGAAGGTAGTTGTGGTGCAGCTTGAGGCTCACCTGGAGCTATATTACATCTACAAGTCATTCCGGTCAGGATTTAGGCCTTGTCACAGTACTGAAATTGCCCTGGTCTGAGTAATGCGTGATTTCTTCATGATGAGAGACAAGGGAATTTGTTCCGTTTCGGTCATTTTGGATATCTCATTGGGATTTGACATGGTAGTCAATGGCATACTGATTGATCACCTGTGGAAGTACATGGGACTCGCTGGCACAGTTTTGCGCTGGTTTGTGTCCTACATTACTGGAAGTACACATCAGATATCACTAGGTAATCACATCTCCAAAGCAGCTGTGGTTTCCTGTGGAGTTCCTCAAGGCTTGATCTTGGCATCCATGTTGTTCACCGTGTACATGTTGCCACTGGGTGCGATCATAAATGCAATTTCACTCCTATGCAGATGATACTCAGCTCTATCTGTCTTGCACCCCTGATGGGTTGAATGCTGTCTCGGTGCTTGTGTGGTATCTACTGTTTTTACCATCTGTGAATGGCCAGTGACTTTGAGCTGTGGATGCGGTGAAGAATCCAGGAGTCGTTCTGGATTGCAAGCTGACACTAGAACAACAGGTGTCAGTGGTAGACAGGAACGACTTTTGCCAGCTCTGAATTATCATCTTGATTAAACCACATCTCGCGCCAGCTGAGTCAGAGATGGTATTCCATACCTTTGTCACCTCCAGGCTGGATTATTGCAATGCTCTTTACTTATGGTTATCTGGTTGTTTGATGCCCCACTTGCAGTTGGTCCAGAATGTTGTGGACAACCTGGTTTGGGGAACTTCTCAGAGAGACCACATCATGCTGGTTTTGCACAGTCTGTGCTGACTGCCTGTGCGGTATGGTATCACCTTCAAGATATGCCTGTTAACAGTCATGGCCCTACATGGTTTGGGTCCAAGCTACCTGAAAGACCTTTTGATGTCCTACAGTATATACCTGTCTGCCCCTCCAGTCCATTGATGCAGGCTTGTGCTTTGCCCTCATTTCTGCCTCAAGAAGTCTGGGGACAGGGCCTTTGGGACTACTGCCCCACTTCTCTCAAACTCCCTGCCAGAGGTAATAAGGTCTGCCTATACAATGAAAGCCTTCAATCACCCACTGAAAACATATCTGTTTGCACAGGCCTACCCAGCCAAATTTTAAGACTGTAAACTGTTTATTTTTTTATTATATTTATTTGTTGGTGGCTGGGGGGGCAGCTGGGACAATAACAACCTATACGCAGGGGACAGGCTACACTTGAGCGGGAAGGGGAAGGCAGTATTAAACAAGCATTTGTCAATGCCAAATGTTGTCTCGCTGTCATTGGCATTGGTAAAGCCAGAGTTAGAGATGCATAATAGGAATGGTAGTGAAGTATTGAAGTGACTCCAACCCAACCCCACCTTGTAGAGACTGACAGGCATTGGGGTGTGCCTTTGGGTCATCAGCTATAATGCTCATGCCATTGTACCTCACCCTACCCTGTAGAGACTGACAAGTGTCATGGTGCACTTTGGGGTCTTTGGGTGTTATACTTACCCTATTCCATAAGGAAATAGGTTGATATAGGTGCAGTATAGGAGAATGGGGTGAACTTTGTGGCCGAACAGTGCAAGGCACACCACGATGCCTGTCACTGGCTGCAGGGTCAGGGTGGGGGTGACTTGGCGTAAGTATTACAGCCGATGATCCCAAGTGACACCCCTGACGCCTGTCAGTCTCTACAGGGTGGGGTGTTACAGTTGGATACCGTAACACCGTAGGCGTGTGTTGGCATTTTCAATCCAAATTTTCAACATGGGCTGTTTGTGAGCCCACGTCATGAAAAGCGGCACTATCAGTTTGTTAGCTGAAAGGTGGTTTTGCACAGTGGCTATGCCATTTGGCAAACACAGGGATGAAAACACATTTTGGGCAGGATGTGGAAAATTACATCTGTATTGTTCATGAGGAGGTGTAAAAAAATGGCAACGTTGAAAACCTGGAGTGAAAATATGAAAAATTGGTGAAGTCGTCAGCATGCATAGAAACTGTGCACCACATGTCCATAACCCAATTATTTTTGGGATTTTTTTAACCACATTTTTAACACAGCCATTTTGGGACATCCCTTCATGAACAGTGGTGCTGTGATTTTGTTAATCAGTCCCAAAAGTTGATTTCCCACAGTGACCACGCCATTGTGCGGCACATGTGTGAAAACACATTTAGGGCAGGATGTGAGAAATGAAAGCTGTACTGTTCATAAGGAGGTGTGTATAAATGCCAATGTTGAAAATCTGGCATGAAAATATTGCAAATTTGCGAAGTTACAAGGGTGCGTGCAAACTGCACAACGTACACTTGCAACACAGTCATTTTATGGAATTTCATCACCAAATTTTCAACATAAGCATTTTAGGACCTCTGCTCATGAACAGTGTCACCGTCATGTCCTCAAAATGTCCTGAAAACTGATTTCGCAAAGCGACCAAGCTATTCTGTGCCGGATGTGTGAAAACAAATTTCAGCCAGGATATGTAAAATGACAGCTGTACTGTTCATAAGGAGGTGTGGAAAAATGGCAATTTTGAAAATCTGGAGTGAAAATATTACAAATTCACGAAGTTACGAGCATGCATGGAAATTGCACAATGCACGCTTGTAAAACAGTCATTCTTTTTATTTTTTCCACCAAATTTGCAATATAGGCTTTTTGAGAGCCCCCCTCATGAACAGTGACACTATAGTTTTGTTAATCGGTCCTAAAAGGTGATTCTGTGCAGTGACCACGAAATCACCTTTCCAGACTGAATAAGGCCATGACAGTGCCTGAATTCATGAGGAGGGGTCCCAAAAACCCCATGTTGAAAATTTGGTGCTAAAATTCCCCAAAATGGCTGAGATATGCACCAAAGTTGAAAAAACTCAATTTATGCCATTATGCAGGTTACCGGCATTTCTTCAGTTCGTGGTCAGCTTTGAAGAGTGCAGACGTGTTCCTGGTCCACCGAAGATCGTCGCGACAGACTCAGGAGGTAAGTATGGGGTGGGGGTGTGTGGGGAGGCAGGGTGCGCAGATGGTGGGAGCGGGTTGCAGGAGTGGGCAGGGAGACCGCGAGGGACCGTTTTCTTTTTTACAGGGGTTTAAAAAAAAAAAACATAGCTGGATGGTTTTCCCTTTTCAGGTGATTTGTCATGCTGGGGTGGGTGCCCAGCATGCCACCTCAGTGTTTTGGGGGAGATGCTTTAGCCAACGGGAGATTGGGCACCCCTGTCGGCACATAATGAAAGTGGGGGGGCATGCACCAAGGGGAGATTGGCACCCCCTTCAGCACATAACAAATGGGGGGTGCATGATGCCAACAGGGAGTGGGCTCCCCCATCGGCACACACATTGGGTCATGGCATGCCGACAGGGGGATTGGGTGCCCCCCTGAAGTTGGCATTATGGCAGGCAGTGTGCCACCATGCTTTTACTAGGGTAAGCACGTTGGGAGGTCTGCTGTGTATGATGAGCTTTGCTCGCATTGCAGCAGACCTTTCCTTACACCACATTAGGTATTCATGGTGCGGTGCCGGCATGCAGGCTTATTGGGGAATGCGGGAAGCACCCACTGGTGTGTGCCCTTCATTCGCCCAACAGTAACCTCGCCTCCAGTTCTGCTACTACTGCAATATGTTGGCTACGCATGCGCGAGCCAACAGAAAAAGAGGATTGAGAAGTGCAAAGTAACAAATGTGGGTTTAAACTAGGAGCAGGGGGTAACATGTGGAATTCTGGTAGGCAGAGATCCCGGACAGGGGTACCAGATGAGCTTACCTCCCAAATTAATAGGGAGGAGGTCTGGTTAGGGGCATGGGGGGGGAGAGGAGGGGGAAAGGCGAGGGAAGGGCAAGGAAGGAGACTGGGTGGAGGGTGGTAATGCTAAATGTGAGAAGTCTAGGTAATAAGTCAGCTGAGTTGCAGGCTCCCCTTGCAGTGGGGGGATTGACATTGTGGTCATCACAGAAACATTGGCCACCCAGTACCAGAACTGGGCTGTGATGAAACCAGGGTCCAGAAAATTTAGGAAGGATAGCACTAAGGGGAAAGGGAATGTGTGGGAATATATGTATGGGAAGGGATAAGATGTATAAGGGAGGAGGGTGAAGAAGGCAGAACAGAGGCCCTATGGATGTAGTTCCAGGACTGGAGGGGTAGGATGCTAAGGATGGGGTAGCATACAGACCACCAGCACAAGGGGCAGACCTGGATAAAGAACTTGCTGAGCAAGTCAGAAGGGTCTGTAGGAAGGGGAACACCATAATAGGGGAGGATTTCAACCTACCTGGGGTGAATTAGACCAGTCCGACCACCACGAGTGCAAGGGAGCAGGTACTACTAGATGCATTTCAGGACAGCTTCCTGGTGCAGTTGGTAGGTTAGAGTGGATGCTGGACCTGGTACTTTCAAATGGGGAGGTGGTAAGGGATCTAGGAGTGGAGGACCCCCTGCCTGGGAGTGACCACCACTCAGTGTGGTTCACACTCAATATGGGTAGGGAAATGGGGGTATTGGAACCAGGGTGATTGAATTTAAAGGGGCAGATTTTAGAAGAATAGGGGAAATATTGGGCAGGTATCTGGCAGGAATTCAACCAGACATGGATGCTAGTCAGAAATGGGAGTATATTAAAAAAGGGCTGACAGAGGCCACTGGGATGTATACAAGGTCAAGGAGCAAGAAGGGGAAAGCAAAGAAACTCAGTTGGTTGACTTGTGAGGTTAGGGAGGCAGTGAGGGACAAAAAAAGGGTATTCCAGAAACTTAAGGAGTTGGGAGGGGACGACGAAAAGAATGAGTATGCAAAGAATCCAGGGAGGTCACCAGGTTAGTCAGAGCAGCCAAGGCTTCAAGAGAACTGAGACTGGCACAGGGTATCAGGGAAGGTGAAAAAGACTTCTTTATATACATTGGAGAAAGAAGGAAGAACAAAGACCAGATTGTAAGGATTAAGAAGGAAGAAGGATGGGTAGAAAACAGGGTGGATCAAGTAGAGGCATTAAATGAGTACTTCTCCTCTATGTGCACAAGAGAGAAAGGGGGGGCAGATACCTCAAGAGAGGGGTGGGAGTGGGATGGGGGAGTAGGTGACTGATGTAAGGATTACAGAGGACAGGGTTCTGGAAGGACTTAAGGCACTAAGGGCGGACAAGGCACCAGGACCGGACGGCATTCACCATAGGGTACTCAGGCAGCTAGCAGAGATCCTGGCAGGACCACTGGGTGACCTGCTCGACACCTCCCTGGACACAGGATGTGTACCACAAGATTGGAGAATGGCCCATGTGGTGCCCATTCACAAAAATGGACCGAGGGATGAACCAGGTAACTACAGACCGGTGAGCCTCACTTCATTTGTGGGGAAGTTCATGGAGAGAATACTAAAGGAGAGGCTAGTAACCTTTCTGGAGGAAAATGGTCTCCTGGATGGACATCCACATGGGTTTGTCTCGGGCAGATCCTGCCAGATGAATTTAATTGAGTACTATGACTGGGTGACCAGGGAGCTGGACAGGGGACATGCGGTGGATGTCCTGTATTTAGACTTCAGCAAAGCATTTGATTCTATGCTGCATGGGAGGCTGGGGGGAAGCTGGAGTACATGGGGTGGGAACAAAGATGATCAAATGAATTGTCATCTGGCTTGATGGGAGGCAGCAGTGGGTGATGGTGGGGGGAACTCTCAACACCGAGAGAGATGACAAGTGGGGTGCCACTGAGTTCAGTACTGGGACCAGTGTTGTTTGGGATATTTATAGCGGATATCTCATCCGAGTAACAGAATAGGATCAGTCTTTTGTGGATGATACAAAGATAGGAGCTGTGGTGGATGACACTGAAGGGTGGAAGGGGTTACACGAGGACTTGGCAAAACTACAGGAATGGTCGGAAACATGGAAGTTGGGGTTCAATGCCAAGAAGTGCAAGGTACTGCACTTTACAGCTAGAAACCAGGGGAGGAGCTATCAACTGGGAGGGGTGTAGCTTGAAAGCATCGAGGAGGAAAAGGATCTGGGGGTGCTCATAACGGGCAGCATGAACAACTCAGCCCAGTGCAGGAAGGTGGTAGCAAACGCTAACAGGATGCAGGGGTGTATAGCGAGAGGAATCTCCTCCAGAAATAGGGAAGTGATCCTTCCTCTATACAGGTCCCTGGTCAGGCCGCACCTGGAATACTGCATGCAGTACTGGTGCCCAGTCCTGAAGAAGGATACAAAATTGTTGGAGGGGGTGCAACAGAGAACAACAAAAATGTTAAAGGGATTGGAGGGGAAGTCCTATGAGGAGAGACTGGTAGAGCTGAACATGTACTCCCTGGAGGAGAGGAGAGGAGGGACAGAGGGGATATGATTGAACTCTTTAAATACCTCAAGGGAATAGACAAGGTTACCACAGAAGGAATTTTCCAGCTCAGAAGGGGGAGGGATACAAGATGGCACCAGCTAAGACTGGTGGGGGAAGATTCAGGAGGGAAATCAGAAGACATTATTTCATGGAATGGATGGTGGATAGGTGGAATACTCTGCCCGAGGAGGTGGTGGTCTGTTTTCTTGTGGGTAGTTTTAAGAGGGGTGGGATGGAGTAAGGGGGTTATGATGAGGAGGGTGGGTGTGGGGCATCTGCAAGATGAGGGGCTAACTGTATAATTGAGCAGACTCGATAGACCGCAAGGCCTGCTTCTGCTGACATGTTCATATGTTTGTAAATATTTTATGTCATTTTATTATTGTATGATGCTCTGAGCCTTTGGATAGGACACGAAACAATTGCCTTGCCTTACCTTGATAGAATGTTTTCTTTCTGTAACATACCATGCTTTCAGTGGGATTAGTTATAACCTCTTGGATATAATCAGGAGTGCAAAAAACTGGTATCGGTAGGGGGAGAATATCGTTTGTGTTTCTGGTTCCTGTACGTTTTAATCACCACCTTGCAGCATTTGTGGCCCAACAGCTGAATGAGCAAAACTCTAAATGTCCCTTCTGTTGTATTTTGTAAATGTATACAGAAAAGACAAAGCTCTTGCTCTTAATAATTCAGAAATGATACTTCTGGTTTTTACTGCTCAGGACACAGAAATTGTCTTTGTCAACTGTGCATTAGCCATGACTGATGGCTTTAATTATACACCATGGGCTCAATTTTCAAAATGACAAATTTAATGCAAGGTGTGTGTGCCAAACAGGTAAGATGCAAGTGGCACCTTGCATTGAAGTTTGTGGCAATTCTGCTGTTTGAATGCAGGCTGCATCAAAATCAGGATACCATATGCCAAAGCCACCCTGCACCACCCTTATGGCAGAAGCACCCATGCACCAGGTTGCAAGGGTGGTTGCACCATGGTGGGGCTGCACCATTCCTTTTCTTGCAATTCTAGAAGCTCTGCCATGGTCACAACAGAGGGCTGACTTTAGACCACTCAGAATGTGGTCTATGAGGCATGTGCCACATTCGGGCAGGGTGTCAATTGGGGGGAGAACTGCAAGGAGGGGAGTAGAGGTAGAAGGAATACAGGGAGTGCCTAGCAAGTGAGAAGGCATGACATCAATGTCAGGGTGCTGAGGTGGCACCCAGCAGGGGCACCCAGCACATGTACAGTGAGCCAATTGACCAGGGAAGAGGGGGGTTGGCTGGGAGGGACCATAGTGCAGCCCCAGCTGCACACAGTACTGGCACCTGCCCCATAGGTGCAACAGTCCCCAAAAGTATTGGTTGGCAGGAGTGGCCGCAGGTTGCAGGGTGCAGGTGGTGGATGGGATCATTTCCTGGGCACCACAACAGTCCCCTGTTACTGAGGCTCCCACGTGGAGGCACGCTGCTGCCCTACAGTGTTAGGGACTATTGCACCTAAGGAGCAAGTGCCAGGGCTGTGTACAGCTGGGGTCAGGTCACCGTCCATCCCTGCCAATCCCCCTCTACCCCGGGCAATCAGCTCAATGGATGTGTGCATGGCACCCCTGTTGTGTGCAACCTCAGCACCCTGACATTGCCGCCATGCTCCCCTCACTCCCTAGGGCACCTCCCTGTTCCTTCTTTCCCTGCTCCCCTCTTTGCTGGCATACAACCCCCACCTTCGCATCCCATCCTGGGGTGCACCGGGCAGGGGTGTGATGGATCCCTCTCTCAAATCCTGCAGGTGTGCCACATAATTGGCACAACCCTGAGGCTGCAGCAACTCTCAGGTCTGTGGCACAGGGATCCCCATTTTTACAAATTAAGATGCAAGGTCCCTGACGCACCTGGAGTTTGCCACAGCTGTAGATCACCAAAATGTGTGGCGATCTAAGGGGTCTTTGAAACTTGAGCCCCATGTTAGCTTTTGCTATACACAATCTAATCTGTCAAGCCAAAGTTGCCTTACATGCTTTCAAACATGTTATGTTCTAAAGAGGTTGGGTGCATTCTGACCAGCCAGCTGTTTTTACTTCTAGGCAACCAGTTTCAAGCAGAATGATGGTAAATGAATCCCTTGCCTAGTATGAAAAGCTGTTGAAATATCTGGCAGAAACAAACACATGGTATGACAAATAGCTTTGTCCTGGTGGAAGACAATATAAAGGTCTTTACAGGAACAATCGTGAAGTTCACTGTGTCATCCTAGGGCAGGTGTTTATGTCTGGCTGGGATCACTAGGGCAGAGAATACTGTTGATGCTCAGAAGGTTGCCTGTGGGGGTTCAAGCCAGACTGGAGTCCCTTGAACTAGAATGGTTGGTATTGCTGGTTGGCAATTACATCCGAGCTACAAGCATTTCCTGCAGGGAACTATATTTACAAAAAACTAGTCACCTCTCAGTTTAGGTAAGCAACACCCTACAAAACATGGTAGCTCATATGCAGAGGAGCTTGCCAAATCTTGTTTAATAATAAAGACAGTGGTCTTAGATTTCCTGTAAAATTGGATGATGTACAGTATCTTTTAAAATTAATCATTCATTGAGAAATGTAACAGTAAAAGAAAGAGTAAGCAGTTTTGTTTTCTTTGTATCATCAGAAATATACAGCATAATTAACTGCCCAAATGCCCATGGCTTTTATTTCAAATGGCAAATTAATTATCAAGCTAAACCTTAACTCTTAAATAATCTTTAGTCTGAGAATTATTTCTCATTTATGTTCAATTACCAGAAAAAATAGTAATCCAGTGAGTAAACAGAACTTTTAGTGCCAACATCATTAAAGAAATTAATGACAGTAAAAACTAATTCTGAAGACTAAATAAAATTAAAGACATCCTAATCTAGATCATTAGATGTCTCCTATTCTCTTACTATGTGTAATTTTCTGGAATGAATTAAGACTGTATATTTTTTCTTTTCATATAAATTATTTTCATTCAATTTCATTAAAGGGCTACTGACATCTCAGAGAAACATTTGTATTTAGAAAAAAAAATTAGCTTATATTTCATACTGTATACTGTATTTTCTTTATTTAGATCCTTCCTAAATTGTTCAAACATAAAATTTTAGGAAATTCTTTCTACCTGACTCCTTATCTGACTTTGTCTCGGTGACTGGGGTCTGGTGTGTGATTTTGCAAATCCTTAACAAACCCAATTAACAAACCAGGTCTTTATTCCTATCTGTTTGTTGCTCTCAAAAAGTGAGAATAAGACATGCCCATCTCTTTTGATCTCCTCTGATCATATCTAATCATTTCTTTTAAGGGATTCTACCCAGTCTGCTCGTAAGGCTTCAAGTGATCATTCAGACAGGCTCACCTACAACAGGCTCCATAATCAATGTACTAGTGCCAGCAGGAAAGCCAAAATTATTTCCATTTACAAATCCTCAGGAACTCATCATCTTAGTGTCACCATCATCAGACAGGATTGAGCAAAGAAGGGTGGTGCAGTAGCAAGTTACCTCTCCTCCAGCATCCAGTTTGAGCCTGTGCTCACTGCCACCTCCTCCTCCTCTGCCTATGGGGTTTTCCTTCTCTGACTCTCACTCCTCTTTTCTGTCCCCATATTCATTTCCAAAGTTTACTGTTGGCCTGGCATGTCCCTTCCATCAGTCACTGAGCACCTCACCACCATCTTCCCCCATGCCTCCACTGGTAAGTTACTAATCCTCTGCGATTTCAACCTCAATTGCCTTTCCCCCTCCTTACATAAATTATGCCAAAATGTAAAGTCTCCAAATATCTAAACTGATTAGTGACCCCCACTTGTCACAATCATAAATCCATCAGTCAGTCAGCACACTCTCAAGTCCACCAGCTGCCCTGCTGACCTTACTAAGTACCAGAGCCTTTATAATGCCTGCACCAGAGCTACTAGGCTTGCAAAGTCCAAACACTTTGAATCCACACTCCAGAACAACCTTTACTATCCATCTAAGTTTTGGAACATTATCCACACTCTCTTCTCTTCACCGACCCAGTCCATCCCCCATCCTGAAGGTGGGTGACTATCCTATCACAGACACCATTGTTTTCGCCTCAAACTTCAATTCCTTTTTCCCCTCCTGTGCCCTCTTCCTCCTCCTCTTCTCTTCCTCCACTGCCCTTCTTCTCACCCTCCTGCTGCCCGCTACCTTTTTTCTTTCTCCTCTACCACTCTACCACTCCAGCTGCATCACTTATGGCCCTCTTTGCTCTAAACACCCACATGTGTGTGAGCTCTAATGGTCTTTACTCCAATCTCCTGTATAAATGCACTCATGCCATTATGCTCCCCATTACTTACCTTCTCAATCTCTCCTTCTCCTTAGCTTCAGTCCCTGACACTTAAAACCATGCTACGGGCATTCTTCTTCCCAAAGTGTGTGATCCCTTCTCTCCCGGTAACTACCATCTTTTCTTCCTTCTCCCCACCCTGGCTAAGCTCCAGGAACACCATGCTCTCTCCCAGCTCTCCCCCTTCCTTGAGTCATCCTCCATCTTCACTCCTTTCCAGTCTGGCTTCAGAAAGTCCCAATCCACCTCCACCTCCCTCCTCCAGCTCACTGACTCCATCTTACCTGACAGGGATCATAGTTCGGTACCTTCCGTCACCTTTGATAACTTGGCCAAAGCATTCAGCACTTTTGCACACACCCTTCTCCTGGGAAGCAGGGCTTTCTGCCTCCTCAGTTCCATGGTTTCTCTCCTACCTTGAGGGCTAGTCTGCAGCTGTCTGGATTTGAGATTTCTTATCACCCCTCCACACCCTATCTGTTCGGTCATGCTCCAAGGGTCAACCTTGGCCCATTCTCTTCTCCATTTTCCTGAATGACCTCCATGCTACCTGCTACTCTACATCCATACATATGTATGCAGATGATATGGTACCCTTTGTCTGTGGCTCCTCTGCCCTGACCTCATAATTCAGCTCCAACTGGACTTTATCGACATCCAGTACTGGTTCCTGGCAAGTCAGCTGTCTCTCAGTGCCAAGATAACCTCACCCTTTTCTCCTTTTCCATACCGTTGATAGTACAGTAAGTGAGGATATCTCTTCCTTTACTTCAGGGTCTGACTACAGCATCACCTCAATTTCTCAGTGCTTGTGGATGCCATCCTGGAGAAGCTCCACCCCAAACTTAGCACACTTTATGGGAATAAAGGGAGTATCCCACTGTTTGCCCACAGAGAGATCGTCAGGAAGATGATACTCCCCATCTTTGACTATGGTGACATTGTATGCAGAACTGCTCCGAAGTCCACCCTAGGCAGACTGGACAAGCAGACTGGACCCCTCCTTCACTCCTTCTACCACTTTGCCCTGGATAATCCCCCTCACACTCACCACTGCTCATTGTATTCCTCCATCTCCATCCCCATCCCCTTCCATGGTGCCAGGTGTGACACCCATTGTGTTTCCTTTATATCTAAATTCTGGCATGGCTACCTCCTCACTTACAGTGCCTTTCTTCTCACTTTACCCCTACAATCTCATACTCCCTTCACAACTCTGGCTCTTGGTCTCTCACACTCCTCTCCCCCCATGAAATTCTCTTTTGGTCAAGCTGCCTTCTCTGTCCACTTTGCCAAACATTGGGTCTCTCCTCCTTACCATCTGCTCAGCTCCTTCCCTCACCTCACTCAAATCTCTCCTCCATGACTTTGTTACTTACTCCTCCAGTTGCCCCTGATACTAGACCAACAGCTCTTGCCCACACCCTCCAACTCCTGCTCCCTCTTCATCCTGCACTTATACTACTTAAGCTCCCCATATCCTTCCCAAATTTATAATCATTACTTCCACCTTGAACTTTGTACTGCTTTTTGCTCACTGCAAATTGTACTCCTTTAGCACTTAATTGCATTGTAGTGTATTTAATTTACAGAATCATTGCATTTGCACACTTCTTAATTTTTTACGTGTACAGTATTTACCTATTATTTGTATTGTTGTACCTATATCTCATTATTCTGCTCAATTCTCCACTCTCACCCTTCTAACAGACACATTTAAAAAGGAGCCATTACCAGCTCAGTATTTCTTTCCTGATAATCATTTGAAAAGGAGCCATTACCACACAGTCCTCTTCTCCTCTGGTCGGACCCCCGAAGAAGTCATTTCCAAACTTCAAACTGATTTCACCAAACTCCAACTCTGGTTCAACTGCAACCAACTCTCCCTAAATCCTAAGAAAACCAACTCTATGATTTTCGGCACCAGACAGTGCCTTTCCAAACTCACCTCCCCTCTGAGATTCCACACTCTGAATAACACGGTCCTCGAAGAAGTACCCTCCTTCAGGTACCTCGGGGTTTGGCTCGACCGCCACCTCTCCTTTTCTACCCACGTCGATTCTATCATTTCCAAACTGCGCCTTAAACTTGGTGCCCTCTATAGAAACCGCACCAGTCTCCCTCTTCCTGTCAGACGCGAAATTGTTCAGAAAATGATTCTACCCTCCTTCGACTACTGTGCTGTAGTTTACAGTTCCGCAGTGCAGACCACCCTCACCAGATTAGACCCCCTCTTCAATGCTTTTTGCCGCTTTGCCCTCGATGCTCCCCCCTCTTTCACATCACTGCACGCTTTATTGTTCCCTATCCTACCTTCTCTGTGCAGCAGACGCCCTAATTCATTGCTAAATTCACTTATAACTTCTGGCTCAGTTCCTCCCTCCCTATCTTGCATCTGCCCTACCCCCCCACCCATCCCCTCACACACCCTCAGATCCACTGACCCTAGACTACTTTTCATCCCATGCCGTAGGACCACCACCGGCCAATCTGCCTTCTTCTACCTCTTCCCTAAACTCTGGAATGGCCTACCCACCCAGATCTGTCATTCTTCATCCAAGCTCTCCCTTTCCTATGCCCTCTCTAACTTCCTGGCACCTAGTTGCGACTGCCCCTGACCACCCTCCGGGTTGGCTCCTCCCCCCCCACTCTCCCCTGTGCCTGACCAGCGGCCTGGCCATGCCTAATTGTCTGGCTTATATGCTACCCCGCTCACTTATACTCCCTCTACTTCCTCCCCCTCACTCTCTTTCCCTCCCTTCCCTTGTCCTACTCAACCTAAGCTCCCATCCCTCCCTCCCTCCTCACCTATACCTCTCCCTTCTCACCTCGCTTCCTCCCCTCCATCTCCTCCCCCATATTCCTCCAAATCCTCCTCTCTATGTGATGCATCTCTCTGAAGCTCATCCTCCACTACAGTCATTCAATTCCTGCTTTTACTACCTCTGTTCTGTAACTTGCACTATGCATTTCATGTTTTTGCCTCGAAAGCGTACCTTGTATTGTATACCTTGCCTTATGATCATGTCTGTACTGTTCTTCCTCGCTGTGAATCCATGAATTGTATACCTGTACTTACTGTGTCTGCGCTGTACTGTACTGCCTATGTATAAGTTCAAATGTAATCCCTCCCAACTATGTACATTTTCCATATTTTGCTACTGTGAGTTCAACTATTGTATGTATACCTGCCTCCTTTGCAACCCCCCTCCCCCCCAGGTCGCACCGTGAGACGAGCATTTTTTTTTTTGCTCAGCGTGCTTTTCCTGGTGAAACATTTTCAATAAATAAATAATCAATAAATCAATTAATCAATCTCCAAATTCTGGAATACATTAAATAAATCTTTCTTGCCCAGTCATCTCTCACCTGATGTTCCTAGACTCCTTGTTAACTCTGTTGTATACAATACACTGACCATTATGTTACCGACACTCTAGACGCCCACTTTGTGGAAGGCCCTAAATTTCGTTCTCTTTCCTCACCATTAGTTTAAAGTCTGATCTCCATTCTTGAAACCTCCTGTCAAATAAATCACATTTTCTCCCACATTACAGACATAGCGGTTGTACATAAACTATCTTGTATAAACTCCATCTCTCAACCTAGGTCTGATAACATCCCTCCAAAACTTTTTAACTAGGATGCATCTGCTATAGCTAATTCCCTGGCCCATGTTGAGCAGCTCTTTCAAATGAGACAGAGCACTAGGACCAGAGAGCATAGGATGAAGCTGGAGGGGGGAGTTTAAGAGAGATGTGAGGAAGAACTATTTCACTGAAAGAGTTGTAGACACCTGAAACAGACTGCCAGCAGAAATGGTGAAGGTGAAAACAGTAGGAGGCTTCAAACATATATGGGATAGACATAGGGGGATATTAGTAAACAGACAGGGAGGAGAGAGTGTCATAAGAGACCATTTAGGGTTTGCAGAGACATATTAGAGAGGGACCATCTGGGCAGACTGGGTGGGCCAAATAGTCATTGTCTGCTGTCAAATTCTGGTTCTATGTTTCTGTGTTTTCAACTGCTCCCTTTTCTCTGAGGATATTTCCCTCACACTGGAAATGTACCTTCATTATCCTTCTCTATAAAGGAGGCCTAGTAACTCTCCTTGTAACTACTGGCCAGTTTCCTTCCTCATGGTGCTTTGTAAAATCCTTAAGAGACTGGCTGCAAATCAGCTGTCCAGTTTCTATATCAGGACTTGCTGCTTTTTCATCTGACAATTTGATTTCCACCCAGCTCACTCCTCAACCAACTCTCTGTTAAGGCTGGCAGACCACCTCCTCACTAATATAGATAATGGAGAACTTACTGGTGTTATCTTCTTTAGTAAGACATTTGACATTGTTGATCATTCACTTCCATCTATGAAACTCTGCCTGTAGCATCATACATCCTTCTTTACACTGGTTTTCCTCTTTTCTTACAAGTCACTTTCAGTCAGTCACTGTTGATTCAGCCACCCCTGACCACTGAAGGTGTGTGTGGGTGTCCACCAAGGTTCTGTAGTAGGTATTTTTTCCTGTTTAATGTTTTGATAAATGACCACCCCCTTGCTGTTCAATCCTACAATCTTCACAAGTATGCTAATGACGGCATTCTGTGTACCGTTGACCCCAGCTCAACTGCTATCTCAGCATCTCTGCAAACTGACTTCAATATTTTCATGGCCTGGTTGTCAGTGAATTGTTTATAGCTCAACCAAGTTAAACTTTTTCCATGTTATTTGGCTCAATAAAATGTTTCCTAAGCGGTCCAAACCTATTTATTACATCAGTCATTATTGTAATATAGATGTCTTGGATTTATACATGACTCATCCCTTGGCATCTATGTCCATATCCAGTCTCTGCCCTCTATATCCTGCAAAAACTTGAAGTGATAAGACAGCATTTCCAATGATATAAGATGCATTGTTGAGAGTCTGATCTTACCAATGATCAGCAATGGTAAAATCATCTACATCACAGTCTCAAAATGTCATCTAGTAAATAAGAGACATGCAATGGGAATGAGTTAAATAACTGATTTATGTTCACAAGAGCAGTTTGACCTCAGGTAACCTCACAAGTGGCATACGCCATGAGTAAGGTGTCCGGGGTCAAACTGTTTGAATGCACGTAAAGCAGTTGTTTAACAAGTCCCCCATTGCATATCTCACGTATGCAATAGGGATACAGTTTTTTTTGAGGGGCATGTATTTTTTTTGTTTATTTTTGATTGTGTTTGTTTAATAAAATAAATGGGATTCTTTATGCTCCTGTATGTTAGTGTGCCATTTAGAGCTTGTTGCTAGGGAAGGTAGCATGGTTGATAGGGAGGCGTTGTGAGAAGGTTGACATCACGTGTTGTGATTGGTTGCTGTATAAATGTGGGTGGGATACACAGTTTGAAAAATATGGTGGTTCCTTTTCTCACTTAGCGAGAAACTGGTATTGTTTTCTGTGCCGTTTTTTTTTTTTAATTTTAGCATGTAGAAGGTGTTTAGTATCTGGTTGATCCTGCATCTGGAAGTATGTACAGGTATGTGTCTTATGCTTTGTTCCACTGTTTTAGTAGGAATCAGTCTGAGGAAGTAGCTGAATCTGGTGGAGAGACGGAGGACTGATGCGAGCACTATGGATGACAGGAAACATGAAAGGCAATGGAGAGAATTAGGGCAAGTGATGAGATGAAAAACTTTTTCATTTAAAAAAAGGTACAGTTCTTGTGGTACAATGGATAAATATGTCTGTACCTGGGAAGCGAGCAGTGCCAAGTTAAAGTGAAAACTTAATAGAGGCAAATGGGAACCAGCACCTGCTTAAAAAGAAACACTATGTGCTGGCTCTACTGGGTTTCAAAATCATCCAGCTGAATACCTTTAAAGTTAAAAACAGACTTTAATTCTGTGCAATTCATACAAATAACTCACAGTTCATACAGGACCAGCAGTTCTGTTCAAATATCAAGAGTCCAGGTATCAATAATCAATATTCATAAATAGTCCATGATATAATCTATAAAATCAACTAGCCGTGGAAAAACGGCTGGCACAAAAACTTTTGCAGCAAGAGCTGAGGGTCACTCCCTCGTGATGTTACCTGACACATTTCACACATAGCTTTTTCAAAGGCTGACATAGAGGAGTAAACTCAATTTATTTAAGCATGTTCCTTAAAGAAACAGTACATTTCAATGTGAACCTAATAAATTATACAAAGACATAAAGAAAGAAACTGCCACACATACTTAAAACAGCACCAGTATAATACTGCACATAATATTGCTGGAAATATTCCAGTTAACACTATATTTCTCATATAGTCCTGACTCATCCTGGTAGGTAAAAGTCAAATCTGTGCATTGCTGAAAGATAGAAAAAGAAGAAAGAGTTTTTTAGAAAAGAAAGAAAAAACAACACATGTACAAACAGATCTATTAGTTAAAAAATATAACCTTACTGTTTTCTCAACTTTAAAAATGGTTTGATTTCTATTCTTTCATTCAGACCTGGGGCATGCATAGCCTTTATAGCAAAAATCCAATATTGTTCTCTCCTAAGGAGCAGATTGTCATAATACCTCCCCCCCCCCCTTTTTGGTAAGGAAAGGCTTTTCAATGGCCATAAATTTAAAGCTGTGTTCATTTCTATTTTTTACTCTAGACATGTGCAAAGCCAGGGCATTAGTGTCATCACAATTGAAAATTGCCCTAGCATGCTCACATATTCTTAGCTTAAAAGAGCACTTGGTCTTACCTATGTAGAAACCGTTATAGTTACATTCAGCCAGATAAATCACACCTGAAATACTACAGGTGATAGAGCCATGAATCTTTACATCCAATCCTGTTGCATGATTTTTAAAACATTTAGTACTTTTTACCAAGGGCAATATTTGGAATTGCCACATTTGTTGCATCATCCTGCACATTCCGTAATCCAATTTCTTGGCATATCTGAAACAGGCTTGACTGAATGAACCACAGAGTCCTTGAGATTCTTACCCCTACGGTATACTATTCTTGGACCATCAATATCAACATTCTTCAATTTAGGGTCTAGTAGAACTAGATGCCAATGCTTCCTAATTATTTTGGCTACTTCAGCTAATTGTGGACTGTATGCGGTAACAAAAGTTGTTTGTAGGTCACAATTCTTTTCTTTAGTTTTATTCATTAATAAAGTCTCCCTTGGGATCTCATCTATTTCCTTCAGTGCCTATATTAAAACATCACTTTTGAAACCTCTATTTTGTAACCTCACAGTCAGTCCTTGTGCCCTTTTTTCATATTCTCTTACACTACTACAATTTATTTTTGTTTGAATGTTTTGTCCCTTTGATATTGCCTTGATAACATGTCTAGTGTGGCTACTATTAGCCAAAAGGATAGTGTTTTGGTCTGTTGACTTTCTGAATAAATCAGTACCCACTCCACCATTGCCATCTTTAAAAATTCTCGAATCAAGAAAGCTGATCTCAGTTTTACTGAAGCAGATGCTACAGTGCAAATTTTCATTGCTTTTTTCTAGGTATCCAACATATTCCAACAGTTCTTCCTCACTCCCCATCCATACCATGAAGACATCATCAATAAGACATTTCCATAGGTCAATTTTAGGCAAGAAGGGGTTATTCATACTCCTCACTGTTTCTAATTTCCATTTTGCCATGTATAAGTTGGTATAATTGGGGCCATACTGGCACCCATTGCTGTTTCTCTTTTCTGCAAGTAAAAATCATTTTTATAAAAGAATGTATTAAATTCTAGCATAAATTTGGTCAGCTGAACCAGTATATTTGTTGGAGGTTCCTTCACTAGTCTTTTTTCTAAATAAAATTCCAGAGCCTCCAAACCACTACTATGTGGAATATTAGAATACAAAGATGTAACATCAAGCATCACCAGTATGCTGTCATCTTCTATTGTCAACTCCTCTAATACTGACAAAATATCACTTGTGTCCCTGATGTATGCTGGTACCTCTTTAACAAGATCAAATAAAAAAGAATCTACATATTTTGCCAGTGGTTCTGCTAAGCTATTGTTACCTGAAACAATTGGTCTACCAGGGGGTTCACCATATCCTTGTGGATTTTTGGGAGTACATAAAATGTAGATCTGGTGGGATGTTCCACAGTTAAATATTCAAAAAAGTGTGTAGTAATCAGATTCTCATCTCTCACTTTCTTTAGATAGGAATCAACAACGTGTTTAAAAGTCTGTGTCTTATCAAACCTTAATTTCTCATAGTATCTTATATCTGATAACTGTCTCAGCACCTCCAGATCATATTTCACACTATCCATAACTACTATTGCACCCTCCCTTATCAGCAGCCTTTATAGTGATATCTTTACTACTCCCCAAATTTCTCAATACTTCTTGTTCCTTTCTACTTAAATTACGGAAATAATGTAAGTCAATGCCATTATTCAGAAGTGTTAAATCTCCCTCACAACACTTTATAAACACTTGTAACGCTGATGACAGGGGAGGACAAAAATCAGAAATAGGTTTAAAAACCTTTAAATTTCCAGACAATTCTTCAGCAACATTACTTTCACATTCATTCATTATTTGATACTGTGCCCTTCCCCCCAAAAGAAAGCTTTCATACCCAAATTATGTACCAGTCTATTAAGGTCCAGCACAGTTTCAAAATGGTTAAATTTTTGTGTAAGGGTAAAGGAATGGCCTTTATTTAATACCCAATCTCTGTTTCATTCAGCTGGTAACTTGAAATATTAATTACATTCACAGGAATCTCCCTTGTCTTCATTTCCCTCTCAAACCTCTGCGAAGGGTTCCTCTTCTTATTATTCCTCTTTCTTCTGCCTCTCCTTGTACGTTTTGGCCTAAATTCTGCTTCCTTAATCGCTGACTTCTCCATGGAACAAAAGGTATTTGGTCCCCTGTAGTAACACATGGCTTCTCCTCCTCTTCTCCTAAAAAACGATCTTGTTCTTGTTTAATCTCTTCAGAAGTTGTGGCAAAAACTGCTGATTGCTCATTAGTTTGCACAGAGATCTGTGAATTCTCACTCTCACTGTTAATGGGTGCAGTCCAATTAAACACTCTATTGTTTTTATAATCTCTTTCATCCCAATCAAACTTAGCCTTTTTAATGTTTTTAATTTTTTCATCATATTTCTGCAGGCTCTGTAAAACTTTCTGATTGTTGAAAGTATTGTGGTGCTTGACTAAAAGCATTCAGTTCTTCTTCTTGTGTGTTTAATTTGGCTTTAGTTTCTTTCTGGATTAACATGTTTTCAGAGATAATAAGTTCCATATACTCACGGCTTTCCTTTTCACTAATTTTTCTCCACTTTTCAATAAAGTCTTCTCTATTATGACCACACGTGGGATTTTTTTAAGATCCATAGTCCTCTAGGAACTCGTTCAACTTCCAAATAAGCTTTTAGAGAGCTTTCCTCCCAATGCAGTTGTTTCAACTTAAATGCCATTTTTTCAAAGTCACTGAATGCCTGCCGACTATTCACAGGCCCTGGTGGCAATGTGGTACTGTTAACTAAATTTGAATAGCTAGTGTCATTTGTTGTGTTTCTTAGAGCCACGTTCTTTAGAGAACGTGTACCCTCAGCGCGCTGTACCTGTTGTGTTTCAGCCATTAATAAACATTTAAGAGCAGAAGCACCACCTGCCACGATAGAAAAGAATGGGAGCATCATTTTTCCACTTTTTAAACCTATGCAAGTCACAGAAACATTCAAAGTACAATGGATAAATATGACTGCACCTGGGAAGCAAGCAGTGCCAGGTTAAAGAGAAAACTTAATAGAGGCAAATGTTCTTGTGGACAGTCTTAGTTATGACAGAGGATACTGGTACTAGAGCTGCAGAGTGACATGTGTGTGCAGGGCAAGGAGCCGAGGAGATGCTGCATTAGGAGTTGAGAAGATGCTGCATTACATAGGAGTTGCTTGAGGGAGAAGGTAAAACAAGCTTCTCATCAGCTGACCTGCATCTTGCTTGGTAAAATGTTATTGGCAGCTGGGGTCTGTTTTTTTTTGGTGGCAGCAGTTGTTTTTTTTGGGGGGGGTTGGGTGCACGTGGGGCACGGCAGAAATAAAACACTGAAGATGGTGAGCTATGGGATTGGCTGCAGCAGTGGAGGAAGGAGAAAAGAAAGAAGGCTTGTATTTTAAAAAGGGAAAAAGTTTTCTGAATTAAGTGGACTTGTTGTAGTGATGGCTTCTTTATGCTATCAATATATGAATAGCAACAGAGGGAGTTTCTGAAGGGATGAGTTGGGGGAGTTAGAAAGAAAATAAAAGTAATTACAAGTAGTGCCAGCAGAAAGGGGGGATGATTGATGGCAGGGTGTTGAATAAATGGTGGTTGACTGATGACAGGGTGTTGGATAAATCTTTGAACCACCGTTTATTCAACAGGGGTGAGAATAAATGAAATTATTTAAAGTTTTATCCACTCATACTTATTGCATAAAACTGGATACCCTGTTCAACTCTCTCTGCCACTTTAATCTCTGCTGTCCTTACTGGACACACTACTGCTGTCTGCAGGATCAGCTAAAATGGCTCTCATTTAACTGCAATCACTCACAGCATTTTGGCCTCAATGGGTTAAAATACTAACTCAACAAACTCCTCGGGTATTTAAACAACCTGCTTTTTCCTGCTGCTAACTCTGGTCTAGAGTTGTGAAAAAAGCAAAACTGTAATTGTAGAATTTGGGTAGAATTACCTCTCTGAGTCTCCGAAATGTAGCAGAATTTCCATGAAAATTATGTAACATTCTACCAAAATTTACTTTTGTTATTTCAGTCTAACTTTAAAGGCACTCATTCAGATATTACCATATTTGATAGTCATACAGGTCCATATCACTTGAATAAGTGTACTAAGTTACAGGTAACTAACTTTAAAGGTGGATTAGTTATTGCTAGCCAGACATTTTGGCAAAATGTAATTTTAAGTTATTTCCATCTAATTTTAAAATTTGTTATCCAAATCTATCCACAATTTCAAGAGTCATAAAACATGGGTATATGTGTGATGTTTCAAGTCTCAAGTTTTAAAGGAAGCTACGTTATAGGCAGCCAAACTACTTGCCAACATTACAATTTCAGTCATTGGCATCTAATTTTAAAACAACTTATCCGCATTTCACCAGATTTAAAATGTTCAAACTAGTATACCACATAGAGGATCATGGATGGGCATAAGGTAACAAAAAGGCTGTTTTCACTTTGAGAGGCTGCCATGACAACACGGTAAGCGAGCAAAGCATGAGGGTTTACCGTTGTCATAAGCAACCTCAAACGTGAATTCAGCCTTATTGTTATTCAATGCCAATCCATTATCCTGTACAGTGTATGGGCACTGGCTAACAGTGAGCACTCCTAAGCAAAGCAGCTCTGCAGACAATCATTTAACATTACATGAAACAGTGTTCAGAATCACAAACAACAACAAGCATCACATGAATTGCCACTTACCATACACTGTGAACGGAGACCTCCCATTGTTTAAAATATTTGAGAAACTTTATTTTTTCGAACACAACCAAAATACTAGTAAAAGTATTAATGAACTTATGTAAATCAATTAGGTAACTGGAAAATAAGGTAACTGGACAAGTCTATGTGAAGCTAGTCATGAGCATTCACTGTTTCAGAATGGCAAAAAAAAAAAAAAAAAAATGATTGATCAGTTTTAGAACCTGTGACTGTCCAAGAGACAGTATTCCAACCTGTTGTACCATGACATACCTACGATGGTACAACAGCAGCATAGTGTCACGATGATGGTATTGTTACACGAGGTCCCTGCACCCTTATTGGTACCCTCAGAGGTACACCATAGACAGCTAGTGCTTAGGCATATGTTATACTAACATAAAGGGTTATGGGCATCTACCGTATAAGAGTAAATGTCAGGATATGTACGCATATTGTTGTAATACACTTTGCTTGCTAATACATATGTATACTTCTATGTATTTTCTGTGTATTTCTTACTTGTAAGATGTTAGGACACCTGTGTCCTTGGAATAATTATGATATATAAGTCGGTATTGCCACCTTTTGGTGATCTGTACTACTACACTGAGGTATGTAAGACTCTGTATACGAACTCTTTTGTTTCACAAACTGATGACTACTACAAAATTGTATAATGTTATCTTGGACCATGGAGCCTCCTCTAATTTATCCAATAGGGCTCATCTCTGTAACTAGAAATGTTTCTATCTTAGAGTAACTATAGTAATTATCATAGGTATTTAATGTAATACACTAGTCTTGTACCTCAGAGATCCCAAGAGGAACAAAGAAACCTCGAGGTATAGGGAATGCTTAGCACTGGCTCCCAGTTAATATTGGTAAGAACTGCTTAGGACAACTGTCATTTTATCTTTTTGGTAGTAATAAATGAGTTTATTACTCTTATGCAACGTGTCTGTGATTACTTGCATTCCCAATATTGCCAAGAACCTGAAAGTGAGGTTTAGACCTCCTGACAGTATAACAGGTTTGTATCTCAATTGAATTCCATGTAAAACACGATGCTCTCATACACTCTATGGATATGTGTGCCATATTTCTCATTTTTAGCTTTAAATGGGACTTAGTTATATATAGTCAACCTTTTAGAAATGTTTAAATTAAATTTTGAAGTTTTGTTATGTAAACTGCAAAAGTATAAACCCCTGTAATTTTAAATATGGAGAACACAATGCCAGAAAATTTGGCAGGATCATAGGCCATAAAAAGAAGACTGTGTATGTCAGTTGTTTTATTTTCTTACTTAAAAGATATCCGTGTTACAACATGCCAAAAACTGCAAAATAGCACGTGTACTTAAAGTCAAATTCCATGAGAAAATCAAAATTTCATGATAATTCATGGAATCCATATCCACGAATATTGCCTAGCCATGCACTTGACCTGCAGTGGAGTAGAACAGAACAGACTGGTATGAGTACTAATATGGTTCGATTCATGGTAGATTCTCCGGTCAACAAAAACTAAATAAAATAAATAAATAAAAATTCCATTGCAAAAACAGCATAAGAGTTGGGAAGGGGTGCATTGTAGGACATTCATGCTAATGCAGGTAGTTATGATAATTTGTCTGTCTGCAGTGCAGATCCATGAGTGTTATCCATATCCAAGCACTGCATGTAGAGGCAGTAGCTGACTTTTATGAGCATTATGATAGGGAGGACAAGTTACAATGAAATGAGGAGATGGCTTATCAAGTTAGAGTTGTACCTAAGGAGAAAGATGTCCAGATGGATCTTCTCCAAGGCCTTTGTGGTTCTGAAGTCTGTGAGGAATGCCAGTGGGTTCAATTAGAAAACATGGGATATTTTTAAATTATTGCATCCATTTTTCTGATGCAGTTGCCATACATCTGCCCGGACAGAGAGACCACCTAAAAGGTGGACTAACTTCTGAGCATGATTGCGTGACTTGGGCACCAAAAATGACACATTCTTCAAAATTTTGACACATGATTTTTTTTGCCATAAATCATTTTAAGTGTTGCAAATGTATTAGATTGTTTGAAAATGTGACATAAATATCCTGATACATTTACATGGGCAAATAATACAGCAAACCTAGCGTTGCAAGTACTGTGTGCAGAACTTTGAAAATCCCTCTCGCTAACTGTTGCTAAGATTCTGTTGAAAGAAGGAGGTCTCCTCTTCCTGGTAAGTTAGAGGGCATTCTAGGGTGAGGAATGCCAGCCTCCTCAGGATGTGCTACAGCTATGCCAAAGGGGGGTACTGGTCTTGTCAAGGGATACAATGTTTGGAGGATTTAAATTAAATGATAGGGACTGTGGAGGCAGTGTGTGCATTTGACCACCAGTTGTAGGAGTTAGATGCTTGGGTTCACCAAGAAACAGACAGCTGAGCTAGGTAGCACAAGAATGGTACACCCCCAGTTGAAATAAGGAAGCACAGCGGGACAACAATTCCAACGTGAATGCAGATTTTATAGGAATAGCACCCACTAAAATTGACTGTCATAAGTGTCTGATGTACCTGGAAGTCTAAGACTTAGAGGTACTCAAAGAGATGTAGTGGGGCAATAGAAAATATTTGGGACACAAAGAAAGAGGAATTCTGGCTAATCTGATGAGACAGGTCTGCTAGAAAAAGGAGTAGATCACTTTCTATTTAAAAGGAGTGTGTCACTGTGTTGAGTAAGGAGGATATCAGGGGGACCAGCAGTTCCACTGAGTCTATCTGGTTAAGCTAAGGGAGAAAAAAATGAAAGGGGAGGGCAAAACAGTCTCTCAAGGAATACTGAACTGCAAACAGCTCATCCAGTTCCTATCAGATGAAGTAGTAATAAATGCTTTGTGTCTGTTAAATTTCACAAGTGGAATTCTGGAGGCAACATCTATTACTGTATGCTGCCATAAACATTTAAAAAAATGTTGTTAATAATTTTGGGGTACTTCCACTGTAAATTTATGACTAATAAACTAGTACTTTTCCAGTTTGGTTAGACACCAGGATACAAGGGCATCATATATGCATGACAAATGTCAGGACTATACCTGCCAGAGCAGAGATGCTCCCAACATCCACATTTTTTAGATAGTTTTTACAAAATTTCATCAATAATTTCATAGTGAAACTGTGCACCCCTGCAACTTAAACATTTCTAAACCAAATTTGTCCATATTCAGTCAATTATATGACCATTACAAATGGTTATGCATCCTAATTTTCATATATCTAAATCCAAAGGTGACTGAGTTATAAACAGATAAATATTTTCATGAAATTCCCCCCAGAGAAGAAAATACCAGACTTTGAGCCCCTATATGTTTGTAATAAATTCATTTCATTCCTGGAACTGAGTTCCTTGGAATTCCCTACATTTCCACCACTGGTCTAGGGGTTACAGCACGGGCTTGGAAACAAGAGCAGCACAGATTCAAACCTGGCTAGTGATGTGCAAAGTCAACAAAATCTGCTCTGCAAAATATTTTGTGAATTGCACTCAATTCATGATGCGCAAGAGCAAAATTTGCCAATTTGCGGAGCAGGGATTGACCATGAAGTGTGGAATTTGGCAGGCAAAATTCCACACTTCACACAAAAACTACTTTTAAATACTTAATGTCAGCTGGCCTGTCGGTGCAGTGGTTGGATTTCCGCTTGCGATGCCGGTAACCCGGGTTCGGGAATGGACTCGGGGCATCACAGGGCAGGCCGGGGGAGAAGGATGCAGCATCCTGTGGATTGCTGTCTTTCTCTTGGGGGGGAAGGGAGGAGTGTGTGCCCAGAGCTTGACGGACCCCTGGTGGAGGTCAGGGGTACCATAGCAACCGGCACCAGAACGTTCAGGGAAGTGGGGGCTGGGCAGATGCTGGACATCATTGCACATTCCTGCCCCCAGGGAAAAACCAACAAAATGCAGTACCCCAGCATGATGGACCATTTTGTTCCACCACCCACTGCCCCCAACACCCTCCAGGGGGGTCCCGCTCTTGTGGTCCCAACCTGGGGGATAATCCGGGGCTTGCCCACCATGTCCATTAGGGAGTGGGAAGCCCCCCTCAGTGGCCCTGCCCAGGGGGTAAGCCTGGGAATGGGGACGGCAAGAGTGAATGGGACCTGAGGAAAAATGGAAGGCTGGACCAAAAAATAACTAGCATCTAGTGGCCCCCCATCACCACTGTTCACTGAAAAAATATATTATTTTGAAATCCATGGTGTCTAGTGGCCCCTCCCCTGCTGATCACTGGCATCAATGTAAAAAATATATAATTTGTTCATTAAATCCATGGTGTCTAGTAACCCCCCCCTCCATCGATTGCCAGCCACAATATAAATAATTATATACAGTATATTTTTCTTTAATTCCCTGGTATCTAATGGTCCCTTCCCACCACCGATCACCAGCCACAATGTAAAAAAAAATATTTTTTTCATTAAATCCCTGGGGCCTGATTCTCAAAGCTCCCAGGGTGGCACAAGAGGCTTGCATCCTAGTGATTGGTGCAAAGTGCCCCTTGTGCCAAACGATGCCCCAGGAGTGATTCACAAAGGCAGCCAGCATTAACCTCAGGCTGCCTGCCCCAAACAGGGCTTGCACCACCTGTGTGCCCAAAAATAGGCTGCAACATGGTGCTAGGGGCACGTGGCAGATGAAAGCTGCCACATCCCCAAATGTAGGATTCTCAGAACTCTCCCAGGGGAAGAAATTCTAAGTTCCCTTAGACCAACCTGAGCTGGTCTAAGGGTACTTAGCAATTTTTCCTGTGGGAGAAATGCCTGTTTGTGGCAATGTGCTGTGGAAGGCGGTCCCCCCCTCAAAATCCCTGATGTGACCCCTTGTGAAATTAAATAATATTGACCCCTTCCCTGGTGTTTTAGTGGTCTCCCCTGGCAATCCACAATGTAACCCATTTTGAAATAATGTAATATTGCCCCTTTCACTGGTGTTCTAGCTGTGCCCACTCCCCAATTCCCGATGTGATCCCTATTACTGTATAATATATAATTATGCTCCCATCCCTGGTTGCATTGCATCCCCCCTCCCTGATGTCAGCCCCTATTATTATATAATAATTATGCCACCCTCTCTGGTTGTATTATATCCCCCCTCCCAGATACCAGATGTGACCCCATTTTGTGATATATAATAATGACCCCTTCCCTGGTGGCTTAGTCCCCCCAACCCAGCAGGTAGTGCCCAACACCCCGCTCCCCCATCCTGAAACAGAAGAGCTTACACTAGCACAATCCTCCTGTCGTCTCCGCAGCCAGTGCCCACTCAACTGTCACTGAGCAGTAATGTCAAATGTGTGCACTGATAGTGCGTACACTTTACATTACTGCTCAGTGGGAGTTGAGTCAGCACCAGCTGTGGAGGTGAGAGGAGGGTTATACTGGTGCCAGTTCTTCTGTTTCAGGATGGGGGGGGAGTGGGGTGGTGGGCTCTACCTGCTGGGGGCAGCTCTAAGCCACCAGGGAAGGGGTCACCACCCCGCTCCTCCCACACTCCAACCGGGCCACCTGCACAGCCCTCCACTCACCTCCATGGCCAGCAGCCCGACTGAACTCTCAATGAATGAATGCATGCTTGTACAGGGAAGGGGAAGAACCACTAGACACCAGGGATTTAATTAAATATATATTTTTTTTATATTGTGACTGGTGATCAGTGGAGGGGACCCACTAGACAGCAGGGATTTGGGCAATTTGCACTTAAAAAAAACCCCAAACCAAGGCTAAGATACAAGTGGTGAATTCTCATTAAAGGGGGTAATTTCACAAAGTGATTCACAGAGATGAATTTTGTGACTTCACCTAAAATTTGCCTGAAAAGTAAAACTCCACTGCATCTCTAAACCTGGCTAGAGCCAAATACCTACTTCATGATGCAAGTGACTTAATGTCCCAGTGCTTCAGACCACCCAGCTGTAGAAATGGATAGGCCCAGGACCCTAATGGAAATAAGGTGTTGCATCTTAGCTAGACAATCCTGGATAAACTGTAAAACAAGAAAATAATTATGGCTCATGAGAAGAGTTGCACTCATGAAGAAAACACCCCTCTCCTCTGCTCAGTCACATAGCCAGCTGCTCTGCCTTACTCTGTGCTGCTGTAGTGTATCATCTCTCAAAGACTGGTATCTGATGGCAAGGGTGCAGTACATTTGTTTGGTTAGTATTAGGGCGAAGTTTGCAAGTTAGGGAGTACTTATTCAACAGTTTACTATGCCTCCCTTTACCATATTTAAAGTCAGAAGTTTGCAAGTGCAAAAGTGATAGTGAGTACTTGCAAAGCAGGCCAAGAGCACATGCTAACGAGAGGTAGAGTCATGAATATACAGGGTTGGACTGTAGTGCAGAGCACCCACCAAGAAAGTTGGTACTGGAGGCACACATGGAAAATGGGAACTGGGGGCCTGGGGTTCACGCACTTATATTCGGCTGAAGACTGGATAGACCAGTGGTCTTTTTCTGCCAGCAGTATCCATGTTTTTGTGTTAATAATAAATAAAATAGATCTTCCACCTCATTTCTCTCATATTTACACTCTTTTGAAAAAAGTACTGTATTGTTTTTATTAAAGCAAAATTCCAATATAATGCTTTTTAAAGTTTATAAACAGGGCTGGAATAGATTTGATTTCCAATGGAGATCATGCAAATTTTGGATAACACAGTATTCAGAACAACAATTTCTCATTAGTTGCTAACCATGGGCTGCTTCTGCTGCCAGAATATCATACTGTCAGGCCACATCAAATAACCTTTGTGTCAATACTCCATGATACATACAATGAACTGTGATCTTCTTAGGTGAGTGTAACCATTGGGTCATTAAATCCATTATTTTCATCCATATGCTGCAATGGATATGTCTCCCACCACAGACACTGCAATGGGTGACAGTGGAGTGGGCAATCTCCCCCCTGCCATTAGATCACACTACTTTATTTCAACGGAATAGTGTATAAATCTCACTAGAGAGCTCTTTTTATACAAAAAACATTTTGCTCCACTGGGTAAAATACTTGCAGAACTTGACAAATTTGGAGGGGGGGGTGAGGTGGATGGGGCTCCCCACCCTGGATTCCGGCTTCACCCCTTTGAAATTAGACCACAGATTCAGAAACTGGCTTAGGGAGGGCTTAGTCCGCGCCTCTCAATTCTATGAAAAAGGTATATTCAAATCCTACCAGCAACAGCAGATGGAGCTTTCGCTACTCCAAAGAGGTTTTTTTTAGATTCTTACAAATCTGTCACTTCCTGGGCTCTACATTGGGCTTAAATGTGTTATCCTCGCCGATCCCCCCAGTATTTGCATTTCTCTTATTCTTCTAGGAACAGACAACTCCTCAACACCTGGTTTCAAATTACCACAGTAGGGGCAGCAGAGAGAAGCTCTTTAGAAATTTCGTGAAATATCTGGAAATAGCTGGCAATGTCTATGGCTACTACTGTATACAAGGCCTTAATAGGCAGTCCAACAACCATCTGGGAAGGTGTACATACTGCCTAGGAGGCCAAGCTGATGATGGACCTCACACCACTGTACTGGTTGTGGATCTGGCGCCAACAACACCAGACCACAGGTTCTTATACATGGCATGAATTCAGGTGGAAGGTGGTAGCCAGGTTCTTTCAAACCCCACAGATCACGGCTAAGTTCCACCCTGGTGGGGATTCCTCCTGTTGGATGGAATAGGGCTGTGAGGTCTCTACCCATGCCCATGTCTTCTGGTTGTGCCTGAGATTCTTCCATTTCTGGGAAAAGATAGACACCGTCCTAACAGACTTGTTCCTAGAGTTGCATCATTTAACCCTTGCAATCGCAATATTATTACACTTCCCTAGACAATTCAAACATAAATATAAAATATACCTGGTGAGTGTTCTACTGGCAGCTACAAAGAAAGCGATCACTAAAAATTGGATGCAATTGGAGCCACCCTCGACCAGACAATGGGAGGACTTGGTATATGATACTTATAAATTAGAAAATATGACTGCCAGATTGCAGGGCAAACTTCAGAACCTCATGAATGCATGGACAATCTGATTCTTTATATAATGTCCCAAAGACCGGAACAGATTCCATGAAACATTTAGTTGCCACCTAAATGAAAACTGGACCCGGTCAGCCCCAAATGGTTAACACATTCTCACAGTAGAGACCCCTAAGGTCCTGAGTAACACTGAGAGATTGCTGCCCCCTCTCCACTTCCCCACCAGTTGTGAGAGAGTGCCTTAGTTCAGTGAATAATTAAGTTGAAATTTATAGAAAAAAAACTCCTGCTTACCTGCAGTTCTTAGGATCTCTTTTAGAACTGTCAATTCTGTGCTTGTTGTAAGATACTACTAATAATGGTCTGGCAGAGATTTTTTTTTAATACCAATATGTCTGTACAATACTGAATTTTGATAACTAATAATGGCTCCAAAGAAATACACAATAAAACTCTGAGTTTTAAAAAAAATCCATTATTTTCCAACAGATGTTTGACTACCCTTATTCAGCCAGAAGCAAGGCCTAATTCCTCGAAATGTATTTTTTCTAATAATGATAACATTTTGGAAGCTGATTGTCATTCATCTGGTTGATCCTTATCTAATAAGATAAAATCTTTATGTAGGCAGAATACTGTAACTTTGCCAGCCCGGTGGCGCTGAGGATTGAGGTGCTAGATACCACACCTCATGCCATGCTGGCAACTCGGGTTCGGTGATGGACCCAGGGCACCAGGGGTTGGCAGGTGGAAAGAGGGATCGAGCCCCCAGTGGCAGCTCTCTCTCTTTGGGGAGGGTTAAGTGCAGCTCCCTCTGCTCTATTTCTATCTCTTGGGTGAACCTGGGATTGGCAGTGCAGTTGGAACTAGCAACAGAGAGGGGAGGGGCTGACATCAGCTGACAGCCCTGGGAGGAGTCACGTCACAATGCACTCCTTCCAATTGGCCCTCCTCGAGTGTCAGCAACAGCAGGGGTTGGGAACCAAAACAAGTGGAAAAACTCCCCATTACTCCTAGGTGATGAACTCTCCAGCTGAAAGCATGCCAGCTGGCCATCAAGAAGCAGACTCCACTGTGCACTGCTCGCTCCCCTGAAGGTGGAGAAAGGTAAGTGGGTACCTCTTCTTGCACCACCCGGGGGGTTATCCGGGCATCATGTTACTACTGGAGTGAGCAATAAGGCAGTCTAGGAGCAGACTCCTAAGCCGGGGGCGTGTCGGAAGCTCTGAGGGGTCCAAATGAGTGGAGAGACTGGGGGAGGAGTGGAAAAGACAGACAGTAAAAAAAAAAAAAGAATACTGTAAATTTACTACTCTTTGTTTAACTCTTATTAGAGCAGCAGGGGTGCTTACAGGTAACCCCAGTGCTGCTTTATATTCAATAATCATAGGTAATTCCAATGTATCAATATTTGTAATAATCCAGATTTCATTTGAATAAAGTGCTTGGGCATCCATTTTGCCATCTATGGCTTTAAACCAACTGGATTTTGCATTACATTGGAATAATTTGTTATAACTAATAGGTCCGGCTCTAGACTGCTTATTTTAAATTCTGTAATGTTTATATGAGTTCCATAAATTGTTTCTAGCTAAAACTAATCCAAATTACTATACTAGTACATTTTCTTTGTTTTATTTTTTGGTTTTTTTAGATGGTGTGGGCAGAAATGGTCTGGATCTTTATTGTCACACTCTTCCACAGGTAGCTCATTTTCTCTTCTGCCTATAGGTTTCACTATTTTTTTCTATTAGCTCCACCCAATTTTAGAACTTGTTAATGTCTTCAACATTTCTGGAACCCAAATCTCTGCATTAATGCAGTTTTTTGCAGTGAATTTTCCTTCTTTTTATGACAGTGGAATCGTACATGGAAGCTGTGTAAGCACAAGGCCCTCTGGATCCTGTACTTCCATGCAGCTACAGATGCATATGCTCCAGGCCCAGTGGGCCCTGTGCTAAGGGAATAATCCATCTGGCTATGAATGCAAAGAATTCATGGGGCTGTCTGGGGGGCTGCAGAGGCCCATGAGTGGTTCAGATGCAGATGTGCAGGGCCAAGAGTTCTAGCTGCAGAAATGCAGTGCCCTCTGGGCACTGTCCTTCCAAGTGGCTATGGGTGCAGAGGTGTTTAACTTAGTTTATTTATTTATAAAGTGCTCTTTTTCAATTGCAGCTCAAGGTGCTGTACAAGTGAACAAGTTCATTAAGACAGATTAAAAACATAAGCAATATCCATAAAATAATAGCAATTCAGGTTAATTAATTAGACAAAAAAATCTTCCCTAAAGAGAAATGTCTTCAGCTCCCTTTTGAAGGAATTTACTGATGGGACCTCTGTGACAGAATGGGGGAGTGAATTCCATAGGTTGGTGCTATGAACAAATATGCTTGGGCAACAGAAGATTTTAAACAAACCCTGGGAATCACCAGAAGGCCCTCATCAGTTGACCAGTGGGGATGGAGTGGGCAGTAAGGCTGTAGAAGTTCTTGAAGGTATCTGGGCCCCAATCCATGTGGGGCCTTATAGGTCAGCAAGACGACCTTGAAGGTGATCCACCACCTAACAGGCAGCCAGTGTAGACAGCAGAGCACAGGAGTAATGTTACAAGACCTCAAGAGACCAGTCAACAACCTGGCTGCCACATTCTGCACCAGCTGCAGGGGGCAGAGCTCAACCCCCAATAGCCCCAGATAGAGGGCATTGCAGTAGTCAAGCCAGAACATCATGAAGCATGAAGCAGTGATGGCAGATCACCGGGGGGGATCAGGTGTTTAATCCTGGCAATGTTGTGAAGATGGTAAAATGCACTCTGTAAAATGGTCAACACCTGAGACTTAAGTATTAAACAGCAGTCCAGCACCACACCAAGATTCCTCACCTTTACTGGGGTTGGCAATTGGGATTCCCTGAGCCTAAGCCAGGAGACTTGACCAGATTGCACACCAGCCCTCAGGAAATCAGATTCTACCACTAGTACCTCCGTCTTGTCTGGATTTAACCTCAACCAGTGACTCTCATCCAGCCTTGGATTTCAACAAGGCACTGATTGAACCTTGAAACAGCATCCTGCTGTTCGGGTGCAAATGACAAGTATTGCTGAGTATCATCAACACAGCAGTAAAAACTCAGCCCATACCTCCTTATAATGTCCACTAGTGGTAGTAAATACACCACAAACAAAATAGGCACTAAAATCAAACCCTGTGGGACCCCACATGGCAGGGGTAGTAGTACAGAGGTAAACGTTCCTAATACCACCTTCTGCATTTTGCTAGTGAGGAAAGAGTGGAGCTAGTTGAGGACTGCACCAGTCAGCCCACAATGGCTTGCAGGTGTTCCAGCAGCATCCCATGGTCCATGGTGTCAAATGCAGCTGAGTTATCAAGGAATATTAGAATGGAACACTTTCCTTGGTCCCTCACCACCAGGAGATCATTAAGCAGCCGAACCAGGGAAGTCTCAGTACTGTGCCTTTTCCTAAAACCCAACTGGAGAGCATCGTAGATGTCATGAGTTGACAAATAGCCCTCCAGTTGAAGAGCCACCATCTTCTTAATAACCTTTCCCATAAAGAGAAGGTTAGAGACAATTCTGTAGTTGGCTAGGCAGTCCGGGGTCTCGACATGGTTTCTTTAAGAGGGGTCTGAGCACTGCCTCCTTCAGAGGCTCAGGAAAGACCCTTCTCTCTCCAAAGAGCAAAAAGGTGCAGGGCCCTCTTGGCCCTATGCCAAGAGAAGTCTTCTCTTCACTGCATGGTTACCTGATACACATGTGGCCAACACTGCATTGTCCGTCTCCAGGCTGGGGGTGGTACAGCACAGCAATGCCATCCATCCAGTCTCAAGCTTTCCAGCTGGCTCACTGAGCTTGCTTCTAAACTCAGCTTACCGGCATGGGATCACAACACATTACCCACTAAGCCAAAGGCTGGCCCTGCATACAACATTCCTTCATACCATTTTTTTAATTTTCACCCTACTGCACAAACTTGGTTGCTAGAATGTGTTAAATCCCACCTGAAATGTGGTTTCACAAAAAAAAAAACTGAAAAAAAAAAACATTTAACCTATATTTGAAAATTCTCACCATCCTAGTTTATGAGGTAGGATCATGAAAACAGTATACTCAAAATTTGGGACTAAAATACTGTAAAACAGTCATGTTATGAGTAAAAGTATGTTATGCACAAAACATATTTCTTGCACAACAAAAATGGAACTTTTTGGGTCACACATTTAAGAATTCCATTTCTGGTAAGCACGAAAAATTCTTGGCAGACACTTAAATGTGTGACCCATGAATTCATGGCTCGTGACCTAAGAGTTGACTATTTCAGAAAGCTGACAGCCAAAGAACTTAAAGTCCAGAAAAGGAATTTCTGACCATTTTTTTTAAAACAATCAAGCTTAACCAATTCCAATTAGTAAGATACATGTGTTAAGTTTTTTTTTCAAATAACTCATTTTTATGTATTTTCAAATTTTTTTTCTACCCAGAAAAAACAAGATGGCAGCTATCACAGCTTAAAGATTTTTTCTCATGACTCAAAAAAAAATAGTCATGAACTAAAATGCTTGCAAAAGAAGATTTTTTGGTTCCTATCAGAGGGTTATCTCAAAAACCCTACTGAGCATGCTCAGAAGCATAATTTCACAAGGGGATGTGGGTTGGCACCCAAAAGATGGCAGCCTAACCCTTTCAGCACTCAAATTTGACATAAGTTGTACATTATTTTGTGTCTTACCCACTTGCCTTCTGGATCTGCTGGTAGAGGGACTTCTCAGCTCCATGTTGGTGAAAACAGCTTCCAAATCTGACCTCCACAGCCTGAGTTATCTTTGTGTGAAAATGTTTTCCTCAGCAATGCCATTTCAGTCTGAAAAGGATGAAAGACACTGGCACCAACACCTCAGTATAGACCTTGGCAGAGATCAAAGGGATGTTTGAAGCACTTATTGGCAAAATTAACAAACAAGAAATAGCTACTCAGCAAACTAATTCTGGCATAATTCATCTTGGGGACCATTTAAATGTGGCAGAACAGCAAACAGCCCTCACCAAGAACAACTGTGACAGATTGCCGGCTCACCTCCATGATCAAAACAGGGCAATACACTCTTCCAGGACAAAGTAGATGATTTGGAGAACAGGGGCCAGAGAAACAACTCCACTTCATAGGCTTTCCCGAGGGGTGGGAAGGCAAATATCCTATTCAGTTATTACAAAAAGCTATTCAGAATCTGTTCACTCAGGATTGCCCTGCCACCATTGAAATGAACCGAGTTCACTGCTCCCTTCAACTGGTGCCAAATCAGGGAGATCACCTTCATCCTGTCCTTGCCCACTTTCTACAGAATACAGATCAGGAAAACATCCTCACAACAACAGGAGCTATACTGGAGGGGCCATCACGTTTACCTTTTCCAGAACTTCTCAGTTGAACTGTCAAATAAACACAAGGTTTACTCTCTGGTCAGAAAAGCTCTTATGGAGCTCAAAGTGCTATACTCCCTTCGCAACCCCACATCCCTTTGCCTTTAGATACAGGGTGTCACAAACATTTGAAGACCCCACAACAGCCAAAAGCCTATGGGCTTGGTTACAAAAGGCATTATGCATGGTGCAAGGCAATTTATTCCAAACCTGATGGCGCAAATAGCACCTTGCACCAGGCATTACTCATTATGCAAGTGGCAATTCCAAGTCGTGGCTTGTGTTATGCCATATGTGGGTTGCGACGAAAGTGGGCTACTCCACCCACTATGCCTGCAACCTGCAATGGCATGGTGCAAGGGTGGGTTATGGCAGCAACTGTACTCTATTCCATAAGGGCGGCTGCCATAACCCACCTACACTATTCCAGGAGCCCCTATGGCACAGTGGAGTTAGACCAGTATGGAGATGGTCTAAGGGGCATCCATTCATGCCAATCAATGGATGCCAACTCCGCAGCACAGTGGCATGCATATTGCCCATCTACCCATACCCCTTCAACTCGGACATGCCCTCCACCCCCGAATGTCGGGGATCCCTGGGGTCCATTCCACAAAGTGTTCCCCAAATGCCAGTGCCACCCAGCCAGCCCCCTCAATGCCCCCTGGTGCATGTGGTGGTGTTCCTGCATGGGGAGATTCAGAGGGGCAGTTCTCTGTGGGCTGTGACTTGCGGTGCCCAGGTACATTGTGCCTTTCCTGTGGCGCTCGCCTGCAGCTGCCGCAAGTCACAGAAAGTAGGTGCTGGGGACCCTGCCTGTCTTGAAATATGGCACTGGGTCCCTGGCATAGTGCTGCATGGTGCAACTCACATACACTTGCGAGCTGCACCATGCATCTTGGAATCGGGCCCTATGTCTCTAAAATATGGTCTCAAGCTAATATAGCCTCCTGTAAACCTGAAGGTTGTCAGCACTTCTCAGAGGCCTCTGCGGGTACTATGGACACCACCCTGGCACCCTTTAACAGTGCTTTGCCCCACCAGAACTGTGGCCCTCCAATGCCCCTTTCCCCTCCTTTCCAGATCCCTGGTATACAAACCAAAGCATAAAAAGAAAACACAATGGCTGAAGAAGGACCATGTCAACAGAAAAAGAAGCTGCAGTGGGAGTAAGAGCAGTGGCTCCCCAGAGTCCTCAGAAGCTCACTAACCTCTCCTACATGATAAATGGTACACTTCCTTGCCTGCAGAAGAATTGATACATCACCCTTCAACCTGCGAAGACTGATGTGAGGACCAAATCATGGGTGGATGCCATCAGCCTGGTAACAGCAGTGACTGTGCTCCCAGCCAGTGAATCTTCCAGACCAGAAGTGGCCCATGGGTCCACAGTCCCCTCCCAGCAACTTCCCCATTTTCTAAGATCCCCTGGACATGGCTCAGCAAGGAGGATTAACTCCTTCCTCAGTCCACATGTCAGACATCTGTGGGGCCTTACAATCTATGATCTGGCATCTGCCTAAGGCTTCAGACTCCTCTCGCGCCCCAAGCGGTGCTCACGAATCGTGGCGGCATCAGCACCGCCACTGCTGAGCACACTGACTCTTTCCTCCCTACCTCCTGGTCCTGCCTCCTGGACTAAGCTTCAGACTCCTCTCATGCCCCGAGCAGCACCCACGGATCCTGGCGGCATCAGCGCCACCGCCAAGCACACAGACTCTTTCCTCCTGCCCTCCTGGTCCTGCCTCCCTGACTAAGCTTCAGGTAACTACCGCCAAACTCTCACAGCTACCCAGCTTCCAGTGCCTCCCCGATTGGTGCACTTCCCAATTTGGCGGCCCCTGATTGGACCAGTGAGCAGCCCTTAGCATCTGATTAGGGTGCCTTCCTGCCCAAGCCAGCCAAGCTGCTACCCGCTCCTTGGAGCCCTCCAGCCAGATTGCCAGAGTGGCTGCTAGCCTAGGACAAACTCTTTCTGCCTAGCTTATTTTGTCCCGCCCCCACCACCCCCTCCCAGACCACCTATTAAATATGCTACTTGCCCTGCCCCTTTCTACCTGCTCCAATCCCCTTCCAAACAAGTACTACCCCTCATGTCTTCTCCCCAGCTATCTTCCTAGCATTCCTCATGACCACTCCTCTTCCCCCTCTCTCTACACTGCCTATCTGTGCCTCCAGTACACTTGTCAATAATGGCACAACCAGTAAGGTACTTATTTTTGATCTTCTCCTTCCTATTTTTCCTACCCCTTTTAATACCCCCTATAAGTTGCTACCCTTCATCCCCCCTCCCTCTGCTGAACTGACTCATCCTACAAATGCCCCCCAAATGTCCAGAGCATCTCTCCCAGCAACTACCTGGTCCTGTTTCCCTATGAGTCCCACCACCTCGCTCTATTCCTATGGCTGCTTCCTGGTTTCCCTCTACCAAAGCAGTTCCCATTTTCTCCACACTGCCTGCCCTAATGCCTCCCCTAAGTGGCGCTTGACCAAATCTTGGTGCCTCTACATACTTCATCACCACTTAATCCTTGCCCTACTACTTCTGGCTGCAGGGGATATACACCCTAACCTCGACCCAACACCAACCCCCAGTCACTGCTACCCCATGCTTAACCCCTCAGCCAAGGTCACCACTGACACTCACTCTGGCCCCCTTCCCCGAGGACTACACATACTCCATTTAAACATTCGTAGCCTAGCTTCCAAGCTCAATCAGCTCCAGGTTCTAGCCGCCCACCATGCCCCTGACATAATCATCCTATCCGCAACCTGGCTAAACCCAAACCTCCCAGACACAGCCATCGCTGTTCCAGGGTTCACTATCACACGGCAAGACCGACCCACCAGAGGTGGAGGTGTGGCTATCTACACCAGCTCAGCCTTACATTTTTCTGTCACTCTCACAAAAGCTGAACCCAAAGCCTACGAGGAGTTGCTTATGCTGAAATTGTCCCCTCCTTCCTCACTTCCCATCTTTGTGGCTGGTATTTATTGCTGCCCTCGTACCCCAGCCACAACAGTCACCGACCTTCTAAGCCAACTAACATCTCTTGCCCAGTAGGGTGAACTATATGTTATGGGTGACTTTAACCACAACTGCCCAGCCCCCCCCTTTTAACAAAATCTGTACCGAGATATCTGCTCTCAACATTACCAAAACCATTCTGGAACCTACACTCTCAAACCATAAGACCAGCAACCACTCCATTCTTGACTGGGCACTTACCTCCCACCCACACCTCGTCATCAGCTCTGGCCTCCTTCCTGACTCCATTAGCGACCATCATTTAACCTACTTGGTCCGCAAAATCCACCGGGTTAAATCCCCTCCCAAATTTATATTCCAACGGTCATAAAAAACTCTAAACCTCTCCCCTCTCCTGGAAGAACTGGCTTGCTCTAACTGAGACCTAATCCTTAGATGCTCTAAGATGGATGCTGCCCCTACGCACTTCCAGAACACCTTCCTTAGCACCTGGGATAAACATGCCCCCCTGCGCCATGCTAGGGTCCGAGGGTCTCACCTTCCCTGGATTTCATCCGAGCTGATAGCATGCCAACAAGCCCGTGACAGGGCGTGGCGAATTTTCAAATCTACGCCCCTCCCAGGCGACAACATCACCTACCTCATGCTCTGAAACAAGTGCACAAAGGCCATCTGCTTAGCAAAGGCCAAATATTTTAACAACATCATAAATGCAAATCTTGGGAGGCCTTCTAAATTCTGGAAAGTCATCAACTCCCTTTTCTCCCCTCGAACAACAAATCCCCCCCTCCTTTTCTCCCAAGGATCTCTACACTCTGACCCCCTGACGGTAGCCTCAGAGTTCAATTTCTACTTCACTACTTGTGCAATGACACTCCTGGACTCCCTTACTCCAGTAACCCCACCCAATCCCCAGACAGCTACTTCCCCACAGCCTGACCAGAACCCTTTCTCTTTCAGACACATCTCCCCCATCGAAACCTTGGATGCCCTTCACTCCCTGAATCCCGCCAAAGGAAAATCTCCCGACGGTCTCGACAACAAACTCCTCTTCCCATCTGCCCCTGCCATAGCTACTCTCCTCGCTGCCCTGCTAAATCTCTCATTCGCCACTGAATCACTCCCCACAGAGTGGAAACATGCCACTGTCCTACCACTACCAAAAGGAGGTGACCCTACCTCCGCTGCTAACTACGGCCCCATCTCCCTCCTCCCCGCTCTCACCAAACTCCAGGAACACCTCGTACTATCTCAACTCTCCCACTTTCTCTCTGAAACTAACTTCTTCACTCCATTCCAGTCCGGTTTTAGAAAAAAACACTCCACCTCCGCCTCCCTACTAAGACTCACGGATTCCATCCTCTCTGGGATGGACAAAGGACAAATTACATCTGCAATTTTCATGGACCTAGCCAAAGCTTTCGATACAGTATCCCACTCCCTCCTATTATCCTACCTATCAGGTGCTGAGTTATCAGTGTCAGCCACACATTGGTTCAGAGCCTATCTACAAAATAGAACCCAATCTGCAAAAATAGCTGACTACACCTCCCCCCCAACTCCCTATTACCACTGGCGTTCCCCAGGGCTCAGTCCTTGGCCCCATTCTCTTCTTCATCTTACTAAATGATCTGCAAAAGACTTGCTCTACTACCTCAATCCACATGTACTCTGATGACACGGTCCTCCTTACTTTCGGCCATACCTATGAAAAAGTCACCTCTACTCTCCAGACATACTTCAACAAAGTACAACACTGGTTTAACTCCAACCAACTCTCCCTAAATACCAAGAAAACAGTCTCTATGACTTTTGGCACTAGACAGAGGCTATCCAGACTTACAACCCCTCTGATCTTCTGTACCCTGAATAACACCGTCCTTGAAGACGTGCCCTTCTTTTGGTACCTGGGGGTTTGGCTTGATCGCCACCTCTCCTTTTTCACACAAGTGGACGCCATCCTGTCAAAACTGCGCCCAAAGCTTGGCAACCTCTATAGAAACCGCACTAGTCTCCCACTTCCTGTGAGACATGAAATAGTCCTGAAAATGATTCTACCTTCCTTCGACTACTGCGATGTTGTCTACAACTCTTCCCCCAAGTCCACCTTATCCAGATTGGACCACCTCTTCAATGCTTTCTGCCGCTTCTTCCTTGATGCCCCCTCGTACCCATCACTGCAATCTCTGCCATTCGCTGGCTCTTCCATCCCTGACCAACCGGTGCCTACTTCACAGTGCTAAATTTGTTTCTAATTTCTGGCTCAGTTCCCTTCTGCCCTACCTCTTCTCCTTCTTATCTTCCCCACCAACCCCTGCCCACACCCTCAGGTCTACTGACTCCAGGCTATTAGTAATCCCTCACCGAAGGACCTCTGCAGGCCAATCGGCTTTCTCTTACCTCCTCCCTAAGCTCTGGAATGACCTGCCGGCCCAAATCCGCCATTCCTCCTCCAAACACTCTCTATCCTCTGCCCTCACTAACTTTTATGCACTCAATTGTACATGCCCCTGACCTCTCCCCCTTGCCTGATTCTCTTCGGCCTCCCGATCCCCTCCTCACCTTATGCGCCCTGACAAGCGGCTTGACCTTTGCCCAAACGATTGGCTTATAAATTGCTCTAAACAACCCATGCACCAACCCACTCATGACACTTCTGCTTTCTCCCTTCTTATTCCCCATCAACGTCTTCCCTATGTCAACCCTCTCATCTTTCCCTGTGTATACTACCCAGACCTGTCACCTCTCCCTGGCCCCAAGCTCAGGCTTCCAGTTCTCTCAGCCAACTTGGTGCATTATACTTCAAATTAATCTCTAGATAGTAGGCACTTATGTAAGTATGAATAGTTCTAGATGTATAATCAAGTATGTTATGCCACCCTCCACGTGGCACATGTATGTAGTGTCTCCTCATGTAACAAGTTTGTAAAGCCACACTTAACTCTGTAACAATTGTTCAAATTGCTTGACTCCAAGTTCAACCTATTGATTGTTTTATGTATGCCCTCCTCCATTGTACCCCCCCCCCAGGTCACACCGTGAGACGAGCATCTTGTTGCTCAGTGTGCCTCTCCTGGTGAAACAGTTTCAATAACTAAATAAATAAATAAATAAGGACTCTGTCAGGACTTGTAGGTGATTAAGCCACCCTCCTTCTCAAAGTGGCATTGTTTCTACCTGCTCTTAAGTCATCCACTTCAGTGGGACTTGTATGCTTTGTGTTTATATGTGAAGGTCACCAATGCCCTTTTAAAGGTAAATTTGCAGCTGTGGTGGTGGTGGTGGGATGCAGCTCTACACTGCAGATCTGGTGTTTTGGGATCATGGGATATATTGCACATTGAATTGTGATGAATGTCTGGGTACAGGATCCTGTAGTGAGGGCAGCTTGTTGGTTTATCAGTAGGGAAGACTGCAACAGATAATCTGTATGTGTTTATTTCCTATTTGCTGCATTTTTCTTTATATAGCTAATGTTTTTTTTTTTTCAGGGGGGGCAGAATGTTTCCCCAGCCTACTTGGGTAGGGGGTTTCTTAGTGGTGCACAATTGTTCCAGATAGCACAGATGTGTACAGGGACTCCCTCCCAATGTCCCCCTCAGGTAGACATATGCCTATGGGCCGATGTTACCTCCTGGCCACACTGCTTTCCATCTAATTCCTGGCCCCCTGACAATGCTTTGAGATTTGCAAACTTAATTGGGCTGGTAATGGGGATTCCCACATTTTTTGCTTATGGTTGTCAACCATCTCATGGAAACAGCACATCACTCTTGGGTGCATACACTACCTGGTGGGGGTGGAAAGGTGCATGCACATATTTCAAGCACCAGCACTAAGGCATGGCTCCCTCTCTCCAGCTCTGTAATACTATGACCCAGGGTAGAGCGGGCAGCCTCTCTACCTCTTAGGGGCAGGATACTGCTTTAAATCATCACATCATATAACTTGCCCATGTTCCGCCACACTACTGGAAAATTACAACTGGGTTCACAGTGGGTTATTTATCATGTCTGTAGCAGGGACAATTACCAGCAAAGACTGACATGTGGTCTCTATGCACCACATTAGTAACTAGCGGCCACCCACTGCTACAGGCTTGGGGTGAGTGTCATGCCTCAGAGCCCTACTGCAGACCATGAGACACATTATGGTATATGGTGTCCTTTCATGCAGCAATTAATCAAGATAATGGCATGTCCGGCCCCCCCGAAGTTGCATGTGGTTTATTCTCCTGAATCTGTGGCTATGTAGAGGGCTAAGTACCTGACTGCTTGTCCTGTTGTCTGGTCATAGGCATGGGGGAGGGCCTGATTTGGTCAGGGGGTGCCATTCAGAAATACTGTGTGGGGTGGGGACATTCAGTATTGTGGGATGCCTTGTTACCTGGCATGGGTGACCACTGGGCTCATGTGACATACACAGGGGTATAGTTCTAATGCCTCCCTGTTGGGCCACATATCTCACCAGCATCCACTTGTCTATATGGAAGAAGAATCCTTCTCTTCACTTCTGTAGCTAAGTCATAAACTAAAGAGCCCTGTTCACTACATGGGGCAGTATGCAGGGTTTTATTTAACTCTAAAAATTGATTAGTGTTTTGCTCATAAAAGTTCTAAAACATTGTGAAAATGCATAGCACTTGCCTCACTGTGTTTAACAAACATAACACTTCTAGAAAACCTATATAAATGCTTTCTGTACAGTTAGTATTGTCCCAAGAAAAAAAGTGCTTATCAATTATTTAAAACCCTGGTATATCCCCTTACTCCAGTGGATGGAGAGGAGGACCACCTACCCTGTTAACGCACCATCCAACCTCACACAATGGGTTGAGCCTTAGCTTCCCCATCAGCTGGGGCCTGTATCAGTGTGTGTTAGCTGGTGGGCCTGCCCCTGGTAAGGGAGTTGCACAGCTGAGTACCTCATGTCACTGCCCTCTTGCTAAGGAATGCACAGTGCTTCCGGTCCATACAGACCACTCTATCTTGTGTTTGTCACTCCTCAGACCATCATTGGGTTCCCTTCCCCTCCTCCCGTGCACCAATCTCCCCCCGCTTCACCCTAAATGGTGCCTAGTGCCCCAAAGTCAGGTGCCACATTGGTGGGGATAGCCATTCATACTGTCTTACCTTCCCCCATTAGTCACTCATGCCATCACAGTCTTACATAGCATGTAGTCCCCTCCCACCCCAGCTCCCTTAACATTAGGTAGTCACACTGGAGTTCTTCTTCTCAAGCAAAAAGTTCATGAGAGTTCCCAGGGATTGTGACACCCCATGTCTACTGCTAGTGGTCTGCATCTTAGCTCCCCTTGGACAGGTCTTGAATTGTATGGCTAGTGAGTTACTAGGTATGAGGTGGGTGGGGGTTTGTATTACATAATGGGGAGGAGTGGGAAGGGAAAGGGCCATTTAGGGGATATGGCTGTTATGTGTGCTCCTGCTGGGCTATTGTTACTGTTAGTTTTCTTGTTTGCAAGTGACTATATGCTTCAACTTTTACCTGGGGGGCTACCAGGACAGGGTATACATTTCTTCATGCTCTACTACTGTTAACTAGGTGTTCTACACCAGCTATAGGGTTTACTCAACTGATGATGTTCACATATTTTTTTTGCTCTGACTAAATAATTATGGGTGATATCTATGCCATCTCTTGGAATGTGAGAGGCCTTAATTCCCCTGTGAAGCAAAAAAAAGTCCTAACCTACCCATGCCCCTTCAGACCCACATCGTGTTCCTCCAAGAGACCCATTTAATGCACTCAGAAGCCATATAGCTCAGGAGGGAATGGGTGGGCCTCAAGGTGTACAGCTTGGCCCTAGTTAAAAAATGGGGACTCTCCATTCTCATTCATGAAAGTTTACACTGGCCGCTCTACCTTAGGTAAGAATTGCCATTGGCTCATGGTACAAACATCCACACCTCAAGGATCTCTCATCATGGTCAACATACTGTCTACAGCCACAATATAGACGACCTTTACTTTTTCCATGAAGTCAGCCAAGTTATGTTATGGTTTTGTCCCTCTGCAGGCACCTGTTTTAATGGCTGGGGACTTCAGCCAGGTAATCGAGCCACCCCCCGACCAAAGCTCAGGAAACACAACTCATTTTGTAAATATTTTTGTGCTGAACAAATGTCATGTTCACTGTACCATGCCATCATTTTTTGTTTTAAAGTTATTTGCATTTGTTTGTTGAAAACGTGAAAAAGAAAATAGATTTTTCTGCAGCTTTTTTTTGCTAATTTAAAAAACTAAACAGTATCTATAAATGAAATGCCACTCATTTTGTAGATATTTTTGTGCTGAACTTTGTTCATGCTCAAAATACCATGACATAATTTTTCATTTTAAAGTTATTTGCATTTGAATATGGTTAGTGAAGCTAGAATGCAGCTGCACAGCTGGCATCTCTAGCTTCACTGACATCATCAAGGCAGCCATTTTAGGATTCTCAGAGCAGGATTTTTGAATCAGGAGAGGCTGTGTTTAAAATTTTTAAATGCCATGAAACTGCATTTATCCTGCTTTAATAAATGCAATTTCAGAATAAATGTAAACAACAGCCTCTCCTTTATAAGTCTATGGAGTCATTTTAAAAAAATGTGTAAAAAGATTGTTTAGTTCTCCTTTAAGGGGAGACAAAGCTCTGACCATCTCCACATTCTTTTTAATCTCATACACTATGCCAAAAAATCCAGCACTCCAACCGTGGCCATTGCTGTTGATTTAAAAAAAATGTTTGACTCGGTGGAGTGGAGCTATCTCTAGTGCACACTGTCTCACATGGGGTTTCAGACCAAGCTTTTGAGATGGGTCCAATTGCTGTAGACGTCTCCAACAACCCCCATGCTCACCAATGGCCTCTGCTCTGCTCCATTCAAATTGCAGCACAGGACAAGAAGGGGATGCCCTTTATCCCCTATATTTTTTCTGGTTATAGAACCTTAGCTAATGCCATCCGCCAACATCCCAGCCCCCGGGAATCACATGTTGAGGCAAGGAGTATTGTGCCCTATGGTACAAAAAAACCCAAAGAAAGGCTCGCACTCTAGGCATAAAAAACATCATGACTACTAATCTGCTTTTTAAATCTTTTAATGCTCACCGTAAAAAGTCAAGAGTACACAGAATAAAGACACTCCCACAGCCTGCCAAAAATGACCCAGCAGCATTTGTACCTACATTGGCACTTTATCAAGGGTGAATAAGTTAATGCAAGTTATTGCTTAAATACATATAAATAGTGATGTCATCACAGGTGCAAGATAGATGAAGATAAATACATATAATTGATAAATCAATGACCAATTACTTATAACAAAACTCCCTTCATGTGAACATCACAATTACATAGATACATAGATACATAGACAGTGTCGGCAGATAAGGGCCTATGGCCCACCCAGTCTGCCCATTTGAGCTTGTAAGTTCAGTTTGTTTTCCTAGAAGTCTGTTTCCCCTTACCCCTGACCTCTAGAATTCCTTTATGTCTATCCCATGCATTCTTAAATCCCGTGATTGTTTCATCCCCCACCACTTCCTCTGGCAGGGTGTTCCACTTGTCCACCACCCGTTCTGTGAAGAAATTCTTTCTCATGTTTCCTCTGAATCGTCCTCCTTCCAACTTCATCCCATGCCCTCTAGTCCTGGAACATCTTTTTCACTTAAAAATAGTGTTTTCCTGAACCCTGTTTCTCCCTGTAAGATACTTGTATGTCTCTATCATATCCCTCCTCTCCCTCCTCTCCTCCAGGGAGTACATGTTCAGTTCCTTCAACCTGTCTTCATAGGACTTGTGATGCAATCCATGCACCATCTTTGTTGCCCTCCTCTGAACCTTCTCTACCCTGTCCTATGTCCTTACGTAGGTATGGTCTCCAGAACTGTACACTGTACTCCAGGTGGGGCCTCACTAGTGTCTTGTATAGTGGAATTATGACCTCCCTTTTCCTGCTGGTGATGCCCTGCCTATACATCCCAGCATCCTATTTGCTTTACCTGATGCCTTGTCACTGTTTCCCTACCTTGGTCATCAGAGATGACAACCCCAAGATCCCTTTCCTGCTTGGTGCATGCTATATCCTCACCCCCAACTGATATATTGTGCCAGGGTTTTGTGCCCCATATGCATTATCTTGCACTTCTTTGCATTAATTTCAACTGCCAAACCCTTGACCATTCTTCAAGTTTCTGCAGGTCCTTCTCATTCTGTCTACACCCTCTGGTGTGTCTACTCTGTTACAGAGCTTTGTGTCATCAGCGAACAGTGAAATTCTGCCTTCTAGATCCTGCGCAATGTCACTGATGAAGATGTTGAATAGGACCGGTCCCAGCACTGATCCCTGTGGTACCCCACTGGTCACTCTTCCCTCTGTGGAGTGACAGCCATTTACCACCACCCTCTGTGTCCTGCCACCCAGCCAGTTACCTACCCACCACACTACTGTCCTGCCCCACCCATATTCCCCAGTTTGTGTAATAGTCTTCTATGTGGCACAGTGTCAAAGGCCTTGCTGAAGTCCAGATAGGCCATGTCCACTGCCCTCCCTGATCCACCTCCTAGTCACCCAGTCAAAAATTCAATGAGGTTGGTCTGACGCGGCCTCCCCTGGTGAAACCATGCTGCCTTGGGTCCTGTAGTCCATTGACAACCAGATGTTCCACCAATCTCTCCTTCAGTAGTGCTTCCATGATCTTTCCCACTACCGAGGTGAGGCTGACTGGTCTGTAGTTCCTGCTTCCTCTTTGTTCCCACTTTTGTATAAGGGGACTACATCTGCTGTCCTCCAGTCTTTGGGTACCTCCCCTGTTTCCAGTGATTGGCTAAACAGGATAGCCAGAGGTTCAGCCACCACCTCTCTTAGTTCTTTAAGGACCCTGGGGTGCACCCCATCTGGCCCCATTGCTTTATCAACTCTTATTACTTCCAGTTCCTTCAGGACCCTTTCTCGTGTAAAGGGACTTGTGTCCATTTCTGCACCATTCTCACCCCTTGTACTCCCTTCAGACCCATTACCCCCCTCTTCCTCAGTAAAGACTGAGCAGAAATACCTGTTCAATATGTCAGCTTTACTGTTGTCATCCTCCATGAGCTCCCATCCTCCCCTTCAGTCTCACTATCCCTCCTTTGTCTTTCTTTTTCCTTATGTACCTATAAAGGTTTGTCCCCTCTAACCACTGATTTTGCAATGTGTTCTTCTGTCTGAGCTTTGGCTTCCCTTACTGACTTCCCTGCCTCCCTTTGTTTCTCCTGGTACTTCTCCCTATCCCCTTCTGCCTGTGTCTTTTGTATTGCCTGAATGCTATCTTTTGGCTTTCACTTTCTTTGCTACCTCTTTGGAAAACCATAATGGTCTCCTCTTCCTTTTCCTCTTGCTAACCTGCTTAATGCATAATTCTGTTGTTCTTATAATCCCCATTTAAATACCCCACTGTTCCTCAACCCCTGATTCCTGTCCCATTCCCTTAATGCCTCTTTCAAGTATCTCCCCATTTTCCCAAAGTCTCCCCCCTAAAATCCAGGATACGTGTTTTGTGTGGTTTGGTTCTGCTCTTTCTGTGATTTCAAACCACAATGACTGGTGGTCACTGTTACCCAGGTGCTCCCCACTGTTACCCCCACACTGTCCCTGTTTGTGAGCAAGGTCCAGTATTGCCTTCTGCCGAGTTGGTTCCATGACCAGTTGCTTGAGGAAGGCACCTGAAGGAGTCAGGATAAATCTGCTCTAGTTGATGCTGCTGCTGGGATGCTCAGTCCACGTCTGGAATATTGAAGTCTCAACCAGTACTACCTCACCCTTGTCTGCCATCCTTTGGATGGCTAGCATCAACTCCCTATCTGTTTCTTCCTCCTGGGCTGGTGGTCTATAGACCACATCTGTGCAGATAGCTGGTCCCATTTTCCTTTCTAGCTTAACCCACAGTATCTCTCCATTTGTTCCTCCTGGATCTCTGTGGCCCTTATGTCATTTTCACATACAGTGCCACTCCTCCTCCCTTCCTGCCTGCTCTGTCTCTTCTGAATATGTTGTAGCCAGGTATGGCCATCTCCCAGTCATGGTTATCATTACACCAGGTTTCAGTGATGGCCACAATGTCCAGGTCTGATTGTACCATGACAGCCTCCAGATCTTCCATCTTGTTGCTAAGGCTCCTGGCATTTGCACACATGGCTTTCCATGCAACTAATTATGCAACTAATGGACCAAAAACTATTTCAAACTGCAACCAATTTACAAAACCACATTCTTTTTGTGAAACAGTGAGGAATGATCTAATAAATTAATTATTCAATCAATTCTTTTATCTCAGTCCCAGTAATCTGTGGGTATCTCAATACTTGTTTCCATCTGTGGCTTGTTCTATAATTAATTTAGGCTTTTTTCAAGCTTTTTCCTTTTTCTTGCTTTCTTATGGTGCAGTTCTTGAGTGCTCCATTGTTGAATGGTCCCACAGGATAAAATAACTACATACACCAGCGTATAAAGACAAGGAAGACAACAACACAATTAATATCTTAAATACAATAATATTTTATTTACTGACAATGTAAAGAAAGATAAAAATCCTATCTATTTATACATTGAACTGAATGTTATTCTAAAGCATACCTTTCCAGAACACAGACTAGAAGCAGGGGCTAAAGCAGTTACAAATAAGGGGTTAGTTCAAAGCACTCATTTAAACCAGGGAGCCTTAAACTGTCCAAATAGAACATCCATTGGCATTCTTTTTTTAGCAATGCTGTATCTAAATATCCACCCCTTGGTCCCAGGGTGACCTGTTCTAGGCCATAAAAGCACCACTTATGTTGTTCTCTCTGAATACTGAAATTAATATGTGCTGCTATCACAGCCTCATTCCTGCCATTCTCTATGTCTCTTATATGTTCCCTATATGCAATTTTAATGTCCTTGTGGTCTTCCCTATGTAATTTGCCCCACATTAACATTCTGCTCTATACACTTCCCCACTAACATCACAGGTAATCAACTGTTTTATCCTGTATTATTTTATAGTAATATAGTTCTTAAAAGTTTTGCACTTTTTAATATGTAAACAAAGCTTACATTTACTACAGGGCACACATTCAATTATTGCTACATTTTCAGTTTCCATTTTCTTTGCAGGTTGCAATGAATGCACTAGCATATCCCCCAGATGTTTCACTTTTTTATACACAAACATAGAGGGCTCTTGAGTAAACTGGACACATATAGGATCTGCTTGTAAGATGTGCCAGTGTTTCAAAATAGCATCTCTTACATCACTTGATCTCTTGTTATAAGTTGTAATATATTTCAACCTATATGAATTATCCCTCTCCATCCTTTCCTAGGAGTAAGTAAAGTGGATCTATCCTATGCAGCGGCCCAAGTTCTTGCTGTGGCTATATCATTTCTAGCATACCCATGTTCCTGAAATCTCAATGTCATTTCCTCAGCTCTTTCTTCACAAAGATTGTCATTGCCACAATTTCTGTGCAATCATAAAAGTTGACCTCTAGGTATATTTTTTACTAAGTGTCTGGGATGGTAGCTTGAAGCAAGTAAAACAGAATTGGTGTCCATCTTGTTCCTATGCAGATCTGTCCCTATTACCCCGTTGATCTTTATTAATAATCAGATCCAAATAATTAATAACTGTATTACTGTATTTTGCTGAAAATCTAAAAAAAGTTAGAATCATGTAAATAATCCAAAAAATAATCTAATTTCTCCTCTGTACCATTCCACCTAAAAAATAAACCATCTGTATAATGATGGCACATAGTGATATATCTAAAATATGGATTTAGGTCTGGATCTTGTATAGTTGTAACCTCCCACAAACCCATGTAGAGATTTGTGTAACTCAAAGCAAATGCTGCTCCCAGTGCTGTTCCTGTAAGTTGAAGGTAATGTTTACCCCCAAAATAAAATGATTATTTTTCAAAACCAGTTCACAACATTTCACCAAAAACCTAATAAACACCATATCATATTCATCCAATTGCTCCAGATAATAAGTAACTGCCTCCAACCCTCCTTCATGCAGAATACTAGTGTAAAGTGATTACACAACTAATGAGACAAGAAAAGTCATGTGAAAACACAACATTGTTCAAATTGTATAACAAATCAGTAGAATCTCTCAAATAAGATGGAAGTTGCATTACCAATGGTTTAAGAAAGGAATCAATGAATTTAGAAATAGGCTCAGTGAAACTACCAATACTGGCCACAATAGGTCACCACAGAGGGTCTACTTGAAACTGCTGTACGTTTTCCTTTTTAAGTATTTGTTTGCAGTTTTATGTCCAGGGCCATACTGCAGATGTGACTTTTATAAAAAAATTACCCCTGCAAGATTTGTTTCCACTTTGTATGCAGCATCACAAGTCTTACCCCTGTCTAATCCCCCCCCCCCCAATGCCACAACACAACCAGAAGACAAATGGTGTGCTTCACATTTTTGTAAAGTTCAAACTGGCACAGGTTTTAAAAGAAAACTACAGTAAATGAGAATGATCTACCTTTAAAGTATGTCGGCAGTGTTACAGGCAGGTATGGCAAAGCAGGGTTGCAGTGGGCCTGGCATACGTTTTGTAAAGGAGAAGTCTCTTCTACACTCTAGGAGTTTGTTTTTGTCACCTGATCAGCTATGATTGTTCCTGGAGGTCTCACTTGTAATATACTGCATTTTTTTTTAAAATCGGTTGATTGGTAACGTTTTTATTAATAAAGTAAATAAATATGCAGTCTGCAATCCATTTGAGCTTGAAGAGGTCCTTTTCACAGTGTCACCACAGTAAGTCTTCTACGGTATCACACTGAATAATGTCCCATGTTGTGCGACTACTGCCAACATGTGGTTCCAACTGTCAGTAAATGGGGGACAGAAATAAGTGACGCACATTCATTCCAGTGCCTAGTGCAATGTGTCAAGAGTGCTGCTCTGTCTGAATAGTTGTTAATAACAGCATGTGCTTAACACAGAGAATGTTTAAATGAATAAATACTGTAAACAAATTATCTGTGTTGTGTTCGTTTTCAACTCCTTCTGTATCACAAGCATACACTTCCTTATTTAGTTTTTTATTTAGAATGTCAGTGCATGGAATCCATTGTACCTCAGTCCCAAGGTATTGCCATTTTCAGTATTGATTGGGTCACATACCTGTATTTTTCCTCCAAAAAACATATCACAAACTCACAGATTTAATTATATGTTTCCATACATCAGCACTGAGTGAATGAACTGATCACTTTTGAATTTCATTTTTCATATTTTATTTTTCATTTAATTTCATTTTTATTGGTTGAGCTGGAAAGGCAAGTGAGCATTGCTGCCTGTTTACACAAGCATCCAGCATCACCTTTTAATTTATTAGCTATTTTTTTTTTCCAGCATTGCTGAAGTACTAATTTTAACTCATCATAATACTGCATACCTTCCAAAGGAGGTCTGAAGCTTTGCTAGATTATTTTAGCACATTTTCAGGACATTTTCTGGAGGAAATATTTTATATAAATGTTGGGGGTTTGGGGACTGCTATGACCTCAGAAGCTCTGCGATGAATTTTGGAGCTTATACACACATATGTTAAAGCTACCAACTTTCCGATGCCTAAAACTGGGACAGTCCATCCTGATCATGACTCCCCCCAACCGTGTCACTCCCACGGGCACTGCCGCAGACAATGCTGCGCACAATCAGTTACATTTTGCTGCTTGCTCTGGCCATGCCACCCCACAGTAACACCAGCAGTAAACATTCAGATTAAAACAATACATTATTCTGCTGCATCAAGTTCCAAATCATGATGTACAGAAAGTTCATCTGAAGCAAACCTGCTGTAAATTGTGATCAGACATTCAAGCTGCATGTATTGCTCCTCCTGACAGTCCCATCCAACCTGTTCACACTCACCTCATTTGCTGAGCAAACTTCACTTAAGTGACTCCCACTACCACACTAGATTGTTTTCACACACTTCCCTACAGCTGATCAGGTTTGGGTACCTTAGTTCCCTGCTGCCGGTCTCTTCTCCATCTGGAATCCCTCTTAGCTGCTGACAGGCAGACATCAACATGTGCTTGTTTGCACTACTACCCAGTCTAATCTAACAGGAAGGAACATGCTTTACTGTGCCCCCACTGATATGCTTGCAGTGCAACACAGGCATAGGGGTTGAAGTTGCAAACTGCTGTCTAGCCTGAGCAGTGCCACAGTGGTGCTGAAATAACTGTCACTCATGGATTACCAGGCAGCAAAAAAAAAAGGGACAAAACTGGGACAAGTAAACAAAAAAAAGGGACAAAAGGGACATTTTGCAAAACTTGTGGGGACACTGGAACATGCTGCCTGAAATAGTGACTGTCCTGGGAAAATAGGGACTGTTGGTAGCTTTAACTTATGTCTTCATTGAATTCAGTAAATGTAATCACTGTCCTGCAACACAGCAGTGTCCTTTGTGTTTGATGAACACTGATGAATGTTGAGCCAACTTCTTGTAACTGTCATAGCCAGAAATGACCACATTAACATCCATGTGTAGTGGGTAGTGTGCAGAGTCCCCAGCATGGGATGGGGATGGCTCTGGGAGCCTATGGCAAAGGGGGGGATCACAGACGGTGGTTAGGTAGAAAAAAAAAAGCAGAGGTCCGAGGAAAGGGGGAGGGGTTCATATGAACACCAGCTGTCAATGGCCCTGCATTAAATTCCCCATTACATAAGGGAACAGCATGGTCCTCTCACCATAATTTGATGTGCAGCCATACATCAAGGATTGCAGTCTGCCACACTGCTCCCTTCCTGCTTTTACTCACCTACGTAAAGCTTGATGTGACTTTTGCTTGTTTTATTTCTATTCATTCTGGTCACTCCCTGAGGTTGATTTTTTGCGTTAAACCAGTGTTCTATGTCCCATACATCCTCCCATTTTCACCAATCATTATCGCATTCTTTTGAGTTCTGTGTTTCACTGGCTACTGAACCGGAAGTCCAAAACTGCAATACTTCCTTAACATTCTTGGAGTTCTCAGAAGTCTAACACTGCAAAGCTTCCTGACCAGTCTTTCTGTCTTTCAAATTCTGTGAGAAACAAGTGTAACCCCAGGTGGTGCTATCCCAAGGGATACTATCCCTGCCTGCATGACTAGGCGCAGGTTGAGAGGCCTGAGCTCGGTAAATGGGTGCCTCCACCAGAAGAGTTGGTTTAAGGGTAGCGTAGCTGCTCTGGGTATAGCCCTCTGGGACACTGATACCCCCCCAAATGGCTTGCACCGGTCAGCAGATAAACAATCACCCTTAATGTCAGAATACAATGTTGAACCCACTCTTGGCACACTTACCACCAGGGCTGGTTCAGCTGCACTGGACCTGGAGACCCCCAGTAAAACAGAACCTGCAATAGCAACAGTGCAATGGCTATACAGTATCCCCTCCACAAAGGTACACGCTAGCCAACTTCAATGCAGAAAGAACAGAATCTGGTTTATTCAGAAGACATGAACAAGGGTGAGGCAGCAATCTGGCATTTGATTTCCTATCTGATTTAGTCAGGTTAAACATGCATCAACTAAGAGTCCCTCTAGCACAGTTACACACACCCTGGGTACCCAGTTGTTATGCGGGTTAGCCTGATGCATCACCTGAGGTAAGCTGGCATTGCAGTTGTTGTTGGAGCCCTTAGAAAAGAAACAAGCAACATGCACTTTAACCCACAACTTATATTCCGGAGCCGGATGGCTCAGTTCATAATGATCAACCAAAATAAATCAGATAACACACAATACATACAAACAAACAAATCTGCCAGCAGAACAGACCAACTGGTCTATCAAAGTCTGCCCAAGTGTGCAGCTAGCACCCTAGATTGCAGCTGCCCCAGCCTCCTCCCCCAGTGTCCCTCCCATACCTGTCATAGCCCCTGCCCCAGACCTTTCCTCTTGATTTGTCCCACTCCTTCTTAAAGCTTCCAACTGTTATACATGTTACCACCCACTCTGGTAGTGCATTCCAGTTAGACACCACCCTCTCAGTGAAGTAGTGCCTCCTCATCTCCCTCTTAAATCATCCCCCTCCAACCTTAGTCCACGCCCCCTCATCTCCCTACTTTTCCTCAGTTTAAACCCCCCCAGTGCTTGATTTATTTACCCCCTCAAGCATTTGAATGTTTCAGTCATATCCCTCCATCCCTCCTCTCCTCCAGTGTGTACATAGTCAGCTCCTGCAGCCTGACTTCATAGTCCTTTCCTTCCATCCCCTTTAACATATGTGTTGCCCTCCTTTGTACCCCCTCCAGTAATTTTATATCTCTCTTCAGGTATTGCCTCCAGTATTGCACACAGTACTCCAGATGTGGTCTGACCAAGGATCACTTCCCCTATGCCTGGATGAGAAACCCCTTGCGATACAACCCAGAATCCTGTTTGCCTTAGCTGCTGCTTTCCTGCATTGGACAGAGTTGTTCATGCTCACTGTTACCAACACCCCAAGGCCCTTCTTCTCCTCGGTGATCCCTAGCCTCACCCCTCCAACCAGTAGTCCCTCCTATGGTTTTTTGCCCCGAAGTGCATCACCTTATACTTCTTCACATTGAATCCTAGCTGCCACTTCTCTGACCATGTCTCTAGTTTGTTGAGGTCCTTGTGCAATTGTTTCCATTCATCCTCTTCATCCACCACTGCTCCCATTTTGGTATCATCTGCGAACAGACTAACCCTGCTCCCAACTCCATGTGGCTATATTGGAGATAAAGAGCCCAAATAGCACCAGGCCCAGCACTGAACCCTGCGGCACCCCACTTGTCACTGTTCTGGGTGTTGAGAACTCCCCCCCAACCACCCTCTGCACCCTCCCCTGTAGCCAGTTCTTTATCCAGTTTGTCAGCTTTTTCTCCACCCCCACAGCAGTCAGCTTCCCTCCAGCCTCCCATGAGGCACTGTATCAAAGGCCTTGCTGAAGTCCAAGTACAGGACATTTACCACATGACCCCCATCTAGCTCCTTTATTACTCAGCCATAATTCCCTATTAAGTTTGTTTGACAGGACCTCCCTGAGACAAATCCAAATTGCCGCCCATCCTGGAGGCCATTACCCTCGAGGAATGCCACCAGCCTCTCCTTCAGTATAGTCTCCATAAGCTTTCCCACTATGAAAGTGAGAATGACCAGCCAATAGTTTCCTGGCTCTTCCCTAGGCCCATTCCTGTGTATGGGCACCACGTGGGCCACCCTTCAGTCCAGAGGTATCCCCCCCCATTTCCAGCGAGGTTTTGAACAGATCTCCCAGGTACTTGGCCAACACCTCCGCCATCTCCCTCAGCACCCTGGGGTGGATGCCATCAGGACCTGGTACCTTGTCCACCCTTAACACCCTCAGCCCCTCTAACACTCCATTCCCAATGATCATTTTGTCTGTCACCTCCTCCCCCTCTTCATCAACCCCCAGTCCATAATGGTAGTGGTCCATCCCTCTCCTTAGTGAAAGCAGAGCAGAAGTACTCATTCAGTATTTCCGCTTGATTCGCTCCCTCTTCCACTCATTCCCCTCCCCACTTTATCCTCACTATGTGTTCTTTGCGCTTCCTCTTTTCCCTGACATATCTAAAAAGGTCCTTCTCCCCTCCCTTTAGGCCCTGTGCTAACCTTAATACCCTGGAGGCCTTGGCTTTTTTCACCCGCCTAGCCACCTCCTTGGACCAACTCCCATAAAGCCTCCTTATCCTCTTCCTTCCTTGTTCTCCTGTACTTCCAATATGCAGCCCTCTTTTTCCTCACCCCCTGCAGCAATTCACTGTTCAGCCAGCATGGTTTTCTGGCTCTTCTCTTCTTAGTCCTAGCCCTGGTGTAGGCTACTGCGGCCTCCGTTAGCCCAGTTTTAATAACTTCTCACTTTTGCTCTGCATCCATCCCAGACCTTATATCCTGAGTCTCCCTTGCAGTATTTCTCCCATCCTCCCAAAGTCCACCCTCCTAAAGTCCACCACCTTCATGCTCATGCCTCCAGTCTCCCTGCCCAAGGTGAGTATGAACCACACTGTTTGGTGGTCACTACCAGCAAGTGGGTCCTTAACCCTTACCTCCCCCACTGCCTCACCATTTGCCAGTACCAGGTCCAGAGTGTTACCAAGCCTTGTAGACCCACTTATCATTTGTGTCAGAAGGCCATCCTGGATCGCATCCAGGAGTACCTGCTCCCTGGCGCTGTTGGTGGCAGGGGTGCTGCACTCAGCCCCTGGTAGGTTGAAATCCACCACCATTACCACACTCCCCCTCCTACACACTCTCCTTATCTGCTCTGCAAACTCCCCATCCAGTTCCCCCTACGGGGTTGGTGGTCTGCACACCACCCCCAGCCTCAGCTTTCTACCTTTAGAGTCCAGAAGCTGCACCCAAATTGCCTCCATCCTCCCATCCTCCCTCTTGTCCCTTATGCATTTGATCCTTTCTCTCACATAGAGTGCTAACCCCCCTTCCAGCTCCCTGGTCCCTCCTGTATATACTGTACCCTGGAGCTAGATCCAAGTCATGGTACTCAGTGGCCCAAGTCTCTGTTACTGCAGCAATTTCCACATTTCCCTCTGTGAGGCGTGCCTGAAGTTCCTCAATTTTGTTTCCCAGGCTTCTTGCATTTAGGAGACCACCTTCCATCCATACTTCTCCTTCCTCTTTCCCCTCTTCTCCTTGGTCTGCTCCCCTCCTCTCAGTAGTCACACCTTTTTTTTGCCTTGTTATTACAGGGCGGTCATGCCTTCTGCACTTCACACTGCCTACCCTGCGTGCCCCTTCCCTGAGTCACTTCGCCTCTACCTTTACCCATATCTAGGGGGGGTGAGCTCACTAGGCTCCCCTATCTGGACGTTTTTACTATCCTCAGTCCTCTTGTCACCCCTCAGTTTAAATCCACCTTAATTGATATATACCCCTCAATTCCACCCTTTAGTACTCCCCTCCTCTGCCCGCTCAAGTGTAGCCTGTCTCCTGTGTTGAAGTCACTATTCCCTTAGATCCTATCCCAGTTTGTCACTAAACCATAATTCTTGGTGTGGCACCATTCTCTCAGCCAATCATTGAACTCCTCTATCCTTCACTCCTTCTCCATGCTCGCACATGGTACTGGGAGTACCTCCGAGAATGCAACCAACTTCCCAACCCCCTCAAACTGCCTGCCCAACCCCTCGAACCTCCCCTTCACCACTTCTATAGGTTCCCCTGCCAAGTCATTTGTACCCACATACAACACTAGGTGAGGTTTCTTCCTCCCCTTTGATGCACACTTGAGCAGTGCCTGCCCTTCCCTGCCCTTCCCGTGGTCAACCCAGTAATATCTTCAACCCAAATATGGCTGTGCCTTTCCCTCCTTCCACCGCATCTAACCCCTTTCAGTATAGAATCCTCCAGCACGAGTAACCCCGCTGTTCCTATCCCTTACCCTTTTCCCCTTTTTTCCCCTTTCCTCTACTCCAGAGTTCATACTGCCCTGCTCCTTACACACTCCAGCTGCACCCTCTGTGTCTCCTGCAACTGCTCCCCCTGTTTCCACCTCACTCCCTGTCTCTGCTCTGGTTGTCTCATCCCCCCAATCATTTTACCAGCCTGACTTTGGCCTATTGGGCTTTCCCTATTTATCTCCCTTCCACTACTGCTGATCTCCAACCTTCCCCTATCCCCTCCATTTCAGATTTTGAGCACCCATTACCTATGACCCACAATGATTTCAGCTTTGTTGCAGGGAACTACCCTGATGGTTATTCACGCTACTGAGACCAGGAGGAAACAGGGCCCACATGATGCATCATGATGGTCGATCCTGTTTGATGGTGTTGAGCAGGGAGCCAAAGCCCCGAGTGGGTCTTTCATTGGATGAATCTCTGCAGCATGAGTGGCAGCCTAGGCCGAGATGGTGAGGCCCAGACCAGGTGAACAGTTTGGATTGCAGTCCATTTTAGGTGCTGGATGCAATGTCCAGCTAGTGCGACACATTCAGGGGTGTGGGGAACCAAATCGTGACCCACATTACACATTCAGCACAATTATAACCAAAACAGCCAGATACCACAGTTCAGATGACAGTCTGGTTGCAATAAAGTAGTGTATCTGGGCAAACCATAAGCTCTGCAGCTCTTCAATTCCTGACAGGCCGACAGGCCAATCGCTCCAGGAGCCAGTCTTTGGTCCACACCAGGCAAAATTCACTCTCTCACAATTCAGGATTCTGGTCTCACTAACAGCAATTTGGATAAAGTCCAATATCAGATTGCAGGCTTCTTCACACTGGAAGATGGTAGCCAGACATAGCCTTCCCGCCGAATCCCCGAGCTACCGTGCAGGAGCAGCTGTGTGCTGTTCCAGGTTGACAAGTTGGAATCTTGTCCACAACTCATGAGTCTCAGTGGATCATATAATATAATTTAATATTTATTTAATGATCTATGCAGGCAAACATTCTAAGACATTGCCTAGGGTGTGGAAAAGAAATCTGGCAGACAGGGTGTGCAGCATTTGCTGTGCAAGAATGCTAATGATAGTCAGGGTGGGCGTGGAACAGATCAAAGTCTAAACTATAATATAAAAGTGCCCAACAGGGTTAGACTGCCGGGGAAGGGGACATATTGTTCAAGTTGAGCAAAGAATACTGGCAACACCTTTCCTCACCAAACTCTATGCAGTAGATGGGCAGCAATTGGAATCACAAAGGCTGTGCAATATCCTCCAGAAGCATGTCTTTCAGTACTGGGGAATTGATTGGTGCAAATATGGCTGCCCCCAGGCAGAGGTATTGATCAAGGGTATGAGACTAGTAACCCCCACCCCACCTGCTATTCTGTAACAGGAAAGTAATTTGGGGTGCATAGTTGGTAATCATCCCCTGATCCTCCTACCATTCAGTGCCTTGGCAGTCACCAGAGCATAAGACTGCAATTCCTGCACCACATAGGACAGGTAGGATGGTGGTGTTCCTCCTGGTGGCTGAGGGTAGTGGAGGCAGTTCTAGCATTGATCAGCCATATCCAACATTGTTCAGATACAGTGAATGATATGCATGCTGGTGTTCCATCTTAGTTCCATTCTATCAAGACTTGGGAAACTTTGTGAATGACAGGGTACAGTACACATTGCAAGTCCATTGGTTGGCAGGATCCACCAGTGTGCTTCCAGGTGTACAGTAGCTGTCATTCACAGGCAGCTGAGGCAGCATGCGGGTGGCTTGAGCTGTCCACTGATATTAGGACTATGCCCTGATGGGGGAGCGGGGTGGGGTGAGGGTGCCTGAGTGGGTGGGAGGTCTACTGGATCACCGGGTTGACTTAAGGGATTATGGCGAATGTTTGATTAGGTCAAGCTGGTGGGGAGGTCAGTTATTATTCCTTTACCACTACAGTGTGCAGTATAAAATCAGAGTGGTGGGCAGGAAGGGGGCTCATATATGTTTTATTTACTGTTGCAGTATGCGGCATACAGTCGGGTGGGTGGGCAGGTAGGGGGTTCACTTATGTTTTATTTACTCTTGCAGTGTGTGGCATACAATTGGGATGGCAGGCAGGGAGGGGGGCACTGGACTGCCAGAGTGGGAAAGCTGCCAACTCCTGTCTGCAGTACAGTGGCCTGCCAGTGGGTGAACACCCACTTGATCTACTTGTTGTAGATTTATCTTGAGGAGACACATCTCCGGACGTGCTCTGGGGATGCGCCTCCAATGTGGATTGTGAATGGGGCTGTGCACCATATGCACGGGCATGCCCACTGCACAACCCCTCCAGTTGTGCTACATAACATTAAGGGTGGTGTGTCATGCACATGAATCCCTTGCCAGAATTGCACCAGTGCACTAGTTGGGGTTGCACCGGCACATCTCGGGTGTGCTGGGTGCATCCCTTTTGTGAATCCCACCCCTAGAGTGGACCATACTCCTGGACAGGTGAGTCCATTATCAAGTAGCTTGTGACTGCAAAATAAGCTAAGTTAAAATCTCAAGTAATTAATAACTGAGCCATTTCTTGCTTTTCAAGTAAAACAACCAAAACATTTTCTAAGTCATATAAACAACTAATGCTCAAGCTGGAATATGTTTAAGTAGAAAACTTAAATTAATTCCTAGCAACAGTAATTTTCAGTCTCATTTCTCAACAAATGAAAAAGTAAAAAAAACAATTTCCAACTAATTGCTAGATGGCAAAAGTTAAACATTAAGTGAGAAACCAATGATCAGGCATAATGCTTAACTTTTTAGTTAGCCATTACCCAATGAAAAGGTAATCGCTAGTTATTTGCTAACTTATTTTTATGTATGGGTGGTACAATTGTACAATAAGCACTTGTCCTTAATTAACCTTTTGCCCTATTATCTGTTAGAACATTAATATGTTTTGTCGTAGCTCTGTATTGCTCGCATGGTACAAATGTTTAACTGTCTCCATACTGAACCTGTATTGTATGCCACTTTATCCTCACTTCTTCTCGTATCTCTACTGTAGTTCAACATTGTGTACTGTTGTTTAGCTCTGTATTAAATTGTCCAAACATGACCTCCTTGTAAATGAGCATGCTCAATGGAGATTTCCTGCCAATAAACTGGAACCTGAACTTGGACATCTGTCAGTACACCATCAATACACCAGTTGTGGGTTCAGTGGAGGTATTCCATTATTTCAGTGGGTGGCTGAATCCTTGAGGAGTGGTGCTTCCAAGGCTGCACCTGTCTGGTATTCCTCTGCCCTTCTCAAGAGCTGGGGCATGGTTTCCACTGTAACATTGTTCCATGCTGAATGCAGTACATGGAGGTTACATCCCATAATCAAAGCATCAAGCTCTTTGTGTGAGTACTATTTCTTCATGGTAACCAGTGGATTTGTATGTGAAAAAAAATACATTTAATATCTGTCTGTGCAATTACTGGCCATTTAACAGATATGGAATACCGCTTACTAAGTGTCTTTCAGTTGGAGAAGTGTGCACACAACTAAAATGCAACATGTATACAGGTGAAATAATTAACATTAAAAGCATAAAAGGACTGGGGCATAATTTTGTGTGCAAAACTGGAAGATGCATACATCCGATGTTCATACAAGTGTAAAGCACTCTATTACACTGATTAGCCTATGGCACTATGTATGATATTCTAAATACAATTCACTACTTGTTACTTATTATATAGTAGCAACATAATTGTACTATAATTAGGTGTATTGTATGGGTCAAATTTAAACTAATGATCCATCAATTGTCTTGGAGTAGTTGTGTAGAAGTGGTAGTAGGAATAAAATATGTTTAATTTAGGAAGAAAACCATTGAACTGGGGCTCATTTTCAGTGGTGTCCTGTACAGCTTTATTATGATATATATGAAGAGTTACAAAACATTAAAAACTATAAGATGTACCGAATATAATACAATATTATAAATATGTATTTGAAATCTCCTGTTTTCCGATTAGCTATATACTGTATGTTCCAAGGCCCATATGTTAATTCTTCAGAAATACAGAGGTTGCAACAAGTTCAGCAGTGGAATTTGAAATTTAGGCCAGTCACATACGGAATTCAAGAGCCACTTCACACATCTATTACACACATGGCTACACCTTTACTCACAGAAAATCTTCAACTGTGCCTTAAAAAGTAAAACTCTAAAGTATAACAAAACAAAACAATTATTTCCTCTCATTTTATGTTTCTACAGATGTTTCTTCTATGATACATTCCTTACACATATAAACTGAAAAAAGGAAGTACTAGTCACAGTTTTAATACGTGGTGTTTATTTGGTGACTATGAGAAATCCCCCAGATATCCTTTCTAGTTTGTCAGGGCAATCTCTGTTGCTCACTTTGATTCAGATACATCTGAGATCACGGCTTCATTTAAAACCTTCTGTTGTGTGTGAGGGGATGAACATAATACCAGAGGAATTCTGCAGCAGCTTAAATACCTGTGCTCCATAATAAACAAGCATTGCAACTATTAAATGTGTGGAAAGGCAAATGATTGACAGGTGGGAAGTACTGCATTTTACTAGCTACTCTTAACAAAAGAAAATACTTGTTTTAAATTTTTTTTTTAAATTTCAGTTTTTGCTTTTTAAATTGCTTCTTAGTTCACCCATTTTATAAATGCAGTAAGACACTCCAGGTCAATGGTTGTCTGGGGTTAATGCACTTTCAGGTGCTAAAGGTCCTTTGGACAAGTGCCTCGTGCATCATTACACACCTGGGCATGTGTTAACCCCTGGCAGCCAACACCCTGTTGTGTCTTATTGTTTACTTATATTCAAATTTTTCTTCACAGATACTCATTTAATGTCAGCCGTAATTCTAATAATTAAACGGATGAAATCCCGTGGCCAACTATGGTACCATGCTAAAGCATCCAACACTCTAGGGGATACACAGGCCTTCAAATCAGTGCAGAATGCTTGCACAAGAGCTATCTACCAGGTGAAAGCCTCATAATATAGGAATGCCCTTGCAAACACCTGGAATGATAGAAGGAAGTTCTGGGACAACCTTTCCAAGGTAATTGAAAAAGGAAAAACAATGTTTCACCTGCAACGCTCACCACTGATGGAACTATCACCCTGGATAAAGTACTCATTGCTAATGCTTTCAACTCAACATTTTGTGACCTTAGTCGTGTGCACCCACCTAACTTCTTTGATCCTACACCAACAGTAATTCATCCCACCATCCCTCAGGCAGCCCAGCTGTGCCCCCCATTTTATTTTATGGCTATCACTGAAGGGCCAGCCAGGAAACATCTACTCAAAGTACTCAGGAAGTCTAGGCATAGTGCTGACTCCCTTGATTTGATACTCATCACCCACATCTTTGATGAAGTTCTGCCACCCCCTACAAAAATTCTCAACCATCTCTTGTGCTCTCACAATTCCCAAGCAAATGGAAGTCTGCTGTGGTGACTCCTATCCACAAACATGGTGACAAGACTCTCACAAGCAATGACAGGCCTATATCCACTCTTTCCCCTGCTCTCCAAGGCTTTGGAAAGGATAGTTGCTGAACAACTTGTAGACTACCGAGAAAAATATAACATCCAATGTTTCCAATAACATGGGTTTTGAAAAGGCCACAGCACCACCACTGTACTACTAGACTTCACCTCCTTCATCCACCAGGCACTTGACCACAACCAATTGGCCAGCGCTACCTTTATTGATCTGACTAAGTGTTTGATACAGTTGACCACTCTCTACTAATGGGACAACTATAACATCTTGGCCTTTCACTGGAAGCCACTCGTTGGTTCCAAAGCTACAGTACAAGTCACATTAAACTGTTCCTCCAATGAGTTGTTTTAGCATGTTTGACTGAGTTGCATAAGTGTTGCTGAGTCCAGCACAAAGCCCTGCACAAACTGTTTCTTAAGAGTTAAAACTCAGTTTTGCATTGCATCATGACTGGACTGCAGATGCAATCCAAATAAGTTACAAACATGTTTTACAAATATTGCTCTTGAGCTGATTAAGCATTAAAAAACAATGCAATATGAGTTGCCAATGCATTGTCAACTGTAAAAAAACAATGCTAAACCAGCTCATTGGTGGAACAGTTTAATACGACTTGTACTGTACCTTAGTGACCACTCTCAGCAGGTCAGAATTGGAGACACCATATTGACCCCCCTCCCAGTCTGTTTGGGTGTACCACAAGGTTCCATCCTTGGCCCCCTATTCTACAGCATCTTCATGAACAACCTCCCTGCCACTTGCATGACTGAATTCTACTCTATGCAGACAATGCAGTCATTTTCTTGAGCCACTCTGACCCCCATCACCTCCAGCAACAGCTGCAATGTAGTTTCTCAGAAGTTGAAACCTGGTTCAGGTCACGTAAACTGATCCTAAACAACTCAAAAACCAAATCAATGCTGTTTCATGGTACTCACAACAAACACAAACTCCAACAACTGCTAATCTACAATAGTGGTGGCACTGTGCTGGAACAGGTAGACCAGCTCAAATACCTGGGAGTGACCCTTGACTCCACTCTTTCATACTCCACGCATATCGGGTCATACCTGAAAATAGTCATTTCATGGCTAGTGCACCTACTCAGTTAACAAAAACTAAATAAATAACCTTGCTAAAGCTGTGAATACATGCATAGGCCTGCTATATAGGCATAGGCGCTGTCTGACAGACAAAGCATTAAAACCTGCCATCCAGAGCTCAATCACCTCTTTAATTGACTATGGCCTCATAGTTTATGGATCAGCTACTGACACTGCCCTCCGGCACATAGCCATAGCCTTAAACAAGGCCTGCCAGCTCCTCACCACAGCCTCTAGCCTCACACACACATGTGATCTCTATGAACAGGCTAACTGGCTACAACTTCAAGACAGAATTAAGTATCAGAACTGCTTACTTGCTAAGAAGACAGCACTAGGCCTCCTTCCACCAGGGGTTCAGGCTGTACTTTCCCCTCACTGTGCCACCCACCTTACCAGTAGTTCTGGAACACTAGTCATCACAGGTCCCCGCTGCCAGACCACTCAAGGGCAGCACTCGTACAAAGTTAGGGGCTCTAACTAGTTCAACACACTTCCAGTGGATATCACCTATGCACCGAATCTCAGCTCCTTTAAGCACAAACTATGACAGCACTTGGTGGCCAGTGCCTACTGTGACTGCTACACTTAAATTCCCTGCTCATCCCCCTGGCCTCTCCATTACATATGCACTCTTCCCACACCCCACTCCCTCCCTATTAACTCTTTTCAATACCTCACATCGGCCACCTCAGCCTCCTCCTTTATTTCACTTCTCTCTCTCTCTCCATTCCCTCTCACATCCTTGTCCCTCCCCTCACCTATTACCCCCTGCACCTCCTAGCTCTCATATTCTCTCTCTCTCCTTTCTCCCCTGGCCTTCATTAACTCCCTTCTAGCTCTCATTTCTCTCTCCTTCCTTCTCCTTGCCCATCCTAACTCTTCTCCCCTCCCCCACCCATCCTGTTACCCCCACTTACATCTCCCATCCCTTCTCCCCTCCATCACCCCCTACTCCTCTCCTTCACCACCTACCTTATCCCTCCAATCCACCTCCCCCTCGGTTCTTGCCTGTCCCCTACTACCTTGTCCTCCCACCAACTACCTCTGGCCTTCTCTTGCGCTTGTCAGATCATTGTTTCAATTGTAACTGCCCCAGGCTCTCTTTGTATAATGTCTGGTGATATTGCATCATTGCTTCCGACCACATTGATTGTGGCAAAGCCTTTGGCAACTCATGCATTCTGTAATATTTTACCTGTTATTAATTCTATTGTCTTGTCTTATCTGGACAAAGCCACTGGCAGCTCATATACTGTAACTGTATTAACTGTTATCTACCTGGTTGCTCTTGTCTATACTTGTCCATCGTCCATGAAGTGGAACCTTTGTGAAAGAGCACTGTTTGCTCAAACGTGTTATCCAAAATTGTCATACATAAATAATTAAATAATACTCCTTCTGCTTCTATTGCCTCTTTAGGTAGCATCTGTCACATTCCAATACCCTTGATGTGAAGTAGTATCTCCAAAAATCCAGCCATGTCCATTCCTCTTTCAAACTGAGTCATTCTTGTGTCTTGAGAATTAGTAAATGACTTGCATGCTGAGTTATTTATTATCTCTTATCGCATAACATGTACTGTTGAGTGTATGTATACCAGCCATGGCTAAAAAAGAGGACTTGTAACCCAGACCAATGTCCTGATTTATGAAATAACCAGAATTGAACATACTACTCTGCTTGCATCCACAGTACCTATGATTGGGTGTCTTAATAGCCCGATCATGTCCTACTTCAATCTTCTCTTCCATTTTCTCCATAAAAGAGAGCCCCAGTTGCTTCACTGTTTGCTCATATATCCCATTCTTCACAAAGCCTTGATCTCCCTAGTTGATCTTTATAATAATCAATGAGGCTGTCTTTGATCTTCATTTATCATGAATCTCAGTAGTGTGTTGAACAAAGTATTCAATCTATTTAAAGCCTGGTTTCCCATCATGTACAGTACATAATGCTATCATATTTTATGATGGGTAACACGACTTATTATGGATTATAGTTTAAAAGGCAATGACTGTTCTACTAAGCCTTGTCTCCTGCCTAGCATTATAACTTGCATACCCATGATGCCTTGCACGGGGATTGAGGCTTTAAAACATGTGTGGCTTAGAGAGATGGACAAAAATCAACCAAATTTGGATATTTTTTCTCTTCTAGCATCCTTTTTCTGGTTCCTATGCACTACTCTTCCTGCAAACTGCCTCTTTGGTATATTAACTCTAACTGTACTAAATGCCCAAACATTTGCTGGATTTTTGTTTCTTTGGTAAATGATTTTGGTAATGTGCTTGTGTCTATATAAGATTCCAATTTTAGTATTGGTAGCTTTAAGGTGCAAGCTGCCAAAGTACCTAACCTGATGCATGACAGTACCCATTTAAAAAAGATACTGTAGACTTGTGTATAAAAAAGTCATAGAAACATAGAATTTGTCAGACGATAAGGACAACTTGGTCCACCCAATCTGCCCATTTTTTCCCTGCCTATACTGTCACCACAGACCCTACCTGACCTTTGGCTACTCTTGTCCCACCCACTTTCCTACCAGGATTCTTTTGTGCCTATTCCATGCATGCTTGAAGCCCACCACTGTTTTACCCCAATAGCTTCTACTGGAAGACTGTTCCAGATGACCACAACTCTTTCAGTGAAGAATTACTTCCTCACATCCCTCCCAAATTCCCTCTTCCAGTTTCATTGCATGCCCCTTTGTTCTCATGCACCCTCTCTTCTAAAACATACTCCCCTCCTCTACCTTAGTCACCTTGTGAGGCATTGATAGGTCTATATCATGCCACCTCTACCTCCTCTCTTCCAGCATGTATTTGTTGAGATCCTGCAGTCTCTTCTCATAGGGCCTATGATGTAGCCCCTGCACTATTTTAGATGCCCTAGTAGGGGTAACCTCTGCCCGATGTCCTTCCTGAGATGTGGTCTCCAGAACTGGATACAGTACTCCAGGTGGGGTCTCACCAATGACTGATACAATGGTAACACCACCTCTTTCCTTCTGTTGGTGATAATCTGGCCTATGCATCCCAGTGACCCTACCTCCTTCCTTATTGCACTGCCTCATCACCTTGAGGTCATCAGATATGATTACCCCAAGGTCCCTTTCCTGTTTAGTGACTGTCAATACCTCTTTCCCCATTGTATACACCACCTCTGGATTTCTGAGTCCTAGATGCATGATCTTTGCACTTTTTCACATTGAAATCCAGCTGTCTGGTTGGTTCACACTTGCCTAGATTTTGATTAAGTCAGTCTTTGAGAATAGGTTCCTGATGTTAACATGGTTGATTCTGAGGCCCTTAGGTAAGAGAAGAGGTCCTCTATTTGTGTTAGTGGGGTCCGGGGGCCTTCATGTCCCTACTCAGAAAGAGTAACAGTACGATGAGGAATTGGATACATTATGCTAGAGCTTTCTTGGGATGTTGCTGGGTGGTAGAGAAGAAATTAGGATGGAGGTAGTTTAGTCTCATCAATTATTCTGGGCAGAGCCAATTGAGGTATAAAAGACCTAGGTGGATATCTGCAAGTGTGAATCTAGGTTGTGGTGTGGGGAAGCTGGGAGGTGGAATTTGAGGTAATGATGCGGAAAATAAGTAGCAGCATGTTTTCTCCCAAGAGCCTTCTGAAGGGTGGTCAGGGGGAGTAGCACAGAGTACAGTGCTGTGCAGTGGAACTGGGCCCACTTGCTTCACATCCTGCCTGGGGCCTGCCTGCCAGTCAGCAGCTGTGGGCACAGCACTACATAATCAGATACTCTCTAGTTGATCAGCATTGACCATTAAGTATTACACAGGCTAGAACAAAACACATTCTTGAGTTCATGACATAACTGCCTAAGTGGCAGCAAGGAACATATTACGTGAGCAACAACCTTATCTATTGGTGTCAGAGCCTTTAACTTTAACCAGAATAAATCATGAACCAGCCCTAGCTGTGTTTTGAGCTAAGAGCTAGATTAAAGATGAGCAGCTCAGTATTTAACCTATCCTAGCAGCTGTTTGTGAAAATACAGTCCTTGGCCTTAGATATTTAGCAGAATATACATAAATTAACTGTTTAGCAGCTCAGTACTTATCCTATCTTCAAGTTCAAGTTCAAGCTCAAGTTTATTGCAGGAAAACTCCATTGAGCAAGCTCATTCACAAGGAGGTCCTGTGACATAAACACTTAAAGTACAAACACAGATAGGTAATAGTATATACATGAAATGCACGTTACATGATACAGGCTGGATATACATACAAGGGTACCACATAGGGTGACCGCAGGTGGTAAAAATTGATATGAAACAGGGAAGTGACTTACAGGTTGCATACTGATAAATGAAATATGATGACTGGTGTGTGCAATACATATATTTTGACAGCTAGAACAAACAACAGACTACAACTGATATGGGAGGGAGGAGTGATTTGATATATGGAGATAGGCCTATAGTTGTTTACATCGCATGGGTCACCAGATTTAAATAGAGGGAGGATATGTGCAGATTTCCAGCAGGACGGCACAGTAGCAGATGTAATGGAAAGATTGCAGATGTGGAGAATTGGGGCAGTGAGATGGGCATATCCTGACCTTAGGAAAAAGGATTCCAAGCCATCGTCCCCTGTGCTTATTTTGGTGTCTAAGTTAAGAAAAGAATCTTCTACTTCTTTATAAGTTATCTCACACAGTTGGAAGGGGCTGGGTGCAGGACTAGATGTAGGGGGAGGGGTATGCTGACTCACAGCAGCACCAGCATAAGGTGATGAGTCAAAAGCTAATCCAGCTGTGGCAAAGTGGGAGTTAAGTTCCTCCAGGATTATGGACTTGTTTTCCACAATCTTGCCACTTGCAACTATCTTTGTTGGGACAGAGGGGGCCATGGGCCGTCCTTCTATAGCTTTGATAGTCTTCCATATTTTATGAGGGTTACCTTTAGCTTGTTCGAGAGTAGAAATATAATAGTTAGCTTTAGCAGAGCGAAGTTTTTTCACACAGTTATTCCTGGCTGTTCTAAAGGCCTGCCAAACTGAAGATTCTTTGGAATGTCTGGCTTTAGCCCAGAGTTTATCTCGAGCTATAAGGGCTGCCTTGAGATCCGAGGTGAACCAGAGGTTGGAATTGTTCCATACCCTTACTTTGATGAAAGGGGCATGCTTATTTATTAGCGTAGTGAGTTTGTCATTAAGGATGTAAGCTGCCTTGTTGACATCTTTGGCTAGGTAGAGATCTTGCCATCTGATCATGCTCAGGTCAGATAGGAAGTTTACTGCACTGAATTTGTGAAAGGATCTTTTTGTTATAAAGATGGGTTGCGGCCGGGCCTTCATTTGAGATCTCATGCAAGCAATAATGCCATGATTGCTCATGTCGTTGTGAAACACTGCCAAATGAGATATTTTGTGTGGATGGGTGGTTAGTACCACATCTAGAATGGAACTGTTGGCAGTATTTAGAGTGTTGTTCCAAGTAGGTTCACTGACTAATTGCCCAAGACATAGTTCGTCACAAAGGGATTTGAGGCCGTGTGATTTAAGTGACAGCCAGTCCATATTTAGATCTCCTAGAAATATTGTTTGAGTTTTTGAATCTACGAACATGGATTTCAAAAGATTAAGGACTTCATCACCACCAGACAGGGGTCTATAGCCACCTAGGATAGTGATACATTCCGAGGAGGGGAGATGAAGGCTCAGCAAAACTAACTCAAATTCCTTGGCTAGAGATTTGCAACTAATATTGGTGACCAAGTACTTAGATTTGATGTAGATAACCACACCCCCGCCTCTAGACTCTCTATCTGCTCTAAATAAATTGTAGCCCTGCAGTGATATTTGTTGATCAGTGTTCGCCTTTTTTAACCACGACTCAGTAATTATGATAAGGTCAGGGTTAACGTGTGCAGCCCAGGCTTGCAGTTGTACAAGTTTTTTAGGCAGGCTTAAAATGTTGACCATCATCATTTTGAGACCTGTAGCCTCAGCAAAATCGATAGGCGAGGTAAGTTGTAGGGGGGGGCCAGGGTTGAGCTCCACATTTCCTGAGTAGAGAAGAAGCAGAAGCATAACTTTCTTTAAGGAGCTTATAAGAATGGAGACTGCTTTTTTTATTTCTTCGCGGCAACCCATATTGTGCTGCACAAGAGGCGCCACCACTGTAATGACAGTTGATCGTGATCAATGTAAGTGCTTGAGTAGACATAGGTGAGGACAGTAGCAAGGGAGTGTAGGCTAACCGGGGGAATAGGCTAAAGGGGGAGAGGAGAATGACATAGTGTCTGCACGGTAGACTGTTATAACATTAGGTATTGATAAGGTACATTGGAGAACTGAATTGCATTGAGGTACTTCGAATTGCACTGTATTGCTGAAAACTCTGCACCTTAGGAGCAATAAAAACACAATAAGGAGAGCCATGGTCCCAGGTTGAGTGGTCTCGTGATTTGTATTAGTGCAATATTTTCTAGGCAAGTAATTTGCCCACCTAGGTACTCACTTAAAACCTAGATGAGAAAATATAGCAGAAAGGGGAACAAGGAGAGTAGGAGCAGCTTAGTTAGTGGTGGGGCTCAAGAGATATTCACACAGGTCAATCTTATTGGCCACACTCAGATACCAATCATAGGTTGGCAGCAGTCAAAACTAGGCCAATGAAGCAGTATTATGATATAGGAGGCGGATCATGAGTGTATTTAAAGGAGGCCTGGGGGGGGTGGTGGGGATGGGAGAAAATTTCAGGTCAGAGCGAGAGCTGAGAAGTCAGAATTAAGAAGGGAACACTGTAACAGGCTATAGAGATGGTGCCCCAATCAGAGCAAAGCAGGCAAGTGGGCATACCAATCACAATACCCCTATGGCAGTGCAGCACCAATCAAGGGTGCCTAGGCGTGCTGGCTCTCTACAGAGGATTCTATCGGTATCTATCAGAATGACAGCACAGTGTCGGTAATAATAGGGTGCTCAGCGTCTATCTGACTTGAGTCTGAAGGGTGGATGGCAGACACTGAGGGCTTCCTGTTTTCAGCTGCAGAGCTGTCGCACAGGCAGTTTTAAGGAAGTTGTCAGCCTGTTGAGTGAAGCTTAGGGGAACCTCAACTACAACCACCCCTTGTAGCAGTACCAGGAAAGAAGTAGAATGATAATGCAGGCCATATTGCCACGAATGAGTACAGGGACTTATGTAGAAGACCAAGAATCCCTCTAGTGGCAGGTCTGTATAACCTGCTAATGGAAAACTAGAAACTTAAAAAAAAAAAAAAAAAAAAAAGGTAGATAGATTTATCGGCGCCAAGGCAGAGTGCTTGGATGGGGTGGGCGCTGCAGGAAGAGCAGTCAGGCAGAAGAGGTGTAAGCACTTTAACACAGTAGTAGAAATTACAATCCAGCTAATACAGTTGAAAAACTTCTAATAACACAGTTGAAATGTGCTAAGCTCTATCGAAAATCTAGCAAAGTGCCAGGTGTCTATAGCAGGGGAAAAGTCCTGGCCAATCAGAGTGGGTTTGCTGGAAGCACCCGTGTTCCGATTGGCTGCGCTGTCCTGTACCTTATAAGGAGCTGCAGGCAGGTGTCCTGGTCTTGGTAGCTGGCTGGCTTAGAGCCGGCCGACCGTGGGTGAGCAGAAGCAGCCCTGTTCAGGGGCAGGCAGCTTCCAAGGAGCTGCAGGCGGGTGTCCTGGTCTTCGCGGTGGCTGGATGGGTGCCGGCCGACCGTGGGTGAGCTGAAGCAGCCCTGTTCAGGGGCAGGCAGCTTCCAAAGAGCTGCAGGCGGGTGTCCTGGTCTTGGTCAGTGGCTGGCTGGGTGCCGGCTGACTGTGGGTGAGCTGAAGCAGCCCTGTTCAGGGGCAGGCAGCTTCCAAGGAGCTGCAGGCGGGTGTCCTGGTCTTCGTTGGTGGCTGGATGGGTGCCGGACGACCGTGGGTGAGCTGAAGCAGCCCTGTTCAGGGGCAGGCAGCTTCCAAAGAGCTGCAGGTGGGTGTCCTGGTCTTGGTCAGTGGCTGGCTGGGTGCCGGCCGACCGTGTGTGAGCTGAAGCAGCCCTGTTCAGGGGCAGGCAGCTTCCAAGGAGCTGCAGGCGGGTGTCCTGGTTTGGTCGGTAGCTGGATGGGTGCCGGCCGACTGTGGGTGAGCTGAAGAAGCCCTGTTCAGGGCATGCAGCTTCCAGTGAGCTGCAGGTGGGTGTCCTGGTCTTGGTCGGTGGCTGGCTGGGTGCGGGCCGACCGTGGGTGAGCTGAAGCAGCCCTATTCAGTTGCAGGCAGCTTCCAAGGAACTGCAGGAGGGTGTCCTGGTCTATTTTGATGGCTGGGTGGGTGCCAGCGACCGTGAGTGAGCTGAAGCAGCCCTGTTCAGTGGCAGTCAGCTTACAAGAAGCTGCAGACGGGATTCCTGGTCTTGGTCGTTGGCTGGCTGGGTGCCGGCCGACCGTGGGTGAGCCAAAGCAGCCCTGTTCAGGGGCAGGCAGCTTCCAAGGAGCTGCAGGCAGGTGTCCTGGTCTTGGTTAGTGGCTGGCTGGGTGCCGGCCGTCCGTGGGTGAGCTGAAGCAGCCGTGTTCGGGGCAGGCAGCTTCCAAGGTGCTGCAGGCGAATGTCCTCGTCTTGGTCAGTGGCTGGCAGACTGGGTGCCAGTTGACCCTCGGTGAGCTGAATCAGCCCTGTTCAGGTGCAATGCAGCTTCCAAGGAGCTGCAGGCAGGTGTCCTGGTCTTGGTCGCTGGCTGGCTGACTGGGTGCCGGCCGACCGTGGGTGAGCTGAAGCAGCCCTGTTCAGGGGGCAGGCAGCATCCAAGGAGCAGCCGGTGGGTGTCCTGGTCTTGGTTGGTGGCTGGCTGGATGCCGTCTGACCATGGGTGAGCTGAATCAGCCCTGTTCAGGGGCAGGCAGCTTCCAAGGAGCTGCAGGCGTGTGTCCTGGTCTTGGTTGGTGGCTGGCTGGATGCCGGCCGACCGTGGGTGAGCTGAAGCAGCCCTGTTCAGGGGCAGAGAGATTCCAAGGAGCTGCAGGCGGGTGTCCTGGTTTTGGTCGGTGGCTGGATTGGTGCCGGCCGACTGTGGGTGAGCTGAAGCAACCCTGTTCAGGGGCTGGCAGCTTCCAAGGAGCTGTAGGCGGGTGTCCTGGCCTTGGTCTGTGGCTGGCTGGGTGCTTGCCGACTGTGGGTGAGCTGAAGCAGCCCTGTTCTGCGCTGGCCGCTTTCACCGAGCTGCAGGCGGATGTCCTGGTCTTGGTCAGTGGTTGGCTGGATGCCGGCTGACCATGGGTGAGCCGAAGCAGCCCTCTTCAGGGGCAGGCTGCTTCCAAGGAGCTGCAGGCGGGTTTCCTCGTCTTGGTCAGTGGCTTGCTGGGTGCCGGCCGACCTTGGGTGAACTGAAGCAGCCCTGTTCAGGGGAAGGCAGCTTCCAATGAGCTGCAGGTGGGTGTCCTGGTCTTGGTCGGTGGCTTGCTGGGTTCCGGCTGACCGTGGATGAGCTGAAACAGTCCTGTTCAAGGCAGGCAGATTCCAAGGAGCTGCAGGCGGGTGTCCTGGTCTTGGTCGGTGGCTGGCTGGGTGCCGGCCGACAGTGGGTGAGCTGAAGCAGCCCTGTTCAGGGCCAGACAGCTTCCAAGGAGCTGCAGGTGGGTGTCCTGTTCTTGGTCGGTGGCTGGCTGGGTGCCGGCTGACCGTGGGTGAGCTGAAGCAGCCCTGTTAAGGGGCAGGCAGCATCCAAGGAGCTGTAGGCGGGTGTCCTGGTCTTGGTCGGTGGCTGGCAGAGTGCCGGCCAATCTGGGTGAGCTGAAGCACCCTGTTCAGGGGCAGGCAGCTTCCAAGGAGCTGCAGGTGGGTGTCCTGGTCTTGGTCAGTGGCTGGCTGGGTGCCGGCCGACCTTGAGTGAGCTGAAGCAGCCCTGTTCAGGGCATGCAGCTTCCAAGGAGCTGCAGGCTGGTGTCCTGGTCTTGGTCGGTGGCTGGCTGGGTACCGGCTGACCGTGGGTTAGCTGAAGTAGCCCTGTTCAGGGGCAGACATCTTCCAAGGAGCTGCAGGTGAGTGTCCTGGTCTTGGTCGGTGTCTGGCTGGCTGCCAGCCCACTGTAGGTGAGCTGAAGCAGCCCTGTTCATGGCAACCAGCTTCCAAGAAGCTGCAGGTGGGTGTCCTTTTCTTGGTCGGTGGCTGGCTGGGTGCCGGCCGACTGTGGATGCTCTGAAGCAGCCCTCTTCAGGGGCAGGCTGCTTCCAAGGAGCTGCAGGTGGGTGTCCTGGTATTGGTCAGTGGCTGGCTGGTTGCCGGCCGACCATGGGTGGGCTGAAGCAGCCCTGGTCAGGGGCAGGCTGCTTCCAAGGAGCTGCAGGTGGGTGTCCTGGTATTGGTCGGTGGCTGGCTGGGTGCCGGCCGACCGTGGGTGAGCTGAAGCAGCCCTGTTCAGGTACAAGCAGCTTCCAAGGAGCTGCAGGCGGGAGTCCTGGTTTGGTTGGTGGCTGGATGGGTGCCGGCCGACCGTGGGTGAGCTGAAGCAGCCCTGTTCAGGGGCTGGCAGCTTCCAAGGAGCTGCAGGTGGGTGTCCTGGTCTTGGTCAGTGGCTGGCTGGGTGCGGGCCGACCGTGGGTGAGCTGAAGCAGCCCTATTCAGTGGCAGGCAGCTTCCAAGGAGCTGCAGGTGGGTGTCCTGGTCTTGGTCGGTGGCTGGCTGGGTGCCAGCCGACCGTGGTCAGAAGAAGCAGGCCTTTTCAGGGGCAGGCACCTTCCAAGGAGCTGCAGGCGGGTGTCCTGGTCTAGGTCGATGGCTGGCTGGGTGCCAACAACCGTGAGTGAGCTGAAGCAGCCCTGTTCAGGGGCAGGCAGCTTACAAGGAGCTGCAGGCGGGTGTCCTAGTCTTGGTCGGTGGCTGGCTGGGTGCCGGCCGACCGTGGGTGACCCAAAGCAGCCCTGTTCAGGGGCAGGCAGCTTCCAAGGAGCTGCAGGCAGGAGTCCTGGTCTTGGTCAGTGACTGGCTGGTTGCCGGCCGTCCGTGGGTGAGCTGAAGCAGCCGTGTTCAGGGGCAGGCAGCTTCCAAGGAGCTGCAGGCGAGTGTCCTGGTCTTGGTCGCTGGCTGGCTGACTGGGTGCCGGCAGACCGTGGGTGAGCTGAAGCAGCCCTGTTCAGGGGCAGGCAGCATCCAAGGAGCTGCAGGCGGGTGTCCTGGTCTTGGTTGGTGGCTGGCTGAGTGCCGGCCAATTGAGGGTGAGCTGAAGCAGCCCTGTTCAGGGCAGGCAGCTTCCAAGGAGCGGCAGGTGGGTGTACTGGTCTTGGTAAGTGGCTGGCTGTCTACCGGCCTAACATGGGTGAGCTGAATCAGCCCAGTTCAGGGGCAGGCAGCTTCCAACGAGCTGCAGGCGGGTGTCCTGGTCTTGGTCGGTGACTGGTTGGGTGCCGGCCGACCGTGGGAGAGTCGAAGCTGCCCTGTTCAGATGCAGGCAGCTTCCAAGGAGCTGCAGGTAGGTGTGCTGGTCTTGGTCGGTGGCTGGCTGGGTGCCGGCCGACCGTGGGTGAGCTGAAGCAGCCCTGTTCAGGGGTAGGCAGCTTCCAAGGCGCTGCCCGCGGATGTCCTGGTCTTGGTCGGTGGTTGGCTGGGTGCCGGCTGACTGCGGGTAAGCTGAATCGGCCATGTTCAGGGGCAGGCAGCTTCCAAGGAGCTGCAGGCGGGTGTTCTGGTCTTGGTCGGAGGCAGGCTGGGAGCCGGCCGACCGTGGGTGAGTGAAGCAGCCCTCTTCAGGGGCAGGCTGCTTACAAGGAGCTGCAGGCAGGTGTCCTGGTCTTGGTCGGTGGCTGGCTGGGTGCTAGCCGACCGTGGATGAGCTGAAGCATCACTGTTCAGGGGCAGGCTGCATCCAAGGAGCTGCATGTGAGTGTCCTGGTCTTGGTCGGTGGCTGGCTGGGTCCCGGCCATTCGTGGGTGTGCCGAAGAAGCCCTGGTCAGGGGCAGGCTGCTCCCAAGGAGTGGCAGGTGGGTGTCCTGGTCTTGGTCTGTGGTTGGCTAGGCGCTGGCCGACCGTGGGTGCACTGGAGCAGCCCTGTTTAGGGGCAGGCTGCTTCCAAGGAGCTGCAGGCGGGTGACCAGGTCTCGGTCGGTGGCTGGCTGGGTGCCGGCTGACCGTGGGTGGGCTGAAGCAGCCCTGTTCAGTGGCAGGCTGCTTCCAAGAAGCTGCAGGCGGGTGTCCTAGTCTTGGTCGATGGCTGGCTGGGTGCCAGCAGACCGTGGGTGAACTGAAGCAGCCCTGTTCAGGTGCAGGCAGATTACAAAGAGCTGTAGGCGGGTGTCCTGGTCTTGGACAGTGGCTGGCTGGGTGCCAGCTGACGTTGGTGAGCTGAAGCAGCCCTGTTCAGAGGCAGAGAGCTTCCAAGGAGCTGCAGGTGGGTGTCCTGGTCTTGGTCGATGGCTGGATGGGTGCCGGCCGACCGGGGGTGAGCCGAAGCAGCCCTGTTCTGGGTCAGGCAGCTTCCAAAGAGCTGCAGGCGGGTGTCCTGTTCTTGGTCGGTGGCTGGATGGGTGCCAGCTGACCGTGGGTGAGCCGAAGCAACCCTGTTCAGAGTCAGGCAGCTTCCAAGGTGCTGCTGACGGGTGTCCTGGTCTTGGTCGGAGGCTGGCTCTTTGCCGGCCAAACACGTGTGAGCTGAAGCAGCCCTATTCATTGGTAGGCTGCTTCCAAGGAGCAGCAGGCGGGTGTCCTGGTCGTGGTCAGTGGCTGGCTGGATGCCGGCTGACCGTGGGTGAGCCGAAGCAGCACTCTTCAGGGGCAGGCTACTTCCAAGGAGCTGCAGGCGGGTGTCCTGGTCTTGGTCAGTGTCTCGCTGGGTACCGGCCGACCTTGGGTGAGCTGAAGCAGCCCTGTTCTGCGCTGGCCACTTTCACCGAGCTGCAGTCAGGTGCCCTGGTCTTGGTCAGTGGTTGGCTGGATGCCGTCTGACCTTGGGTGAACCGAAGCAGCCCTCTTCAGGGGCAGGCTGCTTCCAAAGGAGCTGCAGGCGGGTGTCCTGGTCTTGGTCAATGGCTCGCTGGGTGCTGGCCGACCTTGGGTGAGGTGAAGCAGCCCTGTTCAGAGGCAGGCAGCTTCCAATGAGTTGCAGGTGGGTGTCCTGGTCTTGGTCGGTGGCTTGCATGGTTCCGGCTGACCGTGAATGAGCTGAAACAGTCCTGTTCAGGGGCAGGCAGATTCCAAGGAGCTGCAGGCGGGTGTCCTGGTCTTGGTCGGTGTGTGGCTGAGTGCCGGCCGACCGTGGGTGAGCTAGAGCAGCCCTGTTCAGGGGCAGGCAGCTTCCAAGGAGCTGCAGGTGGGTGTTCTGTTCTTGGTCCGTGGCTGGCTGGGTGCCGGATGACCATGGGTGAGCTGAAGCAGCCCTGTTAAGGGGCAGGCAGCATCCAAGGAGCTGCAGGCGGGTGTCCTTGTCTTGGTCGGTGGCTGGATGAGTGCCGGCCGATTATGGGAAAGCTGAAGCACCCTGTTCAGGGGCAGGCAGCTTCCAAGGAGCTGCAGGTGGGTGTCCTGGTCTTGGTCAGTGGCTGACTGGGTGCCGGCCGACCGTGAGTGAGCTGAAGCAGCCCAGTTCATGGCATGCTGCTTCCAAGGAGCTGCAGGCTGGTGTCCTGGTCTTGGTCGGTGGCTGGCTGGGTGCCGGCTGACCGTGGGTTAGCTGAAGTAGCCAAGTTCAGGGGCAGACATCTTCCAAGGAGCTGCAGGCGAGTGTACTGGTCTTGGTCGGTGGCTGGCTGGCTGCCAGCCCACCGTAGGTGAGCTGAAGCAGCCCTGTTCATGGCAGCCAGCTTCCGAGAAGCTGCAGGTGGGTGTTCTTTTCTTGGTCGGTGGCTGGCTGGGTGCCGGCCCACCGTGGGTGAGCTGAAGCAGCCCTGATCAGGGGCAGGCAGCTTCCAAGGAGCTGCTGGCGGGTGTCATGGTCTTGGTCGGTGGCTAGCTGGGTGCCGTCCAACCATGGGTGAGCCGAAGCAGCCCTGTTCAGGCGGGCAGCTTCCAAGGAGCTGCACTTGGGTGTCCTGGTCTTCGTCGGTGGCTGGCTGGGTGCCGGCCGACCGTGGGTGAGCTGAAGCAGCCCTGTTCAGGGGAAGGCCTCTTCCAAGGAGCTGCAGGCTGGTGTCCTGGTTTGGTCGATGGCTGGATGGGTGCCGGCCGACAGTGGATGAGCAGAAGCAGCCCTGTTCAGGGGCAGGCAGCTTCCAATGAGCTAGAGGTGGGAGTCCTGGTCTTGGTCGGTGGCTGGCTGGGTGCCGGCTGACCGTGGGTGAACTGAAGCAGCCCTGTTCAGGGGCAGGCAGCTTCCAAGGAGATGCAGGCGGGTGTTCTGTTCTTAGTCGGTGGCTGGCTGGATGCCGGCCGACCGTGGGTGAGCCGAAGTAGCCCTGTTCAGGGGCAGGCAGTTTCCAAGGAGCTGCAGGCGGTTGTCCTGGTTCTGGTCAGTGGCTGGCTGGGTGCCGGCCGACCGAGGGTGAGCCAAAGCAGCCCTATTAAGGGGCAGGCTGCTTCCAAGGAGCTGCAGGCGGGTGACCAGGTCTCGGTCGGTGGCTGGCTGGGTGCCGGCTGACCGTGGGTGGGCTGAAGCAGCCCTGTTCAGTGGCAGGCTGCTTCCAAGAAGCTGCAGGCGGGTGTCCTAGTCTTGGTCGATGGCTGGCTGGGTGCCAGCAGACCGTGGGTGAACTGAAGCAGCCCTGTTCAGGTGCAGGCAGATTACAAAGAGCTGTAGGCGGGTGTCCTGGTCTTGGACAGTGGCTGGCTGGGTGCCAGCTGACGTTGGTGAGCTGAAGCAGCCCTGTTCAGAGGCAGAGAGCTTCCAAGGAGCTGCAGGTGGGTGTCCTGGTCTTGGTCGATGGCTGGATGGGTGCCGGCCGACCGGGGGTGAGCCGAAGCAGCCCTGTTCTGGGTCAGGCAGCTTCCAAAGAGCTGCAGGCGGGTGTCCTGTTCTTGGTCGGTGGCTGGATGGGTGCCAGCTGACCGTGGGTGAGCCGAAGCAACCCTGTTCAGAGTCAGGCAGCTTCCAAGGTGCTGCTGACGGGTGTCCTGGTCTTGGTCGGAGGCTGGCTCTTTGCCGGCCAAACACGTGTGAGCTGAAGCAGCCCTATTCATTGGTAGGCTGCTTCCAAGGAGCAGCAGGCGGGTGTCCTGGTCGTGGTCAGTGGCTGGCTGGATGCCGGCTGACCGTGGGTGAGCCGAAGCAGCACTCTTCAGGGGCAGGCTACTTCCAAGGAGCTGCAGGCGGGTGTCCTGGTCTTGGTCAGTGTCTCGCTGGGTACCGGCCGACCTTGGGTGAGCTGAAGCAGCCCTGTTCTGCGCTGGCCACTTTCACCGAGCTGCAGTCAGGTGCCCTGGTCTTGGTCAGTGGTTGGCTGGATGCCGTCTGACCGTGGGTGAACCGAAGCAGCCCTCTTCAGGGGCAGGCTGCTTCCAAAGAGCTGCAGGCGGGTGTCCTGGTCTTGGTCAATGGCTCGCTGGGTGCTGGCCGACCTTGGGTGAGGTGAAGCAGCCCTGTTCAGAGGCAGGCAGCTTCCAATGAGTTGCAGGTGGGTGTCCTGGTCTTGGTCGGTGGCTTGCATGGTTCCGGCTGACCGTGAATGAGCTGAAACAGTCCTGTTCCGGGGCAGGCAGATTCCAAGGAGCTGCAGGCGGGTGTCCTGGTCTTGGTCGGTGTGTGGCTGAGTGCCGGCCGACCGTGGGTGAGCTAGAGCAGCCCTGTTCAGGGGCAGGCAGCTTCCAAGGAGCTGCAGGTGGGTGTTCTGTTCTTGGTCCGTGGCTGGCTGGGTGCCGGATGACCATGGGTGAGCTGAAGCAGCCCTGTTAAGGGGCAGGCAGCATCCAAGGAGCTGCAGGCGGGTGTCCTTGTCTTGGTCGGTGGCTGGATGAGTGCCGGCCGATTATGGGAAAGCTGAAGCACCCTGTTCGGGGCAGGCAGCTCGGTGAGCTGCAGTGGGTGTCCTGGTCTTGGTCAGTGGCTGACTGGGTGCCGGCCGACCGTGAGTGAGCTGAAGCAGCCCAGTTCATGGCATGCTGCTTCCAAGGAGCTGCAGGCTGGTGTCCTGGTCTTGCTCGGTGGCTGACTGGGTGCCGGCTGACCGTGGGTTAGCTGAAGTAGCCAAGTTCAGGGCAGACATCTTCCAAGGAGCTGCAGGCGAGTGTACTGGTCTTGGTCGGTGGCTGGCTGGCTGCCAGCCCACCGTAGGTGAGCTGAAGCAGCCCTGTTCATGGCAGCGCCAGCTTCCAAGAAGCTGCAGGCGGGTGTTCTTTTCTTGGTCGGTGGCTGGCTGGGTGCCGGCCCACCGTGGGTGAGCTGAAGCAGCCCTGATCAGGGGCAGGCAGCTTCCAAGGAGCTGCTGGCGGGTGTCATGGTCTTGGTCGGTGGCTAGCTGGGTGCCGTCCAACCATGGGTGAGCCGAAGCAGCCCTGTTCAGGGGCAGGCAGCTTCCAAGGAGCTGCACTTGGGTGTCCTGGTCTTCGTCGGTGGCTGGCTGGGTGCCGGCCGACCGTGGGTGAGCTGAAGCAGCCCTGTTCAGGGGAAGGCCACTTCCAAGGAGCTGCAGGCGGGTGTCCTGGTTTGGTCGATGGCTGGATGGGTGCCGGCCGACCGTGGATGAGCTGAAGCAGCCCTGTTCAGGGCAGGCAGCTTCCAATGAGCTAGAGGTGGGTGTCCTGGTCTTGGTCGGTGGCTGGCTGGGTGCCGGCTGACCGTGGGTGAACTGAAGCAGCCCTGTTCAGGGGCAGGCAGCTTCCAAGGAGATGCAGGCGGGTGTTCTGTTCTTGGTCGGTGGCTGGCTGGATGCCGGCCCCGGTGAGTTAAGTAGCCCTGTTCAGGGCGGGTGGTGTTTCAAGGAGCTGCAGGCGTTGTCCTGGTTCTGTCAGTGGCTGGCTGGTGCCGGTCCATCGAGGTGAGCAAAGCAGCTGTCTAAGGGGCAGGCAGCTCTAGGAGCTGCAGGCAGGTGTCCTGGTCTTGGTCTGTGGCTGGCTGGGTCCCGGCCGACCGTGGGTGAGCCGAAGCAGCCCTGTTTAGGGGCAGGCAGCTTCCAAGGAGCTGCAGGTGGGTGTCCTGGTCATGTTCGGTGGCTGTCTGTGTGCCTGCCAACCGTGGGTGAGCTGAAGCATCCCTGTTCAGGGGCAGGTAGCTTCCAAGGAGCTGCAGGTGGGTGTCCTGGTCTTGGTCGGAGTCTGGCTGGGTGCTGGCCGACGGTGGGTGAGTTGAAGCAGCCCTGTTCAGTGGCAGGCAGCTTGCAAGGAGCTGCAGGCGGGTGTCCTGCTCTTGGTTGGTGGCTCGCTGGGGGCCGGCCGACCTCGGGTGAGCTGAAGCGGCCCTGTTCAGGGGCAGGCAGCTTCCAAGGAGCTGCAGGCGGGTGTCCTGGTCTTGGTCGGTGGCTGGCTGGATGCCGGCTGACCATGTGTGAGCTGAAGCAGCCCTGATCAGGGCAGGCAGCTTCCAAGGAGCTGCAGGCAGTTGTCCTGGTCTTGGTCGGTAGCTGGCTGGATGCCTGCCGACTGTGGGTGAGGTGAAGCAGCCCTGTTCAGGGGCAGAGAGCTTCCAAGGAGCTGCAGGCGGGTGTCCTGATTTTGGGCGGTGGCTGGATGGGTGCCGGCTGACCGTGGGTGAGCTTTTGGCAGTTCTGTTCTGGGGCTGGCAGCTTCCAAGGAGCTGCAGGCGGGTGTCCTGGTCTTGGTCGGTGGTTGGCTGGGAGCTTGCCGACCGTGGGTGAGCTGAAGCAGCCCTGTTCTGCGCAGGCCGCATTCACCGAGCTGCAGGCGGGTGTCCTGGTCTTGGTCAGTGGCTCGCTGGGTGCTGGCCGACCTTGGGTGAGCTGAAGTAGCCCTGTTCAGAGGCAGGCAGCTTCCAATCAGTTGCAGGTGGGTGTCCTGGTCTTGGTCGGTGGGTTGCATGGTTCCGGCTGACCGTGAATGAGCTGAAACAGTCCTGTTCAGGGGCAGGCAGATTCCAAGGAGCTGCAGGTGGGTATCTTGGTCTTGGTCGGTGTCTGGCTGAGTGCCGGCCGACCGTGGGTGAGCTAGAGCAGCCCTGTTCAGGGGCAGGCAGCTTCCGAGGAGCTGCAGGTGGGTGTTCTGTTCTTGGTCCGTGGCTGGCTGGGTGCCGGATGACCATGGGTGAGCTAAAGCAGCCCTGTTAAGGGGCAGGCAGCATCCAAGGAGCTGCAGGCGGGTGTCCTTGTCTTGGTCGGTGGCTGGATGAGTGCCGGCCGATTATGGGTGAGCTGAATGCCACACCCTGTTCAGGGGCAGGCAGCTTCCAAGGAGCTGCGGCATGGTGTCCTGGTCTTGGTCAGTGGCTGACTGCGCCGGCCGACCGTGAGTGAGCTGAAGCAGCCCAGTTCATGGCATGCTGCTTCCAAGGAGCTGCAGGCTGGTGTCCTGGTCTTGCTCGGTGGCTGACTGGGTGCCGGCTGTCCGTGGGTTAGCTGAAGTAGCCAAGTTCATGGGCAGACATCTTCCAAGGAGCTGCAGGCGAGTGTACTGGTCTTGGTCGGTGGCTGGCTGGCTGCCAGCCTACCGTGAGGGTGAGATGAAGCAGCCCTGTTCATGGCAGCCAGCTCTAGAAGCTGCATGGTGTTCTTTCTTGGTCGGTGGCTCTGGGTGCGCGGCCCAATCGGGGTGAGCTGAAGCAGCCTTGATCAGGTGGGCAGCTTCCAAGGGGCTGCTGGTGGGTGTTGCGGTTTGGTCGGTGGCTGGTGGGTGCCGCCCAACCATGGTGAGTCACAGCCCTGTTCAGGGGCAGGCAGCTTTGGGCGAGCTGCACGGCTGTCCTGGTCTTTCGGCGGTGGCTGGCTGGGTGCCAGCCGACTGGTGAGCTTTGAAGCAGCCCTGTTCAGGGGTGCCATTCTAGGCCAGCTGCAAGCGGGCCATGTCCTGGTTTGGTCGATGGCTGGATGGGTGCCGGCCACTGTGGATGAGCTGAAGCAGTTCTGTTCAGGGCAGGCTGTTTCCAAGAGCTAGCAGGGAGGGTGTCCTGGTATTGGTCGGTGGCTGGCTGGGTGCAAGCCGACCGTGGGTGAGCCGAAGCAGCCCTGTTCAGGGGCAGGCAGTTTCCAAGGAGCTGCAGGTCGGTGTCCTGGTCTTGGTCGTTGGCTGGCTGGGAGCCGGCTGACCGTGGGTGAGCTGAAGCAGCCCAGTTCAGAGGCAGCCCACTTCCAAGGAGCTGCAGGCGGGTGTTCGGGTCTTGGTCGATGGCTGGCTGGGTGACGGCCAACCGTGGGTGAGCTGAAGCAGTCCTGTTCAGAGGCAGACAGCTTCCAAGGAGCTGCAGGAGGGTGTCCTGGTATTGGTCGGTGGCTGGCTGGGTGCCAGCCGACAGTGGTGAGCTTAGCAGCCCCTTCAGGGCAGCTGCTTCCCAGGGAGCTGCAGGCGGTTTCCCGCTGGCTTGGTCAGTGGCTTGGCAGCCGCCGAGCCTGGGTGAGCTGAAGCAGCCCTGTTCAGGGAAGGCAGCTTCCAATGGTTTGTGTGGGTGTCCTGGTCTTGGTCGGTGGCTTGCTGCTTGGCTGACCTGGATGAGCTGAAACAGTCCTGTTCAAGGCAGGCGATTCCGTGAGCTGCAGGCGGGTGTCCTGGTCTTGGTCGGTGGCTGGCTGGGTGCCGGCCGACAGTGGGTGAGCCTTTGAAGCATTGTTGTACTAGGCCAGACAGCTTGGGCTGGAGCTGGTGGGTGTCCTGTTTTGGTGGGTGGCTGGCTGCGTCGGCTGACCGGGGTGAGCTTGAAGCAGCCTTGTTGATGGGCAGGCAGCATCCATGATTGCATGGTGTCCTGGTTCTGGTCGCGGCTGGCAGAGGCCGGGCCAATCTGGTGAGCTGAAGCACCCTGTTCAGGGGCAGGCAGCTTCCATGAGCTGCAGGTGTGGGTGTCCTGGTCTTGGTCAGCGGCTGCTGGGTGCCGGCCGACCTTGAGTGAGGCTGAAGCAGTGCCCTTATTCAGGGCATGCAGCTCAAGGAGCCGCAGGCTGGTGTCCTGGTCTTGGTCGGTGGCTGGCTGGGTACCCTGCTGACTGTGGGGTTAGCTGGAAGTAGTCTCTGTTCAGGGGCAGACATCTTCCAGGAGCTGCAGGTGAGTGTCCTGGTTTGGTCGGTGTCTGGCTGGCTGCCAGCCCACTGTAGGTGAGCTGAAGCAGCCCTGTTCTGATGGGCAAACCAGATCAAGAAGCTGCAGGTGGCGTCCTTTTCTGGTCGGTATTGGCTGCGTCACGACTGTGGATACTGGAAGCAGCCCCTCAGGGGCAGGTTACCCGGCGAGCCGCAGGTGGGCGTCCGGTATTGGTCATGGCTGGCTGGTCGCCCAGTCGACCATGGTGTGGCTGAAAGCCCTGGTCGGTGGCAGGCTCGCTTCCGAGGAGCTGCAGGTGGTGTCCTGGTATTGGTCGGTGGCTGGCTGTCGCCGGGCCGTGGGTGAGCTGAAGCAGCCCTGTTCAGGGTACAAGCAGCTTCCAAGGAGCTGCAGGCGGAATGTCTGGTTGGTCTGGTGGCTGGATGGGTGTCGTCCATCGGGTGATGCTTGAAGCAGCCCTGTTCAGGGCTGGCAGTCTGGGCGAGCTGCAGGTGGGTGTCCTGGTCTTGGTCAGTGGCTGGCTGGGTGCGGGCAGGGCGTTGGTGAGCTGGAAGCAGCCCTATTCAGTGGCAGGCAGCTTCCGCTGGGCTGCAGGTGGGTGTCCTGTGTTCGTGGGTGGGTGATTGGTGCCACGACCGTGGTCAGAAGAAGCAGGCCTTTTTCAGGGGCAGGCACTCAAGGAGCTGCAGGCTGGTGTCCTGGTTCAGGTCGATGGCTGGCTGGGTGCCAACAACCGTGAGTGAGCTGAAGCAGCCCTGTTCAGGGGCAGGCAGCTTACTAGGAGCTGCAGGCTGGTGTCCTAGTCTTGGTCGGTGGCTGGCTGGGTGTCCCACCGTGGTGACCTTAAAGCAGCCCTCAGAAACCAGGGGCAGGCAGCTTCCAAGGAGCTGCAGGCAGGAGTCCTGGTCTTGGTCAGTGACTGGCGTTGGTTGCCGCGTCTGTGGGTGAGCTGAAGCAGCCGTGTTCAGGGCAGCAGCTTCAAGGAGCTGCAGGCGAGTGTCCTGGTCTTGGTCGCTGGCTGGCTGACTGGGTGCCGCGGACCGTGGGTGAGCTGAAGCAGCCTGTTCAGGGTGGCAGCATCTGTGAGCTGCAGGCGGGTGTCCTAGTCTTGGTTGGTGGCTGGCTGAGTGCCGCCAATTGAGGTGAGCTGAAGCTAGCCCTGTTCAGGCAGGCAGCTTCAAGGAGCGGCAGGTGGGTGTACTGGTCTTGGTAAGTGGCTGGCTGTTCCACCGCCTAACATGGGTGAGCTTGAATCAGCCCAGTTCAGGGCGTGCAGTTCCAACGAGCTGCAGGCGGGTGTCCTGGTCTTGGTCGGTGACTGGTTGGGTGCCTGCCGACTGTGGGAGAGTCGATGCCGTCTGTTCAGATGCAGGCAGCTTCCCAAGTGAGCTGGGTGTGCTGGTCTTGGTCGGTGGCTGGCTGGGTGCCGCCGGACCGTGGGTGAGCTGAAGCAGCCTCTGTTCAGGGGTAGGCAGCCTGGCGCTGCCCTGGATGTCCCTGGTCTTGGTCGGTGGTTGGCTGCGCCGGGCTGACTGCGGGTAAGCTGAATCGCCATGTTCAGGGGCAGGCAGCTTCCAAGGAGTTGCAGGCGGTGTTTTGTCTTGTCGGAGGCAGGCTGGGAGCCGGGGCGATCAGGTGAGTGAGTTGAAGCAGCCCTCTCAGGGGCAGGCTGTTTACAAGAGCTGCAGGCAGGTGTCCTGGGTCTTGGTCGGTGGCTGGCTGGGTGCTAGCCGACCGTGGATGAGCTGAGCATCACTGTTCAGGGTGAGCTGCATCCAAGGAGCTGCATGTGAGTCATCCTGGTCTTGGTGGGGTGGCTGGCTGGGTCCCGGCCATTCGTGGTGTGCTGGCAGCTCTGGTCAGGGGCAGGCTGCTCCCAGGAGTGGCAGGTGGGTGTCCTGTCTTGGTCTGTGGCTGGCTAGGCGCTGCCACCGTGGGGCACTGGAGCAGTTCCTGTTTAGGGCAGGTTGCTGCTTGCGAGCTGCAGGCGGGTGACCAGGTGTCTCGGTCGGTGGCTGGCTGGGTGCCGTTGGCCTGGGTGGGCTGAAGCGAGCCCTGTTCTGTGGCAGGCTGCTTCCAAGAAGCTTCAGGCTGGTGTCTAGTCTTGGCCGATGGCTGGCTGGGTGCCAGCAGACCGTGGGTGAACTGAAGCAGCCCTGTTCAGGCAGGTGATTACACATTGTGTATGCGCCTGTCTTACAGTGGCTGGCTGGGCCAGCTGACGCTAGAGCCAGGAGCCTGTTCAGGGTGAGAGTCAAGGAGCTGCAGGTGGTGTCCTGGTCTGGTCGTTGCTGACATGGGCCGTCTCGGGGTGAGCCAAGCAGTCTTGTTCTGGTCAGTAGTCCAGTGGCGCAGGCGGGTGTCCTGTTCTGGTCGTGGTTGATGGGTGCTGGCTACCGGTGAGCCACACCTTGTTCAGAGTCAGCAGCTTCAGGGTGCTGAGGGTGTCCTGGTCTTGGTCGGAGGTTGGCCTTTGCCGCCAAACGCGTGAGCTGAAGCAGCCCTATTGATTGTAGGTTGCTCTAGGAGGCAGGTGGTGTCCTGGTCGTGGTGGTGGTTGGCTGATGCCCGACTGTGGTGAGTCAAGGTTCCTTCAGGGCAGGCTATTCCGCGAGCTGCAGGCGGTGTCGGTCTGGTCAGTGTCTCGCTGGTACCGCCGACCTGGGTGAGCTAGCAGCCCTGTTCGCGCTGGCCACTTTCACCGAGCTGCAGTCAGGTGCCCTGGTCTTGGTCAGTGGTTGGCTGATGTCGCCTGACCGCGGTGAACCGCAGCCTCTTCAGGGGCAGGCTGCTTCCAAAGAGCTGCAGGCGGTGTCCTGGTTTGGTCACTGGTCGCTAAGTTGGCCTTGGTGAGGTGAAGTATTCCTTGTTCAGAGGCAGGCAGCTTCCAATGAGTTGCAGGTGGGTGTCCTGGTCGGCGTGGTGGCTTGCATGGTTCGCGGACCGTGAATGAGCTGGAAATGTCCTGTTCAGGGCAGGCAGATTCTAAGAGCTGCAGCGGGTGTCCTGGTCTTGGCTTGTGTGCTGAGTGTCGCCACTGGGTGAGTTAGACAGCCTTGTTCAGGGGTAGGCAGCTCGCGGAGCTGCAGGTGTTCTGTCTTGGTCCGTGGCTGGCTGGGTGCGGATGACCATGGGTGAGCTGAAGCAGCCCCACATAGGCAGCATCCAAGGAGCTGTGGTCTGGTGTCCTTGTCTTGTCGGTGCGGATGAGTGCCGCCGATTATGGAAAGCTGAAGCACCCTGTTCAGGGCAGCAGCTTCATGAGCTGCGGTGGTGTCCTGTTTGGTTGTGGCTGACTGTGCCGCCATCAGAGTGAGCTGAAGCAGCCCAGTTCGTGGCATGTTGCTTTGCGAGCTGCAGGCTGGTGTCCGGTCTGGTCGGTGGCTGGCTGGGCCGCTGACCGTGGGTTAGCTGAAGTAGCCAAGTTCAGGGCAGACATCTCCAAGGAGCTGCAGGCGAGTGTATTGTCTTGGTCGGGCTGGTTGGCTGCTGCCCACTGAGGTGAGCTGGCGCCCTGTTCAGGCAGCTAGCTTCCAAGAAGCTGCAGGTGTTCTTTCTTTCGTGGTGGCTGGCTGGGCCGCCCACCGTGGTGAGCTGAAGCAGCCTGATCAGGGGCAGGCAGCCTCATGGAGCTGCGGCGGGTGTCATGGTCTTGGTCGGTGGCTAGCTGGGTGCCGTCCAACCATGGGTGGGTCAAGCAGCTCTGTCAGGGCGGCAGCTTCCTGGGAGCTGCACTTGGGTGTCTTGGTCTTGCCGGTGGCTGGCTGGGTCGGCCATGCGGGGTGAGCTGAAGGTGCCCTGTTAGGGAAGGCCTCTTCCAAGGAGCTGCAGGCTGGTGTCCTGGTTTGGTCGATGGCTGATGGGTGCCTGGTCAGTGATGAGTAGAAGCAGCCCTGTTCAGGGCAGCAGCTTCCAATGAGCTAGAGGGGAGTCTGGTCTGGTCGGTGCTGGGTGCCGCTGACTGCGGGAATTAGCAGCCCTGTTGGGGCAGGCAGCTTGCTGGAGATGCAGGCGGTGTTCTGTTCTTAGTCGTGGTTGGCTGATGCCGGGCCGACCGTGGGTGAGCCGGCACCCTGTTCAGTAGTCGCGAGCTGCAGGTGGTTGTCCTGGTTCTGGTCAGTGGCTGGCTGGGTGCCGCCGATCGAGGTGAGCCAGCGGCCTCATAAGGGGCAGGTTGCTTGGGGAGCTGTAGGCGGTGACCTGTCCGTCGGGTGGCTGGGTGGGTGCCATGACTGCGGGGCTGAAGCAGCCCTGTCAGTGGCAGGCTGCTTCCAAGAAGCTGCAGGCGGTGTCCTAGTTTTGTCGATGGCTGGCTGGGTGCTTGCAGACTGGTGAACTGAAGCAGCCCCTGTTCAGGTGCAGGCAGATTACAGAGCTGTAGGCGGGTGTCCTGGTTTTGACAGTGGCTGGCTGTTAGCTGACGTTGGAGCTGAAGCAGCCCTGTTCAGAGGCAGAGAGCTTCCCGGAGCTGCAGGTGGGTGTCCTGGTCTTGCCGATGGCTGATGGGTGCCGCCGACGGTGAGCCGCAGCCCTGTTCTGGTCAGGTAGCTCCAAAGAGCTGGGTGGTGTCCTGTTTTGGTCGGTGGCTGATGGGTGCTAGCTGACCGTGGGAGCCGGCAACCTGTTCAGAGTCAGGCAGCTTCCTGGTGCTGCTGACGGCGTCCGGTCTGGTCTGAGGCTGGCTTTTTTGCCGGCCAACACGTGAGCTGAAGTGTTTTATTCATTGGTAGGCTGCTCAAGAGCAGGCGGGTGTCCTGGTCTGGTCAGTGGTTGGCTGATGTCGGGTGACGGGTGAGCCAAGCACTCCTTCAGGGCAGTTACTCCAGGAGCTGGCATGGTCTGGTCTTGTTGTGTCTCGCTGGGTACCGGCCGACTTTGGGTGAGCTGGCTCTGTTCTGCGCTGGCCACTTCACCGAGCTGCAGTCAGGTGCCCTGGTCTGGTCTGTGGTTGGCTGATGCCGCCTGACTGCAGAACCGGGCAGCCTTCGGGGCAGGCTGCTCTAAAGAGCTGCAGGCGGGTGTCCTGGTTTGGTCACTGCCTGGGCTGGGCTGACCTGGTAGGTGAAGCAGCCCTGTTCAGAGGCAGGCTCCAATGAGTTGTGTGTGTGTCCTGTCTTGGTCGGTGGCTTGCATGGTTCCGCTGACTGTGAATGAGCTGAAAGAGTCCTGTTCAGGGTAGGTGATTCCTTGGGCTGCAGGCGGTGTCCGTCTGGTCGGTGTGGCTGAGCCGCCTATCGGGTGAGCTAGAGCAGCTCTGTTCAGGGCAGGCAGCTTCCAAGGAGCTGCAGGTGGGTGTTCTGTTCTTGTCCGTGGCTGGCTGGGTGCCGGATGACCCATGGTAGCCAGCAGCCCTGTTATGGGCAGGTGCATCCATGAGCTGCAGGCGGTGTCCTTGTCTTGGTCGGTGGCGGATGAGTGCCGCCGATTAGAAAGCTGGTAACCTGTTCAGGGGCAGGCAGCCTCATGAGCTGCAGGGTGTCCTGGTTTGGTCAGTGCTGACTGCGCCGCCGACTGTGAGTGAGTTGAAGCAGCCAGTTCGTGGCATGCTGCTCTGGGGAGCTGTACTGTGTCCTGGTCTTGTCGTGGCTGGCTGTGCCGCTCGCGGGGTTAGCTTAAGTAGCGTTAGCAGACATCTTCTGGGCGGGGTGCAGTGTACTGGTCTTGTCGGTGTTGGGCTTGCCAGCCCACCGTAGGTGCGTTGAAGTAGCCCTGTTCGTGGCAGCCAGCTTCCAAGAAGCTGCAGGTGTTTGTTTTCTGGTCGGTGGCTGTTGGGTGTCGCCACTGTGGGTGTGAGCTGAAGCAGCCCTGATCAGGGGCAGGCAGCTTCCATGAGCTGCTGGCGGTGTCATGGTTTTGGTCGGTGGCGTGGGTGCCGCCCAACCATGGTGAGCCGCAGCCCTGTTCAGGGGTTGGCAGCTTCCAAGGAGCTGCACTTGGGTGTCCTGGGTTCGTCGGTGGTTGGCTGGTGCCGCCGACTGCAGGTGAGCTGAAGCAGCCCTGTTCAGGGAAGGCCTTCCAAGGAGCTGCAGGCTGGTGTCCTGGGTTGGTCGATGGCTGACAGCGGCTGACAGTGGATACAGAAGGCCCTGTTCAGGGCAGGCAGCTCCAATGAGCTAGAGGTGGGAGCCTGGTTCGGTCGTGGCTGGCTGGGTGCCGCTGACCGGGGAACGAAGCAGCCTTGTTCAGGGGCAGCAGCTCTGGGCGAGATGCAGGCGGTGTTCGTTCTAGTCGGTGGTTGGCTGAGCCGCCACCTGGGTGAGCCGGGCAGCCCTGTTCAGGGGCAGGTGTTTTCCAAGGAGCGTGGCGGTTGTCCTGGTTCTGGTCGGGTGGCTGGGTGCCGCCGACCGAGGTGAGCCAAAGCAGCCCTATTATGGGCAGGCAGCTCTAAGGAGTTGCAGGCAGGTGTCCTGTCTTGGCCCGGGCTGGCTGGGTCCCGCCGACGTGGTAGCCAAGCCTGGGTGAGGCTGGAGCAGCCCAGTCCAGGGGTAGGCAGCTTCCAAGGAGCTGCACTACCGGTGACTCCGTCTTGGTCGGTAGCTGTCTTGTTGCTGGCCGACCGTGGGTGAGCTGGAAGTAGCCTTTTCAGGGCAGGTAGTTCTGGGCGAGCTGCAGGTATGGGTGTCCTGGTCTTGGTCGGTGGCTGGCTGGGTGATGACCGACCGTGGGTGAGCTGAAGCAGACCTGTTCAGGCCCTGGCAGCTTCTAAGGAGCTGCAGGCAGATGTCCTGGTCTTGGTCGGTGCCTGGCTGGGTGCCGCCTACCGTGGGTGAGCTGAAGCAGCCCTGTTCAGGGGCTGGCAGCTTCCAAGGAGCTGCATGCAGGTGTCCTGGTCTTGGTCGGTGCCTGGCTGGGTGCCGCCAACTGTGGTGAGCTGGAAGCAGCCTCTTCAGGGGCTGGCAGTTTCCAGGGAGCTGCATGCAGGTGTACTGGTCTTGGTCGGTGGCTGGCTAGGTGCCGATCTACCGTGGGTGAGACAGCCAAGCTCCCCATCAGGGGCAGGCAGCTTCAAGGAGCCGCCGTGCAGGTGGGTGTCCTGTCTTTTTCGGTGGCTGGCTGGCTTAAGCCGCCGATCGTGGGTGAGCTGGAAGCAGCCCTGTTCAGGGGCAGTGCAGCTTCCCAAGGAGCTGCAGGCGGTGTCCCGGTTTGGTCGCTGGCTGGTGGGTGCCAGGCCGTGGGTGTGTTGGCAGCAGTCCTGTTCAGGGGCAGAGTAGCTTTCGAGCTGCAGGCGGTGTCCTGGTCTTGGCCGGTGGCTGGCTGGGTGCTGGCCAACTGTGGTGAGCTGAAGCAGCCCTGTTCAGGGCAGGCAGCTTCCACGGAGCTGCAGGCGGGTGTCCTGGACTTTTGGTCCGGTGGCTGGCTGGTTGCCAGCCGACTGCAGGTGAAGCTGGAAGCAGTCTCTCGAGGCAGGCAGCTTCCAAGGAGCTGCAGGCAGGTGTCCTGGTTTTGGTCGGTGGCTGGCTGTGCCGGGCCGACCGTGGGTGAGCTGAAGCAGCCCTGCTCAGGGCAGGCAGCTTCCGGCGAGCTTGCGCGCTTGTCCCGGTTCTTGGTCGGTGGCTGGCTGGTCCCGCCGACCGTGGGTGAGCTGGAGCAGTTCTGTTCAGGTAGGTAGCGCTTCCAAGGCGCTGGACGCCGTGTCCCGTCTTGGTCGGTAGCTGGCTGGTTGCTGGCCGCACCTGGGTGAGCTGAGTAGCCCTTTTCAGGCAGGTAGCTTCTAAGTAGCTGCAGGCGGGTGTCCTGGTCTTGGTCGGTGGCTGGCTGAGTGACACGACTGTGGGTGAAGCTGAAGCAGACCTGTTCAGGCCCTGGCAGCTTCTGGGGAGCTGCAGGGATGTTCTGGTCTTGGTCGGTGCTGGCTGGGTGCGGCCTACCGGGGTGAGCTGGGCAGCCCCTGTTCAGGGGCTGGCAGCTCAGGAGCTGCATGCAGGTGTCCTGTCTTTGGCCGGTGCCTGGCTGGGTGCCGGGCCAACTGGTGAGCTGAAGCAGCCCTCTTCAGGGGCTGGCAGCTTCCAAGGAGCTGCATGCAGGTGTACTGGTCTTGGTCGGCGGCTGGCTAGGTGCCGACCTACCGTGGGTGAGCTGAAGCAGCCCTCTTGAGGAGCAGGCAGCTTCCAAGGAGCTGCAGGCCGGTTTCCTGGTCTTGGTCAGTGGCTGGCTGGGTGGTTCCCAACCGTGGGTGAGCTGAAGCAGCCCTGTTCTGTGCAGGCCACTTTCACCGAGCTGTAGGCGGGTCTCCGCGTCTTGGTCAATGGTTGGCTGGATGCCGGCTGACCGTGGGTGAGCCGAAACAGCCCTCTTAAGGCCCATGCAGCTTCCAATGAGTTGCAGGTGGGTGTCCTGGTCATGGTCGGTGGCTTGCTGGGTTCTTGCTGACCGAAGGTGAGATGAAGCAGCCGTGTTCAGGGGCAGGCAGCTTCCAAGCAGATGCAGGCAGGTGTCCTGGTCTTGGTCAGTGGCTGGCTGGGTGCCGGCCGACCGTAGGTGAGCCGAAGCAGCCCTTTTCATGGCAGGCAGCTTCCAAGGAGCTGCAGGCACGTGTCCTGCTCTTGGTCGAGTGGCTGGCTGGGTGCCTGCCGACTGGGGGTGAGCCGAAGCAGTCCTGTTCAGGGGCAGGCAGCTTCCAAGGAGCTGCAGGCGGGTGTCCTGGTCTTAGTCGGTTTCTGGCTGGGTGCCGGCCAACCGTCTGTGAGCTGAAGCAGCCCTGTTCAGGGGCAGACAGCTTGCAAGGAGCTGCAGGTGGGTGTCCTGTTCTTGGTCGGTGGCTGGCTTTGTGCCGGCCGACCGTGTGTGAGCTGAAGCAGCCCTGTTAAGGAGCAGGCAGCATCCAAGGAGCTGCAGGCGGGTGTCCTGGTCTTGCTCGGTGGCTGGCTGAGTGCTGGAGAATCATGGGTGAGCTGAAGCAGCCCTGTTCATGGTCAGGCAGCTTCCTTGGAACTGCAGGTGGGTGTCCTGGTCTTTGTCAGTGGCTGGCTGGGTGCCGGCTGAACGTGAGTGAGCTGAAGCAGGCCTGTTCAGGGCAGGCAGCTTCCAAGGACCTGCAGGCTGGTGTCCTAGTCTTGGTCGGTGGCTGGCTGGGTGCCGGACGACTGTGGGTTAGCTGAAGTAGCCCTGTTAATGGGCAGACATCTTCCAAGGAGCTGCAGGCGAGTGTTCTGGTCTTGGTCGGTGGCTGGCTGGCTGCCAGCCCACCGTAGGTGAGCTGAAGCAGCCCTGTTCATGGCAGGTACCTTCCAAGAAGATGCAGGAGGCAGTCCTTTCCTTGGTCGGTGGCTGGCTGGGTTCCGGCCGACCGTGGGTGAGCTGAAGCAGCCCTGTTCAGGGAAGGCAGCTTCCAAGAAGCTGCTGGAGGGTGTCATGGTATTGGTCGGTGGCTAGCTGGGTGCCGTCCGACCGTGGGTGAGGTGAAGCAGCCCTGTTCAGGGGCAGGCAGCTTCTAAGGAGCTGCAGGCGGGTGTCCTGGTCTTGGTCGGTGGCTGGCTGGCTGCTGGCCGACTGTGGGTGCACTGTTGTAGCCCTGTTCAGGGGCAGGCTGCTTCCAAGTAGCTGCAGGCGGGTGTCCTGGTCTTGGTCGGTGGCTGGCTGCAGCCAGTACCATGGTGAGCCAAGCAGCCATGTTCAGGCAGGCTGCTTCCAAGGAGCCGCCGTGGCGGTGGCTTGGTCTTGGTCAGTGGCTGGCCTGGGTGCCCGCTCGTCGCGGGTGGGCTGAACAGCCCAGTTCAGTGGCAGGCTGCTTCCAAGGAGCTGCAGTTTGGTCTCCTCGTCTTGGTCGGTTGCTGGCTGGGTGCCGGCCCACCATGGGTGAGCTGAAGCAGCCCTGTTCAGGTGCAGGCAGCTTCCAATGATCTGCAGGCGGGTGTCCTGGTCTTGGACGGTGGCTGGTTGGGTGCCAGCTGACGCTGGTGAGCTGAAGCAGCCATGTTCAGTTGCAGAGATCTTCCAAGGAGCTGCAGCGGGCGTCCTTGTCTGTAGTCAGTGGCTGGATGGTGCCTGGCCGTTGGTGGTGAGTGCCAGCCTGTGTTCAGGGTCAGGCAGCTTCCAGGAACCGCAGACGGTGTCCTTGTCCTGGTCGGTGGTTGGCAGGGTGCCGCCAACTGCGGGTGAGCGGCTGGAAGCAGCCCTATTCAGTGGGCAAGCAGCTTCCCAGGAGCTGCAGGCGGGTGTCCTGTCTTGGTCGTGGCAGCTGCGCCGGTCCGATAGTTGGTGAGCTGGAAGCAGCCATGTTCAGGGGCAGGCAGCTTCCAAGGAGCTGTGCGCAGGCAACCTGGTCTGGTAGGCTTGCTGCGCCGCCTTCTGTGGGTGAGCTGAAGCAGCTATGCTCCAGGAGCAGGCTTCCAAGGAGCTGCAGGCTGGTGTCCTGGTCTTGGTCGTTGGCTGGCTGACTGGGTGCCGGCCGACCGTGGGTGAGCTGAAGCGGCCTTTTCAGGTGCAGGCAGCATCCAAGGAGCTGCAGGCGGGTGTCCCGGTCTTGGTTGCTGGCTGGCTGAGTGACGGCCAATTGAGGGTGAGCTGAAGCAGCCCTCTTCAGGGGCAGTCAGCTGCCAAGGAGCTGCAGGCGGGTGTACTGGTCTTGGTCGGTGGCTGGATGTCTGCCAGCCGAACATGGGTGAGCTGAAGCAGCCCAGTTCAGGGCAGGCAGCTTCCAAGGAGCTGCAGGCAGGTGTCCTGGTCTTGGTCGGTGCCTGTTTGCGCTCTGGCCGACCGTGTGTTAGCTGGAACAGCCCTGTTCAGGAGGGCAGGCAGCCTGGCGAGCGCAGGTAGGTGTCCTGGTTCGGTCGGTGGCTGGCGCGCCTACCATGGAAGAATAGCTGCCCAAATTGAGCAGGCAGCTTCCATGGAGCTGCAGGCGGGTGTCCTGGTCTTGGTCGGTGGCTGGCTGGGTGTCAGCCGACCGTGAGAGAGCCGAAGCAGCCCTGTTCACGGGCATGCTGCTTCCAAGGAGCTGCAGGCAGGTGTTCGCTTTGGTCGGTGGCTGGCTGATGCCGCCGACCGTGGGTGAGCTGAAGCAGCCCTGTTCGGGGCAGGCTGCTTCCAAGGAGCTGCACATGGGTGTCCTGGTCTTGGTCGGTGGCTGGCTGGGTCCCGGCCGACCGTGGGTGTGCCGAAGAAGCCCTGGTCAAGTCAGGCTGCTTCCAAGGAGCTGCATGTGGGTGTCCTGGTTTTGGTCGGTGGCTGGCTGGGTTCTGGCCGAGCGTGGGTGCGCTGGAGCAGCCCTGTTCAGGGGCAGGCTGCTTCCAAGGAGCTGCAGACGGGTGTCCTGGTCTTGGTCGGTGGCTGGCTAGGTGCCGGCCGTCCGTTGGTGAGCCGAATCAGCCCTGTTCAGGGTCAGGCAGCTTCCAAGGAGCTGCAGCCGGGTGTCCTGGTCTTTGTCGGTGGCTGGCTGGGTGCTGGCTGACCGTGGGTGAGCTGATGCTGCCCTGTTCAGTGGCAGGCAGCTTCCAAGGAGCTGCGGGCGGGTGTCCCGGTATTGGTTGGTGGCTGGCTGGATGCCGGCCGACCATGGGTGAGGTGAAGCAGCCCTGTTCAGGTTCAGGCAGCTTCCACGGAGTTGCGGCCGGGTGTCCTAGTCTTGGTCGGTGTCTGGATGGGTGCCGGCCGACCGTGGGTGAGCTGAAGCAACCCTGTTCAGGGGCAGGCAGCTTCCATGGAGCTGCAGGCGGGTGTCTTGGTCTTGGTCGGTGGCTGGCTGGGTGCCGGCCGACCGTGGGTGAGCTGAAGCAGCCCTGTTCAGGGGCAGGCAGCTTCTAAGGAGCTGCAGGCGGGTGTCCTGGTCTTGGTCCGTTGCTGGCTGGGTGCCGGCCGACCGTGGGTGAGCCGGAGCAGCCCTGTTCAGGGGCAGGCTGCTTCCACGGAGCTGCAGTCAGGTGTCCTGGTCTTGGTCGTTGTCTGGTTGGGTGCTGGCTGACCATGGGTGAGCCGAAGCAGCCCTGTTCAGCGGCAGGCAGCTTCCAAGGAGCTGCTGGCTGGTGTCCTTGTCTTGGTCAGTTGGTGGCTGGGGGCCGGCCGACTGGGGGTAAGCCGAAGCAGCCCTGTTCAGGGCAGGCAGCTTCCAAGGAGTTGCAGGAGTGTGTCCTGGTCTTGGTCGGTGGCTGGCAGGATGCCGGCCGACCGTGGGTGAGCCAAAGCTGCCCTGTTCAGGGCCAGGCACCTTCCAAGGAGCTGCAGGCAGGTGTCCTGGTCTTGGTCGGTGGCTGGCTGGGTGCTGGCCGACCGTCTGTGAGCCAAAGCAGCCCTGTTCAGGGACAGACAGCTTCCAAATAGCTGCAGGCTGGTGTCTTGGTCTTGGTCAGTGGCTGGCTGAGTGCCGGTCGTCCGTGGGTGAGCCGAAGCAACCCTGTTCAGCGGCAGGCAGTTTACAAGGAGCTGCAGGCAGGTGTCCTTTTCTTGGTTGGTGGCTGGCAGGGTGCCGGTCAACCGTGGGTGAGCCGAGCAGCCCTGTTCAGGTCAGTAGCTTCCAGTGCTCGGCATGCGTCCTGGTCTTGGTCGGTGGCTGTCTGGGTGCCGGGCCGACTGCGTGTGTGCTGAAGCAGCCCTGTTCAGGGCAGGCAGCTTCCAAGGATCTGCAGGCGGTGTCCTGGTTTTGGTCGGTGGCTGGCTGGGTTCCGGCCAACCGTGGGTGAGCTGAAGCAGCCCTGTTCAGGGGCAGGCAGCTTCCAAGGAGCTGCACGCGTTTGTCCCAGTCTTGGTCGGTGGCTGGCTGGGTACCGGCCGACCTTGGGTGAGCTGGAGCAGCCTTGTTCAGGGGCAGGCAGCTTCCAAGGAGCTGCACGCGGGTGTCCTTGTCTTGGTCTGTGGCTGGCTGGGTGCTGACCGACCGTGGGTGAACGGAAGCAGCCCTTTTCAGGGGCAGGTAGCTTCCAAGGAGCTGCAGGCGGGTGTCCTGGTTTTGGTCGGTGGCTGGCTGGGTGATAACCGACCATGGGTGAGCTGAAGCAGACCTGTTCAGGGTCTGGCAGCTTCTAAGGAGCTGCAGGCAGATCTCCTGGTCTTGGTCGGTGCCTGGCTGGGTGCCGGCCTACCGTGGGTGAGCTGGAGCAGCCCTGTTCAGGGGTTGGCAGCTTCCAAGGAGTTGCATGCAGGTGTCCTGGTCTTGGTCGGTGCCTGGCTGGGTGCCGGCCAACCGTGGGTGAGCTGAAGCAGCCCTCTTCAGGGGCTGGCAGCTTCCACAAGGAGCTGCATGCAGGTGTACTGGTCTTGGTCGGTGGCTGGCTAGGTGCCGACCTACCGTGGGTGAGCTGAAGCAGCCCTCTTCAGGGGCAGGCAGCTTCCAAGGAGCTGCAGGTGGGAGTCCTGGTATTGGTCGTTGGCTGGGTGGGTGCCGGCCGACCGTGGGTGTGCTGAAGCAGCCCTGTTCAGGGGCAGGCAGCTTCCAGGGAACTGCAGGCGTTTGTCCCAGTCTTGGTCGGTGGCTTGCTGGGTACCGTCCGACCTTTGGTGAGCTGGAGCAGCCCTGTTCAGGGGCAGGCAGCTTCCAAGGAGCTGCACGCGGGTGTCCTGGTCTTGGTCGGTGGCTGGCTGGATGCTGGCCGACCGTGGGTGAGCCGAAGCAGCCCTGTTCAGGGGCAGGCAGCTTCCAAGGAGATGCAGGCGGGTGTCCCGGTCTTTGCCGGTGGCTGGCTGGGTACCGGCCGACCGTGGGTGAGCTGAAGCAGCCCTGTTCAGGGGCAGGTAGCTTCCAAGGAGCTGCAGGCGGGTGTCCTGGTCTTGGTCGGTGGCTGGCTGGGTGATAACCGACCATGGGTGAGCTGAAGCAGACCTGTTCAGGGTCTGGCAGCTTCTAAGGAGCTGCAGGCAGATCTCCTGGTCTTGGTCGGTGCCTGGCTGGGTGCCGGCCTACCGTGGGTGAGCTGGAGCAGCCCTGTTCAGGGGTTGGCAGCTTCCAAGGAGTTGCATGCAGGTGTCCTGGTATTGGTCGGTGCCTGGCTGGGTGCTGGTCGACCGTGGGTGAGCTGAAGCAGCCCTCTTCAGGGGCTGGCAGCTTCCAAGGAGCTGCATGCAGGTGTACTGGTCTTGGTCGGTGGCTGGCTAGGTGCCGACCTACCGTGGGTGAGCTGAAGCAGCCCTCTTCAGGGGCAGGCAGCTTCCAAGGAGCTGCAGGTGGGAGTCCTGGTATTGGTCGTTGGCTGGGTGGGTGCCGGCCGACCGTGGGTGTGCTGAAGCAGCCCTGTTCAGGGGCAGGCAGCTTCCAGGGAACTGCAGGCGTTTGTCCCAGTCTTGGTCGGTGGCTTGCTGGGTACCGTCCGACCTTTGGTGAGCTGGAGCAGCCCTGTTCAGGGGCAGGCAGCTTCCCAAGGAGCTGCACGCGGGTGTCCTGGTCTTGGTCGGTGGCTGGCTGGATGCTGGCCGACCGTGGGTGAGCCGAAGCAGCCCTGTTCAGGGGCAGGCAGCTTCCAAGGAGATGCAGGCGGGTGTCCCGGCCTTTGCCGGTGGCTGGCTGGGTACCGGCCGACCGTGGGTGAGCTGAAGCAGCCCTGTTCAGGGGCAGGTAGCTTCCAAGGAGCTGCAGGCGGGTGTCCTGGTCATAGTCGGTGGCTGGCTGGGTGCTGGCTGACCGTGGGTGAGCTGAAGCAGCCCTGTTCAGGGGCAGGCAGCTTCCAAGGAGCTGCAGCCGGGTGTCCTGGTCTTGGTCGGTGGCTGGCTTTGTGCTGGCTGACCGTGGGTGAGCTGAAGCATCCCTGTTCAGGGGCAGGCAGCTTCCAAGGAGCTGCAGGCAGGTGTCCCGGTCTTGGTCGGTTTCTGGCTGGGTGCCGGCCAACCGTGGGTGAGCTGAAGCAGCCCTGTTCGGGGGCAGTCAGCTTCCAAGGAGCTGCGGGCGGGTGTCCTGGTCTTGGTCGGGGGCTGGCTGGGTACCATCCGACTGTGGGTGAGCTGAATTAGCCCTGTTCAGGGGCAGGCAGCTTCCAATGAGCTGCGGGCGGGTGTCCTGGTCTTGGTCGGTGGGTTTCTGGGTGCCGGCCTACCGTGGGTGAGGTGAAGCAGCCCTGTTCAGGGGCAGGCAGCTTCCACGGAGCTGCGGGCGGGTGTCCTAGTCTTGGTCGGTGGCTGGATGGATGCCGGCCGACCGTGGGTGAGCTGAAGCAGCCCTGTTCAGGGGCAGGCAGCTTCCATGGAGCTGCAGGTGGGTGTCCTGGTCTTGGTCGGTGGCTGGCTGTGTGCCGGCCGACCGTGGGTGAGCTGAAGCAGCCCTGTTCAGGGGCAGACAGCTTCCAAGGAGCTGCAGGCGGGTGTCCTGGTCTTGGTCAGTGGCTGGCTGGGTGCCGGCCGACTGTGGGTGAGCCGGAGCAGCCCTGTTCACGTGCAGGCTGCTTCCATGGAGCTGCAGACGGGTGTCCTGGTCTTGGTCGGTGTCTGGCTGGGTGCTGGCTGACCTTGGGTGAGCCGAAGCAGCCCTGTTCAGCGGCAGGCAGCTTCCAAGGAGCTGCAGGCGGGTGTCCTTGTCTTGGTCAGTTGGTGGCTGGGGGCCGGCCGACCGTGGGTGAGCCGAAGCAGACCTGTTCAGGGGCAGGCAGCTTCCAAGGAGCTGCAGGAGTGTGTCCTGGTCTTGGTCTTTGGCTGGCAGGATGCCGGCCGACCGTGGGTGAGCCGAAGCAGCCCTGTTCAGGACCAGGCACCTTCCAAGGAGCTGCAGGCAGGTGTCCTGGTCTTGGTCGGTGGCTGGCTGGGTGCTGGCCGACCATCTGTGAGCCGAAGCAGCCCTGTTCAGGGCAGACAGCTTCCAAATAGCTGCAGGCGGGTGTCTTGGTCTTGGTCGGTGGCTGGCTGGGTGCCGGCCGACCGTGGGTGAGCCTAAGCATCCCTGTTCAGGGGCAGGCAGTTTCCAAGGAGCTGCAGGCAGGTGTCCTTGTCTTGTTTGGTGGCTGGCTGGGTGCCGGGCCGACCGTGGGTGAGCCGAAGCAGCCCTGTTCAGGGGCAGGCAGCTTCCAAAGTGCTGCAGGCGTGTGTCCTGGTCTTTGTCGGTGGCTGGCTGGGTGCCGGCCGACCGTGGGTGAGCTGAAGCAGCCCTGTTCAGGGGCAGACAGCTTCCAAGGAGCTGCAGGCGGGTGTCCTGGTCTTGGTCAGTGGCTGGCTGGGTGCCGGCCGACTGTGGGTGAGCCGAAGCAGCCCTGTTCACATGCAGGCTGCTTCCATGGAGCTGCAGACGGGTGTCCTGGTCTTTGGTCGGTGTCTGGCTGGGTGCTGGCTGACCATGGGTGAGCCGAAGCAGCCCTGTTCAGCGGCAGGCAGCTTCCAAGGAGCTGCAGGCTGGTGTCCTTGTCTTGGTCAGTTGGTGGCTGGGGGCCGGCCGACCGTGGGTGAGCCGAAGCAGACCTGTTCAGGGGCAGGCAGCTTTCAAGGAGCTGCAGGAGTGTGTCCTGGTCTTGGTCTTTGGCTGGCAGGATGCCGGCCGACTGTGAGTGAGCCGAAGCAGCCCTGTTCAGGACCAGGCACCTTCCAAGGAGCTGCAGGCAGGTGTCCTGGTCTTGGTCGGTGGCTGGCTGGGTGCTGGCCGACCATCTGTGAGCCGAAGCAGCCCTGTTCAGGGGCAGACAGCTTCCAAATAGCTGCAGGCGGGTGTCTTGGTCTTGGTCGGTGGCTGGCTGGGTGCCGGCCGACCGTGGGTGAGCTGAAGCAGCCCTGTTCAGGGGCAGGCAGCTTCCAAGGAGCTGCAGGCGTTTGTCCTGGTCTTGGTCGATGGCTGGCTGGGTGCCGGCCGACCGTGGGTGAGCTGAAGCAGCCCTGTTCAGGTGCAGGCAGCTTCCAAGGAGCTGCAGGCGTTTGTCCTGGTCTTGGTCGATGGCTGGCTGGGTACCGGCCGACCTTGGGTGAGCTGGAGCAGCCCTGTTCAGGGGTAGGCTGCTTCCAAGGAGCTGCACGCCGGTGTCCCGGTCTTGGTCGGTAGCTGGCTTGTTGCTGGCCGACCGTGGGTGAGCTGAAGTAGCCCTTTTCAGGGGCAGGTAGCTTCCAAGGAGCTGCAGGCGGGTGTCCTGGTCTTGGTCGGTGGCTGGCTGGGTGATGACCGACCATGTGTGAGCTGAAGCAGACCTTTTCAGGCCCTGGCAGCTTCTGAGGAGCTGCAGGCAGATGTCCTGGTCTTGGTTGTTGCCTGGCTGGGTGCCGGCCTACCGTGGGTGAGCTGAAGCTGCCCTGTTCAGGGGCTGGTAGCTTGCAAGGAGCTGCATGCACGTGTCCTGGTCTTGGTCGGTGCCTGGCTGGGTGCTGGCCGACCATGGGTGAGCTGAAGCAGCCCTCTTCAGGGGCTGGCAGCTTCCAAGGAGCTGCATGCAGGTGTACTGGTCTTGGTTGGTGGCTGGCTAGGTGCCAACCTACCGTGGGTGAGCTGAAGCAGCCCTCTTCAGGTGCAGGCAGCTTCCAAGGAGCTGCAGGTGGGTGTCCTGGTCTTGGTCGGTGGCTGGCTGGTTGCCGGCCGACCGTGGGTGAGCTGAAGCAGCCCTGTTCAGGGGCAGGCAGCTTCCAAGGAGCTGCAGGCGGGTGTCCGGTCTTGGTCGTTGGCTGGGTGGGTGCCGGCCGACCGTGGGTGTGCTGAAGCAGCCCTGTTCAGGGGCAGGCAGCTTCCAAGGAGCTGCAGGCGGGTGTCCTGGTCTTGGTCGGTGGCTGGCTGGGTGCTGGCCAACTGTGGGTGAGCTGAAGCAGCCCTGTTCAGGGGCAGGCAGCTTCCACGGAGCTGCAGGCGGGTGTCCTGGTCTTGGTCCGTGGCTGGCTGGTTGCCATCCGACCGTGGGTGAGCTGAAGCAGCCCTGTTCAGGGGCAGGCAGCTTCCAAGGAGCTGCAGGCAGGTGTCCTGGTTTTGGTCGGTGGCTGGCTGGGTGCCGGCCGACCGTGGGTGAGCTGAAGCAGCCCTGTTCAGGGGCAGGCAGCTTCCAAGGAGCTGCAGGCCGTTGTCCTGGTCTTGGTCGGTGGCTGGCTGGGTCCCGGCCGACCTTGGGTGAGCTGGAGCAGCCCTGTTCAGGGGTAGGCAGCTTCCAAGGAGCTGCACGCCGGTGTCCCGGTCTTGGTCGGTAGCTGGCTGGTTGCTGGCCGACCGTGGGTGAGCTGAAGTAGCCCTTTTCAGGGGCAGGTAGCTTCCAAGGAGCTGCAGGCGGGTGTCCTGGTCTTGGTCGGTGGCTGGCTGGGTGCCGACCTACCGTGGGTGAGCTGAAGCAGCCCTGTTCAGGGGCTGGCAGCTTCCAAGGAGCTGCATGCAGGTGTCCTGGTCTTGGTCGGTGCCTGGCTGGGTGCCGGCCAACCGTGGGTGAGCTGAAGCAGCCCTCTTCAGGGGCTGGCAGCTTCCAAGGAGCTGCATGCAGGTGTACTGGTCTTGGTCGGTGGCTGGCTAGGTGCCGACCTACCGTGGGTGAGCTGAAGCAGCCCTCTTCAGGTGCAGGCAGCTTCCAAGGAGCTGCAGGTGGGTGTCCTGGTCTTGGTCGGTGGCTGGCTGGTTGCCGGCCGACCGTGGGTGAGCTGAAGCAGCCCTGTTCAGGGTCAGGCAGCTTCCAAGGAGCTGCAGGCGGGTGTCCTGGTCTTGGTCGTTGGCTGGGTGGGTGCCGGCCGACCGTGGGTGTGCTGAAGCAGTCCTGTTCAGGGGCAGGCAGCTTCCAAGGAGCTGCAGGCAGGTGTCCTGGTCTTGGTTCGTGGCTGGCTGGTTGCCAGCCGACCGTGGGTGAGCTGAAGCAGCCCTGTTCAGGGGTAGGCAACTTTCATGGAGCTGCAGGCGGGTGTCCTGGTCTTGGTCGGTGGCTGACTGGGTGCCGGCCTACTGTGGGTGAGCTGAAGCAGCCCTGTTCAGGGTCAGGCAGCTTCCATGGAGCTGCAGCCGGGTGTCCTGGTCTTGTTCGGTGGCTGGCTGGGTCCCGGCCGACCGTGGGTGAGCTGAAGCAGCCCTGTTCAGGGGCAGACATCTTCCAAGGAGCTGCAGACGGGTGTCCTGGTTTTGGTCGGTGGCTGGCTGGGTGCCGGCCGACCGTGGGTGAGCTGAAGCAGCCCTGTTCAGGGGCAGGCATCTTGGCAGGAGTTGGAGAGAAAACAGACCTTGGCACTGGACAGTCATTTTATTTTATTTATTTATTTATTGAATTTTGTTGACTTGGTGAACCCATTGAGACTAACCCTTTTTCAGAGGCGACCTGGGTCATAATTACAAAGCGGTATAGATAATACAATTTAGTGCATTCAGTTGTACTTGAGGATTACATTAGGTTATTTACATACAGGATTCAAGAGTGGGGATTCTCTACTTCATTCGAGTGCTATTACATACATATGGAGCCAAATACATGTGGAAAACAACAAGAAACTAATTACTCTTACCAATACTTGTACTAAGACAAGTCAAGTGCTGAATAGAGGCAAGAGTGCACTTTTAGGGGAGCGATCATATCAGCGAAGACAGCTGCATATGTTGCATTCTAGAAGATCACTCTAGAAGTGAGGTCTTTAGCCATATCGTGAATCCTCCAAGGATGTGCAGTCTTGGAGGGAGGACAGAAGAGTGTTCCATAGTGATGGGGTAACAGTGGCAAAGGACCTTTGATCTGTGTTGGTCCTTAACATAGGAATTTCCAGTAGTGTGTTTGTTGAGGACTGGCGAGTCCTTCTCTGTGGCTCAACAGAATATTCCCCAGGCTAGGCAGAACAGGTCATTTTCATAATTTGAATGCTATGCTCAGTAGGGGAAAATCTAGTCTGCCCTTCAATGTGGTCCAGTTGAGTAGTTTCAGTACAGATCAATGATGCTCCCTGTTTGGGAACCCTGCATCAAAGTAAGCAACTCAATGATATTGTATTTTGAGTTTTTGCAGTTTTAATGGCAAGGCCAGGCAAAATTTATTTAAAAACGCCAAATCCAAGATGCTCTGTGCACTGTACAAATAAACAGACACATCTTCAAGAAAAGAACTCACAGGTGCATGACAGATTTAAAAAATGCAGAATAATGGCACATCATATAAGCATCACACACAATCAATCAATAAGTTAGCAATTCAATCCTGAAATGCTTGAGCAAATAGGAGGGCCTAAAGGTGGGCCTTGAATACCTCCAAGGTAGGGGCCTCTTAACCCCAGGAGGCAGCGAATTCCTAAGGACAGGGGCAGCGATGCTAAAAGCTCTGTCACCCGCCAATCTCAACCTTGTCCCTGGAATCGCCAGAGAGTCTCCACAGGAGGAACGGAGGGGGTGGACAGAGAGGGCAGGTACAAGAAGGTCTAGCAGATAACCGGGGCCCTGCCTGTGTAGGGCCTTATAGGTGAGAAGACCCACCTTAAAAAGGATCCCCCACCTGACCAGCAGCCAGTGCAGCTCATGCAACACCAGTGTAATATGACAGAATTTTGGCTGCCAAATAAGTAACCTTTCAGCTGCGTTCTGCACTAGCTGCAGTCTGCAGAGAGATCCTCCTGTGACCCCGAGGTAGATCACATTACAGTAGTCAAGCCTTGATGTAACTAAGGCATGTATCAAGGTGGGGAGGTCCAGAGATGGAACAAGGGCCTTTATCCTGGTGACATTTCTGAGATGGAAAAAACAGGAACAGACCGTGGAGGATATTTGTGCCTCCATAGTCAAATTCCTATCCAGAATGACACCTAGATTACGCACCCAAGAGGAGGTCTTCAATGAAACAGATCCCAGAACAAGTTCAATCTCTAATTCAGAAGCCATTTTATCATGCGCTCTGTTCGACTCCACCACCAATACCTCCATCTTATCGGGGTTCAGTCCCAAACCAGCTAGAGGTCATCCAGTCATTAATCGCAGCAAGGCAGCTGTTAAGCATGTCCACTGCATTGGATGTTCCTTGGCCAAAGGAAAAGTATATCGGGGTATCATCAGCATAGCAATGAAAACCCAAGCCATACTTCCTAATGAGCCCTCCCAGGGGTAGCATGTACTGTACACTGCAAACAACATTGGGGCTAGTACCGATCCCTGAGGAACTCCACAAGATAGGAGGCTAGGGGTGGAGGAGGAATTCTCCATCACAACCTGTTGCCTTCTCTTAGTAAGAAAGGACTCAAACCAGTTGATGACAGTACCGGTGAGTCCACAGAGTTCCCTAAGGCAGTCAAGCAACACACAATGGTCCACAGTGTCAGATGCTGAAAAGAGATCCAGGAGAACAAGAATTGTATTATCCCTTGGATCTCTTGCCCTGAGAACATAATTCAACACCCGGACAAGTGTGGTTTCTGTGCAATGCCTAGCCCAAAACCCTGACTGGAAAGGTTTGTACAACTCATGAGTCATGAGGTGCTCATCCAACTGAAGTGCCACTATCTTCTCCACTACCTTTGCTAAACAAGGAAGGCTAGAGATAGATCAGTAATTTGCCCTGACCTCCGGGTCCAATGATGATTTCTTTAAGAGTGGTCTCACCAATGCCTCCTTCAAGGCATCAGAGAAGAACCCCTTGGATAAGGAACACTGGACAATCAGAGCAAACACTGGGCCAACGGTGTCAATGCATCTCATCAAGAAACTCGTCGGCATCAGGTCCAGTTCACAAAAGGTGTGCTTCAGATTAGTTGCCCTAATGGCTCTGAGTATCAGACCACCATAAAGCAGTACAGGGAGCAGAGTGGAGTTTGTGATTACATTTATCTAAATAACCATGCTTTAACTAACTACAGAGCATCTGAGTGGAAAATGGGTGACTTTAAAACACCAGATGTGAACTGAAACATCCTGGTCACAGGTACCACTAGGAGTAGGGTCATCCTGGACTCTCCCTGCAGGGAGAACTTCTCAGGCAGCTGGTCACAGATCCCACTAGAGATGGGGCAGTGCTGTATCTGGTACTTAAACAGTCATAGCATTGCTGATGTCACAGTAGGTAGCACGCTGGGTACTAGCAATCGTACAATGTGGTTTAGCATATGGATTAAGCAGCAGGCAAACCACACTAGGATGAGGGTCCTGGATATCAAGAGAGCAGATTTTAAAGAGATGGGAGACTGCCTTAGAAATTACCTTGAAGCAGGTGATAGCCAAGGGGATAGAGGCACAATGGAGTAGTATAAAGTAGGGAATGACAATGGTAACAACAAATTGTTTAAAAGTAATAAGCAAGGGTAAGAGGAGAAAGTGGTCATTGTGGTTCTTTAAGAAGGTGGCTAAAGTGGTAAGGGAGTAAAAAATTGGCCTTCAGGAAGCATGAGGAGACCCACATAGAGGCAGACAGGGAGAAATATGTATGTAGAGAGAGAGAAACAAAGGGAGGCAGGAAGGATACTAAGGGCAGCAAAGGCTCAGACTGAGGAAAGGATAGCCCAGGAGGTCAAGAAGGGGGTCAAGACATCCTTCAGGTACATAAGTGAAAAGAGGAAGGCAAGGGGTTGTATAGTGAAAATCAGGAGACCAGGAGGGGGTACTGTGCAGAGAGGGCTGAGAAAAAGCTTTAAATTTCAACAAATACTTCTGCTCAGTCTTCACAGTAGAAGGCTGGAATGGGCCAACATGCACTAACAGGCACTAGGGTTTGTGTGTGTGTGTGTGGGGGGGAGTGGATACAAGTCCATTTACGGAAGACAGAGTCTGCCAGGATTAAAGGAAAAGTAGGTGATGGGGCTGGATGAGATCCATCCATGGGTACTTCAAGAGCTAGTGTACTGGCTAAAACTAATATTAGTTTTTAAAAGCCATCAACCATGTTTTTTTATATCCGAGGTACTTTTTCTTTTCCCTTTGCTTAATTAAAATTATTGACCTGATGTTAGTAGGTGTGCTGTGTAGAACAGCAGGGTACTTGGAAGCTGACATATCTAGCTCTGTTCACCCACTGTCATCAGCATTGTGACCTCACTGACTATGACATCACTGCTGCTTAGAAACAGCCACTCAGCACACTGTGTGATCCTGAGCAAGTCACTTAACTTCCTTGTGCTCCCAGGTCATATCTGGAAACAAGCTTCAGCTTAGTGTGCTACTCCTGGTTAAACAATGTTCCCTTTCCCCCCTTTCCCTTTCCAGTAGCTGCCACATCAGTCGCATGCAATGTCATTGTCAGTGAGATCACAATGCTGCTGATGTAGTGGGGCGACTAGAGATAGATATGTCAGCTGCCAGGCTAAGAGCTGTTCAACACATCTAACACAATATTATCACATAGAAAACTTTCTATTGAGCAAAAGGAAAAACATAAATACCTCAGAAATAAAAAGTTACAACTGACTACTTTAGAATTTGTAATATTTTCCTGTTTGTTTTGGTTCCACTAACTCTCTAAGGAACTAAGCATGGTGTTGGCCACCTCTGTGGCAACACTATTTAGCACCTCATTGGAGGCAGGAGTGGTTCCAGAGGACTGGAGGAGGGTCAAAGTGGTCCCTTTGCACAAGAGTGGGAGCAGGGAGGAGGCCAGCAATTACAATCTCACATCAGTGATGGGTAAGTTAATGGAGTCCCTATTGAAAGAGAGGCAGATGAAGTACCTGGAGACACATGGGCTGCAGGACCTCCAGCAGCACGGCTTCACAGGGGGAGGTCATGTCAAACATATCTCAAATAATTATTTTATTGGGTAACTAGGGAGGTGGATTGGGGAAAGCATGGATGTGGCCTATCTGGACATCAGAAAGACCTTTGAAACTGTACCCCACAGGAGGCTAATTAAGAAACTTAGCAGCCTACAGGTGGGGCAAAAGGTGGTGAGCTGGGTAGCCAACTAATTGGAAGGTAGGAGGCCAAGGGTGGTGGTAAATGAAAGTGAGCAGTGAAGTTCCACAGGGATAGGTGCTGGGTCCTGTCCTCTTGAATGTCTTCCTAAGTGACATTGCTGAGAAGCTGGAGGGGGAGGTATATCTCTTTGTAGATGACATTAACATTTCCAACAGGGTGGACACCTAGGAGGGGGTGGAAGGAATGCAAAGGGATCTGCGGAAACTCAAAAAGTGGTCTAGAGAGTGGCAGCTGGGATTCAGTGCCAAAAAGTACAAAGTCATGCACCTGGGTATGGGAAATCCGGGGGCTGAGGGGGCTGAGTATAAGATGGGGGGAGGTAGTTACAGTTACCATGCAAGAAAGGGACCTCAAGGTTATCATAGCTGATGATCACAAGGTGGTAGGACAATGCAACAGGACAGTAGGCAAAGTGATCCGGATGCTAGGGTGCATAGGAAGATGGGATCTCTAGCAGGAGAAGGGAGGTAGTGTTTCCTCTGCATTGCTCGATTGTGAGATACCACCTAGTGTAGTGTGTCCAGTTCTGAAGGTCCCTCCTTCACAATGACATCAACAGGGTGGAAGTGGTCCAGAGGAGGGATACTAAAATGGTCTGGGGGTTACATGACAAACCATATGAGGTGAGGCTGTGGGTACTTAACAAGTACTCCTTAGAGGAGAGGAGAGCCAGAAGGGAAATGACTGAGACCTGAGAAAGTACTTCATGGGGTGAACAAGGTGCAGGTGGGAAGTCTCTTTTACATAAGCAAGAGTATCAGAACACATGGGCATGCTATGAAGCTTGTGGGGGAAGGTTTAAGAGGGATCTGAGGAAATACTTCTTCACAGAAAGGGTGGTGGACACGTAGAAAAGCCTGCCAGAAAAGGTCGTGGGGCGAAGACAGTGGAGAGTTTCAAACATGCGAGAGACAGACACATTGTTATAATAAACAGTGGCAAGGGAGGAAGAAAGGAAACCTGTGACCAAATAGAATGCAGGGGGTAGTGCTAGGCAGGAAAAATAGGGCAGATTAGATGAGCCTACCGGTACTTTCCTGCTGTCACCTTCTATGATTCTATGCAAAACCTATTCTGGCAGCAGTTATGAGAATGCCATTAGTGGTATTAGCAGCTCATAGGAGATCCTATACTAGCAGCATTTAATGCAATTATTGTTAAAATGTACTAAGTAGTACAGTATATGCCTGCTTTACCCATACCATGCTATGATGGTCTGACCAGCAGGTAATCTGTCCCTAGCCCTGACTGCCACTCATGTTGGGCCTTTCATTGGAGGAGGTTTATGCCTGAGGGAGAGCAGTGAGCATCTCCCCATGGCCTGATTGGCTGCTGGAGGGAAGGGAACAAGATTCAAACAGGTCATTTTGTCCACTGTGGCATGAGGGAAGGGCACAATCTACTCTCATGAATCCTGCCTTGTGGTGCCAAGTCACCACTGGTGGCCTGAATGCCAAGGGGGAAGTCACAGAGAGTGGTCATCGCTGCCACATTGCTGGAGGAGGTTATGGCTGGACTGGGGGATACTGAACAGATGAGGGGTTTTGTGCTGGGCCGGGTTCTGCTGAGTGCCTTTTCCATGACCTGATTGGCTGCTGGTGAGGAGGGTGCAAGATTCAAACAGTGTCTACATGGTGGCAGCTAAGTGGGGAGACAAAGTGAAGCATAGAGTCTGACTGGAGGGTGAGAGACTTCAAGAAGAGACAATGTAAGTGCATGGGCTTTATCACATTGCTTCCTGTCTGCTCATGTTAGCTGTGATTTACTCTCTAGACTGATTCTATACTTTGCCCCCCTGTTTTGAACTTTGCTGTATGAACTGTAACAACCCAGCCTTGCTGCCCTTTCTTGTTATGAACTGGTGCCTGAACAGTGAGTGAAAAGTGCATGAATTCAGTACCTTTTCCAGCTAATTGGTGTGCTGCACTTCATCTCATTTATTGTATCGGGAGGAGAGCATGTCAATGTGAACATCAAAGTACTGTTGCCTGGCAACCACACGCACTACGTTCTGTTGCTCGTTTCAAACACCTGAACTGAATTATGTGTGTTTTCAGCATTCTCCCCATTGCTGGCAGGTACAGGGGAGGGGAATCATCTGCCTACTTAAACCTACACACTCTGAACGCGACAATGTCTACGTGGCGGCGGCCAAGTGTGGAAGGCAAAGTGAAGAGTAGAGTCTGATCAGGGGGTGAGAGACTTTAGGAAGAGACATTGTAAGTGCATGGGCTTTAACACATCATTTCCTGTCTACGCATGTTAGCTGTGATTTACTCTGTAGACTGCTTCTATATTTTGCCCCCCTTTTCAACTTTGCTGTGTGAACTGTATGTAATGAACTGGTGCCTGAACAGTGAGTGAAAAGTGCATGAATTCAGTACTTTTTCCAGCTAATTGATTTGGTGCACTTCATCTCATTCATTTTATGAGGAGGAAAGCATGTCAGTGTGAACATCAAAGGACTGTTGCCTGGCAACCACACATGCTACATTTTGTTGCCTGTTTCAAGCACCTGAACTGAATTATCTGTGCTTTCTGCATTCTCCCCGTTGGTGGCAACTATGGGGAGGGAGGAGGAGTCATTTGCCTACTTAAGCCTACACACTCTGAATGTGGCATCAACGTTTGAGCGCTATCAGGGGGATGCAAAGTGAAGCGCAGAGTCTGACCTGAGTCAGACCAGAAGAAGACCGGGCTACAGCACGCTGATGATAAGTCACTGGATTGTTACATTCTGCAGTGTGTACTCTCTATTTACTTATTATGGCTAAAGTGGGGGGTTGTTCTGGATGTATTGTACATAAAATGTGTGCTTTATACTGACAGCATTTTTAGGCAAATTGTTAAAATGTATTTTATGACTAATGCAGAAAATGACACTAATTCTCTTTCTGGTAAACCTTTTGAGTTTACACTTAGTCATGGTCTGCTGTTTGGGACCAGGGGTCACTACCTAAGTTGTAATCTGGGGTATACTTTTAGGAAGCAAAGAGTTAGAATATATTTAGCGCATTTGTGTGCAAAAGCTTGGATGCGTTGTTGTTGGTTAGTTCTGGGAATGTTGAAACTAACCCCAGTCACATTGCAAATGACATGGCTGACAACAGTTATTTTATGCAACTGTAACCCCCCTGTCGGGGGCTTACCTGAAAGCCCACGAAAAAGACTTGTTTCCCTGAGGGTTTTGAATCCACCCTTGTTCTTTTTGGCATGGGTCCTGGCTTGCCCCTGTTTTCCTGTCCTCTCCTGCTGGCCCCCGCGATGGTTTTGAGAGAGACCAGGGCTGAATGAGCTGGTTAGAAGAGCTGCTGCCCATTTCTCTGGCACTCCTGTGCTGGGCGAGCTCCGTGCATGCTCAGTAGCTCATTTTCATGTGGCCATGTGTGGCTGGTTCGGTGTGCCTCTCTGGTGGTTCTGATCCCAGTACAGAGACAGAGAGGGATTGGGGACCTTTGTTAAAGGGGAGAGGCAACTGAGGGAGGAAAATAAAGGAATTTTGTGAGTGCCAATTGCGCTCGGGAAAACAGGAGCTGTCTCACAAGTATTAATGAGGTGGCATCCTGCTGAAGTCTCGGGAGCCTGTCTAGCACTGGGAAAAAGTACAGCGCTAGTGACAGGCAGGGAAAGTAAATGAATGTGTGCACTGGGAAATAGGAAGGCTGCCAGTCCGTGGGGGAATAAATAAAGGTAAAAGTTCCACGGACTGCAGCCAGAGGATACACTGGGGCAATGTGTGTGCTGCTTAGGGACTTATGGTAATGTCAGCAGTGACCGGAAAAGGGATGAGCTGACAAGTAAAAGGGTGCAGTCACTATGCACGGCACAGGAATGACTATAGTTGTCTGGGGAAATGTTGAAATAGAATCAAAGGGTTTGGCTGCAGGGATTTTTAAAATCTGGGACTCTGTGTTAATGTATGGACACTGTTTACATCCAGCCACCATGATTGCAGCCATGTGACACCATCCAGCCAACCATCAAGCCAGGACTAGCCAGGAGGATTCTGGAGCTAGTGAACAGACTCTTGGGGGGAAAATACCCTGGGATTGTTTAGGCACCTTTTTCAACAGCCTATGAGGCATTGAAGGGGCCTCATATATATATATATATATATATATATATATATATATATGAATTTTCCTAAGAACAGTGGCTCCAGCCAATGGGGAGCGAGAAAAGGGCTCTCAAATAAAAGCAGGGACTGTTGGACTTGTGTCAGTTCAGGGAGAGCTCCTCCTGGGGGGGGGGGCTCTTGCCCCTGGAGAGATTGGGGCTGAGAGATGGACCTGCCTGGGAGCTTCCAGCAATTTGTTCCCAAGGCAGGGAGGGCCTGCCCCTTCAGAAAAGGAAAGAAGCGGCTTGGAAGAGAAAAGGGAAAGCTGCAGGTTGTGAAGTGTCTGCATTGTTCTGAAGTTGCACCACAGCAGTGATGCCAAAGAAGCAGAGCAGGAAAGGTTGTGTCCTGAGCCTGAAATGAAAGGACAAAGGTTGGGTCTAAACCTGGGGAAAAGACTGAGGTTGCATTCTGAACCTGGGAAAAGAACGAAGGTTGCGTCTGAACCTATGGAAAAGGCAGAGTACAGAGAATGAAGAACAAGGACATATAAATGTGGTGAGAGAAGAAGATGGAGAGTGAACCCCTTCGATTCAAAGGATTGCTAGTACCTGCATGGTGAGAAAAGAGACTGTGTGGGCAGGGGATGATGTGTGAGCCAAAGCGAATAGTGTGGCCGTGTTAATGTCGAGAGATTGTGAAAGCAGAAGGATGGACAGGTGCTTTCTGATCCAGGTGCCTGTAGTCTGCTCCTGAGGTACGGCCAAAGAGAGAAATGGATGGCTATGGCTACACGCCATAGTGGGTAAAAGAGGAAGAAAGAGAACAGCAGAAGAGAATATGCTGAATGTTTCTGTTGGCACCCAGGGCCAGGTGGGGAACATGATAACCCCCATCTAGTGGGGTCTGCCACTCCAGGAGTCACAGGTTTTGTACCCGAGTGCTAGGGTGCTGTGATTGAGGGAGCCTGGCCGTTGGGCCACTCCCCACTCTAGGTCTTCCGTGGTGGTATGCCTTGCACATGTGCTCTACAATGGGATCTGTAATGGGCTGAAGGGGACAAGCTGCAAGATCTGTAAGCATGATGAAGGAAAAGCAAGCTGCAGATTCTGTGCCCTTGTCAAAGAAATTGTGCCCAGTTCTGCCTGTGCCATCACTCCCCAGGATTCCTATTTACTGTACCATCCATAGGACTAAGCTCTGCAGAACTGTGAGGAAACAGAAGGAGTTGCCCTGCACCTGGGGACTGTAAATAATTGAGCAAGCATACTAGGGCAGGAGAGAAAGCCAAGGAAAAGTGTAAAATGGTTTAAAGTTTAATTCTTAAGCACACCAACACCGGCTACCAGCTGCACCTCAGGCCTGCAACTAAATCTGGGTACCCAGTGAGGGACTTAAGGGAAATTGGACTGGGACTTGTAGGTTGGGGTTTGGGCAACTGCAGCTAGATAGATAGATACTGATGGCTGTATGGATTGAAACATGGGAATGAATCAAAGGGAAATGTGATTGGGGAAATGCAGAATTAAAATGAAAATGTCAACCTCTATTCCACTACCCCATTCCTAACCCTCTCCCTGCAAATAAACCCAGGAGTTATTGTTTTACAGCAGAAAAGGAATCCAGAGCCTGATTTTAGTGACCATGTGTATTGATGAGATGAATAGGTAAATGTGGTAACTGAATGTGGGGAGGTTCAGATCCTGGTAAGTCCATGCCTGGGGTAACTGTTGGGGAGGCAGGTTGGTACAGCATCCCAGGAGGTTGTACTGCTAGCTATCAGACCCACTTAAAATGTGCTCTGGGTAAAGGCACTGCCATTTTATTTTAGCTTTCTGGGAAAGGACCCCAATAGGTCAGTAATGGGAACCCAGGCCCCTGGGCCTTATAACGGCCAGCAAGCCTGGGGTAGTGGCCCTCTCCTGGACAGCACTGGGGGTTACACAACTCTCACAGGGATTAAAAATTATGCACTTTAATGCATAAAGTATGATGTCTAAATTTCAGGAGATTGAAGCCTGGATTCATTTTGTATAATCCTAATATTTTGACATTAAGTGAATCCTGTCTAAATCCCACTATTTTAAATTCTGAAGTAAAGATCTCAGGTTATAAAATATTTAGAAGGGATCATAGTTCAGGCAGGGGGGTGGGGTTATGTTTTATGTAAATAATGATTTAGTGGCTGAAGTCAACAGTATTTTTTGGGGATGATTTAATTCACTGTGAAAACATCAGTATACAACTGCTTCTGGGCTCTACTAAAAAAAAAAAATATGATCTGTTGTGTTTGTTTTCCTCCTGAAGTTGGTAAACTTGGGTTACGGGAATTAGTAAACCTTTTAGATCCTAGGGTTTATAGGGAACTTTTGGTCCTGGGGGATTTTAATTTGAGTTTGAGTGGTCCAGAGGTTGATAAATTGAATGCAACTTTGATTCATTCTGGTTTACAGCAACTGGTTACAATACCAACTAGGCATAATAATAAATCAAATAAACATACACTACTGGATTGAATATTATCTAATAAACCAAATAATATAACTAGGTATGGGTTAATTTCTAATGTGTTGAGTAATCATCATCCAGTTTTTTGCATGTGGAAACATGGTGGTTTAAAAAAATCCATCTTTTGCTAATTTTGATTTACATTACAAACTTTTTGTTTACATTTGGGTAACACTGATTGGTCATATCTGCATCTCATTGCTGATGTCAGTTGTGCACTTGACTTTTTATTTCTAAATTTACATGGGTTTTGGATCAATTTGCTCCCTATGTTAAAAGAAGAGTTTGTGGGAAACATCTGGTTGGTTAACTCCTTCATTAGTTAAGCTTATGAGATGTCATGATAAAGCACGGAAAAAATATAAAGGTGATGGTTCTGTATCCAGCTTCCAAATGTATAGAACTTTATGGAATCAGTGTAAAACACAGATAAAAAAGGCTAAAATAGATTATTTACAGCAAAAGCAATTTGAAGGATTATCTGATACTAAAATATTTTGTAATATAGTTAATAATATTATTAAGCCTAATGATGATCCACAGAACTCTATGAAACTGGATGATGATATGTTGACCTGCCCTATGAAAATAGCGAAAGAGTTTAGCAAAAGATTTATTGATTTTGATAAATATCATTCCAACTTTGTTAAACATTATTCTGATTTATTTGACACTTTGCCTAATAATACTAATATTGATTCTAATAAGAATTGTACATTTTATTTAAAAGCTACTTCTCCCAAGGAGGTTAGGAAACTGCTTAGACAGATCAAACAGGACAGCTCAGCAAGTTCTGATGGGTTGTATCCTAACTTACTGAGAGATGCAGCTTCTGTCATAGCATACCCTATTAGTACAGTATTATTTATAATTTATCCTTTTCTTTGGGTAATATTCCCGATCTATGTAAACATTCATCAGTTGTTCCTATTCATAAAACTGGATCACAACAAGATTTTGGAAATTACAGGCCAATATCAATTTTATCAGCTCTGGCAAAAATACAAGAAAAAACTGTATATAAGCAATGAATTGGTTATATAAAGAATTTAAGACTTTTGTGATATAGCCAGCGTGGCTTCCAAAAAGGAAGAGGTACAGAGACTGCCTTGGTCGAGTTCATGAGCCCGGTCCTAGATGGTATGGGCAGAGGGTGTTTAACTGGGGCTGGGTTTGTGGACTTGACCCAAGCATTCGACTTGGTTGACCACCAACTTCTAATTGAAAGATTGGATTTCTTGGGAGTGGGACATCCTGCATTGCTGTGGTTTGAAGATTATCTTAGGGATTGTTCGCAAAGGGTTAAGTTTGGCTTCGCTGTCTAGGACTCTACAGTTGTGAAGTGTGGGTCCCCTAGGGCTTCATACTGGGACCAGTTTTGTTATTTTTATTTTTTGATAAACAGGTAAATGTAGTGGAGAAAGCATATGTTACATTATATGTAGATGATGCAGTAATTTATACTAAGGGATCCTCTATCACTGAACTGAATGACTTATTAAGTAGGGTTATGTGTAATTTGCTGCAGTCACTCATTTCTAACCGACTGGTCTTGAAGGAGATAAAGACGAAAACTATGTTTTTTGGTGTTAGGGCATGTCTCAGGGATGTGGGACAGTGTTTACATGTTAAGTCCCTTGATGGCACCGTTTTTGAAAATGTGGATACTTTTCAGTATTTAGGTGTCCTTTTGGACTCAAATTTAAGTAAAGATTCTCACCTTACAAGGGCCACATCAAAGATCCACTCAAAGGTGAGACTTTTATATAGATTTTGTTCCTTTCTAACTCAGGAATCTAGGATGGTAATTGTTAGACAGTGTCTAGCCCCAATTGTAAACGATGCTACTATAATTACAGACAATGCTTCTGCAACAATAATTTCTAAAATATCTTCTCTATTACAATTAATAGCTAATTTTGCTCTTTCTACCCCTAAATTATCTCATCACTGTGACATTTTAAAATTTTATGGGTTGGCTTCCTGTTCAGTTAAATTTTCAACTGAGTATGGTTAACTTTACACATACAGTTATTAATTCTGGTGTCCCACCAAGTCTTAGTGGCCTCTTGAAACTACATGAGAAGGGATATTACTCTAGACCAAGGGTAGATAATGGAGTCTTAAAACTTCCATTTATGAGACTAGCAGTGGCCAGCGGTCATTTACCTGTACTGCTCCATCTGTTTGGAACATAATTCCCCTGGATATAAGACAGCTGCAATCTTTTATTTATTTATTTTTTATTTAATTAGTATTTCGGAAAGACCTTTGAGCATGAGCTGTCTTACAAAGGTTCCACATCAGGGTGGACAATAAGACAATACACATATTTAGTGGTTACAGAGGCCTGATCATTAGGCATTAAAGAGCAATGACATGAGAATTAGACAAATAGGAGAAAAACAGAGCAGCTGTAATAGAATACTAAGCTATTTCTAATTGTTTGCCCTAGGTAGCGCACCCCTGGAAACCTCCAAATCTGTTGATTGACTATGGCAGAGTAACTGCACAGGGTTTAACGCTATCCCAGATGGCAAGAGGCTGGGTGACAGTGAAACAAGGGGAACTGGGTTTGAACCTACCACAGAGAGTGAGAGTTGGGGGGTTAGTGAAACCTTTGTTCATGCACTGATGTTGTACTTTACTTCACTGGCAGAATGTAACTGTTTTAAATAGGCATTTTCTATCCTGACATGGATTTATTAATCCAAATTTTTATGGGTTATTAATTTTTATAAGCCATGTGTATGTGTTTTTGTTTGATGTGGTTCGCATCTGTAAAAGGAACTTGTGTGTTCCAGTGTGTTTACCTGTTAAGTGAATAAACAAACAAACAAATACAAGGGGCACAATTTTTCAAAGGAGCCATTTGAGTTCTGCCAGTCACTATTTAGAAATGGAAAATTCATCTAGTTCATTAGACTATAAAACAGCATCTGAAATTTGCAGAGAAAAAAGACAGTTTTAGCCAAAAATATCACAAGTTGTGTTTGTGATGTTTTTCTCCACAAATGGATACATCTTTTGACAATAGCAGTGAGGATGCATTTGGGGATACACAGACACAAGTGTAGTATGCACTTGTGTCTATGTCAGATCTGTATAAAAATCCATCCCGAGGAGTCGTAAAGGGAATGTAAATCCTGATATTTACATTTTTATGTTTGCGCTTACTCAAAGTGAACATATTGCTATGATAGTGGATTTGAGAGGTGTGTCACTGTCAGTCCAAAGCAGGGTAGTCAGCAGTGGGCTTGACAGTGTCAGAGCAATCATAAGCCAGGCTGATCATGACATTATTCTGGGCTTGCTGGAGGAAACCTCATGAAGTTTAAAGAAAAGACCCACCTGTATCACAGGGGGCTCTTTGCTTTGATCTACATGATGCTGCCATCAGAAAGCAGCTGGTCAGCATCATGATCAGTTTGCACCTTGTCCTCCACCTGAAATGCAGCTGTGGCCCACCCCCCTCTCCAATGTCTAAGGATATACTAATGGTAACTGTCCGTGGGGAGGTGGGACCACAACAGAATACTTCTCCAGAAATGTCTTGCATTAGCAGGTCTTCTGTCACAGCGGGGTGCATGGCTCTTTGGGCGCTGGCTGCAAGGCAAACAAAGTTAGCTACAACAGGATTTGGTGAAATAACTGGAGACTACAACTTAATAGATCAAACCGGTGGGGAAGCCCATTTAATAGCAAAATTAATGTACACTCCATGGAGCAGAAAAAATGGGTTAGCTTGGTTGAAGCTGCCAGCATGTCTTGGATTGCTATGATCCTATATTTTGCATTGCATACAGTTCACATAATCAGACAGTTCACACATTTCACACAGAGCATGGATCAGACATCTACAAATTCATGCATCTTTAGTTCCCAAATATACTTTGGACTGATATATTGTAAAATTAGCTGTTTTCATGAAAAAGTAAATTTAGCGCAATCACAAATGCAACCATAATTGCATAAATTTATATTAGCACTAAGTCAATACCACGTTCACTATAATGCAAAAAATGCTAAAAGTGCTAAATAGTGCAAATTTATTTTCATACAAATTGGTGCTTCAGCAAAAATAGTGAAATTATATGACAGTAAAAATTTCAGGTTCTACACTAGTCCCAACTTCCCACTTCCCCCTTTACTCACTGTCATCTTTTCCCATGAAACAGGCTGTCCTTTCACCTCAGGGCTGCCAACTCCATCATAAATCCCATCTCCACTGGTTTAAAGCACTTCTATCATGAGGATCCAGCTGGCCTTTCACCTCGGATCTGCTACCTCCCTTCAAACTCCCATGTCAGCTAAATGAAGCTTCCCTTGGATGACTATCCCCATGAGCATCGGGCAATACATCCCCAAACTATGGCGAACAACACTTCATCCCTTCTTGATCTGTGCTTACTCTGCTTGGGGCTTCTAGGCTGGAAGATCCCTATGAAACCTTTCTCCATGCTACTCTACTTGGCTGTGCCTCACGCCTTGTACTCAGGCGGTAGTCCCAATGGGGCATCTTGCTCCAGTCCCACCAGGGTGGCATATTGTAGGGATCTCATGCAGGGTTTGAAACTTTGGCAGTCAAATCCTCCTACCTGTCCTTTCTCTTTTCACCCCTGGGCATTAAAGTTTGCTGCTGTCCAGAGTGGGCAATCACCCCCACTCCATCCCTCCTTTCTCCCACTCTCTTTCAATCTCTCTCCCGTAACTCCTATGTCCCCACACTTATATCCTGCCCACCCATAGAGACCTCCCACCAGCAGTAGGTCTCCGCAGTGTGGTCCAGGATTAACCCTTTCCTTGCTACCTACAAAGGTAAGAACTGTACTTGCTAATTACTGTACCTTCTAATTACCTATGGGCGCAAACTACACCCAAGCCTTAGGCTTTACTTCCACCAAGGGTGGGAGTTACAACCCTTCCCCCACTTTAAACGCTAATCATCCTCAGAAAGCACCTAAGGCTCAAACAGCCACTCCTCTAAGCACCCAGTGGAAAGGTATAAACACTTCCCCTCCACTAAAAACCTGAGAAGCTACAGGCTGCACACCACAGGGTGGTCTATCCTCCTGTCTGGAAAAAATCAAAAATTGGGCCCCTTGGAGCTCGGCACATCCAAACCCGCTCGAGCTCCTGCTTAGCCACTCATTCACCTGGACCCTCAGGGTGGTTTGCCCAAGAACACAAGGGGCAGCATCACAAACCTAAATAGTCCTGTAACACATCTCCCTAATACTGCCCAACCTGAGTGCCCGCCTAATATAGCTGCCAAACTCCCACTACTTCGACCATTGACTGAGCTAGGCCCACACTCACTCTGTAGCGCAGAGCCCACTTGCTGCTGACAGTAAAAAAATATTGCTTTCAACATACTAACCATATAGTTCAATGGGAAGCAGAATCGAGACACTTCCGTAGTGATATAGTACAGTAAGAAAGATATCACATGGCATGCAATAATGCAGTATCATACAAACACTTTCACAACTAATTTGCCTTTCCTCAAATGCAAGAACATTACAAAAAATAAACAGTGACTGCAATAGCTCCTGATATGAATCCCTGAGCAATTAACATTTAAGACCCATTATAAATGAACCCTCTCTGCTAGGAGCTTGGGGGGGGGGCTCCAGTCCATTTACCACTCATGCCTGTAAAGTAAAACCAGGGGTCCAGTTTTGTGCATGAGTGGACAAAGGAGTCAGTTGCCTCAGCAGCATACTTGGTACACCCTCCATTGATGTCCTGCAGAACAGCATAGTTCTTAGTGAGGGTCAGTCCCTCATACACACTCTTGGTACATGTCTGGCAGGCAATTTCCTGGGCTTTCTGCAGTGCTGGGGTGCTGTTGTAACTGTCCAGGTCATGCTTCTGATACAATTTGCACAAAATGCCATGAAACACCCAGTCCATTCTCTTTCCTTTGCTCTTGCCCCAGACACACTTTGGAAGGTGGGGTACTCATACTATGAGTACTCCAGCTGTACATGGCTTCTCACAATTTGTTCAGCCTGTGACCACTCCTGCAGACTCCTTATGGTGGTTCTGGGCACCTGCCCCTCTGGAAGCCATGTCCCTTCATGGCATTCTTTCTCATGGTGCTCTTTTTCCTGAATCTGATGATGGGTCTTCATGGGACCTGATAGAGGAGTACTGGATGGTGGGGAATGGAGCAAGGTCTTAAAACCTACTGAAACATATTTCTCTTGAAGACCTGCATCCATGTCTTCCTCCCAAACATCCACCACCACAAGGCCACTCTGGTCTGGTTGCTTTCCACCTCCTTTGGCACAGGAAGGTTCCTCCATGGTGGTCTCTGGCTGGATCTTGAACTGCAGGTCTGGATCAGACTTTGTAGGTGGCTCTTGTATTGCAGGCTTCTGGGCCTCAGCAGCCTTTGATGTTCCTGGCTGCTCCTCATCAGCAAGTCTCAAGAGAGTAACAAAGTCCCTTGGGGTCATAAGCCATGCTAATTCTAGTGCCTTGACGTTATGATCGCTCAGCTGAGCAGGATCCAAAGGTCCATCCCAAGGGGCACTCAAAATGGTGGCTTGTGATCGCAAATTCTCTCACTGTAAGTATTACCTGAGCAACCACTCCCGTCGTCACGGGCCAAAAACCACACCACTGGGTTTTGTCTTAACGTCGCTTTATTTGATCAAACACACATGCATGTGGGACTTCTACAATGGAGAAGTTCTCCGATTACAATTTACAGCAGCTTTTTATAAGCTAGATTTTGCACTTCTATCTTGAAAATACCAACATTTCAGTATAAGCCAATCATAAAACAGCATAACAAGTTTTCAGCAATGTAAAAACATATTGATATGCATGAGGTACTTTTCCATTTGCTTATTTCATTTCTTTCCCATTACTGCTTGATACATATGCCTGGGTCAAGCTGACCTGAAGAGACAATGAGTTTCACTCACACCATAACAACGTACAGCTTGCCTTCAGTGCCACTACGTGCTGTTATTATTATATTTTGCCCAGGCATGCTCCTATCTCTATATTTTGTCCAAGCCCGTTAGTCAGGCTGGTACAACCAGTTCTGCTCAATTTTATCTATCTTTCTGTTTTTTACAAATGTACTTCAAGTAACCTCAGTACAAATTCTATAACCCTTAAAAGAACAAAACATGAACTCAGAAATTTCTACTACATTCATTATGACTTTGTTACAGCATGGCTTTCAAAGCAAGCATAGCTTCAAGGCATTTAATAGCAAATATAGCTTTAGGATATATAAAAATTCCCTCACAGGCTCTCACTTCCTTTTTCAGGCTTGGCCCGACACAAAATCCCCCCATCCTTCGGACTCCAGACAGGTGGTGGTTATACTGGCCCAAAAGTGGGTTGGCAATGGAAAATGATACCCTTGACCTCTGAAACAATCACTGGGGGAGGACAGGGAGGAGCACTTGATGGAATCGAAGGAGGTGACAAGGGCAGTAAGGGGAGCCAAGGCATCTACAGAACTCAGGCTGGCACAAGGCATTAAGAAGGGGGAGAAGGACTTCTTTAGGTACATCAGGGAGAAAAGGAGCTGTAAGGACCACATAGTAAGGATTAGGAAGGAGGGGGTTTGGTGGAAGCAAGGTGTGATAAGGCAGACGCACTAAATGAGTACTTCTGCTCAGTATTTACTAAAGAGAAGAGGGGGTGACACCCAAGGGGGGGAGAAATGGCAGAAACAGGGGGAAGGGGTGATAGATGGGGAAATCATGGAGGGCAGAGTTTGGGAGGGTTTGAAGGCACTGAGGGTGGACAAGGCGCCAGGTCCAGATGACATCCACCCCAGAGTACTGAAGGAGCAGGCAGAGTTCCTTGCAGGGCCTTTGGCAGACCTATTTAATGCCTCACTACTTTCAGGGTGTGTACCACAGGACTGGAGGATGGCTCATGTGGTGCCCCTCCACAAGAGTGGCCCGAAGGATGAACTGGGAAACTACAGACCAGTGAGCCTCATATCTATCGTGGGTAAGCTAATGGAGACTATCCTGAAGGAGAGGCAGGTGGCCGTCCTAGAGGCCAAAGGACTACAAGACAGCAGACAGCATGGCTTCATATGGGGCAGATCCTGCCAAGCCAACCTGGTGGAGTTCTATGACAGGGTAACTAGGCAACTGGACAGGGGCCATGCAGTGGATGTTCTGTATCTGGACTTCAGTAAGGCATTTGACTTGGTGCCGCATGGAAGGCAGGGAAGTAAGTTAGTAGGCACAGGGGTGGGTGCAACGCTGGTGAGATGGGTAGGAAACTGGCTTCAGGGAAGGCAACAGAGGGTGGTGGTGGGTGGGGAGCTCTCACACCCAAGGGTAGTGATGAGCGGTGTTCCACAGGGCTCGGTGTTGGGACCAGTGTTGTTTGGGATATTCATTGCAGACATATCATTGGACATCAAGAGCAAGATCAGTCTGTTTGCTGATGATACCAAGGTAAGAGCAGTGGTGGATGACCTAGGGGGATGGCAGGGGTTGCAGGATGATCTGGCAAAGCTTGAAACCTGGTTAGACACCTGGTAACTGGGGTTTAATGCCAAAAAGTGCAAGGTGCTGCATTTTGTGATGAATAACCCCAGGAAGAGTTACCAGCTTGGGGGGGAGTGCAGCTAGCCCAGACAGAGGAGGAGAAGGATCTGGGTGTGCTCATTGCAGGGTCAATGAACAACTCGGCACAATGTGAGAAGGCAGCTGCAAAGTCCAGCAAAATGCTGGGTTGTATTTCAAGGGGTATATCCTCGAAGAGGGAGGAGGTGATTCTGCCACTGTATAGGTCATTAGTTAGACCACACCTGGAGTACTGCGTGCAGTACTGGCACCCGTATCTGAAGAGGGACATTAAGTTACTGGATGGGGTGCAGCGCAGGGCAACAAAGATGATCACGGGGCGGGGGGACTTATCATATGAGAGGAGGCTGAGGGAGTTGAACATGTACTTACTGGAGGAGAGGAGGGACGGGGGGGACATGATTGAAACCGTTAAGTACATGAAAGGAATAAACAAGACAGGGACAGGGGGCTGTTCAAAGTAAGGTAGGGGAGGGACACCAGGGGCCATGATATGAGACAGGAGGGAGGGAGGAAGGTTCAGGAGGGAGATGAGGAGACACTTTTTTACAGAGAGGGTGGTGGCTGGGTGGAATGCGTTACCTGCAGAAGTGGTATCCAGTAGAACAGTGGACTGCTTCAAAAGGGGATGTGACAGGACAAGGGGGAGGGTTAATGAAGGGGAAGGGTGGAAGGGATGGGCAGCCGCAGAATAAGGGGTGCTAGCTACACATTTAAGCAGACTTGATAGACCTCTAGGCCTTTATCTGCTGGCAAATTTTGTATGTTCATATGTTAAATTAATGACAAACTGGGCATTGAACAACCTCACAGTCCTTGTTCTAGTACCAAACACACTCTCTGCTAGTGGAAGATTTAACCACCATCTTACACATTAACTGAAACATTTATGGTGGCACAGGAACGTCCAGTGCTGCTGGTGTCTGAGCCATTTTCCGTCATTTAATCACAATCACTTACCAAAAGGTTTTAAACAGTGTTATCTGTCCTGCCCTTCAACAACAAAAAAAGTGCATGGGGGGTAAACATCTCTCTGCCCCCCCCCCCCAGTCCTCACAGGCCAGTCTTCCAGCTTCAGTACCAGCCCATTTACATACCCCCTGCACTTGAACCAGACATGAAGGCCCCTTTTTCCAGACTTCCAGGTGCCAACTCTCCATCCTGAGGTGCGAATTTTTGCAACATTCCAAGACCATATTGTACAGTCTCAACCAGCTGTCTAAAAAGTCCACACAAGAATCCTCCTCACCCAGTACCCATGTCAGGCCACAAACACTGTCCAAGCACCCTAAAACACATCCCAGAAGAGCCCCCTTTTGTGGCCCACCCCCTCCCTAGTGTCTCGTGTCTAGTAGTATGCTGATGGTAACTATCTTTGGGAAGGGGGGACCATAGCAGAATACTTCTCTAGAAATGGCTTGTGTTAGCAGGTCTTCTGTCACACTGGGGTTTGTGGCTCTTCAGGTGCTGGGCTGCAAGGCAATCAAAGTTAGTTACAACAGGAACTGGTGAAATAACTGGTGACCACAGGTTTATAGAACAAACTGGTGGGGATCCCATTTAATGGCAAAATTAATGTACACTCCATGGAGCAGAAAAACTGGGTTAACTGGGTTGAGGCAGGCAGCACACATCTGGGACCACTGTAATCCTATATTTCACTTTGCAAACAGTTCACACAATCAGATAGTTCACAAATCTCACACTGGATGTGAATCGGATGTTCCCAAATTCAGGCAGCTTAAGTTTCCAAATGCACTTTGGATCAATATAGTCCCAACTCTCCTCTTCCCTCTTTACTCACTGTCATCTTCTCCCATGGAACAGGATGGTCTTTCACCTCAGGGCCACCAACTCCATCCTAAATCACATCTTGACTGGCTCTCCGCACTTTCATTACACGGAACCAGCTGACCTTCCACCTTGGGGCCACTAGCTCCCTTCAAATTCCCATGTCGGCTAAATGATGCTTCCCTTGGGTGACTGTCCTCATAAACATCAGGCAATATGTCCCCAAACTGTGGTGAACAACACTTCATTCCTTCTTGATCTGTGCTCACTCTGCTCAGGGCTTCTAGGCTGAAAGCTCCTGATGAAATCATGCTCCGTGTCACTCTACTCAACTGTGCCTCGCACCTTACACTCAGGCAGTAGTTTCAATGGGGCATCTTGCTCCAGTCCTTCTTGGGTGGCATATCATGGGGGTCTCACACAGGGCTTGAACCTTCAGCCACTGCCATATCCTCCCACAGTCTCTCTCTCTCTCATTTCACCCCTGGCATAAAAGTCTGCTGCAGTCCAAAGTGGGCAATGGCCCCCACTCCAGTCTTCCTTCTTTCATCTCTCTCTCTCTCTCTCTCTCTCTCTCAATCTCTCCCCCGTAACCCCTATGTTCTCATGCTTATATCCTACCTGCTCATGGTGACCTCCAATCAGCAGCAGGTCTCCGCAGGGTGGCCCAGTTTTAACCCTTTCCTTGCTACCTATAAAGGCACAAACTATCCTCCTGAGGAAGGGGTTTGTAACCCTGAAGTGCTGAGGCAGACTATTTGTGTGGAAGCACTAAATCTTTATTTGTAATTTTCACTAAAACATACATTTTTGTAAGTACCTTATTGCTTGCTTAATTAAAAAAAAACTTTCCCTGAATTTGTTGGTGTCTGGAGTGCTGATTCTCAGATATTTTATGCTTTGCTTTTTCCAGCACCCACTCCTGTTGTGAGTGCTGCCTTCTGTGGTAACTATTTAAATGCACAAACTGTACCTGCTAATTGGCTTCTAATTACCTACAGGCACAAACTGTACCCCAAACTTGGGCTCTAACCCTACCGGGGGGGGGGTTACACAACTGACAGCATATAACCAGTGCTCAACCTCAGTTTGCCCTTTTTAAACAATCTCACCATCTGCAAAGTATCCTTCCTACCTCTCCATTGCTTTTCATTCCCTGTTACTATGAACCTAACACTGTGGTGTACAATCCCTAGTGTTGGTACCTGAAATGTATAGAAACCTTCCCTCAATGTCTTTTTTTTATGTATTTTTACACCATATAGAAAAAAATGGTCTATCGATGTTTGTTGCCTCTGTCACCCCCTCATTGCCATTACCATCCCCCAACATGAACCCTCCCAATCAGTACCCACCATCCCATCCCCCTACCTCTTTATTGCCCACCAGGAGTCCAATGCCATAATCATCTCTGGACTGAAGACATGTCTTCACTCTTGAACGTTGGACCGGGAAGTGAGGAAATCAGGTAAGCTGAGGTCAATGTACTTCAATGTGTTTTTAACTTGTACTCATATCTTATTTATTGTATAATATTTTCCCCAAACTTTTCAAAATTTTTTGGGGGACCCAACCTGATGAATAAGGTAGGTACATTTTTCAAATACATCTGAAAGGTGATTTCACAGTTGTTTCATGAACTCACCTTTTGGGTAGGATTTGAAAATGTTCACCTATTGGGTTCATGAGGTGGGTTCATAAGAAGACTATGTTTAAAATGTAAGGTTGAAATATTAAAATACAGCAAAGTTATGAAGGTATTTTGAGATTTTTCCACACTCTCTTATGACTTTGTTAATTTTCAATATTTTAACCCCAAATTTTCAGCAAAGCTATTTTTTCACACTACCTCATGAATGTGGCAGGTGTCATTATTTTCAAATCCTGACCAAAATGTGTATTCACACTTCTGTTTTGAAATGATGTTTTGTCCAGTATTTTCTGACACCTGTCATGTTCAGATGGAGGGGGCATAAAAAGACTATGTTGAAATATCTCCCCTGAAACATGTTTTTGCATTTGCTCTATGAAGTCACCTTTTAAATGTAATTTTAAAAACTCCACCTGTATTGATCATAAGAAGGGTTCATAAAAAGTTAGTGTTGAAAATGTGGGGTCAAAATGCTAAAAAAAACAACGAGGTTATAAGGAAATGTTGAATTTTTCTAACATTTACTCAAAACTTAGTGATTTTTTTTTCAGATTTTGGCCCCAAATGTGCACATAGCTCTGTCACAGACAAAAAACCAAAAACAAAAGATTGTTCAGAGCTCACCCATTTGTGTAAGTAGATGGCCTCCTGGTTGAGCGCATTCATCCACTAGAAGCGATGCACAGTACATTGTGGAGACAGTGAACCAAACTGGAATCAGCTTGTTCTCAGGGACCAATTCAAACAGTACTAGCAAGCTTATGGAGTTCAAATAATTTTATTTACGCAGACAGTATATTTTACCACACAGCATTTAAAAACTTTACAGGGTGCGGAGTGTCCAGAAACCAACTGCACTTACATTTTGGTGGGATAGCCCCACCTTCTTCAGAGCATAAGCCTGTCCCCTCCACTCTTGCCTTAAATAATCATGCAAGAGTGTGGAGCTACTGTACATGACATGCAAAAGTATTGCTGCTATAAATATACATGAATATAAATAACTGTGAACTTACTGACTCCACTTCAGTTTGCTATCTCCACAGTGAACAAAGCCCTTTTGTTACTTGATGAACATGATAGGTATAAATTTTTAAATCCTCTTTGAAAAATGTGTTCACAGTCCCTCTGAGAAACCTCCTTTCAGATAGCATTGAAAAACCCACCTGTCTTGATCATAACATGGGGTCATAACAAAACTATGTTGAAAATATGGGGTCAAAATGAGAAAAACAACTAAGTTGTAAAGAAACATTGACTTCTTCTAACATTTACTCATAACTTTATTTTTGAAGATTTTGGCCCTTAATGTTCAACATATCCCTTGTGTTACCCAATGTCACGAACATGATGGGTGTCATTTTTTCAAATCCCCTCAGCAACATGTTTTCGCAGTCACACTGAAAAATCACCTTTCAGATGGGATTTAAAAAACTCAACCTTTCTTGAGCATAACACCAGGTCATAAAAAGACTGTTGAAAATGTTGGATCAAAATGTGGGGGCCTACTGAAAATTAGAGATTGCATCTCATATGGTCTATAAATATATAGTAAAAATGTGTGAAAAATGTACCCCGGTACAGCACAGCCCCTTCTGAACTGTGCATTCTATGCTGTTCTATCCTGGGAAAAATACACTGTAAAAACTGGACCCCAGTGAAAATGTAACTTGCTTTTCAGCTGGAATGTCATAGGTAAATACATTATAAAAATGGATCAAATCAGAGCCCCATCAAAAAAAAGATATTGCATCTCAGCTGTATTATCCTGTATACATACAGTGTAAAAAGTGGGAAAGCAGGATCCAGCTAAAAACAAGGTAACATCTGAGCTATGCTATGCTAGATACATCTAGTACAAAATATGTCAAAGGAGGACCCCATTGAAAATGAGATATTGCATCTCAGCTGAGTTATCATGGGTTAATATACTGCAAAACTGTGTAAAAACAAGATTCTTCAGCAGAACCCCACTGAAATGGAGACTTTGCATCTAAGATAATCTGCCCTAGAAAAATACATTATAATATAAGATCGGGACCTCACAAACAAAATGAGGTAGTGCATCTCACCTCTACTATCTTGGGTAAATAATAATATTTATTTATATAGTGCTCTTCACAATGTATCAGAGCACTGCACAATACACAATGATAAAAAATCATAAAATATTAAAATACTTTATTCAATATATAGCACAATTCAGTAATAAAAAACCCAACTACATGAAATGTAGTATAAAACTGTGCAGAATCAGAACCCCATTGCAAATGACATATTACATCTCATCTGGTCTATGTTTGGTAAATATATAGTCAAAATGAGTACAAGCAGGACCCAGTACAACAACATGCAAGCAAAAATGTGGCTTTGGCAAATGCTTGTTAATATAATGGTAAACGGGGGCATGTGTCATGTAAGGATTAAGGCATGATGGGGTGTGTGTGGGGTTATGCTATGTTTGTGAATTGAGCAGAGGGTTACAGTCCCGAGCCAAAGGGTGAGGGACTTTAACCAACACAAGGTGCAATAACATAGCATAATCCCCCCAATGGAATTGCCTTATTTTACTTATACAGTGTTTAGTAATGTTAGTTTTTATTTATTTATTTATTTATTGATGGTCCAGGAATTACAACCCTTAGAGTCAGAGACTGATTTGCAAAGACTCCATGTCTTACATAAATAAAGATTGGTACACAGTGGAACACAGATACATAAGTATAACACAGATACATAATACAGACTGCTGCTCTAATACAGCATAAGGCACTAACTACATGGGTGAGCAAATACATAACACACACAATATGGGCACATCAGTGATGTGAATACATGATGCATATACAGGAGCAAATACTGCAGTAAAATTATTTAGTTTTTTTTTTTTTTTTAGCAAAGTTTCATCTGCAGTCACAGTGAGAGTTGAACTTAATATGACTCAGTAACTCGGGTTTAAAAGGCCCTAGCCTGGGGATAGATAAGATAGTGTCAGGGATTGAGTTCATCCAGAGTGGGGCCCTGTAGCAGAAGGACCTTTGACCAGTAGTGGTCTTCACGAAGAAGGGGACATGGAATGCTGCAGTGTCAGAGCGTCTGGTGGTGCGAGCCAGCAGGCTCTTCTGGAGGAGCTGGAGACAACTGGGGGGGCTAGGCCCAGCTGGATTTTTTTGGCCAGTAAGCAGGTCTGGTAGAAAATTCGCCCCTGGAAGTTTCGCCATGATGACCGTAGGTAGAGGTCACATGTATGCGTGAACCGATCACAGCCTGTGGCCAATCGGCAGGCTTTGTTTAGGGTGTGTTTAATGCTGGTCAGTGCCATGTCAGAGGCGGCACCATAAATGATTATGCTGTAGTCTACCAGGGAAAGGATGGAGCTAGAGATTGCTAATTGTAGAGCCTCAGGAGGGAGACATGGACTAAGTCTATATAAGAGACTGATTCTCCTATTTATTTCAGTGCAAGTCAACGCAATATGCTCACGAAAGGTAAGAGTGGAGTTAAGGGTAACCCTTAGGTATTTAAAAGTGGAAACAGGTTCCAGCATAGTGCCCAATGCATTATGTATAGATATTTTGGACGTGCTGTGTTTATATTGTGGGTGGGTGAATAGCATTACTTTTGTCTTTTTTGTGTTGAGTATAAGTTTGTGGGACGAAAATCAGGCTTCAGTTTGTGTCAAGGAGTCCTGCAAGGAATTTTGTAGCTGTGTAGGGTCAGGGTGCTGACTGAAACTCACATCATCATCTGCATAAAGGAGGAGGTGACCTGAAGAAGCCAGAGGTAAGGAGTTCAAGTATAGTGAGAAAAGGAGCGGACTAAGGATGGACCCTTGGGGGACACCCGACCGGATGGGAAGGTTGCTGGAGAGGGTGTTATTTATCTTGACTTGTTGAGTGCGACCATGGAGATAGTTGAAGAACCAGCTAGTGGTTTCTTTGGATATGCCAACTGAGAGGAGGGAGTTAATGAGCATATTGTGATTGACAGTATCAAATGCCTTGGAGAGAACAAGATAGATTGATCCAGCCAGGTCTCCATGGTCAAGGGTGTTATAAATAAAGGAGGTGAATTCTAGTAGGGCAGCGGTGGTTCTTTGACCCTTCCTGAAACCATGTTGTTGTTTGCATAGTAGGTGGTGCGAGTCTAAATAGTCAACAAGCTGATCGGCCACTATTTTCTCAAGTGCTTTTAAGAGGGGAGGGAGTGTGGAAATAGGCCTATAGTTACTAATTGAGGTATGGGTGCTATTTTTGTGAACTGGCATAATCTCTGCCTTTTTCCACAAAGATGGGAACTGCCCTAGGCACAGGGACATATTTAATATTTTAGTGAGGGATGTTAGGACAGCATCAAGGGTTATCGATAGCAGTTTTGCATCACCACTATTCCTAGTCTTTCCTAGGAACATGGCAATATATGAGCGGGCATCAGTAGTGGAGATAGTTTTGAAATAAAAGGGTGGAGCACAGGGGGGTGGCGGGAATTGTCCAGCATCTGCAGTGAAGAAATCAGGAGGGAGAATAGTACTCAGATCAGAGAAAGATATATTGAAAGTCTCAGCTATTTTGCAGGGGTCTTGGGTGGGGACTTCATCAATGATAAGCATGGTAGGGGGAGGGGAGGGAGACTTGCCACTAAGTTCCTTTATATTTTCCCAGCATTTATTTCGATTTCCCCAAGTGGCTGTAAGGTTTTCCTGATAGTATGCAGCCTTTGCCTGCCAGATAGCCCAGGTGCATGTGTTTCGGGCAGCACGATACAGTTGTAGGTCTGCAAGGCGACCTGACTGAAGGGCTCGTTGCCACAGGTCATCATGTGCCTTCATTTGGTCAAGCAAGGACCGATTTACCTTAGGGAGGATTTTGATTTTTAAATGCGTTTTACATGGGGGTGTGAAGATGTCACAGGTGGATTGGAAGGAACTTATGAAGAAGGACAGGTCGGCATCATTGCTAGTTTTCTAGCAATGTAGTAGTGTAATTTGGTGCTGAATCTTTAAAGCAGCGGTATTTGTTAGTTGGTAAAAGGTTTTTATCATATAGTTCTTTTTTAGCAAAAAATATATTTATGACATCCTTAGATTCATCCTTAGTGTAGTTGCATTTTTCTCGTTTTTTATAGTTAATATTGTAATTAATGACTCATGTAATTAAAGATAACTGCCACTCGCAATTTTTAAAAATCTCTGCCATTGAGGTTACCTGTTAAATGTACATACTAGATTCTTACTGTAGATGTATTAGGATGGTACTACCACACATTTAAAATGCTAAACAGTACAGCACTGTACCAATATGTTCACTTTTGTCATGGCAGGCATGGCACAGGAATGTTTAAAAACTTCAGTATCCTGTATGAATGAAAAAAAAAACAGAAAGAAACATGGGTATATACATATCTTTTTCCAGAAAAACATTGTTGTTGAGAAACTTGAGAAAAACTATATGGTGACTAACAAATGCTGCTGCTTGAAATGCTACCTTTAAGGCATTAGCACAATTAAGTATGCGGCAGAGGTTAGGTTGAAGCTGGAACACTGCACTAGTTGGGTGTGGTTGCACTACAAGGGAATGAATTATTTGGTTTCTTTAAATAGATATTCCTGACTTTAGCTTACCATACTTCCTATGTGATATGAGAGGTAAAGCTGGAAGCTTGTGCTGTGCTTTCTGTTCCGTCTATATGTTAAGTGACCTCACTCAGGTGCACTGCTGGGCAGTTGAGATTCAAGGAGGCAGAGAGTTTTAGTTGCCGTTTGTTTGCCTCTAGATGTTTAGATATTTTATAAGCTCTTATAAGTTCTTAACCAATCATTCCAGGTACTCTTATAACCATAAGAGGGTAGTACATAGTTCTAATATTCTGAAACATAGAAACATAGAATTTGACGGCAGATAAGGGCCACTTGGCCAACCTAATCTGCCCATTTCCCTACCTATCGGATAAGCTGCAGATCCTAGTTAACCAACAACCTACTTCCTCCTACCCCCCACTAGAATTGCCTTATGTCTGTCCCATGCATTCTTGAATTCCCCCACTGTTTTTGACTCTATGACCTCCTCAGGAAGGCTGTTCTATGTATCCACAACCCTCTCTGTGAAGAAATACTTCCTCACATTACCTCTGAGCCGTCCCTCCCATCTTCAAATTGTGCCTCCTTGTTTTTGCGCATCTATTTTTCTGAAAGATGCTACCCTCTTGGACTTTGCTGATTCCCTTGAGGTATTTGAATGTTTCTATCATGTCTCCCCCCCCTTTCCTCAAGGCTATACATCTTTAGTTCCTTTAGTCTTTCTTCATATGTCTTCTGATGCAGACCCTGCATCATTTTGGTTGCCCTCCTCTGGACAGCCTCCACCCTGTCTATGTGTTTATGGAGATGGGATCTCCAGAACTGTACACAGTACTCCAGATGTGGACTTACCAACTGTCTGTATAGAAGGCCAACAACTTCCTGTTTTCTACTGGTGATGCTTCTCCCTATGCATCTCAGTATCCCCCCCAGCCCTCCTTACTGCCTTCTCACATTGCTGGCCCACTTTTAGGTCATCTGATATGACTACCCCCAGGTCCCTTTCCATTTTTGTTGTTGTTAGTATCTCACCCCCCATTGTGTACTCTTCCCCTGGGTTTTTGTTTCCCAGGTGCATTACTTTGCACTTCTTTGCATTGAATCTAAGCTGCCATACATTTGATCATTCATCCAACCTTGCCAAATCCCTTTTCATCCTTTCCACCCCACCTTGTGTATCAACCCTGTTGCAGATCTTTGTGTCATCTGCAAAGAGACATACTTTCCCTTCTAGTCCCTCTGCAATGTCACTTATAAAGACATTAAAAAAGTCCTAATTTCAGTTAGCTTAGTCCATTTCCACTCACTGAGGTTTCCATGACTTCCCACAAAGTAAAACTTTTGATTTTGGGTTCACGTCCCATTTTTTAAAAACAGCAATCTTCAAGATGGTTTATTATATGTTTATATGTACACTTACTACATCTCTTATGGTCATAAGAGTTTCTTCTGAAGTCCTTTGTGTGCCAGAACAACTCAGCTTCACTTTGCAGTTTTCTCATCTAAAGAACCCAAGAATGCACCCTTATAATAATAAGAGACATAGTAACTGTATGTATAAAAATATATTAGGTGTCTAAAAATGTTTTTCTTCAGAGAGCAGCACTGAGACTTTTCAGTTTGGATTTGTGAGTTTTTTCAAAGTTGTTGGCTCAATTTGTTTTAGAGTTTGTGATTCCTGTGCAATGTTGCTGTGGGTACATTTTTTTTTTTGAAATTTGCATGATATGTTTTGGATGTTGCTGTGTTTGATTTGCATTGTGTCCTTTTTGACCATGAGGATATGTAATTAGCGTACTGAGCTTCTTTACCTGACTGATTGTGCTTGATTAATTCATCACTATCAAATACCATTGAAACAGTGACGGAAATACCTCAGAGGCCATTACAGTGACAACATTGGCAGTTCACTGTAATGGTCCGTGGTACACTGACACTGCTTTCTCTGGTGATTTTGCCCCTTCCCTGAAACAACTCCAACCTGAGTTGATTATTGTAAAATGTGGGGGGTGCGGGGCTGAGCCCCCTTCATGGAAGGGGTGCTGGAGTGAAGTCCCAGGAAAAAACATTTTGTTCTACTGACTGCACAATGCTGACTGTCAGCATTGTGCTGTCACTGTAATGTCATTCCACAAATTTACTGTCGATATGGCTTGGTGGAACCCATCTCATCATGTCTTCTGAACAGGAACATATCATTGTCAGTGTCAGTGGCTCAGTTGGTAGAACACTCACCTCTGAGGCCAGGAGATCAGAGGGCTGTGGGTTCAGTTCCCACATCTGGCACTTGGGTTAATATCCCAGTACTGACACTGTAGTGCAGCATGAGAGGGGTGCTGCACTTCTGAGGTGCTGTCTTTCGGATGAGACGTTAAACCGATGTCCCATCTGCCTGGATTAGTGGTAGTTCAGGTGGATGTTAAAGATCTCATGGCACTTATCAAAAAGAGTAGGGGAATTTTTTATTGAGAACTTCAAACACATGAAAACAAAAAAAATTACTTCATACAGAAACATAATGAAATAAATCAGAAAACAAAAGGGAAGAAAAAAATTATTGCAGTATACAAAGGAAAATGTTACAAGAAAACCCCATTCCATTCCCATCAAAAAAGAGCATAGAAAATTAACAACCAAGCAAACCATACAATAGGTATATAAGTGAATACATAAACAATGTAAAGAAAAACCCGGAACCAAAGAAAGATATAAGTCAAAAACTATATCTTACTCCTGAAAGTAAAGATAAATAGTCAGATATAACACTGTCTCCCCATCCCCGCTACTTCCTCTCTTTGTGTTTATGAATAAAGTCATCACAAAATCATAACAGAAGACAACATTATAATAAAGAAACCCATCATTATAAACACATTCCAGTATGTGTCCATTCGCCATACTAATGAAGTAGAACACCTGCAAGGGAAAAACAAGCAGAAATATATTGTATCATACAAAGACATAAAAAACCTAGCCCCTATATGAACAGTACATCATTTTAATTCTACTAAAACTGAAAAAACAACTCATGCCATACATCCCCCCTCCTTCAAAAAGCTTACATAAAAGAAGTACCAGAATCAACCGGTATCCAACCAAGACATATGTCTCCACCATAACTTATAAAGGTCAGGAGAGGCTGTATTGTGCTCATAATCTCTCCATCTAAAGATGTCTCTCTGAACTACAGAGAACACGTGAGCACTAGATACTAACTGCTCTCGTAACATCAATGTACAGCGAGCTTGCCATAATTGGAACTTAACATATCCCATAAATAATAGTAGCGTCCCAGAATCAAACTGAACCCATGCACCAGGTAAAATATTTCTAACCCACACATCAGGATCCACCACCTGAAAAGGCCCGGAGGCCCAATATTGATGAAAATTGAACCAAAATTGTACAGCATAAGGACAGTCTAAACAAATGTTGCATAGTCTCAATTGTCCCAGAACAAGTATTAATTCTAGGACATGTTCGTTCCACTACACCTTTATGCTTCATATTCCCTTTGACCCCTAATTTTTGATGAGTACAAAGACATACAAAATCCCACATAAAGGCTGGGATCCGAGAACAACGTAGAAACCCCATCATATACTTTATTTCAACTGAGAGGAGTACAATAAACCAAGGGTCCTCATGAAACCAGGTTGTCAGCAGCCATTCATACACCGTTTTCTGAGAACCAATGGTTAAGTAATAAGGCAGTTCCCATAATTTAATTTTACCTACCACATCCTTCCAATAATGTGCCAAAAAGGAAATTTTCACTTGTTTAGATAGCCTAGAAGGGCCCATTGTGTTAGATGGGGTCCAAATTCATCCAGTACCCATGGGCTCCAAATTCTTAATTTATTATGAATCAATGGGACAACATTATGAAAAAGAAAGGTAACATGGAAAAAAATTATCAGATTAATCATTCCTAGGCCCCCCTGGGTTATAGGTAAATAAGTAATACCTCTCTTGATAGGATTTAAACGACTACCCCAGAGACACTGGGAAAAAAATACTATAAACAGAGGTTTCCAGTGCTTTCAGAATGGGGAAAACTACCGATAAAAATAAAAACAGTGGCAACAAGTGTGATTTTATCATATATATCCTTTTGTGTTTGGACATATGCCAGGTATTCCACTTCATTACCAACCCTTGTGCAGCACAAAGTTTCTCTTCCCAGTTATAAAACTGGGTGTTAGGATTACCAAAAAGATGCTCACAATTCTAATATAAGAGGTAACTACTGGGAAGTGCCATATCGAAGTCCATACTGCACCCTCACAACCTATGGGTAAAATACTACATTTCTGCATACCTCTCAACTGTACCTCATTATGAGGAACGCTCCTCACTTTACTTCACAAAAACTCCCTGTTCCACATTGTGAGGACTTGTTCCACATTCAGTATTAACATTTTAAAGCAAAAATCTATAGTAAATTATTCAAAAAATATATTATTCAATTAATAACAGACTTTCTGAACATAAATGCAACATTTTAACAGTGTTCTGAGCCTGCTAGGCAAAGATTTGATTAAGTGTTCCACATTTTGTTCAATTGTTCCACATTTTGAGAGGCAATGTTCCACATTTGGGGGACAAAAGGTTGAGAGGTATGCATTTCTGGTAGTTAATAATAGAACCAGTTACGTCCGAGAACTGTCTCAGCAATTTTGGCCCAGGGAGAACTGAAATTCTATCTGCTAATAATAGACAAAGATCATCTGCATAAGCAACTGTTTTTATCTGTGGGTCTACGGTACTCACAGAGAGACCCATAATATCATCCTGTTTATGCAATCCATATAGCAAGGGATCCAGAGATAATATATATAAGAGAGGGCTCAGAGGACATCCCTGCCGCACCCTTCTACCAACTAAAATCTTACCCCCTATCCATCCGTTCATACTAGGTAATAAACAAATGCTATTATAGCAAATTTTTAACCAAGAAATAAACTTTCCCGGAAACCCATAACTGGAGAGAACTGCCCACATATAGGTATATTCAACCCTAGCAAAAGCCTTGGATTGATCTAGACTAACCAAATGCCCTAATAATTCCTGGGTAGTACCTTTGTTCAAAATTTCTCTAATAAGAATTAGAGTATCTTGTATCTTCTGCGAGGGTACCCCACTAAATTGTGTGGGGTGAATTATAACATCCAGTGCAGTCACCAATCTGTTCCCTATTATCTTCATCAGAATTTTACTATCAGTGTTTAACAAGGTGATAGGTCACCAGTTCTTTAAATCTTCCTTATTCCCATCCTTAAATAATAGAACTAGAACTCCTTCATACATACTAATTGGTAAACTTCCTGTAAGGAGAGCATTATTCAATACCACCACCAATTCGTCCCCTAGTACTTCCCAGATTACTTTATAGATGGCATGTGATAAGCCATCAGACCCTGGGGACGTCCCTTTAGAAAGGGACCAAATAACCTGCTAAAGTTCTACACCAGAAATAGGTGTAACTAAACTATGCCCACATTCCTCTAAAATATGAGGGAGGTCACAGCCCTTTAACCAAGAGGTCATTACATCCTCTGGTAAATTAGCACTGGTGAAAACATTCATAAAATACCTACCAATTTCAGTCAATATGGCAGAGTTATCTGTATTAAAGTACCATTAGGTAACCGTAAGGTATCCATAATTCTCTGCTCCCGAACCTGGGCCAGGGTATAAAAGAAATGGTATCAGATTTTTTCCCAAAAACCCGATACCATTGTTGTTTGACCACCCTCTGCATCATTTCTTTTTGTAAGACTGTTAATCTATTTTTAAGAATCTTAATAGTGCCAATATCCCATCACCATTCTCATAGTGTTGAGCAACTAGAACCCTCAGTTGTGCCCTTAAATTCCACAAGGTATGCCATTTAAAGGACCCATTAAGCCTCCCTACAGACTGAAAATAAAACCGAAAATCACATTTAGATTCCTCCCACCATTGATTTATCATCATAAAGTAAAAACACAGATTTCCATGCTTTCATAACATGTTGAAACCCTTCCTGTACCACAGGTAAATCTAATAAAGAAATATTTAGCTTCCAGAACCCTGGACCCCTTCTTTGTTCAGGTATATTCCCTATTGTTAAAACCAACATTTGATGAGCAGAAGTTGCTACATTGAGTACTACGGCCTTTTGAATATAAAAGCAGCCTGAAACAAACAAATAATCAATCCGTGATGTACGAGGACCACAGGCATATGTATGGGGAGCCCTTGCACCACCATGCCCAAATACGTCAATGAGACCTACATCTGAAATAACCTTCAATAAACAGAAGACATCACAATATTGTTTTTTCCCCAACACATTACTTCCAATCTGCGGGAAGGTACAATTGAAATCCCCCCCCAAAAAATTACCGGCATACTTGTAAATAAAGGTTGTATAGTATGAAACAGTGCCTTACCCTGTCATGCTTTAATTGGGGTGGCATAAATGTTCACTTAGCCTTATGGGTAAATTCTTCCATACAATGTCTAACAATAAGGCCTGCCCTTCCAAAATTTCTAAATGCCGAATTATTTTAACCGGGGAAGAAAAAAACAAATCCCCACCCCGGAACACTGCTCAGACCCCTGAGACCAATAACTATTCCCCCATAACCAACCTCCAGAGGCTGCCTCCAGAAGACATGGGGAATGCAAATGAATGTCCTGAAAAAAAAAACACAATCCAACTCAGATCTTAAAAAAAGCCCATATGTAGCAAGTCTTTTAAATTCAGACTGGATGCTATTCACGTTCAATGATGCAATTTGAAACTGATACCGAGAAGTAGTCATAAAAATCTAAACCCAGGGATAGATGTACTTCACTTTACTTTGCTAGAGGCTCGAGTAACCCTGAACTAGCTTTAGGCCCTGGAGTACCAACCAACAATCCACTGGGATCCAACAAATCTCCACCCAGAGGCTGACTCCCCTTCCACTATAGCATTTTCAGTGTCCTGATCAGAGGAGACATCCCTTAAAACCTCATAATTATTTATATCCTCCAAGGGTTCTGTTTTTTTTCGGAACCTTTGGCCTAGAACCCTTTCCTCTCTTGGGACGAACCACTACAAATTCTTGGGAACTAGGTAAAGGATCTACTGGAAGGAGAGGCCCATCTATACCTATCTGGGAAGTGGACTGAGCTAAAAAAAACCCAGGCAAGGTATCTGATGAAATGCGGGGGGGGGGTCCATCTCCAGGTACCTGCTGCATTTGTCTACTACCAGGGGTTTTCGGCCCAGAAAAGACTGTAGGGGAGATAGCTTCTTTAATATAATAATCTTTTACCCCAAAATCTGCATTTTCTGTACTTCTGGCCGCCCAAGGACAATCAGTAAAAAACGTGACCTACCTCATCGCAAAGATTACATTTAGGATCTTGGAAACAATGTGCACTGACATGACCCAATTCCCCACAATAAGTACATTTCAACACCTCACATGTTGTGCTAATGTGCCTGGTAGACCCACATTTAAAACACATCCTAGGTTGCACAGGGTAAAACAAAAAACCTTTATCACGACCCATGAAAAAACAGTTAGGGAAATGGATAACATCCTGATCAGTTTGGTGTAACTTAATTTTAAACTTCCAACCCCCAGTCCAAAATCCTTCATCATCCATAATGGGGGAAGGATTCCCCTGAATAGTATACCGTTTTTCCAGCCAGTATACCACATCAGTTATATTTACCCCTTCATTACGAAAAAGAATAGTAATAACCCAAAAAGGTTGTTTAGTTAAGGGTATTACAATAAAGTCTACCCATAGTGGGTTGGTTTTTAAATTAGAAAATCTACCCCCAAATTTTTCCAGCAAAGCCAGAGTCCGGAAACTAATGTCAAAAGTACTTTCTCCTGGTGCAAGAATCAAAGCATAGACCTCTGAAGGGGAAAACCCAAAGACTGTTTAAATAAAACTTTCCCCACTTGAAAGCGATCTGGTGCCAGCTCCTTATGACCCACATATCGTAATCTCACTGCATTCCTACATTTTGCTAGATCAATGGTTTTATGAAAGTGACTTGCATAGGTTAGGGGAGGTCCTGTATCCTTAACTGCCTTTCCATCTGGAGAAGAAACCCCCTGTTCAGGTTGTGGAAGTTCCATTTCTACCCCCTCCCCTTGCTGCAGCATCGAGTCCCCTGTGCAAACAGTACCTGAAAGAACTAGAGACCATCCTGAAGCCAAAATGGGAGAAACTGATGAATTTGCTGCTGCAACTGGTAAACAAACTGGGTCTGGTTGCCATACTCCACTGGAGGGGGACGTCCATCCTGCTGAAAGGAGCGCTTTCTCCGGTGACCAAACAACGTCATCTCTCTCACTCCAGTCGCATTGTGGGGGCCTTTCTTCCTGACCAGGAAGTAGAGTGACAGGCTCTGCAGAAGCCAGAATCTTCGTAGGACCCAAAGAGGTGTCTGACATAGGGGAAACTGCTGAACGTTTTCTTTTTCGGTCTTCCCCGTGCTGTACCAGCGCAGTATCAAGTTGCTGATTGATTCTCCCTAATTCTTCCTCAAGACACTGTTTTTTTTGTTCCAAATTAAGCATTTCTCCATGATTCATGCCAGTAATATCTTCACGGGCGATAAGCTGGCCACCTCTCGGGTGCTCCCCAGCCACCGCTTCTGTATTCCCAGATACCACTGCTGATACATCCATACTTATCAGTTCCACTGAGTCTCCATCTGGAACAGCAGCCATCTTGGAGTCACCAGCAAAAGGGTCCCCTCTGCTTACAGGAAGCAGAGCAGAGGAATTTCCCCGGTGTCCTGGCCAAATTTCCCTCATTCACTAAAAATACCACCAACAGTTTAATCTGGTTCAAGATCAGTTGGCATTCATCTGTATCCCCTTCCCCTGGGTCTTGCCTGAAAATAGGCAGGATTTGTCTAGTGCACTTACCCGGTCAACAAAAAATAAATAAAAATAAATAAATATGCTAGTTTAACTCAGTACCACGTGATGGAGGCCTGCCAAATAAGGAGTCAAAATGGACCATACACCATTTTATAAGTCTAACAACCCATTTATTTAGAAATAGTCCTATTAATTCTTTATTTAGTGTTCCTTTTTAATGCAGCCTTTTCCCAATACAATATTCACATTTTAATTAGTTACCAGTTCCAGAATAATTAAAAATATGACTGTTTCAAAACAAGCACACAAAACAATGCACTTGGGTTATTAAACCGACTTTAAGGGACTCTGTCAGCCCTTTTTGTATCATAGTATTTCTTGCTGAAACCCCACATTTTATGATTGCTTACCCTCTTTTGTTTTTAAATTCAAAGTTTATTGAGTTTTTCATGACAGCTTTAACATGAAGTAATTAGCAACACCTTACTGATACATATCATGAGGTAATCATTCTCCATGCCAAAGCCCCCCCACTATCCCCCTCCCCATTCCCACCATCCTCCCCCAGCTTGGCACATTCTTTCCTTAAAACCAGGTTGCAGCACAGAGAAATGAACTGTACACATAATATTCACAGACATTGTACCAGTATACAAGTACTCGAATCCAACAAGAACTGAATAACTTATTACTGCGAGGCTCCAGTCTGTAGAAGATATAAAGTGTGCAAACTCTCCCACACTTTCCTGTATTGGGGAAGGAAACCTCCCAGACTAGCCTTCATCTGTTTAGTACGAAGGTTAAATAACAGGTCCTTTAACCATTCCTCATAAGTAAGAGTATGAACATCCAGCCAATGACGCAAAATACATTTTCTAAAATAAAGTGCCATCATAGCTATATGGTATCTACAGTTTTTAACTGGAACTGAGGATAAGTCCCCCAGGAGACATATCTTCAGTGTAAATAATTCCCCAATGCCCAACAGGGGATCAGCCCTGTTTCTGATTTGGTCCCATAGATTCTTGATCGAAAGACACTCCCAGAATGTATGAACCAGATCACCTTCAGCATTAAGACATCGAAAACATTGGGCATCTGGTAGTCTCCCTATTCTGTTTAGTTTAACTGGTATCCAGTACATGTCGCTTAATATTCTATATTGTGTAAGCTTCAGCCTATCTTGAGATACATATCTGAAGGAGTCTAGACGTATCAATTCCCATTTCTCAGGAGAGTTTGGGAAACAGACATTCCAATATTGAGAAGCCTCACTGCTCTTATCATGCACATTTGTTCATAAACAAGCTTGAATGAGTGAAACACAAGGGTCTTCCCACATAGTGGACCCAAAGATTCTATCCAGTTATCCCCCACCTCCTGATTCCTGTTGATCGGGAACATTTTAATCAGAAGAGATGATTGCTTACCTTCTGTAAAATGCATTGATGTTGCTGGTTGTTTTATTTGCTTCCCTTCTTAGTAGAACAGAAATGCATGACAATGGTATAATTACACCCAACCTTGTTCTTTTTCACATCCTTGACCTACTCTTACTGCATACTTCCTTAACATTGTGAACACCCCCATACAGTGCAGTGATTCATGATGCAACAGTCTCCTCTCCTCCCACTGTATCATGAGTGGCTAGTTTGCGTGGGAGTGCTCCCAAGTCCAGGAAAGATGCAGTGGATGTTGATCAAGGAATGTAAGCATGCATGTTTTTCTGTCATAACACCAGCATTGTGGCAGTCAGTTGTTCATGTTTAAAAAGAAAAAAAGAAATCTGAATCAAGCATCAACATCAACAATCTTTGCAGAAAGTGAGCAATCATAAAATGTGTTTTTTAAACTTGAGACAATTTAAAGCCCTAAGGAGATTGACTGCATCCCTTTAATGATTACCACATTTAGCAATTATATTAAGAAATGTAAACACCTTGATACACAGAACGTGCTTTTTATTAGTAAAATGGAAGAGCGTGAGGCAATTATAATTTAGGAGAAAGCAGATATTGTAGGCATGACTGAAACCCAGTGAACTGAAATAGATAATTGGATCAAGGAAATAGAAGGTTATAAACTATTTAAAGGGATAAGAAAGGTAAGAGGAATGGCGGTGCAGCAATTTATGCAACAAAAACAGTAAATTCTGAGGAAGCTGGAGAGTCGCTTCTTCAGGAAATGAGAAAACAACTATATGAGTAGGAGTACAGTGTAAGGAGGGAAATGCAGTAACATCCGGGGTATGTTCTAGGCTGCCAGATAATGATTAATTTGGGTATACAAAAATACTATCAGAAATGAGAAAGGCTGCTTCTGGATAAACATGTGTACCAAGGATAACCAAATGTAATACATGGTTTCACTTGTTTCACTGCTGGGGCGCTACAGCCTAAAAACTCATAATAACATCTTTCTAACATCAGGATATCCTAATACCATCAATCTGATGTCACATCGATGTTATGATTTAAAATGTTATTTTACCACGTATTCCTGTCACTGCTTCAAACCACTATGTTAAACCCTCACAGGAGCTGTGAAGACAGTCATTGTGGTGGGTATCTTTTCAGAAGAAACTGATGATACAAGATGATACAAGACTACAGTTTAAGTCTGGGTTGTTCATGATGTGAGTGAAGTGAGTGGGTCGTGGCTGGTGAGTAAACTGCAGTTGATTTTGCAGTTGGGCTCATGTTGGGGAGAGGGAGTGAATGAAATGATTGCCAGTGAGAAAAATGCAGTTAGCCTGGGAGTAGGACTCATATGGGGGAGTGAAGGGATCAGGGGTTCCACTGAATTTTTATTGTTGGGGAATATTGAAAGGCACCAAATGGTCATTAGTGGTTAACAGGTCTCATGAAAAACAATGAAAAAAAACTATCTCACCTCATGGGAAGTTCACAAAGTGAGGTGGACAAATTAGTTCATAGGAAGGTCAAAGGAAAGGATCTGCTTTCAAGGAGTAACCCTTGTACGTGTGAAACCCACAGGAAAGGGCCAGCTCCTTGGATCAAAGAAACAAAGGGATGATGACCCTTGATGAACAGGATGATGCAATGGGGGGCTAAATTTCATGAGGTTAAACTAGCAGATTCAGCTGGAGGGATTGCACAGCAGAGGTCTGACTGAGAGCAACAGGGAACTCTGTGTCTCCTGAGTCTCAAGTCATAGTGTCAACTTGAGTCCTAAAGCAAGGAAACTACACAGCACAAAAAGTAAAATCTATCATACTGTAATCTAGAGACTAGAGAGGTTCTTCTTTCAAGTAATCTTGTTGTGTAACTGTCTTAATTTGCATTTCCCTAGTGTGTTTTATCCCTTTTGTATTTAATTATATATTCAATGATTTAATAATGTAAATATTAGGGTTGGGCAAAATGTATCTTCAGCCAGTGGAATTCTGGCAAAATGCTGATTTTACTTCCACAAACTGCAATGACATTTCTACGAAAATTATGTGAAATTTTGCCACAATTGCTATTTCGGTTATTTACATCTAATTTTAAAGTACTGTAGTTGAACAAACTGTACCACATTTGATATGGTGACTTTGCCAACGCTTCTACAGAAGTGTACCAAGCCAGGTTTTAGAGTTCTACCTTTAAAGATGGCTGAGTTATAAGCCTCCAAAGTTTTGGAAATTTTAAAGTTACAGTTAAGTACGTAAACTAATGGCGTCTGTCCAAATTGCACCAGATTTAATGTGGAGGCTTTACCCATGCCCATACATATGTGTGCCAAGTTTCAGATATCTGTCTTCAAAGGTGACTCAGCTATAAGACTCCAAACCTTGGGACATTTAAAAATTACATTTCACAATTACGTAAACTGCTGAATTTTAAGCCCCTGTAAGTTTAATACTAGAAAACAGAATACCAATGCTGTTAGGTTCATTAACCCTAAATGTTAGGCTTTAAGGCAACCTTCATTACCCAATGTCAGAACGTCATGCCGCAATGCTGATGAGCCAGGTTTGGACGCAATCTCTGGAAGTTGTGTCGGGAGGCAGGTCATGGTTAAAACTTACCTTTTACGTAACCACTACTTTTTCTATTTAGCAGTGTCTATGACTCTTCCAAGAAAGTATGCATCTAATTGTTCAATTATCTAGCTCCAATGGTGGCTAAGTTGTAAGCACAGAAATATTTTCAGAAATGTTCACGTGAATATTAAATTGATAGTCTTTGAGCCCCTATAACTTCTTCACCCTTCATCCAAATGACTTGAAACTTGGACACCTTTCGAGTCCATACCAAACAATATGCATGCCAAATGTCAGACCTCTAGCTGCAACACAGGCTAAGTTATAGCCACTTAAATAATTTCAGAAAATTCCTCAAAATATTGCAAAATTTCATGGAATTTCATGAAAATTCCACAAATTAGGAATTTGCTAATTTCGTCCAGCTCTAGTAAATATTTAACATTTTTACATTAATATTCATTGTGACTGAGCAGTGTTTTATGGAAGAGATAACAATTCATATATATTGAATAAACTAGTGTATCACTACCAAACAACATGACTACCAAGTATATAAAGTAATCTGTCTCTGATATAGAGCAGGGGAGAGGTCCTGGAGTGACTGAAGGACTGGCTTAGTGACTGAAAGGCTGGTTCTGTGGCAACAGTAAGGCCATGCACTGGTTGAGCAGCGACCAGTTGTGGGAGTAGAACCAGCTCAAGATACCCTAGCAGTCAGGTAGGTGATGGCAGCATTGAAATACAAGAAGTCACCCAGGTGCTCCCTCACTCTTGTGTGTGCATGAGTGAGACAGACTTGTACCAGCAAAGCAGAAGTTTGTCACAAACTGTTGGTGCAGCACTGGGATACATGTTCAAAAACATAGAGCAGGTGTTTGTGAGCAATGTGCTTTTCCAGAAGTTCCAAGCAGCTGGAAGTAGGGAATGTAGAGAGGGGTAAGAATTTAAAAAGCTTACTGTGAAACATATTGCCAATAGAATGGTTACATGCCCAGTCACAGACAAATATACAGAGGGAAATTGTTACATTTATTGATTTATTTCTGGAATGTTAAGTACAGTCTAGAAGGCACTACATCTGGCTCATATGCTAGCTCCACCCAGGCACAGCTGCAGGAACTGTGCAGAGGGAGAGGGTTTACCTATGATGAAGCCCAGACAAGGGTTGAACTCATAGAGGCCCTTGAGGAAAGTGTCTGGAAAATAGGGCTATGCAGTGGCCGAATAGTATTTCCTGAATATCACAAATAGTGGGTCTCCTGAATATTTAGGAGCCCTTCTTGAATAGAGGACCATTCAAATTTGGGAAAGAGTATTCAGCCACCTGCAAAATAAAAAAAAAAAGAAAAGAGAATAAAGAAGCAGCCCCCACCATCCTCCCCAGACCCATAAGAACAAGTATGTAAACCCCATCCCTCCACCCTCTATCAACAGCCCAGTCACACCATCCTCCCACTCAGCACCCATAATTTGTCATGATATTTATTAAAATAGTAATTAAATCCCCCAATGGGCAACTGGCTCCACCCACCTCCGTAGCCATCCATTTTCTTTAATCTAAAGCAATAGTTTGCCCTTCAAGAAATATAATTTATGTTCCCCCCACCCTGCACAGCACCCTACTCCTTTCCACCGAGCAGCACCCATTTCTTAATATGAGCTGGAGAAGGTGACCATATCAACTCTCCTTCCTCCAAAGCTAGCCACCTTCTCAGAAATGAAAGCACTTGCATGCTTGCTAAAGTAAAACCAGCTGATCACATGCAGAATTATGTTACATGATTTATATAGGCAGGTGGGGATGAAAATAGAAAAGGGTGCCTCTTGAATTGAAATGCATAATGGCATTGTGCACATATAGGAGACCGTGAGTAACAGATAGACCTTGATACCAAGTAAGTCACTAACAGCGTGGATTTATTTTCAGTCCTTATAGAAAACAACCAAAAAAATAAACAAATGAAAACAATTAATGATATGGAGGTAGCACGTCTTCTTCATCACATCAGGTCCACTGAGCAGAAAACCATTTCTATTCAGGTCAGCAGAAAACAATTCAGGACATATAGCATGTCCTGTCTCTCTTCACGTCAGTCCCCACACACACACACTCACCGATTCAATTCAGGACATCAGGATGTAAAAGGCAGCCTGGCATCACAATTAGTATGAGATCACAGATCCACATGACATCACAACCAGCACCGTTACAAATATAGCTTACTCAAACCCTCAACCCAAGACAGTCAATAAGATTTTTTAGCTACTATACAATTAGAAAATGGCATTTTATGCATCTTCTTAACTGTACCCCTGGAAGGATGTGGAGAGGTAAAATGGAGACTATAGTAGATATACAGAGTATGAGAGGATTGGGGGTAGGGGTGGAACTAAAAGAAATAACAAAGGTAAAATGATGTGCATTAGCCTGAGGTGATGTCCAGGTTGGTGGCATCACTAGCTGCACATCTCTACAGGCTCTGAGCTGACCATTACCTGTAATAGGTCACCTACTGACCCTATCACAGTACAGAGTAGTGGAAAACCCTAAAGCTAAGGAGTGAGTGGATTAAGATGTAGTCCCTTCCCAGATTAGAACCCAGTTGATCGTGCTAGCCTATGATCTACCTCTTGTTATGAGAACACAGTTTGTCCAGGATGCTCGCTATGTTCATTTCGCCTAACATCCACTCAGATGTATCTGAGTACTGCAAGGCATGTAGTGAGTGTCTGCTGATGTCACCTGTGGGAAAACAGGACAGGGTTTCCTTAATACCCTTCCATTTTGCAACCAATCCTTTTGGCCAAATTGGCATAGTTGTTGTGGGTCCTTTAACAAAAAGTTCAAAGGGAAACCATTTCATTTTAATAATTTTAACTATGCCACAAATTACCCAGAAGCAGTGCTCCTGTAAATCTTGCCCAACCAGGGCAGTAACTTCAATGCCCAGATGCTTAAAGAATTATACAGGTTACTGGGAATTAAGCTGTACATAATCCTTGTAACCATCCTCAGACAGATGGGCTGACAGAGCATTTTAACCAGCCTTTAAAGAGGATGTTGAGAAAATTTGGGCAGGGGGAAGAAAGGAATTTGGCTCAGTTTTTCCCATACCTTTTGTTTTCACACAGGAAGGTGCCCCAATCATCCACATGATATTCTTCATTTGAGCTATTACATGGTAAAAACCCTAGGGAGTCGCTGGATGTAGTCAAAGAAAATTGGGAAGGGTTCACAGATAAGGGTCAAGAGGTGAATACTTCTTTGGTCAATCTGCAAAAGAAACTGATGAAGTATGTGGAAAGTGCTCATCAGAACTGTGTACTAGGACAAAAAGACCAGAAAGAATGGTGTAATAAGGGGGCAGTTCACAAAGAGTTCAAGGAAGGGGATATAATTTAGCTTCTGTTACCCTCCAGTGAGAAAAAAATCTAATAAAGTGGCATGGGCCTTACAAAGTTCTTTGTAGAACTGGTCCCATGCAATGTGAAATAGGCCCTGTCCACGCTGAGCCCTGTAAACCATTATCAGTCTGATAAACCATTACTGCTACTTCCAAAAACGGTTCGTATCCATACTGGTAATGGTTTAACAGGCGTTTTTAAAACCGATCTCGAGACCTGTAAGGATGTGGTCTTTAGATCGGAATGGGTAATGTTCTGGATCCTGTAACATTATAGTTACATGTGTGGACACATAACCGTTTGGACACTCCATTCACAGGGTCTTCCAAATGGATTAAAACTGGAAGAAATAAGGCGTAATGTGGATGCCACGCTAATGTCTGTAATGCTTTTAAAAACATTACTACCAGAATGCGGACACTCCAAAATGGTAAGGGCGGTAACGTTTTTAAAAACATTACCAGACAACTTTGTAGTGTGGACAGGGCCTTAGACACACCAGATAAAAGGCAAAGAAAATCTTTCATGCTAATTTGTTGAAGCAGCGTACGACAGGGAAAAAGGTGAAACCTTTACTAGTGGTAATCCCTGAAAACTGGACTGGAGAAGGTGACTTTGACATGGCATACACCCAACTAGAGAAAAACAGCCAGATTGATAATGCCAGAATAAACCCCTCCTCATTAAAATCCCAGCTGGCAAATGATCTTCATAGAAACTTTAGAGACATCTTTCATCTGTGCCGGGTTTAGCCAAGGGATCACTCACTGCATGACTGTTGTACAGACAAACCTTATTTGGCAAAAACTCTATCGTCTGCCCCATAAGATGAGGGAAGAAGTCATTAGGCAGGTATGGAAAATAGAGACACTAGGAATAATTGAGCCCTTCACTAGTGCCTGGTCCTCTCCCATGGCAGTAATACCTAAAAAAGAGGGAGGATTTGGGCCTGTTTAGATTTCACCAAGTTAAACAATGTTTCAAAGTTTAATGACTCTCTTATGCCATGTATTAATGAGCTGATAGATTGACTGGGAGGCTTAGAGTATATCACAACATTGGATCTCAGTAAGGGTTATTGGCAGATTCCATTGGATGAGACTTTGAAGGAGAAAACCACCTTCACTTCCCCAGTTGGGTTCTATCAGTTTCATACAATGCCGTTTGGACTTCATGGTACCCTGTAAATTTTCAACCATTTATGGATCAGGTACTCAGTCCCCATGCACGGTATTGTGCCGCATACCTAGCTTTAATTACACATATCGGAGAATCCTTTAGTTAAAATTGCTAGCTGGATGTATGCTCTCATCCGGAAAAGCAGTTGAAAGTGTAGTAGTTTTAACTGAGTGAGTATCAGTTAGGAAGTCAGCTGTGAGGTGTAGGAAAACTAGTGATTGTTAGGGTCGGGCAGTGATTTAGTACAGGAGTCAGCTGAAAAAAAAGCTTGAATGTCCCACAGAGAAGCTTTTTATAATTGAAACATTTTACTGCCATTGATAGCTCACCTGTGGTGTGTGAAGCCTACCTGGTAATCCGGAGGAGTGTGGAGGATGTAACAGGACTGGCCCTGTCAGTGAGCCTACTGGAAACTGCTGGAGGATGAGCTGGCATTTGGAGGAAAGGACTACCAGGTAAAGAACTGGAGAGACTTTAAAAATCTGGTAACCATTTTAAGTGGATGGAGAGACTTGTGGCAGATGGTGGCCTAGAGGCTGGTGGCTGTGGATTGAACTAAGTCTGGACTCTGGGAAACTAGTGCCTAATGGAGCGGGTTCGATCTGGCAGCTGCTAGGAGGGCTGTTATATGAAGTTGATGCTGGAAGAACAAAGCCAAAATTTTTGTGAATTATGAGAGAGGTGGTGGTGAGTGGCGGTGCCGACTTCTCTCAAAGACGACGCCCCATGCTGTGAGTACTTGCCCGAAGGTTCTGAATAAGAATGTGTAACTGCTGGAGTACGTAGCAGGAGGTGAGAGATTCTGCTGTGGAGTAAAGATTACATCTCGGCTGAGACATTAAATCAGGTACTACTGCAGCTGACAGAGGGGATCTCGAGGTGTCTAAGTATTCAGGCATAATTGTGAAAGTAAGATCTGAAAGTTTGGTAGAATACATAGCAGGAGGTGAGAGCTCCTGTTGTGGAATATATGATCTAATTCCTGTTTTGAGACTTTCAGTTGATGCTATTGTGGTTGGCAGTGGGGCTTCTGTTGTGACTAACATCTAATAACTGCTGTGAGAGAGAATCTTTTTTTTTTTTTTTATCATCTAACGTCTCCACACTATACTGGGTGTAGAATATCTATCAGTGGTGTAAGCACTGAAATATCGGCTTCAATTTGGACACATACTCTTGTAGGTTTAGCATGTCAGAGACAAGTTTAAAATAACTATATAATTTTCTCCTCTGCTGTTCACTACTGGATTCTCCATTATTGTATGTTATTGGATCATTAGTTTTGACAGTAATTAGTTAATCTTGGGTGAAGGGGTATAGGTAGTTAGTGTGTGAGTGTGGCTGAAAGGTATATTTAATAGATATGTGTGCAAGTGTGTGAGTGATTATATAGAGAGTTAAGTGTGTGAATGAGGGAGTGATTGTCATTGGGAATATTTATTTTTGGGGGGAGGCTTAGTGAATTTTAAGGCTTAGTAGTGTGACAGAGAATTGGATAAGACGTGCCAGGGCATGAACTGCAGCCATATTGTATCATATATTTGGCTTCTCAGCTGCATGACCTCCACCCCTTCACCTACCTACCCATGTCAGCAACAGCAGCGAGGCACTGTAGAGAGGCTGGAAATGCAAAGAGGCAGAAAGGCAAGTGGCTGGACACTGGTGATGCGGCTGGGGTGAGTAGCATCAAGGTGGTCAGGTCCAGGAGGTACCCTGGGGCAAAATTGGACTTTGACGGAGGCCAGATGTGTTTGGTTCCCATTCCCAGGGTTCCCACTGGACCGAGTGGGCAGGTAGCTAGGGGAACATCAGCCTCCACCAGTCCCCTTCAGGTAGTGCTATGCAATGCTAGGTCAATGAGAAACAAGACAACTATTATGGCTGACTTGATTTCTTTTGTTGAACTGGCTTGCATTAGAGAGACCTAGTTGGGGGATGGTGCAGGTCCAGTTTTTGGAGGCATCTATCCCACCAGAGTACTCTGTAGTGTACTGCCCAAGGAGAGAATGTAGGGGTGGGGGTATGGCCATCTGTTTTAGATCTGACTTGAAATTCTCCATGCACCAAGTGGAGTCTGCTTCATCATTTGAATGCATGGGGGTCTGGGTGTAGGTTACAGGGTCCTCCTCATTTATCGTCCCCCAGGGCATGAGAGGGAATTCCAGCAGGAAGTCACAGACTTCATCACCGACAGGGTGTTGGAGTCACCCAGATGGTTGATTCTGGGGGACTTCAATGCATGGATCAACGATGAACTCTTGCATTTTGGGGAGGACTTCCTCTAGATGATGACAGGACTAGGCTTCGCACAAGCAGTTGCTTCTGTGACCCACTGCCACAGCTATGTCTTGGACCTAGTATTTTCACTGGGGCTTGAGATCACTGATCTCAAGATTGATCCGGTCTCTTGGTCGGATCACTGCATGGTAGCATTCTTGTTGGGGGCTCCCCCGTTAGTCCTTCCTCTATTGAGATGGTCTGCTACCACCCTTTGAAGGGTTTATCCCCAAAGGGACTGCTGGTGGTGGCAGATTTTTCTGGTGTGAGTGCTGCTAACTTGAGATCCTCATGGTTTGATGATGCTCTCAAGGAGATGAAGACCAAGGGTTGGAAGTTGGAGCATTGCTGGAATAGGACCAGGGTCTTGGACAACAAACTGGCTTTGAGAATTTACTACAGTGAACCTCAAAGGACAATCAACCATAAGAAGGCAGAGTTCCTGTCCAGGAAAATTGCTGCAGGAAGAAACAGAACAGTTTTGCTCTTTAGGACTGTAAACAGGCTGCTTCATCCAGCCTGCCTACAGCCAAAAAAAGCAGTTTCAGTTACATAGTGTGAAGAGTTTGCTCAGTTCTTCTCTGACAGGGTGTCCTCCATTTGGACCGGGATCTCGCCAGTGGAGCAAGATCTGTCCCACAGTATAGAGCCTGGTAGGGACAAAGGCACACTGGCTGTCTGGGACAAGTTTCGGCTGGTGGGGGTGGCTGAGGTCATTGAGGTAATCTCGAAGCTGCAACCCACCTTTTGTGTACTGGACCTGGTACCAACACTCCTAGTGTGATGTGTGGAGTCAGTTGGTCAAGTGTTCGCTGAGATTGTCCGGTGTTCACTCTTGGGTGGGCTTTTCCCTGACACCTTGAAGAAGACATTGGTGAGGCCCTTACTAAGGAAACCATCACTCAACCCTGACATCTTAGTGCATTACTGACCTGTCTCCAATCTTCCACCCTTGGGGAAGGTAGCGGAGAAAGTGGTGGCTTTGCAGATCCAGGCCCACCTGATGGACTTTGATATCTATGAGCCACTCCAGTTTGGATTTAAGAGAAATCACAGCACTGAAACAGCCCTTGGTCAGGGTGCAAAACGATCTCCTCAGGGCAAGACACAGAGGAGAATTGTCAATTCTCGTTCTCTTGGATCTCTATTCAGTGTTTTACACCATAGACAACATGGTGCTGCTTGATCACCTGAGAGAGCACTGTGGGCTCACCAGGAAGGTCATCAGCTGGTTTGAGTCCTTCTTGACAGGTAGGATGCAACAGGCAGTGATGGGGAATTTCTCCTTCTGCTCGAAGCCTCTGACCTGTGGAGTGCCCCAAGGCTTGATTCTTTTGCCCATGTTGTTTGTGGTGTACATGCTGCCCCTGGGTGACAACATTAGGTGTTACAGTTTGGGTATTCACTGCTATGCAGATGATACCCAGCAGTATAGGTTCTTTGCCCCTGGGACATCTGATGCTGTGGAGCTCCTAAATAATTGCCTATCCAAGATCCAGGACTGGATGTCCTCTAATTGGTTAAGGCCTAACCCAGATAAGATGGAGGTACTAGTGACTGAGCCTGGTAGTCGGCGAGATGTAGCTGCCACTGGGGCACTTCCCTCACTTGTGCATGTTTTTGTTACAACCAGGATTTATTACTGTAATGCTCTATACTTCGGGGTCAGTGGAGGCAACCTCTGCTGACTGCAGCTGGTGTAGAATGCTGCAGCCAGGTTACCGACAGGTCTTCCGAGATCCACTCACATAAACCTGGTTTTGCACGAACTACACTGGCTGCCAGTCAGGTGGAGGAACGCTTTCAGGGTGGGCTTGCTCACCTAAAAGGCCATATATGGCTCTGATCCTGGCTGTCTGTCTGACCTCCTGATACCTGTCTGCCTGGTGCGCTCACTAAGTCCTTTGTGGAGGGCCTCCTTATGGTCCCTAGGGTGTGGTTAAAGACTTCAGCAGACCGTGCCTTTGAAGTTGCGGGACCAGTATTGTGGAATTCCCTGCTGACATCTTTAAGTGAGACTTCCTCCATGGAAACATTTAAGCGGTGCCTTAAAGTACATCTTTTTAATCAGACGTTTGATGTCCACTAAATTTTAACCAAAGCCGATTGAGTTTTTAAAATTACTATTATTTAAATGGTCATTATTTATTATGTTTTATAATTAACTGACAATGATTGTAAAGTGTTGTACTGTTGGTGTAAATAGTTTTTTCATCTTTATGTAACATGCCCAGAGCCTCTGGGACTGGGTGCTACAGAAATAAAATTGACTTGACTTGAGATGTAGTTATCCAAAGCCCTACAAGGGAAATCTACATTCAGCATTTGACCAAGGTACTAGTATCCATTAAACAAGCAGGTCTGACCATAAACCCAGCAAAATGTGCAACAGCAATAAAGGAGACCAGGTATTTGGATTATGTGCTGGGTAATGGGTTAATCAAGTCCGTGCTGTCCAAGATCAAAGCAGTAGCTAACAATCTGGCACCCCACACCAGGAAGCAGGTTTGGTCCTTTTTAGGGTTGACTGGATATTACTGGAGATTTATGCCCAATTTCTCTCAAATAGCTGCACCTCTTACTGATGTAATGAAAATTACAGTTCCAACAAGGTTACAAGGTCTCCAGCCTGTGTTGATGCTTTTAGGGCACTAAAAGATCTTCTGTGTTCTGCACCAGTGCAGAAAATCCCAGAGTTCTCCAAGCCTTTGTGGTGCAGACTGATGCATTGAATGTAAGTATTGCAGTACTGTTACATCAGAAAATGAAAGGGGACAAACATCCTATCCTGTACATAAGTTGGAAGTTACATGATGGTGAAACAAGAGATATTCAACAATAAAAAAAGAATGCCTAGTGGCCAAGTGGGCTATTCAGTCACTCAGATAGCATTTGTAGGTTACAGAGTTCAAGCTGGTCACTGGAGACAACAGATAAAGAATAAAAATCCTACAATCACACAATGGTACTGAACCTTGCAGTTCAACCCTAAATCTTAAGTGTAGTCCATAAGACTGGTTCTCAACATCAGAATGCAGATTTCTTATCTTGGTATAGTGCAGGTGTTGAGAAAGAAAATTAACTGTCTAGTTTGAATGAAAATATTTTCTGATGTTCTTATTGAACATGGTGTCTTATTATGTTTTCATTCCATTTGTCTGAAAAGTGGATAAAACAACCTGACTTAAGGAATAATATATATTATGCATACTTTTTATGGCTGTGGGCGGAGCTTACAGCTGTTTTGGGATCGATCTGTTGCCTTAAAATGGCCGATCGTGGCACCTTCCCTTGGACATTTGGAACTATCCTTCTGAAAGTCCAGCGGAGCTTGTAACACTCCACCATGATCGGCTGCTATGGAGTAGCAGTCACACTATTTCAGCTGTTACTTCCGTATTCCGGGACAACAACTGTGCATGTGTGCCTGGCATGCATATGCAGTTTTGCTGGCACTGCCTTATTGTGAATGGCAGAATGCCATTCACTGCAACTATGCATGCATGAATGCTGTGCATGTGCAGTTGCATCACCACCACCGTCTTGCGGATGGCACTCCTCCCACACCCTCCCACTGCTCCTGTCCTCCCCACTCCCTTTGTTCCCTCCCAGCACCGACAGAAAATAAAACACTCCTGCTCCCTCCCAATTCTGCTGTCCTCCCTGCTCCCTCTGTTCCCCATCCCCATGTTGACATTGGGGGGGGCCTAATCCCCATTTCGGCATCATGTACCTCCTCATCTCATGTGGCACACCCCAGTGTGTCAACGTTTTTTTTTTTTCTTTTTTTCCTTGTAAATAAAGAAAACCAACCCCTAACGACTTTTTTACCAGTAAAAAAGAAAATGGTCTCTTGTTGTCACCCCAGTCCCCCAACTCTCATTCCCAATCTCCCACTGAGCACCCAACTCCCCTCACCCCCCCTCCTTACCACATACTTACCACTGGGGGTCGGCTCTGTCATCTTCTCTGGACTGGGACATATCTGCACTCTTCAAAGCTGAACGGCAAACAGAAGCATCAAAGGTAAGCATGGTAGTATAGCAGTCAATGGGGGTTTTCAACTTATGTTGATATATCAGCCATGTTTAGGAATTTTGGCCCCAAATTTTCAACATGTGGCACATGGGACCCCACCTCATTAACACTGTCACAGTCATTTCATTACTTGGTCCCGAAAAGTGATTTCACAGACGCTGCATGGAATCACCTTCAGGACTGATTAACAAAAGAACAGTGTCACTGTTCATGAGGTGGGGTCCCTAAAAGCTCATGTTGCAAATTTTGGGAAAAAATAAAAAAAAATTACTGCGTTATGAACATGTATTGTGCAGTTTCTACACATGCTCCTAACTTAACCAATTTTTTATATTTTCACTCCAGATTTTCAACATTGCCATTTTGTACATCTCCTTACTAACAGTACAGCTGTCATTTTTCATATCCTGCCCAAAATGTGTTTTTGCACCTATGGCACATAATGGCTTAGTCGCTTTAAGAAATCACCTTTTGGGACAAGTGAACGAAATGACAGTGTCACTCTTCATAAGGTGGGGTCCCAAAAAGACCATGTTGAAAATCTGGTGAATCAACTCCAAAAAATGGCCAAGTTACACCCGGGCATTCAAAATTTTCGATGCACATGTGTAACTTTGGACATGTGGCAGCTTGCCACAGCTGTATCGGCTCTGGCTAGATCTTGTTTGTCTTGTAGCATGATGTATGTTAGGTAACCAGTACTTCTCAGGTGATTGGATCCATTTTAAATGGTGTAGAGGGGTGGTATGTGTCAGGGCTAACTCCCTGCCCTGCAATGAATCCATAGCACACTTTCTGTTCCTTGTATTATCTTCTCTAACTTTGTTACCCCACAGTATACCTCTCTTTTCTGTCTATAAGATGGCCACCTGTAGACAATCCCTCTAACCTTATGTACTTTCTTGCTTCTACCTTTTCTGCTATAATATGCTCATAAAAACAGTTGCAAGGTGTGCAGAAAAATTCTTGTGATGTTAGGCTGTAAGATAGTTAAAACAGTTGTCATTGTCAGAGGGAGATCCCCTTGGAAAGGACACACATACTCAAGTCTTTGTGGGTACTCGACTGGTAATGAATTCATTAATATTTATATCAAACATATTTTCTTATCACCCATTGTTTATATTGATCCATGCATATTTACGATCACAATAATCTCAATGCATTCACATTAATCATTTCTTAAGTCCACTCAACTTCAAACATCTATTTCCATAATTGTTTCAATTGTCACTGCTTTTCTCCTTTGCACGCCATCAATCTTCTTGGGGCCTGAATGCATGACAAACCCGACACTCCATTTTCCTCTTCCAAAACTCTGCTGTTCTATCCAAGTTCGAGTGCTAACAAAACCCAACCCCCAGTTTATTCCACTCTCCCCCCCCCATTATCCCGCTGCCTTCACATCCAGGTGTGCCTGAGCCAGGTCTGTGCCTACCCTCCTGCACCCCTCTCCCCATTCCATAACCCCCCTTACCTTTCCACTTGCCATCTCCAGCTTATACAATGGACAGTGGGCTTCCCCATCCCCCGTTTACTTTTCCCTCTTCATCCACTCCTCAACTGTATCACCAAGCAGCAACACAAATGCTGACATACCTACTGTTGATGAATGAACCCCATCTGGTCTATATGAACCCGGGTTATCAAAGGAAATGTCCCTATGTGCAATGTATAACCTCCCTCCTTTAGCTACCCATGCTCTACCTGCCTGTTAACCCACTTCCTAGCCCTCTCAATTGTCTTGATATCCCTAGCATGCTGCCACACTATCCTAGAAATTATCTCTGACCAGACTACCCTGACCTCTGGCCACCATTGTTTTATGCTTGTTAAATCCCTTTCCATCTCGTTGTTAAGGTCTCCCACTGCCTATCTCCCAAGTCGTTCCCACACAAATGTAAAATAAATAGGCCTGGTCTTGGCCATTTAACTTTCTGCTCCTTCAAGGTCAGAATGATCTGTGCCTATTTCATGCCCTGGTCTCCTTTCCAATGCACTCGCACTTTATCCGGGTCCTGTCCTAGTTGTTTTCCTCCTGGATGAATAGCCACCCACTTCACTGTCCAATATATGTACAAATGCCCAATGATCCACACCTGCTTTGTCCTTCTCCAGCATGTTGGGGATAAATTGACTTAGGTTACCTCATCTTTCTCACGTATCTTTTATGACAATTTGATCTCCATCTCCCCACTTTCCTCACCTCCTCCTCCTTGGACCCCCCCCTCCTTGCTGCCATCTCAGATGCTGCTCCTATTCTGAATGAATGTGATGAAAAATTCTTGGGGTCTTACCCATTATATACCATAACTTTCTTTAAGACCCCATCACCTGGTTACAGGTGACTGGCTTACCATCTAAGTGAATGAAAAACTGACTACTCCCCTCTGGTCTTAACTCCCAGTATTCTCATAGGGAGACCACAAGGCATGCCTCCTCTTCTGTCTCTCTTTCCAGTGTTATTTTCATTCCTACCCCCATCTGGTCATTCTTTGACTGCTTAAACCAACTTGTGATTCTCGCTGCTCACCAATGTATATCTTCCTCCCTTAGTCCTCCTTTTCCATCCCGTCTGGTTGTTGCCACACCTTCACCCACCCTAAAAGCCCCCTTAGCCATTACCAGGAAAATGGCTTTGAAGAGACATGCCTCATAATCGGAAGTGCATATCTGTCCCAAGACCCCCAATAACATCATGCGGGCCTGCCTTGCTAATGGTTTTCTAACATCCTTTACCTTCCCTTGCATCCTGTGCCTTCCCATTAACATGCGCCATACAATCTTGAATTTGTTTGGTTCTGCCCATCCTCTAATACTGCATGCCCACCCAATCCCAGCTAATTGCACCCCCATTGTTCCACTTACCATCCCCGCTTCCCATTTTCAAACCATGAACTTTGCCTTCTGATCCTGTGTAACTGGCTCACTTAACTTGAACCCTTCCCATCCCCAGAACTCCTGAAATGTGCTCTACTCCCCCTCATATGCTCTTAGCATGTTCGCAGACCAGGAGCTCCTATACAGCAGTCGGGCTCCTTCCAGCCAATTTCCCAAACTTGATCTGTTACCTGAGTTCTCTGTGAAGCCGCTTGTGGTGCCTTGGACCTGAACCTGTCCATTTGCAAGTGGAAAAGACTGTCAGCTATATCATTATTAATCCCTTCAATATGCTTAGCTTAATGACAAGTTTATCCTCAGGCCCAGTAACACCAGCTGTAGCAATATCCTGTTCACAGTTTCTGTGTACCCTCCTTGTTTGTTGATCACCCCCACCACTGCTTTGTTGTCACACCAAAAAACTATTTTCCTATTTTTTAGCTGTTTTTCTCAAGTCAACACCGCCACCCATATTGGAACTATTTCTAGAAATGTGATATCCTTCAATAACCCTTTCTCTCTCCATGACCTGGGCCATGCCTGAGATCCAAGATCCTTTAAAATATGCCCCTATGCCTATTGCCCCAGTTTCATCTATATACAGTTCCAGGTCATTATTTCCCAGCCAATCATCTTGCCAAAATGTGACCCCATTATACCCTTCTAAAAATTGACCGCATACCTCTAAATCTTGCCGTATTCCCTTTGTTGTATCTACCCAATGATGCAGGAGCTTTGCTTTCCCCATGGCCCTGGCTAGACTCATAGTAAAAGCCCTACCAGGAGCCACTACCCTGCATGCAAAGTTCAAATGACCCAACAGTTGCTGCACCATCTCCAATGGCACCTTTCTCTTACTCTTTACTTCCCCAGTAACTCTTTCAACCTACCTACCTTGTCCTTCAACAACCAAAACACCTGCTCCATTGCATCCACCTCTATCCCCAGGAACTCCAATTTCCTTGCTGGACCCTCTGTCTCCCTCTCTGCTCGGGGCTCTCTCATTACTCCACACATTTCTTGAAATTCCCTAAGCATCCTCCTCGCCCCCTCCTTGTCTTGCCCTACTAATAGGAAATCATCCAAGTAAGGTACCACTGTCTTGATCCCAAACTTCTCCCCAAACACCCATTACATCCATGTACTAAATGCTTCAAATTTTGCACAGGCAGTCGAACATCCCATCAGCAACTGCTTTATCAAAATAATATTTCCTTGGAATCTAAATCCCAACAGGTCCCAATCGTCTGGCCTAACTAGTAACAACCGAAAAGCCAACTCTATGTCAGTTTTTGCCAACCAGGCCTCGTCATCCGCCTTGATCAGCTCCACTGCCTGGTCTAATGTCACTTATGACACTGTACGAAGCTCATCAGGAATATGGTCATTCACTGATGCCCCATCCAGGTAAGATAAGTGCTGAATTAGCCTGTATTCATCCAGCTGTTTCTTTGGGAGAATCCCTAGCGGTGATACCCTGAAGCTTTCAAAAGGAGGATCAGTAAATGGACCCTCTATCCTACCTGCTTTTGGCTCCTTTATGATTTTTGTCTTCACTATGTACTCCTTTCTTTTTGTAGATCCCAAGTTCTTAGCTCCCATGCCCACCCTAACCCTTTGGTAGCCTAAACTGAAACCTCTCTCAAAATCTTCCCTCAACATTTTCCTCGACTCATAGTCAGGGTAACCCTTGGTTCATTCCTTTACTATCCTTACTTGAATTAGCGTTCTTGCCATCTGAACCTCCCCCAAAGTCCTGTCTAACTCATTGATTCCCGCTATACCCTGTGCCAAACCCTCACCACCCTAGGAACCCCTTCCCTCTACCATCTTGGTATGTTCCCCCCTGCGCCCCAAAATTCCCCCAAAAAGGCTGCACATTGGTATTCTGACCTCCCATCCTATCGCCCAGTGATCTGCAGCATGACATCAGAGGATACCGTGCACATTTTGAACACACGTGCCTGAACTTGCAATTCATCCAGGTGCACAAGACTTTATTGTATCCCCAGCACATCTTGACTAACTGACTACTTTCCCCTTGTTTATTCCCTTCCCCTATGACCCCTCCGTGGCCTGACAAGGTCCTTACCCTAAGTTCCGAATGTGTGGAATCCCACTGTAAATGGCCCCGTGCTGCCATCCTCTGCTGGAAGGCTTCATCATACTTTAGCCAACCGTAACCTAGCTTTGCCTTGTATGCATCTTTTATAATGGCCAAACAGGTAAGTAATGGAATGGCTAGTTTCAGCTTCCTTTCCAGAAGGAGGACACTAAATAACGTGAAGCCTGCCTGCCATGTATAAATGTTCTTCCCCTTATATGTAGTTTCTTCCAACTTCCTCCCCACGATGGCTAATGCCACCGCCATTTCTGATTTTCCCACCATTTCTTTCTGTTCATATCTCTTCACTGTTTCTTTATCTACCAGTGAAAAAATATCCACATATTCCCCTTTCCATATCTTCTCCTTAATAGTTTGCAGTACATGATCCTCCAATGTCATGCCCGGCACGCTATCGTTGCCTAAACTGGTATCCATGTTGCATCTTCCACTCCCCTCCAATGCTGCTCCCTTTACTTCTGCAAATGCCTTTTTTCTATCTTTTCCAGACCTTTTTCCCCTATGTCACCTATCATGCCTGCCAAATACTCCATCAAATCCCCCTCCCAGGGGCTGCTCTCCCCTTTCCTTACCATCGCTGCTCCCTGCCTCTTCTGGTTCTGGCAACTGGGCTCTTCCTTGCTGGACTCTTCCCCATTCCACCCACAGGTGTCTTCCTCTTCCCTGCAGCATCTTCTGCTTCCTTCCTTCCTCTTCGCCATATTCTGTAACTCATTCACTTTCTCCATCGGACTCTTCGCTGGTGCCCTCTGTGCCCTTGCTCATGCCTCTTCCTCTACCTCTTTTTTCTTTGCCATATCCAATATTTCTTTCACCTTCAACATCAGTTCTGCTGCCTGCTCCATCATTTGCACACTTGTGATTTCTCTGCTAGCTGCCATCCTGTTAATACACTTATACACAGAACAAACAAAAACAGTTTAAAATCCATACTCTTATTCCTTGACCTCCTTTAATCTTGTTGCCTTGCTCCTATCAACAGCTCCCCCTATCCCATACTTGACCATACCAATGCCTGGATTGCTCTGGAAAGAAAAGCCAGTACATGCAACAATCCTGTCCCCCAATGATCACCTCCTCCAGAGCCCCCCTATGATATTCAACCTAACCCATTTTCTTTTATTTTCTTTATTCTTTTTTTTTTTTTCTAATGTATTACTCCCTGACAGGTAAACTTAATAAATATATACGGGAATCTAAACTCTCTGTGGCCATAATTTAAAGGGTTTCTGTTTCATACCATTAATGCCATCTTCCCTTCCCCTTTGCTCCCCCCAATACTTACTTATATGTTCTGTGCTACCAGTTTTATTGTGAACTAGATTTGCATGTGGTAGCTTTAAAACTTAAACCCCTTGCTGTTTTTACCATATTCTTGCCTTGCTCTAACACATTGCCTCCCCTGAACCCTCTTAACCACTGACAACCTGCCCTTTCCTAACTCCCAGCCACTGCAGTATTCTCCTAACATCATCACCCCACTGCCCAGAGTGCACCAAGCATTATCCCTGCTCCTGAACTGTTTCCATTGTATTTTTCCCCCTTCCCAAACTACAGTTATGGCCTCCCCTTAAACACTGCATGTGTGCAGTGATGCCAGCCCTTGCACTACAAAAATAGCATCCCCGCACACATTGCGTATGCACGTGCCTTTGCCCTGCACATATGCGGCGTCAGCACCTGAGCCGTGCATGCGCGCGAGTCTATGCAAATCCATGGCCTAAACCAAGGCTGCTCCATGGGTCACATTTTCTGTAGTTGTGGCTGCTTGCTGCCTAGCTTCTCCTGTCTCCCAACCCATTGTCTGCCTCCTGCAGACTTCTCACCGTCTATGCCAAATGACCTCCAGCCTGAGCAGGCAGGGCTAAACCAGTTTCCGCTCACTACCTGTGGGCTTCCCAAGCTGCTTCTGTGGTTTTGGCTCTTTCCGAGCAGGCCACAGCTAACCGACCACCTGACTGACCCCCGGACAGATTCAGACAGGCCATCTGTGGGCTTCCCAAGCTGCTCCTGTGGCCTTGGCTCTCTCTGAGCAGGCCACAGCTAACAGACCACCCGACTGACCCCTGGACAGATTCAGACAGCCCATCTGTGGGCTTCCCAAGCTGCTCCTGTGGCCTTGGCTCTCTCCGAGCAGGCCTCAGCTAACAGACCACCCGACTGACCCCCGGACAGATTCAGACAGCCCATCTGTGGGCTTCCCAAGCTGCTCCTGTGGCCTTGGCTCTCTCCAAGCTGGCCACAGCTAACAGACCACCTGAATGACCCCCGTACAGATTCAGACAGCCCATCTGTGGGCTTCCCAAGCTGCTCCTCTGGCCTTGGCTCTCTCTGAGCAGGCCACAGCTAACAGGCCACCTGACTGACCCCCGGACAGATTCAGACAGCCCATCTGTGGGCTTCCCAAGCTGCTCCTGTGGCCTTGGCTCTCTCTGAGCAGGCCACAGCTAACAGACCACCTGACTGACCCCCAGACAGATTCAGCCGAGGAACTGCCACCCAGGATCCCAGCTCCTAAGCCACGGGATTCCCGGCTACCGGGCGGTTGGCGCCCCTCTAGCCGACGCTCAAGACTGCAGACATGGACCCAAGGTCCTACAAGGTACGGCAACTGCTGCAACCAACTGGATTGCGAGCGCCCCCTCAGACCATACTCTGATTGGTGTCTGGTGGAAGACGGCTTCTGCTCTTTGATTTTAAACCCTAAAAATGTTTATGTTGGGACAAATGTTAAAAAGCCTAAGTGTTAACCCAGTCTGTAATTGAAAGGAATTGAATTGTGGTTTGGGAAAGAAATCTAGTGTCTACAGCCCTTTCCCTGCATATATGCACTGGCCATAGACACTTTTGGCTGCCACAGTAACACACGTCCTTTTGTTCTGCAAATTTTGGACTCCCCGCTGTTCTGTCTAACCCTTTATGTGAATCCCCTTTATTAACCCTCACTCTCCTTCTCTCTCTCAGCCGAGAAACTGTCGCCCAGACTCCCAGCTCCTAAGCCGCAGGATTCCCGGCTACCATGCAGTCAGCGCCCCTCTAGCCAGCTTAAGACCGCAGACACGGACCCTAAGGCTCATAAGCAACGGCAACGGAACCTTTCGAACCCCCCCGCTACCTCTGCTGATTATTAAATACAGTACCTCCTGCCAAAATATTAGTCCACGTCCTCTGGCGCAGTGCCCCACCAATAGAGACTTAGCTCGTGATCCCCCTCTTCTCTGTCCAGCCTACGGGATCCAACTCTCAGGGCCTTGCCTTACTAAAATGCATAGGCTCTCCTTGGCTGTGCCTTCACCACTAAATATTTTTAATGCTATCAAATTTGGGTCGACCTGGATCAGAAAGCTACTGATAAGCTGCATTAATCCAGCAACCCCACTGGCCCCTGGGCTAATTGAGTGGCTTCTTTTTTGAGGTGCCATCATGTCGGGCCCTATATGGCTCCTTATACAGCCCCTTCTGCTGATACCAGCTGCCCAGCATTGGACACCTGAACTACCATCATGTTTGGTCTACAATGGCACCTTGTGCTGTATACCACATGGCAACTTATCCTTTAATTGCCTCCGTGATTCCAAGTACCAATACCTCGAACCCTGCTCTTGGACCACACATACCAGTAGTACTTATAACACTCCCCCACCACAAGGCCCACCTCCCACCATGCAGACTTCTATCTACTCCCCGCCTATTGTAGTAGGGGTACTAGCTCTTGCTACAACAGATCAGGTCTTCTATGGTGGCTACTTTCCAGTCCCTAAAAACATCAGATCTTCTAGATGGGAGAAAGGCAGGAATTACAAGTTTATAATTAACGTTCTTAGAAAAATCCTACTTATCCTCCTGCTATGTTCAGGCAACGTAGAACTCAACCCTGGCCCCCCAGAAGCTATTGCTTTGCCAGCAGAACTAGCAAATTTAAAAGGAATAAGCTTCTTGCATATTAACGTATGTAGCCTCCTTAAAAAGATAATTTAATACAAACCTGGGTAAATCATACCTCTCCTGACATACTTGTGATTTCCGAAACTTGGCTTAGACCCAGCACCACTGATAGAGAAGTAAACATACCTATGTCTTGTTCAGAGCTGATAGGCATTCCAGAGGAGAGGGGTAGCTATCTATGTTAAAGACAATTTTTCTGCCTTCTGCTTATCCTCGGCATCTGTCTCCAGCAAATTCGAATGCCTAATTCTCAAAGTGGAAATTACACAGACTACGGCACTCTTCGTAATAGGATGCTACAGACCTCCATCTGCTGGCCTACAGCTTGTGTCATATCTAAGTGACAAGTTGGGACAGGGACTGCCAGAAACTATTATTTTAGGAGACCTCAACTTTGACTGGCTCTCTAACACAGCTGTCTCCTCATCCTTCTGTGATAAACGGGCTGGCCTTAACTTATTACTGAACCAACATGCCCAAATGTGAAGAACCCCAGTAAAAGTACACTTTTGGATGTGCTAATGGTGAGCAAACCTCATCTCTTCTCCCACGCTGATGTCTTCTCAGACGCTAGCGACCATTGTTTTTTGCGGAGTAAGATCCACCAACAACCCAGCACCCATCAGCAAGTTCTCTATGAAGAGATCCAGGCACAACTTCAATGAACATGCCTACCTAAACGAGCTTAAGTACTCCCCTGAGTGGCAAGATTTCTACCTGGCCATAATGATTACGTCAGCTTACAATATCTTCCACAACATTCTATCAAGGGCCCTTAATAAGTATGCTCCCCTGATTAAAGTTCGAACTAGGACCAAAACCTGTAAATGGTTCACCCCTCAATATCAAGTCCTTGCTTCTAGAAAGAGATAAGCTCTGGAAAAAAGCGCGCAGACTGAACACTGCAGAGGATTGGAACCAGTTCAGGAGACTACGAAATTATTGTACCAAAACAATCAGAGAATCGAAGGCCACCTTCTTCAAATCCGAACTCTGCCACAAAGAGCCCAATCAAGCTCTGGAACACAATCAATGATCTGCTAGGCCACTCCCAGAAATTCACTCCGACCAAGATTACCTCTGGCAACTTGACTATAACCGAAAGATGGATATACTTGGCGCATTCAATAACCACTTTGCTACTGCAGGCATGGCATTTGATAACTCCCCTGCAAACATACTTCACTCCCAGACTGCCAGCCAACTGCCTGAAACTCCAATAGTTTCACTGCCTTTCTCGCTTCAACCTGCCTCACTGAAAGAGGTAGAGGACCTCTTGCTTCAGTTGGATACTAGAAAAAGTGCTGGGGCCGACACCCTTGACCCTTACTTCCTAAAAATTGCCTACCACGTACTAGCAATACCCATCACCCACCTTTTTAACTTATCCCTGTCTCAGGGCAGCTTACCACCTATGTGGAAGACAGCACATGTCATACCACTGTTCAAATCAGGTGACCCTGGCAATCTCAATAACTACAGGCCAATTTCCCTCCTTCCGGTCCTGTCCAAGCTCCTAGAGAAATTGTAAATGCACAGCTGAGGACTCACCTTGAGTCTAGGAACTGCTAAATCCTATGCAGTCCGGATTCAGAGCTAAACATAGCACTATCTCAGCCCTCACCAAAGTTACTAACGACTGGCAGCATAATCTTGAGAGCAAAAACTTTATTTGTGCTGTTTTCCTTGATCTAAGCAAGGCTTTTGACACCGTCGACCACAGTCTGCTCCGCTCCTCCCTTCAAACCGTAGGTGTGGACCCCTCCTCTCTGCGTTGGTTTACTGACTGTCTTACAGGGTGCCTTCAACACGTTAAAGCCGAAGGAGGCCTGTCCCCCTTAAAAACTCTGCAAAGAGGGGTACCTCAAGGTTCTATATTAGGGCCCTTACTTTTTGCAATCTACATTATTAACATCGACTACTGTATAAAAGAAGCCAACATCCATCTGTTTGCAGATGATACAGTTCTCTACGTGAGTCGCCTAACACCTGAAGCTGCCTGCAATGACCTACAGTCAGAATTCAACCTTTTGCAAAGCCAACTCCTCCAAAAAAAAGCTACTTCTTAATGCCAAAAAAACTAAAGCGATGGTCCTCTCCCCTTTTATCCGTACAGCTAACCCTGTGTCCAGTGTGACAGTTCCCCAAATTACCACAGTTCTAGGTGAAAAACTAGAATCTGTTACAAAATTCAAGTATCTGGGAGTTTGGATAGACCAAAGACTCTCCTTCATTGAACATATCTAGGACTTTCTAAAACGACTTCGGCAAAGGCTTGGATTGTTTTTTAGAATCAACCAATTTCTCACCAGAGATGCCAAGAAACAACTGGTCCAATCCATTTTCCTATCATTGGTTGATTACGCTGACTTCCTCTACAACCAATGCCCCAACTCTTACATGGCTAAACTGGACACACTCTACCATCGAGCACTGAGGTTTATAATGGGACTCCCCTTCGACATGCATCGCTGCACTCTATATGCGGCAGTGGGGTGGACATCACTAAAGTTCAGGCGCCACAGAAATGCCGCTCTCTGGACCTATAGAGCCATCTCTAATAAGCTGCCTTACTATATCTCCTGCTGTCTTCCCCTGAGTATAATTGGGAAATACGCGTTAAGAAGTTACTCAGCTATTACACTTCAAGTACCCAAAGCAAAATCTCGCTTCGGCAGGGCAGCCATAAGTTTCGTGCTACCTACCTTATGAAACAATCTACAAAAACCCTCAAATTAAGCACTCTAATTGGTATAAATGCCTTCAAGATGCTTTATTTCCATACAATCAGAGAAGTATGTAACTGCTTCACCCACTCAGACCCAGTATCGGTGTCTGCACTGGTATATAGCCACGCCTAGACCCAATTTTTAGTACTGACCCCTCAGCTTGCTCCTCACCAGCCTAATTGTTCTCTTTCTCTCTCTCCTATCCCCCTGTCTAATCATCACTAGGCCCATCCATCCCCTTATTCTTCCTTTCCCAACCTCGGATAGGAGCTCACTACTCTGGGTTGTGACATCCTACCATGCCCCATACTTTATATCATTCAATCCCAGGGCTCACACATACTCCTTTTCTCCATCCACCTTCTCTACATCCCATTTTACCAACTCCTTTCTGTGCACCGTGCCCTCCTAGCCTTTCTCCCCATACCTCCCTCCCTTCCCCCCTACCTTCACCTCTACCTGGTGTATATATATTTTTTTTCTTCTGTTACTTCCTCCTGCAACCTTAGATAACCTGCTTTATCTTCCTATAGACACTTCTATGTATGTAAATACCGTGTAATCTATACAATATCTGTATAATTCTATGTACATATGAACTTCTTTTTCTTCCTCTCTGTAAAGAGTATTATCTGTATTGCCTTGTAAATACCTGTGTTGACCTGTATATACAATTGTTCATGCTCCACCCAGGTCCATCTTGCAAATGAGCTTCTGCTCAACGATGAACGCCTGGTTAAAGACTTGATTGATTGATTAATTGATTGACTATGTGGCCACCAGTAGTTTTGTTTTTTTCCATAACCCTCTTTCATCTTAGAGGGACCCACACAGAGCTAACCACTGCTTGAGACCTGCACAGCACTCATCCTGCCTTTCAGCACCCGCTTCACGGAAATACCGATGCTCGGCAATCGCTCTGCCTTTTGTCACCCGCATCGATCGCTACCTCATTTCTTCTTGCCCACTAGCTGGTGAGCCTATTCTGCCATCTCCACTAACATCAATACACTGGAAGGCCCCCAACCCTGTGACATACCTCCAGGCTTTCCACACCAGCGGACCTCCCAATGACCAGACAGTGGACCTCCCGATGACCAGGTACATCATTTTATTTTTTTCATAATACCCATAGTATTCTTTTGCATACACACAAAAATTCTGGCCCCAATAACTTAAGCCTCCGCTCTTCTATCACAGGCTTTCTCACAACCAGGGCCTGAACTAAACCTAACCCCACGTGGCCTCCCTCCCCCGCTTACCTCTTCCTACAGCTAATGCCTTTAGCCCCAATAACAAAATAGCACTTACGCTTCCATGTTATCATATTGTATGCTATACCACTCTATGAATGCACTCTGCAAAACTCCTCTTGCAGTCCCTTCTGTTACCCTGTATCTTACCTCTACCACTGTTCTCCTATACAAACTTGTCAGCCAATGTACTGAGATTACAAATTTGTAGATGCCAGCAAAAGAAGGCAGAATTCAACCTTACATCACCTCTTATACCCCCCAAGGACCCCACCTGAGGACTCCCTCAGCTTCTCCCCCACCCAATCCCTATGCCTCTCCCTCCCTTGTCATTTTAACCCTCTGGAGATATCATAACCCCCTCATCTTTCCTTAATCCCAATGTGCCCACTCACCCCCTGCAGTCCACCCACCTGTGTCCTTATCCAGGAATCCCTCTGACAATTTAGATTGCCTTTTAGAGGCAACTGCATTTGTTACAGGTTCGTTCTGCCTTGTTCTTTCACTTTGGATACAAGGGACCTGATTCACAAAGCCCCAGGAATGAAGCAAGGTGCTTGCATCAAATAAACTTGATGCAAGGGGCTCACTGAGCTGAAACTTGCATCACTCTCAATTCAGGAATGCAGTCTGTGCCATTTCAAGGACCACCTATGCCAGCTGGGCTTGTCTTGTCCCTGTGATGGCTGCACTAGTGCACCATGGCAGACAAGGGCTTGTGCATGGGCAGCACTGCAGCATCCTCATCAATGGGATTCACCAGCCCCCCCCAGGTACACGGTCTGTGTGACAGTTAGACCAGACCAGGACTTGTCTAAAACCCCATGCACCACCCAAGCCATCATTGAGTGTGAAGAAACCTTTGCCCCCAGTTACCACCTCTCACCAGCAGGACCCCATACCCCTAAAGCACCCAGAGATGACAATAGAGCTGTGCCTTCAGGGTCCCCACTATGATGCCAGGCATGCAACTTCTCCCTAACACAGACCACACTGTTCTGGTGGCAGCTGTGCACTGTCCCCATCAGGGTCTGTGGTCACCCCCTCCTTCCATCCCAACTCAACCTGTCCTCCACATCTCCTATCCCAGACCCTATGATCCTGCCAGCCTCTGGGGTGACTGTCTGGTGGGTCTCTGTCCATGGATGCCGATGCCACCCCACTGCCCCACTGCTTGCAGCATTCTCCTCCCATGTACCTTGAGTATGCTGCACAGCAGTGGTTGCTGCAAACTGTGGGACTTTGGCACTGGGACCCCTCCCAATAGTGAATCAGATGCAGGATCACTGGCGCATCAAAAATCAATGCAAGCTGCTATTTGCCACAGCTTGCGTCAATCTTAGGCCTCTTCTTGAATCCAGCCCAAGGTGTCCCATTACATCTCCATCTTGTATTCTTGGTAGAAATATCTTGGTAGAAATGTTACAAAGTAAAACAAAATGGTTATATTAAATGCACGCTGGAAATAGAAAATAGAGTTAAAAATCTACGTTTCGACCTTAGGTCTTCTTCAGGAAATATCTAAAAGAGAAAAAAAAACAAGTTAGTGTAGAGGAGAGGTAAAATGAGAGAGATATATATGTGGAGAAAGAAGAAGGGGGAGGCTAAGTGAGAAGAAGTGATAAATGGTAAGATTAAGAGAGAGAATCTGTGAAACAAAAAGGTGATGATGGGAAAGATAAAGCATAATGGGAGATAAAGAGCTGGGGAAGTTCCCAGGTGGAGACTAATTAGCAGGGCCTTGTAAGAAGGCTGAAAGGTGACAAATGTGAGAGAAGGAGACAGAAATGGAGACATATGGTGAAAATGAAAAATAAATGAGTACAAAAACAAATTGACTTTAGGAAAAAAAGGATGGCTGAAAGATGTCAGTGGAAAATAAGTCTATCATTTAAACCAGAGGGCTGCTGGGAGCCAAGGCGGATGATCAGCTTGGCTTCCATGTTTTTTCTATGGTCAGGATCCCAGAAGCCCTGCTGAAGGACACAAACAGAAAGGTCATTGACATTGTGGTCCCTGGAGATAAAGTGGGATACAATGGGTTTAGCAGTTTCACCATTCCTGACTGCTCTGTAATGTTCCTGAAACAGTCAGCAAGAGCGCCTACCAGTTTCTCCGATGTAAATAGCTGAACACCTCCTGCAAAGAATACAGTACACCACATTAGTGGAGGTGCATGAGAACTCCTTGGTGATGTGAAAAACACCTGTAGGCCCCCGAATCTCAGTCACACTGGAAATAAATTTGCAGTTGTAGCAGCGAGCCCTGTTGCAAGGTTTGGTACCTGGGGAGGAGGAACTGTTAGCAGTGGGTAGGCTGTTTTTAACCAGGAGATTGCACAGGTTAGGTGGCCGGCGGTAGGAGGCAACAGGTGGTTCTGTAAAGGAAGCACCAATGTTAGGGTCAGTTTGCAAAATGGGAAAGTTACTAGTGATGATCCTGTGAAGAGAAAGTGTGCTCTGATGGAAAGGAAGAACTAGTGGAATTCGCTGTTGTTCTTGTGTGACAGTATCCCTCCTGCGGTGGTCAAGGTTACGGGGCATGTTACTGACCCTGGAGAGTGCTCTGTCCACTGTGCTTTTAGGGTATCCCCTGTTGATAAAAAAACTATGCATTATTTGGGTCTGCTCAGCAAAATCATCCTTTTCACTGCATAACCTGCGAAGTCTAAGAAACTGTGAATAAGGCAGGCCATTCTTGACATGTTTAGGATGGAAGGAGCTATGAAGGAGGAGACTGTGAGAGTCAGTGGGTTTGTAATAGACTGATGTCTTCAGACCAGTGTTCTGGACTGAGAGCTGGATATCCAGAAAAGGCAGTGTAGAGGAGGATACTTCAACGGTGTACTGAAGGGAAGGATGGGCCGTGGTGAACTTGTCAAGGAAGACATGGAGGGTCTCCCTGGAGCAGGAGGTGGCCCCCACACAGTCATCAATGTAGCGTTTGTAGAGTTCAGGCACAGTCCCTGTGAATGAGAGAAAAAAGCATTCCTCCACCCAACCCACAAACAGATTAGCAAAGCTGGGACCCATCTTGGTACCCATGGCAACTCCACTGACCTGCTGAAAAAAACTGTTATTAAAAGAAAAAGCACTGAGTGTAAGAACCAGTTCTGCCAGACGAGTTAGTGTGTGTGTGGGTGGCTGCTGGACTTCCCGCTTGTTCAAGAAATGCTGCAAAGCTGTCAGACCATCATCATGGGGGATCACTGAGTAAAGAGATTTGATGTCCATGGTGAAGATGAGCTGATGAGAGTCACTGAATCTGAACCTGTCAAATAACTGGAGAGCATGGTTAGTGTCTTTAACATAGGAGGGCAGGGACTCAACAAGGGGTCTCATGAGGCCATCCAAAAATGCAGAGATGTGGGATGTGGGGCAGGAGCAGGCAGACACTATGGGACGACCCGGGTTACCTGTTTTGTGGATTTTGGGAAGAAGATAAAACCTGGATGTCTAGGGATGCTGGACTATGAGTCTCTTAGCAGAAGCAGGGAGCTCATTGTTTTCAATAGCAGAGGTGATGGTGGTGGTGACCTCCGTCTGATAGTCAGCAGTAGGGTCCTGTGGAAGAGAAGAATAAAACCTGGTGTCAGAGAGTTGCTGTGTGGCTTCTGTGATGTATAGCTCCTTTTGCCAGACCACAACAGCACCTCCCTTATCAGCTGGTTTAATAACAATGTCATTCCTACATTGTAGAGATCTGAGGGCTGCAAGCTCACCAGGTGTCAGGTTGGAATGGTAGTGCCTGCAATGAGGATTAAAGTTAGTGGTGTTTTCCATGCATTGGTTAACAAAATAATCAACAGCAGCAAAACGTCCTGGAGGGGGTGTCCATGCACTTCGCTGGGGATTGATGTCATTGATAGTTCTGGTGATACTGTCATCATCTGTGGGAAGAGGAGTCATATTAGAAAAATGAGCTGCAAGGCGTACTCTACGATAGAAGCACTGCAGATCAACTTGAACCTGGGGTGCATCAAGATATCTGGGTGTGGGCACAAAAGAGAGCTACAAAGTAAGCTCTTATGGCACAATTTGTATTGCTGTGTTTAATACTGTTCTTTTATGTTTTTAAAAATCAAGTATTATGTGAATCCAGGAGATATATGAGAGACCCATTCAGGCTGAATTGAGGTAGCCCAGCTTATTCCTGTCAAGCCTGAGAAGGAATAAGGTCTACTGCTCAGGCGATAGACTCTCACTCCAATAATGAGAGAGACCTACTAGAAAAAGAAGCTGCCTTACGGGAAATATCTGTTGCCTTGAGACTTACTAGTGTTATGGGCTGTTCCAATTTAAGTATGTATATAGGCTGTCCTGCATTTAAGGCCCATTTTATTACTTTTGTATCCTGAATGATCATCTGCCTTAACAAATGACACATGGAATTAATGTGTTAAACATAATTTCTGTATGTCTGCCTTCTACCTTTCTTACCCCTTCACAGGGTACAGAATGTGGGAATTTGTACTTGTCTCCCCATGCATATGACTATTGGCAATGATTCCTATAGCAAGAAGGATACTGTATTCATCATTAATATCCATAGTCAACCCACAAGATAGGCTTCAGAGGACACAGAGGGGACAGCACAAAAAGAAGCAATCTCTTTTTCAAAAGCCAAGAGAGCAGGAAATGTGGCTAAAGAACCAGCTGAGAGCAGTAGTTTTGATCCACAGCTGCAAACTGCGGAGACCCCAACCATGGGTGTCTCTCCCATAGGAGGAGGGTTTGTCCTAGGGAAGATCAGGCATGAGGAGTTTTGTAGAGGTCAATAAGCTGAACCATCTCTGCAGAAACTAAGGAAACTACAGCAGCTGCAAGCACCGAGAGTGACCCTTAAAAAGGTAGGAAGGAAATTTACTGGGAAATGGTCTTCTGTATAGGAAGCAAATACCTCAGCAGGTCCAGAAAATGGGGTAATTTGGCTGCTGGTTGTCCATTAGGAATATGGAAAGTAGCTCTTGACCATTGCACATGGCATCCCTTTTTCAGGACACCTGGGCGAAAGGCATGTAAAAAGGCAGCATACTGTACAAACAATTTTTTACTGGCCCTGGCCCAGTATATTCAAAGATGTGGCTACTTGCTGCTTGACTTGTCTGCAGTGCCATCATGTAAGAAAGGTTGGGGACAAGGCTAATGTAGCTTTGATTCCACTGCCCATAATTGCTGAGCACTTTAAGAGGGTGGCTGTGGATATTGTAATGCCTGTAAGCCCCACAAGTCACATAGGATGTGGTACATACTGGTCATAGTAGATTACACAACCAGGTACCTGGCAGCTGTTGTCATGTTCTTCATAGAGGTCAGAAAGGTGGCTGACAAGCTTCTAGGGATTTTTAGTAGAGTGGGATTTCCCCAGAATATCCTCTCAAACCAGGGCCCAAATTATATGTCTGCCTTTCTGAACAGTCTGTGGTAGAAGTGTGGAGTGTGGCAACTAAAAACTTCTCCATACCAGCCCAAGACTAACTGTGTCATTTAATGCCTCACTTAAAACCATATTATGGGCATTTACTAACCAACATGAGAAGGAGTAGAGCAAGTACTTATGCTATCTCTTGTTCCCAAAGGAGCCTTACCCTTCGAGGTCCTGTTTGGTTACAGGGTGAGGGGCCCCTAGCGCTGGTCAGTAATACATACAGTAGATACACAGAATCTCTCAGCAGAAAAGGACTACTTGCCCTTCCCCCCCAGTTTTCTTCCCTGCTTATTCTGTCCCAGTAGACCTTCACTGGTCTCCTGTGACCCGCCCCCTTTTTATTTACTAATGTTCCCCTATATCTATGCCATGCCATGCATGTTTGAAACCCCCACTGTTTTTGCCCCTACTGCCTCTTGTAGCAGGCTTTTCCAGACATCCACCACTCTTTCAGTGAAGCAGTGTTTCCTTACATCCCTCATAAATTTCCCCATTCTAGCTTTGTTTAATGGTTTGTGGTTCTGTTGCATTTTTTTCCATTTAAAATAGGTTCCCTATCTCTACCCTGTTCATTCAATTGAGGTTATTGTAGGTCTCTATAATGTCCCCTCTCTCTCGCCTCTCCTCCAGGGTGTACGTATTGTGATGCCTCAGTTTGTTCTCATACGGATTCTCATGCAACCTATGTACCATTTTAATTGCCCTTTTCTGGACTGCCTATACCCTGGTCATGTCTTTTCTGAGATCAGGTCTTCCTAGCTGTACAAAATATTCAAGGTAAGGTCTCAACAATATTCTATACAGTGGTAATATCACTTCCTTCCTGTTTGTGATACCTCTCATTATGCCCCCAAGCAAGCCACTGATCCTGCCCACTGCCTATTCCACTGCCCTGTAACTTTGAAGTCATGAGATATTTTAACCACTAGGTCCCTCTACTTCAGAGTGACTGATAGTAATTTCCCACCCATTTCATACTCATCTCCTGGTTTTCTATGTCCCAGGTATATGATTTTACATTTTTTGGCATGGAACCCCAACTGCCATACCCTTGACCACTCCTCAAAATTGCTAACTTCCCTTCTTATTTTCTTCACTCTCTCTTGAGCATCCACCCTGTTACAGATCTTGCAGTCATCTGCAAAAGGCATACATTCCCTTTAAGCTCTTCTGCAATGTTAACTTAGGAAGATGTTGAACAGGACTGACCCCGATACTGAACCTTGGTGAACCCTGCTGGTCACTCTCCCATCATTTGACTGAGAGTCATTTACCACCACCCTCTGCCTCCTATCTGTGAAACAGATTTTTACCCAGTCAACAGCTTTGGCTACCACTCCTAGACTATCCAGTTTCTCTAACAGTCTCATATGTGGTACAGTGTTGAAGGCTTTTCTGAAGTCCAAATAGACAAAATCCACTGTCCTTCCCTGATCTATTGCTCTAGACACCCAGTCAAAAAAATCTATAAAATGTGTCTGACGTGAACTCTCCCTTATCAATCCATGCTGTCTTTGGCTTTGCAACCTCCTGGATACAAGATATTCCACTAGCCTTTCTTTTAACAGGGTTTTCATTAATTTCCCCACCTCTGATGTGAGACTGACTGGTCTATAGTTGCTAGCCTCCTAATTGCTGTTGCTTTTATGGAGCAGAACTACATTAGCTATCCTGCAATCCTCTAGGACCTCTCCTGTTTCTAGCGATAAGTTGAATAAGACTGTCAGTAGTGCAGCAAACTCCTCCCTGAGTTCTCTTAGTACTCCTGGATATATCCTGTCTGATTCCATGGTCTTCTCCACTTTCAGGTTTGCAAGTCCCTTCAAGACTCTTTTCTCTGTAAGTGGACTTGTGTTTATCTTCCTTTTGTTCTGCGTTCCGGCTGCTTCTTGTTGGTCTGTCCTCCTCCCTCTCCCATGTGAAGACTGAACAAAAGAATCTATTCAGGATGTCAGCCTTTTCCTGATTATCCTCTCCACAGTCACCATCTCCAGATGTCCTTATCTTCACTATCCCTCCCCTCGCCTTCCTCTTTTGACTTATGTACCTAAAGAAAGTATTATCCCTGTCTGCCTCTCCTTTGGCTATTCTTTCCTTTGTGCTTTTGCTTGCATCACTGCCCTCTCTGCTTTCCTCTGCATTGCCTGGTACTTCTCCCAGTGTTTCTCCTGTGATTCTCTGTACTTCCTGAATGCCATCTTTTTTTCCTTCACTTTCATGGCCACCTCCTTAGAGTACCATAATAGCCTTTTTTCCTCCTGTTGTTACTCACATCTTTCACACAGAGGCTAGTTGCATTCACTATACCATCCTTAACTTGCCTCCATTGTTCATTTCCACCACCCTGGCATCCACTGCTGCCAGGCTGTTCCAAGGCAATTTTCATTTCTTTAAAGTCTGCCCTTCTAAAGTTAATGACCTTCATCCTTATGTGGTTTGTTTCTGTACCCATCTTGATACCAAACCACACTGTATGGTGATAACTAGCCACAAGGAGACTGCTCACATCTGTCACTCTGTCTCTATTAGTGAGCATCAGGTCCAGTATTACTTCATCCCTAGTGGGTTCACTTACTGCCTGAGAAATGCTTCCTGTATAGGTTTTAGGAATGCCCTGCTTCTAGTCAAAGCTGCTGCTGGAAAGCTCCAGTCCACATCAGGGAGACTGAAGTCCCCAACCAGCATCACTTCTCTCTTTTTCATCATCTTGCTAATGTTTTCCCCTACTGCCTTGACCAATTCCTGTCCCTCTGCTGGGGGACTGTATACCAGCTCCATGAATGTGTTGATGAATGTGAAGGCCTGCTGTCCAAAAGGAATTTGTTGTGGAGTATGTCTTGAACTTCAAGACACAGCTCAAAGAGCTCATGCATGCGACTCACCCAGCTGAACCTAGACTTGGAACAGAAAAGACAAAAGATGTGGTACAACTGAGGAGCCAGAACTGGGCAATATGATGTCAGACAGTGAATGGTGTGCTTCTCCCTGTCCAGCAAAGTAAATTGCAGGTAGCATGGGAGTGCGTATACTCTGTGGTTTGGGAGTAAACAAGGTGGAGCCACCCAACATGATGATGAAGCCCTACCAGGATTTAGAAGAAATGGTCTAACCATGTGTAGCTACTCTGAGGAAGAAAGTAGTGCATATCCATTAGTAAATCTCCTTAGCGAAGTCAAGGGAGAATCCTTCATGAACACCATCACCCTGTCAAAGCAGATGACACCACCCAAACAATAGAAATAGGTGGAATGATGCAAATGTTTGGAGGTATGTTTATGGGGAAACCCAGATTTACCACACTGGCCAAAAATCACATGGACACAGGGATCTAAGCCCTACTGAGGCAGACACCATACAGGGTTACAGAGGAAGTTTAGCAAGCTACTGGTTGGAAGCTTAGGGAAATTTTGGCTCTCAGAGTGACACAGAAGTCCAGCAGCCCCTGGGCTTCTACTCTGATGTTAATCCCAAACAAGGATGGATCCACACGGTTTCGCATTGTCTGTTGCAGGTTTAACAGCTGCATGGAGTCAGATGGCTACACAATGCCCAGAACAGGTGAAGCCTTAGAATGGATAGGGGGAGCCAAGTATCCAATTACCATAGACCCAACAAAGGGCTACTGTCAAGTACCCCTGATCCCAGAAACCAGGGAAAGGTCAGCTTTTGTCACCATGTTTGGTTTACTTAAATTCTGGGTAATGCTAGTCTGGATGAAGACTGTGTCAGTAACCTTTTAGAGGGTCCTGGAGCACATTCTGTCTGGGGCAGGTGAGCTGGATCACATCAGGCACATGAAGGAGGTGTTCTGCAGACTGCAGGCTGCAAAGTGGATGGCTCAGGTGGAGAAATGCCTGATGGGGATAGCAAAGGCAAACAGGTGAGGGACTATTACTGGGGACTGCAGGGTACTATCAATGATTTGTCCCAAACTTTAGATGCATAGCAACACCCCTGACAGACCTCACTAAGAAGAGAATACCCCAAAAGATTCAGTGGACAATAGGTTGTGAGGTGGCGTGCTGCCAACTGTAAGAAGTGTTGTGTCTAGCTCCTGGGCTTACTAGCCCAAATTATTCATTACCATTTGTTATTCATGTTGACTCTTCTGACCATTGGACAGAAACTGTTTTGAGCCAGGCCATGACCACAGGAGAAAAATATCCAGTCATATACCTGAGCCAGAAACTGCTAACCAGGGAAGAGGCCTCTGCCACAATTGAAAAACATTGTCTTGGGATACTGTGAGCACTGCAAAGTCCACATCTATATTTAAATAGGAGGGAGTTTACTCTGGGCACTGACCATAACCCCTTAACATGACTCCATAGAACGTGGGAAGAATACCAAGGTACCACAATGGAGTCTCGTGCGACAGTAATACAATATGAGCATCCAGCACTGCAGTGGTTCCCAGTACACCAGTGCAGATGGACTATCTAGGCAGTGATCTGAGGACCAAAGAGTGTGGGTAAACCTTGGAGAAAATGGCTGCCATAATAACAGGCAGAAAAAAGCGAATAACAAAAAATGATACTTAAATTAAAGCAGGGGTGCATGATTGTGGTGAAAATTTTGATCTATTCTTTTTTAATTTATTTTTGATTGCCCCTTTTTTCCTGGCTTGTATAATACCTTTCTTTCTCAGTTTTGAAAATGTCTGCTTTAGCACCTATTTTCACATATGAAATAATAACATAAGTGCTCTTCTTAATATGGCTTGGACTTGGTTTTCATCTGTATTATCAGCTGTTTTGTATACAGTACCTATTGTCCCAAAAGGATAGGGAGCAATGCCTGCTGAATGCTGGTTCATTTTAGTCTGATCAGAAGTGATGTTAAACAATGGATGTTTAGAAACAAAAGAGAACAGCAGTAACAGGGTCCACATTCATCAGCCGTTGTTGTCAACTTGGAAAACATAACAAGAGAGGGTATTGGAGCCCATGCATGTACACCATGCAGCATGTACACACACCCTACATCCCCACCAGAGGGAATGTACAGCATACAAAACCTAACCCACATGTCTGATGGCTCACAGTAATACAGAGACAGCCGAGAGAATAACTAGGAACATAGAGGTTTATGGCAGAAAAGGAACACCTGACCCTTCCATTCTGCCCATTTTACCCTGCCTAATATAAAGATGCAGACCCTACATAGTCTCCAGCCTCTACCCTCCTGCCCCCTTCCCTTACCAATGGTATCTCCAGCCCTTGTTTGGACTCTGGGTTACCTTCCCTACCAATTGTTATGATATCCACATCTATCCCATGTTTTCTTAAATCCTGTTACCATTTTAGCCCCTACCACTTCCATTGGGAGGTTGTTCCAGGGGTCTACTACCTTTTCCATAAAGAAATGCTTTCTCCTGTTCCCTCTGATCTTTGCCCACTCCAACTTCATCTCTAGTCTTCAGACATCTTTGTCTTTGAAAGATGCTCCCTTCCTGTACCTTGTTTATTCCTTTAGGTATTTGAATATCTCAATCATGTCACCCCTCTCTCTCCTGATCTCCAGGGAGTACAGAGCTAGATCCCATAGCCTTTCCTGGTAAGGCTTCTGATATATGCCCTGCACCTGGTTGCCTTCTTTTGTACCCCCTCCATCCTATCTATATTCTAAAATAGATGAAGCCTCCAGATGTGAACACCATACTCGAGGTGGGGTCTCACCAGTGATTTATATAGGAGCAGTATCACCTCCCGCCACCTACTGATATACTCCTTCTTATACAGCCCAACATACAATTTGCCTTTCCCACTGTCTTACTAACATATTAACATACTAAAATGCCAGCAGAATAGACCTAATGGTATTTCATGTCTGCTCGTTTGGTCAGCCCCCACCCTGGGAGCTGACCTTGCTGCCCCCCTCTCCTTCTCTGGCTTCTGCCTTTCCAGTTCCTGATATTCTCACTGCACTGGATTTTGCTTCCAGAACCCTTCCCCTGTACCTGTCCCATCCCCTCTTGAACCCCTACACCATCTCTGCCTCCACCAGCCCCCCTGGGCAGCACATTCCATGGCTCCACCACCCTTTCAGTGAAGTCTTATCACATTGTTTTGCCATGTTAGGTCATCTGATATGATAACCCCAGGTCCCTCTCCTGCCCTATTACTGTGACTAGTACTACATTCCCCCAAGTTCATAAGTGGCCTGTGGGTTTTTATGCCCAAAGTGCATGATTCTGCACTTCTTTGCATTGAATCTCAATTGCCAAGTTTTTGACCAGTCCTCCAACTTCCCCAGGTACTCCTTCATGTTCCCCCCCCCCGGTGTGTCCATCCTGTTGCAGATTTTTGTATCATCCAGACATACCTTCCCTTCCTATCCTACCATAATGTCACCAATGTAGATATTAAAGAAGACTGGTTCTAATACTGAACCCTGTGGTACCCCACTTGCCACCCAACCTGCCCCCCGGTGAACCCCATTTGCTACCACCTTCTGGTTTCTACCACTAAGCCAACTTTCCACCAATCTTACTATTTTAGGACCCAATCCCAGACTGCTCAGTTCGTTCACCAGCCTTCTATGAGGGATGGTGTAGACAGCATTGCTGAAGTCCAGATAGGCCATGTCCACCACCCTTCCCTGATCCTCCACCCTTGTCACCCAATTGTAAAAGTCAGTTAATTTTGTTTGGCAGGACCTCCCCTCTATGAATCCATGTTGCCTCTGGTTCTGGAGACCGCTGGCTCCAAGGTATTCACCAATTCTCTTCAATTCAATTCCGAGTCAGGCTGACTGGTTGGTAATTACCTGTCTCTTCTCTACTACAACTGTTGTGGAGAGGGACCACATCTTCCCTCTTCTAGTCCCCCGGAACCTCCCCAATGTCCAATGACAGGCTGAAGAGTGATGCCAATGGTGCCGCCAGCACCTCTGTGAGTTCCTTTAGCACCCTAGGGTGAACTGCATCTGGACCTTATGCCTTGTCTACCCTTAATCTGGACAGTTCTTTAAGGACACATTCTTCTGTGAATGGACTAGTGTCCACCTCCTGACCCTTTGTGCCCTTTTTATGCAACACTGGACCATTTTCTCCCCCCTCTTCTATGAAAACAGAAGAGAAGTAATTGTTCAGTAAGTCTGCCTTCTGGCTAGCCCCTTCTACTGTAACCCCACCTTCCCCTATCAGTATCACTATTCCTGCCTTTGACTTACTTTTCTCACTGATGTATCTGAAGAATGCCTTATCGCCCTTCTTTACAGACTTGGCTATACATTCCTCAGTATCTGCCTTTGCCTTCCTAGCTATCTGCCCTGCCACACTCTTTTAATCCTTGTATTTCATTCTGTCCTCCTCCTGTGTACATTTATACCTCCTGAAGGCTATTTTTTCCCTTACTGATCTTGCTACCTCCCTGGAGGATCAAAGCGGCCTCTTTCTTTTCTTACCTTTGCTGACCTGTCTTACGTAGAGTTCCATAGCTCTTTCAATTTCCTCTCTAATTACTGTCAACTGCTCCTCAACTCCTCCCATTTTTTCAATGCCTACTAGGGCATTCTGGAGAATTTCCCTCATTTTATTAAAAACTGCATGCCTGAAGTCCCTAACCCTTGTCCTTGTGTGACTAATCTCTGCTCCAGTTTTTATTTTGAACCACACTGTGTGATGAGTGCTGGACCCTAGATTGCCCCCCACCATGACATCAGTGACACTGTCCCCTTGGTTAATATAAGGTCCAGTATCACCCCCCCAAGTTGGTTCCCATACAAGTTGTTGGAGGAATGCTCCTTAAAAGGAGTCCAGTATCTCCCTCCTCCTGGTTGTTGCCATTGCTGGGAGACTCCAGTCCACAACAGGGAGACTGAAGTCCCCCATTAGCAACAATTCCCTCTTTCGGGCCATCCTTTGTACTGCCTGCATTAGCTCCCTATATACTTCTCCCTCCTGTGCTGGAGGCCAATAAATCACTCCTGTACAGATAATGGCCCCTGACTGCTTCTCCAGGGTGACCTACAGTATCTCTGCTTCCCCTTGCTTCTCCTGCACCACTGAAGCCTGCATACTGTCACTCACATATAAGGCTACACCCCTCAACTTGACTTGTCCCTTCTAAATAGATTAAAGCCCAAGATGGGTATCTCCCAGTCCTGGTTTTTGGTACACCAGGTCTCCTTAATGGCCACCAGGTCCAGATCCTCCCCTGCCGTTGTGGCCTCTAGATCCACTATTTTGTTGCTCAGACTCCTGCCATTCATGCATGACACCCTACAAGTTCTTCCTCTCTTTACTGCTTCCCCTTTCCTTAACACCTTCCCCCATTTGTGGAGGATGCCAGCTACTGTAGATAACTTCCTCTGGTTACGTCCTTCTTTCCTTCCCTAGCCTCATACTCTCTCCTTTTTAGCTTAAATTCATAGCCTTGGCTAAGTATTCCTGCAGTTTCTCCTGCAGTACCCTGGACCCTGCCTCATTTAGATGCAGCCTATCTTTCGAATATAACCCTTCATCCTTCCACATGTCCTATAGTGGGTCCTATCATTATACAGATTGGAATGGGGTGCAGCATGTCCCATGCCCCAGGACAACCTGTTCCAATCAGGTGCTGCAAATCCTAATTAGGAGCACAGACTGCTACTAGGGTGGCTAGCCCAAAACTCACCAAATGTCCAAAGTAATGCTCACTCCACCAGCTGCTCACAGACTGCTCAGATAGCAAAATTTCAGGAAAAAAATGTTTATTAACAGACGATAGGCAGTGCCTCTATGCAATAAATATCAATGCGGTTTACAGTCTGCTCATCCTAAGCTTAAACCGTGGCACCAGCACTTCAACTCCTAAGAGTCTTCATCAGGGGGTGTAGTCTGAGGGACAGCAGCTACAGATTACATACACCCAATATCATACTGTAACATCATAACATTCCAACATGCTTAAGTGGCATAGAGATAGTACAAGAATATAACTAAATAACTGTTTCATACAAAACGGTTATATACTGTACAAATGCCTAATGTTTCACTATGCAGTGCTATTTTTATGTCTTTATAAAAAGATTCTATGGTAGATGTTGATATAGTAAACACCAATATACCAAAACCTCAGAAAAAAAGTAGAAATTAAATCAGAAATATAGTGAAAAGTTCAGGTATTATGACCAATGTTATGGGATCACCAAGCTGGCCCAGTGGCGCTGAGGGTTGAGGCTCTAGATGCTACACCTCACACCATGCCGGTGATCCGGGGTCAGGAATTAGCTTGGGTCATCGGGGGTTGACAGGGGAGGAGAGGATTGAGCATCCAGAGGGCAGCTCTCCTCTCCTGTGGAGGGTGGGTGAGTGACTCCCTGGCACTAGCGACTCCCAGCAGAGGCTGGGGATGCAACAGCCAGGAGATCATGTCGGTGATGGGTTGGGAGCATCAATGGACATCTGTGGGAAGGGCACAGGAGAGTGCATTCAGCCCATGCTGGATGTCATTGCATGTCTGCACTCTTGGGGAGGGGGTTCACATTCACGCACAAACAAGGAAACCACCTGTTGACTGGGAGGAAGACATTGCCTGCCCCCACCTTCAATACCAGACCCTGCTCACTGGATCTTGACTCACCCTTCACTTCTGCCTGAGGGGCACTAGATGAGGTAAGAACTGGGGAGCTGAAGGTGGCCCTGCCCCGGGGGCAATGACAAGTGGGTTCTCCAGAGGTGTGTCACGGGTGGAGAGAGGAGTTTGAGAGAATGGCTCGGGAAGGTCTCGGCAGGAGGGGAACAGGATGAATGTCTGATGGGGCCCCAGCTAGTGGTGACAGGAGGTAAAAATAGTAAAAAAAAAAAATAAATGTTATGGGATCACCCAATATCAAAAGCCAGTGCTATATCTCTCAATGTTGGGGTAGTAGGGGATCTACACGAACAATTGAGCCATGGTAGACCTGAAAAATTAACAAAGAAAGAAAACAGAACATGGTTATATCGGAGGTCAAATCATGCGCAAAAGGTTAAGCGGCAAACAATACATTTTCCTTATACTTCCTCTTATAGGTTAAACCGTGCTATTCAAGCATATTCAGTATATCACAAAAAGAGCAATTAAAGTCACATTTATATGGCCCAGTGGAGCTGAGGGTTGAGGCACTGGATGCCACATCTCGTGTCATGCTGGTGACCTGGGTTCAGGAATGAGCCCGAGCTGTTGGAGGTCAGCAGGGGAGAAGAGGACTGTATGTCTAGTGACAGCTCTCCTCACCTGAGGAGGGTGGGTTAATGATTCCCCAGTGCTAGCAACTCCCAGCGGAGGCTGGGGGTGAAACTGCCGGGGGATCACATCAGGGACGAGGAAAAGCAATGGCGGACATCCGTGAGAAGGGTGAGAGAGGGCATGCTAATTCTGCACTGGACGTCATTGCACATCCATGCTCCTGGGGGGGGGGGGGTCACGAACAAGGAAACCACCAGTTGGCTGGGAGGAAGATGTCACCTGCCCCCACCTCCAATGCTGGATCCTGCCCACCTAATCTCATTTCGCTCATCACCTCCACCTGAGGAGCATTAGAAGAGGGAGCACCGAGGAGCAGAAGACAGCCCCACTTTGGGGGTCATGGACCGGGAGATTCTCCAGAGGTGTGTCGCGGGTGAAGGGAAGACAGAGAGTTCGGTCCAGGAGGATCTCAGCAGGAGTGGAACAGGCAGGATGACCTATGGGGCCCCAGCCAGTGGTGACAGGAGGGAAAAATAGCTGTAAAAAAAAAAAAAGCCATATTTATAAATGTGGCTTCAAGTTCCAATTTTCATTTAGGCCCTTAGGTTTCAATGTACCAGGCTTAAAAATTCAACCATTTTGCTTTTTGAGTAGCAGAATTTTTCTATCAACCCCTCTCCTAGGGGACTGGACCGTTTTGAATCCCATAAACTTTAGCTGTTTGGGGTCAGAGCTGTGTTTTTCAAAAAAGTGTTTGCCTACAGGTTTGTCTACCTTTTTATAGTATATGGTTAGGGTTTGTTGTGGATGGAAAATTATGGTTTTTCAAATCCTGTTGTAGGACAGTTCAAAGATCAAAAAAGTTGTTGTACTATTGTTCTGACGTTACATCAATAGTACAACAACATTTTCCCCTTGAGCTTCTACTTGATTGGTGGAAACAGGCAGTGATTTAAAAAATGCATTCTAAAATGGCGGATTCACTTAGCGAGCGGTCGGGCGAGCAGACAGTTTGGGCATGGACTGCCATAATTGGCTCCGTGTGTCCAAACTATCAATTTGCAGTTTTTTTGGTTTTGTTTTTTTTAAATCTCTGGCACAGTTATGGTAAAAACAGAGCTGGACCGCAGCGAGGAGTACCAATATATTTGGGGACAGAGCGCAATCATAGTGAGGAAGATCAGTATCTTGTGGGATGGGACTTGAGCGAGGACCAGTGCAGGAGTGGCAACGCAAGGTATGAACCTTGTGTTCATTTTGGGGGAACCATATACTATGAAAAACAGTGGATGGTTGACCATCCACAACTAGGTCTGTGTTTCCATCTCGGGAGTTGATGATGCCATGGAGATCTCTCGAGCTTTGCTCTCGAGGTCTCTGTGACATCATCAACTCCCTCGATGGAAACACAGCCTTGTTGTGGATGGTCAACCATCCACTATTCTATATATTGATTATGGAGCGAACGTGTTCTTGAATCCTCAGGTTAAGATTTCTGATTATTTTACCAATGTGCAATGGACGACATGAATACCACAGTACATACACCTCAAATGTTGTGTTATAGTTAATAAATTCTCTAATTTCGGACTCCTTCTCTATTTCTGGATGTTTAAATGTTTTTTCTTCTACTGCATAAGTGCAAATGTTGCAATTCTTACACCTGTGAAAACTTGTAGGTTTTGCAGGTAACCAACTGCTTGGATATTTTTTTAGGTCACAGTCTAATTGACTATGGACTAGCATGTCTCTGATACTTTTTGCCTTGCTGAAGGAAATCCTTGTTTTTTGTCCCATTACCCTTCCTACTCCTTCATCACCCAGGACAATAGGCCAGTTCGTGTAGATTATGTTCCCTATCTTCCAAGCAAAGTGATTGTACTCAGTTACAAATGTAATCAGGCCACATTCAGCATTTTTACCTTTCTCAGATTCTTTTAATAGATGATCTCTGTTTAGAGTTTTGGCTCTATCTTTGGATCTTCTTAGCAACTCTTTGTCATACCCTCTTTATAGAAATCTTTCCATTAGTTCTGCTGCCTGTAGTTCAGAATCCTCTAGTGTGCTGCAATTATGTCTAAGTGTTATAAACTGACTATGCAGTATTGAGTCCTTGAGTGATTTGGGATGTGCACTGTGTGCTTGTAGTTGGTGGCAGTAGTATTGTGGTAACACTTGGTTTCCACTACAGTTTTGCCTCCCTGTATGGTGTTTTTCAGGGTAAGATCCAAGAAGCTGAGGCTTGATCGGTCTGCAGTATGTGTAAATTTTAAATTAAAACTGATATAGCCATGAAACAAATATCTCAGTTGCACTCAGGTCTCCCTCCCACACACGCACACACCACATCATCAATAAATCAGTACCACTTAATGATGTTGTTATAATATGGATTTACTCTTCTGTTAAAGACCAACTCTTTTCCTCAAAAGCCCAAGAATAGGTTGGCACAGGAAGGGGCCATGGCTGCCCCCATTACTATGCCACATGTTTGAATAAAGTGCCTTCCTTCCCTCTAGTTCAAAAGGTTTTTTCTCTAGAATAAACTCCAAGGCCTAAATAATAAAATCACTCAGTACACTGTCCTGGTTTAGCTGTTTAAAGAGAAAGTATCTGCATGCTTCTACCCACTTTCTGTGTCTTATGGATGTATAGAGTGCTTCAAGCATCAATACTTAACCAGCAATAGGTTTCTTTCCATTCAAAATTGTCCAATTTCCTTCAAATGTGTAACTAACCTTCCATCATTTTTGAAGGACACAAGAGATGTCTTAAGGAAATTGGACAATTTTGAATGGAAAAAAACTTATTGCTGGTTAAGTATTGATGTATGAACATACAAACATACGAAAATGCCAGCAGATACAGGCCATAGTAGTCTATTGAGTCTGCTTGAGTGTGCAGTTTCCTATCTAATCTTCTACAGCTGCCCTCCCAAACACCTGTATTATCCCCCCAGACTGTCTCCACCCCTCCCCTGTTTCCCCTCAGTTATAATCTTATCTCTTAACTCTGTCCCACCCCCTCTTAAATCTGCCCACAGTTGCCAGCGAAATCACCTCCTCTGGAAATTGGTTCCACTTTGCCACTACCCTTTCTGTGAAATAGTGCCCCCTCATTTCCCTCTTGAATTTATCCACCTCTAATTTCAGACTATGCCCTCTTGTATTCCTCCCTCCTCCCCCTTAGTCTCAATAGGATCTATGACAGTCGGTTGACAATTTCGTTGTCGACCGGCATTACAGCGACTCAATTATGTTGACCGCATTTGCGGTTGGTGTAAAGGGAGTGACTTCCAACTGTGTTTTCTTTGGGGGACTTTGCCCCGACCCCCCCATGTGGGCAACTCTGCCCTCCACACCCCCCACTATTTAATTAATCAACTCCAAGTAGGAGTTGCTTTGGGAAGGGGGTGCAATACCCCCCAGATAGCAGTGCCGGGGTCCCGTGCCGACATTATAGTAACCTGTCGCTGTTATTGCTGTACTGTTGGGCGCTGTAAAGTTGTCACCATAGCGATGGTATACCGTCTCAACATGTCTTCAGAACTTACCCTATTTATGCCCTTTAAATATTTATAAGTCTCAATCAAATCACCTCTCTCTCTCTCTCCTATTCTCCAGGGAATACCTGTTGAGCTCCCTCAATCCTTCCTCATATGGCATGTCCCCCAGGCCTAGGATAATTTTTGTTGCCCTACACTGTACCCCGTCCAGTAGATTGATGTCTTTCTTTAAGAATGGGCTCCAGAACTGCACACTGTACTCTAAGTGTGGTCACTCCAGCAACCTGTACAATGGCAGGATGACTTCCTTCAAGAAGTGATCCCTCTGGCAATGTACGCCAGCATTTTATTAGCTTTAGTTGTCAGCTTCCTACACTGTGAAGAATGATACATGTTCTCTGTCATTAGTACCTCTAGGTCTTTCTCCTCCATTGAGGTGGATAACTGCACTCCCCCAGCCAGTAGCCATACCTAGGGTTTCTGACTCCCAAGTGCATGACCTTGCACTTCTTAGCATTAAATCTCATCTGCCAACTGTCAAACCAGTGCTCAAGCTTTGCCAGATTATCTTGTAGAATCTGCTTCCCCTCCTCACTGTCCACCACTCTTATCATTATGTATACTGTTTTTTATGATGTAAGCACTTAACTATTTGTCTGTACGTCAGTAGCAGGACTTCATTGTGAATGTATGTATGTCTCAGGACCTCCTTGTGAATGAGCTTGCTCAGCGGAGTTTTCCTGCAATAAACTTGAAACTTGAACTTGAACCACCACACCAGTCTTAGTGTTGTCGTCGAACAGGCAAATTGTACTCTTGATCCTGTCTGCTATGTCTCCAATGAAGATGTTGAATAACACTGGCCCAAGTACTGAGTCTTGTGGTACCCCACTGGTGACAGCTCAGGGAGATGAGAGCAACCCTCTAACACTTACCCTCTGTTGCCTATCCTGCAGCTAGCTCCTAACCCATCCTACCAACTTATCCCTGGCTCCCAGGGCCCTCAGTTTACTGATCAACCTCCCATGATGCACCGAGTCAAAGGCCTTGCTAAAGCCCAAATATAAGACATCCACTGCATGGCCCTTATCAAGTGCCCTTGTCACCCAATCATAAAAGTCAATCAGGCTGGTCTGGCAGGATCTACCTGTGACAAATCTATGTTGCCTATGGTCCTGGAGCCCATTCTCCTCCATAAATATCACCAATCTCTCCTTTAGAATAGACTCCATTAGCTTCTCTATAATGGAGGTAAGACTGACTAGCCTGTAGTTACATGGCACATCCCTGGGCTCACTCTTATGGAGTGGCACCACATGTGCCATCCTCCAGTCCATATGAACACATCCTGTCTCTCGAGAGGTGTTGAACAGGTCTGCCAGGGGCTCCGCCAAGACCCCCAACTCCTTCAGGATGTTTAGGTGCACACCATCTGGTCCTGGAGCCTTATCAACCCTCAGGGACTTAAGGCCTTCTAGTACCCTATCCACCGAGATTACCCCATCCATAACCCCCACCCTACCCTTCCTGGATTTCCTGGAATACTCCTCCCTGTCCACCTCCTGACAAGATTTTTGTATATCTGATGAATGCGGCCCTCTTCTTCCTCACTTTCTCCTTTACCCCTTTGTTTAACAAGCTCAGCTTTTTGGTTCTTGATTTCTTACTTTGGGTCTTAGTATATGTATCAGTGGCCTCTGTCATAACCAGCTTGATGATGGACTATTTCTGGTCAGCAGCCATGTCTGGGCAGATTTTTGGTGAGATGCCCCACAAGTATTTCCCATATCCTACTGAAGTCCGCATTTCTGAAGTCCACCACTTTTATCTTGGTCCTGGTTGCATTCTTTCCTAAACTGAGGAAGAGTCACACTGTGTGGTTGTCACTTCCTGCTGTGGGGTCCTCCACCCATATGTTTTGGACATTCTCCCCATCCGGCAACACCAGGTCCAGTGTATTACCCTCCCTAGTTGGCTCTGTTACCATCTACATCAGGAATCTGTCTTGGAAGGCATCCAGAAGGACCTGCTTCCTAGCATTAAAGGTAGCCGGGGTGCTCCAATCAACCCCTGACAGATTGGAATTCCCTACAAGAACAGTATTACCCTTGCCACAGATCCACCTGATTTGATCTCCCAACTCCCTGTTGCTTTCCTCATTTTGATAAGGTGGACTGTACACTATTCTCAGCCTTACCTTTCTCCCTCTCGAGTCTTGGAGCTGTACCCATAAGGATTCAGTCCCACCCTTTTCCCCTTCCTCCCTGCTGCATAGAATCCCCTCCCTAACATAAATAGCCACCCCACCCCTCTTCCCCTTCATTCTGTCTCTTTGGTACAACTTGTACCTAGCGATCAAGAGGTCCCTGTCCTGGTTTTGGGTGGCCCAAGTCTCAGTGATGGCAGCTATGTCCACACCACCTTCTGCCATCAATGCCTGCAGCTTCAACATCTTGGTTTCCAGGCTCCTTGCATTCAAGGATACCACCTTCCAGCATGATCCCTGCCCACTCCCCACCTTTTCCACTACTCTGTCACCTCCCCTTTTTTATTCTCCTCCATCCCCACCTGTCTGCCTATGGGGGTAAGCCTTTTGGACTCCCTCGTCTGGTGGCACTGACTATTGCCCCACCATTCATCTCCCCCCTTACCTAGTTTAAATGAATCTTAGTTGCTATATACTCCCCCAGTTTATGTTTCAGTATCCTGAGCCTTCCTTGCTTAGATGCAGCCTGTCTGGTGAAAACAGTTCCTTGTTCTCCCATGTCCTACCCCACCCCCACAAGACCGTACACCATGGCATCACACCACTCCCTTAGTCACAGATTGAATACCTCAATTCTTTGCTTTCTAGCTGTACTCACCCTTGGGACAGGGAGGACCTCTGATAATGCCACAGATCTTCCTACATCACTGCAGAGCCTCCCAAATACCTTGAACCTCTCCTGCACCTCCTTAACTCTACACCCTTCCAGGTCATTAGCATCCAGATGGACCACTATGTGAGGCTTTTCTCCATCCTTCCCCACACATCTAGGAATGAACTGTACTACCCTTCCTGCCATCATGCCTGGCATACATTCCACCCATATGTAGCCTTTCCTTGCACCCTTTTTTTCCTCATCTCACTCCATTCAGTATTGAGTCCCCTGGAATGATGGCCCTCCCCCTCAACTCCTTCTCACCTCCGATGTGCTTTTCATCCTTCTAATCACTGTTCTGAGCTCCTGCATCACTTTTAATGCCTGCTCCATCCAATGCCCCTCTTGTCCCCTGCACTATCCCTCTGTTCTGCCCCTCTCCTTCCGCACCCAGCATCCTGACTGGACTAGCTCCTGCCCTTCTCCTACTGTCCCTCAACTGCTCCCCCTCCCCCCTCTGAGAAGGCAAATTCACCTGCTGCCCTACTCTCCTCCTTGCTAAAGCTTCACTCCAGTGTTCTGTCTTCACACTCTTCTAATAAACTGCTACAGCCTCTTACACTAACCTTCCCCATGACTACCGCCCTCCTCTCCTGATCCCATAAGCTTGCCAGCACTGAGAGCCTGTTCTTAGACTCCCTCCCTTTGTCCTGAGGATCCCCAGATACCCTGCCATGATGCACCTTACCCTGCTCCATACCTGTTCCATTTCTCCTCAAGTTCTTAACCACTCTCCATGTACCCATCTCAATTCTGCACACCCTGAGCTGTCACTGACATTGGGCCCAGTGTGCTACTCCCATATGTTACCCCCAAACCTCCCAAGTTGTTGCCTGGTGGAGACAACCTACTGCATTCTTGACCCCAGCCTCTACATGTGCCACTGCCCTCCCTCTCCCACTGACCCTAACCCCTTCTCCATTCCTCTCTCCCTAGCTCCCACCTGAGCCAATTTATTTCATCCCTTATTTGACCCAGCTGTTTGCATATTAGGCACCCCCCATGCTCCGCAAAGTGTTTAGGAATACTACTGCACCACATCCATTGCAGCCAACCACTCTTCTCTTATTATCCCACCCCTCCAGACTATTTGGCACCACCCCATCTTCCCTCCACTCACTCCTCCTGTCTATTCCCACCACCGTAGCCCCACATCCCTGGTGGGTCTATATGTGGTTTACTCACAAGACCTGCACAGGTGCTATAGCACAGACCAAGTTGATCAAGGGGGCATAAATGAGTAATGATCACCTCCTAGCAAGCAGAAAGCCCACCTCCTCTATATCAGGGACCCAGGTACCCTCCACAATAGTACAACAATTTACCCACTACAGTGCCTGTATGAGGAACTTGACCTGATAATGTACTGTATAGTGTATCACCCCCTCCATTCCAGCATCTTTTACAGTAGCCTCTTTCCTACAAGAAGCAGCCCATATATATGTGTGTATATATATATATATATATATATATATATATATATATATATATATATATAATGGTAACACAGTAGTGCTACCATAGTTAGGGTTGAGTAGCACTTTTAAGGTTAAAGGGTCAAATTTTGCACCTTAATAACTTTGCCACTGTTCAACGGATTTACCTGAAATTTGGTAAGCACAATTAGGCTTAGTAGATCTTGGGATGTGCCAAGTTTCGTACTGGTCGTATATACAGCTGTGGAGTTATTATGCGACAACCAATTGCGCAATTACGCTTTTTTGCAATTTCTTTGCTCTCGCCTACAGGGAGCATGGTTTGTGCGACCTGTCCAAAGACTTTAGAGAATGTGTGGCTAGGGTCCCTGATGTGGCTTTTGAAGATTTCATGAAAAAATATTGAATGGTTCAAAATTTATTCAAAAAACAAGCTCCCATTGTAAGTCAATGGGAAAAGTTAAAATATTCAACACTTTCGCAAATGCACTTTTCAGTGTCACAGATGGCCCTAGTAGTGTCGCAAATCTGCCATTTTGTTTTCAGTTGGTGATCAGAAAAATGCTTGCCATTTAAATTTGGGACCCTCTAGGGACACAATTCTTTTTGTGTTCACCTAGTCGGACCCTGAGGATGCAAGCCATGTCTTTATTTTGGGGTTAAACACCCAAGAAATATGTTTTTCAAATTTCTGGAAACAGTAGTGTCACAAAGTAGTGTCACAAGCACGACACTTTCGCAAATTCTTGCAAAAAGTGTCACAAATTGCTACACTACTTTTCAGGCTATGGCCAAAATGACAGGAATTCTTTGCCACCCTGCTGCAAACAAACAGTTTGGTCTTTTGGGCTGATATTTTGAGGGAATGCAGCCAACATCTCACAGATGTGCCTTTTGGTGGTTTGGTGAAATAATATTGCATGGCTACAAAGTTATGGTACTCCAAAGTTGGCATTTTTTCCCATAGACTAACATGGTGGCATATGCCGCGCCTTTTGGGCTCATATCTCGAAAACGATGCGAGATACAGATTATTTGTTGTGATTTACATAGCCCTATGGGCTATGTAACAAAAACCAAGCTAGGAAAATCAAGATTTTTGTGAAAGTTAAATTTTTTTTGTACCTCATGCGGTTGCTGAGATATTAGCAATTAAGTACTTCCAATGCTTGTTTTAAGCTTCGATCCCCATTACAATGCATACATTCTTTGTACATACTGTGTTTCTGTATGCACCTGTTTGGCAAAAACAGGGTATGCGCTTCTGTTACTGTTACAGTTACTGTTTCCACTTGTGTTTATGTCTCCATTTGCATTACCGTTTCCGTGTACGCCACTGTGTGCGTCACCCTTTCTGTTGTCATTCGTGCTTGCATTTTCGTTACTGTTACCATTTGCATTTCCACTACTGTTTCTGTTTGTGTTTTTGGTTTGCGTCACCATGTGCATTGCCATTTGCATTTCTGGCAGCCCTTTCGTTTGCGTTTGCGTTTCTCTTTCGTTCTGCATCTTCCTTGCTATTACTGTTACCATTTGTGTTTGCAATTGCGTTACTGTGCACATGCATATTACGATTTGCATTTCCATATGCACTTATGTTTTCTTTTGTGCTTCTGTTTCCTTTGCTGTTATTGTTGCTGTTACCATTACCATTTGCGTTTACAATTGCGGTACTGTGCCTGTGCGTGTTTTGGTTTGAGTTTCCATACACGCTTCTGTTCCCGATCTGTTTCTCTTTCCTTTGGCGTTATTCTTCATGTTAACTTTACCATTTGCATTTACAATTGCGGTACCGTGCCTGTGCGCATTACGGTTTGCGTTTACGTGTGCACTTGCATTCGCGTTTCCGTTTCTGTTCCCTTTCGCGTTCCTTTTGCTGTCACACTTAACATTTCCTTTTAAAATACCTCTGCCATCACTGTTCGCATTACCAGTTGTGTTTTCATACATGCTTCAATGTCCATTTGCGTCACTGCTCGCTTTGGTGTCACTTTGCACTTGCGTTTCTATTAACATTTCCTTTACCATTTACGATTGCATTACCATCCGCGCCACTGTTCGTGCTTCTGTTTACATTGCTGTTCCTGTTACTATGTCACAAGACATCACGTGGTGTGAGTATATATATTATAGGGGCACGGTTGCACCCCTATAGTTAGGGTTGAGTACGCAGTTCAATGTTAAACTCAAAACTTTGCACTTTAATAACTTTGCAACCATTCAATGGATTTGCACACAATTTGGTATGCACCATCCTGTGGCATAGATCTCTTGATATGGTAAGTTATGTTCCAGTTGGATGTGCTGTCTCTGAGTTATGGAGAGGTAAAAAAATATGTTTTCATTCATTGACTTTGCTGGAATTTTTCTTTGAACTTGCCTACAGCCCAGAGGGTTTGTTTTTTGGGCTGAAATTTTCAGCTCAAAAATGGACTACCCCACAGATGTGCCTTTTGCTAGTCTGGTGAAAAAGTAATAAGCAGTTTTCAAGTTATAGCAATTTAAAATTTTGAAAAAATGGTTTCTGAGCATGCTCAGTAAGCACTTCAAGATAGCTGTATGAAACAAAGTAGGAATCCTGCTTCGTATGGGAAAATTCCTACTTTGTATGGCTACCATCTTGTTTTTAGTTTTGCCTGAAAAATTCTAATTTTGAAACCTCTCAAAATGATATTCTGGGAAGGAAACAACACATGTAGCTTGCTTATTGGGATCCACAATGTGCATTCTGTACTTTACTGCTCGAAAAATGCCCTTAAAATGTATTTTATTTAACATTTCAATTCTTTGTTCATATTGGCATCATACAAAGTAGGATCCTGATTCATATGCCGAGATACGAAGTAGGATCCTACTTTGTGAGCCGTAGAAATTAGGATCTTGCTTTGTATATGGAGATACACAGTAGGATCCTTCTTCATGAGGCTAAAGTGCAGAAATGTTTGAACTTATGTTGCCATCTCAGCCATTTTTCATTACTGTTTCACCAAATTTTCAACATGGGCCTTTTGGGAGCCCACCTCATGAACACTGGTGCTGTCATTTTGTTACTCTGTCCTAAAAGGTGATTTCGTGGTCACTGCATGAAATCACCTTTTGCAACCAATTAACAAAATGACAGTGCCAGTGCTCATGAGGTAGGGTCCCAAAAAGTCCATGTTGAAAATTTGGTGCAAAAATACCAAAAAACTCCCAAGTTATGTGCAGCATTGAAATTTCACTACACACGAGTGTAACTTTTGCAATTTTTAATATTTTCACTCCAAATTTTCAACATTGCCATTATTTCAAACCACCTCATGAACAGTACAACTGTTGTTTTTCATATCCTGCTTGAAACATGTTTTCACTCCTGTGGCGTGGAATGGTGTGTATACCACACAAAATCACCCTTCAGGACTGAGTAATGAAATGACAGTGCTAGTGCTCATAAGGTGGGATCCACAAAAGGCCATGCTGAAAATTTGGTGAAAAAATTTCTAAAAATGCCTGATTTTTGTGTGACCGTCGACTTTATTCAACACACGCGCATAACCTTCCTACGTTTCAATATTTTGATGTCAAATTTTCAACATAGCCATTTTTTCACAACACCTCATGAACAGTGCAGCTGTAATTTTTCACATCCTGCCCAAAATTTGTTTTCATACCCATAGCGCAGAATGGTGTTGCAGTTGTGCATTATTAAGTTTTGCCTTGCATTTCACAATTTTTCTGTACTGGGGTACATGAGGTGCGGTAATAAGATGGCTATGCTGACAATTTAGTCACTGATGTTTGATACATGGATGTGCAGGGCCCTCACCTACATACATATGCACATCTATGGAGGGGTTGGAGCTCAGGGTCCAAAGGACCCTGCTCTCCCACATTAAAATATGGACACTATTATCACATCTCAGAAAGTAAGGAAATTAATTGCAAAAAACTCCATTAATGCATCAGTTAGGGTTTCAATTACAGAGACAAAAGTATGGAAATTCAGTGTTAGGGTTTCTACCCCTACCACCCCACCCCTACCCTCCACTCACCAACAGGCTAATGCCTTGGGGTCATTAGCCATAACTCTCACCCCATTCTATGTTCAAGGAAACTGAGATGGTGCAGTATAGGAGAATGGGGTGAGAATTAGGGTTGACTTCCCCAAAGCACACCCTAACTTCTGTTGGTGTGTGGAGGGTGGGGCTTGGTGTAGGGTGGTAAGGGTAGGAACCCTAACACTGAATTTCCATATTTTTGTCTCTGTAATAGGAACCCCTAACTGATGCACTAATACATATATATATATATATATATATTGTATATGGTGCAAGTATATTACATATACTTAAGGTGCCAGTATATTGTAGATATAATCAGTATTGAGTGCCACTTTCTTTTTTTTCCAATTGTTTAACCAAGTGAGACACACTAAGCTAAAAGCTTGTTTACAGGTGCAGCCTGGGAGCACAGGGAAGTTAAGTGACTTGCTCAGTGTCACACAGTATGCAAGTGGGGGCTGTGGGATTCAAACCCAGGTCTCCAGATTTGCAGCTCAGAGCCTTAAACCACTGTGCTATACTGTCTAAGCTGATCCTCTTTGTTCCCACCTGCCATCCAGTTCCTCCCCCAGGGTCCACCTGGTCTCAAGTAACTCAAGCTAACACATTTAGAGATAGCACTGAGTGGGAGGGAAGAAACAATAGGCCACAGAGTATGTAAAGTCAGAATGTGATGTCCATAAGACACAGAAAGGGGGTAGAAGCATACAGATACACTGTCCTGGTTTAGCTGTTTAAAGAGAAATTATCAACTGATTTTATTATTTAGGCTTTGGAGTTTATTCTACAGAAAAAAACTTTTTGTATTTGAGGGAAGACACTTTATTCAAACATGTGGCACAGCAATGGGGGCAGCCATGGACCCTTCCTGTGCCAATCTATTCTTGGGTTTTGGGAAAAAAAGAGTTGATCTTTAACAGAAGGGTAAATCCACATTACAACAACATCATTAAGTGGTACCAATTTATTGGTGATGTGGTGTGTGTGTGGGAGGGATACCTGAGTACAATTGACATATTTGTTTCATGGCTATAACAATTTTAATTTAAAATTTACACATACTGCAGATGGATCAAGCCTCAACTTCTTGGATCTTACCCTGAAAAACACCATACAGGGAGGCAAAATGGTAGTGGAAACCAAGTGCTACCACAAAACTACTGCCACCAACTACAAGCACACATTGCACTTCTTAAATTACATATGGACTCAATACTCTATAGTCAGTTCATAAGACTTAGACATATTTGCAACACACTAGAGGATTTTGAACTACAGGTAGCAGAACTAACGAAAAGATTTCTGTAAAGAAGGTATGACAAAGAGCTGCTAAGAGAATCCAAAGATAGAACCAAAAATCTAAATGGAGATGATTTATTAAAATAATCTGAGAAAGGTAAAAATGATGAATTTGGGATATGTTGGAGTGTAAAACATCCAGTCCTTAAGTACCCCAGCAATCAATTAATTCAAAATGATTAATAATTAATTTCACATGGGTTGGATAAACTTTGAATCAAACTGAAAATAAAACAATTATCAAAACAGCAACCAAACCTGTTATCTTTAAATATAATAGTAAAACAACAAACAATAGATAACATACAATACAAATTTGATAAAAGGATTAGTTAAAACAATTACAAGCAGCATCAGACAATAACTTTTGTTTAAGTAGTCCCTTGAAACAAACAGCCTTATGACAGTTTGTAATATTACTAGGTAAATGATTCTACAGTCTAATGGTCCTAAACTGTATTTAATTTTGTGCAAAATTAGTACGAAATAATGGGTAAATTAAATAGATATCTACTACTTGATCTAGTGCAAGTAGGATTAATCTTTTTAGGAAATAGACTAGAAATACTATTCTGTAAAAAACCTAACTGTGTTTTACGTAAGAAAGTCAGTGCTCTAAGATTAAAAAGTGCAAATAACAGTAGACGTCCAGATTTCTCATATAAAGTATAATGATGTGCCAGTCTAGATAGGCCAGTAACGAAACGTAAAATGCAATGATAAGTGGATTTCACTTTTTTTAACATTTTCTCAGTAGAGAACAAATAAACTGAAGAACCATATTCTAGAAGTGAAATAAGAAAACTATGGGCTAATATGGTCCTAGTTTCAGGGGGTAAGATATTTTTAATGTGGTATAACATACCCAGATGCTGGTGCAGTTTACCAATCAGAGTAGCTATGTGCTGATCAAAAGTTAAATGTTGATCCAACACAATCCCCAGGTACTTAAAATGGAAACCCTATAAATTGGATTTCCCAAATTATCAATTAATTTGAAATCAAAGTTACATGAATTCCTGAGGCCAAAAAATGTAAAATGTGGTCTTAACCGAGTTTAAAAGAAGATTGTATTAATCAAATCAGGAATGTAAGGCCCCAAAGTGACTTTGAATATCATTTTGAAACTTTTGTACATCTGAATCAGAGCAAAACAGAACAGCATCATCTGCATATAATACTATTTCAGTCTGGGTACAAATTTCGGGCAGTTAATTTAAGAATAAGGAAAATAGTAGGGGTCCCAGAATGGAGCCTTGTGGCACCCCATAATTTAAGGAATTTTCATGCAAAAAGAAACCATTAGTAAGAGTTTTTTTGTGTTAGAGAGATAATGTCCCAACCATCCAATCACCTCTACTGAGAAGTTAACCTTATACAACAACTTTTTCAGCACCACATGGTCAACCAGATCAAATGCCTAGGTAAGGTCCAAAAAGGCCCTTGCCATGGCAGCCATTGAATCTCATCAAGGCAATGCCAGTATTATGACTTTCTCTAAATCCATGCTGTGAATCATTCCAAAGCTCAAATTTACTTAGATGCTCATTAATATGATCAGAAACATTTTTTTCTAATATTTTAGATAGGGGTGCTAATAAAGAAATGTGGCAATAATTATTAAGATCAATCCTAGCCCCTGATTTAAATATAGGTCTAACTGTAGCACATTTCCATTTGGATGGAAAAAACCCTTTGACAAAGTGAATAATTAAATAGCTTTGTCAAGGGGAAAATAATGATATCATCTACCTTTTTAAGAATTCAAAAATCAATATCATCTGGTCCAATGTATGGTCTAGGATCCATTTTATGTAAATAGTAAAGAACATCTTTAGGTGTTAAAGCACGGAAATAAAATTTAGGGGTATTAAAATCATTACAGGTATAATTCATGCTGTCTATTCCTGAGTCAAGACCATTTTTTAAGTTGTGATTAGTGAAACGGGGTGATCTATATTTATCCAGACAGGAAAAGTGCAAATTAAAAATCTGAGCTACCTGCTGGGGATCACTAATTAAATTCAAAACCTGTAAAAGCTGTTTAAAATGCCTTTTTGAGTAATATTTTTTGCTCAAAACCTTGTACATCGATTGTGGGAAACCCTTCTGTGCTCATATCATCGAGTGTTTATTGTTGTGTGTGGATTTTGAATGTCAATTTAGAACAGTCAGTCTGTGTACTGTGAAGTGTGCTTTGAGGCGGTGCATACTTGTGGTGTAGGTAGATTAATTAGGAGAAAAAGGCAGTCTTTCTGTTTTGATTATATTTTTCTTGTATAACTGTGTTAATGTACACACAGTAATATTTTCAATAATTCTTGACTTTTTTTGCTGACTGTTGTGGTGCAGCAGTGTACAATTTGTTTAAAACATTTGGTTATATTACTAAAGTTCTTCAATTTGCTACGCATTACTTGGGTGTAATTGTGAGTGTGAGTGCGATGTGTGTGATTACATCAGACACCTTTTATTGTTTACAGAGTAATTGCAGCAGTGTGAACCTGCTATCCACCACACCTGCATGAATTTTTTATACTGCTTTGTGGTATCTTTACTAGTAGTGGATTGTTACTGCCATGCACTAATCCCCCAACTGGCAAAATGTATTCCTTTCCAGATTTGGATTTGTGACTTGTGAGCACTGGTTAGGTGGTGTTGTGCCTTTTTGTATGCATCCCTTGAGTGTGCAGTGCAATCTTAAACTGTGTGTTTGCATGGCACCATTAATTCTGGGAGACTGCATTTCTTGTTACGCTCTCATTTCATTTCATCACCACTGGAAATTTTCTCGACACAAGACAGTAGCATTTTGGGGATGCACATTAATTCTGCTGACTCTGTGTGTGACCTGACCACTGTGCACATGACTGAGTGCTCCATTAATTCTGGGCAACTTTGCATTTCTTGTTACACTCTCACTTCACCTCATCAGCACTGGGGAGTTTTCTGGACACAAGACCGTAGCACTTTAGGGATGCACATTCATTCTAGTGACTGTGTGGGTGGGATGCTGCCAACATTGTTGTCATTCTGCCTTACTTCATGTTTAAGGTGGAATGACAATGCGAAGTAATAATAACAAGGCAAAGTGAGCCTTTCCTATGGGGCACTCCACGTAGCGAAGTGCCAAATCAAAGTGGCCTCTTTGCGTTCACTTTGCCAGCGGATTTTAAATTAGCTGCATCTCTAGATGCAACCAGAAGCTTGCAGGAATCTTTTAAAATCATTACAGCAGCTTTCATGGAAACAGAAGCAATGGAGGTTAACTTAGTAATTGCTAGAATTCATCCAGGGTTAAGAACTAAACCCATAGATTTTGCACCACCAAGGCCTATTATTTTGAGATTTCTAAAATCAGCTGACAAAGAGAAACTCATGTCTTTTGTTTATAAAAAAAAAAGAAAATTAACTTACTGGGTACTAATATCACCATTTATAACAACTTGCCACATGAAATTATGCAAGCAAGGAAGACATTTTATCTTTTAAGAAATAAACTGTGGGCACAGGGATACAGAGCCACAATGATCTTTCCAGCAAAGATGAAAGTAATCATTGATGATAGACATTATGTGTATGATAACCTGCAAGAAGCCATCAAAGATCTGAAAATTAAAATCCCAAATATCTTTTGAATGTGTAATATGCATAAAGAATACATTGATTTCAGGAAAGGTAAAGTACAAGGGGAAAATGGTAAAATAACAAAAAATAGAGGGGATTATTAGTGTTGCATTTAAAAAAGGGGGTCAGGTTTTTCTTTTTATCATGGAAGAGACAAATTGATATCTGCTAAAATGGCTGGGGGTGGGGTGGGATGGGGACATTCTGTTGCAGAATACAAGAAATGGGATTGTTCACATTGTATTGTTTATTATTATTTTTAGAGGAACTCAAGAGATTAGCAGACCTAGTCATGACTGGGACCCAGGGATGACTGGGTCTTCTAATCTCCTGAGTTCCTATTTAGCTCAGGTGGTTAGAGCATGGCATGGATACCAGGGGCCTGGGTTCAAATCCCAGTAAAAAGCACACATTTTCCTTTCACATTTCCTTCATGATTTTGCTCGCAGTGGCTAACTGCACTGAGATAAGAAGCTGATTTGTGTCTGTGACAAGCCTAGTTGCTGGCTTATGCAATACCTAGAAAGGAATGTGTGTGTCTGAATGGGATGACTGGGTCTGCTAATTTCCTGAGTTCTTCTATAGCTCAGGAGGTTAGAGCATGGCATGGATGCCAGGGGCCTGGGTTCAAATCCCAGTAGAGGGCACACATTTTCCTTTCACATTTCCTTCATGATTTGGCTCACAGTGGCTGACTGCTCTGAGAAAAGTTGATTTGTGTCTTTGACATGCCTAGTTGCTGGTTTATGCAATACCTAGAAAGGAATGTGTGTGTCTGAATGGGATGACTGGGTCTGCTAATTTCCTGAGTTCTTCTATAGCTCAAGTGGTTAGAACATGGCACTGATGCCATGGGTCTAAGTTCAAACCCCAGTAGAGGGCACACATTTTCCTTTCTCATTTCCTTTATAATCAATCTAAGAATGTCGCTATTGTAAAATTAAAGTGAGAGGGAAACTATCCATAATAACTCAACTCAATTTGACTTTATTTCTTTAAAAGCTTAAATCAAAAATATCTAAGAGCTTGTACAAAAAATAAACAAATAAATACAACAGAAAGACACAGCTCACAGAGTTAAAACCTATAAAATAACAGTATTCATTAAAATATATTATCAAGATTCCAAAAAGGTGAGTCTAAACAAATCAGTCTTCATGGCCAACTTAAAGCCCTCCGTGGTCAGGCACTCTCTTACCGAATGAGGTAGAGAATTCCACAGGGTTGGTGCCGCAAACGAAAAAGCCCTACCACCTGATGACTTCAGACTGACTCTGGGAATCTCCAGCAGTCCTTTGTTGGTGGACCGAAATGGGAGGAGGGGGTAATAAGGATGCAGGAGTTCTTACAGGTAGCGTGGACCCTGTCCGTATAGGGCACTATAGGTCAGCAAACTGACCTTGAAGGTGACACACCACTGAACTGGCAACCAGTGCAGGCTACGGAGCACAGGTGTGACATGGCAAGATCAAGATAAGCCAGTCAACAACCTGGCCACTGCATTCTGCACCAGGTGCAAGTGATGAATGTCAACCCACAGAAGCCCTAGGTATATGGAGTTACAATAATCAATGCGCGAGGTCACAAAAGCATGGACCAAAGTTGAAAGGTCATTGGGTGGGACCAGGTGTTTCACCCAGGTTATATTCCTCAGATGGTAAAAAGAGGTTTTTGACAATGGCTGCCACCTGTGACTTAAGTGTCAGCCCCTCATCAAAAATAATGCCCAGATCCTACCTCTCTGTCCTGTGGGGTGCCTCAGAGCTCTGTGCTGTCCCCCATGTTGTTTGCAGTGTACATGTTTTCCCTCAGAGACATTGTAAGATGATATTGGCTGGAGTTTCATTGTTATGCTGATGATACCCAGCTCTATCTGTCTTTTGCACCTGACCAGAATGGAGCACTCTCGGTGTTTAACAACTGTCTCGGCGAGATCCAAGGTTGGATGAGGTCCAGCTGGCTGAAGTTGAATTCTGGGAAGACGGAGGTGATGGTGGTGGATCCTGGTCGCCAGATAGGGGGGTGGAGAGCAAATCATCCCTCAGGTTTATTCTTGGGGGTTGTCAAGCTCCCTTTCTCTGAACAGGTGCGTGACCTAGGGGTGATTCTTGATGATCGGCTGACATTACGTGCTCAGGTGTCGGCTGTCATTAAGGTATCCTTTTACCATCTGAGGAACATCGCTAGGATCAAGCACCTTGTTCCATCTGGTGACTTGCCTACACTGATCCATGCCTTTGTGACCTCGTGCTTGGATTACTGCAACTCCCTCTACTTTGGGCTTCCTGGGGTTGATATCCACCACTTGCAGCTGGTGCAGAACTCAGCAGCCCGGTTGTTAATGGAGATTGCTCATTCTTCCCACATTACACCGGCACTGCGGGATCTGCACTGACTGCCGGTTCAGTGGTGGATCACCTTTAAAGTCAGTTTACTGACATATAAAGCCCTACATGGCTTGGGCCCTGACTACCTGAAAGAGCTTCTGGTTCCTTACCTTCCAGAGCTCAGCCAACAAGGGGTTGCTAGAGATTCCAAGGGCAGCTTTAAAATCTTCCGGTGCCCGAGCTTTTATGTTCATGGCGCCGACCCTCTGGAATTCTCTCCCCCATTGGATTAGAGAATGCATGACTGTGGGGGGTTTTAAACAAGCATTGAAGTCTTTCCTATGGAAGAAGGCATATGTGGATGGTACTGACATGGACTGATATTATTGATTTTACTGTTTTTATGACATTTTATTATGATATTTTAAATCTAATGTGCCTTGATTTCTGAAAGGCGCACAATAAATAAAGATTATTATTATTATTATGCACCCGATCTGAGGTCATTAGCTGGCTGTCCCCAAGCTAAAGCCTGGAAGGCCACCCCGCTAATTGTCCCTCATCCCAATGACCCGGGTCCACAACCTACACCTCTATCTTTTCAGGGTTCAGCTTCAACCAGTTGGCACTCATCCAATCCTGGATCTTGGTGAGGCAGTTGTTAAACACCGAGACTGCATCATCCTGCCCAGGTGCAAAGGACATATAGAGCTGAGTATCATCTGCATAACAGTGAAAACTCAGCCCATACCACCTCACAATGTCCCCCAAAGACAGCATATACACTGCAAACAACATGGGTGACAACACAGAGCCCTGAGGGACCCCACCTGACAGGAAGACTGGATCTGAGGAATAAATCCCCGACAACACTCTCTGAAACCTGATAGTGAGGTATGAATGGAACCACCTGAAGACCATACCCAACAGACCACAGACGAACCTCAGGTTCTCCAGAAGCACACCATGGTCCACGGTGTCAAATGCTGCAGAGGGATCAAGGAGAACCAAGATTGAATGGGTCCTCTGATCTCTCGCTGTCAGGAGATCACTGAGTACCCAGACAAGTGCCATCTCAGTTCTATGCCTCTTCCTGAAGCCCAACTGGAGAGGATCATAGATCTTGTGGATGGTAAGATGACCCTCCAGCTGTAGCGAGACTGCATTCTCAATAACCTTCCCTACAAAAGGAAGGTTAGAGACAGGCCTGTAGTTAGCGAGACAGTCAGGGTCAAGAGAAGTTTTCTTAAGTAGGGTTGTCACCACCGCCTCCATCAAAGTGTCCAGAAACATGCCTGTCTCTAAAGAACACCCAACTATCTCTGTTAGAACTGGGCTGATGACCTCAACACACCCCACAAGGAGGCAAGTTGGACCCAGGTTCAAACTACAGCATGTCGGCTGCAAAATCTAGATGATCTTCACATCTGCGATCACCAACCATTCAAAATCTGACCAAACAAACTGAGGAGCAGCAACCTCCCACTGACCACTGTAATCTCTACTGAAGTGAGCCGTACAGATATCCGTTCTGATGCTGGCAACCTTATCTATAAAGAATCAAGCAAACTAGTTACATTTTCCTTGTGACAACACTCTCTGAGGCTGGAGACAGGCTAGATTGCACAGTCTGTCCACAGTCCGGAGGAGCTGAGCTGGTCTGTTCAGTGCAGCAGCTATCTCCTTTGACAGGAATTCTGCCTTCTTACAGGAGATAGCTGACTGATATTTCTTATAATGGGACATCAGTCTAAGTCTAAGTCTGTCAGCATCAAGGCTGGACTTCTGCCAGCATCACTCCAACCTTCATCCCACTAGCCTCAACTCCCTCAAGGTCCAATCAAACCAAGGGGACCAACGGTGGAGAAAGAGTGGGTGAACACGGACAAAAGCAATGGAGTCCAGAGCATCTGCCACAGTCCTATTATAGGCCTGCATAATAGTTATCTGGATCCCTGCTTGGCCCTGACATGCTTGATAGATCCAGCACCACCATTAGGTCCTCTGGGGTCAAACCCCTCAAAGGGCGGTACAGGACCATCTCCACAGAAGCAGGTCTATTGGGGGAAGCAATGAAATTGAACTTTATGATGTGATGGTCCGATCACCTGACTGATTCCACCACCACATCAGAGGTCTCCATCCTCATTAGGAAGACCAACTCCAATGAGTGCCCATGAATATGGGTTGCAACGGTAATCACCTGTGTGAAACCCAACTAATTCATTAGTTGAAGGAAGTCCTGACCAAATTGCGAGAGTTCATCGTTGACTCAGGCATCGAAGTCCCCCAGTACCACCCATCTGGGGGACTCCAATACCATATCGACAATGAAGTCCACAATGTCTTGCAAAAACTGCTTCTCACTGCCAGGTGGCCAGTATATGAGAAGGATTCTGCACCCACACCTGCCCCAATGACACACTCAAAGGACTTGGACTTCCCAACTGGTACATCAAAAAGGCCCAATTCCTTCTAAAACAATTGCTACACCCCCGCCTCTGCGATCCATCCTTGGGAGGTGTATCTCCGAATACCCAGCTGGGACAGCTGACTCAAGAATAGGACCAGCATTCTCATCTAGCCAGGTATTGGTGATGTAAGCCAGGTCTGATGACTCAACAATATCAGCAATTACTGCTATCTTGTTTTTAATAGACCTGGCATTGCATAACATCATCTGAGTAGGATGAGCTGCCAAGGTCAGCTGAGCTAACTGCCCACTTAACATGGAGCCCTTGGGTATGGGAACCAAACATAAGGGAATTATAAAATGGGAAAATTAATGTATCAAGTGGATTATACATGCCAAGAAAAAATGGATGAATCAACAAAGTTAAAATGATAAATTCCCTAAGGGGTAGCTATCATTTTTAAGAAAGGACTGTTCATGAGCAGAGATCCCAAAATGCCTATGTTAAAAATTTGGTGAAATAATTCCACTAAATGACTGTGCTACGAGCATGCAATGTGTAGTTTTCACACGCACCCATAACTTTGAGAATGCTTAATATTTTCTCTCCAGATTTTCCGCATTACCATCTCTTCACACCTCCTTATCAATGGTGCAGCTGACATTTTCATGTGGTGCAGAATGGCGTGGTCACTGTGGGAAATCAATGTTTGAGACAGATTAACAAAATCACAGGGGCACTGTTCATGAATAGAGGTCCCAATTGCTTTCATGAGGTGGAGTCACAAAAAGGTCATGTTTTAAAATTTGGAGTGAAAATACCAACACACACCCAGGGTGTTAGGGTTTCTAACTATTACATCTCACCCTGTACAGACTAACAGACATCAGGGATGTGTCTTTGGATTGTCTGCTGTACTGCTCACACCATTGGTCCTCCACCTCCACCCTACAGTCACTGACAGGCATCAAGGTGTGCCTTGGACTCTTAAGCCCCAAAGTTCAACCCATTCTCCTATACTGCACCCATCTCAATGTACATCCTTATGAAATGTAGTGAGCATAAGGCCAGATGATCCCAAGGCACAACACGATGCTTGTCAGACTTTGCAGGTTAGGGTGAGGTGAAAAAGCATGAGCGTTATGGCCAGTGACCCAAATGCACACCTCAATGCCTGTCACTCTCTGCAGGGTGGGGTGGGGTTGATGGTTCTATTCTTCACTGTTACTTCTATTATGTGTCTCACTAACTCCTGCACTACCAATGCCAAAACCAGCAAGACAACATTCGGCATTGACAAATGCTTGTTAAATCTTGAACAGATAACAGATCTATGGAGGTATAGAAACCACTTAAGTAAAACTTATACACATTTTGATAAAAAAGAAAAAAATTCATGAGAATTGTTTATATTTTTGTAACAAAAAATATGATACAATTAATAACCTTAACAGAAATAGATTCTATATTTTTATCAGATCATGTTATAATTTCAATAGATAAAAATATACCATATAAATATGGGAAATACACAAAAACATGGTCTTTGAAGAATGAATTATTGAAGGATCCAAATTGTATTCCACTTATAAGAAATACTATTCACATAGCTGGCCCAGTAGCACTGTGGCCTGAGGTGCTGGATGCCTTATCTTCCACTATGCCAGTGACTCAGGTTTGGGAATGACCTTTGGCCACCGGGGAGCCGGCATGGGGAAGGGTGGGAGTAGGACTGAGCTGCCTAATGGTGGCTCTCCTCTCTCAGGGAAGGGGGTCACCCTCCCACAGTCCTGCTGCCTCTGGGTGGAGGTTCGTTGGTGGCACAAGTGGGCACAGGTGACTGGTAGGGTGGGGCTTCTTGCAGTGCATGATGCACGCATGCCTCCATATGCATGCAGTCACACCAACTATGTGAGGGTGGGTGAAAAATGGGAAAAAATGGATAAACACATCTTTCAAAAAAAAAAGAAATACTATTCACGAATATTGGTACTATAATTTCTCAGGGCAATGTACGATATTATCAATGCAGGACACATTTAAAGCAACCCTAAGAGGATTAATCATATCATATCAAATTAAAATTAATAAATTAACAATAAAAAGATCGAAGAAGTCAATAATAGGCTGAAACAATTAGATAATTTGGTATTGGCTGATTATAATAACTACAAAACTGAATGGTATACATTTAAAATTAAAAAAAAAACAGGAAATAATCCAACAAGAGACAACTAAATTGTCATCTTTTATTAAAAAAAATAGGTATTATCACTCAGATAAATACTGGAAATTACTAGCCGCTTTATTAAAAACGGAAAAAAATATTTTTACTATTAGGGATGAAAATGGGACAGTACACTTTTCTGAAGAGGGTATAGCATGGCGTTCCTGTAACACTTATAAAAAATATATCAGAATGACTTTATTCTGAATGGGGAGGATATGGAAAAGTTTTGTAAGAATGCAAAAATAATTTCTAATCCTTTTAAGTATAACCCTATTAACCAACAAGAAATTATTGACACCATTACTTTATTACCACAAAGAAAATCACGAGGATTGGATGGGCTAACCATTGAGTTTTATCAAGTATTTGCTAAAGAACCAGTCCCTTGGATAGGACTAATGATAGAAGAGTTGTTAAATGTTAGCTCAAATAATGATATTCCTCCATCAGTGCAAGTAGCCAAGGATATTTTAATACATAAGGAGGACAAACCTACTGACTCAGCAGAAAGCTATAGACCGATAGCCAATTTAAATGTGGACTATAATCTTATAGCAAAAATAATTAATAATAAACTTCAACTACACATTGATACTTAAATAAATGAAAATCAATATTGCTTTATAAAAGGGAAACATTATATCAGGCTAATCAGAAAATTAAAATGATTATCCAGTTAATAAATTAGAGGAACAATTCAACAATGAAACATATTATGCAGTGGCTGTCAACGTGAGCAAAGCCTTTGATTTAATAAATAGAGAGTATATTTACCAAATATTAGATAAATGGGGTATCCAACTGCAAATTATTTTATTGATTAAAAAGCTCTATAAAAAAAAAAACCTTAGTGAGGTTCCAAATTAATAGGTACTTAACCAAAGAATTTAAGTTGCTGATTGGTGTGAGACAAGGGTGTCCCCTCTCTATCCTACATTATTCATTCTCACATTGTAGCCTTTCCTGTCAATCATTAAAAATAATCAAGGGATAGAGGGATTCAATTTCAAACAAGATCACACAAAACTGAGCATTGTTGCCGATGATGTTTTATTAATAATTAAAAACATCAATTCATCACTGGAAGCCTCCTTAAAAGAGACAAATAATTATTCCCTTATATCCAGGTATCAGATAAACAAGAACAAATCCATAATTATGAAATTATCCAAGAGAAAACCTCTAGAGACAAATAGGTTTGAAAAGGATTTTAAAAAATACAAAACTCTATTGAATACTTAGGTATTCACTTAACATCTGATCAAACATCAAACATCAAGATCAGTTTTGACAAAGTCAAAGACAAAATATCCTCACTGTTGGCAAATTGGAAGAATTTGACACTGTTTCTATGGGGAAAAATCAATACTATAAAGATAATGTTCCTACTTAATTATGTATTTGTTCTAAAGAATATCTTGGGTGCACCAAATGCAAAATGGTATCAAGATATTATGTGAATATTTAGCAAATTTTTGTGGAGGGGGGAACCCACATACCCTGGAACATTATGACTACCCCTATAGAGTATGGAGGGATGAGATGTCCACATTTACTTAAATACATGGAGACAAACATTTTAGCTATCTACTACCAGTGGACCTTTTTTCCAGATGAAGATAAACTGTTGTATCAAGCAATATTGTTTCCTGCTAGAAAGCAAACAGACATTCAAAATGTGATATTGGATTTAGAATTGCATAAACAAAAGGACCATTTTTAAATTTCTTGGTTTTAAATAGTACAAAAATATATTAAAAACCCATTAATATTGCCAGCCCAGTGGGGCTGAGGGTTGAGGTGCTGGATGCCACACTTCGTACTATGCCAGTGACCCAGGTTCAGGAACAACCTTGTGTCATTGGGGTGCTGGCATGGAGAAGTGTAGAAAAGTATGAAAGATGGGCAGCTGTCCTCTCCTGAAAGTGGTGAGGGTGGTTTGGCACCCTCCCATAGTTCTGTTCCTATTGGATGGAGGTCCAGTGGGTAGTATAGGTGGAAAGGGGGGTGGCAAACAGCTACAGGAGGTGGAAAGGGCTGAGCTGGTGCCATGGGGTGAGTAGCATGCCTCCACATGCTCGCATGGCTGTATGCCGGGGCCTCAGGGGGGTCAGGGGAGAAAATCTATAAAAATACCTATGCTCCCCTGTCTCCAGTTGGCAGGAGGAGGTGATGCAGACCAAATAGCTTAATAGAAAAAATCCATTAATATTACAAATTCCATGGTTGTATGTTCCAATTAATTATAATAAATGATTTTGGATAGATTTTTTTTATTTTAACTTTAAACTATTGCCAAATAATAATATGGCAATCTGGAAAGAGATCTTAATAGATAATAGAGTTCCATCCTATATACAACTCTCTAATAGGATTAAAGAATGAGATTGGAATCAACTTCGGCATTATATCATTTTAGCTAAATTTAAAAAAATTAAAAATACATTTAGTAAAAGTATGACTAAGCATCAATTATTAATAAAACAAAACTAAATTTTTTACAAAAAGGGACAAACTACTAGCAAGATTCTATCATAAACTATTAGAGGGGAAAAATAAATTTTAACAAATTAAATTCTAAGTGGAATACTGAGGCCAATCTTAACCTTACTCATCAATATTGGGAATTTTTAAGAAAACAAAATAGTAAACTATATGTTTCAGCAAAAACTAAATTGATTGAAATAAATATATTAAATAGGGCATATCTGACTCCAGCCCAGAGTTCTAAGATTAATGCAGAGTACTCAGACAAATGCTGGCATGGATCCGGGAATAGAGGAACATTAGTTCACTGTTTGTGGGCATGTCCCAAAATTAATGCTTGGTGGATCAAACTTAAGCAGATACTGTCATCTGTGATGGGAATTGATACACCCTTGGAAATAGATACATTTGTTTTTAATAATATAAACATGGATTTAAGGGATAATCCTCAGATTAGAATATTTGCCTTAGCTACAATAACACTCAAATGTTTAATTTTGGAAAACAGGAAGATAACAAAACTACCAGAATTTGATTACCACAAATGGTGGTATAGATTTAAAGAGTCACTTCAACATGAAGAATTAATATATGTAACTGATCCAACAACGGATAATGTATGTGAAACCTCCTGGAATGAAATTCAGGAAAATATATCTCCTATCATGAAGATTTAGGAAGTGGACCTCCCATCTCAATATTATAGGACACCCTTATATAATAAGATTGTATTTAGTATAAAACTCAAATATGAAAACAACATATGAATATATGTACATATTTCTAGCTATATGTAAAACCTACAGGAACATGGGTACTAATATGTCTGATGTTTTTTAGAGGGAGGGATTGGGGGAGAGGGCTTAATGTAGGGGGTTATCAGTTAAAAGTGAGATGTATGTATAAATCTATATGTATAAGTTGAAACAGAAGTTTTTCAGTATGAGATGTACTTTGTTATCTGATTGAATCCCTAATAGAATATAACTATAAGAAAAACAACAACTTAAGAATGTATTTAGACTTGGAACCAGATGTATACTGTGAAAAGGGTGACTGAGATTGAATGACTCAAATATGAGTGACTCAGTCTCAGCACCTGTGTTGTGAGCTACCCTGAAAGGGTAGTGATGGGTGAAAAGGAAGGTGACCGGAACCATCGCGGGGAACAGAAGAGGAGAGAAGCTATGTGGGAGGCAGTTCAGCAAAAGACTGATGAGCTGGCTGTGTGGCATGGTGGTGAGGGTGGCTGGCTATGGTGGGGAGGGTTCAGGGCTGGGGAGACACAGTACAGTTTTGTGTTGGCAGTGTTTTTTTTTTTTTTTTTTACAAAAGTTTCACCCCCTCCCTAACATACACACCCTGGAGTTAAAAATAGTTAGGGGTACCCCCCCCCCACATACACAAGTTATCTGTGCACACATTGTCTTCGCTGTGAGTGTACATCACCTATTTTATTTTTGGTGATGTACACTCGCCCTAATGGCCATTGCCATTTGGTGATCACCGTTATGACATAGAAGAGGAACTAATTCATCAAGCTACAAGAAATGTACTGTGCAAATAAACTGCAAGTTGTATATGTATGCTATGAATTGGTTTAAAGCAGGGTTTTTCAAATGGTGAGGCCAGCCTCCTTGGGGAGGACCCAACCTGTTCCAGGAGAGGTTCAAGAAAGTCTGAAAAAGGAGTATATTTGAATTTTGAGTTCAAGATATTTTGTGTGAAGGGATGAGGCAAACTGAAAGAGAATAACAGGGCAATTTATGTATTTGCACATTGGTGACCAGGAAAGGTACACCAAGCTAAGGCTTATTACAGGTGAACCTGGGGAAGTGTAGCAAGTAAATACAGTTCCAAAGGTAACTGAAAAGCAGTCAAGCAATACAAAATGAACAATAGTGCAAACAAATAGGAACCATGAACAAATAGTGAGAGGCAACGATTGACCTATTAGGCTTGTGGCAGAACAGCTCAGTATAACAGCCCATATACAAGGCTTTAGCAGAGAGGTACTAGGAGCAAGAGCAGGAGAAAGCAAAAGGATCACTGAGGAGTTGCTTAAGAGCAGAATAAGAGGGGGAGAGGTGGAGGTGTGTTGGAAGGTTATTCCAGATAGAAGGTAAACAGAATGAGAAAGCAGTCTGACCATGAAGGTATTGCAACAATGGGTAACAACAGCTTTTATTTAAATATAGTTGATATATTTTAATATTGTTTGAATCTATTTATGTATATGTTCTTATGTACAGCGCCTTGGCTCTGAAAGGCGCTATATAAATAAAGTTGATTTGATTTGATTTGAGTTTGAGAATCATTTCCTTTTCAGAGATATTGCCAGTACCAAAGGCCTCAGTGGAGAAAAAAATGAAGATCACAGAGGTTAATGACTGGCTTAGGAAGTGGGGTGAAGAGAGTGGGTTGGGGGTGTTAGGGAACTGGAAAGGAGTTTGGGAGGATAAGGGACTGTATGCCAAGGACAGGCTTCATCTTGCCCCATTAGGGAAGGAAGTCCTTAAACAGGGATGGCTGACTACATTCAAGAAAGGTGGGGTTTAAACTTGTGAGGGGAAGGGATAAGGGAGGGGCTGACCAGAAGCCCTCTCCTCCAGATGAGGAGAGTAGCCTTCAAACCCAAGGGGGGGGGGAAACAGACTGGGGGTGGAGGTTTCAGGAGGAGCAGAGGGAGGATGGAAGTATAAGGAACCTGGGTGGGGTTCGACAAAGGGGATCAGGGATAAGGGGTGGGGTTGGTGTTAGTAAATGCCAGGAGCTTGGGAAACAAGTTGCCAGAGTTCCAGGCCATGCTGTTCAAGGGGTGGATGTGGCGGGCGGTCACGGAGACGTGAGCCAACAAAACCATGACTGGGACCTAAATGTCCGGGGGTACACTATGCTTAGGAAGGATAGAAAGGAGGGCAGAGGGGGTGGAGTGGCTATGTTCATTAGAGATGACATAGAAATTGCTAGGGTAGAAGAGGCAGAGGGAAATGTGGAGGCCTTATGGGTCACCTTACGATCCCCAGCAGGAGATAAGGTCAAGCTGGGTGTAGTATATAGGCCCCTGGGATGTGTAATGTTCTAGAGGATGGTTTGCTGGACATCATTGCCCAGTGTAGACCAAAAGGGGAAGGAGTGGTGTTGATGGGGGACCTTAATATGCCAGGTACAAACTGGGGAACCATGTCCTCTAAGGTGGCCAAGGAGCAGAGGCTGCTGGACGGCTTCCAGGATGTGTTCTTAACACAGCATGTGATGGAGCCCACAAGGGAGGGGCATGTCCTGGACGTGGTTCTGACAGATGGGGATCTGGTAAGGGACCTGGTTGTAGAGGACCCCCTGACTGGGAGCAACCAAATACTGTCTGGTTTCAAATAAGCATGTGGGAAGGGGGGTGAGATCTAGGACACTGGCAGTGGGCTTCAGTGGGGCAGACTTTGTGGGCATGGGAAATATTCTCAAGGATCACTTGAAGGGGATTACATCAATGACAAGTGTGGAAAGGAGATGGGAGGTCATAAAACGGGGACTTCATGAGGCAGTCAGGATCTGAGCCAAGTTGAAACGTAAGGGAGCAAGGTCACATAAACCATACTGGTGGTCCAGTGAGGTACAGGTAGCAGTCAGAGAAAAGAAGGCGGCCTACAAAAAATATAAAGCAACAAGAGGGGACAGGGATAAGGAAATGTACCATCTTGCATCTAGAAAAGTCACCTGGATGGTGAGGGGAGCAAAGTCCAGTAAAGAGCAGCGGCTGGCACAGGGGATACATAGAGGGGAAAAGGGGTTCTTCCGGTACATTGGGGAGCGGAGAAAAACTAAGGGCCGTCTCATCTGATTGAGATAAGAAGGAGGGTGGGTGGAAGAGGCAAGGGACCAGGCAGAGGTATTTAATGAGTACTTTGCCTCTGTGTTCACTAGGGAGGGGGATGGGATATCTACAAAGCAAGGCACGATGGGGATAGAAGCAGCAGTGAGTGGGATCAGGGGAGCAACAGAAATGGAGCAAGAGGCGGAGAGGTACCCGGGGTGTCGCATCTGGATAAGGATAAAAAGGCCAGTAAGGTGGAGGGGACAGATGATGCTATCTCCGCCAAAAGGGTGTGGTTAGCCCTCAAGGCCCTAAAGAAAGACAAATCTCCTGGGCCGGATGGCATTCATCCGAGAGTACTATGGGAATTGGCGGACATACTGGCTGCACCCCTGGTGGAGCTCTTCAACAGGTCACTTGAGACAGGGAGGGTACCTAGGGATTGGTGAGAGGCTCATGTGGTGCCAATCCATAAAGGTGGGTCGAGGAAAGTACCAGGTAACTATAGACCCATCAGTTTGACCTCGGTGGTGGGAAAATTAATGGAGAGTATACTAAAGGAACGATTGGGGGTGTACTTGGAGGAGGTGGGAGGTCTGGATAGTCGGCAACATGGGTTTGTGCCAGGTAGATCATGTCAAACCAATCTTGTGGAGTTCTACGAATGGGTAACATCAGAACTGGACAAGGGAAAGCCTGTGGATGTATTATTCTTGGACTTCAGCAAGGCGTTTGACTCTGTCCCCCACAGTGGTCTGGTGGAGAAACTGATGGGGTTAGAAGTAGGCCCTTTGATGGTCAGATGGATTGAAAACTGGCTAGCTGGACGCACCCAGAGAGTAGTGGTCTGTGGGGAGCTCTTGAACCCTAGAGAGGTTGGTAGTGGGGTACCGCAGGGCTCGGTCCTGGGTCCGATCCTGTTTAATGCATACATATCGGACATCAGGAGGTATAGGGTGTGAAATGAGTCTCTTCACTGATGACTCCAAGATGGGAGCAGTAGTTGAGGGAGAAGAGGGGAGGTTGGCCCTGCAAGGAGACCTGGACACCCTGGAAAGCTGAGCTCACACATGGAAATTAAATTTCAACATCACCAAGTGCAAGGTGTTGCATCTTGGGCGGAGAAACCCTAAACACAGGTACACCCTGGGAGGGGAGGCACTGGAGGCCTCTATAAGGGAAAAAGACCTAGGGGTCATGGTGGATGCATGCATGAATAACTCTGAGCAGTGCAGGAGAGCAGCTAGCAATGCAAACAGGATGTTGGGATGCATCGTGAGGGATCACCTCTAGGAGCAAGGAAGTGATTCTGCCGCTGTACAATGGACTGGTTAGACCACACCTTGAGTACTGTGTACAGTACTGGAGACCACACTTGAAGAGGGACATACAGCTCCTGGAGAGGTACAGAGGAGGGCAACTAAGATGATACGAGGGCTAGGAATTTGACGATGAGGACAGACTTGAGGAGCTCTGCCTGTTTTCATTGGAGGAGAGAAGAGGAGAGAAAGAGGGGACATGATTGAGGTCTTCAAGTACCTCAAGGGAATAAATAGGGTAAACATGGAGGGGATCTTTAGACTAAAGCAGAGAGGTATCTCCAGAGGGTATGGTTTGAAGTTGGAAGGTGAAAGGGTGAGGGAGGAAAAGAGGAGGAGGTTTTTCACTGAGAGGGAGGTGGACCCTTGGAATGCACTGCCTGGTGAGCTGGTTCAGAGATCCACAGTGGAGGGCTTCAAGAGAGGGTGGGACAGACACAGAAAGTGGATGTATCAGATGATGGCCTGTCCCAGGGGTTGGGGATGGATGATAGGGGTTTCTGGAACACAAGGGAGGGGAGGGCCTCGGCACCCAACTAGGGATCTGAGGTTCGAGCAGACTCGATAGACCGTAAGGCTTAATCTGCTGGCAAATAGTATGTTAGTATGTTAGTATATATACCCTCTAACAAAGAAAAACATCCATCGATGTCTTCTGCTGCCCTCGCCAGAACTGTACCCCCACCTGACCCTCCTTCTCAGAACCCACCACCCCACACACCCACACAAACATGACACCGACACTGGGGGTGCCCAATCCCCCAAGTGTTATGACATGAAATAAAGAATCCCTTGTAGTTTATTTTTAATAAATCCTGTAAAAAGGAAAACCGTCCACTCGTGTCTGTTGTCATCATTACATTCCCCAACCCTCCCCTCCCAGATTTACTTCTGCAGCACCGGGGACCCACTCCCACTGCTGCTAAAGATAACACCAACACTGGGGGTGCACAATCTCCAAGACCTGAAATAAAGAAAACCATCCCTCATAGCTTTTTTTTTAAATAAACCCTGTAAAAAAGAAAAATGTTCATTGATGTCTGTTGCCACTGTTACTGTCCCCCACCTGACGCTCCCACTCAGCACCCACCACCCCACATACCCCAAAGCCTTATTTACCCACCAGGGGTGCAACACCATAATCCTCTCTGGACTGCAGACACATCTTCATGTTTCAATGCTGGACCACGAACTGAGGAAATTAGGTATGCAGGTCAATGTATTTCAATGGGGTTTTGAACTTACTGGCATAACTCAGACATTTTTATAACGACCCCAACGCGCACCCCGATGCTAGCTGGGGGTGGCTGAGGTACAAGGGGCTTTCAAACTCTAACACCAAATTCCCCACTTTTGTTGCTGTGGAACAACCTCTAAGTGATGCATTAAATGGAGTTTTTGCCTCTATTTTATATATATATATATATATATATATATATATATATATATATTTACATTTATATACATACATATTTACAATAAACTATGTTAATGCATCTGTTAGGATTGATATCAAACTGTCAAACTAGGGAAATATGATGTTAAGATTTTCAACCTAACACTAACCCCACCTTGCACACACCGACAGGCATCGGGAGTGCCTTGGGGTCTTTAGCCATAATGCTCACCCCATTCCATCAGTAAATAAGCTAAAATGGGTACAGAATAGGAGACTGAGGTTAGCATTTGGGCTAATGACCCAAAGGCACACCCCTGATGCCTGTTGGTGTGTGCAGGGTGGGTTGGAAACCCTAAGGTTGTATTTCCTTCCTTTTTACAGTATGATATTAACCCTTACTGATGCATTAACATAGTTTTCTGCAAACAATTTCCTTACTTTTTGAGATAATGTAATCATACCCTTATTTGTCTGTAAGAGCACAGTGCTCTCTGGGCCCTGACCTCCCACCCATCTATAGTTTTTGGAATAGAGTAATTGTATCCTTATTTGCCTTTGAGAGCACAGGTCCCCATCCCTCCATAGATTCGTATATGTATGTCATTGTGTGGAAGGGCTCTCCACTTCCATTTATAGGACAACAGTAACCAAATTGGCAGCATAACCATCTTGTTACCCCACCTCATGTACCTGGTACAGAAACATTTTGAATCCCCCAAAACATAATTCCACACAACTACACTGCCATTCCATGCCACAGCCACGAAAGCACATTTTTCCCAGGATTTGAAAAGTGACAGCTGTGACATACATGAGGTGGGGTAATAAGAAGCCTATGTTGAAAATTTGGGGTCAAAATATTAAAAATTTCCAAAGTTATGAGAGTGCATTGTGAAATTGCACTGAATGGTCGTAACTCTGTCATTTTTACATATTTTCACCCCAAATTTTCAGCATAGCCTTCTTATGACCCCACCTCATGAATAACATGACTGTCATAACGCAAATCCCACACAAAAGGTGAAAACATCAAGTGACCGCAAAATCATCTTTCTGGCAGGAGTTGTGTGGCAACAGTCATATGGGGCCCCCAAAAGGCTATGTTGAAAATTTGGGGTAAAAATGTAAAAAAATGGCTGAAATATGTGTAAAAGTTGAACCCCCATTGAAATAAATTTAACCGCACTTAGCTTACTTTCTCATATTGCAGTCTCCGGTTCCAGCAGCAAGACATGTCTTCGATCGGAGAGTGGGTCTCGAATCTGGGACCTGTTCAGGTGAGAGAGGGTGTGGGGGAGTACTGGAGGTGTGGGGTGTTGGGTGCTGAGTTGGAGGTGGGGATGGGCGGGCTGATCAGTAAGGGACTGTTTTATGTGCAGAAACAAAGAAAATACATTGAGGACTGTTTTCTTATTTCAAGCATAATGACAGTATCAACAGGTGGGGGGTACCATTAGACACCAGGGCTTATCAAATGAAGGTGGGCAGTGATCGACGGGGGGGGTGTCACTAAACAACAGGGAAGTGATCTGCTGTAACAGGGACAATGATCAGGGGATGGGGGGTGCCACTAGACACCAGGGAAAGAAAATATTTGCTGAGAAGACTTTGGAGGGTGAGGGGTGCCACTAGACACCAAGGACATGAAGGGGCATGGGTATTGGAGGGTGCCACTAGACACCAGGGCAAAATATTACAGTATGGGGGATGGCAATCCAAAAAGCAGGCAAGGGTTTTCGAGTCACAAAAAATTATCATTTTTTAACGACTCACGATATGAAAAAGGATTCTTTTTTTGTCTCACGCGGTCAAGAAAAAGAATTAATAACAGTAAATAAAACACATTTCTAGGGCATACCTCTAACATCAAAGTGCAGATTGCACCTAATGGGGTCCCGATCAACCAGCTAGGTTTGGTGGTCTCTCTCTCTCCAGGGTGTCATTTTTGCGGCTGCTGCAATTTTTTTTAAGAAAAAGCAGAAACAAGATGGCAGCAAACAAAAAAAGGAATTTTCCCATATGAAACAGGATTCCTTTTTCATTTCATAGAGCTATCTTTTAGTGCTTACTGAGTATGCTCAAAAACTATTTTTTCAAATTTTTAAAATGCAATAACTTACAAACGGCTTATTATTTTTTTTGCCAGACTAGCAAAAGGCACATCTGTGAGCTAGTCCCCTTCTGCTGAAAATTTCAGACCAAAATTCCAAACCGTCTAGGCTGTAGACAAGTTCAAAGAATAATCCCAGCAAAGTCAATGAGTGAAAAAATGCTTTTTTTCACCTCTCTGGAACTCAGAAACCACACATCAGACCACAACATAACTTACTACATCCAGAGATCTACCCTAGGTGATGGTACATGCCAATTCACATACAAATCCATTGGACAGTTTCAAAGTTATTAAAGTGCAAAATTTTGAGTTTAACACTGGTGTGACTGCTCAACCCTAACTATAAGGGTGCAACATATATATCAACTATGAGGGACAGTTTTCTTTTTTCAGGTGATGACACTGGAGATTGGGCACCCCCAGTGTCAGTGTTTGGGGGGGCTGTGGGGTGGTGGATGCTGAGTCGGAGGGTCAGGTGGGGGGACAGTAATGGCAGGCAGCAATAGACATTAATGGATGGTTTTCTTTGTTACAGGGTGTAATTCAGCCTCATCTGTCTGATCATGACAGATCAGCAGTGCTTGCTGGGTGGCCTAGATCATAGAAAAGAGCTGAACTATGATTGGGTGAGCTCTTTCCTTTGAAATACATGATGTTTCTGCCCAGCAAGCCAGAATACTGTCATGACCAGCCTGGCTGATGATTAATGTGACACTGATGAGCCCCTTGCAGACCACTCTGTGTTGGACTGCCAGTGTCACACCACTCAAAAGCCAGTCTCTTAAAAAAATGTTCACTGCGTGTGGGCGCATACCTTATATAATTAATTATATGAAATGTTTTCATGCTGTCCATGTAAAACTACCCAAGTGATATGCATGCTACAAGCATGATTTAAATGTTAAATTGGAAACGATTGCATGCATGTGGTATGCGTGCAGCAAACAAGTGTGGAAAGCATGCTTTTTATGTTAAATTGGAACAGACTGCATACATGTGGCATGCGTGCAAAAAGCAAGTGGTCACAGATGATTGCACACATAAAAGTTAAATGACTTGCTCAGGATCACACCGTATACAAGTGGGGGTTGATGAGATTCAAACCCAGCTCTTCAGGTCTCCTGGTTTACATTTTAGTGCCTTTAACAACTAAGCTATAATGCCTGCACACATATGGCTTACTTGTACTTCAGTACAAATCTGCTTACATCTTCACACATGAAGCATGCTTATAGCCACTGTTATACTTTTTAATTTCCTGGTCCTCCCTTATCTCAGCTGCACAGCTGAACTGTAGCACACATACCAATGGAAACACATGTGGTTCTTCCCAGCCCCAATACACACACTTACCCACAAAACTACTTCATTAGTTCTGTCTGGCCTGTGCTCCTACTAGTTTCTCTCCAATAGTTTTGAATGCTTCCATGCAAACAGACTTTAAAGGGCAAACACAAAAGCAGTAATAACTCAACACCCACCTACATGGCCAGTCCCAGCCCCCATGCACACATACTGTAGTAGGTGCAGCATGCTGCTACAGACAGCCCACCAAGTATAGCTAGAAGTCAAGAGTCTCTTACCTGAGTACTAGGGAGCCAGAGGGATGAGTCTTTAACAGATGATGTCCATGGGTCAGAATGCTGGGGTGTAACCCCTTGAAATGAATGAAGTTATTTTTTATTACTATTTTATACATTATGATGGTGAGTTGGAGAATAATGAAGGCCACTGTTCTACTAACAAGGCCTTTGTTAGTCGTGTGGTAGCCTTAATTAATCTCCAACTCTCCATCAATAATGTATAAAATAGTAATAAAAAATATCTTCATTCATGTCAATGGGGCATGCCCTGCAATCTCCCTTGCCCTTTGTCATAATGTGCCTGAGTGTGGGATGTGGAGGTCAGCTTCATTGGGGGGGATAATCCTGACTATAGTGGGGATCCAATAGTCTGTGCATGCCATACTGCTCAACTGTTCCTAAATGCAAGGGGCATCCCTCATTTTATCCCTGAAAACTGCACTGTTCCTCATCCATCCCTCATGGAAAGCATGCTGCTCACAAAGAGAATGTCCTGTAAATTTAAACTTTATGGCAGGGACACCATTTCAGATTTCAGTGGAGGGGGTAACAACCAGTAGAGTCCAGATGTTAGTTAGTCCCTAGGTGGCAAGCTCTAGAATGTCTGAAATGTCTCTAAAAGGTGAAACGTATTTGCTGTGACTGAAAAGTGATATGAAAAACCTGCATATTAGCAAAGAAAATTCTGATGGGTCTTGCCCCTCCCATGGTCTCTACTTTCCTACCACAAAATAACTGCAGCAGAACCACTAGAGGGTCCAAACCGTCGAAGCTCCAAATCCCCTGTTGTCGCACGTCCCAAGGTCAAAGAGCTTTTTCATACTGGGCTAAATGCCCTTTTTCAAGCTGGCTAAATGGTCTCCCCAATGACATCGCAACCATCCAAATGCTAGGCACCTTTAAAACCAGGCTCCACCACTCACTGACTGCTTCTAGTACCTGTGACTTCTATCTCTAACTGTACCACCCTTCTCCTGGACCCCCACAGTGATAAACATATCATTTGCTCCCTACTCCATTGGCAGTAGACTCATTGAGGGCCACAGCCTCCTAGCACTTACCCCCACTGCCCTGCCCAACCCTGGCACTTCCTGTTCTCTGACAATGCCTCTTGGCTGCTGCCACTCCCTTGCTCCACATCCTGCCCCTTCCCCTTGTCCCACCCCTTCTGCCATCCTTTCCACCTGTCCTCCTCCACCTACCTCCCTTTCCACTCTCCCTCTACCACTCCCATTCCCTTCTGCTGCCTACTTTCCTCTTTGTTTCCCTTCTATTTCCTCCTCTTTATACCGACCCACCTTATAATGCCCCTGTTAGCAATATTTACTGTATAGCTCTCTGTATGTACCTCCTAATATGTTTCAAACTGTGTTTATGTACTTGCTTGTTGTAATCCATGACGTGGAACCTTTGTAAAAGAGCCCTGGCTCAAAGGTATTTGTAATCCTAGACCTGAATAAAATAAAATAAAAAATAAATAAAATAAAATCAGGAAAAATTCAAATGTATAAGATTCATCTGTCTATACCCCGGAGAAGTGCATCAGATTTGGGCTTAAACCCACCCAGTTACTAACCAATTTTTTTCCTGGCTGAAGTTCTGAACCTCCCCCTCCCCAAAAAACGAACTGCGTCCTGATTTCTCTCCCTGGCTCCATTCTATTCAATACCCATCCCACATGGGTCATGAAGCCTTCCAAAGGCACAGAAACATGAAAAAACATCAATATTTCAGTACCACCTCCTTTCCCAATCCCCCGTGTATAAAAAAAAAATATATATATTTACTTTTACTTACCCAGCCAGCTGGCCAGAACCTACAGCCTGTCCCAGTGTGCCACCAGCCCAGTTTTCAGTCCACTCCTCCTCCGTCCTTCTGCCAGAAGCTGGATACTAGAACCTACCATCTCAGGTCCCCAACATGGTCCACGACCTAGTCACCTCACCAACTGAACCCACTCAACCTGTTATGCTTGCTTCTTGTTTGGCTGCTGCCACACTGCATTGACCAAGACCAATGAAGGCCACCCACACCACTGTCACTACTGCTGATAGACCTAGCTTGCTGCCATGGGGGACCTGTGCTGTTTTTTTATGTGAGGCAAGCCTAGTAGAGTAAGCAGGTAGCCTAGTCTCGAGTTAGCTTCTATCTCACCCTCTGCCCCGTTAGACACCAGGGGAGATGGAGACTCACTAAGAGTAAACCAACAAAAATATGCTGCCACAACACTGTTATTGAGAGTTCAGTGTTCACTGACTCCTCCATGCTGTAGTGTGCAGCCTGTCTACTCTGTGATGGGAAAGACAGTGTCGCACTTGCATGACTCATGTGCTCTTGCTTAGCTGGAGCTCCTCCACACCATGTGTGATGGTGACACCTCTAATAGGTGGAGGGAGTGGACAACACAATACTGACTCAGTTGAGTCAGCAGTACACACAGGCCAGGGGGGCATTAAATGTGCAAAAGATTAAATCCAAATTTAATGCTATTAGTGCCACACCATAAGAAAAACCTAGGCACAAATGCGAAGGGGGGGACTGCCCCCCTGCCCTACCTAAATGGCACCACTGCTTTATGGTAGAAATTCATTCTCAAGTGCTAATATCGGTACAAATAAATACTATGGCTTCCACTGTGTTCTGCAGTACTGTATCTCCATGTTTCAGGATGTGTCCTGATCATCGTGAGGGTTAGTGTCCCTCATTGTCCATCATTTTGAGTGTCCATGTCCCTCATTTCAGTGACAAAATATGAGGTATGATGCATGCTTCCAAGACTCTACTCATCACAAAGAGTGCTGAGCCTGGCCATTGTATATATGCTCCATACAGAATGACAAAGTGAAAATAAGTGAGCCAAAACAGTCATGGAGAAACACATTTGTAGGACTAACTATGCATAAGGGGATTTGTATGGCCCAAAACAAAAAGATCAGGCTTCACAACACAGAGGCCCCTCTTTGCACATCTGGAATGGGGATGTTGGCAGATCCTAGGCATGTAATGCAGTAAGCAAACAATACTTTACAAATTAATAGCAATTAATGAAAAAAAAATCAAAAACCATTGAACAACTTGCAAAAGAATCAGAATTAATGTGTTTACCTAATTTTAATGGGAATTCAATAAAAAAAGTATTTTAATGGCTCTAATTGCTAGCAGTAATATGAGGAATAGAAACTGATGTGTTTTTAGATGAGTTTGCACCAGCTTAGTTGCTGCACACATGGCAAGCATGCAACATGTGAACCTGAAGTGATTTTTTAAATGATGTTCACACCAGCTTAACTGCTGCACTCATGTCAAGTGTGCAATACGGAAACCTGATGTGATTTTTAGAAGATGTTCACACCAGCTTACCTGCTGCACACGTCAAGCGTGCAGCATGTGAACCTGATTTGCTTTTTAGACCTGGTTCACTTAGGTTCACTTTGTGTATGTGAAGCACACGCAAACATTGCACAATTAAGCATGTGGTATGCATTCTGCATGTACACAGCACATTTATATTTCTGTAAGGGATGGCAAACTTAAAAAGAAGTAAAGGAAAATGTGAGAGGAAACAGTGTACCAACTGACTATTTAGCTACCTAAGTAGCCAGTTTCAAGTTCATTAACTACTAGCCAACTAGCCATCCACTGGTAACTCACTAGTTGGCTATCTGGTAACCTGATAGTTGTTAGTAAAATATTCAGTTATTAGCCATCTTGCAGTTGTTAGCAAGCAGCCTGAAAGTCACTGATAAGTCAGTCACAAGCTAGCCAACCAGCTAATCAGGCAAATCAGTCGGTCAGTCACCATCAAACAAAAATTAAAGCCACAGCAAGAGATCATAAAAAATGAAGGTAAGGGATAGCACAGTATCTCTGTGTTAATAAGAAATGTGGAAAATATCTTCCCCTACTAGATTACGATGATATTATTTATAGAAGTGATATCACCTCTGATTTGACTAGATTAGATGTGATCTACCACAGAGCACTCTGGTTCATCTCTGAACTACAGGCCAAAACCCATCATTGTCTTCTATACAAGGAAGTGGAATGGACTTCACTAGAAATCAAAAGGCTCAGACATCTAAATTATTGGTCCTTTAAAGCGATGCAGAATTCCATACCAATATATATATCTAAACTCCTTTGCAGATCCTCAGGGTTAAACAATCAAAGAAAGCACAGTGTTATTCTACTAGATTTCTCTAGGCACTTCTTGAATTATGGTAAGATGGTTTTTAGTTGGGTTTCTCCCTTGGTGTGGAATACCCTCCAGGAATCACTTAAATGGAACTCACTGGTCAGTCCCCATTTCTTCCAAACCCTTCTTTGTCATTACTGTGTGGACAAATGTATTTGCCATTAGAATTTCATTTAAACCTTTGTGTTACAATTTTTGGAACACTGACATGTCATTCCCTTTTTCTATGCTGTAACACCTGTATCAACTGCTTTCATTGTGCCGGTCTTTGTATTAGAGTAGAACTGCTGACCTGTACTATGAGCTGATTTCTAACTCTGTATTATATAAACTGTTTTTGTACACTGTCACTTCATTTGCTGTACCGTAATCTCTGTAATCTCTCCTAACCAGGACCTCCTTGCAAATGAGCTTTGCTCAATGGAGCTTTTTCATGGTAAAATGAACACATACAAATGCCATCGTTATTGATCCATTCATGGGTTTGTAGGGTTTGGACCAAATTGATTTTGTCCTGTCTTTCAAGGTTAGATAGCCAAGCTGCTGATTCATTGAATCCTGAACTACAGTATACTGTATTATCCAAGTATGTAGGGCTGGGCAAAATTAGCAAATTTGGATTTTGTGGAGTTTTTCTGAATTTCTGTGAAATTTCTCAAAATGTCTTGAACTTTTTTGGAATTTTCTTAAATTCTTTAGTTGATCATAACTCAGTCAGTATTATAGCTAGAGCTCTGAAATTGGGCACACATATTGTTTAGGAGAAATCCTAAAAGGGGGTCAAGTTTCATGACATTTGCATAGGGAAAGGGACATGATTAGGGGTTCAGAATCTGGAAATGTATTATTCGTGTGAACATTTTTGAAAATATTTCTGTGCTTACAACTTAACCATCTTTGGAGCTAGATAATTGACATTTATATTGGTACTTGCTTGGAGGAATCATAGAAACTGCTAAATAGAGTGGTAATTGGTTGGGTAAATTGCTAGTTACAGGCATTCAGAATTTCACATTTGTTATATTGTGTGAAAAGTTTCAAAATATTTACATAGAAACATAGACTCTGATGGCAGACAAGGACCGCTTGGCCCACCCAGTCTGCCCATCTCCCCACCTACAGGATAAGCTGCCGATCCTAGTTAACCAACAGCCTATTTCTTCCTACCCCCAAAAAAATTTGCCTTATGTCTGTCCTGTGCATTCTTGAAGTCTCCCACAGTTTTACACCCCACAACCTCTTCAGAAAGTCTGTTCCATGCATCCACTGCCCTCTTTGTGAAACAATACTTCCTCACATTGCCCCTGAACTGCCTCCCTCTATCTTCAGATTGTGTCCCCTTGTTCTTACACATCTCTTTTTCTGAAAGATGCTACCCTCTTGGACTTTGTTGATTCCGCTGAGGTACTTAAAAGTTTCTATAATGTCCCCCCTCTCCCTCCTTTCCTCAAGGGTATACATATTAAGCTCCTTTAGTCTCTTCTCGTGTGGCTTCTCTTGCAGACCCTGCACCATTTTAGTTGCCCTCCTCTGGACTGCTTCTATCCTGTCTATGTCCTTGCAGAGATGGGATCTCCAGAACTGGACGTAGTACTCCAGATGAGGTCTAACCAACTGTCTGTACAGAGGGATAACAACTTCCTGTTTTCTGCTGGTGATGCCTCTCCCTATACATCCCAGTATCCCCTCAGCCCTCCCTACTGCCTTCTCACATTGCTTGCTAACCTTAAGGTCATCTGATATGATTACCCCCAGGTCCCTTTCCATTTTTGTTGTTGTTACTACCTCTCCCACCATAGTGTATTCTTCCTCTGGGTTTTTGTTTCCCAGATGCATTATTTTTCACTTTTTTGCATTGAATCCAAGCTGCCATACTTCTGACCGTTCCCCCAACCTTGCCAAGTCCATTCTCATCCTTTCCGCACCTCCTTGTGTATCAACCCTGTTACAGATCTTTGTGTCATCTGCAAAGAGGCATACTTTTCCTTCCAGTCCCTCTGCAATGTCACTTATAAAGACATTAAAAAGGACTGGACCTAGTACTGAACACTGTGGTACCCCACTAGTAACCCCTCTTTCTTCAGAGTGGATTCCATTTACAATTACCTTCTGTGTCCTGTTGTCCAGTCAATGTTTTACCCAGGCTACCACCCTGGGACCCACTCCCAGGCTGGTTAATTTGACTATTAATCTTTTGTGTGAGACTGTGGCAAATGCCTTGCTAAAGTCTAGCTAGGCCATGTCCACAGCCCCTCCCTGGACTACTACTTTGGTCACCCAGTCAAATAAATCAATTAGATTTGTCTGACATGACCTTCCCACTGTGAACCCATGCTGCCTTGGGTCCTATGCCCCACTGGCCTCTAGGTACTCAACAATTTTTTCCTTCAGAAGGGATTCCATCACTTTCCCTACCACAGAGATCAAACTGACAGGTCTGTAGTTTCCTGCCTCTGTCTTGGTCCCACTTTTGTGAAGGTGAATCGCATCCACCTTCCTCCAGTCCTCAGGTACCATACCATCTTCCCATGATTTGTTAAAAAGGATAGTCAGTGCTTTCACTAGTTCTCCCCTTAATTCTTTTAGAATTCTAGGGTGAATTCCATCAGGCCCCATTGCTTTGTCCACCTTCCATTTTAGGAGTTCTTTCAGAACCCTTTCTTTTGAGAAAGGACTGGGATCAACCCCCTATCCAGAGTGCTTCTGTTAATTAGATTAGGCACCTCCTCCTCCTCTTTTGTGAAACCTGAGCAGAAATATTCGTTCAGTATCCCTGCTTTTTCACTGTCCCTCTGCCCAACCACCATCCTCTTTATTCAGCCTCACTATCCCTCCCTTTGTCTTTCTACGCTCCCTGATGTACCTATAAAAGGTTTTTATCTCCCTTCTTAACTGAGTTGGCTATCTTTCCTCAGTTTGGACCTTTGCTATTCTGACTTCCCTCCCTGCTTCCTTCCACCTTAACTGGTATAGCTCTCTGTCCTGCTCCTTCTGTGTTTCCTTATACTTCCTGAATGCTATCTTTTTCTCCCTGACCTTCCCTTCCACCTCTTATGAGAACCATAGTGGCTTTTTCTTTCATTTTATTTATTTATTTAAATTTTGGTAACCGCGTAGGCCCGCTGAGACCGATAATAGTCCCTTTTTAAGGGGCAATCCGGGGTTAATTACAGCAATGGTACAACGGAACAGTAATGTTACATTAAGTGAAAATAACATACAATAGATTATGCTCCATGCAAGGAGCAGTCATTAAACATTCAGAGTAAATACAGGGAACTATTATCAATCATTTGTCATACATGTTAGGTGAGATCAACAAACATAATCATATATCAGACAGGCAGCAGGAATGAAGTGTAAAGATCAACAATTACAAGCACATTGGTTTAATCCTTCCAGATACATTTTAATCCCCTTTTTGAACCCCCTGAGGGATTCACATTCCTGAAGTTTGGATGAAAGTGAGTTCCATATAGGAGGTATTAGGGATGAGAAGGTCCTAGACCCTTGGGAGGACATTGTCCGGGGAACCTTGAGAAGCTGTCTGTTGGATAACCTTAGAGATCTATTATTAGTCTTGGGTTGTAGTAACTCAGCCAGGCTAGGTGGGTAGATGCTAATCTAAGTTTATAGGCTAAACATAGGGAGAGTAGCGTAGTCTACCTTCAGAGGTGGGACATTTAAGAGTTTGCAGGATATGGCAATGGTATTCTCTATGGGCGCCCTATAGCAAATTTTCCGATCCTATGGTAAAGTGTCATAAGTTTTTTTATCTCAGTACTTCTGGCAGAGATAAGGGTAGGGGAGCCATACAGTAATTTAGGAAGCAAGGTACCATGTGCAATCTTGGATCATGACTCAAGGGTGAGATAAGGGTTGAGTCAATACAAGAGACCTATCCTTTGGTTCAGTGTTTTGGTTAGGTGATCTATGTGAGCTTTGAAGTTGAGATCCCGGTCGATGGTAATCCCTAGGTATGTTAGTGTGTCTACTACCACCACCTTTTCCCCAGACGAGAGGGTGAGGTTAAGTGTATCTGATCTATTGGATGGTGAACGTTTGGGCCAGAACAGCATCCCTTTGGTCTTTTGGCTATTCATTAGAAGTTGATTAGTGGTTAGCCAAACTTCCAGTGATTTTAGATCTTTGGATAGCAATCGGCTGAGTTCTCTTGGATCTTCCACTGATCTATAGATAACAATGTCATCTGCATAGAGAATGATTTCAGGGCCTTTGCAAAAAGAAGAAGGCAAGTTATTAATAAACAGGGAGAATAGGAGTGGTCCTAGAATAGATCCTTGGGGGATTTGTTTATTTGCTTTACACAAAGGCTTGTTGCCTCTGTGATGGCAGTTTTGATTTTGTCCCATTGTTGCTCCAACCCTTCTTCTAGTCTGTTTGCTAGTGGTTTTCTAAGGCACTTTCCCATCTTGCCAAAGTCAGCCCTCCTGAAGTCCAGTACCCTCATTTTTGTATGGCTTGACTGTGTAGCTGAGTTTATCATGAATCACACTGTGTGGTGGTCACTTGTTCCCAGATGGCTACCCACTTCTAGATCTGAGATCCTCTCACTGTCCCCATTTGGGAGTAAGAGGTCTAAGACTGCTCCCTCACGAGTGGGTTCCAAAACTAGCTGTCTGAGGCATGCCACCTGTAGGGCATCGAGAATGGCCCTGCTCTTGGATGTGACTGCAGCAAATGTGCTCCAGTTAACATCTGGCATATTCACGTTCCCCATCAACCGTATCTCCCCTTTCTCTGCCATCCTAAGAATGCCTTCTATCATATCCTTGTCCATTCCTTCCCCCTGACACGGTGGTCTGTATACAACCCCTGTGCAGATTGTGGTGTCATTTCCAGTCTCTAAGGTGACCCACAGTGCCTTCTCTTCTCCCTGTTTACTCTTTTGTTCAGTTGCTTTTATCCCTTCCCCTTACATAGAGAACTCCTCCTCCTCCCTCTCTTCTCCCCTCCCTGTCTCTCCTGTAGGTTGTGTACCCTGGTATGTTAACATCCCAGTCATGGTTCTCTTTGTACCATGTTTCTGTGACTGCTATGATATCCAGGCATCCCTCTTCCATGAAGGCCACCAGTTCAGGGAGCTTGTTTTCCAGACTATGGGCATTGGTACTCATTACCCTCCATTTCCTGATGGCCTTACACCTTTTTGCCCCATCCCTGTCCTTATTGCCTTTGTCACTTTCTCCATTTACCTCTGCCCTTCTCCCTATTGACATCTCTAAGTTGGTGTTTACCTCACTTACTACCCTGATTTTTTTTGGGGGGGCTAGGATTTCCATGCTCCTTTCCCAGTGCCTCCCCTCTTGGTTAGTTTAAATGATTGCCAATGAAGCATTTAAACCAATCACCCAGGATCCTGGTTCCCCTCCTGGATAGATGCAGACCATCATGCCAGTATAGGCCTGCATCACTCTAGGTGGACCCCCAGTCCCAAATGAAGCCAAATCCCTGAGCTCTGCACCAGTTTTTCAACCATTGATTGAATCCCATGGTGTGTAGCACCCTAGCCTCACCTACGCCATAGACAGTCAGCACCTCTGAGAAGGTTACCTTGCGTGCTACTTGCCTAAGGCCCCTCCCCAACTCCACAAACTCTTCCTGCACTGCTCTGATCCCTTTCTTAGCCAGGTCATTTGTCCCTAGGTGGACAACGACATCCTGCTCCCTCCCCTGTGCAGCTACTTCGGCGATCCTGAGGATTCGCTCCCTGTCCCTCCAAGCCATGGTGCCAGGCAGGCAGGCACCTTACCCCCTTCTCTTCTTCCTCCCCCAGTTCTACCTTCCTAACAATGGAGTCCTCCACCAGGAGTATTTTCCTTCCCCTGTGGGGTCCCATGCCACCTTCCTGTGGGTCTCCTTTGTGGAGGTTCCCAGCATCCTCCTTGGTCTCCACTACAGGTGCTTCCATAGAGGAACCACACTTTGCCAGAATGACATATGAATTGTGGAGAGGTACAACTAGAGGGATGCACCTCTGTTCCACCACCCTCACCCTCCCTAAGCCCACTGCGGTCCAATCACTCCTCTTTCTTGACAACTTCTGAGGCAACGGCAGTGGCACTGGTGATCCCTGGGTGGGAGAGGAGGTCCCACAAATCCTGGCAGATTCAGCCTGGAGATGAGCAACCTCCTCCCTCTGCCCAGAGAGGTGCCTGCAGATGGGACAACACCGCATCCTCCAGAATGTCTCCCAGAAGACTGCTGCTCCACAGCCACTGCACTGCAACACTCCCATCATGTCTTATTTCTGGCCCCCTTCACTGTTGTTTGGAATCCTTACTCTTTTTTTTCTCCCTGCTTACTTACTGCCTCTGTGCCCTTTAAGCTCCTGATCTTCCTGTTCTGAGACAAGAAGATCCTATATGTCTCAGTAGTCCCCTTACTTGCTCAGAGGCAGACCTCCAGCAGCTAGGGAGGGACGGAGAGCTACTCTTGTCCTTCTAGGATAGTGAGTCTTTGGTGGCTCTGTGATCACGCACTTCCTGCTCCCAAACAGAAAGTTCCTGTTGTTAGTCAAATCCTGTGCCTATAAAAGTAGAACTGGCTTTGGTTGGGGGGGTGGAGGGGAGAGAAGGACGGAAATATAGTCCCAGTAGAGAAGTCCAGTCACAACAGCAGCTCCTTGCCCCTGGTGTTCTCTGCCAATTCTCTGGCAGAAGCTATCTAGGGCAGTGTTTAAATCTGGCTTCCTTCTAGCTTAGCCACTCCCCCTACTTAGCAGATCTTTCTACATTTAGTTAAATTTGGATGTTTATAGCTCTACTGTGATTGCACTATATACTCAAGATTTCACATGCATACCAAAGTAATTATGTTCTTGAATCTAATTAAGCAGGATAAATGTGGTTTAGTAGTTTCAAATTTATTGTTGATGCTTTAAAAATTACTAATTGGTAAAATGTGCTTCAAAATTCATGGACGCATTATAAGTAATGCCACTGGAATTCCACTTGTGGAAGTGAATTTTCACAAAGCACTTATCACCACTGAATCATCTTCCCTGCACTAGCACTATGGTCCAGAAATACCCCTTCAACACTCCTGCAACAGTGATGACCCAAATTATGCTCCATCATGATTAGATATCCAAATACTTGTGTAACAATGGTCTAATTTGCAACTAGTTCTAAGACATGGCATCACTTGGTGCCACTACTTTCAAATAGTAAAAATATACATTGGTATCTAGAGGGTTGTAAAAGAGTCAGCAGGTGGCATTGTACAGAAATAATGCTGCACGTACATATGCTTCCACAAGTCATTAAGTCAGTGAGCTCTAGAGGTTATCTGGCATATTGCAAGAATTCAGGGTAGTGCACAATGATGTCCATAACTACTCTTCCTGGTTCACAACTCAAGATAGTGACTTGACACTTGGCACCATTACACTTTTACAATGGCACCTTCTATGAATGCTACCTTATTGCCATTTTACCCAGCCTTTACCTTCTCCTGTAATATCAACTCAAGCATATGATTGGGCAAAATGTATGGACATGGCTTTGACAAAAATATCACAGCATTCCACAATTTCATAAAAGCACATGAAATTCAACTTTGATTACTAATGTTATTTGGGAATATGTGGTTGCTTATAACTTAGCCAGGCTTTAAGCAAGAGATCTGAGAGTTGACACACTGGCTCTGGAGGCTACCCTCAAATCACATGAAATCCTCCTCTCCAAACTAGTGTTCCCCTCTTCCTTATCTCTCTTTGTTGCTATCTGTTACTTCTCTCCCAATGCCTCCCCTGCCACCACTGTCTCTAAACTTGCTATCCATACTTCCTCCACCACATCAGGTGAACTCCTCATCCTGAGCAATTTCAATCCAGGGTCATCACACATGACATTGAGGCTCTCATCCTCACAACTTATCTCTGACCCTACTAGGATAAACCCCAGTCTGACAACTACTCACTACTAGACTGGATACTACCCACCCACCCACCCACATAAATATTGCTCCACAGGTGTCCTCCCAGATGCCTGCTGTGATCACTGTACCACTCACTGCCACAGGAAACATTGCTCCCTCCCACCCCACCCAAATATTTGTGGTTCAGACCCTTAAGGTCTCTGAACACACAGGCACTACTATCTGACCTGCACTTGGCTGATTGGTCTGCAGTCTTCACCGCATCCAATATTGATTCTGCTCTGGCCGCCTTCAACTCCACCTTTTTAGATATCTGGAACTCCCATGCTCCACTCAAAAAGCTATGACTCCATTGCAGACACCTTCCCTAGATCTCTCCTCAACTAGTGAAACTTTTGAAGGCCAGAGACCTAGCGTGGAAACAGTATAAAACCTCCTCCAACGCCTCTGACTTCCAAAACTATAGGACACTATGGAATGCTTACACCAAGGCCGTGCATTCCTCCAAAGCTAGATTTTTATTTTTTTTTAGTATGTTTTTACTCCCTTTTTCTCCCACTCCCTGTCTCTGGCATGCTCATGCGTGTGGAGGCAAGCACGTACCTTGTGACGAGATGCCCTCCCTTCATGTAGCCCCCTCCACTTGCTCCTGCACCAGACCCCCCGTGCCAACACCCCGATGACCCGAGGTCATTCCTGAACCCGGGTCACCAGCGTAGCATGAGATAAGGCATCCAGCACTTCAGCCCTCTGCACTTCTGGGCCGGGCTCAAAGCTAGCTTTTTACAGCTCATCTAGATGCCTGCCACCCCTCCCATGCTACATTCTGGAAAACACTCAACTCCCTGCACGGCTCCCCTCCCACTCCCCCCCCCCAGCAACCACTCCTCCAATGATGCCATTTGTACTGCTTCCTCCACCACAAACCACTTTTTCACCACATGTGCCTTACCCCAGGGAAAGCCACCTGCCTCTCTATCCCCTCTCCGCCGGCTCCTTAAAGCCCCATCTTCCCCTGTGTCCAATCCAAACCCAGTGCAACCCCACTCACACCCCCCTCCCCACGCTAAAGAATTCTTCCTCTCCTGGATAAACTTTCTCCCCTATCACACTTTCTATGCCCTTGATGGTTCCAAAATGTTAGCAGTCGAATCCTTCAAATACCTGGGTGTTTGGCTTGACCCCAAATTAGACTTCTCACTGCACTGCAACACCATCCACAACAAGCTAAACCCCAAACTTGGCATGCTGTACAGGCACAAGGACTGTTTCTCTCTTTCCACCAGGAACGAAATAATCACTAAGCTTATCCTCCCCTCCTTTGATTGTGCAGACGTGGTATATAGTTCCACACCTCAATCGTCCCTTGCCAAACTTGACCCACTGTTTCACACCTTCTGTCGGTTTGCTACAAACCTCCCATACCATACTCACAACCGCATCCTCTATCACTCTGTTTCCCTTTCCCCTCTAGCAAGCCGCCACCTTGCTCATTGTTCATCCTTCATTGCCAAGTTCTGGTTCAACACTCTTCCCTCCTATCTCTCCTCCCTAGTAACACCTGTTCCTGGTACTGGCTATGCCTTGCATTCCCAAGACCTATGTTCCTTTGCCATAACCACTCTGCACTCACAGGCCAGCAAACAAGCCTTCACTTACTGGCTCCCTGCACTATATAACTCACTACTGCTCAATGTAAGCAGTCTGCCAACTGCAGTCTCCATCAAAAAGCACTTTAGTCTTCTCCCCTTCCCCCCCGTGTATGTCCTCTCCCTTCTTAGCTGCATACCTTCCCCCCGGCTCCTTCCCTTCCCTCTTCCCCTCCACCTTAAACCCCAACATCCTGCTCTTCCCTTGAGCCAGCTCCTGCTCTTACTTATTTTAGTATCATACTCTTTGATTGACTCCATTTCCACACCAGTGCATAAACTGTGCCCTCTTCTGTTCCACATGCAAAGAGCACTCTGGCTTGACTTGTAAATTGCTTTGTATTCTGTGTATACTACTGTGTTTTCTGTACTCAATGTTTCTTATGTATCACATGTAAATAATGTATGTTTCATTTATAAATTACGTTGATGCCTGTATATCATGTATTTAAGTATCACTGTTTCTTTTGTATACTTCCCTTCCTCATGCCCCCAGCTCACACCTGGAAATGAGCCTCATCTCAGTGTGCCTTTCCCGACTACCAAATTTTAAATAAATAAATACCTCAGTCACCTTTCAAGATATAGGTCTGAAACTTGATACACATATATGGGCCTTGTTAAAGTCAAACATAATAAATGTAGTGCAGTTTGGACTAACACATTAGAAATTCTGCAGTTTACATAAATGTGACATGTAATTTAGAAATGTCCAAATGTTGGGAGGCTTATAAGTCAGTCTCTTTCAAGATAGGGATCTGAAATGTGGAACACATCTGTATAGGCCTCGGTAAATTATGCATACCAAATTTGGTGCAATTTGGACTAATACTTTGAAAATTCAAGGTAAATAACTGAAATCACAATTCTGATGAAATTTCACAAACTTTTCACAGAAATTTCACATTTCATGGAGGCAAAATCAGCATTTCATCACAATTTTGCAGGCAGCCCTTACAGAAATAATTATGTGACATGTTTTCATGCTGGGCACATACAACTACCCATGTGATATGTGTGCTGCAAGGATAATTTAAATGTTAAATTGGAACTGACTGAATGCATGTGGCATGCATGCAGCAAGCAAGTGTGGAAAGCATGCATTTTATGTTAAATTGGAACAGCTTGCATGCATGTGGCATGCATGCAAAAAGCAAGTGGTCACAGATAACTGAACACATAAAAAGTTCAGTATCACACCATATACTGTACAAGTGGGGATTGGCAAAATTCAAACCCAGGGCTTCACAGGTCACCTGGTTTGCAGTTCAATGCCTTTAACCACTAAGCCATACTGTCTGCACACATATGACTTGCTTGTACTTCAATACAAATCTGAATTCGTCTGCATTCATGGGACATGCTTACAGCCACTGTTTAATTTTTCATTTCCTTGTCTCCCCTCATCTCAGCTGCACAGCTGAACTGTAGCACACATACATACAAATGATTCAAGCACATGACTGTGAACTAAGAGATCTGGATTTGAATCCCACCTGCAATGTAAACATGTACACTATAAAGAGCAGTTGATGCAATAGTTTCTTCCACGCAGGCACTCCTGCCAAGGAACTGCATGTCTGAGAAGATAATTTAGACAGTTTTTGCTTTTCTTCATTAAAGGATTACTGGATTATTCAACTTAGTAGAATTACAGTCTCACTTCCACAGTGCAGCTGAGCTGTGGAGGACTGCAGCATCTCTGCCTTTACATTCTGCATTTTGATGATGCAAAGTAGCATACAGTGCATGGAAATGTACAGTAGAAGATGTCAGCAGATAAAGGCCTATGAACCCATCTGATCTGCCCAAACCACCTAGTTATGGAATTGTGCCCCTGTCAACCCTCATTTCATCCCCTCTCTCTTCCAATTGCCACCATTTACTCTTTTCCCTTGTGCATGTTCCACAACCTTCCCATGTGCCTGTCCCATCCCTTGACTGCTCTACAAATATATAGCTGATGCAACTGCTTTTGGGGGCAGCAGTGCTGTGAATACAGTGTGAGCTTGATCCAGGAGTAGAGATGTGCAAAGCTGAGAAAACTTTGCTTTGTCAGAACTTTGCAAAGTTGGCCAACTTTACGTAGTTTGAAGTGTTGACTTTGCAATGTTTTTTAACCAGGCAAAGTGGCACTTTTTTCCTGGAAGTGACCAAACTTTACTCATCATGTTGCCACGTCACAGAAGAAATAAATGGCACTTCACCTGGAAAGATGCTGCAAAGTCACCAAAGTCGAAGTTGGTGATGCCAGTAGGAACTTAGCAAAGCTTCATGAAGTCAGAGTTTCACAACTTTGCCACAACTTCACTGACAAAGTTTAACTTTGCTGCATCTCTAGCAGGAAGTGGGGGTACTTGCCTCAACATGCAATTCTTTACCTTTGCATGCTATTTTACATGCTAAAAGTGGTATATAAAAGATAGAGGATTGTGTCTGAGGTATCATTCACAACAAGACTATGTTTCAGTTGAACAGTTTCTGTGGTAATAAGAGAAAGCGCAGCTCATGAGGTCTTGTTACCACGGAAACTGTGAGATTGAAATAGAGCCGTGCTGTGTATGATAGCTCATACACATTCTTTTATAGTGTATGGGCACCGATTACTATAAGAATGTGTCATTACTGATCCATTTGTACCATCATCGCTCATGTCCTGGTTCAATGCTCAATGTCACGGCCGCTTCCTGATGTGTAGAGGATTGACTACTGCACATGCGTGGAGATGTTCTATGATGTTGTGCTGCACCCTAGTGCAGCATAATAACTTCTTGACATAGTGAGTGCAGCACAACAAACTGATTGCTCACCAAATTCTATCGGCAACAAGGCTCTCCCATATACTGTTAGTACTGTCTCAGCCCTCTTAAGATGTGCAGTGCCTTGTAAAGTTAAAGAATTGTGTGTTATGACAGGTGTTCCCCCTTTCACAGTTTCACTCTCTTGACATCACTGCTGTTATGATGACCCTCAGCAGCTTGGCCATAATGAAGAAGTAAGACCATAAATTATATTCCAAGTCAATTAAATAATTCACTGAATAATTCCTTAATAAAATATTCAAACTTTGACTTAATTAGCTCCTCAGACAGCTAGTTCTTTACATGAGCTACCTGCCTTGAAGGTTTCAGCTGCTCTTTAAATTTTGCTTCACCCTTAAATTTTACCTGAATAGTGATCCATACATTGGGTAGTCACTGTATTAAATTGGTGGAAAATGGTGTTAAGTGCTAGAAGCATTACCATCTGAGGTAATGATCTCTCTTAGTATACTGATTCTACATCAAGGGTGATGTAGACTGATCTTGCCACTCAGTCAGTGAACTCTAAATCCTGATCCACTATATAATTGTCCCATTTTCTCTTTTGCAGGGATTTGTTACAGCAAATCCAGAATGGATATCAACCAGTTCCTACTAGGTAATTAAAACCATGAATTTAAAGAACAAACATCATTCGTTTTCCTTTATTCACACATCCAGCTGCACCTCCATGAGCAAACCTAGAGTTCGGCAAAACAATAGTGTGTCATTTTGTGAGTGATATTATGATGCCAATTTGCAAGAAAGTCAGGCAGACTAATAGAAAATGTCTTGTTGCCTCCAGCAGCTCATTGCCCTGCAGCCATGACATTTATAAATGGCAGGATTGACTAGTATGCCTGTCTGTCCTACTTTCTAATATTTAGATGTTGTTTTTTAGGAATAATAAGCTACCCGACCACAAAATAATGCAGCACATTACACTTTGGCATAGTTTTATCAACTACCTCAGGTCAGACAAGTTGTATATGATGTCACCTTTATAGTTTCATTTTAAAAGTTCTAGTATTATGTAAATGTTATCAGTTTACTTTTTGTGGCATGCTTCTTTAATAATTTAAGGTTGGAAGGGATACCAGGTCCATCATGTAACCCCACAGCTTCATAAGCAGGTGTGAATACGTATGCTGTGGAAACATGTGCTAATTAAACTGACAATAAAGCATCATCTGCTAAAATGTAGCCTCAGTTAAATGAGTTTATATTCTATTCCATAATAATTCCTATGTAAGTGTATGGAATGTGCTGCCAAAATGTGTGAGAGGTTTCAACACACCAGATGGCATTGCCTGCTTTTGGGAATAGCAATTTATTCATCAGGTACAAGCCATGGAGAACTAGTCCAAGTATAACATAGATGTATTACCACCTAAGGGGCTTGCTGAAGTATTATACTTTGACTGTGTTTGATCATCTCCAGATACTATTGCTGTAGTTATACTGGCTGTCACTCTAAGGTATCACATTCTATTTAGGAAAGGATAGACATATATATGTAATATACATTTGTGATGGCAGCAGTCATCTGTACCAAATATTTGTAATGGTGTAATATTAATTTATTTTTTTGTCTGATTTCACCTTTCTTTTACAGTTCATTTACCCAAGATAGCACTGATGAGATGTAATATCTCTTTTTTTAAAGATTCTTTTGTTTGTTTTTCTGTTTGCGATTTTTTACTGCTCATGAAAGGTGCTGCATTGACAGCACTGGAACCTGAAGTCCTCTAATTATCCATCCACATGACAGATACAGCACTGGTGATCACAGTACAAATGTCTCCACACTGCCCCACCAACATGCCTCAACCCTGCAATAGAGGGACCAGTACCTAAATGAGATGATAGTTCAGATTCCATGCCCATTCAATCATTGGCATCTCTTATGAGACTGCCAACAAGGGTGCCCATTAGTGCCAGTTGTGTTGGCAGTTTTGTGATGTGGATACCTGTGCACTGGGAACTGGACTGAGACCACCAAAACTCATTCCACATAGTCCACTGACAAATGTTCAGAGGATAATGGTTTTCTACCACTACTAACCTGTGCTGAATTTGAACCCCTGACCTTGAGGTGAAAAGGACATTAACCTGCTACCAGTATAATTTTCAGTGGGGTCCTGCCTTTATCCACTTATGTAGCTGCATTGACTGGAGTACTGGGAGGTTAATTATTGTACCCAAGGTCATTCAGTGAGTATTTGGCTATGGCAGGATTTAAACCTGTAATCTAACTATTAAACCACATTTCTTCCATCTAAATCCCCTGTCCTTCATCCCATAAAATATTTATGTACCCACACTCATAGAAATACCAGTCAGCAGGATGGGCCAAAGGCATGCTAGTGCTGCAAATGTGGGAAGTCTGAGTCAACCACCATTGGCTAAAGTCATCAAAGTAGAACTAGTGTAGAGGTGATAACACATTAACACAATATTGAAGGGGGGCTGAGGTTACCCAGTGCAAAACAGACCCTCCAGGCTGATTAGGATCAGTGTTGATGTTGGGCCCTGGTGAGCTGTACATCAACCTCTCAGTCAGATGTCAGCTGATGCTGGTATTACCATTCACAACAGGTGGCAGACTAATAAGTACACAGGTTAAAGGGACGGGGAAGACAGGACACCTCCTTGCTAACAACCCTTCAGTCCTGAATCACTGGCATGATTTGCTATGTCCCACAGGTCTGTGATGGTGCAACAATCTTCACAGTAGCACTGCAGATACTACCTGTGACTCAAGTAGCATAAAGCAGTTCGGTGATACCATGGCTTTTTTCTTTTTATGTCTATTCACTCACCATCTCATCCCATTCTATCCCACATTACCAGAGAGCTATTTTCTGTCATTGATGTTATATCTGTCCCCCTATAATTGGGCAGATGCTCCTCCAGCCCTGGCTAGGATTCGAACCTGGAATCCTAAGTCCTGGAGACAGCAACTTAAAATATTCAGCTAAAGAGAAAGTTGTTGAGATGTTACAGAACTCATTGACATTTATATACAGTAAAAGCTATTCCATAAACCACCACAAGATGGCTGGATTGCATTTTACAATTACTTAGCCCTGATTTGTGCTATGGGTGGCAATAACAATGGCTTAGACTTACTAGAATACACCTCTGGTGATGAGGCTCGACAAGCATACTTATTAAAGATTAGCATAAGGGCTGTGGAATCTTTAGGACAAATTAAAAGGCTCCACTTCACAGACCCTTTTTGTAACTACAATTTCAGTTCAACATTTCTTGTTTTTTTAATTTCAATTTATGCTTCCTCTGCCTCTGATAGCCCCCTTTCCCCATGACCTCCAAGTCCTTCAGCCACCATCTCCGGGGCACCTCACTATTTATTACCTCCTTAGGTGAGCAGGTCTCGGTAGGTGGTGCAGAGCCTGTGAGGTTGGCAGGATCATCCTGCTGCTGGAAGATTTTTTCCTCAGTTTTTCCCACTTCCTTTGCTCAGCTGGTGCACATCAGTGACACACATGCACAGTGTGAAGACAGTATATGCTTCAGCATCTATATGTTCTGGCTGACGAACATGGGTGGCTGTTTGCTGTTGCCACCTAGTCTCTGCTATGTGGCAGCCAATCCATGGCATGTGCAGTCCCCCCTCCCCAAAAGAGGACAGCTGTCTAAAGATGCTCTGTCCTCCTTTCTCTGAGCAGCTCTGGTCAATTTCTGAATCTCAGCCACTGGCGTGGTGGGAGGTGTGGTGCTGCAATGCCTCAGCCATCCACATTACGGGGCCAGTCTCAATTTAGCACTTTTAACACAGCCATGACTATGATGTAATTATGCAGTGCAACTTGCCATGCACACTCATGACCTGTCAATGAAGCCTACCGATCTTAACCATGTGTTATAGTCTCACAACTAGAGATGCTGTGAATTCAAACTTTGCCATCGAAGTTGCCACAAAGCAGCCAAAATTCACCTGTATGAAGCTTTGTAATGTTTCTGCAGACCATAGAAGCTCTGAAATTGCAAAGCTTTTATTATGAAGTGACCTTTTGTTTGGTGAAGAGGCCATTTTGTGAGTATATTTTGGTCAATTCTCTGAAAAAAAATGGCAATTTTGCTGGTAAATACTTTGTAAATTTGATGAATTTGCACTTCTTGAATTTGGTGAATGTTGGTGACTTTGACCATCACCAGTCACAACTGATTCTCATAACTAAATAAAATCCCTTCACACATATGCCAGGTACAAACTGGGAACCATGCCCTCTAAGGTGGCCAAGGAGCAGAGACTGCTGGATGGCTTCCAGGATGTGTTCTTAACACAGCACATGATGGAGCCCACAAGGGAGGGGCATGTCATGGACGTGGTTCAGGCAGATGGGGATCTGGTAAAGGACCTGGCTGTAGAGGATCCCCTGACTGGGAGTGACCACAATACTGTATGGTTTCAAATAAGCATGGAGGGAGGGGGGGAGAGAGATCTAGGACACAGGCAGTGGACTTCAAGGGGGCAGACTTTGTGGGCATGGGAATTATTCTCAAGGATCACTTCAAGGGGATTACAACAATGACAAATGTGGAAAAGAAATGGAAGGTCATAAAACGGAGACTTCATGAGGCAGTCAGGACCTGCACTAAGGTGAAGCATAAGGAAGCAAGGTCACATAAACCATGCTGGTGGTCCAGTGAGGTTCAGGTAGCGGTCAGAGAAAAGAAGGCTGCTTACAAAAAATACAAAACAATGAGAGGGGATAGGGAAAAGGAAATGTACCATCTTGCATCTAGAAAAGTCACCCAGATGGTGCAGGGGGCAAAGTCCAGTAAAGAGCAGTGACTGGCACAGAGGATACAGGGAGGGGAAAAGGGGTTCTTCTGGTACATTGGGGAGCAGAGAAAAACTAAAGGCCATCTTGGCAAATTGATATCAGAAGGCAGGTGGGTGGAAGAAGTAAAGGACCAGGCAGAGATATTAAACAAGTACTTCACCTCTGTGTTCACTAGGAAGGGGGATGGGATATCTACAAAGCAAGGCATGATGGGGATAGAAGCGGTAGTGAGTGGGATCAGGGGAGCAACAGAAATGGAGCAAGAGGGAGGGAGAGGTACCCCAGGGGTGTCACATCAGGATAAGGATAAAAATGGCAGTAAGTTGGAGGTGATGGATGATGCTATCTCCACCGAAAGGGTGTGGTTAGACCTTAAGGCCCTAAAGAAAGATAAATCTCCTGGGCCAGATGGCATTCATCCGAGAGTACATACTGACTGCACCCCTGGCGGAGCTCTTCTACAGGTCACTTGAGACAGGGAGGGTACCTAGGGATTGGTGAGAGGCACATGTGGTGCCAATCCATAAAAGGGGGTTCAGGGGAAGTACCAGATAACTATGGACCAATCAGTTTGACCTCGGTGGTGGGAAAATTAATGGAGAGCATACTAAAGGAACGATTGAGGGTGTACTTGGAGGAGGTGGGAGGTCTGGATAGTTGGCAGCATGGGTTCGTGCCAGGTAGATCATGTCAAACCAATCTTGTAGAGTTCTACGAATGGGTAACATCAGAACTGGACAGGGGAAAGCCTGTGGATGTATTATTATTGGACTTCAGCAAGGCGTTTGACTCTGTCCCCCACAATGGTCTGGTGGAGAAACTGACGGCATTGGGAGTAGGCCCTTTGATGGTCAGATGGATTGAAAACTGGCTAGCTGGATGCACTCAGAGAGTAGTGGTTGGTGGGGAGCTCTTGAACCCTAGAGTGGTTGGTAGTGGGGTGCAGCAGGGCTCGATCCTGGGTCCAATCCTGTTTAATGCACACATATCGGACATCAGGGAGGGTATAGGGTGTAAAATGAGTCTCTACGCTGATGACTCCAAGATGGGAGCAGTAGTTGAGGGGGAAGAGGGGAGATTGGCCCTGCAAGTGGACCTAGACACCCTGGAAAGGTGGGCTCACACATGAAAATTAAATTTCAATATCACCAAGTGCAAGGTGTTACATCTTGGGCAGGGAAACCCTAAACACAGGTACATCCTGGGAGGGGAGATGCTGGAGGCCTCAACAGGGGAAAAAGACCTAGGGGTCATGGTGGATGCATGTGTGAGTAACTCTGAGCAGTGCAGGAGAGTGGCTAGCAAAGCAAACAGGATGTTGGGATGCATCATAAGGGGGATCACCTCTAGGAGTAGGGAAGTGATTCTGCCGCTGTACAATGGACTGGTTAGACCACACCTTGAGTACTGTGTACAGTACTGGAGACCACACTTGAAGAGGGACATACAGCTCCTGGAGAGGGTACAGAGGAGGACAACTAAGATGATATGAGGACTAGGGGATTTGACGTATGAGGACAGACTTGGGGAGCTCTTCCTGTTTTCATTGGAGGAGAGGAGAGACAGGAGGGACATGAATGAGGTCTTCAAGTACCTCAAGGGAATAAATAGGGTAAATACAGAGAGAATCTTTAGACTAAAGCAGGGAGGTATCTCTAGAGGGCATGGTTTGAAGAGGGAAGGTGGAAGGGTGAGGGGGGAAGAGGAGGAGGTTTTTCAATGAGAGGGTTTTGGATCCTTGGAACGCGGTGCCTGGCAAGCTGGTTCAGAGATCCACAGTGGAGGGCTTCGAGAGAGAGTGGGACAGACACAGAAAGTGGATGTATCAGATGACAGCCTGGCCCAGGGGGTGGGGATGGATGATAGGGGTTTCTGGAACACAAGGCAGGGGAGGGCCCCGGTACCCAACTAGGGATCTGAGGTTCGAGCAGACTCGATAGACCGTGAGACCTAATCTGCTGGCAATTAGTATATCACACTTTAAAATCAAACAATAAAAACAATTTTACACCTAATAACTGCTTCTTTGTTTTGGTTGGCACCCTCCAAGTAACAGAACCTTGATTAGCATCTCTGCAGTAAGTGAACAAGCTGAAATCTATCAATTAAAAATGGTACCCAGTAATTATTAAAAAACAAAACATGGGTGGGTATGCATTTTATGTTATATGTCTAAAATCTCTTAGTATGTGTAAGTTTTTTTGCTATTATGTGTGGAACATTTACTGTATTTTTTTTGGTCTCCATTATAAATGAGCTTTGCTCAAAGGATCTTTCCAACTGATAAAATTAAAATTGAAATTTTGGTGAATGTTACCCAGAATTTAATACACATCATCAGAGTGTGATGCTTTTATAAACCCTGTGAGCTTCGCTCATGGTGTTTGTTTAACATCACACACCTTGGATGCATATACAATTCTGGTTACACCCCAGATGATGTATTTTTCTCCAAATAATGTGTTTTATTGGTTGCTCTGAATATTTTGACTATTATGGCATATAAAATCTTTTATTTTAGAAATTGCATGATGACTAGTTGAAGGCTATGTAAATATGTTTCATAAATACAGTATCAAAGATTTTAGCAAGGTTTTGTTATTTATTTATTTACAGGTTTTGGCCAGGATGGAGTTACCGGTTAACAATGACACACAATTCATTTTCAGGTGTATTATGGGGGAGACAGGAAGGGAAAAATGGATTAGTGGAACAGTTGCAAATGAATATGAAAGGACCAAAATAGCACACATATAATAACAATTTAAGCAACAAATCAAAGTACAATGCCAAAGCAATGCAAATGCAAAGATGGGGCAGGCATTAGTCTGGAGAAAACTAGGCTAACACCAATTATCACCTTGCAAACAGTGCTAACAGGCAGACCAGGGATGGCATTGAAGAGGTGCATGAGGGAAAAGATAAGTTAACAAGTTTACCAAAACTAAGGTTAAGAAAGCAGAAATAGTGGTGGGGGGAGGGGGATACAGTTACAGAAAAAGGTGCCATTGCACAGAAGAGTAAACAAAATATTGGCAGAAGTGTGTAGGTAAGTACCACTTGAACCAGGCACTATTAGGTACAGCAGTATTGTAGGCCGCTTTGCTAATGAAGCAGAGACATTAGTGGTTGCTGACAGGAGGAGGCCTGCAGGTTGTAAGCAAGATTGTTCCTCAGGTGATGGACCCTATAAAAGAAAGCCTCCTACCCAAAGGCATTCTTACAATGGAAGGAGGACGAAGTAGTTTTGATCAAAGTTCCTCAAGGAGTAGGGTATGGTGGGGGGCTAAGAGAGATGCATGGTAGCAAGGGAGATTACCAGCCCAGAACTTAAAAATGAGGGATGCTCTATGCAAGGGATGTCTCCCCTCCATGGTAGGCCAGGCTAGTGGTACGTTTGCAACAGACAGTTCAGGGTGAAGTGGGAGAAGACATTGAACAGTGGTCTAGTTTGGTCATGGAGAACTTAGGGAGGGCAGTACTCAGTACAGTCTGAAAGAGAAGACTGAGGTGAACATATTTCCACAACACACCATCTCTTATCCCTGTCTCATCTAGGGACAGCATACCCAAAGTGCGAGGCATCACTCTTGTTAATGTTAAAAGTGATCCATGATTACGATACAGTTTAACCTACAGTAAAATTCTGAAAGCATAAGCAGGCCAACTTGGGGAAGTAGACTCAGAATATTAAAATTGATCACTTTAGGCATCTCCAACAGGAGTAGGGTTGAGCTCATTATCTCCTGTAAGTAGGGGCTCTGCACCAAAATGGTGAGTAGGTTCAAACATAGGTCAAACAAGCACAAAGGCCTAATAAGAGCAGGAGGAAGTGGAAAGTTGGAGGGAAAAGGGAGGAAGATGGTCATTAGAGTCATCACAAGAGTATTAGGAAGAATTCGGCAGACTGCATGGACCAATGGTTCTTTTTCTCCCACCTTGTTCTGTGTTTGTATGCTTGTAAGCATAAACAAGAAGATGAATGTAAATATCAGTGAGCTGGGCTTCTTGTGAAGGTGAGGGGAATCTGAAGTCTCAGTAAGTGGGTGGGAAGGACTTTCCAAAGGGCTTTGTACTGAATCAGGAGATAGGAAACAGGTTCCTGCTAATGGCCCAGGTCTTAGGAGATGTTTGCAAAGTCACAGTTCTTATGAACAAGTGGTGTCATGGCTTTCTGATGTGATGACATAGATGAAGATCCCCAAAAAGCACAATAAGCTAACAGTTTCTTCTTTATGCCAGACATTTGCCTTTTGTGTGGGCAGTATACCAGACCTTAGCACAATGTTAACTCCTGTAAAGTAATTCAGCATGTGTGTGTGTGTCTACCACGTAAGCAATAATACCCTCCAGGGTGGGCGGTATTGGGCAATACTGGACCGCCCAGGGGTGTAATGAGGCCCGACGCCACAGGCGGAGGGCCTTATAGCCTTTGGGCGGTCCGGTATTGCCCATACCACCCACCCTGGAGGGTATTATTGCACTTAGGAAATGGGCATGTGTGTCAGTTTTAAATATGTAATTAAATAACAGAGAAAGTGACTACAAATAAATACAAAGAGCAGGAAAAATATTTTTTTTTTGTAAAGTAGTCCCTCCGTTTATGAGCTGTTCCATCTGCTGTTCCCTCCCCCACAGAGGTATTCTGTTCTGCTTCCACCCCCCCCACTACTGTCTTAAGAAAAGATGGATCAACTGGAAACAAGAGCAGTGGTAATAGTTTTGTCATGTGTTTATTTATTTGTGTTATTTTGGTGGTCATTGATAGCATAATTGTGACTGGGAGGCACTCTGACCTCGGTAGAAAAAATAAAATGAGACGTGCTGTTTGGGTGACATTTGTGACGGTGGTTTCAGATTTAAAATCAAAAGCAAATAACTAAAATACTGCCAGGATCCTAGTAGGATGTCAACGCTAGGCAGTAGAAACTGCACTCCGATCTCTGCTGTTCATGGTGGGGATTTTCACTAATTTTTTTTTTTTTTTAAGTATTGTTGTCCTCATTGCCTACCCTGCGGACCTGGAGTCCGCTCTTACAGTTTACTTTTTTTTGTTGTTGTTTGCTGGTTCCCGATCCTTGCTGCCTGCCCCAAGGACTGGGAATATGAAGTGAAATGACATTCGGTTCTGTGGAGCTACAAAGAACAACATCCCTGCATTGCTCCCGACAACAGCTTCTGTGTCCTGTGTTTGCCTGTCCTGTTCCCTTGATCCCCTCTTGTAAGTAGTACTGGTAAAATGAAGGGCTGTGCCATCTTAGAGGTGGGCGGGGGGCGACAGAGAAATATGAGCAGTATACACTATTGTACTGGACACTTGACTCAGGGTATTGTACTCTGAGACTGCAGAGTCGGGGGCAGGAGCAGCGGAGTGAAAGAGAGGGATGCAGCAGGGGCAGTAGGCAGAGAGAACCAGAGAGCTGGCGGGAGAGCAAGCAGATCCGGGATCGGGCAGAAGCAGGCAGAGATAAAGAGACACGCAGCTAGTGCAGCAGGCGGAGCGAGAAACAGCGAGCGAGTTGGAGAGCAGCAGGTGTTTCACAAAAGTGCTTACTGGCTGTAACTTCATTTTACAACTCATTTACCTATGGTACTTTACAAAAAAGGAAGACTACTATAGTACTGTATCTATTTGAGAGTGATTTCTCTTATTTCATATAATGTTTATGGTTACTGTATTAGCACTCCAAGCTTTGCGTTTTTTTAGCGTCCCTCAGTATAAGGAACAAGGTACTATGACGAATGACTATTAGGGCTCCCGACTTCTTCATTATAGCGAGGGACTACTGTATTTATTTCCTTTTTTATACTGCTGTGATTTTCTTTTTTTACAATACTGGGTATAGTGTCTGGGCTATGGAATGAATGTGTGTGTGTGTGTGTGTGTGTGTGTGTGTGTGTGTGTGTGTGTGTCTCTCGCTAAACCATGATAAAAATGGCGGCAATTTGAAATGAAAATTAAGTCTTTTGACCAATTAGGAGGCAAGGTAAGCACTGTGGTATTTCACTATGTTAAGGGGCACTGTATGCTGGTACTTTTTATTTCCTGGGCATCTATTGAAAGTTAATGTACCCCCCTGGCAAGGGTACTAGCCAATGAGATGCCAGGAAATAAAAAGCCCATTTTCTAAACCTAGGTAAACACCAGGACAGACTGGATAGACCATGAGGCCATCTGTTGCCATCAATTTTCTATATTTCTATGTTCTATAGCTTCCTTGGTCTGTGAGGGAGCTGTATGACAGCATTCTACCTTGCCTGACTGTCCCAGCCCATATGTAAAACATAAATATTTTCCATATATGGCCAAAAATGCATTTAAACTATACAAAAAAGGCCCCTTTTTATGTATTTAAAATATATTAAAAAGTAGGAAAATACAAGCTGTATATATGATATGTGAATGGGCAACATATGGAAAATGCATTCTCAGCGTAAAACTTAGTTTCATATAGGGTCCATATATTGTACATGCATGTCTCCTATATACACCATATATTTTGCTGCTATTTCATATATTTTAATTATATAAAATGGGGCCAATTTTTATTTATTTTAAATGCATGTTTGGCCATATATGGAAAATATTTTTTTCCCATATGGGAGATGACCTTGTATTGGTACAGTACTTTTGGTGGAAGCCCTGCAAACCATCAAGTCTGCCCAGCCATATTAGCCATTTTATAACATTATTAAAGTTAGACCCTATCAGGGAATGCACTTGCTAAGTATGGCAATAAATTACCCCAAATCTTAGAGAAAGGGTTACAAGATCGGGTTTTAAATATTGAGACCCAAATAATTATTGAGGTTTCTGTGAAAGCAATTTTATATTTGTTCAATGCATGGAATGCTAACTGTTTAATACAGAGAGTTGCTCTTATTGTTTTAATTTTGGGGAAAAACTAGAAAAAAAAACTGTTCTCCTCTCGCTCTTTTGTTTTGCAGTGCCTTTTTCCAAGAAACCGGGCCAGGTTTTAGCAATCTGCACACAAACTGCAATGGTCTAGTGGCAGCATCTTGAAACGAGGCCAGTGTGCTGTGCTTGTTAGAGACTTTGATAAATGTGGGAAAGCTGCAGGCAAGTTCTGTAACATAATATTAAGTCAATGGAGCCATATGGGCTGTGTATAGCTGTTGCAGGGCACATGCATTTGAATTGCATGCATATGAAGGCACATACAGTATGTCTGCCTCTATTATCATTTACAATGATTCAGTTTAGGGTACCACAGATAGGATAGTAGAGGTGCTTGAGTTGCACTATCAGAACAATGCAAGCCTAGAACTGCAGAGATCTGCATAATTACCATAAATCAAGGATTGAAATCGTCCCAGAAAATAGAAATACCTTAGAGGCAACTGTTCTATTTTTTTCAGTTATTGTCAGCCTTGTCCTTAAGAGTTCAAGTAACCTGTAACTATGCTTAGCAGGTGCATTCCAAATTTGTATTTAAAGAGCAACTCTGCACTTCATCATGTACTTTCATAAATGTTTCAGCTGTTACAATTTACTAGAGAATTAATTTTTTCATGTTCAATGTTCCTTTTCAAGATTTACAACTCATCTTGGCAGTCCATCTAAAATGTCTATATAGAAAATATTTGAAAATGTTTGCCTCTCCCCTGTTAACCTCACAGTGCCCTTGTTTATGACATCACATAGCTCACCATAACAACAGACTGTGATGTCACAAAGAGCAATTGTGTGGTTAGCAGAGGAGAGTCAGATACAACATGAAAGACTCAATGAAATAATTGCTGCATTGCCTACAATATTGAGAAGAACAACAACAGGAGAAAGTAAAAGAAAATAACAAATAACTACAGAATAATAACATTAAAACATGATTGGTGTAAAAATAGTGCTTTTAAAGGAGAGCTGTGCTGAATCTACAAGTCATTTTCCCAGTAGTAGCTGTTTTTTTTAATACTGATTCAAATTCTATCATTGATCAAGCTAACCAGTCTTTTTAGTTATCCTTGTGAGTGTTTCTGATTTACATGCTGCTGGTAAGAACCATTTTAGAACTGTATGATGAAGCTTATGTCCCTGTTCTACTCTTCTATTGTTGGCACAATGCATTCATGTTCTACTAGAGAACTCTGTGGCTAAGAGAGACATAAACTACATCCTACAGTTCTAAAATGGTACATATCAGCACATTGTAAAGCAGAAACACCAACTGAGATTGCAAAAAGGCCCATATAGATGGCACAATAATTATAACCAGTACTTAAAAACTCTTTCTGCTGGGGAAAAATGACTTAAAGGTTCTGCACAGTTCTCCTTTAACCTTTTTATTATAATAAAGAGTTGCTCTTTAACTTTTTGAATTTTGTAATATGGATATTTTGGAGCATGTTTATCTGGATATTTAGTATCATTTAACACATAGTAACACAGCAACCAGGGGTGGGTGAACAGTTAATTTAGAAAATGTAATTATTAATTTTATTTCTTATTAGTAAATCATAATCAGGAAAAGCACATTGAGCCATAAGCAGCAAGCTTCCAGGTGTGTCCAGGGGGAAAGGGTATGCAGGAGACAATGACGGCAATAAATAACAGTAAGTACAAACAAATTATCAGCAGTAAAACAGTAATTGATATGCAGCAATCCATAATCCAGATGCACAAACCAGCAGTATCTACCAAAAAAGTGCTTCTCAAGATTCAGTGGGTGACCACCAGAATTTACGTCCTTTTTTTTTCTCACCCCAGACCAAATGCTATACCCCCAGTATTACATTTTGTTTTCACATAGTATTCATTAAAACAGGTCCCTAAAGCAATTTCACTCAGAATGTATCTCCCATAATTTTTTAAAGGTAATAAATTGTCCATTCCATTACCTTTGCAACTGCTGATTTAAAGAGCACTGTGGCCACAGAAAATTGTTCTGGTGGTCACCTGCAGCCACTGTGGCCTATGTTGAGAAAAACCATGCTAATCATATCAGAAGTAAAAAAAGAAAACAGGATCAGCCAGATTGCAGGGACAAGGCAACATGAAACAGGAAATCGGGTGCAAAGGGAAAAGGGAGGGGATCCAAGTAGCCAGCTGGGGTAGATAGGAAAGACTGGGGGCATGGCAAGTCACTGAGCTGACAGACTATTAAAAGAAGGGGAGCAGACATAGGGACTGTCAAGCAAATACTGGACTATCCTCTTTAGGGACCAGCACGAGCTAGAGGACTGAAGGAGAGGTGGGAGGGAGTTCCAGAGGACAGGTAGTCTCCTAGAAAAACAAATAAACAAAAAAAAAACTTGTCAAACCAACAAGCAACATTGTGGCGTAAGGATGGGGCAATGTTTAAAATACCTAATTATAATTATTTGGGTATAATTCCTTTAAGTAAGTAAGTAACATTTTATTTCTTAAGTGCCCTTTTCCTGGGGCTCAGGGTGCTGTACATGATACAGGCAAGATTTACAAAATAATGCAATAAACAGAAGATTAAAAGACATAAATAAAAATTCAGATAAAGAAATACAGAAGCCGGAGATAACTAAGAGAGAGAAATTAAGAAGTCCCAAATGCCTCCCTAAAATGAGGCTCCTTCAAACCTGCTTGAAAGCCTCCACCAAGGGAGTCTTCCTCAAGGAACTTGGAAGCAAGTTCAACAGGGCTGGTCCTGCCACCTTGAATGAACAGCTTCCCAAGCTTTTCAGCCAGACCCAGGGAACCACTAGGAGGCCCTCCTTGAAGGAGCAGAGAGAGAGAGAGAGAGAGCACAAAGGGCTGGCAAGAGTCAGGAAGTTACTCAGGTAGCCAAGGCCCAATCCATATAGGGCCTTATAGGTAAAAATACTCAGTTTAAAGATAATTCTCCACCTCATTGGCAGCCAATGTAGATTGCACAGGACTGGGGTCACATGACAGGAACTCAGAGGGCCCAATAGTAACCTGGCCGCTGCATTCTGCACTAGCTGCAGGTGATGAAGGACCCCTCCTCTGACCCAGAGGTAGAGAGCATTGCAATAGTTGAGTCTGGATGTCACAAAAGCATGCACTATTGAGGGAAGGTCCTCTGGCATGATTAAGACTTTAAAGATTAAGATTTTTCACCTTAGCTGATGTTGTAAGAGGGATGGCACCAAGCATCAAGCCGTTCCTGACCCAATAGCAACCACATCCTGCCGATGACCAGGCTTGATCACCAGCACCTCCATCTTGTCTGGAATGACCCTCAGCCAATTAGAGGACATCCAGTCCTGGATTTCAGTCAGACATTTTTTTAGTACCACCACTGTGTTACACGTCCTGGGTGCAAAAGACACATGGTTGGGTGTCATCTGCACAATAGAGAAACTCCACACTGTAACATCTGATGATACCACCCAAGGGCAGCATATACACTGCAAACAACATGGGTGAGAGGATTGAGTATTGGGAAACTCCCAAATACAGGGGCTTTGGGTATGAGGAGAAACTCCCCATCACCACCCTCTTCATCCTTCCTGTGAGGAAGGACTCAAACTTGTTGAAGACGGTGCTGGTTAGTCCATAGAGCTCCCTTAGGTGATCCAACAATACCACATGGTGCACAGTGTCAAATGCAGAGGAGAGATTGAGGAGAACAAGAACTGACCGAACCCTTCTATCTCTAGCCTTGAGGAGATCATTATGCACCCTGACTAATGCAGTTTCACTACTATGTTTGGACTTAAATCCCAACTGGAGAGGCACATAGATGTCAAAAGCCATGAGGTGTGCCTTGAACTGTAGAGCCACTATTTTCTTGATAACCTTTCCCAGAAAGGGAAGGTTAGAGATTGGTCCATAGTTCACTAAGACATCAGGGTCAATAGACGGTTTCTTCAGGAGTGGCTTCACCAATGCCTCTTTCCGAGTGCTAGGGAACAACACACTGAAAGCGAACACCAGATTATCTCAGTAAACACCAGCCATACGGTCTCCACATGTCCCACAAGGAGATGGGTTGTGCCTGGGTCCCGCTCACAATATATGGGATGCAGCGTTGAAATCACATCACAGATGTCTTCTACCTCCACCGGTCTATACTAGCTCCAGGCAAGAGAAGTGCTTCCACAGATGCATATGCACATGCCCAGAGTTACGGCTTCAAGTTTCAAACAGTAAATTAAACATGTTACGGTGATCTTTTTCAAACAAAATTAACGTTGCAGAGCTCAGTAAAGCCTGCTTTAGCTGAAACACTACTTATCTAACACAAGATAAACTTGCTCATGAATGAGTGCACAGTGTAGCACATCAAGGGTCATACAGCAGTACTGTGTTATATTAATACACACGCGGGAGTATCTTTCAGCGGGAATTCAGGATGAGTAGCTTAAAAAAATAATTTTAAATACATCACAAATGGACAAATGCACCATATGCAGCAGGAGAGATACAACACTGTATAAATCAGGATTTTACATGCTGATGATCTACTGTACAGTACAGTACAGTACAGTACAATGCTCTACAGTACCTCACTCATTAAAGCGAAAAAACAGTTACTACTGCATTGTACTATACACAGTGTACAGTATGATAGAATGCAGTACTGTACACATGAAACCAAAATGAAACTGTTAAGCAGATAGCTGAAAAGCAAGCTGAAACTGAAAACTAGCTTGCTTACAACCATTATGAAACTTTTAAAGAATTCAATGAACTAAGCACTGCACACATTAGACAACTCATTGGAAAATGCTAAACCAGTGAGTTGAATGAAGGGGTTGCCATTACCAGATGACCCAGGTTGTCTGGGGCATACCTGCCTGAAAACAGAGGGTTGGGGGGTATAGGTAGGAAGGAGAGAGAGAGAGAGAGAGAGGGCTGGGTTAGCAAGGGTGAGCAAGGAAGGGGAGGGGCTGGGGTGGCAGTTAATGGGTTGGGTGCTGGGGACTGGCAACAGGGAATATGGGAGTGCCCAGAAGGGGGAAAAAGGAGAGGTCAGTGAGGGCCAGGCCACTTTTTGGTGGCAGGCCTGGGCTGGGTCAACTTCAAGCGACTGGGGGCATCTCCTGAGGAGAAGGTGGCAAAATGGAGAGGAACTGAGCTGGGCATCAGGTGCGACACCTGAGACCACAAGAAGAATTGAGAAGGGATGGGGAAGGCAGAGTAGGGCATTGGGTAACACCCCCAGTTCGAGAAGGAAATTGTGTCATGAGCATGGAGGATGAAGCTGGGTTGACTATTTACTATGTTGTATGGTCACAGAATAAATAAGTTTAATTTTAAGACCTAAACAAAATTTTGCCAATTGAGCACCCAAAAGATCAATTTGCGCATGGTTATTTCAGGTGGGGATGTCCCCTTGGCAAACAGTTTGATGTGACTTGTATTGTATTTGATGAGTGAATTTTGTAAAGTGACTGGAATCCCAGTATTTATTATTCTGAATGTAAAGCGGAACATTGTAAATCTGTAATTATTCTGTGCAGAAAACCAATTCAGTTGGTTGAGTATTTGACAATGGTGTGTACAATGGGGAGCCAAGAGTGCAAGCTTTGCTATTTTTTGTAGTAAAGTATCTTTTCTAGATACCATGCAAGCTGGAGCAGTATCAATGACCAATGATACATAGTTCAATATTGGGAGGAGGTTTTGTTGAGCAATAGCAAGATGTGTTTCTTTTGTTAAAAAATGTCATAACCGATATAATGTTTCTATCTTTGTGTGTATCTTGGAAGTGACTTTAGCCATATGAACATGGAATTTTAGGGATGAGTCCAATATAATGCCTAAGTATTTAAACAAATATACATTCTCAATTGGACTCCCCTCTGTGAACAAACTGTGAAGTCACTTGAATATTTTTTTATTGTAACATCAGATCCAAACAGCATAGCTTTAGTCTTTATTTTAAGACCAGATTGTTCGGATAGAACCAAGTTTGAATTTTAGTAAACTTGTGGCTTAGTGTAGAATTGACTTCTAGGATAGATGTAGTATGATACAACAATGCTGCGTCATCTGCATAGAGTATTAAGTCACAGTTATGAGGGACTTGTGTGACAGGATCAATAAAGAGAGTAAAATGCAAAGGGCCCAGAATGGAGCCCTGAAGAACTCCATACTGGGCCCTACAGAATGTAGGAAAGACCCCATTAAATTTAACACACTGGAAGTTATTGTCAAGTTAATCCCTGAACCAATTAATAGTGTAGGCTCCAAGTCCCACATGCTCAAGATATTTCAGTAAGATGGTATGATCTATACTAAATTTAATGCCTTGGTTAGGTCCACGGACACTGCCCCTGTTAGGCCACTGGTCTCAATAGCCCTATAGACAATGTCTGTGAACCCAACCAAGGCAGTCTCAGTGCTATGTCCCCCCCAAAACCATGTTGGTTAGGAGAGATTAAGTCATCGGTCCTGATATAATTGTTAGGTTGTGAGTATACTATTTTTTCCTGTATTTTTTGAAAGTGCTGACAAAATTGACATAGGTCGAAGTAGAGCCCAGTTGGTGCACAAAGACATTCGGGTCATATCTAAACAATGGCCATGCCCCTGCTCCTGTGTTCCCTCCTTGGGCAGTACACTATGGAGAAACTGGCCTGGATAGACGCCTCCAAAACTGGGCCAGCATCATTTCCCTTAGAGGGAGTTTTGGGCCATTACCTCAAGGTGATAAATTAGTGATTCCACAAAAGGTATTCCCTCTGATTTCTGAAGGTAGTCCTAGACATGGAGATATTTATACAGATGCATATTCAGCAGATTACAGGTTTTTCTAACATTTGTGGAGGGCAATATGTTAGCTCTCTTGAAGAGATCACCCATATAATAAAGCCCGCCATCAATTCATGCCTTAAACCTAGGTTCACTGGGTATCTAATCACAATGGCAGTATGTGTGAGCAGTGCTTATGTAATGTACTCTTTGGCTTAATTATCCTATTATTTGCACTCTGTTAGTGTTGAGTTCATGGGACTCAGGAGAATTCCAGAGCTGGAGGAGGGGTGGAAGGAGCAGAAAACCAGCTACAACCATGAGGGGTGGAAACAACCAGGTTATGTAGTAGCTGGGGAGATGTCTAATCAGCTGACCACAACACTGCAGCAAATTGTCCGTTCGCTGGGCATCTGATCACAATGGGAGTATGTATGATTAGCGCTTATGTAACATATACTTTGGTTTAATTCTCCTATTATTTTCACTCTACTAGAGGGGCCGTAGGTGAGGATCTATGTCTACAGGAAATTCATTACCTGGAAAGGATCCAAAGATTTCAAGAGGACAGAACTGCAGAACACTTTCCAATAAATGCAATTAAGGTATTTCTTGGCATGGAGAAGATTAAAACCCCTCAGCGGGGGGGAAACTTCTGGGGAATCCAAGGCCTCAGGTAAGCCTTCCCCCTTAAGGCACATGTTAGGGGCCCTCTCAGGGTTCATCCTCTGTAGAGATGGTCCGGTATCATCCTTTATGGAGATTGTCCACAATAGAACTACAGGCAGTGCTGGACCTATTGAGTGTGGTGACTGTGTGTGCGAACGGGATGGAGGAGGCAGTGGTGGCCTATAATAGGACCATCAGTGTGGCCTTTGACTCGATTGCACCTGTCTGTGTCCAACCTTTATCTACACACTGAAGGCCCCTCTGATTTGATGGGGAGCTTAGGGAGTTAAAGATAAAGGGTTGGAGGTTGGAGCAGCATTGGAGGAGATCTGGTCTGATGGAGGACAAATTGGCCCTGAAGTCACATTATGGTGACTATCAGGGGTCAGTCTCTGAAAAAAGGCAGATTTTTTGTCAAGGAGATTACTGTGGCAAGGAAAAAGACCAGCTCAGCTCTTCCCCTTGGTAGATGGGCTATAACATCCAGCCTGCCTCAAGGTGGGAGAAACAGGTTCAAGCACAAGGTGTGAGGAGTTTGCTCTGTTCTTTGCCGACAAAGTGTCCTCTATCAGGACCGAGATTTCCTCCATCACCACTCAAAGGTATTGTGGGGTCTGACCTGAGGCATGCTGGGGCATCCCTCTTTTATGGGCGGAGTTCGATCTAGTTGGGGAGGGAGAGGTGACTGACATAGTCTCGAGGCTGCGACCAACATATTGTGATCTGCACCAGACCCAACCCAACTTTAGTTGGATGTGTGGATCTGATAGGATCTGTGGTTGCTGGGATTGTCTGGAGTTCCTTTGAGAGTGGGGTCTTTCCTAGGCACTGAAAGAGGCCTCAGTTAGGCCCCTATTGAAGAAACCTTTGATGGATCTGGAGTGTCTCAGCAATTACAGACTGGTCTCAAGCCCCAGTTTTTAGGGAAGGTTCTACAGAAAGTGTTGGCTACCTAGCTCAAGACATGTCTCGCCTCCTCTGGCACTTATGAGTGCTTCCAGTCTGGGTTTAGGTCTGGGCATAGCATGGAGACCACCCTGGTGAAGGTGTTAAATGATCTCCTAATGGCTAGAGATAGGGGACAGCATATCATCTTAGTCCTCCTTGATCTCTCAGAGGCATTTGATACTGTGGACCACAAGGTGCCACTGGACTGACTGTGGAACTGGTGTGGACTAACCAGAAATGGCATCAACTGGCTTAGGTCCTTCCTCACAGATAGAATGCAAAGGATGATGATGGGGTTAGCCTCATCCGGCCTGATGCCTCTGTCTTGTGGAGTCCCACAAGAATCGGTCCTGTCACCCTTGTTGTTCATGGTGTACATGCTGCCATTGGGAGACATTATCAGGCAGTATGGGCTGGATTTTCATTACTACATAGATGATACCCGGCTATACCTGTCCTGTGCCCCCTGAAACCAGATGTCGACCTCGGAGGTTGACACCTGCCTGGATGAGATCCAGAACTAGATGACTCACAATTGGCTATGACTCAACTCAGACAAGACGGAGGTACTAGTGTTGGATCCAGGTCATTGTGGTGATGGAAGGGGGCCTGGGGATTCCCTTGGGCTAGTTCTGGGGTTTGTTCCCCTGGTCCCTTCTGTTTGGGTTAAGGATATGGGCGATCCTTGACAATGACTTGACACTTGATGCACAGGTGTCAGCCACCATCAAAAGTGACTTTTACTACATGATGAACATTGCCCATATCTGAGCCTTGATACCAACTGATGACCTGACCACTCTGGTGCACGCTTTCATCACATCCAGGTTGGACTACTGCAATGCCCTGTACATGGGGCTATCTGAAGGCAATCTCTGCCAGTTGTAGCTGGTGCAGAATGTGGCAGCTAGGCTGTTGTCTGATATTTTGAGATTTGACCAAGTCACGCCTGTCCTCCATGAACTGCACTGGCTGCCAATGAGGTGGAGAATTGCCTTCAAGGTCAGATTACTGACCTAAAAAGCCCTGAAGGGGGGGACCAGCCTACCTGCAAGACCTTCTGGTTCCCCACTGCCCATCTCGGGCTCTCCGTTTCACCGATGGTTGCCTCGTTGTTTTTTACAGGGCCAGGTTATGGCATTCTGGTGACCATGCATTCTCAGTCGCTGCACCAAACCTGTGGAATTCTTTACCGAAACATCTAAGGGAGGCACCTTTGGTGGAAACCTTTAAAAAGGGATTAAAAACACTATTATTTAACCAAGTGTTTGATTTAAGTTAAGCTTCAAATGTACTGACTGCTGTTTTATTGTTTTATTATTGAATTGTTTTAATGTATTTTAGATAGAATTTTATATTGATGTCTACATTATGTATTGCATATGTGTTATGGATGGATTGTTTTAAATATTGTTAAGCGCTCTGAGTCTCTGGAATGGAGCGCTATATAAATAAAGTTTCTATCTATCTTCTAAGTTATGAAGAATGTAAGCTAACTACATGGGTATGTAGGATATTAGTTTTTGGATTCCATACATGAGAGGAAGTGCTGCCCAAGCTTGATGTGTGCTGGAATCCATTCTGGATGTATTTAAGCTGATCTGATCAAAGTACAGAAACCTGAAAAGGAATAAGGGTTATGAACACATCTTATTTCTGTATTGTGTATATAGCTGAACCCATTTAAAGTGCTTCCAGTTCCTGTCCAGGAAAGAGGTCAGTTTGAATTGTGTGCCTGAACTGAAGATTGAAAAGTGTTAGAAACCTTCTGGTATGGCCAGCTCCATGGTGTTGAGCAATAGGGGATCATTCGGCATGCTGGCAACCCAGGTTTGTACCCACACCCGGGATGACAGGAGCAAAGGCCAGCAGGGAAGGTTAGGAGCATCCGCTCAGATGATCTCATCCCTGGGAGGGAGGGTGTGAACCTGTACCACTTCTAGAGTGGCTTCTGGCAGTCCCCAGTGGAGGCACACTTGGTGACATGGGTAACCACACACCACTGTGCATCCTTCCTGGGATGTCATGTGCATGCGGCTGCAGTGGGAAGGGGGAGGAATGGAGGGAGAAAACTAGAAAAATCACCCACTCGACCAACCAGATGATGGTCACCTGGGTCTCCTCATGCCATGAAGCCTCTGCTAGTAGCCTTCCATGCCAATCCCCTATTGTGCAGCTGGTAAGGATTTGGACCCTATCTCCCTTCTCATGGACCCTGGGAGGGGAGCCCCCTTGGAAAAGGGATATGCTGGGTCAACTGGGACATGACACAAGGAGGGGACAGTGGATGGTGATGAGGGAATGCTGGGGTCTATTGGTGACCCGACAGAGTGGCAGATTGAGGGGCATGGGAGGTGCCAAAAAACAACAGAAAAAAAGGAAATCTGGTTAGAGCAGTTTCCTTGTTGGAGTCAGTCTGTGTGCATGACCCAAGTTTTCCTGTTGTTGGATTGTCTGGAATAGATGTAGATCTCAGAGGAAGTAGGAAAGAGGATGGCCACAGGTGCCTATGTATCCAGTATTTTGCTAACTGAAGCAAAGTTGTTTTCCTGGGAAGGCAGAAAGCTAGAGTAGCCAGTGAGGAGTTTCTGTGACAGTTTGCTGTTGACAAGGCACTATTTTTTTTTTTTTAGTTGTTTGATCAGGATTAGCACACTAAGCTGAAAGCTTTTTTACAGGAGTGATCTGGGAGCACAGGGAAGTTAAGTGACTTGCTCAGGATCACACAGTATGTAAGTGGAAGCTGTGGGATTCAAACCCAGGTCTGGTCTGCTGGATGTCACCAGATTTGCAGCTCAGAGCCTTAAACCACTGCGCTATACTGCCTACCTCAATTTGATTAGAGATTGGTCCCTAGAGGTGTTTGGTTAGGAGCAGTATGAAGCCATAGAGGTAAATACGTACTGTATCCTATGGGAAGAAGAGAGTGGGAAATGTCTGACAGATGGAGGGTTGTTGCCTGATTTTATTTGAAGAGTGTTGCCCTACTGAGTGCTAATGGGGCAAAGAGCAAGTGACTGCTCAGCTGCTAGAGGGCTGATACCCATTAGTTGGTGGATGTTTCTTGAATCTTAGTGGATGCAATGTTGCTGTTGATGTTAGAGATTCATTATGTTTGCTTGCACGCATGTGCAAGAAACATTATGTGACAGCTTAGGAGAGAAGTGGGTTGTCAAGGCGTGGCACTGTAGCAGCCAAGGGAGGCACAGCATTTGGGGGCTTGGCAGTGGTGGGCCAATGGAGGCACAGTGTGCTGTCGACACTGGCTTTCAAAAGTTGCACCAAGTTGCAACGTTTTCAATGCAGCAGTCAGGGGCCACCTCGTCATTGCAGCGTTAATGATTCTGCTGCAATGAGGGAGGGACCCGTCATTGCTGGGCGGAACTTGCAGACTGTAAAATTGTTTGTGAACATGGTGGGCAGCTTGCCACCTGTTCACAAACAATATTAAAGTTGCCCTGAGCCGAGGGGGTGGTCAGTCCCCATCGGCAGCATATGCTCCCCCTGCCACAACAGTGTTTTTGCTGACGGGGGCCTCAATCCCCATTGGCTTCAGTCCCCCTCCAATTTAAAGTTGCCGACTGGGGAGCCCACTCCCCGTCAACATCACGTCCCCCCTTCCAGTTTGATTTGCCAATGGGGGAGCCCACTCCCCATTGGCATAATGCACCCAAAAACAATGTAAATTTGTGCCAAGGGGTGCCCAATCCTCGGCTCTTTTGACCCCCGCTTTTGTGCCCAACAGGGGTGCCCAATCCCCATCAGCTACACCCCATAGAAACATTCGGGTGGCATGCTGGGGCCACCCCAGCATGCCCAATGCCCTGTAACAGGAAAACTGTCCCGCGATGGTTTTTAAATTTTTTTAAGCCTGTAAAAAAAACCTGTCCCTTGTATTCTCCCTGCCCTCCCCACAACCCGCACCCACCGACTAAGCACCCTGCCTCGCCACACCCCCTCACCCCATACTTACCTCCGGAGCCCAGCGCGATGATCTTCGGTGGACCGGGAACACGTCTGCACTCTTCAAAGCCGACTGCAAACTGAGGAAATGCTGGTAAGCTGTATAATGGAAGAAATAGGGTGTTTTCAACTATTTTGCATATTTCAGGCATTTATTGGAATTTTGGCACCAAATTTTCAACATGGGGTTTTTGGGACCCTTCCTCATGAATTCAGTCACTGTCATGACGTTAATCAGTCCTGAAAGGTGATTTTGCGGTCACTGCGCAGAATCACCTTTCGGGACTGAGTAATGAAACGACACTGCCAGTGTTCATGAGGTGGGCTCTCAAAAAGTGTATGTTGCAAATTTGGTGGAAAAATCAAAATGACTGTTTCTAAGCGTGCATTGCGAGTTGCTACACACTTGTAACTTTGTGAATTTGCAATATTTTCAGTCCAGATTTTCAAAATTGCCATTTTGCACACCTCCTTATGAACAGTACAGCTGTCATTTTTCACATCCTGGGTAAAATGTGTTTTTGCACTTCTGGCGCAGAATAGTGCGGTCGCTGTGGAAAATCCATGTTGGGGACACATTACAAAAATCACAGTGACATTGCTCATTAGCAGAGGTCCTAAAATGCCTATGTTGAAAATTTGGTGAGAAACGTCTATAAAATGACTGTGTTACATTTGTGCTTTGCGCAGTTTCCACGCACGCTTGTAACCTCGCACATTTGCAATATTTTCACTCCAGATTTCCAACATTGCCATTTTCCGCACCTCCTTATGAACAGTACAGCTGTCATTTTTCACATGCTGGCTGAAATGTGTTTTTGCACTTCTGGCGCACAATACCGTGGTTGCTGTGGGAAATCAGTGTTCAGAACACATCAAGAAAATCACAGTGACACTGTTCATGAACACAGGGAGCATGCATTGTGCAGTTTCCACATATGCTCAGAAATGCGAGCATGTGTAATATTCCCACTACACATTTTCAGCATTGCCATCTCTTCACAGCTCCCTATGGATGATACAGCTGTCATTTTTCACATCCTGCCTGATCTGTGTTTTCGTACATGTGGTGCAGAATGGCACTGTCACTCTTGGAACTCAATGTTTGGGACACACTGACGAAATCACACTGCCACTCTTCATGAGAAGAGGTCCCAAATGCTTTCATGAGGTGGGGTCACAAAAAGCCATGTTGACAATTTGTTCTGTAAATACCAACAAACGCCCGAGGCATTAGCGTTTGTAACCATAACGTCCTACCCTGTACAGATGGACAGCTATCGGGATGTGCCTTTGGATTGCCTACTGTACTGCTCATGCCATCCCACCCCCCCCACCACTGACAGGCATCAAGGTGTGCCTTGGACTCTTCGGCCCCCGACTTCACCACATTCTCCTATGCTGCACCCATTTCAGCGTATGTCCCTATGGAATGGGGTAACTGTAAAGCTGAAAACCCTAAGGCACACCTCAACCCATGTCAATGTCTGCAGAATAGGGTGAGGTGACATTGCATGACCCTCATGGGCGATGACCCAAACACTTACCCCAATGCCTGTCCATCTCTACAGGATGGAGGTGGGGTTGGCGTGAACTTCAATACTTCACTGCCATCCCTATTCTGCATCTGTCTAATTCCTGCATTTCCAATGCTAATACCAGCAAGCAAACATTCAGAATTGACAAATGCTTATTTGCTTACTGGCACCAGGTATGGTGGTACTGTAGAGTCAGAGATGATGCAGGTAGTCCTAAACTACTGCTTGGGTGGAATTCTGCACAGCAGTGGAGATAGAGTGACAGAGTCCAAGTCAGGGAGAAAAGAAGGAGAAGGAGAAGAAGAAGGGGAAGAGGAAGAGGAAGAAGAAGAGGAAGAAGGAGAAGGAGAAGGAGAAAGATAAGGAGATGACTATTAGTGGACTAGGTGATACAGATCTGAGGAAGTAGTCTTCAATACTTTGGACTATCTGGCACCTGATAGCTTATTGGACTGTAGAGTTACAGTTGGATTGTCACTGTGTTCTTGTATGAGGAGGAGGAGGAACTAGGTTCAGGGCACAATGAGAGGAAGTCAGAATGTATACTAAAGAGAACACAGTCAGAGAACCCGCATTCAAAAGCAACAAAATGCACCAAACTCCTTCAACAAGTTTCAAAGCTTTAATGCAAAAATTCAGTGGAGACCAGGTGTCCAGATGAGTCCATCATCCACTCTCTCTCTCTTCCCCAGCACTTTGGGTGTGAGACCTTTCATCAGGGGGTATGATTAGTGGGAGAACAGTGATGTCATTATATACACAGGCTCATTATTAAACATTATCATAATTAATTACTTATTTACATATAATAAACAAAATAGAAAAAATCAGAAATGCATTTAGTACACAAGTCCAGTCAGTATTGGTACACAGTGCTTAGTATAATACAAGGATACTCTTTAAAGCTTATTAGCAATAACCACATAACTTGGAAACATGTACAGTGCCAGAAACTAATCAGATGAAATGGGGAAGGGCTGCTGCAATATGCTTATTAAATGTGATCAGCGTAACCAGTCACCATAGAAAGGGAGAATAGAAGGAAGCATGATACTTTTAAGAGAACAGATAACACATATTAAATATTTTATGTCCTTATTACATAAATGTCAAATCATGTCAATGAGTCATACATTATAGTTATCAAATGCATTAATCTAATCATCTTACAAAAAAGGAAAGCTTAAAGTTTAACAGAAATAGATTAGTCAAATCTAAAGCGGGGTGACCACCAAGATACAATTAATTTGCAGAGGTGGCAAAACAGATCGTTAAATTAATCCATAATAAATCATATTTCAAACATCTATCAGTTTCTTGAAGGATCTACATGTATTTTCTCATGGGATCATATCAAGGAGCATATTTTCATCAGTGGGGTGGTAAATTCAAACTTCAGTCTAACAAAAAAGGCTTTTTATCCCATTGGTGATTTAGACCCAGTGGTTTAACACATTTTAGTGTAAATATCTAAAAGCTCTCATGTTTTAAAAGAAAATTAGTTATATCTCCACCTTTCTTAAGAGTGGAAATGCACTCAATACCCACACATTTCAAACATTTAGGGTTGGAATTATGAAACTCAGAAAAATTAACTCCCTACAGGAGTGTCTTGTCTATTATTTTCAATCTGATGTGCTCATGCAATCTTTGTTTTAGAGGTCTGACCATTCGACCCACATGAATCATATTACAAGTACACCACAATGCATACACTGTAAATGGAGCATCACAAGTGATACTTACATTCTCTGATTTCAAGTTTAATATTTACTTCTGCCTGGTGTTGAAAGTAATCGTTTGGATAGACATATTTACGTACATTACACCAATGGCATTTATAAAAGCCTTTCGGTCTCTTAGGTAGCCAGGTTTTATTTGTATCTAATGAGGGGTCCCTAAGTAACCTGCTGTGTACCATCTTGTCTTTTATGTTAGGTGCCCTACTAAATGAAACCTTTGGTTTAACACCCACAGCATGGTTAACCTCTTTATCACGGGTCAGCATAGACCAGTTCCTGTGTGCAGCATTGCCCACTCTTTCAGCTAAACCATTGAATTCTGTTACAAAGGTAACAGGGGCAACCACGCTATCTTTTTTTTCACTGTTTCTTGTTGAATCTACTCCTAATAGCTGCCTCCTATCCAACATTAGAGCTTTATTTTTGACACTTTCTAGAAGTGCCCTATCATACCCCCTATCCAGAAAACAGAATTCTAACTCTCCTGCTTGTTTTAAGAACACTTTTATCAGTTGTACAATTCCTACATAAACATAACATTTGGCTATACAGAATTGGTTGTTTAGGTTTGGGAGGGTGGGCACTATCTGCCTTTAACAAAGAATTAGTAGGCTGGCCCAGTGGCACTGAGGGTTGAGGTGCTAGATGACTTTCCTCATGCAGCACTGGTAATCTGGGTTCAGGAATGACCACAGGTCACCAGGGTGTCGGTGCATGGGGGGGGAGGAGCAGAATTGAGCAAGCCGGTGGGCAGGTCTCCTCTCCCGGGGGCAGTGAGGGTGGGTTATCACCCCCCCCATAGTTCTGCTCCCACCAGGTGGAGGTCCAGTGGGTAGCATAGGTGGGAGGGGTGGCATCATTATGGGTGGGCAGAAGGGGCTGAGCTGGCACCACAGTGTGCATGCATAACTCCACAGGCATGTACGGCTATGTGCTGGGGCCTTGGGCTGGAAACAGGAAAAAACCTACAAAATAACACAGAAATCTATATAGAAAAAAAAAAGAATTAGTAGCAGTGGCTTTTCTGAAACCTTTTGTGGTAACAATCTCACCTGGCATGCTGGAGAACTGCAAATCTAGGAATTCCAGCTTTGCATGATGTAAATGTAAATTTGATGTTGAAATCATTGGCATTCAGCCATCTAATGAAATATGGAATTCTAGTTTAATCTCCCTTCCACATGCATATACAGTCATCTATATAGCGGTACTAAGTTTTAATGTACTGATGGAAAGAGTTAACCTGAGGGTTGTAAATCTTTACCATTTCCCACCAACCTAAAAAAAGGTTGGCACAACTAGGGGCCATACTTGCCTCCATTGCTGTCCCACATACCTTTAAGTAATATTGATAATTTTCCTTTCCTAATTGATGTTCTCAGTTCTATAATGAGAATTTTCAAAGTTTGTTGTATTCTAAGCACCAGTGCAGTCCTGGGTCCACCCTCTGCCTCCAAAAGAGTTTGCCTGGAATTTTCATTTAATTGATCAAGTCAAAGTCCAACACTTGACTGTCCCTCTTAAGTGTGCAATAACCCCATCAACAAATCCAAGTCTTCAGCTGTACTCAAATTAGTTTCTGGAATGAGACCCATGGTGCTCTCTTCAGTGAGTGAAGCTTGATTTTTAGAAAAAAATAGCTTTAAATGGATCTTTCTAAAAAATTTCCATAAATCCAACATTACTTGGAAATGGTTTACCGCTGGAGTTGGAATAAAAGACAGTCCCTTGCTTAATACAGAGTTCTGTGCTTCTGTGAGGAGATGACTAAAGATTAATTACTTGTAGCTGGGTGGCTTTTTGCCAGTTCTCAGGAACCTTTCTTGAGTTTTTTGAGCCACCCTTTTGCCCCACCTTGTTCTTCTCTTCTTTTTTGAAAAGCTTTTCGTTTGTCTGAAAAAACTTTGCTAGCTTCTTCGCTCCCTTTAGGATCGATCGGTGTACTGTCTTCCCCACCTTGTGAGCTAGTCTGATAACAAGCAGCAGCAAAAACATGGTGTCAGCCCACAGAATAGCTCACAAGGTGGGGAAGACAATGCACTAATTGATCCTGAAGGATGAAGGGGAAGATCGAAAAGCAGAGGGAGAAGAACCCCAATTCTACTTCTCCCTCTGCTTTCCGATCTTCCACTGCATTTCCCCTATTATAGGATATCTCCCTTATTATAATCCTTGGCATCTCTATTTAATTTTTTTCTGCTTCCCTACAATAATCTCCTTTCCATGTTTCGATAGATTGTTCTGTAATGTCCAGATCACATTCTTTGCAGCCACTTCTCTCCTTAAGTGATAGGGCAAGGATTGTGGCGTCTTTCAATTCTTCACTTAATGCTTCTAATTTCTTTATTTCCAATTTAATTATCAATTTAGTGAATGTCTTTGTACATTGATTATCCACTTTTACCCTCTCATTTTTGAATTTAAATTCTTCTAAGACACTCAAGGGTATAACATTAATTCTATGACACCTGGGAGCTTCGAAACATAAAAACATAGGTATTCTTCCAATGTTATAATGTTATAAGTTAGATCAATATCATTTTGAACAGTCTCTCTAATTTAAGGAAGTAAGACTTTACATCATTCGATTATTGCTGGCTTTCAGTCCCAATCAACAGCTGTTTTGCCCTTTGTCATCTATTAGTAAAACTTTCTGATCTCTTCCACCTGAAACTCGCCTTTCTCAGAAGTACTTGCTTTATCCTGACTTTGCATCATTTTACATTCAAAAGTAGTTCATTTTCTGAAATTGCTGTTCACAGGATCCAAAAGATAATGATAAGGAGAGTTCCAAAAAAAGTAGAAACTTACCTGTGTGTTGCTTCCCCCCCCTCCCCCAAAAGATACCCGAGTTTCAGCAATCATAATTAGCAAACTGGTAACACATCTGAAAGGTTAGACTGCAAACTCCCGGTGCTGGGCCAGTGCAGGATATGGGCAGCTAGCCCAGCTAAAGTGAACACAGTCAGAGACGCTGCACTCAAAGGCAACACAATGCACCAAAATCCTTCATCAAATTTCAAAGCTTTACTGCAAAAATTCGGTGGTGTCAAGGTGCCCAGACTAATCCACCATCCACTCTCTGCCCTGGTGCTTCGGGTGTGAAATCCTTTGTCAGGAGGTGTGGTTAGTGGGAGATCAGTGATGTCATTATGATTTTTTTAATTTTTTATTTGTGTCTACTATATGTAAATAAGTAATTAATTATAATCATGTTTATTAGTGAGTCTGTGTATATAATGATGTCACTGTTTTCCCACTAACCACAATCCCTGACGAAAAGTTTCACACCCAAAGCACCAGGACAGAGAGTGGATAGTGGATCAGTCTGGGAACCTGGTCTCCACTGAATTTTTGCATTAAAGCTTTGAAACTTGATAAAAGTTTGATGCATTTTGTTGATTTTGAGTGCAGGTTCTCTGACTGTGTTCACTTTAGTTGGGCTAGTCTTCCATATCCTGCACTGTCTCTGCACTAAGAATTGGTAGTCTAACCATTTGGATGTATACTGAAGAGGACTGTATGATAGATTCAAAAAATCTACTTGATGATTGAGGGAAAGTATGTTTTACTTTTGCACCAGAGTGTGGAACTGGAAGAATGGGATGACATCCAGGTACACTGCCACTTTCTAATGGATGATTAGGTTCCATTGCTGACTCTTGAATGAAGCCCAGGACCTCGAGCAGAGGGTGGCAACTAGTGAACCAGGTGCTACAAATTTGAGGAAGTAGTCTTCAATACTTTAGGCTGTCTAGTGCTCGATGGGTTATTGGGCTGCAGAGTTGTAGTTGGACTGTTACTGTGCACCTATACTATAAGTCTGGATGAACAAGTGATGGTTTTATAGGACTGTCTCATTAACTCAATGAAAGCTGCTGTATGATATAGGACACATAACCTTTCAAAGTAAGAACAGTTGCAGCAAAAGCACTAGGAAGTGCAGCGACTAGACTGATTGACAGCTTGTTTGCTTACAATAATGGCTACTAGTCCTAATGGGTAATCAGGCTGAAGAAGTCATCTGGGATAATGATGGTTACAGAAAATCCTGCATTGTAGACTCAGGAAGAGGAACTAGGATACTGACAGCAGCATCAGCAGCATACAGGGACTGTACTAGTGGTCTGTGGCTGTGCAGTTTCAAGGACTCCAGTCCTGAGAAGGTAGGGGAAACATTCACTGTGTAATGTAAACTTGACCATAGGCTTGTTGTAGCTCAGTCACAGGCTATAGGTGGCTGGATTCAGGAAACAGTTTGGAGGCTGTGGAAGATGACTGAAAAGGGAAGGGAAGGGAAGGAAGGAAGGGAAGGAAGGGAAGGGAAGGAAGGAAGGGAAGGGAAGGGAAGGGGAAATTGTTTAACTAGGAAAGGCACACTAAGCCGGAGCTTGTTTCCAGGTGTGACCTGGGAGCACAAGGAAGTTAAGTGACTTGCTCAGGATCACACAGTATGCAAGTGGGAGCTGATGGGATTCATGCCCAGGTCTCCAGGTTTGCAGCTCAGTGCCCTTAACCACTACAGAAGGAGTTGCTTCTCTTTCAGTGTTGGACACTAGATGACCTGGGAAAAGCTTGTTGATGGGGATACTAGGTTGGAAGGTAGCAAGTACTGAATAATCATTCCAAGTAACTTCTTATGGTTGAGTGACCTACTGCACTGTGGAAGAAAAGCCCAGAATGGATCCATTTGACATGCTATGAAGCAGGCATTAACATCTATGAAAGCAGTTACACTGAAAGGTTTGCAACCTCCGATATGACTGGTACAGGCAATCAGGCTCCACAATGATGTGCTGAGCAGAGCAGTCTTGCAGGTCACAAGGGAGCAAATCTGAGGCAGTGAAACTGCAAAGGGAGGATGCCCTTGGTGGCAGAATGGACCACAGCCAGATAGCTGTATGTGGAGATCTGAGAGGTCACAAATGCAACCACCATCTGGACCTGTGCTGTGGATTATAAGAATTCTGAGAAAGGCATGACTTTTGAGGGAGGTGGGTAATCTTGGGCACAGGTGCCAGTGGGGTAATTCTCTGGCATCATTAGGAGGCCTGATAGAAGGAGGCAAGTATGGCAGATGTTGAGGCCTAGGACTCAACAGGCAAGTGTCAGCTACTGAAAGCAGTTAGGAGATATGAAGGAAGCTGCTACTCCAGAGCAAGTTTTGAGTTCTACAGCATATGCAGTGTGTTGGCCACTAGAACTAGTAGACAGTACTGGGACTGTGTATTCTAGACAGAAGTAGAGCCAGAGGCTAATGTTTCTGTGTACTGTACATCCAGGCAGCTGTTAAACTTTTACTGGAGGAGGTAGAACCATAGCTGGGAAAAAAGGCATTGCACAAAGAAGTAGGGAAGCATCTGACAGTGTATAAGTATAAGCTGATATAGTAACAGTCACTGATGTGTTAAACTCTCAGCTTGTCTGATCCGGGAAGGCACTAGGAGCTGAGTGGGCTTCTATTAAGGCTGGTTGAAGAAGGACATGAATAGGTTTAATAAGTAATATACATGGCCACAGCAGAGAGAAATCAGCTCATAGGGAGAGAATGGGATGAGCACCAAGCAGACTGGCAACTGGAAAAAATAACCCAGGAGAGCTACCATCAGGTGGAACAGCAGGCAAGCACAAAACTGGCAGTGTCTATTCAGGGGAGCTCATCTGTAGAAATGCTCAGAGGGCTTGGTGTTAGAAAACAAAGCTCTACCACAGCTAAAGTCGCTAATCAAATGGGAGTAACTGTGACTCAGAAACAACAAGAGAAGGCAGTGGAAGTCTGGAAAAAAACAGCATAGCAATAAACTTATTCACATCACTTCAAAAGCACAGTACTAGCTGCATCACACTACACTCTGTATTTCATTTGGGGCTCCAACCTCTATATCCCACCATGCTCAGGGTCTATCTCCCTGAATTGGGAGTATTCCTCAGGAATACACAAGAAAGAAGCACACTCTCCCTTTTCCATCAACGACTTGGAACGCTCCATGGTTGAGCTTATCCCTCATTTTAAATACCCAGGAGTCATCCTTGACAGCATCCTCTTTTTTGACACATACATCAGCAACCTCTTAAAAACTGTTCACCAGTCTCGGAGCCCTGCACAGAGTAAACAGATACCTGATCCATGAAACTAAGAGTTTACTAGCCCACAGCCTTCTGTTCTATATTATTGACTATTGTTCTGTTGTGTATGCTGCTGCTCCAGGGCCCTTTCTAAGGTGCGCACAGCCTACAACAGCATTTGCCACTTCCTAACTAGCCTGCTCTATAACACTTACCACTGCCATATGTACAGTTCTGTTGATTGCCTATCAATGGAAGATCATTTTGCCCATAGGGCGGTGGTGTCTCTACATGAGATGGCAATTGACAAAGTTCCTGCAAGCATCACCTCCCTGTTTCCCTGCTCTGCCAACAAATTGGGAACTCATTTACAGTCCAAATTTACCTTCAAACTCCGCCTTAGGAACAGGGAAGCTGGGCAAAGAGCTTTTTCCTGCAGGTCCATCAGCCCCTATAACCTCCTACCTCCCACTATCACATCAGCTGTTAGCATTTCCTCCTTTAATGCCAGACTCCACAAGCATCTTATGGATAATATACACTGTAACTGTACCTAATTTTTGTCTGATGCTTACCTGCACTGTGTTATCTGCCTGTAATTTCTGCTACTTGCAAATTGCCTATAATTTGTGCTGCTTGCAAAGTGCCTATGATTTAGGCTACTTGCAATGTGCTTGTAATTTGTGTGACTTGCCTTATACTGTGTTCCATGCTGTATCGTACTGTATTTTTGAAACTCTCTACAAATTGATCACTTGTGAAAACAGTCTTAATAGCTCATCTTGCTCTCCAGTATAACAAATCAAAATAAATATGAAATGGAAATGAATCACTCCCATAGGTACTGCTTGCCAGGTGTACCCTTAAATTAGGGGCATTAATGTTACATTTAAATGGATCTGGTCCAAATACAATACAGTCCTGATTATCTGAACCACTCGGGTGACACATTTTTGGTTCAGATATATGGGAGTTCATTATAATGAAAGCTTATTTTTTGGATACATTTTGTGAATGCAGGACATAATCTGTAGTGACTGACATACTGTGGGACATACTGGGGGTATACTGGTGGTGTACTGTGTATATCACCAGTATACTGTGTGTATACTGAGGGTGTTGGGGGTGTTAGGGAGTGCAATTCTTTTTTTCTTTTTATGTTCTGCTTGTGTAAACGGCGTACAGTATTTGTGTTATGCTTGTGCTGTGTTGTACAGTACAAGTACAGTGCTAATTTTTCAGTGGTGTCAAATACTTCTGCATTGTTGCTTGCTGAAGACTGGGCACTCTCTTCTTTGAAGCCTTTGCATGAAGACCTCATAGTAACATCAGTTTTACAGGGTCACAGTCCAACTGCTTTTCCAGCCATGTTAAGCATCTATTGAAGCAATGAACAGTATCGGAATGTGTAGGGACGGGTTCTGCTTCATCTGCTTCATCCTCATCACTTTCCTCCTTACTTTAACTAATTTCCAGTTGCTGCCTGACAGTGTCTATGATGCAGTCATTGGACATAAACTCCTGTCGTTCATCTGCACTGTCACAGAGTACCCATTCCTCCATGTCTTCCTCAGTAAGCAAAACATTGTTTGCTGATCATGTCCTCTGTCAGTGCCATGATCTCAGGGTCATGATCAGGATCCATTGGTCCTCTCTCTCCCTCAGACTCAGCTTCCAGGTCCTCGGTTACTAGGATGCCAGACTTGCACCATGCCTTAACTTTGTCTCTAGTCTTACCTTCTCTCATGCCTCTACCCCCCATATAAATGACATCCTTAAGTGTCAATGACTTCACTATCTCCTGGAAAGTGAGGTCTTCATTATGGTCAGACAGTACAGCCTGCATCAAACTCTTTCTGTACTGGTGTTTGAACAGTTCCAGTATGCCCTGATCACAGGGCCAGATCATAGAGGTGGTGTTTGGTGGCAGGAATACACACCTTATGCTTCTATCTCTTGTTTGGATCACTGGCATCTCATGGTGTGCTGGTGAATTGTCCAGAAGCAGGATTGCATTTAGGGGCGACCTAGAGGCATTAGATGCCTTTTTATGCTTGAAACAAAGGGCTCATTGTACCATTTGGTGAACAGGACACCATCCATCCATGCAGTCCACTGGCTTGCACACACCATTGGTAAAGCTGACATGTTTATGTGGTGAAAGCACTTGGACTCACGAGACTTACCAGCAAGAAAAGGTGACAGTTTATGATCACTGCTAACATTACCACAAGCAAGCACAGCAACTTGGTCCTTTTGCTTCTTAAACCCCAGAGCACTATTGACCAGGGTCTTGTCAGGAAGGTTCTGCCAATACAACCCGGTTTCATCTGTGTTGGAAATCTGGTGTGGTGACAGGCACTCGGCTTTTATGAGATCATGAAGCTGTTGCACAAAGGAAACTACTCCTTCTTCGGCAGCACTTAGCCTTTCCCCACACAGCCTCAGTTGTCTGATCCCATGTCACTTCAAGTGATCCAGCCATCCGTCACTGGCTACAAAGCTAACACAATCTCCACCAAGCTTTGTGTGCAGCTGCATAGCTTTTTCTTTAAGGAGAGGGCCAGAGATAGGTGTGCCCTTCTCCTGGCAGAACCACATGTAAATTGTCTCAACTCGCTTGTCGTTCTTGCAGGCTCTAATAGTTTTCCTCTTTTCTATGCCTGAGGACCCCTTCATAGCCATGGTGAATTCTCAGAACAGATCCTTTTCTTCTTTTATGTCGCTTACAGTTGATTTACCCACCCTATACTCAGCAGCTAGTGTGACTGCACGCTCACCATTTTCAAGGCGTTCACAGATTCACAGCTTCTGCTGAATGGTAAGAACAGTTTGTTTCCTCTTGGTGCTCATTTCACTTGCCACTGACAGCCTGACAGTTTGAACAAACTACCAGAGATAATGCTAGTAACAACTGACAGCTGGCACAATAAATAGAAAGTAAGACTCAACAGCTGATCTAATCTTGAACTGCAAATTGTCAGGTGACAAGATCCCAGTTCATTACAGAGGGAGATTCAGTTTAACAGAGGTTGCATAAACAGAACTTTACTGAAAATATTACAATTCACTACAGTGCCTAACCATCCTATGGGGTCCCTGGAGCTCTGGTGCTCCCAAGACTATTTGTATGTGGCACACTCCCAGGTAGCACTATCCCTGGGGCATTTCTGTGCCTGCACTTGTATCACAGTGCCAAGTTGGACCACAATAAGGAAAAGCATGTCAGTGTTATGAGAGTACATTACTACTAAATAGTTGACATCTGAGTTGGCCATACCTGCCTCCTTCTGACCAAATACTGATAGACCTAATAGCCTAAAGAAACAGGATTCCATGGCTTGCCCCTCACACAGGGACTTACTGACCCTGGCCTCCTCTTCCTGATGCCCAGTCATTCAGTTACCAGCCAGGGGGTAATACACAATTGTACCTGGTGTTTTTGGTACTTTTCTCTAAGTTTCTTTCATACAGGGCTTACCTACAAATGTGCCCATTTTCAACTTGTGCTCTCCTTTAAAACTTCAGCTGCGAATGGCAGGAGTGGATCCTTATAGATTCCAGCAACCTCCCTTGAGAGGTGGCTCTCTACTACTACTGTTTGTGCCATTCTGGTTTTCACTCTTCAAAGGTCCTCGAGTCCTCGAGACCTCCCTATCGTATCCATACTCTGGCAGCACCTGGTGGTGTTACTCCAAAAGACCCATGGGACCAGTGCCACCTGGATCCAGGCACACTGCCGCCATCCTTGCCTTGGTCGCAAATGGAGGCTGAACTCCATTCTTCTCCCTCTGGATGCTGATCTTATTTAACAATGACCAAGATAAACTTGAATAATTCTCAAACTATATTGACCATGAACAGAGTTTCAAAGGTTGACACAGGGGTTGCGTCAAATGCTGCATCAAACTCATGTGCTGCCACAGCTGCGGCATTGATGTTTGTCACAACTGCACATGATTTTATCATCTTGGGTGCAGATGCAACAAGTGACCCAATTTAAAGCAGCTTGTATCAAGGTTTGGCAACAAGCTGCATGTGACGTGTCCCTGGAATGGATGAAAGCTACATCACAGAAAGATGGTCTTGCAAGCATCACTTTGCTACAGGTATTAGGTGCTCCCTTTAGCATGCCACAAGCCTGGTGCACATAGCTGTGGTGCACCCAGGGCTTGTGGAAATTCCAGACATATGAAAATCCAGCCCCAGGGATTACTTTGCACAGAATGGGGAAGGGTTGCTGCATAAACATCAATGATTACTTGGCATGGGATGGGGAGCTAGAGGGGGTGCCTCATAAATACTGGGGATAACTTGGCATGGAGGAAGAAGTAAATGAGGGTTCAAGACCCCAGAGATTACATGACAGAGGAAGGTCATGTGAGATTGAAGTGATGGGGTAACAGTAGAGATGTTCCTACCTTCCTGGCAGCACCAGTGTTTGTGGTGCCTATTGTGATTTGTATCACAGTCTAACTTTTTTAGCAATATTTCTGTTTTCTTTTGACACCTAATAGGATACATAAATTTTAAAATTGCACAGGAGGTCTCTGCTCCTTTACTTGTTGTGGGTATAGTTTGACAGCTGCCATATCCATTTTCATTATATGGCGGGCCGGGGGAGAGGGTACCATTTAGATACCAGGATTACTTAGTACTGGTCAGCAAGAGAGAGGTAGATACAACTTAAACAACAGGAAGTAGTCATCATGGGATGTGGGAGAGGAAGAGTGGCTGTGTTCCTCATTGCACCCTTTCAGAGTGCAAAATTACCTCCTCAGGGTGAGAGATAGAGGATACTGGTCATTTCTGGTTCTCCTTGATCTCTCCTCAGCATTTGATACCGATGACCACACTGTACATTTGGATCACCTTAGAGAATATTGTGGACTCACCAATATGGTCATCAACTGATTTGAGTTCTATCTTTTGGGCAGGAAGCAATGGGTGGTAATAGTGAATTTCTCCTCCTCTCTGAAGCTCCTGGCATGTGGAGTTCCATAAGGTTCAATCCTGTTGCCAATGTTGTTCGCGGTGTACATGCTACCCCTGGGAGAGCTCATTAGATGCTATACTTTGGATTTCCTCTGCTATGCAGATGACACCCAGCTGTATATGTCCTTTGCCCCTGGAACAAATGCTGCTGTGGAAGTGCTAAACTATTGTCTGGCTGAGATCCAGGACTGGATGTCCTCTTAGTGGCTGACATTGAATCCCAGCAAGATGGAGGTCCTGGTGATCAAGCCTGGTCATGGGTGTGATAGGACTGCCTCCAGGGTGGCGACAGGATTGGTCCTGGGATCCACCCCCATTAACGTCATCCTCTAGGGTGACAAATCTGGATGTCTTCCTTGATGACAGTCTGATGCTTGATGCTCAGGTATCATTTGTTGTCCAAAATGTTTTTTATCACTTATGGAGAGTCAGCCAGACTAAACCCATAGTTCTGTCCAAGGACCTGCCCTCACTAATGCATGCCTTTGTTACATCCAGGCTGGACTACTGCAATGCTCTGTACTTTGGGATCAGTGGGGGAACCTCCACTGACTGCAACTGATGCAGAACGCAGCAGTCAGGTTACTGACAGGCCTGCCTAGGTCTTGTTACATGACCATGGTCCTCCGAGATCTGCATTGGTTGCCTGTCAGGTGGAGGATCATCTTCATGGTGGGCTTGCTCACCTACAAGGCCCTATATCACTCAGGCCCTGGCTACCTGATCGACCTCCTTACACCTGTCATTCTTCTGTTCTTCCACTGGGGGCCTCCTTGTGGTTACGAGGGCCAGGCTGAAAACCTCAAGTGACCGTGCATTTGAGGTGGCCAGCCCAGTCCTCTGGAACTCACTTTCTAGATCTGTGAGGGAGGCCCTGTCGGTGGAGGCATTCAAGAGGGGTCTGAAAATTTATCTTTTCAGAGTGGCATTCCAAGATTAAGTGCAACAGATTTTAATTTGTTTATTTATTATTTATTAATGCCTATCTATTATAAAATTTTAACTTTGTAGTTTGTTTAACCCTTGTACAGCTTTGATTTGTATAATGTTCATTTTTACCCTGCCTGTTCTGACCTTCTATAAGATGCCCAGAGCCCCTGGGTTTGGGCACCATATTAATAAAGTTTACCTTACCTTACCTTTACAACTCTCATGACTATTATTCCATTTAAATGCATTGAAATTAAACTGAAACATGAAAGGTTCACCTATCCTTAACATTAATTTAACACTGAAAGGGACTCTAGGTTCATCAAGTCCAACCTGTCCCCCACCATGAGCAGTGATTAATAAGCACTGTATGCTGTGCAAACATTGACCAATTTATAAGGATTCCCTTACCACTCAACTATTCAGGGGTGCTGTGATTCCCTTGGTAAGCAGAAAGTCCAGAGTTACCTTGAAGGCCTGTACTTTCTTCATATCCACTGACTCTGCTGGAAGACTGTTCAATAGGTTCATCATCCCGTGGAGGAAGAAGGGCCTCCCAATTTTACCACTGATTTAACTACCTCTGAGCTTTAGGGCATGTCCCCAAATCCTGCTGGAGCATATATAGATACAGTTATATGATGGGTGAGTTTATAAAGTGTGTGATAAAAATTTTACTTTTAGTGCAGAAGTGTTCAAAATGAAGATGAGCTTTCAAAGAATTATGGCATGAATTTGTTGCAGTTGCACTACTTGGGACATGACTATTTGACCACATAAAATAAAGGAATAATGCATGACAAAGGGTGTGTCGTGCTGGGGTAACATCATGCCTCAGGTGGTTGGGCACGAGGCCACAGGCCAACTGCATCCAACAGCAGCAACGTGACATTATCCCAGCATGACACACAACCTGGAGTGCATTATTCCTATTGTACAATGGCTACCTTTTTGAAAATAAAGGAAAACATTAAAAACACATGCTGGAATAAACTTTAGCTGTAAACATAAAGTAGTCCCTTTTTTCTTAAATCGGGTAACTCTTATTTTGCTAATGGTTACAGCAGTATGACAGCTAATGTGCTGATTTACATACAGCAACAAGGAATTCTGGGTAGATTATACAGTTAATTTAAACATTCCTTACTCAGCAGTGGAGTCTTCTTTTTTGGTACTGGTGACTGCAGTATAGCACCTCAGTGGTATAACAGCTAATATGCTGATTTACATATAGCAACTGGACTTCAGAAGGGCTGACTTTGGCAAGATGGGAGAGTGCCTCAGAAAAGCACTAGCAAACAGGCTAGAAGGAGGGGTGGAGCAACAATGGGGAATCATCAGAACTGCCATCACAGAGGCAACAAGCCTTTGTGTGAAGCAAATAAACAAATCAAAATGAAATAAAAAGCCACTATGGTTCTCAAAAGAGGTGGCTGAGAAAGTCAGGGAGAAAAAGATAGCATTCAGGAAGTGTAAGAAAACACAGAAGAAGCAGTACAGAGAGCTGTACCAGTTAAGGCAGAAGGAAGCGGGGAGGGAAGTCAGAATAGCAAAGGTCCAAACTGAGGAAAAGATAGCCAACTCGGTTAAGAAGGGGGATAAAACCTTTTATAGGTACATCAGAGAGCATAGAAAGACAAAGGGAGGGATAGTGAGGTTGAATAGAATGAACGTGGGTGGGCAGGGGGACAGTGAAAAGCAGGGATACTGAATGAATATTTCTGCTCAGTATTCACAAAAGAGGAGGGGGAAGTGCCTAATCCAATTAACAGAAGCACTCTTTGTTGGGGGGGGTCGATCCCAGTCCTTTCACAGAAGAAAGGGTTCTGAAAGAACTCCTAAAACTGAAGGTGGACAAGGCAATGGGGCCTGATGGAATTCACCCCAGAATTCTAAAAGAATTAAGGGGGGAACTAGTAAAACCACTGACTACACTTTTTAACAAATCATGGGAGGATGGTGTGGTACCCGAGGACTGGGGGAAGGCGGATGTGATTCCCTTCATGAAAGTGGGACCAAGACAGAGGCAGGAAACTACAGACCTGTTACTTTGACCTCTGTGGTAGGGAAAGTGATAGAGTCACTTCTGAAGAAAAGAACTGTTGAGTACCTAGAGGCCAGTGGGGCACAGTACCCAAGGCAGCATGGCTTCACAGCAGGAAGGTCATGCCAGATGAATCTAATAGATTTCTTTGACTTCGTGACCAAAGTAGTAGACCAGGGAGGGGCTGTGGACATGGCCTACCTGGACTTTAGCAAGGCATTTGACACAGTCCCACACAAAAGATTAATAGTCAAATTAACCAGCCTGGGAGTGTGTCCCAGGGTGGTAGCATGAGTAAAACATTGGCTGAACAACAGGACACAGAAGGTAATTGTAAATGGAGTCCACTCTGAAGAAAGAGGGGTTACTAGTGGGATACCACAGGGTTCAGTACTGAGTCCAGTCCTTTTTAATGTCTTTATAAGTGACACTGCAGAGGTACTGGAAGGAAAAGTATGCCTCTTTGCAGATGACACAAAGATCTGCAACATGGTTGATACCCTAGGAGGAAGTAAGCTGTTGGTTAACTAGGATCTGCAGCTTATCTGTTAGGTAGAAAAATGGGCAGACTAGGTGGGCCAAGCGGTCCTTATCTGCCATCAAATTCTATGTTTCTATGTTTCTATGATACACAAGGAGGCATGGAAAGGAGGAGAAGTGACTTGGCAAGGTTGGAGGAATGGTCAGTAGTGTGGCAGCAAGGATTCAAAGCAAAGAAGTGCAAAATAATACACCTGGGAAACAAGAACCCAGGGGAAGATTGCACAGTGGGGGGGGGAGATAATAACAACAGCAAAAAAGGAAAGGGACCAGGGGGTGATCATATCAGATGACCTTAAGGTTAGCAAGCAATGTGAGAAGGCAGTAGGGAGGGCTGGGGGTATACTGGGATGCATAGTGAGAGGCATCACCAGCAGAAAACAAGAAGTTGTTATCCCTCTGTACAGACAGTTAGTGAGACCCCATCTGGAGTACTGCGTCCAGTTCTGAAGACCCCATCTCCACAAGGGCATAGACAGGATACAGGCAGTCCAAAGGAGGGCAACTAAAATGGTGCAGTGTCTGCAAGAGAAGCCGTACGAGGAGAGACCATCTGGGAACTAGCGACCATCGAACAGTATGGTTCACAATAAACACAGCAATAGAATCAAGCCATACAAAGGCAAAAGTACTGGACTTCAGAAGGGCTGACTTTGCCAAAATGGGTGCGTGCCTAAGGAATGCACTAGCAAATGGGCAGGAAGGAGAGGTGGAAGAACAATGGGGAATAATAAAAACTGCCATCACAGAGGTAACAAGCTTTTGTGTGAAGCAAATAAACAAAACAAAATGGTGTAAGAAACCACTATGGTTCTCAAAGGAGGTGGCAGTGAAGGTTCAAGAGAAAAAGAAAGCATTCAGAAAGTACAAGGAATCACAGAAGGAGCAGGACAGAGAATTGTACCAGTTAAAGCAAAAGGAAGCTGGGAAGGCAGTCAGAACAGTAAAGGCCCGAACTGAGGAAAAGATAGCCAACTCAGTTAAGAAGGGGGATAAAACCTTTTATAGGTACATCAGGGAGTGAAGGAAGACTAAGGAGGGATAGTGAGGCTTAATAAAGGGGAGGAGGGGTGGGCAGAGGGTGACGGCGAAAAGGCAGAGATACTAAACAAATATTTTTGCTCAGTATTTACAAATGAAGAGGGGGAGGTACCTAAAACAAACAATAGAAACACTCTGGATACAGAAGTTGATACCAGCCCATTCACAGAAGAAAGGGTTCTGAAAGAACTCTTAAAACTGAAGGTGGACAAAGCAATGGGGTCTGATGGGATTCATCCCAGAATTCTAAAAGAACTAAAGGTAAAACTAGTGACACCACTGACTACCCTCTTTAACAGATCATGGGAAGTGTGGGGTGGTACCTGAGGACTGCAGGAGGGCAGATGTGATTCCCCTTCACAAAGGTGGGAGCAGGGCAGAAGCAGGAAACTACAGACCTGTTAGTTTAACCTCAGTGATAGGGGAAAATGATGGAATCACTTCTGAAGGAAAGAACTGCCAAGTACCTAGAGGCCAGAGGGGCACAGGACCCAAGGCAGCATGGATTCACAGCAGGAAGGTCATGCCAGACAAATCTAATAGATTTCTTTGACTGGGTGACCAAAGTAGTAGATCGGTGAGGGGCTGTGGACATGGCCTACCTAGACTTTAGCAAGGCATTTGACTCAGTCGCACACAAAAGATTAATATACAAGTTAGCCAGCCTGGGAGTGGGTCCCAAGATGATAGCCTGGGTAAAGAATTGTCTGGAGAATAGGACACAGAGGATAATAGTAAATGAAGTCCACTCTGAAGAAAGGGGGGTTACTAGTGGGGTACTGCAGGGTTCAGTATTAGGACCGGTCCTCTTCAATGTCTTTATAAACGACATTGCAGAGGGACTGGAAGGAAAAGTATGTCTCTTTGCAGATGACACAAAGAACTGCAACAGAGTTGATGCACAAGGTGGGATGGAAAGGATAAGAAGGGACCTGGCAAGGTTAGAGGAATGGTCAAATGTATGGCAGCTTAGATTCAATGATAAGAAGTGTAAGGTAATGCACCTGGGAAACAAAAACCCAGAGGAAGAGTACACAATGGGGGATGATATACTAACAACTGCAAAAATGGAAAGGGATCTGGGGGTAGTCATATCAGATGACATAAAGGTGGGCAAGCAATGTGGGAGGGCAGTAAGGAGGGCTGGGGGGATACTGGGATGCATAGGGAGAGGCATCACCAGTAGAAAACAGGAAGTTGTTATCCCTCTGCACAGACAGCTGGTGAGACCCCATCTGGAGTACTGTGTGCAATTCTGGAGACCCAATCTCTGCAAGGACACAGACAATATGGAAGCTGTCCAGAAGAGGGCAACTAAAATGGTGCAGGGTCTGCACCAGAAGACATATGAAGAGAGACTAAAGGAGCTTAATATGTATAGCCTTGAGGAAAGGAGGGAGAAGGGGGTCATGATGGAAACTTTCAAGTACCTCAAGGGAATCAACAAAGTCCAAGAGGGTAGCATCTTTCAAAAAAAGAGGTGTGCAAGAATAAGGGGGCACAATTTGAAGATGGGGGTGTGGCTCAGAGGTAATGTAAGGAAGTATTTTTTTACAGAGAGGGTTATGGATGCAAGGAACGGCCTTCCGGGGGAGGTTGTGGAGTCAAAAACTCTGGTTGAATTCAAGCATGCATGGGACAGTCATAAGACAATTCTGGGGGTGAGGGTAGAAAGAAGTAGGCTGCTGGTTAACTAGGATCTGCAGCTTATCCATTAGGTAGGGAAATGGGCAGACTGGGTGGGCCAAGCGGTCCTTATCTGCCATCAAATTCTATGTTTCTATGTTTAATATGTATACCCTTGAGGAAAGAAGGGAGAGGGGGGACATGATAGAAACTTTTAAGTACCTGAGTGGAATCAACAAAGTCCAGGAGGGTAGCATCTTTCAGAAACAGAGACGTGCAAGAACAAGGGGACACAATTTAAAGATGGGGGGGTGGTTCAGGGCAATGTGAAGAAGTGTTTTTCACAAAGAGGGTAGTGGATGCATGGAACAGCCTTCCTGAGGAGGTTGTGGGGTCTAAAACTGTGGGAGAATTCAAGAATGCATGGGACAGACATAAGACAATTCTTGTGGGGGATAGGAAGAAATAGGCTGTTGGTTAACTAGGATCTGAAGCCTATCCTGTAGGTAGGAAAATGGGCAGACTATGTGGTCCAAGCGGTCCTTATCTGCCATCAAAGTCTATGTTTCTATGTTTCAACAAGGAATTTTTGGTAGATTATAAAATGAACTTAAATCTTCCTTATTCAGCAGTGTGGTCTCCTTTTTAGGGCTGCAGTGGGTGGAGCCCTGCAGACCTTTTGCTATGAGAAAAATGACTTAGCATTCCTTCCAAACAAACATGTTGGACTTGCATAACAGTCGCCTGTGCATCCATGAAGCAGTCCTACCATGTTGTCCCTATTGACACAGCACTGCACTATTTTACAATGCTGTCAGTCACAGCGGAACACGGCACACTCTGTTATGTCCAAGATGGATGCCATACTCTACTGTGCATGTGCTAGCAGTCATACATGCACAGTAGCATGTAGCAGCCATCTTGGGCACAGCAGAGTGAGCCATGTTCTGCCGTGACTGCCTATTTTATCTATTTATTTATTTTTATTATAAAAATTCCCCCCACCCAATCCTCCTTCTCAGCATCCACCACTGCCCCCAGAAACATAGCAGTGACACTGGGGGTGCCCAATCACCCAGTGTCGCAACTGTGTTCTCCCCGATGCTGATCTTTTTTTATTTTCCAAAATAATTTTTCTTCCCCCACCGACCCTCCCTCTCAGCACCCATCACCACAACTCCCCCCCAGAAACATAACTGTGAAAAAGGGGGTGCCCAATCCCCCAGTGTTGTGATTGGAGATCTTCACGTCCTGATTTGTTTTTGTTGCCTGTAAAAAACAAAATGATCCATCGATATCTTTTGTGGCCATTCCTTAGCCCCCACCCAACCCTCCAACTCAGCACACACACCCTATGCATCCACGAGCTCTTACTTATCCATCAGGATTCCAATGCCATAGTTCTCTCTGGATCACACACGTCTTCACTCTTCAAAGCCGGACCACAAACTGAAGACACAGGTATGCAGTTCAATGTATTTCAATGGGATTTTCAACTTTGTATGGTAACCTGGCCATTTTTACTTTTTTTGCCCAAATTTTCAACATGCCTTCTTTGGGAACCCATCTCATGAACAATGTCACTGTCATTAGGCATATCTGTCCTGAAAGGTGATTTGAGGTCCTTACATGAAATCACCTTTCAGACAGGAGTTGAAACTTTTCTCTGCCCTTGTTCATGAGGTGGGGTCATAAGAAGGTTATGCTGAACATTTGGTATAAAAAGACAACAACGTTATGAGCCTACATTGAATTTTGCTATTGCAGGCTCGTAAGTTCTATAAGTATGCAATAATACCCAACAAGGTGGGCAGTATTGGGCAATACTGGACCGCCCAGGCACATAATGAGGCGCGATGCCACAGGCAGAGGATCTTATAGCCCCTGAAAGGTCTGGTATTGCCCATACCACCCACGCTGAAGAATATTATTGAGCATAGAAAATGGGCTATCTGTAGCATTTGTATATAGGATTTAGAAAAGAATAAATAAAATAAAAAGAGTAAGAAATAAGTTAAAGTATTTTCTAGTAAAGTAGTCCCTGAGCTGTTCCATCTCCTGTTGCACCCCTCCCCACACAGCCATTCTCTTGTATCCCCACCCACCCAGAAATAAAAAGCCAATTTTCTAGAAGAAACGTATGTGTAATTGGCTAAAAGTGCATTTTAAAACAGCCTGCCAATGCAGACAATGGGCAGCATTCAATGGATAAAATGAAAAAAAAGATTTGTTCACTGTCAAATGAAGAAATGTCCATTCTCTTTCAAAAAGACTCACCTGGCTCTAGGACAAATTATGATTACATTGCAGATGGCAGTGGAAGGGAAGGGAACATTATTTAACCAGGAGTAGCACACTAAGCCGAAGCTTGTTTCCAGATGCGACCTGGGAGCACAAGGAAGTTAAGTGCCTTGCTCAGGATCACATAGTATGCACCTAGGCAGCTGTGGGATTTAAACCCAGGTCTCCAGATCTGCAGCTCAGAGCCTTAACCCACTGTGCTATACTCACTGTGCTCACCCTTGCTTTAGTAGTCTTTTTTTATTTAAAAAAAAGTGAAATTTTCTTGCTGACAGCCCAGATGACAGCTGCTAAACCACTCTGTCTCTCTCTCTATCTCTCTTGCGTGTGGTGCGCGGACACATCCCAGTCCAAACCGCTGTTCATGTCTCGTAATTGAAACATAGATTTAAAAAAAAAAATCAAGTTCCATCAGTGAGAACAGTAGTAAAAAAAGAGAGAGAGATGTGCTGACCAGACTGCCTAGTGCTTGAGGTGTTATAAGTAGCTTTATTTTCAGGAGCCACTGGGCGGCCGGCTGGAGGACCGAGAGCACTCTCTGCTCTTGAAGAGGTTGGCGATCAGTTATGACAGTAGTACCAAGTGTGGGGCAGTAAAATAAATTAAAAAAAAAAACAACAAAGGGTAATGAGGAATGAGTCCATTACATGGTGATATACATTTTGTCAGCGGCTGGCACTGAACTACTGAGTGTTGGGTGGCCAGTACCTTAAATATCAGGAGTGACTGGGCAATCAGAGAGAGGAGCAAGAGCACAGTCTGATGTTGGAGAGTTGGGCTATCAGGGCAGCACCAAGAATGGGATATTAGAATACTGAAAATGAAAAAAGTGTGGAAGCAATGAGCCCATCAGAGGGTGATGTGCAGTTCATCAGTGGCTGGCACTGAACTTCTAAGCATTGGGTGGCCAGTTCTCTCATTAAGTGGCAGAAAAAAAAATGGCAGCATTTTCAATCTGAATGGATGCTCTCAGCCAATGGGCTAACAGGTTGGGCACAAAGATATTTGGATGGGCGAAGGGGCACTCATGTTGGAACTTTTTATTTGCTGGGTGTCTATTGAAAGTTAATGTACCCCCCCCCCCCGGCAGGGGGACCAGCTAATCAAAGCCCAGCAAATGAAAAGTAAATTTTCTAATATTCAATATTTTTACCCCAGATTTTCAACATAACCATTTCTTTACAGCACCTCATGAACATAACATCTGTCATTTTTCGACTCCCGCTTTAAATGTGTTTTTGAGTCCCAAAAGTTGATTTTGCAAAATCATCTTTAAGCCAGGAGTTGAACACTTTGCCTGCCTGTCTTCATGAGGCAGGGTCATAACAAGGCTATGTTGAAAATTTGGTGTAAAAATATTACAAAACAACACATTTATGAGCTTATGTTACATTTTGCAAATACAGGCTTATAACTTTGGCAATTTAGAATATTTTGACCTCAAATTCTTCACCTGCAGTTGTATCAGCTCTGGCCAGCACTTGTATTAGCAGTGGTGACTGCAATTTAGTGCCTCAGCAGTATTACAGCTAATATGTTGATTTACATATAACAACAAGGAATTCTGGGAGGATTATAAAATTCAGCAGTGAAGTCTCTTTTTTTGGTAGTGGTGACTAAAATCTAGCACCTATACATACATTTCTATGGCTTGGCATTGTGGGTAGAATATGAAGCTGTCTTTCATTTCCCCTTACTTGGAGGTGCAGTTTCTTATTTTGGAAGTGGTTACAGCACTATATAATCTCAAATGTTTATTTTCAAAATGAAGCATTGTGCATACACTGATAGGTGATAAGATCTTTTTACCTGGAGATGTAGTCTATTTCTGTAGTGAGAAGGTGTAGAAATAGCCTGTATATTAATTTACATAGTGAGGAATTGTAGGTACAGTAAATAGCTATTTTTTTATCTCCCTAATCTGCATGTGGAGTGATTTATTTTTTTACTGATGACATTCAGTCATGTGTGTGCTGGGACTCGATCCATGATGTTATGCCAGGATAACATCACTGGTCCTGTCCCAGACTGACGAGTCAGAGTCCAGCTTCCTTTCTTGCCATTGTGTAATATCTTCTAACTTCATGTTGCAAGTACAGCATGCTGCTTATCAAAAGTAATGCATGCATCATTTTTCTACCATACACTGAACTGTGTTATGAGTGCATCAACAGTCTTAACAGATTTGTTGTGACACACACAGCTGCAGCAGAACAAATGCTACAAGTTCTGCATCCAAAGCCTTGAAAATGCAAGCCAAATGACTTAACTTCATTTAGAAGATGATTTATCTATATTTGGAATCTCCATGCTGTACAATGCAATAATTGGTACAACACAATGAGACATGACAAACTCACCCACACTGTATAAATGGAGTAAGGCATGGGTATTTATGCTCTCTTCGTCTCTTGCATTGGACCCCCCTCCCATTGGCACTTACCTGCAGACATCCCCATCCATCACATAGCAATTGTTGCCCCCCCCACCCAGGTGGGGTCGGAGGGTAGCAAGGACCCCTCTTACAGGATATGCATTTTTAGGCCCTGTGGGACATCCCAGTTCAGGTGGGGGTCAGAGGTACCAAGGCTGCTTGCACCCAATGGCAAGGCCCTGTCTTTCCATTTTATCTGCTCCCCTGAAATGATGCCATCTGGGACGCCAATGCATGCATGTGCAAGGTTGCATGTGCCTGCACACAGGAGGCAGGCAGCATCCCGCTTCCTACATCACCCGTCCTCTGCACTTCCACCAGTGGTCACCTGGGTGGAGGCATAATAGCTGGGACTGCAACCCTCCATCTCCAGTGGAGGAGGAAAATGTCCTCTGGGATGCTCAATCCCCCCCTCCCATTGATCATCTGAAGGCCCAGGCTCAGGACATGAACCTGTATCATCAGCATTGCGAGTGATAGCTTTACTGCTGTGCCGACAGGCCTGCTAGGTAGTTTTTTCTGTCATCACCAGTTATGAATAGACATGTCTGACTGCACTTGTGGCTCCATTTTGCTCTACCACTGATGATGTCAGACAGATCATTCATAACCCTCATGAACAAAAAAATTAAACTGACAGCCAATTCATGTCATAACCCCTATTGACACAGATACGGTTAATGACAAAAAAAGGCCTGTGTTGCTTTTCTTTTCCTTTACAAAGCTCTCCCCACTGTTCTCACTTTTGTTCCCAACAGCCCCCTTGAAGGTGTCCCATTGGGGTTTGAACCCTGAGATAATCCCAGCAATGATAACATTACTGGATAGACTGTTTCACCTATCCACCACCCACTCTGTTAAGAACTTTCTGATATCCCTCTTAAATGGTTCCTTTTCACTTTAAGGTTGTACAGTACCTCTTGTGATCAGGCGCTTCCTTAACCTAAATAACTCTGTTGATTCCCCCTATTTTATTCAGCATATGTTAGTATGTTTCTGTCCCCCCATTCTCTCCTGTCCTTTACAGAGTGTATATCTGAATAAACACTTCATTGATCCTCACAGAAATTATTACAATCTGATAAAAAATATAAATATCATTACTAAAATTATTCATGCTAGGATAGAGTGTTATATTGCAGACATATGGCTAAATAACTACAGTTCTATTAGTGTTAAATGCCTTTGAAATCTGTCAGCTAATCATTGTCTTTTATTATTTTCAGGATGTTCTGTATGCCTGCACTTTTTAATTACAGCTGACAAGAAAGACGTCAGATTTTTGAGGAGGAAATAATCTTTTGAACTGAGCAACCAGACTAGCAAAATATGTGAAGAAGTATTAATATTAGAGAAAAATGGAGTAACCTCTTTCTCTGTTATTTCTTTGTCCTATTGATAGATTAAGACTAGGTGTTCATACCTTCAGGGCAGCCTAACTTATATTTGCAATGTGGGGAGTTTGGACCTTCTACTATTTTTCTTTATCTGGTATCCTACATACATGATTTCATTGTTTTAAAAATGGAAGGATGTGATATTTTTCCTCATTTAAGGGTTATATGTTAGTTCTAAGTAAGGTTCAAAACAGTGTATTATTCTGGAGGTGGCTAACCATTTACTGAAATAATTCTCTTTCAGTAAAGTGGTATTTTTGTCTTGCCTGATTAAAAAAAAATCTATTTTTTTTCAGTACAGTGCATGTTTATGTATTTAGTTGCTGAAATTATTTTACCAGGTAAGCAATACAGAGAATTATACTAGTCTCATTTACATTTGTGGCCTTGAAGGGAGGATAGGGTAGAGGACAGGAAAGGAGAAATAGGGAGAACAGAGTAACGGTAATTTAGACAACAGAAACAATACAGTAATATGTGAGCAGAATATTGGCACAGCAGTATACAATATGGCAATAAACAAGAAGGCAGGTATTGGGAGTAGTATCATTTTAATCAGGACAAGTCAGAAAGGGGAAACGTGATGCTTCACTTTTGATTTGACTATGATTAAGTTGAGGGCACAGGTTATTTCAGCTGCCAAACTTTTTCAGATTTTGGGTAGCATAAAACTGATAACAGCTTGCTCAGACTACTTTTGACACTGGGGACTCAACAGTCTTTTGTCCAACTGGGATATTAGACTTGGAGTGGTTAGTGGCAAGATTAAAAAGATTGCAGAATTGCTCCAGAAGCTAACCAGCCCGGAATGTTGCACCTACTATAGTGGAGCAGTGTGACTTAACCTCCTGAGTTCCAAATCTGAACAGCCAAGGTTAACATACCGTGCATAGTTCAGTGGTAGGTATGAGGGCACACTTCAAAACAAATCTACAAGGGGAATTAAGTACACAATCAGGTTTGGAGAGAGCCACCTTGCGGACTATAGAAATTATGCCCTTTCCATAGTCCACAGTTGGTAGCATTTGCTCAACCGTATGCTTCCTGGCATTTAGTGAAAGGTTACTTTGTGACTTATACAAGGCACACAGTTTAATAATTTTTTAGCAACTAAGTTATTAAGTTGAGAGAACAAGAGGTACTGGTCAAGCGTTAGGCCCTGTAATTTGAAAAGAGGTACATTTTCTAACACTACCTCATTGCAAGTTTTAATAAGTAATGGAGCTGACCATTTAAGACTGTGTTTTGAGCTAAAAAGCACTGTAACCTTTTCTTTTGGATTAACAAAAACTGGTTTGCACCAGTTCTGGATATTTGTAATGTGCCTTTGCATGTACTGTTGAATAACATAACTTTCATAAGTCAGGCTTGAGACAATAGCTTACGCCAAAAAGTCTCATTTATTAAAATATTGAGGCCCGGATATTCAAACTGCGCCAGGTTGTGGCGCAGGCCTGGGCGCAGCTCAACTTTGTTGCGCAGGGGTGTGGCCTGGGTGATATTCAACGGAACTGCGCTATGGTGCAAAAGCTTTGAATATCGCACCCTGGCCACCCCCACTGTGCATGGTGCAGTGGCACTGTGCCAGCGCAAGTGGCCAGAGTGGAGCATGGAGATGCGTTAGTACAAGCACCATTGCGCCATGCACAGCACCTGCGATATTCAAAAGGGGACATGCAAATAGGTCCATTTGCATGTCATTATAGCCCCATTTGCATCCCATTAGCATGCAGGTGTGCCGATCCCCGACAACTTGCGCCTGGCACCCTGCCAGGCAGCAGCCGTCAGGGACCGATGCCCCCTGCAGCCCGATTGTGGGCATTCGTCTAAAACAAAATCCCCCTCTAATATCCCTGGTGGTCCAGTGGACCGCTATGTGCCTGATCACGGGCACTGGTATAATAAACCCCTTCCCCGTCCAATATCCCTGGTGGTCCAGTGGACTGATCGCTGCCCGATAGCGGGCATCTGTTTAAATCACACACACACCCCCCACCAATATCCCTTGTGGTCCAGTGGACAGCACTCTGCCCGATCGCGGGCATCTGTAAAACATAAAATAGTCCTATTACCCTGGTGGTCTAGTGTGCCACACTCCCCACCCGCCCACTGAGCCCCACCACCCCTGCCACCCGATCAGCGGCTGGCGGCAGCACCCACTCACTTGCCACCCTGCCGCCCACTGACTGACAGCTCAGTAGGGCTGCAGCCCGATGGTTCTGGCGTGAGCCAATGGGCGTGCAATACCATACTACACATTCCAGATATGTGAATGATTCATTCACATATCTAGATATATAGTACTAGACTGCATGCCCAATAGCTCTTGCTGTGAACCAATGGGTGTGCAGCCCTACCGAGCTGTCAGTCGGTGGGCGGGGTGGCAGGCAGGTGGGGTGCTGCCGCTAACCGTCTGACCGGGGCGCAAGCGGTGGGTCTCAGTGGGCGGGTGGGGAAGGGGGTACACTAGACACCAGAGTAATAGGACTATTTTATGTTTTGCAGATGCCCGCGATCGTGCAGAGTGTGGTCCACTGGATCACCAGGGATATTAGACGAGGATTCTTTATTGAGACAAATGCCAGTGATCGTGCACATAGCGGTCCACTGGACCACCGGGGATATTGGACGGGGGGGTTTATTGACACCAATGCCCATGATGGGGCATGGGGGGGCACCGCCAAGTGCAGCAGGAACTCGGGTAGCCACTGACAGGTTGCAGCTGCCGTGTTGCACTCTGCAATGTGGCAGCTCACCTGTGGGTGGCCATCATTTGTTCCTTTTTTTTGGCTTAACTTTGTGCAGGAGCAGGTAGGGGCTGCGCATGCATGACTCTGCACATCCCGGGTTGAATGTTGGGCTGTGCAGGTTATGCATGGGCACGCCCCCCCTACCTGTGCCTGTATACATTACTGATGCACTCCAGCGCATCAGGATTTGTGTGGCGCACTTTTCCCTTTTGAATATCATGCCGGGGAACATCAGTGGGTTGTGCATGGCACAACTCTTTTGAATATCTGGGCCTCAATGTCCCCATCTATATTGTTTGATTGTTGCCATAGAAGACATCTAATTTGTTTTTGAAACTAGTGATTGAGTCACTATTGACTATGCTATAGGGGAGTCTGGTCCAGCTGGACACTACTCTCTGATTAAACCAAAAAGCCTTTTTATTTGTCCTATACAGTTCCCCTTTTAATTGACGGTCACGGGTTTTTGTAGATCTCACCATGTTTTTTCTTTCTAGTCCAACACATTCCCACAAGTCTCAGTTTTGAAATGCTGAGTATACCAAACATAGATCTCCCATAGCCTACAATATTCCAATGAGTATAAATTCAGCTTCATCAGTCTATCCTCATAAGGGAGGGACCTTAGCCCTTCAGTCCTTTTGGTTGACCTCCTCTGAACTGCCTCCAGATTCCTAATATCTGTTATATGGTAGGGGCACCAAAATTGCACACCGTACTCCATTAAGGGTCTCACCAGTGCAGTGTACAGTGGCAATATCACAGTTTTGTCTCTACTTTTTATGTTATGTAGAAGATAGTGTACAGTAGCATTCTATTTGCCTTATTAATCACTTTTGCAGTTTGTGAGCTAAATGTAGGGTCATTTGTTAATAGTACTCCCAGATTTTTTTCACACTACTGTTTTTAGAGTACATTCACTTAACTTATAAGCTGCATGAATATTGTTACTGCCAAAGTGCATGACGCTACATTTCCCTATATTAAATCTCATTTTATGTGATTCTGCCCAGGTAGTTATCATATCCAAATCTTTTGCAAGTTCTGGGCATCCATTTCTGTTCTTATAATTGCCTCTATTTTACCATCATCTGCAAACTTCAATATCCACAAATTCTTAGAAGTGGTCAATGAAGAGACAAAGATATGGACCAGCACAGGGCCCAAGACTGAGCCCTGTGGCACCCCGCTTGTCACCTTGACCCATTCTGATACATGCCCTCTAATGCTGACTCATTGCCTCCTGTCTCTAAGCCACGCCTTGATCCACATAATAATCTGTGGTTCTACTCTTTCTTCTTGGGAGCTATCAGTTAGATTAGCATGAGTTACTAAATAAAAGGCCTTGGAGAAATTGAGGTATACCACATCTACTGGTAAACCTTCCTCCAAGGCTAATAGGCCTTTAATTTCCAACATCGGATTTCACTTCACTTTTATAAATCGGAGTGACATTGGCTGACCGCCAGTCATCTGGAATTTCTCCATATTTCAGAAACTTACTAAAGAGATGCACTACTGGGCCAATTAGTTCATAAGCTAATTCTTTGATCAAGCAAGAGTGCATCGCATTGGGCCCTGGGGGTTTATTGATTTTAAGATTCAATAATTTAGTCAATACTGCAGGAATTTTGAATTTAATACTGTCCAGTTCATTCTGATGTAAGCTGGATTCATTTCCGTTATTACCAGTCTTAATTTGAAATACACTGAGAAAATATTTATTGAACATATATATAACAGATGAACATGGGCCAGTAGTATAAATGTCATTAAATGTCACAGAATGATCTAGGAGCAGAAAGGGCGAATGCCCACAGGTAGATCCTTACATGTCCATGTAATAACTCATATTTCCTCCTTTTTCAATGTATTTGTCTATCCCTTTTTTTGAAAGGCGTACTTAGTTTCACTCTCTGCTATTTCTTTGGGCAATCTATTCCATAGGTTGATCACCTTTTGTGTAAAAAAAAAAAAAAACTCCTTTTTTTACCTGAACCTAGTTGCCCTCAGTTGTAATGTATGACCCCTAGCTGTTAAGTTCTTATTCTTAAATTCTAGGTTCACCTTTTTTGTTAATGACTCATCCTGTAATATATTATAAATTAACAGCAATCTCCCCTTTTCCTCCAGATCTCCAGAGAACGTAACTTGAGTATGTTTAACCTTTCATTGTATAAATCATTCCGTAGGTCTCTTACAGCTTTTGTTATCCTGTGTTGTACCCTCTCCACGCTTTGTATATCTGACATCCTATATGAACACCATACATGTCCCCTATAATCCAACTGAGGTCTCACATATGAGACATAAAGCAGCATCAGTATTTCAGGTTGATGGCTTTTGATGTTTCTTTTAATCGCTCCCATAGAGCAAGTATTTATACTAGAAGAGAAAATGTTCACAAAGATAGAAAAGAGGAAAAGTCCAAACACAAATCCTTAGGGTACTCCCTGTACAACCGGAAGGAGGACAGAGATTTCTTGATCAATCCTTACCACCTGGGCTCTAGCACAAAACTAAGATCTGAACCAAGTAAGAGAAGTATCAGAAATGGTCAGAACCTCTAGTTTAGCTAAAAATGTGGAGTGGTTTACAGTATTGAATGCTTTTGCAAAGTCAATAAAAACAGCACCAGATCCTAGACATATTATCAGTAACTCTAAGGAGGAAAGCAGTCGTGGAATGGTTTGTATGTACACCAGACTGATAAGGGTGAAACAACAATTTTTATTATAAATGGCAAAGAGTTAAACACATAACAAATTTTCAGAGACTTTACCAACCACAGGCAGTAGGGAAATTGGGCAATAAATGTTCAGATTAACCAAGGCACCTCCCGTATGCAACAGAATAACAATCACCTGCTTCCACACTCCAGGGAGCATAGCTGATAGCAGATATTAGCTTAGTATATGTGTTAGCTGTAATGCAATAATAGGGACACCAAGTAATAAAACTGTATATGAAACATCAAGACTAGTGCTAGAATTAGAGTTAATAGATTGCAATTCATAAATTATCTATGCAAGACAAAACAGTGAGAAAGAAAACTTCCCACTGGAAGGGGTAATAGACTGCCCATATGTGGAAAGAGAAAACGGATACACCAGAGAAGCTTGTGGCCATTAAGTCAAATGGGAGATCAGGGGAGCTGGCCATCAATGAAACCACGATTTAATGCATTTGCAGTAGTGAGATTTTCAGCAATGTGACTAGGGCCAGCAAGGAAGGCAAGATGGCTAGACAATTAAAGAGCTATCAACAACTCACGAAGAACTTTGAAAAACATAATAATTGGACACAAAACAGCTTTGTATTTCTCATTAACTTTGTATTTCTTGTCCCCATTATTTACTACTGAGGTCATGTGCATGAAAACAGGATTTTTATTCCTTGAGGGTTTATCAGCTCCTATTGCTTCTTCCCAACCCAATGTCATAATACTCTGCTTCTGACATCTCAGTTATTCTCATGGCAACAGACTGTGATGTCACAACAGAGCATTATAATTTCAAGTAGGGAATAAGCCATAGAGGCAGATGAACTCTAAGGGCTAAAGATTTTGTTTTTGTAGGAATTTCTTCAGTAATAAATAATGGAGAGGAGGTATCTATAGCAATCTATAGGAGATACATGAAGTAAAAGATGAACGGTGTCTAAATATTATGTTTTTTAAAGTTTTCCCAAAGGCGTCAGCTGCTCTTTAAGCAGCTGAATTTAACAGAGTATGGGCCACTTTCCAGAACTTCTTTGGGTCCTTCGTAGACTGAGAAATTGTGTTTTTAAAGTAGTTAGACTTGGCTTTCCTGGTGAGACTGATACAGAGGTTTCTAAGCTTGTTGTACTGCTATCTGTCAGAAGGGGAGTTAGTTACATTGTGATGGCCTCAAGCAACATGCCAGAGTCTAAAGAAGGCAATTATATCATTTGTTATCCAAAGGAGGTGAGCTCTAGTGCAATGTGAAAATAAAATTCCACTGGCTAAATTACTGCAAAAGTTGGAATTTTGCTTCCACAAAATTTCTGAATGCACTTGGGCAACTTTCATGAAATTCCTACTTAGAACAGCAGAATGAATGCATGAATTGTAAATTAATGTATTAAACTGCAGAAAGAAATTCCACAGAACAGATCACTGAAGTGAGGAATAATTACATGTACTGTGGATTGATGTATAGTATAAGCTTCTTAATCTGAACACAGTTAAAGGAGATGTTCACTTAAAGGGGATGCTCCCCACGGCACCGATTAAGTGCTTATTTAATGCCATATGTTAACTTCCTTTAATGGGCATGGGGTCTCCCTTTTAAGGGGATGATTATGTTCAGTTGCTGCAGCCAAGTGCTCATTAGCTACTCATCTTGAATGAACTACCTGTCCCATCATCTTTAAAAGATGTCTGTTTTAGTTAATCCTCTCATTTATTGCTGCATCCCACTGCTGTTTTTGCAGGTTGTTGTGTGTCTCTCTTATCTTTATCATGGACTGCAAATGTGTTGACCTCCCCCTGGCTGACAAGATAAAAGTGCTGGAAGCACTTCAACAGCCTGGGGCATCTATGGCTAAGGTCACAAAAATACAGGTGGGCCACATCAGCAATAAAAAAGAACTCTTGCATACCTGGCAGACAAACAGCAACCCTTCACAGAAGTGCAAATGAGAAGGTAAGGACACTGTGGTCGAAGATGCACTTCACCTCTGGTTTGCAAGTGCTGTCAATAAAAGTGCTCAGATATCAGGTCCGTGCCTAAGAAAAAAGGCAAACAAGATGGCTACCCATCTCCAGCATGTTGACTTTGAGGCAACAGATGGGTGGCTATTGCATTAGAATGGGTGCCTCAAAAATAGTTTGTAAAAAAGAGCAGGGTCAACACATGGATGCAGAAGAGCATTCTGCCTCCGAATGGCTCACTAATGTGCTGCCCTCTCTCCTAGCAGATTATGCCCCACTAAACATTTTAATGTGGATGAGACTGGGGTCTTTTATTATGGATATCCTGACAAGGGCCACATACAAAAGGATTTGGAATTAATTGGGGTTAAAAAAGCTAAAGATCAGGTGTCCCTCTTTCATGTTGCAGCAATCTACTGGGCACTGAAAAACTGCCTCTGGTCATGACTGGTAAGATCAAGCGACCCCACTGCCTACCAAAAGGTCTGAAAGCCTACCTGTCAAATACATTAGATCAGCTAACACATGGATGATGCGTGCAATCTTTGATGAGTGGCTGAACACCTGGAACTTCCAACTCAGGAGAAGGCATAGAAAGGTGTTGCTCTTTATAGACAATTGTAGCATCCATCCTGTAAATCTTGCCACAATGTACAGTCACATCAAAATGCACTTTTTGCCTCCAAACACTACCAGCCTGATTCAGCCTTTAGATATGGATGTCATCCATAATCTAAAAGGTCATTAGCTTACTCTTTTTGCAGAAAGAATTGTGGAGATCACAGATGGTGGGTCCATGGCTTTAGCATCTGAAATTGTGAGGCATGTGAACCTCCTGGACACAGTCTTTATGCTGAATAAAGCCTGGACAGCCATACAATTATCCACAGTCTTTAACTGTTTTGAAAAGGCAGGGTTTATTTTGGATGCTGGCACTAATGGACTGTTGGTAGAAGAAGGGAGTTTAGAACATTGGGCTGCAGCTGTTACCCAAGAAGAAAACACCCAATCCAATGTGGCCAGACCTGCTGACTTCACTGAAGAAGAGTTTGAGCTATTTGTGGATATAGACACATACCAGGTGACTGAAGGAGAGCTCACAGTCCAATCAATCTGTAAGTCTGTGAAAGTCAAAGCAAGGTCAAGATGACAAGCCAGAGGATGAAGATGAAGGTTTGGATGTGGACCCAGCACCCGCAACAGTCTCAGATTGAGAAGCCATTTTAATTACCTTTTAACTTGATGAAATAATGTTTTGTATGTTTTAAGAGACAAATAGAATTTGTTCAAAAAGGAGCTGTAAATCACTGAACATGCTGCTGTGTCTCCATTCTGTATTTATGTGTGTCTTCTATGCTTTTATGTTCCCTGCTATGTTACTGTATCTGTCTGATCCAATGAAATTCCTGCTCCTCTTTATAGGGATGACCACTTATAGGGGACAATGTTGTTGCCACTGAGCCATGCCGTTTTAACAACTTTGATTTAACTGTGGCACTGAATTCTGCAAAACTGTCATTCCACAGTTCATGTGTATCATTTCACAATTTATCCAGAAAATTTCACAGAACTGGGCAAACATTTGGCAAGCACATTCAGAGGATTTGGATTTCAACAGTTGGAATGTCAGAAAATTTCACAAAATTTATGCATTTTCAGAATTCTCAGTTTCTGGCCAGCACTAGTGAGCTTCTCTAACGCCTACATTCCTGGTTGGAACATGTTTGTCACAGACCGAATTAAAAATGAACTGGAAATTAGTTAAGGCTATCTCTTGGTCTAGAGAACCTAGAACCAAGTCCCAGTTGGTTGAACTCAAGTCAGCAAGAAAATTCTGAAAAGTACAGTTACAGAAGGATATAGCCAGTACAACACTTGGTGGTCCCTTCACTGTTCTGATTTTCCTTCTGCAATATGTCATGCAGTGATCATTAAAAATGTCAGGAAATGTGTCAGGTGCAACATTTCTATGAGGGTGAGAGGAAAATGACCAATACATCAGCAAATGTTTTGTTGACAAAGGGTTATGCCTTGTATGATGCCCTATAAATTGAGTGATGTTGAACTATTTTTATCTTGGGTCACAGTAACTTAGTACCAGAGGCCAGCTAGCTTATGAGAAAGATCAAGGGCATATGTATTAATTGATTGCACATTGTTTTCAATTACTACATAATCATTTAATTAACAAATGGCAGTCTTTCACAATATTGCTACTGTGTTTATTTTGGAAAAAATAGACTGCCAGCCTTTGTTATTCATGTCCTTGCTAAGTCTGCATTTTCATTTTTCTTTTCTGTCAGCTCTGTTTCACTGCGTTAGTGACATCAATAAAGAAGTTACATCACTGAGAACACACAATGATCTGATGATCAGCTGGTTTATGTCGGATAGCTCATGGTAATCTGCATCTTTTTTTCCAGGCAAAATTGCAGTGTACTTTACAGTAAAGCAAGTCTGACACTGATGTTAGAAACTCTAATGATTTTATATTTCAAAAAAAAACCCTCTTGCCTTGGGGATTTTCCATGTGTTGCTTTATGTTCAAAGCTTGTTAGTGATTCAAAATCCCTCTCTTTTTATGATAGCCAGTATCTTACGAGGATCATTTGTTGTTGTTTATGATCTGAAAAAAAAAAGCAATTCTGTCTTTACTTGTTACAGAATCGGTTACCTGCTTCAGTTGGGCATTAAAGAGCAAGTGTACTGCTTAAAATTAATTTTAGTGTTGAGAAGCAGTCAGCCATTACCTTTTATATCTGAGAACCTTGTTTTTTCCCTTTGGTTAATTAGAAGATTGTTTACCTAAGATTAGTAGGTGTGATGTGTGGGACAACATTTTGCCTGGCAGCTGAAATATCTAATTTTGTTCCCCCGTTACTTCCATCAGCATTGTGACCTCACTTAATGTGACATCACTGCTGCTTAGCAACAGCCACTCAGTAGCAGCCTGATTAGTCATGTGTGATGTCACAGTTTGCAAGATCACAATTCTGATAATGTAGTGGGGGATATAAAGATAGATATGTCAGCTACCAGGCAAAGAGCTGCTCCCCACATCCAGCATGATATTATCACATAGAAGACTGTCTAATGATCAAAAGGAAAAAGAAAACAATATTTCAGAAATGAAAAGTTAAAACTGACTACTTCTTAAAATTGTTATTTTCTTGTGTGCTTGTTTTGTTCCACTAGATATGTAATTGAGGTGTTTATTTATTGGTTGTTTTGCCTATTCCACAGTCTCCTAGCAGTTGAAGATACCAGTGGTGTTTTATTCAGTTTATCTAGATGTGAGACTCTGCAAATTTGTAAGTAAAACACTATAGAAACATAACCCTTTAGTTTACCAGTAACACAGTGCATTAGTCTACAGCAATCAATACTTTTAAAACAGTATAGAAAGACAGCATTATGTCAAAATGTGTGTGTTGGGGGTTGGGGGGTTGGGGACAAGGCATTCAACACACCTTGACTACTAGACAAAAGAAGTAAAGGTACTCATTAGACAATTTAATGATATATGGCCATCTCATCACTTCAGCTAAAAAAAATTAATCTGCTAGAAAAATTTAACTAATTGCTTGCTGTATAATCAATGATGATGTGCCTGCTCATTATCACCATTTAATTTGCAGGTAATCATCACCAAGTCATGGTTATTTGTCTAATAAATGTCTTTCATTTCTTCTAGTAATCAAGGTGTGCTGAATGCCTTATTTTTCCCACATTTCAACATAATGCTATATTTCTGTGCTGTTTTTGAAGTAATAATTTCTATAGAATAATGCATGCTATTACTAGTAAGCTAAAAGGTTATGTTTCTATAGTGTTTTAATTTCAAAGCTGCAGACTCTCACATCTAGATAAACTGGGTAAACTGTTGTTTCCTATTGCTAGCAGACTGATCTAGGGGCAGTAAAGCAACCAATAAACAAGCACCTGAATTAATGTCTAATCAGAGCAGGTAACTGATTCGGCAAGAAAGTGAAGCAAAACACTTTTTTGCAGATCATAGTGTAAAAGGAACACATTTTCTCAGATCATACTGTAAAAGGAACACATGACCCTCACGAAACAACAGGATTTCAAGAAAAGAGAGGGGTTTTGAGTTACTGTCAAGTTTCGAACATGAAGCAGCACATAAAAAAAACACAGAGGCAAGACAGAGTTTTCTTTAACATAAAATCATCACAGTTTCTAACATCAGTGTCGGACTTGCATCACTGCCAAGTACATCACAATGTTGCCTGGAAAAACATGCACAAGCTATCTAACATGAACCACTGATTTTCAGATCCTTGCACGTACTAAGTGATATCACTTCTTCTTTGATGTCACTAACACAGTGACACAGAGCAGGCAGGATAGAAAAAAGGAAACGCAATGATCGGTAAAGATGTGAACAAGAAAGGCTGGCAGTCAATTATTTAAAAACTAAGCACAGTAGTTGTATGACTCTGTACAAGGCTAAAGTTCTTTTAATTAAATGATTTTGCAGGACTGTTGTCAGGACCTGGCTCATTTCTACTTGTGTAGTTTCAGGAATGTTACAGTTCTGAGACTGAACACCTGTGGGGTCTGTGGGGTCTGTCATTGGTGTGGTGGGAGGGCCCGACTTTGTCCCGGTGACTGGCAGCCGGTTCTGCTGCTGTACGGGAGACCAGTCCCTGAGCCAGCCAGAGAGCTGGCTGACGAGCTCGTAGTTCTCCCAGACCACGGGGGGGGGTCAGCTGGTGGGCTGACACCAGCTGTGGGCTGAAGCTGCAGCAGTAGAACATCTCTGGCAGCAGTCTCCGAGGGCAGAGTTTTTCATGCCCCCGCCTACTCCTTGATGGACTAGACCCATGATTTCTAAAATGGAGAAGAATTCATCTTAAGAACTTCAGACTCCAGACACGGTCAGACCACCTTTTGTTTTTCATTATTAACTGTTTTCTCTGCAGTTTTCCAGGCAGTGAGAGTGACTGGTGAATATTTGGAACTTTCTGGCAGTGAGAGTGCCTGGTTACACTTTACTCAATAAATTGTTTAGATTTAGTGTATCCTCATGAGAGGTGGTGCACTTGAACTTTATTTGGACATCTTCTTTGTGGAGGGGTGAGCTCCCTGAACCAAATTACCTATATAAGATGCCTTGGTGACTGGCCTTATAGTTCTTTAGCTTAAGTTACTGGTTGACAGCTGTTAATATAGCACTTTATATAACAAAGGGCATTGTAAGGGTTTTGGGGTGGGAGTGTAGGGTTTGCATTATTTTAAGATCTTGATTTTTGTTTATTGCTATTTTAAATTGTTTGTTTAAACTCCATCCTCTCTGTGACAGAGCTAGAAGGAGGAATTATTAAGTTATTTGAAGGGATGGGTTTTATTCAGTGGTTTTCTGATTTTTATTTTATTCTATTCGATTTTCCACCCAGTGAGAGAGGGTGGTAAATTGAATTGAATTATATACTAGGTTTATTGTGGTTATTTTAAGGTGGTTGGTATTTTCATTTTGGATTATTATTTCTTTTAAGTTGTCTCCTCTCTGTGAGAGAGAGTAGGGATTGATCTGTTTTACTGTTTTGAGGAATGTGAGTTTGTCTATTTTGGTAGTGATATTTGTTGGATGCTTGGGTTTGGGTGTAGAACTTGAGGTTCTGGGGGTATTAAAAAGTGCTGGTGGTCTGCCCCCCAGTTGTGCACTATTCATCCTCTGAACTTCATGACCTCTGCCAGTTTGCTGTCCCCCCTTTGCAGTTCGCAGTCTATCAGCTGTAGAGTGCTGGAAATTGTTCATCGGGGGTGGGTGGGTGGTTACGAACAGTAGAGAATGAATGAGCAGAGTCCTCACATCAGGATAGTTAGGTCCAGGAGATGCCCTGTGGTGAAATGGACTCTGGAACATGGTCCCCCATGTCTGGTTTCCATACCCAAGGGCTCCACCATTGGTTGGCAGGTAGCTCGGGTAGCCCCGGAATCCTGTCTGACTCGAGCAGTACTATGCAATACCAGATCTATTAAAAACAAGACTGCAATTATTGCAGATCTTGTTGGGACAGCAGATCTGGCTTGCATCACCGAGACCTGGCTGGACAAGAATGTTGGCCCCACTCTGGAGGCAGCAGTTCTGACTGGGTATTCGGTGATACATCGCTCAGTAGTAGACTGAGGGGGGTAGCGGTCTGTTTCAAGACTGAACTGGACCTCACAAATGTGCCAGTTGAGGAGACCAACTCTTTTGAGTGTACCGTGGTAGCAGGTGTAGGTTGTAGGATCGCCCTCATCAACCATCCACCCAGGGATGAGAAGTGATTCCTTCAGGAAGTAGTAGACTTTGTGGTCAACATGGCATTCAAGTCATCCAGGCTGATGGTCCTGGGTGACTTTAATACCTGAGTTGACAAACTCTCACAATTTGGACAGGACTTCCTCCAGTTGATGACATCACTGGGCCTTGCACAGGTTGTTACCTCTGCTACCCATAAGCACAGTCACTCCCTTGACTTGGTTTTCCTCCTGGGGATCGAAACCTCCTATTAGGTGGTGGAACCAGTCAGATGGTCAGATCATCACACTGTGGGGTTCAGTTTTTGCACCCCCTTCACTGGCCGGTCCCTGTGGAGATGGTCAGATACCGGCCTTTACAAGATGTGAGCCCTGATGGCCTTGCAGTGGTACTTGACCTATCGGTAACTCCAAAGGCAAGTGGGAGTCCAGTGAGCCTGGTGCAAGCATATAATCAGGCTGCTATTATGGCCCTGGACTCTATCACTCCTGTCCAAGTTCATCCTCTCTCCCTTTGTCCTCTGTTCCCTTAGTTTGATGGGACCTTGAGGGAGTTACGGCAACTTGCATGAAGGTTAGAGCATTGCTGGCAGAAATCCACCTTGGAGAATGACCACCTTAGATTGATGGAACATTATCAAGTCTATCAATCAGCAATCACCTGTAAGAAGGCAGAGTTCCTGTCCGGGGAGATTGCTGCTGCTCAGAACTGACTGGCTCAGCTCTTTTGAACTGTGGATAGGCTGTGCAACCCAGCTTGTCTTCAGTCTCAAAGAGCTTTTCACAGATTGAGTGTGACAGGCTCGCTCGGTTCTCTGTGGATAAGGTAGCCAGCATCAGGGTGGAGATCCAACCAGCACACTCTGTGAGAGCTGCTAGTGATCGGTGTATGGTCGCTCCTCCTTGCTTTGCCTAGAGTACCTTCAACTAGCTGGAGTCTGGGGATGTTGTGCAGACTGTCCAGGGTATGTGCCCAATGTGCTGTAGTTTGGATCTGGGTTCAACTTCCCTGATTATGGGTTGTTGTGACATCATTGGCCTAGTCCTTGCAAGGATAGTTTGGTGCTCCCTTGAGTCCAGTGAGTTTCCTAGCTCCCTGAAGGAGGCAGTGGTGACACCTCTCCTGAAGAAAGCTGCTCTGGACCCAGGCTGCCTTGCGAACTACAGACCAATCTCTAACCTTCCCTTTGTTGGGAACTTGATTCAGAAGGTTGTGGCGCTACAGCTGGAGAACCATTTGATCATCCATGACATCTACAAACCTCTCCAATCCGGTTTTCGTAAGAGGCATAGTACCGAAACTGCTCTGGTTCAGGTGCTCAGTGATCTCTTGATGGCGAGAGATCAGAAGCACCGTACTGTCTTGGTGCTTCTTGCTCTCTCTTCAGCTTTTGACACTGCGGACCATGGGGTGCTCCTCAAGCACCTGAGGTTCATCTGTGCCCTGTCTGGTACAATTCTCAGGAGGTTTAAGTCCTTTCTCACTTGCAGAACACAGAGATTGGTGTCGGTGATTTTTTCCTCTGACCCATTCTCTCTGCCATGTGGGGTTCCTCAGGACTCAGTGTTGTCCCCATGTAGTTCGCAGTGTAATGCTACCCTTCGGAGACATTGTAAGATGGTATGGGCTGAGGTTTCACTGCTATGTTGATGATACCCAGCTCTACCTGTCTTTTGCACCTGACCAGGATAGTGTAGATTCGATATTCAACAACTGCCTCACTGAAATCCAGGACTGGATGAATTTCAGCTGGTTGAAGTTGAACTTGGGAAAGACTGAGGTGATGGTTTTGTATCTGGGCCACTGGATGGAGGGGTTTGGGGCTGGTCAACCTTCTGGACTCTGTCTGTGAGGGTCCCAGCTTCTTTCCTCTGAATGGGTGCACAACCTGGGGGTGATTCTTAATGATGGGCTGACACTGAGGTCTCATGTGTTGGCAGTTGTTGAGTCATCTTTTTACCACCTGAGGAACATCACCAGGGTCAAGCACCTAGTTCCCTCTGGTGACCTTCCTACTCTGATCCACGTCTTTGTGACCTCGCACCTTGATTACTGCAATGTCATGTACCTAGGGCTACTGGGAGTTGATATCCACCGATTGCAGCTAGTGCAGAATGCTGTGGCCCGGTTGTTGGTGGAGACCCCTTGGGTGTGTCACATCACACAGGTGCTGTGCGAACTGCACTGGCTGCCTGTTCAGTGGTGTATCACCTTCAAGGTCAGGCTTTTGACCTACAAAGCCCTAAATGGACAAGGTCCAGACTACTTGAAACAGCTTCTGTCTCCCTACTGCCGCAGGTGACTGCTCTGCTTGACTGACGTGTGGTTGCTGTAGAGTCTCAGGGTATCCTTAAAGTCATTGGGGACCCATGCATTTACGTATGTGGCCCCAGCCCTATGGAACTCTCTACCCCATCAGCTACAGGAGTGCACAACCGTGGAGGGCTTTAAGAAGGTGCTAAAGACCCACCTGTGGTGCCAAGCCTACCCAAATTGATTTTAGTTTATATTTATCTATCTGCATTACAATTTTATTGCATTATTTATTTTGTCTGTTTAGCGCCTTGACAATTGAAAGGTGCTCTATAAATAAAAATTATTATTATTATTATAAATAAATAAAGCATTCACATTCGGAAGAATTTACCATGCCTAGCAAATGTAGTACAATATCTAGAATCTGGTCAGACTTAATTCCAGAAGTCCCGGACAGCAGCAAGGGCAAAGTGTGTGGAAAAGTTAATTTGCCAGTGAGTATATTGTGTGATTTTGGTGTTGAGTTTTGGTATTAAGGTAAAGGGGAGAGAGGGTTTAAAATTAAGCAACAAGGTACAACAGGAATTATGTTAATATCCTGCTAATTCCCCTCTGTTGGTATGATGTGGCACAGAGTGAAGCTGAGTGCCACATGCCCATAGAGGGTGATTAACTGGACACTGACATAATGCCAGCATACCTTTTTTACTATGATTATAATTAGGTACACATTTTTTTTGTAGGGTCTATTTCTGCACCCTGTCCTCAGGGCATCTCTCAGGGTCTCTCTGACAGCTGCCACACTCAACCGCCAACCTGAACTGACTGCTCCGGAAGCTACATTGGGTATGAGAGTTCTGGGGCTCTCCTTGCCCCATGGAGAGGCCCCCAGACCTCAAAGAGAACCGGAGAGTCAGCCAGTATTAGGCATGTGGTGGCTCGGCTTGCCAGTGATTGCCATCACCTCACCTGAGGGAAGACAGATTTTCTCTTTAGAGATTCTTCCCCTGAGGCATGGACATGCAATGACGTCCTGCCCGGCATGCACACACTACTGCATGCACCCGGAGGATGTCTGCCATTGCCTCAATCCCCATTCTTCTGCGATGTGCACTGCAGTGCCCCCTGCCTCTGCCAGGGGTTACCAACACAGCAGTAGAGCTCCTAGCCCACCCCAGGACTAAGAGAACTGTCCACGAATGCTCAATCTTAGTCCTCCCCTGCTGACCCCTGATGATCCGGGCTCATTCCGTAACCCAGGTCACAGGCGTGGCATGTAGTGTGGCATCTAGTCCTCAACCCTCAGTGCCACCGGGCTGGCAGGTACACATATTCTTGTTCATTAACATGTTTTTGAAAACAATTTCTGTTATTTCCTATGTTTTTAACATAAAATAATCCTTTGCCTTAGAGGTCTCTTTTTATTTGGATCTATGTATACATTAGTTGGTTGGCAAGTGAAGGGTTACACATCAGCTTCCATGTAGTGAATCATGCTGTCCACTCAGGTACTTATAATATTGTGTAGAGAGTACCGCTTATAGTGCTGGCTAACAGTGTTTAGGTTAGTATTAGTTCAATGGCTTACACAGCCAGTATAGTGTTATGCTTGTGCAACTGTTAGTCTGGTTTTGGCCATTCGCACTCTCTATTCCAGAGGAATTACCACCCTGTAGGGGTACCAAAGGCAAGGAACCCTTGCATAGGGTTCCATCCCTAGAGGTGCCATGGGACGATTCCCAAGGCTAAAAGTACCTTAGGAAGGATCCCAAGGAGAGTAGTGCTGCCGCTGGAGGAGGAGGAAAGGATGGTGGGGCAAAGACAAAAACTGCCTCACAAGGAGGCTGAGAGGAATTGCTTATATAGCTCAGGAAGTGGGAGTGGCTGGTTGCTTGTTTATTGAACTCCAGGCAAAGCCTTCCAATTCAGTGGCCTACACAGCCATTATAATTTTATGCTTGTGCAACTGAGTTAGTTTTGTTTGGGCTGTTCACACTCTATTCCAGAGGAATTACCACTCTGTAGGGGTACCAAAGGCAAGGAACCCTCGAAGAAAGTTCTACCTCTAGAGGTGCCAAGGGTTGATTCCCGTGGCTAAAGGTACCTTAGGAAGGATCCCCAAAAGAATGAAGTATGAAGCATATAAGCAAGCAGCAACTGTGACGTAGCAGCAGGCAAGCATAGACAGTTTCATAATGTAATGAGATGCTCAAGTTGATAACATAATGAAATGCCCAGGTTTGTGTGGCAGGATTCTGATGGTTTGCATTGAGAATGAGGGGATCCTCTAAGGAAAGAGGGAATGGCAGGGACACCATTCACCTCCATCCAATAGTGGAACCTACCTAAAGAAACTAGGGGACATTACTATGCTAACTAACAGTTATGACCTGAAGAATGGAGGAGAGAACAAAAACCCTATGAAGAGGAAATCTCTGGGGATCCAAGGCCTAGGTTGCCTTCCCTCCAGGCTTGGGATATTTTATTTAGTGATGGCTCTGCAGCTGCAAATTGGAAACCCAATTAAAGGGAGGTGGAAAATATTCCAATTTGGAGGAAGGCTGTCACTCACTCCCTTTAATGGGAACACCATGGAAGGTTGCGAGAAAACTCTGCAACATCACTTGCAACCAAGGTGGGAGAGGAGAGTAACAACTGCTGAGGCACTCACCTGGTCTACTCACCCTAAACTCAAACCAGGTGAACCATAGGCAGTTGTAGGGAGAATGCAGTGAAGGTGCCTTGCTAGGGAAACTACTAAAGCCAGGGATAGCCATTATAGTGGAACACTAGAGTCAAAGGAGGTAACTTTTTCCACCCTTCACAGCTAGCCTTAAATTCGACACCAGGAGCTGCTGTCATATAGCGAACAGCTAAAGCCAAGTCCAGAGCAAGGACATTCCCAGCTATGGGCCAGGTGAAAAGTACCCCGCCTCAAAGTGGGGCAAGATCAAGATGTGGACGAATACAAAGCGAGACCATCGGTTGTAGTGAACCCTGCACCAGAATGGTATGGCTGGCATGCCCCAAACTGACAGACAGCTGAAAAGCTGTAAGCAGCTGAACCCTAGTATGCTGAAATGTAATGAGTGTTGCATGCTGACACCTTGCACAGTCAAAAGTAGACTGAGTGCAGCAGACATCCCAGAGGTTGAAGCCGAGGTGATGTGGTAGGCATAAGCAATGATTGCATAAGCAGAGTGAACTTGCACCTAGTCAGTAAACAGAGTAGTAATAGGTGGACCTGCACATAGGTCTGCATAACATAGTAACAATGATCAGCTCTGAATAGTGGGGCAAGCCAGCCAAGCATCCATAAAACCAATAGAGGTGACACATACTCAGAGGATTTGTCAGCAACAGAGAAAGGATTTAGAAGAATTGGCCACATGGGGTCATGACTCCTCAAACACCTCCAAGTCCCCGCTGTAGGAAAAACAAGAATGTGATGGAAGGCCAAGGCCCGCATGCAGGTATTGAAACTAAGAAACATTGCTTCATTGGCTTCATTGGGGACTGGGGAGGCCACCAGAAGGGATGCAGGCTTATACTGGTGCGATGGTCTGCATCTGTCTGGGGGGGGACCAGGATCCTAGGTGACAGGTTTAAATGCTTCATTGTCAAGCATTTAAACTAGCCAAGGGGGGAGGCACTGAAAAGGAGCAGGGAAATCCCAGCCTCCCCCCACAAAACACAGTAGTTAGAGAGGTAAACAACAAGGTAGAGAAATCAGTAGGGAGCTGGACAGGGACAAATGCAGAAAAAGGCAGTAAGGGCAGGGATGAGGCTAAAAGGGTAAGGCCATAAAAAATACATCGAAGACGATGAGTACCAATGCCCACAGTCTGTGCAACAAGCTCTGTGAACTAGTGGCCTTGATGGAAGAGGGATGCCTGGATACTGTAGCAGTCACTAAAACATGGTACACAGAGAACCATGACTGGGATGTCAGCATACCAGGATAGACAGTCTACAGGAGGGACAGGGTGGGTAAAAGAGGAGGAGGAGGAGTAGCTCTCTGTATAAGGGAAAGGATTAAAGCAACAGAACTAAAGAGTAAACAGGAAGTTGATAAGTCACTATGGGTCACCCTGTAGACAGGAAATGGCACCACAATCCACATGGGGGCTGTGTATAGACCCCCATCTCAGGTGGAGGAAATGGACAAGGAAATGATAGAAGGCATCCTTAAAATGGCAGAAAAAGGGGAGATCTTGTTGATGGGGGACCTGAATATGCCAGATGTTAACTGGAGTACCTTTGCTGCAGGCACATCCAAGAGTCGGGTCATTCTTGATGCCCTACAGGGGGCATGCCTCAGACAGCTAGTGTTGGAACCCACTCAGGAGGGAGCAATCTTAGACTTGGTACTCTCAAATGGGGAAGGAGAAAGGATCTCAGATTTGGAAGTGGGTAGCCATCTGGGAACAAGTGACCACCAGTGTGGTTCACAATAAACACAGCCATAGAGTCAAGCCATGCAAAAACAAGAGTATTGGACTTTAGGAAGGCTGACTTTGGGAAAATGAGAGAGTGCCTCAGAAAAGTACTAGCAAACGGGCAAGAAGGAGGGGTGGAGAAACAATGGGGAATAATCAAAACAGCCATCACAGAGGCAACAAGCCTTTGAGTGAAACAAATCCCCCAAAACAAAACAAAGGAAAAAACCTCTATGGTTCTCAAAAGAGGTGGCAGGGATAGTTAAGGAGAAAAGGATAGCATTCAGGAAATATAAGGAAACGCAGAAGGAGCAGGACAGAGAACTTTATCAGTTAAAGAAGAAGGAGGCAGGGAAGGCAGTCAGAATAGCAAAGGCACAAACTGAGGAAAAGGTAGCCAACTCTGTTAAGAAGGGGGATAAAACCTTTTATATGTACATTAGGGAGTGAAGAAAGATCAAGGGAGGGATACAGAGACTTAAGAAAGGGGAGGGAATGTGGGCAGAGGGTGACAGTGAAAAAGCAGGGATACTGAATGAATATTTCTGCTCAGTATTCACAGTGGAAGAGGAAGAGGAAGAAGAGGTACCTAAACTGAACAAGGGAGAAACACTGAATAGGGGGGTCAATACCAGTCCACTTACAGAAGAAAGGGTTTTGAAAGAACTCTTGAAACTGAGGGTGGACAAAGCATTGGGGTCTGATGGGATTCACCCCAGAATTCTAAAAGAACTAAGGGTAGAACTAGTAACACCACTGACTACTGTCTTCAACAAATCATGGGAAGATGGGGTGGTACCTGAGGACTGGAGGAGGGCAAATGCGATTCCACTTTACAAAATTGGGAGCAGGGCAGAGGCAGAAAACTACAGACCAGTTAGTTTGACTTCAGTGGTTTGGAAAATTATGGAATCACTTCTGAAGGAAAGAATTGTTGAGTACATAGAGGCCAGTGGGGCACAGGACCCAAAGCAGCATGGTTTCACAGCAGGAAGGTCATGTCAGACGAACCTAATAGATTTCTTTGACTGGGTGACCAAAGTAGTAGACCAGGGAGGGGCTGTGGATTTGGCCTACCTAGAATTTAGTAAGGCATTTGACACAGTCTCACACAAAAGATTAATATATAAGCTAGTCAGTCTTGGAGTGGGTCCCAAGGTGGTAGCCTGGATAAAAAACTGACTGAACAACAGGACGCAAAGGGTAATAGTAAAAGGAGTCCACAGTAAAGACAGGAAGGTAATTCGTGGGGTACTGCAGGGTTCGGTACTGGGACCGGTCCTCTTTAATATCTTTATAAGTGACATTGGAGAATACCTGGAAGGAAAGGTATGTCTCTTTGCAGATGACACAAAGATCTGCAACAGGGTTGATATACAAGGTGGAGTGGAAAGAATGAAAAGGGACTTGGCAAGTTTGGAGGAATGGTGAAATATGTGGCAGCTCAGATTCAGTGCAAAGAAGTGCAAGGTAATGCATCTGGGAAGCAAAAACCCAGAGGAAGAGTACACAATGGGAGGTGAGTTAATAACAACAACATAAATTGAAAGAGACCTAGGAGTAATTATATCAGATGACCTAAGGTCAGTAAGCAATGTGAGAAAGCAGTATGGAGGGCTGTCAGAATACTGGGATACATAGGGAGAGGCATCAACAGTAGAAAACAGGAAGTTGTTATCCCTCTCTACAGACAGTGAGACTCCATCTGGAGTACTGCGTGTAATTCTGGAGACCCCATCTCCACAAAGATATAGACATAGTGGTGGCTGTTCCGAGGAGGACAACCAAAATGGTGCAGGGTCTGCACCAGAAAACATACGAGGAGAGACTAAAGCAGCTTAATATGTATACCCTTGAGGAAAGGAGGGAGAGGGGGGACAAGATAGAAACTTTCAAGTATCTCAAGGGAATTAACAAAGTACAAGAGGGTAATATCTTTCAGAAGAAGAGATGTGCAAGAACAAGGGGGCACAATTTGGAGATAGAGGGGGGACGGCTCAGAGGTAATGTTAGAAAGTATTTTTTCACAGAGAGGGTTGTGGATGCATGGAACAGCCTTCCTGAGGAGATTGTGGAGTCAGGAACAGTGGGAGAATTCAGGAATGCATGGGACAGGCATAAGACAATTCTAGTGGGAGTAGGAAGAAGGAAGCTGTTTATTAACTAGAATCTGCAGCTTATCCATCTTGTAGGGAAATGAGCAGACTAGGTGGGCCAAGCGGTCCTTATCTGCCGTCAAATTCTGTTTCTATGTAACAGCCTTAGCAGTAGCTTTAGCTGACCTCTGAATATAACAGGGTGTATGAACATAGAAGCAACATCTGTATTGAGTACACCGAGTTGTAATGCAGCAATAAACATAAATAAAGAGACGCAATGCTCTGAAAGCAGGTGTAACCAGGCAGTGCAATGAATCTGCTGCATTGAGGTAAGTAGAATGAGACAGCATGATTGAGCTGCATAGCTAGGTTCAGAGTAAGCTTGAGTCCGATGAAAACAACTGAGTAAGCAACATGGAAGCAGCTATGGTTGAGCTGAAACACACAGATAATGACTGCAGTTGCATTGAAGTACTGTGAGAGTTGTAAGTAACAGAGCTACAGTAATAGTAGGAGCTCTGGAGCAATATGCTAGGAGCTTAGAAACAAAGCCCCCCCAAAAAGGACAAAACCAAAGACACACAGATGCAGAAAACAGGGAACAAGACAGAAAGAAGCACATGCACAGCCAAAGGCAAAATACAAACCAGAAGCAGGAAAGAAAACATAGACATCCAGCAGACAAGCAGAAGGTAAACCAGCTGAGAGAACAGACCAACAGAGCCTTGGGCTGCAAAGAAAAAAGTGCTTCACAAGGAGGCTAAGAGGAACTGCTTATATAGCTCAGGAAGTGGGAGTGGCTGGCTGCTTGTCCATTGAACTCCAGGCAAAGCCTTCTAATTATGCAGCTGCTGTTTTCAAACCATGGGTTAGGATCCAACAGGGCTCTGACACAGACAGAAACAAGCATTTGTCAATGCCAAATGTTGTCTTGCTGCCATTGGCAGTGCAGGAGTAAGAGAGATGCAGCATAGGAGTGGCAGTCAAGTATTGAACTGATGCCAACCCACCCCCACCCTACAGAGAGTGAGAGGCATTAGGGTGTCCCTGTGGGTGTTTGGTAGTGCAGTGCGGGAAAACATGCTGGGCAGGATGTGAAAAATGACAGCTGCACAGTTCATAAGGAGGTGTAATTAAATGGCAGCGCTGAAAATGTGCATACAAATATACGAAGTTGTGGAGTTGCAAGGGTGTGGCAAATATGCAAGGCACGCTTGCAGCACTGGCAGTTTGTGGGCGTTCGGCACCAAATTTTCAACATAGGCATTTTAGCACCTCTGCTCATGTACAGTGTCACTGTCATTTCCTCAGTGTCCCAAGAAGTGATTTTGCACAGCGACCACGCTATTCTGCGCCGGAAGTGCGGAAACACATTTTGGGCAGGATATGTGAAGTGACAGCTGTACTATTCATCAAGAGGTGTGTAAAAATGGAAATGGTGAAAATCCAGAGTGAAAATATCACAAATACTTGAAGGTACGAGCATGCGTGCAATCTGCCAATGCACGCTCGTAGCACAGTCATTTTATGGAGTATCAGCTCCAAATTTTCAACATAGGCATTCTAGGAGCTCTGCTCATGAACTGTGTCACTGTCATTTTCATAATCTGGCCCAAACACTGATTTCCCACAGCGACTGTGCAATTGTGTGCCAGAAGTGCTGAACACATTTTGGGCAGGATATGGGAAATGACAGCTGTACTGTTCACAAGGCGGTGCACAAAAATGCCAATGCTGAAAATACGGCGTTAAAACATTGCGAATGCGCAAAGTTATGAGCCTGCGTAGCAACTGCGCAACGCATGCTCATAAAACAGGCATTTCTTGAATTTTTTCCACCAAATTTGGAACATAGGCTTTTTGAGAGGCCACCTCATGAACACTGGCACTGTCATTTTGTTAATGGGTCCCGAAAGGTGATTTCGTGCAGTGACTGCAAAATCACCTCCCAAGGCCGAGTAACGCCATGACAGTGACAGAATTCATGAGGAGGGGCCCCAAAAACCCCATGTTGAAAATTTGGTGCCAAAATTCAAAGAAATGCCTGACATATGCAACAAAGTTGAAAAAGCCCTATTCATTGCATTATACAGCTTACCGGCATTTCCTCAGTTCGTGGTCGGCTTTGAAGAGTGCAGACGTGTTCCCGGTCCACGGAAGATCATTGTGCTGGAGTCCGGAGGTAAGTATGGGGTGAGAGGAGGTGAGGGGAGGCAGGGTGCCCAGTGGGTGGGTGTGGGTGGGGGGGAGGGGCATGTAGACTACGAGGACGGTTTTGCTTTCCAGGTGCAGGAAAACAAAGAAAACCGTCAGTGGGACAGTTTTGTATTACAGGCATTTGGCACACTGGTGGGTTCCCAGTGTGCCACCTATGTGGGTTTGTGGGGTGTCAGTAGCCAACGGGTATTGGCCACCCTTTGTCGGCACACAACACGGGTGGGGTAATGCTGGCGGGGATTGGGCACCCCGACCGCAAACAAAGAAAGGGGAGCGTGAGCTGAGGGGATTGGGCACCTCCTCGGCATTCAACAGTTGGAGTGATGCCCACGGGAGTGGGATCCCCGTCGGCTGCAAAGAAAGTGGGGGTGAGCCATGGGGATTGGGCACCCTCTCGGCATTCCACATTTGCGAGGGGGCTCCCTGTTGGCACACAAACATGGGGGGGTTGCCAACAGGGGGATTGGGCACCCCCAATGTTGGAAACCGTGAGGCAGCCGCCTGCTCGTCGACCATGATCATAATGGCGGCGAGCACAGCAAGCAAAGGACCACTGCGTATGATGATTGCAGCGGACCTTTGCTTTGATGTGCTCACCCCATTATGAATTCATGGTGTGGCAGTGGCATGCAGGCTGATTGGGGAATGAGGGACACACCTACTGATGCGTGCCCTGCATTCGCCCAAGAGCAGCCGCGCCCCCAAGACCCACACTGTCGCAAGATGTTTCTCGCGCATGCGCGCAAGCCAACATAAAAAATGAAAAGAAAAAAAAAAGACTCATCTCTTCTACAATTTCTGCTGTTCAGAAGGTTAAAAAGATTGCAGAAATGGCTTCACTTGGGTGGATTGATGCTGCCTTGTATTGGGGGGGATCAGAAATCTTCCTCTTCAGAACCTACAGAAAGGGGAAGAGAGGGGCCAAAATCTGCCTCTACAGAATCTGAAGAGGGAGAAAGAGAGGTGCCAAAACAATGCAGAGGTCACATTAAATGACAGTGATTACACTTTCACTACTTGATACACATTAAGAGTCTATTAAAGAGCCTCTGACAGCCTTAGGAAAACTTTGAATAAAGTAAGATTTATAATCAGTTCCATTCCATTTTCTTTATTACTTCACAGATTTTCATTAATTAATTCCTCATTTTCTTTATTACTGAAAACAGTTGCATGAAAACAAGATATATGTCCCCTAGACTATAATCTACTCTAGCTGCTTCTCTACACATGACATCACAATCCCCTGTTTATGACATCATAATTGTCTCTACATATTTTATATACATATTTTGATGTCATAAACAGAATTATGATGTCAGGTGTAGAGAATTATAGAATAAAATATGAAATATAAGCTACATTGATGCCTGAATATTACATTTTTTTAAAAGTTGTCTCAACTGTGTCAGGAGCTCTTTAAGTCCACCTGCAGACAGTAACAAGTTTGGGCATCCAGATCATGTGTATTCATGAGCCTCATTATGTGAGGAGGTCTTACATTCATACTTATCTAACATTTTATTAACATAATAACCATTATAATTGTAACCCCCTTGATACCCGGGGTTGCTAGAATCCCAGTAAGACCTAGTGGTAGGCAGGGAAGGCAGCTTGTGGAACTCCAGTTAAATGGGTTTCACACTGTCTCACTCTGTTCTCAGTCTCAGCTGAGACTGAGAGATGACATCACCAATAGAACTATCGCAGCTGCATGAGCCACAATGGAATCTGCAGCAAGGGAGTTGGAATAGAATGTTGGGAGGTTTGAACAGAGTCTGTGGGTCAGTGGGTGTTGGGAACTTGCTGAGGAAGCAGCACAGCAGCTCAGTGTAGACTTCTGAAGCCTCAGCCCTGAAAGAGGGATACTTTTAGGTAAAAAGGGTGTGTGTCTTCACCAAAAGAGAGACACAGAAGATAATTGAAGTGGTGGAGACTGCTGTTTTGGGTCTCAGTGCTCCCTCCCTCCGGGGATGGGGGCAGGAAAGGGTTTTCCTGCAAATTCCAGGGACAACCCCCTAGTTCTGCTACTAATGGAGAAGCTGCCTATTTGTTCCAGAGTTTTGGGGAAACAAGAAGATTTGTGAATCGTCTCTGGGGCACCTGCAACTGGAGGGTGAGTGTCTGCTCTTCCTGAAAGGGCCTATGTTTTTCACCCTGGGACTTGTGTGACATGTGGGGACTGGACTACTGAAATAGTGGGAGGCCTCGAGTAATAGGCTTAGCTAAAGAGTAAAAGTAGGTTCAAGTCCAGTGCTTACTGGGAAATCAAAATGATATGTAGAGGAGATGTGACATACGTCTGCCCAGGAATCTACATTGTCAAGCTTTCAGTAAAGGAACTGTTTAGTTTCCAGAGAAATGGCCGTGTATGGACTGTGGGAGCTGGAGGTGGGAGACACCCCCATCTTTAGTGGCCAGGTCCACCTCTACGGATTTGCTCTGTGGATTTCTACTTTGCTTCATGCACTTGGCCAGTGATGAGGGAAGTACCCAGATGTGGGATTGGAAGGAAAATTCCCCTCTAGGAGTCGAAGGCTCTAGTGTGGTTTGGGGAGCCACAACCGGATAATTGGTTCATTTCCCAAAATGGACTATGGATCAAGTGGCCGGCGGGGTAGCTGGGCCAGTGGGGAAAACCAAGTAGTGTACTAGTCAGGCTGTGTACCCAAAGCTGCGTGCAAGTCCAGGCTATATGCTTGGTGGGTTCAGAGCCTGAGGGACGGAAATAGTGAAAAAGTGTTCTGTTGCCTCTAATCTGCATTACCAGGAATGTAGCCCCGTGGGGGTCCGTCTATGCTTTGTTTGTTCAGCTTGGATGTGAATAAAAGCCACACTGTAGAATCCCATTCCTGGTTCTGGACATTATAGTTATTGCTTCCTATTTTCGGGATTTACTTGGGTGCCCCTGTGCAGAGTAGCCAAACCTAGGTCCCCTGTGCCGAGTAACCTCATCCTCCCTGAACCCAGTCCCCACCAGGTACTGCTGTCAGCTTCAACAGCATGCCACCTGTCATTTTGCTAAAAAGGCAGGGGTGAAGGGTTACATAATAATCTATGTTACACTCCCATGTACAGCCTGATCAGCATGGCACATGACTTCTTCCTGTCAACATTTCATCCTCTAGCACTGCTGAATGACTGGAATGATGCAGTCTGATTCTGAACTAACATTCTTAAACAGTTGGTGAATGAATTATTAAAATCTCCCGTTTAGTGAGGAAAACATTCAAAGAGCAGACAGCTAACATTTTTCTTTTGGAGTGATTTTTTTTTGCTATAATAGCAATAAGGCACTCCCAGGAGTTACCTTAACCATCAGTTAATCACCCCCTAGGGGCAATATGGCACATGGTTGTGCCTCGAGCCACATTATGCCCCCCTAAGGGGTGACTAATATACTGGTAATCTAACTCCCGGTCATGCCTTTTTGCTTAAGTGTACCTAGATTATTTTGTGTGACACAACTGCAATACAGTCAGTCTTGGATAACAGCCTACGGGCCCCACATTCAACCCACAGTGCTTACACTGCGCTTGCACTTAACACTAGCGCCAGTACACTGCCACTGGGATATTCAGACAGAGTTCTCCAGCACTAACACCTTTGAATACTGGGCTTCAGCACAGTGCACATGTGCAGTGCAAATGCATAGCACTGGCACAGCATAGCACAGGTGTAGTGCAGAGCACTTGTACATTTAAATGTAATGTAATTGTGCAGCACTGAATATAGCACTGAATATAATGCCGAACACAAGCACAGCACTGTGGTACTGAGGGTGTGAGAGGAGGGTACCAATGAAAGACACCCAACGCAACAGCATAGGTGTCAGTATTAAACATTACTGTATAAAAGGAGTAATGGCCAATAAATTACAATGAAATACAAACAAAAACAAGGGCATCCACCTCCATAAGGGAGGAGAAACTAAAGTATATGGGCAACCACTGATATGAAAGGGGGAGAAACAAAAGAATATGGGCAAACATCTGTATACAAAGGGAAGGAGAAACAAAAGAAAAGGGCAACCTCCCATAGTAAAGGGAGAGAAGGAATTTAAGAAAAGGGCAACCACCTATATCAAAGAGGGGGAACAAAAGAAAAGGGCAACTGCCAGTATCAAAGGGAGGGGAAAATAAGAAAAGGGCACCTCTTGTTTCTGTCCAGTATATTTGAATCGAGGAGCAGGTCCACTTGGTATGTAACAGATTTGCTGCTGGGGCATTGCATCTCCAGCAGAGGTCATGTGATAAAAAGCCCATTGTTCTGAGCTGAGCTGGGGTCTGGTACCATAGTGCATAATTCTGTTTTTAATGAACAAGCTGCTCTGGTCCGGGCAAGCATGGTGGAGGAACTTCCACTAGTGGGACCAGGCCTGATCCAAAATAGATAGTTGCAATGTTCTTTCCTATTTACTTCTGGGCTAGAGAGATGGGTATGGGATGGCATCCCACAAGGTTCTGTAAACAGAGCTTGCTAGGCCTGATTTAGTTTTGAGCCACGCATGGATTGATACTTTGGGCGAGCATATACCTGAGTGTCTGATACATGTGGAACAGTCACATTTCTGCCTCTCCCTCAGGGTGTATAAACTTTGTAACTGTAAGTACCTCCCAAGGTCCGACTTAGGGACCTTGAATGTATTCCTTATGGCTTGAAAAGAGTCCATCGTGCTAGTAGAGGGAATAGAGAGGTTACACAGGAAATGTATTATATCTTCCTTTCTCTCCAGGTGAGCCAGTTAATGAGGGAAAGGCCAATACTACAAGAGGGATTGTTCCACAAAGGGGTGTAGGGCCCTAACCAAATACAGTGTTTGGCTATCCCCCTGACCTTCCTGCATGCTTCATGGGCAGCAGCTACTACATACCATTTTTGGAAAATATTGGCAAAACTTGGCCCAAATAAGCTGATGGGTGGCCTCCCCCAGCAGCTCGGTTTTGATTTTAATCCAGTCTGGCGACTGCTAATGTTTTAGCTGGGAGAAAAGTGTAGTGGTAGTGTAAAAAGTAGGGAAATCCCCAGCCTCCCCTTGACCAGTGAAAGCGCATTTTAGCCTGGCTCTAGCAGGGGAAGGGTAAACCTTCCCTTAAGAAACTGCCAATAAGACTATATATTTTTTGGACCCAATCATTTTTGCTAAGGATAGGCAGGTGGCCTAGAACATGGAAGATCTGTGGGGCAGTAATAATTTTTGTAGCATTGATCTTTCCTGCCAAGGAAAGTTTTAAATGCTTCCACCTCATCAGCTCATTCCATAATTTATCTAACAGGGGTTGTAAATTGGTTGCCACCAAGCATGAAATGTCAGGGGTAATATGGACTCCTAGATATCTGTTACATCTGGGAGCCCATGCCAACCTGAAATTAGACACCAACTCATGAGCTGTATTGGAGTTAAGCAGTAGAATCTCTGATTTGGATAGGCTGATTTGCAGCCCCGAGAGACTGGCAAACAAGTTTAAGATGCTAAGTGTAACAAAGATGGCCTGAGTGACAGTTTACAAAAAACTAGGCAGTTGTCCACATACAACTTAGTTCAGAATTCTTTGGGCCTGAGTCTAATCCCTTTTGTACCAGGATATTGCTGAACTGCAGTAGCTAACAGCTCAAAGACTATGACAAACAGGAGGGGTGATAAAGGACAAGCTTGGCACATCCCTCTGAAAAGAGGAAATGGGTTTGAAAGAGCGTTGTTAGTGAGGACACAGGACATGGGGTTGTTATGGTGTCTGAACCCACTTTGTAAAATGGGGCAAAAGTTGAAAAGTCTAAGGACAGCTAACAGGTAGTCCTACTCTATCGAATCAAATGCTTTTTTGAAGTCAATAGTAATTGCTGCCGCAGGAGTGGGGAGGCCTGCAGCTACCTGGAGCAGAGAAACTAGGGTTCCTAGATTATCCAAGCTTATTCTCCCTTTAATAAAGCTCACCTGAGACAGGTGAATAATGTCCCGAAGGATACTTTCCAACCAAAGAGCAAGTATTTTATGAATGACTTTTGCATCCGAGTTAATTAGGGAAATGGGGAGAAAGCTAAAATAAAGGGAGCGGTCCTTACCCTCTTTCAGTAGGAAGGCTATGTTTTGCTTTCTTCAATGAGCCAGGAAAAGAGGAGCTACCACGGGATTCTTGAACTATGCATAGCATTGGCTGGGTCACTTCCTTACAGATTATTTAATAAAAATCTATCGGCAGGCCATCACTACTGGAGCCTTGCTGGAGGCCATGACTTTGATAGCCCTGGATACCTCCTAGCAGTAATACGGGCTTCCAGAGCTTCTTTTTGAACATTTGATATTTTGCGTAGGGCTAGACATTGCTTGAACTTTGTAAATTCTGTTTCATCTAATTTATATTGGGATTTATAAAGAGACTGGTAAAAGGTTTCCATGACTTCAGTAATGGACTTGGGGAGGTCTGCAATTGTCAGGAGCTATCTTTGAGATGTGAAATGAACCTTTCTGTTTGTTGTTTATGGAGACAAAAGGATAACTATCTTTTTGCTTTCTCTCCATGCACCCAGTACTTGTGTTTGGTTCTGGAGATCTGCAGTTCAGCTGCTCTAGTAGCTAGTAAGTACAACTTAATCTGGATAGAGGTTATTTCTGCTATTAGATATTTGTCTCTTAAATTCTGTGGGGTTCTTTTATAAATGTCTTCCTTAGCATTAAGCAGGGATTCTAGTCTCTGATATTTCTTGTCGCAGACACATCTTCTATGAGTGGCATAATGAATTATCTTTCCCCATATGGTGGCCTTGAAGGCTTTCCAAATCATGGAGTGGGTAGAGGACCCTGGAGGGTTATCCTGAAAATACAAATTATTTTCTGTTTTAAGCCATTTGTGGAATTCACTGTCCTGGATAAGTAGGAAATCTAATCTCCAGGTCTGGGGTCTCTCAGGAGCAGGATGTAGGATGGATACCAAGATTACCAGAGTGTTGTCAGAGAAATATAGGGGTACAATATATATGGCAGACACTGCAGATGTAGTCCCAGGGGAGGTCAGCCAGAAGTCTTATCTGCTAGCCATTTGGTGTGAGTAAGAGAAATAAGTGTAGTCTCTACCAGATGGGTTCAGTAACCTCCAGGTGTCAGTCAGTTGGTGTAATGAGACCAATTCTCATAGGGTACAAAGGGCCCAAGAATAGGGTTCAGGTTTACAGTTTGACCTGTCGAGGCAGTACTCCATCACCAGGTTAAAATCCCCCCCAAGAATCACATTGGAGTTGTCAAATGACAAGTCCCGGAGGATCTGGGAGAGTTTATCAAAGAATTCCGGCTCAGCCTGTTTGAGGGCGTACAGGTTGCCCAGAATTATGGTACTCCTGTGAGTTTTTAGTTTGACAGTAGTCCACCTACCATCTGGATCATTAGCTTGAGTTATGGGACTCCACTTTAGATTTTTATGAAGCAGAATGGAAACCCTATATTTAGCAGTCCCAGAGGAACTACGAGCGTCCAACCCCACCCATTCTGTCTTTAGTTTGAGAGCCTTTTTATAGTCGAGCTGTGTTTCCTGAAAGAAGGCCACTTGCATGTTCATTTTCTTCAGATGGGCTAGCACTTTTTTCTGCTTTATGGGGGGAGTTGAGCCCTCTAACAATCCACATGGTAAATGTGACAGGGTTATCCATGACTGGAGATATAAAAATATTTATAGGTGTTGGGAACCAACAAATGGTAGGGTGCAGGAAGGGTAGGCCATGCCTGTTTCACCTGTTTCTAGATTGTACCTCATACTACCCTTTGGTATCAGATCAATACCTGAAAACAATATTATACAGGAGATGCAGACAGTCACCCTGTGTTAGAAACTGCACTTTCGCAAACTTCATTTTAACTATCATATACCAGCATAATAATAGATCAAACAGGTAATGTAAACCTTTTTTATATTCCATTAACCCAATGTATAACTGGAAAAGCCAACTGGCTTAAAAGATAAAAACAATGTAAGAGAGTATCAGAATCAGAACAGAAAGCGCAAACCACCTTGAGTGCAGCCTGTGCCCCTGAGTTGGCCAAACAACGAGGCCAGGGGCATCATCTTAGGATCGAGAGGTTAATACAAAGACCCACAATGATCCAGGTGTCCCTTCCTAGGGAGGAGGGTATTCAGTACCTATGCGTCAGTATGCCATGGGGGCTACACAGTTTACAATGGAGTAAAGTAGCACTGAAAGAGTATAGTACCCTGAGGGAGAACCTGGGAGGGAAAATCATTCACTTAGAAATATATCTGGATCTATGTCAGGACCAGATAAAAGCATCCTTGTCACATTCTGGCTGCTCCTAGCATCTGCATATAGAAACTGATATGCATCTGGGAGGGAGGTCAAGAGGTCAGGCTGCCACCAACCAACATAAAACCAATAGGGTCTGTTGCAAATATATGGCCGGTATATATACCCATAGGGGAACTTTCTGTACCATGTGTATTGCTGCCATCCCAAAGCAATTGGGGTCTGTCATCAAATGGATTTATCCTATGTACTAGAGTTGCATAAAATGCCCCCATGATTCTAGATATAACCTCCCAGTATACTGTAGGATTGGTCATGCAGAGCATCAGAGAACTGGAAGGAAAGACCCTGAGCATAGATTGCTCTGTCATGCAACATCCCCTTAAAAATTGAATTAACTAGGGAGGTGGTTTCCCATACTCTTTCTGTGATCTCAGGATATCTACCTGACACAGAGTTGGTGAGAGCCTGGGAACCAACCATCTTTATGATTTCAGGAGGACGGGGCAGCACCTAGAAAGTATTTTTGGAAGTATGTAGCTAGACTGGGAGTTGCTGAACCCTCGGCTAAATGCATGTAGGGCACGCTGATTGTACCAGATCAGCACTTAAACTGCTGCTGTCAATGCACTGGCAGTGCAAGCTGTACATCAGGGAAACAGCACACTTAGAGGATGGATTTAAGTTCCCCCTAAATGGAGCACATGCAAAACCAAGGTGTCAGCTACTTGTAAAGTGAACTGGGGGCTAAGTTGCAGTAAAAATCTGCAAAAGTTTCCCTCTGATACTTTAAAGCTAGTTTCTGCTGCAGCTCCAAGGCATCCAAGCCCACCTAAAGTGTTCCATATTTCAGCAGTAGGAACTGTTCGAGCCTGAAGTGGAGTGCTGAGCTGCTTACAGTGGGACAGAACAACACCTACCAAGAACCAGTAATAAACCTTAAAACATTGCATTTACAACTAACAGCAACGTAGTGTAATCCAGGATCACATGAATTCTAAGCCAGCCAGAGAGTTTTAACAAAACTATTTACAACCGTTTGACTGGATGACACTTAACCAAAGAGAACAGCCTAACAAGGAGGGAAGGGGGTTCGGAAATGTACAGTCCACATCACAATAAATTTGTTCAATCAGGCAGATACCTGGAAAGCTATTAAGGCTTTACCTGCCTTCACAGTTATTTTAACAATTAAGCAGACAATCCAGTGCTGACCCTGAAGATCACAGTTGTGCAAGGTCTGCTGTAGTCTTGCTCTGTGGAGGTTGATCAGCATGCCTTCTTCTGTCGATTTCCCATGTTGGCCACTGCTTCGACTTTGCAGTTAGGCCCCCAGTATCCCAACCTGACTGTTGGATATGTTACAGAATGTGTGTAGGCCATGTGGTGGTACCCAGGTATCCTGCCAGTGGGGCCATCTGTGTGGTAATCACCTAACTATGCCAAATGTGTATCATCTACAGTGTGATCACTGGAAATGGTGTGTATATGTGATGTGTATTCCACTGGAGGTGTATGGGCACTGCACTGAATGAGCGGCATGGGTGGGGATACACAGTACACTGGACCTGCATTCTGCCATAGTCAGCATACAGGTGTTTACATTACTCTGCAGTATCGCTGTCTTCTCTCAACAGCCCAGTCCATGGTTGTGGACACCATCCCTGAGGGTGGCCCAGGCTCATCTCACCAGCAGCTGCTATGAGGCCTCCCTATACTGGGGCAAACACTGATTCCAGCAGAGAAGGAGAAAGAAGATGATATGGGGATACAATGGTGGTAGGAGACCTGAATATGCCCAATGTTAACTGGAGCATCTCAGTGGCAGGTTCTACTAGGAGCCAAAAGGTGGTTGATGCCCTGCAAGACTGCCTACTTACACAACTAGCTAGTGCCTGACTAGGCTGAACACCATCCTGGATGTGGTCCTCACTAACTCGGAGGTAGTAAGTGCTACAGGGGTTGGGGATCCACTGGCCAACAGTGACCACAACACTGTGTAGTTTGAGTGAGCCCCAGGGATAGAAAAATCAGAATCCAAGACAGAGGTTTTAAACTTTAAAGGAGCCAGTTTTGACAAAATGAGGGATGTAGTCAGGGCAAGCTATTAATGACCCAGGAGCATTTAGATAAAGAATAAATATGGGGGCTGGTTAAGTTAGCCATTTTAAAGGCTACCAAGATGTGTGTAAGAACAGTAATCAAAAACAACAAACACAAAAAAAATGGTTCAGTAACCAGGTGAGGACCACAATCAGAACCAAAAGGGAGGCCTATAGGAACTATAAAAGAACTCAGGGAACAAAGAAGCAAAGAGTATGGTGAAATCATCTAAAGCCGCAACACAGCTTCAGCTTGTGGAAGGGGTTAAAGAAGGGAGCAAACACTTTTTTTGATATACAAGAAAAAAGAAAGTAAAGGGGGGGATAATTAGACTCAAAGACAGTGACAGAGAAATGGAGGAGGATAGGCAGAGGGCCACTGTTCTGAACAAATCTTTTGCTCAGTTTTCACCAAGGAACACAAAGGCCCAGTACCAGACAGTGGCATCAAGGCTGCTGACAAAGGTGTTCCACAAATGGAAGCACCATCAATCACCAACAGTAAGGTTAGACAGGCCCTGGATCTGCTCGGGGAAGACAAGTCACCAGGACCTGATGGAATACACCCAATGGTGCTAAAGGAGCTAGCAAGGGAACTGGCAGGTCCCTTAGCACATTTATTCAATAAATCACTTCAGACAGGGGTAGTGCCGGGAGACTGGAAAAGAGCTGATGTGGTACCTCTCCACAAGGGAGGGAGTTGGGAGGAAGCAGGCAACCACCGACCGGTCAGCCTTACGTCAGTAGTGGTGAAACTAATTGAAACCTTAATAAAACAAGACATGGTAGAGTACCTAGATAAGAAAGACCTGCAGGATGACAGGCAACATTAGTTCATGGCTGAAAGCTTGTGCCAAATGAACGTAATCACATTTTTGACTGGATCACTAGGAAACTAGACAGCGGCCACCCAGTAGACCTCTTCTACTTCAATTTCAGTAAGGCCTGTGTTTAGCTGCTGCACAACCACCCACTGAAAAAGTTGGAGGACCTGGGCACAGCCAAGTGCACAGTTAGTTGGATAGGTAATTGGCTTAGGGACAGAAAACAGAGAGTAGCGCTCAATGGGGTGAGGTCTGATGAAGGCACAGTCACTAGTGATGTGCCCCCAGGTTCAGTGTTGGGGTCAGTCCTGTTTAATGCCTTTGTCTGTGACATCAGCAAAGAAATTCAGGGCAAAATTGCCGTAGACGATACCAAGCAAAGAGAAAGGGTTGACAGTGAGGCGGTGGTAAAGGACTTACAAAAAGACCTACAGAGGCTGGAAAGATGGTCCAATGTCTGGCAGCTGAAATTCAATGCCAAAAAATGTAAAGTGATGCATTTGGGTAAAGGGAACCCAAGGACAGAGTGCCACCTTAATGGAGTCCAGCTCAGTGCCATACAGAAAGAATGGGACCTAGGTGTCATCATAAGCAGTGCCCTTAAATAGACAAGCAATGCAACAAAGCTTATAGCAAGGCCTACAAAATGCTGGGGTGCATAGAGAGGGGATTTGACAGCAGGAGGTAGGAGGTACTACTGCCACTCTACAGGTCCCTGGTAAGGCCCTATCTGGAGCACTGTGTCCAGTTTTTGGAGTCCACATCTGAAAAAGAATATAAGCATGTTGGAGACTGTCCAGAGAAGAGTGACCAAAATGATCCAGGGCCTTCAAGGGCACTCATATGAGGAGTCTCTGGAAGCATTAAATATGTTCTCACTGAAGACAAGGAGGGAGAGGGGACATATGATTGAAACGTACAAGTCCCTGAGAGGAATAAATGAGGTGCCATCCTCAGACCTGTTCAACAGTCTCTGACACTAACACTAGAGGGCACAAGTGGAAGTTGGGGGGGAGGGTAGAGCTTCAAGAAGGAGCTTAGGAAACACTATTTTACAGAAAGGGTCATGGAGCCATATAATAAACTGCCAGCTGAGGTAGTGGAAGTAAAATCCATGACATCATTCAAGCTGGGGTGGGATAAGGCTAAAGCATGATCAAAAGCAACAGGAGCAGTAGGAGGCATTAGGCAGAAGCCGGGTTAGGTCCTGGAATCTGAGAAGATTGAAGGAGCACATGGGCAGACAAGATGGGCCCTTAGTCTCCTTCTGCAATCTTTTTTTTTCTATGTTTTCTGTTTCTATAGATGAGACCTTAGTGGAGGAGTGGAGGAGAGAGGCGCCCAACTCGGACCTGGAGGGACTGCCCATCCCTGCTGGCTCCCTACCAATGGGGCTCAACCACCTCCCCCTCCCAGTCACTGCCCTTCGCACAGCCACTGTTGTGCCACACCAGGACCCCACTACTGGCACGGCCACTACCCTGCCTCCCCAGGCCTATCCTATTGTCATATCCACCACTGGGTCACCCTGGACACAGGAGCCATGCATAGCACTGACCACAGTGCAACACCAGCCCACACAATGTGGCAGGGTGCAGCCTGACCCTATCCCCCGGGACAGTCCACGCCAGCAGCAGGAGGCAACCAACAGGCAGCTGCATCTACCTTGAGGGCACAGAAGGGTATGCAGCTAAACTGGACTGCATACACTGCATTCTGCAGGGCAATGAGCAGCGTGTGGAGGCTTGCCATGCAGAGCAAATGGTGGCCTTGGGTGGACTGCAGCAGTCCCTGTCTGCCAACATGGCTGCTGGCTTTGGAAGACATTCTGCCACTGTGCCAGATGCTGGAGCCATGGTCTCTGGCACGATGGGTGCTGTACACAACAATGGCCATTCCAAGGCAAGGCAATTTTATTTATAAGGTGCCCAATCTCAGAGGCTCTGAGCACCAAACATAAATAAGGACATACAGTGGTAAATTAAAACATAATAAAACCTCATTTAAAACTACAACAAAATTAAAATTCAATAAAATAGAGGTTTCCAGAAGTCAATCTTCAGGGGACTGGCAAACACTAAAGAAGGTGTCAACAGTCAAAGGCCAGGCTGAAGAGGTGGGCCTTTAGCCTCCCCTTAAATACATCAGTTGAGGGAGCCTCCCGGACTGCACGTGGAAGAGAGTTCCACAGGGTCGACCCAGAGACACTAAAAGCCCGATCTCCCAAGGTCTTGAGCCAAACCCTGGGAATGTCTAGGAGGCCCATTGAGGAGGAGCGGAGGGAGTGAGCAGAGGACACAGGTGTCAGGAGCTCAGACAGGTAACCAGGACACAGTCCATGTAGGGCCTTAAAGGTGAGAAGACCCACCTTGAAAAGGACCCTCTACCTGACTGGCAGCCAGTGCAGAACATGCAGGACTGGAGTGTCATTCCACGGCAGATGCATCAATGTCATGCCAGCCCCTGCAGTGCAGGTGGCCAGATGCTCAGCATGCCCAGGACCCCCAGTACACCACACATGCTGACACATGGCAGCACAAAGCCATGCACCCCTGGCCATGGCCTGCTCCTTTGCAAGGTCAGTACCCTATGGGGCCATGGCTGTGGGTAGCTATCACTGTACTCCCACCTGTCTAATACTGAGTGGATGATGACACCCCCCCTCGCTGCTATCCTTCTGGATACAAGGCAGGATTCACAAAATACCAGAAAGTCCTGCATTCATGGGAAAAACCCGGTGCAAGTTGGATGCCACTTGCAAATCTGCAGGTTGCCGCAGTTTTCCCACAGTTGTGGGTATTCATAAAGATGGAGCTAGATTATGACTGGCTCCATGATATATAGCAACTTTCGGATGGTGTTGCTAGGGAAATCCCTGCAGCTGGAGAAAACTGTTGTGGCCGGTGGGACCAGTCGTAACACCTTCTGCAAGTGCTGCACTGTGCACAGCAATCTCCACAGCCGAGGGGATTTTGGTTTGCAAATGGATTTGCGCCAAGAGTCGTATTCCCAAACAGTTTTGTGAACCTAGCCCACAGTGCTCAAGCAATGTCCGTTTCCATGTTGGTAGTATGGGATGCACCTAGGATGCCCAATAACCACCGGCCCTAACCGAAATGTACAATCACATGCCCCCTCACAATACCCATGTTCCCCTCCCCTCTTTGGATGGCCTTTAATTTTGTTCATCCCCCACCTTGTTAAACCCCTCCTGTATGGCATCTTATTTGTTTTCATCCCCCTTTAACACCCCTCACTTGGATGACATCGTATTTGTTTTCAGGCCCATTTAAACCACCATCCCCACCTGGATCGCATCTTATTTGTTTTCAGTCTCGTGTCCCTCTCACCTGGATAGCATCTTATTTGTTTTCAGTCCCTTTTCAAACCCCCCACCTGGGTGGCATCTTATTTGTTTACAGCTCCCTTTCCACCCCCACCTGGATGGCATCTTATTTGTTTTCAGCCCCCTTTCCAACCCCACCTGGATGACATATTATTTGCTTTCAGCCCCATTCATGGCCCCCAACCTGATGGTCTGTTATTTGTTTTCATCCCCATTGTGATCCCCCACCAGAATAACATCTTATTTACTTTAATCTCAATTCAGCCCCCCACACCTGGCTTGTTATTTGTTTTCATCCCTTCTCTCTCCCTTCTGGATGGCTTATTTATGTTTATCCCTTTTATTTCCTACACAGTATTATTTTTTTAATACATTTTGTTAAAACATAGTCTTCTTTGTGCTCTGCTCTTACTGTCTGGGTCTGAAGAAGTCTGTGATGAGACAGTCTCTGTACTCCCTTGACCTTCTATTGAGATGCTTCTGCAGCCCCTAATCTGCTGATTTTGCATCCACTGCAGTGTTTACCTCTGGGGCAGAATATCTCTGTTGAGTTCCATGTTGTGTAGAATGCAACAGGCAAGGAATGTGGCACTGACCTTCTGAGGGGTGTATTGTTGGGCACTGTGAGAGTAGTCAAGGCACCAGAACTGCATCTTGAGCATGTCAAAGACCCGCTCAAGGACACTGCATGTAGCAATGTGTGTTGCATCGTACCTGTCCACTGCAATGAATGCAGGCTGAAGGACAGGTGTTAGGAGCTAGGGATGCAGGGGATATGCACTGTCTCCTGGGTAGGTAAAGGGCATTGGTTAGTAACATCATTGGCAGCTAAAGGGACTTATACTCACCAACTAGGTGCCCATTTAACCTCTGGCACAGGATGGAATTGTGCAATATGAAGGCATTGTGGGCACTGACAAGGAACCATGCCAGGACACTGATGATGTGGAAAATAACAAAAAACAGCAGGGTACTCACTGGTATTGTTCAGTGTTACATTTATTGAGCCATAAAGTGCTAGACTCGTACAGACATAACCCTACATAGCACCCTACTTATGGGGCTTCATTATCGCAGCTCTCTCTAGTCTGCCCCCTGATGAAACCCCATATTTAGGGCGATATGTATAGTTATTCCTGTGCCAGTTTTGCACTTTACGACTCAATAAATATAACACTGAACAGTACCAATGAGTGCTCTGCTCCTTTTGTTATTTTCTGTGTTTAAGTACAAGTCAGTACTATGATGAGAACACCCTTTGAGGTGGGAGTGCATGGAACGCACGTTCTTTTGTGTATACATTGATGATGTGCCCTGCTGCTGTGCACACAACCTGGCAGATGATGGAGTGGAAGCCCTTTTTATTCACATAGGCCTCCACCCCAGCACCTGTGAGTGCATGCATGGCAACATAGGTGCAGTCAATGACATCCAGCATGGTCGGTTGGTTTGCATCACGATACAATTACTGCATGGTTGCTGTTTAATTGCTGGTGGGGTAGTGAATACAATAAACTTCCCAACATGGGCCAGCAGGGCATCTAGGAACTGTTGCGTGCAAAGGGGTTGAGGAAGAAACAAACTGCTATGTTTCTGAAACACCAAACTATTTTTTTCACACGAGTAACAGAAGAAAAGCTGCCAGCCTCCTTGGTTTAAAAGCCATTAAGTATTGTTTGTTTAGAGACCACTGTGGGCCCTAAGGAAGTGGTCCTTTGGCCATGAAACATTGGCCCTGTGAACAAAAGGTAGCTCATGAAATCTTTGTTAAAAATAAAAATATTTTGGTGTTTCAAAAATATAGGAATCTGAATCTTCCTCAACCCCTTTCTTTGCAGTTGTTCACTTTGTGTCATAGAAGTTAGACTCCTCTGATTACAATAGTAGCAGCAGTACAGGCCAAGGCTAAGGCCTGAGGTGTTCACCTGAATACCAACCTCTCCTCCATTCAGGAACTGTTCAAACAGATGCGAGGTGGAAGACTGTATGATATTAGTGGTGTCACCCACCGATAACTGGAAGATTCTGGTGGCTAGAAAACACAGTGCTGCTGTTGCCTTGAGCTTTATGTACATTGCATGGCTGCAGTGGCTGTCTGTACAGAGCTGGTTATGCAGCAGCTCACACAGCTGTATGGTCATGGACCTTATGAGCCTGTACTGACCCACAATGTGTTCGTCACTGAGGGCTTCAAATGTGACTCATGGATGGTACTGTCTGGTTGTAGCATAGAGCCTCTGGGCACTGTGCTGGGGCCCAGAAGGGGCTTTGGCCAACTCCTCATCCTCCATGACTGCCTGCAGCGGGAACACAATGTGCGCCATTTTGTTTTCTGGTATGTGGGTGTGTGTGCTGCAGTGTCTCTCCCTGCTTCTGGGGTTTGTCATGGGTTAAGACCTGCTTTTTATGGTCCTAATTTTGCACTGCATTGTCACACTACATACCACTAGTGCAGCACTAATCTTGTTAATATAGCTCTGTGCCAAAGATGCACGTCACCGTCACTGTTTTCCATTGCTGCATATATTCATATTGTAGTTGGGTGCTATAGCTAATAAGAGGTGCAGTGCAAATGGCTGAATATGGCAAACGAAAACAAATTTCCGATTGTGCAAGAACCTTTCTGGGGAGGAAGGTATGTACAGCGGGGTACCCCAGGGATCTGTCTTGGGTCCCACACTCTTTGGTATTTTTATTAGCGACATCCGTATAAATCCTGGAAATTTTTTATCTAAATTTGTGGATGATACCAAGTTGGGAGGAGAGGTGGATTCTCCAATCAAGCATAGATTGGTGGTAAAGGACCTCAAAACTATTGAGGACTGGACCATACAAAATAAAATGTCATTTAACGACGACAAGTGCTATGTATTGCACTTTGGAAAAAGCAATCCACTTTCTCCATATAAACTCAATAATACCCCACTACAATCTATTAACAAGGAATGTAATTTGGGAATATTAGTTAATGACAGACTAACATCAGTTGATCACTGCAAAAAAGTTGCTGCATCTGCGAATGGATTAATAGAAGCTACCCAGCGTACATTTGTTTCAAGAAATGAACAATGAATAGTTCCATTATATAGAACATATATCTGATCAAATCTGGGTTATGGCTCCCCTTTTTGGAGCCTGTATCTTAAGTGGGATATTGATCTTGTGGAGAGGGTCCAGAGGAGGATAACTAAATGGTCCCCCAGCTTAATAATCAAGCATACAACAACAGGCTTATAGAAACTGGATTGATCGATCTCCAGAGTAGGAGACTTAGGGAAGACCTACCCCTACTATTTAAAATCATTAACTTCCAGGACCTAATGACTCAATGTGGGCTAAATTTCTACACCAAAACACCTAACCTCAGATCCCATAAGAGACAATTTTATATTCTCAGGGTGAATACAAATAAAATACTTAACTACTTCACTATCAGGTCAGCACATTTATGGAATCAACTCCCCAGTGAGGTAGTCTACCAAACAACATTTTTGGGTTTTAAGAATAGGTTGGATGACTACATCAGAGTAAAGTTTCCATTACAATAAATCTACCTACTGAGAGTAGGAGACAATCTTGATGGGCACAAAGCCTATTTTTGTCTTTATCACCTAGTAATACCTAGTAATCTATTAGTATCAGTCACAAACCATTTGAATGTGGGGCCCTTTGAACAATGGAGTGAAAAATTCACAGGTGTTTAGGAAGGATCATTATATTCCCAGGCAGAGGACAGTGGAGGGACCAGTGTCTTATTCAGTGTCACCACATAGTATTAATATATAGGTCAGTGTATGGGAGTCCATACACAACCACACTATTCTCATACTGAGTGGTTTCCATGGTGAGGATGACCTAGAGAGCGAAGCACTAGAGGCCCCTTTCATCATAGAAACCACGAGGCATTAAGAATATTGTGGTTGTGAATTTGGGCTCCCATACACTTTTCTTTATAGTGTATGGTGCCCAAAAACAAAAGATAGCTTACTTTTCTTGTTCTGTGGCACCGTTTGCCACCAGGAACCCGCACTTCTGTATGTCCGCTGACCAGCTAGCTCACACACATGAGGAGTCAACCACCCCCTGTTCTATGAACAGTGCTGTTGGGGCTGGTTGAATTGTGATGTGGCTATGAACGCAGAATGAAAAGTCATTCTGCGTTAGTAGCTACATCACTACTGAAGCAGAACCACTTTTGCTGGAGTATGGAGCTCCATAGACAATTACATTCCACCATATACTATAACAAGAGTAATAGGTTCCTACTACTTTTAGCACACAACTGGGAATGATTATAACATTTCTTTGAGTGGTACACACTAGTACTAACAAACTTAAAGCACATATTTCTCCATAGCATTTCAAATACGAAATGACAGTTGGGTACCGAAACAGGTTTAAAGGGGACAGGAAATTTATGCTAATGGTAGCAGTTAGTAATGTTCCTAATTACAGAAATGAAATTTATACCTCCAAAGAATCCATATTTAGCCATACTTGAATAAACACAGATGTGAAAACTGTGTTTTCAATTGTTTCTTTTTCCTGACAACATTCTGCATAGTTCTTCTCATGGAACCAGTTATTTGAAGCTTTTACTGTGTCAGGGTTTGTACACAGAATGCTAAGCAAGAGCGGTTACCCTATCAGAACAATGCTCAGAGTTCTGTACACAAACTATGACAAAGATAAAACTCCAGATCACTGGTTCCATGAAGAGACTATAACATAATGCTACCAATAAGAAGAAAACAATGCATAATACAACTTTTCTCATCACTTTATATTCAGGTACAGTTACATATGAATCATTTAAGGCTATGAAGAATATTATTTCTAAATATATGAACATTATAAACAGCTGCCAGTTGAAAAATAATTTCCTGTCCTCTTTAAATAGACTGTCTTAGTTTGGGAGGATAGGGACATTCCAGCTATAATTTTATTCAAGGGAGAGGGATTGAGCAAGGACATTGATGCTATAAGTGGGTGAAGCATTGAAATACGATAGGTCAGCAAGAACACTCAGGCACAGGAACAAAATTTTTATTAGACAAATAGACTGGATAAGTACAGAGACAGACCAGAAGCACAATATAACTCACCGTAGTAGATGAATGCAGGAATGAGACACAGAGCCTGATACAGAGACCACCCTTGAGTCAGAGCAGCCCACAGCAGGATATGGAGGTAGGAACGAGTAGGGTGTCTAGCAGCCAGGCACACATCACAGGCTGACACCCACAGGACAACCTCCTGATGCTGTGTCCCTTAATACTCCAGCATGAGGGGGAAAGGCCCACTTGTAACACTGCTCCATTTAGCAAAATAAGCATAAGTCTGAGTATGGCACCAGCTTTAGAGGGCCGCACACTTTGTGGCAGTTGCAGTCTGACTGATTGACTGTGTGAAGCAGGCCTGATTTAGCCCAGAGTTCCTCTCCTGATAGCTATATTGATGATTGTTGAGGGAAAGGGGAGCAACAGATAGCCCCTTTCATCATGACCCTCTGCTGGCTAGAGCTTTAGTGATGTGCATTGGCACTGGCAAGAGGCCCTGCCCACTTTGTAGCAGTTGTAGCCTGATTTGCTGTATGAAGCAGGTTTGATGTGGCAGAGTGGTCTGTTCCTGATGACTTTGGTGGCATTCATTGGGGAGGGGGAAGTAGCAGACAGACCCTTTTCTCATTACCTCTTGCTGTCTGGAGGACTGAATAATGTGGAGCTAAGAGCACTGATATTTTAGCTCAATTCTTAATTTGGCTCAGGCTGGAAGCCTTGCCTACTTCACTGCAGTTGCAGCCCAATTGTCTGTGTGATGCAGGTGTTGGCTGTGTGCTGCAGACCTGACTCAGCCCAGTGGTCTGCTCCTGATGGCTGTGGCAGCGATCATGAGAGGGGGGGACAGCAGACATCCCTTTTCTCATGACTCCTTGCTGGCTAGAGATCTTGGTGATTAGTCACTCAGGTAGATATTATTGAAGGGCAAAATCCATACATCACTATAACCTAGTTCATCAACTGACTTTTTGATGAACTTAGTCCAGTGAGCAATGCAACCATTATTTTTTTTTTCTTTGAAAACTAGGTAAGGCAGTCTAACATGGTGCATCCAAGACACATACTTCCAGTAAAAAAGAATGCTTGAATGAGCCTTGGCTTGTTAGTCTACTTGATACAGCTTCTCACAGCAAGCAACCCCTGGGATAACCTGTAGAATGGCCATTAATAAACTACATGGTGAATCAAGTTAGGCACTCACGTAACCCAATGAGACACCACATACCAGATGATTGTGCATTTCTTTTTTTGCCTGTTTCCTTTCCCTCTGGCACCGGAGGTTCTGGACTCCCAGCACCGTTCACTGCCCCCCAATCCCCAGGTTTACCCCCTGGGTGGGGCCACCAGGTGGGTGCCCCCTCCCCAAGGAACTTGGTCTTTTAGCCCTGGCTTGCCCCCCAGGGTGGGGCCATGGAAGCGGGACTCCCCTTCCCCGGTGGACCTTAGTCTGCAGCGGGAGCTGTGTCAGAGATGGAGGCCATCATTAGTGGGCCATTATTTTTTCAGAGAGTTTTTCCTGGGGGCAAGGAATGCAATAATGCCAGCATTCAGCCCACCCCCCTACTGTGTGGCTCCAGCCACGATGGTACCCCAGCCTCTTCTAGAGGTCCGCATAGCGCTGGACACTCTTCCCCCCTTCTCCCAGAGAAGGAGAGCAGTCCCTGGGACACTCAATCCTTCTCCCCCCAGCCAGCCCTCCGACTCCCGAGTCTGTCCTTGAACCTGGGATGTTGGTGCCACATGCAGACACCTTGCCACTGAGCTGGCAGGCTGAATGTGCAGTTTTCTTTATTTCATTGATGAAATACAGTAATAAAGTACGGTACAAACACTCATCTCCATCCACCAAGGGGCATCTTTTCCTCATTGTGTCTACTCACACTAGTAAGTGTCTTAAATAGCAAAATTCTTAAAGAGACACTCAAGCATGTGTAAAATACAAAGCCCAATAATCTTAGGAATAAGTGCAAATAAATAAAATACTCTGTATGCAAAGTGCAATTCAGAAGAGTAGCACATGTGAAAAGCCCCCAGGGGTTGCTAAATGCAAGGTTTGGCTACAGCAGTATTTATTGAAGGTCCTCATTAATTATTCTAGATCTTCATTAATCCAGATAACATATTGGTGGCCATGAGGAATAGCAAGGATAGGGAGTTGGGGAAGGGAGGGGCAAGGGGGTAGGGCAGGAGAAAAAGAAGAAAAAGCAGAAAAAATAAAACATATCTGTTATTTTTTTTAGGTTATAGTACACTACCTACAGTTCATATTATCAGTCCAATTAAGGATCAATAAAAGCCTTAGAGACCCCTTCCACTCTTGTTTTAAGAAATACTATTACCAGCACACTTCCACCGCCCTCCTCTGACTCTCTGACTTCATACTCTCAGGTATGGATCAGGGAATGAATACCTCTGCCATATTCATTGATCATGCTAAAGCTTCTGACACTGAGGCACCCCCCCTTCTTCTGGCCAAGCTTAAAGCAGTGGGCTTATCTGACTCCTTAGTCAGTTGGAATTCACTCCTTCCTCGAGAGGAGGTCTCAAGCTATCCAGCTCCTTAGCTCCATTTCCTTCCCGCTCCCTATTAGAAACGTGTGAAGCTGAAAAAACTTTGGTTTGACAGAACTTTGTGAAGTTGGCCAACTTCATGAAGCCCGAGGTGCCGACTTTGTAACATTTTTTGTAGTGCTGTGCAAAATGTGGAATTTCTGTGACAAAATTAGAATTTCTGACAGAATTTTGCTGGTTCTTCTGTAGAATTCCACCTGCTTTGATCTGCGGAATAATATTCTGCAGAATAGCAATTTTTCTGTGGAAAATCATTCCACAATCATTTTCACAAAAAATATTGAGATCAGCAGAACAGTATTCAGCAGAACAGCATTATTTTCTGCTGAAAATCATTCTGTAACCATTTCTGCAAACATATTGAGATCCATGCAATACAATGTCAAGGGAATGTTGCAGAAAAACTAATTTCACATTTTTCTGTGGCAGAATTCCTTTATTCTGTTTCAGGCAGAAATTCAGCAAAATTTCATTGCACTGGAATTTAAAAATTCCACACAGCACTATATTTTTGCCAGGTGCAGTGGCACTTTTCCCCACGAAGTGACCAGACTTCGCTTGTGAAGTTGCAGTTTTAGCAACTTCACAGGAAAAAGTGTTGTTTCACCTGAAAAAGCATTGTGAAGTCAGCAGAGTTAAAGTTAATGATGACTTTGGGAACTTTGCAAAGCTTTGCAAAGTCTAAGTTTCACATCTTTGCAGTAACTTCATTGACAAAGTTTAACTTTGATGCATCTCTACTACCTATCTGCTCAGGCATCCCTCGAGGATCTGTCCTGGGTCCCAGTCTCTTTTCTGCAGCCTTGAATGACATCCCCTCTGTCTGTTCCTGTGTCCATTAATATGTAAGTTGATGATACAGTACTTTTTGCATCTAGTTCCTCTTCCCATAACCTACTTCCCAGCTACAGGTGGATTTTTTTTAATACTCAGCACTGGTTCTGATCTAACTAACTGTCCCTCAATGCCGAAAAAGCACAGTTTCCATGACTTTTGGCACCTGACAGACACTTACCAGACTCACCTCCCTCCCTTTATTCCACACCCTTGATGGTGCTATGATTGAGGGTATTTCCTTCATAAAGTCATTTCATTTTATTTTTTATTGTTTGACTTTTATAGTCATCAACAATTAAAAACTTCTGTTAGAATTAATACATAAACAAAATGATCACATATGTTCACAAGTTCAAATAAAGTGCATAGATGTACAAAACGAGTGTTCACATATGTACACAGATCCTGGTAAAGTGCATAAACAAGTATATACAGTACAATAATATTGCATAACATTTATAAAGATAATTTCCAGATAAGTAAATCTATGAGTCTATTGCACATACTCAACATACCTATATTTCCGATTGCATACATTTAAACATTTATTGTACATTTATCAGTCTTATTCTTCACCTTATTTATCACCATGAAATACTGGGCTACCCTTTCAGTAGTCCAGGTATCTGCGTGTTTAGGAGAATGTTAGTCAGCATATCCATACCTACTTCATACTGTGTATTCAGAAAAGATTTTAACCAGTAGGCCCATTCTTTATTAAATCAAGAGCATTTCCACAAAATATGGGTAAGATTCTCTATTCCACTCTTGTGGCATGTACAGTTGGCCGCCCCAAGTATGATTTATAGTGTCAGCATTTTAATACTCTGCCAGGGAACCTCTCAAATTTATACATAATAAATATTCTGCATACTTCGGGGTCCTTTAAAATATCCAAATAAGGTTTCATGCCATAATAGTAGTTGTTCTTTGTGAACCACTTCTAATAGGCTGAATTTTTAATATGTTCTAAATCCTTATGTTCCCAATGCTTTGAAACTTTTTTGGAGAGATACTTTTTGTATTTTAAACTAATCCTAACTCCTTTTGCTATATGTTTACTTAAGACTTGTAATTTATGTTTTCGAGAAGTTTCATGATTGAACTATATCAGAGATTTCTATCAATGCCCATATTGTACCATTCTTGCTTCTCATGAAGACACAAGCTGGCCATCCTGTCTCATGCCTTATTATTTTCAACCAGAAGTTTAATTTCCTTGTTTCGGTACTTGCATTTATATTTACTAGGCCCAGTTCTGCCCTGATATATTGAGCAGGGCAGGATGGGCCCAGTCTCATAATTTTTCTCAACATTTTATTCATAGTTATGGTTAACCACTCTTGGTCATTAATATCCCAGACCTCTGACCCATACTGCAGCTATGCCTGATATTTCACTTTTATAACTTCTACTAAGGGTCTAAGACTTAATTCACCATATTTAAGTTAAATCTGGTCAGTCCTAGTACTGTTTTTTTTTATAATGCTTCTAAGATCTTCAAGAACTGATCATTCCACATGGTGCTTGCACTAAATTCTATACCCAAATATACATAAGACTTAGCCACTTCTACTTTTTGATCTCCAAGGTACCAAGTTCCTTTATTTTGATTTGCACCTGGGCTATTTCATCCAAACACTACCAGCTTTGTTTTTGTCAAGTTTATTTTTAACTTTAGTTTTATGGACTCCTTATTTATAAAATTTGATTTCCTTTGAAGACTACTTTTCATTAATGGTAACAGGACTATGTCATCCGCCTAGGCTAAAACAGACTGCATATCCATGCTGCTTCACTTTAGGTGAGTCTGAATAAAGCTAGTCTATATCTCTTAACATTTGATCAACATATAAGGCAAACAGAACTGGGGCCATCACACAACCTTGTCTGACCCACTTATTTATTTAAAATGAGGATGATAACTGACCTCCTACACCCAACCGGACTTTGGCCCAATTTTCAGAATAAAAACTGTGTATGAGGTTTACTAATGCCCTATCTATGCCCTTTTTAATCATTTGGGACCAGAGCACTTTTCTTGATATAGAATCAAAAGCTGTAGAATAATCTATAAACACGACAAATAATCTTTGTTTTCTTGTCTTAACATACTTCTGTAACAGATGATGGAGAACGGAGTTTGCCTCTAAATGGCAGACCAGGTTGTTCTGGTGACCACCCAAGAAGGGCCGTGTGAGGTAAAGGAAAATGAAAGGGGAGATAGAGGGAAGGTAGAACTCAAAGAAAGGGGAGGGGCTAAGAGGGTAACTCAGAAGAAAGAAGGGGAAGGGGAAAGAGGGGAGGGAAAAGGGGTGACATCACGAGGGGGTGGAGATATGAAGGGGTCTGGAGAAACAAGTAATTGGCCAAGGCAAGCAGGAAAAGAAGGAGCTATGCTGGCCTTTTAAGGGTCTGCAGGGAAGGAAGAGCCCTCTTTTTGCTTGCTACTCTCCAGTTTGTTAAAAATGCTGGGAGCAGCACATCAGATCAGCAATTTATTAAGCAAAAAGGATAATTTAGCTTACCCAGTTCCAAACCTGGAACTACTGCTGGCTTTTAATAACTATTTATTTATTTATTTTATTTTAGCTTTTGTTTACCGGGTAAGTACACTAGACAAGTATTATGCCTATTTTCAGGAACGATCCGGGAGAGTACAACATGAGGGACAACAGTCAAGGAGACATGGCAAAGAGAGTACAGTTTTTTGTCACAGTAAACAAACATTTGGGAAATACATCATTTGACACCAGGGGAAACATACAGTAGTAAGCACATTTCAGATTATACATTCTAGACTAGCTAGTTCAACTGACAGATATATACAGGTCATCATACATAGGAGTGGAGCATAGCTCAACAGAAAGCTGGTAATAAAAACCAAAAAACAAAAAAAAAAAAGGATTTAAAATGCAACGTAGGACCAGAGAAGCAGGAGCTGGTGCTGGTGAGGACAAGAGAACTTGCCTGGAACTCCACATGGCAGGCACATTTGACTGGGCAGAGTTTTTGGCCTGGGAATGCCATTGGAAGCTTGCTGGGGGGAGAGAGAACCACAGAACATGGGGCTGGTAGTATACCCTGGAGGTTATAGTCACTGTTTGGTTTTATGTTCAGGGGCCTGGGGTTTAATTCTGCCCGTTTACTGTTTTAGAGATCTGAGCATGCTAGAAGAGAATGCTAGGGTGCAAATGATTGATGCGCCATAGAGCTCAAACAGGAATGTATGCGACGCAGCTCAACCTAGGGGCTGGTGTCCTAAGTTCAGGGGCCTGGGGTCTAATGCTGCTCATTTGCATTTTTAGAGATCCCAACATGCTGGGAGAGAATGCTAGGGTGCAAGCGATTGATGCACTTTAGAGCTCAAAAAGGAACGTGTGCATTGCAGCTCGACCTAGGGGCTGGTGTCCACGAAGGACTAGAAAGCTCTGCTGTGAGGTGGTGTGGATGCTTGGTTGGGGCTGAAGCAACCACGCACTTGGAGAGGCCCATAGCTGAGCAGGTGAGAGAAGGGAAAGGCTTGCTGCGGGGTGAGGGGATGGGACGAACCAGGCACAATCAAGGGCTTTGTTTCATTGGAAGACGATGGGAGGAGGAGGTTTTGCAGGACAGAAGGGAAAGAGGGGTAGGAAGAGGCCACAGTTTCAGCCTAGTCAGTGGCATTTTTATGCAGGGGATGTTAGGAAGGAATGGGTTTTCTAAAAAAAAAAAAAAAAAAAAAAAGTGAGCCCAGTTTAAAAATGGTGAGCAGAGATGGACGCTGCATGGCCTCAGTGGGATGGGGGCAGCCACCACTGACATAGCTGAAGAATGGGGGACGACGACACTGAGTGGGCAGGCAGGCCTAGAGAAGGGCAGACAAAGGAAATTGCAGACTAAAAATGGCCCGGGTTGGCTGGGCACGGAAAGAAGGGGGAATAAGAGGTTTGCTGCATAGTGGGGACACAAGGGGGCCCAGCATGGTAGAGAAGGGTTGGAATAACATATGGAGTAGTGTGCAGCAGTTTTCACTGGAGAGCCCTGAGGGAAGGGCAGCCCAACAGTTGGGAAGAATGCAGAAGGGGGGAGGGATGACCAGGGAGGTCACGAGCAGCTGGCGGGAGGCACAGCAGCACAACAGCCCCTCAGGGTTTTTTCTACAGAGCCAAAGGCCAAGAGGGAGGCAGGCCGAATCCAACAACTGGATCAAGCAGGCCGTGTGGCGGGTGGGCGGTTTACAAAGAGTCAATGCCCAAGAAGGGCATGAGTGGCAAGGGGGAAGGCAATGGAAAAAAAAAATAATTAAATGGTGTTTCGGCACTACAGGGATGGCAGAAAGGGTTCAAGGGAGGAAGTAAGGCTAAAAGACACATGCGGACACCATCTTGGACACAGCCACTGGTTGGGGACCCAGAGAGGCCCAGAACAAAAAGAGGAAGGCTATATTAACACAATAATAATAATAATAATTATTATGTACAATTACAAGAATTAAAAAAACAAAAAACAGAATTAGGCTACACCAGCCTACCTTTTAACAACCCCTAGAACACAGGAGATTGCACTGTGGGTCTGGGGGAACCAAAAGGGGTGCATATGGAGAGCCCATCAAGAGACAAAGAGAGAAAGGAACCATTACAAACAAGGATGACGGGACCAGGGCATGGGGCACAGAAGATCAGGAATGGGTTGGGGCTCCTGGGCACCCATATGTAATGGAAGCCTGTAGACCCAGATTTATTAACATATGCATCTTTCTTTTGCAGCAGCTTTTAGCAGTAGGAACAGGAGCAAGAACAGAGGATAATGGCACCGAAAATAGGCAAGCCGAGTAAGGAGGAAGTTTACAAGGCCATCATCGAATTGGCAGAGAGGGCCAATAAGGTATGGGAGCTGGTAGAGGATATGGGCGCACAGGGATTGAAGGGAAAGTGGAAAGGGGACATGGGGGGGGGAGCAGTGGCATGAGGCACAGGCCAACCAGATCGCCTAGCCCAAAAAGGCCTCCTCCCAGATGGGCAAACCCAGATGTGCCAGAGCCAAGGACCCCAACCCCTATGCCAGCCACCTCTGAGAGCCTGATCCTAGTGCCCATCCCAATCTCCCCATTACTGCCCTAGATGCCAGGACCAGAACTGGCAGCACCAAACTCATCGGGAGGACAGACCCCATTGGGCAAGTGGACCAATACTGAGCCCAGCACCAGGTAATGTGGGAGGTCATGTAAGCAGTAGCGTAAAGGAGTATGTAGAACAAATGGTTACAGCTATGGGACAAGATGGGATAGGGCAACTGGAGAAAGCCTTAGGAGAAATCAAGACAGGAAAAGGGGAAGGGGCAGGAACCGGGGGCACATCGAATGCAGGAGGGCTGCCAGGGGGTCTAGAGACATAGGTTCACCAGGGATGAGAATAGGTAAACACATCCCCATAGCAACAAAAGAAAAGATATGGAAGGGAGAGTACGTGGACGCTTTCCTGCTGGTAAGCAGAGAGACAGTAATTCAATATGACAAGAGGAAGAGCATTGTGAAAGCAGAGATGGCAGCAGCAGTAGTGCTTCTAGGAAAGAAAGAGGAGGACAAATTCACTAAAGGCAAGCATGGGACAGTTGGTCCGTGGGCTTCACCATGTATGCAGCCATTGTGTTAGAGAAAAAGCCCAAATTAAGAATCCACTTGATAACTTATCAGCTCATAATAAAGAGGGTGAAAGCAAAAGGAAGGGCAGGGTGGATATATTATGATGAATTTTTCAGACAAAGGTTGGCTAACTATGGAGACATTAGGTGGGATACCAAACAGCTGGACCTGTGGACAGATTACTTCATGAATCAGTCCGCACCAGATGAGGAAGGGACTAGGAAGACCCCACTGATTCAAAAATATTGCTGGGGATCCAATCGACCCTTTTGCTCCTGGCCATAGTGTAGGTTCTACCATGCATGCTCAAAATGTGGGGGAACTCATCCAGCTTCCAGATGGAGGACAAACTGGGTGGCCGGGGGCAACCCTATGGGACACAGGGCAGTGCCAACTAGCCCTTTAAGGGACCAAGGGGGGTTCATGGGAAAGCTAGGAGCCAGAGGTTTTCAGGGGAGGCAGGGTTTTGGGAGAGGGGGAACTAAGTATTAAGACAAAGGCTGGTAAATTGGGAGTGGTCAGATACTTAACATGGCAAGGACACTGATCAGTATCAGGAATTGGGAGGTGGCATTACAAGGACACACTGACCAAATAGCAGCACAGAATCTGCTGAGGGGGTTTAAGAAGGGTTTCAGCCTGCATTGTCAAGGTCCCAGGGCACAACGGGACAGCAAAAACTTAGATTCAGAGAAGGGGAAGAAGGAGAGCCCGAGGAAAAAACTGCAAAAAGAGAAGGAAGCAGGGAGGATAGAAGGCCCATTTCGGGCACCCCCATTTTGACAATCTGAGACTATCCCCATTAGGTTTAGTGCCCAAGGAAACAATAAGGGGAATTTAGGGTGATACATCACCTATCATTCTCAGAGGGGGAGTCAGTGAACGATTACTGCGTTGAAAGACACTCCAATGTGACTTATGCCACACTGGAGGAAGCAGTGAAAATCATTAAGGCAACACCACAAGCATAGCTAGTGAAGACCAACATTGAGGCTGCATTCAGGCTCCTTCCTGTATGCCCACTAGATTGGGGCTTGGGCTTTAAGCTAGATGGGGAATATTACTTTGACAAAGCCATGCCTATGGGTTGCTTCACAGCCTGTGCCTCTTTTGAACTGTTTAGCACATGTCTACAGGGTATATTTCAAAGACAGTCAGGGTATCAGACAGTGGTACACTACCTAGACGATTTCCTACTGATTGGAAGTGGGAGTGAAGAGACCGAGGAGATACTCAAGAGATTTCAGACACTGTGCAGAGACCTGGTGGTGCCATTGGCACCAGAAAAGACAGAAGGGCCAAGCAGAATCATTGAGTTCCTGGGCATAGAGATAGATGCACAGAAAGAGGTATTTAGATTGCCACAAGGCAAGCTAGATAAGTTGAGGGGGCTCCTAAGGGAACATAAAAAAGGAAGAAGGAACCAGTTGAGGCAGGTTCAACAACTCATAGGACACCTTAATTTTGCATGCCGGGCCATCAACCTGGGGAGAGCATTCACCAGGCGAATAGCACATGCCACACGGGGGTGACTAAACCACACCACTGGGTGGACATCACAAGGGACACAAGGGAGGACTTGAGAATATGGGACACATTTTTAGAAACATTCAATGGCACATCTTTTTGGCAAGATGACTGAGTCTTTAATACAGACTTGGAGCTGTATACAGATGCGGCGGGGGGTGGGATGGGGGGATACAGTAGAGGAAAATGGTTTTCCAAGGCATGACCGCAGAGATGGATAGATTTAGATTTGACTAGGGATATCACCCTGCTAAAAAATCATGCCAATATGAGCATGCACGTTAGCGTGGGGACCCGAGCTCCGGAACCAAAAAGTGACTCTTTGGTGTGACAACAGAGCAGTGGTGGATGTCCTCAACAACAGGAGAGCATCGACTGGGCCAGTGCTGTGGGTATTAAGACAATTCGTACTACAGGGTCTGAAGCTTAACATGACATTCAAGGCTAGGCACATAGAAGGGATCAGAAACACTATAGCTGACAGCCTCTCCCATCTGCAGCTGGACAGATTCCAGGCCTCAGCACAGAAGGCAGAGGTACAACAGATGCTGATACAAGAGGATATATCGGAAATTGGCTGGATGGAGCCGAAGTCCTATTTCAGAACTCCTGGTCCACCTGGACACTCAGAGCCTATGAAGGGGCATGGGGAACATTCCAGAAGTTCAGGGAACTGCAACACATGGAGGTAAGTGGGCAAGTCACAGCCGATCAAGTGGGAAATACATAGTGCACCAATGGGAAAAGAGAAAGTCACATGCTGCCATGGACGTCCACCTGGCAGCCATTAGCATAGTTTGTAACCTAAGACAGTGGAAGGATCCAATGAAGACCATGTTAGTACGGCGAATGGTTCAGGGTTGGAGAAGGCTGGAAACAAAGGCAAAGGATAAACGAAAACCAGTACCACAAAGAATGATGGAAGGTCTGGGGCAAGCAACAGCAGTCATATGCATAGCAGAATTTTAAAAATTGTTATTCCGGGCATTATTTACAACAATGTATTATAGCGCACTGAGGGTGAGCAAAACAGTTGGGCATGACAGGGTAAGCCTGGGTGGCGGTTTCGAACAGGATGCCCTTATATGGCAGGGGGACACAATCAACATATGGATCAGGAAATCAAAGACAGACCCAGAGGGTGAGGGAGCCCGGATAAGACTAGAAAGACACGAGGAGCCAGCTAGCTGCCCGGTCAGAGCACTGTGGGCCTACATCGCAGTGCGTCCGACACAAGCAGGCCAGCTCTTTATTAACAAGGACGGGAAAAGAGCCTCAGACTATCAGGTGACAGCGGTTCTTAAAAAATGCGTAGAATTCCTTGGGGGAAAACCCCAAGAATTTTTCCTCACATTCATTCCGAATTGGGCGGGCGTCACAGATGGTGTCAGCAGCGGGGTCAGTTGCACAAGTACAAGGGGTCAAGCACTGGAAGTCTGACTGTTATAAACGCTACATAAGATCGCTAAACAAATTATTAACCAATTCTAATTTTTCTCCACAGGTTTAAGGGAGGAATTGGGGGGGTAGTTGGCCAAGACATAAAAGATGGGGGGGGGGTAGATACAGTTAGAGAACAGCAACAACAAAGAATATCTCATTAATCACACACGCTTTGATCTCTCAGCAGATAAGGGTCGGAGGCTGGAGGTATGGATATGTGGATACTCTTACATTTATTGGGCAAAAAGGAGAGCATCCAAAAAGGAAGGGGGCAGACAACTATGCCAAGACCGCAAACAATGCCGGGTGACATGGCAGGGCATCAGGGGAATGAAATGGGCCCAGCTGCTCTTGACATTAAGAGACATGAGATAGAGACAGCCACCACCAGACATGATTATTATACATTTGGGAGGCAATGACATTGGATCCAGACCATGGCTGGACATTTATTTAAAGATTAAGTATAATATGAACATAATAAAGAAATGGTGGCCACAAGTAACCCTTACGTGGTCAGACATGGTACCCTGCATGGTATGGAGACATACACAGCCACCTTGTAATGGATAGGGTAAGGAGAAAAATGAACAGAAGGATAGGCACATGGTTCATAACCCATGGGAACAGGGTCATTAGGTGGGGCATAGAAGAGTGCAAGGATGAATTTTATTGAACAGACGGGGTACACCTATCAGATGTAGGGGTCGACCTGTTTAATTCAGAGGCTATGGGGAATATTGAGGAATGGAGAAAGAGCCTTGGTTAACAAGAACAGGTCCCAGTGTCGGGGGGTGCTGTCTTCCAATGCAGGCTGGAGATGGCCTAGTAGTGAAAAGAGTATAAGAGCTGCCAAGAAGTGGGGGGGAGAGCACACACAAGTGGAAAACAAAGAAAAGAGGAGAAGAGATGTGGTAAAATGTGTCACACCGTTACCTCCCAAGAAGAAGGAGAAGGGCCCTCCAGATTCTACGTCTGGGGGGTGAGAAGATGAGGAAATAGGAATACATAAGAAATGAATAATCAGTGTTTGGAACTTTTCGTATAAAATGAAATGGACATAAGTAGACAATGATTTATAAAAATTGTGAATATTATTGGAAAGTTGGGGACCAATGATCTTCAAGTTTGTAAATATGATTTAAAGAAAATTATTATATATGAGTCTATATAAAAAGAATAAACTGTTGGCTGATCTGAGCACCCACCACTACTGTGTAAGCCTCTTTCTTGGGAAATCTGGGACAATGGAGTTTGCCTCTAAATGGCAGACCAGATTGTCCTGGTGACCACAAAAGAAGGGCCGTGTGAGGTAAAGGAAAATGAAAGGGGAGATGGGGGGAGAACTCAAAGAAAGGGTAGGGGCTAAGAGGGTGACTCAGAAGGAAGGAGGGGAAGGGGGAAGGGGTGACATCATGAGGGGGTGGAACTATGAATGGGTCTGGAGAAACAAGCGATTGGCCAAGACAAACAGGAAAAGGAGGGGCTATGCTGGCCTTTTAAGGGGCTACAGGGGAGGGAGAGCCCTCTTTAGCTTGCTACTTTCCAGTTTGTTGAAAACCCACCCACCCACCCAAAAAGAGAGAGGAAAGAGGGTCATGTTTGGTCCCCAGCCAAAGGTGTGAACGGCTGCTGGGAGGAGCAAAAAATACTACAAAGAGGAGGACAGCTGTAAAGGTGGATGGCTGGGAGGGAAAAAAAGAGAAAAAGAAAAAAAGTGAAAAGAGTACAAGAGAAAGAGTATAAGAGCTGCCAAGAGGTGGGGGGGGGGGGAGAACACATATAAGTGGAGAACAAAGAAAAGAGGAGAAGAGATGCGGTAATGGGTGTCACACTGTTACCTACCAAGAAGAAAGAGAAGAGCCCCCCAGTTTCTACGTCTGGGGGATGAGAAGATGAAGAAGGAGGAGGAATACATAAGAAATGAATAATCGATGTTTGGGAACTTTTGGTATAAAATGAAATGGACATAAGTAGAAAATTATGTATAAAAACTGGGAATATTATTGGAAATTTTGGGACCAGTGATCTTCAAGTTTGTAAATATGATTTAAAGAAAACTATGACATATGGGGCTATATAAAAAGAATAAACTATTGGCTGATCTGAGCACCCACCACTACTGTGTAAGCCTCTTTCTTGGGAAATCCGGGACAATAAAGACATTGTCCAAAGCTGAATAGCCTGATCTAAATCCAGCCTGAAATGGGAATAAGCCCCCATTTAGAATAATTTGACAATTTAATTTCTCTGGACAAGCTTAAACTTGTGGGCCTCTCTGACTCCTCAGTCAGTTGGCATTTGCTCCTACCTCGAGAGGAGGTCTCAAGCTATCCAGATCCATAGCTTAATTTCCTCCCCACTCCCTATTAGAAACATGTGAAGTTGCAAAACTTTGATTTGACAGAACTTTGTGAAGCTGGCCAACTTCATAAAGTTTGAAGTGCCGACTTTGCAACATTTCTTGTAATGCTGTGCGAAATGTGGAATTTCTGTGACAAAATGAGAATTTCTGGCAGAATTTTCCTAGTTCTTTTGCAGAATTCCACCTGCTGTGATCTGCTGGATAATATTCTGCAGAACGGCATGTTTTCTGTGGAAAAACATTCCACAATCATTTCCACAAAAAATATTGAGATCTGCAGAAAAATATTTTTTTGTGCTGAAAATCATTCATATTGCGGTCTGCAGAACAGCATTTTTTTCTGCTGAGAATCATTCTGCAAACATTTCTGCCAAAACATTGAAGTCCATGCAATACAATTGCATGGAAATGTTGCAGAAAAATTAATTCCACATTTTTCTGCTGCAGAATTCCACTATTCTGTTTCAAGGCAAAAATTCAGCGAAATTTCGTTGCACTGGAATTTAAAAATTCCACACAGCACTATGTTTTTGCCAGGCGAGGTAGCACTTGCATCCGCGAGGTGACCAGACTTCACTTGTGAAGTTGCAGCTTTTGCAGCTTCAGAGGAAAAAGTGTTGCTTCACCTGAAAAAAACATTGTGAAGTCAGCAAAGCTGAAGTTAATGATGGCTATGGGAACTTTGTGAAGCTTTGCAAAGTCTAAGTTTCACATTTTTGCAGTAACTTCATTGACAAAGTTTAACTTTGGTGCATCTCTACTTCCTATCTGCTCAGGCATCCCTCAAGAATCTGTCCTGGGCCCCATTCTCTTTTCTATAGTTTTGAATGACATCCCCTCTGTCGGTTCCTCTGTGTCCATTAATATGTAAGTTGATGATACAGTACTTTTTGCATCTAGTTCCTCTTCCCATAACCTTACTTCCCAGCTACAGGTGGATTTTCCTAATACTCGGCACTGGTTCTGATCTAACCAACTGTCACTCAATGCCAAAAAAGCACAGTTTCCATGACTTTTGGCACCTGACGGACACTTACGAGACTCACCTCCTTCCCTTCATTCCACACCCTTGATGGTGCTATGATTGAGGGTGTTTCCTTCTTGAAGTACTACGGAGTTTGGCTGGACAGATATCTTTATTTATCTATGCATATTGATGCCCATACCATAACCTACACCCCAAGGTTGGTGCACTGTACAAGAACAAAGAGAGTATTCCATTTACTGCTCACTGACAGATTGTTGTAAAGATGATTCTTCCCTTTTTTTGACTAAGGTAAAATGGTATACAGTGGAACTCCCATATCCTCCCTTGCCAAACTGAACCCCTGTTTTACTCTTTTTATTGTTTTGCCTTAGACTGTCCCTTTCATACCCACCACTGCTCTCTTTACTCTTCCTCTTCACTCCCCTCTCTTGATAGAAACATAGAAACATGGAAACATAGAATTTGATGGCAGATAAGGACCGCTTGGCCCACCTAGTCTGCCCATTTTCCTACCGAATAGATAAGCTGCAGATCCTAGTTAACCAACAGCTTACTTCCTCCTATCCCCCACTAGGACTGCCTTATGTTTGTCCCTTGCATTCTTGAATTCCCCCACTGTTCTTGACTCCATGACCTCCTCAGGGAGGCTGTTCCATGCATCCACAACCCTCTCTGTGAAAAAATACTTCCTCACATTACCTCTGAGCCGTCCCCCCTCTATCTTCAAATTGTATCCCCTTGTTCTTGCACATCACTTTTTCTGAAAGATGCTACCCTCTTGGACTTTGCTGATTCCTTGAGGTACTTAAAAGTTTTATCATGTCCCTCTCTCCTTCTTTCCTCAAAGGTATACATATTAAGCTCCTTTAATCTTTCTTCATATGTCTTCTGGTGCAGACCCTGCACCATTTTGGATGCCCTAGTCTGACAGCCTCCACTCTGTCTATGTCTTTGATGGAGATGGGTCTCCAGAACTGCACACAGTACTCCAGATGGGGTCTCACCAACTGTCTGTACAGAGGGATAACAACTTCCTGTTTTCTACTATTGATGCCTCTTCCTATGCATCCCAGTATCCCCCAGCCTTCCTTACTGCCTTCTCACATTGCTTGCCCACCTTTAGGTCATCTGATATAATTACCCCAGGTCCCTTTCCATTTTACTGTTGTCAGTATCTCACCCCCCATTGTGTATGCTTCCCTTGGGTTTTTGTTCCCATGTGCATTACCTTGCACTTCTTTGCATTGAATCTGAGCTGCCATACATTTGACCATTCCTCCAACCTTGCCAAGTCCCTTGTCTTTTCCACTCCATTTTGTGTATCAACCCTGTTGCAGATCTTTGTGTCGTCTGCAAAGAGACATACTTTTCCTTCCAGTTCCTCTGCAATGTCACTTACAAAGACATTAAAAAGGACCGGTCCCAGTATTGAACCGTGCGGTACCCCGCTAGTAACCCTCCTTTCTTCACTGTGTACTCCATTTACTACTACCCTTTGCATCCTGTTGTCTAGCCAATTTTTTATCCAGGCAACCACCTTGGGATCCACTCCAAGACTGGCTAACTTGTGTATTAATCTTTTGTGTGGGACTGTATCAAATGCCTTGCAAAAATTTAGGTAGGCCATGTCCACAGCCCCTCCCTGGTCTACTACTTTGGTCACCCAGTCAAAGAAATCTATTAGATTCATCTGACATGACCTTCCCATCATGAATCCATGCTGCCTTGGGTCCTGTGCCCCACTGGCCTCTAGGTACTCAACAATTCTTTCCTTCAGAAGTGATTCCATCATTTTCCTACCACTGAGGTCAAACTAACTGGTCTGTGGTTTCCTGCCTCTGTCCTGCTCCCACTTTGTGAAGAGGAATCACATCTGCCCTCCTCCAGTCCTCGGGTACCACCCAATCCTCCATGATTTGTTAGAGAGTAGTCAGTGGTGTCACTAGTTCTACCCTTAGTTCTTTAGAATTCTTGGGTGAATCCCATCAGGCCCCATTGCTTTGTCCACCTTCAATTTTATTAGTTCTTTCAGAACCCTTTCTTCTGTAAATGGACTAGTATCGACCCCCATCTTCAGAGTGTTTCTCTTGTTTGGTTTAGGTACCTCCCCTTCCTCTTTCTTTGTGAATACCGAGCAGAAATATTCATTCAGTATCCCTGCTTTTCACTGTCACCCTCTACCCACATTCCCTCCCCTTTATTAAGCCTCAGTATCCCTCCTTTGGTCTTTCTTCGCTCCCTAATGTACCTATAAAAGGTCTTATCCCCCTTCTTAACAGAATTGGCTATCCTTTCCCTCGGTTTGGCCCTTTGCTATTCTGACTGCCTTCCCAGCCTCTTTCTGCTTTAACTGATAAAGTTCTCTGTCCTGCTCCTTCTGTGTTTCCTTATATTTCCTGAATGCTATCCTTTTCTCCCTTAACCTTCCCTGCCACCTTTTTGAGAACCATAGCGTTTTTCCTTCATTGTGTTTTATTGATTTGCTTTACACAGAAGCATTGCGCTCTGTGATGGCTGTTTGATTACTCCCCATTGTTCCTCCACCCTCCTTCTTGTCTGTTTGCTAGTGCTTTTCTGAGGCACTCTCTCATTTTCCCAAAGTCAGCCCTCCTAAAGTCCAATACTTTTGCTTTTGTATGGCTTGATTGTATGGCTGTGTTTATCGTGAACCACACTGTTTGGTGGTCGCTTCTTCCCAGATGGCTACCCACTTCTAAATCTGAGATTCTTTTTCCGTCCCCATTTGAGAGTACCAGGTCTAAGATTGCTCCCTCCCAGTGGGTTCCAATACTAGCAGTCTGAGGCATGCCCCCTGTAGGGCATCAAGAATGACCCTGATCTTGGATGTGCCTGCAGCAAAGGTGCTCCAGTTAACATCTGGCATATTCAGGTCCCCCATTAACAATATCTCCCCTTTTTCTGCCATTCTAAGGAAGCCTTCTATCATTTCCTTGTCTATTCCCTCCCCTCCCCCTGAGATGGGGGTCTGTATACAACCCCATGCGGATTGGGTGCCATTCCTGTCTTCAGGGTGACCCAGAGTGCCTCATCTGCTCCCTGTTTACTCTTTAGTTCTGTTGCTTTGATCCCTTCCTTTACATGAGAGCTACTCCTCCTCCTCTTTACTCTCCCTGTCCCTCCTGTAGATTGTGTATCCAGGTATGTTGACATCCCAGTCATGGTTCTCTGTGTACCATGTTTCTGTGACTGTCACAATATCCAGGCAACCCTCTTCCATCAAGACCACTAGTTCAGAGAGCTTGCTACACAGACTATGGGCATTGGTACTCATCACCCTCCACTTTTTGATAGCCTTACCCCTTTTAGCCCCATTCCTGTCCTTACTGCCTTTGTCTTTTTTTAAATTTACCTCTGTTCTGCTCCCTAATAACTTCTCTACCTTGGTGTTTACCTCACTAATTACCATGTTTTGTGGGGGGAGGCTGGGATTTCCCTGCTCCTTTTCAGTGCCTCCCCCCCTTGGCTAGTTTAAATGCGTGCCAATGAAGCATTTAAACCTCTCACCTAGGATTTTAGTTCCCCCCCTGGACAGATGCAGACCATCTCACCAGTATAGGTCTGCATCCTCCAAGTGGCTCCCAGTCCCCAATGAAGCCAAACCCTGAGCTCCACACCAGTTTTCAACCACTCATTGAATTCCCTGGTGAGTGCCTAACATCACATCACCTTTAGACTGGCAGCACCTCGAGAAGGTTACTGTGCCGCCTCCCCTCTTGCACTGCTCTGATCCCATTCCTAGCCAGGTCATTTGTCCCTAGGTGGACAATAACATCCAAGCTCCTCCGCCGTGCAGCTCCTCCCATGATTCTGAGGATTCGCCACCTGTCCCTCCAAGCCGTGGTGCCAGGTAGGTGCTACCTCCCTTCCTCTCCTCCCCCATTTCTACCCCTCTAATGATTGGAGTCCCCCACCAGGAGTTGTTCTTCCCTGTGGGGTCCTATGCCACCCTCCTGTGGGTCTCCTTTGTGAAGGTTCCCAGCATCCTCCTTGGTCTCCACTGCAGGTGCCTCCATAGAGGAACCACTATCCACCAGAAGAGCAAATGAATTGTGGAGAGGTACAGCTGGAGGATGCAACTCTGTTTCACCACCTTCTCCTCCTAGGCCCACCCTGGTCCAGCCTCTCTCTTTCTTGGCAACCTCTGAGGTAGTGGTACTGGCCTGGTGGTCCCTGGGTGGGGGAGGAGGTTTCACGAATCCTAGCCAGGTCAGCCTGGAGACAGGCAACCTCCTCTCTCAGACCAGAGAGGCGTCTGCAAATAAGGCAGCATCGCAGCCTCCAGAATGTCTCCCGGAACACTGCCGCCCCACAGCCATTGCACTGCACCACTCCTTTCATGTCTTATTTTGTGTCCCCTCTACTGTTTCTCTGTATGCTTACTCTCTCCTCTCCTTACAACTCTCACCCTTACTGTTCTGGGACAGCAACTTCCTATCTTCTTCAGTAGCCTCCTTCTTCCTTGCTCAATGTCAGACCACCAGCAGCTGGGGGGAGGGAGAGAGTGAGCTACTTTTTTCCCTTAGGGTTGACAAAACCAATGTTTCTTTATGATCCTTCCCTTCCTACTGCCAAACAGGAAGTTCCTGTTGACAGTAAAATCCAGTGGCTATAAAAGTAGAACTGGCTGTGGGTGGGTGGAGGGGTGGGATGGAGGGCAATTAGTAAGAAAAAAGGCTAGCAACAGGAATTTGTAATTTGAGTCACCTGCTTTTATAGTGTCTGAGCCACACCCCCAATTAAGCTCTCTTTCCTCCTACTGGTTTAGCAAAGTCAGCTGATACAGTACCCTTCCCAACACAGAACACACACTAACTTTCTTTCTTTTTTTAACCCTAAATAAGACCCCTTCTACTTCTAATAAAGTATCTGTCTACTTAATCTCAACAGACACTGACTCCTGCTGAGATATAAGTTTTAAATTAATAAGAAAATGTAACTTCTTTTAGTTAGCTGCTTTCTGCTCTACAAGCAAGGCTAGCAACAGTACCAGACACCTTTCTCACTGTGCCTCCTTTATATCCAAATTCTAATTTGGTTCCCTTTCCTCTTACCTCACCTCCCTACTGTCTTGTCCCCCACCTTCCTCTTACCCTCTCCTCACCAATGTTTCCCATGCTCTTTCTATTCTATGTTGAAAATCTACTGTTGTTCAATCTGCCTTCAATTTTCTCTTATCTATACTCTAGTCCGCCCTTCCCCAGTCAATCCATTCTGCCTCTTCTGCTTTCTCCTTTAAGTCTCTTCTTTGTGGATTTTCTACTTCCCACTGTCACTGTCCATGACCCTCTACCTCTTGACATCCTACCCTCCATTCATATTGCCCAGACCATTTGGGTCCCCCCTCCCCTTGCTACAGCTATATGAAGCTCACTTTTTATCTGTTACATGTAGCTGTTGCACTGATTTACATTACAGTGCTTTTGATTATCCTCCTTTGAAATGCTGAAGTGCAGTATTTGACTTCTGTTTTTGTATTGCTGTTAATCCTGTTAATTTTTTTTTCTCCTCTTGAATTTTCTCCCTTACCCCCAGGATGCTTCTTGAAAAGTGTTGTTATCAGCTCAGCATATCTTTCCTGGTGAAAGTTTTGAACTAAATAAATAAATGAGCATATAAAATCTGTAAAAGAACCCTAGCTATTATATAAGGGGAGAAATAAAGTTATCAAATTAATAAGGGAGGGCACGTGGACATATCCAAACCTAAAACAAGAAAGAATTTTTTTGTTATATTACTAGTGGATACTATAGAAGAGATAGCAGACATTGTCAATAAATCCCGAACAAAATGTCTAGTTAAATGTTATAAAAAAGAGAGAACATAACATTACATTATCAGAAAAGCCACAATGGAGACTTCACAAAAGATGCGCAATCTGCAATAATTCATATTGCCAAAATGCTTCTCTTCTTAGGAGTTTCAGATACTTGTCTCCACCTCTTGGACACATGTTGACCTTTTCAGTGCCCTGGGAAATGAATTGATAGACAACTCCATCTTATGCAATATGTTGTGCACGTGCATTTTGTTTGCCTCCTCTTTCATTGGCTCTGAGATGTTTGCCTATTCTAGTTTTAAGTTTCCTGATAGTTTATTTATTGTATTTATTTAAAAATTGGTTACCAGGAAAAACACACTGAGCTGAGGTTTGTGTCCAGGTGTGACCTGGGAGAGAGGGGATGGGTAGTAAAGAAGAATAACATTGCAGAACATCAACACGTGGTTACATAGGCAACTTTACAGGCACATTTACTTATTTATTTTAATTTTTTTTATTTATTTTAGTTGCAGATTAACACCTTTGAGCCAACAAGGCTCTTTTACAAAGGTTCCATGTCAGGTAGACGAACAGATAAAAATTACAAAGGTTCCATGACAATAGGACAAGAGCTAAAATTACAGAGGTAGTTTGATGAGCATTGCAGAAAGACAAAATACTGACAGGCTGTACAAGCAGGCAAGTAGGCTATTACATTGACTATATTGTAGCAGGTACTAGAAGTGCATTTTGACATGCGGATCACTATATTGTTGAACCCATGAAAAGGCATCAAGGAATCAAGCCAAAGTTAGGGAGGACTAGCCTGAAGGGGCTTTGTCATAAGTAGGAAAGAGGTGTGAGGAGTGGAGCAGGAGTGGGGGGACAGCTGCCCAAGGGCTTTGTCAGGAGGAGGCAGGAGCACAGGGGAAGTGGAGGGGGGATGGGGGAATAACTCATGGTGGTGATAGCCACCTGAGTTTAGTAGTTGCAGTCACATTGGATATTTTGGGCCAGAATGGTTAGCAGGTCTCTTTTAAAGGGGCCAATTTTTGTGCACTCCAGTGTGGTCGTAGGGAGTTCGTTAAACCAAGTGGGGCCACAGTAGGAGAGTGGCTGCTGAGCAAAGCATGTTCTTTTAAAGGGGACATGGAGCACTCCCTTAGCCATTCCTCTAGTGACCTTTGAGGAGGGGTTTCACTGGAACAATGCGGCAGTAGAGTCAGGCATGAGACCTAGTAGGGCTTTTTTACCCATAAGGCAAGTGGGATACATTGCCCTGAGGTGTAGCTGGAGCCAACCTCTAGAGGAGCAAAGGGTACAAGTATGGGTATGCTGGTTGGTGCTAAGGACCAGGTGGCAGCCCTTGTTGGCTAGTAATTTAACTCTTTTTAAGGCTGAGTCAGTGGCAGCACTGTAAATGACTAGTGCATAGTCGATGATAGACAGTATAGAGCTTTGAGTAACTAGTTTAAGATCCTCATGAGTCATAGTTTGCTTATGCCCATAGAGGATGCCAAGCTTAATATTACCAGTTTTGACTACTTGGTCAATATGGTGCACAAAAGAGAGTGTATCATCAATATGTACTGATACGTGAACAATATGGTGAGCAAGCAGGTAAACTGCAGCATAATTCATCATACAGATATGAGGTCAAGTGTGCAACAATACAGTAAAGTGCAAAGTGCCTGTTCTGGAAGGTGACAGTGCTATGGTGTGCAGACTCAGACTGGGAGCACATTCACAGCCTAAATTGAGGGGGTCCTAAACAGAAAGGGGACTCAAGAGGGGAAAAAGAGTCAAGAGGGGTGTTGGCAGGGAAAGAATGGTACAGAAAGGTGCCTTAGCTGGTATCTAGGGGTCTGGAAAGAGGGGGAGAGGTGTGAGGAAGGGGGAGTAGGTTCAAGAAGGAAGGGAGGTGGTAGGAGAAAGCAGCTTGCCCAGCAGAGTCATGAGGGCAGGGAATGGAGAAGATACAGGAATCCCTGATGCAGAGAGAGTAAGAAGATAAGGGGATGGGGGGAAGAGTGAAGAGAGGTAAGAGGGAAGAGAATCAAACCAGTATTTAGAAATTAAGGAGGCACAGTGGGACTGGCGGCATGAAGGTAGTGGGAGGATGGAGAGAGAGGAATCGAAGAAACAGTGATGAGTATGGAGGGGAGATTTCATAGCAAAATGACAGAAGGCATTGCAGAGAGCATCCAGTCTGGAAAGGGAAGAGGAAGGGGTGGTGCCATAGGCCACATCTGCATCATTGATGACTGGGAGAACCATTTTGGTGACCAGTTCCTGTCAGAGATGGAGGGACAGGCAGTCCTTGTTGCAGTACAGGGCACCAAGTTTAGAGTGAAGTTTGGCATGGATGGCATCAATGTGGACTGAGAAGTTGAGCTTACAATCAAGCCACACACCAAGATACTTGAAGGCAGGAACAACCTCCACAGGGGTTCCATCCAGCATGGAGAAGACAGGTGAGGGTGAGGGTGACAGCCTGGCCAGTTTCTGGCTGGTGTCAAAGGTCATTGATGCTGACTTCTTGGTGTTGAGCCTGAGTTGGTTGGCATGGAACCAATGCAGTATGTTGTGCTGGAATGGACCTTCCACAGCCGAAGGGCCAGAGGTGTAAATGACCGTGTCATCTGAATACATATGGGTATGCAAAGAGACACCGATAGAAGGCAGGTCATTTGGGAAAATTAAGAACAGGATAGCACACAGGACCGACCCCTGTGGGACCCCTGCTAGGATGGGGATGGGGAGACAGGATGCCTACCACCTGTACCGACTGTTGACAGACCGTTAGGTATGAATAGAAAGCCAACAGTGGGAGCTGAGAGGCCAGTAGAGTTCAGCTTATCCATCAGGAGTGAGTAGGAGACTGAGTCAAAGACTTTTGCTAGATTAATGAATATAGATGTTGTGATATGTCCCTGATCTATCCCAGAGAGGAGAGAGTCAGTTATTCACAGCAGGGGGGAGACAGTGGAGTTGTGCTTCCTAAAACCAGGCTGGAAGAGGGAGAGGAAATTTGAAGAGTGAAGGATGTCAGGAAGCATGGAGTAGGCAGTGGTCTCTTGCAACTCTGCAAGACAGAGAAGGTGTGAGAATGGTTGGATGTTGCCAGGGGATATGAGGATGCCCCCTTTGTGCAGAGGCAAACCTTTGTAACCTTCCAAGCCTAAGGGACAGCACCTAGGGAGAAGGAGATGTTCAGAAGGTGAAAGAGTGAAGAGGCAATAGCTGAGCCGAGATACATAAAAGTTTGGGGCCCAGCCCATCAGGGCTAGACTAAGAGGGGTTAAGTGAAGCAAGGGTGAGAAACACTTCCTGTGGGGAAACAGGAGGGAAGTAGAAGCCCACAGGTGAGTGTGATGGCTGAGAGACAGCAGGGGACAGAGGGGGAGAGTGACCTGGAGAAGAGGGGGTGCACACTAGGTGAAGAATTCATTAACATGAGCAGCAACCAAGGGAGGGTCGGAGACCAGTGAGCTGTCCACCAGAAGAACAGGAGTAGCAGACTGGGCTTGTGTATCAATGAGGAATTTTTTACAATGTAGAATACTGAACAGTTGCAGGTTGCCAAGTATATCAACAATTCTGTTTTACAGGATATGAAGTCCTTAGTGTAATATTTTATACCTGTAGAGAGGTTTTAAAAACAGTTGCCCCTCTTAATGTGGTTGCAAAAGATGCATGTTCCACACTGTGAAGTACCTGTGGGTAAAGGTGGGGTACAAAATGACATGATGCCATCTAAAATGTTTGCATCAAGTTTTCTTATTTTTTTTTTCCATAGAGATTTTTATCCCACTGGAGCCTGGCAGTTGGCTATGGCCCTCTGTTGGAGGGACTTATCCTCCGTGCCCAAGCATCCCCACCCCGACTGACCCAGTAATTCTCCCATGGCTTACCCCTTGTGATGGGGTCAGAGAGCAGAGTGTTGACTTTCTATCCCCCCAGAGCATAATCCAGAAGTTGGGGCAGCTGTGGGGATGAGTCAGGCCATCATAGAGCCTGCCAGCTCCCTTTTCATGTTTTTCTCCTGTCCCCCATCCCCACCAACGTAAGGACACCTTTTAGGTGCCTCCTGACCCATTCTGCCCTCCAGCCATTGCCGGAGGGCAGTCAACGAGCGGGATGACATTTTCTCCCTCCCTGAGAGAGGAGAGCAGTCCTTCGGATGATCAATCCTCTCTTGCCCCTGCCAACCCCCAGTGATCTGGACTCATTCCTGAACCCGGGTTGCCGGCTTTGGTGCAAGGCGAAGTGACCAGTGCCTCAACTTCCAGTGCCACTGGGCCTGCTTTGCATCAAGGATTCTGTGGAGGCCATGCACCAGCCTGTGTCCTCAGTGTTTATGCCCCTTTTACATACCATCCAGGGTTTTTCTTTTTATATTTAATAAACTTTATTAAAGAACACAGTAACACAGAGAAACAATTGGCAAAGTCCTCAGACATATATAAACATGAAGTCAAAAGAACATAGCAAAATATAGATGAGGTCAGTAAGAAAATAATTAAAAGAAACAAATTCTGTTGCCTCTGACGATGGCATTAAACAACAAACAATAACATTTACAATTTTACCCAACCCCCCCACCTTCTTTCCCACCCAAAGACACCAGAGGAATTAACTAGAGCTTCAGGAAAAATATCAGCCAGAAACCCTGACCCAATATGCACCAGTCTGCCAAGAAGTAAAAGAGAAAGAAAATAATAAAAAGCTGCAAAATATCCATTTACATAGTTAGCAACACGTGTAGAGGTTCCCAGATATGTTTATGTCAGGATAGACTGCCAGATAAGCTTGCTATAAGGTGCTCAGCTTGTAATGCAAACAAAATCTCCTTATACCATTCTAGGAAGTGGGGGTATCTCGATCCAACCAGTGCCGAAGAATAATCTTCTTCCCACATACCAAGATCAAAGCCATATGGGCCTTCTGATTGCCAATCAGGGATTCCATATAGTCACCCAAAATACATATTTCAGGAAGAAAGGCATCAGAAAGCCCCAACGAAGGGTCCAAATGACAGCAGATTGAATTCCAAAAAGGAACAACCCTCTGACAAGTTCAAAATATATGGAGTAGGGTACCAGACTCTTGATCACATCTGGAGCAAAGATCATTGGGTAATCGACCCATCTTATGCAGCTTAACCGGAGTGTAATAAAGGTTGCGAATAATCTGGAATTGCATAAAGTGGTAGTGATTCCACTTTATCAGTTTAAACAAATGCTTCCAGATGAGTGATCAGTTTCTAGAGGGTAAAGTAACTGGAAGAGCCTGGTCCCATCCATAAACCCGAGGACCCTCACTAGCAACCAGATGTTTTTGCAGTGATCTATAATAGTAAGATAGAAGGTGAGCAGGGGTGGCTGAAAGAAGAAGGGGGAAACAGAAGTACTGAGAAGACTGAGCCATGGCCCTGTACCAAAAAACTGTGTAAGCATGTGCGATAATTGAAAAAATCGAAAACAAGAGGTAGTAGGCCAATGATATAAAGCCCGAGCCTCTTGGAATGATAACAATTTTTGATTCATGGTGAGATCAGAGACTTTATCTACACCCATATCAGGCCAAAATTGCTTAGAGAGCATCTGTCCAGCTATCCGCAGATTGGGATTCCCAAATAAAGGTTGGGAAATATCTCTGTATGGACATATCTTGAATAGGGAGCAAAACTGCTAATGGATCTGTAGGGATGCCCCAAGAGGAGTGTCCCATAAAGGGCAGGGTAGCCTTCCTTTAGAAAGGTAAGGAAATGCCTGAATATTCACCCCATGGTTGGAGAAACATAGAAACACAGATTTTGACAGCAGATAAGGACCGCTTGGCTCACCCAGTCTGCCCATTTCCCCTACCTAATGGATAAGCTGCAGATCCTAGTTAACCAGCAGCCTACTTCTTCCTACCCCAACCCCCTAGAATTGCCTTATGACTGTCCCATGCATGCTTGAATTCCACCACTGTTTTTGACTCCACAACCTCCTCCGGAAGGCCGTTCCATGCATCCACAACCCTCTCTGTGAGCACAAATAATGTTCTATGCCCACCCATTGTGGAACATATGATGTGTTAGAGTTGCACCCAGGTGTCTAGTACCAGTAAGAAAGCTTGGTGAGATGTAAGGTCAGATAGTATAAGATAAAATTAGGGGCTTGTAGACCTCCATCCTGCTTAGTTCATATTAATTTGGAGAAAGTCTGTTGGGCCATCTTACCTTGCCATAGACATGAGGCAAGAAGCCTGTACACCTGGGTAAACCAATATTGGAGAAGAACCAAAGTATACATCTGAAGGGGGTACACTAAACGGGGTAGAACATTCATTTTGAAAATATTCAAACGGCCCCACAGGAAAAGGGGTAACATAGACCAACAGTCGATATCCACTTTAAGACGGGACACAGTAGAGTCCAGGTTGAATTGTTTCAACTTAGGAGGAGAAGTGCTAAGATAAATACCTAGATATTTCAATTTGTCCTTCCTCCAGACAAGGCCCAGGTGCTTGACATCTGCCCTAAAAGTTACAATGTTAAGGGGCATGATCTCAGTTTTAGAGAGATTAAGTTTACAATTAGAGATGGCACCAAATTGAGAAATAGTCTGTAGGGCTGTAGTCAGAGAAATGGCAGGCGAAGAGACATGGAGCAGAATATCATCTGCATAAACGGATAATTTATAATCAACATTACCAACAGAAATACCAGTGACCTGAGATGAGGAACTAAGCTTACGAATCAAGGGTTCTAAAAAGAGATTAAATAAAAATGGGGAAAAGGGACAGCCCTGCCTGGTGCCTTGATGAAGGGGAAACAATGAAGACAGCATGTCATTACATAATACCCGGGCAGTTGGGGAAGAATAGAACACCCTGATCTACTGTATAAATTCTCGAGGGATGTGATATTTAGGTAATAAAGCAAACAAGTAATCCCATGAGACTCTGTCAAAGGCCTTCTCAGCATCCAGGGACACCAGAGCCGCAGGGTGGGGGAGTCCCTAGACACCAAGAAAAGGTACGACAATTTTCTGAGGTGATCGGCAGAGACTCTACCCCTCAGGAAGCCCACTAGCTCCCTAATAATCAACAAATCCCATACTAGCCCCAGTCTACAGGCCAATATCTTGGAAAGTATTTTAAAGTCCACATTAATAAGTGATATTGGTCTGTAGTTTGAGACCAACAGTGGGTCCTGACCAGGTTTAAGGAGAACCACAATGGTAGCTGCAGTTAAAGAGAGATCAGACAGGCCTTTTCAAAAATAGAATTGTAGGTATCTAAAAGAATAGGGGCCACCTGATCCTTTAAGACCTTATAACAATTAGTGGTAAACCCATCTGGACTGGGAGCCTTATCTGTGCCAAGGGAATCAATAGCCTGGGAAACTTCAGTCAGGGTCAATGGAGCTTGTAGGATGGCCACATGACAGTCCACTAATTTGGGGAGTGTTATATCCTGGAGGAAGGATTCAAATTGAGACAGACTAAAAGGAAGGGAGGGCGAGGCATATAACTGTTGCTAAAATAGTTTAAAAGCATCAACAATATCCTAGGGAGAGGTAAGATGCTGATCAGAATCAGAACAGATCAAGGGGACAATCCTGTCAATTTCTTGTGAATGAAGACAAAGGGCCAGCAACTTCCCGGCCTTCTCCCCTTGGTCAAAATATTTTACCCTACAGCGTAATATAATATGTTCTGCCCTCTCCCTCAAAAGAGTATTATATTGGAAGCTGAGCTGCTCCAGCAAGTCCCATTCAGATTAAGGGGAAGCCAATGATATACGCTCCTCGAGGGACCTAATACCAGCTAACAAAGAAGAGCAGCCAAGGTCTGTTTTTTATGTTTGGTTGGTAAACGAATCAGCTCTCCTCGAAGGGCGCACTTCAAGGCTCCCCACAGAATGTAGAGCTTGGTCATGGAGGGAGAGTTGAATTCCATAAAACTGAAGATAAAAGATTGAAGGTGTTGTAGTAATTCTTTGGATTTAAGTAACTGATTGTTCAAGTTCCACACTTTGTCTCTGGACAATGAGGGAGTAAAATTAAGCTGGAGAAAAGCAGGATGGTGGTCAGAAATGACCTTAGTGTAGTAATGACACAGGATTACTCTGGGAAGGTAATCAACCCCCAATAGAAAATAATCAGTCCTGGAAAGGTAATTGTGTGGGAGGGAGTGGAAGGAGCACTCTCGACTAGTTGAATTGAGAGTCCTCCATGGGTCCACCAGGCCCAAAGACTGTATAAAGTCCTGAAGAGCAAATTGCCCAAGTGAAAGGGCTTGTCAAGACTGACCGGTCTTGTTCAACCTGTTACACTGAACCAGGGTCCAGTCACCTCCTATAATTATTGGAAGGGAATTCCAAGGGGCCAAAGTGATCATAAGGGTGGTACAAAAATGGGATCATCAATATTAGGGTCATATACCACCCCCAGTACCACCTCCAGGTGACCTAACAAAGCCCAGATAAAGGTATAATGGCCCTGTGGCTCAACCACTTCTTGGAGGAGATGGAAAGGAATTCTTCTGGCTATGAGAATGGCTACATCCCTCTTGCAGGAGTCGAGACCTGTTCCAAAGGCATGTCCTACCCAAGACCTCCTAAAAAGGAGAACCTGGGAGGAAGGTAAGTGGGTTTCTTGAAGAAAAGCAGTATCAACTTGTAATTTATTTAAACGAAGCAGAATTTTAGACCATTTAATAAGAGATTGTGCGCCTTTAACATTCCATGCGCAAACACTATAAGCTGTCATTATGTAAAACCCAAGGCAAAAAGAGGCCAAAGGACAGACTAAGGTGCAAACAACTGATCAAGAGAGACAAAGAGCAGCAATAACAGTATAACTCTTCCTCCGGTGGTGCCCACCCACAACCCCACCCCCCAATCACCCAACCTACATACCACTGCCTCTGAAAAAACAAGGGTAAGACCCCTCAAATCTGTCATCAAAAATAATAAAGGCACTATAAAAAAAAACAGTCTTTCTTGCCCACCTTCCCTCCTACTGGCATACCACCCCCTCAACTAAGTGATGCATGAGGCTCATACCTAACATTGCACTATACCCATCCACCAGGCTCCCCCCCCCAATCTGCCTGGTTATGAAACAAGTATTGCAACCTTATTAGAACATATTAAATGTAGACATTCCTTAACAGGATAAATCTTCCCTAGGCCCTTGCCATTCCCTTAGGGAACGGGAGAAGAAAAAACAACAGTAAACATGCACTAAAAACTTTCAACAATCACTGAAACAAGTAAAAGCATTGACGAAAATAGCCAGTATTGTTATTACAGTCCTTATAAAAAAAAAGAAAAATGCAATTAGGCTTAGCTTGCCATCTCATTAACTATAGAACTCTTAACTTGGTAATCCCAGACCCAGGAGTCCCTCTTGGGTCAACACTAGAGAGACAGAGTGACCTACTCATCATAGAAAAATGATTGTAAAATAATATGCTAAATTAAAACTAAAATCCCACCCTCCCCCTGCTGGCTCATACATAAACCAGAAATTTCTTAGTAGGGAGGTGGGAATCATCTTTAGTAGCTGTGTATTCCTGTTCTCAGTGTACAGGCATAGTCCCCCCCTCTGGATAGGAAACAGAGATGGAGGGGGAGAACTCGCCCACACAAAGGCACAAGTAACATATGCTTACCCAACTGTAGTCCACTGAAGTGTTAGTATATATAATTGAACTTCAGTGTAGGAGTTTGTGCTGGTTAGAATTGGATTGTCCATCAGTTAGAAAAGAGGGAGCTTAACTGATCAAGATGGGTGACGATACTTCAACGTGGGGATAACCCAGGAGTGCCCCACAGAGAAGTCCCCCACATTGCCAGGAAGATGCAGACAGTCTGGGTTGTCAACATGAAGGAAAAGTTCCAATCACACTGCGCTCCTCCAGAACAGGAGCCCTCACCCTTCAGGAGTGATCTCTCACTGAAAAACAGAGCAGTGGGGCTCTGATCAGATACATGATGCCAGTACCATCGAACAACTCCACTCCTCAAAATATGACACACAGTCCAAGACCACAAGGTGTGACCAAGGGAGGCAAATGAAAACAGATCATGGCAGTACCATTCAAAGAGGCGGCCATCCAATCATTTAAGCTTTAAAAGGGAATAAAGTCAACTTTATGTTAGAGCAAGATCAGCCCATTCCAGATCAGCAAAGCCCAAAGTCTACATTCAGGAGATCTGTTGATTACGCACTAGTGTCAAACATCCAACACACAGATCACAGACCACAAGTGAAACTGTTCATCTGTTCCTAAAGAGGTCAGGCAACAATCCTTTAAGTCCATGAGTGGCATTGTCCACTGTCGCATAGGAGTGCCATTTACTATTTATATAAACTTGAAGGCGAGCAGGGTACAGCATTCTAAACTTAATCCCAGCAGCAATGAGTTTAGTTACCACCAGGTAGAAGCAGCTCACTGGAAGATCTTGTGTAAGGTGTAGTTTGGTGTCCTCTCATAAAATTTTCTTGAGGCCTCGAATTTTCTGGAGGGATAAATTGTTTGTTCAGAATGTTTAACAATTTTAGCATTAAAGGACGAGGAGGGGCTCTAGCTGAAGGTTTGGGGCAAAGTGAACAATGAGCCCACTTGACAATGTATACAGGGCCATTTGGGGAGGGTCCAGCCACCCTTTCCAGGAATTTCTGGGTGAACTGGATCAGAGTAACCCCTTCTTCACCCTCTGGCAGCCCAAAAATGATCAAATTATTTTGGCAGCTCTACCCTTCTAAATCCTCGAGCTTGGCCTCCAGTTTTGCTAGTTGATGCCGTGTGTTGGTGGCATTGGATTTAGCATGGTCTTTCCAAGTCTCCAGAGAATGGGTGTGGGCTTCCACATCTCCCATACATCTGCCCAGGTCTCCAGGTCTGATATGATGGTTTTAATTTGTTCAGTAAGTACCTGAATGGCATTTGTTAAGGGCTCAAGGGCCTGAAGAAAGCACTCTTTGGTCAACGGGGGAGGAACCGATGTAGCAGTAGAAGATTGACTGGAGCCTGAACCCTGGGCCTTTGGCTGCTTCACTTGTTTATTTGGTGTCTGAGGTGGGGTATGCTATGGAGCAGCTTGCTGCATCTCCGATTAAGACATGATGCCAAATATCAAGCTGCAAGGACACAGGTGAGCATCTAGTATTCTTTAGTAGCAAGGCTAGTAGGCAAATAAAGTAAGAACTTTGATAATGCACAATTTTTTTTTATCATGTCAGATTTCCTGCACCCCCCCCGGATGGCCCCCATCCAACTGACTCCCCCAGCCCCATCACCTGGAATTACCAGGGGTTACCTTACACCTGGCCCGGGTGCAGTGCCTGCGGGGAGTTGGTTATCATCCTGCCGCCGGCATCTTTTGTCCACCATTTTTGCCTGAGGGCCCCGGGAGAATGACGCATATTGCATGGAGGCACACATGCACCTTCAGCCCCGGTAATGACCCCCTTCCACCCACCCCGTTGGCCTAGCACCAAGCACCCTATGGCCTGTGCTACCTCCTGACCTCCATCAGGGGGCAGCTATTAACCGAGGGAAGCTGCTACCCTAACCCCAGAGAGGAGAACTGCTTGCCAGCAACTCCATCCAGCTCTGCCCTCCCCCACGTGCCAACCTCCGCAACCCGGCTAGTTCCTGAACCCAAGTCGCCAAGCTTTTTGCGGGAGGTGTGGCATCCAGTGCCTCATCCCTCTGCACCACCAGGCCAACCAATAATGCACAATTTTAATGAAAATGAAATAGCAGAAGTAGGGAGAGCCAGAGGAGAGCTGCTAACAGGTCTACAGAATCATGTGACTCCCACCATCCAGGGTTTTTCTATGAAGCATTTTATTAATAGTTGTTCATTCTGTGGTGTGGGACAAATTTTATCTAGTATCTCATTATATTAAACTAAAGTATCTTGTTAATATTTTCTAGGTTAGCTGCCTTAGATAGTCCCAAAATCTAGGCACTGTACAAGTTTGTAAAAACTGTCAGTAGGCAGGAATGGCATGCACAGGGATATACAGTAGTATTGATGCTTAGATAAATACAGAGCAGGCAAATAACCAAACCTTAGCACCCACTACAAAAACAGACTAAAAGCATGGGAAGGCTGTATGTTACCACATTTATTTAATGTCTTAACATGTGCAAGACATAGTGCTCTGCATCCCAGGGACACGCATATATCATACTGGCAATGACCGATGATGACAGTGGGTGTGAACGCCTAGCATTTCACCTGGTTGACTGGCAACATTTGTCAAAGGATACATTCATCATGTGCCAATAGCCTTTTGTAACCCTTATTTTAAGAGGCAGCAATAAAATATAATTGAGTGCAAAAACAGTGCATTATAACAATGCATGATTACACAATGAATTAAATATCATGATCTAAGAAAGACCAGGTACCTTCTTAAACAGAACACAAAGTGAAGGATTTGACATCCATGTTAATTTATTTAAATAGACTCGCTACTATCTATATATCCACATGTAGCATGTGCCACAACACATATGAAGGTGGAATATTTAGCTATCCCAGACATATGTAACAATCCATATGTCTATAAATTGCAGGTCTTTAGAAGAGTGAAAATATTTTTACACAAAAGGTACATTATTATCCTATTTTGTCACAGCACACAAATTACAATAACATTCCCAAAAGCACCAAAAAATGTACTGTGCTTACCAAAGATTGTAAACATCAGTCTATCAATACTAAAAAAACAAATGTGAAAGAGGATTTGAAAAATCTAAAACTCAGTGATATAGAAACAGAGAGAACATGTTTAAACCAGAACACCATAATAAATATGTGAATTGTTACTTCATAAACGCTCCCCGTCATGTCATTTGCCTTTTACACATAGTACGTTTCTGTTTCCATATATATATATATATATATATATATATATATTTTTTTTCAACCAAGGTTTATAAGTAGAGCTGTGGAGAACTTTGCATTTTGCCAGCAGAATGCCCATGGAATTACCATTCTGATTCCACAGAACTTCTTGGAATTTGTGTGAATATTCTGTGAAATTTTGCCAAATTCTAAACTTCAGTTATTTGGTCTAGTTTTTAAAGTTTATATCCAAATGATAAATTTGGCAAGTATACAGGCAATGATGGCATGCATAAATGTACCACACGTCAGAGTCCTAGACTGAAAGGGAGCTGAGTTATCGGTGGCCAAAGATTTAATCAAAATGTAATTGTTGGTGTTTTCAATCCCATTTTAAAATTTCTTATCCAAATTTCTCCACAGTTTCAGGGTTTAGAGAAATGTGCAACATGGTTATGTGCGTCAAGTTTTGAGTCTCAAGCTTTAAAGGATCCTGTGCTATAGGTAGCCAAACATGTTTCCAACATTTAGATTCCAGTTTAATATAATTTTGAAAGCATTCATCAAAATGTTATAACATTTTGTGTGTGTATGAATCGTTACTACATCTATATATGTACTCATTTTCAGATTTCTAGCTCAAAAAAGTGCATGAGTTACATGCAGGTAAACAATTTCATGAAATGTCCCACAAAAAAAGAAAATGGCAAATTCTGAGCACCTATCATTTTGACAGGATGCATCCTGATGTCATTATGTTTGACACACCATTAGAACTCTTATCAACAAGTAATCATGCCAAATTGCCAATCTCTAGCTCAATAGAAAGCTGAGTTATGACCAAATTAATAAATATCAAACATTCCATTGAATTTAGTCAAATTTTAAAGTTCAGTTATTTTGGTCTAGTTTTCAAAGTGCATATACAAATGATACAAACTTTGGCATGTATGCAGGTACTAATGACTTTTATTAGTGTACCAAATGTTGGAGTCCTACATTGAAATGGGGCGAGTTGTGAGTTGCCAAATCTTTAATCAAAATGTAATTTTCCATTATTTCCATAAAATTTTAAAAATTCATACCCAAATTTCTCCACAATGTCATGATTTAGAGGAATGTAAAACATAGGTATAGGCACTAAGTTTTAATAATCAAACTTTAAAGGGGCCTATGCTATACAGTAGGTAGCCAAACATTTTGCCAAAATTAGATTTTTAGTTATTTTAGTATAATATTAAACACTTTCATCAAACGGGTATAACATTATGCACGTATAAGGGTTATTGTAACATTTATACATGTACCTAGTTTTAGATTTATAGTTCCCAAGCTGCCTGAGATAGATGCAGATAAAAGTTTTCATGAAATTTCCCACATAAAAAGCTAAAATGACACCATTTGAGCACCTATAATTTTGAGACAGTGCATCCTAATATTAACATATTTTGCACACTGTTAAGGAACATATCAGAAAAGAACTTGCAAAATTTCAGATCTGTAGCTTAACTGACAGCTGAGGTATGATCAAATTAATACATTTAAAAAATTCCATGAAATTCCACAAAACATTGTGGAATTTCACAGAATTGTGTCAAAATTCCATGAATTCAGAATGTTCTCATTATGCACAGCTCTATTTATCAGTTACTGATGATATGCATGACCTTGCTACATATACACTTTAAATTATAGAAATGATTCTAGGTTGATGCAGACATTCAACCCCACAACCTCTCTTGCCCCTAGTGTAAAAATTCAGATACTTTCACTTCTCCTGATGAGACGATCCCAGTTTCCACCTCTAGATGCTGACATTTTTAATGGCCATAAAGTCAATTATATGCACAGCATTCTGATTTAATTTCAAATGCCTGACTGTAGCATAAGATTTGTCACCTTTCTGTATTTTTCTTGTGTGCTTACCAATATGAACTCTTAACTGGTGAATGAAGTACCCCCACATAAAAAGCACCCAAGAGCAAAACAGAATGTACACAACACCATGTGTTTCACAGTTAATAAGCTTCATGAATTTCCATTTGCAGTATGCCCTCATCGCAAGATATACTCCTTCACTTCTGGCTGCAGAAAGAAATCCACAATACTCAAATAAGAACACTGCTTCTGTATGCAGAAGCACAGGCCTCTGCAGCAACAAATACAAATCATGACACCCAAATTACAAAAATGATTTTTTCTGCAGAATGCAGACCCCCATGGGGCCAGTGTTTCTGTAGCCTCAGGTGCTTATGAACACTGTAAGACAAAGACACACTTGATGGCCCTGTGCTTCTGCAGCCGCAGGTAGAAGACATACACACCAACCTCTTGATGCAGAAGTGCAAGTGCCATCAAATCCATTAAACTTTAATTGGAACAGTACTTATGTCTGCAAAAGCAGCACTGACCTCTGAGGGTCCTGTGCCTGTTAAGTCACAGCTTTAAGAGATACACATTGACTTCTGGCTCCACAAGGGCAGGAACCTGTGGGGCCTGTAGTTATACAGACAGAAGTACTGTTGCAGTGTGGACATCATGGTTTCAGCAGCTGATCTAGAATTTTTTCAAGGGGGTAGCAGTTTTTGCAGTTACACAGATGTATATGGAAAGCCATGCACTAGTGGGTTGTGCTATCTAGTTAGTACCTCATAGAACATGCATTAGTACCTCTGTCTGCAGAGGTGAAGACCCCATGGGGCGTTCTGTGTGCAGAAGCACAGACCCTCTTAGGGCTTGCACTTCTGCAGCAACAGGTACTCACACATACTGTATGACACACAAACACAGATGTGGTTGCATAAGTATATGACCCTGTTAGAGCTGGGTGAAAGACCCTGTTCGCAGAATTTTCTTGCTGAATTGTGGAATAATACACATGGCCTGCAGAATGACAGTTCTGAGGAATTCCATTCCATAGTTTAATACATTATTCTGCAATACATGTAATTATTCTGCAGTTCAGTTATCAGTTTTGTGGAATTTCTTTCTGCTGTTTAATGCTTTATTCCACAATTCATACATTAATTCCACACTTCAGTGACTCAATGAACTGCACAATGAATGTATGGATTGTGGATTAATGTATTAAACTGTGGAAAGAAATTCCACAGAACTGATCAGAGACTGATCAGTTCTCCTGAATTTTTTTTCATAGTTTAATACATTAACCCACAATTCATACATTTATTCGGCCTTTCTAAGTCAGAATTTCTGCAAAAGTTGCCAAAGTGCATTTTGAAATTTTGCAAAAGTGAAATTCTGAATTTGGCCAAAATTCTGCTGGTGGAAGTTTAATTTTACACAGCCCTAGTGCCTGTGGGACCTGTGTTTTTGCAGTTGTACATACAAATACAAATCCACCAAGGTAGCACACAAGTGCCACTGGATCTGTGTCATCTGGAAACAGCTGTATGTTGTTTGTCTTACCTAATGATGGCTGTCTGTGGTTGCTTGTGTGGTCTTGTCCTTTTGCTGCTTGTGGGGGTGGGTGGGGGGATACATTTCTCTAGTTTTGTGATGTTAACTTGAACCCTAAATGGGGCATTAATGCAGTTTTTTTTTTTCAATTAGTTTCCTTTCTTTTTGATAAAGTGAATAAACTCTTAAATTACAACAGTACTTTCTGGTGAAGAAGCAATGGCCCCTGGTGGGGACACCATTACTGTAGCCAGAAATAGACATTAACAGTGCAAGAAATACACAGCCATTTCTGGCTACAGATCGAAATCCATGATACCCAAAGTATAACCCACTTCTGGGTGCAGAAGTGCAGCCTCACTCATGCGTAATGTGGGTGTAAAATCTGCTTAGGACATAAATGCCATACAATTTTCATTTATACATTAGGTTAAAACTCTCTCTGCCATCATCAGAAATTATCAATATAGTTGGCTGCTATAGACCACTATCTTGGGGTGTAGAGTTACTCTCAACACTCTGAAACCTTACTGAATCAAATCCCAACAAATCCATTATACTCGGCGATCATAATTTGGATTGGCTCAGCCCCAAAGTGAATGCTTTAAAAGATCTATGTAATGATCTGGGTATTTCCCATTTAATCTCCGAGCCAACTAGGGCAAACATAAAAACCCTACCAAAAGCTCCATACTAGACTTGATTCTCACAAATAGGCCTTATAAAAGTTCACGAACTGCTGTGTTTCACAATGATCTAAGTGATCATAATATAGTTGCTTGCACCAGAAGCTTAGAAAGGTGTATTTCCTGTTCCAAATTTATTACCAAATGTAGTTACCATAAATTTAAACCTGAAAACTATTTATCCGACCAAAGAAATACAAATTGGACACATTTTTACCTTGCCCCCTCAGAATGAGGTGGTCGACATCCTCTAATCTACTCTTACAAACCTTATAGACAAACACATACCACTCATAAAATGGAGAGTAGAAAAGCCACCTATCCCTGATTCACTGCCGAACTGAAAAAAGCCTTAACTCAAAGGGATAACCTCTGGGCCACAACCAGATGGACCAAATCTCCAATTGATAGGACAGCATTTAGAACATCTAGAAACACATGTACAAAACTCATCAGACCTGCCAAAACAAATTACTATGTAAATGTCCTTGAATGCACCAAAGGAAACTCAGCGAAAATCTGGCAGACGATTAAAACTGTTGAAGGACATTGAATACCCCTTCTATCCCAACAAAAATTACCATCCGCAGTTTTGGATCAAGGTTCCATCCTGGAACAACTAAACTCACACTTTGCAACAGCAGGCCTGACTTTTGACTCCTCACCTGCCACAAAAATGTTAGGTCCTATTCCAGAGAACAATTCCATTGACCCCCTAATCCATGATACCTTTTGTCTCATTCCTGTTTTTCATAAAGAAGTGGAAGACCTACAAAGGAAATTGGATATGAGAAAAAGCACCAGCACCGATAGCTTAGACCTGAAGTTCCTAAAACTGGGTTATTTTTTCTTAACTCCCCCATAACACATTTGTTTAATATGTCAATTACCACTGGAACAGTACTCACTCTTTGGAAAACTGCCTACATAATACCTCTGTTTAAATCAGGTGCTCTGAGAAGGTAATCAACACCCAGCTAAAGGACTACTTAGAAGGCACAAACTTGTTCATTTCATTGCAGTCAGGTTTAAGTGTAACCAAAGCATGGTATCAGCTCTAGATGAAGTGACGAATGACTGGTTCACCGTGCTAGATAATAAACAATCCAAAGCAGCAGTCTTCCTCGACTTAAGTAAAGCATTCAACACGGTTGACCATGAACTCCTAGTTAAACTCAATCTACATGGCTTAAATACCCATCCAGCAAACTGGTTCTCCAGCTATATAATGGGAAGACTCCAGTGCAATAAAGCGGATGGGCACCTTTTCTCCCCTTACTGCTTTCAAGAGGTGTACCACAAGGTTCTATTTTCCAGGTCGCTCCTGTAAAAAAGTTTTCAGCTTAGTGTGCTACTCCTGGTTAAACAACTAAAAAAAAAAAAAAAAATTTAGGACCTCTATTATTCACAATTTACATTAGTTCCTTCAGCAATAATACTCTCAACTCCAAACTGCACTTCTTTGCTGATGACACTGTCCTGTACACATTAAAACCTGCATTGGCAGATGTTGGCACAGAATTGCAATCTGACTTTGACCAATTGCAACAAAAGTTAATAAATCCTAAATTATTATTAAATGCTAAAAAAATGAATTCCATGTTCTTTCTACCACCACATCTGTCAACCCTATCATCTAAACTAGTTATTCCTGTACCTATCTTACTGTAACTCTTTTAGGGGATTCCTTAGGGACCGTTAATAAATATAGATAACTAGAAATCTGGCTAGATAGCAGACTATCATTCTCAGTGCACATTGAAACCCTTACAGATAAACTAAAAGCAAGAGTGGGCTTTTTCTTCAGTAATAAATCCTTATTGCCCACTGACATTAGAAAAAGGCTAGTGTGAGCCACCCCCCCCCCGATTATGCTGACATCATCTACAACAGTAGTGCAACCTGTAATCTTCACAAGTTAGATGCCCTCTATCATCATGCTATCTGCTTCATAATTAATGCCCCTTATAGAACCCACTACTGTGCCCTCTATTCTACAGTGGGCTGGACATCACTTGTGACCAGAAGGTTGTCCCATAGATGTACATGGACATACAAAGCAGTGTTGAACAATCCACCATCCTACATTACGTGCCTGTACCATCACTAGCACAGTCACTATTCCCTCAGAAAACATGCCTACATCCTACTAGATGTGCCTAAATCTCGCACCCAATATAGTAGAGCAGCAATTAGATATGTTGTTCCAGCTGCCTGAAACAAGCCTCAATCCACCCTTAAGCTCGCAGAACTAATCATCACCGTTTTCAAATCCCTTACTAACAAGGCCCTTAAGGAAACATATCATTGTCACACTAGCTAGCACATTCCTAGATATGGAATTCTACTACCCAACTTGCACTTATGAGCCCTCATTTATGTTACCATAGCTACTTATTGTGAATCGCTATAACGTCCGATTATTAAAATACTATGTACAGTATATGTCACAGACATACCCTGTAACCAACTTTAAATATTTGTAACCTTTTTCATTATGTCCATAATTTGTGTGAATCTTGTGTTATCTCTGTATCATTATACTGAACCTGCTGTTTCACATCGTCCTTGACAGGACCTTCTTGTAAATGAACATGCTCAATGGAGCTTTCCTCTGAATAAACTTGTACTAATGTACTCATTGGCTATTCCTTACATACACAATTTGCATAGGACACTGTGGTCACCATACAAATCCCCTACCATGGTATTATCTGCATCTTCCCATCTCCTTTTGTGCATTTGATATTGCTGTGTTTTATTATTATCATTTTATAGATTTTTAATATGTTGACCCATGCTTCTTGCCTTCATATGTGAAGAAACCATACTGTAAGTGGCATCTCAGGAGGAAAGAAACCAGAGTCTGTACTTGCTTATGTACTGAGCCTGTGTGGTCTCTGAGTTTTTAAACTCCCTTAAGATTATTACTAGATATTATTTTTTTTTTATTTCTGTAGTTGCCCTTTACAGACATGTTACAGCCAATAACTGTCAGTCGTTAGTCCATGGTTATTTTAGAAGTCTGTTTTTCCACAGTTTGTGAGGATTGCATGTAACTGCCATATGCATTTAGCTCCTGATTTATTTTACCTCTGATGATTTCTTTTAGCTTTTTATTTTTCTTCTGTCAACACTGACTTTCTGTGCAGTGTACAAGTGTTTTTCCTTTTGTCTGTAATAAATGCATATAATACATGATCATTTTTATTTGCTGCTTTTTTATATTTTCTTGTGTCTACATTGTTTTTCTCTAATGGCACTTATATAAAAGCACTTTGTTAAACATGACTGTGATAATACAGCAAAAATCATATCTCTGCAGTGTTTTTTCCTAATTAAATTAAACAAAAAATAGAGTGAGTCTGTACAGTATTTAGAACAAAGGCAAATGTCAGGTGTTCTTCCCACTCAGTTGTTTGTAGTGGTCATTTAGTTCAGATTCATTTCAACCAAAGTCCAGTCTGCAAAGAGTATTTGGGTCTTTCAATCAGCTCTGGTAAGTGCCTGCATGGATGTTTTATGACAGTAAATGTACCCCTTCTTTTTATTTATTTTTTTGAAATCAGAAGAAAAACAGCACAGGAACCATTATGGAGTATGACTTTTCATAATTCTAATCAGCATCACATAAGTTCACGCTAGCTTTTATGCAACTGTACTTTTTATATGCTGGAGTCTGGACCCAGAAAATAAATGTGATTTTGTGACTGAGTAAACAAAGACATGCTTGTTAGAAAGCTGGGGTGATGCACATTCACAAGCAGAGGAGCACGGACACATGGGGAGATACTATATTCTCCTAACTTTTTCCACTGCCACATAAATGGATCTTAGTGCCCTACTCCTTTAGCTGAGCTTTTTAATGCAACCCTGTACATATATTAACACTTTACAACCTTTTGTCAGGAACATGTGGGAACGAGTAGGCTGTGGGACAGTGCTCAACATGTTGGGCACATTAAACAAGCTTAGAACGCTGTGGATTCTTGTTTTTATTTGTGCAGACTTGCACTGCACATTGCAGTAACAGAGATAATTGTGAATTCCTGCGTTCTTCATGCAGTATAACATCTTAACTCAAAGAAAGGATACACTGTTAAGTCAGTAAGTTTGCTTATCTTCACATTGTTCCAGTACATTAAACATTCTCTTATAGTAGCAGTAGCATCTGATTGGCTGAAATAGCTGGCCAATCAGATGTTGCTACTATTATGAGAACATTTAATTCATATTTACATTGGGCTGTTTCTGCCCTCACTGCCTATAAACAGTATAAATATGACCTCCTATCCACTGCCAAGTGTGACATACAAAGTGCAATAATATAACCATATAGAGTAGCCCTTTTCATGCAGCTTGTTGCTCCAGGCATATACCCCGGGATCAGATGAAAGAGGCACTTTGTTTGCCACACAAACAAATCTTGTGGACCATACAATACTGTAACTAATAACTAGTCCTGTACTACATACCTGTGTCGTGTAGTGTCTACATATGTAAAGTTGTTTGTTTATAATTCTCTAAGTTGGCCTATATATTAGTGGATGTCTTCTTTTATTCTTCTGTGTTGTATATGATCAATGTTCTGTACTATACTATCTGTAACAAATTCTGGGTTGCCCCTGAAAAAGCTACCTATGGTCTCAGTGTGCCCACCTGGTCAACAAAATTCAAGTAAATAAAAATAAACACACAGGAGTGGATATGAGGTCATATATGCTGTATATTGACAGACAATTAGGAGAAAAGTTGGAAATCATAAATATTTTACTGAGTCTTTCTGATCTCTTACTGCCCCCCCCTGCACAAACATATAAATTGAACCCCTGTGGCCAAGATGGTGACAAGAACTGACACATGAAAGCCAAGCTCCCATCTGCACCCACCTTCTCTTTGTCCATCCTGCACTAATTTTACAAATCCCACCACATACTCACTGGTCCGAACATCTCTCATGTCTGTAACATCATCAAATGCAGATTTGCTCTTTAAATGCTTTACTATAGACTCTGTGTTATTAAGCTTTACCTAGTTTCGAAATCTTTATCTCTGAGACTGACTCGCATCCAGCATCACAGGGAGGGGGATTGTAGTAGGCATGTAATATGTATTATCAGTGAATTGGTAGTTGACACACATGCCACTGCCATCCACTTAATTAGAAGGCCATTGTAAAAATGAGTGCCTGCTGCAGTCTTTAATCTTTGCAACATGTATAATGTTGTAAAATGTACTCTTTTCTATGTTGATTGCGTGCAAATGCAAGAAACATATTGCAGCAGCTTTCCAGTAGCAGGTTGTGGAGGCGCAGCACTGTTGTGGCCAATGCCCCCACAGCCTTTAAAGGCTTGGCCCACTTTCCCCAATGCTGTGGCACGCTGCTGCTGATGCTAGTTCAGCCAGCATGCCACAACCTTGTAAGGTTTCAGCCTCTGCAATCAGGGGCCACCTCTTCATTGCAGTGTAAGCCATTCCACTGCAATGAGGGAGTGACCTGTTATTGCTGGGCGGAACCTAGCTACAGTGATACTGTTTATGAACATGGCGGTGGCTTGCCGCCATGTTCATAAACAATATTAGGCCTCCCCCCGCCGAGGAGGTGCCAAATCCACCTCGGCAGCATGTGCCCTCCCATCGTGTTTGTTTGTTGATGGGGGCCCCAGTCCCCATCAGCTTCAGTGCCCCAAGGTTGATATTGCCAATGGGGAAGCGCACTCCCCATCGGCATTATGTAACCCCCCCTGCTTTTGTTGTGTACTGACGGGGTGCCCAATCCCCATCAACATAATGTAACCCCCTTTTGTTGTGTGCCGATGGGGTGCCCAATCCCTGTCGGCTACAGCTACCCCTCAAAAAGACTCTGTTGGCATGCTGAAAGCCCATCCCAGCATGCCACACACCCATGTAAAAACAAAAACGGTCCAGAAATGTTTTTATTTTTTCCCTGTGGAAAAAGGAAATGGTCCCTCGGTGGTCTCCCTGCCCCTTCCCATAACTCGCGCCCACCCACTGCGCACTCTGCCTCCCCACCCCCCCTGCTCACCCCATACTTACCTCCAGAGTCCAGCTTGACTATCTTCGGTGGACCTGGAACATGTCTGAACTCTTCAAAGCTGACCGCGAACTGAGGAAATGCCGGTAAGCCGTATAATGGAATAAATAGGGTTTTTTCAACTTTGATGCATATCTCAGGCATTGTTTTGAATTTTGGCACCAAATTTTCAACATGGGGTATTTGGGACCCTTCCTAATGAATTCTGGCACTGTCATGGTGTTATTCAGACCCAAAAGGTGATTTTGCAGCCTCTGCGTGGAATCCCCTTTCAGCACTGATTAACGGAATGACAGCGCCAGTGTTCATGAGGTGGGTTCTCAAAAAGCCTATGTTGCAAATTTGGTGGGAAAATCCCCCAAATTACTGTTTTACGAGCGTGTGTTGCAGAGTTGCTATGCACGCTTATAACTTTGCAAATTTGCAATATTTTCATGCCAGATTTTTAACACTGGCATTTTTTCAGACCTCCTTGTGAACTGTACCACTGTCATTTTCCACATCCTGGCCAAAATGTGTTTTCACGCTTCCAACGCAGAATAGGGTGGTCGCTGTGGGAAATCAATGTTCGGGACAGATTAAGAAAATTACAGTGACCCTGTTCATGAGCAGAGGTCCTAAAATGCCTGTGTTGAAAATTTGGTGATGATACTCCATAAAATGACTGTGTTAAGATCGTGCGTTATGCAGTTTGCACGCACACTACTAACTACGCAAATTAATATTTTCACCCCAGATTTTCAACATTACCATTCTTCTGCACCTCCTTATGAACAGTACAGCTGTCATTTTTCACATCCTGGCCGAAATGTGTTTTCGCAGTTCGGGCGCAGAATAGCACGGTTGCTAGGGGAAATCGGTGTTTGGGACACATTATGAAAATGACAGTGACACTGTTCATTAGCAGAGGTCCTAAAATGCCTATGTTGAAAATTTGGTGACAAAAGTCCATAAAATGAGTGTGTTACAAATGTGCATTGCGCAGTTTCCATGCACGCTTGTACCTTCGCAACTTTGCAATATTTTCACTCCAGATTTTCAACATTGCCATTTTTCCACACCTCCTTATGAACAGTGCAGCTGTCATTTTTCACATCCTGGTTGAAATGTGTTTTTGCTCTTCCGGCACACAATTGTGCGGTTGCTGTGGGAAATCAGTGTTCAGGACACATTAAGAAAATCACATTGACACTGTTCATGAGCAGAGGTCCTAAAATGCCTAAGTTGAAAATTTTGTGATGAAACTCTATAAAATGACGGTGTTATGAGCGTGTGTTGTGCAGTTTCCATGCACCCTTGTAAGTTCGTAAATTAGTAATATTTTCACGCCAGATTTTCAACAGTGGCATTTGTTCACACCTCCTTTTGAACAGTGCAGCTGTCATTTTTTCACATCCTGGCTGAAATGTGTTTCCAAGCTTCCAGCGCAGAATACCACAGTTGTTGTCGGATATCAGTGTTTGGGACAGATTAGGATCGAGCGACTGAGAAGGGGGGAGTGACCGAGCTCAGCTGAGCTCTGCTGGGACAGCTGCAGATTTTGTTGTGGGCAGGAAAAGGCACCAATGCAGGCAGAAGCCCAGTACAAAAGGGCAGCCTGCAGCACTGGGAGACACAGAACGAGTGAGTGAGGTGGGGGAGTGAGTGAGCTCGATGGACCACTGTTGGGACTGCTGCAGATTTCTTTGTGGGCAGGAAAAGGCAGCAATGCATGCAGGGGCCCAGTACAAAAGGCAGCCTGCAGCAGTGGGAGAAACAGAATGAGCGAATGAGAGAGGGGGGAGTAAGCGAGCTCAACAGAGCTCTATCATGACTGCTGTGGATTTCTTTGTGGGCAGAAAAGGGCAGCAATGCAGGCAGGAACCCAGTACAGAAGGGCAGCCTGCAGTGCCGGCAGAAACAGAACAATTGAGTGACACCGGGGGAGTGAGTGAAGCTAATGGAGCTCTGTCAGGACTGCTGCAGATTTCTTTTTGGGCAGAAAAAGATGCCAACAGAGGCAGGAACCCAGTACAAAAGGGCAGCCTGCAGCGCCAGGAGAAACAGAATGAGCGAGTGAGAGAGGGAGGGGGAGCAAGCTCAATGGAGCTCTGTCAGGACAGTTGCGGATTTCTTTGTGGGCAGGAAAAGGTGCCAATGCAGGCAGGAGCCCTGGTGCAAAAGGGCAGCCTGCAGTGCCGGGAGAAACAGAATGAGCGAGTGAGAGAGGGAGAGGGAGCGAGCTCAATGGAGGTCTACCATGACTGCTGCAGATTTCTTTGTGGGCAGGAAAAGGGGGCAACGCAGGCAGGAACCCAGTACCTGCAGCACTGGTAGAAACAGAATGAGCAAGTAAGAGAGGGGGAGTGAGCGACCTCAATGGAGCTGTGTTGGGACTGCTGTGGATGTCTTTGTGGGCAGAAAAAGCCGTCAACGCAGGCAGGGACCCAGTACAAAAAGGCAGCCTGCAGCAACGGGAGAAACAGAATGAGTGAGTGAGGGAGGGGGAGTGAGTGAGCTCAACAGAATACTGTTGGGACTACTGCAGATTTCTTTGTAGGGAGAAAAAGGCAGCAATGCATGCAGGGGCCCAGTAAAAAAGGGCAGCATGCAGCGGCAGGAGAAACAGAATGAATGAGTGAAAGGGGGGAGTGAGTGAATGAGCTCAACAGAGCTCTATTGGGACTGCTGCAGATTTCATTGTGGCCAGAAGAAGGCAGCAATGAAGACAGGAGCCCAGTACAAAAGGACAGCCTGCAGCGCCGACAGAAATGGAACGAGCGAGTGAGAGAGGGGGAGTGAGCGAGCTCAACGGAGCTCTGTCAGGACTGCTGCAGATTTCTTTATGGGCAGAAAAAGGTGCCAACAGAGGCTGGAACCTACTGCAAAACAGCAGCCTGCAGTGCCAGGAGAAACAGAATGAGTGAGTGAGACAGGTGGAGTGAGTGACCTCAACAGAGATCTGTCGGGCAGCTGTGGATTTCTTTGTGGGCAGAAAAAGGTGCCAATGCAGGCACAATCCCAGTACAAAAGGGCAGCCTGCAGCGCAAGGAGAAATACAATGAGCAAGTGAGAGGGGGGAGTGAGTGATCTCAATGGAGCTCTGTCGGGAAAGCTGCAGATTTCTTTGTGGGCAGAAAAAGATGGCAACGCAGGCAGGAGCCCAGTACAAAAGGCCAGCCTGCAGCACCGGCAGAAACAGAATGAGTGCGTGAGAGAGGGGGAGTGAGCTAGCTCAACGGACCTGTGTCAGGACTGCTGCAAATTTCTTTGTGGGCAGAAAAAGCTGCCAACAGAGGCAGGAGCCCAGTACAAAAGGGCAGCCTGCAGCGTCAGCAGAAACAGAATGAAAGAGTGAGAGGGGAAGAGTGACCCACCTCAACGGAGCTCTGTCGGGACAGCCGCAGATTTCTTTGTGGGCAGAAAAACGTGCCAACGCAGGCAGGAGCCCAGTACAAAAGAGCAGCCTGCAGGACCAGGAGAAACAGAACAAGCGAGTGACACAGGGTCAGTGAGCGAGCTCAACGGACCAACGCAATCAACATTTGACATTGACAAATGCTTGTTTCTTTTTACTTTAAATATATTAAATGTGTAACCCACAAGCTCCTCCAGTTCTCACACGAATTTTGGAACGGTATCTTTAATAGAATATAAAACTCTGGTAACTTCCGGAAATGTCAAAACCAATAGGTCCCATCACCTCCATCTAATTACAATGCTGACTTGCTCAATGGCACAAATGCAAGTCTGAGTTTTACAGTGTCGTACAGTATGACTTACAAAGAGAGAATGCCAACAACCTGCAAAATGTCTGCTATGCCAAACATGCTGGAATGCCAAAACTATGGGGTCCAATTACTCCACCACTCCCTGTAAACTACCAATTTCTGCACTAAGCACTGAACCACCTGACTGTAATTTCTAATTGCTGTGATACATACACACACTAATACATATTCACATAATGTTTTACATATATTGCTGCATACAGCATATTCCAGTATAACAGAGCAGCACACTGTGTACGCATACAGAACATTGCAACACACACTAACACACCTGCACTGCTTCATATGGCAGTTTTTGCCAGTTTGTTTCTGTCAAATGTGCCAGGAAAGGATTACAAGTGCATCCAGCAGGGAAACGGTGCTACACGTGCATGCGTACACACATTTCTTTGTTCTCTGTTCCATCTGACCCTGAAGCAGCGATACACAACAACTCTATTATTCGATACATGCTAACTGCTGAGCTGGCTCTCTGAACCAGCCCGAACAAGCCTTCTATAGACACATTGGGCCCAACCTTTTGGGTGGAGTTTAAAGAGATACCAAGAATCCCCCTGCCAATATGAATACATATGAAATCATGTATTTAGCCTTATTTGGTAGTAACTGATATTAGTGATAACAGATTGTCTGTAACATAGAATTTGACGGCAGATAAGGACCGCTTGGCCCACCTAGTCTGCCCATTTTTCTACCTAACAGATAAGCTGCAGATCCTAGTTAACCAACAGCTTACTTCCTCCTAACCCCCGTAAGAGTATATATGCAAATTGCAAACTCTGCCAGTTTGATTAGAAATTAAATACTGATGTGCAGCAGTAGGATCCACTGCTCCCAGACAGGTATACCTGTTTGTATTTGTGTTATCCAGTAGTAATAAATTGTTTATTACCTATGACACCTTTGGTTTTGGGTTGTGTTTCCACCTACATATCTAGAATCTGGCAGCAGCCCAGTCACAATGCCAACCTGCTCCATGGCACATTTACAGTTGAATAAAACTAAGCTTCTTTTAGATAAAGCAATACATTTCTTATTGCTTAACATAAGCGTGTGTGTGTGTGTGTGTGTGTGTGTGTGTGTGTGCTCACGTGCATGTGTGTATATACTTGATCAAGGTGTGTATTTGCATGAAAACTGAGACTTGAAAAATCAGGGTTTTAAATACTATACATTTTTTTAATATATTCTTTAACTTATTATTCAAAATGGTTTGGTAGCCTCCTTGGTGCAGACTACAATATATGATGAAAGGGGACAAACTGGTTTGACTTTGATCAAAAACATGAGCGTCATTTGAGACAGAGACTTGCTGTCATAGCACTTTGACTCAGGAAAGAAGAAAGAAGCCTCTGCAGTCAGTTGTCTTTTTAAGACTGTTGTTCATTTCTTAAGGAAAAATAACATTTTTATGCTTTATAGCACACACTATCAGGTGATGCAGGAAGAGAATTTTCAGGCACCTGTCTCAGCATTGCCCCACATCAGTAACAGATTTATTCAGGTGCACTGCTAATGGGAACACTGAATATGTGGGCCATCGTGTGTACTAAACAGAAGTTCATCGTTCATCCTTCCTTTTCCATTGACCCCAATACCAGCTGTCAATCCTTACATTATTACCCTAATGCAAAAATGCACTGGAATCAACACCACAACATACACAAATTACAGGAAACCGATAAACAAAACTGTCAAAAGCAAGAACTAGCAACAATTATTTTGGAGCTTCAAAAGTTTGTTTCATTACACATTATTTTAATTATGTATTTATGTGTTTACTCATGTAAACTGCTTTACAGGAAAATGGCATTGGGGTGGGTTACATATACAGTAATAGATGGATGGATAGACAGAAAGACAGACAGATATGAAGACAGATAGAAGGTATTAAGCCAAACACAATGTCTGCAATAAAGGCACAAATTTCAAAGGTAATGCTAAGTGCCTGGTTCGTTACATCCAGCAGATATAAGTCAGAATCTAATGTAGTTCTGAGTAAAGAGTGAAATGTTTAGGGTGTTTGTTGCACTCACTTGTATCTACTGTGTTTATTAAACCAAGCATTTAGCATCATCTTTGAAATCCATGCCTTTTCTGTGCTGCACGTGCTCCATTTTTTTCCAGGAATCATTAAAATACTTGCCATCTAAATCTGCTAGCAACTAAATAGAGGATACTGCCAGTGACAATTGCTCACTTTGCACCACTGATATCCTTACAGAGTTTATCGTACACTGTTACTATAAATAGGATTAGTAGCTGACACATAGAAATAGGTATTGAAAGGTGTGTGTGTGTGGGGGGCGAGGGACTTGTAGTTGCAGTATGTGATGTTTGCCTGTTTGCTCCTATGTGCAATATGAATGCATGTTCTTCTTACAGCAAACAACACAATAGTACATTGTAGCCAGCAGTATGTGTCCCAGGAATCATCTGTCTATGGCACAACAATATAACTTTTTTTTCTGCCACACCCAGACAGGCCCTCATCAGCTCCACCTGGCACCAGCCCTGTTACTCGATTCCCTGGGATGTACCTCTCCCAGTGTTTTCCCCTGGCTTCCCCTCAAGGGGAGGTCATTCTTCCCATCAGACCTCAAGCTTGGTGCCTGTGGAGTGCCATGGGCCAATGGAGCAGGGCCTGTTGTGCAAGGTAGGCAGCATCTTGCACAATCCAGCATTTTCCTGTTTTGGTCCCTGGAAGAGATGGCATGCAGTGATGTGGCATGCCAGCTGACGTCTGCCATTCCTCCTTGATCGTGCGAGGTCCTGGTGCTTCTGCCAGGGGTCAGTCAAGCAGTGGTTGTTTCCTTCCTCCTCTCGGAGGAGGTGAACAGTCCATAGGATGCTCGATCCTTGTCCATCTCCCGACCAACTCTCAGACACCCTGGGTTTGTTTCCGAACCCAGGCCGTCAGCATCACAAGTAGTAGTAGCTCTATTATTGTGCCGGCAGGCCCGCCATAACAAAGTTAATTTTTTAAGTACCATACCCTGTCACTATGTACAACAGCTGATGCCAGCCAGGGCTCCTCGAGACAGGTCTGGTGCTGTCTGCAGTGCTGCCAGCTCACTCAGAACTGACATCGACCACTGTCCTTCCCACACCCAGGTGGAAGCTGTGTGTCAGTGAGGTATCACCTTCCCCACATGTATGGAAGGCACTGTGAATGGCCATCACTGTGCCATTTGCCTGTCATTCCATGTCAGTATGCATGTGTAACAGGCAGATTCCTCAGCTATGTGCATCCTGAAGGTGCTAACCAAACGTGATTTATGCAGATAAGCAACTTTGACACTAAAAGCAAAAAAACAAGCAGTCACAGCAAAGAAAAGACAAACATTTCAAAGGTAATGCTAAGTGCCTGGTTCATTAGATCCAGCAGATATAAGTGGGAAAACTCTTGACAAAGCTCTCAGTACAGAGTGAAACATCGAAAGTTTTTTGTAGTCACTCGTATCTGCTGGGTTTAATAAACCAGGTACTTAGCATTAGCTTTGAAATTCATGCCTTTTCTGTATTGTGTGCTCCCATTTGTTTTGATTTTGAGAATCATTAAAATACTTATCATCCAAATCTGTTAACACCTAAACAGAGGATACTCAATATGAAAATTGTCCACTCTGCACCATTGATGTCCTGACAGATCTAAGCATACTTTTGTTTCTATAAATATGAATGCTCTACATGCTGCAGACAACACAATAGTACTCTGTAACCAGCAGCACATGTCCCTGGAATCCTCTGTCTATGGCACAACAATATTAATTTTTTAAGTACTGTATCATACCCTGACACTACATACAACAGCTGATGCCAGCCATGGCTGCTCAAGACAGGTCTGGTACTTTCTGAAATGCTGCTGATTCACCTGGAACTGCTGTCAGCCACTGTCTGTCCTTTCCACACCCCAAGTTGGAATGGCCGCTGACTGTGCTGCCCACAAGTCAGTTCAAGTTTTTGGTTTTTACCTGCGCCTTGAGTTAGAGTTACACACCATGGCTTCTTTAATAAAAATAATAAATTAAAATAGCAAAGATTCTTGTTAAAAATGATGCATCCTCTTTGAATTTTCATGTTTGGAAATATAAGAGACTAAAACTAATTTGTAGCATCCCACTACATGCATCTCCACACATTTGCTGCCAGTTATATATGAGGGGGTGGGGAAGAGGGTACAATAAAGTGGCACCAGGGGTGGGAACCCTGGTCAGCTGGATAGATAGATAGATAGATAGATAGATAGATAGATAGATAGATAGATTAGATTAGAAACAGAGAAACATAGAATCTGATGGCAGATAAGGACCACTTGACCCATCTATTCTGCCCATTTCCCTGCCTACTACATAAGCTCCAGATCCTAATTAATCTGCAGCTCACCTTCTCTTTCCCATTACTAGGGTAGCCTTCTGTCTATCCCATGCATTCTTAAATTCACCAATTGTTTCTGCTTCTACAATCTCCACAGGGAGACTATTTCAAGCATCTACCACTCTTTCTGTGAAAAAATACTTCCTCATGTCGTCCCTGAGTTCCCCCTTCCGACCTCATATTGTGACCCCTTTTTCTTGCACATCTCTTTTTTTGAAAGATGCTGCCCTCTTGAACCTTATTTATCCCCTCAATGTACTTGAAAGTCTCTATCATATCCCTTCCCCCCCTTTCCTCCAGGGTATACATATTGAGGTATTTCAGTCTTTACTCATATGTTCTCTGGTGCAGACCTTGCACCATGTTTGTGGCCCTTCTCTTGACTGCCTCCATTCTGTCTATGTCCTTTCAGAGATGTGGTCTCCAGAACTGAACACAGTACTCTAGATGAGGTCTCGCCAAGTGTATGTAGAGTGGTATCACCATCTCCTGTTTCCTACTGGTGATACCTTTCCCTATGCACCCCAGCATCCCACCTACTCTCCTTATAGCCTTTTCACATTGTTTGGCCAACTTCAGATCATCTGTTATGATTACCCCCAGGTCCCCTTCTAGTTTTGTTGTCATCTGTAGCCCCCCTCCCCCATCGTGTATTCCTCTCCTGGATTTTTGTGCTCCAAGTGCATGCTTTTACACTTTTTTGCATTGAATCCGAGCTGCCACACTCTTGATAACTCCTCCAACTTGCCTAGGTCTCATTTTATTCTTTCCACCCCCCCTGGAGTGTCAACCCAATTACTGACCTTAGTGCCGTCTGCAAAGAGGAATGTCTTCCCTTTCAGCCCCTCTGCAATGTCACTTATGAAGACATTAAACAGGATGAACCCAAACACTGAACCCTGTGGCACCCCATTGGTTACCCTCCTCTCCTCAGATTGAACTCTGTTTACCACCACCCTCTTTGTCCTATTGCTCAGCCAATTCCTGAGCCAGTTTACCACCTTTGAACCCAATCCCAGACTACCCAATTTGTTTACTAGCCTCTTGTGTGGAAAGGTGTCAAATGCCTAGCTAAAATCTAGATAGGCCATGTCCACTGCCCCTCCATGATCAACTACCCTGGTCACCCAGTCAAAGAACTCAATCAGACTTGTTTGACAGGACCTTCCTGCTGTGAATCCATGTTGCCACGGGTCTTGTGCCCCACTGACCTCAAGATATACCACAATCCTTTCCTGGGTCCCTGTGTCCATGGTTTATAGGATAATTTGGGGCCATTTCCCCTCCTGGGTGGCGGCTGGTTTGGGAACTCTCCCACACTCTGGGCAGTTATCCTGTCCTGTTTTTGGGTGTAGCCCTGGTATTTTATTAGGGCTAAGCCATTGAGATGTTTTCATCAAGAGATAGTCTGCACTGGGGATTATAGAACCCTGAGAAGAAATTGGAGGAGGAACATTCCCTCAAAGAAGTTTCTGCCCAGTCAGTTTCTTCGACTATACGTCCCCACCTATGGAACTGTTATGGATGATTTCTTTTGTTCTTTAAATTGACATGGTTTTACAGTTCAGAGAACTAGTAATTTAAAGCAATGAGAGTGCTTGGATACAGAATTAATTTTTTTTGTCAAATCCCATGAAACCCATGTGAGAACTGGTTGATTTCTGCAGCTTTGATGATTTAAAGCAATGAGAGTGCTTTCATATATAATTCATACTTTTCTGTTAAACTCCATGAAGCCCATGTGACAGCTGGTTGTCTGGAATACTGTCTGGTGCTTAAACCCTAAGAAGTGAGAGTTTGAAGGGATAAATATACAAATTGTTTTTGAGAGATTAAGTATATTGTTCTCTATGGACATATGGACATTTAGAGGTTTTGAGAGACGTTTTTAATTTAGGAGGTGGGGTGTGAGTTTTGTAGATTGTGGAATTAGATTAATTTATATAGTTTAGTGTGACTATTGTTGTGTTGTGTATTTTTAGTTACTGCTGGTGGAAGTATTAGCAGGTGGCATGTGGTGGGAGTGTTTCTTGGTGGGCAGACGCTACTCCCCCTCCAGGCTGAGGAACCTACACCCCTTTGATTGTACCCCACTGCTGTATGAGGTTTATATGTGCTGTCAGGTCTTGGGGATAGCATGGAGGGGTCAGAGGGGGGCCCTAGGCCTGGTGGGGGTGGAGCGGAGTGGGCCAATTGAGGTAGTGGGGTCAAGGAGGCACCTTGGAATGAAATGGGACCAGGAAAGGGGTCATCCCTGCCTAGTCCCCATACCCAAAGGGCTCCACTGTTGGTGGGCATTTGATGCACTCTTCCATGGCCATTCATCCAACTCAGGCATTGATATGTAATGCCAGGTCGATAAAGAACAAGACAGCAATAATCGCTGATCTTGTTGGGACATCAGATCTGGCGTGTATCACCGAAACCTGGCTGGACAAAAATGTTGGTTCAGTTTTTGAGTCAGCCGTTCCAGCCAGGTACTCAGTGATACACTACCCAAGATTGGATTGTAGGGCTGGGGGTGTAACTATCTTTTTTAAGATTGAATTGGGCCTTGTAGAGGTACCAGTGGGGGCCACCAGATCCTTTGAGTGTATCATGGGCGCAGGTGTGGGTTGCAGGATTCTTCTCATCTACTGTCCACCAGGAGATGGGAAAGTTTTCCTGCCAGAAGTTGCAGACTTCATGATTGACATGGAGTTGGAATCCTCCAGTTGGTTGATCCTGGGGGATTTCAATGCCTGGGTCAATGATGAACTCTAGCCTTTTGTCAGAACTTCCTCCAACTGATGATTTAATTGGGATTTACACAGGAAGTTACTGCTGCAACCTATAATCAGGGTCACTCTATGGATCTGGTGTTCCTCCTGGGGGTGAAGATCTCTGATCTGGTGGTGGAACCAGTCGGATGGTCTGACCATCATACTATAAGGTTCAATTTCGTGGCTCCCCTCAATAGACCTACCCTTTCAGAGATGGTCCTGTACCGCCCTTAAGGGGTGTAACCCCTGAGGGTCTAATGGTGGTGCTAGACTTATCAAATAGGCCGGTGGAATGCTCAGATCCAGGGAACTTGGTATTGTAGAATAATGGTGCAGTATCGGATGTCCTGGATTCGGTAGCTCCTGTCCGGGTTTTCCTACTCACTCTTCGTCCTTGGTCCCCTTCGTTTGATGGAAACTTGAAAGAGTTGAGGCGAGTGGGGTGAAGGTCAGAATGGTGTTGGTGGAAATCCAGCTTGGAGGATGACAGGCTTAGACTGATGGCCCATTATTTGAACTATCAGTCAGCAATCTCCCATAAGAAGGCAAAGTTCCTGTCCAGGGAGAATGCTGCAGCAGAGAATCGACCCGCTCAGCTCTTCTGGACTGTCGACAGGTTGTGCAATCCAACCTGTATTCAGAATCGGAGAGCTTTTTCACAATTGAAGTGTGATGAGCTTGCGCAATTCTTTGCAGATAAGGTTGCCACCATCAGGTTGAAGATCCATCTGACCCATTCAAATGGGTGTTGTGAAGGTTGGTGGGAGATTGTAGGCACCCAGCCAGTCTGAATGAACTTTGACTAGCCAGTGATCATTGATATCATGGAGATTGTCCAGGGCTTGTGACCGACTTGCTGTAGTTTGAACCCTGGTCCAACCTGCCTCCTTGTGGGGTGTGTGGAGGTCATTGGGCCAGTCCTAGCAGAGATAGTCTTGTGCTTGTTGGAAAAGGGTGTGTCTCTGAGCCCCTTGAAGGAGGCAGTGGTGACACCCCTTTGGAAAAAAATCTTCCTTTGACCCAGACTGTCTCGCTAACCACAGACCTGTCTCTAACCTGCCCTTTGTGGGCAAGGTTATTGAAAAGGTAGTCATGTTGCAGCTTGAGGACTTTCTTACCACCCATGAGGTCTATGATCCTCTCCAGTCTGGTTTCAGGAAGAGGCATAGTACAGAGACAGCTCTGGTTCAGGTACTTAATGATCTCCTGATAGTGAGAGATTGGAGGAGCCCTTCAATCTTGGTGCTTCTTGATCTCTCTGCAGCGTTTGACACTGTGGACCATGGGGTGTTGCTGGAATGCCTGTGTCTATTCTGTGGACTGTCTGAGACAGTCCTCAGATGGTTCCATTCTTTCCTTATGAGCAGGACACAGAGGGTAGTGTAGGGAATGTTTTCCTCAGCCCCTCTCTCCCTGCCTTGTGAGGTGCCGCAGAGTTTTGTGCTGTCCCCCATGTTGTTTACGGTGTACATGCTGCTGTTGGGAAACATTATAAGGCAGCATGGGTGAGTTTTCACTGCTATGCAGATGATACTCAGCCGTATATGTCCTTTGTGCCTGAACAAAATGATCCTGTCTCGGCCATTAACAACTGCCTGGCTGAGATTCAGGACTGGATGATTGCTAGCTGATTGAGGTTGACTCCGGATAAGACTGAGGTGTTGGTGGTGGACCCAGGTCATCGGGTAGATGGGTATTCTCCTGGTTAGCCCTCCAGCCTTGTGCTGGGGAGAAACCAGTTGAGATCCTTTGAATGTGTGCGGAATCTGGGCATTGTGCTTGATGGCGAGTTGACCTCTAAATCACAGGTGTTAGCAGTAGTCAAGTCCTCTTTTTATCATCTGAGAAACATTGCCCGGATAAAGCACCTGATTCTGCCTGATGAACTTCTAACGTTGGTTCACACCTTTGTGACCTCGTGCCTTGACTATTGCAATGCTCTATATCTAGGGTTACAAGGGGTGGCCGTCCATTGCCTGCAGCAGGTGCAGAATGCGGCAGTCAGGTTGTTGACAGGTTTGTCGAGATCTAGCCATTTCTCACCTGTGCTTTGTGAACTGCACTGGCTGCCGGTGCAATGGAGAATCACCTTTAAGGTCACTTTGCTGACCTATAAGGCCCTACATGGACAGGGACCGTGTTATTTGCAAGACCTCCTTCGGCCCTACTGCCCCCTCAGCCCACTCTGCTCTGCCAGTGGGGGATTGCTAGAGACTCCCAGGGTCCATCTTCAGACTTTGGGGGCCAGGGCTTTTTCTTTCATGGCCTCGACCCTGTGGAATTCTCTACCTCGTCGCCATACTAGTGTTCACAGACCCCTACCCCAGCTGTATTACTGTGTATATTACTATGATATAAACGTATTACTGAGAATGTTACTATGTATATAAACATATTCTGCTTGTTGCTTATAACAACTGTACTTGCTGTGTTCTCTGTGTGCATGTCTATTTGTATATTTTATTGTATATTCTATTGTATATTCTCCACCCCCACCCCTAGAATGCATTTGGAATCGAGCGTTACACTGCTCAGTATCCCTTCCTGGTAAAACTCTTAAATAAATAAATAAATTAAATAAATACATTAGAGAGTGCCTGTCCACTGAGTCCTTTAAGTCCGTATTGAAAACTTATTTATTTGATTTAGCTTTTGTGGACAATGTCTAGAGGTTTATTTATTGTGCTGCCTGTTTTATTTTGTATTTTTTTGTGAATATTTATGTTTTTATGATGTACAGGGGCTTTGGTACTGGAAAGGCACCTTTTAAAAATAAAGTCTGATTGATTGATTCCTTTAACATTAATTCCATTATTTTCCCCACCACTGAGGTCAAACTGACTGGCCTGTAATTTCCAGCCTCTACCTTGCCCTCACTCTTGTGGAGAGGTATCATATTAGGTCTCCTCCAGTCTTCTGGTACCACTCATTCCTCCAGTGATTTGTTGAATAGGGCTGTCAGTGGTACCACTAGCACCTATTTGAGCTATTTTAATATTCTGGGATGTACCCATCAGTCCCTATTGCCTTGTCCACTTTTAGTTTCAAGAGTTCCTTTGGTACTCTCTCCTCCATGAATGGACTGGTGTCCATATCCCCTCCTTTCATGCTTCTTCCAACCCATTGTGGTCCCTCCAGTTCCCCATCTTTTATGAATGCTGAGCAGAAGTATTTGTTCAGTATTTCTGCTTTTTCTATGTCCCCCTCTGCACACTCCCCCTCTATTTTTTAGTCTCACAGTCCCTCCCTTGGCCTTTTTTCTTTCACTGATATACCTGAAGAAGGTTTTGTCTCCTTCTTTTCTGACTGCGCTATTTTTTCCTCTTTTTGCACCTTTGCATTCCTGACTGCTTTCCCTGCCTCCTTCAGCTTTGCTCAATATAGTTCCCTGTCCCCCTCCCTCTGTGTTTCTTTGTACTTTCTGAATGCCAGTTTTTTCTTTCTAATCTTTCCTTCCATTTCTTTTAAAAATCATAGTGTGTTTTTTTTTCTTTCCACTTGCTTTGTTAACTTGTTTCACACTAAGGCTAGTGGCCTCTGTTATGGCTCCTTTAAGGATCTCCGACTGCTCCTCTACCCCCCTTTCCCCTCTTCTGCCTTGCCAGGGTTTTCTTTAGGCATTGATTTGTTCAAAGTCAGCCCTCTTGAAATCTAGGACCCTTGTCTTCATATGGCTTGACTCTTCTACTGTCTTCACCTTGAACCATACTGTATGGTGATCGCTTGTTCATAGATTACTGCCTACTGAAACATCATTTATTCTATCACCGTTGGTGAGAACCAAATCCAGTATTGCTCCCTCCTGCGTAGGCTCCACCATTAGCTGTCTGAGGCACGCCCCCTGCAGGGCATCCAGCATGTCTGCTCCTGGCTGTGGCTGCAGCATAAATGTCCAAGTTAACATCTGGCATACAGTATTTAGGTCCCCTACCAGCAATACTTCCCCTTTCTATGCCATTTTGTGAATGTTTTCCACTAATACCCTATTTCCTCCCCCTGTGCTTGAGGTCTGTAGATTACCTCAGTGCAGATGGTGGTGCCATTACCCCTCTCAAATGTGACCCACAGTGCCTCCTTCCTTTCCTGCTTCCCCTTTATCTCAGTTGCTTTGATCCCTTCTATGATATAGATAGATACCCCTCCACCTTTTTTGCCATCCCTTTCTTTCCAGAAGACTGTGTACCCTGGTATGGTAACATCCCAGTCATGGTTTCCTGTGTACCATGTTTCAGTGATCACGACTATGTTGAGGTCTTCCTCCACCATTAAGGCCATTTTTTCTGGGATCTTGTTTCCTAGGCTATGGGCTTTTGTGCACATGTCTTTCCATGTTTTGATGCCTTCGCCCCTACCAGCTCCCCTCCTATACCTATGCCTTCTCCCCATGCCTCCCTTGACTTTACCTCCAGATTTAGACCCTTCTGTTGCTTTCTCAACTCTAGGATCCTCTCTTTCAACTATCTTAACCTATGGATGTGGGCAGTTGAATTTTCCCCTGCTTACATCTTCACCTTGAACCATATTGTATGGTGATCGCTTGTCCATAGATTACTGCCTACTAAAACATCATTTATTCTATCACCGTTGGAGAGAACCAAAGCCAGTATTGCTAGACTCCAATCCAGACAGCTATTCATCCTCCTCTCTTCACGCCCTCCACCCTTTTTATATTCCTCCCCTACAGTTTGAGATGTACCAGCGCTATAGAGCTGGGGATTGTTCGGGGAGAGTGAGGAGGGCGGGGTGGGGTAACAGGAGAGGATGAAAGAGTGGGGCCACCGTATTGGGGTTACTAAGTCCAGAAGGCACCCTGTGGCGAAATGGAATCCAGACCGGGGTCTCCCGTGTCTGGTGCCCATACCCAAGGGCACTACTGAATTTGGTGGGCAGACAGGCCAGACAGCTTCCGAGGTTTGTCCAACTCGGGTGGTGTTATGCAATGCCAGGTCTGTAAAGAATAAGACCGCTATTTTAGCCGATCTTATTAGCTCAGCTGACCTGACTTGCATCACCGAGACCTGGTTGGATGAAAATTCAGGCCCTATATTGGAGGCCATGATTCCGGCCAGGTACTCAGTGATACACCGCCCGAGATTGGACCGCTGGGGTGGGAGAGTTTCAGTCTGTTTCAAGACTAAATTGGGCCTCACGAATGAGGTAGTAGGTGAGGCTGAATCCTTTGATTGTACAGTTATAGCAGGTGTAGGTGTTCGAATCGTTCTCATTGACCGTCCACCAGGAGATGGGAAACCCTTCTTACAGGAAGTAGCAGATTTCCTCTTTGATATGTCGTTTGAGTCACCCAGATTGATGGTTCTGGGTGACTTTAACACCTGGCTCGACGATGAACTCTCACAATTTGGTAATTACTTCCTCCAACTTATGTCTTCTTTGGGCCTTACACATACGCATAAATCTGGGCACTCTTTGGATTTAGTCTTCCTCTTAGGGATTGATTCATCCGACATGGTTGTGGAACCAGTCGCCTGGTCTGACCACCACACCGTGAGGTTCAATTTTTACACCCCCTGAGAAGGCCTTCCCCTGTGGAGATGGTCAGGTACCACCCATTATGGAATATTACTTCCCAGGGCCTTGAAGCAGTCCTTGACCTCTCATCCCTCGTGTTGACTAGCAGTAACCCAGAGGCACCCATGGTGGCCTATAATACGGCCGTTACGGGGGCCCTGGATCTTATTGCTCCTGTTCGTGAGTGCCCTCTATCCCTTCACCCCAGGTCCCCTTGGTTTGATGGGACACTGAGGGAGTTGCGGAGACAGGGGTGAAGGTTAGAGCACTGTTGGCGCAAATCCACCCTGGATGCCGACCACCTTAGATTGATGGAACATTATTCTAACTATCAATCTGCAATCACCCATAAGAAGGCAGAATTCCTGTCCAGGGAGATTGCAGTTGCACAGAATCGACCGGCTCAGTTGTTTCGGACTGTAGACAGACTGTGCAACCCAGCCTGTCTGCAAGTCCGAAAAGCCTATTCGCAAGTAGAGTGCGAGGAGCTCACTCGGTTCTTTGCAACTAAGGTGGCTGACATCAGGGCGGGCTTGTGTCCAGCACTCTCTAAGGGTGATGTTGTGGAACAGTACGAGTTCACAATACCTCAATTATCTTGGAGTTCCTTTTGCCGACTGGAAGTCATGGATATTATGAGGATCATCCATTGTGTGCAGCCTACGAGCTGTAGTTTGGACCCTGGACCAATTCCCCTAATTTTGAGTTGTCTTGAGACCATCGGTCCAGTTATGGTGCAAATAGTCTGGTGCTCCTTAGAGTCTGGTGAGTTTCCTAACTCTCTGAAAGAGGCGGTGGTGACACCCCTCTTAAAAAAAGCTACTCTGGACCCAGACTTTTTTTCAAACTACAGACCTATCTCTAACCTTCCCTTTATTGGGAAGGTTATTGAGAAGGTAGTGGCAGCCCAATTGGAAGACCATTTAACCATCCATAATGTCTACGAATCCTTCCAATCTGGTTTTCATAAAAGACACAGCACCGAGACTGCGCTGGTTCGGGTGCTTAATGATCTTCTGAGGGCAAGAGATCAGAAGAGATGTTCTATTCTAGTTCTTCTTGATCTCTCGTCAGCTTTTGACACTTCGGATCACTGGGTGTTGTTAGCACGCCTGAGGTCAATCTGTGGAATGTTGGGAACTGTTTTAAAATGGTTAACTTCATTCCTCACTGGGAGATCACAAAGAGTTGGGTCAGGGTTCACTCCTCCGGCTCAACTCCTTTGTTGTGTGGGTTGCCTCAGGGTTCAGTGCTGTCACCCATGTTATTCGCAGTGTACATGCTGCCCCTCGGAGACATTATAAGACGGTATGGGCTGAGGTTTCACTGCTATGCAGATGATACCCAGCTATACTTGTCTTTTGCACCTGACCAGGATGGAGCACTCTCTGTGTTTAATAACTGTCTGGAAGAAATCCAAGGGTGAATGGATTCTAGTTGGTTAAAGTTGAACTCAGAGAAGACAGAGGTGTTAGTGGTGGACCCGGTTGGTCAGATAGCGAGGTCACATGGTGGCACGCCCTCTGGAATTTTTCTTGGTGGGGTGTCACTTTCGACCTCTGAACAAGTGCATAGCCTTGGGATTGTCCTAGACGATCGGCTGACCCTTCAATCTCAAGTGTCGGCTGTTGTCAGGACTTCCTTTTACCATCTTAGGAATATTGCCAGGGTGCGTCACCTTGTTCTGTCTGACTCCCTACCAATGTTGATCCATGCTTTTGTGTCCTCATGCTTGGACTACTGCAACGCTCTTTACTTTGGGCTTTCTGGGGTTGAAATCTGTCGCCTTCAGCTGGTGCAGAATGCTGCAGCTCGGGTTTTGACTGGGACAAAGAGATCCAGTCACATTACCCCGGTGCTGTGCGAACTGCACTGGCTTCTTATATTGTGGTGGATCACCTTTAAAGTTATTTTATTGACTTTCAAAGCCCTTCATGATCAGGGTCGGACATATCTGAAAGAACTTCTGGTGCCTTACTGCCCGGGCTGATTGCTCCGCTCAGCCAACGAGGGGTTGTTAGAGATTCCAAGAGTGAATTTAAAATCTTCTGATAGTAGAGCATTTTCTTATGCTGCACCCACTCTTTGGAATTCTCTACCATGTGGGTTAAGGGAGTGCACCTCCGTAGAGGTATTTAAGAAATATTTAGAAACCTACTTATGGGATTTGGCTTATCTGCATGATTAGTAGAAACTATTTGTAAATATTTGCTGATCGTATGGATGATCGCATGGTTTGTTTTAACTAAGTGATGTTTTAATGTATTTATTTTTATATGTTTAAATCTGATATTGTATATTGTGTTTTTGATGTAAAGCACCTTGATATTTCTGAAGGGCGCTTTAAAAATAAAGTTATTATTATTATTATTATCTGCTTCCCCCCCTAGCTAGTTTAAATGCTTGCCAATGAAACATTTAAATCTCTCACTCAGGATCCTGGTCCCCCCCTCACAGATGGATGCAGATCACCCCCTGACAAGCCCACATCCCTCCAGGTGGGCCACCAGTCCCCAATGGAGACAAATCCCTCCGCTGTGCACCAATTTTTTAGTCATTGGCTGAATCCCTTGGTGTGGAGTGCCCTGGCCTCTCCCATGCTGTGACAGGCAATGACTCCAAGAAGGTTACCTTGTGTGCCACCTATCTGAGGCCTCTCCCCAGCTCCAAGAACACCCTCTGTACTGCCTTAACCTCATCCCCAGCCAGGTAATTTGTCCCCAGGTGTTAAATGACATCTAGCTTACCCTCCCATCCTGCAGCCCTAGCAATCCTTTGGATTCAATTCCCATCCCTCCAAGCCATGATGCCAGGTAGGCACTTAACCTTCCTCTCTCCCACCTCTCCTACCCCCAAGTCTATCCCCCTAATAATAGAGTCCCCCATCAGGAGTTGCTTCCTTTTCCTCTACAGTTCCATGCCACCCCCACCTGGGGTCTCCACTGTGAAAGTTCCCTGTATCCATCTTGTCTGCCACTTCTGATGCCTCCACAGGACAGTCCCACTCTGCTAGAATGGTGTAGGAGTTGTAGATTGAAACTGTAGGTGGGATGTGCCTTTGTCCAGCCTTACTCAGCATCCCCGAGCCCACCGTTGTCCAACCACCCCTTCTTATTGGCATCCTCTGAGGCAGCGGGGGTGGACCTGTTGGTACCCAGGTGGGGATGAGGGCTCCCAACTCTAGCCAACCTGGCCCGGAGACAAGAAACCTCCACCCTCAACCCAGAGAGGTGCATGTGGATGGGGCTGCACCGCAGCCTCTAGAATATCTCCCTGAAGACTGCCACCCCACAGCAACTGCATCACACCACTCCCATCATTTCTGTTTTCTACCTACACCTTGATAAGCTTTAGTCACCCAATCAAAACACAAAGGAAAGGTAGTTTAGTTAGAGATTAATAGAAAACCATTTTTCCCCACAGTAGAATGATACGCCTTAGTCACACAATCATTGTCTATAAGAGTCAGTCACACAAACTCACTACGTTTAGTCTCTCAATCCCAACCTCACACAGTTTTTTTTCTCTCTCTGACAGGGAACAAAAAGAACCCCTATCTCTGAGCTACTAAACACCCACTCACAAATAAATACTCCTTTGTGCACTCCCTTGTGCTGAGGTTATCCCCTTATACTCAGCATTGAACACCCCGCTCAAACCCTCATACAAACTCTGGAATAAATTCTTGCTACTTATCTGCTTTCTTTATGGTCCCCAGCTCCTGCTCGCTTCCCTTTCTGTTTGTTCATCCGGTCATGTGCCCGCTGCTTCTATTTCATTATTGGGTGTCTTGGGGGGACAGGTGGGAGGGCCAAAAAAACCTGTGCTGCTCTGTTGGCAACCCCACTTCTGTGCTGCCGATTGCCTTTAGGAGTCTGTTCCCCAGTGCTGCAAATCCCCTTTTAGCTCCTGCACCCACTGCTGCCAAAAAACAATCTAGATAGATAGATAACTTTGGTGTTAGAGCCGGCCCGCTGGTGCAGCAGTTGGATTTCAGCTTGCAATGCCGGTGACCTGGGTTCAGGATTGGACATGGGTTGTCAGAGGGCTGGCTGGGGGGGGAAGGATTGAGCATCCCTAGACAGCTCTCCTTGTGTGGGGAGGGGGGCTTGTGTGTTTGGTGCTGCAGCGACACCCAGCAGAGGCTGGGTTCGTCACAAGCATCAACACCTACTGAACTCAGGGGCAGGGTGGATGAGGGTCATCATTGCATGTCCCTGCCCCTGCCTACAGGGGAGAAAATCTTGTGCCTGGCCATCTCCATGAAGCCCTGGTCCCAGGCCTCAATTAGCCTCCGAAGCCAGCTCCCCGACTAGATACCAGTATTGCGGTGCTGGTAGAGGGATGGTGCCACAATCCCACTCTCTATGGGAAAGCCAGGGGTGACTGGGAGAGCACAGGCATAGTCAGAGGTGGAGGTACAGGGCTCCATGACCAGGGCAGACATCGATGGCTAGGCACAGCAAAAAAGCATACTAAATAAAAAAAAAAGACGTTGGTGTTCGAACTAAATTGCCCCAAATTTGGCATGTGTGGTCCAGATGACAAATTCTCAAGATTTGGTAAGTTTTGTGATGGACGCATATCTGGATTTCAATATACAGATGCATTGTAAACACACGAAAAAAATGTCACTTTTGGCCCTTTTTTTGGCCCTTTGTGTGCTCACAGCTATAGCCTATATGACATGGCATTTGTTCCAAAACTTTCAGGACTGAAGGGGCATGTGACAAGAGTGTGCCATTTGAAGATTTCATGAAAATGTATTAATTGGTTGCAGTTATAAGGTTTAGAAATTTGGCTTCTGAGCATGCTCAGTAGGGTTTCAGAATAACTTTCTTTTTTATCATAAAAGGTTTTATTGAGTTTTTCAGTTTTTTTCAGTTTTTACAAGCAGAAGTAACAGTTGAAACAAAACATCATAGGTCCTCCAAAGAGGGATCCCCACGCTCGTTTATACACACTTTAACAGTACTTCAGGATACATTGCCACTAGAGAACAGCCTACCAAGCAGTACCCTATAAAAGAGGTACCTATAAGTCCAAGATAGATTTGTAGGGGAAGTCTAGCATTTTTAATCATGCCTTCTATTGCATACTTGTGCTAGCCACTGTAATAAGAAAGAGGAGGGCTCTTCAAGACCCCTGAGTGATCTACAGTTTAGAAACCTTGGGTAATATTAATCAGATCTATTGTCATATAACCTGCCTATCTGGTGAGGCCAAAGCCTTTCCTAGTCACAAAGATTCATAGCAGAATAGGTGTTAAGAACATTCAGATAGGGGGTTACCAGGTGGAGTGGGGGGAACTGTACAGTGGTGCGAATGTAAATATGCATCCCATTTCTTATAAAACTTTGGTGTTTAATTCAAGTTACAGTAGGAGAGTCTCTTGAAGGTGACCAGTTTATCAAGGGCTGCATGACAGGTCATTATAGACAGGGGTTGTGCATGCCTCCAGTTCATTAAGATGGCCCTTTTAGCTTCCATCAATGCCACCAGTACCCAGTTTTTCAGAGCTGTAGTAAGGGGGGGGGGAGGGTCTAGTGAGGAAGAGTCACCCAGAAGCAAAAGTAGATTCACTCACCTAATCTCCATGCCCACCACTTTGGAGCAGTCCTTGAAGACTTCTGTCCAGAGTTTTAACAATTTTGAACATTGCCAGAGTACATGCAGTAGTTGTGCAAGGCTATTTTGACATCTCCAACACTGGGCATGCTGCAAGAGGTCCATTGATTGGAGTTGAGCTGGGGTCCTATATCACCTCAGAAGAATTTTCAGTTGCAGCACCTTACTGCGAGAGTCCCTGTAGCACAAATGGGCTGCTTTAAGACATTGTGCCTACAAGTTGTGGGGAATGGCCATTTGAGTTTCCCGCTCCCACCTTAGTCTGCTTTTCTCGGTACTATCTAGTTGGGAGTCTTTTAGAGCCCTGTATATCTTCCCTGCTAGCCCCTTCTGTCTTCCAGGCTCATGGAGGGTACGCATCCATGTCCACTTAAAGTCCTGACCCCAGTGGGTCTGCAGTGCCCGGATTGCACTGCACATTTGGAGATATCTCCAGAAGTCCTGGTTTGGAATGTTAAACTTCTCTTGGAGTTGGGCAAAGGAATTCATCATGTCTGAGCCAGGCAGGCATAGATCCCTGATTAGGTGCATCCCTTTATTCGCCCAGGACTGCCAGTGCATCTTTTTCTTATCTATCAACAACTGCTCATTATCCCAAAGGGGACTGAGTCTAAAGCGGGGATTCCAGGCTGGTCTGGGTGTTTTTTGTCAGTGACATGCAAGTACACAAGGCCCTCCCAGTTTCTACCAGGATGGGTGACATGGACGTCTGAGGCAGTTTCACAGCCCTCAGCAGGGAGCCCAGCCACTTGTTTCCTGCCATGTTGAGCTCCAGAGATACCCACAGAGGCATGCTTTGGGGAGTAGAGGTGAACCACTTTGTGGCTTGAGCCATTCTGTATGCCTGGTAGTAGCCCTGGAACCAGGAGAGGCCAAGGCCTCCCTTAGACCAATGAGTCTTCCCTTCCCAGAAGAGGGTGGCTACTATTTTTTTCATGGATTGAAATAGCTTTGGGGAGGGTCTGATGGGGAGATTGTGAAATAGGAAAGATACCCTGGGGAACAAAAACATCCTGACCACCTCAATCTTCCCTTTCAGCGAAAGCTTGAGCCTGAGCCATCGGTATATGTCGGCCGTCAATAAGGTTATAAGGGGGTTAAAGTTTGCATCTACAAGCTCCCTCCACCTTACTGTTATGTAGGATAACTTTCTAGTACAGCACATAAATTTATCTTTTGTAAGCTGTTTTACTTTTGCAAAGTTAGTAATTTTCATATTGTGAGGCAAAAGTTTCTTGTCACAATGGCCGCTATCCTTTTTAAAAAATAAATATATAAGAACAAGATATTTGGAAAAAATATATACATGCATCTTACTGAACAGGACCCAGTAAGCAAAACTCTGTATTTTTTTCCTAAAATGAGACAGAAGTGGGGGAGTTACATGATGAGCCAAGTGTGAGTGGTAGTTTTTCTCTTAGCTCAGGGACCAGTTTTTTAAACATAGCTTTTTTTTTTGCTGTTTAGCCTTTGCTTTGTAGCTCCCAGTCTTTCTGATCAGATCATTAATAGCCTCTGACTTGGATTAATTGAGAGACATGATGGCAGGCATCGAGGAACAAGTTTTAATGGATGTGGCACCCAGACCGGGTGCCCCACTAATACCACCCCTCTCTCAAGTCCTGAAGTGTCATAAGCTAGACTCACCACTAGTGTTCTGCGAAATTTAAATATTTCACCCCGCGAAATATTTCACGAAATTTGCGCATTTTGTGAAATATTTCACGGGTTCGAAATGTGAAATTTGCCCACGGAGCATGAAATTTCACCCACAAAATGGCAAAATTCACTGTTTGCAGGTGAAATTTCACCATTTACGGCAGTAAGCAACAAAAGAAATATTCACAAAAAATATCCCTGGTGTCTAGTGGTCTCACTCCCCTGGCCAATTACCGTCCCAAACTGAAGAATCCAACCCCCCCACTGAGATTTACATCAATTTCCCTTGGCAAAGACTCCCTGGTGTCTAGTGGACCCCCCATCCCTGCCAATCATTTGAAGACTCACCCCTCTCCACCGAGATGTACATCGGTTTCCCCAAGAATCCCCATCCCGAAATTTTTATAAAAATAAATTAAAATTCTGATCCCGACTCCCTGTTGTCTAGTGGACCCCCCACCCTGTCATCAGACAGTGTGCCACCTTGCCCCCCCCAGTACCCCGAGCAGCCAGCTGCAGAGCCCTCTGCTCACCTCCATGGTTGGTAGCCTGACTGAGCACTTCAATGAATGAGTGCAACCTTGTGCAAGCAAGCACTCATTCACTGAAGTGCTCAGTCAGGCTGCCAGCTATGGAGTTGAATGGAGGGCTGTGCTCGTGGTCCATTCATGGTATACTGGGGGAGAAGCCTAGTGTGGAACTATCTGATCCACGGTTGGGGGGTGGAGAGTCCACTAGACACTAGGGAGTCAGGATCAGGATTTGTTTTTTAATTTTTATACAAATTTGGGGATTGGGATTCTTGGGGAAATTGATGTACATCTCAGCGTGTGTGTGTGTGTGTGCAATTCTTCAATTTGGGCTGGTGATCAGACAAGGTGGTGGGTCCACTAGACACCAGGGAGTCAGGATCAGGATTTTTTTTTATTTTTATACAAATTTGAGGATGAGGATTCTTGGGGAAATTGATGAACTGTACATCTTAGTGTGGGGGGGGTGCGATTTTTCAATTCAGGCCAGTGATCGGCTGGGTGGGGGTCCACCGGACACCAGGGAGTCTTTGCCAGGGGAAAGTGATGCAAATCTCTGTGGGGGGGGGCACTAGACACCAGGGATGATATTGCGCTGAATTTGTGCCACAAGGCACTTAGCTGTCCATTTTGGCAAAAATATTGCTGCCGAATTTCAGTAAATATTTCACGAAGCGAAATTGCAGATTGTGCGGCAATTACACCGGCAAAATTGTATTTCACAACATTTCTGCTAGCCGCTGACTTCTCCTATAGAAGCTACAATAGCTGAATTGCTCTCGGACAAGACTGACAGTTTTTTCTCCAAACTTACAACAATGAAAGTGGCACTAATGGATGTAGCAGCTGATTTAAAAACCCTCAAACTGACCCTGGAGTCCCTAACCAAATGAATGGGTGATGCCGAAGCGCGGGTCAGTTCAATGAAAGATAGAGTGGCACAAAGCGACACCCTAATTACTGAATTTAGAAAAAGGTCAGCAAACTCGAATATCTCATTGAGGATCAGGATAGCTGCAATTGAAGGAACAATTTATTGTTGACATCCCCGAAAAAGTGGAGGGCCAGAATATGCTCCATTTCATTCAAAGGCTCCTCCAGACCACAGCTGGACCAACTGAATGTGGCACATAATATATAATCGAGAGGGCACATACATCTCTCAGACCAGAGCCTCCCCCTGGTGGAAAACCTACAACTGTTTTTTTATGGTGCTTTAATTCCCAGGACAGAGTTCACATCTACCATAGAACCAGGCACAAATCCAAGTACTGCTACTCAGGGAGGGACAGACATTCCACATCTTTAGCGATGTAACTCACACTGTATGGGACAAACAATTCACCTACAAGGATAGTAAGAAATCCCTGCATGTAGAGCAAATTAAATTTAAGATGTTGTACCCAGCCAGGCTCATCATTACAACACCCCAGGGCATCCGTGAGTTTCTGATCACCAAAATGAAGAACTACCAAATCTTTTTCCAGCAGTCTTCCCCTCTGAGCAGAACAACCAGTCGTTAGCTGGGTGGGTCAAAGAAAATCTCCCAAATGAAAATGTGACTCTTTTTCCCTCACTGAGAGGTAATCATCATTAGCCTGTTTTGGGGTGTATTCTGTGTCTCTCATCTGTGACCTGGGACAGCTGTGTGGATGGGGGCATTTCTGATTGAATTGGGACTTCTAGGGTGCAGTGCTTCTCCAGAATTGTTACTGGGCTTCAAGATGGTGCCTCTTCTAGCATGGAGGTGACTGTATTCCCCCCTTCTCCCCATGGGTCAGGCACCAAGATTGTTTTTCTTTTCACTACTAGCTTCCCACCTTAATCATTGGTGCCTGTGTGCAGCTGTAAAGCTCTGACAGCTGTCAACTGAACTGTCACTCCACCAGCTGTCACCCCACCCCCAACCTTATTAGTCACTCCAGATTGGTGCTTACCAAGAATGTGCAACCACTCCCCCTTGATGTCGAGTCTCCTCCCCATCAGCTTAAGCCATACCCTTGCACGTTCGAGCAGGATCTGCTGCAGTTGAACCACCATGCTGGAAGGCTCTTCTGTCCTCTCTCAAGGCCCGTCTCTTTTTACTATGGACTCTTTTCTTCCATGAACACTCTGTATAAACCACACATCATTGGACATGGAAGCGACCTGCTCAGTGAATATGGTGCAGGCAGCCGGCAACACTCCTCAGCATGAACTGCATGATATCCTTTGTCTATACTTTTGTTTTCCTTCTCAAACTGCACTCTCCTCACTTGAACTAACCACACTCCCCTCACACCTGACTGGCTCCTCCCCATTCAGGGGGTGCCAGAACACATCAGATCTCACAATGAAACATGGGTGGGGTGACTTTGATGCCTGTCATTTATACCTGTATACTTTATTATATCATGCTATCAGTGTTATTGTTTCTACACAGATGAATAGCAATCTTTGTGTGTGTGTGGGAAGGTGGGGGGATGAGTGTACCTTCAACCCGCACACTACTAGGGATGAGATAGAGGACACACTCTGTCATGCAAATACTGAATACCCCCATACTTTACCATGTCTGAGGTCATGCTAAAGTGAAAGTTTTCCCTTGTGTAGACCTTCATGGACCATGACCATGAGTTCAATCCTTACCACCAGTAGGCAATATCTCAGCATGGAGGTGGTATCTGTCAGCTCTCATCTTCCTTTTATAGCCATATGTACCATATGTACTACGTTCATTACCACAGTTTTTACCATTTTTCTCTTTTTGCTGTTTTGTGTTACTGTTTGTCCTGTTTTCATGATTGTTGTTCCTGCTTATTACATAATTGTTTATGTGACAATACTGCAGATGTGCCTAATGACTTTTATATTTGCAGCAGCACCAACTACAGTCTTCTGGGGATTCTCCTGGTCAAATTTAATGCCCAGAAAATTCAAATGTGGGGCCCTGCACCTGGGCCACGGCTGTTCTACTCTTACACTACTCACACTTGGATGGTGCTATACTTTACACTTTGATCTCCCTATGCCTCATATTGCCCATAACCTATACAAATTTACTTCCTGGAAAATTAAAGGGGCTCAAACAAAGGAGAAAAGGCATGAAATCCTTTTCCGGCTGCTTTTTAACTTGCATTTAGTGCTGGAGTGCTGTTATTTTAACTGATATTGCTAACCAACTGCCTCTGAAAGAGGAACAGGGTTAATTGGGGGCTTTTTTTGCCATATTGCAAAATAAAGCTCTGACTCGCCACCTGTGTGGAGGATAAGAGCAACTGAGCTGCTGCAGCTACTTGTTACAGTCACTTAGGCCCCTTAGACCCAAGTGGCACTTTAATCTTGTCCTTTTAAGGGCAGGTTTTGCTGAGCAGCTCCAGAAATTAACTGAAAAATAACTTTGTTTGTCTCGGACAACCAGAAGTGTCTCTGATGCCACTTCCGATTGCTTCAGCATAAATTCCACAGCCGCAGCGAGCGGATGTGATGAGGGAGGAGGCCAGCAGTGTCTGAAGGCATCAGGTGGGGAACAAGGGAAATAAGGGCCATAGCCCTCACAACTTAACTACTGAATTTTAGGTTCTGCCCTGAACTATGGTATCTAAGTACAAATTATTTATATTTATCAGATCATTGCAGTTGCTGATGTATTTACTGAACATTTTCTGCAGATTCTTCATTATGAAGGTTGGGTCATAAAACGTTCTTCTTGTAAGATGTATTCCAACATGCCTGATGATTACGGTGATAATAACGCTCCTGTTGAAGCCTTCAATTTATGTACCAAATGTACTGCAAATAAAACTTTAAAAGAGGAAATTTAAACATTGAAACATAGAATATGATGGCAGATAAGGACCAACCGGTCCACCTAGTCTGCCCATTTCCCTACTTGGTTTGTCAATCCCTGCCCTTATCTGAACTGCCATTCCTCCTCTCTGCTGCACAGCAGGGTGCCTTTATGCTTATCCCATGCACTTTTGAATCCCCATGCTGTTTTTGCTTCCACCACCTCCACTGGTAGGCTGTTCCACAGATCCACCACCCTCTCTGTGAAAAAATACTTCCTAGCATTCCCCCTAAGCCTCCCTCTCTCCAGCTTCATGTAATGTATCCTTGTGCTTTTGCACTTTCTTCTCTGCAATATGCTCCCCTCATGTTCCTGTTTATTTCTCTAAGGTATTTGAAAGTCTCTATCATATCCCCTCTCTCCCTTCTCTCTTCCAGTGAATAGATGTTAAGTTTCCTGAGTCTTTCCTCGTAAGGCTTGTGGTGCAGTGCATGTATTATTTTTGTTGCTCTTCTCTGGACTGCTTCCATTCTGTCTATGTCCTTCCTGAGATGCGGTCTCCAGAATTGGACACAGTATTCCAGATGAGGCCTCAACAGTGATCTGTACAGTGGCAATACCACTTCACTCATCTTACTGATTATGCCCCCCCCATGCACCCCAGCATTCTGTTTGCTTTCCTCTCTGCTTTTTTGCATTATTTGGATGACTTCAGGTCATCAGATATGATAACCCCTAGGTTTTTCTCCTGACTTATGGTGGCTAGAACTTGCCCCCCCATCCTGTATTCCTCTCTTGGGTTTCTGTGTCCCAGGTGCATAATCTTGCACTTCTTAGCACTGAAACCTAACTGCCAAACCCTTGACCATTCATCAAGTAGTCTTAGGTCATTTCTCATTTTATCTAGCCCCTCCTGTGTGTCAACTCTGTTGCAAATCTTGGTGTCATCTGTGAACAGGCATACTTTCCCTTCCAGTCCCTCTGCAATGTCGCTTATGAAGACATTGAATAGGACTGGACCCAGCACTGATCCCTGTGGCACCCCACTGGTCACCTCCCCTTCTTCAGATTTTATGTCATTTACTACCACCCTCTGGGTCCTGCCTTTTAGCCAGTTTCCAACCCATTTTACCACTTTAGAGCCCACACCCAGATTCCCCAATTTGTTAAGCAACCTTCTGTGTGGAACAGTGTCAAAGGCCTTGCTGAAATCCAGGTAGGCCACATCCACTGCCCCTCCCTGATCCACCACTCTGGTCACCCAGTCAAAGAAATTGATAAGATTAGTCTGACAGGACCTTACCTCAGTGAATCCATGCTGCCTTGGGTTTTTTGCACCACCTGACTCCAGAAAATTCACTACCCTCTCCTTAAGGAGGGACTCCATCAGCTTCCCCACCACCAAGGTCAGGCTTACAGGTCTGTAATTCCCTGCCTCCTCCCTACTTCCATTCTTGTGCAGGGGGACTACCTCTGCCCACCTCCAGTCCCCAGGTACCTCCCCCCATCTTTAGTGATTGGTTGAAAAGGGTCATCAGTGGTCCTGCTAGGATATCCCTGAGTTCCTTCAAAACTCTAGAGTTAATCCCATCTGGCCTCATTGCCTTTTCTGTCTTTACTTTCCCTAGTTCCTCCAAGACTCTATCCATCATAAATGGGCAGGTGCCCACCTCTCCCGCCTGTAAACCTTTCCTCGTGAGTCTTGGCCCCTCCCCTGCCTCTTCCATGATAAATACTGAGCAAAAATACTTGTTCAGTATCTCAGCTTTTTCAAGGTCATCCTTCACCCACCCACATTCTCCCTTTTTTAGCCTAACAATACCATTTCTGGTCTTCTTCCTTTTGCTAATATAATGGAAGAAGGTCTTGTCTCCCTTCTTAATTGTCTGTGCTATTCCTTCCTATGTTCTTGCCTTAGCCCCTCTGATGGCTTTCCCAGCTTCTCTCTGCTTCTCCAGATATTTCACTCTGTCTTCTTCTTCTTTCTGTGTCTCTTTGTATTTCCTGAATGCCTTACTTTTTTCTTGCACTTTCTTGGTTACTGATCGAGAACCACCGTGGCCACTTCTTTCTTTGGCTTTTGCTAAGCAGTTTGACACATTGACTTGTCACTTCTGCTATGGATCTCTTGAGCCTAACCCACTGTTCTTCTACCCCTCTCCCCATACCTTCTGCTGCCAGGGCAATTTTGAGCTGTTCCCTCATCCACATGAATTTGGCCTTCTGGAAATCTAGAACCTTAATCTTTGTATGGCTTTTTTCTGCCAATGTGCACATTAAAAGCTGCAAACAAAGCTTTAGAAGAGGAAATTTGCACATTGAAAGTTGAAATAAAAAAAATAACTGAGAATAAACAAACAAATGCGTTCATTCTCAGCAATCCACTGCAAAAACAAAATAGGAACAGGAAAAGAACATATAATTGTATCAATAGTCCTATAAATGAAGAACCAAATGAGCTAAGCACAAAAAAGCTAGAGTAAATGAAGATCTAATTGATAGCCAATGGACAACGATAAGTAAAAACACATTTAAAAAAGGTCATAGAGCCAAAATTCATACTTACATACCAATATCAAATCACTACCAGGCCCTAGAACCTGTGGAAGAAAATCAGGTTAATGAAAACATGGATCAAAATGAAAATGAAAATCTCACAATGACCAATAAACTGGACATTGGTGATTCAATTATGGATTTTAATGACTCACATGTATGTAGGAAAGATAAATTAAACAGTACTGTTATATGTCTTCCAGGTACAAGGATAGCTGATGTTACAGAATGTGTACAGGAATTACATATAGATGTTAACACTAAGGTTGTTGTACATGTTGGTATAAATAACCTAGGTAGGGCTCATGAGAAGGACGTTTCTTATGACCTGTTAGAACTGGGCAAATTAATAAAGAACAAAGGTGGTCAAGTAGCTATCTCTGGTATATTGCCTGTTCCAAAGGCTAATGTTGAACAAAAATAGGACCATCATGCAAACTAATTTGAGATTATTAAATCGGTGTAAACAAGATGGCATCAGGTTTTTAGATACTTGGAACTTATACTCTGGAAAACATGAGTTATACTCAAAGGATAAACTGCATTTAAACAAGAGAGGGGAAAAGATTTTAGGGGAAATGTTCTACAGTATTTTAAACTAAATATCCGAGGGAAAAAGAATACTACAAATGCATCTCACTCTAATCTACATGAATCTCACAAAGCAAATATTAAATCAAAATTTGAACATTCAAGTATAAATGCCATTATGTATAATGCAAGAAGTTTAAATATCAATTTTTTTTTAATTTTGGTAACAATTGAACAAAATAACTAAAATATTATAGGTATTACTGAGACATGGTGGCATGAAAATAATATTTGGAAGAAAGGAATACCAAATTATATATTATTTTATAGCAATAGAAAACATACAAAAGGTGGAGGTGTTAACTTAAATGTCATCCAGAAAATGTTGCCCTTCAACATAACTGATACTAAATGCAATCACACAACAGAATTAGAGTCCTTGTGGGTCAATATATTCCCAAATACTAATAAATGGGTTAATTATAGGAATATGCTATCATCCTCTGGATTCATCCTCGGATATTTCTTTAAACATCATTAAGGACATTGAAACTACTTGTGAAATCGATACTATTATACTAATGGGAAACATGAACTTTGGTGACATTGATAGGCAAAATAAATCGGCTCACTCAGCACAATCTAGTCATTTTCTTAATGCATGAGAACAAAATGGTCTTATAAATAAACAAATCAAAATGAAAGAAAAAGCCACTATGGTTCTCAAAAGAGGTGGCGGTGAAGGTTAGTGAGAAAAAGATAGCATTTAGGAAGTATAAGGAAACACAGAAGGACCAGGACAGAGAACTGTACCAGTTAAGACAGAAAGAAGCAGGGAGGGTAGTCATAATAGCAAAGGCCCAAACTGAGGAAAAGATAGCCAACTCAGTTAAGAAGGAAGATAAAACCTGTTATAGGTACATCAGGGAGCGTAGAAAGACAAAGGGAGGGATAGTGAGGCTGAATAGAATGGATTGTGGGTGGGCAGAGAGGGACAGTGGAAAAGTAAGGATACTGAAAGAATACTTCTGCTCAGTATTCACAAAAGAGGGGGAGAGGAAGGGGCCTAATCCAATTAACAGAAGCACTCTGGATAGGAGGGTCGATCCCAGTCCTTTCATAGAAGAAAGGGTTCTGAAAGAACTCCTAAAACTGAAGGTGGACAAAGCAATAGGGCCTGATGAAATACACCCCAGAATTCTAAAAGAATTAAGGAGAGAACTAGGGACTCCACTGACTACCCTTTTTAACAAATCATGGGAGGATGGTGTGGTACCCGAGGACTGGAGGAAGGCGGGTGTGATACCCCTTCACAAAAGTGGGAGCAAGACAGAGGCAGGAAACTACAGACCTGTCAGTTTGACCTCTGTAGTAGGGAAAGTGATACAATCACTTATGAAGGAAAGAATTGTTGAGTACCTAGACGCCAGTGGGGCACAGGACCCAAGGCAGCATGGGTTCACAGCAGGAAGGTCATGTCAGACAAATCTAATTGATTTCTTTAACTGGGTGACCAAAGTAGTAGACCAGGGAGGGGCTGTGGACATGGCCTACCTAGACTTTAGCAAGGCATTTGACACAGTCCCACACAAAAGATTAATAGTCAAATTAACCAGCCTTGGAGTGGGTCACATGGTGGTAGCCTGGGTAAAACGTTGGCTGGACAACAGGACACAGAAGGTAATTGTAAATGGAGTCCACTTGAAAAAGAGGGGTTACTAGTGGGGTACTGCATGGTTCAGTACTGGGTTCAGTCCTTTTTAATGTCTTTATAGTGACATTGCAGAGGGACTGGAAGGAAAAGTATGCCTCTTTGTAGATGACGCAAATATCTGCAATAGGGTTGATACACTAGGAGGTGTGGAAAGGATGAGAAGGGACTTGGCAAGGTTGGAGGAATTGTCAGAAGTATGGCAGCTAGGATTCAATGCAAAGAAGTGCAAAATAATGCACCTGGGAAACAAAAAACCCATGGGAAGATTACACAATGGGGAAGGTAGTAACAATAACAAAAATGGAAAGGGACCTGGGGGTAATCATATCAGATGACCTTAAGGTAAGATAGAAATGTGAGAAGGCAGTAGGGAGGGTTGGGGGGATACTGGGATGTATAAGGAGAGGCATCACCAGTAGAAATCAGGAAGTTGTTATCCCTCTGTACAGACAGTTGGTGAGACCCCATCTGGAGTATTGTGTCCAGTTCAGGAGACTCCTTCTCCTCAAGGACATAGACAGGATGGAGGCAGTCCAGAGGAGGGCAACTAAAATGGTGCAGGGTCTGCAAGAGAAGACATATGAGGAGAGACTAAAGGAGCTTAATATGTATACCCTTGAGGAAAGGGGGAGGGGACATGATAGAAACTTTTAAGTACCTCAGTGGAATCAACAAAGTCCAAGAGGGTAGCATCTTTCAGAAAAAGAGTTGTGCAAGAACAAGGGACACAATTTGAAGATAGAGGGGGACGGCCTGGGCAATGCGAGAAAGTATTTTTCACAGAGAGGGTGGTGAATGCATGGAACAGTCTTCCTGAGGAGGTTGTAGGGTTTAAAACTGTGGTAGAATTCAAGAACACATGGAACAGACATAAGGCAATTTTTGTGGGGTGTAGGAAGAAATAGGCTGCTGGTTAAATAGGATCTGCAGCTTATACTGTAGGTAAGGAAATGGGCAGACTAGGTGGGCCAAGTGGTCCTTATCTGCTGTCAAAGTCTATGTTTCTATGTTTCTATTGTATAGCATGGATCAGAGGCAACAATGGGTACAAAACTACTAGATATTGTTTTTGGGGTCAGAATGTTTAAACATCTTAAACTGTGTTACAGGATCCCCCTTAGATAACAGTGATCATCTATCAGTATCATTTGGATTAGGATTTATACATTCCGTAGTTACATCTGTAACAATATTTAATGATTATAATTTGGCAAATATTGAGGGGATTAATGCTTCATTTGCAAATTTTGATTGGGAGGCTGAACTCCAGGACAAAGATGTAAATCAAATTTGGGTTACTTTTAAAGAGAAGATCCAATCCACTTGTGAGTTACAGATTCTCAAGTATAAGAAACATTCACCTAATGTAAAAAGGTCACCAAAATGATTTAACAAAAAACTAAGAAAACTGGTAAAAAGAAGTAGAATGCGTTTAATACATTCAGGAAAACTAAAAACGCCCTCAAGTATAATAAATACAAAACATTACTCAAGAAATGCAAAAAGGAAATTAAAAATGCTAAAGTCAGGATGGAAACAAACATGGCCATTAATGCTAATAAAAACAACCCTAAACCTTTTTTTCATATATAAATTCATTAAAAGAGTAATAACAATATGGATCCAATCCAAACAGGAAATAATATTACAGTTGACACTGTGGAGATTGTCAGTCTTTTTAACACTTTTTTCTGTTTTATATATAGAAAACAGGCACTTACGGAAATTCCAGACAGCTCTTCACCATCTGAATACATAAATATTACAGCACAAGAAATTAGGGACAGTATAAAAGGAATAAAACCCGATAGCTCCCCTGGGCCTGATATGATTACAGGCATAATCATCAGTCTTTTGGAACATCACCTAATTAAGCCACTCAAAATACTATTTGAACAAAGCTTAAGCTTAGGGAAAGTACTTTTAGAGTGGAAACTAGCTCATGTTGTCTCCTTATTTAAAAAGGGTTGTAAACAAAAGACAGACAACTATAGAACTATAAGTTTAACTTGTAGAGTTTGTAAAATGTTCGAAGGCATAATAAAAAATAAAGGTATGGCTGTTATAGGTGATAAAGATCACGCACAGCATGGTTTGGTGAAAGGAAGATCTTGTCTCACAAGAAGGATTGTCTCTAAAAAGACAAGCACAGTCCCACACAAAAGATTAATAGTCAAATTAACTAGCCTGGGAGTGGGACCCAGGGTGGTAGCCTGGGTAAAACATTGGCTGCACAACAGGACACAGAAGGTAATTGTAAATGGAGTCCACTCTGAAGAAAGGGGGTTACTAGTGGGGTACCGCAGGGTTCAGTATTGGGTCCAGTCCTTTTTAATGTCTTCTTCAGTGACATTGCAGAGGGACTGGAAGGAAAAGTATGCCTTTTTGCAGATGACACAAAGATCTGCAACAGGGTTGATACACAAGGAGGCGTGGAAAGGATGAAAAGGGACTTGGCAAGGTTGGAGGAATGGTCAGAAATATGGCAGCTAGGATTCAATGCAAAGAAGTGCAAAATAATGCACCTGGGAAACAAGAACCCAGGGGAAGAATACACAATGGGTGTGGAGGTAGTAACAACAACAAAAAAGGAAAGGGACCTGGGGGTAATCATATCAGATGACCTTAAGGTTAGCAAGCAATGTGAGAAGGCAGTAGGGAGGGCTGGGGGTATACTGGGATGCATAGGGAGAGGCATCACCAGCAGAAAACAGGAAGTTGTTATCCCTCTGTACAGACAGTTGGTGAGACCCCATCTGGAGTACTGTGTCCAGTTCTGGAGACCCCATCTCCGCAAGGACATAGACAGGATAGAGGCAGTCCAGAGAAGGCAACTAAATGGTGCAGGGTCTGCAAGACAGCTTTTATGAGGAGACTAAAGGAGCTTAATATGTATACCCTTGAGGAAAGAAGGAGAGGGGGACATGATAGAAACTTTAAGTACCTGTGGAATCAACAAAGTCCAAGAGGGTAGCATCTTTCAGAAAAAGAGACTTCAAGAACAAGGGGACACAATTTAAAAGATAGAAGGAGGCGGTTCAGGGGCAATGTGAGGAAGTATTATTTCAGCAGAGAGGGTAGTGGATGCATGGAACAGCCTTCCTGAGGAGGTTGTGGGGTCTAAAACTGTGGGAGAATTCAAGAATGCATGGGACAGACATAAGGCAATTCTTGTGGGGGGTAGGAAGAAATAGGCTGTTGGTTAACTAGGATCTGTGGCCTATCCTATAGGTAGGGAAATGGGCAGACTAGATGGGCCTAGCGGTACTTATCTGCCGTCAAAGTCTATGTTTCTATGTTTCTATGTTATAGGCCTGGAAGCCTAGGAGGAGGACAGAGAATGAGGGAGGGGGAACTGGGAACCAAGGGGTGGGGTTTGGAAAAGTGGTCATAGGGGGAGGGCCAGGGAAAGAGGAGGGGGGGGCTCGGTTCCAGAGAAGATGACATCACAATATGGGGTGGGGCATTAAGAAAAGAGAGCCGGGAATAGGTTGAAGGGAGGGAGAGAGAGAGAGAGAGAGAAAGAAAGCAAAGGGGTGGGGGAAAAAGGAGGGATATAATGGGCTGCACAAGGAAGCTATCCCTCACTTTTGCTAGCCAAAATTTTGATTTTGCCTATCACATCAGTCGGAGAGTTCCAGGAAGATTTATGGGTAAGGCAAGTTTTTTAATTAATAAGGGAAAAGTCATATGAAGCTTAAATTATAAAAATAAAGAAAGAAATAACGAAATACTGCAACAGTGCAAAGAGCAAGCTTAAACACTGATAGATCGCAAAAAAAAAAAAATTTTTCAAAACAAAAGATATTTAGGGGGCTCGTGATATATCTATATTACTGAAGGTAGGTTGAGGTATGCGGTGTAATAGGTAGCTAGGTATAGCAGAAATTGCTGTTAGAGGTCTTAAGCAGTGGGGGCAGGCAAGCTAAAGATGCAAGTAAGATGGTGTTTATGCTAGAAGTCCCTGAAAATGGCTGAACAGAAATTAGGCAATTATTGGTGCCACATTTACCATTGGGGGCGGGAGGGAAAGAACAAGGGGAAGACAACCGGGAGAACACCGGAGGGGCGACTGGTCATGAACAAAATGGGGAGGCATGATAACACCCACATGGGAGCAGACGGGCTGTTCTTTAAAACAGGCGGGCGGTCCAGTAAGGGCTAGGGGATTAAGCAGTTCCTAAGTGCAATTTTGAGGCGCCGCACACCATTCCCTGTTTGTTCAGTAAAGGTGGCTCAGGGAAGGAGCAACATGAGGTGGTGGAATTGTATTGGGTGGGGGGAGGAAAGGGGCAGGTTTGGTGAAAAGGTGTAGTGGCTGGTGGCAGAGAGAGAGCGACCGCAGGTTTTGGGCCACAGACAAGGACCACTAAGCGTACAAGCTGCAGGAAGTAAAGGGGAAGAGGCGACCAGGAGGTCGGGTGGCGGTACAGGGGAGTTGTGGGAGGGAGGGCTCTATATCCCTATCTCACCGCAATTTCAATCCCCGTTCAAAAAAAAAAAAAGCCATGACTTCAGTTAAGTTGGGCCGATGTGGCCGCAGTGCAGACACCTTCCTGAAGTTGAGAGCAGGGTATTCCAAAACATAGTTACTCAGCAATCCTGAGAGGGGGTGCAACTGCTTTAAAAGACAAGCTATCAAAGATTTGAGCCCATCACCAAGAGATAGGATTCTGTAGGACAGCATTTGCACCTCTATCGTAATTGCTCAGAAAAAACGTGCAGTTATGATCCTCCGAGAGACAAGAAATAGCTGGGGGTGGGGGGGTTTCCTGCACAAAATGCTGTTTTTGATTTTGTTCGTGACAATACTGGAATTATTGTGGACACCATTTTGACTTGGAATTGCGTGGCGTCTGCCATTTTGGGGAATAAGTATTGTGGGGGGAGACATACAGATAGAAGATAGGATGCACATGAAAAAACAATGGGGTGTATTGTTGATGGCTGACAAAACCAAAAAAAAGACAGAAAGGGATAGGACAAATATAACACATGGGGCTCCTAGCAGTACAGAACTTATGTTGGGTGCTATTTAAGAAGGGGTTCCTTGTGACTACAAAATCTGATATAGATGGATAGCAAGGAAAGGTATGGACAAAACACACAGTATTAACCTAACAATTATATAATGTTAATAGATACCTGTATATCTATCAAGAAAGTAAAAATTATTTAAGGATAAGGGTTTTGGAGCTGCAGCTGTAGTGCTAGCCTGAATGCTTTTGATGTTGGGGGTAGCACTATGGAATGCAAGGGGAATTTCCTGTGAATGCAGTAAAATGGCAGAGAGAGCAGTTGTGTGGTGGGATGCCATTTTGTGCCAGGCCATGCGGCGGTCGCTATTTTGTACAGGCTGTGCTGCGGCTGCCAGGTTTAGGTAAAAACAAAGGAGGGTGGGAATCTAATGTGTTCACAGGCCCTACCGATTCAAACTGAATAGTAAATAATATTAAAAAAACATAATAGAAAGAGATCTTTCATTTACGGGGGAGGGGGGAATCACAGTTACCTAGCACGGCCACGGAATAGATCAGCTTACTATTGATTAAAGGGGAGAAATAGGTTTAAAATAAAAAAAATCCACTGCGTTGCTTCCATGGTGACATGCTATGGTCACAGGAGGCGGGATATTGTTGGTAGGCATTATTGGGATGAATGCTTCCTTGTGGTTGGATCACAGCCATGTAACTCTGCTGTGGGTGGGGGATGATTTGAGACTGTGGCAGCAAAATAATTAGACTCAAGCAGCCTTTGTTACTATTGGCATATGACTTCCAAGAGGCTGAGTTAGTACCTACAATATGGTTACAATTGCTAGGGCTGCACCATCAGAACCTGATAGGAAATACACTGTAAATCACGAAAAGTATAGCTGGCTGAAGTTTCTCTTAACCACACAGGCATTATAGTCATAAGCTGAGACAATATAAGTACTAACATAGCTCGGAGAACTCGCCAGAGCCTAAATGGTCAGCAGGAACTACCTGCTCACTCCAGGAAGAGGGCTTACTGTGGAGGCATTCCAGATAGCTTTCCCTGGAAGACATGTGTGAGTTAACCTTTCTGTGGGAAGACTATTTAAGCAAACAACCAATGATAAAGAAATTTACTGTTATGGTAGGAGCAGGCTGTTTAAATGATCCCTTTTATTGGCGTTATATATTTGACGAACATAGGCCATGTTGTTTTGGTAAATGCCAACACTTGATGGTGGCCAGAATGAATTACAAACCTGTTGCTTTGGTAGCTCTCTGGGCGAGGAATACAGGAGGTTTTCTTTCAAACAACTAGGCATTACGTTTGCCCCACTCTTGATTTTTCACTTCACTGATAATTTATTTGTTGTACCAGGAAAAGGGCCGTTGAGTGATGCTCATTTACAAGAAGGTCCTGGTTACAGCAGGGAAAAGTTATATACTCTCAGTGAAGCATGATACAGACCACACAATGGGTGCTGGATGTGACATAGTGGTAAAACATGGCAACAGAATCATAATGCAAAAAAAAAAAAAAAAATGAACGAAGAACAGAAATTAGGCATGGGAAAAACATAACGCGACCAGTACAATAATGCAGGGGATATATAGCGTAGTGGAGATACGGTAGATGGGGGGTAATGTCGTGGTATAGCAGAAGGTGTCAGGGGTTTTCCCAGGTGTTACACCCATCAAGGCAATGGACAGCAAGAAGTACGTAACAAGCACTTGGCTGGTCAAAAATCAAGCTGTAACATGTGTCATAGCTCGCTCCAGAGGGTAGGGATGAACCTGCTGAGTGTATCTTTTCCTATAACTGTGAGGGATGGAGTTTTCTTGCTACAGAATAGTGACAGGATGTGACATACGGTGGGTAGGCCATGATATAGGGCCTAGTAAGGTCACATATAGTATAAAAAAAAAATGTTAAATTAAAGAACCGAATCATCCCTAATGGATGCTATTATGTAGCACTGCACTTCCGGCCTGAGCCACTGGGGGTGCAGGTTGGAGAAAAAAAAAAATTAATTAAGTATGGAAAGTGGCATACTGTATGCTTCTGACCTTTAGCACCATTAGAGGGTGCGAAAAGCTTCACTCCCACATCAAGATAACATTTGAGCAGTGGGAAGACAGTCAGCAAGACGTGATACAGCATCACCCTTAGTGGGGGATAAGGGGGAGTGGGTAGGACAACAGGGGCTGGGGCGACCGGGTTATTGCAGGACTACCTAATGGAAGGGAATGGTTTCAGCTTGGGAGAAGTTTTGCCATCACCCACTTGACCTTTGCTCTGGTGTCCCATGGATTGCAGAAGCACTGAAGCTTGCACCATGGCATCTTTGGGTCCTAGGTTTTGTCCTCAGGTCTAGGGGAGAGGCTTCTATGGCCATGGGTGGCAGAATATTATGGTATTAGGCAGCAGCACATTACAAAAAAAAAGGGGGGGTGATTTAGAGGCAATGGGACACGGGGGAGGAAAATATTGGTGAAGGAATGTTGAAGATGGATATTAGGGGTATTAGGGTGACACTGGCAGGGGGAAAAGGACAGAGGACCAAGGCACGTTTAGAAATTTAGGGGTTTTAGTAATAGGTGCAGAAAAAGGTTGTGAGGCTTCATTGGCAGAAAGTGAATAAATTAAGAGCTTTGAGGGACGAAATAAATCAAAAGACTAGTGATTCTTCAGATGGTGCAGTGAATTTTGGATCATTGGCAGCTAGCAAGGTTATAAGGTCAAGGCACGTGTGTACACAGCCTTTGGCTCGAGCCACAACAAGTGCAAAATGGGGCCACACCATGGGCCGGGTGTAGTGGTCAGGGAGGAGACGCAGGTAAGGGAGGAGAGCACTTGAGAGGGTTTCTAGCTATCAGAGCTCAGAGTAACATGGATGTAAGTGGGGCATTCAAGGATCAACATGTAGCCAAGGTCCCAATGCTGGTATAGAATGGGATGGCTCATGCCATCATGGGGGTCCACCTGGTCACAGTGGTGGCACAAGTACTGCAAAAGGTGGGGAGGTTACAAGTAGGGGAGTGATCAGGAAGAGCGTGATCAGTGGGTAGCAGAAAAAAAGAGGGTCAGGAGGAGGCCCATTTCAGAACAGTTGTTCGGGGGGAGGGGATTTTTTAGAGGTGCTGCCGCAGGTATGCCAACATACCAGGGGATCCATGTTCCACTACAGCAGCACAGGTGAGTGGATCATTGCCCAGTTCATGGAAGGTGTAACAGGGAAACACAGTTGGGGTGCAAGAAAGGGGGCATGGCCCCATGAGGAAAAAGTACAAAAAAATAATTATCACATGCAATAAGATGAGAGCAGCATTTGAGGCCACAGCCAAATGGGTGTTGTAGGATGGCTTGAGAAAATCGAGCAGGGGACACCCAGCCATGCAAAAAAAAAACCATCAGAAGGGGAAATCACTAAGGAAGTGTTTATCTATCCACAGAAAACTGGAGCAGGTGGGGTGGGGCAGTATGCATATAAAAATGAATGGTTCACATGATTTGTTTATGTGTTGTAGAGACCGGTTGCAGGACAGAAGTACTGGAGCAGCAGGAGACATTTCCGAATATGGTGTGCCAAGAGACAGGCCAAAAAGAAGGCGGGTGTGTGTGTGTGAACAATTGATTTTGAGCAACAAGAGGTCTGTATCTGGTGGAAGGGCAGGAAAGGGGGCTTTTGAGGGCCCTGTTATTGCCATTGATGGATGGAAGCTGCCAGACCAATTCAGAACCTAACTGCATTATGGTACACCTGGGTGACAAGTGATTTTAGGGCACATTTGTGGTTACACATATTTAAGCAGATGCGGGATGACCAGAGTTCACAAGGGGGGGACCTAGAGTCAGGGTGGCTAGTGGAAGATGGCAGTAAGAAGGAGATGGGGGCATGCTCAAGGAACACAAGGCCATAGAGAGGGGCCAGAAAGAAAAAAAAAAGTGTTTGTCAAGGTTTGGCTGGTGAAAGTGATGGCGGCAAGATGACACAAGGAAAATAATAGATTGGTGGTATAGAACAAAGGAACCCAGCTGGTAGGGAAGGGAAAACAAATTATCATCACAATAATCAAGAGGGACATGGATGCAGGGTTGAGGATTTTTGCAGGAGGGATGGAGTTTGGGGGGAAGCCCGCCTTCAATGCAAACTGGAGGCAGACTAGTGAAGAATTAGAAAGAAAATATTTTTGGAGGGGGATTCTGGAATTACACCAAGGTGGGATGTAAGAGAGAAAAGGGTATGGACACCCAGGCATAAAAATGGGGACAGGAATTGGACCTGGCCCAGACAAGAGGACAGGTTGTGGACACCCAGGAATGGAAATGGGGGGGGAATTGACCTGGCCAAGACATTAAGAGATAACCCCTCAGGTTTACATTGGGGGGGGGGGATGAAAGAGAAAACAGACAGGAAAGAAAGACCTCTTCAGGTTTACACCCGAAGGGTGGAGAGGGAAGAAAAATATGATATAAAATGTGATATGAAATGTGATGAAAATATTATATAAATTGTGATAGTTCAAATAAAGATAATATGGAAAATGTTTTAAATATGGCATGTAATGGAACTCAGTATTGTTGATGAAAATTTGAATAACAAAGTTTTAATAAATGCTATGCCGACTGAGCAACCAAAAGCAATACTGAGTGTGGTGTCCTTCTTTGGGCGAAAGGCTCTAGAACAAATTTAATTTGTTTTTACAACAAAATTAGTGAAACACTTGATAGAAAATGACCATGCAATGGACCAATTAAGAAGGGTGGCGCAGAAGTGGCCACTAAAGCATAACTCACCACCATAGCTTGCGACATTGATCCTGTGCCCTATTCTAGAAGGGACAGGGTCTTCGCAGAAAAGTCCTGCGACTTGCAACATGCGGCAATGTACGCTGCATAGAGAGCATACCTGGCCAGCATGTCACAACCACTGCCGCAGGTCACAAGTGCACCCCCCCGCCCAGCAAGGCTCAACCTACACCACCTGCCCCCCAGCCATCAGTACCTGCCCCGCAGTGCCGACCACAACAACTGGCCCCAAATTCTCCATAGTTAAGCCCTGCAGAGCTGCTCACATACCCAGCCCCTCGAAACCCACATTGTCAAATGTGCCACAGGGCGGCGATGTCAACACCCCACCTGTGTCCTGACCCCCGAGTCGCCTGTTGCAAATGTGGCATAAAGCCTGCCCTGGTAGTCTAGGGCCCCCCCCCATGATCAACATACCTGAATTAATGTCTGTCTATTCCCTGGTAGTCTAGTGGCCCCCACCCCGATCATCAGACCTACAGTAAGGACCTCGATACCTGGTAGACTAGCACCCCCATGATCGACTAAAATAAATTATGGCCTGTCTATTCCCTGGTAGTCTAGTGGCCCTCCCCCAAACTGTAGTATAATAATAAATATGAGTCCCATATCACTGGTAGTCTAGTGCCCCCCCCCGAACTGTATTTAAATAAGAAATATGAGCCCCTATACCTGGTAGTCTAGTGGGCCCCTCACTCAGCCATGCCAGCCCACCCAGCACCCCACCAGCCTGAATAAAGGTAATCTGCAACTGGTAAGCAGCTCCCTTTTTTTTGATTGTTTACAATATTGTGCTTTTTTGAGTCTTGTGCAGTAGCACTTAAGCAGTTTACTGTTTGTCCATTTGCTACATTGTTTTTTTAGCTGACTTGCACCAAACTGTTCACCGTTGAGTGAAGTGAGCCCCACACTCTTTGTTTTGTAGTTTATATCTAATAACCTTACTTCATGGCATATAACGTATGCTGATGATCTAAAGATTGGTGGCACATCTTTGGCAATTGAGGATAGCCTTATCTCACAATCTCATTTAAATAAAATCATTGGCTGGGCTAAAGAGTTGGATATGTCTCTCAATATCAGCAAATGTACAGTAATGCATCTGAGGTACAATAACCCAAATACAACATGTCATCTAGAAAATAAGCTTTCGAGAGTGACCACATGTGGAAAAGATCCAGGTGTGTACAACTCAAATGATTTTAATTTTAACAAATATATGATGATGATGATGATAAAACTTTATTTTTATACAGGAAATTCTAATCATTAGGATTATACAATCCTGTTCTCAAGATAGTCCTGTTTGTATTTCACTTAGTTACAACTAAACATAAAATATATAACAATACTACATAAAAACAAAACATAAATAATAAACAACTTTTCAATTATCCAACATTACCTTAAAACACAAATACTACTAAAAGAAATTACAAAACATAAACATATATCCCAAACATACTAGGTACAACAACATTCTATTCTATAAAATTTTAGAATTTCATTTTTAAAAATCATATGATCTTCTAGAGATCTTATTGGAGGGGGTAGAATATTCCATACTTTAGCTGCCTGACATAAAATGGAACCATTACCGTATTTATTATAAATTCTGGTAGGATAGACTCTATATCTATGTACCGATCTCAATAACTCATGCCTACCTTTATTAACTTTAGGGAAAAGTGTTTGAGTAATATAGTGTTCTGGATAAAACATTTTATATTTATGTATCAGTATTATCCAATTTTTTTGAGAAATTATTTCTAAAGGCTGCCAATTCAATTTTATAAGCATATTACAATGGTGAGTTCTATATGGACACTGCAGAACATATCTAGCTATTCTATATTGCACCCTATCCAATCTAATCAACTGATGTTTACTCGTTGTTCTATAAATTATATCCTTATAAGTCAAGGTTGGCATAATTAACTGTTCAGCCACTTTTTTCCTGTCCTTAATCTGTAAACATTTGGTAGTTTGCTCAAGGCTCCTAATTTCTTAGTCACCTTTTATGTTATTATCTATGTGAACATCGAAAGTCAACATGGAGTCAAATGTCACCCCAAATAACAATAACTATCCACCTGTTCTATTAATCTATTTGTATGTGATACGATATGAATCTGTGATTTAGACTTCTTATTTGAAAAATGCACCAATTTAGTTTTTTTAACATTCATCAAAAGCCTTGACCCAGTGAGCCACCCCCCCACCTCGGTAAAGTCCGCCTGAAGCTTCTGTTGAAGATCCATAACAGAACTGCTGGTGGTGATAATCGCAATATCATCAGCATAAAGTCTCACAGCTGAATGTCTCACCACCTGGGGTAGATCATTAACAAACAAGAGGAATAACAAGGGCCCTAAAATGGACCCCTGTGGAACTCCTCTGCCCACATTTCTAGATGTAGACAATGTTCAGAGATCTCCACCTTCTGGGTAATGTCCTGTTAAGTAAAATTTTATCCAGTTTCTAGGCCCATCAACTATACCTACATCTTTAATCTATCCAATAAAAGGGGTGGCTCACCAGGTCAAAGGCCTTCGACAAGTCCACAAATACAACAGCAGTTTCAGACCCAAGTTCAAAGAAGTACAAACCAGATCTTTAAACTCCAGCAATGCTGTAGTTGTGAGTAACCCTTTCTAAACCCCGATTGATAGGGTGTTAACAATCCATATTTGTCCAAGTGTTCGGAGATCTGCCTATTTCACATTTCTCCAAGCACTTGGACAAGATGGAAAGTAAAGCTATGGGCGATAGTTGTTCAATTCTGTGATGTCACCCCTTTATGTATGGGGATGACCATGCTTTCTCTCAGGACAGGGAAAGCATTCAGATATAGCTCCAATTAAAAATATAAGTTACCGTTGAGCAATATAGTCTGCCGCTAACTTAAGAAATCTACCCTCAATTTCATCTGGTCCTGCTGATTTATAGGCATCTATAGACTTCAGTTCCCTGCATACTTCCGATATTTTCAAGGCCCTAAATCTAAAAAAGGGTGAACAAGATAACTGCTTTGACTGCATATCTCCAGATGGAGAAACTCCCAGATTATTACAGCCTGGCAGATCTGCAAAAAATGTATTTAATGCCTCGGATGTACTCTCTGGGTTGTCAATTAGATTTGCCCCAATCTGTAAATTTAAATTTGGTTGTACTCCAAAATTACCAGGATTTGTTAAGTGATTGATAGTATGCCAAAATTTACGAGGGTCAGAATTACAGTTCAGCTTATTTTGATAATAATGGGCCCTAGCCTTTCTTATAAGATATTTACATGCATTCTGTTTTACTTTAAACAACTCCCAATCAGAGGGTAATTTAGATTTTAAAGCTTTTCTCCACAACCTATCTTTTACTCTAATGATTTTCAAGATCCTTTCATTAATCCAAGGTAACTGAGTATGTTTACAGCAAGATCTTAATTTTGGTGCATGATAATCACGAATCTTATGAAAAGTAACGGAAAAATATTCTACAGCTAGGTCCAATTCTGGTACTAATCTACATCTTTCCCAGTTCTCATTAACTATACTTTGCAGGAATCTCTGTTCAGAGAAATTCCGCATATCCCTTTTCTTATTATTAAAGCAATCTGACAGAACCCAAGCCTGTTTTGATACCACAGCCCATATTGGATTATGATCACTAAGTTGTGGTGGTAAAGTTCCTATTGCCTTTATATCTATTAAAGAATTAGTAAATAAGAGATCCAGAATATCAATGAGAATATCAATAAAACCAATTAACTCATTTGGACAATAAAAAACAATATTACATCTAGAGAACACAGTCTTATGTTACCTTTGTTTAGATCTTATCTGAGGCCACACGTAGATTACTGTTCTCAGTTATGGTCACCATATAAAAAAGAAGATATACAAACCATTGAAAGAATACAAAGTCAATTTTCTAAATCAATGAATGGTCTCCATGAGGTAGATTAGGGAAGCAGATTAAAATCTCTGGGTCTAATGTCCTTGGAAGTAAAACACCTCAGGGGAGACTTTTTATTTCTGTGGGATGTAATTGCTGATGTTTATTTATTTACAGAAATGGGCTTTAGTTATAAGCAGGATGTCATTGATACCAGAGGTCATCTATTATAACTTAAGGCTAATAAACCCAACACTACTAGAAGACAACATTTTTTACAGAACAAATAATTTCAGTTTGGAATTCCTTACTCCTAAGCATAATATTATTAAAAAATAAATCTGAATTTAAGAGTCGTTTAGACAATTGGCTGTTGACTGAGAAGAAAAGGATATTGATAGGAGCTTACATGGGCTCAATCCTTTCACTCCTTCTCTCATCTTAGTATGAATCTTAAAGCCTTTGTTACCAACATAGCTTTTCTCCAAGAAATGCATACCATAACTGACCAGAAAAATCTTTGAAGATGAGAATGCGTGGGCTAGGTCTTTGCAGCAGGTGAGAAAAACAAAAGATCAGGTTCCCCCATACTTGTTCACAGAAATACCCCTTTTCAAGCAACAGAGCAAATTATTGGCCCAGAAGGCCACTTTATTATTGTCAAGAGTACCTGGGGGAGAAATGAAATCCTCTTAGCCTTTGTGTATGCTCCCAATAAAGAAGTTGCTCCCTTCTTCACTACCCTACTCTCAGAACATGCTAAACTCATGCTTATTCCAATGTTCCTTGTGGGAGATTGGAACATTGTCCAGGATACTAACCTAGATAGGACAACCAAAACTAGGCAACCTCTGATGCCCACCCAGAGAGCTGGTAAAGTACTATAGGGTACTCTAGGCCTGGTGGAACCTTGGGGAATCCTGCATCCTGATGTCAGAGACTACACTTTCACTTACCCAGTCAATGTCTCCTCCTCCTCCTCCCATCCAGACAATTTTTACATTAGGCTAGAATGTCTCCTACAAGTTCTTGGCTATGAAATCTTGTCTAGGGCATTGTGAGACCACTCCCTTGTTCAGCTTACTATCCAACCCCCTGACCTTCTTGACAGGGATACGTTTTGGAAAATTAATGATCACATACTGAAAGATCCCACCACTTCTTTCAGGAAAATCAATTATCAGTTCTGGATCACACCACACTTTAGAGGGCCTTTAAATGTAGAATCCGAGGGAACTTATAAGGCTAGAATCTACCAGAAAGAGAAAGAGAAAGAGAAAGAGGGAAAAGGAAAGTCTTCAGTTATTAAGCCTTATAAGAGAGAGGGAACAGGACTTTACAGCCACCTCTTCTGATGACGACTGTCTCCAATATAATTCTTTAATAGCCAAATATGAGGACTTGTTAAGAGAAAACTTGGAATAGGCAATCTTTAGAGCAAAGACAAATTAAACAGCTCAAGGAAAAAAAGATGGATGGCTCATTTAACCATGAAGCTTAAACATCAAGAAACTTATAGAACAGTTAAAGGCATTCATACTGTACCATCTGGCCCCTTAAGTATTAACCATAGAGAGATCACACAAGCCTTTGGGAATTACTGAAAAGCATTTTATGTGGCTCTCCCACTTGTGGCACTAACCAGTATCCAGCATTTCCTGGCACAGGCTCAACTTCCAAAACTATACTAGACAAACAATCAGTCCTTGAAGCAGATATTATGGGAGGTCTACAAAGCCATTCAAGAATGATGCCAGACAAAGTTCCCAGACCCGATGGGTTCTCCCCCAACTTCTACAGAGCTTTAGCCACCAATCTGACATCTCACCTAACTAAATTGTTTAAAGAAGCCCACGCCCAGCAGTCATTAGACCCTCAACTTCAAACAGCTCACATCACCCTGATCCCCAAGCCTAATTAGGTCCCAGAGTGCTTACCTAGCTACACACCCAAATCTCTTCTTAACTTAAACATTAAGATCCTGGCCAAGGTCCTTGCTGCCAGAATTAGTAGAGTCTGGTTCCCACTTACAGTGGCAGAACAGGTAAGTTCTTGCAAGGTAGACTCTCTCAAGACCACCTAAGAAAAGTCACCCATATAATGCCACCATCCAGGAAACTGAGGGATCAAGTAGTGCTCATGTCTCTGGACACAGAAAAAGCCTTTGACAGTGTTGTGGCCCTTTATCTTCCACGCACTTAAAGAATTTGGCTTCCCAGACACTTTTCTGTTGTGGATTTGCATCCTATACTCACACCGTACTGCCAAAATAGTATGTAATGGAGTGGATTCCTCCCAATTTCCCCTTGCAAAGGAAATGATACAGGGCTTCCCCCTTTCCCAGTATCTCTTCTGCCTTTACCTTCAGCCCCTTATTAGAGCAATTTTACTTAACAATTGAATTCAAGGGATTCAGGTGGGCTTGAACTACTCCATGATATCTACCCATGTGGATGATATTCTTCTGCATATACAGAATCCCGAACAGATAATTCTACAATCATCAACACTTTGGTAGGCTAGCAGGATTCTGTCTTAATTTGGCTAAAACACAAATTATGCCCCTCAATAAATACATTTACAAAGCAGATGTTAATGAGGTGGGGGAGAACTTGGTCTCCGAGTGGGATAAAATACCTGGCGATACTTGTCACCACATTTTCCAGGGAGATGTTTACCAAAAATTTCAAAGCAACCTACCAATGAATAAAACAAGACTTGAATAGATGAACATCTTTCCCCTTGACTCTCTGGGTGGGCTTAATCTAATTAAAATGAACATACTCCCCAGGATTCTCTATCCCCTTATCATGATGACCCAAATAGTTCCACTCCACTGGTTTTCCTCCCTAAAAGCCATACTCACTAAATTCGTATGGAATAATAAAACTCCAAGATGAGCATACCCTAAGCTCACCCCTTGCAAAATGCAAGGGGAACACCAGCTCCCTGACTTCAAGCTCTATTGTCGCACAGCCAGAGTACAACAATTTTTATGGTGGCAGATCACAGACATTGACTAGCTTAATGTTACCTATCTCCCTCAGTGCCAAACCATAGAAAGAGAACTGTGCCTAAGGGCCAAATTAGACATCCATACCATGACCAGTACAATCTACTATAAACTTCCTACCATTCTCAAGAACACCCCTATAGTTCAGTGCAGGTTTGTCAATTGCTTCACCGGGTACTAAAAACAAAGCCTCTTTTGATACTGCACAACCAATTAGGGTTAACCCCAACTTTAAAATACAAAACAAGACCTTACCAGACTCTTTTCTGGTCCATTCCTCTCTGCATGTTGTACACCAAATAATGCATGACAATACATTCATCAGGTTTGAAGCCCTCAAAAACACACATGGCTAAAGGACACAAATATATTTTCGATATTACAACTCCAACACAAGGGAGCTTCCTCTTTAGGTCCTCTACCATGATCTTTCAGCAAATTGGGAGCATAGGCTGAACTGACTTAATTGGCTGAACATTGACATGACACCTCCCTACAGTATAAGAAGCTGCACCAAATCACTTCCCTCACCAATACTGACCTTTGCACGTATTGGCAAACAGAATTTCCTGAACTAGCTCAGGAAATCAGAACTAAATTATGGCAAGTCCTCTACAAATACCTGACTTGGCTTAAGACTAATGCAGTATAAAATCAACAATAATACAGTATGTAGTACACACCTATAAAACTACCCCACATCAGCCATCTAAACTCTGACAATATACTAGATGTCACACCCATTTGGGCACCCTGAAACACATACTATGAGACTGCCCAAAAGCAGCTTCCTTATGGGCAGCTATGCAGGCTAAGCTGGATCCCCTCTTAAGCCTAAACACAGCTTTTTCACTCCAAATATGCCTGTTAGGCCTAGGCCTTTGACATATATTAAAACTAAGGTGATATCACATCATGTTGATGGCAGCTATCACAAAGAGGGTCGTTTTAAGACACTGGCTGGATAACCCTACACCTACCTATAGGGAATGGCATACAACTATGCTAGAAGCATTAAGAACTGAAACAAATGGTTGCCAATCTACATAATAAGTTGCCAATGTTTAACAAAAGATAGGAATCACTCTATATGCAACTCCTGCTAACTGATTAAGGCTGCCTGCCATATGATATTTTTGTCTACCTTTTATGTGTACTGTACTATGCTCCTTTCTGTTTTTTTAGCTGCACCCTGATTGCTGCTGTATGTAAATATTTTACCGGAACATGCCTTCAATGATCATTATACACCTTGTCCTGTTGATCCCCTGAATGTTGATGGGGTCTACAGGGATACTTATGGGCAATTCACTGTCAACACTGTCGTCTCTCATGTTACTGTTGTAGCATGTTATACATTTTCAATAAAGTTTAATAATTAAAAGAAATAGACAGAAATACCTTTTTGGGACTTTGGCTGTCAGTTTACCAAAATGGCCAGTTATGTGTCGCGAGCTGCAAATTTTTGTGTTGCACATATAAGTGCAACATTAAAGTGTGACACTAAAATCTGTGACACTAAATCGCATCAGGTCTCCTTTATGTACTTTGTTGGATTATTTTATTAGCATTTTAACATTTACACTGCAAATATCAGTTAGTGTGGTGAGAATAATTTCACTCGCTTAGGTAAGGACAGTTTGATCGGTAAATAACCATTCGCAGTTTTTACAGTTTGAAATTTACTGCTCGAACTGTAAAGACTGTGAACAGTACAGGTCCTTAAAAGTTCAAACTGTCATAGCTCCCTGGTGTCTAGTAGCACCTCCTACCCACCAATTTCTGTCCCCTGAATAAATATATATCCAGTGGTCCCTCCCCTATTTTTTGATAGCTGTCCCTGATGTTGTTTTTTTATTCCCTGGTAGGCCAGTGGTCTCTCCCTCATTCTCCGATCGCCATCCCCAATGTTGTTTTTTATTCCCTTGTAGGCCAGTCATCCCTCTCCCTCCCACTCCCCGGTTTTCCAGTTGCCATCCCTGTTGTTGTTTTTCTTTCCCTGGTAGTCCAGTGGTCCCTCCACCCTTCCCTATTCTCCAATCACCATCCCTAATGTTATTTTTCATTCCATGGTAGTGCAGTGGTTTCTCCTCCATTCTCTGATCGCCATCCTCAGTGTTGTTGTTCATTCTCTGGTAGTCCAGTGATCCCTCCCCCATTCTCTGATCACCATCCCCGATGTTGTTTTTCATACCGTGGTAGCCCAGAGGTCCCACCCCCCTCCTCTGTTCTCAAATCGCTGTCCCCCATGTTATTTTTCTTTCACTGGTAGTCCTGTAGTCCATCCTCCCCATTCTGTGATCACCATCCCCGATGTTGTTTTTCATTCCCTGGTTGTCCAGTGCTTCTCCACCCTCCCCATACTCCAATTGTCATCCCAATGTTTTTTTTAAAGCTTGCAAAAGAATAAAAAAGGTCATTCGCCGATCAGTCCTCCCCACCCCCACCTCCATCTCCCACTGAGCACCCACCACTGCACACCCTACAGTACACCCTTAACATACCCTCACTTACCCTGACCCTTCCCTCCTGCAATTACAACTGCAAATAAGCTTTACGCAAGTGGAGACATGGTTTAAATCTCAAAAACTCATACTAAATCACAAAAAAACTAAAACAATGATGTTTCATGGCATCCATAACAAACATAAAAACAAATGTCTATCTATCACAAACAGTGAAGAGACGTTGCTTGAACATGTTCAACTGTTTAAATACATGAGCGTTACCCTCAACAGCACCTTGTCTTACTCTGAACACATTGAGAGCATTGCCAAGATCATGACTACCCACATAGGACTTCTCTTTAGACATATTTAGTTTTTTTTTAATTTATTTCTTATTCGGAAAGTGCCTTTGAGTCAAAGACTCATTTACAAAGGCTCCACGTCACATTTAGTTGGACAATACAACAGTATAACAACAGTATAACATAATTCACATAGACTTGTTACAGCTAATAATGTAACTGGCAAATAGTCATACCATGAGGAGAAATAGTAAGGCTAGATTGTCAGTTTAGAAAGAAGAGCCCAGAGAGAGCTGGGTAGGTGGAGGCAAGAGAGTGGGAGAAAAAGGAGGCGTGCAGGCCAGGGCCGTTGTCAGGGAGGGGCATGGGGGTTTAGCGACAGATGCATGGGGTGGAGGCCTGGAGATGGTCTCTGAGTAAGGTTTTGAAGGGGCCAATTCTGGTTACGTTGGCAAGTGTACTGGGAAGGCAGTTCAGCAGGAAGGGGTCCCTGTGGCTGAAAGATCTTTGGAGTTGGGAGGTTCTACACCTGGGGACCGAGAAAAGAAGCTTGCCCGAGCTACGGGTGGTTCTATGAGTAGGGGCCAGCTGGATAATAGGGAGAGGCCAGTGGGAGCGTGACCCAGGGTGATCTTTTTTGGCCATAAGGCATGTGTGGAACTCTGTTCTGCTATCAAGGTTCAGCCAGTGGGTGTTGGTGTATAGAGAGCAAGTGTGTGTGAGGCGATCACAGCCAAGGACAAGATGGCAGGCTTTGTTCAGGGAGAGCCAGAGTCTCTCTAGGGCTGATGTGTTGGCAGATCCATAAATAAGTATGCCACAGTCAAGGAGGGACAGGACAGAGGAGGAGACAGCAAGCTGAAGAACTTCCAGGGTAAGACAGCGTTTGAGGGGATAGAGCATTCCAAGGTGGACATTCAGGGCGGTGGACAGGAGATGGATGTGCTGGTGGAAGTTTAGGGCAGGGTCAAGAGTTATGCCCAGGTATTTGAAGGTTTCCACTTCCTCTAGGAGGTGCCATTGGAGGTAAAGATTTGAGGGTGGAGTGCCTTCCGGGAGTTCAGCTGATGAGAAAAGTACATGACTTTAGTCTTCTTGTAATTTAGTGTAAGACGCTGTGTAAAGAACCATACTTCGGTGTCAGAGAAGGAGGACTGGAGCGAGCTGTGTAGTAGGGTGGGGACAGGATTGGAGGAAAACAGGACGGCATCATCCGCATACAATAGTAGGTTGCCAGAGCAGGATGAGGGGAGGGAGTTAAGGAAGAGACTGAAGAGTAGAGAACCGAGGATGGACCCCTGGGGGACACCAGAATGGACTGATGGTCTGCTAGAGAGGGTGGTGCCAATTTTGACCTGTTGGTAGCGATCCGACAGGTAGTCCGTAAACCAGCCAAGGGCGTCTAGGGAGAAGCTGATGTTGGAGAGTTTGTTAAGTAAGAGGGAGTAGCTGCCTCACCAATGAAGCCCTAAGCATTGCCATTCAGAGCTCTGTTATATCAATGATCGACTATGGGCTTGTGATCTATGGCTTTGCCACTGACACTGCACTTCAACGAATAGCCATTGCCCTTAACAAGGCATGTCATCTACTGATCTCTGCTTCACGCCTCTCACATACCTGTGTCATCTACAAGCAAGCAAACTGGATCCAACTCCCTGGCAGAGTCAAGTACCAGACCTGCATGCTAGCAAAAAAGATTACCTTAAATCTCCTACTCTCAAGGGTTCAGTCCTTACTGCCCCCAACCCCCGCTGTAGTCCCTGCCTAACCAGGAGCTAAGAATATCTTACTTTTTCTGTTTCACGCTGCTGCACTACCCAAGGACAACGCCCCTTTACATACAGAGCCTCATCCTGGTACAACTCACTTCCTCCTGCTGTTACCAACGACACTACCCTGGGCACTGCATCAGCACCTTGTCCCAATGGCCTCCTGTGAATGTTTCTCCTAACTAAACTTACTCTCCTTCCCTCTAATTTCCCCCCTCTAAGTCCCTCCCATCTTAACCCCCAACTATCTCCTACCTCCTCCCTTTTTATTTCCCCACTATTATCTACATTCTCTCCCCATAGCTTCCTCTACATGTATCTACCATGTCTCCTAGCAGTTTTTAATTTATTCTAGTGATCCATGTTACAACTGTGTTTTTTTATTGTACATATGTTCTTGAATAATATACACAAATTTACTGTAACTTAACATACATACTGTGAATCACTGTACATATTACAGTAATTTCATATGAAACTTTAATGTACCCGACAAAGCCTATGGCTGCTTGAAACTACTATACTTGTTATTGTCCTCACTGTGTTCTGTATTGTTTCCCCTACTTGGAACCTTTGTAAAAGAGCCTTGGCTCAAAGGTGTCTTCCACAATAATAATAAATTAAATAAACTAGACTAAATTTACCTGAGCAGGTCCCAAGTTCGAGATCCACTCTCTGATCGAAGAGACGTCTTGCTGCTGGAACCAGTGACTGCAATATGAGAAATTAAGGTAAATGTGGTTCAATGTATTTCAATGGGGGTTTCAACTTTTATGCAAAAATCAGCCATTTTTCACTTTTTGACAACAAATTTACATAAATACATAGACACTGTCAGCAGATAAGGGCCTATGGTCCACTCAGTCTGCCCATTTGGGCTTGTAAGTTCACTTTATGTTTTCCTAGAAGTCTGTTGCCCCTTACCCTTGACCTCCAGAATTCCCTTATGTCTATCCCATGCATTCTTAATCCCATGATTGTTTCAGCCCCCACCACTTCCTCTGGCAGGGAAAATAATGTGTTCCTGCACCCTGTTCCTCCCTGTAAGGTACTTGTATGTCTCTATCATATCCCCTCTCTCCCTCCTCTCCTCCAGGGAGTACATATTCAAGTCCTTCAACCTGTCCTCATAGGACTTGTGATGCAATCCCTGTACCATCTTTGTTGCCCTCCTTTGAACCTTCTCTACCCTGTCTATGTCCTTACATAGGTAAGGTATTCAGAACTGTACAATGTACTCCAGGTGGGGCCTCACTAGTGTCTTGTATAGTGGAATTATGACCTCCCTTTTCCTGCTGGTGATGCCCCTGCCTATGCATACCAGCATCCTATTTGCTTTACCTGCTGCCTTGTTGCACTGTTTCCCTACCTTGAGGTCATCAGAGATGATAACCCCAAGGTCCGTTTCCTGCTAGGTGCATGCTGTATCCTTACCCCTCAACTGATATGTTGTTCCAGGGTTTTTGTGCCCCATATGCATTATCTCACACTTCCTTACACTGAACTTCAACTGCCAAATCCTTGACTATTCTTCAAGCTTCTGCAGGTCCCTCCTCATTCTGTCCACACCCTCGGGTGTGTCCACTCTGTACGGAGCTTTGTGTCATCAGCGAACAGGGAAATTCTGCCTTCTAGGTCCTGTGCAATGTCACTGATGAAGACGTTGAATAGGATCGGTCCCAGCACTGATCCCTGTCATACCCCACTGGTTACTCTTCCCTCTGTGGAGTGACAGCCATTTGCAACATGACCTTTTGGAGACCTCACCTCATGAACAATATGCCTATCATTACACAACTCCTGCCTGAAAGGTGATTTCGAGGTTGCTTGGGGAATTCACTTTTTGGGTAAGATTTGAAAAATATTTTCTGCCCTTGTTCATGAGGCGGGGTCATAAGAAGGATGTGTTGAAAATCTGGGGTAAAAATGTGTAAAAATGGCAAAGTTATGCCCATTCAATGCAATTTTGCTATACATGCTCCTAACTTTGGAAATGTTATGTATTTTGACCCCACATTTTCAACATAACCTTCTTATTACCCCACCTCATGCATATCACAGCTATCATTTTTCAAATCCTGGCCAAAATGTGCTTCCTCACTTGTAGTATGGAATGGCGTTGCACCACATTTTGGTGAGGATATGAAAATATTTCTGTAGCAGGTAAATGAGGTGGGGTGATAAGATGGCTATGTTGACAGTTTGGTCACTGTTGTTCTATTAATGGAAGTGCAGGACCCTAACACTGCTACATATGTTTACACACCTAGGGAGGGATGGGAATGCAGGGCCCAAATGGCCATGTGCTTTCACTGGCAAATAAGGGTATGATTATACTATCTCAAAAAACAAGGAAATAAATTGCAAAAACACTTTGTTAATGCTCTAGTTAGGGTTAGAGCATAAATGAAGTTTATTTTTCAATTTATGTCTAACTATCTATCGATCTATCTATCTATCTATCTATCTATCTATCTATCTATCTATCTTATATATAAATTGCAGAAAAAACTGCATTAATGCTGTAATTAGGGTTACAGCAATTAAAGTAGGGAAATGTGGCATCGGGGTTTCCAAACCTAACACCCCACTCCCACTCTGCACACACCAACAGGCATCGGGGGTGTGCTTTGGGTTCATCAGGCCTAATGCTCATCCCATTCCATAAGTAAATAAGCTCAGATGGGTACAACATTGGAGAATTGGTTGAGCATTATGGCTGACGACCCCAAATCAAATCCCCAATGCCTGTTGGTGTGTGCAGTACGGGGGTGGGATGATAGGTTTGGAAACCCTAACGCCACATTTCCCTACTTTTGTGGCTGTAACCCAAACTAGAGCATTAACACAGTATTTTGTAATTCATTTCCTTACTTTTTGAGATATTATATTCGTATCCTTATTTGCAATAGTATAATCATATCCTTATTTGCTTGTGGGAGCACAGGGCCCTCCAGGTCCTGCACTCCCACCCTTCCATAGATGCGTATGCGTACTGTACATAGCTTCCATTTATAGGACAACAGTGACCAAATTGTCAGCATAACCATCTTATTACCCCACTGCACATACCCGCTACAGAAAATTTCCGATTTCCCACCAAAACGTAATTCCGCACAACTACAATGTCATTCAGCGCAACAGGTAGGAAAACACACTTTGGCCAGGATCTGAAAAATGACAGTTATGAAATACATGAGGTGGGGTAATAAGAAGGCTATGTTGCAAATCTGAGGTCAAAATATAAAAAACTTCCAAAGTTATGAGTGTGTGTAGCGAAATTGCAACAAATGGTCATAACTTCGCCATTTTTGTATATTCTGACCCCAAATTTTCAACCGAACTTTCTTATGACCCCACCTCATGAACAAGAACAGGAAACATTTTCAAATCCCACCTGAAAGGTGAATTCATTAAATGACTGAAAAATCACCTTTCTAGCAGGAGTTGCATAAAGACAGTACTAATGTTCATGGGGTGGGGTCCCCAAAATGCCATGTTGAAAATTCGGGGTCAAAATGTCAAAAAATGGCAAAGTCATGCAACAAAGTTAAAAACCCCATTGAAATACATTGAACCACATTTACCTTAGTTTCTTATATTGCAGTCACCAGTTCCAGCAGCAAGATATGTTTTTGATCAGAGAGTGGATCTTGAACCTGGGACCTGTGCAGGTGTGTGAGGATGTGTCGGGGTGTATGGGGAGTGTGGTGATGGGTGCTGATTGGGAGGTGGGGGTGGAAGGGCTGATTGGCGATGGACCATTTTCTTTTTTTACAGGTTTGCAAAAAAACATTAATCATCAGGGGATCAGTTTCTTCATTTCAGGATTGTGGGTGAAATGGGAGGGGGGTGTTACTAGACACCAGTGAACAAAACAGAAATAACAGGGACAGGGATCATAGGGTGGGGGGAGTGCCACTAGACACCAGGGAATGAAATTTAAATTAATATGAGGGTGATCCGTGGTTGGGGGTGCCATGGAGTAAAAAAAAATAATGGGGATGGCAATTAGTGAGTGCAGGGTGCCACTAGATACCAGGGAATGAAATTTATATTAATGGGACAGTGATCAGTGGGTGCGGGGGTGCCACTAGAGACCAGAGAATAAAAAAAATTAATGGGAACAGCGATCGGTGGGTGGGGGGTGACATAGGCTTCATCCCTCCTACCTCTCATGTTCACTCTCTTCCCCCTCCCCCCTCCCACTTCCTCTGATCCTCAGACACTCGTACTTTGTTGGTCCCCATTGAACCACTCTCATCGGTCAATCAGGCTTCACCCATCATTTCCTGAAAATCTGGAACTCCCCCCACCAAATAGGGCATTCCTCCTCCTCCTCCTCCTCCTCCTCCTCCCTTGCCTCTGCCTTACACAGCTTTCTCTTATCTAACTGCTCCTGCTTTAACCCTCCTTAAACATCCTCCTATGCCTCTGCTCCTCTCCATGACTCGCATCCCCTATTAAACCTGCCTCCCCCCGAGCCTGCTTCTCAGCACGTTCTCCTTTCCCTTCACCACTTACCCCCTCACTCCTACTCTTAGCCTTCTTCCATTACCAACTGCCCCTGCTTAGTTTTGACTTTTGGCAGGGTTCTCAGCATCCTGGAGGGGTCTAGCACTGGTTAAGCTGCCTCCTCCCCCTCCTCTCCCCCTCACTCCTTTCTATCCAACTTGTCCTCACCTAAATCTGCCCTCTGTCAGGATTCTTAGCACCCTGGTGATGTCTACTCTCAGGTAAGTTTCTTCCCTCCCTCCTTTTTTCCTTTTCCTCTTCTATCCCCCGCCTATTTCCCTCTGCCCAACTTGTCCTCACCTAATTCTATCCCCTTGCAGAGTTCTCTGCATCCCAGTGGGGCCCAGCACTGGGCAATTACGCTTCCTTCCCTCTCCTCCTCCTCTATCCTTTCTACCCAACTAGTCCTCAACTAATTCTGCACTTTGGCAGGGTTCTCAGCATCCTGGAGTGGCCTAATCTTAGGCAAGCTTCTTCTTTCCCTCCTCTTCCCTCTTTCCCCCTCATCCTTTCTTTTCTCTCTTCCCAACTTGTCTTCATCTAGGTCTGCCTCATGGTAGGGTTCTCAACATCCTGGAGGGGTCCAGCACTGGGAAATGACTTTTCCTTCCTTCCCCTTTCCCCTCCATCCTTTCTACCCAACTCGTCCTTACCTGACTCTGCTCTCTGCTCTCTGGCAGGGTTCTCAGCATCCTGAAGAGGCCTAGTCTTAGACAAGTTTCTCCCACTCCTCCTCCTCCACCTTCCCTTTACCATCCCCTCTACTATCTCTACCCAACTTGTCCTTGCCTACTCCTGCCCTTTATTCTAAGTCATCACCTCATTCCTCCACTGGCAGTGATCTCTGCATTCTGAAGGGCCAGTTCCAGGTATGACTCATCCTTCCCCACCTTATCCCTTACCCCCACCTCCCTCCTGAGCTCCCCATCCCCCTGCAATTAAATAAAGGAATTAGTTCATTTGAGCTCATAACTTGCATATTTGTTCTGTCTGAGGTGCTCCCAGATTGCACTAGCCCTGTATTAACTTGCCCCTCGCAACTGATTTTGTTTGCTCATTTTGGTCTGGTAATGTTCCCCCCGTTGTTATCCTCTCCTTTCCCCAGCTGGTTTCCCCTGTCTGCCCTTTAACCCTCCTTGATGTCCTCTCACTGCACCTCATTCATTCAATAATTGCTAAATGATCTGCCTCTTAACTATGATCCATTCCTGCAAGGAGTTGGCTCCAAGGATACATTACATTTCTGTACTATGTTCCTCAGATATGCCACTTGTAATTAAATGCATATTTCACAGGTATGATATATTTAACTGTATGTTATGTCACAAATGCAATTGTATGATTATTTATGATATTTTTTAACTGTATGTCTTGTTACAAATGTAACTGAATGTTTAATTTCTCGGATATGTTAAATGGTAAACTGTATATCTAATTCTTCATCCAATTGTACCCCCGTTGCACCAGGAGATGAGCAACTTGTTGTTGAGCGTGCCTTTATTGTGAAACATTTCAATAAATAAAATAAAAAAGACTGTAAAACAGGTTCTCTAAGCATATGGCCACTAATGTGTTGTAAAAAGTCAGCTAGCTTTAAAACCCTTGCTTCTGAATATTGATCAGGCAAAAAAGCCTATGTTATCTCAAGGTGCTCTGAAATCCCAACAACTTGCGAGCAATCTAGGGACTTTATACTGGAAAACATCTGGGATTCCACCCATTTCTGGTACCCCTTGAATGTGACAAATGTTTCTGGGACCCCTGAATCCTATACTGCAGTTCCTTCTGTAGAGAAAATACCCTGTCATATTGTATGGCTATCATACCAGTTCTGGCAAATTTAATCTGATCTGAATAATTCCCCAGGGTTCGACTAGTCAAATCAATTAACCTATGTAGATGGGCTTGCAAACGTATGTATTTTTTATAAGCAGCGTTAGATTGATAGGAAGATGCATGTTAAAAAAATACTTTAAAATCCCTATTGGTGTCCTCCCACCAGCTGTCCAAAAATCATATGGTTCCTATACCAAAAGTCTAGCATGCCATAACCCCTTCCACTTATCTTGTATTTTAACCTGAGCCCCTGCCACTAGATATCAGAGAATAAAATTAAAATTAAGGGGGATGGTGATCGGCGGGTGGGGGGAGGGTTACTAGACACCAGGGAATAAAATGAAAATGAATAAGGGACAGCGATCGGCAGGTGGGGGGTGCCACTAGACACCAGAGATGGCAATAGAGTGTAGTGGGGGAAACCAACCACAAGGGAAATAGTGGCTTACAGGTCACACTGCAGCTGGCAGCACAATTTCAGCTGCCGCTGCAGAAGTCAAGAAATTCCTGCTGATCTCGTACAGAGAATGTAGGGGAAGTGCTCCTCTTGCTAAGCTGGGCCGCCCACCACCCAGGATTTGGGGTGCCCAGAAAAGGTATTTGTTGGCATAAAATTAAAAAGCAAACATCAGAATCTAGCTAAATAGGTCCTGTTTAGCTAGATTCTGATGTTTGTTTCTTGAAATCCCTTCATTTTATGTGTTTTCCACCTTTGTTAGTTCGGGAAAACAGTAACAAGATGACTGCTGGCATGGCACAAAAAATGATTGGTGCCCTGCAAGTTCAGTGGTGCGAAAGCAAAAATAAGCATTTGTGGCATCTGATTTTTAATTTTGCAGAGCAACGTTATCAAAAAAACCCTAATGCACATGTGCAGATTGGAAAACAATAAAATCTAAAGTCTTTTAACTCTAGAACCCTTTAATATTTTCTCACCAGATCTGTCAAAGGCACTACCTTAGGACATGGCACATGTGCCTTGCAACTTTGGGAAAAAATTCCATTCCATGTAGGGTGTAGGGGAGATAAAAAAATTCCCATGTTACGTATAGGAAAAAAGTTAGATTTTTACAAAAAATGTCACATGCAGATCTCAGAAATGCCACATGCTGCCATTACAAAAATTTCCACACATCAATACCTTTCCTCCTAGACAACACATACAAAATCTCAGTTCATTTCGTCAAAGGAAGCTAGAGATATTAATGTGCAAAGTTAGGGGTTTAACATTAAACAGGCTTCTCAACCCTAACAATAGACATTACAGGGGTGCAGTTGCACTCCTATAGTTAGGATTGGATCGGCACTTCTATGTTAAATGCAAAATTTTGCACCCTAATAACTTTGACGTACTTTGGCAAAATAGCCTGTAATTTGGCCCAGTCATTCTGCCAGCGTCTCAAAATATGAAAAGTTTCATGACAGCATTTGTATGGAGTGCTGAAAAACAGAAAAGATACTATTTTTTTCCCTAGACTTACCATGGGATTTTTTGCCATCGTCTACAGCCCACATGGTATGAGAATTTTTTCCTGAAATTTTCAGGGATTATGGGGTGTGTGTCAAGGGTAAGCCTTTGGATGGTCTGGTAGTAGTTCAGTTTAGTTTATTGATCAATCACTAGACATTTTCAAGTGTAAAACAAGCATGTATTTATTTATTTATTTATTGAAGTTTCACCAGAAAAATCACACTGAGCAACAAGTTGCTCATCTAACGGTGTGTCCTGGGGAGAGGGAAGAGGGGAACATAGGCAATACAATGTAGATAAATCAAATGTACATTTTCAATTACAGTTTGGTATGGCATATATACAGAAAAGGGTGCCGATAAAGCGAATGCACATATGCAAAAATGGTCGGATAAGACATAAACATAGGTAGAAATGAAACAAATACATTTACTGTACAAAGTTATACAAATACTACAAAAAAAGCAAAATATGCTTGAAGTGTAATAAACATTGTGAAATACAGCAGAATCTTCATTGACAAGTGCAGTTCGAGGAGTAAACATTGTGTAGGGCCTGGGAGATGGAAGAGAGGGATGAAAAGTGTCAGATGGGCACAGGCAGTGAGTTCCAGAGTGTTGGGAAGTGATAAGAGAAAGCTCCTTGGCTGCTTGTAGTAGTACATCGTGGAATAGCCAGGTGCTAGAGTCAATGGATCTGAGAGAATGGTGTGGGAGAGACAGAAGGGAAAGGGAGGACGAGGATAGGTAAAAGGGGAGAGAACCAAACCAGAATTTAGAGGTAAATTTCATGTAGTGCAAGAGTCATCTACACTCCAAAGAGGGAAAAGCAAGGGAGTGGCAGAGAGAACAATGGTAGGTATGGGGGAGAGTCAAGAGCAAAGTGACAAAAAGCATTGAAAAGAGAATCCAATCTGGATAGGGAAGACTTAAGAGCAGCACAATAGACTATGTCGCAATAGTCGAAAATAGGGAGAATCATTTTCTGAACAAGGTCATACCTAGCCAACAGAGGTAAGCAGCTGCAGTTCCTATAGAGGGCATCACGCTTGGGGTGCAATTTCTTCAGGATGGCGTCGACATGTTCAGAAAAATTTAGGTGTCAGTCAAGCCAAACACCTAAACATCTGAAAGAGGTGGTATCCTCAAGTGTGGTCCTGTCCGGAGTGTGGAAGGTTGGTAGGGAGGGAAGCCTAGAGAGTCTCTGACTTGTGCCAAAGATCATGGAGACTGTTTTCTAGTAGTTCAGGAAAAGCTGATGTGATGCAAACCAGTGCTGAACATTATTGAAGTCGAGTTGGAGGCTAGAAGATACATCAGAGGGAGAGTGGCCAGAAGTGAACAAGATTGTGTCAACAGCATACATATGGATAGAGGAGGAGGAGGAACATACTGACGGCAAGTCATTTAGGAAAATAGAGAATAAAAGTGGGCCAAGTATAGAGCCTTGAGGCACATCAGTTGAGATGGTCTATGGTGAAGATGTGGAATCAGCTATTTTAACTAATTGAGTTCTTCCTACTAGGTAGACTTTAAGCCAGTTACAGGCCAACTGGGATAGACCAGCTGAGGAGAGGGTCTCAAGAAGGAGGGTGTGGGAAACAGTGTCAAATGCATTGGCAAGGTCGACAAAGATGGCAGATGTGATATGACCACTATCCATGGAGGAAAGTATAGAATCAGTAAGCCTAAGTAGGGAGGTGGTGGTGGAGTGATTCTTCCAAAATCCAGACTGGAATGGAGTGAAAAAGGAGGAGTCATCCAGGAAAGAGGATAGCCGAGACAGAGAACTGGGTGCTCCTGAAGTTTAGCCAGGGTAGGTAGAAGTGAGATGGGGTGATAGTTCCCTGAAACAGAGGGGTCACCACCTTTAGGTAGAGGAAGAACAATGGCATGCTTCCAGGCATTAGGGACAGAGGCAATGAGGAGAGATAAGTTGAGTAGATCAGTTAGGGGGATGGAGATAGGAGGGGCAGATAGGTAGAGTAGCTTGGGGTCCAGGCCATCAGGTGAGTTGCCTTTTGTAAGGGTTAGAAAGAGAGAGAGAGAAGTGTATGTAGGGTGTCATGTGGAGAGATGTGAGAAAAGGAGAAACTCATGGCTGGCAGTTGTGAGGGGTGGTTGGGTAGGTGTAGCCAGGGATGTGTGTGGTGAGGATAGGGAGGTTAGCAGAGCTGAGGCACAGGTTGTAAAATAGAAATTAAATTCTGCCACTAGAGCAGGGTGTTCGATTATGAGCTGGTTGTTCATTTTGATGACAGGAGGTGGTGGTTTATTTTGGGGAGAGAAGAGGGAATGGGTCACCTTCCAGAACTTAGAGGAGTTATTTATATTTGAGATGAAAGTGGATTTGAAATATTCTGCTTTGGCAAGCTGGTTGACCTTAGTGCAGGAGTTTCAGAGTGAGCAGTAGATAGAGAGATCTTGAGGAAGTTTGGTGGATTTGTGGAGCTTCCAGGCTTGGTCTCGAGCACGTTGGCAGGCTAGCAGCTCAGGGGTAATCCAGAGGAGGTAAGAACCCAGAAATCTCACATGCCTTAATGGAGCATGTTTGTTCCAAATACAGAGGAGGGTGTCTTTGAAATAAAGCATGATCTATGGACTGGGCACAGGCTATCGGAGTCCAGTCAGCATGGGTGAGGTCATGGTGGAGTGGAGCAAGGTCCAGGGAGTTGTAGAATTGGATAGTAAGGAGTTTGTGGGGGGCCTTATGTCTATGGACTTTTCTAACTAGGTAGATCACGTGATGATCACTGAGCACATTTGATAATAAGCCTGATTGGACAATACTATGAGGGTGGGAGGTGAGGGCCCAGTCTAAGAGAGTGTGGTTTAATGTTTTGTGATTTAAATGGGTGGGTTCAGTAATTAATTGGGACAAGTTGAGGGTAGTAATGTCAGAACATGGTTTACCTAGGGAAGGCAACAGCCAGTTCAGGCTGAGGTCCCCTAACAAATAAAGTTTGCCAGAAGAAGAAAGGAACCTTATTGTGGTAACTAGGTCAGTGGCTGTGGAGTGGTTTAAACCTGGCTGGCAATAAACCCCAGCTTTAAAAATTGGCACAGAAAAAGGGAGGGATAGTTGAAGGATGAGTGCTTCATAGGCACCTGGGACCAAAGTGGACAGGACCATCGAGATCTTGAGTCGGGAGGAGGAGTAGCTACCTATATCCCATCCCATGCCAATCCGATCTTGGCAGGTAATAGAGTACCCATGGATTATTAAAGATGCATCAGAGACTTTGTTTGTTAGCCAGGTCTCTGATAAAATAAGGATGTCAGGAGTGAGGGAACTAATCTGAGGGAGTAGGAGGTCAAATTTAGGAAGGAGACTGCAAATATTAAGGTGGAGGATTTTTAGGCCACGAGGGAGAGTCAAAGGGAGGAGGGGGAAGGAAGGGGGATAGGACAGGAGAAGTTGCCACTGTAGGGCCTGGGTTGGGATTAATATCACCAACAGAGAGAAGTAGGAGGGAGATAATAATAATAAGATGTATTTTGGTGCTTTTGTACCAGGGCTGGGTGATGAAGAAAGGAGAGTGGAGTGATAGGATTACACTATAAGGGTGTTAAATTTTAAGAAGGGCGAGAAGAGCGAGAGAGTAAGGTCCAAAGTAGGAGAAGAAGATGGCCTTAAGGGAGAGTGGGTCCAGGATAAATTAGGAGTAGTGGGGGCTATAGCAAGGCTGTGCCAGGGTTAGATTATAACTGGGAGGCTATCAGCAGGAGTCCGGCAAGATGGAAGTGTGATAAGGGAGAGGGGGCACAAGTGACAGCAGGGTTGCAAATAGTAGGAGGAGGAGGTGTAGAGAGGAGAACTAAGAAAAAATTATCTTGGACTGTGCAGTGTTATGTATGGAGTTGCAGAAAAACAGACAGTGCAAACGAGTTCTTGCTCCTTAAGGTTCAGAAGAAAGTAGTGCTCAAGGGAGGCCACTAGTGGAGGGACCTTGCAACAAACAAGTGATGTTTAAGCATCTAGAATATAGAGGGAAAGTTCTAGGTAAGGTGGGGGAGGGGTGGAGGTTCAATGACAGCAAACATATGATAAAAGTAACTCTGTTAGGATGGCCAAGGGGAAAGAGCAACAGCAAGCAGTGGGGCAGAGCTTTGGAGAGGCATGGGTTCAAGACAAGCAGGTGGTTAGTGAAAGGACTGTTAAAAGGAAGATAGAGAATTACAAGGAGCTTGCTGAGAGAGCTTGTAGGTGGGAAACAATAACAAAAGGTCAACTTATGTCAATAAGGGGAGTGGAAGGTGTCCAGAGCTTGACAGTGCCACCTAGTGGAAAAGCTGTATGAAGAGCAAATGGGAAACTGACCTGATTGGTTAAACAGTTAGTAAAGCCAGCAAGCACCAATCCGGGGTGGGGGGAAGGAGTGGGCTACTGCAAGTCTGCAGATGAATGATGTTGGAGGTAGGACCTCCATACCTTCTAGCAGCTCCTTGTAGCAGGCCTCCCAGCTGGGGTGCAGTAGGTGGGGGGATGTATGTAAGCTGGCAGCTGAGGAAATGTACAGTTACAGAAATACATTGATATATAATAAAATCATCACTGAAAATAATAATTCAGCATCGGTCACGTACATATAGATATATGAATACATAGTTCAACATGTCTGTCATTCACAAGCAGCATTAAAGAATAACAAATAATGAGATGATAAAGTGACTACAATATTCAAGCATTGTCAACAGAGCTGCATCCACTTCCCATACCAGGATTTAAATCTACTGTGAACTCAGCTTAGCAAGATATCCAAGGCCTACCACAGTTAAATGGATTTATTAAACTTGACACAAGTTCTAGCAATAGTCTCTAAATAGCCAGCAACAACTCAGGTTCATAATGTCACAGATGAATCCGCGCATACAACTATGCCACACACAAAACAGCGTGCAGCAAAATAAGGTTGGGACACAACGCAGACCCGACCACCATAGCGCACGCCATTGGCAGCATGCTAAACTCTTTGTTTATGTGGGGGGGGGCTCCATCCCCTGCACCCCCTGACATGAAGGGCTTTGCTCCCACATACCCCCAACTAAAATAACCAACTCTGAGGGGGGGTGTGGACTGAGGGGCAAAAGACAAATTTGGGAGCAGAGCACTTAGTTTTTCTTTTTTTTAAACCTAAAAAAAATATCGAGAGATTGGGAATCAAACCCCAATCCCCCGGTTACCACTACGCCAGGTGCTTGTGCCTTAGCCACTCCACCACGGGAGTCAACCAGGAACAGCACTTCTGGTGTGTTCACTCTTTCCTTCCATTCCTATTGTGTGACGGGGTAGCGGTTGTTTCCTATCGTTATTATACCCCTTTCGCTGTACTGCATTCCATGCTTTAGACTGTGGTTATTCATGCTCTATTTCGGTAGTGCTATAGTTACCCGTTACCGCCAGCAACAGCCTTGATTATAATAATATCATTCATTGCAAAAAATAATTTTAACAACATGTTCTGATCATTAGACTGAATAGAGTTGCATAGGGGAACCAACCACTTATTTCTGGGCTTAGTATACCAGGGGCATATGAACATTACTCGGTACAAATCTTCAGGGAACTAATCTGTGCAAGAACAAAACCTTGCCTGCAGTGTAGAAGTCTTACTATATCTAGCAGTGAGGATGTTGCTAGGAAACATTTCCATCCTAAACTTGGTATATAACATCCTTTGATTGTAATCTGTAAGAATGTCTAGATAATATTGTTAATAGTGTAAACTATCATTTGTCTTACCCATGGTGAAATACAGTATGTAGGGCAGAAATAAGTTCTAGATCCTGTATTCTGTATTGATTAATAACCTTGTGAGTGACATATGCTTGATATTTTATGCTAATTTTAATTCCTCTGGCATCATAACTTCTTAAGTAATCCAGGCCAGTATCGTGAAGCAGCTGAAAAATTCTAGTGAACCATTTAGATTGTAAGTGGCCCAAACTGAGCAAGGCATATTTTTTTTTAGACACAAGTATGTCAGTCTATCATGATTGTGTTATATGAGTCTAATCCAGAAATTTACTCTCCTAGCAGCAAAGTAAGCCTGCAAACTGGGAAGCCCCAGTTCAGATCAGAGCAGACAGTACTGAATTACTTAGACCCATGCTTGACCTTAATAGCTTATTGAAAGGGGTTGCTAAGCTATCATTATTCTGAATAACCCACATTTCCCCATTATGTAAGGTTTGTGCATTGTATTTAGCTTTAACAGCAGTAATAGTATACTTGAATTGCCACCATATGTTTTACTGAAAATATTAAGAGAAGTGGCAGTTTGTTTGAGCCTTACTTTTAAAGCATTGATATGTTTAGTCCATCTGCCATTCCCTGAATGTTGCAGGCCCAAGTAAGTATATCGTTTAACACTATTTTAGGACCAACCTTCCATCTCCTCTTGACAGTATTTGTGCCAGAAATTAGCACCTGATTTTTGCACTCATTAATCTTTAATTTGGAACTGTTTGCATAGTTTTCCAACATGTTTAATTTTGTTTGTAGACCAGATTGAGTAAGCGATAACACCAAATCATCAGCATAAGCTAGGACAGCACAGTGTTTGCCTCAAATTTTAGGGGAGTCAGACTGTGTGCATTCTAGTTGCACTAATAACTTATCAGTGTAGATGCAAAACAAAGGTGCCAGTACACAACCCTGCCTAACCCCGGTGTTTGCTTGAAAGCTGGACAATAGTTGACCGTATTTACCCAATCTTACTTTAGCCCAAGTGTCCATGTGTAATTCTCTGATTATAGCAATTAGTTTGTGTGAAACTCTTTTTAGTTCATCAAGCTCCAAAGGAGGCCCTGTGAGAGGGTATCAAATGCTGGGCTAAATTCAATGGAAGCAGCATGGAGTTTTTGCTAAAACAGCATAACATATTTTTCAAACAGATGTCTAATAATGAAACAGTTGTCTGTTGTGCAATACCCCAGGCAGAACCCTACCTCAAGATCCAACAGTCCTCCTAATGTTACAAGTTGTTGCGAGAGTCTTTGAAGCACTAATTTAGCAAAAAATGTTCCCAAATTGTCAAGAAGTGAGACTGGCCTGTACATCGATGAGTCAGTTTTATTCTCCATTTTGTACAGTAAATAGAGATAATCAGTGTACCCTTCCATGAATGTGGAAATTCAAGCCTGCTGCAGCAAGAGTTAAAGTATAATGTGAGTACAGTAGCCCATTTTGAGGGGGCAGACAAAAAGACCTCGACCGGAATTAGATCCAGCCCAGAGGCCTTGTTGAACTTAAAAGATGCAATTATGAAGTAGACTTCAGATCTTGTAAATGGGGTAAAATGAGTCATATCTATGTTCAGTGAGAGCTGAGGTAACACAGTCCCTGAGACAAAAAATGTTCCTGTATAAGAGTTAATCCAGGGAGATGTGAGAGCCAATTTCAAATTTTGAGTTGTTAGTCCCCTTGGCAAGCAGGAGCCAATAGGACTGATACTCATTCTTATTAATAATGTTTAGCATATTGTGCCACTGTTTTTCATAGATACATAGTTTCATAATCAGATACGAGTTCTGTGAACAATCTGTCCTTTGTGAACTCGCCACCTTTTAATCCTATAGGTGGAACATATGTATTTTTCCCCCATATATTGATCTAATCTATTTTTAAATGTATTGATATTGCTACTTTCAACTACATATGGTGGTAGTTTGTTCCAGTTTTGAATTATCCTTTGTGTAAAAAAATCACATATTTTCTTTGTTGTGCTAGTTTCACCATCTAGTCTAAATCCATGAGATCTTGTTCTTTTATTTGTTTCCTGACTTCTACTAATACTAATGCTTTCCATCAAGCAGTCATCGTGTATTGCTCTGAATATAAGACACAAGTCACCTCTAAGTTGCCTATATTCTGCTGAGTATAGGCCAAGAAATTTTAATCTGTTATTATATGAGAATTCCTGTAGCTCCCTTATTTTTTTAGTTATTTTCTTTGAACTCCCGCTTTTAGTTTCTTACTTTTAACTGTGTTTGCCACTGTAAACTGGGAGCAGTATTCAATATGTGGTCTTACCAAAGTTGTATATAGGGGTATCATAATTTTAGACTCCCTACTCTTTATATTAGATAGTATACAACCCAATAGCTTGTGGCATTTTTAACAGTCATAACTGGTATGAACATCTGTTGTTAATTTGTTTGTCATTACTATTCCCAGATCTCTTTCTTCAGTAGTGACTTATATTTCCTGATTATCTATATAATATCTGTGAATAAGATTTCTAGCACCAAAATGCATTACTTTGCATTTGGAAATGTTAAATTGCATTTTATTTTCCTTTATCCAGGCTGCCAATTTGTCAAGATTATCCTGACGTTTTTGTCCATCTAGTGGAGATTGTACTAAGGCTTCTAATTTGCAATCATCTGCATATTTAGTTAACCATGCATTGTTTGTCATCTGTAGAGTATTAAGCAAGATGTTAAATAGTGTGGGCCCCAGAACTGAGCTCTGAGGAACCCCGTTAGTCACCTCTCCCACTCTGAGCAATAACTCCTAATCACAACACTGTGTAGCCTGTTTTCTACCCTTGATATTATCCAGTTTATAATGTTATTATCCAACTTAATCTTATATAGGTGTTCAATGAGTTTTTTTATGGGATACTTTTTCAAATGCTTTTGCAAAGTCTAGGTATATGACATCTACAGGTATCCCCTTTCCCATTGCTGCACTAACCAGTTCAAAGAAAGATATCAGGTTAGTAAGACATGATCTCCATTTAGTGAACCCATGTTGGGAAATGTCTATTAATCCTTCTGTTACCAAATGATCCAGAATTCTGTATTGTATCACTCTTTCTAATATTTTTCCTATCACTGAAGTCAGGCTTATGGGCCTATAATTTTTAACTTCCCGATTTATGTATTGGAGTTATGAATGCTTTTCTCCATTCCAGAAGTACTTTTCCACTTTGCAGTAATAAATTAAAAAGGTGTGTAAATGGTCCCACAAGTTCAGTTAACAATTCCTGTAAAAACCCAGGTGTTATTCCATCTGGGCCCTCTGAATCATTGGGTTTAAGCACCTTGATAATTGTTTTGATTTCTGTTTCTGTAATGCATGTATAAATGTCTGTTAAAATATTTGTTGCTTTCTGTATCACCTCTTTGGGTTCATATACTGTTAAAAAGTAAGTATTTAGTTCAGCAGCTATATCTGATTCCTCAGTTAATGTACCTTTATCTGTAATTCTAGGTCCTGTCCCTTTATGTTTCCCACGTAGTGTCCCAATATAATTATAAAATAGTTTTTTGTTGTCCCTAACCTTGTCTATTAGGTTTAGTTCCATGTTGCTTTTGGATTTTCTGATCATACTTTTTAATTGTTTGTTACATTGTTTTATTTTTAGTTTTAAACAGTTAGTTTGATTTTTCCTAATTTTTTTTAAATAACCTTTTTTCCTTTCAGTGAATTAAAATTTTTGTTGAAACTCTTTTTTTATCTTTAGAAACTGCTTTTAGTTAGCTCTAGTTTTATTAAGTGGTCTGCAATCACTACGCTGAGCTTTATTTTTGCATTTCCCAATCATATGGTTTAGCTCTCCTTTTGCCTTTTGACAGTCTGAGTCAAACCACATGGCTTGCTGTATTTCATTTAACCTGAGTACAGGAATGTGTTAATAACAGTCTAATCGGTTCAAAACAAGACTGTATAATCTTGGTAATTTCAGGGTGGTCGGTATTGCTAATGGTAACAGTCATAATAGTATTCTGTAGTATAACTCTAATCTGTGCTTCAGAAGAATTTTGCTATTTGATTTTATTTTGATTTTGAATCTCTAAGCCGAGAAGAAGGGAAGAACTCAGTGGGGCCTTGGTTAAAATAGAGGATCTTATGGTCAAAGGAAAATGATCACTTTCTGCTTTTTTAAGAACTCTACAAGACTTCCACAAGGTCATGTTGCCATTCTAAAATACATAATATATAATGGATGGTCCTTTTGAGCAGTAATGAGTGTAACTACTCTGTTTGTCACCACAAATTCCATCATTTACAGGTGCTAAATAATGTGTGGCAATTAATTCTATTAATCTATAACCAGAATGATTAATTTTTGAATCCATCATACGTCTTGAAAATTCATATACTTCTGAATGGCACCAATTATGAAAATCACTGTTGGCATAGCCATCAAAGTCACCTAGCCTGGCATTGAAGTCCCCACATAGCAGGATTTCTTCACATTCAGTAGTAGCCCAGCTCTGATGAAAACCTCCTCTAGTAAATTCCAGACTCCTGGGAAATAAAGCTTGGAATCTGTTGGTGGAATGTAAATATTAATGAGACAAAATGACCTATTATAAAACTGTAGCCTAAAAGCTTGAATGTAGCTACTTGAAGATATTATATCAACTTTAATGTTTTTATCTACCTTAATCCAATTAAGAAGACCCCTAGCAGATCTTCTCATTTTAGCAACACTCTTACCTTGTACATGAAATGTACTATAACCATTTAATGATATATCTTTAGTATGCCAAGTTTCCTGGAGACATATTATGTTAAACTTATTAATAGAATCAAGCTGCTCCCTATCTACAGATTTATTCACCAGTCCTGTAATAGTCCATGAAACTAGATCAATGGTCTTTAAATTCTTGTCTACTGGATCACTTAAATGTGATTCCATTACTCAGTCCTCCTGATTAGCCAAGCTGTCATATTTGTTGGATGTTGAGAGAGTATAAACTACAGGGCTGTTGGTTTCCCTCTGAAGATTTACTGGACTGTAGTTCTCACTACCTCTAATCCCAAGACATCAGTGTCTGGAGGATTAGAGTTAGAGTCTAAGGAAACTACATGCAACCCAAATGCATCTAAAAGGGCTGCATTATCCATGATTTTGTTATAAAGGCTCAAAAACTCTGTTCTGTATATTGACTAGGTCACAGTCTGGATCAAAGCCTTGCCTGGTAACTTGTACAGCATTTTTGTTCTCAATAGATATTTTAATAGTTGTTCCAAAAGGTCCAGTTTAGTAATTTTAAGTTTAAAGTTGTCCTAAATTTTGATACAGCCTAGTCCACAAAGAGACATGACACTTGAAATCCTATCCTCCCCAACCTTGGTCTTACTTGTCTTTATCTCCTGCCCGGAACCAGTTAAGATTGTACTGTCAAAAATGTGGACACTTGCCCAATCCAGTATTGGGGCTTTGCTCAAAATTTCATCTGTCACATTCTTTCTCTGGATTAGCACTTCAACTCTTCCAGTTTTGGAAGCATTCTTCCAGCAGAACACAACATGGATCCCAAGATCCCTGGCTGAAATTTTTAAAGCATGTGCAAATATATTATGTATAGCAGTTTTTAGTTTGCCTGAATTTTCATTGGGGATAGAATTCAGGCCATAGATACTTAATTGTATAGGTTGACCTATATTAACTGTGTTAGAGTTATTTATTGCATTTCTGTTAACATAATGTATAATACAGCAACATTTTTTCAGGGCCTCACTATTAAGCCATATTTAATTTGCTATATGAGGCACGGAAAAAAAAAAACAACTAAAAATGCACTCCACCCCATCCACATCCCTATCTGTTCAGATTTGAACCACATACAAATTTGCAATATCCACCCCAGTCTGGTGAAAACATATCAGACCATTTCTTAATTATAATGATTTTTGTAATAGTCACTAGACAGGCAGGTAAACAAAAAATGTTCAGACTGTAAATAGTTAAGGATTTACTGTTGGTTCTCAGAGGAATACTGTTTATGATGTCAGCCATCTTGTTTTTTTCTCCATTTCAAAAATGGACTTTTAAAGAAATACTGCTTGATAAGAAGTGAACAAGTTCTGTACTTAGGTCTCAGTCACATACTGTACTTAGTTCCATTTGTATCTTAGGACTTACGAATTTACAGAGCAAGTATGTCTTTTTGTGACAAGAATAATTTTGCCTGTCACTCGCTTAGGTAAGGATCATTCAAATGAAAAATAATCATTCGCAGTTCTTTACAGTTCAAACTTTACTGTTAGAATGGAAAGACTGCGAACAGTAAAGGTCCTTAACAGTTCAAAGTGTAATACGCATGGATAACCTTGTGGAGCATCCTGTGCTATAATTTACAACACATAGCTTGCCCTTCAGTGGCATCACTTTCTGCCTCAAGAGGCCATGAAATGGCTGCTGCCTTGTTTCAATTTATTGATGATTTAGATATTCATATTACAGGACTCTTGACACCTACAAATGCCTATTACTTTATCTGAAATATATTTTCATGGGTTTTCACAGTTTGAGTGACCCATGTAATGTTTATTTCCCATTTAAAGCAAATAATGAATTCCTGTTATACAGTATTTCTTAAATGACAGCAATGCAAATACTTATGTGAAGACAGTCATCTTTCTTCATATTGGTAATTACTTTCTATATATACAATACAGTAGCAGGTATGGCCAGTGTTTGAAAGTACACCACTGTGTAAAAGAAACCTGGTCTACAAGTGAACACCTGTATTAGAGGATTTTCCTAATAACTGACATTTTCTTGCAGTTGCATCTAAACAGTATATATCTTACACAGAACCTTGGACTTGCAGAGGTTCTAGACATTTTTAACATTTGTCTTTAATGTTTTATTGTGACAGTATTTTTTTCTGAATCCTAGTACTTTTATGCATTTTCAGAAATGATGACACTCAAGAGTTACTAAAAATGGAAATGTGTGTGCACTATGACACTGAATCAAGTCATAGCATATTATAAAGTCTTCTGTGTTTTGAGCTACAGTAGGCCCTTTTATGCTGACTGAAAATTACATACCAACATGGAAGCTAAACTCTGTCAGCAGAAAAGGCACCTTCACCCATTGCATCTGCCCATTCCTTCCTATCTAGTAATTAATTAAATAGCCATAGTACCCCCCCTCTTTGTACCAGGTTATAATGTCATACGCTTAATAGTGTGTGGCATTGTCATAAACCCCTGACCTGTTGGCTCTCCATGATGGACCCCCTGGGTTAGAAGCCCTAAGTGGGGGGTCTGAGTGCAGACCTCTGTAATGGGGTGTGGGCAGAGCCCCCACAGAACAAAAGATTTGAAGAAATCACACAACGGTATTACGTCGCATGGCATTCTGCCGTGTGACATTTTGACCCCGCACTGTACCTCTTCACTGCCCCTCTCCCCATTTCTTATATGGTCTCTACCAGTCCCTTGTATCTGTCACATCAACATTTGACTCCCTCCACTGATTTCACACAGATCACCATTTTTGGCAGCTAATTTCACCCATCACCACCACCATCTTTTTTGTGAAAAGGTACTTACTGGCATCTTTTCTTAATTTGCCCCATCAGCTTCATTGAGTTCTCCCTGGTGTTTCTGTTCCAACTCAGTCTAAATAACTCCCACTATCCACTTGTTTTACTGTGTGGAGGTATTTGTATGTTTTAGTCATGTCCCTTCTCTCTCATCTCGATTCCAGCCAGTACATGTTTAGATCTGCCAACCTCTTCTCAGTTGTCCTCTGCTGCTGCCACTGGATCATCTTGGTTAGCCTCCTCTGCACTGCTTCCACTCTGTCCTTCTTCAAATGCAGATTCTAAAACTGCACAACTCCAGATGAGGACAAACAGTTGAACTATACAGTGTTACTGCAGAAGCATACATACATAGATACATAGATACATAGACAGTGTCGGCAGATAAGGGCCTATGGCCCACCCAGTCTGTCCATTTGAGCTTGTAAGTTCAGTTTATGTTTTCCTAGAAGTCTGTTGTCCTTTACCCCTGACCACCAGAATTCCTTTATGTCTATCCCATGCATTCTTAAATCCTGTGATTGTTTCAGCCCCCACCACTTCCTCTGGCAGGGTGTTCCACTTGTCCACCACCCGTTCTGTGAAGAAATTCTTCCTCATGTTTCCTCTGAATCGCCCTCCTCCAACTTCATCCCATGCCGTCTAGTCCTGGAACATCTTTTCACTTAAAATAGTGTATTCCTGCACCCTGTTCCTCCCTGTGAGATACTTGTATGTCTCTATCATATCCCTCTCTCCTCCTCTCCTCCAGGGAGTACATGTTCAGTTCCTTCAACCTGTCTTCATAGGACTTGTGATGCAATCCATGCACCATCTTTGTTGCCCTCCTCTGAACCTTCTACCCTGTCTATGTCCTTACGTAGGTATGGTCTCCAGAACTGTACACTGTACTCAAGGTGGGGCCTCACTAGTGTCTTGTATAGCGGAATTATGACCTCCTTTTCCTGCTGGTGATGCCTCTGCTCATACATCCCAGCATCCTATTTGCTTTACCTGCTGCCTTGTCACACTGTTTCCTACCTTGAGGTCATCAGAGATGATAACCCCAAGATCCCTTTCCTACTTGGTGCATGCTATATTCTCACCCCTCAACTGATACATTGTGCCAGGGTTTTTGTGCCCCATATGCATTATCTTGCACTTCTTTGCATTGAATTTCAACTGCCAAACCCCTGACCATTCTTCAAGTTTCTGCAGGTCCCTTCTCATTCTGTCTACACCCTCTGGTGTGTCTACTCTGTTATTGTGAGCATTTCCCTTTTCCTGCTGCCGATCCCCCTCTTGATGCACTCCAACATCCTATTGCTCTACCTGTTTCCCTATTGCATTGAGTTCATGTCTTAAGACTGTGAAATCATCATCCCCAAGTTCTTTTCCTCGGAAGTGATTTCCATTACTGCCTCTTCAATTTTATATTCAGTGTTAGGATTCTATGCCCCATGTGCATTACCTTGCACTTTTTGGTGTCAAAATTTAACTTCCATACCTTTGACCACTTCTCTTATATACCCTGATCCTCATTCATAATTTTGACATCCTCATCGCTATCTACCCAGCCAAAGAGTTGTGTATCATCAACGAAAAGGCATATATCCTCCTGTGTCCTATGTTGTAGATAAAGATATTGAAGAGGCCAGTCCCAAAACCGGTCCCTGTGGCACCCCACTGGTAACTCCTCTGACCCCCTAAAACTCCTCATTTATTACCACCCTCTGAGTCACTTAACCAATGTCTCAGACATCTAGAGTTTTGTCCCCTACCACAGGAACCTTCATCTTCTTAACTAACTGTCCATGCAGGATGACATTTAAGGCTTGACTGAAGTCAAAATACAGTATGTCCATCACCTGCTCATTATCCATTACCTTTGGCATACAAACAAAGAAATTAATCAGGTTTGTTTGACACAACCTCTCCCTTCCATGAAGTCTTGCTGTCTTTTGTCCTGCAGTCCTTTTGCCTCCAGGAAACTTTTTACCTTTTCCCATATCATGGTCTCTAGCAGTTTACCTATAATAGATATTGAGTTGACAGATCTGTATTTCCCCAGTTCATCAAGTACATTTGTCATTCTCCAGTCCCATGGTACTATCCTTCCTTCAGTGAGCTACTGAATAGCTCAGCTAGTGGTTCAATGAGGACCTACCACGTCTACTATCTATTTAAGCACACAAGGATGTAATCCATCTGGGCCCATAGACTTATCCACTTTCAATTCACTGTAGCCCTCTGGTACCTTTTTTACTGGAATGGATTCCATGTTGACTTTTTCCTTCCTTCCTGCCCTAAACACAGTTAGGCATCAGCCTCTTTTCCTCCACTGTGATCACCAGGCAGACATATATTTTCTAAATGTACTCTTGCCTTTATCTTCTTCTTCCCACTCCACTCCCTGTTTCAGTCTGACTATCTCTTCCTTAGCCTTTCTCTTCTCCTGCAGGTAGTGAATGAAGGTCTTGTTTTTTTTCTTTATGCTATCCACAATTTTCAATTCAGTGTCAGCTTTAGCCTTCCTTACTATTTTGCTGACCTCTTCCATCTTGCTATACAACTCTGCCCAGCTCCCTCAGTCTGCCTGGTTCTATATTTTAACAGTTTTTTTTCCTGTGCCCTTATGGCTGTCCCTCTTTCTCTCATGAACCATAATGTTTTTTCACCCCACTTCTTCTTCTTAACCTTTACCCTCATACAGAGACATGTGACCTCTGTTATCCCACTTTTTATCAATTTCTATTTAGCTTCCACACTCTCTGTTATTCTTACCCCCACTAGTTCCCCTCCAATAGCTCCCTCATTCTTCCAAAATCACCCCTATTTAAGTCCAGAACTTTAGTGTGGGACTGATTTATTTCTGTCTCAGGTTTGATATTGAAACAAACTGCTCAATGGTCACTGGTTTTCAATGGGTCCAGAATCATAACCTCCCCAACACTGTCCCTACTGGTATGTACTAAGTCTAGGATGGCTGCCTCTCTAGTAGTCTTCTCTACTTTCTGACAAAGAATGTATCCAGAAAGACTTCTACCAGCTGCTAGCTTCTTATTCTTGTTGCTACTGAGATCCTCCAGTCCAAATCCTCATGCTGAACTCCCCCATTAGAAGCACCTCCCATGGCCTTGCTGCCTTTTAAATCTTCTCCCTGAATTACCTATCCACATCCTCGTTTTGAGATGGTACTCTGCATACCACCACTATTCTGATACTTCTTCCCTCTTCTGTTACTTCTTGTGCCCACTTTATTTCCATATGCTTGCTCTTCCTCATATACTCAATCTCTGATACTTTGAGACTGTCCCATACATAGAATTCCATCACTTCCCTCTGTTTCGGTTTTTATACCTCTTGAAAACAGTATATCCCTGCATGGTCATGTCTAATTCATATTGGTTGGTCACTGATTCAATGATCGTCAACAGGTTCAGGAATGCCTCAGCCTACCACTTCTCCCAGATCACTGATCTTGTTCTTCTAACTTCTGGCATTTGTGGACATAGCCCTCAAGTTCACATGCTTATTCCCTCTAACAGGTCTAACCATTCCCCTTCACCCATGACCTTCTGTATAGCCTTGCCAAGTCACCCTTCTCCCACCTCCTATCTAGATTCCCCACAGCTGTCTGCAGAGTTGGTGATTCTTGGAATAGCATAGGAATCCCCAAAGGTGTAAAAATGATCACCACTGTGTTTCCAGCAAGGCTATCACACTGGTATTAATTATCACCCAGTTTAATTTGCTTGGTGTCTCAGAGCATGCTTTGTCACCAGTGTAGTGGATGAATCCTGTGCTATTTAAAAAAAAGTTGTAAATGCAGGCAGAGCTGTTAATCATTTTCTTGTGTCTTATATAATTAGTTGTTTATAATGACAAATCATTGATAATTAGAAATACCCTGTCCATCCTCAGTATCAAACTTGAGTGTTGTCTATTTTCTGCAACAAAGTAAAAGAAGTATATACATTATTTCTTAAGAACCATCATGTCTTTTCTGTGTGAGTCATCACACTCATATTTCTGAATAAACAGAAGAGACAGGTTGGAGGCGTTGATAGGCAGCAAGCTTTGATAACCTTCAGCACCCAGGCTTTTCACATTGTCTTGTACAAGAAAATTATAAGCTCTGCCAAACACGCAAACTGCATTTTTGAGCTCCAGTACATACAATTACTACTAATAAGGAGATGCTGTAATACTGACTTTAATAGCCATGCAAATGAAGCAATACATCTTTAGCAAAAGGTTGTCTCTATAAAATAAAAATATAGGGCCCAAAATGCCCAGGAATAAAATATTGTGACCTTATGTGGAATAGTATAATTAGCAAAATATTAAAGTTTTTTATTGCTTTGTGAATAAAAATGAAAAATATAACTGTACCATTAATCTGCAAAATCTTGAACATAACGCAACATATGAGCTATTATGTAATGTGCAGTAAGTTTTTTATATTTACAGTAAGTGGGACACAATCATAGTTCTTTTTCATTCCTGTGGGGGTGGGCATCAAGCATTTATCTTGTTTTCAGTGACACAACTGATCAAGACCCAGAACCTTTTCACATTACTCCTGCAAATCTATGAATCTGTTCTGACCAGGAATTCATTCAAACCTATGACCTGGGACATAAAATCATAGCATGCCGAATGTATTGTCCTAGCATGTTCTGAATCTGCCATTGTAGAGCTGACTTGGACTCAGCACCTGGGTTAGTCAGACCAGCTTTTGACTGGGCAGAACCTGCAAATTCTGATTTCATGAAAATTTTGCAAAATATCAACATTTTCATGAAATCTGACAAAATTTTGACTTTGGTAAATTCCGGATTTTCCGAAAATGTTCCACTGAATTTTTACTTGTTCCACAAAATTGGTGTTTTAATTTCAGAATAATACATAAGAACTGTGGAATGAATGTCTGTGTAAATTTATTTCACAGTTCAGTGTAGCAATTCTGCAGTTCTTTACCTCAGTTTTGCATACAATTTTGTGATGTGTGGCTCTTCCAGTAGGTGGCACTGCAAACTTCAAAGCTGTATTCACAATAGAGCCCTCCTACCTCTAAAGTGACACTGCATTCACCATGTAATAATAATAACCAATGGTATTTTATGTTGGAGCTGCCATTCTGCCATTAGGATAAAAATTTCACAATTCATGGTTTAAGCCCCAGGAAAAGCTAAATTATTCCACAAGCTGTGCAGTGCCAACACTTGGAGGCACCAGTGGTCAGACTTATAGGCACCATAATAGAACACTAAGTGCTAACATTATTGCACCTGTATCCTCCAGCCAGCTCCACCAGCACAGTGGTAGCCCTTCCATTTGTGGCACTGACAACCCAGGTTCAGAAATGAGCCAGGTCCATTGGAGGGCTGGCTGGGGAGCAGAGGATTAAGCATCTCAATGGACATTCTCCTCCTCCTTCATGGGGGCCTCAAACGTGTGCTGCTGTACCACCACCTGGGTGACAACAGCTGGCAATGCAGGGGAATGTGCTAGCAGGGAATGTTGGATCAAGACTGCTCTCATTTGGGTGTGTCAGGCATACTGGGGCCTTCTGACCCAAGCACACTGCTAGGGGAAGGGAGGGGTTAAGGAAAAAATGGTACAGGATTGGGAACATGAAGTGCCTGCCTGTGCCTGCCAGCTACACTCAGTGTCAGGCTCCAACCGTTGCAATCCAGGAAGTACCCAAGCCTATATCTCCTAAATGCTGGGGAAGAAATACTGATGTATCAGTAGGCATACCCAGCCCTGGAGGGTAAGCCAGGGGGACAGCACAGCTGTGAGATGTGGGTGGACTGTAGGGTCCTGGACAGGTTGGTGATGGAGCCTTAATGAGTGGAAATGAAGCATTGGCAGTGGTGGTAGAAGGAGGTTCCAGCCTGTGAATAGGGGAAAAAAATATGTAAAAAAAACAAACATATCCTCCAAATGTTCTTCACCCTGCTGCTGTTTGCAAAGGTGCTGCTTGCCTAAGAAACAGGTCAGAACTGCATTATTGGCTGCTCAATGTGTTGGCTAGCCATTTGTTAAAAATGTGTAGATACATAAACACATAGAAAGAAGCTGTTCCAAACTGTCAGCCACATGAAGTACCATTCTTCCTATTGCATTTCATTATTTCTTTTTGTTTGCCTTGTCTCCCCCTCAGTTCAGGGACTGAGCCTATACTATATAACTTGTTTAGGTTATTATGTAGTTCTCTCATTCTGTATCACATTGTTATGCTGTAGCACGGACAGAATGCAGGTACCTTTTTTCAGGGTAAATTGTTCAAAATCTAATAAACTATAAATCTGAAAGAAAGGAGCTGTTCCATCATCACAGCAGTAGTGCTACTTCTTGTGGTGCCAGCAGCTTGCGTTTTGGAATGAGTGTGAGCAGTCAGAACACCAGCAGTGGAGGGGAGGAGGACTGAACATTCCATAGGATGCATTCCCCCTTGGGGAGGGACAGTCACCATTGCCCCTTTGTGACCACCAACAGAGGTGAGAACCAGTAGTGGTGCATGCAGGGAGTACTGTCAGTGTGAGTGAGGTGGTGACTGATGGGATCAATATGTTGTTTTGCCTTTGTGTGGGCATGTCTCTTCACAACCGAGCCAGGCATCTCTGAGGGTTTGGGATAAAAATGATGGCGAAAAAAGCCATCTGTGCTATTGGACGAGGCTCCACTACAGTCTTGGTCCTCAAAACTCTTGACTGCCACTTTGCCCCCCCCCCCCCAGAAAACTGTGTGTTCAGTTGAGAGATCAAGTTTGCAGCATGCATAATTCCCTACAGTCTAACAGGCATACATTGTGCAATATGGAAAAAAATACATACAGTTTGATTGGTCACATCTCTGTCACCTGATTCTGTTCCCATCATCTTAAGACAAAAAACTCTGTGCCCCCCAAGAATCAACTGCAAAAGCATTATTTTATACCTTATCTCCATGTTATACACTGTTATCCCACTACCACCCCCCTCTGCCACCTAAAAATGAGAACACTGTCATCTAAGTTCCAAAAAGCTGTATATAATGGCTATTCAAATTGTTCAAAATCTTTCTGTTTGTCCCAGAAAGAGAAATGCCATTAGTACCAATAATGCACCATGTAACATGTGACCCATGTGGACCTTTAGCCACACTTTAACAGAACAAGAAAACACTCTGAAGATGAATGGTGTAGTAGTAAAAACTTATAGCACAAAAAAACAAACACAACAATGTAATCAAGAAAACAACAAACAAGTATAAAATAATCAATACAACTATTAACAAGAATAATTTACAAACTAAACTATAGTACTACAGTATTTACAGCTCAGACACCAAGTCCCAAAGCAGTGAAAATGTTCACTGAGAGGAGTACCTGTGCACTCAGTCCTTGTGTTATGTGGATTGTTGTGCTGGTGGTGTTGCCCTTTCATGAGTGGCAGCAGTTCCTGTAGTCTTCTGTGCTGACACAAGTTTGGTCAGCTGGTGGGACATTATCTGCAGCTTGTTCTGCAGCCAGGCTTGACCATTCTGATGTTTCCTTAGTCGTAGCATGGTGCAGTGATCATGGCTGGTGCCACTGGTTCTGTTGCTGGTGGTGCATGGGTGGGACAAGACTGTTGTCCTGCAGCCTGCTGCTGTGCATCCCCATGGGCATCCTTCCTCTCAATCTAGGACAGATGGGCCAAATCTTTCTTTAGCCTGGTCAAACAGTTTTCAGCATGTTTTCATCTTTGGAGGTGGCTGTGCCTCATGGTTCTGAAGGTTCTGTTCAAAAACAGAATCAAAAGTAATACCAACATAACTATCTTGACCAAGGTCAATAAACCTGTGTTGTTTGAACCTTCTTTCTTTTCTTAATTTGATCTCTTACTCCTCCTCCTTGACTGCCAACCAGGTCCTCCTTCTGATCTGAACACCTGAGCCCCATAACCCCCCACTCCCCACCCCCCACCCCGGAGAGTGCAGAAGCTCAGTTGCATGAGCTGGAAAGCTGGATATGTGAGCAGTGGTGTCATCCTGCCCAGTAAGCTGCTCTATGGCACTGCCTTCCATGAACACTCAGTATTGCACTAGAGCCAACTGTTCTCCCTCCCTCCCTCCATCCCAGCTATCCTCTGATGACCCAGGCTCATTCCTAATCCCAGCTCACAGGTGTCGCAAGCAGTAATACAACTGCTGCACCAAGACGCCATCCTTAAAACCTTCTTTCTTTACAGAGCACCTCCTGCACTGCTTTGCAGTCAGTGTCTCACTACTCTGCTCCATTACCTGTTCAAGTGGGTTTTCACAGTTTGAAATGACCTTCCATTAAGAAGGGAGTGAATTAGGGAAGGTATTCTAAGTTGCCCTAAGGGGGCATCCAAATGATCCCTTCCACTTCCTTCTACTGTCTGGGTCTTGATCTTGACTGTACTTGTCTTGGCCATAAAAGTTCTGAGTTATTTGAACTGAAAAATCATCCACACTGCTGTCATCAGGTCATGGAAATTGTTTAACAACCATACTGTATATACTTGTTTCAAATGTCCACACTTTTACTGACAAGCATAAGCAGAAGGAAATATCTAACTGTGAAGATGACCACCAATGAATGCTGCTGTTTTAGGATGGAATTTCAACTGATTAAAGTGTAGAGCAGCTTACAGGAACCTCCAGGCTGCCAGCATGGGAAGGACTACTTTATGACACGTAGCATGTCCAGGAGCTCAACTTGCTTAATCATTGTTTCTGTGTGACAGGTCAGCCACATCACTTACAAACATCCTTCAGAAGACATTTATCCTCACCACAGAACAGTGTTGCTGTGTGAGTTTGGGGTAGGTGAGGACATGGTGTGAAGAATGAATCCAGGGACATGGTGGCCTCTGAAACAATGCACACACCACAGACATGCATGTCAGTGGCAACTCACATGCCATGTTGCACCACTGAAGCTCCCATTAAGAACAACAAGCTAGGCCATTGCATCACACAGCATTATTATGAACACTTTGCAGTAATATAGCAGAAGCATTCATTAGTTCACACATTTAAATACATATACCCATAGCTTCAGCTTGTGTAAAACAACAAATAGCATACCAGCACTGGCTTTGCTGCTGCTTTGTACTGCAGTGGTGATGCTGCTACTGGGTCAGCAGTCAGTACCAGGCACCTTTCCAATAGGGCTGCATAGGGACCGAATAGTATTTCCCAGAGTTGCATTCCCTGTATATGGAGATGCTGTGGCGGTTTGCAGGATCTACAAGACAGCCGACCTTTGAGAGGGCAGGGGGATGTGAGTAACTGCTTAATATTGCAGCACCTTGACATGACTGAGAATGCTTTATTTTTATGTGATATGTGTTTATTTGGTGATTTAATTACTTGCTGGTTGTCATTTTTAAAAGAATTTGGGGAGTTGTACTAGAGGGGCTTTCTCTTTCTCTCTCTCTCTCTCTCTCTCTCTCTCTTTCAGTCTCTCTCTTGGTGGGGGCCTGTCAGTCATCAGCTTAGTGAACCTTGTCCTTCATCAGCTTAGTGAGCCGGGAAAAAAATTGAGGGTACTTGATTTTGATTTTTGAAATGGCACAAGGATATCTGTTTCCCTGTGGAGGTATGAAGCTGGTACTAGTTTCTTACAGGGCTCTATCAAAAACATAGATGCACGTCTATGGAATATTGGCAGCCAATCAGCAACAAGGATATTTTTTGCCATATTCTAAATAGAAAATAATTGATGTCCTCCCCAACCCCCCTCCCTGACTGGATCCTGCTTCCAGCTTCTGATCCCTACCCAGCACCCAATTGTAGTTGGAGAAGGTGATGGACAAAACTTGTCCTCCTCCATGGCCTACTGCCTTCTCATGAAGGAATGTGTTTGTGCACTTGCTCACTCTGTATAGTAAAACTTGCTGACCACATAATGAGTTGGTTTTACTATGCAAATGATAAGTGTGTGGACTTTTCATTTATGAGAAAGTGGAAGGCCATGGAGGTGGGCGGGTTTGCTGGTCGCCCGTTGCATGAAATTTCTTCAAATACTAAACACATTGTGGCTGCTGAGGAGGTGGCATGGGAATTCTAACAGAGGGTGGGGGGATGGCGGGTTATATTTAACTGAATTTGGGCTAGGGAGGTAGGTGGGGAGCTGTTTCTTTTCACTTTTTATTTTCTACTTGTTTCAGCTGAATACCTGAGCACCGGATACCTTTTCCCAAATATTTGGATTCCGAATACTGAATATTCAGGAAAATGCATTCACTCACCCCTACCTTCAACCAGTGTCAGTCTCCATCTCCTTCATTTTGGTCTCCTCATGAGGTTTCTCAGCTGTTGGAGATGAATGAGATATTTTAAAGTTAGACCCCACATTAAACAATTGAACATTATGAATATAACACATTCCATCATAGAGAAGGAAAACTGTAATTGTAACAAACATCCCCGATCCAACCATAAGGAAGATTATGTTACACATTGACAAAGCAGATGCAGTATAGCAAGCTAGCAGTGACCCACCCATGACCACCTGATATCGCAAATTGCTACAACTACCATTTGATGAGGCCAGATTGGCTGACAATGACAATGGACTGTGAGTTTTCATTGTAGTCCTCCCCTAATGCTTACTTACTTATTACATGGGGCTGCTGAGAGGGACACTTAATGCTTGCCTGTCAACCTTCCCTTACATCTGGCATTGCTTCCACCTCCTGGAAAATAGCTAAAACTGTACCGGTCCCAAAAAGGGTGATCCTAAGCACAACTCCCAATACCGCCTAATTGCCCTCCTTCTGCAAATCTTGAGTAAACTACTTGAAAAGGTGGTAGCCACCCATCTTACCAATTACCTTTAAAAATATAACTTCCTTTCACCTTGTCAATATAGCTTTTGTTTTGGAAAGGGCACAGAGCCAACACTGCCTTAGTCCAGGTAACCAACGATGTTAAAGCAGCAGTATGTTAGTCAGTGAAGAATTTTATCATAAATGTTTTTGCAAAAATGTATTTCTGAAGCCCATATGTTCATCATCGGTGCACTTTTATTTTTCTCAGACATTTTTATAACTTATAATAGCTAATTTTGTAATTATTGACATATAATTGACGATGGCTGCCACTCACAATTTTAAAAAATGCCTTCCACTGAAGTTGTGTGAAGAATGTACACACTGGATTCATACTATAGCTATATTACAATGGTGCTCCAACGTGTTTCTGATGGTGGACTGCACAGTACAGTACCAAGATATTTAATTTTTACATGGTGGCCACGGAACAGGAGGAGGAACATATGAAAACTTCAAAATCCTGTACCCTTGTTCAGGAATGAAAGAAAACAAAAAGTAAAATTGATTTATTAATGTTTTTGCCAGAAGAACATTATTTTTGACAAAAGAAAAACCCTACATGGTGACTAACAAATACTGCTGTTTTAAGACTGCCATGAACAAAGATTCCCTCACTGGTGCAGTCTTCATCAACCTAGACAAAGCCTTTGACCTAGTAGACCACACCCTTCTCCACCTTAAATTACCTGAAGTTGGCCTTTTATTCTGTAGCTCTGCCTTTTCTCCAGCACTAGACAAGCAATAGTTTGTTAAATTTGATTACACTACCTCTAGTTTGGTCCTAATGAACTTGGCCTTTACCTCCCCCCATAGTCAACTGGATGGTGTGGGGCACTAGCCATGACACAGAAGGCAACCCCACATCAGGGAGCAAGCTAAGGGGATATGACCAATAAGTTTGTCATGAATGGACCATGAGGCCCAGTGTTCCAAGCACATGGGTCTTGAATGGGTGGTGTAAGAGTGCTGGAGCAAGGTTGAATGGATCCCAGCCAAACATGCAAGGAGAGAACAACAGAGTTGGGGGGAAAAATGAGATTATTATACTCAGCTATGCTGTTTCTGCTGCTGCCCTCAATGATATCTTTCCGCTGTTGTTTCTTAGGGCCTTCAGGCATTGTGATGGCCCAAAATAGAATCTCCACCTTCTCTGGCTCCCTTCATTGCAGGTCATCCCATTTATGTTTGATCTACTTTGTTGTGAGGGGATGCTGCCCACCTGCACATGCCCCCCTCCCAGGACAAGGCTGAAAATAAGCAGAATTGCCTAGTCCTCCTTTCCCAGTCAACAAAAACTAAATAAAAAAAAACATCCATTGTAGCCTTGATTTCCCCCCACAGTTGCTCTTTTTGCTAGTATGGAAGTCTTTTTGGCCCAAAAAGTGAGTCCACATTCTTGTTCCCCTTACAAATCAAGATGGTGTTGTCTCTGCTCTGAAAGGGGGGATGTTACATTTTGGGAGCTGCTGAGCTGCCCATCCCCTGCCTGATGCTCACCCTGCTGACTTTCACTCCCTGCCCTAACATTTTTTTTCTCTATTCTATTCGGTGCACTCTCCTACTCAGCCCTGACTCCTGACCTGTCTCCTTCATCTCTATCTCTTCCAACACAAACTTTCTTCCAAATCATGTTTTCCACATGGAAAAATGACAAAATTGTATTTCACAATTCACCAAAGGTTTAGCAGGTTACACTGGACTCCTGTTTACAAATGACAAAATTATTTTCAGGCAGTGGTGATTCAATAATGTGTCCATAAACAGCTAAATGAGTCTCCACAGTTTGCAATGCATTTCACAGTTTACATATTATAGTGCTTGTAAACTGTGAAATGTTATTCTGGCATACTCAAAACATGTAAATAATTTGTAATACACTGTAATTGCAAAACGTAATCTCATAATTAACAGGTGCCATTCCGCATTTTACTAATTTCAACTTTTATTTCTACACTCTAGACTGGCTTAAAATCAAGTAATGAAAACCAACAATTTTTTGTAGTGATTCTGTTTTTACCCACCTCCCTGATCATACCCTCATCTGGTCTGACCCTCCCTGTCCTGTTAACCTGGCTCCCTGTGGTCTAACTGGGCATCCCTTTGTCTTCTCCCATGGCTTACCACCATGATGGGGTCAGCAGGTCCTCCAACTGCAGGAAAAAGGATCTGATTATTTATTGGCAGGACATGTCACCAACCCTCACATGTGCCCCTCAGTGTTTTGCCTCCAAAGTGTTCTCCCAGTGTTGCATGCTGATGTGAGGGTGCTTGCAATCTCATAGCACACCAAGCATACTGAGCACATTAGCATTAGCATCCAACCCCCCCAGAAAACTGCTACTGGTGCACTGTCACATGTTGTCACCCATGTGGCAGTATAGTTCAGCAGCCAACTGGCCTCTCTACTCACTAGAGGAGAGCATCCTTTGGGACACTCGATCCTCCTCCCCCCAGCCAGCTTATGATCAAGGGAGTGCTTTACTGGAGAGGGGTGGTGTGACACATGGAGGCTGGACCAAATTATGTTAGTATGTGCAATCCAAAACCAGTAAAGGCAGCTCAGGGTACTGGTGTGTCAGTTTGAAAACATTTCTGCACAAAAAGAAAAAACTTGCACAAGGCACTCATTCAATCAGCTTTAGAACAGAGCTTTGTTAGCAATACAGGTGCAAACACAGCAGCTGAACCCTTCCACAAACATCCCAACTGTTCACACCAAGCACTTTGTCAAAACAAAGCGCTTGCTGAGAAACATCAGGATGCTTCTGGAGTGGTTTGGCTGCTGTGTTTGTATCAGTACTGGTAATAAAGCTCTGTTCTAAAGCGGATTAAATGGGCATCATATGCAAGTATTTCTTTTTGTGTGTATGTTATTATGTGCTTCACTGAGACATGAGGTACTGGTGAGTAAAATTACACAGAGTGGTGGAGGGACATTCATTATCAATATGGCTTGAATGAATCAGTAGAATGTGCAGCACTGGAAAGGAAGGAACATTTCAGACTTGGGGGAAGTATTTCACTGACTCCAAAGTGAGAGTAATGCAGTGAGGGTGGGGGCAATTGCTTACCTGGGAGCACTTAACTCTGGGTAAGTACAGGGGAGAAGGACTGAACATCCCATAGGATGCTCTCCACCTCATGGGAGGGTCACTGCTGAAACTATGCAACCACCAACTCTGGGACCATGGGTTGTGATCCTCTGTCACAGTGGGGGAGATGGTGATTGACTGGATCAATATGTCACTGTGACTCTGCATGTGCATGTCTATTCGCAGCCTACCTGTTATCTCCAAGTGTATTGCATGAAAATGTTGGAGAAAAAAGTCAGCTGCACCACAGGATGAGTCTCCACCATTACTCTTGGGGCACACCTTCAACAGGCTGACTGTCCCCCCAAAATTTAACTGTGTGTTCACTGTGGGCCTATCCCCTTCCCCGCTGCCCCATCTTGGAGGTGATGTCTGAGATAAGCGGAAGAGAGAAAGAGGCAGAGAAGGAAAGGGTGAATCAGTGAAGTTACTGGATTAAGGAGCAAATGGGGACTGCTTCAGGAAGGTGAATAAGAAAAAGATACATAGGAAGTGCCCCCAATGTATATTTTGAACACTGCATTTTATTCATGATGTAATGTTAACATGATATGTATGTACTGTTAACCACTGTACTAGCACCAGTTGTATAGCATTATTTACCTGTATCTGAAGGTGTATACTTCTAGTTTTCACTGTATTGAATACATGTAATTTCCCCTATATTTTGTAGTCTTTTGTTGTACCTGACGCTAAACCCTTTGAAAATAGGCACTGCCTAAAGTTTTTTTTTTGTGAAATAAAAACTAAACTAAACTAAGCTAAACTAAAGCAAACTGTCAGCAGAAAATGACTCATAGTCCATCAAGTCAGCCCAGTATTGTGTAGGATATAAATGATGTAAAGTTCTATAGGCCAAACACCTTACTGAACTAACCTTCTCTTCTTCCTCTGCTACCCCCTTTGCCCCTCAAAAAAAACATACATTTGTCTCACCCCCCCCCATCACGCCATTGTTTCTCCTTACTTCCACCAGTCCCTTTAGCAGGCTATTTCACTGCTGCTTCATGACCCTCTCAGTAAAGAACAACTTCTGGATTTCTGCCTTAACACCTCCCTCATGCACCCCCCACCCCATTACCTCTCCTCCTTACCATTTTTTGTTGCTGGTGAGCAGGTCCCTGCTATCAACCTTAAGTAATCCCAGGAAGCATGAAGAGTGAGTGCGTACCACTAACACAATTCAACCACGAAACGTATCAAGTCCACCTTTGACACCACATAAACCACAACAAGGCATTGGGATCAGTCTAAAAATTGAATAGTAAACATTTAATATAAAAAGTAATCAACAAGTAAACAACTTGATGTAGACAAACAAACAAAACAAGAACTATTTGCATGTGACAGTAACTACTGAAAGTTGTCAGCTGTCACAAACAAATGTCCTCCATCCCTTGTAGACAGTGCTACTGTGACAAAGTCGTTTCCAGTGATGGTGCAGGTGGTTGCTCTGCCTTCATGGCAGCAGTCAATGCTGCCTCCTGAGCAGTTAATGCATTTATCTTCTGCTAGCAAAATGCTGGTGACATTCTAATTTACCCTCAGTGAAATCTTGTAACATTTCTGTGAAAAGTTTGCAAAATGTTTGCCGAAATTGGGACTTCAGTTAGTTCCATCTAATTTAAAATGTTTGTCCAAATTTCACCACTTGTGGTGTGCTGACTTTACAAAGGTCCTTGCAGATGTATACTAAGTTTCAGATCTCTGTCTTTAAACATGACTGAGTTATAACCCATCAAACATTCAGAAATATTAAAATTACATTTCATAATTATGTAAACTGAAGAATTTTAAGCCTGTATAACTTTAAAACTAGAGAATGTAATATCACCATTTACCTAGGTTCATAGACCTTAAATGTTAGGCTTTGAGGCCACCCCTGTGGCTGCTGCCATGCAGATGACCCGGGTTTGAAAGCGAGCCTCCGAAGTCACATCGGCAGGCAGGCCATGGCTGAAAAAGCTGCCTCTCTGCCATGCATCTCTGTCAGTGAGAGTTGGCAGTGGGTTCCACCAACATAACAACCCCTGCAGCTGTCCAGGGATCTTGCTTCTGCTGCAGGGGAAACAGTGGTTGTGTGATGCTGAAAGAGGAACCGTCCCCACTAGGGGAGATGGGAGGGGAAAAATATTTGTGAAAAACCCGGTAGCCAACTGAAAGATGGATCTGTCTGGCCTGATATGGGTACATCCCTGTGACCAGGGTATATCCCTGACAGAATAGCTGTCAACGAGGAGAAAAAACAATTTGGAAAAAAGAGGCCATGTGTGTCAACATTCTAATCTCTTGCTCAAAGACTGGCCAAGTTATAAGCAGTCACAAGATTTCAAAATAACCAGCAATTAAAGTTGAATTTCATGAGCTTTTGTGAAATTGTGAGATGTGATGTTTTTGTCGAACCCACATCCATACATTATGCCCAGTCATAGACCTGAGTTGCCACTGTAGAGGAAGGAAGAGACTGGGTAAAGAGACAATAAGGTAGCATTCATAGGAGGCTCCATAATAAATGTACAGTGGAGCCAAGTGTCAGGTCATTATCCTGAGTGACAAACCATTAAGAATAGACATAGACATCACTATGCACTAGTCTAAATTCTTGCATTCTGCCAGATAAGCAATAGAATTCACTGACTTAGTGACTTGTGGAAGCATATGCACGTGCAGCATTGTTTCTGTACAATGCCACCTGCTGTCTCTTTAACAATCCTGTAGATAACAATGGTTTACTACTCTTAAGTGCACTACATCTAAGTGCACATTTTGGTTAAATGCACATTTTTTTTTTACTTTTCTTACTGATTTTCTGTCCAACCCAGCTTTTAAGTGCACATTTTGTACAGTACCGCCTTAAATAGTCTACCTTAACATCTTAACTGCAGCTGTGGTGCTGTCTAGCATGGCCACATTAAACAAGCATTTGTCAATGCTGAATGTTTTCGCGCTGTCATTGGCATTGACAGTGGCAGAGCTAGAGATGCATAATAGGAATGGCAGTGAAGTATTGAAGTGACGTCAACCCCACCCCCACCCTGTAGAGAGTGACAGGCATTGGGGTGTGCCTTTGGGTCATCAGCTATAATGCTCATGGCATTGTACCTCACCCTCCCCTCTAGACACTGATAAGTGGCATGGTATGCTTTGGGGTCTTTGGACATTATACTTACCCCATTCCATAAGGAAATACGCTGACGTGGGTGCAGTATAGGACTGTGGGATGAAGATTGTTGCCAAACAGTGCAAGATATACCACGATGCCTGTCAGTGGCTGCAGGGTGGACGTGGGGGTGAAATGACGTGAGCATTACATCTGATGATCCCAAGTCACAGCCCTGACACCTGTCAGTCCGTACCGGGTTGGGTGCTACAGTTGGAAACCCTAACACCATAGGCGTGTAGTGGTAGTTTCACTCCACATTTTCAACATGGGCTGCTTGTCAGGTGACCTCATGAAAAGTGGCCACAATCACTTTGTTAGCTGAAACGTGGTTTTGCACAGCAGCTGTGCCATTTAGCGACAGAGGGACAAAAACACAGTTTTGGGCAGGATGTGGAGAATGACAACTGTACTGTTCATGGGGAGGCGTAAAAAATTGCAATGTTGAAAATCTGGAGTTGCAATATGAAATATTGGTGAAGCAATGTACATGCATACAAACTGTGCAACAGACGTCCACAACCCAATTATTTGTGGGAGTTTTTTAGGCACATTTTCAACATAGGTATTTTGGGACCTCACCTCATAAACAGTAGCACTGTGATTTTGTTAATCTGTCCCAAAAGGTGACTTCCCACAGCGAGCAAGCCATTGTGCACCACAGCTGCGGAAACGTGGTTTGGGCAGGCTATGAAAAATGGCAGCTGTACTGTTGATAAGGAGGTGTGCACAAATGCTATTGGTGAAAATCTGGCATGAAAATATTGCAAATTTTCGAAGTTACAAGGCTGCGTGGAAACTGCGCAATGCACGCTTGCAGCACAGTCATTTTATGGACTTTCTGCACCAAATTTTCTACATAGGCATTTTAGGACCTCTGCTCATGAACAGTGTCATCGTCATTTCCTCAAACTGTCCCAAAAACTGATTTTCCACAGCGACTGTGCAATTCTGTGGCGGACGTGCGAAAACACATTTCAGCCAGGATATGTAAAATGACAATTGTACTGTTCATAAGGAGGTGTGGAAAAATATAAATTTTGAACATCTGGAGTGAAAATATTACAAATGAACAGTGCCACTGTCATTTTTATGTTTGCTTGCACGCATGTGCAAGAAACATAGTGCCTTCATCGGAGATTTCGGAGGTGTGTCACCTCCTACTCCAATTCAGGCACTGTGCTGGCAGGAGCGGGCCCTGTAAGCCAATGCATTGTGGAGCTGTCTATGACACGCTCCAAAATGCAGTGGCATACAGTTGAAAGGGGGAGCTATGCTTGAGTGAGCAGCGATAAGAAGCTGCTCAAGCGCAGCTCCCCCCCAGCCGCAGGCGTGCGCGCCCCCTGCATGCAGCGTATAGCCAATGGGGTGCCCAATCCCGTCGGCTGAATGCGTCCTTCTCCTCTCCTCCCTCCTCCCAATAGTTGATGCCATGGGGAGCCACCCCAGCAGCAATATCTTCATTGCGATCAGATTCCCAATCCCGTTGGCTGAATCGCCCCTCCCCAAATTCCTTGTGCCACGCTGGGAGCCCACTCCGTGGCAAATATCCAGCTTTTTTTTAATTTTTTTTTGCCGACGGGGTGCCCAATCCCCCGTCGGCTGAACGCCTCCAAAGTCCTGGGTGCCACTCTAGGAGCCCACCCCAGCATGGCAAGTGGTCCACGACATCTTTTTTTGTTTTAACCTGTAAAACAAAACGGTCCCGCAGCGCCTCCCGAACCCCCTCCCACAACCCGCACTCACCCACTGCACACCCAGCCTCCCCACACCCCTCCCTATACTTACCTCCGGACTCGCGCGACGATCTTTGGTGGACGGGAACACGTCTGCACTCTTCAAAGCCGACCGCGAACTGAGGAAATGCCGGTAAGCTGTATAATGGGCTAGATAGGAGGGGTTCAACTTTATTGCATATCTCAGGCATTTTGGGGAATTTTTGCACCAAATTTTCAACATGGGGTTTTTGGGACCCCTTCTCATGAATGATGTCACTGTCATGGCGTTATTCGGGCTCGAAGGGTGATTTCGCGCAGTGACTGCACAGTGACTGCAAAATCACCCTTCAGGACTGAATACCACCATGACAGTGACACCACTCATGAGAAGGGGGCCCAAAACCCCCATGTTGAAAAATTGGTGCCAAAATTCCAAAAAATGACTGTTTAACGAGCGTACGTTGGGCAGTTCCTACACAGGCTCGTAAGTTTGTGAAATTTCAATATTTTCACTCCAGATTTTCAACATTGCCATTTCACCACACTGTCTTATGAGTAGTACAGCTGTCATTTTTCACATCTCACTCAAAATGTGTTTCCACCCTTGTAGCACAGAATGGCGCAGTCGGTGTGCGAAATCAATGTACAGGACAAATTAAGAAAATCACAGTGACACTGTTCATGAGCAGAGGTCTTGAAATGGCTATGTTGAAAATTTGGTGAAAAAATTCCTAAAAATGACTGTTTTACGAGTGTGCGTTGCGCAGTTCCTACGCACGCTCATAGGTTTGCGAATTTTCAATATTTCCACTCCAGATTTTCAACATTGCCATTTTACCACACCTTCTTATGAGTAGTACAGCTGTCATTTTTCACATCTCACCCAAAACGTGTTTCGGCCCATGTAGCGCACAATGGCGCAGTCGTTGTGCGAACTCAGTGTATGGGACAATTAAGAAAATAACAGTGTCACTGTTCATGAGCAGAGATCTTAAAATGGCAATGTTGAAAATTTGGTGACAGAATTCCTAAAATGACTGTTTTACTGGTGTGTTGCTGCACAGTTCCCACCTTCAGTAGGGTTTGCGAATTTTCAATATTTCCACTCCAGATTTCCAACATTGCCATTTTTCCACACCTCCTTATGAGCAGTACAGCTGTCATTTTTCACATCCTGCCCAAAACGTGTTTCAGCCCATGTAGCGCACAATGGCGCAGTCGGTGTGCAAACTCAATGTATGGGACACATTAACAAAACCACAGTGACACTGTTCATGAGCAGAGGTCTTAAAATGGCTATGTTGAAAACTTGGTGAAAAAATGCCTAAAAATGACTTTTAGAAGCGCATGCTGCACAGTTCCTATGCATGCTCGTAAGTTTGCAAATTTAATATTTTCCTCTAGATTTTCAACATGTCCATTTTATTAAACTTCCTTATGAACAGTCCAGCTGCAATTTTCATATGTCACCCAAAATGTGTTATTGCACATGTAGCGCACAATGGTGCTGTTGGTGTCTTAAAGCAATGTTTAGGACAGATTAAGAAAATCACAGTTACACTGTTCATGAGCAGAGGTCTTAAAATGGCTATGTTGAAAATTTGGTGACAAAAGTACATAAATGACTGTGTTACAGTGAGCATTGTGCAGTTTCCCGCATCCTCGTTAGTTCATGACTTAGTAATATTTTCAGTCCAGATTTTCACTAGTGGCATTTTCAACACTTCCTTATGAACAGTACAGCTGCCATTTTTCACAACATGGCGAGTGTGTTTTCACACTTTCAGTGCAGAGATGCGTGGTCGCTGTGGGAAATCATTGTTCGGCACAAATAAAGAAAATCACAGTGACACTGTTCATGATCGGAGGCACCAAAATGCCTGAGTTGACAATCTGCAATAAAATATCCCCAACCTACTTATATAACGGGTAATGCTGTACAGTTTCTATGTACACTGGACTTCACCATTTTTAAATATTTTTACTACACATTTGCAACATAGCCATTTTTACACCTCCCCATGAAAGAGTACAGCTGTCATTTTTACAGCCTGTTCGAATATTTTTGCACCTGTGGTGCTAAACTCGAGTCACTGTGCATAGCAGCTGGCTACCAAACTGATATTCCCCCTGTTCATGAGGTGGGGTCACAAAACAAACATGTTGAAAATTTGGAGTTAAAATACCAAGAATGCCTGAGGTATTAGGCTTTTCAACTAAATGGCCCAACCCTATAGAGAATGACAGGAATCAGGGTGTGACTTGGGATTCTTGCCTGTGATGCTCATACCATTCCACACCCTGCAGTCACTGAGGCATCGAGGTATGCCTTGGACTCTTGACCCCAGACTTCACCCCATTCTCCTATGTCGCACCCATCTCACCATATTTCCTAATGAAATGGGAGTGCGCATAGAGACCAAAGACCCCAAGGAACACGTCACACTTGTGGTCTGCAGAGTGGGGTGTGGTGAAATGGCGTGGCCGTTGTGCCTGACAACCCAAATGCAAATGCACACCCCGATGCCTGTCACTCTCTGCAGGGTGGTGGTGGGGTTGGCTTCAGTTCAATACTTCACTGCCATTCCTATTATGCAGCTCTGTAACTTCTACACTACCACTGCCAACGCCAGTAAGCAAACATTCGGCATTGACAAATGCTTGTTATAATGTGTCTCAAACATGGACTTTCCACAGCGACTGTGCTATTCTGCGCCAGAACTGCGAATACACATTTTGGTCAGGATGTGAAAAATGACAGCTGTACTGTTCATAAGGAGGTGCAGAACAATGACAATGTTGAAAATCTGGAGTAAAAATATTATATAAAATTTCCAAAATTCTTTGATTGGCCATAACTTGATCAGTATTGCAGCTGGAGAGCTGACATTTGGCACTCATATTGTTTGGGAAAGGAACTAACACAATTCCACGTGTCATGATATTTGCATGGGGAGACGTTATAGGGGCTCAAAGTATGGCAATTTATTATTCATGTGAACATTTCTGAAAATATTTCTGTGCTTACAACTTAGCCCCTTTGGAGCAAAATAATTGAAAATGTAGACGCATACTATTCTGGAAGATTAATAGAAACTACTAAATGAAGAGGTAATCGGTTGCACAAATTGTAAGTTACAGGCATTCAAAATGTTGCAGTTTAATTATTTGTTGCATTGCATGAAAATTGTCAAAATATTTGGATGTTTATAGCTCCACTGCTATTGCAAGTATACACTCAAGATTTGGCACACAAACAAAAGTAAATACAGGTGTGTCCCGGAACCTAATTAAGCTGGATAAATGTAGTTTAGAAGGTTAAAATATATTGTGGCTACTTTAGAAATTACCAACTGGCAACATCTGCTCAAAAATCATGGACACATAATAGGTAATGCCACTCGAATTCCATTTGTGGAATTTAACTTTCACACAAAGCACTTATCACCACTGAAACATCTTACCTTCACTAGCATCATTGCACTGCAATACCCCTTCAACATTCCTGTGACAGTGATATCCAGCATCATGCTCCATCATGAGTGAAGACATCCAGATACTTCTGCAACAATGTCCTAAGTCACAACTACTGTAGTTGTAAGGCTTGGCATTACTTGGTGCCACAGTTTTTAAATACAGTGGAGCCTCTTAAGTGCACACCTTCGGGATAAAACTTTTTTGTGCACTTAAGCGGGCTGTGCATTTAACCAGAAAATAACTTCCAGGCACATTTCATTGTTTCTGTAATGTGCTTTATTAAATACCAGGCACTCAAGTTAAAATTACATTACTGCACTGTCCTACAACACAGTACTACTTAAAAAATCTGTAATTTTCTTTTGCTTTGTGGGTTTCAGTGTAGGATTCAAAATTAAATGGAAGGCTAAAGCCAGTCTTTTCTTTTGACAAAATGAATTTTTATGTTGGCACGCTTGTGCGGTCACTGTTGGGTGAATGCAGGGTATGCATCAGTAGGTGCATCCCTCATTCCCCAATCAGCCTGCATGCCGGAGCCACACCATGCATACATAATGTGGCAAGCACATCTAAGGAAAGGTCTGCTGCAATCCGAGCAAAGCTCGTCAGACACAGCGAACCTCCTGACGTGCTTGGCCACATTGTATACATGGTGGTCGCCCAACTACCGACCTCGGGGGTGCCCAATCCCCCTGCCAGCTTACCATGGCCCCAATGTATGTGCCGATGGGGGAGCCCACTCCCCATCGGGATAAAGCACTCCCCCACATTTGTTATATGCCGAGGGGGGTGCCCAATCCCCCTCAGCTCTTGCCCTGCTCCGCTTTCCTTGTGTGCCGATGGGGGTGCCCAATCCCCATTGGCATAAATTAACCCCTCCTTTTGTTGTGTGCTGATGAGGGTGCCCAATCCCCCATTGGCTGCAGTACCCCCCAAACAGTTAGGTGGCATGCTAGGAGCACACCACAGTGTGCCAAATGAACATACATACGAACATACAAATCTGCCAGCAGAACAGACCAATCCGTCTATCTAAATCTGCCTGAGTGTGCAGCTAACACCCTAGATTGTAGCTGCCCCAGCCTCCTCCCCTCTGTTCCTTCCTGCTTGTCCCAGCCCCTGCCCCCCCAACTCTTCCACTTGCATTATCCCAGTCCTTCTTAAAGCTATTGACTGTCCTACATGATATCACTACCTTTGGCAGTGCATTCCAACTAGACACCACCCTCTCAGTGAAGTAGTGCCTCCTCATTTCCCTCTTGAAATGTCCCCCTTCCAACCTTTGTCCAAGCCACCTTATCTCTCTTCCACTCCTCAGTTTAAACACTCCCTTGTTGCTAGGTTTATTTACCCCCTTCAGGTATTTAAGTGCTTCAGTCATATCCCCCCATCCCTCTTCTCCTCCAGTGTGTACCTGTTCGGCTCGTTCAGCCTAACTTCATATTCCTTTCCTTCCATCCCCTTTAACATTTTTGTTGCCCTCCTTTGCACCCCCTCCAGTAACTGTATATCTCTTCTCAGGTATGGCCTTCAGTATTGCACTCAGTACTCCAGGTGCAGTCTGACCTATGATCTGCAGAGAGATAGGATTACATCCCTGTGTCTAGATGAGAACCCCCTTGTGATGTACCCCAGCATCCTGTTTGCCTTTGCTACTGCTCTCTCCTACACTGGGCTGAGTTGTTCATGCTCCCATTTACCAACAACCTAGGTCCTTCTCCTCCTCTGTGATCCACAACCTCACTCCCCCAACCAATAGTCCCTCTTCTGGTTCTTAGGCCTGAGGTGCATCACCTTACACTAGTTTGCATTGAATCCTAGCTGCCACTCCACTGACCATGTCTCTAGTTTGGTCAGACCCCCCTGCAGTTTTTCACATCCATTCTCTTTGTCAACCACTGCCCCAATTTGGTATTATCTGCAAACAGACTAACCCTGCTCCCCATTCCATGTGCCATATAGAGATAAAGAGCCCAAATAGCACTGGGCCCAGCACTGACCCCTGCAGCGCCCCACTTGTCACTGCTCTAGGTGCCAAGAGCTCCCCACCACCACCACCCTCTGCACCCTCCCCAGTAACTAGTTCTCTATCCATTTAGTCAGCCTTTTTCCCACCCCCACTGCCGTCACCTTCCCCCCAGTCTCCCATAAGGCACTGTATCAAAGGTCTTACTGAAGTCCAAGTACAGGACATGTACCGCATGGCCCCTGTCCAACTCCCTTGTCACCTAGTCATAATACTCTATTAGGCTGGTTTGACAAGACCTCCCTGAGATGAACCCATGTTGCTGCCCATCTTGGAGGCCATCACTCTCTAGGAATGCCACCAGCCTCTGCTTCAGTATATCCTCCATAAGCTTACCCACTATGGACATAAGACTGACCGACCAATAATTTCTTGGCTTCTCCCTAGGCCCACTCTTGTGTATGGGCACCACATGGGCCACCCTCCATTCCAGTGGCACACACCCCATTTCCAGGGAGGTTTTGAACAGATCTGCCAGTGGCTCAGCCAACAGCTCTGCTACCTCTCTCAGCACCTTTGGGTGGATGCCATCAGGACCTGGTGCCTTGTCCACCCTTACTGCCCTCTGCTCCTCTAGCACCCTAGTCTCTGTGATCACTTTGTCTGTCACCTCCTCCTCCGTTTCCCCACCCCCAGCCCATGCTGGTAGTGGACCATCCCTCTCATTAGTGAAAATGGAGCAGAAGTACTCATTTAGAATTTCCGCTTGCTCCTCCCCCTTTTCCACCCAATCCCCTCTCTGCTTTATCCTCACAATATGTTCCTTGCACTTCCTCTTTTCCCTGACATACCTTAAAATGTCCTTTCCCTCTCCCTTTATGCCATGTGCTAATCTTAATTCCCTGGTGGCCTTAGCTTTTTTCACCCTCCATGCCACCTATATGATAGATCTTTAACCCCATCTATGATTTTAGTAAACCTGCGCTGAACACATTCCACACTATGTATATCAGCTTTTTTATAAGGATTCCACAATGGACTACAATAATCTAAGTTTATTACAATATCTGCAGGGTATGGACTGCTACAATTGATTTCTTTATTTATTTGAAAATTGGTAACTGGGAAAGAAATGCTGGACCAAGGCTTGTTTCCAGGTGTGACCCAGGGAAAAGGAAATGGGATGCAATCAATCAGATGCAGAAGTATTGAAGCATTTCACAAAAAATAAAGTGCAAACAACAATATCACAACATGGTATAAATGTAAATAAATAACAGGTGGCAGAAGTTGGCGCTACGATCAGCACTACAGTCTCAGTGATAGCAAGTTGAACACTTCAGTGCACTGATATTAGGAATCATACACCAACCCCAGAAGGGGGACCAAAGCTGGGGAGGAAAACAGAACCAGGGGCAAGTCAGGTAGGGAGCTGATAGGAGCAGGAGGAGGAAGAGGACAGGAGTTAAAGCTGGTGGTTACCCACTACCGACCACTCAGCTGTCACCATAAAAATGAAAACACTTACGTGTTAGTACCAAAGAGTTGTTCATAGTGGTTGTTCAAATTGTTGAAAACCTGCCTGTTGGCCCCATAAAGAGAAAGTACTGTTACTATCAGCAATGCACCTTATGACCCATGCAGACCTTTGCCCACACATTAAGAACTCAAGAAAACAGTCTGAAGATGAAAAGAGTAACCAGCCAAAATTTACATAAAAAAAAAGACAAGCAAAACAACAACAATCTACTCAGTCAAACAATAAACATGAAAAACAAAAACAAACAAAACTAAAGCAAAAATAATCTATGGAAGAGTGAACTATTTACATATGAACATACAAACATATGAAATGTGCCAGCAGATAAAGGCCTAGAAGTCTATCAAGTCTGCTTGAATGCGCAGCTAGCACCCCTTATTTTGCTGCTGCCCCTCCCTCGCACCCTTCCTCTCCATTGACCCTCACCCTTGCCCTGACCCAGCACCTTTTGAAGCAGTCTACTGTTCTACTGAATACCGCTTCTGCCGGTAACACATTCCACACAGCTACCACCCTCTCTGTAAAAAAGTGTCTACTCATCTCCTTCCTGAACCTTCCTCCCTCTAGTCTCATATCATGGCCCTAGGTGTCCCTCCCCTCCCTTACTTTGAACAGACCCTCTGTACCTGTCTTGTTTATTCTTTCATGTACTTCAAGGTTTCAATCATGTCCCCCCGTCCCTCCTCTCCTCTTGCGAGTACATGCTCAGGTCCCTGAGCCTCCTCTCATATGGCAAGTCCCCCAGCCCCTTGATCATCTTTGTCGCCATGCACTGCACCCACTGCAGTATTTTAATGCCCCTCTTTAGATACGGGCACAAGTATTGCATGCACTACTGCAGATGCGGTCTAATTAATGACCTATACAGTGGCAGAATCACCTCCCCCCTCCTCGAGGAGATACCCTTTGCAATGCAACCCAGCATTTTGTTGGCCTTTGCAGCTGCCTTCCTACATTGTGCAGAGTTGTTCATTGACCCTGTAATGAGCACCCCCAGATCCTTCTCCTCCTCTGTCTTGGCTAGCTACACTCCCCCCAGCTGGCAACTCCTCCTTGGGTTCCTCACCCCAAAATGCAGCACCTTGCACTTTTTGGCATTAAACCCCAGTTGCAAGGTGTCTGACCAGGGTTCCAGCTTTTCAAGATCATCCTGCAACCCCTGCCATCCCCCTGGGTCGTCCACCACCGCTCCCATCTTGGTGTCATCAGCAAACAGACTTGATCTTGCTCTTGATGTCCAATGATATGTCTGCAATGAATATCCCAAACAACACTGGTCCCAACACCGAGCCCTGTGGAACAACACTCGTCACTACCCTTACAGATGAGAGAGCCCCACCCACCACCACCCTCTATTGCCTTCCCTGAAGCCAGTTCCCTACCCATCTCACCAGCTTTGCACCTGCCCTTGTGCCTTCTAACTTACTTCCCAGACTCCCATGTGGCACCAAGTCAAATGCCTTACTGAAGTCCAGATACAGGACATCCACTGCATGGCCCCTGTCCAATTGCCTAGTTACCCAGTCATAGAACTCCACCAGGTTGGTTTGGCAGGATCTGCCATGTATGAAGCCATGCTGTCTGCTGTCCCGTAGTCCTTTGGCCTCCAGGAGGGCCACCAGCCTCTCTTTCAGAATAGTCTCCATCAACTTACCCACGATGGATGTGAGGCTCACTGGTTTGTAGTTACTCAGTTCATCCTTGGGATCACTCTTGTGGAGGAGCACCACATGAGCTATCTTCCATTTCTAAGGTACACACTCCAAGTGTAGAGAGGCATTAAATAAGTCTGGCAAAGGTCCTGCAAGGACCTCTGCCAGCTCCTTCAGTACCCTGGGGTGGATGCCATCTGGGCCTGGAACCTTGTTCACCCTCAGTGCCTTCAAACCCTCCAGAACTCAGCCCTCCATGATTTCCCCATCTGTCAGCCCCTCCCACCCTGTTTCTGCCATTCCTCCCTCCTTGGGTATCATCCCTCTCTTCTCCTTAGTAAATACCAAGCAGATGTAATCATTTAGCACTTCTGCCCTATGGCCCCCTGCTTCCACCCAAACCCACTCCTTCCTAATCCTTACTATGTGATCCTTATAGTTCCTTTTCTCCCCGATGTACCTAAAGAAGTTCTTATCATCCTTCTTAATGCCTTGTGCCAGCCTGAGCTCCGTAGATGCCTTGGCTCCCCTTACTGCCCGTGTCACCTCCTTAGATTCCTTAAGGTACTCCTCCCTGTCCTCCCCCTGCTTGTTTTCTTGTACCTCCTAAAGGCAGCTTTTTTCCTCCTTACACCTATTCCATGACCTCCTTGCTCACTCAGCTCATTTTCTTAACCCTAGCCTTCTTGCTCTGGGCCTTGCTGCAGGTTCTGGTTGCCTCCGCTATCCCCAGCTTTATGAGCTCCCACCTCTGGTTAGTGTCTGTGTAAGGTTGAATTTTGGCCAGGTACCCTTTTACCACTTCCCCCATCCTCCCAAAGTTGGCCCTCCTGAAGTCCAGCACCCTTGTACCAGATTCCACTCCTTTCTTGCCCATATTACCCTCTGGTTAAATGGGAATCTCCTAGCCCAGATGTGGGAGAGAGATAAGTGTTGGGCTCATTCCAAAGGTACCAGTGATCCCATGATTATTCAAAGGTATAGACACCTCAAGAACAAATGCAAAAAGGCCATCAGGGCAGTAAAAACTGACTTTTGCAAGTCCGCCCTACTAAGCTCTGCCAGTAACCCCAGGAGATTCTGGAGAGATATTAAATCCCTTGTCAGCGGATCCTCCCATCCGGGGGTTATGGACATGGTCATAAATGGAGTCTCCTGCAATAATCCCCATACTATTGCCAACTCCCTAAATAATCACTTCTCTGAACTCTCTGTCTTCACATCCCTCTTCTCACCTGATAAGGCTCTCTCCTACCCCCTTCCCTCCACTCTGCTGGAGGGTGACCCTCCTCATCAAATGTTCCACCTCAGGGCTGTATCAGTTCAGGACTTGAAGAAATGCCTGCTGGCCTCTCCCAGTACTCCAGTCCTGGCCTAGACAACCTGGAGCCTAAACTCCTTAAGCTTGGTGCTGCACATTGCCTCACCAGTAGCCTTTATCTTCAACCTATCCCTTGGTCTGGGGACCATCCCAGACATCTGGAAAAGAGGAGGATTGTCCCTGTCCGAGCAAGGAAATGCCAAACTACCTGACAATTATCGACCTATTGCCATTCTCCCAACCCTTAGCAAGCTCCTTGAAAAGGTAGTGGCAGAGCAGCTTTCAGAATATATCCACTCTCATTAACTTCTGTCCCCAGCCCAGCACTGCTTTCGTAGGGGACACAGCACCACCACAGCCTTAATCTCAGTTACATCAAGTATCCGGACAGCCATGGACCAAGGCAAACTCTCTGGTGCAATATTTATCGACCTGTCCAAAGTCTTTGACCTTGTTGACCACAAACATCTAGGTGCACAGTTGTGATCACTTGACCTCTCCCCTCATGCCATGAAATGGCTAATGGTTATCTACATGGCAGAAAGCAGCGTACCTGCTTCAATAAAGTCCTCTCTGAGCCTCTACCGGTGACCTCTGGAGTGCCTCAAGGCTCGGTACTGGGTCCCCTCCTCTTCTCCCTCTTCATCAATCAACTACCCATGGTTACTACCAGCTGTAGCACCACCATGTATGCAGATGATCTGGTAATCCTGGCTCACTGCCAGAATGCCACTACCCTAAACCAGAACCTGACCGATGACTTTAACAGGGTATTGTCATGGGTTACTAGTCACAAGCTGGTCCTGAACCTGAAAAAGACACAGGCTATGCTCTTTGGCTCAATGGCTAAAATCAAAGCCTCATCGGCCTGCTTAACGTCACCAGCGCAGATGGATCCTCACTACCCATAGTGAGCTCCATCAAATATCTGGGGGTAACACTTGACCCACAACTTGACATGGGTGATCATATCCTTAACATCTGCAGGGTGGCAAACTGAAAACTGGGTCTGGCCTATAGGGCCAAGTATAACCTTACTCCAGCAGCCAGGCTTGCCCTAGCAAAGGGTGTGCTCCTTCCTTCCCTCATCTATGGGTTGCACCTATTTGCTCGCTCTCCAAAGACACATCTCACCCGGTGGTACATTTCTTACAACAACATTTGTCGTTTTGCCTTGGCTGCCCCCCGACTCACCCACTGTTGTGAGCTATATGAGAAACTCTGCTGGCTCTCACCAGCTAGATACCTTGATTTTGGTTTGGGATGCCTCTCTGGCAAAGTGATCAGAACTAGCACCCCCCAGGGGCTGGCACAGCTTCTGCCTAAACTGAATCCCACCTCCTACCAACTTAGGTCTCCCACATCAGGGATGCTCAAATACCCTCCTACTCGGACCCTCATGGGGGATTGGGACTTTGCCATAAGTGCGCCCAGACTCTGGAATTCGCTGCCTGTGGACATCTGAGCTACCCACTCCTATCTGAGTTTTCAAAATTCCCTGTGGGGTTTCCTAAAACTAGCATCAGAGTGTGACTGCCCCAAACCTCCCTAGAGTAAAGTGTCAAATTGTTTTGTCTGAACCTCCCCAGGATGTCTTCATTGAATTCCTGGAGATATTTTCCCGACTGTATCAATGACTTCTGACTACTCCTGCCTAAAAAGCCTTGGGCATTTTTACATCCATTATTGCTCCACGGTCATAGGCTAACCATGACATATTGCACCTTGGTCACTTGGTAGAAACTTGTACTTGTACTTGGTAGTGTTTCTGTTTCTGTCTAACATGTGCATATTTAGAAAAATGTCATGAGCTGTATATACCTGTCCACGATCCAACTAGCCTAGGGGGTGTATACGACAATGTTATAAGTTATATTATGACCAATCCAGTCCTTGAGCTATGCTCCACTCCTATGTATGATGACCTGTATATATCTGTCAGTTGAACTAGCTAGTCTAGAGTGTATAATCTGAAATGTGCTTACTACTATATGTTTCCCCTAGCGTCAAATGATGTATTTCCCACATGTTTGTTTACTGTGACAAAAAACTGTACTCTCTTTGCCATGTCTCCTTGACTGTTGTTCCTCATGTTGTACTCTCCCGGGTCGTTCCTGAAAATAGGCATAATACTTGTCTAGTGTACTTACCCGGTAAACAAAAGCTAAATAAATAAATATCCAATGTGAGCCTTACTGAGTGGTGGTCACTCCCTGACAGTAGTTTTTCCACCTATGTTCCCTCACTTACTCTCCATTTGCCAGCACAAGGTCAAGGGTATTCCCTAACATAGTTGGTTCACTGAATATTTACATCAGGAAGTTGTCCTGGAAGGCATCCAGCAGTACCTGCTCCCTTCTACTGCTGGTTGTTGGGGTACTCCAGTCCTCTCCTGGCATGTTGAAGACCCCCACAATCACCACACTACCCCTCACGCAGGTCCTTCTGATCTGTACTGCTACTGTAGTTCCCTGTCTAACTCCTTTGTCTGAGAGGGTGGCCTGTACACCACTCCTGTTCTGAAAGTCCTATTCTTGGAATCCTGGAATTGCATCCAAAGTGACTCCGTGCTACCATCCTCCCCTTCCTCCCTTACACACTTCAGTCCTTTCCTCATGTATAGTGCCACCCCCACCTTTCCCAATCACCCTACACCTATGAAATAACCTGTACCCTGGTGGAGACAGGTCCCAGTCATTGTATTGGGTGGCCCATGTTTCTGTGATGGTTGCAATGTCCACTTCTTCCTCTGCCATGAGCACCAGTAGGTCTGCATTTTTTCTTCCAGTGCTCCTAGCATTAAGGGTGACCACCTTCCACCCTTCCCCCCCACCATCCTGCCCTCCTTTACTAGCATCACCAATAGTACTTGCTCTTTGTCTTTTGTCACTGTTATTGGGGTTAAGCTTATGTGGCTTCCCAACCTGTGGTCTCTACATGTCTCTTGTCCACTTGCCACCCACCGTTCCTAGTTTAAATTCCCAACTTCCTCTATGTACTCTGCTGTTCTCTGTTTCAATACTTTCTTTACCTCCTTGCTGAAGTGTAGTCTGTCTTTGGCATAGAGACTACTGTTCTCCTAGGTCCCTTCCAACCCTTTCCCACCAGCCCATACCCTTTAGCATGACACCATGTTCTTAGCCATCCATTAAATTTCTCCATTCTCAGCTTTCTTGCTGTGCTTGCCTTGGGCACTGGGAGTATCTCTGAAAATGTTACTGATCTCCCTGCCCCCTCCCATAATTGTCCAAGTTCCTCAGATCTCCTCTGGACTATATCTACCATCTTATCAGTCAGGTCATTCGTCCCCAGATGTATAATCAAATGAGGCTTCTCCATACCCCTTCTAGCATATTGAAGAACAGATTTTCCCACCCTTTCTGCTATCATTCCTGGCATGGCCTCCACCCAAATGCAACTATGTCTCTCCCCTTTGCTACCCCAGCTGACTCCTCTTAGTGTTGAGTCCCCCAGCACTAAGGTTTCACCCACCTTACTTTCTGTTTGCCTCCATTCCTCTCCATCTCTCAGTCTTGGCTCCTCTTCTTCCTCCTGCACAGTATTTCCCCCTTCTGCCCCTGTTGTAATTCCCACAGCAGAACTTCTTCCAGCTCCAGTTTGGTCCGGGAATTTCCCAGTTACTCCTCCAATTTTTATCACCTCCCTTCTCCTCCTCCTCCTTCCCCTCAAGTACTGCAGAACAATTTTCAGAAGACCCTTCACCACTGACCACTTTCTCTCTCTTCATAGTAATCTGTTCCCTCCTTTCCACTCCATGACTGTTGCCACTTCTCCTCCCTTCCCTAGTCCCTATCTCCTCCTTCCGTTTGCCTTTTGTCCCCTGACCTGGTTTCCTCGGACCCTGTTCTTCTTGGCCTGGGCCCCTCTGTCTCTGCTTCCCTTCTTCTGACCCCCTCCTCACCACTGTTGACTCAAATTGCCCTCCATCATCTCCCATCCTCACTCCCTCCAGTATTGGGCTATAGCCTGCTCCAGTCTGCCTTGCCTGTCTTAATTCCTCCTGTAGACCCTCCATCTCCTTTTTCAAATTTTACTATGTGGTTGCACACTAATCATCCTCCCACTCTCCAGGCAATTTTTAGAAAGACTGGTGCACTGCAGTTGTTGCAGCCTACTATCCTACCCATTGCTCTTGTTGCCCACCAGCGCCCCCCCTTCCAGATGAAGGATACCAAACACTCCCCCAAATCTCCCCTCTATCAGTGCAAAACATTCTTCTCCTTTTCTGAATTTCCCCTTACCCCCTTTGTCGTACACTTCTAGACTGATTGTGCAACTGCTTTTTACATTCCTATCCCTCCTGTCCACACCCAAAAGGGACTTTAAGCAACTATTGTACAGCCTTTTTCAAACTCCTATCCCTCCTTTCCACAATGCAAATACCAATGCAAACAGGTAAGAATGAAAGCTCCTTGTTTTGTAGTTACTTCCCTTCCACTGAGATAGCATTCATCGCTTCACTCACTGCTGTTCTTTTTCTAGATTTCTGCTTCTGCTATGACAGGTGCATGCCCTTTGCCCTTCTGGAGAAGTGATGTCATTACCTCTGGTATAAAGGAAATCATGGATCTGGGGTATGGGGTATGGGGAAGGGTTGGTGGGACTAGCCCGTGCCTTCCAGAAACAATCAACTCTACCACCGAAGTGGTTTAAAACTGTCCACCTATGTGTAGCTAATAATTTTGTCCTGGGTAAGTAACTCAGCTGTATGTCCTGGTGGCTTGGCAGCAGCACGTGTTATGGCCCCTTATGCTGCCACAAGCCTTTTTAGCTTGGTAGCCATCATATGCTGTCTTTTTTTTAATGTGGATAAGTCCAGCACACAGTTCTTTAATATCCTGTTGCACTGCATGAATCTCTTAATATCCTGCTGCATTGCATGGATAGCTGCTGCCAGCACTGCTGGTTAGATTGTTGGAGGTGGTGGTGCTGTGGAGGGACATAGCTATGTTCCTGCAACCTGCTGCTGTGCCTCTCCAGGTTGCCTTCTTGTCCTTCCCTTCCTTCTTTGCCAGCCATTCTAATTCTTTCTGCAACCATACCTTCCAATTTTCAGCACAGTTTAGTTTCATCAAGTCTTCCGAGGTGAAGGTGGTGGCTGTGATTGATGCTTTGCATCACCTGGTGGTAACGGTTATACACAAGAAAAGCAAAAAGTAATATTAATATAACTGTCTTGACTAGGGTCTGAAGGCTTATGCCACTTGTACATTTTTTTCTTTAAAGTGCATCTCCTGTACTGCTTTGCCATAAAAGTGTCACTCAGGAGTGGACAACAAGTTGGAAGCTCCAGTTACCTGCCTGTGACTTGTGGTACTGGACTTTCACAAGTAAGCAATCAGGCATGACTGACAGGGTGTGGATAGTAGTGTGATCACCACCTGCCCAGGGGCATAATGAAGCACGAAACCAAAGGCTAAGTGTGTTTCTGTCCCTGAAAATGCAGTGATTCGACTACTGCCCACACCCTGTGGTGTCTTATTGATTATATAAAATGAGTATTTGTTGGAATGAAAAACAATTGAAAATACAGTAAAATATTATTTACACGCTGTAAAAACAGGTAACATAGACAATTTCTCCTCTGCTTGTACTATCTGTCCACAGTGAATTTATATGTTTGGTGACTTGTCTGTCCAGTGTGAAATTAGATGTCCAGTATACTAGTAAACACTTTTTAAAAGGCTTACCTTGGTGTATTGTTTTTTTTTTCAATTGTGTGTAGCTGGTTTTGATTTTTTAAAAAGCTTGATGTAGCAAGTGCACACATCAGCATCACATGAGCTCTATATGGCAGGAGAACACCTAGTAATATCTTGACAGGCAGTCCTGTAGATGGAAGCATGCTGCTGTATATCTTGGTGTGTGTGAGTAGACATATGGTTGGAGCATGTGGGCAGGGGGCAGGGAGGGTAGCTGGGATAGCTAGTGACCGATTTTTATCTTAGCCAGGCAAAGTCCCCTTGTATTGGAAAAACAAACAGGGTCAAAACAACAGTATTACTATTACCACAGCACTTTGGAATAATATGGCAGAAGCATTACCTAATGTACTTGACACACTTAAATACAATGCATCAGTTGCGTCAGCTTCCATCACTGGCCATGACTGTCCCTTCTGCAGTGGTGGTGCTGCTGCTGCTGGGCCCATTGGTAGTACCAGGTGCTTTCCCACCAGTAGAATTCTCTTCCCTCTCAATGTCCTCATGAGTTTTCTCTGCTCTTGGAAATGAATAACATATTCCAGACTTAGAATCACAACAAAACAATTCCACATTACTAATACAGCATATTGCATTGAAGAGAAGACAAATTGTAACTGTAAACTCTGACTATGCAGCTGCAGTATACCAAGACAGTAATAATCAAGCCATAATCACTTGGTGTCACTAATTAGTACAGCCAGCATTTCATCAGGCCAGATGGGCTGACATTGAAAATGATGATAAGTGAAGGTATGCTTCCAAACTAGGAAAGAGGTGATGCCATGGCTCAGACAGCTGAAGCATGCTTCTCTACAACCATGTGTATAGGATGCCACCCCTACCACTTTATAAACATCATTTGTGTGACTACACAGGAGTATGATTTTTTTTTAGAAATGGGAAGCCCACGATGATACTGACTGATAATGGTAGTGAGTCCCTACTCCATTAAAAGAAACACAATGCTTAGATTTGCACTACTGGTTACCTAGCACTGGTGGTGGCACTGTTCAGCATGAATAGCTGTAAATTTTATACTTTTCCAAAAGAGAACAAAAAACAATGGTAAGGAGGGCATCGGGGCAGTGAGAAGAGGGCATCTTTTGTTTAGAGCAGAGATGGTGAACAGAACAAGAAAAAAACATATCAACAGTTTCAGAAATTTTACATTGGACAAACTAATAATAACTTGTACAACCTTATGCTGGACCATCTTGTGGTGGGGAAGGGGCCTACAGTGGATGATGGGAGTGAGGGATCCTAAGGGTGTCACCATTATGAAGAAAAATAAGGAATTATATTACTGTATCAGATTCTCTTTCACAGGACATACATGATCAGCACAGTATCCCCCTTAATGTGGAACAGTTGGGTGGCAAGACTATCTGCCTGTCTGTTTATCAGCCCCAACAGGACATATGTATCCTGGTGAAAAGCATATTACAATGTGAACTGCTGAGATCATTAACCCTTACATACAGTACCTTGAGGGAGTGCTGACTCCATTTATGTCTTGGCCAGGATTTTGAGTGGTCTTACCATTTCCTATGGCATTCATTTCCCACTTTCCACTGGGGCCAACTTCAACAACAAGTATAATGGTCTATGCAAAAAGTGATAGCATGGTTCCTCTGTCCTCAGCTTGGATGGGACGAATGCGATTCTGTGACGAGCACCAATGCTCTCCATCCCAGTCATGTCATAACAGCAGGGCTGCAGGCTTCTGTTCCTCTGTTGTTGATGGAGTAATGGTGAACGTACTTCATCTGTGCAAGCATCTGTCAACCAGCAGGAACCTTTGAATATGTACTAATGTTTAGAAAGTCAACAAAATGAGTTATTCTATTACTTTTTTTTCTATTTTGGTTTTTATTCCCTGGTCACTACAGGCCCCCTTTGGCTCTCTGCTGACTTTCAGCCCTGTCACCCACCTTCCCTGGGGCTTACCTGACTCAGTTCTATTCACTTGTTGACTGCACCTATGTGCAGGTCCAGGAAGGGAGGGTCAGTCCACAGTAATAGGGGACATATGTGAGACATGACTGTGGAAAAAAAATGTTATCATTTCTTTCTTCTTTCATTATTAATATATTACCCTTAAGGGCCTTTACTTAAACTGTAAACAGGAAGATAATATCAGTTGTGGTTTTCCCAGTACAGTCCCAATGTTTGGAAACAGTAACCATGTAACGTATGTAACAGGGACAGAGAATATGAAAAATGAAAAAACAATTATGTGTAAATATTTTTAGGTCTTCATATGAATTTGCAGTGCTTCAATTCATTTAGTTAATTCACCAAGCAGCACCAAAATATTTGCATGCAGCCGTGTGTGATGACCACCAATCTAACGCATGGTGCAATTCTAAGAAGTAATCTTGAAGTTTTTCCATACTCCGAATTCCTGGGTATTCATAGCTTAAAATGCATTTACGTGTAAATGGGAATAAGAGTAGATAATATTTAAAACTTTTTTTAATTATTTTACAAATTAACACCCCAAAACCAGTGCAAGAGCAGTATATTAACGTATGTAACAAGATGGAGAAAAATCCAGAAAGTGCAAGTTGTCACTGAAAACATTGTGTAAAACATAAAATTAGGCTACTGAAGTCCTTTATTTTTTCCAATTAATATGTTTACTGTTTAAGGTCATATTATTAATGAATTAATTAGAGGAAAAGTTACAATATTGCATACCACCACCACAAAGGAAGTTCATCATACAATAGATCAACACTGTTACTAAATAAAATATAGATACATACAATAAATTTCTACTAAAACCTTAAACAAAACTCTGCACTATACACAAACCACACTAAACACACTGGGTGGGATATTCAGAAGGGTTGTGCATGGCGCAGCACTGGTGCGCCATGTGCAACCCACTGATGTGCCCTGGCGTGATATTCAAAAGGGAAAACTGTGCGGCACAAATCCCGATGCACCAGGGTGCATCAGTAATGTATGCAGTGCAAGTAGGGGGGGCTTGCCCATGCATATGCCGCACATCCCGATATTCAGCCTGGGATGTGCTGAGCAGATGCAGGCACAACTCCTACCTGTGCTGCACACAGTTGAGCCAAAAAAAAACAAGAGCAATGGCTGGTCACCCACAGGTGAGCTGCCTTATTGCAGGGTGCAACACGGCAGCTGCCAGCTGTGGGTGGCCATGCGAGCTCCAGCGGCACGGTTCGTCAGGTAACCCCCATGCCTGATCATGGGCAGAAGTGTGAATAAAGGGATTCATTCCCATCCCGGTGGTGCAGTGGACCACTCGCAGCCCGATCGTGGGCAGAAGTGTGAATAAAGGGATTTAATCCCATCCCTGGTGGTCAAGTGGACTGCTCGCAGCCAAATCGCAGGCAGAGTTATACAAAAAAATAATAAATCCCAACCCTGGTGGTCCAACGGTACCCCCTTCCCCACTCTCCCACTGAGCAGTGCCAGCCTGCTCCCCCGTCAGTGGCGGGTGGGAGCTCCCCATCTGCAAGCCGCCCGGGGGAGGCTGCCGCCCGACTGACTGCGCCTGGTACAGCTGTAGACCACTGGTCCACAGTGTAAGGCCAATGGGCATACAGAGAGCCATAACACACAGTCCAGATATGTGAATGGATTCTGCCCGCCGACACTATCGGACGTATAAGGCTGAATATGATGCCCATGCAAGCACCAGACAATGCAGTGGACCACTAGCCGGCGAGCGTCGATGAACCACGCGCTGTGGATGGGCTGCTTCCACTGCTGACGGGGAGCAGTTGAGGCTCAGTGGGAGAAGGAGAGGCCCCACTGGGCAGGATAGCCTTCACAGCATCACTATGCGATCGGCTGGCGGCGGTCCTCGATCACCGAGATAAGACTAACCTTGGTAAACTGCCACGACCAAGGACCACCGAAGTCAATTCCCTTTATTCACTTCTGTATGAACCTGGCAGTCACTGGACCACCAGGGATATAGGACTTTAATATTTTGTTATGTATGCCTGCGGTCGGGCTTGTGCAGGAGGTGTCGGTACCCAACGGCTGCAGCCTGGCAGTGTGCCAGGCGCAAGTCACCAGGGATTGGTGCACCTGCATGCAAATGGGGCCATGATGACATGCAAATGGCCCCATTTGCGCCTTGCATGCATTATGGCCCCATTTGCATGTGCACCTTTGAATATCAAGATTGATGCACCTAGCGCGTGATACTTGCTCTGGTGCACCCTAACCCTCTGCCTTGGCCAGTTGTGCTGGTGCAGTGCGCTGCACCATGCACAGCGATGTGGCTGATAGCGATAGTCAGCGTTGCTGAGCCATGGCACTGCACCATTGAATATCACCCTGACAGTGCCCTGGCACATCCCAGTTGAGCTTTGCCCAGGCTTGCATCACAGCCTGGTGCAGTCTGAATATCTCACCCACTATATACATTGAATACTACGGCCTCAGTCACATCAGTAAATGTTCATACTGCCCAATTGCTTTACAGCTTCATTATTTTGAAGGCTTTGTTGACAGTTTCTATGCCTTATACCACATAAGGTCCATCTCCCACAATGATCAGTGGTCCACATATCATATAGTTTACATCTACTTTGTCAATATTCTGCAGTACTCTTCATGCAGACCCACCAGGACCATAAAGAAAACAGACTAGGGACCTGGAAGACCACAGGTGATGACATAGATGAATCCACCAGTTGAGAACAGAGGCTGTGGCCTATAGTGACATAATCTGTCAGGTGTGTGCAGTACTCCTCATGAAGACCCACCAGAGACCTAAAGAAAATGGACCAGGGACCTGGAAGACCACAGGTGATGGCATAGCTAAATAAACCAGATGAGAAAAAGGGTGCTGGCCAACAGTGACATACTCGGGCAGGTTCATATAGTACTCCTCATGTAGACCTAACAGAGCCCTGAAGAAAACAGATCAGGGACCCAGAAGACCACAGGTGACAACAGAACTGAATCCACCAGACAAGAACACAGGTGCTGGCCTACAGTGACATACTCAGGCAGGTGTGTGCAGTACTCCTCATATGGACCCACCAGGACCTTGAAGAAAATGGACCAGGGACCTGGTAGACCACAGGTGACAGCACGCACAGCCTTCCACACCATGCCTGTGTCCCAGGGGACCTTCTGGAACATGCTTCCCTCCGCCCAACCCAGTCAGCTTTCCTGAGGCCTAGTGGCACCCGTCTACCCCTCCACACCCTGCCTGCTGTCTCAGGTGACCTGATATTGCCTGCTTCCCTCTCATCAAGCATGTCAGCCTTTCCTGAGGCCTGGTGGCACCTGTCTACTCCTCCACACCTTGCTTGCTGTCCCATGGGACCTGGTGGTGCCTGTTAACCCTCTTCCTAACCCTTTCTGTCTTTCCCCTGGCATGGTGTCTCCCATCTTGCACCCCGCACCCTGCCAAGCTGTCCCTGGTGATCTTTTGGCACCTGCTTACCTCTCCTTAACTCTTCCAGCCTTTCCCAAGGCCTAGTGTCTCCTGTCTCCCATCCCATACCCTGCCAGCTATCCCTGGGGACCTGGTGGCACCTGCTTCCCTCTCCTTAACCCTTCCAGACTTTCCTGAGGCCTGGTGGGCAGCCATCTCCCCCTCCGTACCCTGCCTGCCGTCCTAGGGGTCCTAGTGGCACCTACTTTCCTCTCGTCAAGCATGTCAGCCTTTCCTGAGGCCTGGTGGCACCTGTCTGCCCCTCTACACCCTGCATGTTGTCCCAGAGGACCTGGTGGTGCCTGCTACCCTCTCCCTAACACTTTCTGCCTTTCCCGGGTCATGATGTCTCCCATCTCGTGACCCACACCCTGCCAAGCTGTCCCTGGTGACCAGTTGGCACCTGCTTTCCTCTCCCTAACTCTGACAGTTTTTCCCATGGCCTGGTGTCTCCTGTCTCCCACCCCATGCCCTGCCAGCAACCCATGGGGACCTGGTGGCATCTGCTTCCCTCTCCTTAACTCTTCCAGCTTTTCCCAGGGTTTGGTGTCTCCCATCTCCCACCCCATACCCTATCAGCTAACCCTGCAGACATGGTGGTACCTGTTTACCTCTCCTTAACCCTTCCAGGATTTCCCAGGGCCTGGAGAATCCCATGTCCCACTCCACACCCTTCCTGCAGTCCCAGGGGACCTGGTGTTACCTGCTTCCCTCTTCCCAACCCTGTCAGCCTTCCTTGAGGCCTGATGGCTCCCGTCTCCCACCCCACACCCTTCCTGCTGTCCCAGGGGATCTGGTGGTGACTGCTTCCCACTCCCCTAACCTGTCAGCTATTCCTGAGGCCTGGTGGCACCTGCCTGCCCCTCCACACCCTGGTTGCTGTCCCAGGGACCTGGTGGTGCCTGCTTCTCTTTCCTCAACCCTTTCTGCATTTCCTGGGGCCTGGAGTCTCCTGTCTCCCACACCACACTCTGCCAAGCTGTCCCTGGTGATCTATTGACACTGGCTTCCCTCTCCCTAACCCTGACATCCTTTCCCAAGTCCTGGAGGCTCCTGTCTCTCACCCCACACCATTCCAGCTGTCTCTGGGGACCTAGTGGTGCCTGTTCCCTCTCCCTAACCTTGACAGCCTTTCCCAAGGATTAGTGTCTCCCGTCTCCAACCCCACACCCTGTCAGCTATCCTTGGGGAGCTCATGGCACCTTCTTCTCTCTCTCCTTAACCCTTCCAGCCTTTCCCAGGGCCTGGTATCTCCCATCTCCAGTCTCCCACCCTATACCCTGCCAACAATCCCTGGGGACCCGGTGGCACCTGCTTCCCTCTCCCCAACCCCATCAGCATTTCCTGAGGTGTGGTGGTGCCCATCTGCCCCTACACACCCTGCTTGCTCTTCCAGGGGACCTGGTGATGCCTGCTTCCATCATCTCAACCCTGTCAGCCTTTTTGTGAGGCCTGATGGCACCTGTCTCCCCCTCCAAACCCTGCCTGCTGTCCCAGGGACCTAGTGGTACCTACGTCCGTCTCTCCAGCCTTGTCAGCCTTTTCTGAGAACTGGTGGTACCTGTCTACCCTCCACACCCTGCCAGCTGTCCCAGGGGACCTGGTGGCACCTACTTCCACCTCCCTTACCCTTTCTGCCTTCCCTGGGGCCTGGTGTCTCCCATCTCCCACCTCACACCCTGCCAAGTTGTGACCTTTTGGCACTGGCTTCCCTTTCTTTAACTATTTTAGCCTTTTCTGGGGCCTGGAGGCTCCCATTTCCCATCCCACAGCCTGCCTGGCATCCTAGGGAAGATGGATGCACCTGCTTCCCTCTGCCCAACTGTGTCAGCCTTTCCTGAGGCCTGGTGGCACCTGTCTTCCCTTCACACCCTGCTTGCTATCCAAGGGGACCTGCTGGTACCTGTTTCCCTCTCTCCAACCCTATCTGCCTTTTCTGAGGCTTGGTGGCACCCATCTCCCCCTCCACACCCTGCCTGCTGTCCCAGGGGACCTGGTGGCTCCTGCTTCCCTCTCCCTAACCCTTTATGCCTTTCTCAGGGCCTGGCATCTCCTGTCCCCCACCCCACCACCCTGCCAAGTTGTCCCTGGTGACCTGTTAATACTGTATTCCCTCACCCTAACCCTGTCAGCCTTTAGGCCTAAGGCTCCCGTTTCCCACCCATTACCCTGTCAGCTGTCCCGGGGACCTGGTGGCACCTGCTTTCCTCTCCCTAACCATGATAGCCTTTTCTGGAGCCTGGTGTCACCTGTCTCCCACTCATAACCCTGCCAGCTGTCCCTGAGGACTTGGTGGCACCTACTTCCTTCTCCCTAACCATGACAGTCTTTCCCAGAGCCTGGTGTCACCCATCTCCCACCTAATACCCTGCAAGCTATCCCTGGGGACCTGGTGGCACCTGCCTCCCTCTCCTTAACCATACCAGCCTTTCCCAGGGCATGGTGGTTCCCATCTCCCACTCCACACCCTGCAAAGCTATCCCTGGTGACCTATTGGCACTAGCTTCCCTCTCCCAATCCTTTCAGCCTTTTTCTGTGCCTGGTGTCTCCTGTCTCCCACCTCACACCCTACTGGCTGTTCCTGGGTACCTGTTTGCACCAGCTTCCCTATCCTTAACCCTTTCAGCCTTTTCAAGGTCCTGGTGCCTCACATCTCCCACCCCACACCCTTCCAGCTGTCCATGGGAACCTGATGGCACCTTCTTACCTCTTTCTATCAGGACAGCCTTTCCTGAGGCCTGGTGGCACACTTTCTCCCTCTCCCCAAAACAGTCAGCCTTTCATGTGCCCTTGTGGCAGCCCCCTTTAACTCACAAACCACCCCAATGTCATTTTAATTTTAATACATATCTTATTTGTAATAGGGATGGATGTTTACAGTTCTGTCCCTGTTACAAACAGGATTTGAACTGGGGAGGGGGCTTTTAAGTAACTTTTTCAAAAGCAAAAAAAAAAACATAAAGAGCTTTATGCAGCTTAAACTTGTTAGGAAATTGTTGTAGCAGTGTATAATTCTTGAGTTTAATAACATTTTTGAAATCAAAAGTATGTTTTATAATTTTCTTTGCAGTACCAGCCAGCCTCCTCCCCACCCCCACCCCCCGGAGTAAGCCAGTGACCATTTTAAAACCAAATGTAGTTTGTTACACCACTGAAATAAATTCATACTAAGATGAACACTGAATACTGTAATTATCACATATGAAAAAGGGATGTGCTAAAGTCTTGTTTGTAACAGGGACGGAGTTTCACAGCTTGTCTTCAGTAACAAACCTTAATATGAAAACTCTGCCCCTGTTACAAACAGGATTGAACTGGGAAGGGGGCTCTTATGCTAACTTTTCAAGTGCAAGCAATACATAAATAGCTTTCTGCAGCTTAAACATGTTAGGAAATTCTTGTAGCAGTGTATGTTTCTTGAGTTTAATAACATTTTTTTCAGTACACATAACGTTTTATATTTTTTACAGCACCAACCAACCCCCCTCCTCCCAGCAAGCCAGTGGTCATTTTGAAACCAAGAGTACTTTGTAACAACCACTGAAAACATGCTCCTAAAATGAGCCACAAATACTTTAGTAATTGGACAAAAAAAGGGGAAGCACTAAAAGCATTGTTTGTAACAGGGATGGATATTGATAACATGTCCCCAGTTACAAACCTTAATAAGAAAAATCTGTCCCTGATACAAACAGGATTGCACTGGGAAGGGAGCTTTTAAAACAAGTTTTGGACATTAAAGCAAGGTTTAAAAGATGAACTGACTTTAAACTCACTGCCAGATCATAGCAGCACTGCATCTTTACAGTGCATACACCTCTAAACATTAGTTTGCCATACTTTGGCCAGGACAATTATTGCCACTTTTGCCATTTTTATTATAAGATGCAATTGTCTAACTTTATATTATGTATTTCAATGACAGTTATTAATTACATTGAAATAAATAATATAATGCTGAGTTGTGCTACAAAAAAAACATTGCCCAGTGTTTATATCCCGTTGTAACAGGGACAGATACTACCACTACTGTCCCTGTTACAAACAGGATTGCCCTTTAAATTCAGATCCTTGCATTCAAGCCTGCTAGCATCAGCTGAATCGGCTGAATGGGCCAAACATAAACATCTCTAGTTCAAGAATAAAGCCCTAAAAAAACTCACTCTGTAAAAATAACTGCACTGCCCAAGAATGTGCTGCAATTTAAATAAAAAGGGTACCTTAGTGTCAATGATCCTGTATGTAACAACTCTGGAGTGCAGGAGATGGAAAACCTTTTACTGTTGCTACTGAGGACAAAATGGCCCAGGCTTGTTGGCAAACACTTGAAAAGCTTCAGGGTCCATGGATGATTGGCTACAGATTATCTAATCCTTTCTCCTGCACTGATCATGCTCCCAGGCCATGAAAGGGGACCCTTACGTACAGGAATGGGGGAAGGATGGAATCAGAGTTGCCAAATTTGAAAATGGAAATTCTTGGGAAGTTTAGAGCTCCGGTGGAAACAAAGAGCAGCAATCTTCCAGTAAGCCCTTGGGTTTTTGTGAGAAGGCATCGGAACACTGAAATATCACTGACTGGAGGAATTTGCACTGCAATCATGCATGTAACCAAGGGGGATGGAGTAGGTTACATACGTGATTGCCATTTTTGGTGGCATTTAAATTAAAAATCAAAGGCAGCAAACTGACAAACACACACTACATTTGGAAGTGTGTGTCTTGCCAGTATATACAGAGTCTTTAGTGTTTGGCAGTGTAGGCTGAATGACAAAAATAGTGTACACAAGACACACTGCATTTAAATGTCCCACTTGAAGCATGAAAAAAGAGGGGGACATTTATGCAATTTTTTAAAATAAAACAGATTGGCTAGTGTTGCCACTCCAAGGTTATAAATCCTGTCTAAGTTTGTTATATAGCACAGTGCATTATAGTTTTTTTAGACTGGAATTGCTATATTATGTGAATTAATGGCATGTAAAGAGGGTATGGCATAAATGTACCCATTTAGTGTGGACAGATCCTTATTCATGAGCTAGAGCCTGCTCAGTTATACAGAACCTACAATGCCAGAGAGGCTTCATCCTGCTCTGCAGGGGTTTTCTGCTTGCTTATTCTCCCTTCCACCTCCCCTGACATCCTGTACAGCCCAGTCAGGCCTTGTACTGAACATGACAAGGTCCAGTCAGGCCAAGTCATGTTCAATACTCCTTGCAAGGAATGTTTCCTGGCACGCAGCAAGGAGCTACCTGAGCAGCAAAACAAGACGCCCTCCAACACAGGTCAAGGAGCGCTGCCCAACAGCTGTGCCATCCTCCAGCCCTGGGCCACGCAGCCAGTCTCCAGAGTTTGCTTCAAGATCCAGGTCAGCAGCACATGAGCATATAGCACCACTCACTGAGCCATTGGGTGGACAAAATTAGTTACTTATTTAATAGTAATATTAGATAATATTGTTTAATAGCATACTTACAGTGAGTGGTACTGCTGCTGGTAGTGCAGAAAATCTTCTGGCACTTCTTTGGGCAGCCCCTCCCCCCAGCATGGTGATGGTCCCAATAAGCATCTGTATCACCTCTGGCTCCCTCCTCTGGAGACCATCCTCTTTATGTTTTAATTGCTTGAGGGTGCTCAAAATCTCACAGCATGCCAAGTGTTCTGAGCACATCAGCACTGGCACCCCCCAGAAAGCCACTACAGGCACATGTAGTGACTCATGTAAAAGTATAGTTCCACAGCCAACTGGTCTCTATCTGCACAGGAAGAAAGCATCCTCAGGTATGATTGCACCTCCTCCCACTACCAGCCTACAATAAGCCAGGCTCACTTAAAAACCCCAGCTAGTCACATGGCTTCCCTTGTTCTGGGAGGATACCACAGGCAACCTTGCAGTACTGCATATCTTACCTCACCACCAGTAACCTGAATCCTGGGAGCTATGCATTGGTTCTTTGTGTGCCTCTTTCTTGACACAGATATCTTCCCAATTAGCCACTATTGGTATTACACTCCATAGCTTCAGGAGGACTGTACCCTGTAGACCAACCTTCAGGGTGCTTAATATGAGGGAGGAGCCACCCATGGTCCCTACATCATTCCACTGATCCCCTTATATGATTCTATATACTGTATAAGGGTGATCACTGGTAAATCAGGTCCTAACTCCTGCAGGTCCCTCAGAGGGAAACCACTCACACTGCTCCCGGACATGGTCCAGATAGCTTAATTGGACAACCTCCTCTCCCTTTGATTTATCTCCTAATCTTCCCCTACACTCTTCGCACTCAGGACCTGGTCTAAAACTGCCAGTCTTGAATCGGGCACGATACAGTGAACATCCACCATAAACTACGGTTAGTATGAGGTTTCTGTTCACATCCAACATCTTAAAAAAAAAAAAAGAATAATGCATATGTAAGAGGTTGATATGCAGTTTTTTTACACACCCAAAGTGTGTGATAATAGAGAAACCTCGATAGTGAAGCTCGAGGTTTCGCTAGTATCACACACCGAGGGTGTGTTTAAAAAAACTGCATATCAACCCCTTAGATATGCATTATTTTTTATAATAAATGCTGCAAAAATAATGTTTCACAAGAATTGTCATATTATGCTTTTATTCAACAGATTTTAACATTTTTGTTAAATTACAGAACATCAAGAGGAGAGAACATTCTTATATTTCACTTTTTGCTTACAAGTTCATCTTACACTAAACTGCCTTTTAACTGAGTTCGGGAACAGACTTGGGACATTGGAGGGCCAGCAGGAGGAGAAGGATTGAGCATCCCAGGGACTGCTCTCCTTCTCTGGGAGGTGAGGGGTTGTGTTTTCGGCACACTATGGACCCCTAGTGGAGGCCAGGGGAGCTGCAGTGCCGGCGCCATATCAGTTGGGGGTGGAGCAGATGCTGGCCATCATTGCACAACCCCCCCAATACATCATACAAAAATGCCAGCCCCAAAAGTGTGAAGCCCTGCTCAGCTGCTTCTATTGCTTACTGTGTCCACTGGGTGGGCCCTGCTCCCATGACCCCATCCTGGGGGTAAGCCAGGGCAAGCTACCATTGACCTGGGGGAGGAAGCGCCTGCCCGGCATCCCCACCCATGGGGGTAAGCCTGGGCATGGTTAGGTGGTGGGAGTGGTAGCTGAGCCCCTGCAGGGGAACTGGGGGCAGAAATAAAAAAAAAAGAAATTGTAATTAGGAAAATATAATTATGATGAGACAACTGCAAAAGGTCAACCAAATCAGCTAGCCACATGCTAAACAACTGTCAGTGAAACAACTTTGCAGCTGTACATTTGAATTGCAGCAGAGAGCAGCAGTCAACCAATTTAATTTATGATACATGTCACAGTGATGGGTTTTGCACCTGGCAGAGAGGACAAACTTTACTATTCTGTAATAACTGGCCAGCCTTTTTTCCCATAGAAGGAGCAGGTTATAATTTGCCATTATAACCTATGGGTTATAATGGTGAACACGTGCCACCAGCTCCTTCTACACCTACATCTCCATATCTTTTTCTTCTCATTTCATAACCACAGATCTCTCCTCTGGGAGGGCTATCACAGCTTTGTCATGGCTGTAAATGAGCGGAAACAAAACAGGTTTTATTTCTATTAAAAACCATTGCAATTGCATTTAACATTGCTGTATCTTCAGAGAAAGTCTTAGTAAAGTGTCTTTTATAGTCCAGTTGTGGTGATTTTCTGATTTCATCCAGGGTTTCCTTAATTTTTTTCCTCCATGTGTTTTCATTTGTGGCTATGTAAATTAGGTTTATTAAGTATACAGTCTTTCACTGGTTTGCCTCAGTGATATTATAATTTCCTGATATCAGGGATCACATAGAAACCAAAAGGATTCCTGACATCAGGAAATAATAATATCACCGAAGCAACCCATTAAAAGAATGCATACTTAATAACCCTAATTTAAATATCTGCAACTGAAAATACAAGGAGGAAAAAAACCGAAGAAAACCCTGGACAAAATCAGAAAATCACCACAACTAGGACTAAAGATACTATTGAGACTCTCTGAAAAGGCTACAACAAGGATGTCTAAATTGCTTCAAAAAGATTTAACTGTTAACCCAACTTTTGCCCTTGCATGTTCCAGTTTCATGGCCCTGCGTGTTCCAGTTTCATTTCACAAGAACTGAACTCAAAGGAAAAAAAATATTCTGTGAAAAAATAAAATAACTTTTGCTGTAAAAATTAATATTATTACTGTTGCAACTTCAATTTCTTCTGCTGTATTCTGAAACAGTTTGAAAATAACCAACTACTGTTCAGTAAAAAAGTTTGGTTCCTGACAAACATGAGTAGCACAATGTTTTTTCCGCTTTTTTGGTGAAAAAAGATAAGCCAACAGTTGCAACTAACAAAGCATGTGGGTGGGTGCATAATGAGAAATGAATGCCCACCCTCTTTGTGGGATGCTTTAATAAACCCCTTGGGCTTCGCCCTCTGGGTTTATGTAGCATCCCACACCTCAAGTGGGCATTAATTTCTCATTATGCACTCACCCCCATTCATTACTGTATGTACAATAACTGGGGAGCATTTTGTCTCACACAGAAACTTGGTTATAATTTGTCATTATAGCCAGCTGGTTGTAACAGCGAACACATGCTGGCTTTCTTTTGCTCCATGCATGCACACATTGCTTCTTGACTGCTAACACTACTTCACTTCAGCATTTCCAACACACTTCAACATTTTTACAATTTATAGGGCAGATTACTACTTTACCTTTTGTGTGCTTTAAGTTTGGATTTTTCAGTCTTGGCAGAACACCCATCCTTAGCATGAGCACAGTGTTTTTCCACAGTTATGGAACTACTTAGCCTTGAATGTTTGCCCACCTGCTAATAGTCCCTCAATATACTGTTGACATCTTGATGTGACTACCTGATTGCTCATTTGTGAATGTCCTCAATTACTTCATATTTTTTGCTGATTTTTTTTACTTTTAATGTAAAATACTATATAACATTGGACAGACTTTCATATACTCTTATTAAGATCCCCCATCCTTGATCCTTGATCCTAAATCTATAGTCAACACCTTCAACCTTGCTTTCACTGACCTCCGTAATGTCCTCTCTGCCGACTTCTTCTAACCCTGCTGCTCCTTCACAGACCCCAGTCCACCCCCTTTTTGCTTCATGGCTATTACTATCAGGGAAGCCAGGAAATACCTGCATAAGGTGCTCGGTAAGGGGAGATACAGTGGAGAGAACCTCCATCTGAAACTAATCTCACTCTCTCTGGAAGAAATCTTGTCTCCCCTTACCCATATCCTCAACCTATCACTCTGGTTCACAGTATTCCCTCCAAAATGGAAAGCCGCAGTAGTTACCCCTGTGTACAAGAGTGGGGATCAGGCCACGCCCGAGAACCATAGACCCATCTCTATACTTCTACCACTCTCAAAGGACCTGGAATGAATTGTTGCATGCTAACTTGTCAAATACCATCACATACATAAGCTCCTATGCCCTGAGCAGCATGGCTTTAGGGCAGGGCACAGCACCACTACAGCCCTCATGGAAATCACAGGTTTTATCCATAAATCTCTCGGTCTTGGACAGCTTGCTGGGGCAATCCATATCGATCTAGCATAGGCCTTCAATATAGTCAATCATGTCCTTCTAGTTGACCAACTCACTGATATGGGCCTTGCCTCTGAGGCAGTTGCATGCTTCCGTAGTTACCTGCACCGCCGCTCCCAGCAAGTCAGGATAGGTACTGTCCTCTCAGACAGCAAACCTGTCTGCTCAGGTGTTACGCAGTGGTCAATACTAGGTCCCCTCCTATTCAGTTTATTCTTGAATTGCCTCCCCCAAGCCAGTCAAGGCCACATCTTCCTTTATGCAGATGATGCAGTTGGCGTCTCATATGGCTCAGACCCTAGTGCCCTTGAGCAGCAACTACAGAGTGACTTCACCAGTGTAGAGACGTGGTTCAAAGATCATAAATTGATAATGAACTATAAGAAAACAAAAACTGCTGTTTTCCAGCTTTCTAAACAAACACAAAAACTACCAACTATCAATATGCAATAGTGGCAGGGTTTCCCTTGAACTTGTGCAACACTTTAAATACCTTGGAATCACTATTGACAACTCGCTTTCCTATACTCTCCACATTGACAACATGGCCAAAGCTATCAACAAATGCATAGGGCTACTTTATCATCATAAGCATAGCCTTTCCCCTGAAGCCCTCAGCCTAGCTGTTCACAGTTCTGTGGGTTCTCTGGTGGACTACAGGCTGCATACATATGGTTCTGCCACAGATACTGCTCTCCAGCACATAAAAACTGCACTCAACAAAGCCTGCCGGCTCACCTTAGGTGCGCACCAACTGACTCACACCTGTGATCTCTATGCCAGGGCACACTGGCTTATGCTTAATGGCCAACTAAAATATCAATCCTGCCTTCTGGCCAAAAAGATCTGCCTTGGTCAGCTACTGCTATGGGTCCAAAAACTTCTGGTACCCAGCAATAATCCATGGCATACCCATAACTCCAAACACCAGTCCTTCCTATCTCTGAAATACTGAACTTCTCAAGGACAAAGGTCCTTTGCTTACTGTATGCTGCTGTGGTTCAACTCCCTCCAGGAGAACATTGCATGCCTGCCCACCCTGTGTACTTTCAAAATGAACTTGAAACTCCTTATGATATGCGAATCTCGATGTGCCTGCCATCGTTAGCACCACCTTTCCACCCCCAATCACTACTTCCATTTCCTGCCCCCACAACCCTTCTCTCTCTCTGTCCCCTGAGTAGGCCCTCCTGCTCTCTCCACACAACTAGCATCCTCTCCCTCTGCCTCTAGTCTAGTCACCTCCCTCCAATCCCTACTGTTATACTGATATTATGCTCCCCGTTTGCACATTGCACTTGGGCTCCTCCCCTTCACCCCCTTTTTTCTTTAGTACTTAACAACACTCCAAACAACCTCTTGTTTGCTGACAACTGACTGGTTACACCATTGGGCACTGTAAATTGTCTGTTTTCCTGTGACCTGTACTGTGTTTGATAGATAATCCTGTTTGTTTACCATTGTAATTCTGCAATTCTTTGTATAATGTTACCTGTCTGTTGTACTGAAATGTCCTGATGTGGAACCTACGTAAAGAGCTCTGAGCTCAAATAGTTTTCTGAGTACTGAAATAAATAAATAAATAATTTAATTGTTGTCTATCTATTTGACTGCTGCATATTGTGTTTCTGCCCCTCACAGTGATTTTAAAAGAAAAAATGTTTTAAGCTATCTGCTTTCTAAATCCTGCTCCAATTTATGAACTGCGTTAATTAACATCTGCGGTTTAAAATCCTGCTCCGATTAAAAAAAATATGTTTTAAGTTATCTGTCTTTCGAAATCCTGCTCAGACATAATTCTCTGTGCCTTTTTGCTCCAACTGGGCTTCTGGGCTTTTCAGTTCAAGCTTGCCATTGTTGCTCGAACTGCAGCCCAAGTCGGAAACCTGTTTCTACCCTGCTTCTGTTCTGCCTGATTTGTCTCCCTCCCCAACCCCTACCCTCTCTCTCTCTCTCTCTCTCTCTCTCTCTCTGTAAAGCCCCCTGCTTCCCACTGGCTCCCCAACCTCCCGCCCTATCTGGGCATTTTATTATATAGATTGCACAAGTCACATGGGGCACTGACATTAAATAAGTACCCAGTTCCCCACTAGATGATAATACTGACTTACGACTAGAGGGACTTTCTCACTCTTGTACACTTCCACTCTGTCACCCATTAGTGCACCCCCTAATACTGGTAACTTAACTTCTTTCAGACACATAATGAACAGCAAGCACAGCTATGAAGTTATACTATCAGTGCTCCACACCTCAATTAGTTCTTCTCTCAGCACTTCTCAGTATTGGAATTTCACATGGCACCTGCCAAGAACCTTGTCAGTGAAGATTAATTAACCTGAATCTACTATGACCACATTTTTATCTCTGGAAACTTCTTTCTTATCACTAAAGAACCATGGTCGCCTCTCTGGCACACACCCCCTAGCTGCAATTGGGTGAACTCTTCAAGTCATACCTCCTATCTTAGCCTAGGTACCCCTACTTACCTTTCCCTATTGAGGGTAAAAAAAGAAGGAACTGTAACCTAAAGAGACTGGTCAAACTGTCATCTAAACTGCCGAAAGGATGTCTACTTCTTAAGAAGTGTCCTACTACTGCTACTCATGTCAGGCAAAGTGCACCTAAACCCTGACCCGCCTAGATAAAATCTCTCCATGATCCTAAACAATTCAGGCAATATTGCTTTGGCTTCAGTTAACGTATGCAGCCTTCTATATAAAATTGATAGTCTTCAGGTCTGGTTTGCACAACATACTCCAGATGTCCTGTTGATCATAGAAATGTAGCTGTCCCCAACAGTTCCAGACTCAGCTGTAGCACTTCCTGGTTGTAACATCTTCAGGCTGGACAGGCTGAACAAACATGGAGGTGGCTGCACCATCTACCTTAAGGACACTGTTAAGGGGCATATCCTACCTCTGGGTGACCTAGGGTGCCCCACCCAGGCACTAGTTGTAAAGATACTACTTGTGGCTCATAACAAAGCTCTGACAGTGCTTTCCATCTACATACTACCTAAAGGACAAGTGGCTTGTGCCCATAATATCATTGACTATTTACATAGCCAGAACATATTTCTGAGATCATACTCATGGGAGACTTCAGTATAAACAGTCTCTCTCCAGACTTTGGTCCTGTCGAAGATGCCATTTCAGCCCTCCATCTCTCTCAACTCATTAACTCACCCACCAGATATAACTACACGATGGGGAGAAGTACCCTACTGGACTACTTACCAATTGCACTGATCATATCACAAATGTGACTGTGCATTCTGATTATCTCAGTGACCACTCCCCCATCTTCTGCTCTTGGTCTAATAAGTTTACCAAGCCCCCCTCCTCAAAACATCTTCTGCAGGGTTCTAAAATGTGGTCACCTTGAACTACTACATCCGCACTTACGTAACATCAGCTGATCTGTTCTCGACTCCACTAGTGATGTCAACGTAGCCCTTGAGCGTTTCATCTCACACTTCAATGATGCCTGTGACACTCATGTGCCGCTAGAAAGATGAAGGTGCATGGCATGACTAACTCTTGGATTACCACAGAGCTCCTTGCCAAGATGAAATTCTGGGACCCCCTCTGGCATCTAGCAAAAGCCACAGGGAATTTAGTAGATGTGCAAGCTTACAAAACAGCAAGGAATGACTGCACTCGTGTCATCCATCAAACAAAAAGAAAATATCACAGAGAAGTGCTCATCAACACATGGGGTGATAGTAAAAACTTCTAGTCAAATATACAGGATGTCACTGGAAAAAAAACAAAAGTAGCACCCTCAATGCTCACCGTCGATGGAATCCTTGGACCTTCTAGCTATTGCCAATATTTTCAACAACGCATTCATGGACCTGAGCAGTATCCTCCCACCTGACTATTTCAAGGAGATTGCCACACGTTTTATGCAGCAGCAGGTTGATAGGCTCCAATCTATTCCTCCCTTCTACATCAAGATGGTATCTGTGTCCTTGGTTAGAAAACACCTTAACAAAGTTCTGGGTAAATTGAGGCACAGTGGTGACTCTCTGGACCTGAAACTTATTGTTGTAACTCTTGAAGAAGTACCGCTTCCTATCACAAAGATCCTCAAGCTCTTGCTATGTCTATCACAGCTCCTGCATATCTGGAAATCAGCTATGGTAACCCCTATACACAAATCTGGTGATCGTGCCATATATTCTAGCTACAGGCCAATCTCAATCCTTCCCCCTCTGTCAAAAGTGCTGGAGTACATAGTTGCAGACCAGATTGTAGCCTATCTTGAAAAATACTCCATCATTTGCCCACAGCAACATGGTTTCAGAAAAGGGCATAGCACCACCTCCACCCTTTTAGAAATGACTGGTTTCATTCACCAATCAATTGATCAAGGGAGCATTGTGGATGCAGCCTTCATTGATCTAACAAAAGCTTTTGACATGGTGAATCACTCACTCTTAGTACAGCAACTGTCTATAATTGGTCTATCAGGTGATGCTTTGCTCTGGTTCAAAAATTATCTTGCAGATTGCTCCCAGCAGGTTAAAATCTCAAATGCCACCTCTAACCAATGTGTTGTCTGTTCTGGTGTACCACAAAGACCCATCCTAGGCCCCCTTCTGTTCAGTTTGTTTCTCAATACTTTACCCCACAGCTGCCACCAATGGATCCTTTTGTGCGCTGATGATGCTGTCATCTTCACAAGCCACTCTAACCCTACTCTACTTGAAAAATATCCACAGCTCAGCTTTCAGGAACTTGAGGAGTGGCTCAGTGATCATAAACTGGTCCTGAACCATAAAAAAACCACGGTGATGATGTTCAGCACTTCTCTCAAGAAGCATAAATCACATGCCCTAACAAAAAATAAACACCTTGGATCTCTCTTGAACAGGTTCAGCACATCAGATCCTTGGGGTCACTTTGGATAACCACTTCTCCTATTCCCATCACATATATAATGTTGCCAAGGCCATTAATATAAGGATCAAACTACTGTACTGGCACAAGTGTTGCTTGACACCTGAAGCAGTCAGACTGGCACTTTACAGCTCCTTCTTATTAATTATTGATTATGGTCTGGTTATTTATGGTTTAGCCACCCCCACCTCTCTCAGAAGGATAACTGTTGCACTCAGTAAGGCGTGCAGGATTCTAACTGGTTCTGCTCACCTTCCCCACACTTGCAATTTATATGCATTCTTGGGCTGGCTCCAACTTAGTGGAAGAATTACATATCAAACATATTTACTAGCCAAAAAAGCGCTACTTGGGCTCATGCCTCCTGAGGCTGTTGACCTTTTGTCTCCATGCCACAGCTCCCAGAACACATGTGCTTTAGCAAACCAACTACTTCTTACCACCAGATGTCAGACTTCACAAGGACAACAGTCTTTCTCCTACAGAGCACCACTGTGGCTCAGTGCGTTGGACTCTGAAATAACATCTCTAACCAAGCTTGGCCAGTTCAAACATCCTCTCCACCAGCATTTCATATCTAGCAGCTCCTGTGATTGCTTCACCTAAATGGCCATCTATCGTGTCTACCTCATTTCTGGTGTAGTCTCTAGTTCTCTAAGACTTCCTCTCTCACACTGTGACACATCTATCTTCTCCCTTTCTCATCCATCACCCCAGGTATTTATTTTTCTTTACCTGGGATCACCCTGCCAAACTAAGCTTTCCCATCTTTTCCCACTGTACTGCTTTTGTGACAAGGCCTTTGGGTGCTTCTTCTCATCTACCTATCAGTCCCACTTCTCCCCTCTTTCACTACTGTCACCCTACTTCTTACCTGTACTTATTCTCTGACTCCAATTGAAATGTCTTAGTGTAATAAGTGATGATTAGACTTAACTTTCTACTACAATTTCTGATGATGTTGTTGTTTTACTGCCTGCTTAGATATCCAATGTTAGTCTTCCTATGTATGTCTGTAACCCTCCCCACTGATGTGGAACCTTTGTAAATGAGCCACATTGTGCTCAAAGGTATTTAATGCAATATTGAATAAATAAAAAAAGTAATAAAAAATAAACAGACATATGGTTCAACATGGTTCAGTGTCCCAATATATAATACTAAGCAAGACCACATAGATACAAACTGTTTGAGTCCTCCTTAGATACATACCTATTTAGCTCAGAATATATTCAATGCTCTAGAGGTGTTAAACATATTAATAGTAGTTAATATAATGTTACTATATGTGAAATAAAATACAATCAAATAACATAAAGCATAATAAAATAACCATGGTATTACTCACTATTTAACTCTGTTTTTCTCTTTTTTTCTCTTCTACAAATAAATGTTCACATTTATCACACTACAATATGTACCTTCCTTATGATTGTTAATGTTACTATTCTTTAATTAGCCTGTGCAGTACTTACAAAATGTATTTCATCTGTCTTTCATACAGGCTAGTGAGAAATACAAAAAATTATATAAATCAGGTTGAGTTCATGTTTAAATTAGTCTTTCAAACTGTTCAAAGATCTGCAATTAAGCAATAAGGCACAACAGGGTGTGGTATATCATGAGATATCGTCATGCCTTGGGTGGTTGGGCACAAGGCTGCAGGTCAAGTGCATCCAACCATCCAAGAAGTGATTATATCCCCTAATATACCACACCCTGGAGTGCCTTATTGCTATTATGAACTGGCTTGAAAGATTTATTAATAAAAATTTAAAGAAAAGTTTTAAAATGTTTTAAAAATGTCTTTTTGGGGGGTATTGGAGGAGTACCTTTCCATAAAATAGTTCCTGGAGGGCTCTGGGCAGCAGGTGGCACTGTTACAGGTGGCACTCATGGAAGAGGTGCAGCTGTGAAGTGTATCTCACCCTCCAAGCACTGGTTTAGGATGTGAACTATATTTTTCTGCATTTGACCTGGTTCCCCTGCCTGCTCTGGGATCCGGGTGAAGCTGTGTGTGCCTTCCTGTTTATTTCTGGTGGCCGCCCGCATGTCATAGTTGGCAGCAATGGTCAATAGTAGCTACTGAAACACTTGTGTGTCTTTTTGGCTGAAGCTGCTGTCCAGTTGAATACTTGTGCCCCACACTGACTTGCAGTAAAATTCAAAGTCTTGGGACACCAGAGCCAGATTTGTGAGTACCAGTTTGTTTTAAAATGTGCTGAGGATGACTTGGGGCTTTTCTTGTTCTGTGGAGGAGTTGCGAGATTTTTCTTTCCCTACCGAGCGCAACATAAGCATGGCTACATTTGTTTGCCATTGTCGGTGAGGAGGCTGGTGGCCGGAGGCTTTTTGAAGCCAAGATGATGTAACCCAATATCATCATGGCTTCAAAGATCTCTCGGCCAATCAGCTTTCTTCATTTATGATTGCAAGTTCATAATGAACATTATCTATGTCATTCAATCAAAGCCAGCTTGTTGTAGCATCTAGTAAAGTCTAAAATCTGAAATAACTCCACAAATTTCTTTTTTTTCTTAAGTCCCTAAAAAAACAATTTTTTCATTCTGATTTAGGTACTGAATTAGGGAAAAACGTAAAACTCATGGTTAGAACAACATTGATTTCACATATATATCACACAAAGAACATTGCTTCTTACCTTGTTTTGTGTAGTAAACTTCAACACTCACTGCAATCCCCACATTAGTTTCGACTGACTGAATTGGCAGACTCTGTTAAATAGACTTTCACTGTGGAACAACACCTTGGGAAACAAACACCCACTGCCAGCATGGAAAGCAGGCACCGTAACATCAGATATCCTATGATGTGATGAGTGGATGCTTGCCATGCCCCTGACCAGACAAGACAGTCAGTGCCACCTGACTTTAGAAGCCTAAGCAGGGAATCTGTTGCAGTCTTAATCATTTTTTGTATAGTCAGAAAATATAAGATCAATGCATTAATTCAGTGTATTTTGAGTAAGACAAAAGTTAAAAAAAACTTTAGTTTAACAAGAAAATGTGGATGTGTCTCCCAGAGGTTCCACTCCCTGTAACAGAAAGAAGCCCTAAGTAGGCTTGAGCATGAGTTGTGCAAAATCCTTTAATACCACCATATTCCTTAAAACTACCATAATTAAACATTACTATTCACAGTTCTCTATGTACCTAAGTCTACTGTGCGGCTCAATGAAAATGTCAGTTTCCATTCTAACTTTTCAAGCCAGAGGGTAAAAGATCAAAACATGTGCATGTCATCCTCAAAATAAGAAAGCCTTATATGTATGATTAAAAAATGCTTATAGCTGTAGCTTTCTCTTCTGTGTTATATCCAAAAAAAAAACCTTCCACAAAATGTAATTGGGTTAATTCATAGGTTGAAGATCAATGGTTTGTATATTATTAATCTCATTTGAAAAACATAAAAATATAGCAAATGTGGCGGGTGTCTAAACCGTGTATCTATTCACTAAAAGGGGAAGTTGAATGAGAGTATTGGGGACCAGGGTCACTTGGAGGAGTGTCCAGGGATTAGGTCCAATCAATGAAGGAATAGAAGAATCAGGAATGTGGATAAACTAAAAGGTCTATGCACTCTAATATGTTCTAAAAACAAGCTGAAATCCCTTTACCTACCCATCGTTGACAGATGGAAACCTGAGAATAGAGGGCCACTCCTCAGGAGAGGAAGAACAGACAGAAAGAGGAGATCTGTTAGAAAAACATTACTGCAGTTTAGATAATGGGTAACCAATCTATACCCTCATTTTGTCCATACCTCCTATATGTGGTTCTTAAACAAATCTATATATAAGGCCTCCCTAGTAAGTAATTTAATGTGTAAGCTTATCCCCTGCAGCCCAGTGTCACTTTTTCAATGCCAAAAAGCCTTAAACTAGGTATTGGGTGCTGGTTTGCTTTAACATGCCTAGCTATGGGGGAGGTAAGATTCTCTGTTCTCACATCAGTTTTGTTCTCGCCTAATCATTTTCTCAATTCTGTTCCAGCATTGTCTACATAAATGGTATCACAGAGACATTTGATCCCATATGCCACCCCTTTAGCCTGGCAATTGATGAAGCTGCTTATTTTAACTTAACCTGTAGCCACATGACATATATCTTTCAGTCTGTGCATTAGAACAGTGGGTACACCTCCAACATGGATAGTTGCCCTTGATATTTAATTCAGTTAAAAAGTTACCAGTATTTTCTTTTGGGGTAGGTTAGTCTCTGTGGACTATCCTGTCCCACAGATTTCTAGCTTTCCTTGCCACTATAAGTAGACATTCCTGGAAGACTGCCTGGTCTTCTATTTTTGATTTCAATACATCCCAGTGTGTTTCAAAATGATAAACTTAATATTCCTGAAACAGTCTGAATAGGGAGTGAAGAATACTGTCCTCTTAGAAGTAATATCCTCTGTAATGTTTTTGTTCATGTTTAAAAGTTTATCACTAGGAGGCACGGCTTGGCCCTGAACAAAGATGGCTGTGTAGCTGATTAGCTCCGTGACCTACAGGGATTTGCATCCTCCATCATCCGTCATTAGCAGCCAAGCACATAGACAAAAGAAATACCAGATACCGGACTATATACAAATCAAATGTTGAACTTACGTTTGGAAGATCTGAGCCCCGACCCTTGTGATTCTCAGTCTCTGCAAGTTGGCCTGGACTCTGCATGGCTGGCAACATAACTACAGCACCTTCCTCCAGCTGGGACCCTACAGCAGTAGAAAATATGTTTACTTAGCTGATGCATCAGATGGTGCAAGTTACTGTAGCAACAAATCACACCACCCAAGCAATACAGTCAATGGAAACGCGACTCTTTCAAACAGAATGGAAAGTGGGCTCCCATGAGGCCACTATACAAAACCTCATGGTGGTGGTCCATGAAGAGAACAGTGCCCTACAGACTTTGCAAGAGAAAATGGGTGACCTAGGGAAGTGAAGACGATGTAACAATCTCTGGTTCCTAGGTTTTCCCAAGGGGGCAGAGCAAAAGGATGTGTCGATATTTCTGCAGCAGACTCTCCCCAGAGTATAGGACCTCATGCTTAGTCAGCCTCTCCAAATTGAAAGAGCCCACCGATCCCTGGCTCCCTCACCTAAAGCTAGAGATAGGCCTCTGCCCATCCTGGCCCACTTCCTGGACTTCAGGCAGAAGGAACATATAATGACCACTACACGGTCTAAGTGGCAGATTCTTTGGCAGGACCACAAAGTTCACATCTACCAAGATTATTCAAAAGATCTCTCTGATAGGCACAGGGCCTACACTGAGTGTTGTAGGGTACTGCATCCGATTGGTCTGCTTTTCTTGCTTCACTACCCTGCCACCATGATGGTAATCCACAATGGGATGCCAATTTTCTTTGCCCAACCTGAAAATGTTATGGTCTTTCTGCACAGAACCTTTCTCCAGGAAATAGGATCATCCATGGGACCACCCAAAGAAGAGATATACTTGACAAGAGACCACCTGGATACCAGAGAGCCTCCATCCCACACCAGTCCAGACAACTACTGAGAGGAGAGTGAAACCTTCTGGTCCCTGCCCACTCACAGTAGAAAATGGCACACTTCAAAAAAGATCAGATGGCAGTTCAGCTACACCATCACTTTTGGACCCTCTTGATGTAGAAAGCAATAATGCAGGCAGGATAAAAGTTCCATACTTTATTGTGAACGCTAGCAGCAGGTGAACAAGTGGCCATCCCCACAATTCAGCCTGAATCTGAGCTGCTGTCTGCTCTGAGTGAGTACACCTTTTGCTTTGGCTCCGTCCTTTTGCTTTGATAGCTGTCTGCCTGTTTTTTGTACACTTCCAAAAAGCATGCTAGAAGAGATCATCCATCTGACAGAAATGGAGCCAGGAGCCCTAGGAATGGCCTACACATACAGGAGCCACTGACAGGCCTCACACTGTACTACTCACCTAATCTTTTTACAGCCCTTGACCAAGTGGCTCCAGAACCTCCAAGAATATCCACTGCATTAAATCCAGATGTGGGGAACTCAGCACCTCATCCTTTGTCACCTACACCCAAGACCTAGGCCGATCTGGTAGCCACGGACTTTCCCGATACAGCAGCCACTTCTAGGACCTCCAGCTCCACCCAACAATAACTGCAGCTTCAGGATAAAACAGGGTCCTTGACAGCTGCTGCCACTCAACAGGCCTCTGGTACAAGATGACTTTCCAGACTGTGTTAAGTCTTGTTTACTGGACTGGGGTTCAGGGGTACAGGTTGGATGGGGGGACAACTGTAGATTTAGGTCAGGATATGCCCATATGGATACCTTGATGGGTAAATTATCATGGCCTATGTTCCACCCCCTTTTCTCCCAAGCTATCTGTCCACTGAACTCCCTTGATATCCCAGCCACTATGTAAGGTGCACCTCTGGGCCCCTGTGGCTGGGGAACACAATAATGGAAACCTCAGCTCCATAAGGCTTGCAGGAGCCTAGTGCATAAAACTGGATTACATTTCTCTACTGGTCCTGGATTGAATGCTGATGAAACACTTTGATTATTTTACTAGGTTGCTAGGTAGTAATACTGTATGGGCACCTTCAGCCACACTGACAGCAAGGGGTCAAGCGGGCACCCTCCAGATCACAGCAACTCATCTAAACCTCAGTTCTGGCTGACCTGGAATATTCCCATGACAAGCCCGACCCTGCTTACATTCCCACAAACAATAACCACTCATAGGCTCGCACTGGGGGCCATTACCACTCAACATGGCTTAACTAATGGTCAGACATCCTAGTCACTTCCTCTTCACTATGGGGTAGCAGAGACAAAACCAGATAGTCCCTTCTGTCCAGAAACTGTCTTCCGACCCCTGATCCCTACATACCACATTAACCTGCCCCTGTCCTGCTATATGGTCTCTGCAGGTCCCTGGTTGCCTTTCAGCAAGCTGCTAGCTCTGCAACCAATGATGCAGTATACAGTGGTACCTTGATACCCCTTGAAAGAGACTATGAAACACTTATTTCCCCATAGAAGGGCCTCATCCCCTCTTATGCCAGTCCTCCAGCTCCAGTACCCACCTAACCTCTTCGCTGTTAAACCATTGGATCAGGCCAAGATATTTGATCCCCCTCCCATCTGTTCTCAAAGTGGACAACCAAGTACAGGCTGTTCAAATAAGGAACAGAAGCTAATATACCCCACAGAGTGGACAGGTGGGCCTGGTGCAACTCCGTTGCAGACTACACACCTAGACCACTCTAAGATGACACAGGCATATGCCACTGTAAATAGTTCCAGGTTCAATGTTGTTTCCTATATGGTTATCTTTAGTGTGACAGTGTGTTATAGTTTGTTTCTACCAGGTGCAGAGATTTCGGAACCCCCCATTGGTACTCAAGAGACAGCTTGGTGGGACCTTGGCTTCCTCCTCCTCCTTCACCCAAACACCCTTCTCTTTGCTGCCCCTTCCCCTAGATAATGGGTGAAATCAATTGCTATACAGTACCTGAACGTGAGGGGGGTAAATACACCTGCTAAAAGTAAGCAGGTACTCTGTTACCTAAGGAAGCTCAGGTCCAACTTAACTTTCCTGCAGGAGGCTAAACTTAACCCTTCAGACCACGCAAAGCTCACTAGAGAATGGGTTGGACAGGTTTTCTTCTCCTCAGCACCCACACGTAAAAGGAGGAGGGGGTTACTGTACTCCTCCATAAGATGCTTAGATGGTCCCCACTCAGAACAGAAAGTGACCCACAATGGAGTTGGGTATTTGCCTTAATGGACACACCAGAAGGACCCCTATTACTAGGCAACATCTATGCACCCAATGAAGATGCCCCAGCTTTCTTCCATGAAGTCGCCCTAAAGATAGGGCAGTTAATCATGGGGCACACCCTGATCCTTTTTGGGGGAGACTTTAACCTCACCCTGGTTCCTCCCATGGACCGTAGTCCCACAGGACACAAACCCCATACCAGAGGAAGGCTTTCTCTACTACAGCTAATTAAGGATACAGGCCTAGTGGATATTTGGAGAACATTCCACCTCCTCAAGCATGACTATACTTTCCACTCTCAGATGTATGGCTCACATAGCTGCTTAGACTATTAGCTTGTCTCCCCTCAGATAGCACAGATATCCCTATGGTCCACCATCCTCCCTGTGGTGATCTCGGATCATGCTCCAGTACATCTCAACCTCCTATGGGGTCCCTCACCACCCTCGTAGCCCACATGGCGGCTCAATCCCCTCCTTCTCAGACACCCAGAATTTGGCCCATGGCTCTACAATGAAGCTACTTTCTTCTTCAAAGAAAGTCCCATAGCTGACACATCAGCTGGCAACACATGGGAGGCCTTTAAGGCCTCCATAAGAGATAAAATTATGGGCTTTGCAGCAATAAGAAGGGGAAAACGGGAGCAACACCTCTCTGACCTCAAAACACAGCTAAGGAAGGCAGAGTTCATTTTTAAAGCAACCCGCATAGAGATTAATGACCTACTCTCCAGAAAGGTGTAGATCTCAATACTCTGGCTAAAACACAAATACTGAGAAGGAGGGGAAAAGGGAGGTCAAATACTGGCCTATAGACTGCACAAACAGCATGCCGAAAGATTTATATCAGGTCTCACAGACATCAATGGGAAGACCCAAACCAAAGCACAAGAAATAAACAGTATTATGAAAGGCTTTTATGCCAAACTGTATTCCTCTTTTCGGTACAGATCCAGAAGCAAATAGTTTGATACCTTTTATTGGACCAACATAGATGTTACAAAAAGCAAACAATGTCTACGCTTTCTGACCAAGTGCTTCCTCGGAGACTTATGGCAGTTGTTCAGTGAGTCATAGTCTATTAACACCTACATCATACATAAAAAATACTTAAAATCACAGAAAAAAATTCTCATTGGTTTAAAGTACCTATTTCAAAAATAACAGATTTAAATGGAATGAACAGTATTCCATTAACTTGCTATTACTGAGAATCTTTTCAAGGTCAAATAACATCCACTGCAGATAAGCTGAACACTCAAGCTTTTTCATAGTCCATTTATCTGGTTATCAACATGTTGGTTTCTCAACAAATATATGTGTGTGTGTGTTGGGGAAGGGGGTATGGAGGAGGTTGGGTTGTCTTGGTTGAGTGTGTATGAGGGGTGAGTTTAGTGTGTGTATGTGGGGGTAACTTTGTGCATGTTTTTTGGGGGTTGTAGGATGGTGTTTTCTGTGTGGGAAGGGGTATATTTGTGGGAGGAGGAGTTGGGGTTTTGCTAATATATTTACGTAGGCTTATATTCAGGTACATGTCATAATTATGCTACAGGGTGTTAGGACTCTTGGCTCACATACATAGTGAATATACCCTTCTTTTCTAGTTATCTTTTCTGGGGGTAATTCCAGTGGGGTTTTATTCAAATTCTTAAGACTGTTTCTATTCATATAGTTAATTGATTATATACAGACTCATTATTGAACTTTGAACATTTTAAGATGCATGAACTCATTTTCTAGGTGGTCCCTTAGAGATTTATTTTTTTATTTGGCAGTAATACTGACAATTGATATTATCTTCTAAAAAATATTGTTACAGCACTGTAGGTTTTAATGTTTATGGAGTGTGTTAACTGGTTGAGAGTATAGTTTAGAAAATATTTCCAGACAGGTTTAATTCTGTATGAATGTTTTAAACAGTTGTTCATACAAGGTACGTATTTTTTTTTTGTTTTATTCCCTCTTATTTCCATGCATAAATTTCTGTTGTACAATTTTTTATCATACAATACTATTAAGTTTTAACTTGGACATTTGTGGTATTAAATCTGAAGGACTTGCTTTTAATTTTGAATGTATTCTTCTAACACACTCATTCATTAATAATTTCAGTCAGAGGTTTTGTCTTCTTGAGTGTTCAGCTTATCTGCTATGGATGTTTTTTGACCTTGAAAAGATTCTCAGTAGTAGCAAGTTAATGGAATACTGTTCATTCCATTTAAATCTGTGATTTTTTGAAACAGGTTCTTCAAACCAATGAGAATTTGTTTCTGTTTTTCTTAATGTATTTTTTATGTATGATCATAGGTGCCGGAACGGGGGGGCCACTAGGGCCATGGCCCTACCACTTTCATAAGTGGCCCTATCACTTTTTGCTATCATGGTAATATATTTAATAGGGGAAAATTTACCCTTTACATCCTTGGCCCTACCACTTTTCAAACCATTCCGGCACCACTGTGTATGATCTGGGTGTTAATAGAATATGACTCTCTGAACAATTGTCATAAGTCTCCGAGGAGGGACTTGGTTGATCTGAAAGCTTAGATATAATTTTCTTTTTGTAACATCTCTGTTGGTCCAATAAAAGGTATCAAACTATTTGCTTCTAGATCTGTTCTTACAAAGACCAATATGACAACTAATCTATTCCTGTATGACTTCTCGGTGCATGAATACCCTACAGGTTACAGCATTTCTGACCTCCCCTTGACCTTCCCAAGCTATTATACAACAGGCAACCCTCCTCGATACCCCTATAACTGACAAAGAAGTTGAATAGGCTCTATATGCCCTGAAATCTGGTAAAGTCCAATGGGGTGATGGGTTTCCAGTGGAGATGTGGCAATCCCTTTCCCCAGTTATCACCCCAGTACTACGCGCAGTATACAATGAAACACTTAGCACTGGCTCCTTCCCCCCTACTCTCCGGGAGGCAGTGAGAACAGTGCTCCCCCAAAAAAGGGAAGTACCCCACCCTACCAGCGAGCTACAGACCAATATCACTCATCAATGTGGACAGCATAATTGTTGCTAAAGTCATATCCGCAAGACTTAATTCCCCTACTTCAACATCTAGTACATCCCTTACAGGTAGGCTTTGTCCCCAGCCACTACATGCAGACCACATCAAATCACTGCTTTTATTCAGTAGACCAAATCTACCCCCACTCTAGAGGCATTGACAGCCATTGAAAAGCGTTTGACTCCCTGGAATGGGACTACCTAAAACTTATCCTCACACGTATGGGTTTGGGGACCATTTCCTGGCATGGGTTACTGTCCTTTACATGCTTCCAACTGCATGGACACTTACTAACTCTCTACTATATGACCCCTTCCCGTGAGAGAAAGGCACCAGACAATGTTGCCATCTGTCACCACTATTGCTCATCCTGGCAGTAGAACCACTTGCAGCTGCAATTAGGCAACATCTCCATATCCAGGGTATCACTATAGGCCAACAGAGGTATTTCATACTCATGTACTTGGATGATCTGCTAGTTCCACTAGCGGACATCACAACTTCCCTACAAACCCTATTGTCCCTGCTTTCAGATTTCACCCTTCATTCAGCCTCAGATTAAATCAGGAGAAAACCAATGTACTACTCCTCAATGTACATTGTACATCTCACCTCATTTCACACCATGGACTTTGTTGGATGCCCGCTGACATTGTATACCTGGGCATTTGGATCTCCCCAGACATCTCCAAAATATGGGAGCTCAATTTAAAGCCCTGATTGGCTGAACTGAAAACTGAATTTGAAAGACTGAAGTTACTACATCTCACCATTGCTGGGAAATTGCCTCCATTAAGATGATCAGCTCCCCCAAACTCCTCTATGTATTATCCCAGATCCCCCAGAGCATCCCCCCATGAGGTACACTCTGATAGATGCCGTGATAGGTAACTTCCTATGAGAGGAAAAAAAAGCCCAGGTACAGCACAGCCAGAATAAGCAGTGTGCCCACTGAAAGGATGGAGGGTGGTGCCTTCCCTGGATGGAGGGGTAGAAATGGGCATTTCATGCTACCTAAGCCATAAAATGGCTCCTCCCTATCACCAGAACCTTCCCTCGGTGGCTCAGCATAGCAAAAGTGCAAGCCAAGACACATCACTTGGCCCTCTTTCTCTATAACCTCCCAAAAAGCCTAACCCTACACCCCACAATAGGACCCATGATTAAATACTGGGCAAAGCTACACAAAAAATTGCATACAGACCACCACCCCTGAGAACTGGCCCCTATATGGAATAATACAGACTACAGATATAGCCTATTTTCTGGCCCCAGTGGGCATTCAAAGGAATAACACAACTCTGGGATCTCTTGGATGAGACAACCCACACCACAGCTACGTTTCAGAACTTAAAAACAGGCCAGAGCATCCCCCAAACAGACTTCTGGAAATACCTCCAGCTCCAGAGTGCAGTGCAGGCCTATTTACACTCTGTTCCCAAACCACCATGACTTAACATCCTTCAGAGCTGGTTATCTCTCAACAAGGCTCTAGCCAGCATGCTGTACTCAGCCCTTAGGAAAACTGTACCCAGCCAGTCACAGGAATCCAAGACTACATGGGAACGAGCACTACATATCACCATCTCAGATCAGCAGTGACAGACCTGCTGGACCTCTGCTCAACAATCCTACCCTGATGCCAGGAGTAGGCTAATACAAAATAAAATTATCCACTCTTGGTATAGGACCCCAGTGGTGCTACATAAGGCCAAACATATATATAACAACCTATGCTGGAGATGCAATACACATATCAGAGACCTGAAATATATCCTTTGGGACTGCATACTGATTTAGCCCTTCTGGTAGCAGGTCTGCGATCTGGCCTCTGCAGTCACTGACAGACAAATACCTCCAAATCCTACCTTTTGGATACTTGGGCTACCCCCTCTGAAACCCATGCTAACCACCCCACAACACAAATGGTAGGTCCTTCTAGGGCTTCAGGCCAAAAGTCTACCCCTATGTAGATGGAGGACAGATGAGCTCCCAACACTCTCAGAGCTCTTAAACTCTCTTGCTAAAACTGTCTCTTTAGATTGAATTTCACATACATACACTAATACTCTTACCACATATCATTGTCGGTGGAGATGCTTTATCACCTATCTGAAACCCCAAGTAGGCATAGGGTAGTACATCCTAACCTCTCATTCAGCCAACAGGTAATTCTCTCGCAGGACAGTAGAAACCTGCGCTTAACTGGGATACTATCTTTAACATGCGCTTGATATTTGTTCATTGAATATTCATTAGCACCTGGGTTCTTTGTGGTATTATTGTTTCCTTTTTCAGGCCTGGAGAAACTTACCACCTACAAGCTAGCGAAGCGATGCTCTGCACATGCCACCTCTTAGAGCTGGCAACCAATCATTTTTGAGTAGGTGCCATTCTTGTGTATAATGCTTCATATTTATGCACAGCATATCATACATGTTTTGTAGTACTTGTCTCCTGGTGCCTGTTACTCTATGGAATGCTAGCATGTTGTAAAAATTTCATCTTTTGAAAATAAAAAAGTTTTAACTGTAAAAAAAGATTAAAGTTCATCACTAGATGAGTTGTCTGCTCTCATCTTGGCTGCTGTAATGACTTCATGTTTGTAGCTCCTTTACCTGAATTATTGTGTCATATCTTTTGCTGCTCTCCTTTAGCCCTCCTCCTCCATGGAACAGTTTCTCCTCACTCTGAGGAATTGTCCCATTGAAATGTTCTGTCAGTCCCTCTGGATAAAAACTGGTATGTGAAGTATAGAGTTTCTGTCTGTGGGTTTTCGGTAGAGCCTGGTACACAATTGATTGTTTTTTTTAATAAAGTTCTAATGTCCAGAAAATGTATGCACATTTTAATATGGTTCTTGATAAAAAACAGATTGTCTGTGCAGCTGTTCAAATATTCATGGAACAGTTCCAACTGGTCCTCTTTGCCTCTCCTTATTACCAAAATACCATCAATAAAACATTGCCATTGAATGATATTACTCAAGAGCTGATTCGTCTCCCTCAAATACACAAACATTTCTTCAAATGAGTTCATGTATGTATTAGCATATGATAGGGCCATGGTGGACCCCACCGCTGTTCCTTTGTTCTGACAAAAATAACTGTTCTCAAACATAATGTAATTCTTTCCCAGAACTACCTCCACTAGTTTCACCAATAATTCATTGTGGGGGAGTCATGCCATGCCTTAGTTCATCCAATAATTTCCTTAGCGTTTGCAGCCCCCATTATGATGATGGAAGTACATAAACCTTTAAGGTCCCAAGTGACCAAAAAGCAATTGCTCAAGTCCAGTCCTACATCATTTAACTCCTGTATAAGCTTAATAACATCATTTATGTCTTTAATGTATGCCCTTATCCCTTCCATTAAGCCTTTGATGTGACAGTCCACAAACATAGACAGAGGTTCCAGTATACCACCTTTTCCTGCCCCTATAGGCTGACCAGGGAGTTGGTGTAAACTTTTGTGCATGTTGGGGAACGTGTGAAATACTGGTATCCTGGGGCATGTGCATTTCAAAGCTTGAAATTCCCACTCAGTAATCCATTCATTAATTCTACCTTCCTCTAATAGTTCATTCACTACAAGTTTTATCTGTTCAGTGGGCTTACTTTAATCCTTGTGTAATTCACTGTGTTGTCCAGTTATCTACGGTGCTCAGATTTATAGTCACTATAGTTCTGAATTACAGTGGATCCCCTTTAACTGCATTTCTTATTATGATGTGTTTGTCATTTCAAAAATGTCTAAGTGCTTGTTGTTTTCCAGACTCTAGGGGCCTGATTCCAAGTCACATTATGCATGGCACAAGATGATTTATGCCATACCCTATGGCTCAAATCGCAAATTACACCATGAGTTATGGGAGTTGCAATTCTGAGTTGCGGCTTGTGCCATGCCGCATGTGGGTTGCGCCAAAGGTGGGCTACGTCACTACTATGCCCACAACTCACTGCGGCATGGTGCAAGGGTGGGTTACTGCAGCAACTGCACCCTATTTTGTAAGGGTAGCTGCCGTAACCCACTTATGTGATTACAAGACCCGCTATGGTGCTGCAGGGTTAGACCAGCATGGAGGTTGTCTTAGGGGAATCTGTCCTGGCAAAATGATGGATGTCCTCCCACAGCACGGTGGGAAGAACATTGCCTGCCCCACATGCCCCCAGCATAGCCATGCCCCCAAAACCCCCAAATGTTCATTTGCCACAGTGCCCCACATGCACCTGTGCCACATGTGAAAGGATACTTCATTCCTGTTCTGTCAAAATTCTGTCTGATGAATTAAAAACTAAGGTTACTTCTTCTGTTGATTCCCTGACCTTGTTTCCATCCTGTCCTTCTGTAATCCCTGGTGCTCAATTTTCCCTGTGGTTTCTTTCTTTTTCTTTCCTGCATGCTCTCTTTCAACTTTTTCTATTTCTTCATCTGTCTTCTGTCCTCTTGTGCCAGATTGGCCCTCCACTAGGTGATTCCACCATCTTTCCCATTGTCCAATGAATCCTCCCTCCCCCTGTAAGGTCTCCCTGTAAGGTCTGTGATACCATCCTCTCCTTCTTCCTAAAAAAAACTTTTTGATGTTGCCTAGGAGGTCCTTTTCTACATGTGTCACTGTCACTGGTGTCAACAGAGGTATCCGAGTCCAAGTTATAAACTGTTCTAGGTGTGTAGTTCTTATTGTCCTTACTCCAGGTATAAATGTTACAGTCACAGTAATCAATCAGATCCCTTTTAAATTTATGGATCCTGATGGCCTTTATATGTCCCTTGAATTCTTGACTCTTATTAATCTTATCTAAAAAAGTTCAGTAATCAGACTCTGTTGTTTTTTCTTTAATTGATTTCTCTTGTGTCAACTTCTGTCTCCACAGGTCTGAGCTCTGACATTAATGCTTCTACACATAGAAGTTTAAAGTCATAAGATGCCTTATTTCTTATCCAGGTCCAAATTAATAAACCCCAGATTTGGTTCTAGATAAATATGCAATCCCCTAGGAATTATTTTCTGATTAAAGTATTGGTTGAGAGTTAAGGCATGCCATTCATATTTAACTTGCCCCTGCTTAAATGTTCTACCATATTAGTGAGATTCTTAACACTTGTGGTTCCTGGAAAGCTCCTACTGGTTAAAAAAAACCTTAGTATTATATCTTCATCAATCTGGTAGAGGAGAAGGGGCATAGACTTGTTGTCAATAAATTTATCAAGTTTATCAAAGGTATCCATACTAAATATAAATGTCCCTTCATGCACCAGTGCTCTTACCCTACTGTCAGGTCATTGGTTCCACTACATGTTCATCCACTTCATAAATATTTGCTGCCGTCGTGTGTTAGTGGTCCAGTTTGCCAGGCTAGTCATCCTGGGTCCTATGAATAAATACCTGGCCAGGTATTTTCTCAACAAGAAAGGAAATTCTGGATCCTCCCTAGATAACTCTCAACCCAAAATGAGGTAGAACTGAGTAGTCAGTTCCTATGAAGGCCCTTAAATATCCACAATGCAGATTGGAAAAATGTACTGCTTACCAGTAATAGTCAAAAAAAATATTTACTACAATCTCATGAGCCAAAGCAAAAACACCCTTCTCATGAGCCAAAGCAAAAACACCCTAATATCCACTGACATTTCAGGGTGTTCAAAATACCCCTTCTTCAGGGTAGAATGTGATTCTAAAAATAAACAAATATATGGTACAACATGGTTCAATGTCCCTATATATATTGCTAAGCAAAACCACATAGGTACAAGATGTTAGAGACCTCCTTAGATACATACCTGTTTGGCTCAGAACATATTCAATGCACTAGAGCTGGTAAAAAGTATAAATTGTAGTTAATATGTTACCATGAGTGTCTTAAAGTACAATCAAATAACAAAAAACAAAATAAAATGACCATCGTTTTACTCACTATTTAACTGTTTTTTTCTCTTTCCATCTGTTCTACAAATACAAATGGACATTTATCACACCACAATATGCACCTTCCATGTGCCTGTTAATCAAATCTTGACATTACTCTTTAAATAGCCTCTGCAGTACTTACAAAATGTCTTTCATCTGTCCTTCATGCAGGCTAGTGAAAAAACACAAAACAGAATATAAATCAGGTTGCGTTCATTTTTAAATTAGTCTTTCAAACTGCTCAAAGCCCAGCAGTGAACATTATCTACTTCATTCAAACAAAGCCAGCTCATTGCAGCATCTAGCAATGTCAGAAATGCCTCCATTTATTTCTTATGTTTTCTGAAGTCCCTAAAACAACTATTTTTCCATTCTGGTTTAGGTACTATATCGGGGAAATAATAAAACTTGTGATAAGAATAATGATTTAAGTTTTGTGTAATAAACTTCATGGTTCACTGTGATCTCCATGCAAGTGAGCAACAGACTGAGCTGGCAGGCTCTGTTAAATACAACTCCCATCAGGGAACAACAACTCGGGAAACCAACACCCACTGCCAGTGAGGAATGCAGGCACTGTGACATCAGATATCCTTTAACGTAGAGGACAAGGTGTTAGTTTGTTATTGTTCAGCATGTTGCCAGTATAGTTTATAACATTAGAAAAAGTATTGTACAACATAGTAAAACAGAAACATAATAATACCATAAGTTGACAGTATAATTTCTTAAAAAGACCTTTATAAAGCTGTTAAAAGAAAATAAAACTAAAATAGTTACTCTGGGGAATTAAAACACATACTTTCTATTGTAAGGGATTCATGGGGTGAATAACCATTCTGAAAACATGTTGTGGGACAGTAAAGGATTGTGTGAGAAATAAATTATTAAAACATTATTATGTTATTAAAACATTTGCCTATGTTGTCATTGTTGCAGAGAGTTCCTTGATTTGTATAAAATAAAATTATTCTGTTAAGTAAATATACCATAGTAGAGATTCAGTGCTGTACAGTAACACCAAGCAAGAGTGGCTCAAAAGGTACTGAAATGGGAGATTCCTGATTTCAATCCCCCCCCCCCCCAACACACACACTTATTTGGAGAATTATACATGTTTAAGTAGAGCAGATCATGTATAGGTTATATTTTATGATTGAGCATAATTTGTCCATGATAATCTATACTCACTTGTTAATTTTGTTTATGTAAATATTGCTTTCTAATTCTAGTGATGGATAATAGGTAAAGAACAAGATAATGGAGGATATCCTCATTTCCGGAGTTAAGTAGTAGGTCAAGAATGAACCTGGTTTGGATGAATAAGGATTCAATACATTTACCAAAAACCTTTTTATGTGGATATTTGTACCATGGACAATGTAATATAACATAGGAGATCTTCTTGTTCTTCCTTGAGAGGATAATTATTGTTTGATGATATAGATTTGTCCTTACTGTATCTATCATATAGCAAATTACTTGGAAATACTTCAGATCTGTATAAGGTGAGTATGTTCCTTTGTTCTGGTATTTTGTACAGTATTTAGGTAAAATTTTATAGAATGTTCTCTTGTGTTATGACAAAGCTATTTTGAAACTTTTAGGCTAGTAATAGCATTGAGGACCTCTTGTTTGGATCTTTGCTGAATTTTACTTGTTATGGTTTTGGTATAAGCAAAATTTGATTTGATATTCTGGTTAATCCTCTTGCTCAGATATGTACATTTATATTCCACCAGAAGATTGTTTACTTTGTCCAGCCAGTTATCTTTGTAGTGTAAGGTAAATCTCTTTTTTTTTCCCTAGGACAGTCGACAATAAGTATCCCTTTATTGTAGGATGATATTTTTAGCCAGAAATTGGTTATTCTGGCCTGGACTAGGTGTCTTAGGCTAGTTTGTCCTTGATGTGTTCTAACAAGTGTGCTCAGGGTACCAGCAGGAATTCTTAGCATCTGTTTATAACATTTGTTTAATATTGAATCTAGTTTGGTGGTGTTTGCGGTGCCCCAAATTTTGGTTGTATAGAGACCTTGATTAATTGATTTTGAGTTTATAGCTTTGATAATGGGGTGATGGACATGCCTCCACAGATACAATTAAATCATTTCTAGGGCAGCCATGGTGTTTTACATTTTACTTGCACACCACTCTGTATGTTTGTTCCATTTGGTATTGTTAGAGAAAAGCACACCCAGGTAAGGAAATTCATTAACAAATTCTAATTTTTTTACCTGCTAAGATTAATTGTCTGTAATGTTTTTTGCTGCCTGGAACCATAAAGGGAAAGGTGGACCCACCATGCCCCTGCCCTGACAAGACTGTCAGCGCTAACCAGCTTTATAAACCTAACTGGGGAATCTGCTTCACTCTTTATAACTGGAACCATTCTTAACCCACCACCTGTCCAGTTGTCCATGTTTTCATCGACACACAAGATTGTCCATGGGCATCCATGTTTATCCCTGCTCTGTCCAGATTTTTCTCCATGATAACTCTATCCATAGTTTGTCCATGATTCATGGGCAAGACGGCACAGGCACGTCCATGGTTAGCAAACATGCACATATACCTGTAGAATTCACACAGTCAAGAAAGAGTAATTGGGAGAACTATTAAGGTAGTGGCTATGATTGTCTTTGATCTAAATATGTTTTTTAGTGCCCACTCTTGACAGTGGTTTTCTTGGTTTGTTTTTAATTATGGTATTAAGCACCTTTATTATACCTGGGTCTTGTTTAAGATTATATTATGGAGGGTGACCTGGTTAAATACAAACTGTTTTTATCTCTTCAGGACTACAATCATTTAACCTACTTATGGCATAGATTCAATAGTAAAGCTGTGTAAAACTCAGGTTTCTGATTTGGTCATATTTTAGATGGGTCCATTTGTAGATGGGTCCACGTGTGCCTTTTAAATGGATCTAGATAATTTAAAGCAGTGTTGCAGGTATCAACCCAGTATACTGTATAAAGATTAGACTGAAAGATATAACTTTCTTAATTTATTTTATTTCTAGCTAACCTCTTTTTTTCTAGTTTATACTATCCGTCATTTCAGATAATTGTCATTCATTCAAAACTTTGCCAGGATCAGTTTAATTTATTTATTTTATTTATTGAATTTTGATGACCGGGTTGGCCAACTGGGCCCCAACAGTCCCTTTTCAGGGACAACTCATAGAAACAGAGCATTACAAAACATACAATCAGGTGATCGAGAAGCAGCAAAATGACTTTACAGTACTTACATTACTTACAGGTCATGAGAAGTTGACGAGATTGTGAGGCAACCCATAGAAACCGCGTATAACAGAACATACAATCAGGTGATCTAGAAGCAGTACAATAACTTTACAGTACTTACAATACTTACAAGTCATGAGAAGTTGACAAGATTATGAGGATAACAGTAACAGGCTTTAGTACAAATTGTAGACCATAAGTGCAACACTTGAGAGAGTTTGAGGCAGGTATTAAAGTATGTTTGGGTAAGGAGTGGGAGGATAGGTGTTGGAATGAAGATCTGGGTGATTATCCTATACCCTCACAATGGCTTGAGCTTACCCCGAGTAAGTGGGACTTAAGTCTGGTTTGGAAAGTTGGTAGCGAGGGGGCTTCCTGTACTAGAGGTGGGAGAGTGTTCCACTGTTTTGGGGCTGTGTTAATGAATGAATTGACTCCTTTGTGAGTCTTGATTCTGGGGATTGCAAGTAGGGACCGGCCTGAGGTCCTGAGCATTCAAGGGTTAGGCTTAGCCAAGATTATTCCTGTTAAGCTTGGAGGGACTGCCTGGCTCTGCAATTTGTATGCATGACAGAGCATGGGATACTGTAAATGGGCCTTGAAAAAAGGCCATTGCAGTTGGACTAATGAGGTACAGGGGTGGCTTCTTGGTTGGCACATTGTTGCAAACCTTGCCACCTTATTGTACAGGACCTGAAGCCTACTTACCTCACCCTTTGCCATGCCCTGGATTACCGCGGCAGCATAGGTTAATGTGGGAAGGAGAACACTGGAGGCTATCGCTCTTCTGGCCTCAGGGATAAGTTGTTTTTTTAATCTGTACATGGTTTCTAGTTTGGCATGGATGGACCTCGTTACTTGGTCGATGTGAGGCTTAAAGGTGAGCCCTTGGTCAATTGTTAGCCCTAGGTATTTTATGTTGTCAACTACATCTATCCTTTTATTCTCCCAGGTAGTTATTTTTAAGGATTTGGTCCAATCCTGGCCAAGGGATCTAGGACCAAACAGCATGGCTTTGGTTTTTGCAGCATTGAGAATCATTCTGTTTGATGTGAGCCAGGCCTAAAGTGTGTTTAGGTCCCCTTGTAGTAGAGGGCCCAGATCATGTGGGGTGGACCCAGCTCGGTAAATGACAGTATCGTCTGCATATTGTACAACTAAGCTATCCCCACAGTGTTGGTTTAGGTCATTTGTGAAGAAAGAGAACAGGAGGGGGTCAAGAATTGAGCCATGAGGCACACCCTCCTTGATGGGTAAAGGGGGGATAACTCTCTATTCCAAATGACCCTCTGGGAGTATCCTGAGAGGTAGCTCTTGAACCAGTGAAGGGCCTGGGCATCAAGCCCTATGCCTTGAAGCTTATTGAGGAGTAGGTTGTGGTCCACAAGTCGAATGCTTTGGACAGGTCTATGAATATGGCACCTGTCAACAGACCCTCATTCAAGGCCCTGAAGAGGTCCATTGTGAGTTTGATGAGTGCCGTGTCTGTCCAGTGGTTACCCTAAAGCTATGCTGAGAAAGGGCAAGGATTTGATGAAGTTCCAGGTAGTCTCTCAATTGCCCATAAACTAACCTTTCTTGCAGTTTGGCCAGAGTGCACAGCAAGGAGATGGGCCTGTAATTGTCAATTTGTTCATGCGAGCCACCCTTATAGATGGGGACCATGTTGGCAGCTTTCCACTGATTAGGAACATGCCCCTCAAGTACGGACCTGTTTATGATCCAGGTCAGAGGTTTGGCCAGTGCAAGAGCATCTTCCTGAAGTAGCCTCTGGCTGATACCATCTGGGCCACCAGAGCCTTTGTGCTTAAGGGTTTTTGGAAGTTTGAGGGCCTCACTCACCTTGACCATTCTCAGGTGAAATAGGGGTTGGTTCAGATGGGGGGCTTCATCCGAGGACTGTACAGGCATGGGTGTAGGTAGCCCTACCTTATGTGCATCAAGGTTGGTGAAAATGGTAGTTGATTGCTGAGGCAATATGATGGAAATCATTGATACACTGACCTTGTACCTCAATTTGACCTTGTACCTCATTGGAGTTGCCCTTTAGCAGTTTGTTTATTTGTGCCCAGAAAAGCTTAGGGTTCTCCAAAGTAGACCTTTGGAGGTGGGTTACATACTCCTTTTTGGCAAGTTTGATGTCCAGCTTACATTTATTTCTTAAGGTTTTGTAAGTAAGCAGGTCTGTGGGAAGATGGGAGAGCCGGAATTTCTTCCAGGCCTTGTCCCTTCTTTTCATCAGTGATTTCATGGAGTGGGATATCCATTTATGGCAGCCCCCTTTTGTACGAGGTTTTTTAAACAGGGCATAGAGAGATGCTGCATTGAGAAAAGAGTTTTGGAAGTAGGCTAGGGCCTCATCCAGTGTTGGGAGGTGCCTTATTGGGCTCCAGTCCAGGCTATTTAGGTATTCATTAAATTTTGCAGGCATGAAGTTGGAGAAGTCTCATACTGTAAGTATCCTGAGTGGACTCCTCGGTGCTCTGTTCTTCCAAATACAGAATACTGGGGAGTGATCACTTATGGTGTCAGCCAATATCTTCACTTTCTGTATGTTGAGGGAGTTAGATACTAAAGCTCAGTCAAGGGTAGTATGGTTTCCCATTTTGTAATTGAGCCTGGTAGGTAGATAGATAGATGACCTGTTCTAGGTTTGCATCTTGGATTGCACCCTTTAGGACCTTGTTAGGGTTGGTAGCCCAGTTCAAGTTGAAATCCACCATTTTTAGGAGTTTGTTAGTTAATATGCTACCAACCAATTTGTTGATGCCCTCAAGGGCAAGTAGAGCATTCTTAGGTGGGTTGTAGACACGGCCGATGGTGAGATGCTTAGCATTACCAAGGGTTAAACGGATAGAGATAGACTCCCCATCCTGGCAGCTTCCAGGATTGGGCTTTAGTAGACTCACATTTAGAGTGTCCTTCAAATAGATTAGGACCCCTCTCCCTCTCTTTCCTGCCCTGTTCTGTCTGAAGGGTAGCACATCATTTCAGTGCTGCAGTTTCAGCGAGTCAATTACAGCAATGCTATTATAGTGACTGCAATAACAGCGATCGCTGCATTACAGCACGGAACAGTTTCAGCGACTATGTGGTAATAGCCTACCTCCGAGGTCCAGGTGCATCTTGGCGGATGTTATTTTAGAAATAGGGGGAGTTCAGGGGACGCAGTCTCCCGGGGTGTGCAGGGAACCCCCCTGCAATATTAGTCCATACCTATTTACTATCCTATTGTAAGTGCACTTCGGTTAGTACTTGTAACTGTCCCAATGTGTGAAGCCGTGATTCGATTGACTGCATGTTTAGAGTTGTTCAGGAGTACAGCACACAGTGACAGTAGGATTACTTGCAAGGAGTGGCCTTTAATTCGCAATAGCACATGTAAAGATGTGCACTGAATATGCATTTGCTGAATTTCCCAATCATGGAAATGGGCTTTGCTATTAAAAACTCGTTGAACTTACACTCACTGAAATATATTCGCTGTATTGACATGGAACCTTCTGAAGGTTTTATACCCAAGACTCATGATATCATGGTCATGGATATGGGCTTTGAGCCAGGTCTCTGAGATTGCAAGGACATCAGGTTTGTAGAGGTTAAGCTAGGCATGGACCTCATGGATTTTTGGTCTAAGGCTGCATACATTCATGTGCGTTATCCTTAGGCCTTCAGGTAATGCCCAGTGAGGATCCAGGGGGGTAGAGACAAGGAAATTGTCTACAGGGGGCCCTGGGTTGGGCAGGACATCTCCTCCATGAAGCAGGAGAATGGCAAGTAGATGGGCTAGCCTTTGCCTTAGTGAGTGTTTCGAGAAGATGTGGAGCCTTCTCCGAGCTTCCTGGATCACCACATAGTGGGAGCTGCACTTTACTAACTCATGGGCTATGAGGTTTTCATTTGTAGTTTTTGGAGAGGCCCAGTAGTATTGACCACTTCACACAAAGGTGTTGGGATTCTGCCACAAGAGTACAAGAAGTCCTACCCCTAAACACAAGTCCACCCAGTGGAGGGACAGTATGTATATGAGGGCCAGGAGTACACCCTTATTAGGGAGAGAGTCTGGCAGGTTACTAGTCCAGCAGGGTTTAAGGCAGAGAGTTCAAGGGTAGTATACACAGAATTTGGGTCCATGTTGGAAGGCAGAATGCCTCCAGGTGGAATACAGTTATTAAGTTGGAGAATTGGGCATGTACCTGCAGAGGAGTCCCCTCGTTTTGTGTAAGTTTTTGTTTTCCCTGGCTGCTGGCCTTATCCTTGTGGGAGACTAGGGGAAAAAGCTCTACAGTTGCCAGCTTCAGTCAAATGTCTCTGCAGGAGTGTGAGCTGGGTCAGAGGTCACACAGTACCTAGCTTAATGACCTATCAAGATCCCATCCAACAAAGTAGAGGAGCTAAGAAATAAACTGACATGGCATGCACGGTTGTTTTACTGCACCTTATACCAACTAAAAAGTTTCAGCAGGATTGTACTACCTGACTTCATGTTAAGCAGCCCTGCACTTTAATATTCTGGCTATCACTTTGCACCAGCTTTACTCAGGGTGTTCTGTCTACAAGTCACAGTTTCATAAGCTTGAGTTTGGTTAATTGATGACAGGCCCAGGTCAAGGTTCTACACAAATTTTGGGATATAGGGTAATAACAGTAGCTCAGTAAATACCTAAAATACTAGTAAAAATGCCCAGCAAGTTTTAAAGTTCAATTAGGGGCTGGTTTAAAGAACCAGTGGGATTGGTGGACTGATGGTGGGAGGGCTTAGGGGGAGTGGCCTCACTCCATTTAATGGGAGGAGGGAACGGGGTGGGTTGGCGGGAAGAAACCATCCAATGCACACTTGATTCACCCCACCACTCCCAATTCAGCTGCTTTGTGAGGAATGAGAAGGTAATACACCAAGAAAGACGGCAGTACAATTGGCTGAGGTCAATTTTTAAATCTCAGCAGCTTGGCAAATGATTCCACTCCTGCACAATAGCAGGGGAAGGAAGAGACTTGGCTGCTTTAGTTTTCTGTTGGGGCTCCTGGGCTGGGGGAGGCAGTGGTTTGAGGGAGAACTGCCTGGCTCCTTGATGTAAACCAGTACCTCAACCCCTGTTATTTTGGCTCCCTTTTCAATTCTGTTTTTATGGGGAGGGGGCTCCCACCTTCCATGGGGAGACCCAATGCTCCAAGTCTTGTCACAGGGTCACCGCAGAGTGAGCCGCTGTGCTCAGTGATAGGATTTTGAGGGAGCCTGGACTGTGGCATCACAGACTTCAGAAGCCAATCGTCTAGACTGTTGTTTTTTGAAAGTTCACACCAAGCCTCCTGGTTGTACGAGTTTGAGATCCAATGCACACTTAATTCACCCCACCACTCCCGATTCAGCTGCTTTGTGAGGATTGAGAAGGTAATACACCAAGAAAGACGGCAGTACGATCGGTTGAGGTCAATTTTTAATTCTCAGCAGCTTGGCGAATGATTCTGTTCCTGCACAGTAGCAGGGAAAGGTAGAGACTTGGCCACTTAGTTTACTGTCAGGACTCCAGGGTTGGGGTGGCTGTGGCTAGAGGGAGGACTGCCTGGCTCCTCGTTGTAAGCAGGCGCCTCAACCCCTGTTATTTCGGCTCCCTTTTCGATTCCGTTTTTGAGGAGGGGGACTCCTACCTTCCATGGGGAGACCCAATGCTCCAAGTCTTGTTGCAATGTCATATTGTATTATGGCTGTAAATGATAAATATATTTTTTTATTTTTCAAAGTAAAACAGTTTCTCAAAATATATTCAAGTTGTAACTGTATTCCTAAAAGATGTAGTCTGTGAATAGTATGTGTTAAATAATGACTTATTTTACTTCTTTTGGCTACTTTTCTTGATCAAAGCTGCTACAGAATTCTTCAGATATGGTCCCTATTTATAATGACTTTTCCCAATATGATTTCTGAATGTTTTGGACATACCACGGTTTGTTCATGGTCATCAGAGCATAGGATAGCAAACAAATTTGAAGGACTGATTTGCATATCAGAATGTAGAATTTGGCACTTTAAACTAATACAAATATACTCATTAGTACCATTCTTTTGCAATTTTTGAAGAAAAACTAAGGTTTAAACTATAAAATTAGTTACATGAGCTTCGAGCATCAAAAATTAATGTAAGCACACACTGCATCTTTAAAGAGTTTCATTTTATGTTGGTATAAATAGAAATTAGATCAGTCAATCTATTATGAATGAGGAGAGATTGCATTAGCATGAGGAAAAACAGCAGCATTGGAAAAGTATATTAAGCTTATTTCAAAAGTTGGTGTACAATACGTATTTATTATAAAATGTTAAGTTTTTTGGAAAAAATGCAATTACATGATTGGAGCAGAAATGTATTTTATAATGGAGGATGCTTTAAAATTATTAACCGTGGATAAACATAGATGACCATGGTAACATGAATAATTCTCAAACCATACTGATCATGGTCATCTATGGTGTGTTCTTGGGCCATTTACCATTAGTGGTTGTCCATGATAATCACATTTAAAATAATAGACAAAACCACAAATGACCATGTCCACTGACCATGTATAACCATAGTTTATCAATGATTCTGAAAGTGGGGTAGTTCTGACCGACCAAGACAATACTGAGTTGCTAGGAGTGGGAGAGCTGCTAGGGTCTCAAAAACACAACATGGTGTGATTGGACATAGCTCTGAAATTACAGAGGCAGCAAAGCCTGACAATGGTCCTGGATTTTAGAAGGACTGACTTTGGGAAGATGGATGAGGAGCTAATTGAGAGGCTCATTTGGTATAATTAGCTAGATGAGGCAGAGAGCAAGTGGGAGTGCACTGAAAAAGGGTAAAGGTTCCCTCAGACAAGTAAGCAAGGGTAAGAAGCATAGGCGGCCTACTTGGTTTTCCAAGGAGGTTGGAGTAGGAGAAGGAAAAAGGGTGTTCTTTAAAGTGTGCAGTGTGATACTGATGGAGACAAGCAGGAAGCTATACCTTTTTAAGAGAAAGGAAGATCATAAGGAAGTGAGGAGTGCCAAGTCAGAGGTAGAACTAAAGATTGCAGAAGGTGTGTGGGAAAATGACAAGGGCTTCTTTAGGTATGCCAGTAAAGGGAGCAAGAATAAGAGTAGAATAGAGGGAATATGAAAAGATGAGGCATGGGTGGAGGTGGTGCTTAAGTTTTTGTGTCTTTTTATCATTAGGTTAAGCAAAATTTTTGTTTGCCACTATTTGATTTTTTTTTGTTGAAAAGGTTTCCTGTCTCAGAGGTGTTGCAGTCTCCTTCTCACATTGAAGGAGCTAATTGCTTTCCTCCCACAGCTCTTCCAGGAGATTAGGTGTGAATCTGGGGGGTGGAGCTGGCAAACAGTTCTTCCAACAGAAAGAAGGGTTAAAATGTCAGGTTAGTTGATATCTTGGAGGTGGAAGACTAGGTTTACTGGCCAAGGCATCTAGCTTCACCTCAGCTCTTTCCTTCTAGGCTGCTTGAAACAGAGCAAATAATCTTACTAGAGCAAGGGAAAGGATTAAGACTTCTTTTGGCTAGTCAGATTTACTGTGTGTTGTTATTTTTATGTTGTACTCCCAGGGATTGCTACTGTTTGTTGCTAACATGTTATTGCTTTATTTTTCTCTGATTCAAATAGTTGTTGCTGGGTATACCATCTGCTGCATTATTACAAGGTGTGCCTACAGGTGTGTGCTAACAGATTACTACTGTAATCTTCTTATTCAAATTGTCTTTTGCAAGGTGTATCTTCTGTTACTGCTTTATTTTTCTCTGTAGCAAAGTGTTTCTTACAGGGTATATGTTCTGTGAAATTATTACAGGTGGTGCTTTACAGGTTTTGCAGTTTTATCTCTCATTAGGATAAGCTTTCAGGGTTACTGCATTTGTTGCTGACTGATTGTTTCTGTGCTTACCTCCTTGTTCTCCTTGTTTCTTTCATCTGTGGTTCTTCTTTTTTGGCAGGGCAAGGGCCCAACCACCCCACACTACACTCCTTTTATAGGGTAGCATGGTCGTGACATTTCCTATGGCAAAGCAGGAAGGGGTGGATCAGTGGGGTATTCATACGGTGACCTCATTTACAGGGGCACTAGTAACTTAACTTGTTATAACAAGTTATACAAAAACAAACAAACAAAACACAAAATCAAACTTTTGCTTTCATTTTCTTCCTTCTAATTACTTTAACCAGGTTATAAACCCAGCAGATTATCTGGAATGGATATCATTAACTGCAGGCACTGCAGAACACTTTTCAGAAGGGCAGTTTTACAGGATTTAGGACACTGTCTTACATGCTGGGCCATTGGAGATCTTAGTGCTCAGCTCCAGGCAGCATGGGCAGAGATTGCATGCCTCAAATTTCATATCCAAGAAGAAATATATTATAAGAACCACCCGCCATTTCCCAAACATCCAACAGCAGCACCTCGACCGCAGAGGGTAGTTGGTCCGGGAGGTTGGCAGGTGGTTAGGAGGGGCAAATTAGGTGACCCATCACTTGGTGCTCTCCAACATATTACCTCCACAAACCATATAAAAACTACAAACAGGTATCTGCCTCTATCTCCAAAATCAAACAAAGGGGCAGAGGACACTGCAGAGCAGGGCAATGCAGCACAGGAGCTAGCACAACAAAACTCACTAAAAACAGGAACCAAAACAAAAAAAGCAAAAAGGAAATCCAAAAAACTTCTGATCATAGGAGACTCCATGTTTTGAGGAGTTTAAACATATCTCTAGCCAGGGATAATAGTCAGATATCTCCCAGGTACATCAGCGTGGAGAGACACTGACTGCATTGCTAAAATTGTTCAGGATACAGGGGAAAACATTGACATCCTGGTACACATAGGGACTAATGATCTCATCAGCTGGTCAGTTGTGGAGACCAAGGAACACTTGACCAGGCTAGGTGATGAACTATTTATTTTATTTTATTTAAAATTTGGTGACCGGGTAGTCCCACTGAGCCCCGAAGGTCCCTTTTTCAGGGGTGACCCGGGATAACAATACATATTTTCATACAGAGAAAGACTTGGGTTACAGAGTAGTTTCAGGTGTGTGAGCAGGTTACTGCCATGGTTATCATCATGCATCAGTCCTTACAAATATGTTGACAGTAGAATTAACAAAAGGTGCAGAAGAAATGTAAATTTACATAGTAAGCTCATTGTCTACTACTGGCATGGTTCAGTGGAAAGTTAGCTGTGGTACTATGCCTAGAGGTAAGCACTGTAGAACCTGATAAGGTGCTTGGAGGATCTGGATATTAGGAGGATAGAAGCAAGTGGTGGGGGGTCATGAGCTGTGGCAATGACAAGTGCTAGTATCAGACATATAGGCTTTGAGTCTGGTGTTGAAGTTTATCAGTGAGAAGGCTTCCTGCACTGGGGTGGGAGTTTGTTCCACAGGTAGGGGACTGAGTTGGAGAACGACCTGCCACCAACGTTAGTCCTGACTCTGGGAACTTCAAGCAGTGTACGTCCAGATGTCCGTAGACTCCTTGGGTTCTGTTTGAGTGGCGATAGTTCCAGCGATGCTGGGTGAAGCTGAAGGGCTGAGTAGCTTGAATCAAGCAGAGCAGAGGGTAGTGGAGACGAGAAGTCAGTGAGGGCCAGCATAGCTGGGCAAGTGTGTCACAATGATGCCTTCGAGAGTGGTCCTGGGTAGCAAACCGGGCTATCTTGTTATACAGGATTTGCATCTTGGTGACGTCCTGCTTGGCCATGCCTTGTAAGATTGGGGCAGCATAAGTCAAGGTGGGGGAGGAGGCAATTGAGGTCCTGGCCTCAGGGATGAGCTGGTCTTTTAGCTGGTACAGAGTATCAAGTTTGTGGTTTATGGTCCTGGTGACCTGATTCACATTGTACTTGAAGGTAAGGCAATGGTCCAATGTTAGACCTAAGTATTTTAAGGAGGACACAACCTCGATGTCATTTCCCGAGAGAGCAGTGAGTTGCAGAGATTTAGACCTGTCGTGTCCAAGGGCGTTGCATCCAAATAGCATTGCCTTAGTTTTGCCTGCATTTAGGACCATTCTATTTGCTCTCAGCCAGGCCTCAAGAGACGCTAGATTGGCTTGGAGAAGGGGACCTAGAGCTGCAATGTTATCCAGGGATTGGTAGATGATGGTGTCATCTGCGTACTGAACGACCAAGCTTCCCCCACAGTGGAGGCTTAGGTCATTAGTAAATATGGAGAAAAGGAATGGGCCGAGGATAGAGCCCTGTGGTACTCCCTCTGAAAGGGGTGGAGGACCTGAGGTGGCACCCTTTCAGATGACCCTCTGGGATCGGCCCGATAGGTAACTCCCAAACCATTTGAGGGCGAGAGGGTCTAGGCCAATTTTATCCAGTTTTGGTAGCAGGAGTTTGTGATCCACAAGGTAAAAAAACCTTGGACAGGTCCATAAAGAAGGTGCCAGTGGGTGTCCCATTATCCATTGCTCTGAGCAAGCCATTTTAGAGATGGATGAGTGCTGCGTCAGTCACATGGTTAGTTCTAAAACCATGCTGTGAATGTACAATTAGCTGATGGGACTCCAGGTAGTTATGGAGTTGGCCACAGACTAACCTTTCCTGTACCTTTGCAAGTGTACTGAGCAGGGAAATAGGCCTGTAATTGCTTATGTTTTCCCTGGAGCCACCCTTGTGAATAGGGACCACGTTGGACTGTTTCCACTGGTACAGAACAGTCCCTTCAAGTAGGGATCTGTTTATGAGCCAGGTCAGGGGTCTGTTGAGGGATGGGGCACCAGCCTTAAGTAGCTGAGGGTTTATCCCATTAGGACATCCTGAGTCTTTGTCTTCCAGAGCCCTTAGGAGGGATTGAACCTCTTTTGTCTTCACCAGTCTTAGATGTAAAGAGGGATGGTCAAGGCAAGAAGGCTTGATAACATTAGGAGCTGAGGTCAGCGAGGGCAGGCTGACCTTGTAGGCATCGAGGTTACCAAAGTGATTGTTGAGGGCAGAAGCAGTTTTGAGGGAGTTGCTCACTGGCTGACCATTGACCTCAATGGGGCCAGGTTCAGTCACAGTGTTACCCCTGATCAGGTTGTTGACATGATACCAGAATTGTTTAGAGCTGCCCAAATTGGTTATTTGTAGGTGAGTGACATACTTCCTTTTTGCAAGTTTGATGGCTCTCTTGCATTTGTTTCTTAAGACCTTGCATGACATGAGGTTGGCAGAAAGGAAAGAGAGCTTGAACTTCTTCCAGGCCTTGTCTCGACTGACCATAAGGGTTTTTAAGGATGGAGCGATCCACTTGTAGCAGCTACACTTTGTTCTATGTTTTTTCAAGGGGTCGAAGAGGTTAGCTGCTGTACATACTGTGCTATGGAAATACTCCAGTGTCTCAGCCAAGGTGGGGAGGAGCTTAATTGGGCTCCAGTCCAGATTGTGTAGGTAGCCATTAAACTGCACTGCTGAGAAGATTGTGTAGTCACAAGCTCATTCATTTCATCTGACATCTCCTTCTCTGAGGTCCTGCCAGTCTGGGAGAGGGGGACAGATGGACAGAAGGTCAGAGAAGGGGAGATAGGGGAGCTAAACATAGGGCTCAAGGTCTGCTGCTAGGAAAAAGGACACAAATTTGTAGGGAACTGGCAACAGTTTTGGGAGTGAAAGTTCTTTAAATTTGATGGACTGCATACGACTAAGGAGGGAGTCAGTGCATTGGGGTAGAAGTTTGACGTCTTTGCAGAATATTTAAACTAGCAAATGGGGAGAGGGGTACAGCACCCCATACATTGAATGGGAAGAACATTCCTCCCCCCTCAGCTAGTGGTCAAACAGGAGTTCAGCATGTTTGCAGTTCATTTGCATCACCAGGTAAGAAAAAAGGTCCGGTTCACCGTACGACACACAGGGGAAATGCCAGACTGCACCCATCAACTAACACACCAAAATCTGGCCAATGGAAAATCATGTACACAAATGCTCACAGTCTAGGAAACAAGATCCCAGACCTGCAGGAAATAATGACAGAGGCTAAACTGGACATAGTAGCAATTAGCGAGATGTGGTTTACGAATAACCATACTTGGGAAACTTCAGTACCTGGTTATGTACTGTTCAGAAGAGACCAAGGTGCAAAAAGGGGGGTGGAGTGGCCCTGTATGTCAATGAAAATATCAAAGCTACAGAAATTCAGAATACTCATATGGAGCCAGAAGAACTGTGGGCCACCCTGGAAACAGGAAATGGGACAGCCATACAAACTGGGGTTGTCTACAGGCTCCCAGACCAGGGGGAGGACATAGACACATTACTGTTAGAAGATATACAAAACATGACAGCTAAAGGGGAGGTTATGATAATGGGAGACTTCAACATGCTAGATACAGATTGGTCAATACCAGCAGGAACATCTGCTAAAACTAGACACATGGTAGATTCCCTGCAGGGGGAGGGCTTCAAACAACTGGTACAACAGCCCACAGGAGACAGGGCTATCCTAGATCTAGTACTGACTAACAGGGAAAGGATCACAGATCTCCAGGTAGCCTGGGGGCCAGTGACCATCACATGGTATTGTTCAGTTTGGCCAATACAACTAAATAATCCCATTCCAAGACAAAAATATGGGACTTCAGAGGAGCTGACTTTGATAAGATGGCCAACAGAGTTAAGCTAGCCCTGGCAAAAAGAAATACAGGTAAGGGGGTACAGGCAAAGTGGGCAAGCATTAAGGATGCAATACTTGAAGCAAATTCCCATTGTGTTAGAGAGAAAAGAAAGTGAAAAAGAAGAGGGAAACCACTTTGGTTCTCAAAAAGAGTAGCAGAAAAGGTAAGAGGCAAATGGCTGGCCTTCAGAAAATATAAGGGAACACAGTGGGGTGAAGATAGGGAGGCATACCAAACTTCCTTAAGGGAAGCAGGGAAGGCAGTAAGGCAGACAAAGGCCCAAACTGAGGAAACACTAGCACAAACAGTATAAGAAGGTGACAAGACTTTATATAGATACACTAGTGAAAGGAGAAAGTCCAGAGGGGGTATTGCTAAGATCAAAGGAGATAAGGGGGTATGTGAGGAGAGGACCATGTAAAAGCATCTATCCTAAATAGATACTTCTTCTCAGTATTTACTGAAGAGAAGGTAGGGCAGGGCCCACAGCTCAGCACCATGGACACAGGGGGGAGGGACGAGAGCACTAGTCCTTCACAAAAGAAAGGGTCCTACAAGAGCTCGATAAGCTCAGGGTGGACAAGGCAATGGGACTTGATGGCATACATCCCAGGGTACTAAAGAAGCTAAGGGTGGAACTAGCAGAACCATTATCAGAACTGTTTAGTGAGTCTCTGAGCACAGGAGAGGTCCCAGAAGACTGGAGAAGGGCTCATGTGATCCCACTCTACAAGAGTGGTAGCAGGGAGGAGGCAGGGAACTACAAACCAGTCAGTCTTACCTCAGTAGTGGGCAAGATCATGGAGGCACTCCTTAAGGAAAGGATAGTGCAACACTTGGAATCCATAGGAGCACAGGATCCAAGACAGCATGGGTTTACAAAAGGAAGGTCCTGTCAAACTAATCTCATAAATTTATTTAACTGGGTAACCAGAGTGGTGAAACAAGCGGAAGCAGTTGATGTTGCCTACCTTGACTTCAGCAAAGCTTTCGATACTGTTCCACATAGAAGATTGATTAATAAGCTGGTTAAGCTCAGAGTGGGTCAGAAGCTGGTCAACTGGGAAGCAAACTGGTTGGCGGGCAGAAAACTGAGAGTGGTGGTAAACAGTATACAGTCAGAAGAGATGCAAGTCACAAGTGGGGTACCTCAAGGATCAGTCCTGGGGCCAGTCCTCTTCAATATCTTCATCAGTGACATTGCAGATGGACTGGAGTGTAAGGCTTGTCTGTTTGCAGATGACACCAAGATCTGCAACAGAGTAGATGATCCAGGTGGGGTGGGCAGAATGAGAAGAGATCTGATAGACTAGCAAAATGGTTGGAAGTGTGGCGACTGGGGTTTAATGCAAAGAAGTGCAAGCTCATGCACATAGGGAAGAGAAACACTGAAGCCACCTATAGGCTGGGAGGGGAGTTGCTTGCAGTCACAAGGGAAGAAAGAGACTTGAGCATCATCATCACTGGTGACCTGAAATCATCCAAGCAGACCACTAAAGCAGTAGGTAAGGCTAGGAGGATGATAGGGTGTATTAGTAGGGGTATCACAAGTCAGAAGAGGGAGGTAATAATCCCTCTTTACAAGACACTGGTTATGTCCCATCTGGAGTACTGCATCCAGTACTGGAGGCCACACCATCACAAGGACATTTACCAAATTGAGGCAGTCCAGAGAAGGGCAACCAAAATGGTGCAGGGACTGCATCAGAAAACATATGAGGACCGAATAACGGAGCTCAATATGTATACCCTAGAGCAAAGGAGGAAGAGAGGTGATATGATCGAAACATTCAAACACCTTAAGGGCATTGACAAGGTGAAAGAGTCTAACATGTGTCAATATAAGAAAAATAGCAGGACAAGGGGACACAGCATGAAATTAGAGGGAGGCCAATTAAGGGGTAATGTGAGGAAGTTCTTTTTCACAGAAAGGGTGGAGGATGCATGGAATGGCCTACCTCAGGAAGTGGTGGATATGAATACAGTGCAGGGCTTCAAACAGGCATGGGATAGGCATAAGAGAGCACTACAGATGAGTATGAATAAGATAGGCCATTGACAGAGCAAAGGCCGATGGCACATTTATAAGGTAGAAAAAGAAATGGGCAGACTGGATGGGCCTTGCGGTCCTTATCTGCCATCAGCTTCTATGTTTCTATGTAGCGGGATTGGGAAGAAAGCTGATATTCTGAATTAATACTTCTGTTCATTGGAGTCAAGGAAGTGGGCTATTGCCACAGAGCAGCATTTAGCTAGGGCAGGAAACAAATAATGACATAGCTAGTATCATATAGGAAAGGGTGCTTAGTGGCTGAAAGGGTTGCAGGTGAGTTAGTCCATGGGATTGGATGGTTTACCCCCACAGGTACCCAGGAAGCTGTAGTTGGATGTGGTAGCACCCCAGTCGATCTATTCAGTTCCTCAGCTGAGACTGGCATAATCCATAGGGATTGGAGGGTAGCAGATGCTGTCCCTGTTCTCAAGACTGAGGACAGGGGGACTCTGAGAATTATAGACTAGTTAGCCTGACTACCGTCAATGGAGAGCTCCTTGAGACCATAATGAAGGAGCAGCTAGTCAGCTTCCCACGAATGGCTTTGTGGAAGAGGTCCTGTCTGACAAATCTTGTGGATATCCATGTGTCTATGTACCCAAATGCAAAATACAGGGGCATGACCATTGCACAAATCAGAATTGATAATAGCAAATATACAAGCAGGCTGCAAAAATATTTCTTGAGCTTTTCTTTTCTTCATTTTGAATTCATAACAGGACATTTCCATAACCAATGGCTCACAGATTGCCTTTGCAGCTTTAGAAAGGTAGTGGTCCTGAAAATCAAAAATATATGTAACATACCTAACTAACTAACTAAATACCTACATACACAAATAAATAAATGCCAGCTAAATGAAGTTGCCCAAGGCCAGCCTGTTGGTGCAGTGGTTGGGTTTTTGTCTGCAATACTGACACCCAGGTTCGGACGCAGACCACAGCATCTGAGGTCCCGCTAGGAGACGAGCACCCAGCATCCTAGGGACTGCTCTCCTCCACCAGGGGGAGGGAGCTAATGTGCCTGGCTTGTGAATGACTCCTGGTAGTGGCTGAGGGGAATACAGCTGCTGGGTCCAGAACTGTCAGGGAGGCATGCCAGATGTCACATGTTGCACCTACATCATTGCACATCATGCCTCCCGGTGAGCCTTTACTATACAAAGAAAAAAATCGCTGCCTGTTCCATCCATGATGCCCCATCACTCTGACTCCATGCCACACTCCATGCCACATACTGGTTATCGAGTGATGAGTTTTCATTGGTGCAGTCTGGTCCCATGGCAGGTAAGCTAGGGGGTCCTCTGGGTGATGTTCCTGCCATGACCCTAGATGAGTTGTCCATGTGGGGCATGCCTTCTGACTGACCTGCCCAGAGGGGTAAGCCTGGGTGGACCCCCACTCCTAGATAATTTCTGGGGGTGGACATAGGTCAGCGGTGGTGGGAGCTGAGTTCTTGGAGGCCTGGCATCATAGCAAAAAAATAAATAAAGCTGCCCTAAGAGAAAAAAAGTCATGTGGCAACTGTTGTAAAATACTATTGCTTCAGACTTGCTTTTAACCCCTAAGACATCCTAATCACTGTCTGTTCAAACAATTTGGGGACAATGCAGATTGATTCTCAGTGACAATTTTTTTACGGTGGAAAACAGGATGCAAAGGGTGTCATTACATCACCCTAGAAAATTGTTTACTGAGAAGCTTATAGCTGCACCAGGAGAGGAGACCCCAACTGCAGAACCTAATATTTAAATGATGACATCCAGATGTTACTGTGCACAAACCCTGTTGATGCAGAGTAAGGTTGCCGATTACTGCCACACATGTTTGCACATGGCACAGTGCCATGTATCTACAGTATATGTGCATATGGTACGTAAAGTAAAATCATCCCCCAACCTTGTCCATAGTCCACTTCTGATCCATCATCTAGTGTACCAATAATGTCCCTTGCTGGCCTCCCTGGTAGTCCAGTGGTAGCAGACAGGGACCTCACACTCATAGAAATGAATGAGTGCTGACCCAAGCAAAGGCTTGCAAAACTAAACACATTTATTCAAGAGTGCAGCACAATATCCCAGTGCTTCAAGCCTCTGCATGGATCTTTGTCTGGGATGTGGGCAAAAGCTGAACATGCATTGATTTAAAGTTAACTTTTAAAGAGATATAGTTTCATTAACTCCTGTAAAACAGTAAGTACAACTAATGCCCTGATGGTGTACTGTGAGAATACAAGCAATAAGCAAAATAGTGAAGAAAACAGTGATAAACTAATAAGGATTGTAAAAGGACAGGCAGAAAGGTTACACAACAAAGAACGTTATGAAAGCCATAGTAGGTTACAGAGTTAAACTGGAACTACAGCTGAAGAAAAAGTATGTGGTAAAATACCAAAACATTTGCTAGCCAAGTATTAACAGGAAACCATAATCATTCATACAAGGCAGAGACAGTAAAGAAGAATAAAAATGAGCCAAAAAGTGGGAGTTGGGGGGGGGGGGGAGACCAACGGTAACCTCACTCAGACCCTGGTTCTCATAAGTCACTAGTAATCCAGAGGTACCCACTCCATAGCACCATTTTCTGCATATGCCTACTTATTTCTGTGATGCTGCAACAATCTCTCAGTCTCTCCAAAGTCTGTTACCACCTCCACAGCACTCCAATTGCCCCCTAGCACCCTACCACTAGTCTTTAAAGTCAGTTTGTGAGGGCCATCACATATGTGCTGTACCAGATATGCAAGGGCAAATTGGCAATATGAATGGCACTGCAAGACATTTATATTCCAACTTTGCTCCTTTCTTTGCACCAGTGCACATTGATGTCAACTGGAATGGATGGCCCCCAGGATCACCCCATAGCATTTCTTGAGGGGGCCAAGCAAATCGCATAGTATTGGTTTGCACCAGAATTGTGACAGTCCCTTGTGACTGAGAATTGGGCCATAGGTATCTGCAGTTCTGATGTTCACCACTAGTAATGGATGTTCACAAAAATCTAGTTTCTGAAGGCCTTGGACCTATTCCAGGCTACCTGCTATCAGCTGTCTGCTTTTCCCTCCATTCTGCTGTATGAACAGCAGGAATAATGGGAAAGGGGAAATTGTTTAACCAGGAAAGGCACACTAACCTGAAACTTGTTTCCAGGTGCAATCTGGGAGCACAAGGAAGTTAAATGACTTGCTTAAGGTCTCACAGTATGAAAGTGGAGGCTGTGAGATTCAAACCCAGGTCTCCAGGTTTGCAGCTCAGTGCCTTAAACTACAGCACTATACTGCTTCCTAAACTATACTGAATAGTAGATGGTGGCTTAAGGGACAGCATGACTGGAATCACTTACTGTAAAACTAGTTATTTTCAAGCAACATAATTTTATCACAACCAAAAATGCAACCGTAATTGCATTCATTAAATTCAGTGGTACGTTATTAGCACTACATTCACTATTATAAAGTGCTAATAGTGTTAATTACTGCAAATAGTTCATCAGTGAAAATAACTAACCTTTTCTGACAGTGAAAATTTCAAGTTTTGTAGTATGTAAAAGTACAATTTAGAGGAAGAAAGTAGGATTACAACGGTCTCTAACAAAGCAGCACATCCAAAACCATGGTGTTAGGTTAATTCGATAAGATTTATTGAGGAGCTAATAGCAGGACTCATCTCTATTAACCTGCTGATGTTTCAAACAACCTCATTGTGCACTTTATAAAGGCCTTGATGAAACACACAGAGAGACTGTATGAAACGTCAGTGGTTGATAAGCACTAGACCATGTTGTCTAATCTATTATATTAAGAGTGAACTATCCAGATTATTCATTCCTTGGAGGAAAAAGAAAAATAGCTCATTCCCATATCTGATTAATAGCAAACCGTATCCACCCATCTCTAGCACTGATCACATTCCAGAAATAAAGACATTGTTGCTATATGTCCAATGGACTGCAAGTATTGGGATTTCACACCATAACTAGAAACAAACATAATGAAACAAAAAAAAAACTGAAGTTATATTAGTCTTCTTCCCTGGATGTCACTGCCAATAGAGTTTGCATCAAAGATCACCACCAACAAATGGCAAAGACAGTTCTAGTAGGTAAAGATGGGACTGCACCTAAAATAAAAATGTTACGTAAAACTGATTAAATGAAATTTAAATTAAGGTGACTATAACCTAACTTAAAGGAGAACTACCTTGAATCTGTTAGCCTGTGTTTTCTGTTGAAGTTGCATTTCTAATATTGGTTCGCATTTAGTTTTTATTCCATCTTTATTGGCCTTTTGATAAATTCAGTAGGGGATTCTGCTGACACTCTGGTGGGCAGTACTATTTTAGAACTGCATGATGTACTTCATGTCCTTGTTAAAGAGCTTGCATTGTTTTCACAATGCATTCAGGTTCTACTATAAAACTCTGTGGACCAACTGGGACATAAAATACATCATAGCGTTCTAAAATGGCACTTACCACCATTTTGTAAATCAGAAATACCCAATAAATTCACTAAGAGTCCATCAATGCCAGAACAGTAACACAGTGAGGTCAATTATATGAAAACCACTTCTTCTGGGGAAAAATGTCTTACAGGATCAGTGCAGTTCTCCTTTAAAGAAGTGTAACAGTATGCTAGAGGGAGTTAAGTCACAGAATGAAGAATGTACATAGTACTATGCCTATCTAGCAACTGGAACACCATTTTGTAAGCCCCCCCATACCATAATACAAAACATCACTGACAAAGACTTATACTGTAATGCATAATATCATTGGCAAAGGCTGTGAAAATGGGATATAACTCTATGTAATCTATGATGAGCAATAATAACCACTAGAGAAATAATTTTCTTTCAAAGCCTGTAGTGTCAAGAAATGGATAGTCACAGCTTTCTCTGGTAGAGACTTATTCATAAATTAAGGTACTATGCTGGCTCGCCACCACAGTGGTATAGCTTCAGCAATGCAGATGAATTGGGTTTGGAACTGAGCCTGGGTTACAGGAGGGCTGGACAGGGGGAGGAGGACAAAGCATCCCAAGGACTGCTGTTCTCTTCAAGGGGGATGGTGGCACAGCGACTGGTGCTTGACTGGCCCCTTGTGGGGGCAAGGGGTCTGGCAGATGGATCTTGGTAGTTCAAGGAGGTGGGGTAGATGCACACATGCATGCTGCTCCTCCCAAGAGAGAAAACAGGAAAATACCACAACTGCACAGGATACCACCCACAGCTCCATCACAGGTACCGCCACCTGAACTACCTCATCCTGCCCGACACTCAGCTCTGCTCAGAGGTCAAGGGGTTGGCCTTCAGGTGGCCCTTCCTATAGGGGGTCATTCACAGGAGAACACTAGAGAAGGTAAGTTCCAGGAAGGGAGGATGATTGGTCTGGACAGAAGTTGCAGGGCTGAAGATGGCCAGTCAGTGACACAGCAAAAAAATAAAAGCAAAAAACAACTTTTATAATCAAAAAACTATCCACATGTAGCTTGCAAAATGTATTTGTAGTCAGATCTACATTTCAGAATAGTGTCACTCTTGCAACAGTTTCTTGGGTGATATCACCAGGCATGCATGTCTGCATAGCAGTTATATTATGGTTAGGGACAATGGAAATTAATGGAGAATCATGTCAATGTAGGCAGGTTGCATAAGTGGTACTATGACTGTTCACATTACATAAATAACCTGCCCAACTATCCCTGTAATAAGAAATGCACATACTGAAACTGCATTAAGCACAGGAAATACATTTACAGTGGTGTGTGTGTGTGTGTGTTAATTATGCTAGTTTGAGAATAATAATCATGGGTCTACTTCTGCAGGAAAAATCCATGCATTCAGCTTTCCATTGGCCGTGGTCATTACATACTGCCCATTGAGTATTACTGTTTAGCTAAATGTTTTGATTAATTAGAGAAGTAAATTGGCCAAGGAATGTGTGGTGGATAAAGGTTAATTAGAAGCGCTTTATATTACTGTTACAGAAAAAGAGAATTATCTGAAATACAATCGGGTTTTGCTCCACTGAATCAAAATGCTGAAATGCAGGTCAATGGCCCAATTTATACATTTGTATTATTGTAGATGATTAATTAATATAATCATAATATTTCCAATAAGTTCAAGAGGCTCATTATATCAACTGAGTTAAATTGCTTATTGACATTGCTGGAACTAGTGAGCAGTAGATGTACACAGTAACAATATTGTACAATGCTGTAACCCCTGAATTAATGTACCCAATAGCTTTGTTTGAAGTCCAAACCATCCATTGTTTAACCTATCACAAAATGGCTGGCCAGGGTACAGTGAGGGGAAAAAGGATATGTTTATTTTTATTGTGTGTTTAAATTCTTTACCTTATTGGCAAAGTATTGATCCTGTTACAACAGTAATTAGAAACAAGAGTAATAAAACACACACAACAACTCAAAGGCCTTCAGGGTAAGCATGCATCATTTTATGCTTACCAAGGAAATCCCAGGGCACTGTGAATTGTGGAGTGAGTTGTGACTCCTTGTAAATTAGTACAAGTTTGCACAACATACTTATTTATCCCTGCTTAGTGTTTGGTGGTGGTCCTGATGGTTTTAGAGTCCCTTCCAACCTTGAATTACTATGTCACTGTATTATAAAAATTTGACCGGAGTTGAAAGATAAAACTAGAAAATACTGACCTTGAGGCATGAACTACTGACCTTATTTTACTACTGTAACTCAATCCCCCACCCACCATCACCACATGCAGGAGTCTAGGTGACATCCACAAATAAGCTAAAAATATTGATTAAAAAATTCAGTCAGGCTCTGATACTTCTAGTATAATTATTTTTTGAACAAATATTGTCCCACAGATCATTGGCACTTTTACATACAAACATAAAAGGCGAACAGAAGATGGTCTGAAGGACTAGCTAGTCTGCTCGATGCGGGGATCAGGTGCTTCTGCTACATGTTGCACTGCAGCCTCCCTGTTCATCATAACATTCCTCTTGAGTCTATCCCACCCTCTTGAAACCTCCAGACTATACTATGATTTGATACCCCCTCCAGCAGTTCATTCAATTCTGCCACCACACTTTCAGTGAAAAACTGCCTTCCGACCGCCTTCCTGTCCCCCCTCAACTAATTTGTAGCCGTACCCTCTGGTGTTTCTGTTTCCACTTTTGCAAAAAAGATCCCCTATGTTGACCATGTTAATGCCTTTAAGGTATTTGAATGTATTCATCATGTACCCTCTCTCTCTTTTCTCCTCCAATTAGTACATGTACAGGTTCACCAGTCTCTGTTCATACAGGATATTCTGCTGCCCATGAACTATCTTGGCAGCCCTACTATGTACCACCTCCATCTAGTTTATGTCATTCTTAAGGTAGGAATGCCAGTACTGCAAACACTACTCCATATGCAGACATGCCATGGACCTGTATAGGGGCAGAATGACCTCTTTCCTCCTGCTGGGGAACCCCATTAATATGCAACCAAGAATACTGTTCACCTTTCTCACTGCCTTTGTAAACTATATTGATGGTTTCAGGTCACTTGTAATTGCTATCCCCATGTCTTTCCGCTCCTCTGAGATTATGATCTTCATCCACCAAGACTATATTTGGCATTGGGTTCTTATGTACTATATGCATCACCTTCCACATTTTAACATTGAACCCAAATTGCCAGATTCTACACCACCTCTCCAACTTTGCTAGGTTCTCTCTTAGATATCTTACACCCTCTTCAGTGTTCACCCTCCCACAGAGCTTGGTATAGTCCACAAGAAAACATACCTTGCCATTGATGCTCTCTCCAGTGGTCTTGATGAACACATTAAACATGATTGAAAAAAGTACTGGCCCCTGTATGACCCAGCTAGTATATTTTCTCACCCCAGAGTGCTCCCCCACAACCAAAAACTGTTCTAATCCTAGGCATTTGCAATCCACTTGGTAAGTTTCTTCTCTTTGCACATATATGCCTCTTTTTTGATCAGTCTCTCATGAGGGACTGAGTCAAAGGCCTAGCTGAAATCCAGATATAGAATGTCCACCGCTTGGCCCTTGTCCACTGCCCTAGTAACCCAATCAAAGAAGATGATCAAATTTGTTTATCATGTCCTCCCCACAATAAACCCATGCTGCCTGATATCCTGGCACCTGTCTGCTTCAGGAAACTCAACCAACCTTTCCTTTAGGTAGTTTTCCATCCATTTGCCAACAACAGATGTCAAGCTAACTGGTCCGTAGTTCCCTGGTTTGACCCTATGCCCACTTTTGTGCGGGGACACCACATCAGCTGTCTTCAACTCTTACAGAACCACCTCTGTGTCCAGGGAGCAGTTGAAAAGGCCAACCATGGGTGCTGCAAGAACTACTGCCAGCTCTCTCAGCAGTCTGGGATGCAACTACGCAGACTGGTGGTCACTCCTTACCAGGGGCTCAGTGACCCTGAAGTTTTTGGCATGATCACTATTCAACATAACTAGGTCCAGATGGATGCCTCAGTAGTACTTGCAAGACTCAATTAATATTTTAGTGATACAAGCCACATTTCTTGTTCTCTCTGCTTTAACTCTCCAGTCACAAACTGGTGCCACATTACCCAAGAGGTCATGCACACAGAGAGCATGAATGAATGTATACATAGATGGCAGATAACAGTTTTGAACTAAAAAGAAAATTAGCATGGGAAACTTATAAACAATCTCCCACCTCCACATTGTTGTCAGCTTATATAGGTTTGTGTGGAATAGGCTTAATAAGATGATAAAACAGGCTAAAGTTGCATTTTTTCAACAAATATTTGAGGAGTCTATGTCCAATTCGAAGGGTTTTTGGATTGTAGTTCACTCCTTATTATCTCCAAAGAAAAAGCCAAAAATAAGTAGGTTAAAACTGCTGACAGGGAAGACTGTGATTTCTGAAATTGCAGATGTTAACTTTGAAATTCTCTAATATGTCCAATTATAGATTTCATGGGACAGGGTTAAACCAAGACTCAGTGAATTTTAATTCTGATTCATCTTGTTTAAGTGAGAACAAACCTTTATTTTATTTTCGTGAAATGTCCTGAATAGAAGTACTAAAGTTGCTGCATTTACTGCCCAATAAGTTCAATGATTGTTGTTATCCATGGACCAGCACCCCGATTGGCCCCTCTACCTTGCAAACAGCAATACTTATAAGTTATTTGTACTAATCTTAGGGCACATGCACTTATCATACAAGTACTGTATAAGTGTCAGGATCTGAGTTCTACTGTATTTTTACTGACAATCATAATGATTTTGCTATTATTCTAATTGTTGCACTTGGGAGATGCTTCTATTTATACTATTGTATAATGATTAGCTAGGCATTACTGCCATCTTTAGTGCTAGTGCAGAACTACAATTATGTATGTAACCGCAAGTGTCCTTCAGGATATACAAGACCATTGTTGTACCTATCTGTTATTTTTGCTAGCTCAGCATGCTCTCCCAGGCTAGTAAGCAGTTAGGCTAATTGCCACTGACCAGTTGCAAGGTTTTAATATATCTTTATACTTGTTGTCATGACAATTATCAGGGGTATAAGACCCTTTGTATTGCACCTTTTTCTCTGAGAAGAAGAGACATATTGCTGCCTATAGGTAAGACAGAGAGACTGGAAGTATTCTTCCAGTGATCACATTATTTTGGTTGTAAGCCTGCTTTATATACCAGAAATAAATCACTTTATGTGCTGGACACCACTTGCCTGTCATTTCTTCACTTTTGTGCAGTTCCAACAAGAACCTAGGAAAGGTCATTGTATTACCCAGTTACATTTGGTGGCCATGTGCAAGTTGGAATTTACAAAGTGAGAATTCCATTCAAGTTCTTTGAACTGAATGTTGAGTAGTGTGGTGCATTTTTGCCCACTTGGACCTACTCGAACTTATAATGGTTGTACTTTTATGGACTTGCTCTGTCTCAGTTTCGGGCATGGCAGACCCACACCGGACCAATGGTATACTCCCTTTGCGTGTAGCAGTGTACTGCCTTGGCACCACCGTTTGCCCACAATGGACCAGAAAGCCGTTGGTTGACAGTGCCAAGGACTTAACTGCAGTCTTTTGATTGCTTTCTTTGTTTGTCTGTTTCTCCTTTGTTTGTTATGCCCGAATTGTGCACAGAATTGAGACTGGACATGTCAAACTATCTTACCTCCCATGGAGGTTGGACTGATTTCATGCTGGACACGAAGCTGTCAGAAGACCCTCTGCTTATGAGCTCTGATCAATATCTAGAGTCGAAGCAAAACGTTAGGAAATACCACACCAAAGGTCTCTTGGTTGTGGCTTTACATCCAGTCATCAAAAGTTTACTAGCATGATGTACCTCCCTTGAGCTGCAAAATGCTTCTCTGAAAAAGAGATGGGCTTGCAGGCATCGGAGTTAATGAAAAAGGAACAGAAACTCATGGTGGATACACAATCACCCCGTGATCACAATAACAGACTGTTGTACTGTACTGCTCAAGACTCTGAGCATGAATTGAGTGATGACAATGAGAGGTTGAAACGTGATAAGAAACAGCTATCTTATTTGAATGGCATTTTGAGTGACACAAATGAGATCCTGAGACAGGATAATGTTGAACTGAAAGAAGAGAATGTAAGGTTGATGCATGAGCTAGACAAAGAGCTTAGGGAAAACATCAAATTGGGCACGGAGTACCGAGTATTGCAGCATGAGGTTAAGAAGGGCATTGAGCAGGGCACTGCTAAAGTTTGTCACAAGAAATGTAGAGACAAGATGGCAAGTATATGCCATCAGTGAGATATTCTCACTGGCCATGTAAAAGTCATGAATGGTTTTCAGTACACACCCATTGACATTATGTCATCAGGTCATGATGACTCTGATTATGAGGACATAGGATGCCTCATCACATCTAAGACCCTGTCCCACAGGGCAGTGGCCTTTACCAGCCATCCCCAAGATGGTGGCCATTATAACCTGCCCCTGTATCATGTTGGTATGACTTCTACACTGCCATGTCAAAGCAAACATGGCAGCCCCATGATACAGGAGGCTGACCACCTCCAAGTAGGAGCTTGCTTCCACTAGCTCCCCTTTCTAGGGAAGATAGTGTGGAAGTGTGAGGCATTGTACAGGATGTCTTGACAAGACTAGTGACCCCTGAGGGACAATCCTCCATGCAGGAGCAGATCGGACTCATGTTCAAAAATGCTGTAACCCAGGAAAATGCATTCAAAGCAGTCACTGATGCGGTGGACTAGCTGCCCTTTGTGGTGCTTTGGATCATGGGGAACTGAACTCCACTCCCCACTTGCCCACCTCCAATCCCCTACAGGTCACTCATTCTGTTCAGCAAATTACCCAAGGCATCGGACAGATGGGCCCAACTGACAACCTCAGCTGCCATCTGGAGAAGGTGTGCTCCTTTTGCAAGAAGCTTTCTCTCCAACCCAAGTACCAAGTTCAAGTCCTGCGGCAAACCATCGAGCCCACCATCTGGGCCAAACTCCCAGAGGCCGTCCACAATTGTGAGACACTCATTTACAACAATATCGCACAGGCACTCCTTGCCGCCAACTACCCAGGTATTATTAGAGCCTGTTTGGCCTATATGGTCAAGCAAAATGTGAAGGAAAGCCCAGCAGCTTACCATCAATGGTTGTGGCTTGCCTACGAGGCCGGCAAAGGCCTAGCGGGTGAGACCACTGACAAAAAAATTGAGTACAAGGATTTGTACATCCAAAACATGACTCTGGCTCTCTGGGAGAAAGTTGAACTCAACGTCTACCTGCAGAGTTATACCTTTACCAACATCCTCACCAAGACGGAGCATGCCTTCCAGGTCTACCTCCATAACCCAGCTTCTGATAAAAACACTAACATGGCTGCTGCCTTCCAAACTCCAACAGCCCAGGCCACCCCGGCCCAAGTTGCTGTGGTAGGCCCTGCTCCAACCCACTATATAGTGGAAGGCAACAATGAAAAACAGGAAGCCCCTTCTGATGACCAACAGTCACACAAGGTGGGGGGACTGGAACTATAGGAATAACCAGAACAATAACAACTATAACAGAAATGGGAAATGCTCAAATTCTGATGGCAAGTACCATAACAGACCTAGCTAGCGAGACCAAAAAATGAGAATGAGACCCTCTAAAGACAACTGTAGGAGGCCCATGCTGCAAAGGAGGCTGCATCCACATGTTCTGTGGTGGCCCTGGCTAGTAACAGCACCAACCCTTTCTGGCCTTTGGCTACCGAACAATCGAGCAGCCAAGGAAAAAGCACTTTCACGGCATTGGGCACTGGCCAGGCTGATGCAGTAATTTGGGAACCACCAATTGAACAGTTTGAGATTGTGGCCCTGATGTCAGAGGCACAGTATTCATGCCCTGTAAAATGCAATAGGGAGGCCCAACCAGCCACCCTAGACCTCAGGTCTCAGGGATGAGAAGATGAAGAAAAAGCTTGGGGCAACACTGATTGACAATTACATGCCCCGGTCTAGATTGTGAGTGACTTGCTGTTCAACACAAATGGACAGCCCTGTGTAAGGGCCATGGCCGGGGGTCACCAACTGGACATACTTCTGAATACATGAGCAGCTATGTCTGTTCTTCATGATGAGGACCCAGACACATCTGCCTGCTCTCAGCTGGTCTGCCAGCTGAAAGACCAGTGCACAAGGGATAGATGGTACTGAATTACAAACTTGTTTATCTGTGTCTCTCCCTGTGGAGGTAGGCCACCCTAAGACTGATTTTATTTTTGACCTCATGGTATTACGTCATCACTCCAGCATGCTGGGAATTGATTTTCTTGCACAGCATGGCTGTGTGCTGGACCTAGCTAACAGGTTATTGCTACAGGTCAAGGGATAATGTCATGTTGTCACCATACCAGACTACCATACGGTGGCAGCCATCTCCCATAACAACAGGGAGTATGACATAATGGCTCTGTTTGCAAGTCTTGATTTGTTTCCTGAACTTGACCCATTGCTACAGGAACATATTGATGTGTTTGCTACCAACAGGCATGATTGTGGTAGGATGCACACCACCATTGAGATCCCAGAACCCAATCCTGTGAGGTAGAAGCAGCATCCATTTCCTGCTGAAGTCTTACCCTCATTGAGGGAGACCATCTAATCACTTCTACAACAAGGAGTGATTAGAACTTGTGTTTCCACTGTGAAGTCACCCATTTGGCCTGTGAAAAAGCTGAATGGAGCTTGGAGACTTACAATAGACTACAGGAAACTTAACCAAGTTATCCCCAGCTGTGCCCCAACTGTGGCATCAGCTCCTGATGTGCTCAAGCTGCTGGCACCAGACAAAAAGTGGTTCTCAGCTCTTGATATCTCTAATGGGTTTTTGTCACTTCCATTAGCACAGGAAAGTCAATACAAATTTGTCTTCACCTTTGATGGGCACCAGTACACCTGGACCTCTCTGCCCCAGGGCTTTCATAACAGCCCTTCCCTCTTTCATCTACACATGATGGATGCTCTGCAGGGGTTTTCAACTCCCCAGTGTCTCCTACAATATGTGGATGACTTGCTCTTAGCAACTGCCACCAAAGAAGAACATCTGGCCCTGCTAGATGAACTGCTGATGCTCCTCAGGAGAGCAGGCCTCAAGTGCAACCCCTCTAAAGTACAACTGTGTGAGAAAGAGGTCATTTTCCTTGGCCTACACATCACAGACCAAGGGAGATCCAGGGCTTTCAAGATCTGCCACTCCCCACTAGCGTGCCAACACTTAGCTGCTTCTTGGGAATGGTAAACTACTCCAGGGATTTTATTCCTGACTTTGTCTTGAAGGCTGCTCCCCTGTATGAACTTCAGAAAAAGGATGTCCCATGGACATGGAGCCCCACACACACTGAAGTTGTGGCACAGCTTAAACAAGCCTTAGTCTCAGCTCCAGCACTGGTCAACCCTAATCCAAGATTACCTTTCCATTTGGAAACTGCCACCTCTGATGTGGCCATGTCTGCAGTACTGGCATAAAAGTACAATGGGCACTACAGGTCTATTGCTTATGCATCTCAGATGCTATCCCCAGTAGAGAGAAAATATAGTCTCTGTGAAAGGATACTCTTGGCAACCTTCTGGGCTGTCAAACACTTTTTGTACATCATTAGGTATGCTCCCATCATTTTGCATACCTGCCATACCCCAACTAACTTTTTGCTTTCAGACAAAGTAAAGGATGGATCCGTCTCTAACACCAGACTGACCCATTGGTCTCTGCTTTTGCAGGATAGGGACATCAAAGTACTACCTGCTAAAATGCTTTCAATTTTGGCCCATGGCCTACTCTACACAGGCACACCTCATGATTGTGCCCTCCAACCACCTGACCTACCTGACTCAGGGCCATTCTTACCAGCTACACCTGAGGTCCTGGAAGATGGCACCTTGTTTTGCATCTTTACAGATGGCTTTGCCTCCTATGTAAATGGAGAGCAAGCAGCAGGGCTTGGAGTGCTAATTCGAAATCATGAGGGTGATTTCAGATGCATTGCTAGGAAATGCACTGTTATCTCTTTCACAGTATGCCGAACTAGCAGCTGTGGCCTGTGCATTGGAGATCATGCCACATGGTGACAAGGATGCCACCATCTTCACTGACTCTAGTTAGGTGTGTTCATCACTCACTGAGTTCTTTCCATTCTGGCAAAAGAACATCTTTACCTCATCTGAGGGCACTCCTGTCAAATATAGGGAACTGTTTGTGTATATACACACCCTGACAGAAATGTTCACTCACAAGTTGTACATTCACAAGGTAAAGGCTCACTGCAAATCTGACCCTTACCGTGAATTCAATGAATGAGTGGACTCGCTTGCCAAAGCAGGCGCCTGGGGGTGGCATGGACAATGACTCATCCACAATGTATATCAGCTATTGTGACATCTATCATCTCTGCCAGCAAGAAACCAGTACCAGAACCTCCACTGGACCTCTCTGCTGCACAAAAAGCAGATCCAAAGATCAGAGATGTGTTCAAATTCCTAGACAAAGGAACTGAACAGCCACTGCTAGTTGGCAGTCCATACATGAGACACTCGGACAATATACATTTGTCTAGTGACCAGAAGCTCATCTGGTATCACAGACAAGATACAGGTGACAAATTGTGGGTTGCACCACATTCTTTGTGAACCAAATTTATTTATATAGTTCATGACACTCCCTCCGGTGGACACCGGGGGACAGAAAACACCCTCCAGAGACTCAAGACAGTCATCTGGTGGCCTGGTATGGCAAAAGATGTAGAACACTATGTAGACAACTGCATAGTGTGTGCTCAAAATGACCCAATTTCAGTAAAAAGAAATGCCAAGTTGCTGCCCCAAAGGCAATCTTGACCATGGAATGTGATACAGATCGATTTCACTATACTAACTCCAGTAGAAACAATAAGTATGCACTTGTTAATACAGATTTGTTCTCCAAGTGGTTAGACGCATTTCCCACTAAGAACAACATGGCTAAGACAACTGCCAAAATCCTGGTAGATCAATTGTTCTCCAGGTGGGATCTGCCTTTAAAAGTAGACTCAGACCAGGGCACTAGCTTTACAGCTGAGCTAATTAAGCAATAAGCCACGAGGGTGTGTGGGTTATCAGGGAATTTACCATGGCTGGAGTGGTTTTCCCACGAGGCATAGCTGAGTGGGTAAATCCACACCAGTCGTGGTAAATCCCCTGATAACCCACACCCCCTCGTGGCTTATTGTGATTATACCAGCACATCTTGTCATGGATGAAATTTAAATTGTTTAATTTTCTTTTTTCCTGTGGAAAAAAATGATTTTATTAAGAGACATCCTTCCATTGAAAAAATTGTCCTTGGTTTTTAATGCAATACTTTATTTAAGTTTTGTGAAGTGAGTGATAATAACGGATAGTGAGGTTTTCAGTGACATGAATTGATGGTTTTAAGTTGTTAACCAGTAGTAAATTGTTAAAATATATCATGATATTACAAGTCTGAGAAGCGTTTTTTTTTTAAATACAGACAGGAGCAAGAGAGGGAAAGGAAGCATGACAGCGGTGTTTTTTTTATCAAACTGCGTGGTTTAGTTTTTGTCACTGAGCAGTGGGCTGGGAATTTGAGCGAGAGACACAAATGAATACACGAAAAAAAAAGTTTTGCCTGTTCCATTTGTCAGCTTTTTATTTGCCGACAGTCTTACTTGTGCTGTTTTTAGTTTTACCGCTAAGTGTCTCTTGCTCCAAGCATGGGGTTTCATCTATGGAAAAGGGGTATTGTGGCACAGGGGGTCAGTTGCCCAGGATACGGAGAGCATGGAGATTGTGAACAGCGCAAATGAAAGGAGGGAAGGGGGTAGAGAGATACAAAAGTTAAACCAGGAAACAGGAGAAAGCGTGAGAGCGAGCAACTGCTAAAGCAGTGTTCTTTTTTTTACAACAGAGTTCTGTCACTTTCTCTCTCACTCTTTCTCACTTGTGTTATGATATAGAGAAAATGTACCTAAATGCTAAGGATCTACGAACAGAGGAAGAAGTCAACTGAAAGCCTGGGTCTTAGACAGTTTCTCAGGAAACCGAGACAGGAAGCGTGAGTGCTCTGTGTGTGTGAGAGAGAGAGAGAGTGTAAGAGAGACAGTATTAAAGCAGTGTTTTTTTTTCCTTCTCTGTCTCTCTCTCTCTCTATCTCTCAGTTGTGGAGTGGGTAGTGAGAAATGGATAATGTAGCTGGTGAAAGTGAGCTGGCTACATTTGAAAACTGCTGCGGTGCACGAGTTTATGCAATTTCATATTCAGGGGGGATTGGAGTGATTTTGGTGTGAGTGTCAGATGTGGCTGGTTGGCGCCTTTTGCAGTGATTATCACAGGATTTACAATGAAGGTAAGGTGCCAGCCTGCAATTCTTATTGGTCTGTGCCCGAGGTCCATGGTATAATTAAGCAATAAGCCACAAGGGGGTGTGGGTTATCAGGGGATTTACCACGGCTGGAGTGGTTTGCCCACGAGGCGCAGCAATAAGAAAAACAAAGACAACGGTCTCCATTCTGTTTTAGTGGTGGCAGAGTGGCGTCCGGTGCGAGTGTTCATAAGCTGTGGTCCATCTGCATGTTTACTTCCGGGTGCAGTTTTGTGGTGCGCGAGGACAGTACAGTAGTTTGAAATGGCGGCATTTTATATTTTTTAATTATGTTTTGGGACTAAGTTGATTTATCTGGGGTTTGCTGCTCTTTTCTTTGGTTCCGGAACACTGGAGAGGATCCGAGGACAGAGGATGATGAGCGGCAATGGCGGGAGATTTAAAAGTACAGGGCAGTGATGTTTGCACCTTCCTGGTGCCCCGTCTTAGGCAGTCCTGGGACAGGAGGGTGATGATTATGGGAAAAAGGAGACGAGGAATGAAGTAGGGTAAGTTACGAATTTGTGGGGGCACAACATTTTGTTCCGGCTGCACTCTTTTTAAAAAATTCTGCTTCTGCATCTCGTTTAGCGGGGTTTCAAGACGACGATTTTCCACTGCCAACTCTGGGGTTCGGATGGATTTTGGAGATGTGGCTGGCTGGCACCTTTGCCGTGGGTATATCATAGGATTTACCACGGCAGAAAGGTGCCAGCCAGCCAATCGGAGTACAGCATTTTGTGTTTATATTCATGTCCATGGTATAATGCAACATACAGTCCAACTTCTTAGAGTTGATCAAAAATTTCACATCCCTTACCACCCTCAATCCTCAGGACAGGTGAAAAGAGCTAGCAGATGCATAAAACAGATATGCAAATTCATTGATGACAATCCCAAGGATTGGGATTCCCTCTTGTCCCTGCTACTAATGGCAATTAGAGGTACCCGTGCAGCTACTACTCAGTGCACACACTATGAGGTTATGACTGGTAGAGCTATGAGATTACCTGAACACCTGTTGATTGAGCTTCACACCCCCACAGCAGATAGAGTATCTGTAGACAATTATGTAGAATAACATCAAGAAAACACATCTGTTTGCTGCCAAGCAAATGGGCAAAGCTCAACAACAAGCTAAAGCTCATTTTGACAAACATGTCAAAGAAGTTGACTGGAAAGTTGGAGACCAAGTTATGCTTCTCCAGTACAGACAACCAACTAATTATTTTGCCAGCAAATGGGAAGGTCCCTATCCCACTGTCAACAAGCTCAGCCCTGCTGTACAACAGCAGAAAAAGACCGCTGACAAGTGGTTCCATGTTAACTAACTTAAATTGTATAAGGGTGACTAAATTTACTTTTCCTAACCCCTTTGGGGTGAATAGTATTCATACTTAACCAGTCCTTTTTGTTTTCTTACAGGTATTGACAAGATGGCTATCTTACACCCCTTTCTCCTTTTGGTGGGACTACTGACTATCATTAAGAATGCAACCCCATACTCAGCCCCACTGACACACTAGGAACGCTTGCAACACTTCCTTGATGAAGTTGAACACTCAGTCCCTACTGGTGTATTGATCAATGTTCCCAACAAAATGATTAAGGTACCCCACAGGGCTCAGATGCCTTTCTGGATTCTGTAGTGGTTGCCCCAGATAAATCTTCACTCTCCATACAATGGCAAACTGATGCTATGGGCTACACAATTCTTGTTGCTCACATGTCCAAAGGTACATTCCATGGCTGGCCTAATACTGACATTTCTAAGAATGGTATGCTTTCTATCAGACAGACCACTTCCAGACATACTGGTCAGTACAATCTAATTGCTCTCATAGATCCTGCCTATTGTGATCACCTCTCTCCAGAGGAGGCAAGTGATTTCTGTCTTCACAACTTTCAAGCTTCTGAAGCTCTTTATCTTTCTGTAGTTCCATCAAGTCAAGAAGACCTGACTGCCTGCCCTCCTCAAGAGTATGGCCCTCCTAGTTGTTTGACAGCCACATCACTACCCAGAGCACTAATTAATAATGTACAATTTAAGCATGACCCTGTTATTTTCAATCTTACACATTGGAACACGGCTGAATTTGTTTTTTATTCTACAACCAATAACTCCAGATTTTACAGTATGATGCTTACTGATCTTGTTGCTGCTTATCAAACATGCACTGATGACCCTATCGGTGGACCTCACACCACTGATCATGTTGGAGTCTTTAGACCTGCCCCCCAAAGACTACGTGAAACCAAAATCATGTGTACTCACAACAGACATAGCTAGTGTGGCCGGTTCTGTTTCTGGCATAACTCGAGCAGCCAGCACCATTACTGGCCTCTTTGGCTCAGGAATGTCCATTTGGAACAGAGAAGACATTGCTTCTATTAAGGCTCAAACCCTTAAATTTCAACAAACTATTAACAATGATGTTATGCCACCTATTTTACAAGGTCTACATTCCCTCATTAATGAAGAAAGTTACACTGTGTACAATATGCAGGAGATTGCTCAAGGGTTCAATGATACCAAACGTAAACTTAATGACCTTATTTTTCAGAATAACCGCAAGGTAGACAAGCAGTATATTGGGCATGACATTTTATGTTCCGCTTATGGTTCTTACGTTATATCCACTGTTAATGCTCTCTTCAGGGTCTTGGAATCAGGCAAAATTCCAGATCTGATACATGATCTCAGATTGAGTAGATAGTATTGCCCACATTGCAAATCTACAGGTTGCATAACTATGTGTTTAAAGACTACTATAAATATTTCCATGGCCACAGTTAGAAATATTGGTTATGTTTCTAGGTTTTCTAACCAAGCACCTTGTTATTTCACTAACTACTGCTCGATTAAGGAGAACATGTTTATTACCTTTACTGTGTCTTTACCACATTTTGATCCAGCTACATCTGTCTTTGACAAATTAACTAGAATTCATTCCACAGGTTATCTTGAAAATTACATCTTTCATGAAAGAACTGAATTACCTGCAATGCTGGTTTACCATCCAGTCCTCCAGATTTGGGTTACTGTTGCGCCAAGAAAGGATATTACTTATTGTGCTGATGTGATGTTTTTGACATTGTGAAACCAGTATGTGGCTATTAGCCTAAACACTTTGACTGGGCACTGATGTTGGGTGAAGATCTGATGCCCAATCTTACTGATGTTGATCCAGATGATGACATCCTTTCTGCTGCTTCTTCAGTGCAAGATGCTGAAACAGCACCATCTCGAAGCTACCTCAAAGAGGTACATCGCTTCACTTTGGGACACTTACATGATGGCCGCTGTGCTGGGCGTGCTGCAAATAAACTCCTGAACATATGCGTTATTTTCAGTTGTTTTAATCCCTCTCGTGGCTTTATCTAAGTTTATTTTTTGTGAAGTAGAATTAATGAGCTGTGAGTTGCTGAATCTACTATGTACAGAGTGTTACCGAGGGACCTCATCCGATTTTGAGGTGTGGACCGAGGTTGTTTGACCGCTCCTGTTCCCGCTACATTACCCACTATTGATACAGCCTTGTTACTGCTCCAGCTACAGAAGGAAAGTTCTCAAGGTCTACTTTGGAATTATTGTTGTCCCCTTGATGATTTGAAAAGTGTGTTTGAGACTGAGTCTGAAAGAAGAAGTGGTGAGAGAGCGGGTTTTGACTTGGGCTTTTTGCTAGACATCACTGGAAGAGGTTGAGGAGTTTCCTGGAGGAGTTTTCACTATTGGGAGGTCCTGCCTCTGGAGGAATTGACTGGCGAGGTGTTGTTTGATCGAACCGGGCTGCTGAGCAGGGGGAGTTTGCGCTCCGGGAAGGATTTGCTGCACCTGTTGAAAGGAGAAGGTGGGCCTGGTCTGTTTGCCTCAGGGTGGGTGCTTGGCCCCGGTTGTTGCCCTAAGGGGATCAGGCGGTGCTGTCTGAAAGGTAGGTGCTTTCTGGTTTGCCTTGGGGTCGCCTTTGGGCATTTGGTTAATTTTGGGTGCTCGGAGGTGGCTCTAATTTGGGGAACGCTTGGGCTGGCTGCCTGCTCTGGGGTTGAGTAGGCTTTGGGCAAGTGGATCAGCAGGTGCTGGATTGCCACAGGATTTGTTTCTCCTGGAGTTTGCAACTGCTGTTTGGCCAAAGTTCTCACCAGGATTTTCACCCGAATGTGGCAGGGGTCTTTGACATTTCTTGCAGTGGTTTATGACTTTGTGGAAAACTCGAACTTTTTATCCCATTGGATATTTTATTCATGACTTTACAATCTGGGGCTGGGACTGTTCTGAGGATACACATGGTTCAACTTTGAAAGGCTGCGAGAGGGCCTTATTTTTTTGCTACTTGGCCTGGGGATCTGAACTTTATTTATGATTTTATTGATTTTGTTTAATTTGGTACACCTCAGTGAGAGAGGGGTGTACTTAAGTTTTATTTTAGTTATTGCAGTGGTTTATGATTTTGTGGAAAACTCGAACTTTTCATCCCCTTGGATATTTTATTCATGACTCTACAATCAGGGGCTGGGACTGTTCTGAGGATACACTTGGCTTGGCTTTTAAAGGCTGTGAGAGAGCCTTATTTTGTTGCTACTTGGCCTGGGGATCTGAATTTTATTTATTATTTTATTGCTTTTGTTTATATTATTTGGGACACCTCAGTGAGGGAGGGGTGTACTTAAGCTTTATTTTAGTTATTTTGCACAAAAATACAGACTGTGAGAATATCAAAATTCCATTCTACTTAAAGCTCTGTTCTGACAATATGTGAGAGATATTGTTTGAGGAGTTTTATGTTAGAGGTAAACTGTTGGTTTAAATTGTTCTGCCTTTGTTTTTAGGGGTGGGGGGTTTACTTGTTATGAATTGTGTTAGTTGTATGGTTATATATTTGTTAGATTTTGGTTTTAGAAAATGTGTTGGCCAGGGTTGACGGTTAGGCACTACTCCCCCTCCAGGCTGAGGGATCTTTGCCCTTTCTTTTGCCCCCCTTTTCCCCCAGAGGTGTATAGACACTGTAGGGGTCTGGGAATAGCAAGGAGTGCTCGGGCTTGGGTGCGGACTTGGCCTGCAGGGGGAGTGGAGAGGAGTGGACGGATTGGGATAGTGGGGACAAGGAGATGCCCTGGGGTGAAATAGGTCCAGGAAAAGGGTTCTCCCTGTCTGGTTTCCATACCCAAGGGCTCTACATACTGCAGACAGGTAACTCGATCTCCCCCAGCTGCTCATTGAACCCGGGGTGGTGTTATGCAATGCCAGGTCGATTAGGAACAAGACCGCCATAATTGGGGATCTTGTTAATTTGGTCGACCTGGCTTGCATCTCCGAGACCTGGTTGGATGGAAATGCTGGCCCTGTTTTGGCTTCAGCGATTCCTCCTGGGTACTCAGTGATACACCACCCGAGGATCGATTGTAGGGGTGGGGGTGTGGCCCTTTGTTTTAAATCAGACCTGAACCTGAAGGAAATCTCAGTGGGAACCACCAACTCCTTTGAATGTATTGTGGGAGAGGGTGTGGGGTGCAGGATTCTTCTCATCTACCATGTACTAGGTGATGGGAATGTTTTCTTGCGGGAAGTTGTGGACTTCATCGCCGACCTAACACTGGGACCCCATAGATGGCTAATCCTTGGAGATTTCAGTGCTTGGGTTGACAATGAAATCTCGCAGTTTGGACAAGACTTCCTCTAGCTAATGAATTTACTGGGCCTCACACAGGTTGTTTCAGCCTCAACCCATATTGGTGGTCATTCATTGGACTTGGTGTTCCTCCTGGGGATGGAGATATCCGACTTGGTGGTGAAACCAGTCGGGTGGTCGGACCATCATTCCATCAGCTTCAGTTTTGAGGCCCCCCAAGAGGTCTGCCCCTATGGAGATGGTCAAGTACCGCATTTTGAGGGGCGTATCCCCGGATGGCCTGATGGCGGAGCTTGACCTATCAGGCATGCTGAGAGAATGCATGGATCCAGAGGATCTTGTGCTTGCCTATAATAAGGCAGTGACAGAAGCCCTGGATTCCATTGCTCCAGTTCATGTTCGTCCACTCTCCCTTTGCCCTAGGTATCCATGGTTTGATGAGGTCCTCAGGGAGTTGAGGAGAGTTGGACGAAGTCTAGAGAGGCGATGGCGGAGATCGGGCATGGAGTGTGACAAGCTTAGTTTGATGGACCATTATTTGGTCTATCAATCAACAATTTCCCATAAGAAGGCAGAATTCCTGTCCAGGAAAATTGCTGCCGCACAGAATCAACCAGCTCAGCTTTTCTGGACCGTGGACAGATTGTGCAATCCACTCTGTCTTCAGCCCAGAAATGCTTTTTCACAAAAGCAGCATGTGGGGATTGCTCGATTCTTTGCAGATAAGGTTGCCATGATCAGGTCCGAGGTCCGCACGACCCTTTCTCTACGGAGTATCAGTGGTCAGCTGGAGATGTCGGACCCTCGGTTTGAGTGGTGTGACTTTGATCAGCCTGCAATCAGTGATACTGTGATGGTTATCCAGACTTTACGTCCTACCAACTGCAGTTTGGATCCAGGCCCTACACATTTGCTTGTTGGCTGCGTTGATGTTATCAGCCCAGTCCTTGTGGAGATTGTCAGGTTATCCTTGGAAAGTGGAATTTTTCCAGCTTCTCTTAAGGATGCCATGGTTTGGCCTCTTCTTAAGAAGCCCTCCTTGGATCCTGACTGTCTTAGAAACTACAGGCCTGTCTCTAATCTCCCATTTTTGGGTAAGGTTATTGAGAAGGTGGTGGCTTTACAATTGGATGACCATTTGACCAGCCACGATTTCTATGATTCTCTCCAGTCCGGTTTTTAGGAAGAGACATACTACTGAGACAGTTCTTGTTCAGGTACTAAATGACCTCCTGATAGCGAGAGATCGAAAGACTCGTTCCATCTTGGTCCTTCTTGATCTCTCTGCAGCATTTGATACTGTGGGCCATGGTGTGCTGCTGGATTGCCTGGAGTTTATTTGTGGACTATCAGGGGCTGTCCTCAGATGGTTTCAATCCTACCTCACGGGAAGGACTCAGAGAGTGGTGTCTGGGGTTTGTGCCTCAGCATCATTCTCCCCTGCCCTGTGGGGTTCTGCAGAGATCCATCTTAGTGCCCATGTAGTTTGCAGTGTATATGCTGCCATTAGGAGCAATTATTAGATGGTATGTCTTGAGTTTTCATTGCTATGCAGATGATACTCAGCTATACATGTCTTTTGTCCCTGAACAGGATGATGCCATTTCGGTGCTCAACAGCTGTCTGGCTGAAATCCAGGCCTGGATGAATATGAGCTGGCTAAGGTTGAACCCTGAAAAAACTGAGGTGTTGGTTGTGAACACGAGTTGTTGAGAGGCAGGTGTGTTAGCAGGTTCACCTTCGAGCTCGTGGCTCGGAGGTGCCCAGGCTAGCTACCTCAGACTGGGTATGGAACCTGGGTGTTATGTTTGATAACTGTCTGACTTTGAAATCACAGGTGTCAGCAGTTGTTAAAACCTCTTTTTACCATCTGAGAAATATCACCCGGGTGAAATATCTGGTTCCTCCTGATGATCTTCCAACGTTGGTTCACGCCTTCATTTCCTCCCGCCTTGACTACTGCAATGCCCTTTACCTAGGGCTGTCGGGGGTTGATATCCGCTGCTTGCAGCTGGTGCAGAACGTGGCTGCCATGCTGTTGACTGGTGCTTCAAGAGACAGTCATACTACGCCTGTGCTCCGCGGCCTGCACTGGCTCCCAATTAAGTGGTGGATCAACTTTAAGGTTGCTTTGTTAACCTATAAGGCCCTACATGACCAGGGACTGAGCTACCTGAAAGATCTCCTTTGTCCATACTGTCCCTCCCATCCTCTCTGATCCACCAATGAGGGATTGCTAGAGGTTCCCAGGGTACGTCTGCAGACATCGGGAGCAAGTGCATTCAGCTTTGCTGCTCCGTCCCTGTGGAACTCTCTACCTCATTGGGTACGAGATTGTCTGACCATCCAGAGTTTTAATACTACATTAAAAACTTATCTATTTGATCTGGCTTTTGGTAATTGAAGTGTTTTTATCTGGTTTCATATTTATTGGTATTTATATAATGTATGTAATTTTACTTTATTTGTTTTATTTTATTGTACAGGCACCTTGGTTTTGGAAAGGCACCTTTTTTTTATAAATAAAAAATTGATTGATTGATTGATTAGTTCACTACATGGCTCACCAATCAAACATTCTCATGTCCAGTCCATCTACATAGACTGGCGGGTACCCTCTGTCAGAGTCACTTATACATCTGAGGGACAGTATTGCATAGTGATGAATTATCCCACATTTTCCTATGGGACCAAGACCTGTCAAGTTACTAAACCTAACTTTTGTTTTACTCAACAGCAAAACACTGTTATCGGTCACACAGTGATCATGCCTGTTCCTGTCCCTGAATCAGACATTACTGATACTGATCCCCAATACTTGCTTGCCCTCTCTCAATATTTGCCTATTTTTAATGTGCACATTGATCACTTTACACTTTCTTTGTAATCTCTTTTAGCCAGAAAGGATGCTCATTTGATTTATATTCCACACCTCTTCCACATCCTCCTTGCTCTTCCCATCCTCCCTCCTTCTTGTGTCAGTGCATAGCTTGTTCCTGAGCCTCCTACTTATCCACCACCCTAAATTTCACCCTTTCCCCACCCACCTATTCCTTGTATATCCATGGCATCTCATTCCTTCGCACCTAGTATTTCCCAGTACCATACTGCCCCACTGACTGCCCACTTCTCCCGACAAATGTCTCCCCCTTGATACATCTAGGTCTTTTTTAAACTGACTATATATTTCTCTTCACTTGTAGCATCCACTACAACTAATCTCTTCGCTGGACTATAATGCCTTTACCTTACAGAAATACTAAACCATGCATATTGTTGTATCTCGTATAAAGTTTTTATTGGCTTGCCACCCTATTGTTATTTATACCCTTACCGACTGTCTTCTATCTGAACCCAAATGTATTTTTACTTATCATATCTATTGCAGGCCTACCTGCACTGTTGTACTCTTGCACTTACTGTTCATTTGTCTGTATATAAATGCATTGTTACTTGACTTGTGTAATGCAGGTCTACCTTGTAAATGAGCTTGCTTAATGGTGTTCACCTGGATAAATAAAGAATTTGATTTGATTTGATTTGATATTAGTAATAATACATCTAAAGCTTCTAATGCACTCCATGATCTTATGCATGATGGTGATTTGAGCCTTGCCATAGGCAATATGTGAGTAGCACTCACTTTTAAAGTTTTTGTTGTGATACAAGCATTTTTGATTATCTTTCTGATATTCACTCTTTGCTGCCTGTGATGTACCCTCAAACAACATTGAGAACAACTCAAATTCCTTTACAAAGCTCATGCGTCGGGCCTGTAAATAACTTTTTAGTGACATCCCTACCAACTCACTTGACATTGTTGCCCCCTCTGAGGCAACAAGGGGGGGAACCATTATCCATGGACCAGCACCCCTGATTGGCCACCCAATTTCACAGACAGCAATACTTATAAGTTATATGTACTAATCTTAGGACACAGGCACTTATTGTACAAGTATAAGTGTCAGTACCTGAGTTCTACTGTATTTTTACTGAGAATCATAATGCTGTTGCTATTTTTACAATTGTAACACTTGGGAGATGCTTCTATTTATACTATTGTATAATGATTAATTAGGCATTACTACCATCTTTAGTGCTAGTGCAGAGCTATAATTATGTATGTAACTGCAAGTGTCCTTCAGGACATGCAAGACCATTGTTTTACCTATCTGTTATTTTTGCTAGCTCAGCATGCTTTAACAGGCTAGTAAGCAGTCAGGCTATTTGCCACTTACCAATTGCAAGATTTTTCTATATCTTTATACCTGTTGTCATGATGATTATCAGTGGTAGAAGACCCTTTGTATTGCACATTTTTCTCTGAGAAGAAGAGACATATTGCTGCCTATAGGTAAGATAAAGAGATTGGAAGTATTCTCCCAGTGATCACACTGTTTCAGTTGTAAGCCTGCTTTATATACCAGAAATAAATCACTTTATGTGTTGGACACCACTTCTCTGTTGTTTTTTCACTTTTGTGCAGTTTCAACAAGAACCTAAGAAAGGTACTTTTTTTTACTCAATTACATTGTGGTGGGGGTCTGGATGGGAGATATGTTAAGTTAGCTGCCCCATTTATTGCAGATCCCCTCTGAACTATCTATAATTTGTGTTTGACTTCCTGTGTTTTTCCTTCAGTGTGGAAGTGTGCAACAGTTGTACCAGTCCCTAAAAAATCTAATGCTATATTGGCTGAAGACTATCGCCCAATTTCAATATCGAATCCTTTAAGTAAGATCTTAGAAAAAGTGGTTGCTAACCAGCTTATTGACTTTCTTGCGGTTAATACCATTTTTTGTGACCAACAACATGGGTTTAGGCATAGTCATGGGACCAGTACAGCCCTGGTTAGGTTCACAGACACTGTCCTCAAGGGGATTGATAAGGGTGTTTTGTTGGGGGCAGTGTTTGTGGACTTGACCAGGGCATTTGATTTAATTGATCATCCCTTGCTCCTTATGAAACTGAAGAAAGTGTATTTCAGATAATATTGTGCATTGAATGAGAAATTACTTGTCTAACAGAATGCAGTATGTTGCTATTGATGCTGTGAACTCTAATTTAAGGGCTATAGAATGTGAAGTGCCACAGGGGTTCATTCTTGGAACCTTGTTGTTCTCCTTATTTATTAATCAACTACCTTCAATTTTTCATAATTGTCAGAGTCTCTTATATGCAGATGATCTCATTCTGTTTTGCCAGGCATCTCTGTTACTCAGCTTAGTGGTGTGTTAGAACCCAAGTTCCAATGATTATGTTCTTGGTTAGTTAATAATTTAATGCTCATAAATGTGATGAAAACGAAATCCATGATTTTTGGTAGTAAGTATATGCTTAAGGATAATCCATGTTTGTTAGTTCATGATAGATCTGGAAATACTATTGAACAGGTAGTTGAATTCAAATACCTGGGGGTTTATTAAACCCCAGAAAGACTTTTCATGCTCAAGTTAAGGTGGTTAGTAATGTTATAAATCAGAAGACAGGGATAGCATATAAATGTAAACATTATTTTTCTCATGAAACATGCTGTGCAACTGCAATGGGTACTTTACTACAACAGACTGATTATGTTTCTTCTCTATACTATAATCTTGGATCCAGGGAGATTCATATTCTCTCTGTCACTTATAACAATATTTGTTGTTTCATTCTTGCTGCACCTTTAAGTATGCATCATTGCTAGGGATATAAGTTTGTCATGGATGAGATTTTAAAGACTCATTGTTTGCTCATGAAATCATTAGTAAACAGTAGTAAATGTTGTGGCACTGTCATCATTGCTACATTCTGATGACGCTAGTGAAAGCCATGGAAGTCCTGAATAAAGATCAAATGTCATGGAATCAATGCCGTGTATGACTGCCATAACAAACTTACATCCCAAATCATTGTATGTTATACTCTTTTATTGGATGTTTATCCCCTAAACTTAAACTTACTTATTCTCTGGGCTGTTGATCTATCAATCTATTAATAAGTGTAATTCTTCTTCTCCGCCTCTGTCTGATTTATTAACACTCAGAAGTTTTACTAATCATCTTCAATCTACCAAGGGAGAAATGCTTGAAGTTAAGTGCCCATAAGAATAAATATGACCTGTGTTCTTTTACTATTTCTGCTCCAACATTATGGAATAATTTACCTTTTGCTCTGTACTCTGCAACATCCTTGTCTAGTTTTAAAGCACTGCTTAAGGCTTATTTGTTATCCATAAATATTTGTCATTGTAATATTTAACTTGTTATTGTAAGTATTAATTTGTACTGTATGTAATAATTATTGTCTGTATTTGTATTGTATTGCTGTCTGGGTCAGTCCTGAAGAAAGGCTTTTTGCCCAGTGTCCTTACCAGGTTAACATATTCAAAATAAAAAAAAAATAAACTATTATCCATTGCTAAGTAAAAGCAAGGTAATAGTTCCTACTATCTACTGTTATGTGGGTTGACTTTAACCAATCACATGACAGTATGATTATCCAAAGTTAAAAACAAATGTGTTATTAAATGGGTTAAAGATTGCTATGAAGTCAAGAGTTACTTTCACCTGAAAGTGATGTGTAGCCTAATGGTTAAAGAGCAGAGTCATGAATTGGAAACCCAGGACTGAATCCAACATCATCATCATTTACTGCACCTTATTATGATTAACACAATTCCTTTCTAAACATATTTCTCTTTCTGTAATTAACTTCCCTGTGCATGCCTAACAGTAGGTGGAATGTATAGCACATTGACCTTTGTGTATGCTTAGCATGTACAATATATAGAGAATAAGGGAAATGCAACTGTGTGTTATGGATTGTTTTTTACCTACTCGAGGTGTGTGATGATCCATAAACCTTGAGAGCGAAGCTCAGGAGGTTTATGAGGTCACCACACACCAAGGGTGTATAAAAAAATATCCATAAGAACACAGTTGCATATATACTATTTTTTATAATTACTGGTGCAAGGAGTTAATTCCCCAGATAGATTCCCTGAGATGCCCAGTGTCATTTCTACTGCCTCTGGATCAGTCTCTCTTCTCTTCAGAGTCACACACACACACACACACACACACGCATTCACACACAAACACACACGCATGCACACACACACACTCTCTCTCTCTCACTCACGCACACACCCCATCTCACTCTCTCTCGCTCACACACACCCCCTCTCTCTCGCTCAGACATATTTTTTTAACAGCCAACCATGACTGCATCCCAGATGATGCTCGATATCTGCCGATCCAGATGCAGAGCAGGATTGATCAGATATTTGTATTATATTTAAAAGGCAGGATCAACCAGATTAAGAGTAAAAAAAGTAAATGAAATGAAGATTGGAACGAGCATGAACGCGAGCAGCTCGGGTCCTTGGCAAGTGAAAACTGGAGCTGCCATGTTTGTCATACTGTTCAGCCCACCCACACACAAAGTAAGAGTCAGTGTGGTGGTGCACTGTAACTAGGATACACACTGAAGATATTGCTGGTGGAAGAAAGTTTTGAGAATACTGTAATAACCTGTTTTTTGGGTTTTTATGGTGTTTGAGAGAGCCTTTCTAACAGTGTGATAAAGGGGTTCACCAGTAATTATAAAACCATGTTCTATAGAGGATAATGTATGGTCTCTGGTTAATAACCACACTGTAAACACTTCAAGAGGCTGCCATGACATCACTGTAAACCTCGAGAGCATAGCTTGAGATGTTTTCAGATGTCATGGCAATCTTGAGCAGTGTTTTCAGTGTGGGTTGTTAACCAAAGACCATACATTATATTTTATAGTGTATGGGCTACCTAAATTGTGCAATTGTGGACTGAATTACTTTACTTTACTGAATTACTTTACAGAACATTGATTGTTGTGAGCACCCATTTCTAGTATTACTTACATTACAGTTAAAAAAAAGAATGGAAATTCTTTGCAAAAACTTAATTAATGCATCAGTAAGGGTTGTTTCCACACCGATAAAAATGTGGAATTTCAATGTTAGGGTTACCACCCCTACCACCCCACCATTATCCCCCACCCTCCACACACCTCCAGGCATTGGTGGTGTGAGTTGGGATGGTCGCACATAGCTCTCACCTCATTCTCCCACACTGCACCACCACAGCTTCTTTACACATGGAATGGGGTGAGAGTTAGGCCGTACAGTTGCGCAGCTTGGTGGAAGCATGTTTGGGCCCCACGCTCCCACCAAGCCACCCATTTCTATTTGTAGTTAGATTATGTTTTTAAAAACAGATGGTAAATTCTTTGCAAGAGGTTCATTTATGTATTATGGTTGTTTCCACAGCAATAGAAGTATGCAAATTCAACATTAGGGTTAGTACCCCTTCCACAGCCCGCCCCCGCACCCTGTGGACACCAAGAGCCACTGGAGTGTGTGTTGTGGTGATTGTGCCTAACTGTCTGGTGATTTTTATATGACTTGTGTATGGCCCCATTCTTATCTGTAAGTGAGAGTGCAGGGCCGGGAGAGCCCACACTCTCACAAACACACATTACATTTCGTACAGTTCCACGGCTTGGTGTGGGAGCACAGGGCCCTTTGGTCCCCATGCTCCCACCAAGCCACCCATTTCTATTTCTAGTTAGATTATGTTTTTAAAAACAGATGAGAAATTATTTGTAAGAAGTTCATTTATGTATCAGTTAGGGTTGTTTCCACACCAATAAAAGTATGGAAATTCAACATTAGGGTTACCATCCCTTCTACCTCCTCCCCCACCCTGCAGACACCAACAACCTCTGGAGTGTGTGTTGGGGTTATTGTGGCTTACTGTGTGCCCATTATGCTGTACTGCAGCACCACAGCTTCTTTATGCATGGGATGGGGTGAGACTTTGATGGACAATGCCAATGAATGCCCCGACATTCTGTGATTATGTTTTTAAAAACAGACGGGAAATTATTTGCAAGAAGCAAATTTATGTATCTGTTAGGGTTGTTTCCACAACAATAAAAGTGTGGAAATTCAACATTAGTGTTACCAGCCCTTTCACTGCTCCCCACCCACCCTGCAAACACTAACTGCCTCTGGGATGTGCATTGGGGTTATTGTGGCTAACTGTCTTCCCATTATCATGTACTGCAGCACCACAGGTTCTTTATGCATGGGTGGGGTAAGACTTTGACAACGCCAATGCATGACCGGACATTCTCTGCCCCCTCCCCCTCTCTGTCTCACTTAAGCCTGTTGGTGTGACAGATAGAGAGAGAGAGAGAGAGACAGAAATCAAACACATAGAGACACAAAGAGAGTACAGAAAGGCATAGACACAGAGATCTGTGCACACAGATGTACTGAGAGAGACAGAGAGACACATAGATAGATAGATAGATAGATAGATAGATAGATAGATAGATAGGTAGATAGATGCAGAGAAAGAGAGACGGTGCCACACAGAAAGATCCGTGGACATAAATGTATGTGGATAGAGAGATACACAGAGACACAGAGACTCAGACACACACAGACAAAGGCACAGAAACATACTACCTCTGGTTCCAGTCATGCAATGATAAATGCTGTATTACAGAAAAGTAGCTAGAGATTGTTGGGTAATTGAAACTTTGTATTACTCTTTTTGTAAAAATTTTTTTAATTATTGCTCTGACATAAAATTTTTAAAAAATATATATAAAAAATATATGATAGTTCTTAAAGGCAAAATCTTTGCTATATATATCAATCTGAAACACTTACTGAGAGTGGAGGCTGTGAGTGAAGCTGGGTTTACCAATGTGTGGATGGTTTCATTAATCGGTGTACGGCCTCGTGACTGAATTATGATAGTTGTGGATAAGACCAGCATCAGACAGAGCCTGTTGTTTTACATTGCTTAAGGATAACATCCCTTTGTGGCATTACAACTGGGATACCATTTGATTTTTTTTGGGGGGGTGTTTATGTGTGTGGTAAGCTATGCTATAAGTGCAATACACCACTACAGGATGTGGGGCTACAGGGATTTAGTCCATGGCTGGAGTGCTGTTAGGACACTTGGCCAGTGTTCTTCTGCCTGAGAATGCCCTGTAGGTATGGATTATGTAAGCAATAAGACACAACAGGGTGTGAGTTAGACACTTTAACACATGACTAGGAGGCGTAGTGAAGAACGAGACATCTGCCTGAGTGCATCCAGCCTCCTAGCAGTGTGTTAAAGCATCTAACACATACCCTGGAGTGGCTTATTGTGCCTATGAAATGGCTACCTAAAAACAGATTTATGTGATAACTAAAATGTAGCATTTAAAGTGGGAAACTAAAAGTATTTCTATATTTTTAATTAAAAACACTCCTCCGTCTACTATTTTTTTTTTTTAGTTGAGGGTGTTTGAGCTGTTTAGGCTTCTGTATTTTTGCCTCATGTAGTTGTCATGGTAGCAGGGAAGGGGAAATGCACAGAACTGGTAAGAGCAGTAGGGCCAATATGAGCACAGTTGTTAAAAGTGTAGGATTTTATTTTAGAAAAAAGTGATGTATCTATGCTGGCATTCCCCCAAGCTTTATTTATTTAGATGTGACATAGTATGACTTGCTAGGAATCAGTAAATAAAGCAACAGTATTAACTGCACACACTGTTCTGTTTTTGACATGGCTGTTTGCTTTCAGGGGTGCTGGTGTTGGTGCTGCTGGTGTCCGATTGAGTCGGGAACCAGTGGTGCTAAATGATGACAATGCTGGTGGCAGCAACATTGCAACCAGAGTTGAATGAGGAGGCACTGATGATGCAACACCAGCACAGAGGGGGTCAGAGTTGTTAAGTTTTGCTCCATGAGAAGAGCACATGCCCAGCAGCATGCCTCTCACCACCATGTCTCAGAAAATTAGTGACATGCCTAAAAATAAATCAGTAACAAAAAAGGAGCCAAAATCAGAGATGTGTGGTACTAGAGAGGGGTTGAGAGCATCGGTTTGTCATCACAGGGGCTGCGGCTCGACATCTTTAAGACAGGAACGGGGGGGGGTGATTGATTCAGGAACCACTGGTGTAAATGATGCCAATGCCAGCGGGCAGCAGGATCGCAGCCAGAGTTGAGCGAGGAAGTGCTGATGATGGAGCACCAGTAGCAGCATGAAGGGGGTCAGGGTTTTCAAGTTTCACCCTGTGAGAAGAACAGATACAATAGCTAGCAGCATGCCTCTCAGTAGCCTGCCTCAGAAAATCTGTGACGCACCTAAAAATAAATCAGGCACACAAAAAAAGAATCAGAATCAGAGAGGGCTCAGTGCATGAAAAGGGGTTACCAGTGGATCCTAAAGTTTGTAATGCAGTACATATGCAGGATTTTAAGTATAATACAGTCATTGATATGGGCTTTTTAAGTAGCCTATGTGGAGAGATACATAAGATAACATTAATGGAATCTGATGATTCCATATTAAACACATGCACTTTCATTAGTCAAAATGCATGAACATTTGAGTACTAATTTGTGACATGGCTACCCATGTGTGAAATAGTCTCTCAGTGTCATTTAACTAGACTTTTCTGGCAATAAAAATATTTTTGTAACTAATTCCGTGTCTTGCTCTCATTTATCACACTTCCTTATTGTGCTACCTTGATTCCCACCCACCTCCAGGGGCCCTAAAGATGTGGTCTTGCGTGTAACCATTAATGTCCCCTTATGTTACCTCTGAACTTTTGGAATAATCTGCACTTTGATGCAATTTGTGTTGTATTTTGGTTCCCGGGTTACTTGCTGTATGTGTTTAGAGTACTACAGTGCTTTGCCCTGTTTCTTTAAGTACACAGTATGATCACAAGCTTTCCCCTTTGCTCACCTGATCCTTTCCTGTCCCCCACCACTGGATGTTCACGCATGACAGCAGGGGTCCAGGGGAGCCACTTGTGAAAACATTTGGGCACTTACATCAGTGTGAGATTGGGGCAGGCCATGGGGGGATTTAAAAGACAATTCCTGCAATTTCTAGCCCTTTCCTGTGATTGACTTGTCTTGTCCTGAAAAGCTCTTGTCCTCCTGAGTGACCCTTGTTACATCACTATACTCACTGCAGCAGGTAAATACCAATCATGCCTGCTGCTAAGAATTCTTTTTTTTTTTTACTAGTTTTGATAATGTAGGCAAGCTGTTGGCGGGTGGGGTTCATTAATAATGCAGATGAACCCACACCCTGGATTTTCCGTTTTGCCTTCTTGATTTGGTGTAAGGAGTGACATTTGAATTAAAATTTGTATTTGGGACCTTAAACTTCATGTCCCTGTTCACCATGAGGTCTTCTTGAAGAAGTTGATAATGAGGTTGTATAGATCAACTTTCTAAGGTAATATGCTTTATTTTAAATGTTCTTTTTATGTTGGTACTGTATTTTACATGGTGCTGTTAACAGTCAATTGTGGGGAGGGATGGAGATTGAGTGGAGTGTCTGGGATTAGCACACTGCACTATTTAGTTATTGAGGAGGGTTTGGTACCTGTATTTAATCATTTGCTCATTGTTTTTGGGATACTGATATTTATTTTGGTTTTTGGTTCCAATGCTCTATTTTAAATGTGCTTTTCATATGTTGGGATGGTATTTTACATACTGCTGTTACAACGATTGTTTTTCTTTGGGTTTGTTAAATAGACTGATTGTGATGTCTGATATTTATTGTGGTTTTTGGTATTTAAAAAAAAATATTTTCTGTATTTACCTGGGCACTGCCAGTACAACCCACCAACACTCCTGAATGTGCTCTTCTTCCTACCAAAGAGTACTATGAGCACTGTACCTCAGTCCATCCCCCAAATGTGAAACACTGCCCCTTAGAATGTGGAACACTTCATCAAATCTACTGCTCAGAATCTCAGACCACTGTTGAAATGTACAATGTGCCTCTGTGTTCACAAAGTTTGCAGTTAAATAATTAATACAATTTGCATATGAACTACTATGCATTTTTGCTTTATAATGTTGTTGAATGTTGGACAAACCCTTTCAATGTGTAACAAGGGGCTTTTGTGAATAAAATGAGGAACTGTTCCTCATGATGCGGTGCAACTGAGAAGTGTGGCTTAATCAGATGTGCATGTTAGTTTGGTGTGCCCAAATTAGGCAACCACACACTTTATTCTTTTTAGCTTATTTGAGTCTCCCTTGTGTCCCTACCTGTTGGCATCTGTCTTTCAGGCTCCTGCCCAGTTCCACACCCCAACATCAGGCAGCTAACCTCTTCTTCCCCCACAGTTTACCCTCCATGGCAGGGTGGTAAGGAGCCCCCCCTTGCTCAAACTCACCTTCACTAGGACAGATTCTGTGGGGTGACATTCAGAGTTGGGGCCTGCGGCGTGTGGCTGTCATCATCCTGCTGGACCTGGGACCTAATTTTTCCTTGTCCTGTGTTTTCCCCTGGGTAGAGCATGCAATGTTGGCAATGGCCGTGCAGTGCATGCTTCCACCCATGGCATGCTGGCTGGTTGCCAGTGTGGTAGTAGGTAAAGCACAGATGCCTCAGCCTTCTATGCCACTGGGCTGGTGGTAACCACACATTTAGGTGAAGTGGTAGGTTTGCCTGGCACAATCTTGACATTGATTGTGATGGGCTGTTGCATTGCATAATGTGTTTGTTACTGGCTTCTTTATTAGTGGGGTGCACCACTTCTGTGTTGTCATTGTGTATCACAGGGCACCCACAGCATTTTTGTTAATCTGGGTACCAAACCATGTGGTCACCCATTATTTATTTTAATGTTTTTCTTGGGGGGGGTTGGTGCACTATTTGGTCTATGTGTATCAGGTCTGATTACAGTTGTTGACTGAGCCCCTGTGGTATGTTTTGTGGTGTGCCTTTGTTTTTGGTCAGCAGAAGTCTGGAAGCATGCTTCCATTTTGTTTGCAGATGGCTAGATGCATGCCTCCATTTTGCTTGCAGGTGGGTGTACGCTTCCTTTCATTTTGTTTGTAGATGAGTGGAAGCATGCCTTCATTTTGTTTGCAGATTTGTGTATGATTGCCTCCATTTTAGTTTGCAGATGGGTGGATGCATGCCCCAATTTTATTTGCTTATTTGTATATGATTGCCTCCATATTGATTTACAGATGAGTGGAAATGCATGCCCTCATTTTGTTTGCAGATTTGTGTATGATTGCTTCCATTTTGATTTGCATATGGGTGGATGTATGCCTCCATTTTGTTTGCAGATTTGTGTATGATTGCCTTCATTTTGATTTGCAGATTGGTGGATGCATGCCTCTATTTTATTTATAGATGGATGGGTGCATACCTTCATTTTGTCTGCAGCTGTATGCATGCATGGCTTCCTTTTTTTACCAGATGGGTGTATGCTTGCTTCCAATTTTTTTTTTTTTTTTTTGGCAGATGGAATGATGCATGGCTCGTATTGCATTTATTATGTTTTTCTCAGTTTTTGTCTTCACTTAAGAAGTGATTTAGTAATTTGAACAGCTTTGTTAGTAAATTTGTGATTGTTTGAAAATTGGATTAGGATTTTGGTATTTGAAAACAAAAACATGAACAAAATTAATTTGTTTATTTCATTTTTTTTTAGCTTGGACACTACCACCATGGTAATCTTAACTGCTATTTTGGTTTAAATTTCAAAATCACCAAACAACCCCAAATATGTGCTTTTTGTATTCAAACAGGTAGCTTGTACTGGGCTGGTGATCTTGGTTAAACCCATTTTGTATGTGACTATGTCCACAACCTCTGCCCCCCCAAAAAAAACAAACAGGTATGCATATTACACTTGTATTCGCTACACCATTACACAACTACCTGTTCATGCACAATTGAGTTGTACACCTAAGTAGGCAACAACTAGTGTTGGTGGGGTGGCTGGTTTGTGTGCTGTGATTCAGATGGTGCTTGGGCGATGCTGCTGCATTAGCTAACTTGTCTGGCGCTGCCTGCAGTATTCTATTTTTTGCACATTTAAAGTGTTATTATTGTGCCTTTGGGATTTTCTGGTTGCATCACAGAGCAACCACAGCATACTGTTAATCATAGCACAAAACCATATGGTCACTGTTTTTGAAGGGGTGGAGCTTAATGTTAAAAAACAGTCTCCCATGCTACTTGTTGTGGTGCCCTAATTAGGATACATTATTCTCTGGGCCATATTGGTCAGCCATATCATACGTGTGTGGTGGGTTTACACAACGTTGTCTAGCCAAAAAAAAAAAAAACTATACTGTTTTCAGCGGGTGTTGTCTATGTACAGTTTACATGGACAGTCCATTATTCAAGTGATATGGACTAATAATGCCCAGATTATAATGTGTACTTTAATGATGAACATCTCTGCAAGATTCCGTCAGGTATTTAGCTGCATGCCTCCATGTTGTCCAGAGATGGGTGGTGGTATGCCTCCATGTTGTCTATAGAGGCAGTATAGCGCAGTGGTCTAAGGCTCTGAGCTGCAAATCTGGAGACATCCAGCAGATTAGATCTGGGTTTGAATCCCACAGCTTCCACTTGCATACTGTGTGGCCCTGAGCAAGTCACTTAACCTCCTTGTGCTCCCAGGTCACTCCTGTAAAAAAGCTTTCAGCTTAGTGTGCTATACCTGGTTAAAAAAAAAATAGATGAGTGGTGGCATGCCTCTATGTTGTGTGCAGACAGCTAGTGGTGTGTCTGTGGTGCTTTAATGTCCCCTGTTACATGTGCAGTCCTGCTTTTATGTCCTCCGTTACACGTGCAACTTTATGGGGTCTTCTTCTCAGTCCCTGAAATTGGAGTTATCCCATATCACACTACATTTTTATGACGTGAGTCAAAGCATTAAGAAATGCTTAAGATAATCGTTATATTATAGAGTTTAAAAAATGACATTATTGTCACACTTTGGTAGCCCTGTTTCATGCATAAACCCAGATGTGTGGTACTACAGAGGGGTTGAAACCACTGGTTTCTCATCACTGTGGCTGATGCTCGGCATCTCTAAGCCAGGAATGGGGAAGGGGGGGCTGAAGTGTCATCTGTGTCATGCGGCAATTATACTGCAGTGTACACTCAAGTTAGTTCTGTGGATACGGACTGTTACTGGGATGGGATATTATGAAATGGTTTGAGATTTGTTAAGCTTCTCATTCTTGGTTACTGGGACAATAAAGATGACTGGGTTTTTTCCCTCAACGCTATATGTGGGCACTTTACTGGGATCTGTGACGAACTGTCATAGCCTGATATAGCTTGTGAGTGTTAGACACTTTGGCACACTGTTGGCATCCAATCAGATGCCTTGAAATTTACATGCCATTTCATTAATGGCTATAGTTCCACACTCTGTAATGGGTTATTGCACTTATAGCATAGCTTACATTACAGATACTGCACATACATTTATAAACTCATCTGGTTCCCCTGTTTGTTTACATGTCACAGCATAAAAAAAGCAACTGTGTTTGACATCACACAGTCAGTGATGCACTGTTAAGTATTATAAGGCACAAAAAATAAAAGTACACTGATTAGCTGTCATGTTTTTGAAATGTTACATTAATCTACGGTAACGTACAATGTACAGCCTGATCAGTGTGTGGTTTTTCAATAATTAAAAAAAAAGAACTAATTAGTTGTTAGGGGCTTGCGATTTTCTTTTTGAAAATGGCTGTATGAGAGCTCACCGTTTCAGAAAAGAACAAAAGAACGATTCAGTACATGGGCAGATGCTACGTAATGTTAAACGGGCAACAGATGATTTTTTTTTGGGTGTGTGCAGTATGTGTATGGCAACTTATGTTATGAGTGCAATAAACTGCTGCAGGATGTGGGGCCACAGGCATGTAATCCATGACTGGGATGCCGTGAGAACCTTTATCTAGAGTCCTGATGTGTCGCTATCCACTGCAGGTGTGGATTAAATGTATATAGCCCCAGACTCTGTAGTGGGTTATTGCACTCATGACATAGGTTATATTGCACATACTGCACACACCCCAATATAATTGTCTGTTTGCCATCTTTGTTTACATATTACATCAAAAGAAAAAGACAACAACTGTGTTAGACATCACAGAGATACTGTTGTCCTGTTAATTGGTCATGTGCCCAGTGTTGTACTGTTAATCAGTAGAAGGCAGAAAACATTAAACTGATGTGATTGGCTGTCATGTTTCTCAGATGGTAAGATAAATGTACATAAATGTATAATGTGCAGCTTGATCACTGCGCGGTGTTTTTAATACTTTAAGAAAAAAAAAGAGCCAGTCAGCTGTTAGGGGCACACAATTTTCTTTCAGGTAATGTCTGTCATATGAGGTGTAACTGTTTAAAAAAAGAAAGAAAAGAACAATTGACTGCATAGTTTATTGCACTTATTACATAGGTTGCTGCCTTATATACACACTTTACCTCAGAAAATCATCTGTTGCCCCTTTTTAATCCTACAAAGGGATGTAATCCTTAAGCAGTGAAGCAGTACACGATGTGGCTGATACTGTGTTTACCAACGGCTGATGTGGTTCAGTGGCGAGGCTATACACCAAGTGAGAAAACCATCCAGGCATCAGTAAACCCAGCATCAACCACAGCTTACATTTCATGTCCACCACTGTGTGTTATCTCAAACACAGTTGCTGTTGTTTTGTGTCCTTCAACATGTAAACAAACAGGGGAAGCAGATGATTTTATTGGGGTTTGTGCAGTATGTGCAATGTAACCTATGTCTTGAGTGCAATAACCCACTACAGAGTGTAGCGATATAGACTTTTAATCCACACCTGTAGTGTGTAGTGAGGCATAATGACTCTGTACAAGTGCCTTTACAGTGCTACGATCATGGATTAAATTCCTGTAGCGCCACATCATGCAGCAGTTTATTGTACTTTAAGGTGCTGCAGGATATGGGGCAACAGGCATTTAATCCATGACTGAGGCACTGTGTGGCTACCTGATTAGAGTTGTTATGCTGTTCTATGCACTGCAGGTGTGGATACAATGTCTATAGCGTTACAGTGTGTAGTGAGTTGTTGCACTCATGATATAGGTTACATCACATATACTGCACACACACCAATAAAATATGCTTCCCCTGTTTGTTTACATGTCGAAGGACACAAAACAACAGCAACTGTGTTTGAGATCACACAGACAGTGGTGGACATAAAATGCAAGCTGTGGGCGATGCTGGGTTTACCAATGCCTGGATGGTTTTCTCACTTGGACTACGGCTTCATCACTGAACCCCACCTACCGTGGGTAAACGTAGTATCAGCCTCATTGTGTAGTGCTTCATTGCTTAAGGATTACATCCCTTTGTAGGATTAAAACAGGGGCAACAGATAATTTTCTGGAGTGTTTGCGGTATGCGCGTTGTAACATATGTTATAAGTGGAATAAATCAGTGTAGTATGTGGGACTACAGCCATATTATCCATGGCTGGGGTGCTGTGAGGAGACTTGCCCAGAGTCCTTATCTCTCACTATGTAGTGCAGGTGTGGATTAAATGTCTATAGCCCCACACTCTGTACTGGGTTATTGCACTCATAACATAGGCTACATTGACATACTGTATACACCTATATAAAATCATCTGGTTGTCCTGTTTGGTTGCATGTCAGAGGACACAAAAGAACAGCAACTGACACAGAGAGTGGTGGACATGAAATGCAGGCTGTGGATGATGCTGGGTTTACTCATGCCTGGATGTTTTGGTCACTCGGGCTACGGGTTCGTGACTGAACCACGTCAGCTGTGGGTAAACCCAATATCAGCCACACCTTGTAGTGCTTTATCGATTGACAATAAGATGCCTTTGTTGCATTAAAACAGGGCAACAGATGATTTTTTTTGGATGTGTGCAGTATGTGTGTTGCAATCTATGTTATGAGTGCAATGAACCATTAAAGGATGTGGGGCTACAGGCATTTAGTCCACAGCTGGGCGCTGTGAGGACACTTGCCCAGTGTCATCATGCCTCACAAGACACCAAAGGTGTGGATTAAATGACAATAGCTGCACACTCTGCACTGATAAGATGGGTTACATTGTATATACTGCAGATGTCCCAATAAAAATTATCTGGTTATCTTGTTCCTGTATATGTCACAGGACAAAAAAAAAGAGCAACAGTCTTTGTGTTCACATAGACAGTGTTGGACATGAAATGGAGGGTATGGGTACCAGATTATTTTTGGGGTTGTGTCCAGTATATATGTGTGTGTGTGTGTGTGTGGTAAGGTATGTTATAAGTGCAATACACCACTGCAGGATGTGGGGGTATAGGCATTTAGTCTCTGGCTGCGGCGCTGTCAGAAGACTTGGCCAGCATCCTGATGCCTGAGACTGCAACACAGGTATGGATCACATGACTATTGCCCCACACCCTGCAATGTGTTTTTACACTCATAACATAGCCTACGTCGTACATACTGCACTCACTGAAATACAGTAATCTGGTCACGCTGTTCATTTATGTGTGACAGAACAAAAAAACAACAACTGTGTTCTACTCCCAATGATGTACTAAGAACTATAAGGTATGACCATAGGTTAGATTAACAGTGTGTTGTGCCGCATTAGAAAATGGGTTTGTATTTCAGCCTTCTCAGGTGGTGGCATGGATGAATAGGACAGTTCTGTACCTCCTCAACAGTTCACTGGTACATAGCTTCATAAGTCACCAGAAGTTATCCTCCAGCAAAACTGCTGCCATTTCTTTTCTGTTGCTTAGCAAGTGACATTAGCCCCCCATGCTCTTTTCTCATGCTTAGCAGGAGACCTCCCCTCTCATCAATCCTTTGCACCAAACCACATGCAAAGTACTTGTCTACCTGATCTTTTTTCAGGTTTACTTTAATGTTTTCTCCCACTTGATTGTACCTGCTACAAAATCTATGAACATTTTGTATGTACTCGGCTGCTTCACAGTGTCGTCACCTGTCAGCACCACTTCTACGCCGATACGTTGAATACCCTATACATTCCTTTTTAAAAATTTAGCATCCTTATTTTACCAATTGTCCTGATTAGTCGATCGTCCCAAAAAATGGCAGCTTCATTATGACTGTTCTATAGTCAGGGCATCAGAGGGGAAGAAAACAGTCACTTCTGAATGAGCTGTCGCGGTTCCTTAGCACGATTCTTCCCACATATCTAGTACTGAAAATACAGCCATAGTCAATATACCAACCCCACTCCTCCCCCCCCAAAAAAAACAATATACAAACTCCAAAACTGGGGAAACACATAAATATTTACTCACAGTATTTCAACAGCTTTACTTTTTTCCTGACAACTCAAGTTACATTCTTTGCATGGTACATGGCAAGCAGAAATTGTACAAGAGCCACTGTCAAACTGCATGGCATATATACTGTGGAAGTAATTGTTGCATGCATACATAAAAACAAAAACAAAGGAGAAACCCTGTTGCAGTGTGAGAGTGTGAGAGTGTGTGTGTGTGTGTGTGTGTGTGTGTGTGTGTGTGTGTGATCCATAAAATCCAGATTAAAAGGCTCTAGTACAAGGAAAGTCCCTATCTAAAACAAACAAAAAAAAAGAGATATAGACACACATTCTAGTGGAGCTGAACAAACTGTTTGATTAAAATAATGTATTTAAAACTATTTGTATTACCATTTTTTTTGTATTAAACTTATTTTCTTTTACAGTGACCATTTTCTAAGCACAATAATACCTGACAGAGTGGGCGGTATTGGTGAATACCAGACCTTCCAGAGGCTATAAGGCCCTCCCTCTGTGGTGCTGGCCCTCATTACACCCCTGGGTGGTCCGATATTCGCCAATACCGCCCAGCCTGTTGGGTATTATTGTTTACTTAGAAAATAGGCTTTTTATTTCCTGGCATCTGATTGGCTTGTACCCTTGCCGGGGGGGGGGTACATCAACTTAGAACAGATGCCCAGGGAATAAAAAAGTACCAGCTTCAGTATCCCTTCGGCTAGTAAGGTATCCTTCTGCCAACCCTGCTTCCTCCGCTTTGGATTTAATTGCTCCCACCCGTGTGCAGCCTCTCTCCCTTTGCCCCCGATCCCCGTGGTTTGATCAGGATCTGAGGGAGTTGCGGAGATTAGGTCGCAGGTTGGAGAGATGTTGGCGGAAGTCTGGCTTAGATGCCGACCATCTTAGACTCTTTGAGAATTATAAACTCTATCAGTCAGCAATCACTCATAAGAAGGCAGTGTTCCTGTCCGGAGTAATTGCTGCTGCTCAGAATCGACCAGCCCAGCTCTTTTGAACCGTAGATAGGCTGTGCAACCCAGCCTGTCTGCAGGTTCATCGAGCCTTTTCACAAATGCAGTGTGTGGAGCTTGCTCGATTCTTTGCAGATAAGGTGGCCGACATCAGGGCCGAGATTTGTGCCGTCCCCTCAATGGGAGTTGTGGTGGTCCAGCCCATGGTCACAAGCACACCGTTCACCTGGAGTTCCTTCAAAAGGCCGGAAATCGAGGATGTTATAAGGATTGTCCAGGGTATGTATACCACAAGCTGTAGTTTAGACCCGGGTCCCACTGACCTGATCATGGGCTGTGGGGAGGTTATCTTTCTGGTTCTAGCTAGGATAGCCTGGTGCTCCCTAGACTCTGGTGAATATCCCGGCTCCCTGAAGGAAGGGGTGGTGACACCAGTATTGAAAAAGGCATCTTTGGACCCCGACTCCCTAGCAAACTACAGACCCATCTCGAACCTCCCCTTTGTTGGGAAGGTAATCGAGAAAGTGGTGGCAGCCCAGTTGGACAACCATCTTGCCATCCATAACATCTACGATCCTCTTCAATCAGGCTTTTGAAAGAGGCACAGCACTGAGACTGCACTGGTTCGGGTCCTCAATGATCTCCTGATGGCGAGAGACCAGAAAAAAATGGTCCATTTTGGTCCTTCTGGATTTGTCAGCAGCATTTGACACCGTAGACCATGGGGTGTTGCTTGAGTGCCTGAGATGCATCTGTGGGTTGTCGGGTTTGGTGCAAAGATGGTTTACTTCCTTCCTCACAGGTAGAACTCAGAGGGTGGTATCAGGGATTTTTTCCTCCGATCCTACCACTCTGACCTGTGGGGTGCCTCAGGGCTCTGTGCTGTCCTCCACTTTGTTTGCGGTGTACATGCTTCCCCTCGGAGACATTGTAAGATGATATGGGCTGGAGTTTCATTGTTATGCCGATGATACCCAGCTCTATCTGTCTTTTTGTGCCTGACCAGAATAGAGCACTCTCAGTGTTTAACAACTGTCTCAGTGAGATCCAGGATTGGGTGAGGTCCGGCTGGTTGAAGTTGAATTCTGGGAAGACGGAGGTATTGGTTGTGGATCCTGGCTGCCGGATTGAGGGGTTGGGGGCACTTCAAACCTCTGGTTTATTCCTGGGGGATGTGGAGCTCCCGACGTCTGAATGGGTGCGAGACCTGGGGGTGGTCCTTGACGATCAGCTGACATTGCGTGCGCAAGTGTCGGCGGTTGTTAAGGTATCCTTTTACCATCTTAGGAACATTGCCAGGATCAAGCACCTTGTTCCATCCGGCGACCTACCCACGCTGATCCACGCCTTTGTGACCTCGCGTCTGGACTACTGCAACTCCCTTTACTTTGGGCTTCCTGGGGTTGATATCCACCACTTGCAGCTAGTGCAGAACTCGGCAGCCCGGTTGTTAATGGGGACTTCACGTTCCTCTCATATTACACTGGTGCTCCGAGATCTGCACTGGCTGCCGGTTCAGTGGCAGATCACCTTTAAAGTTGGATTACTGACATATAAAGCCCTACATGGGTTGGGCCCTGATTACCTGAAAGATCTTCTGGTGCCTTACCTACCAACGCGACCACTCCACTCAGCCAACGAGGGGTTGCTAGAGATCCCGAGGGTAACTTTAAAATCTTCCGGCACCCGAGCTTTTATGTTCGTGGCGCCGACCCTCTGGAATTCTCTACCACGTTGGATTAGAGAGTGCATGATGGTGGAGGGTTTTAGAAGGGCCTAAAATCTTTTTTATGGAGTAAGGCATTTGGAGATAATTTGGATGCCGATTAATGCTCTGTATTTAACTTAGTTTTTAATATGTTTTATTATGTTTTATCTTGTATTTTATTGTAATGCGCCCTGATTCTAAGAAAGGCGCAGAGAAATAAAGCTTATTATTATTATTATTATTATTATTATTATTGGGCAAAATCAGCCCATTTAAATTGAAATCCCAGCCATTTGTTTTCTCTCGCTTAACTAGAGATACTGGCCCCATGCTCCCTAGTTCACTGCCAACTACCTGCCAAAACCACACACCACATCAGCTTGGCTCATTTCTCATATTTGTTTTTCTTTCTTTTTTTTAACCTCTAATCCCTTGTTCCATTGTCTCCAGATTCCGAACAGCACAAATCTCAGATAGCCGTCCACACTCCTTAGTCTCGTTCTTTCCACCTGCAGCTGACCACCCACCTCCTCGCTCCCAAAATAAAGCTGCTTCTCATTTGAAGCATTGACAGAGATTGCCTTAACATGAACTAGGTGGCTTACTCCCTTCATCACTGTTCCCTCCCAACTGTATCCTCATTTAACTGAAAATGGTTTATCTGAGCACTCCAAACAAAAAGAAAACACACCACAATCAAAATCCAAGTTGTGTTCATTTAATGTGATGCAAAAAGGCAGGACTGACTACCCCACCACTTTGGCGTTCAAGCCTTCGTCAGGGGGTGTCCCCATTTAATTGTTGTTTAAATAAGGTCCCTTTACAACAACATGCTCCAGACTTTCACTGTGATATATTTTGTACCACGGCCATTTCCTATGATACACTATCCTTTTTGTTTGTTTGTCCTACAGCACTACTGGAAGCAGTTTCAGCTCACCTAAATAGTTTTGCATACAGCTTAGTGCTCACTGCTCATTTGTGCCCCTCCCTACTTACAGTCCTGGAAGTCTTTCAAACAAAAAGGTAAGCACTGCATGAATATTTTCTTTTTTTGTCAGTTATGTGACAAGTCAGCCTGTCACCTTAACTCATCCACTGCAACTCGTAGCTGCAGAGTGCTCTGTCCGTCTATTGACATATGAGTGAGCTAAATGGCAGTGGGTGGCCAGGATCCCAAACACAACAAACTGGACAGCTTAAAAATAGATAAATAAAACTGCAATGGAGTACCAAAACAATGCCTAATGTGCTGAATACTTCTTTCAGTTAAACGTTCACCACTCGTCCCTCCCACTCTCGTTGCTCCACAGTCCTGAGTCATGTAAACACCGCTGGAACAAAAAGAAAAAACTTTATGTTTTTGTTTTGTCTGTTGCAGTTGCCTAACAAGAGAGTCTTGAAAGTTTTTACCTGTTCTAAACCAGTATGGCTGAGAGGGGTAACCATGACAACCAAATGCCCCTAGCTCCAAAAAAGGCATTGCAATGCAGGTGGAGGAACTATTTTTTTACAAAATGAATGAAACTGTTGAGTTTTAATGTTTAAACATGACATTTGGTTTTCCAAACATATACAGTACAGTGGCCCATTTTCTGAGTGCAATAATACACCCCAGAGTGGGCAGTATTGGGCAATACTGGACCTTCCAGGGGCTGTAAAAGGCCCTACGCCTGTGGTGTCGGGCCTCATTACACAACTGGGTGATCCAGTATTGCCCAATACCACCCACACTGTTGGATATTATTGCTTACTTGTGGCACAAGGGGGTGATTAACACACTGTAAATCTAACCTATAGTCATACCTTGTTTAATTCCTCTTCTATTGGAGGCCTTTAAGGAGACCTATATGGGGGTGACTGGCAGAATCTGCAGGGCAAAATGGAAGCTCCTTTAGTGGGAAAGGTCCACAAAAATTATTTTAGGGCAAGGGGCAGAACATCAGGTTACTGGAGACCAGGACGTTGGTGTATTTCTGCAGGAACAGGGACAGGTTGCTGGATCTGTGGGACTGTCTTGCTGATGGTGTCTGAAAGCACCTGGACAGTCTGATTCAGGTACATTATTTGATTGGTGTTGGCTATTACAGCTTTTTCAATGCTCATTAATATTTTTGTATTTTTTATGTTTTTTGCATTTTGATAATAATAATAAAAATAATGCTTTATTTTTAAGGTGCCTTCCAAAAAATCAAGGTGCCATACAAAATACATATATAAAATTCCAGTCATTACAATAAAAACAATTAATCAAATGAATGCAATCAGACTCCAAATACTTGGGTCCACAAATATGTTTTTAGGGCCTTTTTAAACCCCTCCATGGTCATGCACTCCCTTATCTGGTGGGGCAGAGAATTCCAGAGGGTCAGGGTCACGTACATAAATGTACGAGCCCTAGAAGATTTCAAGGACACCATTGGGATCTCTAGCAACCCCTTGCCAGCTGAGCGGAGCGATTACCCAGGGCAGTAAGGGATCAGGAGCTCTTTCAGGTAGTCAGGTCCACGTCCATGTAGGGCTTTGTAAGTAAAAAAACAACTTTAAAGGTGATCTGCTACTGTATAGGCAGCCAGTGCAATCCATGCAACACTGGCGAAATATGACTGGACCGAGAAGCACCAGTCAAAGGCTGGACCGCTGCATTGTGCACTAGCTGTAGGTGGTGGATTTCAACCCCAGGAAGCCCTAGGTAAAGGGAGTTGCAGTAGTCCAGAAGTGAGGACACAAAGGCATGGACCAGCATAGGGAGATCGCCAGATGGAACAAGGTGTCTAATCCTGGAGATATTTCTGAGGTGGTAAAATGTGGACTTGATTACAGTAGACACCTGCAAATGCATAGTCAAACCCTCATCAAGTATTACCCCCAGGTTACACACCCATTCAGAAGTCGGAAGTGAAACACCCCCAAGATAAAGTTCTGAGGGTGAACCAGCTCCCGACCCCCCTATCCGGCACGCTGAGTCCACTACCAACACCCCCTTCTTTTCCAAGTTCAACTTCAGCCAACTTGAATCCATCCACTCCTGGATTTCAGTAAGGCAGTTATTAAAGACTGAGAAATCTCCATCCTGATTGGGTGCAAAAGAAAGGTAGAGCTGGGTATCATCAGCATAGCAGTGAAACCTCAGCTCATACCTTCTTACAATTTCTCTGAGGGGCAGCACATACACTGCGAACAACATGGGAGACAATAGAAAGTCCTGAGGAACCCCACAAGACTGAGAAACTGGGTTGGAGGAATAAACCCCGGACACCACTCTCTGAGTTCGTCCAGTGAGGTAAGAAGTAAACCACCTAAGGACAACATCCGATAGTCCATTGATGAACCTCAGATGCTCAAGCAGAACCCCATGGTCCACAGTGTCAAAAGCTGATGAGAGATAAAGGAGGACCAGAATGGAATGGTTCCTCTGATCTCTAGCCATCAGGAGATCATTGAGCACCCGAACAAGCGCTGTCTCAGTACTATGACTTTTTCGAAAAGCGGACTGGAGGGGTTCATAGATATCATGGATGGTCAAATGGTTCTCCAGTTGTACAGCCACCTCCTTATCAATCATCTTCCCTAAAAAGGGAAGATTAGAGATTGGTCTGTAGTTTGCATAGCAGTCCGGGTCCAAAGAAGCTTTCTTCAGGAGCGGTGTTACCACAGCCTCCTTAAGGGAGCTTGGAAACTCACCTGTTTCCAGGAAGCACCAGACTATCCATGCTAGGACCGGACCAATAGAGTCGATACAACCCAAAACCAGGGAAGTTGTCCCTGGATTCAAGCTACAGCACATAGGGCGTGCAGCCCGGACAATCCACATGATATCCACAAATTCCGGTCGGTCAAAGGCAATCCAGGAAAACCGAGGGGTGGCAGCCTCATGCTGATCCACAACAATACCCTTAGAGTGTGCTGGTTAGAGTGCCTCCTTCATGTCAGCCACCTTAGTAGCAAAGAATCAAGCAAGTTCATTGCACTCCTTTTGTGTAAATGCGCCTCAGACCTGTAGACAAGCTGGGTTGCACAGCCTAAAAAGTTGAGTTGGTCGATTCTGAGTAGGTGCAATCTCCCCGGGTAGGAACTTAGCCTTCTTGTGGGTGATTGCAGATTGATAGGCTTGATAATGCTCCATCAATCTAAGGTGGTCTGCATCAAGGGAGGATATTCGCCAGCAACGCTCTAACCTTCGACCTAGTTGCTGCATCTCCCTCAAGGTTCCATCAAACCATGGGGACCGAGGGCGAAGGGAGAGAAGGCAAACATGGACAGGAGCAATGAAATCCAGAGCTACTGAGATGGCCTTATTATAGGCCACCACGAGGGCATCTGAACCATTGTTTGCCACTGGAAAGGATGATAGATCAAGTACCACAATCAGGCCTTCAAAGCTAACATCTTGTAAAGGGCAATACCTATCCATCTCCACAAGGTTAGGCCTACAAAGGGGGACACTAAAACTAAACCCCACGGTGTAGTGGTCGGACCATCCAACTGGTTCCTACCCCAAATCAGAGGCCTCGATCCCCAGGAGAAAAACTAAGTCAAGGGAGTGACCATGTTCATGGGTAGCAGCAGTAACTATCTGTGTAAGTCCCAGAGATGACATCAACTGGAGGAAGTGCTGTCCAAACTGCGAGAGTTCGTCATCAATCCAAGCATTGAAATCACCAAGAACCATTAGTCTCAGTGATTCAAATACCATGTCGATGACAAAATCTACCACTTCCTGAAGGAATCTCTTCTCATATCTGGATGGACGGTAGATGAGGACGATCCTACAGCCTAAACCTGCTGCCACAATACACTTGAATGACTCAGCTTCCTCAACTGGTACACTCATGAGGTTAAGTTCAGTTTTAAAACAGACTGCAACCCCACCTCCTGGCATTCCAATCTCAGGCGGTGAAATAACGAGTACCCAGCTGGAGTCAAAGCTTCCAAAACGAGGCCAGAATTTTCATCCAACCAGGTCTCAGTAATGCAAAACAGATTCACCCTTTCTACAAGATCTGTAATAACTGCAGTCTTGTTTCTGATGGACCTGGCATTGCATAACACCACCCGAGTTAGATGAACTTCCAGGGTAGTCCAAGCCACCTGCCCACCAATACTGGTGGTGCCCTTGGGTATGGAAACCAGGCAGGGTGAACCATGTTCTAGATTCCATTTTGCCCCAGGGTGTCTCCTGGATCTCACGACACTGATGTGGTGGCACCGCTCATTCACCCTCCACTGTTCACCATCCTCTGCCTTCATCTCCCCCTACAAGCAATACCTAGCTCCTGACAGTGCTGTTAAGTTGTAAAATGCAATGGGGGAGGAAAAAAGGGTGGAGGGTATGAAGGGCAGAGGATGAATAGCGCATGACCATGGGGGGTAGACCTCCAGCATACCCCAACTCTTAAACTGACCTACAGACTGATGCAACTAAGAAAAAATAACCCTGGATCAACTTAACTAAAACCACCAATTAACAATACAATAATTTTTACTTATAAGACTTGAAACCATATAAACATAAAATAGCAATAATCACTTAAAAATGTTTAAATCCCAAAAACATAATAAAAGAAACCCAAAATCAAAATATCAAAGTAAACAAATACATCCCACAAGTATCCACTTAAAAAAAGACAATCCCCAGCTGCCAATAGATATCAAAATGTAATCCAAATAACGGACACGCAGCATACAGGGCATAGTTCAGAAGATCTCCTGCACAGCAGTGGATTTAAGGGGCACAGGTAAACCTCTCCTCCCCAATGCTCTGGAATCAGTCAAATAGCACATAAGCTCAAAAATTTCCAGCCCTACATGGTTCGCACACCACCAAGGGATGCTGGTAAAAATGAAAAGAAAATCACAGTAATTTCCCTAATCCCCGTAGTACTCTCACTATCAGAGGAGGGATTACTGAGATTATGTCCAAGTACTTTTGTTAGTACGGTACACTCACACTGTCCAGCAAACAAAAAGAAGAAAGGCACCCTCACTGCCTTCTACCAGATTATAAATGGAAATATAAATAGTCTGACCATGTGTGCAGAAGACAGGTCCCAGGTAGTCCGCCACAGATCTTAATTGCTCAGGGGTCAGAGCAGGCCCCAATAAATCCCACTGGTAAACCAAACCACAAGCCAGCGACCAATGCTACAGGCCCCCACCAATGTCCACTTATTAGCAGACCCCACGGGAAGCTTAAGGGAGCACCGGCCTAAATTGCCAGCTACCTGGCAAAACAGAACCAGGGCCCCCTGCTCAGCCACACACCATAGTCGGACACCCACGGGATCAGGGCACCAATTCCCACTTTAAGTCAGGCAAGTCTTCATATAGCCAGTAATCCTGGTAAAATCCTGGACTTGGTACACTCGTCACAGATTTCCAGCAACTCAACTCCTGCCAGTTAATCCAAGGTCTCTTCCCAAAATGTTTGACTAATATGATAAGTTGCCCAATTTGTTCGTTATTGTGTTTTGTGCTTGAATCAGAGAGGCCAGGAGCTCACAGATCTGTCCTGAACATGGTTCCTCTGATCCTGTGGAGAAAGAAAAAGAAAACAGAGAGAAAGAAAGAGATGCAGGTGATCAGCATGATATTTTTTTTGACAAATAATTCTTGTATGCAGTATATCTTTACATATTTTTTGCTTATACATTTTATATTAGCATTTAATAAACTGCACTAAGAATTCAACAGTTAGTGACTTAGTAGTTGCACTGGAAGAATGTTATCTGTCTTAGCTGTTCGGTAACAACACAATTGGGAACTACATCTTTGTTCCTGATTTACCGTGACTTCATTCTATGTATTTCACTTACTTTATTAACATTGTAATAGATTTGTTGTCTGGGTTTCGTAGTTATTGAATTTTCTTTTTTTTATCATTATTTTCTATGAGTATATTTTATTATACAATGGTGTGTGAAAATTCTGTAGCCTCATTGGTCAGAACATGTCACATGACCATGGGTAAATCCTGCATAACCCACGGCTGAGGAATGCCATTTATAAAAAAAAAACATGATTAAACACATTTTAATTTATTGTACATATGGGTCCATTGTATAATCCCAATAAGGCACTCCAGGGTGTGAGTTATTGGGTGATTCATCCACTTCGTGTGTGGTTAAGTCCCTCAGTTGTGCCTCGTGACACACCACACAAGGCATGGGTAAATCCCCGATAACCCACACCCTGTTATGCCTTATTGCTTAAATATAAGCAGTGAGACATTGGTGGTCATTGGTTGTACTGAGATACATGCGTATCCAGATGCTGAAGGCACTTGAGTGGTGGTCTTGTGCTTAAGTTTGAGCATTGGTTTGGGGGCCTGTTAGTACTGGTGACACAGAACAATTTGTTACAGGTTACCTGACAGATTTAATGAAGACAGTTGGGAGATGCAGAATTACAAATCTGGTTGTCTAATCATGTGCTGTGGAATGTGTCTATAATAGTGAAATAGTGTTGGATAGTGTGTATTGTACACATACCTGCTGATGTCCCCATTTCTTCTGGTTCAGTTTTTATGACTGCCGCTGGAATGATGTCCAATGTTTCTGTTAAGAAATGACAACATATGAATTATAAGTATATGGCTGTCATACAATTATAAGATGTCTGCGTCTTAATGAGTTATGAGAATTGGGATTTAAACTGTTCAATATAAGTTCACTAGTAGGCAAAACAGTGGTGACCAGAACTGGTTACCACACAAACCTGAAGATACATATACTGTCAGCTGTGCTTGTGTAGGCAGGTACTATTTATTTCTGTGCTATATGTGATTTGGAGATGCATTAATTAATAGGGAACATTATACTATATTTTGAAAGTAATACCATCTCTCTACGTCTTGCTAGCTAGAACATTTCAGGGCAATATCACAATCCAGCTTGCCAGAATCAAGTGACAAAGAAAACAACATTTCAGAAAATGTGGTTTTGCAGTATTGCCAAGGTCATTTCAAATATGATCGCGACACTCCTATCTTCATAATGAGAAAACAACCGCAATCTTACAAAATAGTGTCGCAGTTGTGTTTTGTATTATCATGCATATTGTCACGTCACTTTTCATAGTGTCACGATCTAAAACTAACAAATAGTGGGAACATGCTCGAAAACACATTTGCAGACTAACTGCTGAATATATTATGATAGACTTCTGTTCCTCAGGACATGAATAGGTACATCTGATGGTTGCTGTGTTGAAAAGTGCAGTACTTTTTTAGCTACATTGATTTTTCCCTCTCCTGAACTGATGACAAGATGGCAGTAGCATGATACAATTTTTTTCAAAGCTCACAACTTGAAAATATGATTGAGAACATTTTTGGGCTGTACATATCAATTTTCAGTAGGGTGTAATGAGACACAAAAAAGTTCATTACTTTTCAATGAAACAACATTTTTTTCACAAAATCTTCAAATGGCACATCAACTAGGCAGGACCAATATGACAGTAAGTAGTGGCATTCATGCTGAAATAGTCCAGTTATGCATCATATTTAAACAGTTGACATGTGCTGTAGTACAATTATATACTATTGACAGGTCTGTGCTATTTACATACATTCTGATGTGGCAGCTTCTTCTTCTTCTGTTTTTATAGTAGACAACGTCCTGGTCTCCAATGGTCCTGTGAAAAAGGTTAAAATCTTATTAGTACATATATGTGTATAGATTACTAATCAATCAATCAAACAATCACTGTTTATTTATGCAGGTGCAACAGCATTGAGACAACTCATTTACAAGGTGGACCTGGGTCAGGTACTGGCAGGAAATACAAGACAAAAATAGGAATTATAAATCTAGTTAATTATTCATTTAGTCAGGTAGTGCACTGGTTGGCTGCCATGCTGTTCTGAAACCTCTTAGAAGTGACTCGCATGAGAGACACTCAGCTTGTGCTGCCACAAAAACAGTTTAAAAACCAAAAAAATAATTATTGCGATTAGACTTATAATCATGATAATGACCTCAGAGCAGGTAATTTCCTCTTGATTAATGACCGACTGGGGGGGGGAGGCTCTCGGCTGCATCTCATACCACCCTTCCCCCTAGACAGTCACTAATCTCTAGGAAATGACCTTCTCTTCAGTCATTATTGGTTAAATATGATATAAGGCACACAAGGCAAAAGAGATACACTTAATAATGTGCAAGAGGACTTGGGAGGGTTGGTATTCTAAAATATGATACTACACAGGACTGTGGTGATGCTTGATTGTGGTTTTGGAGGGACTGACACACCATGGAGGGTTTGCTGTTGTTATAATGACATCTACTCTATATAGTATTATGGGAATTTAAAAATTGCCTTCTCTGTACATTGAAAAAAAGTGATGGAATCATAATAAGAAATACATTTGCAATATTAATAGTATGCAAAGTTATTTATTTTGCTCAGTACTGTCTGGTTTCTAACTGCAGTTTTAGAGACACACTTATTTTTTGTCATATCAACATGAGAATTACCTCCAGAAGTAAAGAAAGTGATTTAAATACTGTTCATCAGACAGTTTATTTTTATAAATGTATCTGAACACTGTCTAGGAATTAGCTGTGCTGTATGCAACTTTGTTGTTTGTTTTTTCACAAGTGTTTTTTTTTATTTCGTTTGTTATTCTGGAAGACTATGGTATTATTTACCTTTTGAACTGATGATGATGATGATGACATCATCATCATCAGCAACATGTTCTGTCCCCTGCTCTGTGTGGACCGGGCCTGGTACTTTCATTGGTGACTCAGCTCTGGCTATAGTTGCAGTTGACAGAGAAGGCAGAAGACATTATGAGTGATTTCAGTCCTATCAGATGATATTCTGTATTACAGCATTAATGATGTGTTGTTCTATTTTTTATTACTGTACAAGGTATTATGATTACTTGTTTTATAACTTATTGACAATTTTTTCAAAGTTGTACAGTTTTTTGTGCATAAGATAAGTAATAATACTGTGAAATAGGTGCTAGTATAAAGACTGAAAACAGACAGCTGATGCAGAGATAAGATTCAGTTAACACTGAGTATTATCAATGATGTTTGTCTCTTGTTGATTTGAAACCTTACTTGACCTGAGAGGTAAGAACACAAACATACTTCTGCATCCTAGAAGTGGAAATAATGCAGGAATGACAGACTGCCAAGATTTACATGAAAAGTCCGTTAATAATTGTCTGTGGGGATGATGAGACAGAATGCATAGAGAAGCACAACACTGTTAGGAGTCGGTTGTGAAGTTACTGTTCACATAAGTTGTAGCAGAGTGTTACTGTATCACAAAAGGCAATTCAAAAAAGAGTGTATTGCTTGTATAGAAAACGAACAACAGGATTGATACTTACAGTTCAAAACACACTCCCCAAAACTGGGTTTTCTGGCTTGCAGACAGAGCTGGTATGCTTGGTCATACCAGGCCCTGTCTCTCTGTGGGATTTTCCCACTTTTTAAAGTTTATAGAACTTCTGTTTCAGGAGCTTACATTTAGCCCTGCACATTCTCCATCTCTTGTCAGTGAAGTTTTTCTCCTTTTGGAGAAATTCTGCCACCCCCAGCAAGGTTTCTTTAAGGGGAGCTTTTGTGGCCTGCATTACAATTTTGGGGTCAGCTATTTTTGCTATACCCTCCAAGAGTAGAAGAATTTGTCTATTGTTCCAATATCTTGGCTTGTCTGGAAAAAAAATTGTTGTAAATAATTATTAAATAGTCAAAGTTTCATACTAAAGTGCTCCCACCTCTAAAAGCCCATGTACATGTGCACTACCTAACCCAGAGGGACCAAATAATGATAGAAACAAACATTTGCCAATGCTGAATGTTTGCTTGCTGGCATTAGCAGTGGAAGTGCAGGAGTTAGACAGATGCAGTATAGGAATGGCATTGAAGTATTGAACTGACAACAACTCCACCCTCACCCTGCAGAGATGGACAGGCATTGGGGTGTGCCTTTGGGTCATCACACATGACAGTCATGGCATTTCACCTTACCCTACCCTTCAGATACTGACAAGTGCTGAGGTGTGCCTTGGGGTGTTTGGGCTTTACATTTACCTCATTCCATAAGGAAATATGCTGAAATGGGTGCAGTGTAGGAAAATGGGGTGAACTCTTGGGGCAAAGGGTCCAAGGTGCACCTCGATGCCTGTCACTGGCTGCAGGGTGGGGGTGGGGGTGGGGGTGGAATGGCATTAGCATTACTGTCGACAATCCCAAGTCACACCCCTGATGCCTTTCAATCCCTACAGGGTAGGGTGTTATGGTCAAAAACCCTAATGCCCTGGGTGTTTCTTGGTATTTTTACTCCAAGTTTTCCACATGGGCTTTTTGTGACCCCACCACATGAACAGTGACACTATCAGTTCGTTAGGCTAATGGTGATTTTGCACATCGACTGCGCCATTTGGCACCACAGGTGCGAAAACACATTTTGAACAGGATGTGAAAAGTGACAGGTGTACTGTTCATGAGGAGATGTAAAAAATGTCATTGTTGAAAATCTGGAGAGAAAATATTCAAAAACTGATGAAGTCATGAGCGTGCGTAGAAACTGCGCAGTATACACCAGTAATGTAATTAGTTTGGGGATTTATTACAGCAGATTTTCAACATAGGCATTTTGGAACCTTCGCTCATGAACAGTGTCACTGTGATTTTTTTACTCTGTCCTGAACACTAATTTCCCACAGTAACGGCGCTATTCTGTGCTGGAAGTGCGAAAACTCATTTTGGCCAGGGTGTGAAAAATAACAGCTGTACTGTTCATAAGGAGGTGTGGAAAAATGTCAATGTTGAAAATCTGGACTGAAAATATTACAAATTCGTGAACTTATAAGGGTGCATGGAAATTGCGCAATGCACACTCGTAACAGAGTCATTTTATGGACTTTTGTCACCAAATTTTCAACATAGCCATTTTAAGATCTCTGCTCATGAACAGTGTCACTGTGATTTTCTTAATGTGTCCCGAACATTGATTTCGCACACTGACCACACTAATGTGTGCTACATGTGCGAAAACACATTTTGAGTGAGATGTGAAAAATGACAGCTATGCTGTTCATAGGGAGGTGTGGTAAAATGGCAATGTTGAAAATCTGGAGTGAAAATATTAAAAATGCTCGGAGTTACGAGTGTGCATAGGAAGTGCAGATTGCACGCTCATAAAGCAGTCATTTTTGGGAATTGTTTCACCAGATTTTCAACATAGGGTTTTTGGGGGCCTACCTCATGAACTGTGACACTGTCATTTTGTCCAAAAGGTGGTTCCACGCAGTGACCGTAAGATCACCTTTTGGGACTGAATAACAAAATAACAGGTCCCAAAAACCCCAGGTTGAAAATTTGTGAAAAAAATTCCCAAAAATGGTCAAGATATGCACCAAAGTTGAAGAAAACCCATTTATGCCATTATACAGCTTACTGGTATTTCTTCAGTTCGTGGTTGACTTTGAAGAGTGCAGACGTGTTTCCAGTCTACCGAAGATTATCGCACTGGGCTCCAGAGGTAAGTATGGGGCTGGGGAGTGTAGGGAAGTGGGTGGGCATGGTTTAGAGGAGGGGGGGGCAAGGCAGTCAATGAGGGACTGTTTTTTTTCTTACTGGTGTCTTTTTCTTTTTTTATGAAGACAACGTGGGACTTTTGCCATGCTGGGGTGGGCTCCCAGTGTAGCAGCTGGAAATTTGTTTAGGGTGGCAGTGGAGCTGATGAGGGGATTGGGCACCCCCGTTGGCCATACAGACTTTTGCCATGCTTGGGTGGGCTCCCAGCATGGCACCTGGAAGTCTGTTTTGAGGGACAGTAGAGTCGAAGGGGGATTGGGCACCCATGTTGGCCAGACAGTGTGGGGGGGAGCTCATGAGCACGCTGGAGTGGGCTCCCAGCGTGCTACTTGGGTGTTCGTTGGAGGGGGAACAAGAAAAAAATGGAGCTGTCTATGACAGCTGTTCAGATGCAGTGCTGATGTGTAGGCACTTTACATACTGCTAATGGCAGTATGTAAATTGCATACACATTACCACTGCTGATTGTAGCGGTGTTTTTCTCAGAACTGTATGCCACTGCATCTGAACTGCTGTCATAGACAGCTCGGATGTTCATTGGTGCGTTGTGGCCGTGCCTGCAAAAAGGAGCAGGGTATTGGAAGTGGGGTAGCACACCTATGAAAACTCGTATGGTGGCACTTTGTTTCTTGCACATGCATGCAAGCAGTCCCTGTTATATCTAACAACCAGCAATCATTGTGTGCATGTTGCACAACTTCAAGAGTAGTATGATCAACCTCTGCCCACAAAAAAAAAAAGAAAAAAAACACATACTTGTGAACAGCTTAACCCAGACAGGCCAAATAAAGTTGTAAGAAGTGTTGTCTGTGGTTGCTCTGACACCTGAGACTGAGGAACACATGGACACATGATGTGCACCTGCAACTGTGGTGTGTTCCCACCCTGAAAGACCACATACCTGTATACAATGTTACCCACAGAGGCTAAGTAATTGTGCAGCATTTAATGTCTGTATTGACTGTCACACAAACGACGCAGTAACTTCAACTCTAGTATGCCCCCCCAGGTAAGGTACCTCTACACAAGGTAACCCAGAGAGGCCAACTAATGGTCTGAAAGGCACCATCTGCAGTGGCATGTCATGTCTGACAACAAGTAATACATGGCTGCATGCTGTGTGCCTTGAATCCTAGTATGTCCCTGTCCACTAAGCTAAGGTACCTCTTCACAACCAAAGCCAGAGAAGCCAAATAATGGTGTGAAAAGTATCGTTAGTGGTAACTGTCACGCCTGATGGCCAGCAATATTTATTTATTTAGGAAATTGGAATTACAACCCTTTGAGACATAGACTCATTTCCAAAGGCTCCACGTCAGAATAAAACATAGACATTCACACAGTACATACATAGAACAAATGTGGGTGAGCAATCATAGAGTATAAGTACAATGAGCACTGGTTAATGCCTATGCATTTGGTAGCTAAAACAGGGCAGAGCTATCGGCATATTTACCTAATGAGTGGTTAAGACCTATACAATTGGTAGCTAAAACAATGCATGATATGATTTGGTAGTCAGCCACCTGAGGGAGGCCTTGTCTTATACATAATACAACGCATTCATAGTCCAGTGCAAATATACAGTAACCGAGGGAGGCGAGAAGCCTGTAGGCTAGAAATAGTGAGGGCTCTCCACCATGTGTTGCATGTTGTGCAATTCTAGCAGTAGTATGCCCCACCCCCCAGTCACACATGTATGTGTACACAACGCAACCCACAGAGGCCAAGTAGTGTGTGTTAAATTTACCATCTGTAGTCTTTGTGACACGTAACAGCCAGTACTGCATGGCTACATGCTCTGTGACTTCAATGCTAGTATTAAACCCCACAAGAAAGGTTAATCTACACAACCTAACCCAGATAGGCCAAATAACGGTGTGAAACCTACCATCTGTAGTGCCTGTCATGGCTGATAATGACTGATAGAAGAGAGCATGCTGTGCACCTTTACCCGTAGTATCTTCCCATTGAAATCTAAAGTATATGTACACAATCTAAGGCAGAGAAGGCAAATAATCGTGTCAAGAGTACTGTCTATAGTTAGTGTTACGACTGACAGCCAACAATGCACAGTGCATTTTGTGTGCCTGTAAGCTTAGTATGTCCCAGCCACAAAGCACACATATCTGTACACAATGCAAGGCACAGTGGCCAAGTAATGGTGTTGAATTTACTATGTGTGGTCTGTCACATGTGACATCGAGTAGTCCATGGCTACATGCTGTGTGACTTTAAGCCTAGCACGGTCCCACACTGCCCTCCTCACCTAGTAACGTACTTGTATATCATCTAACTGAGAGAGGGAAAACAATGGTGTGAGATCTACCATCTATAGTCTCTGTAACAGCAGAGAATAAGTCATACATGGCTGCGTGCTGTGTTCCTCCAACCCTAGTATGTCTCCCCCCCAAGGTAAGGTACCAAGTCTAGTATGGACCCAGCCCCAAAGAACAAGTACATGTATGCAATGTAACACACAGAGGCCAACCAATGGTGTTAAATTCATTGGCTGTAGTCCCTGTCACACATAACATGAAGTAATATGTGGCTACATCCTCCATAAGTTGAACTTTAGTTGCTCCCCCCCTCAGCTAAGGTGGCTGTACACAACAAAACCCACACAGGCCAAATAATGGTGTTAAAACTTCCGTCTGTTGTCCCTGTCATGGCTGACAATGCCTAATACATGGCTGCATGCTGTGTGCTTCCAACCCTAGTAGGCTACCCGAGCTAAGATAGCTGTACACAATGTAACCCACAAAGGCGAAACAACCGTGTCAAAATTACTGTCTGTAGTCACTTTCATGGCTGACGAGTAATACATGGCTACATACTGTGCACCTCCAACCCTAGTATGCCCCACCAAGGTACCTGTAGACAACCTAACCCCGAGAAGCCAAGTAATGGTGTGAGAAGTGCCATCTGTAGTCACTGTCACAGCTGACAACCAACAATACATGTCTGCATGCTGTACGCCTGCAACCCTACTATGCCCCCACCCCAAAGCACAGGTACCTGTAGACAATGTACCTCACAGAGGCCAACCAATGGTGTTTAATTCACTGCCTGTAGTCCCTGTCACACATAATACCTAGTTGTTCATGGCTACATGCCGTGCGGCTTGAACTCTACTAATACCCCCCACTCCCCCCGCCCCCGTGAGGTAAGGAACTTGTACACAACCTAACTCAGACAGGCCAATTAATAGTGTCAAAACTACCATCTGTAGTCCCTGACATAGCTGGCAAGGACAAATACATGGCTGCATGCCGTGCATCTCCAACCCTAGTATGCACACACACATGCCCATCCCCAATCTAAGATAGCTATACACAACATAAGCCAGAGAGGCCAAATAAATGGTGTGAAAACTACCATCTTTTGTCCCTGTCATGGCTGACAATGACTAATACATGGTTGCATGCTGTGTGCTTCCAACCCTAGTATGCCCCCCTGAGCTAAGATGGCTGTACACAACGTAACCCACAAAGGCAAAATAATGGTGTCAAAACTACTGTCTGTAGTCACTTTCACAGCTGACAATAAGTAATACATGGCTATATGCTGTGCACCTACAACTGTAGTATGCCCCCCCCCGCTAAGGTACCTGTAGACAACCTAACCCTGAGAAGCCAAGTAATGGTGTGAGAAGTGCCATCTGTAGTTGCTGTCACAGCTCACAACCAACAATACATGTCTGCATGCCATACGCCTGCAACCCTACTGTGCCCCCACCCCCAAAGCACAGGTACCTGTTGACAATGTACCTCACAGAGGCCAACCAATGGTGTTAAATTCACTGTCTGCAGTCCCTGTCACACATAATACCCAGTACTTCATGGCTAAATGCTGTGCAACTTGAAGTCTAGTAATACCCCGGCCCCCGTGATGTAAGGTACTTGTACACAACCTAACTCAGGTCAATTAATAATGTTGAAAAAAACATCTGTAGTCCCTATTATAGCTGGCAATTAGAAATACATGGCTGCATGACGTGCGCCTCCAACTCTAGTATATACACACACCTCCTCCTCAATGTAAGATAGCTGTACACAACATAAGCCAGAGAGGCCAAATAATGGTGTGAAAACTACCATCTGTAGTCCCTGTCATGGCTGACAATGGCTGTAGTCCCTGTCACACATAATACCCAGTTGTTCATGGCTACATGCTGTGCGACTTGAACTCTACTAATACCCTCCACACTCCCCCTGCCCCCATGAGGTAAGGTACTTGTACACAACCTAACTCAGACAGGCCAATTAATAGTGTCAAAACTACCATCTGTAGTTTTACATGGCTGCATATTCTGCACCTGTAACCCTGGTATGCTCCCCCCAGCTTAGATACCTGTACACTAGCAGAGTTATACACAACCTGTTGCTCAATGCGTCCATGTAAGTAAAATATTATTGTGTGTGTTTTTCTATTTTTTGACAAATGAATGTGGCTCTTAAAAGAGCTTTTCAGGTACAGTTGTTGATACAGATACTCTTCTCTTCAGAGCACAGCATGGATAGCATCTTGGAGGTCTCCCCAAAAAGAGACAAATGCCTGTGTCTGACAAGTGGACGCTGTCTCTTAGATAGAGCCAATCTTTAAAATACTCAATTTTTGGATGACGGACTGTCCACATTCCCAGATCACATAGAAATGCAAAGATGTGTATGTTTACTTTTTTCCTTGCTCTGTCGAGTAGATACATATGTTGATCTACTCGTCAGACCATCCGCTCAGTAATATCTGAATATATGGTTTTACAGGTGGGTAAAATCTCTCTAAGTGAAGCTAAGTCCAATTTGGCTTCACTAACTAAATCAACCCACCTTTTGTCACCCAAATCATTTCCTCCAAGATGGATCAGCAGTACGTCTGGTGCCGAGTGGTTGCTCAAAAGGTGTCACATGGTTGGTATGAGCTGCTCCCATCTCATACCTCCCTTGCCAAACTAATGAACCTTACAGTTTGGTAGGTTTAAGTTACTGCCAAAGTGACTTCTGCTGGCATATTCACCACCTTTGTTAATTAAACTGCTGCCGACTACCCAGGCTGTGATTCTGGACCTCTCTGCCATTATATTACTTTCTTTTAACAGAAAAAGTAACTGAGATGTCAAGTAAGATAGTATGCGTCTGTTGATGGCTAGAAGCAGCTGAGGAGTTCTCTTACTTTTTTCCCTCTATTTTTTTTCTGCCTCACAGAGACAGCAACACTGCAAAACTAACTATTCATTAGCTGTTGCATTTGTCATACTGCCAATGGTAAATTTACATTCCATTATTGTCTTCAGTTTTTTTTTCTATTGGCTGTGGAGCAGACTAAACATTTTTTGTGTTTTGGTGGGAATTACTGTGTCTCTCATTTGATGGTTTGAAAAAACACATCACTAGATGGATTTTGATTTGCTGGAAGACAGCTTGAGAGCCACGTGCCTGCAGTCTGACAGCCCTTTTGAACTGAGATGTGTGCTGGTGAGTACAGTTTGAAGAGCTGAGTTGCTATCTCGAAAATAATAGTACACTGAGTGCTTACAGTTTAGATTGTTACAGTATTATTAAATTACAAATTGTAGCATTACGATTCAGGTAAGATTTACATGCATATGATCTCTGTGCACAATCCTGCCATGTTTAGTTTTGTGAGTAAAATATACCAGGTCAGAAAATCTGTCTCAGTATACAAACAGCTCGATGAGTCATTGACAGCAGTAGATATACAATTTGGTGGCTGATGAAACACCAAATGAGATTGCTTCATTGAATATGTTTGAATGGATATTGATACAGAGCATGAAACTGTTTCAGACAATTCTATGACTCAACACTAAGACTCGCAAGGTACCCCAGAAAGAGCATGTGAAGTCTCTGAAGGGGGCAGTAATGTACTGTATTTACCTCTTCCACTGAAAGAGAATGTGAAGAAAATCTCTAAGGAAAACAGCATGGTGATACTGGTGAATGGTGTACCTACTAAGTCCAAAGTTATTTGGCAATATGTTGTCAATTTTGAGAAAGTTAAACATGCTCTGCAGTATCTCAAGAGCAATAATCCTTTCCATGCGGACCTTGACATTCATGAACTGTCAGATCAGAGTGGTCAGTTTGGACTGATAAATACTGCCAAGCCAATGATTGAGTAGGTTGATGTGTCAACTCATGAACATGTGTATGAACAATACACAATTCACCCTCTGCATGGTAGAGATCCAGTTGGTGATAACACTGACTTGTAACAGATGCAACAGGTTGAAGGTAGTCCTGTTAGCATATGGGAGGAACAATTTGAATTTTGCCGTTTTCCAGATTTATTCCCAAATGGAACAGGAGGTTGTCTGGATGAATATGAGGTTCATGTTCCTGGTGCTGAATATTGGACATCAAGAGCATCGAACAAGGATGGCAAGTTTCATAGGAACATACAGTATTTGTTCCACCTGCTGTGGGAGCGTGAACTCAGTGTCCACTCAGCATCCTTTGCTCATATGCTTCGCTTGACTGACCCATTGGAGGGTATGACAGCATCTGAGTTTCTACGTCGATTGGCAAAAAAGGACAAAACACTGCAGGTGAATTTGACATCTCTGTTGTCAAACCTACAGTATGTGGCATGAAAGAATATTGGTATCGTAGACACTCGGAGGTCATGACCATGCTGCATGAGTATGGTGCAGCCACTTGGTTTGTGACTCTTAGTTGTGCAGAGTACAGTTGGGATGAGTTGACTGATTGTTGAGATGGTCCAACTCTGATCTAGAGGGCATATCATCTATGATACTTGGTGAGATGTGCTCACTTGATCCAGTTTCAATGTCATGACATTTTCACTATCACTTCCACAAAATCCTGACATTTATTTGGTCTAAGAAAAATCCTCCTCTTGGCTTAGTTGACCATTACTTTTGGTGGGTTGAATATCAAGCACGAGGTGCGCGACACATTCATATGCTGTTGTGGATCAAAAATGCACTTCGTATTGGCGATAATGAGTCATCTGAAGTGCTGAGATTCATCACACACTATGCAACTTGTCAGATCCCTGATAAGTATGTTAGCCCCACACTGTGGATGCTGGTGCAAAAATTTCAGCAACATCTTTGTGGAATGTGCTGTCACCAGTCAGTGAAGAGCCACAATCAGTGGTATACCAGGTGTCGATTTGGCTTTCTGAGACATGTCTGCCAGCAAGGGTGAATGAATGACTTATTCTCAGCCATGCATCACCATCTCAAGGCAAAGTCCATGAAGAGGGTTTACAAGTTACCCCAACAGGAAACTGAGGTGTTCATTAATGATTACAATCTAATTCATCTCCTGATGTGGCAAGCAAACATTGATGTGTAGTTTGTTGCTGACAGCTCACTGTCTCTTGTCCGCTACGTCACGTCGTACATTACTAAACATGAGCAGACAAGTTTGCTTGAGCTTTGGGAAGAAATTGCAGCATCCAATTGATCATTGAGGTCACAATGCTGGTCATTGGGATTGAAGACACTGTCTCACAGGGAGTGTGGAGTGTATGAGGCCAGCGTTCGGTTGATCGGGACACACTTGTATGGCAAGTCTGATGCTGTACGGTTTCTCAATGTGAACTACAAAGAGAAATGAAAGCCTGTCTTGAAATCCCATGATGAGATTGAAGAATTGGTTATGCACCATTCTTTGTCAAACAATATTCTGAAGAATAATCTCATTGACACCTACTACCCCAAGCGGTCAGATGCAATGGATGACAAATGGCTGTACCATGTGGCTTAGTGGTATGACTGCAAGACAGATGTATCACCAGATCAGAGTAGAGACATTTATAAAGTCAGAGGTTGTGATGGATGTCTTGTTAAAATGAATAAGCCATTGCTGACTGACCACTGTAAATTGACTCTCTCTACCACAAACAGCAAGGAACACTACTATTTTGCTCTGCTGTTCCTGTTTAAACCATGGAGGGATGAGCAGACACTAAGAGAAGACTGTGACACATATGAAGAACAATTCTACCTGATATATGAAACCTTCAAGAGTCAACAGTCTGAGAAATACATCGGTAGACTAGAATTAGAGAAGGAGCAGATACAGCAAACTAAGAAGAAGCTTGAGGAAGATACTCCAATAAATTTTCAGGAAAATTTGTATCCTGAGGGAGAGGCTACTCTAGGTGATCCACTACCATTGAATGATCCTGTGGTTCTCATGAGTGAGGCTGAAAGTGCAATGCAACATTCTTATCATCTTACAGGTGATCCAAGTGCACTGATTGTTCAGCTTAATACGTAGCAATATGCTGCCTTTGATGCCGTTTGTGAATCAGTCACACATGGTATCCATCCTGAGAGGAAGCAAGATACATGTCCAAACTATGAGCCTCTGTTACTCTTTGTCAGTGATTCTGCAGGAATAGGGAAGGGTTTTGTTACTGAAGCTATCACAGTGGAGATAAGGAGGTTAACAAGGGAAGTGATGTCTGTAGCTGTTACTGCTCCAACAGGATTGGCAGCATGGAACATTGGTGGCGTGACTCTACACAGGCTGTTCATGTTACCTGTCAAGCATGGTAAGACAGGAGAGTATCGTAAACTCTCTCATGCCATGGCATCTGAGCTGCGACCAATGTTTGTCAAGATGAAGGTACTCATCATTGATGAGAGTAGTATGGTATCGAATGTCATGCTGGCATGTTTACTTGTATACATCTTTGTCTCAAAGAAATACTTGGTGCTGATGATGGTCAGCCATTTGGTGGTAAGACTGTTGTTGTGTTTGGTGATCTCCTACAACTTGCACCTGTGAATGGACAGCATGCCTTCAGAGCACTGACTGTCAAGGATGCAAAAAAAAACAAAACAATTGGATGCATTGGGGAGATCAATCTTTGGAAGCTGTTTACTTACATAGCGCTGTATGAAAATATGTGGCAGAGTCGTGATCTGGGGTACAAAATTTTTTGTATCAGGCTCAAATTGGGTCATTGTCAGAGAAAAATGTTTCTCTCTTGAGGACATGATGCATCAGTACTGACTGCAATAATCTGACAGTAGCATGTGATCTTTTCACTTCTGTCTACTCAAAATCTGCTTGAATTGTGTGCCTCATGCCTCAATTGAAGCACTGTGCTGAGTTCAACAGCATTATGTTGCAGAGACAGGGTCAAGAGATCATTACTCTGCATGCTGTTGACACTGTTGACACTGCTGATGGTGCAATCTTGAGCTGGAATCTAGTAGCAAAGCTATCCAAGCATTTGTCTGAGCTAAAGTCAGATGTGTCTCATACAGCAGGATTAGAAGCTATTCTGTGTGCATGAATGCACACATCATGCTACGATGAAACCTTGATGTTGAACATGGCATGGTAAATGGTGCAATGGGACATGTGGTTGACTATGAAGTCAATGTTCAGAGGACATTCATTGAGGCACTTGTGGTGAAATTTGGCAACATTGAGCAGTCCTTCCAATCCCATCCAAGTTTTACTTCATAAGTAACTCCTGAGCCAAGATATTTGTGTTTTTATGATTGGAAAATCAAAAACAAGATGGCGGACCTCACGATCAAAGAATTTTTTAAAATTCTTGGGGACAAAGATTCTTGAACCGTGAAGCTGAAAATTCTTTGATCGCCAGGTGGGAAGAGATGGCCAGAACCCCATTCTTTGTTCACAAAACATACATATAAATTTTCCCATTGACTTATAATGACATAACTTTTGAATACCTTAATATTTTTTCACCAAAGACAAAGTGGCATGTTCAGCCATCAAAGCTCTTTCAAATGAGCCATCTCATAGACCGGCACACCACACAACGGCCATGCAGGGTCACATCCAAAATCCCAAAAGCTGCCTCCAAAAATGGATAATTTTGCATTTTTCAGCGTTTTCATACGCAAAGACCATAAGTCCGACTAAAAACGCAATTTGGCAAATCAAGAGATCAACCATGCCCCACCATGCATACCAAATTTTAAGCAAATCTGTTGAATGGGTCCAAAGTTATTAATGCCCAAACTTTTGATTTTAGTATGTAAGTGACCGCTGAACCCTAACTATAGGGGCACCGCATCACTATAACATACATATATATACATATATATATATATATATATATATATATATATATATGCAATAGAGTGTGGACACAAAACCCATTGCATAAATCCTTTTATTTACACATATGTGGGATAAATCTAACCACCCCAAATTTATCCCACACATGTGGGATAAATGCAAACTGTCAATCAAACCCCCCTACCTGCACTACTTCTAAGCTTTCACTTTCCCCACAACTGTATTAAAATGTGTAGTCTCCTTCAACTGCTGTCCCTGTTTTCTTTCTTTGCTACTCATGAATGTACTCTCCTCTCTTTCCTCCTAAATGCAAGCAAGAACCACTGCACACACACAAAAAACTATTTTTTTAACACATACCAGTGGCACAAAAAAATGTTACACCTCACTGCTTCAACTTGCCTCCAATTCACTTTCGCTCCTGCACAGCACACCACTGCCGCTCTACCACCCAGCACATTGAATACCGAAAATACACAAAACTACAACAAATGCTGTGAAAAATAAACTGCTCCCTTCATTTTCTTTCATATCTAACTACCAAAATACAGCATCACACTCACCCCTCATCCACAGACCCTGTTGCAGTTTCCACTCTCTCCACTTTTTCCAGTGCCACATGCTCCGAATCCAAAAGCTGCCACCGCTACTTCCCCACTACTTCTTAGAATGTACACCAATGATGATAAAATCCCTACATCCCCACTCTCTTGTCATACTCCTTTGGATATACTTTTATTTGAAAAAAATGCTGACGCCTTCAACTGCACAGTGTCCCTCGCTAACACCAGCCACCATTTATTTCAAATATTTTCATACAGACTCTCACTCCACCAATCAACAATTACCTTGCAACATCATAATGCTGGAACAACCATGACATCCCCTAGTAACCACTGTGATCAGTGTAAGGACACCATTAAAAAGTCCACTGCATTCTCACTTTTTTTAAACGAAATACCAATAACATATATCTATATCTATATCTATATCTATATCTATATCTATATCTATATCTATATCTACATATATATCAAACTAAAATACTGCCTCCATATTGCATAAATTGGACATGCAATGAGGAGCTGTGGGACAAAGGATTTATTTTCACTCGTCCCCCAGTGACCTTGGGTAAATCACTCATGGCTCTGTTACGCTTCACCACTCATGAGGTTAGCTGAGGTCACCAGGGCACTCATGAAAATAAATCCTTTATCCCATGGCCCCCCATCCCATATCATATATATATATATATATACTATATATATATATATATATATATATATATATATATATGGGCTACATGATGGGCATGAGTGGAATATGGAAAATATTTTCTCTCCTGCAGAGTGAGCCTGGATATTTCACAAGTGCCGAAGGCATGAGTGGAATATACAGTGCTCACGAGGCAGGAGTGAAAATATTTTTCATTTTCCACGATGTGCACATCATGTGTCTTATTTATATGATGGGGCACTGTTGCAAAATATACAATTTGCGTGGGATTAGTGCAGGTTTAGTGCAGCTTTGCATGGCTTTGAGCGATTGCATGGCTTTACGTGGCTTTGCGAGGGTTTAGCATGGGTTTCAGGGGTGTAATAAAGGGTATTTATTTTAACTGTGCTGACGTCATCAGGATTCATTTCACTGCAGTGGAAATAACATGGTTTATTTCACTGCAATATGTCTCACCCCCATTGTATAAATATATATATATATATATATATATATTTTATAGAGGTGCAGTTGTGCCCCCATATTTAGGGTTATGAAGGCACTTCTATGTTAAACTTGAAATTTGGTATGCACGGTGGGGCATGGTAGATCTCTTGATTGCCAAATTTCGTTTTGGTCAGACTTACAGTTTTTGCGCACCAAAACTCTGAAAATGTGCTTTTCACCAGTTTTGTGAGCAGTTGTTTGGATTGTGTACATGGCACTGTGGCCATTCTGTGGCCTGCTGATCTGTAACTTGGCATGTATAAAGAGCTTGAGTCAAGGAACATGCCACTTTTTGTTTGGTGAAAAAATATTAATCTGTTCAAAAATAATTAAACTTTTTAGCTCCCATTATAAGTCTATGGAAAAATTTGTATGGTTATTTTGTGAAAGAAGAATGGTGCTTTGGCCACCTTGTCACTCCTCATGACCAAAGTATTTTCAGGCTCAAGATCAAACAATGTTTGATCGTGAGAATTTTTTTTTTTAATTCAATATTTATTAAGTTTCTTTGTAACTATCCAAACACATTTGTGTACATGAATGATTACATATAGGAACATTTTAAAACCACACTGTGATGTAAAAAATATAAAGCAGGATTAAAATTAATAAAACCTCAAATCCCAGGCCCCCCTTCCCACTCCCACACTTCCTCCCAGACTATAATCTATTTTCACCCCCACCTTAAAGGTGCCAATAAAAGTATCCGTTCCTTTCCTTCCACCTCCCTTGTGAGGGAAGAGGAAAGAATAGAATGGATTCTACTCTGCTTATAAAGATCCAGTATATATTAGCTGTTTTTCACTGCATCACATTGTTTTACCACTTAAGAACTTCTGTTACAGTGTGTACAAGACATGTAGGGTTTCCCATCTTTTTTTGTACAGTCCCATTCAGTTTGTGAGGCTAGCCATCATTTTTTCCATATGTAGGTTATGGAGGAGTTCCTGCAGCCACTCAGAGTATGAGGGCTGGAGTGAGTCCTTCCGGTGTTTTAAAACCACTTTTTTTATGGACATAGCAATCAATGTAATGTGATAATTCCTGGTCATAGTTGGAAAACCTGTAAAATCACCTAGTAGGCAGATTTTGGGTATGAAATAATCTTGTAGGCCCAACAAGGGATCTATCTTAGTTTTAATGAGGTCCCAAAGTGGGGTAATATTTAGGCACTCCCAGAACAAATGAAACAGGGTGACTATGCCACCTTTACATCTATTACAGGTGGGAGTCTCCGCCCATCCCATTTTATACATTTTAAACGGGGTTAAATACACGTCATTCAGGAATTACATTTGCATTAACTGATGTCTGTCTTGTGTGATTAATTTGTGACAGGATTTCAAGATTTTAAACCAGTTGGTGCCTACATTCAGATACAGGTTATTCCAATATTTAGAGATACCGTCTATTTTTGGGAAAACCAATGGGTAGAGGAGAGCATATAGTGAGGAGACAGCATGTGGGGCTGAGGCCATTATTCTGCCTATTGAGATCCAATCCTTTGGGTCGTCGGGGGGAGGGATTCTTTCCATAGAATTTTATGAGCATATGGCAAATCTGAAATACCTTATATGCCCATTTATTGGGAAGGCCAAATTTAACTAAGAGATCCATAGTATTTAACCATTCTTGATTTGGAGTACAAAAATCCCAAACCTTGAAGTTTTTAAGGGGAGGGATCCAGTTCACTGGGATTATTGTCCCCCATAGTTTGAAACTGGTGTTTTGGAGAATAGGTTGGGAGAGATCATGCATGTTATTGTATCATAAGGCAGTGATTATGTATACGAACAGAGTGACCCAGTGGACCATTATAAAGTGTAGCAGGCAGACTTTTATATTTAAAAAAAGTAGAGCAGATGGGTTTATTCCTGCTGTGATTGCTAGTTTTTTTCTATAATTACCCAGAAAGGGGTATAATTCAATGGGTCCTGAGGAGCAGGAAGTGCTGACCATCGGAGATATTTACTTAAATGACTCGCCCAGTGATATAGGGTGAAATGGAGGACCTTAAGCCCACCTAGATGTTTTGGAGCAGCTAATTTATGAAACACACGTCGTGGGGTTTTCCCCTTTCCATATGAACTCAGATATACTGCTGTGGATATTTTTAAACCATAACTTGCGCAGCCATATATTCAAGAGGCTTAGAGGGTAGAAATTGCGTGGGAGGATATTCATCTTAATAATGTTCACTTGACCCCATAAGGTTAATGGAAGAACCTGCCAGCACTTTAAATCTTGTTGGATGGTCCTGTGCAGATCATCCAGGTTCATTTTCTGCATTTGTGTGTCACTAGTTGACAAATGAACTCCTAGATATTTTATTGATCCAGGATCCCATTTCAGGCCAAGTTCAATTACTTCTTGTTTAAGTACTTTTAGGTTTAGAGGGAAAACTAAGGATTTTCCTGCATTAAGCTTGTAATTAGAAAGGGAGCTATACTCCTGTACTATTTCTAACAGTGTTTGTATTGAAGGTTTGATTTGGGTAATATGGAGCAAGATGTCATCTGCAAATACTGCAATCTTAGTGTTAATGGAGCCTAACTGCATCCCTTGTATACCGAGGGATGTCTGGATGTCAACTATGAGGGGGCCCCAAATATAAATTGAATAAAAGGGGAGATAAGGGACAACCCTGCCACGTTCCAGCCTCCAGGGGAAAACTGGGGGAGAGGGTACCATTACAAAAAACATTTGCTGTAGGGATAGATTATAGTACTTTTAACCATAAAATGAACTGAGTGGGAAAACAAAATCTGTGCAGAGTTCTAAATAAGAACTGCCAATCCACCCTTTCGAAAACCTTCTCCACATCCAGAGAAACCAGAGCCATGGCCTGAGGGGAACCTCTGGATGCAGAGAAGACGTGAGAGAGTCGACGAAGATGACCTGCAGAGGATCTACCCCTCATAAAACCCACTTGGTCAGAAGTGATGAGTGATGGGAGAACCTGCTCAACCCTTTGTGCTAGTAATTTAGGAAGGATTTTAAGGTCAGTGTTAAGAAGGGATATGGGCGGGTAATTAGATATCTGGGATGGGTCCCTTCCCGGTTTGGGAAGGACAACTATTGTTGCTTCTAAAATCTTGGGGTCTATATCTGTTTCATTTAACATAGATGAAAAGACTGCGAGTAACCAGGGGGCTAATTGGGGGGGGGGTGAATTTTTTGTAGAAATCTGAGAAGTAACCATCTGGACCTTGGGCCTTGTCTGAGGGTAGATCTTTAATAATTTGGATTATATCAACTTTAGTGAATGGTCCAGTTAATCCCTTTATTTGATCTGGGGTTTGAGTGGGGAGCGGGAGACCATCTAGATAATTGTATACAGTTTGCTGGGATGGGAGGTTGGGCATGCTGGCATACAACTTTTTATAATAGTTCTCAAATTCTTTATTTATATCTTCAGCCTGAGTGATTGGTGGTCCCAGAGGATTTTTTTGTAGTACAGTGATGCATTTTGTGGTTTCCATTTTTTTAAGCCGGAGAGCTAAAAGTACATTTTTTTTCTTTTTCCCTAATTTGATCAAGAATGATTTTGGCCTCCTGGGTCTCTTTATGTTTCTTATTGACTGCCCATTTAATAAAGTCTCCTCTGATGCAAACCTTTAGTGCTCCCTGTGATGCTTGGACAGCTGGTTCTGATTACTCTATGATTTTTGTAAAATAAAAATGTGTTATTGAGTGTCTCTCATGAGACATGCTGAGACAGCCTGTTGGATGACCCCCCCCCCCCCAGGTTTCACTTTAAAAGACAGGATATGTTAAACAGCAGATCTCTGTAATGCAATTAACTTCTCAGTTTCCTTTGAAAGCTAGGAAGTGGAATATCCATTTTATGACGTCCTCAGGAAGCCAAGTTAAATTGCATCTGGTGTCACAAAGCACATTATGCCTCAGTGAGATCTGGCAGTTAGTCATAAAAAGTCCTTTGATGTGTTCGAGAAAGGAAACTGCTCATGGATCAAAGGGACTGAGAAATCACAGTCTTAATTAAGAGTGTCATCATTTGGAAAATGAGTTTTGCTGAAGTCAAAGAATTTAATACCTCTTGATGGGACTTCCTGTTATATATTTATACTGTATATATGTATATGTGTGTATATATGTATATGTGTGTATATATATATATATATATATCTATATATATCTATCTATATATATAGATAGATATATATAGATATATAGATATATATATATATATATATATATATATATATATCATGAAAAGGAGGAGCTAGATGATGACATCATGGAGAAGGCAGGTTCAAGACAGTGTTTTATTTATGCTGTGACTGATCTTTAGAGACATTCTTGTTTGGACTCTCTTAAAAACAACATCTATTTCACACACTGTTAGAAGGTATACATTAGAGAGTCAAGTCTGAGGCCCTGTTCACACTGTGGGACACTGGAAAATGGTTATTTAAACAGTTCTTAGAAATGGATTAAAGCTTACCATTCAAAGCATCCACACTGTGTAAAGCAAGTTTAAAAATGTGTTGGTTCCTTTACAAATCCGTGTCAGTATGTTCTCACTGGTGTCTATTGATCCATTTTCTGGCACTCTCAGCACCTGAAAGCTGCTTACCATCATGCTTTGCGGCGACATTGAAAGCTTCAGAATCATGCTCTGGAAACCATGTCATCCCGCTCTCACTGATGGTAAATCCAAATTACAATAGGAACTGTTTTGAAAACCGTGCTCAAGCTTACCTCGAAGCAGAGTTTGAGCACGGTTCACTAAAACTATTCGCAAGTCATGCCAAATGTGAATGCAAACCGTACTAGTAGCTATTTAAAATGTTTTGCCACCGATAAAACATTTTCAATAGCACAGTGTGAACAAGGCCTGAGTGTACTGTGGTAGGAATTTGCACTTTTAAACCTTATTCTTTCAAAAGATTGTAAGTTTTGTGATACATTTTTCTCTATTTACATTTTACGTATTTTTTATCTATTTTAAGTAAAACCTTTTATTTTAAGAGACTACTTGGTGTGCCTTTGAAATTCTTTCTTTGACAAGTGAAGCATATATGGTTAAAGCTGACACTGTGCATAGCTTACTGGCTAATCAAACTGGGAAAGTTAAGAGTTTATTCTGAAGTCTTTCATAGAGTTTTTAAGGGTTCATTTTGTACACCTGGTTAGGTGCCCATAGGTGAAAGATATCTGGTCCCCCCAAAGAGCAGAATTATCTGAGCCTGTACATTGGATATGCTAGCAGGAGGTTCACAGTTTGAATCCCTCCAGAACTTGAGACCAAAGGTTGATTCAAACCCACAAAACAGACAGGAGGGTTACCCTGTTCTGTTCCTGTTCACAATATTGTGCTCAGAGGTTGGCACTGTGGGAGCAGAGGGCCTGACCTGCTGAGTGGGGTTGTGACAGATTGGTTGGCAGTAGTGTGCATAAGTTTGGTATTGCAAGATTTTATTGTTCAATGTGTCAGCGTGATACTGTCAGCTCACTTGCAAAACAAAAAAGAAAAATGCAGTGATTTATTTTTAAAAAAGAAAACAGAACTATATCACTTGGCTTACAGTCAAGTTCCTACTGTTTTATTTTTTTTTTCTAAAGTGCAAGTCAGAGTAGCAGTAGTTAGGGAAGAAGATGGCGTACAACTACAGTCGTCACACTGTAGACTACTTAAAGCAGTTGTGCAGGGACAGAGGAGTCCCATACAAGGTGAAAGTCACCAAACAGAACCTCGTGGATGCTCTGATGGTAGCGGATACCCAGAGCATCGAGTCACAGACAGTGACTGTAAAGGACCGAACCTTGAGTGTGTAAAGGGCTAGCGGCCAGTGCAGTGTCCAGATCCAATGAGGCGGGCAGCGGGGCAGTGCCAGCGAAGGGCCACAGCAGCAGGGGAAGGTCACCAACATTCTGGATCCAGAAGTACTCAAGCTGCAGATTGAGTTGCGCAGAATAGAGCTGGAGTTCCAGAGAAGAGAGAAGAGAAGCGAGAACAGCAAGCTGCAGAGGAGAAGAGGGAGTGAGAACAGCGAGCTGCAGAGGAGAAGAGGGAGCGAGAACAGCAAGCTGCAGAGGAGATGAGGGAGCAAGAACGGCGAGAGGCAGACCATGAACAGCAGGAGGCAGACCGTGAGGAGCGTGAGCGCCAGAGCTGACATGAATTGCAGAAGCTATGACTCCAACTACCAGCACCAGAGCAGGTAAATGGCTTAGGTTTAACTGGGACTACAGGACTGGGTTACAAATTGAATTCTGAATTGATAGCCGAATTTAAAGAAGGGGAGGAGATGGATGCCTTTTTAAATTCTTTTGAAAAAGTTTGTATTCAGGCTAAAATTCCTAGGGAGTCCTGGAGCTTCCAGCTATCCCCACTACTTACCGGGAAAGCTCGGGATGCATTGGGTCAAATGGACAATGAAGACAGTAATGATTACAGCAAAATTAAAGCTGCGCTGTTAAAAAAATTTGAATTAACTGCTGAATCATACAGAGCTAAATTCTGTAAGCTCAGGAGAAGCCCTGACATGAACTACGAGGAGCTAGCCACAAAACAACATCAGTTTCTAAAACATTGGTGGGAAGGAATTGAAACAAACTCTGTTGACAAAATTTAAAATGTGATTTTGTTAGAACAGTTTTTCTGGGCATGCCCAGCTGAGCTGAAAACCTGGCTGGAGGACTGAGATTCCAAAACAGTGCAAGAGGCTGCTGAACTTTTGGACCACTATGCCAAGAGAAGACCTGCTCTGAGAGTGAATGGGGCGGGTGTGGCAGTGCAGAAAGGGAAAAGTGCACCTTCAGGGCAGCTAAAACCCTCACTGCCTCCACCAAAACCAGTTAGCCCCAGGTTTCAGAGAAAAGATTTCTCTAAGAAAAGGAATAAATGTTGGTTGTGTAAAGATACTGGGCATATTGCCGGACAGTGTCCCAAATAGACAATCAATACTCAAGGTGGTGCTAGGAAGGAAGTGGGTTGTTTGTGTGTCCCTGGAAACATGACTGTGAACATGAGAGAACACATGCACCCAGTCATGGTGAATGGTGTACAGACACAAGGGTTAAGGGACACAGGGGCATCCCTGACATTGGTAAAAGGGGATCTGGTACAGCCTGGTCAGCTTATATCCAACAAATACATCACTGAGATAGGGGAGCTAAACATGTGGCTCAAGGGCTGGTGCCAGGAAAAAGGACACAAATGTGTAGGGAACTGGCAACAGTTTTGGGAGCAAAAGTTCTTTAAATTTGATGGACTGCATCTGACTAAGGAGGGAGTCAGTGCATTGGGGCAGAAGTTTGATGTCTTTACAGAATATTTAAACTAGTAAATGGGGAGAGGGGTGCAGCACCCCATACATCGAATGGGAAGAACACCCTTCCCCCCTCAGCTAGTGGTCAAACAGGAGTTCAGCATGTTTGTATTTCATTTGCATCACTAGGTAAGGCAAAAGGTTCATCTCACCATGGGGAAACTGCAGACCTCACCCAACAACTAACATACTGAAATCTGGCCAATGGAAAATCATGTACACAAATGCTCGCAGTCTGGGAAACAAGATCCCAGACTTGCAGGCATAATGACAGAGGCTAAACTGGACATAGTAGCCATTAGCAAGACATAGTTTACCAGTAACCACACTTGGGAGACTTCAGTACCAGGCTATGTACTATTCTGAAGAGACCGAGGTTCAAAAAGGGGGGGGGGGGTGGAGTGGCCCTTTATGTCAATGAAAATATCTAAGCTACAGAAATTCAGAATACACATAAGGAGCCAGAAGAACTGTGGGTCACCCTGGAAACAGGAAATGGGACAGTCATATGAACTGGGGTTGTGTACAGGCCTCCAGACCAGGGGGAGGACACAGACACATTACTGTTAGAAGATATACAAAACATGACAGCTAAAGGGGAGGTTCTGATAATGGGAGACTTCAACATGCCAGATACAGATTGGTCAATACCAGCAGGAACATCTGCCAGAACTAGACACATGGTGGATTCCCTGTGGGGGGGGGACTCAAACAACTGGTACAACAACCCACAAGAGACAGGACTATCCTAGATCTAGTACTGACTAACAGGGAAAGGATCACAGATATCCAGGTAGAAGGTCTCCTGTGGGCCAGTGACTATCACATGGTATGGTTACGTTTGGTCACTAGAACTAAATCATCCCATTCCAAGGCAGAAATATGGGACTTCAGAGGAGCTGACATTGATAAGATGGCCAACAGAGTTAAGCTAGCCCTGGCAAAAAGAAATACATGTGAGGGGGTACAGGCAAAGTGGGCAAGCATTAAGGATGCAATACTTGAAGCAACGTCCCATTGTGTTAGAGAGAAAAGGAAGTACAAAAGGAAAAGGAAACCACTTTGGCTCTCAAAAACAGTAGCAGAAAAGGTCAGAGCCAAAAGGCTGGCCTTCAGGAAATATAAGGGAACGCAGCAGGATGAAGATAGGGAGGCATATTAAACTTCCCTAAGGGAAGCAGGGAAGGCAGTAAGGCAGGCAAAGACCCAAACCGAGGAAACACTAGCACAAACAGTAAAAGAAGGTGACAAGACTTTATATAGCTACATTAGTGAAAGGAGAAAGTCCAGATGGGGTATTGCTAAGATCAAAGGGGATAAGGGTGCATGTGAGAAGGAGGACCATGTAAAAGCATCTATCCTAAATAGATACTTTTGCTTAGTATGTACTGAAGAGAAGGTAGGGCAGGGCCCACTGCTCAGCACCATGGGCACAGGGGGGAAGGAAGTGTGCACTAGTCCCTTCACAAAAGAAAGGGTCCTACAAGAGCTCGATAAGCTCAGGGTGGACAAGGCAATGGGACCTGATGGCATACATCCCAGGGTACTAAAAAAGCTAAGGGTGGAACTAGCAGAGCCATTATCAGAACTGTTTAGTGAGTCTCTGAGCACAGGAGAGGTCCCAAAAGACTGTAGAAGGGCTCATGTGATCCTGCTTCACAAGAGTGGTAGCAGGGAGGAGGCAGGGAACTACAGACCAGTCAGTCTTACATCAGACATGGGCAAGATTATGGAAGCACTCCTTAAGGATAGTGCAACGCCTGGAATCCATAGAAGCACAGGATCCAAGACAACATGAGTTTACAAAAGGAAGGTTCTGTCAAACTAATCTCATAGATTTCTTTGACTGGGTAACCAGAGTGGTGGACCAAGAGGGAGCAGCTGATGCCGCCTACCTTGACTTCAGCAAAGCTTTCGATACTGTTCCACATAGATGATTGATTAATACGTTGGGTAGGTTCGGGGTGGGTCAGAAGTTGGTCAACTGGGTGGCAAACTGGTTGGCGGGCAGAATACAGAAAGTGGTGGTAAATGGTATACAGTCAGAAGAGATGCAAGTCACAAGTGGGGTACCTCAGGAATCAGTTCTGGGGCCAGTCCTCTTCAATATCTTCATCAGTGACATTGCAGATGGACTGGAGGGTAAGGTTTGTCTGTTTGCAGATGACACCAAGATCTGCAACAGAGTAGATGATCCAGATGGGCTGGGCAGAATGAGAAGCGATCTGGATAAATTAGCAAAATGGTCAGAAGAGCGGAAACTGAAGTTTAACGCAAAGAAGTGCAAGATCATGCACATAGGGAAGAGAAACCCTGAAGCCACCTATAGGCTGGGAGGGGAGTTGCTGGCAGTCACAAGGGAAGAAAGAGACTTGGGTGTCATCATCACAGATGACCTGAAATCATCCAAGCAGACCACTAAAGCAGTAGGAAAGGCTAGAGGGATGTTGGGGTGTATTAGTAGGGGTATCACAAGTTGGAAGAGGGAGGTAATAATCCCTCTTTACAAGACACTGGTTAGGCCCCATCTGAAGTACTGTGTGCAGTACTGGAGGCCACACCTTCACAAGGACATTAACCAAATTGAGGCAGTCCAGAGAAGGGCAACCAAAATGGTGCAGGGACTGCATCAGAAAACATATGAGGACAGATTAACGGAGCTCAATATGTATGCCCTAGAGCAAAGGAGGGAGAGAGGTGATATGATCAAACATTCAAACATCTTAAGGGCATTAACAAGGTGGAAGAGTCTAACATGTTTCAATATAAGAAAAATAGCAGGACAAGAGGACACAGCATGAGATTAGAGGGAGGCCGATTAAGGGGTAATGTGAGGAAGTTCTTTTTCACAGAAAGGGTGGTGGATGCATGGAACAGCCTACCTCAGGAAGTGGTGGATATGAATACAGTGCAGGGCTTCAAACAGGCATGGGATAGGCATAAGGGAGCAATACAGATGAGTATGAATAGATAGGCCATTGACAGAGCAAATGTCGATGGCACATTCATAAGGCAGAAAAAGAAATGGGCAGACTGGATGGGCCTTGTGGTCCTTATCTGCCATCAACTTCTATGTTTCTATGTTACTTTACTGGTGGGGAGAAAACATTGCCCCTTGCTAGTGTTCTCCTTGACTGAGGTGAAACAGGGGGAACTGTGCAACAGGTGGCTGTAGCCAAAACCTTAGCAGTGGATGCGATCCTGGGCAACAATCTCAAACAGGGGATGGTATGTGCAGTTACCCATAGCCAAGCAGCAAGGGGAAATTGTAGTTCCCTGAACCCCACAGAAGCCATTGTGGAAACCACTGAGAGGCTGGCTCCCCAGCCTGTGTCTCCAGATGTGGAGACTAATGAAAAGGGGGGTAGAAATTTCCTCAGTAGCAGTTAATCACACAGCTATGGAAGGTTACTCCAAAGAGGGAGGGGTGACCATTGTCAAAGGGTTAGGATTGACAGTGATCTTGAGTGCCCTGATGCTAGTGCTAGGGACCCTAGTTTAGAGACAGAAGGGGACCTGTCCCATGCCTTGGGAATGTGTGAGAGATTTGCAGCTGCTCAGAGCAGTGACCCTAGTCTAATGAAGCTGAGGACTTGGGCAGACTCTGATGGAACACATGAAGGTGACTACAGACATAAGGTTTATTGGGAAAATGTACTGATGTATACTCAGGCTGTACAGACAGAGGTAGGGGTGCTAGGCAGGTAGCTTGTCATTCCCCAGGGGTATCGTGAGCAGTTGCTCAAGATTGTACATTATATTCCCTTGTCTGGTCATCTGGGAATCGTGCACACTATGCAGTGGTTGGCCCAGAATTTCTATTGGCCTAACTTCACCCAGCAGGTGAAGGAGTATTGCAGTCTTGTCACCGGTTCCAAGAAATAGGGAAGGCGGGCAAGAAAACCCAAGCCACCCTGATTCCATTGCCCATAATGGAGGAGCCATTCCAGAGGGTGGGAATGGATATTGTGGGGTCTTTAAATACCCCCAGCTCCTCAGGGAAGAGATTCATCCTGACTGTGGTGGATTATGCCACCCGGTACTCAAAGGAAGTCACCCAATCCTCACTGAGGACAGACAAAGTGGCAGATGCCTTACTTGGGATTTTCTCCCGTGCTGGGTTTCCGCAGGAGGTTATCACCAATTGAGGGGGTTCCTTCATGTCAGACCTGATGAAATGTTTATGGGGGAAGTGTGGGGTGGTGCAGAGATGCATGACACCGTATCACCCACAAGCCAATGGACTTGTGGAAAGATTCAGTGTTACCCTGAAGTCCATGCTCTGGGCACTTGCTGAACAGCATGGGAGGGAATAGGAGAAATATCTTCCCCACCTGTTGCTTGCATACAGGGAGGTGCCACAAGAGTCAACAGGATTTTCCCCCTTCAAACTCTTATAAGGATGCCAGGTACATTGGCCCCTAGACTTGATCCTGGAGGACTGGGAAGGCAAGCACACCATCTAGGAAATTCCCATAGTGGATTATGTCCTTAGGTTTAGGGAAAGGCTAAAGGAGCTTACAGGGACAGCCCAGAGCAACCTGGCAGCTGCCCAATAGAAACAAAAAGTGTGGTACGATCACAGAGCCAGAGCTCACTCATACATGGTGGATCAGGAAGTCATGGTCCTTATTCCAGTCCGGAAAGACAAGCTGCAGGCTGAGTGGGCAGAACCGTACAAAGTAGTTCGGAAGGTAAATGATGTGAACTATATTATAGTGTTACCTGACCGAAGACAGACAGAAAGGATGTACCATGTCAACATGATGAAGCCATATGCCAATAGGGCTGACATGGTGTTTGCAGTGTGTAGTCCTGGGGAGGGGACGGACGAAGGAGACCCCCTTCTGGACTTGCTGGAAGAAAGTATGAGGGAGTCCTCTGTGTAGTCAGTTAAATTGTCTCCCCAGCTGACCCCAGACAAGATCCAGGAAGTAAGGCAGGTTTTAGCAGACTTTGCCCCATTGTTTGACGCCAAGTCTGGACTAACCCCCTTAGCGACTCATGATGTGGAGACAGGGACATAGATGCCCATACAGCAGACAGCATATCGGGTGTCGGAGGCTGTCCAAAAGGACATTAGGAGGGAAGTGGAAGAGATGCTAGATTTAGGGGTAATCCAAAGATCCCACAGCCCCTGGCCACACCCATAGTCCTTGTGCCCAAGCCAGATGGCTCTACTCATTTCTGTGTGGACTATCATGGACTGAATGCAGTCAAAAAGTCAGATGCCCACCCGATGCCCCAGACAGACAAACTCCTGGACAAGTTGGGGGTGACCTGCCTTATGGCCATTGACCTGACCAAGGGGTATTGGCAGGTAGAGTTGATGGACAGAGCTAGGGAGAGGTCAGCCTTCATCACTCCGATAGACTTATTTGAATTTAAAGTAATGCCTTTCAGAATGAAGAAAGCCCCGGGTCACTTTCCAAAGGATGGTGAACCAGGTGTTAAATGGTGCTGAGAAGTATACTGTGGCGTACCTGGATGACACTGCCATCTTTAGTGCCAGCTGGGAGGAATACCTGTCCCACCTTAGGGAAGGGCTGGGCAGGATACAGAGGGCTGGGCTCACTGTCAAAGCTGAGAAGTGCCAGGTGGCCATGGGAGAAGTGGCATACCTCAGGCATGTGGTGGGCCAGGGACAGCTCCGTTCTAACCAAATAAAAATAGAGGTGATCCAGGCGTGGCTCAGACCAGAAATGCAGAAGCAGTCAGGAGAATTTGGGCATAGTATTTGATGACCGTCTCACGTTTAAATCACAGGTGTCAGCGGTAGTCAAAACTTCCTTTTACCATCTGAGGAATATCACCCGGGTGAAGCACCTGGTTCCTCCAGAGGATCTTCCAACGTTGATCCACGCTTTCGTTACCTCCCGCCTTGACTATTTCAATGCCCTTTACCTGGGGCTACTGGGGGTTGAACTTCGCCGCCTGCAGCTAGTGCAGAATGCGGCAGCCAGGTTGTTGACTGGATCTTCTAGGTCCAGCCATATAATGCCTGTGCTCCGTGGACTGCACTGGCTGCCAGTTTTTTGGCAAATTACCTTCAAGGTCGGTTTGCTGACCTATAAAGCCCTACAAGATCAAGGACCTACTTACCTGAAAGAGCTCCTGTATCCCTACTATCCTCCCCGCTCCCTCCGATCCACTGACGAGGGATTGCTAGAGATTCCCAGGGTTCGTTTAAAAACTTCAGGGGCTAGATCATTAAGTTTTATGGCCCGGACTCTGTGGAATTCTCCACCTCATCAGGTGCGAAATTGCCCGACTATCCAAAGCTTTAAAGGAGCTTTGAAGACACATCTTTTTAGTATAGCTTTTAATGATTTATGTTAGTTTTAATTCTGTCTATTTATTGTTTTATGGATTGTACAGGTGCTTTGGTTATGAGAAAAGCGCCTTATAAAAATAAAGAATGAAATGAAATGAAATGAAAGGAGTTTTCTTGGGACAGCAGGGTACATAGAACAATTGTACCCAATTACAGTGCCCTGGCAGCTCCCCTATCTGACCTGGTAAAAAAAAGGATGCCAAAGAAAATTATCTGGGGGCCAACCTGTGAAGAAGCCTTTACCCGGTTGAAGGAGGCACTGTGCAGTGCTCCTGTTTTGACAAGACCTGACTATAGCAGACCCTTTATAGTTCAGACTGATGCCTCAGACATGGGTACTGGGGTAGTACTGAGTCAGACATCCAACCAATGGAAAGATCACCCAGTAGTGTACCTAGGTAAAAAGTTACTTTCCAGGGAGCAGGTATATTCTACCATGGAAAAGGAGTGTCTTGCCATAGTGTGGGCCCTAAAGAAGTTGGAACCATACTTGTATGGGCAGCATTTTGTTGTACAAACTGACCACAACCCCCTGGTTTGGCTGATGCAAATGGGGAAGAATAATGGTAGATTGTTAAGATGGAGTCTTGCTTTGCAAGGGTATGATATGACAATATTACATAGGGCTGGAGTGAAAAATCAGAACTCAGATGGGTTGTCTCGCATTTATGCAGAGTGAACTGATTTGGGAAGCTTATCCCATGCAGGGGATAGAGCCCCCAAATTCAGTCTAGGTAGGGAGGATTGTGACACTTGGACAGCTGGTTCTGATTATCGGTGATTTTTGTAATATAAAAATGTGTTATTGAGTGTCTCTCATGAGACATGCTGAGACAGCCTGTGGGATAACCACCTCCCCCTCAAGGTTTCACTTCAAAAGACAGGATATGTTAAACAGCAAATCTCTGTAATGCAATTAACTTCTCAGTTTGCTTTGAAAGCTAGGAAGTGGAATATCCATTTTATGACGTCCTCAGGAAGCCCAGTTAAATTGCACCTGGTGTCACAAAGCACATTACACCTCAGTGAGATCTGGCAGTTAGTCATAAAAAGTTCTTTGATGTGTTTGAGAAAGGAAACTGCTCATGGATCAAAGGGACTGAGAAATCAGTCTTAATTAAGAATGTCATCATTTGGAAAATTAGTTTTGCTGAAGTCACAGAATGTAATACCTCCTGATGGGACTTCCTGTTGTGTGTGTGTGTGTGTGTGTGTATATATATATATATATATATATATATATATATCCTGAAAAGGAGGAGCTAGATGATGACATCATGGAGAAGGCAGGTTCAAGACAGTGTTTCAATTATGCTGTGACTGACCTTTAGAGACATTCTTGTTTGGACTCTTTTAAAAACAACATCTATTCCATGCACTGTTAGAAGGTATACATTAGAGAGACAAGTCTAAGTGTGCTTTGGTAAGAATTTGCACTTTTAAACCTTATTCATTTAAAAGATCCTATGTTTTGTGATATATTGTTCTATATTTACATTTTACATATTTTTTTATCTATTTTAAGTAAAACCTCTTATTTTAAGAGACTACTTGGTGTGCCTTTGAAATTCTTTCTTTGACAAGTGAAGCATATATGGTTAAAGCTGACACTGTGCACAGCTTACTGGTTTACCAAACTGGGAAAAGTAAGAGTTTATTCTGAGGTCTTTCATACAGTTTTTAAATGTTCATTTTGTACACCTGGTTAGATGTCCGTAGGCGAAAGATATCTGCCCCCCCAAAGAGCAGAATTATCTGAGCCTGTACATTGGGTATGCTAGCAAGAGGTTCACAGTTTGAATCTCTCCAGAACTTGAGACCAAAGGTTGATTTGAACCCACAAAACAGACAGGAGGGTTACCCTGTTCTGTTCCTGTTCACAATACTGCGCTCGGAGGTTGGCACTGTGGGAGCAGAGGGCCTGACCTGCTGAGTGGGGTTGTGACACTCCCCACTCCATAGATGGAGAGGAGGTGGTACCCCAGTTCTCTTTTTTAAAATACTCTATTGCAGCCAGTATATTGTCAGTAATTCTTTTTTTTGTTAACAGTTGGTTATTAAGTCTCCATTGTTTATCTGTACCCCAGTTTAAAGACAAGGAGAGAGTGCAGGTCACTATGGAGTGGTCTGAGCCTGTTTCTGGTTCCAATCTACTGTCCATTAACCCATGAAGCAGGGATTTACTCATCCAGAAATAGTCAAGACGTGAGGCTGAGCCATGGACTGCCGAATGGAAAGTGAACTCCCTCATTGTTGGGTGTAGAGTCCTCCGGGGATCATAAAGACCCATATGGTCTACCAGATCTCTCCAGGCTTTTTGTGCTGGGGAAAGCCCACAAGGTTTTGGACCTGATGCTCTGTCCAGGTTGGGGTCAAAGGGAGCATTCCAGTCTCTATCCAAAAGCACTGGTATATGCAAAAATGGTGTTAGAACTGAAAGGAGTTCCATAAAGAATGAGAGGTAGTCTGAATTGGGACCATAAATTCTACCTATTAATATCTTAAATGTATGAATTGTACCAATGGCCAAAACATACCTACCATTTTTATCTCTAAGGCACTGCTCACATCTAAAATGGAAAGCTCTAGTAATCAGAATAGCTACCCCTTTACTATTCTGGGAATCTCCCGCTGCAAACACCTGTCCCACCTGCTGCCTCCTCTGAAGGGTCTCCTTGGATTGTAAAAGATGAGTGTCTTGTAAGAGAATTACATCGCTCCATACAATGTTTAAATGCTTGAGCAATCTCATGCATTTAAATGGATGCCTTGCACCTTTAACATTCCACGTACAAAACTTAAATGGTTGTGTCATATTCCTGTATTAACAAAATAAACAACATAAACCAGCTAACACTCAATAAACACTTTCTAAAATGGCACCACCCCCATAGTAAGAATAAATAACCCAATAATGTCATGTGAGATTTTCCTATGATTCCCTAATAAGCCCTTTAATACCCCCCCAAATTACCCTTCCTCCATTAGATAGTGGAATTAAGTAGAACATTAAAGCCATGATATTACAATTTCTAGCTTGCTTCTTACACACTGTATTATTACAATACAATCTAGAACTACCCACCCTCCCACTATACTGGACCATGGTGGTCAGCAAACTGAAGACTCTCCCCTACCCCACCCGTCTGACCACACTATTATTGTCATATACCTAGGACTGATACAAAATAAATTGCTCTAAAGTATCCCTTTATGGGGACATATGGAATATCTATTATATTTAAATCTGCTCGCTGGTCCTGTTATTCTCCACAGATTCCCTTAAATTCATAGATATTAATTCGGATTTGTTAAGAAATCAACTGAGAGAATTGTGTCAGTTAAACAGTTAAAGATTGAAAAAACAATCAATTAAACAAAGCACAAAACTGAAATGAATTCTAGGTCACTGGACCTTTTCTTCAGTGACAATACAGGATATGCACTGCCCCATAACATAGTGACTGCCCTCTAGAGATGCTTAATGAAATAAAATATGAGGGGAGATATTATGGCACCCCCTGCAGGATAAAGTCTCCTGAGCTGATAAAGATAACTCTGTGCTAAAATGCATGTCTGTGAGGGAGTAAGTGTTAATGATTCAGAGTAACAAATAATATAGTGTTAAAGTTCCTTTAGGGGTCTTATGCCCTAGATCTGCGGTAATATATCCCCAGATTGTCCGGATTTTAAATGTTAGTCTCTCCTGTGTGATCAGATCCCTTCAGACTAAAAGGAAGCTGTTATTCTGGGGAGGAGAAAATTAAAGTGTCCATCTAAGTTCCCTGGGCATAGAGTACTGAAGTAAGCCCCCTTTAAAAATAATATTCGAGTATTTCTTTGACACAGTATAATAACAATTCCTGATGGTGAGGGCAGCTAAACAGGATATCGCAAAAGTGAAGAAAAGACAAGTTAGTGCAGAACTGTGGCAATAGTTCAAATAAACTAACAGAGTCTAAAATATCCTTGGAGTCGGTGATCAAATAACAAAACCAAGCGACCCGATATGTTGTAAGATTTAAATTTGAATCCCCTTGGGTATCCAGATGCTCTCAGTGATCTGTAAACAGTGCAGGGCATTTCTGCTTGAGATGAGACAATGCGGGGTCTAACTCCTCAAAGGAGGATCAGGAGCCTTCCATCTGAACCTGAAATTTAGCAGGGTATACCATTCAGAATTTTATACCAACAGCCAAGCATTTTGAAACAATCGGGTGGAACAGAGATCGGTGCTGACGAACTGTTGCAGGAAGCTCTTGTGTGATTCTAATCTTCTTTCCTTCCCCAAGAACCTCTTGTATGTCTCTTAGCTTCTGTAAAATGTGTTGCTTCTCTAAAAAATTGAGGAAGCGGCAGATTAGAGGCCTAGGTTAAGCATTAAAGGAGGGCATAGGCCTTAGAACATGGTGTGCTCTTTCCAGAATATATGTTGGCCCAAAGGGGGAAGGCCCAGCTAATTTAACAAGCAGTTTTTGCATGAACAGTAAAGTGTCTGTCCCTTCCTCCCTCTTGGGAATTTCAGTTACTACGACATTGTTTCTCCTGCTCCTCCCCTAAAGGTCTTCTGTCTTATTTTCCAGCTTTTTAATTGTCTGGCGGTTAGTAGTGATAAGATCATCCATTTTATCGGTCCGCTTCTCCACTGAGAAAATGCAGTCTCACAGTCTGCAGTGCGTCTAGTGGTATCCTGTAAAGCTTTTGATATTACTTTTACTTCAGAAACCAGGGAATGTACCTCCTCCCGAAATGGCTGAAACTTGAAGAGAAAGCGATCTAAAGTAAGTAAAGTTGGTTCCATGGTTACCGTGGAGGTGGGGGCCGGATCAGGTTGCGATTGGCCTGTAGTAGTAGTGTGCACCCTGAGTTTCTTGGACTGCTTCTCCGGTTTAACTGGTGAAGTATGTCTTGGCGCTGCCTGCCGCATTTCTGTATCCATTTCCCGATCCTCTTCAGGGAGATCCAGTATCTCTGAGTGATCTGTAATGACCTGTCGATGTGGTTCTTCTGGTGAAATTAGAGCTTAAATCATAAAGGTTCTTAGTCGGGTGAGTGAAGCTCTGATGAAGTGAATCCTACACAGTTGACTGCATCACGTGACTCCCCGTGAGAAATGTATTGATTGCGATGGCACCATCTTGTTTTCAGTTTGTGGTAGAAAAAAACAAATATCTCAGCTCAGGGGTGACTTCTGAAGTAAAACTATGATGGGTTTTGCTCAGGGGTCTTCCCTCTATCAAGCCATGGCTGTGGTTTAATGTAGTTATGTCAAAAAATAGAGTTTTAAACTTTTAAATTCTTTGATTGCAGCTCGCAAACAATCTTTGATCATAAGCCTGCAAATACTTTGATTGTGAGATTCTTTGATCACGATCTTTGTTTATGAGGGAGGGACCAGAAGGCCAGATTTAAAAATCAAATATCTCAGCCCAGGGGTGACTTGTGAAGTCAAACTAGGTTGGGTTTTCTTAGGGGGCTTTATTCTATTGAGTCATGCCTGTGGTTTAATGTAGTTCTGTGAAAAAAATGGAGTTTTAACATTTTTAATTATTTGATTGCCAACCTGCAAATTCTTTGGTCGGGAACCTGTGGATTCTTTGATCACCAGATTCTTTGATCGTGATCTTCGTTCATGAGGGAGGGACTAGATGGCCAGATTTGTAGGTTGTAAAAAATCAAATATCTCATCACAGGTTTGACTTGTGAAGTCAAACTAGGATGGAGTTTGCTCAGGGAGCTTCCCTCTATTGAGCCATGCATGTGGTTTAATGGGTTTAATGTAGTTATGTCAAAAAATTGAGTTTTAATGTTTTTTATTTCTTTGATCGCATCCTGCAAATGCTTTGGTCACGAGCCTGCAAATTCTTTGATCGCGAGATTCTTTGATCGCGACCTTTGTTCATGAGGGTGGGACGAGATGGCCAGATTTGTCAGGACCAGATATCCCAATTTTCATGACTAGATGTCCCCTCATGATCAAAGATGATCTTTGATAGCAAATTCGCTGTCGAGTCTCACAATCAAAGAATTTGTAAAGGTACTAAAACTTTAAAATTAAGTATCTTGGAACCGGTTTGGTGTTTTATCTCGAAATTTGGAGGGTGTTGATGGAATGTCCTGTAGATTTGGAATATGGTATTTAGGTGTCAGAAAATTAATTTGATGTGAAAATATTGCATGACGCACTTTACATTTTGTGGATAGCATTTTCCATTGTAGTAGTGGCTTGACATTTATAGGTCAGCTAGCCTTACTCCCACAGAAGTAATTTTCAGTGGCTAGGGCCCCATGCTCCCACCAATATGAGCTTCTACCAATGCATAATATATTCAATACTTGTACTGTTATGTTAGGCAGAAATTTGCAAGTTGGTCCGAGCCCCGCACTCATACCAACTTGCGTGACTTTGTACTTTTCTATACTTCTATACTGTTAATGCATCATTTAGGGTTATAGCACAAAAAATCAGGAAATGAGACTTTTAGGGTTGCCCCCTACCCCACCTCGTGTACCCCCCATCCTTCCCAGACGGTTATTGGGGTTGTGAGACCTAAATGTCACTCCATTCTTCTTTACTGTGGCTTGTCAATATGATTACGCATAGAATGGGGTGACATTTAGGCCTCACGACCCCACATCTGTCAGTTTGGGGAGGATCGTGGGTACATGAGAGGGTAGGGGCAACCCTAAAAGTCTCATTTCCTGACACAGTTTTTTGCAAAGAATAGATATACATATACATACATATATGTAATAGATAACCCACTCTTAGGTGTGCGGTCTTGATCTGATATACACATGCCTTGATGTGCGTTATGCGTACAAGGCTGCAGGCCAAGTGCATCAACCACTCAAGACGTGTGTATATCAGAGCGCCACAGCACACAACAGAGTGGGTTATCTATCTTATAAAATGGCAAAATTGTTTTGGAGGGGGTAGACGTGCAGGTGTGTGGTCGTGCTGATAAAGGATTGATATCTGAAACACGTCAAGGTATTGTGTGGCACTCTGAATAAATTTTGGGCACTTAAATAAATTTCCAGAGAGCAGCGTCCTTTATTATATTTGGTGGTGAGTGCTTGACTTTCTTCTAAAGTGATATATATATATATATATATTCATGGCAAAAAACTGCATTTAATGCATCAGTTAGGGTTAAAGTGACAAAAGAGAGGAAATGAAATGTTAGGGTTGAGCACCAAACCCCCTTCACAACCCACATACCCATCCTTCACAGACTGACAGATGCCAAATAAATCCTAGTCCATGGCCTAACAAAATCCTAGTCCATGAGCGTACATCTGGTTGCACCAGTCTGGACCATCTGGTCACCCCCAGGCCCATCTGGTTGTCCCCAGGGACATCTGGTCATGAAATCCAGGCTATCTGGTCATCTCCTCATGAAAAAAGCTCACGGACAAGGATTGTGTCACGGACCAGGATTGTGCAGGCTTGCGAAAGAAGATCATTAGTGAGTCACGAAAAAAGTAGAATTTTTAAAAACCTATTTTTTGACAGAAATGAAGCAAACCAAAAGCATGACTTTGTAGAGGGGTCACTCTGAACAAAACCCATGCCTCATTTGGCCCAAAAGTCACCCATGGAAAAAGCTATGACATTTTGTTTGACTGGAAAACTAAAAACATGATGGCAGCTCACGAACAAAGAATTTTTCTGATGGATTAGGATTTTTCTTTCACAAGCTGACAAAATCTTTGACCATCAGATCATTTATCTTTCACAAAATATACATATAAATTTTTGAGTGAACTGAGCATTCTCAGAACTCAAAAAAAAATAATAACTTTGGAACAGATTAATATTTCTTTACCAAATCAACACTTGATTGTTCCTTGACCCAACCTCTTCCTACCTTCCAAGTTTCAGACCAAAAAAACCACATGGTGTGGTTGCAGCATCACAGGTAAAAAACACATCAAAACTGGCGAAAAGTGCATTTTTTGGTGTTTTGCTGTGCAGAAACCGTATGTCTGACCAAAACACAACTTGGTAAGTTAAGAGATCTGCCATAGCAGACAGTGTATTCCAAATTCTGTGCCAATCCGTTGAACAGTTGCAAAGTTATTAAAATGCAAATTTGAGGTTTAACATTAAAGTGCCTACTCAACCCTAACTATAGGGGTGGGACTGTACCCCTATAATTGGGGTCGAGTAGCCTGTTTAATGTTAAAACTCAAATTTTTCACTTTAATAACTTTGCAACCGATCAATGGATTTGCACAAAAATTTGGTATGTGTGCTCTCCTGTGGGGTAGATTTCTTGATGCGGCAAGTTTTGTTCTAGTTGGATGTGCTGATTCTGGGATCCACATAGTGCAAAAACCTTAAAAGTCACCACTTTTTGCAGTTTTTTCTTGATTGCCTTGTGCTGAGATGGTGTGGAATTTTGGTGTGATTTTTCTATGGTACAAAGAACTTGGGTAACAGAACTGCCTGTGTTTGTTTGGTGAAAAAATATTAATCTTTTGCAAAGTTATTCAGGTTTGAAGTTCCCATTATTTCCTATGGGAAGATCAATTTCCAGAACAGCGGTAAAAAGTTTGACAAAGGATTTGATTATATGAACAAGGATTCATTCTTGCAAGACCTGTTCCTTTTTCATGAGGAAAAAAAATCATTTTTCATGTGCCACCATCTTGTTTTTTTTTTCCACAAACTAAAAAACGTGGAAAATACATTCAAATGTCATTTTACAAAACAAACACCCAAAACTAGCTAAACTGACTGTGTTTAGCTAGATTCTGGTGTTTGTTTTTCACAATTATCCCCAGAAGAACTTTTTCTGGGCACCTGAAATCCCAGGTGCCCAGCTTAGTGAGAGGAGCCTTCTGCCACATTCTCTGTATGAGAACAGTGAACTTTATTTATTTCTGCAGCTGCAGCTGGACTCCTGCTGCCAGCTGCAGTGTGAGTTGTAAGCCACCTTGTTTCCCCTGGTGTCTAGTGACACCCCTCACTCCCCAAACACTATCCCCTTATATTCCCTGGTGTCCAGTGGCACCCCCCCGAGCTTGTTTATTTATTTTCATTATCTGACACTGGGATGCCCATCCTCCCATTGTTTTATTGAAAGTGCCAACATCGGGGACCCAATCCCTGTGTCAGCATTACAGGCCTCCCCCCAGCAACATGAGACACTGGGTAGCTAACCCCCAGTATCCTGAAATATTTATTTGATGTAAACCTATAAAAAGAAAACAGTCCCTAATGTCTTTTTTTACAAACCTGAAAAAAGAAAGCAGTCCCTTGTCATTCCCACTGTCCCCCTCCCCTATCCTGAGCCTTCCACTGAGCACCCACCACGCCACACCCCACTTACCATATACTTACCACTGGGGGTCACAGGCTGTCATCTTCTGTGGACCAAGACATGTCTGCACTCTTCTAAGCTGAACCATAAACTGAAGAATCAAGGTAAGTGCCATATAATTCATTTCAATGCTGTTTTGATCTTAAGTTCATAACTTTGCCATTTTTAGAATTTTTTTCACCAAACTTTCAACATGGCCTTTTCGGAACCCCACCTCATGAACACTGGCACTGTCATTTTGTTAATTGGGCACAGAAGATGATTTTGTGGTTGCTACATGAAATCACCTTCTGGAACTGAATAATGAAATTTTACCACCAGTGTTCATGAGGTGGAGTCCCAAAAAGGCCATGTTAAAAATTTGGTAAAAAAATTCCTAAAAATGGCTGAGTTATGAGGGTTTGAATCCCACAACCCCCTCTTATATACTGTGTGACCCTGAGCAAGTCACTTAACTTTCTTGTGCTCCCAGGTCACAGCTGTAAACAAGCTTTCAGATCAGTGTGTCTCTCCCGGTTAAAAAAATATATATAAACAAAAAACAAACTTTTTCTATGCATGCACATAACTTTGGTAATTTTCAACATTTTAAGTCCACATTTTCCACAATGCCATTTTATCACACCACCTCATGAACAGTACATTTGTCATTTTTTACATGCTGTCCAAAACGTGTTTTCATACCTGTGGTGTGGAAATGCATTTTGTCAAGGATTTGAATATTTTCACCTATGGGATTTATAAAGTAGGGTCATAAGAAGACTATGTTGAAAATTTGGGGTCAAAATATGAACAAATGCTGAAGTTATGACCATTCATTGCAATTTCAGTATGCCTACTAGTAAGTTTTGAAATTTTTAATATTTTGACCCCATATTTTCAACACAGCCTTCTTATTGCACCACCTCATGTATGTCACAGCTGTTATTTTTTTCAAATCCTGCTCAAAATGTGTCTTCTCACCTGTGGCACAGAATGGCATTGCAGTTGAGTAGAGTTACATTTTTGCGGGGATTTCAAAATGTTCTGTAACAGGTACATGAGAAGGAGTAATAAGAAGGCTATGCTGCTAGTTTGGTCACTGTTGTCCTATAAATGGAAGCACAGGACCCACAGCTACATTACATATATATTGTATATGCATCTATGGAGGCATGGGTCCCACAATAAAATAAGGATACTATTATACTACTTCAAAAAATTCTGAAATAAGTTGCAAAAAACTTAATTAATGCTCCAGTTAGGGTCAAAAATATAAAAGTTGGGAACGGAGACAATAGGGTTTCCCTGACAACCCACCTTCCCAAAACAGGCAGGAGAGCAGGTGTGGAGATGTGCCTTTGACTTCTCAAGCCTAACGCTTACCCCATTCTCATAAAGTCTACAAATGTGACCTTATTTACAGATGGAATGGGGTGAGCGTTAGGCTTGAGAAGCCCAAGGCACACCACACACTTGCTATCCTGCCTGTTTTGGGAGGGTGGGGTGTTAGGGGAAACCCTAATGCCTCATTTCCTAACTTTTGTCACTTTGACCCTAACTGGAGTATTAATGAAGATTTTTACAAGATATATAGATAGATAGATAGATAAATAGATAGATAGACAGACAGACAGATATAAATAAATAGATATAATCAGTAGAAGAAACTGTGACATTTTTTAAGTGGTGGAAAATGTTCCACCATCCATAGTTTAAAAAAAGTAATGGAGTATTCAGTGCAAAATATTCAGGAACTAACGTTTTATAGAGTAAATTATACATAGAGGTTATCAGCAAGAAATAAATGATAATCTGAATATAGTCATCCAGATTTTTTCTCCATTATTCATCACAGTAAATATCAAATGTTTATACTGTAGCTTCAAGAATCCATACATAATGCACTGCAAGCCTTATCCATCATTTCCAAAGCTTTCTATATTTCTTTAGTATCATAATTAAATTGCTGAGATAACCAATTACATTCATTTACATACTCGAACATGTTTTTTTTTAAATTATTTATTTTATTTATTTGAATTTTGATAACTGAGTTGGACCTCTGGGACAGACATGTCCCTTTTTCAGGGATGACCCAGGGAATAGAGACAATCCGCATGCAGAAAATATGATGTACTTTACATAACATGGCTGGAATGTAAGTACAATGGTATATCAATAATGACAGCTAGGTGAGGACAGAGAATAACAAGAGTACATCATAGGTTACATTTTAAAAGAAATAAGGTGCAAGTACGTAGTGAACTTAGTCAATAAAGCAGTAGCAAATAATACATTAGTATAAATACACTATTTTACATGTCAACACGCATGGAGAGAGGTGAAAATCAAGAGAAGGGGAGGTGTGGAGAAGACAGAGTATCAGGGTGGGGGTGAGAATAGTGGGGGAAAGGAGAGAGGGGAGACAAAGGTCAGCAGGAGAGGATTAGGTGCAGATGCTGTTACAAGTAGGAGGAGGGAAGAACATTTCTTTGTAGAGCCTCTTGAACAGTGGAAGAGACACACACGAAAGTAGACTGTGTGGGAGGCTATTCCATTTATGAGGTGCTGCAGAAGAGAAGGATTTTTTCCCTATGGCTAAACGGGTTTTGGGTATGCTTAGTAAGGGGAGGTGGGAGGATCTGAGGGTCTGAGGGGAAGATTTTTGCATGAACATATTGGAGAGGATAGGTGGTGAGGGAAGGTGGATGAGTTTGAAGATGGTGCATAGTACAGAGAAGTCCATTTTGGCCTCAAAGAACGGCAAGCCCAGGGTGTTGAGTACATCACATTGATAGGCCCTGGCTGGTGCCTTGGTTGAGATCAAAGACCAAAAAAGAAATAAAGATTTATAGAGTATATGTAGATATCCAGTCAAACTATTCCACAAATTGCTAGTTAGCCATGCTAAATTATAAATAATGTTAGCCATCATAAAAGGAAGAATCACATAAAATTATCAAAATCTTGAAAGATCCACTGAAATAGATGGAAATAAGTCCACTTACCTGAAGTTTCTGACCTTTTGGGACATCTTTGGGACTTTGAAAGATGGAAAAAGAAATCACTGCTGGTATGTTTCTTGCAGTTGTGGTGAAACTGACTCTGCCAAAGGCAGACTATCAGTAGGATTCTAAGAAAATACAGATTCTAGTTTCAGTATGAACCCTGTGCAATATGCTTCTAGGTTTGATGATTGCTGAGATTTTAAAAAGTCAACAAGTTGATCAGTGTTAAAGAAAATCCTTCTTATACGCCTTTTATAATGTTTATCTGTTGTGATGTTAGTATGGGAAAACTATTAACCCTGACAGTAATCGGTGCACTATGTTATTTAAATATCTAGAAGTCTCCGCTTAAGGTGATGTTATTCTTCATTTTGGGCTATATATTGCTTTATCTTACAGGTGCTGTAAGACACCTTTTCTCCTCCAGTGAGCTAACGAGCAGGAGTACTGATCATCCTTGTAAAAATGCAATTTTATTTATATGTGTTGCTGTACTTGCCTGACGGTATGTATTGTAATGTTTCACTACAAAATTAATGAACAAAAACATAAAAAAAAGAGAAAACCCTTTTTGAATCATTAAAGAAGATATTTTGCTTTGCATGGACAGAGTAGTGAAAATTTACCTCCCATTTGAATCACTTTTTGTTTGAACTGCTGGATTCACCATCTCCCTGCCTGTCTAGCTGCACTATCATCCAAACTGATGTAGGGGTGGTGTCTGTCTTGGGACAAATCAACATAGCGTGTGCTGAGGTGGGTCAGTTGTGGAGGAGCTGAACTGAAAACTTGTCTTTGCCTGGTGATATTAATAGTTCACTGCATATTTTAGCGTAAGAGTGATATTTTTCGGATTTTAATTTGTGTCTGGATTATTGCACCTGTTTTTTTCCTTTTTAGCTCAATCTCTTTCAGGAGACCAAAGTGCAGAGTGTTATACCGAAGAAACTGAAGAAGCCTTACCTCATTTTGGAGGTGTGCACTGGTGAGCCCTGGTGAAACTTGAGGTATATTATGAGGAACTGATGACTGAGGAACTTGGAGGAACAAGGAACAAAGAGTTGGAGTGGAAATGAAGTGTAATCGAGAGCGAGAAGCAGTGAGAGATTGCAAAGAGATCATCTTTGTCCATCAAGGGGCAGTCCAGTGTCAACACTGACATTGATATTGTGAGGGCATTCTTGTTTTCAGTTACCTGGAGTTAATTATAGGGTCTCTGCATGTTAGAGATCTGCTGGTGTGAGAGCCCACAGCGGTGATTAGAAAATAATGGGTAGCTCAGAGGGGTTTGGTCTTCAGGGTATATTTGATTATTGAATATTGTACATAACTGCTTATATCACTATAGAGAGAGTACTGGCACTTATTTGCAAGTTGTAAAAGCAGAAGTTCTCTTGATGTAGAGGTATAAAACTTAGCATGTTCTTACCTGAGCTAAATATGTTTGGTCTTATCTACTGAATTTTACATGCTTAGAGCTCTGCACATCGTAGGTCAGATATAGTTGGGCTTTTATACTTATGAAGTTTTATAACAGAGATAATTTTTCTCCTTTTTATAATTATCAACATATTTTGATTTATTGTTTACTACTCTTTAAATCTCATGCTGATTTGACTAATTTGCGTAAAGCATGATGTCAGCCATGACATCACTAACATAGCACATGCACAGTAATGGTCACAAACACCTTGCTGGAGCCACTGCCTAAAAAACAACATTAGCTGCAGGCAGTGAGTAAGTTGTTTTCTCCTTAGAACTGGCGGCTGTTATTTGCTACTATATTATGCTGCAGGAGTGGTGAATCACCAAGCCATTTTGCACATTTCAGTAGTTTTTCGATTCAATTTAAGTTCGGAGCACTCATTTAGCACATTGTATTCATGCATTATCGACTATCAGAACCAGGTAGCAGAGTAACATTGTGCTATCTGGAGCATTTACTGAAACTGAATATTTGAGTACTTGATTTGCTTTTCTGGATTTGCCTTTTTCCTATATAATGTGAGTAGTGCTATAGGTTATTTACATTTCTGTTTTGCTTTGGCACTGTGTTTTTTATTCCCTTTTTGTTCTTCATCGTGATCATAATGGACAGTGTATTTTAAAAATTATCTTGATTAATTACACAAGTGGAACATACGAGGAGACTTGGATAAGTTGCATTGCCTGTATAACTTGGATACATTTAATTTCTACCGCCTGCCCAGATTTGAAGTAACTAACAAACAGTTCCCACATTATTCAGAGAAACAGATGACGTTTTGCATACTGTGAGTCACGTGGAACTTCATTCATTTTTCAGCGTCATCACTGATGGGATCAATCACTAACTATAGTGTATAATGATGGCACTAGCTTTTTGCAATTGATAAAAGAATAGGAAGTGATCATCTTCTCTTCAGCTTAAATGTAAAAGTAATGAGAAAACAAGATACCAAAAATAAACTACCAAGTATAAGTTATGAAATAAAGGAGGAAGCATTTGGTATAAAGAGTATTAAAATGACTTGTTATAATAAAAATATATGCATAAATTTGATGAATGGGCATTATATTTGTAACAAATGCAAAACCAGAGAAAAAGGTAGTCTGATAAAAGGAGCGGTGACCATGGAGCTAGAGCCATCAATATACACTATAGTCAGTAATTGATCCCACCAGTGACACCAATGAAAAATGAAAGAAGTTCCTCATATTGTTCTCCCTCAATGATTGATTCAAAAAGATGCCTGGGATGAGGATGATCCAGGTAAGGAAAACAAGTCTCCCTCAATAGGAGCCAGGATGAAGGTAACCTTGCAAAGGAGTCATGTGGCAAAATGTATAGAGCCTCAATGGCTGCGCCGTGCTATTATTGAGGGCAGAATAAGGGAGACCTGTTATTACTGGGATAGTCCTTATCCTGGGGCACCATTCTGAAGCAATCGTTGAGGGACGGGCTGTAGCAAATTGAGTTCTCTCAACCTGTCTTGCTTTTCTTGTAAAAGGAGGAATTGTCAGACACATACTGTTACATCTGGTTCTGTGTCAGCTTCGTTTCAGGCCCCAGCTGGATGGTCATGGTGATGAAGGCTGAGTAGGAGTAGGGTAGGAGTAGGGTGGTTGTACTATCTGAGCAACTTCTGCTGGCTAGAAAGGGACAGCCAGCTCAAGTCAGCACCTCAGAAGCCCATTGGGGCAGTAGGAACTACCTCTGTCTGTTGCTGTAGCCCAGTGGCATGTAGGAGGTAGCCCCATTCATCCCTGACAGATAAGGGGCTGAGTTCACAGTAGCTCCATTGAGCCAAAGGTAAATGTTGGTTGTGGGAAAACTACTGCAGCTCAATTGCACCAGAGGTAAGGGTTGACCATGGGTGAGCTGTAGTCACCAAACCCATAGCTGCTGGCCTGTACTTGTGGTGAGGTGGTAGTGTAGATTTGGGTGGTACATGCTAAGACTGTTGAGGTAGACTGCCATGTTGAGGAAGTCCTGTGCATTTGGGGGTTGAAGAGGGGCAGCTAGGTTGAGGAGGCAGATGCAGGAGAAAGCAGACTCTCAATTTCTGAGGTGCATTAATCAATCAGACAGTTGTTTTGAGTTCAGCAATAAAACTGAGGACAAGCTGAAGTGGCTTCCTGCTGAAGGCTGTAGTATGTATGTACTGTGTCAGATAGTCAGGGGCCAGGTTTACTGGAGTTGGAGGTGGTGGGGCTGCTCTGCACCATGCAGAAAGGAGGGAGGGAAGAAGGTAAATAAGAACAGGGCTGTATGAAATGGATGTTTCTCTCCAGTCACAGAAACTAGCCTTCAGAACAGGTGCAACAGACAACTGCGTCAGGGCTGTGTTTTGGGGCAAAGAACTGCAAAGCCTGAAAGTGTTTCCATACTATATGTATAAAACACAAAATTCCATTTGTAATGGACAAGTGAACTGAGTAAAAAGATTTGTGGAGCAGCAAGTAAAGCAGACAGAATTTGTGCTGAAGAGCATATGGTGGGGGGGGGGCACTGATCTGAAACCCGTTCCGACATTCAGATATGGTGGCTGTTAGCTGTTTCACACCCCATGCTTGCGTTTGTCTACTTGCTGCATCTTACACTATGAATACACTTGTGACAGTATGGAATATGTAAATGTTTAATTCTACAAACCTGAAGGCAAATGTTTAAATAAAACAGTAAGTGGTTGCAGCCAGAGAGAAACGCAAGGGTGGGGTTTGAAACAGCTGAATCTGAGTGGGATGTAACAGGCAAAGACAGAAAGCCCTTCAGTAGCTAGTGATGTGATGGAGTCACCTACTTGTTTCAGATTTGATAGCTGCCTTTAATTATACAGTGGAATGAGGACTTCACCAGACACCAGGGAAACAACAGCTCACTGCTCTTACTGCAGCCTGCAGCACGTTACAGCTGCAGCCGCAGAAGTAAAGAAAGTCCCACTGTTCTCATACAGAGAACCTGGGCAAAAGGCTCCTCTCCCTTAGCTGGGCACCCAGGATTTTGGGTGCCCAGAAAAGGTATTTCTGGCCCCTATTTTAAAAAACAAACATCATAATCCAGCTAAAGGTGACCCATTTAGCTAGGTTCTTGTGTTTGTTTTTTAAAATAATATCATATTTATGTATTTTACACACTTGTTAGTTCCTGGAAAAAAACACGATGTTGGTTGCCATGGCACAAAAAATGTTTGGTGCTCTGCCAAACAAATGGCACCAAATCAAAAACGGCCATTTGCCGCATCATATTTTTACTTTTGCACCAGAACATTATCTCAAAAACCCTACTTTGCATGTGCAGGTCAGAAAACACTAAATTTTAAAGTGTTATAACTCTGGTACACTTTAATATTTTTTTCACCAGGCCTATCAAAGGCACTACCTTAGCACATGCCACATGTCCACTGTAAGTTTGGGATAAAAATTCCATTCCATGTAGGCTGTAAAGGAGAGCAAAAAAAAAAACCCATGTTAAGTATAAGAAAAAAGCTAGACATTTACAAAAAATGACACATGCAGATCTCAGAAACCGCATAAACTGCCATCACAAACATTTCCAGATCATGGCATTGCCTAATGGACAACACATACAAAATTTCAGCTCAATTCGTCCAACAGTGTAAATTTAGGGGTTTAGCACTGAACACCCTATTCAATCACAACTATAGTGGCACTACTGCACCATTGTAATATAGTTACCTTCTTGTCATACTATATAAATGAAGAAATTTCCATGAAAAACTGACAGGTGTCTGTCTCATGACCATCATCACTTCAACTGCTAGGGCTTGATTTTCAAAGTGCCTGTAGATTGGTGCAAGTTGCACCAAACCCCAACCTGCAGCACATTCTGGGTGTGTCAGAGACCCTGCACTGGAGTTTTGAACACCAGGTGTCCCTGCACCAAAGTCACCAGATTTGCCACAGGCAGGGTGCTGCACTAAACAGGTGGTGCACCAGAGCAGTGTGACAGAGGGTGCTGTCATACCCCTCTGGCATAGAACTGGCACTGGAACAGCAGCACAGTTAATGGGTGCAACCTGCAACTGGTGTGGACACTGATCAGGCACCTGTGGGTATGCCCTAAGGGGTGCAGTGTGCACAGATGCAGTGCCAGTGCCAGGGCAAATGGTGGCACCAGGCAGGTGTGCCCACACTAGGTTCACAGACCACAGATGGGGTATGGAGTAGTCAGACTTACTGTGCACAATATACAGTAAGCCTGATTACGTGGTACCCCATCTGCAGGTCTGTAAGTCTGATGCAGCACACCTGCCCAGTGCCACCATTTGCCCTGGCACTGCCATCCTCGCACACAGCACCCCTTAGAGCAGTCCAACTGATCCCTGGTCAGTGTCCCACACTGGTTGCTAGGTGCCCCCTGCACGGGTCTGGCATTAACTGCAAGGGCTGTTAGACCAGCAATAGGCTGGTCTAACCACAGCTGCAAGTTGTGGCCATGGCGGGGCTCTCAAACTCCCAAATTAGGTGATGCTGCAGCACTGCTGTGGTGCTAGCCCCCCTTCTGGCATGGTGCACCACTGTGGTCATCGCAAGGATAACGCAAGCCCTGTTGGCACAGGCAGCCCTGCCAGTGGTGAACAGTCCATTCCAAAATCAGGACTGGTGCAAGGTGCAGTGCAAGGAGCCAGGTACCATTTCTCCTCCTGGAAGCCCCCTTGCACCAGTCCTGACTTTTGAAAATCAAGCCCCTTGTCTACAAGTGGCATTATTATCCTATACTTCAGACAAAACCAGTCACTGAAAAGAGCTTATGATGTCACAATAGAGGATTATGATGTCACTTGTAAACAAGCAGCTAAAGCAAATGGAAATCAAGTGAAGAGATCTTGTTTTCAAGGAAGCAGCCTCATTGGGAAAGAACAATCCAAAGATACATGCAGGAACTATTTGAATTTTATGGAGACTGAATAAACCCAAGTGTGACGAACAAGCTGGTTTTCTCACTATGTAGGTGCTGTGATATCATAGAACATGAGGGTGAAGCTTGAGTGTTTTTTATGGCATCACAGTACCTAGGAGGTGTGAAAAACAAATTGTTCTTCACACTTTTTCTTTTAATTTATATAATACACACTCAGCATCTTTTTTTTAAAAAAAAATACTTCTCAAGTTGTAGAACATCAGGAAATGGCAAACAGTTGAAAACGTTGATAGTTGCAACTGTTGTAAATAATAATTCTTTCCTTAAAAAAAGAAAATGTCTTTACCGTTGTCTGCAACATTGAATCATAAACTTTTTAAATTTAGAATATATTAAAACAGAAAAAAAATCTGTGTTTTCCTTGAGGTACACTAGTCTGAGTTGGAGTAGAGGGCAGCTTTCATTGTTCACTTGGGAGCTTAAGCAACAGGTTGGTAGAAAAGAGGCCAGGAGTTATATTTTGTTTTAAACTGAAATATTTGAATAGTTTGTAAGTGAAATTAGTTCTGTGTGTTAAAAATTATTACCTTGAATTTGAACTGATACTTGGGCTGTGATATTGTAGGTTTGGGGATAGATGTTTGGCAGGGAAAATTAGAAGGTAATTTAAATGTGTTGTTTGCCTGGTATTTGGGGGAGGGGACACTAGCTGCAATTAACTTGTCTTTAAACAGGAATTACTATGGCTTTCATTGTTCACTTGGGAGCTTAAGCAACAGGTTGGTAGAAAAGAGGCCAGGAGTTATATTTTGTTTTAAACTGAAATATTTGAATAGTTTGTAAGTGAAATTAGTTCTGTGTGTTAAAAATTATTACCTTGAATTTGAACTGATACTGGGGCTGTGATATTGTAGGTTTGGGGATAGATGTTTGGCAGGGAAAATTAGAAGGTAATTTAAATGTGTTGTTTGCCTGGTATTTGGGGGAGGGACATTAGCTGCAATTAACTTGTCTTAAACAGGAATTACTGTGGCTTTCATTGTTCACTTGGGAGCTTAAGCAACAGGTTGGTAGAAAAGAGGCCAGGAGTTATATTTTGTTTTAAACTGAAATATTTGAATAGTTTGTAAGTGAAATTAGTTCTGTGTGTTAAAATTATTACCTTGAATTTGAACTGATACTGGGGCTGTGATATTGTAGGTTTGGGGATAGATGTTTGGCAGGGAAAATTAGAAGGTAATTTAAATGTGTTGTTTGCCTGGTATTTGGGGAAGGGGACATTAGCTGCAATTAACTTGTCTTTAAACAGGAATTACTGTGGCTTTCATTGTTCACTTGGGAGCTTAAGCAACAGGTTGGTAGAAAAGAGGCCAGTAGTTATATTTTGTTTTAAACTGAAATATTTGAATAGTTTGTAAGTGAAATTAGTTCTGTGTGTTAAAAATTATTACCTTGAATTTGAACTGATACTGGGGCTGTGATATTGTAGGTTTGGGGATAGATGTTTGGCAGGGAAAATTAGAAGGTAATTTAAATGTGTTGTTTGCCTGGTGTTTGGTAAGAGCCCTCCCAGCCACCCTGTTTTGTAGGCTTTCTTAAATACTGAAAAGCCACTGGGGGTTGGGATTGAAGGGCTGAGTATTTCTGTTTGGGACTGAAATTTGAAGCAACAGGAGTTGGTGGGCCTGTGACATCATATGGTACCTGGTGTCTGCTTACACACACTGTTAGTGGGACTGAACACATACTGGACTGTATGTGTTGTGAGACTGGAACTTTGTTGGTGGGGTTGAAATTGGGTTTGTAAATAACTACAGTCAGTATAGAGAGAAACTGTACTCAAGGGGAAAGGGACTGAGAAAAGGGGGTGTGCTATTATAAACAGAGGAGGATAATCAGAGTGGCCATATTCCACCATGGCAGGCATCTTCGGAAGGGTGGTAGGCTGCACAGGCTGTGGGATGGCAATAATTCTAAATTGGGCCTGGAGAGAGGGAGGCTGCCCACTCTGTAGACAGCTATCTTGTATCAGGAGTGAGGTATATTGGTTAAGGAGTAAGCTGTGGGAGCTGGGGGGGGTGTCCAAGGATAAGGGATGTGGATATGGGCAGCAGAAGGGTGGGGCTGAGGGGAGGCTGGGGCAATGCTCTGAAATTACAGGACATTATGCTACAGCAAGCAGAAGGGGGGATATTAGGGACAGAGGACCCTTAGATAGGGAAGTTGATGCTAAGGGGAAAGCGTACAGGGTGAAAATTCTGAATTCAAGGAGACTGGAGGGGGAAGAGTCAGGAGGGGCTGTTGTGCGGAAGCCTAAAACAGCAGACTGTGGGAAGGGAGCTCCCAAGGTGAACAGTGCAAGAGAGGAAGAAGAGGGTCAGTTTAGAGATGCAGTCAGGGGAAACTCGGTTACTTGATGGAGGCTGACATAGAGTGTCACAATAAATTTGAGATACTAAGCATCCTAGAGGGGGAGGAAGGGGTTGGTGAAATGAGGAAACTTATACAGAGGCCGGGGGGAGGGAGTCAGATACCCAGAGGGCATCACAGAACAGCTATGGAAAGGATAGACATAGTCCCAGAGGGAGAAGGGGAAACATATATGTTAAGCAAATGGGGGTGATGCAACATATTCCAGACATGAGGGAGGAGAGCATGATTGGAGAGAAACTGGGAGACAAGGAGGTGGGAGAGGAGCCCCCCTTCAGCAGGAAGGTCAGTACCAAGGATGGGGCCCTAGCTAAAGGGGACCCACAGAGAGCCTCTGGAGACAGGGGTACTATTACAAGGGGGATGGGGAAGGGGGAAGGGGAAGGGGAAACCATCAGGGCCAGGATAAATGGTTCAGATAAGAGAGGGTTAAAGGGGACACCTATTCAGAGGGGGTTTGAGTTAAGTGGGCAAAATAGCAAGGGAGGCAGAAAGGGGAGGGTGACAAGGGGGTCTCTAATAAGGCAGGAAGACTCCCATGAAATTGCGATCATGAATAAAGTGGGGGGGGGGCTGAGACGGCATAGTGGAGGTAACCATAAGGATGATGTCGGTGTTAAGGTTCTGTTACTGGGAGACTCGATGATTAAGGGTATCCTTTGGGAGGGACAGGGGGATGGATGCCATAGCCAGGTGAAGGTAGTGAGTATCTCTGGGCTGACAGTGCACAGAGCAAAGTTCATGGTGTATGAAATGGTTAGGGATTGTGGAGGAAACCGGATTTACTGGTGCATTTGGGAACTAATGATCTAGAGGAAATAGCATTATGAAATCCAACAGGTTCCAAGAACTTGCCAGAGTCTGTCGGGATAATGGATGCAACATTTCCTTTTCGGAGATATTGCCAGTACCAAAGGCCTCAGTGGAGAAAAAAATGAAGCTCACAGAGGTTAATGAATGGCTCAGGAAGTGGGGTGAAGAGAATGGGTTGGGAGTGTTAGGGAACTGGAATGGAGTTTGGGAGGATAAGGGACTATATGCCAAGGACAGGTTTCATCTTGCCCCATTAGGGAAGGAAGTCCTTAAACAGGGGATGGCTGACTACATACAAGAAAGGTGGGGTTTAAACTTGTAAGGGGGGGAAGGGATAAGGGAGGGGCTGACTAGAATCCTCCCTCCAGATGAGGGAGTAGCCTTCAAGCCCAAGGGGAGGAGGGAACAGACTGGAGGTGGAGGTTTCAGGAGGAGCAGGGGAGGATGGAAGTATAAGGAATCTGGGTGGGGTTCGACAAAAAGGATCAGGGATAAGGGTGGGGGTTAGTGTTAGTAAATGCCAGGAGCTTGGGAAACAAGTTGCCTGAGTTCCAGGCCATGCTGTTCGAGGGGGGTGATGTATGGCAGTCAGGAAACGCAACAACAAAAACCATGACTGGGACCTAAATGTACGGGGTACACTATGCTTAGGAAGGATAGAAAGGAGGGCAGAGGGGTGGAGTGGCTATGTTCATTAGAGATGACATAGAAATTGCTATGGTAGAAGAGACAGAGGAAACGTGGAGGCCTTATGGGTCACCTTACGATCCCCAGCAGGAGATAAGGTCAAGCTGGGAGTAGCATATGGCCCCGGATGAGTGATGTTCTAGAGGATGGTTTGCTGGACAACATCATTGCCCAGTGTGGACCAAAAGGGGAAGGAGTGGTGTTGATGGGGACCTTAATATGCCAGGTACAAACTGGGAACCATGTCCTCTAAGGTGGCCAAGGAGCAGAGGCTGCTGGATGGCTTCCAGGATGTGTTCTTAACACAGCATGTGATGGAGCCCACAAGGGAGGGCATGTCCTGGATGTGGTTCTGGCAGATGGGGATCTGGTAAGGGACATGGTTGTACAGGACCCCCTAACTGGGAGTGACCACAATACTGTCTGGTTTCAAATAAGCATTGGGGGAGTGGGGGTGAGATCTAGGACACTGGCAGTGGACTTCAGGGGGGCAGACTTTATGGGCATGGGAAATATTCTCAAGGATCACTTGAAGGGGATTACCTCAACGACAAGTGTGGAAAGGAGATGGGAGGTCATAAAACGGGGACATCATGAGGCAGTCAGGATCTGCACTAAGTTGAAACGTAAGGGAGCAAGGTCACATAAACCATGCTGGTGGTCCAGTGAGGTCCAGGTAGCAGTCAGAGAAAAGAAGGCGGCTTACAAAAAATATAAAACAACAAGAGGGGATAGGGATAAGGAAATGTACCAGCTTGCATCTAGAAAAGTCACCCGTATGGTGAGGGAGCAAAGTCCAGTAAAGAGCAACGGCTGGCACAGGGGATACATGGAGGGGAAAAGGGGTTCTTCCGGTACATTGGGGAGCGGAGAAAAACTAAGGGCCATCTCAGCAGATTGAGATCAGAAGGAGGGTGGGTGGAAGAGGCGAGGGACCAGGCAGAGGTATTTAACGAGTACTTTGCCTCTGTGTTCACTAGGGAGGGGGATGGGATATCTACAAAGCAAGGCACAAAGGGGATAGAAGCGGCAGGGAGTGGGATCAGGGGAGCAACAGAAATGGAGCAAAAGGGAGGGAAAGGTACCCCAGGGGTGTCACATCTGGATAAAGATAAAAAGACCAGTAAGGTGGAGGGGATGGATGATGCCATCCCCACCAAAAGGGTGTGGTTTGCCCTCAAGGCCCTAAAGAAAGACAAATCTCCTGGGCCGGATGGCATTCATCCGAGAGTACTATGGGAATTGGCGGACATACTGGCTGCACCCCTGGCGGAGCTTTTCAACAGGTCACTTGAGACAGGGAGGGTACCTAGGGATTGGCGAGAGGCACATGTGGTACCAATCCATAAAGGGGGGTCGAAGGAAGTACCAGGAAACTATAGACCCATCAGTTTAACCTCGGTGGCGGGAAAATTAATGGAGAGTATACTAAAGGAATGATTGGGGGTTTACTTGGGAGAGGTGGGAGGTCTGGATAGTCGGCAGCATGGGTTTGTGCCAGGTAGATCATGTCAAACCAACCTTGTGGAGTTCTATGACTGGGTAACATCAGAACTGGACAGGGGTAAGCCTGTGGATGTATTATTCTTGGACTTCAGCAAGGCGTTTGACTCTGTCCCCCACAATGGTCTGGTGGAGAAACTGATGGGGTTAGGAGTAGGCCTTTGATGGTCAGATGGATTGAAAACTGGATAGCTGGACGCACTCAGAGAGTAGTGGTCTGTGGGGAGCTCTCGAACCCCTACAGAGGGTTGGTAGTGGGGTACCACAGGGCTCGGTCCTGGGTCCAATCCTGTTTAATGCATACATATCGGACATCAGGGATGGTATAGGGTGTGAAATGAGTCTCTTCGCGGATGACTCCAAGATGGGAGCAGTAGTTGAGGGAGAAGAGGGGAGGTTGGCCTGCAAGGGGACTTGGACACCCTGGAAAGCTGGGCTCACACATGGAAATTAAATTTCAATATCACCAAGTGCAAGGTGTTGCATCTTGGTCGGGGAAACCCTAAACACAGGTACACCCTGGGAGGGGAGGTGCTGGAAGCCTCAACAGGGAAAAGACCTAGGGGTCATGGTGGATACATGTATGAATAACTCTGAGCAGTGCAGGAGCAGCTAGCAAGGCAAACAGGATGTTGGGATGCATCGCAAGGGGAATCACCTCTAGGAGCAAGGAAGTGATTCTGCCGCTGTACAATGGACTGGTTAGACCACACCTTGAGTACTGTGTACAGTACTGGAGACCACACTTGAAGAGGGGATACAGCCCTGGAGAGGGTACAGAGGAGGGCAACAAAGATGATACGAGGGCTAGGGATTTGACTTACGAGGACAGACTTGAGGAGCTCTGCCTGTTTTCATTGGAGGAGGAGGAGACAGGGGGACATGATTGAGGTCTTCAAGTACCTCAAGGGAATAAATAGGGTAAACATGGAGGGATCTTTAGATTAAAGCAGGAGGCATTACCAGAGGGCATGGTTTGAAGTTGGAAGGTGGAAGGGTGAGGGGAAAGAGGAGGAGGTTTTCACTGAGAGGGTGGTGGACCCTTGGAATGCTCTGCCTGGTGAGCTGGTTCAGAGATCCACAGTGGAGGGCTTTAAGAGAGGGTGGGACAGACACAGAAAGTGGATGTATCAGATGATGGCCTGTCCCGGGGGGGTGGGGATGGATGATAGGGGTTTCTGGAGCACAAGGGATGGGAGGGTCAAGGCACCCAACTAAGGATCTAGGTTCGAGCAGACTTGATAGACCATAAGGCCTAATCTGCTGGCAAATAGTATGTTAGTATGTTAGTATGTTAGTATCCTGTCAATGGAGAACAGGGACCTGGGCACTGCAATGTAGGAACCAGAATGAGGGCAGAAACATTGATGCCAGCTGGGATATCACAGCATCCCCCATGTTGAGCATCTTGGAGTGTGCCCTCTCTCACACTTTGTGCACTCCTCCAGAGCAAACCATGGGTGGAGAGTATTATATATATATGTTATGGGGGAGCAGGGGGCAAAGCCCTTCTTGGGGGGGGTGGGGATGTAGTTCCCCATAGAAAATCAACAGGGATTGCTTCAGTGGGCTATGCACCATTACAGAAGGGCAACATAGTTTGCGGTGTGCTCTTGTTCCATGTGGCATTGTGCTTGCTCCCTAATGTCCCCCACCCTGGACAATTCAGCCTGAAGTGGGTGAACTGAGTTGAAGTAGGTGGATAATTACCACCTGGTCAGCCTCACCTCAGTAGTGGGTAAGACGATAGCGGTACTAATAAAGAAAAGGATGATAAACTATCTTGTGAACAGCAGACTACAAGAAGACAGGCAGAATGGCTTCACAAATGGGAAGTCATGCCAGATGAAACCTAAAAGAGTCTTTCGATTGGGTGATGAAGGTGGTCGATTTGGGCGGGGGTTTGTGGACATGGCCTGTCGGGATTTCAGAAAGACCTTTGACACCGTCTCTCACAGAAGGCTGTCAAATAAGCAAAAAAGCTTACGGGTGGGACAAAAAATAACTAGGTGGGTGGAAAACTGGTTGAAGGACACAAGCCAGAGGGTGGTGGTAAAGGGAGTGGATTCCAGGGGGAAGGGGGTAGTGAGCTGGATGCCCCAGGATTCAGCACTTGGACCCCACCTTTTTAATATCTATATCAGTGATATAGTGGAGGGGCTGGAGTGGAAGGTGTGTCAATTTGCAGATGATACAAAGATCTGCAATAGGGTGGACACCCGGGGGGGGTGAAGGCCATGAGGGAGGAACTGAAGATTCTGGAAGGTGGTCAGAAACTTGGCAACTAAAATTCAATGCCAAAAAGTGTACAGTAATGCACATGGGGCGTAAAGACCCACAGGCCACTTAAATACTATGGGGTGAAGTAATTTAGCCAACTGAGCAGGAGAGGGATCTGGGGATTACAATATCAAACAACTTTAAGGTGGGTAAGCAATGCAACAAGGCAATGGGCAAGGCAAATAGAATGCTGGTGTGCATAGGGAGGGGCATAACAAGCAGAAGGAGGGAGGTGCTGATGCCTATTTATAAGACCATGGTGAGACCTCACCTAAAATACGAGGTCCAGTTCTGGAGACCTCATCTACACAAGGACATAGATGGGACTGAAAGGGTTCAGAGAAGGGCAACCAAGATGGTGCACGGAATGCATAGGAAGCCCTATGAGGAGAGGTGGAAGGACCTGGATCTCTACCCAATGGAGACTAGGAGGGAGAGGGGGAACATGATAGAAACATTTAAATACATAGAGGGGATTAATAACGTGAGGGAGGGGACCTTATTTACTAGGAAAGTGGGTGCTAAAACTAGGGGTCATAGTTTAAGATTAGAAGGAGGAAGATTTAAGGGCATGGTGAGGGGGTGTTACTTCATGGAGAGGGTGGTGAAGTCCTGGAACAAATTACCTGAGGAGGTGGTGGGGGCTGAAATGGTGGAGGGATTCAACAGGGCATGGGACAGACATAAAGGTTTGACCAGAGGTGGATGGGGAGATCCCTTGACATAGGTGACGAGTGGGGGGGGGGCAGGCTCAATGGGCCAGAGAGTCCTTTCCTGCCATCAGATTTCCATGATTCTATGATTCTATACTACAAAGCAATGTTTTAGGTTTTGGTCAACATTGTGGCTTGGGTCAGCACCCTGTCTAGAGGTAAACTGGTATTACCTATATAGGGAATATTGATGGAAGGACTGGCAACTTTCAAACAGTTTTTTTGTGGTGATTAATAGCGCAGAGAGCTCTCACTCACAGGTAGCTCCATGTGAAATGAAAAACTCTACATTCTATGTAGCGTAGTGGGAAAGTCATGTTGTGCAATAAGCCATGACAAGGAGTGCATTAGAGGATTTTAATGGACACTCCTAAGGCATGAGTCTGTAGGCCAAGTGTCCTTACACCCATGGGAAATATATTAAAATCCTTTAATGTACACCCTGGATTGGCTTATTACATTTATAAAATGGCTCAATTGTAATTGTTTATTTGTAATGTGAAACTAAAATTAATATTAAAATAAAACTTTTTTGTTTGTTTTAAAATACTATTCTAGTTTTGATTAAAAAAAAGGCAGAGAAAGAATTAAAACCTGATAAAATAGTGCTCTGAAGTATATAGCCAGCAGGTGGTGCTGTGCTGTTTGGAATGGTGCGTATTACAGAGCAAGATAAACTAGGTAATAGCATCTTTTAATGTTTTCCTTGTGTCCTCTAGAATGAGAAATTTAATTGTGTCCCCAACCATGGCCTTCAGTTCAGCACTGATCTTCCCATTGTGCTGCTCACCAACCCCTCATTGCACTTAGGTACTAGCAGTGTAAGATGCCAGACTCAACTGCTGTTATGCTGTGTCCTGCACTGTGCTACTGATCATGGTCCTGGAAAAGTAAGTGTTGGGTAAAGCTCTGTGCTGCTGTGTGCCACTGATGGCTCTCTCATTAAGTGTTGGCCACTTTTTTTGAGATGCCCTTCTACTGGCTCCACCATGCTCAGTCTGTATGGCCCAAGCTGCCCCATATGTATGGTGATGATCTGCGGGTTGATGTTCTGAATGAGCGATGTACTAAAGGTGCCAGCCTCTCGCTATGATCTGCTTGCTCCTTGTTACTTATAGCAGCTCTGCAATAATTCAGCATTTCATGTTATTTTTAGTGACCAAAGCCATTCATTTCCCATTTTATTTTACAGTTTGATATGTACTGTATTTATTCCCTGAAAACATATGGTCCATTGTTGTGGTAGCAGGTGATTATGGAAAAAACTGTTATTTTAGGCAGAGGCCACAGAGTATAATTTAAGTTGTTAGTAGTAGAAATATGGTATTTAGGTTATGGGGAAATGTTTCTTAATGTCATATAATGTTAGCAACATAGGTTGATTGTTAAAAGGATGTGTGCTGTTAAGGATAAATTATTTTGAAATGTTGTTGTAATAAAGGCTAAGATTTTCAATATGGCAGTTGCTGGCTTTTTTTTTTCATTTTGGAGGTTTAGTGATATTGGTCAGTAAGCAGTTTTTTTGGGTAAGGAAAATGAGATCTGGCAGCAGACCATGGATTTCAAGAGATTTAATGCACGGTCAGGTGATGTCTCTCATCCAATTAAATTTGTTGGGAGTTTTCTTGCCCTTTTATAATTGTAAACAATAAACATATTCTGGTAGACTTGTTTATTTTCAAGGTTATGCATATGTGTGACTTTTATTTTATGGCCCCTCACATTCCCCAGTTATACTATCCATACTATCCACTCACCTCCTGCCACTGGTTGTACATTTGCCCCTTTGTTGTGGTGTTCCACATGTTTGCCACCATCAGTCTGTGGCAGTTGCATCTGGGCTTGGGTGTGGAGGTTGGGAGATGACCTGGGCCTTCATGAATGTCCAGGATATATTTCCTCCTGTCTATGCTCCAACCCTTGGACATCAGCATGTCAGAGCTGAATGCAAGTGTAAGTATCCTACCGATGTACAGCACACATTTTTCTCAACTATCCCGAATGCTGTTCTGTTCCCCTGCATCAAAGGAAATAGTCTTGTACCACAAGTAGTCTATCAACTGACCTCAGAAGTAGGTGAAGGGACAGTTCTGCACAGGTGCTACATCCTCCTCATGGCCCACTGGGGAATTTCCAGGTCAACAACACAAACCTCATATGTTTTAGACTTCAGCATATCATTTTGGATGTGAATCCATTTTTTTAGGTTTTTGTAATCTTGTGTAAGGAAGGACTTGTTGTGGTTTTCAGTCCCAGCCAATCCCCATTGTATTAACTATCACACATCCACAACTATCAAAGTCCATGATTATAGAATATGTGAGATTAATGGGAAAAGTCAGGAAGCATAATTGTCTGAGGCTCCTGTAGCTCATGTGGTTGAGAGCAAGGCACGGAATGCCAAGGTCCTGGGTTTGAGTCCCAGTGAGAGTTACACTTTTCCTTTCATTTATACAATTGGATTTTCATGATTATAGAACAAATATAAAAATATACAGTTCATTAGAGTGCTGTCACAATGTGCAGAACTCCCTCTGTGGACCCCTTTTCACTTTCCTTCTTAGGTTGCTGCAGCAGCATCCTTCCCTCTACTTTTACTTTCTCTCCTTCTTTATCTTTAACTCTTTTTTCAGATTGGCCACCTGGAAAAGGTTCACTTGGCACTTTACTTGTTGTTTCTCTGGGTCCTTCAGAGTATGTTCACCACTAACACCCCTCCCCCACAAAAAAAATGTGTTGCTCAAGTATAAGTAAAAGTAATGGTGTCCATAATCAGCTGTGGCTCTAGGCATAGTTTAACATTTGGTTCACTATTTATCTGGCTTCTCTAGTGCTTTTGTTATACTGCTGCATATTGCTGGCTTTTGTGAGGTTGGGCAGCATTTGTTTTGGCTTGCCTAGATGCCCGGTAAAAGAAAGTGCAGATTTCTTTTATTTTTGTTGTACTCTCGGTACTGTATGCTCAGAATAAGGAGCAGGAACCTCCGAGCCATTTTCATTTCCCCCTGTATTTTTCCTTTATTGGAGCAACAGTATTAGAGCAAGGGATATAAGGAAGCAGACTTAAATGGCTAAAATGTCTACCTGCAGGTCAGGTAGTAAGGTTTCTGAGGTTGTGAGTAAACTGTAAATATTGCACTCCCTCAAGCCCTCTACTATCCAACAGATCAGCCAATCTCTTTCAGGAATAATTCATTGTGGATAGTGCACCCTAGTAATGTTAGAAATGGGAAAAATGCTTAAATAATAAAGGGACATTTGATTTTTTTTCTAATGAATTTAATTCTATGTGGTTTCAGGACCTGTTTCAAAAAATGTTATGTGTAAAGATGCTGCTGCTTTTCTATTCTGCCATGCCACACCCTGGTTGTAGCAGCGGCAGTACCAACAGAAAAGTAGCATACAAAGTTAACATACAGCAAAGCTGTAGCCTCATTATCTCTCATCTCTTTTGCGTGTATATAGTACTACAGAAAATGACAAAATACAATGTACTTTAAGTCATTATTTTCATTGGGAACCTCGATAAAAGAAAAAGATAAAATGTGCTTGTTGTTCCCCTTACCAGGGCTGCAGGCTTCCTCTCTTGTGACTGCCCAGGGTGTCTCTAAGTGCCAGACGGCCCGTTCTCCCATATGGATATACTCTGGACAGACAGAAGGGGTGGAGCTTGTCCTAATAGTGGTACAAAAACCTATGCAAGCCTTAATTTTTCAAAAATCACTTATAGTAGCACTTATTGCAGTTACCTCTTGTATATTATTTTGCATTAAGAAAAATATGCCTGTTGTGAGAAAAATTTAATTGTTAAAGAAATGGAGTGGAGCCATAAGAGATCATATGATCAACTCCTGGGATAAAAGGAGTGCTACCTGGCATCCACCCCAGATTTGTCTGTGGATCAGTGAAGTGCTGATCTGGGCTAGTATGCTAGCCAGAACTCTAGCTGCCTTTCTAGAGTTGTAGAGACAGTATTGTTTACTTGTCTTCTTTTTGTTTATTTTGTTATTTTCTTTGAGTCAAGTCCACTATTAATTTTGTTACTTTTTTATTTCCTAATAAAATTGCCTCTGGCCTTATAGGCTTGCCTTGTGAAAATCCGTGTATGTGTCCATTTTTTCCCATGAATCCTTGACAGTGGTGTTAGAGTGGGATAAAGTTGAGGTACTTGTGCCAAAGAGTGCTCCAGCGAGGATATCTACTGATATCTGGGTGGACAACAGATGCAGCCAGTGGATACAGAGGAGCCCAGTGGCATCCTCACTCGAACCATGGCAGAGAGATTTGGGGAGATGCCAGTAGCTTGACTCAAGGATGTGAGATGAAAGACTACCACCCAGATGAAGAAGGAAAAGGGGGCAGCTTTTAAGGTGCCCCCTGGAGGTGACTGTTACAATGGTTCTGTATCAAGCAAGTGAACATGGATGGGAAATGGGAACTGGATTGCCAGAGGAGTGAGGCCAGATGGTCAGACACTTTGAGAGCTATACAGACCATTGGAACCTGCAACCCTCCTCCCCCTGTTGTACCAAAGGACATTAAACTCACCAAGTCGGGTGAGTCAGATGACATTGAATCATACCTCACTACATTTGAAAGAGTGGCACAAGCATGTGGATGGCCTAGAGACCAATGGGTCAACAGTTTAGCACCCCATTTGACAGAGAAAGCTCAGCTGGCATATAGCCAAATGGACAGCCAACTGGCAAGCAACTATGAGGCAGTCAGACAGGAGATCTTACAGTGGTACAATATCAGTACCTAAACATACAGACAACAGTTCAGGACTTTCAAGTTTCATAATAGTGATAATAATCCCTGTGAAGTCTTTCTATGATTGAAAGAACTGTGCCACAAGTGGCTCCAACCTGGACTAAAAACTCTGGAACAAATACTAGAAATTATCATCCTGGAACAATTTGTAAAAGGTCCTGCCATCAGATGTTCAGGTGTGGGTGAGGGAGCACCACCCCAAAACAGCAGAAAAGGCCATCACACTGGCTGAGGACTACCTTGCTGCTCAACCCAACTGGCAGAGGGTATATTCCGGGACTGGTGCCACCCCACCCATGGTAAGACCTACTACAGCTTCTTCTTCTGCTAGTACTGGGAATGCTGGGGGTAATAAGACTTTCCAAAAGGGGAGAACCTATAATCCAGATATCGTATGTAGAGAATGCCAAGAAAAGGGCCATATTGCCAGATTCTGTCCCAAGAAAAAGACAGTACCAACACAATTAGCCCTGGCCAAATGGGGACAATTCATCCTGCCTGTTAAAGTTGAGAACAAAGGGAAAGTCACGTAATGCACCTGGAGGAGTAGCGGCAGTCTCTCGGGTCTCCCTTCCCCGCTAGTGTACCTGCAGTTATATTTTAAAAATTATTCGGTTTTCCTCGTCTAGTCTCTTTCTAAAAGCTTCGAGATTACAGCGACTTCTTTATTTTGGATTTTGGCTTCCCACGAAGTATGGAGGGTTCAGATCAGGAGCTAGAAGCCAAGTGGCCTCGCCGGAGCTCATCGCGGTCAGCAGAACAAGAAGAATTAACTCTGGCAAAAATCTACAACGATTTATCTACAATTAAAGAGGCATTGTTTAAACTAATTGATGAGGTGGCAGATTTCAAGCTGGCGCTGACCCAGCTAGCCCGTCGGGTGACGGACGCTGAAGCCAGAATTTCCTCCATCGAGAGAACCATGGATAAAAACAGCCCAGCCATTGTAGATTGCAAGAGAATGATCGCTAAATTTGAGGACCGTCTTGAGGACCTCGAGGGAGAAGCAGGCGAACAACCTGGTCCTGCTGGGGCTCCTGAGGAGAAGAGGGTCCCAATACAATACTTTTTTTACAGAAATTCTTGAAGAAGTCAGTGGGGCCTTCACCTAATGGGCCTGAATACGTGACTGAGAGGTGCCATCGTGCCCTGAGGGCTAAACCTCCTGCTTCGGAACCGCCGAGACCCATAATCTTCAAGCTGTTAAACTATCTTGACTGCGATCACATTTTGAAAGAAGCAAGAAGATTAACTGGTATTTTGTGGGAGGGAAGAAGATTACGGCTAGTCCCAGACCTAACTTGGAAGGTGAGGCAGGCTCGAGCAAGCTTTCGACCCATTACCTCTAAGCTGTGGGCCGCAGGCATTCAGCATCGCATGTTATACCCAGCCAAACTGGAGGTCACTCTTAAAGACGGGATCAAGCGCTTCGACTCTGCAGAAGAGTCTTTAAAATCACTCACGACCTCACTGCCAGATCTGTTTCCCAAAAGATGAAAATCTCTGGGCTTTCACTTACTCAGGAGTCAACAATCCGGATAGTCTAACCAGCGAGGCATTTAACTGAATGATCCATCTCAAACTCTACTTAAGTCCTTGCTAGCTGTATTCCCTTTTGTGATTTATTTTTTGGTGCATTATCAATGCTTGGTATTTTGGGGGGCTTATAAGAAGGACCTTTAGTCATTTTTTTTTTTTCTCTACATTTTGCAGGGCCTCCATAAGTTTATTCCACAGATGAAGTGTACTAGCATTTGCCACAGGAGGGAGCTCTTGGACTATTTTATTTTCTTGAGTCATTTGTCTAAGCCACAAGACTACATAGTTTAGGTTATGACTCTTCGATTGTGTTCCGCTGGCAAAAGCGTGGAACTCCATGCAGTTTATGATTTAGGCTAGCAAGGATTCCCTTGGAATTATAGTTTTATTGTTGTCATAGCTTAATTATCTAGGCAACAACTAGTTTACTAAATAACTCACTAAGTAAAGTGAATTGCATAGCGAAACCAAGCTTTGCATATTTCGTATAGCATTTGAACTTTAGCCCTTTAATTAGTTAGTGTGATTTACTAGTTTAAACACGTTTTTACTCATACCTCCTATGATATATAGCCCTTGATCAACAGGTGGGGATAGGAGATGTTGTAGTGTAGTAGAGGCTACTGGTAATTTACCTACGTTTTTATCTCCTTGCTCCCCTCACGTTGGGGTTCTTATTACATCTTGGGGTCATGCTTAATTTTTCGGCCCGCCCCATATCCTATATTTTTAGCACCGATCAGGTGATAGTTTTTTTTTTTTTTTCTCTCAGCAGTAAGGTTTTCTATTGCATAAAGTAGAATTTTCTAAGATTTCATTTATGTTCTCAAGGTACTCCTTTATTGAAGGTGTAAGACTCAGCAGGTCAGTATCCATGGACTTGATGGCATTTTTATTATTTTTTTTTTTTTGCAGGGGGGGCGCCCCACCTCTATGGTGTACCATGGACCAGAGATTGAGGTGTTGGCTTGGGCCAGGGATCATTTTAAGGGGCTTTAGGAGGGAAGGATCCTTTTGGGGTGATGGAATTTGGGTGTTGTTGTATTAGTTTGTTAGATTATTGTTGGAGGGCTGCTATCCAAACTTTGTCCATAAGTGAATTAAATTGGGCCTGCTAGCATTTTGAATATTTTCTCATGGAACATCAAGGGAAGAGATAACCAAAAAAATTAATTATACTAAACCACTTAGCTCAATTTAGTCCATCAATAGTTTTCTTCAAGAAACTCATGTACTCTCCGATCGGCTCCATCATTTTAGGAAAAAATGGGTGAGCCAGGTATTCGGTGCTGGGTATTCCTCGAGTAGTCGGGGGGGTGGCCATTTTGGTGGTGAGGGGGGTTCCTTTTATCCCATCCGAGACGATTTCTGACCCGAATGGCAGATATGTTTTTGTCCTGGGCAGACTCGGAGGGGCGAGTCTAGTGCTGGGATCAGTATATGGCTCCAACTTAGAAACGCCATCTTTCTTTACCCAGTTGGCCATGATTTTAGCCTCCATGAAAGATGTTCCAATGATCTTGGGGGGAGACTGGAACTTGGTCCAGTCTAACCGTCTGGATCGCTCTTGGTATAATGGTGCGCATCCCTCCCCGGCCCAGAGAGCGTTAGTAGAGTTTACATCATCATTGGGCCTGATGGATCCTTGGAGAATGTATAACTCTACCACTAGAGATTATACCTTTTTTTCGCCGGTCCATAAAACCTATTCACGGATCGATTATTTCCTGGTTAGCCAGCAATGTTTGTCCTACATTGAGTAGGCGTCAATCTTAACTCGGGTAATCTCAGATCACTCTCCCATTAAACTCCGTTGTTCTCCCCTGCTCACTCCACCAAGGTCCTATTCATGGTCCTTAAATAATGCTATATTAAAGGACACCCAGACATTAGCTCATTTTCAAGTGTTTATGGTCAACTCAATTAAGACCAACTGGGGGTCTATTAATGCAGCAGACCAAGCTTGGGCCGCTCTTAAAACTATTTGGAGGGGGGACTGATACGGATAGCTTCAGTACGTAAAGTGAAAAACAACCAGCTATTAGCGAATTGTTTAAAGAAAATTAGTGCACTGGATGCTTTAGATGAGAATCTAAGATCGGAGGATCAAGAGCAAGAGCTGACTACCTTAAGGGCATGGTATGTTAATACTTTGAGTGAGAGAGTTGCGAACTCGACTTCTAGACTAAAAGCTGCCTACCTAGGCCAGGGTAGTAAAGCCGGAAAATTATTGGCATGGCAGTTAAAGCAAAGAGCTGCTGCTAAATGGGTGTCAGCCTTAAGGCATCCGGAAACGGATAAGTTGATTACAGATCCCGAGGGCGTATTGAATATTTTTTTTGATTTTTACAAAAACCTATATTCGAGTCAACTGCTTTCACCACAGCATGATAGTAAAATGTGCAAATTTTTGACTAAAATCTCCTTTCCTCAAATGTCGGAGGACTTCAAGCAGATGGTTGCTCCCATTTCAAATGAGGAGATAGGGAGTTATCGACTCACTAAAATTGGACAAAGCACCCGGCCCAGATGGGTTCACACCTCTTTTCTTTAGGTTGTTCAAGGAAAGTGTGATACCGTTATTAAACCAACTATATACCTTTTGGTATGAGCAAGGGATTAGAGATAAGACCCTCTTTGAAGCCAGGATAATTTTGTTACCTAAACCTGGTAAGCCATCAGATTTGGTCGGTAACTTTAGGCCAATCTCTTTATTAAATATAGATGTAAAGATCTATGCTAAGATTCTGGCCAATAGGTTAAAATCAGTGTGGCTTGAGCTGTTGAGTCCTGAACAGGCTGGATTCGTGGCAGGCCGCTCTTCGGCTGACCATTTCAGGAAATTATTTTATTTAATCTCTGCGTCTACGAACCCGGATTTGGAAGCATCCTTGGTTTCGTTAGACGCAGAAAAAGCATTTGATCGAGTAGAATGGGCCTTTATGTTTGCAACACTTGCTAAATTTGGTATTCCGGATAGATTTATACAGCATATTCGGATCCTCTATTTGTGTCCGACTGCTAGAATTCAATGCAACAATTTAATCTCAGCTGCTTTCCCCTTATTGAGGGGTACGAGACAAGGTTGTCCCTTGTCGCCATACTTATTCAATTTGTATACTGAACCTTTAATAAGAGCTATCAAATTGAACCAGTCAATCCAAGGGATTTGTATAGGAGACCTGGAATTTAAGTTATCAGTATTCGTTGATGATTTATTGTTGCATGTCTGGAATTCAACAACTTCCCTCCCTCATTTGCTTCACTTAATTTCCTGTTTTAGCGAATTTTCAGGATATAATCTAAACAAGAGCAAATCAATGGTTTATTCACTTTCTCCCTACCTTCAGAAAATTGGTGCCTCTCTCTAGGATTACAGTGGCAGATGAAATCCCTAGCTTATCTGGGTATCCAGATTTCGAGAAATCTAGAGGGAATGGCAAAATTAAATTTGAAGCCCCTATTCAAATCCATTAAGGAAGACTTAGAGAGGTGGTCGAAACTTCCTTTGACCTTCTCGGGGAGGATTAACACAATTAAAATGATGGTGCTACCTAAAATCTTCTACCCTCTCTTCAATCTAAACGTGCACCTCTCTAGGTCCTTCTTTAGTCCGCTCTACAAATATTGCTCAGATTTTTTGTGGAAAGGTAGACCCCCTCACAGGGCCTATTCTAAACTTTGTTCTCAATGGAAAATAGGAGGTCTCCAGATACCGGATTTTTATACTTATTACTTAGCAATTCACGCAGCGAGGTCGGCTCTGTGGGTTCAGGAAGCAGAAGTTTCTTCCCCCGGACTTGACCTTGACTGAGCGATTCTGCTGAGGTCAATTTGGATTTGGAGTCCTTTTATACGCTCCATGGTCTAAGGTTCCCACTCTTGTCAGGAATACTCCATTAGGGTGGGATACCAAGGCTATGCATCAGCTTTATTCGAGATTAAATATTTCCATGTATTTGATTTATCTCAACCCTTTGAGAAATCCCAATATTTTAATAGGCAATCAGCCCATTAAAGGTTTTTGACTGACTCTCCTCAAACTTTGGATTTGGATTTTGCTGGGCAATTCCATGTTTCCCTCTGTTTTGGTTGAAAAATTTGGGGTGAAACCTCAGTGTTTGCTGCGATTGTTTCAAGTTCAAAGAAGCATTAGGTTTTTCCTGCAAAAAGGTAAAAGGTCTGAGGAGACAGGGATACTTCTGAGAAAGTTATGTGACCTCGCATTATATGGTAATGCAGTTTCTAAAATCTACAAGTATATTTTAACGAGACTGGATTCTAAGCATCCCCTGTCCCCCCTTACTGGGAAATAAACCTGCCTATGGGATGGACAGAGGAGATTTGGGAGAAAATCTGGGTTGATCTTTATTCCTGCATTAAACAAGATAGATTGAGAGTTTAATTTATTACACAATCTATATTTTTCCCCCGCCAAACTTTCTAGATTAACTAGACAGTGTTCCCCAGTTTGCAAGGACTGTGGTGATCCCTTAGCTACCACCTTTCATAAAATCTGGTCCTGTCCAAAAATAGCGAAGTTGTGGCAGTCGGTCAAATGCTGGCTGGGCCCGTACTGTGATTTATCGGCCTTTTTCAATGTAGATGCTTGTATACTTGGGATGTACTCCCAAATTCCATCTAACACCCAAAAGTGCCAAATGGCAATGGTAGCTTCTGTTACTAAATTATTAATTCTTCGTCACTGGCGGGATGATTGGGACCCCTCGTTTAAAGAATGGTGGGATGAATTCTTGAATGCATTAAATGCGGAAAGGTCAGTGTTAACTTTCTTTAATGTATCAGGTAAATTCCAAAAGTGCTGGGGGAGTCTCTTTCAGAGTCTGAAGGATAGATACGGTTATTAGTAGTGGAGACCTTCTCCTTTACAACTTCCCCTCCACTTCTCTACTCTCCCTTTCCTTTCATTTTCCCATCCTGCATCCTATTTCTCTTATTTTTCACCCCCTTTATTCACTGTATTATTACCCTTATTTCTTTTCTTCAGTAATTGGTAGCCCGAGGTTATTCTGATTTCTGAGTTTCTCTTCTCTCATATAGTCTAGGTTGCTAGCTATTATTATGACTGACTTTAGAGCTAATACGGTACTAGATTTGTACTTCATGTTTATTGGATAGCTGCTGGGGGGGGTGAGGGTAAGGGTAAAGGGTATTGTGTGTATTTTATTCTGATTTTTTTGTCATATTTTGGTTATGTATCTTGTATTTGTATCCTGTATGTTGTGTGTTTTATTTTTTATCCTTACAATAAAATGAAGTTATTTGCAAAAAAAAGTTGAGAACAAAGATGTCTATGATTTAATAGACTCTGGGAGCAGACAAACCCTGGTGCAGGCTGACTTGGTGAGGGGGAAGCACATGAATGGTCCCATGACTAGCGTCACTTGCATCCATGGTGATACTCATCATTATCTTCTCACTGAACTAGACTTACAAGTCAAAGAAGCCATTTACCAGCTTCATGTTGGTCAGGTCCCCTATCTACCTGTCTCTGCACTTATTGGACATGATCATCCAGAATTTGAGACACTGGTGACTGATATTAAGGAGGTCTGTGCTGTGCCACCCGAGCCCAGGCAAAGCAGGAGAAACAATGGATACAGCTCTTTCCTTTTGATGAAGATGTGTATGAATCTCCAGGGAAAACCCAGAAAACACTAAAAGGAGAAAAGAAGGGACAGAGACCAATAAAACATATGGACTCAAATGATGATGATAAATTATTACAGGTGGTTAAGAACAATGAGTTTGGTATAGAACAAATGAATGATATAACTTTGAAACCTTTCTTTCAGATGGTGGGGCAGAAGGATGATAAAGGGCCAAAATGTATTCTAAAGGGAGGGTTGCTGGGTCTGTTCACAAGAAGGGGTTACCAATGATGTCACCTAGTTTAAACCCTTATTTTCAGAAAATTCTAGATAGCAACTGCAGTAATAATGTGCGCTTTTTATAGAAGGGCATATCCATAGATAGATGACATGGTTTCAAAGCCCTAGCTGTAATCATTAGTTTAGTTTTTAGCTGGCCATCTAGGAAAAGACACATTGTTTAGCTGCATATTGTGACATTCAGCATCACAGCATCTGCTGCTGATTATATGCAGCCTGTGCCTTACTTGTTTTGAATAAAAATGTCTGTGAAACATTGTGGTGTGTGTCTTTATTACTTCTGCATGCTTTGGCCCCGATTTAAACACCTGCTGAAAATGTTGCTTGCCTGGACAAATTGCCGTGGCGCATGCAACAAGCGGTGTCCTCTTTATGGACTATGCCAAATATGCCCCAAAAATGTTTTTGGTTACAATTCTGTCCCTTACAGCATCCCTGCTGCTAAGCACTGGCAAGTCATTACACTGCTGGCAAGCACTTTCCCCATTCCCGCAGTCTGCACTTGCCAGAAAAGAAATTTATGGATTGCACTCCCATTGGTGTTCTTATTCTCCGGATGTGTGTGCGCCACCCCAACCAGACCCATCCAGCTACGGATATCCCAGGCACCGAATTGCACCGTCATTAGTAGACCTGTTCTGTCGGGCTATAAAAGCATGTGCACTGCATGCCTTCAGCCCTTTTCCCTATTTGCACTTTGGTGTTATGGAAGAGCTGTGTCCTCCTTCGCCTTCTGTGTGCACTGTGCCATGAGAAGTTTTGCTGGGCCTGTTAGCTGCGCCACGGTTTGTTGTTCGCTCAGGTGAGCGATTCTTTTTTTTGATACAGCAAGGGCAACAGTCCCTCTGGCTCTACTGATATCGCTAGTATTTTTGTCAGAGCTTTAACTGCATATGTGGTGTGCCCTAGAGTCGTTCTGTGTGCTCCCTATGATCACCATGCAAGTGCGACATGTTTGGTGTGTTGCTCACTGCTACCATTTAGCTGGTGAGTGTGTAATGTGGGTTTATGTCTAATTCTTCGAGTGGTAGCTGGTGGTTCCAATTTTTTACTGCTTGGGAATGGATGTGAGACTTACTGGCATCATTTTAGCTGGACTTTATTCCTGAATGCAAATCGTTTGGGGGTGGGTTAAAATACACTGCTCCCTGTTGGTTGACTCCATTCTGACTGCACCTAGTTTGATGAAGTTGCCCATTATTGCCACTGGGTAGGGTTTATTTCTCCCTGTTGGTTAGTTCCAAATCATTCTGCTAATTCTGTTGACCTTTTGTTTAAAGACCCTGGCTGGCTGGGGTTGATGGTCCAGAGATGCATTTTTCCAGCCTGCGTCAGGTGAGACGCTTTTTGTTTGCCTTGAGGCATGTGGTTTTTTTTTAATTTACAGTGAGATGCTGGGGGTTTAAAGCTGCCTTGTGATAATATGTGGAGCTTTTTTTTTTATTTAAAGTGAGACACTGGGGGGTTTAAAGCGCACAGGTAATACTGCTTTCCAGGTGTGCTTGTTCACAGAGGCCCTCTCAGCCATCTTGAGCACCATGGCTCGGTAAGTGTTGGATAAGCACACCTGGAACGCTAAATTCTGTGCTGAACTGTGATTGCTGGCTTTTTGTTTGACTCGAGGGCTGTGGTTGGGGGGGCCCAGGAGATGCATTTTTCCAGGCCTCTGTAAGGGGGGGTGGGGGTGGAGGAAGGGTGTGGCTGAGAAGCATGCCTGGAAATATGCATTGTCTGGGGCTTGTGCTGAATTTTGTGATTGCTGGCTTTTTTTTTTGCCTCGAGGCATGTGGTTTGGTGGGGGGGGCCCAGGAGATGCATTTTTTCCAGGCCTGCTTAGAGCACGGCCATCTTAGGAGTGCCATGTGCTTTCTTGGATTGGGTTGGGGGGTTGAGTTGGGTGGAAGAGTGTAGGCCAAGAAGCACTCCTGGAAAGATGCATCGTCTGGGGCTGTTGTGTTGACGCTTAATGCCGAATTTTGTGATTGCTGCCTTGGGATGATATGTGGACCTTTTTGTTTGTTTGTTTTTTTTATTTAAAGTGAGATGCTGGGGGTTTAAAGCACACAGGCAATACTGCTTTCCAGGTGTGCTTGTTCACAGAAGCCCTCTCGGCCATCTTGAGCACCATGGCTCGGTAAGTGTTGGAAATATGCATTGACTGTGTGTTGAAATGATGCTTTGTATGGATTATTCATGCTGAATTATTTTGTGATGGCTCTTTTGTTTAAAGCAAGACCTTCATATTTAAAGTGAGACCTTCATGTCACTAGTGCACCCTACCGGCTCCCCCCCCACCACTAACCAACAACCCCACATTGCTGCCTCCCCCATTAACCAGACATATCTCTTCATCGGATGTGCACAGCATTCCTCCACCCCTCCGCTGGCACTACAACACTGTTTTCCTCACCGCCATTTTGTTTGCAAGGAAAGTGCGGGTGGGCCTCCATTTTGTTTGCAGGCAAGTGCAGGCGGGCTTCCATTTTGTTTGCAAGGAAAGTGCAGGCGGGCCTCCATTTTGTTTGCAAGGAAAGTGCAGGTGGGCCTCCAATTTGTTTGCAGGCAAGTGCAGGTAGGCCTCCATTTTGTTTGCAGGCAAGTGCAGGCAGGCTTCCATTTTGTTTGTTGGCAAGTGCAGGCGGGCCTCCATTTTGTTTGCAAGGAAAGTGCTGCTCTACTCTACCTCGTGCGGCGTCACCATGTGTGCTGTTCTACCTACCTTGTGCGGCATCACCATGTGTGCTGCTCTTCCTACCTCATGTGGCATCACCATGTGTGCTGCTCTACTCTACCTCGTGCGGCGTCACCATGTGTGCTGTTCTACTCTACCTCGTGCAGTGCTACTGTTTTGCCCTGTGCCCTCCTCGTTGTTTTATGTGAGTGAATTTTTTTAATATATTCTGTGTTTTTTTTATTATGGCATCATTTCTTTTTTATCTTGAATAGTTTGGGAAAGAAAAAGATGGATCAAAGTGAAACAAGAAGACGTCAAATACTATGTGTGTCAGCTGCTGACTTGCTTCGTGGGGCTTTGAAGAATTGTTCTGTACCGCTCACAGTAAAAGAAAGAAGTCAGTGGTACCAGAATAACTTAAGAAAGGATCCACAATGCATCCAGAAGTATAAAGAAAAAGCAAAAGGATGTGCACAGAAGCACAGAGAGAAAATGACCGAAGAACAATGAACACTTGCTAGAGAGAAAAGTCAGTTACGAATGCAGGAAGCCAGGAAAAGGAAGAGGGACATGTCACCAGATACTGTAAACCCTTCTGTAACTAAAACAACTAAACAAACAGCAGAACAGAAAAGAGAATATTGGAGAGAGAGAAAAAGAGAATAACGCATGCTGATGACCTCACAAAAACGCAGAAGAATCAATGAAAAACGGCGACAAGGATACCATGAAGTAAAGAAGATGCGGACCACCAATTCTTTGACCACAGTCACTAACACCACAAACTCTATGGAAATGCAAGTGAGCATACCATCCAGCACAACAGAAACACAAATGGGAACACCCTTCATTACCAGTACAACCATGACATCGATTGCCTTGGGCGAAAGCACAACACCAATGATGGACCCAAGATCAGAAAGTGCAATTAGAAAGGCTGTGCAGAGAGCATGTGAAGGGCTGCCCAGGTCCCCAACCAGGTTTGCTGCAACAATCTCAAAAGTTATCTCCTTGGCCACTCCAAAAAAACAGGCTGCCCTCTCAAGGTTCGGATGTCGCACCAAACTGGACAATAAGTTAGTGGAAGTCCTTCAACAAAAATTACATTTGTTTAAACAGTGCAACAGGAAGGCAGACAAAGAACTGAAAAAATAATTCACCAGCACGTTTCTCGTTCTGAAAAGTACCGCCACCACAAAGAGCAAGCACGCGCCTGGGAATCAGTTGGAGAAGAATGACAGGTATCAAGAGCGCATAAGTTAAGAGGAGCACTAGGCACAAGTTGGGAATATCTGAGGAGCTGCAGAAGAAAGTTGATGATTTTTTCAATATATCAGCAACACTGCTTCCACATAAGAAGGCATTTTCTAAGCGAACCGGAAAAGCAAGATCATTCTTAGACAAAACTCTGAAAAGGCTGCACCAAGAATTCTGTGAGCAGAACCCAGATGAGAAAATTGGACTAACTAAATTCAGCAGTCTCCGTCCTGATAATATTAAACTCGCACAGGATCAAAAACTGGACCAGTGTCTATGTGAGTATTGCACCAATGGGAAACTAAAGCTGTTAGCAATAAAGTGATTTGTCGAGCAGAAAAAAATGGAGTGCACAATTTTCAATATTTATGAAGCAGTAGAGCTGACAGTGTGCCCAAAAAGGAAGGTGAGAAATTCTTTAAAAAGTCCTGCATTGAAAAAAATTGCAAAAAGTGTAGCACTTCTGCTATTGACAAATCACTGGAAGAACTTTTACAGGCACATGGAACTGAGGAGTTGAAATGGCAACAGTGGGACAGTGTGACCATTTCCAGGGTCATAAATGGATCAGAAAGTAAACAAACAAGAAAAGTTATGAAGAGAAAAGTGGCCACATTTCGATGTCTGGTTGAAGTCTTGAAGGAGGACCTCCAGTTTTTGGGTCGACATCTACACTTAGCATCCTGGCAACAACACCAATTCAAATCACTCAAAGATAACCTTCCCGACAGCTGGATATTGATGGTTCTAGACTTTGCAGAGAACTACACATGCAAGTACAAGGATGAAATTCAGTCATGCCACTAGCACCATGAGCAAGTTAACTGTTCACCCTGTAGTGACATACTACAGGTGTGAAAGATGTACAGACTTAGTTACAAGTCACTTGTCTTCATATCTAGTGATCTCAAACATGACCACCACGCAGTCTGCATTTCGTGAACATGTCCAGTTCCTACCTCAGAAACATCCGTGGCATCAATATTGAGAGACAGGTACACTTTACTGATGGGTGTGGGAGTCAGTACAAATCAAAATGGACCTTCCAGAACATATCATTGTCTCCATCACTACATGGATTCCCAATAGAGCATGCATTTTTTGGATCCAGGCATGGAAAAGGACCCTCAGATGGTGAGAGTGCGGTGGTGAAGTCATGTGCAAGCCTAGCTGTGCAGTCCCAGCAGGCTATCATTTCAAATGTTGCACACCTCTTTCAGTACTGCAAGAGAAATTTAACAAAGGAGCCTGCCATCGAAGGTTGCACTCATTACCACAGAACATTCTTCTGGGTCAGTGATGGAAAAATTAGCAGAAATGCAGGACCAGAACTAAAAACAATAGCTGGCACACGAAAGGTTCGGTGTCCGACCAGCGGCAGATGGTGTTGAAGTCCGAGACTACAGCTATTTCTGCAGGCCATGCAGAAAGGAGGATGGTCACTGTGAAAATGCAAGATATGTCAATGGATGGAAGAAGAGGATTATTCAGACTGCACCTGGCTATGTGTCTTCAGTGAAGGAAAAAGAAACTTCAGGGCCCCCTACATTGCCTATTCCAGTCTCCAGTGCAATCATTCACACACCCTCTCCCCCTTCGGATATTAAGAATCCTGGGCCCACTACATTGCCATTTTCTGTCTCCAATGCAATCACTAGCACACCCACTCCCGCTTCTGATATCACACCTCCAGTGATGACCAGTGCGTCTACTGTTGTGAACCAGATTAGTAAACATGCTGCCGTGTTGACAGATTCTGCAGCCAGCACAACAACCAAATCTGTTTCCAGCACAGCCAGCACAACAGCCAATACATCTGTTGCCAGTGCATCTACCAGAAAACAAAAGAACTATGACCACATACAGACAGGCCAGTTTTATGCTGTCTATTACTCTAACACATTTTACATTGGACAAGTAACATCATTTGATGAAATGAAACAAGAATTCGAATGTAAATTTTTGCAACGGAACAGGGATGGCAAATTCTCTTGACCACAGCATCCAGACATCAATGTCATAAAGGGAAGATGACTTTTTTACGGACCAGTAACAGTGCAAGGACAAGGACAAGGAAAATTCAACATATCACGAGATGACCTAAAAACCATTGTCAAGAAACATGAAAAACTGCAACAACGTTGGAATTAACACAGAATTTGAAGGAAGTATTATCTTAACATTTCTGAATGAAAAATCCAACTGAGCATGGCTGAAGACTCATAACTCATGCGGAAGCACAGAGTTACGAAGTAGAATACCAATCAAGACTACCTGGCTGACCACATCAGGCAGACTTGTTAATGCTGTTTTTTTTATCAATCAACATAGGCAGTGGCCATTTCTCTGCAGTGCTTGGTGTGTGTCTCCATTTGTTTGGGAAAAACTGGGGAACAGGGCAACACAGCATAAGACAATGGAAAAATAACAATACTTGAATAGAAGGTTTTAGGGGTTGTCGGAATTGCACCCTAGAACACTTCAAAACGGTCAAACATAAATATGCTACTTATGCAATGTTTGGTGTTAAATGGTTTTAATATTATAATGATTAGATGCTGAGAACAACACTCTTTTGGTGTCCAATGTTGCACGTGCCACTCTCTTTTGGTGTCCAATGTTGCTCGCGCCACACTCTTTTGGTGTCCAGTGTTGCACATGCCACACTGTTTGGTGTCCCCTGTTGCACGCGCCACAATGAGTGGCTTTTATCTCAAGTTTCTGTTAGGCAATTATCTCACTACGTAGTTAGTTTTTCAACTTTGAGAAAAAGTGTTCAGAAAAGCTTATCACAATTATTCTACTGTGAGGTTGAAAAAATTACCTCTATGTCACATTTTGGTACCCCTTTCTTGTGAACAGACCCTGCTGTATAGGGAGTGTTTGAATCCTACCACTGGGGAGGTAGTGAAACAGCTATTAGTACCCAATAAGTACAGAACCCAACTTCTACACTTGACTTATAACATTCCCCTAGCCAGCATTTCAGCAGAGATCATACCTTAAGTCGACTCCTTTTGAGATTCTACTGGACAGGCATCCATGACCAGGTGGCTGAATATTGCTGCAGTTGCCCACAATATCAAAAGGTGGTGACTATAACAAAAAGAGAAAAAGTGCCATTGCAACCTCTTCCTGTGATAACTAACCCCTTTGAGAGCATAGCAATGGCTATTGTGGGGCCTTTACAGAAAAGTTCCAAGGGGAACAGATTTATTCTGGTTATTTGTGACTACACTACCAAATGCCCAGAAGCTGTACCCATAGGAACAATGTATGCAGAAAGAATCACTGATGAACTAGCTAAACGTTTCAGTAGAGTTTGGATACCCAAAGAAATATTAACAGATAGAGGGAGCAATTTCTGTTCTAAACTCCTAAAAAAATTATATATGACCCTTGGGATAGAAGTCCTCCCTACTTCCCCCTATCATACACAAACTGATGATCTGGTGGAATGTTTCAACCAGATCATGAAAAAAATGTTGAGGAAGTATGTACAAGAGGAAGGGAAGACCTAGGATGTATTCTTACCTTTTTTCATATTTGCCTATAGGGAGGTACCACAGGCCTCCACTGGCTTTTCACCATTCAAGTTGCTGCATGGGAGAAACCCCCGAGGGCCCCTAGATGTCTTCAAGGAAGATTGGGAAGAAGGAAAGGGAGTAGGTTCCATCAGTACTCTTGAATATATGACGCAGCTCCGGCAGTGACTCATGAAATACATAAAGCTAGCCCATCAGCAGAATGCAAAGAAGCAAGTGATCCAAAAGGTATGGTATGACCAGAGAGTGGGCAATAAATTATTTCAGTCAGGTGGACAGGTTCTATTGCTGTTACCATCCACTGTAAAGAAGCTAATGATGAAGTAGCAGGGCTTATATGGCTTTAAGGTAAACCGGCCGTCAGTTACAAGATCAAATTACCTGACAGACAGTACAAGAAGGGGATTTATCATGCTAACCTTCTAAACAAATGGCATGAAAGGCCCACTATTGGATCATATGTGTGTCAAGAGAGTGATCTTGACATAGCATGCCAGAGGTTAGAGATTAGGGGGACTGCAGGATCTAACCATAAACCCCAATTTAGATCCACGAAAGAAGCAAGATCTGGTAAAACTGCTGTACAAACATCAGAAAACCTTTATGAATATCCCTGGGAAGGTTAGTGGTATAGAACACCACATAGAAGTTACCCAGAATACCCCCATTAGACAGAAGCCTTTTAGGCTGCCAGAAAAGATCCGGGGAGAAGTAATAGAAGAGGTTAAGAAAATGCAGCGCTTAGGAGTCATATTGCCATCTAACAGCAAGTGGGCATTCCCTATTCTGGTGGTGGAGAAAAAGGAAGGGGGAATAAGACTATGCCTCGATTTCCATAGACTGAATGCCGTTTCCAAGTTTGACGCCTATCCCATGCCACTGATAGACGACATAATTGACAGGCTTGGAAACGCTCAGTTTATTATTGCCTTTGATCTGACAAAGGGGATATTGGCAGATCCCTCTAGATGAGACCTCCAAGGAGAAAACGGCATTCAGTACCCCAGTCAGATTGCTCCAGTTTGTGACCATGCCCTTTGGGTTGCATGGGGCCCCGCCACCTTTCAGCACTTTATGGATTGTACTTTACAACACCATATGACCGACTATGCTGCTTATTTAGATGGTGTGGTGATCTTCATTCCAAACTGGATGGAACATTTGAAACACCTTGATGCCTTATTACAGGCCATAATGAAAGCAAGGCTGACCATAAACCTAACAAAATGTTCAACTGGCATGCAAGAGACCAGATACCTTAGGTTTAGGATTGGTAATGGACACATCAAGCCAGACGTAGGTAAAGTTGATGCTGTAGCTAACAGTCCTCGACCAATTACTAAGAAGCAAGTGAGGTCTTTTTTAGGACTAGTGGGGAATAATCGTAGATTTGTACCCAATTTTGCCACAGTAGCTACACTCCTCACAGATCTTACAAAAAAGAATAACCCCACTAAAGTTAAGTAGACACCCAAATGCAAAGAGGCTTTTTGTACCATAGAGGCATATCTGTGTGCATTACCAGTCTTGAAGAGCCCTGATTTCATCCTACCTTTTATAGCCCAAACCGATGCCTCTGATACAGGTATTGGGGCAATATTGTCACAAGTATTTGATGGGGAAGAACATCCTATCATTTATGTTAGTCAAAAATTGCATGAATGGGAAACTAGATATTCCATTATTGAGAAGGAGTTTCTTGCCATAAAGTGGGCTATTGAGGCACTTAAGTTGTATCTTTGGGGCTCAGAATTCGAAGTAATGACAGACTATAACCCTTTATGCTGGCTTCAAGTGATGAAAGATAAAAACCCACACATAATACATTGGTACCTGGCACTGCAACATTATAGGTTTTCAATTAGGCATAGACCAGGTAGGTTCAACAAAAATGCAGATTTTATATCCCATTACAGAGCAGATGTAAATACATAGGCACAGTCAGACCTTGGGGTAGAGAAAAATAAGTAAAAGTTAAGAGACTTGTTTCCACACTGTTAACCAACACTCTTTTAGTTATTATGTAGGGACCCTGAGGTGGAGCTTTGGGAGAGGGTGGGCTAAAGCTCCATCTCTCTGATAGAGAGATCTTACATTGTGCCTGTACTATTGAAACACGGACTCCCATTGTGTTGTGACAGAAACCCGTCAATATGAAATCTCCTGGTTTCCTCTTGGGTAGGGAGGAGTATGTCACAATGTGCAGAACCCACTCTGTGGACCCCCTTTCACTTTCCTCCTTACTCTGCTGCAGCAGCATCCTTCCTTCTACTTTTACTTTCTCTCCTTCTTTTCTTTCACCCCTTTTTTCAGATTGGCAACCTGGAAAAGGCTCTTTTGGCACTGTACTTGTTGTTTCTCTGGGTCCTTTAGAGTATGTTCACACACTAGCCCCCCCCAAGAAAAACCGTGTTGCCAAAACATAAGTAAAAGTAATGGTGCCCATGGTCCGCTGTGGCCCTGGACATAGTTTAGCATTTGGTTCACTATTTTTCTGACTTCTCTAGTGGTTTCCTTATATGCATGTTGCTGGCTTTTGCGAGATTGGGGAGTATTTGTTTTGGCTTGCCTAGATGCCTGGTAAAAGAAAGTACAGGTTTCTTTTCTTTTTGTTGTACACTCGGTACTGTATGCTCCAAATGAGGAGTGTGGACCTCCAAGATGTTTTCATCCCTCCCTGTATTTTTATTTCATTGGAACAACAGTATTAGAGCAAGGGATATAAGGGAGGAGACTTAAATGGCTAAAATGTCTTTATCTGCAGGTTGGGTAGCGAGGCTTCTGAGGTTGCGAGTACAACTATAAATTTTGTGCTTCCTCAAGCCCTCTACTACCGGACAGGTCAGCCAATCCATTTCAGGAATATTTCATTGTGGATAGTGCTCCCTAGTAATACTAGAAAGGGGAAAAACATGTAAATAATAAAGGGACATTTGTTTTTTTATCTATTGCATTCAATTCTATGTGATTTCAGGACCTGTTTCAAAAAAAGATATGTTTAAAGATTCTGGTCACAAACTTGAGCTGCTTTTCTGTTCTGCCGTGCCACACCCTGGTTGAAGCAGATGCAGTACCAACAGAAAAGTAGCATACAAAGTTAACACAAAGCAAAGCTGTAGCCTCATTATCTCTCTTATCTCTTTTTATTTTATTTTTATTTTATTTGTGAGAATCAGTTTACAACCTTTGAGCCAGAAGCCCGTTTCCAAAGGTACCTCGTCACATTGAGACATACATAGCATTTAGATTACATAGTACAGGTTTTCTTCAAGTAGGCATTTGTTAGAGGCGCCACTTCACACTGTGGTCAAACAACATACATTTGAGTTACAGGGTACATGTAATAGAAATAGGTCTGACACAATTGGTTTCACTTGCTGAGCAATCAACTGGCATGAGACAGCAGGCTCTGGCTAGGTTATACTTAGGAATGGTGTGCTGGGTAAGGGATGGGGGTGGGCTAGGTGGGGAGCTGCCCGGTGGGCATTGTCACGAGTGGAGAGGTCAAGGTTGTGTGTATATAGTACTGCAAAAAATGACAAAAGACAATGTACTTTAAGTCATTACTTTCGTTGGGAACCTTGATAAAAGAAAAAGATAAAATGTGCTCATTGTTCCCCTTACCAGGGCTGCAGGCTGCTTCTATTGTGACTGCCCAGGATGTCACTAAGCACTGGCTGGCCCTTTCTTCCATATGGATATACTCTGGACAGACAGAAGTGGTGGAGCTTGTCCTGATAGAGGTACAAAAACCTATGTGAGCCTTATTTTTCAAAAATCACATACAGTAGCACTTATTGCAGTTACCTCTTGCATATTATATTGTATTAAACAAAAATATGCCTATTGTGAGAAAAATGTAATTGTTAAAGAAATGGGGTGGAGCCATAAGAAATCACATGATCAACTCCTGGGATAACATAAGTGCTACCTGGCATCCACCTCAGATTTATCTGTGGCTCAGTGAAGTGCTGATCAGGGCTAGCACTCTAGCCAGAACTCTAGCTGCCTTTCTAGAGTTGTAGAGACAGTATTGTGTACTTGTCTTCTTTTTGTTTATTTTGTTATTTTCTTCGAGTCAAGTCTGCTATTAATTTTGTTACTTTTTTATTTCCTAATAAAATTGATATTTGGCCTTGTAGACTTGCCTTCTGAAAAGCTGTGTGCGTGTCCATCTTTTCCCATGAATCCTTGACAAGTGTATTCTGGCCATAGGGCTGGATATTCAAAAGGGTTGCACCATGCACAATAGGGTTGCGCCTGCTCAAGTCCGAAATTGCGCCATTCTGCCATATTCAGCAGGAGGCAGTTGTACCCCCCAAGTCATGCTGAGCAACAGCACAATGCTAATGAAGGCATGCTCAACCGGAGGGGGAGGAACCATGCATAAACTGCATAGCCCAATATTCAGCCGGGCTGTGCAGAGTTGTGCAGGCACAACCCCCAACCAGACCTGCACAACTTTGAGCAAAAAAAAAAAGGAGTAAGTCGAGGGCCACCCACAGGTGAGCTGCTGCATTGCAGGGCACAACACAGCATGCCACCTGTGGGTGGCCCTCACTCTCTAGTGCCCCCTGCAGCCCAATTGTGGGCATAATAGTAACCCCCCAACTGGCGTCCAGCGGGCAAACCGATAATAATCCCCCTCCCCGACTGGCCCGATCACGGGCAAACCGTAGTAATCCCCAACTGGCCCAATCATGGGAAAAACCGTAGTAACCCCTCCCCCACTAGCCGATCGCGGGCAGAACAAGTTCAACCCCCAAAGAACAATATCCCTGGTGGTCCAGTGGACTACGAAGCCGATCGCGGGCATTAGAGTCCACCCCAAGTCAAATACCCTGATGATCTAGGGCCCCACCCCACCCACCCACGGGCCCCACCACCTCCCCCCGTCAGCGGTGGCGGCAGCACCCACGCCTGCTGCCCGCTGCCCGCCAACTGACTGCTCGGTAGGGCTGCATGCCCGATGGTTCAGGCAAAGCCAATGGGTGTGCAGCCCATACTGTACAAGACAGTCAGATATGCCCAATGGGTCGTTCACATATCTGGACTGCCTATCTGTCTGAGCTGCTGCGGCCCGGAGCCAATGGGTGTGCAGCCTACCGAGCAGTCTGTCAGCGGGAGGCAGGGTGGCAGAGCGGGTGGGGTGCTGCTGCCGCCGCTGGCGGGGGAGGCGGGTTGGTGGGCTCCATGGGTGGGTGGGTGGGGCCACTAGATCACCAGAGTACTTGAACCTTGGGGGTGGACTCTAATGCCCACGATCGGACTTCACGGTCCACTGGACCACCAGGGATATTGTTCTTGGGAGGTGGGGGTTGAACTCTGTTCTGCCCGCAATCGGGCTAGTGGGGGAAGGGGGGTTACTACGGTTTTGCCCGTGATCGAGCCAGTCGGAGATTACTATGGGTTTTCCCACGATCGGGCCAGTCGGGGAGAGGGGGATTACTATGGTTTTGCCCGCGATCGGGCTGCAGGGGGCGTCGGTCCCCGACGGCTGTTGCCTGGCAGGGCGCCAGGCACCAGTCATCAGGGATCGGCGCACCTGCATGCTAATGGCATGCAAATGGGGCCATAAGTAGATGCAAATGGCCCCCCCCTGCGCCTTGCATGAATCATGGCCCCATTTGCATATCACCTTTTGAATATCGGAAATTTGCGCATGGCGCAATGGAACTTGTGCCACCGCATCTTAAATGCTCCACTCTGACCACTTGCGGTGGCGCAAGTTCCACTGCACCATGCACAGTGGCTGTGGCCGGGGGGTGATATTCAAAGGAGTTGCTCAATAGCACAACTCCATTGAATAACGCCCCGGCCACACCACAGTGCAACTATTTTGAGCAGCGCAAGGGCTTGCGCCACAGAATGGCGCAGTTTGAATATCCAGCCCATAATGTAAAAAGGCAGTAACATTTAATATTGTCAGTGTATTTCTTCAGTATGAACAAGAAGTACAATTCTTATGCAATGTGATAATGCTGCATTATTATGGCAAAAGGCAAGGGAGACCTAGAACCTATCAGATAGGCAGGCTTTTAGAGTTATAAGAAACAAATGCTCATGAGAGATTAGAAAGGCAAAAAAAAAGATTATTATATAAATTATTTTGCAGAACACACTAAAGACCCAAAATCAATATGGAGGGATATTAATTCCCTGCATGAGAAACAGGTTTCATCCACTTTACCCATATCATTGAACTACAGGTGTAGAACCTTATGTAGTGCTCTGGATCAAATGGCTGCATTTAATTTATTCTTTTCCACTGTAGAACAAACATTCAATAGAGAATACAGGACTTGCTTCACCTTACTTAGACACTGAATTTAAAAAGAGGTTTAATAGGCCCTTTTTTTTCTTTTCAAGATATAATAGAAGAGGCAGTGATGAAGCAATTGCAAACATTCGATATTAGTAAAGGGTCAGGATGTGAAGGAATTTCTCCAGTTTTCTTTGAAGTTGCATCACATATATTGGCACGACACTTAGCTTATTTGTTCAGTTTTTCACTCCACAGTTTTGATATACCAACAGATTGGAAGACAGCATTTATAATTCCAATTTATAAGGGGGGAGACCCTACTGATCCAAATTCATATAGACCGATATTAATATTAGTCAAATGTGTAAAGATGCTTAAGAAACTTCTGCATAAGCAATTGATTCATTATTTCATTAAATATGTTATCACACATTTACAATCAAGATTTAGGAAAGGATACACCACTTATGTGATCTCAAAAGTTGTGGACGATGTGTTGACTGCCTTCAACAGAAGATCCAGTGTACCATCTATTTTTTTGGACCTGTCGCAGACATTCGACACTGTGCACCACACAATTTTACTTAATCATTTGAAATCAGCTGGATTGGGTTTTGTAGCCTTGTCTTGGTTAGGCTTGTATCTGACACAAAGGTTGCAATGTGTCAGAGTGGGCGGAGCCTGTTCGGATACAATGGTATTGAATATGGGTGTACCTCAGGGATCAGTACTGGGTCCCCTGTTGTTTTTATTGTATGTGAACAATCTCTCTCTAGGCACTGCTCACCTGACACCAGCATATATTTTTATGCTGATGACACAATCATGTATCCCACAAGAGATGATATAAACTCAGCAATAGATTTACTACAAAAGGATTTTCTTGGCATTCAGCAGGAACTCATGGAACTGAGACTCCTTCTGAATGAGAAGAAAACCCAGTGGATGTTGTTTGAAAGGAAAAACATTAAAAGAGATGATTAGTAGGGTTATACATACTATTTCAGGGGTAACTATAAGTCATGTAAATTCCTAAAAATATCTGTGCCTTTCACTTGACAATCATTTAACTTTAGATTGACATATCAAAAACATTTCTAATATATTAAAGGGACTTCTTGGATTTTTTTACAGGAATAAATCACTATTTAATCTGACAGTTAGGAAATCAATAGTCACCTCCTTATTTTTTCCTGTGATAGAGTATGGTGACATTGTTTATAAAAATGCAATGAGAACTTTATTAGGAAAACTTGACTCACTATATAGTAGTGCTCTATGGTTCATTACAAGCCTTCCTTATAGTACCCATAGATGCACATTATATAGTGTGGCTGATATGACTTCATTGTCAGATCAGAGACCTTCACTGGAATACATTTCTTTATAACATTTTTATATAGATTTTGCCTTCATATTTATTGTGTGCTCTAAAGATTAAAACTTCACATAAATACACTTTGAGAGCAACAACTAGGACATCTTATCAAGTCCCGAAAAGTAGATCTAGTTATGGTGATAAGCTGTTGTTTGCCATGGTTCCTAGAACCTGGGATAAGTTATGCAGACAATTGAAAGTTCAAACACTACTTCCACTAGGGTGTTTTAGAGCATCATTACTTAGTTTATATAACAAATTTTGTAATTGTTATGGATAATTTTGTAATTTTTTAACATTTGCCAATGTGTTTTTTATCATTTGTGTCTGTATGTTATGTACAGATTGCATGTATGTTGTGAAATTTGTTTTGTGTATGGATGCATTTGTAAATGAGATTGCTTATCTCAGATTGTTATCCAATAAACCTGATGATGATGGTGAAGTTGTTTTTTTAAAGAAGCAGTTGTATCAAAATTGAAAATGGGAATTCCAAGAGTTGCTGTGTGTGGACTCAGATCAATAATGTCAAATTGGAATCCAGAAAATGCAAACCTCACTAGCCTCAGCTCAAGCAGGTTCAAGGCCTTTGTGCTACAGTATGCGTATAATGCTTATAGAAGCTTTTCTTCACACAGCTGTTGATTTTGTCAGCAGATTGCACTGTTCATCTCAAACAAAGGAAGTTTCTGAACCTTTTAAACCATAATCATGTTTAATATTTGTACCACTTTTTCTGTGAAATTTAGAATTTTGTTTTTACTTTTCTGTGTATCAACAATATTAATAACACTGACATTGGCACAGAAACATTGAAACATGCAGTATGCAGCAGCTGACTGTGGTCTTTGTGGTCCTCCTCTCTGAACTCTCAGAGGGGGTTGGCATGGGTTGCTGCAGTTGTAGTACACTGTGCACTTAAGTCTATAAATGATGGGGTGCCTCCACCTAGAGTAGCAATAACTAAGGTACCTGGCTCTGATAATCTGAGCTATTACTCCCCAAGAACTATAATGTTACTGTGACTCACACAGTCCCTCTCTGAAACAAATGACAGTGTAACACAAATGATACTCCCAAGAAGGAAATACAGTGCAAATGAATTAGCAGTTTATTTAAAAAGGGAGGGGAAGGAAAAGACAAGGGGACAATAAGAAAAAAAGGGTAGCAGACAAACTTATACTCTATATACCCCCAAACAAATTGCCAACCCCCAACCCCCAGCAATCCTTCAATCCCAACAGTGGGTGCAGCTGGGTCTAATTCTCCCAAAGGCATTGGGGAGAAATCTTTAAGTTGCAGAGGGTACCTCACTGGGGTCACAGTTGCTGCTTGCAGGGCAGATGGCTTGTTGCCATGCTTAGCATAATTGTCACTGAAACAAATAACAAGAAACTAAAAAAGGGGACCCTTGTTTGAAATCTATATGGGTGGCCAAATGGCCTCCTCAGATCTTCGGCCTGGGGCTATTAATTAAGAATAGTCCAACTCAGGACTTTTCTCTCTGTCATGTGGCACTAGAATAAAGCCCTAGATGCAGGGCCAAATCTCCAGTTATTACTCATGGTTCTAAAGGGTCTAGGGTGCCTCCATTTCCTCTGATGTGTGGGTAGGCAAGGCACTGGACGGGGCTCCCAGTGGAAATGGCTGACTTCATCCCTGTTGCGTAAACATGTTCACCAGTTCTCCTCCTCCTCCTCCTCTTCCTTCTCTCTGGTCATCTCTCCACTGCTTCCACAAAGGTCCCTTAGGAATCCTTTTGTAGGCACTAGCCTCAATCAGTTCAGTCACTATCTGGAGCTTGTTCCAAGTGTGGAAAGGGGTCTGATTAATCAAACTCCATTCCAACACCTTTCTTTTCCTCAGTTCTCCATAAACTACTCCCTTGACATAACTTCTGAAGTTTGTGCACTCTTCGTTGGCCTGCCAGGCCTGCAGCTCTCGAAAGTCAGTGGATCTCTTGCTCACAGCATTCCTAATCACTCAAACACACTACCTGATCACAGAGCCCATGCTTCAGTGCATTTTATATGTTTTTGAACTTAACAGTTCTTTGACTATTGAGTTTTTGGATAAACCATGCCTTGGAATATTGTGCCACCTGGAATGGGCTTACATGTATACACTAAAGCAAATCTTGAACTCTGATAGAACCAAATTCATGGACACATCTTGTGGGTACCTCTGACCCCTTCCCAGCAGTCCTTTTAGAGTCCAAGGCTGAGAAGATGCATGGCTGCAGCCAAGTATGTTTATTAGCTGCCTCCTGTTTGCTGCAGCCTCTGGCTGCTTTATATTTGGCCTTTATAGACTGATTTAATCATTTCCTGGACCAGCTGCCTATCCTGGAGCCAGGAATGTGCTTATTGTTGTGGGCCCTTGACCCATTAAAGAATCAGAAGTTAGGAGAGGAAAGGGGGCAGTGTAGCTCTCTCTCTCTCTCTCTCTCTCTCTGTTCTGCACATGCATGCACTTAATTGACTGGTGCATTGGCACCAGTGATTTATCTCTTTAACCTTGCTGCTTGTCCTGTGGAATGGGAGGTTCTGATGCATGCCAAAATGTGTCTCATCAACTCAGTCTCAGACTCGCTGATCAGTAGTGGGGCACAGAACATGGGTCATATTGTGCGGCTGCAGCAGTGATGTCTAAGGGAGATGCAACTTCATTCTCACCATGGTCTCCTGCAGCCAATCTCTGTGCTGCCCTGCTGGTCCCCCAGAGCAACAGTTTCACTCTTGTGAGACCAGAGGGTGAAGAGGGCATCCTAAAACTGGTGGCGGGGCTGCAGTAGTGGCCTGAGAGTCCATGAGGATTTGTCCTCAGAACTAGGGAGCTGGGGTGTATTTCAAATAGAAAAAAGACAGGCACAAAAATACATGAACTGTCTATCTATTGTGCCCCATGGTGCCCAACTTGTAGATGCTTGTTCAACAGTACAACACAGAATTAACATTGCTGAGGCAGTGAGTCTAGTGGTTGGTGCACTGGCTTGGAAACTGAGAAATCATTGGTTCAAACCCCTCCAGAGCACAAATACTTACTGTGTGATCTTGGACGAGTCATTTATCCTCTCAGTGCTCTAGACCACCTTGCTGTGGCAATGGGTAGAAAGTGGAACCCAATGAAAATAAGAGAAGTTGTATCTCAGGTGGGGCTATCCTGAGTAAATGAGTTGTAAAATACAAAGATGGTTTTATTTAATGAGCAACAGATTAAAAGTTGGTGCTAAAATGTTTATGAGCTACTGCAGCAAAGACATAATTGATATTAATGCAGGTGCTTCTTTCTTTTTATATCACTTGCTATATTTAATGAAGATGAATAGTCTGTGACTTTTTTCAAGTGAAACCAGATAATGGAGTCTCCTAAGCCACATGCAAAAAAGCTAGTAGCAAACAAATTATAACAGTAAAGATTCTGAAGTAGAGTGGTACATGGGGCAGATTTTGGTATTTGTATTTGTGTCTCTGGAATGTGTATTAGTCTCTGTATATATATTTGTTTACAAATTCATGTTTATTAAAAATATATTTTTTTACATGTCAGACATACTGCTGTTGGTAATGATAGCACAAGATGAAGGATTTGAGGGTTATAAATAAGAAATGCATAGCTGGCCTGACCTGATTGCTACAGCAAAATCAACCCTGGATAGATGGAGCACCTGTGAGGAGCGTCATTCTGATGTCATCCGATACTGCCAGGTGGATGCAACTCTGAGCTGACTGCTGTGTGGACTGACCAGAGCAGGAGCTGCTGGAAGATGGACAAGATAACCCAAAAATAGGAAGCACCCAACACAACGCTCGAGATAAGTTATGACTATACAGTGCAGGTGTTAAGGTGAAAAGAAAGCAGAAAATAAATGTTACCAGCCTGTAAATAAACCCTTTCTCCCCTCTAGCATATGCTGTGCCGCCAGTGTCTGGGTATGCCTCAGACCAGCTCAAGGATTTCCTTTTGAAATACAACCTACTTTGTGCCCAGCAACATGGGTTCCGTAAAGACCACTCCACAATCACTGCTCTGGTTGACTATACCTCCAAAATCTACAATGCCTTTGATGATGGACTGGCTGTAGGGTCCATCTTTATTAACCTCACAAAGGCATTCGATACAGTCACCCATCAGCTCCTCCTGCAATACCTACTCACTTGAGGCCTGTCCACAGTCGTGGTCGATTGGTTCAGAAGCTGCCTCTTGAGCTGGACTCAATGTGTCAAAATAAAAGGCACTCTATCTGAGCCAAGAGAGGTGAGCCTTGGAGTCCCACAAGGCTCAATACTGGGGCCACTCCTCTTCAGCCTCTTCATTAACCATCTGCATGCAATCTGCACAGCGCACATTGTGTTATATGCTGATGATGCGGTAGTCTCTGTAAGCAGAAAAAATCTACCCTCTATCACCCACGAACTAGAAGTGAATTTTCACCAACTTGAGGCATTGTTCACTAATAATAAGCTAATGCTCAATTACAAAAAGACTAAGAGAATGCATTTTGTGGTCCCACAAAACTGAAAGAAATTTGGGAAATCGCAGGTAAAGAGGAGCAAGGGGGCTGAGTTGGAGAAGGTAGACACTTTCAAATATCTCAGAGTTCACTTAGATACTGCCCTTTCATTCACAATGTATGTTGACCATGTAGTCAAAACAGCCAATGCAAAACTAGGTGTCCTGTGTCGTTACAGACATCACTTGCCATCTGAGGCCTTAAAGATGGTCACAAGTAGCACAGTGCTATCTACCATCAACTACAGCCCAGTAATTTATGGCACTGGTACTGAAACAGCCCTCAAAAGGGTAAAAACCCTTCTTAGTAAAGCATGTACGCTGGTCTTGGGAGCAGACCGATTGACCCACACTTGTGACCTTTATAAGGCAACTGGTTGGCTACCCCTTCATCTCAGGGCCCAATACCAGGCCTGCCTTCTGACAAAGAAAGCCTTGCTCAGACAGGCACCTGAAACCACCTCTTGTCTAGTCAAACTAAATAAACCAACTGTCAGTACGAGAAGGGCATCTAAGGATGGGTTGATGGTACCCCTGAAGCATACCTCAATTGACCAGATATCTCTCTCTTATAGGGGACCCAAGTGGGTAAATAATCTCCCCACTGACCTTCTTGAATATGGCAAGGTCAGCTCCTTCAAAGCTGGACTCAGAACTTTCCTAGTCCATGCCTATATTTGTGAGTGCCCCAACATAAACTAGCTAGTAAACTTACACACTCAAAGTGTGCCCTGCCAATTATAACCCTAGCACTTGAGTTGTCCCAAACAACTCCTCCCACCTACCACACCTGGATCCACTGCTTAATTATCCCCCCTTCTCCACTCACTACCATCACCACACCATGCCCAGTTCCTCCCCCCTCTACCCCACACCAACCCTCCTCTGCTACCTATCTCACTCACCATGCACCCCCACCTGAACCACTCCCTTTCTTTTCACTCCCTACCCCCTCCAGTCTGCACCATGGACCCTCCTATCCACACGATATTGCCCATTCAGGCTGCCACTCCCCACACCCCACTTAACTTTCTCCCTCACCCTACCCACCTCCCACCTAAACACTCCTCCCCCCACTCTCACCTCATACCCATCGTGACCTTCTTTCCCCCTAGTCCACATCAGAGACTCCCTGTCACAATGACAAAGCCTCCTCAGGCTGCCACTTTGTTTCAGCATCAACAACAACAAAAAAAGACTTCTGGTGGCCTACCCCTCACATTCACTAGTTACCTGAAATGTGTTTCTTGTCCTGTGCTGAATTTCTGATCCGTTTTCTCTTAACTGATGATCAAGTATAACTTATGAAGTAATCACTTTAATTTATATAAATAATCTATAACCTAATTGGAAAGTGACTGTTAAGAACATCACTAAATTTGTTTGCCATAAAACCATGTAATCATGATATCATAGCATGCAAATGTCTCTGTTTGTATACTGCTGTACTGTTAATCACTGTTTCTGTTCTTTATTTTGACTTGGAGCCTTTGTAAATAAGCCCTTGGCTCAAAGGTATTAATCCCAAACTGAAATAAATGTCTAAAAACGTCCACTGTACTCCAGAGCTTTCAAGCGACCATTCCTTTGAAAAGTGAATTTCTCAAAGTGAAAAGCAGATGCTTTGACTGCTGCAGCTGCCCATGTTTGTAATACAGCATGACCATTCTCTGTCTGAAATAGCCAAATATTCAATGCTACAGGAGCCCCTGATTTCCCCACTCCCAGAAACTCTGGCTGGTAAGGTTAAGGTTAAGGCTAAACCCTTAAATACCAGTAAGAGTTTACCTTTTCTGGAAAAAGCTGCATTGAGTGAGCTGCAGAATAAATCTTTGGAGATGCCTGACATACAAGCTGCTTCAATACAAATCACTAAATCTGATGTATCAAAACAAAATGGGGGTGGGGAGGAGTGCTCAGGCATTAACATGTTTGCTGCCCAACTTAAAAAATTTAAGGTTTCAGAAGACTCAACATCTTCGGTGAACAATACCTCCATAGAGAGTCAAGTGGAGCATTTAATAAAACACAGTTACTGGCATTAAAACCGAGATACTAGAAGCAATGACCTTATTTAAAGTGGAGGTCTTGGAAACATTTGGTGAAATAAAAACTTCTTTAACAACAGTAGCCACCTCAGTCGTAGATTTAAATGCCAAATTAGAACTACTGACTCTGCATACTGAGACAGTGGAAAATTGTGTGTCTCAGGCTGAGGACTCAGTAAACTCCTGGATGAAGTCTCCCAGAGTCCCAAGCCCTCCCCACAGCCCACACTCAAGATTGAAGGACCCCGCCCCCCGAAGCAAGCTGAAGACTCAACGCGCAGGTAGCCGGTGTTTTTTCTGCTCTGCAGCTGCTTCCCAGTTCGGAGGAAGAGCTCTACCATGCCTCAGTTTTAAATTTGGCGCCTTTTTAACCACTGCACTGCCCTAGACCCTAACTACTGGACTCAACCTATTGCCACAGTATAGTCATATGTATTTTAAGGGAGTGTTCTGCCTCCAATCCATTACTTCTATATTATATTGTTTAATTTCAGGGGTGAGTTCTGTAGACAGGGGAATTGTTTAAACAGTAAAAACACACGGCTGCCCAGGGGAAGTAACTGCTTGCGGGTCGTGTAGCTGGTGCTGTACCTAGGGGAACTGCAAAATTGCCCAGCATCTACAGCCTGCTGTTAGCAAGGGGCTTTCCCTCATTTGAATTTTTATTTAAACCTGATCCCCGACTTGCGTTTTCCACTGCTCCTACTCTCCTTGCAATCGGGAGGCTGACTTGTGATTTACCCCAGGCATTTGATTGTTTTACAAATAGGGACGTTGCCTTACCTTTAGCCTCTTCTTTTTCTGCAGAATCCGGAGGTCAGGTCGCGAGGGCAGGAGTCCCAAGCCCTCCCCACAGCCCACACACAAGATTGAAGGACCCCCCCCCCGGAGCAAGCCGAAGACTCAACGCACAGGTAGCCGGTGTTTTTTCTGCTCTGCAGCTGCTTCCCAGTTTGGAGGAAGAGCTCTAGCCCCGCCTGCGCTACACGCAGGCTCCCCACTGCCCCCACCACGACCCTTGGTCGGCTTTTCTTTATATAGTGTGGTGTTGTCATACCTCATAGCTCCTGAACCAATCAGCCCACTTTACCACTAGTCCCTTATATTTCCCAACCACTAGTGGCCACCATTGAGCATTCTGTCATTTCCCTCCTCTACTCCCAAGGAGAAAAAAAAAATGCAGTTCCTCACTGCAATTTTCATTATGTTTTGCATAGCCTCATCCTCCCTCCCCCCTCAGTAAACCCTACCCTACCTGACCCCTTGTCACCTCTCACCCCAACTCCCAAGCCCACACCCCATTCCTCCTCAGCTCCAGTAAATCACCTCCTCCACCAGGGCTGCAACTGGCCACTGGGGGCCTCTATCCTCCCCCCTCTTTCCACACCACAACACCCGCCCTATTTCTCCAACTCCACTCAGCCCCTAAGACAAACTCCACTCCTGCATATCGCTCCACCCGGAGGGGTGCACCAATTAAGCTCATGCACCTATTAAGACACGCCCTGGTTTTCCTACTGCTCATAGCAGGGGACATTGAATGGAACCCTGGCCCACAGGCTCCCACAGCTGCCCAACCAACGGCACCTCCCACACACCTCCCTAAAGGTCTCAAAATCATGCATATTAATATCTGTAGCATCCTAAATAAAATAGCCGCCCTCCAAACATCTGTCCTCGCCCTTCGCCCAGACATTGTAATCATCACAGAGCCTTGGCTGAAGCCCCATCACTGGGACGAGGAATTCTCAATACCCGGCTTCTCACTAATCCACCAAGACAGGCAGGGGAGGAAGAAGGGTGGTGGCACTGCTATGTACGTTGCCTCAAACCTCCAGTATTCTGAAATTACCTCACTAATACCCTTAACAAACATTGAGTCCCTCCTGATCAAAATCACCCTACCCCACTCTATCCCTGTTTACATATCTGGGGTCATATTGCCCACCAAACACACCGCTAACCAACATCCTCGAACACCTTGGCAACCTAAGGGCGCTCACCGAGGGCGGTGAACTCCACATCCTTGGTGATTTCAATCTGAACTGGCTGGGAAGTGCAGCATCAAAAACACGCAGCCAAGTAACGCGCTAAACTTGCACCAGCAAATAGGGGAACCCACCCTCCTAAACCACAAATCAAACAATCACTCACTACTGGGACTGGGCACTCACTACCCACCCACATAAGATACTCAACGCAGGCCTCCTACCGGCCTCTCTTAGTGACCACCATATGATCTATATAGTGTGTAAAATCTTCCATCCCCTGGCTCCCCCACCCCATCTGCTGCACTGCAGGGCATACAAATCCCTTGATCACCCTGCACTCCTGTTCACCCTCACCACCACTGACTGGTCTCCCATCCCATATGCCACTACCATGGATGAGGCCCTGAGCTACTTCTCTTCAAACTTCCTTGCTATCTGGGACCTATATGCCCCGTTAAGGAGATCCAGAGTAAGAGGCTCACACTTGCCCTGGGTAACCTCTGAACTCATGGAACAACTCCGTGCCAGGGACCGAGCATGGAAATCTTTCAAGGCCACGGGTTCTCAACCAGCCAAAGAGCATTACCGGGCTCTTGGAAATGCCTGCACAAGACTCATCCGGCAGTCCAAATCAAACTACTTCAAAACGGCTTTTAATAAAAACAACACCCACTTTTCACAATTCTGGAAATCCATAAAATCCCTCCTCACCCCCAACCAAACCACCCACCCCACCTCAACCTCATGAGGCAAAATCATAAATGACCCTTCTCTGGTTGCCACCGAATTTAATGCCTTTTCTCCTGCTACTGCCTCCCTACTCTCCTCCCACCCCACCCCTCTCCACCCCTGCTCTCCCCAAGGTCCCCCTGACCTCCCAACGCTCCCCACGGGCCCCCTTCTCACTCCGCCCAGTCACCCCTGACCAGGTGTTGAAAACTCTTCACTCACTAAATGCATCCAAAGGAAAATGCCCATCGGGGCTAGATTCTAAAATGCTACAGCTCTCTGCCCCGGCCATAGCCTGCCCCCTAGCTATACTCTATAACCTGTCTTTTAAGTTATGCACTGTCCCCACAAATTGGAAACAGGCCACTATTTTCCCCCTCCCCAAGGGTGGGGACCTCTCCTCCCCAACGAACTACTGGTCTATATCTCTGCTCCCAATCCTAGCCAAAATTCAAGAGCACCTTGTCCTATCCCAGTTGCACTCCTATCTAGATACAATCTCCTTTTTCACCCCTTTTCAGGCCGGGTTCAAAAAAAAATCACTCCACTACCACATCCCTCCTTCGCCTCACCAACTCCATCCTCACAGGCATTGACAAAGGTAACATAACCGCAGCTATTTTTATTGACCTGGCAAAAGCTTTCAACACGGTCTCCCACCCCCTACTATTATCCAAACTTGTCCAAACTGGCCTGTCAACATCTGCACTCAGTTGGTTCCACTCTTACCTAACAGGCCAGTCCCAAGCAGTCCGCATCAGTACGGCCCTATTCCCCACCCTCCCTGTCACCAGTGGTGTACCTCAAGGGTCTGTACTTGGCCCACTGCTCTTCTCAATTTTCTTAATGATCTGCCTATTGTCTGCACAAAATCTGGCATCCATATGTATGCGGACGATACGGTGCTCTTCGCCTCTGGCCCATCTGGTGCAACTGTATCAGCTTACCTCAAGAAGGATTTTGACTCCATCCAAAGCTGGTTTCTGGAGAATCAACTTTTCCTTAACTCAAAAAAAACTCTCCCTCACCTTTGGCTCCCGAGCCAAACTATCTTGGCTTACCGATGTGCCCACATTCTATACCTTGGATAGGTCTCCACTTGAGGCATGCTCCACATATCGCTACCTCGGCATCTGGCTAGATCAGCACCTGGACTTCTCTGCTCATGTTGACGCACTGCAAAAAAAACTCCATCCCATGCTGGGAGCTCTCCACCGCAACAAACTTTGCATCTCTCTACCAACCAGGCAAGAAATGGTGCAAAAAAAATCCTCCCAATTTTTGACTACAGCGACGTCATTTACATCCTTAACCAGGTTAAACCCCATTTTCAACTCCTTCTGCCAGTTCACCTTGGACCTCCCTCCCAATACCCATCACTGCGACCTCTACCAGTCCCTCAACCTCCCGTCACTCCAAAATCGGTGTTTGCTGCACAGTGTTAGAATCACTGCTAAATTCTGGTCTCATATGCTGCCCTCCTATCTATCAACATCTATAATCGCCGCCCCCCCACCTACCTACGATCTCAGGAACACTGACGCCAGGCTCCTTCACATTCCCCACAGATCCACCCGATCTGGTCAGGTAGCTTTTAGTTTCAGACTGCCCAAACTATGGAACTCACTGGTAGCCAACATCAGACTCACTACAAGTACTCCCCAACATAATGCCCTCCTCAAAGAGCATTTTGCTACCAACTGCACATGCTTTCCCCATCACTAAAATTCCCTGCATGTCTCTTATCAGCTTCAGGCCCATCCTCTACTCAGCACCTTTTTGCCACTGACTCCTCTCAACTGCTGCTGTAGATATGCCTGCCTACCCAAATAGCATTGTATTTCTAACCACACGATGTAATTGAGAAATTTTCCATGCTAATACAACACTGCCTGTCATACTCCTCATCCGTTTTTATTGTACCTACCATATGCATCTCAGCTTCTGCATCCACCCTTCTGGACCATTTGTTGCTAGCTGCTAATTACTTCATGTGCTGAATTTTGGCCACTGTTGTTACCTGCTGATTTCTGCATGTACTGATTTTTGTATTTTTGTACTGCACTCCTGTAACCCCTTACACCAGGGCACATCTGGAATCGAGCGGTACTCTGCTCAGTATGCCTTCCTGGTAAATCTCTTAAATAAATAAATAAATGAAAATAAAATAATTGCCTCGATAAATAATTAAAGCAGCTACAAGATCGGGTTGCTGAACAAGAAGACCGTGCCCGTTGGGGTAATTTGCGTTTACTGAAAATACCTGTAGGTACTGTAGACAATGGTGACCCCCGCCTTTCTTTGAGAAAATGCTAACTCAAGTTTTAAATTACAACTATCCTGAAGAAAAGATCAATTTGGATCGTGCACACAGAGCAGGCAGTCGTGTGGGGAATAACACCTATCCCAGGTCAGTTTTTATTAAGCTTCACAAGTTCCTCGAAAAAGAAGTGATCTTGGCTAAGGCCAGCACTGAAAAAGGTCTAACATATGAGTCAATCAAATTTAATGCTTTCCCAGACATGTCTTTGGAAACAAATGCAAAGTGTAAGCTGTTCAATTCGGTCAAGGAGAAACTATATCATAAAGGTGTTCGCTTTTCAATGAAATATCCGGCTAAATTACCTTTTGTGGTTAAGGGCAAATTACAGAAATATGATGATCCAGAAGATGCAATGGCTGCATTTAATGAAAATTATAGCTGATCCTTTATATCTTTAACTCAGTAGGACTTCAATTAATTGAAAGCTAGTGTGAGGGGTGGCTGTGCAATGAAGACATGAGATAAAGGAGCTATAACAAAGGGCTAGGGAAGGGAAGAACACGAGTGCTGGTGGGTTTGAGAGTCAGGGACAGAAAAGATTAGTAAAATTTGAGAAAAGATATGGAAGCTAACTTAATAGAGGTAAGAACCTGTAATTGAATGACTTATATGGACAGGAAGGATAATGGAATAATTTAGGTAAAATACCGTACACATAAGGAGGGAAGGGGAAACTTGAGAAGAAAAATACCGTTTTTTCTCCCTATTTCTTCTCTTCTTTTTCATTTTGAAGCTACTCTCTAACACTTTTATTTATATTTATATTTATAAGAAAACTGGTAAAATTAAAACTTTGTAAGAACATTTATGTACTTTAAGAAATGCTTCGGGCTGGTCCAACGTTGCTGCTCAGAGCATAATGATGACCACAGATGGTCATCTTGTATTGGGGGGGGATCTGGAACCTATTGAACTCCATTGTCATTTTTTTTTTAGGATGGGGGGTGGTGCTTCTTTCATATCAATAAAAAGAACAATTTTTAGCTCAACATTTTCTATATGATAAATCATTCTAACACTAATAAGCAAACTAATTGGCATAACTGGCATGAGGGATGGGGAAGGGATACCCAGCCTATATATAAATTAGAGCATGAGTAATTTTATTTGGCTGTTGTCCTGGAATGTAAAAGGCCTAAAAAATAAAACAAAAATGATACACATTATTAAAGTTATGCAAAAACAGAAAATAGATATAGCAATGCTATAGAAGACCTATTTCTGAGAAAAAGAATCATCATGGTTTATGAATAGATGGGGAAATGGCATTTTATCAAACTACACTAATAATTTGAGGGGCACTGCTATACTATTTTAATAAATCAAACCCATATCCTAAAATAAGCAAGTCTGACATAAATACTCAGGGAAGATGGGTTATAGTAGACTTGAAAATTCCTTATTTAAAAGTTACGATGGCAATTATTTATGCACCAAATGAAAATAGCCCAAATTTCTATACACAATTTGTTTTGACATTTTCCACTTTTCCGCCTCCATATATCATAGCAGGAGACTTTAATGTAGTGCTTTTTGCACAGTATAAAACATCCAAATTAGACAAGGCACATTGGTCCACACATCTGATTATTAAAAAATATATTAGTGAATTAGGCCCAGTGGATCCTTGGAATGATAAATATCCAGCAAAAAAGATTTTTTCCTACAGTTCATCAGCTCAGCATTCATATTCTAAAACTGATTACTACTTAATATCGGAAACTATTCAATTCATAATCTATGAGGTAAAATACATGAGAATACTAATTTCTGATCACTCCCCTTGTTTGTTAAGTATTAAATATACTCAACCCCAGATATTATTTAAGCACTGGAAATTAAATTATCCTCTTATACAGATCCCCAGAATCTCTCAGATGCTGTATGGTGAAATTCAGGAATTTTTTAACAACTTTGAATCTGGCACTACAATTAATATAGTATGGGACACATTTAAAGTCTGGTTAATTAACATAGAACAAATTAGGAAGAAAAAATATTTTTTTTTTTGTGGCAGGGCTCTCTGCCAGATTTCTGCCCTGGTCATGGCCCCCGGACTTCCACATTCTGTCACAGCCATGATCTACCAGTCACCCCCCAGCTTTCTCCCCAGTGGGTGGGGCCATGGAACTGGTCCCCAATCCAGCCTGTGGTACCAGTAAATGGTTGGGAGATCCAGCAACAGAGGCTAATTGAAGCCTGGGAAGGGCTTCATAGAGGCAGAGGCCCCACCTGAAATTTCTAGCTGGTTTTCCTGTGGAACCAGGTGCGTGCAATGACACAAGCCAAGTGTGAGCCCGCATGCTTCCATGCGTGTTCCCCTCAAAGCATCTGCACTCAGCTCTCCCCATGCTCTCACCCAGCACCGTGTACCCCAGTTTCCACCAGGTGGTGATGTGACACCGGTGTGGTGCTACCCCCCCTCCCAAGAGAAGGAGAGCAGTCCTTTGGATGCTCAATCCTTCCCCTCCCCTGATGACACCTGGTGGCCCGTGCCCTTTCCTGAACATGGGTTGCTGGCATGGTGCAAGGTGTGGCATCCAGCACCTCAACCCTCAGTGCCACTGGGACAGCCAGAAAGAAAAAAATTGATTTAATAGTTAACTAGCTACAAAAAGAGATACAATATCTTCAATATATACATACCCAGACTTTGGATGCTAGAATGTTTAATAAATTGAGTCAAAAGAAAGACCAGTTAAACACTATTCAACTAGACCAAATTACTCAACAAATTATGTATACAAAACTGAATTACCTATATTTATGAGATAAGCCTCAGAAATGATTGGCTTGGCAAACAAGGAGAGAACAACAAAAAAATTATATATTAGCAAAAAAGGACCAACAGGATAAGTTAATTGAGGATCCTGATGCGGTTAATAAATGTTTCTTTGACTACTATCAGGATTTATATAAATCTGAATGCCCTGATATTTCAACAGAACAAATTAAACAATATCTGCACATATTACCTCCACCATATATACCTACTAAATTTCAAAACCAATTAGAGGCCGATATTATGTATGAAGAGATTGAATTAGCTATTAAATAATTACCTGCAAAATAAGTCTCCTGGTCCAGATGGGATAGTAATTGAACTAGATAGGCAATTTAAAGATTTACTTTATCCCTATAATGCTTAAACTTTTCAATTCATTCCATGAATCTGGGACATTTCCTAAATCTCTTCATGAAGCCATTATTCATGTTTTCCTAAAGAAAAATAAAGATCCGCTGAGCTGCTCCTCTTACCAACCCATCTCCCTATTAAACGTGGATTATAAAATATTTCCTAAAATTATTTCAAAAAGATTAGAAACCATTCTTCAATTATCATAAATACTGATCAAAATGGATTTATAAAGGGCAGGACAGTATGAGAGAATATAAGACAATCTATTAATATACTGTCATTAGCTAATGATGAAGATGCAATACTCTTAGCACTAGATGGTGAAAAAGATTTTGATTGTGTAGAATGGAAATATATTCTAAAGGTGAGAGAGGAGATGGGGCTGGAGAGCAGCTCAGTGGTTGGCTTCAATTAATATATAATAGCCCAACAGCCATTGTTAAAACTAATAATAATTATTCATAACTTTTTAATTTATTTTGTGGCACAAGACAAGGTTGCCCACTTTCCCCACTACTATTTACAATGGTAATAGAAACATTAGCTGATAGAATAAGGGCTAATCCAGGCATACAAGGCATTTATATTAATAATAAAACATATAAATTAAGTATTTATGTGGATGATATACTTTATATATATATATATATATATATATATATATATATATATATATATATATATATCTTCCCTGAGACATCTATCCCAGAGATCATTGAGACATCTAAACAATTTGGAATATTATCTGGGTATAAAATTAATTGGGATAAAATGGTAATGATGCCATTAGATCAGAATAATAAAATAAATTACCCAGTAGCTTACCACATGCAGATTGATAAAGAAATTCAATATTTAGGTATTAGGCTCACTTATGATCATAAAAAAACACTACTATCCAAATATGAGCCCCTTATATTGCAAACGATTGAAGAATTATACCACTGGAAATGCTTGCCTTTAATGTTGATTGAACGTATTAATATAATAAAAATGAAGATTCTCCCTAAATATATTTTCCTTTTTCAATCCTTACCACTAATTCCATCTCAAACATACTTTCATTGGTTAAAGAAAATTATTACAAAATGTATATGGAATAGTAAATCTCCTAGAATAGCTTATCCTCATTTAATACGAGATAGAGCTAGTGGTGGGCTAGCCCTACCAGATATGTTTAATAATTTTTTAGCTGCAAAAGTTGTTCTGGTTTGGGAATGGCTAGATGAGAAAAAAAATCCATCGAAAATGACACTACTAAAGCTTAAAACACATCCATATTTCGATATGATGCAATTATTGTGTTCAGACTATCATAAAAAGGAAAAAAATATAGCATTGAGCCAAGTCACTATAACTGAAATAGTGGCTTGGGAGAAAGCTCATCATCAACAACCTAAAGAAAACACTATAATTTCTCCTCATTCACCTATTATGCTAAATTATAAATTTGAACCTTCAGTCCAAGACCAAACTTTTCAAATGTGGTATGTGAGAGGTATTAAACAAATGAAACATATTATAGATAAAGAACATTTGAAAACCTTCTTAATTCTTCAACAAGATTTTAATCTACCTAACAAGCACTATTTTCAATATTTGCAACTATGAAACTTTGTGCAGGTCTCCTATAAAAAACAAAATAAAAATTGGACTTCATAGGTACTTAATGGCCCAGATATTCAGAAATGCACCAAAGGCTGGTGCAAGGCCAGCACAGTGCAAAACTGATGTGCCATGGTGCAACAGGAGTCATATTCAGAGGTTATGAAGGCCAAACTGCAGCAGCACAACCCAGCTGAATATGGTACAGTTGTGCCATGGCACAGAGTCGTGCCATGGTGCAGAAAGAGATGCGCCAGTGCAACTGTGGGAGCAGAGCAGCAGATCAACAGAGGGGGGGCATGGCACAGTGAACAGACCCAGGGAAGCACAGTGACAGGCCACAGGAGGCCTCCACCTGCAGGGCACAGCAGGGCGGGTACAGGCACCCAGACATCCATCCCCAGAACACAACAGTGGCACAGATAGCAGGCAACAGGAGGTGCCAACAGAGGGTCAACAAGGGAGACCCCTGCAGGCTGCTGGCCATGCTTCCCCTCCCAGACCATAGCAGGCCACACCCAGGATCACACAGCCAAGCACACACATGCCACACAGGCACACAGGAAGGCCACAAAGTAGGCACTGAATGTGCTGGGAGGCAGGTAGCATGGCAGACCACATGGGACAGGCCACACAATGCCAAGCAGGGACCCCAACACAGTGTGCAGCCAGTACCTGACCAATGACCATGGCCATGTGCCACCACCATGCACACACCCACCACATACCCCCTGACAGCCACCCCATGGGCATCCCAAGGCACAGCCACTGGCCAAGAGGAAGGACACCACTGCAGTGGGACACACCACAGCACACAGCAGTGAACCACAGAAGCACAACACATGCCCCTATACATGCACACCACACAGACATACACTGGGCCACTGCAGCATGGCTCCTCACGCTACCTGCAAAGCAGATACTGACACAGGCAGGTAAGTCAAAAAATATGTATTAATGAACTAAATCATTTACAAAAACAAGGGTCTGAGAAAGGCTAGGTAAAGCGAGGGAAGGGGACAGGGAACAGGGACTGTACTGTGGGAATGGGGACTGTAGATGGAGGTACAGCAGGGGAAACAGGGAAAAGCTGGGGCCAAACTAACGGTGGCCATGTCCTGCCATGCCTTGGTGTAGTCGCTGCCTCCTATCTACCAACAGCAGGTGCCTAATCTTGAACACCGCCTCCATCATCATGGAGGTGATGAGGATTATCTGCCAGAGCAGTCATCCATATAATGTATGCCTAGGTCTCTGCTGCTAGACACCTATAAGAAGGGACAGGACAGGTGATCAGTGCAATGTCCCAAGGAACCATGCCCACCTACGGTGCACAATGGGCAGCGGTAACACACACCCCTGGATGGCCTGTACCAGACACCCACGGGGGGTGGGCCAATCCTTGCCAGCAACTCTGCGCACCACGACATTGCACAAAGGTGGTGCCCACCACACAATGGCCGCCTGACTGTGCAATGACAGTCATGTGGCACAGTGCACCAGCAGCACCACAGTAACAACAGTGGCAGCAGGGTGCACACCCACCCCACCAACAGCTGGCACACATGTCCAATGGATGCGCACAGTGGCATGCACCACACACAGTGTGACACACACAGCTGCCATGGCACAGGTGGCCATGCCTGCACCCATGCCCCCGCCACCCCCATGTACAGTGCGAAGGACCATGACAGTGCCTACATGCCCTCTGCGGCCCCGCCTGTGCCAGTCCCGCTCCACCTTGTCCGCTGTGGCCTGCTGTGCAGCTACTGCCTGTGTCCAGCAATGATCCTCTGGCACCGGAAATGGAAAGAAGACAGGTACATGTCAGGAATCAACCACAGCAGCTGCCCACCACACCCACTCCTGTGCATAGGGTGTGCCCCTGCACAGCTGCATCACAATGCAAGCAGTGGCTGGCAATGACACTCTGCGATGCACATGACAGTGTACCCCTCTGCAGGGCATGCCAGGTAGCCTAGCTATCACCACAGTACAGCATCAGGGCACACATGCAACATGGGATGACTTACCTGGCTGTGGCACAGCCCTTCACCTGACCCATGCCTGTAGCCTCCTTAGGCACCCTGGGTCCCGTTGCATGAGGTCTCCATACTGGTGGCAACATTGCTCCCCTGTCCTGGCCACCCCAGTCCTCTGCTGCAGCCTGGTAGCAATCCCCTGCCAAACAGTGACCCTGGCCTGCTGCAGGGGCACCTGCCCAAAGAGTTGGGGGCGTGGAGCTCAACACAGGCCACCAGGTTTACCAGCTCCACCTGTGACCAGTTGGGGGCATGCCATACTCATCCATGCACCATGTTATCTACCACAATCTCAGGGACAAAAATGGCAGCAGGAGATGCATGTGTCCAAAACATGCACCTGATGCACAATGCGAGGGAACATGCACAGTGCCTGCCCATCGTGCAGTGCCAGAGATGCATGGAGTGGGTAGGGCTAAATGGGGTCACAGGGTCAGAGGTGTGACCCAGGGGTCAGAGGTCTACCCCAGGGGTCAGGGGTCTCCCGTCATTGTGCAGTGCACATGTGCGCGTTAGGACATGGTACTCAATGCGCAGAGCTGGCCATGAGTAACATGCACAATGCCACTGCATCATGCTGTCAGCACATGATGCTCGATTAACACATATTACCATGACACGCATGTACACTGCAGGCCCATGCACCGCACATGCATGTGCATTGCACCGTAACTTCTTCCAGTGCTGTACTATTGCGCATGGTGCAATATCATGATATTCAGACACCACATGCTAATTAGTTCATCAGCCAATGTGTGGCACATTAGGTGCATTAGCATGTCATTACTGTTGCACCAAACCTCATTTGCATGCATTGTGCCTTATAAGCACCATGGAACAGCACAGGCCATGGATCAGTATTGCATCCTTCTGAGGTAAGTTGTACATGCAGCTGCAGCTCACTGGGAGCAGACAGCACTGCAGGGTGGGACGGACCAGGGAGATGCTGCCACTGACACACTGTGCTGTCCATGTTCACAGGCAGTGACATGTCGGATCATGAGGAGGGTAAGGATCGTGGGCCTGCACAGAAGTGCAGGCTCAATTTCACAAAGGCTGAGACAGAAGCCCTGTTCGAGGCCTAGCTGGACAGAGAACCCCTGTTGAGTGGTGCCATGAGCACACCACAGGCCAGGGCTGGTGCATAGGAGGAGGTGGCAGCTTACATCAACCAGCATGGCAGCCACAAGAGGTTGGTGCAGGAGTGCAGGAAGAAGGTGGGGACAGATAAGAAGTGCATTAAAGAGAAGGTGGCAGCCATTCAAGTGGCCTGAACTGCCACAGGAGGGGGGCCGGAGGATGCACCAATGCTAGCACTGCAGGAGGAGTTGGTGGCAGCCACCATGCACCGCACCATGATGGAGAGTGCACCTGGAGGTGGATTCCAGAAGGGTGGCAGCCCATCACTGCCTGGTATGTATGTCAGCCACGCACAGCTGGTGGCACAGAGGGAGCATACATGGCCATGCTGGCATGCAAGCAGCTGGCATGCATGTCATGTGCATGCGTGTGCACCCACACACATGCCATGCTGTAGGACACATACAGCGGCAGTGTAGGGGGCACATGTGGGCATTGCATCACTGACATGCCCCTTTTCTCTTGCAGCACCAGCACACCTCCATGCAGAAGATGGGGCACCAGCAGCATCCGTGGACACTAGTACAGACCCAGAGGACCAGTTGTCCACATCCACCAGGATCCGGGAGCCTGACAGGCTGCAGCTCAGTACCACAGTGCAGACAAATGTTCTGGACCTGGGGTCAGATGAGGCCCTGGATGTGATCCTCCAGTATGCTAGCATTGATGTCCTGTGTGTGGAGACACAGATTGGGGTGGGGTCTGACTCCGATGAGGACTACACGCAGCTCCTGGACAGCATGGGTGACATTGTGGATGTGTCACTCCTGCTGGCAGCTGACACAGGCACCACGCCCAGCACTCTGCCAGCACTGAAACAGCTGCCTGCCACCATTGTGGGTGCACCATAGTGATCCTATGCAATGGTGTCCCAGTAGCATCATGCCTGTTGTAGCAGCCAGGGATCCCTCCACCCAGGGGGTGGCTGTCCACCACCCTGCAACCCATTGCCTCCATCATCCCCACTACTGTCACCCTCATCAGCCTCGACAGCTATCCCACGGTCAATGGCCATGTTGTGCAGTATGCAGGAGGCCAGGAATAGGCCACAGGCTTTTGAGGGGCTGTACTGTAGTGCACTGCCTGACATGTCTAGGAAATGGAAAGGTGTTTTCAGTATGCCAAAGACATGCTCGATGATGTTGCTCATGCTGGCGTGTGCCTCGTTGTAGCGTTCCACTGCTGGGGACACAGATGCCGGTTGGGGGTGAGCAGCCAGGGCCTCAGTGAACACGTGCTGTCTCCTGTGTGGATAATGACATGGTTAGCCCTCTGCTATTCTATGCTGTGCCCCTTGCTTGTCCATGGTGCCCACGCCAACATGCACACCCTGCCCTCCCCCATCCCAAGGTCTGCTCTGCCCATTGCCCCTTGCCAGTGCCATACTCACCCACTAGGTGGCCCATGGGGATGTCCCCACATTCAAACCTATGGCACAGCACAGAGCTGTGCCAGATGAACACATCATGTGCACTCCCAGGTGTGTGGCACAGACATTGCTGATATGCCCCATGGCATTGCATACCACCTGGCAGTTTATGCTGGGGCTCCCCTTCCATTTAATGTTTGTGACACCCTCGGTGCCAGGTGGCATGCAGATGGCCATGTGGGTGCAGTCAATGGCTCAATCACACCAGGCATACGTGCAACCCTGTGGAAGTCCTGCATGGTTGCTGTATGCTCCGCCTGTGTGCTGGGGAAATGGATGAATTCTGAAGCATGTGGCAGCAGAGCGTTGAGGAACTGTGTGAAGAGGCGGGACGTGACCTACTGGGTTATGCCTGTGGTGTCCCCTGTTGGTCTCAGGAAGGTGCCCGTGACAAGCAGGCACATGATGGCTGTCACCTTTGCCTCCATGGACATGGCATGGCTCTGTCTGGTGAGTGCCTGCATCTCCTCATTGCACAGCTCACAGAGCTGCCTCAGAATGGCCCTGTTCAGGCTGTACTGGCCCACAATCTCTGTGTTGCTGTAATTCTCAAAGGTGATGTGGGCACGATACCATCTGCATAGGGAATACCACCGACGGGCACTTTTTCGGCCATGTCATTGTTCCACCTGCCCCCTCACACCCCTTATTACAGTCTCCATAATGAAGGATGCACTCTTCATGGCCCTTGCTGTCCAATGTCCCCCTGGGTGGTTGACTGCTGCTGGCACTTCACCTTGTTATTATTACTGCCATTGTCATTCCACCTTAAACGAGAAGTAAGGCGGAGTGACAACAATATTGGCAGCACCCCACCCACACAGTCACCATAATTAATGTGCATCCCAAAGTGCTACTGTTTTGTGTCCAGAAAACTCTCCAGTGCTGACGAAGTGAAATGAGAACGTAACAAGAAATGCAGTCTCCCAGAATTAATGGCACACTCAGTCATGTGCGCAGTGGTCACAACAGTGTCACAAGAATTAATGTGCATACCCAAAATGCTACTGTCTTGTGTCCCGAAAATTTCCCAGTGCTAACGAAATGCTACTGTCTTGTGTCCAGAAAATTTCCCAGTGCAGACGAAGTGAAATGAGAGCATAACAAGAAATGCAGTCTCCCAGAATTAATTATGCACTGCAAACGCAAAGACAGATTAAGATTGCACTGCACACTCAAGGGATGCATACAAAAAGGCACAACAACTCCTAACCAGTGCTCACAAGTCACAAATCCAAATCTGGAAAGGAATACATTTTGCCAGTTGGGGGATTAGTTCACGGCAGTAACAATCCACTACCAGTAAAGAGACTACAAAGCAGTATAAAAAATTAATGCAGGTGCAGTGGATAGCAGGTTCACACTGCTGCAATTACTCTGTGGCACAATAAAAGGTGTCTGATTTAATGGCATGCATTGTACACACACACACACACTACAAGTAATGCATGGCAAACTGAAAACCTTTAGTAATATAGCCAAATGTTTCAAACAGACAAATTATACAATGCTGCACCACAACAATCAGCAAACAAATGTCAAGAATTAGTGAAAATATTACTGTGTATACATTAACACAGTAATACAAGAAAAATATAACCAAAACAGAAAGACTGCCTTTTTGTCTCAGTTAATGTACCTACACCACAAATACGCCCGTCTCCCAAAGCACACTTCACAGTAGACAGACTGACTGTTTTAAATTAACATTCAAAATCCACACACTACAATAAACACTCAATGATATGAGCACAGATGGGTTTCCTACAATCGATGAATTAAATTTTGAGGGAAAAAAAATTACCCAAAAAGGCATTTTAAACAGCTTTTAGAGGTTTTGAATTGCAGAGGTCTGAGAGCAAACTGTCTCCAGCTACCACTACACACACTACCAATGCCAGAACTGAGACTGTGCAGAGCAATCTAGAGCCCATGTAACCTGCAATCCCATGAATTACTGCAGAATTTCATTTGGAGCTCAATTGCAAGGCAAAGTGAGGAGAATTACATAGGATTTCAATGTACTTCACCTTAAAATTGGTGGAGAAGTGGTTTGGGGAAGGCAGAATAATGCAAAGTCATTGGTTTCACTGGACTTTGTGTTCCTTAATATGAAGCGAAGTACTCCGCCTCACATTGTGGAGTACTCCGCAGATTTTATGTTACTCCGTAAATCACTTCGCGGAGCGAACTGGGATCACTTCGCCCACCACTACTTACAGTACTGTAACTCACATGCTGTACAGGAAGGAACGCGAATGCCTATGGCGGTACTTCACTGTTGAGCTGAGCCTGTATAATAAAACTCACCAATTTAAAAACTCTTATTAATGAGTACAATGGTGGGGTGGTGAAACCTGGAGAGATACTACAAAACAGGCTTACAATAAATCCAAGTAACTAGTAAAAAAATTAATGTTATGATTTGTGACATGATCATAAATCGTGATCTGTGACCGTGATGATGAAGAACGTGATTTGGTGTCAACGGTGTGAAATAACCAATATGGAACTGCATTGGGAATGTGAATGCCTATGGCTGTACTTCCCCGATGAGCTGTAGCACAAAGCTCCCTGACTTAAAAACACTTATTAATGAGTACAATGGTGGGGTGGTAAAGCCTGGAGAGATGCTACAAAACAAGCTTACAATACATCCAAGTAACTAGTAAAAAAATTAATTTTGTGATTCGTGATGGGATCGTGAATCGTGATTTGTGACTGTGATGATGAAGAACGTGATTTGTATCACGAGTGACTCGTGATGATGGTCCTGACCTAAAAACACATATTAATGAGTACAATGTTCATGCAGAATTATGCACCACACCTGTCCACTGTCCAGTACTCTGAAGGGAAGCCAAAAAAACAACTGTGACTTAAGTTACAGATGGAGACTGGGCCCTAAAGACATGCAAATGCAAAGTCAGATTAAGATTGCGCTGCACACTGAAGAGATGCAGACACAAAGGCACAACACCTTACCAGTGCTCACCATCAGAAATTCAAATCTGGAGAAGAATACCTTTGCCAGTTGGGGCGGGCCATGGGGGCAGCAGTGTACTGCACTGCTGCAGTAACAGTCAGTAGTATTAGCACTAGTACTAGTAAAGATACCACAAAGAAGTACAATAATCGTACGGCTGCAGTGGATAGCAGGTTCACACTGCTGAAATTACTATGTGGCATAATAAAGGGTGTCTGATTTGATGACATGCATCACACACATACTCGCACACACACTAAGTAATGCGTAGCAAATTGAAAACTTCAGTAATATAACCGCGTATTTTAAACAAACTAAAATTATGCACTGCTGCTGCACCACAACAATTAGCAAAAAAATTGCAAGAATTATTGAAAATATTACTGTGTACATTAACACAGTTATACAAGAAAAATATTACCAAAACAGAAAGGACTATCTTTTTCTCCAAGTTAATCTACCTACACCACAGATACACCCCTTCCCCAAAGCACACTTTCACTGTCTCTCAGTACACAGACTGAATGTCATACATTAACATTCAAAATCCATACACAAACAATAAACGCTCAATGATATGCACACAGGAGGGTTTCCTACAATTGAACTAAAGTTTCAGCAAAAAAAATTACTTAAAAAGGCTTTTTTAATAGCTTTTAGAAGGTTTGAATCACAGAGAGTGCTCAGAGCAGACTGTCTCCTACAATTTCCTACATACACTACCCCAAACTGAGGCTGTGCAGAACAATCTAGAGCCCATGTGACCTGAAATCCCATGAATCACTGCAAAATTCGCCTTTGGAGCTTAAAGTGAGGCAAAGTATGTTGTTTTCAATGCACTTCGCCTTAAGAATTGGTTGAAGTAGTGGTTTGGGATGCTGGAGTAATGCAAAGTCATTGTTTTCAATGGACTTCATATTACCCATTATAACGCGAAGTACTCCACTTCACATTGTGGAACACTCCACGAATTCACTTTTGCTTTGCGATTCACTTCGCGGAGCGAATTGGGGCCACTTCGCCTATCTCTACTTATTATAACCCCTCTCAATTAAATCATTTTAATACAGCTATTACTGAGAAATGCCCAGATGCACTACAACTATGGGAACTTTAATTCATATGTTGTATGCCTGTCCATACCTTTCACATTTTTGGGCACAAAATTATAAGGTTCATTCAAATAATGCTAAATAATAATATAGCCAATACGGGTCAACTGGCACTATTAATGATTCCATCTACACAACTTAATGTAGATCAGATGATCTTTACTTCAGTTTCAACAATAATTGCAAATAAATGCATACTACTTAAGTGGAAAGATAGGAATCCTCCAGTAATTCAAACGACTTTATGATAGAAATTATGAATCTAGAATGGATCTACTATATTAAAGAAGGACAGGCACATAAATTTGAGAAAATGTGGGCCTCTTTCTGAGACAACACATGATTGAACATTATTAGTTAATTTGAAACTAAATTAAATTAATATTTGCTGGTTGGGTTCCCCCTCCCCCTCTTTTCCCTCTCAATAATGATGATATAATATGCCTGGAATATGATGAGCAATATGATTGGAAATGAAGGGCTTAAGATCTGAATTGATGGAAGGAAAAAAAAATGCATAGCTGCTCCAGTGCTGCAGAGGATTGAGGCACTGTGTACTTTACCTTTCACCACATCGGTGACCTGAGTTGGTGAATGAGCTCGAGATGCCAGGGGTTTGCACAGGAGAGGGCTGGGAGTGCATTCAGCAGCCATCAGGCAGCTCTCCTCCCCCAGGTTGGGGTGATTGTCCATCTTGGCCCTTAACTGCCACCAGATGGAGGCCTGTGGTAGCACCAATGCATGAGTGGCAGACTTACATCAGGGAAGGGGGAGCCACAGTGCCAGGTTGCACGTGTGCCTCTGCGTCCATACACAGACTGAGCCACCATGGCTAAGGGAGGGAGAAAACAGGTGGAAATTTATGGCTGAGGAGGTATCAACAATCCTCTGCACATGGGCAGCCCTACCCCTCTTGACTCCACCATGGGGGGGGGGAGATAATCCATGGTGGTACCAGACCAGTCAAGGTTAGATTGGAGAGGTGGAGGACATGGGGAGTCAATGAGGTAGTGTAGACTGGAGGCAAGACTGCCTCACCTGGGGTACATAAATAGATGATGAGAAAATGTATATATAAGAAATGCGTTCAAGTTATAAACAGTAGTGGAGAGGAGAAAGTTGGCAGATGGAACTCTTCTTAAGTAAGATTACTTCCCTATAGCTTCAAGAAAGAAACCAATGCTAGTTAGCTGGATGCTAGCAGCTTTCACAAAATGCAAGGCTCTCATGTGTTTCTTTTAACTATAAGGCCTGACATATTTGGAACGTTATGCTTATTGAAGTTTTTCTGAAGTAACTATCTCTAAATGCTTGAAGTGCGTCAGTAGGTGAAAAGATTACCTTTTTCTGAAAATAACTATTAACTTGCCCAACTGTTAAAAAAAATTTACTTGAGTGTCTTTTTTTCTGTAAAGAGCTATTTTGATACATGTCTAAATGCTACTGCCGAGTAGCAGAAATAAGAAAGAAAATACAGCCTGCTAAAGAGAAGAAACAATCAATGGTATTAGAATTTAAATGTAATTATCTGGTGCCTCTTTCCCCTCTCTCTCTCCACAGTTGGCAGCAGCAAAAGCAGCAGCAGTAAGCTCACATGGGTGTGCAGTAAATTCTCCACTCCTGACCGCCGATGTGTCACTCTCCACCTGTGAGAACTCTGCAGATCCAACAAGGAAGAAAATATGGTTAACAGGGATGGAAGGAACTGAAGGCTGTAGCATAACTGAGGAGCATATGGGGTATTGAAAGACACCACAGAGGTTGCAACCTTGGGGAGCTGTAGGAATAATGGGGGGTAATATGTATAGTAGCAGATCAGAGAGGAGTGGATAAGCTTGCAGTCATAATAAACTGAAGGTACTAAAGTTAATATACCTAATAAAAACCAGCAGCAACTGCGAGTATAATAAATATTTATCGGAGTGTCAGAAAACTTAGTACAAGGGGACAACCTGGATGTATCAGAGGATTTTTCACGATAATACAGAGGTTCCAAACCCACAGCAGGGTATGTCGGGTCCCACATCTCAGTCAACCAAAGCTGATCTGAAAACTGACAATAAAGTAGAAGGGCAACAGGAATATTGACACAAATGAGAGGGATTTAGAGATATGTGTTCCTGTTTTGAGAAACTAAACAGTAAAGTAGAAGATCATGTGGAAAAAAATGCCTGCACTTTCATTAGTAAATATAGAGATACAGCAGAGAATCTCCTCAGTGGAAAATAAAATCACCCCAGTAGAGACATCAAGTTAAAAGCAGACAGAAAGATCTTGAAATGCTTCAATTAAAAATAGAAGAGCTTGAAAAAAGAGCCAGAAGGGTTCATTAAAATGGCCAAGCATCCCTGAGGGACCAGAAGGACCAGAGCCATTTGTCTTTTTGGAAAAGCTCTTTATGGAAGTGCTGAAGAGACAATTCTCTTTGCAAAAGATTTAGCTTGATAGAGCAGATAGAAGGCCACTGAACACAAATTCTAGAGACAACCAGCCAAGGTTCATTTTTATAAATACCACACCATTTCTCTGCTAGAGATTGAGAGGCTATTTTTTTAAAAAGCCAGATTATGCAAAGGCCTTAAAGTGAGGGGATTAGATATCCAGGTGTTTCCAGATCTACCACAATGAATTTAAAAAAAAAAAGGAAAAGCAAAATAATTGCTAATTGCAAAAAAATATAAGGTTCTCATTTTTACCAGCTGCTAAATTAAAGGTTAAACTGGAGTGCAGAAGGTACAGTTACGTAAGAACTTATCGTAACAGTAGATCTTTGAGAGAAGCTCTTGCAGCAGGCCACATCAGTAAGACTATGCCACCAGGCACCAGGACCACACAGAAAACTTCTAGCTAGCTGTCTACTATAGGGGACTGCCCCTGCGGATGTCAGTCATCCAACATTAGCCCAGGCTATATGAGGGGCTGCCCCTCCCCCCCAGGCCTACCTCAGTTCTCCCGCTGGAGACTCTACATGACCAGCTGAAAGAGAACAGAGGAGGTTGTTCTGAGATCCAGTACCAAAAAGGCAGAAGCACATGTGATGGAGTAAGAGAAGCAGGGAGAAGGAGGGAGGGAAAACAGGGCCTGCTCCAAGAGCTTCTCTTGAACATCTGCTGTTATGGTAAGTTCTTACATAAATGTACTATCTTACTTTGAGGAAGGCTCTTGCAGCAGACCACACCAGTAGGACTGAATCCCAAGCAGTACTAGTAGCATTAGAAAGTAGACTCCTGGAGAAGGACCCAACAGCAGTCATGACAGAAGGCCCTGAAGAACTGCCAGGCCAAAATTGTCCCTACCTCTAGAGGCAATGTCCAAACTGTAATGCTTGGTATAAGTGTGGCCAGAACTCCAGGTGGCAGCTGCACAGATATCGGCAGCAAAGATATTTCAGAAGCAAGCTGCAGAGGCAGCAATATCCCTGGTGGAATGGCCCTTGACCACCCCTGGAAGGGGTTTGTTGTAGGGAAGACATAAAAGCCTTATCTCCACAATGCTGCTGCTACCACAGCCAGGCATTTGGCAAATATCTGTGTGCTGAGGAAAGGCCAAAGGTAAGAGCTTTGAACTGGAAGTGGACACTCTGAAATTGGAAGTGGAGGAAATGATGATGAGCCAGAAAAATCTGGATGTGCAGGGAAGCATCCTGCATGTCCAGAGAGCACAGCCAGTCCCCCTGATGCAACAGGGGCAGCCGACTCTGAAGGATCATCATCCTGAAACATTTATACTCTATACAGCGGTTCAGGTTGCTTAAGTCTACGTGGTCTCTGGTCTGTTTGGGAACTAGGAAAAAGTGGGAATAAAATCTCTTTCCGCACTGAACCTGTGGGACTGGATCTATGGTCCCCCCTTTTTTTCCCTTCTGTTTATCCTCTTTCCCCCACCCCGGAGCTACGCTTCTTTGGGAGTCACCTAAACCACTACCTCACGACTTGCCTTACCTTGAATCCTACGGTTCTCCCATGGAGCCATGGCTATACCCCCCCAGGCGGGTATGGGGCGGGACCTGGATGCCCCAATATCTTTCAATTTCATCAGGCAGGTAGCTGTAATGAGGGTTGGTGTAGGCGCTCCATCTACCAGTGCTCCAGAGTGCATTTTCCTCCTATTTTCTCCCTTGTGTGGTGTGCACTCAGACATCAATGCGTTATGTGCTGACGTCAACCACACAGCTCCCACAATCCCTTCCTGCAGCTGCAAGACTTGCTGTTCCTCGAGTCTCCACATGAGGTCAAGCAGACTGTGGACCTTGTTCCCCTACCTCCCCCCCCCAGAGAAGACGAGCAGTCATGGGATGCTCAATTCTTCTCCCCCAGCTGGCTCTCCAGTGACCCGAGCTCTCTCCCAAACCTGGGTCACTGGCACCACAAGCAGAAATCCAACCACTGCACTGATGGGCAGGCTAATGGCCCCCTTTTTTAGAAGCATTTGGATTTCTTCCGATACCAGAGGCAGATGTGCTGGAGGGTAGGTGGAGTGGATGGGAGGGGTCTTGAGTGGCCACTCCACCAGCTCCAGAGTGTGACTCTGAGTGATGAGCTGGAGTAACTATTTGTCTGATGTCACTGCTCAACACCCCTGGTAATGGAGAGAGAACTGACCCTCAACTGCCTCCTTGGGGCCCTCGACCGGGGGGGGAATCAGTTAAGGAGTCAGGAGGTTGGGGTGGGAGTGGGCAGGGGAGCTGTGGGATCTCTGGTGGATCGAGCAGGAACAGCCACTGCAGGGGTGTTAGTGGCCTTCCAATGTTGCTGGCCTATGTGAGATTCATATTAAGGGTCATACTAAGGTAGGTGAGGAGCTAGGAGGCTGAAGTAGCCTATAAGTGCTCCTGTAGAATTAATAACTGTAATATAATATTCGAGGGTATGCCCTGAGAGAAAAAAAATGTCATGGTGTTTTTTTTTTTATTTGGTTTTAGTTTTGGTAATGATTATTTCTAGAGGAAGGGTATTCCATGGATTAATTAGTCTTAAAGTAAAGAAAAAATTTCTACTGGAATAATTAAAGTGTTTCCCAGTTAGTTGTAGAGGATGGCCTCTGATGTTGTAGCCATTGTCCTTAAATTCCAAACCTAGCTCTGTCATCAAATAAGGGTCCTGAACAATATCAAACAGAAAGAGGGGATCCCATCTAAGGCAATGTGTAGTTAGTGTCATGAGATTTAAGATTGATTGATAAAAATATATTTTTATACAGGATACAAATTGTTGGGGTGTGACTCCCATTTTCAGCAATGTCCTGTGGTACAATTAAAATAGTAGAAAAGAGACATAAATAGCAATCTCAACTTATGTTCAAACAACAGTTTACAATAAATAAACAATAAAATGAATTATCTAAAACATGAAGAAGTTGTGCTCAAGTAGCTGTACAAAGTAATCTTAAAGATGGTCAAGCTACTCACAAGCTTCAATTAATTTGGAAGTTTATTCCATTCTTTTGCAAAGCTGTTTTGTAAGGTGATATCTCCTAGTCTATTGAAGTATCTAATCATAGGTATTTTCTGAGAAGACAGTCTAAGCCTGGCTAGCTGTTTGTTGTGAGATTCAGTGCTAACTGAGTATGTAGGTGTTTTCCCTTTAAGTAAATTAGTTTGTGACAAAAAAACAGCAATAGATAAGACATTTGTGTTGCTGGTTGGAACCACCCCAACCTACTGTAAATATTGCAGTGATGTGTCCCTTGGCAACTCTTTGTCACAAATCTCCCTATCTTGTAGTACATTTGATTTATTTTATTTAATGCAGTCTAAGTAGAATTCCTGTATAAGATGGAACCATATTCTAGGACAAGCATTATTAGCTGCCTTACAAGCTGTTAAGTCTGTTTTCATAAGTTTCATTATAAAGTCCATGTATATGTTTGATATATTTTCTTTGTACTTTTTCTAAAAGACGACAGTCAGATTTTTTAAACGGGCACCAGAGCTGGGAAACATGTTCGAGATGAGGCCTTACGTATGCTCTATAAAGGGGAATCATACATTTTTGGTTTCTAGATTTGATGTTACGTTTTATCAACCAAATCACTCTTATTTATTTTGTCAAGCAACTTCTTGTATCTGTTTAGTGACCTAAGTCATTAGAAAAGATATACCAAGATCTTTTTCATCAGTGGTCATATTCAGAGAACAACCTATGAGAACATAAGAAGCAAGGGGAATAAGTGGACCTAGGTGCATCATTTTCCATTTGTTTGTATTAAGCTTCATTCCCCAAGTATTAACCCAGGCAGTTATTTTATCCAAGTCTCTTTGAATAATATTAGCTTATTCTATTCTGGCACATGGGCCTCCAATTTTTTCATCATCAGCATATTTGGAAGCTGAGATGCAGTTGCTGGTCATGTCCGACACAAATGCCTGAAAAAGACAGGGACCCAGGACAGAGCCCTGTGGGAGTCCACTAGAAACTAGACCCAGTTTATAAAGGTGCCCATTAATTAAGACTCTTTGTTTTCTATTGTAGAGCCAGTTGCTTATCCAGTAAGTGACATCTGTGTTAATATTGCATTTTTGAAGCTTAGTAGTGAGTGTCATCGAAGGCTTTACTGAAGTCGATAAAAATAATGTTGCAGGGTGTTTTATTGTCAAGCTGGTAACTAATTGTTTCATAGAAACACATAAGATTTGTTAGATACCCTCTTCCTTTTCTAAAGCCATGCTGCTCAAGGTCATGACTGTCTAGGATGGGTGTGATTATATCTTTAACCAGGCTTTCAAGAATATTGCAGATAGAGGAAGTAAGGCTGATTGGTCTGTAATTTTCCTAGTCTGATTTGGGGCCTTTTTATGTGTAGGCATCACATGTGCTTTTTTCCATTTCTCTGGCACAAAATGTTTGTAAAGGCAGCCTTCAAATAGTAATCTCGGGGGGTGGGCTAAACAATCAGCTAGTAAATACAGTAAATGGCCTGCAATGGTATTGGGGCCAGGACAAGTTTAATCCTTCTAGGATAATAATTTTTCACTTATGCAGTCTTCAGATATAGTGATGCTGCCATCGTTGCTTTGATGTGTGTTGCAATATGCTATGTGATTAGTACCAAAGACTTCACAGAACTTCTGGTTGAAAATGTCAGCCATATTTTTGGGGTCACGTACTAATTCATTGCTAACTTCTAATGGTCCAACCTGGCAAACTGTTTTTTTAGAGAATTTATACAAGAGTAAAAGTATTTGCCATTTGTTTTGTTGGCAGACTTAGCTAGATAGTATTCCCATTTTGTTTTAGCTTTCTTTATTTTAGATTTACATTTCTTTTGAGTTTTGAGATAAGATGACCAATTAAGCAATGATGACCAAAGAGCTGGTCATTTCCTAGAGATTAAAGACTGGCTGGGGGGGGTGAAGGGTGGCCGAGAGACAGCTGAGGGCCACCCCCACCCAGCTGGTCATTAATCGAGAGGAAATGACCAGCTCTGAGCTCATTATTGCGATTATAAGTCTAATCGCAATAATGAACCTTTGGGAGGCTTTTTTTTTGTTTTTTTCTTTCATTGGGGTGTTGCACGGCACTAAGACACTGTCTTGAAGGCTGCCACATGATCTGTTTTCCTTATTTGCCATGTTCTTTGGGGAGGTCTTATGCTTTTAAATGCTATTTATGTATGTCTGATTTTTTTTTACATGTGTTGTTTAAAATGTTCTTTATCTGGTTAAAGCCGTCATTTTTTTTAAGTTTTCCCTTACATATTCATACACTGTAATGCTTCGAGGCTGCCATGCTGGGCATTTCTTAATGATTTCAACCTGGCACAGCAGCCAATCAATGAGCAAGTTAAGTTCATGAATAATTAATTAGACATACTTCTCAATTGTTCTAGATTTTAGGTAGGTGGTATATTGTTTGTTCTTCTTTTTGATAAGACTTTTTATTGATTTGTCTATCCATTTTTGGGAATGTTTAGAGTTTTCATATTTTATTCTAGAGGGTATATGTTTGTCACTTAGGTCTAATAAGGTGTTTTTAAGGAAATCCCAAAATAATTAATAGAATGTGTTTTAGAAATTGAATCCCAAGCTATATCTTCAATTTTGTATTTTATTTCAGTGATGTACGCCTTATCCTACAGATACATTTTGGTTATACGTGTACTGTGGGAATAATTATTCTGTAGTCTGAATTTAATGGTGTTATGATCACTGTTGCCAATTGGAGATTCAATAGAGGTATTATTGAGGTTCAGATGTTCATTGCAAAGGACTAGATCTAAGATCCTGTCTCCTCTGGTGGGTGCTTGTATACACTGCTTTAACTGCAGCTGTTCACAGGCTGATAGGATCTTTTTACCTTTGCTTGAAGTAGCAGTGAGATTATTCCAGTTGATTTCCAATAAATTGAAATCCCCCATAATTATGGTGTCACCTAGTTTGCAAGCTTGTTTGAATTCCAATAAAATAGTATCAAAGGTTTCATTTGAAAAATTTTGGGGTCAATAACATGTACCTAAAATTATAGGAGTGGAATCCTCAAAGGAAAGCTTAACTCATAACATTTCAGTATCAGTGCCATGGCATTTAATCTTGTCAGAGATATCAATTGTATTAATGTACTGGGCAGCTGCAGAATAAGGGGTGCTAGCTGCACATTCAAGCAGACTTGATAGGCCTTGATCTGCTGGCAAGTTTCATTATGTTCATATGTTCGTAATGTAACTATTAACAAGTAGGGCTACTCCTCCCCCATTCCTGGACTGGCAGTTGAGTTTGTGCATGCTGTAGCCTGGTACTAGTCAGTCCCAAGAGGCTTTATCATCCCCCTGTTTCAGAAATGGATCCTGTATTTATATTATCCAAGCTAAGCCTCAGTTTAAGTTCATCAAATGTATTGCTAAGACACCTTGCATTAAAATACGTGAAGTTTAAACAAGAGTTTTTGCAGCTGTTGGAATTTTTTACAGAGGTGGGCAGTCCCTGCATCTCCCACTGGGTATTTAGCTTAAAAGACATTCAATTGTAGCTGTTATGTGTTTACCTAGTAAGGTGCTGCTCCTTCTGCTCAGATGTAACCCATACCAACCAAAAAGTTCATACCTATCAATGAAGTCCTCCCAATGGGTAATACAAGTTAGATTTTGTTTTAGACACCATTGCCTAAGCCAGTTTGTAATAGTTTTAATCTTTTGAGTATGATACGCAGGCACCCTCGGGATAGGGAGTATTTCAGACAGGTATAATTGACATCCCTTGTCCACCTATTTATTAGTCAGTGCCATAAAATCTTGTTTGATTTTGTGACTCAGATAATGATATATATTATTAGCATCAGCATGCAGAATGGCCAGGGGTCTTTCCCCACAATCAGGTAAGATATCATCAGTCATTACAGTAATGTTTGATATTTTAGCCCCCTCCGAAACTTGAACAAGTTCTTTTAGCTTTGTCTTTATTGCAAATTGCCCTATCTAGATGTTTTATTATAGAGTCCCCTAGGACAAAAACTTGTCTAGGCTGTCGGTGGGTGCCAGAAGCAGGGTCGGCACTAATCTCAATTTCCTCAAGGTTATTCACAGTACCTATTACAGCATCACATGGGATGTCCACATGTGGAGTTGCACGATTAGGAGATAAGGGAGGCGTACTTACATCTATGTTAGAGGCCTGGCCAGTGTGGTTGCTTAGCATATTACCCTTAGAGGTACTAGGAGTAGGGCAAGCAGAGCTGCAATCAGTGTGCTCATCATTTTCAATACTTAAAGGATCAAATCTGTTATGTGTAATAATGCTAAAGTGCTGAGACTTATGTCCTTTTTTTGCAACCCTGGAACTTTGAAGAGAATGCCAGTTTTTATAAGCATCATCTTTGGCATCTTCTTCCCTAAAACATTTTTTATTAGTAGAATCAGGAAGGCAAATGTTTTTGTTGGGAAGTGTAGAAATGTGCTGAGGCTCAGGGAATATGGTTGAGGAGTCAGGGGAGTGCCCATTTGTTATTAAAGATTCAGTTTGTGTCTTACTTTGAATAGTAGCAATATGTTAGAAATTTGTACAAGGGGAGGTGTTCCAGAGTTTGAATCTAGTAGCCATATCTTTTTGGCTTAGTTCCAAATCAACTAGCCTTTTGTTAAATAGGGAGATACCTGCCTAGTGTAGTGGGTAGGGACACGGACTGCAGTGGTGGTGGTCCCAGGTTCAGGACTGTACCAAGGTATGATTTATAGCATGCACCAAGCAGGAAAGGGATCTTGGGGTTATCATCTCTGATGACCTCAAGGTAGGGAAACAGTGTGACAAGACAGCAGATAAAGCAAATAGGATGCTGGGATGTATAGGCAGGGGCATCACCAGCAGGAAAAGGGAGGTCATAATTCCGCTATACAAGATACTAGTGAGGCCTCACCTGGAGTACAGTGTACAGTTTTGGAGACCATACCTACATAGGGACATAGACAGGGTAGAGAAGGTTCAGAGGAGGGCAACAAAGATGGTGCATGGATTGCATCACAAGTCCTATGAGGACAGGTTGAAGGAATTCAATATGTGCTCCCTGGAGGAGAGGAGGGAGAGAGGAGATATGATAGAGACATACAAGTATCTTACAGGGAGGAACAGGGTGCAGGAATACACTATTTTTAAGTGAAAAAGATGTTCCAGGACTAGAGGGCATGGGATGAAGTTGGAGGGAGGACGATTCAGAGGAAACATAAGGAAGAATTTCTTCACAGAATGGGTGGTGGACAAGTGGAACACCCTGCCAGAGGAAGTGGTGGGGCTGAAACAATCACGGAATTTAAGAATGCATGGGATAGACATAAAGGAATTCTAGAGGTCAGGGGTAAGGGGCAACAGACTTCTAGGAAAACATAAACTGAACTTACAAGTTCAAATGGGTAGACTGGGTGGGCCATAGGCCCTTATCTGCCAACACTGTCTATGTATCTATGTATCTATGTAGATTTCCTTTTGCATGTCAGAGTTTTGTAAACATCTGACACATATGTATGGTAGTTTGGGGACAGGGTCTGTCATCATAGTGTACAGGTTGTCCTCTGGCGTGCCTATGGGAGCATCAACGAAAGGGCTGGCATTGAGTTGCTCTAGGCTGGGTGTGATAGAGCGAGTGAACCAACCTAAGGGCTCTGCTGGATTTCTGCAGGTTAGAAATCAGATCCTTAATGTCATCCCCAAAAAGCACAGAGTCCCTGAAGGGAGCATCTAAAATGCTAGACTGAACTTTTGGGGCAAACCCAAAACCCAGAGCTGGGAGTGGCACTGGAGACAGATGCCAGCTGATGCCCCACACCCTGAGATGTCTACAGCATTGTTGAACATGGGTACCCATGTCAGAAGCCAACATCATGAGTTGGACAAATTGAGTTTAACAGGATCCTCAGGAAGTGACTGGATCAGCTCCCTGGCTTTATCCCAGAGGGCGTGTTGGTACTGGACCACATGAGTCTGGTAGTTAAGGTCACTAATGACCAAGGTAGATGAAGCATAGACCCAGTTGCCAATTTGTTCCAGCTGCCAGGATTCATGGTCTGGGGGAAGTGTACTAAGATGTTTCAGTTTCTTAGAGCCTCTTAGAGGCTGGTCACTCAAGAAGGGTTTGCCGGCCGGGGAGTGGTAAAGCCAGTCCACCATTTTGAGGAGAGGAGACATAGTGAAGGGGTGAACCCATGCCACCTTGCTGGAAGCCTCATGTAATTCAATGAGGAGTGGTACCACTAGGGACAAGGCATCTTTCTGGTGCATGAAAATAGCCAGGCAGCATCTCTCTGGATCAAACTCCTCTGTCTTCCATCCCATGATCAATTAGATGTGACACATCACATCCATGAAGGATGGATCATTGGGCATGGAGTTAAATACCTCTTTGGGCATATCCTCACCACCATAAAACTCCCCCAGAGAGGAAGAAGACATCAAGGACTATGAATCATCCTCTGAGTACTTACTGTCTGGCACCAGTGATGGAGTCCAGTGTTTGTCTCACCTGGCACCTGTACCTGCATCAGGTCTGGCACCAGAGAACCCCAAAGTATAGGGTTCTGAAGGTCCAGTCCTACCCAAGTCCCTAGGCAGTGGATCCCAGGGAGGAGGGAGGCAAGAGGACAGAGGTAGCCCCTGAAGACAGGGATGGAGCTGCCTCTGCATGAATGCCTACCACACCAAAAAAGGGTGTTGTAGTCCACCTGAGGAGCAATATTATATACTGGGAGGAAAGGCAGCCCTGGTGTTGGGTTAGGGAACAATGGTTGTGGAGTCAGTGATGGGTAACCTTGCATAGGTGTAGTCGGAACTGGTAAGTGATCCGGTAATGGCCCCATCAGTGTTGGTTGCAGCATGGGCTGAGGCAGAGGAGAAGCTGGCATTGAACCCACTGGTTGAGGTATCAGCAGCACTGGTGCCAGGCTGGCAGGTGATGACCTTGAATGCTCTGGTGAAGGGTTCACTGGTGCCAAGTCTACTGGGGAAGCCAGCATCTGGGTCAGCGGCAGGGGTGACACTAAGGAAGAAAAGATGGCATCAGATTGCCACAGGCTCTGCCTGGCAGAACTGGCATTGGCCCTGGAGTGGGAACTGATGCAGGTAGAGCTAGGGCCAGAGGATCTAAGGGCACAAAACCATCAGCTGAGGCATCCAGACTGGTTGAGCCATTTGGCTGAGGGACCCTCAAGGAAATGGGCTGAAGCATCAGGGGCTGAGTGACAGGAAAAGAAGTCCCCTGCCCTGAAGAGCCTCTGCCCACAATGGAAATAGGGTTGGGTGGAGGAGCCACCAGCAGCCCAGAGGAGGAAAGGACTGGCATGGTTGGAGGCTCTGACCCCACAGGGGAGGAGGACTCCATTACTATAGCAGATTTATGAGGTGACCGCAACTGGGAAGCAGACTGGGCCCACTCTTGATGTTTCTCCTGGTGCTTGTGCTTTCCTGATTTCTCCCTGTGGGAGGAAGAAGAGGGCCCAGAGGACTGTGCCAGCAAGGCCAATAAGCTTCTATCCAGCAACTCTTTCTCCATGGCAAGAAGACTCTGTTTAAGAAGGTGGCTCTCCAGCATTTTTAATTGACGTCTCTGAGAGGCCTAGTTGAACTTATGGCAGTGCTGGCAGGCTTCTGTGTCATGGCTGGTCCTAAGCAGATCAGGCACAAAGAATGTCCATCTTTTTCTAGCATCTGTTTGCTGCAGGCACACTTTGTGAAGCAGTTGGAAGATGAGGCTGATGTAGAAGACATAAACTCATCAGATGAACACTGAAAATTTTGATGTTAAAGCAAAATATATAGAGAAAAATAAAAGTGCGTAAATGAGGAGAATGGAGGTAGCTACGACAGTTACTAGGTCTGACATTCATTGATCAATGCTAGGAAAAAAGTGAGGTAGGCCTGGTGGAGCACCCCTTATATAGCCTGGACTGATGTTGGATGACTAAAGTCCGGAGGGGTGGTCCCCCATGGTAGACTGCTAACTAGAAGTTTTCCATTTGGTCCTAGTGCCTGGTGGCATAGTCCTACCAGTGTCACTTGCTGCAAGAGTCTTTCCCAAAGTAAGATCAAGAATGTTCAACAATTGAAAAGATGCAGAAATAGAGATCACAAAAGCCTTGTGGGATGAATCAAATTTGGGACATTCAATGAGCTCTAAAACAAATAAATGAATACAAAATCAGATCTAAACAATGAGGATCCATCTGAGTAAAGGGAAAAAGAAGATGACGTGGACAACAAAAATAAAACCCTGGCCAGAGCCGGTACAGTTGCATCCAAGTGGGTGGAACATGGCACTGTCTGCCGTGTCCCAAGATGGTGGCCGGAGTTGAGTTTGCATGCGTGACAACTTTCGCATGTGCACTTAATTCTAGCAACACAGTGCAACATTCCACCATGTCCAAGAAGACCACTGGAGCTCAGTGCACATGAGTGAGTCATCATGCATGCACACTCAACTCCAGCAGCCATCTTAGACATGGCGGACAGTGCCATGTTCTACCTGTACTGAAAGACAAAATAGTGCAGGGTGAATGTACAGTGATTGCTGTTCACCTCCATTAAAACAAGTCCATTCAGTATTCAGTAAGCTCCCTTTTCTCTAAAGTACTGTACTTGCAAGCCGTCTGCAGGGCTATGCCCACTGCAACTGTAAAAAGGCAAATTTGGGTAATGAGACAGAACAGGCAACTTTTAGAGTCACTGCAAGCAGAAGCCCGAGTGCAGCTGTGAATATAAATGCAGAATAAACTTCTGAGCAGAAGAAAAATAAAGAATGTTGATAAATAAATTAGACTTGATAGCTCTGAATTAATAGAATAATGTATATAAAATAATGTTGATCAAGTACAGGAAGGAAAGGGATGAGAATGTGAAATATAGACTATTCAGAATAATAAATAGCATTTGAAATGAGAAGCTTTGTAAGAGCTTGTCAGATTGCTTTTTTTTCCACTGCATGTGACAATGTAGTAAAATAACTGGCTCCCAAGTTAGGAAAGGATGGCTATAAGTAATATTGTCTAGTCATCTTAATGCAAAGAGGAGGGAGAGTAGTAAATTGGGGGTTGGGGAGAAGGGAAGATACTACATCACAAATTATTATTATTTTTGTTTACATTAGGTTTTCAGAGTTTTTGGACAGTATAAGAGAAAAAAGTACAACATATATATTTTTCTGTATTTAATATGCTTGGGAAGTCGATGAAGTCATAGAATAAGGATTAAGAAGGGTAGGTGGGAGGATGGAAGAAATAAAGAAAAACAAAACACAGATTACAGCAAGATCAGAACAGATGACTAAAATACATATTTCAGACATATATATTATAGTGGCATGGTAGTGGCACCATAGTTAGGGTTGAGTAGGCTGTTTAATGTTAAACCCCAAACTTTGCACTTTAATAGCTTCACCCTCATTTAGCAGCTTTGCATGAAATTTTACATATGCAGTTTTGGGGCAAGGTCTCTCGATGTGCCAAGGGTCATTCTGGTCTCTTGATGTGCCAAGTTTTTTCTGGTTGGATATATGAAATATGAAACCTGGACAGATAGTGAAAAAAAGTGAAAACATCAGGATTTTTTGTTGCAATTTGTTGTGATCACTTAGCTATTTTCACATTCTAGTGTTGTATGAATGAATCTTGTTTTGTGAGAACAATACAATCTCATGAAACAGGGTTGGATCATACAAAACAAGAATTTGGACTTCGTTTTTTTTCACAATCTTGTTTCTTATGAATGAGTCCTGTTTTGCAAGAATGTTGCAACTTCACTAAGTTGGTGTAAAATACATGAATTTGTGCAACAGAAAATGCACCGCCGGGTGCCACAGGCTCCTATTAATGCCCAGCTTTCCCTTGCCCCATCCACACCTGCCAGCTCATTGTCAGACCCACTCCCACTGGTGCAAGCCATTTAGATCACCTCCTAGTTGGTCTAATGGTGCCCTTTGCTGCATCCATGGTGGGTCTTGTTAAATCCCCAAAAAAGGAATGTTGCAGCCATGGTGCAAAGCCCCTTGTGACCTGGCACTCCTGGTTGTTTGCCACAACCTTGGTGCAGGGAAGGTTTGGCTCAGTGGCATCAGGACTTGATGCAGGTTGCTTAAGAAAATCATGTCCGATGCAAGTTGTGACAGAAGTCACCCCTTGCATCAAACTCTTTTGATGCAAGTCCCTTGCGTCAATCTGTCACTTTTGAAAATCAAACCCCTAGTGTGTGGCATATGGGAACATATGTTACACCACCACTGTCATCACTGCTCCAGGAGAGAGAATAAGGAAAAATATGTGCATCATAGGCAGGATGACTCCAGCCCCCCATAGGCTGCACAGATGACCCAGGCCCTGCTACCTCTGGGTGATCATAAGTCTTGAGAGAAGTCAGGGGCATTGGGCTGGGGTGGCTGGTATGAAGGGGGCTGCTGGTGCACGGAGAAAGCATGGACTAACATCAGAAACAGTTTGAGTTGGTTGTCCCTAGTAGAATGCTGACAATGTCATTTCTGACAGTTAATTATTTTTTTCTAAATTCCCTGTCTACATTAGTAATATGTTGGTAGCTAGAGTCGTAAGATATAGTCTGTGCTCCTTTGCTGACATGAGCTGGTACATCATTCTATCTCTAGTTAATGTGACAGATCAGCTCTACTAAGTTCTTGTCTGTCTTGTGGAATATGACCTATTTTTATGTTGTCTTGCCCGTGCAGTACAAGCAACATTTTGTGACAGCTTGTTGGAGTAGCAGGTTGTGGAGGTGTGGCAGTGTTGTGGCCAATGGCACCACTACTTTTTTGGTCTGGTCCCTGTGGCACCAATGAATGAGCATGCTGTCTATGACAACCCCTGAGAAGCATGCAACCAACTTGAAAGAATTTTGCCACTGCAATGAGAGAGTGCCCCATCATTGCAGGGCATGCCTTGCCTGCTGAAACATTTCAGTATACATAGCGGCAGCTGTCGCCATCCACTTCTCACAATTCCCAGCAAGATAACTTCAGGGGTGCCCAATCCCCCTGTCGGCATGTTTATAACCCCCCCCTCAACATTGTGTGGCACACGAGGAGCCCACCCCAGTGTGCCTGTGTGTGTTCTGAAGCCGACCGCATTGGCATGTTCCTGCCCCCACTCCATCCAACCCCCATTGTGTGCCACACTGGGAGCCCACTCCAATGTGGCCAAAAGCTGTTTAATTTCACCTGCAAATAAAGAAAACCTTCCCATGACGTCCATTCCTGAAAATAAGAAAATGGTCCGTCATTGAGTCGCAGCGCCCCCTTCCCCAACCAGCACCCACCCTCTGTGCACCCCACCTCCCCACACCCCCCTCACCCCATACTTACCTCCAGAGCCCAGTACAACGATCTCGGTGGAGTGGAACATGTCTGGACTCTTCAAAAGCCAGCCGTGAACTGAAGAAAATCATGGTAAGCTGTTAATGGTATCAATGGGGGTGGGCAACTAAGGTGGATATCTCTGCCATTTTTTAGACTTTAGGCTCCAAATTTTCAACATGGGGTTCTTGGGTCCCCACCTCATGAACTCAGCAACTGTCATTTAATTATTTGGTCCCAAAAGGTGATTTTGTGGTCACTGCGCAGAATCACCTTTTGGGACCAATTAACGAAATGACAGTGTCACTGTTCATGAGATGGGCCCAAAAGTCTATGCTGCAAATTTGGTAAACAAATTCCCAGAAATGACTGTGTTACAAGTGTGCATTGAGCAGTTTCCTTGCACGCTCGTAACTTTGAGAATTTTTAGAATTTTCACTCCAGATTTTAAACATTGCCATTTTTTCACACCTGCTTATGAACAGTACAGCTATCATTTTTCACATCCTGCCTGAAATGTGTTTTCACACATCTGGTGCAGAATGGCACAGTTGCTGTGGGAAATCAATGTTTGAGACAGATTAAGAAAATCACAGTGACACTGGTCATGAGCAGAGGTCCCAAAATGCCTATGTTGAAAATTTGGTGAAAACATTCCACAAAATGACTGTGTTATGAGCGTGCATTGCACTGCTTCCACACAAGCTTGTAACTTCAAGAATTTTTCATCTATTCACTCCAGATTTTCAGCATTGCCATTTCTTCACACCTCCTTGTGAATGGCACAGCTGTCATGTTTCACAACCTGCCCAAAATGTGTTTTTGCACATCTGGCGCAGAATGGCATGGTCGTTGTGGGAAATCAATGTTCAGGACAGATTAACAAAATCATAGTGCCACTGTTCATGAGCGGAGGTCCCAAATGCTTTCATGAGGTGGGGGGTCACAAAAATTCCATGTTGAAAATTTAGAGTGCAAATACCAACAAACATCCAGGGCGTTAGGGTTTCTAACCATAACGTCCCACCCTGTAGAGACTGATAGGTGCCAGGGGTGTGACTTTGGATTGTCAGCCATAATGCTCACACTATTCCACCTTCACCCCCACGCTGCAGCCAGTAACAGACATCAAGGTGTGCCTTGGACTTTTCGGTCCCAAAGTTCACCTCATTCTCCTGTACTGCACCCATCTCAATGTATTTCCTTATGGAATGGGTTGAGTGTAAGGCCCGATGACCCCAAGACACAATACGACACTTGTCGGAGTCTGCAGGGTAGAGTGAGGTGAAATGGCATGAGCGTTATGGCTGATGACCCAAAGGCACACCTCAATGCCTGGCAGTCTCTGCAGAGTGGGATGGGGTTGGCATCAATTACATACTTCACTGCCATTCCTATTATGCATCCCTCTAACTCCTGTACTACCTATGCCAATGCCAACAAGACAACATTCGGCATTGACAAATGCTTGTTATCTTTGTTTCATCTCTGGTAACCATCCAAATTTTTCAGACATAGCTAACTGACTTGTGGATCAAGCTTCACACCCTCATATTTGTTATGTGTGTAAACAATAAGACACAATGGGGTGTGCATTGAACAGATATCACCACATGTCAAGGGATGTAGTGAAGCACAAGGCCACAGACTGAGTGCCTTCAGCCCCTAGCGGTGTTTCAATATCTGTTCATTGCACATCCTTGACTGTATTATTGTGCTTATAAAATGTCCTTTTTGTAATGTACATGCATGCAAAAAATAGAAAAAATAGAAGACAATTAAAATATTTAATGTCTTTTGTTGTAAAATAGTTCCTCTGCCCGTAATCAATTATTTTTTTTTGCCCTATTGTTTTTATTATTTAATATTATTTTAATATTATTATTATTATTTATTATTTTTTGACTTTTGTCCCACTGTGCCCAGCATAGCTGAAACTGATTGCTGTAGCTACACCACTCCACACACTCTTGACTCTTCCCGAACAGGCACATCTTGGGCTTCAGATACACAGCAGTCTATGTACTGTTTTAGTTTTCATTTATTTGTTGAAGTGTTTTATATTTTTCCGATGATGAAGCTGGTAAGAAGTGAGTAAGTGCACGCACCAGTCTGTCCAAGAGGAAGATGTGAGCGAGTGCAGCATTTGGAGTTCTGGTACGTAATTTAAAATTAAAAAAAGTAGACTTGTTCATTCATAGAACTGTGGCAGAGAGCAACCAAGTGGTGGTCTGTATTTGGATCACAAATAAACTGAAAACGATTGAACTGGAGGCAGCAGTGACAAAGGGTGTAAACAGGTGACAGCAATGAACAACCAGGTGAGGTTAGCATTCTTATCAATCTTTACTATTCTAACTGCACATTAATATGTTTTGTATTTGAGATGCGTCCAGATTGCCTACACTTGTTTTTACCTGTGCATCAAACAGATTTGATACGAAGGTAAAGAACAATCAAAATGCAGTAATTTCTCTCTCCATTTTATAACTGTGTTATTATTGTGTTCACACAATGGGCCCCATGCATTATTTAGCATGGAATGCACCAGTAATGGCATGCACCATGCTGTGTAATTACGTTTTGCGTACCAGGCTCCCTCCAGATGCATGAGGCTGGGATGCTTGACTCCCATATAGCCTAATGCATCAGTACTTTGGTTCGTACATGATGTGGACCAGCTGGGTGGAGGGCCTGAGCTAGGCCAGACCAAGGGCTTTCAATCAGAAGCCTTAAAGGGGCCCAACAGTGGATCTCATGCTCCACAGTACCAAGGGATCATGGAATCATGGAAAATGGTGGCCTGGGTACAGACAGCCATGTCCCCTACAGTCAGTCAACTTTTAATTTAAACAAACCTAGACTTAGCAGCTCAAGCCTGCTCCTTCACAAAGCTTAAATAGCTTTTCTCATTGGGGGTACAACTGGATATTGAACAAATCTGTTAATGTGTAGGAGATGTATGGCCATGTTCATTAGCTGGCTCTCCCCAAGCCACCAGCACATTGGCTGAGGTTGCATAAAATAAGTGAATAGCCATCTGAGGCAGAGAACAAATTGTAGTATTTGAATGACTTGCCATGGTAGGGGGAGATGGTGTGCACTGGGTTCTCTGCTTTAGCTGATTTGTGCCATAACCAGTTGCACCTCTGATGAGTTTAAAGTTTGTGAAAGAACGTGGCTTCAGCTGCTAATTCAGGGTTTGTTTAATGTTTAGGAAATGTATGGCTGTCCCCATTAGCTGGCTCCCCACCAATCACTAGCACATTGTTTGCCCCTTAGGCAGTTACTTTTTTTTCAATTAAATATACTTTATTGAAGTTTTTACAATACAACAAGAGAAGAGAAAACATTTAGAAGAGCAAAAACATACCAAGCACAACATTACAATAAATACAACATAGTAAAAAAAGGCTGCAAAACAACCTCCAAAGAATGCCATACAACAACACCCCCTCCACCACCCCCTCCCACCTCCTTTCCTCCACCCCCCCTTCCCCAGAGCACATACAAACCAAAACAGTAGGGGAAAAGGGGGAATACAATTACAGAGACAGAAGTGCATCAAGAGGATCCCATCTCTCCTGATATTTCTGATATCTGCCCTGGCGGGAAGAGATATGCTTCTATGCAACCAACACCTGAAGAATTTCTTGATGCCACTCCCTCAAGGATGGAATGGTATCATCTAACCAATGGCAGAGGATAATTATCTTGGCTGTGATTGAGATGACAGCCTTATAAGCTTTCTGAGGACTGAAGAGGCGGAAGTTACTTTTCAGAACTGGGACCCAGTCATTACGTGGTCCGCATGGTGGCTTGGCTGATGAGTCACATCAGAGCTCTGAATTGAACACTAAGAGATCCCCACTCCCTTTTTGGGGCAAAATAAGTACAGTAAGTAGCCATTTGAGTCAGAAAGCAAAGTATAATATTGAAATGATTTGTCATAGGGGTGGGGGACGGTCTGCATTGAGTTCTCTGCTTTAATTTGCTTGTTGCCACTGACTGTGCCCCACATCTGTCGTCCACTCTGGCCCTCAGCACTCTGTGATATGGAGGATGGCTGGGGTCCATGGCTGCAGGGAACTATGTGGCAGTCTGGGCTCCGGTCAGAGGGTGTGCACCCATTATGGCAGCCCTCTGTGTTTTACAGCATAACAGATCCCCCTGACACTGGCCTGGGGGAGCGTATCTGGCATTGTGTATGCCACATTCTGTCAGTACATGTGCATGCTCACAGCCACCACCTGACCTGACCAGCCATGCAGTTGCATGAGATCTAGTGCAGATGTTCCTGGGCAGTGGTGTGCAGTCTGCGCCCAGTGTTCATGCATTTGTGGGTCTCCACTAGAAACCCAGAATGTATATTTCCTGGCCATATGCATATCATGGTGCATAGGGCCATAGTCCCTTTGTGTGTAGGGTCAAATATGTGTAATTCAGTTTAAGTACTGTGCCTAAAATGATGCAATTAATGTATATTGTTTTATACAATTGCATTTTATTTTAATTTATTATACATTATTGAATGGTAGTGTTGTACTGATGTTTTATCCAGGACACAGTTGGAAATGAGCTTGTGTTTTGTTGGTTTAGTACACCTCCTGTCTTAACTTACTTGTACATTAATCACAGCAAAAGAATTGGAAACAGGTCTGTTTTAAAACCATAAGAAATATAGCAACTACAGCTGTAAACATACAGATGTATTTTAACTGGGAAAGATGGGACGATTATGCTGTTATGCAGAAAGCCATATTTAATTCAATAGCAGACTACCACAGTCTATGACTGACAATAAGCCTCCTCTTGTACTGTACATCTGTCTAGAAGGTTGTGCATATGTATACATCCTGAATACTGAAAAGAAAATCTTCTCAGTTTTTGGCTATACACAACCACCATTATATGATAAAAGGATGGTATTACACAAATTGGTGGTTGAGCAGATAAATGTGTGCCCACAAGGAGAAATGAGAGCTGCCTGCAGGGGCCCTGCTCAGTATGACCAGAACATCACAAAGCAAATCAAAGCTTAGACAAAAACCTGTTCAGGTTGAAACATCAGCCTGTGTCGGTGTCGTCGAGCTGAGGCGCTTAGCTTTTACCCCCTGATCTGTGAATAAACTGCCTGTACTACTAGCACTATTCCCTGTGTGGACAGCAGCTTTAATTTGTGCTGGGTGAGTTCAGTGACCTGTTCTTTTTGCAGATAAATGTGTGGCAGCTTTTTTTGTAGAACGCACGAACTGCTATACCTTGAAAAAGCTACAAAAAAGAAGAGTCCACTAATACTGAGAAACTGCAACAAACACACCCTCCAGGTGTGAGAAGCATAACTGATGTGAAAGTTACCACCTCAGTTCTAACTATCTGCTCAGGGTGATTTATCATTTAGCTAAACAGTTAGAGCTGCAGTTCTTCAGTACTGAAGGTTGCTGATTTGATTTCCAGCTCTTTGTGAATCTGGGAACCAGTTCAGACAACTTAATAAGAATGTTGCTTGCCACTGCTGCCACATAGGAATTTTTCAATAGCTTGACATAGCAATTGCATTGTTTAAGCATCAGGCTGTTCTGCGGTTAGTTTACTCTACACGTTAGAGAGCAGAACTCCAGGAAATTCTAGACTTGAATTCCACCACAGCCACTGACTCCTATTATGACCTTGAGCAAGTCATTTGATCTCTCTCTGTGCTTCACTCCTTCCCACTCTAAACCTGGGTATAATCAGGAAAACGGAGGCTGCTGTGGAGTGACAGCATACAATTCATATACAGTGTTTGGCCATGTGGTCAGAAAGAAACTGCACTCATGGTGCAAAGAAATGGATTCAACACATTATATTCAAGTTTGCCTTTCCTTCATCCAGACAAACTGTTTATTTTCAGTGTCCGGTGCATAGAAAAATATATCAACAGAAGAGTTTTCAGCTAGTCAGTGCATCACTGGTTTACCCTCCACCAGTCCTGGGGAGCATGCACATATCCTATGCGCGCATAACAGCTGATGTCAGTAGCTTTAAAGATGTGCACTAGCAGATTGAAACATCAGAGGTTCATACATGTGTCACCCATGCACGCTACCCTAACCAGGTGGAGGGTGAATCTATGAGGCACTAACTACAGTATTTAAGCACTTTTTTGTGGATAACTTTTTCTGTGTACTGCATATTGAAAGTAAAGAGCACAGTGAGTGCAGTTTCTGGTCACATGGGCATGTCCAAATAATATATATAGGTATAATCAGGATCCCACAGAAAATCTAAAGTTACATCTCATATGAGATATGTTGTACATTTTAAAATAAAGTTAAAACAAAACAAATGAGCCTGCCCACTTGTTCAGAGAGTTGAGGTGCTGGATGCCATGCTTCCTTCCACATTAGTAGCTTGGGTTTAGGAGCAGATCCGTACTGCTGGGGGCCATCCAGGATCAGTGTCAACAGACTTCACTCCTCTTCTGGGGAGGGGGGACTTGCTGCACTGCTGCAATGCTGCCACCACATGGAGGTGTGGTGGCTGGACAGCAGGTGCGCCAGCAGTGTGGGATGGCTGGCGGCAAGATACATGGTGCATACATGCCTCAGCATGCACACACAATTGCATGCCACCAGCTGAGGGAAGAAAAACAGGAAAAAAATGGGAAATGGCGGGTGATACCTGTCTCTTTTCTGACCCACACTGCAGCCTGGTACTCACTGCCCAACTGGACTGTGCTCCAGAAGGGAGGATGGATCTCCCCTTCTTGGCCCTACTGGGGGACAAACTATGGGAATACATGACCAGAGAGTAGGGTGGCTGCCACTTGGGGTGCCAGAAGGAGGCTGGCTACCACTTGGGGTGAGCTGGCACAGAGACGGTGACCAGGCTCAAGGGGTTAAAAAAATGAATTAGAAAAGAAACAAAACAAATGTGATGGGTGCTAAGGTGGCATGCCTTATTCTTTAGAATTCAAGTCCAGTCATTCTGCAGTAGTAGAATGGTGACTAAAAAGCCAGACAGAGTTCCCCAAACTTCTATCAGACTGAGCACCCATTTGAAGCACCAACCACGTATGCTTCACTTTGCATGTTATCTCTTCAAATATTCAGATAGTTAGCTTTTGAAGAACTTCTGTGCAGCTTTTGTTGCACATTTGTGAATGGTGCCTGAAATATAGAATGAGGATGCAATATGCACTGCATATTTATTGTCATTATGTAAATACCCAGTGTATGTGTCTGAATTGTCTGATTTTTACTGCTTGCTTTTATTGTAGTTACTCCTGTTTTACTCATGTACTCTATTCCACATTACTGTAACTGTGAGCTATAGCAATGCTTGTGTTATTGAATTCATAATCCACAAGTAAAAAAACAAAAAAAATTCCCATTCTTTTTTCCTGACTGAAACTGCACTTATTTCAGTGTCAAGTGCCTTAGTCACATTCTTATATGTGTGGTAAGCAATAGTCTTTTCCAAATTAATAAAATAAATATTTAAGCCATGGTTGAGTCTCTATACAGAGTTACTGCAAAAAAACCATATCCCACTGCAGTACACAGTTTAAGCATGTTTTAAATTAGCAAGCTTTTAAATGTAGAAGGCTTTAGGCAATGAAATAGAGCTAACAGAGAACACCCTGATTAGTCTGAAGAGCAAAGCAGCTATGGGTCTATAAAGGTGGTCAAGTCAGAGTGTATTTTACTTTGCTTTCTTACTCCCTCTGTACTTTATTGAGCTTCTTTCCAGCAATACATTTTGCAATTTCATCTATGATGAAGAAGTAGAATTGTTCTCATTCTAATGTCACCCAACATTTAGCTGGGTAAAATATTGATATACTGTACAGCCGCTGTGCTCCTGAAACTTTTCTTCAATAACCTTGAAAGTGCCATCTATGCTGCTGGATGGTTTAAGCTACCTCCGGAAAGAAAATTTGTTTCCTTTGTACCTGAGACATACCAGTTTGAGTTCCTTCCCTCGTACCTCTCCTCATGCCTCTGAATTCCCTTAACCTCCAGTTCCCTTTGCTTCAGGGATCCTTGCACTTTTACCATTACTCATCCCCACCCCATTGCAGGGCATTCAGCCTTTTCTATTATTTCCCCTTCACTCTGGTACCTACTCCCATCCTCTCTCTGTTTCACTACCTCCTGTTTCCCGCAGGTACCAGCTGAAACTCTTCCCATTCCTGTTTCCCCTGACTTGCCCCTTACATTTGCCTCTTACCCAGTGTAGGTGTGCCTGAATTGTCTGATTTTTACTGCTTGCTTTTATTGTGCTTACTCCTATTTTAATCATGTACTCTGTTCCACTTTACTGTAACTGTGAGCTATAGCAATGCCATGTAATTGTACTGTATTGAGTACTGTGTCCACGCTATGTACAGTATTTGTCTCCCCATGTTTCCTTCTGCCACGTCACACCTGGAAATTAACCTTGGCTCAGTGTGCCTTTCCCAGTCATCAATGTTCAAATAACTAACTAAATAAATAAATTGTTTTTCTTCAACTTGAAAGTACTTTTACTTCCTGTATGCTTGAGGACACCTTTGTGCCTTGCCAAACTGATCATCGTGTTTCTATCCATCATCTTCTTTCTTATACTCTACTGATCTCTCCTGTCCTTTCCTAGTTTTTCCTAAGGTATTTTCAGCTGGTTCCTCTATAATATAAGTAGACCTAAAGGTGACCTGAAAGGGACTGTAATGAATGCAAAGGTTTCACTATTTATTTTAGATTTATTTATTTACAAGGTTAGAAACACAGATAAAATGACGGCAGAGGGAGATCAAGGTCCGTTTAGTCTGCACAACTGTTCCTGAGAATTTCTGATCTCAGAACCTAACCCTCATCTGATTTAAAGTCCCACTTTGCCTCCTACTTTTGTTCAAGCCCTAATTCGATCCCACCACAGCTTGAATAATGTCACTGACTTAGCTTCCACCACTTCGGTGGCAACCTGTTTCATGGTTCTACTACACTATCTATAAAATAGTGTTTCCTAAGCTCCCTCCTGGAGCCCCCTTCCAACTTCCACTCATGACCTCTAGTGCTAGAGTTGGAAATTCTGTTGAATAGGTCAGACATGGGCACTTTGTTTATTCCTCTTAGCAATTTGCATGACTCAATCATGTCCCCCTTCTCCCCCCTATCCTCCAGTGAGGACATATTCAAAGATTCTAACTGCCCCTCATATGAAAGACCATGGAGGCCTTGAATCATTTTGGTCACCCTTCTCTGGAAGATTTCTAGTGTGTTCTTATCCTTCCTTAACTGGAAACAATATTCCAGATGGGGCCTCACCAAGGATCTGTAGGGAGGAAATATTACCTCCCTGATTCTGCTGTTGAATTCCTTCCCTATGCACTCCAACATTCTGTTGGCCTTGTTGTAGGCTGCGTTGCATTGGTTGGTCTGCTTAAGGGGTACTGCAAATGATGGCCCCAAGGCCTCTTTCCTCCTGAGAGGTATTTAGCTGGATCCTGTTTAGCTTGTAGATTGTCCTCAGTTTCTCCTTAACCAGATGCATCACTTTACACTTTTTGGCACTGAACTTCAGTTGCCAGATATTAGACTATATTTCTAGTCTCTAAAGCTCTCTTTGTAGGTCCCTAACCACTTCCTTGCAGCCCACCCTTCCCACCAGCTTGGTATCCACAAAAAGGGCAAGTTTGCCCTGTATACCTATACCGATATCACTGATAAATGCATTAAATAAGACCCGCCCCAACACTGATCCCTGCAGCATACCACTTGTGACTTCTTCTACAACTGACCTCTCCCCATTGACTACCACTCTTTGCTGTCTGTCCTTTTTTTTTTTTTTTTTTTGATTTATTTATTTATACATCAGTTTACAACCTTTGAGCCAGAGGCTCATTTCCAAAGGTACCTCGTCACAAAGAGGACAAAACACAGTGCAACATTTAGTTACATCATTGTAGATAACAGCTTTTATTACATCATAGTGGGCAACAGTTTAGGCAGATATATGCAGTAATTACTTTGTTTACAATAACAGTGTAACAGGTTAGGTATTGACAGGTTATTACAGTTATTCGGATAAGATTGAGAGGTAAGCATACATTGGTTAAGCAGACAATTAGTCTTGAGCAGGTACTGCTAGGTTAGTAAAAACAGGTGGCTATGCGACAGGGTAATTGATAGGTTAGGGAGGCGAGCCACTCTGGGAGTTTTGTCAGTTGTTGTTGTGAAGCTACTCAGAGAGTTTTGTCGGGTACAATGTGCTTGAACACCTTTAGCTAGCAACCTATCCATATGACTATGTTCTTTGCTATTCCCAGGTCTTCCAACTTCATCAGCAGGTGGTTGTGAGGCCCAGAGTCAAAGGCCTTACTGAAGTCAAAGTAAAGGAGGTCCACTGGGTGGCCTCTGTCAATTTCCCCTGGTCACCCAATCAAAAAATGTGATTAGGTTCATCTGGCATGACCTTCCCTCCACAAACCCATGCTGCCTATCACCCTGAAGTTTGTTCTTTTCTAGGTACTCCACTAAATCCTGTTTTTTTTAATGTTTCCATGAGCTTCCCTACCACCAGTGAGGCTGACTGGACAGTTGTTGCCAGCCTCCTCACAGCTCCCTCCTCGTGGATGGGAACCACATCCACTATTCTCCAGTCCCCAGGCACTACTCCCAACAGTAGTGAACTGTTGAACAGATGTGTCAATGGACCTGCCAACTCCCCAGCCAGTTCTTTTATAACTCTTCAGTAAATTCCATGGTAATTTGTCTACCCTGATTTTCTCTAGGGCCTCCTTAACCTTGCTGGTAGTGATTGACAGTGTGCCCATTTGAGGGGCCCTGTTCACTTCTGCTTTAATACCACTGTCTGATAACGGGGCTGTGTGTCCCTTAGTGAAGACAGAGTAGAAAAAGTTATTTAGAATAGTGGCCTTCTGCTTGTCATCTTCTATGATTCTGTCTTCATCCTTAAGTCTGACAATTCCCCCCTTCCCTCCTTTTTTCTTGAACATATCTAAAAAAGTGTTTATTCCCTGCCTTGACTACCTCTGCCATCCTAAGCTCTGTTGTGGCCAAGGCTGCTCTAACTGTTCTTTTTGCCTCCTTATTATTCTGATTGTACACTTCCCCTTCCCTATCCCCCATTGTTCTTTTTATAATTTCTGTATGCCTCTCTTTTGGCCCTGATGGCTGTCCTGACATGGTTAGTGAACCACATGGGATTCTTGTGTCTGTTGGGCTAAAACAGGTCACTGAGCAGTCCATAGTTGCTTATATGTGCATCTCTGGGGAGAGGAGAATTGGATCAAAGAAATGGGATACAAGTGTAGAAATGTAGACAAGTACAATAAGGTACAATAAAAAAAAAGCCATACAAACAAGATTTATAAATACAAGACCTATACCAAGGCAAATACAACAACAAAAATAATACAGCAAGCCAAGCAAAACAGTGCATACAGGAAAGGTGGTAGTCTTGAACCAGCTGGATAAAAATAAGGTATAAGCATCACAAACAGGCATATGGCAGATAGCCAAACAGCATGATGAGCAGAATTTGAAGACAAGAACCACTGGTGGTGATGAGTAACAGGTACAAAACAGAGATGAATGGATAGTGATTTATGCAGGTGCTGTTTTGAGTGTGTAGGAAATACAGTTATACTGAAGCCTTGTATTGCTAGGTACAGTGGCACTGGGGCTAGTCAACTGATGAAGCATGGGCATAAATGCATTCTAGGAAGAAGTTGACTACAGGGTGAGAGGAAGTCTGTTCTATAGTCGAGGAAGCCTATACAAGAAGCTGCTTGCCTAAAGGAATTCATACAGATGGGGGTGAGAAAGGAGTATTGATCTGAGTTCCACAGGAGTGGGAGGAAAGGGGTAATGGGTAAAGAGAGAAGCAAGGTAGCAAGGGAGGCTGTCAGCCCAATTCTCATGTGCAGCACACTATGGGGGAGATGTCTCCCTTACAGGGGTGGTCAGATAGCAGATTATATATACAACTGCATCAAAAGAAAGGGTCAGTTATTTCACAGAATATCTAAAGGGATTCTCTCCAGTGGCCTACTGTGGTACTGCAGACAGGTGGGGAATTTAGAGATAGCACAGAAATGTTAGGAACTATATGATCATATCTTTTGTTGTAACTGTAGCACAGGGATAAGTGCACTGGGGCAGTTCTGGGAGAAACAGTGAAAGGCACTGCAGAGAAGGAATCTCATGAGATTTGATCTTATGATTGCCTGGTTCCCATAGAATTATAGAATCATAGAAATCTGATGGCAGAAAAGGACCGTCTCAGCCCATCGAGTCTGCCCCTTTCACACCCCCCCACTTGTCACCCATGTCGAGTGACCTCCCCTTCCTCCTATTTGCCAGTCCCATATGCCTGTCCCATGCCCTCTTGAATCCCTCCACCATTTCAGCCCCCACCACTTCCTCCAGCAGTTTATTCCAGGCCTCCACCACCTTCTCTGTGATGTAACGGCACCTCACATTGCCTCTAAATCTTTCTCCTTCCAATCTCAGACTATGCCCTCTAGTTTTAGCCCCCATCTTGCTTGTAAATAAGCTCTGCTCCCTCACCTTATTAATCTCCTTCACATACTTAAATATTTCTATCATGTCCCCTCTCTCCTTTCTAGTCTCCAATGGGTACAGATCCAATTTCATCCCTCTCCTCATTTTGCTTCCCCTGCATACTCTGCACCGTCTTCGTTGCCCTTCTCTGAACCTTCTCAATCCCATCTATGTCCTTGCGTAGGTGTGGTCTCCAGAACTGGATCCCATACTCGCGAGGCCTCTCAATGGTTTTATAAAAAGGCATCAGTACTTCCCTACTTCTGCTAGTTATGTCCCTCCCAATGCACGCCAACATTCTATTTGCCTTTCCCATGGCTTTGCAGCATTTGTTACCTACATTAAGGCTGCTTGATATAATAATCCATAGATCCCTCTCCTGCTCGGATGACTTAATTAACTCCCCCCCATAATGTATTTTGCTTGGGGGATTTATGCCCTATGTGCATCACTGCACACTTTTTGTCATTGAATTTCAGCTGCCAAGTTTCTAGCCACCCTTCCAGAAACTTCAGATCCTCCCTCATGGCCTCCACCCCTCCTGAGGTGTCCACCCTATTGCGATCTTTGTATCATCTGCAAACAGGCAAACGCTCTCCTTCAGTCCATCTGCTATATCACTGATATAGATATTAACAAGCATTTGTCAATGCTGAATGTTGGCTTGCTGGCACTGGCATTGGTAGTGCAGGAGTTAGAGAGATGTACAATAGGATTGGCAGTGAAGTAGTGAACTGACGCTGACCTCAGCCCTACCATGCAGAGAGTGGCAGGCCCTGGGGTGTGCCTTTGGGTCACTGGCAATAATGCTCATGCCATTTCACCTCACCCTACTCTGCAGAGACTGACAAGTACTGCGATGTGCCTTGGGGTCTTCAGGCTTTATGCTCACCCCATTCCATAAGGGAATACACTGACATGGGTGCAGTGTAGGAGAATGGGGTGAACGTTGGGGCCAAAGAGTCTAAGGCACATCTCGACACCTGTCACTGGCTGCAGGGTGGGGGGGTGGAATGGCATGAGCATTATAGCTGACAGTGCCAACTCACACCCCTGACGCCTGTCAGTCTGTACAGGGTGGGGCATTGCAGTTGAAAACCCCAGTGCTGAGGGCATTTGTTGGTATTTTCACTCCAAATTTTCAAAATAGGCCTTTTGTGACCCCAGCTCATGAACAGTGACACCATGAGTTTGTTTGGCCGAAAGGTGATTTTTGTACAACGACTTTGCATTTTGGTGGCACAGGTGCAAAAACACATTTTGGGCAGGATGTGAAAAATGGCAACTGCACTGTTCATGAGGAGGTGTAAAAAATAGCATTGTTGAAAATCTGGAGAGAAAATATGAAAAATTGGTGACATCATGTGCATGCGTAGAAACTGTGCAATGCATGGCCATAATGCAATTATTTGGAGGATTTGGTAAACCAAATTTTCAACAAAGGCATTTTGGGAACTCCAGTCATGAACTGTGTCACTGTGATTTTGTTAATGTGGCCCGAACATTGATTTTCTACAGCAACAGCGCCACTGTGTGACACGTACGAAAACTCATTTCAGGTAGGATGTGAAAAATGACAGCTGTACTATTCATAAAGAGGTGTACAAAATGGGCAGTGGTGAAAATCTGGAGTGAAAATATGAAACATTGGTGACATCACGAGCGTGCATAGAAACTGTGCAGTGCACACCCATAACACAATTATTTTGGGTATTTCAGATTTTCAAAATAGGGATTTTAGGACCTCCACTCATGAATAGTCTCACTGTGATTTTGTTAATGTGTCCAGAACATTGATTTCGCATGGCTACCGCAGCATTGTGCTCCACATGCGTGGAAACACATTTTGGGCAGGATGTGAAAAATGACAGCTGTATTGTTCATAAGGAGACATGAAAAAAGGGCAATGTTGAAAATCTGAAGAGAAAATATTAAAAATTATCAAAGTTATGAGCATGCATTGAAACTGTTCCATGCATGCTCGTAACACAGTAATTTTATGGAATTTTTCCACCAAATTTGCAAGATAGGGATTTTGGGACCCCACCTCTTGAACAGTGGCATTGTCATTTTGTTAATTGGTCCTGAAAGGTGATTTTGCGCAGTGACCACGACATGACTTTTCCGGGTTGAGTAACGAGATGACAATGCATGTGTTCATGAGTTGGGGTCCCAAGCACCCCATGTTGAAAATTTGGAAGCAAAATTCCAAAAAATGGTTGAGATATCCACCTAAGTGGAAAAAACCCTAATTATGCCATTATACAGCTTACCGGCATTTCTTCAGTTCGTGGTCGGCTTTGAAGACTGCAGACATGTTCCCAGTTCACTGAAGATCATTGCGCCAGGCTCCGGAGGTAAGTATGGGGTGAGAGGGGTGTGGGAAGGTGGGGTGCGCCGAGGGTGGCTGTGGATTTGGGGTGGGGACCCCACAGAGAGGGACCATTTTATTTCTTTTAGGTACTTGGGGAAAAAAAACAAAACACCACTACCGAGGACAGTTTTCTTTTTCCACAGGTATATAAAAAGTGTTCTGCACACTGGGGTGGGCTCCCAGTGCACCATTACTTGGGGGGGGTGATGTTGCTGCACTAGGGTTGGCTCCCAATGTGGCACAGAATAGGGGTGGGGCTTCAACATGCCGACCATGGTTGGCTTTCAACATGTGGAAGCTTCTCTGGGTTGGGCTCCCAGTGTGCCACACAATCTTGGGGGGGGGTTATTTAACATGCCAACAGGGAAATTGGGTGCCCCTGAAGTCTGCACTGTGCGGCAGGTGACAGCAGCGGCAGCCACTGCAGTCATGTTTATTGAAATATTTCACTAGGAAAGGCACGTCAGGAGGCATGTTATTGTGCCGCTGCATGACAAGCTTGCTTCTCATTGCAGTGATACTTTTCTTAGAAGTTTTGACCACTTTAAATATTGCTGATGTCAATGCCTGCATGCTGGCTTATTGGGGAATGAGGTACACACCTACTGATGTGTGCCCTGCATTAGCCCACACTGACCACATCTCCGAAATCTGCTACCACCACAAGATGTTGGCTGGCGTGCAAGTGCGAGCCAGCATAAAAAGGAGGGGTCCCATTACTGACCTCTGGAGCACCCCACTTGTCACACCCATCTCCCTGGATTTTATCCAATTCACCACCACCCTCTGGCTTCTATCTTTCAACCAGTGTTCCACCCACCTACTTATTTTCTGTCCTACCCTAAGCTTTCCAGCTTATTTACCAGCCTTCGATGAGGGACATTGTTATAGGCCTTACTGAAGTCCAGATTGGCCACATCCACTGCCCCTCCCTGATCATCCATTCCCATGTTCTAACCTTAGACCACAATGTTCCCATGTTCTGGAATTCCAGTCTGCTGTATCACAAATTTCAGCTGCTGACTTTGACAACATTTGCTGTTTTTGTATGTGTTTAACACACGTAAGATCATATGTTTGATTCTCACAATAGCCACTGGTCAACTGTGGCCTTGAATGAGTCACTTGGCCTCCCTGTATTTCTGTCCTTCCTGATACATAATTGAGTAGAAGCAGGATCCCACTGGAAATGGGATGTAGCATTTCAAATGAATTGTAAATCTATGCAATCAGTTAATCAGTTTGCACCTATCCTCGCACACACAAACTTAATTATATGGATTTTGTTCTGCATATCAAATGTGTCAAGGTCTGTTCTCACAGTAAATCAATTTACATTTTTTCACTCAGTACTATATTTCTGTTCCCTTTGCTTCCTGTGATTTCTAATGACTTGTTTGATGAATCAGGCAGATTAAAACATTCAGTGTAAAAGAACTACATCCAATTGTGTCACTTTGCTAGCTCACAATGAAATGTCTTCTGCTGTACAGGGGTACTTGTAACTATATGAGTAAATCTATGGCATCACACCTGTTTATTCTAAAACCTGGATTTACAGTGTTGCCCAGCAAAACAGAGCTCACTTATAACAATTTCTGCAAGTGACATCCTGCAGGATCCCACAGGAAACACAATGTAATCCAATGGCAAGCACCCCAGTTTGTCCTACAGGAAACTTTGAGATTTTATCACAGAGTATTTCATCCTAGTGGTCAGCACTGTACTACTAGACTGAATTAGAGCCTCATGATATTGACCTAAAGGTGCTATACAAATACATTGCTAGTAAGATACAACAGAACAAAAATAGAGGTGGGTCTTTGCTACATGTATACATGGTCCATATGGATGCACAGGATACAGGAATTAGTATCACAGGGTCTGCCCCTCCCCCCGATCAGCTAGACTGCCAGACCCCCCCCCTCCCCACACGCACACACACAATAAACTAGACTGCCAGGAAGGCAGGTGTGACCTACTCAACAATTTGGAAACAAATCACTAAGCCTTTACCATATAATGCCTTTGTTTATTAACTGTTTTCACAACATAGTTACTCCTTATTACAAACGGTTGTGTGTAAGCATGCATAGAAAGTGCAAATCTGTCTGATAAAGTACTATAGTTTGTATAGTGTCTTACCAGTCACTTTCATTTTTATTGTTTTTGCTTAGTTTTAGATTTCAACTGCATGACATTATAAGTTTAGATAAAACCTACAGCATCTTCAGAAGTACCTGATTAATAAGGCAGTGCAGCTGCACAATTGTGTTTCCCCAAATTAAGTTACACTCTTGTAAGATTTACATTAAAAACTGTGTAGCTCCAGCCACTGGAAAGGACACCTTAGTGTGTCCTTTGACAAGAGAGGTGTGGACATAAAGGCTACTGTATATACAGAAGTAGGTACAGTGATCAAATTAAGCAATACATCATGACAGGGTGTGGGTGATGCTGGGATTTACCCATGCCTGGTGCGGTATGGTCACGAGGCCACTGGCTGAGTGAGTAAACCACATCTGAAGTGGATAAATCCCAGCATCACCCACACCCTGGAGTGGTACATTGCGATTATACAATGTTCCCCTATTTTTTATATAACAAAATGAATACAAAGTTTTTTGGGGGCTATTTTAATGTATTTATATTGCATTTGTTACTGGATCAGAAAAAATAGTCCTCAGTTGCTATGGCTGTAGTGTTGCTGAACATACATGCTAATACAGTCCCTTATACAGACAGTTATATGCTGTGATGTCTTTTATTTTTTCTTAGAGAACCTGTGAGTCATAGGCTATTTATTTTTCTTACAAAGACATCCTGCGAATAAGAAGTAGCTGTCAGTGTGTGGTGTGAGTGCTAACTGGCTGCCGTTGCAGAGCATCAGGACACAGTAATGATGTGACTCAGGAGGGAATTTCTTTTCTGCATTTTTTTAAGTTTTCATTTTTTTTTTAATTAGATGTGATAGGGGTAGAGAGAGAGAGAGAGAGTGGAGAGAGTGAATGGGAGTCCACCCAAGAGACAGACTTGCAACAGAGCAGAGTTAGAGCATGCATAAACTGCAGAGACTTGCTTCATGGGGGACCATGATGTGTGGCTGCAAACTACAAATGTGGAGCGCTGGTCTACATCACACTCCTGAAGTTCCGTGACTTCTGTAGTGGAGGGTGAAGAGGTGTGGACAAGGAATTGTTAAAAAAAAAGGTTGGTGGTATGTGCAGTGGTCTTGGGGAGTCTAGCAGTCTGTCCAGCTTCATTTGAAACTCCTGCTTTACCATCACAGTTTATCAGGAGTTAATATGGCATTTTATTGTGATTGATTTTCAGGGAATTGGACTGATTCACAAACTGGGAACTCCCAATGCGGTTGACTGACACCTTTTCCCATTGATCATGGCAGGATTTACCACAGCTAAAAGATGCCAGTCAGCCAATCAGGTTTCAGGACTCTCGGACCCCATTGTATAATTATGTTTGCAAGCCCCATTACCCGAAAGGAACAATTATATCCAAGAGGGATATAGGTGTTGCCTAAATTGATGATATAATACAATTGAAATATAAAACTGAACAAAAAAAATAAATAAAAAGTGACTGCTAGGATTGCAGTTATTAACATTTTCTGTGCCTGTTTGCACACAACTGTCTGTAACTAGGTGTAACTGTGTTATGGAAACAGTTCAACAACAAGATTTAAAGAGGGAACATTTGTGCTACTGTAATTGGTAGCAAGTTGGTAATGTTCCCACTTAAAGAAATAAAATTCATCCCTCAATATACTTCATATTTAACAGTATCTAAATGAACAGTTTATTTTAAGTGTCAGTTAACTATACTCAGTTACAAAATAACTACGCTGTAACTGCATTGCAATTGCAGAGTAGTTGCATACAACAAACATGTAACTACAGTGTAATTACCCTGCTGCATGTAATTAATGGTTAGTTACATTGAGCTGACCCAGTGTAACCTAGAAGTGAAAAACTGTGTTTTCAATTGTTTTCTTTTTATGGACAAGTTTCAGCATAGTTCTCTTCATGGAGTCAGTAATTTGGAGGTTTTACTATGTTACAGTTTGTGTTCTAAGCATGAGCAGTGTGTTGACCTAGCAGAAACATGATTAGAGTTCTGTACACAAACTGTGACATAGTAAACAACAAAACTCAAGGGCAAGGATTCACAAAACTTTACCCTGGTGCAAACCAGGTTTTGCTCCAAGTTGGTATTCACAAAAGCCCTGTTAGCACACTCAGACCAGATTTGCATCGGGGCACAGTGTGGAGGGGGCCACAATGCAAATGAGGGGAAGGGGATGTGATTATCAGTGCTGTCTGATTCACAAGCTTTTGCTCCATGCAAGGGCCTTTTGTATGGTCCCCTTGCATGGAGCAAATGCTGCTGACCAAGACCTTGCCTTCTCCTGTGCAGCCCTAGTGGTGGGCAGAGGTATTGTGGTGGTCACCCCACCTGACTCCAGCAGAATAGTCCCTGGCATCCAGTGGTTCCTCCCCCCACCCAAAGCCCACCTGAGTAAAAATATGTTTCCTTGGTGCTAGTGGTAACCCCCCCACTGATCGCTAACCTGAATAGAAAAAGATATGCTTTCTCCTGGTACTAGTGGTACTCTGCCAATCATAGGACCAAATAAAAAGAGATGTGTCCCTGGTGTCTAGTGGTCCCTCTCCCCACCTGCACACATGCCTGATGTACAGAAACAGTTTCCTTGGTATCCAGTGGTCCCTTCCTCACCCAATACACTCCCAGTGTGGATATGAAGTTTTTCCCAGGTGTCTAGTGTTCTCTACCCCCCACTGATCACCAGCCCAAACAAATATCTATTTGCCTTTCTGTCTGCCTGTCTGTCTGTCTATCTATCTATCTTGCTATCTATATATCTATTGTCTTTGCAAAAAACTTTGTTATGCACTAGTTATGGTTAACGTGGCAAAAGTAGGGGAATATGGCATTAGGGTATGGGGTGTGCCTTGGAGTTGTCAACCCTAATGCTCACCCCATTCCATGAATAAAATAACATGAGATGGATACAGTATATGTGAATGGTTGTGAGAGTTAGAGTTGACTACCCCAAGGCACCCCCCACATGTTGCTGCCTGCATAGTGGTGGTGGTGGTGGTGGTGGTGGAGAGTTAGGGTTGGAAACTCTACTCCCACATTTCCCTATTTTTGTTGCTTTAACCCTAACTAGTGCATTATTGAAGCTTTGCCAAGAAGTTCCTTACTTTTTGAGAAAGTATAATCATTGCCTTTTTTGCTTGTGGGAGTGCAGGGCCCAATGGACCCTGTGCTACCATCTCTCTATAGAGCCATACATATATGTTGCCATGCAACCATTTCAGCTAAAACAGCAACCAAATTATCACCATAGCCATTTTATTACCCCACCTCATGAACCCTGGGCTGAGAATTTTCAAATGTCTGTCAAAACATCATTCCGCGCCACCACAATGTCATTCCATGGCAAAAGTGAGAAAACAAATTTTGACCAGGAATTGAAAACTGACAGCTGTCATGTTCATGAGGTGATGTAAAGAAATGGCAATGTTGATAATTTGGGTGAAAATATTCAAAAGTACAAATGTTAGGAGTGAGTGTAGCAAAATGTCAATAGAACTTTGCCATTTGAACACATTTTGACACTAGTTTTTCAATATACCCTTCTTATGACTCCACCTCCTGAACAAATATGGAAAAAAATTTTGAAATCTGGCCCAAAAAGTGATTTTGCCAACCGACTGTGAAAGCACCTTTGGGGCAGGATTTGAGAAACGACACCAACATTGTTCATGAGGAGGAATCTGAAAAAGTGTATGTTGAAAATTTGGAGCCCAATTCTAAGAGTGGCTGTGATCACTGCAGGGACTTGCAGCAGACTGTTTGATGCAAGTGCTGACTTGCGTCAAACTCAGTATTCTAGAAGCCGATGCAGCAAGTCCCCTGACACTGCAAAGTTAGACCATCTCCCCGATGGTCTAACTTTGCATCTGTAGGGGAGCCCTTACTATAGGTCTTGTGGCAATCATTTGGCGCAAGCTGCCATAAAAATGAGAAAATTGTTCCAACTGCTCAAACCTTCTGGAATGGCACAGGACTGCATCAAAGGGCTTTGATGAAGTTGCATCAAACTTTGCGGTGGATGCAGGACTTGGTGCAAGCCCTTTGCCCATCTTCTGGAATCAGGCCCTTGGTGTCACAATCTTGCAAAATGACAAAATTTTGCACTAAACTTTAAAACCCAATTGAAATTCATTGAACCACATGTATCTGCATTTTTAAATTCCATGGTAGTCTAGCAGACAATCCCCTCCACCGTCTCTGTCCTGTCCCTGTATAACAAATGAAGTTCCCTGCAGTGCAATGTTCCACCCCCCCATTCACTGATTGTTGTCTCTGTATAAAAATATATATTTCCCTGGTAGTCAAATGGTCCCACCCCCTCCCCATTCACCAATAGCTGCCGTGCTATCATATCATATTTCTCTGGTAGTCTAGTGGTCCCTCCCTCCTGCCCCAATTTCTGATCTGATGTACTGTATACAGTATGAATTCATACAGGACTCAGTCAGTGGCCAGTCATGGTGGACAGAGGAAGGCTGTGCTGGTCACCAGCTGGGGATTAGGTTGGGGTGAGCTGGGAGGTGGGTCCCTAACTGAGATGGTAGGTAGGGGGTTGGGGGTCCAGTAGACCACCAGGCTTATGGATTCTAATTATTTCATGGGACAGGAATAGGTGACCGGAAGGGACCAGTAGACTACCAGGGAACATTTAAAAAAAAAAAGCAATACCTGGTGGGTGAACTGAGATCAAGGAAGGAGGTGGGACTAGTACAGTACAAGAAGATATTTATTGGCATAAAGGGATGGTGATCAGACATCAGGGGAGGGATCACTAGACTACCAGGGAACATTTAGTGTAATACCAGGAGGGCAATGGGTGATCGGTGAGGGGGCGGAAACACTAGATTACCAAAGCAGATTTATTGACATAAGGGGATGGGATCAGACATTGGGGGAGGGAGGAGTGATGACTAGACTCCCAGGGAAATATTGTATTATGCTGGCATGGCGATCAGAGAATGGGGGAGGGACCACTAGACTACTAGGGCACTCAACATTTTTTTTAAGTGAATGAAATTCAGATGCCTAAATCCTTTTATGCAAATTGCTAAAAAAAGAATCCTTCTCCGTGGTTCCTTTTTTGCAATTTATGTAAAAAAAATCCTTGTCTGCAACTCACAATCCTTTTCTGTGGTTGTGTTTTCACAATTTGTGGCAAAGGAACAATTTTCAAAAAAGGATCCTGTGTCGTGATTCCTTTCTCACAATTTGCGAAAAAGGATTTCAGCATCTTAAAAAAATGTTTTTCTAAAGAACTTACAAAAAAAATAAAGTCAGATTCGGACTCTTTCTATGGGCCTCAGGTAAACACAACCATTGGTGTTTACAAAAGCCAAGTATTTTTTGAACTATTTCACTTAGTTTTTACCGCTAACTGAAAACAAGATGACGGCAGCACAAATAATTATTTCCCATTTGCAGCTCAGGAGTACCCATTTGCAGCTCAGGATTACCTATTTGCTAAACAGAATCCTAATTCAAGGCTCACATCTAACTTTTCCCATAGAAAATGATGGGAAACTTTGAAATTTAATAACTTTTGAATGGATTTATATTTTTTCACCAAACCTTCAAAAGACACCACTGTGACTCAAGACCTATGTACCCTAAATATTTCAAAACAAAATTCCACATAGTTTTTGCACAATGTGGTGACAAAGAATTTGACAAACAAATAGTAATCTACATGGTTTTGACACCGGAGATCTCCACACCCCCACATCAGACCAGAATGAAATATGCTACATCAAGAGGCCTTTGATCCCTGATGGTGCATGCAAAATTATAGGTGAATTGCATAAACAATTGTGAAGTTATTAAAGTGCAACATTTTCAGTTTAACATAGAACTGAAGATGTAACCCTACTACGCCATATATATATATACAGGTATATATATATATATATATATATATATATATATATATTAATTTGCTTTTGTTTACCAGGTAAGCACACTAGATAGCCAGGTTGCCTATTTTCAGGAGTGACCCAGGAAGTTACAAGGTACAGACAAGAACAATTTGGCAGTAGACATCACATCACATGTTAAACAGTCTACATCACATCATATGTAAAACAGTATGGTACAGGTGTTTGACAGTAGTCAATATATAGAATATGACAAATACATATTAGTGGGCTGGAGCTCTAAAGCTCAGGGATAGTTAAGCAATCAGCCATGAGGGAGTGTGGGTTATTGAGGGATTTAGCATGGCTGGAGTGGTTTGCGCCTCGTGAGTAAATCCGCGCCAGCCATGGTAAATCCCCCGATAACCCAGATCCACCAAGTGGCTTATTGTGATTATACCAAGTACTGTTTTTTTTTATTATTAAAAAAAAACAGTGCTTGCTATAATGCTTAAATAAGCGACTCAGTTGTAGAGCAGTCAGTGTTTTTGTTTACTTTTCCCTGATGTACGGAGCTGCTGTTTTACAGTCTCTGCTTAGTGGGGAAACAAGATGGCGGACGGAGTTCCGTGATTTTTGCCATCGGATTGCCTTTTTTTGAACATGCGGCTGGCTGGCACCTTTTGCAGTGATTATCAGTAGATAATCAAGGCAGGTAAGGTGCCAGCCTGCCTATCTGATTGGTTACATCCGAGGTACATGGTATAATACAGAATATTGGCATAATATATACAGAAAGGCAAGAAAGGAACACTTTCCAGACAATACAGCTGATAGCAGATTGAGCACATTCAGTACCAGGAGACTCATCTCCTCACATAGTAATGGCTGGGTTAGAATTGCCTCAGCCGGTCAGCTTGGACTAGGGAGGGCCCTTAAGTGCAGAGACAGGAGGATGCCAATTTGAGGAAACCCCATAGGGAGGATTTGAAACAGGAGTGGGAGGGGAAGGAGTGAGTGTTTACTGGGAGGGAGTTCCACAAACTGGGTGCAATACATATATATATATATATATATATATATATACATTTATATATATATATAGGGGATATGACATGGCCTGACTGAAGATATCATATTTATCTTCACGAGGCCAATGATATCATGATATCTCACGAGTGGCTTCGCGTGAAGATAAATATGATATCTTCAGTTGGGCCATGTCATATTCGGTTTATACTATGTATGTTTTGGGCTGCATTCAACAAAAGCTCCAAATGTGCACTTAATACATTGCACTACATAGAGATGTTAGCTGTTTCAACACAAATCTGCAGTATGTCTATCAGCACAACAGATGCATATGTTGTTTAAAAATATATATGTAGTTGATCCTGCTACTTTAAAATTATTATGCCAAAATGTGTCTGGATTCTGGCTAACCTTGCCCTGACCACCCCAATACAACTCTCTATAGCCCCTCCCTCAAAAGAGCAGATTACATATATTCTTAAATAAAATTGTTTCATGTTGCTGCAGTAAACTCATTGAATAGATATCGGTTGATCCTGCCTACATCTGCACAAATAATTAAATATAAACATATCTAGTTGATCCTCGACTTCCTTTCACCCATTGACCGATCAGAATGCATTGAAATGTAGCGTGACCGAGTGGAACAATATTGAAATCTCAGTTACTTTCAATTATACAGCCTGTGCTGTAAATTGCTCAAAAACTGTAACGCTTTCCTAATACTGGCTATATTTTAACAGAAGAAGCTGCCGACAACAGTAAGAGAAGAGCGAGTGAGTCGGCAGCTTCAGAACAGCAGACGAAAGTGCGAGCATGCGTTGCTATGGCAACTGACACTCGTCACGCTACATTTCAATGCGTTCTGATCGGTCAATGGGTGAAAGGAAGTCGCAGGATCAACCAGATATGTTTAAATTTAATTATTTGTGTTAAGATGTAGGCAGGATCAACCAGATGGAAGAGATGTGTGGTTTTTGGGGGAGTTACTTGTACAGGGCAGAGGAAGAGAGACAGGTGTCTGATGAAAAGTGAAACACTTTCACTTTCATCAGGATGACGTAGGAACATGGAGATAAATGTATGACGATAGAACATGAAGATAACAATGTTATCTTCACTGGGCAGTCTAGATATCATTTTTATCCTTGTATTTATCCCAAAACATACGTTGTATAAATATATATATATACAAATATATATATATATATATATATATGGGATACACGATGAGCATGAGTGATATGGCAAATATTGTCACTCCTGCAGAGTGAGCTCTTGATGTCTCATGAGTGCACAGGTGAGAAATCCAGAGCTCACGATGCAGAAGTGACAATATTGCATAGCACATAATCTGCACATCATGTATTCGATTTATTTATTTTATTTTATTTTATTTAAACAGCAGTTTGGAAAACCTTTGAGCCATAGGCTCATTTACAAAGGTACCTTGTCACAGTAAGACAAACCAAAATACACAGTATAGCAGTACAACACATAAGTATAACAGTAAAATTAAGACATAGATACAAACAAGCTGGTACAGGTAGGATGGATGCAAACAATACCAGAGTTATGTCGTCCTTAGCAGCTTAGTAATAAGCTTTGTCATAAGTATTGAGTACGGCTTTGACTAGTGGCAATTACAGCATCGGGTGTTAATAAGGTGGTTACGTAAGGAAGTTTTGAAGCACGATATAGTTGGAGCTTCGGAGATGGAGGGGGGCAGTGTGTTGAACCAGGAGGGGGCCCTAAAGCTGAAGGCTCTTTGGCCGTGAGAGGTCCTAGCTCTAGGGATAACAAGAGAGGTTTTCCCAGAGGTCCGAGTATGAACTAGTGGGACAGAGCGGCGTATGGTGGTGGTCAATCCTGGTGGGGAAAGCCCAAGGAGGGTCTTTTTTGTAAGGGTACAGGTAAGATATTTGAGGCGCTCGTCGAGATCAAGTACCAGCGCTTTAGCATACAGTAGACAGGTGTGTGTCATCCTAGGTGCTCCAGTAATTAACCTGCAGGCCTTATTCAGAGTAGTGATTTTATGGAGTGCAGTCTGATCAGCAGCACCATACACGGCAGTCCATAGTCCACTAGGGACAGGAGAGGAGGTGACTGCTGTCAAAGAGCTCCGGGGGGAGGCAGTGTTTATACCGATGTAAGATGCCCAATCGGATATTAGTGGCAGTGGCTAGGGCAGCGATGTGTCCATGGAAGGAGAGGGAGGGGTCAAAATGGATCCCTAGGTATTTATAGGAGCAAACTTGTTCGAGTGGGAATGAGGACCCAGAGTGAATGAGGAGTTTGAAGTTGCAGGACTTGTTTTGGGGATGAGTGAAGAACATGTTTTTGTTTTTTTAAGATTTATCACCAATCTATGTCTTGAACCAGCCTCGGCTTCAGTGAAGGACTTCTGCGCAGTCCTGAGGGCAGTAGGGTTATGACTTGAGGCAAAATGACTGCATCATCAGCGTACAATAGAATGTTCCCAAGCAAGAGCGTGGAAGGGTGTTAAGGTAAAGGAGAATAGTAAGGGCCCAGAATGGAGCCCTGGGGAACCCAGAAAAGATGGGACAGATGTCTGAGTAGGTCCCATTAATTTTTACACGCTGTGAGCAGTCAGACAGATAACTGGTGCACCAGGAGATGAGGCCCAGCAGCAAAACCAGAGAACTAAGGGCATCAAGAAGGAGGGGTGGGAGACAGTGTCAAAGCTTTCGAGAGGTCAATGAAGACAGCACCAGCCAGAGAACCAGTGTCTAAGGAGGAGTGAGAAAGTTGGAGAACTCTAGGAGGGCTGTGTTGGTACTGTGGCCCACTGGGAAGCCATGCTGCTCAGGACAAAGGACATTGTAGGTGGAGAGGTAGTCAGAGATTTGAGAGGCCACCACTTTTTCCAAGGCCTTGGAGAGAGGCGAGAGAATGGAGATCGGTCGATAGTTACCAGCCACAGTCCTATCACCACCACCTTTAAAGATAGGGGTGACAGTGGTGACTTTCCAGGCAGTTGGAACCTTCCCCAGGCAAAGAGAGTGGTTGATGAGGCATGTGATCGGGGTAAGGACTGTGTCTAAGACCAGCCGTAGGATACATGGATCCAGGGTATCACTGCCTGTACTGTTACTCTTGAGGGCAGTGACAAGGTGCGGCCTAAGTTCTTGGGCAGAAACACGGTGGAGGAGAAAATAAGGGTGAGAAAGATTTACGGCAGGTGCTGGGGGAGGAGGGTCAAAAAAATTTGTAGGGAGGATAGGGCTAAGGTCAGTGAATGAGGTGTTGAGATGGTTGGCTATGAGGGCTGGGTCTGAGGAGATCACACCATTAATGTTGATCTGGGTGGGTGGGGGGAGTGTGCACTCCCATTTAACTGTTTAATGTTATCCCAGAAGGTTCTGGGATTCCCCCATGAGGCAGTGAGTGAGGACCGATAGTGCTCAGACTATATAATACAATAGGGCTAGGAGTTTTAGAAGTATTTTTATGTTGTCTTATGTTCTGTTCCTGTTTATGTGTTTGCTCATTCTGTTTATGAGTTTTTCTGAATGGGCTGGCAGTGTTATAAACTCTGGGAAACAGATGAGTGTGTTTTGCAATGCTAAATGAGTTAGTTTTAGGAAGGAGTGAAAAACAGACTATTTTGTGAAGCTGTATTCTTTAGAAGTCTGGCTGCAGTCAAGCTGAGAGTATCACAGTAATGGTAATGGGCTGAGAGTCAGAGTGTCAGAATAGCTGAGACTGTTTTTAGTGGTAACTGAGTAAGCTGCAGGCAGCAGTGAGGAACAGAGTGTTCTGTGAAGCTGTGCTCTTTAGAATGCTGGCTGCAGTCAAGCTGAGAGTATCACAGTAATTGTAATGAGATGAAAGTCAGAGTTTGATGAACAAGTGAGAGTGTTTTTCAGTGGTAATTGAGTTAGCTGCAGGCAGCAGTGAGGAACAGACTGTTCTGTGAAGCTGTGTTCTTTAGAATTCTGGCTGCAGTCAAGCTGAGAGTAACACAGTAATGAGCTGGAAGTTGGAGTGGGGAATAGATGTGTTTTGTAATGCTGAGTTAGCTGCAGGCAGTAGTGAGACCTCTCATGTAGTTCTGCATTTGTGTCTATGGTAACAGCACAGGTTTTTCTTACATGCTGAGGGGAAAGCTGCCTAAAGTGATGATATCAGTGACTTCTGTGTGAGCTGTGTGTGTAAATGGTTGATATCATCACAGTAGAGCATAGGGTAAAAATATCGCACTGCACTGGATGATACAAATCAGTCACCACTATTGTATAAATATGTATATATATATATATATATATATATATATATATATATATATATATATAGGATACATGATGGGCATGGTGTGATATGGCAAATATTGTCACTCCTGTAGAGTGAGATATCCAGAGCTCACGATGCAGGAGTGACAATATTTGCCATAGCACACAATCTGACCATCATGTATTCAATATATACAATAGGGCCAAGAGTTTTAGAAGTTTTGTTATGCTCTCTTGTGTTCTGTTCCTGTTTATGTGTTTGCTCATTCTGTGTGTGAGCTTTTCTGAATGGGCTGGCAGTGTTATAAACTCTGGGAGACACATGAGTGTGTTTTGCAATGCTAAATGAGTTAGTTTTAGGTAGGAGTGAGAAATATACTTTTGTGAAGCTGTAATGTTTAGAAGTCTGGCTGCAGTCAGAACAGCTGACACTGTTTTCAGTGGTAATTAAGTTAGCTGTAGGCAGAGTGCAGAGTGTTCTGTGAAATTCTTCTCTTTAGGATTCTGGCTGTAGTCAAGCTGATAGTATCACAGTAATTATAATGGGTGAGAAGCAGAGTTTGAGGAACAAGTGAGAGTGTGTTTCAGTGATAGTTGAGTTAGCTGCAGCCAGTAGTTTAGACTGTTCTATGAAGCTGTGCTATTTAGAATTCTGGCTGCAGTCACAGTAATGAGCTGGAAGTTGGTGGGGGGGATAGGTGTGTTTTGTAATGCTCACTGAGATAGCTGTAGGCAGCAGTGAGACCTCTGAAGTAGTTCTGTATTTGCATCTATAGTAACAGAACAGGTGTTTCTTGCTTGCTGATGGGAAAGCTGCCTAGAGTGATGACCTTTTGTGACCTGTGTGTAAATGGCTGATATCATCACAGTAGAGCAGAGGATAAAAATATCACACTGCAGTGGTTGATACACTGCTTTATCTCACTCATTTACCACTCACCCTAATATATATATATATATATATATATATATATATATATATCAGGATGGGGATTGGTGGGGAGAACCATTAGCACCAGTATATCTATATACAGTATATATATATATATATATATATATATGTGTGTGTGTTTCTCCCCAACAGTCACCATCCAGAGTACTAATAGAAATGTTACCTTGGTGTAAGTTAAACCCCCCCCACCTGCACCCATGCCTGATCTGTACATAATATACCCTGGTATACAGTGGTGATGCCCATCCTCAGTATGACAAGCCCCTTAAAAAAACACCACAACCCCAACCTCGTTCCCATACAATGATAGTCATCTCCTCCTCCCAGCCCATCCCTCACTGGTAGTTGGTGGCTCCCTTCGCCCATCTGCCCGTATATGTGTATATATAATATATATATATATATATATATATATATATATATATATATATACACATATATTTTTACTGCTACAGTGTCTAGTGGACCCCACTCCCTAACATCGATCTGGAAAATGCTCATGAAATATATGTCATTCCCTGGTGTCCAATGGACCCACCACCCCAGCAGGTAGTGTCCAGGTTAAAAATTGAAGCAGCTAAGCTAGATGCTATGAAGAGAGAAAAACAGGACAAGGCAAAAGCAGTGGAGAAGCAATAGCAGCGAGAGGCAGAGCCAGCCAGAGAGGCAGCCAGGCAAGAAGCACAGACAGTCTATGTAGAAGAAAGTGAGAAAGAATGCAGATATCAGCTCAAGATGAGACACGATGAACTCCAGATGGCAACAAATGCATCTGGGGAGTGGAATGTGTGCAAGCAGATTGTAGTTCCTCAGGAATACCAAACAGCCCTCCTGGATTTATCACACTGAGTTCCTCTGTCTGGACTCATAGGGATTAAATGGACAAAGAGGTATTTGCTCCAGAACGTTTACTGGCTGGCTGTACAAAGATGTGGCTGAGTACTGTCACTCATGCCCAGAGTATCAGTGTGTGGGAAAGAAAGGGGATCAATCAAAGGTTACCCTGATTTTACTGCATGTTATTGAGGAACCATTTTATTGGGCTCCTGTGGGTATTGTGGGCCCTCTATCTCTGTTAAACTCAAATGGAAAGAAGTACATTTCTGGTCATAGTGGATTATGGCACTTGATATCTGAATGCAGCAGCCATGTGCTCCATAGAGGCAGAGAAGGTAGCAGGCGAGTTGCTAGGGATTTTCAGCGAAGTTTGATTTCCCAGGCAGATTTTTTTCAGATCAGAGAACAAACTTTATACCTGATCTGATGACTGAGTTGTGGAAGCAGTGTGGGGCATAGCCACTACATGTAACCCCATGCCACCCAAAATTAATGACTCAGTTGACAGTTTTAATGTAAGTTTAAAAAGTATGCTTCACACGTTCACAGAACAGCACAAAAGGGACTAGGACAAATTCCTACCTCACTTGCTGTTTGAATACCAGAAATTTCCAGAGGAGTCATTAAGCTTTTCAGTTTTTGAGCTTCTGTATGATAGATGGGTCAGCGGACCCCTAGATTTTGTTAGAAAGGAGTGGGAAGGCTCTACTGCCACCCAAAGAGAGACTGTTGTGGACTATGTTGATTTGGTGAAGCATTCCCTGCTGTTCAGGAGGCTGAGCAGCATTGGACTGGCAGACTCTCCATGTTACTGGTTCCATAGTTATCTGACAGATTGTCCTTTAAAAGTTTATTATGATGATGCCTAGTCCAGTATGCGAAAATTGGAACAGAGAGTGCCCCAGGACTTGATCCTGGGGTCCTTACTCTTTTTTTTGTTTGTCAGTACTATATCAACCATACTAACAAACGCAACTACCATTTTGTATGCAGATGATTTTGATAATATATTCTAGCTCTTCTTCCATAAATGAAATAAATCAGACACGTAATATTGATTTTTCTATCTTAAATCATTGGCTTATAAAACACAATTTGTTGCTAGATAGCAATACAACAAAATGTATAGCCAGCCTGGTGGTGCTGAAGTTTGAGGTGCTATATGCCACACCTCACTCTACACTGGTGATCCGGGTTCAGGAACAAGCCTTGGTTGTTGGGGGTTGGCTGGGAAGGAGAAGATGGGAACTGGACCGAGCAGCCTAAGGGCAACTCTCTTCTCCCAGGGAGTATCTCTGGTACTGCTTCACTAGGAAGCTGTGCAGGGTGGGGGGAGGGCACTGTTAGGTGCTTAGAGGAAGCTGTGTGCTCAGCATTGCTTACTGCTTGGGCTGCGGCCCTTCACACCGGCTTCCTCTGGGAGGGGGACTTAGGCTTCCATGGCTACCTTTGTAACTATGAAAAAACATCGCCCAACAACCATGCCTCATGGTCCCTGCAGGAGGGGGCAAGAGCACAGGATGGTCAGTCCACCACCACCTAGCCCTCACCAGCAGTTGGGGATAAAATGTTCCCATTAAAAAAAATTTAAGCTGTTTGGATCCAACTCAAAATTGTCAAAATGCATTCCACTTTCAATCATCACTTCTTTCCCTCCCTCCTCTACCATTACCACCCATCCACACAATCTTCAGTCCCTTTACTAAATCTATATTCCCCCCTTCTTTCCCCTGCCATCCTCCCTTCCTCACCCACTGTCTTTTTTATTTCCTGCTCTCCAACATATTTCTGCCCCTGGCAGGGTTCTCTGTATCCTGCAGGGGCTAGCTTTCAGGCCTTTCCTGTCCTTCCTGTCAAATTCCCTCATCCCCCCCTTGCCATACTCATTTCTACTCAGCACTTAAATAGGTATTAGTTCACTTGAATCTGAATACTAGCACTTCTTGCCCTGTCTGGGCAGAGCATATTTCTGTATGTATAAATTCTCCGTCATGTTAAATGCTAATCTGTAAGCCACTCTACAAATGCAAATTGTAAGAGTCATTTTTAAATGCAAATGAACTGTGTTTTCCATAGTTATGTTAAATGTTAATTGTATATCTAATTTCACATCCTGCTGTACCCCCCCCTGCACAGGGAGACGAGCAACTTGTTCAGTGTGCCTTCCTGGTGAAACATTTCAGTAAATAAATAAACAATAAATGAATAAAACTGACACAATTGGTGTTCTGAAGGAAAAAGTTAAATAACTGAAACATCTAGGACTACTTTTGGAGCCAAATTCAACATTTTCACTGCATACAAGGGCAAAACTAGACTAACTAAAAAAAAGTTGAGTGTACTGTTCAAGATACGGAATTGTTTGACTTCCGAGGCCAGATACACTATTGCAAATAGTATACTTCTGCCAGCCTTAAATTATAATTCTTACATTTTGTTTCCAAATTGGCTGCCACTGAATTATCATTGTTAAATACCACATTTCATGGGTTTTGTAGATTTGCACTAAGGCTGCCATACAGAACACATCACTGTATAGTTCAAGCACAATCAGGTTGGTTTCCAGCAAAACTAAATAGTTTGTTTAACTTGAATTGTATAATAGATACTGCTTTAAGGTTAAAGGATGACTGCTCACTTACTCTTTGCTTGATTTTAAAAGCAAAGGTAGACAACTTAGATCTACTGTGAAATGCATATTGAATATTACAACAATCTCAGCTCTTATGGCTTAAAACCATGCTTTTTAAAACAATTACAATGTAATTTTTTTTTAGTTTTGTAATGTCTTGTGAATAAGCTTATCCTGCACATTGCATGTATGCATCTTAGTACTGTATTAACATCTTGGCCGTTGCTTTACAGCCCCAGGTTGTTCATGAAAAAGGGTCTCTGGCTCATTGTACTTACTTGGTAAACAAAAGTAAAAAAAAAATGAATAAATAAATAAATAATTAAAAAATAAATGTCCTGAGTTTCTGGGAGTGGCTTAAGGAGTTGTTTTAACAAGACAGTGTAATCTCCTCTGCACAGCTACATTTGTCGACATATAGTACACAGTATTATTTTTTGCATCTTGTTTTTTCTTCCATTTCTGTTCTCCAACCTTTGTCAGGCCATCTGTCTTGTACCAATGCAGCTCTCTCTGCTGCACCTTTCACAATCAGGCCTGTATAGTTCCACTGAGGGGACCCCAGGTGTGCCACTAGCTGCAATTCTGATGGCAGTACAGGCTTTTTTGGGTGTTTCAGTGTTCTTACCCATGCCCCTTCCACCACCCGACATGGTCCCATGCATAGAAACATAGAAACATAGAATTTGATGGCAGATAACAGAGTTATAGTCGACATAGTCTGTCCATTTCCCTACCTAATGAGTAAGCTACAGGTCCTAGTTAATCAACAGCCTACTACCTCCTACCCCCCACTAGAATTGCCTTATGTCTGTACCATGCATTCATAAATTCCCCCACTGTTTTCTACTCCACGACCTCCTCAGGTAGGCCATTCCATGCATCTACAACCCTCTCTGTGAAAAAATACTTCCTCACATTACCTCTCAACTGTCCCCCTTCTATCTTCAAATTGTGCTTTCTTGTTCTTGCACATCTCTTTTTCTGAAAGATGCTACCCTCTTCAACTTTCTAGATTCCCTTGAGGTACTTGAAAGTTTCTATCATGTCTCCCCTTTCCCTCCTTTCCTCGAGGGTATATATATATTAAGCTTCTTCAGTCTCTCTTTGTATGTCTTCTGGTGTAGACCCTGCACCATTTTAGTTGTCCTTTTCTGGATAGCCTCCATTCGGTCTAAAAGCATGGTGAAACCATCAGCATAGTGACAGGATAATTCATGAATATACTTGATATATGACAAATATGTTCCCTCACCTAGAATCAAACTTCTGACCCTTTGCTTATAAAGCAGGCACACATTCAGTGTGCCAATTGAGGAGCTTACATCTATACATCTGGTAGCCTTGTATGCACACAGTGAATCCTAGTGAAGGAGCAAGCTCCCTGGCCCTTGGCACCATGGAACTTGGCACCACCCCTACCCAGCTGGGAGCACTGCCATGTGGCTGCCCATTTCAGTCTCCCTGGCTGCCCAAGCCAGCACTCAGTTTCACTCCTGAACCCAGGTCTCTGGCATATTAGCATTTGTTGATGCCTAACTTTAACTCTTTAACAATTTTTTCGGTGTAACTTGTATGAGCCCAGTTTTAAGACTTTAAAACCTTGTAACTTAAGACCTACAAAATGGTATGTTTTGAAACCACAAACAGGCCATACACTGGCATGAGATATAAGTAACCTATACATTTCATCATTTAAATCAATAAGTGTGATAGTCAGAGTACCCTGCAGTATCCAATGAGATTCCTTCTCTTTCTCTCTCAGGCCTTTGTCACTGAGACTATCTGGACCTGGAGCCACCTCACTCTCCCCTGGGGAACTAGGAATCAGTGGGGGAGCTCCTAATTTATCCTCGGGTTGGTCCTTTTGGCATAGCCTTGGGGTATTTGTAGCTGCAGGTCCTGGGGGTATAACTGCACCTGATAAAGCAGATTAGGGGGTGAGTTGGGGGAGCCTCTACTCTCCAGTGGTTTGGCCTGCAGATACTTCTGGCTTTTTTCTGGAGACTTCTTGGTCCCTTTTTGGATATTCATCGAGACTATGTATTACTGCATATTGGAAATATCTATTCTGTTTCGCTGGATTTGACATTTGGGTTAATTTACGTTGGATTACGTTGGATTATTATGGCTTCTCCTACTATTTAATGCTTTTTTTCCCCTGACTTTTTAATTTGTTTTATGGTTTCCTGGTGGTGAGAGAACCAGGGTGCCTTGTTATTATTTTCCTTCCTTCCTCAGCTGTATGAGGGCTGTGTGATGGGGGGATTTTATGTTACTGTTTGTTTTTGAACATCCTGTGAGAGGGGATTGTTTTATTATTTGATTATTATTTTTCCCCTCCTTAGCTGTGAGGGGGCTGTGGGAGAGGGAGAATTTTATATACGTATGTTTATTTTATCCTGCGAGAGGGGACTGTGTTATTGTATTACCTTTTTATTTTATTTTTAGGGGTTTGAAAGCCATCTTATAGTGGGAGTGGGGCAGTTTTTATGTTTTATCAAGGCAAGGATTGTTGTTTAAGTTATTTTTATTTTGGGGTTTTTTGCTTTGTCTACATTATCACCTTGTGATTTACAAAATTTAGTGTTTTATGTGCTCTCCCCATTGTTTTAATATTGTTAGCAAAATGTGCCTGCTTGTCCCTCCTGTCCTGTGCTATTCGGCCTCCGCTCTCCATGCCCTCCGCCTTTTCTCCTCCCCCCCACCTGCTTCTACCTATCAACGCTGTCGAGCTTTGGGGATTGCCGTGGGGGAGTCGATGGGGGGGTTGCAAACAGCGGAGCCCAAATAAGGGGTGCTGTCCCACAGGGTTGGTTAGGACCAGAAGCCACCCTGGGGCAAAATGATATCTGGAACATGGTGATTCCATTCTGGTTCCCATACCCAAGGGCACCTCTGTTTTGGGAGGGCAAGTAGCTGAGGCAACTTGCCAACTTTGTCCAACTCGGGCGCTGTTATGCAATGCCAGATCTGTCTGCAACAACACTGGTCTTATTACAGACTTTGTTGTTAGGACAGATCTGGTTTGCATTACTGAGACCTGGTTGGATGGGAATGTTGCCCCTTTTTTAGAGGTGGCTGTTCCCAGTGGGTACTCGGTTGTACATCGCCCAAGATTGGGCTGTGGGGGGTGGTTGCGGTCTGTTTCAAGACTGAATTGGGCCTAATTAGCATACCAGCTGAGGAGGCCAGGTCATTTAAGTGTACTGTGGTACCTGGTGTGGGGTGCAGGATAGCTCTCATCTACCATTCACCAGGTGATGAGAAGCTGTTCCTGCAGGAAATAGCAGACTTCGCCGCCGGCATGACTTTGGAGTCACTCAGACTGATGGTTCTGGGTGACTTCAATGCCTGGGTCGATGATGAATCCTCACTTTTTGGTTAACATTTCATCCAGGTAATGACAACCCTGGGCTTCACACAGGTTGTTTTCTCAGCTACGCACAAGGGTGGTCACTCTCTTGATTTGGTTTTCCTCCTGGGGATCGAGGCCTCCAACTTAGTGGTGGAACCAGTCGGTTGGTCTGACCACTACTCAATTGGGTTCAATTTTTTGGCTCCTCTGGGAAGGTCGGCCCCTGTGGAGTTGGTCAGGTACTGTCCTTTGCGGGATGTGGTCCCTGAAGACCTGATGGCAGTTATTGACCTCTCGTTGTTGGATGAGACTTGCACAGATAACGAGCAGTTGGTTGCAGTCTATAATGGGCCGTATCTTCAGCTCTCAATCTGATTGCTCCTATCCATGTTCGACCCTTCCCGCATCGCCCTGGGGCCCCTTAGTTTGATGGGACTCTAAGGGAATTGTGGAGATTGGGGCGTAGGTTTGAGCATCATTGGAGGAAGACTGCCTCTGATTTATTTTGTTAGAGCATTATAAACTCTACCAAATAGAAATTTCCCATAAGAAGGCAGAATTCCTGTCCAGAGAAATTTCTGTTGCACAGAATCTACCGTCTCAACTCTTCAGAACTGTTGACAGGCTGTGCAACCCAGCATGTCAGCAGTTCCGTCATTTTTTTTCACAAATTGATTGTGATGAGATTGCTTGCTTCTTTGCAAATAAGGTGGCTGACATCAGGCAGGAGTGCCACCAACTTCACTCTAAAGGGATTGCTGTTAATCGGTGCCTTGTCACAGAGCATGGAGTTTCCTGGAGTACCTTTGACCTGCTGGATTTCATAGATATTATGCGGATTGTCCAGGAGATGCTTCCCACGTGCTGTAGTTTAGACCCAGACCCTGCTTCCCTGATCTTGGGTTGTAGTGATATTATCAACCTGGTCTTAGCTCGGATTGTCCGGTGCACTTTGGATTTGGGTGAGTTCCCAAGCTCCCTGAAGGAGGGGGTGGTGACCCCCCTATCTGAAGAAAGCTTCCTTAGACCCGGAGAACCTAGCAAACTACAGGCCTATCTCTAACCTCCCTTTTGTGGGGAAGGTTATTGAGAAAGTTGTGGCTGCTCAACTGGATAACCATTTAACCATCCATAATTTATATGAACCCTTCCAATCGGGTTTTCGTAAGAGGCATAATATTGAGACTGCTCTGGTTTGGTGCTCAATGATCTCCTGATGGCGAGAGTTCAGATACACCATTCTGTCTTGGTTCTCCTGGATTTATCATCCGCTTTTAATACTGTGGATCATGGGGTTCTGCTCGAACATCTGAGGTTTATCAGCAGGCTGTCTGGTACAGTCCTTATATGGTTTTCATCTTTCCTTGCTGGTAGAAAGCAGATAGTTGTCTCGGATTTATTTTCATCCTGGGCTTTCTCACTGCCCTGCGGGGTATCTCAGGGTTCGGTGCTGTCTCCCATGTTATTCATAGTATATATGCTACCCTTTGGAGACATTGTAAGATGTTAAGGGCTGAGGTTTCATTGCTATGCTGATGATACCCAGCTCTACCTGTCTTTTGCTCCTGATCAGGTTAGTGCTATCTCAGTACTGAACAGCTGCCTTGTAGAAATCCAAGATTGGATGAATACCAGCAGTCTAAAGTTGAACCCAGGAAAGACTGAGGTTTTGGTTGTGGACCTGGGTCGTAGGGCTGAGGGGTCGAAGACTGGGCTCCCTTCTGGTTTAGTCCTGGGGGAGGCCCAGATTCTCACCTCTGAATGGGTGCATAATCTAAGAGTGGTGCTTGATGATGGTCTGACTCTTCATCATCAGGTATCGGCAGTCATCAAGCTGGCCTTTTACCATCTTAGGAACATTGCTAGGATTAGGCACCTTGTTCTGTCCAGTGATCTACCTGTCTTGGTCCATGCCTTTGTGACATCACACCTTGATTACTGCAACTCCCTTTACCTAGGGCTTTCTGGGGTTGCTATCCTCTGCTTACAGCTAGTGTAGAACGCGGCAGCATGTTTGTTGACTGGGGCATCTAGAGGATCTCATATTACCCCTGTGCTGCACGATCTGCACTGGCTGCCTATATAGTGGCGGATCACCTTTAAAGTAGGTCTTTTGACTTACAAAGCCCTACATGGATCGGGTCCTGATTACTTGAAAGAGCTCCTGGTTCCTTACACCCCTTCGTGACAGCTCTGCTCAGCTGACGAGGGGTTGCTGGAGATTCCGAGAGTTAACCTAAAGTCATCTGATGCGTGTGCCTTTGGGTTTGTGGCACCTACCCTCTGGAATTCTCTGCCCTGTCAGCTTCGGGAGTGCAGAAAGGTGGGGAGTTTTAAGCAGGCACTTAAGACTTTTTTATGGGGGAAAGCATTTTTGGTACTTTCTTGATTTTATATTGTATGTATTGTGTTTTATTTTTATGTGAATTGTACAGCACCTTGAAATTTGAAAGGCGCTTAAACAAATAAATGTTATTATCATTATATACACACACACACCCTCCCAAATCAACAATTGTAATTCCAAGAATGAAGAAAGTATGCAATAATCTAGTTTTCTGTGTGCGTCTGTGTACAGTGACTGAGTGGTTTAAGTAGAAGCACAATCACACATATGAAGATAAATACACAAAGCTATGCTATACAATGCCATCAACCAGGATGAAGCACTCTTTTTGCAGTTTCTGCCAGTGATATGTTTGTGCTATACAGCAGAAACAAAATGTAATCAAATGGCAATTACTCCAAGGTGTCACAGAGGAAATGATGACATCTTTATCACAGAGAAATGTATTTGGGTTATGAACACTGTACCTAGGTTTCCATATTATGACTCATTGTCCACAATTATGATGGCTGTGGAACAATTTCAGGAGCCAGCACCATCTTCATAGTAAATCCTACTGGCACTGACAGACAGACTGCCATTCCTCAGTCTGTCAAAGGAACTGGTATTCACATTGAAGGTTAGGTAATGGAGCAACTAAGCAAAAAAGGTGCAGCACTCCCTTGGATCTTGAAAGGGCTTCCCCTGGATGGGGTTAGGGTGAGGGTTTCACTGTAAACTAGAGAGTGCTTTGCTATGGACAGTGTGAGGGTGGGGGTTCTACTGAACCTAGCAAACTGCTTAACATGTACATGGAGAGGGCAGGGGATGCCACTTGTCACCAGAGAGTGCTTGGCATTTATGGTGTGAGGGCAGAGTGTGCCACTAGACACCAGGAAGTGATTATCATAGCTGAGGTGAGGGAAAAGTGAAACTGGACATCAGGGAGTACTTCACATAGACAGAATGAGGGTGTGGGATGCCTTGGGACATAAGGCAGTGCTTTATACACAATCGGATGATTGCTAGGATGCCACCAAATATGAGAAAACACTTGCCCTGGGATTAGGTGAGGGGCTGCTATTGTATAATGTAAGAGCTGTGAAATGACTGTTCCACAAGTAGTTAAAGTGGGGCACCTTAATGAATAGTAGGTCACCTGGTTATAGTTTCGAGACTAGGTTCCACCAGTAGAGCAAGAGAGTGTAGTCCCTGCAAAAAGTAAACATAAAGAAATAGCTATGAACACATCATTAGTGGTAAGGGTAATATTATGCTAAAAGGGGTACAAAGAGAGTGATTTCCCCTCCTTATTGCACATATTGACGTACATGCATTTTTTAATGATAAAATAGCCAAGGACTGGTAACTGTTTTCCCTGGCTAGTAAGTAACAGCCCTGATGGTCCAGTGGTACAAAGGGACCAGTCTAGATCAGATCAGAAAAAAATGCTTTTTATTTTTTAGAAAATAAGCATTGTGCCTGTATTTAAACAAACTGGACAGTCTGCGGCAGAGTTTAAGTAAACAGCAGCAGCAGCGCAGCTCCAAGAGGAAAGGCAGTAATGAGAGAGTTGAGCACCGGCTCCACAGCAAAGCACTTGCACACTTGGAGGAGAATCTCCTCACAACAGCCAGGACCAGCTGTGTGAAACTGTGACAGTGGTTGGGGGGCAGGCTAAAGTCTGCCGAAGCATGTCTCAGAGAGAGTGAGATGCAGTGTGAGTGCTCCTCTCACTGGCTATGAGGCCAGGGGCCAGATTCACAAAACTTTGTATGGGTGCAAACCCAGTTTGCCCAAGGCAAACTGGGCTTCATGAATAGCTGGTATTCACAAAGCCCAGTTTGTCCCCACAAACTGGGTTTGCACCTGGGTAAAGTAGTGAGGAGGGCAGCAATGCAATGAAGGGGAAGGGACCTACATATCCCCGCAATTCCATTCACAAAGGTTTTGCTCCATGCATGGGCCATTGTGAAGGTCCTTGTGAAGAGCAAAGTACCACTGAAAAAATACCTTGCGGTAATCCATGCAACCCTAGTGGTTGACGGAGGTACTGTGGCCCCCCACTCCCCTCCCTGGTGCCCGATCTCCCACCGACATTAAAAACTAACTTTTCCATAGTGTAGTGTTCCACCCCAGTCCCTGATCACCCACCCGATAACAAAAAAAAATATTTTCTATAGTGTAGGGTCCTTCACCTGTCCCCAATCTTCCACCCGGTAATGGAAACTCCATTTTTCATAGTGTCACCAATCACCTTCCCCCTATTACACACATATATTACCTGGTCGCTGAGTGGCCCTCCCACTGCCCACCTACTCAGGAAATCACTCACCACCCCACTCCACCCCAGCACAACTGCCAGTCAGTAAGCAACGCATCTCTCCTCACACCTCCATGACTGCCTGCTGACTGAACTGTCAATGACAGAGTACAGTATACACTACAAACACATTGGTTAACAATTCAAAAACACAATTCTGAAAAGATCAGTCACATACATGTAACCAGGAATACAAATGCCACCCACACTTCTACATATAATGCTCTAAAACTCAATAAATAAATAATTACTATACCTGACTGACACTGGAAGAAAGTGCAACACCCTCTCTGGAATGCATGCAAGGTGATTGCCAGCTGAGGGGACCCATTTATTTAACAACGCCCAATGCCCAACTGAGCAATTACCCCCCTACTTCCCCTGATATGCCCCTCATCTATATAATCTTTCCCTCTAGCTATTTTTTTTTACCTCCTCTCCCACTCTGACCATCACCACCTCAAATACCTTACTATTATAATCCTCTGGGATCTCCCCTTCACATTTTCTCTAACCCCTACCCCTCTCACCCTATAACCCAAATTCAGTCCTCACATATTGCCTTCATCAACGAAACTCAATGGGTGGATTTCTTTCCTGCTCCTACTCCCCACCCATGTTATCCCTTAGTACTTTCCACTGACTTTCTCTCTAACTTCGAAACTATCCCCCTCATTTACTCTACCTGAACCATGCACTTCAGTTCTTAGCAGTCTTAGGCTCTATGGGACTTCAGAGGAGCTGACTTAGATAAGATGGCCAACAAAGTTAAGCTAGCCCTAGCAAGAAGAAATACAGGTGAGGGGGTACAGGCAAAGTGGGCAAGCATTAAGGATGCAATACTTGAAGCAATATCCCATTGTGTTAGGGAGAAAAGCAAGAGCAAAAGAAGGAGGAAACCGCTTTGGTTCTCAGAAACAGTAGCAGAAAAGGTCAGAGCCAAAAGGTTGGCCTTCAGAAAATATTAGGAAACACAGTGTAACGAAGACTGGGAGGAATACCAAACATCCCTAAAGGAAGCAGGGAAAGCAGTAGGACAGGCAAAGGCCCAAACTGAGGAAACACTAGCACGAACAGTAAAAGAAGGGGACAAGACTTTCTATAGATACATTAGTGAAATGAGAAAGTCCAGAGGGGGTATTGTTAAGATCAAAGGGGGTAAGGGGGAATGTGTGGAGGAGAACCAAGGAAAAGCATCTATCCTAAATAGATACTTCTGCTCAGTATTTACTGAGGAGAAGGTAGGGCAGGGCCCACAGCTCAGCAGCATGGACACATGGGGATGGAGGTGTACATAAGTCCCTTCACAAAAGAAAGGGTCATACAAGAGCTCACTTAGCTCAGGGTGGACAAGGCAATAGGACCAGATGGCATACATCCCAGTGTACTAAAGGAGCTAAGGGTGGAAATAGCAGAGCCATTATCAGAACTGTTTAGTGAGTCTCTGAGCACAGGAGAGGTTCCAGAAGACTGGAGAAGGGCTCATGTGATCCTGCTCCACAAGAGTGGTAGCAGGGAGGAGGCAGAGAACTGCAGATCAGTTAGTCTCACCTCAGTAGTGGGCAAGATTATGAAGGCACTCCTTAAGGAAAGGATAGTGCAACACCTGTAATCCATAGGAGCACAGGATCCAAGACAGCATTGGTTTACAACAGGAAGGTCCTGTCAAGCTAATCTCATAGATTTCTTTGACTGAGTAACCAGATTGGTGGACCAAGGGGTGCGTACCTTGACTTCAGCAAAGCTTTCGATACTCTTCCACATAGAAGATTGATTAATAAATTGAGTAGGTTCTGGGTGGGTCAGAAGTTGGTCAACTGGGTGGCAAACTGGTTGGCGGGCAGAACACAGAGAGTGGAGGTAAATGGTATACAGTCAGAAGAGATGCAAGTCACAAGTGGGGTACCTCAGGGATCAGTCCTGGGTCCAGTCCTCTTCAATGTCTTCATCAGTGACATTGAAGATGGACTGGAGGGTAAAGTTTGTCTGTTTGAAGATGACACCAAGATCTGCAACAGAGTAGATGATCCAGATGGGGTGGTCAAAATAAGAAGAGATCTGAATAAACTGGCAAAATGGTCAGAAGAGTGGCAACTGGAGTTTAATGCAAAGAAGTGCAAGATCATGCACATAGGGAAGAGAAACCCTGACACCACCTGTAGATTGGGAGGGGAGTTGCTGGCAATCACAAGGGAAGAGAGAGACTTGGGCATCGTCATCACAGATGACCTGAAACCACCCAAGCAGACCACTAAAGCAGTAGGTAAGGCTAGGGGGATGTTAGGGTGTATTAATAGGGGTATCACAAGTCTGAAGAGGGAGGTAATAATCCCTCTTTACAAGATACTGGTTAGGCCCCATCTGGAGTATTGCAAGCAGTACTGGAGGACATTAACAAAATGGAGAAATTCCAGAGAAGGGCAACCATAATGGTGCAGGGACTGCAACAGAAAACATATGAGGACAGATTAACAGAGCTCAATATGTGTACCCTAGAGCAAAGGAGGGAGAGGGTGATATGATCAAAACATTCAAACATCTTAAGGGCATTAACAAGGTGAAAGAGTCTAGCCTATTTCAATATAAGAAAAATAGCAGGACAAGAGGACACAGCATGAGATTAGAGGGAGACTGAATGAGGGGTAATGTGAGGACGTTCTTTTTCACAGAAAGGGTGGTGAATGCATGGAAAGGCCTACCTTAGGAAGTGGTGGATATGAATACAGTGCATGCCTTCAAACAGGTGTGTGATAAGCATAAGGGAGCAATACAGATGAGTATGAATAGATAGGCCATTGACTGAATAAAGGCCTATGGCACATTCATAAGGTAGAAAAAATGGGCAGACTGGATGGGCCTTGCTGTCCTTATCTGCCATCAACTTCTAAGTTTCTACTGTATGTTTCTACCCCAACTAAATACTGTTACCAGTTCCTCTATTGGTACAATTGTAGATTGTTCTCAGTTGTTATACGTTGTCTCTACCACAAGCTGTTTGTCCTTAACTGATGATTTTATAACCTTGTTGCCTGAATTTGTAACTGAATCCTACCTGTATTTGTCAAGTGTCAGCTGTGTGTAATACATGTCTGTACCATTTTAATGTGGAACCTTTGTAAATGAGCTTGCTGGCTCAAAGGTCTTAATCGGAGAAGTCAATAAATAAATAAATAAACAAGGAAACAGCACAAAGCGACCTAAGCATTTACGATTTCACACAACAGCAAACACCTATATTGACCCAGCAATACAACTAGTACCAGCAATTCTACAAATAGTGCTAAATGCAGATTAACTAACATTATCTTGACTGAAGAACTGTAGGAAGAAAGACCAACAGCAGCCATTAAAAATGTACACTGCAGTCAAGGAACACTAATACTAAGGAGCTCTACAAAACTGAAGCTCTGGGCCCAATTCTTGAAGCAGCAATGAAACTGCTACTAGAAAAAAAATACAACTAAATAATCAATTTCCCACACCAGAAACATTTTAGAGCCGGCATATGACACCAAAGGCACTTTATAACCATAAACAAGGATGATCACCTAACTCATGTACTAAAATAAAATATTAGGAGGCTACTGAGTGGACCATGTACCCCATCAGTATTGCCCCAAACTAAAAACAAATGTAACGGTATTAATACTCTTGGTGCACAAGGCAGAACTTTCACATTTCTCTTACACTGACAAAGTGAGAAAGTTGTAGAACAAGGATATTATTGTATGCATCACAGTGACAATACATTCACAGCTTCTGATCTGCTGCAATAGAACAGTTCAAGATTGAAATAATCCAAGACATTTACAGCCAATGTCAGACATTGTTTTCCCATTTTACAATGCAGAGAATTGCTTGACTGATTGAAATGTACATTTTATTTTTATGAAAACAGCACAGAGTCACTTCATGGCTTTGCCATGGGCATGCCCTATTAAATGAATATAAAAACATGGAATCTGATGACCTATAAGAAGAAGAAGAAAAATAATCATTTATATAGTGCTTTTCATACACAGTGTATCCCAAAGCACTTTACAAGCAATGCTAGACTGGTAGTGAAGTGACTGAATGTGTGGTGGCGGCCATATCGCACATCATCACCCACCCACACATAGCCTGGATAATTGTATGAACCATTTTTTTTATGGGAAGGGGAATGTTGGCCCGGACACCAGGAATATTCCCTACTCTTTGTGAAGAGAGCTCTGGGTTCTTTTACTTCCACCTGGACAACACCAGGATGGGCAGAAGGGACCTCGGTTTTAACATCTCGTCTGAAGGACGGCACCCCCCCAGCAGTACAGCACCCCCCAATACTGCACTCTGATGCCAGAGATTTTTAGGTGCAAGTCCAATCCCGGTGTTGGATGAGAACCTACAACCTTCTGGTCCAGAGGCGGATGTGCTACCAACTGAGCCATGCTGACACCTTGGCCCACTTAATCTGCACATTTTTCCCTACCTGTATTATTACTGCAGCCCATTCTTGACCTACAACGCTTTCTCCCCCCCACTTCCTCTCCAATATGATTCCCTTGAGACTATCCCATCATTCTTGAACCCCACCACTGTTTTTGCCCCCACCGCCTCTGCTGGAAGGCTGTTTCAGGAATCCATCACTCTTTCTGTGAAGAAGAACTTCCTCACATCTCTCCTGAATCCACCCCCCCTCCAACTTCATAGCATGTCCCCTTGTTCTTGAGCACCTTTTCTTCTGAAAAAAATACTTCCCTCCAGTACCTTATTTACCTCCACAAGGTCTTTAAAGGTCTTTGTCATATCCCCTTCCTCTCTTCCTGGGTGTACATATCGAGATTCTTTAGTCTCTCCTCGTACAGCTTGTGATGCAAACCCTGCACCATTTTAGTTGCCCTCCTCTGAACCCCCTCCATTCTGTCTATGTCCTTCTGAAGACGTAGGATCAGATTCACAAAGGGTGGTGCAGGGCTTGCAACAAATCCTGTGTCAAACCTGGTACTCAGCACACCTGCACTGAAAATTTTGCCACACACTGCACCTGATTCAAGATGCTCAGGCGCAGTTACAACAATCTTCCCAATTTTCGGCAGCTTGTGTCAAATATTTGGTGCAAGCCCCATAAAAAGCGTACCAGAGATTGCCTCAAGCGAGACCAGAAAAAGAAGGTCTTACTTGTGGCAATCAGTGCACGGGATCAAGAATCCCGATCACCAGCTGGGGAATGTTGCAAGTGCCATGCTCCATATGTTTGGTGACCCCAGTGCTTGCAGCGTTCTCAGCCCTTTTGAGAATCTGGCCCGATTGTCTGCATAACTGGACACTGTACTCTACATGGGGTTTCACCAGTGATCTGTACAGAGACAACACCACCCCCCTCTTTCTGCTGGTGATATCCCTTCCTATGCACCCCGGCATCCCACTAGCCCTCCCAACTGCCTTGTCTCATTGCCTGGCCACCTTACATCATAACATGTGATTACCCTCCAGGTCTCTTTCCTGCTTTGTAGTCATCAATACCACTCCACCCATTTTGTACTCTGCCCCTGGGTCTCTGTGTCCTAAGTGCATTATGTTGTACTTTTTCATATTGAAACCCAGCTGCCATAACCTCGACCACTCCTCTAGTTTTCTCAGATTTCTGCTCATCCTTTCCATTCCCCCCATCCCTCCGGAGTGTCTACTATATTGCAGATTTTGGTGTCATCTGCAAAAAGGCAGATCTTCCTTTCCAGCTCTTCTGCGATATTACTTTTAGAGACATGAAAGAGGACCAGTCCCAGCACTGATCCCAGAGACACCCAGCTGGACAACATCCCTTTCTTAGAATGAACTCTGTTTACCATTGTCCTCTGTCACCAATCCATAAACTGATTTCTTACCCAGTTTACCATGTTTGGAACTAATCCTAAGCTACCTAGCTAGCTTACTGGTCTCCTACGTGGAACGGAGTCAAAAGCCTTTCTGAAATCTAGTTAGGACACTTCCACTACTCTGCCCTGATTAAATTCCTTTGTCACTCAGCGAAAGGAATCTATCACATTCATTTGACATGATCTGGGGTCTTGTGACCCAGTGGATTCAAGATATTCCACAATTTCTTCCTTCAGCATGATTCCATTAACTTTCCCACCACCGATGTCAGACTGACTGGCCTATAACTACCAGCCTCCTCCCTACTACCACTTTTGTGTAGTTGGACTACATCTACCCTCCTCCAGTCCTCCAGAACTGCTCCTGTTTTCAGTGAGCTGTTAAATAAGACTATCAGAGGTACAGACTATACCTCCCTGAGCTCCCTCAATACCCTTGGATGCATCCTTTCTGGCCCCATTGCTTTGTCTACCTTCAGATTAGCAATTTTCTTCAGGATGCTCTCCTATGAAAATGGACTAACGTAGAAACATAGAAACTGTTGTCAGATAAGGCCTGCTAGGCCCATCTAGTCTCCCCTTAAGCCCCGTACTTGATTATGGCTTCTGACCCTCCCTCCCTCTGCTTTACCTCTTTGGTTCCCCTATGCCAGTCCCATGCATGTTTAAATCCAACCACAGTGCTTGCTCCCACCACCTCTTGTGGAAGATCATTTCACATGTCCACCAGTTTATCTGTGAAGAAAAAATTCCTCATATTCCCTCTTAACCTGCCACCTTCCAATTTCATGTCATGCACCCACGTTCTTGTACTTCTCCTGTATTGGAAGATGTCTTCCCCCTGAATCCTTGTTTATGCCCTTGAGGTACTTGAATGTTACTATCATGCCCCCTCTCTCCCTCCCCTCCTCCAGCGAGTATTTATTGAGGTCCCTTAATCTCTCCTCATATGTTTTGTGGTGCAAGGGTCACCCTTTTTTGGACCTTCTCCAGCCTGTTAATGTCCTTTTGAAGGTGCAGCCTCCTGAACTGCATACAGTACTCCATGTGAGGCCTGACCAGGATTTTATATAATGGCATCACTACTTCCCGTCTTCTGCAAGTGATACCCTGCTTATGCACCGCAGCACGCCACTGGCCTTCCCTGCTGTCCTTGTACTCTGCTTTGACATTTTCAGGTCATCTGAAATAATAACCCCCAGGTCCCTTTCTTTCTTGGTGACTGTCAGTAATTCCCCCCATCCCATCATGTAGCTCTCTCCAGGGTTCCTATGCCCCAAGTGCATAATGTTGCACTTCTTTGAATTAAACCTCAGTTGCCACTCCTCAGACCATTCCTCAAGGTTCCCCAGGTCTTTCCTCATTTTCTCTGCCCCTTCTGGAGTATCCACCCTGTTACAGATCTTGGTGTCATCTGCAGACAGGCAGACCTTTCCTTCCAGCCCCTCTGCAGTGTCACTGTTGAAGACATTGAACAGGACTGGTCCAAGGACTGATCCCCGAGGTACCCAGCTGGTCACCCCCTCTCCCCAGATTGTACCCCATTTACCACCACCTTCTGTCTCCTGTCTGTTAGCCAGTTCCTAACACAGTTTACCACCTTGTTTCCTATGCTTAGACTACCCATCTTGTTAACCAGCCTCTTATGTGGGATGGTATCGAAGGCTTTGCTGAAGTTGATGTAGGCAACATCCACTGCCCCCCCCTCCGATTTACTTCCTTCGTCACCCAGTCAAAGAAATCCATCAGATTCATATGACATGACCTACCTGCTGTGAAGCCATGCTGTCTAGGGTCCTGGGCACCGATGGCTTCTACATGTCCCACTAATCTTTCCTCAAGCAGTGCCTCCATGAGCTTCCACTAGTGTCCACCTTCCTCCCTTCAAAGATTCTGTTACTTTTTTTGTGGACACTCCCCTTCTCCTTCCACTGTGAACACCGAACAAAAGTATTTGTTCAGGATGTTTGCCTTTTCCTGCTCTCTCTCTGCTTTATCCCCCCCCCACTTCCCTTTTTTAGCCTTACAGTCCCACCCCTCGTATTCCTCTTTTCGCTTACATATCTAAAAAAAATTCTTGTCCCCTTTATTACCTCATGGGTTATTCTCTCTTCAGTTTGCCTTTGCACTCCTCACTGCTGTCACTGCTTTCCCCTGTTTCCCGTGACACACTTCCCTATCCTCCTCCCTCTGTCTCCTTATACCTTCTGAATGATACCCTTTAGCCTTTACCTTTTCAGCAACCACTTTCAAGAACCATAACAGTCTCCTTTTTTCATGCTTATGCTTATTTATTTGATGCAGAGGTTTGTTGACTTTTATTATGCTCCCTTTTAGCTTCTCTCACTGTTCCTCCAGCCCCCGGCCACTCCCCCCCACCAGGTCATTCTTGAGGTATTCACCCATCTTTATAAAATCTGTCCTTCTGAAGTCCAAGACCCTCACCCTTGCGTGACTCAATTCCATAACCTTCCCTATAATGAACCAAAACCTTATGGTGATCACTGCTCCCCAGGTAGCCTCCCTTCTTGACATCTGCAACACTACCTGTTTGTGAGTACCAGATTCACTATTGTCCCATCACAAGTGGGTTCACTGACAAGTTGCCTGAGGAATGCACCCTGCAGAGCATCCAGGATGTTATTGCTTCTATCTAAAGCTGCTGCTGAGAGGATCCAATTCGCAGGTTGAAGTCCCCCACCAGCAGTACCTCCCCTTTTTCTGCCATGATGCCAATAGCTTCCACCAGTCCCTTATCTAATTCCTTCCCTGTGTGGAATATCTGTAGATCATGCCAGTGCAATTAGTGGTTCCATTCCCCATATTCAGGGTAACCGGCAGTACCTCTGCCTCCCGCTGTATCCCCTGTATATCCATTGTTTTTATGATTTCCCTTATATAAAGTACCATGTCCCCGCCTTTCATTCCAACCCATTGCTTCCTGAACAGAGTATAGCCTAGTCTGGCCATGTCCCATTCATGATTTTCAGTGCACCATGACTCAGTAATGACCACAATATCCAGACTGGCCTCTGCCATTGAGGGTGTCTAGGTTTGGAATCTTGTTTCCTAGACTTCTAGCATTCACACACATGACCTTTCTGATGTTTTTTCCACTCCGCTTGTTGCCTCCCTTTTATCCTTTTCACCCTCCCTCCTTCCACCCTCCCTTTTTAATGCTACCCTTCCCTTCCCCCTTTGTCTCTGCTACTGTGCTTCCTTTATTATTTTGCACCCTGAGGCATTCCTCTCCCCTCAGGTTCTCCTTACTCTGTACATTTAACCCATGGGAGGGGGAGTGATTTCTGCCTCCCCAAATTCTTCTGCTACTCTCCCAGCTAGTTTAAATGTTCATCGAAGTAACATTTAAACCATCCACTGAGAACAGTGGGTCACCTCCTGGATGGATGCTGGCCATCACCCCTGTAGAGGCCCGTATCCTCCCAGGTGGGTCCCCAGTCCCCTATGTAGCTGAATCCCTCCTCTATGCACCATTCATTCAGCCATTGGTTGAAGCTCCTGGTGTAGAGATCCCTCACCTCCCCGCCCATTGTTGACAGGCAGCACCTTAGCAAAAGCCACTGAGTGAACTACCTATCTATGACCACTCCCCAGCTCCCTGAACTTCTCCTGCACTATCCCAGCCCCGTTCCTAGCCAGGTTATTAGTTTTTAAGTGGACAATGACATTCAGCTCTTCCTGTCTTTCTGCTGCTCTAGTAATCCTCAGGATATGCCAGGATGCATTTCCCATCCCTCCAGGCCATGGTGCTTCGTAGGCACCTAATGTGCCTCTCCCCACTTTCCTACTCCTAAAATTATATCCCTCACGATACAGTTCCCCACCAGATGTTGTTTGCCCCCCTTCTGGGTAACTCTAGCACCCTCCGTGGGGTCTCCACTAGGGACAATCCCCAATTCCTCCCTGGTCACTACCGCAGGTGCCTGATCCTGGCAGTCTTGCCCCACTACAGCAGTGTAGGATTTACCCAGTGGTACTGATTGAGGAAGGCGCCATTGTCCCACCACCTCCACCCATTCAGAGCCTATCAAAGTTCGGTCTATACTGGGCAAAAAGTAGCATTAACTAGGGAGCCTAAATAAGGAAAAATAGATTATTTCATACCGTGCACAAACACATGCATACATACACACACACACACACGCATTAATATTCTGGGGGATATCAAACATACTTCACATATGCATGTATTTCTTATTATAAAACACATGGTTTATGTTCCCTTTAAGCAGTGGCTTACATATGAGTGATGAGAATTTGAGAGGTGCAGTATGGGTACGAGATATCTCAATCAAACAAGGTTTAGAAAACAAAATGGTATGCAACACAATGCAATGATCTTGTTGTAAACAAATATAAGGGCAAACCCCAAAAAGTGATCAGAGTTCAAACTCCTGGGTAGAATAACTAAAAGTTATAAGTTGTTTTTTTTTTCAGCTATTTTTTTACACAGTAGTAACACAATGGTTTAATTTTCTTTTGTCTTTTTTTCCATATACTGTAGGTTGTTATCCTCCTCCCCTGGACAGATGTCCAGATGGCCCCAGAACTAGGGCGGCCAAACGGGCTAAGGCATGATGGCAGGACCTCATGGTGCCCATCCTCCAGTTATTTCTTGTTTTCTTCCCTGACTGCCATGAACATGCAATGAGCAAACTGTGTGACCTCTACCTCTGTGGAGATGCACCTGCCACTCTGACCGTGGGACTTCCTACACAGTGTCACTCACATGTGCCACCACCTGAATTACTTCAGGTGATAATCAAGCAGTGAGCCACAACATCACACCTCCCCAATGGAGAAGAGATGTCTAACAGATGTTCAGTCCTCCTTCTCTTTGGCCTTCCCCCTTGCAGCCCCATCCATTCTCAAACCTGGTCGCCAGTATGCCTTAGCCCTCCACACTTCTGGGCCAGCCATGGTTTAATTTTCTTAAGAAAAAAAAGTCTCTTTCCTCTAGTTTCTCCACTACTTGATCTCTGATACAGTAAAATAGAACCTTATAAAGCAATACTTATGAATAGTCATTGTAAAGGTCTTCCAAAAATACATAATCAATACAGGCAGCCAACCAAAGAGCGGTTGGTGGGTTAGTTACAGAACAATTTTAATAACTGTGTTTTCAACCAAAACCTACTGTAAGTACAGTAGGGCAAACTCACAGCCAGAGAGTAGAAGGAAGTAAATGTTTGAGCTTTGGGGCATATTGTAAAAAGGATGTGGGTACCAACGATGGAGCATCTAAATTTTGGCGTACACAATTTAAATTCAGCAAAGCAGTGAGGGGGAACACAAAAGGGAATAAACTGTGAGTACATAGACAGGTTTATTTACAGGCTACAGGCACAACACTGAAAAATAGCACATTCTACAGGGACATAGTATTTATGGCCACTGGCAGCTACTGTTGTTATTCTCAAGCAGCACTGGGTTTCCATGCCAACAGGTCAATTTTTAGCCATTTAAAGAAACAAGAACTCAGAGTGCTCCACAGATGTAAATGAGGAAAACATTACTTTATTCAGCTGATGAAAGGCATTTCTAACAGATTAAGTGCCATCAGTGTTTTGTTTCATGCACAGTGGGTTCCTCGGTATTAATTAATGTACACAGAGACCACAATCAACACAAAGAGGAAATAGCCATTATGGGAACAGCTGCATTAATGTGTTGTCCCTACTGGCTGAAAGACTAGTATGTTTCAAAGCTTTCTGTGGTGGATTCCACTAAACCTTTCTTCATAATGTACTTCATGATGAGAAATGTTAGAATTGATGCCTGTAATAGTGCCACTTGGCTGATTCGCTAAAATGCTGGTTCTTTCTGACATTGCCGGAGCTAGCTGAATAGGTCTGTTTTGAAATGTACTATATGTGAGTGCTATGTGTGTGTGTGTGGAGGGGGGGCTATATAAAGTAAATTATAAGTAATTCTCAGAGTACACAGGAGACATACATACAGTGAATGATTACTTGAAAGTTTGAAAAGAGGGTTACAGTGAGGCCATGTTCTATGAAATCTCAGTAATACATGCATTCTGAGCAATTGGAAATGGACTACATTTTGTGATCTACAGAAAATCAAATCCAAGCATGCTAATCTAACTAAAACTGAGTATTGTACTATCAGGTAGCAAGTGATCTTGCAATTAAGGGACCTCACTGAAAAATAATCTTTTTGTTCAACTTTGTTGTAATCCCTGTTCATATTCTTATGAATAAAAAATGCACTAATACTATTAAATTCTGTATGGGAACAGTACTTAATTGGGAATGAGGACCGTTGAAACTTACAGGTGGAAGGTCGAGACCCATACAATCCCAGTAGGTTAGGCATTTGGGAAACTGGTAGCCATCTACATTTTGTGATCCAGATCGAGAATACCAGGCTAAAGATTAAAAATCTACTTCTGGAGAGTCTTTCTAATTTTTATTTAACAAATCTTTCACCTTTGCCTGTTAGTTATTTACTAAAGGATTCCAGAAATCTTCTCATCTTTTGATATTTTCTGATATGTAGGTAAAATGTAGCACAGAGTAAAACTAAAGAAACCCATCCTGTCGGCCTTAAGGGTGAACGATTTTGTAGTCCAATGGCACAGTCCATAGTGCCCTATGCCTGTGCAGGACATCCAAATGCCACTCTGCACCCCCTCAGCACATGTAGAATGCTAAGCAGGATTCACAGCACCACAGACCTACAGTATGGACAAGGACTTTTAACCTGATTCCAGTCAACTGCCACAGCTGCACAGGCAGTCAGTGAAGGAGACAGGCAGGGGGTATAGCCACATTCGGGGACATCCCAAAAGTCAGGTATGTCTAGTTTAGGGAAAAGGCAGGGTGCAGTGGATTTGCAGAGGGTCCCTGATGTAACTTCTCTGTGCTCCCCAACCTTGACAGACCCCAGTACTCAGAACCCCAAAAAGCAACTGTTACACACACACACACACACACACTCACACACACACACACATCACCCACTCTCCTGCTGTAGTACAATTGTCTGGGACAGACATTTGTCACTTCTGTGTTTTAATTATACTAGGGCTACCACAGTCCTTACTGGATTGCCATATCCCATAAACCCCTGCTTTGATGGAGCAGGAGAGTTTTATGCTAGTAGATCCCAAATTTTGATAGGAAGCCAACTGTCTGGCCTAGTTCCACGTTCCTGCCCCTCCCCCATGAAAAGTGCTCTGCAGCACTGGCTGGGTTGTCAGGGTAAATGCCACCCACTTATGAAGCTTCTGTAAGAAGCAAAGCACTATGGTGTTCAGCTTGGTCTGGTTCAGTGATCAAATTAAGTTGAACTTGCATCTTTACTTACTGTCGGATTGTTTTAGAGTGCTTAAGAGTGGCCTTATTTTGTGTTTCTCTAGACGGGAAGCTGACCGCTCAGTGCTGACTCCTCTGTGTATTTCTTAGCAGGAGCACTTGAGGCTGGCAGTATAGCCTAGAGGTTAGAGAAAAGAGCTGTGAATGAGCCTGGTGAATCCAGCAGACCTGGGTTTGATTCCCACAACCTCCACTTGCATACTGTGTGATTCTAAACAAATCACTTAACCTCTTGAGTGCTCCCAGGTCTCCCTTGAAAACAGGCACTTGAGCCAAGTGGGCCTTACCTGATTACCAAAAAAAAAAAAAACACTATTTTTTTTTTAAAACATAGCCAGGTAAATAAATATCACCCTCAAACTAGGTTTGCAATGTGTGGCATTGGGGCAGAGCAGTGCAGACTGGCTAAATGTGAATCATTTGTAAACTAAGCCAGTTTGTGTTATGTATCCTTTGGAAACTTTCTAACTACTGATACTGCCTTTAAATGGACAATGTCAACACCCTTAGGCCTTAAAGAGTGCCTAGTTTAAAAAACACAAGTTAAGATTGCTCAGATTCTGTACAGACTGCTAATGTAGCCGGTAGTTGGATTCTGATTATTTTTGTCTTTTAAAAAGTGAAAAGCAGGGATGGCCTAGTGGCACTGAGGGTTGAGGAGCTGGATGCTACACCTTGCACCATGCCAGCAACCTGGGTATGGGAACGAGCCTGGGCCGCTTGGGGTTGGCAGGGGGAGAGAGGACTGAGAGTCTGGAGGACTACGTTCCTCTCTCGGGGGGAGGGGGACTAGTTGTCCCACTCACTGACTGCCCTCTGGCAGTGGCTAGAGGGCAGCATGGGTCAGGAGGCTTGAAGCTGACAGCCTCATGTTGGAAAGGTGGGGGGCTGGGCAAAATCAGGAAAAGTGAGCCTGGCAGGCTCAAAGATAGTCTGCTGCTCTCAGGAGCGGTCCCCTGGATTCTGGATTTGGTCTCCAGGAGGGGGGGAGCCAGCAACCTCCTCCTGGCCCCACCACGGGGGGGCAATCTGTAGGGAACTACCGGGAGGGGCCGCCTAGCATGGGAGTGATGGGACCAGAGATAGAGTCCCTCCAATCAGAGGGCTGTAGCCACCTGCCAGAGCTCAGGAGGCAAAAAGTAGGCAGGTAAAACAATCAGCAATATCAATGAATTTGACACAAGGTAAGCAATCACAGCGTGTGTTTTCTAACTAGAAATAATATGATGTAAAAAGGGTTGGCAGTGTCCCTTTAAGTGTTTACAAGTAGGGCAGGACAGTGTCCATACACTATGCTTTGTGCAGTCTGTGAACAAAGTAAAAATTACAATATGCTTTTTTTTCATGTAGTCTTTGAATGAAGCAGATGGTTGGGACTTACTGTAGTCTCATGATGGCAACATTTAACTGGCAAAGTGCATTACACTTTGGGAAATATGCTACAAAGAACAAGCCACATGAGGGATTTTTTGTCCAAAAGGGTTGTAACATAGTGTATGTTGCAGCATGTTGTTCCCTGCAGGGTTCCATGCTTGTACAGTTAGAGTGTGAGAGCAGAAGGATATGAATGTGCCACTGAATGCTGAACGAAATCAGCCTTATTAGGTTGAACAAATCATGGTAACTGCAGAAAGCTTTGTAGCAGGGATTTATTCAGAGGAAACTGTTTTAAAGAGATATTTTGATGGGTTTTACTCTGCTTATTCTGATATTGTATTTGAACTGAATCCATTGAGGAAGGGGAGAGTTGGATATCAATTTCAGTTTTGTTTGACTAAATGTTTTAAACCTGTAATTTTTTTTTTTTAAAGCAGCTTTTTGTTTTATAGTCTGTGTTACTGAACACTGATTGTGATTATTCACCTTATCTGCCATTCTGGAAGCGAGCAGATTTTTTTTTTTTCAAATGGAAATTTAACATGAAATCATTCTTTTTGGGCTTAGCAAGACAACAGTCAGAGTTATTTGTGGAAGGCTGTTAAGCATCAGTTCAAGGTATCTCTGTGCTTAGGCAGCACACCTTTTGTTGTTTTGCAGCAATGAATATTCTGTAGAAAAACATATTTTGGGCTATGCAAGACAATGATCAGAGTTATTTGTATACTACTGTGAAGCAACATTCCAAGGCACCTCAGTGATGAGGCAGTGTATTGTTTTGTTTTTAACGTAATAATCATTATACTGTATAAAAACAATCTTTTGGGTCTATGCAAGACAGCAAAGCGACAGTTCGGTTGTGCATCTCAGCTCTCACATTACTGTGGATGCTGTGGTTTATGATGATGGAGCTCAAGAAACAGAGGTGGGAGAGGATGGGGCAGCAGGCAGCACATCAAGCTGAGGACAAGGAAGAGCAGGAATCGCCACCAGGTGTAGTAAGTACAGTGGTGCCAGCAGGATGCAACTCAGAGGGCCAGATTCATAAAGAGCCATGAATGTAGTAAGCCCCAGGAGAAGCAAACATATGGGGCACGGGGCTTGCAGCATTTTCTCGGCTGGCGAGTGGGATTCTTGATCCCATGTACCAATTGTCACATTAGATCAACTTTTTCTGGTTTAGCTTGTGGCAATCCCAGGTACCCTTTTTTACAGGGCTTGTGCCAAATATTTGGTGCAGCTTCTGTAAAATGGGAAAAGTGTCATAGATGCCCCTGATCTTCCAGTGTCGGATGCAGCATGCAGCAAAATTGTTGGCAGAGTTGCAACAGCAAATGGGTTTGACGCAGGGGCTGATGAAAGCCCTACATTGCCCTTTGTGAATCTGGCCCAGTGTCTCAAGCTATTGCATGATAGAAGGGATTAACTACCATTGAAATTGTTTTTGTTTACTGCAGTAACTTCACTGCAGTATGCTGCAGTTCTGCGTTGCATCCTAGCTAGCATCACTGTACCAGGACTCACTATTCAGATGCCTTGACTGTTATTTTCCTAGATGTCGAAGGCAGGAAGATTGATCATCGACCTTACCCTACAGATGTTCCAACATAAAAGGAGGGGGAGGCAGTGAAGGAAAAGATGGTTATGCCTAAATTGGACGGTGTGTCTGATGATAACAGTAAAGAAGTATAGTAGATAGAGGGTGGAAATGTTGACGTGACAGATGCTCTCTGGGAACCTCCATCCAAAAAAAAGCAGAAGCCAACAAAAGAATCTCTACAACTATTTGAACCCACTACTCAACATAAACCTAAAAGTCCACAAAATCTGAAAGGTGACTGACTCTAATATGGTGGGGAAACCCCACCCCAGGATAAGATGTTCAACACCCTCAAACTCCCCCTCAAAAAAAAAACAGCCACAAGCCACACAATTAGAGAAAGCATGTGTGGTGAGACAAACCCCTCATCACACTACAACAAGCTACTACAACCTATCCAGATTGTTTGTGTGAGATTATTTTACATTGATCCATCAGAAGAAACTCAGCAATAGGCCAGTTATCCTATTGATATGTCTGCCATGATGAAAGGGGCTCACATCTTGAACACTATACAATTTGGCTGATCTAGGCAAAACACTAGAGCAATGCTAATGAGGTACCTGGAGCACTTGTTATTCACCATCACACATGGTCTGTAAAGGCATGTGGGAAAAGAAGCAGGGGAAGGGGAACTTGACAGGAGAGGCACCACTTGTGCTACTGGCACATCAAAGAAATTGATGGAATTAATTAGCTCCTTCTTGTCACCTCAACAGGAGACACCTTTGGGTAGTGGTGGTCATCCATGGTCATGAACATCTGGTGGTACAGTGGCAACAAAACTGTTCTGGTAAAAAAAAAACATGTTTCATTGGCTAACAATAGTTCAGGCATTTATACATTTCACAATGTTGCCTCATAGTTATACATTGTCCATGGACCTAATGGACCTAAACCTGTGATCTTTTATGTGTATAACAGCCCATTTGGTACACCAGCCAGGTTTGGTTAAGGCCCTAGACACAATGTCTGGAAATTGAATTTGTCCCCATCCCTGAAGTTCTCCAGCAAGCAACTTTAGCCATGATGTTCATGCCACAAGCACACACTCCATGTAAGATCTTAATTAAGCTGGTTGAGAAAATTGACACTCGGCTGCATCCATTATTATCATAGGTGCCTATGCATGAACGGATGGGAATTACACACTGGAGGCGTGGATTCTGCCCACATAGCACCATGGCTCCAGACAGATTCAGGGTGTGTGGTATTCTCAATACCGTATACACCCATAGGGCACCTACCTGAGGCCCTGCCACCTCTCCCCCCGGTGCGCAGGACTGCACATGGTGGCATGGGGTGGAGATGGATCAGGCAGGCATCCAATCGGATGCCTATCCTGGGTTCCTGAGTAGATCACTTGCACACCATGGTGCAGGTCCAGGTGTGTGAATAGCCAATGCAGGCAACCAGACCTGAGCAGCCATGCCCCATCCCCATTGAAGCAGCCCCCCAACACATTATAGCTCTGACCCTGTGGTATAGCAGCATACCCCCAACACAGTATAGCCCAGACCCCATTGTAGCAGAATCATCCCCCCAAAACTTTAGAGCCCCGACCCCATATGAGCAGCAGCAACCCCCCAACACATTATAGCCCAACCCGTTGTAGCAGAAGCATCCCCTCCCAAACATATATTAGAGCCCTGACCTCGTTACGTGTCATGGTAGAGGTGTGTTACAATACACTTCGTCTGCGAAAATGCTGAAAGCTGCAATTTTGCCACAAGAGATATTTGCAAAATTGGTAAATTTCGTCCAAATTATCGCAGCTCATTGCCCTAATCGCGGGTGCCCTTAAGCATATTCTATTCCCTGAGGTCTAGTGTCTTCCGCTGATCACAGTCCCAAATTGAATAATCCCCGAGATTCAGTTTAAAATAAAAAAAACTCCTTGATGTCTAGTGGACCCCACCCTGTCATCAGATAGTTCCTCCTCCCACTGCCACCCCAGTACCGGTGGGCCACAGGCATAGCCCTTCACTCACCTCCATGGCCGGCAGCCCAACTGAGCATTTCAATGAATGAGCGTGTGCTTACAAGCACATGCTCATTCATTAAAGCACTCTGTTGGTCTGCTGGCCATGGAGGTCAGTGGAGGGCTGTATTGATGGGTTGCCCAGGGTACTGGGGGAGTGGGGACTATCTGATGACAGGGTGGGGGTGGAGGAGTGGGGGGGTCCACCAGACACCAAGGAGTTTTTTTTTTAATACCGAATCTCGGTGGGGGGATCAAGGAAAATTATTCAATTTGGGCTGGCGATCAGCCGGAGGGCCACTAAACACCAGGGATGTACAGCTCGGTGAGGGGGTATTGTTGAATCTGGGCTGGTAATCGGCCGGAGAGGTGAGGGTGGGACCATTAGACACCAAGGGTGATTGTACCATGGCGAAATTTCATCTGTGAGCAGCAAAGTTTGCTATTTTGAAGGCAAAAGTTCACCCGGGATGAAATTTCACACTTTGTGCTCCATAAAATATTTTTCAAAATACACGGATTATGCAAAATATTTCACGGAGCATAATTTTTCAGTTTCGGACAACACTAGTCATGGGTAAAAAGGGACAAATTGAAATAGGTAACACCCTCCCCCCCAGACACAGTGGTGCCCCAGTGCACAAATCCCAGCATTACATGTGGTGGCCAGAGGACCCCCCCACTCATCCACAGCACCAACAGCCCCTCCCCAACTCCCATACCTGCCGGTCGGTGAGGTGGCACTGGACAGCCGGTGGCACATCCCTCAGCACACCTCCTCAGCCGCCAGCCATTCAACTGATTCTGGGAGTACGCTTCCTATTGATAGCAGCACACTCCCAGCATCAGTTGGATGGCCGTTGGCCGAGGAGGTTTGTGGAGTGATGTGCCGCTGGATGTCCGGCCCACGCACGACCAGCAGGTATAGGGATGGGGGGGTTGTTGTGACGTGGGTGGTGAGGGTCCTCTGGCCACCACATGACCAATGGGGTACCGGGTCGGGGGTCAGGGATTCGGACACTGGGGCACTGCTGTGTGTGAGGGTAGGTAGCCTATTGTAGTTTGTCCTACACATAGGTACCCATGACATGTAATGGGGTCAGGGCTCTAATGTGTTTGGGGGGGATGCTTCTGCTACAATGGGGTTGGGGCTATAATGTGTTGGGAGTGGGCTGCTGACACTCACACAGGGTCAGGGCTATAATGTGTTGGGGCTGCTGCTGCAAATACAGGGTTGGGGCTTTACTGTGTTGGGGGGATGCTTCTTCTACAATGGGGTTGGGGCTATCATGTGTTGGGGATGCTAATGCTCTCATGTGGTTGAGACAGACCTTTTGGGAATGTGTGCCGCTACTGCCGAGGCATGTGTGGGTTATCAGTGTGTGTGTGTGGGGGTCTGCCATGCCATTGCTGGAGCTGTGCTGGGGTCCTGTGTGTGCAAGGATGGGCACATACATTGGTTACAGCAGGGCCCCCCCTGGAATGACCAGCACCCTCCTATGCTCCCCGTTGCATAGCACAATGCACCTTAGTGAATGGCGCGTATTGCAGGCATGCCCCGGGTATGCCCACCACCAGCCCCAGATGCATTGCTGTCCATGCGGCCGGGAGTATGGGCACATAATTGACATCCACACCATTCATGAATGCCGCAGGGGGTCCACAGGACCCCACTGTGTGGCATTCATGCATAGCTATGCGTATGCGCCCAGTTTCCTTGGCTCATAGGCATCGTGCATAGGACCCAGAGTTAGAAACAATTGGTGAAGTGTGATTAAAGTGATAGAGGATGGGTGTTTCTACTGAGTTCTATGCATGGCATATTATATGAGCCTGATTGTCAGTCAAGCAATCATTCAAAGTCTTTATTTATCCAGGCGGTCATCGTTGAGCAAAGCTCATTTGCAAGATGGACCTGGTTAGAACATGTACACAAGGCTGAACATACCACACAGTGATAATACATTCATGATATGGGCAGAACCACACAATGATATTACATACAAGTAAAAGGCACACCAACTACAATAAGCATAGATAATACAATGCATAAGTTCGTATAGAAGTGGGATAGTACAGGCAGGGTACAAGGTACAATACGCATATACATACAGAGCGGAGACTACAGGGATAGGGTAGTGGGGTTGAAAATGAATAAGTAATGCAGGGGAGGAAAGTGCTTGGGTGGCAGAGTGGACCAGAGAGAGTAGTGGGGGAGAACAGGCTATGAGGGTAATAAGAGAACAGGGTGGGGGAAGGAAGGTAGGTAGTGCAAGGGAGTGAGAAGGGAAAAAGTGGAATGCTGGGTATAAAGGATGAAGAGGGAAGTAGCTAAAGGGGTTATCTCAACCAGAGGGTTGGAGTGTTCCAACCCAAAGAAGGGAGAATCGGAGAGGGAATGTGATGATGTGTCAGTAGAGCAGGGGAGAGGATACCTAGAACTGGGGGGAGGCAAAACAGTGTGACAGCGACTACGAGCGGGTCTGAGCAGGGAAGTGATCCAAGGTGGACATGAGAGCCAGTCCTGGGAAAGCAAAACAGTTGCACACTTCTTTAATTGTGCAGGAGTATAATGCCTTGAAGGTGGGTAGTGAGACAAGGGCGCTCAATTTAAGGGTTCTTTGTAGGTTGTTCCATTGAGTGGGCAGTGCAAAGCTTATTGCCGCTCTGCCAAAATGAGAATTTACTTTAGGTATTTTGTGAGTGATGAATGAGTAGCTTCTAAGCACGTAATTTCCTATTTCGCTTAAGGGAAAGCAGCCAGAGATGTAGAGGCGTAACTTCTTTGTGAGTGCACGAAAGGTCCAGAGTGCGGCATTTTTGTGGTGCCTGAGTTTAAGAGAGGTCCACCCCACAGCAGCGTACAAAGCACAGTGGTGAGTGGCAAAGGGAAGTCCTGTAATAAACCTCAAGGCTCTGTGGTAAAGCGTGTCCAATTCTACCAAGTAAGAGCTAGGGCACTGGCTGTAGAGGAAATCCGCATAATCAACCAGCGATCGAAAGGTGCAGGTTGATTGTGCAGGACTTTTTCATGAAAGCAGACAATCAAGGATTGCTGGGTGTATAAGCTGCTGCAGACAAGGCAAGCAACAGTATAAGGTTATGTCTTACTATATGCTCATTCAAGCCACCTGTGATGGATCAGGAACTTCCATAGCCTTAAAGGGGGCATGAAAGGAAAAAATAGGATTACATGATATAGTAGTATATGCCAATATTTATTTAGGGCCAGTATGCATTATCAACATAGCATTTTCATTTCTCATGTATCAAAACATATAAATTGCAGTTTACACTGCAATTCCAAAGATGGCATTTTATATTGTCCTGTGAGCTATACTTCCTATCTGTGGAAGAAAGGATGTGAAGTCTGACTCAGAGTGATGATTTTTCAGTATGTAAGCATGCAAGTTGGTGTCCTGCTGGTAGTGCTCCCCTCTCCCTACACAAAGTGGTTTAATTGGAGATGCTTAGGTAGGGAAACATTCACCTCTAGATTTTTTGGTGTCGAACTACTGTCATCCCCAGGTGGTGTAATTCTCCAATGACCAGATTATCTTTGTTGAGGCCAAAGGGAGAGAGAGGCATTGTTAATTGATCAGGCAATATTTAGATTGTCAGCAACAGCTGGTGAATGAAGGTGTCAGAACAGCATACTGTGTATTGAAGTTCAGTTTAACAGATACTCAGTTCCCACCCCTTGTAAAATTGCATGAGGGTTCTTGCACCTCTGTCATCTAGTCATTGAATGCTTAAGGAGAGTTCCACCATCTTGGGTTGACAGTAGTTCCTCACCTGCAAATCTAGAGATGAATATCCCCCTACCTAAGCATTTTCAACTTAACCACTCTGTGTGTGTGTGTGTGTCTGGGGGGGGGGCACCATCAACAGCACACCAACCTGCAAAACCTAACTTTAGCAAATCCATTTTGCCCTTTATCATATAGGTCATTAGCTTTGTGGAATTCATCTGTCTCTCCCTTGACGATAGACTTGAGCAACTTTCCAGAGACAGACGTCAGACTAACTTGCCAGTGGTTCCCCTGTGCCTTCTGTGTTCCCTCTCTTGTGAACAGGGACAACATCTGCCACTCTCAAGTCTTCTGGGACCACCCCTGTCACCAGAGTACAGTTACATATACCTGTCAAAGGCTTTGTCAGTACCCCCCCAACTTCTCTCAATACTGTGGGTGCCTTGTTAATCATCAGTCACCTTAGTACTTTGAATACTCTGTCCCTGTAGGTCACTTCATTTCCCATTTCTGTCTGTTTTCCTCCCTTGGCTTTGTTAAGCATACTGGAAGAGGATTCTTTTCCCTCACCATGAAACTGAGCTGAAATATTTATTTAGTAGGTTTGCTTCCCCCCATCCTTTACCACCGACACCTTTCCTATCTACTTACTTTCTCTCCTTTCTTTAGTATTCCTCCTCTTTCTAATCCTCTTTAAGAATGCCTTATCCTTCCCATTTATTCCCTCTGCTATCCTGAGCTCTAAATCTGCTTTGGGCTTTTCTTACCACTGCTTCCATTCCTGTGAGCCTGTTCTGGTAAATTTCCGTACTCACTGCTGTCTGATTACATTTGTACTTTCCTAAAACTGCTCTCTTAGCCCTTACACCTTCCCTCACTTCCTTTGAGAACCGTATATGATAGGTTTCCCATGCTTTATGCTTTTCCGCATTGCTTTTATGCAACATTTGGAAACTTCCCTTCCAGTACTGTACTTCTAATGTTCTCTCATTTTGATTGTGCCTTGTTTAATAGAAACATAGAATTTGACAGAAGATAAGGACCACTTGGTCCACCCAGTCTGCCCATTTCCCTACCTAATGGATAAACTGCAGATCCTAGTTAACCAACAGCCTACTTCCTGCTACCCCCAACCCCTAGAAATGCCTTGTCTGTCCCATGCATTCTTGAATTCCCCCACTATTTTTGACTCCACAACCTCCGTAGGAAGGCTGTTCCATGCATCCACAACCCTCTCCATGAAAAAATACTTCCTCAAATTACCTCTGAGCTGCCCCCTTCTATCTTCAAATTGTGCCTCCTTGTTCTTGCACATCTCTTTTTCTGAAAGATGCTACCCTCTTGGACTTTGTTGATTCCCTTGAGGTACTTGAAAGTTTCTGTCATGTCCCCCCATCCCTCTTTTCCTCAAGGGTATACATATTAAGCGCTTTAAGTATCTCTTCATATGTCTTCTGGTGCAGATCCTGCACCATTTTAGTTGCCCTGCTCTGGACTGCCTCCATCCTGTCTATGTCTGTGCAGAGATTGGGTCTCCAGAACTGCACGCAGAACTCCAGATGGGGTCTCACCAGTTGTCTGTACAGAGGGATAACAACTTCCTGCTTTCTACTGGTGATGCCTCTTCCTATACATCCCAGTATTCCCCCAGCCCTCCTTACTGCCTTCTCACATTGCTTGCCCACCTTTAGGTCATCTGATATGAGTACCCTCTGGTACCTTTCCATTTTTGTTGTTGTTAGTGTCTCACCCCCATAGTGTACTATTCCCCTGGGTTTTTGTTTCCCAGGTGCATTACTTTGCACTTCGTAGCATTGATTCTAAGCTGCCATACATATGACCATTCCTCCAGCCTTGAGAAGTCCCTTCTCATCCTTTCCACCCCACCTTGTATATCAACCCTGTTGCAGATCTTTGTGTTGTCTGCAAAGAGACATACGTTTCCTTCCAGTCCCTCTGCAATGTCACTTATAAAGACATTGAAGAGGACCGGTCCTAGAACTGAACCCTGAGGTACCCCACTAGTAACATCCCTTTCTTCAGAGTGGACTCCATTTACTATTACCCTCTGTGTCCTGTTTTCCAGCCAATGTTTTACCCAGGCTACCATCTTGGGACCCACTCCCAGGCTGGCTAACTTGTATATTAACCTTTTATGTGGGACTGTGTCAAATGCCTTGCTAAAGTCTAGGTAGGCCATGTCTACAGCCCCTCCCTGATCTACTACTTTGGTCACCCAGTCGAAGAAATCTATTAGATTCATCTCACATGACCTTCCTGCTGTGAATCCATTCTGCCTTTGGTCCTGTGCCCCTTTGGTCTCTAGGTATTCAACAATTCTTTCCTTCAGAAGTGATTCCATCATTTTCCCTATCACTGAGGTCAAACAAACAGGTCTGTAGTTTCCTGCCTCTGCCCTGCTTCCACTTTTGTGAAGTGGAATCACATCTGCCCTCCTCCAGTTCTCAGGTACCACCCCATGCTCCCATGATTTGTTAAAGAGGGTAGTCAGTGATGTCACTAGTTCTACCCTTAATTCTTTTAGAATTCTCAGATGAATCCCATCAGGCCCCATTGCTTTGTCCACCTTCAGTTTTAAGAGTTCTTTCAGAACTTTTTCTTCTGTGAATGGGCTGGTATCAACCCCCCTATTCAGAGTGTTTCTGTTGTTTGGTTTAGGTACCTCCCCTTCTTCACTTGTGAATATGAGCAAAAGTATTTGTTTAGTATCTCTGCCTTTTCGCAGTCACCCACTGTTAACCCACTCTCCCCTTTATTAAGCCTCATGATCCCTCCCTTGGTCTTCCTTCACTCCCTAATGTACCTATAAAAGGTTGTATCCCCCTTCTTAACTGAATTGGCTATCTTTTCCTCAGTTTGGGCCTTTGCTGTTCTGACTGCCTTCACTGCTTCCTTCTGCTTTAACTGATACAGTTCTCTGTCCTGCTCCATCTGTGATTCCTTGTACTTCCTGAATGCTATCTTTTTCTCCCTAACCTTCCCTGCCACCTCCTTTGTTTGTTTGTTTGTTTGTTGTTTGTTGAATTTTGTTGACCGGTATAGAATTTCAGGGGTGACGGAGTACAGATGGTAGGCAATTGAATTGAACCAGATTAAGCTGTTGGTGGTATTTTTAGTGAATGAGTGAAATTTGGCCAGGACACCGGGAAATTCCCTACTCTGATGCTGCTGTGCTGATGTTTCTGCATTGTGGCCAGTAGGGGACAGGCCATTTTCAAGATGGCCACCCAAGTGGACAAGGGAAGGAGAAGGAAGTCTGTGGAGCAGGAGAGCTAGCCTCACTCTTGCTCCAGGTGTTGTGGAGGCTCCAGCCGTGGATTTGGCTGAAATTGAATCAGATATTGAACTTCAGGATGCTTTGTGAGCTGGGAGCAATCGGTTTTGGATAAAACAAAGAAAGAAACTGGACAGTTGGAAATTGCAACAACAGGAAGAGAAAAGGTATTGTCGGTATTTGAACCTGCAACCTCTACAGAAAAGTCGCATTAAACCTCTAAATGTGGGTCTGAAACAGGAAAATGCTGCGATAATGTTTTCTGCAGAAATGGAAGAACCGATTTCATCAGATAGCTCCAAAGGAAGAGATGAATTTAAAACTGAGGCTGACAGAGAAAGCCAAGATATTAAAACACAGCAAACAGACTGCAGGACAGTGGCGCAAATATGGAGCAAAAAAAGGTACTGTGTCTTATTTAAGTTATAGTTCTGGCAGGATAGAGTTGCCAGCAAAAGAGTTTGCCTCTGGTGTTAAAAAAGAATGCTCTGTCCTTGTTTAATGAAGCTTCACTGCAGTGTGTTGAGCTCCTTGACTACAGCAGGTGTCAGCCTGATTGTAATGAAGAGCACAAAGGCAGAGTTAAGGCTGATCCCAAGATTGTCAACAGCTCTGTGGAAGAGAGCTTAGAGCAGCAAGGCTTGAGCTCCATTTCCCAAGAACAAATAATCTCTTGAATTCAGTACAGGCTGGTATTATCTCTGCTGCTAAAAGTGAGTGCTTACTGCCAGTTTCGGTCTCTGATAATGTCAAGGAATAACGAAGTGAAGATAAATGATTTATCTGCACAGAATATATTGCCATCTACTTTTTGTGAAAATAAAACAGCACAGTTGAACAAGGTAGCTGGGTTTGTGCTCAAACAGCAGAGTCAAGAGATTTCAGCAACTGACTCAGCTGTTACATATCAAAAGACTGACGGTTCCCAAAGTGGGCTACAGATTTTTTTTCTGACAAAATGAACCAAAAAGTCTACAGCTGATATACAGATGGCAGACCCTTTTTTACATAAAAAGGCTCACAAGATTCTTGGTCACCTCATAAAGCTTTAAGTGAAGCAGGTGGAAACAGACAGTAGCTGGTGTATGGAAGCCTGATCCTGCTTGGGACTCGAACTTATCTTTATCTCAGCATTCTCCTGAGTGGATTCAGGTGGCCAGCAGCAGAAAGGAGGAAATTCTCTTGCAGGAGCCCATTGGTTTAGTACAGATGAGGTCACTGTACAACCTCCCCCTCTTCACAGAAGCCATTGATGTCCGAACTTTTCTCAAATTCTATAGGGAAGCAGCCCCTAGGCGTAATGCTGTGAGGCTGAGGTATAAAGGAGGTTAGAAACTAGGCCAGATAGGCATTATGTGGGGAAAACCTTGTTGAAAGACTCACTGCATTTCACCCTCAGGATGTTTATGCTTTCATTAATATTTCAGGGAGGACAATTATGACATAAGTTTTCGTTCTCAACAGGCTTTAGAGTTGTTCTGGGTTAGGTATGGTCAAGTTAAGTATTCTCCTATGTGGACACCCTTTATTGTTATACCACTCTCAAAACCCTGATTAAGTTTGTTACAGTTATGTTCGAAATGAAGGGGTATGGGTGGAAGACATAACCTTTTGGTTAAAAAAAAATGTGAAGTACTAAGTGAGCCAGAGCCTATTTTAGATACAGAGGGTTCTGGACTGGAGGATGGAAGTATAAAGTTAAATTAAGACAAACAGAGGCTGGAATTGAACATATACCTAACTCCTTTTGTTAGGAAAAGATAGAGGGTATGTTTTTACAGCGGCAGCCCCTGCATGTTATAAGTGTGGGGCTAGAACGCACCTTTCAAGTGTATGCGATCAGCCCGCTGTGATAATTGTGGGGAGGTAGGACATTAACCATGTTTTGCAGCAATCTATCAAGTTGCGATTTGTGCTAAACTAAAGGCCATGTGTTCAAACTATGTCCTTGGGCTGCCCAAAAATCCTTTGTTCTATTCTGAGGTTTTATTCAAAAGCCCAAGAATCCATGGTTAAAGCTACTCTCCAGGATACGTGCCCCTCCCCTGCAACAAATCAGATGAAACTCCCTCTAGGCAAGAGAAATTGGAAAAGAGGGGTTTAAAGGGAAGGTGTTGAACAAAAAGTTAAACTCACCAAGTGGGGAGGATCAGCGTGAGATATCCTCAGAAATGGTTAAGATAGTTAAGGCAACATGGGTCCCCTAACCTCTCAGATTTCCCTCCAGTGTGTTATCACGGAAGGGTCACAGATGGTGGTGGTGGCAGCCGCTGATAAACCAGTGACTGTACTGCCCCAAAGAAGATCTTTACGGAATTCACTATCAAAATATCCCCCCCCACCCCCAGTGGAACAGATTGATACCAGTAACTCATATGCGGCTCTGTTTTCCTCTTGGGGTAACACTGAGATAGAGGTTGAAGATTCAGACTCTCAAAAATCCTCACTTTCAACCAGGTCACAAATCACGGATAATTACAAGGATAAAAAAAAGAAAAAGAGGAAAAAACAATGATTTAAATACTTAAAAGGTTAATGAGGTTGGTTTGGGGTTCTTTGAATGTTCATAGCTTATTGAATATGGTTAGCGACAAGCCTCTTTCATTATATACATAATTTCCTGTTTCTGTTTGTTTTTACAAGAGACATGGATGTATTCCATAGATCAGTTGGTGGCATTTAAAAGAGATTGGTTTTGGGGCCTTCATTTTGGTCATTTGGGGAAGATTCTGCAGATGGTATAGGAATAGTGTTTAATTCATATGACTTCCAGTTACACAATTTGATAGATCTAATACCAGGAAGGGTCCTGATTATCGATGGGAAGTGGCAAGGGCTAAGCTATAGGTTTATCAACATTTATAACCCCAAACAAAAGCAGGTAGAGTTAATTGTCTTAAATCAGTACAGCCCTTTTATTAACAACAGTTAGAGTATTATGGGGGGACTTTAATTGTCCCATTTCGACCCATGCTAGTAAAAAATAAAAAACATACTGTGACTCTAATGCTTTATGTAAAATTATAAAAAGTGCTGGACTCTTGAACTGTCATAATGCTTTACAGGTTGGAGAAGGTTTTCTTTAAAAGGGGAAGAGATTTTCTCTAATAGATCATATGTTAGTGTCACCTAATATGCAAATAGAATCTTTTAAAATATTTCCTAGTGAATTCTCGGACCATTCCTTTCTATTAAGTTCTTTTAGCTTTTCAGACAGGCAAGAAAAAGGCTAGTTAGATGGAAACTCAATAACTCCTCATTAGAACTCCCTTATATACAAGCTGGGGTGAGATACCTATTAAGAGCCAGGTTATCAGTAGCCTTTTATATTCAGATTTGGGAGATTGGTGGTTAGAGACTAAATCGGACTTAAGAAATGGTTTAAATTGCAAGGAGTTAGAGCAAAGAATGACAAATTCCTGCACTATTTAGGTTTAAGACAACAATTACAGAGGCTTATGACTATAGCTTATTCTTCTAGGATGGATTACTCAGAACAAATTGCTAATCTTAAAGAAAAAATGAAAGAGTTTCAGTATGATAGAGGGAAACCATGCAGGCCATTTTAACTAATGGAATTAAAAATCACCCATTGGGGATCCATTCGAAATGTGTAAACAGGTAAGAGATTCTATGAAAATGGAGGAACTCAAAGATTCAGATGGTAATTTGGCATCCTCTGTGGCCCAACTAAGAGAAGTGATTGTAGAACATTACGCTCTTTGAAGCCTCTTGAAACAATCCCAATTCAGCTATGGCCACCTATTTAAAAGATATTTTAATTCCAGTTAACCTAGTTGGGAGATCGGAGGTATGGGAACCTATCACTCCAACAGAGATTTCAAGCTCCATTAGGTTATTGAAACTAAATATTTCCCCCGGAATAGATGGGATTTCCAATAACTTTTATAAATTATTTTCAGACGAACTTAGTCAGTGCCTATGTCTCTTATTTAGGTTTTTTTTAGACAAAGCTACAATCTATCCCTCTTTTACAGAAGGGTTATTGATTTATATATTTAAGTCAGGATAAGCAAATCATTACTAACTGGAGACCAATCACTCTTTTAAACTCTGATTATAAAATCTTTACTGGTATTTTAAATAATAGGCTGAAGAATTTAGCTAAAGTTATTTCACCCTTTCAATATTGTGGGTTACCAGATAGAAGAGTCCAGTCTGCTCTGATGTTGATTCGAGATGTAACTGAGTATTTTACTGAGTTAGGGTCAACTAGATGCTTAATAGCAGCTGACTTAGAAAAGCCTTGATAGAGTTCATTTGCCGTTCCTTTTCCTTACCCTTAAGCATTATGGGGTTCCAAAGCAATTAGTGAAAATAATTGAGAAATTATATGATAATTATACAGTAATTCCATATTTAAAAGATCAGAAGGCGGAAGGTTTTAAGTTAACTACAGGAGTTAGACAGGGTTGCCCTCTAAGCCCTCTTCTTTATATTTTCGCTCTAGACCCCTTTTTGCAAACGATAGTTTCGAGACAGATTTGGAAGGGTGTTACAGTGAATGGGCAGAGGGATTTGCATTTAAGGATACAAGCCTATGCTGATGATTTAGTAGTATACTTGGAAGATAAGGCCTCAGTAATTCATTTTGTGACTGCATTTGAGGCCTTTGCAAAGGTATCAAATGCAAAAATAAATTTAAATAAAACAAAGGGATTATTTATTGGAGCTACTGGTGCTGAGGAAGTGTGTCAGGAGGGTATTAACATCTCCCGTAAACCTCTTAAAATATTAGGGATATTGTTCGGTTCCCAGAACATGCCTGTTGAAAATTGGGAAGATGTCATTATTAAAATAGAGAGAAAGGTTAATAGATGGAAACAGTGGAAATGACCAAATTTAAAGGGTTCAGGTAATCAAGCAATTTCTTCTTCCAACGATACAGTATGTGGCGATGATTTTCCGCTTCCTGTGTTTCTTGAGACTAGAATATATAGTGTGTTTTTCAAATGTTATGGAAATCGCTAAAATCCTGTTAAAAGAGAGCTATACTGTATTTAATGAAAAATAAGGGTGGTTTAGGAATGGTAGACCCAGTGATTTTTGTGCATGCTTTGTTTTATCAAACTCAATTAAAGAAGGGTTAAAAGTAGAACTAGAGGCAGTAGAGTCATGGAACTTGAAAACAATGGGTAAATACTTTAAGAATTGGTACATTATAGCCCCTAAACTGAATCGCTACTTATATATTCCATCATATTTTAGGCCAACGCATGAGAAATTGTTCAAATGGAAAACACAGAAACAGGTAATTCTGAATAACAACATGAAGGGGCTTTATCATTTTCTAATGTCGTTGACTCTTCCTCAGAACCAGGATTTAAAAATTGTCCTATAACTTTAAATTCTAGTGTATTAGCTCAATTAAACTGTAAGAGGATGCCTCAAAAAAATGGGAGACGCAGTGGCTGATCTTTTACGGGAAACTGAATGTCAGAGGAAATTAAGTACAAGGTTTTACAGGAAAGATTGTGCCTATACTTGGATTGTATTAATGTAGAAGAATCGATGGAACATTTTTTCTTAGATGTTCATATGCGACGGGTTTATGGTCATACCTAGAAAAGCTTTGGGATTTAAATGGTTAGGTAATATGTCTTATGAATTTTTGATTCTAGGATGTTATCCCAAGAATTTGTCTGAATTTCACGAAGAAACATTATCCTTATTTTTGGGATGTCTAAGATATTATTTATGGCAAGCCAGGGTTCAATGGGTTCTTTATCAAAGAGAATGCCTTACTCTTGTGTAAGTCGGTTAGTCATCAAGGAGCTTATACTGATTTATACACAGGACGCATCAAGAGTGACCCCAGGAACTTTACGTAAATGGTGGAAAGGTTTTCTTCACTTTATTAAGTTCAAATAATAAGAGTTAAAAGTGGACTGATATTTGTTAATAGTTTACTTCTCATGATTTTTTGTGTTCTCGTGGCGTTTACAATGTAAGACTTGCACATCTCTTTGATTTTGTTATGTTATATGTTATGGAAAAGTGTTGTTCTATCGATTATCCTACTTTAAAGTGTTGCTGTTTATGTTTTTTTATGTCAATAAAAACACCCCTACTCTTTTCGATAAGTGCCATGGGATCTTTAACATCCACCTGAACTACCACCAATCCAGGCAGGTGGGACCTCGATTTAACGTCTCATCCGAAAGACGGCACCTCAGAAGAGCAGCACCCCTCTCATGCTGCACTACAGTGTCAGTACCTTTGAGAACCATAGTGTTTTTTTACATTGTTTTGTTTTGTTTATTTGCTTCACACAAAGGCTTGTTGCCTTAGTGATGGCAGTTTTGATAATTCCCCATTGTTCTTCCACCCCTTCTTCCTGCCCATTTTCCAGTGCATTCCTTAGGCACTCACCCATTTTGGCAAAGTCAGCCCTCCTAAAGTCCAGGACCTTTGCCTTTGTATGGCTTGACTCTACTGCTGTGTTTATTGTGAACCATATTGTTTGATGGTCGCTAGTTCCCAGATGGCTACCCACTTCTACATCTGTGATCCTCTCTCCATCTCTATTTGAGAGTACCAGATCCAAGATTGCTCCCTCTCGAGTGGGTTCCAGTACTAGTTGTCTAAGGCATGCCCCCTACAGGGCATCTAGAATGACCCTGCTCTTTGATGTGGCTGCAGCAAATGCACTCCAGTTAACATTTGGCATATTCAGATCCCCCATCAACAATATCCCCCCCTTTCTCTGCCATTTTAAGCATACCTTCTATCATTTCCTTGTACATTTCTTCCCCCTGAGATGGGGGTCTGTATACAACCCATGTGTGGAATGTGGTGCCATTGCCTGTCTCCAAGTTGACCCACAGTGCTTCCTCTCCTCCCTGTTTACCCTTTTGTTCTGTTGCTTTGATTCCTTCCCTTATGTAGTGAGCTACTCCACTTCCTCTTTTACCCTTCCTGTTCCTCCTATAGATAGTGTACCCTGGTATGTTTACATCCCAGTCATGGTTCTGTGTGTACCATGTTTCTGTGACTGCCATGAAATCTAGATGTTCCTCTTCCATCGAGGTCACTAGTTGAGGAAGCTTGTTACCCAGACTATGGGCATTGGTACTCATTACTCTCCATTTTTTTCATGGCTTTTCCTCTTGTAGCCCCATCCCTGCCCTTACTGACTTTGCTTTCTCCATTTACCCCAGTCCTGCTCCCTACTGACCTTTCTACCTTGGTCTTTACCTCATTTGGTACCCTGTTTTGAAGGGGAAGGCTGGGAATTCCCTGCTGTGTATCAGTGCCTCCCCCTTGGCTAGTTTAAAAGCTTGCCAATGAAGTACTTAAACTGATCACTGAGGAGGCTGCCCTCCTCTTAAGTTTAACCTGCAGTAGTCCCACCAGCCTCTGAAAATCCACCAGGCTGAAATCCTGTATTAGTGTCTTAGTCTTGGATGCTGGGCCTCAAGGGTTATGTAAAACTACAGTGTTGTGATTGTTTGTCCCAAGGGGTACCTCAACCAGTAATTTTTCAATAAAATCATGGTTCAAAAGTACCAGATCTACTGTGGTCCAATCTCTAATGTGTTCTTTAATCTGCTGTACTAGGAAGCAGTCCTGAAAGGCATCCATCAATGCCTGATTATGTGCACGACAAGCCCTGGGTATGCCCCACTCCACGTCAGGCAGGTTTAGGTCTCACATCAGAACCATATTCCCTACTTTGAATGCCCTGTGGTATGCAGACTTCGGCCTTCTCTGCAGTTGGTGACACAGAAATTGGAGTTTGTCACTGAATGAGGAAAGAAAACAGAGGCATCAAGATAGTTAGCAAAAGAGATTTTTGCAAAGCAGCAACATGGTACAGGAATAAGAGAAGTTAAAGGTATATGCATTGCACGATTTTTGTGTTTGAAAAGGAGTTATGCCTAAAGTGTCACTCAAAGCACATTTGGTATAAGCTCTGATGGAAATCGATCAAGTGGGAGGAGGGATGGCAAATGCTAAGTTGTCAGGTCCAGAGATGTGACCAGGAGGCCAGGAGATTGCATCATCTGGCACTGGAGAGGCAGGAACAGAGCAGATGAAATCTGCATCATAGGAATGAAGAAACAGTGGAATTGCAGAAGCTGAAATTACAATAGCATTTTGAGCTGGAGAAAATGAAGATGGAGTGAGAGACTGAGAACAGAGAGAGAGACATTAGAGAGAAAGGGAGTAAGAAGAAATAGAACATGAAAAGGGAGGAAATGGAGATTATGTGACTGGAATTGGTAGAAAAGGAGAAGAGAAGCCTCGTCAAATGGAACCTGCAAATTTAAAAATGCCAGACCTGGTCAGTAGCAGCAGAATTGATTCAGCATCAGGTTGTTTAAACATGACAGACCACCACAAACTGTGCATCTGGCTGAAGAGTGAGCTGATCATTATGTGGCAGGGAGAACTCAGAATAAAAAAAGACTGGGAGGGGGTATGACTAACAAGCAGACCCAAAGACACAAGTAACCCTAAATGCACTCAGCAGTACAGTTCATGTCACTACTGCACACAGTTCTGACAAAAAGGGACCTGAAAAGGAAGAGAGACAATGCTTCAGTATTTTAGAGTTCAAGTTTTACTGATTTAATCTAAGTGCCTGTAGAGTATTCCCTCTTAAGACCCAGCAGCGATCTCAGCTCAGGTCTTGAACTCACCACCCTCTTTTTCACCTTTTTCCTCTGGTATTGTGTTTTAATTAGCCCTGTTCTTGCTCTCTCAGGCCTTGTGGCACCTTGCCTAACATTTTGGTCTGCAACTCACCCCGTTTAACTCCTTTTGCATTTCTTTTTAGCTCCACGAACAGCCCCACCCCCTGCCTCTCCTATTTAATTTCCCCCTGTCCTTCTCTTTCAAGGTAGTCCGAGACCTATAGCTGTGGTTCTCTGATTAACCCAACCTGCCAGACTGCCATCTGTGGTCCGGGTCTGAAGACACTAGCCCCTCACAGAAGCCTAGGTATGGACTTGCCCTCAAGGACTGATTACCTCAAGCAAGGGAGGCTGATTTTCCTTTTTTACATAAGGACAATTGTTTCTGGGTTTAAATCTGGCGTCTATTACTGCTGTGACCTATTGGTTGCAGTTAGCCCCAGGAGCACTCTGATTGGCTCCGTGTAGCTCTGCACTGTTAATGCTTGAATTATATTTTACTGGATTTTGATTTCTGTTAATACTGTCTTGCTAGTATTTTAGAGTTCAAGTTTTACTGATTTAATCTAAGTGCTTGTAGAGTGTTCCCTCTTAAGACCCAGCAGCGATCTCAGCCCAGGTCTTGAACTCATTCCACTCTTTTTCACCTTTTTACTCTGGCATTGTGTTTTAATTAGCCCTGTTCTTGTTCTCTCACACCTTGTGGCACCTTCCCTAACATGTCGGTCTGCAACCCTCCACCTATTTAAGCCATTTTGCATCTCTTTTTATCTCCATGAACTGCCACACTCCCTGCCTCTCTTATTTAATTTCCCCCGTCCTTCTCTTTTCAGGCAGTCCGAGAGCCACAGCCATGGTTCTCTGACGAACCTGACCTGCCAGACTGCCATCCACCGTCTGGGTCTGAAGCCACCAGCCACTCACAGAAGCCCAGGCATGGACTCGCCCTCAGGGACTGATTACCTGGAACAGGAAGAGAGCCCTAGGAGCCTGATTATTTTGCCCCCCCCATCCAGCACCACCCACGGTCCTGTTTAAATACACTTAAACCCCACTCTGGCTTACTAGCTGATGCCCACATGCTACTGCCAGCCAGCTGCTCAAGCTTAAAGTGACAGCAACACTGTCTCTTGTGAAGCACATTCCCTATCTAGTGTAACTCCTCCTTTTAGCTCTCTCATCTCTCCACACTCTTTCTCTGCCTCTCTGCTTCTCTAAGTCAAAGTGACAGCTACACTTATCACCTGCCAAGTGCATTCCCATCATATACTGCTCCCTGACTTGATTTGCCCACCTATTTCTCACTGCCTGTCTGCTGCCCAAACTCAAAGTTTCCAGCTCCTCTATTTCCTGACAAGTGTATTCTCCCAGCTAGGATTCCACCTTCCTCTAACTCTGTTCTCTCTCCTCCATTTTCTCCCTGACTAGGTCAAGCAGGTGCCTAATTTCTAAAATGCCATTAATATACCTGTGTATTGGGTTTCCACGTCTTTCTGCTTGCCAGCTTTTACAGCTTTTTGTGGACATCTGTATTTTTCATCCCGATCCTGGCCTCTATTAAATATGCAATAGACTATGCCCTTGTGTTCCTTTTGTTTTTTATTGGCTTCCTACAACCGATCCTGTAGGCAAGTAGCTACTAAACATCAACTTCCTTCTGGTGCTGTATCACTCAGGATGCACCTGCCTTTCTCTTCTTCTTGGATCTGAGTTGCCCCTACTCTATACAGCTAGTTGTGTTGTGCCTTTGCTGACCTCTTTTTCTAGATCTGCTTCCCTGTTCAGTGCTGCTTGGGTCTGTGTTGCCCCTACTGTGTAAAGTTAGTGGTGCTGTGACTTATTGCTGACCTGTTTGTCTAAATCTGCTCCACTGATAGTTGTTTCCTGTACCTTAATCTGGGCCCAGTTCACCCTGCCTCCTTGTGTTGTCCCTAGTCTAGTGCCACCCACAGAGTTGCTCACCCTCTTCTACCTTCTACTGCCATCCACCCTTCCTCTTACCCTATCCCTGTGCTAATCTGTGCCCCTCTGTAATTTTCTCTGTGAATCCTTTTTTCTTGTGCCTCTGGCATGGATCACCTAAGTTGACTAGTTTCTCTTGCTTGCCTTCTCTTTCTTTGCTGCTGTCTTGATCAGATTATTGCTGTGGCATTAAACCACTCTTCTCCTAATAGTACTCCTTCCCCTCTATGTCACATCCAGCCAGAATCCTCTCGTGCCCTGCTATAAATCCCATGTCTTCCAAAGCTAGGCTCTGCTCTCCTTGGGTTCTGACTCCATAAATGTCTTCACTTACCTTGTAATGCCACTTGCACTGCAATACTTTCTTCTTGTGTCTCAGCCTGGGTTCATTTATTCATTCGTCTCCTTCTTGCCCACGCTGGGAACATTGAGCTCAACCCTGAACCCCCCTAGCCCTACCCTCACCCATACCCAATTCTCTACTACCATACCCCTGACAAAAGGTCTAAAAATTGCACACATGAACATCCAAAGTCTCCGCCTTAAAATGAATGAACTTGAGATATGGGCCATGCAGATGTCTCCTGACATGTTATGTATTACAGAATCCTGGCTCAAACCAACTGTTAAATAACATGAGGTAGCTCTAACTGGGCATAACTGCCTAAGAAATGACAGGAAAGGTAAGAGGGGAGGTGATGTCCTTATCTACTTTAGGTACAATTTGGATGTACTCAAGCTCCCTGCTCCTGACGTGAGCTCATCTCCTGCTGAATCCCTTTTCATCTCCATAACACTTGGAAATGTCAAGAAACTTACCATTGAATGTGCATACTTGTCACCCAATAGAACTCCCTAGGTCTGCCCCCTTTCTTGCCTCTCCTGTGAATCTCCATAGCCATGACCTTATACTGTGTGGTGACTTTAATATTGACTGGCTCCACACTGATGCAGACAAACTGTGTGCCTCTCTCGCTGATGCCAACCTGGCACAACTCCTACAGGATCCTACCCATCACAACTCCAAAGTCTGGAAAACATACCCTACTTGACTGGGTAGTCACTAATTGCCCTGACTGTATCAGAGACCATTCCCCCACTTTCTGTATTTGGAGGAACAATCAACCCAACCCACCCCCCAAGGTCTCCATGGTTCGGGACATGTCTAGGTTTGATGTAGACATCTTTATTACATCCAGCAATGATGCTGACTGGTGACCCATTAATACCCTTCCTGATGTAAATCTAGCCCTGGATTTCATTGTCTTGGCCCTCTCTCAAATTATTAATTACCATGCCCCACTGATAAAATGTAGATCAAAGGAAGTCAAAGCTCCATGGCTCACTAAGGATATTAGAACCTTATGTCCCTCTGTGACAAAGCCTGGTGGACCTATAAAAAGAGAGGACTCCCTCAAGACTGGCAAGTCTACAGGTCTTTATAGGTGACATTGCAGAGGGTCTGGAAGGAAAGGTGTGCCTCTTTGCAGATGACATAAAGATCTGTAACAGAGTTGATACACAAGTGGGGTAGAAAGGATGAGAAGGGGCTTGGCAAGGTTGGAGGAATGGTCAGACATATGGCAACTTAGATTCAATGCAAAGAAGTGCAAAGCAATGCACCTGGGAAATAAAAATCCAGGAGAAGAGTACACAATAGCAGGGGAGGTACTAACAGCAACAATAATGGAAAGGGACCTGGAGGTAGTCATATCAGATGACCTAAAGGTGGGTAAGCAATGTGAGAAGTCCGTAAGGAAAGCCTGGGGGATACTGAGATGCATAGGGAGGGGCATCACAAGTAGAAAAAGCGAAGTGATTATCCCTCTGTACAGACAGTTGGGGAGACCCCATCTGGAGTACTGTGTGCAGTTTTGGAGACCTCATCTAAGCAAGGACATAGACAGGATGGAAACAGTCCAGAGGAGGGCAAATAAAATGGTGCAGGGTCTACATCAGAAACCATATGAAGAGAGACTGAGAGAGCTTAATATGTATACCCTTGATGAAAGGAGGGACAGGGGGGCATGATAGAAACTTTTAAGTACCTCAAGGGAATCAACAAAGTCCAGGAGGGTAGCATCTTTCAGAAAAAGAGATGTGCAAGAACAAGGGGGCACAATTTAAAGACAGAGGGGGGAAGGCTCAGGGGTAATGTGAGGAAATTTGTTTTCACGGAGAGAGTGGTGGACGCATGGAACCACCTTCCTGGAGAGGTTGTGGGCTCTAAAACAGTGGGGAATTCAAACTTGCATGGGACAGGCATAAGGCAATTATAGTGGGGGGTTGCAGGAAGTAGGCTGTTGCTTAACTACAATCTGCAGCCTATCCAATAGGTAGGGAAATGGGCAGACTGGGTGGGCCAAGTGGTCCTTATCTGCCATCAAAGTCTATGTTTCTGTGTTACAGGCAATTCAGAAACAAGTGCAAAAATTCACTCAATAAAGCCAAACGTCTCCATTACCAATCCCTTCAAACGGAGCACCTTTGCAACCCAACAGAATTCTGGAGGCAAGTTAACTCCCTGGTAAAAGGAATGTCTGCAGATTTCCCTTGCTCCATAGTTGTCAATGGCGCCACCCTTGCTGACCCCATGTCCACTGCATCCAGATATAACACTTGTTTTATGGGTCTGCACAAGTATACCTCATTCTTCCATAACCCCCATTCTGCTCCCCCATACCAATCACCGCCAAGCTCCATTGGTGTTCGGCCTCCTTTCTATCTGAAATTGGACTCCCTCAAAGAGGTGTGGAAGCTTCTTTCCAACTTAAAATCAAACAGCTCCCCTGGACATGACACACTTGAGCCAAAATTTCTTAAATTAGGTGCCCCTGAGCTTGTTCGTCTTGTCTGTGACTTGTTCAAGTGATCATTCCTCTCTTGTATGATTCCTGATAAGTGGAAAGTGGCGGTGGTCATTCCAGTGCACAAAGGAGGGCTCAACAGTGCAGTAGAAAACTATATACTGATTTCTATCCTTTGCCCATTTGCCAAAATTCAAGAGTGAGTAGTGCATAACCACGTTCAGAACTATCTGGAATATCACAATCTACTTTCATATGTCAATATGGCTTCCAGAGGAATCACAGCTCTCTAAGAGCCCTGACAAACGTTACCACTGGTATATTCCATGTGATGGATCAAGGCTTTGTTACTGGTGCCATATCTGTTGACCTCACGAAACATTTGACCTGGTTAATCACGGTATTCTTCTCCAACAGCTAAATGTCCTTGGCCTCGACTCCGGTGCTCTAAACTGGGTTAATAACTATCTGTCCTGTCATTCTCAAAGGGTTAAATGGTCTGGATCAGTCCCTGACCAAAGGCCCATCACTCTTAGTGTCCCTCAGAGATCCATTTTGGGTCCTCTATTATTCTCTCTTTTCATCAACGACCAGCCCAATTTTTGTGGAGGGGTTTCTGTGCACCTCTATGCAGATGATGCAATCATCTATCACTCCTCCCCTGATAGTGATCAGATTAGCAGAAGACTTGCATCTGACTTTGCTTCCCTTGAGGACTGGTTCAACCTCATTCACCTCATTCTTAATATGAAAAAAAACTAAAAGCATGGTATTTACTCATCGACCCGCCATCAAGTCTCCTCTCCCCCCTCTTAGCATTAGCTTGAACAATGGTGATATCCTTCAAATATCTGGGTATCCTATTGGACACTGTTCTCACCTTTAGCTTGCAGGTCTCCTGTGTCACCAAATCCTTGTACCAGAAACTTGGTCTTCTTTACCACATCCGTCCCTTTCTTTCCTCTGCCTCCTGTGATAAGATAGCTACTGCGTCTCTCCTACCAATCCTAATGTATGGAGCTCTGCTACTACTCTCTGCAAATTTCTCCTCACTGACCCTTCTCACTCAGGCTTATCATTGGGTAGGGAGGTTTGCCCGGAGGGCAAATGCCAGCTCTCACCACTGTGACATCCTCTCCTCCCTGGGTTGGCTATCCTACAATATGAGGCAAAACTGAAGTATTCCTCCCTGAGCTTCATGTTCAAGCTTGTCCATAAATTCACACCCCCTTGCCTCTGTGAGACTATATGACTAAGACAAGCTCCCCGCACCCTACGATCTGCCTCACTTCCACTTCTAGTTGCTCTGAAACTATATCTGGCCACTGCCCATGGGTCTTTCTCTTTTGCGCAACATCAGACTGGAATTCCTTCCCCACCTCTGTCCTCTCCTGCTCCTCTTTCCACATTTCATTCCAATCTGTATGCCTCACTCTCAGTCACTGTATCTTGATCTTGCTTCTGCTGATGATTCACCCTTCCCTTCTCCCTTTATCCCTGCCCCCTCACTGAACTCTGTGCTTCTCCACCAGCTACATCCATGCATTCTGCCCTACATCCAAGCATTCTGCCCTACATCCATGCATTCTGCCCTACATCCATGCATTCTGCCCTGCATCCCCCTCTTCCTCATTGTCTGTCCCCATCCCCTTCCCCTCCTTCCGTTCTTCCTTTAGCTCTTAGTTGTTACTCTAAGTTTATTGTATCATTTGACATTTTGATTGTTTTTGAAGTACTTATTCCTTGTTTGACTAATTTTTGTAAATATCTGTATGCTCTAGCTCTACATTTTTTGCCATTGTTTATGCTGGACCTCAATGTCTGCCATTGTACTTGCTGCATCCCCTTTTCTGCAATTGTATTTTGTACCAATGTATTCTTGCAATTGTCTCTCTGCTATTTTACCAAGACCCCAGGTCAACCCTAAAAAAGGGACTGTATTGTCTCAATGGACTTACCCAGTCACCAAAACACAAATAAATTAAATAAATAAATAAAAACTGTAAGAAAGTAGGACATTTGACTAAGTACTGTAGTGCTGATAAAATGAAAATGCTAAGAGCAAATCTGGGAGAGAGACCTCAGCTCAAAAGGTTGAGCATACAGCAAACGGTTTAATAGGATACCATCCAACCAATTCATTTTTCATATATGCATAAGTTGTTGGTAAATGGTACCTCAACTACAGACCGTCATGAAACTGGAGCAAGTCTGTCACTGATTATGCAATCACTGGTGTTAAGGGTCTCATCAGCTTTTGACACTGTGGACCATGGGGTTTTGTTTGAGCATCTGAGGTTCATCTGAGGATTATCAGATGTAGCCCTCAGGTGGTTTACATCTTACCTCACTGGAAGAACTCAGAGAGTGGTGTCCGGGGTTTATTGGTCAGACTCAGTTTCTCTGTCTTGTGGGGTTCCTTAGGGCTCAGAATTGTCCCCCATGTTGTTCACGGTGTATATGCTGCCCCTCAGAGACATTTTAAGAAGATATGGGCTGAGGTTTCATTGCTTAGTCTTTAATAACTACCTTAGTGAAATCCAGGAGTGGATGGATTTGAGTTGGTTGAAGTTGAACTCAGAAAAGACGAAGGTGCTGGTAGTGGATCCAGCACACTGGATAGGGGGTCCAGGGGCTGGTTCACCCTTAGGACTTTATCTTGGGGATGTTTCACTCCCGACCTCTGAACAGGTGCGTAACCTGGGGGTAATACTTGATGAGAGTTTGACTCTGCATTCACAGGTGTCTGCTGTCATTGAGTCCACATTTTACCATCTCAGGAATATCTACAGGATTAAGCATCTTGTTCCATCTGGCGATCTTCCCACACTGGTCCATGCGTTTATGTCCTCATGTCTGGACTACTGCAATTCCCTTTACCTAGGGCTTCCTGGAGTTGAAATCCGCCACCTGCAGCTAGTGCAGAGTGCAGTGGCCCGGCTTTTGACTGGTACTTCTCAATCCAGCCATATTTCGTTGGTGTTGTGCAGACTGCACTGGCTGCCAGTACAGTGGCAGATCACCTTTAAAGTTGGCCTTCTGACTTATAAAGCCCTACATGGACTTGGCCCTGACTGCCTTAAAAGAGCTCCTGGTCCCTTACTGCCCTGGTTGATCACTCCGCTCAGCTGGTGAGGGGTTGCTAGATCCCGAGGGTGTCTGAAATCTTCTGGGGCTCATACATTTATGTATGCGACCCCTACTCTCTGGAATGTTCTACCGCACCAGATAAAGGACTGTGTAACTGTGGAGGAGTTTAAAAAGGCCTTAAAAACATATTTGTGGACCCAAGTATTTAGAATCTGATTGTACTTATTTGATTAACTGTTTTAGTGTAATAATTGAAATTTTTATCTATGTATTTTGTACGGCGCCTTGATTTTTTGAAAGGCGCCATAAAAATAAAGTTTTATTATTTATTATTATTGCTCTGATACCTCATTTCATACTCCCTCAGTGTTCCCTCCTTCCTATCTACCTCCACCTCCTTACCGCTTACCTCCCTTTTTTCTGGCAACCTGTTCCCCTCTCATATTTCATGTTCTTCTAATATCTTACCACTACCCCTAATTTGCCCTCGCCCACTCTTCCTCCCTCTCCCATACTCCTTCTGCCCACCCCCTACTGCCTCTCCCTCTCTTGCTACTCCCCATCCCACTGCCTCCTTTGCTCTATTCCTATGTCAATTTCCCACTATCTTCTTCTCTATATTCCTATGCCAATTACTGGTCTTCTTGCAGGGTTTTTTGACAGCCTGAAAGGAAGTAGGTCATGCTTACCTCTTTCTCCCCATTCTTATGCAAGTTTCCTATCCCCTTGCAGGGTTTTCAGCATCCTGAAGGGGTGTAGGTCTTGACTACCTTTTTTCTCTCCCCTCCCCCTATTATTCTCTTAAATTCTCCCCATATGTATCTGTCTTTCCCCCCTGCAGGATTCTACATCCTGAGGGGGAGAAGGTCTTGGCTACCTTTTCCCTTCCCTCTCCCTCCTTACCTCTCTAATTCTCCCTACACATATTTAATGTACAGGGAAATTAACCTAGCACTTGGTATCCTCCCCCATTTTTTTCTGTATCTGCTTATATCCATAATACAAGTTTTGTTTCTGTACACCTGCTTGCTTTCCCATGTCCCTAACATGGCTCACTATTCACAGTTCACTCATGTGTACCTAAATAGTATTAACTCAAATGTTGTGTCCTAAAAATTACTACTCTGTCTCCATGATGCCCGGATAGTGTTGATTTTGACTTTAGGTATTTGTGTTTTATCCAATTGTGTACTTGTATACATCTATGCAAATTCCATGAAAATATTCTTGTCTTATAAATTTATAATGTATACAGTTTCAGAACACGGGTTCTCTTTATTGTTGGCTTTATCCTACTCCTTATGTAACCCCGTCCCCTCAGGACACGTCTGGAAACAAGCTGTTTTACAGTTCATGTTGCTTTCCTAGTGAAACTCTTCAAAGTAAATAAATAGATAAATTCTACTGTTATAAGAGCTCAAATTGGTTTATATATCTCCTTTAAATGATTCCTTTTATGGTTATGGTGAGTTTCTACAAGTACCTGGTTTCTGCTCAATATTTTTCATAAAAATTGACAAAATACTACTGTCAAGGCAAAATTATTTCAGACATAGAAATTACCATTGTTTTGGTTCATAAACTGTGCTATTGAAATATGCAAATTAGTTATGTAAATGTATATACTATATTGAACATTGCAGTTCCTCTTCCTAAAGGGACTGAAACTTGACTTCACATGATTTACATTATAACTTATTTGCTTTTGCTGATATTTGACATTCATATTTTTAGGAAAAAAATGTGACATGTATTACTCATGTGATTTACAATCTTATAATACAGAACTAATACAGTCATCAATGATCATTAACCATCTTTTGATCATCCACAGATCATCAAACACAATGATGCTGATTTAAGCTTACAAAAATAAATAATCATCAGCTGATGATTTGAAAGTTACATGCTTGATGACTAAATCATAGTCTAGATGATGATCTTAAATCCCAATCTCTTTTGATCATATGGTAACATTTTATGATTGACAATGATGTGTCATGACTGACCTTCAAAAAACATAATTGATGATTTACCAATTAATGTGGGAGGGCAGCAAAGGGCTACCCCACAGCTGCAGAATGAGTCAGCAGGCTGTTAGAAGGACACTCAGCATAGCAGAACAAGAGTACCCCAAAGCCTCAAAGTAAGCCTACATACTGTGAGAAGGAAGAGGCATCATTATCAGAACATCTGGAAGATTCTCCATACAGTAGCAACTAAGAAATACTGTGAGAAACAAAGATGGTCCAAAGCTGCAGCAAGAAAGGTCAATTGGCTATGACCAAATTAGAAATGATAAAAGAGTACAGGAAAAAGATTATAACGTTTACTCACAGCTGAAAAGTGAGAGACAGCTGTTCTTTTAGGAACATAATCGGGGTGCCCACATTTTCCCCACAGATGCAAGCTAGAAACACAGCTTATGTATCAAAAGGGGGCCAATGACATGGGAAACTTTCCCACAATAGTGGGCTGGAAGGTTGACAACACAGCAAAGATCAAGAAGTGATTGATATTGTCACACTTCTGCAGGCTGACACCTCAAGAAGGAACAAGCAGAGCACACAGAAACCTGGTGAGCTGGGAAGTGTGTCCAGATATATTAAGATACAAGCTCAACAGAATGATTCAAGCCTGTGTAAATAAAGGAGATAGCAGAGGCCCATAACAGCAGTGAGGAATCACCATGATATATGCTGAATTTCTCTGCACTTCTCACGTGAGAGGAGAGGAGAGCTCTACCTGCTCTAAAACCATAGCTCAATTTTATTATAGTTGGGGCACCAGCTCTGTAACTGGGGACCGTGCAATAGGTGCAGTGCTGTCTGGGATGTGTAGTCCAGTACTGTGCAGGACTACAGTACCAGATAGTCACTTGCTGTAACATTTATTGTACCCAGTTGCTTTGTTTTATGTAAAAGGCTGCTTTTGTGACTTTGGGGGGCTTGTCCTGTGATAAAAGCACTTCAGTGCTAGTTTTAATTAAACTGTAATTTGCCTCTGAGTTGGCCGCTGGACTGTGCGTGGGATCACACTTCCTGTTTTGGCACTGTGTTTAACTGCACCTCAGAGCGAGCAGGGTAAGATATATGCTGAATTTCTGTGCACTCCTTGCATAAGAGGAGTGCTCTATCTGCTCTAAAACCATAGCCTGATTATATTATAGACGGGGCACTAGCTCTGTAACTGGGGACCGTGGAATAGGTGCAGTGCTGTCTGGGATGTGTAGTCCAGTACTGTGCAGGACTACAATACCATATAGTCACTTGCTGTAACATTTATTGTACCCAGTTGCTTTGTTTTATGTAAATGGGTGCTTTTGTGACTTTGGGGGGCTTTTCCTGTGATAAAGAGCTTTGGTGCTAATTTTAATTAAACTGTAATTTACCTCTTAGTTGGCAGCTGGAGTGTGGGCAGGGTCACGTGACCCACACATTTCCTGGTTCGGCACTGTATTTAACTGTGCCCTAGAGTGAGCGGGTGAGCTCAGACAGGGTGGGCGTGCATCACAGCTAGAGGTGGGCGAAGTGCTCCCATCTCGCTACGAGGAGCACTTTGCATATTGTTACTTAATCTGCATAGTGCTCCACAAAGTGAAGTGAATTGCTCTGCCTTCATAATGAGGAACATGAAGTGCCTTGTTTTAATGGACTTCACACTACTTTGCCTTGTATTACAGCCTTCCTCTTAATTTTAATGTGAAGTGCCATTGATTTTAATGGACTTCACTTTGCTTCACCTGTTTATTGCTATGTGAGGCGGATTTTGCATTGATTCATTGGATGACAGGTCACATGGGCTCTATAATGTCTTGCACAGCCTCAGTTCTGCATAGTGTGTATAGTGGAAAGCTAGAGACAGTTTACTTTCAGAGCTCTGAGAACCAAACCATTGAAAAAGCTTTAAAAAATCACTTTTGATCCAATTATTTTGGTCCAAATTTAGTACTTTGACTGTAGGAAACCCTCCTGTGCTTATATCGAGTGTTGATTGTTTTTGTGTGCAGTTTGAATGTTAATTTAGAACATTCAGCCTGTGTATTGACAGACACTGTTGAAGTGTGCTTCGGGGAGGGGTGTATCTGTGGTGGAGTGAGATTCACATGAGAAAGGCAGTCGTTCTAAACTGTTTTGTACTAGTGTGTGTCAGTATTTGTGTGTTTATGTACACACACTAATACTTGAATTCATTTTTGATAATAATTTTCTGTTTGTTGTGGTGCAGTGCATATTTTCATTCTGTTTAAAAAGATTTGGTTTTACAGTGTACTGCACTGTTAAATTTTCTGTACAGTACTTCACTGTAGTGTGTGTGAGTGTCATCAAGTCAGACACATTTTATTGTGCCACACAGTAATTGCCCCACTCTGAATCGGTTATCCATATGCAGTATTTTTTTACTACTTCCTTCTATCTAGATAGTGAACTAATACTGCAGCACCCCCCCCCCCAACCGGCAAAAGGTATCATTTATTTTTCTAGTTTTTGATTTGTGTGAACACTGATTCAGGTGTTTGTGTGCCTGTGCAGCTGCATCTCTTTATGGTGTACAGTCTGTGTCTGTGCATTTGCATCTGTTTAGTGCCAAATCAGCATCTGTAAGCCACAGTTGTTTTTTGACTTCTCATCCACCACAAATTTTAGAGATCTCAATTTGTTGTGAATTTTCTGTGTAATACCAAAAAATGCCTGCAAAGAGATGTGCATGCAAAGATACTTCTGGCTATGGCACTGCTGCAAGTGGCAAGAGTGGTCATGGGTGTTGTAGTAGAATGCAGCAGAAGTGCATAGTTGATGCCAGTAAAGGGATTTCTCTGACGATGTTTTTCACTGCGCAATCAGTATCTTCAATCATGGTTGGAGATGCTGTTGCCCCCGCTGGTGGTAGTGAAATTGCTGATAGCATAAGTATTGCCCCATGTTCAACCCATGCCAATGGCAACAAGTTAACAGGTTTCCCAAATGTTGTGGAGCCTATTGCAATGACCGTGAGTCAGAGTGTACTAGATGTCACACTCCCCGACATCCCCATCCCGGTCCCCACATCAGTTGAACATGATTCTGATGCTGACAAAGAGTCACTGCAATCTCATGTTTCCAGTTCTGTTGATGAGGTCATGCCTGTGCCATCCAACCCTCCAAATGTTGGAGAAAAAATATTGTATGATTATAATGATGCTGCAGTTGGTACTTGTTCTCCACTGGACAGCATCTAAGCTGACATTGTGGATGCAGATGAGGAATATGATGATGATTTTAGTGACCCCAGTTGGGAGCTGGAGAAGAAGAAATTAAAGGTGACTGTGTGTAAACGGTCTCAGTCTGTGGGAGTTAAATCACCCCTCTTCAAAGTTGTGATGTGCCAGTTTCTGTTGATGGTGATGACCCAATAGTAGTCATCATAGATAGTCATAGACCAGTAGAGCCCAAGTGTGGCCAGCAACAGAAATCATGTAGTAGTACTACCCTCTTGTCATTGTCTAAAAAAACTGTTGTCCAATCTGCAGAATCAGGGACCTGTGAAAACTATAAGTAGGGATCAAAATCCCTTGTTCGGGATTTTTTTGTACAAGAGCCAAGTGACGAAGCAGTGGCAATCTGCCAGCTTTGTTAAGTGTGTGTCAGTTGTGGTAAAAACGGTAGTCATCTGGGCAGTGGGGGTCAGCATACACATTTGAAGAACAGGCACATGGCACTGTGGACTTGACATCAGAGGGGAGCTAATGCCATAGTGGGGCGTTAACCCTTATCCACCTTATTAAGCATGTTAACCCCTTTGATGACTGTAAGTAGCCCAAGTAGCCATGTCTGTAGTACTGGTGAAATAACAGCTGAGGATTACTACAGGCATGGGGAGGATGATGAATTTAAATTGTGGTCAAGTGGTGGTCAGAGTAGCAGCAGTGGTGATGGTCTATGCAGCAGTATTTCAGGTTCAACATCAACCCCCGTGCTTAAAATGGGTAAAATAACATTGTTTGTGGACTTGTCAGTGTCACCTGTGTACCCCTCTTTATCACACAGCAAAAGCACCACACCCATGGCTGTTTGCAGAGCAGAGCCATTTGGAACACCACGTGCAAAACGGGTAACAACTCAGCCCATGTTGCAGAGTCCTTTTGCCCAGAACATGAAATACCCACCCAATCATGCGGTGTCATGTGAACTGAATGTTGCTGTAGTGGAAATGCTGGCAATTTCCTTGTTGCCCTTCTCCTTTGTGGAGAATTCCAGATTCCAGCATTTTGCGGCACATGCCTGTCCCAAATGGAAAGTCCCTTCCAAGACATACTTTTCCACCCGTGCTGTTCTGGAGTTATACCAGACTGTGACAGAGTCTGTAAGACATGCCCTCCAACATTCCACATCTCCATTTATCCACTTAAGAATAGATATGCGGACAAATGGCAAAATGGCAGGCAGTTCATATTTGTGTATTACTGCACATTGGGTGCAGGTACCGGGGGTTGTCTGTGCTGGCAGTATTGGAAATCAGTGTAGGAAGGCAGACTGTCATGTAGCAACCTTCCTGGAATTCAACAGCATGCAATGCTTGCAATGCATAGTGTGGACAGTTCCCACACTGGTGAACACATGCTTGACTTGCTACTGACTGAAACTGATGAGTGGCTGAGCACCCTGTCCCCGAAAGCTGGCTTTATAGCCAGTAACAATGGCTCAAACATTGTGAAATGTATCATTGATGGTGGCTTAGTTCAGGTTCCATGCATGGCCCACTGTTTAAATCTCATGGTCCAGGAGTTTTTGCAGCACCCTGACACCAAGGAAATGTTGACAGCTACATGTCACATCTGTGTACACTTTTCACACGCTGGAAAGACCCGTGACCAACTTCGGCAGCTGCAGATTCAAAACAGCCTCCCTCAGCACCATCTCAAGCTGGAAGTTGTCACACACTGGAACTCAACTCTTTACATGGCAGAGAGGTTGTATGAACAGCACAAAGCCATCTCAGAATATCTAACCATGCACACTAGCAATGATATGTAACCCCTCACCACTGCCTTTTTGCCAAAATGACAGGTGGCATGCTGTTGAAGCTGACAGCAGTATCTGATGGGGACTGGGTTCAGGGAGGATGAGGTTACTTGGCACAGGGGGACCTAGGTTTGGCTACTCTGCAAAGGGGCACCCAAGTAAATCTGAACACAGGAAGCAATAACTGTAATGTCCAGAACCAGGAATGGGATTCTTCAGTGTGGCTTATATTCACATACTAGCTGAACAAAACAAAGCATAGACGGACCCCCATGGGGCTACATTTCCTGGTAATGCAGATTAGAGACTACAGAACACTTTATCACCATTTCCAGCCCTGAGGCATTGAACCCACCAGGCACACAGCCTGGACTTGCATGCAGCTTTGGATACACAGCCTGACTTGTACACACTTGGGTTTTCCTCAACTGGCCCGGCTCCCCCGCCGGCCACTTGATCCACGGTCCATTGGAAGAATGAACCAATTATCCCATTTGCGGTCCATTGGAAGAATGAACCAATTATCCGATTTGCGCGGTCCATTGGAAGAATGAACCCATTATCCTGTCGTGGCTCCCCACACCACACTAGAGTTTGCGACTCCTAGAGAGAATTTTCCTTGTCGTGGCTCTCCACACCACACTAGAGTCTGCGACTCCTAAAGAGAATTTTCCTTACAATCCCACGTCTGGGTACTTCCCCCATCACTGGCCAAGTGCCTGAGGCAAAGTAGAAACCACAGAAGAAATCCGTAGAGGTGGACCTGGTCACTAAAGATGGGGGGCAACCCACCTCCATCTCCCACAGCCCATACCTGGCCATTTCCCTGGGAAAACTGAACCATTCCTTTGCTGAACTTCTAAATGTAGATTAAAGGGTAGACGTCTGTCACATCTCCTCTACATATTATTTGCATCACACAAAACTCTGGGATTTGACACTACTTTATTTGCTTGGACTATTTCTCTAGGCTTCCCAATATGTAGTTAAATCCCTAGATTTTCACACAAGTCCCAGGGTGAAGAAAACAATTTGCCCTTTTAGCCAGAGCAGACACTCACCCTTTAGTTTCAGGTGCCCCACAGGCAACTCACAAATCTTCCATCTTCCAAAATAAATCCTGGACTAAAACAGGCAGCTTTTCTTCCACTTAGCAGAATTAAGGGGATTGACCCAGGAATCTGTTGGGAATCTTTACTCCCCCCCCCCAGAGGGAGGGGGCACTGAGACCCGAACAGTGGTCTCCACCACTTGAGTACAACTTCACTCCTTCAAGCCAAACTGCAGACTCTCCTTTGAAAACTCCCAACGTTCTACCTAACTCCTTTTGCTGTAGATTCCAATGTGGCTTATGCAACTACGAAAGTTCTATTGGTGATGTCATCCCTCAGTCTCAGCTGAGACTGAGAACAGAGTGAGACACTGTGAAACCCATTTAACTGGAGTTTCACAAGCTGCCTTCCCTACCTACCTCTAGGTCTTACTGGGATTCTAGTAACCCCGGGTAACAAGGGGGTTACATGCACCCTTGACCAGGAAAATGACTGTCCGCAGTCATTATTTACCCGTCCTTAGGCCATCCCACCCTATGTGCTACCTGTGGAGGGGGTGATCAGGCCCCCTCCTACCATGTGCAAGCACAGGCAGGCAACACTAAGAGCCTAGAGGCCTGTAGCTTACATATCAGCCTCTACACTATCCACTTACTATGGGCACCCAGTGGCTCTGGTAAAACTATCCAGAGCATAGCCCTGATAGATCAGCACTTCGTTCCCAGTGGCCACTCAGGACCACAGCCTATCTATCCCCCCTAACCCTCTAGGGAAAACCTTTCTGCTTTTAACATAATACCCCCAAAACAAAAACAACCCGGGGACCTCCCCGACCTTGGGCAACCTGCAACCACACACCATTAAAATACCACATTACTGCCTCCTTCCTACCCCCACAACCACACCTGTGGAAGGAAAGGGTTAATACAGTAACCATAACAATAACACCACAGTGCTTTAAATTTCTAAACACTAAAGCACTGATGAGGAACTCTGTTGAGCCCCTCCTCCTCTTCTTGTCTTCTCTTCTGTCTTTCCAGGAACACCTGTAAGAAAAAGAAAAACAAAACACACTCCTGCAATCTGCATACACAGTCTACCTAAACCCCTACCATCAAAACACTGCAGAATCCCAAAAATATTTTTCAGAAAAAAGGTAGAAAAAACAGTATTTACATTTGAAATCAGAGACATTATTTACAATACACATTTGGGGGATGGAGTGCCCTAAAAGTCCCAACTAGTGACCACAAGACCCGAAGGCTAGTCCAATAAAGAGTCTCTCCTGGGCCTGTGCCCGGTGAAGCACAGTTCTATCAGGCCAAAGTCCTGAAGGGGAGAGTCTTTGAGGACAGTTCACACATTTTGAAGTCTGTTAGTGTAGAGTGCGTACTGCAATGTCATAAAGATAGAAAAGTTTGGACTTACCAGCCACTTGTAGTACGAGATTTGGCACCAACCTGCACCTCTGACGAAGACTCTCCCTGGCAGCATTTCTTCCGATACAGCTGGGCGGACATCTTCTGGGAACCACAGGAGGGCACATCTGGGAACAGCTGGGCTGATGTCATCTCTGGAGATGGAACCTTAGAACAGGAACAAAAAGAAAACAGCTGGTCCGGCATCATCCGATTACCAGGCGATGAACAGGATCCAGGTGGGCTGGTGTCCTCTCTGGATCTGAAGTCATCTGATGGGCCAGTCGATGGATGCTGGAAAGGCCAGTACACTGTAGACTGATGAATGTGGGGCACCTGAGTCCTGGATATTCATATTGGCGAATCAATAAGGCACTTCACAGTCTGGTGTGGCAGTATTGACTACCACTGCTCGGCTCTCCATTTTGTAGGCACGGGCTTATTTGCTGGGAGGTCCTTGCACTGAGGCCAATAGTACCGGGGATCAGGAGCTTGAATTATTACCCTGTCTGGGTGCACATAATTCACACAGTGGGAGGTTTCATGTCCCTCTCCATCCACCACTCTCACTCTGTCTATAAACAGTGTCCTGCCTCTCTTCCACTGGGTATACTTTTCATGGAACAGTCTATTCTTTACATGCTTGTTGGCCCCAGGATGCAAATTTTCATTGCTTCATCCCAGATCCAGGATTTCCTGCAGTTCTGTCTCCTCCCAGACTTTTCAAGGAAAGGTAGGAAAGGTTATACCATAGATCTCATTTGCCTTTCTACGAACCAGTCTCTCCTCTTTACTTGCTTTGGTCAATCTGAGACCGCTGGCCTGGCTTTGGGGGTGGCCAGTCCTGGTTCTACCAGCTACGCATCCTTAAGGAAATTAGAAACGGATCCCTGACTTCTTCCTCCTGTAAAGCCAGGGCAGTGGCATCACCACTTTCTTCCATACATTCCTCCGAGGCAAGATCTTGAGGCTGTGTACCGTTCTTTTCACAAGGCCACATAGGTTCCCCCTCATCTTCCTCTTCACTGAGGATCTGAGCCCAGGAGTGAGCAGTCGTCCTCACTCCTGAGACTATCCACTCATCACTAGGCTGGAGGTCGACACCTCCCACTCAAAGGCCTCCCGCATCTCATCTTCACCTAAGAGACTTGGGCTTGGCCCCCCCCCTCCAGGGGTCGATTGATGCTTTATCCAAACTTTCCTTCTGGGATCCAGCATCCGAAACTTCAACTTCTGGTTCTGTCTCTTACTCTGCACCCTCTAGCTTTGTGCCACACTCCCCCAAGGGGCCTTCCTCCACAGGCCCCACCTGGTGCTGTGTGCTGCCAACTGCAGCTTCCTGAACTTTTGTCCATGTGGGAGCCAAATGAATTGGAGGTGCTTTATACAAGCCATATTTTTCTAGGCATTCAGCACAGTGAGGAATCATGAAGACGTCCCTTCCAGCTCCCAAGCATATTTGGCATACATGCACTGGATAATTAGGAATCGCCACTTGAGGAGGCAGTTGCCCTCCATAGCACCACTTTTCAATATCTCTGTCTATTTACTGCTGCTGTTACTGCAACCCGGGCATGATTGGGGTAACGAGCTGGTCCTGAGGCCATAACTGCAAAAAATAAACAAAAGTTCACTATAAATGAAATTCCCAACTTTACTAAACACACTCTTTAGTTGTAAAATGGCTCCTATGCTGCTGTGTTTACTTTACTACCCCACCCTGTAATGGTGGCGACAGCACTCCTGTGCATCAACATTTAGAATCTGGACCAAGCCACTGTGCACCCGATTTACACAAACTACTGATAACTTTTGCTCAAACTGCACAACTTGCTCTGTTCTGGCTTTAAACACATTTACAGGATTTTCCTTGGACTTTTTATATGCTGGTAACATTCATTTTATTCACAGTCCCTTAAAGCTTCAGGTTTTTAGCACAGGATTGCCTGTATTTCTAGTGCTGCACTTTGCTACAACCCACAGTCTCTCTCTGGCTGCAAACTTTAAACTGAGGCTAAATTCATTACTATGCACACAGTCAATGGCTTAACAGACTTGCACTTGCTGGCAGGACTTTACACAGTCGTTACTTGCAAAGCGACTACACTGCTGCACACACATTTATGTGGCATAGGGCTGAAAATCACGGTTTGAGCAGTTTTAGGGATGGTTACTTACTGTTATCAGTAGCAGTTTGCTGCGAAGGGGAAAAACGGGCTGCAGCCAGTTCTTGAAAGCCTTGGTACACAAACAAGCGGGCAGTCCTAGCGATCATCTTTTCAACCACCAAACTTGCAATTCTGACGATCGATTAGCGGGTTGAGCCCGATTTTAAACTATAAAGTCTATTTTTAAGCTGTTTACAATGAGTTTAACACTCTGCGACGCTCCTCCACTGCAAGTACACGCACTCCACTCACACTCCCTCTCAAATGCTGGGGCAGTCTCTGTAGAGCTGGCTGAGGGGCGGGACTGACTGCAGCCTGACCAACCACATGACGCCATGCAAATGAGCCTCTTCTTCCTCGCGAGGGCTCTTCTTCTCATGGCGATCGTCGAGCAGGCAAATTTAAACTGCAGAATGCAACTTTTTTTTTTTTCAACTGACTCCACGGCGGGAGCCCATTTCAGCCATTTAACATAGCCATTTACTCTGCAGTCTCTCAGACATTTCAAAAAGCATTTCCAATGTCCAGGGCACAATTTTCCTGTTGCTACCCCTAGTCTTCCACACTTTTCTTTACCACAGTTCATTTTAAAGCAGGCAAAACTCTGTTAACAATTTTGATGTAGGACAAGGGCACACTCTTTGGCTTTAATGCTCCTTGGTAAACAGTTGGCATTTTTAAACAGCAGCACAAGATTCACAGCACACAGCAACACACTAGGGAACTCGCTTCAGCTTTTAGGGCTACCCACTGCCAGACAGCCAAAACGCTAGCCCCCTTGCCCAAGCACCTTCCTCCCAGAACAAAATCCAAAGCGATGCCTCCATTTTTGTAACCCCTCACCACTGCCTTTTTGCCAGAATGACAGGTGGCATGCTGTTGAAGCTGACAGCAGTACCTGGTGGGGACTGGGTTCGGGAGGATGAGGTTACTCGGCACAGGGCTACCTAGGTTTGGCTACTCTGCACAGGGGCACCCAAGTAAATCTGAACACAGGAAGCAATAACTGTAATGTCCAGAACCAGGAATGGGATTCTTCAGTGTGGCTTTTATTCACATACTAGCTGAACAAAGCAAAGCATAGACAGACCCCCATGGGGCTACATTTCCTGGTAATGCAGATTAGAGACTACAGAACACTTTATCACCATTTCTAGCCCTCAGGCTTTGAACCCACCAGGCACACAGCCTGGACTTGCATGCAGCTTTGGATACACAGCCCAACTTGTACACACTTGGGTTTACCCCAACTGGCCTGGCTCCCCTGCCGGCCACTTGATCCGCGGTCCATTGGAAGAATGAACCAATTATCCCATTCATGGTCCATTGGAAGAATGAACCAATTATCCCATTTGCGCGGTCCATTGGAAGAATGAACCCATTATCCTGTCGTGGCTCCCCACACCACACTAGAGTCTGCGACTCCTAGAGAGAATTTTCCTTGTCGTGGCTCTCTTACACCACACTAGAGTCTGTGACCTTAGAGAGAATTTTCTCACAATCCCATGTCTGGGTACTTCCCATCACTGGCCAAGTGCCTGAGGCAAAGTAGAAACCACAGAAGAAATCCGTAGAGGTGGACCTGGTCACTAAAGATGGGGGGCCACCCACCTCCAGCTCCCACAGCCCATACCTGGCCATTTCCCTGGGAAAACTGAACCATTCCTTTGCTGAACTTCTAAATGTAGATTAAAGGGTAGACGTCTATCACATCTCCTCTACATATTTGCATCACACAAAACTCTGGGATTTGACACTACTTTACTTGCTTGGCCCATTTCTTTAGGCTTCCCAATATGTAGTCAAATCCCTAGATAGTCACACAAGTCCCAGGGTGAAGAAAACAATTTGCCCTTTTAGCCAGAGCAGACACTCACCCTTTAGTTTCAGGTGCCCCACAGGCAACTCACAAATCTTCCATCTTCCAAAATAAATCCTGGACTAAAACAGGCAGCTTTTCTTCCACTTAGCAGAATTAAGGGGTTGCCCCAGGAATCTGCTGTGAATCTTTACTCCCTCCCCCCAGAGGAAGGGGGCACTGAGACCCAAACAGCGGTCTCCACCACTTGAGTACAACTTCACTCCTTCAAGCCAAACTGCAGACTCTCCTTTGAAAACTCCCAACGTTCTACCTAACTCCCTTTGCTGCAGATTCCAATTTGGCTTATGCAGCTGTGAAAGTTCTATTGGTGATGTCATCCCTCAGTCTCAGCTGAGACTGAGAACAGAGTGAGACACTGTGAAACCCATTTAACTGGAGTTTCACAAGCTGCCTTCCCTGCCTACCACTAGGTCTTACTGGGATTCTAGTAACCCCGGGTAACAAGGGGGTTACAGATACTTCTGGGGCCTCGATTTATATGACAATAGAACAGTGGCACCTCATGGACTCAGTGATATCAGTTTTGAGGCCCTTTGAACATGCCACACAGGCAGTGAGTGGCGACACTGCCTCCATAAGCCAAGCCATTCCACTGCTGCGGATGCTGAGGCAGTCTTTATTGAATCTGGAGCATAGCCTTGATGTTTCTGGAGATTGTTCAAGCAGTGCCATGCTTAAACACATGCTGACAGTGTTGGACCGCAGTCACCACATTGCAAGTATTCTGCAAAGTTCCAAATTTGGAATAGCAACAATGCTGGGCCCACAATACAAATGTGGAATTGCATCCTTACTGGAGGGAGGGCCTGAACAGGTTTAAAATCTCAGTGGACAACTGGTGCGATTGGTTCATGGGGCACAGACGTCACGTGGCAAGTGCAATAAACCACAGCATGACAAGTCTGAAGGTCACTGTGGACTACTACTAGGCACATTCAGTAAGGTGGCTGCGGGTCCAAGTGGGATGTCAGCAAAACTAGTTGCCATTAACCCACTTTGGGGTACCTTGTCCCAAGTGGGAATCTGTGACATTAATGAATCCAGTGAACTGGAGGATGAGTCAGCAACAGGACTGCATGCAGCACAGAGAATGGTTGATTTGCATTTGTCTGAAAAAAGGCATCTGTCAGTAATTGACAATCCACTGCTGTACTGGAGTGGAAAGGTGAGTGAATGGCCAGAGCTGACTTCAGTGGCACTGAAGTACCTGATCAACCCACCCTCCAGTGTAAATGTGGAGAGAGTTTTCATTTCTGTGGGGGCATCGTACCAACCTCTCACTGAAAACTGTCAGCATGCTGACATTCATAAAAATGAATGAACGTCACATCCCACCTCGAACTACCACCTCTGTTTTCGTACCCCATCTCACTGATGGTTATGCTGATGATGTTGGAGAAGCAGACCATCCTGGTGGCAGCATCAAACGGCTGACCATTGAGGCTGACGATGCAATCATGGACAAAAAATTCCCTACTGGTCACAATTCTGACCTTGATGACTGCAAGGCCAGCTTCCTGTTTGATGAGGATGAGGTGTATGTTAGTAGTATTCAAGTCAATGGTTTAAAAGGCTGTCACATTTTATTAATGGTACTTTTTTGTTTTCATAAAATAAAACCAGTGTTCTTGACTTACTTGTGTTTCATAATTCAGATTGGCACAATTAATGCCCCATCACAATCATTCCATTTTACCTTCCCCTTGGTATATCTTCTGTTTCCACTTAAAGAGCAGGTACCCACTGTCAGGTACCTAGCCCACCTCACACATATATAATAGCCAATCTGCTTCACTATTGAGTGCTGTAATAAAAATTCCATGCACTTCCCTCCAGTTACAAAATTATAGCACCCTCAATGTGCACCCCCATAAAAAACAGAGCCATGGTTGTACAGGTTGGTGCACTGACCACTTGCACCAAGGTGAGTTCCTTTGGGGCAACGGCACACCTCCACAGATTACATTTCACTGCACTGCTATCCCCAGGCAGTGTAGTAAAGAACTCCCACACTAATGGAGTGTGGGGAGGACCGGGCACATACATGGGGGCCCCAGGTGTTGTTGGAGCCAGGGGCTACTGCTGCACAGTTGGGGCTGGAGGTGCAGAAACCTGCTGCTGCTGCTGTGACTGCTGTGGCTCCTCCTCTCTGACTTCCTGCTGCTAAGCCACTGGTGCAGGGGCCATAGCAGGTGGTGGCACTGGGGGGGCACTGGTAGGTGCTACAGAAGGTGGTGCTTCCATGGCACCAAGTCCACTACCTCCTGCTTTGGGGGGGAACACTACTCAAGATGGTGCTCCAGTCCAAACGCAGCCTGCCACCACGTGTGCATACACCAATGCTACATCTGCGAAAACCACCTCTCTCCCACTCTATTCTGGTCTCTCTCTCTCTCTCTCTCTCTCACTCACACACACACACAAAAAAATTAACAAATACCAAATAATAAACTGAAATACTTCACAAACACAAATCCAGACAACAAACAGACTTTCAAAAGACAAAAAAAAATCAGCGAATTAGCAAAAAAATGTAAAGGTTTATGGTCATTTTAGTTTCTAGATTTAGTCTCCTCTCTAACTCTCTGTTCAATCAGCTCTTTCTCCTCCCGCAAGGGGAAAGTGAAACTCTCTTTCAAGCATGATTCACTTCCTGCCTGCCTGAAGCATGTGACCTAGACATTGTAAGTCATGTGATGTGTGTGGGCTGCCTGTGAATTCTCACTCTGCCTTTAAGGTGAAGTAACGTGGAGTGAGCAACGTGAAGTCATTATCACCATTATTATAGGTGAAGTGGCAAAGTAGTGGTTTTCAATGGGTGCTTTGAGTAGCCAGACAGTAATGTGAAGTGGGCTACTTTGTGTCTACTCTGATAGTGGAATTTAACTTTTCTGCATCTCTAGTCACAGTGCACAGAGATGCATACAGAGACACATGCAGAGACATACGGGACTGTGTCTGCATGTGTCTGCTGTGTCTGCTGAGGCCAGAGAGAAGGTGAGCAGTCCTTTATCTCCTACTGTTTGTTGTGAGGGTTGCAATTAAAAAACTTAAGTAGGGAGATATAACTTTGTATACAGTGCCATGTAGACCTTTCACTAGCTTTGAAATACAGAATGTAGAATGGTTGCACTACCATCAAGCCAAGGCATTGTTTGTTCATTATACTTCAATCTTAAAATGGCTCAGGTACCACAAATACTAGATCTGCTGATTAAGCAAGGGGTAATACACAGATGTATAGTATGTCATATGTCAGGTTTGGTCCTGAATGTTGATGGGAAATATGACACATGTATTACTATAGCCAATATGGCAATGGGAATAAAAAATGTACAAACTGAACTACAAAATGCATTAGATATAAATAAAATTGCTGCATTTGTCAATAGCATAGATAAAGAGATTAAAAAGGTAAATGCTGAACCCCCCAAAAAAATGGAAAAGGTACTACCCTGGCAGTGTATCTGCTACTGATACTAGCTCTTCTCCTAAAATACATGTTGGAAAAAAAAGCTATGATGAGAACAACTCTGAATGGTGCCAAGCAACGAAACATAATCCTAGAAAATGTAAACAAACTTATTCAAATGGTTGTGTATCAACCAGTAACAGGTTTTCTATATTAGAAATGGGCATCATTAATGTTGCAGACAATAACAACCCTGCTGCAACTAGCCCCCAGCCTGAACATAAAGTGGTCATTGACGATTCCATAATTAAATATATAGATGAATATCTTTGCAGAAACAGTAATCAAAACATCATGGTAATTGCCTTCCAGGTGTTAAAATTGGAGATGTAGAAAAATGTATTAACAAATTGCAAATACCTCATAACAGTTCTATTATACTACACATCAGCACTAACGATGTAGGGAAAAAACTTGAAAAGGATATTTGTTTGGCTGTAGTGTCTCTTGATCAAAACTTAAGAATAAAGGTTACAAAGTGACTATCTCCTGCATACTGCCCATTCCCAGGGCCCATCCTGAAAAAACAAAACAATATATTGGATTAACTGTCAACTGAAAAACCAGTATAGAGGTCACAACCAACACTATATTGATAACTGGAATGACTTTGCCTATAAAAGAGAATTGTTTGCTAAAGACAGCCTACACTTAAATAAAACAGGGGCAAGAATCCTAGGTGTAAATTTTGAAGAAAAAATTATGGATTTGAATTTAAACTAAGAAGTATGGAGGCAACATATAAAAAGGTAAAATTCATGATTACTCAAAACATACCTAACATTGTACACTCCACCACTTGTAGTAAAATCAGCATGATTCAAATGAATGCTAGATGTTTAAATAATAAAGTCGACGAATTAAAGGCTTTAATAGATATTCAAAAACCATACATTATAGCTATTACTGAGAGCTGGGATGATGAAAAATCTGCTTGGGATCAAAACTTCCCAGGTTTTACTATATAGAAATGTAACACTAAACAGAAGAAAGGTGAGGATGTTGCCCTTTTAGTGGATGAAAAAATTATTTCAACCAATGTAAGAGATGTCATCAAAACTCATCAATTACAAACGGAAACCAACTGGGTCATTGTTAAAGATAAATACTCTAACCCATTGTACATAGGGGTTTGTTATCAACCTCCAATGTGTCCTACAGATATTTATGACACTATTCTCAAGGAAACTGAAAATGCAGCAGAACCCGGGGATACAATAGTGATGGGTGATTTTAACCTTGGGGACATTAACTGGCAGACAAAGATGTCTCCCACAGCAAAGGGTACTAAACTACTCTCTGTCTGTGCTAGATTACACATAGGGATGCAGTGAAATGAAATTGTGCTGGTGAAATTGTGGCAAAAGCGTCAATTTTGCCATGTGAAATGTTTTACGTAACTGTGGTGAAATTTCACAATTTCACCTGCAATTTCGCCAGCTCACCAGTCCAGTACAGATGGCAAAATTTCACCCTCAGGTGGTGAATTTTCATCCGCGGGTGGTGAAATTCCACCAGCAGTGGTGAAATTGTGCCCACAGGTGAAATTTCACTGGCTTGGGGTGAAATTTCACTCACAACTGCAGGCAAAATTTCACATTTCACCTAGTAAAATATTTCACGTAATGCATTGATTACATGAAATACTCCAATTTTGCACAACACTAATTACACATGCAACAACATGTAAATACCAACACTAGACAACACAAAATTCTAGACTTGGTCATGGCCTCAAATAATCTACAAATTAATAACTTCAGATGTAGTTCACCCCCTAAGTAATAGTGACCATAACATGGTTCACTTTCAATCAGTTAATAAAATATTTCAAACTGACTGTAAGATAACCATGTACATGTATAATCGAGTAGATGTGGCAGCATTACAGGATTCCTTTAGCAATATAAACTGGTCAAAAGATTTATCTAGCAAAACTATGGAAAAAATATGAGGCGTCATTAAGAACACCATCACTGATAATTGTAAATGGTATATTCCTACAAAACTCAAAAACTATGACAAGAAAAGAAGGCCTAAATAGCTAAACCATAAAATTGAATGGTTATTAAAGAAAAAGGACAATGTTGAAAAAAATTACATGAAAAATTCAACCGGGCCAAAGTGGCAGTCTTACTTAATTCTTCAAAATAAATGTAAAAAAAGAAATTAGAAAGGCAAAACAAATATATGAAGATAAGTTAGCATTAGAGGCTTGCAAAGATAGTTACAAAAATGTTTACACCTATATCAATTCATTAAAAAAACATCTTACAAAGTAGGTCCCATATTAAAAGATGGGTAATTACTCACAAATAATACCGACATGGCAAATGCATTAAATACTTACTTTAGTAATATATATATAATTCTACAAATTATACAATAAACATAAAAACTACTAATGACTCACCTATAACGTATGATATGGTCAAGATTCATGAAAAATCGATTCAACAAAAGGGAAAAATAACCTTATGCCCAGATTGCATAAGTGGCTATATGCTCTATTTATTAGCTGATGTTCTTAAATCTCCACTTAAATTATTGTTTGATACTTGCCTTATGGAGGGCAGTGTTCCAACAGATTGAAAAATAGTGTATGTCGTACCAATATAGAAAAAAGGCTCTAAACAGGATTGTGGAAATTATAGGCCTATCAGTCTTACGTCAACAACAAGTAAAATTCTGGAAAGCTCATTAAAGGATGAAATAACTCTTTTATTACATTCTATGGACCACGAGCAACATGGGTTCATTAGAAAATGTAGCACTATCACTAATCTCGCAAGTTTTTATGAAAAGATCAGTAAGTTCTTAGATACGAATACACCTAACGATATCATTTTTCTGGATTTCAGCAAGGCTTTTGACTGGTTCCCACATATTCTGTTAATTGATAAAATTCAACATCTTAACATTAATGAATCCATAATTACCTGAATAAGTAGTTGACTAACAGAACAGAACACAAACAGTTACTATAGAAGGTAACATGTCCAACATCACTACGATCACAAGTAGCATACCCCCGGGGCTCAGTATTAAGACCGGCAGTGTTTTAACTGTATATCTCAAATCTCACTAAAGAGCTACTTAATAATTTAGTTAAATATGCCAACGATATAAAAATTAGAGACCCTTGCAAAACACAAACTAACCAACAAGATCTACAAAATGATCTTGATAAAATATCCATATGAATGCAACACTGGGGCATGAAATTAAATGAAGACACGTTTAAAGTTACGCATCTAGGAAAATCAAATCCTAGACATAGTTATACAATTAATTTATTTATTTTATTTATTTGCTTTTGGTAACTGGGTGGGTGCACTAGGCATGGGGATGTCTATTTTCAGGCACGACCCGGGAGAATTCAAGTAGACAATACATAAGCACACCATGTGATGCAGCACATGAAATAGGTAATACAGTGGGAGGGGGTCAACACAATTAACATTAAAGGTTGAGCGAAATATAGTTTAGAACAAGGTCAGGGTACAAGTAGTGCAACATTAGACAAGGTTGATAAGGTATGGACAAATGCAAAACAAATGAAATACTGAGTAAAAAAAAATGGATGAGATGGACAAGATTCAATGGTTCAATCTTACAAACAACGATAAATGAAAATGACTTAGGTGTACAAATTATGGAAGATTTATGTAGTTCCAAACAAGTAAATTTTGCTGTTAGCAAAACAAACAGAGTTACATGGGCCACTAGGCATAACATTTACTTAAAAAAACCTGAAGGTATCGTGCCATTATTCAGGGCCTATGTCAGGCCACATTTGGAGTATGCTGCCCAGGTATGGTTTCCTTACAAATGACAGGACTGTTTATTGCTTGAAAAAGTTCAAAGGAGATATACAAAAATTATAAACAGATTAAAGAATTAGACCTACGATGGAAGACTGTCGGAATTAAATGTAATGCCCTTAGAACTCCGAAGATTAAGGGAGATTTGTTACTAATGTATGACCTTATACAGGATCCATAGATGATGAGTGAGTGGGAGATGAGCTTCAAAAATGAAAAAGGTAATAGAAGAGGTCATCCACTGCAAATCCAAGGAAGGTACCATAAACACATCAACAGGAAATATTTGTATATGTGCCAAATAGTCAACCCATGGAATAGCCTGCCCCTGGAGGTAATTAAAAGTGAAACCAAAGAAACATTCAAAAGGTGATTAGATAAACATTTATTGAGTGGCAATACATTGAAATATTATGCTTATGGGATGGGCAGAATGTGAAGAGATCTGGATAAACTGTCAAAATGGTCAGAAGAGTGACAACTGGGGTTTAATGCAAGGAACTGCAAGTTCATGCACATAGGGAAGAGAAACCCTGAAGCTACCTATAGGTCGGGAGGGGAGTTACTGGCAATTGCAAGGGAGGAAAGAGACTTGGGCATCATCATCTCAGATGACCTGAAATCATCCAAGCAGACCACTAAAGCAGTAGATAAGGCTAGAGGGATGTTGGGGTGTACTAGTAGGGGTAACACAAGTGGTAAGAGGAAGATAATAATCCCTCTTTACAAGACACTTGTTAGGCCCCATCTGGAGTACTGCATACAGTACTGGAGGCTACACCTGCACAAGGACATTAACAAAATGGAGGCAGTCCAGAGAAGGGCAACCAAAATGGTGCAGAGACTGCATCAGAAAACATATGAGGACAGATTAACAGAGCTCAATATGTATACCCTAGAGTAAAGGAGGGGGAGAGGTGATATGATCGAAACATTCAAACATCTTAAGGGCATTAACAAGGTGAAAAAGTCTAACATGTTTAAATATAAGAAAATAGCAGGACAAGAGGACACAGCATGAGATTAGAGGGAGGACGGTTAAGGGGTAATGTGAGGAAGTTCTTTTTCACAGAAAGAGTGGTGGATGCATGGAATGGCCTACCTCAAGAAGTGGTGGATATGAATACAGTGCAGGGCTTCAAACAGGCATGGGATAGGCATAAGGGAGCAATACAGATGAGTATGAATAGATAGGCCATTGGCAGAGTACAGGTCTATAGCACATTCATAAGGTAGAAAAAATGAGCAGACTGGATTGGCCTTGCTGTCCTTATCTGCTGTCAACTACTATGTTTCTATGTTTTTATGTTTTTTTAAAAATGGAAGCAGTTATGGGCCTATGGCCCCCTTGCTTCTGAACCTACTTAGTATGATACCTAGTATGATACAAGCCAGACACCTGAATGTGTAAAATGGGTTATTGATGAGGTGCTACAAGAAAAAGAAAGGGTGAGATATTCAAACCGATAGTTATGCCCAAGAATATAGGAGACAGCAGCTAGAACTAGTTTATGACATTCCTGAATCTGGGCACCTAGGGATAAAGACAGAGTAGGAGTAGGCTTTTGCAGAACTTTTACTGACCCACCACCTGCCCAGATGTGGCTCGGTACTGAAAAATCTCTTTAGTGTGCCACAAGACAGGGAAGGCCCTTCACCAGTCATGATCTTCAACCCATGCTAACTATCTTGTATGATTAGTGCACGATAAGGTAGCTTAACATTTTGCCATGTTATCCACAGGGGAACAACTTGTGTGAACATGGTAATTCCTTGTGTAACCCCCTTGTTACCCGGGGTTACTAGAATCCCAGTAAGACCTAGTGGTAGGCAGGGAAGGCAGCTTGTGAAACTCCAGTTAAATGGATTTCACACTGTCTCACTCTGTTCTCAGTCTCAGCTGAGACTGAGGGATGACATCACCAATAGAACTATCGCAGCTGCATGAGCCACATTGGAATCTGCAACAAGGGAGTTGGTATAGAACGTTGGGAGGTTTAAACAGATTCAGTCAGTTCAGTGTGGAGTTGGTGTTGGGAGCTTGCTGTGAAAGCAGCTCAGTTAAGGCTCTTGGAGCCTCAGCCCTGACAGAGGGCTACTTTTAGGTAATAAGGGTGTGTGTCTACACCAGAAGAGAGACACAGAAGATAATTGAAGTGGTGGAGACCACTGTTTTCGGGTCTCAGTGTCCCCTCCCTTCGGGGATGGGGGCAGGAAAGGGTTCCCTGCAGATTTCTGGGGCAACCCCCTAGTTCTGCTTGTAAAGGAAAAGCTGCCTATGTGTTGCAGAGTTTATGTGGGAGAACAAGAAGACTTGTGAGTCGCCTGTGGGGCACCTGCAACTGGAGGGTGAGTGTCTGCTCTTCCTGAAAGGGCCTATGTTTTTCACCCTGGGACTTGTGTGACAATGTGGGGACTGAACTACTAAAATAGTGGGAAGCCTAGAGTAATGGGCTAAGCAACAAGTAAAAGTAGGTTCAAGTCCAGAGCTTGTTGGGGTGAAAATGATATGTAGAGGAGATGTGACAGACGTCTACCCAGAATCTACATTTGCAAGTGTTCAGTAAAGGAATTGTTTAGTTTCCAGAGAAATGGCCTGGTATGGACTGTGCGAGCTGGAGGTGGGAGGCCCCCCATCTTTAGTGACCAGGTCCACCTCTACGGATTTGCTCTGTGGATTTCTACTTTACTCAGGCACTTGGCCAGTGATGAGGGAAGTGCCCAGATGTGGGATTGTAAGGAAAATTCTCTCTAGGAGTCAAAGGCTCTAGTGTGGTTTGGGGAGCCACAACAGGATAATTGGTTCATTCCTCAAATGGACCACGGATCAAGTGGCCGACGGGGGAGCCGGGCCAGTGGGGAAAACCAAAGTAGTGTACAAGTCAGGCTGTGTACCCAAAGCTGCGTGCAAGTCCAGGCTGTGTGCCTGGTGGGTTTAGAGCCTGAGGGCTGGAAATAGTGATAAAGTGTTCTGTTGTCTCTAATCTGCATTACCAGGAATGGAGCCCCATGGTGGTCCGCCTATGCTTTGTTTGTTCAGCTTGGATGTGAATAAAAAGCCACACTGGAGAATCCCATTTCTGGTTCTGGACATTACAGTCATTGCTTCCTGTGTTCGGATTTACTTGGGTGCCCCTGTGCAGACTAGCCAAACCTATGTCCCCTGTGCCGAGTAACCTCATCCTCCCCGAACCCAGTCCCCACCAGGTACTGCTGTCAGCTTCAACAGCATGCCACCTGTCATTTTGCTAAAAAGGCAGGGGTGAGGGGTTACAAAAATGGAGGCACCGCTTTGGATTTTGTTCAGGGAGGAAGGTGCTTGGGCAAGGGTGTAGCATTTTGGCTGTCTGGCAGTGGGTAGCCCAAAAAATCTGAAGCAAGTACCTAGTGTGTGTTGCTGTGTGCTGTGGACCTTGTGCTGCTGTTTAAAATTGCCAACTGTTTACCAAGGAGCAGTAAAGCCAAAGAGTGTGCCCTTGTCCTGCATCAAATTGTTTACAGCGTTTTTGCCTGCTTTTAAAATGAATTGTTGTAAAGAAAAGTGTGGAAGACTAGGGGTAGCAACAGGAAAATTGTGCCCTGGACATTGGAAATGCTTTTTGAATTGAATGAGAGACTTGCAGGTCTAATGGCTATGTTAAATGGTTGAAATGGGCTCCCGCCGTGGAGTCAGTTGATAAAGAAAAAAAGTTGCATTCTGCAGTTTAAATTTGCCTGCTCGATGATCGCCGTGAGGAGAAGAGCCCTCGCGAGGAAGAAAAGGCTCATTTGCATGGCGTCATGTGATTGGTCAGGCTGAGATCAGTCCCACCCCTCAGCCAACTCTACAGTGACTGCCCCAGCATTCGAGAGGGAATGTGAGTGGAGTGCATGTACTGGCTAATGGAGGAGCGTTGTGGAGTGTTAAAAATCGCTGTAAACTTTGTAAAAATAGACTATCTCGTTTAAAATCAGGCTCAACCTGCTAATCAATCGTCGGAATTGCAAAAGTGGTGGTTGAGAAGACGATCGGCAGGACTGCCCGCCCGTTTCTGTTCTGAGGCCTCCAAGAACTGGCTGCAGGCCGTTTTTCCCCATCGCAGCAAATTGCTACTGATAACAGTAAGTAACAACATGGAAACTGCTCAAACAGTGATTTTCAGCCCTATGCCATATAAATGTGTGTGCAGCAGTGTAGTCGCTTTGCAAGTAACGACTGTGTAAAAGTCCTGCCAGCAAGTGCAAGGCTGTTAAGCCATTGACTGTGTGCATAGTAATGAATTCAGCCTCAGTTTAAAGTTTAAAGCCAGAGAGAGACTGTGAGTTGTAGCCAATGTGCAGCACTAGTGTTTACAGGCAATCATGTGCTTAAAAAACCTGAAGCTTGAAGGGACTGTGAATCAGAGAGATGTTTCCAGCATGTAAAAAGTCCATGGAAAATCAAGTAAATGTGTTTAGAACAAGAACAGAGCAAGTTGTGCAGTTTGAGCAAAAGTTATCAGTAGTTTGCGTAAATCGGGTGTGCAGTGGCTTGACCCAATTTCTGAATGTTGATGCACAGGAGTGCTGCCGCCGCCATTACAGGGTGGGGTAGTAAAGTAAACACAGCAGCAGAGGAGCCATTTTACAACTAAAGAGTGTGTTCAGTAAAGTGGGACTTTCAGTTACAGTGAACTTTTGTTTGTTTTTCTGCACTTATGGCCTCAGGACCAGCTCATTACCCAGATCATGCCCGGGTTGCAGTAACAGCAGCAGCAGTGAATAGACTGAGGGATATTGAAAAGTGGTGCTATGGAGGACAACTGCCCACTCATGTGGCGGTTCCTGGTTATCCAGTGCATGTATGTCAAATATGCTTGAGAGCTGGAAGGGACGTCTTCATGATTCCTCACTGTGCTGGATGCCTAGAAAAATATGGCTTGTATAAAGCGCCTCCAATTTGGTTGGCTCCCACATGGACAAAAGTTCAGGAATCTGTAGTTGGCAACACACAGCACCAGGTGGAGCCTGTGGAGGAAGGCTCCTTGAGGGAGTGTGGCACAAAGCTAGAGGGTGCAGAGTTAGAGACAGAACCAGAAGTTGAAGTTTCGGATGCTGGATCCCAGAAGGAAAGTTTGGATAAAGCATCAATAGGCCCCTGGAAGGGGGGACCTAGCCCAAGTCTCTTAGGCGAAGATGAGATGCGGGAGGCCTTTGAGTGGGAGGTGTCGACCTCCGTGCCTAGTGATGAGTGGATAGTCTCAGGAGTGAGAACGACTGCTCACTCCTGGGCTCAGATCCTCAGTGAAGAGAAAGATGAGGGGGAATCTATGCGGCCTTGTGAAAAAGGAACCGGTACACAGTCTCAATATCTTGCCTCGGAGGAATGCATGGAAGAAAGTGGTGATGCCACTGCCCTGGCTTCGCAAGAGGAAGAAGTCAGGGATCCATTTCTAATTTCTTTAAGGATGCGTAGCTGGCAGAACCAGGACTGGCCACCCCCAAGCCAGGCCAGCGGTCTTAGATTGACCAAAGCAAGTAAAGAGGAGAGACTGGTTCGTAGAAAGGCAAATGAGATCTATGGTATGACCTGTTCTACCTTTCCTTAAAAAGTCTGGGAGGAGATTGAGAACAGCAGGAAATCCTGGATCTGGGACGAAGCAATGAAAAGTGTGCATCCTGGGGCCAACAAGCATGTAAAGAACAGACTGTTTCACGAGAAGTATACCCAGTGGAAGAGAGGCAGGACACTGTTTATAGACAGAGTGAGAGTAGTGGATGGAGAGGGCCATGAAATCTCCCACTGTGTGAATTATGTGCGCCCAGATGGGGTAATAATTCAAGCTCCTGACTCCCGGTACTATTGGCCTCAGTGCAAGGACCTCTCAGCAAATGTGCCCGTGCCTACTAAATGGAAAGCCGAGCAGTGGTAGACAATACTGCCACACCAGACTGTGAAGTACCTTTATTGATCCGCCATTATGGACATCCAGGACTCAGGTGCCCCATATTCATCAGTTCTACAATGTACTGGCCTCTCCAGAATCCATCGACTGACCCAACATATGACTTCAGATCCAGAGAGGACACCAACCCAGCTGTATCCTGTTCATCGCCTGGTAATCGGATGACGTCGGACCAGCTGTTTTCTTTTTGTTCCTGTTTTAAGGTTGCATCTCCAGAGATGACATCAGTACAGCAGTTCCCAGATGTGCCCTCCTGTGGTTCCCGGAAGATGTCCGCCCAGCTGTATCAGAAGAAATGCTGCCAGGGAGAGTCTTTGTCAGAGGTGCAGGTCGGTGCAGAATTTCCATTCTACAAGGGCCTGGTAAGTCCGAACTTTTCTATCTTTATGACATTGCAGTACACACCCTACACTAGCAGACTTCAAAATGTGTAAACTGTGAGCAAAGACTCTCCCCTTCGGGACTTTGGCCTGATAGAACTGTGCTTCACCGGGCTCCAGCCCAGGAGAGACTCTTTATTGGACTAGCCTTCGGGCATTGTGGTCACTAGTTGGGACTTTTAGGGCACTCCATCCCCCAAATGTGTATTGTAAATAATGTCGTTATTTCTAATGTAAATACTGTTTTTCTACCTTTTCTAAAAAAAATCTTTTTGGGATTCTTCAGTGTTTTGATGGTAGGGGTTTAGGTAGACTGTGTATGCAGTTTAGGAGTGTGTGTTGTCTTTCTTTTTCTTACAGGTGTTCCTGGGAAGACAGAAGAGAAGACAAGAAGAGGAGGAGGGGCTCATCGGAGTTCCTCACTAGTACTTTAGTGTGTAGAAATTTAAAGTACTGTGGTGTTATTGCTGTTTGTTGCTGTATTAACCATTTCCTTCCACAGGTGTGGTCGTGGGGGTAGGGAGGAGGCAGTAAAATGGTATAAAATGTGGAATTCTAATGGTGTGTGGTTGCAGGTTGCCCAAGGTCGGGGAGGTCCCCTGGTTGTTTTTGTTTTGGGGGTATTAGGTTAAAAGCAGATAGATTTTCCCTAGAGGGTTAGGAGGGATAGACAGGCTGTGGTCCTGAATGGCCATTGGGACAGCAGTGCTGATCTATCAGGGCTATGCTCTGGATAGTTCTACCAGAGCCACTAGGTGTCCTTAGTAAGTGGATAGTGTAGAGGCTGATATGTCAGCTAAAGGCCTCTAGGCCCTTAGTGTTGCCTGCTTGTGCTCGCACATGGTAGGAGGGGGCCTGATCACCCCCCTCCACAGGTAGCACATAGGGTGGGATGGCCTAAGGCTGGGTAAATAATGACTGCGGACAGTCATTTTCCTGGTCAAGGGTGAGTGTAACCCCCTTGTTACCCGGGGTTACTAGAATCCCAGTAAGACCTAGTGGTAGGCAGGGAAGGCAGCTTGTGAAACTCCAGTTAAATGGATTTCACACTGTCTCACTCTGTCCTCAGTCTCAGCTGAGAATGTGGGATGACTTCACCAATAGAACTATCGCAGCTGCATGAGCCACATTGGAATCTGCAGCAAGGGAGTTGGTATAGAATGTTGGGAGGTTTAAACAGATTCAGTCAGTTCAGTGTGGAGTTGGTGTTGGGAGCTTGCTGTGAAAGCAGCATAGCAGCTCAGTTAAGGCTCTTGGAGCCTCAGCCCTGACAGAGGGCTACTTTTAGGTAATAAGGGTGTGTGTCTCCACCAGAAGAGAGACACAGAAGATAATTGAAGTGGTGGAGACCGCTGTTTTTGGGTCTCAGTGTCCCCACCCTTCGAGGATGGGGGGCAGGAAAGGGTTCCCTGCAGATTCCTGGGGCAACCCCCTAGTTCTGCTTGTAAAGAAAAAGCTGCCTATGTGTTCCAGAGTTTATTTGGGAGAACAAGAAGACTTGTGAGTCACCTGTGGGGCACCTGCAACTGGAGGGTGAGTGTCTGCTCTTCCTGAAAGGGCCTATATTTTTCACCCTGGGACTTGTGTGACAATGTGGGGATTGAACTACTAAAATAGTGGGAAGCCTAGAGTAATGGGCTAAGCAACAAGTAAAAGTAGGTTCAAGTCCAGAGCTTGTTGGGATGAAAATGATATGTAGAGGAGATGTGACAGACGTCTACCCAGAATCTACATTTGCAAGTTTTCAGTAAAGGGATTGTTTAGTTTCCAGAGAAATGGCCGGGTATGGACTGTGCGTGCCGGAGGTGGGAGGTGCCCCATCTTTAGTGACCAAGTCCACCTCTACAGATTTGCTCTGTGGATTTCTACTTTACCTCAGGCACTTGGCCAGTGATGAGGGAAGTACCCAGACATGGGATTGTAAGGGAAATTCTCTCTAGGAGTTGAAGGCTCTAGTGTTGTTTGGGACCCCACAACAGGATAATTGGTTCATTCCTCAAATGGACCGCAGATCAAGTGGCTGGCGGGGGAGCCGGCCAGTGGGGAAAACCATGCAGTGGCATGTCAGCTTGTGCACCAAAGCTGCGCGCAGTAAGTCCGGCTGTGTGCCTGGTGGGTTTAGAGCCTGAGGACTGGAAATAGTGATAAAGTGTTCTGTTGTCTCTAATCTGCATTACCAGGAATGGAGCCCATGGTGGTCCGTCTATGCTTTGTTTGTTCAGCTTGGATGTGAATAAAAGCCACACTGAAGAATCCCATTTCTGGTTCTGGACATTACAGTTATTGCTTCCTGTGTTCGGATTTACTTGGGTGCCCCTGTGCAGAGTAGCCAAACCTAGGTCCCCTGTGCCGAGTAACCTCATCCTCCCCGAACCCAGTCCCCACCAGGTACTGCTGTCAGCTTCAACAGCATGCCAGCTGTCGTTTTGCTAAAAAGGCAGGGGTGAGGGGTTACACTTGGTAAAATACATGTTCTACATCTTAACAGACAAACATCACAGATACAAATATTTGCCCTCTTACTATTTGCCTATAAGGAGTTTCTAAAGAAATACACAGAATTCTCAGCCTTTGAACTATTCTGGGCACATAGGGTGAGAGAAAATAGCATTATCCAGTACTGTATGTACTGAACTTCTATGAGAGTTTAACAGGATACATGGGCTTCACACAGGATAATCTCCTGCATGCTCAGAACAAGCAGAAAACATGGCATGATTTGGGTGCAAGGGCACAAGCATCGCAGGTTGGGCAGCGTGTAATGTCATTTATTCCAGTTAAAACACAATAAACTGCAGGCTGACTGGGATGGTCCTTTTGTTGTAACTAAGAAACTGAATGATGTGAATAATTTGTTCAAACAATCAGGCCATCATGCAATCACTGAACATATGTTAATATGCTCAAGCCATAACATGCCTTGGAGGAGCTAGTTTTGCTAGCAATATGTTCTCCAGCAGAGGACATGGAGGACCCTATAATTGAAAGCCTGAGGAAAGCAGGGGTTAGACATCAATGAATGTAGTCAAGCTTTTCACACATTTGAAGCTAGATCAGAGGCAGACATTGGAAGGGTGCTGCAAACATTTGAGACTGTTCACTTTCAAACAGGGATAGAACAAAATTGCCAGAGCATGAAGTCAAGTCAGGTTGAAATAAACCTGTTAGACAAAGTGCTTACAGAAGCCTTGCTAGTGTCAGAGACCAGATGCACAATGAGGTAGTGGAGATGAGACAACTGGGGGTGATATAGGAATGTAATAGCCATTATGCTTCACCAATAGTCCTGATCCCTAAAATGATAGGTCTTCCTGGTTCATGTGGATTACTGCAAACTTAAATTAAACACAGTGACCATTGCATACTCTATGCCTAGAACTGAGGAAATCCTGGAATACTTAGGAGCATCGAATACCTCACCATCGTCAATCAAACTAAAGGGTGCTGGCAGGTAATACTGGATATATAGGCCTTGGAGTGGTCTGCATTTGTCACACTCTTTGGACTGTATGAATTCTTAGTCATTCCCTTAAAGATGAAAAAAGCTAGAACAACTTTCTTAAGGTTGGTGGAGTAAATCCTTAATGGGGTGGGAGAATTTACAGTTGCATATATGGATGATAGCACCATGAACAGCCAAACCTGGGTAGAACATGCTGAGCATGCAAGGTGGGCACTGACCAGGCTACAAAAACAGGCCTCAGAATCAAGGCTGCTAAGTGGCAGATACAGTTGACATACCTAGGACATCATGTTGGGGGTTGGCACATCAAACCCAAATCAGCAAAGTTGTAGGCAATGCATGATTGGGGTAGATCTATCACCAAGTGGAAACTGAGAGCTTTCCTGGGGATAGTAGCTACTACCAGAAGTTTGTGCTACACTTCACTGATGTGGCTGCACCACTAACTGACCTCACAGCCAAATAAGCGCAAGACATACTGTAGTGGTATAGACTGAGAAATGTGAAAAGGCATTTGAGCAGCTCAAAAGTGGTGATGGTTATGGCATTCTGAGGGCTCCTTGCAAAATGGAATCCTACTTGTATGGAGATCACTTCCAGGTCTTTAACAATCAAATGGCTCAATCAAATAAGTAGGAAAAGTGTCAGACTATTAAGTTGGAGCCTGGCTCTGCAAGCCTATGACATGACTGCAAGTTATCACTCAGGAAGACAATGCAGACACATGCACTGAGCCACCAAATAGAATAGGGGCCTAGACAGAAAATTGATACACACATGGATCAGAATAAGAAATATATGCCTAATAAGAACCAAGCCTTTTTTAATATTTTTATAGGGGTGGAGTGGATTAGGAGTTATATAACATGGTGTCACGTGGTTCAGGATAGGTGTATAAGCTGCACATGTAACTTGGGTAAATAGCATAGGCATTTCTTTTTCTGAACAGATATGGATCTTAGTTTGGGAAATAATTTGTTATTGTCTTTTTGATTCACTGAGATAAGAGTATCCTTCATGATGCTTGAACAGTTATGGGATAAAAACATATCAGCAGAGGTACCCCAGGGGTGAATCTCAAAGACATCCTTTATGGTGGCAAACCTCTAAGACCCTGGTTCACACCTCTGCTGGCACAAAATTACATAAAAATAGGGATGTCTGAGAAAGAAAAGAGGAATATGCAAAGCAAGACACCTGATTTGAACAGACAAAGGATCAGAATCTTGCATTTTAACCAGCTAACATTCAGTACAGAGCATTATTTTTCAGTCATCATGAATGTATAACTATCGTCTGTAAATAATTAGGAGAAATACTACTTTCCTACAATTCCTTTAATGTGTGGACTGAATTCCATACCCAAGGCAGTGACAATGTCACTCTAAGACACATCTACTGAAGGTAGTCTGGTACATCCAGAAGAGAGAACTTGTGGGACAGAATCAATTAATTTTAACAGGTGAGCCATATTCTAGAATTGTGCCAGTAAGGTTGCATACAGGTAACAGGCCAGAGTGGAAAGCCTGCTAAGTCATTCCCTTGGTCAAGTCTTTCAAGGATGGCAGCAGGATATTGTGCAACAGACAGAGAGAATATTGCATGGGCAACCATGCACAACCAGCCTATTGTGCCACAGAGAGGTTACCTCAGACCTTGAGAGTGAAGCTCGAGAGGTTTGAGGTAATCAGAACCCTGAGGTAGCACAATAAGCTGGTTGGGCATATGGTTGCCCATGCAATATTTTTTTATAGTGTATAGTCCCCTTCCCCTTTACCAAGAGAGTTGTCAATGCTGTTTTAACACTTTTTTTATTTTTAAAATTAAAAAAAAAAGTGCATGGCCAAGTTGATTCTGGGAGTTAGGGCTGGTTGCTAGGGTGTGATGTGTGGTTGCTAAGGTGCAGACATCCCTACGATTGTAGCACAGCCTGCTATTGGCTGTCAATCAGGTGGGGGAAGAATTTTAAAAAAAATGGTGGATGTATCTCTCTCTTAGCGAGAGGACATGGGCTATGAGGAACAGACCTCTGTTCTGTGAGTAAATTTAAATATCTGGTTGATCCTGCTTTTTATTTGCCATTTTTTGTGGCATTCTTCTGTTTTTCCTGCTCTTCTATGATTTTTTTCCTCTCATCAGCCACTTTTGTAAGTACTGCCTCCGCCATTGTGCCAGTTGCGTTTCATTAACTGCTTGAGGAGTGCGCGCTGGTACTGAGGCTGAACACAGGTGTTTTGTTTACAAGACAGTGCGTGGAACTTCTAAAGGTGTTTGAAATGTTGTTGTACCATAGTAGAGTACAGTCACGTTCTATGACCTTTTGAACTGTGGTACAACAACATTTTCAAAGCCATCAATTTCATTACACAACAAGGGCTAACTATAAACTATGTTTGTATTGAGTTCTGCCAAATAGGTTTTTGGCAAATGTTTTGAGAAAATGCTACCATAGTCTAAAGGTGATAGTATTAACTGAGTAGGAATCTTAATTAGAGAATGTTTAGGTAGGCAGTCCGAAACTCTGTTTAATACAGTAAGATTCCTTCCACCCTTGATCTGGTTCTGTCAACTGCTGAGATAGAGAAGCAGAGGTGAGCAAACCACCAGTATCCAGTGACCACAATAAAGTGTTGGTCAACATAATTGCAGGAACACATCACTCCAGTTCAAAAACAAACTATGGTCCTGTGCTTCAGAAGGGTGCACTTTGGCAAGATGTGGAAATGCTGACTGATAAGCTTGAAGGAGTAGAAGAAGCAGAATGAGAAGGTGTCAAATGAGTTGCTGAGATGGAGCTAAAAATATCAGAGGCAATCAGGGAGGACAGAAAACTTTCTTCAGGTATATTTGGGGAAAAAATGAAAACTAAGGGGGATATTATTAGATTAAAGAAAAAGGGACACAAGTGGAAGAGAACTGGATTAAGGCTGACATACTGAATGATTACTTTTGTTTAGGCTTCACCATGTAGGAGGGGGTCCACTGCCAGAGTGCAGGCTAAAGGGATAGGGGTTAAAGGACTGAAATTAGCACCATTCTTGGAAAAAAGTGTGTTCAAGGGTCTCAAGACTCTCAAGGTATACAAAGTACCTGGTCCTGATGGGCTGCACCCTCGAGTGCTGAAGGAGGTGGGGCAGACACTGGCAGCACCATTGACAAATAGATCCATGACAGTCAGTTGACAAATTATTTGTTGACCGACATTACAGCGACTCCCTTATGTTGTCTGCATTTGTGGTCAGCATAAAGGGAGACACAGGACAGATTGTTTTCTTCAGGATGCTTTGCCCCCGAACCCTCCATGCGGGGGGGGCTATCCCCCCCACTCCCCCCACTGTTAAAATAATCAACTCTGAGTCGGAGTTGTTTGGGGGAGGGGGTGCAATACCCCAGGAAAGCAGTGGCGGGGTCCCGCAATGACACTACAGTAACCTGGCACTTTTGTCGCAGTAGTGTTGGTCACTCTCGAAATGTCGCGGTAGCATCGGCATACCTTGACAAATATGTTTAATGGTTCAGTAGACTGGATGGTCGCTGATGTCATGCTGCTTCACAAGAAATGGGGACAGCGATGATATGGGAATTACAGACCATTCAGTCTAACCTTGATTGTAGGCAAACTGCTGCAAACCAGCATTAAGGACAGACAGTGCAATTCTTGGAGGAAATATGTTTGCAGGACAGAAGGCAGTTTGTGTTTAAAGCAGGGATATGTTGCCCATCTAACCTTATATGTTGTAGTTACATTTTAGCAAAGCCTTTCATTCTTTTCTGCATGGAAGGCTAATAAATAAGCTGCAAGACCAGAGCATAGTCAACACGCTGACCAGGTGGATAAGGGATAGAATGGGGGTTGGATCCTGAGGGTGGTTGTCAGTGAGGCACAATCAGAAACCAGAGGAGTCACAGATGGGGTACAACAGGGATCAGTCCTTGGCATGGTGCTTTTCAATATCTTGATCTGAGATATAAGAGAGGGACTCCAGAATAAGATGTGTCTCTGCCAATGACACTAAGCTCTTCAGCAGAGTGGACACTAAGGAGGAGTTAAGGAAATGAAAAGAGACATGAAAATGTTAGAAAACTGGTCCAGATCATGGCAACTAAAGATCAGCATAAACAAGTGCAAGGAGAAATGCATTGGTAGCCAAAACACTAAAAGTTTACAGCTGGATGGGAGGAGTACTGGTGGTGCAGACAACTGAGGGAACAGACCCAGGGGTTATCATTAGTGACAGCATCAGTTCTACTGCTCTAGTGCAACAGAGTATGGGAAGGCCAATAGGATGCTGGTATTTACAGGAAGGAGATCTGAGAGCAGAAGGAAGGAGATGACACTGCCCCATGTATGGGTCCCTAGTAGGCCACACCTGGAGTGTTGTGTGCAGTTCAGGAATCAACACCTTAAAGAGACACTGTCAACCTGCTTTTCATCATATTACTTCTAATTTAAAACTCACATTTTATGATTAAGTACCTTCTCTAAGAGTCATTGATGTTGCTGTTTGTTTTGTCTGCCTCCTTGTTTAGTAGAACTGAAATGCATGGCAATGTATATTTATAAACAACTTTGTTTTTATTTACCATCCTGGATCTGTTCTTACTGCAGTCTTCCTGAGCATTAGAAACACAACCAAACAGTGCAGTCACACATGAGGTAGTTGTCTCCTAAACTCCCAGGCCCAGATATTCTAAAGGGTTGCGCCTGGCACAACAATGTTGCTGGCGCAACCTGATTCGCCCAGGCGTGATATTCAAATGGGAATTGCGCCTGTCACAAATCACGATGCGCCAGAGCACATCAGTAATATATGCAGGCACAGGTAGGGGGGATGTGCCCATGCATGCTCTGCACATCCTGATATTCAGCCTGGGATGTGCTGAGCCATGCATGCCAATCCTATACTTGCGCTGCACAAAGTTGATCCAAAAGAAGAGATGTGAGCCAGCCACCATAGGTGAGCTGCCGTATTGCAGGCGCGCACTGACGCAGCCACCTGGCGGTGGCCACCGAGCTTCAGCAGCACCTCCGTGGTGGTGGTGCCCCCCAATGCCTGATCGTGGGCATTGGCATGAAATAATAGAAACCGATATCCCTGGTGGTCCAGTAGACCACTGTCAGCCCGATCGCGGGCTTCAGTAAAATAAAAGAAGAATCCTATATCCCTGGTGGTCCAGTGGACCGCTGTCAGCCCGATCGGGCTTGAGTAAATTAAAAGAAGAATCCTATATCTCTGGTGGTCCAGTGGACTGCTGTTAGCCCGATCCTGACTTAAGTAAAATAAAAGAAGATTCCTTTCCCTGGTGGTCAGGTGGACAGCTGTCAGCCTGATCGGGGTGGGCTTCAGTAAAATGATTCCTTGCTATCCCTGGTGGTCCAGCGGACCCCTCCCACCCGCCAGCTGATCTCCACCGCCCGCACCCCCGGTCAGCGGCGGGACAGCACCACCCACCTGCCGCCCCGCCACCTGCCAACTGACACTGTTGGTAGGCTGTACGCCCATTGGTCAACAGCGTGAGCCATGGGCATGCAGCCCATACCATACTACACATTCCAGATATGTGACTGGGGGAGGGAGCGGGTGGTGGGATCAGTGGGCGGGTGGGGAGGGGTCCACTGGACCACCAGAGATATAGGAATCATTATACTTTTACTGAAGCCTGCGATCGGCTGACAGCAGTCCACTGGACCACCAGGGAAAAGGAATCTTCTTTTATTTTACAAATGCCCGCGATCGGGCTGGATATAGGATTCTACTTTTATTTTCCAAATGCCCGCGATCGGGCTGACAGCGGTCCACTAGACCACCAGGGATATAGGAATCTTTTTTTTATTTTACAAATGCCTGCGATCGGGCTGTGGGGAACATTGCTGCGCTGCAGGGGGCATCGGTCCCCTGATGGCTGCTGCCTGGCAAGGCGCCAGATGCAAGTCGTCAGGGATCGGCGCACTTGCATGCAAATGGGGCCATAATGACATGCAAATGGCCCCATGTGCGCCTTGCATACATTATGGCCCCATTTGCATGTCAGCTTGCGCAATGGAACTTGCGCTAGTGCATCCCCCGCTCCACTCTGGCCACTTGCGCTGGTGCAGTGCCACTGCGCCATGCACGCTGCGGGTGGCCAGGGTGCAATATTCAACGATACTGAGCTATGGCACAGCTCTGTTGAATATTGCCCAGTCAACTCCCCTGCACAGTGAAGTTGCGCTGCGCCCAGGCTTGCGCCACAGCCTGGCGCAGTTTGAATATCTGGGCCCCACGGTATCACAAGTACCTAGACTGTATTGGGGGTGTTTCCAAGTCCAGGAAAGATGCAGTTGGAGCTGTTCAAGGAATGTAAACAAACATGTTTTGGTTTGGTAACACCAGTATGTTGGGCAGTCTATTTTTCACTTTTTTTTAAAGAAAAAGGAATTAGAACCAGAAAACCAGCTACATCTGCAATCTTTACAGAATGTTGGCAGTCATAAAATGTGTTACTTAAACTAAGGACACTTTGATGCCTAAGTGGGGTAGACAGTGTCCCCTTAAGGAAAAGAGGAACCACAAAGATGATCCACAGGTACCGGGGAAGCTTTATGAGGAATGGTGGGCAGACTATAACATATATACTCTGAAGACCAGCAGGGAAAGGAGGGATATTAAAGGAATAATGCACAGCAGGGTGTGTGTCGTGCTGGGATAACATCACGCCTGGGGGGGTTGGGCATGAGGCCGCAGGCCGAGTATGTCCAATGCCCCAGGCATGGCGTTATCCCAAACGACACACACCCTGGAGTGCATTATTCCTATTATACAATGGCTTTTTGTTATATATAAAATAAAAAAATAATTTTAAGGAATGTTTTTATTAGTGTGGAAAAATATTTTTGTTTCTTAATAGGAGATAAAGTTCATCTGCCATAGTCTCATCTGCCATAGTCTCATCTGCATTGGTTTACAGTGCTGAGAGTAGACCCCTGGCGTCGTGCTGGGATAATGCCATGGGTCCAGCCCCAAACTGATCAATCACAGTCCAAGATTATTTCTTGCCATTGCATAATAAGACACAAATTATTATGACAAAGTAAGGTGTATTGAAAGTACTTCTTCATGAGGATTGAGGGCACAGTGACTAGAGAGCATGGTTGGAGAATTGTGGTGGTGGAGGGGTAGGATTCGGGAGGGACATAAGGAGTTCTTCTTCATGGAGCAGATTGTAAATGAATCAAATAGATTGCCCAGTGATGTGACTGAAGCTAAGACTGTGATAGGGTTTTAACTTGGGTGGGATAAATACGAGGGAATAGTGAAACCACAAGCAAAATAGTGGGAGGGATAGGGGAATGAAGGGGATGAGGATCAAAGCACAAGCTGTTAGATCTCTAAATCAAGATCACACATGCTGCCTTGCCGACATGTTCAATAAACCTAAACAGGCTTATTCCTTGAGATTTAGTGACTGCACTCATTTGTTTCTAAGTGGTATACAAAGATGGGTGAGCAGGCTTTCTCCTTCTTCACTCCAAAGCTCTGGAATTCACTTCTATCTAACCTTAGGGTCTCTCCCCACATCTAAACTTCAAGGGTGAACTTCACAAGTTCTCATGGTCCTCCAATAGATGATCCTGTACCTGATGCACTGTACTGTTATTATAATTTGCCTACCTGTCATATTTCAGTTGTGCTTAGATGTTTTGGCACTACTTAATTGTTTGTCTTATACTGCTTATGTCTGTAAAACTGTGCATATTGTAACCTTTTTTTCTACTGTACAAATGGTGTTTGATGTTTGTATTTCTCCCAGGTTGCTCCTGAAAATAGGGAGAAAGAAAGGACGGAAGGAAGGAAGGAAGAGAAAGAAAGAAAGAAAGAAAGAAAGAAAGAAAGAAAGAAAGAAAGAAAGAAAGAAAGAAAGAAAGAAAGAAAGAAAAACTGCGGCGAGGAAAAAGAAGCACTGTGGAGTGGCAACTACAATTTTTGTTTCCCTGCCAGAAGTGGCAAGGGAGCTAGCCACATGGCCATACCACATACATTAAAGGGGCCACCACCTGAAACTCTGGTCCCACACATTTTCTGGGCATGGGTGCCACTATCTTGGACCCACTAAACTGTGGGAAAGGGGACAGGGGTCACACAGCAAGCTGAGGCTTGGAGGGCCAATCAGCAGAAAACAAATGCCTCACATGTCCTCAGAGGGTACAAGAAACTGCCCCATGATGACCTTGGGACATGTAGCTCACAGACAAAAGACAGGAATTTACAACCATTCAAAGGACAGGACTGAGCTAAGTAGCACTGAGCAAAAATTGTGAATTCCACATTGGCAGAATTTCCATGAAATTTCATAACTTTTGCAGAATTTTCCAAACTTTTGCCTTTGGTGAAATCAGAAATCTTCCAAAGGTGTTTGGCGAATTTTTGCACTGTTTCACAACACTTTCTTACTGAACTGTGGAATACCACCCATGAACTGCAGAAATAATACATTAATCTACAACTCATGTAATTATTCCTCAGTTCAGTGAGTGATCAGTTCTGCACAGTCCCTGGTAATTTGAAAAACACTTTCCCTGGTGTCTACTGGTACCTCCACCCTCCAATCTCTGGCCTCTACCAAATCAATGTTTCCCTGGTGTCTAGTGGCACCCTCTACCCTCCGATTGCCATTCCCCTATCAAATAAATGTTTCCTTGGTCTCTAGTGGTACCCCCACCCTTCAATCACCATCTCACTATCATTAAATGTTTTCCTTGTGTCTAGTGGCACCCTCCTATTGCCGTCCCCTATCATTAAATATTTCCTTGGTACCTAGTGGCAACCCCCACCATCTGATCATTTTCCCCTTATTAAATAAATCAAATCAAATCACCTTTATTTATAGGGGGTGCCTTTCCAATTGATCAACGCACCCTTACAAATTATAACAATAACTAAAATGACAAAGATTAAAATTTCAAATAAAAACATATTCCAGATACAGTCACTAAACAGCAGAATAAAATGGCTGAGGCCAACATTTAAACATTACCCAAATCTGGGAAGGCAAGGTCAAACAGATAGGTTTTTAGTACTGTTTTGAAGATTTGGACAGTCAGGCAGTTCCTTACCCTATGAGGCAGAGAATTCCACAGGGTGGGGGATGCAAAAACAAAAGAGTAGGCCCCAGATGACTGCAGATGCCCTGGGAATCTCCAGCAATCACTTATTGGTGGATTAGAGTGACCAGGAAGGGCGGTAAGGACACAGGAGTTCTTGCAGATAGCAAGGCCCCTGATCATGTAGGGCTTTATAGGTCAGCAGGCAGACCTTGAAGATGATACACCACCGCACGGCAGCCAGTGCAGCCTGCAGAGAACAGGTGTAATTTGACTGGTTCTGAAGCAACAGTCAACAGCCTGGCAGTCACATTCTGCACCAGCTGCAGGCAGTGGATATCAATCCCCAGTAGCCCTAGGTAAAGGGCATTACAATAATCCAGGTGAGTGATCACGAAGGCATGGACCAGAGTCCATGGACCATGTTTCCTCTGGTGTCTAGTGCCTTCCCCCCCGTACTGCCAACTGGGCTGATTACAGCAACCTGCCACGGCCTCCTTTCCATTGTCTTCGAGCCACTGCCACACTGCTGTGTGGAACCCATGGGCCATCCGGCACAGCCCTCCTCTCACCACTTCGGCCAGCCACCATATGTACTATGCAGTGACAGGGAGCATGCTCCCTGTCATTTCATACAGTGGCTGGCTGCAGTGGTGGGAGGAAGGCTGTTCCAGTTGCCCTATGGGCTCCCCATGGCAGTGCAGCAGTGGCCAGGAGACTATGGAAAAGGGGGGGTGGCTGGTCACTGTAATCAGCCCAGTGTGGGTGGTGCGGGGGGAGTGCTTGACACCAGGGAAACATTTAATGATAGAGGACAGTGATTGGAGGTTGTGGGGGTGCCACTAGAAACTAGGGAAACATTTAATGATGGGGGATGGCAATCAGATGGTGTGAGGTGCCACTAGACACCAAGGAAACATGTATTTCATAGGGGATGGCAAGCGGAGAGTGGGGGGGTGCCACTAGACACTAGGGAAACATTTAATGATGGGGGAAGGTGATCGGAGGGTGGGGGGGTGCCACTAGACATGAAGGAAACATTAAATGATAGGAGGAGGATGATCAGAGGGTGGGGAGTGCCACTAGACACCACAGAAAAATGTATTTGATTGGGGCTGGTGATAAGAGGGTGGGGGATGCCACTAGAAATCAGAAAAACATTTATTTGGTAGGGGACAGTGATCAGAAGATGAGGGTTGCCACTAGTCAACAGGGAGGGAAACATTACATTAATATGGGGCCAGTGAAGGTGATACACAATTCATACATTTATTTGCAGTTAAGTGACTCACTGAACTGTGGAATGAATATATGTATTACAGACCCTTGACTCACCTTTAGCTGTTCTGGGGCCCTCGAGGACCTCACAGCAATTGCCTTCAAGGGGGCCTGCCTGAGTTTGGATAGGTAGCTGTACAGTGGCACGCTGTCTCCACCTGAGGAAATGGTAGGGAACACCTGTGGACAAATAGCAGGTGACCACCCCCCCAGGAAAATATATTATCTGCCCCACAAACAGTTCCCCACACACACTGACAATTTTTATTTTATTTATTTAACTTTTGTTTACTGGGTAAGTGCACTAGGCAAAAACTGTCTATTTTCAAGCACAACCCGGGAGAGTACAATTACAGGTAACATAGTGTACATTAGCACAAAGAATTGGATACAGATATTTAGAACAACTTTATAAGAAATATTTAGACAGAGCAACAACATTACAATAACCCTGAAAAGAAATGCAAACTACATCCTAAAATCTAGTGCATTCAGTGGTACATTGATCAGGATAGAGTAGCATAACCACAATGAAGGGAAACGAGAAGTGCACAGGCTACAGCCTTAAAAAGGTGTGTACAATATCAGTCTGAATAGAAAAACAAATACAAGTAAACACAAGCTAATAAAGTCCAGGGGAAGAGGAGAGGAGAAATCAGCAACAGATGGTAGGAACAGGAGAGACAATCACTGGTTAGGTAAAATAAGAGACAGGGTGAAAATCAAGTAAGCACACAAGGTTGCAACGAATAGAAGACATATCTATGAATGGTAGCAGAGGTGAACGAGTATGTAGGTAGAGGTTAGCAAAAGGAGAGAATGTATGGGCAGTAATTAGACTTAGAAAGAATGTCCCCCTTATTTACAGAATCACTCTATAGCAGCAATTAACATGAAAAACAGTATTTTATTGTAAGGGAAGGAGAAAAAGGGTGGATAAAACAACAACAATAATAACAACTGGCTAAACAATTCTGCCCCAAACAATCCCCACCTCTCACCTGCGGGAGCACCCATCTTTCCTTGGCAGCTGCCCAGAAAGTCTATACAATCCTTTAGGTGGGTAGCACACCGCCGTGTAGAAGACGCTGGAGGATCTTTTGTTGGGGCCAAATACTTTAAGCAGTAGCAACAGGTGCAAAACTTTACATTCCTGCCTGGGTGCAGCTTTAATCTTGACAAAGTCTTGCCCAGGACTTAAATCCCCCTAATTCTGACTAGCTAAATAAAACTTCTGCAAAGCCACAGCCTGGGGTGCTTACAGTTCTGCATATTCACAGGGGGTTTTGCAGAAACTTGGCTTATGGTACCATGCTGGTGTCAGAAGCTATAGGTGCACCACAGCAGCAGATAGCTGAAAAAGTGAAGAATGCTGATCTTCACCTGCCAGGCCTTTTGAAACTTCACCCCAGTGTCCTTTTTATGCGGTGTTCGCCTGGCAGGCCTCTCGATGTCTTTCTCTCTGATGGTCTCCTCTTTGGTCTGGGTACTGAGCCAGCTGGTGGTTCCCCAGACTGATCACTTGCACTCACTTCACTCTGATACAGCACAGGAGCTGGCAGTTGCCTCAGTCTCTAGCCCAGCAAACACAATTCTCTGCCTTGCAGCAAAACAGGCTCGAATGCACACCCCACTGAGTGGGAAACACAGCTTGCAGGTCAATTTACTTTTAGATGCATTCACTGTGGATTTCATGCTGTGACCTTTACAGTCTCTGCTTTTCAGCTGCTACGCTCTGTGGGCTCTTTCTACACTGCCGGACAGTCAGTTCTCTCCCTCTGGATGCAGGTCTCCAAAGTCTCTCACTGTAGCTGCAGAGTCTTTCTTTCACAGTCACAGGTTCAAATCTCAGCAGCAACTTCCAAAGTCTTAGCAGCACCTTCGCTCAGCCACAGGTTCAAGTCTCATCCTGGGACTCTCTTACACAGCCCAGTTCTTTCCCAGGGGCTATTGCTTCTCCATACTCTATGCAGCTTGTCCAAACTGAGGCCAGACAAGGCCTTTGGGCAATCAGGCAGGCCTTTAGTGCTAGCAAGCCCACAGTTGTCTCTCTCTGGAATCTCTCCAAATCACTTTAGGATTCCCCCTTTGGTGGGCAAAACAGTCCCTTTTATCAGTTTTCCAGCAGCCCCTTCTCATTGGCTGCCGAAGTTGTCCCACTGAACAAATTAGTATTCATTTGGCAGACTTGATGCCCTATTGGTCATTCATTTGGGCACCAAGAGTAGACCCTGCTTTTCCCCCAAAAAAGTCCTCTGTGCAGTCCTATAGAGCCCGCTGCACAATCCTGGCTCTTTGATTGGCTGTGGCAGATGTTAGAGGCAACAAGTATGACTGCTGTGCACAGTCTGCATACAAAGTCCCAACTTTTCAAAGGCTTTGGCAGACATACTAAGAATGTTTAGCATTCATCTCACCCAATGTTCAATAATAGTACCTCTGCACTCTCATCCAAATGCAGAGTTTAATATTTCAATTCAACTTCCAGCCTGTGGCTGCTGTCGAAACACTGTCCCCCTAAGGCAGCAGGCAGGTTCATTAATATTCATAAGCACCCTCTGAATTATTCATATCCAGATCCACTAACTCCCATTGGCGCTCTTAAAATAAATATTTTGGTGGATCCTATTGTACCTCCACCATTTCTCCAGACCCCGATTTACTGATTCTGTGGTCTGAGAGCACTGGAAAGGCTTTTGTCTTGCTCCGGCAGTGGCTAGAAAACTGAAATGCAGTACTGCACATACACGGACCGTCGCTCACACATTCACAAAGGGAAACACATCGGAGGGCAGATGGAAAGTTTTGGGCTCAACAGAACCTGTGAACAGTAGTGGTGAGGACACAGTAGCATTGGGAGCAAACCAGGTAAGCCTAGAATTGAGGTGGGGGCTTACATATGAATTGCAGATTCATGTTTTAAACTGTCGAACAACTTTCCACAGAACTTATTTCTCACAGTGTTCAGTTTTGTGGATTTTTCTTTAGCAGTTTAATACATTAATCCACAATTAATACATTTGTCCTGCCATTCTAAGTCGGAATTTCTGTGAAAGTTAGCAAAATGATTTCCAAACTTTAGTGGAAGCAAAAGTCCGACCTTTGCACAAATTCTGCTGGCGGAAGATTTTTCTTGCATAACACTAGAGCTAAGGCTTTCCATCAGCCAACCATTAGATAGAGACTATGATAGTGGAACTGCTGCAAACCACCAGCATGATAAGATCGAGTGGGAGACCTGAAGAGGGACTAAATGGACTACTTCCAATACACAGATTTTTTTTTAATCAGCAAAAAAAATGTTAATCAGGGTTCACCAAGTTAATCTAAATCTTTCTAGTCTCTGTGAGTCCTTCCAAAGCAAGACTTTTTTTTAAATCATCCACGATAGGCCACTGAACTGAAGATTACAGGTGGTGTGCTCCATGATCACACTGAGGTACTTCAGGGACTTGTTCAGAGTAACACAGATAGTACACAAGTGGTGAGTGGCTGTTGGAATTTAATGAATACACAGGTCTGCTATATATTATTCTGGTTCACACTGGTGTTCTATGGGCTGGTACCAATGCTAGAGTTCAGAATAAATCAGGGGTCTGTAACAGCAAGTTCGCTCTGCCTCTAACCCTCTCTGAGTCCTTCCAAAGCACTATTTTTTTTTAATTGGCCACACAAAACAAAAATAAAGAATCAGTAACCTTCTACAAGTCTTTCCAAAGCAAGAATTATTATTTTTAATTATTTGTGTTTTTACTCATCAACCACAAGCCCACTGGGCCTTAAGGGACTTGTTCCGGGTCACATAGACAGTATGCAAGTGTTGTGTGAGTGTGGGATTTAATTTCAACACAGGCCTACTAAATATTATTTTGGTTCACACTGGTACTCTAACCAGCTAAATGGTCAGTGCCTGCCACCCACTAGAAAATATGTCAGCTTCAAAGAATAAGGGGTCACCAATTTGGCCTATCCCTGTCTGAGTCCTTTCCCCGACAGGGATTATTTATTTGTTTTATTGACCACACAAGGACCATTGAGCCACTTACATGTGTCCAAGGAGTACAGCCAGGGAGGTACTTAAGGGACTTGATAAGGCCAGGGTCACACAGATAGTATGCAAGTGGTGGGTGAATGTGAGATTTTCAAACACAGGTCTGTAATAGGACCCTTACCTTCTCTTCTTCAGGTCTGCCATGCCCATCTCTCAGTGCTCTGGTGGACGCCTCACTGGACTGTGCAAATAACAGATGAACACATAAAATAAATGTGGAAAGAAAGGAGTTTATTCTTAGACTACAGAGACAACATATTAAGAGAGTCTAACTCGGACAGCTGATCCACAGAGACTAACTGACCACTGAGAATTCCAGGGATTCTAAAGAAGCCCCTCCTAACACAGCAAAACAGTAATAAAAGAGCAACAAAACACCAACATCTGTTCAGAGCTCTTAAAGGGGCAGCAGCTGGCTTTAAGCCCCATGCTTAAAGTTGCTCCACATCACCAGCCAGGGCAGTGAATGTGAGCACTACTTGAACAAGTAAACATTTTACAATATGAGAAAAAGTTTAATAAAAATAATTGTAAGCATATGACAACAGTTTACTGAACAGTAGACCACTGGGGTGGGAGGGGAAGGGAAGGATTGGGACCTCAATGTGACCAGTCAGAGATGTATGAGGGGGAAGGGGAACCACTACAGCAATCTGAAGTTTGTTTATGGCACAAAGTTCCACAATGCAGGGGAGGAGAAAAGGAAGAGAGGGAATGGGTATCAGCTGGAGAATACCCAGCACACAAGGTATGCATACTGCAATAAACAGTGGCAGAGTAACAAAATATACATGGAACTGTGCATTTGAAAAGACATTCCTGCAAGGAAAAAGGTTAATTGTGTGCATGCAGTACCATGAGCAAACAGGTGCATTGGAATAAGGTAAAATAAGCATTTACTGCAGGAACTATTAACAGAGAGAATACAACTAGAAGAATTAATGAATCTGGTTACACAAAAGTTGGAGACCTCCATTGACTTTTCCAGTCAGTGGGAATAGTGGTATGTGTTTCCTGAACCAGTTCTCAACATGCTGGGGTTAGATTGTCAAAAGTAACCCAAGAGTTTTGTGAGCTAAGTCACACCACTTGGCTCTTTATGTAAAGAGTCCATTTACGTATTTCTTTCTTAAAATTTTCTTGATCTGGTACACGGGTGTGCACAAGATAGGGAGGAGGAGGAGGAGGAGAAGGAGAAGGAGAAGAAGGAGAAAGAGGAGGAGAGGAAGAGGAAGAGGAAGAGGAAGAGGAAGAGGAAGAGGAAGAAGAAGAAGATGACGACAATCCAGGAAGTTCATCTGGCTGATGATCAGGCAAAACAGAATCTGGCTGGAGATTCTCAGGAGTGTGAGGGGCGGAAGCAACTGGTTGCAAGTTATCGGGAGGAATTTCCAATTCCGACAGGATAGTAGGCTCAAGTGCGGCTTTATTACTGGGTAGACTGGGATCATCTGGAATGGTGTTACTCTAGTATCCATGTTTCAGACGATTGATATGGACCTTGTTATGTACAAGCTTTCCATTAGACGTGCATCACAACTGGATGTGAACTGGAGGAAGCTTTTCCACGATGTAGAAGGGACCAGTCCAAGGGCGGAGCAGTTTCTACACTGGTGCTCTACTGGTCTTAATGCTGGTACCACTGTCAAATGCTACAGTTTAAATCAGGGGTCTGCACTAGCTGCAACTGATGCTGTTAAGATTTATTTTCACTAGTCCTTGAATAGCTTGATTAAGTAAACTAGCTGCAGCTGATGCTGCTAACATTTTTTTTTAATGATGGGCTTGATTAATAATAATCAGTAGCACCTGCAGACTATAATATTTAACAATGTCTGCTATGTCTTTTTTTAGCCATAATAATAATAATAATATATAATAATAATGTTTATTTCTCACAGCACCTTTCAGACATCAAGGCGCTTTACAGAAAGATAAAAGATCATGGTAAAACTATGACAAACAGTAAAATAGTCAGAGGATCAAAATTTAATCGGTGCCACAGAGGGCATGGCATCATAAATAGGTTTTTTCAGTGCCTGTTTAACCCCCCCCCCCCAAGTCATGCACTCCCGAAGCTGATGGGGTAGAGAATTCCAGAAGGTCAGGGCTGTGTGTATAAATGCACGTGCCCCAGAAGATTTCAAAGACACCCTCGGAATCTCTAGCAGCCCCTCGTCAGCCGAACGCAACTGTTGCACTGAGCAGTAAGGCACAAGGAGCTCTTTCAAATAGTCAGGGCCCAGTCCATGTAGGGCTTTATAAGTCAGTAAACCGACTTTAAAGGTGATCCGCCACCTAATTGGCAGCCAGTGCAGATCATGCAGCAAAGGTGTAATATGTGAAGAACGGGAAATTCCCATCAATAATCATGCTGCCGCATTCTGCACGAGCTGCAGGCAGTGGATATCAACCCCAGACAGCCCTAAGTACCGGGAATTACCATAAAGGTTTTTATTCTTCCATGGCAGAATGGGTGGCTCTTTCAGCCCTGTTCCCATGTTCCACAAACCATCCCCTACCTTCCTCTGAGGGTCCACATCTCATGCGGATTTCCCTTCATAGCAAGACCAGAGGGGGAGGGTCGTCCTCCCTCCCTGGACTGCATATCCAGACTGCCCTGGACCTGGAGTGGTGGAGTGAGACACAGAGCAATGGGCAGGGCTTTGTATAGCTAGTGCTTCAGTTTTTCTCCTTCCTTCCCTGCAGCTGAGGCACTCACACCTCAGAGTGGTAGTAGATGCCAAAATGAACAACTCCAAGCAGTGCAGGAGAGTGGCAGCAAAGGCAAACAGAATGCTTGAGTGTATTACGAGTGGGATAACATTGAGGAGAAGGGAAGTTATACTACCTCTATACAATTTCTTTGTGAGGCCCCACCTGGAGTACTGTGTGGCAGTTCTAGCACCCTTCCTTAAAGAGGGACGTTACTCTACAGGAAAGGGTCCAGAGAAGAGCATCAAAGATGATCCACGGTATAGGGGAAAAGTCTTACGAAGAGAGACTTAGGGAACTGGATATGTACTCCCTGGAAGACAGATGGGATGGGGAGACATGACAGAGGCCTTTAAATATTTGAAGGGGATCAATAGGATAAACACGGAGGGTCTGCTCACGTTGAAGGGGGAAGGGACTATGAGAGGCCATAGCCTAAAACTAGTGGGGGGGTACAGAGGAGAGGTAAGGAGACACTACCTCACAGAGAGGGTGGTGGCACCTTGGAATATGCTACCAGAGGAGCTGATGACAATGAGATCAGTGGGAGGATTTAAGAGGTGTTGGGACAGGTACATGGGCAAGGTACAGGTTGGGTGGGAAGTGAACAGCAGGGGAGTTCTGGGGGAGGTACCTGGGAGCAAGTGATCCAAAAGGGAAGGGGGCAGCAGCAGAAGCATACTTGTGATCTGCAACTTGGGCAGACAAGATAGACTGTTAGGCCTAATCTGCTGGCAACTTAGTATGCTACTTTGTTAGCATTTAGTAGAGAAACAGCACAGAACAGAAACATAGAATTTGATGGCTTGGCTTGGCTCACCTAGTCTGCCTATTTTTCCCTACCTATTTCATATACTGCAGATCCTAAATGATCTGCAGCTTACCCACTCTTTCCTATTGCTAGAGTTCCATTGATATCTTGACAAAGGAGCAGAGTCTTCAGAGCAGGTAAATCAGAGAGGAGGAAGGAGGCAAAGTTTGTGTGACTGGACCCGGCTTTGGAGTGGATGTGTTTTTGCTGGATTGTCTGGCACTGTTGCTTTCTCTGTGCTTTGCTATTGTGGCATGTGGTGGCTGCAGGAAATTGTCAGGCAGTGTCTGGTGAGTGGACGAATGGGTCGGGTCACAGTTTTTGGCTGTCTCTTCCAAGGCTGCCATCCTCCAGACCTGGAGTTTGTCATATATAGTTTTGGGGGGTGCTGGGGCAGAGCCCACCACATTAGTTTGAACCATGTACTCAGTTCTTTGGTTGTGTGGGGGTGCCTTGCAGTATGGTCTAGTAGTTGTCTTGTCTCAGCATGGTGTTCACAACTTGCGGTAAGATTACTACTCGGTGTTTATCCTGCCGACGAGTTGCTTCTGACGTACCGTTGTTCAGCACAATTGTTTACACTCTAATGTGAGTAACCCAATTCCTTTATGTCTGTCCCATGCATTTTTGAATTCCCCTACTGCTTTTGCCCTTACAACCTCTGCCAGGAGGCAGTTCCAAGGATCCACTGCCCTTTTTGTGAAAAAAATACTTTCTCACGTTACCCCTAAGTCTACTCCCATCTGTTTTCATTTCATGGCCCTTGGAGCACGAGTGTGAAAGCATGCATGCACCATGGTGTCCTGCAGCTCCATCCCTTCATTCCCTTTGACCTGCCCTTACGATGTAGGGGCAAGATGGCCACCAAGCTGGGCTGCTGTCTGGAAGGGCTCCAAGGGAGCTCGCAATCCCCAACTTCTTCCCCTACTTTGCCATCAGTTTTCTATATTCTCATTATATTTTCTGAACTATTATAGGAGAATCCATTTTACTCCGGAACAAAATGTTATCGCATCCAGAGTAAAGACTTAGTTATTTTACTGCTTTATCTATAAGTAAGTTGTTAGCTAGAATTGAGGAGTAGGGCACAAAGTTAGGCAGGGTCAGACAGTAAGATAGTGTAGGAGCTAGCATTTTTGATTTTAGGGAGAATCATTAATGTGCTGCTGAGGGAGCCTAGACTGTATTACTGGATGCTGGTTGCCCCAGATCCCCATTTTCAGTTGTTCCCACCATTTTGATGCCGTGTCCTTCTGTTGTCATGAGACTCGGCAATAGGAGAGCCTACCTGGAAATAATGGTGCTTTCTGTTACTAAGATGCCCGGCAGTGAGAGAGTCTACCTGGAGTAAGCTGCTGTTTGGATGGGCTGGGTTGGCAAGCTTGGCACTGAGACTGTTGAAGTCAGTGCTGGTGTGTACTAGTTACTCTTGCCGAATGTATCTGGGGTGAAGATGGTAGAGTGTCTGTACCGGCAGACAGTTTTAGGGGGGCCGCGGCTGTGAATGGCAGTGATTGATGGCTGTTGTCTAAGCTGGCAGTAAGAATTTTGACTGCCTAGTATTCAATGCTTTTGAATAGCAGGATGGAAAATCACGGTTGAATGTCCTTTCATTACAGCTGGGACAAATAGAGTGAACTCATTCTAGTGCGCACGAGCAGTTAATTCGGAACACCTGAAACTGTAAGTGTCACAGCCCTCAAGATCTGTGTGGTGAGAGCACCATTTCCTGCTATAGTTAGGTTTTTTCATCATAGACTGCTTTCTTCTAGTTATTATCCCAGCATTGCTGATAGCATTGAGTTCCATGTCATAATAGTGATCAAGTAACAGCAATCATTATTATGGTGAGTGTACATCACAGCGCACTGAAAAATGGTGCCCGAGACCTACAGGTCTCATTTATAATGAGGGGGGCTGCACCCCCCACACCCCTTTACTTATGGATTCTCAACTCCAGGGGGGGTGCATGTCATGGGGGTAGTATTCGAGGCAATACATGCCACCAAGTGGCAAAAAAAACAAACCCTGCAGCACGTGGGACCAGAACCTGGTACCCCATGCCTCCCAGCCGGCCACCCTCCCCATGACACCAACGATCTGGCTTGACATCTACTTGCTGCAACCCCTCCCACATGCCATCCCTCCCCTGTGTCTCTCCCACGGGCATGCACGCGCATATACACATGAGTTCCTGTCGTGCTTTTCGCCAACAGCAGTATCTGGTTGCCCTTCTCCCTAGGTAGCTATGATCACAGTCGCCGAGATTGAATCGCCATTTTTCTAGGCGCTCAATCTTGGTCGCTATGGTCACGGACTACCATATCATTGTTACACAGAAACATAGAAGGTGATGACAGAAAAAGACCTATGGTCCATCCAGTCTACCCATGGGTCTCTATAGAACCCTATGACCTGACATCGATCAGAGGTTGTACACCTCTTCAACCATTATCCAACTCCCTCCCAATCCTTGTCCTTACCACTGATGACTATCCCCTTCATTCTATCCCATGCACACTTGAAACCACCCAGTTTCTGCTGCCACCACCTTGATCGGCAGGCTTTTCCACCACCCTTTCCATAAAGTATTATTTTCTCACATCCTTCCTGAACCTTCCCCCTGTCAGTTCCCAGTCAAGCCCCCATGTTGTCAAGCTGGTGTTCCAGTTAAACAGTTCCCTAGAGTCCACCTTGTTTATTCCTTTCAGGAACTTGAAAGTCTGTATCATATCACCCTTCTCCATTCTAACCTCTGACAAATACATATTCAGTGCCCTAAGTCATTCCTCATAGAAATTTTCCTTGCTGGCCCTGAATCATCTTTGTTACCGTTCCTGGTACTGCCTCCAGCGTATTATTGTCTTTTCTATGGTGAAGGCTCCAAAACTGGACACAGTACTCCAGATGTGGTCTCACCAGGGATCTATAAAGGGGGTGTATCACTCCCTTCTGCTGTCAATACCGAGCCCTATACATCCCAGTATCTTGTTCGCCTTGCTGCAAGCCTTGTCACTAATAATGACTCTGAGGTCACGTTCCTCTGCTGTAGTACTGAGTTTTATTCAATCCACCAGAATTCTGTCCTAGGATTCTCTTCCCATAGGTGCATTGCCTTGCACTTTTTGGTGTTGAAATTCAACTGCCAGGCACTTGACCATCTCTCTCTCTCTAGCCTCTGCAGGTCCTCTTGTAGCACTCTAATTGCTTCAGCGCTAGCCACTCTTTCACAGAGCTTTGTGTAATCTGTGAAGAGACCTAATCTACCCCGGATCCCTTCTCCAATGTCACTGATGAACATGTTGAACAGGACTGGGCCCAGGACAGACCCCTGTGGTACCCCACTTGTGACCTCACTCTCTTCCGATTTAACACTGTTTACTGGTACCCGCTGCCATCTGCCTTTTAGCCAATTTTACATTGGAGATTTATGTCCAGACATAGTACTGAAACTGCATTGGTCAAGGTGCAAAATGATCTCCTCTGGGCTAGAGACTGAGAGGAATGGTCAGTACTTGTCCTCCTTGATCTCTCATCAGCATTTGACATTGGAGATCATGTGGTGTTGGACTGCCTTAGGGGGCTCTGTGGACTCACCAGCACTGTTATCAGCTAATTGAGTCCTTTCTCACAGGCAGGACACAGAGGGTGGTGATGGGGAGTTTCTCCTCCCACCCAATGCCCCTGCTCTGTGGAGTTCTCCAAGGCTTGATCCTCTTACCCATGTTGTTTGCAGTATACATGCTGCCCTGGGTGAGAGCATCATATGTTACAGTGTGGAGTTTCATTGTCATGCAGATGATACCCAACTGTATATGTCCGTTGCTCCTGGAACACGTGATGCAGTGGCAGTGTTAAATAAAAGTCTGGCTGAGATCCAGGAATTGATGTCTTCTAACTGGCTCAAGCACAGTCCATATAAGACAGAGGTGCTGGTGATCGAGCCTGGTCAATGGAGAGAGCTAGATGCTATGTGGCTGGAACAGGCTCGATGCTTGATATGGTCCCTCTGTCAGCATCCAGAAAGGTGAAAAATCTGGGCATGATCCTAGATGGCAGATTGACATTTGGGGCTCAGGTGTTGTGTGTTGTCCAGTCTGGTTTTTACCATCTTCTGAACATCACCTGGATTAAAGCCTTAATCCCCCTAGATGATCTGCCTTCACTAGTGCATGCCTTTGTGACTTCCAGACTCACCTACTGCAATGGTCTGTATCTTGGGGTCAGTGGAGGGGTCCTGCACCAACTGCAACTGGTGCAGAATGCAGCAGCCAGGTTATTCACAGGCCTTCCAAGGTAATGTCATGTGACCCCAGTCCTGCTTAATCTGCATTGGCTGCTAGTGAGGTGGAGGATCTCCTTTAAGGTGGGTCTACTCACCTATGAGGCCCTATACAGAATGAGGTCAGGCTATCTGCATGTTCTCCTGACTCCTGCCTGCTCCCTGAGCTCTCTCCACTCTGCCAAGGAGGGCCTCCCAGCAGTTTCCATGGCCTGGCTCAAAACCTTGCATGATCATTCCTTTGAGGTTGTAGCACCGGTCCTGTAGAACTTACTCTCAAGATCCTTGGGGGAGGCTCCCTCAGTAGAAGCTTTCAAATGGGGTCTGAAGTAGGGATGGGTGAAGTTTAAAAGGTTTGGAGGTTCTAAAAGGTTCTGATCAGGCTGGTTGTCCAAGCCTTATCTGAATCTTTTAGAACCTTTGTGCTGAAGCATTAGGGCAACTGTTGTAGCTGTCTGCAGACCCCCCTCCCTATCCCCGACTGATTCCCTGTAATTAAAAGCATATTTTTTTGTTCAGTAAATTTCCCTGGTATCTAGTGGACCCCCCATCCCCACCAATCCCCTGTCATAAAATAAAGTGTCCCCATATTCCCTGGTGTCTAGCGAACCCCACACCTTGGCAGATAAAGCCTCCCCACCCCCATCCATGCGGGCAACTGGCACAGCCCTCCTATTTCCACCATGGCCTTCTGCCCACCTGACTGAGCTGACAATGAATGAGCACATATTTGTTCAAGCACACGCTCATTCATTGCCAGATCCTGTTCATTCCCTGAGATCTTACTCTTTTGGATGCAGCAGAGATTAGTGGTGGAGGGCTGTTTCAGTAGCCGGTGGAGGGGGTGGGATGGGGGAATGACACTGTGGACCTGGTCCAATATTGTTCCCCATCCTGCCCCTCTGCCGGGTGTGACAGACGGCCACCTCCGCTTATCTCTGCTGCACCCAAAGAGGGTGACCCAGGGAATGATGTAGAGCTGGTTGGCTGTCAATGAATGAGCATGTGCTTGTACAAGTACGCTCTCATTCATTATCAGCTCAGCCAGGAGGGCAGCCAGCCATGGTGGAGAGAAGGAGAACTGTGCCACTTGCCCAGTCTGGATCAGGGTGGGGGTAGTACCTGCCAGGTTGGGGGGTCCACTAGACACCAGGGAATATGAAGACACTTTATTTTATGACAGGGGATCAAGGGCATGGGAGTGGGTTCACTAGACACCAGGGAAATTTATTGAAAAAATATACTTTTTATTACAGAGATCGATCGGGGATGGGGGGAGGTCCCCTAGACAGCAGGGAAAAGCAAAACTGGGGGTGGGGGACCTGCTAGACACCAGGGAAAAGGAAAACCAGGATATTCTGAACTGATCTGAACTGCAGAAAAAGTTTAGATATGGTTTGACTCCCTGAAATATTGCTGGTTTGGGGAGGCTCGGGTTGTTCTTGAACCAGTTTGCCCATCCCTATTCTGAAGGCCCATCTTTTCAGAGATGCATCTGGGATTTTGCAATCTTTTCCCTCTAATTAATTTCAGCTGTTATATATGTTGATGTTGTAATTTATGTGTTTTTAATTTATTTGTAATTTTATTTTATTTTGCCTGTATCTTGTACAGTGCCCTGAGCCCCAGGGAAAGGGCTTGTAAGAAATAAAGCTTTGCTTACTTACTTACTTACACCAGGCCTCCACCTAGTGGCAGTCATGTAGCAGAGCCTGCAACCCTCCTTCCTAGGGAGAAGAAAGCAGTCCAGTAGATGCTCAATCATCCCCCCTCGTCACGGCCAGTGCACAGCAACTCGAGATCATCCTGATCCCGGGTTGCTGCCATGGTGGACAGTAGTGCTACCACTGCATCACTGTGCCAGCCTTGCTCTGCCTGTCTTGACTGCCACTGCAAGCATTTGCTGCCACTGAGCAGAAGCTGCTTCCAGTTTCCGTACTAGTCTTCTGTGACTGAGAGTTTGGAGAAAGATGAAAAAACAATTATGAGAAACTGAGAATGAGATTGAAAGATGAGATATATTCGTTGTACAGCACCTGCAGTCTATATATTGGCATATAGCATTCTGCATGCCCACCCACACACAGCAAACACTTTCTCTTTCCCTCCCCACCTTCTATTTTTGGCTCTCAATAAATCAATATTTGCCTAGTATTTTGTCAGTTTTTTTAATCCCTGAATTATTTTTTCCTAGCTGTGGATGAGAAATAGACAAGTCAGGATCTCAAAAGCACTTTTTGGTGCAGGGTTTCAGTTTCAGGACTGAGATGTTGCCTAGCTGCATTTTTCTTAATATCTGCTGTGCACAGAACAGCAACCAACACAGCAAGCAGCATTAGAGGAGAAACCACTTTGGTGCTTGCCTTCCTTAACCAATCCTGTCCACCTTTACAGTGCATACAGATTCCCCCAACCAATCCTGTCATGTGAGACAGCGAGTCTTTTGTTTGTGCCCTCTCCCTCCTCTTGGTGCTATCCAAGATGACTTCTGTATTCTCCTTCCATCCCTTCCCACCCATCTCTGTGACTGTTCCCTCTTCTCAGCACTCAAGACACCTCTTGCTCCCTCCCACCCTCCCTTTCTAGTGCTACCTCATCTTGGTGCCTCCTGCTCCCTACCTCCCTTCTGCCATGTTAAAGTGGTCATAGTTGGAATTTGAACCAGTTAGAGCTCAACAGATGTTTCAGAAGTGGCCCGATGGCCACTCATGTTGCCAGTTCAGGGTGGTTCCACTTTTCTCCAAATCAGTTCGGCCATCTCTAGGCAAGGTAAGGCACATTTATTTATATGGTGCCCAATCCCACAGGCTCTGGGCACCTTATATAAAAACAGGCAGGGTAGTACAAAATAAAATATGTTACAAACAAATACATAAACTACAATATATAACATATAATTCAGATTAAAATAAATAAATACAATCTTAAAATGTAACAGCTTTGCCAGCTGACAGCTTGAAGACCTAACTTAGACTAGACTGAGGTACTGGTTATTGAGCTGGGGTGGAAAGGGGGCATGGTGGAAGCCAGGCAGGTGACTGGGCTTTGGTTGGGTTCTACTAGTCAGGTGGCTGCATCTAAGGTGAAGAATCTTGGCGTCATTCTGGATGATGGGCTGATGGACTGGCATTTGAGGCTCAAGTATCAGCAGGAGCCCGTAGTGGTTTCTACCATTTTAGGAATATCAGCAGGATAACATCCCTTATTCCCCTGGAGACCTTGTGACACTACTGCACATATTTGTGAACTCCAGGCTTGATTACTGTAATGCTGTGGACCTTGGGGTCAGTGAGGGTATACTCTGGCACCTGTAGCTGGTGCAGAATGCAACATCTTGTTTGCTTACTGGCCTTGGTCACGGTCATGCCATATCTCCCTGTTGCTGCATGACCTGCACTTGCTGCTGGTTAAGTGGCCTATTTCCTTTAAAGTTGTCTCACTGACTTATAACACCCGCAAAGAAATGCCAGCACCTGCCAACAGTCACAGTATTTTTGGTGTAAGCCTGACGCTTATCACTGACCACAGTGCAATCAGAGTAGTAATAGCAAACTCTGGCCAGAGCAGATAGGGCTGCAGGAAAGGAATCTGGGTTAAAAATATTGAACATTATTTTATTTTTTTTATTTTTTTTACACCCAATTTTCAACACAGCCTTGTGATGATCCTGCTTTATAAAGAAGTGCAGAGAAAATGTTCCACTCCTGGCCTAAAGGTGATGTCATGCAGCGACTGCAAAATCAACTTTTGGGCTGCAAACACACATTTTGGGCAGGAGTTGAAAAATGACACCTGTGACATTCATGAGTTGCTGTACCGAAATGGCTATGCCAAAATTTGTGGTAAAAATAGTGAATATTACTAAAGTTATGAGCCTGTATTTGCAAAACTGAACATAGCCTCATAACTTAATAGGTGAATATATTAGAATCATAGAACACATGAATGTGCAAAGTATAATATTCTACCACCCCATATTAAATTCATTCCATGCCAGGGAATGCATTGCTAGTCTTTTTTTAACACTGAAAAAGTTTCATTTGGTCCATGGGGAGGAAATTTGGATACAGCTTTACTTAATCAAGCCCTAAATATGATATCTGGGCAGAAAGGGGGTTAGGGTGCACTTGGATGGAAGTGAGGATAAGGTCAAGAAAATTTATTGTGGTACTGTAGTCTATAAAGACCCTGCTGAAAGAATGCAACACATATGTCAAACAGAGAAATACCAGCTTGGCATAGATGCTGAATTCTTTGGTGTGGTCCTATACTGCAGCAAGATAAATTGTGTCAATATTCATTTTTGAGTGGGGGGTTGTGAAAAATGTCAGATGGTTGTCAATTCTGAACCACCTTTTTTTCTTCCTTGATGAAAAAACTACTGCTTTAAGAAAATTGGCTCTGTAGACCATTATAGTCCATCATATTTTCAATAACCCCAACTTTTTACATCCTCTGGGTCACTGTCCCACATAGGAAAACTGACCTTCTCACTCCTCTCTGAGTGGAGACCACATCCCCTTTTTGTGTTGACAAATGTGTTTCCCCCCCATCTGCCACTTGCTTAGTGGCAGTGAATTTATGTAGTATTTTTTAATTCTGCATATCTATGCAGTTGCATAAAATGCCTACTGACATCCTTTGTAAGCTTCCCTCTGTCAGTTTCTTCATATTTCCTCCAGTGTTTACATTTACTGCAACAGTAAAGAGAATGTGCTCAGCACTAAAAATAAAAGCAAATTTGCTGGTGGGCTTTCTGCTTAGATATCACTGTTAAGGAGAAGCAGCATTTTCAAAACAGGAATACCTGGAAGGATCTAACAGGTAATATCCACATTTACAGTATGTTTACTAGTAGTTGCAACCATCTTCTCCCTGTAGAACAACAGGCCAAGATGTGACATGATCTTAGTCTTCCCATTCTCAGGGGTATTGACAGGATTGAACATATGGATATGTTCTCCAGCAGTACACAGGGGCATGCTCTGAAGGTCATAGATGGCAAGTTTAGGGGTAACATTAGGACGCATATTTTGTCCCAGAAGGTGGTGGCCTTCTAAAATGAACTGCCAATAGATACTGTGGATATGAATACAGTAGAGTGGTCCCCAGTGTTGCCCATCCCTTAGCTTTTACCAGCAGTGAAACCATACGTGTGAGAACCCTGCACTATCCCTGTCCACACTGTACCTACCCATTTGGATAAACAGAGGGCTTCAGCCTCTAGTGCTGTTAGTCTGCCACCTTTTATCAGCACTATATCTGTCAAAGTGCAGAAACCCTGGACTGTCTGTTCTACACTGCATCTGGCCCTGTGAATTTATAGAGGGCTTCAGTATCCAGTGGTGCCAGTTCCTTATTGTTCATCAGTCACACACTGTACCTGTCACTGTAGACAAACTAAAAGCTTTCATCCCCAATTATGGCAGTCCCTCACCATTCACCAGGACTAAATGAAGACCATGTGGAAACCAAGCACTGCCCCTTCCCATGCACTGTAGCTGTCTCTGTGGATTAGTCAGTCCTTCACCTCTTATCAGCACTAAAGCCATCACAGTGTGGGTACATTTGCACTGAGCCTGCCCCACATGGTTCCTGTGGATAAACTGAGAGCTTTATTCACTTTTTACCAGCACTAAATTCATTACAGTGGGTGAGTGGGTGAGGGGAAGCCTGCGCTGCACCTGTTCCTGTGGATAAACAAAGAGCTTTTATTGACTGTCCAGTTCTGTCTGAGCTGTACCTTTTATGAGCATTAAATACACCAGAGTGGAAATGTCAGCAGTGAACCTGATTATGTGGATAAACAGAGGTGTTGTAAGCCCCCATCTTTCACTAGCACTGGATAGCAAATATAAAAAGGCTGAATAGAAAAAATATAAAAAAACAGAAGAAAATAGTCTCAGAACCCAGGAATGTCTGTAATTTGACACTATAGTATGCTTAATGAGACCCTGACTGGTTCAGTGCTTCAGTAAGGGAAATTTCAGTATGCTTTGAGATAATGAGTTAACCCCTAGCCTGCTGAAAGAACTAGAATGAATCTATTTGATTGAGCTTGAAAGATGCTCATTCTGCAGCCCTGCAAGGGTTAAACTGAGGGGCTACATGACATTCCCCCTCCCTTCAGATGTATTTAACACAGAGCAGCAAATAGCAAAAATCAGAGGGGGAGCACACTATTTTGCACTTGCGGATGGATACTTCCAAAAATCCAAAAAGGAAGTTCCATGGTAAGCCGTTTTCACAGCAATGCAGGAGGGCTGTAGGCTCTGCTTACCTGCAGCCCTAAAATGGGCAACAGACTTGCTTTGATCCAAAGTTGCTTCCTGTTTACTTCAAGGTGCAAAAGTGTAATAGCAGCCAAAATTTCAACAAGCAGCCCAACACTCCTGAGAACTGCTCCTTTCTCTCCCACACCAGCAAAAAAAAAAAAAAAAAATCAGTGTTCTTAACATGTTTCACACCCCATGGTGCTTTATCAAAGTACAGCAAGATGTTGTATGGCAACCTTATTTATACTGAGTAGTCTTAAAGACACAGAGTAACCCACATAATGTGCAATATCGTGCAAAGTGATTTAAAATACATTTCTGATTAAAATGACTAACATTTTTCTAAAGACAGACAGTACAAGCATATTAACTGTTAAAATCAATATCATGGCTATTTTCAATTCACATTTCTCTACTGGAAAATGACATTTGATTTTGATTTTACCAGTTAATATGCTTGTACTATCTGTCTTTAGAGAAATGTTAGTCATTTTAATCAGAAATTTATTTTAAATCACTTTCCACTATATTGCTCAGGATGTGTGTTACACTGTTTCTTTATGACTGCTCAGTATACTATAGATAAGGTTACCATACAACATATTGCTATACTCTGATAAAAAACACGGGGGTCGTGAAACATGTTAGGAACACTGATGTGATATTTTGCTATAGTAGGAGAGGGAAAGGAGCAGTTCTCAGGAGTGTTTGGCTGCTTGTTGCATTTTTGGCTGCTATTGCAAGTTTGCCCCTTGGAAAAAAGAAAAAGCATCTTTGGATTGTTACCACCCAGCCCCTGAGGTTACTAGAATCCCATCAGTACTAGTCTTAGGCAGGTGAAAAGGCAGCTGGTAAGGTGCTCATTAAGGGGCTTTTTACATAATGACATAATTGTTTACTCAGTTAGCCTGAGTGGGGATGATTATGTCATTTAGAAGTCTTGCAGCAGCTAACCATTTCTGAATCAGCTGCTCAGGGGAAGTTTCAAATGTTCAGTTAGTCTGATTTTGGAAGTCAGAGGGCAGGAGGTCTGCCATTTGGGGCTCTGTCACTCAGAGCACTGTGTTTCTCACCCTAGTTTGGATGGAATCACCAGTTGCCAGTGAAGTGGTAGAGATCTTTTTCAGAAGGATTCCTTGATTTTCACTCTAGGAGAAGTGAAAGGGACTGCTAGTTCAGTGGACCTAAGGGGCAGTTCCCTGAAGGTCCTAGAGCATGTACAGCTGCCTTAGAGAAGGACATTTGTGTGAGAATTTCTGATAAGCTACCATAGAAAAGGGTGCTTTCTGGGTTATTTCCATGCCTAAAGGAAGGTGCAGCTAATCTGAGAGTACAGAATGGGAGACAAGTTCTTAATTTAGGATGTTGTCTGGGGTGTGTGTGCCCAAGATAAGGCTAGATCACACCAAGCAGGACCCTGTTCACCTAAGTGGGTTAATTTGAAGTAAAGTTTGGAGGCTTCTTTTGGTGTAACCCTGAAGGAATGGCAGACTGTAGGTTGGGGCAAAGGGTGGGAGGAATGCCATCTGGATTCTACAAGGGAAGGCCAACTGGTTCATTGATGGGTGCCATATTTCCCTGGGCAAAGGCCATTGCTGCAGGAGGATGTTCGGAGTGTGGGGTTCAATCCACAAAAGTACACTCATTGTGAAAAAGAAGACGTTCTGAGTGACGTGGCAACAGTCTACCAGCATACGCTCTCAGGAAATAGAAATGTTCTAGGTTTGTGGTTCAATCCACAATCATACACCATGGGGAAGAGAAAGTACATGTTTTTGTGAAGAACTGTACTGTTTACCAAAGAGTGTTTGGAAAAGGAATGCACTTCTTTGCCATGACCAACCATTGGGGGTCCACTTTGTGCTTTAGTAACATCTGTGAATAAAGCCATACTGCACAATCCCAGTTGCTGCATTAGACAATCTGATCATTGCTTTCTGTGTGGAATTAATGGAGCCCCTCAGCAGTTAGGTCTAACATATGCCTTGTGTCCTGTCCCCTGGACCTGGTTGTTTTTATGAAGGTTTATTTTGGCAATTGTACTCCAACCCCTTTCCTTTTGACAATGAGCTTGGTATACACTCTAGAACTAGGGGTGGTACCAATCTGAATATTTCTGCCAAAGGTAAATGGTATGCCATATGTGGGTACAAGTTCAGTTAATGGGACTGCCAACTTGCCAGAAATGGCAAGCGGGTTACAAAAAACATGGGGGCTCATCCAAGGGATATGTTTTTGGGCAAGAGGAAAAATGCTGAGCGTATGTCTAGGATCTTCCTGTCTAGTAGCAGTGCACCTAAATAGAAGTCTGTGCCAAGGAAAATGCCATCTGAGATTATTTTGCTGCCTGTGGTTCTGTGAAAAAAAGTGGAAAAAATGTGCTGCTTGTGTGTTCAAACTGGAAAAATGAACTGTTGAGTTGAGCAATGATTGCCCTTGTCTTGCCATTTTAAGTGCTTAAAAAACTGTTAAAAATTGCAAATTTCCAAGAAAAAGTGTTTGTGGACTTTGATAACAGTCATTTCTAAATGTCCAGAAAGTTTTATATGTGTACACAAAATATGGGGGGAGTCACTAAGAAACATTCACCAGTAACTGTGTCAAAATTCCTTAAAAGTGCTTTGCCCCACGGAAATTGCTAGCCGTGAAAAAAATGAGTTTACTTTTTAAATTTGCCTTTTTGATAATCACCATGCAGGGGTGTGGCTGAGAGAGAGAGAGAGATAGAGAGAGAAAGAGAGAGGTCATTTGCATGGCATCATGTGATTGGTCCAGAGAACCTAAGCCCCACCCTTTGCCTGAGTCTCAGTGTTGTGGAGCATTCGAGGAGGAGCAGCAAGCAGTGTGTGAGCAGTGTGCTAGTTCGAGTAGCAGCAGGTGGAATTGCCAAGAGAGACAAGCATTCCTAAAAGAGCATCTTTTAGAACTTTCACAGTAAAACCTGGGCTCAACCTATTTTCCTACTGCAAGCAGCTGTGATCACAGTGTTATTGCAGCTGATGCACAGGTCTGCTGGCCTGATTATCAGAAAGGCCTACAAAACTGGCAGCAGGCCATTTACCACCAGTGGAGGGAATTGGCTACTGCCTAGTAAGTACCAAGTGCAAAGTAAAATGAACTATGGTGCAGAAAAGTCGGAGAACTGTAGAGCAATGTAGCAAAGAAACAGAAAGAGTTTGTGAACATTTAAAACTGGATTGTGTGTGTAGTGACTGTTTCAATAGAGAGAGCTCCAGGGCAGTAAAGGTCCAACAGGTCCAGAGAAATGCAGAGACAGTGTGAATGTGTTCAATTGTGTTAAAAGTAAAATGGAAGTTCTGCCCTAAGTAAAACAGTTAAATGCAAGATCGGACAAGCTTTCTAGCAATTTTGAACTGTGTGTGTGACGGAAAAAAGCTACAGCCACAATTTTGGGGTGAAGTCAGCAAATGTAAACAAAGCAGCACCATATTTGGACTAGTGTCTCAAATGCAGTAACATTCCAAGTAGTTGTGCTAAAGTTGTGGAACAAAATGCAAAAATCAGGCAGCTTGTTAAAGAACTTTGCATTGTTTTTAGAACCAAATTTCAGTTTGACTGCAAAGTAGTAACTTGGGACTTGTGTATTTATTTACAGAAAATGACACATTAGCACTCCCACTACCCACTCCATGCCAGGGCGTGGGATGTACAACAAGAAAAGGAGTTAGCTCACTTAGAACAGCTGTACAATTGTGAATCATCACCATTTGACATGGCTTTACCAAACTTTCTGGTCAATGCATGCATGGTTTGTTTGAAGCCAGAGAGGGATGTTCTGCTAATCCCCCATTGCACAGACTGTCACAAGCAATTTGGGATGTGTGAAGTAAGTGGCACAGCAGTAGCAAAAGCAAAAAACATCTGCTTAGCCCCAACATGGACACTGGCAGGGGAATCTGCCAGATCAGAACAACAGCAGACTGGGTGCAGTCAGAGAGACTCCACTGAGTTTGTCGGAGTTCTTGGAGAATGTTTCTGAGAATACTTTGCAAGACCAGGAAGAAATGGAGTTTTCTATATCATAGATGGTAGATTTGTATGCTGCAGATGAAGGTTCTGTGGATATATGGGTCAAAGGCCCAAGCCCCAGCATAGTGGGCAAAGATGAGTTGAATGAAGTTCTGTGTTGGGAGGCCAGTGCCTCCATGTGCAATGAGGAATGGACAATTTCAGGAGCTGGTGCAACTTTTAGCTCCTGGGCCGAGCCTGTAGAACAGGAAGAAGCAGCAATAGCTATGGTGGGGCCCCAGGAGTCGCCTCTAGCTTTGGCTTCAGTGGAACCTCCTGACACCAAAATGAAGGAGGGTTCTCAAGATGTGCCATCAAGTGCAGGGGTGGACCGCTTTAACTCTGCATTGTGTATTTGAAGCTGGCTCAACCAGGGATGGCCACTTCCAAGCCATGCTTCTGGGTTGGAGCTAATCAAAAGCAGCAAGGAAGAACAAATAATATGAAGACTTGCTATGGCCAAATATGGAGAGACATACCCTAGCTTTCCTCAAACAATTTGGGAGGAAATAGAGGAGAACAGACCAGCCTGTCTGTAGGAGGAAGCTAGTGCCAACCTGTACCCAAAAGTAAACAAATTTGTAAGAATAAAAATATGCAATGAGAGACTTCAGTTTTGGAAGTGTGGCAGAACTGTGTTAATTGATTCAGTGAGAATCGTGGACAAGGCTGGCCAAGAGACATTATACAATGTTCCTGTGGTTCGACCTGATGGAGAGACAGTCTTTGCTCCACACCCTGAGTGGTACTACCAACGAATGGTGCCATTCCTCAGTAAATATGCCCGCATGCAAAGTTGGAATGCAGTAAGGTCAGAGCAGCAATCTGCCACTGAAGCAGCAGCAACCGAGGGAGGAGTTGCCTTTCTTCTGGTGTTCCAGGTTTGCCTGCAGCTGTATCCAGGGTCATCTGTAGCAGTTTCCAGGTTTGTCTGCAGCAGCATCCAGGCTTGTCAGACCAGCAGGAGGAGAAAATTTCCTGTACGGGTCCAGTAGGAAGTCATGGAAGAATCTGATCTGAAGATTTTGTCTGTCCAGTAGCAGAAGATCAGCAGGCTGCAGGTCCAGAGAAGTGATGTTGACAGCCATCTGTCACCTAGAATGTGGTAAGATGCATTTTATATTTTAATTTGACTGTTTTTCCTACAGTTGAGGATGTCCCAGGAACTTTGTTTCACCAATAGACACTCTTGAACTGGACTGCAGTGCTAGCAGGCCTCATGCCTGTCCAAAAACTGTGCTTCAGCAGGCTTTGGCCCAGGAGAGACTCTATGTATAGTGCTTTGGCACTCTGGACTTTCTGCTTGGTACATTGGACTTGTACAGCTTTTTTTCCTCAAAATGTTTTTGTAAATGATTTTACATTTTCTATTTTTGTACTTTTATAAATAAACCTTTTAAAAAATAAATGTTGGGGATTGTGTAGTATCTGCAGCCACTGTGTGGTTTACTAGTTGTGTTTGTTTGCAGAATATTTTTTGCAATGTTTTCTTTTGCAGGTGTTCCTGAAAGAAGACAAGAAGAGGATTTTTAGGACTTATCGGAGTCCTCCTTTGTAAAGTTGCTAGGCTTTGTGTAACTGTGTAGTACAATGCTAACCATTTTTTCTACTTTGCAGGTGTAGAGTTTTTGTAGTTCTTAGATTTAGGAAATGTACTGGTAAAGCCATGTTTCTAAAGTGGGCTACAGTTCTTTTAGTGTAAAAGGTTTTGGGTATGGCCTGGGCACCCAGTAGGTAGCATAGGTCAGGTAGCTTTTCCCTAGAGGGTTTGGGGGAAGGCAGATTACTGGTCCAGAATCCAGATAGGGGTCACCAATGCTGTCTTTTAGGACATGCTTCATGCAGTTTCTTGGAGCCACTGAAAATCCATAGATAGTACAGTAGTAGGGTAGGAGCTGAAGTTTCTTCAGTGGGCCTCTATTCTTTAGTGTTACCTTCCTATGTCTGGCACATGGAATGGAAGTACCTGATCAACCATCCCTGTAGGGAGCACAGAGGTAGGATGGCCTGGTACTGGGCTGTAATCTGGCTGCAGACATCCAGTGGTCTGGTTGCGGTGAGTGTAACCACCCAGTCCCCTGGGGTTACTAGAATCCCATTGACACTAGTCTTAGGCAGGTGAAAAGGCAGCTGGTAAGAAACTCATAAGGGTCTTCTTACATAATATGCACAGACTGGTAAATAAGCAGCCCACTCACCAAATGTATGTATATAATGTAAATCTTTTTTTTATTTGAAAAAATATATGTATTGTATATATGAATAGGTGATACAGTCAAATAATGCAGACATTTTGGATCACACTCCTTCATCACTGCTTGTATGTACCACACCTTGCAACCAATAAATATATATATATATATATATATATATACATATAAGTCTTTATTTATTTACTTGATATATAGGGTTTATAACCTTTGAACCAGAGGCTCATTTACAAAGGTACCTCGTCACATGTAAGACAGAAACTAATACAGACAGGGTATAACAACAATTACATTAAGCATGTGTTACAGACATTTGTCAGAGACATTATTTACAGTATTTGGATGTAGATATTTACAGACATTATTTACAGTATTTGGATAACAATATTTACATCATCACAGCAGAAAGACATTCTTAGCTTGAGAAAACAGAGTACTCAGTCCTATTCATGGGTTTGGTATTGTTGATGGAGGTTGCAATCCATAATGGACTTTGTCAGAGAATTTGGATCAGAATGGGTGAGAGAGTGAAATGTTAGTTGCAGTTACAGGAGCGGATATTGAAAAGGTGGTTGCGAAGAGTGGTTTTGAAGTGGGCAATCTTGGGTGCACTAGTGATAGTGGTTGGGAGTGCATTAAACTATGTAGGGGCCCTGCAGTGGAAAGATCTCTGGGCAAGGGAAGTTAAGTCAAAGATATTTGTAGTTGGATACCTGTTCAAGAGGGTGCTGGGTGCTGGGGAGGATGTGGAGGGGTGCACTTTTTGCTTTGTTTTGACAGTGAGAGAAGATCATTGATTTAGTCTTTTTTAAGTTTATGACCAGTCTACAGTTCTTAAACCATGTTTCAGCCTGGGAGAAGGCATGTTGGAGGAAGTCCTGAAGGGGCATGGGTTTATGATGGGAAGCAAAGAGCACTGCATCATCTACATATAGTAAGATTTTTGTGGAACAGGCCTTTAGTAAGGAGTTTAAATAGAGGGAGAAAAGAAGTGGCCCCATGATAGAGCCCTGGGGCACCCAGGAGCAGATGGGTAGTGTGTCAGATAGGGTTCCATTAATTTTAATGCATTGGAACTGGGCAGAAAGGTAACTGGAGCACCAGACTAGGGGGCCTGTGGAGAAACCAAGTTGGTGGAAGGAGTCGAGAAGGAGAGGATGGCAGACTGCGTCGAAGGCCTTGGATAGGTCTATGAACACAGTTCCTGCAATGTTACTGGCATCTAGGGAGGAGTGCAGGAAGTTGGTGACTTCTAGGAGGGCTGTGGTAGTGTTATGGCCCGAACGGAAGCCATGCTGCTTTGGGCATAGAATGTCATACTTGGCTAGGTATTCAGTAAGTTGGGTGGCAACCACTTTTTCTAACGCTTTAGAGAAGGGGGGAAGAATGGAAATGGGTCGATAGTTATTTGGGGAGGCTTTGTCACCATTTTTATGGATGGCGTAATGACAGCTGTTTTCCAGGCACTAGGGAATTGCCCTAGGCATAAGAATTTGTGGAGCAGGTCCACTGGGGGACTAGGACCTCGTCGAGGACTAGTCGAAGGAGCCTGGCATTTAGGGGGTCATTTATAGGGTTATTGCTGTTTAGCACTTTTTGTAGGTAAGGATGAGCTACATGGGTGGATATTTTGCACAGGAGGAAACAAGGATGCTGCAGGGTTGGGGGTTGGGATTGGGGCACAGGGTCAAAGAAACAACTGGGGAGAACAGTGCTGAAATCCGAGAAGGTGGTGTTTAGACAGTTTGCTATGGTGAGTGTGTCTGTGGAGGCAGTGCCATATATGGTGAGCTGGAAGGGAAGTGGGGAGCGTGATTTCCCATTGAGTTCTTTGATATTACTCCAGAAGGTCCTAGCAGACCCCCTCATGGTTGTGAGAGTGGATTGATAGTGGTCTGCTTTGGCCTTACAGATGGCTCGAGTGCATCTATTGTGAGCAGCATTATAGGATTGTCTGTCCACCTACCTGCCAGATTCTATGGCTTTGTGCCAGAGATTATCCCTGTCTCTCAACATTTGGAGTAGGGAGGGGTTATCCAAGGAGCATGTTGCCTTTTGGTGCGGAGTTTGGTGAGTGGAGCATAGAGGTCACAGGCCTTGGTGAAGGTCTGTGTAAACAGGTTGAGTGCAATGTTGACGCTGGGGGCTATATTAATGGGGGACCAATCTATATGGGTGAGCAGCTGATTAAGTTTTATTAACCCTCCTGGTGGGAGACACCTTTGGAAGGTTGTTTGGGTTATGAGTTTGGGTGTGGAAGAGGTCCATTGGAATAGGATGGGTGAGTGGTCACTTAGGGAGTTGGGAAGTACTTTTATATCCTGGATTTTGTTGGGGCAGTTAGAGATAATGATATCCAGGAGGGTGTGGGCACCAGTAGATGGGTGAAGTCTAGTGGGTTGGGTAACTAATTGGACCATGTCAAGGGCTAAGAATGAGTCCTTTGTTGGTGCAGCTGAGGGTCCAAGCCAGTTAATATTGAGGTCCCCTACTAGTGTCTGCTCTGCATTGTGTGGTAGGGTAGAGAGGTATTCGGTGAGGGATGTGATGGCAGGCTTTTGGTTCTTAGGGGACATGTAGGTGACTGTGAGGTATAGTGGGCCTCTGGAGAGGTCAGGGGTGATTTTTAGGGTGAAGGCTTGTGCTCCGTTTGTGAGTTTGAAGGGTGGGAGCATGTGACCAATAATGTTATTATTGATGTAGAATGCACAGCCACCCCCATGCTTTTCTAACCTGTCTTCCTGATATAGGGTGTATCCGGGGAGTGAGACAAAGGCATCGGGAGTAGATTTGGAGAGCCAGGTCTCCACTAGGGCAATGACATCTGGTTGGTGAAGGGTAGCCCAACATTGGAGCACTGCAGATTTCTTTGGCAGGCTGCATATATTCAGAGAGGCAATGTGGAGTCCAGACGATCTGGTAGGTGGAGTGGTGGGGGCAGGGCCTGGATTAGGGTGGATATTACCAGAGAGGAGTAGTAGGATAACTAAGGCTCTAACCATAGGGTGGCAGGTTGTTATATTTTTGGGAGCACATTTAGGGGAGGAGGAAGTAGTGGAGCAGGGGATGGGCAGGGTTTGGAGGGATGGGTGGATGCAGTAGGGGTGGAGCCAGGGGGGCCCTGGTGGGTGCTGGGGTTGGGGTTGCTGTTGGAGGTGGATTCAGGGGTCCAGTGTGTGATGACAAGGAAGGGGGGATGGTCAATTCTGGAGAAATGCAATGGTGCAGTCCACAAAGGGCATAGGGTGAGGTCTGGCTGATGGGAGGTGAACCCTAGGGTGGTTATGAGGATGAGGCACATAAGGTGGAAGTGAGCAGACATGGTGCCTAGATAGCTTTGGGGCAGAACAAAGAGGTTTTGGGGGGAGCCAGAAAAGCTGTAAGAGCTTTGAGATATGCCATGATACCATAGCTTGACTTGTAGGCTCAGTGACAGAGCTGCCGACTATGGTGGTAAAAGCACAGGGTTTGAGACCTGTAGTGGGACAGAAGAGAGATTTATTTTAGGCAGACTATAATGATAGTGGCTTTGAGAGCTTTAGAAAGTAAGCATGAGTTAGTCTGCTTTGGTTGTCTCAGCAGTAGAGCTGAGAAGACTGGTAGGAGGGGTACAGGGTTCGTAAACTGCAGTAAATACCAGAAATGTTAATGTTATTTTAGCAGACTATGGGGGGGGCAGAGGCTTTGAGAGCCTTGAAACTGGGGGATGAAAATAGCATGATACGATGGCTGAGTGGTAGAGCTGCTGATTCTGGTAGCAAGAGTGCAGGGTTTGAAGCCTGCAGTAATACCAAGAATATTATTTTAGCAGACTATGGGGGTCAGAAGCTCTGAGAGCCTTATAAACTATAGCTAAAAATAGTCCAATATGATGGCTGAGTGATAGAGGTGCTGACTCTGGTAGCAAGGGTGCAGGGCTTGAGACCTGCAGTGGTACCCCCAAAAAAATATATATATATTTTAGCAGACTATGGGGGTCAGAAACTATGAGAGCCTTAGGAAGTAAGGATAAAATAGCCAGATATCAATCAATCAATCCATTTTTTATTTATAAAAAGGCGCCTTTCTAAAACCAAGATGCCTGTACAATAAAATACATAAAATAAAAAAAATAAAATAAAGTATTATAAACAACATATAAATTCCAACAAAAAACAGTATAAAACCACATAATGAATAACCACATCAATCAATAAAAGCCAGGTTAAAAAGATAAGTTTTTAAAGTAATTTTAAAACTCTGAATGGTTAGGCAATCTCGTACCCGATGAGGTAAAGAGTTCCACAGGGATGGAGCAAGAAAGCTAAATGTCCTTGCTCCCGATGTCTTCAAACGTACTCTGGGAACCTCTAGCAATCCCTCATCCTTGGATCGGAGAGGACAGGAAGGACAGTAGGGACAAAAGAGATCTTTCAGGTAACTCAGTTATGATGGTTAAGTGGTAGAGCTGCTGACTCTGATAGTAAGAGTACTGGATTTGAGACCCGTAGTGAATAAGTATTTTTTCTAAGTAGGGAGAAGGAAGGGTTAAAAGCTTTGAAACAGAAGTAAATATTGGCCTGGTTTGTTGGCTTAGTGGATGGGTTACAGACTTTGGAATCAGGGATGCAGGGTTTGAGGCTTGTAAGGGGACTATGATGAGACAATGGGCAAGGAGATAAAAAGGAGAGAGTAAAGATTAGAGAAGAAGAGGAAGGCAATAGAAAGTATTAGGAAAGAACTGTAGTGACTTCTAGTGGACAGGGGTTGATATTAGTTAAGAAAGAGTGGAGATGGGGAAGTGATTCCAGTGATGATAGTGCAGCAACCCCTAATGGTCAGAGTGCATAAGCTGCAAATGGGAAAATGGACACTTACAAAAAAAATGGGGTATATCATGTGACCTGTAAGCAGCAATAAATGGAGTGCTGGGGTGGGTGGGGCAGTCCATGCAGACAGGGTTAAGTGCTTTCCACAAGCTGGTAGGAAGGAAGCTTTACCTCTTATGGCTCTCTGCAGTCCCCTGTTACAAGCTCCTCAGCTGGGCAGTGTTCATTATTCAAAAAACATATACACATTTAGAAATATTTAATTAGAGCCACTAATAAATCTCAACATATCAAAAAGAATCATCACCAGCTTGTGTATGCAACAACTAATAATTTATTAACAGAGAATTATAAATATACTACTGTTCATCTCAAAATAATTATTGAAATTATAAATCAACAATATTTAGAGAGCATTCTTGTGTACTTGCCTATTTAAATCATAGTCTAACTCCTTTTGATTTAGGTAATGAATCCAGTTTTCTAAAGACAAATAAGTAAAAACCTGTTTAGGTATATGTTATCTCTCTTCCTTAAATATAAATATGTCTGTCCATCCATTAATTATGTTCCCTTGAATTCATAACACAAAATATGTAGTACCTTATATAAACATTTTTTTCTCCACAGCCTGGATTTCTGCAAAATAACACAAACCAAATCTCAATATCATAATTGTATCCTTTTCTTATTTATACATTCTTGAGTTGCTTCTGAGCATCTATTTAATACATATTGTACCCTTTTGTACTTGAGCTTCCTCAAATTTAAATGTAAAGGTCTTTAAACCTCATGTGCTTACACAATCTCTAGCGTATGAACCGAGTACTCAGTTGCCCTCTTCTGAAATACTGAAACTTGTAAAACTTTTGTACTTAAACTTCAGTGGTTTTAAATGTAAAGGTCTTTAAATCTCATACGTTCACACAATTTCTAGTTCATTAACTGAGAACTCAACTACCCTCTTCTAAAACATTCTGAGACTTTTTCAGACTTTTTAAGTTTTTATGAAGGTAATTTTCCACATTAAATTAAGGTGTTTCACAATAGTTCTCAACTTGTAAAGCATTAAAGAGCCTTTTGAATGATATCATTTTATCGCAGTGAGTAAAAAAACATTTCAAAACTGTTCTAAACTTACAGAGAGTGCTGCTGGTGTGGGGCATGACCTCCTGCTTCCTCTAGTGTAATGGAGGTAGCACACCCTCTCCACGCCCTTATATTTACAGAGTGAGATCAGAATCGAGTGCTAGGCAACCAGCATAGTTACCTGACTGTCAATGACATCAGTGACATGCTCAGAAGTGCTTGGAGCCTGACCTGCAATTACTGCAGCACCTGAAAGGAAAATCAGGTGTCTGATCTATGAACTTATATTTCTTAGCTTTTTAATTTTTTTATTTATTTTTGTTATTTCATTCCTTTTAAATCATTCATTTCAGGGGGTAACATTCCTTCATTTGGTATGGAAGTTTAAGTAGGACCAAGTGGTATGAAAGCAGATGAGGCCTCAAGTCCAGAGAACATATTAATATATAATACCTCTAAAAGATCTTTGGCAGATATAGAAATTGAGGTACTTTCTAAAGGATTATCTTTTTGCCCCCATAATCGTAATAATGAATTCAAATTAAAACTGGATATAAATAGATTCTTTAGGAAGGTAAGACTCAGGCATTTTTTTGACAGTCAACCAGAAACACTTAGGGTTCCACAAACACAGAAAAATAAAATGGAACTAAGTCAAAAACTACACCTTAAATGCACCTTTATCCCCACCTATTTTACCATATCAGATAGAAACTTACATAAGCTTAGTAAATAGTGACATAGAGAATCTATTAAAAAAAAGAAAAAATATGGATAGGAGGACTAAATACAACCTTACTGCTAACCAGTTTGGAGCACTCAGAAACCTGGAAAATGTCTCCAATATAGTTATTAAGAGTGCAGATAAGGGGAGAATGGTGGTACTTCTGGATTATACTCTTTACAGGAATATGTGCACCATACTTTTGGGAGACCATAACAATTATTTGAGATTAGATAAGGATCCCACTGTTAATATTCAAGAATTGGTTAAAATCTTGCTAACTACTTCATTTGATAAACAATGGATTGCAGAGTGGGAAAGAGATGCTTTGTATAGACAAACTCCATCAATACCACTATTTTATACTCTGCCAAAAATACATTAGAATCTCAGAGATCCACCAGGCAGACCTATAGTGTCTGGTATTAATTCTATTCTGGAACCTGTTTCTATTTTTGTAGAATACCATATTAGACCAATAGTAGAGAATATAAAATCATACATAAAAGATTCAACAGATATTATTAAGGTTATAGAGATAGAGAATGAAACAGACTTAGATATCACAAACTGTATACTTGTAAATTATGATTTGAAAGACTTATGCATGTCCATCCCCCACCAACTTGCATTTGAAGATCTTAAACTTATGTTAGACAAAAAGAACAGAAGAAAATACCCCAATGAACTAATTAAAAAACAGCAGAAACTGTTCTTTCACAGAACTATTTAAATTTAAAAAAAACCTTTTATCTACAGATTCAAGGAACAGCCATGGGATCCAATATGGCCCCATCTTATGTTAACATTTATATGAACCATTTTGAAACACAAGTTATATGGAGTGATTTAAATCCATTTTGAATAAAATAAGGACTTATAAATGCTTTATCAATGACATTCTTGTCATTTGGACAGGAACAGTTAAGGACTTAGAAACCTTCAACATATATCTGAACAAATGTACTGACCATTTGGTCTTTGTTATGAACTACAGTACATAAAAAATCTCATATCTAGATTTGCTAGTCTATAAAGACAATAACACTCTAGCAATGAAAGTCTATAGAAAACCAACAGATTAGAATGCAGTATTACATGTGGGCAGTTTTCACCCTAAAAAACTAGTGGATTCCATCCCATCTGGACAGATGGTAAGGGCAAAGAGAAACTGTACATACCTTGTTGAATTTGACAGAGTCAAAGGTGATATGATTATGAGGTTTCAGGATAGAGGCTATCATGACTCTGTCTTGCAGGCAGCCAGTGCCAGAACTGACACTCAGGACGGAACAGACCTGCTTACAACAACACCAAAGGTTACTGGGGCTAACACAGGCAAAATAATGTTTGCCACTATGTACAATGATGTTTTTTTTTTTAAATTAGGACCATAGTCAATAAACACTGTGATGTTTTACAGGCCACACAAGTGGGGGCATATGTCCTTAACCATAAACCTATGACAGTAGTGAAGAGAAATAGAACAATTGGTGAAAGATTAGTCAGTACAAATCACAAGGTACTGGATACTAAACCTCGGCATTTTTTAAGTGCAGTAGATATAAAAGGTAATTTCCAATGCGGTCACTGTGCACATTGCCACAATACCTATAAAATTAAGAAGATAAAGGACACAGCAAGTGATAAGTTCATCCACAGAACAATTCAGTAGAAGACTTGGTTTGCTGGCCAAGGCACCTAGCTTCACCTGAGCTCTTTCCTTCTAAGACTGCTTGAAAGGCAGAGTAGATAAACTTACCAGAGCAAGGGAGAAGGATTAACACTTAGTCTGGCTAAGCAGATTTACTGTGTGGTGGTGTTTTATTTTGTACTCACAGGGATTGCTACTGTTTGTTGCTAACATTTCATTGCTTTATTTTTTCTCTGATTCAAATTGTTGTTGCTGGTATACCTTCTTCTGCATTATTACAAGGTGTGCCTCACAGGTGCTAACAGATTACTGCTGTAATCTTCTGATTCAAATTGTCTTTTGCAAGGTATATCTTCTGTTACTGCTTTATTTTTTCTCTGGAGCAAAGTGTTTCTTACAGGTATATCTTCTCTGAAATTATTACAGGTGGTGCTTTACAGGTTTTACAGTTTTATCTAACATTAGGATAAGCTTTCAGGGTTACTGCATTTGTTGTTGACTGATTGTTTCTGCTCTTACCTCCTTGTTCTTTCGTCCGTGGTTCTTCTTTTAGGCAGGAAGGGCCCAACCACCCACCCCATCCCCAACCACCCCACGCTACACTCTTTTATAGGGTACCACAGTTGTGACATTTCCTGTGGCAGAGCAGGAAGGGGCGGATCAGTGGGGCCTCCACAAGGTGATCTCATTTACAGGGGCACTAGTAATTTAACTTGTTATAACAAGTTAAACAAAGCACAATTAAACCATTACTTGCATTTTTTTCCTTTTTTCCCTTCTAATTACTCTGACTAGGTTACAAACCCAGCAACTTATTTGGAATGGATTTCATTAACTGCATGTACTGTGGAACAATTTTCAGAAGGACAGTCTTACAGGATTTAGGACACTGTCCTACATGCTGGGCCTTTGGAGATCTTAGGTCTCAGCTCCGGGCAGCATGGGCAGAGATTGCACGCCTCAAATTTCATATTGAAGAGGAAATACATTATAAGAACCACCCGCCATTTCCCCAGCATCCAACAGAAAAACCTCGACCGAGAGGGTAGTTGGTCCAGGAGGTTGGCAGGTGGTTAGGAGGAGCAAATCAGGTGCCCCATCACTCTCTGCTCCAACACATTACCTCCAAAACCATATAAACACTACAAACAGGTATCTGCCTCTATCTCTGAAATCAAATAAAGAGGCAGAAGACACTGCAGAGCAGGACATCTAGCACAGGAGCTAGCACAACAAAACTCACCCAAATCAGGAACCAAAACAAAAAAAGCAAAAAGGAAATCCAAAAAACTTCTGATCATAGGAGACTCCATGATTCGGGAGTTGATACCCATCTCCAGCCAGGGGTCATGGTCAGATGTCTCCCAGGTACATCAGCATGGAGAGACACTGACCGCATTGCTAAAATTGTTCACAAAGCAGGAGAAAACATTGATGTCCTAGTACACATAGGGACTAATGATCTCGCCAGCCGGTCAGTTGTGGAGACCAAGGAACACCTGACTAAGCTGGGTGACAAACTATCATCTATTTCGTCAGCATCTCCTTCTCTGAGATCCTGCCAGTCTGGGAGAAGGAGCAGATGGGACGGAAGGTCAGAGAAGGGGAGATAGGGGAGCTAAACACGTGGCTCAAGGACTGGTGTCAGGAAAAAGGACACAGATTTGTAGGGAACTGGCAACAGTTCTGGGAGCGAAAGTTCTTTAAATTTGATGGACTGCATCTGACTAAAGAGGGAGTCAGTGCATTGGGGCAGAAGTTTGATGTCTTTGCAGAATATTTAAACTAGCAAATGGGGAGAGGGGTGCAGCACTCCATACGTCGAATGGGAAGAACACCCCTCCCCCCTCAGCTAGTGGTCAAACAGGAATTCAGCGTGTTTGCCGTTCATTTGCATCACCAGGTAAGAAAAAAGGTTTGTCTCCCCATACGATGCACAGGGGTAATGCCAAACTTCACCCAACAACTAACACACCAAAATCTGGCCAATGGAAAATCATGTACACAAATGCTCACAGCCTGGGAAATAAGATCCCAGACCTGCAGGCAATAATGTCAGAGGCTAAACTGGACATAGTAGCAATTAGTGAGACGTGGTTTACCAGTAACCACACTTGGGAGACTTCAGTACCTGGCTATGTATTGTTCAGAAGAGACCGAGGTGCAAAAGGGGAGGAGTGGCCCTGTATGTTAATGAAAATATCAAAGCTACAGAAATTCAGAATACACATAAGGAGCCAGAAGAACTGTGGGTCACCCTGGAAACAGGAAATGGGACAGCCATAAGAACTGGGGTTGTCTACAGGCCCCCAGACCAGAGGGATGACATAGACACATTACTGTTAGAAGATATACAAAACATGACAGCTAAAGGGGAGGTTCTGATAATGGGAGACTTCAACATGCCAGATACAGATTGGTCAATACCAGCAGGAACATCTGCCAGAACTAGACTCATAGTGGATTCCCTGAAGGGGGAGGGCCTCAAACAACTGGTACAGCAACCCACAAGAGACAGGGCTATCCTAGATCTAGTACTGACTAACAAAGAAGGGATCACAGATCTCCAGGTAGAAGGTCACCTGGGGGCCAGTGACCATCACATGGTATGGTTCAATTTGGCTACTACATCTAAATCATCCCATTCCAAGGCAAAATATGGGACTTCAGAGGAGCTGACTTTGATAAGATGGCCAACAGAGTTAAGCTAGCCCTGACAAAAGAAACACAGGTGAGGAGGTACAGGCAAATGGGCAAGCATTAAGATACAATACTTGAAGCAACATCCCATTGTGTTAGACAGAAAAGGAAGTGCAAAAGAAGAAGGAAACCACTTTGGTTCTCAAATACAGTAGCAGAAAAGGTCAGAGCCAAAAGGCTGGCTTTCAGGAAATATAAGGGAACACAGCGGATGAAGATAGGGAGGCATACCAAACTGCCCTAAGGGAAGCAGGTAAGGCAGTAAGGCAGGCAAGTCCCAAACTGAGGAAACACTAGCACTAACAGTAAAAGAAGGTGACAAGACTTCTATAGATACATTAGTGAAAGGAGAAAGTCCAGAGGGGTATTGCTAAGCTTAATGGAGAAAGAGAGCATGTGGAGGAGGAGGACCCTGTAAAGGCATCTATCCTAAATAGATACTTTTGCTCAGTATTTACTGAAGAGAAGGTAGGGCAGGGCCCACAGCTCAGCATCATGGACACAGGGGGGAGGGAGGTGAGCACTACTCCCTTCACAAAAGAAAGGGTCCCACAAGAGCTTGCTAAGCTCAGGGTGGATAAGGCAATGGGACCTGATGGCATACATCCCAGGGTACTTAAGGAGCTAAAGGAGGAACTAGCAGAGCCATTAGCAGAATTGTTTAGTGAGTCTCTGAGCACAGGAGAGGTCCCAGAAGACTGGAGAAGGGCTCATGTGGATCCCGCTCCACAAAAGTGGTAGCAGGAGGAGGCGGGAACTACAGACCAGTCAGTCTTACCTCAGTAGTGGGCAAGATTATGGAGGCATCCTTAAGGAAAGGATAGTGCAACACCTGGAACCATAGGGCACAGGATCCAAGACAGCATGGGTTTACAAAAGGAAGGTCCTGTCAAACTAATCTCATAGATTTCTTTGACTGGGTAACCAGAGTGGTGGACCAAAGGGAGCAGTTGATGTCGCCTACCTTGACTTCAGCAAAGCTTTTGACACTGTTCCACATAGAAGATTGATAAATAAGCTAGGTAGGCTCGGGTGGTCGGGAAGTTGGTCAACTGGGTGGCAAACTGGTTGACTGGCAGAAAACAGAGAGTGGTGGTAAATGGTATACAGTCAGAAGAGATGCAAGTCACAAGTGGGTACTTGGGATCAGTCCTGGGGCCAGTCCTATTCAACATCTTCATTAGTGACCTCGCAGATGGACTAGAGGGTAAGGCTTGTCTGTTTGCAGATGACACCAAGATCTGCAACAGAGTAGATGATCCAGATGGGTGGGCAGAATGAGAAGAGATCTGGATAAACTAGCAAAATGGTCAGAAGAGTGGCAACTGGGATTTAATGCAAAGAAGTGCAAAATCATGCACATAGGGAAGAGAAACCCTGAAGCCACTTATAGGCTGGGAGGGAGTTGCTAGCAGTCACAAAGGAAGAAAGAGACTTGGGCATCATCATCACTGATGACCTAAAATCATCCAAGCAGACCTCAAAGCAGTAGGTAAGGCTAGGGGGTGTTGGGGTGTATTAGTAGGGTATCACAAGTCGTAAGAGGGAGGTAATAATCCTCTGTACAAGACATTGGTTAGGCCCCATCTGGAGTACTGCGCAGTATTGGAGGCCACACCTTCACAAGGACATTAACTAAATTGAGGCAGTCCAGAGAAGGGCAACCAAAATGGTGCAGGGACTGCATCAGAAGACATATGAGGACAGATTAACGGAGCTCAATATGTATACCCTTGAGCAAAGGAGGGAGAGGTGATATGATTGAGACATTTAAACACCTTAAGGGCATAAACAAGGTGAAAGACTCTAACATGTTTAAATATAAGAAAAATAGCAGGACAAGAGGACACAGCATGAGATTAGAGGGAGGCCGATTAAGGGGAATGTGAGGAAATTCTTTTTCACAGAAAGGGTGGTGGATGCATGGAATAGCTTACCACAAGAAGTGGTGGCTATGAATACAGTGCAGGGCTTCAAACAGGCATGGGATAGGCATAAGGGAGCAATACAAATGACTATGAATAGATAGGTCACTGACAGAGCAAAGGCCGATGGCACATTTATAAGGTAGAAAAAGAAATGGGCAGACTGGATGGGCCTTGCGGTCCTTATCTGCCGTCAACTTCTATGTTTCTATGTTTCTATGTTATCTGCTCTAGTACTGAGGTAGTATATCTACTGAAGTGTCCTTGCGACATGATTTACATGGGTAAAATGGAGAGAATGTAAAAAAATCGAATAACAGAACACAAAAGTGGTATTAGGAGATTGGATATAAGTTCCTCAGTGGTTAGACATTTTATTGAGAAACAGTACCAACTTCCCTATCTCAGATTTTTTGGGATTGAAAAAATATTACCAAATCCTGCGGAAGGGGAGGGGGTGACTACAAGACTAAATTGCTTCAGAGAGAGGCATACTACATTGACAGGTTTGAAGCAATGAACAGTAGATTTGGGCTAAATGACTCTGACTGGCAACCTATCATATGACTTGAAAAAGTACTTGCATAAGGAAAAAAACTTGTATTTAGAATTTGACCTCCATGACCTCCTGTAATCATTAGATGACTATGCCATCTCATTTGCCCTTCCTCGGAAATGTAGTGTTAGAAAGGGATATTATTAAGTCCACTACATTATATGATTTGAAGTGAAGGGTAGTTATCTGTTTCTTTGACTATGGATTGCACGATATCTGTGACCTTCGCACTATCGTTGACCTTTTAGTACTGTATTATCACTTAATTAGGCCTGGGGGACAGAGTGTTTTCCTTCAGAAACTTATACTGGTTGATAATAATAGATACCTTACACAAAGAAAGAAAAAGGAAAAAAAAAAAAAAATCATAGTTTAAAATCTGACCTCTGTGACCTCCCGTAGTGACTAGATGACTATGCTATTTCATTTGAATTTTTTATGAGATATAGTGTTGGATTGGTATGTTATTAATTCTAATGCATGTTTTGAGTTGAAGAGAAGGGAAGTTATCCAACTTTCTAACAATTAATAACATGATACTTCTATGATCCCGGCACTTTCCTTGACCATCCTGGTACTATCTCTGTATTAATCTGTTCAAATATAAGTGCCGAATGGATATAGGGGACAGAGTGTTTATTCTCATATAAAATCTCATAGTGGGTGATATGAGTATATTCTCTATGCCTTTTGACTCACCCTGCCAACAGTATGGATTGGTGACCTATTTGACCTGTCTGCTTTCATATTACTGGGTCCTGCTTAAACTTCCATACCAAATGAAGGAATGTTGCCCCCTGTAATGAATGATTTAAAAGGAATGAAATAACAAAAATAAGTAAAGAAATAAAAAGGCTGAGAAACATAAGTTCATAGATCAGACGCCTGATTTTCTTTTCAGGTGCTGCAGTAATTGCAGGTCAGGCTCCAAGCACTTCTGAGCATGTCACTGATGTCATTGACAGTCTGGTGACTATGCCAGATGCCTAGCACCCAATTCTGATCTCACTCTATAAATAGAAGGGTGTGGAGATGGTTTGCTGCCTCCATTACACTAAAGGAAGCAGGAGGTCACGCACCATGCCAGCAGCACTTTCTGTAAGTTTAGAACAGTTTTGAAATATTTTTTTACTCACTGCGATAAAATGTATCTAGTTTGAAAGGATCTTTAATGCTTTACAAGTTGAGAACTATTGTGAAACACCTTAATTTAATGCAGAGAATTTCCTTGATTAAAACTTAAAAAGTCTGAAAAAAGTCTCAGAATGTTTTAGAAGAGGGTAGTTGAGTACTCAGTTAATGCACTAGAAACTGTGTGAATGCATGCGCTTTAAAGACCTTTACATTTAAAGTGGCTGAAGTTTGGGTACAAAGTTTAAAAAGTTACAGTATTTCAGAAGAGGGCAACTAAGTACTCGGTTGATGCGCTAGAGATTGTGTGAGCACATGAGGTTTAGAGACCTTTACACTTAAAATTGATGAAGCTCAAGTACAAAAGACTACAATATTTATAAAAATAGATGCTCAGAGGCAACTAAAGAATGTATAAATAAGAAAAAGATACAATTATGATATTGAGATTTGGTTTGTGTTATTTTACAGAAATCCAGGTTGTAGAGAAAAAGATGTTTATATAAGGTACTGCATATTTTGTGTTATGAATTCAAGGGAACAGAATTAATGGATGGATGGACAGACATATTTATATTTAAGGAGATATAACATATACCTAAACAGGTTTTTACTTATTTACTTATTTGTCTTTAGAAAACTGCATTCATTACCTAAAACAAAAGGATTTAGAATATGATCTAAATAGATGAGTACACAAGAATGCTCTCTAAATATTGTTGATTTACAATTATACAATGGCAAGAAAAAATCCTGGACTCTGATTATTCAGTCTTGGTCTGGACCCGTGATGTTATCCCAGTACAACATCACGGGTCTAGTCTCAGCCTCATTGTGAACCTGTAGATGATTGTTTGCTTGCTTTGTTTCTGCTTGATTGTTTCATCTTCTCTTAAAAACCAAAAATATTTTTCCACACAAAAACATCTTTAAAATATTTTTTTTATTCTGTATAACAATGAGCCATTGTATAATAGCAATAATGCCCTCCAGGGTGTATGTCGTTTGGGATAACGTCATGCCTCAGTCGTTGGATGCACTCGGCCTGTGGCCTCATGCCCAACCACCTGAGGCGTGACGTTATCCCAGCTCGGCACACACCTTGTCAGGCATTATTGCTTAATTACAATTGAGATGAACAGTAGTATATTTATAATTCTCTGTTAATTATTAGATGCTGCATACACAAACTGGTAATGATTCTTCTTGATATGGTGAGATTTATTAGTGGACCTAATTAAATATTTCTAAATGTTTATATGTTTTTTGAATAATTAACCCTTAGGCTGCCAGAAGATTTAGAACATATAGGTTTTTAGGACATATATACACTTCGGCGGCACAGCAAGGGTTAAATACTAAGACTTATATATGTTTTATTGGTTGCACGGTGTGGTATAGACAAGCACTGATGAAGGGGTCTGATCTGAAATGTCTGCATTATTTGACTGTGTCACCTATTCATATGTACAATATATATATTTTTTTAAATAAAAATAAGTTTTCCATTATTTACATTCATCTAGTGAGTGGGCTACTTATTTACCAATCTGTGCATATTGATCTTCTTAGCTATGATTGGTAGTGGTTCGTCCCTTATTTAACCCTTTTCTTTGTACCAAGGTTGGCTGGATTGGACTTTCTCCAACTTCTTACATAATGAAAACTTTGTTTACTCAGCTAGCCTGAGTGGGGATGATTATGTAATTTTAAAACTCTTGCAGCAGCATAACCATTTCTGAGTCAGCTGCTCAGGGGAAGTTTGTAATGTTCAGCTAGTCTGAATTTGGAAGTCAGAGTGGCAGGAGGTCTGCCAGTTGGGGCTCTGTCACTGAGAGCCCTGTGTTTCTCACCATAGTTTGGATTGAATCTCCAGTTGCCAGTGAAGTGGTGGAGGCCTTTTTCTGCAAGATTCCTTGATTTTCACTCCACGAGAAGTGAGAGGGACTGCTAGTTCAGTGGACCCAAGTGGCAATCCCCTGAAGGTCCTAGAGTGTGTACAGCTGCCTTTGAGAAGGACATTTGTGTGAAAATTTCTGACAAGCTACCATGGAAAAGGGTGCTTTCTGGATTGTTTCCATGCCTAAAGGTGGTGCAACTACTCTGTGAGTACAGAATGGGAAACAAGTTCTCAGTTTCGGAGGTTGTCTAGTGTTTGTTTGCCCAGGATAAAGCTAGATCACACCAACCAAGACCCCTGTTCACATAACTGTGTTAATTCGAACTAAAGTTTGGAGTCTTTAGCAATTCATTGGGGTTTGAAGGCTCCTTTTGGTGTAACCCTGAAGGAATGGCAGAAACTGTTGGTTGGGGTGAAGGGTGGGAGGAACACCATCTGGAGTCTATAAGGCAGTGCTAACTTGCTCATTGATGGTTGCCAGGTTTCTCTGGGCAAAGGTCATTGCCACAGGAGGATGTTCTGAGTGTGTGGTTCAATACACAAAAGTACACTCACTGGGGAAAAAGAAGATGTTCTGAGTGTGTGGCAACAGTCCATGAGCATACACTATTGGAAAATGGAAATGTTTTGGGTGTGTGGTTTAGTCCACAAGCATACAGAATGGGGAAGAGAAATTAAATATTTTTGTGAAGAACTGTACTGCCAGCAAAGAGTGTTTGGAAAAGGAATGTTAATGGGGGCTGCCAACTTGCCAAAAGTGGCATGGGGGTTACAGGATCAAAGCAGGTTTGTTGCCCTTGTTATTACTGCTCTGAGTAATTTTACAAAGGCATGGCCCATTACTTTTTTGTTAAGTTTTTTGCCCACTGTAGAAGTCCTCCTTGGTCAAACTCACCACCAGCCTCAGCTCAATATCTTCAGAATCCCAACTGTAACCCAAAGCTTGTTCCCTCAGGGTGGCACCCCCTCTCCCTCCAGTTCTCCAAGTCAGGAGAAGGATACTTTACTGTAAGTTTAAGGTCCAGGAGAAGGAGCAGCTGGCAAGGCCAGAGAGGAGTAGGGTGGGCCTTACTGTGGTGTGGGGGGGGGACAGAGTGGCTTCATCTGCCCAGTGCTGCTGGGCTATTTTTCCCACTAAGCCTTCCCATATCCCTCCTCAGAGTGATGTCCTGATGAACGACCTGGCAGAAAACCTATCTGAGCCATGGGAAGGTTAGGTGAGCCCCACCCTAACTTTGGAACTCCCCTGTTGGCTTCAATCTATGCATGTGATGTCTTTTTTTCACTCACCAGGTGGGCGGGTTATTACCAATGTAAGGCCACATTGCAGACACTGTGTATTTCTCTTCAAATGACACACCCTCCCTCTGGGCCACTGCAGAACATTCAGGCAATAGAAGAAGGTTCAATCTCTCCTTGAGGCAGAGGGCATCCATGGCAGATGCCAGAACCTTATGTTGCTGGTCAGCACCAGATGTCTGGGACTTAATGCATGAATCTGGGTCATCTGGATGAGAGGTGGTAGCACTACTGCTGCAGTAGCTGACTGGTCCATCTTTATACAGTTTAAAATTGTAACATCTTTCTAACAAAGTCAGAGAATTAAGGTATGCTTCTATAAAGCTCAGTGCTATTTTTCATTAATAAGCATGTTTGTTTGTGTTCAGTCTTCCATAATATGTTTTGCCAGTCATTGCTTATTGTTATCAGTAGGATGCCAATGAGTACTAATACAGTTGTACTCCAGAAAGCTAATAAAGTTAAAGTCTTTAGCAAATTGCCTTGCTGAGAAAAATGTGGGGAATAAAAACAGATAATTAAACTGTTCTCTAGAGGACCCAACACGTACTTTTCTAAAGAGCCAAATCGCGTAATTATTTGATAATAGCTTTCACATTGGAGCAAGACTCTGTTTTTCCTCCCAGAGCTTAAGGTGCTGGGACGTATGCACCAGCATATCACAAGCTTGTTCTTTCCACTGTGTGCTGTCCTGCTGTGCTGCCACCCAGCCTCTGTCAGGTGCAATGTCTGCAGTAGGAACTTAATTCCTTCCTTCCAGAGGGAAGAGAGCTGCCATTGGGCATGTGATCCTCCCTTACCCTGCCAGCTAATTTAATGATCCTGTCTGTTCTTGAACCCAGGTCGCTGGTATGGGGTGCAAAAGTATAACCTCTCCTCCACTGATCTGGTCAAACTGTAACACTTTTGAGAATTTTATGAATGTTATAAATGTAATAATCCACTCTGGGTGTACAACAAGGCTGTAATAACCTCTGTTCCTGGGTGGTTGACAACCAACTCAGGTTTTCAATTATTACAATATTGCTGCACACCCAACTATGGATTATTCCTTACTTAACTAGAGTGATTTATTATAAATTTTAAGTCAAAGCTGTTTTATATTTTAAATCTGAATCTTGCTATCCTCCCCTCTCAACTTTGAAGTGGAATGTGTTACACCTAACAATCCTATATGAATGACTACTGTATGCACAATAAAAGATACGGTGGCTCTGTGGGCAGAATGGCTGAAATTATGTTTAAGCAATAAGGCATGATGGGGCATTGATTGTGCTAGGTTTACTCCACAGTCAGGGGTGTGGTAAGGCATGAGGCAAAGTCAAGTGTTTTCAGCCCCTGGTTGTGGGATAATCCAGGTACAACCAACATCCCTGGAGTACCTTATTACTTATATAAAATGGGTATTTTCTAATATAAACAACAGTTTAGAAATATATGAAAAAACATTAAAAAGCAGTAGAATATGTATAAAATACTTTCTACTCCTGTTCAGTGCCACTTAGGGCCAATATATTTAAGTATGTGTGCATAAATATTAATATACTCATTGGGGTTTTCTCTTTGTTAATTGTGAATTAATATAACAAGCTACCTGGAGCTGAGGCTTGTTCAAGATAGTGGTCAGAGAACACAGGTATTTAGTTAGGTACCCTTACCACAGATAGAAGTGCAATGTCAGCTGCACTCCTCCACAACACATTGGTAATTGGCAGGGAAGACAGCAAGCAGTAGGGAGGCAGAGCAGTTGGGTGAACAAGCTACCAGACAGGACTATTTTTCACAGCAGTTTGTGTCACTTTTGCTTAAAAAATGAGCATGATAACAGTACCTGGATTGATGGCTGAGTTCCACATGGGGGGGGGTCTGCATTAGTGGACACCACTCAATACTTTTTTTTTTCAATTGTTTAACCAGGAGTGGGACACTGAGCTGAAAGCTTGTTTACAGGTGTGACCTGGGAGCACAGGGAAGTTAAATGACTTGCTCAGGGTCACACAGTATACAAGTGGGGCTGTGGGATTCTGTGGGATTTCTTGACTTGCAGCCACAGAGATAGGAGCCCTTTGCCGGTGACAGCAGTATGACAGCGGTCCGAGCTGGCAGGTGGGAATGGCACAGTGGAAGGGAAAGGAATGAAGTGTGTTAACATTTAAAATTATATAAACCATAGACTACAGAAACCTTAACACACCAGGCATACCAGGGGGAGAATTGTAGACTTTGGAGTGGGCAGACACTTTTACTTCTGTTTTCAGGTGAGCAAGCAATGGTCATAGAGCTGCGTGTACTACGTAAGCCCTATTATGTGCTATTTTTTTTGTTTTGTTGTTTTCTAATTAACTGGCCAATGGTAGAAATCATGACGACCAAGGAGTTGGACTGGGTGACTGGTGAGGGTGGAACAGTAAATGAGAAGACAAGCACAGGTACATGGTATAAACAATTTTTCAACTGAAGAATACAGTCTGTGGAACTGCTAATGAGAAACGAACTGATCAGTAGTCAGTTTGGGGTCTACATCATGCTGGTATGTTGTGAATCATCTCCGTAATCTTCATTTACTGTGTGTGGGGAAAAATGGCTGACATTTAAAACGTTAACATTCTAACGTGCATAGATATGGAATGTGCTCCATCCAGGTTAGCAAGGAATTGATTTTAGCCATTGATAATTCTCTGTTATAAAATGGACATCCAAAATAAATAAGTCTCATTGGTCAAAATATATCATGTGACCATGCATGAAATCTGTTTCATGCAGTCATCCTGGTCCTAAACCACATCACACAATGAGCAAATCAGTCCTCCTGTAACCAGAACTATCTTCCATCAGTCCCCCCTACAACCAGACTTGATCTTCCATTACAAACATGGCCAGTGGTGGACTCAGGCCTTGGTGCAATGGCACATGCCCCCCCTTTGAAAAGCCGCAAACTCCAGCTCAGATTGCTGCTCTTATCTCTCAACTGTTCTGATTGCCACTGAGCTTGGTGCTCGTCATTCTTTTCAGCAACCACGAACACTCACTTCCTGGTTTCAGATGCTAAGTGGCATTTGTCATCTTGTAAGCACACTGACAGCCACTCAGGCATGCTTTTCCAGGCTCTAAACACTGAGGCACTAAATTAAAAAAAACTAGTGCAGGCTAAGAGTTCTTTTCGCACCGCAGCAGTGCAGGTAATTGTGAGCGCCACTAAATGTTTTACCTGTGCCAGACAAGCCAGCGGGTGCACTAGTTCAAAGAAAAGCCACCATCCACAGTCACCAGTTCAGTAGGACCAGCGCTCCGCAGACCAGTAGACCAATAAACCATAATAGACCACAAAGCAGTTATACACAACTTTGCTCCTTGAGGTAGGGATTTTAATTCTTGCTTTTGCACTTTGAAAGATGGCACACACCATACTGTCCTGACAGACCGAGGATGCTTCCAGAGTGCTGGCTGGATTTGGCAGCCTAAGCCCATGGTCATTAGTAATGGCAATGAGAGAAAGAGACAGAGATGGTACTCTTCCAAAGACCGGAGCCTGCTCTCTGATGGTTCTATGTCATAATGGTGCATGCGTTATGGCTATCGCTGTTATGGTGAGTATATATTGCTGAAAAGCAATTTGGCGATATACACTTGCAGGCTACCATAAAACCAGCAATGCAATTTCTGAATATGAAGGGGCTGTGCCCCCTGCACCCCGCCAACTTAAGGATTCTCGACTCCAGGGGGTGCATGTCGGGGGGAGTGTAAAACTTTATCAGTGGCTGACACAAAAAAGATGCCGGCCCCATAACATAACCCAGCACCCTCCCAACCTCAGCCTGATACCCTACCCACCACACTGCATGGCCAGCTCAGCAGCTGACCACTGCACTACAGCTCACATACCCTCCCTTCCCTTCCACCTGTTGTGCGGCATGGTCCCTCCCCCCTACGCATGTGTATATATAGTGACATCCTGTCGCTGTGGTCACCCACCCCATATCCCATCGTTACCCTGCCAGGTAGCCCAGGACACAGGCACTGTGATTGAGTCACCCTTTTTGTAGTCGCTGAATTATGGTTGCTGTGTTCACTGGATACCGTCTCTGACCCCTACCTGACTGCAATAGGAATGCTGCCACAAGCACACTAGAAGATGCTGTAATCACTTTTTCCTGAATGGGAAGGGGAAAACAAACAAACATAAAAAATCCCAGCAGCAATCAGCAGCATGAATTGGCTCCTAAACATGTACCTCTTATTCATCAGCTTCCAGTGTGATGAATAAACTACTGAGGTGAGTGAGGCTGGCTAAGCAATTTTGCAGTGTTCTGATCAAATAATGTTTTTATGTCCTTTAAAACTGCTATGCTCAGCCTAAAGTTCTTTTATCTGTGCCAGACAGTTGATCACCACTCTCCATTATGGTTTGTTTCACTTGCCTTTTACTTTGCAAGACACGTATTGTTGGATTATTCATTTTGTTTTACCATGTCATGAAGCAGTTGTATACTGTACACATTGAAATAGAAACCTGGCTAATGTACGCATGCAATAAATATTTAATATATTAAAATAATGTCTCTTCAAACTTTCCAGTGCTTCTCTTATGCCCAGTTGCTGTGCCTGAACTTGAACTTTATTCCTTCTGACTCAGAAAGATTTCTGTATGGCGTGGGACTTTACTGTACTTGGTGATTTAGTAATTTAAAACCTGTGTATAAATTACAAATGTGAGCATGTTATGCATCCTGATACTTATAACTACATTTTTCTATGCAGTCTTTGCTGTGTTTTTGAATACTTTGGATTGTTTGCTGGCTGCACTATATGTGTTTGTGCTTGGGTTTAATTTGTAAATGTTGTTTGGCATTGGTGTTTTTTTTACTATAGTTAATATTCAAGAAGTCTATGAACTTCATGCATTTGAATAGATGCAAAAATTGTGATGCTGCAGTATACGTTGAGTAAAAATGGTGTCCCAGATTTTAATGGGCAGTGTCCCTCATTTGGAGCCTGGCAGATTGAGAGGTATGCTGCTGCAATTGTCAAAAATGTGTTTTTGAGGAGCCGCAAACTGTGGCTCTGACTGCAAGAGAGGCTGGCGCACTCACTCCCCCACCCAAATGTGGAGTGGTGGCAGGGGGTTCAACATTGTGATCCCCAAAGTAAGTAAGGCTACAATATGTGATGTGTCCTTGGCAAGTCTGAACTGTAGTGATGAAACATGCTCTGGAAAACCATGAGCAACAGAGGACACAAGAATGCCACCCCTTCTCCCCAAAGTTTATGGCCCCTCTCATGCTAAGGTCATGGTCTATGCAGCCCAGAACTCATTAGCCATTAGCGGGGGTGGCTTTACACACTGTAGGTCTCTGAGCAACTGCAAGGGGCAGTGTTGCTTGCTGTGTGCCCCAGAGTAAGTTGGAGAGTAAGCTTGCATTACATACTGACAAGAGGCACGTTTGGGGAAGAAGGCTGGCATTAGTGTGTCCCTCAGCAAGTCTGAAGAGCTGTTGTCCTGCACTGTCTGTCTAGTCCTGAGCATGTGGACTTGTGTGCAGCTGTGTGCCACAGAGCACATTTACAGGGGGTGGGCTTTATACCTTGTGTAATGGAGCCAGAGTGCAACATTAACTTCCCCACATCCTTATTTGCCCCTGGTTAACTTGCTCTGTAGCATGCAGCAATCAAGATATCCTTGGATTTGCTTGCTTAAGGACACAGTGTGTAAGACTCCCCCTTTCCCCAGAAAACTTGCTCTGAACATGCAGAAAGCACAGCCTCTTGGACTGTGTTGCTTTCTGTGTGTCTCTGAGCAAGTCCCAGGAGCTCTTTATTGCTGTGGTGTGCACATTTATTGAACACATTCAAACAGAAGAGATAAAAAAATTAATGCCACCACTAGAACTTGAATCCAGTCCACCCAGAATACTGTTCCAGTTGAGCTACCAGCTGTGCTACCAAGGCAGCTGGAAACAGGACCATCCTGGACCACATTACTCTTTCTCCAGTGCACAAACCTTTGCTGCCCAGATAATTATATTTTTAATCATAAGAGTGCAGTGTGCACATTTATGGAACATATACAAACAGAAGATAGAAAGAAAGAAATGCTGTAGCTGGAACTTGAACCCAGGCTGCCTGGAATACAGGGCGGCCTTGGTTCAAGTCCCAGCTGAGGCACTTATTTCTTTCTCTCTGCTGTTTGTAATTATCTGTGCAGCACCAGCTTGTGCACAGAAGAAAGAGCAATGTGTTCCAGTACAGCCCAGTTTCCAGTTGCCTTGGTGGTGCTGCTTGTAACACAACTGGAATGGTATTCTGGGCAGCCTGGGTTCATGTCCCAGCTGAGGTACTTATTTCTCTCTCTGTACTGTTTGTATATATCTCTTTATTGTTGCATGCCACAGAGCAAGTTACAAGGGGCAAGTTGGTGTGGGGGGAGTTGACACTGGTGCGGTAGGGGGCTGCTCTGCTGAAGTGGTGCTGTTCTGGGGGGCTCAGGATCTTTCTGTTACCACCACAAAGTGGATATGGTGTGGACTGCCACTGACATGTTGCACTGTGTCTTGCCAGCTCCTCTGTCAAACTTGCAGTGAGGCACGCAACAAACGGAGACCCTCAGACTTGCTCAGGGAGTTGCAGTGTACATGGCTTCACCCCCCCCCCCGCAACTTGCTCTAGGGCTGCATAGCTTTCTGCTTGTTCCCGCTTGGCTCCATGGAACACAAAAAGCAACCCTGGTCTTTGGACTTTGTTGCAAGGGGGCATTATGCACTGTGTCCTTATACAAGTCAAAGTGCCTAAAACTCACTTTAGAGCAAACCACAAGAAACCATTGGACTTGCTCAGGAGGACACAGACTCCCCACACAACATATGTCAGACTCCCACCTGCAAACTTGATCTTGTGCTGTGCCACCTTCTGTGCAGTCTAGAGGAACAGATACCCATGGATGGGCTTGAGGACAGCAGGGTGTAAGGTCTCCCACCTGTGAAGTTGCTCTGGGGTTGCAGTGCTTTATTTATGCCCCAGAGCAAGTTTTTAGGAAGAGCCTTACATACTGACCCCCTGAACAAGTCAAATGACTTCTATTGCTCTTGACTGCACAGAAAGCAATGTAGCCCTGGAGCAAGTTTGCAGGTGGGGGGGGGGGCATACATATTGGGGTTGGGGAAGAGTTGGTAAGTCCCTGTGCCCATACTAATTTTAAGCTGTTTTGAGCTGCCATTGTCTGTATCTGGCTGATTTGTGGCATACAAAACTCAGCCTGGTCCACAGCAGCTCAGACAGCTAAAACAAAATTAAAATGCTTGCCGGTGTATCGTATGTTACTTAGTGTGCATCAACTTGTTTGACACCCGAATGCTGTTTGGGTAAGTTTGGGTATTTTCTGTGTGGCTGTGGGCAAAAACTTCCTAGCTGCATGGCACCAGGTAAATCTGGGTGTTGATTTTATGGTTGACAAGTCAGGAGAGGGTGACTTGCCATGTTGTTGTGGTCGTTTGTGTGTGGGGGGGTGCTTACTTGCTGCTGCCATGGTACCTGGAGAATGGTGGCTGTAGGCTGCCCTGCTACCATTGCACCTCTAGGATGAGGGTCATAGACTAGCAGAACAACCAGCCATCTCGTTCAGAATGGATGTATCCCTGTAAGACAGCCATTACTGTTTGCAGCTGCTCTGAAATGGAATGGGAACTAGGAGATTTTCTGAGGGGTAATCAACGCTTTATTCCTGAAACTGGGCCTAAAATGCACCAAAATGCACAATTTCCCACATTACATTTTCAAAATTTCCTGGGGGGCATGCTTTACAGTTTCAAACTGGGCTCAACACATTTTCTGACTGCTAGAGTAGTGATCGCAGTGACTTTGCAACCGATCCGTGGATCTGCCAGCCTGATCCACCAGAACGGCCCATACAAACCAGCATCAGGCCACTTACCATCTGTGGAGGGAACCAGCTACTGCTTAGTGAGCACAAAAAGCAAAGTAAAATTAACTGTGAGCAAATCGGAGAATTGTAAAGCAGTGCAGCAAAGTTAATGCAGAAAGGGACTGTGAGATTTAAAAGGTGGACTGAGTGCAGTGACTGTGTTTGGCAACAAAATACAGGGCAGTACTGATCAACAAGTCCAGACAAGTGCAGTAAATGTATGAATGTGCTGAATTTGAACAAAATGTGAGACTAAATTTGTGCACAGAATAAAACAGTAAAATGCAAGATTGGAAAGTGTTTCCAGCAAAATGAACTGTGTGTGTGATGAAGAAAAAAGTTACAGTTGCCATTTTGGGCATAGTCAGCAATGTAAACAAAACAGTAAGCAACATGTTGAGCTGGTGTCTCGGAAACAGCAAAGTTTCAACTAGTTGTATGAAAGTTATGAAACAAAATGCAAGCCAAGCAGCCTGTTCAGCAACATAGCAAAAGTAAACAAAACTGTTGCAGTTTGTGTTAAACCCAAAACTCAGCTTTAAGTACAACATAGTACTATTGGACTTGTGTGTTTGTTTGCAGAAAATGGCATCTAATTCTCCCAACTAAACTCTCCATGCCAAGGCATGGATTGCACAAGAAGAGAAAGAGCTAGCTCATTTTGAAAAACTTTACAGCTGTAAAGCAGCACCACCTAATGTGGCCTTATCAAACTTCATAGTTAATGTGTGCATCGACTGTTTAAAGCCAGGATGGGATGTTCTGTTAATCCCACATTGTACAGACTGTCAAAAACAATATGGCATGTGTGAAGCAGGTGGTACAGTTACTGCAAAAGCCAAGAACATCTGCTCAGCCCCTTCTTGGACACTAGCAGGGGACCCTGTTAGATTGAAACAGCAGCAGGCTGGGTGTAGTCAGGTAGACCCCACTGACTTTGTCAGGGAATTCTTGAAGAATGTCAGTGAGGATACCTTACAAGGGCAGGAGGTAATGGAGTTTTCCATGATGGAGAAGGCAGCACTGGACACTGCAGAAGCAGTATCTGTCGATTCATGGGTAGAAGGCCCAAGCCCAAGACTTGTGGGTGAGGATGAGGTAGGTGAAGCTCTGTGTTGGGAGGCAAGTGCCTCTGTGTGTGTAGTGAAGAATGGACAATTTCAGGAGCTGAAGCAAATGTCAGCTTCTGGGCAGAGCTTGTGGAATGAGAAGAAATGGAGGATAGTGAAGCAGCTATTGTGGGCCATCAATGGTCGCCACTAGCCTTGACTTCAGTGAAGCCTTCAGAGGTAGAGGAGGGCTCTAGCAATATGCAATTGAGTGCAGAGATGGACTGCTTTTACTTTGCACTGAGTTATCAAAGCTGGCTTAACCAAGACTGGCTGTCCCTCATCCATGCTTCTGGCTTAGACCTAGTGAAAAGCAACAAGGAAGACCGTGTGATTAGACATAAGGCTGAGGCTGAATATGGACAGACATATCCATTTTTTCTGGAAAAGTTTGGGAAGAAATCAAGAGAAACAGGCATGCCTGGTTGTGGGAGGAAGCTAGTGCCAACCTTCATCCAAAAGTAAACAAGTCTGTGTGAATGGAAGTATGTCATGAGAGACTACCGTTTTGGAAGCTTGGTAGGACTCTCCTAATGGGATCTGTATGAGTAGTGGATAAGGCTGGCCAAGAGACATTCTACAATGTCAGAGTGGTTTGTCCATATGGAGAAACAGTTCTTGCTCCACATCCTGAGTGGTACTATCCATAAAAGTGCCACTCACCAGTAACCATGCTAGCATGCCAAGTGAGTGCAGCAAGGCCATATCAGTAATCTACCACCATAGCAGCAGCAACTGAGAAGGAGGTGCATCTCTTCTGGTGTGCCAGGTTTGTCTCCAGCAACAACCAGGTTCATCTGTAGCAGCATCCAGGTTCATCTGCAACAGTATCCAGGTTCATCTGTAGCAACATCCAGGTTCATCTCGAGCAGCATCCAGGCTCATCAGCCAAGCAGAGGGAGAATATTTTCCATCCAGGTCCAGCAGGATTCATGGGAGAACTTGATCTGAAGATTTCATCTGTCTAGCAGCAGAAAATCATCAGGCCGCAGGTCCAGAAAGGTGATGTAGACACCCATCTTTCACCTAGAATGTGGTAAGGTGTATTTTACTTCTTTACATTTTAATTTGACTGTTTTGCCTGCAAATGAGGATGTCCCAGGAACTTTGGTTCATTAATAGACACTCCTGAACTGGACTGCAGTGCTAGCAGGTCTCATGCCTGTCCAAGAACTGTATTTCAGCAGGTTTTGGCCTAGGAGAGACTCTATGTATAGTGCCCTGGGAACTTTGGACATTCTCCCTAGCACATCGAAATTTGTATGGTTTCCCTCCTCCAAAATGTTTTGTAAATACTTTTATGTTCTATTTTTGTCCTTTTTTAGAAAAATAACTTTTAAAAATAACTTTTTGGGACTATGTAGTATCTGTGGTGGAAGATTTAGTCACTGTGTGTTTTGCAGGTTGTGTTTTGTTTGCAGAATGTGTTTTGCAATGTTTTCTTTTGCAAGTGTTCCTGGAAGAAAAAAAGAAGACAAGAAGAGGATTATTAGGGCTCTTCGGAGTCCTCATTTTTAAAGTTGCTATGCTTGGAATAACTGTGTAGTACAATGACTAACCTTTTTTTTCTGCTTTGCAGGTTTAGAGTTGGTAGTTCTTAGATTTAGGAAATGTAATGCCAAATGCATGTTTTTAAAGTGGGCTACAGTTCTTTTGGTGTAACATAGTTTTGGGTATGGGTAGCCCATAGGTAGCATAGGTCAGATAGCTTTTCACTAGAAGGCAGAGGGGTAGACAGGTTGGTGGTCCTAACCCAGCTAGGGGCCTTCAGTGCTGATCTATTAGGACATGCTTCAGGCAGACTCCTGGAGCCAGTGAAAATCCATAGATAGTCATAGGGTAGGAGCTGAAGTTTCTTCAGCAGGCCTCTATCATTTAGTGTTACCTGCCTGTGCCTAGCACATGGTAAGAGAGGACCTGATCAATCCTCTCCATATTGAACACAGAGGTAGGACAGCCTGGTACTGGACAATAACCTGGCAGTGGACAGCCAGTGTGTCTGGTTGTGGTGTATGTAACCACCCAGTCCCCTGGGATTGCTAGAATCCCATTAGTACTAGTCATAGGCAGGTAAGAAAAGGCAGCTGATGGGGAGCTCATTAGGGGCTTCTTACATAATGACATCATTGTTTAGTCAGCTAACCTGAGAGATGGATGATTATGTCATCTAGAACTCTCTCAGCAGCATAACCATTTATGAGTCAGCTGCTCAGAGGAAGTTTAGAATGTTCAGTTAGTTTGAGTTAGAGTGTCAGAGTGGCAGGAGGTCTGCCAGTGTGGCTCTGAAAAGGGAGCTGTGGTATTTCTCACCCTAGTTTGGTAAAATCCTTGGCTGGCCAGTTAAGTGGTGGATACCATTCACCTGCAGGACTGTTAGTTTCACTCCAGGGGGAGTGAGAGGGACTGCAATGTCTGGTGGATCCAATGGGGCAATCCCCTGAAGGTTCTAAAGTTTACAGATGCTTTAAAGAAGGACAATGACTGAGGATCTGACAAGCTACCAAAGAAGGAAAATGTGTTTTCTTTTGTTTCTTTCCACATTGGGAGGAAGAAGCAACTAATCTGTGAGTACAAATTTGGAGACAATTCTCTCAGGAGGTCATCTGAGATGCATGTGCCCAAAATAAGGCTAGATCACACCGGTCAGGATCCCCTTTTCACCTCAGGGTACTAGTTTGAAGTAAAGTTTGGGAGTCTTTATCAATTCAATGGGGATTGAAGACTTGTTTGTTGTAACTCTGAAGGAATGGCAGAGACTGTTTTGGGGCAAAGGATGAGAGGAATGCCATCTGGAGTTTCAATGCAGGGCTAACTGGTTCATTGATGGGCACCAAGATCCGCTTGGCAAAGGCTGATGCAAAGGATGATTTTAAGGGACGTGGCACATACCACTAGTATACATAGTGGAAATGGAAATGTTAGGAAAATGGTTTAAGTGTGTGACACAGACCATGAACATACACTTTAGAAGAGGAATATAGATGCTTTTGTGGAAAATGCATTGCCAAGCAAAGTAACCTGAAAGTGAGAGTGTACCTGTGTTGCAATGACAAACCATTGGGAGTCCACCTGTGCTTTAAGTAACATCTGAGAATAAAGCCATACTGCACAATCCCAGTTACTGCTTTGGATATTCAGCTTATTGCTTCTGTGAATGTTATTGGGGCTTCTCAGCAATTAGGTCTAGCATATGCCTAGCATCCTCTCCCCTGGACATGGTGATAAATGCAAAGGTTATTTTTTTAGAATTGTACCCCCACTCCCATCCTCTTAGATAATGAGCCTGGTATACACTCCAAAGCTAGGGGTGGTACCATTTGAGTAATTCTGCAAAAAGTTAATGTTATTCCATATATGGGGCACTAGTTCTTTTACTGGGGGGTGCCAGCTAGCCAAAGTTGATGAGGGGTTACCTACCTACCTACCTACCTTCCTTCCTTCCTTCCTTCCTTCCCCACCATGTGTCTTTCTCTCTTTCCTACATTCAAGAGATGGAATGTTTACTATGAAAGGAATACACCAATTCAAATCTCTGCTCAGTTCTACTGGTAGAATGTTCAGCCCCACAATCACACAGCAGAAAGCCTCAGATAGAACAAAAGCTTTTGTTTAATCTGTAGCAGGATAAATAGCAGAGATTTCTCTGGTAAGCGGGTATGGATAGGAGGTCAGAAAAAAAACACCAATTAAAACTGTAAATACTGTAGTATTCAGTTTTTTTTATTTGTGTATGTGTATGAAAGAAGATGATTATTAGAGAAAATGACATTTAATTATTATTTTTATTACTTTAAGGCAGTTTATTTTAAGGACCTAGTTAAGGGTTTTTAGTGAGTAAAGGTGACACCCATGTTTGTGATGGCAAACAGGGATGTGTGATTAGTACAGATTTTTAATGTGAAGAGGCTGCTAGATCTTCATCCAGAGCTGATGTGCTGAGATAACAGCATTGGTAAAGATGGCCCTCAGCCAGTCAGGTGCTACGATTTTTAAAACTCATTTTATTATTTTAGTTGGCATAGTCCATTTCCTGTAAAGAAGTTTCTCTAATTTTCTATAAAGTAAAGCATTTTAATTTGAAATTCAAATTCCCCTCTATAAAAACAGATGTTTTTGACATAATCAGAATGTGTTTTTATTAACAGTTCATGTGATGCTTATGGCTATAAAAGTTTCTCCTTAAGCCCTTTGTGTGTCAGACTTCCTCAGTTTCAGTATGCAGTTCTCTCACCCAATAAACTCAAGAATGTACTCATAACCATAAGAGAGACAGTAATCATGCATATAAAACATAGAGGAAAATGAATGGGCAACAGTGAACAACAATGCTGTGTTCACTTTGAGTGGTTGTCATGACAATCAAGTAAACCTCAAGAGTGAAGCTCGAGAGGTTTCCAGTTGCCAGACAACCTCGAGAAGGGAACTCAGCTTTGTTGTTTACTGTTGCCCATCCATTGTCTTTTACAGTGTATGGGCAACAGTAACTCAACAGCAGACCATTTCTTGAGCGTTGTGACTTGATTTCAGACTTAGCCCACCCCAAACCCAGGAAAAAGACCCACTCCATTCCCAGTCCCCTAATCTCACAGACTCAATTTTCTTTTTTCTTAAATAATCTATGCATGCCTGCTGCTTAATGGGCAATGTTAAATCAAGAGTATGCCCTTACATTTCATGCTTTTGTCATCACTGCTCTCCTCTGGGTGCACCTCTCACTGCCTTAACTATTTCTTGAAGTGCAGTGCTTTGATGACACTTATGCACAAATGCATTCGATGTTGTTGTACCATCGATGTGACATACTCAAGATGGTACAACAGCATGTTGACATCACATCAATGGCACAGTATAATTCAGTCAAAATCGGTGAATACTTACTCTCTCCCATACCTACTGTATGTGTCAACAGTGGAGAAAATGACAAGATCAAAAGTGACACACCTAACTCATATAATAGCAAGTTATCTGCCGATTTGACAATGGTGATGACATCTTAACTGCATAACTGCAGCCAACACCTGGACCCAAACAAAAATAATTAAATCTTCAAACAGCCAATTTAAAAGTTATACCTAGTAAATTGACACTGTATGACTCAAATATGCAATGGTCTGATTCTAAATGTACAGTTTATCATCACTTGTGAGGAAGGAAGGACTTTTATAACTCAGTCATGGCTCTGCTGCTCATAGATACATAGATACATAGACAGTGTCGGCAGATAAGGGCCTATGGCCCACCTAGTCTGCCCATTTGAGCTTGTAAGTTCAGTTTGTTTTCCTAGAAGTCTATTTCCCCTTACCCCTGACCTCTAGAATTCCTTTATGTCTATCCCATGCATTCTTAAATCCCGTGATTGTTTCAGCCCCCACCACTTCCTCTGGCAGGGTGTTCCACTTGTCCACCACCCGTTCTGTAAAGAAATTCTTTCTCATGTTTCCTCTGAATCGTCCTCCTCCAACTTCATCCCATGCCCTCTAGTCCTGAAACATCTTTTCGCTTAAAATAGTGTTTTCCTGCACCCTGTTCCTCCCTGTAAGATACTTGTATGTCTATATCATATCCCTCTCCCTCCTCTCCTCCAAGGAGTACATGTTCAGTTCCTTCAACCTGTCTTCATAGGACTTGTGATGCAACCCATGCACCATCTTTGTTGCCCTCCTCTGAACCTTCTCTACCCTGTCTATGTCCTTATGTAGGTATGGTCTCCAGAACTGTACACTGTACTCCAGGTGGGGCCTCACTAGTGTCTTGTATAGCGGAATTATGACCTCCTTTTCCTGCTGGTGATGCCTCTGCCTATACATCCCAGCATCCTATTTGCTTTACCTGATGCCTTGTCACACTGTTTCCTTACCTTGAGGTCATCAGAGATGACAACCCCAAGATCCCTTTCCTGCTTGGTGCATGCTATATCCTCACCCCCAACTGATATATTGTGCCAGGGTTTTGTGCCCCATATGCATTATCTTGCACTTCTTTGCATTGAATTTCAACTGCCAAACCCTTGACCATTCTTCAAGTTTCTGCAGGTCACTTCTCATTCTGTCTACACCCTCTGGTGTGTCTACTCTGTTACAGAGCTTGTGTCATCAGCGAACAGTGAAATTCTGCCTCTAGATCCTGTGCAATGTCACTGATGAAGATGTTGAATAGGACCGTCCCAGCACTGATCCCTGTGGTACCCCACTGGTCACTCTTCCTCTGTGGAGTGACAGCCATTTACCACCACCTCTGTGTCCTGCCACCCAGCCAGTTACCTACCCACCACACTACTGTCCTGCCCACACCCATATTCCCCAGTGTTTGTAATAGTCTTCTATGTGGCACAGTGTCAAAGGCCTTGCTGAAGTCCAGATAGGCCATGTCCACTGCCCTCCCGATCCACCTCCCTAGTCACCCAGTCAAAAATTCAATGAGGTTGGTCTGACATGACCTCCCTGGTGAAACCATGCTGCCTTGGGTCCTGTAGTCCATTGACAACCAGATGTTCCACCAATCTCTCCTTCAGTAGTGCTTCCATGATCTTTCCCACTACCGAGGTGAGGCTGACTGGTCTGTAGTTCCCTGCTTCCTCTTTGTTCCCACTTTTGTATAAGGGGACTACATCTGCTGTCCTCCAGTCTTTGGGTACCTCCCTGTTTCCAGTGATTGGCTAAACAGGATAGCCAGAGGTTCAGCCACCACCTCTCTTAGTTCTTTAGGACCCTGGGTGCACCCCATCTGGCCCCATTGCTTTATCAGCTCTTATTACTTCCAGTTCCTTCAGGACCCTTTCTCGTGTAAAGGGACTTGTGTCCATTTCTGCACCATTCTCACCCCTTGTACTCCTTCAGACCCATTACCCTCTTCCTTAGTAAAGACTGAGCAGAAATACCTGTTCAGTATGTCAGCTTTACTGTTGTCATCCTCCACGCTGCCCCATCCTCCCCTTCAGTCTCACTATCCCTCCTTTGTCTTTCTTTTTCACTTATGTACCTGTAAAAGGTTTTGTCCCTTACCCACTGATTTTGCAATGTGTTCTTCTGTCTGAGCTTTGGCTTCCTTACTGACTTCCCTGCCTCCCTTGTTTGTCCTGGTACTTCTCCCATCCCCTTCTGCCTGTGTCTTTTGTATTGCCTGAATGCAATCCTTTTGGCTTTCACTTTCTTTGCTACCTCTTTGGAAACCATAATGGTCTCCTTCCTTTCCTCTTGCTAACCTGCTTAATGCATAATTCTGTTGTTCTTATAATCCCATTTTAAATACTGCCCACTGTTCCTCAACCCTGATTCCTGTCCCATTCCCCTAATGCCTCTTTCAAGTATCTCCCATTTTCCCAAAGTCTGCCCCCTAAAATCCAGGATACGTGTTTTTGTGTGGTTTGGTTCTGCTCTTTCTGTGATTTCAAACCACAATGACTGGTGGTCACTGTTACCCAGGTGCTCCCCACTGTTACCCCCCATCACACTGTCCCTGTTTGTGAGCACAAGGTCCAGTATTGCTCTTCTGCCGAGTTGGTTCCATGACCAGTTGCTTGAGGAAGGCACCCTGAAGGAGTCCAGGATAAATCTGCTCCTAGTTGATGCTGCTGCTGGGATGCTCCAGTCCACGCCTGGTATATTGAAGTCTCCAACCAGTACTACCTCACTCTTGTCTGCCATCCTTGATGGCTAGCATCAGCTCCCTATCTGTTTCTTCCTCCTGGCTGGTGGTCTATAGACCACACCGTGCAGATGGTTGGCCCATTTTCCTTTCCAGCTTAACCCACAGTATCTCTCCCCATTTTGTTCCTCTTGGATCTGTGTGGCCCTTATGTCATTTTTCACATACAGTGCCACCTCCTCCCTTTCTGCCTGCTCTGTCTCTTCTGAATATGTTGTAGCCAGGTATGGCCATCTCCAGTCATGGTTATCATTACACCAGGTTTCAGTGATGGCCACAATGTCCAGGTCTGACTGTACCATGACAGCCTCCAGATCTTCCATCTTGTTGCTAAGGCTCCGGCATTTGCATACATGGCTTTCCATGATTTGACCTCCTAGACTGCTTCACTGTTCTACTCCAGCCCCTTCCTGGGTTGTCATTTATCCCTGGTTCTCCTTGCTGTCTGCCCTTCTGCTGAATTTTGCCCCTTTTCTGCTTATCCACCTTTTGGACACTAACCTCCATCTTTTGCACACTGCTTTGCAGCGATAGCCACTCCTCTGGTTCACTAGTTCCACTACTAGCTGTGGGGGGTGAGCAAGTAGGTACCGTCCTTGCTGGCTTGCCACCCCCCTTTGCTAGTTTAAATGCTTGTCAATGTAGCATTTAAACTTATCATTGAGTGCTTGATTCTCCAGGATGGATGCAGGCCGTCAGGCTTGAACAAACCTCCATCCCTCCAGGTGGATCCCCAGTCACCAATGAATCCAAACCTTCCTCACAGCACCAGTTCTTCAACCATGAGTTAAAGTTCCTGGTGCATGCACTCCATGTTTCCTTGCTCTCACAGGTAGTACTTGAGAAAGTGACAGAAGTAACTACTTGCTTGAGACCCTCCCCAGTTTCCTAAACTCTTCCTGAACTTCCTTTGGCTTCCCATTTGCCAAGTCATTAGTACCTAGGTGGATAATGACATCCAGCTCACCCTCCCGCCTTGCCTTCCCAGTGATCCCCAGTATCTTCCTTCCATCCCTCCATGCCATGGCACCTGGTAGGCACCTCACCTCCTGTCCTCCCCTCCTGTGTTCCTAGCTGGATCCTCTTATGATGGAGTCCCCACCAGGATTCACTTCCTCCTCCTCTGGGGTCCACTGCTTTCCCACTGAGGTCACTCTTGCCTAACCTCCACATCCTTCCTTCCACTTCCTGGGTACTTATTTGGTTGTCCTCATTTGCCAGTGTGGCATATGAGTTCTTGAGAGGAATAGGATCTGGGATGTGCCTCTGCCTGACTGCTCTAACCTCCCTGAGCCCACTGTCATCCAAGTGCTCCTCGTTCTCGGCATCCTTGAGGCAGCTGCATTGACTGGGTGGTCCCTGGATAGGGGTGATGGTACTCCTGACCCAGTTTACTTCCGCCTCTGAGTCTGGCTACCTCATCCCACAGTCCAGAGAGATGCATGAAGATAGGGCAGCACCTCAGTGTCCAGAAGGTCTGCCTGAATATGCTGCCCCACAGCCACTGCATTGCACCACTCCCCACATTATACTGCAATTCCACTACTTCTCTGCTACTGAAGCTCTCTTAGTTCTCTTTACTTATTTACAGTACTAAAAATCCTGTAACTGATCCTCAGATATATATATATTTTTTTTAAGGAAAAAGAAACCAATAAATAAATAAATGAGTCAAAACACTTTCGTGCTGTGGGTGGTCTTCTTCCCCTTTATGGCCCTCCTACTTCACACCTCTTACTACACCCTGTGTTTAGCTCCTGTCAATCAGATTTATCAGGGCATATATTTAAGAGTTGGGGAAGGGGTGGAGGGGCAAAATTTGCAGCAATTAAAGACGGCACAGAATTACACCACCACTATGTTTTAAATTTTCAACAGCCCAAAAACAATTATAAGTAAAGACAACACAGAAAGAAAGTATAGTGTCACTAAAAGCCTACAATCTAAGTTTAAAAGAAAAATACCTATTACCAGTTACTCAAAAGCACTGAATTGAATATGTTTCCTTCCTTCACCTTCTGGCTTCTTCTGAGAAGATGAACTCTGTTTGCTGCTTTAACTGTGACTAAGCCCCACCTCCAGTTATCACGTAGCTGAGGTCAGAGGCCAGACAATTAACACCCTTCACCCAGCTACAGGACAGTCAGACAAGCCAAGATAAAATTTGCAGCAATTAAAGACAGCACAGAATTACACCACCACTATGTTTTAAATTTTCAACAGCCCAAAAACAATTATAAGTAAAGACAACACAGAAAGAAAGTATAGTGTCACTACAAGCCTACAATCTAAGTTTAAAAGAAAAATACCTATTACCAGTTACTCTAAAGCACTGAATTGAATATGTTTCCTTCCTTCACCTTCTGGCTTCTTCTGAGAAGATGAACCTCTGTTTGCTGCTTTAACTGTGACTAAGCCCCACCTCCAGTTATCACGTAGCTGAGGTCAGAGGCCAGACAATTAACACCCTTCACCCAGCTACAGGACAGTCAGACAAGCCAAGATAAAATTTGCAGCAATTAAAGACAGCACAGAATTACACCACCACTATGTTTTAAATTTTCAACAGCCCAAAAACAATTATAAGTAAAGACAACACAGAAAGAAAGTATAGTGTCGCTACAAGCCTACAATCTAAGTTTAAAAGAAAAATACCAATTACCAGTTACTCTAAAGCACTGAATTGAATATGTTTCCTTCCTTCACCTTCTGGCTTCTTCTGAGAAGATGAACCTCTGTTTGCTGCTTTAACTGTGACTAAGCCCCACCTCCAGTTATCACGTAGCTGAGGTCAGAGGCCAGACAATTAACACCCTTCACCCAGCTACAGGACAGTCAGACAAGCCAAGATAAAATTTGCAGCAATTAAAGACAGCACAGAATTACACCACCACTATGTTTTAAATTTTCAACAGCCCAAAAACAATTATAAGTAAAGACAACACAGAAAGAAAGTATAGTGTCACTACAAGCCTACAATCTAAGTTTAAAAGAAAAATACCAATTACCAGTTACTCTAAATCACTGAATTGAATATGTTTCCTTCCTTCACCTTCTGACTTCTCATGAATTAGCATTCTGTCCACTCACACGTGAAGATGCATTGCATGTTTTAAGTCAGCCTATTGCATATCCCTTAAATGTAATCATTCTTCTAAAGGTCAAAAACACCAATGTTGGTGTGTTAGTAAATATGTACTCACTGCAGGATCCCAGTAAAGCAAGGTGTTATAAAGATATATTAAAAATTATACTGCCTGTAATGACTAAAAACTGTGCTGTGGTAATTTGTTTCTGGTTTAGTTTCCAGCTTCTTTGTAGCTATTTTAAGTTGAAATGTTGATTATGTTCAAAATGTCTGCTGAAAAGGCATCCCTTTAAAATTGCATTTTAAAAGAGTTTCATTACTGTTTTAACTGACATTTATGGATTTTATTGGAAATTGCTTTGTGGGAGAAGTGACACAGTAGTAACCCTCTGTGCTACCTATTATTTCCAATTATTATTTTTATAAGACTCCAACTGAAATTCACACCTTGTATAATATTCTGCAGGGGCACAAAAAGGGGGGGCTATAGGACCCCCAACCCCACTGAAATTTAATGCATTACACATATTGGATTATTCACTCGCTGCTCATGCTCACCACAATTTTACTATAAGGAAAGGAGCAGTCTGTGAACTGGGCTGGCAAGGAACCACACCACGCATGTGCGAGTGCTGTTTTTCCTTTCTGGTGAGATTAGCTGTGTGGCACATGCTCATGCCTGGCATGCACTGTGATGAGGGGTGACATACCTGGTGGCTGATCGGGAGATGTGGCAGTGGCGCGCTGCTGTGCACAGTGGATCACAAGACACCAAAGAACAGGTCAGCTGACAGACCCAGTGTGGTGAGATGTGTGACCCAACCCTTGACCAAGCCCCAAGAATGATTAACAGCTGGGACGCACGAATAGCAGGAGTTAGATTGCTTATCAGCCGCCAATGGTGTGTGTCCTTCCTCTGTCCTCTACTGTGTCTAGACACGCATGTGTGAGCAGCGCCAGCATGACAGATAGTGTACTGTTCTGACTGGCTTGAGACAGGATAGTGTGCACTGTACTCATTGCTCAGCACAGAGATTGGGGATTGGATTTTTTAATTTAGTGAATTCTTTCATTGTTTGTATAGATAAAAAAAGCCCTTTTAAGAGCTAGGTTTTACTGCACTCTTGTCTTTGCACTTCAACCCCCCCACCAAAAAAAGAGATAGAGATGAGAGAGACAGAGAGAGAGAAGGAGGGAGAGAGAGCTGGGCTGGTGCTGGATGGGAGGGAGGGAGCAGCGACCTGCAAAGAAAAGTTATTTCCCAACCTATTTGAAATGACTTTGCCATTTTACATCAGATTCTGTTGTTGAAACAGCACACAAGACTGATCCCTTGAACTTGGAGCTGGACTTGATAACTGGATGCTGGTCTTGTACAGCCACTTTTGTTTAAAGTGAGACTACTAACCAACAGTAGCGGCTTTGCTAATTAACATAATCTGATGTGGTTCTATTCAGGCAGTGAACATGAGGGATTTTAAACTTCAAATTGAAATACAAAACATGCTCTCTTTCTGCATGTGCTTGATACTCAGTAGTTTACAATGTCTCCAGAGTTTTGAAGTGACTGAAAAAGATACCAGATTCAGATGATCTCTTGCATTCCATAATTTTACATCTTTAATAGAAACATCAACTTGAAAATTATCTTCCTAGGTTATGTTACACTTGGCCAGTTTGCAGATCAGCATATTTCTTAAAGTATGTCATGCATCCCTTTCTCTTGGGACTAACAGTTTAAGTTCCTTCACCCTCCTACCAAATAAAAACTAACTGAGCATGCTGAACCCTCTTGAAAGGAAAATGGTGACTAACTCCTAAAACACATAATGTGAATTGTGAAATGTTTAATACCCTACAAATTAACCTTTCAAGCCTGGCATTTCATTTTTTTCTATATAGATTTTTTCCCCATCTGGCGGGGCTGGCAGGCAGCTCCAGGCCCTCCCTCAGAGGAGCTCATTCTTTGGTCCGCTGACTCTTCCACACCTGACCCTCCTGGCAGGTCCCCCACTGGTTGTCCCCCCCATGGCAGGGCCAAGGTGAAGGGAGTCAACTTTCCTTCCCCCCACAGAGACCAACATCTAGACTCTGGGGGGCTGGAATGGGTAATGTGGGGTCCATCATGGAGCCTGCCAGCTCCAGTTTTCACTTTTTCTCCCCTCCCCTTGCCACTGCTGCTAGGGCATGTGTGGAGGCATGCACACGCAGTGATCTGTGGCACCCTCCTGGCTCTTGCTGCTCTCATCTGCACTACCGTCAGGCCTCCACCCAGGGGCAGCCCTGCAGCAGTCATGACTGGGTTCCCACCTGGGAGAAGACAGCTGCTTAGCAGACACTCAATCCATCTCCCTGCCTCCCTGATGACCCCCAATGACCCAGGCTCATTCCTGAACCCTGGTCACTGGAGTCGCTGGCATACAAGCCTGGCATGTCAGAATGAATAAAAGCTAATACAGTTTAAATACTCCCAGTGTATTGCAACTTTTAAGGGGAGAGTATGAGGCTAGGGAAATGAGGTGGTAAGCAAGAGAGAAGGGAGCCTAGTTGGCACTCCCCTGAAAGAGAGGAAAGGGACTAGAACAGAGGATGGCACCTATACAAAGGGAGGAAAAAAAATATGGAGAGCTATGTGTGTGAATGTCCATAGCTTGGGCAACAAAACTGTGGACTTGCAGGCCACTATAGCCAAAGGGGACAGAGAACCGGTGGCCATCACTGAAACTTAGTGCAAGGGGTAATTCTTGGTTTTACTCTGCTTAGAAGGGACAGAGAAGGGAGAACAGAGAGGGGTAGCTCTCTATGTGTAGGAATACATAAAGGCTACCGAAATATCAGTGGGGCAGGGGGGAGCGGAGGTGCTGTGGGTTGCATGGAAAAAGGGGAAGGGTCAGTTATACACATGGGGGTGGTACACAGACCTCCAGCACATGGAGGAGAAGAGAATAGGGATCTGTTAAAAAAAAATACAAAAGATGGCTAGCAATGGGGAGCTGTTGCTGGTGGGGAACTTCAACCTTCCAGATGTGGAATGGAGCCACCCAGCAGTGGCAACCTCAAGGAGCAGAGACATCTTGAATTCACTGTAGGGGGCATGCCTCAGGCAGCTTGTAATGCAACCCACCTTGGGAGGGTACAGTGCTGTACCTGTTACTAACAAATGGGAACAGTGTCAATAATGTGGAAGTGCTGGATCACCTAGGGACCGGTGACCATTGGTCGGTGAAGTTTAAGAACTGGGTTGGAGACAAGTCACACCAAAATAAGGGTCCTGGACTTCAGGAGGGCTGACTTCATGAAAATGAGAATATGCCTGAGGGACGCCCTTGCAGGGATGGGGCAACAAGAGGAGGTGGAGGAACAGTGGGCTGCAATAAGACAGGGAATCAATAGAGCTGTCAAGCTATGTGTCAAGCAGGTCAGCAAGAACAGGAGGAGGAGGAGCCTATCTGGTTCACTAGGAAGGTAGCAGAAGTCATAAGAGCAAATAAATTGCCTTCATAAAGTACAAACGAACTCAGAGGGAGGAAGATAGGGATTGTTACCAGCAAAGGCAAAGGGAGGCAGGGAGGGCAATTAGAAGGGCAAAGGCATTGACAGAAATGACTATAGTCAAGGCAATTAGGAGTAGGGGACAAAACATTCTTCAGGTACATTAATGAAAGAAGGAAAATAAAGGGAGGGATAATTAGGCTGAAATGGGAGGGCGTCATCTAGAGGAGGACCATCAAGAAACAGACATACTAAACAAGTACTTCTGCTCAGTATTTACAGAGGAGGGGAGGAAACAGGGTGAAGAAGCAGTACAAGGGTACAAAGGGTAGGGAAGTGGACACCAGCCATTTTATCGAGGAAAGAGTCCTAAGTGAGTTTGAGAAGCTAAGGGTGGACAAGGCAATGGGTTTGGACACAATGCACAGCAGGGTATTTAAGGAACTCCGGGAGGCTTTGGCTACTCCCCTCATGGCACTGTCTAACTTATTGCTGGAGACAGGGGATGTACCAGGTGACTGGATGAGAGTGGATGTGGTCCTGCTCCACAAAAGTGGAGATAGGGTTAAGTTGGAAATTACAGGCCAGTCAGCCAGACTTCAGTAGTAGGCAAGATAACGGAGACACTGCTGGAAGAAAGGTTAGTTGACTACCTTGATAAGAGTGGCCTGCTGGACCTGGCACAACATGGATTCACCAGATGGAGGTCCTGCTAGACAAATATAATAGAATTTCTTGATTGGGTGACTGAGGTGGTGGACCAGGGTGGGGCGGTAGACAAGGCCTATCTGGACTTCAGAAATGCCTTCAACACCGTCCCTCATAAAAGACTGATAAATAAACTATGCAGTCTAGGGGTGGGTCCTAAAACAGTAAAATGGGTGGAAAACTGATATACTGGCAGGAGCCAAATGGTTGTTTTAAATGGGAAACACTCTGGAGAGGGAGAGATGATGAGTGGGTGTCACAGGGGTTGATGTTGGGGCCCATCCTCTTCAATGTCTTTATTGGGGACATTGCAGAAGTATTGAGTGGAAATTAATGCTTATTCATGGACGACACAAAGATATGCAATAGGGTGGACACACCAGGGGGGTTGAAAGGATGGGGGAGGTCTTTAAAAAACCTGGAGGAATGGTCTGAAGTGTAGAAACTGGGATTCAGTGCAAAAAAGTTCAAGATCATGCACATAGGGCATATGAACCCAGGGGCAACATATATACTAAGAGGGGGAGGAACTGATAGTTATGAAGCAGGAAAGAGACCTTGGAGTTATCATTTTAGATTACCTCAAGGAGGCTAGACAGTGTGACAAGGTAGTGGGAATGGCTAGTCAAATGCTTGGATGCGTAGGGAGGGGTATCACCAATAGAAAGAGGGATGTCATTCTGCCCCTGTATAGGACACTAGTAAGGCCACACCTCAAGTGCTGCATCCAGTTCTTAAGGCCCCATCTGAGAAAGGACATAGGCAAGGTAGAAGCAGTACAGAGGAGGGCCACCAAGATGATACAGGGGCTGTATGAGAAGATCGATGAGGAAAAGCTAAGGGAGTTGAATATGTATTCCTTGGTGGTATGGAAGGGGGGGGACATGATAGAGACTAACAAATACCTTAATGGGAGTATCTTGCAAAGCAAGAGATGCTGCCAGACAAGGGGGCACAGTATGAAGTTGGAGAGGGGACAGCTTAGGAGTAATGTGAGAAAGTACTTTTTCATGAAGAGGGTTCTGGACACGTGGAATAGCATCAAAGAGGAGGTGGTTGGGGCTGAATCAGTCACGGGATTTAAAAAATGAGTGGAACATTCACAGAGGTAGCCTGGAGGCAAGAGGAGGTGCACCAGTATTTAGGTTGAGCTTCGGGCCTCAAAATAGGTAAGGATTGATAGGGTAGACTGGGTAGGCTAAGAGGTTCTTATCTGCTGACAAATTCCATGCATCTATGTATCTATGTATTTCATAGTGCATGTGTTTGTTTTTACTTATTACTTAGGAATTTTACATAAGTTGTTCTGATGTGTATAGCTGCAAACCAACCCAAAAAAGAAGTTAAGAACAGTGAGTGGATGTTTTAATTTTGAAAACCAAAAAAATACATCTTTCAGCTTGTATGAAGGTGATGCAGTCTCAATAACAGAGCTAGTCATCACCACTCCATGGCACTCTTGTCTTGGCATTTCAAGTATAAAAACACAAACTCTGGTCAGAGCTGATATGGCTTCTCAGAGCAGTGACAGTGCAGCAACAGTGCAATGAGAGTGAGTAAAAGAATACTCAGAGCTCTCACCACACTCTTGCTGCACCAGAGTCTGCCCCATGCCCAGGATGGTGGAACTGATGGAACTGCACATGCGCAATACTCGTACATGTGTAGTTTGAGTTGATGCCACCATCTTGGGCACAGCCGCCATCACTTCAACAGCTGTGGAAGAAAAAGTAGAGCACCGGCACAGGGGATGTGTTTTTATGCAGCCCACAGAGGGGAAGGGCCTCATAAACAGCACCAGTGGACATTCATCAGAGTGCTTTGGAAGCACACTGGGCAGCGGTCCAGTCACATACTTCCACAGTGCTCTACTAAACCTACTATGCTGGCATAATGTCTTCGGAGCTCCACCCATAGAGTCATAAAAAGGAGATAGAGAGAAAGAGAGAGGGAAGGAGGGAGGGGGAGAGCTATTGATGCTGAATGGGAGGGAGGGAGGGAGCAGCAACCTGCAAAGAATAATTATTAAAAGCTAGTTATTATCATCACTACCCCACTGAACTTTTGTCTTGGCACTTCAACTAAAAAAAAACAAAACAGGAGAGAGTCGAGCAAGTCAGAGAGAGAGGGAGGTAAACAGCTGGAATGGCATTGAGGGAGCAGTGACCTACAAAGAAAAATTATTAACAGCTAGTAGTTATTATCATCATCACCACCCCATGGCACTGTTGTGTTGGTGCTTCAACAACAAAGAAACAAACAGGAGAGATTCAAGAAAGTCAGAGAGAGAGTGAGAGAGAGGGAGAAAGAGAGCTGGGCTGGCACTGGATGGGAGAGACAGAGCAGTGACCTGCAAAGAAAAGTTATAAAAAAGATCTTTTAAAAGCTGTCAAGTGCTTACTGTGTGTGTATATGTGTGTATGTGTGGTGTGTGCGTTGATCCTTGATGTTGAATAAATAATTATCAAAATACCTGAAGGGCCAGCCAAGCTGCCAGGGGCTGTGTTTGGTGTGGGGTGGGTGTGTGTGTGTGTGTGTGTGTGTGTGTGTATTGATCATTGATCAAAACAATAAGTATTTTTTGCTATTCAGTCATTATTGGATCCAGTTTTCAGGTACAAGCAGTTGGCAACAACAGTATGTATGGCAGTAGTGAAGAAGCATTTTCATTTGTTCACAAACCAAACTTCGACTACTATGATGGCTGAAAAAGATGAGACTGGCAAAAGTAAACCAAATCAGTGGACGTTATCCGACTTTTTTGACAAACTCAAGCCAACCACGTCAACTGTTTCTTTGTTAACCTGTGGCAAGCAGGAATCTCCCTCTGCAGCATTGTCTTCATCTTTAGTCACATTGGCTGAGTGTCAAACTCACATCAAAGCTGTGAGTATGATGATGAGTTGACATCAACACACTCAATCGCAATTGCAAAAGTCTGACCAATACAATATTGGTAGATTCTGAATTTGCCATCAAAAGAATGCAAGAAAACTGAAAGAGATTGGTTCCAATAATATATCCAGTGATTTTCTATGCTAAGCAAGGATTATCACTATGGGGTCACTGTGACAGTGAAACAGTGCTTATTCTTGAAGAACCAAAAGATAATGATGGTAATTTTCATGTAGCACTAAGATTCTGTTTGCAAGCAGGTGATGACATTCTGGCAAAACATTTGAAAATATGTCACAGCTTATATAAGCTGAAAGATCCAGAATGAAATCAATACCTCAAGCAGCAGCCTGATACAACAAGCACTTGTAATGTGTAACTAATGCACGGTCTGTCACACTTATTGCAGATGCTACCACTGACAGTGCTACTGTGGAACAATTGTCAATAATCATCATGTTTGAGAACAGCAATATTCAAGAACAGTTTCTAGGTTTTGAGCAACTTACTGATGGAACAGGAGAAAGAATTGGACAGAAATAATAGAAAGCCTAGAGCAGTTTGGTCTCAATCTTAAGAAGCTGTGTGGCCAAGGATACTATGGCTGTGCAGCAATGAGAAGTAGCACAAAAAGGTGCGCAAGCAGTAATTGCAACAAGAATACCAAAAGCACTTTACTTGCGCTTGTCAAGCCATGCTCTGAATCACATCATAGCACATGCATGTCAGTTACTGTATGTGAAATAAGTAACTGCTTGAAGGATATTTTAAACTCTGTCAGAGGCTCAGCTAAGAGAATGATGCTTTTTGAAAGACAAAATTAATGTATTACCAGACATAGAAAGAAAGAAGCTCACTGGACTGTGTGCAATGCAATGGGTTGAAAGGAATGAAACCATTTTCCATTTTGTTGATATGTATCCTGCTGTGACATGGGCACTGTCAAACATAAGTGACTGACCTGATCGTGTTGTTTCTGCAAAAGCTGAACAATTTCATACCTGCATTCACTCACATGGCTTCCTTGTCTCACTAAACACACTGGAAATGTTCTCAGGACCACTTCTTCTGGTATCTGTCTCTCTTCAGAAACCAAACACTGACATTCTGCAGTGACTGCAGCAGATCAAAGATGCCCATGACGCTATTCAAAGAATAAGGCAGAACTCCGAGAAGGAGTTTGACGACATATTTCAATAAGCAGAAGATCTTGCAGACATTACTCTTGAAATACCTTGTCTGATGGGAAGGCAAACAAAATGGTTGAACTATCCAATGGTGGATCCAAAAATGTACTACAGACTTTCAGTTTTCCTTCAGTTTGTCAATAGCCTCTTAAATGAACTACATGAGAGATTCAGTGAATGTGTAAGAATGATTTGCATGATTCAGCATCTGATTCTGAAGTATGTGGCTGCGGGTGAATTCAAGAGGTTAAGTAGTACCATAGAAATGTTTGACCACATTCCTGGTACATGGGATGACTTGAAGAACGAGTATGATAGGTGGATAGCAAAATGGAGCAAAGTGTCCATCCATGACAGACCGAAGAATGTCATGGAAGCACTTGCAGCAGCTGATATAATGTTCTATCCAATCATTCACTGTCTATTTTTTTTATTTTATTTAAAATTTGGTGACTGGGAAAGGCACACTGAGCTGAAGCCGTTTCCAGGTGCGACCTGGGGACATGTTACAGTGAGATACACATACAAGGAGAAACATTTGGTATAGATCCAAAATTCAGAAAATTTTAACAGAATAATTGGTACATAACAATAGGCAATCAACAGAACAAGCTGTGAAATAGGTTTCAAAGCTATATCAAACTGGGATACAAATAGAGACACAAATTTAGTGTAGATAAGACAACACAGTTTGTTTTGCATAGAACAATCACACACACATTTGCAAGAAATTACTTAGTGGGCATTTGGGGGGGGCAAGTCCATAAGGGATGTCTAAGTTGCAGTTGGGGTCACTGTATTGGGAGGGGGAGCTGATGGGGTGGGGAAGGACAGCGCATAGGAGAAGGAGGAGGAGAGACAGGTGCAGGGTGGAGCAGGAAGGAGGTGAAAAAGTATTTTGAAGGATAGGTAGGTGGGAGAGTTATGATGCACAGGGTGATCGTTTATTCCATAGGACAGGTAGGCAATAGGAGAAAGCACACTTGCCCACATTACAGTAGGGATGAGGGATTGAGAAGGAGAGGGATCCCAGAAGTAAAATGAGTACGTGGGGGGGGATGCTGGTGTGAGGCAGGAGGTAAGGTAAGGAGGGAGAGGCCCAAACCAGAACTTGGCGATGAAAGATAGAACGTGGATATGCCTCCTATATGAGAAGGGTGCAATGAAGAGAGCAGAGTAGAAGGAGCAGTGTTGCATATTGGGAGGAATATCAGTGACAAACCTGCAAAAGGAATTTAACATGAGAGGGATGCAGTGGGGGCTGTGCTGTAGACGATGTCTGCATTGTCTAGGGATGGAAGGATCATTTCAGTGACAAGCTCATACCATATGAGGAGTGAGAGGGAGTCTATTTCAATAAAGAAAACCTAGTTTGGGATGGAGCTTGGAGATTTGCACATCTATATGTGCAGAGAAATGTAGGAGTTTATCAAGTCATACCCCCAGGTATTTAAACGCATGCACAGAGTCGAGAGGGGAAGTATCCTAGGTGTGAAATACTGGTGGGACCTGGAGCATGGAGAGCTTTTAAACAGAGCTGAAAGTTATTGAGATTGCTTTTTTGTTATTCATTTTTAGGTCATTAGCTTAAAAACCAAGCCAGGACTTTACTGAAATCTTGTTGCAGAGCAACTTGTGCGTCATTTGTAGAGGGCCCCGATGCAAAGATGATGGTGTCATCTGCTTACATATGTAAGTGGGAATTTAAACAAATGGAAGGGATATCATTAATAAATATTGAAAAGAGTAAAGGGCCAAGAATAGACCCCTGTGGGATGCCTGCCAATATGGGAAATGGGTGAGAGGAAGAGCTGCCCAGTCATACTGATGGCTGTCTTCCAATAAGATAAGAGTAAAACCATTGTATGGAGGGATAGCTAGACCTGCAGAGCAGCGTTTATTCAGTAATAGTGAGTGTGAGACAGACTCAAAGGCCTTGGTGAGGTCAATGAAATGGGGGCAGTGCCTTTGTCCATGGCAGAGTGGATAGTGTTAGTGACACAGAGTAGGGAAGAGGCTATGGAGTGATGTTTTCTAAACCTTGACTGGTAAGGGGAGAGTACGTCAGCTGAGGTGAGGAAATCCTGTAATCTTGAATTGAATAGGGATTTCTGGATCTTGGTGAGTGAAGAAGGAAGAAGGGAACTGGGATGGTAATATTCAGGGGGATGATAAGTCACCACCCTTGTGAAGGGTTGAAAATCTTCACTACACCTGTCACAACAGCATCAGCCAAAACATCTTCAGCTGTCTATTCAGGCTTAAGCCCTTTCTGCGTGCAATGATGGGACAGGATCGACATTCAGGGCTTGGAATGATGGACCTTTACAGAAAAAACTGTCTGGGGTAGAGGACATTATAGATGAACTGGCAAAGAAGAATCATCACTTAGATTTATGAGTAACTAATTTCATGTTTGTTTCTAATTTTTTCTTTAGAATAAAAATGTTTTTACTTGTTTATTTCATATAACACATCATGGCCACCTGTAAAACTAATTGGTACTCTTTCACAAAATGTACCAAAGAGCATTTAATACCCTCAGGCTACTTGGGGCCTAATAGCCCCCAGACCCCTTTTCTAGAAGCCAAGAGTCACAGCAGTAAGTTAGTATACTGTATTTAATTAATTTAAGTCTTCTTTGCAGACCACTCGCTTCCTTCCATCCATGGTGGAAGAGACTCAGAGATGAGTTATTTAGCTTCAAAATAAGCTACAAAATGCACCACAGAGTATCTAGTACCCCTGCCTTGAAGTCAACAGGGGTAGCAGCAAGGTAGACAATATCCAGCCAACCACAGCTGCTGACTCTATGTCTCAGGTAAAGTACATTATCATCAACTTGCTAGCCTCAGGTACTGAATATACATGCATAGTATTCAACCTGCAGCCAGTCATATAATAATTTTTCTTAGAACAAGCCATTTTGCAGCTTATTTTGAAGCTAAATAACTCATCTCTGAGCTCTCCTCCATGGTGGAGGAGAGCTCAAAGATAAGTTGTTTAGCTTCAAAATAAGCTACAAAATGCACTACAGAACATCTAGTACCCCAGGGTTTCTGGGAACCTGGAGGCTCCCAGACCCCTGGCATTTATGACAAAGAACCACTCTTGCGAAAATCCTGGCAATGGTCTGGCTCACTTGCCTAGCTCCTCCCAAAATGTCATGCTGGTTACACCCCTAAGATACTGTAAGAACATAATATTTCAAAGAAAGAAGGGAATAAGGGTCCATTTTGCTGTGTAGCTGTGACTGCACCATAGCTGGCAAAAGATACACATTGAGGCTTCTGCTTTTACAGATATACAGATATGGGTAGGAAATACAGTAGGTAGGTACGTATGGTAAAAATGCAGCCAAGAATACATATTTCTTTTTTTAGCAGAGATACAGTATAAACTGTATTGTTTCAGTTTCCACTATTAAGTTATGAGTGTTAACATTAAATATAATTGTGTACGGGGTTATGTGATTGCTATTATAATAGGAATCACAAGAAATGCAGACATGTACAGTCACTTTAAAGACACCATAATGCATATACAACTTAAGTTTTATGTTTTTTTTATCTGAAAACAGAAAGAATCTTACAGCATTTAATTTTTTTATTTTACAGTTTATTTGCTCAGGTGGCCAAACTGAGATGCAGCACTGCAGTCTCAGACTAAACTGACTGGAATTACTGGTGCAGTACCACTTCCTACATGGCAAAGTTGGACGTGCTCTATCACAGGGCTTTTCACTTTATAACCAGTCTAACTCCCAGGACCCAGGACTATACCTTCTATTCTACCACAGGATGGCCTTCCCTGTCCAGAAGATGGCTGAAGAATCTCTACTAGAGCTGTGCAGAATGTGAAAATTCTGAATCCGAGGAAGTTTGGCAAACTTTCACAGAATTCTGCAAAATTTCACTGAATTTTGTTGGAATTCCACTGAATTTCTAAAAGTTAGTAAGTTGGTTATAACTCAGCTGCAGTTAAAGCTAGAGCTCTGAACTTTGGCATATATACATTTCGGGTCAGTGGACTAAAGTGCTAAATATCATGAAATTTGGATTGATAGTGTCAAAATTATAGGTGCTCAAATGTTTTCATTTTATTGTTTGTGTGAAATTTCATGAAAATTTTTTGCTGCATATGCCTTAACCATCTATTGGGTCAGGGATCTTAAATTTGGTATGATTTCTTGATGGTAGGTGTTCTAACAATGTGCCATATTTCATGACAATATGATGTATCATCTCAAAATTATATGTGCTCAAAAACTGTCATTTTATTTTTTCAGGAAATGTCATGAAAAAATTTCATCTGCATATAAATCAGGCACCTTTGGAGCTAAACATGTATACATTAGCATGGATAACCTTTTTGTAATGCTTATAGAAGGATCTGTGTAACCCCTCACCCCTGCCTTTTTGCCAAAACGACTGGTGGCATGCTGTTGAAGCAGACAGCAATACCTGGTGGGGACCTGGGTTCGGGGAGGATGAGGTTACTCGGCACAGGGGAGCCTAGGTTTGGCTACTCTGCACAGGGGTACCCAAGTAAATCCGAACACAGGAAGCAATAACTGTAATGTCCAGAACCAGGAATGGGATTCTTCAGTGTGGCTTTTATTCACAAACTAGCTGAACACAACAAAGCATAGACGGACCCCCATGGGGCTACATTTACTGGTAATGCAGATTAGAGACTACAAAGCGGTCCACTGGAAGAATAAACCAGTTATACTGTTTTCAGGCTCTGGACCCACCAGGCACACAGCCCAGACTTGCACGCGCTTTGGGTACACAGCCAGACTGGCCCGGATCCCCCGCCAGCCACTTGATCCACGGTCCATTGGAAGAATGAACCAATTATCCTGTCGTGGCTCCCCACACCACTTAGAGTCTGCGACTCCTAGAGAGATTTCTTCCTTACTTGTTGTGGCTCCCCACACTACTTAGAGTCTGCGACTCCTAGAGAGATTTTCCCTTTTGCAACCCCACGTCTGGGTACTTCCCCCATCACTGGCCAAGTGCATGAGGCAAAGTAGCAACCACAGCAGAAATCTGTAGAGGTGGGCCAGGTTACTAAAGATGGGGGGTTTGCCCACCTCCAGCTCCCACAGCCCATACTCGGCCATTTCCCTGGGAAAACTGAAACTTCTGAATGTAGATTAAATGGTAGATGATCAGGCGCATCTTCTCTACATATTACTTGAATCACACAGCACTCTAGCATTTGACACTACTCCACTTGTTTGGCCTAGTCCTATAGGCTTCCCAAATTGTAGCTCAATTCCTAGATTCCCACACATGTCCAAGGGTGAAGAAAACATTTTGCCCTTTTTGTCAGAGCAGACACTCACCCTTTAGTTGCAGGTGCCCCACAGGCGAATCACAAATCTTCCAACTTTTCAAAACAAAGGCTGAACTGAACAGGCAGCTTTTCTTCCTCTTGGCAGAATTAAGGGGATTGCCCCAGGAATCTGCATGGGGATCTTTACACCCTCCCCCCGGAGGTAGGGGGCACTGAGACCTGAACAGTGGTCTCCACCACTTGAATACAACTTCACTCTTCAAACCAAACTGCAGACTCTCTCTCTTTGAAAACTCCCAACGTTCTATCTAACTCCCTCTGCTGCAGATTCCAATATGGCTTATGCAGCTGTGAAAGTTCTATTGGTGATGTCATCCCTCAGTCTCAGCTGAGACTGAGAACAGAGTGAGACAGTGTGAAACCCATTTAACTGGAGTTTCACAAGCTGCCTTCCCTGCCTACCACTAGGTCTTACTGGGATTCTAGTAGCCCTGGGTAACAGGGTTACACTGCCTTGACCAGGAAAATGACTGTCCACAGTCATTATTTATCTGGCCTTAGGCCATCCCACCCTATGTGCTACCTGTGGAGGGGGGCGATCAGGCCCCCTTCTACCATGTACAAGCACAGGCAGGTAACACTAAGGGCCTAGAGGCCTGTAGCTGACATGTCAGCCTCTACTCTATCCACTTACTATGGACACCTAGTGGCTCTGGTAGAAATATCCAGAGCGTAGCCCTGATAGATCAGCACTGCGGTCCCCATGGCCACTGAGGACCACAGTCTGTCTATCCCCCCTAACCCTCTAGGGAAAACCTATCTGCCTCTAACATAATATCCCAAAACAAAAACAAAAACAACCCGGGGACCTCCTTGACCTTGGGCAACCTGCAACCACACACCATTAAAATACCAATTACTGCCTCCTCCCTACCCCCACAACCACACCTGTGGAAGGAAAGGGTTAATACAACAATAACCATAACAATAACACCACAGTACTTTAAATTTCTATACATTAAAGCACTGACGAGGAACTCAGATGAGCCCCTCCTCCTCCTCTTGTCTTCTCTTCTGTCTTCCCAGGAACACCTGTAAGAAAAAGAAAGACAAAACACACGCTCCTAATCTGCATACACAGTCTACCTAAACCCCTACCATCAAAACACTGAAAAATCCCAAAAAGATTTTTTTAGAAAAAAGGTAGAAAAACAGTATTTACATTAGAAAACAACGACATTATTTACAATACACATTTGTAGGGATGGAGTGCCCTAAAAGTCCCAACTAATGACCACAAGGCCTGAAGGCTAGTTCAATAAAGAGTCTCTCCTGGGCCGGAGCCCGGTGAAGCACAGTTCTAACAGGCCAAAGTCCCGAAGGGGAGAGTCTTTGCGGACAGTTCACACATTTTGAAGTCTGTAGTGTAGGGTGTGTACTGCAATGTCATAAAGATAGAAAAGTTCGGACTTACCAGCCACTTGTAGTATGAGATTCAACACCAACCTGCACCTCTGACGAAGACTCTCCCTTGCAGCATTTCTTCTGATACAGCTGGGCGGACATCTTCCGGGAACCACAGGAGGGCACATCTGGGAACAGCTGGGCTGATGTCACCTCTGGAGATGGAACCTTAGAACAGGAACAAAAAGAAAACAGATGGTCCGACGTCATCCGATTACCAGGCGATGAACAGGATACAGCTGGGCTGGTGTCCTCTCTGGATCTGAAGTCATCTGGTGGGCCAGTCGATGGACGCTGGGAAGGACAGTACACTGCAGACTGATGAATGTGGGGCACCTGAGTCCTGGATATTCATATTGGTGGATCAATAAGGCACTTCACAGTCTGGTGTGGCAGTATTGACTACCACTGCTCGGCTCTCCATTTTGTAGGCACGGGAACATTTGCTGAGAGGTCCTTGCACTGAGGCCAATGGTACCGGTGGTCAGGGGCTTGAATTATTACCCCATCTGGGTGCACATAATTCACACAGTGGGAGATTTCACGTCCCTCTCCATCCACTATTCTCACTCTGTCCATAAACAGTGTCCTGCCTCTCTTCCACTGGGTATACTTTTCATGGAACAGTCTATTCTTTACATGCTGGTTGGCCCCAGGATGCACACTTTTCATGGCTTCATCCCAGATCCAGGATTTCCTGCAATTCTCAATCTCTTCCCAGACTTTTTGAGGAAAGGTAGGAAAGGTCATACCATAGATCTCATTTGCCTTTCTACGAACCAGTCTCTCCTCTTTACTTGCTTTGGTCAATCTGAGACCGCTGGCCTGGCCTGGGGGTGGCCAGTCCTGGTTCTGCCAGCTTCGCATCCTTAAGGAAATTAGAAATGGATCCCTGACTTCTTCCTCCTGTAAAGCCAGGGCAGTGGCATCACCACTTTCTTCCATACATTCCTCCGAGGCAAGATCTTGAGGCTGTGTACCCGTTCCTTTTTCACAAGGCCACATAGGTTCCCCCTCATCTTCCTCTTCACTGAGGATCTGAGCCCAGGAGTGAGCAGTCGTTCTCACTCCTGAGACTATCCACTCATCACTAGGTGCAGAGGTCAACACCTCCCATTCAAAGGCCTCCCGCATCTCATCTTCACCTAAGAGACTTGGGCTAGGCCCCCCCCCCTCCAGGGGTCTATTGATGCTTTATCCGAACTTTCTTTCTGGGATCCAGCATCCGGAACTTCAACTTCTGGTTCTGTCTCTAACTCTGCACCCTCTAGCTTTGTGCCACACTCAACCGAGGGGCCTTCCTCCACAGGATCCACCTGGTGCTGTGTGCTGCCAACTGCAGATTCCCGAATTTTTGTCCATGTGGGGGCCAAACGAATTGGAGGCACTTTATACAAGGCATATTTTGGTAGGCATCCAGCACAGTGAGGAATCATGACGACATCCCTTCCAGCACTCAAGCATATTTGGCATACACGCACTGGATAATTAGGAATCGCCACATCAGGAGGTAGTTGCCCTCCATAGCACCACTTTTCAATATCTCTCAGTCTATTTACTGCTGCTGTTAGTGCAACCCGGGCATGATCCGAGTAACGAGCTAGTCCTGAGGCCATAACTGCAGAAAAATAAACAAAAGTTCACTGTAACTGAAAGTCCCACTTTATTGAACACACTCTGTAGCTGTAAAATGGCTCCTCTGCTGCTGTGTTTACTTTACTGCCCCACCCTGTAATGGCGGCGGCAGCACTCCTGCGCATCAACATTTAGAATCTGGGTCAAGCCACTGCTCACCCGATTTTCACAAGCTACTGATAACTTTTACTCAAACTGTTCAACTTGCTCTGATCTGGCTTTAAACACATTTACAGGATTTTCCATGGACTTTTCACATGCTGGTATCATTTATTTTATTCACAGTCCCTTAAAAGCTTCAGGTTTTTAGCATAGGATTGCCTGATTTTACTAGTGTTGCATTTTGCTACAACCCACAGTCTCTCTCTGGCTGCAAACTTTAAACTGAGGCTAATTTCATTACTATGCACACAGTCAATGGCTTAACAGACTTGCACTTGCTGGCAGGACTTGACACAGTCATTACTTGCAAAGCGACTACACTGCTGCACACACATTTTATATGGCATAGGCTGAAAATCACTGTTTGAGCAGTTTCTTGGATGTTTACTTACTGTTATCAGTAGCAGCTTGCTGCGATGGGGAAAAACAGCCTGCAGCCAGTTCTTGAAGGCCTCAGTATATAAACGGGCGGGCAGTCCTAACGATCATCGTTTTAAACACCAAACTTTCAATTTGGACGATCGATTAGCGGGTTGAGCCCGATTTTAAACTAAAAAGTCTATTTTTGAACTATTTACTATGCTTTAAATACTCCGCGATGCTCATCCACTGCCAGTACACGCACTCCACTCTCACTCCCTCTCAAATGCTGGGGCAGTCTCTGTTGAGCTGGCTGAGGGGCGGGACTGATTGCAGCCTGACCAACCACACGACACCATGCAAATGATCCTCTTCTTCCTCGCAAGGGCTCTTCTCCTCACGGCGTTCGTCGAGCAGGCAAATTTAAACTGGAGAATGCAACTTTTTTTTTTTTCAACTGACTCCACGGCGGGGGCCCATTTCAGCCATATAACATAGCCATTTACTCTGTAGTCTCTCAATTCACTCAGAAAGCATTTCCAACGTCCAGGGCATAAGTTTCTTTTGCTACCCCTAGTCTTCCACACTTTTCTTCACAACAGTTCATTTTAAAAGCATTTCAAACATCCAGGGCACAATTTTCCTGTTGCTACGCCTAGTCTTCCACACTTTTATTTACCACAGTTTATTTTTAAAGCAGGCAAAAACGCTGTAAACAATTTTGATGCAGGACAAGAGCACACTCTTTGACTTTACAGTTCCTTGGTAAACAGTTGGCATTTTTTTAAACAGCAGCACAAGATTCACAGGACACAGCAACACACTAGAGAAATTGCTTCTGCTTTTTGGGCTACCCACTGCCAGATAGCCAAAATGCTAGCCCCCTTACCCGAGCACCTTCCTTCCCGAACAAAATCCAAAGCGGTGCCTCTGTTTTTGTAACCCCTCACCCCTGCCTTTTGCCAAAATGACAGGTGGCATGCTGTTGAAGCTGACAGCAATACCTGGTGGGGACCTGGGTTCGAGGAGGATGAGGTTACTCGGCACAGAGGAGCCCTATGTTTGGCTACTCTGCACAGGGGCACCCAAGTAAATCCGAACACAGGAAGCAATAACTGTAATGTCCAGAACCAGGAATGGGATTCTTCAGTGTGGCTTTTATTCACAAATTAGCTGAACACAACAAAGCATAGACGGACCCCAATGGGGCTACATTTACTGGTAATGCAGATTAGAGACTACAACACGGTCCACTGGAAGAATGAACCAATTATACTGTTTTCAGGCTCTGGACCCACCAGGCACACAGTCCGGACTTGCACGCGCTTTGGGTACACAGCCCGATTGGCCCGGCACCCCCATGGCCACTTGATCCTACGGTCCATTGGAAGAATGAACCAATTATCCTGTCATGGCTCCCCACACCACTTAGAGTCTGTGACTCCTAGAGAGATTTTCCCTTTTGCAACCCCACATCTGGGTACTTCCCCCATCACTGGCCAAGTGCATGAGGCAAAGTAGCAACCACAGCAGAAATCCGTAGAGGTGGACCTGGTTACTAAAGATGGGGGGGTTTGCCCACCTCCAGCTCCCACAGCCCATACCTGGCCATTTTCCTGGGAAAACTGAAACTTATGAATGTAGATTGAATGGTAGATCATCTGGCGCATCTCCTCTACATATTACTTGAATCACACAGCACTCTAGCATTTGAAACTACTCCACTTGTTTGGCCTAGTCCTGTAGGCTTCCCAAATTGTAGCTCAATTCCTAGATTCCCACACGTCCCAGGGTGAAGAAAACATTTTGCCCTTTTTGTCAGAGCAGACAATTACCCTTTAGTTGCAGGTGCCCCACAGGCGAATCACAAATCTTCCAACTTTCCAAAACAAAGGCTGAACTGAACAGGCAGCTTTTCTTCCTCTTGGCAGAATTAAGGGGATTGCCCCAGGAATCTGCATGGGGATCTTTACATCCCCCCCGGAGGGAGGGGGCACTGAGACCCGAACAGCGGTCTCCACCACTTGAATACAACTTCACTCTTCAAACCAAACTGCAGACTCTCTCTTTGAAAACTCCCAACGTTCTATCTAACTCCCTCTGCTGCAGATTCCAATGTGGCTTATGCAGCTGCTAAAAATCTATTGGTGATGTCATCCCTCAGTATCAGCTGAGACTGAGAACAGAGTGAGACAGTGTGAAACCCATTTAACTGGAGTTTCACAAGCTGCCTTCCTTGCCTACCACTAGGTCTTACTGGGATTCTAGTAACCTCGGGTAACAAGGGGTTACATCTGAATATGGAGAGAATTAGATAAGAGATTTTTAAGTTACAGGGGTTCAAAACCTTATTATGTAAATATTTTCAAAACTTTGTGAAAACTATCAAAAACATTGATGTTTGTAACTTCTCTGCTCTTGAATGTATAGAGTTAACATTTGACATGCATATCCAAATAGCCAGTGTATCCTGGTGTCTAACACAACTGAATAAATTGGTTAAGCAGTTTTAATTTTGCAGAAGACAAAACACGATTAGTAACATTTTCTCATATATTTATGATAGCATATACTGTCGATGAAGCATCCAGAATTTTATTTTGTGGAATTTAACATTAAAGAGGACTAGAAATCATGTCTAACTGTCAGCTGTTTATAAAGTTCTTATTCTCAGAAATGATATGCATGCACCTTAACTATTCATATTTAACTGTACCTGAATAAAAAGTAATATAAAAAGCTGTATTTTGCATAGTCTTGTTTTTATGGGCAGCATTCTGTTACAGTTTTCTTCATGGAGTCAATAATTTGGAGTTTTAACTATGTTATTATTTGTGCACAGAACTCTAAACAGGGTTCTGATAGCTCAGCAGCTCATAATTAGCATTCTGTACAGAAATCGTGACATAGTAATAACTCCACATAAGTGATTCCATGAAGTGAACTGTTACAGAATGCTGCCCGTAAAACGCGACAATGCAAACTACAGTTTTACCTTTCACGTTTTATTCAGATACAGTTAAATATGGATACTTTAGGAGAATGCATGCAGTTCTGAGACTAACAACCTTATAAACAGCCGCCAATTAGCAAACATTTCCTGTCCCTTTTAAGAATGCACTTATCACTACTTCTTTTGATAAGCTGGGCTAAGCTTTTTGCAATCCTGCTGTTCTTCTCTGGGTGACTCCTCCCCACCCCTCTTTTGGCATAGTCAAATTGGCTCAGTAGAACTACTATTAATCCCACTGATATCCTCTTTGTTCTTTACAGTGACAAACTCCCTTAAAACGTGAGTCACCTACTCCTTTTCCTATCAACCTACCCTGTTGGAATAGCCAGAATTCTTTCTTCCTGCTGCCCAAGAGATTGTCTTCCCTCACTACATCTTTTTGAGTACCTCTAAGTCCTAGACTTGCATGTACACGAGGCTCCACAGAGCATAAATTTACTGGATGTGATCCTTAAATATCCTGTATTCAGGTTGGAATTGTTGACACCCTGTGCTTTCTTGCTCCAACCTTGAGGTCTACCACTGTTGTGCTACCCAGCTCAGCTGTCCATTTCTTGGTGAAACTGTGCTCCAGAACCTGGTAATCCCCGGCGCTACCTGCCTCTTATACCCACTATCCTTTAATTAGAATCCCCCAGATAAGGCTGAGTGAAATTAGAAAATTCCAGTTTTATGGAATTGTTCATGAAATTCTACAGTTTTCACAAAGACTCATGGGCCCAGATATTCAGAAGGTTTGCACCATGTGCAACAGGGATGCACCAGAGCAAGTACAGAAATGCACCATTGTGTGATATTCAGCAGGAGGCGGCTATGCAGCGCAATAAGCAATGCGCTAGAGCACAATAGTAATGAATGCATGTGCAACCGTAGGGGGTGGAACCATGAATAACATGCACAGTGCGATATTCAACAGCATGTGCCATGTGCAATAGGGGAGCTAGCGGAAGTTTCGCAACAGTGGAAATGATCCAAAATAAAAGGGAGCAAGAGAGGGGCACAAGAACGCAAAAGGGAAGCCACAGGTGAGAGCGTGGTGACAGACAACAAGGGTGGTACAGAAGGTAGCAGTGTGCAGGACTGGGCAGGAGCAGGACTGGGCCCACCAGAAGTGAGCCAGAAACAGGGTAGGAGTGGGGAGCCTGTGCCACTGTGCAGGAAAGTCTGTGGAGTGCCACAGTGGACTGAGGGCAGTGGCAGGAGGAAGGACGGCCACAGCCAAAGGCCGGAGGTGTACCCAGTGCAGGGGGAGCATCAGGAATGGACAGCAGGGAGAATGGGACAACAGCCACCGAGGGGGGGAACACAAGCCAGGGACATGGCCAGTGCCACCTTCCAGATGGAGGTGGTAATGAGGGGTGTGAGAAGGCAGGCAGCTGGGGGGCACGGCCGTGGAAGGGCCCGTTGGTGGCACACCCAGAACAGGCAGTACCAAGCCCACACCAGCTTCAAACACTACTCTGACACAAAGATTGTGGGCCGGTACCGCCTGAACCTGGCGATCCTGAGGCAGCTCTGTGAGCTGTGCAGTGATGAGATGCAGGCACCCACACGACGGAGCCATGCTCTGTTAGTGGAGATGAAGGTGACAGCCGTCATGTGCCTGCTCACCACGGGCACCTTCCAGAGACCAACAAGGGACACAACAGGCCTAACCCAGTCGGCCACGTAATGCCTACTCAAACAATTCCTTGGCGCACTGCTGCCACATGTTGTGGAGTATATCCATTTCCCCAGCACACAGGTGGAGTGCACAGCACACATACAGGAGTTCCACAGGGTAGCACAGTTGCCTGGCATATTTGGGGCCATTGACTGCACCCATGTGGCTATCCGCACACCACCTGGCCAGGACAGAGTGTCATACATCAATCGGAAGGGGTATGCAAGCATCAACTGCCAGGTGGTGTGCGATGCCAGGGGGTGCATTACCAATGTCTGTGCCATGCACCCTGGGGGAGAACACGATGCCTTCATCTGGCACCAGTCCACACTGTGCTACAGGTTTGAGAGTGGGGACATCCCCACTGGCCATCTAGTGGGTGAGTATGCATATCATGCAGGATGACATGAGCAGATGTGGGGAGGGTGCATAGTCAGAGGTGCCATGGGTACCGGCCTTGTTGGCCCACGGCAAAGCAATGCAGACCACCATACTAATGTCCATCCTCTACACGCAGGTGGCAGTGGCTACCCACTACGTCCCTGGCTGCTCACACCATACCAGCGCCCCACAACCCCATCACAGCTACGGTACAATGAGGCACACACCACAACATGGAATGTCATCGAGCAGGTGTTCGGGATGCTGAAGGCACGGTTCTGGTGCCTGGACACATCTGGCGGTGCCCTACAGTATAGCCCCTTGAAGGCCTGTGGGCTATTCCTGGCCTGTTGTACCCTGTACAACATGGCCACCAACTGTGGGATAGCCATAGAGGTCAAAGAGGGGGACAGCGGTGGGGACAATGAGGACGCCAGTCCAGCCAGTGATGGGCAGCCACCGCCCGGGTGAAGAGACCCTCTCCTGATCCGGTTGTCATAGCTGCACTGGGACACCATTACAGAAGGGCACTTTGGTCAACACAGGTAGGTCACGGGGCCATGCGCAATCACCAATGGCAAGGGCACAGCCCACAGACAGGCAGGGCAGAACACCAGGGGTGGGCAGCGGTAAGGGAATGTGTCTGAGTATGGCACCGCACATGGTGTTAGGGATAGGCAGGCCCGAGCATGACACATGCACACACACACACACACACACATATCACAAGACATGCACAAGGGGTAGACGGCATGCCAACCCCAATTGCCACCCCTACCACCACACAGATCCACACACGACCATGCTCAGTGGCCATCACTGTGTGTGCCTCAGACACTGGGCACCATTACACACTGGTGGACAGCGCAATGCAGGCATCATCATGCCTGCATTGCACAGTGGCCAGCAGCCGGGAGGGTGTGCACAGGGACCATGTGTGTGCAGCGCCGGGTACCCCACCTGTGCATCGCACAATGCACATCACACTGCACATACGGCAGCGGCAGACAGTGGCCATGGTGGGAGACAGGTCAGTCACACGGCACAGTGCCACGGCTGCCACAGTTGCATGGGCGGCCCCGCTGAGACCTGCCAGCTGTGACAGGCTGACCATTGGTATCATGGTGTGGCACTGACAGTCCTCGAGGGGTGATGCTGCGTGAACACGACCGTGTTCGTGCAGGGGTCTGCAGCCCACTGAACATGCCTATGCCAGGCGTGCTCGGTATGCCCACAGCTGAACCCAGTATTGACATAGCAGATGTTGCACGGCACTAGGAATGGGGGTGGACATGACACTGCGCGGTGTCTGAGGTGGATGGGCACTGAACTGGGTGCCCAATGTGGCCATGACAGCTGTCAATGCATTGGTCTGCCTGTCAATGGCAGCGGTCACATCCGCCTGCTGCTGGGCCATCTCTGCCAGGAGCAGACCGTGGTCTCTGCTGCACCACTCCTCTGCCCGGTGCAGAACTGCACTGAGTGCATCCACCGCCGTCACGAGCCGCATCTGCTGATCTACTGAAGCCTGGAGTAGATGGCTGTGCTTGTCAAAGAGGTCATCCGCCGGTCTGGCATGCTGTCCCTCATGGTGTTCCTGGCCCTGCTGGCCAGCACCCTTTGACAGTGGGCACTGCACACCAGAGCCGTGCCGGAGCATGTCCACACGTGGTGCACTGCCACCGCCCCCGACACTGTCCCCCAATTGCCATTGCCTGTCTGCTGGCACTATCCCTCTGGCTGCTGATCGCCAGGGCTCACCGGTGGTGCTACAGTGGCAGCAACAGCCACACCGCCCTGGACACACACCAGTGCTGCCCCACTGGGACATACAGGCACAGGCTTGGACTGTGTTGTTATGCAGGCCTACATGGCAGCACCACCTACGGCAACACCCGTGCCGTTGTCTGCTGTGGGACCATCCTGCGTCCCCCACGTATCACTGTCCAGGACGTGCGGTCCATCATCATTGGTGCTGGATCTGGCACAAATCTGTGTCCCAGCATGCTGGAGACCATGGGCGCTGTCATGTTGGGACACAGGCAGGGCCTCATCTGTACCTTCAGCACCCTCATCAGTCCAGACCGATGTGCAGGTATGCACCATTCCGGTCCCCTGGACACCTGTGGAGGTGAATGGGTGATCCTTCATGTCCAGGGCATCCCCCTTGGTGGACACACCCACCACCGCTGACCCATGTAGATGGTCAGGAGCTGTAAGGGAACACATTAGCATTAGCTGCTCCGCCCTGCCCTGTGGCATTCCCTCCACCACCCACACAGTGACAGCAGAGGACCTACCATGCAGTGATGGGCTGCCACCCATCTGACAGCCACCACCAGGAATGCCTTCGATGGCAGAACGTCACATGCTGCCGGCCACCCTCTCCTCCTGTGGTATCAGGTGTGGCACATCCGACTGGCCCCCACCGGTAGCAGCACATGCAGCCCTGATGGCAGCCACCTTATCTTTGATCCTCCTCCTGTTTGTGCCAACCTTCTTCTTACACTCCTGCATGGACCACTGGTGGCTGCCATGCTGGTTCATGGCATGCGCCACCTCGCCCCATGCTGCAGCACTGGTCTGTGGCGTTCCCCGCTGTCCACTGAACAGCAGTACCCTGTCGAGATGTGCCTCGAACAGGGCATCTGATTCAGCCCGGGTGAAGTTGGGCCTCCTTCTTCTTCCCCGTCCCTGTTCCTCCTCTTCTTCATGTTCGGTCACGATCGAGCCTGTGGGAATGACAGGTGTTACCTTGGACTGTGCAGTCCCATTCAGCCCTCACAAACCACAGTCCCCACATCCCAACAGTATGCAACCCACCACAATAGACTGCAATACCTAACTATGTCCTCTGCAGCCCCATGTTGCATTTATATACCGCAACACATGCAAATGAGGCGCAACTGTAAGTGGATGCTGATGCAGTGGTTGCACTGTGGAATGGCTGATGAGCTGATTTGCATATGCTGGCTGAATATCACACTGTTGCACCTTGCGTAATGTTGGTGAGCATGCTCAGGCTATAGCGCAGCACTGTGACGTGCGCAATCGGCACTGAATGGCACATGCCCTGGGTGCTGACGCGTGCGGTGTTGCTGATGTGCTGTGCACGGGAGGCAGTGCAGGGCACGGCCACCACTGTGCCTGTGGTGCTAGTGTGCTGTTCGCCCATATGGCGCTTGTGCCCTGGTGCGCCATAGGCACCATGGAGCCACAGTGTGGTAGGCCTCTGCAGGGCATCACAAGCACCTTACTGCGCTACACGCAGGGCGTCCCAATAGCGCTGTGGTGCTCAGTTCACAGACAGACCCTTGAACCTGCAGTCGACCTTTGCCCCCTAGGCACCATGCGTCTGCATGGGTGCACCCCTATCATACAGTTAGGTGACATCACGATGGGGACTGGCAGCGCAGTACTATGCTGCCTCCGCACATGGGACATGTGCGCTACAGAGCACCATTTTGACAGCGATACACACTGCAGGATGGCACGAAGGAGAGCGCAGATGTGGAGCACTATTGAGCTGGCCAACTTTGTGGCCATAGTTGAGCTTCATGCTGGTGCCCTATTTGGCCAGGATCCCCTGGACAGGCCACGTAGTGCTGTGTGGCAGGAGGTGGCTGACGGCCTGGAGGAGACAAGTGGGATTGCCAGGACAGCTGAGCAGTGTCACCACAGGTTTGGTGACCTGAAGTGGAGGGACCCTGACTGACTGGGGCATCTGCAGGCACACGCCCGGCAAGGCGCCGTGCCATGGCCAGGTAGGTGCTCCATCCATACACTGTTAACGTCTGTTTGTCTGGGTATCATGGTGTGCATATGTCCACCCCTCAGGGGGTTGGGGGACATCTAGTGGGGGTGGTGGTGGTGGTGGAGGCTCGTCATGGCTGGGCTGTGCGGGCACACACACACTGGGGGGCTTTGCTAGTGGTTTGTACTGATGTTTCCCTCTCCATGTTTGCACCCTAGGCCTGGAGGAGCACCGTAGGGTGAGTCAGGCCTGTGTACAGCAGGAGCAGGACAGAGTGGGTGCACCACCAATGCAGCAGGGACAAGGTGGGGGGGCCATGGGCCAGCAGTGCCCTACTGGCCTGGATGCAGGTGAGTTCCATGTTTCCCCTTACATCTATGCATGCTGGGTTGCAGGGGTGTTGGCAGGGTGGGCATCACAGGTGGTCTGTGCATGCACTGGGTACATGGCTGTGCCACTGCCTTCGCACCACATAGCCATGTTACTGTAAGGCAATGGTGGTGCTGTGCGGGACATGGGTGGTGGGTGTGTGCAGCATTCCGCATGGCTGTAGGTGCCTGGGTAGGTGGGTCATGTGGGCGTGGTCACTGTGGGTGGTCGCATGCCATCACAGGGATGTGGCCCATGGCTGTATGCCGTGCACAATGGGTGGGCTGCAGGGTCTGGCCAGTCACGCGCAATGACTCTACTACCTTGTCCTAGGTGGACAACGCTGGACTGCACTCGAGCAGAGTGTGTAGGAGCTGCTGCAGCTGGTAAGGGCCACCCTTGAGCTGCTCCAGAGAATGGATCAGGGTGGAGGACAGCGGCACTGGCGGACGCACAGAGACCGAAGCGGGGAGAGGGGTCGATGCTAGGCCCACTATGCCCCTGATATGTATTCCCCCCCGGAATAACCCTCACACCCCTTCATCCCACTCCCAGTTGTTCACCCTTGCCCCATGCCCACCCCCACCTGGTGTGTGGCCCTTTCCCTCCACATTGTAAATAGTTATATATCTGTTTTGTATTTTATTCACATCTTTAATACATAAGTTTTGTTATGACAACTGTGGTGGTCTCTGATTTGCAGTGGGCTTATGGTGCTTGGCTGCAGTGGTGTGCAAGGCGTCTAGGGTGGTGCAGGCCTGGGCATGTGTGTGTCTCGCAGGGACCCACCTATGCTGTGGGTGGGGGCTCGGTCCCTGTCTGTGGTATGTGTGTTGCTCCCTGTGCACTGGATGCCTGTGTGCAGTGGTCCTTGGTGCATGCACTGTGTCCCTGGTGCCCCTGTCAGTATGTCCATGGCCCGTGCAGCTGGCACCCTTGCATGTCTGTGGTATTCACGGTCTGCTGGCATGTCATTGGTGGCTGTCCATGCTCGCCACCCTCTGGCCACAGCACACTGGCGGCTTGCCTCCTGTCACCAGTATGGTGCACATCTGCCTCGGGTGGCACTGTGGCCTATGCTGTTGTTGTTCCCCCTCCATGCTGTCGCTGGTGTCTGTTATGGGGTCTGTGTTCTGATGTCTGTCACTTGTGCCCTGGCCGCATGCTGGTGGCGGATGGCTTCATGGTGCACGTACAGGATGGCTATTACACCTGTCTCATGGTGGGGTGCAGGCTGTGGGTACACAGCATCAGTAGTCGTACACCAGTTGATCTTTTGCCCCTCTATTGTGTCCCTGTGTTGGGGTGCCCTTGGGTCTGGGTGGGTGTTTGTCCATGCCCTGTGTTGCATCCTGTGTGGCACATGCCTCCATGCACCACTGTGAGTGTCTGTGCTGGCTGTTGGGGCCAGTGCTGGGACAGGGTGTGTGCTTAGGTGGGTGTGTGGGGTGCTGTCCTGCTGGTGGTTGTGTCCAGGGCAGGCCTTGTCACATGCGGGGTCCCTCGGGTACCAATGCAGGGTCGAACTCTCTGCTGTGCCATGGGGGGTTGTGCAGGGTGGCAGTGTGTCTGCAGTTGTTGCATCGATGGCTGGTGCTGCCCACTGCAGGGTGCTCACAGTGGGGCTGCCATGCATGGCTCCATGGTGCACAGGGTTGCATTGTCACAGTGGGGGTGGTGGCATGCATTCGGTGCCATGCACTGTTGGGCACTGCTCCTGGGCAGGGTGTCTGGGGATAGCTGTTCAGGGTGTGCTCTGCATTGGTCAAATAGGGTGGCACGGGGTGGCTGACCCTCCTTGTGTTACGGTCACTGCTTGCCAGGGGGTGTGCTGGGGCACCGTGCCCTGGCTGTGGATTCGGTGCTAGTGTTCATGGGCTGCTGGTTCATCCAGCTCACCACAGGTTGTGCAGTTCATGGGGTGCAGAGGGCACTGTCTGGTCTGCTGCGTGCTCCTCCGCCCATGGCTTCCATGGGTGGTGACCCTTGCATCCTGTCTCTGCACATCCCTGGTTGTGCTACTGCGTTACTACCGTGCTCCACTTTGCATCCCTGGTTGTGCTACCGTGCATCAGCCCTGCACCACTGCACATCCCTGGTTGCACCATGGCGCAGTTGGCACGATATTCAGTTGTGTTGCGCAAGTGCACCTTGGCCTATGCTGTGTTTGAATATCGCGTGTGTTGTGCATGGGCGCACTGCACTTGCGCCTGCTCCTGCTATTGCACTACTTTGTGGCGCAGTTTGAATATCTGGGCCATGGGATTTGACTTTAAGTACAGATGTTATTTTTCAGTTTCTTGAAGCAAGCAATTAATAAAATTGGCACACACAGTCTCCTTGCAAGGTCTAATAACCTACCAAATTTAATGGTAATGCATTCTCTAGTTTTAAAGTTTCAGGGGTTTATAAATTTGAGTTTACATTCTTGCAAAATTAAATTTTTAAATGTTGTGAAAGTTTGCATACTTTCAATTCAATCCCATTTAAAGCTGCAGATATGATTTTTTTAAGAAATGACCATGTGGTATAGAAGTTTAAATGTTTCAGCTCTGGTTACATTTGGATAGGTAGTTTTAAAATTAGAGAAAACTAACCAAAATTTAAATTTTGGCAACATGTTTGGTAGGCTATAACTCAGTCCAGTTAAAAGCTAGAAATCTGAAACTAAGCACATATATAAATGAACTGATAACCTGTATACCTATAATGTTTGTAATATTCCAATGAATGCTATCAAAATTATACTAAAATTACAGAAATTCAAATTTTGGCAAAATATTTGGCTACCATTAACTCAGCTCCCATTGAAGCATAAGACTTATAACACGGTACATATACACATTCTAGGTGTGTCTCTAAATCCTGATATTGTGGAGAAATTTGGATAAGAAATTTTAAAATGATCCCCAAATAACTTAAAATTCTATTTTGATTAAATGTTTAACCACCCATACCTCCTCCCCCTTTTAAACTACAACTCTAAAATTTGGGACACACTTGTAACTCATGGAATACTGTTTATGTTCCAAGTTTAGTGTTATTTGGATGTGTACCTTTAATATTATAGTGAAATAACCAAAGTTTAAAATTTTGCAAACTTCTGTGGAATTGTCTTTAAAATTCTGTGGAATTCCATGGAATCAGAATGGGCATTCTGTGGGCATTCTGTGGATGGAATTATATACACTGCACAGATCAAATCTGTACATGTGGACCCACAAGGCTCCCAAAAAATGATCTACTGCCATATATCATGGCACTTTCCACAGTGTCACAAGTCCATATGAGCTGAGGAGGAGCAATGTTATTTTCCTGGAGATATTAAGGTACTTCTCTCATTTTGGAAAAGTTGTTCTCTGCTGTCTTGTCCTCATGCTCTGGAACAAGTTACAATGCAGTTTAAAGCTTGCCACCTTAACTAGTCTCAATGCTTTTGCAGAGTTTGGGTCCTTCCTCCTGGACAGAGTATCATACTGGTTATCATACTGGTGTATAGACAGAAGAATGCAATTTGCCTATCTAGTCTGTCTATGAGTATGAATGGGTCAAGGGTTCCCATTATAGAGCAAATGTTTGTCAAGTTTAATTTTAAAGATCTGTATGTTTTTACTAGCAACTATCTCAGCAGGTACTGTAGTGTATTTCAGGTCCTACCAGCTCTCTGTGAATATGTATTTAATCTCTTATTATTTTTACATTGGTCAAGTTTATTTTGATATTTATGGCATCTTAAATTCATTGGTTTGTTTTGTAATTCTAAACCCATTAATGAGAGTAGTTCTACATCACTTACCATCCTGTACATCATTAGTTGATCTCCGTTTTTGCGTCTGTCTTCCAGACTGTACAGTCCCAAATCAGTCAGTCTGTCTTTGTATGGTTTGTTTTTTACTTCATGTATCAGCTTAGTTGCTCTTCGCTGCACCCTCTCCAACCTGGTCATGTCTTTCCATAGATATGGGCTCCACAGTTGGGTTCCATAGTCCATGTGGGTCTTTATATATGCTCTGTATACCGGTAATATACATTCCTTACTACAACTGATGAAAGATCTTTTAACACTGTTTATCAAGTAATTAGCTTTCTGGGCTAATTTTGCATAGTGTTTGTTAAAATTTAGCTCACCATCGATGAATATTCTGAAATGTTTCTCATGGTGTACTTCTTTAATTATCTTATTGTTCAATTGGTACCCCTGTTTACTATTAGTTCTTCCCAAATGCAATATGGAGCATTTTTCTATATTAAAGGCCATTTTGTTAAGCATTGCCCAGTTCTCAGTCCTTTGTAGGTTGTTTAGTAGTTTAGTTTTATAATCATCACTACTAACGGGGCCTCCTAATTTAATATTATCTGTGAATTTGACAACTCCCCAATCAACATCCTTATCTATGTCACTAATGAACAGTGAAAAGAGTACCGGTCCCAGAACTGACCCTTGCAGGACCCCACTAGTGACTGAGCCCCCATCTGAGTATATCCCCCTCACTCTAACTTTTTGATTTCTCCCACATAACCAGTTCTTAATCCATTCTACCACCTTTCTCTCAATGCTCAGGGAGAATAGTTTGTGTACTAATATGGAATGCGGGACCTTATTGAATGCCTTTTAGAAGTCTAGGTAGATCACATCTACTGGTATATTAGCTGTAATATACTTATTGACTTTCTCATAGAAACACAGCTGATTAGTAGTACAACATCTGTTTTTCTTAAATTCATGCTGGTTAGTATTTTTAAACCCGGTATTGTTAAGTACGCCTTCTAACCTATTTTTTATTAGTGTTTCCATTATTTTGCATGGGATGGGCATCAGACTAATGGGTCGATAGTTGACTGTGTCCGTTTTGTCCCCCTTCTTAAAATTGATATAGCTATTGCTGACACCCAATCTGGTGGGATTTTTCTTGAATTAAAGGACAAGTTATATAAATGTGCAAGAGGTGCTGCAATAAACTTTTGTGTTGCTTTCAGAAATTGTGGATGTAGTTTGTCCATTCCAGGTGATTTATTTTCTTGCAACTTATCTAACAGCCCCAGAACCTCTTGTTCTATACAGATGTAGTGAACTTCATGATTTTCTCCTAATGTTGATATAGTATCCACACTTGATCCAGTGTTAAAAACACACTGCAAAAATACTAATTAAAAGTTTTTGCTATAATCTTTAGATTATTTGTTTCTTCCCCACTTACTCTAATTGGACCTAGTGTGTTATCCGTTCCTTTTAGTGTGTTAATATAAGCATAGAAGCTTTTCCCATAATCTTTTTCCTTCAAGTTTAACTCAGATTTAGATCTTTCACTTTTAACAATTTCTTTTAATTTTTTAAGTTCGGTTTTATAATTTTGTATCGCCATTTGTGTTTGTATCTTTTTCATTTCTTTATAAGCTTGTTTCTTTCTCTTGGATTGCTTGAGTACCTTTCTTGTGCTCCACATAGGTATCTTCCCTTTTTTATTACACATGTATTTATTGGGTACATGTTTCATTTCGATGGCTAATATCTTATTCTTGATTATGTTCCATATTTCATCTACATCCCTATCTTTGACTTCCCTCTTCCACTCCCACCTATGCATTTCTGTTGTTATCATATTATAATGCGCTCTACTGTAGTTTTTTCTAACAGTTATTCCCTGTTCTTTTCTGGCTTGTAGTTTAATTCTGAATTTAACCATGTTGTGTTCACTATTTCCTAAGGATCCTTTCATTTTAATTTGGTTCACAGTCTCTGGAATGTTTGTTATCAAAAGATCCAGTATATGTTCACCTCTTGTAGGTTTGTGTACCAATTGTTGCAACCCTGCATTTATAATCGTAGCTTCAAATTCCCTTCCTGAGCTAGTTTTAGTTGTCCAGTGTCTCCAGTCTACGTATGGATAGTTGAAATCTCCCAAAATTATTACATTTCCTTTATTTGCCATCAGCTCTGTTTCCTTGCATAAGGCATTGTCATTATGATCATTGTATGACGGTGGTCTATAGACACTGCCTACATAAAGTTTTTTTATTATTAGGTATAGACACTGTTACCTAGATGGATTCAGGCTGTACTTCTGCTATGCCTTGCTTATACTCTAGCCTAACAATGGTATCTTTAATGAATAAGGCCACACCATCTCCTTTATTTCCTCTTCTATTCCTATGATATGTAATGTATCCTTCTATGTTTTTTAATTGAGGAACAGTTTTCCTTCCACCATGTTCCATTTACTGCACATATATCAACATTCTCTTTTGTCAGTAAAAGCTGTAATTCTGACATTTTGAGGATATTAAAACTTATGGCATTTAATGATATCTTTTTAGTTCATTCTTTCCTGTTTTCTTAGTCTTTTTCAGGTGGTTTCCAGAATTTTCCCTCACATCTGATGTCCATGTAATACCTCTCCCCTGTTATTTAGTTTAAATATTTTTCAGTTGCTTTGTGTAGTCTTAAACCTAATTTTCTGCTCCCCATTTTGTTAGGATGGAGCCTGTCATGACTATATAAATCATATCTTCCCTCGAAATCCTCCCAATGTGGTATAAATTGAATCTCATGCTCTAGTGTCCATCTCCTTAGCCAATTATTTATTCATTTGATTTTATTATTTTTTTGTTGTGCCTCCATGTGGGATGGGTAGCATCTCAGAATAGGTGATTTCACATTTTAATTCCTGTGCTGTTTTGTGTATATCTTTGAATTCTTCAATTGTTTCTGCATCTGTCTGTCCATTTATATTATTTGTACCTAAGTGTACAATTACTTTTGCTGTGTCATTTTTTTCTTTAACAATATCCTTCAGCATGTTTTTAAAGTCCCTGATCTTGGCTCCTGAAAAATAACTAGTAGTAATGATTTCTTTATTGTTTTTTTTGCTGTGTATCTATTAATGAAATTAACCATGGAGTCTTCCAATACATAAATCATACTTTGTGGAATCTGCTTTTGTCATCTTGTATTATATATCATATTTACATTGTTCCTGTTCCCAGCTACTACCTCGGTTTCCATTATAACTCCACTGTCCACCTGATTTACTGTGATTTCTGCATTCATGTTTTCCCTTTCTGTAAGTTCGGTTAGAGGTTGGAATGCATTGGCTACTGGCACTTCGAAATTCATGGCCCTTCTACCTTTTTTCCATTTCCGCATTTCTGTGTGCCATTCGATTTCTTCCTGGTCTATTTTCTTATACATTTTCCTAGTTCCAGGGGTGTCAGTAGAAGCACTATTATTAGTGCATTGTACCCTGGTATCCTTGTTCTAATTATTCAATTGCTTACTAACAACAGTATTTAGAGTTTTTTCTACTTGTTGAGTCATATCATGAGCTATGCAGTTAACTATATCATGTGGTCCTTCTTTTTCATTTGTATCTCCAGCATTCCAGGAGGAACATCCTAGTTTTTCTGTGGAAATCCTACTACCCTCATTCTTGTCTGGTATATCCTTTTGTTCAATTTTTGTGGCAAATTGACAGTTTCTAATATCACCCCCTTATTTATTGTTTCATTTGTTACTTTCAAAGTTGAATCTGATAATTTGACTATTTGATGATGGCCTTCCATGCTTATATTAAATCTTTTTGCCATTGCCATTTGGCTGGATTTGAGATGATTTAGTTTCTCATTGAATGTATTAATCTCCAAAAGTAGTTCTATATTGCTTAGGCATTTATCACAAGTAAATGTATCATCCCTTGATATGTCTATGGATAGTTTGTACATACAACAACTAGTGCATTTTATGCCCATTATCCCATCTACTGTCAATATGTATTCAGCCATTTTGGATATGAACAACTTACTTATCCTTCTAGTATACAACTTGTTTTCTTTTTGTTCTATGCAGTATTATGTCTTGATATCTCAAGTTACTCCCCTATGTCAGGATATTTGGGACTATACCTTCTGACAAGCTGTCTGGCTGTTTTTCCCCATTTGTATGCTTCCTTGCTAGACACAGTGGACATGCACTGATCTGTATGTATCAGCGGTGACCCTGCACACACTCTCTCCACTCACTGTGGGGACCAGATATAGTGCCATGACTGAAAGTGCTGTACTTCTTCCGTGTTCAGTGGCTCTCACTCCTAATTCAGAATACCCTTGTTGTTTAAAAATAACCACCTCATGTGGTGGATGTCTCAATTAAAATGCAGCACTCAGCTGCAGGCATGCTTCCCTGATAATATTGCCTTGTTTTGGAGGCAAGTTTTCATGGAGGTCAGGAACAGTCCTCCTACATCCCACAGTCCCCTACAAGCAGAAGATCTATGGAGTATATAGCAGGGTCCTGTTAACTCATGCTTCCTTCCAATCAAACACACATGTCCAATTTAAAAATACAACAGTTCAATGTTTCATCAGGCGCCTCTCACCAGAGGCAGGTATTCCACTAAATAGCTACAATGAATACTGGCCCCACTCGCTATGTGAGGACCAGACATAGTGCCGTGACTGGAAGTGCTGTAATTCCACTTTCTGTGTCACTGGCACTTGCTCCTAATTCAGAATACCCCTATTGTTTAAAAATAACCACCTTATGTGGTGGCTATCTCAATTTAAAATGCAGCACTCAACTGCTGGCACATTCCCCTGATAATATTGCGTTGTTTTGGAGGCAAGCTTTCACAGAGGTCAGGAACAGTCCTACATCCCACAATCCCCTGCAAGCAGAAGATCTAGGGAATATATAGCAGGGTCTTTTCAACTCATGCCTCCCTCCAATCAAACACACATGTACAATTTAAAAATACAACATTTCAATGTTTCATCAGGTGCCTCTCATCAGGGGCAGGTATTCCACCAAATAGCAGCTATGTATACTGACCCCGCTCACTATGTGGGGACCAGGTATAGTGCTGTGACCATAAGTACTGTGCTTCTGCCTTCCGTGTTTGCTGGCACTCGCTCCTAATTCAAAATACCCCTGTTGTTTACAAATAACTACCTTGTGTGGTGGATATCTCAATTTAAGCTAGAATAAAAACACAGAAACACAGAATTAGTTGCAGAAAAGGACCAGTTGGCCCATCCAGTCTTCTCAGATGTCCCTTGCCTAATCTGTCTCTGCAGACCCTATCTGGTCTCCATCAACCATCCCACCACCACACCTCTGCTCTTATATGTTCCTATGTCTGTCTCATACATGCTTGACGTTCTGCACTGTTTTGGCCTCCACCACATCTGTGGGCAGTCAGTTCCAGAATTCTATCACCCTTAAAGTGAAGAAATATTTTCTCACATCTCTCTTGAATCCCCCCATTTCAGCTTCATTGCATCCCCCCCCCCCAGTCCTGGTTCTTTTTCTTATATAAAAGAGACTTCCCATGCCTCCTGTTTACCCATGTCAGGCACCTGCAGGTCTTAATCATGTCACCTCTTTCTCTTCCCTCTTCCAGGGTGTACATGTTGAGATCCATCAGTCTCTCATTGTAGGTCTTCTAGTGCAAGCCCTGCACCATTTTTGTTGTCCTCCTCAAGACTGCCTCTCCCCTGTTTATGTCTTTTCTAAGGTGTGGTCTCCAAAACTGGACACAGTACTCTAGGTTGGGTCTCACCAGCAAGCCATACAGAGGCAACACCACCTCCCTCTTCCTGACAGAGATACCACTCCCTATGCACTCCAGCATCCCACTAGCCCTACCCATGGTTTTGCTACACTGCCTGTCACTTTTAGGTGCTCAGATATGATAACCCAAAGGTCCCTTTCTGGCCCAGTAACTGTCAATACCTTCCCTGAGCCTATACTCAGCTCCTGGTTTCCTATGTCCTAGGTGCATGATTTTGCACTTTTTGGCATTGAACCCAACTGCCATGCTTTTCACCATTCCTTGAGGTTTCCAAGGTTAATGTACATCCTCTCTACCCCATCTTACATATTCACTTTATTGCAGATTTTTTATCTTGTACAAAAAAGGCATAATTCCCTTCCAGTTCTTCTGCAGTGTCACTTATGAAGATATTGAAGAGGACTGGTCCCAGTTTTAAGACCTGGGGTACCCCACCAGTCACTCTCCCATCATTATAGTGAGTGCTATTTACCACCACCCTTTGTCTTCTATCAGATAACCTGCTACCCAAGTCACCACTTTGAATCCCACCCATAGACTGCTCATTTTGTTTATCAGCCTCATGTGTAGCACAGTTTCAAAGGACTTGCTGAAGTCCAGATGGGTCACATCCACTGCCCACCCCTTATCTATTTCTCTGGTCACTAAGTCAGAAGAAAGCTATCAGATTTGTTTGGCATGACCATCCCCTTGTGAGCCAGTGCTGGCAGTAACCTTGCAGCCCATTGATTCAAGATATTTCCTCTGGGGTGGGTCATCAAATGGTGTGGTGAGAGTTTTCACTGCTGTGCAGATGATACTCATCTGTACCTGTGATCTACACTGGATGTGTGGGAGACAGTCTCTGTGCTGTAGCAATACCTTAAAGAAATCATCAACTGGATGATTTCCAGCTGTCTAAGCCTCATCCCAACCAGACAGAGTTATTGCTCATAGAACAAGGTCCTTGAAGGTCAGCTGGAACATATCTAAATGGCTGTCTGCTCACAGCTATGGATAGGGTAAAGAACCTGGGAGTCATTGTGAATATGAGGTTGGCACTAGAACATTAGGTGTCAGCTATCACCTGCAATGGATTTTTCCAACTGTGGAACATCTCCTGGATTAGACTCTATCTGTAGAAAAGAATCTGTTGACACTGGGATGTGCTTTTATGACCTCAATACTCAGCTCCTATAATTCAGCAATAAGGTACAACAGGGAGTGTGTTATTGTGTAATAACATCACTCCTCTGGTGGGTTGAAGCATGAGGTGAAGCTGAGTTAAATAGTTAGTGCTGTTTTGCAGTGTGGATTCTTGTCTTTCCTTTCTTGCCGTGAGCCATCCACACCCCCTCCCCCACAGCTCTGGATGCCACTTTTCTGATTGTAGAGTACTATTTATTATGGTTTCAGTTAGCAATGTTTGAAGTAAGAGTGAGACTGGAGACCACTTTAGGAGTGGGGATGCTACTTCCAGTAGTTCAGAAGTGGTTGTAAGTAGTGGTGAAAGAAGAAAAAAAATGAGTTTGTTTATACTGTGCCACTTTTTTAATGGATCACAGTTTTCATTTATTTTCCCTTTGTTTAGTTAACTTTTCTGTAAGCAGCACGGCTGTTTCTGTGAGGACAGAGCTGAGTGATGTGTGGAGCAGGATTTTCAAACTACTCATGCTATGGCGGGGGAGGTATCAAGATGCCATTTCAAATGACGGCATTGTTTTAAGCAGATATTGTTTTGTTTGAGAGAATTCATTAGGGGAATGAGGATTACTGACATTTTCTGTGGTTTTGGCTGCTTTCTCCACAAATCGAGCAGTGTCACTGTACTGCCTGACTGGCACAGTGGTCTGTATGGTTCAGTGAAACTGCTCACTTCAGGGGAAACAGTGGTGATGAAACAACTGTGCCAGGATTTCTAAGTGGGTTATGTGGTCACTGGTGTGCCTGGACTTAATACAGTGATGTTATTGTGGAATAACATCACTGTTCCAGGCACCTACTGACCAATCACAGGCAGGAAATTTGTTTGCCATTGTATAATACTGTTTACAGTACCTAGGGCTATCTGGAAGTTTTGTGTACTGCCTGCAGTTGATATAGAATGCCACAGCCAGGTTGGTCTGTGGGTCAGCATATAGAGAACATATTACTCCTGTGCTACTGCTGCACTGAATTCCGATTAGGTGGCACACACCTACAAGATTGCTTTGTTTACATACAAAGCTGGACTTAGTTTGAGCCCTGTCTCTTTTAAAGACCTCTTGGCCTTGTATATTCCCAGTCACTCTCCCCGCTCCATTTTGGAATTATTGCTGGCCACCCCAAGATCTCACATGAAGGAATCCCATGACAGAGCTTTCTCAGTGGCTGCCCTAGCAATATGGAATTCCTTACTTTTCCATCTGAGGTATTCATAGATACATAGATGATGATGGCAGATACGGGCCTATGGCCCACCTAGTCTGCCCATGTGTGCACGTACTTAGCTTCTTCAAGCTTCTGTAAAACAAGGTTGTCCCCTTTGTCCGACTACTAGGATCCCCTGATGCCTATCCTATGCATTCCTAAATTCTGCAGTCATTTCAGGCCCCACCAACTCCTCCAGTAGAGTGTTCCATTTGTCCACTACCCTCTTCATGAAGAAATTCTTCCTCATGTTCCCTCAGAACCTCCTTCCCTCCAGTTTCATCCAATGTCCCCTAGTTCTGGAACATTTTTTTCTATGAAAGATTGTGTTTTCCTGCTTCTTGTTCCTCCTCATGAGGTATTTATATGTCTCAATCATATCCCTCCTCTCCTTCCTCTCCTCCAGGGAGTACATATTCAAGACTTTCAGCCTGTCCCCATAGGCTTTGTGATGTAATCCTTGCACCGCCTTGGTTGCCCTCCTCTGAACTGCCTCCACCTTGTCTATGTCCTTATGTAGGTAAGGCCTCCAGAAATGGACACTGTACTTGAGGTGTGGCCTCACTAGTGTCTCGTGTAGTGGAATTGTGACCTCTCTTTTCCTGCCGGTGATACCCCTGCCTATGCAACCAAGCATCTTGTTTGCTTTTCCTGCCACCTTGTCACACTGACTCCCTACCTTGAGGTCAGAGATGATAACCCCTAGGCCCCTTTCTTGCTTGGAACATTCTATAGCCCACCCCCAGCTGATATGTTGTTCCTGGGTTTTTGGGCCCCATGTGCATTATTTTGCATTTCTTTGCATTAAATCTTAACTGCCACTTCCTTGATCAGTACTCAAGTTTCTGCAGATCTCTCTTCATTCTATTCACTCCCTCTGGTGTGTCCACGCTGTTGCAGAGCTTTATGTCATCAGTGAACAGGCAAATTCTCCCTTCTAGGTCTTTTGTAATGTCACTGATAAAGAAGTTGAAGAGAACTGGACCTTGCAATGATCCCTATGGAACCCCACTGGTCACCCTTCCCTCTGTGGATTGACAGTCATTTACCACCACCCTCTGTGTACTGCCATCCAGTCAGTTCCCCACCCACCGCACCACTGTCCTTCCCACTCCCATACTCCCCAGCTTGATTAACAACCTTCTATGCAGCACAGTGTCAAAGGCCTTACTGAAATTGGTATCCACCACTGACAGCGACACTTTTACAGTGACCGTCAGTACAGTGACTACAGCACTAGGTCGCTGTGCAGATGGTCGCTGGACCCAGGCACTGTATTCGGAGGATTTTTCACCCCCTCCCCTAATCAGCTTTGACTCAGAGTTGATTCTAAAAAGTAGGGGGTGCAAGGGGCACAGCCTCCTGAGTGGGGGGTTTGGAGTGCGAAAACCACCAAAGAAAATAAGTTTCCAACCTGGAAACCGTCTGCTGACTGCAAATGTGGTCAACATGATGGTTTCACTTTCCTGTCGTTCAAAAAACTTTTTGTCGAACACCGGTCATAGATCCATTGAAATCCAGGTAGGCCATGTCCACTGCTCCCCCAATCCACCTCCCTTGTCACCCAGTCGCAAAATTCAATGAGGTTAATCTGGTATGAACTCCTCCCAGTAAAACCATGTTGCCTTGGGTCCTGTAGACTGTTGGTAACCAGGTGTTCCACTACTCTTTCCTGCAGTAGTGTTTCCATGATCTTTCCCATATGAGATCTGGCTGACTGATCTGTAGTTTTCTGCTTCCTCTCTGTTTCTGCTTTTGTATAGGGGGACTACATCAGCTGTCCTCCAGTCTTTGGGTACCTCTCCTGTTTCCACTGACCAGCTAAACAGGGTTGCCAGAGGTTCAGCCACCACCTCTCTTAGCTTCTTCAGCACCCTGGGGTGTACCATATCTGGCCCCATAGCCTTATCGACTCTTATACATTCAAGTTCTTTTAGGATCTTTTCCAGTGGAAAATGACATTTCTGTGCCCATCCTACCCATTTTACTTCCTTCTGGCCAATTACCCATCCCCTCCTCTGTAAAGACTGAGCAGAAATATCTGTTCGGTATGTTTGTTTTGCTGTTGTCACCCTTGACTCAACCCCTGTCCCCTCCTTTCAGCCTGACTATCCCTCTATTAGCCTTCCTTTTTTCACTTACATACCTGTAAAAGGTTTTGTCCCCTCTAACCACTGATTTCGCAATGTGCTCCTCTGTTTGTGCTTTGGCTTCCCTTACTGCCCTCCCTGCCTCCCTATGTTTCTCATGGTACCTCTTCCTGTCTCCTTCTGCCTGTGTCTTTTTGTACTGCTTGAATGAGATTGTTTTGGCTTTCACTTTCTCTGCTACCTCTTTGGAATACCATAAAGGCCTCCTTTCCTTTTCCCCTTGCTAACCTGCTTTACACATGATTGTGTGGCCCTTGTTATCCCTGTTTTGAATACTGTTCCTCCAACCCTAATTTGCTTCCTATCCCAGTTAGTGCCTGTTTCAAGCATTTCCCCATTTTCCCAAAATCGACTGTCCTAAAGTCAAGGATTTGCATTTTTGGGTGGCTGGGTTCTGCCCCTTCAGTTATGCTAAACAACACTGACTGGTGGTCATGTTTTCCTAGGTGCTCCCCCACTGTGATCCCAATCACACTGTCCACATTTGTGAGCTCCAGGTCCAGTGGTGCCCCCTGCCATGTTGGTTCTATGACCAGTTGTTTAAGGAAGTCTCCCTGAGGGGATTCCAGGATAAACCTGCTCCTGGCTGATACCACTGCTGGTAGGCTCCAGTCCATGTCTGGAATATTAAAGTCACCCATCAGCACTACCTCCCCCTTGTGCGCCATCCTTTGGATAGCCATCATCATCTCCCTCTCTGTCTCCTCCCCCTGGGCTGGTGTCTGTAAATTACCCCTGTGTGGATGGCTGAACCTGTTTTTCTATCAAGCTTAACCCACAGAACCCCCCCCATGGTCCCCTTGAATCTCTGTGACCATCAAGGTCCTGTCATGTGACTGCAGTCCTGTGAGGTCTGCACTGACTGCCAGTCAGGTGGTGGGTTCTATTCAAAGTGGGCTTGCCCACTTATAAGGCTGTATATGGCTTGGGTCCTGGCTACTTGTCTTACCTCCTCATTCCTGCCACCTCAATTCACTCACTCCTTTTCTCCACCCAGGGCCTCCTTGCAATTATGAAGACCGGGCTGAAAACCTTGGGAGATTTCTCATTTGGAGTGGCCAGCCCCGGTACTCTGAAATTCGCTTTTAAGATCTCTGAGGGAGGACCCTCTGGTGGAGGTGTTCAGAAGGGGCCTAGAGACCCATCTTTTTAACCTTGCCTATCCTGCTGATGTATTCTAAAATGCTGTTTTATGTATTTATGTCACTGATTATTTAAATTGTATTTTATTACTCTGTTTATATACTGCTGTATATTATTATATGGTGCCCAGAGTCCATTGGATTGGACACCTAACTAAATACATTTTTACTTATTTATTTCCTGCCTGTCCTGTCCCTTCTAAATTGATTGTAGCCTAGAATGGGCATCTCCTAGTCATGGTTATTGTTACAACAGTGGCCCAATTCTCAAAAAGGGCTAGGATCTGTGCAAGCTGCAGCAAACAGCAGCTTGTGCTGAAGTCCAGTGCTCTAGGGGCCCTGCCCTAGATTCTGGTACAGGAAGGGTCCAGGTGCCTAATTCCCCACACTTGCAGCAACCCCTCCCATGCAGCAAACACTCAGTGCATTGGAAGGGTCAGCCACGGGCCCTCTGTGGCAAATGCAAATGGCCCACCCAATCCCCAAGTACATTAATTAAACCCCTTCCCTGGTGGTCTAGTGTCCACCCCACTCCTCAATCCCCGATGCTGCCCCTATTAATAGTTATGAACATGTCCCCTCTTGTGGTGGTATAGTTGCCCCCTTAGCCCCCACCCCACCAGGTAGTGCCCACCACCCAGCTCCCTCCATCCTGTGTCAGACCTGGTACTGGCACAGTACTCTGCTCACCTCCATGGTAGGCGCTGACTGGACTGTCATTTGAGTGCAGTACTGTATAGTGTATGTGCACTTTGCTATATTGCTGCCCCTGCTCCCACAAAAAAACAATCAGGCAACTAAAGTAAAATTCTCCATTTATATACACAGCCCCCCAGGACCTAGAACAAACACTAATGTAATCAGATAAAAATGAAAGCACTGTGTGTTGCAGTTACTTCCCTTTCCCGAAGATAGCAGTTGCCTCTTCACTTGCTGCTGTTCCTTCCCTGGGACACCCACTTCTAACTCTGGTAAAGCTGCTGAGCTCCTTAAATCTCTTTACCCGCTGCTGTTCTTTTCCCGGGACACCCATTTCTGACTCCAGTAAACCTGCCAAGCTCCTTAAAGCTCTTCTGTTTGGCAGGCTATTTAAATTAGGGAAAATCCCTTTTGGCTAATTAAAGTAGGGTAATTCCCTTTTGCCCCTCAGCTATTTAAACTAGGGAAATTCCCTTTTGGCTAATTAAAGTAGGGAAATTCCCTGTCTCCTCAATGGGGGTGGACTTACATTGCTGCCCCCTGCTCCCACAAAAAACAATCAGGCAACTAAAGTAAAATTTCCCATCTATATACACAGCCCCTCCCCCCAGAATCTAGAACAAACACCAATGTAATTAGATAAAAATGAATGCACTGTGTGTTGCATTTACTTTCCTTCCTCAAAGATAGGAGTCACCTCTTCACTCATTGCTGTTCCTTCCCCAGGATGCCCGCTTCTGACTCCAGTAAACCTGCCAAACTCCTTAAAGCTCTTCACTCACTGCTGTTCCTTCTCTGGATGCCCACTTCTGATGGAGACATTTAAAAGGGGCCTAAAAAGCAATCTGTTCAACCTGATATATGGTATGGATTTCTGAGCTGTGTTATTTGTACCTTGGGCTATATTTCAATGCGTGATATTGTTATATGAGTTTATTTGTTGTTTAACTGATATATTTGTGTGAAGCACCCAGAGGCTTTGGGATAGGGAACTCAACAAATAAAATTACCCTGTCTTGTCTTGCCTTGTAAAGATCTTCTGGAAACACATTGTGTTGATGTGCATAACTGCTGATAATCCCCTTGAACTGCCTACAAGATCATGAAATCATATTATGCATCTACCTGCCATGCTATTTTCCATATATCCTCTGATTTACTGCATTGACCTACTGTATTGTCATGCTATACCTTCCATAAAACTCTGTATGTGCAGTCTTCTATTAGATTCTGTATAATGATTTCAGTAATATTAAAAGGTAATAGGTGTTGTTCTAGAGAACTGGAGAAGGGCAGATGTAGTCCTTCTTCACAAAAATGGCAGCAGGGAGAAGGCTGGAAATTATAGGCTAGTTAGCCTGACATCCATGGTGGGAAAGTTAATGGAATCACTGTTGAAGGAGAGGATAGCGAACAACCTTGAATCAAATGGGTTACAAGACCTGAGACAGCATGGATGCATGGGACGGAGGTCTGTCAAATGAATCTGATGGAGTTCTTTGATTGGGTAACTAAGGAATTAGATCAGGATGGTGCAGTGGATGTGGCCTATCTAGATTTCAGTAAGGCATTCAACACCATTCAACATAGGGGACTATTTATTTATTTATTTGAATTTTGATGACTGGGTAGGCCCACTGAGATTAAAAATCCCCTTTTCATGGGCAACCCAGGGAAATACATTTCCAGTAATTAGACAAAAATGAAAACAAAAGGGTAATAAAGATCAATACAACAAAAACAAGTTAGAAGTTACAAAGAACTCTTAGTAGGACTGATATCAATAATTACAATTCAAGTTACAGGGAATAAAATAATGAGATGTATTATAACAAGTAGTTTGGAAGTGATATGGTAAGATGTTTAAAAACAGTTTAACGAGCTGATGTCAGTTGGGTAATATATATATACACACTGATTGGAAGAACAGGTTATGTAATGAATCACTGATTCACACAGTTCCGGTCAGCTTATGACAAAGACAGAGCAGTGTGGTATGAGTAAATGAATTAATGTGACAGTGTATATACAGTAGGAGTAAGTAAGAATTATACAGTAGTAGGTTAAGATAGGGTAGCATAAGGGGTGCAAAGTATGGGGATAGGGAAATAGATTTGAGGAGGGAGAGAAGTAAGATGGACGTCTTAGTAGCATGAACAGATAGGTGTAGGAAAGAAGAGTTCTTCACTATTAAACAAGCTGGGGAGCTTAGGAGTGAGTCTAAGGGTGGTAAACTGGGTAAGAAATTGGTTAGGAGATAGAAGACAGAGGGTGGTGATAAATCGAGTTCACTCCAAGGAGAGGAGGGTGACCAAGGGGTTGCATCAGGGATCAGTACTGGGGCTGGTCCACTTTAATGTCTTTTTAAGTGACATTGCTGAGGAGCTGGAGGGAAAGGACTGCCTCTTTGTGGATGACACACAAAGCTGCAATGGGGTGAAAACTGGGGGATTGAAGGAAAGCATGAACAGAGTCCTGAGAAAACTCGAGGAGTGGTTGTATGGAAGCTGGGTTTCAATGCAAAAAAAAGTGCAATAATGCACTTAGGGTACAGAAACCCAGGAGCAGAGCACAAAATGGGTGAAATGGTACTGATTTTTTTAATCAATTAAATCTTACAAAAACAGTTCATAACAATCAAATCCAATTACAAAAGACCAGGGTACTGTGTGAAGAAACCCCTGGCATTTTCTTTGCTGTTTTGTTTAGAATGGATTTAATTTATACATGATCAGCCTGGGGAGAAAACTACAACCATTGTATTGGCAACATGTGGGAGACGTACTTCATTTCCTTTGTAGAGTGTATCAATATGAGGCACAAGCTTAGAGCTGTACCTTATACTTTGATTGGGAGGCTATGGACTTGGGACGGGTGAAGATTAGGGTTGACAACCCCAAAGAAACCCTACCACTGATTCGCCAAAACTCCAGAGAGCCAAACCCTAATGATTTTCCCTTTTGCTGCATGGGGGCAGAGTGGGGAGTTAGGGTTGGAAACCCTAACACCACACTTCCATACTTTTGTAGCATTAACTTGAACTCTAACTGGTTCACTTATGCAGTTTTTTGCAAACAGTGGTGCGGTAGTGCCACTATAGTTACAGTAGGGTTGAGTAGGCTGTTTAATGTTAAACCCATAAAGCTGCACTTTTATAGTTTTGCCCCATTCAATGGAATTGAACAAATTTTTGCATGCATAGTCTGGTGGCTGGGAGGGGGGTTTCTTGATGTGCCAAGTTTTGTTCAATTCAGATATGTGAATTCTGGATTCTGAGATACCGGTGGTTCAAAAAGTGGAAATCTGGGTTGTTTTGCTGTTTTTTTCTTTGTCATCACCTCATGCCCAGACAGTTTGGAATTTTGGTCTGAAATTTTCAGTATTGAAATGGCTTGGCCCAGAATGTTGCCTTTCATTGATTTGGTGACAAAATATTAAACTGTAGCTGAGTTATATGAATTTGAAATTTCAGTTCTAAGCATGCTCAGTAAGGTCTTTTGGATAGTTTTTTCATACGAAAGAAACATTTGGTCATATGAAAAAATATTTCACTTTCATGAGGGAGTAATCCTTATTCATGAGGGAAAATTCTTCTTTCATATGGCAGCTGCCTTGTTTCCACTTAAAAAAACAAAATTTTGAAAACCCATAAATATGATGCACTGCAAAGACACCAACACATGTATCTTGCTAAACGGGACCCCATTAGCTGGATTATGCAGTTAGTTTTCCAGAAAAGGACCTAGAAATGTGGTTTTAGAACATTTTAAAAATCCTCTTTTGTGAGATGATTTTCTTCTTTCATATGGCTAATGAAAGAGGAATAAAGACACATGAAACAAGATTAGGGTGCTTGATCTTCAAAGTCCAAAATTAAGTGTAAGGTGCCTGTGCCAAAAAGATATGACACAAGTGGCACCTTGTGTGAAATACTGTGGCAATACTGATTTTCAAATACAGGCTTCATTGAAATTGGGATGCCTTTTCGCCGATGCTGCACTGCAACCCCCGTGCCAAAAGTGCCACTGCACCAGGTCAAAAGGGGGCTTACACCATAACGAGGCTGCACCATCCCTTTATTTGGGTTTTAGAAGCCCTACTGTGGATGCATGAGGGGGCTGAGGTTAAACCAGTTATAAGCTTGTCTAAGGGCCCTGCCCCACTAGCTTTAAGGAAGGTGAGTTGAGGGGCCTGCAACAACAGGACTGGGGGCAGAGGGACCAGTGGGGGTGTCATGGTGGGTGATAGGAGCATCGCAGCAGTGGCAGGGTTCAGAGGTGGCATCCGGTGGAGGTGCTATGGCCACTGGAACAGAGCCGTTCAGCCCAGGTACACTGAGGTAGGCAGGGATGGACCCTCTCCTGCACCCAGGTGGCAACAGCTGTGGCACCTGCCCCAGAGGTCACACACAGTCACCTGCATGCAGTGTGTGCCATTGGCTGCAGGTTATGGGGTGCAGTAAGTGGATGGGAATACCCCCTGGGAACTGTGAAATTCCCCTGCTGAACAGCTCATCATGAGGAACCAGGCTGATGCTAGACTGTACTGTCGGGGACTGTGTTACCTCTGGGAGAGGTGCCAGGGCTGTTATCACCTGGGGTCTGGGACAGTGTCAGTCCATGCCTACCTCAGTGTAACCAGGCCAAGCAACTCTGTCCCAGTAGCCATGGCACCTCAGTCGGGTGCCTCTTCTGAACCCTACCACTGCCACTGTTTCCCAATCACTCACTATGGCACCCCCACAAGTCTCTCTGTCCCCACCTTGTAGGCATATTCTTCCCCACCTTTGTGGCTCCACTGGGGTTTCACCAGGCTGGGGAGCTTGATGGGACCCTCCATCAAACCCCTCAGTTGTACCAAAGGTTTGACACAACCCTGCAGCTGTGATAACTCTCAGGACTTTGGAGCAGGGACCCCATTTTTGTGGAATAGGGTGCAGAATCACTGATGCACCCAGAGTTTGCCACTGCCATGGATCAGCACATCGAGTGCTGATCTAGCAGAAGATGGAAAAACAAGCCCCGGGTTCATGTGAAAGAAAAAGTTAGACTTATTTTTTTTCACATTCATCTTTCATATGAAGCAAACCGCTCATTAGCTCACAAAAATCCCATGAAAGAGGATCAGTCCATATGAAACAAAAATTTCTTAGTTTTTTTATTTCAAATTCAACAAGCCATACCTCTGTCAATATTTGGAGTTAAGGGGCACTCTATATATCAAAGCAGAGGTCTCAATTAGTAGTAAAAGAATAACATGTAATACCCCCTTAAAAAATTCAGGGGCAGTATAAAAAACATAAAAATTAAAAAATGAAAATTCCCACAGGATAACATTGCAAATTTAATAAGCTGTAACTCTATCAATGTTTTCAGTTAAGGGCCACTCTATATATCAAAAGAAAGGTATTAATGAGTACTACAAGACTAAGTCCCTAAGAAATACCAACTGAAAATACACATAGAAAAAGATAAACATAAAAAAATGAAACTTCATTTTGGATAACATTGCAACTTTAACAAGCCATAACTCCATCAATATTTGGGATTAAGGAACACAGTATAAATCAAAAAAGGTCTCTATGAGTACTGCAAGACTAACCCATAATAACCCCCAAAACATTCAGGGCCCATATAAAAACCATAAAAATTAACACATGAAAATTCCCATAGGATAACATTGGAAATTTAACAATCTATAACTCTGTCAAACCTTTGAGTTAATGGGCAATCCATATATCAGAAGAAAGGTGTCAATGAGTACTGCATCACTACGTTTCTATGAAATACAAACTGAAAACAGATATATAAATAACACAAAAATGAAAAGTCTCATAGGATAACATTGAAACTTTAACAAGCTATAACTCTATCAATAGTTGCAAAGCAAAGCTCTTAAGGAGTACTAGAAGACCCACACATAATACCCCCCAAAAATTATTGAGTATGTACTGCACCCCAAAATTACCTCCAAACTTCACCATGGTGCCAAACCTGTAATTAAACTCCAGTCATCATCAAAAATGCATGAAAGGTGTATCTCATCTTGTACTACAAGTATAGCAACTTTCAGACAAAACCAACAAAAAAAATGAACTTACTTATGGCTAAAAAACTGAAAAACCCATTTTTGTCCATATACAATAAACCACTGGGAGTTAAGAGGTGCAAGCCCTAAAAAACACAATTACAATCAAGCAGATAAATTGCTTTCCTGGAGATATGGAAATGCAGGGCCCTCTGTCAACAGCCAGATGGATGTGTATATCTATGGACACATGGTTCCAAAGGGACCTGTGTGAGTGAGGATATAATTCTACTATCTCAAAAATAATGGACATTACTGCAAAACACTGTAATGCACCAGTTAGGGTTCAGATTAAAGTAAAAGTAGGGAAATGTGGTGTTAGGGGTTCCAACCCTAACTCCGCACCCCACACCCCCTAGAGGCAAAAGGAAAAAAAAAATTACAGTTTTAGATGTCCTGAGTTTTGGAAAATCAGGGGTGGGGTGTTCCTGGTATCATGTCATTACAGTGATGGAAATACAGTGAGTACAACTGGGCTGCTCTACTAGCACTCATACAAGTACAGCAAATGAGTTTGTGAGTGCATTTCAACAAGGACTACATGTGAATTACAGTACCTGTGTAATAGTGGCAATGGTGCAACAATAGTGTAGAAACATTGAAGTTGACAGCAGATAAGGACCGCAAGGCCCATCCAGTCTGCTCATTTCTTTTTCTAGCGTATAAATGTGCCATCGGCCTTTGCTCTGTCAATGGCCTATCCCTACTACTCCTGGACACTCTTTCTTTACTGCTCAGCTGCTATGGGTACCTACACTCCATTACTAAGTCTGCTCTCCTTCACCCTCTTGGTACAGACCTGACACCGACCTGAGCACCTTTCCTCCACACTAGGCACCTCATCCCCAGACTACCCCACAGTGACTTTGCCTTCCCCCACCCTTGACACACCCATGATCCCCCAACACCCCCACCCTGCCAACACCCCCATTCTCTCCACCCTCCAAGGCCCAACCTGGGCCCAGCTGTCCCCTGCCATTCCCACCCTTTGCACTTTATCTATCCCATGCACCCTGATTGTAAAGTCCTCAGCTGGGAGTTGACCCAAGGGTCTCCATCGCCACTGGCCACTGACCAGAATAAATACACTGCTATTATTATTATCTGGTAATGTATACCCAAACCGAGGACCTATGGCTTCCAGCCCTTCTAAACCCTGTACTGCAACTGGCATCCACTTTGCATCCTTAAACATTTGCAGTCTCCTAAAGAAATCTGCTGCCCTCCAGTGCTGGGTCGTTCAACATCAACCTGACATAATTGCACTGGTAGAGACATGGCTCTCCAAATCCACCCCTGACTCTGCTATCACCCTCCCTGGATATACCATCTGTAGGGAAGACCAAGTAGGCAAACACGGTGGTGGTTGCGCACAACTCGTATGGGACTCCCTTATAGGTCAGGCACTCCCAGCTCCTAAACTTGATTATGGAGCCCAAGCCCTCACCTTAAAAATCACTCCTGACCCCCCCAAGGCCCTCTCTTCCTCACAGTCTCCTACATACCCCTGAGGAATCAAAACCAAGCGGTCCAGTCCCTCATTGACTACCTCATATCTCTCCCTCACAAAGTGGAGCAAGTCATCCTAGGTGATCTCAATGTTAACTGGTTTGCCTCCACTGCCTTCCATATAAGGGACTCCTTTGCTGCCCTGGTTATGTCCCAGTTAGTCACCCAGCCCACCAGATTCAACCACTCTACTGGCACCAGCACTCTTCTAGATGTTGTTATGTCTAACCGTCCCTACAAAATCCAGGATGTCACCGTCCTCTCCACCTCTCTTAGCAATCACTCCCCAGTCCTCTGTCTCTGGTCATCCTCCACTCTGAAGCCAGTGTCCCAGGCCACACTACACCACCATTTACACCCCGGCAGCCTCAGAAAATTAAAACAATACCTAGCCCAGCTAGACTGGTCCCTTATCCAGCACGCCCCTGACATTGACTCAGCTCTTGACCACTTCACAAATGCCTTCTGTGAGGCTTGTGACCTTTTCGCCCCCTCACCAGGATCCACTCCAAAAAATGCAATGCCCCATGGATCAACCCACCCTCCTCCAGAGACTCAAAAACAGAGATAATCTCTGGCACATTGCTGTAGAATCTGGAAAGGCATCTGATAGACTGACCTACAATGCAGAATGCAATAAGTGCACTTGGGCCATTAGGCAGGCCAAGGCAGAGCACTACCAGACCACCCTCGCTTCCACCTGGGGTTCAGCCCGGACCTTCTGGGATAATATGAAAGAGCTAAATGGGAAGTCCCACTCCCCCACCATCTCAGCTCTTCATCAATGGCACCCCCACCACAGAGCCACTCCTTGTAGCCGATTGCCTTAACACTGCCTTCTCTGACCTAAGCTCGGTCCTCCCCAGCAGCTTTTTTTACCCAATACCCACCTCTCTCCCTCTGGTTCTGCATCACCCACCATTCTACCTGTGCACCCTATCCCCCCAAGCAGCTAGGCCACACCTGCTAAAAGTCTTAGGCAGCAATAACCCCAGCAGTGACCCCCTCGATTCCAGGATCCTCCGTATGGTCTATCTCCCCACCCGCTTGCTGCCCTGCTGCCCGCTGACTGACTCCACACGGTAGGGCTGTACACCCACTGGTCCACAGCATGAGCCAATGGGCATGCAGCCTGTACCGTACTACACAGTCCAGAAATGTGAATGGATCCCCTTCCTCCATACTGCTTGTCAGCACTAGATGTGTTGAAGGTCAGCTTCCATACAAATGATACAGAAACCACAAGCACTGTAAAGTTATTTGGCAGAAAGTTAAAGTGGGCTGCTGAAAGTCTTGTATACTATATTAAACTATTGCAATAAGTAGTAGGTGATGATGGGATTCTAAGCCAGCTCTTAAGTTTCACATTTCAGTAGCAAAATGAGTACCTGAGGTTGGATTTTTTTTTTAATATTTTCCAAACTGTGAGGCAAACAGATCTATTGCTGGTGTATCCCATGTTCTGGACACTGATGCCAGGACCTGCTGGTCCAGGGCCTATTTTTGATTTCCCTGACTGATCCTGTACAAGGAGCCTGCTAGTACATTGTCTTTCCCTAGTAGTTAATAAACTGTTCAACTAAGTGGCAAAGGTGAACATTTAATTGTCTTCCATCTTGTGCATGCATGTGGGTATCACTTATTAGTTAGTGACATACTATATTGCTGGAGGCAGTTATGACATCAGAGCTCCACCACTTCTGAAATTCCAATTTAACCACAGTGTAGGAGGGGTAAATGCTAGACAACCAATGTTTAAGGGTTTCTAGGGGTTGCAAGGGACATCATAGGGGATTACAAAGAAATCATAGCAGTGTCAACTACAATACCTGGCTACCCCAGAATGCATACATCTCACCCTGCCAGGACCAAAATGAGGGACACTGCACAATAAAATCAGGGACAAATGCACACAATCAGAGACACCATTCTTACTTGACATACAGTGCAATGTCACAATATTTACATCTATTCAAATGAACTCCACAACCTGTCCTTAGGGTACTACTGTGTACTGGCATTAATACATACAGTACTCTCTTGTAAGAGGCATGCATAGATAAACCAAAAGTTAACTGGCTGAACAGAATTGTAGCCATGTTACAAGTGATTTCCCAAAAATGAATAAGGTGGTTAAAAAAAAAAAAAAACAAGTCTCAAATTGTAAGCAGTTATCATTGGCTGTGTATTATTACTGTGTAGACAATATCCTGGGAAAGCATCAGTGTGACACGAAAACGTTCGGCATTTCTGCATTGGGGTGCTGCTGCTCTTTTTTTATTCTGTCAGTTGAATAAATTGATTTGTTTTAAATAAGCCAAGCTCAATTGCTTTTTTTCACCAACCTGATGTAGCCATGCTCACGTCCTTTTGGTTGTATGAATTGCAGTGGCTCTGAGTGTGCATCCCTAGTAGCCACCTTTCTGTTGTAGTATCAATTATTACTGTGTAGAGAATGTTTGGATTATTAAAAATAAAATAAAAATAAATAAAACCCCATATTGTAGCTTATTCAACATTGGTATACAGCTATATAACATCATAATACAGTAACTTCAAACAGTATGTACCTATAGGTGTCACCACTCTATGAGTAGTATATTGCTTCACACATGTTCCCTTATTTTTTTCTCCCTTGCTCAATGCAAATATTATTACATAGATAATGACAGCAGAAAAAGACAAAAGGTCCATCTAGTCTGCCTAGACTTCCCTGTCTGCCCTGGGACCTATTGTCCATATAGAGCACCTCCTGCTCCCCCTCCTAAATGCTGCTGACCTGAGCAACCACTGAGCTCTTCACTCCATCCCAGCAATGCCTGAAACCATTTATGGTCTTGATGCCCACCACCTCCGCTGACAGACTGTTCTGCAGCTTCACCACCCTTTCCATAAAATAGAATTTCCTCACATCCTTTTAAAACCTTCACCCCTCCAGTTTCAACTCATGACCTCAGGTTCTTGTTTATCAAAACATGTTTGTTTATAGTCCTTGGTCAACTCCCACTGCATCTTTCCTGTACTTGGGACCCCCCCAAATAAAACATCATTATGCAGTAGGAGGAGAGGAGAATATGGAATAATGAATGGCTGCATTGTTTGAGGATGTTCCTAAAGTTCAGGAAGTATACAGTAAGAGTAGGTCAAGGATTTGAAAGAAAACAACTCTGGTTATAGTAACATCATTAGCATGCATTTCAGTTCTACTATGAAATCTTCCACCACCCCCCTTGGCTACTTTAAATGTCCATCAAAGTAACATTTAAACTGTGCACTGAGGACTATGGTTCCCTCCTTAATGGGAGATGGCCATCACCTCTGTATAGGCTCTCTGGATTATTAAAAATAAAACAAAAATAGATAAAATCGCATATTGCAGCTTACTCAACATTGGTATACAGCTGGGTACCATCTTAATGCAGTAAATTCATACAGCATGTCCCTATCATGGTGTCACGACTCTATGAGTACTATATTACTTCACACATGTTCCACTTGATTTTTTTCTCCCTTGCTCAATGAATATATTATTACTGATTTGATTATCATGTCTGTGTAGCATAGTACAACATGAATTATTTGTGCCACACAGTTTACAGTATCAACATTGTGCATATTAATAATTTTGCACTGTATCCATTTGACTAGTATAACCTGTCATACAGTACGTAGAGATATAGAAACTGATGGCAGTTAATGACTGCTGGGCCCATCTAATTTGCCCATTTTTAATTATGATCAGTTTTGCTGGAGACCCAACTTGATCTACAGCACTTTCTTTTCCATCTCCTTCCTGCCTCCAAGTGTTCCTTTGTACCTGTCTGAGGCATTATTAAAACCCACCACTGGTTTCACCCTCACTGCCTCCCATGGAAAGTTGTTCTAGGAATCCACCCCCTTTTGTGAAGAAGTACTTCCTCAGATCTCTCCTGAATCTACCTCCTTCCAACTTCATATCATGACCCCTCATTCTACAGCACCTTTTTTCTCTGAAATATACCTCCCTTCTGTGCCTTATGAACCCCCGTGAGGTATTTAGAGGGCTCCATTAGATCCCAACTCTCCCTCCTCTCCTCCAGGGTGTACACAGTGAACTCTTTCAGTTTCCTCTCATAGGGCTTCTGATGCAGACCTTGCACCATTTTGACATCCCTTGATTTTCTTCTTGTTGCTTTCTCCTTTTTCCAATTGTTCCTCCTTTCTCACCTTTCTTCTTTGACTGCTACTTCCCCCCTTCCTCCTTTGCTAACTCCCTGCTTGGGATCTCCCTACTCTTTATCTCAGCCTGTGGTGGCCCACATTCTGCCTCCCCCATTTCTTCCATCATCCTCCTTGGCTACTTTAAATGTCCATCCAAGTAACATTTCAACTGTGCACTGAGGACTATGGTTTCCTCCTTAATGAAAGCTGATCATCACCTTAGTATAGGATCTTTTCCTTCCAGGTTGGCACTCAGTCCCCATTGTAGTCATACCTCTCCTCTCTGCACCATTTCTTCTACCATAACTTGAAGGCCTTGATAGGGAGCTTCCTCTCCTTCCCCATATAGTACAAGATACACTCACTGCTCACATTTTAAACACATGGGAAAAACAGGATCGACCAGATAAATTATCTAACTTTACCAAAAATGAAATTTACACACAAAGCTGACTACAGCAATTCATCTTTGCATTTAAGCCCGTGAAACACACTTATAAAGTTAATGCATTAGCAGCAGTAGTGGCTCTGACCAGAGTTTATTTCATTATGGTGACAAAATCTCTTAAAACAAGAGTCACCTACTCCTTTTCCTATCAGCCTATCCTGTTGGAATAACAAGAATTCTTCCTTCCTGGTGCCCCAGACATTGTCTTCTCCCTCTACATCTTTTTGAGTACCTCTAAGTCCCAGACTTGCATGCATATCAGGCTCACTGGATCATCAATTTACTGGGAGTGATTCTTATACATCTTGCATTCAGGTTGGAATTACTGACACGCTATGCTTCCTTGCTTCAACTGGGGGGGTCTATCACTGGTGTGCTACCCAGCCCAGCTGTCCATTTCTTGGTGAAACTATGCATCTAACATTTGAACCTGGTGATACCCTGCACCACCTGCCTCTCATACCCCTGTCCTTTAATTTGAGTCTTCCAGATAAGACTGAGTGAAATTATCACATTCCAATGTTATGGAATTTTCATGAAATTCCACAAGTTTCACAAAAAGTCATGGAATCTGACTTTAAGTACAGGTGTTATTCTGCAATTTCTGGCAGCAAGCAATTAATAAAACTGAGATACACAGTCCTGTGTAAAGTCTAAGAACCTACCAAATTTAATGGCATTGCAGTCTCTCATTTTAAAGTTTAGGGGTTTATAAATTTGCAGTTTACATTCTTGCAAAATTTAATTTTAAAATGTTGTGAAAGTTTGAATACTTTAAATTAAGTTCCATAAAAAGCTGTAAATATGAATTTTATCAGAAATGAGCATGTGATATAATATTTCAAATGTTTCAAATCTGGTTACATTTGGATACGTCATTTTAAAATTAAAGGGAAACAACTGAAATAAAAATTTTGACAACATGTTTGACAGGCTATAACTCAGTTTGATTTTAAGCTAGAAATCTGAAAACTATGTAATATATAAATGTCGTGATAACCTGTGTGAGCCCTGTCCCCACTGCCTAGGGATAAGCAACTTGCAATTAAGGAGGGAATAGCACAATAACATTATGCACTTACTTGACCGCTCTTTGAATTGGGTGATCTCCAAGGCATCTCTTAGCATGCAGCTGGGCTGGCAAGGCTGCAGGCTTAAAAAGGTTATGCAAACTGGCAAGCATAAAATAAAGGCACTATCCAAATGGATTTTGTAAAGTTTAAACAAAAAAAAATCCTTTATTTTCAAAACAAAATCTTCAGGGACATTGGTCTCCATTCAATTCAGTTAACCCCAGATCAAGATGAGATCACAGTTCCCAACCCCAATGGGGCACATTTCGTTTGTTCCAATACAACAAATCACCTTAAAGCATGTCAGGGCTGTGGGTTCAAGACCCCAGGGGGTCACTTAATGTATCTTTTCACTTTCTGCCATAGGTGAAACCCACAAACCTCCTGGATTCCCATTCTTTCTTCCCAGACTCCAAAACTGCTGGCAAGGAGAGGCAATATTCACCTGGGAGGTTTGAGGTGCCATGGACAGTGCCTCACACTCTCTCTGAAGACCTGACCCCCTGGGAGGAGAGAGAGAGAGTCCATTTTCCCAATTATAAGCTGTGCCCCAAAGGGATCCAAATGTAGGGGCATGGAGGATAGAGCATTCCCTTGGGTCTGAGGTGTCATGGATGTTGACCCCTACCTCCACTCAAGTGCAGACCCCCATGAGGAGAGGGTTACAACTTTCAAATTCAGCTGGCAGAACTTTTAATTTAAACACTTAGGGAGGAAGTACAGTAAGTTTCTAGCCACACAGGCTAGTGACTATGTATTTTACCACACAAGGCACAACTGTGCCACACATTCTTAATGGGCTTTCACAAACTTCACTATGTGGCTGACAGAGCACTCATTTGTTTTTCCTCTCAACTTTCCTTTCTTCACTGTGAAGGCTATCACAGACATAGTGCCCCACAATAGCAGGACTGCAGTGCCAACTGGGCACATCCATAGAAGTGTAGGCTACACAGCCCACTTAGTACATTTCAGCTACTTTCCCACTTTCTGACAGGAAAAAACACCAAACTGTCACTTTTCCCCCAAGGAGAATATAGGCACTGGTGAGTGCTACTGCATCATCCTTTCAAAAGAATCAAATATCACCTCAGTTCTGTAGCTTCATCCAGTCTGACAGGAATCCTTCTGCAAAATGCTTTTCTTTACTCTTCAGGAAAGGGCATCACACTTTTTGTGATCATGTTTCACTGGCCGCCACCATGAATGACTGTTTTTTTACTGATATCAACTCTGAGAAAAGGGTTACACTTAGTAGGAGAGGACAGTGTGTGCCAGTCTCTGGCCTTCCACCAACTGACTAGGATCTCAGAATTAGAAGTGGGTAGCCATCTGGCAACAAGGAACCACCAAACAGTGTGGTTCACAATAAACACAGCTGTAGAGTCAAGCCATACAAAAGCCAGGGTGTTGGACTTTAGGAGGGCTGACTTTGGCAAAATGGGAGAGTGCCTCAGAAGAGCACTAGCAAACAGTCAAGGAGGGGTGGAAGAACAATGGGTAAAAATCAAAACTGCCATCACAAGGGGCAACAAGCCTTTGTGTAAAGCAAATCAACAAAACAAAATGAAGGAAAAAGCCACTGTGGTTCTTAAAAGAGGTGGCAGGGAAGATTAAGAAGAAAAGGATAGCATTCATGAAATATAATGAAACAGAGAAGAAGCAGGACAGAGATGTATATCAGTTAGAGCAGAAGGAGGCAGGGAAGGCATTCAGAATAGCAAAGGCCCAAACTGAGGAAAAGATAGCCAACTCTATTAAGAAGGGGAATAAAACCTTTTATAGGTACATTAGGGAGTGAAGAAAGACCAAGGGAAGGATACCAAGGCTTAATAAAGGGGAGGGAATGTGGACACAGGGTGACAGTGAAAATGCAGGGATACCGAATGATACTTCTGCTCAGTATTTACAAAAGAAGAGGAAGGAGAGGTACCTAAACCCAACAATAGAAACACTCTGGATAGGGGTTGATACCAGTCCATTCACAGAAGAAAGGGTTCTGAAAGAACTCTTAAAACTAAAGGTAGACAAGGCAATGGGGTCTGATGGGATTCACCCAAGAATTCTAAAAGAACTAAGGGTAGAACTAGTGACACCACTGACTACCCTGTTTAGCAAATCATGGGAGGGTGGGGTGGTACCTGAGGACTGGAGGTGGGCAGATGTGATTCCACTTTAAAAAAGTGGGAGCAAGGCAGAGGCAGGAAACTACAGACCTGTTAGTTTGACCTCAGTGATAGTGAAAATGATGGAATCACTTCTGAAAGAAAGAATTGTTAAATACCTAGCCAGCAGGGCACAGGACCCAAAGCAGCATGGATTCACAGTGGGAAGGTCATGTCAGATGAATCTAATAGATTTATTTGACTATGTGACCAAAGTAGTAGGGCAGGGAGGGTCTGTGAACATGGCCAACCTAAATTTTAGCAAGGCATTTGACACAGTCCCACACAAAAGATTAATATACAAGTTAGCCAGCCTTGGAGTGGGTTCCAATGTGGTAGCCTGGGTAAAAAGTTGACTGGACAACAGGACACAGAGGGTAATAGTAAATGGAGTCCACTCTAAAGAAAGGGGAGTTACTAATGGGGTACTGCAGGGTTCAGTACTGGGACTGATCCTCGTTAATGTCTTTATAAGTGACATTTTGGAGGGACTGGAAGGAAAAGTATGTCTCTTTGCAAATAACACAAAGATCTGCAACAGAATTGATACACAAGGTGGGATGGAAAGGATAAGAAGGGACTTGGCAAGGTTGAAGGAATGGTCAAATGTATGGCAGCTTAGATTCAATGCAAAGAAGTGCAAAGTAATGTACCTGGGAAACAAAAACCCAGGGGAAGAGGACACAGTGGGGAGGTGAGATACTAACAACAACAAAAATGGAAAGGGACCCTGGGGGTAGTCGTATCAGATGACCTAAAGGTGGGCAAGCAATGTGAGAAGGTAGTAAGGAGGGCTGGGGTGATACTGGGATGCATAGAGAGAGGCATCACCAGCAGAAAACAGGAAGTTGTTATCTCTCTGTACAGATAGTTGGTGAGACCTCATCTGGAGTACTGCATGCAGTTCTGGAGACCCCTTCTCCGCAAGGACATAGACAGGATGGAGGCTGTCCAGAAGAAGGCAACTAAAATGGTGCAGGGTCTGCACCAGAAGACATATGAAAAGAGACTAGAGGAGCTTAATATGTACCCTCGAGGAAAAGAGGGCAGGGGGACAAGATAGAAACTTTCAGGTACCTCAAGGGAATCAACAAAGTCCAAGAGGGTAGCATCTTTCAGAAAAAGAGATGTGCAAGAACAAGGGGACACAATTTGAAGATAGAGGGGTAATGGCTCAGAGGTATTGTGAGGAAGTATTTTTTCATTGAGAGGGTTGTGGATACATAGAATGGCCTTCCTGAGGAGGTCATGGAGTCAAAAACAGTGGGGGAATTCAAGAATGCATGGGACAGACATGAGACAATTCTAATGCGGGGTAGGAGGAAGTAGGTTGTTGGTTAATTAGGATCTTCAGCTTATCCATTATGTAGGGAAATGGGCAGACTAGGTGGGCCAAGCGGTCCTTATTTGCAGTTAAATTCTATGTTTCTATGTTTCTGTGACTAGAATTCCCTCTCTTTTCAAAACAGAGAGCTCTGGCCTCACCCCTTTGGATTGCTTAGGGCAGCATAAGCTGTCCCAGTCCTTCTAGGGCACAGAGGTTGGCACCAACATAGACAGCACATGCCCTCTTAAAGGAACACACACATAGTAACTCCCAATTGGGGGGGGGTTACACCTGTATACCCATAACATTTCAATCAATACTATCATAATTATAATGAAATAACAGAAAGCTAAATTTGGGCAAAATGTTTGGCTTCCTATAACTCAACCCCCTTTGTAGCTTGATATTTCAGACATGGTGAACATACTTATGTTGCACAGATATGTTTCTCTAAATCCTGGAAGTGTGGAGAAATTTGGATGAGAAATTTTAAAATTTGATCAAAATAACAGAAAATTCAATTTTGACTAAACGTTTGACCACCCATCACTCCCCCTTTCAACCTAATATTGTGAGATTTGCTACTCATGTGTAAGCTGTACTTAACTAATTATGTACCAAAGTTGGTGTCAGTTGTATTATGTACCAAAGTTGGTGTCAGTTGGTTGCTTGCATTTCAAATTAGAACAAATTAACTGAACTTTAAAATTTGGTAAAATTACAGATACATTTTGTGCAAATTCCACAAAATTCTACAGAACTGGAATGGTAATTCTGTAGGCATTCGACAGGTGGAATTTTATGTTCCACACAGCTCTACAGTATTTATAACCGAGCAGGATTTCAAAGACGGTTTTTTTGTCTCTGCACATATCTAGTTATTTACTTTCTTATCAACAGCACTGTCACAACCATGTGTAAACTTTTTTTTAATCAGTTTTATCCTATGTATTTAAGATTGTTTCTTTGTAAATTCTACAATTTACTTGATGAAGGACTCTGTGTAGCCTGAAAACTTGTGTTTTATAAATCTCTTGTTGGCCCAATAAAAAGTATCAAATCTCCCATTTTGTTCATATTTTTGTGCAAGGATCAATATGGCTACAAACAATTCCTTTAAAGTTTTTAGTCATGTTGAATTTAAACACTGACTAAAAACCTTTACTCAGCAGTATTGTTTTCGGCAGTCAGCAGGTAGATTTTGAAAACCATTGTGCATCATGTAGATAGCACACACTTGGTAGAGTTCCAAAACCTTCATATAGGATTTCTGGGACCAGATTCACAAAACTTTGCCCAGGCATAAACCCAGTTTACCCAGGGCAAACTGGGTTATGGCCGGAATTGGTTTTCACAAAGCCCAGTTTGCCCCTGCAGACTGGGTTTGCACCCAGCAATGTTGTGAGGGGGCTGCAATGCAATGAGGGGAAGGGGACCTGCATATCCCCATAGTGCAGTTCACAAAGGTTTTTCTCAATGCATGAACCTTTTGCAAAAGTTCTTGCATGGAGAATTTACTGCTGACCAAAACCCTTGAAACCCTAGTGGCTGGCAGAGGTACTGAGGCCTCCCTCCCTGTTCTCTGATCTCTGTCCCCATATGTTAGATACATTTGCCATAGTGTAGTGGTGTCCACCCCCACCCCAATCACCGACCCCATAAGAAAATTCTGTTTCTGTAGTGTAGTGTTTCCCCCCTCTCCCTGATCGCCAACTCATATTAAAAAATATATATACTTCCATAGTGTAGTGGTCCCTCCCCTTCCCCGATTGCCAACTCATATGAAAAATAAATGTTTCCATAGTGTACTGTCCCTCACCCTCACCGATCACTGACTCATATTAAAAATAAATGTTTCCATAGTGTACTGTCCCTCACCCTCACCGATCACTGACTCATATTAAAAATAAATGTTTCCATAGTGTACTGTCCCTCACCCTCACCGATCACTGACTCATATTAAAAATAAATGTTTCCATAGTGCAGTGGTCATTCCCCTCTCCCTGATCGCCGAATCATATGATAAACTAAATGTTTTCATAGTATAGTGTCCCTCTCTCCTCCCTGATCACTGACTCATATTAAAAATAAATGTTTCCATAGTATTGTGGTACCTCCCCCCTCCCCAATCGCCGACTCATATGAAAAATAAATGTTTCCATACTGCACTGGTCCTTCCCTCCTCCCTGAATGCAGACTCATATTAAAAGTACATTTTACCATAGTGTAGTTTTCCTCCCTCCACCCTGATCTCTGATTCATATTAAAATTAAATGTTTCCATAGTGTAGTAGTCCCTCCCCCCCTGCCCAATTGCAGACTTATATTAAAAAGAAATGTTTCCATAGTTTAGTGTCAACCCCTCTCCCCCATCACCAACCCCATAGAAATAAGCATCTTCTGTAGTGTAGTGCCCCCCTGGTCACCAATCACTGTCTCCAAATACAGTAAAGTTATTACCCCATAATGCTAAGGTCCCACCCCCCAATAATTGCCAGTTGTCTCAGAGCAATAAGTCTCCCTGGCATTCTAGTGGACCCCCCCAGGCCAGTCCAGTGTGCTCCACCACCCCACTCCACCATCCCAATCTGCGATCTGCAACCAGCACAGTCCTCCTGACACTACCACAGCTGGCCGCCAACTTAGCTCTCCTAGAGCATGTACTGTATACAGTATGGCTCACTGACTCACAGTCAATGAACTGTACTGTGTACAGTATGCATTCAAGGAGGTCTCAGTCAGTGGCCAGCCATGGTGGTGTGAGGAGGGCTGTGCTGGTCGCCGACCACGGCATGGGATGGGGGAAGTGGGGTGGTGGAGCACATTGGACAGAGAGATTTATTGCTCTGACAGGATCATCGATCATTTTGGGGGGGGGAGGGACACTAGCATTACAGGGGAATAACATTACTGTATTTGAGGACAGCAATCAATGTTCAGGGGGACACTACACTACCGAAACTGTTTATTTCTATGGTGTCAGTGATCGGGGAGGGCGGAGGGACACTACACTATAGAAAGATTTATTTTTAACCTGAGTCAGTGATCTGGGAGGGGAAGGGACACTACTCTATGGAAACATTTATTTTTAATATAATTGGCAATCAGAGAGAGGGAAGGGGAGAGACACTACACAACCAGGGACTGACTGTATTTATTTAGGGAGAGGATCAGGGACTGAGGAGGGATCACTAGACTATGGCAACATTACTTTTTTGTATGTGTTGGTGATCAGGGAGGGCACCACACTACCAGGGAATCACATCATTTCTGTGGAGATGGTGAATGGAGGATGGTGGGGGCACTAGACCACCAGTTAATGTGGTTGCATAGGACATGGGCTGGTGGTGGGGGGCCACATGTAGCCACCCGTGGGCCATTCAAATGGGCCCATAATGGTCATGCTAATGGCCAATTGCACCTTGCATGCCCAATAGGCTCATTTGCATGGCTCCTTTAGTGAATAGGGACTTAGCACATGTGCGCTATTGTTTGCAGGCCATTCTCCTGGCTGGCTGTGGGGGCAGTGCTACTAAGGTTCCTGGCTCTTTTCCTGGAGTAGTGCTGCCCCCCCCCCCGCCTGCCCCTATTCACAGTCAGATAGTGCAGTGTGCTATCCAGCTGTGACTAGCAGGATTGCCCACTGGCATAAATGCAAGGTGCAGCACAAACGTTTATGTAGCATTTTATGTTTTTTAGTGAATCCTGTACCTGTTTTGTAAAAATCCATTGTGTAGCAGGTAGATTTTGAAAACCATCATGCAGCACAAAGATGTAAATCACCATGCGGCACAGATTTTGAAAAACATTGTGCAACATGTAAATTGTGAAAGTCGTATTTCTGCATGAATATTTTAAAAATCTTTGTGTTGATATTCAAAATATTCCTGCAGCAGATGGATTTTCAAAAAAAAAATTGTGAAGTATTCCTGTGCAAACATTTAGTTTTTTAATAAAAGATATCCATATACTAGCTTTTGTGGCTTTTATTAAAATTTTGTATTTTTACCTGTGGCGTGTGTTCAAGAGTGGCTTTTATTTGAGAGTGACTTGTTTTGCAAAATCAAGTTTTCAGTTGATAAAAATGAAATATAACACCTCCTGAATTTGATCAAGTTTATTGTTATTGGTTTACTTCATATTAAGTAAAACAAACATCAACTGAGATAATACGTTTTTTAGAAACTACAGTAATTATCATATTTATTGAGATACAATCACAGAAACTCCCACCCACAATGTTTTATCTGATATGACTTCAACATTGATTAGAAGTCATTGCTTTAGCAGAAGGTGTCTTTTATTAAGAGTATTCATTTTGACCTGCAGCTTGTATTTGAGGTTGGCTCCTATTCAAGGGTGGCTTCCACTCCATAAAGACATAAAAAATTTGTCAACAAGATAAGGGCCTTTGGCCCACCCAGTCTGTCCTACTATCTCTAATACTGTGTTCTGTTTTGCTCATCCTGCATTAGGTTGTCCCCCACCTCTACTTATCAGTTGTTCCCTATGCCTATCCCAAACATTTTGAAATCCATTTATTGTTTCTGCCACCACCACCTCCACTGGCTGGCTATTCCACTTGTCCACAACCCTCTCTGTGAAGAAGTACTTCCTCATGATTCCCCTGAATTTGCTTCCTGCCTGTTTCATGCTGTGGCCCCTAGTCCTTGTGCAGCCTTTCTTCAGCAAAACTGTGTTCTCTGGTACCTTATTTCCCCCCATGATGTACTTAAAGGTCTCTATCGTATCCACCCTCTCCCTCCTCTCCTCCAAGGAGTACATATTCAATTCCCTCAATTTTGTTTCATAGGGCTTGTTATATAGCCCCTGCACCATTCTGGTCACCCTCCTCTGAACTGCCTCCACCCTATCAATGTCCTTATACAGGTGGAACCTCCAGAACTGGACACAGAGCTCCAGACTGGCCTCACCGATGTCCTGTACAGTGGAATTATAACCTCTGTTTTCTGCTGGTGATCCCCCTGCCTATGCATTCCAGCATTCTGCTAGCCTTTACCACCACCTTGTCACACTGTCTCCCAACTTTGAGGTCATCGGAGATGATCACCCCTAAGTCTCTCCCCTGCTTGGAGCATTTAACTTCCTCCCCCACCAGATGATATGATAGTCCTGGGTTTTTGTGCCCCATGTGCATTATCTTGTACTTTTTTGCATTGAACCTTAGCTGCTAATCCCTTGACTACTCTTCCAGCTTCTTTAGGGCCCCTTCATTTTATCTACCCCTACTGGCATGTCCACTCTGTTGCAAAGCTTAGTGTCATCAGTGAACAAGCAGATCTTCTCTTCTAGACCCTCTGCAATATCACTGATAAAGTCATTGAAAAGGACTGGGCCCAGTACTGATCCCTGCGGTACACCACTGGTTACTTTACCCTCTTCAGAGTGACTGCCATTTACCACCACACTCTGTGTCATATTTTTCAGCCAACTTTCCACCCACTTTACCACCTTCATTCCTACTCCAATATTCTGTAGCTCTTTTATCAATCTATGATGTGGCATGGTATCAAAGGCCTTAATGAAATCCAAGTAGGCCATGTCCACTGCCCCCCCCGATCCAACTCCCTGGTTACCCAATCAAAAATCTCAATGAGGTTAGTCTGGCACGACCACCCCATGAAACTATGATGTCTGTTGCCCTGTAGACTACTGACAGATAGGTATTCCACAGTTCATTCCTTCAATAGTGTTTCCATAATTTTCCCCACTACTGAGGTCAGTACTGAAATACAGTATTTAGTTATTTTCCTTTGCAGTGACCTGAACATATGAGAACAATAAATTGCTAATAACTTCCAAATTAACATATTTTCACCAAGTCACTAAAAGAACTTATGGCTCCATAACACCTAACAAACCTGTAAGTTTTAAAACTTAATTCTTTGTAGATTTTTTTCAGCAACTGTTTCAACTAACTGAGCATGTGTAAACAAATATTAATAACTACAAATCAAATTAACATTTTTCAGCAAACCATACAAAAGACCTATTCCTCTTCAACATCTAACAAGCCTGAAAGTTTCATAGCTTAACTACTTTTAGGTTACTTTTTCCTGTCTTTGGGCAAACATACTGGCTCAGAGATGGGAAGAAATACATAAATGCAACACTCCATAAATATAAAACAGACTAACAGATTTCAATAACACTTTCCACATTAGTAGTCCCTGGGACTGAGATGATGCATGTCCAACTGTGCAGTCCTGGAATCTAGGATGGCCAAGTTAGAAGCATTTGAAAATGGTCTTTTTAAAGAAACCTCAATGCAACCCTAATATATCCAGGCACTATCATGCCTGTACAAAACATAACTATTTATATATATTTTTTTGTGAAGAACTTCATTAATACACCAGTTAGGCTTCAGATTAAAGTGACAAAAGTATGGAAATGTGGTGTCAGGATTCCCAAACCAAACACCCCACCCTGCAGGCAGCAAAAGGAAAAAAAATATGGTTTCACCACTCCTGAGTCTTTACAAATTAGGCCTGGGATGTTCCTTGTACAGTGGTAGCTATATAAAAATTTACTGTAGTACTGTGGTATTACAACAACCCTGGAAAAAATATTATAGTTTACCACATACTGTGGAAAAAATGCATGTTATTCAATGCAGTTTTTACTGCAATACCGATCAACTTTTGTATAATAACCACTGTATATCAAAATAAAGGTCCTAATGTGTACTACAAGAATAACGCATATTCCCCCTTAACCGTTATGGGGCAATATAAAAAGCAAATAATAAAAAATGCAAATTTCCATAGGGTAACACTGGAACTTCAACAAGCCATAATCCCCTCAATATTTTAACTTAAGCGTGATCTATATATTAAAACAAAGATCTTGATGAGTACTAAAAGAATAACAGATATTTCCCCCAAACATTTAAGGGCAATATAAAAAAAGCATACAAAATAAAACATGCAAATTCTGATAGGATAACATTGGAACTTTAATAAGTCATACAATGAAGGACAGAAATTGCTGTTTCAGCAGAAATGGAAGCACAGGGCCCAGAGATCCCCATGCTAGCCCAGAAACATACATGTATGCATCAATGGAGGGATGGAACTGCAGGGTGCTCCCACAGGCAAATGAAGATAGGATTATAGTATCTCAAAAAGTAAGCAAATTCATTGTAAAACACTTTGTAAATACACAAGTTAGGGTTAAACCAACAAAAGTAGGGAAATGGGGTGTTAGGATTGCCAACCCTAACATCCCATCTCTTCCCTGCAGGCAGCAATAGGGAAAAAACATTACAGTTTGAGTTCTCCTGTGTCTTCATAAATCAGATGTGACATATGCCTTGGGGTTGTCAACCCTAACACTCACCCCATTCTGATATACTGTAACATCTCACCTTATTTATTGATGGAATTGGGTGTGCATTAGGGCTGACAACCCCTAGGCACATGCCACACCTGATTTACAAAGACACAGGAGAGGTTAAACTATCATGTTTTTTCCTGTTGCTACTTGAAGGGAGGGGTGGGATGTTTGGGTTGGCAACCCTAACACCAAATGTCCCTGCTTTTGTCAGCTTAACCCAAACTAGTGCATTAACTAAGTTTTTTTGCCATGAATTATAGTGACGCGGTAGCACCAAAATAGTTAAGGTTCAGCAGGGCTTTCTATGTTAACCCCAAAATTTTGCACTTTAATATCTTCAAAAACATTAAATGGATTTGTACAAACTTTTGCATGTGCGGTCTAATGGGATAGATCTCTTGATGTGCCCAGTTTTGTTCTGATTAGATGTGCAGATTTCAAGATGCAGATAGCAAAACAACATAAAAATTAAAACATTTTTGCATTTTGTTTGTCATTGTGCTGCACCCAGATGATTTGGAATTTTGGTCAGAAATCTTCAGGGTAGAACAGGCTTGGCCCACAGATGTGCCTTTCACTGCTTTAGTGAGAAAATATTAATCTGTTCCAAAGTTATTATATTTCAAAATTTCAGTTTCTGAGCATACTCAGTACAGTCTTTTGGATAGCTGCTTGAAACAAAAAAAGAATTTGATCCAAATGAAAAAGGATCCTTTTTCATTTGGGCCAATTTTTTTTCATGAGGAAAAAATCTTTTTTCATTCGCCACGATACACTATTGTTTTCCATTTTTTCAAACATTTTGAAATCACAAAGAAATGGTACTCTGCAGTGACATCAACACATGTATCTTGCTCATCAAAAGTCCATTAGGTGGATTCTGCAGTTGTCTGGTAGCACAAATGACCCCAGAATGGTTTTTTAACATTTTAAATCCTTTTTTGTGACTCACTAATGCTGTTTTCATGAGTCTTTTATCATTTAAATGAGAAAGGATCTCATTATATGAAAAAGGATTTGGGAATTAGTATTTTTCTGGATTTTTTCGTTCATCCTTTTTTCATTCGTGTAGTAGCTATCTCTGTTTTTCTAGGAGCTGCTAAATGGTTGTTTCCAAGTGGGAGTGGCTGAAGCCTCACTTAGTGACTGACCACTGGTAAGTGACCTTAAATAGCTGTGTGTGTTTTCAGAACTTCAGCCAGTTGCTTCAGAAGGTTGGTAGTTTCACATAGCAGCTATTTCTGTTCTTCTAGGAGCTGCTAAGTGGTTGTTTCTAAGTTGGACTGGCTGAAACCTCACTTGGTGACTAACCACTGGTGAGTGACCTTAAATAGCTGTGTGTGTTTTCAGAACCTCAGCCAGTTGCTTCAAAAGCTTGGCTGTTTCACATAGCAGCTATTTCTGTTTTTCTAGGGGCTGCTAACTGGTTGTTTCTAAATGAGAGTGGCTGAAACCTCAATTTATGACTGATTGCTGGTGAGTGACCTTAATTAGCAATTTTCAGTGCTGCCTGAGGATCTTGAGGGCTGCACAAAGAAGTTAAGTGATTGTTTTTTGTACCTTTCCTCCTAAGACAGGAAGCACCCACCTCCCTCCCTCCCACAAATCCCACCTTCCCATGGCTACTCACATTTTATAGCTGCCTGCTCACACTCCCACTTCTTGCCTAGCAATAGGAAGAGGTGGGGAAAGCAAAAACATATAAATTATGAAAAAATTTTGCATTTCTCTTGCTCTATTTCTTAATCTTTTGTCCTCTCTAAACTCCTGGTAGAAAATGGATGTCATAAACTGCCAGTGGTGCACTGCATCCTTTCAGAGAGCACACGTGCAGGCAATAGGGCCTTGTCCAACATGCTGGACAATAGGAGAACTAAAAACCCAATTCAGGGAGGCCTGGGATCAAGTCGTACATCTCCGCAGCTTGCTTGGCAACCGTAATCCCTTTCACCATTGTACACTGCAACATCTCCAACGGGAGCATCTCATGTCAGCTAACAAACCCTGGTCCAGGAGAATGGCAGGTGGTAAGGAGGGCCAGAAGAAAGTCTCAAAGGTTCCAGCAGAAGCCTCCAAATCAAGAAACACCAATCCATATGGTAAATAGAGTCACCCCTTTCACCAAGGAGAAGGAGAAGGGGTACAATGCTAATTCTAAAGACAGTCAACCACATCATGCAACAAAAGTATGCAAAGTTGGAACATCAAAGAAATCAAACAGCAAATAAAACAGGAAAATTCTGATTGTAGGTGATTCCAGGATCTGAGGAGTTGAAATACACATAAATCTGGGGCCTGAGGTAGGGGTGATAGTCAAATGCCTACCCAGGGGCCTCTTTGAAAAGAGATGCTGACCACATAAACAAATGAATACAATGGGAGGGTAAATGTGCAAGCTTTTTTTGTCCAAATAGGAACTAACGATCTGTCTGATCAGACAGTCAAGGAGAACAAAAAGAACATATCTGAACTAGGAGATTCATTAATCTCTCACTTGCCAATCATTGCCTTCTCAGAGGTCCTCCTGGTGTGAGGAAGATGAGGCTGTGTGCAAAGGATCTTCAAGGAGCAAATAGAGGAGCTAAACACTTGGATCCAGAGCTGGTGCCAAGAAATGGGACACCTCTTTCTAGGGAACTAGCAGGACTTGTAGGACAGAGATCTCTTCAAATACGCTTGTCTACACCTAACTAGGGAAGGTGTGAGAGCACTAGGACAGAAGTTGGATGTCACTGTTGACCATTTAAACTAGGCACTGGGGTGACAAAGGCAGTACCAAATATATCTACTATCTCTCCTCCACCAAATCAGGACAATACATACATAAAAGATTTTTATGCGGGCAAAATGAAAAGATCTTTAAAATACAGAATAGTGGAACATTTGAGGAGTGCCAGTAAACAGGACAAAACAAATGCCCTTGCCTTGCGTTTGATGCTGAAAGGTACCTGTCATGAACTTACATTCCAGGGACTGGAAAAAGTTCATTTAAACATTTGTGGTGGTGATATTGACAACAAACTTTTACAATCTGAGAGTAGGTGGCAGTTTGTTTAACAGCCAGTGGACAAAAAGGTTTGAATGCCAGCTTCAGCCTTAAACCCTTCCTGAAATATAAATGATATAATTAGCCTTTAGATTAGGGAAATTATTCCTTCTGCATTTTTGATTGGTGTAAAATATATATAGTAACATAATATAAGATTAGGATGATCAACATATTTATGGTTTATTGATCTGCATGAATTGCTTATAATGTTTCTATAATATTTATGATGCAATCATTTTTATTAAGGGACCATAACAGTAGTTCCATCCATATTGTCCTGCATTAGCTAAAAATGTGCTGTGATCTCATTATGTTACATTTTTTAGATATATGCATTTTATGCTATGTGCACTTCATGTATTGTATTGGGTGTTGTTACATATGGATTCAACTGGGTTTTGATTTACACATTAACAAGCTGCACAATTTGGTGTATTTATGCCATGTATAAGGTGCTGTGTGATGGATTTTTATATTAATAATTGTATGTAGCACTGTGTGCTTTATGATGTGTTTGAATCTCTTTAAGAGGTTTCTTTTTAAACAGCACCTTCCCTGTTATGTGGCCCCACCTTGAAAATGTGTAAGTGGTAAGTGAAATGTTGGTGGTGGGGGGGGGGGTGCTGCTGTCCTTTGTTTTCTTTTAAATAATAAAGCGATTTTACAAACTTGACCTACCTGTAGCATAAGAGGTCTTTTTCAACCAGTATGCCGTGTTGCTCTGCTCCCCAAGATGTACTAACTATTCCAGGATAATTTATTTTCCAGATGGACAGAACTGAGAGAAATGGTGTGTGTGTGTGGGGGGGGGGGGCTACATATGTAAAGGAGGGTATAAAAGCCACTATGACCCAAAATGACAATACGGAAACTGAGTCACTTTGGGTAACTCTGGAGGCTGACAATGGAGCAGTAACTTGAGTAGGAGTATTTTATAAACCCTGACAACCGGGTTGGAGGTTGACAAAGCAATCTTAGCAACAATACACAAAATGGGTGATAAAGGAGAAGTGATAGTGGTGGGTGACTTCAATTTACCTGCCATAAATTGTGGTACCCACACAGCAAGTTCAACCAGAAGCAAAGACTTTCTGGAGGTTCTGCACATATTGGGTCAAAAACAGCTTGTGAGGGATCCAACAAGGGGAGAAAAAGTCCTTGACCTAGTATTCACAAACAGGGACAATATTTCAGAGGTAGAAGTTACAAGTCACCTGGGGTCCAGTGACTACCTTATGGTATGGTTTCAAGTTAAGACAGAAATGGAAACTATGCACTCAAAAACTAGCATCCTGGACTTTAGATGAGCAAATTTTACTAAAATGAAAGAAGATTTCAAGAAAACCTTTTCAAATACTGAATGAGGAAGGGATGTTGAAGAATACTGGACACATCTCAAAACAGCTCTATTACAAACTGTAAATCATTGTATAAAGAGGGTAAGCAAAGGAAAGAAGAAAAGAAAACCACTCTGATTTTCTAAGGAAGTAGCCACCAAGGTCAGGGAAATGAGGATGGCTATTAGAAAATACAAGAAAACTGGTTCCAACAAGGACAGGGATGACTGCAAGGAGAAACTAAAGGAAGAAAGCAAAGAAATCAGAACAGCCAAAGCAACAATGGAGGAGAAGATAGCCAAGGAGGTCAAGAAGAGAAAGGCAAGAGTAGACCTTATCAGACTAGCTTAGGATGATGGGGGGGGCACAGAGAATGATAAGGACCAAGTGAAATCGTCAACAAATATTTCTTGCTCCATTTTTACCAAGGAGGAGGAAGGCTGCAGGCCTCCCTTACAAGGGGAAGCACCAACAGTGGCATAGTATATTCAGCACCTCTTACAAGGAAGGAGTCCTAAAGAAACAGGAGAAAATCAAAGTAAATAAGGTCATGGGACTGGACGAAGTACAACCAAGGCTGCTAAGAGAGGAACTAGTAGCTCCCCTGGCTGACCTTTTTAATGTATCACTTCAGCTGGGTGAGGTCCCACAGGATTGAAAAAAGATCACGGTTATCCCGCTACATAACAACAAGAGCAAAGAAAGTGCAAGCAACTATAGACCGGTAAACCGCACTTCAATTGTGAGCAAAATAATGGAAACCCCTCTAAAGGAGAGGATTATATCCTTTCTCGAAGAAAACAGCAAATTAGACAAAAAACAGCATGGCTTTACCACTGGTAGATCATGCCAAACTAATCTAACAGATGTTTTCAACTGCGTAACCAAAATAGTGGATTAGGGCTGTGCAGTAGATGTAGTATACCTGGACTTCCACAAAGCCTTCAACTAGTTCCCACATAGAAGGCTACTAAATAAGTTAGACAGTATGGGGGTAGGGCAACAAGTGGTGAACTGGATATGGAGCTGGCTTAGTGGAAGGACCCAGAGGGTACTAGTAAATGTCTCCCTATCAGAAGAAAGGGGGGGTAAATACTGGAGTGTCACAGGGGTCGGTGCTAGGTCCGATACTCTAATATTTTTATTAATGACATATCTGAAGGCCTGGAAGGTAAGGAGAGTTTGTCTGCAGATGATATGAAACTAGGCAACAGGATAGACAGTCCAGGAGGTGAGGAAAAGATGAAAGCTGACCTAAGAACTGTGGAACTATGGTCAAAAACATGTCAACTAAATTTCAATGCAAAAAAATGCAAGATCATGCACCTTGGAAGATGATCCCCAGGAGAAGAATACTACCAATGAGGGGTAGAACTGGAATCCACTAAGCAGGAAAGAGATCTAGGAATAATTAAAACAGATCACCTGAAAATGTCCAAGCAATGTGAACAAACTCTGGTCAGAGTCGATATGGCTGTGGAGAGCTTTTAGAGGTGGCAAGAGCATTGAAAAGAATATGCGGTGCTCTTGCTGCACTGGAATCAGTCATAACAAATACTGCAGTGATTACAGTACTGCACATTGCTTGATACTCACACATACTGAGTTTGCCAAGGAGTCAGCTGTGTGCAACATGGAGGCGCTGACATGACTACTTATGCATGATACTCATGCAAGCGCAGTGTTCGTCAGCACTGCCATCTTGCTCACAGCGGTTGTCAATTCTGCAGTTGTGGAATGGAAAAGCAGTGCACCAGGAAGGGGATGTGTTTATGCGGCCCGCGGAGGGGAAGGGTTGCATATACAGAATCATTGGAAACTATTCTGGAGCACTGTGGCAGCACATCAGACAGCAGTCCAGTCATGTGCTTCCACAGTGCTGTTATACAAACCTGATGATGGCATAACATTTGTGGAGCTTTGCCCACGCAGTCATAAAAGTCAGACTCAGGAGGAGACTATTAAACTCGAGATCTGGTGTGGCACTTGATTTTCATCACATCACAGTCACTTTCCCATTCTTTTCTAAGCAATCATTTTTGGTAAATGTGCCTTACCCATATTGATCTCAGTGCTGGCAGACTACTTTTGGTTTTCCCCTAGTTGTAGTACATGGGGGTAGTAGTAGTCTTGAAGTGGTAGCTGACGGTGGCACTCTCTGAAAAAAGTGGTACCCATGCTCGTCTGCACATTTTAGAAATGACCCCTTTCCTTTGTTTTGCTGTAAAACAACTGACCCCTTTAACACAAAAACAAGGAGTCAGTTATGGGCTCCACCCCCCCGCCCCTTTCGCTTCAAATGAGAAATGTGATTATGGGTTTGCATCAGGTGTACAGTGACAGCAATAGACGCATACTATTGTTAAACTGTAATCAACTGTATGTAAGAGTTTTTTTTTATTTTTAATGTGTGCTTTCTTAATGTTGTCAATACCACTCCACCCACTTTGTACTCTGTCCCTGGATTTCTGTGCCCCAAGTGCATTATTCTGCATTTTTGTGTTGAAGTCTAGCTGCCATACCCTTGACCACTGTTCAAGTCTTCCAAGGTCTCTGCTCATATTTTTCCATCCTGCTGTAGATCTTGCTATAATCATGCAGAGTCAAACCTTCCCCATCTGCTCCTTTGCAGTTTTACTTATAAAGACATTAAAGAGCACCGGGTCCAGCACTAATCCCTGAGGTGCCCCCCCATCACCCTCTCATCCTTGGAGTGAACTTCATTTACTACCGGCCTCCGTCACCTATCCCCTAACGAATTTCTTAACAAACAGCCACATTTTTTTCCTCTCTGAGTCAACACAATAGTAGTCATGCAGAACAAATGGAACTGTCACGGAAAGTATACAAGTTGCACATACATAACCAGCATGAAAGTTGTTCAGGACAAAAATACATTTCAAATGATCCTAATCCCTAAACTGCACTAATTATATTTTTTAAATTATGGCCCTCTGATTACCCCAATTTTCATTTTTCTTTACAGTTTTCATCTTTTTGATGGCTATATTTAAAAAACATATAAGGCATTCAGATTAGTGACTAGCGACTACCCTCATTTGAAAGGTATTTTTGTCTTAAAAAACTTTCATGTGGCTGTGTATGTGTAACTTGTATACTTTCAAAGATATTTACATTTGTTTGGCATTACTCCTAATTTGTTTGCTCAGAGAGAAAAGAACAAGCATTTGTCCATGCTGGATGTTCGCTGCTGGTATTGATGTTGTGCTAGGTCTAGGAGCAGATCTCAATGCCAGAAGACTAATATGGGCTGGGCTTGGGATGGGCTGGGCATGGAGAGGGGGCAGTTATGGCAGGACAGCAACAGACTCTCATTTAAATCAGAAATGACATGCATAAGGTTACAAATGATCTAGATAGTGGGGGAATGTAGACTAGCAATTTTTGCACTAACCTCTGAGCTACTTCACTTTCTAATTGCTGTGATATACACACACACACACTGACTAATACATATACACGTATATGCATATATATTCTAGTGAGTATAACATGGCAGTGCACCATCTACACACATGTTTACAGATTAAAAGAAAAGACATCAAGGGACCATTTTCTTCTTTTCAGGCTCTGAGGGACATCAGAAGGTGGGAAGTTGCCAATAGACACCTCAGTTAAATAAACAATGACATCCAGAAGGCTGAAACTGACCTAGATAGCAGGGAAATGTAGACAAGCACTTTCTGCATTAACCAAAAAGCCTCCTAACTGCACTTTCTAATTGTTGTGATACACACACACCAATACAAATATATATATATGCATCTATATTACAGTATAACAGCAGTGCATTGACTGCACATATAAAGCATTCACACACACATCGAAACCCCAACGTCGACAGACTTTCCTTCGACAATGAGATTTTTTTCATCGGGGGTTAAGCACCTAACTCCACTATCTGTGTGATGTGGAGTTAGATATTTAAAGTAGAGGGGATGCGGACATGGGAGGGTGTGGGGGGTGCAGCCTCCCTGCATTGATAAAGTTAAGTGTGGCAGTCATTGTTGGCTTGTTGCAAGTTGTTTTTGGGATGCATCAGCAATATCAATGGGATTGCATCGATCTGAAGGATTGCAGTGAAATTTCCTTCAGTGTGTCTTGGTGTAGCCATTACATGCATTTATTTACTTATACATCTAAGCCAAACTTTTATTGTATTTTGGATAAGCACTGTGTTTTGCACTAACTCATTGTACTAATCTACTGCATGACTGGGTAACTAAGGTAGGACCAGTGAGGTGCGGTGGAAGTGGCCTATCTGGACTTCAGAAAGGCCTTTGACACCATGTCCCCATAGAAGACTGATGAACAAACTGCACAGCCTAGGTGTAGATCCTAAAATAGTTCTGTGGGTGGAGAACTGGCTGAATGGCAGGAGTCAGAGGGTTGTAGTAAACAGGGAGTACTCTGGAAAGAGAGGTGATGAGCAGGGTGCCACAGTGGTTGGTATTTGGGCCTGTCCTCTTCAATGTCTTTGTTGGGGACATTGCAGAGGGACTGAAGGGAAAGACATTTCTCTTCACAGTGGATACAAAGGTGTGCAATAGGATGGACATGCCGGGAGTGGTGGTTGAAAGAATGATGTAGACCTTAAAAACTGGAGAGATTGCTCAGTGGCACTGAGGATTGAGCTGCTGTATGTCACACCTCATGCTGCGCCAGTGACCCAGGTTTGGGAGTGAGTCCGGGGTCACCAAAGGCCAGTTAGAGGGGGAGGGAGGCAATAGGATTGAAGGCAAGTCTCCTCTCCTGGGGAGGGACCCTGTCACTCCCCACAGTCGAACTGCCCCCAGGTGCAGGCCTGAGGCTAGCACAGGCAGGCAAGTGTCAAGCAGTGGGAGGGCACTACAGAACCACAGTGTGTGTGTGCCTCCACAGGTGCACACACGGTCACAGCACAGGGAGTTGGGCGAACATGGGAAAAAAAATGAGGGCTTAAAAACACAATAAAAAAAAGTGGAGAAATGGTCTGAAGAACGATAGCTGGGATTCAATGCAAATAAGTGCAGGACCATGCAGATAGGGCACAAGAACCTCAGGCAAAGTACAAACTATGTGGGGAGGTACTGACAGTCACAAAGCAGGAAAGGGACTTGGGAGTTATCATCTAGCAGGACCTAAGAGAAACTCAACAGTGTGATAGGGTGCTGGAAAAGCTAGCCAGTTGCTTGGATGTGCAGGGAGAGGTATCAGAAGTATAAAGAGGAAGGTAATTTTGCCACTGTATGAGACACTCATGAGATCACACCTGGAATACTGCATCATCCATTTCTGGGGGGCCCCATCTGAGAAATAAACATAAACAAGGTGGAGGCGGTGCAGTGGAGGGCAACTACAATGGTGCAGGGCATATGGGATAGGACCTAGTGTATGAGGAAAGACTAGCCAAGTCAATATTTAAAATATTATTTTATTTTTGTAAAGCATTTAAACAGTTTTAAACATTGAATTTTTACAGGATTTGCCAGTTATGAGTTGATATATGATATATTGAATTTCAATTGGCATATCCTGTAAAATATCACTTATAGTGTGATCATGCTTTTACCCATTATTTCTAATGAATTTACACAATGCAGATCTACTGAGAGGCAGTTTCAATGTGGTCTTCCTTTTTACACATTTTTACAATGTGTTTTCCTAGAATATGCCTGCTGATTTCTATATCTTTAACCTGGATAGTTCACAGAAGATGTGGCATCTTATTTTCAGTGGGGCTCTACATCTACACAATATTATGCTGCGTTGTGTAAAGTCAGAGTTTATTTATTGCTTTATAGCATATTAGATAGCAGTATTCATTTTGAATGTTTTGGCCATGAGGATGGTGTGTATAGAATGTGTGTGCATGTGTGTGTGTTTCCTGTAGCGCAATATAAATATTTTTTTCCCGAAAAGCATAGTAAAAATGCCTGCTGATTGCTATATATTTAGCTTGGATAGTTCACATAAGACATGTCATATGTCTGAGACAGCGCTAATCAGATAGTGTCTTAAGAAGTTAAAAAAACAGAGTAAATCTTTTAGAAGATTCCTTGCTGGGAAAGGATGACATTTATAAGGTATGAATCTTTCTTGAAAAAGAATACCTGTCCAACTGAAGCTAGTAGAAAGAAAATGTTTAAATGCTAAGTATTTAAATGTGCAAGTTGTTGCATTTCGATGGGGGTAAACAAATCTCCAGTTTAATAGGCAACCCGGTAAACAGAAACTAAATAAATATAACAAGATGTTTCAGTTTCCTAATGGCCATCTGATAAGCAGCTTGGAATTCTGTCTACAACACTCTAACCAGAAAGAACAGAATATGTTTTTCAAGTGGCATAGTGATTTGTAGCTGTGGAAGGATACACTGAAAACTGCAAAAACATGTTCCACAGTATCCCATTTTTCTAGCTAGAACAAGATGGCTGTAGGCTCCGCCCACAGCCATAAAACACAGCACTAAGGGCAAATGGCATGCTGGGTTGCATAGGAATGGGGATTACCAGCAGAAAAAGAGAGACCATCCTGCCACTCTATAGATCACTGGTGAGGCCACACCTAGAGTACAGCTTCCAGTTCTGGAAGCTGCACCTTAAAAAGAATATGCACAGACTGGAAACAGTGCAAAGGAGGGCAACAAATAATGCTACAGAGAATGCACAGCAAAACATATGATGAATGGCTGTGGAACCTAAACATGTATTCCCTTGAGCAGTAAAGGGAGAGGGTAGACCTGATAGAGACCTTCAAGTTCCTAAGTGGAATAAACAAGGTTCAGGTTCAGGACCTGTTTCAGATCAAGAATCACACCAGAACCAGGAGGCAGAATATGAGGCTGGAAGGGGGCAAATTCAAGGTCAACACACACAAGTTCTTCTTTACAAAGAGGGTGGTAGATGCATGGAATGGCCTTCCGTGGGGAATGGTGGAGATGAAAATGGTGGGAACTTTCATAAATGCTTGGAATAGGATAGGTACAAGAGCACCATAACACTGAACAGCAATTAAGGGAGGGGGGTTAGGAACAAGCGCAGACTAGATGGGCCTTATCATCCCCTTCTACAATCACTGTCTATGTTTCTATGAAAAATTATCCCTTGTCACGAAATATGATTTTGGACTTTTTTTTTTTTTTGCAGATTCTTTTTTTTCATGACAAGGGATACTTTTTCATTGATATTTTCATTCAAACAAAAAAGGCTCCATTCACACAGAAAAGGATTTCAGACTTATGTTTTTTTGCCAATTCTTTATCTTGTTTAAAGGAATCCTATTTGGTTTCCTTTTTTCATTTGATATGGAAAATGATTACTTCAAATGAAAAAAGCTTTTCCCAAGCCATCCCCCTAATTTTGAGAATGTTCCCTGGTGTCTAAAGGCACCCCCACCATCCCATCACCATTCTCCTAATTTTTTAAAATTTGCCTAGTGTCTAGTGGTGCCTCCTCTGTCCGATTGCCATCCCCATATTTTTATATATTTTCATTATATATATAAAACATTTATTTCATTTATATTTATTTGATAAATATTTTATACATTTTATAAAACCCCTATGCTCCACTGAGGCTGGTTTGCTTGTTGTACCCTCATCTTACCTAAAGAGATCTGGAGATAGAGCATTTTGTACAGCTGCTCCATCTTTGTGGAATTCTCTCCTGCCTTACATTCATGCAGCCAGATCAGTTGAGGTCTTTAAAGCTTCCTTAAAGACATTTTTATTTGAGAAAGCTTTTAGTTTAATTTAAAATATTTGATTTTAAATGTTGGGGGTATTTTATTATGAAGCTCTCTCAGCCCTGGATAGGGTGCTATATAACTAAAATTTGCCATGCCTTGACTAGATATTTTTCCCTGGTGTCCAGTGGCACTCCCCACCCTCTGATTGCCATCCACCTATTTTTTTAAGTGTTCACTAATGTCAGCTGGCATCCTCTACCCTTCGATAGCTGATCCAGTATTTTAATAGCTGTAATAAAGAAAACCTTTCATCAATGTCTTTTTTCCTGTAAAAAAAAAATCCCTTGCTGATCTGACCCCCAGCTATCCTGACCTTCCACTGATCACTCCACCACCCCACACCCCCCACATCCCCCTCACACCCTCACTCACCTGAAGAGGTACCAGGATCAAGATCCACTCTTCCATAGAAGACATGTCTTGCTGCTGGAACTGTCTGCTATATGATAAAGTGAGGTAAGTGAGCTTCGATGCATTTCAATGGGGTTTTCAACCTTCGTGCATAACATTATCATTTTTGCATATTTTTTCAACAAATTTTCAACATAGCCTTTTGAGACCCCACCTCATGAGCAATGTTGGTGGAATTATACAAATGAGGACTGAAGGCAATTTGGTGGTCAGTTGGTGAAATCACCTTTTGGTTAGGATTTGAAAATGCTCACTGTGTTTGCTCATGAGGTTAGGTCATAAGATGACTATGTTGAAATCTTGGGGTCAAAATAAGTAAAAACGGCAACTGTATGCATATCCATTGAAATTTTCCTACGCTCACCTGCAACTTTGGCAGTTGTAAATATTTTGACCCCATATTTTCAATGTAGCCATTTTATTACAGTGCCTCATGAAGCTGACCCACCAGCACAGTGATAGGATTTCCACCTGTGACACCAAAAATATGAGTTTGGTAAGTTGGAGGGCAGACTGGGGGAAGGAGGACTGAGAATCTGATGGACTGCTCTCCTCCTCCTCTGGGGGGGCAGGGGGGAAGCACCTGGTCTGCTAGTGATTCCTAGTGGAGACTGGGGGTCAGCGCAGGTGAGGCATAGCAGTTCCAGGAGGTGTGCCAGACATGAGCGCGTGCACCCCTATGTCATTGCACACCACATCTCCCACCACAGGGGTACAAAAACAGCCCGTGGCCAATCACTGACCCCCCCTCACAAAGCCAAGCCTGGAGACTCCCGCAACTGCCAGACTAATGACATAGCACCGCTCAGAAGGGTTATGGTGGGGAACCCCACAGCAGCCCCACCCCATGGGGCAATCTAGGGTGAATGCTGATGGAGGCAAGCGAGGCCTCGGGGGATGGAGGGGGGCGAGGTGAGGAGGGCCAAGGAGTCACAAAAAAAATACAGTACCTCATGAACCTGACAGCTGTTGTTTTTCAAATCTTGACAGAACTGTCTTTTCGAACCTGTGGTATGGAATGACATTGCGGTGGCATGTAATCAAGTTTTGCCAAGGATTTGGAAAGTTTCACTACCAAGTACTTGAGATGAGGTAATAAGAAGGCTATGCTGACAATTTGGTTGCTGTTGCCCGAAAAATGGAACAGGGGCTGGAGGGCCCTGAACTTCTACCGCAGCATTCATTTACACAATAATGGAGGGATTGACGTGCAGGACCTGAAAGGCCCTGCGCTCCCACAGGCAAATAAGGATACGATTATACTGTCTCAGAAAATAAGAAAATTCATTGCAAAACACTTTTTTAATGCACTAGTTAGGGTTAAAGTGAGCACTAGGCTTGACAAACCCAATGCACACCTCCCAGCTGATTTGCTGCCTGCAGGGTTGGGCTGGGGTGGGGTGTTAGGGTTAGAATCCCTAACGCCTCATTTCCCTACTTTTTCACTTTAACCTTAGCTACTGTATTAACTGGGTTTTTTTTTTGCAATGAATACATTATATATAGAATATAGATATCTGCATAATGTGCATACATAGATAGCTCATATGTTGTGTGTGTATTATAGTGGCACGGTAGTGCCACTATAGTTAGGGTTAAGGTTAAATCTGAAATTTGGCAGCTTAATAACTTTGCAACCATACGACAGATTTTCCTGAAATTTGGAATGCACAGTCTGGTATAGTAGATCTCTGAATCTGGCAAGTTGTGTTACGGTCAGATGTACAGTTGTGGAGCTACAGTGTGCCAAAAAATGCATAAATTGCACATTTTTGCATGTATCTTTGCTTGTGCCTACAGGTCGCATGATTTTCTGTCCAAAACTTTCAAGGAACATGCAGCTGGGGTCCCCGATGTGCCTTTTGAAGATTTTGTGAAAAAATATTAAATGGTTAAAAAGTTATTAAAAAAAACTGTCCCCCATCATAGACTATGGGAAAAGTTAACAAAATATTTGAAAGTGTCGCAAATGCCATTTTTACTTCTGCAAATGACCCTTTTACTTTTGCAAATTGGCCATTTTATTTTCAGTTGCTGGTCAGAGAAATGCTTGGCATTTAAATTTGGGACCCTCTAGGGACACAATACTTGTGTTCACCTAGTCGGGTCCTGAGGATGCTAGCCATGTCTTTGTTTGGGGTAAAACACCCTAGAAATATGTTTTTAACATTTTTGTGAAAAGTAGTGTTGCAATGAACTTTCGCAAATGCGACACTTTCATAATTTTTTTTGGCCAAAACAACAGGAAATCTTTGCCACCCTGCAGCAAAACAACAGTTTGGTCTTTTGAGCTGAAATTTGGAGGCAAGTAAGCCAACATCCCACAGATGTGCCTTCTGGTAGTTTGGTGCCAAAGTATTACAGGGCTGCAAAGTTATGGCACTCTGAGGATGACAATGTTTCCCATGGGATAACATTACGGCGTCTGCCATGCCTTTCAGGTCCCATATCTTGAAAAAGCTTCGAGATATGGACTTTTCATCGCAAAAATTCTTAGTCCCCCACTGGGGCGGAGGGGGGGTTAAGTACAAAATTAGCCTGGAAAGTCATAAATAATATGAGATTTTATTATTTTTTTCCACGTTATACGGTTCCTGAGATATAAGCAATTTAGTATTCCAAATGCTCATTTTCTGCTCTGAGGGCCATTATTATGACCACACACTCTTTGTATTCACTGTGCTTCTGAATGCATCTTTTTGGGGAAAAAAAGTGTGTGCGTTTGCATTACTGTTACCATTAGCATTTCCGCCTGCGTTTCCGTTACCGTTTGCATTTCCATTTACGTTTATGTCACCATGTGAGTTACCCTTTGCGTTTGCATTTGCACTTGCATTTGCGTTACTGTTTTGTTACTGTTTCCTTTTGTGTCACAGTTGGAGTTTCGGTTTGAGTTACTATTACCGTTTGCATTTCTGTTACCGTTTTCGTTAGTGTTTAGTGTTTACTTTTGCGTCACTGTGTGTGTTACCATTTGCATTTGTGTTTCCGTTACCATTTCTTTTGGTGTCACCATTGGTGTTACTGTTACCATTTTCATTTCCAATTGTTTTACCTTTACCATTTGCGTTTGTGTTTCCGTTAGAGTTTGTGTTTCCAGTTGCTTTTCCATTGTTGATTGCAGATGTTTCCTTCGGCATCGCCATTGCCGTTACTGTTAGCGTTTCTGTTTGCGTTTGTGTTACCATTTGCATTTGCGTTTCCATTGCTGTTAGTGTTTGCATTACTGGTTGCATTACCATTTGTGTTTGTATTTAAGTTTGCACTTGCGTTTGTCTTACCGTTTGCATTATCGTTTCCATTTGTTTCACCATGTGCGTTATCATTTGCATTACCATTAGCATCGCTATTTTCTTTTACCTTACTGTTGCCATTACCATTTGCATTTATGTTACCATTTTTGTTTTCGTTACTGTTTGCGTAACCATTTGTGTTTGCGTTAATGTTTGTGCTTCTGTTTACATTATCGGTTGTGTAACCGTTTTTGTTTGCATCAGCACTTGTATTTCTATGGATTTCTGTGACATTTGTAATACTTGGTCTACTATGGTACTTCTGTGCTTTTACCAATTTTCATTTGACATCTGCATATGTTTTTTGCAGAATGAAGCACCCAGAAATGTTTTTTTCACCACTCGTGAAGTTTTACGCTTGTGCTGCTCTGCAACTGTTGAAGAGATTTGGATAAGATTTGGTATACATGGAGTGGAATGATGCATCTATTTATTTACCAATTTATATTTCACTGGTGCATAGAGTTTTTATGTAGTGCAGTGCAAAACGTTGTTTTTGCTATTTTTCTGCACTGTCTTGTGTGACACAGAGCGCAGCCACTGTGTGGTTGATTGGTCTTGCACTTGACATGTAGAACCCCCCTTTCTTCAAGAAACATGTCAGTCTTTGTTTGGTAAATAAATGTTGTTCTGTTCCAGAGTTGTAAGCATTTGAAGTTGCCCCACTTCGCAGTCAGAGATTTTTCAGCTGTGAGTTCCGCCATTTTAGCGCATTTTTGGCTTCGATTTCCCCCATTTTGTGGTGGAAGACTTCTTTAAGGTGCAGAAACTTTAAAATTGAATATCTCTGGAATGGTTTGGTCTTTTCACATGAAATGTGGAGGGTGTTGAGTGAATCTCCTGGAGATGTGAATTATGCTGTTTACATGTTGAGAAAATAATTTGCTGCAGAGATACTGCATGACACACTTATCGTTTTACGCATAGCACTATGAATGGTGCTAGTGGCTTGAGATTTATAGCATAGGTAGCCCTAGTGATGCAGAGGTGCCTTTCAGTGGTTTTATTCACATTAGCCTTTGTGCCGTTATCTCGGAAATGAAGTGAGATACAGACTTTCGCTACTGTTGTCTCACATCATCTTTGTGCTGTTATCTCAGAAACAAAGCCAAATACAGACTTTTCGCTACTGTTGCATTACATCACCTTTGTGCTGTTATCTTGGAAATGAAGCAAGATACAGAATTTTCACTACTGTTGGCTGAGATCACCTTTGTGCCGTTATCTCAGAAATGAAGCGAGATACAGCCTTTTTACTACTGTTGGCTCACATAACCTTTCCCCCATTATCTCGGAAGTGAAGTGAGATAGACTTTTTGCTAATGTTGGCTTACATCAGTTTACTGTTACTGTTTCCATGTGTATTACCATTTGCAACTCCCTCACCGTTTGCATCATGGTTGTGTTTGGCTTCCATTTCCTTTACTATTTCTGTTTCTATTTACCTTTGCATCACTTATTTTTTTTATTTTATTTATTTATTTTTATTTTATTTAAACAGCAGTTTGGAAAACCTTTGAGCCATAGGCTCATTTACAAAGGTACCTTGTCACAGTAAGACAAACGAAAATACACAGTATAACAGTACAACACATAAGTATAACAGTAACTTAAGACATAGATACAAACAAGTTGGTACAGGTAGGATTGATGCAAACAATACCAGAGTTATGTTGTCCTTAGCAGCTTAGTAATAAGCTTTGTCATAAAGTATTCAGTACGGCTTTGACTAGTAGCAATTACAGCATCGGTGTTAATAAGGTGGTTACGTAATGAAGTTTTGGAAGCACCATAGTTTGGAGCTTGGAGATGGAGGGGGGCAGTGTGTTGAACCAGGAGGGCCCTAAAGCTGAAGGCTCTTTGGCCGTGAGAGGTCCTAGCTCTAGGGATAACAAGAGAGGTTTTCCCAGAGGTCTGAGTATGAACTAGTGGGACAGAGCGGCGTATGGTGGTGGTCAATCCTGGTGGGGATAGCCCAAGGAGGGTCTTTTTTGTAAGGGTACAGGTCAGATATTTGAGGCGCTCATCAAGATCAAGTACCAGTGCTTTTGTCACTGTGGAACAACCCTAACTTTTACTATGACTGTTAGCATTTGCAGTTACATTTACTGTTACCATTACCATTGCCTTTTGCATTTGCAATACCATTTGCATTACTACTTGCATTTCCATTTCTGTTTGCATTACCATAACAGTTAGAGCTTGTGTTTGCATTCATGTTTCTTTTAGTGTTACACTTACTATTAGCATTTGCGTTTTCACTCACCATTACCATTACTGTTAGCGTTAGTGTTACTGTTATGGTTATTACACAGAAATGGGCAGCCATTTACTATTTATAGTGCACATTCTCAAAAAGAAGGGAAATTCATGGCAAATAACTCTGTTTAGTGCATCAGTTAGGGTTGTTCCATGGTGACAAAAATGAGGACATTTGGTGTTAGGGTTGCAACCCCTTGCACCCCATGCCCAACCCACCCCCACCAACAGGCATCAATGTGTGTGTCGGGGTCATCGGTCCTAACTCTCACCCCATTCTCCTATACTGCACCACCTCAGCTTATTTATACATGGAATGGGGTGAGAGTTAGGGCCGATGACTCCAACGCACATCCGGATGCCTGTTGGTGGGGGGCAGGGTAGGCATGGGGTGCAAAGAGTGGCAACCCTAACACCGAATTTCCTCACTTTTGTCACTCTGGAACAACCCTAACTGATGCATTAATAGAGTTTTTTGCCATGAAAAAAAAAATATACACACACACACACACACACACACACACACAGTGATGCACACCAGGATGAAGCACAACACTGCAGAATTTTGCAGTTCAGTTACTGCAGCAAACAATGCAATTTCATTGGGAGTTAATACCTTTTGTCATGCAGTAAACCTGTGACACTGTGCTTCATCCTTGCTGGCTTCACTGAATATATATATATATGCATATATATATATATATTATAGTGGCGCGGTCGTGCCACTATAGCTAGGGTTCAGCACTCACTTACTGTACATACTAAATTCAAAGGTTTGCATGTTAATAACTTTGGACCTATTCAACAGATTTGCCTGAAATTTGGAAGGCGTGGTGGGGCATGGTAGGTCTCTTGACGTGCCAAATTGTGTTTCAGTCAGACTTATGGTCTTTGCGTATGAAAGCACTGAATAATGCAAAATTATCCATTTTTGGAGTCACCTTTTGGGATTCTGGATGTGGTCCTGCATGGCCATCATGGTGTACCTTTCTGTGAGATGGCTCATTTGAAAGAGCATTGGTAGCTGAACATGCCACTTTTCATTTGGTGAAAAAATATTAAGGCATTCAAAAATTATGCAATGTTTAAGTTCCCATTATAAGTCAATGGGAACATTTATATGTATGTTTTGTGAACAAAGAATAGGGTTCTGGCAATCTCGTCCTGCCTGGCAATCAAAGAATTTGCAGCCTTGCGGTTCAAGAATCTTTGTCCCTGAGGATTATTTTAAATTCTTTGATCTCGGGGTCCGCCATCTTGCTTTCAGTTTTACAATCTGAAAAACACAAATATTTCGGCTCAGGGGTCACTTCTGAGATAAAACTTGGATGGGTTTTACTCGGGGGGCCCTGATCTATGGAGCCATGGCTTTGGTTCTATCCAAATCCATCCAGAAATAGAGTTATTAGCTTTTAAATTCTTCATTCGTGGCTCGCTAATGATCTTTGATCGCGAGCCTACAAATTCTTTGATCACAAGATTCTTTTATCATGATCGTGCATCACGAGCGAGGGATGAGATGGCTAGATTTAAAACTGTTGTTTCTGAGCCCAGGGGTGTCCTATTAAGTAAAATGAGGGTGGGATTTTCTCAGGGGTCTTCTTTCTGCCCATCTGAATAATTATAATTATATTTTAACTATCCCTGGTAGTCTAGTGGCCCCCACATCAAAACAAAATATAGTTATTTGTAATGCCCTGGTAGTCTAGTGCCCCCTCAATATGTATTGTTTTATACATCTCTGATAGTCTAGTGGCCCCCCTCGAGCTGTATAAAATGATTGTTATTCCTCATATCCCTGGTAGTCTAGTAGCCCCCCCAATCTGTATTAAAGAATATTACTTGTAGAGATCCCTGGTAGTCTAGCGGCCCCACAGCATAATAAAATATATGCTTACTTAGTATTTCCTGGTAGTCTAGTGGCCCCCCACCCAGCCGTGCCAGCCCACCCAGCACCCCCACACCCTTCCCTAGCCGGCAACTGGCACAGCCCACCTCTCACCTCCATGGCCAGCTGCCGACTATTTGCATTATGATTGGTAATGCAAAGAGGCACTCAGAAATATTTTCAGAGCACCTCTTTGCATTAGCACTAGTAATGGAAACAGTCAGTGGCTGGCCGTGGAGGTGAGAGGTGGGCTGTGCCAGTCGCCAACTGGGGAAGGGTGGGGGATGCTGGGTGGGCTGGCATGGCTGGGTGGGGGGCCACTAGACTACCAGGAAATACTAAATAAGCATATATTTTATTATGCTGAAGGGGGGCCACTAGACTACCAGGAATCTCTACAAATAATATTCTTTAATACAGATCGGGGGCCACTAGACTACCAGGGATATGAGGAATAACAATAATTTTATACAGCTCTAGGGGGGCCACTAGACTACCAGGGATGTATAAAACAATACACATTGGGGGGGCACTAGACTACCAGGGCATTAGAAATGACTATTTATTTTATTATGATAGGGGGGCCACTAGACTACCAGGGATACTTAAAACATTATTTTTGTTGCTCAGATGGGGCAGAATGGAGCTCCCTGAGCAAAACCCAGCCTAAGTTTACTTTGTAGGCACCCCTGGGATGAGAAAAACATTTCTAAATCTGGCCATCTCGTCCCTCATCTTTGATTGTGAGCATGCTATTTCTTTGATCACAAGCCTACAAATTCTTTGAGCGTGAGATTCTTTGATTGAGATCATGCATCATGAGCAAGGGATGAAATAGCTGGATTAAACCGCAATTCCTTAAATTTTTTGACTAATGACATTTTTAATTCCTTGTTCGTGAACCTGCAAATTCTTTGATCATGAGATTCTTTGATTATGATCGTGCATCGCGAGAGAGGGATGAGATTGACCAATTTAAAAATCTATTTTCTCAGCCCAGGGGTGTCCTAGGAAGTCAAATGAGGGTGGATTTTATTCAGGGGGCTTTGTTCTGTTGAACCATGGTGGTGGTGTACCACAATTCCTTCAATTTTTTTATTTATAAGGTTTTAAATTCTTTGTTTGTGAGCATGCAAATTCTTTGATCCCGAGGCTGCAAATTCTTTGATCATGATATTCTTTGATCGCCATCTTTGATCGTGAGGGGGGGACAAGATGGCCAGGTTTTTTTATAGTGGAATAGATAGGGAAATTTTAGTAATCTTTGATACTGAATATCTTGGAAACGGTTTGGTCTTTTTACTTGGCATTTGGAGAAAGAAAGGCAACATCCCACAGATGTGTCTTTTGGTGGTTTGGTCAAAAAATATTACAGGGCGGCTAAGTGACAACACTCCAAAGTTGACACTTTTTCACATAGGATAACATTATGGCGTCCATAACATTACTGGAATTGTTTGCCACCCTGTTGCAAAATAACGGTTTGGTCTTTTGGGCTGAAATTTGAAGGGAAGAAAGCCAATATCCCACAGATGTGCCTTTTCATAGTTGGCTGAAAAAATATTACAGGGCGGCTAAGTGACAGGACTCTGAAGTTGATGCTTTTTCCCATAGGATAACATTATGGCGTCCGTTGCACCTTTCAGGGCCCATATCTCAGAAACTGTGCAAGATATGGACTTTTTGTCACAAAAATGCTTAGTCCTCCCCTAGGAGGGCTAAGTAAAAAACTAGCCAGGAAAGTCATAATTCATATGAAATTTAAATTTTGTGCTTGTGTTTGCATTTCTGTTTTTTGTCTCTTTTGGTGTTATTGTTGGTGTTAACATTAGCATTTGGATTTCCAATTGTGGTACCATGAACCTACGCATTACCAGTTGCATTCTGTGCGTAATTCCATTTGTGTCTGCGTTTCTGTCACTGTTTGCTTTGGTGTCACTTTATGCTTGCATTTCTATTTCCGTTTGTGTTACCATTTACATTTGCATCACCATGTGTGTAACCATTTGCGCTTGCATTTGCATTGCACTTACTGTTACTATGTCACACAAAATCATGTGGGCCCCATGCTCCCATCAACTTGCACAACTTTCTACTTTTCTATTCTTTCTTAAAAAGTAAGGAAATTCTATGCAAAAACTTAGTTAATGCATCAGTTAAGGTTCTTCTACAGTGAGAAAAGGAGGAAATTTGATTTTGGGGTTCCCACCCCTTCCACCCCACCCCCAGCCTGCCCCCACCTACAGGCATTGGGGTGTGCGTTGGGAGTCATTGCTCTAACTCTCACCCCATTCTCCTACACTGCACCACCTCAGCTTGTTTACAAATGGGATGGGGTGAGAGTTAGGCTGATGACCCCAGCGCACCCGATTACTGTTGGTGGGGAGGGCGGGGATGGGGTGGAGGGTAAGGAATCTGTAAATTAATTTCACTTTTTCACTGTAGAAGAACCCTTAACTGATGCATTACCGTTATATATATATATATATATATATATATATGGTAAAAAACCCATGTAATGCATCAGTTAGGGTTGTTCCACAGTGACAAAAGTGAGGAAATTCTGTGTAAGGGTTGAAAATCCTAACTGCACAAATCCCCCCCACCACACACACACATATGCATGTAGGGGAAGGACCAAGGCAACGCAACCAATCACACACATTCAGCAGGAGGTGTATAGCTGTGTTACTGTAGGAAGTGGAGAAATCCAACTTGAGATATGGTACATTATTTACAAAGTTGTTCTTTGAGGTTGGTTCACATAAAGGTGAAGCAAGGTGGCAGTAGGGAAAATGGTGTACTAAGCTTAGTTTTCAACATGTGGGTGGTGAAAGGCATCGGGGCACTGCAATGTTAGTCTATGGCAAATTACTCAATTTTGGAACACTGTAAGTTTGTAATCCTTAAGTATTGTAGCACAATAGCAGGAAAAAGCATATATGTTGGACCAGGTCTTGGCAGCCTGCAAATGTCAGCCCAAAGGACCCAACCGTTTGCTTGCAGGATGATGGCAAAGATGTGCAGAAATTATGTGCATAGTTTAACAAAATACTTTCGCAAAGACGAAAGTGTCTTATCACAATATGTGTTTAGCGGTGCGTGAAATGTGTGGGATGACAGTTAGCAGTGACGACCCCATGCCACAGCCTGATGGGAGCATGTGTGTGTGGTTTCATGGTTTAGATAGTTGTATGTTATTCCTGTTGGTTGTGTGTGATTGGTTGTGTTGCCTTGGTCCTTCCCCTACTTGCATGTATGTGTGTGTGTGGTGGTTGTGGGGGTGGGGGGGAATGCGCAGTTAGAGTTTTCAACCCTAACACCAAATTTCCTTGCTTTTGTTGTTATTTTACAACCCTAACTGATGCATTAAATAAACACAAACAGAAATGCAAACGGAAACACGTACGCAAACGCAAATGGTAATGCACACAGTGATGCAAAAGGAAACACAAACAAAAACACTAATGGAAATGCAAATGTTAACAGTAATGCAAAGGCAAGCATAAACACAAAGGGTAACGCACACAGTGGTGTACACGGGAACGCTAGCACAAACGGTTACAGAAATGCAAGTGGAAATGCTAACTGTAACAGTAACTGAAACACATACACTTTTGTCCCCCAAAACTGCATTGAGAAACACAGTAAATATAAAGAATGTATTCATAATAATGGGCCTCGGAGCAGAAAATGAACACTTGGAATACTAAATTGCTTATATCTCAGGAACCGTGCGACGTAGAAAAAAAATTAAAATCTCATATTATTTATGACTTTCCTGGCTAGTTTTTTACTTAGCCACCTAGTGGGTGGCTAAGCATTTTCTGACTAAAAGTCCATATCTCGAAGCGTTTCCGAGATATGGGCCCCGAAAGGCGTGGCGGACACTGTAATGTTAGCCTATGAGAAACCATGTCAACTTCTGAGTGCCGTAACTTTGCAGCTCTGTAATATTTTGTCACTAAACCACCAACAGACACATCTGTGGGATCTTGGCTTTCTTTCCTCCAAATTTCAGCCTAAAGGACCAAACCATTCTTTTGCAGCAGGGTGGCAAAGATTTCCTATTCTTTTGGGCATAGCGTCACAAAGTGGTGTAATAAAAAAAATCACGAAAGTCTCGAATGTGTGACACTACTTTATGACACTACTGTTTGCAAAAATTTCAAAAACGTATTTCTGGGGTGTTTAACCCCCCAAAAAAGACATGGTTAGCATCCTCAGGGCTCGACTAGGTGAACACAGCAAGAGCTGTTTCCCTAGATGGCCCCAAATTTAAATGCCAAGCATTTCTTTGACCACCATCTGAAAACAAGATGGCAGATTTGCAACACTACAAGGGTAATTCACGACGCTAAAAACTGCATTTGCGACACTGTTGAAATTTTTGTTAACTTCTCCTGTTAACTATAATGGGAAACTTGTTTTTTGAATAACTTTTGAACAGTTTAATATTTTTTTATGAAATCTTCAAAAAGGCACATCGGGTACTCTGGCCACATGTTCCCTGAAGGTTTCAGACTGGTTGTGCACACCATGCGACCTGTAGGCATGAGCAAAGAATGCACAAAAAAGCATAAATATGACTTTCTATGGCACTATGTAGTTCCACAACCGTATATCCAACTGCTATGAAACTTGGCAGATCCAGAGATCTCTGGTACTGCTCTGTGCATACCAAATTTCAGTGCCAAAGTTATTAAGGTGCCAAATTTCACATTTTAACCTTAAATGGGGTACTCAACCTTAACTATAATGGCACTACTGTGCCACTATAATATAATATAATATATATATATATATATATATATATATATATATATATATATATATATATATATATATATTCTATACAAAAAACTGTGTTAATGCATCATTTAGGGTTAAAACACAAAAGTCAAGAAATGAAAAAATCTTTAGGGTTGCCCCTCCCCTGTGGATCTTCAATCATCCCAAGATTGACAGATGATAGGTGTGTCATTAGGGTCTTGAGGCTAAATGTTGCCCATTCCTTGTGTAAGCATATTGAGAAGCAACAATGAACAAAAATGGGGCAACATTTAGGCCTCACAACCCCAATGACACACCCCGTCATCTGTCAATCTTGGGATGATTGGTGGGTCCACGAGGGGAGGAGGGGCAACCCTAAAGATTTTTCATTTCCTGACTTTTTGTGTTTTAACCCTAAATGATGCATTAAAGCAGTTTTTTGCATAGAATTTCCTTACTTTTTGAGAAAGAATAGAAAACTAAGAACTCTGTACCATCAACACCCTCCAAATTTCAATGTAAAAGACCAAACCGTGTCCGAGATATAACATTTTAAAGTTTGAGATTTTTATTCTTTGGAGTTGCATAATTCCACGCCTGTTGACATTTTACAGATATAATGACTGAAAAGTACATCCATGACACTAGGGCTAGGTACCCTATCAATTTCAAGGCACCACCACAATGCAAAACACTGTCCACAAAATGTAAATTGCATCACACAATATCACTGCAAAAATATTTTCTCTGACACGTATATATGGTAATTCACAAGTACAGGACATGCTGTCAACACCCTCCAAGTTTCAAGTAAAAAGACCAAACCATTTCTGAGATATTTAAACTTAAAGATTGTGAACATTGGCCTATCTATTCCTTTATAAAATCTGGCCATCTTGTCCCTCCCTCACAATCAAAGATGGCGATCAAAGAATTTGCAGGCTCACAATCAAAGAATTTGCAGGCTCATGATCAAAGAATAATAAATGATGAAACTCGAATTTTAGGCAGAATTACATGAAACCACCACCCTGCCTCGATAGAACGAAGCCCCCTGAGCAAAATCCATCCTCATTTGTATTGCTAGGCCACCCCTGAGCTGAGAAATCTGAATTTTTCAAAGGGCCATCTAGTCTCGCTCTTGCGATGCAAGATCGTGATAAAAGAATCTCGTGATCAAAGAATTTGCAGGCTCACAATCAAAGATTGTTAGCGAGTCGTGATCAAAGAATTTAAAATGTTATAACTCTATTGTTTGACCATTTTAGGTGAAACCAAAGGCAATGGGTCAATAGATCAAAGTCCCCTGAGTAAAACCCATGCAGGTTTTACTTCAGGAGTAACCTGAGCCGAGATATTTGATTTTTTCTGACAGAATTTAAAAGACAAGATGGCAGACTTCGCAATCAAAGAATTCTCGGAGACAAAGATTCTTTGACCATGAGGCTGCAAATTCTTTTGACTGCCAGGTGGGACGAGATGGCCCAAACCCCATTATTTGTTCACAAAACAATGATATAAATGTTCCCATTGACTTATAATGGGAGCTTAAAAGTGCCATTACTTTTGAATGGCTTAATATTTTTTCACCAAATGAAAAGCGACATTTTCGGCCACTGAAGCCCTTTCAGATGAGCCATCTTGCAGACCAGCATGCCATACAACAGCCATGCAGGACCATGGGCAAAATCCCCAAAACTGCCTCCAAAACTGTTTTGGTGCGCAAAGACCGTCAGTCCGACCAAAACGAAATTTGGCAAATCAAGAGATCTACCATGCCCCACTACACATGTCAAATTTCAGGCAAATTTGTTGAATGGGTCCAGTGTTATTAACGTGCAAAATATTGGCTTTAACATAAAAGTGCCTTCATAACCCTAAATATAGTGGCACGACAGCACCACTATAATATATATATATATATATATAATATTGGCACAGTAGTGCCACTATAGTGAGGGTTGAGTAGCCACTTTAATGCAAAACCTCAAATTTTGCACCTTAATAACTTTGCCACCGTCTGACAGATTTGCCTGACATTTTGCATGCATGGTCTGGTACCATACATCTCTAGATCTGCCAAGTTGCATTATGGTCAGATGTACAGTTGAGGAGCTCGAGCACCGAATAATATGTGTAAATTATGTTTTTTTGCATGTTTCTTTGCTCGCACCTACAGCCCACAGTTTATGCATTTGGCTAAAACTTCAGGAAGTTGCAGTAAGGGGCCCGATGTGTCTTTCAAGATTTCATGAAAACATATTGAATGGTTCAAAGGTTATTAAAAAAAACTGTTTCCCATTATAATCTATGGGAAAAGTTAACAAAATATGCGAAAGTGTCACAGATGGCGATTTTTACTTTCGCAAATTACTCTTTTACTTTTGCAAATCGGCCATTTTATTTTCAGTTACAGCACAGAAAAATGCCTGGCATTTAAAATTGGGACCCTCTAGGGACACAATTCTTGCTGTGTTTACCTAGTCGGGTCCTACGGATGCTAGGCATATGTTTTTTGGGAGGATAGAACCTCCAGAAATATGTTTTTTAATTTTTTTTAAAAAGTACTTTCACAAAATACTTTTGCAAAAGTGGTGTCACAAATTTTTTTGCGACACTTTCATGATTTTCGAAAGCAATTTGTGAAAGTATGGCCAAAACCATTAGAAGTCTTTACCACCTTCCTGCAAAACGATGGTTTGGTCTTTTGGGCTGAAATTTACAGGGAAGAAAGCCAAGATCACACAGATGTGCCTTTTAGTGGTTTGGTGACAATATATCACAGTGCCGCAAAGTTACAGCACTCTGAAGTTGACAATTGTTCCCATAGGATAACATTACGGCGTCCACCACATCTTTTGGGGCCCGTATGTTAAAAATGGTTGAGATACGGACTTTTAATCACAAAAATGCTTAGTTCCCTGCTGGGGGGCAAAGTGCAAAACTAGCCTGGAAAGTCATAAATAATATGAGTTTTTTTCTTTCTACGTCATACGGTTCCTGAGTTATAAGCCATTTAGCATTCTAAGTGCTCAATTTCTGGTCCGAGGTCCATTATGCCCGCATTCTTTGTAGTCACTGTGCTTCTGAATGCACCTTTTTGGGACACAAAGTGTGTGCATTTGTGTTACTGTTACTGTTAACCTTTGCATTTACATTTCCGCTTGCGTTTCTGTTACCGTTTGTGTTTCTGTTTGTGTCACTGTGTGTGTTACCATTTGTGTTTCTGTTTGTGCTTGCATTACCTCTTGTGTTACTGTAAACTTTTGTGTCACTGTTGGTGTTAGCATTACAGTTTGCATTTGTGTTTGCATTTGAGTTACCATTACCATTTGCATTTCCATTACTGTTTTTGTTAGTCGTTCCATTTGCATCACCGTGTGCGTTACCATTTGTGTTTGCATTTGCGCTTGCTTTTTCATTTGCGTTACTGTTTACTTTTGTGTCTCTGTTTTCATTATCATTACCATTTGCATTTTTATTGCCATTTGTTTTTCCATTTCCCTTACAATTATCAACTGTACTTGTGTTTTCATTATCATTTCCATTAGTGTTTCCGCTTGCATTGCCGTTAGTGTTACTATTACCATTTGCATTTGTGTTTGCGTTACTGTTTGCATTAGCGTTTATGTTTGCATCACCATTACTGCTTTACTTTGCATTTCTATCAATGTTAGCGTTAAGTTCAGTGTTACCATTTGCATTTACATTTGCACTTGCGGGAGGACACAGACACATTACTGTTAGAAGATATACAAAACATGACAGCTAAAGGGGAGGTTCTGATAATGGGAGTCTTCAACATGCCGGATTCAGATTGGTCAATACCAGCAGGAACATCTGCCAGAACTAGACATATGGTGGATTCCCTGCAGGGGGAGGGCCTCAAACAACTGGTACAACAACCTGCAAGAGACAGGGCTATCCTAGATCTAGCACTGACTAACAGGGAAGGGATCACAGATCTCCAGGTAGAAGGTCACCTGGGTGCCAGTGACCATCACATGGTATGGTTCAATTTGCCCACTACATCTAAATAATCCCATTCCAAGGCAAAAATATGGGACTTCAGAGGAGCTGACTTTAATAAGATGGCCAACAGAGTTAAGCTAGCCCTGGCAAAAAGAAACAGAGGTGAGGGGGATACAGGTAAAGTGGGAAAGCATTAAAGATGCGATACTTGAAGCAACATCCCATTGTGCTAGACAGAAAAGGAAGTGCAAAAGAAGAAGGAAACCACTTGGGGGGTTCTCAACTACAGTAGCAGAAAAGGTCCGAGCCAAAAGGCTGGCCTTCAGGAAATATAAGGGAACACAGCGGGATGAAAATAGGGAGGCATACCAAACTGCCATAAGGGAAGCAGTGAAGGCAGTAAGGCAGGCAAAGTCCCAAACTGAGGAAACACTAGCATGAACAGTAAAAGAAGGTGACAAGACATTCTATAGATACATTAGTGAAAGGAGAAAGTCCAGAGGGGGTATTTCTAAGCTCAAAGGAGAAAAGGGGGCATGTGAGGAGGAGGACCCTGCAAAAGCATCTATCCTAAATAGATACTTTTGCTCAGTATTTACTGAAGAGAAGGTAGGGCAAGGCCCACAGCTCAGCACCATGGACACGGGGAGGGAGGTGAGCACTACTCCCTTCACAAAAGAAAGGGTCCTACAAGAGCTCGATAAGCTCAGGGTGGACAAGGCAATGGGACCTGATGGCATACATCCCAGGGTACTTAAGGAGCTAAGGGTGGAACTAGCAGAGCCATTAGCAGAACTGTTTAGTGAGTCTCTGCACACAGGAGAGGTCCCAGAAGACTGGAGAAGGGCTCATGTGATCCCGCTCCACAAGATTGGTAGCAAGGAGGAGGTAGAGAACTACAGACCAGTCAGTCTTACCTCAGTAGTGGGCAAGATTATGGAGGCACTTCTTAAGGAAAGGATAGTGCAACACCTGGAATCCATAGGGGCACAGGATCCAAGACAGCATGAGTTTACACAAGGAAGACCCTGTCAAACTAATCTCATAGATTTCTTTGACTGAGTAACCAGAGTGGTGGACCAAGGGGAATCAGTTGATGTCACCTACCTTGACTTCAGCAAAGCTTTCGACACTGTTCCACATAGAAGATTGATAAATAAGCTGGGTAGGCTCGGGGTGGGTCAGAAGTTGGTCAACTGAGTGGCAAACTGGTTGACAGGCAGAAAACAGAGAGTGGTGGTATATTGTATACAGTCAGAAGAGATGTAAGTCACAAGTGGGGTACCTCAGGGATCATTCCTGGGGCCAGTCCTCTTCAATATCTTCATTAGTGACATTGCAGATGGACTAGAGGGTAAGGCTTGTCTGTTTGCAGATGACACCAAGATCTGCAACAGAGTAGATGAACCAGATGGGGTGGGCAGAATGAGAAGAGAGCTGGATAAACTAGCAAAATGGTCAGAAGAGTGGCAACTGGGATTTAATGCAAAGAAGCGCAAGATCATGCACATAGGCAAGATAAACCCTGAAGCCACCTATAGGCTGGGAAGGGAGTTGCTGGCAGTCACAAAGGAAGAAAGAGACTTGGGCATCAACATCACTGATGACCTGAAATCATCCAAGCAGACCTCTAAAGCAGTAGGTAAGGCTAGGGGTATGTTAGGGTGTATTAGTAGGGGTATCACAAGTTGTAAGAGGGAGGTAATAATCCATCTTTACAAGACACTGGTTAGACCCCATCTGGAGTACTGCGTGCAGTACTGGAGGCCACACCTTCACAAGGACATTAACCAAATTGAGGCAGTCCAGAGAAGGGCAACCAAAATGGTGCAGGGACTGCATCAGAAGACATATGAGGACAGATTAACGTAGCTCAATATGCATACCCTTGAGCAAAGGAGGGAGAGAGGTGACATGATCGAGACATTCAAACACCTTAAGAGCTTTAACAAGGTGAAAGAGTCTAACATGTTTAAATATAAGAAAAATTGCAGGACAAGAGGACACAGCATGAGATTAGAGGGAGGCCGATTAAGGGAGAATGTGAGGAAATTCTTTTCCACAGAAAGGGTGGTGGATGCATAGAAAGACCTACCTTAGGAAGTGGTGGCTATGAATACAGTACAGGGCTTCAAACAGGCATGGGATAGGCATAAGGGAGCAATACAGATGAGTATGAATATGTAGACCACTGACAGAGCAAAGGCCAATGGCACATTTATAAGGTAGAAAAAGAAATGGGCAGACTAGATGGGCCTTGAGGTCCTTATCTGCCTTCAACTTCCATGTTTCTAAGTTTCTGTTAACATTTGCGTTAGTGGTTCCGGTTGCATCACTGTTACAGTTACCATTTGCATTTGCGCTTGTGTTTGCAGTATCATTTGCATTTTCATTTACGTTTGTGTCACCGTTACCATTACCACTTCACTTTGCTTTTCTGTCAACGTTAGTGTTATGGTTAGTGTTACCATTTGCATTTACATTTTTGCTTATGTTTCTGTTACCATTTGTGTTAGTGTTTCCATTTGCGTCACCATTACCATTACTGTTTGAGCTTGCGTTTGTGTAACCGTTTGCGTTTGCATTTATGTTTGCATCACCGTTAGTGTTATCATTACCACTTCACTTTGCATTTCCATCAACGTTAGCGTTACAGTTAGTGTTATTGTTTGCGTTTACGTTTGCTCTTACATTTCCATTACCATTTGTATTAGCGTTTAGATTTGTGTCACTGTTACCGTTACTATTTGCTTTTGCATTTCTGCTTGCATTCCCGTTTGGGCTTACATTTGCATCAATGTTAGTGTTATCATTACTGCTTCACTTTGTGTTTCTATTAATGTTAGCGATAAAGTCACCGTTAATGTTTGCATTTGCATTTGCGTTACCATTCGTGTTAGCATTTACGTTAGTGCCACCGTTACAGTTACCACTTTGCTTTGCATTTCCATCAATGTTAGCTTTATGGTTTGCGTTACCATTTGCATTTATGTTTGTGCATGTGTTTCTGTTATGATTTGTGTTACTGTTTCCTTTTGTGTCACCATTACCGTTACTGTTTCTGTTTGCACTTGCGTTTGCATTACCATTTGCATTTATGTTTGCATTTCTGTCACCATTTACATTACAGTTTGCATTTGCGCCTGCATTTCTGTTACCATTTGTGTTTGCATTTCAGTCACCATTACTGTTACTGTTAGCATTACTGTTATGGTTATTATGCAGACATGGGTAGCATGGTGGGAGCACGGGGCACGAAGGGTCCCGTGCTCCCACCACCACATACCATTCACTATGTATACTGCACATTTTCATTTCAGTCGGACATACAGTTTTTGCGAAGTGAAGTGACAAAAATTCAGCTTTTGCTACTTTTGTGCAGTCATTGTGTGGTTTATTGGGCTAAAACTTGGGACGTAGACTTCTCTTTCTTCAAGGAACATGCCACTTTTTGTTTGGTGAAAAAATATTGCTCCGTTCCAGAGTTATTGCCATTTGAAGTTGCCCCCCCATGCAATCAAAGAATTTTCAGCCACCAGGTCTGCCATTTTAGCGCATTTTCAGCCGCGAGGTCCACCATTTTGTGACGGTCATGGATGAGTTTCACAACCAAAGAATTCTTAAAGGTGCACAAATTTTATAATTGAATATCTCTTTTAAATGGTTTGGTCTTTTTACTTGAAATTCAGAGGGTGTTGAGGAGATGCCCTACAGATGTGAATTATGCAATTTAGGTGCTGCAAAATTAATTCACTGGGGAGATACTGACTGATGTAGCTGATGTTTTTTCCCCTTGGATTATGCATGCTGCTATTGACTTGCAATTTATAGGGCAGGTAGCCCTAGTGTCACTGACATGCTTGCAGTGGTTTGATGTGTAAAACATAAACAGGAGTGGAATTACAGTATGCCACTCTGATGAATGAAAATGTGGTTCATTCTGCTTCAATAACTTTTAAACCATGCCTCTGATTTGCCTGGAATTTGGAATGTAGAAAGATTTATCATAGATCTTCAACTGTGACAATTGACGGGTCACTGGCAGTTACAGTTGCTGACCTGTGGCTGCACAGTTGTTTGCTCATGGCGCTGTGCAACCATCGAATGGATGTTCACAAAATTTTGGACACATGGTGTGCTATGGTACATCTATTCTTTTACCAATTTTTGGTTCAGTCAGATATACAGGGCAAAAATGTTCTTTTCAACCGTTGAACAGATTTGGATAACATTTGGTATACATGGTCTGGTATGATACATGTCTTCATTTACCGATTTTCATTTCAGTCGGACATACAGTTATTGTGCAGCAAGTGACAAAAATATAGTGTTTGCTACTTTTGCACAATGTGTTGCCTGTGGTGCTGCACAGCCATTGTGTGGTTGATTGATCTGAAACCTAGGACATAGACAGCCCTTTCTTCAAGGAATATGCCACTTTATGTTTGGTGAAAAAATATTGTTCTGTTCCAGTGTTATTACCATTTGAAGTTGCCCCCCCCCCGCAGTCAAAGATTTTTAGACTGCCAGGTCCTCCATTTTAGCACATTTTCGGCTGTGAGGTCAGCCATTTTGTGGCAGTCATGGCAGATTCTCGCAATGAAAGAATTCTTAAAGATGCACAAACTTTAAAATTGAATATCTCTTAAACAGTTTGGTCTTTTTACTTGAAATTCGGAGGGTGTTGAGGGGTTGTGCCACAGCTGTGAATTATGCTGTTTAGGTGCTGCAAAATTAATTTGTTGGGGAGATATTGACTGATGTAGCTGATGTTTTTCCCATTGGATTAGACATGCTACTTTTGGCTTGCAATTTATAGGCTAGGTAGCCCTAGTGCCCTGGACTTGCCTTGCAGTGCTTTGGTGTATAAAACATAAAGGGGTGCAGAATTATGCAACTCCAACAAATGGAAATTTGGTTCATTCCACTTCAATAACTTTTGAACCATGTCCGATTTGCCTGGAATTTGGAATGTAGAAAGATTATTCATAGATCTTCAAATGTGACAATTTCTGGGCTGCTGGCAGTTATGGTTGCTGAATTGTGGTGCATGCTCATTATAGGGAAACTATTTATGTGCATTGTGAAAACTATGGTGAGCACATTTTGGGGTGTGCAGGAAGATCCCATTATAAGGTATAGTACACTCAAAAGGTATGGCACATGTATATTGCTATGCAGTGCTGGGCAATATTGTGGGAGCTCAGGGCCGGCCCACCAATATAAGCTATTCACTACTTATATTGTGATGCTATGGACAAATGTGCAAGTTGGTGGGAGCACAGGGCCCAAAGGGCCCTGTGCTCCCACCAACTTGTGCAACAATGTACTTACCTATGCTTTTTCAAAATGTAAGGAAATTCTTTGCAAAAAACTGCATTAATGCAACAGTTAGGGTTGTTCCACAGCAACAAAAGTAAGGAAATTTGGTGTTGGGGTTGAAAACCCTAACTTCGCATTCCCCCCCACCCCCACATACACATATATATGCAAGTAAGAGAAGGACCAAGGCAACACAACCAATCACACACAACTGACAGCAGGTAACAGAAATAACATACAACTATCTAAACCATGAAACCACACACCCATGCTCCCATCTTCCTCACACCAACAGATGTTGGGCTGTGGCATGGGATCGTGACTGCTAACTCTGATCCTGGATGTTCCATGCACCACAAAACACATATCACTATGGACACCTGGGCATTTTGGGCCACATGCAGCCACCAACACACAACACAGACTACACATATGGTATTTTGGGGTTCACAAGACACAAAACAGGATTTTGCACATTCCCTGAAATACTTTCGAAAATCATTTTCGCAAATGAGACAGTGTTGTGCTATGCACAACACTTTCGTGTTTGTGACAGTATTTTCTGACACTATTTTACATGCTTTTGCAAATGCAACACTTGTGTTTTCCATTTGTGACACTTTCGTGTTTGCGACAGTATTTTGTGACACTATTTTACATGCTTTCGCAAATGCGACACTTTTGTGTCTTCCATTTAAACACTTTTGTGTTTGCGAAAGTATTTTGTGAAAGTATGCTCCTAATGACTGCAGATCTTTGCCATCATCCTGTAAGCAAACAGTTGGGTCCTTTGGGCTGAAATTTGCAGGGTGGCAAGCCCTGGTCCCACAGATGTCCCTTTTCCTGCTCTGGTGCTAAAATACGTAAGGATGACAAAGTTACACTGTTCAGAAATTGAGCACTTTGCCATAAACTAACATTGCAGTGCCCATGACACCTTTCGCCACCCATATGTTGAAAACGAAGTGAGGTACACCGTTTTCTCTACTGCCAGCTTGGTTCACCTTTAGGTGAACTAACTTCATAGAACAACTTTGTAAATAATGTATGAAAGCTGAAGCTGGATTTCTCCACTTCCTACTGTAACACAGGTATACACCTCCTGCTGGTTGTGTGTGATTGGTTGTGTTGTTTTGGTCCTTCCCCTACTTGCATGTATGTGTGTGCGTGTGTGTGGCAATGGTGGGGGTGAATGGAATGTGGAGTTAGGGTTTTCAATCGTAATACTGAATTTTCTCACTTTTGTCACTGTGGAACAACCCTAACTGTTGCATTAACACAGTTTTTTTGCAAAGAATATATATATATATATATATATATATATATATATATATATATAGTATCTATCTATCTATATATCTATATACAGTATCTATATATATATATATCTATATATATATATTATAGATGCATGGTTGTGCATCTATAGTTAGGGTTGAGCAGGCACTTTGATGTTGAACCCCAAATTTTGCACATTAATAACTTTGCAACCATTTAACAGATTTGCATGACATTTTAAATAGACGGTGTCAGGTGGTAGATCTCTTGATTTGCCAAGCTGCATTTCGATAAGGTTTGTGGATTTCATGCAGCAAAGGTTTAGACAATTTTTGCAAATTTTTTCCTGTTTTTTCCTCATCATGCTGTGACCACACTGTTTAGAATTTTGGCCTGAAATTTTCAGGGTAGAAAGAGGTTATCCTAAGAAACAATCCTGCATTGGTTTGGTGAAACAATAATAATCCATTCCAAAGTTATTAAATTTTAAAAATTAGGGTTCTGAGCATGCTAAGTTCTGTCTTTGGGATAGATGTAGTTTTGATCAAGGATTCCTGGTCACAAATGGCTCACAAAAAATGATTGCGAAAAAAGGGATCCTTTTTGTGAGAAAATCCCAGTTCATCGACTGCCATTTGGTTTTTTTGCTTAGCAAGGGGAGAAACCAAAACCTTATAACTTGCCCCAGGGAAGTCTTTTGTAAAAACCATGGCATGGGTTTTGGTGAGGGGGATGTCCTCTACCCACCCATGCCTTTAGTTTTTTGCAGTTATTTAAAAAACAGTAGTTTTAAATCTCACAAAATGGGATCGGCTTGCAAAAAGGGATTGCGAAGAGGGATCGATTGGCTCATGAAAAGGAATCACGAATAAGGATTTTTAAAGGCCACTGAAAAGAAACAATTTGGAATTTCAGGCTGAAATTTTCAGTGTAGAAAGGGCTTGCACTAAGGAACTGACATTTACCAGTTTGTTGAAACAATTTAAATTGGTTCCATAGTTATAGGACTTTAAAATCCCTTTTGATGATCCCTTTTTGCAAGCTGATTCCTTTTCACAATCCCTGTTTGTGAGCTGTCAAAATCCCTTTCTGTGAGGGAGAGGGTCACATGACCCCACCACATGAACAGGGATCGGCTCGAGAAAAGGGAATGCAAAAATGGATCAGCTCGTGAAAAGGGATTGCTAAAAGGGATTTTAAAAAGGCACTGCAAACAAACAGTTTGCACTTCTGGGTTGAAATTTTCAGGGTATAATAAGCTGGCCCTAAAGATGTGACTTTTGCTGGTTTGGTGATAAAATTGACATTCCCTCCATAGGTATAAGATTTTGAAGTTTGGACATTTTTCCATTACGGAGTGATGGATGTGTAATTTGAGCCCTGCACTCCCAGAGGGAGTTGCAGTGGTGGGAGTGCAGGGCCCAGAGGGTCTTGCACTTCTACAGGGAGATGGATACTATTATGCAGTTATGTGACTTCAGGGTCCTTTGTTATGCAGTAGTGGGAGTGCAGGGCATGGAGGGCCCTGCGCTCCCTCAGTGAAAGGACAGTTCGTTACAATGTCTGTACACTTATGGATAGATGGGGCCCTGTGCTCCCAAAAACATATAAGGTTAAGCTTAAACTTTCTAAAAATGTAAGGAAATTCATTGCAAAAAGCTTTGTTAATGCATCAATTAGGGTTGAAGTGACAAGTAAGAACATGAGATGTTAGGGTTGACACTCTAACATCTCCCCCACCTCACTACCCCACTCAACCCCCACTGTCCACAGACCAATAGGCAATGGGGTGTGTCTTGGGTACATCGGGCCTAACTCTTGCCCCATTCTCCTATACTGTACCATGTCAGTTTTCTTACACTTGGAATGGGGTGAGAGTTAGGGCTCATGTCCACAAGGCACACCACATCACCTCACCTGTTGTTCTGTGGATGGTGGGGGCGGTGTGGGGTGGCAAGGTGGGAGAGGTGTTAGAGTGCCAACCCTAACATCTCATTTCCTTACTTTTGTTGCTTCAACCCTGACTGATGCATTAACAAAGTTTTTTTTACAAGATATAGTTAGGGTTGAGTAGGCACTTTAATGTTAAACCTGAAATTTGCCTGTTAATAACTTTGCAACTGTTAAATGGATTTGCACAAAATTTGAAATTCACAGTGGGGCATGGTAGATCTCTTGATTTGCCAAGTTGCGTTGTGGTCAGATGCATGGTTTTTGTGCAGTAAAATGCCAACATATACATTTTTCACCAGTTTTGTGGCCAGTTTTGGGGATTTTGTCTGTGGCACTGTGTGGCTGTCATGTGGTATGATAGTCTGAAACTTGGCATGTAGAAAGAGCTTGGGTCAAGGAACATGCCACTTTGTATTTGGTGTAAAAATATTAATCCATTCAAAAGTTATTAAAGTTTTTAACTCCCATTATAAGTCAATGGGAACATTTATATGGTTGTTTAGTGAAAGAAGAATGGGGTTCTGGCCATCTGGTCTATCCTCACAACCTAAGAATTTGCAGGCTCATGGTTGAAAAATCTTTGGTCGCTAGACATTTATCGGTCGCGACAGCTACCATCTTGTTTTCAGTTTGTGGTTGGAAAAATACAAATATCTCAGCCCACGGGTGACTTCTGAAGTAAAGGAAGGATGGGTTTTGCTCAGGGGGCTTCCCTCTATTGACCCATGCCTGTGGTTTCATTCAGCTGTGTCAAGAAATAGAGTTTTAAACTTTGAAAATCTTTGGTAGCGGCTCACTAACGATCTTTGATCGTGAGTCTGCAAATTCTTTGGTCATGAGATTATTTTCATTTACGAGCTTATTTCATGATTCCCGACCAGATGTCCAGGTTTTTTTTGGACCAGATCTCCCTGGGAGGGACCAGATAGCCCAAATTTCATGGCCAGATGTCCTCTGATGGCCAAAAATTATCTTAGGTAGCGAGGTCGTGGCCAATTCTCGCAACCAAATAATTTTTGAAGGTGGTAAAACTTTAAAATGAAATATCTCTGAAACAGTTTGCACTTTTTACTTCAAATTTGGAGGGCTTTGAAAGTATGTCCCAGACATGTGACTGGTGCTGCTTAAGTGTTGGAAAATTAATTTATTGTGGAGATACTGAGTGACATACTTAACATTTTGCCCATAGGATTATGCATGGTGCTATTCACTTGAAATGTATAGGGTAGGTAGCCCTAGTGCTTCAGAGGTGCCTTTCAGTGGTTTGGTGTGTAAAACTTAAACAGGAGCAGAATTATGCCACTCCAATGAACGAGAAATGTGTTTGTTCCACTTCAATAACTTTTGAACCATGCGTCTGATTTGCCTGAAATTTGGAATGTAGAAAGATTAATCGAAGATCTTCAATTATGACCATTTTTGTGTCATTGGCAGCTATGGTTACTGAATTTAATGAATTGTGGCACATGCGCATTATAGTTATTGGGAAAGTATATATGTGCACTGTGAAAACCATGGTGAGCACATTTTTAGGTGTGCAGGAAGATCCCATTATAAGGTATAGGACAGTTCAAAAGGTATGGCAGTTGCATATTGTTATGCAGTGCTGGGCAAAGTGATAGGAGTGCAGGGCCCCCACCAATACATGTGATTCATTACTTATATTATGATGTTGTGCAGAAATTTGCAAGTTGGTGGGAGGCGTGGTCCCAAGGGGCCCTGCTGCCCAATTAACTTCCACGACAAGGTACTTACCTATGCTTTTTCAAAAAGTCAGGACATTATTTGCTAAAAACTTTGTTAATGCAACAGTTAGGGTTTTCTACAGCGACAAAAGTGAGGAAATTCAGAGTCAGGGTTTTCAACCCTAACTCTGACTTCCTCCCCACTGCCACACATACACACACACACAGACACACAGATAGGCACACACACACAGAACACACAACTGAGGGAGGCAGTACAAGGCAGAACAACCAATCACAGACACACACCATAACACAACAGAAATAACATAGAACTTCTTACACATACCACAACAGACATCCATCATCATGTTTCACCATCTATATCACTTCTGCTGCCATCCCCGTCTCTTGGGTGCATACACTGACATCCTCTACAAGCATCTGAGATGCTCCTACCAATACATGTGTTTTATTACTTATATTATGCTGTTATATAGAAATGGGCAAGTTGGTGGGGGCGCGGGGCCCAAATGGCCCTGTGCTGTCACCAATACATGTGTTTTGCTACTTATAATATGATGTTATGCAGAAATGGGCAAGTTAGTAGGAATACATGTATTGTGCTATTTATATTATGGTGTTATGCAGAAATGGGCAAGTTGGTGGGAACATGGGGCTATGTTGTTATGCAGAAATGGGCAAGTTTGTAGGGGTGCAGGACCTGAAGGGCCCCGCACTCCCACCAATACATGTGTTTTACTACTTATATTATGCTGTTATGCAGAAATGGGTAATTTGGGGCAAGTTAGTGGTAGTGTGGGGGCCCGAAGGGTCCCGGGATCTCACCAACACATGTACTATGCTACTTATATTATGGTGTTATGCAGAAATGGACAACTTGGTGGGAACATGGGGCTATGCTGTTATGCAGAAATGGGTAAGTTAGTGGGGGCTGGGTCCCATGCTCCCACCAATACATGTGTTTTACTAGTTATATTATGGTGTTATGCAGAAATGGGCAAGTTGGTGGGGGCATGGGGCTATGCTGTTATGCAGAAATGGCCAAGTTGGTGGTAGCATGGGGCTATGCTGTTATGCAGAAATGAGCAAGTTGGTGGGAACGTGGGGCCCAAAGGGCCCTGCACTCCCACCAATACATGTATTTTACTACTTACAGTATGCTGTTTTGCAGAAGGGTGTACACATCCAAAAGACTGGGATGGCAGCAGAAGTGATACAGTTGGTGAAACATGATGATGGATGTCTGTTGTGGTATGTTTAAGAAGTTGTATATTATTTCTGTTGAGTTATGGTGTGTGTGTGTCTGTGATTGATTGTCTTGCCTTGTACGGCCCCCCAGTTGTGTGTGTGTTTTTTGTGTGTGTGTGTGTGTATCTGTGTGTGTATGTGTGGTAGTGGGAAGGCAGTTGGAGTTAGGGTTGAAAACCCTAACATCAAATTTCCTCACTTTTGTCACTGTAGAAAACCTTAACAGTTGCATTAACACAGTTTTATGCAAAGTATATATATATATATATATATATATATACACACACACACACATATAGAGAAAGAGAGATAGAGAGATGCACTGTGGGTAACATAGCCATATCACCAAGCAATAAGTAGGGCTGGCTAGGCTTTTAGCAGAAGGGTGAAGTTCAGAATGGCCCGACAATCTGCAACGTCTGAAAGCAGCAAACCAGAGATAATGTGTTTGTTAATATTTTATCCTTGCTAGGATGCATCAGTGTGCTACAGCTGTTTGGCTCAGACTAGGACACAGAGATGGACTGGTTTAGATAATAGTGAGATCAAAAGGGGAAAATAAAGAAAAGGACCTCAATGCAAAAGCATCAAAGTAAGTATTACACTGATAGTGCATTGACTATGACGACAAATGTTAAAAAAACACAAAATGACACACGTTCTCTAAGGGCAATATGCAGTATGTAAATCATCATGAAGATGTTAAGTTGTCTAGGTTTAAGCAGTGCTGTAAGGTGCAAAATGTCCACAGAAACAAATAAAGCAAACATGGCCTTATTGAGACCCTACCTCATGAACAATGTCAGTGAAATTACACTAATTAGGTCCAAAAGGTGATTTCATAGTTGGTTGTTGAAATCATCTTTCAGTCAGGATTTGAAAATTTTCACTGGTTTTGTTCATGAGGTGGGGTCATAAGAAGGGTATGTTAAAAACTTGAGGACAAAATCTGTAAAAATGGTTAACATATGCATACCCATTGAAATTTTCCTACGCTCACTTGCAACTTTGGCAACAGTAAATATTTAGACCCCAAATTTTCAACACAGCCATTTTTTTCCATATACACTTTAAGCTGCCACAGACCCAACAGGGTTTATGACCCCTTCCTTGGATGGGTACATCCTCCTGCCATGTTCCTCCAGCTCGTCCATCCCCCCAGAGTTCCCCTGTGGATTCCCCCTCCGCAGCAGGGCAAGGGTGCAGAGTGCCATCATGCTCTGCCCCCCCAGTACATCAAATCTGGTGTTGGGGGTAGACTCACCAGAGTGATCAGGCCATCATGGGTCCTGCTGTGTCCCAGAATTTTCTGCCATTTTCTCCCACAACCACATATGTGGAATGGGTGGGTAGGCAGTCTCCACCTCCATGGAAGCAGCCAATTGCCCTAGACATGGGCCAACCACTTACATTGCTGCATGCTTGCACTGACCCCCAGCCACTGTTAGGAGTCAGCAGACAGCACACAGCACAAATCCCCCCACCACAAGGAAGGAGAGCAGTCATCCAGATGCTCTATCCTTCCTCACCTGGCCAACCCCTGAGTGACCTGAGTCCTTTCCCGAACCCAGGTCACCAGCATAGCATGAGGTAAGGTGTCCAGTTCTTTAATTCTCAGTGCCACCAGGCCAGTTACATAGCCATTTTTTTACAGTACCTCATAAACGTGACAGCTGTCATTTTTCAAATCTTGACAGCACTATCATTATGCACCTATGGCATGGAATGACAGTGCAGTGGTGTGTAATCACATTTTGCCAGAGATTTGGAAAGTTTCACAACCGAGTACTTGAAGGGTGGAAATAAGGATGCTGACAATTTGGTTGCTGTTGTCCTACACACAGAGCAGGGGCTGGAGGCCCCTGTGCTTCCACAGCAGCATACATATACTGTATGCATTTATGGAGGGATTGGAGCTCAGGACCTGAAGGGTCCTACACTCCCACAGGCAAATAAGGATACAATTACACTATCTTAAAAAAATATGGATGGATGGGGGCCTTATACTCTCACAGGCAAATAAGGATAGGATTATACTATTGCAGAAACTAAGGAAATTCATTGCAAAGTACTTTGTTAATACACTAGTTAGGGTTAAAGTAAAAAGGAAGTAGGGAAATGTGGCATTACGGTTTCCAATCCTGACAGCCCACCCCTACCCAGCAGGCAGAAAATCAGGCATGAGGTGTGCCTTGGAATTGTCATGCCTAACACTTACCCCATTCTCATACACTGTACACATCTCAGCTTATTTAGTGATGGAATGGGGTTAGTTTTAGGCTTAAAAAACACAAGGCACAACTCACACCTGATTTGCCGCCTGAAGGGAGGGGTTGGGGTGTTAGGGTTGGAAACCCAAATGCCACATTTCCCTACTTTTTTCACTTAAACCCTAAATAGTGCATTTAAATGATTTTTTTTTATTGCAGTAAATATACTGTACTACAGGAATTGTTTACGTGCCTTTAATATTCGCTATGTTTGCAGTTTTGAAAAAAAAAACATGAACAATAGTGGATAATGAAAATTTGCAGACACGAATAGCATGGGTTGACACGGAGTCTGGAGTCAGTTCTCAGCCATGACCCTGTCCGATATAATTTCTCCATTCCAGTACTGTTTGACACTACAGCAAAGGAAAAGCAATGCAGAATGTGGCAGTAATATACAAATATGGGATGCCGATGCATGACAGCACAAGAAGAAATACAGTCAGGCGGACAGGGTGGGTCTGTAATTGGGTCTGTAATCAGTGGTGCTTTCGGAGAGAGGGAGGTTTACCTGGATTTACCTTTTAAATTACTAGACTGCACACATTAAATAAACCAAAACTGTGCCAATAATATACAAATATGGACAGTGCAAGACTTACAGAAGAAGAAAAAATACAGTTGGACAGATAGGGTGGGTCTGTAATCAGTGGTGCTGCTGGGGGGTCCCTTTAAATTAATCAGACTGCACACATTAAAGTTAAACATTTTATTGACTTCAGTACAGTAACAAATCAAAGAGAAATCAAAAAAATAAAATAGAAATTGAGGCATAATGAGGCAATATTATACAGTATTGTACAGTATTTCATTCATAGTCCCACAAATCTGTAAATCAAAACCAAAAGAAACCAACAGAATCTCATTCAGTATTGGAGCACAGTGTTTAATCCAATAAATTTCAATGTAGCTCTTCATCAGTTCAGACAGTCTGCTTATGCAATGGTGATTCCAGCATCAACAAATCCATGGATGCAATCTTCTTTCTTTTCTTTTAGGCAGTCAAAGCTACATTCAAGACTTTAAGCATGTTTTTCAATGAGTGCTGTGAATTTCAAATCCACCTTAACATTTTTTATTCCCTCATTCAGCTGGTTGGCAACCATTCCGGCATACCATTCAGTGAACATTTTTTTAACTCATCGTTGTAAAGTTTATTTATGGATACATCCAGAGGCTGTAGTAAATCTGTACAGGATGAAGGGATGAAGACTGGGATATAACCCACATTTTCCAGCAGTTGGAGAACTTGTGTGATGGTATGTGCCCTAAAGAAATCAAGAATTAGAAGTCCCTTCTGTTTAGTGGGCAAACACATTTGCACCTTGATTGATTCAAAGTACGGCACTAGAACAGAGGAGATGTAGTAGCACATTGTGACTTTATTAGACAAGTGGTTGGGAGACTGTGTGATACACCAGTCTTCTGGGAATTTGTGGAGTGGGTGGCAAGCAATTATTTTTCCCTTATATATCACCTGCAGGGCCAAAAAAATCACTGGAAAGGGTGCAAGCCAGCACAACAGACACCTGTCATTTGTCCCACTATCTGGTGACAGCAACTTGTCTTGATCTTGTTTCAGCCATGGTCCATTCAGACACAGGGACCATAGTCACCCCAGTTTCATCCAGATTTACCACTAACTGGGGCATGATCAATTCCAGTGCTGCAGCTGTTGCTATTCATGACAAGAATCCCTGCTCAGAGCAACAAAATCTGCTGGTGTCTTGCATGCAGCTTTAGTGCCTTTTCGACGGCTGAACCCCATGTGGTTCAGAAATCCTCATGCCCATTTAGTGGTTATAGTGACATTACCACCATTCCCCAGCATTGTCTGTGAACTGTTAGATTTAACAATTTCAAGAGCTACTGTCTGAACCACCCTGGCATTCATTAATGCACCCTCTGATCTCAAACTATAGATTATGTGCCATAGTTTCTCCTCCACATCCACAAATAGTAACATTGGCCTGCCTGGTGGTTTTGTGGGCAAACAGGGGGCTATCAGAGTAGGGTCCAGAATTTGCCATAAGCTGGCTTTATAGTCAGCTTTAAATTTGTGTACAGATGACTTGTTAATTGTGCTGTTATACTTTGCACTATATAGCCTTACAGCAGCCATTATACCATTCTTGGTGGCATAGCATCCCAGTTCAAAACAAGCATTTGTCAATGCCAAGTGTTGCTTGCTGTCATTAGCAGTGGAAGTGCAGGAGTTAGACAGATGCAGTATAGGAATGGCAGTGAAGTATTGAACTGACACCAGCTCCACCCCCACCCTGCAGAGATGGACAGACATTGGGGTGTGCCTTTGGGTCATCGCCCATAATGGTCATGACATTTCACCTCACCCTACCCTGCAAACACTTACAAGTGTTGAGGTGTGCTTTGAAGTGTTCAAGCTTTACACTCACCTCATTCCATAATGAAATACACTGAAATGGGTGCAGTATGGAGAATGGGGTGAACTCTGGGGCCAAAGGGTCCAAGGTGCACCTCGATGCCTGCCACTGGCTTCAGGGTGGGGGTGGAATGGTATGAGTATTACTGTCAACAATCCCAAGTCACACCCCTGACGCCTGTCAGTCCCTTCAGGGTAGGGCGTTATGGTCGAAAACCCTAACACCTTGGGCATTTCTTGATATTTTTACTCCAAGTTTTCAACATAGGCTTTTTGTGATCCCCCGCATGAACAGTGACACTATCAGTTCATTAAGCTGAAAGGTGATTTTGCACAGTGACTGCGCCATTTGGCGCCACAGAAGCAAAAACAAATTTTGAACAGGATGTGAAAAATGACAGATGTACTGTTCATGAGGAGGTGTAAAAAATGGCAATGTTGAAAATTTGGAGTTAAAATATAAAAAAACTGGTGAAGTCACGAGTGTACTTAGAAACTGTGCAACACACACACCCATAATGTAATTAGGTTTGGGATTTTTTACAGCAGATTTTCAACATAGGCATTTTGGGACCTCCGGTCATGAACTGTGTTACTGTGATTTTCGTAATCTATCCCGAACACTGATTTCCCACAGCGATCATGCTATTCTGCGCCAGAAGTGTGAAAACACATTTTGACCAGGGTGTGAAAAATGACAGCTGTACTGTTCATAAGGAGGTGTGGAAAAATGCCAGTGTTGAAAATCTGGACTGAAAAGATTATGAATTTGTGAACTTACGAGGGTGCGTGTTAATTACACAATGCACGCTCATAACACAGTCATTTTATGGACTTTTGTCACCAAATTTTCAACATAGCCAGTTTGAAACCTCTGCTCATTAACAGTATCACTGTGATTTTCTTAATCTGTCTCAAACATTGATTTCACACACCAACCACACCACTGTGTGCTACATGTGTGAAAACACATTTCAGGTGAGATGTGAAAAATGACAGTTGTACTGTTCATAAGGAGGTGTGGTAAAATGGCAATGCTGAAAATCTGGAGTGAAAATATTAACAACGCTCGAGGTTACAAGTGTGCGTTGGAACTGCGAAACACACGCTCATGAAACAGTCATTTTGGGGAATATTTTCATCACATTTTTAATATTGGGATTTTGGGAGCCTACCTCATGAACAGTGTCACTGTGATATTCTTAATCTGTCCTGAACATTGATTTTGCACACCGACTGTGCCATTTTGTGCTACATGTGTGAAAACACATTTCAGGCAAGATGTGAAAAATGACAGCTATACTGTTCATATGAAGGTGTGGTAAAATGGCAGTGTTGAAAATCTGCAGTCAAAATATTATAAAAATACTTGAAGTTACAAGTGTGCATAGGAACTGCGCAATGCACATTTGTAAAATAGTCATTTTTAGGAATTTTTTCACCAAATTTTCAACATAGGGATTTGGGGGGCCTACCTCATGAACTGTGACACTGTCATTTCATTAATCAGTTCCAAAGGTGGTTCCACACAGTGACCGTGAAATCACCATTTGGGACCAAATAACAAAATGACAGTGATTGAGTTCATGAGGTGGGGTCCCAAGAACCCCATGTTTAAAATTTGGTGAAAAAAATTCCCAAAAATGGCCGAGATAGGCACCAAAGTTGAAAAAAAAAACAACATTTATGCCATTATATAGCTTACCGGCATTTCTTCAGTTCGTGGTTGGTTTTGAAGAGTGCAAACACATGTTCCCGGTCCACCAAAGATCATTGCGCCAGCCTCCAGGGGTAAGTATGGGGTGAGGGGATGTGGGGAGGTGGCGTACGCAGAGGGTGGGCACGGGCTGGGGAGGGTGGCAAGAGAATCAATGAGGGACCGTTTTTTTCTTCTAGGTCTTTTTTTTTTCTTTAAAGATGACAGAGGATTTTTGCCATACTGGGATGGGCTCCCAGTGTGGCACCAGGTAGTTTGTTTGGGGGGATCAGTGGAGCCAATGGGGGATTGGGCACCCCTGTTGGCCAAGAAGACTTTTGCCATGCTGGGGTGGGCTCTCAGAGTGGCAGATGGAAGTTTGTTTGAGGGGGCAGTGGAGCTGACGGGGGATTGGGCACCCCTGTCGGCCATACAGTGTGCTGGGGGGAAGCATGAGCCATGTGGGGGGTGCATTATGCTGATGGGGATTGGGCTACCCTGTTGGCAAATGAACAGGAGAGGGAGTCATGCTGATTGGGGGATTGGGCATCCCGGCTTTTTTTTTTTATTATTGAAATGTTTTGCCAGGAAGGCACACTGAACAGCGGGTGGCGGCTCTCTGTCAGCTTCCTGGGGACTGTGAGAGGCCAACGGAGAAGCTGTCACCATGGGACATGACACAATCAGCTGTTTTGGTAGCTTGTAATGCACCAAAACAGCTGATTGCGAGGTGACGTGGCTGGATTTCTTGACGCATAGTGGCATGCTCCCTAACTGCTGACATGATGTGTTTCTTGCACATGCATACAAGCAACACATTGAACCTCACCTGAATATTAGGCATAAGATGAAGGATGCTGCTACTTGTATGGGGGTGGGTTACAGGTTGCCACCTCCTTTGCAAAAGAGGATGCGATTTCAACATCAACTACTGAGCAGCTAGATATTTTCTGAACATCAATGTCAGTTATATCTACATGGTATTCATGCTCTCCCTGCATGCTAGCATTCAACCACTTCAGTAATGACATCCTTCTGCAGATTGCACATCAATAAGGTAAGAAGACCAGCAGACTTTGGTCAGCGGATGTACGAGCAGATCACTGAAATTCAGAGTGAGGTTTATTAATGGGCTTAATGGACATGTAATTGCCATCTGTTTTAATTACACACTGAGGTTACTGAGGTTACTTTCAGTCATATACCGTGATTGCAGTGCAGTAGTTAACAACCATTTAACTGTGGTTATGCTCTTTTACACTCTTTCAGCAGCTAGTTTGCTGCTGCACTGTAACTTCGACACTTCAGGCGGATCAAAGCCCGAACTTTATCAGCTGCAAATGTGCTGTCACTTCGGAGATCGCAAATATTGCAGGGCATGAATATTTTCTGTAGTACAGTATTATATACACAATAATGGATGGAGCAGTATACCTAACATGAATTTAATGGTTGCCCAAGGTGTGGGATGCTACCTAAACCCAGAGGGCGGAGCCTGAGGGGTTTATCAAAGCATCCCACACTGAGGATGACCATGACATTTGAGTTTAAGTCACTTCCCCATCTGTTATCATTTATCATTGCTGGTCAGCAATTATGTTTTCATTTAGATTTAGATAGTGGTTGCAATCACTGCTTACCACATTTAAGCAGGTCGGAGCCCTTCCTGCTACCACTTCCTGTTCGGTGCAGCCGAATGGCAGGATTAACCAGATAGAATTTCTTTTTGCGTTTTATTAATATTTGAGCAGAAACTGATGAGGACTGGGTGGAACTGTTACTTTTTAAAAAGAAAAATGATGAGGTTTGCTGGTCTGGCAGCTCCTTGCCATGCAGAAGAAGGAGCCACCATGTATCTGAAACTGTTTAGCCCACTCAGGAGGAGGAGGAGGAGGTGAACAGCCAGTCAGGTAGCAGCTGTTCTTCAGTGACTCGGCGCATGCTCACCATTATAACCCACGGGTTATAACAGCAAATAATAACTCAGACAGTGCATATAAAAAAATTGCTGACCAGTTATTATATATACAGTAAGGCATGACGTGAGTGCATAATGGGAAATTAATGCACACCTGAGGTGTGGGATGCTACATAAACCCAGAGGGCGAAGCCTGAGGGGTTTATTAAAGCATCCCACACTGAGGGTGGACATTAATTTCTCATTTATGCACTCAACCCCCTGCATTGTTATATGTAATTGCTTGCTTGCATTTTTTCTCCTCATTGAGGAGAAACAAATAGTGTACAGTACCACAGAGTTGCAAGAAGAAATTTATTGAGCAGAACATAGCAAAGTTTGTATACTGTTGGCATACTGACTAAACTGTAACTGTTTAAATGAACTGTGACAGAATTAAGGCAGTAAAATGCCTAAAAAAAATTTTTGTTTCAAATGCATCCTAATAGCTTGGCAGAAGACTCTAGGAGAAAGGACTGCTGTGTGACTGAACTTCTCTGCTGGGACTAAAGTAGAAGAACTTTTGTATTTAGACCTTTAATTTGGGGTAAAAAACTAACATACAAAACAAAACAAAAAAAAGTGTGTGTTTGGGTTAACTGAACTGAATGGGTAACTGAAAAGTCATCTAGGTGTAAATCTCAGGTGTCTGAAAGGACTTAACTGTTGTGAGGTTTAAATTACTTGTAGAAAGATCTGGTAAGTAGGGGGAGTGGCTTAGCTAGAAGGAAGCTACATTTAAAGACTGCCTTAGAAAGATTCTGCTAATAGCTTGGCAGAAGACACCAGGAGAAAGGACTGCTGTGTGACTGAACTTCTCTGCTGGGACTAAAGTAGAAGAACTTTTGTATTTGGACCTTTAATTTAGGGTAAAAAACCTAACATACAAAACAAAACAAAAAAGTGTGTGTTTGGGTTAACTGAACTGAATGGATAACTGCAAAGTCATCTAGGTGTAAATCTCAGGTGACTGAAAGGACTTAACTGTTGTGAGGTTTAAATTACTTGTAGAAAGATCTGGTAAGTAGGGGGAGTGGCTTAGCTAGAAGGAAGCTACATTTAAAGACTGCCTTAGAAAGATTCTGCTAATAGCTTGGCAGAAGACTCCAGGAGAAAGGACTGCTGTGTGACTGAACTTCTCTACTGGGACTATATTGCCCTCCTTCCCCACCCAAAGCTAGTTCTATTTTTATAGGCACAGGATTTGACTGACAACAGGAACTTCCTGTTTAGGGGCAGGAAGTGAGTGATCACAGAACCACCAAGGACCCACCATCCTAGAAGGGCAAGAGTAGCTCTCCAGCCCCCTCTAGCTGCTGGAGGTCTGCCTCTGAACAAGTAAGCGGTCTACTGAGAAATATAGGATATTCTTGTCTCAGAACAGGACAATCAGGAGCTTAAAGGCACACAGGCAGAAAGTAAGGAGAGAGAAAAAAAAACAGAGGAAAGAGTAAGGATTGCAAACAGTTAAGGAGCCAGAAATAAGACATGATTGAGTGGCAGTGCAGTGGCTGTGGAGCAGCAGTCTTCCGGGAGATGTTCTGGAGGATGCGGTGTTGTCCCATCTGCAGGCACCTCTCTGGGCTGAGGGAGGAGGTTGCTCATCTCCAGGCTGAGTTGGCCAGGATTTGTGGGACCTCCTCTTCCATCCAGGGACCACCAGTGCCACTGCCGCTGCCTCAGAGGTTGCCAAGAAAGAGGAGCGGTTGGACCACAGTGGGCTCAGGGAGGGTGAGGGTGGTGGAACAGAGGCACATCCCTCCAGCTGTACCTCTCCACAATTCCTATGCCATTCTGGCAAAGTGTGGTTCCTCTATGGAGGCACCTACAGTGGAGACCAAGGAGGATGCTGGGAACCTCCACAAAGGAGACCCACAGGAGGGTGGCAGGGGACCCTGCAGGGGAAGGAAACAACTCCTGGTGGGGACTCCATTGTTAGGAAGGTAGAACTGGGCAAGGAAGGAGAGGAGGTAAGGTACCTGCCTGGCGCCATGGCTTGGAGGGACAGGAGCGAATCCTCAGGATTGCGGAGCAGCTGCACAGGGAGGGAGCTGGATGTCATTGTCCACTTAGAGACAAATGACCTGGCTAAGAAAGGGATTAGAAGTGCAGGAAGAGTTTGTGGAATTGGGAGGGGCCTTGGTCAAGTAGCAGCATGGTAACCTTCTCGGAGGTGCTACCCATCTATGGCATAGGAGAGGCTAGGGTGTTCCATGCCATGGGATTCAATCAGTGGTTGAAAAACTGGTGTGGAGCTCAGGGATTTGGCTTCATTGGGGACTGGGGGTCCACCTGGAGTGATGCAAGCCTATACTGGCATGATGGGCTGCATCTGTCCAGGAGGGGAACCAGGATCCTAGGTGATAGGTTTAAATGCTTCATTGGCAAGCTTTTAAACTAGCCAAGGGGGGAGGCACTGGAAAGGAGCAGGAAAATCCTAGCCCCCAAACAATCACGGTAGTAAGTGTGGCAAACACCAACATGGAGGTGTCGATAGGAGAAGGAAGGGGTAAATGGAGAAAGTGACAAAGGCAAGAAGGACAGGGATGGGGCAAAGGGGTAAGGCCATCAGGAAATGGAGGGTACAAGTACCAATGCCCGTAGTCTGGGCAACAAGCTCCCTGAGCTGGTGGCCTTAATGGAAGAGGGATGCCTGGATATCGTAGCAGTCACAGAAACATGGTACACAGAGAACCATGACTGGGATGTTAACATACCAGTGTACATAACCTACAGGAGAGACAGGCAGGGGAGAAGATGGGGAGGAGTAGCTCTCTATGTAAAGGAAGGGATAAAAGCAACTGAACAAAAGAGTAAACAGGGAGGAGAGGAGGCACTGTGGGTCACCTTGGAGACTGGAAAGGGCACCACAATCCGCACAGGGGTTGTGTACAGACCCCCATGTCAGGGGGAAGGAATGGACAAGGATATGATGGAAGGCATTCTTAGAATGGCAGAGAAAGGGGAGATACTGTTGATGGGAGACCTGAATATGCCAGATGTTAACTGGAGCACATTTGCTGCAGCGACATCCAAAGCAGGGCCATCTTGGCCCTACAAGTGAGCATTAGACAGCTAGTTTGGAACCCACTCGTGAGGGAGCAATCTTGACCTCGTACTCTCAAGCGGGGGCAGTGAGAGGATCTCAGATCTAGAAGTGGGTTGCCATCTGGGGACAAGTGACCATCAAACAGTGTGGTTCACGTTAAACTCAGCTACAGAGTCAAGCCATACAAAAGTGAGGGTACTGGACTTTAGGAGGCTGACTTTGGCAAGATGGGAGAGTGCCTCAAAAAGCACTAGCAAACAGGCTAGAAGGAGGTGTGGAGCAACAATGGGAATTATCAAAACTGCCATCACAGATGCAACAAGCCTTTGTGTGAAGCAAATAAACAAATCAAAATGAAAGAAAAGAGCCACTATGGTTCTCAAGAGAGGTGGCTGTGAAGTCAGGAAGAAAAGATAGCATTCCAGAAGTATAAGGAAACACAGAAGGAGCAGGACAGAGAGCTGTACCAGTTAAGGCAGAAAGAAGCAGGGAGGGAAGTCAGAATAGCAAAGGCCCAAACTGAGGAAAGATAGCCAACTCAGTTAAGAAGGATAAAACCTTTTATAGGTACATCAGCGCGTGAAAAGACAAAGGAGGGATAGTGAGGCTGAATAGAATAAGCGGTGGGTGGGCAGAGGGGACAGTGAAAAGCAGGAATACTGAACGAATATTTCTGCTCAGTATTTACAAAGAGGAGGGAAGTGCCTAATCCAATTAACAGAAACACTCTTGATAGGGGGTCAATCCAGTCCTTTCACAGAAGAAAGGGTTCTGCAAGAACTCCTAAAACTGAAGGTGGACAAAGCAATGGGTCCTCATGGAATTCACCCAGAATTCTAAAAAGAATTAAGGAAGGAACTAGTGAAACCACTGGCTACTCTTTTAATAAATCATGGGAGGATGGTGTGGTACCGAGGACTGGAGGAAGGCGGACGTGATTCCCCTTCACAAAGTGGGACCAAGACAGAGGCAGGAAACTACAGACCTGTCAGTCTGACCTCTGTGGTAGGGAGAAAGTGATGGAGTCACTTCTGAAGGAAAGAATTGTTGAGTACCTAGAGGTCAGTGGAGCACTGGATCCAAGGCAGCATGGGTTCACAGTGGGAAGGTCATGTCAGACAGATCTAATAGATTTCTTTGACTGGGTGACCAAAGTAGTAGACCAGGGAGGGGCTGTGGACATGGCCTACCTAGACTTTAGCAAGGCATTTGACACAGTCCCACACACAAGATTATTAGTCAAATTAACCAGCCTGGGAGTGGGTCCCAGGGTGGTAGCCTGGGTAAAACATTGGCTGGACAACAGGACACAGAAGGTAATTGTAAATGGAGTCCACTCTGAAGAAAGGGCGGTTACTAGTGGGGTACCGCAGGGTTCAGTATTGGGTCCAGTCCTTTTTAATGTCTTCATCAGTGGCATTGCAGAGGGACTGGAAGGAAAAGTATGGCTTTTGCAGATGACACAAAGATCTGCAACAGGGTTGATACACAAGGAGGCGTGGAAAGGATGAAAAGGGACTTGGCAAGGTTGGAGGAATGGTCTGACATATGGCAGCTAGGATTCAATGCAAAAAGTGCAAATAATGCACCTGGGAAACAAGAACCCAGGGAAGAATACACAATGGGTGGGAGGTAGTAACAACAACAAAACAGGAAAGGGACCTGGGGTAATCATATCAGATGACCTTAAGGTTAGCAAGCAATGTGAGAAGGCAGTAGGGAGGGCCGGGGGTATACTGGGATGTATAGGAGAGGCATCAGCAGCAGAAAACAGGAAGTTGTTATCCTCTGTACAGACAGTTGGTGAGACCCCATCTGGAATACTGTGTACAGTTCTGGAGACCCCATCTCCCAAGGACATAGACAGGATAGAGGCAGTCCAGAGGAGGCAACTAAATGGTGCAGGGTCTGCAAGAGAAGCCGTGATGAGGAGAGACTAAAGGAGCTTAATATGTATACCCTTGAGGAAAGAAGGGAGAGGGGACATGATAGAACTTTCAAGTACCTCAAGGAATCAACAAAGTCCAAGAGGGTAGCATCTTTCAGAAAAGAGACTTGCAAGAACAAGGGACACAATTAAAAGATAGAAAGAGGCGTTCAGGGGCAATGTGAGGAAGTATTATTTCACAGAGAGGGTAGTGGATGCATGGAACAGCCTTCCAGGAAGTTGTGGAGTCTAAAACTGTGGGAGAATTCAAGAATGCATGGGACAGACATAAGGCAATTCTTGTGGGGGGCAGGAAGATATAGGCTGTTGGTTAAATAGGATCTGCAGCCTATCCTGTAGGTAGGGAAATGGGCAGACTAGATGGGCCTAGCGGTCCTTATCTGCTGGCAAAGTCTATGTTTCTATGTTTCTATGTTATTGTAAGTAATCACTGCAGATGGCAAAGTGGTTCAGGTTGGAGAGTTCTTTTTCAGAAACTGCAGTCAAAGTTAAGGTACAGTACCTTGAAAGAACGTCCCACTTCTGTGTTCAAAAAACTCTTCAGTAGTCCAATATTTTTACAGTTTGGGAGAGGCTTTTTTTTTCCTTTCGGTCACGTCACCTGAACAATTAGCATATCTCCAAGGAAACCTGAACTTCGGATTGCCTTGGAGATATGCTAATTATGCTGGTGACATGAAATACCCTTGGGGGTTTTTTTTCCCTTCGGGTTGGGTTGTGGGTTGTGAGGATGTTTATGACAATTTTTTACAAAAAGTGCAGTTTTTTTGTAGCACTAGTGTTACATTAGTGATGAGGCTAGTACAGTCATTTTGTGGCTGCTTTTGAGTACTTTATGTGTGCAGAGGTGCAGCACGAGGCAGTAGAAGGAGCAGGTGGTGCATGCTCATCGTTATAACAGTGAATTATAACTTGCTCCTTCAATAGGAAAAAAGACAAGTCAGTTACTACATATAGAGTATACATATCTGTATGTATATACAGTATATATATATATACACACATAGAGGGTGGGATATTCAGAAGGGTTGCGCATAGCGCATCATAGATGCACCATGCGCAACCCACTGATGTGCCCAGCACGATATTCAAAAGGGAATGTGCCTGGCACAAATCCTGATGCTACCGGAGCCGATCAGTACGGCGTGTCGAAGCGGGGGCAGCCCGACACCGCCAGCATCCCAACATTCAGCCCGGAAGTGCTGATCCCATGCATGCTAACCCCTACTTGCGCTGCACACAGGTGAGTCAAAAAAGGAACAACAGCTGGCCACCCACAGGTGAGCTGCCGTATTGCAGGGCACAACACGGCAGCTGCCACCTGTGGGTGGCCACCCGAGCTCTGGCGGCAACTTCATGGTGGTGCCCCCCTCATGCCCAATCATGGGCATATGTCACATAACATAGTCCTATAACCCTGGTGGTCCAGTGGACCGCTCGCAGCCCGATCACAGACATCAATAATAAATTATGTCACACCAATCCAACCCTGGTGGTCCAGCTGTACCCCCCTCCCCACCTGCCCACTGAGCCCCACCGCCCTGCACCCCCCATTCAGTGGCGGGTGGCATCTACCAACCCGCTTGCCAGCCCATCACCCTCTGACTGACTCTGTACAGTAGGGCTGCACGCCCGCTGGTCCACAGCGTGAGCCAATGGGCGGCAGCCCATACCCACTACACAGTCCAGATGGAGTCAGTCGGTGGGCGGCAGGGCGCAAGTGGGTGGAGATGCCGCCCGCCACTGACTGGGGTGCAGGGTGGTGGGGCTCAGTGGCGGGTGGGAGGGGTACCGCTGACCACCAGGGCTGGATTGCGTGACATAATCTATTACTGACGGCAACGATTGGCTGCGAAAGTGGTCCACTGGACCACCAGGGATATTGGACTATTATATTACAACATATGCCCGCGATCGGGCTGCGAGCGGTCCACTGGACCACTAGGGATATTGGACTATAATATTACAACATATGCCCGCGATCGGGCTGCAAGCGGTCCACTGGACCACCAGAGATATTGGACTATTATATCACAACATATGCCCGCGATCGGGCTGCAAGCGGTCCACTGGACCACCAGAGATATTGGACTATTATATTACAACATATGCCCACAATCAGGCTGCGAGTGGTCCACTGGACCACCAGGGATATGGGACATTTACATTGTATTCATATGCCCACGATCGGGCGTCAGATCATGTTGCCACTTGTGTAAGGGACGTCGGTCCCTGATGGCTGCAGCCTGGCAGGGCGCCAGACTCAAGTCGCCGGGGATCGGTGCACCTGCATGCAAATGGGGCCATAATGACATGCAAATGGCCCCATTTGTGCCTTGCATACATTATGGACCCATTTGCATGTGCACTTTTGAATATTTCAGTGGTTGCAGCTATCGCAATGACACTTGCGCTAGCGCATCCCCCGATCCACTCTGGCCACTTGCGCTGGCGTAGTGCCACTGTGCCATGCTCACTGCGGGTGGCCAAGAAGCAATATTCAATGATGCTGTGCCATGGTGCAGCTCCATTGAATATCACCCTGTCCATGCCCCTCAAGATTCCATAGCAAGGCGACAGGCTTGCCACTATAGTTAGGGTTGCGTAGCCTTTTCTATGTTAAGCCTCAGATTTTGCACTTTAATAACTTTTGAACCATTTTTCCAATGTGCCTGAAATTTAGCATGTACAAAGATCTACCACAGATCTCTGGATATGGAAATGTTTGTGTCACTCGGATGTACAATTACAGAATCGCAGCGCACTCAAAAAGTGAAAAATCCCCAAAGTTGCGATTTCTTTGTCCACCGATAATGCACTGAAGAATGCATTTGAGTGGGTTCAAATTGGGTTGTTTGCATGTGCCCTGGGCTGCACTGATACCTTTTGAAGATTTGGTGAAAAAATATTGCTCTGTTCAAAAGTTATTGCATTTTTTCTGTCCCATTGTAGCCTATGAGAAAATGTATGTGTGCACTGCGAAAACAATCGCAATCACATTTTTTGATTGAGCTTGGCCAAAAATGTTGTTGTGATGCTGCCATCATGTTTTCAGTTAGAGAGAGAAAAAAAAAGTATAACTCAAAAAATACTGCACTTTTCAACACACCAATCACTGGGTTTACCTAATCAGGCCCAGAGGAACATGCCATAGTATTAATTTTTACCCAGCTAGTCCAGAAATATATTTTTAAAGTGTTTTTCATTCCTTGATCATGCAAAAATTTTTGTTGCTGAGCAAACAATCATGCAAACTCTAAATATGATTGTGATAAAAAAATTTTGTGTGCACTAATATTCCCATAGAGAGATAGGAGAATTTTGCTATGTGTTGCTTTTTTTTGTCACTTCATTGTGGGAAGGTAGATTGTGCTATTGGCTTGAAATGTTCAGGGTAGGAAGCCCTAGTGCCATGGATGTGCCTTTCATTGGTTTGGTTCAAAAACATTTAACAGGCCCATAGTTACAGCATTCTGAAGTTCTGAATTTCCCCAAAGGATAACATTGTGGCAGTTCTTTTCTTTGTCACTTCATTGTGGCAATGTACATTGTGCTGTTGGCCTGAAATTTTCACGGTGGCAAGACCTACTGTCACAGATGTGCCTTTTGGTGGTTTGGTATGAAAACATTGAACAGGGCCATAGTTACAGCATTCTGAAGTTCAGAAATGTTCCCATAGGATAATATTGCTGTGCTTGTGATGCATTTTGGGGCCCGTATCTCAAAAATGGTTTGAGATACAAACTTTTCATTGCAAAAATTCTTAGTCACCCACGGAGAAAGAGATTGGAAAGCCTAGAAACCCATTCAATTTGAATTTGTTTTCTAGCTTATGGTTCCTGAGATATATGCAAATTACTGTTCCAATTGCTCATTTTCATGTGTGTAGGCCACTATTATGCCTTCAGAGTTAGCAGTCACAGTGCTTTTTGATACCTGTATCTCAGAAATGATGTGAGATACAGGTTTGGTCATTATTGTTGCACAAACTACTCACTCTCATGATTACAACGACAATTGAATTTTTTTTTCTAGCTGCTACAGTTACTGAGATATGGGCAACTTACTGTTACAATGGCTCCTTGCCTTGTAGGTCTGTGGTATGGCTCCATAGCTATGTGTAAGTGGGAGTGCAGAGCACAGGGCCCAGAAGGCCCACGCTCCCACAGACACATAAAAATGTGCAGCTTGGTGGGAGGGGCCCCGCGCTCCCACCAACACATTCCATTTACTACTTACATTACACTTTTTAAAAAAAGAAGGGAAATTCTTTGCAAAAACTTTGTTAATTCATCAGTTAGGGTTGTTTCCACAACAACTAAGTGTGGAAATTCCACGTTAGGGCCAGTGCTTCCACAGATGCACATTGTTATTCAGAAATGGGCAATTTGGTGAGAGCATGGGGTCCAAAGGGCCCCGTACTCCCACCAATACTGTACATGTTATTTTACACTTTTTTAAAAAGTAAGGAAATTCATGGCTTTACTGTAGCATGTCAACCTGCTCACACATGGAATGGGGTGAGAGTTAGGCCACATGACCCCATGGCATACCCCAGCATCTGTCAGTCTGTGGAGTATGAGGGTGCAGGGTGTGTGGGAGGGTTAGGGGCTCAACCTTAATGTTTCATTTCCTTACTTTTGTTGCTTTAACCCTAACTGATGCATTAAATGCAGTTTTTTTTGCCATGAATACTTATACATATGCACTTGTGGGTATTATACCCTTATCACCAAGAAATAAATGGGGCTGTCTGTGTTTTAAGAGAGAAAAGTTCAGAATGGCTTACAATCTGCAAAGGCTGAAAGCAACAAAACACATGTAATAGTATAAGTCAATGCCCCCCTCCCACTACTGGACATTCTTTATATTCTCCTTTCCTTTCGTAGAATTAAATCTATTGCAGTAGTGTTTTTTTTAATATGCTGTTCTTAATTTTCTTTTCCTATCATGCTGGGGTGGCCTCCCATCATGATGTCTCCTTCTTTTCTAATTTCCTTAAAGTCCTTCTATGTCCATGTAGTGGAAAGGTGGTTGGTTTACTGAAGCCTCGGGGGTAGGTTGAAAATCCCCAAAAAAAGTAAGATAGGCAGTAGTTCAGACTAGCGCTATCTCTGTTGGGACTCTGTGTTATTTAATAAATGGAGTGTTTTTTTTTTTGTTTGGATCCCCATAAACAGGTTTGTCACTGGTAAAATAAGTGATGGCAGTCTTTGCTAGCATTCCATTCCATTGCTTTTCCATTCTCTGTAATCATTGTGCACTTTCCCAGCATTACACCCCGCTTCTGTTTCACTGTAGTGAGAGTTGCTTAAATAATTTTATACAGTTCCTCTGGGAATGGTGGTTGTTTAGAGGAGAGTCTAGTTCTCATATCCTCCATAGATGCAGTTAACAGAAAGATTCCCCAGTTTGCAGTTTCTGTAATCGAACCTCAAGCGCTATAGCGCGTAGCACTTATTTCTTAGTTTTAGTCTCCTTTCTGCCCTTTTAGGGTGCTGTCCAGTAATAGTGGAACAGGGGATATAAAAGAAGGAAAAATAAGAGGCTCTAGTTTTGTGTTGTAACGCTGTGTGTTCCAGTGCAAGAATAAATTTTGCCAAACGGTCTTTTTGTTGTTTTTTTTTAAACAAGCTGCTGTTCAAATCAAAAAGGGTATACAGTATACCGTGTTTCTAATATTACTTTCGGGGGGGTGTTCTTTTAAAAATAAGATGTTTAGCGAAGTGTTGCTACTTTTAGCATTTAAAAACATGAACAGCCCATAATATAAGTTATATCCCATAACTGTTTAAGACACCTGGATGATGACCGTGTAAACAGAGCTCCATTTAGATTTCCTTTTATTATTAAGGAACAAAAGTAATAAAAACCAGATAAAGACATTTTTGGGGGGTTTTGCCAGAGTGTGTTACAATAATGCCTAGGTATTTGAAGAGAAACATACCAGGGAATTCGCTCCTCACCTCTCGAGATTGTTAGGACATCTCCTTAGGGCCAGCAGCCCTCTAGTGGGCTAGATTTATAGTCCAAACTTAGGATGAGGTCACAGTTAGTAGGAGGGGACAAATGTCTTAAGTGACCCTTCCATATTTATATCTGAATAGTCTTTATTATGCTTCTTTTATTGATATAGTTCTTAATGTTAACTGTTAATAATTTAAAAATAAATGTTTATGTTTGTGTGATGCCCCACATTTATGTATTATTGTAGGATTATTTTGTGTATTAGTGATAGGGGGTGGATCATGTGACCTGTGATATCATCCTGCTAGTGTTATAAAAGGGGTAAAATTGTAGAACCAGGCAGATAGGCCGGTTTGCACAGAGGATAGTGATCCTATTGCAGGCACCACTCTGTGGCAGTACTCCATGTGGGTGTACTGAAGTTTAGATGAAGAACTGTTTGTTTTTGTTTTAAGTTAATTATTTTCTTTTGTTTTCTTGTGAAAAGCAAGAAGAATTTATACTTGCTTAATAAATAAACTAGCCACATGAAATTTGTGTGTGCAAATCTCAATCTTTGGTGTTCTGTGTTTTCACTATTCCCACACCCTATGACACCACAGCTAATGTGTTTGTTAATGTTTTGTCCTTGCTAGGATGCATCAGCATGCTACAACTATTTGGCTCAGCCTAGGACACAGAGATGGAGTGGTTTACATAATAGTGAGCTCAAAAGGGGAAAAATTAAGAAAAGGACTTAATGCAAAAGCACTAAAGCAAGTATTACACTGATAGTGTATCATCAAGATGTTAAAGAAACACAAAATGACACACATTCCCTTAGGTGATTCATCATGGGTAATATATGTAAATCACCATAACAATATTATGTTGGCTAGGCTTTAAGCAGTGCTGTAAGGTGCAAAATGTCCACTCAAACAAATAAAGCCAAAGAGCAGCAAACTATGGAGACATGCTTCATCCATGTTAGGACTCATCAGTGTGTTATAGATGTTTGCTTCAAACCAGGACATAGACACTTGATGGGAATGGTTTGAGTCATAATGAGCTCTATAGTGGAAAGAATTTTAAAAGCCACAGTCAGTGTCCTCTTATTGTAGCCCTTGATGTGCTGTTTTTGCACTGAGGTTTTTGTCCTTTTAAATTTCTTCTGTTCTTAGACTTCGCAGATTTCTTTTGAGCCCATTTGTCACCTTATGGTCTTGTTTAAAGCCTAGAAAATCTTATTGTCTCCAGGATGATTTTTGTAAAAGTGGACTACTATCAAAACTACTAAGATGAAAATAAATATCTTTCTTGAACATTCTGGCCAAAGGCTAAAAAACTATTAGAAATGTATCATCAAGAGCAACTTGATCAAATCCAGATTCTTCTGGGAACACTGTTATCGCTCTTCCATACATTGTGAGTGCCTTAAACACACATTTCACTATCCTCAGCTTTCCCACCAAACTCCAGAACTCCTTGGTGTCATCCATGGATGGTCTCTCATCAAGCAACATAGAGCCTGACTCTCAGCATCTGCCAAACTTTTCCTTCTGACAAATCTTTTCTGTAGAGGTCCTCAAATCACTGAAGGCCCTCAGCCTTAACAAAAAGTGCTGGTGCTGACTCCATTGACCTGAAGAGTCTTTGACTTGCAGCTCATCATATCTGTGACCCAGTTACCATGCTGTTAAACATCTTCTTTGCCTCTAGTGGGATACCTACTGTTTGGAAATGTCCTAGAGTTGTACCCCTCCACAAAGGTGGAGCTAAACAGGGTCTTAATCAGTACAAACCTATTTGATCCTCCCTGCCCTCTCCAAGGTTCTCAAAAAGTGAGTTCAATTACAGCTAAGCATCTCACTATGCACAATCGGCTCAATTTGCTGTCTCCCATGCAGTCTGACTTCAGGATAAGACATGCCATCATATCTGTATTGCTTAAACTCATCCATGATCTCCTTATATGCAGGATAATGGCCCTATTACAGTGACTGGTCTTCTTTGAAATCACCAAGGCTTTGTCTTAGTGGGTCATGCAATACTCCTGCTCAAGCTCAAGACCCTAGGTCTCATCCAAAAAGCCATCAAATATTTTGAAAAACTACCTAAGTAAATAAACCCAGCTAGTGTCCACACAAGACATTACTTCAGACCTTGCTGTCTTAAATCTTTGGGTTTCTCATGGCTCGGACCTCTGCTGTTCTCCATTTATATTAATGATCTCCCAAACCACAGCGGGAGGTATCATCTACATACATTATGCATGCAGATGACACTATGCCCTACTACAGTTCAATGACAATGTCCAATGTTAATTCTGCATTCCAACACAATGTCCTCCGGTTCATCAACAACTTCCTGATCCTTACTGCAACTAAAACTAAATATATGGTATTCCTTAATGCAACCAAAACTAAGCCTATGATGTCTGGAATCCAGAACTTGATAACTCAATCAGCTGATCTGCTTGCAATCATTCCATCAAATGGCAACACTACTGAGCAAGTCAATGTATTCAAAAATTTAGGAACCTGACTTGATGTGTCACTTAAACACAGCAAGAACATTGATCACATGTAAACAACCACAGGGCCCAAGCTTAACTTTCTCTACTGGTCTATACATTGCTTCAGTGCTGACGTGAGGAAGCCGAGTAGTCTTCAACTTCCTGCCCCTTTCCATTGTCTATAGAAACATCATATACTGGTGTGCAAACAAATCCACTTTTCTGCTTATGGAGATTTTGTACAATGAGTTGCACAGTTTCATCCTCTCCTGCATATGGTCCACCCACTAGTGGGTCCCTCAAGCAGGTGTGACTGACACTTTCTTTGTGTAACTGTGACAAGGAAATGCTCCTGATTATCTCCGAGTCCTCCTCACATAGTCAAGCATTTCCTATTCACTCCATTCAACATCATCACTTACAGTAACTCCTCAATACCCAGGATGAAGAATGAATTTTGTAGAAAGGCCTTTGAATTTACAGCACCAGATACATAGAATAAATTCATTCTTCAGCTAATGATTGCTTGTTATTTGCAAATGTTCAAGTCCAGTCTTTCTAGCCACCTTAGAATGGATCCATGATGATTGGTCAACAATTTTGTTGACCGGCATTACAGTGACTCCTTTATATCAACTGCAATTGCAGTCAGCATAAAGAGGTTCACTGGGGACTTTGTTTTCTTTGGGGTCCTTTGCCCTCAAACCCCCCATGTGGGAGGCCCTTTCCCCCCATAACTATAATAATCAGCTCTGAGTCAGAGTTGATTTGTGGAAGGGGTGCAAGACCCCCAGAAAGCAGTGCCAGGGTTCTGTGCCAACATTACAGCAACCTGGCACTGTTGTTGCTGTAATGTTGGTCATGGTAAAAGTGTTGACATAGAGACAGCTTAGCCCTTAAAACTCCCTGTATTTGTTTTTTTTTTTCCAGAATCCCCATCTCTTTGACCATGATCATGTTGCATAACAGTGACTATGCTCCTTGTGCAGTGAACCTACTTTGTTAATTTGATATGATTAGTCTTTGGATGTACTACCTTTACAGCTTTTTTTTTTTTTTTTTTTCACAATGTATGTTTTAGCCTAAGTCAGTGCACAGGATAGTCAGGCTAAGGTAACACTGAAGGCATTTTATGCTGCTGAATTCTACTTGTGGCATATAAACATTTAAGCAGAGTAACTGAACTGATGACCACACAAAACATGTGTGCACTTAAAGTGTCTGAGCTGCATGAAAAAGGAAAACAAGCATGTGTCAATAGCAAACATGTTTGCTTGCATACTGCTACATGTTACAACAGCAGCAATATTTCATTTTCAATGGGATTCTGCTTTTATACATTTTTTACACTGTATTTGTCCAGTTTACCACAATTAAGATATGGTATCTTGGTTTCAGTGGGGCCCCTCCTTTTTTATTTTTCACAAAGCTCTTTCTTGTTCCTATCTCATCCACCAGAACCCACCAGCTCCATCACCGACATTTTCATGGACTTACAGGTTATCCACAACTTACCAAGAATCACAGGGTAGTGGGTGGCTAGTTAGTTGGTTGTGCGAGAGCCTGCAGATGGTGCTGGTTTGGATGGATGATATTTTTCTCCTGCCATCTGGTGCACTACCAAGGGTGGTGGCATGCAATGAGGAGGTCACACATATATGCAGTGGCACACATGCATGACAGACATCCAGTGGCATTACTCCCCTACTGGTGCTTCTGATTGTCCTGCTAACTCGTCTCCAACAGTTGCCAGTCACACAGCAGGAACAGTATCCTCTCCTCCCCAAGAAAAGAGAGCAGTTCCTGGGATGGTCAATCCTTCCTCCCTCAGCCAGATCCAGACAGCCTGGTTCATTCCCCAATGCACACCTCCAGCATATCAAGTGGTAGCACTACTGATTTGCTACCCGGCTGTCTTGGGGTACTGCTTTTATCCATTTTTAAAATGTATTTTCCCAGGATAGGCCAGCTGAGATGCAATATCTCATTTTCAGTGGGGTCCCAGCTTTTACCCATTTTGCAATGTATTTACCCTGGATAGGCAGGGTGAGAGGCATTATCTAATTTTCAGTGGGCTCCAACATTTTGACCCCAAATTTCCAACATAGTCTTTTTATGACCTCACATTATGGTCCAGACAAGTGGTATTTTTTTTTTAATTCCATCTAAAGAAAGGAATAATATATTGGAGACCATACACAACAAACCCGTGTTTTCATCAAAGGGTTAAGATTACAGTGTATGGACCTCAAGAGCAAAGCTTGAACGGTCTATGCTGTTATCTAGACCCCGAGATGAAAACATAAGGTGAGTTGTGTATGGTTGCCCATATTTTATTTGTTATAGTATATGGTTCTGTAGTGGGAACTAGCCAGAGGCAACAAAGAGAGAGAGAGAGTGAGAGCTGAGGAGTGGTTCTGCTGAGTAAGGACTGTCAGTACATATTGTAATTTACTGCATGTATTTAAAAAAAGATAAAAATCCAGGGCTCTTGTTTTATTTGTATCAAAACCCAGCAAGTATCAACTTAATGTTGCAATCTAACAGTGGCAGTTGTGCCAGTACAGAGAGACAGTGTGAGAAACAAGGACTGTCTCTGCCAACTTAATGTAGTAGTCCAATAGTGGCAGTTGCACTGGTACAGAAAGAGAGAAAGACAGAGAGAGACAGACAACTTATTGTAGCAGTCCAGTAGTGGCAGTTGTGTCGGTATAGAGCAAGAGAGATGATGTGTGAGCCGAGGTGTGGCTTTGCCTATTAAGTGCCACTGCACTCAGTGAAGCCCCCTGAGACATGCTGAGGGTGGGCATCATGAATCCCTAATGCAGTCGTGAAGGCAGGCTCTTGCCTCCATAAGTCTGGTTAAGTGAAAGTGAATGCAGGTGTCAGGTGAGAGTGAGTGCAAGCAAGCACACAGGTGTGCCCTTAATGATAGAATGTGCACAACAACATTTAGAACATACACAACAACTTTTTGAGAGCCACTGATTGTCATGCACAATAAGCAGTAACCATATACAATAAGATAATTTATGAAGCAACAGCAAAAAATATGTCTTATGGGGATTTTAAAAATGATGCCTGTCATGCACATGAGATGGGGAAACACAAGAGCTATGTTGAAAATTTGGGGGCAAAATGAGCAAAACATAATAAAGTTATGACTAAACATTGGAAAAATTCAATGTTTCATCACACATTTTTTTTTTTTCATAGTTTGACCCCAAAGTTTCAACATAGTCTTTTTACGATCCAGACATCTGATAAAGGCAGATGGAAATTTTTAATTCTCCTCTGAATAAAAAATTTTCAGAATGACTGTAAAAATATGTTTCAGAGGAAATTGATAAAATTACACCCGTCATATTCGTCAGGTTGGTGAACCAAAAGGGCTATGTTGCACATTTGTTGCAAACGTCTACAAAAATCATGTTTCATGTAAACATTGAACAAATCAGATTGTCCTCATAACTTAAGTTTTCAGACATTTGGACTCCAAATTTTCAACATTGTTTTCTTATGATCTCACCTTATGTCCAAGACAGGCAGAATGTTTCAGCTCCTACCCAAAAGTTGATTCTGTAGAGCAACTGAGAAAATGCATTTTGGAGAGGATTTCAAAAATGACACTTGTCATGTTATGATGGATACCAAGAGGGCTTTGTTGAAAATGTCAGGCCAAAATCTGAAAAAAATCACAGAGTTATGAGTGAATGTTTTAAAAAATTCAACGTTTCTTCATAACTTTGTTGTTGACATTTTGACCCCAAATTTTCAACAGTCTTAGTTTGTATGACTCCACCTTATGAATAAGACAGGTGAAATTTTTTAAATCTTATTGAAATAGTTATTTACTGCAAAGACTGTGAAAACCTGTTTCTGGGTGGATTTCAAAAATGTCAACTAACTTGGTCATGAGGTGGGGTTCCAAAAAAAGCTATGTTGAAAACTTGGTGTAAACTTTTAAAAATGACAAAGTTATGAATAAAAGTTCAAAACACATCAAAAGTGTTGGAAGCAGCAAGATGGGCTGGTCATTGGAAGAGGACCCAATAGGAGAATGAGGAGTGTTGAGGGGGGTGAGGTGGTGGGTAACGAGAGGAATGGGAGGGATGACAGGGTTGGAGGTCCAGAGGGTTGGGGGAGCAATCAACATCAAGGGACTTTTTTGTTACAGGAAACCAAAGAAGATGAGGAACAAGACAATGAAGGACTGCTTTCTTGTTTTCAGGTGCTTGTAGGTTGGCAGCACTGAGGCAGGCACCTGGTGTCACAACATATATTTTGGGTTAGCTGGCATAGGGAGTGGGCAAACCAGTGTCAGACTGTGCTGTGGTAGGGACACAAATGTGGATTCAAGCAGGAGGGGAGATACTGGCAGCAGGGATGGGTATCTACTGGTGGTGATGTTTTCAATCACAAGAGTGTGATGTGCATATTTATGGAACACATACAAAAAGAGGAAAGAAAGATGTAAAGTGCCTTAGCTGGGACTTGAACCCAGGATGCCCAGAATACCATTTTGGTTGTGCTAGCAGCTGCGCCACCAAGGCAATGGGAAACTGGCCATCACAGAGCACATTACTCTGTCTCCAATGCACAACCTGAGGCTGCCCAGATAACTACATTTTCAATCACAAGAGTGTAGTGTGTAAGGGATGTGGCTTGGCCAGGCAAGGTAGTGGTTACCTTCTAGAGCTGCTCCCTTGGGCACCGAGGAATTTCAGCTAGAACTGCATTTAAAATTCACATCTGGAAACTTAGTAGTAATTCAACATCTGGACAAAACTTGTGGCTTCTCACAAATCTCAAAAGAAACAAGCTCTACTTAATTTTGAAGCCATCTCAGCCTCACAAAGCTCAGCAGACAATCTACAGGAGGGCTGCACTCATACCAGAGATAAGGCATTGGGCAGGAACCACGCTACCAAACAGCAAAATGATCATTCACTTATGTCTATGCTCACCAATCTACAGAATGAGAAGTGTTCTGGTTTCAAGAATATATCTGCACAAATTCTTCATGTCCAAAATACCATCCCATCATTGTCTGAAACTGTTGGCACTCATGTCATGCGGCTGACGGAGGCTGAGCAGCGTGTCAATGACCTCAGGGACAAAACTGCCAGAGCTATCAAAGAACAGGACCAAGGGAAGTCAGAAGTGGCAGAGATCAAACTCAAGCTGGACGATCTTGAGATTCGCAGTTGGAGGTCCAGTATGAGACTAGTTGATCTCCTGGAGGGCTTGGAGGGCAGAGATCCTGGTGCTATGGTGCAAAAATTCCTGGTTGAGCATCTGGGTCTTGGGGACCACATGCTGGCTTTTGAAAAAGGGCACACCCATGGAGTTGGTCCACGGCCTGGTAGTGGAGGGAGGCCCAGGTACTTTTTAATCAAGTATTTAAGATTTGCTGCCAAAGAAGAATTGTTAAAGGTGGCAAAAAAGAAAGATTTCATCATGATCCAGGGTGAATTCAGTTCAGTGGAGTCAAGTCTACTCTTCATGCCAAAGGGTGAGAATTCACTCACCTATACCTGTCCAGATCGTGGATCTCAAAGCCAGGAAAACCCCCAAAGTTTTTCACAGATCCCAAGGAGGCTGAGTGGTTCATTAACAGGGAGGAAGCAGCCTCAGAAGGCAGAAGAAATGTGAGGGAAACTTGGCCGTCAACCTGACCATGAGGTGAGGTAAGAACACTTTTCCTTGCCATGATGTCCAGCTTGCGAGAGGTGAGGAGAAGGCACTGTGACTGTTGCTAACTCTACACAGTAATATTCAATGTGTGTGTGTATGTATTGGGGCCGTTTCCATTTCCCTGATGCCATATGACACTCAGTACCTTTGATTGTACAGTGCCTTTACATGTTTTATTGTGAGATCCTTGCGTTGATCACTTCTAATCCTCCCTCTGTGCTCATGAATGGAGACAGGCAGCATAACCAAGACTTTTTCTGATTATATCCTAGGTTTGGTACCTGCTCCTGGCTACTCCAGTCAGCCTTTGTGTTGTATCTTGACCATGATCCTGGGTAGTGTGAGTTGAACTGGTATCCAGTGAACATGGCAACCATGACTGAGTGAATGTAAATAGGGCGACTCAATAACGGCACCTGTGTTTTGGGCTACCTTGCAGGTTAGCGACAGGATACGGGGTAGGCAAATACAGTGACAGGATGTCACTATATATACACGCACACGGGGGGGGGGACCATGCTGCATGACGGGCAGAAGGGGAGGGTATGTGAGGTGTAGTGCAGTGGTCAGCTGCCAAACTGGCCATGTGGTGTGGTGGGTAGGGTGGAAGGCTGAGGTTGGGATGGTGCCGGGTTCGGTTCTTGGGTGGGTGTCTTTTTTGCGTTGGCCAGTGATAGTTTTTTTTTTCCAAGTTTTGCATCCCCCCGACATACATCCCTCTGGAGTTGAGAATCCTTAAGTTGGAGGCTGCTGGGGGCACAGCCCCCCACATATCCAGAAATCCTGTCACTGGTTTTGTGAAGTCTATATCATTGAATTGCTTTTTGGCGATCTACATTCATCATAATAGCAATCACTGTAACGCGTTCGCTATTATGACAAAGAACTAGTTGAACCCATTTCCAACCCTCTACTGTACATCACAGGGGATCAGCTACTGCTCGAATGATCACTGATTGGACTGAGGGCTCCATGCTATACTGAGGCTGGATGGGGAGTTAATGGCTGTCCTAATTCCTTCAAATAGTACCCTGATACTATCTGTGAGGATCACTATGGGTGTTCAAGGGGCATGGAGGAGTTTTAAAGCTGCAGTATCGACTTTGGTATCGGCTCAACAAAGGCAGTTATGGTCCAGTTACATGGTGATCCCCATGCCCTGGCACACCAACCCAAACAGTTTGTCATTTGGAGAGCCCATGCTTAGGGCTAACACTCTGGGTGGTAGTGCATGGGGGGGGGGGTTCCTCCCTGCTTTTGCGCTTAGCACTTTTCTTTGTTCCGGCAGCATAACCTGGGCTGATCTCATAGTTGCTGGATGCCTGAACCCTCTTGATCACCTCAGAATTCCCACCAGCAAAGAAAATATATTGTATTGGGTCATGGGTACCACCGGGGGGAGAACACTAACTTAAGCATTAGTCAATGGCACAACCTTCTATGTTTAATACATCTTCCTAATTGTTCTAACTTATCTGAGTGTGTTAATAAGGCACCTTGCCCCTCTGGAAGGTATTTAGCAGTTCTGACTCTAGATCCTCTGTCTGCAGTACATCGTAGGGGTAATGATCTTTTTAGGGCAAGGTTCGGATCCCAAAACCAGAGATGGATGGGTTTTGGACCCCTGGGAGTGCCTCCCACACAGTGATGAGGTGGCTGGCTTAAACTCACCTGCACACCAAGCTTGGCTCTGGGTACTAAATGGGGCAGTTGCCCTTTACCCCCTCGAGCCATAACACATTGCAGTCCAATAGAGATGTGGAGGGGATTGGCAGCCTCACCAGGCAGATGGACCATGCATTGCTCTGCAGTACAATTAAAGCTGTGAGGAAACAGCTGGAAAGTCTCTGGGAACTGGGTGCTAATCCATAGCTGACCACACACTGTAACAGCAAGACTCACTTGTGGCGATGCAGGGGGTTGTGGGGTGGTCAAGGTGTATGTCAGCCCCACTGTGGTGGAACACACCTTTGGGGGTGATCTGCTTAATGTGATTACAATAAATGTGTGTTAGACATGTCCTGAGGATCCAAATTACATATTTTGTAATCCTGATTAGTGAGTTTATGTAAGATGATCCTCCACTCCCATAAAGGGAACGGATGTACAGTTGTTATTTCTTCACTAGCTGTAACTGTTAAATCCCTGTTATGTTCGTGTGCTATGCTGCCCCACATAGACCATGTACTACCGAATCTGCCATAGTTATTTAATGTGGAAGTTGGTCTGGGTTATAGGGAACCCAGCCAGGGATGGGGGAAGGGGGGAATCTTGTTGTGTTATTGTTTTGTTCATTCTTGTTAAAGGGTGTTACGGGGTGGGGGGAAGAGGGGTGGGTAGTTCAAATGTTAAAACCATGGTGGTATTTTTTCACTGCACGTGTGTTTATGAAACTCACATTGTTGCCTGCAGGCAAACAAGCACCACAAGTAGTGAATGGAGACAAAGTGGGACAAGTAGTGTTTTTGTTGAAAATGGATAATAAATTCAGCTTTATTACTTGGAATGTAAATGGGTTAAAAAGTGTGGTAAAGTGTAAAAAAGTTCAGGGCAAAATTAAGAAAGTTAAGGGTGACTTATTGTTACTGCAAGAGATAGCTATGACAGAGGGAGAAATGAACAAAACAGCAAAAAGGATGTGGGGGGGGGGGGGACCTGGTATGGTTCATGCTTTAATGTAAAGGCAAGAAGTACTGCAATCTGGCTTAGGCCAAACTTTCTGGGGAAGGTTATTGAATCTAGGCTTGACCACAGCAGGCATTATACCCTGATGCATGTCAGGATGCATAGCAGGTTGGCCTTTCAATGGGCTCAGTGTATGGCCAGAATAGCAATGACCCCTCCTTCTACCCTAAACTGCAGCTTGATATGGTATGTCTCAGTTGCAATTTGGACCCCATCCTTGACAGGTCCAACCCCACTCCAGTTCCCCGCACTAGATTAGCTAGATCACTGGACGCAATGATGCATGCCTACATTCTATCTGATTGCTGGAGACAGACCAACCCCACAGCATGTGAATAGTTTTTACTCACATGCTCATGTCCCATATGCTAGGACTGACAGGCTTCTGATTGCCTCTTCATTACTTGGCTCGGTTGGGGACATCCACTATGAAGCAATCTTAGTGTTGGACCATGCTCCACTTCAGGCGATGGTGTCTGGGGGGGGGGGGGCTCCACCACCTCCTAGGACCTGGCATCTTTATCAATACTACTTAAAAACCCCAGATTCCAAGTGACTGTATATATAGGGGATTATGGATTATTGGGCATGCAACAAGGTGGGAGAAACCTCTCATTCCACTAGGTGGGAGGCTCTTAAAGCTGTTATTAGGGGCCTAGCAGTGGACTTATCTAGCCACCAACACAAGACGCAGAGGGTGGAACAAGGAACACTGGTGGTGCAAATTACAGTCTTGGAAAAAGACCATATAGGGAATCCCATCATGCCACTTTAATACAGGCTGCAAAAGCTTAAGTGGCAGTACAATGCAGTTGCTACAGAGCAGATGGAGAGAGCTATACTACTCTCCCAGGTGGGACAATATTTTGACGGGGACAGGGTGGGGCAAGCTGCTAGCTTGGCAACTTAAAGCCTGAGAGGGGGCCAGGGCTAGCCCACAAATATGACAGACACCGAGGAACTGAGTTCTGATCCAACAGTTTTCGGGGAAGTATTCTGTAACTTTTATAAAATCCTCTATATCCAGGAATCCCACCCCACCAACCAGCAATTAGACAATTTCTTCTCCAAATCCCCAATTTGTCCCATTGATAGGGACGCAGCATCTGCTCTAAAAATCCTGATAGTTGATCTAGAGATTGCAGATGCCATTTGTGCTCTTGGGGCACTGGCCCTGATGGCCTAACTATTGAATTTTGCAAAACCTTTGTGACAGACTTATTGGATTCATTGTCCTTCATGATACACAGAAGTCTTAATAGCGGTTTACTGTCCCCCTCCATATGGTCTACCATCATCACGGTCCTTCCAAAACAGGGTAAGGATCCCTTGAAGTGTGCCTCTTACAAGCCAATCTCCCTGCTGATGGCAGATTATAAAATCATAGCTAAAATCCTTACCACAAGGCTGGAACCTTTTGCTGCAAAATGTTATTCATACTGACCAGCCGGGTTTTATTAAAGGTTGCCAGGGTAAGAATAATATGTGAAAGGCCCTAGACAGTTTGCATAATTAGTCTAGATCTGCCAAGACCCATGAGGCAGCCATCCTAACCCTGGATGAGAAAAAGGCCTTTAACCATGTGGAGTAAGGGTATATGTTCGAAACACTGCGAAGGTACCAACTTGACGACAGCTTTGAAAGGTGGGTGCTTTGTACCTCGCCCCTTAGGCACAAATATTAATCAACGGGGGCTTAACCTCTCCCTTCCCACTGACTCGTGGTGCCAGGCAGGGGTGCCCACTCTCTCCCCAGTTGTACGTCCTTTTTCTTGATCCGTTAGTGGCTGCTATCAGAACTCACTAGTGAATCCAAGGCTAACATCAGAGGAATAAGAAGGAGCATATGCTGGCTCTATTTGCAGATGACATCCTGCTGTTCCTACAGAATTTGTCAATGGGCATACCTGAGTTACGTAATTTGTTAGCTGAACATGCATCGCTCTCTGGCCACAAGATGAAATGAACTAAGAGTGAACTTTTACCAGTGGGCAAGTTGTGCCTCAACTTCCTCGCATGTAACTCAGTGGGGATCCCAGTAGTTAATACAATCAAACACCTAGTCATCAATCTTTCCTGTTCACCAGCTGACCCATATAAATATAATTATAACCCCCTATTGCATGTCCTAAAAGCTGACTCAGCCAAATGGTGCAGCTTGCCCCTATCTGTACTGGGCAGAGTCAATATAGTCAAGATGTGTATATTGCTTAAATATCTCTATTCATTCCCGGTCCTTCCCATACATGTCCCTACAGTATTTCTTAAAGCAGTTGATGCCCTTATACACAGATTTGTTTGGAGGACTAGGATGGCCCACATCAATAGAACCACCTTACAAAAGTCCTTGGGGGCAGGGGGGATTTACCCTGCCACACTTCCTGTTCTACTCCTTGGTGGCACTACTGGCCTAGCTCCCTCCTCTCCATAACAATCGTCCTCCTTCCTGACTCACATTGGAAGAGGAAGACTTGGATGCCTCTCTTCACAGGGGCCTGTTGTTCCCTGCTGTCAGGTGACCCTGCCCACAAACTCTTAACCCACACACAAAAAAATTCCTGTGAGTCTGACAAACAGTCCACCAGCACTTACATCACCCAGAAGGCCTATCTCCTAATATTTCACTGATCGCCATGTTCAGATACCAAAATAACTATAATGCTTTCCTCCAGCAGGCCTTACTGAGATCAACCCATCTATCTGTGCATGCAAACAATCAACTCCTTTTATGAGAACTCTCACCATAGCAGCTTTTTTCAATTAAGGAATAAATACAATGTCCCTAAGGGAGACTTTTTTTTATACCTGAGGGTTGAGCAGTAGCTCTCAGGGTAAGGGAAGGGAGTGGTTCTGAGCAGGAGGAGCTAATTTACCATCCTCCTCCAAACTGTAAACCTACAACAGCCCTCTACAAACACTTCCTTGACCAAGGTCCTTCATGGTTGGTTGAGGTTAGATCCAAGTGGGGGAACGATCTTGGGCTCTGCTCTACAGATGGCACGTGGAGGAAGGCTGCCAACCATTGCAAGGATGGACCCTGCACTAATCGCCTCCGCCAAATATTGTTGTTCTGCCTGCATCAGGCCTATATTACCCCCTCTAAACTTCACAGGTATGACCCTGATAAATCCAATATGTATCCAAAATGTGAAACAGAGGTGAGTGATTTCATTCCCATGGCATTATCCTGCCCCCATGTAGCCAGATTTTCGGCAGAGGTACATTCAATAATGCAGAAAGTATTAAAGCATACACTCTCTGTTGCCCTTAAGGAGCTATTGCTGGGTGCAGATACTATCACCTATCTGACACCGCAACTCAGGAAATTATGGGATATGGCTTTATTGAATGCAAAAAAGACAATTGCTCAAACCTAGTTAAGCCAGAACCCTCCAACCACTGCATACTTGAGTCTAAATTTGCGCTGCATCATTAAACTAGAGACAGAGAGAGAGAGAGAGAGTGCACCATAGAGCAAATGGCAACTATCCTGCCTTTCAATCAATATGGGGACCCCTAGAATCTGCTACAGAGGAGGGAGTATTCCCAGTATAATGGAAGTCTGTGTGTATCACTAGGGGAGAAGTAACTCACGTTTTAGTCCCCAGTGCTACATTATGGGATATGTACTTCTGAATCAGGTCATCTCCCTGAGGGGAGATCACTAATATCCCAGACAGTGATTTAAGGGATCTTTGTAATGGCACCTGTTTGATACATTTCTGTATGTTTCATATCCATGCATTGTAAACATGTGTCAGTGCCTATCACTACTGCTATTTTACGTTATTGTAACTGTTGACCAGTGCTGTATGGCTTAAGTAAATGCTGTATGTCCAGTTTTACCTCCTGGTTATAAATAAAATGTACAACAGAAAAAAGAGTGCAGTATGTATATTTATGGAACACATACAAACAGAGTAGAGAAAGAGGTAAGTACCTCAGCTGGAACTTGAACCCAGGCCACCCAGAATGCTATTTCATTTACAAAACCCGCTGCACCACGAAGGCAACTGGAAACTGGGCCATCCCAGAGCACATTACTCTTTCTACAATGCACAACCTGGGGCTGCACGGATAATTACATTTTCAATCACAAGAGTGCAGTGTGCATATTTATGGAACACATACAAACAGAGGAGAGAAAGAAGCAAGTGCCTCAGCTGGGACTCGAACCCAGGCCATTCAGAATACCATTCTGGTTGCGTTACCAGTTGTGCCACCAAGGCAACTTGAAACTGGGCCGTCCTGGACAACATTACTTTTTCTACAATATACAGCCTGGGGCTGCACAGATAATTACATTTTCAATCACATGAGTGCAGTGTGCATATTTATGGAAGACAAACAAGCAGAGGAGAGAAAAAAGTAAGTGTCAGCTGGGACTTGAACCTAGGCCACCCAGAATACCACTCTGGTTGTGCTACCAGCTGTGCCACAAAGGCAACTGGAAATAGGGCCATCTTGGAGCACATTACTCTTTCTCCATTGCACAACTTGGGGCTGCACAGATAAATACATGTTCAATCACAAGAGTGTGATGTGCTTATTTATGGAACACATACAAACAGAGGAGAAAAATAAGTGCCTCAGCTGGGACTTGAATCCAGGCCGCCTTGAATACAATTCCAGCTGTGCCACCAAAGCAACTGGAAACAGGGCCACCCAGGAGCATATTACACTTTCTCCAAATCACAACCTGGGGCTGCACAGATAATTACATTTTCAATCACAAGAGTGCAGTGTGCATATTTATGGAGCAGCCCCAGGTTGTGCATTGGAGAAAGAGTAATGTGCTCTCCTCTGTTTGTATGCATTCCACAAATAGGCACACCACACTCTTTTGACTGAAAATTTAACTATCTGTGCTGCACTAGGCTGTGCATTGGAGAAAGAGTAATGTGCTCCCAGATGGTCCAATTTCCAGTTGCCTTGTTGGCACAACTGGCAGTGCCACTGGAAAGATATTCTGGGCAGTCTGGACTCAAGTCCCAACTGAGGCACTTCATTCTTTCCTCTGTTTGTATGTGTTCCATAAATATGCACACCACACTCTTGTGAATGAAAATGTAATTACCTGTGCTGCCCCAGGTAGTGCATTGGAGAAAGAGTAATGTGCTCCAGGATGGCCCAGTTTCCAGTTGCCTTGGTGGCACAGCTGGTAGTGTGACCATAATGGTATTCCAGGCAGCATGGGTTCAAGTCCCAGTTGAGGCACTTATTTCTTTCTCTGCTCTTTTGCATGATGGTGGTGATGTTTAAAGAGTTGCAGGGGGGACAAATCCCAGGTCAAGCAGGAGGGGGTTACCAGTAGCAGAGCTGGGCACCTACTGCAGGTGACATTTAAAGAGTAGATCAGATAGGAGGGAGAACTGGTGGCTGGGTTAAATGGACACCTGCTGCCAGTAGTGTTTTAAAAGTCTGTTCGTGCAGGAGGGAGGAATACTGGTGGTGGTGGTTGGACTGAATGACCATCTGCTACCAGGTAGATATTAAAAGTTGGGTCAGATGGGAGGGGGGATACTGGTAGTGGAATCAACAGCGGGAGGCAGGTTTGGTGCTGATCACACCCAGCTGGTATGCTAATGGGCATTGAATTCTTACAATAGGAATGACTTTGTTCTTTCATATGTACAGTAATAAGTTTCCACCCATCAGCGAGCAGAACAACATCATCAACAGCTTGTCTCCTAGACCCTGCTTATAGCCCGGCCTGTGCAATGCTCAACTCAATTGGTCACAACACCATTACACCTTCAAAAGTCATACAGTGCTGCATGCCACCAACATGTTTGCTTGGTACATGCGCAAGCAAACATAAAAATATCTTAGGCATACATTGCTATATTGGAACAGCAGTTAATTTAAAAAGAAAGACAAATAGATGATCTAATCGATATGTAACAATAAATACCCAAAATACAGAAGTAATAAATGAAGCCCATAACCAAAAAGAACAGGAATTGCTTTTACTTAAAGAGCAATGTGAGAGAGAAACAGTGAAGCAGTTAAAGAAGTAGATGTACTATGGGAATCAAAAAGAAGGAAAATTAATGAGGGGGTCAGAGAGGAGCACTGGGGTGTTCGAGGTTGGCTTTGACCCTGCTGCAACCCCCTCCACCCCTGCACCAAGCAGCCTGCTAACTGAAACTTTGGAAACCCCAGGGCTAAAACGTGTCCACTGCAAATGGCTGAAATTGGAGTCAGAAGCCCCATGGACTGAAACGTACTTGCTTTGGCCAATAGGAGCGCATCACTCCCTGGCACCAAATTTTGAAAAGTTCATCAGCTGTTTCTCTTTGTCTTGATACTGTTTTGTCTATTCACTCATAAAGTTACTATTGTCTATATTCAATATGCATTGGTTTTTGTCAATTGTTTTATAATTTATCTATAAAGGTGTACTTATCTAGCTGATGGGTCTTAATAAAGTCTGTTTAACCTGAAAAAAAGAAAAGTTCATCAGTTGGCAACAACTTTAACAGCACAAAAGTGCTTATAAACTGCAGTCAGAGAGGAGCACGGGGGGGGGGGTTGAGGTTGACTTTCTCCCTGCTGGGACCCCCTCAACCCTTGCACCAAGCAGCCTGCTAACTGAAACTTTGGAAGCCCCAGGGACTGAAACTTGCCTGCCCTGGCCAATTGGAGCCGACCATTCTCTGGCACCAAATTTTGAAAAGTTCAAGAGCCACCAATGGCTTTAACAGCACAACAGTGCTTACAAGCTGCAGTTGGAGAGGAGATACCCGGGGGAGTGAGGTTGGCTTTGTCCCTGCTGGGACACCTCAACCCCCTGCACTGAGCAGCCTGCTAACTGAAACTTTGGAAGTTCCAGAGACTAAAACTTGTCCACCACAAATGACTGAAACTGGAATTGGAAGCCCCAGGGACTGAAACTTTTCTGCCTCAGCCAATAGGAGCCGACCATTCTCCGGTGCCAAATGTTTAAAAGTTCAACAGCCACCAATGGCTTTAAAAGCACAACAGTGCCTACAAGCTGCAGTTGGAGAGGAGCACCGGGGTAGGGGGGAGGTTGGCTCTGTCCCTGCTGGGACACCCTCAACCCCTGCACTGAGCAGCCTGCTAACTGAAACTTTTTTCCCATCCACCTCCACAACTATTAAATACTGGCCATAGAGAAGTTTGAACGCTCCGCCCAGGGTAATCTGGTGATTGGACAGGAAATTGGGCAGTGGTGGAGCACAGAGCTGAGCAGCCTGCCCTACATTCTGCACTAGTTTTTTGACCTTAGTCTTGAATTGATTTGGTTTTTGATCTTGGCACTCATTCTGTGATCTTGACGCTCAATCTGTGAAAATAACTTGAATGATTTGGGTTTTTGATATTGTGCTCATTTTGTGAAAGTAACTTGTGTGCCAATTCTGTGAAAATAAGTTGTGTACTCATAAATGTTTTTCATGGGCTCTTACCCTGGGATAGTATCCTGTGAAATGATGTGAGGGTGGACAAGTGTTAAGCACCTTGTAGTTGTTGGTGCCATCTTTCAAACATTCTTTTGAGGGTAAAAATCATTAACTTGAGCATTAGTCTGGATAGTATACTCCTTTGGGCAGGGCTCATTGTTTAAATGATACCTTCATGGAGGGGGGGCTCAGTGTTTTAAATTATTGATTAATTGAGTAATACTGTGATACGACTCTCAGTTGGGAGCATATTTGTAAATTCTTGATAAACTGAGAAACACTGGGTATATGTGGAAGGGGGATTACTATTTTATTCTGGATTAAAGGTAAAAGTGTTACACAAAGGGGGGCTTCAAGCAACACACAGAGTACTTTAACACTGCTGCTATAGGGTACTTTAAACACTGCTGCTATAAGGGGAAAAGTGTTAGATAAAGGGGGGTTTCAAGCCACATATTGGGTTCTTTAACACTGCTGCTGTATGGGGTGCTTTAAACACTGCTGCTATAAGGTGAAAGTGTTAGATAAAGGGGGCTTCAAGCAATGCATCAGGTGCCTTAACACTGCTGTTATATGCTTGGACAGCATGTCAGATAAAGTAAGATTAAAGTAATATTGTTTGATAAGGGGGGCTTTAACACAGCAGCTGTAAGTTAAAAGTGTTAGATAAGGGGGCCTTCTAGCAATGCATAGGGTACTTTAACACTGCTACTATATGCTTCGGCAGCACATCAGATAAAGTTAGGGTTAATGTAATATTGTTTGATAAAGGGGGTCTGTTTGGAAATTCCACACAACAGTCTTAAGAGTGTCTGAGGGCTTGTGTAGCTATTATTGTTTGATAAAGGGGGTTATTTGGAAATCCCACATAGCAGTCCTAAGGGTGTCTGAGGGCTTGTGCAGCTATGATTCACAGTTGGGAACATAAAGAGTTTTAAGGGATAGGCAGGGGAGGTCTGTGTGAGGCTCATTGAAGGGAGACCTGTAAAGGCAAGATTATAGTCTGAGATGGTATACCAGGGCAGAAGGAGAGAGTGGGGTGGGGGGGCAAGGCAGGGACAGGGTGCTTTCGAGAGGAGAGTAAGACCAAGGAGAGGAATGGGGTGTAACGGATGTGGAACAGCAGTTTACATGGACAAACTGTGGAGAATAGGGGGTCCAATATGTATGAGATTGAGGCACCTGGAAACAGAAATTGGTAGTCTGAGGAGGGAGGTGGAGGGGTAAGAGAGGGGGGAAGTAAGGGAATGGGAAACTGCACTGAAACTATCTATAGAGGCAGCAGGGAGGCTTGGGCAAATGGGAGGAATACAGGGGAAACTTCAAGGGGGGAACAGATCATGCTGATGGAGGAACAGTGGTTGGCAGGTGGTGGGCAGGACAAGGGAGGGAGAAGGGGGATACTGCACAGGGAGGACCAGGAAATGGGAAAGGCAAAGCAAGAAAGGGAAACAAGTTTGTAAATGGAGGAGGGGCTAACTTGGTGAATAGGTATACTCCTCTATGAAATTGGAAAGACATGGGCATTCAAGAGGGGGCAGGGAGCAATGAAGATAGTAACAGTTTCCACCACTGAAATGCACCCATTGGGATGGGCCCGGTCATCAGGGTGCCAAGTCCTGATTTCATCCTCCCATCTTTTTGTGAGGGGGCTGCACCCCCTCATGCCCTCCCTTTCTAATTATTCTAACTCCAGAGGGGTGAACCTGGGGAGGGATTTGCAACTTCTTGTGGCACCCTAATGATTGTCGTGTTCCAACGGGAGCCTTGATGGCTAGAAGGGAGCAACAGAGAGAGGAGAGAGAGAGAGAGAGAGAGAGAGAGAGTTGGAGGGCAGGAATAAGGATGTACTAGGGTGAAAGGTGAGGGTGACTGGGGATAAAGGTGATGCTAGGAAAGTTAAATTGGGGACCACGGGAGTGGGAAAGGGTGAGAAATGTCAGGGAGATAAAGAAGGTGCTTGGAAGGATAAAATGGGGCAATGGGAGGGGAAAATGGTGAGGAGGGAGAGGAGATGGAGAGGGAAAGGGAGAGGGTTGGAGCTTGACAGGAAAGATCGGGGGGACCTGGGGGGAGCAATATTTAAAGGGGGGTGGGTTAACTGGGAGGGGCATAGAGATTTACTTGAGGGAAGTAGAGAACTTAGAGGCAAGGAAGAGATACAATTAATTTCCGCAAAGAGGACGGAAGTGGTCACAGAGGGAAGAGAAAGGAAGATGGAGCCTGAAGAGGGAGGGAACAAGGCCAGGAGGAGAGAGAGATGGTTGGGCCAGACAAGGAGTAGAGAGGGAGAAAATACACAGTGAGCCGGCAAGAAGAAGGTAGCGAGGTTATCATACTTGGGGATTCCATAATTAAAGGTATCAAATGGGGGGGAGGAGCTCTATCAGGGTGGTGTGCATGCCAGACACGACAGCACACAGGGCCAAGCACATAGTATACTCTACAGTGAGGAAGCTAAGGGGGAACCATCACATAGTGGTGCACTTCGGAACAAATGATTTGGAAGGAAACAGTTTGCAGGAGGTACAAGCAAGGTTTAGAGAACTGGCCAGAATATGTCAACTGGAAGGAAAAACTGTTGCATTTTCAGATGTTCTGCTAGTGCTGAGGGCAAGTATGGACAGAAAGCAGTGGATAGTGGATTTTAATATGTGGTTGGGGGAATGTATCTAGATATGGGGTTCAGACTGGTGGGAGGCTGGGAAGCCACATGGGAAAGCAAGGAACTATTCACCAGGGACAGAGTGCATCTGAGTACAGAGGGAAAGGGAGTTTTAATAACTAAGCTGGGGGAGTTTATTGTTAGAAATTATGATTTAAACTAGCTGAAGGGGGGGCTTAGACTTGCAGGGTAGGCAGGAATGCAAAGCTTGGGAGGGCCAGAGCCTCTCCCTCCAACTGAAAATTGGATGGATGGGAAGCACTCACAGAAGGGCAAAATTATGGGGATAGGGATGGATGGGAAGGATGGGGGTGGGTGGGTTGGAAGGTGATTTCCATAAACATGAAGAGCCTGGGAAATAAGTTACCAAATTTTCAGGCACTGATGGTGGTGGTGGTGGGGGGTAGATGTGGATGCGGTCACAGAGACTTGGGCCACCCAGTATCATGACTGGGACTTAATACTCCCAGGCTACAAGACATATAAGAGGGACAGGAAAACTGGCAAGGAAGGTGGGGTTGCACTATTTGTAAGGGAGAGGATCGAGTGCAATAGGGAGGAGGGTGAGGATGGGAATGTAGAGATGTTGTGGGTAACCTTACATGATACTCAGGGTATGAAGGTTAATCTGGGGGTAGTCTATAGACCACTAACACAAACTGAGGAATACGACAGGGAGTTGGTGGAAAACCTAAAAACCCACTGTGGCAGGGTAGGGGTAGAACAGTGGTGTTGGGAGATTTCAACCTGCCAGGGGTGGACTGGAGCACTATGACATGAACTACTGCTAAAGAACAACAGATACTGGAAGCTCTCCAGGATGTATTCCTGTCACAACTGGTGGCAGAGTCGATCAAAGAAGGAAGCATCTTAGACTTTGTCCTTGCAAAAGAAGATTGGGTAAAGGATGTGGAAGTAGAGGACCTACTGGTGGTGAGCGACCATTCGACAGGAAGGTTCTTCCTGGACCTAGGGAAAGAGGTATCCAGACAAATACAAAGGTAGTGGATTTCAGGGGTGCAGACTTTGGAAGGATTGCGGCCATTCTTGATGGACACTTAGAGAAAATGAGTACAGATATGGGCACGGATCGCAGGTGGGCAGTTTTGAAGTTAGGGCTGTTAGAGGCCACTTAAACCTGCACAAAGACCTACTGCATGAATGCTAGGTCAAGGAAACCCAGCTGTTGGCCAGGGAGGTGCAGGAGAGAGTAAGGGAGAAAAGGCTAGCCTTCTGAAAGTACAAGAGGACCCATAGAGAGTACGACAGGAAGGAGTACTATATGAAATCAAAGTAGGTGAGCAGGATAGTAAGGGCAACCAAAGCATCCAAAGAGCTAAGGTTGGCACAGGGGATCAGTGAGTGGGAGAAGGCATTTTTTTAGACACATCATGGAGGGGAGGAAATGTAAGGGGCAAATTGCAAGGTTAAAAAAAGATAGTGAGTGAGTGGGTGTAGAAGGGAGTTGAGCAGGCTGAGTTACTAAACGAGTACTTGTGCTCAGTCTTTACAAGGGAAAAGGATGGGACAATTCCACAGCAGGGAGGTAGGTCTGGGATTGGGGAGGGGTACACTAACTATTGGAAAGATACCAGTGCAGAGAGTGTGGGAGGGTCTTAAGTCCTTAAGGACAGACAAGGCCCCAGGTCCAGATGGGATCCACCCCAGAGTCCTGAAGGAACTGATGGATTTCCTGACAGCACCTCTGATAGAACTATTCAATTCCTTCCTCCTATGTACCCCTCCATAACAGCGGACCTAGAGATGAGCCATGAAATTACAGACTGGTCAGCTTGATGTCCATAGTGGGTAAACTATTGGAAACCATATTGAAGGAAAGGCTGGTGGAGTTCCTGGAGGTAAATGGCCTTCATGATGTCCAACAGCATGGATTCGCCCAAGGGAGATATTATCAAACCAACCTGGTCAAGTTTTTGACTGAGTGACAAGATTTCTCGATGGTGGTCAGCTGGTTGATGTCCTGTATCTGGACTTCACCAAGGCATTTGACTCAGTACCACATGGAAGACTGCTGGGCAAGCTGAGAAACCTGGTGGTAAGGGAGATGATGGTGAGGTGGATTGGAAAGTGACTGAGCAACAGACAACAGCAGGTGGTGGTATAAGGAGAGCTTTCAGAACCCAGGAGAGTCATTACAGGGGACCTGCAAGGATCTGCTCTCAGTCCACTGTTATTTAATGCTTTCATATCAGACATTGTGGAGGGAGTTGGGAGCAAAATGAGCCTGTTCATGGATGACTCCAAACTAGGAGTGGTGGTGGACAGTGAGGAGGGAAGGCGGATGCTCCAGGAAGACCTAGAAAGACTGAAACAGTGGCTGGACACATAGCAGCTAGGGTTTAACACTCAGAAGTGCAGTGTACTACATTTAGGAGCTAGGAATCCAGGGTACAGCTACCATTTGGGGGTGTGTGGTTAACAGTCTCAGAGCAGGAAAAAGATCTGGGGGGTGGTTATCACTGGCAACATGAATCACTCAGAACAATGCAGGAAAGCAGCTGCAAAGGCAAACAGAATGCTGGGATGCATACCTAGAGGGATCACTTTGAGAAGGGAGGAGGTAATCCTGCCATTGTACAGATCCTTGGTGAGGCCACACTTGGAGTACTGTGTGCAGTTCTGGTGCCCTTACTTAAAGAGGAACATCATGGTCCTGGAGAGAGTCCAGAGGAGGGTGTCTAAGATTATCCACAGAATGGGGGACAAGCCCTGTGAGAAGAGACTTAGCTTAACATGTACTCCCTGGAAGACAGAAAAGACAATGGGGACAAGACTGAGATCTTTAAATACTTGAAGGGTATAAAAAGAGAAAACACTGAGGATTTTTTAAGATTAAGGGGGGAAGGGACAATGAGGGGGTATAGCCTAAAACTGGTAGGGGGAAGTACAGAAGAGATCAGAGAAAACATTACTTCACAGAAAGGGTGATGGCGCCTTTAAATGAGTTACCTGAGGAGCTGATATCGATGGAATCAGTGGGAGAGGATTTAAGAAGGGATGGGATACATACATGGGCAAGGTACAGGCAGTGAGGGAAGAGTCTAGTAGGGGAACTCAGGATGGGAAACCATGGAGGGATGGAGGGAAGAGGCGGGGGGTGGCAGCAGCAGTGATTGAACTGTGAGATGTATCTTGAGCAGATGCAATAGACCTCAAGGCCTAATCTGCTGGCAATTTCATATTTTCTTATATTCAGATGAAAAATTACTATATGCGAACAGCAGCAAAATGTATAACAATGTTGCATGGAAAGAGAATTGTCTCTTGTTATGCCAAATGAGCAATTGAAAGAAATTATGAGACTGCATTGAGAAATAGATTCAATGGGCATATGCAACCACAGTGTGGAGTTATGCTTGTGAAATATTAGAGACAAGCTGAGTCCAGCACTTACATACCAGGCAAGTGAACACAATGAACAATCTGGGTTTCCAGGCAAAAGATCTATTTGATGCATGCAGCAAAAGTGCAGGTGCAGACCAGGCAACAAACATCTCAATGTTTTGAACCTGTTGCACTTTGTTCAGAGACTTGAAGTGGCCACTGGTATGCCAATAGTTTTATAGAACTGATTTTAAAGACTCAGTTATGCTAGATTGCACATATGGGGAGTGCGTGTTAGTTCAACTGCGCAACACAAGAAATGAGTAACTGTCAGTTAAGAACAAGTAAGTATCATGACTTGTAACTAAAAAAAGCTTTGTCATACTGTATAACAACTTTAGGAACAAACTGACTTGTCGGAAAGAAATAATTAATAATACATCAATAATGATACAATGGTGTATTTTACACATAGTAGATTTTTTAATCTGTATTACATATTTTGCAGTATCAGCAAATGGTCTTCAGGAAACAGACTACCTCAATTTTGTCTTTCAAACCTGGTGTACATAAAGTTCAGGATCTGAAGATCCAGAAACTCTCCCTTTTGGAGAGTGTGGGTAGTGAGTCACCACCCCACGGGCGAAGTTTGACCTTTTCAATGCCTGCAAACATCTAATTGTGATTCAGAGGGTCTGGGGATGAAAGTACATGTGATGCAATAACATGCTGTCTGTTAATGGCCACTGTAGTGTGCTTGTGGTTGCCCAGTCTCTCCCATTAGGCTTGCGCTTGGTCCTGACAACATACAGAAATATGCTTTGCAGGTACAAGTGGCCAAGTACTTGACACTAGTGGTGTCACAGCTGACACATTTCCTAATAAGGTGTGTCTCACTGGTACTGAGATTTGGAAAAGACACAGTGGCAGTTTTGACCTCACAGTACTTAGAGCGACTGCAACAAAAACACCCTTGAGGTGATTGTGGTAATCATGTGACTTTGTGTTGGGTCGGCTGCAAGCTGTGAGTTAATCATTACATGATGAGGAGGAGGGGGAATAAAATGAGTTTTGTAATTGCCTTTTTTGCTCAATCCTCTGTTATGGAAATTATCCTAAAGAAAAAATAGAGGATATTAAAAACAGAGAGCACATTTCGAAGCAGTGTTATGTTACATCCTAGGATGGTGTACATTAGGGCTCAAAATCTAGGGGACGGAATCCCAGTGCTAGAAATAATGAAAGAGTACCTGTTAACCTAACTGAACAGCAATACTTTGTTAACAGGAGGTGAGGCCAAGTTAACAAGAGGACATGGATAGAAACTGGTTGGGGAAGCATCAGGGTGGCTATAAGGAAGTTTTTTACAGAAAGAGTGGTGAAAAATAGGAATGCATTGCCAGAGGAAGTGGTCGACATGAAGCCCACTGCCAGTTTAAGCACAGGAGTGACAGGCTAATGATGATTCAACCCAGAGGAGGAAGGGAGGGTGAGTACTCAAATGAAAGTGATGACTGAACAAGGGAGAGGGTGTCAAAATTCATTCAGACCATCAGTAGACTAGCTCCAGTCCAGCATTAGGCTGAATGCAGATGAAGCAGGTACTTGGCTGAGTAAATGGACCATCAGGCCTTTACTGCTAAAACCATCTATTCATTCTTTCTTTCTTTCTTTCTTTCTTTCTTTCTTTCTTTCTTTCTTTCTTTCTTTCTTTCTTTCTTTCCTCTCCTTTTCTCCTTCTCTCCTTCTCTCTTTCTCATGCTCTCTCTCTCTCTCTCTTTCTTGCCATGGAAACATAGTGGCCCAGATATTCAGAGCAGTTGTACATGGTGCAAATGAGTTGCACAGGCACAAGTGTGGAATTGCATCAAGGAGCCATATTCAGCAGGAACCATTGCGCAGAACAAAATCCATTACGCTAATGCGCAACTATAATGTATGCAGGCACAAGTGCAGCGGGCATTCCCATGAATATCCAGCACAGTGGCATATTCAACCACGAAACCATGGTGCAAGTGTGGAGCAAATCGAAGTTGTTCCAACCAGACTTGTTCCTATTACTACAGGGCGCAGACACACAGACAGCAGTTGCACCAGGAATGAGAGTGAGAGATAGATAGAGAGAGAGAGAGAGAGAGAGAGAGAGAGAGAGATGAGACAGACAGACAAAAGACCATACACAGAGGAGGACGGACAGAGGTGGCATGGGAGAGGGAGAGAGAGAGAGAGGCTGAGAGAGAGAGAGACACACACACACACACACACACACACAACTTGTGGACCAGGGTGGCACACAGCCAGCAGCCAACCACCCAGGGGGACAGTGGACAGCAAGGGCCATGGATAGTGTACCCTTCCTGATGGAGGCAGTAATGAGGGGTGTGAGCGATGTGGCCAAGGAAGGGCCCGTCGGCGGTATGCCTGACACAGGTGGTACCATGCCCGCATCACCTTTGAGAACTATAGCGACACTGAGATCATGGGCTAGTACCACCTGAATAGGATCATTCTGAGGCAACTCTGTGAGCCGTGCAATGAGGAGATGCAGGCACTCACCAGACAGAGCCATGACATGTCCATGGAGACAAAGGTGACCTCCGTCATGTGCCTACTAGCCATGGGCACCATCCAAAGACCAACAGGGGACACCACAGGCATCACCCAGTCAGCCATGTCCCGCCTCCTCACACAGTTCCTCAGTGCTCTGCTGCCATGTGCTTCAGAATATATTCATTTCCCCAGCACACAGGTGGAATGTACAGCAACCATGCAGGACTTCCACAGGGTGGCATGCATGCCTGGCATGATTGGGGCCATTGACTGCACCCACGTGGGCATCTGCATGCCACCTGGCCCTGAGGGTGTGGCATATAAAAACAGGAAGGGGAGCCCAAGTGTCAACTGCCTGGTGGTGTGTGATGCCAAGGGGGTGCATCACCAGTGTCTGCACCACACACACTGGGAGTGCACATGACACGTTCATCTGGCACAGCTCTACGTTGTGCCACAGGTTTGAATGTGGGGACATCTCCATGGGCCACCTAGTGGGTGAGTATGGCACGGGCAAGGGGCGATGGGCAGAGCAGACCTGCGGATGGGGCTGGCCATGATGTGAATGGTGGCATGGACACCAGGGAAAGGCAAGGGGTGCAGCACAGAATAGCAGAGGGCTAACCATGTAATTCTCCACACAGGTGACAGCACATACCCGCTGAGGCCCTGGCTGCTCACCCTGTACCGGTGCCCATCCCCAGCAGAGGACTGGTACAATAAGGAACACTCCAGCACGTGCAACATCATCAAGCATGTATTTGGCATGCTGAAGGCATGGTTCCATTGCCTAGACAGGTCAGGTGGTGCCCTATAGTACAGCCCCTTGAAAGCCTGTAGCCTATTCCTGGCCTGCCACGTAATGCACAACTTGGTCATTGACTGTTGGATAGCTGTTAAGGCTGAAGAGGGTGACAGTAGTGGGGACAATGGAAGCAATGGGCCTGAGGGTGGTGGACAGCCACCCCCTGGGTGGAGGGACCCCCGTCTGCTGCAGCAGGCATGACACCACTGTGACAGCATCTCACAGGAGCACTTTGGTGAACACAAGTAGGTGGCGTGGTACACATGCATAGGCCACACAAATGGGTACAGCACACATGCAGGGATGTGCATGGCAATGGGCATGCACACATAGAGGTGTGATGCAGGGGTAGGGGAGTCAGTGGCACACACACATACTCAGCAACACACACACACACACACACACACACACACACATACACCCAGGTGTTGGAATGTGGCATGGATCAGACGCATTGCACCGGTGCACAGGTGCAACCGGTGCTAGACTGCCCTCACCACACCCACGCCACATGGTCCAGTGGCTGGGCAGGCACACACACAGGCAGAGTGCAGCATGACACACAGGCGAGACACCAGTGGTAAGGCACACACACACACACACACACACCACCCATGTGTGCACAGGGCTGCAGCTGCAGACCATGGTCAAGGCAGCCCACAGAGCAGGGCTGCTGCATGGTACCATGGCTGCCACGGCCATGAGGGTGGCTGTACCATGGCAGATCAGCAGCCACAGGGTGTGCATCAGTTGGGGGGGTGCAACAGCCCCCCAGGGTTGAAAGCACGGGACTGTGACCATGTCCTCACAGGGGTGTGCAGGCTTCCAAACAGGCCAGCCCAGGCATGGCTAGGATGCCTACATCAGAGCCTGAGATCGACTGTGTTGGGGTTGCCCGATGACAGGTCTGTGGGGTGGACAGCGCACTGCAGGGGGTCACCTGTGCATGGCCACGCCCTGTGACAGCCAGCAATGCAAAGACATCTGTGATTGCACTGGCCATGTGATTCAAAGATGCAGTCGTGACCTCCTGCATGCATTGCATCCCCACCAGGATCTGCGCAGTGCCCCATTCCTGCTGTTCAGCTTACTGGTGCACCTCCGCATGCAGTGCATGCACCCCTGTGGCAAGCAGCACCTGTTGCTGAATGGATGCCCGCAGCAGCTGGGTGTGCTCAGCCAGATGGTCGGTGTCCTGGGGCTCCTGGGCGGGATGCCATTCCTTTTGTGGTGACTGGCCATGCTGCACAGCCCCCCTCTCTGGCGGACATTGCACAGTGGGGTCTGCAGGGGGTATGGGCACAGCAGGTGCTCTGGTGGTGGAACCTGTTGCTGGCTGCCCGGTGGCACTCCCAGCCTGCTGCTGTCACCTGTCCAGCCGCTGTACATCACCCTGCTCCTGCACGACTGCACCACCACCACCGCAGGGCACATCTGTGGCACCGCACACTGGTACACCTGCAGTGGTGGTAGGCAGCTGTTCCACCACTGGCAGAACACTGGGCGCGGACCTGCCTGTGATGCCAGCAGGGGCAACACACCCACAATGTCACCCATGCTGTCCAGGAGCTGTGAGTAGTCATCATTGGTGTTGGACCCCACCCCGATCTGTGTCTCCACACACAGGACACCAAGGTTGGCATCCTGCAGGATCACATTCAGGGCCTCATCCAACCCTAGGTCTAAGACATCCACTGGCACCATGGTGCTGAGCTGCAGACTTTTGGGCCCCAGATGCCAGTGGATGTGGAAGATGTGTCCTCTGGGGCTGTACTGGGGGCCATGGGTGCCGCTGCTGCTGGTGCCCCATCCTCTGCATGGAGGCATGCTGGTGCTGCAAGAGAAGAAAGGTGTGTCAGTGATGCAATGCCCACATGTGCCCTCCCATACACTGCTGTTGCATGTGTCCTGCAGTATGGCATGCACATGGGTGCACACACATGCACATGACATGCATGACGGCTACATGTGCACCAGCATGCCTGTGTGCGCACCCTCTGGACCACCAGCTGTGCATGTCTGACATACATACCATGCAGTGATGGACTGCCACCCATCTGGAAGCCTCCTCCAGGCACACCCTCCATCATGGTACAGTGTATGGTGGCTGTACCAACTCCTCTGTCAGAGTCAGTGTGGGTGCATCCACTGTCCTTCCCCCAGTGGCATTATGGGATGCCCTGATGGCAGCCACCTTCTCCTTAATCCATTGCCTGTCAGTCCTAACCTTCTTGCTGCACTCCTGCACCAACCACTGGTGGCTGCCATGCTGGTTCACATAGTCACCACCTCCACCCTTTCAGCAGCCCTGGCATGGGGTGTGCCCATGAGACCGTTCAACAGGGCCTCCCTGTTGAGGTAGGCCTTGAACAGGGCATCTGTCTCAGCCTTAGTGAAGTTGGGCCTGCACTTCCATGCAGGTCCCCACTCCTTGCCCGAACACATGCGCCTGATGCAGCCATTTTTGCCACCAAGCCCACTAGTGTAAAATGGCACAGGGAAGAGGTAGACATGCCCCTAACTGGTCCAAGGTAGAACTGGCCAACCTTAGTGCCTGCGCGGAGCCCCATGCCCCCCAGCTGTATGGGCAGGTGCCACTGCAGCAGGCCAGGGGCACTGTGTGTCAGGGGATTGCTGCCAGCCTGGAGCACAGGACCAGGATGCCCAGAACAGGGGAGCAATGCAGGCACCAGTACAGTGACCTTGCCAGATGGGACCCTGACTGGCTGAGGAGGCTGCAGGCATGCACCAGGCATGGGGCTGTGCCACAGCCAGGTAAGTCATCCCATGTTGCATGTCTGCCCTGGTACTGTACTGTACTGTGGTTTTGGCTTGGCTGCCTGGCATGCCCTGCAGAGGGGTACACTGTCATTGTGTGGATCATGGAGTGGCATTGCCCTCTTCTGTGTGTGTTGCGAAGCAGCCGTGCAGGTGTGTGGGATGTATCGGACAGGAGCACACCCTGTGCACAGGGATCTGGGGGGGGCAGTTGCTGTGGTTGGTTATTGATGTGCATCTGTCTGCTTTCTATTCACAGGACTGGAGGATCGCAGATGGGCCAGGGCTCCGGCAGGGCAGATTTGAGCAGTGCACCATGCCAGCAGTGGACCAGCACCAGCAGGGCCACAGGGGCCGGGTAGGCACTGTCATGATCCATCGCACTGTACATGGGGGGTGGCAGGGGGGAGTGGGTGTGGGCATGGCCACCTGTGCCTTGAGCCATGGCAGCTGTTTGTGTCACACTGTGTGTGGTGCATGCCACTGTGGTGCATCCACTGCACATGTGTGCTGGCTGTTGGTGGGGTGGACATGCACCCAGCTGCCACCGTTGTTGCTGTGGTGCTGCCAGTGCACTGTGCCATGTGACTGTCATTGTGCAGTTGTGTGGCCATTGTGCAGCAGGGACCACCTCTGTGCAATGTCATGGTGCGCTGAGCTGCTGGCTGGCATTGGCCCCACCCCTCTGTGGGTGGCTGTTATGGGCCCTCCATAGGTGTGTGTTCCTGCTGCCTATTGCACAGTGTGGGTGGGCATGGTTCCTTGGGCCATTGCACTGATCGCCTGTCCTGTCCCTTGCTATAGGTGTCCTGCCGCCAGTGTGCAGACCCCCAAGGAGGATGTTGAGCAGACTCATGTAGGAGACCCTACTAGTGGTGTCATCAATACTAGAGGTGGTGGTCACAATGAGGCGGATGATGGCGGCGGAGAGGTGAGAGAGGCATAATGCCAGTGTGGCCAGATGGGGCCGGCACTGAGGCTTCCACAGTTTTCCCCTTGTCTCCCCTGTTTAACCTTCCCCTACAGTCTCCCCTCCCACTGTACAGTCCCTGTTCTCTGTCCCCTTCCCTCACTGTACCTACCCTTTCCCAGCCTGTTTTTCTGTATACAGTTTTCTGAAATATATATTTTTTCTGTCATACCTGCCTGTGTCTGTGTCTGCTTTGCAGGTGGCATGAGGAGCCATGCTGCAGTGGCTGAGTGTCTGTCTGTGTGGTGTGCATGGGAAGGGGCTCATGTTGTGCTTCCATGGTTCACTGCTGTGTGCTGTGGTGTGTCCCACCATGGTGGTGTCCATTCCCTGGGTCAGTGGCTGTGCTTTGGGGTGCCCACGGGGTGGCTGTCAGGGGTGTGTGGCAGGTGTGTGCATGGGGGTGGCACACGGCTATGGTCATTGGTCGGGTACTGTCCATACACTGTGTTGGGGTCCTCTGCTTGGTGTTGTGCGGCCTGTCCCATGTGGTCTGACATACTGCCTGCCACCCAGCATGTTCAGTGCCTACTTGGTGGGCTTCCTGTGTGCCTGTGTGGCATGTGTGTGCTTGGTTACTTGGTCCTGGGTGTGGCCTGCTTTGGTCTGGGAGGGGAGTGCACAGCTAGTGGCCTGCTGGGGGGGCTCCCTTGGTGGCCCTCCATTAGCTGTTGGTACCTCCTGTCACCTGCTATCTGTGCCACTGTTGTGTTCTGGGGTCATATGTCTGGGTGCCTGTGTGTGCCCTCCTGTGCCCTGCTGGTAGCAGCCTTCTGTGGCCTGTCACTGTGCTTCCATGGTTGTGTCCCTGGGGTCTGTTCTCTGTGCCCTGTCCCCCTCTGTTGCTGTGCTGCTGTGCTCCAGGGTTGCTCTGGAGCATCTCTGTTTGCACCATGGTGCAACTCTGTTTGTGACATGGTGCAGCTCTGCCATATTCAGCAGGTTGAGCTGGTGCAGTTTGGCCTGCGCAACCTCCAAATATGGCTCTAGTTGCACCATGGCACATTGGATTTGTGCTGTGCCAGACTTGTGCAGGCCTTTGGTGAATTTCTGAATATTCAGGCCAGTGAGTATAAATTTTAGAGTACAGTATTTTCGATGGAGTGGAGGAAAACACATACAGAAATAAAAACCTTACTGATCCAATTCTTTATCTTAGGAGGGGAAAGAGCAAACCAGGATATTTAAAGGGTAGTCTGAAGGTCAAGTCTACTAACACTGATTGCCTTATTAGCTACCATTCAGTAGCTTGAGGCCATATGTGGAGTTATTGCTCTGATAAGCTCAAAGATAAGGTATCGGGATTATGGTGAATTAGCTTTCAGCAAATCCAAAATGAAGATGCGCTTACATTACGATGGCAACCTTACATCACTGGTTTGTACTTACACAGACAGTGAGGCCCATGATTTATTCTAGCATCATGATAAAACATATTATTAGATACAATGAAGCTCATATTTCAATGCATCTGCTACATTTGTGACAGTACAGCCTGTGGTTTTCATTGATCTGTAGCAATAAACAATAATTCAATATATAAATGTTTAACAGACTCATAAAATGCTTTTAGTATTATCACAATTCATTTTAAATAATGGACTTTAATTATTGAGTATATTACACATTTGTCATTTCCTATTTTTTGATTATGATGTGATTATGAATACTTACGAGAGGTTAAGCACACTTGCAGTATAACACAATAGCTAGCATTGTGCATTACCCAAAGTTGAAAACACCCTTGTTAATCAACTTCTGGAAATTTGACTATTCAGCTACAGTACATGATAATATAATCAAATCACAAAAGTTAATCAATCCCAAATTCCATTTTTGTCCTAAGGGGAGTAATGAATAGAGATTTTTCAAATCCTGTAGATGCGATGTCTGAATGTCAGAAAAAATTGCGTTGTAGTTACATGTTTGTTGCATGCAGCTACTTCGCAAATGCAATGCAGTTACGATGTGGTTACACTGTAACTACAGTGTAGTTAACTGACATGGAAGTTGTAAACATAAAGAGTAGTTTTCTTCCTTTGTAGGCAGAAAAAGAAGCCCTCCTTACAAGGAGTAAGGAGATGGGGGCGGGGCTTTTTTGTTGTCAGCACAGGGTGGGGACAACTCTGGCAAAACTTAGGGACATGGCAAGCCCCCACCATCCTCTACAGTGACTTGTCCTGACCAGCAATTTCTCATGCTGATGACACTCTCTGTGAAGTGTAAAACAATGCCTTCTTAAATACCCCTGATCCTGCCACCCTCCAGTTTGAGTGCAGCTGATCTAGTTCTGCTTGCACTCACCAGTTTATACAGCTGTGTATAGTCAATGTTTCCTTTTTTTTTTTGGTATTCAGAATGCTGTCATCATGTCCCACTTAATCTTTCTTTTCTTGGTTATTGTGAGCGTGTGGGTATAAACAACTCATAAAGCAGAGACTGGAGACAGTACTTCAAGTTAAACACACATTTACTTCATGTGTGTTGTTTATTGAAGAATCAAAACAAAATAAGTAAAAGGAAAAGCAACACTGTTTTGGATGAAAAAATTACAAATCAAAGCCTGGCTCACCAAGAGTGTTTCAGTTACATCACAATAAAACTTACACCATAAAGTGGAAGTTGCTAAAAGTTCCCACTACATCTATGGTATTTCCCTGAAAGAGAGGAGATCTGCTCTCTCCCACCAATCTGCTCCAACTCCTGGTAACATCATTTCTATTGTCCTTTTTAAAGTCAATAGTACTGGTCACACCAGGCCTCACACCAGGTATCATTCGCCTCATATTCCCATCTAGAGAACGAGGATTCATTCTTTGATAAGGCTAGTGTGTGGTTGGAAAATCTTCTGCCAGTGATATGGCCTTCTCTGCAGTTTCTGGTTTGTGTTCCTTTACCCAGATTTGTACATCATGGGGAAGGATTTGTAAGAACTGTTTTACAATAAAAGTCTCCATAATAAGCGTAGTTGTCTTTCCCTCCAGTTGGATCCATTTCCAGCATAGTTCCTTTAAATGAGTAAAAGTCTCTCATGGGTTGTCTTGGGGTTGATATTTCAGAGCACGAAACCTTTGTCTATAGGTCTATGAATTTATATCATATCGTTTCAAAATTTCAGTTTTTACTGCATCATAATTCTCTGCATTTCGTGTGTCCAGATGATTGTATGCTAATTGCGCTCTCCCTGTCAAATAAGGGGCTAATCGTACCACCCATGGACTCTGGGGCCAATTACATGCTCTGGCTACTCTTTCAAAAGTTAAGTAAGCCTCTATGTCATCAGCATTGGTCATTTTAGTTAGTTTAATGTCTCTAGGGTTGGAGGTAGTAGCATCTCCACTAGCCCCTGCATTAGTTCCCATTTGCTGTAAAAGTTTAACAGTTTCAGCCCACCTTATCTATTGTTGCCTCATCTCCCTCTGTCTTTCCTGGGCTTCTTGGTCATGTTGTTTTTCCATTTCCATCTGGTGGATGGCCAGCCAACGCACAAGACTCAATAAGTCCTTTGGTGGTTCTTCTCTGGGCAGTTTCTGTCGCTTCTCCTCCTCCATCTCATCCTCATTTGCTGCATCTTCCTTAACTTTGGCCTCCTTTTGCCAAACAGCTGGGTCTAGTCCTGGATACAGAGGTTCCCCAGTGATGGCTGTCTGAGTCCTGGTTACCACAGCAGCCTTCTTCTCATTCACACCAGATGCCATCTCTGCATAGAGTTGTTGGGTACCTGGTCAGGTCCCCCACTGGTTTCTCCCTTTTTTGCCAAAGACAACCAGTAAATACCCCACCCTGGTACCACTTTGTGAGCATGTGGGTATAAACAACTCATGAAGCAGAGACGGAGACAGTACTAGTTAAACACACATTTACTTCATGTGTGTTGTTTATTGAAGAATCAAAACAAAATAAGTAAAAGGAAAAGTAACACTGTTTTGGATGAAAAAATTACAAATCAAAGCCTGGCTCACCAAGAGTGTTTCAGCTACATCACAATAAAACTTACACCATAGAGTGGAAGTTGCTAAAAGTTCCCACTACATCTATGGTATTTCCCTGGAAGAGAGAAGATCTGCTCTCTCCCACCAATCTGCTCCAACTGTGAACTAGAGCTCCTTATATATCTCTATGGAGCAGGGAACAAGAGGTCACATGATTGTGATGATCTTCCCCTATTTTAATTATTAACAATTCCTTCCTTTATACAAATTATTGAAAGACCAAATCCTAAATATACTTTACATAAAGATATGATTACATCAAAAAATATTACAATTTCCAGAATATGGTAATAGAAAGACAAAAAACAAAGTTGCATATCTAATGGCTCATTAGATCAAAAGGTTCTGCCTACAAGGAGGAGTCAGTTTAGTATTCTGTCTTATAAATAAGCCCCATGTTGAGCCACTGTTCCCCTAATAGGAACTTATCCCTTTAAGGCACAGAACCAAGCTTTAGGTAAGCAGCAAAATGATTTTGTTACATACATCACTTATTCTTACTTCTTAAAAGACCTAATAGTTTGCTTTAACTATCCTGATTAATGTGGCACAAATAAATGTAAATGTAAAACATGTTTTCCCCAGAGAAATTGAGAAATGCAGAGTTTTGCTTGCTTTACAGCTGACTCCCCATTTAAACCTAGAGAGAAGAGGCAGGGAGAATGGCTGAAACTATACAGCAGACTGACTAGCTGACTGCTGCCACTGTCACTACCGAAGTATTTTTGACTTCATTTAACAATTAAGCAACAAAGAAGGGGCAAGAGAAGAAGCGGGTTCTCTTGTTTTATGTATCAGGGAAAAGGCGGTTTCACTGTAAAGTGCAGGATTAGCGCTTTCATTTTTCCCTTTACAGTGCGACCTGGCACTTTCATCTTCTAATTTACAGCGCGACCTGGCACTTTCACCTTTTATTTTACAGCGTGACCTGGCGCTTTCACCTGCAAAAGCTATATTTAGCCTACTAATATTACATATTTCAGCATAAGACTGCTTATTTGCTAAAGGGGGGGGGGTTGAAAGGAACTTATTACTTTCTTTTGATGGGACATTTTCAGATGAAGTTGAATGGCACCCCCCCCCATTTCTGATGAAACTATATCTCGAGGCAGGAAAAGAAAAGCAGTGGGGAAAGAACAGTAAGGAGCTATAATAGGAGGCCACCCTATTATAATGGGAAAAGGGGAAGTATAATAGAAAAGGAAGACTGCTGCAGCAGATTTCATAAAGAGTATAGGGCATAGAAAAGGGAAATGACTTGAGATACTGGAAAAAAAAAAAAAAAAAGACAAACCCATAATTTATAGGGGCAGAACTGCCACAGTTATGCAATTTGAGTATATCCAAATGTCTCCTTATGTAGTAGCTCTTACCCCCAGTGGTGCTAATCAGCTTGGTGATCGCAAGTTGGCTGTGTTACATGAGGTCCCTGCACCCTGATTAGTACCCCCAGAGGTACACCGTTGACAACTAGTGCTTGGGCATATGTTATACTAACATATAGGGCTAAGGGCATCTACCGTATAAGAGTAGATGTCAGGATATGTATGCATATTATTGTTATACACTTTGCTTGCTAATACATATATTTTTCTATGTATTTTCTGTGTATTTCTTACTCATAAGATGTTAGGACATCTGTGTCCTTGGAATGATTATGATATAAAAGGTCGGCATTGCCACCTTTTTGGGATTTGTACTACTACACTGAGCTCTGTAAGACTCTGTATACTGTACTCTTGTTTTACAAACTGATGACTACTACAAAATTGTCTAATGTTATCTTGGACCGTGGTGCCACCTCTAATTTAACCAATAGGGCCATACCTCTCAACTGTCCCTGATTTTCAGGGATGTCCCTGATTTTGCCTCAGATTTTTCCTCTGTCCCTTGTAAAATTTGTGTTCTTGTGACAGAACAGTGGGGATTAAAAGCACAAAATAATGTCAAACATTGAAATAACGGACTTGTTATTCTTCCGAAAATGCATCTTAACACAAATCCCTTTATTCTATCAGCTTTCAGACTGAATAGTACCACATTTTAAGATGTGTCCCTGATTTGGGGTCTTTGTCCCTGATTTTTTTAAGTCTTGTCCCTGATTCATGAGGCAAGAGGTTGAGAGGTATGAATAGGGCTCAGCTCTGTAACTAGAAATGTTTCTATCTTACAGTAACCATAGTAATTATCACAGGTATATAGATACATAGATACATAGACAGTGTCGGCAGATAAGGGCCTATGGCCCACCCAGTCTGCCCATTTGAGCTTGTAAGTTCAGTTTGTTTTCCTAGAAGTCTGTTTCCCCTTACCCCTGACCTCTAGAATTCCTTTTATGTCTATCCCATGCATTCTTAAATCCCGTGATTGTTTCAGCTCCCACCACTTCTTCTGGCAGGGTGTTCCACTTGTCCACCACCTGTTCTGTGAAGAAATTCTTTCTCATGTTTCCTCTGAATCGTCCTCCTCCAACTTCATCCCATGCCTCTAGTCCTGGAACATCTTTTCACTTAAAAATAGTGTTTTCCTGCACTCTGTTTCTCCCTGTAAGATACTTGTATGTCTCTATCATATCCCTCTCTCCTCCTCTCCTCCAGGGAGTACATGTTCAGTTCCTTCAACCTGTCTTCATAGGACTTGTGATGCAATCCATGCACCATCTTTGTTGCCCTCCTCTGAACCTTCTCTACCCTGTCTATGTCCTTACGTAGGTATGGTCTCCAGAACTGTACACTGTACTCCAGGTGGGGCCTCACTAGTGTCTTGTATAGCGGAATTAGACCTCCTTTTCCTGCTGGTGATGCCCTGCCTATACATCCCAGCATCCTATTTGCTTTACCTGATGCCTTGTCACACTGTTTCCCTACTTTGAGGTCATCAGAGATGACAACCCAAGATCCCTTTCCTGCTTGGTGCATGCTATATCCTCACCCCCCAACTGATATACTGTGCCAGGGTTTTTGTGCCCCATATGCATTATCTTGCACTTCTTGGCATTGAATTTCAACTGCCAAACCCTTGACCATTCTTCAAGTTTCTGCAGGTCCCTTCTCATTCTGTCTACACCCTCTGGTGTGTCTACTCTGTTACAGTATAATATAATGTGAGACACTAAGTCTTATACCTCAGAGACCCCAAGAGACACTGAGAAACCTCGAGGTATAGGGAATGCTTAACATTGGCTCCTGGTTCGTACTGGTAAGAACTGCTTAGGGCAACTGTGATTTATCCTTTTGGCAGTAATAAACAAGTTTATTACTCTTATGCAACATGTTTGTGATTCCTTGCATTCCCAATATTGCCAAGAACCTGAGAGTGAGGTTTAGACCTCCTGAAAGCTGTCTCAAACTCTTCCACTTTATTTCAATTGTGTGGTGATGGAACTAATTACAGTACTCTAGGTGTGATCTAACCAAGGCATGCACAGCAGCAAGATGGCCTCCTTTCTTGTGCCATCCATGCATCCCAACATTGTATTTTTTCTAATGACTGTAGCAGCACATTGCCTGCCTGGGTTCAACTTACTATTCACAATCACCTTAAATCTGTTTCCTTTGTTTATCTGTCCACTACTGCATCACACATGTCCTGTGATTAAAGAGCAATGTGAGAGAGAAACAGTGAGGCAGTTAAAGAAGTAGATGTACTTTGGGAATCAAAGAGAGGGAAAATCAAGAAATACTGTATGAGAACAGCAGCAAAATTTACAGCAATGCTATATGGAAAGAGAATTGTCCCTTATGCAAAATGATTAGCAAGTGAAATAAATTATGAGAACACACTAAGAAATTATAGATGCAATGAACAAGTGCAACCACAGTGTGGAGGTATGCTTGTGAAATGTTAGAGAAAAGCTGAGTCCAGCACTCACATGCCAGGCAAGGGAACATGATGAACATTCTTGGTTTCCAGGCAAAATATTTATTTAATACATGTGGCAAAAGTGCAGATGCAGAGTAGGCAACAAACATCTCAATATTTTGAACCTGTTGCGCTTTGTCACAAAATCTGACGTGCCCCCTGGTGTGCCCATAATTTATACAGAATTGAATTTAAAGATACAGTACTACTAGATTGCACATATGGGCATTGCTTATTAGTGCAAATGTGCAACACAAGACATGCGTAACTGTATGTTAAAAACAAGAAAATATCATGACTTGGACCCAGAGAAAATCAGTTACACTGCATAATAACTTCAAGAACAAATTGACCTGGCCTACTAACCCAACTGAAAAGCAGTTCCCGGTTAATAAGAAGTGAGGACAAGGTAACAAGAGAACATGGATAGAAACAGGTTGGGGAAGTGCCAGGATTGATATCATTTATTTATTTATTTATTTATTTCATTTTTGTTGACTGGGTAAGTGCACTAGACAAATCCTGCCTATTTTCAGGCACGACCAAGGGGAGGGTGATACAGATGATTGTCAACTGACCTTGAACCAGATTAAGCTGTTGGTAGTATTTTTTTAGTGAATGAGGGAAATTTGGCCAGGACACCGGGGAAATTCCCCTACTGGCTGCTGAGTAGTGGCTGGTAGGGATCCGCTGGCGTCGCTGCATTATAGCGAGGCGATTTACAGCTTTGCTCAGAGATGGAGGTCGGAGATAGTGCGGTATCTGATAAGATTACAACAGTTATTTCAAAGACTAATTCTGGCTCACCCAAGACTGCTTTGCTGCTGGAAACAGCACCGGAGAGAATGACTGTTCTACCGGAGTCGGCTGGTGATATTCCAGCAATGGAGAGTAACTTAAACATTGCAGTTTGTACCTCATCAGAATTACTTCCTATTTCGACGCCTGTTGTTCGCGCCATACTGGAGTGCTCAGAAAAACCGGACGCATTTAAAGGAACAGCTTGTCCACGGCAACGTTTCTTTGGGGAAGGCTTTGGTGGAGGGACCATGGACGTCACAAGCTGTGCGACGGCAGTTCGGCCTTCGGGATGGAAACCAGGACGAATTCCTTAAAGACTGGTCAGAAGTTTCAGCATTATCGGACTCTGGCTGGAAACAGACTGAATCGGGACAATGGATTCCAGATTTATCATGGTCTTCGTCTTCAACGATCTCTCCTCCTTCTATGCATGCCACCGAATCTTCAATCCTGAGCTCAGGTACTGACTTTGTGCACACTAATTCTATTAATGAAGGGAACAAAGTTATTGAGGGTGGGGAGAGTGATTTGGCTTTTTCTAAGCCAAGTACCTCTTCAGCTGCATTTATTAATCATTCAGGAAAAAATGAAGGAGTTTTCCAAAAAGATGTGGAAAAGGATTCCCAAAAAAAACTTTCTATGTCAGATTTATTTAAAAATAAATTAGAACAGGCTCCACGTCGTAATGCAGTTAGGTTAAGGTATAAAGGGGGCCTTCAGGAACATCCTGACAGATATTATGTATTTAAACAGCTTTTAAAACATTCTATGGGGTTTCTTTCTACAGAAATATATGCCCTAATACATATTTCAGGAGAAGATTCATTTGACGTGAGTTTCCAAACTAATTTACAGTTAGAAAGATTTTGGGACAAATATGCTTTACAAAAAAATACGCCTTTATGGTCTCCTTTTTTTGCCATCCCACTTACTAGACCACAGGTTCGTTTTGTCACTATTATGTTTTGAAATGAAGGGGTAAATGTAAGTGATATATATCATTGGCTTCAGTCAAAATGTGACATCTTAGGTCCCCCTGAAGCATTGCTGGATACTGAGGGAATCTGGACAGGGGGTTGGAAATTTAAGGTTAAACTTTTTCAGGTTAATTCTGATATTGTGCATCTCCCCAATAGTTTCTTTTTAAGTAAAGATAGGGGAGTCTGTTTTTATGGGGGTCAACCTAGAGCCTGCTATAAATGTGGTGCTCGAACCCATATTAGCAGCGTATGTGATGTATTGAAATGCCCTTTATGTGGAGGTTTTGGTCATTCCATAGATATGTGCAATAACATATTTCAATATAACTTATGTGATGAGAAAGGACATGCCTTCCATCAGTGTCCTTGGGCAAGACGTAATTGTGCAGAAGGCTGGGATCAAGATGATTTATTATGTAAAGCCCAAACTAAAAAAAAGGGTTCTTTTGAACATAATTCTCCCAATATACCTATTATTCCGGTTTCTCAGGTATTAAATAAGTCATCTGATTCTAGTAAAGCAGAAGAAGGAGTAGCAGAAATTAAGGAACCTCAGATACCAATGGATAAAACTATTCCTAGGCCTTCAGTATCTGGGAAGCAGAATTCTGGATTTACTATGCCCCCCCTCCTTTTGAGACAGTTAAGAGTAGGCGTCTTACTAGAGCCTCTCTAAAACAACCTTTTGTAAATCCACTCCCTACTGATAATTTCTTCTTACCATTACAAGATGAAATTAAGGGTTCAGACCATGAATCCGATACATCTCATATTTCGGAATTGGTCACAGAAGATGAAGATAGTAAAGCCACAGAATTAGCAAAAGAAAAGAAAGGAAAAAAAGGAAAAAAAAGGAAAGTTAGTCAAAAAAATGGTACTTAAATTTTTTGTTTGATTATATGGCCTCACTGAAATTAGCATCCTATAATGTCTGTAGTCTGAAAGCATTTCAAAAAACAGTTATCTATATTAATGTATTTAGGATCCTTAAAACCAGATATTATTTTGTTACAAGAAACTAGAGTTTCATCTCTCATTGAAATTGAGCATTTAAAAAAAAGATGGACTTGGGGGCCCTCTTTTTGGACCTTCGGGTCCGATATTGCAGATGGCATTGGTGTATTATTTGAGGATTCAGCTTTTAAAATTTCTAAATTAATAGATGTTAGACCAGGTAGAGCTTTAATTCTAGATTGCTCCTTAGGAGATTATTATTTTCGTATTATTACTATATATGCCCCTCAAACGAAATTAAGTCGTATAGAATTATTTGAGGAAATTAAGCCTTTTCTTTTTACTAGAAGACATATAATATGGGGAGGGGTTTTAATTGTTCACTAGACATAAATTTATGTAGAGCTTCTGGAAAAAAGATATACTGTGACACAAATGCCCTTCATAATATTATTAGGGATGCTGGTCTTCAGGATGCTTATAGAAGCATACACTCACAGGCCGGAGCAACTTACTATAGGCATACCTTTGCTACCCGTATTGATATGGTTTTTATTTCCCATTACCTTTTTTCTATATCTTGTACGGTTACACCCACTGAATTCTCAGATCATCTCATTGTGATTTGTAACCTTTCTCTAACAAATATGCCTCCTACATTTTTTTACCAGGACTCAACGTTGGAGATTGAATACCTCTTTTCTAAACGATACAGTTTCTTTTTCTAAATTGGAATTTTTTTTGCGGCCAAATTTACTACTATGGAGCTCTTTAAATCCCAGTATGACTGGTGGTTGCAAACAAAATATGAAATTAAACATTTATTTCTTAGCTGGGGTAAATCTAAGGTCAATTCAGATTATATGCAATACTTATTATACAGAAACCAGTTATATAAATTGATGTCTTTTCCTCCTAAAGACCATTCTTTGTATACCTCTCAAATTTTGGAAATAAAAAAACAAATGAAGTCATTTCAATATGATAGAGCTAAATCTTTAGATTTGGAATTTAGATTTGGTACTAAACAAAGCCCTATGTCTGATCCTTATCAGGCCTGCAAAGCACATTTAGCACATACATTAATGTCAGGTCTTTTTAATTTAAAAGGGGAACTAATTACTACTGATATTGGAATGTTATCCATTGTTCAGCAACATGTTCAAGAATATTTCTCATCCCACTTAACGTCTTCCACTGACTCTTTTCCAATACAAAATTTTACTTCTTTACCAAAGCTTTCAGAAAGTATGTTAACACTTTTAACGAAACCCATTTCTGCTCAAGAGGTTATAGAGGTAATTAAACAATTAAAATCTGGATCTGCTCCAGGTTTAGATGGCATCCCAAATGAGTTCTATAAAATTTGTATAAAATATATGGAGTATTTTTTACCTTTAGTGTTTAACTCCATTTTGTCTACAGCTGTATCTTGTAAAGATTTTTCTATTTCACTTATGACCTTTATTTTTAAGAAGGGTGATAAAAATCTTTTAACCAATTGGAGACCAATCAGTCTTCTGAACAGTGATTATAAGATTTTGACCAAAATCTTAAATAATCGTTTAATAAAAGTAGCAGATGTTCTTACACATCCCTCTCAAACATGTTCTATTCCTACTAGGAAAATTCAGCACAATCTTTTTTTTAATAAGAGATCTTTTTGCAAATAGTACCTCTAGTTTTCAAAATTCTGGATTAGTGGTAGTGTTAGATCAAGCTAAAGCTTTTGATGCGGTATGTCACTCCTATCTTTATTTTATTTTATTGAATTATGGTATTCCACAAACTTTTGTCCATTGGTTAACTAAACTCTATAGTCAGGCGGTCACTATCCCACTTGTGAATGGTTTTATGGGTACAGAAATCAGGATCGGTAGGGGTGTTAGGCAAGGATGTCCCCAAGTCCCCTTTTATATGCTTTTGTATTAGATCCTGTCATCAGATGCATTGTTTCGGATCAGAACATTATAGGTATTTCACCTTCTCTGCATTTAGAAAAGATTAAAGTTACAGCCTTTGCAGATGATGTTACACTTTTATTGGCAGATACTTTATCGTTACAGAAGGCTTTGGATATTTTCATATCTTTTGGACATTTTTTCAGGAGCTTCTCTTAATATAGAGAAAAGCTTTGTATTACCCTTAAATCTAACTTCTCTGGATTTATCTAATTGTTTTGGTATATCTTTTTCACATACACCTCAAAAAATCTTTGGGATATGGTTTGGGGCTGATGATATGGCACTTTATAATTGGGAAAAGCAACTATTGGTTGGGGAAACTAAGGTAAATCTATGGAAAAACTGGAAATTTGGTAAACAAAAGAGGATTATGATAATAAAAAAAATTTTATTACCAGTTTTTATTTATCTTAGTCATCTTTTTCCTCCACCTATATCTGTTGAAACCAGGTTATACAGTATTTTTTTCCATATGCTTTGGGGTAACAGGCTTAATCCAGTTAAAAGAGATTTTACATACCTTCCAAAAAAAGAAGGGGGTTTACAAATGGTTAATCCTGTTGTTTTTTTCCATTCCATCTTTTTATTCTCTTCTTTTCCCTTCATCTGGCATGAGTCTTGTTTACCATGGCATTTTTGGGTTCAATCAATTTGGCATAAATATTTTTTTAAATGGTCCATGTTTCCACCCAAGATACTTGTTTCTGATGATTTACCTAAATATGGGCTTTCTACCTTTAAAAAATTATATCAATGGAAGATACCTTTACAGAAATTACTTACTTTAACTAGAAATTCCTTTTATAATTATATTGTTTATGATATTCAGAAGGTAACACTTATATTTCTGGATTGTACCTCAACAAAAATGACTTTTGCTTTATATAAATTAACAGATTTCAGAATTCCGGCCAAAACATGGGATATAATATGGATTTCTGCACATGGGAGATTAGGTGTTAGGGAAATATGAAATATAAACCTTTAAGTGACAGATATTGTTTGAGACCCATGTGTACTAATATTGAAGAAAGTCAATCCATTTTTTATAGATTGTATGGATAGTAAAGCGTTTTGGAGTGCTGCAGCAGTACATTGGCATATGCCACATTTAGTTTCCCTGACATATAGCACTCTTGTTTTAGGTGATTATACAGGGATATGGGAGAAATATCATAGAAGTACATTAAATGTTTTTTTTGCTCTATTACAATATTTTTTATGGCAGGCTCGTTGTCATTTTGTTTTACAACAACAGCAGACAACATATTCGGTAAATATCAATTATGTAGATACTGATTTATCTGCACTTGAGTAAAAGATATTAAGAATTATTAAATGCTAAAGTTGTGAATTTATGGAAATCTTTCCTGTTTTCTGATGATTTAACTTTTGTTTTGATCATATGAGGAATTTCATTTTGTGTATTTGCTTATGTTTTGTTCTAAAATGTTCCTTTTGTGATGTTTTGTATTTTGTTCAATAAAACTTCCCCTACTCTTTTCGATAAGTGCCATGGGATCTTTGACATCCACCTGAACTACCACCAATCCAGGCAGATGGGACCTTGGTTTAACGTCTCATCCGAAAGACGGCACCTCAAAAATGCAGCACCCCTCTCATGCTGCACTACAGTGTCAGTACTGGGATATTAACCCAAGTGCCAGATGTGGGACCTGAACCCATAAGGAAGTTCTTTACAGAAAGAGTTGTGAAAAATTTGAATGCAATGCTGGAGGCAATGGTTGACATGGAGCTCATCATCAGTTTCAAGCACAGGTGTGAAAGATATAGGAATGATTCAAACCAAAGGAGGGAGGGTGTGCACTCGAATGAAAGGAATGACTGAACAAGGGAGGGGGTGTCAGTAGACTAGCTCCAGTCCAGCATTAGGCTGGGTGTGGATGAGGCAGGTACTCAACTGACTAGATGGGCCATTAGGCCATTACTGCTAACAGCATCGGTGATGTCTTTCTTTCTTTCTTTCTTTCTTTCTTTCTTTCTTTCTTTCTTTCTTTCTTTCTTTCTTTCTTTCTTTCTCTCTTTCTTTTTTTCTTTCTTGCAATGGAAACATAGTGAGTATAAATGTTAGAGTTCAGTATTTTGGATAGAGTGGGAGGAAAAACAAATACAGAAAAAAAACCTCACTGATCCAGTTCTGTATCTTAGGAGGGGAAAGAGCAAATCAGCATATTTAATGGATCATCTGAAGTCCAAGTCTCCTATCACTGACTGCCTTATTAGCTACCATGCAGTGGCTGCTGGCCATATGTGGATTTATTGCTGTGATAAACTCATAGAAAAGGTATCAGGGGATTATGGTGAATTAGCTTTCAGCAAATCCTGAATGAAGATGTGCTTACATTATGATGACAACCTTACATCACTGGTTTGTACTTATACAGACAATGAGGCCCCTATTTATGCTGGCATCATGATAAAGCATGTTATTAGAAACAATAGAGCTCATATTTTGGTGCATCTGCTACATTTGTGACAGTGCAGTCTGTGGTTTTCACTGATTTGTAGCAATAAATGGTAATTCAGTATACAATATGAATGTTCAACACTCATAAAATGCATTTAGTATTATCACAAATCATGTTAAAGAATGGATTGTAATTGTTGGATGTATTACACAGCTGTCATTTCCTATTGTTGTGTATTGGACAGTGATTATGATGTGATTATGAATGCTTATGGGAGGATAAGCATAATTACAGTATAACACAATAACCGGCATTGCGCATTACCCAAAGTTGAAAACAGCCTTGATAATCAACTTCTGGAAACTAGCCTATTCAGCTACAGTACATAATCAGATAATCAAATAAAAGTTAATCAATCCCAAATTAAATTCTGTTTTTGTCCTAAGGGGAGTAATGAATAAAGATTTCTCAAATCCTATAGATGTGATGTCTGAATCTTAGAAAATATAATCACACTGTAATTACATATTTGTTGCATGCAACTACATTGCAATAGCAATGTACTTACAGTGTAGTTAACTGACACAAAGTGTTACTGTAAAAAAATAGTGTTCTTTTTTAGGCAGAAAAGGAAGCCCTCCTTAAAGGAGAAGGGGTCCCTCTTTGGTGGCAGCCCAGGGGCAGAGACAACCTGAGGCTGGACCACACCCTAGCAACTCTTGTAAAACTGAGGGACATGGCAAGGCCCTACCATCCTCTACAGTGACTTGTCCTGACCAGCTATTTCTCATGCTGATGACACTTTCAGTGAAGTGTAAAACAATCCCTTCTGAAATACCCTTATCCTGCCACCCTTGAGTTTGAGTGCTGATGCTCTAGTTCTGCTTGCACTCACCAGCTCAAACAGCTGTGTATGGTCAATATTTTCTATTTCTTTTAGTATTCAGAATGCTGTCATCATGTCCTTCTTAATCTTTCTTTTCTTGGTTATGTAATTTGATTATATTCAATGTTTCCTTCTGCAGTAGCTCTTACCCTCAAAGCTGCTAATCAGCTTGGTGGCCTTGTGTTGGATCCTCTAAAACTCTTCCATTTTTATGGCTGCATAGACGGAGCTCCGCAGGTGTTTTGCTATCACTGTAGAACAGCAGATTGCCTCCAGAACACGACCCTGTGTTCTCCTACAGTGATGCAGGAACATCATGACAGCGCTGAATTGATAGGCACTGTCCTCCACTAGTGAGCTCCACTCTGCAGCATGGTCACCCCCCTACTTCACGAACGCACTTCCACTACAACTGCATGTGCGTAAGTATCACACATGTGTAATTTGGCTGCCACCACCATCTTTTGAGTGCTAAACCATCTCCGCTCCGAAACCAGCACTCAGATGTCACTGTCACAGCTCTGTGACCCATACTGCTGCTGTACTGATATCATCATTGCCACTGCTCTGCTACCCAGACAGGTAAGAGCTTGATGCACTTCTACTACAACTGCACATGCGCAGGTATCTCACATGCACAATTTCGCCATTGCCATCTTTCGAATGATAAACCATCACTGCTCTGAAACCGGCACTCTGATGTCACCACTGCAGCTCTGTGACCTGTGCTGCTGCTGCACTGATATCACCATTGCTGCCACTCTGCTACAGGGACAGGTAAGAGCTCAGTGCAGCTGTATTGGCTCTGACCAGAATTTGTTATTTCTGTGTTGTGGTGATGGAACTAAATACAGTACTCTAGGTGTGATCTATCCAAAACATGTACAGGGGCAGGATAGCATCCCTTCTTGCACCACCCATGCAGCCCATCATTGCATTTGTTCTAATGACTGTGTTAGCATGTTAACTGTCTGGCTTCAGCTTACTATTCACAATTTTCTTAAACCCTTTTCCTTTGTTTACCTGTCTACTGTTGCACCACTCATATCCTATGTGTGACCGATATTCCTCAGCCCTAAATAAAGTATCTTACACTTCTTCACATAAAACCCAAGGCACCATTTTTCAGAAAATGGCCACAATTTCTGCAGGTCCCCTTTTAGTACATGTCCTTCTCTAGAATATCCACAGTTTTGTCCAGTTACAGTAAGTGAAATCAAAGTATCTCTCAACCTCCTGCCTCACAAATCTGAGGCATGGTTTAAGAAATCAGGGACAAATGAAAAAAAAAATAAGACTCAGATTGATAACGTCAATCTTTTCCAGAAGCTATCACTTTGCAGTTAGCATGTTCTGAAAGAAAACCTGATTACAGTGTAACTACCCCAAAGCATGGGGCTTACCCTGGGGTTATCTGGCCCAACTGGGATGGCTGTCAGAACTGTGCTTCTCCCTCTAGCTCCAAGGAAATGGGATTTCATGCAGTGGGACTGGCAAGGAGTAGATGGATAGCTATTTCTTCAGTGTCTCCTGCACTGTGCAGGAATCATGGTTTTGATGCACATCAAAGACAGGCAGCCACTGCAAGTAGAAGAGTGCACCAAACACAGCCCCACCACAATAAGAAACCATTACATAGTCCTGCCACTTAAACCAGGTGGTGGAAATAGAGAAATAGGCAGAAGCCCTCATTATCCAAACTTTGTGACCAGTGCCCTAGGACCTAATGGCACCACTGTCTGGCTGACCCCTGACCCTGGCTGCCATCAAATCAGGGGGTCATATTTGCAAGCAAACTTCTGGTGGCCTCTGAGAAGAGGAGGAGGACCATGGATTCTGATACACTTTTAGTGTGCAAATAAGACTGTTGAACTGCTTGAGTGATAGCTACCTAAGCCCAACAGAGTTGGGTTTAGATTGTTGCTATAAGAAGGGGACTGTGCTAGAGCTTGTCAGTTTTGTGACAGAACTTTGAGGAACCAGATGTGCTGCACAAGAAGAGTTCAATATGTGCCACTACAGACTAATGGGCTATGCGACATATTGAGAATTATCACAGCTTATTCTTGTTCAAGAAAAAGAGGGACATTGTCATGCTAGCCCACATGAGAGAGCGGATGAGAAAAGCTGAGAACAGAGATGTTGGCCAGGTTCCATCACAAGTATTAGAGCCAGATGTTGTGCTGCTGCTTTCTGAAGGATTTGTTGCTAGGATATGTACTGTAGGTCAACACAGAGCCTCAGCAGTTGAGGGAAGAAAGAGAGAGAGAGAGAGAGAGAGAGAGAGAGAGAGAGAGAGAGAGAGAGAGAGAGAGAAGAACAGCACATTATAAAGTGTAGAGAGAAATTGAAGATGGAGCCCAGCTGGTCCAGAGGCATGTGAGAGACTGGAGTTCCAGAGGCCTGTGGAAGACAGAAAGAGCCTTCCATTCAGTGAGCAGTGAGAAAGAGTAGGTTGCCTTGCTTCAGGGGAAATTCCACTCATTGGTTTGGGCTCTGTGCTTTGCCAGTTGACCTTCAGGCTGGATTATAAATACCTTATTTTTGAGGTCTAGTACAGAAATTTTAGCAATTGCATGGCTTTTGCTAAGGGGTTGATAATTTGAGCACATTGCTCCCTTGTATTCAAAGTTCACCAACACCAGGGGCGTGGCTTGGCAGCCAAGAAGATGGCAGCTTGATATGGCTAACTCCTTTCACTGGCAACACAATCCTTTGCAATCCACCCCCATTTTTCATCAAAAATTGACTTTTTACCATCTTACCTTAACCTATCAGTCACTGGCACCGGAGACTGAATCCTGGCTCAGCACATCTTTGGATCAGTTAAAAAACAGACTTTGAGTTTTTGCCACCCAAGTTCCTTCTGATAGGTCAGAGCAGCTCATCAATCATGGTGGGTCTCAGTGCTGCAGGGACACCTCTAAGAAAGCAGATGACACAAGAAATTAGAACAATGTTTAGCCATTTACTGAATGTAATTAGACAGCTTAAAACTTCTAATCTTGAAACAGGCCAGGACATAATTTTGTTTTCTCAACAGATCAACCATACAGAACAGCAGATCTATAATCATGAGATGGCAATAGACCACCTCACAGCCCACCTCCGGGAGCAAGATCGAATGACCCAGCAGTTATGGGACAGAACAGTGGAACTCAAAAATAGAGGATGTCAGAAAAATCTAAGACTGGTAGACTTCCTGGAGGGTGTGGACAGTTAGGACTATAATTCTTTCATACAAAAGGTTCTCCCGGTTCTGCTTCACCATCACATGGCCAGCTCCATTTGAGATTGAGAGATTCTTACTTCTTTGCACCTCCTCCTAAGCTTGGACAAAGGCCTCATAAGCTCATTGAAAAATTCCTCAGATTCCCTGTAAGAGATCAGGTCTTGTAGCTTTCCCATGAAAGAGGCCCTCTGACATGTCAAGGGCATCGGATCAAAATATTTCCCAGTTTCTCTCCTGCCCTCATGGAATGGTGGTGGGAGTTTACAAGAGCCTCCCATGCATTGATCCAGCTTCATGTGCAATACAGTGCTGGCCCAGTGACATGGAGAGCTGAGGTGCTGGGCACCTCATATCTTGCCATGCTGCCAACCTAAGTTAGGAAATGGATGTGGGTCACTCAGGGGCTGGCCGGGGAGGGAGGATTGAGCATCCAGAGGACAGATGTACTCCCTTGGTGGGGGACAGGACATTTCACTCAGTGGCTGACACCTAATGTATCTGGGTGGCAGGGCAGTACAGCATCAGAGAAGGGGACACAAGCATCAATGCTAGGAGCTGCATTCACAGAGGTGGAGTGTGAACAATGTGTCATGGCACTTGACGTGGGCCTAGAGGAAAAAAAACAAGTTAGAAAATCCCTGACCTGGCAGGATGGTGGACCAGTCCCTCGCAGGTTTCACATCAGTGACTGGGCTCTCCATATGTCCTCTGGCTGAGGATACCAGGGCAACACAGCAGGTACAGTAAGCCCCAAGGAAACCAGGTGATGGGGCTGGAGGGACCAGTCCTGAATGGGGCCAGGTAGATAATAAAAGGACATAAACTACTAATAAAAAAGGTGCCATGTAGTCTAACACACCCTGCCACCATCTTCATTAACCAGAATGGGGTCCCACACTCCTTCATGTCCCCAAAGTGGCTGAAGAGTTCATCAACTACTCTTGGCCAGACCCAAAGTTTCTAGACCCAGCTCAGCCTGAGGAGCCCTCCGAGATGGGCATAATGCTGGACCCAATGTCATGTAAGGCCAGGAGGGTCATGAGACCTCCAACATCTTTTCTGCTCCAGATAAAGAGCCTTGGCTGTGTATGTTTCAATATGAGGCAGGAGAACATCCAAGAAAAAAGGAAAATCACTTAAGAAATTATTGTCTCTGGCAAAGTGCCTCTGCAGCCAGAGCAAGGAGCATAAGATCTCTTCAGACAGCTCTGAAATGGAGCAGGTGGGCCCCAGATTTGTTCTTCTTCACAGACTTACACCTACAGCTGCGCAGAACCCTATGCCCCAGAGAAGGAAGGGAACTCCTCCAAGTGACAAGGCAGACTTTATCCCCCACAGACCTCCACAGTGCTCCCAGAACTCTCCCTATTTCCCTTTAGCACACCTCTGCGCTCTGAAGACCAGACCATCAGGTTGTATGTGACCACCACCTCAAGACCTTCTACATTGTGACTGTGACTTCTTAAGGAGCTGGCTGAAGAACCAAGCTGGTAAACAAAATGTCTGGTTTCATAACAGAGATCCACTTTTTCAGTTGCTTCCCTCCTCCCCTTGCACTGCCAAGCAATCCCACTGGACTTCTAATTAATGACTCTCTCACCATGGACTTTGTTAAAATGGAAAGGCCCTAGTATTAGGCAATCGGTATCCTTTGCATTAGGACCAGGCATTTCACTTAATATTTCTGTTTTAAATTGCTACTGCACCTGTGTTTAACTCCTTTTTCTTTTACAGGCTTTAAAGATGAATGACAACCATTTTACACATTGTAAATAAAATCCTGAATTCAAGCCACTGTGTCATGAGTAGCGTTTCCTGAAAATGTCATGCTATTTGGTTTTGTGATTTTCTTTAAATCAGCATTTGTTAACTTGTTCTGCAGTAACTGAAAACAGTCAGGCTGTTTCTATCCCTCTGACTGAGCCTTGGAGAGTGATGACATCATATTGGAGTGGCTAGCTGCTTCAGTAGTGTAAGTCCCTGCTTAACTGAAGAGCTGTTAACTTCCCATTTAGAGCATAGTTAATTGTTTGATCTCCAAGGTTTTTACTAACTCAGTCTCTGGTTTGTGTTTACCTGAATTACCTGAACATCTATCATTTTGTTCATGTAAAAAGTTGATCTTTAGAGTTTCAGTGCTGAATTGAGGTGGTATGAATGTGAGAAATCAGCTTATCTGTATCACAGCTGTCAGTCCTTTCACATCAAAACTCTTCTTTTTTTTAGCTATAGCACTGGGTTATTTAGGATATAAAATAAATTAGCCTCCATGAATAGGTTCATGTAAGAACAATTTTTTCCTGTCAGATTGACAAACAGGTGCCTGCCACACTCTACTATTTCATGCACGTGTTCTATATGAACTCACAAATTTCAGTTCTTTGATGGTTTCTGTGTGAAAATACATCATGTATGTGTATAACTAGAAACACTATATGACATCCTGATGCCCCCATCTCCTGCCCCACAGTTGAGGCACCTGCACTCTGCTGCCCCTCTCCCCTGCCCCACAAGCCCCCTGTCTCCTGCCCAACAATTGAGGCTTCTGCACGCTGCTTCACACTGTCTTCTTCCATAGAGTCAGGGCTGCTGCACCCTGATACCCACTTCCCCTGCCTGAACAATCAGGGTTGCTGCCGCCTGCCTGAACAGTTAAGGTTGCTGCACCCTGCTGCCCTCTGTCCTCCACTCCCACAGTCAGGGCCACTGCACCCTGTTGCCCCCTGTTCCTCTCACCACAGTCGGGCTACTGTGCTCTGCTATGCCCTAGAGTCCCATGTTCCCTGTCTCCACATTTGGGGCTGCTGCATCATGCTGCCCCATGCCACCAATGGTAGGGCTTTAGATGTACCCTGCTACCCACTTTCATTTCTCCAAATGGGCAGGACTGCTGCACCATGTGCACCCTTTCCTACAGTCAGGGCTTCTGTACCCTGATGCCCCCTGTGTCCTGCCCCACAATCAAGCCATCTGAACCATGCTGTCCTCTGTCCCCTGCCACCATAGCCAGAGCTGCTGCACCCAGCCCCTGTCTACACAGCCACTTTAGCCATAAGCTATAACTTACCACTGCCATACCACCAGGCTGCCCATGGTACTGGAAAGGGCATCCATTGCCTACATCACTGCCCCCACACACACACTCACTGGCTGCCAAACCTCTTTTTTGATCACCATCTTAGGCCAAAGCAGGATGCACACTGGGGCACGCATAAGCACAATAATGCAGATGCCCCTGGGAGGCTCCACATGGGGCCATGTCAGAGGGTTATGCACTGCACACACTACATAGTGAAGATGCACTAAACCATCCGCATTGGGACATTGGTGAATTCCACATGGATTGCACACATTCAGGGATGCACATTTGTGCACCTGTCACTGTGCACATTCTGGACGTAAATCACCATGTTTGTGAACAGGGACCATTATGTGTAACTGTTAATGTTATAGCCCCCTTTTCCCAATCCCAGTATCCCATATTAATGCCAGTACCAAGATTCTGGCTAAGGTGCTGGCCTCCCAGCTAGAAATAACCCTCTCACATATAATTCATTCTTTGCAGCCTGTTTTCATGAAGGGGAGACTTAGCTCAGATCATCGTAAAGCATTTAATAATCTACATCTAGCAGCAAAATCTATTCCCTCTCTAGCTGCCGCCTGCCGCACATGCCATCAATTTTGAGAAAGCTGTCATTTCTGTGACATGGGGATACATCTTTGCTATTCTACAGAAACTGGGGGTGGGCCCCTACTTTTCAGCAAGAGTCCAAACACTTTACACTGAACCTTTGACTCATGTTCTGACAAACAGATGCCTGTCCTGCCCATTCCTCCTAGTCTCAGGAACCAGGCAAGGCTGTCCTCTGCCCCCTTTGCTTTTCCTCCTTGCTTTTGAACCCTTGGCCATTGCCTTAAGAGCTCAGATGGATATTGTTGGCATTACAATAGTGGATACTGATGTTAAATCACTGTCTTATGCAGATGATCTGCTTATCTTGCCGGTTGAGGTACCGCAGGCTATAACTCCCCTTTTCGAGGCTCCAGACTACATTTTCAGTCATCTCTGCTCTTAAGGTTAATCACAGCAAATATTCTTCCTCTTACTGATCATTGCAAGGACACCCCCTGTTGACGTGGAACCTGTGTAAAAGAGCCTCTGGCTCAAAGGTAGTAATTCCTAGAACAATAAACTAAACTAAACTAAACCCCCTTTCAAGAAGCTGGAAATGGATCAAAAAAGGGTTGTCTTTCTTAGGGATCTGTATTACCATCTCGCTTGTCGACATTTATATGGCCAACTTCACCCCCTTGCTTAACATCCTTAGGGCAGACAATGAGAGATAAAAAGCTCTACACTTATTTACTGGGAAAATAGCAGCCATTAAAATGATGCTAGCATCTAAAGTTCTCCAGCTGCTCCAAGCTAGCAGTATAGCCTAGAGGTTAGAGTAACGAGCTGTGAATGAGCTTGGTATGTCCAGCAGATCTGGGTTTGATTCCCACAAACTCTGCTTGCATATTGTGTGACTCTGAGCAAGTCACTTAACCTCCGAAATGCTCCAGGGTCACTCCCTGAAAACAGGCACTTGTGCCTAGTCCCTAGTGGACCTTACCCAGTTACCAAAGAATTAAAAAACAGGAATCTCATAGTTCCTCTCCCCATTCATATACATGATGAATAGTTTTTCACACTCAGTAAATTGATGGGTAACTTCCTTTGGAGGGCAAACCAACTAGATTCAGCAGAGGGAAGCTACGCAGACTCTGGTCAGATGGAGGATGGGGTCTGCCCACCTCTACTATCATAACGACATTCATTGTTGCCCAAGTAACTAAATGATTCTCATTTCCTCACAAAAACACTCCACAATTGGTAGAATTAGAAGGCCTTCTCATTGGGATTAAGTCTCCTTTGTCTACACTTTACTTTACAGCCACAAGGCATGGCCGCCACCACCCTACCATTATACTTTTCATCTGTTACTGGCTTAAAACCACACACAGCTTTAATGTTCCTCCACCACCTATCTCGCATGCTCCTTTGTGTCAAAACCCCATATTTAAAAATGGCCTGAAGCCTGTCTACTGGCAAACCTAGTAACAAGCAGAAATCAATACAGTCTAGGGCCTTCTCTCCCCATGCCAGACTTATAGTACCCTCATGTCCTTAGCTGAGACATCTCACCATTATCAGATCCCACAGCGAGACTTCTGGCATTACCTCCAAATTAGATTGATCATTACTCTATGGCTGTAGGCTGAATTCAACACTCAACCAAATCTACATGACCAAACTATTCAATCTTGGCTAGACTTTCCCAAGGGTAAGGTAGACCTCATCTACAAATCACTGAGGGACAGTAGTCCTTCCCTTACTGAATCCAGTAGGTCTAAATGGTAAGCCAAGTTGGGTATCAAATTCCAGACTGAATATGGAAGAACCATTAGTTCCAAGCACTTGTGGCTTGCAGGGATATCAAGGCTCAGCTCATCAGCTCAAAATCCTGCACCACTAGTACAGAACACCTCACACCCTACATCACCTAGGCATCTCTCCCACAGATACAGTATGTGCTGGAGGTGCTCAGCACACAGGGGCTCATTATCACACATCCTCTGTTCATGTACTTTAATTTGCCCATTTTGGGACCAGGTACTATGGTATTGTTGGTTGGTAATCCCTGTTTTTTTTTTCTCCTGGATGAATACTTCATTCTTTTAGGACTAACTTTCCCCCAGATTCCCAGATAACACTCAGGTGTCTATTGGGGAATGGCAACTACCACTGCAGCTAAGAGACTCCTCCTTAGGCACTGTAGGTCCATAGAAGTGCCCACCATCAACAAATGGTTACAAATTAGTAGCCAGTTGCATTTCTTGGAGTGCTATTCCTGTCAAGCCCTAAATAAAATACCTAATTATCAAAAATGTGGTGCCCTTTTTTTACCTAATAGGGCACAGCCTGGTACTACAACTTGGCTGTACAGTTCGCTACATGGGATTATGCTTGACAGTTTTATGACCTTCATCCCATATTATTGTATACAAAATGATTCATTACATTCATTACAAGATGTTAGACATGTAAGTAAGCATGTAAAAATGTATTTGTTTAGCACCCAATCCTAGAGGCTCTGGCTGCTATACAGGTAAGTAGGAAAAACATACATCAATAAAAGGCAGAAACAAGTGACAATAATAAAGCAGGTAACACAAAAATACTGAGTTTAGATAAAACAGTGCAGCAGTTTGATAGTCCTTAACTATAAATAGTCTTCAAAAGCTTTTTTAATAAGATAGTCCTTCAGACCCCACTTAAAGATCTCTCCTGTAGGGCATCCCTTAAGAGTCTTGGTAATGAGTTCCACAGCACAGGGCCTGCCACCTCAAACAAACAATAACCCAAGGACTTCTGGCAGGCCCTGGGAACCACTAGGAGCCCTCAGTACAGGAGTGAAGTGAGCACACGGGACAAGCAGGAGTCAGTAGGTAATTCAGGTAGCTGAGGCCTGACCCATGTAGGGCCTTGTAGGTTTATGTCTGTACTGTCAACAGTATTAGATATTAGTTGAAGGCTATATATCGAGTTTGTCAATCTGATATCTGTTTCCACATATATACAGTGCTTGTAGTTGATTGTATGCTCAACATTTTCAACAAAGATTTTAACTTTAAAAATTAAAAATTCACCAAGACCGATCAACCAACGGCAACATCAGTAGGCTCACCACAATTAAACCCTGGCTACACAGCAACTTTGTGTGATGGAGCTCCCATATAATTATTAGTTTATCCTGGTACCAGATAGGAGAGAGTAGAGGCCTATAATACAGGAAAACCAGTTTTTATCTGAGTTGTTATAAGCCCTGTGGAGACAGACACTAAGTCAAATGCTATGCCTGGTCAAGCTTGTCTATGGCTGACTGGGTAAATAAAACATAGAAACACAGAATTTGATGGCAGATTACGGACTGCCTGGCCAGCCCAATCTGCCTATTTTCCCTTCCTACAGTACATTATTACTGCAGGCCGTACTTAATTTACAGCTCTTTCTCCTTCCGCACCTTCATTTTCACTACAATTCCCTTGTGCCTATCCCATGCATTCTTGAACCCCACCACTGTTTTCACCCCCACCACCTTTGCTGGAAGGCTGTTCTAGGAATGTACTACTCTTTCTGTGAAGACATATTTCCTCACATCTCTCCTGAATCTACCCTTTCCAGCTTCATAGCATGTCATCTTGTTCTGGAACACCTTTCCTTCAGAAAAAATACCTCCCTCCTGTACTTTATTTACCTTGTGAGTTATTTAAATGTCTCTATCATATCCACCTTCTCCCTCCTATCTAACAGAATGTACATGTTGACATTTTGTTGTCTCTCCTCATAGGGCTTTTGATGCAGACCTGCACCATTTTAGTTGCCCTCCTCTGGACTGTCTCCAGTCCATTTGTGTCCTTCCAGAGATGTGGTATTCTGAACTGGACACAGTACTCTAGGTGAGGTCTTACCAGTGATCCATACAGAGGCAACCAAGCCCTTGAATGGGCGCGATCTTTGCAGTGGTGTGGCTTTTTCCATGGCCACCGCCCGCTACATCTGCTGCCTCCCCAGGAAGCCCTTTGCAGGTATGGACCCTCTCTTACAGCTGCAGGTTCAATCTCTGGTGCTTTTCTTGCTGGTCAACCCTGATTGGCCACTTGTAGAGACATGTGCGACCTGATTGGCTGTCCCACTGCAAGCTCCTGGTCCCTGCTTTTTCTCCCTCTGTAGCTCGCTCTGTTACCTGATTTTGTGTCCCACCTGCCCTCCCCGGCCCCGACCTCTATTAAATATTCTTAAATCCTACCATCCTGCATCCCATCACCCTATAGGCTACTAATATAGGCATTCCCCTTGTCTTAAAGGGCCACCTTATCTACCTTTCTGCCCTACTAATCTGTGGCCTCGTTCTAAGTCCTAAAATGGGACCAATTTTTCCCCTGCTTAATATGCTTACCTTTGTAGTTCTACTCTCCCATGCTGATCTGGCTAGAAAACCACTACACTACCAGTTCTCAGATCCTGTTAATGAATTTCCACAAACTGTACATTGGACCATTACAACCCCCCATCCTCAGATTAATGCCTGGCAGCTCCCACCCAGATCCTTTTATTTATGATTGGTTCTGCCATCCACTGTCCATGCTCCAATGCTTATTAGCTCCATGCTGTCACTTATCGGTTTCTGCTCAGCACAACGACCAGTTGGGAAATGAGACACTATAAAAAGGATACTGCTGCCTCATATAATTCACCTCATAACCCTCTTAAATCAACTAATATTTTTATTGCTGCTTATTTCAGACAATATTTACTCTAACCATGGCCCCCCAATGCATGGTCCTCAGGGCACAGGTAAGGCTGGGATGCTCCCCCTTGCAAGCATAAACATCTTCAGCCTCCTCACTAAACTAGATACCCTTACCACCTGGGTCTCTCAGCACAACCCAGACATCATATCCATGATTGAGACATGGTTGTCTCCACAAATCCCTGATCCTGCAATAACTATTCTCGGTTAAGCAGTTTTCAGGCAAGACAGGCTAACCAAGAAAGGTGGGAGCTGTGCACTTTATCTAAAAGAGTCCCTCATGGGGCATGTCCAGTCCATGCCCTTCTCCAGGAATGACATCAAAGTCCTTGCCACCAAGGTATTGCTTGAAGTGAATAACAAGGTCCTCAGTGTGCCCTCAGTTTATATTCCATCCAAGCTAACTAATCAGGGCCTTCACTCCCTCCTCGACTGTATCAACCATCTTGACCAGAACATGGAAACAATTGTGCTCTGGGATTTCAATGTCAATTGGCTGGCCCCCAATGCAAAAAGCTATAAGGACACCCTTACTGCAGCAAATTTCTCACAAATGGTTCAATCACCTACCAGGGTGAACTATAGAACGGGGACTAGTACACTTCTGGATTGCGTTCTCACCAACCGCCCCAAGCTCATCACAAATTCAGAAGCTCTCACCAACTCATTAAGTGACCATTCCACTATACTATGCTCCTGGGCAAATAAATTCAACAAACCCCCTCCAAAAACTATTTACTGCAGAAAACTGGCTCCCTGTTGCCTAGAACCCCTAAAAACTCTCTTACGGGAACATGATTGGACACTAATTGACTCAGCCCCTGACTTGGATACTGCACTCAAGTAGTTCATCTCCAGTTTCAGCTCTGCCTGTGATGTTCATGCCCCTTTCAAGAAGCATAAGACCAAGGGTGTCAATAACCCATGGATTACCATGGATCTGCTTGATCTAATGAAGTCTCATGACCATCTCTGGAACCATGCAAAGACAGCTGGCACTCAGGCCAACATCCAGGCTTACAAAATGGCGAGAAATGCCTGCACTAATGCCATTCGCCTTGAGAAAGCCAACTATTATAGGAACACCTTAGCCAGCACCTGGAAAGACGGCAAGAAATTCTGGAGTAACATTACTGAAGTAACAGGGAAAGACCACAAAATAGCACCCTCAATGCTGAACGTTGATGTTACCATCACCTTGGACCAAGAAACCATGGCAAGCGCTTTTAATGCCTCCTTCACGGACCTTAATCACGTGCTACCCTCCAATTTCTTCTACACCTCCAATATGCACAGATAACTCAGGAATGACTCAGCAGCATTCACCATTCTACTTTAAAGCAATCTGTGAAAGTCTAGCTAAAAAAGCACCTACTTAAAGTGCTTGGGAGGTCCAGATTCAGTGGAGATTGCCATGACCTGAAACTGCTCACCCTCACCATTGACGAAGTCCTGTCTCTTCTCACCAAAATCCTAAACCTCTCCTTCATGCTTTCACAGTTTCCCCTAAAATGGAAATCTGCTTTGGTGACCCCAATTCACAAATCTGGCAACAAGACTCTTACTAGCAATTACAGGCCAATCTCCATCTGTCCCCCCTCTCCAAAGCTCTGGAACAGACAGTGGCTGGTCAGCTTGTTGAACACTTGGAAAAATACAGCCTGCAATGTCCCCAGCAGCACAGTTTTTGGAAAGGGCACAGCACCACCACTGCTCTCCTTTATTTCACCTCCTACATTCACAGCACTCTTGATCTCGGACAACTGGTTGGTGCCATATTGCCATATATATGGCATAATGCCATAATGCAATATATATGGCATTATCATTTAAGGCTCTGCTACAACCACTGCACTCAAACGAGTATCCACCGCCCTCAACAAGGCCTGTCGACTTGTCACTGGCTCCCAATGCCTAACTCACACCTGTGACCTCTATTCTCTAACTGGATGGTTGAATCTTGCCAATCGAATAAAACACCAAACTTGTATTACTACTAAGAAAATCTTGCTGGGCCTTACCCCCCGTGGAGTCTGTGCCCTCATACAACCGAGAATCCACACCCGCCATACCGGGGGATCGAAACCTCAGTTTCTGCAAATTCCGCATTGCCGCACAACACAGGGCCAAAGATCCCTTGCTTACCAGACCACTTGTTGATACAACAGTCTTCCCAGTGACATCTCATCCTCACTATCGCTCAGCACTTTTGAGACTCGGCTCCGCCTAACACTCACTGCCTCCAACTTCTGTGTCTGTTGTGGCTAAATATGTCTTTTGTTTCCATAGCTGAAGATGCCCTTTTGGATCCACATCTACTCCTGCACTTTGCCAGCACCCCCCTCCTATCTTCACCTCCCCTGCTGGCCCATGACAAATGCCACCCAGCTGCACTACCTCTATTCTTACCCACCTTCCACCTCTCCTCTCTCTGTCCCCCCACCTACCTCCCCTTTTCTCCCATCCACTTAGTCTCCCTGATTTCACCCTCCTCCTTTCCCTTTCCCCTCCCCAAAGTTTCACCTTATTGTTCTTTTTTCCTCTACAAGTCTGTGTTTTTTTTTTTATTTTATAAACTGTTATCTTTGCTTATGTTTGTCTCAATTGTACCAATGACATGGAGCATTTGTAAAAGATCCTCAGCTGAAAGGTATTTGTAATCCTAGAACAAATAAATAAATAAATATAAATAAATATTCATAGACCTGACAAAGGCATTCAACACTGTGCACCATGCACTACTGATCGAACAATTATCTGTCCAAGGACTCTCAACAGATACCACCTGCTGGTTTCAAAGCTACCTCCATGACCACACCCAAGAAGTCAGAATTGGTGAATCCTTATCTACCTCTCTGCCAGTCCACTTTGGAGTCCCTCAAGGATCCATCTTGGGTCTATTACTTTTCAGCATATTTTTAAACAACCTCCCAGTCTCCTGCCCTGAAAGAATCCTACTGTATGTGAACAATGCAGCAATCTACACCAGTAACCTGGATCCCTCCATCCTACAGTTTCAGCTGCAGACTAGTTTCACAGAAGCTGAGACCTGGTTCAAATCACAGAAACTCATCCTAAATTATAAAAAAACTAAAACAATGTTGTTCTATGGATCCCATAGCAAACATAAAGACAGAGAACTAACAATCAACAAAAGCGCAGGAACAACACTAGAACAGGTGTATCTCTTTAGATACCTGGGTATGAACCTTGAGTGCACTCTAGCATACACCAAACATATTGATAACATTGCCAAAGCTGTGAATACACATATTGGGCTCCTATATAAGCATAAGCACTGTCTTACTGATGAAGCCCTAAATCTAGCTATACAGAGCTCCATTATCTCAATTATTGTCTGCGGTCTGGTTATCTATGGATCAGCTACCAACACTGCACTCCGGCGCATAACGCTAGCCCTTAACAAGGCCTGCTGTCTCCTAACCACATCCTCCCACCTTCCCCATAAATATGATATTTACGAGCAGGCAAATTGGCTCCAGCTAACAAACAGACCAAGGTACCAGACCTGTATCTTAGCAAAGAAGACCGCCTGGTGTCATGCCCTGCTGATTTAACTAGTCTCAAGCAATTATTTGACAATATCAATAATGGTTCCTTGTTTGTTTACTGTATGTTATGTTTTAGCTGCATTCTTTTTTGCTGCTCTTTTTTGTTCTCTATTTGTCCGATTTTCCTGATGTGGAACCTTTGTACATGAGCCCTGGCTCAAAGGTGTTATCCAAAATCTTAATAAATAAAAAATAAATAAAATACCACCTCCTTCTTTCTGCTGGTGAGACCTGTCCCTATGCACCCTAGCATCTCAATAGCCCACTTGAATGCCTTGTTGCACTGCCTCACCACCTTTAGGTTATCCAATATGATTAGTCCCAGGTGTCTTTCCTGCTTGGTAGTCATCAATATGACTCAACCCATTTTGTACTCTACCCATGGGTTTCTGTGTCCTAAGTGCATTATTTTGCACTTTTTCATATTGAAACCCAGCTGCCATACCCTTGACCACTCCCCTAGTATTCTCAGGTCTCTACTCATCCTTTCCACTCCAACCTGGATTGTCTACCCTATTACAGATTTTGGTATCATCCTCAAAGAGGCAGACAATCCCTTCCAGCTCCTCTGCAATGTCACTTATAAAGACATTAAAGAGGACTGGTCCAAGCGCTGACCCTGAGACATCCCACTGGTCACTCTCCCTTCCTCATAGTGAACTCCAATTATCACCACCCTCTGTTGCCTATCTCCTAACCAGTTTGAGTTTACCACCTTTGGACCCACTCCTAACCTACCCAGCTTGCTTACTAGTCTGCTCTATGGAACAGTGTTAAAAGCTTTACTGAAATCTAGTAAGGCCAAGTCTACTGCTTCACCCTGATCAAAATCCTTCCTCACCCCGTCAAAAAAATATATCAGATTAGTTCAACATGACCTACCCCCTGTGAGCACATGCTGCCTTGGGTCTTGTGATACACTGGATTCAAGATATTCTGCAATACTTTCCTTTGGCAGTGATTCCATTAACTTTCCCACCATTGATGTCAGGCTGAATGGCCTATAATTGCCCACTTCCTCCCTTCAACCATGTGTGTGTAGAGGGACTGCATCTGTCCTCCTCCAGTCTTCTGGAACCACTCCTGTTTCCAATGATCAGTTAAATAGGATGGTCAGAGGTTCAACCAGTATCTCCTTGGGCTCTCTCAGTACTCTTGGATGCATTCCATCTGGCCAGATTGCTTTGCCCACCTTCAGGTTAATTAGTTCGTTCAGGACTCTCTTGTCCAAAAAGGACTAGTGTCCACCTCCATCCCTACAAAGCTCTTGTTACTTTTTTGCAGTACCTCCCCTTCCCCTTCCTCTGTGAATACTTACCAGAAATAGTTGTTCAAGATGTCTACTTTTTCTTGGTCTCCCTTTGCATAGTCCCCCTCTTCTCTTTTTAACCTTGCAATCCTACCCCTGGTCTTCCTCTTTTCACTTACATACCTAAACAACAATTGTGTTGTCCCCATTTGTTACCTCCTGGGAGTTTCTGTATTCAGTTTGTGTCTTTGCACTCCTTATTGCTTTTCCTGCTTCCCTCTGTTTCTCATACTACACCTCCCTATCCTCCTCCCTCTGCATCTCCTTATACTTTCTGAAAGCTATCCTTTACCTTTTCAGCCACATATTTTGAAAACCATAGCAGTCTCTTTTTCCTCTTGCTTTTGCTCACTTGTCTGATACAGAGGATTGTTGCATTTACTAAGCTCCCTTTTAACTTCATCAACTGTCCCTCCACCTCAGTGTGGTTTGACTCTGCAGCTATCCTAATACTGACCCACACCGTACAGTGCTCACTTGTCACCAGGTGACCTCTCACCTTGTCATCTGCAATACTGTCCCTGTTAGTGAGTACCTGGTTCAGTAATGGAATGCTCCCTGCAAGAAGTCCAGGATGTCCCTGCTTCTAGCTGAAACTGCTGCTGGGAGGCTCCAGTCTCTGTCCAGCAGGTTGAAGTCCCTCACCAGCAGCACTTCCCCCTTTTCTGTCACCTTGCAATGGCTTCCAACAGTACCTTATCTAAACTTCTTTTGACAGTGCTTACACAGGGCACTAAAAGGCAATCTGCCACTTTTGGTGTAGAAGAGAAAAGGGTTCAGCACTCAGTTCAAATTCACAGAAAAAAAACACTTGAAAGCTGGTGCATAGTGATGCAAGCATAATTTTTTGCAAAATCCCAGTTGTACAAAACAAGCAGAAAAGTGCACAATCCAACAGACAAGGGGACCCACTGGATCCCCAACGTTTTACACCCAAATGCTTCCAGCAAAGCACTATGAAATGGTAGCCTGTGACAATGCGACCGAGACTGGGTGCTTTTAAAAGGGGCGATTCAATCACGATGCCTGTCAACAGGGCTACCAAGCAGGGAGGGCGACCGGATGGGGGGGGTCCACGAATATGGCAACAGGATGACACTATATGTACATGCACATGGGGGGTGGAGCGAGCACGCTGAGTGATGGGTGGAAGAGGAGGGAGGGTTTGTGAGGCATGGTGCAGTGGTGTGCTGCTGAGCTGGCCCTGTGGCATGGTGGGTGGCAGGCTTGGGTTGCGATGGTGCTGGGTTCGGGTCCAGGCATGCATACATTTTGTTGCACCAGGCTCCCAATTTTTTTTCCCCACTTTTGCACACACACCCCCCCGACATGCACCCCCCTGGAGTTGAGAACCCTTCAGTAGGGGGTGCAGCCTCCCGCATAAACAAAACAATCCTAAGTCCTTGGTGCTCTTTTGCTGTGCGCCGAGATTGTACACTAGCCCTAATAGCAATCGCCTTTCCGCATTTGCCATTATCACATGGAACCCTATGAAACAGCTTTTGAGTGTTTTTCTATGAATGTGAACTGAGTGCTGAACTGTTTTCTCTTCAGGATTATACTTATGGGTTTGTAGCACCAGTGCTGAGCCAGCAGTCCATTTAGTCTACCACTTTCTGTCTAGCTTGCATAGAGCACTTCAGAAGGCCACAGACAGCACATGGCTCAGGCTGAGCCTGTGTAGGGCAACAGAAGAAATGCCACAGGGGTTGCATTAACCTTTTCATTTTAAGTATGTTTTCTTGGAACAAAGCTGTGTCATAGTATGGTATTCATCCAGTTCTTGATATGGACTGCCATACTACTGTGCATGCTGTTAGGGGTCAACAGTTAACGTAACTCTTGATAGGGGGTTCGATCCCAGTCCTTTCACAGAAGAAAGGGTTCTGCAAGAACTCCTAAAACTGAAGGTGGACAAAGCAATGGGTCCTGATGGAATTCACCCCAATTCTAAAAGAATTAAGGGAGGAACTAGTCAAACCACTGGCTACTCTTTTAATAAATCATGGGAGGATGGTGTGGTACCCGAGGACTGGAGGAAGGCGGATGTGATTCCCTTCACAAAGTGGGTCCAAGACAGAGGCAGGAAACTACAGACCTGTCAGTCTGACCTCTGTGGTAGGGAAAGTGATGGAGTCACTTCTGAAGGAAAGAATAGTCAAGTAACTAGAGGCCAGTGGAGCACAGGACCCAAGGCAGCATGGGTTCACAGCGGGAAGGTCATGTCAGATGAATCTAATAGATTTTTTTGACTGGGTGACCAAAGTAGTAGACCAGGGAGGGGCTGCGGACATGGCCTACCTAGACTTTAGCAAGGCATTTGACACAGTCCCACACAAAAGATTAATAGTCAAATTAACCAGCCTGGGAGTGGAAGCCAGGGTGGTAGCCTGGGTAAAACATTGGCTGGACAGCAGGACACAGAAGGTAATTGTAAATGGAGTCCATTCTGAAGAAAGGGGGGTTACTAGTGGGGTACCGCAGGGTTCAGTATTGGGTCCAGTCCTTTTTAATGTCTTCATCAGTGACATTGCAGAGGGACTGGAAGGAAAAGTATGCCTTTTTGCAGATGACACAAAAATCTGCAACAGGGTTGATACACAAGGAGCCGTGGAAAGGATGAAAAGGGACTTGGCAAGGTTGGAGGAATGGTCAGAAGTATGGCAGCTAGGATTCAATGCAAAGAAGTGCAAAATAATGCACCTGGGAAACAAGAACCCAGGGGAAGAATACACAATGGGTGGGGAGGTAGTAACAACAACAAAAAAGGAAAGGGACCTGGGGGTAATCATATCAGATGACCTTAAGGTTAGCAAGCAATGTGAGAAGGCAGTAGGGAGGGCTGGGGGGTATACTAGGATGTATAGGGAGAGGCATCAGCAGCAGAAAACAGGAAGTTGTTATCCCTCTGTACATATAGTTGGTGAGACCCCATCTGGAGTACTGTGTCCAGTTCTAGAGACCTCATCTCCGCAAGGACATAGACAGGATAGAGGTAGTCCAGAGGAGGGCAACTAAAATGGTGCAGGGTCTGCAAGAGAAGCTGTATGAGGAGAGACTAAAGGATGTATAGGTAGAGGCATCACCAGTAGAAAGCAGGAAGTTGTTATCCCTCTGTACAGACAACTGGTGAGACCCCATCTGGAGTTCTGCATGCAGTTCTGGAGACCCAATCTCTGCATGGACATTGACAGGATGGAGGCAATCCAGAGCAGGGCAACTAAAATGGTGCAGGATCTGCACCAGAAGACATATGAAGAGATACCTAAAGAGCTTAATATGTATACCCTTGAGGAAAGAAGGGAGAGGGGGGACATGATAGAAACTTTTAAGTACCTCAGTGGAATCAACAAAGTCCAAGAGGGTAGCATTTTTCAGAAAAAGAGACTTGCAAAAACAAGGGGACACAATTTAAAGATAGAAGGAGGGCGGTTCAGGGGCAATGTGAGGAAGTATTATTTCACAGAGAGGGTAGTGGATGCATGGAACAGCCTTCCTGAGGAGGTTGTGGGGTCTAGAACTGTGGGAGAATTCAAGAATGCATGGGACAGACATAAGGCAATTCTTGTAGGGGGTAGGAAGAAATAGGCTGTTGGTTAACTAGGATCTGCGGCCTATCCTGTAGGTAGGGAAATGGGCAGACTAGATGGGCCTAGTGGTCCTTATCTGCCATCAAAGTCTATGTTTCTATGTTTCTATGTAACAGCTTTAACTGACAAAAAGTAATTTGCTGATTGTTTTACATTGAGTTTGTCTTCAGTTGTCGTTAAAAATGTGGTCAAATACTCAGATACAGTGTTATGTGATATTATAAGATATACATGCTATTATGTGATATTATAAGTGAGTAGTGAGTAGGGAAATGGGCAGACAAGGTGGGCTGTATGGTCCTATCTGTCAACAGATACTATGTTTTTATGTTTACTGTTAGAGTTAACAAAATAGGATCTAGCTAGAATTCCCTGGCCTTGTTATACCAAGGGCACTGCACTAGAACATGATCCAGATTTTAAATATCACCAGAGTTGCAACTATATCTTTTGGTGAGGGGATCAGGGTTTTCAGCAAATCTAGCAAGCAGTACATTACTTCTAAACATCTCGGGCCAGATATACAAAAGGGTTACGCCATGCGCAACAGGGTTGCGCCTGCGCAATTCCGAACTTGCTCCATTCTGCGATATTCAGCAGGAGGCAGTTGCGCCACAGAAAACATGCTGAGCAACAGCGCAATGCAAATGAATGCATGCTGAACTGGAGGGGGAGGAACCATGCATAAACTGCACAGCCCGATATTCAGCCGGGCTGTGCAGAATTGTGCAGGTGCAACCCCAACCTGCGCCTGCACAACTTTGAGCCAAAAAAAGGATCAAGTTGAGGGCCACCCACAGGTGAGCTGCTGCATTGCAGGTGCAACACAGCAGCTGCCACCTGTGGTTGGCCCTCAACCCACTCTCTGTGCCCCCCCCCACCAGCCCGATCGCAGGCAGCAATGTGTCCCCCCCAACATATCACTGGTGGTCCAGTGGACCGATAAGCCCGATCGCGGGCTGGAGTTTTCAAACACACCCCCCCTCCCCATCATATCCCTGGTGGTCCAGTGGACCGAAAATCCTGATCACGGGATGTAGTTGTCAAACCCGCCCCCGAACACATCCCTGGTGACCTAGTGTCCCCCTACCCCAACCACCCACGAAGCTCCACCACCCCGCTCCCCCCTCGCAGCCGGCGGGCGGCAGCATCCCACCCGCCTGCCGCCCCGCCGCCCGCCGCCCGCCGACTGACTGCCCGGTAGAGCTGCATGCCCATTGGTGCAGATCAAGAGCCAATGGGCGTGCAGCCCATACCGTACCAGACAGTTCAGTTTTGTGAATGAAATTCATTCACAAAACTGGACTGTCTGATACGGTATGGGCTGCGCCCATTGGCTCTTGCTCTGCATCAATGAGTGCAGTCTCTACCGCAATCAGTCGGCGGTGGCGGGCGGCAGGTAGGTGGGATGCTGCCACCCGCCGGCTGCTGGGGGAGTGGGGTGGTGGGGCTTCGTGGGTGGTTGGGGTTGGGGTAGGGGGACACTTGGTCACCAGGGATGTGTTCGGGGGGGTTTGACAACTACATCCCGCGATCGGGATTTTCGGTCCGCTGGACCACCAGGGATATGATCGGGAGGTGGGGGTGTGTGTTTGAAAACTCCAGCCCGGGATCAGGCTTATCAGTCCACTGGACCACTAGGGATATATTCGGGAGGTGGGGGGGGCTGTTTCATTACTTCAGCCTGCGATTGGGCTTATTGGTCCACTGGACCACCGGGGATGTGTTGGGGAGGGAGACACATTGCTGCCCAAGATCGGGCTGGTGAGGTGGGGGTATTTCAGCTATGCCCTCAATCAGGACAGTGGGGGTGGTAGTGGTGGTGGGGTTTTTATGCTCTTTTGCCTGCAATTGGGCTGCAGGGGGCATCGTTCCCCGACGGCTGCTGCCTGGCAGGGCGCCAGGTGCAAGTCCTCGGGGATCGACGCACCTGCATGCTAATGGTATGCAAATGGGGCCATAATCAGATGCAAATGGCCCCCCCTGTGCCTTGCATGAATTATAGCCCCATTTGCATGTCACCTTTTGAATATCGGGATTTCGCGCGGCGCAATGGTGCTAACGCCACCGCCAGTTGGATACTCCACTTTGTCAGCTTGCGGTGGTGCAGGTTCCTGCGCCATGCACAGTGGCTGTGGCTGGGGGTGATATTCAAAGGTTGCTCAATAGCGCAACTCCTTTGAATACTCCTTGAATTTCCCCCTCTTGTAACTATTTTGCATAGCGCAAGGGCTTGCGCCTATGAATGGCGCAGTTTGAATATCCAGCCCCTCATACCTATAGCTGGAATAATTATTACTTTTTTTGGATCTGCAATGACATCTAGATAGAATCTATCACCATATGTCATTATTAACACACATTGGGGAACATTTTAGAGATTCTAATCAATTCCAGATCCTTTGCTTGATTTTGACCCCATATCTTGCTTTTAATATGTATTTTTTTGTATCTGACAATAAGCATAACATTCTTACTAACGTAATCCTAAAGATATTTGAGCTTATATTCATGAAGTAAAGTTGTGATATTGTTCAACTGCGATAAGGGCTTAGAATCCTGTCTAGCCATTTAGATTTTTCCCTCAGACATAATTTGGTGACCCTAACCTCAGATATCCTAGTCAATTTCATCCAGTAATTCAGTATGTAACAATCTTTCCGAGTTTTAAAACTATACAGGCCTAATTCTCCCTTAGCTAACATAATATGGTGGATTTCTTAAGACCCATAACAGATCTATATAGTTGTGCAGCTATTTTCTCAAATTCATCAGCCTTTTGTGGTCCCCAGATCTTACTGGCATATAGAGCTTGTGGATTAAACTTTGCAGACATAGGCCCAGATATTCAGAAATGCACCAAAGGCTGTATGGCACAGGGCAAATCCGATGTGTCATGGTGCAACAGGAGCCATATTCAGAGGTTCTGCCTGCCGCACTGTGCCAGCTCAACTCGGCTGAATATGGCACAGTTGTGCCATGATGCAATCAGGCTTGCATTATGGTGCAACCAGAGTTGCACCATGGCACAAGCACAGTTGTGCCATGGCACAGAAAGAGAAGCTCCAGCAATTGTGGGAGCAGAGCAGCAGAGCAACAGAGGGGGGCACGGCACAGAGAAGAGACCCAGGGACAGAGCCAGGGAAGTACAGTGACAGACAACAGGAGGCCACCACCAGCAGGGTACCACAGCATGCACTCAGGCACCCAGACCCTCCCAGAACACAACAGTGGCACAGATAATAGGCAATAGGAGGTGCCAATGGAAGGCCACCAAGGTAGCCTCCCCAGCAGGCTGCAGGCCATGACACCCCCCCACACACCCAGACCAGAGCAGGCCTCACCCAGGACCACACAGCCAAGCACACACACATGCCACACAGGCACACAGGCGGCCCACACTGTAGGCACAGAATGTGCAGGGAGGCATGTAGCATAGCAGACCAAATGGGACAGGCCACACAACACCAAGCATGGGCCCCAACACAGCATGCGGCAATTACCCGACCAAAGACCATGGCTGTGTGCCGTCACCATGCACACATCCCCACACACCCTTGACAGCCACCCCATGGGCACCCCAAGGAACAGCTACTGACCAAGGGAAGGGACAGGAGGAGTTGGTGGCAGCCACCATGTGCTGCAGCACGGTGGAGGGTGTGCTTGGTGGCAGATTCCAGACAGGTGGCAGCCCATCACTGCATGGTAAGTGTGTCAGCCATGCACAGCTGGGGGCATGGAGGGTGCATACATGGCTATGCTGGCATGCATGCAGCCAGCATGCATGGCATGTGCATGTGTGCACACCCACATGCATGCCATGCTGCAGGACACATGCAGTGGCAGTGTGAGGGGGCACATGTGGGCAATGAATCACTAACATGCCTCCCCTTGTCTTGCAGCACCAGCACACCTCTGTGCAGATGATGGGGCACCAGTGGCAGCAGCAGCTGTGGCTGCTGGACTGGCCCCGGAGGACCAGCCTTTCACCTCCATGGGCATCCTGGGGACTGACAGGCTGCAGATCACCACCACTGTGCAGGTGGATGTCCTGGACCTGGGGTTGGATAAGGCCCTGGATGTGTTCCTGTAGGATGCCAGCCTTGTTGTTCTCTGCGCAGAGATGCAGATGGGGCATGGTCCAACACCGATGATGATGTCATGCTCATCCTGGACAGCATGGCCACCATTGTGGGGGAGATGTCCTTGCTGACCACTGACACAGGCAGCACACCCAGCACTCTGCCAGCAGTGGAAAAGCTGCCCGACACCACTGCAGATGCAGTGGTGTGCGCTGCCTTGTCTGCGCCCTGTGGTGGTGGTGGTGTGGCCGCTCAAGCGCTGGGTGGCATGCAGCAGCCGGACAGATGACAGCAGCAGGCTGTGGGTGCCACCAGGCAGCCAGACACAGGGTCCACTGCCGGTGCGCCTGTCATACCCAATCCCCCTGCAGACCCCACTGTGCAGCATCCACCAGAGAGGGGGGGCTGTGCAGCATGGCAGGTCACCACATGGGGATTGGCATCTGGCCCAGGAGTTCCAGGATGCTGACCTGCTGGCTGAGCACACCCGTTTGCTGCAGGTGTCCATCCAGCAACAGGTACTGCTCGCCACTGGGGTGCATGCACTTCACACGGAGGTGTGCCAGTTAGTCGAGCAGCAGGAGAGGGGCAGTGCACAGATCCTGGCAGGGATGCAGCGCATGCAGGAGGCCATGACTGCATCCCTGGATTGCATTGCCACTGCGATCTCAGATGGCTTTGCACTGCTGGCTGCCACAGGGTGTTGACCCCCAAGAGTGTGCTGTCCACCCCATGTACCTAGTGTTGGGTGACCCCAGCACCATTGACACCAGGATCTGATGTCAGTATCCCAGGCACACCTTTGGCTGGGCTGTTTGGGCACCTTGATACACCCACATGGACACGGTCACAGTCCCGCAGTTCCACCCCGGGGTCTGTTACACACCCGCCCATGGCTGATGCGCAGCCTGTGGCTGCTGAACAGCCAAGGGGTGGCTGCCCCATGGCCATGGTGGCCATTGTTCCGTGGAGTGGACCAGATGTACAGGTCACCCCACCTGCGGTCTGCAGCTGCTGCCCAGTGCACACATGGGCAGTGTGTGTGCCTACCACTGGTGTGGCACCTGTGTGTTGCACCACACGCTGCCTGTGTGCATGCTTGCCTGGCCACTGGGCCATGTTCCATTGGTGTGATGACAGCAGTCTTGCACCAGTTGCACTGGTGCACCGGTGTGATGCATCTGATCCACGTCACATACCCACGCCCATGTGTGTGGGTGTGTGTATGTGTGTGTGTGTGTGTGTGTGTGTCTCTGTCTCCCCTTACCGCTGCTTCATGTCTCTGTGTGTGCATGCCCAATGCCATCCACACCTCTGCATGTGTGCAGTACCTGTTTGTGCAGCCCATGCATGTGTATCGCACCATCTATTTGTGTGCACTGTAGTGCTCCTGTGCAATGGTGTCCCGGTGTCGTCTCACCTGCTGTTGCAGCCAGGGATCCCTCCACCCAGGGGGTGGCTGTCCACCTCCCTCTGGCCCATTGCCTCCATTGTCCCCACTACTGTCACCCTCATCAGTCTCGACAGCTATCCCATGGTCAATGGCCATGTTGTGCAGCATGCAGCAGGCCAGGAATAGGCCACAGACTTTCAAGTGGTTGTATTGTAGGGCACCATCTGACCTATCTAGGCAATGGGACCATGCTTTCAGCATGCCAAAGACACACTCGATGATGTTGTGCATGCTGGCATGTGCCTCATTGTACCGGTCCTCTGCTGGAGATGACGGGTGCCGATAGGGGGTGAGCAGCCAGGGCCACAGTGGATAGGCACTGTCCCGTGTGTGAATAATGACAGGGTTATCCCTCTGCTATTCTATACTGCACCCCTTACCTGTCCGTGGCACCCATGCCAACTTGCACACCCTGCCCTCCTTCATCCCAAGGTATGCAATGCCCGTCGCCCCTTGCCCATGCCATGCTCACCCACTAGGTGGCCCATGGGGATGTCCCCATGTTCAAACCTGTGGCACAGTGCAGAGCTGTGCCAGATGAATGCAACATGTGCACTCCCAGGGTGTGTGGCACAGACACTGGTTATGCACCCCGTGGCATCGCACACCACCTGGCAGTTGACACTTGGGCTCCCCTTCCTGTTGATATATGCCACACCCTCAGGGCTAGGTGGCATGTGCATGCCCACGTGGGTGCAGTCAATGGCCCGTATCATGCCAGGCATACGTGCTACCCTGTGGAAGTCCTGCATGGTTGCTGTACGCTCCACCTGTGTGCTGGGGAAATGGATGTATTCTGATGCATGTGGCAGCAGAGCATTGAGGAACTGTGTGAGGAGACGGCACTTGGCTGACTGGATTATGCCTGTGGTATCCCCTGTTGGTCTCTAGAAGGTGCCTGTGGTGAGCATGCACATGATGGCTGTCACCTTTATCTCCATGGACATGGCATTTCTCCGTCTGGTGGGTGCCTGCATCTCCTCACTGCACAGCTCACGGAGCTGCCTCAGAATGGCCCTGTTCAGGTGGTACCAGCCCACAATCGCCATGTCACTGTACTGCTCAAAGGGTATGTGGGCGCGGTACCACCTGTGTCGGGCATACAACCAACAAGCCCTACCACAGCCACATCTCTGTTCCTCCTGCCTCCTCACACCGCTCATTACGGCCTCCATCATGAAGGGCACACTATCCAAGGCCCTTGCTGTCCAATATCCCCTTGGACGGTTGGCTACTGCTTGTTTGTGCACCCTGATGTACTGCCTGGCAGTGTGTCTGTCTGTCTGTCTCTCTCACTCTCTCTCTGCCCCTGTCTTCCTCTTCAATGCCACCTCTGTCCCTCTCCCTCAGTGTCTGCCTTGGTCTGTCTGTCTGTCTCTCTCTGTCTGTCTTTCTTCCTTTCCTTCTCTATCTCTCACTCTCTCTCTCTCTCTCTCTCTCTCTCACTCTATCTCACCTGATGCAAGTGCTGCCTGTGTGCGTGTGCCCTGTATTTATAGGAACAAGTCTGCTCAGTGCATCTTCGATTTGCTCCGCACTTGCGCCATGGCTTCATGGTTGAATATCCCACTACGTTGGTTATTCATGGAAATGTCCCCTGCACTTGCACCTGCATTCATTATAGTTGCGCATTGGCACAATGAGATTTGCACTGCACACTAGCTCTCACTGAATATGGCTCCTTGGCGCAAGTCCGCACTTGCGCCTGCGCAACTCAGTTGCACCATGTGCAACTGCTTTGAATATCCAGGCCACAACCTGTATTAATGGCTTTATGCTATCTCCTCCAAATTGATAGTTGAATTTCCTAGTACGCAATAGAATATGCCTAAGTTTGGTATTAATGTGGATTGACTAGGAACCATTATTGGAAAAATCTAAATGTAAGAAAGTATTATTTAAAACCATCTTAAGAACCATATCGCCCACTCTTCATTTAACATGTTTTGTGTCTAATCCACAAACAACTATCTGCTGTTTTTGAAGATTAATCTTTAAATGAAGTCTCTGAGACTGTTCATACAAAACATTAAATTTTGCCTGTGGAGCAGACCTACTCAGGTGAAAACTGGCTAAGTCATTGACATAAGCTAAAAATCTCAAACATGTCAGATCTAGGGGTGTCTAAGGGCAAAGCAGCTAATGTTTCAAGATATGATTACTATAAACATTAAATAAAGGGGGGAGGGCAAGAATGCACTCCTATCTTACCACTTCATTTGTTTTCAAATAATTAGAAAAGTGATCTCAAGCGTCAAACCTCACTCTAGCCATTGTAGATGAATGAAGATTTTTGATTATAGATACTGTAGCAAATTACGGTCAGTTCCCCAGGAAAGCACTTGCTGTCATAAATTGCTCTCAAAATAGCGTTGAAGAAACATAGAAACATAGACTTTGACAGCAGATAAGAGCCACTTGGCCCACTCAGTCTGCCCTTTTCCCTACCTACTGGATAAGCTGCAGATTCTAGTTAACCAACAGCCTACTTCCTGCCACCCCCCACTACAATTGCCTTATGTCTGTCCCATGCATGTTTGAATTCCCCCACTGTTTTAGACCCAACAACCTCCCCAAGAAGGCAGTTCCATGCATCCACCACTCTCTCCATCAAAAAAAATTTCCTCACATTACTCCTGAGCTGTCCCCCCCATCTTTAAATTGTGCCCCCTTGTTCTTACACATCTCTTTTTCTGAAAGATGCTACTCTCCTGGACTTTGTTGATTCTCTTGAGGTACTTGAAAGTTTCTATCATGTCCCCCCTGTCCCTCCTTTCATCAAGGGTATGCCCTGTAGTCAATAAAAGCTACATAGAGTTTTTGTCTTCTAAGGAAAATATACATTTTGAGAAGATGTCTCAAAACAAAACAATTTTCAGTGGTACTTCAGTTTTGTCTAAAGGCTGATTGTGAAATAGAGAGGACACAAAGATTCAGAATTTGTTCATTTAGTCTCTCCAATATAATTTTAGAAAAGATTTTGGACAATAGCTCTAATAGACTTATTGACCTATAAACTGGCCAACTGGTTATCAGTATCTGTCCTATTTATACAAGTATTAATGAACCATGGGTTCATTAATATTCATGAGCAGGTCATTATAATGTAGATATTGAGTCCCAGAGTGGTCATTGGTCCTCTTTAAATAAATAGCATCATGACTTCTGCATTGTAGCTCTCATGTCTCCAGACACCAACTGAGTGATCTTGGAGTCTAGGAGCACTGGGGGAGCTCCTGATAAGCCACTGTCATGACATGAAAATAGATTTGAGCTAAGATGCATGTGCAGACCAGGAAGACCACACCCCTGGTCAAACGGCTGGGGAGTGAGTTTGTTGTTGAGCATACCTGTTTGAACAAGAAGCAAGCATGCTGTATGTATTGAACTGTTTGTGAAGGAATAAATTATTTTGAATAAAATATTGAATTGCTTGGTACTTATTGCACTTGGAGTGCTGAGCTGCTTTTGAAGGATATGTTTTAAAGAGGTCAGAGACATTTTAACCTCATTTGAATATTAAAGGATTCAATGTCATTTTCTGAGCATAAAAAGCCATTATTCTCTTGCTCCAAAACTAGGCATTTATCATCAAAAATAATTGATAAAAATGAGCAATTAATTTTTAAGCTGATACATAGGTATCAATGGATGAATTATAATTACAGGTCCCCTGGGCTACGGGAACTAGTAGGAGTTTGGAATTACCCAGATTGATTACATGTTGATGATAGTTTACCTTTGCAGACCAAGAGTCACAGTGTATCCTTAGCTGGATAGCTGACTGATCAAATTAAACTTCCCAGGAGCCATTATGTGCTCAGACTCACATGGTAGACATATTGAGGAAATCAGGGATCTTTCTGAACATACAGAGGTAAATTCTTATCCTGTTTGAGAAAACAGTGTTCATCAGCATGAAACTGGTTTCAGTGTAGACCTAGGTCCTTTTTAGCCTACATTGTTCTGTGGACCAGAAAGTCCTTGCAGTGTCCTTGCAGACTGAATTGGGCAGATATGCACAGTCTGGGAGTTTTCACAACTCCTTGGCATAATAGTCTTAACACAATTTACAGTTCCTCAGGCATGTCTTCACACACCGCCTATTCAGTATTACCTATAGGAACAGTGTCATTGGCTCAGCAAGTAGCACACTCGCCTTTGAGGGTGGGAGATCAGAAGGCTATGGGTTCTATCCCCACACTAGGCACTTGGGTTAAATCCCAGTACTGACACTGTAGTGCAGCATGAGGGGGGTACTGCACTCCTGAGGTGCTGTCTTTTGGATTAGATGTTAAACCGAGGCCCCATCTGCCTGTTCTGGTGGTAGTTCAGGTGAATGCTAAAGATCCCATGGCACTGCTCAAAAAGAGTAGGGGAATTTTTTTATTGCAACTTCAAAATAAATCTCCAAAACATGTCATGAGAATACAAAACAGAATCACATCATGTAAAGGAAATAAGTATTACATTTGAACTATGAATGTATGATGTAAGTCACATATTAATCCAAGTTTGTAAAACAAAAGAAACTAAAAGAAATAAGTATTAATGCATACTGCTCTGTCTTATCCAATACTATATGGTGTTACTTAAAGATCAAACATTTATAAGGTAAAAATACCAAGTAACAGATATATCTTCAAACCTAACCCTACCCCCCGGAAATAATGAAAATAAATAAGTATTCAGGCATACATTCCCCATTCTAGAAAACAATAATATAAAACTGTAACAAATTCTCAAAATCAAAACAAAAGATCCTCATGCAACAAGTATTACTCCCCACAATGCGGAGAGGAGTAGAGGGATTTTTTCCACTTGTTTTTCCAAAGCTTGTTGTTAAACCTATGAAAATGAAATATGTAAGTAAAACTTAAAGAAAGATAAGAATTCCATCATGCTATTACCCAATGAAATGACAAAGTAAGCATTCTATTTCAACTTCAGACCATAAGAGTATCTCAAACCTTTCAGAATATTTCTTACTTAAGTTGAAAATAAAACATAACTGTCTTGTGCAGTCTGTCTATTATACCCATCATTACCCTTGGGTGGACTGGCAAGTCCCACATGTTGTTTTCTATAAGAAAAACAAGTGTTGATTCTTCCATATATTGATGGTTTAAGGAATCCAAGAGATTGCTCCCCACCACTTGTGATGTCCCTGGGCTGAAAACAGAGGAAGTTCTGACACAAAATGTGAATGCACACACCATCCACTCAAAAAGCAATATCAAACTGTTCTTCAGTTAAATCATAAACAGTTTATTACCAGTGTCATTGACAAAGGCTCTGAGGTAGCCCTGGAAGCAGGGTGAAACGAAAGCTGCTTCCTTCGTCAATGGCACTGGTAATAAACTGTCTATGATTTAACTGAAGAACAATTTGATATTGCTGTTTGAGTGGCTGGTGTGTGCATTCACATTTTGTGTCAGATATCCTGGATTTATTGAATTGCACCACTGACCTTGTGCTCCACCTCTCTTTTATTTTTTTTTTTAACAGAGAAAGTTCCTTTAACTTAATTACGAAAATGGCAATTTCCACCATATGAAATAACTGCTGTTCAGAAATTACCATTTGTTGGAGGGTTAGACAGCATCTCACGTGCCAAACATAACATTTTCAACATGCTAGGATCACCAATATGGTGCGTTTCTCATATCCATGCCAGTCCCTAGAAGTCCTAGCCACAAAATGTCTGGAGAAATTGTACAAAAGGGAGAAATCGGCCAATTCTGTATCACTACATCCCAAAAGTTTTGAATATGGGGACACTTGAAACACAGATGTTGCATTGTTTCTATTTGTGACATGCATGACAATCTGAGGCAGTATCTTTCTTTGATTCCTTTGTGTTTTAATTTTCCTTTAATATTTAGGTGACCATGGAAGGATAATCAGGTAACATCCCACATTTGTTTGGGAAGTCTAGGGGAGGTCAACATCTGTCCTATTAATATTTTGTCCTGCTGTGGTCTACTAAAAATTGGGGTTGTTCTAAAAACCATCTTTGTATTATATTGTCATATAGATGTTTCCTATGGAGTGTTATAATCTGGTGTTTAGAAAACACCCATCATTTGAGTTTCCCAAAACAGGCTCAGAACTGAGCTGGGAGCTCCAAAAGGGATCTTTGCCTCAGAAGTACCTCATGAGTTGGCCATCGTTGAAGGAAGGGGTCCAAAAAATCTGTTACCCAAGGTATCCATAATTTGTCTTTACTGAGCGACACAGGTTTTAAATTATAGGTAATGTACATGGAAAAGAAAAAGAAAATCCCTCTCTTAATAGGGTTGAGGCGGCTTCCCCAAATACATTTAAAAAAACATGCGTACATCTTTGTTTCAGGTTGTTGAGATAGGAGAAATAAACTGCTGAGGTGTAATAATGAAGCTAATAAGTATGATTTAATCATGTATACTCTCAAGTTTGGACAGTCTCCATCTGTTCCAAGTATCAACTTTCTCTGGCCCAGTTAAGCTGGTGCTGCCAGTGCGTTAAGTTTATATCCCCGAGACCGAAGAGAATGCCTAGGATTTTACAAGGCTCCTTGGCCACTGGAATGTTTAAAATGGTGTCTGATGCATATCCTGTCACACCAATGAATGCACATTTACTCTTATCAAAATTGATTTTTGCTGCTGTTACTTCAGTAAATTCTGACAAAATATTTCCCTGTTGTGTGCAGGAGCCCACATCTGCTAAAGTCAAACAGATATCATTTGCATAAGCTATGGTGTGTATTTCTGTATCTGTGCTGGAGAAGGATAGCCCTGTAATATTGATGGACAGATTACATTTTCCGTATTAAAGAGTCTAATGTTAAAACTTAGAGCAAGGGGCTCTAGGGGCAACCTTGCCTCACTCCTCTATCAATTACACAGTCTGATCCCAACCACCCATAACAGTAAGGTATTACGATGGAATTATTGTAACAGGCTTGGATCCATTATATAGAAATGTTTGGTATGCCAAAAGCATGCAAATAATCCCATAAATATTGATAGATTGATGAGACACAAAATCAAAGGCTTTGGGCTGGTCCAAAGACAAAAAAATGTCTGAGATATCCCCATCCTGTCCCCTTCGCATAATTTCCATTAATAATATGAGATTGTCTTGTATGATTCTCCCCAGGATCATGCATGCCTGAGGAGGGAGTATGAAAGATTCTGCCACCAGAGCCAGCCTGTTATTAAGGAGTTTTGTGAAAATTTTTAGATCAGCATTCAGCAATGTGATGGGTTGCCAGTTATTGTGTAAAGATCTGTCCCCTGATTTAAATAGCATCACCATCAAACCCACCCTCATACTATCCGTGATAGACTGGGAGGCTAACATGGCATTAAACAGGGCAACCAATTCCTCTAATAAATGTCATGTCGCATGTCTATAAATTTCATAAGGGATACCATCCATGACTGGGGCAGATCCTGTTTTTAAGCTATTGATTACCCCTACTAGTTCACTTTTGGTAATGGGCTGTATCAGTAAATGTTGATGTTCTGCACAGAAGGTTGGCAAATCACAAGAAGCCAACCAATCCCTTCTATCAGAATCTGATGCTGGGTGCTCAGAAAACATCTGTGAAATGTGTTGTTGTACTTCTTGTAATACATCTGTTTTTTTTTTATTCAGTTTACTTTATTAACACAGTGATATTGCATGAGTTATACAGCCAAAACCAGGCCCACACTTGCAAGTCAAACAGGCCATTATCATGAATACATGTTAGCTAAAGCAGTAACAATAAGAATGAGCAAATTTGACATAATTAACAAGGTTGCCTAATAAAACTTTTTACCCAAAACCCTGCCCTTCCCAAACACATATCTCCCCAGTAGCATTTGTAAGAGAACTGGAGAACCACAAAGTTTCTCAATAGGAAGGAAAAACAAGGACTCACGAGATACTTCGAGAAAGGGGGTACTTCCTACGGCTAAGGAGATTACGTTTGCCAAGTGACTAGGACGGCATCTAGTAGGCCCCAGTCAGAACCATAAGATTGCATTCTATTATTCATTTTAGCTATATGTAGCTCCAGTTGTAGTGCCAACATAATCTCCTTATACCATTCTAGCACTGGAGGTGCGAAAGCTTCTTTCCAGTGCCTTAGGATAACCGCTTTGGCCGTGGCCGATGTAATAGCCATATACACCTTCTTCTGCTTAGTCATGCCTCTGGGGAAGCTACTCAATAGGCAAAGTTTGGGTGTAAAAAAGAGCCCAAGACCTATTATTGGTGGTAATGAGGCACTAATTGCCTTCCAGAAAGGCTGAATCTTGGCGCACTCCCACAGTACGTGGTACAGGTCCCCTTCTTTGACTTCACATCTACTACAAGTAGGTGATGTTAGTTTACCCATCTTGTATAGCCCGGCAGGAGTATAGTACAAATTATGCATAATATTAAATTGCTGTAGTTTGTATCTATCCTGCCTAATATATTTATGGTTATTTTCCCATATCTGCTCCCACACCCCCTTATCCGCCATCATCTCTAATCTCTGTCTCCAGTAATGACTAACATTAGAGGGTAAAACTTCATCTGTCCTCTGCAATTCATGATAAACTCTGGAAACAGAATGGGGTTGGTCCGCAATCTTGAGCAGCCAGGGCAGTTCATCCTGTTTTCAACCCATACTTTTGTCCTATGCAGGTGAGCTTTTATGGAGTCACTGATTTGCTGGAATTTGAAATAATGCCCTCTTAGTTATGGAAATTGGGAACAGGCTTGTTCATACGTTAATAGCTTCCCCTGCAGTGCCAAATCCCCCAGTCGTAACCCAACTATCACTCCCCAGAGTGTAGAAGGGATCGGGGCTCACTGTATTTGAAAGTGAATGTTATGTACCAAGGGTTGTTCCGGCGAATTCTGCCAATTCACCTTTAGGAACTTCTGGGCTTGATGCAGGGCTTTTATTGACCACCCAATAGGTGTGTTTTTAAGTGATTTAGGAAGGAGTTTTAAAGTGGTATAGGCAATTGAATTTAAAGTTAATGAGTACTTAAGAACTAAGTCACTCTCAATATGGACCCAGGGAGGCACATAGGAGTTGGGGGCCACAAAGATATTTGGTCGGTTCCAAAAAACTAGTTTACTAATGTGCGAGGCAATATAGTATTTAAAGAAAGAGTGGAGCGCTAGGCCTCCTGATTTCTTTGATCCTGTGAGTTTCAGGTAAGCTCTTCTAACAGTCTTCCCTTTCCATAAAAATACATTAAGTAGTTTTTGCAAGATCCCGAACCAAGTTTTGGGTAGGTAAGACCCTAGCATATTTAAAAGATAGAAAATCCTTGGTAGTATGTTCATTTTCACTGTTTCTATCCTAGCCCAGAATGACAGGGGCAGTAGATTCCATCTGGTCAGGTCTTGCTTAATTGTTTTGGTTAAATTATAGAGGTTTTCTCTAATCATCGAGTTTATCCCCCTAATGATTTTGATGCCAAGATACGTCAATACCTATGATTCCCATCTTAACCCGGATTCCTTACTGTGCTGGGATAGCATCTGGTATTTAATGGGAAAAGCTTTGTCTTGGAGATATTAAGTTTATAGTTTGAGACTTTGGAGAACTCTGTGATTTCTTGCAATACTACTGGTATACAGGTTTCTGGGTCCTCTAAGTGCATAAGGAAATCATCAGCATAGGCTGAAATTAAGTACTGCCTGTTTCCCATCTGAAATCCCCTAATCTCTTGAGCTGTAAGTAATCTGCGAATCAGGGGTTCCAAATATAAATTAAACAGGAGCGGGGAGAGTGGGCAGCCCTGTCTTGTGCCGCAGGAGAGGGAAAAAGGATCCAACAATACACCATTACACCAGATCCGTGCTGTAGGTGTACTATATAATACTCGGACCCAATTCAAAAAACCTTCAGATAGACTGAATCTGGACAAGACAACAAACAGGAAGTCCCATGACACCCGGTCGGATGCTTTTTTGGCATCCAGCGCAAGTAGGGCTGCTGGGGTCTGTACATTATGTGCATGCACAATTAGGTGGTGAACTTTAGGTAAATGGTCACTAGACACCCTACCGCTCATGAATCCAACCTGTACATCACTTACCAACTTACTCATTAACGGACTAAGTAGGTTGGGTAACACCTTCGCCAGTATCTTAATATCGACGTTTAGCAATGATATTGGGTGATAGCTGCCAGGAAGCACAGGGTCTCGCTCCGGCTTGGGAATGAGTTATGAGGGCCTCCAAGAAACTTATTTTTGAGTGACCCTCATGAAACCAGAAATTATATACCTTGGTTAAGACTGGACAGATTACTTCCACGCAGGCTTTATATAGGTTAGCAGTCAGACCGTCAGGTCCAGGGGACTTGTCCACGGTAAGCTGGGCAATCACTGCTTCACTTCCCACTCTTGTATGGGTGATCCCAACTTAATCGCCTCTACATTTGTAATCTTGGTCAGGGTAACTGAATCCAGAAATTCTTGAATTTCCTCGGGTTCCACTCTATCCGCAGATGGGATGCAGTATACCCGTTGGAAGTATTTTCTGAAAGTATCGGCAATTTCTCTAGCATCTATGGTTATGGAATCACCCCTACTATTTTGTAAAGCAGCTATGAATCTATTAGAGTCTAATACATCTGTTTTTATTGTGAGTTGTTCTCCTGATGTGGCTGTAAGACTTGCTAAAAATTTCTGTTTGTGTAGTGTTTGGCAGAAGTGGAATGGGTTAATAAAATTTTGTTTCCCCTGTGTCTCACACTTCTGTTCTAGTTCTAGAGACTTCATTCTGTCATATTGCATATATGCCATTTTCTGTTTAGTTTCAGTTATCTGGTAAGATAAATCCTCTGGAGACTGTTTCTGTAGAGTTTGTAAACAATTTAAATTATTTTTGTATTGTTTGTATAAATCCATTTTTATTTTCCCTTTTAATTTCCCTATTGTCTGAAAATATTGTTTAATGTTGGATTTGGTGGCCTCCCACCATTCCAGAAGGGAATCCTACAAAAAAAAAACAGACTTCCTAGCTATCGATACTTCTGAAAAACCCTGTTGTACTAAAGGATCATTTAATAGGCTCATATTCATTTGCCAGTACCCTGGTCCAGCACCCATTTTATCACAGTTAATAACTATCTAGGTAAGATGGGGGCCACGCTGGGCTAGCCACTTCGAATTGCTCTGCTCTGTTCTGCTGTTTTGTTTTGTTTATTGCCCTTTTTATTTTATTTCATCTGTTGTAATTTTGCGGCTCTTTTAATCGTGTAGCGGCATTATTTTATAGTTGTTACTACTCGTTTGCTTTTTCGGTTCACCTACGTTTTGTTTTCTCCATTTTGACTTGGCCCGTTTTGTCCTGCTTGCAGGCTGGGACTTTGTCCGTGGTCGGATCGTGGAAATCTGGGACGAGCCGTAGTGTTTCGGCACCAAGGACTCAGAGAGATCTGGTGTACAAGTGTTTTAATCGCTGTTTAGCTTTGCGACCACTTGTTAGGCACTGACCTGATTGCAGGTTCGCTGGAGGTCGGCTCGGGCGTCCGGGTGTTGGACTGGAGGCTGAAGTCTTCGGACAGATTGTGACAACTCGGAGGACTGTGGCTGGGATTGTGACTGGGAGCCTTGGTGGCTCGGCGGTGGCTTCCTTTTTCCCCTGGATGTAGGTGTGTGCAGATTTTGGAGTCATGGAGAGTATTCGTCCAAGAAATTGGAGGGTGTAAAGCTGTGGTTTCGGTCTGGGGACGGTTTCTTGTCGGACCAGGAGAGAGGCTGTCGGACTGTGTGGGACTTTCTTGCCAAGGAGGTGGCTATTGGAGGAATCGATAGAGGAATTTGGCGGTGGATAGCTGGAAACTGTACCTCCACATAACCTGAGGTCTGGCTCCCTGGTCCAGATGGGGGGGCTGGTTTGTTCTGCCTCCGGAGGGTGGTGGGGCTTGCTTTGCTCCCTGGGTGGGGCAGGGGGGCCATCGGAGGGTGGTCTTGCCTTCCTCATTTTAGTGAGGGTCGGGGGAGCTGGAGTGGTTAATATTTGTGGAGGTGAGGAGTCGTTTTTTACAAATCTGTCATAAGCTGATTTGATGGCTCTACGTCCTCGGCTACTGGGAACTTGGAAATTGGGATCGAGTTTCGGAAAACGTAGAGCAGGATTTGGTGAAGTATCTTTATTTATTTTTCTGTGAGCTGCTGTGTTTGGTACTGGGAGACTGCGAAAGATGACTGTGAAGCCTAACTCTTCTGAGTTTATTTTGGGTACATCGGGCTCGTGAGAGGAGTCTGATGTACATTGAGGACATATGGTGTGGTGAGAGCACAAAAGTGTGACTTCAAAATCAAAAGGACTTTGAACATTGTTAGTTAACCTTCCTCGTCAGTCTGCACTATTTCTGTACTAAATGAATGTATGGTTAGATAAGTTTTAGAGATATAGGGTAATTTTTAGTAGTTTTAGGTGGTGTGCTCTCTCCTGCAGTGGTGAGAGTACTGTGGGGGTAGAATTAGAATTATAATAGATGTTGATAATTCTAACAGCACTAGAATTGCTAGATTTTGTGTTTTATTGTGATTATTGTTTTTTTTATTTTAGTGTAGTGTAAAATGTGCTGGAGTAATTATAAAGGTGACGGTATTATTCCCCTCTATGTTAGGGACCTCCGTCCTTTCTCCTGTCCCCCATTGTCAGCTAAGTTTACAGGAAATGTAGGGCTTTGGGGATTCGAGAAGGAGGCAGACGGTCCATGCTGAGGGGAATGGAAAGGAGTGGCGGATTGGGATTGTAGGGTCAAGGAGATGCCCTGGGGTGAAATGGGCACAGAGAGGGTCCTCCTGTCTTGTGCCCATACCCAAGGGTTCTGGCTTGGACCAGCAGGTAGGCCGGTCATTATCGGAGGTTTGTCCTACTCGAGCGGTGTTATGCAATGCCAGGTCTATTAAAAACAAGACGGCTGTTATAGCTGATCTTGTTGAGTCATCTGACCTGGCGTGCATCACCGAGACTTGGCTGGATGAAAATGCTGGGCCTGTATTAGCCGCAGCAATTCCGGCTGGGTACTCGGTGATACACCGCCCGAGGCAGGATCGTAGGAGCAGGGGTGTTGCCATGTGTTATAAGTCAGAACTGGGTCTGGTGGAGGTGACAGCGGGAGTCACCAGATCCTTTGAGTACATTGTGGGTGAGGGTGTGGGGTGCAGGATACTCCTCGTATACCGTCCACCAGGTGACGAGAATGTTTTTCTGCAGGAAGTCGCAGACTTCATTGTCGCTACATTGGGGTCCCCAGATGGTTGGTTCTGGGGACTTCAATGCTTGGAGTCAAGATGAATTCTCTCGGTTTGGTCAAGATTTCCTCCAGTTGATGATCACTGGGCTTCACACAGGTGGTTTCCTCCTCGACCCATGTGGGTGGACACTCATTGGATCTGGTGTTCCTTCTGGGGATGGGGATATCTGACTTGGTGGTGGAACCGGTTGGATGGTCAGACCATCACTCCATTAGGTTCAGTTTTGAGGCCACCCCTGTTAGGTCTGCCCCCACGGAGATGGTTCGATACCGCCCTTTGAGGGGTGTATCCCCAGAAGACCTGATGGCGGTGTTGGACCTATCAAGCCTACCGATAGATTGCATGGATCCAGGTGATCTGGTACATGCCTATAATGAGGCAGTAACAGGGGCCCTGGATTCTATTGCACCAGTTCGTGTTCGTCCTCTTACTCCTGGCCCCAGGTCTCCTTGGTTTGATGAGACCATGAGGGAATTGAGGAGAGTTGAGCGAAGGCTGGAGAGGCGTTGGCGAAAGTCTGGTCGTGATGATGACAAGCTTAGTTTGATGGACCATTATTTGGTCTATCAATCTGCAATCTCGCATAAGAAGGCAGAATTCCTGTCCAGAGAGATAGCGGCTGCACAGAATAGACCGGCTCAGCTCTTTCGGACTGTGGACAGACTGTGCAATCCATTCTGTCTTCAACCCAGAAGAGCCTTATCTCAAGAATGGTGTGAAGAGTTTGCTCTCTTCTTTGCAGATAAGGTTGTCAAAATCAGATCGGACATTCGCTCTTCCCCTCCTAATGGGAGCGGCGGTGGTCGTCAGGAGATGTCAAACACCCAGTTGGAATGGTCTGACTTCAGCCTTCCCATAATCGAGGATGTTGTGATGATCATTCGAGCACACGATCGACCTGCTGTGATTTGGACCTGGTCCCACGCACCTCTTAGTGGGTTCGTGGATAAGATTGGCCTAGTCCTAGCTTTGATCGTATGGAAGTCTTTGGAGAGGGGAATTTTTCCAGATCCCCTTAAAGAGGCTATAGTTAAGCCTCTATTAAAGAAACCCTCCTTAGACCCATACTGTCTAGCAAATTACAGGCCAGTCTCTAACTTACCCTTTGTGGGTAAAGTTATTGAGAAAGTGGTCGCAGTGCAGTTAGAGGATCATCTGACCAACAACAATATCTACTATTCATTCCAGTCTGGATTTAGGAAAAGACAGCGCTTGTACGGGTACTAAATGACCTCCTAATGGCAAGAGATCGTAGGACCCGATCCATCTTGGTACTACTTGATCTCTCTGCAGCGTTTGACACCGTTGACCATGGTGTGCTGTTGGAGCACCTGCGGTTAGTCTGTGGACTGTCTGGTATGGTCCTCAGATGGTTTCAATCTTACCTTGAGGGTAGGACTCAGAGAGTGGTGTCGGGAATTTTTTCCTCAGCATCATTCTCCCTGCCCTGTGGGGTACCACAGGGCTCCATTTTAGCACCCATGTTGTTTTTGGTGTATATGCTACCATTGGGGGCGATTATCAGATGGTACAGTTTGGATTTTCACTGCTATGCAGATGATACCCAGCTGTATATGTCTTTTGTGCCCGGTCAGGACGCTGCCTTGTCGGTATTTAATAACTGCCTTGAAGAAATCCAAGACTGTATGAATGGGAGTTGGCTGAGGTTAAACCCGGAGAAAATTGAGGTGTTGGTTGTGGATAAAGGTCGCTGTGAGGTGGGTCTGCCAGAGGGATCACCCTCAGGCCTATGGCTTGGAGGTGTCCAGCTGACGACCTCAGACCAGGTGCGAAATCTTGGCGTAAATTGATGACCGCTTGACACTTAAATCCCAGGTGTCAGCTGATCATAAAAACTTCCTTTTTCATCTGAGGAATATTGCCAGGATGAAGCACTTGGTTCCTCCAGAGGACCTTCCAACACTGATCCACGCCTTTGTTACCTCCCAGCTTGACTATTGTAACTCCCTATACCTACGGCTATTGGGGGTTGAACTTCGCCGTCTGCAGCTGGTGCAGAATGCGGCAGCCAGGCTGTTGACTGGAGTTTTTAGATCCAGTCACATAATGCCTGTGCTCCGCGGACTGCACTGGCTGCCAGTGTTTTGGTGAATTACCTTCAAGGTTGGTTTGCAGACCTATAAAGCCCTACATGATCTGGGACCTACCTACCTGAAAGAGCTCCTTTGCCCCTATAGTCCCTCTCGCCCCCTCCGATCCACTGACGAGGGATTGCTAGAGATTCCCAGGGTATGCTTGAAAACATCTGGTGCTAGATCGTTTAGTTTTATGGCACCTACCCTGTGGAATTCTCTACCTCGTCAGGTGCGAGATTGCCCGACCGTCCTTAGTTTTAAGGAAGCGCTGAAAACCCACCTTTTTAATATAGCTTTTAAGGATTTTTATTAGTTTGACTTATTATATTTATTGTTATATGTATCTGTACAGGCGCTTTGATTTTAAGAAAAGCGCCTTTTAAAAATAAAGTTGAATTGAATTGAATTGAATCACAGCTATCAGGACATGGTCTGAAGAAGCCACCGGGGTAGTTGTTGCAGACTTTATTTTCAAATGGTCAGATAAAAAACAATAATCAACTCTAGTGGCAACAGATACCCGACAAAAGGTTTTGGTGGGGGGGACAATCTGGCCAGGGTCGACTGCATCCTGCAGCCCCATTTGGGAAAGAAGATTATTTAAACATGAGACATCTTGGAACATTTTTGTTATCTTAAGACCTCTGTCCTTTAGGTATCAATTACAATTAAAGTCTTCCCCTTACAACAAAAAACATGCGTTTAACAAAACAGGTAATATCAGCTGGAATAACTCAATCCTAGAGGCTTTCATCTGTGGTGTATAGACATTAATGCTTCCAAATTCCATATTGGAAATGGAGATATGTAATAACAAAGCTCAACCAGGAACAATGTCGGCCTCATGGGTCACTTTCTCTTTTGTATTATTAATACAGATACCCACCCCACTACAAGGATCTGTACCCCAGACCAGTGGGTGGTGTCCCATATCCAGGCTTGACTAGCATCCTGAATTTCTAAGTCTGTGTGTAGTCTAGTATACTGAAGGTACACAATGTCAAAATTAGTTTTTTCAAATTATGCATAAGTAAGCATTCATTTCCTCTCTATTTTAATACCATTAACACTGAGGGATGCCACCTCCAAATTATAAAGTGGGTTTTGCATCAGTGTGGGGTTTCAGCATTTTTTGTTAACCCATGCTCTCATACCCATTTGTTTCCTAGGGGGTTTGGATCTGTATCCTTGATAGGGAGTTTTCTGTCTGAGCCCCCATCAACCTGTGAAGAATGTATCGATGTGGAGTCAGTCTCTAGTTCTTTTTCTCCCTCCTCCTCCTGTAGGATTTCATATTGGTTTTGCAATGGTACCAAAGGAACCTGTGGGGGTGGGGCTGTTGTTTGTCTGGAGCAGTTTTCCTCCACCCACTCCTGCTATTGACTACTTGGACTATATCTTCAGTAACTCTTGTAGGGAGGTGGGGTAACATGGCTGTAATGCTTGTGGAAGCCTGTTTGGGGCCCACCACTGGTCCCGGAGCTACCTCTGTTCTTTCTTATCTGAGTAGCTGGGTCAGAGTTTGTTTCCCTGAGTATTACCTTAGTGGTATGAGATCATGTAGGAGGGGGTAGTGGTACATCTGGTTTATATACCACCAACTGACCCACATGTAACTGTAACCTTATACACCTACAAGTATTAGTGCCTTATACAGTCTTATGTTTTATTACTTATTTTAGTGTTCTTTATTATATTTAATATGCTTATATCTGTCTGTAATGCATTTACCTATATGCTATGCTTCTACCATATATTCTGCTATACGCATAATCACTCATATTCAGTAGTTTTCCTCTATTGTGACTCATAGTGTGCTTTTCTGATTATGTTACATATATTTCCTGACTGTCTGGAAATAAGAACAGATAACGCTTATTCTTGCTGCACTATCATTTTCCAAGATATATTCCAACCATGCACTCTTGTTTCCTGGGGTCCACCCAGATATTACACTCTGTATACTATATCCAATTGTATTTGTCTGCCTTATCCAAATGTTGCATTCTTATTAGCAGAGTATATATGTAACTGCCAGCCAGCCCATCCCCAGTCTCTGAGATCTTAGTGTTCTTTCTGTGCATTTGTATGTTTCATGTTTAGATTTATTTAGTACGTTTAACCCTGGTTCTGACTGGTGGAAATCATCCTTTTTTGTAACTCCTTGTTACATGCTTTGGCGTGAGTATTGTAATAAATATTTCCTTTATTACTTTTTTGACCTGTGTTTTCCTTACTCAGCACATGCATACAATAACCTGAATTATGAGCTGGCCTCATAAGCAACATTATTGGTGATCTGCGGCTGATGCTGTGACTAGTAAGGAATTCATAATAGGCAAGTTGCCTTTTGTGGCTTTTGTTTAGTTCTTCTCAGTCTGTGTTTTTCCAGTGTGGCTCATGAGGCAGTAGGGACCCCCTGTTTTTATTCAGACAGGCTGCCTTTGTCTAAAGGTTACAATAACTATGGAATGAGTAGAGAAACAAAAAAAAAATACACAGCTGTTTGTGGTAACTTTTTTCTGTCTTTTAAAGTCATCTACACACATCTCCCATTTGCCAGTGTTCATCTACTGTTGTTCAGAACACAGCAGCTCACCAGCAAATGGTTAAAGGTTTCCCCAGCTTATCAGGAATGTCTATGGTAATTAGCAAGGAGCTGAGTGAAGATATCTCGGCTTATCTCAATACACATGATGGTTGGGAATGCTATAATGTATTAACTAAAGATGAGTTAATCAAAAATGTTTCAGATCCGATTATGATGATATGTGATCAGTATATTACACTGAGACAGTCAACTAACAAGTGGTCCACTAAGGGTCTGCTCCTAGCAACGTTATGAGCATTGTTAGAACCTTCATTACAGATGTTGATTTCTGTGCAGTCTAGTTTTACTGATTATAAGAAATTAGTTGGTGAAAACACTGCAGGACATTCTAGAAATGTAAACATACTTCATTCTGAGCTGCAGGCATTATGTCAGCAGGGTGACTGCCTGTTAGCTACCTCAGATGAACACTCTGACATGAAAGTACATGAGATGAGTGAACTTTGTGATAAACTTCAGCTTGATAGACAGCAAGTTTTACAAATGAATAATCTACTGTCTAATACTAATGAGTCTTTGATTCAGGAGAATAATGAATAAAATGTTGATTGCAAACAGAGGAGTCATGATTTAAAACAATTGAAGCTAGATAATGTAGAGTTGTCTGCCACCCATAGGGTGTTACAGAAAGATGTGTCTAGAGGTTTGTTTTCTACAAATGCAAAGGTTAATCATGACAAATGTTCTGCTAAAGTGGCGAAGTTATGCCAACATTTGTTCCTTTTACAAGGTCACATTAAAGCTATAAAGGGCTTTAATTATGTCCCCATTGATGTTTATCCTTCTGGGGAAGAGAACTCTGATGCAGAGAGTTATGTAGATCAATCAGTACAGGCTAGCCCTACGGCTTTCCCTGTTCCTGTTTTGTCACAATATGGTGAATGTCCTCATTCACAAAATGGAGGTGGATGTCAACATCTTGTGCAGCAGTGTCATTCATGAAATGGTGCTGGCCTACAATAAGATGGCCACCCTCAGGAGGTCCTCCTCTAAGATAGCCATGCCCATACCCTCCTACAAAATGGCAGCACCCATACAGCCTATGCCCTACAACAAAATGGCTACACCCATACAGCCTGTGCTCTACAACAAAATGGCTGATTGCAGCAAGCCAAGGATAACTTTGAGCTACCCTATCCCCCCTGCAATTTCTGTTTTGAATTCAAAGGACAGATTTGAAATTAATGCTATGATTGATGAGGCTATAGTGAGGCTGGGTATTGCTGATGAGCAGTGAAACAGATTGCATGAGGAGGATAATAAAATGATTAAGGAAGCTAGTTCACAAAAAAGTGCACAGAAATCTGTAGCATAGACTGCTGCAGAAATTGCACACAAAACCTCCAGAGTGGTAGCTCTAGAAACTGACCAGAAACCACCTACAGACAACCCCATGTAGGTTGTCCATTCTGCTCAGCAAATTGCTGACAGCATTGGGCATATGCTACTCAACGATAATTTGAGCTGTCATCTGGCAAATGTGAACTCACACTGTGAAATACTTAGTCTTCTAAAGGACTGTAAGGTTGACAATCAAACCTGTTCTCTGGTCCAAACTTAAGACAGCTGTACATAATGGGGATAACATGGATTTTGATGATATCTGTACTAATTTGTTATCTGCTGCCAATCCAGGAGTTGTGGGTGTGCGTTTAGCCTTGAATGTGAGACAACAGGCTAGAGAATACCCTGCCTCATACCATTCCCACTTGTGGATGGCTTATCACTCAGGCAAGCTCCTTGAGAAGGAGGTGCATAGCACAGAACAGACTGAATACAAGAATTTGTATATCAGAAACATAATACAATCCTACGTGAGAGGGTTGAGTGTGCAGAGTTCCCAAAACAGGACACATTTGATAAAATTCAAATGGTAACTGAGAGGCTATATCAGATTTATATAAAGTTTCTCAATTCTAAAAAACAAAAGCAAGGTTGCTGCAGTTCAGCAGCCTAGTGAAGGCTACACTACTTATGCAGTGGAAGGGGGGAGGGCACCATCCGGCTCAGCTACCACCACTACCACAACAAAGGGAGGGGGGATACAGAAATGGGCATAAAAAAAGTATAAAAAGAATAACTAACTGGGTATGGAGTATAGTATTGCTAATCAATGTAGGACTACTAAAGGCAGCAGGAATCACAAAACTGGACCACCATATAGACAGATTGGTGAGGAAAATAAAAGATTGAGAAAGATGTTAGATCACATCAGATCTGCTAGAATCCCTGATAGTGATTGCATCATGGCAGCGATTGTTCCAGCATTCCAGCCCACGATAGGTGGGGGGGAAGCAGGACCTGAAATAGTCCAGGTCATACAGCCTCTTTTTACTACTCCAACACCACCCCCACATTAACAGCACTGGCTCCACCTACCATGCAGCCCTCTCCACTGACACCTGCCACTATAGCATCACCTGTGGCAACAGTGGCTACTACTAGCCAAAGTCAGTTATTTCCATCTTATAATAATAATAATAATAAAATTAATTTAATTAAGCACCTTTCAAAATGTCAAAGTGCTGTACATCAAGAGCAAACATAAAACATATACAATACATTCAATAAAATGAATATAAACATATCTTCCAAAACTGCGATATAAATTAGAACAAAGATGGAAATGCCTTCTCCCCATAAAAAAGTCTTTAAAGCCTGCTTAAAGCTCCTCACCATCCTACACTCCTGGAGCTGATGGGGCAGAGAATTCCAGAGGGTAGGTGCAGCAAATCCAAATGCACAGGCACCAGATGACTTCAAATTTACCCTCGGAATCTCCAGCAACCCCTTGTCAGCCGAGTGGAGCTGTCTCAGGGGGGTATAAGGCACCAGGAGATCTTTCGAGTAGTCGGGACCCAGACCGTGTAGGACTTTATAGGTCAAAAGACCCACTTTAAAGGTGATCTGCCACTGTATTGGCAGCCAGTGCAGAGCGCACAGCACAGGGGTAATATGAGAACTTCTAGATGCCCCAGTCAACAAACGTGCTGCCCGCATTCTGCACCAGCTGCAAGTGGCTGATATCAACCCCAGGAAGTCCTAGATAAAAGGAGTTACAGTAATCAAGGTGAGATGTCACAAAGGCATGGACCAAAACCAACAGGTCACTGGGTGGAACAAGGTGCCTAATCCTGGCAATGTTTCTAAGATGAAAGAATGCCAGCTTCACAACTGCAGACACCTGATAATGGAGGGTCCATCCAGTGTCAAGCTCCACTCCCAGGTTATGCACCCATTCAGAGGTGAGGATCTGGTCCATCCCCAGGATTAATCCAGAGGGTAGACCCATCCTCAAACCCTCTACCCTATGACCCGGGTCCACGACCATAACCTCAGTCTTTCCTGGGTTCAACTTTAAACAGCTGAAGTTCATCCAGTCTTGGATATCTACAAGGCAGTTGTTCAGTACCGAGATAGTGCTAACCTGGTCAGGTGCAAAAGACAGGTAGAGCTGGGTATCATCAGCATAGCAGTGAAACCTCAGCTCATACCATCTTACAATGTCTCCGAGGGGTAGCATATATACTGCAAATAACATGGGGGAAGCACCGAACCCTGAGGCACTCCACAAGGCAGAGGGAAGGCCCAGGATGAATGCAAACCTGAGACCACTCTCTGCGTTTTTCCTTCGAGGAACAATGAAAACCATCTGAGGACTGTTCTCGAAAGCCCACAAATAGACCTCAGGCATTCATGCAAAACCCCATGATCCACAGTATCAAAAACTGATGATAGATCAAGGAGAACCAAGATAGAACGGTGTCTCTGATCTCTCACCATCAGGAGATCATTGAGCACCCGAACCAGAGCAGTCTCAGTATTATGCCTTTTACGAAAACCAGACTGGAGAGGTTTGTATAAACTATGGATGGTCAGATGGTTATCCAGTTGGACCGCCACAACTTTCTCAATAACCTTCCCCACAAAAGGGAGGTTAGAGATTGGCCTGTAGTTTGTTAGGTCATCCGGGTTTAAAGAAGCTTTCTTCAGAAGGGGAGTCACCACCCCTTCCTTCAGAGAGCTGGAAAAAATTCCCATTACTAAAGAACATCGGATAATCCGAGCTAAGACTGGGTCAATGATCTGATTACAACCCATAATCAGAGAAGAACGGCTAGGATCTAAACTACAGCATGTTGGACGCATCTCTTGGACTGTCCTCATAGTGTCTACAAAATTCGGCAGGTCAAAGGTACTCCATGAAATTCTGGGCTCTATGACAGGACACCGATCAACTGCAACAACCTTGGAATGAGGTTGGAGTCACTCCCTCCTGATGTCTTTGATCTTATTTGCAAAGAATCGAGCAATCTCCTCACAATCAGTTTGAGTAAAGGCTCGACGGATCTGCTGACAGGCTGGGTTGCACAGTCTTATAATGTGAATAAAGCCAGAGCTGGTAAGAAAGTGCAAGCAATGGTTGGACAACTCACAGAGGGGAGCCCTACTATGTCACAATGACAATTAGAGGCCCCAGTCTGCATTGTTTCCCCTTTGGTTGTGGATACAAGTGGAAGGTCTTGTGTAGAGGCAGTGGTAGGAGGCAGCCAACAGGTAATGCAGCTTAATACAAGAGCAGCTATGTCAGTACTACATGATGAGGACAGTTTCCCTCACACTGGGCCACTGGAAGATTGAAGCAGTGCTCAAGGTGTGGATAGTACCGACTGCAGATATACAGATCCACTCCCATTCCAGTGGTAGTGGGTATCCTAGACACCCAATTCACGTTTGACCTCATGGTATTACGTCATCATCCCAGTATTTTAGGGATTGATTTCCTTGTACAGCATGGCTGTGTTGTGGATTTAGCCAACATGCTAATGATTCAGATTCCAGGTCAGTACCATACTCTCACGATATGTGATTCACATGTCCTGGCTGCCATTACACACAATGACACTGAGTATGACATCTTAGATAACCACAAAGGTCATGATTCATATAGTGAGCTGAAGCATACACTTGAAAAACACCAAGATGTGTTTGCAACAAACAAACATGATTGTGGCAGGATGAAAACATCCATTGAAGTAACAGGCCCTGACTTTGTTTTACAAAAACAATACTCTTTTCCTACAGAAGCCCTGCAATTATTGAGAGACACTATCCAGTCTCTATTCCAACAATGAGTGATTAGACCATGTGTTTCAACCATAAACTCCACCATTTGGCCTGTGAAGAAACCATCTGGGGCTTGGAGACTCGTAATTGATTATCAAAAACTTCATCAAGTAACACCAAGCTGTGCTCCAACAGTGGCATCAGCACCAGATGTGTTAAGGATGTTAACACCTGACCGCAAATGGTTCAGTGTATTGGAAATTCCCAATGGATTTTGGTCTTTACCATTGGCAAAGGAAAGCCAGTATAAATTTGCCTTCACTTTTGAACGGCATCAGCGCACATGGACATGCCTCCCTCAGGGGTTTCATAACTGCCCCTCCCTCTTTCATTTACACATGAAAGATGCATTAAGGGGATTTTCAGCCCCTGAATGCTTTCTGCAGTATGTGGATGATTTGTTATTGTCCGCAGCTACCAAAACAGAACATCTGGTTTTACTTGATGAGCAACTGACCCTCTTACAGAGGGCAGGCCTGAAATACAACCCTTTTAAAGCACAATTGTGCCAGAAAGTCTAGGGCTCTACATGACTGAAAAAGACAGAAGCCCAAATTTGAATAAGATTCAAGATCTACAAGACTTGCCCATAAAAACTAGTGTGGCAACACTTAGACATTTCCTAGGCATGGTAAACTACTCTAGGGATTTTATTTGTGATTTCACACAGAAGGCAGCACCTCTGTATGAGTTACTGAAAAAGAATGTCCCCTGGACATGGGGTCCAACACAGACAGCAGCTGTAACCAACCTAAAATAGTCGCTGGGCTCAGTCCTGCTTTGGTTAACAAAATCCATCTTTGCCTTATAATTTGGAAACAGCAGCTACAGATGTAGCCATTTCAGCAGTTCTAGCACAGAAATCTAATGACACATTAGGCCTATTGCCTATGCATCACAAATGCTTTCTCCAGTGGAGAGTAAGTATAACCTTTGTGAATGGAATCTCCTTGATACTTTCTGGGCTGTGAAACACTTTCCATACATCATTGGTTATGCTCCCATTGTTCTGCATACCAGTTATATGCTCACTAATTTTCTGCTGTCAGATAGAGTCAAAGATGGATCTGTCTCTAACACCAGACTTACACACTGGTGTCTTCTTTTACAGGATCATCACATTACTGTACACTCTACAAAATTACCATCTCTGTTGGCCGATGGCCTATTATACACAGGTGTTTTGACTCTTTTATTTATTTATTGGTTTCTTTTTCTTTAAAAAAAAAATCTGAGGATCAGTGGCAGTATTTTTAGTACAGTAAATTAATAAAAAGGGAACTAGGAGAGCTTCAGTAGCAGACAAGTAGTGGAATTGCAGTATAATGTGGGAGTGGTGCAATGCAGTGGCTGTGGGCAGCCATATTCAGAGCAGACCTTCTGACACTGAGGTGCTGCCCATCTGCATCGCTCTGGACTGCAGGATGAGGTAGCCAGACTCAGAGCGGAGTAAACTGGGTCAGGAGTACCATCACCCCATCCAGGGACCACCCAGTCCAATGCAACTGCCTCAAAGGATGCCAAGAACGAGGAGCACTTGGATGACAGTGGGCTCAGGAGGGTTAGAGCAATCAGGAAGAGGACATCCAAGATCCTATTCCACTCAAGAACCCATATGCCACACTGGCAAATGAGGACAACCAAATAAGTACCCAGAGAAGTGGAAGGAAAGGATGTGGAGGTTAGCTAAGGAGGTGACCTCAGCAGGGAAAGCAGTGGACCCCAGAGGAGGAGGAAGTGAATCCTGGTGGGGACTCCATCATAAGAGGGATCCAGCTAGGAACACAGGAGGGGGAGGACAGGGAGGTGAGGTGCCTACCAGGTGCCACGGCATGGAGGGATGGAAGGAAGATCCTGGGGATCACTGGAAGGCAAGACGGGAGAGTGAGCTGGATGTCATTATCCACCTAGGTACTAATGACCTGGCAAATGGGGAGCCAAAGGAAGTTCAGGAAGAGTTTAGGAAACTGGGGAGGGGTCTCAAGCAAGTAGCTACTTCTGTCACTTTCTCAGAAGAACTACCTGTGAGAGGCAAGGGAGAGCATAGAGTGCATGCACCAGGAACTTTAACTCATGGTTGAAGAACTGGTGCTGTGAGGAAGGGTTTGGATTCATTGGTGACTGGGGACCCACCTGGAGGATGGAGGTTTGTTCAAGCCTGGCTGGCCTGCATCCATCCTGGAGGAATCAGCACTCAATGATAAGTTTAAATGCTACATTGACAAGCATTTAAACTAGCAAAGGGTGGCAGCCAGCAAGGAGGTACCTACTTGCTCACCCCCACAGCTAGCAGTGGAACCAGTGAACCAGAGGGTGGCTATCTCTGCAAAGCAGTATGCAAAAGATGGAGATTAGTGCCCAAGAGGTGGATAAGCAGAAAAGGGGCAAAATTCAGCAGAAGGGCAGACAGCAAGGAGAACCAGGGATAAATGACAACCAAGGAAGGGCTGGAGTAGAACAGTGAAACAGTCTAGGGAGGTCAAATCATGGAAAGCCATGTGTGCAAATGCCGGGAGGCTTAGCAACAAGATGGAAGATCTGGAGGCTGTCATGGTACAGTCAGACCTGGACATTGTGGCCATCACTGAAACCTGGTGTAATGATAACCACGACTGGGAGATGGCCATACCTGGCTAACATATTCAGAAGAGACAGAGCAGGCAGGAAGGGAGGAGTGGCACATGTGAAAAATGACATAAGGGCCACAGAGATCAGGAGGAACAAAATGGGAGAGATACTGTGGGTTAAGCTGGAAAGGAAAATGGGGACAGTCATCCGCACAGGTGTGGTCTATAGACCACCAGCCCAGGAGGAAGAAACAGATAGGAGCTGATGCTAGCCATCCAAAGATGGCAGACAATGGTGAGGTAGTACTGGTTGGAGACTTCAATATTCCAGATGTGGACTGGAGCATCCCAGCAGCAGCATCAACTAGGAGCAGATTTATCCTGGACTCTTTTCAGGGTGCCTTCTTCAAGCAACTGGTCATGGAACCAACTCGGCAGAAGGCAATACTGAACCTTGTGCTCACAAACAGGGACAGTGTGATGGGGGTAACAGTGGGGGAGCACCTGGGAAACAGTGACCACCAGTCATTGTGGTTTGAAATCACAGAAAGAGCAGAACCAAACCACACAAAAACACATATCCTGGATTTTAGGGGGCAGACTTTGGGAAAATGGGGAGATACTTGAAAGAGGCATTAAAGGAATGGGACAGGAATCAAGGGTTGAGGAACAGTGGGCAGTATTTAAAATGGGATTACAAGAACAACAGAATTATGCATTAAGCAGGTTAGTAAGAGGAAAGGAAGAGGAGACCATTATGGTTTTCCAAAGAGGTAGCAAAAGAAAGTGAAAGCCAAAAAGATTGCATTCAGGCAATACAAAAGACACAGGCAGAAGGGGCTCGGGAGAGCACCAGGAGAAGCAAGGGAGGCAGGGAGGTCAGTAAGGAAGCCAAAGCTCAGACAGAAGAACACATTGCAAAATCAGTGGGTAGAGGGACAAAACCTTTTACAGGTACATAAGTGAAAAAGAAAGACAAAGGAGGATAGTGAGACTGAAGAGGAAGGATGGAGCCCACGTGGAGGATGACAACAGTAAAGCTGACATATTGAACAGGTATTTCTGCTCAGTCTTTACTGAGGAAAAAAAGGTAATGGGTCTGAAGGAGTACAAGGGGTGAGAATGGTGCAGAAATGGACACAAGTCCCTTTACACGAAAAGGGTCCTGAAGGAACTGGAAGTAATAAGAGTTGATAAGCAATGGGGCCAGATGGGGTGCACCCAGGGTCCTTAAAGAACTAAGAGATGTGGTGGCTGAACCTCTGGCTATCCTGTTTAGCTGATCGCTGGAAACAGGGGAGGTACCCAAAGACTGGAGGACAGCAGATGTAGTCCCCTTATACAAAAGTGGGAACAAAGAGGAAGCAGGGAACTACAGACCAGTCAGCCTCACCTCGGTAGTGGGAAAGATCATGGAAACACTACTGAAGGAGAGATTGGTGGAACATCTGGTTGTCAATGGACCACAGGACCCAAGGCAGCATGGTTTCACCAGGGGGAGGTCATGTCAGACCAACCTCGTTGAAATTTTTGACTGGGTGACTAGGGAGGTGGATCAGGGGAGGGCAGTGGACATGGCCTATCTGGACTTCAGCAAGGCCTATGACACTGTGCCACATAGAAGACTATTACACAAACTGGGGAGTATGGGTGTGGGCAGGACAGTAGCATGGTGGGTGGGTAACTGGCTGGGTGGCAGGACACAGAGGGTGGTGGTAAATGGCTGTCACTCCACAGAGGGAAGAGTGACCAGTGGGGTACCACAGGGATCAGTGCTGGGACCGGTCCTATTCAACATCTTCATCAGTGACATTGCGCAGGGACCTAGAAGGCAGAATGTCACTGTTCACTGATGCACAAAGCTCTGTAACAGGTAGACACACCAGAGGGTGTAGACAGAATGAGAAGCGACCTGCAGAAACTTGAAGAATGGTCAGGGTTTGGCAGGTGAAATTCAATGCAAAGAAGTGCAAGATAATGCATATGGGGCACAAAAACCCTGGCACAATATATCAGTTGGGGGTGAGGATATAGCATGCACCAAACAGGAAAGGGATCTTGGGTTGTCATCTCTGATGACCTCAAGGTAGGGAAACAGTGTGACAAGTCAGCAGGTAAAGCAAATAGGGTGCTGGGATGTATAGGCAGGGGCATCACCAGCAGGAAAAGGAGGTCATAATTCCGTATACAAGACACTAGTGAGGCCCCACAGGGTACAGTGTACAGTTCTGGAGACCATACCTACGTAGGACATAGACGGGTAGAGAAGGTTCAGAGGAGGGCAACAAAGATGGTGCATGGATTGCATCACAAGTCCTATGAAGACAGGTTGAAGAGAACTGAACATGTACTCCCTGGAGGAGAGGAGGGAGAGAGGGGATATGATAGAGACATACAAGTATCTTACAGGGAGGAACAGGGTGCAGGAAAACACTATTTTTAAGTGAAAAAATATGTTCCAGGACAAGAGGGCATGGGATGAAGTTGGAGGGAGGATGATTCAGAGGAAACATGAGAAAGAATTTCTTCACAGAACGGGTGGTGGACAAGTGGAACACCCTGCCAGAGGAAGTGGTGGGGTCTGAAACAATCACGGGATTTAAGAATGCATGAGATAGACATAAGGGAATTCTGGAGGTCAGGGGTAAGGGGCAACAGACTTCTAGGAAAACAAACTGAAATTACAAGCTCAAATGGGCAGACTGGGTGGGCCATAGGCCCTTATCTGCCGACACTGTCTATGTATCTATGTATCTATGTAGGTGATGCACATGAGTGTTCCCTCCAACTGCCTGATGTGCCTGACCCAGGACCCTTCCTGCAACATCAGAAGTACTAAATGACACCAACTTGTGTCATGCTTTCACTGATGGCTCAGCCTCATACAACAATGGGGATCAGATAGCTGGATCTGGGGTACTCATTGTGCACCCTGACAATAACACAGTCCACATTGCCTGGAACTGTACTGTCATTTCCTCACAGTATGCCAAACTGGCAGCTGTGGCCTGTGCTCTGGAGTTGCTAAAACAAGGCACTTCAGACACAATCATTTTTACAGACTCTACTTGGGTCTGTTTCTCCCTGTCTGAATTCTTACCATTTTGGAAGAAAACAAACTTTGCATCCTCTGATGGTATACCTGTAAAATACAGAGACTTATTAGTGTACTCCGCAACACTAGCACAACAGTTTAAGCATAAACTGTACATTCATAAAGTTCATGCCCACTCTCAGAGTGAGCCCTACCATTCTTTTAATGATCATGCGGACTCTCTTGCGAAAGTCAGCACTCGAGGAGGGGACAAACGGGAACTGAAAACCCCCTCTACCACAGGTACTGAATTCATTGCTGCTGTGAAACAGCAAACAACACCTTTTGTGCCACTAGATTTAGCATCTGCACAAAAACAGGACCCTCATCTGAGGTCAGTATTCAAATTCCTTGACAAAGAAACTGAGGAACACCTTCCACCACACAGTCCCGACAAGCGAGTAAGGGATCACCTTCACCTCTCCAGTGATAATCTACTCATATGGTATCATAACACCAACAATTCTGAGAAACTGTGGCTAATTCCTGGACAACCGAGGACAGATTTTATCCATCAAGTGCATGACACTCCTACTGGAGGGCACCAAGGAGTGGAAAAAACTCTAGCTAGACTAACTACTTTTGGATGGTGGCAATACATGAAACATGATGTGGAACACTACATCAATAATTGTTTGATCTGCACACAGAATAACCCAATTTTGGCCTAGAAAAATCCCAAATTGTTGCCCCAGAGGCACTCAGGCCCCTGGAATTCCATCCAAATCACTTACATTGGGCCACTCCCAATGACCAAAAACAACAAGAAGTTTGCATTGGCGGTCACTGACATGTTCTCTAAATGGGTAGAGGCATTCCCAATGAGAAACAACATGCAAAAATAACTGCCAGGGTTCTGGTAGAACAACTTTTCACCAGAAGGGGTCTCCCTTTGAAGGCAGATCAAGGTTCATGTTTTACAGGTGAACTGATGCAGGAAACTCTGAAACTCCTAGGAGTCAGTCAGAAGTTTCACATCCCTTACCACCCACAATCATCAGGGCAGGTGGAAAGGGAAAACAGGCAGATCAGGCTTATGCTATCCAGACTTTTTAAGGACAATCCCAAGAACTTGGATTCCTTATTTCCTTTGCTCCTTATGGCAATAAGGGCTACACCCTCAATGAGTACAAAATGTATCCTGTCTGAGGTTATGACCGGAAGGTTGATAAGATTACCAGAACATCTTCTTCTGGATTTGTGCACTCCTACTAATGATCGCGTATTAGTAGACAAATATGTCCAGAAACTGAAACAAGATATCCAACTGATACACTTGCTTGCTGAAAATGATTGGGCAAGGCCCAACAACAAAGATACAATCTGACAAGACAGTCCATGATGTAGACTGGCAGGTCAGAGAACAAGTGATGGTTCTCAGATTTGCTGTTCCTACTCATGTTTTTGAAAACAAATGGGAAGGTCCCTATCCTATTGTAAATATGCTCAATTCTTCAGTCTACCAAGTTAGACTGCCACGTAACAAGAAGCTCACTAACAAATGGCTACATGCCAATCAGATGAAGCTATATAAAGGAGATTAAACTACTTTTTTTAACCCCACAGGGCAGAATAGTACTGAACTAATCATGTTTTTCTTTTCTGTTTCTTCTAGGTATCTAACTGAGATGGTGAGCCAACACCTACTACTTTATGGAGTCTTGTTCATGACCTCACATTGTGTGGCCTATCATAAATCTCCCCATGACCCTGATTATGGGGTGTCCAACATCAACGTCATAACTAATGAGGTGATGCCTCGTGGAACCAAACTGATGTCTCAAGTCCAAAGATCATCATTCAGGAGGGTGAAGAGACACTACTGAATGTTGTGGTTACTGCCTCAGCTCAAACCAGCCTTGTTATTGTATGGCACACAGATCACAATGGAAAAAAAGTACAAGTAGCCTGCCTGGTTAATAGTACTTTTGAAAGATTGCCCAATACCAGATTGGCACCTAACGGTACTCTTTTCATCTGTCATGCAAACCCCTCACATTCTGGTCTGTATAACATTACAGCTTGGTTCGATCATAGCACATGCAATAATTTTAAAAATTATGATCAAAAATTCTGTATCTTACATTTCCAGGCACTTTCTAGTATTCAACTAGAAGTTATACCTAAAATTGAATCTTTTAGAGATCAAGATTGGTTTATCAAGGCAGCTGATTGTCACAAACAAACCCCAGGTCCACCCAGTGGCTTAATTGCTAGTTCCTGAGCGGGAGCCTTGATTAATAATGTGCAGTTCATGCACATTCCTGTTCTTTTGAACCTCTCATTGTTGGCCTTGAAATTGTTTGGTTTATGTTCTGAAACACATGTTTCGAGTTTTTTTCACATTTTACTTACTGATATTATTGCTGCGTATCAAACACGTATTAGTGACCCCTTAATTGGGATCCTTAGCACTGAACTTAGGCAAGTCCTTAGACCCCAAAATCTTCTGAGAAAAAAGGTAAACCGAAACACTATAAATGTTTTGATATGACATTGGCTGGTGCAGCTGCCGGCACTGTCACAGGCCTCTTTGATTCTGGTATGTCTATTTGGAATAGGGCTGATATAGCCAGTTTAAAATCTCACATGTCTAAAACTGATGAAGCTTTTAAATATAACATTTTTCCACCACTGTTACATGGTGTTGATGGTCTAAGCCAGGAAGAATGTTTCACGGTTTATAATAAGAAAGAAATATTTGAAGGATTTGAGGACATGAGATTAAAAATTAATCAACTGATTTCTGCTCACAACAAGGAAGCTGAAAAGCATTCTATTGGAAAGGAAATTTTATGCACTGCGTATGGTTCCCACATCAAAACTGCATTTAAGTGATTGTTATTTGATCTGGAATCGGGATGTATTCCAGATCTCATCCATGATAAACATCTTGGATGATGGTATTGCCCCAATGTTCCTCTATGTCATGTGTGGCAATATGTTTGTATCAAACTTTATCTATGCAGTTATCAATGGCAAGAAATTGGGGGTATATAACCCCACACCTTTGCATCTTGCTCATGCTCAATCCAGGATGTGCTTTATGTGACATTTACCATCTTCATCAGTGATTTTCGACTGTCTGGCAACTGTCCATTCCATTGGTCATCTTGATGGTAACATTTTTCGTGAACATTTGGATCTTCCCCAATTGTTTGTATTCCATCCTATACTCAGTGTTTGGGCTACTCCCCACACTGATTGCTGTGCCTGGAAAGGGTATCATCTTCTCTGCAGATATGATGTCTTTGATGTGATCGACCCTGTTTGTGGTTATTCACCAACAAACTTGGATTGACTGTATGCCTCTGATTTGGGTCTTCTGAACAATAGAAATTTGAATACCTCTTTATGGGACTTTGGTTTAAATACTGATGCTCTGACACCTGTTGACTCTTCTTTTGGCACTGGAAGAAACAGTGGATTTATCCCTGGAACTAATTTTGGCGCATGGATTGTGGACTCAAACATTGACCTTGTTTGTCCTGTTTGCCTTCACAAACGGATTGTGCCTTCTGCTAAAGTGACTTATTCATCCGATGGAGAATTTTGTGTTGTATCCAACCTAAAAACATTCTGCTGTAGTGATAAACATTGTGACATTCTTCAACCAAACGTTTGTCTCACACCTCATCTACAAACTGTTATTGGTCACACAGTAATCACAACTTTTCGTTCTATGGAAATGGACATCATTGAGTCTGACCCAGACTACTTGAATGCTTTATATCAATATGTGCCTATCTTCAATGTCCATATAGGACCTTGGAATTTGTCTCTTCAATCCCTTCTCAATTGTACTGATACTCAATTGGTTTACATAAGTAATGATATTGCAAAAGCTACTGAATCTGAATTATTTAATTGATGATGATATTGGTTTCATTTTAGACAATCCTATTATTGAATACACATTTAAAATATTTGTTCCAATTCAATCCTCTTTGACCCTCTTTGAAATAGTAACTCTTTACTGTCTTCAGCGACCTTTACGACAACACAAACAGCAACTAGATTTCCTTTACCAGTCCCATACCTTGGGCTTGTTAATGAAATAAGACATATCATTACTACACCCAACCTTCTTCTTTTTGTTGTAGTGCCCTTTGAGCAAGGCAACAAGGAGGGGACTGTTATGGCTGGGTTATATACACCACCAAATGACCCACATGTAACTATAACCTTATACACCTACAAGTATTTGTGCTCTATACAGTCTTATGTTTTATCTTGCTTTATTACTTATATTAGTGTTCTTTATTATATTTGCTATGCTTATATATGTCTGTAATGCATTTACCTACATGCTATGCTTCTGCCATATATTTTACTATACTCATAATCACTTGTATTCTGTAGTTTTCCACTATTGTGACACCTAGTGTGCTTTTCTGATTACATTGCCTATATTTCCAGACTGTCTAGAAATAAGAACAGATAATGCTTATTCTTGCTAAACTATCATTTTCTAAGATATATGCCAACCGTGCACTCTTGTTTCCTGGGGTTCACCCAGATATTAAACTCTAGGTGGGACATTCAGAAATGCACCAGAAGCAGGCCCAACAGGTGCACAGTGCAAGCACACTGCTCCAGTGTGTACCCAACATGATATGCAAAGGCTGAGCACAACAGCAAGTGACATTGCAAGATGGCTGAATATCACAGGGATGTGCCATAGCACAACAAGGGCTGCACCAGGGAGCAAGTCATCAGGGGCCATCACGCAACCCGGGCTTCACGACGGAGCAAGGCAGGAAGTGCAAGAGCACAACATGGACTGGGCAAGGGACAGAGGCACAAGGGCCATGGCACAGGCAACCGGCACAGTGTGGAGCATGCCACAAGAGCAGGACACACTGCCACCAGGGTGCAGGGGATGTCAGGAGGGAGGCAAGGCAGGCACACTGCTGCAGGCCTGACCACATGAACCACAGCAGTGCATGGAGGTGGCATGACACCAATGACCACTGGCAGGCAACCATGGGCAACACCCACAGGAAGGCATGGGACATGCCACCAGGACCACAGCTGACAACACACATGCTGACAGCACACAACACACAGGGCCACACAGCCCTAGCTGAGAGCACACATACACCCCAGGGCACACACACCGGCCACTGAGCACAGACCACCAGACTCAAACCCCAGTCAACCCCAGATGTACCACATGGCCACCATGCACATCACTGCAACATGGCTCCATACTCCAGCCACAAAGCAGACATGGACATGGATGGCTAACAAAATAGAAGTGTATTAAAAGTAATAAACAACAGAAACTATATACAGAGGAACAGGGATGGGGCAGGGAATGGGGAGGCCACAATCAAGATGGTAGGCTGGGGAAGGGGGCGGGGGGACAGGGGACATGGCTAGGTAGGGTACAATGGAGGAAGGGGTAGGGTTCAGGGGGAAGGGAGGGTGATGTAGGCCAATGGGCCCCATATGACATTCACGCCCTACCAGCGCCTTGTCCATCGTTGTCTCTGTCTCCTGCACAGGGCTTACCTTATGATGCAGGCCACTGCAAGGGTGGCCATGGTGACCCTCAGGATCCTCTCCAGCAGCCTGGTGTGGACATCCACTCAATGGACACCTAAGACAGAGGAGGGGACTAAGATGAGTGCATGCCTATACGACTGTAGACCACCCACCATGCGCAGTGGACAGTGGTGACATGTGCCCTGTAGTAGACACACAGCCATCCGCAGAATGCGTGCCCACATGAGCCACCATTCCAACCATCTACAGCCATGCACAGCAATGCACACCACCAACAGCCATGTGCAGCACACCACATCCATGGCCACCAGCAAATGGGAATTGTGGGGGGATGGCAGTGGCCTGGCTGGGACCATGATGCACCCACAGTCCACCCGCAGCAGTCACACACACATGCAAAAGGCGCGGCATGGTGCAATGGACCATGCCAGTGATGCACGGCTGTAATGGCTGTGTGCACAGGGGGCTGTGGCCCACCCCAACCCCACACAACAATGTACACTGACAGAGTGCCTACCTGAATGCTGTGGCATGACTGGCACCTGTCCACCAGCACCTCCTGCATGGCCAGCATCCCTCGCCCTTACGCCACTGTTGGCCTGCTGTCATCCGGCAGTGGCTCCTGCCATCTTGGCTCTGCACCAATCCTCAGGGTCTAGTAGGGAGACAGAGAGAGAGAGAGAGAGAGAGAGAAGACATCAGCACTGGGCTGCAACCCATGTGCCCAACCCCCCTCCAGCACAGTATACCCCATGTCCTTGCGAAGTGGCATTGCCATGGCACAGCACCCCTTTGGTGCACTGTCATGGCCAGCATCATGCCTAGTCACAGCCCCCCACTGCCAGCATGGCGTGACACCCACTGGCACCCCATAGAACACCGACAAGGGACAGACATGGACAAGTGCACTCACCTGGCCATGGCACGGCACCCCTCTGGACATGTGCCTGCAGTATCCTCAGCTGGTAAGGATCCCTCTGCTGCAGGTCCCCATACCTGTGGTGGCACTGCTCCCCATTATGCAGGTCCCAGTGACCTCCACCAACCCCTCAGCCACACCCTGCCACACCTCGGTGCGTGGCCAGTCCAGGGGCACCTGCCCAATAGGGTGCCAACATGAGGCTCCACTACTGCCACCAGGTTGAATAGCTCAACCTGGCTCCAATTGGGCATGCTTGCTGTGCTCCTGTGAGGCATGCTTCAATCTGCACTGCTGAGCCAAAATGGTGGCCGGTAGCACACGAGCTGCATGTGCGATGGGTGCACGACACACCTGGCGATGCGCTGCCATCCCCAATTGCGCATGCCTCATTGCTGCATGATTCAGCTGGGGTAGTGCTGGTATGTGCCGCAGGCACCTGGGAGTCAAGGAACACACATCAGATCAAAGGTCGGTACGTGCGCGACAGGGCACAGAAGGCATGGTGCGCTATATGGTTCAGTGTGCCCCATGAGCCATGTGCCATTGGTGCATGCACACCATAAGGAGTACAGCACATGTGCCATACTGCATATGGCGCATTGTGCATAGGAAGCACCACCGACATACATGACGTCAGTGCGTGCATGTGCTGTGCCAGGTGGACTGCGCACGTCATACAGTTGTGCAATGGCTTGAGCATGTGCATCTCTAATGTACCATGCACAATTCTGCGATAGTCAGCTGGCATATGCAGATGAACTGATCAGCATATCCGCTGTGCATTGGAGGCATTTGCATCTCATTACAGTTGCGCATTCCCTTATTTGCATGTGATGTGCTATAAAGGGGCCATGGGACAGCACAGGCACCAGACCGGTATTGCATCCTTCACAGATAAGACACCAGGCAGTGGGCATGTTGGGACAGAGGTTTGGGGCGGTACCTCGTGTGTGGCAGCCAGCAATAACCATGTCCTCACCCATTGGAATAAGCAAGTCAGAGCATGAGGAGGTTGAGGAGCAGGGGCCTGCATGGAGGCTCAGGCCCAGTTTCATAAGGGCAGCGTGCAATGCCCTTTATGACACATACCTGGACCAAAAGTCCCTTCTGAGTGGCTCCACAGGCACCCCTCAGGCCAGAGCGGAAGCATGGGAGGGAGTGGCCAGGGCTGCGAACCTGGAGGGCAGCCATCAGAGGTCAGCACAGGAGTGCAAGAAAAAGGTGGGCACTGACCACAGGTAGATAAAGGAGAAGGTGGCTGCCATCCGGGCTGCATGTGCCACCACAGGCAGTGGACAACCTGAGGTGCCACAGCTGACACCACAGGAGGAGCTGGTTGTAGCGACCATGTGGTGCAGTGCCACTGAGGGTGTTCCCAGTGGTGGATTCCAGACAGGGGGAAGCCCATCTCTGCATGGTAGGTACAGCGGTGTATGGGGATGGGGGATGGGGATGGGGAAGGGCTGCAAGGGGGCAGGGATGTGTGGTGGTGGCACTAACGAGTATGTGTTCCCTTACAGATCCTGAGCACATGTGTGCAGCTGCAGGTGTGGCAGTGCCCACCTTGGGGGCTGTTGTGGAGCTGGAAGAGTGCCCATCCACCTCCACTGGAGTCAGGGGTCCGAACCGCTGTCGGACCATTCCCACTGTCCAACTGGATGCCTGTGGCATGGGCATGGATGAGGCCCAGGCAGTGTTTCAGCAGGATGCCAGCCATGGCGTCCAGTATGCTGAGACACTGATCGGGGTGGGGTCTGGGTCAAATGACAACAATTCCACTATCCTGGACAGTGGTGATGCCAACCAGGGGGAGGCACCCCTACCACGCACCAGACATGGCAGTGCTGATGGTGCCCAGGTGGCAGTTGTTGACCCTCCAGCCACACTGTCCCAGTGAGGTGGTGGATGATGTACCTGCAGCACAGTCTATACTGTGTGGCAGAAGTGGCACAGCCACCCCAGTGCCATCATATGCACAGCAGGTGGAGGGGCAGCAGCAGTGGCAAGATGGTGCCAAGGGGGGTCCAGGTGCATTGCCTGCTGCCAGTGCACCGCAGATAGTACAGGCCCAAGAGGGCCCCACTGTGCAGCCCCCACCAGGGCGGGGGGCCATGCTGCATGGCCGAACAGCTCCCCCGGGTCGGCACAATGTCTAAGCCCACCAGGGCACTGACCCTCTGGCCAAGCACACCCGGCTGCTATGGGCATCCGTTGAGCAGCAGATGCAGGTCATCACAGGGGTGCGTGCACTCCACACTGAGCTGTGCCAGTCCACAGGGAGGCATGACTGGTACTTTGAGCAGCTCCTGGCTGAAGCCACACACATGTGGAAGGACACAGCTGCAGGTATGGATCGGCTCACCTCTGCGGTCAAGGCCGGCCTGCACCACTGGTCACACTGGTGTGGGCAGTCCACAGCAGTCACCGTGGAGTGCATTTTCCACCCCTCATTCCCGGTGTTGTGTGACCCCAGCATTGTTGTCACCGGGATCCGCTGTGGGCATTCCAGGCATGCCTTGAACAGGCCTGTTCGGGGGCCTGCAGATGCCTGTGAGGGACCATTCATGTTCCCACAGTGACACACCCAGGGGACCATCTGTGACACTCCCTGTGGCTGCCACATAGCCTGTGTCTGCTGGGCGGTCTCAGTGGGGCCGTCCACATGTCTGTGGCAGCCGTGACACTGCACTGTGGTCATGATCCACCACCCTACCTTTCTGCTGCCTGCAGCTGCCCTGCATGCACAGTGGTGTGGTGTGTGAGTACCAGTGCCATGACGACCCTGGACAATGCACCACACCCGCCTTGTGCACACCCACCCATCTGCTGGCCAATGTGGCACATGCATGATGATGCCTTCACAGCACCGGCCACCACTGTGCACTGGTGTTCAGCCTCTGACACATGCCCGTTGGTGGCTTCGGTGTGTGCCGGTGCTAGCGCTTGTGTGTGTGTGTGGGGGGGTATGTGGGTGGGGTTCACAGTGCCATGTAGAGTGCCTCTATGGGGTCCTGTCCCACATCTGTCGACACTGCCTAGTAGCCGTGTCTGTTGTGGTGCCTGGCTGGGTAAGCCTATAGACTGTGCCCTGCTTCCTGGGACATGTGTGTGGTCTTGTACACCTACCTGCATGCACCGTAGTGCTCCTCTGCAATGGTGTCCTGGTGCTGCTCAGTCATTCTGTGCAGCCGGGGTTCCCAACGCATGGGGGGGCTGCCCACCACCGCATGGCCCACTGTCCGTGTCATCCCCACTGCTGTTCCCCTCCTCAACCTCGATGGCTATCTCACAGTCAGTGGCCATGTTGTGTAGCACACAGCAGGCCAGGAATAGGCCACAGGCCTTTGAGGGTCTGTACTGTAGGGCACCACCAGACCTGTGCAGGCAATGGAAGCTTGCCTTCAGCAATCCAAAGACACGCTTGATGATGTTCCGTGTGCTGGCATGTGCCTCACTGAATCTCTCCTGCACTGGGGTCAATGGGCACCAGTACAGGGTGAACAGCCAGGGCCTGAGTGGATATCTGCTGTCACCTGTGTGGGGATATGATGGGGTGACATTGTGGTCTGTGTGGCTGCCCCCCTGCCTGCATAGTCAGACCCTTCTATGCCCCCAGCATGCCATCTCCCCCCCACACCCTGCCCAGTCCAGCTGCATACTCACCTACTAGGTGGCCAGTGGGGATGTCCCCACTCTTGAACCTGTGGCACAGTGTAGACTGTTGCCAGATGAAGGCATCATGTGCTCCACCAGGGTATGTGGCACAGACATTGATTATGCGCCCCTTGGCATCGCACACCACCTGGCAGTTGACACTGGGGTAGCCCTTCTTGTTGATGTAGGCCACCCCCTCCAGCCCCAGTGGTGTGCAGATGCCTACGTGTGTGCAGTCAATGGCCCATAGCATGCCAGGCATACGTGCAACCCTGTGGAACTCCTGCCTGTTTGCTGTATGCTCCACCTGTGTGCTGGGGAAATGGATGTATTCCACAGCATGTGGCAGCAGTTCGTTAAGTAATTGAATTTTGTGAGGAGACGTGACGCGGCCAACTGGCTTATGCCTGTGGTGTCCTCTGTTGGTCTCTGGAAGGTACCCCAGGCACATCACGGCCATGACCTTGGTCTTCACTGATAGGGTGTGGCTCCAGCCCATTGGTGCCTGCATCTCATCACTGCAAAACTCACAGAGCTGCCTCAGAATCACCCAGTTCAGGCAGTACTGGCCCACTATCTCGGTGTCATTGTACTGTTCGAAGGTGGTGTGGGCACAGTACCACCTGTTCTGGGCATACCACCGCCAGGCCCTTCCACGGCCGTGCAGCTCTGCTTCCTGCCTCCTCACACTCCTCATGACTGCCTCCATCTGGAATATTGCACTGGCCATGCTCTGCCCTGTCCTGCCCCCCCCCCACAGTTGACACCCTGGGCCACACTGGCTGTGTGCTGCTGCCTGCCCCTTGCTCTGGGTGCACTCCTGTGTTGGGGTCCCACACACACACTCTAGGCAGCTCCTGCTCACAGGCACGGTTGGGGTCTCACTCTGTGTCCCACTGCCCATTGCACCTCCTGCCTCTGTGCCTGTCCTGCACCCCTGCTGCTGTCCTGCCTGGCCAATGGCCCTCTCTCTGTCTCTATCCCTCTCTCTCAGTCTCACACCCCTGCTCCCCTGGGTGCAAGCCTCCATCCCCTGCTTGCTCCTTCCTTTTATAGGCTCATCTTTGCTCCGCACATGTCCCTGTTGCTCTGCGCTTGCGCCATCGACTTGCTGTTGAATATCGCACTGTGCAGCTTATTCATGGCTATGCTCCCTGCACTTGCACTTGCATTCATTAGGGTTGCGCATTGGTGCATTGCGATTTGCACTACGCAGTCAGCCGCTGAATATCGCTGTTTGTCACATGTCTGCTGTTACGCTGGTGCATCTCACTTGTGCCATGCACAACCGCTTTGAATATCCCACCCTCTGTGTACTACATGCAATTGTATTTGTCTGCCTTATTCAAATGTTGCATTCTTATTAGCAGAGTATATATGTAACTGCCAGTCAGCTCCTCCCCAGTCTCTGAGATCTTAGTGTTCTTTCTGTATGTTTGTTCATTTTGTGTTTAGATTTATTTAGTATGTGTAACCCTGGGGCTGACTGGTGCAAAACATCCTTTTTGTAACTCCTTGTTACATGCTTTGGTGTGAGCATCGCAATAAATATTTCCTTTATTACTTGTTTGCCCTGTGTTTTCCTTACTCAGCAACTCATACAAGAACCTGAATTATGAGCTGGACTCATAAGTAACAGTGGGGATGGAAAATTACTACAGTAGGTCTGTTCATTTTTAAAGCTGTGTTAATGTAGAAATCTTGCATGGCATAGTCTGTGTTAGTGGTATTGTGTGTTGCACATGGGCATTCTGTAAATGAATGTGCTTTCTCACAAAGGCTTCATTTCAAGGTGTTTCTGCAATGAAACATTGAGTGGTCCACCTCCCCACATTGGGCACATTTTACAACCTCACATAATCTGCTTAAGTGTCTGGGTGACCCAAATTTGTAGCAATGCCAGGGCTGCCCTGGTAAAAAAATGAAACCCTTATCTCTGCCTAAATAAAAACTGGTAAATCGTGTAAACCAGTATCATCCTGAAAGAGATTGATTTTAATCCACCAACCCCTATTCCAAAAACCTTCAGAATCTAGGATTGGTTCTGGATGTCCCTGTATTTTACATTTCTTTTCCAGCCAGTATGTAATATCAGTGATATTAACACTTTCATTTTGAAACAACACTGTTCTAATATTGAAAGTCTGCTTAGTCAGAGGGATTGCCTAGAAATGTTCCAGTACTGGATTAGTTCTTAATGTGCTATATTTAATCCAGAACCTGTCTAGGATAGCTGGAGTATGAAAACTTATATCATATGTACTCTCTTCTGTGGTGTGAATGAGAGCATAGACTTCTGAGTGATAAAATCCCATTGATTTTTTTAATGTTTTCCCTACATAAAATGTATCTGGCATCTCTTCTTGCCTTCCTAGGCTAATTCTACTGGCTTTTTAAGTAAGCTAGCATAAGTAGGAGCTGTGAGGTCAATTAAATTTTCAGTAACCTAAGGTTCAATATATGCATGGATTTCCTCCCCTCCCCTCTCAGTCCTAAGTATGTCTATATTAGCCTTTGAGGGAGGAGGTACTTCCCTTGTCCCAGCTTCAGATGGTCCCAATGATGCATCAAAGAATTAATCAGTTTGTTCAATGGGTGAAAATGAAATGTTACATGTATCTGGTACTGCCTCTGAGGCAGGAGTAGGCGATTGTTTTTGTAAATGGTCCCCTTCTGGTTCCAACGGCACTGCTGACTGTAAAATAGTATCCGGTACATCCATGTGTGAAGACTGTTGTTGTGGCCTAATAATAGTGGAACTGCCTGGGAGCGGTATCTCAGGGTCTGGAACCCAGGTTCCATCTGTCTGTTGGGGCCATCCTGTTCCGAATAGGGCTCTCTCTGGTGACCAGCCATCCCTCTCAATGCCCTGTGGTGGCCCCTGCTGCCCTGAAGAGCCTATTCCTGCTTCTGATGTGGCCCTGCTTTCAGAAAATGCAAACACGTTCATCATGTTCTGCAGCATCTGACCTGGGGAAAGTTGAACTGCTCATTTTCTTCTTCATTCCTCATCCAGCTGTTGTTTTGCTCTCAGGTAAGCTGTTTTCACTTCCTGAAACTGTTGCTCTATTGTATCCATTGTCTTTTGAGTTTTCTGGTCCTTTTGTACTGCCATTACTGGCATAGCAGTCAGGGGGGTAGCCATGGAAAATTCCCCCAATGCAGTGTCGCCAACACCTGGCATGACCAACCATTGTGGGGAGGTATTGGAGGTGATATGCTGGCCACCCTGAAGGTGCATCCCAGCTGCCTCATAAATCTCTCCACTTCACTCTTGCAGTAGCTCAGTGCTACCTTCTCTATCACTCTCCATCTCCATACTGGCAACGCAGACTCTCTCACACCATCCTCTGGTGAAAGTAAGGAAATTTCCCCAGTGCCCTGGCCAAATTTCCCCCCATTTACTAAAAATATCACCAACAGCTTAATCTGGTTCAAGGTCAGTTGGCTTTCATCTGTATCTCCTTCCCCGGGTCATGCCTGAAAGTAGACAAAAATGTGTCTAGTACACTTACCGAGTCAACAAAGACTAAATAAATAAATATATTAAAAAAACAGTAGTCTCAAAGATGGGATTCTATGGAAGGCAAGGTACCAGTGTCATCTCAACTGTTGAATACACAACCTTGGCAACAGCTGGAGCACAGCCTCAGAGCGAGGTTGCCCTTTTAGCCTCCTTATCCTACCGTTCACCTGACCTCAGATGCTTCTCTGGCAAGATAAAAAAGCCCAGCTCTTGAAGGAAGTGGTATTAAACAAATAGTCCAGGAAGAAATCCTTACACATACTAGTACTGTAAATGTCTTGCTATTACATTATGTACTGTAGCATTGCACTTAAAACATTCAGTCTGCTGATGATGGACCAGCAAGTTCAACTGTATAATGTGACACCACTGAAGTGTTCTGTGTGAACAAACAAGGAGCGGGGACAGTCAGGTCATCCAAACTAAACTCTTGTGGAATGAAAGCTCACCTTTTCTATTCACACCCTCACATACAGGTCCAAGCTGACCATGTTGCAAGCAAGCTAAATTTTCTGGCAGACAGTATCAATTGACTGGAGGATTACTAAGGAGAATTTGTAATTGTATTTATGTGGCCTACTCTTACCCTGGCCACTTAATGCTGAAGCGGGTTCTCAGTGAGACATGGATGAGTTTATCAATTCCAGTACAGTATTTGGTCATTTTTTATAGTAGGCAGTGAGCTGTAGAAAAGAAAGTAATTAACTTTTAAAAACAAATTGTCTAACATATTTAATTTGCTATTTGAAAAGTTCAGCCAAGACTCTGACTGTGCTCATTAGCATCGACACAGATGCACATGCTTAGTGTTTCGGCTGTACTTTCCAAATGACAAATAAAATATGTTAGACCACTCATTTTTAAAAGTTACTTTTTTTTGTACAAATCACTGTGCATTATCACATATGACTTTTATCATATAGGACACCGAAATTGATAAACTTGTCCATGCACTGCGACAACTCTGTTAGCAGTGCATAAGTGTAATTGACAGGCAGTGGTTACAACCACCAGATTGTAATGCAAAACTACAACTGGGCAGTTGTAATGTGATTTAACAATGCATTATTCATGTATTAAAAAAGCTACCTAGTAATTATATGCTAGTCATGTGTGCAAGTATCTTGCTTCTGCTTCAGTGGTGGGGCATTTTCACATGCTGGGGTGCTCTGGGAATGTTACAGCTGCCATTGTAGTGCTGATACAACCTACAGCAGTCTAACATTTTTAAACTTGCTCTAAAGTGCTTGCCCCCAAAATGGCCTGGTCAGGTTGCACCCCTCTCTTTCACTCCTTTTGTCACTTCACCACAAACAACCCCCAATTTCCACTGCTATCGCTACGCCAATCTCTTCTTACCCTCACTCAACACCAGGTTCTTCTTTCACAGTGCTTCATTTTTTATCCATGTTTTCATTCAGCACCTCTCATGGCTCCTTTTCTAACTCTTTTCTTCTACCTCCCTTCATCTTATGCCCTCCATGCCACTGATTTTTGTTCTTTCTTAGACCCCAAATACAAAACCTCAGTTGGATAATCTTCTTTGCTTTTAATGTTACCCTCACTGGAATAATCTCTCCTCAGCCTATGCTCCTCCTCCTCCTCCTCCATCTCTCTCCATACTCTCGTATGTAACCTCTCCTCACACACTTGATCCTGCAACTATGGCACCATACATTTATTTATTTATTTAACACTTTGGAGATTACCTTTGAGCACAGGTGATCATTTATAACGATGCCATGTCAAACACATAGTCATAAAAACATTACAAGCATAATAAGCAGTCACAGAGGAAATGAAGTTGAGTCGGGCTTAAGCACTTAAGACAGCTCAATTGCATAAGGTTTTGAAAAGAATCCATATAGATCATTGTATAGAAAGTCATAGGATATGTACAAAAAGAAATGGAATAAAACAGTTTAACAGATACAGTTGCATTGGACTTCAAGGACAGACTGCAAATATCCCTTAAACTGATTAATCTTGGGGAGATTTAGTGGAGTATCAGGCAGTTCCTTTAACCAGTTAGTGGCTCTGACAGTAAACCACCACTTCCCCAGATGAGAATGCCAGAAAGGAGAATTAAGGGCATTACAGGCCATGTTCCTGGCGATGTAGTGGTTGCAATTTGTTAAAGCAGAGGAGGTTAGCCCCAGAAGCACTTTTTTGGCTAGCAAACAGGTCTGAAATTTTATTCTGCAGGGTAAAGGTAGCTAGATTGGGCCCTATGCACAAATGCCTATGTGCTGTGTAAGGGCAGCACATTGGCATTCCTATGACTGAATGGCATGCAGTGGTGATCTGCACACCCCCCATGAAACTTACCCATGGGTGTGCTAGCACCCTGCACACAGGATCCCCTGCCAGCAGTGGGGTGCCACACCAGGGGCAGGACAGGGACATGTCAAGGGGGGGTGTCCATGCCAGCACGTGTGCATGAAGGCAGTTGGATGCCACATTGATGTGGAACATCTGGGCAAGGGATGAATAATGCCGTAACTGTCTTGCATGATTACACATCTCCCTTGGGCACCAGCCAGCAGTGTTGGCATCAGGACCCCTGCTGCTTTGTTGCCCCAACCCACTGTGCAGCTTGGGTATTCTTGGGGTGGTAATTTGGGCAAATGCCTGGTGTTTGTTCCCCATAGGCTATGCACCTTCTCATTCTCCAATGCCCCAGTGCAGAAGGGATCCACTATGGGACCCAGGATGGACATTCTGTAGGATGCCCCCCTGTGTCCCACACTATGCCCCAGTGCCGCCACATTCTTTAGCCATGTGGCTGCATGCCTGGGGGCTGGGGGCTGTGATCCAGCAGTCAGGAGTCTTGAAAGCCAGTCTGTGCATACGATTCATGCATAGTTTGTGAATCACCCCCATAGTGAGTGCATGATCAGTACAACTACTGTGTGAGTGCTGCCTTTACTCTGTTTAGCACCTTGTCACAGGCAATGGGATAGACAGGGAGGCCATAATCTATAAGTGACAGAATGGAGCAAGCAACAATAAAGTATTGAGCATCCCTAGTGAGACTGTTCCAGTTACGGTAAAGAGCATCCAGTCTTCTGTTAACTATGACCACTTGATTATAAACATGGGGGGAAGATAAGGTTTTATCCAGAGTTACTCCAAGGTATTTGAAGGTCTCTACCTGTTCAAGGTTTTGTCCCTGGTCATTTCAAATGAAAAAGGATGGGATTTGCCTCTTTTGTAGGAGGTCAGAGAAGACCATGGCCTTTTTTGTTTGTTTGTTTGTTTGTTTTTGTAGTTGAGGACCTGTTTCTTACTGGAGAACCAGCTTTCTAGTGGCCTGAAGTTACTTTGGAGAGCAGCAGTGAGGCTATCAAGGTTATGGTTTTTGGAATAGATGACAGCTTCATTGGCATAGAGGAGTATGTTAAATCAGTACAAAAGGTTTGCAAGCTCAACCCCTGTATTTACAACACAATTTAGTGAAATTAGTGGGGTGGCTCTTGGTGTGTGACCAAATAAACATATAGTAAAGGTACCAGGGCACTACCCCCCATTTTGCTGCATCAAAGCCTGCACTTTTTCCGAATTAACTCCAAAGTTCTTATTTATCATACTTTTTTGGAGGGGCTCTTGGTTCTCATCATCCAGCTGAATCATAATTAAGCCTGAACACTTTGGCAAAGTGACCACCTCCATCGGTCAGGTAACAAGCATCACATTTTAACTTGCCTTAACAGAGCTGAGGTCTCCTTGCTTCCTCTATGTTTTTGAAGAGACCACTGTCCTGGCTTCATTACTTATAGTGTGCTTTAGCCAATGAAAGGCTCACAGGTGTTCAATAGGGAGCTTAGCAATTAGAAGAAGGCCACAATTCTCCTGCATTCAAATCAGTACAAAAGGTTTGCAAGCTCAACCCCTGTATTTACAGTACAATTTAGTGAAATTAGTGGGGTGGCTATTGGTGCGTGACCAAACAGAAACTTATAGTAAAGGTACCAGGGCACTACCCCAACCCCCACCCCAATTTTGCTGCATCAAAGCCTGCACTTTTTTCAAATTAACTCCAAAGTTTTTACTTTTCATACTTTTTGAAGGGGCTTTTAGTTCTCATCATTCAGCTGAATCATAAGTAAGTCCGACCACTTCAGCAAAGTGACTACCTCCATCGGTCAGGTAACAAGCATCACATTCTAACTTGCCTTAACAGAGCTGCGGTCTCCTTGCTTCCTCTACATTTTTGAAGAGACCACTCTCCTGAATTCATTACTTATAGTGTGCTTTAGCCAATGAAATGTTCACAGGTGTTTAATAGGGAGCTTAGCAATTAGAAGAAGGCCACAATTCTCCAGCATTCAAATCAGTACAAAAGGTTTGCAAGCTCAACCCCTGTATTTACAATACAATTTAGTGAAATTAGTGGGGTGGCTACTGGTGTGTGACTGTAAGAGGTTTAAACCTCACTTTCAGGTTCTTGGCAATATTGGGAGGTTCACAGGTGTTTAATAGGAAGCTTAGCAATTAGAAGAAGGCCACAATTCTCCTGCATTCAAATCAGTACAAAAGGTTTGCAAGCTCATCCCCTGTATTTACAGTACAATTTAGTGAAATTAGTGGGGTGGCTACTGATGTGTGACTGTAAGAGGTCTAAACCTCACTTTCAGGTTCTTGGCAATATTGGGAATGCAAATAATCACAAACGAGTTGCATTCAAGTAATAAACAAGTTTATTACTACAAAAGGGGTAAATCACAGTTGCCCTAAGCAGTTCTTACCAATACGAACCGGGAGCCAGTGCTAAGCGTTCCCTACACCTCGAGGTTTCTCTGTAGTCTCTTGGGATCTCTCAGGTCTCCGAGGTGTAAAGCCTGTGCATTACATTATATACCTATGATAATTACTATGGTTACTAAAAGATAGAAACATTTCTAGTTACAGAGATGAGTCCTATTGGCTAAATTAGAGGTGGCTCCACGGTCCAAGATAACATTATATAATTCTGTAAAGTCATCAGTTTTAGAACAAAGAAGTTGTTATATAAAGTCTTACATAACAAGGTATAGTGGTGCACATCACCAAAGGATGGCAATGTTGCCTTACATATTATAGTTACTTCAAGGACAGGTGTCTTGGCATCTGACAAGTAAGAAATAGACAGAAAATACATAATACAATATGTGTGCATTAGCAAGCAAAGTGGGTTTCAACAATATGCATTTATCCTGACATCTACTCTTATACGGTAGATGCCCTTAGTCCTATGTATTAGTATAACCTATGCCTAAACATTAGCTGTCTATGGTGTACCCCTGAGGGTATCAATTAGGGTACAGAGACCTCGTGTAACAATTCCCCCCTTGTTGCCTCCAAGGGCAACACAGACAAATCAAGGGAATGGACAGGAGCAGTGACCATTTACAATCCCGATGCGCGGGCCTTGTAAAGGAACTCAAGCTGCTCACAGTGTTGGCGCAGTGTACGTCGTAGGCAGCAAAGCATAATAATCAAAGTGAATATTAAAAATGCTTGTATTATAACAAAACCTTTAAAAGTGATCGCTAACCAGGTGTTAGTCAATGCATTATTCATATCTCCATCATTGATCAGGTCAAGAACAGCTTCATTGGCTTTGGTGATATTATTGCTGATGTGGATTAGGTGTGTGTCCTTTCTGTCTAAAAGGGATTTCAGTGTAAGTGTAAGTGGATCTATGTGTACGTTAAAGTATAGTAGGTATTCTGAGAGTGTGAGTAAATAATCTGGGTTACCATCAATAATGTCTGCATCCATAAGGGGAACGGGGGTTATGACGGTATGTCCAATAACAGTTTTCTGATGGGGAACAAAACAGAAGTTGGGGTAATCAATTGGACAAGTAACAGAACCATATGTATAAGACTTAAAATTAGTCACTATACAGTACTCTCCATCAGGGTTATACTGTGAACGTACAGTAGGTAGTCTCCATTTTTGCAACTGGACAGGGCATGTGTAGGTCGTCTTCGAAATCCGTGTTGACAGGCGATGAGCTTCCTCACGATAAGACTGGTAGAGCTGATCTGATGACGGCGTTGGTTCGAAAGAGTTGGTGCCATTCTCAGTGATGTCTTCATCCATAGTGAAAGTCCAATCAATGCTGTCTGGAGAGTAGCCACAAACAGGGCGTATAACATCAAACACATCACATCGGCACAAGTAGATGTATTGCTTTTTCGCACAGCAGTCCATGTGCGGTGCCACCCAGGCATCCAGGAAGGAGTGGTAGACCAGTAGAGGTGGGAGATCCAGGTGTTCTCTGTAGATATCATCATCCAAATGCCCAATAGAGTGTGCCAGTGCAAGCTTGTCGGACAAAGCTATAGTGGGATCAAAACGTGGTAAGGAGACAGTAAAGGAGACAAACATGGTATCTGTTATGGAACATTTCTTGGTAGAAAAACAAGGACCAGTGTTTGGGTGTCTGGTCACAAACCCCAAATTTCTCACTGTGGAGAGAGGAATAGACAAAGTCTGTTGCATACATAAGGAAACACAAGTTGAAAGTTTAACGTTTAGGACAATACCATTTAGAGATGCGTCTGTCATGTATTATGTCAGGGATTCTTCCAGTTTCTAAATCACGGAAGAGGTTGTTGATGGTAGTGAGGATGTATGAACCATATGCAGAACAAAGTATTTCCCTACCAATGTATTGTCTTTCAGCTTCTCTATTATTCTGTTGTATGAGTGTATTAATCTTATCTTTTGAATCAGTGAAGGCTTTTGCAATGTCGTGCATGTTGTATACAGTGTATCTTTCTTCCTGGCTAAGGCCATCCACACCATGCAATAATGGTGGTAGTACATTATTAACCAAACCAACGGAGAACTTAGCAGAATGACTTTTTGATAGCAGCAATGTCTGCTTTGTTCCAAATGGACATAGTAGTACCAAGAAGACCTGTGACAGTACCTGTAGCACCTGTAACATCAGAACTGTCAACTTCACGTTTACTACGTTTATGATTAAGAGTGCCAGGAGGGGTTTTCCTCCTAAAATTACCTCTATGTTCAGTAGAATAAACCCCAGTAAAGGGATCCTTCGTACGAATCTGAAATGCAGCTAAACTATCAAGCAATAATGTACTATAGAATGCAGATGTATTGGTATTGTGACACATATCAAATTCTTTCATATTCCAGTAAGTAAGATTAAAAAACACAGGTATATGCATGAACTGTAAATTATTAATCAAAGAACCTGGGAGGGCAGTGGCTGTGAGACCACTACGGGGACCAGGGTTGTGTTTTGGACATTCCAAAAGCTGTTTTTCAGTGGGAGGCAAAACATTGAGATACATGGCTGCAAAGGCCACGTGGTGTACAGCACAGAATCTACGGGCAGAATCTTTGGAAAGAGAGTTACAATAGGAAGGATCAATCAGAGCAGTAATGTTGTACAAACCAGAGTGTCTTAATGCAGTTTGTAACAAGGACAGTGAACCATTTGGGGATAATTTAGCATTGGGCCAACCCAGAAAAGTTCCCTTGGAGAGTTTGGCCACAGGGATAATTTGTCCTTGTAATGTGGTCTGCCACTCAATTTGAAGGGTAGATTTGTCAGGAGCAATGACCGAGGCAGTGAGGTAAGCATCGGAACCTTCCTGGACAGTAATTATAGTATCTGGTATATTGATGGAAACTCCCTCTGTAGGGGGTGCTGGAGGATCCAGTTGTCGAAGGAGGTCCGGTACCGTGCCTTGGGCGCAAGGGATCACTCCTGCAAGGAGGAGAGATAGGAACAAGATAGCCATCTTGTCAGTGTATCTGAAAAGGAAGATCAAAGATTAGTATATTAGTACAATTCCACCCAGTGGGATTAGGAAAAGTAAGTTTAAGTTCCTTTGTACAATTTCAACTGATTTGCATGTAACCATTTGTCAGTCACTTTATTGTTGTGGAGGAGTCTAACTTGATAGACTGCTGGACTGAGCTTGTTGACAATGGGGTAAGGGCCTTCACACTTGTTGGAGAAGGAGTGGGTGGGATGTGCAAATTGAAGTACCATTACCTGATCTCCAACCTGCCAATCCACTTCTTGTGCGTGTTTGTCAAATTGTATTTTGGACTGTTGCTGGGCTTTTCCCATGCAGTTTGTGGCATACAAGTGTGTGTATGAGGTCTTTTCTGAGCTTTTCCACATACTGATCCACAGACACACGGTCTGCAGTGGGGGGGTGTGTAGGTCAAATAGCAAGTGTTCAGGTAATCTCATTTGTCTTCCAGTCATAACCTCAAAGGGTGTGAGCTGGGTAGTGGCTGAGGGTGTACCCCTAATTGCCATAAGGAGTAAAGGCAATAGGGAATCCCAGGTCTTGGGATTGTCCTCAATAAATTTGGAAAGCATTTGCTTAATCCGTCTGTTGGCTCTTTCTACTTGACCTGAGGATTGAGGGTGATAGGGTATGTGGAACTTCTGCTGAACCCCAAGGAGTTCAAGGAACTCTTTCATCAACTCACCTGTAAAACTGGTTCCTTTGTTGGAGTCTACCTTGAGAGGCAGGCCCCACCTGGAGAAAATCTGTTCTACCAGGATTTTGGCAGTTGTCTTAGCGGTGCACATCTTAGTGGGGAAAGCCTCAACCCACTTAGAGAATAAATCGGTTACAACAAGAGCATACTTGTTGTTTCTACTGGTATTGGTCAAAAAGGCCAATGAAATCAATTTGGATGGCATGCCAAGGGCCAGTGTGTCTTTGTGGTAAAAGTTTGGTGTTTCGTTTTGTAGGTACGGGATTGTTTTGTGCACAAACAAGGCAATTGTCAATGTATTGTTTAACATCTTTGGCAATACCAGGCCACCATGCGGTGGTCTTGAGACGTTGGAGCATATTTTCCACTCCCCTGGTGTCCACCAGTAGGAGTATCATGTACTTGGTGCAAAAATTCAGATCTCAAATGTCTAGGGACTACCCACAATTTGGTGGTAGTATCCTCTGGTTGGAACCAAATGAGTTTATCATCAGGGGATAAGTGTAACTTACCTTCGTGCCTGCGATATGGGTTATGTGTAGGGAGTCTTTCTTCAGTACCTTTGTCAAGGAATCTGAACACTTCTTTGAGTTCAGTGTCCAAATGCTGGGCTGCTGAGAGGTCCAGGGGAGAAAAAGACTCTGATTTCTTTTTAAGAGCTGCAACGTACTGCTGCATTGGCTTCTGGAAGATCCATCATCCAGACTCCCCCCCTCGGGCCCCTTCCTTTGCAAGGGTATCTGCTGTATCATTGAATGCATGATAGGGATCAAGTAGAGAGTGAGCTTTAACCTTGTGCACATAAAGTTTGTGTGTACATTTCTCTGCCAATGCATGTATGTAGATTACCAATTCTTTGTATTTCACTGGACTGCCATCAGAGGACAGGAAAGAGTTCTTCTGCCAGAAAGGGAGAAATTCTGTCAGGGAGCAACAAACACAATTATAGTCTGTAAAAAAGATGGTATCCTGAGTTCCATGTTGGATAAACTCAAGTGCACAGGCCACAACTGCCATCTCTGCATACTGCAATGAAGCTACACTACAGCGTTTAGATATCCTGACAGTGTTCCCATAGGGATACACCACCAAAATACCCATCCCTACAATCTGTTCTCCCTGATAGTACAATGCTGAACCATCAGTGAAAACATGGCACAAAGAGGCACTTTCCAGTATCTCTGGTGTGGCAGGGAGGAATGGACCCGGATCTGGGAGGTCAGGTGACTGCAGTGCACAGTCATGGGTTTCCCCCTGAAAAAGGAGACCATGAGCTAGCAGAGGCAGAACTTTGGTCTGGTGGACCTGGATATCTCTGTCCTAGAGGAGAAGTGACCAATGTGTCAGCCTTGTGTTGGAGACTGACCCATCCTTCACTGTATCTGAGAGTAGAAAGGTAGTTGGCGTGTGATTAATGTTGAGAATCAGTGGTGAGTACCCAATGATATACAGGAAGTGCTTGACAGCCCAGTAGGTGGCTAGAAGGTTCATTTCACAAAGGCCGTACTTCTGTTCCACTGGGGTCAAGAGCTGCAATGCATATTCAATAGGTCTCAAGGCACCATGCACCTTCTGGGCCAGCACTGCTGACATAGCAATGTCAGAGGTGGCACCCTCCAGATGGAATGATAGTACTGGATTGGGGTTGACCAGTGCTGGGGCGGAGGCCAGAGCCTGCTTCAGTGACATCACAGCCTGGGTATGAACAGGGCCCTAATTCCATGGAACATCCTTTTTGAGTAGATCATACAGAGGAGTGGCTTTCTGAGCAAAATCACAAATAAAATCTCTCGAGTAGTTTACCATACCTAGAAACCTTCGAAGAGTTGCCACACTGTTGGGTAATGGCTAGTCTTGTAATCCCTGAATCTTTTTCCAAGTAGGGCTCCGGCCTTGGTCAGTTATTTTCAAACCCAGAAAGAGTACTTCTTTCTGACATAATTGTGCTTTTGCTGGGTTGCATTTCAGACCTTCTCTCTGAATGAGAGTCAGAAGTTCGTCCAAGAGATCCAGATGTTGTTCCTGTGTGGCAGTGGCCAACAACAGGTCATCTACGTACTGTAAGAGACATTGGGGGGGGCTGAGAAACTCTGTAGGGCGTCCATCATGTGGAGATGGAAGAGGGATGGACTGTTATGGAATCCCTGTGGCAAGCAAGTACATGTGTACTGTCGTCCTTCGAATGTGAAGGCAAACTTATATTGACTCTTGAGGGCCAATGGTAATGACCAAAAACCATTGGAGATGTCCAGGGCACTGAACCATTTCTGATCTGGTATTAAAAGTCGAAGCACATCAATATGCCGATGCCACAGTTGGGGAGCAACTGGGAGTGACCTGATTCAGTTTCCTGTAGTCAATAGTAAGTCTCCAGGCACCCGTGGGTTTTTTTCACGGGCCAAATGGGAGAGTTGGCAGTGGAAACACAAGTTCTGATTACTCCTTGTTTAAGGAGTGACTTGATCATTTCTCGGAGAGAGGGTAAGGCTTCAGTGGGAAATGGGTATTGCCTTTGTCTTTCATGTGCAGGGCCTGGCACCTCGATAACAGTATGCATTCTGCCACAATCATGCTTGTTAACTGCAAACGCTTCCAAATATCATTGCAGAATAGGTAGGAGCTTTGGAAAGAGTTCATGGTTCTTGAACAAATCTATGACATCATACTCTTTGTTGTTGATCGATATTGTCGCTACAGCATGTGAGTCAGGAAATAAGACAGTATGGTATTGACCCTGGATCTGTATCGGCAGCATGTTAGCTAGATCCACCACACAGCCGTGTGGTGCAAGGAAGTCAGTCCCGATGATACTAAGATGATCATGCAGCATCATTAGTTGGAAAGCATGTGAGGCCTTCAAATGGCCTAGCTCTACCGGTAAGGGTAGAGAACGGTATGCAGGTAGCCTAGTACAATCAACTCCTGACATATTGGTCTTCCGTCCGGTAGACCAAGGGGACGTGTCCGGGTGTTCGTCATGTAACACAGATACAGCTGCACCTGTATATAATAAGACAATTAGTTGGCAGCCCCAGACCTCAGCCTCGGTGCAGGGCCTTCCATTTGTATCCAAGACCAGCTTGTTTACAATGTGGACTGGGGCCTGTAATTGTCAATCCATATTGCTGGAGGCATGCAGAGGTTGGGCTTGACTTGCATGGATGACTTCACAGTGTTGCACTGATGCAATATAGGGAGGAGCTTCCGGGTTCAGGCTTGTGTGGACCTGAGAGCTCATACTTCCGGTGTCTCCATGACCAGTAGTGGCATGGGTCACCAGTTGTACTGCTGCAAGGGTCTGTGCGGGAACAACATCTGCTACAGAACGCACTTGCCCCAGGAGCTCTCGAAATTTTCGGTTTTCTTCAGCTATCTCCTTGTATGAGGGACCCGATCTTTGTAATGGTTTCCCTCTGCCCTTGTGCCTTCTGTTTTTAGGCCAATTCCGGTTCCCACCCCACTGTTGTTGTTGTTGTTGTGGGTTTTGCTGGTTGCTAGCTGGAGGGGCCGATGGATGTTTGGCCTGCTGTTGCTGGGCCTGCCCTTCCACAGTATAATGTGTCGCAGTCCCGGAGGCGGGTTCCACGGCAGCAACCTTCTTGGAACCGGAACCCAAATCACGGATGTACAGTTGATACACCCTCTCGGTTTTCCGAAGAATATCGGCAAACCTATCCGTATTTGGGTATGTGGTTGGCTCTACCTTTTCTCTTATAGCTGGGATCATGTTCCTAAGGAACAAGATCTTATATTCAATAAGATCAACATCCGCAGCTTCTTGTGCCAAATGCTTCCCTGCTTGGTAGGCCATCCAGAGTCTCTGGTGGTAGGTCGCTGAGCTTTCTTTTGCATTTTGCTTCACGGGGTATGCCAGCATTATTTCTACCACACCTGGGCTATGAGCGGAGATGAGCTCAGCTACAACTTCATCAAAGGTAGTGTTCCCATCCTGGCGCACTACTTCGGGGAGTTTGGCTCATAGACCAGGATCGATGGTCTGGCGTAGTATTTGGACCTGATATTCCGCGGCGAGGCTAAGCATCTCGCATTTGGAGAGCACCTTTTCCAAGTGGCAACTGAGATTGTCGGACGGGCTCATCCGACCAATACTGTCAGCAATTTGCTGAACAGAGAAGGCCATTTGTAGGGGATTAGTCGGTGGTCGATCAGGCAGAGGTAACGCCATCTCGTGCACCGTCCAATGCTGCGCGAGCTGCAGCTTCAGCTGCAGTACGAACAACACCTTCCTGAGTGCCAGCTTCTTGGAAAATTTGTCGGATCTGACTTTTAATGGCTTTCATACTTCTTTCAGGAAGAGGAACATTACCTAATGCTCTATCAATCATGGTTTCAATCTCTTGCCTGTCTTCCACACTAATAATGGCTACCGGAGGCGCTGTCGGGACCAGGCTTGGGCCTGCTCCCCCCCTATCATGGATGCCGCCATGATGGCGTTTCCCATGATGAGCATCACGACGTCATCGACGTGTGACCTGGGGAGTAGTGGGTGGTGACCCGCCATACTGTGGATGGCTGGGTGGGGAATCTGGGCCATAGTAGGGGCATGACTGGGCGTTGTACTGTGAGACATCATCATCAGATAGCTTCCCTTCTGATGACGAGTGAAAGGCAGGGGCTACGCCTCCCATTACCTTAACATGGCCAGCCAAAACCTCTCGCTGATGGTGCAGTTTAACCATCTTAGCTTTACATTCATCATGATTCACACTTGCAACATCCATATCAACCAGATCCTGCTTCTGCTTTTGCAAAACACGGTACGCGGTGCTCAATTCGTGATTGTCCCTATAGGCTATTTCTAAATCGTTACATACCTGGTTGATCTCGTCCTGAAGCTCACCCATCTCATCACTCAACTGAGCATTTGCAGCACTCAACAAGTCATTCATTTGCACAACTTGACTCTTATCCTGTCTCAAACTTTCACACTCCTGTTTCAGAGTACGCATTTCTTGTTCACCAGCCTGTGCTGAATGATGCAATAGTGAATCCTTTTCATTATGCAGAGATTGGAGTTCTGACTCCAAGTTCTGCTGTATTCGAACACATTCAGTTTCCTGTAAACCCATCTCTTGCTTAAGAGATGCGATCTGCAGATCAAGGGTATGAAACCTCGCTTTGGAGGCTTCCAAAGCAGCGTAAGAGAGCGGCGACCATCAACCCTTTAGCGCAACGCTTATTGGTGGATTGTCGCCTCTCTGTATACTGGGTTGAAATCCCCAGTACAGGGTTTTTGGATTGACTTGCGTCCTGCACGAAGTCAGCCCATCCTCCATGGGAGGTAAGGAAGTTAGAGACATCGAGTTATAGTTCTGCGCAGATATCTGACACTGTGGCCATTGTGTGGGAGGGAACGAAAATTCAAACTGTGAAAAAGACCGCGTGTTGCGTATCGATCCACAACATGAGTACTTTAAACACAGCTGGGCTACTGTATAAGTTGTAGGCTTGCAATTCAAAGCTGCTATGGAGTGGGTCGAGATGGCATCGACCACACCCAAAAAGTCAGCCAGACTTTGCAAGTATCTACAAACTGGTAGAAAAGACGGGAGAGGTGTTACGGAAGTATACATCTACAGTCCCTGTGGAAAAGGGAAAAAATTACAGCAACAAATGAAAACTTGCAAACACCAAATATCGCCTGCACACAGTCGCCAATTTGTAAGAGGTCTAAACCTCACTTACAGGCTCTTGGCAATATTGGGAATGCAAATAATCACAAATGAGTTGCATTCGAGTAATAAACAAGTTTATTACTACAAAAGGGGTAAATCACAGTTGCCCTAAGCAGTTCTTACCAATACGAACCGGGAGCCAGTGCTAAGCGTTCCCTACACCTCGAGGTTTCTCTGTAGTCTCTTGGGATCTCTTAGGTCTCCGAGGTGTAAAGCCTGTGCATTACATTATATACCTATGATAATTACTATGGTTACTAAAAGATAGAAACATTTCTAGTTACAGAGATGAGCCCTATTGGCTAAATTAGAGGTGGCTCCACGGTCCAAGATAACATTATATAATTCTGTAAAGTCATCAGTTTTAGAACAAAGAAGTTGTTATACAGAGTCTTACAAAACAAGGTGTAGTGGTGCACATCATCAAAGGATGGCAATGTTGCCTTACATATTATAGTTACTTCAAGGACAGGCGTCTTGGCATCTGACAAGTAAGAAATAGACAGAAAATACATAATACAATATGTGTGCATTAGCAAGCAAAGTGGGTTACAACAATATGCATTTATCCTAACATCTACTCTTATACGGTAGATGCCCTTAGCCCTATGTATTAGTATAACCTATGCCTAAACATTAGCTGTCTACGGTGTACCCCTGAGGGTATCAATTAGGGTGCAGGGACCTCGTGTAACAGTGACCAAACAGAAACTTATAGTAAAGGTACCAGGGCACTACCCCAACCCCCCACCCCAATTTTGCTGCATCAAAGCCTGCACTTTTTTTTAAATTAACTCAAAGTTTTTACTTTTCATACTTTTTGGAGGGGATCTTGGTTCTCACCATTCAGCTGAATCATAATTAAGTCCGACCACTTCAGCAAAGTGACTACCTCCATCGGTCAGGTAACAAGCATCACATTCTAACTTGCCTTAACAGAGCTGAGGTCTCTTTGCTTCCTCTACATTTTTGAAGAGACCACTCTCCTGAATTCATTACTTATAGTGTGCGTTAGCCAATGAAAGGTTCACAGGTGTTTAATAGGGAGCTTAGCAATTAGAAGAAGGCCACAATTCTTCTGCATTCAAATCAGTACAAAAGGTTTGCAACCTCAACCCCTGTATTTACAGTACAATTTAGTGAAATTAGAGGGGTGGAAGCAATGAGACCTCAGCTCTGTTAAGACAAGTTAAAATGTGATGCTTTTTTTGTGAACCTTTCATTGGCCAAAGCACACTGTAAGTAATGAAGCCAGGAGAGTGGTCTCTTCAAAAACATAGAAGAAGCAAGGAGACCTCAGCTCTGTTAAGGCAAGTAAAAATGTGATGCTTGTTACCTGACCGATGGAGGTGATCACTTCGCCGAAGTGGTCAGGCTTAATTATGACTCAGCTGGATGATGAGAACCAAGAGCCCCTCCAAAAAAGTGTGAAAAGTAAGAACTCTGGAGTTAATTTGAAACAAGTGCAGGCTTTGATGCAGCAAAATGGGGGTAGTGCCCTGGTACCTTTACTATATAGAGGAGTATGTGAGTATGTTGGCTGTCTGACAGGCATCAGGCAGTTGATTTATGAAGAGGCCAAATAGGGGTGGGCCCAAGATGGAGCCCTGGGGGACAGCAATAGATACTCAGAGTCAAAAGATTTATTGATCTTCATATGCTGGGAGTGGTTGGTAAGATAGCAATAAAACCAATTAACTGTATACTGTGACAAACCCAGGCCAAGGAGTTTATTAAGTGGGAGCTTATGATTGACCATTTCGAAGGCCTTAGTAAGGTTGATATAAATAGCTCCAATGGGGTCACCATTGTCAAGGGCCACATAAGCATAGCTGATGTATTCTAACATCGCCGTGTTGGTGCTTTGTAGCTTCTGGAAGTCATGCTGCTGTACACTATGGACAGTGTATTTTTCAGGGTATGTGACAAGATAGTCAGAGAGACTATTCTCTCGAGGGTCTTGGTCAAGGGGAAGAGAATAGAAATGGGTCTGTAATTGGCAAAGTTAGAGCAGTCGCTGTTTTTGAAAAGTGATGTAACCAGTACAGATTTCCAGTTCTCAGGGAACTGCAAGTAGCACGAGGAAAAGTTTAAAATTATTTTATTTATTTTTTTTGTTTATTTATTTCAAAAGGTTTACCAGGAAAGTCATACTGAGCTAGTATTAGCTTTTTTCCAGATGAGTCCTGGGGTGCGAGTGGAGAGAGAGAGAGCAGAAGAGAACAGATGCAAAGTACAGTGTATAAAATAATACAATAATATGGACAAAAGTACCATGTAAATAAGGTCTTATGACATGTTTTACCTTTCTTACTAATGGAACAAGGTCAGCGAAATGCCATGGTGCCTTCTTTCTTTCTCCACCACGAAAAACTATCAAAGGAGGCTCTGCGTCAGAAGCTTTAGTCACTTGTGTCAATTTTCTTGCACAACTGTCAGTTTTTGTGTATTTGGATCAATCCTTGCACATTTGTATCTGTTTTTGCACACTTGCATAAATTTAACTAATTTATAAATACAGAGCTGAGCAAATTGTAGAGATGGATAGGAAAGTTCCTGTACTGCCAGAATAAGAAATTTCATATCAACCAAATCACTCCCACACCTAGTTTTGCAAAGTACCCTACTGATGTATTTTGAGGTGTCTTTTACTGAAATAACCTTACAGTAGAATTTACATAGAAACATAGAATTTGACGGCAGATAAGGACCACTTGGCCCACCTAGTCTGACCATTTCCCTACCTAACGGATAAGCTGCAGATCCTAGTTAACCAACAGCCTACTTCCTCCTACCCCCCACTAGAATTTCTTTATGTCTGTCCCATGCATTCTTGAATTCCCCCACTGTTTTTGACTTTACGACCTCCTCAGGAAGGCTGTTCCATGCATCCACAACCCTCTCTGTGAAGAAATACTTCCTCACATTGCCTCTGTGCTGTCCCCCCTCTGTCTTCAAATTGTGCCCCCTTGTTCTTGCACATCTCTTTTTCTGAAAGATGCTACCATCTTGGACTTTGTTGATTCCCTTGAGGTAATTGAAAGTTTCTATCATGTCCCCCCTCTCCCTCCTTTCCTCAAGGCTATACATCTTACGCTCCTATAGTCTTTCTTCATATGTCTTCTGGTGCAGACCCTGCACCATTTTGGTTGCCCTCCTCTGCGCAGCCTCCACTCTGTCTATGTCTTTGTGGAGATGGGATCTCCAGAACTGTACACAGTACTCCACATGTGGTCTTACCAACTGTCTGTACAGAGGGGCAACAACTACCTGTTTTCTACTGGTGATGCCTCCCTATGCATCCCAGTATCCCCCCCAGCCATCCTTATTACTTTCTCACATTGCTGGCCCACCTTTAGGTCATCTGACATGACCACCCCCAGGTCCCTTTCTATTTTTGTTGTTGTCAGTTTCTCACCCCCTATTGTGTACTCTTCCCCTGGGTTTTTGTTTCCCAGGTGCATTACTTTGCATTTCTTTGTGTTGACCAGTCCCTCTGCAATGTCACTTATAAAGACATTAAAAAGGACAGGCCCCAGTACTGAACCCTGCAGTACCCCACTAGTAACCCTCCTTTCTTCACTGTGGACTTCATTTACTATTACGCACTGTGTCCTGTTGTCCAGCCAGTGTTTTACCCATGCTATCACCCTGGGACCCACTCCCAGGCTAGCTAATTTGTTTATTAATCTTTTGTGTGGGACTGTGTCAAATGCCTTTCTAAAGTCTAGGTAGGCCATGTCCACAGCCCCTCCCTGGTCTGCTGCTTTGGTGACCCAGTCAAAGAAATCAATTAGATTTGTCTGACATTACCTTCCCGCTGTAAATCCATGCTGCCTTGGGTCCTGTGCCCCACTGGCCTCTAGGTTCTCAACAGTTCTTTCCTTCAGAAGTGATTCCATCATTTTCCCTACCACTGAGGTCAAATTGACAGGTCTGTAGTTTCCTGCCTCTGTCTTGCTCCCACTTTTGTGAAGGGGAATCACATCCACCTCCTCCAGTCCTCAGGTACCACATCATCCTCCTATGATTTATTAAAAAGGGTAGCCAGTGATGTTATTAGTTCTTCCCTTAGTTCTTTTAGAATTCTGGGGTGAATCCCATCAGGCCCCTTTGCTTTATCCACCTTCAGTTTTAAGAGTTCTTTCAGAACCCTTTCTTCTGTGAAAGGACTAATAGCAACCTCCCCATCCAGAGTGCTTCTCTTGACTGGATTAGGTATTTCGACCTGCTTTTCCATTGTGAATATGGAGCAGAAATATTCATTCAGTATCCTGCTTTTTCACAGTCGCTCTCTGCCCTACCACCTTCCTCTTTATTCTGCCTTAGTATCCCTGCCTTAGTCTTTCTTTGCTCCCTAATGTACCTATAAAAGTTTTTATCCCTCTTCTTAACTGAGTTGGCTATCTTTTCCTCAGTTTGGGCCTTTGCTATTCTGACTGCCTTCCCCACTTCCTTCTGCTTTAACTGGTACAGTTCTCTGTCCTGCTCCTTCTGTGTTTCCTTATACTTCCTGAATGCTATCTTTTTCTCCCTTACCTTCCCCGCCACCTTGTTTGAGAACAACAGTGTTTTTTTCTTTCGTTTTGATTTGTTAATTTGCTTCACACAAAGGCTTGTTGCCTCTGTGATAGTGGTTTTCATGTTTCCCCATTGTTACTCCACCCCACCTTCTTGCCTTTTTGCTCGTGCTTTTCTGAGGCACTCTCCCATTTTGACAAAATCAGCCCTCCTGAAGTCCAGTACCTTCACTCTTGTATGGCTTGTCTCTACAGCTAAGTTTATCATGAACCACACTGTTTGGTGGTCACTTGTTCCCAGATGACTACCCACTTCAAGATCACAGATCCTCTCTCTGTCCCCATTTGAGAGTACCAGGTCTAAGATTGCTCCCTTCTGAGTGGGTTCCATAACTAGCCATCTGAGGCATGCCCCCTGTAGGGCATCGAGAATGGCCCTGCTCTTGGATGTGGCTGCAGCAAAGGTGCTCCAGTTAACATCTGGCATATTCAGGTCCCCCATCAGCAATATCTCCCCTTTCTCTGTCACCCCAAGGATGCCTTCTATCATTTCCTTGTCCATTTTCTCCCCCTGAGACGGGGGTCTGTATACAACCCCTGTGCGGATTGTGGAGCCATTTCCAGTCTCCAAGGTGACCCACAGTGCCTCCTCTCCTCTTTGTTTACTCTTTAGTTCTGTTGCTTTGATCCCTTTCCTTACATCAAGAGCTACTCCTCCTCCTCTTCTTCCATCTCTGTCCCTCCTGTAGATTGTGTACCCTGGTATGTTGACATCCCAGTCATGGTTCTCTATGTACCATGTTTCTGTGACTGCCATGATATCCAGGCATCCATCTTCTACCAAGGTCACCATTTCAGGGAGCTTTTTACCTAGACTATGGGCATTGATACTCATTACCCTCCATTTTTTATGGCTTTATTTCTTTTTGTCCCTGTCCTTACTGCCTTTGTCTTTTTCTCCATTTACCCCTGCCTTTCTCCCTATTGACTGCTCTGTCTTGGTGTTTACCTCCCTAATTACCCTGATTTGTTTCGGGGGGGCTAGGATTTCCCTTCTCTTTTTCAGTACCTCCCCATTTGGCTAGTTTAAATATTTGCCAATGAGGCATTTAAACCTATCACCTAGGATCCTGGTTCCCCTCCTGGATAGATGCAGACCATCGCACCTGTATAGGCCTGCATCCCTCCAGGTGGAGTCCCAGTCCCCAATGAAGCAAAATCCCTGAGCTCTGCACTAGTTTTTCAACCAGTCATTGAATCCCATGGTGCGGAGTACCCTAACCTCATCCATGCCATAGACAGGTAACACTTCCAAGAAAGTTACAGTGTGTGCTACTTGTCTAAGGCCCCTCCCCAACTCCACAAACTCCTGTTGCACTGCTGTGATCCTATTCTCAGCCAGATCATTCATCCTTAGGTGGATAATGACATCCAGCTCCCTCCCCATTGCAGCTGCTCCCACGATCCTGAGGATTCATTTACTGTCCCTCTAAGCCATGGCACCAGGCAGGCACCTTACCTCACCTCCCTTTCCTCTCCTTCCCCCAGTTCTACCCCCTAACAACTAAGTCCCCCACCAGGAGTTGTTTCTTTCCCCCTGTGGGGTCCTGTGCCACCCTCCTGTGGGTCTCCATTGGGGAGATTCCCAGCATCCTCCTTGGTCTCCACTGTGAGTGCCTCCATAGAGGAACCATGCTCTGCCAGAGTGGTGAATGAATTGTGGAGAGGCACAACAGGAGGGATGTGCCTCTGTTCTACCACCCTCACCCTCCCTGAGCCAACCGTGGTCCAACCACTGCTCTTTCTTGGCAACCTCTGAGGTAGTGGCGGTAGCCTGGGTGGTCCCTGGGTGGGGGAGCAGGTTTTCTGAATCCTTTCCAGGTCAGCATGGAGACAAACAACCTCCTCCCTTAGACCAGAGAGGTGCCTGCAAACAGGGCAGCAATGCAGTCTCCAGAATGTCTCCCGGAAGACTGCTGCTCCACATCCAGTGCATTGCACTACTCCCCACATGTCTGTGTCCCTTCCAGTTACAGATGCTTTTCTTTTGTTGTTTTTTGTTCTTCTTTTAGTGTGTGCAAGCTTGTGAGTGACTCTTCCCCTATTCAGTGTGCTGTGCCTTTAAGGATATGAACAGGTGTATGTTGTTAGCAGTTTTGGGGAAGTGATGTCAGAACCCTTGCTATAAAGGAAGTTATGTGCTTGGGGTGGATGGGGTGAGGGGAAGGGTGAGAGGGAGTAAATCTATGCCGTCCAGAAACAATCAACTATAACTCTGACCCTCCACCCCAGGGAGTGCCTTCCTTCCTTTCAGATACCTATTTCACAGAGGTTAAGTAACAAGTCTAGTCACAAATGACTGCAAATATCTCCCAGCTACAGTTCCTCCCTGGCAAATTAAAGTTAAAACTAAGACAAGTCAACCCCAAAAACAGAATCAATACTAGTTACTTACACAGGTCCAAAAAGTAATAATTCAGTTCAGTGTAGTCTAGAAAATACCTCTTTGATTCAAGGAAGCTGTGGCTGTGGCTGCTTTCTTACTCTCTCTGTCTCAGTGTCAGCAGGTACTCTGGTCCATAGCCCACCATTTGGGAGTCTTCAGAACAGGTTCCCTGCAAGAGGTGTGGGCAAGCTCAATGGGGATTATGGAACTGAGGTCAGTAAAGGCTGCGTTGAAATAATTGGCAGTTTTGGTTGGATCAAGGATCTCTCGACCCTCCATCACAACCATCTGAGGAGTGATTTTAACTCTCCTGCTATAATTTCACCTTCTCCTGGCTACCAAGTCTGACTCTCCTCCCTCCTACTTGAGTCACAGTACTTTTCTTCCTTTTACTCCCTGATCTCGCACACCTAGTACCACTTATCCCCCTGGTTCTGTTAATCATATTTCATTGTGAACTTGTTCTCAACAATTCCCCTTTCTACACTGAATTTATTGTAATATGTGTTTTATGCATATAAACCTGTCTCTTTTTTCTTTGCTGCTGTGTCCTTTTCTATTGGTGAATTTTCCCTTCCATGCCTGTAATCCCATCCTCTGTGGCAAGCATGAATACAAAGCCCAGCTCAGAGTATCTTTCACGGTCAATAATGTCTAAATAAATGTATTTAATTATTTCAAAAGTGTTGTCATCGAAACATAGAAACACAAAAACATGGAATTTGACAGCAGATAAAGACCGCTTGGCCCTCTTAGTCTGCCCATGTTTTCTATCTACTGTCACACCATAGACACTACTTGGTCTCTGGCTTTACCCATCCCCCTTTCCTTGCTTCTAAGGTTCCCTTAAATCTATTCCATACCTTCTTAAATCCCATTATAGTCTTTGTTCCCACCACCTCCTCAGGGAGGCTCTTCCAGGCATCCACCACATTTTCTGTGAAGAAGTGTTTCCTTACATTTCCCCTGATTCTTCCTCACTGCAGCTTCATCATATGACCACTGCTTCTTGTGCATCCTTTTTTCTGAAAAAGGCTTCCCTCTTGAATCTTATTTATACCCTTAAGGCATTTGAAAATTTCTACCATATCCCCCCTCTTCCTCCTTTACTCCAGTCTGTACATATCAAGGTCCTTCAGTCTCTCCTCATAGGGCTTTTGATGCAGATCCCACACCATTTTAGTTGCACTTCTCTGGACTGCCTCAACTCTGTCTATGTCCTTTAAGAAATGAGGACTCCAGAACTGGGCACAGTACTCTAGGTGGGGTCTCACCACAGATTGATACAGAGGTGTCACCATCTCCCTCCTTCTGCTGGTAATACCCCTGCCTATGCACCCTAGCATCCAACTGACTCTCCCCACTGGCTTATCACAATATGTGGCCACCTCTAGGTCATCAGATATGATGACACCCAGATCTCTTTCCTGTTTGGTGGTCACCAGTACCACCCCCCCATTTTGTACTCTGACCCTGAGTTTCTATTCCCCAAATGCATGATTTTGTAATTGTTTGCATTGAAACTTAGTTGCCACTTTCTAGACCACTCTTCAAGCTTACCTAGATCTCTATTCATTTTTCCACACACTGCAGAGTCTCCACTCTATTGCAGAATTTTGTGCCATCTGCAAAAAAGACATACCTTCCCTTCTAGACCCTCTGTGATGTCGCTTATAAAGATATTAAAGGGACTGGTCCCAGTACTGATTCTTGCAGCAACCCACTAGTCATCCTTCCTTCCTCAGAGTTTACTCCATTTACCACTACCCTCTGTCACCTGTCCGCCAACCAATTTCTTACACAGGTTACCACTTTTAGTCCCACTCCTAGGCAGCCAAGCTTGTTTATGAGTATCCGATCTGGAACAGCATTGAAGCCCTTACTGAAACCTAGGTAGGCCACATCCACTGCTCCACCCAATCTACTTCCCTGGTTACTCAGTCAAAGAAATCTATACGATTAGTTTGACATGACCTCCCCTTAGTGAATCCATGCTGCCTCAGATTTTGTAAGCCACTGGATTCAAGATACTCCACAATCCTTTCTTTCAGAAGTGATTCCATTAATTTCCCCACCACTGAAGTCAAGCTGACTGGCCTGTAATTGCCAGCCTCCTCCCTGCTCCCACTTTTGTGAAGTAGTACTACATCTGCCCTACTCCAGTCCTCTGGGACCACTCCCATCTCCAGTGAGTGGTTGAATAGGACTGTCAGAGGTGCAGCCAGCACTTCTCTGAGCTCCCTCAAAAACCTTGAATGTATTGTGTCTATCCCCATTGCCTTGCCCACCTTAAGATTCACAAGTTCTTTCAGGACCCTCACCTCTGAAAATAGACTAGTGTCCATGACCCTTCCTTTGATGCCCCTGACATAGATCAGTGGTCTCTCACCCTCCCTTTCATTTCTGAAAACTGAACAAAAATAATTGAACTAACTGAAATGAAACAAGGACCCTGGTTTTCTGTTTTCACTGGTAACACCAGTAACAATCGTGGAATTCTGCTTGGTTTGCAGATTTTGAATTCTTGTACCAGTGCCTCACGGAAATTGCATATTTTTTTTATTTTCCCTTTCTATGTCCCCTTCTCATAGCATTAGTCTCCACTTTTCAGGGATCCCTAGGTTGTATCCCCTCACTTTGCACCGGGTAATGCTTGGGAGCTCCTGTGGGCCTGTCTCCATCCTGCCTTGGTTGTATCCTCCAGACGGGGAGGGAGGGGACACCGGGTCTTCCCCGCCACAGTCCCTTAGTGTGCATCAGGAAGCCCAGTAAATCTCCCATGGAGCCTGGTTATGAAGTCTGGGGCAGCCAGGTCCCTTCTACCAGTGACTGATATGGAGTGTTTGTTCCTGGTTTTCTGGTTTGTGTCCATGAGGGCACTGGTACTCAAGGGGATTCAAGGAGGTAGGGCATGTAGAGACATTCCATCACTCCAGATCCTGGCCAGTGTACCTCCCCACCTGATTGCTCAGCAGCCCCATTGCAACACCACCAACCGTGGTAACCCAGGTGGTGGTAAAGCAGCAGGACCCACAGTCCATCCTCCCTGGAGGAGGACAGCAGCCCCCTGGGCACTCAATCTTACTCTCCCAGCCAGCCCTCCAGCAACCAGAGTTTGCTTCTGACCCCAGGTTGTCAGCAATGCAAGCAGTAGTACTGCTGCGGTACACCTATCGGCCGGCCCAGATTTCAGCATTTTAAAATGAATGCTGCTCTGCTGCACATTCTTTCTGCTTTGTTGCTTATAGAATCAGTAAGGAAACCATCCACACTGCTTTGTTGTAACCAGCCATGCTTCAGTTTTACCACCCATGCTTCCCACTAACCTTTCCATTAGCTGAGGACTGCTTTCCTTCCTGAAAGCAATGTTTTCATTTAGTATGTGCCCAAATGTATTTTATTATTTATACTACATTGGATGACACACAAAAAAAAATATACAAGTATCAGCACAAATGGGCAGGGCCACTGGAAATTGCAGAAAAAGTAATCTGAAATTGCAGAGATTTTTGCATAAATTGCAGGGAAATTGTGGGAGTCCTACTATAGACCCTGAGTGCTTCAAAATAAATCCTTTACTGCTTACTGCAACATGTATTAGCATAAACTGATAAATGAATACACTGCCACTTGAATATGTTTTAAACATGAAGGAAAACTTGTGTACTTAAAATGAATCATAAACAGATAAGATGTGTTGCCTGTCTTCCAAAATTTAAAAACATCTGCCTCACAGAGTGCTAAATAGATTCTATTTAGTGAGCCACAGAAAATCAATATTAAATTAATCTAGAATATACACATTTTATCTGTTTCTGGATGTAGAATAATGAAGCCTGATCAGAAGTTATTTATAGTACTCTGTCAACTATTCACCCTTTGGTGTAAGAAAAAATAATTAGATGTAGTGGCAAATAATTCAGGTTTAATAAAGTGTTAAAACATGTTTAATGTTCATAATTTGCACTGTAGGAACTGTACACTGTTACTGAAATCACATATTAAAACATTATATCTGGGGCTATTGTGGCTGGCAGTATAGCCTAGAGGCTGGAGTAACAAACAATGAATGAACTGGGTACATCCAGCAGACTTGTGTTTGATTCATACAACCTCCACTTGCATGGAGTGTGACTCTGAACAAGTCACTCTACCTCCCCAGTGCTCCTGGGTCACCCCTGAAAACAGGCGATTCTGCCTAGTGGGTCTTACCTGGTTTACAAATAATATATAGCAATACCAATATACTGCATGTTTACTGCATCATACAATAGTCAGGTACCTTGTAATTTACCTGAGTTTTACTCAGGCTGCAATGATTTGTTTAGTTAAAGATAAATGTTCAGATACTTTTTATGTGTTTTATAAGCTTGTTTTTAGACTTTAGTCAGGTTTTTACTGTATTCTTTGCAAGTGAGCATCTAGGTTGTAAGCACAGGATCACTGTTACCAACTAGCTTATTCAAGTTCATAATCAGCAGGGCCATCCAAAATTCTCAGTTGTTTGAATGAAAACTATTCTGAATGAAAGTATGTTCACAAGGAAGAAACTGCCTTATCACTTCCAAAAAGGCTCCACAGTTAGCACCCCATTTAGGTGAATAGGATCATTTGCACCTTTTCTCCCACCTGCTGTTTCAGTCTCTGTGGCAACAAAAAGTTTTCTGATACACAGAATATTCAATTAGCATTGATTACTGAAACTTGGTGGGATACAAATGATACTTGGGTATATTCAGTACATGGTTATACTCTATATTCCAAATCTCGAGGTTTTAGGAAGGGTGGTGAAGTAGCTATTTATATTCAGGAATCTATAATTAGTGAGGAATTAATAATGGATGAGCTACATCTTGAATCCCTATGGGTTAAACTACTTCCATCTAATGGTACCAAAATTATTATGGGCTTAGTATATCATCCCCCTTCCAGTTTAGAAGCCCATGATTTGGATTTGATCAAACAAATTAATAGCCTAGACCCAGCTGATAACACTGTAATTTTGGGAGATATGAATTTGCCTAATATTGAGTGGAAATTATGGCAGGGTGCTTCCAAATTAGATAAGTCCTTCTTGGATGCTTTTGACCAATTAGGCCTTGAGCAGTTAGTGGAAGAAAACACCAGGGGTAGTAATATCCTGGATATTATTTTAACTAATATGGAAAATTATTTGACTAATATCAGTGTTAATCCCCCTTTGGCTAATAGCGACCATTGTATGGTGATGTTTAATATTAATAAAAAACATGTTCTTAATGATGCTGCTTCAACAACTAAACTTAATTTTGGTAAATCCAATTTCCACAAATTTAGGATGGAGTTCTTGAACTAGGATTGTGATAGTGTTTCCCTTGACAGTACTGTCAGTGAGATGTGGAATTTATTGCTGGAACAACTTAAGAATATTACAACAAAATATATACCCATTAGTAACAAATATAATAAAGTTAAATATAAACCACACTGGCTCACTCCTTATATCAAGAAATTGATTAATAGAAAAAATAAAATCCTTAAAAAATATAGAAGGGACAAGACAGAGACCAATCAGCTGGCTTTTAAAAATATCGCAGCTAGTGTAAAAACAGCTATTAGGAAAGCAAAAGCTGAGGTTGAAGTTGATTTAGCCTCCAATATTAATGATAATAAAAAATATTTTTATTCATATATAAATAGTATGAGAAAAAATTCATATACCATTGGTTCCTTCAAAGATGACATGGGTCAGGCTGTGACTGTCAAACAAATGGTTGATACCCAGAACAAATACTTTTGTTCTGTATTTAATATTAATTCTCCACCACATGATAATTGTAATGCTCTTTCAACCCTGGAGCTATTGTAATTGATCCTGGGAAGGTATTGGACAAACTTAGAAAAATGGACATCAATAAATCTCCCGGCCCTGATTCTATTCACCCAAGAGTTATTTGTGAATTAGAAGATATTTTGACAGCCCCCCTTACCTTTATATTTCAGACATCTTTGGATTGGGGTATTGTCCCTAGGGACTGGAAAGAGGCAACAGTTATACCCATTTTAAAGAAATTGTCCAAAACAGTACCTTCTAATTTCAGGCCAGTTAGTTTGACATCACTAATAGGCAAAGTATTAGAGAGTATATTAAAGTATAGGATATTGGCTTCTTTGGAAGAAAATGGCCTGACGGATCCTTCACAGAATGGGTTTACCAGGTCTAGATCTTGTCAGACCAATCTTTTGACTTTCTATGAGAATGTTAATTGAGAATTGGACTTGGGTAACTCAGTCGATGTTGTTTTCATGGACTTCACAAAAGCCTTTGATAAATTGCCACATAAGGAATTGATGTCTCTCCTAAAGAAATTTAAATTAGAGACTAATGTAATAAGTTGGATTACTGATTGGTTGAAGAGCAGGTGGCAAAGGGTGGTGGTTAAGGGAACTTATTCAGACTGGGCCCCAGTGACAAGTGGAGTTCCCCAGGGTTCGGTGTTGGGGCCCTGCTTGTTTGATGTGTTTATCTCTACTTTAAAAATAAATACCCCCAATGTTTGGCTGTCTAAATTTGCTGATGATTGCAGATTAGGAGCAATTGTAAATAATTCAACTGATGTATTAGCCTTATTATCAGCTATTAGTAACATAGCAACATGGACTGAGTTAAATAAACTGGAATTAAACTCTGCAAAATGTAAAATTATGCATTTGGGGAAAAATAATGGTAATGCGAGTTACAAACTCTGTCATGATATATTAACTGAAACCATACAAGAAAGGCACTTGGGTATAATGATTACCCCTGCTTTTAAATTTAGTCACCCATCTTCGTCTCAGATGAGAAGAGCAAATCAGAATTTAAATAGTGTACTTAGGCATATATCCAGTAGGGATGCCAGAGTTTTGATCCTATTGTATAGATCCCTGGTTAGACCCCACCTGGAGTATTGTGCTCAGGTGTGGTCACCATATAAGAGGGAAGACATTGTTAGGCTGGAGAGTATTCAAATTAGAATGACTAAAACTATAACAGGTCTAGTGAACAGATCTTATAGGGAAAGGATGGAAATCATGGGCATATATTCACCATTCTATCGTAGATTTAGAGGAGATATGTGTATGTTTTTAAAGCTTTAGGGGATTCTTTATTGTGGAAGGAGCTGGGAATTAAATTCAAGGTGTATCATGTAAGCTCTAGGAAACTTTCTAAACAACTTTTTCTGCCAAGATGGAATTTAAAATTAAGAAAACATTGGTTCAGCCAAAGGGTTGTGTCATCTTGGAATGACCTACCTGTATGAATTGTGGAGAGTCCCAATATGAATACTTTTAAAGCTAGATTGGATGTTGAGTTTAGAGACAGGGTATATGAATTTTAGGTATTAAATATTGGGATAAGGCAATCTATAAGGATGTGTAGTCCATAATTGCTTGAAATCATTTTTATGATTCCCATGATTCCTGTGATAGAAGTGCTTCAACACACATCAAATGTTAAGCGTTTGGGTATACTTATGCTTGGCCAGTGGATTTTGGAACCAAACTAGATAAGGATTCAGAAGAAAGCAGGATAACATAAAAACATTCCCCCACATTGCACTGCATTGTTTCAGCCAAACCCAAGTCTGCATGCAAAATTGTCAATATATTTGAGAGTATTGTATTGAAAATTTTAACACTTTTTACACAGTTCAAAGTAAACACTTGTGGGTGCAGTTTTTCAGTGGCCCTGCACATGGGGAATCGGACTAGGCAGCGAAGGTGGTGGTGTCGGATTTACAGTTTAACTGCTCCGCATTTAACCCTTCATTCTCTCGGCTGATGTGACTGTTCACCAACCTGAAAGTAATGTTTTTGTGTAGAAAAAGTATCTGCCTAAACGTTTTTCACACTAGATGATTTAAAACAACATTAAAAACTAAGTCCAATTGGGCTGGGTAGTATGGGCAGAAGTGTCAGGTTTAAAGTTTAACTGCTGCACATCTATCTTTGATCAGCTGACACAACTGCTCTCTCATTGCATGATTAAAATTTCAAAAAAGCTTAGTATTGGCACGCTTGGACAATCAGGCGGGGGGGGTTCAGTCAGGTGTTCTTAACTTCTGCATTTATTTAAATGTGTGTATTAGGGAAGTTGAACTGCTAGTCTTGCTGACCTAGGAGTCTCAAGGGATGCTTGCTGATCTGGGTGTGGGATCAACCACTCTGGTGGAGTCGTACAACACTGTGTAGTCAACCACATTATCAAGAAGCTCCCACAACCTGCTGAAATATGCCCCCTCAGGTCAGCAAGCAGTGCCTCTGCATCACACTCTAAACCTTACCAGCCCAGGGCAGCGGAGTCTGAAGCAGATCAGTTCACAAAACCAGATCTCCCACTTGCTAGTATTGCAAACCTCAAGCCTGCACCTCTATTTTGTTTTTAATTTTGGGAGTGATCTTTTTAAGCTGGGTTGGTGAGCTGGGCTGCTGACTGTGTAAGAGCTGGCAGTTCTCCATGTTGTTGTTGTTAGTTGTGTGCAATTATTTTTTTTTGCTCCTCCAACCTCCTGTCCATCCACCCCTTCAGGCATGCCAAAGGCTCCCTACCACCGTTGCTGAATCTTGACCGCCATCCACTGCCCCTTACTGCCATGTTACCATGTAACCTGACATAACCCTTCATCCAGTGGTGCAAGTGGTAGACAAGAAGTACAGGAACTCAGGCACTGGTGAATGTGAAATGCAGAATGAAGATCTTCAATCTAGTACAGGAACTCAGGCACTGGTGAATGTGAAATGCAGAATGAAGATCTTCAATCTGAAAGATAGCTGTCCGAAGACTCCGTTCCTGCTGCAAAAAAGGTACAGGAACTGAGTTCCTGTGCATTCCTGTTCACTTTCATCACTACCTTCATTGAGTGGGTCCCTAACCCTATGGGAGGCTACCAGGGGAGAAGAATCACCCTGAAGGGCTTCATATGTATCCTGGGCACAGCAGGGGTTGGCATGGACATGCACATCTAGGGTTTCAGGCATATGGAGGGACCACCAGCTGTCATCTGGTTGGCCAGGCAGGTATTTTCCCTTTTTTTTGGGAGCATGACATGCCACATGATGTCAAGCAACTAGCCAATGTCCATCATGCTCCCTCCCGCAGTGAGGGCTGACATGTTACCATGCCTCTGGCCTCTGCCAGGGGCCAGCAAATGCTGAGCCATGAATCCACCTTCCCACCCAGGAGAAGGTGAGTGGCCATTGGACACTCAAACTTTCCCCTCCGGCTGGCCCCCTGACACCAGAGTCCATTCCCAAACTTGGGTCAGTGGTGTCACAGTTAGAAACCCAATTCAGGCAGTTAAATGATAGAAAAAAACAAAGGTGTTCCATCTTAGTGGTGGTGGTTCAGATTAATTCACATCTGAGTTCTGACAAGCAAAGAGACCCAGTAATTTGTAACTTGTGCATGAGGGGTGTGGGTGTTGAAGGAAGGGGATCACAGTGCTGTCACTACTCTCATCACGCCTGAGGGATATGGACTGCATTGCTGCTACTGCCATCACACCAGAGGGGAAGGGCTGTAATGCTTCTGCCATCACCACTGGTGGATGGAGAACATAGTATTGCTGCCGTCCCAACTGAGGGATGGGGGCCGCAGTGCTGCTGCTTCCATTACATCTGAGGAAGGGGGGCCATAGTGCTGTTGCTGCTGTCATCACAGTGGAGGGATGGGGGCCGTAGTGCTGTTGGTGCTGCCATCACACCTGAGGGATGGGGGCAGTAGTGCTGCTTCCATCACACTTTAGAGATGGAGGCTGTAGTGCTGCTGCCATCACATCTTGTACCTAAAATAACTTTAAATTAGTACAAGGATGGATGGATGTACAATAGTGGAGGTCAAAATTGCTAAAATGCATGTTAGCAGAGTTAATAATTGTTCAATAAAGTACACAAAACCAAACACCGGTAAAAATGGATTTTGGCTTAGCAGACACTGGTAACAATACCATTTTTTACAATGTGCAAAACAGAATTTATCCTCCCTCCATCCCTGTAAACCACTGTCCTGATATGGTAACAGCTTGTTTTCAGTTGCATCCTTGGAGGGTATAAAGTAGACAAAACAATAAGGTGCAACAGTAAAAGTACACTAACAGTTGTGCATCAACAATATTCAGTGCCAAGTAATACACTGATATGTAAGTCAAGCATATAGATTTCAGTCTTTTCTTCTCATATTTGTAGTACTACATTCTAATAAGTCAAATTAGTACATATGAACATGTGAAAATGCCAGCAGAAACAGGCCATTTTGGTCTATCTAGTCTGCTCGAGTGTGTAGCTCTTAGACAATTTACTGGAACTGCACCCTTTCTTTTCCACATAGGGTCTTCCTCCCACCCCCTCTCATCCCTCCTACCATTCTTCCCGTCCATTATGATTATGTCTTTCAGTCAGTCCCAACTCCTTTTAAAGCTATCCATTATTTTCATGGTACCAGGTAATACCGTGCAGGAAAGACAGCGCGGTATTAACCACGCTGTGTCTAGCATGCCTGGAATTACAGTGACAGAGGTAGAACAGCAGTAGGGAATTACCACTACCCCTGTCGTTGTACACTGAAAATGCAGAAGTATCAGGTAGCCGTGTGCTATAGCATTAGTCAAGCCACTCCCATGGTGGAGTGGCTAAGGCACCAGCACACTGTGAAAATGGAGACCTGGGACCATGGTTCAGTTCCTACCAGGTCTCCCTGTGCTGCAACTTTTTGAGTCTTTTAGTTTTTTTTTAAAAAGAAACTTTTCCCACTTCCTGAGTTACTCCCTATTCGCAGTTCACACCTCCCCAGAGTGTGTTATAATAATTCCGGGTGAGGGTTGCGGGGAGGGGGGCAAAGCCCCCAGCAAAAACACAAAGCAGCCCATTGTTTTAAAGGGCATGTGCTGTTTGTGTCGGGTTGGTGTTTTACCTGATGATAGTGCAGTGCACCCCCTTTTGCTTGTGGCATTGGTTTCCATGAAGTTTTTGCTTTTGAAAGAATGACCCCAAGCAGTTTTCGATGATACTACTACTACCTCCGGCAGTTCATTCCAGTAGGACACCACTCTTTCTCTGAAAAGTGCCTTCTTTTTTCCCTTTTGCATCTCTCCCCTTTAACATTATACTGTGGCCCCTAGAGGACCCATTCCCCTAGGACTGAATACGCCATCCATACTAACCTTGCTTATATCTTTAAGGTACTTAAAAAGTTTCAAGCATGTCCCCCTCTCTCTTCTGTCCTCCAGGGAATACATATAGTACTAACCTCCTGCAGCTTCTCATCATAGTTTGTCCTGCAGGCCCTGGATCATCTTACTTGCCCTATGCTGCATCCCCTCGAGTAATTTGATATCCTTTTTCAGATATGGGCACCAGAACTGCACACAGTACTCTAAGTGCAGTCTCATCAATGACCTGTACAATGGCAGGAAGACTTCCCCTTTCCTGGAGATGATTCCTATGGTGATGCATTCCAACATCCTCTTGGATTTGGCTGCTGGTTTATGGCAATGTGCAGAGTGCTTCAGGTCCCTTGTGGTGATTACCACTAGGTCCTTTTCCTCATCAGAACTAGATACTTGTACCCTTTTTAACCAGAAACTGGCCCCTGAGTTCTTAGCTCCCATGTGCATGACCTTGCACTTTTTTAGCATTGAATCCCAGCTGTCAGATACCTGACCACTTTTCAAGCCTAGCCATGTCCTCCCTGAGCTCCTGTCTCCCCTCTTCTGTGTCCACTTTCCCACAGAGCTTAATGTAATCTGTGAGTAGGCTGATTTTACCTTTGATTCCATCCACTATGTCACCAATAAAGATATTAAATAACACTTGGGTCAAGCGCTGAGCCATGTGGAACCCCACTGGTTATGGGCCTGGGCTTGGAGAGCCCCCCCCCCACAACTACCACCTTCTGGTTTCTGTCTTGTAGCCAGCTCTTGACCCAACCCACTAGCATCTTCCCAACTCCCAGATCCTGCAGTTTACTGAGCAGTCTCCCATGTGGCACAGAGCTGAAGGCCTTGATGAAGTCCATATACTGGACATTAACTGTCCCCTGTCCACAGTCCCTGTGACCCAGTCAAAAAAGTCTATCGGGTTGGTCTGGCAGGATCTCCTTAAGACAAACCATATTGCATTTCATTCTGGAGACCTCTAAGTTCCAGAAAGTCCACTAGTCTCTCCTTTAGTATGGTTTCCATTAATTTGCCTACAATGGCGGTAAGGCTGGTCTGTAGTTACCTGGTTCATCCCTGGGTCAGCTCTTGTGGGGAAGCACCACATGTGCCATTCTCCAGTACTGAGGCATTCACCTTGTCTCTAGCGAGATGTTAAATAGGTCTGCTAGGGGGCTAGCCAGGACTTCGACCAATTCCCTCAGAACTCTCAGGTAAATGCCATGTGGTCTAGGAGCTTTGTCCACCCAAAGGGCCTTAAGGCTCTTTAGAACCTTTTCCTCCTGAATTGCTCAATTTGTTTCACCACCCAACTCTTTACAAATACTGTACCTATTTTCCCCCTGTGGCAGAGGTCCATCCTTCTCCCTAGTGAAAACTAAGCTGTAAGTACTCATTTAGTACTGCCACTTGTTCCTCACTTCTTTCCACCCATCCCCCCTCCCACTTTTATCTAACAATCCCATCCTTGGTACTCCTTTTCTCCCTTATGTTCTTATAGTCTTTTTCCCCTACCTTTATGCCATGAGCTAGCTTTAGTTCCCTATTAGCCTTTACTGCCCTGACCACTCAGCTTGCCTCTCTTGGCTTCTCTGAGTAATCCTGTATGTCTTCATCTCTCGGACTACCTTTGTACTTATGAAAGGCTGCTCTTTTTTCCCTCACTTTTGTTGCCACTTCTTTGCTGAACCAGCTTTTTTTTCTTTCAGAGAGAACTTTTATTGCAAAAACTAACAGTGTCCATCTACCTTTCATATTTTATAATTAATACTTTATTAATATTTAACAAGAAGAACAATACGGCAAAGTGCAACAAAAACAACAATAACCAACATCCTGTCCAAAGTGCTTCACACTTCTTGGAATTACAATCTAAACAAGTCCCAAAACATAGGGAATACCATACAATGAACAACATCTTGCTGAACTAGCTTGGTTTTTTGATCCTTGCTTTCTTGCTCTGGGCTTTGGTACACATACAGTATTAGTGGACTCAATCAGACACATCTTTATAACAGACCATTTCTGCTCCACTTCCATCTCCGTACTGATTTTGGCAAGATGCACCATTAGGATTTTACCCATCTTTCCAAAGTCAGCCATCCTAAAGTCCACTACACTCGTCTTAGTGTTGGCTATTTCCTTGCCCAGATTTAGGTGGAACCACACTATGTGATGGTCACTGCCTGCAAGAGGGTTTTCCACTTCTAATTCTCGGACATATTCACTGTTGGACAGTACTAGGTCCAGTATGGCTCCATCCCTCATAGGCTCTGTGACTCCCTGCACCGGGAAACTATCCTAGAAAACCTCCAAGAGCACCTGTTCCCTGGAGCAGGAGGTAGTTGGGGTCCTCCAATCCACTCCAGGTAGGTTGAAATTACCTGTTATGACCACATTATCTCTATTACATACCATTCTAATCTGCTCTGCCATTGCTCTGTCCAACTTCTCATCCAGCGAAAATGGTTTGTAAACCATCTGCATTCTAATCTTTCTCCCCTTGGTGGTCTGAAGCTGTACCCACACAGCTTCAGGTTTACCCTCAGCCTTCTCCCCAGTGAATGTGATCCCTTTGCTCATGAATAAAGCTACTCTTCCCCCTCTCCCCACCTCTCTGCCTTCCAGCAAATTCTATAGCCAGGGATCGCAAGGTCCCAGCTATGGTATTGGGTGGCCAATGTCTCTGTAATAGCCACTATGTCCACCTCTCCCTCAGTCATCAGAGTCTGAAGAGCCACCATCTTGTTAGCCAGGCTCCTTGCATTCAGTGACACCACCTTCCACCATGGCCCCTGTAAACCATTAGTACTGACCAGCCCTTTTCATCTTCACCCCTCCCAATCCCATATCTCTCACCCCTGCTCTTCACTCTTACTTCCACCTGCTGACTTAATAGGGTGGGAGGACCATTGGACATTCCGCACTGGGTGACTATGGTATCAGCATAGCCTATCGACTCCCCCCTCCTTCGGTTTAAATTAAGGTTTGTTGACATGTAATCCTCCAGTTTATCCTTTAAGACTCTGTCCCTCTCTACTTAAATTCAGTCTATCTGGTGCATATAGGTACTTATTATCCCAAGTCCCTCCACTCCCACATCCTGTACCCATTTGACTCACACCAGCCCCTTAACCAACTGTAAAATTCTTCAATTTTCTGGTTCCATACAGTTCTAGCCCTAAGGACTGGGAGCACTGCTGAGAAGGCTACTGACCTTCCTGCCTCACTCCTGATTTTCCCTACCTCCCTAAACCTCTCCTGCACCACGTCTACCCCACTCCCCATAAGATCATTTGTACCCAAGTGTACTACAATGTAAGGTTTCTCACACACCTGCCCTACACACTTAGTTATAAAAGGCCCCACCCTCCTCTCCATCATGCCTGGCATACACTCTACCCAACTATGGTAAGACCTTATCCTCGTACCTCCCCATCTCACACTCTTAACTATTGAATCTCCCAGGATAATGATCCTCTCTCTTTTCTGCCATCCCCCCACACATTCTGCCTTCTCTGCTGCACAAGTCGCCTTGTTACTTCCATTTCTCTCCGAGACCCCTCCCTTCCCACATGGGGATCCATAATAATTCCCGACTGTCAAATCCCAATGTGGATTTGCCCGACTCTGATATCCTGACTGGGATTCATTCCTGAATTTTGTCTGCCCGCATTTTAGTTGCTCAATATGTACATTCCCGAACATCATAATCCCGACTAAGCTTCTGCCTCACAAACACTGCGCAGTATGTGTATATTGCTGTTTGCCACTGCAACACCTGAAGTGGCCCAAAAAGTAAAGTAGAGTTTTACTATGTGTAAAAAGCAAATACTGCTTAATGAAAGAATAAATCCACTGATCAAAGTCCAAACCCTCCATGCACTATCTGAAAAAGTAAAACCGGGTTTTGAAACTGTGCACCAAAATAAAATTCTTAATAATGTAGTTCCATGAAATCAAATGAAGCAAGTCTCACATTATAACAAAAGAAAACAAAATTACCAGGCTCAAAAACAAAACAAACAGAATGTATGGTAAGTCCAAATCCACTTGGTCCAGAAGATCTACAGCAATTAACAATAAATTCAGAAAATGATCCCTATCCAAGGCATCTCCTTGAAAAATGAAAACAAAAGGAGGATCCTATCCTGTCCTCCCAGTCAGCCATCCACCAGTCTACAAAAAACAATAAGTTGCAAGTTCATGACATGCTACAAGGTCCAACGATAAAGTTCTGCAGCTATTGTGCAAACCCAGACAAGTACTTGATCTTCCAACAATACACAGTAAAGAAGAGTTCCAATAATCCTGATATATTTTTTAAACCGAGGTAAGTCCCATCCTGCAGTTTAACAAACTGTACCTCGCATAACAGACTTAAACAAGACAGGCAGTAGCTTCACTAAGTACACTTTAGCTTGCTCCAGTGAATCGAATGATAGTTGAGACCCATCCCGAAATAGTTGTAGGTCGGTTGGGTATTGCAGCTTAAATTTAATACTGGCAGCAGCAAATTTGGACAGTATGGGTTGGAAGGCAGCACAGTGTTGGTGGGTATCAAAAGGGAGATCCTGGAAAACTGATACCTTCACTCCTTCCCAGTGCAGTTGGGGTTGACTCTGGATCTTGGATAAAATATGTTGCTTATCCAAAAAGATAAGCAATTTAAATAGTAGTGGCTGGGGTTTTTCATGCATCCTTACTCTCTCTCTCTCTTGCTCTCCACCCTCGTGGCCTCCCCTTACTTCCCCTCTCACTTCCTTGCCACTATCTTTGGCCCCTATGTTATCTCTATCCTCTACCTCCCCACCTGCCCCCCGCTCTGCCAAACTGGCCAGTAGTGTGAATCTGTTCGAAAAGGGCCCCTTCCATATCGAACATGCCTCTGTTCTAACTCCCTGTTCTTTTCCCCTTCCTCCTTGCACTGTTTCCTTCACCCACCTACCCTTTCTGCTTACCTCCTACCAAGTTCCTGCTGTGGTTCCCCAGGGTCCTTGAGGGAAAGATGTCCCTGGACACTTTGGCATCCTCCCTGGTTTTATCCTGTGCCTACTATCCATTTGGCCAGGAGCAGCCCTTACTTGCCCCATCAGCCACCATTCTTCCTCCCAGCCTCTCCCCACCCTGCCTCCTCCCCAACTTCCATCTCATCCACCTTATCACTTCCCTAAGTTGCACAAGGTGTCTGCACACTGGACAGCTCCCTGCTGTCCATATTGTTCCTAGATAGAATGTTGTCCCACACCCAGTGCAGCTGACCACCCTCTCTTCCCCACCTCCATACTCTGTCTCTTCCATCCCCTCTCCTTTTCCATGCCTCCCAGTTGTTTTATTGTCTGCACCAGTTCCTGGGATCCCACATTCTCCCTGATTAGCTTACACTCACCCTACTATATTACTGAGTTGTCTTCTGTTATTATTTCCTTAAATAGGCAGACCCTAGATGGGGTTTTACTGCAATCCCATTTTCCAACTGACTGCCTCTGATTGCTAGACAGACTAATTTATGAAGCCCACACTATGTTTCCTATTCTTATTTTACAAATTGGCTGATCTTAGATAGGGTTTTGCAACAATTCCCCTTTTTCTGCTGGCTCCCTCACCTGTGCTAGATAGCTACATAGCACATCCCTTGTAACACTGTCAAGTAAGGACACAATTTAACACACCAAAGGCAAGCATTAGTGAGCAACAAATGCAGAAAAGTAATTCCCACATGAACCATCTTTCAGAGCACAGCTTTCACCCACCTTAATTCCTACCTGTTGCGTCCCCTCACAGCACACACATTATTGTTTCCCTCCTGTCACCTCCCCACACAATACACTCATAATTACCACATAGAATAGTTGAATTAATAAGTAAAGATCTATGGTGTCCTTGTCATATAGCCTTCTGTTATAACTCTACTGATGAGTTCCATGTTGTGCCTACTGAGTACCTTACATTACATTAGGCTGTCTTTATTATGATCTGTTCCTTGGTTACCTACACATGTTTGACTCTCTGGGACATAAATGAGAACCTAATGCACATCTAGTTCTCTGCAACAGATTGCTGGATGACACTGTAAACTATAACAGTAGATCCTTATTATTTCTTGACTTGCTAATTTAGTTCATCAAAAGTCTTAACTAGCTTTCTTCCTGAGCAAATCAGGGTTAGTATCCTGGTTATTGTTGAACAGCTCTCAAAGTAATTTTTTCTCCAGTTCCCCAAGTTATAGTCTGCCCTAATGCTTTCATTTTTTGAGAACCAAACAGCAGCTGACCCTAAATTTTATGCACGTTAGATTAAAACAAGAATGATGAATATATTGTTTCTCTATGTCGGGACCATTTCATACCGATAAAACAGTGCGCAGTGCTCTTGTTCAACTTCCTTAATGACGGTGTGAATATGATTCCAAAATATACTTATTCTCACCAAACAGATTGTTATAAATACATCTTACAATGATATGTCAGAAAGGTTTTATATTTAGCTTAAACTATTTTCTTGTTTTTATGTTCCAGTTTAATGTCATCCTATCTGTCGTTCTAGTCCCATGAATCTGCCTACTTCTGATTGTGACTATATACAGTTCTACTATCAGCTCCTTCATAGCCCTGACACTTGCCCAGAAAGCCACTGCAGGGCTCAATTGTTCACATTGCAGCTTCTCTGACTTTCAGTAGTAACATTTGAACATGGAGCCCTGGAAATAGGATATGGTCTCCTCACAGGAACTCTGATATGATAAGCATTTATACAGAATCCAGTAGTTGCAGCTTTGCATTCTAGTGCTGAAGGGCTACCATAGAAATACAAGCTCCTGTCATAGCATTTTATGCCAGTGCTGGTCAGAACCTGGTAACAAAAGTAGTGCACCAGCCTAGCAATGGTCAGGTTGCTTAAAATTAACCACATGCTTGGTTTCTGTCCATCCCCAAAGAGGGAAAATGCTCAGAAAAAGAGTAATCCTTTGTCAGTGCATGTCAGTCTTAGGAAAAAAAAACTTTCTACTCTTTCAGGAGAGGAGAAATACAGTACAGAAGGATTCAAGTAAGCAATAACCCACAATAGTGCATGCATTTCTACAGAATTAAAAGGAAACTAAAATCAAAGCTGACAACAAAAATGTTGTGCAGACTGTTATGATTTGTAGGTAGAATCCTAGTTTGTTTTTCCATTTCTTTTCTGTTAGGAGTTTTTTTTTAACTGGCCTGCTAGTTTTATGGCCACTGGGGATCTCCATCATCACACTTTTTATGGCTCTTCTCTTTCCTACAGTGCCTCCTGTCCCATGTGACAGTGATGCATCTAGAACCATTCATTCAACAATAACATTTTTTTTGTCATGCTTACAGCAGTAGGGCTGTGATTTTAAATAACTCTCCTTCTCCAGGGAGCACTACTGAAAGCTAAATTTACAGATGACAAACACATGAGGGATAATTGACTGGGCTTCTCTGTAAGGAGACAGCTAGAATTTTCACTAATTATAGCCTTGGTAACCTAGGGTGATTTGTGTTTTTTTATGGTTGTGTGTAGTTTAATAAAATGAAAGGCTTTAAAAACATTCTCTCCTGCTGGCTAGACCAAGACAGACACATAGGAAACAGAAAGTTTGCATTAGATAAACTTATTTAGATGAAATCAGAATATCAGGCTCCTAAAAAGAGATTGCTACTGCAGCAGTTATTACTCTCTGAATCAGTGGCCCTAGACACATCACTGTCACATGGGACAGGAGGCATTGTAGGAAAGAGAAGAGCCATAAAAAATACTATCATGCAGATCCTCAGAGGCCATAACAGTAGCAAGCAGATTAAAAAAAAAAATTGTCAATGCCGAATGTTGCCACGCTGGCATTGGTTTTGGTAGTGCAGTGTGGAAAAACATTTTGGGCAGGATGTGAAAAATGACAGCTGTACAGTTCATAAGGAGGTGTAAAAAAATGCCAGTGTTGTAAATGTGGCATATAAATATTGCAAATTTGCGAAGTTACAAGGGTGCATGGGAAATGCGCAATGCACGCTTGTAACACAGTCATTTTACGGATGTTCAGCACCAGATTTTGAACATAGGCATTCTAGCACCTCTGCTCATGTACAGTGTCACAGTTATTTCCTCATACTGTTCCAAAAAGTGATTTCGCACAGTGGCCGCGCTATTCTGCGCCAGACGTGCGAAAACACATTTTGGGCAGGATATGTGAAATGGCAGCTGTATTGTTCATCAAGAGGTGTGGAAAAATGCCAATGGTGAAAATCCAGAGTGAAAATATTACAAATGCACGACATTATGAGCGTGCGTGCAATCTGCCAACGCACGCGCGTAACACAGTCATTTTATGGAGTATCATCACTAAATTTTCAACATAGGCATTTTAGGACCTCTGCTCATAAACAGTGTCACTATCATTGGCATAATCTGGCCCAAGCACTGATTTCCCACAGTGACCGCACTATTGTGCACCGGAAGTGCAGAAACACATTTCGGCCAGGATGTGAAAAATGACAACTGTACTGTTCACAAGGAGGTGTACAAAAAAAATGACAATGTTGAAAATCTGGCATGAAAATATTGTGAATTCATGAAGTTATGAGCCTGCGTAGCAGCTGCACAATGCACACTCGTAAAACAGTCATTTTTTGGATTTTTTCCACCAAATTTGCAGCATAGGCTTTTTGAGAGCCCACCTCATGAACAGTGGTCCTGTCATCTCATTAATCAGTCCCAAAAGGTGATTCCATTCAGTGACTGTGAAATCACCTTTTGGGACCGATTAACAATATGACAGTGGCAGAATTCTTGAGGAGGGGTCCCAAAAACTCCATGTTGAAAATTTGGTGTAAAAATTCCTAAAAATGCTGAGATATACAGTACATTAAAGTTGAAAAAACCCTATTTATTCCATTATACAGCTTACTGGCATTTCCTCAGTTCGCGGTCGGCTTTGAAGAGTGCAGACGTGTTCCCGGTTCACTGAAGATCATCGCGCCAGACTCCGAAGGTAAGTATGGGGTGAGGGGGGGTGTGGGGAGGCAGGGTGTGCAGTGGGTGGATGTGAGTTGTGGGAGGGGGGTTGGAAGAGGACGAGAGACCATTTTCTTTATAGGTTAAAAAATTAATAGACATCAGGGGACAGTTTTCATTTTAATAGGTGCTTTGTCACGCTGGGGTGGGCTCCCAGTATGCCACCTGAGTGTGTGTGTGTGTGTGGGTGGGTGCTTTAGCAGATGGGGGGTTGGGCACCCCTGTCAGCAAACAAGGAAAGGGGGGCCACAGGAGCCAAGGGGGATTGGGCACCCCCTCAGCAAGCAAAAATTGGGGGGGACATTATGTCGACGGGAAGTGGGCTCCCTCATTTTCAAAATTCAAGGGGAGGGAGGGATACATGCTGATGGGGATTGGGCCCCCATCAGCAAAGAAAAACTGTTGGGGGGCACATGATGCTGAGGGGGATTGGGCACCCCCTTGGCAATCAAAAAAGGTGGGTTACATGATGCAGATGGGGATTGGGCACCCCGATCAGCACACAATAAGTGGGGGTAGACAGACAACAGCTGCAGTCACTGCCGCCATGCTGCCTGCATGTAGGGGGAGGTGTGTTGTCGTTACGCTGCATGAGAGCTTCGCTCTCATTGCAGCAGACCATTTCTGTGATGTCTTCACCTCATTAGCTAGGCAGGGTGTTGGCCCCTGCTGCTGGCTGATTGGGGAATGCACCTACTGGTGCGTGCCCTGCATTCACCCAACAGTGACCACACCTCCAAATCTGCACTACCACAAGATGTTGGCTGCGCAAGTACGCCAATATAGAAACTCCTTATAACAAACAAAATGAAGGACATACTAGGGCTACACCTACAAGTCAAAACAGTCTGCACATCTTATGTTGGTACATTTTGACTTTACTTCACTTTTATTGCATGCTCAAGATGAATTGGAAGGCAGGATGATTAGGTCAATGGCCAAGTGACTTTTACATACAAAGGAAATGCATTAATGCCCACAAAACCCATGCCCTGGAGAGGGTTATTATGCTTATAAAATGGAAAATGTTTTTCTTATTTTTAATGGAAAAAGGTTTTATTTTGCTTTAGCTAGGTTGTTGCTAGGTAGAATAGGTGAGTTTGGTAACAAAGGCCATGAGCCTTTGAATGAACTCAGGAACTTCATTTATTTTGAAGAAGGAAGAAATAGGCTGTTGGTTAAATAGGATCTGCAGCTTATTCTCTAGGTAGGGAAATGGGCAGACTAGGTGGGCCAAGCAGTCCTTATCTGCCGTCAAAGTCTATGTTTCTATGTTTCTAAGAACCCTGTGCTCTTTTGGGGATTTTTGAGTTTAAAAAGTGGGAAACATTTTAATGGAAAAACTTTTTATTCTGTTATGCTGTTGCTAATTAGATTTGTCCAGTTTCCTGGTAAATAATCAATGATCAAGTGCTGTGTTTTAACCAACCAAGTTGTACAATTTGGTCCATCTTTTACATCCCATTTTATAAACAGTTTTAATCTCCATGCTAGATACAGCATTGTGGGGCTTTATTCTTTGATAATTAGTGATTTTACTTAACAAGTGTGAGCCATGTACTTTACCATTGTGCTACATCAGATACTGATTGCACCAGTTATGAGTCTCTAGCTCTATTCCATAAAATAGGCCCTGAGATCCATGTAAGGGTTCCTCTTTTGAACACACCATGATACTGTAGCCTATTTCTATGCAACTGAACACAGATTAGAACTTGCAACCCTTGGACTCTACCACTAAGCTGGAGAAGCAACTTTTTTGCTAAGATACTATAGTAGGAAATCACCAAATACTTGTTACTCGTTTCCCTTCCCTTATTATTTCACTCAGTCACATTGCTCCCTGGTCAACAGAGAATTAACCTCCCCAAAACATTTCAACTTACCCTCTACCCAGGGTCTAGTCTGACATCTGACACTGTACACAAAGTGTATCTTTTGTATAAGAAAGTGTCCAGAAAGTGGATTTGCATGACTTGCCAGATGCAGAGAGTGGTGGTGGATGTTCACAATTCAGAGTGGAGGGATGTGTTGAGTGGAGTACTGCCAGGGATGGTGCAGAGTTCATTGCTCTTTAACATATTCATTAATGACCTGGAAGAGGTGAGGGGTCAGAATCAGCCTCAAGCTTCTGTACTTTACTGATGACACTCAATTTGTGTGAAGAGTGGACATAGCAAAGGAATGGGGTGCACTACAGGGGACCTGCGCACATTAGGGACATAGGTAGATAAATGGTATTTATATTTAATGTGGGGAAGTGCAAGGTGCAGTAGTTTACCTAGAGGGTGAATGTGGGTCACACATGCACCATGTGTGGACAATAAAAGGTTAGCACAACTGAGGATAACGACCTAAGGGTAATTGTGAACTCTAAGCTGGAGCCAGGCAGGCTTTGTGTTACTGCAGTCAAGAAAGCAAGTGCAGTGCTGTGGTGTGTAGTATAAGGAGCATACCTCTCAACCCCTTGCCTCATAAATCAGGGACAAGGCTTAAAAAATCAGGGACAAAGGACCAAAATCAGGGACACATCTTCAAAATTAGAGATATCCACCCAGAAAGCTGGTAGAAAATGGGACTTAGTGAAAAATTCATTTTCTAAAGAAGAACAAGTCTGTAAATTTAGTGCTTGACATTGCTTTGTGCTTACAGTCCCCACTATTTAGCCACAAAAACACAAATTTTACAAGGGACAGAGTAAAAGTTTGAGGCAAAATCAGGGACGTCCCTGAAAATCAGGGACACTTGAGAGGTATGAGGAGAGGGAAAGAAGCAGGTTAAGGAAGGTTATCCTCCTGCACAAGGCATTGGTTTGACCACACCTGGCGTGTATTTTGTCCTGTTCTGGTCAATGCAATATAGAAAGGGCATTGAATAGATTGTGAGGGTTCACACAGAGCTACCTAGCTAATTAATGGGTTAAGAGACAAGAACACATGCCATGCTGTGAGATTGGACATATTCAAATTATTTAGCTTAGATTAGAAAACTGAGAAAGGATATGATTATAGTTTTTCAACTAGTAAACAGGCTAGATAGGGTGCAGCACAGATGTTTGAACTAGTCGGTGAAAGCAGAACAAGAGGGTATGCCTTTAAATTAATGGAAGGGTACATTAGAAAGCATTACTTCTATGGATGATCTTCAGGCCACTGATAGGTCAACACTTTGTTATCCACCAATATACAGTAATTGTTCCTCTAACCTCTTTTATGTCCAAATTCACTGCAACATGGGACAAATGTGACACTTTCAAGAGGTCTCATGTTCGTGGCTCCCACGTTCCCTGGATTTCTGCAGGTGTTACTGAGCTTCTCAAAGCTTGTGATTCTGTCTAGCACCTCCAATAAGCCTCAGGCTCTGCTGAGGACTTGTAGGGATATAAACAACTGCTTAATGCCCACTCCAAGGCCACAACAGTAGCTAAACAAATTTCCTTCACCCTTAACCTGCAGAACTCCATAAATACCTTTATAGATTCTGTAAGGCTATAGCCTCCCCCTTTGACACCCCTAGGAATCTTTTGAATCTCTTATCCAACTAAAGTCACTGACACCTTTAACAATTTCTTCACATATTGTACGTCTCCCTACTGCTTCCTCTCTTCAGTTCTCCCCATCATGTCTGCCCTGTCTCTCCTCAAATTCCCCCATCCCCCTACAGTCAACGCCAGCATTTTTTTCCTTCCCCACAGTCTCTACAAAGACCTCCCTCACTGCCTTACTCTCTCTTAATTCCTCTAAGGAACACAGCCCAGATGAGATGAATGCTATTTTGTCTTTATCTCTCTGCACTTGCCATTGCTATTCATCTCACCTCCCTTTTCAATATTCCTTTCTAAACTGGATCTGGCCCCCAGTCCTGGAAGCAGACCAAAGTACTCCCCCTCCTCAAAAGAGATGACTCTTCTTCTCCAGATAATTACTAGCCCATCTCTCACCTCCCCATATTTATTAAGGTGCAGCAAAACGTGTTCTCTCCCAGCTATCCACCTACCTTGACTCTTCTTCTTTCCTCAACCCTTTTTCATCTGGTTTCTAAAAACACCACTCAGCCATTTCCTCCCAATTCCATATCAATAACTTTGCGCTTAAAGGCATGGACCAATGCCTGTTCATTAGGGGCATTTTCATAGACCTAACAAAGGCCTTTGATTCTGTGGCCCACCCCCTTCTCCTGTTTAAAGGTGATAGGAAATTTTTTTTACACCTCTAGATGCCCTCCAGTTGTTCTTTTATTGGATACCCAGTATTCTGACATACTTTTGAGCTTTTTTGTTAAATTAATAATCTAGGGCCGGCCCACCGGCTCAGCAGTGGGATTTCAGCTTGCGATGCCGGCGACCCGGGTTCGGGAATGGACTCGGGTCGCTGGAGGGCCAGCCGGGAGGAGAAGGATTGAGCATCCCTTGTATAGCTCTCCTTCTCTGGGGGGAGGGTGGCATCATCTTTGGTGTAACAGCGGCACCAGCGGAGGCTGGGACAGCTGCAACGCACCAACGCAGTCTAGCTTCAGGGGCGGGGTGGATGCTGGCCATCATTGCACATTCCCACCCCTCCACATAAGTGGAGAAAAATCCTGCAGGGCCACCTCTATGAGGCCTTACCTCTGGCTTCAATTAGCCTCCCACAGTTCGCTTCCTGGTTAGACACTAGAATTGCGGCACCCATAACAGGGAGGGGTGCCGTGACCCCGCCCTCTGGGAGGGCAAGCCAGTGGTTCTATGGGGAGCAATAGAGCCATTGATGGGAGGTGGGAGCCCGAGGTCCATGAACATGGCAGATGTTGGCGTCCCCTGCAGACAAAAAGTATAGTAAATTAAAAAAAAAATTAATCATCTAATTTTGTTGCTTTTGTAACTACCCTGACTCACTCTCTGCTCAGCAGTTGCTGCTGTCTCTTTTCATACTGCCTGACCAATCTATGACATCACAAACTCCTTTCCACACCATTCAGATGAATGGCATGAAATGGAAGTCTGTGATGTCATAGAATGCCTTAGAGATATGAAAATCAAGAGTTGTAGCTGGTGAGGAGAGTGGAACTCAATACAGATCTGAGGGCACCTCAAAGCTACATTATTTATTTATCAAAAATCATCAGAGCAAATCAGAATATACAACTGGCATGGAAAGGAAGATGAAAGAGCAGTTAAATAAGCAAAAGTCAATTCCTATCTCCTTTAAGTAAGTAGTGCAGGTCTAGCTGACCTGGCAGTTGGTTGTTGCCACTCCTGTCTCTTGGATCGGCTCCAGTCAGTCCAAGCTGGTGATGCCCAATAGCTCCACAGGAAATCATGTCCTGTGTTCTGCAGGGCTCCATCCTTGGCCCAGTGCATTTTTCCATCTTCTTGAATGACCTCTGTTCCACCTAGGTTTCCTCAGACGTACACATGTATACAGTTGACATGGTTCCATTTGTTTAGGTGTCTCAGTTCCTGAGCTGGAATAATCACTCCAGCATAACTTTGCTGATATCCAATACTGGATTTGCTGAAATCAGTTCTAACTAAATGCAAAACACAAACTGCTTTCATGACATTTGGCACTAGACAGAAATGATCACAACTTCAACATACATCCATCTTCAAACAATGACAACCTGCTTAAACAGGTACTTCACCTCAAGAACTTGGGGTTGTGGCTGGATCTGAATCTCAGCTTTGCCACCCACATTGATGCAATGCATAAGAAACTTTGGTCAAAGTTTTGGTGGCTGTACCAAAATAAATCCTGCCTTCCTTTCCTGGTCTGTGACAGACCATCCTGGTCTATGAGAGATCATCCTTAAAATGGTCTTGTGGGTGTTTGATTGGTGGGTGGAGTGTGTTTGGCACATGGGTGGGGGAAGGGATTACCCTCTATCCACCCAGTAGGGACCTGGGGGGTAATCATTTCTGATTACCTTAAGGTAGCCAGGCAAAGTGAAAAAGCAGTGGGAAAGGCTAGTAGAATTCTGGTGTGGATAAGGAGGGGTATCACCAGTAAGAAGAAGGAGGTAGTGTTGCTCCTGTACAGGTCACTGGTAGGATCACACCTCGAGTACTGTGTCCAGTACTGGTGGCCACACCTCTGGAAGGACAGGGATAGAGTGGAGGTGGTACAGAGGCTGGCAACCAAAATGGTGCAGAGACTGCATCAAAAGCCCTATGAGGAGAGACTAAGAGAAGTGAATATGTACTCGCTGGAGGAAAGAAAGGAAAGGGGGGATATGATAGAAACATTCTAATGCATAACAGGCATCACTAAGGTACAGGAAGGTAGTGTTTTCCCCAGAAAGACAGACTCGAGGGCAAGCAGTCACGATATGAAGCTGGAAGGGGAAGGTTCAGAAGGGATATGAGGAACTATTTCTTCATAGAGAGGGTGGTGGAAGCTAGGAACGACCTCCCAGTGGAGGTAGTAGGTGCCAAAACAGTCACAGGATTCAAGCATGCATGGGACAGATACAAGGGGACCTTGGAAGGAACACAAGGGATGGGGATGACCAGAGATTGTACGAGGGCTGAAATGACACAATAGGCATGGAAAATGGGCAGACTGGGTCAAACCGGTCTTTAACTGCCAACAACTTCTATTATTTCTCTGTAGTCTACCATGCTGCCCAAAAGTTTACACTTGCCAGACTGGATCCCCTTTCTTATTTCTTCTGCTGCTTTGCCTGTAGTGCTCCATCTCTCATCCATGATTGTTCTCTAAATGTTAATCTCTCTTTCCTCTCCCTTGAGACCTGGACATACCTCTCAACTGCTCTGATTGTGGCTCAAAAAGATCATTGGTTCCTCATAAATTTGTCATTCCTGTCACTTAAAAGTAGGAATCTGAATCATTAAATAATGCCAGACATTCATGCTACACTCTGGTTCTTCTTCACAAAATGCTTTTCACACTAATACTCATAGTGTAACACATTTCTTAGCTGGTATACTCTTTTTCAAAGATTTGTCCCAGATTTAGGTCATTCAACCCTGTTTTTCGTAAGTCTTGTCCCTGATTTCTGAGACAAGAGGTTGAGAGGTATGGGCCTGGCATCTCTCACACTGGTCCTCATTCATGGACAAATGCTGGCTTGCCACTGTTCCCACTTACCTCTCCACTTACCTTAACCCTGTCATCCCCATCTCCTACTTCCTCTGATCATCTGCTGCTCATTCTGTTCATATCCACACGAAGTAAATCTGTAGCAGGCTAGACCATTTTCTCTGTCAACCTTCCAACAATCTGGAGTAGCCTCCCTTTCCCCAGGTGTCTGTTGTCCTCCTTGCACTGTCTCAAAGTATTGTTACTTACACACTTCTCAAAACTATTCACCTGCAGGTAAGTTTCTTTTCTTCTCTTCTCTTCTCTTCTCTTCTCTTCTCTTCTCTTCTCTTCTCTTCTCTTCTCTTCTCTTCTCTTCTCCTCTCCTCTCCTCTCCTCTCCTCTCCTCATTACAACAACTCATGCCCTGTCCACCTCACCCATTATTTTACCAATTTTTTTTCATGTTGCCTCTTGCTTTGTTGTATAGCTTAAAACTAAGTGAACTCCGTAATTTGAATTTGATGCCACCATGATTCTGTACAAATATCTTATCATATAGTACATTGGTGGTAGAGATGTTGCAAATTTTTAATTCACTGGCAAAACTGGTGCAGATCCGTGGAAATTCACAATTTGTGAAATTCACAAATTCCATTGCAGATGTAGCAACTTTTCCAGTGGATTTATTTTTAAATTAAAACCTTAACAAAGCCTCCCCTGAGAAGCTGTGCTATAAAATCCACCCCTCTCTGCTCCCCAAAAATGACAAAAACCATGACACCCCCTCCCATAATCCTGATGGCACCATCTTTTCTCCCCCCCTTCCTGTAAACTGCCGCTGTGGTGAAATAAAATGCTGCTGCTCTGACTGAGGTTGAAAAAGTAATCCCTTCCCCATCCACATGCCAATCATACTCCATCCACTTCTCCCCATTCCTCAACTCGAGACCCAGTATCTTTATTAGCAGTACACCCAGTCTCCCAACTCCCATCCTGCACCCCCCCCCTGGTGCTCATCACCATCCTCCTCTCAACTAGCATCCATAAAATTAATCTGAAATAAAGAAAACAGTCCCCTGGTGTGGCCATCTGTTCTATTCAGTCTCTGTGAATGAAGTAATGAATGGTGACATCTTTGCTCCTAGTAAAACCTGATTGGTTGACTATTCAGCCAGTCAGGTTTTACTAGGAGCAAAGATATTACTACTCATTCATTATCACCATTACAAGATGGACATGGAACAGAGCAGACACTATGCACAGGGGGAGTGTTTTCTTAATTCCAAGTTGATTTTTTGTATGTTGGTGGGGGAAGGGGCAGTAGGGACTAAAGGGGGATTGCATGGGGGTTGGGGAACTGGGAGTACTGCTAAATAAAAACAGTGGGACTTAGGAGGAAGGAGATGGGTGGAGCGTGTTTGGCACATGGTAGCAGGAATGGATTACTTTTTTAAGGTTCCACAGCATAATGGTGACAACTTTATGGCACAGAGTCAAAACAGCACAAGATTATGGCAACTGAAACAATCTGTGAACTCTGTTTGTGGGGAGCTGTGCTCCCCACACACCCCTTACTAAATATACCAACTCCGGAGGGGGATGGACCTCAGGGTGGTGGGTATAGAGAGTTTTTCCGATTGTGTCAGTCACCATAATCTGGTGCTGTTTTTACTCCATGCTATAAAGGAGTCACCGTTGAGATGGTATACACTTTTTCAACCACAGTCAGTGCAGCAGCATTTCATTTTGCTGCAGTAGCATTATGCCAGGGCAGAGGAGGAGAAAGGTGCCATTGAGTGGGTGTGATAGGGTATTATGTTTATCATTTTTGTGTTGGCGAGGGACTGTAGCGTGCAACTCACATTTGGATTCACCCATGAATTGGCAATTCACCATGCGAATTGGGCCAATTTGCCTGGTGAATAATAACATGATGTGCAGTCCATAGGTCCACAAATTTGCCAAAATTTGTAGATTTCTTCATGAAGCGAATTCACCAACTTTGTGCACCACTATTTGGTGGCATGCTTCCTTAGCTGTTATGCTGGCAGCACTGGGTTAAAACACTGAAACCAAAAACAAGGCAGTCAACTACTGCACAAAAAAAATAATCAAATTTAAAAATAAGGTGGTGAATGATAGCGCTTGGGAAAAAGAGCGAGTGCTACCACCACATTAAACACACAAAAAACAAACTACTTTTTAGCCCCCCACAACCCCCATTGTGGGGGGCTGTGTCCACTGAACCAGACCAACTTAAAATAACTACCTCCAGATGGGGGAGGCAGCTTGAGGATGGTGTTAAACCTCGGGGTGGGACTGTTTGGGAAGGGACAAGGAAACCAATTCAATGTGTGATCTGCTCAACCCTGGCTTTAAAAATGTAGTTATTTATTTTCAGAGGGGCTCCTGGTTGTGACCAATATCCATGAATGAATAAAGTCCAGTGTGCCCCCTTCCCCCCAAACTGCCTTAACAGGCCTGTCATGGAAGATTTTTTTATATAGGGGCTCTTAGTTATCAATTTTGGCCAAAATGTGAACAAGCCAAACCACTCCGTCAAACTGGCCCCAATCGGTTTGGTCCTGCACTTTAAATAATATTAAAAGTACCTTGCTGATCTGAGTTGAAGTCCTGCTGTTTTATTCTCTGTTTGCAAAGATAACACTCCAGCTTCCTTGTCTCACATTTATAAAGTACAGTCTACTAAGCATGGCTGGGAGCAAATCACTGGGAAAGAGTCACAGCTTTCCCCAAATTGTAAACCAATTCAATGTGTGACCTGCTCAACCCTGGCTTTATAAATGTATTCATTCATGAAGGGACAAGGAACCAAACAGTAAAAAAAAAAATAAAACAAGTGTTGCAGGACCGCTAACCAAACTGTGGTCTACTGATGCTCTGCTACCCTCCACTGCCTGTGGCTCTACCAGCTAAGCCACGGCAGCTGCTTGGCAGAGTGTCTCCCAGCAGAGCCTTTAGCCTCTGCTTCCCTTCATTCCAATACCCTATAGCTCTTTTTGTATGGTTATAGCTACAGGGATAGCACTAAACCGTACCTGCACTATAGTATCCCTGTAGCCATATTTTTACATGCCATTGTTATGGCACAGTTTTTGCTGCGCTGCTCTTCCCGCACCATATTGTCCCGGTACCCATCCTGGCTACTTCCACAACCCATGTACTTGAGCACTTTTTAAATGTTTTTTTCTTGTACTGTACGGTGACTTTAGTGTTCACGTACATGCACCTGTTCTTGTCACTTTGGTATTGCTGTTTCACTTCCTGCTTTATCTTCTCCCCAGGGTCACACCTGTAAGTGAGCACCAGCTCAGTATGCCTATCCCATTCATCAGATTTTAAATAAATAAAATAAAAAGTGAGAGAAGTTAACCATTGACACATTTGGTTCAGCTCAAGCCAGTCTCCATGAATCTGATCTGGCTTTGATAATGCAGCTGAAACGCATCAGATCTCAATCAGATCTCAATGCAGTAACTGGATAAGGGTAAAGTGGACTACAAATAGAGAATAAATAAAGGCCCTGAGTTCAGCAACAAATATGCCACTACTGGGAGTTACCGTGTCTGGGAAAGGGAGATGAAGTCTGTAATTATCAAGGCCACAGAGGTGTAGCACACTAAGCTAGATGAATAAATATTCTTTGCTGACCTCACAACCTTTACCTCCATGTGTCTCTTATTTAACTCCCAGCCAGTTTATATATTTTTCCTGGTCCCATGGATTTTTAAACTGTATCTTATCCATTCCTCCAAAAACATAACACAGCAAGAAATATACAAAAAGTGCTTCATGCAATAAAAAACATATTTTAAAAAAGAAATATACAAAAAATGAAAACATATTAAATTTCGGGCATTATATTGCTCTTCACAATATTTTACTACCCACTGATGGCAATATACCTCTATAGGTATACCTCTGTGGATCTATCAAAGGCCTTTGACACAGTGGACTACCCATTACTATTACACTTGGAGATAAAAGGTTTTAACAACAAGGTACTGAGGTGGTTCGAGCCTTACCTATATGGATGTACACAAGCAGTGGCTATCCAAGGGACATCAGTAGTAAGGGAATTGAATAGGGATGTGCCATAAGGATCAATATCAGGACTGCTTTTGTTCCTCATATTCATTGCCAAGCTTTCAAAAATATGTTCAGAGTGTACAGTAAAATTATATGCCGATGACACAGTCCTGCTGTTCCCTGCCAGAGATTGTCATAGCATTGAAAAAGTTCTTCAACAAGAATTTAACAAATTAGAATATTGGCTGGTTGAAAATAAATGTACTTTAAATATAAAGAAAACAAATGCAATGTTATTTAAGGCCAGAGCAGGAAGGGACAGCTCTCTGTTGCATGATATAGCGATTAACTCAATAAGGGGATCACTGATCGTTACAGATCTCCTCTTATAAAATACTTGGGCATGTAGGTTGACCCAGAATTGAATTTTGATGGTCACATACAGTAGATAAAATGTATGTTAAAGTTTCCCAAAAACTTGAGGCTCTTTGTAGACACACAAATTGCATGACCAGAGAGACAAGAGAAAAGTTGGTGAACTCAGTCATAATTGATTATGGTAGTTCTATTTATCATTCTGCAAACAAAAGCAACTTACAGAAATTAGATAGCTTGCAGTACTGTCTAGCCAGATTTGTATTAGGCTTAACTGGTCCATATGCAAAGTATTTTCACTGTACCATGCTTTTGCAGCTAGAGTGGACGTCCTTGGAAATTACAAGGGAGAAACTCCTATGTAGTTTTCTATTTAAATGTGCAAAAGGATTGGCTCCAGCACATCTATTGGAACAAATTACACCAGTATCTTCTGCATAGTCTTTACATGAAATTACAGGCAGAGGTTTGAAAAGTCCTAGAACAAGAGCTAGATATGGATGACTATGTTTTGAATGTATTGCTACAACTATTTGGAACTCTCTGCCCCTTAAATTACACCACATCCCTACATATTACAGTTTTTAGACAGCCCTTTTGGAATGGCACCCTTTGTAGCTGTTACCAGTACTAATTTTAATATATGTTTTAACTGGTTTTGTATGTAATGTTATGTACAGTATGTTGTACGCAGAAACACACAGGACGGCCCTGAAAACAGGTTTTGCCTTGTGCATTTAAACATAAATAAACTTAAACTTGAACTTGATAGGGTATGTGACATGGTCTGAATTAAGATATTATTGTTTTCATCATTTGAGGGTATTGGTCTATTGCTACTTCTGTTTGGGTCCTGCACAAATAAGGAGGTACATCTAAGGGACCTTTACAAAGCAGGGCATGCAGGGCACTTTGGGACCTGTGAAAATCAGAAAGTAAGTCATAATAACTTGCTTTATGCAGGGTAGTTTGGGCCAGCATTCCAAAGCATGACACAGGTCCTAACTTGCTTCCCAGAGGGCACAAAGGAGCATTGCCCTAATGTCTTGTGCTGTAACTTCATTGCTTTAAAAGATTTCGACTCCAAATTTTTGTCATGGTCTTTTTATCACTCCACCTCCTGAACGTGACAGCTCGGGTGTCTCTCATCCTCCAAACACCTCATTCCAGACTTGAAACCCCTCATGGCTGAGGCTGACCTGGATTTTGTGGTCATAATGAAGTCCTGTTGCACTGAGCACCATGACTGGGACATTGCCATACTGGGCTGCTCTGTGGTCAGGAAAGACAGGGAAGGGAGGAGAGTAGGAAGAATTGTTTTATGTGTGAGGGAGGGAATCAAGGCCACGAAACTACAGGAGCACCATGGGGAAAAGGTGGTGCTGGAGGTGATGTGGGTGTTCTGTACAGTGACTTTTTGGCTGGGATTTGAAAAATGACAGCTGATAGGGAGGGTAAAGGCACACTGAAGGAAAAATAAGGGAGTGTGTAATAAATGCATTCAAACTCTGCATGAAGGAAATGAGTAAAATCAGGAGGAAAAAGACTATTATGGGTCTCTAAGTAAGTGGCAAAGATGATGAAGGAAAAAAGTGTGTCTTTCAGGGGGTATAAAGACACACAGAGGAGGAGGACAGGGAGGTATATCTAGTAAAGCAGAGGAAAGCAGGTAAGGTGGTAAGCTGAGCAAAGGTACAGACAGAGGGGATGATTATTAAAAGGATTGATAAGGGGGATAAGACTTTCTTCAGATACTTAAGTGAGAATAGAAAAGCAAGGGGAGGGAGAATAAGGATTAGAAAGGCAGAGTGTGGAGACTGCACAGAAGAGGATCATGAAAAATCTGACATTCAAAACAAGTACTTCTGCTTAGTCTTCACAGTGGGGAGGCAACCAACAGGGAGTGACAGGAATGGGGGCGAGATTGACACAAGTCTATTCTCAGAGGAGAGATTTGAGAAGGTGGCTAAAGCTATTGGACTGGATGGGATACATCCAAGTATTCTTAAAGAACTAATGGAGGTGCTAGCTGCCCCCACTGAGGGCCTTATTCAACAGCTTACTTGAAACAGGTGTTGTTCCAGAGGACTGGAGAAGAGCTGACATGGTCCCTGGCTCTACATAACAATGGCAGCAGTGAGGAGGTTAGCTACTGTAGGCAGGTGCGCCTTACTTCAGTGTGTGGAGAAATTATTGGAAATCCTGCTAAGTCAAAGACTGGAAGAGGTATCTTGAATGCAATGGACTGAAAGACCAAAGGCAGCATGGACATACGGGGTGAGTGGTGGGGGGGAGGGGAGAGGTCATGCCAAATAAGTCTGATAGATTTCTTTGACTAGGTGATCAGGGAAACAAATCAGGGGGAGGGCAGTGGACATGGTCTGTCTTGACTTTAGCAAGGCCTTCAACAACATGCCACTCAAAAGGCTTATAAAGAAACTGAGCAGCCTTGGGGTGAGATCCAAAGTAGTGAACTAGTTTACAACCTGGTTAATGGATAGAAAAAAGAGGTGGTGGTAAATGTCACGCACTCTAAAAATGGAAGATTAACCAGTGTGGTGCCACAGGACTCAGTGCTTGGACTGGTCCTCTTCAATGTCTTCATCAATGAAATTGCAGAAGAAATTGAAGGAAAGTTATGTCTTTTTGCAGATGATACCAAAATCTGCAATATGATGGACACTTGGGAGGGGTCAGAGAGAATGCACAGGAATCTTTGAAAACTTAAGAAGTGGTTAAGGACATGGCAGTTGGGGTAGAATGCCAAAAAGTGCAAAATCATGGGTCTAGGGCATAGGAACCAAGGAGTTAAGTATAGTATGTGTGAGTACTAAACAGGAAAGGGACCTTAAGGTTATCATATCTGATAACCTCAATGTGGCAGGGCAGTATGACACAGTAGTGGTTAGGGCTAGTGGGATACTGGCATGCATAAGGAAGTCTATTTCTAGCAGGTGGAGGGAAGTGGCATTGCCACTGTATCACTCGCTGGTGAGACCCCACTCAGAGTACTGTGTCCAGTTTTGAAGGTAACACCTCAGAAAGGACATAGATAAGGTGGAAGCAGTTCAGAAGAGGCCAACTAAAATGGAGCAAGGAGTTACATGAGAAGCCCTATGAGGAGAGACTAAGGGATCTCGACATGTACACACTGGAAGAGAGGAGGGTGAGAGGTGACATGATAGAGACTTATAAGTACCTTACTGTGATAAACAGGATGCAGGACGGGAGTCTCTTTCAAATGGGAAAAAGCACCAGGACCAATGGGTATGCGATGGAGGTGGGGGGGAGGAGTTGAAGAGAGATATGAAGAAATATATTTTCACTGAAACAGTGGTAGATGCCTGGAACAGACCGCCAGCAGAAGTGTTGGGGCAAAAATAGTAGGGGGCTTCAAGCATGCATGGGATAGACATATGGTGCAGTATATTAGAAAACAGGCAAGGAGGAGGGAGGGCTGCCAGAGACCAGTTAGGGTCTGCAGAGAGAGATTGCCTAGGGAACATCTGGGCAGACTGGGTGAGCCAAACAGTCCTCTTCTGACAACAAATTCTATGTTTCTGTGTTTGTGTCTGTAAATGTAATCAAGTCAGTGACTATTTTGTAGAATCTTGAGAAATAAAGTGATGTCTCTGAGGAGCAGTTTATAAGTTGTTGACTACAACTTGTACCACAGTGACATCACTTTTTTGTCTAAAGACAGAAGCACAGAAACATATAAATTGTCAGCAGATAAGGACCGCTAGGCCCATCTAGTCTGCCTGTAAGCCCTATACTTGTTTGTGGTTTCTGACCCTATCTGGTCAGTGGCTTGTCGCCCCGACTTCCCACCTCTAAGGTTCCATTATGCTTGTCCCAGGCATGTTTAAATCCCTCCACTCTGCTCATCCCACCACCTCCTGTGGCAGACCATTCCATTTTTCCACCACCCTCTCCATGAAAAAAAACTTTCTCACATTTCCCCTTAACCTGCCTCCCTCCAATTTCATATCATGTTCCCATGTTCTTGTACTTCTTCTGTATTGGAAGATGTCTCCCCCCACACCCTGTTAATACCCTTAAGGTACTTGAATGTTTCTATCATGTCGCGAGGGCAGGAGTCCCCAAGCCCTCCCCACAGCCCTTTGAAAAGAGAGACGGACCCCCCCGGACCACGACGAGGAACACTGCAAGGCGGAGGTCGGGTCGCGAGGGCAGGAGTCTAAGCCCTCCCACAGCCCTTTGAAAGAGAGCGGACCCCCGGACCACACCGAGGAACACTGCAAAGAGCGGAGGTCGGGTCGTGAGGGCAGGAGTCCCCCGCCCTCCACAGCCCTTTGAAAAGAGATGGACCCCCCAGACCACGCCCGAGAACACTGCAAAGGCGGAGGTCGGGTGCGAGGCAGGAGTCCCCACCTCCACACAGCCCTTTGAAAGAGAGCGGACCCCCGGACCACACCGAGGAACACTGCAAAGGTAGCGGAGTTTTTTTCCTGCAGCTGCTTCCCTGTGCCAAGAGGAGCTGTACCACACCACATTGTTTGAATTTGGTGCCTTTTTAGATCACAGTACTGCCTTGAATTTTAAACTGCTGGTGTGCACTGAGTGTTTCCACAGCTCTCTGCCTCCAGTCCTGTTAACTGCAGAATTTTGTGTTCAATTTAAGGGAGAGAACTGTTAGTCTGGGCAGAATTTAAAGCAGGGTTTTTGTCTGAAATGTTACTGCCTATGCACAGCCTAGCCCAGGGGTAGATACTGCTTGTGAAGGATAAGGGGAGTTGCAGGAATCTCCGCGGCTACAGTCTGCTGCTCGGGGCTCTCCCACATTTGCTCTTTTTTTCCAAGGCTAATTCTGTAATCCCCGGGTTGCGATTTTTACCACGGCACTTTTGATTTTGCCCTACATATAAGAGTCTGATCTCCCCAAGCTATTATTAGCATTTGAAAGCACGCTCCACCTTCTAGCCACTCACCTGTATTTAAGCCCTTCTCCTTCTTTCTGCAGAGCGGAGGTCAGGTCGTGAGGGCAGGAGTCCCCAAGCCCTCCCCACAGCCCTTTGAAAAGAGGGACGGACCCCCCCCCCGGACCACGTCGAGGAACACTGCAAAGGTAGCCAGGGTTTTTTTCCTGCAGCTGCTTCCCTGAGCCAAGAGGAGCTCTAGCCCCACCTGCGCTATGCGCAGGCTCCCCACCACCCCAACCACCACCCTTGGTCGGCTTGTCTTTATATAGTGGAGGTGCTATCATACCTCATGAGCTTGTGAACCAATCAGCGCACTTTCCCACTAGTCCCTTATACTGCTCCACCACTAGCGGCCACCGCTGAGCAGACTGTGTTTCCCTCCTTGCACACAAGGAATTACTTGAAAAAAAAAAATTGCAGTTTCTCACTGCAATTATTACCATGCTTTGCATAGCCTCATCCTCCCTCCCTCCCTCAGCCAATCCTACCCTACCTGACCCTGTGCCACCTCTCACCTTAACTCTCAAGCCTACACCCCACTACTACTCTGCTCCAGTTAAACACTGCCTACACCTGGGGCACAACTGGACCCTGGGGGCCTCTATCCTCCCCCCCCTTCTTTCCACGCTGCAACACCTGCTCTATATCTCCCAATCTTCTCAGCCCCAAAGGCAAACTCAACTCCCGCAATTCAACCCACCCGGAGGGGCGCACTGATAAAGATCATGCGCCAATTAAAGCACGCCCTGGTATTCCTGCTGCTCATAGCAGGGGACGTTGAACGGAACCCTGGTCCACAGGCACCCATGGCTGCCCTACCACCAGCACAACCCACACACCTCCCCAAAGGTCTCAAAACCGTGCACATAAATATATGTAGCATCCTAAATAAAATTGCTGCCCTACAAACAACTGTCCTTGCCCTTCGCCCAGACATCGTAATCATCACAGAGTCATGGCTGAAGCCCCATCACCGGGATGAGGAATTCTCAATACCTGAGTTCTCACTAATCCACCAAGACAGGCAGGGGGAGAAAGAAGGGTGGCGGCGCTGCCATGTATGTCGCCTCAAATCTCCAGTTTTCTGTATTCACCTCACCACCACCCTCAGTAAACATAGATTCCCTCCTGATCAAAATCCCTCTGCTCCACTCTATCCCAGTATGCTTATCTTGGTCATACTGCCCACTGGACACACCACTAACCAGTATCCTCGAACACCTAGGCAACCTGAGGGCCTTCACAGAAGGCGGAGAACTCCACATCCTCGGGGATTTCAATCTGAACTGGCTGGGATGTGCAGCATCAAAGACATGCTGCCAAATAAGTGCACTAAACTTGCATCAGCAAATAGGGGAACCCACCCGCCTAAACCACAAATCTAAGAAACACACACTACTGGACTGGACACTTACTACCCACCCACATAGGATACTCAAAGCCGGCCTCCTACCAGACTCCCTTAGCGACCACCATATGATTTACATAGTGCGCAAAATCTTCCATCCCCGGCTCCCCCCCCCGTCTGCTGCGCTGCAGAGCTTGCAAATCACTGGATCTGCCTGCACTCCTAAACGCCCTCACCACCATTGACTGGTCTCCCATCACTAGCGCCACCACCATGGACAAGGCCCTGAGCTACTTCTCTACAAATTTCCTCACTATCTGGGACATATATGCCCCACTAAGGAGATCCAGAGTCAGGGGCTCCCACTTACCCTGGGTAACCTCAAACCTCATGGAACAACTCCGAGCCAGAGACTGGGCCTGGAAACCTTTCAAGGCCACTGGTTCTCATTTGGCCCAGCAACAATACTGGTCCCTTCAAAATGCCTGCACAAGACTCATACGGCAGTCCAAATCAAACTACTTCAAAATGATGTTTAAAAAAAACCACACCCACCCTTCTCAATTCTGGAAATCCATAAAATCCCTCCTCACTCCACCAACCCAACCCCCCACCCCCACTCTCAACCTCGCAGGCAGAATCATAAATGACCCTTGCCAGGTTGCATCTGAGGTTAATGCCCTCTTCTCCTCCGCTACTGCCTCCCCCTCCTCCTACCCCCACCCCACCCACCACCACTCGTTCTCCCCAAGGCTCCCCCTGATCTCACCAACGCACCACCCTGGGCCTCCTTCTCGCTCCGCCCAGTCACTCCAGACCAGGTGCTAAAAATTCTACACTCACTTAACACAACCAAAGGAAAATGTCCATCGGGATTAGATTCTAAAATGCTCCAACTCTCTGCCTTGGCCTTAGCCTACCCCCTAACCATGCTCTATAATCTGTCCTTTAAATTAGGTGCTGTCCCCACAAAATGGAAACAGGCCACAGTCATTCCGCTCCCTAAGGGAGGAGACCTCTCCTCCCCATCAAACTATCGGCCTATATCTCTGCTCACCATCCTAGCCAAAATTCAAGAGTGCCTTGTTCTATCCCAGCTACACAACTATCTAGATACAATCTCCTTTTTCACCCCCTTTCAAGCCGGTTTCAGAAAAAATCACTCCACCACCACATCCCTCCTTCACCTCACCAACTCCATCCTTACAGGCATTGACAATGGGGAAATTACTGCAGCTATTTTCATAGACCTGGCAAAAGCCTTCGACACGGTCTCACACCCCCTGTTGCTATCTAAACTTGCCCAAACTGGTCTGTCGACGGCAGCATTCAGTTGGTTCCACTCATACCTATCAGGCAGGCCACAAGCAGTCTGCATCGGTACGGCTCTATCCACCCCCCTCCCTGTCACCAGCGGCATACCTCAAGGGTCTGTACTCGGCCTGCTGCTTTTCTCAATCTTCCTCAATGACCTGCCTGCTGTCTGCACGCAATCTGGTATCCATATGTATGCAGACGATACGCTGCAATTTGCCTCTGGCCCATCTGGAACCACTGTAGCATCTCACCTTCAGAAGGACTTTGACTCCATCCAACGCTGGTTCATTGAGAACCAACTATTCCTAAACTCAAAAAAAACTGTCTCCCTCACCTTCGGCTCCCGAGCCAAACTAACCCGGCTTACTGATGCACCCATCTTCTATACCTTGGATAGGACTCTGCTTGAGGCCTGCTCCACATATCGCTATCTCGGCGTCTGGATGGATCAGCACCTTGACTTCTCAGTGCATGTAGAGGCTGTGCAAAAAAAATTACATCCCATGCTGGGAGCTCTCTATCGAAACAAGTTCTGCATCCCTCTACCAACCAGGCAAGCAATGGTACAAAAAATGATCCTCCCAATTTTTGACTACGGCGATGTCATCTACAGTGCCGCCCCCCAAACATCCTTAGCCAGGCTCGACCCCATTTTCAACTCCTTCTGCCGGTTCACTTTGGACCGTCCTCCCAACACCCACCACTGTGACCTCTACCAGTCCCTTAACCTTCCATCACTCCAAAATCGGCGATTGCTGCACTGTACTAGAATTACTGCTAAATTCTGGTCACATACTCTGCCCTCTTACCTACCAACATCTCTAACCGCCATCCTTCCACCTACCTACAATCTCAGGAACTCTGACTCCAGGCTCCCTCACATTCCCAACAGATCCACCCAATCAGGTCTGGTAGCTTTCAGCTTCAGACTGCCCAAATTATGGAACTCTCTAGCAGCCGACATCAGACTCACCACAAGTACTCTCCAACGAAATGCCCTCCTCAAAATGCATTTTGCTACCAACTGCTCATGCTTTCCCCATCGCTGAATTCCCTGCTCAACTCTTATCAACTATCCTGGGCTCCATTTCAAAATCAGTACCATACGCCACTTAATCCTTCCTCTGTTGCTGTAGATATGCACACCTACCCATATAGTAGATAATCTAATCACACTTTGTAATTGTTGAAATTTCTACCATGCTACTATATCACTGCCTGTAATACTCTTCATTTTGTATAAACCATTATGCATCTCAGTTACTGCACCCATCCTACTGGGCCATTGCTTGTTATCTGCAAATTATGTATGTACTGTTTTTTTTTGTATTATGTGCTGCACTCTTGTAACCCCCTACCCCAGGGTGCATCTGGAATCGAGCGGTACTCTGCTCAGTATGCCTTTCCTGGTAAATCTCTTAAATAAATAAATAAATAAATGTCCCCCAAATCCCTCCTCTCCTCCAGCAAGTACATACTGAGGTCCGTCAATCTCTCTTCATACGTTTTGTGGTGCAAGCCCTATACCATCTAAGTCACCCTTCTCAGGACCGCCTCTAGCCTATCAATGTCCTTGCAAAGGTGTGGCCTCCAGAAGTGCACACAGTACTCTAGGTGAGGCCTCACTAGTGTTTTATACAATGGCATCACTACCTCCCACCTTCTGCTAGTGATACCTCTGCCTATGCACACCAGCATGCCACTGGATTTCCCTGCAGCCTGTGTGCTCTGCTTAGACACCTTTAGATCATCTGAAATGATAACCCCCAGGCCCTTTCTTCCTTGGTGATTGTCAGCACCTCTCCCCATCCTGTAGCTCTCCCCAGGGGTCCCTCTCCCCAGGTGCATTATTTTGTGCTTCTTGGAATTGAACCTCAGTTGCCACACTTTAGACTATTTTTCAAGCTTCTCCATGCCCCTCCTCATTTTCTCCACCCTGTCCAGAGTATCCACCCTGTTGCAGATCTTAGTACAATCCACAAACAGGCAGACCTTTTCCTCCAGCCCTTCCACAATGTCACTAATGAAGACATTGAACAGGACTGTCCCAAGGATTGATCCCTGAGGTACCCTGCTGGTCAACCCACTCTCCCCAGATTGGATCCCATTTACCACCACCATCTACCACCTGTCAGTCAGCCAGTTCCTAACCCATTTTACCTTCTTCTGCCCCATGCCCAGACTACCCATCTAGTTAACCAACCTTTAGTGCGATGGTATTGAAGGACTTGCTTCTGCATTGATTCAGTTTACAGATGGTTTAGATATTTTTAACTCAGAACACTTGATACCTATAGGCACTTCCAGTATCTCTTTGAATGATCTTTTCTGTGGTCTTTCAGATGTTGATTAATCCAGTAACATTTATTTCCCATTTTAATCCTGGACTGTTATCTATTTATTTTTTATTTTACAATTTAAATTACTCATGATAGCCTGTGGAGTACTGCTTGATCCCATTTTCATAGCTGAGCAGACTGGAGCACTCGGAGTCTGTGACTTGTCAAAAGTTGCAGAGTATTTGGCTCTAGTGGGACTTGAGAGCATACTCCTCCTTGTTTTGTGTTTTTTCATTCCAAGCAAAACCTCACTGGATAACAGTCCATGGATCTAGTGGGATTTGAACCTGTGATCATCTGGTTCTCAAGCCAGTGATTTACCACTAGGCCACACTACCTCTTTTGAAAATTATAAGTCCTATCAATACAGTTTTCACATGCTGCTACATACTGGTTTATACAGTGATAGACATCATATATGGTTCAAGGTTTACTGATGTATAGCCTTATGTATCTTCATGCATCAATACATGAAAGTTGTATATTTAGTTCATATCCATATTGAAATTATTACAATGATTATAAGCTTAACTTTCTTAGAAAACAATATTACGTTTGTAACCCTAATGTTTCTACAGTTAGCCCTTGACAAAGAAATTATGTTTGGAAAGGATTAATTTGGGAACTATTAGACTGAGGGACATAATTTTTTTTAAGAAAGCTTTGCATCAGAACAGTTTGGGTAAGTCCTACCAATACAGCATCCATGTGCTGATACATGTTGATATACTGCATAGATATATAACTTTAATCAGTCTGAAGTAATATCTCTACATCATTTCTTACCCTATCATCATATTCTGCTACACTAGGGGTATGTAATGGCCTGCCTGAAAATATGCCAGGTATCATTATGACTCATGGGACAGAGCCATAACTCACAAGTATGTAAGCCAGTTCAGGGTCTAAGGCTCATTCAAAATGAAGGACTGAGCTGTGTTGCAAAAGACAATAAATAGGAATCTGAAACTGCACAAACAAAATTGAAACATGGAAACATAGAAACTGACAGCAGATTGTGAAAGAGTGCTGTGCACCCCCCCCAAACTCCTGCCTTTTTCTAGTGTATTAAGCCTACTGCAGTAGCACTTTTGTCTTTCATTTCTATCCTTTCCTTTCTCCATACTTTAATTTCCCCTTTTTCCAGGCAGCTCACCTGGGAAATAGGACTAATTTATCCCTTTATTCTTATTTCCATACCTTGGGCAGGCACCTGGAGATCCAGTACTCGGACCCCCAACAGAGGATACTGTTTGTAAGCTGGAACAGAGAAGCTATACTCTCTGTTAGCGTTGAGTCTACCTTACGGCTGAATAGGTTTGTAAGGTAGAGGCATCAGAATTGCACTAACGAGAGGTAGAAAACCCTCGCAGTGCATTTTTACAAACATACAATGATGTGTAAGCAGTTTTCAGGTATTGTCAAAATGTAGGAAAAAGAGTAAACACTATGAAAACTGTGGCCCCATCCTGGACCATCTTATTTAGGGACTAAGACCTGCAAACACACACAGTTATTGTGTTTGACTAACAGTTGTATTTGTTTTATGGTTTATAAAAGGGCTTAGTGTTCCTAAGTGTAGCACAGAAGAATTACAGTAGTTTGTTTCTTCAAGTACATCTGTGCTACACGGTGTCTTGCTATGCTAAGCATTGAGCAGAAAGGCTGCAAAGCAGGAAATACTGAAATAAAACTCATGAGGAACTGCTAGACAAAGTGTACATAATTTTAGAATTTCTACCTTTTCCATACAGTGTTTCATTTCCTTTTGGTATTCCTGTGTCTCAGTTACAATAGAAAGCCAGGAATGTTGTAAAGGCCAAAGGCTTACCTTAACTGTTCCCCATTCTGGAAAGTTCCTCTTATGGTGCTCAGTGTTCCTGCTGCTCCAGCTATGTCCTAAGGAGGCAGCCGGCCCACTGTTCACCCTAGAAATACTATAGACAGGTAAGGGGAGGGGCTAACTCAGGCAATAAGCTGTTTTTGTGTTAATATTGGGAATTATTGCATTTCAGGGATATGTATGTACTTGAATAAAGATATGTAGACGTTCCCTGTATGTAAAAGTAAATAAATGTGTGTTGTAAAGGTTTTGCTTATGCAAGGTGTTTAAGGGGTGGAGCTAAAGGTTTGGTCACCTGATGGTTCCCAGGTATAAAAGGGAGCTCACTGTGGTAACCCCTTCAGATTCAGTCTGGGATCAGCTAGTTATTGATCCCTGAGTGGAGGTCTGTGCCTATACAGACCTAGACTCCATTTGCTAAAGAGAGGTGATGATTGTTGGCTAGACTGCTTTACAGCACGAGTGTTTTGTTTTTTTCATCTGTTTTCTTATTTTGCCGTTTATGAGTTCATTGTAATTTTGTCGTTTGTTTTCTCACCATCCTTTGAAGAAACTGAATAAACTAGTGGCTTGGTAATTGCCTTGCCACCATTGTTCTTCTGTGTCCAGTGTCTATCCATACACCCACACACCACGACACAGATAAGGACTGCTTGGCCCACTTAGTCTGCCCATTTTCCATACCTACTGCAATACCGCAGATCCTACTTGATCTCCAGCTTTTAACCCCTATTTTCTATTGCTAGGGTTCTCTTGTGCCTATCCCATGCATTCTTGAATTCGCCTACCATTTTTGCCCCCACCACCTCTGCTGAGAGGCTGTTCCATGCATCCACCACCATTTCTGTGAAAAAAATACTTCTTCATGTTACCCCTGTGCTTACCACCCTCCAGTCTCATATCATGATCCCTTGTTCTTGAACATCTTTTTTTCTGAAAGATGCTACCCTCTTGTTCCATATTTATGCCCTTGAGGTATTTGAAGGCCTCTATCATATCTCACCTCTCTGTCTTGTCTTCCATAATATACATATTGAGGTCCTCTAGTCTCTCCTTATATGACTTTTGGTTCAGACCTGCACCATTTTTGTTGCCCTTCTCTGAACTGCTTCTACCATCTCTATGTCCTTCCTGAGATGTTGCCTCCAGAACTGCACACAGTAGTCCAGATGGGGTCTCACCAAAGATTTGTACAATGGTATAACCAGCTGCTTTTTTATGCTGGTGATACATCTCTCTATGCACTCCAGCATCCCACTGGCTTTCCCAACAGACTTATCACAATGCTTGGTCACCTTTAGGTCATCAGATATGATTACCCCCAGGTCCTTTTCCTGATTGGTGGTCATCAGTACCCTCCCCATCATGTACTTTTGCCCTGGATTTCTGTGCCCCAAACGCAAAATTTTATACTTATTTGCATTGAATCTTAGCTGCCACACTCTTGACCACTCCTCAAGCCTGCTTAGGTCCCTCCTCATTTTTTCCACCCCTACCCCAGAGTGTCAACCCTGTTGCAGAGCTTAGTGTCATCTACAAAGAGGCATACCATCTCTTCCATCCCCTCTGCAATGTCACTTATGAAGACATTAAAGAGGACTGGCCCCAGAACTGATCCTTGTGGCACCCTGCTGGTCACTGTTCTCTCCTTGCAGTGAACCCTGTGTACCACCATGCTCTGTGTTCTATCTCTTAACCAATTTCTGACGCAGTTTACTACCTTGGGACCCACTTCTAGGCTGCCCACATTGTTTACAAGCCTCCTATGTGGGACGGTATTGAAGACCTTGCTGAAATCCAGGTAGAACACATCCAACACCCCCTCCACGATCTAATTCCCTGGTGACCCAGTCAAAGAAATCTATCACATTTGATTGACATGACCTTCCTTCTGTGAATCCACGCTGCTTAGCATCCTGTGATCTGTTGGATTTAAGATATACCACAGTCCTTTCCCTTAGCAGTGATTCCATTATTTTCCCCACTACTGAGGTCAGGCTGACTGGCCCCTAATTGCTAGCCCCTTCCCTGCTCACACTTTTGTGGAGATGGACAACATCTGCCCTCCTCCAGTCCACTGAAACCACTCCCATTTCCAGCAATTTGTTGAACACAGCTGTCAGTGGTGCTGTGAGCACCTCTCTAAGCTCCTTTAATATCCTTGGATATGTCCCATCTAGCCCCATTGCCTTATCCACTCTCAGTTTCGTGAGTTCCTTTGGGACTCTCGCCTCTGTAAATGGACTGCTGTCCACCTCCCTTTCATCAATGCTTCTGTCGTTTAACTGTGGTCACACACGGTCCCTTTCTTCTGTGAATACTGAACAAAAATATTTCTTCAGGATTGCTGCTTTCTCCAGGTCCACCTCTGCACACTCACCTCCTTCCCCTTTCAGGGTAACAATCCCACACCTGGCCTTTCACTAACATACAGTACCTGAAGAATGTCTTGTCCCCCTTCATTACTGCCTGTGCTATTTTTTTCCTCCACTTGTACCTTTGTGCTTCTGACTGCTTTTTCTGCCTCCCTCTGTGTTTCTACATTCACTTTCCTGTCGTCCACCATCTTTGTTTCCTTGTACCTCCTGAATGCCAGCCTTTTTGCTCTTACCTTCCACGGCCATTTCCTTTAAGAACCATAGTGGTTTTTGTTACCTCTTTGCTTTTGCTTAATTGCCTAATGCCAATGTTTGTTGCCTTCTCTATGGCTCCTTTTAGTTTCACCCACTGTTCTCTACCCCCCCATCCCCCCCCCACACTGGGGCTTTTCTGAGACATTTCACCATCTTTACAAAGTCGGCCCATCTGAAGTCCAGGACCCTCACTTTTGTGTGGTTTGACTCTGCCACTGTTCTCACATTGAACCACACCATATGGTGATCACTGGACCCCAGGTGGCTTCCCACCATGACATCTGCAACTCTGTCACCATTGGTGAGTACTAGATTCAGTATTGCTCCCTACCTGGAGGGCATATATTTGTGTCAGGCTTCAACTTCTAGCAGATTTCTTACAGCACAACTGCATTCTTCAAGTTCTGATAGCCTAAACATTAAAAGGCAGCCCATGCTGTACCTCAAGCAAGTCAGTCTGGAAAGTCAAGGTGGTCATGAAATAACCTTGTGTGGTCTGAGAGGATTTCGCAGTCTTGTCATTTTGCTTGCTACTGACATTTCTTCTGCTTGCTTGCCAGCATTGTCAAGATTAATAAATAGACCTTATTGTCATGCTTGCACTACAGAGAAGATTACAATACGATAAACTCCAAAATCGTTTAAAACACCTCAGTTTACATAACATTTCATCCTTCTTTGCAAATTTGTATATGTGGGCATCAGGAACAAATATAATAGGTTTCCCTTCTTACAGAATAGGATCCTGTCTCTCTGGAATTGTTAGAATTTTATCCCTAGTCTGAACACTATCTGTCATCATGAAAAGGCCACTTGGGGTGACCTTGTAGGTGTTTCAAATATTACAGGCTCACAAAACATTGAGTGATAGAATCTGCTGGAGGTAAGTATGAACTGATGCTGAATTTGCATTCAGAGAATACGTCAAAATCTGGCATTTTGGACACTGGAGAAACAAATCCGAAGAAATTCATTTTTCCTTCAACACTTTGGCACTTCAATGTCAGGCTGCATCATATTTTAAGTGAAGCACATTTTAAGCATGTCCAAATTGTTGGCAAGCCACATGACCTACAGCTGCCAATCAACATTTCTGGAGATCAAGGGCGCTTTGTGCTGCGCACATCTCAATATCTTTTAAAGCTGTCACTCACAGGTTAAGGACCTGTGACAGCAGTGATAACTGAGGAACCACCTTTAATGTGAAAAAGAATACATTTTGGTCAGAAAAAAATAGAAATCATAACAGAAACTCACATTATTATTCCTGTTAGCTAATTCTGACTTTATTTACCTTTAGTTACAGGCTGACTAGTGACATTTTGCTGGAGAGGAGAGGAGAGGAGAGAAGAGAAGAGAGTACACAATGTAAGCTTGCACTGGCAGCTGCAGGCCTAGCAGCAGGAACAGGGCAAAGTGAATTTATCAGACTGGGAAAAGAGTGCTGTCCTCCCCTCACCTGGTGACTCTCATCTAGAACTGGGGAGCGGTTGTCAGGTGGTGATGCGGGAACTAAGACATGAAAACAGGGCTTCATTAAGCTGGCACCTTCCCATTTTCTCCCCTCCTCTCCTTGCCATGACAGCATGTAAGTGTGTGCATGTGGAGTCGCACACATGCTACAGAACTGCATCCCTTCCCTACTGCATCTCTCTTACTCTGGTGCTGCCACATGACCTCCACCAGGTAGCAGCCACGGAGTGAGATGGAGCCCCTTCCCACCCTGTGAGAGTAGAGCAGTCCAGTGGACATGCAATCATCTCCCTCCCAGTCAACTCCTGCACCCCAAACTTGGGTCACTGGTGTAGGAACAGGTAATGCACACTAGGCATCTAAGCCCTCTTCATCACTGGGCAGGCCTTGCAGGGAGGAGTTTCAAAAGATTTATTTGACAAATTGACAAAACAGCTTGATCTGGTTCAATTTCAGTTGCTTACTATCTGTATCCCCCCTCCCCCCAGTCACCCCTGAAAAAGGGGCTTCTAGGCCCAGTGGGCTTATCAGGTCAGCAAAATTCAATAAATAATTAAATAAGTTTTTTACTGAGTGTTGCTAGTACAGACAGCACAACAATTGATATTTTGTTTTTATTTTTTCCCCTGCAGCAGGAACAGGGCAGATTGCATTTAGCAGACTAGGACAGGTGCAGAGGAGATTTGAGATTTTAATGATTTGGCGTTTTATATTTTTTTGACTGCTAGTGGTGTAGAAAGGCACTGAAACTCATCTTTTTATTATATTTTGTCCTCATGAGTGAGACTGTCAACCAGTCAACCACTGAGTAAGTGAAAAATAAAGTAGACTGTAGTGTGATGCACAAGGTATGTTTGTGGGATGGTGTGTGATCTCTGTGAGGATGGGAGGGGTAATCTGGTTATGTCACTCATCTCTATCACTTTGTGAGTCGAACAGCACTGCAGCTTGTCCATACACCAGGCATGCATGCATGTCATGTGGGCATTTAAGAATCAGCAACTGTGAGTCATCACTGTTAGCATCTGATAGTAATTGCACCGTGTCATCTGTTATGTGTGTACTATCAATGTGTGTGGAAAACATGAAGAGAAGAGTAGCAGGAGAAAGGGATAAGGGGGAATGAAAGGCACAGATAAATGTTCCACAATACCTGTTCCAAGTAGAAGTTCTGCAGGCAGTGGTAATGGAGATGGGTCTGGTCATGGTGGAACAGGGAGTGGGAATCATGGTCATGGGGCTGTAAGGACAAGGGCAGGATGCATTGTAGTACACCCAAAGAATCCATGGTTCATTAGTCCACAGAAGTACACTAGTTCCACTCCCACTGCAGTTCAAGCAGCCTTCAATCCCTTCCAGCCATCCTGTGCATCTGGTGACAAAACCATTCTGACCAATCCTATTTCATTTCATTTTATGTGTTTGAAATTGCAGGTAGGTACACTGGAATATACATTCATTTTCAGGTATGACCTGAAGTCAAAGTAATGACAAATGACTTACAATACATAATACAATAATAACAAAACATAAATATTAAACATGATATCAATGCTACTTGAACATACACTTGTACTTTTAAAATAGTGGAGGACGGCTGCTGAAAATTATTTAATAGAGGGGGAAAGCTTCACATGAGTTGGCAATGAGTTCTACACAGAAGCAGCACAGTAAGCAAAGGTTCTATTCCCACCATTTATGTGCATTAATAGTAGAACCAATTGATGTTTTTGAGAAGATCATGACTCATGAGTAGGAGTATATTTGACCTAAGGATCACGTAATGAGGTTGGAACACCCAAATTCATAATTTTGAATATGATTCATGACATAGATAATTTATAATTATTCTGTATGAATAACCAATCAAGTTTGTTAAGTATTTCACAGTGGTAAGTTCAATGTGGAGCCAAAAGTAAACAATATACCAATTTTTTGTCAGTGTACTTTTTTTTGTGAAATAGTACTAGCAGGTGCAGTGTCAATAATAACAGAAGTGTAATTCAATATGGGAAGAAGATTTTGCTGTGTTATGGCAAGGCATTTTTTTTTACTTAAAAGATTGCATAATCAATAAAGGATTCCATTTTTGAATAAATCTTAGCCGTGATTTTGTCCATATGTATATTAAATCTTAAAGATGAATCCAATGTTACACCAATATATTTAAATATGTCCACAGTCTCAATTTGTCTTCTGTCAAAAGCATGCACTTTGAAATTGTCAAAAAATAATTTCAGTTTGGGATCTGAACCAAATAGCATGGCTTTAGTTTTCATTTTATTTAAAACAAGATTGTTTTGGCAAAGCCTGTTCTGTACATTAATAAATTTGCAACTGAGGGTGAAATTAAATTCTGAGACAGATGGATTGTGAGTCAACAAGGCAGCATCATCTGCATATAACAACAAATCACAGTTTTAAGCAGCATGTGAAATCGGGTCTAGAAAAAGAGAAAAGCAAAGGGTCCAGTAACCAGACTTGGGTTTGAATCCCACAGCTTCCACTTACATACTGTGTGACGCTGAGCAAGTTATTTAACTTCCTTGTGCTCCCAGGTCGCTCCTGTAAAAAAGTTTTCAGCTTAGTGTGCTATTTCTGGTTAAATAACTAAAAAAAAAATTAACACACTGGAACTTGTTAGTGAGACAATCATCAAACCAGTCCAGTGCAGAATTTCACAGCCTCATGTACTTAAGGCGATTCAGTAAAAGAGAGTGGTCAATTAGGTTGAATGCCTTGGTTAGGTTCATGAACACTGCCCCATGAGGCAACCAGACTCTGTTGCCCTGTGGACGGCATCCATAAACCTAACCAAGTCTCGATGCTGTATCCCCTCTTAAAACCATGCTGATTAGTGGACATCAAATCATGTGACTTAATGTGTTTGTTAAGCTGTTAATAAACAATTTTCTTTTGCACCTTAGACAGGGCCAATAAACTAGAGATAGGACTGTAATTACAGAATTCAGACTGAGATCCTGATTTATGTATTGGTATTACGTAAGATTTTTTCCCATAAATTCTGCACTTGTCCAGTTTGAAAAGATAAATTAAATATTAAACTAATAGGGTAAGCAATTTTGGGAGCAACAAGTACCAAACGTTTGGGAGGCAACTCAAACTGTGCTTCTAACAGTCTTTAGCTAGAACCTTGATCTATTTAGGTTAATATCCTGATTGGTACATGCTTTACCATATAAGTCTTTCTGATAAGAATCCAAATTAATGAACTGTGACTTAAATTCTTCAGCATTTAAGGCAGGATTGGTTAGTAGCTCGGCATCCTTAAATGTACCAGTACTGTTTTCAATAGGAGGGGAAAAAGGGATCTGATTGATCCCCAGAATGTTTTGGGGTTTGACAAATGTTCTGTTTGTTGCTGCTTGAAATAAGCAATATCCCTATCTTTCATAATCTTAAAAAGGTCCTTATTAAGCCATTGTTCATTCCTTCCACTAACTCTTTTTCTAATGATTGGTACATATGTATTTACTTCTTCCATAAAAGTCCTAATAAAGCAATCGAATGCACAGTCTATGTTAGGTATACGTTTTAAATAAGAACAATCCACTTCTGACAGCCTATGTAAAAAGCCAGAAATATCAATTTTAGAGTAATTTCGTGCTTTCTAATTTTAGTGGAAGATTTTATTGTTCCCCCATCCTTCCAGATTCCAAATATAGGATGGTGATGGTTGATTGTATCGGAAATTAAGCCACTAGCTGCAATATGTTCATTTCTATTTGTTAGAAAGCAATCCTAGTCTCCCCCCCACCCTTGTCCTTCTACACGTGCATCCATCTCCATACTCAAGAGTATAGAAGTGATTCATCCAGTAATGGAAAGTCAAGTTCCTCAACAAAAAAAATATCTAGTATTGACTGCCCAATTACTTAAAGTCTCCAATGCCATGGTCACTAGCAACTTCTGAAAACAGCAGGAGGAAATGATGTCAAGATGGAAGCACAAATTATATTTCACAACTTCAGTTTCATGATTCAGGTTTTCTTGTCATGTGAATAAAAATAATAAAGAAAGTTATATCACGTTATGTTATGTTACGTTACGTTACGTTATGTTATGTTATGTTATGTTATGACATCGGAGGGTTACTATGTTATTTTGCTTGCTCTACCTTAGGAAAGAAGAAAACATGTTTATGTTTTGAATTTAATGTGACTACATCTGTCACTGTTTTTTGAGACAAGGCTTATCTGTTCTGCTTTTAGATACAGTGTAATATACATTGTGGGCATGACTTGTGTGTGCTCTACCCATGAGAACGGTCATGAATTTCTAGCTCAGCCTTTAGGTACATTGTAGTATACATCATGGGCATGAATTGTGCATGCTCTACCCACAAGAAAGGGCATCACTTTCCAGCTCTGCCTTTCCTACATTAATTCTATAATGTCTGTTGTTAACTGTGCATGTTTACATTTATTGTTGGTTTTACACTTTGCACTTTAGCTACTTAATTTGCACCTGCCACTTTAAGTGCACTTTCTTTTAAACATCATGCTCTGGTGAGGTTGCGTGCTCCAAAGATGACTGCTGGGGTCGATACGTAAGTGCACATTCACCAGTGTTGGCATGATGGAAGAACAACCCTTATGGCCACTGGTTTGTTATTTTTTATGCTGTGTTCTGCTGGTTTTTCAAGTTGGCTGTAGCTACAATCCCTTTTCTGTCAAGCAAGATTGTTCTTACAGTAGCTTCTTTTATTGTGAAGTGGTGAGAATTTTGGGAACGTTTTCTTCTAGCCAACTCTGTATGTATGGGTGAGAGAACCTGGTTGCTACCAGTTTTAAGCAGTTCCATGTTTTTCTGAAATAATGTTACTGTGAATATTGTTTTAGCATTTGTCTTCAATGTCCATTTAGTTTTGTTTGGTGCTGACCTCACTATAACTAAGTAGGTTACCTGCTTTACTTCTCTAATTTCTAATTGTTTTCATGCTCTGAGGTAAAATGCACACACCTGTCTGTTGAGCCTCCCTATTTCTGATTTTTCAGAAGTACTGTTTGCTTAAAATTATACAAATTTTGATTGTAGTCTGTAAAGGGAGAGCTCCAGAGATTTTCAAACATGAAAACAAATGTTAATATCTCCCTACCCATAGTTGAAAGTTTATGTTTCTCTGACGAGGCGGGCAATGACATTGTTCTTCCTGTAGATCAAATACAGGCACTGTTATCAGGTACAAGTTTGCAGGCACACAGGGATGTAGTAGACTTCAGAAGTCTGTAACATGTAAAGAGAAAGCAAGAAAGTTTTAATCTCCATGCTGCTTCACTTTCACAATATTAGAGGGATAAGCAGATTCTGTAAGGAATGAGGATGCAGAAACCACCCTCCTTTGGTATGGATGATACGGAGAATCTCCAAGACTGGGAGAAGATCCTCCACAAATATAGCCATGATCTTATGCTGCTCACCATTAAAAAAGCCAAAAAAGAGGCAGAAAAAGCAGCAAATGAAACTAGCATTTTAGAACCCAACCTGAAGGAGAAATACACAACAGCTGAGTTTGATGCATTGCAATTGAACAGACAATACTGTATTGAATTTCCAGATGGAATTAATTTCTTACAAACAAAAAAAGAATTTAAGAGATGAGAATGACTACAAGGCAGGGACAATTTATTCCTGGCATGGATCAAAGAAACACACATCTTTCAATATTAGGAGTAATGCTGATTTTCATAAGGATGGACTTGACAATTCATCAGGTCCAGATAGTGATTGTGGTGAAGATACAGGTAGAGGACAATCAAAAAATAGACATTTTTTAGTGACAAATTTGGACACTATGGATCTGGATCCGAGAGAGGTAGAAGAACAAGAAGTGGTTAGGGGAAGAAGGAGAGACTTGAGAGGAGGTGGAGGTCAGCAGAGCTCAAGAGGGAGACAGAATTAGGGAGCTGTGCAGAGGTCACCAAGGTTATTGAATCCCAATTGGAGGTCATAAACCTCTTGGACATTATCCTCCCAGAAACACAGTGCAAAGTGCTCTGTAGAGGTTTGAGCTTCATCCCTAACAACCAAGTGAATGCATTCATGTAGAAAGAGACCCTTTTAGTTTCTTCTGAACACTGGCACGGGGTCATAATGTTGTAAGACATTATGCTGCAAGGCAAAATCGCGCTGCCAGTACAGCTCAATAATGCCAGGTGGCATATGTCTTTTTTCTGTGGGGGGCTCCACCCACCAACCCCCCCATTACAGGGGGGCTCCACCCCCTGGCCCCCCTACAAAAGATTCTCAGCTCTGGGGGGGGGTTAACTCAGGGAGTGCACAAATGGTGTAAAAAAAAAAGTCTGGGACCAGGAATCAAACCCAGTCCCAGATGCAGCACCTGGGTTCCTGCTGCTGCTGTGGCTCAGTCCCATGAGCCACAGCAGCTGCTCAGTGGAACCTGCTCCCAGCAGAGATCTTATCCTCTGCCTGGGATTGTGTGAATGGTACAATACTGCATACAGCAGTATACGCGGTATTGCACCATTCGCTGTCATGGACAGTCCACTGTTGAATTAGCTACAATGTCGTACACTATTAAGCGTATGACATTATGACGTGGTAGGCTGAAAACTATATTTGAAAGATTATTTTTTCAATAACCCCACCCGAGATACTTCCTAATGTGACCCCATCTAACAGAGAAAGGACTGACTTTAAAAAAGCTTCTACCTTTTTCCCCATCACAAACCAACCACATCCTCACTACATATTGTAACCTTGTAACAAAAGAGATACATAAACCTATTAAGAAAAATAATTATACAAAATTAAAACAACCCAAAATATAACCAGCAAGAAAAGAAAGGTATTAAAGGAGCAGGTAAACATGCTTGAAATAGTAATAAAACAGGCTGATAAGGGGGGAGCTGTGGTTGTATAGGGGAAGCAAGAATATTTTACTGAAGCCTATAGGCAACTTTTTAATGAAAACATTTATGGGAAACTAAGAGGAGACCCCACAGAAGAAATAAAGAGGAAAGCAAACCATCCAATAGAGAGTGTGGAAGCGATGGGCTGGATCACAAAGAAAAAGGCTGATTTTCTCTGAATGCAACATCTCAAAAAGTCGGTACTCTACCTGTTACCAAAAGTCCATAAATCAGTTCACCCTGTGCCAGGTAGACCTATAGTATTAGCCATTGGATCCATCATGGAAAATATGTCAAAGTTTGTAGATTTCTTTATAAAGAGACCAGTTTCATTATTGAAATATTACATAAAATACACCAATGAGACATTAAAAAGCATAGGAAATGTTACAATAGAAGACACTGATTGGCTGGTCACAATAGATGTGGAGAGGTTATACTCCAACATAACACATGAGGGGGGTTTAGCAGCTTAGAAAAGTGTGCTACAAACCGGAGAAAAAAAATTGCCACCTACCGAATACATTTTGGAATTGGCAAGGTTTATTTTAGAAACAAACTGTTTTTGGTTTGATGGTAATTTCTATGTCCATTACAAAGGGATGGCCATGGGGACATCATTTGCCCATAACCTTGCAAATATCCATATGGGGGATGCGAGGAGTAATTCATCTATAACCATGAACAAAAGCCATTCTTTGATAACATAAAGCTATTGAAGAGATATATAGATGATTGTCTCCTCATCTAGACAGGAGATGAAGTAGGTCTGGCAAGATTCATGGAATACTGTATATAAATCACACAAATGAGAATTTAAAATTTACCCATGTAGGCAGCAAAGAAGAAATCCCCTTTTTAGGCATTTTGATATTCAAGTTGGCAAGTAATAATCTTACTAGATGTTTTCTGGAAAGAGGGTATGAGCCATGATTAGTGGAATCTTTAAATGAGTCACAAATTCTGAACAGAGAAACTCTTCTGCAAGGGAAAGACCACAGAGGTAATGAGAGTACTTTGATTTTTATCACACAGTATAACCCCTTAGCACCAAAAATATGCAAGGTTGTACAGAGACAGTAGGGGATACTACAGTCAGCTAATACATATGTCTAGCCAGTTACCTAGGATGACTTATAAACATGGAAGAAATCTTAAGGATTCTTTAGTACATGCATTATTACCACCATCACAAGAAACACTGAAGATTTGACTTCCAGGATCACCAAAGGGAAATTATTTTTGCGGGCACTGTGTACATTTTTCAAACACTTATAACTCCCATACTTTCAGCCATCCACGTTCTGGCAGAAACTATGATACTGATACTTTCATTAACTGTACAGTTGCTCTACCGGTGTGATTTATATGCTCACATTCCATTGTGGCATGTCCTATGTAGACAGACTAAAGGAGCATTAAAATCCCATATAGGAGAACATGAAGGAGCTATACAGAACAATAATATGGATTATGCAATATCCAGACACTATGCTGAGGCAAATCACGGTTCACCAGCATCTCTTATATTCATTGGGTTGGAGAAAGTGGAACCACATCTATGGGGAGGGGATTTAGGGACAAAACTGTAACAAAAAGAGGCATAATGCATATTCCAATTGGATACGTTAGTCCCTTTAGGACTGAAGGAAGATATTCCATTACATAGCTACCTGATTTGAAAAGTTGGAAAACATTGTTCCCCTTCCCCCCTGACTCCAGCTCATGCATACAGTAATACATTGCCACTTGGCATTGCATCATATTTAATTGCACAGATTACATTGGAGGGCTACTATGTTATTTTGCTGACTCTACCTCAGGGAAAGAGGAAAAACATTTATGTTTTAAATTTAATGTGACTACTTGAGTCACTGTTTCTTGAGATGAGATGTGTCTGCTCTGCTTTTAGATATAGTGTAGTATACACTGTGGGCATGACTTGTGCGTGCTCTACCCATGAAAAAGGGCATGAATTTCCAGCTCTGCCTTTAAGTAGTATACATCGTGGGCATGACTTATGCATGCTTTACTCACGAGAAAGGGTATGATTTTCTTGCTCTGTGGTTTCTACATTAATTATGTGATGTCTGTTGTTAACTGTGCATGTTTACATTTATTGTTGATTTTACACTTTGCACATGGCACTTTAGTTACTTAATTTGCACCTGCCACTTTAAGCACACTTCTTTTTAAATACCATGCTCTGGTGTGGTTGCACGCTCTGAAGATGACCGTTTGAGTTGATACGTAAGTGCACATTCACCAATGTCAGCATGACAGAAGGATGACCCTTATGGCCACTGGATTGTTATTTTTTATGCTGTGTTTTGCTGGTTTTTCAAGTAGACCATAGCTATAAGCCCTTTTCTGTCCAGCAAGATTATTTTATCAGCAGCTTCTTTTCCTGTGAAGTAGTGAGAGTTTTGGGAACGTTTTCTACTAGCCAATTCTGTTCGTTTGGATGATAGAACCTGGTTGCTACCACTTTTAACCAGTTCCGTGTTTTCTGAAATAAAGTTACTGTGACTATTGTTTGAGCATTTGTCTTTAATGTCCATTTAGTTCCTTTTGGTGCTTACTTTACTATAACTAAGTAGGTTCCCTACTTTAGTTCTCTAATTTCACATACTATGACATTCCACACAGGCCTAAACAAAGTAGTCATCTCACAATTACCTAACACTCAGTTTCTCTCTGGAATTACCCACATCACCACCAGTAGGGATGGGCAAATCTGGGGTGGATGTAGATTTGGTTTTGGTTTTGCCATTCCAGGCTGAGTTTGAATTGGGATTTGCAAAGGATTTAGATTTGATAGAGTTGGCCTATATGTATAATTGAAGGAAAACATATTTACCAAGAGAAAAGCACCAGGAAATGTCAATGAAGCAGCAGTAGTACTTAAAGGGGGTCCACTGCCTGAGATTCACTGTATCCTGCTGTTTACAAAATGTTAGTTTCTGGCCAGCCTGCATAGGAAACAATCAAACAGTAGCATGTTGAATGAAATTGCATATCTGGAACCCACCCACTCTTATGAAGTCAGTGTAAATTTAAGGCCAATTAAAAAATGTAGCAAGGCAAGCAAATGCCTCAGATAGTTTTCAATGTCTAACATTATAAATGTAATCCAATGTTTGTTTCTATTCACCAATACAAGAGAATAAAGAAGAGTTAATGAAATTGGGTTAGATTTTTAGTAAGACTTGGACAACTACAACTATATAATTACAAAGATAATGCTAAAGCTTTTGCAAGTGTTAGTACCCACACTGGCTCATTGCAGATTATGTGTTTGACAAGCCACACTGGAATGCTTTTGATTCAAGGGTCTAGCACTGGTTCTGTAAAGAACCTGTACTGCTGGTTATTATTATCCATGTTCTTGCTTTTATAATGAATTTTGTATAGCTTACTCTGGCTGTATACTATATGGTGTTATTTTGCTTAAAGTAAATACAATTTTTCATGATAAAAAAAATAAATGAAACTTTTGCAAGTGGATTTTTTGTGTTTGGCATTGGTAAAATGTTTTAGTCAGACAACTATGAAAACATTGATACATGCACTTTGTGCAACAATGCATGAAGCGGTAGGTTGAGCAGCTAGCTTGGGTTTTTGTTTTGCTTTTGTGTTGCACATTGTGGGAGGGAAATTGTAAGCACATGCATGTAATTTAAGAATGAAGAAGACAAACTGATGTTTGGCATTTATAATTGCATGTAATTTAAGACTGAAGAAGATGAATAGATGTTTGGCATTTATAATTGAATGTAATTCAAAACTGAAGAAAATAAATTGGCAATTGTCATTTACAAATCTGCATGTAATACAAGATTGAAAGAAGAAGACAAATTGACATTTGGCATTTACAAATTTGCACATAATTTAAGATTGAAGAAGATGACGAATTGATGTTTTGGTTTATAATTGCACATAATTCAAGACTGAAGAAGAAGGCAAATTACATTTGGCGGTTACAAATTTGCACACAATGTAAGCTTGAAGAAGAAGAAGAACTGACATTTGGCATTTATAACTGCATGTAATTTAAGATGGAAAAAGAATCAAAATTGACATTTGGAATTTTTAATTGCACTGCCACTAAATGAAAATAATCATTTAATGCAATTATAAATGCCAGATGTCAATTTGTCTTCTGCTTCAATCTTCAGTTACATGTGTATGCTTACGATTTGCCTCCCAGTGTGCAAAACAAAGGCAAAACATATAAACCCTAGCTAGCTGACCAAACTAGCACGATATGCATTGTTGTGTAAAATGCTCGCAGATGCCTATTGTATACTCTTATTATATATAGGATAAAGTATGAGGTGCAGTGTGTTATCAGAATTTAACACACTTCCGAGTTGTTGGATGGCATATAAAGCCCGAGGGCAAAGCACAAGGGGTTTATGATAGCCATCCAACAACAAGGGTGTGTGTATTAAATTTGAGTTAAACACACTGCACCCCATATTTTGTTTTATATAATTCAAGGGGTTCCATTTTTTTTAATCACTGAGAGATCTGAAGATGAATAAAATAGACAGTCTTACCTTGTTTCATAGATTTTCTTTATTTAGTAGACAGAGTACTTTGTAACATGCAAAAATATTAAATTAACTGTTAGAAAGTGTTAGAACTGCAATTTCATTAACTTCAACTGCAAAGACAAAGAAGAAAAAACATCAATTTGAATCTTCTGGCTGACTGTTTTATTTTTTTCTTTACGTTGCTACAGCCATTACTATGTGTTGCCTGGCAGTGGAGTCTTGTGATCTGCAGAGGGAGGGACAGAGGTGAAAGAACGTTGTTTTTTTACAGGTGGTGGGTAGAAAGAAGAAAATGTGCTCTACTTTTTCAGTGGCTGATGAGGTGAATGTTTATGTATTTGTGAGGCAGAGTTTTTTTGAAAGTCTTGAGCCACACTGCGCTTTCGATTGGAAGCATGTGCGTGAATACTGTAACATCTACTCAGGTGTTATGGTATTTAATACACGCTTTTGCCAATATGAAAAAACGGAACCCATTAATTATACAGTATTAATTTACTGTTGTATAATAATGTTATACTATATGCATCTGTTTGCCTTTTACATGATTTATATTGGCCTTAATTTTAGCTGTGTTATAGCTGGCTTGGTAGTCTCTACCAGCATCTGAGTCCTTCTACTTGATGTTATTACTGCTTCATTTCAGATGCATTCTGATACAGGCTGTTCCCTCTTCCTCAGTCACACATACAAATGAAGAGAAGGGGCCTAATTTTAAAAGCCCACAATTTGGCACAAGGTGCCTGTGCCAAAAAGATTTGATGCAAGTGGCACCTTGTGCAAAAGTTTGCAACAATCCCAATTTTCAAATGGAGGTTGCATTGAAATTAGGATGCCTTGTGCCAAAGCTTCCCTTTATGAGAAGTGCTGTTGCAGCAGGTGGCAAGGGGGCTTGTGTCATGGTGGGGTTGCAGCATCCCCTTATTTGGGATTTTGGAAGCCCCGCTGGGGATGCAATGCAGCACTGAGGTTAGACCAACCACGAGCTGGTCTTACAATCCTTGCACTGAGTGGCTGTCATAAGCCATGTTGGGGGGACATGCTGTGTGGAACAGTGCAGCAGGACAAGTGGGGTTGCCAGTGCTGGTCAGAATGGGCACAGTGGGTTGTGGGAGAGAACACTGGTGGCATGACAGTAGATGAGCTCTGGACAGTGACACACAGTCACAGAGTGACCATGGGCAGTATGCTGCCACTGATTGTGTCCCAGACCCACAATGCTGCCACCCCTGTCAACTGACCTACAGCACATACATACCCCAACATGCTGACTGCCAGACTTCAGGATGGTATCTGCTTGTGGTACCTATCCCACCTTCTGTCACTCTTCCACCACATGTGACTGTGCATCAGGACAGGTGGCTCTGCCAGGGGTACATTCCCCACCTTGTACACCCCCTCATCCTGTGCCGCCATGGCCAGTCACCCCGTGTCTGGATGGTGGCATGGTGCATTTGGCTAGCAAGGGCTGGTTGCATTAGGGATCTGAAACACAGTTCATGGCAGCATACTGCCCACTGCACTCCAAAGCTATGTTTCCCATCCAGGGCACACCTGTCCTGGTGCCACCAGGCTACCCTCCCATAGCCCATTGTGCCTCTGCATCCCATTACTGGTACCCTACCATTCAGGCTGCTGTGTATCATGCAGCCTGTCCCTCAAACATGGAAGTTCTGTGCCAGGGTTGCACAAGGCAGGGGAAGGGGAGGCTTGACAACAGGACCCCTCTGTCAAGCCCCTGTGCCAAAGGTTTGATGCAAGACTGAGACTGTGGCAACTCCCAGGACTCTGGTGCAGAGACTCATTTTTTTCTATGATAGGCTACAGAGTCCCTGACACACCCAAAGGTCACCACAGCCATGGATCAGTGCACCATGTGTCAATAAAGCAGTCCTTTGAAAATCAGACCCAAGATGTTTTACTTAAAGTTGGTGTACTAAAAAAGAAAAGTAGCATTGGTGTGGTTGTGTGTGTTGTGTTGGTCACACTTCAGGATAGTGGTGTAATTTTCTGCAGTATTTTTGCCCTGTGACTTACAGACATTAGCAGCAGCTAAATACTACCACGACACAATGACCTATTAATCTTCATCATTAATGCATACTGGCTCCTCTTCATCACTGTTAGGATCAATGTAATGTTTTACAGAAGAAGTGCATCCACAAAAAAGATGAAGATTGACCTTTAGCAATGTAAGGCATTCAACATTTTTTGGTAACAGATGGTTACATAGCTCAGAAGCACCACTACCAGCTGTGCTAAAGCTTCTCTCTGAATAGACACTGGTGGGAGGTTGCTCAAGTAAGAATATGGCTGCTTTGTGGAATGCTGGACAGATTTTCTTGGACTCTGCCAATATTTCAGAGGGTCATCCCATATAGATAGTTTACTAGGGTTTTTTAGATAGTCTTCCACCACAATGGCAGCAGTATGTCCTTGGAAAACACTGGATAAAGTACTGTTTTTGTCAGTATCTTGCAGCTCTGATCCAGTACCCTCTTCTTCATCTTGATCTTTCACAGTGGATGTACCTCTTGCTGGTAGAAAGGTTTGGGAATCTGTATGCTCAAGACATTGTGATGAAATAGTGTCCACCATTCTATTTGACAATTTTTCAATGAGGAGCTCTTTATATCTGCTGATGTCTGCAATGCCAGACAGGAGGAAGGAATCCAGTGTAGCCTTAAACTGAGGGTTTAGCATGGTGTTGAGAATATAATGTTCAGATTGTAACATCATTTCTATTCTGGGGTCCATTTCAAGGGACATACTCAGGTTTTCTACATGTGAAGTTGCAGTACCTTCCTCCAGGAATTTTTGATTTTTTTAAGTAGGCATATCAGGAGATAACCTGATTCAGGCTGGCATTGATTGCACTCATTTCCCTAGTGGTTTCCTCAAAGGGCTGAACAACCTGGCACAACTGTGCCATCAGGTTCCACTGGGTGGAACTGAGGCACTATACTCTTTCCCTACATAGTGTTCCATTGTGTACTGATTCATTGCTCTATGCTGCTCAAGGAGCCATTGTACCATATAAAAAGGTGGAATTTCACCTAGTAACTACCTCTTGCTTTAGTTGATGTTATGGAAGGTTTTTGTCCTTTTGCAGCTGCTGCAATATTGTGCATGTTTTGATGGAATGGCTGAAATGTTCACAGATCTTGTGTGCAACACTAAAGGCATTCTGAATGCTTCTGTCATCCTGGAGAAAATCATGTACTATGAGAATGAGTGTGTGAGTGAAGCAAGATATATGCATATACCCACCATCCTTCACAGCATGTATGATGTTAGCCCCATTATCAAATAAGACAAATTCTGGAGAAAGGCCATAAGGAGTGAGCAATTCAGCAAAGTGTCTTCTTAGCTCCTGCAAGAGGCTCACTGCAGTATGATCTTTTGACTCAAAACTAATAATACACTAGGCAGCTGGCTTTTTAAACGTCCTAGTTGAGTCTGAAACAGAGGATGTGGCAGAGGAATCATGGAAGGAGGCCCAGTGAGCAGTGACGGTCATGTAGTCTAAGGTTTGACTGCTAGTCCACATTTTCCTTATAATATGGATTTATGGCACTGCTGCCAGCTTCAAGATCTGCATAACTTTCTCATGCAATTCACAATACAAATTTGGTCCTGCTTTTCTGGCAAATTCCTGGGTGGTATCTGATATCATGGCACTGCAGTCTGCATTAGTTGCTTAAAACCAACAGATTCAACAAAAGAGAAGGGGTGCAAGTCTAGTACTACCATTTCTACTATGGGCGTGTTTAATTTGTGGGCAGCTGGATGATTGGGTTCATATTTACAGACCCATTGAAATTACTCTTGCATTGTTAACTGTTTCTATTTTGGACCTTCTCTGCTCCGAAAAGAGCGGACCAAATTAAATGGAGAGGAACTGACAGATGCTAGAGTGCCTGATGGTGAATTATGTGCTTGGCTGTTTTGGCTGAGGGGTGATGAAAAAGAATTGGCAACACCACCTGTTTTGGTTATGGCTGTTCTTCCATAACCACCTGTTTCGGTTATGGAAGAACAGCCTAGGACCCTGTCATCCAATGCCTCATCCTCTGTCTCATACAGTGGCATCACATTTGTTTTGCTTATTATTGTGTACATTCTCTTTAAGTGTTTTATCAATGTAGATGTGCCAAGGTGATTCTGCTGTCTCCCTCTGCTGACACCAATATTACAAATAGTGCATATTTCATGACAGATATTTAGGGAGTCAATACAATAGTAATTCCATACTCAAGAGAGGGCCTTTTAAGTTTTACCTCCAGGCATAAGTACCTGTTCTGTAGCAGTAGTAGCAGCACTTACATCATGAGTCCTGTCATCATTATTCAGCATCATTGTTATCCTTCTCTAAAATAACAGTCAGCAGGGGAGAGAGGAGGATCTTCCTTGTCACCATTTCTTTTTTGGTTGATCCCAACTGATGCCCCATCTCCAGAATTTCTTCAAATTCTCTCCTGCACTACATCACTAGTATCAGAGTCAGATGACTCAGACCCATGGTAACTGGACACAAAGTTGCTGCCTCCGCTGTCATGGTCCATGCTAGAGTCTGACTGGTGAGATGATGATTGGGACAATGGTGCATTAAATGCATAAACACTCATCCTTTCAGTGCATCTCTGGGTGATGTCACCAACTACTTTGGTTCTCTTAATAATAATGCCTTTACTACCATGCCCCTTACTCCTCTTACATGGTACAGTAGCACCCATGTTTCTCTTTTTGACACTACCTTGACTTGATGTACCAACACCAGCATCTAGGAATGGATTACTTCTAGTGCTAGAGAAAGGGGATGTGCCACTTCTTGGGTCACTCATAGACCCTGACTCTTTTGGGTTGTTTTCCAACAAGAATTGTTCTGGGCCACTTTTGGGACTGGAAGGCCTATTAGTTGCATGTTGCCTTTTCTTTCAAACAATTCAGACAGTTTTCTTGCATTTGTTTGTTGGTTTAGTTTTGTCTATGGTTTGTAAACAGGGAATGACCAAGAAAACTAGTAAAATGAAATGCAAACAATGCCAGGTGAGTCAAAATTAAAACACACACACAAGCATGCATGCACGCACACACGCACACTATTCAGGTAAGGGTGTCGATCAATAGGGGTAGCTGGCTCCAGCAGTTTAAAAAGCATACCAGTAACCACTAAGCTGTGACACATAGTCAAACAACAGCAATATCAGGATCATAAGTGTCCTGAGCAGCCCCAGGACCACAAGCAACAGCACAACAGTCATCAAGGGGTCCAATCTAGTTACTGATGACTGATTATTTTCATTTACTATGGAAAGGGTGCTTCTGTATGCTGCATTCGCTTGTGCAGTGCCTCTTTCTGCTGTATTACCATCATATTGCTCTTGGTTTGTGGTTGTAGATAGTGTGTTGGGACACCAGGTAAATCTTCTGCTCTTTGTTACTTCATCTGATGACATCTCTGTATCCCTGGCTAGCCTGAATTACTTTTGACAAACCCCTACCCAGGGTGTGTGGACACTGGGTGACCAAGAATGGAGATAATGCATAGCTGCATGATGACACTGGGTGATGGAACTGAAGGGCACTGCATGCGAGCACCAGGCTGGAGTCCCCAAGCCTCAACACACACACACACACACACACACATACTAGCTGACTATGCTTCATTGGTGTTTTCTTTCCTGTTTTATTTCTCCTTCTCTAACTCTGCTAGAGTCACTCTGTTCTTTCTTTTATTTACTTTGTTTTTGGTTTTTTTTACCAAGCAAGAAAACACGGCAGCAGAAGAACTAAGGAGACAGACTTGTACCAGCTCAGCCCACCCCAAACCACCTACTGAGTCCCCATTTCTTTTTTCCTGTTTTATTTTTTTTTTCAATTTTTTTAAAAAGTTTTGGTCTGACTCCTCCGAGTCCCCCTGGAAAAGCCTACCACCCCACCCACCCAGGAGTAATAATGAAGTTACCCTCCCAAACACACACACAGTCACAGAGTGGGTTTTGCTTTCTTTCATTCTTTTCTTTAACTCTTCTTTTTTATGGCTGCTGGGGGCAGAGCCCTGCAGATGTCTTGCTATCATTTGGGAAAAAGGGCACATCAGACTCCCACTGAAGCATAGTTTTGGAGTTGAACCATGATCCTTCCACTATTAAAATCACTCTGCTGGGGGACAGGGGAAGAGTTCCTTTCCTACATGCAGCATTCTCATGCTGGCTCAAATTGTAATCAGTGGATACACTCAGTGTAATGAGCACAGACAGCTTGTTTTAGTCTTAAAGGACACCTAAACCATCTTTTTACACATTTCGTCTAAACAATGCCCTGTTGGCAGGGGTGTAGTGCTCCAATACTTTCTTAAGTCTTCAATTATGTATTTTTTATGTAGTTTTCCAGGTAGCAGTCCTAAATCAGCAACTGAACAGTCAATGAAGCACAGCTGTAAGGGAACTCTGTTTTATAGCTTCTCTGCTGAATTCCTTCACAGACTTTATTGGACCACAAGGTGATTTGAGATCAAGTTTTAGCTTGTGGCAGTGGGGTCACTGGGCTGGGACAGGCAGACAGACATTGTGATGATCCTCCAACTGAGTAAAACAGGCAGCCTCAGTTTTAGTAAATCTGTTTGTTTGCTAAGTTAAAATGTCTTTCCCTACTAAGGTAAATAAAGATCATGTGACCCTCTGTCCAGTTTTTGCATTCACAATCCTGTGAAAATATTTGTGTGGTTATGCTTTATTTACATTTGTAAGGAGTTTATTTGGAAATACTACATGATTGATAATAAAGTGACAGTTGTATTGGTGCCTGTGTCTAATGGCTATCATCCCTCTGGGACTTACAAGGTACTGTAAGTTCCACTCGTGCTAGTGGTTAAGGAGTTGAAGGGAGGGTGAGCTTTTAGCTCAAGTTTTCTTCTTTTAGCCAGAGTCTCCTCTACTTAGTACTATAATCAAATATGTAAACAGTAAGATAGAGTAACTATGGCATTAAACATGGATTGCACTTAACTAATACCTGCCCTATGGTGCTGCCTAATTATACACTTGTGATAGCACGGACCCTGGAGTTGAATGCAGTGCTCTGCTTTGACTTGTCAAATTGTCTCTAATATATCTTTTTTTCTTTGTCAGTCCTTTTTTCACTCCAGTGCTGGCTGCCAGGGACTTTCTCAGGCTAGACCTACTCTACTGGCCCTTTACCACCCAGCCTGAATTCCTTCCTGACCAAGTAATCGGGTGCTGAATCCCTTCCCAACTGTGGGCCCTTACAGTGGAGGGGATCATGAAGAGTCAGGTTGGGTTGGGACTGGCAGTGGACGTGTGGGGCTGGCAATTTGGGTCTGCCATCACCCCCTGACAGCTGTGATTTTCCTCCTTAGCTATGTTTTCCCCGATGCATGGACATGCAATGACATCAGTGTGCAGAGGTTGAGCTCCGGCCCCCTCTCGCAGATGTCCACTGATGCCTCGCCCGTTCAAGTCCCCACTTGGATATAGTGCTCCTGGTCTCCACTAGGAGCTGCTACAAGGTGGGGATTCCCCTCTAATTCACCCCTGGAGAGAAGAACAGTCCTCCAGATGCCCAATGCTCTCCTCCCTTGCCAACCCCCAGTGCCCCAAGGCTGTTCCCAAACCTGGGTTGCTGACGTGGTGCAAGGTATGGAGTCCAGCACCTCAACCCTCAGCACCACTGAGCTGGCCTGTCTCCTATATATCTACTTGTGTGAAACTTTTCTGTTTATATTAAATGAAGCATTTGGCTGACATGCTAATGCTATGTATGCTTTGCTTCCCAAACAAACAAGCATAAGTCAATGCCAAACAGGTTTGCTTTTATGCTGTTACAAGTTAGAACAACAGTATCTTGAGGCTATAGGCAGGTCTTCTTACCCACATGAGCCATTGTTTCATGGACTTTAGGTTCAGCTGGGCTAAGGAGTATGCACCCCCATATTCAGAGCTGGCCATGTATGGTTCATGGCAGTTTGCACACAGTCTGTATGAGGGGCAATATTCAGACAATTAGCTCACTGCAACTGGAGCATGCAAACTGTCTAAATATGGGGCCATGTTGGTACAGTGCATAGTGACTATGCGCTATGCTGACACAAGTCCAGACTGAATATGGATGACAGGAGCACAATGGAGGTAACGTGAATCAAATTGGATAGCAGCAGGGCTCCTGTGGGCCATATTTAGCCCTAACATGCTAATAACCCCTTTGGGCATGGAAGGTGCTATGGCCCATTTGCATGCCCATTATGGGCCCAATAAAATGTGTGTGTGTGGCCCCCCATTCTGTAGCTGTCTTACATATGCTGTGTGGTCTACTGGTCTCCCCACCCCTCAATTTACATGTTCTGTAGCTGTCTCAAATATTCCTGGTGGTGTAATGGTTCCTGTACCCCCTAATTAACTGCCCTGCACCTGTCTTGAATATTCCTGGTGGTATAGTGGTTCCCCACTTCCTGATCACCTATCCTGTAGCTGTCTCGTATACTCCTGGTGGTATTGTGGTTCCTGCACCCCCAAAAAACTGTCCTGCAGTTGTCTTGAATGTTCCTGGTAGTCTAGTGCTGCCCCCCCAGTAAGGGCATCTGATCCTTTGTCAACCTGCCTGCTCAGGACCCTCCTCCCACAACCTCCCTCCCCACTCAGGTCACTTAAGCTGCAGTACACCAATACTGACAGTAAGCTGCACAGCCATCTGCGCCAGCCACCATCTGATTGTCAGTGAGTGATCATGAGTATAGTAGAAGCAGATGTTTGTACAATACTCACAATTGCTCAGAGACTGTCAGATGGAAACCAGTTGAGGTGGTGGGCAGAGGGCTGTGCCAGTCATCACTATTGCTATAGTCTACATTATGTGACCAGTGCTGGGGGGATGCCTGAGAGGGTGAGTCGGGACGGGGTCAGATGCCCTTACAGCGGAGACCACTAGACCACCAGAATATACCTGACAGCTACAAGATGGGTGATCTGGATGCTTGTAGAATGTATTTTTCCAGGACAGACTAGCTTACATGCAACATGTGCTTTTCAGTGGGGTTCTGCTGTAGGGTCCTGCTTTTACAGTTTTATGATATATTTACACAGGATAGCCCAGCAAAGTTGTAATATCTTGCTCTCACTGGGGTTCTGTTTCACCCAGTTTTTCCATTGTATTTACCCAGGACAGTACAGCGGAGATGCAAGATCTTTTTTTCAGTGGGGTCCTACTTTTAACCATGTTTATAATGCATTTACCCAGGATAGCCCAAGTGAGAGGCAATTTCTCATTGTCAGCGGGGTCCAACTTTTGTTTCATAACTCTTTATTTGTGAATATTTTTCAGAGTACATACATCTTAATGACAATTGCACGAGACAAACATTGACAGTAAACAATAAATAGAATAATAACAACAATAGGGTCAGACGAAATAAACAGGTGTAAATACATTCATTTCTAACAGAAATTAAGGGTGCTAGATAAGTTCCTCCTACAAAATTATCATGTCATAAGTCAAAGAATTCTATCTTATTAAAATATGGCTACCAGAAAGGCAAATTCATACTAAGGGGGCTCTAATAGAAATACATCAGTCAATTAATATAAGGTTGGATATGTTTATTTTTATACAATATCCTCTTTCACTAGGCGCCTTGTCAAGGAACAAAATCTCACCTATATTTCATTATAAGGAGAACCCATTTACACCAGAGCAGTTCAAACCTATCCTTTTCATAACATACTAAAGCAGTGAATCTTTCCATATGATACACCTCCATCATTAGGTCCTGCCACTCTTTTATGGTAGGAACTGCTACAGAGAGCGACCTACGGGTAATGACCTTCTTAGCTGTAAGAAGGCAAATATTCAACAGTGTCTTTGAAACAGGGTCTTGAAATTCTCTAGGATATTGGGAAAAAAGGAAGACTTCTACTGTGAGTTAGATCTGAGAAACCAACAGCTCAGAGATAGCACTCTACAGTGCTGTAAAAAGGGTCCCAGAGCAGGGCATCCCCAAAAAACATGCCTGTGTTTGGAAACATAGAAATTGTCAGCAGATAAGGACCACTAGGTCCATCCAGTCTGCCCATAGGCCCTATACAGTCTATGTGGCCACTGACCCTACGTGATCAATGGCTTTTCATCACTCCTCCTATATTTCTATGGGATAACTGTGGGAGTTATCCCACAGTGTCTCCAGCAAGTGGCCCCCTTATCTGGGTTATATTTACCTGTATAGCCAGGGTCCTAACATTTTTTATTTTATTTAGTTTTTGTTGACCGGGTAAGTGCACTAGACAAATCCTGTCTAATTTCAGGCATGACCCGGGGGAAGGGGATACAGATGAATGCCAACTGACCTTGAACCAGATTAAGCTGTTGGTGGTATTTTTCATGAATGGAGGAAATCTGGCCATTGCACCAGGGAAATTCCCCTGCTCTTTTCGAGAAGTGCCATGGGATCTTTAATATCCACCTGAATTACCACCACAACAGGCAGATGGGACCTTGGTTTAACATCTCATCTGAAAGATGGCACCTCAGGAGTGCAGCACCCTCCTCATGCTGCACTACAGTGTCAGTATTGGGATATTAACCCAGGTGCCTGGTGTGGGGATAGAACCCACAGCCTACAGATCTCCTGGCTTCAGAGGAGAGTGTGCTACCTGGTGAGCCACTGACACTGACAAAATACCTAACTGTTACTTTCCAGTTAAATTCCTTCCACCTGTAAGAGGAGGTACTGGATTGCAGAAATCTAACATGGCACTCCCAGGCCTGTTCTGGTAAAAGAATCCCCAGGTTCAACTTCCATTTTTGTTTGACATGATGTATGGGGTCACTTTGAAGTGCTAAAAGCACTTTATATACTGTATATTCGAGACCATATGTGTTAGTGGGGCATGTCCCTCAAGATCCCTCCTTATTACATTCATAATGGGAGTACCCCTGCTCTAGGGAGTCTTGAGAAAACTGTTTAATTAAATCAAGGGCCTGTATGTAGCAGAACTGGTTCTGTAGCTGTAAATCATAACAATCCCATATTTCCTGAAAAGGGTGGGAACCCCATTTTTAAGCAGATGCCACAAGATCCAGCTTTAGCTATATATTTTTTCCAGGATAGAGGAGTGTAGTGGACCTATTTATTTGATTAACTTAATTAATGTAGAAGCAGTAGTGCATGTTTACATGTCTTCTCCATGAAGGATTAGTAACATAATAACATGGCAGTGATAACTTTGTTCTTGTTGGTACTTTTTATTCATGTGAAAGATGGATCTGCAATCTGGGGAATGTCCTGCAGAATCCTTTAATCCAGCTAGCAGCTAGATGTACCTGTGTGACTAGAGGTGCTGCTGGTACTATGCAGAGTGTGAGTGGGGAGCAGCCGACTAGTCATACCATGTGAGTCTGTGAGGGATTAATTCTCACAAGTCAAGAGTTGGGACTTGGCTGGGACCAAGTGAGTTACACTGTCGGTGCCAACAAAACAATTATTAACCAGTCTGGCTTTATTATAAAAGGAACAGTGAGGTAAGTGTACTATTTTGTATTAATAATTTTGTTTCTATTGAATGGCCTTATCTGATGGTGAGGGGCTGGGCTGGTTTACATCCAGGAACTCATAGAAACACTGAAATATAGAAACGTAGAAAACTGATGGCAGATAAGGACCGCTAGGCCCATCTAGCTTGCCCTCATACCTTATCTTTATTTGTGGCCACTGACCCTACTTGGTCATTGAATTTAGCCACTTCTAGAGCTCCCAAATGCCTATGCCATGCATGTTTAAACCCCCCATTGGGCTTGCTCCCACTACCTCCTGGGGCAGGTTAGTCCATCCATCCACCACCCTTTCTGTGAAGAACTTCCTCACATTTCCCATTATCTTTCCCTCTTCCAATCTCATATCTTGCCCCTTTGTTTTGGCACATCTCCTCTACTTAAAGACATTGTCCACTTGCACCTTGTTTATGCCTGTAAGATACTTGAAGGTTTCTATCATGTCTCCCCATTCCCTCCTCTCTTCCACTGTATACATATTGAGATATTTCAGTCTGTCCTCATATGTCTTCTGGTGCAAGCCCTGCACCATCTTTGTCACCCTTCTGGGAACTGCCTCCACCCTGTCTATGTTCTTATGAAGATGAGGCCAATAGAACTGAACACAGTATTGCAGATGATGCCTCACCAGTGTTCTGTACAATGGCATCACCACCTCCCTCCTTCTGCTAGTGCCACCCCTTCCTATGTAATCCAACATGCCACTGGACCTCCCTACAGCCTTTGTGCTCTACATGGCCACATTTAGGTCATCTGAGATTATCACCTCCAGATCCCTTTCTTCCCTGGTGACTGTCAACTCACTAGAGTGATTTCTCTTTTCCCCCATCTTGCCTCTTGCTGCCAGCCTTCCATCCTCCTGCTGTGAGTGAGCATGGAACCCATAAAGTGAAGTCCATATGCATCTGATGGTAGTTGGCAGTTCTTTAGCATTAAAGCCTGTGCTGCATTCGAATGAGGCATTAGGTCATATGTGTTTTTTGGCTTTGGTTTTTGGGATGACTTCTGAGTGGCTGTTTAGGGTGGGATGAACCTTCCACTGGCATTGCCCTTGCCCTTGCCATATGACTGGGCTGTGTACATGCTATGGGATATGCTTGGCATTAGGTCATCATCTGTTACAATTGGCTGTGCACCCCTGCAGGTTGGCTGTCATGTTTGGGTTGTGCTGGAGTCCTTGATGGTGTTGTGTTTCTGGTGTATGACATGTGGGGATTTGGGGGTTGGCTGCCATGTACAGGATATGAATGGGACACATCATTCTTCTGAAGAGCAGTGACAACTATGGTCATGCCATTGTCCATGATCTTACACAGTTTGTGGAACCCTTGCTGTATGTCAAGTCTGTGGGCTGTGATGTCACTGTATAAGCCATATATTTCATGCAGCTGTCCCTGCTGAGCCTTACCCTCCCCACTCTGTCACAGTTCAGGATACATGCAGATAAAGCTTTCATGACCTGATATACATCCTGTGTCAATGATGGGCATTGAGGGACCCTCTAGTGGGTCCTGTGAATCAGTTTCATTCTCTGGCATGAATGGTTTGTGTAAGTGTCTGCTGTGTGACAGACACATGCACCTCCAGGCTGGTGTTTTGTGTGCCCTTCTCGTTGCCTTGTATGTCTGACTGTGTGGTGCACTGTTGGGGGGGTAGAGGTTTCTGTTCAGGTTGCAAGGTAACAAGTGCAAATGCCTGCTGCAGTGATAGCTGTTTGTACTCAAGAGAAGTGGCACATAGTGCAGTGTTTGAAGGGTAGCTGGTATGGGATTTTTTGCATTAGCTTTTACAATTTTTTATTTAAAGAAAATAAAACGTAGTTATTTTGATAATAATATTGGTTGTTTGTAACAAGTCAAAGGTTTTAAAAGCAGCCAGATAGTGTCAAAATGTACCAGAATGGATGTAAAACCTGATAGCTTCTGGGGACCTAAGTGGCTCCCAGACCCTCAGCATGTGGGGCATTTGGGACATCGTAGTTCATGGAGACCCCACACTTCTGAATTTAGCACTATATCACTGCCCGTTGCTCAAAACTGAGTTTGTAATGAGACTGAATTGGTCCAGCAGAGATTCAAATTACACTTCTATCTCCCTCTCTGTCTTCCAGTTGTGTGTGAGTGTGTGGCAGTACACAATGATTTACTACTGTCTGTAGGGTTTGTTAACCCTTTCATGACTGATCTAAGACTGAATGATAAACAGAGCTCCACATTTCCTCTTTCCTCTCTCTCTATCTCTCTCTCCCCCCCCTCTCTCGCTCTCTCTGGGGACACTTAAACCCTCTTTTTAAACATTTTTTTTTCTAAACAATGCCCTGTTGGTCAAAACTGAGTTTATAATGAGACTGCATTGCTCCAGTAGAGATTCAAATTACACTTCTCACTCTCTCTCTCTCTCTCTCCCAATTGTGTATGTGGCAGTGTACAATGATTTACTGCTGTCTGTAGGGTTTATTAACACTTTCATGACTGATCTAAGACTGAATAATAAGAAGAGCTCCACCATTCCTATTCCCTACCTAGCTCTTTCTCTCTCGCTCTTTCTCTCTCTGTACCAGACTTTTACAGGGAAATGCTGACAAGTGAAGCTGGCCAAATATAACTTACTTAACTTTTTTGTCAAATTAAACTTTTAAATTATTTCCCAGTCTTTTACAAATAAATCTTGCTATCTGCAGTAAACAGAGGCTGATGGCTTGGATAAAAAAATATGTACTTTGAAAATCACTGATTTTAACCTACAGAATATGTATGTAATGTTCATCACTGCTGGGCTTGATGTACTGCATAGTACTATATGGCACATATGCTTAATTTGTTTTGTTTTTAGTTTCATGTAATCTTCAATCCCACATCTCCTTGTCCCTCCCTCAACAACCACCACACACATTTGTATCTAGACTTGCTCTGTAAACCAACAGCATGAGTGCAAAACTGTAACAGCTGTGTGCCTTATCCATTTGAATCACATAATCTGCCATACAGAAATGTAGCCCTCCCTCCCCTAGGTGTTTAGGGGTATGGATAGAATATGTCAGTGGAGAGGGAGGCACCCACAGCAGCAGAAACACTTCCAGTGGCCATGTTACCCAGGCCCAGATGTCACACACAGGGTCCCTTTTCCTCACTGGTGCTGTATGAAAACAACAGGTTAATGCATATTTCCTTTCAATAACTGAATGTCCATACAGAACTTGAAGAAACAACAGTGATCTCAAATTCATTAAACATGCTCACACATAAGTCTGGGGAGAATCGGTTAATTTGTGGGGAACACATTCAGCTTTCACATGGCCAGTATGGCCATAATAGCAGCTTTTACCTGGACTGAGGAAGTCGCACAGTCTTTACGGCAGCATTACCTCAAGACCACTATGGTCACAAAAGTTTAAAGGCAGCACAAGTCCCAAAACAGTTCACAGTGCCTAACAACCATTTTATCTTCACAGGCTCACAAACTCTCAACCATCCCCATCTCTCTCTCTCTCTCTCTCTCTCCCTTCCTCCCCCAGCACTGGCTCAGCAGGTCACCCTTGGAACATGCAATCCTCGTGGCTTGGGGATTTGTGAGTTCCCTCATGATGCTTGCATCCTTTCCCAGAACTGGCAGCAACTGTCTTCAAATTTATAAGGGGGACACGTCCCATGGAGCTTAAAGACAACTCACTGTCTGGACACTACACTCCCTACCACATTCTTGCCCTCTGGATCCCTACACAAATTGGTGCAGGTTGCCAGGGAACTTTGTGACTTGCAGCTGCTGACTCCCCTCTTGACTTTAGCAGCCCTCCAAGATACTGTGTGACTTGTGGCTACTGGCTCTCACTTCCTCCTCTGTGTCCTCCCAAGTGCCACCTTCTAGAGGCTGGATTGACAGTCATCCCGGCTTGGCCCTGACTCATTCTTATTCCCTTGCTGCTCACTCCTCTGACAAGAACTCCCCCTCCCACCTAAACTGCTGGGTTTTATCCCACTACACACCTGTGGTGACTTCCTGACCCACAGGAGGCTCCACCCAAGTGCTGAGAAAATGAAACGTTTTCCCTGTTGGGCTGAATTAGGCCATAAAAACCTGGGGGGGAGGCAAATAGACTAGTTATCTACCAAAACGGGGGTTACATAAATATATGCACTGATGGCAGATAATGATCACTGGGACCATCTAGTCTGCCCATTTTTAATTATGACCACTTTTGCTTGAGACCCATCTTGCCCTGCAGCACTGTCTCTTCCACCCTTTCCTTCCTCCTACAATCCTTTTGTGCCTGTCTAAGGCATTTTTCAAACCCAACACTGGTCTCACCCACACTTCTTCCCATGAAAGGATGTTCCAGGAATCCACCACTCTTTCTGTGAAGAAGTACTTCATCTCAGCTCGCCTGACTCTACCTCCTTCCAGCTTCATATCATGACCCCTTGTTCTACAGCCCTTTTTTTCTCTTAAATATATCTCCATCCTGTACCTTATTAACCTCAAAGAGGTATTTAAAGATCTCCATAATATTCCCACTCTCCTTCCTCTCCTCCAGGGTGTTCATATTGAACTCTTGTAGTCCATCCTCATAGGGTTTCAGTTGCAGACCTTACACCATTTTGAAAGCACTCCCCTCTCTCCTTGCTGCTTTCTCCTTTTTCCAATTGTGCACCATTCCACACCACTCTCCTTTGACTGCTCCTTTCCCCCTTCTTCCTTTGCTAATCCCTACTTCCTTGAATAACTTGCTTCCTGGTGGGACTCTCTCCCCTTGGGATGTCCCTATTTTCTATCTCAGCTTGTGGTGCCCCACATTCTGCCTCCCCTATTTCTTCCATAACTCCCCACCAGCTACTTTAAATTCCATTGAAGCAACATTTGAATGATTCACTGAGGACTGTACTTGTGTTCTCGATGAAAGCAGGCCATCATCTCAGTATAGGTTCTTATTCTTCCATGATGACCCACAGTCCCCAATGTAGGTATACTTCTCCTCCCTGCACCATTCCTTCTACCATTACTTAAAGGCCTTGGTGCCAAGCTCCATCTGCTTCCACATATTGTACAACACACACTTGCCACTCTCATTTTAAACACATGGGTAAACACAGGATCAACCAGATAAATGATCTACCTTTACCAAAAATAAAATTTACACACAGAGCTGAGTATGGCAATTCAGCTTTACGTTTAAGGCCATGAACCACCCTTATCAGTTTAGTGCATCAGCAGTCATTTTGGCTCTGACCAGAGTTTGTTTATTTAAATTGCAAAACAGGAGGGCAGCAGGATTAGAAGAACTAAAGGCCCATTCTGTACCAGCCACCCCACAACCATCCTCCCAGTTCCCCTGTGTTTTGTGTGTGTGTGTGTGTGTTATTTTATTTATTTATTTATTTATTTATTTATTTATTTATTTATTTTTTAAAGTTTTGCTCTGGAGGAATGGTCTGACCTCTAGAGTCCTTGACTGAGGCCACACATGCAACAGCAGCCCATCTCCCACCCAGCTCTTTTCAGACCCCCTTTTGTTTATTTTTTTTTAAATTCCCAGCTTGAAGTCCTCCTGGCATAATCTCCCTCTAAGTCCCCCTCCTTCAATCATAATGAAGTCACTAATCCCCCTCAGCCCAACACACACAGTCATAGAGTGGACTTTCCAATCTTTGCTTTCTTATTGCTCTTTTCTTTCACTCTTAAGTTGCAAAACAAAAGGTGGGCAGCAGGACAAGGGCTGCTAAGGCCCACCCTGTACCTCCAGCCCACCCCACAACCCCTCACCTAGTTTCCCCTGTGTTTTTATTTTGTGTGGGTTTTTTCATTAATTTTTCTTAAGTTTTAAATTTTGCTCTGCAGGAATGGTCTACTGTTTGACCAGTGACCTGGCTGAAGACAAGTCCTTGAGTCCCACGTGCTGTTATGCCTGGGTTATGCACCTCTACTATCCCACATACACATTACATTGTATTCCTGGTAACTTTTATACTATGATACTTCTATTTGCACTAATATGTAGATGTAGGTGCCCATCGTACAAGCATGGTTATTAGGAATGCACTTTCCTACTAATATATGCTACTGTATACTATGGCCCAGATATTCAAAAGGGTTGCGCCATGCACTAACAGGGTTCTTGTTCATGCAAGTCAAAACTGCGCCATTTGCGATATTCAGAAGGAGCAGTTGCGCCCCGAAAACATGCTGAGCAACAGCGCAATGAAAATGAAGGCATGCGCAACCGAAGGGGGCGGATCCATGCATAAAGACCGCAATGCGATATTCAAAGACTTGCGCAATGCACAATAGCGGCACAGCCAGAAATTGCACACTAGCGGAAATGAGCCAAAATAAAAAGGCTCAAGGAAGCGCGCAAGAACGCTACCAGGCTGCCAAGTGGGGGAGAGAGAGAGAGAGAGACAGACAGACAGACAGCAAAGGGCAGGCAAGGAAAGTGTGTCCCATAGTCTGTAGAGGCCAGCGGGGGGTGCCCGGTGCAGTGGAAGTAGCAGTCAGGACAGTGGGGGTAACACAGCAACACCAGCCGGGGAGGCAGAAGCCAGGGAGATGGACAGTGCCAGTTTCCACATGGAAGCTGTAATGAGGGGGGTGAGAATGCATGCTGCAGGGGGACGTGGCCATGGAAGGGCCCATCGGTGGTACACCCCGACAGGCGGTACCATGCCCGCATCAGCTTTGAGCTGTACACAGATGTAGAGATCATGGGCTGGTACCGCCTGAACAGGGCAATACTGAGATGGCTCTGTGAGCTGTGCAGTGATGTGATGCAGGCACCCTCATGACGGAGTCACGCTCTGTCGGTGGAGACCAAGGTGACAGCCTGCATGTGCCTGCTCACCACGGGCACCTTCCAGAGGCCGACAGGGGACACCACAGGCATCACACAGTCAGCCACATCACACATCCTCACCCAATTCCTCAGCGCACTGCTGCCACATGCTGCGGAGTACATCCATTTCCCCAGCACCGCAGCAGAGCGTACAGCAAACATGCAGGAGTTCCACAGGGTAGCACGTATGCCTGGCATGCTAGAGGCCACAGACTGCACCCATGTGGCCATCCGCATGCCACCTGGCCCCGATGGCCATGCATATCGGAACAGAAAGGGATTCCCTAGTGTCAACTGCCAGGTGGTGTGTGATGCCACTGGGTGCATAATCAATGTCTGTGCCACACACCCTGGCAGAGCACATGATGCCTTCATATGGTATCAGTCTGCACTGTGCCATCGATTCGAGAGTAGGGACATCCCCACAGGACATCTAGTGGGTGAGTACACATGTATGGAATGCAAACTCGGGGCAAGGGTGGGAATGCCACAGGTGCCATGGTAGTGGCACACAGGAGATGGCCAATATGGACCTGAACATGACACTGATCTCCACTATCTCCACACAGGTGACTGCAGATACCCACTCCGTCCCTGGCTGCTCACACCGTACCGGCACCCCATGACCCTAGTGCAGCTATGCTATAATGAGACACATGCCGCAACACGCAACATCATAGAGTGGGTGTTTGGGATGCTCAAGGCACGCTTACGATGCCTAGACACCTCCGGCAGTGCCCTACAGTACAGCCCTCAAAAGGCCTGTGGGATATTCCTGGCCTGTTGCATCCTGCACAACATGGCCAAAGACCATGGGATAGCCATACAGGTCAAACAGGGGGACAGCGATGGGGACGCCAGTGGCGCCGGTGATGATGGTGATGAGCAGCCCCCCCTAGGATGGAGGGACCCCCGACTGATCCGGCAGACCCAGCTGCACTGGGACACCATGACAGAGGAGCACTACGCACAACACAGGTAAGTCAAGGGGACATGTGCAACCAACACTGTCCATGCGCAAACCACAGGCACACAGGGGAACACACCAGGGGTGCATGACGGTCAGGGGAGTGGAATGGTCAGGCATACAAACACACCATCAGGGAGGGTGAGCACTCATATGGACACACACACACCAGGCACAGGCGTACATGGGCAGATGCACAGCACTGCAGAACCGACATTGCTAACACACAGCACCACCGACCACCCCACCACCTGCTGTCCAAATCGTGTGTCAGAACCTGGGCACCCTTGCACCTTGGTGTACAGTGCAATGCAGGCATCATCATGCTGCGCACCTGTGGACAGCAGTTGGGAGGTGTGCAGGTGGTCCGTGTGTCAGCGTGGTGAGCAGAGCACCCAGCCGTGCACCACCCACCATGACCACATTGCACATGGCGGCACCAGACAGGGCCCACACTGGGAGACAGCTCAGTCATGTAGCACTGTCCCACAGCCACCGCGGATGCGTGGGTGGCCCCGCCATGACCCAACAGCATGGGCAGGCTGAGCAGGGGCCACATGGGGTGGCACTGTTGCACCACCAGGGGTCCCACTGTGTGAACGTGACCTTGCCCGCACAGGGGTCTGCAGCATGCCGAACAAACCTGCACCAGGGGTGCTCGGGATGCCCACAGCAGAACCCAGTGTCGACAGGCCTGGTGTCGCACGACACCGGGAACAGGGAGTGGAGAGTGCACTGTGTGGGGTGTGTGGTACAGGGGCACCTGACTGTGTGCCCAATGCGTCCACGACAGAGACCACTGCCTGGGTCAGCCTGTCAATGGTGGCGGTCACATCCGTCCACATATGGACCAGCTCAGCTCGGTCCCAAGCACACTCCCTGCTGTGCTGCTCCATGGACACAGACAGTGCCTCCACGGACCTTGCAACCCACCTCTGCAGCTGTACTGATTCCTGCAGCAGGTGGGTGTGCTCATCCAATGGGTACTGTGCTCCAACGGCATCCTGACCCCCAGGGTGTGGACGGTCCTGATGCACAACACCCCTTGAGGGCGGGCGCTGTTCACCAGGACCAGGAATGGGCGGATCAAAGGGCAGTGGACATGTGCCACTGCATGACACTGTACACCCAGACCTGGTGGGCAACTGCTGCTGCTGCCCTTCCAACCACTGTGCCCCTGGGTCCACTCGTTCCACCGCCATGCTGGCAACAGTGCCAGACACCTGCACAGCCACCGGTGCTGCCCCACGGGTGCTGACAGGCACAGCCTGGGACCGTGCCAGCATGCTGGTACACAAGTTAGAACCAGACAGGCCCAGGGGCACGTGCTGGCCTGCCGTGTGTCTGTCATGGGACACACAACCATCACTGCCCATTGCAAGCCTGCTATCATCAATGGTGCAGGTACGTGCTACTGCCATGGTCACAGCGTGCTGGCATGCTTCATGCCAGACTGCTGAGACACAGGCAGTGCACCCCGCACCCATATCACTGACACCAGGTTTGCGGCCCAGCGTGCATGCTGCTGCAGTGCCTGCTGGCTGGTGGTGGAGTGGATGGACCCTCCTCCATGTCCAGCAGGTCAGCATCACTGTCTGAACCCACCACCACCATCTCCTGAAGACGAACAGGATCTGTAACAGAAAGAGAGTACATGTGAGTGCATGTGAACAACTGCCCCCCCCAAAACCACCACCATGTCATACCGTGCAGTGATGGGCTTCCACCTGTCTGGAATCCTCCGCCTGGTATGCCCTCAATGGCGCTCAGCTGCATGGCTGCTACCAGTGTCTCCTCAGTTGGAGTCAGCTGCAACACCACTGGCGGGCCCCCTCCAGTGCCAGCACATGCCGCCCTGAAGGTTGCCACCTTCTCCTTCAACCTCCTGCAGTCTGTCCCCATCTTTTTCTTGCATTCCTGCATGGAGCGCTGGTGGCTTCCGTGCAGGTTAGCGCCAGGCTACTCCCTCCCATGCAGCCGCACGGGACTGAGGGTGCCCCTCCGTCCACTCAGCACTGGCTCCTCATCCAGGTAGGCCTGGAAGAGAGCCTCTGTCTCTGCTGCTGTAAAGTTGGGCCTCCTCCTACGCCCACCGTCCTCACCCTCACTACGACTCTGCTCAGTCATGGCAATCTGTATGGGAGGAAGTGGACACTTGTCACTGTGCAGTCTACAGCATTTTCCCATGTCCGTAGTCCTGAACATCACACAGCATGAAACTCACCTCTCACCTGCAGTAACCGAATCTGGCCAACGCAGCCCAATGTCACACATTTATAGTGCAACACATGCAAATTAGGAATGGAGCAACTTTAATGACATGCAAATCACGCCACTGTGCCCTTGAATGGCTGATCAGATGATTTGCATGTGTCGGCTGAATATCGCGAATCTGCACTTTGTGCAATACGGAAGAGTCGGCTGAGCCAATGGCGCAGATCTGTGCCTGTGTGGTACACTGCATTGCGCATGCCCAGATAGCTTACGCATGCGTCTATCATGCTGCTGACGTGCTGAGCGCGATTGGCAATTCAGGCCATGGCCACCATTGTGCCAGTGGCGCTACAGCACTGGGCACTATATGGCGCTGTGGCACTACTGCGCAATAGTCCACTGTGGCACTGGTACGCAGCTGGCTGGTCGCGCAGGATGCCTATACGTCAGATGGCACTGTGCGTAGCCTTGCATCATTGCGCATGACCTTGTGTATGCCCTTTGCCCCCTGGCGCTGTTTGCCTGCCATGTGTACGTCCCTATTGCGCTGTCTGGTGACAGCGCTATGTGAAGTGACGGCGCTGTTCGAACAGCGTGATTGGAGCCTGTGGTGGTCTATTGTGCAACATCTCCACGTGGGGTTACGGTGCAGTGGGGTGCCATATTGCCTGCTGTAAAGTTGCCACCATGGCTAGGAGGAGGGCTGTGTGTTGGAGCCAACTGGAAGTGGCCAACCTGGTGGCCCTAGTAGAGCCCCACTATGAGGCACTCTATGGTGAGGCCCCCCTCACCATAGCAAGAACCGAAGTGTGGCAGCAAGTGGCCACTGACCTGGTGGGGGTCACTGGACGGTGCCAGTCTGCTGAGCAGTGCCGGCACTGGTACAGTGACCTCTGCCGGAGGGAGCCAGACGTGTTGGCGAGGCTGCGGGCACGTGCCAGGTGGGTCGTGGTGCCTAGGCCAGGTGGGTGTACCATCTATGCACCTGTATTATCTGTAGGGGTGTGTGTGTGTTTTGGTGGCTGTGCATAGGTGATGGCTCGGCCACGGTTGGCTGTGTCAGTGTGTGCAGCTGTGAGATGAATGGGTATGGCTGTGTGGGCAGGCACTCTCACTGGGGCAGGGGGCACTCTGCTTTTGAGTCACACTGATGTTTGTCTCAACATATGTCTCCCACAGGCAGGGATGTGAGGATGTGGGCCCAGGTTGATGGCCGGCCATGCCAGGGACCTGGGGCCAGCAGGGTTGCACCCAACAGCATCAGCAGCGGCAGCAACCGCGACAGACAGAGCTGCTTGAGCAGTGTGAGTATCATGACTTCATCGATGCTATTGCATGTTGGGGGGGGAGACCAGTAGCCCTGCACAATACAACCACGCAGGAAAGGGGAGGTCATAATTCCACTATACAGGACACTAGTGAGGCCCCACCTGGAATACAGTGTACAGTGTACATTTCTGGGGACCATCCCTACGTAAGGACATAGAGTGGGCAGAGAAGGTTCAGAGGAGGGCAACAAAGATGGTGCATGGCTTGCATCACAAGTTCTATGGAGACAGGTTGAAGGAACTGAACATGTACTCCCTGGAGGAGAGGAGGGAGAGAGGGAATATGATAGAGACATACAAGTATCTTACAGTGTGGAACAGGATGCAGGGAAACACTATTTTGAAGTGCAAAAGATGTTCCAGGACTACAGGGCATGGGATGCAGTTGGAGGGAGGATGATTCAGAGGAAACATGAGCAAGACTTTCTTCACAGAACGGGTGGTGTACAAGTGGGACACCCTGCCAGAGGGAGTGGTGGGGGCTGACACACTCACGGGATTTCAGACTGCACGGGATAGACATAATGGAATTCTTGAGGTCAGGGTTAAAGGGCAACAGACTTCTAGGTAAACAAAGTAACTTACAGGCTGAAATGTACAGACTGTGTGGGCCATAGGCCCTTATCTGTCGACACTGGCTATGAATCTATGTCTGTAGACACAACACAGGTGACATGCATCACTGTCCAGTTTCACAGCATGTCTGTGTATGCATCACTGGTGGTCCATGCATGCACTGGGCACATAGCTGGGTAACTGGCATCGCATTCAATTGCCACGTCACTTGCCAGCCTTGTTTGTGCTGTGATGGACATGGGCAGTGTGTGTGTGCAGTGGTTGCGCATAGCTGGTGCCGCCTGTTTGTGTTGGCCATGTGCATGTTCACTGTGGGTGGGTGCATGCCATCACAGGTGCGGGACATTGGGCTATATGGCTTGCAGGTTGGGTGGTGTTCAGGGTTGTGGTTAGTCACAGCCATTGACTGTGTTCCCATTTCCCTAGGCCTCGAGGTTCTCCGGAGGATGGCGACAGATGTCAGGGCCATCCGACAGCTTGTGGGGCAGAACACTGACATCCTGCAGTTTATTCACCGCCATGGTGTGCAGAGGAGGTGGCACAGACCTGCAGGACACCAGCAGGAAGACGGGTGGCCAGCTGGCCCATGATTTCTCCGCCCTTCCCACTTCTCCCATCCCTACCACCCTGCCTTCCCTCTCCAAGTTTGTAATCCCTATCCCTTGACCAACCCGACCTTGTACCCATCCCTCCTTGTAAATAGTTGTACTTCTTTTGATACTGTGTTGTTGTTTAATACATTTTTATATTTTTATATGAATAATGTGTTGGTCTGTGATTTGCAGCTGCCTATGGGTGCCCAGTTGCAGGGGTGTACATGCCATCTGGGCTGGTATGGTCCTGGGTAAGTGTGTGTGTGTGTATGCGTGTGTGTGCATGGGGAGATATCTCCAGCATGGCAGTGACTTTTGGTTGGTCTTGCCATCTGCTGCCACCCACTGCTGGGTGCACAGGTTGTGTCTGGCTTGTAGGCTTCTGTGCTGCACGGGGTTGACGTGTGCTGGGGGGATGCATGGTTTCCTGCAGTGCCAGTCACTGCACATAGGTGGTGTCTTGGGGTCACAATGCAGGGTGTGCTGTGCGTACAGGAGGTTGATCTGCACTGTGGTTGTCAACCCCCTGTGTGTGGCACTCTCAGCCTGCCAGTGGTTGTGCTGGGGTGTCATGGCTCTGCTATGCTGTGTTGTCTTGTCCCCATGGGCAAGTAGATCATCCGTCCAACCCCCAGTGATGATGTGCTTTGGGTGTGCAGGTGTGTTGTGGGTTCTGCAGTGCGTTCCTGTGCCCATGTGTGGCATGGCTGGCGGTGGGCCCCAGCCTGCCTCCCTGGATGTGCAGTTCCATTGCTCTGGGGGGGGCTCTGCTTGCGCTGGCACCTCTTGAATGCTCAGCTGGGCTGCCCTGGTTGCGCCATAGCGCAACATTTCGGCTCAGCTTCTCCTTCCTGGTTACGCTATGGCGCAGTATGTGTGATATTCAGACGTTGGTTGCTTGCGCAATTTGTTCTGCTCCATGTTTGAATATCGCACCTGTTGCGCATTTGCGCAACTGGTTTGTGCTTGCTCCTGCTGTTACGCTCATTTTGAGCGCAGTTTGAATATCTGGGCCTATGTTTACATCATTTTATATGTTGTTTTGCTTTTATGATTTATCTTTTACACTCATCATGCATATACATTATACTTCATGATAATGCATTTACCTAGGTTATGTTTTCATTTATGTATTTTATACATGTGTATTCTGACCCATGTCACTGATAAAAGGGCCTTTTCAGATTGTCAGTGATTGTTATATATTCTTATATAATCTTATGTAGTTTGTGTCTTATACTTAGGTATCACACCACATGTATTTCTGAGTACTCATAATTCTGTCTATGATTTATGGCTGACAGAGTGTTTCCTTTGTCCTAACTTCTTGCTCATTAGTAATTTGGTTTCCTAAGTAAGTGCCAAAGGAAGACACCTTGCCTACACCTTATTTAGGGGACACATCCAATGTGTTATGTTTCTCATATCTGTAACTATGTTGTTACTACTATATAACCTTCTGTAAGCCTGTTCTTCATGGAGAATTATACCTTCTTCGAGGACTGGTAAGAAACCGACTCCCTTATGATTTTCTCTGTCAAATGTTGGGTGTGAGTATTGGAATAAACTTTTCATTATTACTTATTGTTTTTGTGTGTTCTTTGGCTAACACTACAGACGTACAAAAATCTGAAAGATCTAGAGATGGATTTCAGATAGCAATGGCAACCATGGTAAATGTCTGAGTGGTGGTCAAAGTTACACTTATTTCCCTTGTGGATTTAAACATTGGGGTGAGTAATCCACCTGTGACAAGCAGCTGTTAGCCTCTACTGTGTAAATCTTCATGGTCTGCCATTCCCCAGTGCATGGAGCTTAGGCACTAGGGACCTCTCTGTCAGAGTTTTAAATCTCTGCAGTGAGCTGCCTCTCCCCTGTGGGAACACCAAGCTGTAATAGGTTCTGTGGAGACAGCTAGAGTGCTTTCAGGTTGTGGGTATTCCTTCACACACACCCACATATGTCAAAAGCTGTGTGCTTTCATTTACTGTGGTTCAAAATGCGCTTTCTGAACCACAAACAGTTAAAGGTGTATCTGTTTATTTTTGACATGTGTGAAAAAATATGTACAGAGCTGAGGTTAGAAACCTTGCAGTACCTCACTAGACATGGTGGTTTTGAGAATTTTGCTACAGTAGCTAAAGATAAAGTTGACCCTGTACAGGTTATCTTTGATCATTATATTGATTTAAAGAATGGTACCAAAAATATTTCTTCCTAATGCTGGTTAGTTGCAATGCTGTTTGCCAGCTTAGAAGCTTCATTACAGCAGCTGTCTGCAGTAGAGTCAGATTACACTGCTTTCAAGTGAGAGATGGAAGTGTTAAATGCTGATCTTGCAGAACATGAAGTCAGGCTGGAATCAAAAATCCAGGCACTGTGTCAGCAGCACGATTCCCTGTTATATGAAACTGCTAACGGTAATGTTCAGGAATTACATGCTTTGAGAGATGATTGTGAAAAAGCAAAGCTTGATAGAAAGCAGGTTAAACACATGCATGACATGCCTGAGACTAATGATACCTTAAGTGAGGAAAATGAGGAACTGATGGGGGAGCTGAACCAGATAAGTGGTGAGCTTAAAAGTAAGATTAGGAAAAATGCTGAAGTTTGCGACATGTACAGAGTCTTGCAGAAAGATGTTGTGAAGGGTTTGTGTGTGTTACCAATAACAAGGTTAATCACCTGAAATGCAGAGTAAAGATGGTGAATTTGTACCACTAGTGAGAGGTACAGGCTTGGCATATTAAAGCCATGGAGGACTTTCAGTATATGCCCATTGACATTGCCTCTTCTGGTGATGAGGAGTCTGATTGTGAGGACCCACAGCATGCTGTGGAGTGGGCTAGCCCAACGGCTGGCCACTCTTCTTTTGTTTCACAAAACAGTGGATTGTTGATGTCTCAAAATGGTGGACACACACATCATCACATTACATCCCCATGCCATGCAGTCCACAAGATGGCCACTCATGCCCACATGATGGTGGCCATATTGCTGTACACCAAGATGATGGCACCCAGTACAGCTTCCAAGATGGCTGACCATCACATCTCAGAGCTGTGTTTATTCAAATGCAGAGACCAGTGATTGCTTCCTTGACCAGACAAGACACACAGGAGATTCAAGGCATGATTAATGAGGCTATCGGTAAGACTGGTATTTCTGAGAAACAGAAGGATAACCTTAAAAAGGAGATCGACGTACTTCTGAAAGAGGCTGGTACGCAGCCTAATGTTGTCAGTGGCAGATGCTGCAACATACAGTGTGAAGCAGGGAGCCAAGGAGTCTCCTGATAACTTCTACAAACCTTTGTGGATTGCTTATAGTGCTGGCAAGTCCTTGGCAAAGGAACAGTTTGCTGTTGATAATGAGGAATACAAAGATCTTTTCCTACGTAACATGACACTAGCCCTCAGTGAAAGGGTTGATTATGCCATACTAGCTACTGTGGCTTGCACACGGGAATTGCTAAACCTACTGGAGCTATCTATATTGACCTCACAAAGGCCTTTGATACTGTACATCACCATCTTCTACTTGGCCAACTTCTGTCCTCTGGTCTCTCCGCTGATTCAGTCATTTGGTTCAAAAGCTACCTTGAAAATTGATCCCAACATGTAAAGATCGCAGCTGTGCTCTCTGATACCAAACCTGTCAACTCTGGCATCCCTCTGGGCTATATCCTTGGCCCACTCCTCTTCAGTCTGTTCATTAACACCCTCCCGGACTCCTGCACTGAACAAATGATACACTACGCTGACGATGCGGTAATCCTTGCATCCCATCAGGACACAAATCAGTTGCAAAAAAGTCTCCAGCAGGGTTTCAGTAAGGTTGAGAATTGGTTCATAAGGCATAAACTGATCCTTAACCAGAAAAAAACCAAAACCATGATTTTCAGCAGCACCCACAATAAGTATAAGGATCACCACCTCACCATAAACACCACACATGGTGACCCTCTGGAACAGGTCCAATCATTTAAATACCTTGGGATCACCCTTGACTCACACCTCTCTTATGTTGATCACATAAATAATGTTGCCAAAGCTGCAAACTCCAGACTAGGTATGCTTTTCTGACACAGACGACACCTTACCCCTGAAGCACTGGCTGCTGCCGTCCAGAGCTCCGTCATTACCACCATTCACTACGGCCGTATAATCTATGGCTCTGTCACTGCTACTGTACTCAAGCATATAACTACCTCTCTCAACAAGGCTTGTCCACTCATCACAGGTGCTCAACGCCTTACAAACACCTGTGACCTTTATACCCAAACTGGCTGGCTGAACTTAGAAAATAAAATAAAATATCAAACCTGCATGGTGGCAAGGAAAATTTTGATGGGCCTTGCACCTCCTGGAATCTGTTCCCTCCTACAATCCAGAAACAGCAGCTGCAACACCAGGGGGACTAAGCCACAGCTTCTCCAAATTCCCCGCTGCTGTACTACACAAGGTCAAAGATCCTTTGCCTTTAGAGCTTCGAGCTGGATGAATGGACTCTCTAGTGATATTACCACCGCCACCATGCTCAGCTCCTTCAAATCCAGCCTCTGCAAGTCTCTCACTGCCTCTAGTACCTGTGACTGCCATTGGTCATAACTGAATTATCTATAACCTATGCCAGCCTGACCTTATGCAAACCCCTACTGGCTGGGTGATGATCACTATCCTTAACTCTTGCTAACGTTTGGGCACCCTCTGCTAATCTCTGTTTCTTTGACAATGCCTTCTGGGTGGCACCTCCCCGCCTCACCCGTCCCCTAATTACAGCTCTGTCCCCTAACTACACCTCTATGCCCCACCTCACCCCTCCCTCACTTTCTCATCTCCTGCCTCCCTATCTACCTTTGTCAACCCTAGTTCTAGCTTTGTATATGTATAGATAAGTGATTATTTGTCATAATGTCATCCTTGTTGTCTTGTTGTACCATATGATGTGAAACCTTTGTAAAAGAGCCCTGGCTCAAAGGTATTTGTAATCCTAGACTGAAATAAATAAAAAAAATAAATAAGGCACAGCAGACACTGTCATTTTTGTAGACTCTTATTGGGTCTGTTCCTCTCTGACTGAATTTTTATGTTTTTGGGAGAATTTCAGTCCTCTGATGGTACTCCTGTAAAATACAAAGACTTGTTTGTGTACATCACAATGTTGACCAGACAGTTTAAATATAAACTGTACATTCATAAGATTTGAACACACTGTAAGAGTGAACCTTATTTCCCTTTTAATGACCACACCAACTGTCTGGCAAAAGAAAGTGCTCAAGGAGGGGACATATGGGAAATTAAAACTCCCTCTGTCTCAGATACAGCATGCATTGCTACTGTAAATAAAAAAAAAACAACTCCCTTTGTGCCCTTAGATCTAGCATCTGCACAAAAGATGAACTCTCATTTGAGGGCAGTGTTCAGGTTCTTTGACAAAGGAACTGAGGAAGAACTCCCAACAAACAGCCCCTACAAAAAGATGAAAGATGACCATCACCTATCCAGTGACAACCTAATCATATGGTATCACTGCCCCAATATTTCTGAAAAGTTATGGGTAGTATCTGAACAACTGAGAATGGATTTTATCTATCAAGTACATGACACTCCAACTGGTAGACACCAGGGAGTGGAAAAGACCCTAAACAGATTAAAACCCTCTGTCTGGTGGCCTCACACGAGAAATGATGTAGAGCACTACATTAATAACTGTTTGATCTGCACACAGAAAAATCCTGCCCTGGCTAGGAAAAATGCCAAATTGTTATCCCAGAGACACTCAGGACCCTGGAACAACATCCAAATTGATTACATTGGTCAGTCCCTTGCCAAACACTAAGAACAACAACAAGTTTGCTCTTGTGATCACTGACCTGTTTTCTAAATGGATCGAGACATTTCCAACAAAGAACAACACTGCAAAAGTGACTGCAAAAGTTAGGGCAAACCAACTATTTATCAGGTGGGGCCTACCCCTAAAAGGTGGATTCTGATTAGGGATCCAGCTTCACAGCTGAACTAATGCAGGAAACTCTAGATTTCTTAGGGGTAAATCAAAAGTTTTACATCCCTTACTATCCTCAGTCATCAGGACAAGTGGAAAGGCTAACAGGCAGATCAAGCTCATATTATCCAGATTCATTCAGGACAACCCCAAAGACTGGGGTTCATTATTGCCTTTACTCCTTATGGTAATAAGGGGGACATCCTCCACAAGTACACAGTGTACCCCATTTGAAGTCATGATTGCACAGTCCATGAGACTGCCAGAACACCTACTTCTGGACCTGTGCACTCCCACTGCTGATAGAGTATCAGTAGATAAATATGTCAGCCAACTCAAACAAGATATCCAAAAGGTACACCTGTTTACTGCACAATGTATGGGCAATGCCCAACAGCAGTCCAAAATACAATTTGACAAAACTGTACATGATGTGGATTGGCAGATTGGGGATTAGGTGATGGTTCTCAGATTTGCACAACCTACTCATGATTTTGAAAACAAATGGGAGGGGCCCTGCCCCATTGTAAACAAGCTCAGTCCATCAGTCTACCAAGTTAGACTACCCCAGAACAAGAATCTTACTGACAAATGTCTACATGCCAACCAGATGAAATTGTATTAAGGAGATTGAATTTACTTTCCCTTACCGCATTGGGCAGAATAGTAGAGAATTAACTATGTTTTTCTTTTCTCTTTTCTTTTAGGTTCCAGAGAGAGATGACTGCTTTATGCTTATTTTTCTTTTTAGGAATTTTGGTCTTCTTACAAGCCCAACTTGTATATCATAACGCAGATACAAGTGGCTCCCAAACCCAGCAAACTTGTTGAGGCAGAGTACCTCACAAGTCCACTGGATATAAAAGTAACCTGTGGAGTCCACATTAATGTCCTAGAAAACACGGTCACCATTCAGGAGGGCAGTGAGGCCCTACTGAATGTTCTGACCATTGCTTTGGATCAATCCAGTCTTGAAATTGAGTGGTATGCACTTTGCAAGAAATATCTAATACTAGTAGCCCACCTTTAGAAAGGCACTCTCCAAGGCTGGCCCAATGCCAGGATTTCCCCTGGTAGTACCCTATCCCTTCAACAGGTACACCACACAAATTCTGAAGCATACAACCTAACAGCTAGGACTGATCTGAAGTCCTGTTTAAAATTTGTTGATAACCAGGAATTTTGCTTCTAGAATCATATGACAACCACTGCCATTGTCCTAATGGTTCTACCACACGATGACCAAGAATTTGTAACACCAGATATTGAGTGCCCAAAACAGGAACCTGGTCCACCAAGTTGTCTAGTCACCACTTCCCAACCAGGTACCCTAGTCAATAATGCGCAGTTCATGTACATCCCAGTGGTTTTAAATCATATCCATTGGAATTTGGAGGAATTCGGTTTATGTTCCACAATTAACCTTTTTTTTTTTCAATTGTTTAACCAGGAGAGTCATTTCTGTCTTTTTCCAAATTATGTTATTGGGGGTGGGATATTCAGAAGGGTTGCGCATGGCGCAACACAGTTGCACCATGCGCAACCCACTGATGCGCCCTGGCGCGATATTCAAAAGGGGAAAGTACATGGCACAAATTCCGATGCGCCGGGGTGCATCAGTAATGTATGCGGTGCAAGTTGGGGGGGCATGCTCATGCATACTCACCACATCCCGATATTCAGTCCGGGATGTGCTGAGCAGATGTAGGTGCAATCCCTACCTGCACCACACAGTTGAGCCAAAAAAAACAGGAGCAACAGCTGGCCACCCACAGGTGAGCCACCACATTGCAGGGTGCAATACGGCAACTTCCAGCTGTGGGTGGCCACCCGAGCTCCTGCAGCACCTTCTGTCATGGTAGCATCCCTCCATGCCCGATCACGGGCATATGTATTGAACTAAATACGTCCATTATCCCTGGTGGTCCAGTGGACCGCTTCTAGCCCGATCATGGGCATGTAGTAAATAAAACATCAAACCATCCCTGGTTGTCAGCGGTACCCCCTCCCCACCCGCCCACTGGCCCCACGACCCTGCTCCCTCCATCAGCGGTGGGCGGCAGCTCCCACCCACAAGTCACCCGCCACCACCAGCTGACTGCATACAGAGCGGCTGTATGTGCATTGGTCACAGCATGGGCCAATGGTGTGCCGAACACGTACCACCTACAGTCCAGATATGTGAATGGATTGTGATGGTATGGTATGGTCTGCACGTCCATTGGCCCATGCTGTGGACCAGTGAGCCTGCTGGCACGTACTGTATGCAGTCAGTCAGCAGTGGCCGGGTGCTGGCGGAAAGAGCTGCAGCCCGCGCGATGAGGGAAGATGCTGGTGAGCTGAGTGAGGCACGGCTGGACCTCGAGATGGTTTCCTATATGCCCGAGATCTGGTTGAAGCAATCACTGGACCACCAGGATAATGATGATGTTGTTGACACACATGCCCACGATCGGGCATTGGAGCACGTTGCAAGTGGGGGCAGGGGGCGTCGGTCCCTGATGGCTGCTGCCTGGCAGGGCACCAGGTGCAAGTCGCTGGGGATCGGCACACCTGTATGCAAATGGGGCCATAATGACATGCTAATGGCCCCATTTGCACCTTGCATGCATTATGGCCCCATTTGCATGTCCACCACTGAATACCATGGTTGCTGCACCTAGCTCAACGGCACCTATGCTAGCGCATCCCCCTGCTCCTTTCTGGCCACTTGTTCTGGTGCAGTGCCACTGCACCATGCACAATGTGGGTGGCCACAATGCCATATTCAACGGTGCTGAGCCATGGTGCAGCACTGTTGAATATCGCCCAGTTCACACCCTTGCGCATCCCAGTTGCGCTGTGCCCGGCTTGTACCCCTGCCAGGCACAGTTCTGAATATCCCACCCTGGATATTCTGGCAGCTTACTTGGTACACAGTAATGACCCCTGTACTGAGACTGATAGCACCACACATAGAGGATTTTCAAAGCCTAAACCTAGTGGTACATCTAAAAATAGTAAACAGCCAAATGCATTACGTATTTTGTTGCAGAAACAGGTTTAACCTCTGGCTTATTTGCTTCTGATATGTCTATCTGGAATAGGGCTGATATAGCCAGTATTCAAGCACAAATGTCAAAGGCTCATGATAGTATGAAATATAATATCATGCATCCCCTTTTGCATGGTGTAGATGGTCTCACTCAGGGAGAGCAATTTATGATTTACAATATGAAAATTATTGCAAAGGGATTTGATTTGACAAAGAATAAGATTAGTGAATTAATTTCTGCTAACAATAAGGAAGCAGAAGAGCATCACATAGCCAGGGAAGTCCTTTGCACTGCCTATGGCTCTTATGTTCTTACATCCATTACTAATCTCTTCCTGAATTTGGAACTAGGATGTATTCCTGATCTCATTCATGACAGATGCATGGGACAGTGGTATTGCCCCAAATGTACTTCTACTACTTGTGTTAACAAATGCTTATCTGACACTACAGTGTTTCTTTTCCCTTGTTTACAGCAAGGAACCTTGGGTATGTCATTACACATATGAGCATTGCTCCATATTTTGAAATATATTCTTGCACAATCAAGGACGCCATGTAAGTGACATTTACAGTCTCAGTGCCGCAATTTGATCCTGCAACTTCCATCTTCGATCGTTTGGCTATCATCCATTCTATTGGTCATCTTGATGGGGACAGCCATTGTGAGAGACTGGAACTACCTCCCTTATTGGTTTGCCACAAGGTCTTGGATGCTTGGTTGGCACCTAATATGGATTGTGGTACGTGGAAAGGATACCATTTCCTGTGCAGATGTGACATCTTCAAACTTGTCAGGCCAATCTGTGACTACTCACTGAGCAACTGGAACTGGGATTCCTCTTCCAATCTACCCATGAGCAATTTAAATGGATCTAAAATGAACAATGGAACTTTATTTAACACTGGAAGAAACCTTGGATCTATCCCTGGAACTAATTGTGGTTTATGGATTGTGGACACTGATATTTCATGCCCTGTTTAACTACGATAATGGAAAATACCATCTTCAAAGGTGGTTCATTCTGCTGATGGAGAATACTGTATGGTGATGACCTATAAGCAATTTTGGTATGGTTCCAAGTTGTGTGATGTGAACTTTCCTAGCTTCTGTTTTTTTCCCTAAACAGCGTGTCGTTATAGATCATACTGTGATTACCCCTGTTCCCATCTCAGAACCAGATACCATCAAGTCTAGCCCTGACTATCTTGATGCTTTATCTCAGTTTTTACCTATATTCAACATTCATGTTGACAACTTGAGTTTGTTTTTCCAATCCCTTCTCAATAGAAGAGATACACAACTCATTTACATCAGTAACAATGTTTCCAAGGGTCAGGCAACACTTGATAACCTAATCAGTGATGATATTGCAATGATTTTGGAAAACCCCATTGTCAAATTTACATTTCAAATTTTTGTAGTTATTCAAGGTTTACTAATCTTTTGCCTTATCATTATGCTTTGTCGTTTGAGGTAAACCCGCAAACACCATCGTGACCAGTTAAAGCTCCTTGGCCAGGTTTGTGCCACAGGCCTGTATATGAATGGTGCCTAATCATCTTCTTTTTTGTTGTTTCCTCTTCTACAAGGCAAAAATGATGGGATTGTTATGCCTGGGTTATACACCTCTACTATCCCACATACACATTACATTGTATTCCTGGTAACTTATACTGTGATCTTGCTATTTGCACTAATATGTAGATGTAGATGCCCATTGTACAAGCATGGGTATTAGGAATGTTCTTTGCTGCTAATATATGCTACTGTATACTATGTTTACATCATTTTATATGTTGTTTTACTGTTATGATTTATGTTTTACACTCATCATGCATGATACATTATACCTCAGTATAATGCATTTACCTAGGATACATTTTCTTTTATGCATTTTATACACATGTATTTTGGTCCATATTACTGGTAGCAGGGCTTTTTTGGACAATTAGTGATTGTTATATATTCTTACATAATCATATGTAGTTTGTGTCTTATACTTAGGTATCACACCACGTGTATTTCTGATTACTCAGCATTCTCTTTGTGTGATTTATGGCTGACAGAGTATTTCCTTTATCCTAACTTCTTCCTCATTAGTAATTCTGTTTCCTAAGTAACTGCCCAAGGGAGACACCTTGTCTACACCTTATTTAGGAGACACATCCAATGTGTTATGTTTCTCATATCTGTAACTTTGTTGTTATCATTACTATATAATCTTCTGTAAGCCTGTTCCTCATGAAGAATTATACCTTCCTCAAGGACTGCTGAGAAACTGACTCCTTTGTGATCTTCTCTGTCACATATTGGGCATGAGTATTGTAATAAACTTTTCATTATTACTTGCCGCTTGTGTGTGTTCTTTTGCTAACACTACAGACATACGAGAATCTGATAGATCTAGAGCTGGACTTTAAATAACAGTGTGCCACAGCAAACCTCCACCCACCCAGCTCTCCCAGACACCAAAGGTAGTCATTTCATTGAACAGTCCTCTGGTAAACCTCTCTCTGACTTCTTCTACCTCAATCACAATGAAGTCACTAATCATCCCCAACACACACACACACACACACACACACACACACACACACACACACACACACACACAGTCATAGAGTGGACTTTCAATCTTTGACTACTTTATTTCTTGTTGTTCTTTTCTTTCACTCTTAAGCTGCAGAAAACAACAGGAGGGCAGCAGGTCAGGACTAGGAGAGCTAAGGACCACCCTCATGTACTACCAGCCCACCCCATCCACCCACCCAGTTCCTTCTGTGTTTTTTTTTTTTGTGTGTGTGTGTTTCCTTTTTTTTTTAGTTTTAACTTTTGCTCTGGAGGAATGGTCTTCCATCAGACCAGCGACCTGGCTACAGACAAGTTCATAAGCTCCACATGCACTGCAGCAGCCCACCACCCACCCAGGTCTCCCAGAACCCCTATTTTTTTTTATTGAGGAGTCCTCTGGTAATCCTCCCTCCAACTCCCCATCCCTTTATCAAAATGAAGTCACTAATCCCCCCCCCCAACACACACACAGTCACACAGCAGACTTTCACTCTTTGGCTGCTTTGTTTCTTGTTGTTCTTTTCTTTCACGCTTAAGCTATAAGAAACTACAGGAGGGCAACAGGCCAGGCCTAGAAGAGATAAAGGCCCACCCTCATGTACTAGCAGCCCACCCCACAACCACTCACCTAGTTCACCCCTTTTATGTGTGTTTTATTTTTTTTGATTTTGTTTTAACTTTTTAGTTTGCTGACTCTGGATTGGAGGAATGGTCCACCCTCTGTCTGACCTTGCTGAGGCTGACAAGTCCTTGAGCCCCACATGGCACCACAGCAGCCTACATCCCACCCAGCTCTCCCAGACCCCCACTAGGTTTTTTAGTTAATCTGGAGTGCCACTCTGTAGTCTGTAATCCTCCCTCCAGCTCCGAGTCACCCTATCTTCCACTCTGAAGAATACTGCTACTGCTCCAAGTCTGTCCACACAGTTCAAGTGCTGATTCTTCTTGTTTTGCAATTTCAGTCTGCACTTCAGCTTATTCCCATCTGAAATGATGCTGAACAATGTGCCTGAACCGTATATATCCCAGTTTCATGGATGAGCATACCAGGGTATACAGGCTTGCATGCACATACTGTGAGCTCCTTTTCAGCCTCCCACGCATTTTACTTGACAGGCATCCAAGCAGGGAGACTGGGGGAGGAAACTAACACAGGTGAGATCCAAGCTGAGCTAGCAGTGTTTGGTTTGGATCCTGCAGAAACCGATCCACCGCAGTCCGGTGGGGCTCAGTTTAGAGGGAAAGGGATTTGGCCCATCCCTAACCGCAAGTCCACTCAACTTACAAAAACTAAACAGTGCCATGTAGTCTGGGAGTATTTTGCACATGGCACCATGAATGCACTAAAATTAATTTTTCTTGGCATATGCAATAGAGCCAGACAGGGTGCAATGCAAAACCTTGCAGTACTACTTCAGAGTGCTGCAAGTAACAATGTAATTCAATGACAATTAAGCCCTTTTATTATGCAGCATTTTATGATATATCATTTACTGCAAGGTAATGCATTACATCCCCTCTGGCGTTGCTGTAAATAAAGCTAAATTTATAAATATGAATTCTATTAAAATAAAGACCATATAAGGACTCTAACTTAAGAACACCACTTATCTTCCTGTTCCTCCTGCTCCTCCTCTTCCTCCATCCATCATGCATATTTCCTACTCATGCATCACAGTGGCATGTGGGTGACACCACCTTCTTTCCTGTCTGTACACTACACAGATGGTGCAGCAGGACTGTTATCTATCACTGTAGGAGGTGCACTGTGCACAATAAGAGTGGATAATTATTTGCCTGCCTTGAGGCACTATAGATAGCACCATTTATTATCATTTTCATAATGTTTTATGTGTTCAGTCAAAAATCATTTGTCTTGTAAAAATAAAAAAAATACATTTAAAGTAGTCCAAACAATTATATTATGTTACTATCTACTACAATAAATCTATTTTTTTACTAATATTTTAATGATTTTTTTCTTAATATAATACTTCATACAAATAAAATAGAAGACAAATCTCAGTATAAAGAAGAAAGAATAGAAAACCTAATTTGTATAATACATAGGTGAGTCTAGACCAAATCATATTGGAGAGAGGCGATATTAAATTAAAAAATATTTCTCACAGATCTTAGCTGACAATTATATAATTTTTAGATTTCTTTTAATGTATCCACTGTAAACTTTTGCTGCTCACAACCTTTTATGAAAAAATACTCTAAAGGTAAGAAATAACCTACCGATTCATCAACAAAAAACACACAACATATTCTCCCTCTCTCATCACTGTAGCCAAAATCTAACAATATTCTATAGATTACAGTTCATTATCACATCTTCATCATTTCTTCCTCAGACAATGTAGGAGATTTATTTTCACTCTTCAATTGGTTTTCCTGCTCATATTGAACTCTAATGAACTCTGAAGCCTGATTGACCTCATAGAAGTTATATTGGGCACCCTTGTACTTAATTTTTAGTTTGGCTGGAGCTAATAGCTGAAATTCTGCCTCCATCTTTGATAGTTCTTGCCTATATTGTAAGAATCTCTTTCTGTGCTGTTGTGTTCAATAAGAGTAGTCCAGGTACACTGAAAGCTTGCAAGTTTTATAAGTCAATCAAGGTGTCAGCATGGCTCAGTTGGTAGCACATCTGCATCTGGACCAGAAGGTCGTGTGTTCTCGTCCCACACCGGGATTGGACTTGCACCTAAAAATTGCTGGCATCTGAGTGCAGTACTGGGGGGTGCTGTACTGCTGGGGTGTGCCATCCTTCAGATGAGGCATTAAACCGAGGTCCCTTCTGTCCATCCTGGTGTTGTGCTGGTAGGTGTCCAGGTGGAAGTAAAAGAACCCAGGGCACTCTTCGCAAAGAGCAGGAAACATTCCCGGTGTCCTGGCCAACATTCCCTTTCCCATAAACTGGTTCATGCACTTATCCAGGCTGTGTGTGGGTGATGATGTGCGATATGGCCACCACCACACATTCAGTCACTTCACTACCAGTCTAGCATTGCTTGTAAAGCACTTTGGGATACTGTGTATGAAAAGCACTGTATAAATGCTGATTCGTCTGATTCTTCTTCAATAGGGTCTTAATCCTAGAGAGCTTAACAATCAGGACTCTGTCAGTAATGAAGGCAAAAGTTATTATAATAGTCTTCTTTTGTAGAATCAAATTTTCATCCTCCGATTTTATACTGGTAGATTTATCAGAGGTTTTCTTTATTTTTTCAGTAGCGAGCTTTGGAAGGATTCTGCAAGCACATGTAATGAATGGGAGGTTATCTTCAGGAAATTTGAAAACATTTACAAAAATGTCTTTGACTATATCCCTTAAAGAATCAAAATCCCATCCAAAACTACTGGTAGACCCAGTATTCTGAAGTTTTTATATTGGTGCTTGTTTTCAAGCAACTCAATCTTCCTAGTCAGGTTGATGTTATCCTGTATTAAGTTTGCTGAAGTGGCTTCAACAGTCTACGCTACATTAACAGTTTTTTTCAGTACCCTTCTTATTTACAGCAAGATCTTTAGACAAAGTTTCAATTTTATCTCGATTTTGCTTTGTATCAGCCTGTAGGAAATCAACTTTTTGTGACAGAGCATGAAATTTTAAATCAAACGATTGAGTCCATAATAATAATTTGTCCATTACCTTCCCAAGGGAATCCAATGCGTGGTGACCTCTTGCAGCCATTGCAGGTGTTTGATTAAAAACAACAGATTTATATGAAACCTGTGAAGGAGTAGTATATTGCTTGCTCGATAAACTGATTTTTTTGGTAGCCTCTGATTTATCTGCCAGTCCAATTTGTGTTTCTGTGATTCCTTCTGGAAATAAGACAGGTGAGCCAGGTAGGAGACTATTTCCCACTCCAGTCTCTATTCATGTCTCTGTTTTGGCAACAATTGTAGGTGATTTCATGGGTAGATTTGTTAGTTTTGCCTCAGTGTGAGAGGATGTAATAAATGTCTCACTTGGAAATGGTGAGCTTATTTGTAAAAAGACCTCTGCAGGCTGTTGTGGGCTGTCCATTGGTGTCCTAACACCTGAGCTGGAGCTGCCTTCCCTGGCTCTCCTGATTGTAATCTACAATATTTCATCAATGGCTTCATTTGTGTAGAAATGTATTCTTCAGATAATGAAGAAGACTTGGCTTTCCTTTTATCTGCCACAAGTTGTTTTTTGAATACATGAATTTTTCACTAAAGAAGAGCACAACATTTTAAGTGTTGGTTCCAGGTTAAACTCAAAGGTAACTACCTGACACCATGTTGACTCCTCCTCCTCCTTACAATAAATTTATTGCCATTTCACATATTTATTTGTTTATTTAAAAATTTGATAACCAGGAAAGGCACACTGAGATGAGGCTCATTTCTATGTGTGACCTGGGGGAAAGTGGATAGGGATGAGGCTTACAGGCAAGTGCAAACACAAGGAAGCAAATAATGTCAAATAAAAGTGCTATAAATATTTAGCAGCTAGTCAAAGTACAGGGTGAGCAGAATATAGATGAAGAGGCATACAGTCATATGTTAAGGTGCAAAACCAGGTTGTAAAGGCTGTGGCATGAAAGAGGAATGGAAATTGGGGGGTGACAAGAACATGGAGGTGGAGGAGAGAGTCAGGGTAGCAGATTAGGTGGGTGTGGAGGGGAAGGGCAATAGGAGCTGGGATGCAGGCTAGGGAGTTGGGTGAGATAATGTAATGCATAAGGGGACAAAGCAGGGGTCACAAGGTGCAGTTGTAATGGCAACAGATAGGTAGGGAGTTGGAGAGGGAAGATTATAGGTTACAATGGTGGGTGCAGGGAGGAAAGTTAGAAACAAAGCAATTGAAGGCAATGAAGAGGGTGTCTAGTCTGGCAAGAGAGGAGGAAGGGGCAGACCTGTATACCACATCAGCATAATCAAAAATTGGAAGGATCATTTTGGTTAACTGATAGATAGATAGACAAACAGACAGATAGATAGATAAACTTTATTTATAAAGCACCCCTTCCCAGGGGCTCACAGCACTATGCAATACATACAATCTAATACAAATAAAACATTCTTGGCAGATGTTTGGGTGAAAGGCAGCCTTGCTGTGATAAAGGCTGCCAAGCTGTGGGTGGAGTTTGGCATGAATAGTATCAATGTAGGTAGAGAAATCAATTTTGCTATCCAACCAGATGCCAAGACAATTGAAGGCATGAACAGAGGGGTAGGTGAGTTGGGAAGGGAAGATTATAGGGTACAATGGTGGAAGCAGGGAGGAAAGTTAGAGGCAAAGCAACAGAAGGCATTGAAGACGGTGTCCAGTCTGGCAAAAGTGGAGGAAGGGGTGGAGCTGTATACCACATCACCAAAATCAAAAGTTGGGATGATCATTTTGGTTAATAGTTCTTGGCAGATGTGGGAGGGAAAGCAGTCCTTGTTGTGGTAAAGGGTGGCAAACTTTGAGTGGATTCTGGCATGAATAGCATCAATGTGGGCAGAGAAATTGAGTTTGCTTTCCAACCAGACACCAAGACATTTGAAGGTAGGGAGTACCAACCATAATGTAGAAGGTTGGGGGAGGTGATATCTTAGCTAGTCTCTAGGAGGTGCCAAAGGTCATAGTCATAGTCTTTTTGGTGCTGACTTTGAGTTAGTTATCCTGAAGCAGAATAGCACTTTGTGGAAGTCACTTTGGAGTGAGGCTTCAATTGCGGAAGAGGAGGGGCCCATAGAGTAAATAACTGTGTTGTCAGCATTCATATGCATGTGGGAGGAGACACAAGTACAGGGGATATCATTGAGAAATATCCAGAATAGTATGGGGCCCAGGATGGAGCCCTGAGGGCACCAGCTTGGACGGGGGGGGGACAATTCACCACCCATCTGGACAGATTATTGTTGGTCTGAGAGAAACAAGTGGAATCATGCTACTGCAGGGGCAAACAGGCCAGCTGAGGAGAGTTTACTCAGAAGGAGGGGATGGGAGACCAAATCTAAGCCTTTTACTATGTCAATGAAAATGGCAGTGGTGATGTTACCTTGAGCCATTCTGGAGGGAATTGAGTCAGCGAGGTACAATAAGGAGGAGATGGTGGAGTGTTTTCTTCGAAAGCCAGACTGGAATGATGAGAGAAAGGAGTAGGAGGAGTCTAGAAAGTTTGTGAGTCTGGAGTACACTAAGGACTCTTGAAGTTTAGCAAGTGAGGTGAGGAGTGTTATCAGCCTGTAGTTTCCCAGGCATAAGGGGTCACACCATTTGGGTAGAGGGAGAACTTTGGCAAGTGACTTCTAGTCTTAGTGGGCCTACCAGGTAAACAAAATTCAATAAATAATTAGGTTTCCAGGCACAAGGGATGGAACAGAGGGAGAAGGATAGGTTCAGGAAGTGAGTGAGAGGATGGAAAATGGCAGGAGTGGAAATGTAGAGAAGTTTGAGATTCATACCACGAGGGCTTTGTTTGGAGGAGTTAAGGGACAGGAGGGATTGGTAAACTTCCTGGGAGCAGACAGGTGGAACTGAAACCACTAGCAGTGTTGGGTGGATGACGGAGGGGTGGCGGATGAGCAAGGGCAGGGTAGATCACAGGTGGTGAAGACATTGTTAAAGAGGGTAGCGACAGTGAGGTGATCTGAGCCACCGAATTGAAGGGAAGGGGGGCAGAGTGGACAGGAGAATCCAGTAAAGAGTGAATTGCACTCTAGAATTTGGACAGGGAATTAAGGTTGAGTTGAAAGTTGGACCTGAGATAATGGGCCCTGGCAGCATGAATAGCCTTAGTGCAAGCATTCTGTAGGGACCTGTAAAGTTGGTGATTGAAGGGGGAGTGGGATGCCTAGAAATGAGCCCATGCAAGGTCCCAAGACTTTCACATGTCTGTAAGTTCAGGCAAAACCTTAGGGTGGTGGGAACATTTCACACACATCTTGCGGAGGGGGGCATGAGTGTTCCAGGTGTTGGATTGGATAGGGGTAAAAGAAGACAGGGTTGAGTTGATATCCTAAGCAGAGTAAACAGCGGACCAATCTGAGGAGGCCAGGTCCAGAATGAGGGCATTAGTGTTGCGTGATCTGAGAGGTCTGTGCCAGATGTACTTGGGGGTGGATCAGGGGATCAAACTTTTCTTAGACAGTAGATTTAAGCAGTGGTCACTGAGAGTATTGGGGAGAATGTCTGCTGCCAGGATGTGATGGGGTGGGAGGATAACACCCAGTACAGGAGGGAATAGTTAGAAGAGTGAGGGTTGAGCCTAGTGGGTCCGGTGATTAGTTGTGTCAGGTTCGGGGACTCAATAGAGTGGAAGAGGGGCTTCATGGCAGGAGAGAGCCAGTTGATGTTGAAGTCAACAAGGAGGGTGAGCTCACTGGAGAAGGACAGGGACATGAGAGAGAAGAGAGAGAGAAAGTTGAGGAAGAAGAAGGAGCAAGAGGCTTTGGGAGAGTTGTGAGGGGCACCTACAAAGATGGGAAGGGTGGAAGGGAGAGACAGTTTTACTAATAGAAGTTCATGAGAAGCTGAGATGACTTCCTTGAAGGAGATGGAGCAGGAGATGGTTTGGTGGATGTACAAAGCAACGTCACCACCTATGCCTCTGTCTTGGCAAAAGAGGTGAAAGTCAGAGAGGGCAAGGTGAGTGCTAGGGATTGTAGAGGAGAGCCAGGATTCAGAGACGCACAGGATGTCAGGAAAGTGCATGGAGATCCAGACTATGAGAGAGTCAAGCTTAGGGAGAAGGCTTCTGATATTGAGGTTACATTCTGAGGCATTTGGGTGCAGATGTGGAGGAGGGGGGCCAGTGCTGGGTTCAACATCACCAGCCAGGAGGAGGAAGAAAAGTAGGAGGAGGTGAAAGGAGAGGAATTTCTGCTTCCTAGAGACTGAGGAGGGAGAGGAGGGGTGGGGAAGTAGAAGGAGGAGGGAGCAGTGGAGAAATTCAAGGTTTAAAGAGGGAGGGTGCAGGAGACTCATGTGGATATAGAGGGTAGGTAAGATATGGGTAGATATGGGGGAGTGGGTGGGTAGAGGGTAGGTAAGGGATGGGTAGATAAGGGGGAGTGGAGGGAAGGGGATGGGGAAAGAGAGGGGGGGAGGCATGAAGTAGGGAGAGGGCGGTGGGAGGAGAGGGCAGGGATAATGGGGGAGTGACTGAGGGAGTGGGAGGTTGAGAAAGTTAAGATGCATAGGTAGCAAGAGAAGAATGGTGCAGGGGAATATAGTGAGACAGTGTAATTTGAGGGTCCAGAGGCACAGGTATGTAAAGGAAGAGGTAGTAGCGAGAGAAGGGAGACACATGAGACCAGGGCAGGGTAGTGACAGGGACAAAAATAAGGTTGCAGATAAAGGTGAGCAACAGGTGGGTAAGTAAGTGATAAACAAAGGAAATGTGGTTGCGGTACAGTTAGAGTGGGATTGAAAACTCGACCCACAACCTTATACAGGGTGAGGAACAATCCTAGGTGAGAGAGCTAGCTGCCTAAAGCAGGAGAGTGGTGAGGGCGTAGCTGCAAGTAGAAGCTAGTTAAGGCAGCAGGTGTACAGGAAGTGAAAAGGACTGATTAGAGGCTGAACAGGTGCAGCAGCTGGGGTAAGCAAGGTAAGTTGTTGAGACAAGCACAGCAGAGTTAATCAATGGGTAGCACTGAGGAGCTATTGTAGTGCTTCAGCGAGAGAAACTTGCACAAAACAACAAACATCAGAGAAGGAAACACAGGAGCAGCTAAAATACACAGGAGCTTACAAACTGGGGAAGAATTTGGTAGAGGAGTGCATGGATGGGGAGCAGTCTAACCAGCCAACTGACTGACTCCATGTAGATTCCTCAAAGTCCTTAGCACAACTGTCCTTTGTGCGAACAGGCCGCTGTGCCGACAGGCTGCTTGAGCAGGGTATCCCATTAATGTGCAAACTGATTTCTGGCACGGTGATGTTGTCACCGGGATGTTGGTGCAGGCTTTGTCAGCTACTTTGGTTTCTTGCTGCCTGCCTGCCATGTTTGGTGGTAGCATAATGAGAGCACTGGGTGTTGTAGGTGTGTTACTGCCTTCCCTCAAGTTTGCTACGACTTGGAGTTTGTTATATAAAACATCGGGGGGTTGCAGGGCAGAGTCCCCCGCAATAATTCTCTTTCATGTTGCTTTGCTCTGCTGTACATGGCTCAGTGGTGAGTCAGTTATATGTTGTAGTTCCCGTGCAGTTAGGTCACATTCTTGCCATCTCCTACACTGCACATAGCTGGTGGTGAAATGTTGGAGCACTGCATTTTGCTGTCGGCCACTTTCTTGCACTGTAATTTACATTGCTCAAGTGGATGTTGCTGCTACATGGGTGAACCCTTGAGCAGGCAGCCCTGAAATACAGTCAGGAGCCCATGGATTGAATGTGTGAGCTAGTGGGTGGGTGCAAGTCCTGGCTCCCAAAGAGGGTTCGTAGTAGGTCCTGGTGGTGATTGGTGGGGGTGAAGGGTTACAGGCTGGACAAGGAGCCCCCTTGCAACCCCAGTGGTGGTGTCCTGAGCTGTACCACGTAGTAAGAGAGGGTAACACTCTGCTGTCCTCCTCTGCCAGTACCAGCAGAAGCACAAGAACCAGTGTCCTTGCACTTATTTCACAACTGATCCAGTAGTGATGATAGCTCTTGATCTTCAGCAATTCTACACTGCAGAAGACACTGACTTTTGAAGACTTTTGCATGAAGAACTGAAGCACTAGTAAACATTCCATCATAGTTCATGCTGATTAGGTATGCCAGTTCCAGATAGTATGTGGTGATATGTGCTGCTAAAGTTTGTTCTGCTTCTGTAACCATATAAATGGGCCTCCAAAGTGCAAAATAAGCAACTCTTCCCTTGGTGATTCCACCTGAATGTCACACACAATGTTATTTAGCAACCCGAATTAAGCATGCTATTACATTGTGATTCAGCTATTGTTCTTCGTAGATAAAAAAAAAATCAACAGTAATAAAATTACATTAAAATAAAAACTATAAAAGTCAACTAGTTCTAAACAGAAATTATTATTGCAGATCCTGTTGTACTGTCAAATAAGTAAAACAAGATCACATAAAAATAATAAAGAACTAATTATTATATCATGTTATATGAACATACGAACATACAAACATACGAAGATGCCATTAGAGGCCTCACAGTCTATCAAGTCTGCTTAAGTGTGCAGCTCTCAGTTTTGAATACTGATGTTGCCCCCAACCACCTCCCATTTTTACACTTGAATACATCATCTGTGTTACCTCCTCCCTCCTCCTCCTTCCTCCTCTGTCCTCATTCTGATTTTGCCCTTGACCCTGTCCCACCCCCTCTTAACTCCTTCTCCTACTGATGTCTGCATTATCAGTTCCACAGGCAAAACAGTCCATGGTGCCACCACCCTCTCTGTGAGAAAGCGCATCCTCATCTCCCTCCTGAACCTCACCCCTCCAATTTCTGAGTATGCCCTCTTGTGATCCCTTCCTTTTTATACTTGAACAGACCCTCCTGTTGAACCCTACTTATGCCCTTCAAGTATTTGAAGGTCTCAATCATGTCTCTTCTGTCCTCCAAGGAGTACATATTTAGCCTCTTTAGTCTCTCCTCATAGGACCTTTCCCTCATCCCACTTAGCATCCTGGTCACCCTTTCTCTGCATGCCCTCCAGCAGCCTGATGCCCTTTTTAAGATGGGGCATCAGAACTGCACACAGTATTCCAAGTGTGGCCTCACCAGTGCCCTGTACAGTGGCAGAATCACCTCCTCTCTCCTTGAGGTGATTCCCCTCGCTATGTATCCTAGTATCTTATTGGTCTTCACTGCCACCTTCTTACATTGCGCAAAGTGATTCGTGTGCCATGTGATCATCATACCCAGATCTTTTTCCTTAGCAGATGCTGCTAACTGCACCCCTCCCAGCTGGTAACTGTATTTAGGATTCTTGTTTCCAAAGTGCATAATCCTGCACTTCTTAGCATTGAAACCCAACTGCCAGGTGTATAACCATCTCTCCAATGCCTCTAGGTCTTTCTGTAGCCCCCCTCCTCCCCGTCACCACTGCTCCCAGTTTGGTGTCATCAGCAAACAGGTTTATTTGGCTCCCAATCCTGTCTGCCTTATCTGCTATGTAGATGTTGAATAACACCGGTCCCAGTTATGTTTTATTGTATTATATTATATATATAATAATAAATAGGAGAGGGTGTATTACTAGGGATTAATAACAGCAAGAGGATCTGGTGCCATGGGAACCTTGAGATCGAAGCTTGAGAGGATCCCATGTCCACAGATCCTCAAAATGCTATTACTCCCTTGTCATACACCCTTTCCTGTTTATTATTTTTTGTAATATATGGATCCAATTACAAAAAAAAATCCTTGGCTTCTTAACGGGCACCCAACCACGCCACTGAACACTCGCTCAACAGATGCCCAACTACACTGAACACTCACTTGTGAGAACCACTACACCAAAAAGTCACTCACTCAATACCTTGCTCGCTTACCTGTTGACTGTAGAGCTGAATGAAAGCTGGATCAACCAGATAATTTATTTAAATTTAAAATGAAACAAACAAACAAAAACTAATGCCGATCTTGGGATGCAGGGGAATTCTTCTTGCTTAGTGAAAGACAGCTGCTATGTTTTGAATAGTGTTTGGCCCACCCACAGATGAAAAGCAGCCAAATCCCAAGGTATGGTTTGAAAAAGGTTGCATTGCCTATCTTGAAAGGACACTTGGCACCAAGGCAACCAGATTAGTGTGGGAGGCAGTCCTGTGCTTGCGCTGTTCTACTTCTCTGATAATACTATCGTTCAGAGCTCTGAACGATAGTATTACGGGCTCTGAATGATAGTATTACAGCTCATCAACTATGCTATTATCACTTTCGGGGCAATAGTATTATCAGATTGTTTTTTGCATGCTTTACAAGCATATTAAAATTATGTATCCATATATCACATGATATTATAATATCACCATCATTTTACTATTCATAATCAAACATATGCATAACACATAACATAATTAAACTAGTAGAAGAGATAATATAAAATAATAATATAAAAATGTCATTGTAAAATCTATGTCACTGAAAGGAAAATATAACTGGTATGAAAAGAAGTGGAGAGTCACAGACTACATGAGAGCATGTGCCTTAAGGTCAGCATAGCACAAATACCATACCTTTCACAAAGGCAGTTGGACAGCCATCCAGCTGGTACCTCAAAACAGGAGAAAGGAGGGTGGGTGCACTGTGGCCCAATGGATGAGAGTCTCTTGAAGATCTATTGTCACTGGTACGTAACTGCTCTTATCTTCACTGAAGATATCTCCTCCATTGGGCCACACCTTTGGAATAATTTCCAAGCAGTACAAAGTCCCAAAGTCCCCACGGAAGCCAGCAAAGACTGATATGCCATTATGACAGAAGGCCAGTTCAGCAATAATGTAGAATATTTTGCTCTTACCTATTCATGTGCAAAAACAGGAAATACAACACTGTTCCAGCCTCCCTTCACCCGGAGATAAAATCTGTGTGGGAAGAAAAAACATTATGACAAAAGGCCATGCAGGTCAGCAAATCCAAAGCCAGCACCTCTGCAAGAGATAACATCCAGACTGTAATGTTTAATAAAAGTGTGAACAGTGCTCCATGTGGCAGCATCACAAATGTCAGCAGCAGACACACCCTGGAAACAGGCAACAGAAGTGGCCATACCTGAAGTAGAGTGGCCATAAACATAACCAGGAAGTTCCTTACGATACTTCCTATAACAAAATGTAATACAATCAGCCAGGCATTTAGACAGGCACTGTTAAGTCACTGGTATGCCCTTTTTTCCTAGGGGTGAACAAGACAAAGAGTTGAGAGGACACTTTGTTGTTCTTTGTGAGCTCCAGATAGAAACTTAAAGGTTCTGTGTATATCAAGGGTATGGAATAACTCTTCACCCTTGTTAATACACTCAGGATAATACACTGGTAGGTTGGTCTGATTCAATATGAAGTCAAAAACAACCTTATGTAAAAAATGAGAATTTTTACATAATGCCACACTATTCTTGTGGATAATCAGGTAGGGGTGTACATTCATGAGAGTCTGATGCTCAGAAAACCTTTTGGTAGAAGTAATTGCAACCAGCAAGAGTGCCTTTTCAAAACTGAAGCATAATTAAGTTGAAAATCAATTACTCAGTTGGTTTATGAATCTGGGGATGCATGTGCAAAATACTCTTCAAGAAGGTGCAGGACACTTCAAGCTGTTCCACCATGCATCCATCAGTAGGAACATGGAAAGCCAATACAGCAGCCAAATGCACCTCATTAGTGGAGTACAGCAGACTAGAGTCTTATAGAGATAGGAGTTAGGCAAGTACAGTATTACCATGACAAGTAAGAGGGTCCTCAGAGCTGAAAGCACATGAAATAGCAAAATGCTTCCACTTCAATGAATATGTGTGTGTCTAGTGGAAGGCTTCTCAGTCACAAGCAAGATATTAGGCATTTGAGGAGATAACCCAGATCATGCAATGACTACGTCCTCAGGAACCAAGCATGCAGGTAGAGGAACATGAGGTCTGGGTGGACAAGGGACCCCCTGTCTTGAGTAAGTAGATCCCATGATAGGGGCAACTGGACTGGTAGTTCCACTGCCAAATGCTATAGAAGTAGAAACCAGATTTGATGAGGCCAGAATGGAGCAATCAGGATCTGGATGGCCCCTCCACCTGCAACTTTAGAGGAATCCTCTGAATGAGAGGAATCAGAGGGAATGTATAAAGGAACCTCTCCCTCCATAAGGGTAACAAAGCCTCTCTCCAAAAATCTCCAGGCTCTAGAGTGAGCAACCAGAAATGCAGTAGTTTTGCACTGAGTGGTGATACAAAACGGTTCAGCTCTGGACTTTCCTATCTTGCAAAGAGGCTATTTACCACAGAGGACATCAGTTCCCACTCAAGTACTTGAGACCAGGACCAACTTAGCCTGTCTGCTAAGATGTTTTAGTCTCCTGGTATAAAAATGGCTATCAATTGCAGACTGTGAGAGAGTGCTCATTGCCATACTCTCATTGCTTCCCTTCACACAGGGTATGAGTGAGTTCCCCATTGCTTGTTGATATAGTGCATCACAGTGATGTTGACCATTCTTATCGATAGGGGACCTGGAGAGAGAGAAATACTCTGTGATGGTCTGGAACTCAAGAAGAACAGCTCTGAGCTCCAGAATATTTATATGGAAATCCGAGTCTTAATCTGTCCACAGCTCCTGGGTCTAATAAAGAGCCAGGTGGGCACCCCTTCCCTTCCCAGAGGCATCTATTTTGGGAATGTACTCAGGAGTTGAGAAAAAGAAGGGGGCACCCTGCAACAAGTGCAGGAGTTCCATCCACCACAGTAGAGACTTTCTGAGAGGGGATGTGACAAGGCCCAACTAGTCCGTCAGGTGATCCTACTGCACCTGAAAAATCCACTGTGGGATTCTCATATGCAGGCATGCAAATGGAACAGTTACAATGACAGCAGTTATAAGGCCCAGGAGGTAGAGCATAGTCCTATTGGACCCACAGTGACGCCTGTGTATGAACAGGACCTGGTCAGTCATAGCTTTTGCTCAGACCTGGAGCAGGAACACTCTACCAACTGCCGTATCTAGTACTACTCCAATATACTGGAGGAATTAGCATGGAGTGAGAACAGATTTTGGTACTTGACCATGATACCCAGCTCCTCAAACAACTGTTGTGTCTGAGATACTGATTATTAAACCACTTCCCTTAATGGGCCCTGCAGGGGCCTGCTATCCAAATAGGGGAAGACATAAAGCCCTTCTCTCTGGAGGGCTACTCCCACAGCAGCAAACTATTTGGTAAATATCCATTGTGCTGACAATAAGCCAAAGGATAAGACTCAGAAATGATAATGACTGTCCGTCAAGATGAATCTGGGGTAGTGCCTCTGGCATGTTTCGATTTTGGAAAGAAGGTAAGTATCCTTCATAACCAGAGCACAATGCTAGTTTCCTTTTGGAGAAGGGGAATGAGAGCCTGAGGGGACATCTATTTATTTATTTAGTTTGACTTTGATAGCTGGGTAGGTGCACTGGTCCAGAGGACCATTTACAGGCACGACCCAGGCAACGAGGCACAAGTGAAACAATATAATTTAAACAATAATCAAGGTTACATCAGTGTAGCAACTAACAGGAATGCACAGTACTGAGTACACGGTACAGTAACAAGATTACTGTCATGTGGGTAAAAGTAGAGGCAATTATGTAGCAGCATACTATGTACAGGCATACAACTATGTAACAAGCATACAGCCAGGTAGAAATAAGGAGTATATAAGAAAAGATAAGGGCAACAGGTAGGCAAGGTAAGGGGAGGCTGAGACATGACCTGGCAATAACCAAAGTAGAAGGGCAAGGAGAGAAGTGGAAGAAGGGGAGATAGAGTGGGAGGCGAGGGGAGGAGATCTTAGTGGGCAGAGCAGTTATACAAATATTTGTTCAGAAGCCAGGATTTGAGGTTCAGTTTAAACATTAGGTGACTGATGGAGATACGCGGGGGACAGGTGACCTATTCCACAGAGAGGGGACCACCATGGAGAGGGCCTTCGTACCCATGTTAGTGGAAGTTCTGGGGATTTCAAGGGTGGAAGTGTCAGAGGAGTGGAGGTGCCTAGTTAGGGTTTTGGTGTGAAAGAACGTGGCAAGAGGAGAGGTGTTGCCACATCTAAGGGTGGTGTCCAGGAGGCAAGCAAGACAGTAGTCAAATTGACCATGCAAGGATAGTCACCCAAGGGAGCTATAAAGGTCACAGAGGTGTGTGGAGTAAGGAGCCAACAGTGCAAAGCAACAGGCACTATTGTAAGCAACCGATAACCTAGATGGAAGGGTGGAGGAGACTCGAGAGTGGATAGGGGAGCAATAGTCAAAGATAGGGAGGAAGTTACCAGTGAGGATAGCCAAGTGAACCTCATTGATGAGGTAGGATTTAATATGGTTAGCAGCTCCTAGCTTCATGTTTACCCTTCGGACTAAGAGGTCCACATGATCTTTGAAGGTGAGAGAAGGGTCAAGCGTAACCCCTAAGTATTTAAAGAAGGACACATTATCGAGAGTGGAGCCATCAGGGGAGCGAACAAGGAGAGAGGAGTTGGTGTTGAGCATTTTAGTAAGGACAGGTTTAGATCCAAACAACATAGATTTGGTTTTCTTAGAGTTTACCAACAGCAGATTGGAAAAGAACCAGTTGTGAGCAGCAGAGTAGTTCTGGGATAGTATGGAGGATATACATGGGAGAGATTTATTGTTATGGAAATTAACTAGGTTGTCCACATAGAGTAGGGAGTTACAGGTAAAGCTATCAGCAGGAAGAGAGTTGACAAATAGGAAGAAAAGCAGGGGGCCCAGGATGGAACCCTGGGGGACACCAGTGGTGACCATTAATGGAGGTGACATGATGGTACTGATGTAGACAGATTGGGAGTGTCCAGTGAGGTAGCTCCAAAACCAGCCAGTAGTTTCAGCCAAGCAGCCAAGAACAGATAGTTTTGATAGGAGTAGGGAATGGCTGACCATATCAAAAGCTTTTGACAGGTCAAAAAAGATGGCACCTATGGCACATCCATGGTCCATGTTAGAGAAGATGTAGTCCATGAAGAAAGCCAGAGCGGTAGAGGTACTGTGGAACTTGTGGAAAGAATGCTGTTGGTTACAAAGGAGGTTGTACTTGGTTATATATTAAGACAGCTGTTGGTGGACTATCCTTTCCAGGAGCTTGCTAAGGTGAGGGAGGATGGATATAGACCTGTAATTACTGAAAGTGTGGGGGTCACCGGATTTAACGATAGGAACTACTCTAGCAGACTTCCATGAGTTGGGCATAGTGGAGGTTGATATGGCCAAGTTAAAGATAAAGGTGAGTGGCTTACAGATGAGGGGGGAGACAAGCTTCAGAAAGACAGGGGAGAGGCTGTCTGAGCCAGGGCTGCCCTTGTTTGGTAGTCTCTTAGGCATAGTAGATGGGACCTTGGTGGGGATGGCAGAGAAATAAGAGGGGGGGGTGAGGGGCATTGATAGGGAGAGGGTTAGAGGGCCAGGAGGAAGCATAGTGTCCCGGGGATGGTAGGTTGCAGAGGAGAGCCGAAAGGTCAGAGAATTTGGCGTTGAAAGCTTCTGCGACCATCAAGGGGTCAGTCAGAGGGCTAGCAGGGGAACTCATGTGGATATAGGGGCTATGAGTGTGGGGATTTAATAGGGAGTTGATGGAGTCCCAGAATTTTGGGGGGTTGCTTAGGTTCTCACTCTGGAGCCTGTGGTAGTAGTCCCATTTAGCTGATCTGGTCAGGTACTTACATCTGTTACGCAGATTCTTATACTCATTCCACAGGGCAGTGGAAGGGGCCAATTTGTAGGCAGCCCACTTGCTGTCTCTTGACTTCATGAAGGACAGTAGGTCTTTCATTAACCATTGAGTGCACCACCTCTGACACGTTGGGTGGTGGTGGGGAAGTGGCGAACCTGGATGGCCAAAAGAGAGTTGGTGAAATAGGCTGAGGCCATGGGCACATCTGTGAGAGCATAGAGGTCCCACCAATTGATGTCCCTAATGTCCTTGAAGAGGCAGGCGGTAGGGCAGTTGAAGATGCGGAAGGAGAGGTACTTTACTGGGAGGGTGGGAGGCCTTAGAGGACCAAATGGCAGAGGTAGGGGAGTCGTTGCTTAAGGAGTCAGACAGAGTGCCAGTATGGGCAATTCTGCTTGTGCAGTTGGTAATCACCCAGTTGAGGAGTGTGTGGTTAGAGATACGGGTGTTAAGGCTGGTAGGGAGCATGAGCATTTGCACCAGGTTGTACTGGTTTAGAAGAGTGGCATAGTCAGGTTCATGAGCGCTGTGTCAGTTAAAGTTAAAGTCTTCAAGGAGGATGGTTTCTCTGGTGGGGAAGAGTGAACAGAACCCAGCTAAGAAACTGCTGAGGCCTTCAATACCCCCATCAGGAGTGTTGTAGCAACATCCCAGGAAGAGTTTTTTTGTAGAGCCCAAGGTGGCTTCAATGAAGAGCCAGTCACTGGGGGAGGTGTTGTCTGAGAAGAGGATAGTGGAGGCCAAGAGGTGTTCTCTGACAAAGATAGCAGCACCAACACCTTTCCTTTCTCCAGGATGGTCCTTGCGTAGAATGGCATACCCAGCCAATTGAAACATGGAGTCATGGTGCTGAGGCTTCAGCCAAGTCTTCGTGAGGCAGAGGACTTCCTTGTAGAGAGAAACCCATGCTTTGATATCCAGATATTTTGCTAGGAGACTGCAGACATTCATGTGGGCTATTTTTAGCCAAAGAGGATTTATCCAGGAGGCATCAGCAGATGTGAGGGTGGATTGGACTGGACCAGGGTTAGATTCGACATCTTCTGCCAGCAGGAACAGGGAAAGCAGAAGGCAGTAAAGGCAACAGAGGCTCAGCAGACATGAAGAAGGGGGAGAATACAAAACATTTTCTATTCAGTGAATTTGTTCAGGGCTGAGGTCCAGCACTGGATTCAAGACTCTTGCGGCTTTTGGGACCAGAAAGTGTTTTGAGTAAAACCCTGTTTCCTTCTTTGGGAGGAATAGGCTCTATGTTCTTTTCTCTGAAGCAGAGACTGAACCTCTTCCCTCAAGAGGGCCAGGTATCCTGGAGGGTAATGAGAATGGGGTAGAGGATGCACTGGAGATTTTGAGAGCAGTTCCAGTGCATGCACTTTTTCCACTATTTCCTGGACCCATTCATCTGTGGCACGCTGTCTCCATTTTTGTAGGTGAAGGGAGATCCTTCCCTCCGCCTGCACCTCTGGCATCACCCATAGAGGATGAGGAAGTTGGGAGTCAGAAAGTTCCAGAGCAGCAGGACCTCCTGAGCTGGTAGCCTTGGATGCCTTGGAGTGATCATCCTGGGCGGCAGGTCCCAGTGAGGAACCATCACCTCTGCCATGATAGGGCTGGTGGTATCCATTGCCTCCACAGCTGGCAAGCTTCTAAAAAGCACCCTTACAATGATTACTGAATGTATTCGGGGGGGGGGTCAGGGACTTTACAGACTACAGAGTCATTTTTGAAGACTGTATGTCTTTTAATGCACTATCCCTATTTTTGCTAAACAGCTTGGAGCCTCTAAAGTGGACATTATACATGGCCTGTTGTACATCTAAAGAAAATCCTGTCACTCTGAGCCAGGAGTACCTTCTGAGGAATACACCAGAGGCAGCTGATCTAGAGCAGCATCTAAGGCTGTTCTCTCACTAGTGCTATAGGATGTCTGTGAGAAAACCCAAACCATTGGCAGTTTCTCACAGAAGTGCTGTAGTGCTAGCCTTAGCCAATCAGAACATGGATATTAGCATATAGTTCAGTTATTGAGTCTACTGTCCTTATCATGGAATAAAGGGACAGTAGCTCTGTGTTTGGATTGGTTGGGGAGGTCTTTTTCAGTATAACATGAAATAACTTAGGGTGACTGCCTTCTGTCCCCTCAAATAAACCAAGTATATGAAGTCTGGTACATTTTTCCTTGATTCAAAACAAACCTATGTTGATGAGGGAAGGAATGAGGTACAATTCATTAGTTTTCTTATCATCCACCACTTACGTTTTAAAGCCCTTGTTAGTCATTTTCACCAAGCTAATCTTACCTGGAAAGCCACCCAAGTTTCTGCATTCTGGAATTTGTTTTAATTAGCTAGGAACAGTACCACCAACTAACTGCAGTGTCTTCTCTAGGGCCTATTCTTCCTCTCTACCATGTGGTCCATTGACTAAATTTGCTAAAGGCATTGCTGCTAAAGGTTTAGCCATAGTGGACTTTCTCAATACATGTGCTCCCTGTGGCTTCCTCATTTCAGAAAAAAAGGCATTTAATGTTCATTCACCAAAAAAAACCCCACTAAGTCTGCAAAGAGAAATGTTGATTATGGAATTTTTACAGTGTAATAATCAGGGACTACCACCATCTTGTTTAGGTTACACATGTAACACAGTTTTACTCCTAAAGATGTAACAACCACCACTGGATCAGTTTTCAGTTCAAATCCCTCTTCTAGTGTTTTGACATTGTTTTTTTTTTTTTCCAGAGGGCCTTTAGGATGTGGAAAGCTAAAGTGTTGAACCAGTAATGCATTTATTTTCAACATTAGGTGTTATAGTCCTTGGATCAGTGGGACCAGCAGTTTTCCCTTTGCCAGACTGATTTGTATACTTTTTTTGCAGATCCTTACTTGTATGCTTAAGAGCAAATTTGTGGAGACTATTCAGGCGAAAGATTTTTTGGCAACATTGAATAAAGCATACAGAAGAAAAATTTACTAAGTGACACATCACCTTTTTTATATGAGTGTCCGTAAGGCCATTACTCCTCTGTGGCGATGGAGATTATGGGCAAGTGGACAAGGGAGTGGAGCCTAGAGGATTGGGATACTGTATTATAGCATGCAGTACATTTGCAGTATCAGAGCTTATCAGAAAGAATTCCAATAGAAAGTGTTTTTTTGCTTCTTTGAGACCCCAATTATTAAAACTACATTTTGTACTACAGTAGATATTCACCTGGCTATTGGAGAGAGCGTGTGGGTGCCCTAGAGCTACGTGCCCAAATATTGTTGGAAGCTCTAATTCTGGTCCCAGTTTGATGCATATAGTGTAGCAAACAGTTAAAGTGATTGTGCACACTTTGGAATTATACCCTCAAATCACTCACACAGTGTTTCAGAGCTGGAGGCTGAGTGGGTGGGCCTGATGATTCACCAGCCACCACAGTTACAGAGTGTTGCTTTGCTTGACTCTTGCTGAACACCCTTGACAAGTGACTCCCACTCTGTTGAGAGAGGACCAGAGGGGAGCCATGCTGCAGTATTCCTTGCCTAACTGATCTGATAAAAGGCATTTTAGACTCTGAAAAGGGTCAGTGGACATTTTGCCATAGCTGGTGGCAGCAGGTGCAGTTCCATTGTAGACTCTTGTTTACAATCCTTGAACCCTACTGTAATAGACTACTGACATTTTATTTATCTGCATTCTTTTAGCTGGCATGTGTCAGGTGTAGGCATGCAAATTGTGTAAAGATTTTTGTATTACATTGGTGGTAGTGTCTAGAGGAGTGGTTTGGGGGTGTGGGAGTAATTATTTCATGGTTTTATAGGGAACAGAGGACTTTTGATAGAGGGAGGTTTTATTGAGGTTAAGGGTGGTCGGAAGGGCAGTCTTAGGAGTTTTGGATCTCTGGCTTCTTGTCCATGATGTGTTAAACACAGGCCCCTACCCAAATCTACTCCAGAGAGCAGCTTCACCAGCTACATCCATTCTGTGTCCCCAGGATACTGGCAGTTCTTTTAGACTGCTGTAGGGATCTGGGGAGCCTGAGGATATAGAGCATGAGGTAGAGACTTGACCTGGCAGTACACGTTGGGGAGGGGAGGGTCCAGACTGTTAGGCTAAGAAGACACCTTGGACTTAATATTAGTATTAGAAATAGGAGTATGAGTCCTCCATGTCTAGTTCCTATCCTCTTTAGGCAAATATGTGTAGTACTAAGTGCCTGAGGAAAGAAGCTGCAGTGGTGTCAAGTTTCACCACTGATTCCTCAGCAGAACTAGGGCAGGATTCACAAAGAAAGCAGAAATTCCCACAGCTGTGGAAAAAAGGCTTGCAGCAGTGCAGAAACGCAGTTGTGCTGTATTCTCAATGAAAACCAGCTCAGCTGCAGAGTTCCACAAAAAGTACTGCAGGTGCGGCAATTTAGCTGCCGTAGGACTTGCGCAAGTGCTGTGGATATGCAACTGCAGATATGCAACTGCGGCAAAGGCTGAGAAGGCACAGCAATAGTAAACCACACTAGCTGAAGCAGCAGACTTTAAAAGTGCTGCTATAATATGAAGCTGACAGCACACACACACACACACACACACACCTGCAACCAGTCCCCAACTGGGACCACAGCAGTACCACAGGTGCCAGCGATACCTTGGCACCACAGTGGCAGACTGTCCCTGCTGGTCATCCCTTCCTGGGGTGTTCCTGTGGCCTGCAGGGGTAACACTCACTGCAGGCTGGTCAGATTTTACTGCCTGTGGGACTCTGCCATTGGGCTGCACTGGGTCTAGTGGTTATTGCCTGTTGCCATATTATGGCACTGTGTGCTTTTTTTGCTGTAACATCAGCCACTGCTATACTGTCTGAGATGCTATTATCTGTAGATCACCTCCACCTTAATTGATTCCAATTGCTGGGGCACTACTGCAGTGTGCTGAGGGAGAGTTAAACCTCATTCCACTGTGTGTAACATTTTTTGTGCAACTGCGGAAATAAACTGGCTGTGAATAGCCTTTCAGGGGCTGTGCCTTACTTATCTCACACCTTTTTGTCCTCAGGAACTTCCGCAGCTGCACTTTTTTCCACTGTTCGTAGTGTTTTTTTCCACAGCTTCAGAGGTTTTTGTGAATAGCACTTGGAGCAATCTCCCCTTTTATTCCGTAGTTGAGGAAGTTTTGGGGACTTAGAGAAGGTTTTGCACCTTCTGAAGGCTTTGAAAATCCTGCCCCTAGTGTGTATTACTGAGACTTGGCTAAGGATGTCTCCAGACCTATTCAGGATTTTGTCATCCTGTCTTTTTAGTGATCCATTGCTTGATGCAAAAATGCAGGGAGAGGGTCAGATGACCCTCTGTTTTATATCCAGCTTGGGCTCACATAGCACCCAGTGAGAGAGGCAGGGTCTTTTCAAAGTGTGGCAATAAAAGGTGGAAAAGTTGTTGGATGCAGGATTTCCCTTGTCTACCAGCTGCCTGGTTGGGAACAGGACTTCCTATAGACATTTGGAGAGCTCATTGTCTTTGTCTGTGTCTTTTTTTCTCTCTCTCTAGGACTTGAATACCCTAGGTTATTGTTTCTGAGGGATTTTAATGTTTGAGTGAGTAGAAGTGTGCTGGTGACCCCTTGGGAAGACTGCTTTCTATTGTTTAAAAGTGTACTGCAGTAGCAACTCTTGCTTTCCTTTCTATCCCTGTCCTTGTCTGTAATCCTATTTTTTCCCTTTCTTCAGGCAGGCCACCTGAATGAAAGACCCTTTAGAGCTATCCCTTTATTTCCCATTCCGTTTCCTGCAGTTTGCCATGAGGGTCTCAGTCCCCCCCCCCCCACCACCACCACCTTTTTTAAAGGAACTAATTATTTTTCTATGGAAGGTGCCATGCATTGTTCCTCTTTTCCAAACATTGCCTGGCTCTGGACAGGTTACTTAATATTGTAAGAAGCTGCCATTTCTAGTAAAAGCATTTATTTTATGGTGGCACATAGCAGTCCTGTTGTGAGAGCTAGAAATGTCAAATCCCTGGGAGCTATGTCACTGTGCCAGAAGGGAATGCATAATAACACTCCCTGTTTGCATGTTATGAAAACCATTTGTTTGGTGCACCACAAAACTTTATAAACCTTAGAAACAAAACAACTGCACCCAAGTTAAACATTTCAGATAGCTATGGAACTATGCAGTTTGCCTATACATTCACCCAAATTCTGTTTTGTTTGCAAACAAGCCACAAATCACAATATATGCAGGCATTATTAAAATAAATGTACAGACCTTATTCATTTGTTTACTAAATAAATTAAGTGACTTACTAATTGAAATGAATCTTTGGTACATTTTGTATATTTTGTACATAGTAGTTTGTTTTCCATGTAAGATATAGGACTTACCAGAGGAACATTCTAGCAAACAGAGTGTTGTTGGATCCTTCTCGTGAGCTACCCAGTGTCCTTCTTAGAGCAACCTGGCCACTCCTCCATAGTTTTATACACTAGCCAGGTGAGGGAAGGGGCTAACTCCCAAAGTACATTTTTATTTTGTTAATAAAGAACTATTATTTGCTTTTAGACATCTGAATGAACAAAGATATGTTTACATGTTATGCTTTAGTGTTTGTACATTAAAAATAAGATATTTTGAAAGAATTGCATTTGAAAAGACTGAATGGGTGGAGACTAAGGTGGTCACCTGATACTTTCCAGGTATAAAGGAAGGCAACCTAGATAGCCAGATCAGATCAGTTGTGAGTTCAGCATAGTACTGACCCTGGTGTGGGAGATCTGCAAGCCTCTTTCAGATCCCAAAGGAAGGTTGGGCTATTTTCCCAACTTATAGCAATCTTCTGAAGCTGAACCATCATGATGTTATAATGTCACTGAAGATTATGGATGTTATTTATTTTATTTATTTTTCTTTATTTTGTTATACAAAGTCCTTTAATAAAGAACCAGTTTGGCACTTCCTTAGCCTTGCTGCACCTGATTCCTGTGTCCAAGTTTCCATCCATTTCTCACTGTCTCCGACAGAGTGGACAAAGAGACATTACAATGTGCTCTTAAATTCCTCTAGCTGATGACATTGCTGGGCGTCACACAGGAAGTTACCTTTGCTACCTACAAAGTGAGCCTTACCTTCGACCTTCTCGTCTAACTGGATCTAGACATCTCAGATGTTAGAGTGGAGTCAGTCATGTGACCAGATCACTACACTGTGTAGTTTCTTGCAGGAGCCCATGGAATATTGCCACATCCCTGTGGATACATACATACAAACAACAGTACATATATAGGTGCATAGAAGTAGAAAAAGGCTCTTGGCCCATCCCATCTGTCCACTCTACCTAACAATTAAGTCTTGCTCTTGTGGCAATTCTCCCCTTTCCTACTGCCCCCCTCCCATTTTCTAACTAAACCCACCAGCCTGTCCTGATTGATTTGGCTTGTACCATTTCTTCAGATAGATTATTCCACCTAACTACCACCCTTTCCATGAAAAATTGCTTAGGGACATTCTTTTAGAAACTTTCTCCTTGCCAACTTCATTGAATTTCCTCTCATTTCTGTGTCTGAACTCAAACAGGATAGTTCCTTGGTGTCTACCCAATTCATCTCATACAGCTAGTTGCATATCTTAATTCTGTCTGTCTTAATCATGTCACTATTTTCTCTCCTTTTCTCAAGGGAGTACATATTCAAGTCTTCCTCATACAGCTTCTACCCAAGTCCATGGGCCATCTTAGTTGCCCTGTGCTGTACTGCCTCCACCTACCATCCTTCCACAGGTGTGGGCTCCTGTACCTTGCCCAGTATTCCAGGTGTGGCCACACTAGTAACCTGTACAGTAGTAAGATTACCTCGTGCCCTCTATAGCTTATCCCCTCCCCATGCAACCCAGCATTTTGTTTGCTTTACTTACCTTCCTATTGCAGTATGCAGACATTTTAAGGGGGTCCAGTATCACCACCCCTAAATTCATTTGTAACCTGCAACCAAGAAGTGAGTTCGCTTTGCTAAAGGGTCATGTGTTTTCACCTGAATCAAGATGAAACTACAGGGACTGTTACTGTGGGGTCAGGAAAAGACAGCCAAGTACAGTTTGGAAGATGTGGGGATTGGACTGCTGAACTCTGTGGGAGGTCTAGAGTAATGGACACAGCCTCTTATTAAGTATCTTCAAGTTCAGCACAAATGGGATGTAAAGACAGTAGATTGAATGTGGAATACATTTAAAAAGAATCTACACAGCAAAGTGTTTTAAAGGATGAGGTGTTACAGTCCAGAGAAATAGATGGGTATGAATTATGGGAGCGAGAGGTGGGAGCACCCCCATCAGTAGTAACCAAATTCACCTCTACGGATTTGCTCTGGGACACCTGTTGCTTTCTCTCAGGTACTTGGTCAGTGCCTGAGGAAAGTACCCAGACATGGGATTGATGAGGAAGATTTCCTTATGGAGCAGAAGTGCTCATAGGTGGTTTAGGGAGCCACCCGTAAATGTTTCCATGCTATATGGAAAGTGTCCAAGTGGCTGGCAAGGAAGCTGAGCCAGGGAAAACCCAGAGCAGCATACAAGTTTGGGCTGTGTGCCCAGTGTATTTCAGAGCCTGAGGGCTAAAGTGATGAGGATGTGTTCTGGTCTCCTTAAATCTGCATTACCAAGAGTGTAGCCCTGTGAAGGTCCATCTATGCTTTGTTTATTCTGTTGGATGTGAATAAAAGCCACATTTAGAATCCACTTCTGGTATTGGACATTACAGTTATTGCTTCCTTTGTCTGGGGTTACTTGGGTGCCCCTGTTGCAGAGTAGCCAAACCTAGCCAATGTGCCGAGTGACATATTCCTCCCTGAACCCAGCCCACCAGGTAGAGCTGTCAAGCTAGCAATGGCATACCTGGGTGGGGGTTACACATTTCTTACATAATGCTATCAAGTAACACTACCCCATCTCATATTGCACCCTTGGATCCCTTTTCCTAATGTACTATATATTATTTTGCATTTTTTATCTTTAAAGGTCAGCTGTCAAATCATGGACCAGCTCTTCAACCTGCCCAGATCTTTCCTTGGCTCTCTTCTTTCTTCCACCCTGTCTACCCTTACACAGATCATTGTATCATCTGCAAAGAGGTAGATGTTATCCCATGATACCTTCACCAGTGTCCCAAATAAAAATATTGAAGAGGGATGGTCTAAGTATTAAGCCCCTGAGGTAACCTGCTAGTCACTTCCCTCACCTCTGACAACTCCCCATTGATGGCCAGCCTCTGTGTTCTACCCCAAACCAACTCTCTACCTAATTTTCCATCCTGTCCTGTACCTCAAGGTCCCTTATCTCTTTGATCAGCCTCTTCTGTGGGGCTGAGTCAAAGGCCTTGGTGAAGTTAAGGTATGCACAACAACTCAACCTGACTGAATATGTCAGATCACATCTGTAGCCCCTCCCCCTGGGACGAGGCTGAAAATAGGCCAAATTTCCAAAGCCTCCTTTCCTGGTCAACAGAAACTAAATAACCAAATAAAGTAAGTACTATAGCAATTGCTAGCCCTTTTGCTGCTGTGGTTACTCAGATAAAAAAACTCAACTAGATTATTCTGGCAAGACCTTCCCCTTGTGAATCCATGCTGTCTAAGATCCTGCAACTTATTCTCTTCTAGGAAATCAACCAGGTCCTCCCTCAGTATATACTCCATGATTTTCCCCATGACTGATGCCAAGCTGACCTGCCTATAGTTACCTCACTTATCCCTCTTACCAATCTTTTACAGAGGTACAAAATCTGCTGTTCTCCAGTCCCTAGTAAGTACCCCCTTGTTTAGAGAACAATTTACAATGTCCACTAGTGACCCCGTTACCTCATAAAAAGTCCTCAGGTGTAAGCTTTCAGGTGCCATAGATTAATCTATATTCAGTCCTGCTAGCTTTACCAGCACACTTTTCTCTGTTTTCTGGACCTTCTCCCAACATCTTTTTCCCCCTCTTTATAACCCCACAATCTTGCAGTAGCCCATCCTTCTTTTTAGTAATACCAAGCAAAAATATTTTTGAGCATCTCTGCCTTTCCCTTATCTCCATCCTCCCACTCTTCTCTGCTCTTAAGTCTCACTACACCCTCTTTGACCTTTTATTCTCTTTGATATGCCAGAAGAATGCCTTATCCCCATTCTTCACCCCTGTTGCTAACTGGAACTCTGTCTCCACTTTAGCCTTCCTCATCTTCCTAGTGGCTTTTCTTGTTTCCAGGTTCTTCACCCTATCTGTCTCACTTTGACTTCCTTTATACTTGGAAAATGCTCTTCTTTTTGGTTCTTACTGCCACCTGTACATTGGCTATGAACCACAATGGCCCCTTAGCCCTCTGTCCTCTTTATACCTTCAGAATTGAGCTATCTACTGTTTTTATCATTGCTTTCTTAAATGCTTCCCACTTTTCTTCTGTGCTCCCTACCTTCTCTATAGCCTTTATATTTATCTACAATTTATCCCTCATTTTGCCAGTGTTTACTTTTTTGAAGTCCCATATCCTTATTCTTTTTGCCCCCTTGCCTATCCTGGCCTGGACCTCTTGTGCTACTGCCTTACAGTACCTGGGACCAACAAGTTCTAGGACGGCTATGCTCAGAAATTATTTATTCATTCCAAACATTTTATCAAGAAAGACATACTGATCTGTTATTGCCTCTTTTCCAGATGCATCCTGGGCTAAGCGAAAGGGGAAAGTACAATGCAATTAAAACATACATTATTCAGAAATTACAATAATATGGAAATAGTACAACAAAATGAGTAATTCACAGGCAATGTTTCATGAACAATAAAAACAATATGCAGTATGCAGCAGTGCTATACTGGGGAGGGGGTAGTGGTTGAGAATGGGTGAGGTGACTGTACTAGTGACAGAGTAGGGCAGCAGACAAGTCCAGTGCTCTGTGTCAGGAGGAATTGTAGAAATGAATAGTGAAATCATGGAGGAGAGTTTTGGAAGCATGAAAGGAAGGAACAGAATAAATGGAAGGGTGGAGAGATCCCCAGAGTTTAGGGAAGCAGAAAGAAAAGGCAGGTTGACTAGCACAAGATTAAATTTAGGGGAGACTGAGAAAACAAAAGCCAGAGTTGTGAAGAAGTAAGAGGTAGTAGGGGATAGGAGAGAGAGAGAGAGAGAGAAGCAAAAGAAGAGTGGAAGGAATGAAACCAAAATGTTGAGATTTGGGGTTGATTTATTTTTTCAAAGACCTGGAAAGACCATAAGCAAAAGCTTGCCCATTTTCATTATCAGCCAGGGATGAAAAAAAGTACAAAGTAAGGTACAGAATAAAAGTATAAAATACAATATATCATAAAAGCAACACATATATTGATCATAATATAGACATGCACTTTTAGTAACCGAGTATAAAAACAACAGGCTTTTGAAGCTATTGACAGTCTGACAGTTAATTAGCTTTGCTGGGATGAAATTAAAATAAGTTGGTGCCTGATAGAAGAGTGCTCATTGGCCCTGGCTAGTATACATAAAGGGTATTTCAAAAAGGAGATGTTTGAAGTTCTTGTTATTACATTAGATCTGGCTAACATAAATAGACTACCAACAACTAATGACAAAATACCTTTCATAACCTTATTTATGTGTTATGTATGAATGTATTTATTCATTTAAAAATTGGTAACTGGGAAAGGCACACTGAGCCTAGGCTCATTTCCAGGTGCAACCCAGGGAAGGGGAGGGGAGTACAGGAGGAACAAAGTTACAAAGTCTTAAACCATAAACAATATATAAAGAAGGTACAGTTGGCAAGATGTCTGGCATCATAGGAGGGGAGAGAGAAGGAGGTATACAAAGAACAGTGGTGAGTGTGCAAGGATCTGTTGCAGGCAAAACAACAGGAGGAGTGAAAAAGAGGGTCCATTCTCGCCAAGGTGGACTTGTGAGCAACACTGTAAATGGTGTTAACATAGCTTAAAATGTATAATTTTCAAGAGAATCTTTCTGCATGCAGGAAGCAGCATGCTCCTACTATTCCTGTAAATTGCACCAAGTTTGGGGTCAAGCTTTTTGTGGGTTGCACCCACATGAACAGAGAAATTAAGTTGATGGTCCAGCCAGACTCCAAGGTACTTGAAGGAGGAGACACCATCAATCTCTGCACCATCAATAGTATGGACAGAGAGGAGAGGGGTGAGTCTAGCAAGCATCTGTCTGTTGCCAAAAGTCATAGAGACCATTGTTTAGCATTGAGAAACAACTATTTTTCATGGAATCAGTGCTGGACAGTGTTAAAGTCCAATTGGAGCTGGACGCTGAGGTCAAGGGCAGAGGAACCAGAGTTAAAGAGTACTTTGTCATCTGTATACATGAGAATGGACACAGAGGAGCAGGCAGTGGGGAAGTCATTAAAAATGGAGAAAGTAAGTGGGCCAAGGAGATACCCTTGGAGGATCCCTCAAAACTGGGGGAGAGGGACTCTCTAATTCAGACAGCTTGAGACCGGCCCTCAAGGTAAGAAAAGAACCACTCAGCTGAGGATGTGTAGAGTCCAGCTGCCCTAAGCTTGTCCAACATAATAGGGTGGGCAATGGTGTCAAAAGCTTTGGCCAAGTCAACAAAGATGGTGGAGATGACAAGACCCTGATCAATGCCAGAGATGATAGTTAGTGAGCCAGAGGAAAGAGGTGGATGTGGAGTGAGACTTCCTGAAGACAACTGGAAAAGAGTGAAGAAGGAGGATAAATCAAGAAAAAGGTAGAGTTGGGAGAGATCAAAGTGTTGCTGCTGCTTAGCCAGGGTATGGATGAGAGGAAAAGCTAATAGTTTCCAGGGGACAAGTGGCTGCCACCTTTGGGAAGAGGGATGAAAGTAGCCAGCTTACAAAATATAGGGACTGAAGATAAGGATATGGAAAAGTTGAGGAGGTAGGTGATAGGGAGTGCAATGGCAGGAGCAGAGAGATACGGGACTTTGGGGTCAAGAATATCAAGGCTCGAACCCTTGTGGGGGTTTAGGGCCAAGAGGTCCTCAAGGGAAGCAGCAGGAGTGGCAGGAATAAAGGGGAAAAGACAGGATTGGGGTAGAGGAAAGGGAAGGGCAGAAGAGCGGGGGGAGGGAGAATGAGGAAGAGAGAAGGGAGTGAGCACTACAGGTGAAAATAGAACTGAAAGAAGAGGCGATTGCAGTGGGGTCTGAGATAGCAGAGTTGCCCACTAAGAGAACTGGAACAGGTGACTTGGTCACAGGGGAGAAGAGGGCATGGATTACCTTCCAAAACATAGAGGGGTGGTTAAGGTTGTTCTGGCAAGTGGGTGCAAAGTGTTTGGACTTTGCAAGCCTAGGAGCTGTAGTACAGACATTATGAAAGGCCCCTGTACTTAGTGAGGTCAGAAGCGGAGCCAATGGGCTTATAAGTCCACCAAGCAAGGTAATGTGTGCAGTGATATGCCAACAACTCTGCTGAGACCCATGGTCATTGAGATCCTTGGACCCTGGTTGTTCTAACAGAGGTATAATGATCCCAGACAGACATGAATTTGAAGGTGTAGAATTTGAGGGCATTGTCAATATTACGAGTTGTAGAGATGGTGGACCAGTCTGTGGCTACCAGGTCTGGAAAGGGGGGGCAAATCCAGTGACTGGAAAGACTGGATCTGGATGAGTTTGGAGGGAGCTTTGGGGTGATGAATACTATGCACATAGAAAACCATATGGTGGTCATAGAGGGCATCAGGGAGGATGGTGAAGGGAGGAGAGGCCACAGTCCAAGTGCTAGTGATGTAGAGATTGATACTGAGACTGTGGTTGAGGACCAAATCCAGCCTGGCCTTCTCTGTTGTAGAGTATAATTCTGAATGCAATTTTGAGTCTAGAACATTCATGGCAGTACTGCATATCGTGGATATGGAGAAAGCATGTGAGGAGAGTGCAGTGGCTTCTGTACATGGTTACTATTGGACCACAGCAGTAGCTCTGGATTCCCCATGCACCAGTCCATGTCTATCTACTAACCTTGTGGCACTAATTGCCATGGTATTGCAGAAAACTTCACCAGTTGAAGGCAACGGGATGGAGGCTAGAGCATTCTTGCAGAAAGTCTGGCTTGGTGGGCAAAAGGCTTATTCTGAGAGCTCACTATAAAGAGTATTAAAGGGCAATCATCATGAAAAGTCATAATTTCTTTCATGGGTGATTGCTCAAAGTACGTACTAACTGGCCCAGCTGATCTGCACTAAAGACAGATTGCTTCTTCCACCCAGCCTGCAATCGAGAGTAACTTTCTCAGCACAGAAATGTGAGGAGTGGTTCTTTCTGGGCAGAGCATCTTCCATAAGGATGGAGTTTCTGCAAGTTACCAGCAGTATCAAGTCAATTATGGTGCAGACTGTGGTTCTGGATTGAATTTCATCCAGTTTTGGGTGAAGAAGTCTTACGGTGGTCTCTGTGCTGTGTCCCACTTATTGTCTTCTGCGCTCTTTACCAACTTAATTGTTTATGGACTGGTGGGAGATTTGGTGTTCTGTCATCATAAGGATTGTTTGGTGTTCCTTGGAAGAGGTATATTTTCCACAGCCTTAAAGATGGCAAGGGCGAATCTTCTCCTAACAATTAAAATACAATTGAAGCCAGACCTACTTGTGAAACACAGGCCTTTCTCAAACTTTCCGTTTTATAGGAAAGTGGTTGAGAAGGAAGAAGTGGCATAGCTTGAGGTTCACCTTGAAAAATATAACATCTATGAGTCATTTTATTCTGGTTTCAAGCATAGGTATAGCATTGAACCCAAACTTGTTAATGTGTTTAATTACCTATTCCCAGCAAGAGGTAGAAGACAATGGTCTATTGTAGTTCTCCTCAGTTTGTTACAGGCATTTGATGCAGTCAGTCATGGACTTTCAATAGGTCATCGTGAGTAATACAGTGAACTCACCAGAACAGTGTTTAGGTGATTTGAGTCCACCCTATCTGGCATGTACCAGCAGGTCAAATTAGCAACTTGTTCCACCAAACTAACTGCAATAAGCCGTGAGATTCCCCAGGGATCAAGTCTGTCCCCCATACTATTGAAAATGTACATGTTGACAGTGAAAAAAGTCACTAGATCATACAGTACAGCCTGGAGTTTCACTGCTATCTAGATGATACTCAGATTTTATTGTCATTTTACAAGATGTGCATTGTGCATTTTCTGTATTATACCAATGCTTTCTGAGTGGATAGAGTCAGCTGGCTGAGCCTTAATTCAGGTAACATGGAGGTGTTGCTAGTGGAACCCGGCCTTGTGGTTTGGAAATGACTGTCAGCATGTTAATAGGGCCATATTTATGTGGCAAGGCCCTAACAGCAATGGACAAGGTTAAGTATCTATGCATCATTGTAGGCAACAGGCTGTCTCTAGATCATCAGGTGTTGATGGCTGTCCACAGTGGATTTTTCCAATTAAGGAATATAGCCTATATTGAGCCCTATCTAGAGCATGGAGACTTGTTATTCCTTGTACACATCTTCATGATTTCTAGTTTAGACTGCTGTAATGCTGTATACCAAGAAGTACTGAAAAGGTTGTTGCACCACTTGCAACCGGTGCAGAATTCCATGACTGGGCTGATTGCTGTACTTAAGACTGCCAAGCATATCACTCTTATCCTGTATGAGCTGCACTGGCTGCCAACTCATTTATGCACCACCTTTAAGATAAGTGTTGTTAGCCAACCCAGTGGCACAGAGGACTGAGATGCTGACAGCATCTCACCTCTCAAAATGCCAGTGGCACAAGTTTGGGAACAAGCATGGGTTGCCTGATGGAGGGAATGCTGGGACAGGATCAAGCAGCCATCTGGCAGCTCTCCTCTCCCAGATTGGGGGTGATGGGCCATCCTGGTTTTTGGCTGCCACCAGGGGGAGGTCTGGAGGTAGTGCTGACACTCAGAAGGCAGACATGTGTCGGGTGGGTGGAAAGAGCTGGTGATTCAGGGCTACATGCGCACCTCCACACACATGCATCCTCCATGTTTGCCATAGCCTCAGGAGGGAAAAAAAGCAAGGAGGAAAATGAAAGGGGGACCAGGCTTCATGAAGCCCTGTGTGAGGGGCAGCAGCCCACCCTGCCACTCCAGTGGGGTAAAGGGGATGTCTGAATGAAAGTCTGCAGGGGCAGGATGACCTGGCCTCCCTCCCTAGCCCCACCGTGGGGGGGAAATGGCATCAGAAATTACCCCCAGAAGGGCACAACAATCAGGCTGGCAGACAGCAACCAGGGACAGGGCTGAACAGCCACCTGGTCGGCCCAGGAGCATAACCACTTTTACAAAGAAAAAAATATGTGTTGTCCAGTAAACAGAAAAGATCTCTTAGCCTTATGAAGTCTGGGTTATCTTCTCTGCTCCACCTTGTCTAAGCTACTAGCTGACCCAATACAGATTAAGCCTGTCAGAGGACCGAGCCTTTTCTATTGCTGCTCCATGTATATGGAATGCCTTGCCAATTGGTTTGTGAAGCATACCCTCAGTGGTGGTGGTATCTAAAAAGGGGCTTAAGTTCCATCATTTTAAACCAGCTTTTGGATAACATCATGGCTTGGCAAATGATGGGTCAGTTTCATCTGCTGATTTATGCATTTTAAGATTCTGCCATCTCTGCCTAAATACTGTCTTGTATGAAGTTGTTTTGTTTTATTTTTGTAAAATGCTTGTATTACTTGTTTCTGTGATTTGGATTTTAAAGGTTCCTGAACCTTTGGGATTGGGTGCTATATATAGTAAATACATTTGCCTTGTCTTACCTGAGGGGATGGTGTTTGGGCTGCACCCAGAGGGACACCGTGATTTTAAAGGAGAACTAATAACATTTTTTTTTTATTTGCGTGTGTAGTCTTAGTGTGTTCTTTCATTTGTTGGAGATCATTGATTCAGAGAGTTCTGGCTTACTGTCCTGTCTGCAGCAAATAACTGTTTTTTAGGTGCTTCTCCTTATCCAAAGAGCATTTATAGAGGTTACATTCATAGTTTCACAATTACCTGAGGGATAATTGACTGGGATATTCTTTAAGGAAACAGCTAGAGTCTTCACAAGTATAGCATTGATGATCTGCAGTGAATCGTGTGTTTTTATGGCTGTGTGTGGTTTGATGAAAAGCTTTAAAAACAAAACATTCACTCTTGCTGGCTAGACGTATATGCATATACCTAGAAAAAAAAAGACTGGATTAGAAAGAGTTATTTAGCTGAGGCCAGAACAACAACAGACTGTTAAAGGAACAGTGCTGCTGCAGAACAGTAAGTCTGCGCTCACTAAATCAATGGTCTCCAATGCATCACAGAAATGTGGGAGTCCAGCTCAGCACCACACAGAAAGAACAGAACCTAGGTGTCATCATAAGCAGCACCCTGAAACAGACAAGCCAATGCAACAAAGCTTATAGCAAGACCAACAAAATGCTGGGGTGCACAGGAAGGGGACTCGACAGCAGGAGGAAGGAGGTAATACTACCACTCTACAGGTCCCCAGTAAGGCCCCATCTGGAGCATGGTGTCCTGTTTTGGAGTCCACATCTAAAAAAAGGATATAAACAGGTTGGAGGTTGTTCAGAGAAGAGCAAAGAAAATTATCCAGAGCCTTCAAGGGCACTCATACGAGGAGTGTCTGGAAACATTAAATACGTTCTCACTGGAGATAAGGAGAGGGGAGATATGATTGAAACATACAAGTTACTGAGAGGAATAAATAAGGTGCCATCCTTGGACCTGTACAACAGAGTCTCTGACTCTAACACTAAAGGGCACATGTGGAAGTTGAGGGGGGCCTCAAGAGGGAGCATAGAAAACACTATTTTACAGAAAGAGTTGTGGAGCCATTGAATAAACTGCAGGCTGAGGTAGTGGAAGCAAAGTCCATGACATCATTCAAGATGGAGTGGGATAAGGTTAAAGCATGATCAAAAACAACAGAGCAGTAGGAGGCATTAGGCAGAAGGGGGTTAGGTCCTGGAATCTGAGAAGATCTAAGGAACACATGGGCAGACTAGATAGACTCTTGGTCTCTTTCTGCTGTCTTTTTTCCTATGGAACATGAGGAATTGTGGGGAAAGGAAGAGCAATAAAATATACTTGTATGCAAATCCTCAGAAGCCATAAAACAAGTAAACAAATTTAGAAAAAATCTTAATGGCAAGCTGACAAAAAGGTGCACTAGGACTACACACAAATCAAAACACTCTGTTGAGCTGTTTTGTAAATTTTGACGGTAGTTCTCCCATAATGAATTTTCATAACATTTTATTGGTTGCAACATAAAAGTGTATTACCTTTAAGTGGCAACAGCAAGATCTTTTGACCATTGGTGTGTGGTTGGAGAAAGTGTCACAAATGGAGTATATGGAGAAGATTATGTATTTATCAAGAAAGACACTTTTAGGGCCATTTGGACTCACTGGACTTTGACAGACATACAGTAGATAATGCCTTGATTGTGTTGTAACCTTTTATTAATTTTTAACAAGAAAACTACACAAACTTACATCCAGATGGCCGAGGCCTATGACTGTAAAGCTGAGTTCATGTACTTAAAACTTTAAACATTACCTATCTTATGGGGGAAGGGCAGAAAAGGGGGAGGAAGGAAAAATTTAATCTCTACAGGGAAGGGGAGGGAAGGGAAAGGGACAAGAATCAACAGGTTACATACAAATCCACATATAGGAAATTTCAGGTAGGATCCATATCCATTCTGGTCTACCTGCTAGGAAGGAAATAGAGCTTGTGTTCCACCTGTTTGTAATTCGTTAGCGAAGGATAAGGGTAAAAGGTGGGACTATTAGTATGGGAAGATCAGAAGGAATAAGAAAGACCTAAACATTTCAGTTTAACAGTGAGCTGTCATTATTTATAACAGTATTCAATAATTTATATAAAACTGTACTCACCAGAAGAATGAGCCTCAAGACAGGGTTTGATGGACATAGGCACATGAGTCAGTTCTACTGTATCTGTGCAAGTCACTCTAATCATTTTCATGACAGCATGAGAGGAGTCGAGCTAGGAGTGTGTATATGTTCTGCAAACTCTGGCCATTATCTAGAGGCAGAACAGAGGAACACAAGAAATCCCAAAGGCTCAGGCTGGTAACAAAAGTGACAGCTATAAGGCAATACAACAAGTGAGGCAATACAACAAAATATAGCCGGTAAATTGCATACTGTAAGACCTTCAAACGGCTTGACTTTTATGTCTCTATAAGAGTTAGTTGGAAGGACTTACTAAAGTGGAGGGGAGGTAATTAAGGGGAGTAGGTACCTCAGTTTTCCAGTCATCCTTACGCTTGGTTAGCAAGATATTGAGCCAGCTGTATCTGCCAGGTTAAGAGGGTACTCATCCTATACCCACCTGAGAGTGAACATAAGTTAAGTAGGGGGCCCAACAGAGTCTAAATTTAGAGAGTTGGTATTTTTGCAGGTGTGAGATTCTGTCCAATTTAGCCACTGCCAAGAGAGAAGCCAGAACTTCCATCAATGTAGGGATCATGGATGATCTCCATTTACAAAGCAGGGCTCTCTTGGTTTGCATTGTCAAAAGGACTAACCACTTGTATTCCAGGTAAGTGAGCTTAGGAAGATCAGTGGTAATACCCAAGAGATAAACAAGAGGGCAGAGAGGGACTTGAAGCCTTAGTACTTTGGAAGCCACATCTCATACTGACTGCCATATGGGCTGAATTAATGGGCAAGACTACAATATGTGCATCAAATCTCCTGTCGGGGTCTAACATCTCCAGCAATTATCGGAGTACAGGAGCTTAGCTTTACAGAGATTCACAGGGGTTTTATACGACGAGTGGGATATTTTATTTTGTATTAGACGTGATTTAGCATCTCCCAGCCATTTGTGTGTATCCCTCCATGCCTGATTCCAGGCGTCAGAGGTGATTGGAAGGTGTAACATCTTTTCCCACTTTCTTTTAGCATCTTCAGACTGAGAGGGTAAGGAGTCCCTGATGGTGGCGTAAATACGTCCTACTAGGCCTTTCGGGTTTTTAATCCAAGATTCTAAAAGAGAAGGCCTATCTTGTGTTTGGGAGGGGGGTTCAGAAAAGGTCTTAGGGCTTCTCTAAGCTGTAGATATCTCCAAAACTCAGTCTGAAGGATATCCCACTTCTGCTGAAAGTAATGAAATGGGTATGTTGCGTTGTACCTAGGGTCCACAACATCTCCAACAGTAGAGAGCCCCTTCTTAGCCCAGTGTTTCCACCAAATCCAATAGCTCTAATCGTGAATGGCAGGGTTCTGCCAAGGGGGGTGTGGAAATGATCGGTACAGGGTCCATCTTCAATCTCCATGAACGGTGCTACCAATTGGCTCTTGAAGCCTCTATTGTAGGGGAGGTAAGGGAGGACTTTAAACTATTGGGAGGTCTGGATTTGATATTGGGGCATGTGAATAAGAGTGAGGAGGGGAGGAAAATTCCTGAGATGTCTAACTCTATTTGGAGCCACTGCGGGAAAGTGGGTAGGTGAGGGACCATCCATTTGGCCATCTGGGCCAAGAGAAAGGCCTGACAGTAATCCTTCAACCAAGGGAGATTCCAGCCTCCGTGGGAGATAAGAACAATGGTGGCCTCTCTCATTGAGGAAGGGAGTGCACCTTTATGTTCTATCTTGCTGAATACCTCGGTTAGAAGGGGAGAGATAATAGGGGCCAGTGCTTGGTAGAAGTCAGCAGTGTAGCCATCCACTCCAGGAGACTTTCCCAACTTCATAGTTTGGATAGCTGAACACACTTCAACCTGAGAAATGGGGAGTTCCAGGAGCTGTGACTCCTGTGCTGTAAGGGAGGGTAGCCGAAGGGAGTCTAGGAAAGGACGTGTATCCAGATTCGTACTCTTATGCAAGGAGGTGTAAAGAGATCTATAAAAGGACGCCATAATGGAATTGATGGCCTCTGGAGTGCTACCTACTACCCCTTGCTTATCTTTTAGTCCATGTATATATCTACTGGCCTGTTGCTTACGGAGTTGATAAGCGAGGACTTTGCCTCCCCTTATCTCCTTTCTTCCAGAATGAATGTCGAAGGCGAAGGATGGCCACTTCGGCTTTCCTGTTCAGCAGCTGATTAATCTCAAAGTGGAGTCCCAAAATGGTCCTACCTACGGTAGAATGGGTAAAGGAATGAGGCAGGGCCTTCAAAGAGGCTTCAGCTATTGCCAACTCCTGCTCAAGCTTATGTAGCTGGTGCTCTCGGTCTTTACGTTTGGCTGCTGCAAACCCCATAATGTTCCCTTGCTTTGTAGCCTTAAAGGCCTCCCAAGTATTACCCGGTGAGGAGTCTGTAACAGGATTCTCTGCGATGAATAGAGAGGCCTTGGTTCAAGCCCAGGGGATAAAATCTCAGTCTCGCATGAGGAGGGGATCTAGTTTCCAGTTTCGGGTTGGAGGGGCTACCGGATCCCAGAGAACAAGAAGTTGGACTGGTGCATGGTCCGAAATAATACAGGGGAGAATTTTAACATCCAAAGTTTTGGATGTCAAGGAGGGGGAGCCTAGCCAGAAGTCTAGCCTACTATATGAGGCATTTGGGGTCGAATGGAAGGTATAATCCCTCTCTCTGGGGTGGATAAGCCTCCAAATGTCTGTGAGACCCTGATCCAGAATCATCTGATTCAATGCCTTCCCACTTCTGAGGTGAGATTCCTTGCCCCCATCATTCCTATCTACCGATAGAATTAACGTCAGGTTAAAATCACCTCCCAGGAGAAGAGGGCTGTCTGGGGGGTGAAACTCCAAAACCACTTCTGCAAAAGTATGGAAAAAACTTGGGGTGTCTTCTTTGGGGGCTTATATATTACGGACCGTGACCATACCTGATGGGGTCTCGTAATTCGCTAACACCCATCTGCCCTCTGAGTCTGAAGTTGTCTTAGTCAGGGTCCGTGGAACAGATTTGTGCAGGAGGATAATTACCCCATGTTTCCTGGAGGGGGCATTAGAGTGGACCTGCTGTCCTACCCAGTCCTTTAGCATATATTTATAGTCTTCCCCTGTCAATTTAGTCTCCTATAGGAAGGCTATTTTGGAGTGAATGCGCTTCAGGTATGTCAATACCTTTTTGTGCTTCAGCGGTGAATTTAAACCTCGGACATTCCAAGTGTGGAACGCTATTTCTGACATTATGCCTTGCTTATAAGCTAGTTGACTGGAAAATGCTGCCACTAAACAAAATTACCACAGTGAGATATTTTCCCTCACTATATTGGAGGTTGTATTGATAGCCACTGGCCACTGAGATTGGCTTAACAAGCAGTTATGAACCCTATTATATGGGATCACATAGCCCTGTATTCCCTTGTATATAACCAATTACGCTATACAGATCAAACTACTGTCCTGTAACTTCTAATCCAGCAGTATTATTTAACGCAACCTATTAAACAAAATAACAGTTTTGAGAACTGGGGAAGGACTTAACCAGTTGGATTTCCAACAAATGGTATGTCCAAATCATTCTGTGGGGCGTGAGTAGAGGGAGGAAAATCAATTATCAGATGCACAATGCGAAGCTTGTTATATAATATTAAACTAACACTCAAAATAAGCAACACAACAATTAAATTCAAATAGAACAGACTGCACCCCTGCCTAGAGCAAAACGGGGTTTAACTAGCCATTGATCCCTCTAAATTAACCCAGGGAACAATGTGAAGTCTGTGATGCTAACCAGAGGCCATCCTGACCTAGGCCTCACAACAAGGAGCATCCATTTATCCTGGGTGGCAGGGTTCACTAGTGAGGGAGGGCCTATCGACTTCTTCATGGGAAGCCTTCTGTAAAAAGTGACTCCCTACTTGAAGAAGGTAACTTCCACCCATCTATTAACAAATTCAACAGTATTAACAGGGTAGGCCAACATTTGTAAAACTCCAAATGAAGTGCCTATGGGGGGGGATCCGTTTACCGATCTGCCCATCAAAAGGGTAAAGAGCATGGACACTGGAACAAGTATCCCCCATTTCTGTGAGACTCTTTCCAATACCCTTCTTACACCCAGACTGTTCCACAGGACAGAGCCTGATTAACTTATCTGAAACTCGGCGTCCCGTCAACTTGGGTGAGCATTTTGCGGAGGTGTCAGCAGCTCCCAAGCAGTAGCTGTGAGATTGCGGCCTGTAGGAGAACCCGGAGCCACAGTGTGCCAGTCTGAGCCCTGCACAGACAGGGCATTCTCTGACATTAAGGCCCAGGAACTAGTGTCTTCAGTCAGTACTGTAGACGAGGGGTCAGACGTAGCCTCCATTTCCTCTCGCAAGTCAGTGTCAGGGTAATCGTGAAGAGGGGAGTATCTATTTTTAGAAAAGTATGGGCTCGTGTACTGAATCTCTTCAGAGGCCCGATCTCGGTCCTGTGGGTGGTCTCTTTCAGCATGCAGTGATTTCGGGGGTCTCTTCCGGATCTTGGAGTTGCGGGAGTCCCGTTCGGTCAGCCCAGCTGCTAGAGGGGGAAGATCTTTCGCAGAGGGTTGGTCTTCTCGGGGTACTTCAGAGTTTAGCTGGTGTGTGGATCAATTAACTGATGGCCAGGTTTTATCAATAAATGCCATAGCGGCTTCTGGGGAGTCGAATTGCTGAAAAGTGCCATTAACTGATATCTTTAGGGAGGCAGGGTAGCGTAGGGAAAAAGGGATCCGTAGATATTGTAGCTTCCGACAGGTTTCTGTGAAAGCCTTTCTTTTATTCACCAGTTCAGTGGAGTAGTCTTGAAAAATTATAATCTGGTGCTGTCTCCACCATAGCTGCCCCAGTTCCCTAGCCCTGGCTTGGATAGCTTCCTTTTCAGTGAAGTTTAAAATCTGTGCGATAATGGGTCTTGGTCTGCCCCCCTGTGCAGGTTTGGGTTATAGAGAACGATGAGCATGCTCAATAGTGATTTTAGTGGATGATGGCAGTTTAAGAATTTCAGGCAGTACTTGTTGTAGAAAAAAGAGAGCTTTCCCTCCTTCAGAGCCTTCAGGGAATCCAAGAAGCCTTATATTATTACGGTGGCTTCTATTTTCTAGATCGTCAATTTTTTCTTGAAGTTGTCTGAATTGTGCCACTTGATTTCGCATTGTGGCACAGTGACCCTGTAGGATATCCTCTTGATTCATCATCTTCTGTTCTGTCCTTTCAATTCTGGCATCTAATATCTGGATCAAATTCGCTGAGGTATTTGCTGCCAGTGTTAACGCGTCAATGCTAGTAAAAATCAACGAGAACATTTCCCTGATAGAGGGTTCTTCATCTCCTTTAGCTGACTGTGCCATGCTGCCTTAAGCATCCGATCCAGCCAGCGCACCGGAGGGGATAACTTTACAATCCTGCCGTGGAGGTCTCCCAAATTTTAACTCTGTGTAGAGGGAGACTTCCGATTGCCAGTAAAGAGAGAAAAGTTTGGTGGGGATCGAGACAAAATCAATAAAGTTGGGTACTTAGCTCTAGGTTTTCAGCACTGGCAAACTACGCCTCCATCTTGAAAGGTGGTTAGCCACGCCCCTCCGATAATGCCTTGAATCACTTTTTTCTATGCAGGTATTTATTTGATCAGCCAAGAGTTTATGGGATGCTGCTTTATTTTGCTTTATGCTGCAGCATTTTTTTACTTACTTTGTGTATTATGATGTTGTTAGCATAGCTCTGTGATGTATAATAAAACTGAGTATTAAAAAGCACCCATCTGCTTATCCAGCCACCCCAGCTAGGTTGGAACCAAAATCTCTTCCATCCATCTGCTAACACAATTCCCCACCTGTCTTCAGTGGCAAAAGTGCAACCAAGCATTCAAAACTGAGAAGAACATACGAGAAACTACAAAAAATAAATGATGGACTACAGATAGTCCCAGGCTAAGTCTAAATGTTGAGGTGGAGAACATAAATTGCTAGATGGATAGATAGATAGATAGATAGATAGATAGATAGATAGATAGATAGATAGATAGATAGACAGACAGACAGACAGACAGACAGACAGATTGATTTTGTTAAGCACCTTGCAAGGGCAAAACAGAATGCAAAATTAAAAAACACACTGATCATAAAGCTGAAACATACTGTGTAAAAAATGCAGAACAAATACAGTTATTAATACAACTGCAATAGAATAATTCAGGATGGTGCAATGCAGAGGAAAAATAAAGCCACTTTAGCCAACCCAGTGGGGTCAAAACTACATCTATTGTTCAAACAATAAATGGCCGGGTAAATAATATCTCCTTCTGCCCAATGGTTGCCCACTTTGAGGTCTGAGCCCCTCATCAGCTGATCAGGCTCAATCTGTTATTTTTATTTATTAGATATTTTTACAGCAGTTCTTCCTCCATGAGGCCCCAACCTAAAAAATATGGCTCCACTAGATGCAGGTTGTCAGTTAGACTTGTACCACTGAGGTTAAATAATTGGACTGGCATGGGAAACAGAAGGGAAGCATAGACCTCTGAGAAAAGTAGTGGGGGTTGCTGGAAGAAAGAAATGGCTGGGAGGGTTTGTAAATCTTCATTTTATTTTTAGGAGCAGGATTAGCAGATAGTTTTGGGGTCAGGAACATTTGAACAGGGGAGCCACTAGCTACAAACAAACACCTATCAGTGTGGTTTGATATAAAGCTTGGTATGGAACACATACATTGAAAAACTAAGCTCCTTGATTTCAGACAGGTTAATTTGAGGAAATGCATGATATCTCAAGGGTAAGCTGGAGGGAGATGGGAAAAGAGCCCTCATCAGGGATAGCCTTCAGGTGGTTAACAACTCCTGCTTGGGTGATGTGGGGAAAGGAAAATGTACAAAAAAAAGGTATCTGGATCACGAGGGAGATGGAGGGTGTAGTAAGGTTAAAAAAAAGGAGGCTTTCAAAAGATTAAGGTGAGTCAGTAGGAGGTGGACAAGAAGGTATACCTAGCTAAATTGAAGGATGCCAACAAGGTGGCATAAAAGGCTAAAGATGATATGGAACTAAGGATATTGCATGAAGACAAGGAAGGGGACAAGGCCTTCTTGGTCTACATCAGGGAGAAAGGGAAACAAAAGGAGGCATGGCAATGCTGACAAAGAGTGAGTAATTAGTAGAAGACAGCAAAGGCAATGTAGAAATACTGAAGGAGGAGGGGGATGGGCCTCTGCCACTGGGTAAAGTTAAAACTAGAGTGGAAGGGGCAGAAATGTGTATGGGACAAATTGCCAGAGGCAGGTTAGTAAGGGGTTTTAAGTAACTGAAGGTAAATAAATGCCAATGGTCAAATGGATTGTACCCCAGGGTGCTGAAGGAGATGACCCAAGTACTGGCTGAGCCCCTGATGGACCTCTTCAACTGCCCATTAGAGATTGGAGAGGAGCTCATGGCCTGGAGACCAGTATACATAGTGCCCCTGCACAAAACTGATGAAAGCATGATTCAGGGAACTACAGGCCAGTCAGTGTGATGTCAAGCTGTTGGCAAACAAGTGGAAACCATAATCAAAGAGAGACTGCTAGAGTTTCTGGTGACTAATGGGCTGCACAGTGGCAGACAGCATGATTTTGTCACAGGAAGGTTATGTCAAACAAATCTGGCAGACTTGTTTGACTGGGTGATGAGAGATGGTGATAACCAACAGGCAGTCAACGTGCCATACCTTAATTTTAGTAAGATATTTGGCTCTGTCCTGCAAAGGAGATTAGTAAAAAAACTAGTGGATCTGGGGTGGAGACCATATTGACAATGTAGGTGGAGAGGTCTAGGGGAGGACACAGAAGATAGTAACACACAAGGAATTCTCAGTAATGAGGAAAGTCATAAGTTGTGTCTCATGGGGGTTGGTGCTGGAGAATGCACTTTTTAACATCTTCAATAGTAATGCAGGAGAAGGCATCAGCAAAAACAAATCTGCCTATTTGTGGACGACACCAACTTTCATGGCAGAGTTGACTCAGAGAAGGGAAACAGTGAACTGAGGGAAGACTTGAGAAGATGAAAAAGATATGGCATCTAGGCTTCAATGCCAGAAAGTGCAAGTTCATACACATGAAGAATAAAACTCCATGTGTAGGGTACATGTTGGGTTGGGGACAGTTTCTGTGACTGAGGAAGAAAGGGTCTGGGGTGGTGATCGCAACAGCTGTAAAAGATCCATACTAGGTGATAAGCTGACAAAAAAGATGAACAGAATACTGCGATATGTTAGTAGGGTATTCAGTAGTAAACAAAAAGGAGGCTATACAAGCCTCTGTACCAAATCCTAGTGAGGCAGCACCTCAGAACTCTGGACCATTTTGGAACCCGTATACAAAAAAGGAAGTGGCTAAGGTGGTGAAGGACAAAAGGGTGGCAATCAGGAAGAATAAGGAAACACAGGGAGGAGGACAGGTAGTTTTACCAAGTGAAACAGAGGGAAGCAGAACAGGTGGTGAGGAGAGCAAAAGCCCAGACAGAAGAAAGGATCACCAAAGGGTCACTAAAGGGGATAAGATTTTCTTTAGCTACATGAGTGAGAAGAGGAAATCATTGGGTGAGATAGTGAGGATTAGAAGGGTGGAAGGGGAAGACTGAGCAGAGGAGGACCAGGAAAAAGCTGACATCATGAACAGGTACTTCTGCTCAGTCTTCACAGTGGAGAGAAAGGGGAGATGGACTGCCAGGGAGTGGCAGGAACAGAGGGGGTAGTCTATTTTCAGAGGAAAGAGACCAGAAGGGACTTGTTCAGTATTCACAAAAGGGGAAGTGGGGGAGGTGCCTAATCCAATTAATAGAAGCACTCTGGAGAGGGGGGGTCAATCCCAGTCCTTTCACAGAAGAAAGGGTTCTGAAAGAACTCCTAAAACTGAAGGTGGACAAAGCAATGGGGACAGATGGAATCCACCCCAGAATTCTAAAAGAATTAATCAGAGAACTAGTGACACCACTGACTACCCTTTTTAACAAATCATGGGAGGATGGTGTGGTACCTGAGGACTAGAAGAAGGCTGATGTGATTCCGCTTCACAAAAGTGGGACCAAGACAGAGGCAGGAAACTACAGACCTGTCAGTTTGACCTCTGTGGTAGGGAAAGTGATGGAATCACTTCTGAAGGAAAGAATTGTTGAGTACCTAGAGGCCAGTGGGGCACAGGACCCAAGGCAGCATGGGTTCACAGTAGGAAGGTCATGTCAGACTAATCTAACTGATTTCTTTGACTGGGTGACCAAAGTAGTAGACCAGGGAGGGGCAATGGACATGGCCTACCTAGACTTTAGCAAGGCATTTGACACAGTCCCACACAAAAGATTAGTAGTCAAATTAACTAGCCTGGGAGTGGGTCCCAGGGTGGTGGCCTGGGTAAAACATTGGCTGAACAACAGGACACAGAAGGTAATTGTAAATGGAGTCCACTCTGAAGAAAGAGGGGTTACTAGTGGGGTACCGCAGGGTTTAGTACTGGGTCCAGTCCTTTTTAATGTCTTTATAAGTGGCATTGCAGAGGGACTGGAAGGAAAAGTATGCCTCTTTGCAGATGACACAAAGATCTGCAACAGGGTTGATACACAAGAAGGTGTGGAAAGGATGAGAAGGGACTTGGTAAGGTGGGAGGAATGGTCAGAAGTATGGCAGCTTGGATTCAATGCAAAGAAGTGCAAAGTAATGCACCTGGGAAATAAAAACCCGGGGAAGATTACACAATGGCGGGGGAGGTAGTAACAACAACAAAAATGGAAAGGGACCTGGGAGTTATCATATCAGATGACCTTAAGGTTGGCAAGCAACGTGAGAAGGCGGTAGGGAGGGCTGGGGGGATACTGGGATGTATAGGGACAGGTATCACCAGCAGAAAACAGGAAGTTGTTATCCCCGTACAGACAGTTGGTGAGACCCCATCTGGAATACTGCGTCCAGTTCTGGAGACCCCATCTCCACAAGGACATAGACAGGATGGAGGCAGTTCAGAGGAGGGCAACTAAAATGGTGCAGGGTCTGCAAGAGAAGCCTACAAAAGGAGAGATAAAGGAGCTTAATATGTATACCCTTGAGGAAAGGAGGAGAGGGAGGACATGATAGAAACTGCAAGTACCTCAGTGGAATCAACAAAGTCCAAGAGGGTAGCATCTTTCAGAAAAAGAGATGTGCAAGAACAAGGGACACAATTTGAAGATAGAGGAAGGATGGCTCTAGGGGCAATGTGGAGAGTATTTTTCACAGAGAGGGTGGTGGATGCATGGAACAGCCTTCATGAGGAGGTTGTGGGGTCTAAAACTGTGGAAGAATTCAAGAATGCATGGGACAGACATAAGGCAATTTTTATGGGGGGTAGGAAGAAATAGGCTGTTGGTTAAATAGGATCTGCAGCTTATCCTCTAGGTAGGGAAATGGGCAGACTAAGTGGGCCAAGCGGTCCTTAACTGCAGTCAAAGTCTATGTTTCTATGTTTGCAGCTCTGAAGGTAGACACGGCTATGGGACCAGACAGGATACAACCAAGGGTACAAAAAGAACATAGGGAGGTGCTAGCTGCCCCACTGGCAGCTTTATTCAACAGTTCACTAGAAATAGGTGTGGTTCTGAAGAACTAGAGAAAAGCTAATGGGGTCCCTCTACATAACAGCTGCAGATGGAAGGAGGCTATCAACTATAGGCCAGACAGTTTTACTTCAGTGGTGGTTAAATTAATCAAACCTCTACTAAAGGAAAGATTGGTAGAGTATCTTGAATACAGTGGGTTGCAAGACCAAAAGCAGTACGGAATCTTGGGGGAAGCATCATGCCAAACAGTTCTGATAGATTTCTTTGACTTGATGACCTGGGAAATAGTTCAATGGAGGACAGAGAACACAGCCTATCTAGACTTAAGCATGGCCCTCAACACTGTGCTACTCAGAAGGCTGATAAAGAAATTGAGCAAGCTAAAGGTTAGCTTCAAATAGGTGAATTGGGTTAGAAACTGATTATAGGATAGGAGACAGAGGGTGGTGGTTAACGGTACACACTAGATACAAACTCAGAGCCAAGATTCAGAGGTCTACTTTCTCACAGCAGCTGCAGACTTAAGATCCCCCTCCCCACTACAGATACAGAGCAACGCTGACTCAGATGACCGGAGGACCTGGCTTCCCCTCCCACCCTGGTGGCCATTTCTTTTATAGGTTGCATCGGGTCAGGTGACTGTGTCATGTGAGCACTGTCCATATCTCTATCTCCAAAATTCCCCTTTGGCAGATTATACTGCCAAGCCACTATGGGATGCTGTGCTCTCACTGCATCTTCCACTCAATTCTAAATAAGGATTGTGGTACCCTGTCCCTCAGTCTACCCTGTCTCTCTCTCCCACATCCACCTGTGCAACCAGCCTCTTAGTAAGTCTCCTCCCCCTTCCCTTTTGTTTTAGTTCCCCTCTGTGGGACTCGAACCCTTGCTTGTGTTGTCCAACCCACTTGGAAGCCTGCCACTCTATCCATTAGGCCACCCAGCCTGTTAATATCTTCAACTAGTGTGTTCTGCTTGTACCTTAGCCCCAACTCCCCACACTAGGTTCTGCCCACTGGCTGTTTATCTAGCTCCACCAAGTGTGTTCTGCCTGTAACTGAGTCCCCCCCCCCCCCCGACTTGGTACAGCCCACTGCTGCTTATCTAGCTCCCAACAGACTCTACATAGTTTCCAAGTCTCTTAAAAGCACAGTGCTCCTAACTCACTGCAACCAGCTCAAGTGTCTTCTACATCATGCTGTCCAGACCACTCTGAGCATTAGTAACCTCATTTCTGTTATGCCCTTATTTGGCTCTGTAAATTGAGCCCATGGAACCCTTACCCACCCCTTATTTACCCTGTCTTCTTCTGCTTCTTCTAGCTGGAGACATTGAATCAAACTCCGGGCCTACTAATCCTACCTCTAGCCCCTTACTAAATGGTGACCTTGGCTTCTACCACATAAACGCCAGAAGCCTTCTGCCTAAGTTAGATCATATAAAGGCATGGGTATCACTTAAATCCCCTGATATCCTATGCATATCAGAGATCTGTCTCTCCTCCAGGATCCATAACTCCTTTTTAGAGATCCCTTTCTACTTGCTCAATAGTCAGGACAGGGGTAAATGTGGAAGTGGTATCACCATTTACATACGCAAATCCCTCCCTTGTGCAGCCATCCTCCAGGAGGCCTCCCTGTCTTCCCATGAGCTGCTACTCATCAAACTGACACTCCCATCCACATCACCCATCTTTATCAGGGTCTACTATTTATCCTCCAAAGCCAAACCCTCTTCCATTATTACCAGCCTGGCTACCCTTACCTCTACCACCCAATCTAGTGAGCTTCTTCTCCCAAGCATTTTAACCTCAATTGGTTTGCCCCCCATCTAGAACTTTTATTTATTGAAGTTCTCACCAGGAAGACACACTGAACAACAAGTTGCTTGTCTCGTGGTGCTTCCTGGGGGAAAGGGTAAGGGGAGGCAGATATAAAAAGTACAAATTCTCATATGAATAATACAATGTGTTTACAAAATGATTATCATTACACTGCATAAAGAGACTGTACAATCAGTTCATACAGTCTGTTATACATACATAAGTATAAGAGAAAACAATATACATCAGATACTGTCAATTGAGTAGACAATTGAAGCATTTCCATAAGAGTTAGGACAGTAGTTAAGTGCCATATTTGAATAAAAGTGCTAGCAGCTGCAGTGACATGAGACACTGTAGCAGCCATAGTCGGGCAGTAGATCAGAGCAGGATTGAGCTGCACACATCAGGTGCATGAGCAATTTGAGTAGTAGTAATTTGAGAGAGCAGTTGAGGTAGAGTGGGAGGATGATGAGTGTCTGATTTGTGGTGGTAACGAGTTCCAGAGTTTGGGGAAGTAGTAGGAGAAAGCGGACTGGCCAGCAGAGGTGAGTCTGTGTGGGGGATAGCCAGGGTGGTTTCTGTTACTCAGGAGATAGAAGCCCTCAATCTTAGCAAGCTCATATCTGATCCAACCTGGTTAAATTCCAACTCCAACAAACACTCTCTCATAGACTGGGGTTTAATGTCCCACTTTCTCAATTATCCCTCTGGAGGAATCCTCTCCAACGCTTTTAGGGATCACTGCATTACCTATTGCTTCAGAAATTCCCATCCCCATGCTCCCTCCCTAAGTGCATGTTGTTACATCCCCTAAGGTCCCTCAACACCCAAGCACTTCTGTCAGACCTATTCCTGGCAGATTGGTCTGGGGTTTTCACTGAATCTAATGTTGACTGCCCTAGCAGCCTTCACTAACAACCTCCTAAACACTTGGGACACGTATGCCCCCTCCAAAAGGCTATGTCTCCGTCGTAAGCTCCTCCCCTGGGTTGCCCCCAACTTGATCAACTTCTTCTAAACCAGAGATCATGCTTGGAACACATACAAAACATCCTCCAATCCTGATGATCTACAAAGGTACAGAGCCCAGAGGAATGCGTGCACCAAGACAGTGCGTGCAGCCAAAGCCAAATTTTTCAGAAACCAAATTGACGAAAGTCACGTAACCCCTGCAGAGTTCTGGAAGACACTCCACTCTATGTTGGGCTTTTCTCGCCATTCCCCATCCCTCATAGTCTCAGTCTCTAATGACACTGATATACTATGTTATCCCTGAACTTAGTATGCCGAACGAGTCAATTGTCCCAACAGCTACAGTCCTGAATCACTCTCATGCCTGAAAGACAAATTTGGGGCATGTTACAGGACTAAGTGTACATGCTGGGGGCTTCATCTACCACACCCCCACGTGGCAGCCTCTGCCCACACACCCCCGTAACTAAAATATCTAACTCTGTGGGGAATCAGACCTTGGAGTAAGTTAAAATGAGTTACTGGGGGTGCAGTGTGTAAAAGAATGTGACCCGGTCCAGAACCCAGGTCACACACAGCACACCGACTGAGCTACCAATGGTATTCCCCTCCACACCACTGGGGCAGCTTGGCCAGTGACCCATCCAAATGTCCATTCTTCAACATCAGACAGGTTTGGGTAGCATTCTGTCACATCCGCTACCTTACCCCGTTGGGAGCTATTGCGTCGGATGTAGTACAGTCGGGTTACCGCGTCTGTTCATCAGAGCTGACCGGGGTAATGCTTGTCGGCCAACCCAGCCTAGGGATACCGTAAGTATACCAATGACACTGACCCCAGTTCAACAGCCTCCTCCATAAACCTTTTTTTCACCACCTGTGCCATATTGGCTGGTCCCCCACCACCCCCCTTCTCCCACCCACTGTCATCACATCACTACCACCTCCTCAACTTGGTACTCATTTCCCCCAATTACTTCTATAGAGGTTCTTAATGCTCTCAAAGCCTCAAATCAGTTCAAGCAAAGTCCTGATGGGCTCAACCCCAATCTACTCAAGATCTCTGCCCCAGAAATTGTCCCACCGCTTACACACATTTTCAACCTATCACTCTCCTAAGCCTCAGTCCCCAAGGCATGGAAGTTAGTCATGGTCATCCCCCTTCATAAAGGCGGTGACCCCTCCCTACCAGGCAACTACAGACACATTGTTCTCTTCCCCTCTCTTGTTAAATTGCAGGACACTCTTATTTCTAATAGGCTAAACTCCTTCCTGGAAATCAACACCTTAGCCCTTATCAATCTGGCTTTCAGCATCACAACTCCACTTCATCCTCTCTACTCTGCCTCACAAATCATATTCACTCTGCTATGGACAATGACCAGCTGACACTGGCCACCTTCATAAACCTTGCCAAGGCATTTGATTCAGTCTCCCATTGACTCCTCCTGGACAAACTTGCTTCCATGGCCTCTCTTCCTCATCCACCAAATGGTTCAGGGCATATCTATCTGACAAATTTCAATATGTGCAACTGGGCAAAATCACATCCCCCCCTTTCCATCCATGCTGGCGTCCTCCAAGGACCAATCCTTTATCCAATATTATTCTCAGTTTTCATAAACAAACTCCACTGTTCCTGCTCCACCTCACACATACATGTGTATGCTGATGACATGGTCATCTATGCATCCGGCCCCTCCCTCTCACATATGCAGGCTTATCTTCAGGTTGACTTTGAGAATGTACTAAAATGGTTTAAAATAAACTCACTCAAATGCGACACAAAGAAAACTGTTGCAATGGCCTTTGGCTCTGCACAAAAACTTGCAAAGCTCCCCTCCCGCCCTTTTCATTTCTTGGATGGTTCAAAATAAAAAACTGTGGAATCCTTCAAATACCTGGGTATCTGGCTGGATCCAAAGCTGGACTTCTCCCACCACATTGATGCTATCCATGTTAAGCTGGAGCCCAAACTTGGTGCCTTGTACAGACATAAGGACTGTCTCTTGCTCCCTTCCCCCAAAGAGCTTGTCAACAAGCTAATTCTGTCCTCCATAGATTATGCTGATATTGTGCACAGCCCCATGCCCCAATCATCTCTCTCCAAATTGAATCCATTTTACAATGCCTTCTGTCACTTCATCACAAACTTTCCCTACCACACAACTGTTCCCTGTACTCAGCTCTCTTCCTCACTTCACTTGCTAGTCATTGCCATGCCCACTGTGCCACCTTCATTGCAAGGTATCGGTTCGGTGCTCACCCCTCCTACCTCACCAATCTCCAGTCTTCCTCCACCAGTTCAGGTTACTTACTTCAATCCTGTGATCCTTGCTCCTTCACCCTCCCTCTACCACATTCGCAATCAGGTAAGTTATCCTTCACCTTTAGGCTCCCCACCCTCTAGAACCATCTCCCCCACTCGGTCTGCCTCTTGCCCACTGCTGCATGCCTCAAAAAACAGCTAAAACTCCTCCCATCCCCAGCACCTGCTTCCCTCCCCATCCCCCCTGACTCCATCCTCACCTCCCCTTCTTCCCCCCTAACTTCTTAATGCTCCCCTTAACTCTCTAGCCATTCATTATGGCTCCCTGCACTTCGATCCTTGTTTTATTGCCTGATCATAAAACATTGTGCATTCTAATTTGTATTTATTGTATATATGGGGTGGGATATTTAGAGCAGATGCACCGTGCGCAACAGGGATGTGCCAGCTCAAGTGCAGAAATGCTCCATGGTGCGATATTCAGTGGGAGCAGCAGCGCAGCACAACATGCAATGTGCCATAGCACAACAGTAATGCATGCATGCGCAACTGCAGGGGGCAGAACCAGGAATAACATGCGCAGTTCGATATTCATCAGTATGTGACGTGCGCAGTAGCGGAGCAAGCAGAAGTTGCGTGACAGCAGAAATGAGCCAAAATAAAAGGGAGCAAGAGAGGGGAGGAAGAATGCACCACAGGGGAGCCATAGGTGGGACCGCAGAGACAGAGTGGCAGGGAGGCAAGACAGGAAGCAGGGGGCAAGTGTGGCCAGGAGTTGGACAGGACCCACTGGAGGTGTACCTGAATGAGAGAAGGAGTGTGTGTGCCCTTGCCAGTGTGTGCGAGAGGGCCTGAGAGTGCCACAGTGGACAGAGGGCAGTGGCAAGAGGCAGAGCACCCAGAGGTGAACAGCCGGAGGTGAACCTGGTGCAGGGGCAGCACCAGCAACACACAGTGGGGGGAACAGGAAGACAGCTGCCCAGGGTGGGAACACCAGCCAAGGACATGGCCAGTGACAGGAGGTAATGAGGGGTGCGAGAAGGCAGGCAGCAGGGAGCGCAGCCGTGGAAGGGCCCATCGGCGGTACACTCAGAACAGGCAGTACCGAGCCCGCACCACCTTTGAACAGTACAGTTACTCTGAGATTGTGGGCTGGTACCACCTGAACCAGGTGATTCTGAAGCAGCTCTGTGAGCTGTGCAGTGATGAGATGCAGGCACCCACACGACGGAGCCATGCTCTGTCAGTGGAGATGAAGGTCACAGCCGCCATGTGCCTGCTCACCACGGGCACCTTCCAGAGACCAACAGGGGACATGACAGGCATAACCCAGTTGGCCACGTCACAACTACTCACACAGTTCCTCAGCACACTGCTGCCACATGCTGCAGAGTACATCCATTTACCCAGCACACAGGCAGAGTGCACAGCACACATACAGGAGTTCCACAGGGTAGCATGGTTGCCTGGTGTGCTCGGGGCCATAGACTGCACCCATGTAGGCATCCACATGCCACCTGGCCCGGAGGGGGCGGCATACATCAACCACAAGGGCTACTCGAGTGTCAACTGCCAGGTGGTGTGCAATGCCAGGGGGCGCATAATCAATGTCTGTGCCACGCACCCTGGGGGAGCACACAGTGCCTTCACCTGGCACCAATCTGCACTGTGCCACAGGTTCAAGAGTGGGGACATCCTCACTGGCCATCTGGTAGATGATTATGCATAGCATGCTGGACGGTGTGTGCAGACATGGGGGGTGTGGGTCATTGTCAGGGGTGCCATGGGTAATGGCCATGATGGCCCATAGTGATGCAGACCACCATACTAATGACTCCTCTCTACACACAGGTGACAGTGGTTACCTGCTATGACCCTGGCTGCTCACACCATACCGGTGCCCCATGACCCCAGCGCAGCAACAGTACAATAAGGCACACGCCACAACACGGAATGTCATCGAGTGGGTGTTCGGGCTGCTGAAGGCATGGTTCTGTTGCCTGCACATGTCAGGTGGTGCCCTACAGTACAGCCCCTTGAAGGTCTGCGGGCTATTCCTGGCCTGCTGTTTCCTGCACAACATGGCCACCAACTGTGGGATAGCCATTGAGGTCGAGGAGGGGGACAGCAGTGGGGACGATGAGGACACTGGTCCAACTGGTGTAGGGCAGCCACCCCCTGGGTGACAGGACCCATGGCTGGCCTGGATGGCACAGCAGCTCCAGGACACCATTGCAGAGGAGCACTTTGGACAACACAGGTAGGCAACTGGGCCGTATGCAACCACCAAGGGCAAGGGCACAGTCCAGAGACAGGTGGGGTGGACACCAGGGGCGGATGGCATAAAGGGAATGGCAATGGGTGGGGGACCACACACGGTGGCATGGATGGCCAGGGCTGCACACATCACATGCACACACACCACAACACATGCCCAAAGGGTAACAGGCATGCCCACCCCAACAGGCACCCCCACACCCCCACAGGACCACACACAACCATGCCCAATGGCTGGCACTGTGTGTGCCTCAGACACTGAGCATCATGGCACAGTGGTGGACAGTGCTACGCAGGCATCATCATGCACACACCACAGTGGCCAGCAGCCGGGAGGGTGTGCACAGGGACCACGTGTGTGCAGGACTGGAAACCTCACCTATGCGTCACACAAAGAACACCACAGTGCACACAGGGCAGCAGCAGACAGTAGCCATGGTGGGAGATGGGTCAGTCATGTGGCACAGTACCACGGCTGCCATGGATGTGTGGGCGGCCCCACCAAGACCTGCCAGCTGTGCCAGGCTGACCAGTGGCATCATGAGGTGGCACCAACGGTCTCTAGGGGTACAAGGCGGAATGTGACTGTGTCCGCGGTAGGGTCTGCAGGCCACCGAACATGCCCGCACCAGGTGTGCTTGGTATGCCCGGCGAACCCTGCATCAACATAGCAGGGGTCCGCATGGCCCGGGAGCGGGGTGGACATAGCACCCTGCGGGGTGTTCGGCAGCTGGCCACCCAACTGGGTTGCCAGTGTAGCCATGACAGTCACCATTGCAGTGGTCTGCCTGTCAATGGCAGCGGTCATATCCGCCAGCTGCTGGGCCAACTCTGCCAGGAGCAAGCCATGGTCCCTGCTGCGCTGCTCTTCTGTCTGGTGCAGAACCACACTGAGCACATCTACCGCCATCACGAGCCACATCTGCTGATCTACTGAGGCCTGAAGAAGACGGCTGTGGTCGTCCAAGGGGTCATCTGCATGTCCAGCATGCTGTCCCCCATGGTGTTCCTGGCCCTGCTGCCCAGCACCCCTTGACGATGGGCGCTGAACAGCACTGCCATTCTGGGGTACGTCCACACATGGTGCACTGCCACTGCCCCCGTCCCTGTCCCCACATTGACATTGGCCATCTGCTGACACTGCCCCTCCTGCTGCCGATCGCCAGGGGACACTGGTGCAGCCGCAGCAGCTACAACAGCCCCACCACCCTGAACGCACACCAGTGCTTCCCCACTGTAGCATGCAGACACAGGCTGGGAATGGGCTGTTGTGCAGGCAGCCACGACAGCATCACCTGTGGAACCGCCCGGGCAGTTGCCTTCTGTGGGACCATCCTGTGTCCCACATGCATCACTGTCTGGTACGTGTGTCATGTCATCATCAGTGATGGATCTGGCCCCAATCTGTGTCCCAGCACACTGGACACTGAGGGCAGTGTCATGCTGGGACACAGGCAGGGCCATGTCCGCACCTGCACCACCGGCGTCAGTCTGGACAAATGTGCAGGTATGCAGTTGGATGGTTCCTTGGACACCTGTGGAGGTGGATGGGCATTCCTCCATGTCCAGTGCCACCCCCTCAGTGGACACACCCACCACTGCTGCCCCATGTAGACACTCAGGAGCTGTAAAGGAACACAGTACCGTTAGTGACTCCACCTGGCCCTGTGGCATGCCCTCTTACCACCCACATACTGCCACCGCTGGACCTACCATGTAGTGATGGGCTGCCATCCATCTGGAAGCCACCACCAGGAACGCCTTCAAAGGCACTGCACCTCATGCTGCTGGCCACCCATTCCTCCTGTGGCATTAGGCAGAGTATGTCCTGCTGGCCCCCACCGGTGGCAGCACGTGCCACCCTGATGGTGGCCACCTTGTCCTTAATCCACCTCCTGTCCGTGCCAACCTTCTTTTTGCACTCCTGCACGGACCGCTGGTGGCTGCCCTGCTGGTTTACAGCATGTGCCACCTCACCTCAAGTCGAAGCATGGGCCTGTGGTTTCCTCGCTGTCTGTAAGCAGCGGTTCCCTGTTGATGTTTGCCCTGAACAGGGCATCAGATTCAGCCTTGGTAAAGCTGGGCCTCCTCTCTGTGCACTCTTCCCTGCCTCCTCTTCTCCCACTGGCCATGCTTGTGCCTGGGGATAGACAGGTGTTACCTTGGACTGTGCAGTCCCATACAGCCCTCCCAGACCACTATCCCCACGTCCCAACAGCATGCGTGCCTACCTCAAAGGACTGGCAACACCGATCCATGGTCTATGCAGCCTCAGGTCAGCTGTTTATAGCATACGCATGCAAATGGGAGAGCAGGCGCATCTTTAATTAGATGCTAATGCTGCATGCTGGCCACATGGTGCTCCTGGCCTGCTGCCCAGCACCCCTGACGATGGGCCGGAACAGCACTGCCATTCTGAAGTACGGCCACACATGGTGCACCCTGCCCCTCCCTGTCCCCATTGACATTGGCCATCTGCTGACACTACCCCTCCTGCTGCCGTCGCCAGGGGACACTGGTGCAGACAGCAGCTAACAACCCACCACCTGAACGCACACCAGTGCTTCCCCACTGTAGCATGCAGACACAGGCTGGAATGGGCTGCTGTGCAGGCAGCCACAGCATCACCTGTGGAACCGCCCCGGCAGTTGCCTTCAGGGACCATCCTGTGTCCACATGCATCACCGTCTAACGCGTGTCATGTCATCAGTGATGGATCTGCCCCAATCTGTGTCCCAGCACACACTGGACACTGAGGGCAGTGTGCTGGGACTGAAACTGACCTATCCGCACCTGCACCACAGCGTCCAGTGGACAAATGTGCAGGTATGCAGTTGGATGGTTCCCGACACCGGAGGTGGATGGCATTCCTCCATGTCCAGTGCCACCCCTCAGTGGACACACCCACCACTGCTGCCCCACAGACCACACTCAGGGCTGTAAAGGAACACAGTACCGCTAGTGACTCCACCTGGCCCTGTGCCCCTTACCACCCACATACCACGCTGGACCTACCATGGAGAGATGGCCAACACCATCTGGGCCACCACAAGAACGCCTAAAGGCACTGCACCTCATGCTGCTGGACACCATTCCTCCTGTGGCATTAGGCAGAGTATGTCCGCTGGCCCCCACCGGTGGCACGCGCACCTGAAGGTGGCCACCTTGTCCTAATCCACCTCCTGTCCGTGCCACCTTCTTGCCTCCTGCACGGACCGCTGGTGGCTGCCCTGCTGGTTTACAGCATGTGCCACTCACCTCGAATCGAAGCATGGGCCTGTGGTGTATTCGCTCGCTGCCTAAGCAGCGGTTCCCTGTTGAGGTATGCTCGAACAGGGCATCAGATTCAGCCCTGCAAAGTTGGGCCTCCTCCTTCGCAAGACCTTCCCTGCTCCTCCTCTTCCTCTCACTCGGTCATGCTTGTGCCTGGGGATAGACAGTACAACCTTGGACCGCAGTCCCATACAGCCCTCCCAGACCACTATCCCCACGCCCCAACAGCATGCAAACTCTACCTCAAAGGACTGTAACACCGGACCCACATGGTCTATGCAGCCTCAGGTCACATATTTATAGCACAATGCATGCAAATGAGAGCAGGCGCATCTTTAATTAGATGCTAATGCAGCGGATGCACCGTGGAATGGCTCATGAGCTGATTTGCATATCCTGGCTGAATATCGCGCTGTTGCGCCTTGCACAATGGTGTTGAGCATGCTCAGGCTATGGTACACCACTGTGACGTGCACAATCGGCACCACACCACGCATGCCCTGGGTGCTGACACTGATGCTAGCGCCGCGCTGATGTGTTGCACATCGAGGCAGTACAGGCATGGCCACCACCGCACTGTATGCCCGCGGGCACTCATGCTGGCGTTGCACCGTAAGTACCATGGTGCCACAGCATGGTAGGCCACTGCAAGGTGTCACACACATGCACCCTATCATGTTACATGCAAGGCTTCCAATAGCACTGTGGCACTCCATGTGTGAACAGACCCTTGACACTGTGGCCAACCTTTGCCCCCTAGGTGCCATGCATATGCATGGCTGCACCCCTATTGCACAGTCCGGTGACAGCGCGATAGCAACTGGCAGTGCAGTATGGCGCTGCCTCCGCACGTGGGGCACGTGCGCTACAGGGTGCCATTTTGTTGCCGATTGCCACTGCACCATGCCGCACACCAGAGTGCCCGTCTGGATGGCAATTGAGCTGGCAAACCTGGTGGCCTTGGTAGAGCCCCATGCTGGTGCCCTCTTTGGCCAGGTACCCCTCCTGAGGCCACGGACAGCAGTGTGGCAGGAGGTGGCAAAGGCCACAGGGTGCAGCAGGACAGCAGAGCAGTGTCACCACTGATATGATGACCTCCAGCAGCTGGACCCCAACCACCTAGGGTGACTGCAGGCACGTGCCTGGCGGGGCACCGTGCCATGGCCAGGTAGGTGCTCCATCACATCACTGGTAGTATCTGTCTGTCCAGGTATCACGGTGGCCATCAGGCCATGCCACGGGGGGCTTACCTGTGTTGCCAGTGTTGGGGGTGCCTCATGTACACCCTGCACCACTGCATCATGGCTGGGCTGTGTGGACACGCACACAGCAAGGGGGGGCTATGTTACTGACCTGTACTGATGTTACCCTCTCCATGTTTCCACCCTAGGCCCGGAGGATCACTGTAGGGCCTGGCTGGCCCATGAGCAGGGATGGCAGGCCAGAGCAGGTGGTGTGGCCTTGCAGCCAGGGCACAGTGGTGGTGCTGTGGATCAGCAGCACCCTGCTGACCAGGATGCAGGTGAGTGCCATGTTTTCCCTTACATCTGTGCATGGTGGGTTGCAGGGGTGGTGGTGGGGCATGGCCCCCCGCATATGGCCCCACTGCTGTGCATGCTACATGGTGCATTCCGCACTGTTCTGTGGCACTGCATGTGTGGGTGGGTGTCACAGGTGGGCTGTGCATGCACTGGGCGCCTTGCTGTGCCCCTGCCATCACACTGCATAGCCATGACACTGTAAGGCCATGTTGGTGCTGTGCAGTGCATGGGCAGTGGGGGTGTACAGCGGTTTGCATGGCTATGGGTGCCTGGGTAGGCGGGTCTTGTGGGTGCACCCACTGTGGGTGGTTGCATGCCATCATGGGGTGAAGCCCACAGCTGTATTCCATGCACACTGGGTGGGCTGTGGTGGGCTGGCCAGTCACACATACTGACTCTGCTCCGTTGTCCTAGGTGGATAATGCTGGATGACCCTGGAGCGTCACATCCAAGAAATACTGCAGGTGACCCAGGCCACACTGGAGCTGCTGCAGGGAATGGAGCAGAGTGACTGGCGGTGGCACAGGAGGCACCACAGAGAGTGCAGGGAAGAGAGGGGCCGCCAGTAGGGCCTGCAGCACCTGCACTGTTCCTTCCCCCCGGACTGTCCCTCACACCCCTTTGTCCCACTCCTTGCTGTTCCCCCTTGCCCCATGCCCGTCCCCACCCAAATTGTAGCCTTGTACCCCCTCCTCCAGTTTGTATATAGTTATGTAAATAGTTATTGTTAATATTGTTACCTTTTGAATTATAAACATGTTTCATACAACAACTGTGGTGGTCTCTGATTTGCAGCGGGCTTCTGGTGCCTTGCTGCAGTGGTGTGCATGGTGTCTGGGAGTGGTGCAGGCCTGGTTGTGCGTGTGTCTGGCAGAGCCCCTCCACTGGTGTGGGTGGGGGCCATGGTCCCTGTCTGTGGTATGTGTGTTGTGTCCTGTGCACTGGATACCTGTGTGCAGTGGTCCCAGATGCATGTGCTGTGTCCCAGTCACTCCTGTCAGTGTGTGCCTGGCCCATGCGGCTGAGCCCCTTGCATGTCTGTGGTATGCACGATCGTGCTGACCCCCCCAATGCATCCATGTCTGCTGGCATGACATTGGTGGCTGTCCATGCCAGACACCCTCTGGGCACAGTGCCATGGCAGCTGGCATCCTGTCTCCAGGTCTATTGCAAGTCTGCCTCAGGTTGCACTGTGGGCAGTGCTGTTGTTCTCCCCCTCCATGCTGTCACTGGTGTCTGCGGCGGTGCCTGTGGTCTGCTGTCTGTCACATGTGCTCCATCTGCATTTTTTTTTTTTTTTGAAATTTGAATTTTATTGCTTTAAGAATATAAAAAAGGGAAAACAGTATCCAAGTATATCTGGAAAAACATTTCTACAATAAATCAGAATATAAACAAATAAACAACAAAAATAGAAACAAAATTCCCATCCCCCCCTAGAGACATGTCCAAAAAATATACAAAAAGCATCCACCCAACCCCACCAAAGAAAACCACACAAGATCCGCAACAACATAAACCATGACAACTTAAAAGAAACCTCCCCAAAACCATCCATCCCTCCAACCAAACCCCATCCCCAAGGTGCACCCACCATGCATCGCCACAATAATAGAATAAACATCAACTAACAGTAAGTCAAAATCATAATAGCAAACAGACATAGGTATAGCTACATCAGAGAAAACAAACTGATTATATTTGAACTAACGGAAAGAAATAGAGACAAAAGTGCATGTGGACATAGGGACTCGGGTCATAATAAAGGAGACCCAATTTACATCAGACATAGAGCCTGTAGTTTACCCCATCTCCTGTGAAACAGATCCAACCACCCTCTAAGACTAGCAGCTAGTTTTTCGGACTGGAAATATGATAATAATTCAGTTAACCAATCGGCAAATGATAGGACCAATTGGTCGGTCCAATGTCTTAACACCATTTTTTTAACAGCCATAGCCACCATGGCCATGTGATATCTTCACTCAGCACTGTCAACCGGAAAAATCCCCAAGACACACACCTCAGGACTGAAAAGCCAGACAGACCTAATAAAGGATCAAGATAGTTTTAATCTGTACCACAGCGGAGCCACTTTAGGACAGTCCCAGAATATATGAATAATATTGCCATCCCCATGCAAACACCTGAAACAGCTAGGATGAGAAACCTTCCCAAACTGAGATAGCTTAGCTGGGGTGTAATACAAATTATTAACAATGTAGTACAGGGTTAGCCGAAACCTGTCTTGGGTGTGGTATCTATGAAGATCATTCCAAACCCCAAGCCAGTCAAAAGAATTCCCGGGCAGAAGATGAGTCCAAACATCTGAACCAACAGCCCCATCAGGTAAGTTATAGTCTAGAAGAAAGGAGTATATCGAAGAGACAGAATGAGACTGAGAAGCAAGTCTAACCACTTCAGAAAGAAAAGGAGAGACCACTGACTCCCCAGGGGAAGAGCCAAATCTCCGATTGATTAAGTGCCTCAGTTGGTAAACCTTAAAAATAGACCTACTAGGTATGCGAAACTTGAGAATATCACCAGAGGAGAGAAGGAATTAATATTAAAAGTTTCCCAGACTAGCCTCCTAATTTGTGGCAGCCAGTCTGGACCAATCCATGAGTTGCCTAACTTAATATTAGGATTAGCAACAACGCTGCCCAAATCCACGTGGAGGAAACATGAAATGCTCAGACATTGCCAAAAGACTGCAATAGCAGTCCTTATGACATTATCCTGGATCCACTTAGCAAGCAATTTCGGGGTAGGTAAAAGGAGCATGCTTATCAAATTTGATTGCAGCGAGGGAAAGACACTCTAATTGAAGCCAGATAGGACAAGATACATCCGTTCGGCAGAGAGCCATCTTCCCAGCTTAGAGGAGGCGCAGCCCAGTAATAATACAACAGGAGATTGGGCAGTCTGAGACCTCCTCTATCTTTAGAAAGAGATAGTTTACCATAAGAGCGCCTAACTGCCCTCTTGGACCAGATGAACTGAGAGAAGAGCGTGTGAAACTGCTGAATATAGGAGACAGATAGCCTAAGATTTACCAAATTCAGTGGATAGAACACTCTGGGAAGGACATTCATCTTAATCACATTTATCCAACCCCAGAGTGACATGGGGAGGGCTGACCAATGTTGGAGATCCTGTGCAACCGAGTCCCTGAGCCGGTCCAGATTTAACTCCTTCAAGAGGGAAGAGTCAGTGGAAAAAAAGATCCCTAAATATTTAATGTATCTAGGGGCCCACTTCATGCCAAAGGAGGAAAACTCAGCCTTGTTGGCATGAACATAAGAGGGAAAATTCCGATTGGAAACATTCAACCTGTAACCAAAAGACCCCAAACCTCTCGATCAGCCCTAGCACCTCCCTAAGAGACTCAACTGGATCCACCAGATGTAGAAGGATGTCATCAGCATATGCTGAGAGGACCAGTTCTTTTTGGTACAAAGTAATTCCTCTGATCAGGGCGAAGCCTTAATCCTTCTGAGTAAAGGTTCCAAATACAAATTGAATAAGAGAGGCGAGAGGGCAACCCGTCTGGTACCTGCATAAAGACGGAAGAGAGAAGAAAATACCCTATTACAATATACTCTGGCAGAAGGACAACTGTAAAACCCTGATTCTATTAACAAAGGCAGACGGAAGCCCATCTTCTGAACACAGCCCAAAGAAACCCGCAGTCCACCACAGATCAAAAGCCTTTTCGGCATCAAGAGAAACCAAAATCGCTGAATTCGAAAAGGAGATTGAGCATACTGCGAAATATTGAAAGGGTCCTCAGATGATCAGACGAGGATCTACCGGCACAATCCAGCCTGCTCAGGACTCAGCAGTTCAGACCATATCTTCTTAATACGGTCAGCCAGAATCCTAGCAAGGATCTTCATATCATAATTCTGAAGTGATATGGGTCTGTAACTAGCTGGATCCATGAGAACCTTGTCAGGCTTAGGAATTAAGACAATGGTTGCCTCAAAAAGCGATGGGTCTACTTCTGAGGCTAGAGCCAGATAGTCATACAGCTTGAGGAGGGAGGGTACCAAGTCCTTAGCGAAAGTCTTATAAAAATTGGCTGGAACCCATCAGGCCCCGGAGTACGGTCCGGAGTGAAAGAAGCAATAGCCCTCTCAACTTCCTCCTCTGAAATGGGGGCAGACAAAGTAGCCCGCTGAGCCTCAGATAAGCAGGGAATGTCAATCTCACCTAAATAGTTGTCTAAGTCAGAAACAGAATACGACCTCTCCAGCTCGCTGTACAAATCCGAATAGAATTCCTTGAAGGCGTGGGCATTTTCCGGGGTGCACGACAGCTTCCCAGAAGGAGAGACCAGAGAAGGAATAAGCCTAGAACTCTCAAGTACCGGAGACGCTGTGCCAAGAGCTTACCAGACTTTTTCCCTGGTCAATATACTTTGTTTGGGTCTTAATTAGAGCATATTCAGTTTTCTCCTTAAGAGATCCATATATTCATCCTTGACTGCCAAAGCTGCTTAAGATCAGTCAAGGAGGAAGTTGAAAGGTATTTAGCCTCAGATCCCGAATTCTACCCATCAAAACTAAGGAGTTAGCAAGTCCCCTTTTCTTTCTGAAGGAAGCTGTCTTGATAAACTCACCCCTTAAAAAACATTTAAGAGCAGACCAGACCAGATCAAATCTAGGAACAGAGTTGAGGTTCTCTGCCAAAAATATTGATATCAAGGAACTTATATTAGATACAGTCTGCGAGTCCTTTAAGAGCTGTGTGTTCAGCCTCCAAACCGAATCCCGTGAGTATTCAAGGTTAAGGGAGAGCTTAATCCAGACAACCGCATGGTCAGAAAGAATAATTGGGTCAATACCAGCTAGACCAAAACTTGAGAGAAAAGAAACACTAATCAAAATCATGTCCAGACGAGATTTGGTAGCATGAGATTGAGAGAGAAAAGTATAGGCCTGAAGAGCAGGGTTAGCAAGTCTCCAGGGATCGCACAAACCTAGCAGTGCTCTTAAATCTGAAAAAGCTCTATGGGCTGGAGAAGGTGGGCGCTTATCTTGGGGGTCTCTGTCCAAAGTCAACGAGCAAGGAAGGTTCCAATCTCCTCCTAGTATAAATTGAGCCGGGAGGAAACTAATCAATTTCTCTGTAAGAGACCTAAAAAAACTGGAATCTCCTCCGACTGGACCGTATATAGATCCTAGAACAACACTCTCACCGTTAAGAACCCCTTGAACCAAGACAAATCTCCCCTCCACATCCGCCATCGTCTTCTGTACAGTAAATAAGACCTGTTTTTTAATAAGAACTGCGACCCCCCTACTATAACAGGAGTTACCAGCCAGATAAGAATAAGAGAAACCTGACCGAGATAGTAAATTAACATCAGACTGAGTGAGGTGTGTCTCCTGGAGAAAGAGAATGTCAACTCGCATTAGTGAACAGTGTTGAAACATCTGGAGACGTTTGACCCGGTCCCGGAGTCCACGTACATTCCAAGAGGCAATTTTCAGAGACATTTTAGTATTTTAAAGTACTGTAGACAAGTTAGAAATAACCAAGTAATCATATAACTATAGAAAAAGGTAGGGTGCACCCCCTCAACATTATACCCATTAAATTCACTGTACTTAAATCCAAGAAGGACCAACCCCAAAAACAAACCCACCCCCACTATCGTAAACCATAAACACACTTGAAAAATAAGACTCGAGCCCAACAAGGAGAGACAGTCAGCAACCCACCTGACCCCCCCGACCAAAATCAGTCTCCCAGGTGTCCTATATAAACCAATCTGTGATAAAGTCCAACCCCCCACCCTAACTCTGATCCTAAAAAATGTCTTTAGAAACCAATCCAACCCCCCGACCCTAAGTCCCACAAAACCAGCAAAAGGTACAAAAAAACCCAAAAAACTATGTACAGGGGAAAACCAGAATGAACATAGTATTCAAGCGCAATAAATCAGTTCTGGCCCTCCAAATCCCATTGCGAACCCCCTAATCCCAGGTGAATAATGTAGACAACCTTCCCAGTGCCAAGAGAATACCCATACCCCAAAACCTATAACCCAAGTCAGTGTCATCACCCGGGAGGGGTTAGCCAACCCCCCAATCTCAGGCTCGCAATAAGGCATCCAGTGAGCAGACATCCAAAGGCCAGGGACCCCCCAATCGCCACTGAACAGCGATATAAATGCCATCCTGAAGAAAAATAGAGGGTAGCGAGGCCTGTAATAGCAGGCAGTATCCAACCCTCCAGATACAAACAGCAGCAAAGGGAATCGTCAGGATACGCACCGAAACCCACCCAGCCAGTTACGAGCAGCACAATTTCAGTCATCGGGAAGACCATTTCCCCAAAGGAAAACAAATCGGCTTACCCCTCGACAGGATTATCCATTTGGAGAAGGGTATTCGGATGGGAGAACTCACGTCACGGTCATTTCAGCATTGGGGCGTTGTTTCCAGGGGGTTCAGTAAGCAGACGGACCGAAAACGTCCTCCCCGAAGTCCCTAGAGAAACGCCAGCCCAAAACTTAGTTCCACCCTTCTAACCGGGAGCATGACCACGAGGACTCAACCCATCCCGGCAATGACCACCCATCCGACCCTGCAGCCGGAAAAAATGGACAAGGTAAGAAAAGGACCTTAAGGGAGGGAGGGAAAAGGGCAGAAGGAAAGAAAAAAAAAGGGGGGGGCAACCAACCAGGGGAAGAATCGGAGGGGCTATCTCACAAGGGGAAGGGGAAACGAGCAACCAAATCCCCTTAAAAACCAGGCCTTTCCCCTGGTCTACCCCTAATTGCACAGCACCAGCAACAATATTGAAAGCAGGTATAGGCAGCACAAACAATAACAATTAGCAGGCAAAATGTGAGTCCTTCATCCAGGTTTCTTGAAAAAGTCCGGTAGCTTGGAGGCGAGCTCACTCAGGGCCAAGTCCGGTGATGTGTAGCTGTAGACAAAGCCTCCAATTGTAATCTTCAACATTGCAGGATAAGCCATTTTAAAGGGGATTGAAGCAGGAATCAACTTGGACACAACCTGATGGAAGGCAGCCCTCTTCTCCCTTGTCTCCTTCGGGAGGTCTTGAGCAACTCGTAGTTTAGATGAGCCCCACAGCATCTCCTTGTGCTCTCTTGCCTTAAGAAAAACATGCTGGCGTTCCACATAACTTAAAAATTTAACAATTATGGGCCATGGAGCGGAACCTGGTGGGGGTCTGGACCGCAAGGACTGGTGGGCACGCTCCAGATGATATAAGGAGCTTATAGGTGAGGGCCCAACTACCTTCACTAAGAACTTTTGGAGGAAAGCAAGACGGTCAGGCTCCTCCTCCATTTCAGGCAGACCAAAAATGAGCAGATTGTTTCTGCGGTTACGTCCTTCAAGGTCTTCAGCTTTATTTTGCAGCTTCTTAATTTGCTGTCTCAGATCGTCCACCGTACCCTCCGATCTGTCTTGCCTTTTCTCCACAGAGAATACCCTGGCCTCGACATCTTCAACCCTGGTAGAGACTGACGACAGATCCGATCATAGAGACTTCATCTCAGCAAGATCCTTCAGGATATCTTTAATAGGGCTGAGTTCGGTGTATAAACTTATCCTCGGTTAAGGGAAGGCCATTGATGCTTTGTCCTCGGACCGTTCAGGCTTACCCGGTCCTTGATTTCTCTGCTTTTTAGCCGCTTTGTTCGGAGAGGCAGGAGGGGTGTGCTTAACTGGGGCCTGCTTCAGATTGGCCTCCATCTCCCCTCAAAATCGCGCTAACCCCAGGACCAATAAGAGGAACAGCAACTGCTCAGGTTAGTGAATCTCCTCTGGTAGCAATCTGGGCAATTAGCGATCACGATTTAATGAAAAAAAGCGCTAAAACGGCGATGAGAGGGGGGAGCTCCAAGCCCATGCAGCCGTCTAGACAGACGCCATCATGTGACCCATCGTGCTCCAGCTGCATGCTGGCGGTGGGCAGGTTCATGGTGCATGCACCACATGGCTAGCTCACCAGTGCCATGGTGGTGTACAGGCCATGGGTACACAGCATCATTGGACACATGACAGCAGCATCTGTTGCCCCGCTTTGTGTGGCTCTGTGACAGGGTACCCTTGGGACAGGGTGGGGGATTTGTTCGTGCCCTGTGTTGCATCCTGTGGGGCACATGCCTCCATGCACCACAGTGGGCAGCTGTGCTGTCTGGTGGGGCCGGTGCTGGGAGAGGGTGTGTGCATGGGTGGGTGTATGGGGTGCTGTCCTGCTAGTGGTGGCATCCAGGGCAGGCATTGTCACATGTGGGGTTCCTCGGGTACTGATGCAGGGTCGACCTCTCTGCTGTGCCATGGTGGGGGCCATGCAGGGGGGCATTGTGTATGCTGTGGTTGCGTCAGTGGCTGGTGTCGCCTGCTGCGGGGGGATCACGGTGGGGCTGTCATGCATGGTGCCATGGGGCACAGGGTTGCATTGTCACGGTGGTGGTGGTGGCATGCCTTCAGTGCCATGCACTGTTTGGTGATGCTTCTGGGCCAGGTGTCTTGGGATTGCTGTACAGGGGGTGATCAGCATTGGTGGAGAGCAGTGGCATTGGAGGGTCCGGCCCACCTTGTGTTGCGGTCAGTGTTTGCCAGGGGAGTGTGCTGGGGCACCGTGCCTCTGCTGTTGAATCAGTGCTGGGATTCATGGGCTGGTGGTCCATCCAGCTCACCTCTGCTTGTGCAGTTCATGGGGGGCCTGGGGGGGGTTGGTCTGTCTGGTCTGCTGCATGCTCCTCTGCCCATAGTGCTTCCATGGCTAGTGCACCCCTGCTTCCTGTCCTTGTCCTTGCGCATCACTGGATGTGCTACTGCTCATTAGCCCTGCTCCACTACGCATCCCTGGTTGCACCATGGTGCATGGGGTGTGATATTCAGCTGTGTTGCGCAGGCGCACCTTGGCCTGCGCTTGGTTTGAATATCATGCACATTGCGGAGTGGCACACTGCTCTTGCGCCTGCTCCCGCAATTACGCATCTTTCTGGTGCAGTCTGAATATCCCACCCATGGTATACAATTGTAATATTCTTGTACCTTATTGCACATATTTTGTAAAAAAATTCTATATCTTATTGTACCAATTGCCATGCAGTCAACCATGTATTCTTGTTGCATTTTCTCCACCCCCCTGGGTCACACCTAGAAACAAGCTCCGGCTCAGTGTGCCTTTCCCGGTTAGCAAATTTTGAAATAAATAAATAAATAAAACAATGATGGGGGAGTGACCAGTGAGATGCCACAGGGCACTGTACTAGGCTCGGTCTTCAAAAGTGACATTTAGAGATATTACAAAGTTTTAATTCACCAGCAAAGTCACCAAATTCGCCTTTGCAAAGCAATTTGCAGTTTTGTGCTATTAGCTTAAAATTTCTCCTAAACATAAATTGTGGAATTTCACCCATGAACAGCTGAATTTCACCTATAAATGGTGGAATTTCACCCACGAATGGTGAAATTTCACCATTTGTGGGTGAAATTCTGCAATTTGCATGCAAAATTCTGCACTTCATGGATCAATCTACACTTTGCGATTTGCACGAAATCCACAAATTAATTCACAAAGTGAATTTTCCCAACTTCGCCAGTCTCTAGTGACATTGCAGAAGAACTTGAAGGGAAGGAATGCCTTTTTATAGAGGATACCAAAATTTGTAATAGAGTAGATACTGAGGAGGGGTGGCAGAGAATGTTAAGGGATAGTGAGAAACTTGAGGAGTGGTCAAAAGCATGGCAGATGGGATTCAATGTCAAAAAAGGCAAAATCATGCATGTAGGGCTTAGCAACCCAGGAGCTGAGTATAATATGGGGGTTACCGACAGTCACTTTACGGAAAAGATACCTTGGGGTTATTCTATCTAAGAACCTCAAAGTGGCAAGGCAATGTGATGAAGCAGTAAGGCTAGTCTGATGATGAGGTGCATAGGGAAGGATCTTTCCAACAGGAGGAGAGAGGTGGTGTTATCACTGTGTCACTCATTGGTGAGACCCAACCTGGACTACTGTGCCCAGTTTTGAAGTCCACACTTCAGTAAGGACAGATCCAGGATGGTGGAAATCAAGAGGAGAACAACTAAAATGGCACAGGGATTGCATGAGAAGCTCCTGGAGGAAAGACTGAGTATCTCAACATGTACACCCTGGAAGAGAGGAAGAAGGAGGGTGAGGGGTGATATGATAGAAACCTACAAGTACACAACAGGGGTGAACAGAGTGTGGGAAGGGAGTCTGTTTCAAATGAGAAAGAGTTCCAGGACTGGGGGCATACAATGAAATTAGAGGAGAGGGGAGTTCAAGAGAGATGTGTGAGGAAATATTTCTTCACTGAGAGGCTGGTAGACAACTGGAACAGACTGCTAGCAGAAGTTGTGAAGTCTAAAACAGTGGAGGATTCCAGCATGTGTAGGATAGATGTGTGAGACCAGATAGGGTCTGTGGAGACAGATTAGGCAGGGAACATCTGAGGAGACTGGGTGGGCCAAGTTGTCCTTTTCTGCCAACAAATTCTATGTTTCTGTGACATCAACAGGCTGGAGTCAGTACAGACAAGGGTGACCAAGGTGATTCAGAGACAACAGATGGGGACATGCAAATAAACATTAGAAAGTTTCAGCATGTACTCATTGTAGGCCAGAAGGGAGAGGGGGTGCATTACTGAAACATTTAATTACATGCAGGGTATTAAGAATGTGGGCCCCTGAGACACCAGCAGCAACTAGTGCTATGCAAGCAATAATACCCAACAGGGTGGGCAGTATTGGGCAATACCGGACTACCCAGGGGCGTAATGAGGCCCGACACCACAGGCGGAGGGCCTTATAGCCCCTGGAAGGTCTGGTATTGCCCATACCGCCCACCCTGGAGGGTATAATTGCGGTTAGAAAATAGCCTCCCTTTACCACTTTTATCTGTGATTTAAAAAAATTAAACAAGCAATGTAAAAAAATTAAGTAAAAATGATGTTTAACTGTTTGTCTTGTAAAGTAGTCCCTCCATTTTTTTTTTATTTCATGTCCTGTTGCCTGCTTGTGAGATCCATTCTGTTGTCGTCCCCCCCCCAAAAAAAATGAGATTTTTTTTAAATGCTTCATGAGCAGTCTGTTGGGATCTGTTTTAGTATTTAATTCAAAATGAAAGTTTTTTGTCCTACGTGCATGGCTCTGTTTTTCCAATTGATGCCAATACAGGTCACAGACACGGAAGTGCTTGTTGTAAATAGCCCGTTTCAGAATGGAGCGCGAGCAGCCGTTGTGGTCAACTGAGCTGGTATCTAAGTGAGACTGGGAAAATGGGCTAGATTGAAGGAGATGGAGGATGAGTAGGGAGAGCGCTGGCAAAGATAAAGTATTTCTAAAAAAAGAAATGTTTGTACTAACGAAGCTGAAGTTGCAGCTTGTATTCGCCGGCAGCACCTCTCGCTCCGCTATGCGACAAAAAAAAAATGGCGGTGATTTTATTTTGAAATGATGTGTTTTAGCCAATTAGAGAGAGGGATGGGGTGCCAAGGTTCACACGAGTAATACGGCACCCTGAATTGGACGTTGTTTTCGAGCGGGTGTCTATTGAAACTTAATGTACCCCCCTGCTGTAGCTCTCAGCCAATCAGAGAGCACGAACAATCTTGCCCAGTTTCTAAGTAAAAATAAAATTAAACCAGTGGAATTACCGAGAGTGTTGGAATTTTCCTGTCAAGAAAGTTCAGAATGCACTTGGAAAACTTTCATGACATTCCAACTTTGAACAGTAGAATTAATGTATGAATTATGGATTAATGTATTAATATGCGGAAAGAAATTATTTAGAACTGATCACTGAACTGTGAAGTTATTGTATGTATTGTGGACTGATATATTAAACTGCAGAATGGAATTCCACAGAACTGTCATTTTGCAGTTCATGTGGATCATTCTGCATTTCAGCCAGAAAATGTTGTAGAGTGGGCTAAAATTTGGCAAATGCATTTGGAGGATTTGGATTTCACCAAAGTCAGAATTCCTGAAAATTTTGTGAAACGTGCAAAATTTCATGAAGTTTGCAACATTTTGCAAAATTTCCATGAATTTGCATTTGCAGTTTCCACCCAGCGCTAACTGCAACACAAACATATGGGGAAATAGTAAGAAACTGGTAGGAAGAAGTTCAAGCGACTTGAGGAAGTATTATTTCACAGAGAATGTGGTGAAGGGGTTACACAAGCTGCCCAAAACACTAGACAGTGCCAACAATTGTGAAAAGATTTTACCCTTAGGCCGCCGATAGAATTAGAACTTACAGGAATTCTGGAATGATATATCAGTCCGCAGCCCTACAAGGGTTAAGAGGGGTTGGATACACACAGTGGTTAAACTGTAAATGTTTACGTGGGTGAACTCTCACTTCTAGAGTTCTACGTGGTAGAACTGTCATTCTTGGTGGTGGAACACTGCTATAGAAATCAATGGAGAAAGATGAAAGGCGTTTGAACTGTCACACAGAGTTTTATGAGATGTTGAACCGAGTTCCTGTGAGCTCCTGCCCAGTTTAACCCTTGGATAGACATAAATGCTTATTAAGGATTCAAGGGGAACAAGAGAGGCAGGAGGTCAGTCATGATCACATAGGAGTCATGTATCACTTATTTGGTAGACTGGAGAGACTGTAATGCCTTCTTCTTGTGTCAGCTTTCTATGCTTCCATGTTTCTATGTGTACTTCTGATCTGGCAAAAGGAGTTATTATAGGCATTTTGAGTGGACTAATCTATCAGACGTTGTATGCACAAGGACTTCTCTGGTTATACACAGCCAAATAAATAGGCTGTCTTAGTTTTGTTATATAGTCTAGGTAACACATTTTGAAGGAAGTAGTTTGGAAATGGGAGTTGCAGTAAATGTTAACAAACTGTATACCTTTAATAAAACAGCAATACTGTATACCAGGTAAAACATTTAGCACAAAGAACTTTAGGCACAATGTATGCTTGGAAAGCACTGCACATTCAGTATATGCAAAATATAGTTACTGGCCCAGATATTCAAACTGCGCCCAAAAAGTGCGCAATAGCAGGAGCAAGGGCAAGTCAATTGCGCCCATGTGCAAGAGACACGATATTCAAAAATGGAGCAGGCCAAATTGCGCCTACAGCCGACGACTGAATATTGCACCACCTGCGCCATACCGCAACTATGGAGGGGAAGCTGAGCAGATCTGATGCACCATAGCTCAACAAAGGATGTTCAGCTGAGCAGTCCAAAGGCGCCATAGCGCAACCAGGGAGCCCCCCAGCCGCAGAGCAATGTAACTGCACAATCAGGGAGGTAGGGGCCCACCACCCATGCCACAGATGGGCACAGGAACACACAGCAGAACAGACATCGTCCCCCCACACCCCAAGCACAGCACAACTGGGGGAGGGCTGGAATAACCACTGGCCCATGGAGACAAGCAACCAACCCACAGCCTGGCCATGGTGCCCCATCACACTTACCGGCAAGCTGTGACTGGCACACAAGGAGGGCAGACCACCCCGTGCCACACCATCCCCCCCAGTGCAGAGCATACCCTGCACCGTGACCCCCAGACACCTCCCATGAGCAGTGACCACCACTGCAGGAAACCCCATGCATGCCACCACCCCCACTGTGTCAATGCAACCCTGTGCACCACAGAACCATGCAAGCCAGCCCCACCACGAGCACCCATTAGCGGGTTGCAGCACACGGCAATGTAACAACGGCAGACACAGTGCCACCATGCACAGTCCTCCGGAGGTACTGCTGAGAGACCGACCATGCGTTGGCACAAGAGGTACCCCACATGGGATGGGTGTGCTCTTGACACCACCACCAGTGTTACAGTGCCCTGCACAGTATTCCAGTGACACACCCCGACCCACCACTGGCCCCAACAGCCAGCACAGACACCCACAGTGGTGCGTGAAAGCATGCACCACACCGGATGCCACACAGGGTATGGACAGACACCCACCCATACCCAAGGGCACAACAACACAGGTAAGCAGTGGTGGGGCAACCAAGCCCCCATTGTGGGCCCATGTAAGCCGTGTACACACAACCCGCAGTCCACCATGGCACTGGAGTGCCAGCCACCCTGTGCAGGCACTGTGGACCTGTACACCACCAGTAGTCACCCGGAGCACAAGCCACAGACAGTGGGGCACATCCCCTGAAACACACACAAGCCACAGCATGGAGGTGGGACAATGACCGTGTTGTCCACAGTGCCATCCGAGCCAGGTATGCACCACACCAGTGACAGGGGCAACCCAGCAAAGTGACGGGTACAGTGTCTTCCCTGCAGGGAATGCCACCACTGACATGTCAGCGGACCGTGCAGGTCACAGACAGGCATGTGTGTCGGATGCACAGGCCATGGACGGGCCGATGGGTGCGCCACGGACACAGAGCACGCGCCATGGAAAACTGCACACAGTCATCCAGTGCACAGGGAACAACACACACAACACAGACACTGACTGATATCTACCCCCACACCATAGTCACCTCCACACAGACACACACACACATACCCATGACTGCACCACCCCTGATGCCATACACACCACTGCAGCTGAGCACCTATAGCCCGCTGCAAATCAGAGACCACCACAGTATTCATATAAAATTCAAATGTATTGTAAATATAAAAGGAACTATGTAAACAATAAAACTATATACAAACTTGGGGTGGGGACACAAACAAGGTGGGGTGGGTAGGGAAGGGTGGACAAATGGGATGGGATAGGAGGGGTGTGAGAGAGTGGGTCCGGGGGGTAGGGGATGTCAGGGACCAAAGGACTGTCATCTTGACCGCCGTTCCTGGCTCTGGGACCTCCTGCCTCTGTGCCTCCGCAGCACCCCCGTTGTGTCAAGCCTCCTCAATATGTCTAGGGACTCACGGGCCAGATGAAGGAGCTCCCATAAGGTGTCCTGAATTTCCCTGAGATGGCACATACCTAGGACAAGGGAGCACAGTCAATAGGTGTGAATGCACAACCCCATACAGCCCGCCCACTGTGCATGGCATACGGCCATGGGACATACCACTGTGATGGTGTGTGACCACCCGCAGTGATCACGTCCACAGGACCTGCTCACCCAGGTGCATACAGCCATGCGGAACGCTGCACACACCCACTGGCCAAGTCATGCACAGCACCACAGTGGCCGTTTAGTGACATGGTTATGTGGTGCAAAGGCAGTGGCACAGCCATGCACCTGATGCACGCATGGACCACCAGTGATGCACACCCAGACATGCATTGCCACTGGACAGTGTTGACTGTAACAAGTGGCGTGCATGGCAGTGATGTTGATGAATGGTGGTCATGCCCCGCTGCCCACCCTGTCACACAGCATGCAATACTAATCATGGATGTATGGCATTCACCCTCATCGGGCCGGTCAGGTGGGTGTTGATGGCCCTCAGCCCGCCTGGCAGCGTTGTCCTCCCCCCTCCGCCGCTCTGCCCACAATCTGTGGAGTTCATCCAGGCCTGTGGGGAAAAAAAGGAGAGAAGAGCATCAGTACATTCCCGAAGCAAAGTCCCCCTGCCCCAAGGTGTGTGCCCTCCCATCCAGCCAGACCCATCCACCCCACACCCTGTGAACTCCACCACAGCCAACCCCATACGGTCCCTTCCCTATGTGCTGGACACATACAACACTGTGATTCATATGGATGATAAAAGTGTGTTGACGGAACCCCTACCTGGACGTGGCACCATGCCCCTCCTGTCACATGCCCGCAGTCGGGCCAGTAGCTCCGGCTTCCTCCTGCGCAGGTCACCATAGTGGTGCCTCCACTGCTCAGCAGTACGCCCCCATCCTGTGGCCTCTTCCAGGGCAGTGGCCACCTCCTGCCACACCTGGGTCCTGGCCCTGTCCAAGGGGGCCTCCCCGAAGAAAGGCCCATGGTGTGGCTCAACAATGGCCACCAGATTGGCCATCTTAATAGCCGTCCACTGTGCTTCCCGTCTGCACACCATTCTAGCAGCTATAGTCGGCAATATGGCACTCTGCAGCATGGCTCCCCACGTGCAGATGCTGCGCGGTACAGCACTGCCATTCCCTATCACGCTGTTACCGAACAGCATGATAGAGGTGCACCTATGCCTAACGCATGATGCCAAGGGGGCAAAGGTCAGGCACAGGGTCAAGGGTCTCTGGCACAAGGCCACACACAGCGCCATTGGATGACAATGCATGTAGCGCGATTGGCTGCCTGTGTGCCAGCACCATAGCGGACTACCGGGAAGTTGGGCCATTGCGCCTATGATGGCCCAGTGCCACAGCGCCATGTAGTGACCATCACTATAGCGCCACTGGCACAATGGTGGCCATGCCTTGCATTGCCTACTGTGCACAGCACATCATCAGCGCTGCAGATGCCTGCATCAGCAACCCGAGCATGTGCAGTAAGGTGTACTACGCATGTCACAGGACTGCGCCATTGGCTCAGCATGTTTAACACAATTGCGCAAAGTGCAACAGCACAATATTCAGCCATCATATGCAAATCATCTAATCAGCCATTCAATGGTGCAGCACTGCAATCTGCATCTACTTAAAGTTGCTCCTCGCCTCATTTCCATGGATTGCGCTATAAAGGTGCGACAATGTGCTGCAGTGGCCATAGTCGGTTACTGCAGTTTATTGGTGAGTTGCACGCTGTTTGGGAGTGTGGACTGTGGATTCAGGGACATGCATGGGACTGCACAGTCACAGGTAACAACTGCCATTCTTACAGGCTACATAATGACCGAGCACATTGTTGGAGAGGAGGAAAACAGTGGTGGGAGGAGGAGGAGGCCAAATTTTACAAAGGCTGAAACCGAGGCCCTTTTCCAGGCCTACCTGGATCAGGAGCCACTGCTCAGTGGACGGCGGGGAACCCCTCAGGCCCATGCTGCTTCATGGAAGGAGGTGGCACTTGCCATGAACCTGCATGACAGCCACCAGCACTCCGTGCAGGCGTGTAAGAAGAAGATGGGCACGGACAGGAGGAGGGTAAAGGAGAAGGTTGCTGCCATCAGGGCAGCACGTGCTGCAACAGGTGGGGGACAGCCGGAGGTGGTACAGCTCACCCCAGTGGAGGATAGGCTTGCTGGAAGCATGCAGTGAAGTGCCATTGAGGGTGTTCCGGGTGGTGGCTTCCAGACGGGTGGTGGCCCATCACTGCATGGTAAGTCATGGTCTGTCGGGGGGGCAGGGTAGGTCCCACGCAGTAACGTGACTTTGCTTTCTCTTACAGATCCTGAGCATCTGCATGGGTCAGCGGTGGTGGGCCTGTCCACTGCGGACAGTCGGATGGAGTCAGAGGTGGGACCATCCACCTCCACAGGTATATGTGGATCATTGCGACAGTGGGGCCGCCTGGCTGTCCACACTGATGTCGTTGTGACAGGTGTGGAGGAAGCTCTGCCTTTGTCCCAGTGTGCTGGCATCCATGGATGCCAGCACACTGTGGCTGTGGCCGGGCAGAGTCCAGCACCAGTGATGATGACACGACCATCATGGCAGTGACATGTGTGTGCCACAGGATGGACACACAGCAGGGCACCACGCCCATGGCTGTGGGTGGTGCCGCCGTGGAGGCTCAGGTGTCAGCACAGTCCCAGGCTGTGCCTGTCAGCACCAGTGGGGCAGCACTGGTGTCTGTTCAGGACAGTGGGACTGTTGCAGCCACTGTGGTGGCACCACTGAGCCCTGGGGTGTGGCAGCCGGAGAGGCAGCATCAGCAGTCGCCCACTGGGCTTGGGGGTACAGGGTTCAGCGGCGGCATCTGTGCACCACCTGTGGACATGCTCAGACCTGGTCCTGTTGTGCAGCACCCACCCTCAAGGGGTGCTGAACATCAGGTCCTTGCACACCCTGAGGAACAGGATGCCGAGGAGGCTGATGACCTCTTGGACGAGCACACCCGCCTACTGTGAGCATCGGTCCAGCAGCAGCTGCGACTTGCGACGTCCGTGGATGCACGCGTTGTCTCTGGAGCGGGCAGAGGAGCTCGCAGCAGGGACGCCGAACTGATCCTGGCACGGATGGACCATTTGCGGGAGGATGTGACCGCTGCCATTGACAGGCATGCACAGGTGTTCATTGCTGTCATGGCCACAATGGGCACACAGTCAGGTGCCCATGCATCGCAGACACCACGCAGTGCACTATCCACTCCCTGTTCCCGGCGTCGTGCGACTCCCACCCTGTCGATGCCGGGTTCAGCTGTGGGCATCCCAAGCACTCCTGGTGCAGGCATGTTCGGTGTGCTGCAGACCCCTGCGCGGCACAGTCACGCTCATGCAGTGAAACCCTGGGGACCATCGGTGCCGCCCATGAGGCCAGTGGTCAGCCTGCCAGTGCTGGTGGGTCTCAGCGGGCCGCCCACGCATCCGCAGGCCGGCACTGTGTCGCGGACTGACCTGTCTCCCAGTGCGGCTACTGTCTGGTGCTGCCCTGTGTGCATTGTGTGTGTCAGTGGCAGTGCACGGGTGGGTACCTGCCCTCAGCACGCAGACACACAGTCCACCTGCACACCCTCCCAGCTGCTGTCCACAGTTGTGTAAGCGATGATGATGCTTGCATTGCGCTGTACACCAATGTGCAATGGTGCTTCAGCATCTGACACACGATATGGACAGGCAGTGGGCGTGGGCCTGTGGACATGTGTGTTGCTAGGGTGTGCATTCTGGGTCGGTGTGCCTTCTGCCCTCTGTGCATGTTTGTTGCATTGTGTGTGTATGTGTGTCTGATGTGGCATGTTAATCCTCACCCATCCCAGGCTGTGTGTGTACCTCTGTGCCCTGCCACTTCCCTTGATGACATGCACGCTCGGTGTGTGTCCATGCGTGTTTGTGGGTTGTGCCTTGGCCACTGGTGGTTGCGCATGGCCCCATGACTTACCTGGGTTGGCTGAAGTGCTCCTCCGTGATGGTGTCCCAGTGCAGCTGTGCCAGCTGGAGCAGTCGGGGGTCCCATCAGCCAAGGGGGGGCTGCCCATCACCATCGTCACCGGCGTCCCTATCACTGTCCCCCTCTTCGACCTGTACGGCTATCCCACATTCATTGGCCATGTTGTGCAGGATGCAACAGGCTAGGAATATCCCACAGGCCTTTGAGGGGCTGTACTGTAGGGCACCGCTGGAGGTGTCCAGGCAATGGAAACGTGCCTTCAGCATCCCAAACACCCGCCTCAATGACATTACATGTGGTGGTGTGCTCATTGTAGCTGCTAGGCGATGGGGTCACTGGCTGCCTGGGTAGGGGTGAGCAGCCAGGATGGAGTGGGTATCCACTGTCACCCGCGTAGAGGGTGGAGGTTAGTTTGGTAATCAGCATCGCCTGCCCCAGGCCATGTAGGCCACTCCACCATGCCACCTCTGGCCATGCCCCCCAGGCCCTATGATTGTCCATGTGGTTTGCATACTCACCCACTAGGTGTCCAGTGGGGATGTCCCCACTCTTGAATCTGTGGCACAGTGCTGACTGGTGCCAGATGAAAGAATCATGTGCTCCCCCAAGGTGCGTGGCACAGACATTGATGATGTGCCCCCTGGCATCGCACACCACCTGGCAGTTGATGCTGGCATAGCCCTTGCGATTTATGTGTGCGGCCCGCTCTGGGCCAGGTGCTGTGCTTATGGCCACATGGGTACAGTCTATTGCCCCTAGCATGCCAGGCATACATGCTACCCTGTGGAACTCCTGTATGTTTGCTGTGCACTCTGCCGCTGTGCTGGGGAAATGGATGTACTCCTCAGCATGTGGCAGCAGTGTGCTGAGGAATTGGGTGAGGTGGCATGATGTGGCCGACTGGGTTATGCCTGTGGTGTCCCCAGTTGGTCTCTGGAAGGTACCCGTGGTGAGCAAGCACATGCAGGCTGTTACTTTGGTCTCCACTGACAGGGCATGGCTCCATCGTGTGGGTGCCTGCATCACATCACTGCACAGCTCACAGAACCACCTCAGAATTGCCCTGTTCAGGCGGTACCTGCCCACAATCTCAGTATCACTGTACAGCTCAAAGCTGGTGCGGGCTCAGTACTGCCTGTTGGGGGCATACCACCGACGGGCCCTTCCACGACCACGCCCCCTGCCACCCAACTTCTCACCCCTCATTACGGCCTCCATGTGGAAGGTGGCACTGGCCATGTCCCTGGCTTGTGTTCACCCCCGCAACTGTTACTGTATTCCCCCCGCTGTCCTGGCTGCTACCTCCCCTGCACCGGGTACACCTGCCTGTGCTGGCCTCTGTGCTGTGTGGCTCCCCACACCTTCCCTGTGCCTGGCTGTTCAGAGTGACCTTTCCCTGGCCTGCCCTGTTTGTGCCTCCTGCCCTGTCTGTCTGCCTCTACCTCTGACACTTGTGGCTTCCATGTAGCGTTCTTGCGCCTCTTCCTTGCTCCTTTTTACTTTGGCTCATTTCTGCTATGGCTCAACTTCCGCTTGCTCCACTATTGCACATTGCGCAAGTCTTTGAATATCACACTGCGCCATTTATGCATGGTTCCTCCCCCTTCAGTTGCACATCCCTTCATTATCATTGCGATGTTGCTCAGCATGATTTCGGGGGTGTAACTGCCTCCTGCTGAATATTGCAGAGTGGCGCAATTTCGGCCTTGCGCAGGTGCAACCCTATTGTGCATGGCTCAACTCTTTTGAATATCTGGGCCACTGAATATAATGGATATTTAGGACTATGTATTGTGAAAAAGTTCAACAAGTTTGGTATGGTACATTTAACATTCCCCATTGAAAAGCATACCATCTTTTAGATCTGAGTCTATAAAGGTGACTGTGTAATATGCCTCCAAACTTTCAAAAGTTTTAAAATTACATTTTGCAAGTATGTAAACTGCATCATTATAAACCCCTTATAACTTTAAAACTAGAGAATAGAATGTTACCAATTTCGTTAGGTTCATTGGCCCTAAAATTATGTTGTGTGTGTCAACACTAATCTCTTGCTCGAAGGTTGGCCAAGTTATAAGCTGCCAAATAATGCAATAAAACATCAGTAATTAAGATTGAACTTCATGAACTTGCATGAAAATTGTGGAATTTTGTTACACTTTTGCAGATTCAATATCCATGCATTTTGCCTAGCCATACAATGAGCTGCCATTGTAGAGGAAGGAAAAGGCTGGGTAGAGTGTCAATGAGATAGCATTCATTGGAGGCTCTATAGCAAATGTAGAGTGGTTCCAGACATCAAGTCAGTATATTTAGTGAAGAACCATGAAGAATAATCATGGGCATGACTGTGCACTAGCCTGACTTCTTGCAATATGCCAGCTAACCACTAGAGCTTACTGACTAAATGACTTGTGGAAGCACATGCATGCGCAGCATTGTTTCTGTACAACACCACTTGCTAACTCTTTAGCAACCCTGCAGATAACAATGTATAATTTTAGCATTTGAAAACAGTGGCACCAAGTGACACTAAGCATTACAACTAGTTGTGACTGAGACCATTGTGACAGAACTATTTAGATATCTCTAGTCATGATGGAGCATGATATTTGGTATCACTGTTGCAGGGGTTTTGGAAGGGCACTGAAGCACCATGATGCTAGTGCAGGTAAGGTAATTTCCCTGCCTGCAGTACAAGTCAAATAAATGTGATTAATAGTTAACCCAAGCTGGACTGAAGTTCTGCAAAGAGGTAGGGGGTATGGTCATTTCAATAGAAAGGGAAGCCCGGGGGGGGGGAGGAATTAACCTATAGTATAGAACAGGGGAGGTTGCTACTGTAGGAGTCACCAGTGGCAGGAGAGAGATGCATGGCTTCACCGAGGGAGTGACAGCTGGACTAAGTAACAAAAGAATAGAAGACGGCCAGCTGGAGCAAGAAAGCATAAAGGTGAAATTGTCACTTGAAAATCAGGATACATGAGAATCACACCCCACAAAATTGATTGATCTGACTACCAAATACCCTTTGAAGTCCAGAACATCAGGGAACTCACAGAGTTCTGGTGTAAGATGGAAATGATTGGGGAACCAAGAAGGAGAAATTCTGGCTATTCTAAAGGGATGGGTCCTACAGGAAAGGAATAGGTGGCTCTGCTTTAAAGTGTACTTGTCTTTAAAAAAACAAGGAGGAAATCAATGTGATGAACAGATCTACAGAGTTCATCTGGTCATGCTCAGAGAAAAAAATGCATGTGTGTGTGTTGGGGGGACAACATTTAGTTTCATAATTAATTATTGGTTAACCAGGTGGATGCAGTGGTCCCAGGAATAATTTTCAGACATGACCCAGGCCATCAGGATGGCACAATATAAGGAACAATAAAAGCACATACATGAGAAGAATTACTAGCACAGAACAATACAATTAATTAGATTGGATAAGGAGTATATAAGTCATCAATCAATATGTACAGAAGTATCAGCATAAAGATGCAAATAATAGTCCAAGGTTTGGAGAGCAAACCTGACAATAAATAATGACATTTTACATAAATGACAGTATATACAGCAGCAACACAAAGGTACAGACACTGAAAAGTGAAAGAAACCTGCAGGACTTGTAAAAATCCAGACTGTGAACTTCCTTAAAACTCCATGTTGGGGGGGGAAGGGGCATTTGCAGGCAGAAGAAACTGTGAGGATAGTCCTGTAGTGTAATTTCAAAAGGGAGTTTTAGTCAAGAGAATGGAGGGAACTAGGCAAGATGTTCCATTTTCTAGGGACAGTAATGGAGGAAACCTTTTAACCCATGTAGAGGAAGCCTTGGATTATTCTTGGAGTAGATGGGATGAGGACCCAAGGTTACAGGAACCAGGTTTGGGTTTGAAGAGGAATGACAGTGAGAGAACTCATACTCTGAGGGGAGTCACCCACAAATAAACAACAAACAACTCAATACTGCTAAATGTATTCATTGGTGATAAGTGCTTTATGAAAGTTAAATTCAACAAGTGGAATTCTAGTGGCATTATTTATTATGCGCCCATAATATTTTGGGAAAATTTTGCCTATTAGCAATTTTTGGAAATTTCCATTGTAAGTTTGAACCTACTAAATCACATTTATTCAGATTCTTTAGATTCCAGAACCTTTTGACATTGGGTATGCATGTCAAATTTGGGGTGCATACCTGCAATAGCAGAAGAGTTACAAACATTAAACTATTTTTAAAATGTCACACAATTTAACAAATAACTAACCTGCGAAATTATGAATTCCAGAAATTTACAATTTACTTATCCATCTACTGTACCTCCCTATTTAGTAGTTTCTTAGACACTTTCAAGAAAGCATGCATATAAGTTTTCAATTATCTAGCTCCAAATGTGGCTCAGTTGTAAGCTGAGAAATAATTTTATAAATTCTTACAAAAATAAAAAATTGCCAGACTTTAAACCCCTGTTAAGTTCCACACCCCTCATCAAAATATTACATCTTTAAACCCCCTTACAGAGTCAGTTCTGCTTTTCATTGCATTCTGCTGAGTGAATATTGATAAGAACAATTATGTAATTCATAAGAATGAGTATAAAAACATAACTAAACAATTAACATTCGCTCTAAGTACTAAATTGACACCCATAATTTATCCAAGGTATTTCATTACTTCAACTGTTTTGAGAGTTAACACATCAATAGCTGAAGACATTTTGGCTGCCCCACCTCATTGAATACTCATGTGTTGTTGCCAAGGACTCTGATTTTTGTTTTTTCTGGAAAATCTGGTTAAATTCTGGAATCTGGTATTTCTATACACCAGTTAAAACAAAGCATTTCATGGAATGTGACATTTATTTACCTAATCAGTGAATCATCAGGAATTATATTTTTCTATAAATACCTTCCTGTACTATTTTAATTTTGCTGTATTTAATTTGATCTACACTTAGCCTTCTTTTATTTTGAATACTTATAGAAATGCCAAAAGGGTACAAGGATAGAACACCAGTAAAAACTGATTTGGGCATTGCAGACACCGACGACACCAGTTTTTCACATCTGAAAAATGGAATTTGCCCTTTATCAGTCACAGTAAACCAATTTCCCTGTTTGCTGCCTCTCATGGTAGTGTTCTGGATCTTAAAACTGAAGAAAATCTTCAAAAGCCAGCCGTTTATGATATGCAGCTAGGCTGGTTCCCTCTGGCTTTATAAATCAGTTTTTCCAATGCAGCATATTCCACAAGTTGTTTCAGCCAAACCTGACAGCTTGGGGGGGGGGATATTTTTCCATAGTGTGAGTATGTATAGCATGGCTATATATATGAATTTCCTGGCCCCCTATGATACATCTTGTATTTTTTCCAGGTTTCCTATCAGAACCATTTGGGATTCCTACTTGACCTGAATTTTCACCACCTGGGAAAGGACTTTCTTAATGTCTCACCAGTATGGTTGTAGCTGATGGCAGGCAAACATCATGTGTGTCAAATCTCCTATCAGATGTTTGCATCTGGGACACAGGCTGTTATACTGGGGCAGGAACTTGGACAGTCTCTCCGATGTATAATATGCCTGCAAAATGGATAGGAACTGGATTAGCTTAAATTTACATTGAACTGAAATTCACCACTCATCATTTAATATATTGGCCCAGTCCTCTTGTGATATTCTTGCTTTCAAAGCATTCTGCTATTTTTCTCTATTATTAGTCCATTTGCCTGTGATGCCTGTTAAAATGTGTTTTTATAAAGACTGGAAACCAAACCCGTCATGTTTTGTGTATTGTGTAGAATGCTAGCCATACTAGACAGTTTGTGTAAAGTATGTATAGGGCCCAAAATCGAGCAAAGGTAATGCCTGATTTGGGCATAATTGAAAACATGGTTTCCTGGCAGGTCAAACGTATAATTCCCAAAAAGACTTCAGCTGTCAATTTCATAAGGTGTCCCAAAAGGTATATGTCTTTCTGTTCCCAGCTTTTAAAACTGGGGTCACTTAGAAATTATGGGTATAATGGATTATCTCACAGGGGAGTTAGTGTGGTATGCTGGGATTTTATCCCCATTAATCCGTGCACTCTGTGACTGGGTCATAACAACTGTGTTAAAATAGGGTTTGCTTTAGCCACAGTGCAGTTGGTTTCTGTGGATGAGTGTACCAGATTTGTGAGTCTACTTTTCCCAGTGACAGCTTTACCAGGAGGTTACCTCTATGTCTATAATTGGAAGGCTATGTCTGTGGTTCAGTGGACAAGCAGCCAGCCACTTCCCCTTGCTGTACTACATAAGCAGTTCCTCTTAGCCTCTCTCTCTCAAGCACTTTTTCTTTGCAGCCAGAGGCTCTGTTGGTCTGTCCTTTGCGGCTTGCTGGGGCCACCCCCCCACCTTGCTGTGTTTTGGCTCTGCTTGTTTCTGCTGGACTTCTGTTATCTGTTCTCCTGAATTTGGTTTCCATTGTTTGCCTCCAGCTGTGTGCTTCTTTGTGTTGCTTGATCCCCATTCTTTTGTGTTTGTGTGTCTTTTGTTTTGCTTCTTTTGGGGGGCTTCCTTTTTTAAACTCCTTGTATGTTGCTAATCGAGAGCTCATGCTACTTGTTCCCATTTACTCACAATGCAACTGCAATCATTATCTGTGTGTTTCAGCTCAAGTTGCTTCCCTGCTGCTGATCTCCATGCTAAGCACCTTAATTGTTTTCATCCAGTTCAGGCTCACTCTGAACCATAAACCATGCAGCTCAGTCCTGCTTCCTGAACTTATATAGCACGTACTTCATTGCTGCTGTCTTCACTGTACTGCCTAGCCAATTTGCCGCTTTCAGAGTGTTGACTCCCTGCAGTCTATGTTCATTCGAATTGCTACCCCTATAACTCATAATTACTCATAGTGATGCTGCTCTATTATGCCTGCACATTACTATTATACTCTGGAGGTCAGCTAAGCTACCACTTATGCCATAAACTAATTTTAATATCTGTGTGGGTCACAGCACCTTCACCTCTTGATTTTCCTGTGGAGGGGGACTGGAGGTGTTGAGGAGCCATGACCCTGTGTGGCATTCTAACTCAAGTTCGAATCCTGCTTTTGCTACTAAAATCCTCTGAGTATTTTGTCACCTTTTATTGGCTTTCTTGATTGCCTGGCTGGCTTACCCTGCTATTCATATTTGTTGCTCCTAGACCTCTGTGCAGGTCCAACCATTTGCTTACTCTACTTACTGACCTATGTGCAGGTCTACTCATTGCTTATGAAATTCATTTGCTCAATGCTCGCTACTATCATGTCTGACCTACATGAGGGTACCACCCTCAATGCTTTGTTCAGCTCCTCTTCAATTGTTTTCTGGGGCATGCCAGCCATAATCATTCCATGGTGCAGGGCCTCCCCTGCAGCTGATGGTCTCACTCTGCACCTATGAAGTCTGTATCTTGAGAGTGCCTGACCTGGGGTGGGGTCCTTCTCACCTGGCCCATAGCTGGAAAATCTCCTCACTTCGGGACTGGCTTTAGCCATTCGAGACTTGACAGAAGCTCCTGGTGTAGAATTTAAGACTAGCTGTGAAGAGTGGTTACAGTGATCCTCTTTGACTGTAGTATTCTACTAGCAAGGCACCTTCACTGTGTTCTCCCTACGCCTGCCTCTGGTTCACCTGGTTTGTTTCTAGGGTGGGTAGTCCAGGTGAGTGCCTCAGTAGTTGTTGACCTCCTCCTCTTGCCATGGTTGCCCCTAATTTGCAGAGCACTCTGGCAACCTTCCACAGTGCTCCCGTTACAGGGATTGAGTGACAGATTTCCTCCAGATTGGAATATTTCCATCCCCCTTTAATTGGGTTTCTAAATTGCAGCAGCAGAGCTGTCACTAAACAAAACATTCCAGACCTGGTGGGAAGGCAACATAGGCCTTGGATCCCCAGAGATTTCCTCCACAAAGAGTTTTTTTTCTCTCCTCCATGCTTCAAGTCATAAACGATAGCTAGCCATAGTTAGTGTTCCCTAGTTCCTTGAGGTAGGTTCCACTGTTGGATGGAGGTGGATGGTGCCCCTACTTGCCATTCCCTCTCTCCTTAGGAGGCCCCCCTCAATCTCCAGTGCAACTCATCATACTCATGCCATTGCTAACCTGCAGATCCCATTATGTTATCAAGCTGTCTGGTGCCCAAACTATTACTATGCCTCACAGCTACTGATTGCGAACCTGCTTTTGTACTACTACTTTTCCTTTGGGGATGCTTTTTAAGGTACCTTTAGCCAAGGGAATCATCCCACTGCACCTCTAGGGGTGGAACCCTCTTCAAGGGTTCCTTGCCTTTGATACCCTTACAGGGTGGTAATTCCTCTGGAATAGAGAGTGTGAATGGCCAAAACCAAGTAACACACTTGCACAAGCATTAAATCATGCTGGCTGCTTAGGCCATTGAATTGGAAGGCTATGCCTGTGGTTTAGTGGACAAGCAGCCAGCCACTCCCCCTTCCAGTGCTACATAAGCAGTTCCTCTAAGTCTCTCTCTCTCAAGCACTATTTTTCTTTGTCTCACCATCCTCCCCTCTTCCTCCAATGGCATTGCCTCACTCCTTGGGATGCTTCCTAAGGTACCTTTAGCCAAGGGAATCATTCCATAACATCTCTGGGGTGGAACCCTCTCTGAGTGTTCCTTGCCTTTGATACCCCTACATGATGGTAATTCCTCTGGCCTAGAGAGCATGAACAGCCAAAATCAAGTAACAGAGTTGCACAAGCATTACATCATACTGGCTGCATAGACCATTGAATCCATATTATATCAGTCCCTCAGGACTGCCAGTTTTACCTAGCAATAATACTTTTCAAAGTGCGGGACTCTTAGACCCCCCCCCAATGGCAGAGTGAGATGGGTCAGGACTAACCCTGGGGGGTTTGTTTGCCCATAACCAGTCAGTGCAGTATGATTTAAGTTGTCTAAAAAATCTGTTGTGGACACAGACTGTCAGAACCTGGAAGGAGTAAAGAAACATTGGCAGTTTAGTCATTCTTAATACATTAGGTCTACCCATGAATGAGAGGGGAAGAGTTTTCCATTTGTGAAACAGTCCTTTGACACCAGCTAGTAGTTGTGGATAGTTAGCTACATATAACTCATGTATGTATGGTCTTGGTCTCATTAACACCTAGGTATTTTAAACCTGATTCAGCCATTTGAAAGGCAGTGAAGATGTGACTCCTGATGGTCACAGCTGTGGCGGGGGGCATCACCAATGATTTGTTCAAGTTAATCTTGTATCCTACCTTGGCCCCAAATGCCTCAATCACCTCCATCAGGGTGGGCAATGAAGACTCAGGATTGGTGACAATGACTAAGAGGTCATTACCATACAGGGTTACTGGGGCAGTGACAAGAGGGACACCTGTTCCCTTGGGTACCCATCATTTCGGCAGCTCCTACAATCATGATGCAAATATAGCGATTAACATCCTAGTGACCTGCATATCAGAGAAACACTCATAATAGCGCTGCCACCTACCAAATGATGAACAGTAACTGTGACTGAATGAAATATTGTCATCACTTGCTTAATCTCCCGTGTCAAGACTTTTGAATTCGGCAAAAAAACAAGTCATAGTGACTTGGTGAGCTCTTCTGCACATATACCTTTATTACTGCCTCTAATAAAAGTCATAGGTTTCCTGTTCCTACATCACTGTTCTCTTCATCAGTTCAGGTTGTCAGTTGGGGTGGGGTGGAGGGTGATTTCTTCAGTTCAGACCTGAACTGAAAATTGTAGGCAAGCCTCTTAGGTAGTTGTATCTGCGCCTCTGTGAGCACTCTCTTACAACTGAGACAAACCTCTCATTCATATCTTTGTACTTCCTTTTCCTCCCACTTGTCCCCGCTCCAGAAACCATTTGCTCAATCTTCATTTCTACCAGCCATTGTTCCTCCTTTAAGTAATGTATCAGCTTCCAAGGAAGTGAATGATAGATTCAAGACAGCAAGTAATAAACAGTGAAGTCACACAGTGAATCAAAGAAATGGATGCAGAATGTGAGTACAACATTGCTATTTTGACTCTCTGCAAAACTGTGTAGGGCTATTATGCTTTGCCTTAATGCAGGTGCGTGCCATTATGTGCACACTATTATTTGAATCACGATTATGCAGTCATGATTTTCACATGCAACCATTCCCTCTTGGGGGAACCAATAGAAGTAGTGGAGAAATTCAAATACCTGGGCTGCTGGCTCAACTGTAGGTTATCATTCACTACACATAAAGAGGAACTCTCCAAAAAGCAACGACAAAGGCTAGGCCTCTTCTTCCGAATCAGGCATCTGCTTAACTACAAGGCCAAAATAAGACTGGTGCAGACCACATTTCTTCCCCTCGTTGGCTATGCTGATTTTATTTATAGCCATTGTTCCACCACTGCTCTAGCCAAGCTGGATACTCTGTACCACACAGCATTAAAATTCATCACTGCAGCTCCATTTAATACTCACCACTGCTCCCTCTATGCACAATTAGGTTGGATTTCACTTAGCACTAGAAGAATAAAATATGCTTCTCTCTGGGTCTACCGAGACTTAGCTAACAAGCTGCCCTCTTACATTGCTGACCTTTTTTAAATACACCTCTGGAGTTTACCCATTCAGTGCATACTTGTATATCATGCTAGATATACCCAGAATCCGTACTCACTATGGCTCCTCATCCCTAAGTCATGCCCTCCCCACCCTCTGGAATACACTACAAGGATCCTTAAAACTCAGGCATATTGTTGGGATGAATGCCTTCAAAACCACATTTAGATAATAACTGAAGGAAAGTTGTAACTGCTATGCCTGGCCTCCACCTTAATTCATGCAAACCATTTTACACTGCCTATTAGCACTTGTTGTGCTCCCTTAGCTGCTTGTAGACAGTACTATAGTTGTCTCCACTAATTGTCCTTGCTATTTACTCATTGACTTGCACAACACTTATAGAATTTCCTAATCGTACATGCCCTGTTCATTCATAGCCCTAATAATCTATCCTTATCATACCTGTCCCACTCCTTCTTGATTTTCCTATACCTGTAATCTTCCTGAACACCACTTCCTCACCCAAATCCCTTTTGAACACCTTTTCCACACCAGCCATCTTGTTTTTCACAAACTGCCCTCCCAAATCAGAGGAGACTATCATAGTCTAACTGTATTGTTTCCTTACTGTGAATAAAGAACTTTGATATTAGTCTTATCAAATGTGTAATCACCCTGTATTGTTTCTTCATTGTGAATACTAGAATCTGGATGTTAGCTTTTTTCAGAAGTATAATTATTCCTGTATTGTTAATATATTGTTAAAAATGTATTGTCCATGTATAAAATGCTGTTTTGTATCATCCCTTATGTTGCGACCTCCAAGGACCACCTTGTAAATGAGCCTGCCCGATGGTGTCTTTTCCTGTTAAAAATCAAATTGAATTGAATAGTTCCATTGATGTTTGGGTGTGTTTGTGGTTCCAGAGACAGGGGCTTGAGGGTGATCCTAAAAGAAGTTGCAAGGGGGCAGCCCTGGTGAGGGCTCCTGCCAATTGGGATTTGCCCAAAGACCCGGCCATTGGTTTGAATAGCTGCTGTGTGGTTTAAGTATATGGCTTAAACTAGTTTTATGTATTTCAGTTTGAAGCCAATATTTACCACTGTTTGCCAAAGGTGGTCCCACTCAGTCTGGCCGGATATCTTCTTGGCATTCAACGGGATCACTACCAGACATTCTGAAGCATCATGCTGACCCCTGGCTATTACCTGAACCAGAGTCCTTACATTCACATGGGCACCCTTGTCTTTAACAAATCCAGATTGAGCAGGATGTTCTCTATCCTGGTGGCCAGGAGTCTGGCATAAATTTTAAAATCAGTATTTAGCAGATAAATAGGACAATATGAATTGACTTGACCTCTGGGTTTACCCAGTTTAAATAATACAGGGACGCTTGCTTCAGTGAAAGTTTTAGGCAATTTTTCCTCTTTAAAAGCTTCCTGTAGGGTATCTGATAGGGTAGCACACTACGCAATGACAATTCTACAGTGAACACCACCACAGCGACAAATCTCGCCAGGTCAAGATTGGTCACTGTTCTGATAGGGGCCCCAATACATCCGATGCTATTTTCTTGTACAGTTCTATGGGTAAATGGTCAGGTTCTGGGGCCTTTCTGGATGTTAACTTGCCAATGGCTGCCAAAATGTCTTGTTTTATTACAGGACTCTCCATGTTCCCTCTAGGTTGTTCATCTATCTTTGGAAGAGCGCTATAGAAGTTATACTGATAACCACTAAAATTGCCCTTAGGGTTGTCTCTCTCACAGAGGTATATAAATCAGTTTAAAAGTTTACAAAGGCTGCATTTATTTCTTTTTGTTTGGTTACTGTAACCCATGTTTTAGTGCCTATGTAATCAACACATCTAAGGATTTCTTCCTTTTTCAATTGAAAGGCCAGTAGTTTGCCTCATTTATTACTGGATTTATAGTATATGGCTTTTTGGAAGGTGAAGGCTTGCTCTATAATTTGGGACATTGCTTGATTACATGTCAGCCTCATACTCCTGTCTAGCTCTGATTCAAGCTCTGAAATTCATTTCTCCAATTGTTGGAGATGAGCTTTATTTTCTTTCCTTATCTTTGTCATTAAGGCCATTGCCTTACACCTCAAAAAGGCTTTAAGGGTGCCCCACACTGTTCCCATTTTGTCTACCATGCATTTGTTTAATTGCCCCAAATTCTTTACTGTAATTTCTAAGCTATGTCAGGAAGTCCTCTCTGTTCAATAAGAGGGGGTTTAGTCTCTGTATCTTTACCTCCTTTACTTCTTCTGCACTCAGGTATATAACAAGTTTCAAAGGGACATGGTCTGAAATGATGGTTTGTAAGTATTAACATTGCTGGATCTTCTTCACTAGATAATTTGATAAGCAGAGTTATTCATGTGTGAGTTTTGTGGACAAGGAAGTAGAAAGCATAGTCTTTCATGATGGGGTGTAGGGTTCTTCAAATTTCTATTAGGCCTAGGTCTATCATCTGATGTTTTGCTACTCCTGCTGCCTTATGTAGTTGGTTGGGATTGGTGGAGGGGTAGTCTGAAGTGTCATCCAGGATCATATTAAGGTACCTGCCCAATATGATGTCTCCCTGAGTTTGTCCCAATAGCAAGCACAGGTCTTGAAAAAACCTGTATCATTATAGTTTGGTGTACAGATGTTGAGAAATGCTATTTGTTGATTGTACAGAGTTCCCTGCACTAGTACCCACCTACCAGCAGGCTCACTCTTTTTGCTTGGCAACTTTAAAAGGCAGATCCATATGCATTACTATGGCTACACCTCTGCCATGTCTCATACATGATGCATAAAATGCTTGTCCTATCCATCCCCTAGCTATTTGTTCATGTTTTAAGTCCTTTAAGTAGGTTTCTTGTAAAAACACCACTTGCTTACTTTCTTTTTTAAGGTATCCAATCACCTTCTTTCTTTTAATGGGGCAGTTCAACTATTGGTATGTTTAAAACTAGGCTCCAGGACTATCTCACTACCAACAGCTCCTGTGACTGCCCAACTTAACCTTGTTCTCCACTTCCCTTTCTGCTCTAGTTGTCTCCCCCCCACTGGATTCTACCCTCATATCTTGGTATACCCAATGCTGCACTTTTCACCCTCTTGCCACCCTTCCTACATTCCTCCCCTTCCCACCCTCTTCTCTCTCCCTATGACTCTGGCACTTCTTATCTGTTGTCTATCTTCCCTGACAAATGCCGCTGGCTGCCTTGTTACAATGCTACCCTTGAACTGTATTAATCTGTACTCTGTTTGCAATGTCCACATTGTTGTAATGCCTGTCTTGATGTTCCCCATAATTTGTATTTCTCTGACGTGGAACCTTGGTAAAAGAGCCATGGCTCAAAGGTATTTGTAATCCTAGACTTGATAAATAAATAAATAAATAAAGTTCAGCCCTTTTACATTCCGTGATATTACATTAATTGTCTCGGTCATTACCAATTGTACTGGTATGTGTCACACATTTGCTCATAATAACTTTGAAATCTAATGGGGCATTGTACCACCCTATGTGTGAGTGTGCATAATTGGCTTTTACCACATGATGGTGATCTGGGGTGGGAGAAGACTGGAGTACTATAGAGAGTTTAGTAATTAAATATTGAACTGTACAACTTGCAAACAAAACTGCAACTTGAGCTAGGATCCATCTGTTATCCATAAAAAAAAAAACAGGTTGGGTAGTTGGCCCTTTACTACCTTAGGCAAGTATTTATTTATATTTTCCTTTGCAGTGTCAGTGGCTCAGCAGGTAGCACACTCGCCTCTGAGGCTGTGGGTTCTATCCCCACACTAGGCACTTGGGTTTAATCTCAATGTTGACACTTTAGTGCAGGATGAGGGGGGTGCTGCACTCCTGAGGTGCCATCTTTCAGATAAGATGTCAAACCGAGGTCCCATGTGCCTGTTCAGGTGGGTGTTAAAGATCCCATGGTACTTCTTGAAAAAGTAGGGGAATTTTATTGAGAACAGAGAAAACATAACCATCACCAATTATACCAGTACATGTCAAAAACACAATATGTACAAGCAAGAAATATGATGAAACATGTTATTCTAGTCATAACACCATCTGATCCATGCAAAATTATATAGTGAGTCAAAAAGAAATAAATGCAATGTAGAGGATCAGGAAGAAAAAAAGAAAATAACTCAAAAATAGACATAATGTAATATGGTAAACTAGAACAACAGAAAAAGTATATACAAGTTTGAATCTTATACATGATCTTCCAGCTTAGAACCTATATTCAGAATTACTATTACTCAACATACAATGTTATCTACTGTTAGATCTTGTTGTATAGAAAACAGTCAAAGCATGCAATCAAAAATGCCTTGAGTCAATTAACCCAGGCAATTCTACACCACAGGGCGTCAGCTCTCATCATAGGTAATCGTCTGTAATCATGTGACTTCACCTGTGTAAGTGTAGCTTCGATAGTGCTTGCATATGTAAGTGGGAAGGTATTCAATTGCTGAGTCAAGAAGTGACTTCTTGCTTGCCACAAATAACATTTAATGCATGCAAAGATGACATTCATAGTACTGGGTTGATAACACTTAAGGTACCCAGTATAATCCCCCAGAATAAGTGTCTCATATGTAAGTTGTTTAATATACTGCCATTGCCACCTACTGGACAAAAATGAGAACAATGATTGTGTTGTGGGGCATTCTAGGAAGAAATGGGGTTGAGTCTCCTTTAATTGACCACACTCAGTCCAGGGGCAGACTCTATCCTCAATTGCTTTATGCTTCATATTTCCCCTAAATCCTAGCCTACCATGTGTACAGAGCCAGAGTACATCCCAGAGCTTAGCCGGAATTCTCTTGTCGTTCAACATCAGTAATGCCACTGAGTGTTTCGAGGGTAAACATTTAGGGAAGTCAGCTTGGGCCACACCTAATGGATGTATAATATGAGAGTATAGCTGTTTCCTAGAGAAAGTAGCTAGGGCTTATTTAGAAATTTTCCACTGTCTCATCTTTCTTAGAGCCGAATTTGTAAAATCTGGAACCTGACTAGTGTTCAGTACTTTTGGAGGAAGATCTGTCCAATTTCTAAAATAGTTGGATAATAAGGAGAAGGTCCACTGTTGCCAAGGGGCAAGATTATTTCCCCATTCTAACATAAGTGCAGTCTTACAAAAAATAGAATGAAAAACACCCAAAGGATTTATCATTTCCAACCCACCTAATTTCTGTGGTAAATAAGTATAATCCTTCTTAATTGGGGTCAGTCGAATGCCCCATACCATCTGAAAAAAACAACTTAACAATCTAGTTTCAAAACAAACTGGAAGGGGGTAAATAAAACTGAAATATGTGAAGACAGGGAGTAAAAAAAATTTAATAGTTAAACTTACCTTTTTTTTGAGAATTTCCAGTTCTTCCATATTTGTACTTTTGATTCACAAATTTTAAGTTTATTGTCCCAATTAAGAAGCTGTAAATTACAGTCCCCAAACTGAAGGCCCAAAACAGAGGTTGTGGAAGACGCCGGTGGCATTCCTACTATATTTGTTATAGCATCTTGTTCTATTGGAGGTCCTAATCCTAAAACTTTACTCTTGTCTGAATTTATTACTGCACCAGAAATCTGGGAATATGTTGAAAATTCCTGCATCAATTCCCAACCTGCTGCATGGGATGAGATGTAACCACAGATGTCATCCGCATAAGCTGCCACCTTCTGTTCCTCTAGACCATCTGTAGGTGTAACCCCAGCTATTCCCTGATTCTGTACTATATTTCTAACCAAGGGATCCAGGGCAAAAGTATATAGAAGAGGACTTACGGAGCAGCCTTGTCGCATGCCCACTTTCATGCCAATTGAATCCCCTAAGATTCCATTAACAAAAGGTGTCTGTTTTGCCCCAATATATAGTGACTGTAACCATTTCAACATGGGCTGGGAGACCATATGCTTCCAAGGCCTGGAATAAATAGGTATGAAAAACCTTGTCAAATGCTTTCACCTGGTCTACTGATAGCAGATAGCCTTGAAGTTTATTTTGTGTGCTGTATTAAAACATGTCTCTTAATAAAGGCAGATTAGCTGAGATAATCCTGTTCGGAATTGAACAAGTCTGAGCAGCATGTATTAATGCACCACTGACTTGCTGTAACTTGTTACATAAGATCTTAGACAGAGCTTTGTAATCTGAATTGAGTAAGCTAATAGGCCTCCAATAATGAAGAAGTTTCCTACTCCCCTTCTTGTATAAACAAGCATTTGTCAATGCCGAATGTTCGCTTGCAGGTATTTGCAGTGGTGTTTGGCATGTATGGTGCTTTACCCTAATGTCCTGTGCGATTGCTGGTATTTGCACAATAAATTGCAGCATGACCTTTTTGTTACCCCCATTGTGCGCTTCATAGGCGGAAACACGTTTTGGGCAGGATATGAAAAATGACAGCTGTACTGCTCATAAGGAAGTATGGTGAAATGGTAATGTTGAAAATGTGGAGTGGAAATATTGAAAATTCGAAAACCTAGGAGCGTGCATGGGAACTGTGCAATGCACACTCATAAAACAGTCATTGTTAGGGATTTTTTCACCAAATTGTCAACATTGCCATTTTAAAACCTCTGCTAATGAACAGTGTCACTGTGATTGTGTTACTGTGTGCCATACATTGATTATGCACACTGACTGCATCATTGTGCACTACATGGGCGGAAACACGTTTTGGGCAGGATGTGAAAAATGACAGCTGTACTGCTCATAAGGAGGTGTGGTAAAATGGCAATGTTGAAAATCTGGAGTGAAAATATTGAAAATTCACAAACTTACGAGCGTGCGTAGGAACTGCACAACGCATGCTCGTAAAACAGTTATTTTTAAGAATTTGTTCACCAAATTTTCAACATAGCCATTTTAAGATCTCTGCTCATGAACAGTGACACTGTGATTTTCTTAATGTGTCCCATAGACTGAGTTCACACAGCGACTGTGCCATTGTGCGTTACATGGGTGGAAACACATTTTGGGCAAGATGTGAAAAATGACAGCTGCAGTGCTCATAAGGAGGTGTGGTAAAATGGCAATGTTGAAAATGTGGAGTGGAAATATTGAAAATTCGCAAACCTACGCACATGCGTGGGAACTGTGCAACGATCCTGAAACAATTATTTGTAGGAATTTTTTCACAGATTTTCAACATAGCCATTTTAAGACCTTCTGCCCATGAACAGTGCCACTGTGGATTTTCTTAATGTGTCCCATACATTGAGTTTGACACCGACTGCGCCATTGTGCGCTACATGGGCTGAAACACATTTTAGGCAGGATGTGAAAAATGACAGCTGTACTGCTCATGAGGAGGTGTGGTAAATGGCAAAGTTGAAAATCTGGACTGCAAATGTTGAAAATTATAAGCATGTGGTGATGCTTGTGGGGAACTGCGCCATGCAAGCTCGTAAAACAGTCATTTTAGTATTTTCACCAAATTTTCAATATAGCCATTTTAAGACCTCTGCTCATGAACCAGTGTCACTGTGATTTTCTTAATGTGTCCCATACATTGATTTTGCACACCGATTGTGCCATTGTGCGCTACATGGGCGGAAACACGTTTTGGGTGAGATGTGAAAAATGACAGCTGTACTGCTCATAAGAAGGTGTGATAAAATGGCAATGTTGAAAATCTGGAGTAGAAATATTGAAAATTCGCAAACCTACGATGCGTGCGTACGATCAGCACGCACTTCATCAAACAGTAATTTTTGGAATTTTTGCACCAAATTTTCAACATGGGGTTTTGGGACCCCTTCTCATGAATGATGTCACTGTCATGGTGCTATTCAGGCCCAGGTGATTTCATGAGTGATCAAGTAGTGACTGCGAAATCACCCTTTGGGCCCAAATAACACCATGTCAGTGACATCATTCATGAGAAGGGTCCCAAAACCCCATGTTGAAAATTTGCAAAAATTCCAAAAAATGCCTGAGATATGCATAAAGTTGAACCCCCTATCTAGCCCATATACAGCCACCGGCACTTCCTCAGTTCATGGGGTCGCTTTGAAGAATGCAGACATGTTCCTGGTCCACTGAAGATCGCCGCTGGAGTCTGGAGGTAAGTATGGGGAGGGGGGTGTGCTGGTGCGCAGTGGTGGGTGCAGGTTGTGGGGGCTTGAGATGCGCCACGGGACCGCTTTATTTTACAGGTTTAAAACAAAACGACGATGTGGGACGTTTACCACGCTGGGGTGGGCTCCCCAGCGTGGCAGAAATGGCTGGAGGCGGAGGCCAGCGGATTGGGCACCACCGTCGGCAAACTGGCGGGGGCTGAGGGCGGCGGGGTGGGCACCCGTCGGCAAAAAACCTGGCGTTTGCCAAGCTGGGTGGGCTCCCACTGCGGCAGGATGGCTTGGGGGCGCCGTGGGAGCCGACAGGGATTGGGCACCCCATCGGCAACACGTTGCCACGCCCTGGGTGGGCTCCCAGCGTGGCACCAAAACTTTGGGGGCCGGATGGCGGGCGATGGACATTTAGGTGAGGGATGGCGGATAGTGCTCCGTATAGGCAGTGTGTTTTCCTCAGCAGAGGAACACTGTTGTCATACAGAGCCCTGCACCCATTGGTGCAGGGAATCGCCACGCCTGCTCAAGGGAGCAGTGCATTGATGGGAGAGCACACCCAAAGTGTAGCTACTTCTCCCAAAACGCCCGCGCATGCGTGTTTAACCAAAAAAATCAGAATGGCTTCCCAAAATTAGCATGCTTGCTAGTGGGCAAAAGCATATCGTTAAAAAAAAAGTGTCAGAAAAGGAATCAAGTCCTCTAAAAACCTTTTATAAAAAGCACTTGATAACCCATCCAGTCCTGGAGAGGAACCATCTTTTAGTGCTTTAATAGCCACCTCTACCTCCAAATAATAAATAGGGGTATTCAATAAAAGAATTTGATCCCCTGAAAGTGCTGGGGGAGGATTACCCACAAATTCTTGAAATGATGGTACTGAAAAGTATTCAGTTGCAAAATTAATAGTAACGTTTTTATTTATCACGTGAATGATATCCATGTCCCTTTGTTTTTATCGACCCACCATCAGCTAGCAATTACATCATTAAGGTGGCATCCAGCCTTTGCGTCCAAGCAGCAAAAGGGTCTGAACAGGGTTGTGTCTCTGTGCCATAACTTATTTCAGCATCTAAAGTGACAGCTCTATTGTATTGTAACATCTTATTTTTCAGTTCTGTTATGTGTAAGTGAGCCTGGTGCCTAGACTCATGGGGTAAGGACAGATATTTATACAATTTGTCCCTTTGTTCGAGATAACAAATATAATCTGAGTTTGATTTAACTTTACCAATATGTACTATCATATTCTTAATATCCATTTTTGTGTCAATCCACCAATCCCATAAAGTACCATACAAGCACTGTACAGATTGCCTATGTATGAATAATTGTTTAAGTTCTGAGATAGCTTGTTCCTTGTCCAAAACAGAAGTGTTGAACCTCCATCTCTTTGGGGAAGTAAAGAATTTAGGGGTCACATTCACTAAGTGAAAAACACATTTAAGAATCACATGAGGTCGGCCCAGTGGTGCTGAGGGTTGAGGCGCTGGATGCCACACCTTGTTCCAAGCTGGCGACTCGGGTTCAGAAATGAGCCCAGGCCATCGGGGGTCAGCAGGGGAGGGAGAGGATTGAGCATCCAAGGACAACTCTCCTCTCCTCTCCCAGGAGGGAAGGGGGTACCTGCTCAGTGCCTGACTGGCCTCTGGTGGAAGCCAGAGGCATAGCAGGCACACGGGTGTACAGAGATGATTGGAAGTGGCGGACATTGGTGGAGACGCCGTGACAGCGGGGTGCAGGCCACTCCTCTAGAACATTGGAAAAAGACCCTGCAGCACTCCCAGTAGATGGAGCACCAGGCCCTGATCTCCAATGCCCCTACCTGACCTGGTACCAGCATCCCGACAAGACCAAGAAGGACTTCAGGGCATGCCCCCACCCCATACCCACCTGGGGGAAACAGCCACGGCTACATGGGGGATGGACTGCACCAGGCTCCAGGTAAGAGGGTGGAGACTACAAGGCCCTAGGTGTCTCCTGAAGAGTGGGAGCACTGCTGGGTGGGGGGAGTATAAAGAGTAATTATAAAAAAAAAGAATGACATGATCTGAGAATTCACAAGGAACTAGTAGAAATTCCTGAGGTGTCAACTGTCTGGAAGAAAAGATAAAATCTATTCTTGTGGCAAATCTGCTTAAGAAATATGTGAACCCCAGCTCTCTATGCAATTTTCTATAGGTATCTGACAGATTAGCCATAACAATAAACATTCTGTAAATGATGTGAGTCATTGCAGTATACTTTTTTTGAGCATCTTCCCCAGATTTAAAATCCAAACCACATTTCATACCCCCCCTCGAAGACATGTCTAGTTATTTATAAAAAAGGCCTAATCTGGTCAAATAGGGCAATCCTGGCTGCTTTCATCTGTGGAACATATGTATTGATTATCCTAAATGAAAACTGCTGAAAAGAACAGTCCAGTAGCAAAGCACATCCTGGGACTATGTCTACAAGCCTCTGTAGCAAAAATTGAGATCCCTTAAATAGAACACTCAGACTATCAATTGTATCCATGCCAAATGACCAGAAAGAGGGGACCCACTCCCGGCCCCTCTTTGCCTGTTCAGTTAAAAAAAGAGTTGAGTCTAGTCTCCTGTAATAAAATAATATCAGGTGATGACTGTTGAAAATAATGTAATGTAATGTTGCCAGTCTTTTCTTATAGTGTTTCATGCTACACACATTGATGGAAGCAATGCTCAGGGTTGCATCTATAAGCTGATTGTTGAGGTACATGCATCACCCAGGACTACCCCCTTTCCCTCCTGTTTTCTGTTTTTTTCCTTTCTTCTTGGTAGTCAGTAAGATAAGGGGGCTAATCTTCTACCATATCAGAGATGAGTTCAGATCTAGAAGAGACATCGGACTCTAAGTCTGATTCCCCATCATGACCACGCTGCAGCGCCTGCTATGTATTCTGCAGTGTAATGGGTGGCAGTGTGGCTTGAGACTTAACAGAAGCTCTAGTGATTCTCCTGGTCTTGGGTAGTTGGAATGTGGGGGGTGGGGCATTTCTGTCAACCTACAGGTAGTAGAAGCAACAGGAGGCTTATCCAGTATGTGTGTCACCGCTGCAGATCCTGCAGTTGCAGCTGAGGACTCGTGATCTTGGCTCCTTGGTCTCAGTAGGAGTAGCAGCAGAGTGAGCCTTTTGTCAGTTCATTTCTGGTGGAGGGGTGAGCCAATACAGCCCTGTTCCTGATTGGTAGGTTGCTGTGGCATGGTCCTACCCTGAGCCTCATTCACTAAATTGTCCTGATTTATACCATCCACCCAATTCTGCCCTGCCTATGGGCACTAGTGGTATACATGACCCATTCTATCACAGAGATTACATCTGTAAATGTTGGTACATGCCATGCTGACATGCCCAAATTTTCTACAGAGGGCACATTTCAGGCAATCACAGGAGATACTCAGATGTGTGTGGGAGCCACATTTATAGCAGGCCTTTGGCTGGCCCACATAGAAACAAACTCCTCTGTCTTGTCCTAAAAAAAAGCTATTGAGAATGTGCTGAATTAAATCATTTGTTTGAGATGGTTTTACTCAGAACCGCCACCCACCAGTCCATAAACCTTCAGTATCAATGACTGGCTCAGGTGAACTTAACACAGAGCATTTCTTTTGTAGACAAAATGATATTTAGCTAACATTCACCCCCTCATTTTGGAACTTGATGATCACTGTCTTTAACAGAGGTTTTGTTAGTGGGATCACCATGAAGTTAACCTAAAGTGGTGTGGATTTTAACATATTGTACTTTGTCCAAAATCTGTCCAGTCCTGAGTGTTGACGGAAACTGACATGAAATATGTCTTCCCCAGAGACATGGATTAGTGCATAGATCTCAGAAGGTTGAAACAACATTGACTCTTTTAATAGTCTAGGAGCGACTAACACCCTAGCCAGATATTCTGGCATCCCACCCAAGCCCAGGGAGCTCTCATGTATTTCAGTCCATTTATCAGGCTACTGATGGGTATCAGTAATTCCAGTGCCTCCCTCTCCCGCAGCTGCAGTTGTGTCTGTTGCATCACCCCAAGAAACAGCTACTAAAGAATCACTTTGTAAATTACTACTAGTGGATGGTTTGGCATTCATTTGTGCAATTTCTGAGTCCATATTTAGATTTTGTAACCCCCTGTTATCTTTGTTAAGCACAGGATCCAAAACCACAAGAAAATTTGTAACAGTTTCAGAGACAGTTTTAGTTTTATCAGCTTGCTTACTGCCAGATGTGCCCTCGCTTGAGACGTCCTCGAAACTTTCCCAGTGTGACTCAGGTAGCCACCTCCCATCCGACTCCTATTTCCAGGCTGCCTTCACCAGCACATTTTCAGGAGACCAATTGGCAAAGTTTATTGGAGTATACTTTTCCTTGGTTTGTCATATCACTCATTGTGGAGTAAAGCAGCTGCTTGCAGAACCCGCTGATGCACCTTGCTCCGTCTATCTCGCAGTATCCTGAGTCACATCAGCTGTCTCCTCAATCAGTCCTGAAGCTTCCTGCTGATTTATAAACTGCACGCTTTGTACATCACACTCCCCTGCTGCCAGTACAGTTTCCCCAGCTGTGTCCTGCTGTGAGGCAAGCCATCCAAACTTCTGGAAGAACATAAGCTGTTGTGAGTCTCAGAAGGATCACTCTCTTGTTGAGCAACGTGGACATAACTCACAATAACAACATTTCTCCCTTCTTGTGGCATAGTATATCCAGTCTCTGCAAAATCCCTAGATTCTACAATGGTTTCGCCAGCAAGGTGAAAATCCTCCACCTCCATTTTGATCTTCTCCTCTGTGTGAACAGCAGCCATCTTGGACAGGAAGCCAACAGTGCCCCCTTTTTAAGAGTAGGGGAAATTTTTATTCAAAACTCAAAACAAAATATACAAAAATGTATTACATCATACAAAATCATAAAGAAAGAAAATCAAAAACAGAAAAAAGTATTACATCATACAGTAACTTTAAACAGAAATAAATTATGATAGAAAAACCCCTCCCCACTAAAAGAGTAGAGGGATTTTATATTCGCAACTTCAAAATAAACACTAAATGGCAATGTTAACTCATATAAAATGGTTACAGAAATAATTAAAGACAAACAATAATCATGCCATTCAAAGTAAAACAAATTATTGTGTAAAAAATTGGGGGGGGGCACTAAATAACAAATAATTCGTATTTGACTCCGAGCCCTGGATATTCAAAAGGGTTGCACATGGCGCAACAGGGATATGCCATGTGCAACTCACCAATGCACCCCAGCGATCGGGCGTTGGGGGGGGTTCCACTGGACCACCAGGGACTTTCAATGACCGTATGCCCGTGATCTGGCAAAGGGGGAGGATTCACCACTGGTCCACCAGGTACCTTCTTACTACATATGTCCATGATCGGGCAGACGGGGGATGCACAGGTCCACCAGGAACCTTTCTGGCACATATGCCCATTATCAGGAGAAAGGGAGCGGGGCCTGCCATGGGTCTGCAGGGCATCAGCCCAAGGCAACTGCTGTGCACTGCATGCAAATGGGGCCATAATGATATGCAAATGGCCCCATTTGTGCCTTGCATGCGTAATGCCCTCATTTGCATGCCTGGTGCTGAATATCGTGGTTGATGCGCCCAGCGCAACTGCACTTGGGCTGGCGCATCCCCTGCTCCCTTCTGCCACTTGCACTGATGCAGTGCCACTGCACCGTGTGCAGTGCATGCGCCCTCAGTGTCATATTGAATGGTGCTGAGCCATGGCACAGCACCATTGAATATTGCCTGGTCCCTGCCCTGGCGCAACCCAGTTGCGCTGCACCCAGGCTTGCGCCCCTGCCTGGCGTAGTCTGAATATCCAGGCCCTAGTATAAATCATAAAGGGAAAAATCAAATAAGTATGTTGATCATACTTCCATCAATGTAGTTACCAAACAAATATTATAAGCAATAAAAATCAGGAAAACACCCAACTACCCTCGTGCTCATACACACATATTGTGTGGTACATATCAGTCTAAAACCTAAAATAACAAAAATACAGAAAAGAGATTGAAGCATTACTGCCATATCAACCTTAATGGGTAAGGAACTCATGAACCAGAAAAAGGTAAATGAAAGGGAAAGAAAATATAACCCCCCAAAATCAGGGATGGAGGAATGATGTACATATTTCCACCACACTTTCTGTCCAATAATGTCCCTTAACCTGTATCCAACCAATGCAATAACTTCCATCATTTATTTTAGAGTTCTACAGGGAGATTATTTTGTTCTTCCCTTCTTATGTTCCTCTCTAATAATCCAAAACAGTTGTTCTTCTGTAATCAAATATTGTTGTAAAGACCATCTACAATGAGCTTGCCATATGCGATATTTGATGCATCCTAAAATCCCATGTAAAATACTACCATCGTATAGTAGCCAATGCTGAGGCAATATTCCCAATAATAAAATCTCATAGGTAATACCAATAAGTGGTGAAGAAGCCCAGTAACTAGCCAATATCAACCAGAAGTGTTGTATGTATGGACATAAAAAGAATAGATGTTCCATTGTCTCCATAGGGGCATGACAAATCAGTTCTAGGACAAGCTCTTTCCTCCACACTTTCAAGCTTCAGGTTGCCGTTGACGTTCAATTTACCATGAACCCGCAACCAAGTGACATCCCACATAAAAGAAGGCATTTTTGAGTGAATTAACATAGCTTTAACATATACACTGTCCTGCTGTGTTTGATTATCATATTCTGGAAATTGAAAAAAATAGGCTTATTGAAGATTCATAGAAACACAGAAACAGAATTTGACAGCAGATAAGGACTGCTTGGCCCACCCAGTCTACCCATTTCCCTACCTAGTGGATAAGCTGCAGATCCTAGTTAACCAACAGCCAACTTCCTGCTACCCCCAACCCCTAGAATTGTCTTATGTCTGTCCCATGCATTCTTGAATTCCCCCACTGTTTTTGACTCCACACCCTCCACAGGAAGGCCATTCCATGCATCCACAACCCTCTCCATGAAAAAATACTTCCTCACATTACCTCTGAGCCGCCCCCACTCTGTCTTCAAACTGCACCCCTTTGTTCTTGCACACCTCTTTTTCTGAAAGATGCTACCCTCTTGGACTTTGTTGACTCCCTTGAGGTACTTGAAAGTTTCTATCCTGTCCCCCCCTCTACCTTCTTTCCTCGAGGCTATACATATTAAGCTCCTTAAGTCTCTCTTCATATGTCTTCCGCTGCAGACCCTGCACCATTTTAGTTGCCCTCCTCTGGATTGCCTCCATTCTGCCTATGTCTTTGTGAAGACTGGGTCTCCAGAACTGCATGCAGTACTCCAAATGGGGTCTCACCAGCTGTCTGTACAGAGGGATAACAACTTCCTGTTTTCTACTGGTGATGCCTCTCCCTATGCATCCCAGTATCCCCCAGCCCTCCTTACTGCCCTCTCACATTGCTTGCCCACCTTTATGTCATCTGATATGACTACCCCCAAGTCCTTTCCATTTTTGTTGTTGTTAGTATCTCACCTCCCATTGTGTACTCTTCCCCTGGGTTTTTGTTTCCCAGGTGCATTACTTTGCACTTCTTAGCATTGAATCTAAGCTGCCATACATTTGACCATTCCTCCAACCTTGCCAAGTCCCTTCTCATCCTTTCCACCCCACCTTGTGTATCAACTCTGTTGCAGATCTTTGTCTCATCTGCAAAGAGACATACTTTTCCTTCCAGTCCCTCTGCAATGTCTCTTATAAAGACATTAAAGAGGACCGGTCCTAGTACTGAACCATGCAGTACTCCACTAGTAACTCCCCTTTCTTCAGATTGGACTCCATTTACTATTACCCTCTGTGTCCTGTTCTCCAGCCAATTCTTTACCCAGACTACCATCTTGGGACCCACTCCCAGGCTGGCCAGCTTGTATATTAATCTTTTGTGTGGGACTGTGTCAAATGCCATGCTAAATTCTAGGTAGGCCATGTCCACAGCCCCTCCCTGATCTACTACTTTGGTCACCCAGTCAAAGAAATCTATTAGATTCGGCTGACATGACCTTCCCGCTGTGAATCCATCCTGCCTTGGGTCCTGTGCTCCTCTGGCCTCTAGGTACTCAACAGTTCTTTCCTTCAGAAGTGATTCCATCATTTTCCCAATCATTGATGTTAAACTAACAGGTCTATAGTTTCCTGCTTCTGCCCTGCTCCCACTTTTGCGAACTGGAATAACATTGGCCCTTCTCCTGTCCTCAGGTACCACCCCATCCTCCCATGATTTGTTAAAGTGGGTAGTCAGTGGTGTCACTAGTTCTACGCTTAGTTCTTTTAGAATTCTGGGTTGAATCCCATCAGGCCCCATTGCTTTGTCCACCTTTAGTTTTAAGAGTTCTTTCAGAACCCTTTCTTCTGTGAATGGGCTGGTATCAACCCCAGTATACAGAGTGTTTCTATTGTTTTATTTAGGTACCTCCCCCTCTTCATTTGTGACTACTGAGTAAAAATATTTGTTTAGCATCTCTGCCTTTTCACGGTCACCCTCTGCCCACCCTTCCTCCCCTTTATTAAGCCTCACTATCCCTCCCTTGGTCTTCCTTTGCTCCCTGATGTACCTATAAAAGGTTTTATCCCTCTTCTTAACCGAGTTGGCTATCTTTTCCTCAAGTTGGGCTTTTGCTATTCTGACTTCCTTCCCTGCTTCCTTCTGCCTTTACTAGTACAGTTCTCTGTCCTACTCCTTCTGTGTTTCCTTATACTTCCTAAATGCTATCTTTTTCTCCCTAACTTTCCCTGCCACCTCTATTGAGAACCATAGTGGCTTTTTATTTTGTTTTGATTTGTTTATTTGCTTCACAGAAAGGCTTGTTGCCTCTGTGGTGGCAGTTTTGATGTTTCCCCATTGTTGCTCCACCCCTCCTTCTAGCCTGTTTGCTAGTGCTTTTCTAAGGCACTCTCCCATGTTGCCAAAGTCAGCCGTCCTGAAGTCCAGTACCTTCACTTTTGTATGGCTTGACTCTGTAGCCGAGTTTATCATGAACCACACTGTTTGGTGGTCACTTGTTCTTAGATGGCTACCCATTTCTAGATCTGAGTCCTCTCGCTGTCCCCATTTGAGAGTATGAGGTGTAAGATTGCTCCCTCATGAGTGGATTCCAAAACTATCTGTCCGAGGCATGCCACCTGTAGGGCATCAAGAATGGCCCTGCTCTTGGATGTGGCTGCAACAAAAGTGCTCCAGTTAACATCTGGCATATTCAGGTCCCCCATCAACAGTATCTCCTCTTTCTCTGCCATCCTAAGGATTCCTTCCATCATATCCTTGTCCATTCCCTCTGCGTGACATGGAAGTCTGTATACAACCCCTGTGAGGACTGTGGTGCCATTTCCAGTCTCTAAGGTAACCCACAGCACCTCTTCTCCTCCCTGTTTACATTTTTGTTCCATTGCTTTTATCCCTTTCCTTATATAGAGAGCTACTCCTCCCCCTCTTCTACCCTCCCTGTCTCTCCTGTAGGTTGTGTACCCAGGTATGTTAACATCCCAGTCATGGTTCTCTGTCTACCATGTTTCTGTGACTGCTACGATATCCAGGCATCCCTCTTCCATCAAGGCCACAAGTTCAGGGTTCTTGTTGCCCAGACTACGGACATTGGTACTCATTACCCTCCATTTCTTGATGGCCTTATCCCTTTTTGCCCCATCCCTGTCCTTATTGCCTTTGTCATTTTCTCCATTTACCCCTGCCCTTCTCCCTATCAACATCGTCTGTCTATTATGTACAATATTTACAATAGTTACATCATAACATTTCAGATAATTTCTCTGCACCTAACCAATACACTCTAGATTTCTCCATAGTCACCCCATGGGATTTCTCCATATAACTGAGCTTCTTTTTGATATATTTCATCCAATTCATCCAATTCTGCTTGTATCTTAAAATACAGATCATGGATTGTCAGTTTCTTGTTGTGGATGAATCTCTGACACCTTACTCACCAAATGGCCCATTTAACAACTGCAAATATAACAAATAATGTGCCCTTATCCCACATACTCCATTCTGTTGACAATTGACCATATATTAATACTTCATATGTCATTCCTTCAAACAGTTTGGTGCCCCACATCCTTGCCAATAATTTCCAAAAGCTTTTGATACATTTACACTCAAAAAATAAATGTCTCATTGTCTCTTCTTCACTCACACATGTACAGTAGCTTCTATCTTTTTATGCTTAAGATTCCCTTTACTATTTAGCTTCCCATGACTGCATAACCAGATGTTTTTTCTCATTTTATGTGGTATTCATTTTTCCAGTGTGGCCTCTAGAATAAATTTCTTATCTATTCCCTGTGCTGTTTTAAAAACAGGTGATTCAAAGTAGTTTGTCCATAGGACTTCTTTGTACAATTGCTTTCTGTTCTTTATTAAAAGTGTATCTACTGTTACCTTCCACCCCTCAAGATACTTTTTTTGCCGTATTGAAATACTCTGGTATTTTCCCAGTATCTTCTTTCTTTTTCTTTTTCCCCCCATCCTTCCAACATTTTATTCTTCCATTTGTATACCAAAGAGTTCCATATATTATCTTTACCTTGCAACATAGGCACTGTATTAGCATAAGTGAAAATGCTTAAAAAAAAAACACTATGGGGTTTAGCATATTTAGCCCCCCCCCCCCACTATTGGCCTCTATGTGTGATTCCTTTTAATGGGATTCAGTCTATTGCCCCACAAAAGTTAAAAAAATAATCACAATATTTTTGTCTGATTCTGAATAGGACTAGGGAAGACACAGGCTGTATATAAAAATATGCATACTATGAATGTTTTTTTTATCGTGTAGATTCTTTTTTGTTTAGTCATGCTCCAGTTTTTCTATCTTTCTACTTTCCTCTGGGCTATATTAAATTTATTTTCCCAATGTTCTTACATAGGGTCCCCAAACATTACTCCTAGAATGTCTGTACTACCTTGCATGCATTCTATACTTCCCTTTCGGATCTCTGCCCCTTCCCCTATTGTTAAGATTTTACTTTTCTTATTGTTCACCTTTATTCCTGTCACATTTTCATTTTCCCAAAACAATTCTAACATTCTTTCCCCCGAGCTTTGATCCTTTAGAAAAAAATACAGTTACCAGCATATGCCAAAGTTTTATAAATAACACTTTTACCATCTTTAATAGCTCTAATGTTCTCCTCTGCCTCTGTTCTCCTTAGCATTGGGACCAAACATAACACATACAAAAGCAGGCTCAGAGGGCACCCCGATGCACCCCATTATGGATATACATTGGAGTGCCCCTATGCCCATTTGTCATGGGCCAGATTTATGGTTCATGTTATAGACTTTTAATTAATCCTACAAATTCCTGCAGGAACCCATATTGTTCTAACACTTGCCAGATATACTCATGCTTAACAGAGTCAGATGCAGTTTCTTGGTCTATTAAATATAGCAATCCACTTAAGTCACTTTCTGTCCCCCTTCCCTTATGTATATCAAGTTCTGTCTTATGTCACACCCTGGAACTGCACATGTCTGTGTTGGAAGAACCAAGGTGTATACATGTTCCATCATTCTTCTATTTATAATTTTCACCAGGATTTTATAATCTGCTGTTAAAAGACTGATCGTCCTCCAATTTTTAATTTCTTCCTTACTCCCTTTTTTGTAAAGAAATATAGTTACCCCCTGTTTCATACTCTCAGACAATCTTTCTTCTTCAAATATATAGTTATATACTATATACAACATAGGCGTAATCTGCTCTTCCAACAGCTTGGAAAAGAAATTTGGTACACCATCTGCCCCTGGGGCTGTATTATTTGTAATGAGGTAGTGAGGCAATTGCTTCTTTAATTTCATATTTCATTTTCATTTCATTTCATTTCTTCTTTGGTAACCAGGTAAAGGCACTGGACCAAAGGTCTCTTTTCAGGTCCAACCCGGACCAAAAAAAAACATACAAAAATACACAAATACAATCAACAGCAATACAAAACAAAAAAATACAAATTACAAATTACAGTTACAAGCAGATTTATGTAATAAATAACTTTTTAACCTCTGTTTAAAAGTTAAAACAGAGGGAGCAATCCTAACATCAAGTGGGAGTGAATTCCAATACACGGGTGCTGCTATTGAAAAAGCTCTAGAGCTTAACCTGAGCCGAGACCTGGGGACAAAATATAGGAGGCCGTCAGCCGACCTCAGGCTGGGAAGCCATTCTCTCATTACAACAAGATCAGAAAGAGGAAAAAGGGATCCAAAGTAAAAACATTTATACATCAGACAGCCAACAAAAATATTCTATTCTGCAACTAGGGGAAAACCACCCCAACCAAGAATAAAGATTACCGATGTGCCCTATTGGGGGCTCCTAAAATAAATCTACAAAGATTATTATAGGCCACAGTTAGTGCTTGCATTTCTTTTGTACCTATCTTATAATATAAACAAGAACTGTAATCAAAATATGGAAGAACAGACCCAATAGCAATTGCTAAACTAGTTGCTTGTGAAAAGAATGACTTAAATTTGTATAACACCCCTATTCTTTGATTTACCATCTTAACCATTGACTGAATCTGAGGTGAAAAGGTTAAACTGGGATCCAAAAGTGTGCCCAAATACTTAAATTGAGACACTTGTTCAAGCAGACCATATATTCTATAATACGTTCTTTAAAATATTCTTTATCTTGCTTATTAATTCTTGGGACCATAATTTGCCCTCATAGCTTGCTTCTCCCACTTATTTTCCCTTTTTGGAATTTGTTTTTCAGGAAGTCTTGGGCTGTCTGCTTCATATTATCTTTGTCAGTATACTGTATTCCTTTTGCATCTTTGAGACTGTACATTATCCTATTTTCTAGTCTTTCCTTATTACTTTCAAAGGGATTGGTTTGGGCTTTTGTCCCTTACGTTCCGTCTCTTTGCTCCATTTGCAATGATTGTTCTCTACTATACTGATATTCTCACATCTGTGATTTCAAATTGGATATAGTTTCAGTACAGTCCTGTCCAGTTTCATTTTTTCTTTGTTATTTCCTTATATAGTTTTGCTCTAAAACCCAGGTGTGTATGATATTTTGTCTTACCCCTATTCTGGGATTCTGTGATCATCATTTGTTTAATGTCTCTCTTTGTATATTCCCACCACTCTAGAGCATCCTCAAACATATCTGGTACTGTAATTCAAACTGCCAATAAATCTTTTATGTTTTATAATATATATTTTTCTTGCAGGATTTCTGTATTCATTTTCCATAATCCCCTACCAAAGGAGAGGCTGTCTTTTAGGTTTATTTCTAAGTGCTAAGCCATGTGGTCAGATGTTTTTAATGGTATTGCCTTAACCTCATTAATTTTTGTCTTTTTATGCACAAACCAAAAATCAATCCAGGTTGATAATTTTCCTTTACAGAAGGTATGTACAGGAATTTTATTACTGACTTTACGTCCTCTAGGACTGCCCCTGCCAATATTTATTTAAACAGTATCACAAAACAGCTTAGCTGTTTTTCTTTCCCAATCTTTTTTTGAAAGGCCACAATTAAAGTCCCCTCCCCATAGTATTAATTTGGATGTGAGCAAGAAGGGTTCTCTTTGACTCATGGTGTTACATCCGGGGGCTTTACTTTGTTGGTTATCAATATTCACTAGTCTAACATTTTTCTCCTTTATTTTGGCATCAACTATCCTTAACCTGCCTGGCACCAAATCTACCACTTTAATAATTTTAACATCTGATGTTCCAAACCCAGTTCCAATTCCTGAGCAAGTCTCTCCCCCTATGGACCAAAACGAAGGACCCCAGCTCCAGTCTTTTTGCACCTGCTTTAGTTCATTTAAAGTGTGCAACCTAGTGTCTTGAAGAAAGTAAATATATCCTTTCAAATCCCTTAAAGAGGTAAACACAACCATCTGATTTTCTCTATTCTTAATCCTCTTCACATTATTAGTGATACAATTTAAGACTGCCATTTTAGGATCAGTGTGTAGAGTTCAAAAACATCCTTTAATCCTTTAGTCTCTTTCAGGAACCTTCTTTCTTCTTTTGGAAGCTTGCATATTAGTTATTTCATAGTCTGAGGTATTCTCTCCCCCAGAGTGCTCAGATAATGTGGAATCTGAGTCTTCGTCTACTGTGGACCACTCCTTAGCTTGTAAAGTAGTATATTTATTAATCAATTTATGTCCTCTTTACGTTTCCCTCTGGGTGTTTTTTGTGGGGCATTACCTCTCTTCTTAGATCTTGTGACTACTGTGTAACCATCTTCTGTTTGTTATTTCTCCTCTCTTTCTTGGGAGGGGGTATTGCTGGACTGGCAACATCATCCTGGTTTCTCATGCTCTCATTGGCTGCATTCCTTTTTACTATTGAACTTTCATTTTTCTCTAAGGTTAGGCTTTCCATTTCCACTGTTTCTGTAATAATGTTTTTGCTTTTTCCTTCTGGGCTCTTGCAAGATAAACAACCTGCTCAGCTTTCTCCAGGGATTCTATGCTGTTATGTGTAGCCCATGGGCAAATATTGAATATATGGCCTGCTTCCTCGCAGAGGCTGCAATTAATAGGATCTCATATGGCCCTCATGGTGCCCCAGTTGCCCGACATGTTTTACTTAATCTTTTGCAGGCGTTACTTATGTGACATTTTTCCCCATATTTATAACATGCCCTGAGCTGGCCAGCATAGAAAATAACCCCCTATCCCTCCCCAGGAAAAAAACAGTTTGGGAGGTGCTGCATTTCTCCATCTTTTTGGCTAAGAGTTATTTTAAACTTCCATCAACCAGTCCACAAACTGTCATCATCCAGAATTGGTTTAGGGGGCCCATTTGGGGTACACCTTTATTTAAGCCACTAAGCGATGTATGCCACATTAACACTTTCATTTTTAAATAAAATGGCTATCACTCTATATGCAGGTTTGGTCAGAGGGATTGCAAAAAAATCTTTCCATAAAGGTGTGGCTTTGTTTTGATGATACAGCTTCCAAAACTTGTTGAGACCTGAGAGGTGCTTGAAACTTATATGATACGTGGTTTCCCCTGGGGAATGTATCAGTGCATAGATTTCATAAGTATAGTATTTCATGCTGGCTTTCAAGAGCTGTTGACCTACAAACAACCTATCTGGGGCATCCCTAGCTAGGCCCTCAAAATTTTAGCCTCACAGCATGTCTCCTTTTGGTGTATTCATGGCTTCTGGGAACAATTTTTCTCTAACATTTTCACTCCAAACAGTGGGTTTTTCTTTTTAATTAGCCCCTTATATTTCCCTTGCATATTTCCAGGTGAAGCAGACCCTTCTTCTAATTCCACTGTTGCATTTAAATCTACCTCAGGTTGTAGGTCCTCAGTTTCCACTTTTTACCTTTTCTTCTATATTTTCTTACCCCTCTTCATTAATAATTTCCTGCTCAGTCTGAAGTCCTTCATTCCCTTCTTTTACTCGAATACTCTCTCTCTATATTAGTCCTTTCAAGAATAGGGTTTTCTTGGGCCACTGATCCACTGTGCCTATTAGAGTCCCAGCCCTTCACATCCTCAGATTTTTTTCACCCTGCATCTAACAGGTCTTGTGCAACCCAATCCAGGATGTCTCTTAGATCTGCTGCATCTATCTTGCCACCTCCAGAGTCATCTGCATTTTCCAGGGCTTTTTCAACATCAGGTCCCTCCTGCACAGCTCTTAATTTATTTTGTTCATCTACACTTGCTTCTTCCTTCACTTCCTCAGTTTGCATGCTAGAAGCCCCATCACCAGAAGCCCTTCTTAGGCCAAGCCATTTCTGACTTTTTAAGGCCATTCTTGTCAGGGCTTCTTTTTCATTTATTTTTTCCACAATGTCTCTTTAAAACTGGCTTTTCTCCCTTCAAGCTCAGTTTCCTTTGATGTTCCTATGTCAGCCTCCATTGGCTGACTTTGACAGTCCATCACAGTACTTTCAGTGTGCCCAGTTCTTCTGTTTTGCTCTGCTCTACTTCTAGCAGCTAATCTTCCTTTAGACTTTCTTACAGACTTTTCTCCCTGAGATAACTTTGTTGATTTCTCTCTTACCTGCACTCCCTGACTCCTCGGAATGTGCACTGCTCAATTCAACTTGCTTTTCTAGCGCTGCAAATTCTGGCTCGTTCCGTGCATCATGCTCCACTTCCATCGCTACACCAGCTCTCTCTTCTTCTGGAAACAACATTTTCCAATCATTTCAGGGACCTCCGAACACTATGCTGAGACAGGGGTGAAGGCTCAGACCCCTGCCTCCAGAATGTCCTTTCTCCAGCAACTCTGCAATAAGCTGACAGAACTCAGACCACTGCCATATCAGCATTTTCTCCTCTTCTGCTGTCCAGCTCCAAACTGAGCTCCTCCACTCTGCAAGAAGTCAAGCCCCCTGCTGGCAGAGTAGGGGACATTTTATTGAAAAACACATATACAGCAAACACAGTCACAAACAGCAATACAATCTTGAAATCATGGGAAAAAACGGAGCATCAAACAGAAATCACTTAGAAGTTCCAAGCTGTAAAATTATGGTTTCAAACAAGACTAGTGACTTCTCCATACCCCCTCATTTATATTTAATAGAATAAGTAAAACCCTTCCACCAGTTTGACACCTGTTATGAAGAATATAAAGACTGATCCTTAATATAAACTTTTCCTAGTTCACTTGAAACCAAAAGACTAAGGCATACATATGACATTCTCTGTTGACGTAACACCCATTGGCAACATGCTTGCCACATATAAAATCTAATGCAGCAGAAAAAAGGCAAGAGTGTATCTGGATGATAATGCACCAACCTTCTACCATATTTCCCTAAAACCAAAATGTCATAGGTCAAACCCAGAAGCCAACCTGTATTCCATTTGGCAGCTAAAAAATTCCATAATGCTGTAAGATATGAGCACTCCAAAAGAAAATGTTACATAGTCTCAGTTAAAGCTATACACTCCATATAAGGACAATTTCTCTCCTCCAAGACTTTGTGTTTAGCATTGTCTCTCAAATTTAATCTACCATAGGCAGTAAGCCATAGATTCTCCCACATGTTATGGGGAATCCTTTGGATGTGAAAGCTGTCTGAGGATTAGATTATTATCAGCCGTGGGAGAATTTTTGAAACTAGGTTCCAATGGATATATTCTAGTCATAATTTCCTGATATCATTTTTTTATTAATATTAGTCAGAATAGCAGCCTTTGTCACCCTCCATTTATACAACTTCTGTGCAGCTGCTTTAAAATAAGGGGGAATATAAATGTGGCAGTGTAGTTTAGGTGCCAAATTAGTCCACACCTGAAGATATTTATCTAAGGACTGTCTTGTCCAAGAATTGTAAACAGGCCCAGTCACTGTAAGAGCAGTCTGCACTGTCTACTTAAAAAATAACACATGCAAAAAAACCACAGGCTCTATCATACCAAGGCCTTCTTTCTTGATCCCTAAATATGTATAACATCTCTTAATTGGATTTAGTTTATTAACCCCACAACATCTGAAAAAAAAAGACTATAAAGTCTAGTCTCGAAATGTACCGGTAAGGGGTAAATCATAGCCACATATTGTAAAAGTGGAAGTATGATTTTTTTTGAGAAGTGCAATCCTTTTAAATTTAGAAAGCTTCCACTGTTTCCATCTGTGAATCTTCAGCGCTGCCTTTTGAAGTGACTTCTTCCAGTTGTTGTCAGGAAGATTGTGAGACCCAAAAACAATACCCAAAATCCCTATTGGTTCATGAGACATGTCAATTCCCACCACTAAACCAGGAGCAGAATTATTCAGTCCTATAAAAAGGCCCTTACTTTTATTCACATTAAGTTTAGCATTAGAGACAAACTGGTATCTATGAAGTTCCTGCAAAAACGAAAAGTTTTGCTCTTTATGTAAGAAAAACCCACAAATGTCATCTGCATACGCCTGGATGCATAAAGACTGTGGAATCCCTAATCCTGACAAATCCTCCCATTTAAGCTGCACCATGATGGATCTAAGCAAAGGATCTAGCAAGAAAATATACAGTAGAGGGCTTAAAGGTCATCCCTGCCGAACCCCGATATGAACATCAAAGCCATTACCAACCAGCCCATTAAGAGGAGGCCGCACAGTAAAAGTAGAATATAACAGTTTCAATTGTTTGAGACATACTAAAGGTATTTTATATGCTTCCAGAACCAAAAACAAATAAGGATGATAGACTCTATCAAAAGCTTTTTCTTGGTCAGCTGCAACCACACACCCCAACAGTCCTAATAAACTGCAATGTTCTATCACATCTTGAAGAATCATCAAAGCATGCTGAATTCTCCGATCTGGGAGCCCACAGTACTGCTATGGAGAAATCACAAGAGAAGCATATCCCTTTAAATGGTCATTTAAAATATGTACAAAGATTTAATAATCTGTATTTAACAACACAATAGGCCTCCAAATGCTAATACTAGATTTATCTCCCCTTTTTTAGAGGTTGATCAGTAATCCCTCAGAAAAAGAAGGGGGAATTGTATCAGAATTAAAAAAGTGTGCATACACAGTTTCTAAGCTGGCTGCAATCTGGTGACTAAAGGTTTTATAAAATAAGTGAGGGATGCCATCCAAACCAGGAGAAGTATTATTTGTCAAAGTCTTAATAGCATGTACTGTTTCTAATTTAGTGATAGGGGCATGTAATTTAATTATCTCAGCCAGAAAATCAGGGACCAGCACTGTGTGCAGAAATGTCAAAATGTCACTCTCCTGAATGGAAGTATGTGGCCAAAGGGTCTCATAATGTCACTGAATTAATTCTCCCAACCCCTCTGGTGAACTACCCATCTTCCCTTCTGAGGAAATCAAGAAATCCATATTCATACATTCTTTAATTGTATTACATGCTTCAAAGTGGTCCCCACATGGGAGTCTTTTGAATGCCATTGTACAACATTGCCTGAATTATCTGAGCCCTATCATACTAGTAAATTTTCATATAATACTTAATGGCAGTAATCTGTGGTGAATAATCATGCATGGAAACATTGGCCAAAGCATATAATTGTAACCCCCAAGGGGCGCTACCCTTAGGGCTACTACCCCTGTCTGCCCCACGGAGGCAGGGTGAGGGGCCCAGATCCGTTGATGGGTGCCTCCACCCAGAGGTCGGGGTTAGTACAATTAAGACTACCTCGGTTACAGCCCTCTGGGCTACTGCAACCCCCCTTTCGTCCCACTAGTGACTCACACTGGGTGCCAACAATTCTGTTCACCAGTACACTTACCCCTCGGATAATATATTCCAGCTCACTCCGGGGAACCCCTGTAAACTAAGGTGCAGTTATATCACAGTCACTATGTAGCAGCTCATCTGAAGAGTACAAACCAGCCAGGGTGTAGTTATAACACAGCAATCTGATTTATTAGAAGGGCAGATAACAAGGGAAAGGGGGAAAATAAGGTTGATTGGCTTACACTATTCCTACATACCTAGGGCTCTGTGCACAGGCCTAACCCTACAATTTTACTGTCCCTGGGTACCCAAGCCCTAATGGCTAGTCCAAACGTGGCAGCTGGTTGGGGCCCTTAACACAGATAAGCATTACAGTCTTTAGTTGGTCAGAATAGGAGGAAAGTTCAATTAGGCAGTCAGCAATATAATAATGCACTGAAACCACTGTGTAAACACTCTGCAGGGAGCTACCCTGAATCAGTACTCATAACCCCAGCAAATAATGATTCCTTCAAAGCTACCAGGATGGAGCCTGAACCTCACCAGCCTTCTCACACATTTATATGGCAAACAGCAACAGAGGGGTACCACACTAGGCAGCTGCTTCCAAGGCTCCCACAAACTCACAGCCACTGAGATACTGCAATGGCAGCTTCCACTTTTCCTTCGGACTGAGCGCGATTCAGCAATTCTCTCCAGTCCTCCTACAGATCGAGCCTGGTGGGTAGCTGTACAGGGCACAGCCTCCTCTGACCACCTGCCAGTGGATTTTAGAGTGAACTCGCTCGCAGAGAAAACGTCCGCCTTAGGCCTTCATGCGCTTCCCACGTGAACACTTCTCAGCGCAGAAGCACAGAAGCTCCTCACTCCTCACCAGCCACAACGCATCTCCCCTTGGCAGCACTGAGCACTCCTTTCAGATCGGGCGCTACCCGCTGTCATTGGCTGGCTGCACATGCCAGTCACTTCCTCTGGCTCTCAGTGGTGTGAAAAAGCACCATAGCCCATAATGCCTTTCCCAATTACAAACAGTTCCTCTATTGGTCAGCCAGCTCTGTGGGGTCCCAAGGTACTGATTGGTCCAATTCAATATTTCTGGACCAAAATGGAGGAGGCAATCGAAACCATCTGTGCTGCAAAGCAAGGCAGGTTAGAACAACTACATTATCATTATTATATTACAGTATTTTAAGTAAACATTCACATCCCCCTTCAGAGCTCCCTTAGCACCACTAGCGATGGAAGAAAGGGAGCATTTACTCTGCAGCCAGGGCGGGATTCGAGCATAGCAACACTAAAATCCCCTTCCTGATCAATCATGACTGCAAACCAAAACAGCCCTTAAAGAGACAGTATACGGAGGCCCTTTAAAGCGCTCACTGGCTTCCCATTTAAACGGCTTTAACGCCGAACTCCAACCAGGCACGGAGCATCCACCCAAGCTCCGGGAAGCTTTAGGAACCCCATTTGCAAGGGGTTACACCCTTCCTGGCCTGGAAAAGCTTGGCGTTCGTGTCAAGCAACTACCCCTGAGGCCATTTAGGCGAACATCCCAATTAACACTATATCACATTTTGAATTACATACAGAAACATTACATTTACAATATATTATGGTCATACACATTGTACACATAACTCTGGTTCCCTTTCTTTTTCAAATCAGTTACTAATTCCTGCTTAAGGCACTGGGACTGGGGGAACCCCTCCTTTCTAGTCACTGGTGAGTCACCTGAAACAGGAGCACCACACTCAAAGGGCAATACTAACAATCTGGAGTCATCCCCCAAGGCTAACTTAGGCAGAGAACGTGGGGACACATACACCCCCTTGTGAACCACATTTAAGGGCAGGTTCACTGGCTGACCAAGCGATTCATAGCTCAACTTTATTACTGGCTGTATTTGTCGGCCGGATCATCTAGGGGTCTCGGGGGATCCTAAACCAGGCCCTGACTCCACTTCAGTATCAGTGACATTAGCAATGGGAATCTCCTCAAGGGGAACAGGTTCAGTGCTCATAATACTATTAGGGGCTTGACTTTCTATCCCCAAACCCACTCCACTGGGCTCATCTGAGGGCGGTTTAGGCACTAGAGGGGAACCATCAGGGCATTCAAAATATTCTTCTGATTCAAGCATATCCCTGGCTTGTTCCCCCATCTCACTCTCTTCTTCTAAAAAGTCAGATAATTCAGCCAGGCCAGACAGTTCAGCCAGGCCTAAGGACTCAGCCCCTTGAGCTTGTCTGCTACCCCATTCATCTTCTGGAGGCATTTCCTCCGGGGACAAAGTAGAGGGCTCAATCAGTACAGACAGGCCATTTTCAGTTCCTGAGTTAACAAGGGGATTGCCCCAAAACAATTGACTCAGTTCATAGGAGGGTTAGTATTCAATATCACCTTCGCTATCTACCGACACGGAGTGTTGATCAACTCCTTCTGCAAGAGGGGTGGGACAAGGCTCCCTTGGTAGACTTGTCAAAGGCTCCACGGGCTTGGTTCTTCTCTTAGCAACAGATCTAGTCACAGGCCAGGAAGGAGTGGCAGTGGAAGGTTCAGCTTCAATCAAGATCTGCCCAATCGGCAGCAAATGATTTCTGTGTATGGTTTTCACATCTTTCAAATTGTTTTCAGGACGCACTTTATATACAGGCAGGTCTGCCAGCTGCACCACAACAATATGGGGGAGGTGATGCCAGCTGTCGGCAATCTTATGTTTGCCATGCAGTCCCAGATTTCTCAACAGCACTCTATCCCCTTCTCTCAACTCTACTGTTTTCACCTTTTTGTCATATCTCTCCTTGTTAGCCAGATTTCATTTAGCAGCCATGGTCTGGGCCAGTTGGTAGGCATGGTTTAATTGGGCCTTTAATCTCTGTACGTACTGTAGATGGTTTTCTGCTCACACCCCATTGGGGGAACCCCAAAACACACATCCACTGGCAATCTAGCCTCTCTCCCAAACATCAGTCGATAGGGGGAAAACCCTGTGGCATCACTTTTCGTACAATTGTAGGCGTGAACTAAAGTGCTGATCTGTTGGCTCCATCTCTATTTATCTTTTGATTGTAAGGTGCCTAGCATGTCAAGCAATGTATGATTAAACCTTTCAGGCTGAGGATCTCCCTGCGGATGATAGGGGGTGGTTCATGATTTTCGTACCCCCCACAAAGATAGCATCTCTTTAATTAAATGACTCTAAAAGTCCCTTCCCTGGTCAGAATGAATCCACTGTGGGGCCCCATAGTGGACTAAAAAGTTCTCAACAAGTATCTTAGCCACCGTGGTTGCTCTCTGATCCTTGCTCGGGAAAGCCTGTGCGTACTGGTAAAATGATCAGTGACCACCAATATGTTGCTGACACTTTCAGATCAGGCTCTAAACTCAGGAAATCAATACAGACCAGTTCCATAGGAGCACTAGTTGTAATGTTGACCAGGGAGCAGTCCTCCGGTAACGCTTTCTTTGCAAACAACGCCACACAGGTCTTGACATACTGTTCCACATCCGCACTCATCTTCGGCCAATAGAATTGAGCCTGCATTCAGGTCAAGTGTTCGATCTATGCCCAGGTGTCCCATTTGATTATGCAATGACCTGAGGACTAGCTTTCTAAAACCGCTGGCACCAGTTGTTTGTCAGTGAACCCAGCCTCCTTATTCACAGTTCTCTATATAGTAGTTGGTTGATCAGCTTTAATTTGGGCCTTCTTTATACCACAAAGTAGTCTGTATGTCAGTGGAGCATAGTTTGATGCATCCTTCCGACCAAGAAAAACCTCTACGGCCGTTTTATCATAGGATCACAGGATTGAGCCTGTTGGAGATCATCATTGTTGAGTTGCGCAGGGAGCTGGTGTCCAAGGCGAGAAATGACAGTAAGCAGCAGGTATACAGTTTCTGGCGGCCCCAGACAATCTACCACACAGTCCACCGTATCGGAGACGCTCTGTTCTTCTTTGTCGAATTTCTGGCAGGGGCTCTTATGTCAGGTTCAGACCACCGACCCATTCAGTCTGGGACTTGAGCCCCAAGAGAGAGCATCCACATCTATATGGTTTAGGCCCGCCCGTATTCGACAGTGTAATCGAGGTGGCCAAGGTGGAGAGCCACCCATGCTCAGTAGCATCCAATTTGGCAGAGGTCTGTACATAGGTCAGAGGGTTGTTATCAGTCTTTACTAATATCTTGCAACCATACAAATAGTCATGAAACTGATCAACAATGGCCCACTTTAGAGCCAAAACCTAGTTTGTGCACGGGCAATTTTTCTCTGAAGGCATCTGACTCTACTGGCAAACGCTACAGGTCTCAGCCCATTCGTGTGCTCCTGATAACACAGCCCCAATCCTTGTAGACTGGCATCAGTATGAAGAGTGTAGGGCTTGACTGGGTCAGTATGGCCAGTACTGGAGCATGGGTAAGTTGATATATGATGTCGTGAAAGCTTCTCACACTCAGCAGTCCATCGATCCAAGAACATATCGTTTGCGAAAATATTTCTTTTCCATGTCGTGTACACACCCTTCTTATACTTTTTATAAGTAGGCTGATACCTGAGTGAGATTAAGGAAGGGGCAAATCACTCGTGAATAGTCTCTGACAAACCACCTATAGTATCCACAAAACCCCAGGAATTGTTGCAGCTCTTTCAAATTCCTAGGTTGAGGCCAAGTCGTCAACACCTCCACCTTGCCAGGGTCAGTCTCTATGCCTTCAGTGGACACTATATGGTCCACATATTTCACGGACGTCTGGAACAATTGACACTTGTCGATAGACAACTTAAGGCCGAAATCCTCCAACCGATTCAGGACTTTGAATAATCATTGCTCATGTTCTTCCAATGATCGGCCAAACACTATAACGTCATCTAAATAGACCAAACACTCGAGTAGGTTCATGTCCCCCACAGCTCATTCCATCAAGCACTGAAAAGTGGCTGGGGCACCCGAAATTCCTTGAGGCATCCGAACAAACTCATAGAAACCTAAAGGGCAAATGAAAGCAGTCTTCCCGGTCGTCTGGGTCATCGGGATCTGGTAGTATCCGTTCAAGATCCAACATAGAGAACTACTACTACCATTCAAACAATCCAAGGTGTCTTGTGTGCGTGGCATGGTATATTGATCCGGAATGGTCCGCCTATTCAAAGTGCGATAGTCTACACACATCCAAACTGCCCCATTCTTTTTCCTTACTACTACGATGGGGGAGGCATAGGGGCTCCTAGATTCTTGAATTATGCCAGCAGCCAACATTTCTTGCAGATGCCACTGTACATCATCTATGTCAGCGAAAGCCAGACGTCGGGATCTCTCTCGGAAAGGTCTTTCGTTGTGCAATCGAATGTGATGCTCAGCCCCTTGTACACATCTTACATCCCACTCCTTCAGGGAAAAAACCTGGTCCTTCTTGGCAAGCCTCTCACTGACCCTTCGCTTCCAGTCGGTAGGCAGCGGGGAGTCACCAAAGTCAAACAGATCAGGAGCAACTCTATCACCCGTCCGAGAACTCTTTCTATTTGGTAGTACAGCAGTATCTGCACAATGAACGCTAGCCAGGGTACACCTCTTCTTATCTGAATCTCTTTATCAGACACATTGTGCACTTGAACCATCACCCTCCTAACGTAAGTATGGGCTCTAGCTAGCGGAATGCTAGGTCTGAGCAACAACCCTCAGGTAATCCTCCCTCCACAGGTGCATCCAGCATCAACAACTTGTTCTTGACATCTGTTTTTAGTCGCACTCTCCATGCAGCACATTGTGCATTTGGGCAGGTACCACGGGGCCGGATCCTTTTCCATACCACTCCCACAGGACCTTCAGGTTCCTCCAGACTACCCTTCTCTGAGTGGCCCTGACCTTTTGAATCACAGCAGGTATGCTCAAAGCTCACCCAGTTTGGAATGCTTGCTTCTCTGAGCACAATTGGGCCAATCGTCCAAACATGTGTGCATTTGTCTCGAATCAACAAGGGCACCCCATCGACAGTCCATAGGGTGGGCAAACTAAAACTAAGGTTTCCACTTGCTCATCTATTCCATTCACAGTTGCAGGGAATGATAACCAGACATGGATGTACCCCAAATACGGATAGGCCTTGTCGCTCAACCCCCATACATGTAGACTAGTTAGAGGCTGCAGGGGCACCTCAGATAAGTGTGCTTGGTACCAGTCCTGAAACATGATGGTCACCTGGGAGCCACTGTCCAGTACAGCTCGAGTGGGAATTCCATTTACCTGCACCCGGGTCTCCATAGATGGCCTGACCACATCAGACCAGTTGGGGGTAGCAGCATTAGTAGCCTAGCGGGCATGGGCCTGAGTCACAAAACTTTTCTTGGGGGCCCAAGACTGGGCCTGGCAGTGTTGGGCGATCAGTCTGCTGTTAACTTTCCTTAAATTCTCCGGCCTCTGGCACTCAGGCTGGAAATGCCCATCTTCCCCACAGTGGTAACAAAACTTGGGGTCCCGGGGATCGCTATTCTGAGGGGGGCCCCTGAGGGGAGTGAGAAAACTCTCCAGGACTAGGATTCGGGGCTCTACATGACTCAGGGGCCCTGGGCTGAGTAGGGTACACAGTAGACTGCTTTAAGTCCCTCACCAGTTCCCATAAATTCCTGATCTCAGCCCTCAACTCACCCTCCATGTAGGGGTCAGAGGAAGCAGCTCGCATCCCCACAGTACCTGGAAAATCTGGGGACCCCTCGGGCCCTCCAGGTGAGCCAGTCTCCTCAGGGGTGTTAGACTCAGGGATCCCACTAGGGTTTACTGCCCCCACACAGGGTTCCCACCCTCTTCATCAGTCTCCACTTCTCGAATTTCCTCATCAATTGACAATATTCAGGTGGGGTGGCCACCGATCATGCAACTTGAGTTTCAGCAGCATTACACTAGAGAATCTGGCAGACTTTAAAATATGTTCTAACCGAACCTGATTCAGGGCTGTAGCAGTGATTCCCCCTTTTCTACAAGCCTTCTGCAATGCCTGCTCCACTCTAGTAACAAAAGCAGACAGTTTTTCATTTCTCCACTGCTTAGCAGACCTGAATTTCCATAGTAAATCTTCACCAGTCTCTGTACTCCCAAAAACCCCTTCTAAAGCAGAGAGATACTTGCAGCAGTGGCTTCAGATGGGTGGCCTGGAAGAACCTAATGGCTTCTAGGCAGGACCCGCAAACTCTCCATCAGCCTCTTCCTTTTCTCCCTCAGAGCATTGCCACTCCTGGACTAAAGGGGTGGCATAGTCCATCCACGCCTCCAGGTCATCCTCCCCGGAAGACACTGGTACCATGCCAGAGAAAAGTTTTAACTTACGGTAGGAATCAAGCTGTATGGATGGGACTGCCAAGGGCAAAGAAGCCAGCACGGAACTTTTGGGCGGGCAAGGGGAGGTGCCCAGAAAACCCCGGGGGGGTAGTATCACTGGACAAATCCAAGGCTTGTAACAACTCCTGGGTAGTCCTCCCCTCCACAGCTAACAATTTAAGCAGTTTGTCTTTAAAATTGTTCATCTGGGGAGATCCCCCCCCAGGGGTGTCTGACCCACTTCGGATATGAATTAGCCTCCACCCCTGGGATGCACCCTCCGGGTAAATCACAGGAGGTACCTTCTCAGAGTTGATGGCCACACTGCATAGGAGTAACACCTGCAGTGTCTGGTCAAGCAGATCAGCCATATGCCCTTTCACTTCAACCTTACCTAAACACTTTACTCGCTCAGCAACAGAGACAATATCAACAGTTGAGGTACCCAGGGGCACATCTAACAATAATACAGTCTTCTGGGAGTCTAGCTCTTTGGCTTCACCCCAACCCATCAATCTGTGTACCATGGTTTTGATGGGTCCCAGTTTAATTTTTTCCAACATATCCAATTCCATTTTTTCCATCTCTGATGTTTTTCCTCACAGAGCCACTAGGGGATGCAAATCCCAGCGGTGCCTCCAATTTGTAACCCCCAGGGGGCACTACCCTTAGGGCTACTACCCCTGTCTGCCCCCATGGAGGCAGGGTGAGGGGCCCAGATCCGTTGACGGGTGCCTCCACCCAGAGGTCGGGGTTAGTACAATTAAGACTACCTCGGTTACAGCCCTCTGGGCTACTGCAACCCCCCTTTCATCCCACTAGTGACTCACACTGGGTGCCAACAATTCTGTTCACCAGTACACTTACCCCTCAGATAATATATTCCAGCTCACTCCGGGGACCCCCTGTAAAGTAAGGTGCAGTTATATCACAGTCACTATGTAGCAGCTCATCTGAAGAGTACAAACCAGCCAGGGTGTAGTTATAACACAGCAATCTGATTTATTAGAAGGGCAGATAACAAGGGAAAGGGGGAAAATCAGGTTGATTGGCTTACACTATTCCTACATACCTAGGGCTCTGTGCACAGGCCTAACCCTACAATTTTACTGTCCCTGGGTACCCAAGCCCTAATGGCTAGTCCAAACGTGGCAGCTGGTTGGGGCCCTTAAAACAGATAAGCATTACAGTCTTTAGTTGGTCAGAATAGGAGGAAAGTTCAATTAGGCAGTCAGCAATATAATAATGCACTGAAACCACTGTGTAAACACTCTGCAGGGAGCTACCCTGAATCAGTACTCACACCCCCAGCAAATAACGATTCTTTCAAAGCTACCAGGATGGAGCCTGAACTTCACCAGCCTTCTCACACATTTATATGGCAAACAGCAACAGAGAGGTACCACACCAGGGCTGCTTCCAAGGCTCCCACAAACTCACAGCCACTGAGATACTGCAACGGCAGCTTCCACTTTTCCTTCGGACCGAGCGCGATTCAGCAATTCTCTCCAGTCCTCCTACAGGTCGAGCCTGGTGGGTAGCTGTACAGGGCACAGCCTCCTCTGACTGCCCGCCGGTGGATTTTAGAGTGAACTCGCCTGCAGAGAAAACAGCCGCCTTAGGCCTTCACGCGCTTCCTGCACGAACACTTCCCAGTGCAGAAGCACAGAAGCTCCTCACTCCTCACCAGCCACAACGCATCTCCCCTTGGCAGCACTGAGCACTCCTTTCAGATCGGGCGCTACCCACTGTCATTGGCTGGCTGCACATGCCAGTCACTTCCTCCGGCTCTCAGTGGTGCGAAAAAGCGCCATAGCCCATAATGCCTTTCCCAATTACAAACAGTTCCTCTATTGGTCAGCCAGCTCTGTGGGGTCCCACGGTACTGACTGGTCCAATTCAATAGTTCTGGACCAAAATGGAGGAGGCAATCGAAACCATCTGTGCTGCAAAGCAAGGCAGGTTAGAACAACTACATTATCATTATTATATTACAGTATTCTAAGTAAACATTCACATCCCCCTTCAGAGCTCCCTTAGCACCACTAGCAATGGCAGAAAGGGAGCGTTTACTCTGCAGCCCAGGCGGGATTCGAGCATAGCAACACTGAAACCCCCTTCCTGATCAATCATGACTGCAAACCAAAGCAGCTCTTAAAGAGACAGTATACGGAGGCCCTTTGAAGCGCTCACTGGCTTCCCATTTAAATGGCTTTAACGCCCAACTCCAACCAGGCACGGAGCATCCACCCAAGCTCGGAAGCTTTTAGGAACCCCCATTTTCAAGGGGTTACATAATTTGTAACTGCCATCAGAGATAGATATTTCAGAAATGTATTATTGCCAAGTGATTTACCATATTTCATGAACCAAACCTTGATATCCTGTTTTGTATCAGTTCAGCATTCTCCTTTATCTGAATATAAAAACTCCACAGATAATCTGGCTGTCAACAGAGTCCCAATATCCAAAAGAACTACCGGATCAGCCAAAACCGAGGTATTGAGTTTCCACCTACCATTTTTAGTGGAGCTGCCAACCACCTGGTCCAAAGACAGTGTTAACAGTAGGCGATCCAAAAATTTTACAGGAGTAATGGTCAGTGCCCCTTTAGGGAGATTTGGGAAATGAACATATAATCAATCATGGAAGTGTATGCATTCTGCATCTAAGTAGATTTCAGGCCTCTTATATGACAGCTATGACAATGAATTAAGCCAGCCATGTCAACCATTTGTGCCAATGCTTTAGAATCACAATATACCTTCTTACTCTCTTCCTTTTTCCTTTTTTGTCCTTCACAATACTGCAATTAAAATCCCACAGAGAAAACTTTATAATTTGTGACCAGAAAAGGCTGGATAGACTTCATATGGCAAACCTTCTGCTTTTAACCTGTGAGTTGTAAACACTAATAAAACGGCAATCAATACCTTTCCATAGGCCATGCAAATGAAAACCCTACCCAGAATCAAATCTATCAGTTTACATAAAGTAAATGAATAAGAATAAAACAGTATTCCCACCCCATCAGCAGCCTCCGAGTCCGAATGACCAATATGAAGGTCCCCAAACCCATTCTTTCTTGAACATCCAAATATGTTCTTCAATATACATCCAGGTCTCCTGAAGTAAACAAACATCTAATTTAGCATCAAGGAGGTACTGAAAAACAGCCTGTCTCTTAAGACAATTCAATAAGCTATGAACATTGACAGATCCTAAAGTACCAAAAGCCATTCATGAAAAGAAAAAAAAAAGGACCCAAACACAAATGGTTAACTATTTTTTTCTTTTTTTCTTTTCCTTTTCCTTATATGCCCCATGATCCATGGAAAAAGCCCCTGTTCCTAAAGGATTTGAGAGTTGGAATCCCCACCTCTATTTCAGAATCTCCCAAGATGTGAATAAAGCAGAATAACACTTTTAGTTTCACCGGGGTGGGGTTTAGGAGAGATTGGTGGGGTGGGGTGGGGGTCAATAGTTATGGTCTTCACAAACCTGGAAGGCCTTCTACGAGGCAAAGAATCTTGTGCAGGCAAGGCACGCTTCCCATCGTCTGCACCAATAGGGTCTGAATAACACATTGGGCGTAATGACCCAGGAACCAAAGATGGACCCACTTCAGTGCTCAGAAGACCAGGTTGCACCGAATTCTCTTCTGTAAGTAAGATGAGATCTACAGCCTTAGGCTCAGGGGAAGAGGGAGGGGGAAGGGGAGGATCCTGAGGGGGAGCCATTGTAGTAGCAGAATCAACACTGGTCGTGTCCTGCACTTGCTGTATAAGTAACTCTGGGCTAATACAGGACACCTTATTACATGCTGCCCATGGGCATTCCCCAAAGATGTGACCATACTCCTAGCATAGATCAAACCTTGTGTGATTTGTGCATTGCATCATGATGTGATCAATCTCCCCACAATTATTATATCTGGGCCTATCACAGGAACTTGAGAAATGAGTCCAAGAGCCAAATTTGTAGCATGCCCATGGCTGCCCTGCATAAAAACACACCCCTATATCCCTGCCTAACAAAAAGGAATTAGGGATGTGTTCAATACCAGTCTTGTTCTGTTGAAGCACAACCTTATACTTCCAACCTCCAGTCCAAAAAGTTCACTATCAAGTATGGCTTCGGTTCCCCAACACATTGCATTTCTGAGGTATCCAATAAGTGATATCATCTACATGTACGCCCTCATTCCTAAACATGACAGTAACATATTTCACAAGGCGTTTAGTCAGCAGGATCACCACAAAGGAAGTCCATGTAGGAGACAGTTCAACCTGCCCATACCTCTCCCAAAACAAATTCAATGCATATGCTGTATGAAAACTAACATCAAAATGATTCTCCCCTGAAATATTGACGAAAGCATAAACTTCCCTCAGAGAAAAATGTTTAGAAGAATTTTCCCCACATGATACCTATCAGGTCTGTCCTTTAACCCCCCCCCCTTATATTGAATACGCACAGCATTCCTTTGAGATGCTGCTTCTTTTTTAACTTTAGAAAACAGATCAGATAACAAAGGCTTGTGGACAGAGTCATTGTACCTAGAAGCATCCTGCAGTGGAGGAGAACCACCATCTTGTGACTTATGAGTCTGTAAGGGTTAGAAATTCTGGTAACGTCCTGTAGCGTCAGCCACCCCAGGGAGGCCTGCAGGGGATCCAATGAAGTGGGTGCAGCAGTCGCTGCCATCTCTACCTGTGGAGCATGGCCTTGTCCAGGCTGCTCAGGTTCATGTGGTTTCCACTCCAGGGAAGCCTGTGAGATAGGAAAGGGAGAATCCCAATTTGGGTCAGGGACCCAAATACCCCCAGGAGATTGCTGCCAACCTGCTCCAGTCAAAGCCATCTGAGGAGTCCATGGGACACAGGGGGATGTAATTGCTGACTGTATAGTAGATGGCGCTTAGACCGGAGATATGTCCAATGATTCAACTAGATTCCAGTTAGTGAGGGTGAGTGCAGCCTTTTGTCTTTAACATCATCTGTTCTCCCTTACTTAGAACCACCAACAGCGTAATTTGGTTCAAGGTCAGTTAGCATTCATCTGTATACCCCTTTCCCGGGTCATGCCTGAAAATAGGCAGAATTTGTCTAGTGCACTTACCCAGTCAACAAAAACTAAATAAATAAATAAATATTTATTTATTTTACCAGGAAAAAGTTCCATTGAGCAATGTTCATTTATAAAGAGGTCCTGGGTAGGACAATGCACAATACAGTAAACAATTTGATAACAGTAATAAGAGGGAAGTAGTAAGCAGTTTAATAGCATAGGAATAACAGTAAGTTAGTACAGTTTAAATATCATATAGGAAATAAGTGAATGTGTGTGTGTGTATATATATATATATATATATATATATATATATATATATACACACACACACACACACACACACACACACACACACACACATACATATATATAAAACACAGGTATTGTGGTACTGAATGCATGGTCTAGAGGTGTGAAACAATGAATGCCCCACCAAGCTCTTGAAAAACAAACTGTGATCAGAGCCAATGCAGCTGCAAAGTCATGTTATTGTCACCACAGACCCTACTTGATGTCTGGCTGCCTCGCCACATCTCACCTCCTTGGCACCCAATGTCACCTTTCTCCTAATGCCACCCTTCAATTTTAAAGGATACAGGATTAGTGAAGATGGCACTACACACAAAGTTTAACCAATTATTAGTTGCTGTTTTTTAATTTTGACCCCAGATTTTCAAGATACTCGTATGATTTGCCTTGTAAACATGACTTGTACCATTTATAGTATATTGGCCAAAATGTCATTTCACACTAGAAGTGTGGAAACATGTCTCATCCAGGATCTAAAAAATAACGTGTTACTTTTATGAGGTGGTGTGGAAAAATAGCTATGTTAAAAGTTTGGAGTCAAAATATTGAAAATTAGCAAACATATGCATGAACATTGAAATAGTGTAACATTCAGTTATAACCTGGGCATTTTAGATATTCATACACCACATTTTCAGCATAGCCTTCTTATTACCCCACCTCACGAACCCGTAGGTAAAGTTTGAATCCCTCCAAAATATCATCCTGCACCACTGAAATGTCATTCTATTGCACAGGTATGAAAACAAATTTTGGCCAGGATTTGAAAAAAGACAGCTGTCACAAATATGAGGTGGTGTGAAAAAAAGGTTATGTTGAAAATTTGGTGTCAAAATATTTAAAATTGTCAATGTTATGCGCAAGCATAGAAAACATTTAAATGTATGAACATAGCTTTGCCAGTTTTCCATATTCTGACCTCAAATTTTCAAAATAGATTTGTTCTGGCCCTGTTTCACTAACAAGGGTTTTGACATTTTTTAAATCCCCCATGAAAGGTGATTTCACAATGTGACTACAACATCATCTTTTGGGACAGATTTGCATAATTCCACTACCCATATTCATGAGGTGTAGTCCCAAAAAGGCCATGTTTAAAATGAGGGTGCAAAATATACTAACATGGCAAAGTTATGCATCAAAGTTCAACACCCCATTAAAATACATTGAACCACACTTACCTTAGTTTCTCATATTGCAGTTGCTGGTTCCAGAAGCAAGACACATCTGATTAGAGAGTTGACCTTTGCCCTGGAATGTGTTCAGGTGAGTGAGGGTATGTTTATGGAGGTGGGGTGATGGGTGCAGAGGGAGGTCAGGGTGGGGCAGGAGGAGGATATGTTTGGGGGGCAGATAAGAGAGGAACTGTTTTCTGTTTTACAGATTAAAAAAAAATTTGAGGAGCAGTTTTCTTTATTTCATGGGTTATTTCATAACTGAGGATTGGGTACCACAGTGTTGGGCTCATGTTGGCAGCACCAGGGGTGGGCACTACAGTACCAAAACTAACATAAGGAGAACAGGGGCAGGCAACTTTGAGGGGGGTCAAGAGAAGCAGTATCAGGGGAAGGCACCTGGTCCACTGATATAGATATAGCTATATCAACATTGGGAAGGGCAGAACGGTGACCTGGAGTGGAGGGGAGAAAGAAGTGGTACCAGGGAAGGATGAGTGGAAAACCTGGAGAGGAGGGAAGAAAGAAGTGGTACTGGGGGTGGGTACCCTGGTCCTCTAGATAGACAGATAGATGACTTATTAAGGCATATCTGAATTGCAAGAATGTCTTGCTTAGAAAACAGGATGTTAATTATTAAATTTTTTCAAGCACATCAATAAGGGCACACAGGTTTCACTACCAGGGAATAGGGCTATTCATAGAAAAAATGGTCCTCTATTTCTTCCTCTACTAATCAAAACTGGAGATATGGGCATGGAACAGAGTGCATCAGTTTCAGATGGCCATGTTCATTCTTCATCACATTTTTAAAAAGAACTAACAAAATGTGTGTTTCTATGTAAAAAAAATATAAATAATATGCAGACAGCATTATGTGTATTTCAACCCAGAGGAAAATGAACCAGCCTGCTTAGGTTCTTTGTCGTTTGTAGACATAGCAGCCTCCTCTTGGAACCAGCTACTTATTTAAATGCATAAAATAACTGTGTATGCTAGATTTAATGGAGCTGTTTTAGAAATGACTAACTATTGAATGCAACCTATCTCCTTTACAGGCTGTGTGTGAACTTGAGGGGGACTAATAATTCAGGGCTGGAGGGGCAATGGTGACAAAAACAGAGATGGACTGAGTTATGCAAGTGAGCACACTGATTGGCTGATGGTGTGCTGACTTCACATGCTCAGTCTCGATTTGTGTGCACAGGATGTAAAGCTGGGAGAAACAAAGAGATATGCCATTGCCAATGGCACCTTTTGCCAGACAAGATCAGAACTTCAGCCACCTAACTAAAAATGAGACTTCATGAGGTGGAATCAAGACTTCAGGACTGGACCAGCAAAAGAGCTACAAATCAGGACAGTTGAGAGGCATGATGCACTTGAGCAAGAAGAGGTGGCATTAGTAGGCAAATTAATCAAAGACTGGTATCCTGTTTAGTTGCAGAGTCTCTAGACTGAACAAACTAGATTTGTAGTGGCAATAATGTGTTAATATCCACAATGAACTATATAACTCGTTCTTGTTTTCTGAATTAACTAAATCAGATATGTCATTGCTTACTACCACCTTTCATGATGTCTGCAGATTTGCCTTAAAATTATTTTATCGTACATGCCATTGTACTTTACACCAATTGGCAGGCTGCTAATTTAAGTTGTTTATATAATTTAAACTGGTTGACAGATAATGTTTTAAGGTTATGGGCTGATTTTCCTTTATTTTAAATGTATGATTTCAAGACAGTTGATAGGACCCTACGCTCTAATGGTTTATTTAAACTCATTGTTCCAAATGTAAGCACAAAGATGGGTATGCGCGTTAATTCTGTAACTGCAGCAACTCACTGGAATAACCTTGCAGTGTCCTCACAACAAGGTCTGGGACATACAACTTTTAAAAAGTATCTTAAGAAACATTATCTTAGTTTTTTAATATGTGAGTGTTTTTGAAAATGTTACCTATTTGTTGTATTGTACTATGTTGGTGCCATTGTTGTTATTGCTATGTGTAATGTCTTTACTGTTTTTTACGGTCCCACATTGTACATGAAAAACGGCATTGGCTCATTGCACTTACCTGGTTAACAAATGTTTAAATAAAATAGAAAAAAAGTGGAAGAGGAAGCAACAACATTGTGTTGGACAAAGAGAGATCTGCTTCATTTCCACTCTAGTGGAAGGACACAGTTCTGGCGTATTCGCAATGACATGCTACCAAAGCCCTCCCACTCACAATGATGTGCTACCAAAGCCCTTTTCAATGTAATTGTACTACGTCAGCATAGCTCTTGCTATGCAGATAAAAATTAGCTCCTCTCACAAAGAAGAGACTAATGGTTTGTGATTTAGTATCCCAAGATGTGAAGTCGATTCAGCAAATATGAGTCTGCAAGGCTCCACTGACAGACAAGGGCAACTGGGTAGGATGCCCACTGCAGTTTCCTGGTGTTGAAATGGCCCTTGTTAGGACACCTGAGCAGTAGACTTGTTAAGATCTGAATGTGTTTCCTATATTGTGAACTGCCACCTGCACCATGCCGATGACCCAAGTTCGAAGCGAGCCTCGGGAGTCAGGAGTCAGCAGGGAGGGACATGGATCAAGCACCCACTGGACTGCTCTCCTCTCCAGCTGGGAAGGCATGGGTTGTCCATTGCTGTGATGACCCTGTGGAGACCGGAGGGCACCACGAGCTGCCGGGCTGCACATAAGGGGCATGAGTGATGCAGACAGGGTTGCTGTGTGCTGCAGCGTTAGATGCACACCACACACAGGGGAAGGGGGGTCTCGGGCTGGGCGATGGCCCTGCCAGAGCCACTGCCATACTCCCAATGCTGGTTCCCCACCACTGCCCCCTCTGTTTCCCCAGGTTGCAGTCCCCCAGCCTGGGGAACTGTAACAAACTTGAATATGGCGGGAGAACACAGTGGGCGGTAAAGCAAGTCAGTGAGCACAGTGGCCTGACAGAGTTCCAGGCTGGAGGGCTACAAACAGAAAGGTAAAAAAAATTAAAAAATATTGTGAACTGCTGTGGTCACCAGTGATCCGTGGCCCAAAGCCCCACCCACATCCACTGTTTTGGCCCCTCTCCTAATGAGAGGCTCATCAGAGAGAGGAAAGCACAGGCAGTATAAGTGCTGGTTTAAGCAGGAGTTATGGGCACCAATTTACCAACTCCCCCAGTGGTGTTCATGATGGATCTGCCCATTTGTGTCATGAGCTAAAAGATTAACATTGTACTTTGCTGGATTTCCCCTCATGAGCCTTCTCAAGCCTCCCCACAAAAAAAAAATCCAGTTGTGGCATACATTAGTGGTGGTACCTGCAGAACAATGGGGCATGGCCTAAGATTGAACAATATCCTGAGAGACAGCACCAGATGCCTTTTCTGATATCAGTACCTACAAGAAAAAAAAAGACAAGAAGAAGAAACTGGGACAGCCACTAGGGGCGCTAAACAGGATGGCAACTTAGATCACAGCTCTACAACCCAAAGGGATATATCCGTTATAATCCTTTCTTTTCTGACCAAGTTCTACCTCTTCAAACTACAGAAGTTACGGGAGTACTGTACAAGGAATCTGAAAATTGCTTTATTATTGCAGAAAGCTTTAATTGTAGTGGAAAAAATCTCTTCCAGAGGAGTGGCCTATTTTGAAGGGCAGGCCTACAGCATGGCTGAACTGCACATATCACAATCCTGGGAACAGCCCTCGGTGGAAATGATGCTTGGCCAACACATGGCACAGATGTTGCAGGTCACCTTGGTGACAAACCGCAATACCCAGGTAGTCCAAAACCTGGAGGCTAGGATGCTACATGCTGAGCAGAGGGTCTCAGTGACAGAGAGTCAGATTCAAGACCTGTCAGCAACACTAAGGGAGCAACAGCACACTATACAAATGATGCACAGCAAGATAGATGACCTCGAAAACCAAGGTCGGTGCAATAACCTTAGATTCTTGGGATTCCCTGAGCTCATGGAGGGGAAAGACACTGAAGGATTTCTGCAATTAGCAATATCAGAAATGTTTCAGCTAGATCCATAGAGACCCTTTCAGGTGGAACGAGCACACGGCACTCTGGCCCCCATGCCCATGGTCCAGGACAGGCCATGGCCTATTATCACTAGATTTATAGATTACAGAGAAAAAGAGAAGGTCCTGGCCAGAGCCCGAGAAAAGTAGCAGGTAATGTGGAGATCAAACAAAATCTTTATTTTTAAGGACTTTTCTAAAGAGCTGTCTGATAGATGCAGAGCCTACACTGAGGCAAGGCACACAATGCACAAACTTGGGCTGCCATTCTCCTTGAGATACCTGGTCACAACGTGGGTAGTTCACAATGGGGTTCTGTTTTTTTTTTACTCTCCTGACTCTCTCACAGAATTTCTATGCCACAATTGGCAGAAGGAATCTGAAGTAAATACCCCAAAGCCCCTGCCAGCAAAAGTTAGTGCAGAAGGGCTGGACCATCGCTCTCCTCCTCTGGTTAATTGGTCCAGGGTCTGGCAGGATATTAGGGACCAGACTTGTGAGCTCCCCCCCCGAGGGTGAACTGAAAGAGGCACTCTTCTAAAAAATATGGACACAGAAAGCACCCCTCGGAGCAAGAGCAGGCAGACATATCAGGAGCCATACACATGGACACAACAAATCCTGACTCCCTACAGGGTTTTCACACTTCCAACAGGTATGAATCTCTGCAACCTAGAACCTCGGATCCACAGCCAGACACCGTCGATGCTCCCGTGTTTGGCATGCCTTCTCCACTGAAATCAAGTCACCCCCTTACCAAAAAGTGTGGATTGACACTTCCTTACTTTTACCTTTTTCTTAAGATTTAAGTTCCCCTTAAATTCACTTGAAATTGCATTTATTCCACAGAAGCTGTTGTGGTTATTTCTTATCTTATGAGTGGCTTACTTTTGGCTGAATACGGAACAAAATATGCTAATTTTCAATCCTATTATTTTGGCCTGCAAAAAAAAATGCAAAAAAAAACCTGCTTCTTTTGAATGGATTTATTTGTACTTATTTTTGGCTTTATTTGAAGGTAAATATGCAAATTTGTAATCCTGTATTACTTCGGATTTTTAATAAATGTAAAATAAATGTTTTCTGTTTTAAGCCAAAAGAACTCCAAATGGATTACCTGTGGCTTATACTTGGCTGCATACACAACGAAATATGTAAATTAACAGGTTTTGCTTATATTTGGATTTCTTTTTAGAAAGATTCTATTTACACTGTAAATGCATTATCCATGGATTCAATGCATTTTCAGTATAAATAGAATCTTCCTATAAAGAAATTCAACTGTAACCAGAACCTGCTGATTTACATATTTCTGCATATGCAGCCAATTGTAAGGCATAAATAATCCATTATGATTTCTTTTGGCAAAAAACAAGCTTAGCTGTATCTTTGAATGTCTCTTTTTTGTGTAACAATACTCAACGATTTATTGTTTTTAACGAAAACCTAGCCATGTACTATCTTTGCTACCACATAAAGCTGTATAATTGTACTTGTTTATGAATGGACTGTTAATAACTCTGGGTTACTCCTGAAAATGGGGCGCTAGTCTCAGTGAGCCAGCCAGTCCACAAAGTTCTATAAATCGGTCAATGAATAAATAAATAAATAATTATGGGGACAGCATCTAGTCAGCACAGTAGAAACAGAACCAAAATTAGAAAATGTTTGTAAATGTGAGCAATGGTAAACATATAGATAGCAAAATACCAGCAGGTATGAGTAGGCACGTCCCGTATAATAATTCCAAATATCACAAAATCCCAACTAGCATCCCAAGTATTTCTCACTATTCATGGTACTCATACAAGGGAATTAATTTAAAAAAGACCCGGTCCTTTCCTAGGTGACAAAAGCTAGTTCCTAGCCAACACTCTCCACTTACAACACCACACCTTCCCTGTTCTGCCATACAGATAACAAAAAAAAAATATACTCTTGCCATTTTTAAAAGGCCCCTCCAGTCAACCCCCCACCCCGAGATCATCATTATTTATATGTGCTAGGTCCCCTACTGAACCACAAGCCATGATTTGGGGGCAACAGGTAGCAAGATATCCAGGATAACCTGCCCCCCCAATCCACAGCACATTCAGCCACCAGCTCTTTTCAGTCCACAAGCTGAATGACAGAGTGTAGCAGCTGCATGATCAGGAGGGAGGAGGCAAAGTGTGTGTAATTCATGAAGCTATGCATAAATCGATCTTCCTAGCCTTATCAATGACACTCACCACTCTGGACACTCCCTCTCACTCACTGGCGCCTTTCTGCTGTATTGAGCAGCTCACTAATAGAGCAGGTGGTCATATGCCATGGGTTGGGGTGGGGACGGGCCTGAATATCAATATAAAGCCAATTTCTGCAGTGGCTTTCTAAACCAGTAATCCACCTTTTAGGAATGTTCAGTGAAAATAATTCACCATTTAGAACATGAATTACGTCTCTGAACAGCTGTCCTAATCACACATGCTCCAGCAAACCAGACACAGGGCCTGGATTAGAGCAGGTAACAGGCAAACCCTCTCAAGAGCGCACATTTCAAAATGGGAACCAGTAAAAATAACTTTCAAGGACGGGGTGCTGTTTTGAAATCAGCACTCATGAAAGTATCTGCCCGTCACCTGTATGTTTTAGAAACAGCCTGCTCATATCATTACACATAGTGAGCCAGTTTCCTTGTAGAATGCATTGCTAACCTCGCACCTAGTGAGGTTAGTGACATCATGAGGGCACTCAAGTCTCATGCTCACGATGTCACTAACCTCAGCCAGTGTAAGGTTAACAGTTTGTTCAGCATGAAGTGCGGTTCAGTATTCTCTGTCTGTGCCTGCAGCCATACCACCTTGGAGCCTTAAATGTCATAAGTAAACAAGGTTGGATTGGTTTAGTGGAGACCTCTAACAAACACCAGTTAGGGAAAATGCTGAAAATAGATCTTTTCTCTATGTGAAAAATACAAAACCAAGTTTACACATTACAAAGGTGTTTTTACCTTGTTATATGCATCTCACCTTACAGGGCAGTTAGGTAATTAAATAGGACTTACCTATCCCATCAGAGTCAGGGAATCCAGAGTTGGGGTGTCCTCAGTTTGGGGAATTCTGGTAGGACCTGAAAGGGAAGAACAAAGAAGGTTAAGAAGACACAACAGGTCAGAGATCCTAGAGGAGAGATTGTGGGGATGGTAGAATTAAATTAAGATACTTATCTGATTGATATACAGTCTGGCCAGACCTGTAGAATTAAGGAGAAAAAACAGGTTAGTACAGAGAACATATAGTAGCAAGGGACATAATGGGTGCAGAGGAACAGTGGGGTCTGAGGGCTTGGCTTGCCGTGACCAAAAAGTATACTAAATAAAAAATTAAAAAATAAGCGGGTACAGTACAGCAATGGAGTAAAAGAAGGGGAGTTTTATATTGGAGGCTCAACAAAACCCCTTAGCGACCCTAGGTGGCCTGCTGGTGGCCAGCACACTTTAGCAGTATCTCTAATGGGCTAGTAGGGATGCTTCTGGGCTAGTGGTCCCTGCATTATTTAAAAAGGGAACACTTGTGATTGAGTGGTCTTGAGTTGTTCCAGGAGGCCTGTGTTGGTATAGCCCTGGTGTTGTTGTAGGCCAACTGCCTCATTGCCAGTGGCAAATGTTGTGGTTTTTTTTTGTTATTTTGCTTAACCTTCCTTGGTATCTAGTGTGTGGTGGTGGGGGGGGGGTCCTGAGCCCTGATATGTAGAAGGCAGGTAGGTTGATCAGAAAACTGCTGACCAGAAATGCTGTGGATGTTGCTATGCAGCCATCAGTTTAGCGCTACTGCACAACTGTGACAGCGCTGGCAGGCACTTTCAACTCACAACCCACACAGAGTTCAGGCTGTAGCCTGCTCCATGTGGGCAGTAAAGAAGATGGAGATTTTGGGGAGTGGGAGATGGTTGGGCCAAATATGCCTCCCTCTATCGATCAGCCACAAAGTGGCTATGTAAAGAGCCCTCAAGGGGCTGGTTAAGAGGGTCCAGAGGGGAGCATGGAAAACAGCAAGCACTGCACACAATAGAGCTACACAGCAGCTAATGTCAGAGCACAAGGAGCCAACTAAAGGATTGGGTGGATGGAGGAAAACAGCATAAGGTCCAGGAGAGACCATAAAAAAAAAAAAAAAACACTGTGAGCCCCGACATGCTATAAATATAAATAAGTTTATGCAACAGGGTAGACATAAATGGAGTGTGATAAATCCTTTATCTGTGTAACTGTGTGTATGAATGCAGACTCATACATTTATACACAGTTATTACTACGTTATCCTCCAGTAATATACACAGTAGACTGTCAGACAACCCCACCCCCACTGTCTGGCACTACATACCAGTATCTCGTCTTAGTTTTGTTTCTAGCAGTGTTCAGGTTGCTCATCCCTCATCCACCCCACCTGCCACTTAGTCATCAGTACTTCTAACTTCTCCCGACTACCATGCAGTAGTAATTTGTTTCTGTTAACAGTTTTTTTGGAGGTATATATATTTTTTTGCCTTTATCATCAAAGCTTTGTTCAACTAGTTGCTCCAAACTGCTCCAGCTGTCATACTCCTCTGCATGCAGCACTCTGTTCTCTCCACACCTCTTGATATACAAAGTAGACACCCATTTTTTTTTAACGTCTTCTTTGAAAACTGGACAAGTGAAAATACCTCCTTGGTTTCCCAACATTGCTACAACTGCCACCAGATTCCCTCCTCCCCCAACATTGAGAAAACCATCACTTTTTTCCAAAACTGCATGCTCAGACCCTGCTTGTGATGACCCCTCACTCCCTTTCTCACACTTCTGCTTTGGTTTCCCAATCTCACTACAACTGCCACCAGAGGCTCCTGCCAGCACACAGAATTGTCTAGTAACAAAAATGGACACAAAACATTTATTCAAAAAGCTGCCTATTTACAAACTCCACAAAGGACTCTGTTCCACTTGGGTTTCCCCTGAAACTTTAACAACTGCCACTACTCCCCCAGGACTCTGCTCTTCCTCAACCGCAAGTAACTAAACTATAGGAAACAAAAGCAGATCAATTATGTTATTTTAAATAAAACAAAACAAAAGAAAAACAATGACAGCTGTAAAAAAAGCAGTGTTACTAACCCACAGAAACACAGAATCTGTCAGCAGAAAAAGAACCACTTAGCCCACCTAGTCTGCCCAGATGTTCCCTGTTAAGTCCTTCCCCGAAAACCTTAAATGGTCTTGTGATCCTCCCACTTCCCTGCTTATTTACAGATATCCCCCATGTCTATGCCACACATCCTTTAAGCCCTCCCACCATTTTTTCACCTCCACCACTACTGCAGTCAGTCTGTTCCAAGTGTCTACTACACTTTCAGTGAAGTAGTAATTACTCACATCCCTCTTACCCCCTGAAGCTTCATCACATGCCCCCCGATCCAGGTGGTCTTTCTCATTTGAAGGAAACCCCCCCTTGCACCCAGTTTACCTATGTTAGGTACTTGTGAGTCTCCTTCATGTCCCCTGTTGAGCTCCTCTCTTTTAGGGTGTACATGTTGAGAACTCACAGCCTATCCACACGGGGCTTTTGGTGCAACCCATGCACCATTTTAGTTACTCTTTGAACTGATTCTACTCTATGTTTTTTTCTGGGTCTTACTAATGAGTGATATACCTGCAACACCACCACCACCCCCGCCGCCGCTTTCCTCCTTCTGCTGATGGTATTGCTCCCTATGCACCCCCACATCCTATTAGTATTACCCACTGCTTTGTAACATAGCCCTGCAACTTTAAGATCATGTAATAACCCCAAGGTTCCTTTCCTGCTTAGTGACCGTCAGTACCACACCTCAACCCTACAAAACAGCTTCTGGAGTCCTATGCCCTAGGTGCATGATTCTGAACTTTCTGGCATTGAACACCAACTGCCATGATCTTGACCACTCCTCTAGTTTCTCCAAGAGCCATATGCACTCTCTGTCTCTCTCTGCTCCCTTCTTAATACCCACCTTACATATTTTGGTATGGTTCTTACTTACTTGGTATTACTTGGTATGAAAGAACAGAAGAAGGCCAGAGCCCATCGAGACTGTTCCCCACACTATGTGGGACATTATTTACTGTATCTATTATCCCTCAACCAAACATCTAATTTGTTTTTAAAGACAGTGGAACTAGTTGCCTCTACCAATTCTTGTGGCAAGGTGTTCCATACAATGGATGCTCTTATTGGAAAAAAGTTTCTCCTTTTGCTGGTTTTATAAGTTTTTACTTCAAGCTGTTTATTATGCAGTCTCGGAACATGTTTCCTTTTGGAGAGTATTAGACCACATTTTTTCATTAGATCTGGTGAATTTATTAAATTAAAAACCATAAGCATATCACCTCTTAATCTTCTAGTCTGAAGAGAAAAGAGACCAGTAGCTTTTAATCTGTTCTGATAATCCAAGTTTGTTAATCTTGGAATCATTCTACTTTCTCTCCTTTGAACCTGTTCAAGAATTGCTATGTCTTTTTTTTGGTTTGGATTCCAGAAAGGGCAGCCATAGTCTAGATATGGTCTAATGTATGCCCTATACAATGGAATAAGGCATTGTTCAGTGCGATTAACAAACGTGCATTTTATTTGCCTCAAAAGTCTGTTGGTCATGCAAGCAGTTCTAACACAGTGATCATTTGATGTAAGTTTATTATTAACATATATCCCTAAATCTTTTTCACAATTTGATGAGTGAAGTGGTAGTCCATTTATATAATATATCGTTTTTGGATTATTTACACCGAAATGCACTACTAAACATTTGTCTTGATTATATGATTTTCATTTGCCCAAAGTGTTAATTTTTCCAAATCCTTCTGTAATGCAGAAATATTTTCTTGATTATTAACCTTACCCCCCAATTTAGTATCGTCTGCAAATTTAACCATGAAGTTATTTGGCCCTGTTTGTAAATCACTGATAAAGAGATTAAACAATGTTGGTCCCAAGACCGACCCCTGTGCTACACCACTTATCACACTACCTGAATCAGACAAGATATCATTAATTCTGACTCTCTGAGAATGATTTGTCAACCAGTTTAAAGTCCAGTTGACAATATCAGGTGGCAAACCTAGACTGTGCATTTTAGTAATGAGTTTTTCATGTGAGACTTTATCGAAAGCTCTACTAAAGTCCAAAAGAATTACATCAGTAGGGATACCCACATCTAGTAGAGTACTTATATTATTGTAAAAAGATATCAGATTGGTGGTGCAGGAATACTTGGAGTACACCATGCTGATTTGAATCATAAATTCCTAATTTTTACAATCTTGTTCTATTAGAGACTTCATTACTCGTTCCATTAATTTACCAGCCACTGAGGTCAGGCTAATTGGACAATAATTTTGCAGAGAACCTCTATTGCCTTTTTTAAATATGGGAGTAACTCTTGCTGAACGCCAAACATTTGGTACAATCCTTTCTTGTAAGGATTTGTTGAAGATAGTTGACAAAGGTATTGAAATATTTATAGAGGTTTCAATCAGAAACCATGGATGAATACCGTCTGGGCCTGGACTAGTATTTTTTTTTAGTTTTTTGATAGCCTGTATAATGTCAGTTGGATAGAACCTATGATAATCTACGTGGTGAACTTTAAATGTACTACTAGGTGATTTTTGAGAGAAGACAGAACAAAAGTACTTATTAAAGAGATTTGAGGTTTCTATATCGGATAGAGAAGAGCCATTGGTTATAATGGGACCAATGGTCCTTTTTTTACTATTTATATAGGAGAAAAGAGATTTGTGACAGTCTTTTGTGTGAGCTAGTTTAAATTCTAGCTTATTTTTTTCCAATTTAATAGAATTTTTTTAAGTTTTTCACAGATAGTCTGTATTTATGTAATAGAGTAGTTTTAAATGGAACAGAACTATTCTTAAGTTTCCTAAAAAGTTTAATTTTTATTTTAATCTGATTTTTAATTGTCTTGTTGAACCAAGGGAATTTTTCCCTTATTATTAAATTTTCTCTTAGATGGAATAAAGGTATTTTCCAAATAATGTACAATGTTTTTAAAAAAGTCCCAAGCTTGTTGTGTTGTACAATTAAGAAGATTAGATTCCCAGTTTATGTTTTGCAAATATTCATTGATTTAAAAAAAAATTGCTTTATTATAGTTTTTTATTCAATATAACTTCCTTTGTGTAGTTTTAAACTGTTGAATTTCTAAAAGAATAGATGAATGATCATTGGTCCCAAGTGGATCCCAAATTTATAAATTGCTAATTTGTTGCTCTATGTTAGTAAATAATAGATACAAAATATTAGGACCTTGAGTGGGTTCAGTAACAAGTTGTTGTAATCCAGTACTAACTACCACATCTATTAGTCCTTTCTCAGTATAGGACTGTCCTGAGAATGAGTCCCAGTTAATATGAGGGAGGTTAAAGTCACCAAATATTACAGTACCTTGAGATTCTGAAAATGTGTAATTTCTTTAAACATATCAGTTGTGTAATATGAATTTGCAGATGGAGGTCGATAGATGTTACCAATAGTTATATAGGACTGCTCCTTCAATAAGATTTTAACCCATATACTTTCCAAAGGAAAGAGAGAACACACTTTAAAAGAAGGAATATCATTTCGTATATACATACCAACTCCACCGCCTTGCTTATCTAATCTGTTTTTATGATATAACTTATAACCTGGAATTTCTCTGGACCAAATTGAGGATGCATCCCACCAAGTTTCAGTTACTCCCACCACACCTATATTTAAAGTTTTACATTCGGCTTCGAGTTCTGCTAATTTGAGTTGGTTTAAAGATCTTGCATGCAAAGCTAGGTATTTACATTTAGTTGTAATAATATTTTGGTAAGTATTTAGAGTCTTGGGAAAAGACCCATTCTCCCCCATTGTTTTTAGTTTAAACAATGATTTATGATTTTAGTGATACTTTTTCCCCATAAGTGTATTCCATCTCATGACTGAGATGTAAACCATCCCAGCAAAACAAGGAAGAACGATCTGAAAATGATTCCCAGTGGGTAATACAGGGTATATCTTCCTTAAAACACCACTTTCTCAGCCATACATTTAGGGCTTTGATTTTCTGCGTCATGGTAGATGTTGCTCTCGGGACAGGTAGAATTGCAGATATACATACACAGCATCCCCTATCAAGTAACAGGTTACATAACGCCACATAGTCCTGTTGTAACTGATTAAATGGGGTGTTGTTTATATCATTAACACCAGCATGTGTGATAACCAGTGGATTTTCCCCTGCATTTTGTAAAATTTTAGGCATCATGGAGGTAATGTCAGATACCCTGGCTCCACGGAAGCTAGAACAAGTATGGTTGCTCTTGTCACTATTGCATACCGCCCTGTCAATGTGCTTAATGATTGAATCTCCCAGGACTAACACTTGTTTTGAGACAGTAAGGGTACAAGAATCAGAAACAGGTGATTGTTTAACACACTCTGGAGTGATTAACTTAATAGGTATTGATTTGGTAGCTTGAGCCTTACTAGGACAAATATTCATGGGCATTAACTCCTGATTGAAAAGTGTTTCTAAACCATTATTATCAACAGAGGGTGATGCACAGGATAAATCATGTAGCACTTCATTATTTGATACAGTCAATTGCTCAAACCTATTACGAGTTTCAATAGGGGCACTATTGTGTATTTGACCACCTCTCCTTTTTTTAAGAGGCTTTGTGACAATGATCCAGTCATCATTATCATGGTTGTCTGCAAAAAGGCGTTACCTTCTCTGCCAGTTGTTCTGCAGTGTCACTTATGAAGCCAGTCCTAGTACAGAGCCACGCTGCTCACTGATCCATCACTGCAATGTAAACCATCACCCTCTGCCATCTATTAACCAGTTATTCCCTCTCAGCTACTTCTCTTTTTTCACCTGCATCTCTGATCGGCTCCTTTGCACTACAGCACCATCATACTGGCATCTACCAGGACTTGCTTCACTGTAGAATGAATCCAGTATGTGGAGGAGATGCCTGGGTAGCCAGGATAGTCTCACATGTTCTTCCAACCACTAGGATGTGAGCAGCAAGGGTGCACAAGCATGTGCACAGATGTGCATGGCTAAGCACCAGCCAACATCTTCCCACCCATGAGTTGCTCCCAGCTGCACTACTAACTTGTGATTACTCAGTTGGCAGCACAACAGCGGAGCTGACAGTCCTCCCTCCCTGGAGGAGAGCATCTCCTAGATCACTTGATCCTCCTTCTACCCCCAGTGGGCTCCTGACAATGTGAGCTCATTTCTGAACTCAGGTGATCTGTGCCTCGAGCTGTAGCGCTACCAATGAGCTGAAGGACTGTCTCATTAAACCAGTTTCTATTAAATTCACCACTTTGGATCCCCCATGGCTGTTCATTCCTTACTCACTCTCCTGAAGGGCACTATGTTGAAGGCCTTACAGTACAGATAGCAGCACACTGCTTCAAGGCAGCTCTCTCACAAACAGCTCCCTGACAAATAGAAGTGCAGAGTGTCAGTTCTTTAGGATTCCCCGTTGTCATACCTCCCTAAAATGAAGGTGATTTGCACATAGAGCTGCACTCTGGTTCAACTCCTTCAGTAATGAAGTAACTGCAACCACTACTCTGGGCTCATTTAAGAAGAAGTTGCAGCAACATTTAGTTGCGCTTGCTAATGCTAGCTGAGACTGCTTCTGCTAACCTTCCGTAACCGCTCCTCCCCACTGATTTCCTGCACTTCATCCTCCAATAGCCCCACTACCTTCTCCCACTTCTCTTCTCACCTACCCAGCTCCAATCTCCCTCACACATCTCTCCCCTGGCTCTCTTGCCTACCCTCTGTACCTCCTCTGTTTCCACTTTGAGTCATCCCTCCCCCCTCCTTCTGCCACAATATCTCCACCTCCTCCCCCTCATCTCCATACATACACCCCACATGTCCACCCCTGTCTAATCTTTACTCATCTGCTACCTCTGCCTCCTTCCTTTCATTGCCCTGACACCCCACCCTCTGCTCCACCCCCAGTCACTCCCTCCATTTCTTCTTTCCCTCCCTCCTACCCTGCTTTCCCTAACAACAAAGTCCCCTGGGCTGATTCCCTACTCTCCCCCTTCACTGTCCCACCTGCTGACTAGACCCCCCAGCTCTCCTAACTGAACAATCCACTACCCACCAAGCCATGTGGGTTTCTCATCTCTCCTTATGTATGTCCCTCCCTATTTACCCCACACACCCCCATGTGTGACACTATTGTCCGTAAAGGAATGTTCACTGTATGTCGCCATCTTATGTGTGAAACAGTTGTTTGTAACTGGATGTTGCCTGGCCCTTTGCCTATCAGAATAGATTGCTTAATGTACTGCCTTGTCGCCTCCATTCATTGTAAATGTTGCTAGCAGTCCAGCTAGCAGCATACTCTGTACCTCTCTGTAACTTCCTTGACGTGGCACCTATGTAGAGATTCTAGCTCTATTAGTGTCTTCCAAGATTTTTCAATAAAAAAAATGCTATTTATGTCAATTTAAAGCAAAGAAATGGTGACCTACCTGTTGCTTTGGTATGCCATGTCCAGATTTATCTGTGGTTCAAGAAGTGAACCTAAAAAAAGAGCATACATCGAAAACTACTCAGACACAAAGTTTATGTCAAATTCATGTAGCCACAGCAAGACTACTTTTGCTGTCCCTACTGCCACACAAAATACATGACAAATCTGTTCCTGTACAGTTGGGTTAAATGGCAGAGGGAATCAGGCTGGTGGAACCAGCAGTAAGTATGGTTGGATCTTTTTTTTTTAATATTTTCATTCCTCAGCAGCAGAGTGCAATGACCTGGCTACGGTGTTGAGAGACAGAGCTAGTAACATCAATGGGTTGGAACCAGTTGCAGTAGGTCAAGCCACAATAGACAGTTTGGGACAGATCTCCTTTCCTCTAACTTCTAAGAAGAATGACCATAGAAACATGCAAATTGATCCCAGATAAAGACCGGTGCTGTCCCAGTTCCCCACCACCCTCTGATCTCTTGCCTTGGTAAAATTAAGGCTATCCCTGGTGCCTAGTGCCCCCCCCCACCCTCCAATCTCCAGCCCTGGTAGAAGTAAAGATCAGGAGTTAATAGGAGACCTGTGCCAGTCCTGGTTCCTAGCTGTCCAGAGTGCCATACACTAGAGGAAAGGCAAGGCAAGGCAAATTTTATTTAGAAGATGCCCATCCCAGAGGCTGTGGGTGCTGAACATTTAAAAGAAAATACATATTATACATTCTAAATAAAAACATAACAATATCACAGATATAGCATAATATATAAATACAATGGCTTAGGTAAAAAGCCAAAACCTGAAAAAGTCAGTATTGACCTGACATAGATTCTGAGACAGCAAGAACTGTAATAAGCAATCCAGGAAGGCTTGATTAACTAAGAAGATCTTGAGATGGGCCTTAAAAACCTCCACAGTAAGGGCCTCCCTCACAGCTGGAGTAAGCAAATTCTACAGGATGGGAGTGGCAACACTAAATGCTCTGTTGCCAGCTGTTTTTAGCCTTGTCCTGGGAATCACAAGAAGGCTCCTAAAGGAAAAATGGAGGGGGTGGGTCGGGCAGCAGGAATAAGAAGGTCCTTCAGATAACCAGGGCCCAGGCCATGTAGGGCCTTAAAGGTGAGTAAACCCACCTTAAAGAGGACCCTCCACCTAACTGGCAGCCAGTGCAGTTGACGCAGGATTGGAGTGATATGACAGTATTTAGACTGTTCAGTCAACAATCTTGCAACCTTGTTCTGCACCAGCTGCAGTCAGCGCAGGGTACCCCCAGAGACCCTGAGATAGAACATATTACAGTAGTCCAGCCTGGACATCATGAAGGCATGTACCAAGGTAGGGAGGTCCTGCTGTGGAACTAGGGGCTTTATTCTGGTGATATTCCTCAGATGATAGAAACTGGTACGGACTGTGGAAGACATCTGAAACTCAAGTGTCAATCCACTGTCCAGAATAACGTCAAGATCCCGCACCCTAGAGGAGGCCTTCAATGGTACAGAGCCAAGAAAAAGCCCAATATCCACACCAGAGGCCAACCTATCACACCCTCTGTTCAACTCCACCACCAGTACCTCCATCTTATCAGGATTCAGTCGCAACCATCTGGAGGCCATCCAGTGATTGATTTCCATGAGGCAGCTATAAAGCACTTCCACTGCACAAGATGTTCCAGGGGCAAAGGAAAAATACAGCTGGGTATCATTGGCATAGCAATGAAAATCCAAGCTGTACTTCCTAATGAGCTCTCCCAGGGGCAGCATGTACATGGCAAACAACATCGGTGACAGGACCGAACCCTGGGGAACCCCACATAACAGGTGGCCAGGAGAGGAGGAGAAATTCCTCATCACCACCCTCTGCCTCCTGTTAGATAGAAAGGACTCAAACCAGCAGATGACCATGCTGGTGAGTTTGCAGAATTCCCTTAGGCAGTCAAGTAACACCCGATGGTCAACCGTGCAAAATGCTGAAGAGAGATCGAGGGGAACAAGGATTGTCCCCTCTCTTCGATCTCTAGCCCTAAGGCAGTCATTATGCACCCGAACCAGCACAGTTTCTGTGCTATGCCTCACAAGAAACCCAGACTGGAGTGGCTCATATAAATCATGAGCCACAAGATGCTCCTCAAGCTGAAGTGCCACCACTTTCTCCACAATCTTACCCAAGAATGGAAGATTGGAGATAGGATGATAATTCACCTTGATCTCAGGGTCCAAAGATGTTTTTTTCAGAAGGGGTCTCACCAATGTCTCTTTCAAGACATCAGGAAAGACCCTCTCTGACAAGGAGCACTGGACAATCAAGACAAATACCAGGCCAACGGAGTCAACACATCTCTTTAAGAAACGAGTTGGTGCCGGGTCCAGTTCACAGAAGGTGTGCTGAAGCCTGGAGGCAATCTCAATGACCTCAGCCACCTCCACCAGTCTAAACTCACCCCAACCAGGTGGAGAGCCTCCGGCACCCATAGCAAACACTGTCAGCCAAACTTTGACCCACTGGCAGAAACCCTCTGCCTGATGGCAGACACCCTGTCCAAGAAGAACCGAGCAAACTCTTCACATAATGCATTAGATTAGGCTACCTTTGGCTGTAGACAGGAAGGATGGAGAAGCCTGCCCACAGTCTGAAAGAGCATAGCTGGTCAGTTCCTCCTGGCAGCAATCTCCCTGGACAGGAATTCTGCCTTCTTATGGTTGATTGCTCCCTGGTATGCACTATAGTGCATACGCAGGGCCAGTTTGTCTACCTCCAGGCCAGAATTCCACCAGTAGCACTCTAATCTCCGACCCAGTCTTCAACCCCTTGAGCTCACCATCATACCAAGGGGACCTCAAGTGAGAAGATCTGGGTCGTACATGGACTGGTGCGTGGGAGTTGAAGGGGGTGGGACAGGGTTATCAGATGTGAATAAGAGGGTAGGAAGGGAGCTGTTTGAGGAGAGGCAGTGGACCAACAGGGTATACTTTAGAAAAAGGCAATGGGAGGGAAGGGCACCCCAGTGGATCATCAGGATGTTATACCATGACAAGGACTAGGAGATTAGAATGGATGGCTGCAGCACCCCCAGCCTTTGGAAGGGGGCAGCTATGCACTGAATTAAGTAGAGATTTTTGGCAACTGTAAACAACTTTGCTTAGGGAGTTGTTCAGTGCCACCAAAAATAATTCCCACTGCACAAGTATTCAAGGGTAGACAGCCTCATTTACATAGAAGAAGTGGTACTGCAGCACCTTGGCTTAAAGTGCACATGGAGCTCACAATGCCTGCAACAGGTGTACTGCTATTGTAGTCTTTCTAGCTATGAAAAGTTTCATCAGTTGATGGCTATATAGAAAAATATTGAACCTGACGGATTAACAATGACCAACAATAGTTACAGTATGACTATTGGTATTCAATAGTTTGTCTTGAGAAGTCAAGATTTTTCCATTATACACCCTAAAAATTCAGGTCTGACCACCATAGCCACCATCATTTGGTGCCTGGAGGGCCAGCCCCATGGTGCTGAGGGTTGAAGCACTGGTGCCACAGCTTGCACTGTGCCAGTGACCCATGTGGGGGAGGACGAGAAGCAAGATCAAGCCATGGCAAGGCAGCTCTCTCCTACTAGAAGGGACTGGAGGCTCCCTAACCACTGACCACCAGCCAGTGGAGGACGGAAGTGGGCACTGACCGGGAGATCCGGCAATGGGTGGAAAGTGTCTGAGCTGGCATCATGGGGCGTGCATGCGCATGCCTCCACGCACATGACACCTGTGTGCTGGGGCCCTAGTGAATGGGAGAAAATAGGCACAAAACCAGAAAACTATAAGTAAAAATCTGGTGCTTGGATAAACCGTCACACAACATGGTCGGCCACCCTCCCCACCACTGGATCACCTTTCCAGGAACCAGATCAAGCTCTCCTCTTCAGCCCACAGTCCTCCATGCAGCTTGAAACCCTTTCTGCCCTAGCTTTCCACAAGTTGGGCATACTCCCTGGAGCTACACCACCCTACAGCCCTGCCACTTCTCTCTGGTGACCAGCCTTCCTGCATCCAGACCATCATCCAGATTTGTTTCAATTCCATTGAGCTACCAAGGTGACTACTGTGGTACCATGTGTCAGTGGTAGCATAATGGGGCACTTGCAGTGTTAATAACATGGTTTTATTCCATGCCTTAAGCTGGTGGTACCACAATGGTCATGCAGCATGGTATCACGTTGACCACATTTTAGGGAGGAAATCTGCCAGTGGAGGGATCCAAAAGAATAATTAAGAGACATCCAACAAGATCAGACATCCTTCACAAAAGAAAGAGTCCTACAAGAACTCACTAAGCTCAGGGTGGACAAGGCAATGGGACCTGATGGCATACATCCCAGGTCACTAAACGAGCTAAGGGAAGAACTAGCAGAGCCATTAGCAGAACTGTTTAGTGAGTCTCTGAGTACAGGAGAGATCCCAGAAGACTGGAGAAGGGCTTATGTGATCCTGCTCCACAAGAGTGGTAGTAACGGAGAAGGCAGGGAATTACCAACCAGTCAGTCTTACTTCAGTAGTGGGCAAGATTAAGGAAAGGATAGTGCAACACCTGGAATCCATAGGGGCACAGGATCCAAGACAGCATGGGTTTACAAAAGGAAGGTCCTGTCAAACTAATCTCATAGATTTCTTTGACTGGGTAGCCAGAGTGGTGGACCAAGGGGAGCAATAGATGTCGCCCCTTGACTTCAGCAAAGCTTTCGACACTGTTCCACATAGAAGATTGATAAATAAGCTGGGTAGGCTCAGGGTGGATCAGAAGTTGGTCAACTGGGTGGCAAACTGGTTGACGGGCAGAAAACAGAGAATGGTGGTAAATGGTATGGTATACAGTAAGAAGAGATGCAGGTCACAAGTGGGGTACCTCAGGGATCAGTCCTGGGGCTAGTCCTCTTTAATATCTTCATCAGTGACATTTCAGATGGACTAGAGGGTAAGTTTGTCTGTTTGCAGATGACACCAAGATCTGCAACAGAGTAGAGGAACCAGATGGGGTGGGCAGAATGAGAAGAGGTCTGGATAAACTAGCAAAATGGTTGGAAGAGTGGCAACTGGGATTTAATGCAAAGTAGTGCAAGATCATGCACATAGGGAAGAGAAACCCTGAAGCCACCTATAGGCTGGTAGAAGAGTTGCTGGCAGTCACAAAGGAAGAAAGAGACTTGGGCATCATCATCACCGATGACCTGAAATCATCCAAGCAGACCTCTAAAGCAGTAGGTAAGGCTAGGGTGATGTTAGTGTGTATTAGTAGGGGTATCACAAGTCATAAGTGGGAGGTAATAATCCCTCTTTACAAGACACTGATTAGGCCCCATCTGGAGTACTGCATGCAGTACTGGAGGCCCCACCTGCACAAGGACATTAACCAAATTGAGGCAATCCAGAAAAAGGCAACCAAAATGGTGCAGGGACTGCATCAGAAGACATATGAGGACAGATTAATGGAGCTCAATATGTATGCCCTAGAGCAAAGGAGGGAGAGAGGTGATATGATCGAAACATTCAAACACCTTAAGGGCATTAACAAGGTGAAAGTCTAGCATGTTTCAAGATAAGAAAAATAGCAGGACAAGAGGACACAGCATGAGATTAGAGGGAGACCGATTAAGGGGTAATCTGAGGAAGTTCTTTTTCACAGCAAGGGTGGTGGATGCATGGAACGGCCTACCTCAGGAAGTGGTGGCTATGAATATAGTGCAGGGCTTCAAACAGACATGGGATAGGTATAAGGGAGCAATACAGATGAGTATGAATAGATAGGCCACTGACAGAGCAAAGGCCGACGGCACATTTATAAGGTAGAAAAAGAAATGGGTAGACTGGATGGGCCTTGCGGTCCTTATCTGCCGTCAACTTCTATGTTTCTATGTTTCTGTCTTTAATGTAGGTGCCATCCAACCTCAGCCTATCATGAGCTGTACATTGGAAATCCCACCAAAGTTATCGATACACCAGTCATGCCCCTCGTCTATCCTACACACTGTCCACCTAGCCTCACAACATGGTGCCGAAAGGTATAGCCTTAGTGCAGTAACCCTCCTTGTTCACATGGAAAGCACAAAGTGACTTTGCAGGACACTCTTTCTCCCTACAAAAATGGAAACAAAATAAATGGCCCTGGTTCTTTTTCCAGATGTAGGAGAAAGGTCTTCCTGGGAGTGCAGACAGTTTCTGTCAATGCCGGCACTGCCACCATGAGTTACTCCAGTGAAATCTCCTTGAAACACAACTAACACAGCAGCTCAGCTAAGAAGTGACTTTCATTTAGCATGGTATCCTCTACTTTGCTGCAGGTGGGGCAGGAATTGTTAGAGATCACGATGCCACCACATCTGAAAAAAAAAGATATAAAGTCTAGTCTCCAAATGTACGGTAAGGGGTAAATCATAGCCACATATTGTAAAAGGAAGTATGATTTTTTTGAGAAGTCATAATACACATAAATTGAAAGCTTCTGTTTCATCTGTGAATCTTCAAGCGCTGCCCTTTTGAAGTGACTTCTTCCAGTTGTTGTCAGGAAGATTGTGAGACCAAAAACAATACAACAAAATCTGGTTCATAAAGTTTGGCAATTTCCACCACTAAACCAGAACTAAATTATTCAGGTCCTATAAAAGCCTGCTTTTAATACATTAAGTTTTAGCATTAGAGACAAACTGGTATCTGAAGTTCCTGCAAAACGAAAGGTTTTGCTCTTTATATGAAAAAAGCACAAATAATAAATACTACATGCGCCTGGATGCATAAGACACAATGGAGATCCCTAATCCTGACAAATCCTCCCGACAACTGCACCATGATGGATCTAAGAAAACGAGATCTAGCAGAAAATATACAGTAGAGGCTTAAGGTCATCACCGCGAACCCAGTATGAACATCAAAGCCATTACCAACCAGCCCATTAAAGAGGCCATACAGTAAAGTGAAATATAACAGTTTCAATTGTTTGAGACATACTAAAGGTATTTTATATGCTTCCAGAACAAAAACAAATAAGGATGATAGACTCTATCAAAAGCTTTTCTTGGTCAGCTGCAACCACACACCCTAACAGTCCTAATAAGACTGCAATGTTCTATCACATCTTGAAGAATCATCAAAGCATGCTGAATTCTCCGATCTAGGAGCCCACAGTACTACTATGGAGAAATCACAAGAGAAGCATATCCCTTTAAATGGTCATTTAAAATATAGTACAAAGATTTAATAATCTGTGTTAACAACACAATAGGCCTCCAAATGCTAATACTAGATTTATCTCCTTTTAGAGGTTGATCAGTAATCCCTCAGAAAGAAGGGAATATCAGAATTAAAAAGTGTGCATACACAGTTTCTAAGCTGGCTGCAATCTGGTGACTAAAGGTTTATAAAATAAGTGAGGATGCCATCCAAACCAGGAGAAGTATTATTTGTCAAAGTCTTAATAGCATGTACTGTTTCTAATTTAGTGATAGGGGCATGTAATTTAATTATCTCAGCCAGAAAATCAGGGACCAGCACTGTGTGCAGAAATGTCAAAATGTCACTCTCCTGAATGGAAGTATGTGGCCAAAGGGTCTCATAATGTCACTGAATTAATTCTCCCAACCCCTCTGGTGAACTACCCATCTTCCCTTCTGAGGAAATCAAGAAATCCATATTCATACATTCTTTAATTGTATTACATGCTTCAAAAGTGGTCCCCACATGAGAGTCTTTTGAATGCCATTGTACAACATTGCCTGAATTATCTGAGCCCTATCATACTAGTAAATTTTCATATAATACTTAATGGCAGTAATCTGTGGTGAATAATCATGCATGGAAACATTGGCCAAAGCATACTAATTGTAACCCCCAGGAAGCTTCACCCATAGGACTACTACCCTGTCTGCCCCACGGGAGGCAGGGTGAGGGCCCAGATCCGTTGATGGGTGCCTCCACCCAGAGGTCGGGGTTAGTACAATAAGACTACTCGGTTACAGCCCTCTGGGCTACTGCAACCCCTTCAGTCCACTAGTGACTCACTGCGGTGCCAACAATTCTTTCACCAGTACACTTACCCCTCGGATAATATATTCCAGCTCACTCCGGGGACCCCTGTAAACTAAGGTGCAGTTATATCACAGTCACTATGTAGCAGCTCATCTGAAGTACAAACCAGCCAGGGTGTAGTTATAACACAGCAATCTGATTTATTAGAAGGGCGAGATAACAAGGAAAGGGGAAAATAAGGTTGATTGGCTTACACTATTCCTACATACCTAGAGGCTCTGTGCACAGGCTAACCCTACAATTTTACTGTCCTGGGTACCCAAGCCCTAATGGCTAGTCCAAACGTGGCAGCTGGTTGGGGCCCTTAACACAGATAAGCATTACAGTCTTTGGTTGGTCAGAATAGGAGGAAAGTTCAATTAGGCAGTCAGCAATATAATAATGCACTGAAACCACTGTGTAAACACTCTGCAGAGAGCTACCCTGAATCGTACTCACAACCCCAGCAAATAATGATTCCTTCAAGCTACCAGGATGGAGCCTGAACCTCACCAGCCTTCTCACACACATTTATATAGCGAACAGCAACGAGAGGGTGCCGCACTGAGGCAGCTGCCTCAAGAAACCCACAAACTCACAGCCACTGAGATACTGCAATGGCAGCTTCCACTTTTCCTTCGGACTGGCGCGATTCAGCAATCTCTCCAGTCCTCCTACAGATCGAAGCCTGGTGGGTAGCTGTGCAGGGCACAGCCTCCTCTGACCACCGCCAGTGGATTTTAGAGTGAACTCCGCTACATGAGAAAAGCGTCACCTTAGGCCTTCATCGCTTCCCACGTGAACACTTCTCAGCAGAAGCACAGAAGCTCCTCACTCCTCACCAGCCTACGCATCTCCCTTAGCGGCACTGAGCACTCCTTTCAGATCGGGCGCTACCAGCTGTCATTGGCTGGCTGCACACATACCAGTCACTTCCTCTGGCTCTCAGTGGTGTGAAAAAGCACCATAGCCCATAATACCTTCCCAATTACAAACAGTTCTCCTATTGGTCAGCCAGCTCTGGGGGTCCAAAGGTACTGATTGGTCAATTCAATATTCTGGACCAAAATGGAGGAGCAATCGAAACCATCTGTGCTGCAAAGCAAGGCAGGTTAGAACAACTACATTATCATTATTATATTACAGTATTTTAAGTAAACATTCACATCCCCTTCAGAGCTCCTTAGCACCACTAGCGATGGAAGAAAGGGAGCATTTACTCTGCAGCCAGGTGGGATCGAGCATAGACACTGGAAAATCCCCTCCCTGATCAATCATGACTGCAAACCAAAACAGCCCTTGAGAGAGCAGTGTCACGGAGGCCTTTAAAGCTCACTGGCTTCCATTTAAGCGGCTTTACAGAACTCCAACCAGACGGAGCATCCACCCAAGCTCAAGCTTTAGGAACCCCACATGCAAGGTTACACCTCCTGGCCTGGAAAAGCGTCAGGTAGTAAACAGCACCTGAGGCCATTTAAGCGAACATCCCAATTAACACTATAATACATTTTGAATTACATACAGAAACATTACATTTACAATATATTATGGTCATACACTTGTACACATAACTCTGGTTCCCTTTCTTTTTCAAATCAGTTACTAATTCCTGCTTAAGGCACTGGGACTGGGGGAACCCCTCCTTTCTAGTCACTGGTGAGTCACCTGAAACAGGAGCACCACACTCAAAGGGCAATACTAACAATCTGGAGTCATCCCCCAAGGCTAACTTAGGCAGAGAACGTGGGGACACATACACCCCCTTGTGAACCACATTTAAGGGCAGGTTCACTGGCTGACCAAGCGATTCATAGCTCAACTTTATTACTGGCTGTATTTGTCGGCCGGATCATCTAGGGGTCTCGGGGGATCCTAAACCAGGCCCTGACTCCACTTCAGTATCAGTGACATTAGCAATGGGAATCTCCTCAAGGGGAACAGGTTCAGTGCTCATAATACTATTAGGGGCTTGACTTTCTATCCCCAAACCCACTCCACTGGGCTCATCTGAGGGCGGTTTAGGCACTAGAGGGGAACCTCAGGGCATTCAAAATATTCTTCTGATTCAAGCATATCCTGGCTTGTCCCCATCTCACTCTCTTCTTCAAAAGTCAGATAATTCAGCCAGCCAGACAGTTCAGCCAGGCCCTAAGGACTCAACCCCTTGAGCTTGTCTGCTCCCATTCATCTTCTGGAGGCATTCCTCCGGGGACAAAGTAGAGGGCTCAATCAGTACAGACAGGCCATTTTGATTCCTGAGTTAACAAGGGATTGCCCCAAAACAATTGAATCAATTCATAGGAGGTTGGTAGTATTCAATATCACCTTCGCCATCTACCGACACGGATGTTGATCAACCTTCTGCAAGAGGGTGGGACAAGGCTCCTTGGTAGACTTGTCAAAGGCTCCACGGGCTTGGTTCTTCTCTTAGCAACAGATCTAGTCACAGGCCAGGAAGGAGTGGCAGTGAAGGTTCAGCTTCAATCAAGATCTGCCCAATCGGCAGCAAATGATTTCTGTGTATGGTTTTCACATCTTTCAAATTGTTTTCAGGACGCACTTTATATACAGGCAGGTCTGCCAGCTACCACAACAATATGGGGGAGGTGATGCCAGCTGTCAGCTAATCTTATGTTTGCCATGCAGTCCCAGATTTCTCAACAGCACTCTATCCCCTTCTCTCAACTCTACTGTTTTCACCTTTTTTGTCATATCTCTCCCTTGTTAGCCAGATTTCATTTAGCAGCCATGGTCTGGGCCAGTTGGTAGGCATGGTTTAATTGGGCCTTTAACTTCTGTACGGTAGATGGTTTTCTGCTCACACCCCATTGGGAACCCCAAAACACACATCCACTGGCAATCCTAGCCTCTCTCCCAAACATCAGTCGATGGAAAACCCTGTGGCATCACTTTTACGTAATTGTAGGATGAACTAAAGTGCTGATCTGTTGGCTCCATCTCTATTTATCTTTTGATTGTAAGGTGCCTAGCATGTCAAGCAATGTATGATTAAACCTTTCAGGCTGAGGATCTCCCTGCGGATGATAGGGGTGGTTCATGATTTTCGTACCCCCACAAGATAGCATCTCTTTAGTAAATGACTCTAAAGTCCCTTCCCTGGTCAGAATGAATCCACTGTGGGGCCCCATAGTGAATAAAAGTTCTCAACAAGTATCTTAGCCACGGGTTGCTCTCTGATCCTTGCTCGGAAAGCCTGTGCGTAGCGGGTAAAATGATCAGTGACCACCAATATGTTGCTGACACTTTTCAGATCAGGCTCTAAACTCAGGAAATCAATACAGACCAGTTCCATAGGAGCACTAGTTGTAATGTTGACCAGGGGAGCAGCTCTCCGGGGTAACGCTTTTCTTTGCAAACAACGACCACAGGTCTTGACATACTGTTCCACATCCGCACTCATCTTCGGCCAATAGAATTGAGCCCGTACCAGGTCAAGTGTTCGATCTATGCCCAGGTGTCCCATTTGATTATGCAATGACCTGAGGACTAGCTCTCTAAAAACCGCTGGCAGCACCAGTTGTTGTCAGTGAACCCAGCCCTCCTTATTCACAGTCTCTCTATATAGTAGTTGGTTGATCAGCTTTAATTTGGGCCCTTCTTTATACCACAAAGTAGTCTGTATGTCAGTGGAGCATAGTTTGGATGCATCCCTTCCGACCCGCAAAACCTCTACGGCCGTTCTTATCATGGATCACAGGATTGAGCCTGTTGGAGATCATCATTGTTGAGTTGCGGCAGGAAGGCGATTGTCCAAGACAGAGAAATGACAGTAAGCAGCAGGTATACAGTTTCTGAGCGGCCCCAGACAATCTACACACAGTCCACCGTATTAGAAGACGCCTGTTCTTCTTTACTCAATTTCTGGCAGAGGGCTCTTATGTCAGGTTCGAGACCACGACCCATTCAGTCTGGGACTTGAGCCTCCAGAGAGACATCCACATCTATATGGTTTAGCCCGCCCGTATTCGACAGGTAATCGAGGTGGCCAAGGTGGAGAGCCACCTATGCTCAGTAGCATCCAATTTGGCAGAGTCTGTACATAGGTCAGAGGGTTGTTATCAGTCTTTACTAATATCTTGGCACCATACAAATAGTCATGAAACTGATCAACAATGGCCCACTTTAGAGCCAAAACTCTAGTTTGTGCACGGGCAATTTTTCTCTGAAGGCATCGAACTTCTACTGGCAAACGCTACAGGTCTCCAGCCCATTCGTGTGCTCTGCATAACACAACGCCCCAATCCTTGTAGACTGGCATCAGTATGAAGAGTGTAGGGCTTGACTGGGTCAGCATAGGCCAGTACTGGAGCATGGGTAAGTTGATATATGATGTCGTGAAAAGCTTCCTCACACTCAGCAGTCCATCGATCCAAGAACATATCGTTTGGCCGAAAATACTTCTTTTCCATGTCAGTGTACACACCCTTCTTATACTTTTTATAAGTAGGCGGATACCCCTGAGTGAGATTAAGGAGGGGGCAAATCACTCGTGAATAGTCTCTGACAAACCACCTATAGTATCCACAAAACCCCAGGAATTGTTGCAGCTCTTTCAAATTCCTAGGTTGAGGCCAAGTCGTCAACACCTCCACCTTGCCAGGGTCAGTCTCTATGCCTTCCAGTGGACACTATATGGTCCACATATCACTTCAGTCTGGAACAATTGACACTTGTCGATAGACAACTTAAGGCGAAATCCTCCAACCAGATTCAGGACTTTGAATAATCATTGCTCATGTTCTTCCAATGATCGCCAAACACTATAACGTCATCTAAATAGACCAAACACTCGAGTAGGTTCATGTCCCCACAGCTCATTCCATCAAGCACTGAAAAGTGGCTGGGGCACCAAATTCCTTGAGGCATCCGAACAAACTCATAGAAACCTAAAGGGCAAATGAAGCAGTCTTCTCCGGTCGTCTGGGGATCATCGGATCTGGTAGTATCCGCTCGAAGATCCAACTTAGAGAACCACCTACCACCATTCAAACAATCAAGGTGTCTTGTATGCGTGGCATGGTATATTGATCCGGAATGGTCCGCCTATTCAAAGTGCGATAGTCTACACACATCCAAACTGCCCCATTCTTTTCCTTACTACTACGATGGGGAGCAGAGGCTCCTAGATTCTTGAATTATGCCAAGCAGCCAACATTTCTTGCAGATGCCACTGTACATCATCTATGTCAGCGAAAGCCAGGACGTGGGATCTCTAGGAAAGGTCTGGTTGTGCAATCGAATGTGATGCTCAGCCCCTTGACATCTTACATCCCACTCCTTCAGGGAAAACCTGGTCCTTCTTGGCAAGCCTCTCACTGACCCTTCGCTTCCAGTCGGTAGGCAGCGGGGAGTCACCAAAGTCAAACAGATCAGGAGCAACTCTATCACCCGTCCGAGAACTCTTTCTATTTGGTAGTACAGCAGTATCTGCACAATGAACGCTAGCCAGGGTACACCCTCTTCTTATCTGAATCTCTTTATCAGACACATTGTGCACTTGAACCATCACCCTCCTAACGTAAGTATGGGCTCTAGCCAGCAGAATGCTAGGTCTGAGCAACAACCCCTCAGGTAATCCTCCCTCCACAGGTGCATCCAGCATCAACAACTTGTTCTTGACATCTGTTTTTAGTCATACCTCTCCATGCAGAACACATTGTGCATTTGGGGCAAGTACCACGGGGGCCGGATCCTTTTTCCATACCACTCCCACAGGACCTTCAGGTTCCTCCAGACTACCCTTCTCCTGAGTGGCCCTGACCTTTTGAATCACAGCAGGTATGCTCAAAGCTCACCCAGTTTGGAATGCTTGCTTCTCTGAGCACAATTGGGCCAATCGTCCAAACATGTGTGCATTTGTTCCAATCAACAAGGGCACCCCATCGACAGTCCAGTGGGTGGGCAACTAAAACTAAGGTTTCCACTTGCTCATCTATTCCATTCACAGTTGCAGGGAATGATAACCAGACATGGATGTACCCCAAATACGGATAGGCCTTGTCGCTCAACCCCCATACATGTAGACCAGTTAGAGGCTGCAGGGGCACCTCAGATAAGTGTGCTTGGTACCAGTCCTGAAACATGATGGTCACCTGGGAGCCACTGTCCAGTACAGCTTGAGTGGGAATTCCATTTACCTGCACCCAGGTCTCCATAGATGGCCTGACCACATCAGACCAGTTGGGGGTAGCAGCATTAGTAGCCTAGCGGGCATGGGCCTGAGTCACAAAACTTTTCTTGGGGGCCCAAGACTGGGCCTGGCAGTGTTGGGCGATCAGTCTGCTGTTAACTTTCCTTAAATTCTCCGGCCTCTGGCACTCAGGCTGGAAATGCCCATCTTCCCCACAGTGGTAACAAAACTTGGGGTCCGGGATCGCTTATTCTGAGGGGGGCCCCTGAGGGAGTGAGAAAACCTCCAGGACTAGGATCTGGGCTCTCTACATGACTCAGGGCCCTGGGCTGAGTAGGGTACACAGTAGACTGCTTTAAGTCCCTCACCAGTTCCCATAAATTCCTGATCTCAGCCCTCAACTCACCCTCCATGTAGGGGTCAGAGGAAGCAGCTCGCATCCCCACAGTACCTGGAAAATCTGGGGACCCCTCGGGCCCTCCAGGTGAGCCAGTCTCCTCAGGGGTGTTAGACTCAGGGATCCCACTAGGGTTTACTGCCCCCACACAGGGTTCCCACCCCTCTTCATCAGTCTCCACTTCTCGAATTTCCCTCATCAATTGACAATATTCAGGTGGGGTGGCCCGCCGATCATGCAACTTGAGTTTCAGCAGCATTACACTAGAGAATCTGGCAGACTTTAAAATATGTTCTAACCGAACCTGATTCAGGGCTGTAGCAGTGATTCCCCCTTTTCTACAAGCCTTCTGCAATGCCCGCTCCACTCTAGTAACAAAAGCAGACAGTTTTTCATTTCTCCACTGCTTAGCAGACCTGAATTTCCATAGTAAATCTTCACCAGTCTCTGTACTCCCAAAAACCCCTTCTAAAGCAGAGAGATACTCTGCAGCAGTGGCTTCCAGATGGGTGGCCTGGAAGAACCTAATGGCTTCTAAGGCAGGACCCCGCAAACTCTCCATCAGCCTCTTCCTTTTCTCCCCCTCAGAGCATTGCCACTCCTGGACTAAAGGGGTGGCATAGTCCATCCACGCCTCCAGGTCATCCTCCCCGGAAGACACTGGTACCATGCCAGAGAAAAGTTTTAACTTACGGTAGGAATCAAGCTGTATGGATGGGACTGCCAAGGGCAAAGAAGCCAGCACGGAACTTTTGGGCGGGCAAGGGGAGGTGCCCAGAAAACCCCGGGGGGGTAGTATCACTGGACAAATCCAAGGCTTGTAACAACTCCGGGTAGTCCTCCTCCACAGCTAACAATTTAAGCAGTTTGTCTTTAAAATTGTTCATCTGGGAGATCCCCAGGGGTGTCTGACCCACTGGATATGAATTAGCCTCCACCCCTGGGATGCACCCTCCGGGTAAATCACAGGAGGTACCTTCTCAGAGTTGATGGCCACACTGCATAGGAGTAACACCTGCAGTGTCTGGTCAAGCAGATCAGCCATATGCCCTTTCACTTCAACCTTACCTAAACACTTTACTCGCTCAGCAACAGAGACAATATCAACAGTTGAGGTACCCAGGGGCACATCTAACAATAATACAGTCTTCTGGGAGTCTAGCTCTTTGGCTTCACCCCAACCCATCAATCTGTGTACCATGGTTTGATGGGTCCCAGTTTAATTTTTTTCCAACATATCCAATTCCATTTTTCCATCTCTGATGTTTTTCCTCACAGAGCCACTAGGGGATGCAAATCCCAGCGGTGCTCCAATTTGTACCCCTAGGGGGCACTACCTCTTAGGGCTACTACCCCTGTCTGCCCCTATGGAGGCAGGGGTGAGGGGCCCAGGATCCGTTGATTTGGTGCCCACCCAGAGGTCGGGGTTAGTACAGTTAAGACTACCTCGGTTACAGCCCTCTGGGCTACTGCAACCCCCCTTTCGTCCCACTCGTGACTCACACTGGGTGCCAACAATTCTTTTCACCAGTACACTTACCCCTCAGATAATATATTCCAGCTTACCCGGGGACCCCTGTAAAGTAAGGTGCAGTTATATCACAGTCACTATGTAGCAGCTCATCTGAAGAGTACAAACCAGCCAGGGTGTAGTTATAACACAGCAATCTGATTTATTAGAAGGGCAGATAACAAGGGAAAGGGGGAAAATCAGGTTGATTGGCTTACACTATTCCTACATACCTAGGGCTCTGTGCACAGGCCTAACCCTACAATTTTACTGTCCCTGGGTACCCAAGCCCTAATGGCTAGTCCAAACGTGGCAGCTGGTTGGGGCCCTTAAAACAGATAAGCATTACAGTCTTTAGTTGGTCAGAATAGGAGGAAAGTTCAATTAGGCAGTCAGCAATATAATAATGCACTGAAACCACTGTGTAAACACTCTGCAGGGAGCTACCCTGAATCAGTACTCACACCCCCAGCAAATAACGATTCTTTCAAAGCTACCAGGATGGAGCCTGAACTTCACCAGCCTTCTCACACATTTATATGGCAAACAGCAATAGAGAGGTACCACACCAGGCAGCTGCTTCCAAGGCTCCCACAAACTCACAGCCACTGAGATACTGCAACGGCAGCTTCCACTTTTCCTTCGGACCGAGCGCGATTCAGCAATTCTCTCCAGTCCTCCTACAGGTCGAGCCTGGTGGGTAGCTGTACAGGGCACAGCCTCCTCTGACTGCCCGCCGGTGGATTTTAGAGTGAACTCGCCTGCAGAGAAAACAGCCGCCTTAGGCCTTCACGCGCTTCCTGCACGAACACTTCCCAGTGCAGAAGCACAGAAGCTCCTCACTCCTCACCAGCCACAACGCATCTCCCCTTGGCAGCACTGAGCACTCCTTTCAGATCGGGCGCTACCCACTGTCATTGGCTGGCTGCACATGCCAGTCACTTCCTCCGGCTCAGTGGTGCGGAAAAGCCATAGCCCATAATGCCTTTCCAATTACAAACAGTTCTCTATTGGTCAGCCAGCTCTGTGGGGTCCCACGGTACTGACTGGTCCAATTCAATAGTTCTGGACCAAAATGGAGGAGGCAATCGAAACCATCTGTGCTGCAAAGCAAGGCAGGTTAGAACAACTACATTATCATTATTATATTACAGTATTCTAAGTAAACATTCACATCCCCTTCAGAGCCCCTTAGCACCACTAGCAATGGCAGAAAGGGAGCGCTTACTCTGCAGCCCAGGCGGATTCGAAGCATAGCAACACTGAAACCCCCTTCCTGATCAATCATGACTGCAAACCAAAGCAGCTCTTAAAGAGACAGTATACGGAGGCCCTTTGAAGCGCTCACTGGCTTCCCATTTAAATGGCTTTAACGCCGAACTCCAACCAGGCACGGAGCATCCACCCAAGCTCCGGGGAAGCTTTTAGGAACCCCCATTTTCAAGGGGGTTACATAATTTTTGTAACTGCCATCTGAGAGATAGATATTTCAGAAATGTATTATTGCCAAGTGATTTACCATATTTCATGAACCAAACCTTGATATCCTGTTTTGTATCAGTTCAGCATTCTCCTTTATCTGAATATAAAAACTCCACAGATAATCTGGCTGTCAACAGAGTCCCAATATCCAAAAGAACTACCGGATCAGCCAAAACCGAGGTATTGAGTTTCCACCTACCATTTTTAGTGGAGCTGCCAACCACCTGGTCCAAAGACAGTGTTAACAGTAGGCGATCCAAAATTTTACAGGAGTAATGGTCAGTGCCCTTTAGGAGATTTGGGAAATGAACATATAATCAATCATGGAAGTGTATGCATTCTGCATCTAAGTAGATTTCAGGCCTCTTATATGACAGCTATGACAATGAATTAAGCCAGCCATGTCAACCATTTGTGCCAATGCTTTAGAATCACAATATACCTTCTTACTCTCTTCCTTTTTCCTTTTTTTGTCCTTCACAATACTGCAATTAAAATCCCCACAGAGAAAAACTTTATAATTTGTGACCAGAAAAGGCTGGATAGACTTCATATGGCAAACCTTCTCTGCTTTAACCTGTGAGTTGTAAACACTAATAAAACGGCAATCAATACCTTTCCATAGGCCATGCAAAATGAAAACCCTACCCAGAATCAAATCTATCAGTTTACATAAAGTAAATGAATAAGAATAAAACAGTATTCCCACCCCATCAGCAGCCTCCGAGTCCGAATGACCAATATGAAGGTCCCCAAACCCATTCTTTCTTGAACATCCAAATATGTTCTTCAATATACATCCAGGTCTCCTGAAGTAAACAAACATCTAATTTAGCATCAAGGAGGTACTGAAAAACAGCCTGTCTCTTAAGACAATTCAATAAGCTATGAACATTGACAGATCCTAAAGTACCAAAAGCCATTCATGAAAAGAAAAAAAAAAGGACCCAAACACAAATGGTTAACTATTTTTTTCTTTTTTTCTTTTCCTTTTCCTTATATGCCCCATGATCCATGGAAAAAGGCCCCTGTTCCCTAAAGGATTTGAGAGTTGGAATCCCCCACCTCTATTTCAGAATCTCCCCAAGATGTGAATAAAGCAGAATAACAATTTTTAGTTTCCACCGGGGTGGGGTTTAGGAGAGATTGGTGGGGTGGGGTGGGGGTCAATAGTTATGGTCTTCACAAACCTGGAAGGCCTTCTACGAGGCAAAGAATCTTGTGCAGGCAAGGCACGCTTCCCATCGTCTGCACCAATAGGGTCTGAATAACACATTGGGCGAATGACCCAGGAACCAAAGATGGACCCACTTCAGTGCTCAGAAGACCAGGTTGCACGAATTCTCTTCTGTAAGTAAGATGAGATCTACAGCCTTAGGCTCAGGGGAAGAGGGAGGGAGGGGAGGATCCTGAGGGGAGCCATTGTAGTAGCAGAATCAACACTGGTCGTGTCCTGCACTTGCTGTATAAGTAACTCTGGGCCAATACAGGACACCTTATTACATGCTGCCCATGGGCATTCCCAAAGATGTGACCATACTCCTAGCATAGATCAAACCTTGTGTGATTTGTGCATTGCATCATGATGTGATCAATCTCCCACAATTATTATATCTGGGCCTATCACAGGAACTTGAGAAATGAGTCCAAGAGCCAAATTTGTAGCATGCCCATGGCTGCCCTGCATAAAAACACACCCCTATATCCCTGCCTAACAAAAAGGAATTAGGGATGTGTTCAATACCAGTCTTGTTCTGTTGAAGCACAACCTTATACTTCCAACCTCCAGTCCAAAAAAGTTCACTATCAAGTATGGCTTCCGGTTCCCCCAACACATTGCATTTCTGAGGTATCCAATAAGTGATATCATCTACATGTACGCCCTCATTCCTAAACATGACAGTAACATATTTCACAAGGCGTTTAGTCAGCAGGATCACCACAAAGGAAGTCCATGTAGGAGACAGTTCAACCTGCCCATACCTCTCCCAAAACAAATTCAATGCATATGCTGTATGAAAACTAACATCAAAATGATTCTCCCCTGAAATATTGACGAAAGCATAAACTTCCTCAGAGAAAAATGTTTAGAAGAATTTTCCCCACATGATACCTATCAGGTCTGTCCTTTAACCCCCCTTATATTGAACGCACAGCATTCCTTTGAGATGCTGCTTCTTTTAACTTTAGAAAACAGATCAGATAACAAAGGCTTGTGGACAGAGTCATTGTACCTAGAAGCATCCTGCAGTGGAGGAGAACCACCATCTTGTGACTTATGAGTCTGTGGGTTAGAAATTCTGGTAAGCGTCCTGTAGCGTCAGCCACCCAGAGGAGGCCTGCAGGGGATCCAATGAAGTGGGTGCAGCAGTCGCTGCCATCTCTACCTGTGGAGCATGGCCTTGTCCAGGCTGCTCAGGTTCATGTGGTTTCCACTCCAGGGAAGCCTGTGAGATAGGAAAGGGAGAATCCCAATTTGGGTCAGGGACCCAAATACCCCCAGGAGATTGCTGCCAACCTGCTCCAGTCAAAGCCATCTGAGGAGTCCATGGGACACAGGGGGATGTAATTGCTGACTGTATAGTAGATGGCGCTGTGACCGGAGATATGTCCAATGATTCAACTAGATTCCAGTTAGTGAGGGTGAGTGCAGCCCTTTTGTCTTTAACATCATCTGTTCTCCCTTACTTAGAACCACCAACAGCGTAATTTGGTTCAAGGTCAGTTAGCATTCATCTGTATACCCCTTTCCCGGGTCATGCCTGAAAATAGGCAGAATTTGTCTAGTGCACTTACCCAGTCAACAAAAACTAAATAAATAAATAAATATTTATTTATTTTACCAGGAAAAAGTTCCATTGAGCAATGTTCATTTATAAAGAGGTCCTGGGTAGGACAATGCACAATACAGTAAACAATTTGATAACAGTAATAAGAGGGAAGTAGTAAGCAGTTTAATAGCATAGGAATAACAGTAAGTTAGTACAGTTTAAATATCATATAGGAAATAAAGGAATGTGTGTGTGTGTATATATATATATATATATATATATATATATATATATATATACACACACACACACACACACACACACACACACACACACACATACATATATATAAAACACAGGTATTGTGGTACTGAATGCATGGTCTAGAGGTGTGAAACAATGAATGCCCCCGACCAAGCTCTTGAAAAAACAAACTGTGATCAGAGCCAATGCAGCTGCAAAGTCATGTTATTGTCACCACAGACCCTACTTGATGTCTGGCTGCCTCGCTCACATCTCACCTCCTTGGCACCCAATGTCACCTTTCTCCTAATGCCACCCTTCAATTTTAAAGGATACAGGATTAGTGAAGATGGCACTACACACAAAGTTTAACAATTATTAGTTGCTGTTTTTTTAATTTTGACCCCAGATTTTCAAGATACTCGTATGATTTGCCTTGTAAACATGACTTGTACCATTTATAGTATATTGGCCAAAATGTCATTTCACACTAGAAGTGTGGAAACATGTCTCATCCAGGATCTAAAAAATAACGTGTTACTTTTATGAGGTGGTGTGGAAAAATAGCTATGTTAAAAGTTTGGAGTCAAAATATTGAAAATTAGCAAACATATGCATGAACATTGAAATAGTGTAACATTCAGTTATAACCTGGGCATTTTAGCATATTCATACACCACATTTTCAGCATAGCCTTCTTATTACCCCACCTCACGAACCCGGTAGGTAAAAAAGTTTGAATCCCCTCCAAAATATCATCCTGCACCACTGAAATGTCATTCTATTGCACAGGTATGAAAACAAATTTTGGCCAGGATTTGAAAAAAGACAGCTGTCACAAATATGAGGTGGTGTGAAAAAAAGGTTATGTTGAAAATTTGGTGTCAAAATATTTAAAATTGTCAATGTATATGAAGCATAGAAAACATTTAAATGTATGAACATAGCTTTGCCAGTTTTCCATATTCTGACCTCAAATTTTCAAAATAGATTTGTTCTGGCCCTGTTTCACTAACAAGGGTTTTGACATTTTTAAATCCCCATGAAAGGTGATTTCACAATGTGACTACAACATCATCTTTTGGGACAGATTTGCATAATTCCACTACCCATATTCATGAGGTGTAGTCCCAAAAAGGCCATGTTTAAAATGAGGGTGCAAAATATACTAACATGGCAAAGTTATGCATCAAAGTTCAACACCCCATTAAAATACATTGAACCACACTTACCTTAGTTTCTCATATTGCAGTTGCTGGTTCCAGAAGCAAGACACATCTGATTAGAGAGTTGACCTTTGCCCTGGAATGTGTTCAGGTGAGTGAGGGTATGTTTATGGAGGTGGGGTGATGGGTGCAGAGTGGGAGGTCAGGGTGGGGCAGGAGGAGGATATGTTTGGGGGGCAGATAAGAGAGGAACTGTTTTCTGTTTTACAGATTAAAAAAAAATTTGAGGAGCAGTTTTCTTTATTTCATGGGTTATTTCATAACTGAGGATTGGGTACCACAGTGTTGGGCTCATGTTGGCAGCACCAGGGTGGGCACTACAGTACCAAAACTAACATAAGGAGAACAGGGCAGGCAACTTTGAGGGGGTCAAGAGAAGCAGTATCAGGGAAGGCACCTGGTCCACTGATATAGATATAGCTATATCAACATTGGGAAGGGCAGAACGGTGACCTGGGTGGAGGGAGAAAGAAGTGGTACCAGGGAAGGATGAGTGGAAAACCTGGAGAGGAGGAAGAAAGAAGTGGTACTGGGGTGGGTACCTGGTCCTCTAGATAGACAGATAGATGACTTATTAAGGCATATCTGAATTGCAAGAATGTCTTGCTTAGAAAACAGGATGTTAATTATTAAATTTTTCAAGCACATCAATAAGGGCACACAGGTTTCACTACCAGGAATAGGGCTATTCATAGAAAAAATGGTCCTCTATTTCTTCCTCTACTAATCAAAACTGGAGATATGGGCATGGAACAGAGGCATCAGTTTCAGATAGCCATGTTCATTCTTCATCACATTTTTAAAAAGAACTAACAAAATGTGTGTTTCTATGTAAAAAAAATATAAATAATATGCAGACAGCATTATGTGTATTTCAACCCAGAGGAAAATGAACCAGCCTGCTTAGGTTCTTTGTCGTTTGTAGACATAGCAGCCTCCTCTTGGAACCAGCTACTTATTTAAATGCATAACATAACTGTGTATGCTAGATTTAATGGAGCTGTTTAGAAATGACTAACTATTGAATGCAACCTATCTCCTTTACAGGCTGTGTGTGAACTTGAGGGGGGACTAATAATTCAGGGCTGGAGGGGCAATGGTGACAAAAAACAGAGATGGACTGAGTTATGCAAGTGAGCACACTGATTGGCTGATGGTGTGCTGACTTCACATGCTCAGTCTCGATTGTGTGTGCACAGGATGTAAAGCTGGGAGAAACAAAGAGATATGCCATTGCCAATGGCACCTTTTGCCAGACAAGATCAGAACTTCAGCCACCTAACTAAAAATGAGACTTCATGGGGCGGAATCAAGACTTCAGGACTGGACCAGCAAAAGAGCTACAAATCAGGACAGTTGAGAGGCATGATGCACTTGAGCAAGAAGAGTGTGGCATTAGTAGGCAAATTAATCAAAGACTGGTATCCTGTTTAAGTTGCAGAGTCTCTAGACTGAACAAACTAGATTTGTAGTGGCAAATAATGTGTTAATATCCACAATGAACTATATAACTCGTTCTTGTTTTCTGAATTAACTAAATCAGATATGTCATTGCTTACTACCACCTTTCATGATGTCTGCAGATTTGCCTTAAAATTATTTTATCGTACATGCCATTGTACTTTACACCAATTGGCAGGCTGCTAATTTAAGTTGTTTATATAATTTAAACTGGTTGACAGATAATGTTTTAAGGTTATGGGCTGATTTTCCTTTATTTTAAATGTATGATTTCAAGACAGTTGATAGGACCCTACGCTCTAATGGTTTATTTAAACTCATTGTTTCAAATGTAAGCACAAAGATGGGTATGCGCTTAATTCTGTAACTGCAGCAACTCACTGGAATAACCTTGCAGTGTCCTCACAACAAGGTCTGGGACATACAACTTTAAAAAGTATCTTAAGAAACATTATCTTAGTTTTTTAATATGTGAGTGTTTTTGAAAATGTTACCTATTTGTTGTATTGTACTATGTTGGTGCCATTGTTGTTATTGCTATGTGTAATGTCTTTACTGTTTTTTACGGTCCCACATTGTACATGAAAAACGGCATTGGCTCATTGCACTTACCTGGTTAACAAATGTTTAAATAAAATAGAAAAAAAGTGGAAGAGGAAGCAACAACATTGTGTTGGACAAAGAGAGATCTGCTTCATTTCCACTCTAGTGGAAGGACACAGTTCTGGCGTATTCGCAATGACATGCTACCAAAGCCCTCCCACTCACAATGATGTGCTACCAAAGCCCCTTTTCAATGTAATTGTACTACGTCAGCATAGCTCTTGCTATGCAGGCATAAAAATTAGCCTCCTCTCACAAAGAAGAGACTAATGGTTTGTGATTTAGTATCCCAAGATGTGAAGTCGATTCAGCAAATATGAGTCTGCAAGGCTCCACTGACAGACAAGGGGCAACTGGGTAGGATGCCCACTGCAGTTTCGGTGTTGAAATGGCCCCTTGTTAGGACACCTGAGCAGTAGACTTGTTAAGATCTGAATGTGTTTCCCATATTGTGAACTGCCACCTTGCACCATGCCGATGACCCAAGTTCGGAAGCGAGCTCGGGAGTCAGGAGTCAGCAGGGGAGGGACATGGATCAAGCACCCACTGGACTGCTCTCCTCTCCAGCTGGGAAGGCATGGGTTGTCCATTGCTGTGATGACCCCTGTGGAGACCGGAGGGCACCACGAGCTGCCGGGCTGCACATAAGGGGCATGAGTGATGCAGACAGGGTTGCTGTGTGCTGCAGCGTTAGATGCACACCACACACAGGGGAAGGGGGGTCTCGGGCTGGGCGATGGCCCTGCCAGAGCCACTGCCATACTCCCAATGCTGGTTCCCCACCACTGCCCCCTCTGTTTCCCAGGTTGCAGTCCCCAGCCTGGGGAACTGTAACAAACATGATATGGCGGGAGAACACAGTGGGCGGTAAAGCAAGTCAGTGAGCACAGTGGCCTGACAGAGTTCCAGGCTGGAGGGCTACAAACAGAAAGGTAAAAAAAATTAAAAAATATTGTGAACTGCTGTGGTCACCAGTGATCCGTGGCCCAAAGCCCCACCCACATCCACTGTTTTGGCCCCTCTCCTAATGAGAGGCTCATCAGAGAGAGGAAAGCACAGGCAGTATAAGTGCTGGTTTAAGCAGGAGTTATGGGCACCAATTTACCAACTCCCCCAGTGGTGTTCATGATGGATCTGCCCATTTGTGTCATGAGCTAAAAGATTAACATTGTACTTTGCTGGATTTCCCCTCATGAGCCTTCTCAAGCCTCCCCCAAAAAAAATCCAGTTGTGGCATACATTAGTGGTGGTACCTGCAGAACAATGGGGCATGGCCTAAGATTGAACAATATCCTGAGAGACAGCACCAGATGCCTTTTCTGATATCAGTACCTACAAAAAAAAAAGACAAGAAGAAGAAACTGGGACAGCCACTAGGGCGCTAAACAGGATGGCAACTTAGATCACAGCTCTACAACCCAAAGGGATATATCCGTTATAATCTTTCTTTTCTGACCAAGTTCTACCTCTTCAAACTACAGAAGTTACGGGAGTACTGTACAAGGAATCTGAAAATTGCTTTAGTATTGCAGAAAGCTTTAATTGTAGTGGAAAAAAATCTCTTCCAGAGGAGTGGCCTATTTTGAAGGGCAGGCCTACAGCATGGCTGAACTGCACATATCACAATCCTGGGAACAGCCCTCGGTGGAAATGATGCTTGGCCAACACATGGCACAGATGTTGCAGGTCACCTTGGTGACAAACCGCAATACCCAGGTAGTCCAAAACCTGGAGGCTAGGATGCTACATGCTGAGCAGAGGGTCTCAGTGACAGAGAGTCAGATTCAAGACCTGTCAGCAACACTAAGGGAGCAACAGCACACTATACAAATGATGCACAGCAAGATAGATGACCTCGAAAACCAAGGTCGGTGCAATAACCTTAGATTCTTGGGATTCCCTGAGCTCATGGAGGGGAAAGACACTGAAGGATTTCTGCAATTAGCAATATCAGAAATGTTTCAGCTAGATCCATAGAGACCCTTTCAGGTGGAGCGAGCACACGGCACTCTGGCCCCATGCCCATGGTCCAGGACAGGCCATGGCCTATTATCACTAGATTTATAGATTACAGAGAAAAGAGAAGGTCCTGGCCAGAGCCCGAGAAAAGTAGCAGGTAATGTGGAGATCAAACAAAATCTTTATTTTTAAGGACTTTTCTAAAGAGCTGTCTGATGAATGCAGAGCCTACACTGAGGCAAGCACACAATGCACAAACTTGGGCTGCCATTCTCCTGAGATACCTGGTCTAGCGTGGGTAGTTCACAATGGGGTTCTGTTTTTTACTCTCCTGACTCTCTCACAGAATTTCTATGCCACAATTGGCAGAAGGAATCTGAAGTAAATACCCCAAAGCCCCTGCCAGCAAAAGTTAGTGCAGAAGGGCTGGACCATCGCTCTCCTCCTCTGGTTAATTGGTCCAGGGTCTGGCAGGATATTAGGGACCAGACTTGTGAGCTCCCCCCCCGAGGGTGAACTGAAAGAGGCACTCTTCTAAAAAATATGGACACAGAAAGCACCCCTCGGAGCAAGAGCAGGCAGACATATCAGGAGCCATACACATGGACACAACAAATCCTGACTCCTACAGGGTTTTCACACTTCCAACAGGTATGAATCTCTGCAACCTAGAACCTCGGATCCACAGCCAGACACCGTCGATGCTCCCGTGTTTGGCATGCCTTCTCCACTGAAATCAAGTCACCCCTTACCAAAAGTGTGGATTGACACTTCCTTACTTTTACCTTTTTCTTAAGATTTAAGTTCCCTTAAATTCACTTGAAATTGCATTTATTCCACAGAAGCTGTTGTGGTTATTTCTTATCTTATGAGTGGCTTACTTTTGGCTGAATCACGGAACAAAATATGCTAATTTTCAATCCTATTATTTTTGGCCTGCAAAAAAAATGCAAAAAAACCTACTTCTTTTGAATGGATTTATTTGTACTTATTTTTGGCTTTATTTGAAGAGTAAATATGCAAATTTGTAATCCTGTATTACTTGGATTTTTAATAAATGTAAAATAAATGTTTTCTGTTTTAAGCCAAAAGAACTCCAAATGGATTACCTGTGGCTTATACTTGGCTGCATACACAACGAAATATGTAAATTAACAGGTTTTGCTTATATTTGGATTTCTTTTTAGAAAGATTCTATTTACACTGTAAATGCATTATCCATGGATTCAATGCATTTTCAGTATAAATAGAATCTTCCTATAAAGAAATTCAACTGTAACCAGAACCTGCTGATTTACATATTTCGCTGCATATGCAGCCAATTGTAAGGCATAAATAATCCATTATGATTTCTTTTGGCAAAAAACAAGCTTAGCTGTATCTTTGAATGTCTCTTTTTTGTGTAACAATACTCAACGATTTATTGTTTTTAACGAAAACCTAGCCATGTACTATCTTTGCTACCACATAAAGCTGTATAATTGTACTTGTTTATGAATGGACTGTTAATAACTCTGGGTTACTCCTGAAAATGGGGCGCTAGTCTCAGTGAGCCAGCCCAGTCAACAAAGTTCTATAAATCGGTCAATGAATAAATAAATAAATAATTATGGGGACAGCATCTAGTCAGCACCGTAAAACAGAACCAAAATTAGAAAATGTTTGTAAATGTGAGCAATGGTAAACATATAGATAGCAAAATACCAGCAGGTATGAGTAGGCACGTCCCGAATAATAATTCCAAATATCACAAAATCCCAACTAGCATCCCAAGTATTTCTCACTATTCATGGTACTCATACAAGGGAATTAATTTAAAAAAGACCCGGTCCTTTCCTAGGTGACAAAAGCTGGTTCTAACCAACACTCTCCACTTACAACACCACACCTTCCCTGTTCTGCCATACAGATAACAAAAAAAAATATACTCTTGCCATTTTAAAAGCCCCTCCAGTCAACCCCCCCCCGAGATCATCATTATTTATATGTGCTAGGTCCCCTACTGAACCACAAGCCATGATTTGGGGGCAACAGGTAGCAAGATATCCAGGATAACCTGCCCCCCCAATCCACAGCACATTCAGCCACCAGCTCTTTCAGTCCACAAGCTGAATGACAGAGTGTAGCAGCGTGCATGATCAGGAGGGAGGAGGCAAAGTGTGTGTAATTCATGAAGCTATGCATAAATCGATCTTCCTAGCCTTATCAATGACACTCACCACTCTGGACACTCCCTCTCACTCACTGGCGCCTTTCTGCTGTATTGAGCAGCTCACTAATAGAGCAGGTGGTCATATGCCATGGGTTGGGGGGTGGCGACGGGGCCTGAATATCAATATAAAGCCAATTTCTGCAGTGGCTTCTTAAACCAGTAATCCACCTTTTAGGAATGTTCAGTGAAAATAATTCACCATTTAGAACATGAATTACGTCTCTGAACAGCTGTCCTAATCACACATGCTCCAGCAAACCAGACACAGGGCCTGGATTAGAGCAGGTAACAGGCAAACCCTCTCAAGAGCGCACATTTCAAAATGGGAACCAGTAAAATAACTTTCAAGGGCGGTGCTGTTTTGAAATCAGCACTCATGAAAGTATCTGCCCGTCACCTGTATGTTTTAGAAACAGCCTGCTCATATCATTACACATAGTGAGCCAGTTTCCTTGTAGATGCATTGCTAACCTCGCACCTAGTGAGGTTAGTGACATCATGAGGCACTCCAAGTCTCATGCTCCACGATGTCACTAACCTCAGCCAGTGTAAGGTTAACAGTTTGTTCAGCATGAAGTGCGGTTCAGTATTCTCTGTCTGTGCCTGCAGCCATACCACCTTGGAGCCTTAAATGTCATAAGTAAACAAGGTTGGATTGGTTTAGTGGAGACCTCTAACAAACACCAGTTAGGGAAAATGCTGAAAATAGATCTTTTCTCTATGTGAAAAAATACAAAAACCAAGTTGCTACACATTACAAAGGTGTTTTTACCTTGTTATATGCATCTCACCTTACAGGGCAGTTAGGTAATTAAATAGGACTTACCTATCCCATCAGAGTCAGGGAATCCAGAGTTGGGGTGTCCTCAGTTTGGGGAATTCTGGTAGGACCTGAAAGGGAAGAACAAAGAAGGTTAAGAAGACACAACAGGTCAGAGATCCTAGAGGAGAGATTGTGGGGATGGTAGAATTAAATTAAGATACTTATCTGATTGATATACAGTCTGGCCAGACCTGTAGAATTAAGGAGAAAAACAGGTTAGTACAGAGAACATATAGTAGCAAGGGACATAATGGTGCAGAGGAACAGTGGGGTCTGAGGGCTTGGCTTGCCGTGACCAAAAGTATACTAAATAAAAATAAAAAATAAGCGGGTACAGTACAGCAATGGAGTAAAAGAAGGGGAGTTTTATATTGGAGGCTCAACAAAACCCCTTAGCGACCCTAGGTGGCCTGCTGGTGGCCAGCACACTTTAGCAGTATCTCTAATGGGCTAGTAGGGATGCTTCTGGGCTAGTGGTCCCTGCATTATTTAAAAAGGGAACACTTGTGATTGAGTGGTCTTGAGTTGTTCCAGGAGGCCTGTGTTGGTATAGCCCTGGTGTTGTTGTAGGCCAACTGCCTCATTGCCAGTGGCAAATGTTGTGGTTTTTTTTTGTTATTTTGCTTAACCTTCCTTGGTATCTAGTGTGTGGTGGTGGGGGGGGGGTCCTGAGCCCTGATATGTAGAAGGCAGGTAGGTTGATCAGAAAACTGCTGACCAGAAATGCTGTGGATGTTGCTATGCAGCCATCAGTTTAGCGCTACTGCACAACTGTGACAGCGCTGGCAGGCACTTTCAACTCACAACCCACACAGAGTTCAGGCTGTAGCCTGCTCCATGTGGGCAGTAAAGAAGATGGAGATTTTGGGGAGTGGGAGATGGTTGGGCCAAATATGCCTCCCTCTATCGATCAGCCACAAAGTGGCTATGTAAAGAGCCCTCAAGGGGCTGGTTAAGAGGGTCCAGAGGGGAGCATGGAAAACAGCAAGCACTGCACACAATAGAGCTACACAGCAGCTAATGTCAGAGCACAAGGAGCCAACTAAAGGATTGGGTGGATGGAGGAAAACAGCATAAGGTCCAGGAGAGACCATAAAAAAAAAACCAAAAAAAAAACACTGTGAGCCCCGACATGCTATAAATATAAATAAGTTTATGCAACAGGGGTAGACATAAATGGAGTGTGATAAATCCCTTTATCTGTGTAACTGTGTGTATGAATGCAGACTCATACATTTATACACAGTTATTACTACGTTATCCTCCAGTAATATACACAGTAGACTGTCAGACAACCCCACCCCCACTGTCTGGCACTACATACCAGTATCTCACCTTAGTTTTGTTTCTAGCAGTGTTCAGGTTGCTCATCCCTCATCCACCCCACCTGCCACTTAGTCATCAGTACTTCTAACTTCTCCCGACTACCATGCAGTAGTAATTTGTTTCTGTTAACAGTTTTTTGGAGGTATATATATTTTTTTGCCTTTATCATCAAAGCTTTGTTCAACTAGTTGCTCCAAACTGCTCCAGCTGTCATACTCCTCTGCATGCAGCACTCTGTTCTCTCCACACCTCTTGATATACAAAGTAGACACCCATTTTTTTTTAACGTCTTCTTTGAAAACTGGACAAGTGAAAATACCTCCTTGGTTTCCCAACATTGCTACAACTGCCACCAGATTCCTCCTCCCCAACATTGAGAAAACCATCACTTTTTCCAAAACTGCATGCTCAGACCCTGCTTGTGATGACCCTCACTCCCTTTCTCACACTTCTGCTTTGGTTTCCCAATCTCACTACAACTGCCACCAGAGGCTCCTGCCAGCACACAGATTGTCTAGTAACAAAATGGACACAAAACATTTATTCAAAAAGCTGCCTATTTACAAACTCCACAAAGGACTCTGTTCCACTTGGGTTTCCCCTGAAACTTTAACAACTGCCACTACTCCCCCCAGGACTCTGCTCTCTCCTCAACCGCAAGTAACTAAACTATAGGAAACAAAAAAGCAGATCAATTATGTTATTTTAAAATAAAACAAAAACAAAAAGAAAAACAATGACAGCTGTAAAAAAAGCAGTGTTACTAACCCACAGAAACACAGAATCTGTCAGCAGAAAAAGAACCACTTAGCCCACCTAGTCTGCCCAGATGTTCCCTGTTAAGTCCTTCCCCGCAAACCTTAAATGGTCTTGTGATCCTCCCACTTCCCTGCTTATTTACAGATATCCCCATGTCTATGCCACACATCCTTTAAGCCCTCCCACCATTTTTCACCTCCACCACTACTGCAGTCAGTCTGTTCAAGTGTCTACTACACTTTCAGTGAAGTAGTAATTACTCACATCCCTCTTACCCCTGAAGCTTCATCTGCCCCCGATCCAGGTGGTCTTTCTCATTTGAAGGAAACCCCTTGCACCCAGTTTACCTATGTTAGGTACTTGTGAGTCTCCTTCATGTCCCCTGTTGAGCTCCTCTCTTTTAGGGTGTACATGTTGAGAACTCACAGCCTATCCACACGGGGCTTTTGGTGCAACCCATGCACCATTTTAGTTACTCTTTGAACTGATTCTACTCTATGTTTTTTTCTGGGTCTTACTAATGAGTGATATACCTGCAACACCACCACCACCCCCGCCGCCGCTTTCCTCCTTCTGCTGATGGTATTGCTCCCTATGCACCCCCACATCCTATTAGTATTACCCACTGCTTTGTAACATAGCCCTGCAACTTTAAGATCATGTAATAACCCCAAGGTTCCTTTCCTGCTTAGTGACCGTCAGTACCACACCTCAACCCTACAAAACAGCTTCTGGAGTCCTATGCCCTAGGTGCATGATTCTGAACTTTCTGGCATTGAACACCAACTGCCATGATCTTGACCACTCCTCTAGTTTCTCCAAGAGCCATATGCACTCTCTGTCTCTCTCTGCTCCCTTCTTAATACCCACCTTACATATTTTGGTATGGTTACTTACTTACTTGGTATTACTTGGTATGAAAGAACAGAAGAAGGCCAGAGCCCATCGAGACTGTTCCCCACACTATGTGGGACATTATTTACTGTATCTATTATCCCTCAACCAAACATCTAATTTGTTTTAAAGACAGTGGAACTAGTTGCCTCTACCAATTCTTGTGGCAAGGTGTTCCATACAATGGATGCTCTTATTGGAAAAAGTTTCTCCTTTTGCTGGTTTTATAAGTTTTACTTCAAGCTGTTTATTATGCAGTCTCGAACATGTTTCCTTTTGGAGTATTAGACCACATTTTTCATTAGATCTGGTGAATTTATTAAATTAAAACCATAAGCATATCACCTCTTAATCTTCTAGTCTGAAGAGAAAGAGACCAGTAGCTTTTAATCTGTTCTGATAATCCAAGTTTGTTAATCTTGGAATCATTCTACTTCTCTCCTTTGAACCTGTTCAAGAATTGCTATGTCTTTTTGGTTTGGATTCCAGAAAGGGCAGCCATAGTCTAGATATGGTCTAATGTATGCCTATACAATGGAATAAGGCATTGTTCAGTCGCGATTAACAAGCGTGCATTTTATTTGCCTCAAAAGTCTGTTGGTCATGCAAGCAGTTCTAACACAGTGATCATTTGATGTAAGTTTATTATTAACATATATCCTAAATCTTTTTCACAATTTGATGAGTGAAGTGGTAGTCCATTTATATAATATATCGTTTTTGGATTATTTACACCGAAATGCACTACTAAACATTTGTCTTGATTATATGATTTTCATTTGCCCAAAGTGTTAATTTTTCCAAATCCTTCTGTAATGCAGAAATATTTTCTTGATTATTAACCTTACCCCCCAATTTAGTATCGTCTGCAAATTTAACCATGAAGTTATTTGGCCCTGTTTGTAAATCACTGATAAAGAGATTAAACAATGTTGGTCCCAAGACCGACCCCTGTGCTACACCACTTATCACACTACCTGAATCAGACAAGATATCATTAATTCTGACTCTCTGAGAATGATTTGTCAACCAGTTTAAAGTCCAGTTGACAATATCAGGTGGCAAACCTAGACTGTGCATTTTAGTAATGAGTTTTCATGTGAGACTTTATCAAAGCTCTACTAAAGTCCAAAAGAATTACATCAGTAGGGATACCCACATCTAGTAGAGTACTTATATTATTGTAAAAAGATATCAGATTGGTGGTGCAGGAATACTTGGGAGTACACCCATGCTGATTTGAATCATAAATTCCTAATTTTTTACAATCTTGTTCTATTAGAGACTTCATTACTCGTTCCATTAATTTACCAGCCACTGAGGTCAGGCTAATTGGACAATAATTTTGCAGAGAACCTCTATTGCCTTTTTTAAATATGGGAGTAACTCTTGCTGAAGCAAACATTTGGTACAATCCTTTCTTATGGAATTTGTTGAAGATAGTTGACAAAGGTATTGAAATATTTATAGAGGTTTCAATCAGAAACCATGGATGAATACCGTCTGGGCCTGGACTAGTATTTTTTTAGTTTTTGATAGCCTGTATAATGTCAGTTGGATAGAACCTATGATAATCTCATTGGTGAACTTTAAATGTACTACTAGGTGATTTTTAGAGAAGACAGAACAAAAGTACTTATTAAAGAGATTTGAGGTTTCTATATCGGATAGAGAAGAGCCATTGGTTATAATGGGACCAATGGTCCTTTTTTTACTATTTATATAGGAGAAAAGAGATTTGTGACAGTCTTTTGTGTGAGCTAGTTTAAATTCTAGCTTATTTTTTTCCAATTTAATAGAATTTTTTTAAGTTTTTCACAGATAGTCTGTATTTATGTAATAGAGTAGTTTTAAATGGAACAGAACTATTCTTAAGTTTCCTAAAAGTTTAATTTTTATTTTAATCTGATTTTAATTGTCTTGTTGAACCAAGGGAATTTTTCCCTTATTATTAAATTTTCTCTTAGATGGAATAAAGGTATTTTCCAAATAATGTACAATGTTTTAAAAAGTCCCAAGCTTGTTGTGTTGTACAATTAAGAAGATTAGATTCCCAGTTTATGTTTTGCAAATATTCATTGATTTAAAAAAATTGCTTTATTATAGTTTTTATTCAATATAACTTCCTTTGTGTAGTTTTAAACTGTTGAATTTCTAAAAGAATAGATGAATGATCATTGGTCCCAAGTGGATCCCAAATTTATAAATTGCTAATTTGTTGCTCTATGTTAGTAAATAATAGATACAAAATATTAGGACCTTGAGATGGGTTCAGTAACAAGTTGTTGTAATCCAGTACTAACTACCACATCTATTAGTCCTTTCTCAGTATAGGACTGTCCTGAGAATGAGTCCCAGTTAATATGAGGAGGTTAAAGTCACCAAATATTACAGTACCTTGAGATTCTGAAAATGTGAATTTCTTTAAACATATCAGTTGTGTAATATGATTTGCAGATGGAGGTCGATAGATGTTACCAATAGTTATATAGGACTGCTCCTTCAATAAGATTTTAACCCATATACTTTCCAAAGGAAAGAGAACACACTTTAAAAGAAGGAATATCATTTCGTATATACATACCAACTCCACAGCCTTGCTTATCTAATCTGTTTTATGATATAACTTATAACCTGGAATTTCTCTGGACCAAATTGAGGATGCATCCCACCAAGTTTCAGTTACTCCCACCACACCTATATTTAAAGTTTTACATTCGGCTACGAGTTCTGCTAATTTGAGTTGGTTTAAAGATCTTGCATGCAAAGCTAGGTATTTACATTTAGTTGTAATAATATTTTGGTAAGTATTTAGAGTCTTGGGAAAAGACCCATTCTCCCCCATTGTTTTTAGTTTAAACAATGATTTATGATTTTAGTGATACTTTTCCCCATAAGTGTACTACCCCTATGACTGAGATGTAAACCATCCCAGCAAAACAAGGAAGAACGATCTGAAAATGATTCCCAGTGGGTAATACAGGGTATATCTTCCTTAAAACACCACTTTCTCAGCCATACATTTAGGGCTTTGATTTTCTGCGTCATGGTAGATGTTGCTCTCGGGACAGGTAGAATTGCAGATATACATACACAGCATCCCTATCAAGTAACAGGTTACATAGCACCACATAGTCCTGTTGTAACTGATTAAATGGGGTGTTGTTTATATCATTAACACCAGCATGTGTGATAACCAGTGGATTTTCCCCTGCATTTTGTAAAATTTTAGGCATCATGGAGGTAATGTCAGATACCCTGGCTCCACAGAGCTAGAACAAGTATGGTTGCTCTTGTCACTATTGCATACCGCCCTGTCAATGTGTTAATGATTGAATCTCCCAGGACTAACACTTGTTTTGAGACAGTAAGGGTACAAGAATCAGAAACAGGTGATTGTTTAACACACTCTGGAGTGATTAACTTAATAGGTATTGATTTGGTAGCTTGAGCCTTACTAGGACAAATATTCATGGGCATTAACTCCTGATTGAAAAGTGTTTCTAAACCATTATTATCAACAGAGGGTGATGCACAGGATAAATCATGTAGCACTTCATTATTTGATACAGTCAATTGCTCAAACCTATACGAGTTTCAATAGGGGCACTATTGTGTATTTGACCACCTCTCCTTTTTTTAAGAGGCTTTGTGACAATGATCCAGTCATCATTATCATGGTTGTCTGCAAAAAGGCGTTACCTTCTCTGCCAGTTGTTCTGCAGTGTCACTTATGAAGCCAGTCCTAGTACAGAGCCACGCTGCTCACTGATCCATCACTGCAATGTAAACCATCACCCTCTGCCATCTATTAACCAGTTATTCCCTCTCAGCTACTTCTCTATTTTTTCACCTGCATCTCTGATCGGCTCCCTTTTGCACTACAGCACCATCATACTGGCATCTACCAGGACTTGCTTCACTGTAGAATGAATCCAGTATGTGGAGGAGATGCCTGGGTAGCCAGGATAGTCTCACATGTTCTTCCAACCACTAGGATGTGAGCAGCAAGGGTGCACAAGCATGTGCACAGATGTGCATGTGAGCACCAGCCAACATCTTCCACCCATGGGTTGCTCCCAGCTGCACTACTAACTGTGATTACTCAGTTGGCAGCACAACAGCGGGCTGACAGTCCTCCCTCCCTGGAGGAGAGCATCTCCTAGATCACTTGATCCTCCTTCTACCCCCAGTGGGCTCCTGACAATGTGAGCTCATTTCTGAACTCAGGTGATCTGTGCCTCGAGCTGTAGCGCTACCAATGAGCTGAAGGACTGTCTCATTAAACCAGTTTCTATTAAATTCACCACTTTGGATCCCCCATGGCTGTTCATTCCTTACTCACTCTCCTGAAGGGCACTATGTTGAAGGCCTTACAGTACAGATAGCAGCACACTGCTTCAAGGCAGCTCTCTCACAAACAGCTCCCTGACAAATAGAAGTGCAGAGTGTCAGTTCTTTAGGATTCCCCGTTGTCATACCTCCCTAAAAATGAAGGTGATTTGCACATAGAGCTGCACTCTGGTTCAACTCCTTCAGTAATGAAGTAACTGCAACCACTACTCTGGGCTCATTTAAGAAGAAGTTGCAGCAACATTTAGTTGCGCTTGCTAATGCTAGCTGAGACTGCTTCTGCTAACCTTCGTAACGCCTCCCCACTGATTTCCTGCACTTCATCCTCCAATAGCCCCACTACCTTCTCCACTTCTCTTCTCACCTACCCAGCTCCAATCTCCCACACATCTCTCCCTGGCTCTCTTGCCTACCCTCTGTACCTCCTCTGTTTCCACTTTGAGTCATCCCTCCCCTCCTTCTGCCACAATATCTCACCTCCTCCCTCATCTCCATACATACACCCCACATGTCCACCCTGTCTAATCTTTACTCATCTGCTACCTCTGCCTCCTTCCTTTCATTGCCCTGACACCCCACCCTCTGCTCCACCCCAGTCACTCCTCCATTTCTTCTTTCCTCCCTCCTACCCTGCTTTCCTAACAACAAAGTCCCAGGGCTGATTCCCTACTCTCCCCTTCACTGTCCCACCTGCTGACTAGACCCCCAGCTCTCCTAACTGAACAATCCACTACCCACCAAGCCATGTGGGTTTCTCATCTCTCCTTATGTATGTCCTCTTTATTTACCCCACACACCCCATGTGTGACATTATTGTCCGTAAAGGAATGTTCACTGTATGTCGCCATCTTATGTGTGAAACAGTTGTTTGTAACTGGATGTTGCCTGGCCTTTGCCTTATCAGAATAGATTGCTTAATGTACTGCCTTGTCGCCTCCATTCATTGTAAATGTTGCTAGCAGTCCAGCTAGCAGCATACTCTGTACCTCTCTGTAACTTCCTTGACGTGGCACCTATGTAGAGATTCTAGCTCTATTAGTGTCTTCCAAGATTTTTCAATAAAAAAAATGCTATTTATGTCAATTTAAAGCAAAGAAATGGTGACCTACCTGTTGCTTTGGTATGCCATGTCCAGATTTATCTGTGGTTCAAGAAGTGAACCTAAAAAAAGAGCATACATCGTAAAATACTACTCAGACACAAAGTTTATGTCAAATTCATGTAGCCACAGCAAGACTACTTTTGCTGTCCCTACTGCCACACAAAATACATGACAAATCTGTTCCTGTACAGTTGGGTTAAATGGCAGAGGGGAATCAGGCTGGTGGCACCAGCAGTAAGTATGGTTGGATCTTTTTTTTTTAATATTTTCATTCCTCAGCAGCAGAGTGCAATGACCTGGCTACGGTGTTGAGAGACAGAGCTAGTAACATCAATGGGTTGGAACCAGTTGCAGTAGGTCAAGCCACAATAGACAGTTTGGGACAGATCTCCTTTCCTCTAACTTCTAAGAAGAATGACCATAGAAACATGCAAATTGATCCCAGATAAAGACCGTGCTGTCCCAGTTCCCCACCACCCTCTGATCTCTTGCCTTGGTAAAATTAAGGCTATCCCTGGTGCCTAGTGCCCCCCACCCTCAATCTCCAGCCCTGGTAGAAGTAAAGATCAGGAGTTAATAGGAGACCTGTGCCAGTCCTGGTTCCTAGCTGTCCAGAGTGCCATACACTAGAGGAAAGGCAAGGCAAGGCAAATTTTATTTAGAAGATGCCCATCCCAGAGGCTGTGGGTGCTGAACATTTAAAAGAAAATACATATTATACATTCTAAATAAAAACATAACAATATCACAGATATAGCATAATATATAAATACAATGGCTTAGGTAAAAAGCCAAAACCTGAAAAAGTCAGTATTGACCTGACATAGATTCTGAGACAGCAAGAACTGTAATAAGCAATCCAGGAAGGCTTGATTAACTAAGAAGATCTTGAGATGGGCCTTAAAACCTCCACAGTAAGGCCTCCCTCACAGCTGGAGTAAGCAAATTCTACAGGATGGGAGTGGCAACACTAAATGCTCTGTTGCCAGCTGTTTTAGCCTTGTCCTGGGAATCACAAGAAGGCTCTAAAGGAAAATGGAGGGGTGGGTCGGGCAGCAGGAATAAGAAGGTCCTTCAGATAACCAGGGCCCAGGCCATGTAGGGCCTTAAAGGTGAGTAAACCCACCTTAAAGAGGACCCTCCACCTAACTGGCAGCCAGTGCAGTTGGCACGGGATTGGAGTGATATGACAGTATTTGGACTGTTCAGTCAACAATCTTGCAACCTTGTTCTGCACAGCTGCAGTCAGGCGAGGTACCCCCAGAGACCCTGAGATAGAACATATTACAGTAGTCCAGCCTGGACATCATGAAGGCATGTACCAAGGTAGGAGGTCCTGCTGTGGAACTAGGGGCTTTATTCTGGTGATATTCCTCAGATGATAGAAACTGAGTACGGACTGTGGAAGACATCTGAAACTCAAGTGTCAATCCACTGTCCAGAATAACGTCAAGATCCCGCACCCTAGAGGAGGCCTTCAATGGTACAGAGCCAAGAAAAAGCCCAATATCCACACCAGAGGCCAACCTATCACACCCTCTGTTCAACTCCACCACCAGTACCTCCATCTTATCAGGATTCAGTCGCAACCATCTGGAGGCCATCCAGTGATTGATTTCCATGAGGCAGCTATAAAGCACTTCCACTGCACAAGATGTTCCAGGGGCAAGGAAAAATACAGCTGGGTATCATTGGCATAGCAATGAAAATCAAGCTGTACTTCTAATGAGCTCTCCAGGGGCAGCATGTACATGGCAAACAACATCGGTGACAGGACCGAACCCTGGGAACCCCACATAACAGGTGGCCAGGAGGGAGGAGAAATTCCTCATCACCACCTCTGCCTCCTGTTAGATAGAAAGGACTCAAACCAGCAGATGACCATGCTGGTGAGTTTGCAAAATTCCTTAGGCAGTCAAGTAACACCGATGGTCAACGTGCAAAATGCTGAGAGAGAGAGATCAGGGAACAAGGATTGTCCCTCTTCGATCTCTAGCCCTAAGGCAGTCATTATGCACCCGAACCAGCACAGTTTCTGTGCTATGCCTCACAAGAAACCCAGACTGGAGTGGCTCATATAAATCAGAGCCACAAGATGCTCCTCAAGCTGAAGTGCCACCACTTTCTCCACAATCTTACCCAAGAATGGAAGATTGGAGATAGGAGATAATTCACCTTGATCTCAGGGTCCAAAGATGTTTTTTTCAGAAGGGGTCTCACCAATGTCTCTTTCAAGACATCAGGAAAGACCCTCTCTGACAAGGAGCACTGGACAATCAAGACAAATACCAGGCCAACGGAGTCAACACATCTCTTTAAGAAACGAGTTGGTGCCGGGTCCAGTTCACAGAAGGTGTGCTGAAGCCTGGAGGCAATCTCAATGACCTCAGCCACCTCCACCAGTCTAAACTCACCCCAACCAGGTGGAGAGCTCTCCGGGCACCCATAGCAAACACTGTCAGCCAAACTTTGACCCACTGGCAGAAACCCTCTGCCTGATGGCAGACACCCTGTCCAAGAAGAACCGAGCAAACTCTTCACATAATGCATTAGATTAGGCTACCTTTGGCTGTAGACAGGAAGGATGGAGAAGCCTGCCCACAGTCTGAAAGAGCATAGCTGGTCAGTTCCTCCTGGCAGCAATCTCCCTGGACAGGAATTCTGCCTTCTTATGGTTGATTGCTCCCTGGTATGCACTATAGTGCATATGCAGAGCCAGTTTGTCTACCTCCAGGCCAGAATTCCACCAGTAGCACTCTAATCTCCGACCCAGTCTTCAACCCCTTGAGCTCACCATCATACCAAGGGGACCTCAAGTGAGAAGATCTGGAGTGCATTACATGGACTGGTCGTGGGATTCGAAGGGGTGGGACAGGGTTATCAGATGTGAATAAGAGGTAGGAAGGGAGCTGTTTGAGGAGAGCAGTGGACCAACAGGGTATACTTTAGAAAAGGCAATGGGAGGAAGGGCACCCCAGTGGATCATCAGGATGTTATACCATGACAAGGACTAGGAGATTAGAATGGATGGCTGCAGCACCCCAGCCTTTGGAAGGGCAGCTATGCACTGAATTAAGTAGAGATTTTGGCAACTGTAAACAACTTTGCTTGGGAGTTGTTCAGTGCCACCAAAAATAATTCCCACTGCACAAGTATTCAAGGGTAGACAGCCTCATTTACATAGAAGAAGTGGTACTGCAGCACCTTGGCTTAAAAGTGCACATGGAGCTCACAATGCCTGCAACAGGTGTACTGCTATTGTAGTCTTTTCTTTCTAGCTATGAAAAGTTTCATCAGTTGATGGCTATATAGAAAAAATATTGAACCTGACGGATTAACAATGACCAACAATAGTTACAGTATGACTATTGGTATTCAATAGTTTGTCTTGAGAAGTCAAGATTTTTCCATTATACACCCTAAAAATTCAGGTCTGACCACCATAGCCACCATCATTTGGTGCCTGGAGGGCCAACCCCATAGTGCTGAGGTTGAAGCACTGGTGCCACAGCTTGCACTGTGCCAGTGACCCATGTGGGGGAGGACGAGAAGCAAGATCAAGCCATGGCAAGGCAGCTCTCTCCTACTAGAAGGGACTGGAGGCTCCCTAACCACTGACCACCAGCCAGTGGAGGACGGAAGTGGGCACTGACCGGGAGATCCGGCAATGGGTGGAAAGTGTCTGAGCTGGCATCATGGGGCGTGCATGCGCATGCCTCCACGCACATGACACCTGTGTGCTGGGGCCCTAGTGAATGGGAGAAAATAGGCACAAAACCAGAAAAACTATAAGTAAAAAAAAATCTGGTGCTTGGATAAACCGTCACACAACATGGTCGGCCACCCTCCCCACCACTGGATCACCTTTCCAGGAACCAGATCAAGCTCTCCTCTTCAGCCCACAGTCCTCCATGCAGCTTGAAACCCTTTCTGCCCTAGCTTTCCACAAGTTGGGCATACTCCCTGGAGCTACACCACCCTACAGCCCTGCCACTTCTCTCTGGTGACCAGCCTTCCTGCATCAGACCATCATCCAGATTTGTTTCAATTCCATTGAGCTACCAAGGTGACTACTGTGGTACCATGTGTCAGTGGTAGCATAATGGGGCACTACAGTGTTAATAACATGGTTTTATTCCATGCCTTAAGCTGGTGGTACCACAATGGTCATGCAGCATGGTATCACGTTGACCACATTTTGGGAGGAAATCTGCCAGTGGAGGGATCCAAAAGAATAATTAAGAGACATCCAACAAGATCAGACATCCTTCACAAAAGAAAGAGTCCTACAAGAACTCACTAAGCTCAGGGTGGACAAGGCAATGGGACCTGATGGCATACATCCCAGGTCACTAAACGAGCTAAGGGAAGAACTAGCAGAGCCATTAGCAGAACTGTTTAGTGAGTCTCTGAGTACAGGAGAGATCCCAGAAGACTGGAGAAGGGCTTATGTGATCCTGCTCCACAAGAGTGGTAGCACGGAGAAGGCAGGGAATTACCAACCAGTCAGTCTTACTTCAGTAGTGGGCAAGATTAAGGAAAGGATAGTGCAACACCTGGAATCCATAGGGGCACAGGATCCAAGACAGCATGGGTTTACAAAAGGAAGGTCCTGTCAAACTAATCTCATAGATTTCTTTGACTGGGTAGCCAGAGTGGTGGACCAAGGGGGAGCAATAGATGTCGCCTACCTTGACTTCAGCAAAGCTTTCGACACTGTTCCACATAGAAGATTGATAAATAAGCTGGGTAGGCTCAGGGTGGATCAGAAGTTGGTCAACTGGGTGGCAAACTGGTTGACGGGCAGAAAACAGAGAATGGTGGTAAATGGTATGGTATACAGTAAGAAGAGATGCAGGTCACAAGTGGGGTACCTCAGGGATCAGTCCTGGGGCTAGTCCTCTTTAATATCTTCATCAGTGACATTTCAGATGGACTAGAGGGTAAGGCTTGTCTGTTTGCAGATGACACCAAGATCTGCAACAGAGTAGAGGAACCAGATGGGGTGGGCAGAATGAGAAGAGGTCTGGATAAACTAGCAAAATGGTTGGAAGAGTGGCAACTGGGATTTAATGCAAAGTAGTGCAAGATCATGCACATAGGGAAGAGAAACCCTGAAGCCACCTATAGGCTGGTAGAAGAGTTGCTGGCAGTCACAAAGGAAGAAAGAGACTTGGGCATCATCATCACCGATGACCTGAAATCATCCAAGCAGACCTCTAAAGCAGTAGGTAAGGCTAGGGTGATGTTAGTGTGTATTAGTAGGGGTATCACAAGTCATAAGTGGGAGGTAATAATCCCTCTTTACAAGACACTGATTAGGCCCCATCTGGAGTACTGCATGCAGTACTGGAGGCCCCACCTGCACAAGGACATTAACCAAATTGAGGCAATCCAGAAAAAGGCAACCAAAATGGTGCAGGGACTGCATCAGAAGACATATGAGGACAGATTAATGGAGCTCAATATGTATACCCTAGAGCAAAGGAGGGAGAGAGGTGATATGATGAAACATTCAAACACCTTAAGGGCATTAACAAGGTGAAAGTCTAGCATGTTTCAAGATAAGAAAAATAGCAGGACAAGAGGACACAGCATGAGATTAGAGGGAGACCGATTAAGGGGTAATCTGAGGAAGTTCTTTTTCACAGCAAGGGTGGTGGATGCATGGAACGGCCTACCTCAGGAAGTGGTGGCTATGAATATAGTGCAGGGCTTCAAACAGACATGGGATAGGTATAAGGGAGCAATACAGATGAGTATGAATAGATAGGCCACTGACAGAGCAAAGGCCGACGGCACATTTATAAGGTAGAAAGAAATGGGTAGACTGGATGGGCCTTGCGGTCCTTATCTGCCATCAACTTCTATGTTTCTATGTTTCTGTCTTTAATGTAGGTGCCATCCAACCTCAGCCTATCATGAGCTGTACATTGAAATCCCACCAAAGTTATCGATACACCAGTCATGCCCTCGTCTATCCTACACACTGTCCACCTAGCCTCACAACATGGTGCCGAAGGTATAGCCTTAGTGCAGTAACCCTCCTTGTTCACATGGAAAGCACAAAGTGACTTTGCAGGACACTTTCTCCCTACAAAAATGGAAACAAAATAAATGGCCCTGGTTCTTTTTCCAGATGTAGGAGAAAGGTCTTCCTGGGAGTGCAGACAGTTTCTGTCAATGCCGGCACTGCCACCATGAGTTACTCCAGTGAAATCTCCTTGAAACACAACTAACACAGCAGCTCAGCTAAGAAGTGACTTTCATTTAGCATGGTATCCTCTACTTTGCTGCAGGTGGGGCAGGAATTGTTAGAGATCACGATCCCATGCCACCCCTTACACTGTCATATCCACCAACGCAATGCAAGTCATCACACCAATAGACCCTATAACATCTTGTCTCTGTCACACCTCACAATCCCATACCCCCATGAATGCTGTCCTCCCATGCCCCCATGAAAACTGTCACACCTCAGGATTTCATACCCTCATGCATGTACAGGAGATGGACATTAGAGAACCCCTGGGTGGGAGCGACCAGAGTACAGTGTGGTTCAGTATAGACATTGGTAAGGAGGACATCCCCACTAAGATCAGAGTGTTAGATTTCAAGAAAGCAAACCTCAAAAAGAGTAGCAAAGAGACTAAGGAGGACTCGGGGAGCATAGACGAGGGCATGGAAGTGGAAAGAATATGGGGCACCATTAAGGAAGCCATTCAGAAGGCAACAAGCAGCTGCATAAAGATGAGGGGCAAGACTGCCATGCTGGTTTTATGGGGAAGTGGGCAGAGCAGTAAGGGATAAAAAAAAAGCAGCCTACAAGAAATTAAAAAAAAAAAACAGCAACGGTGGGGGGGGGGGGGAGATGAAGAAGAGTACCAGAGGCTAGACAAGATAGCCAGAAGGGAAGTACAGCATGCCAAAGCACAGAAGGAGCTCCAAATAGCAGTGGGAATAAAGAAAAGTGAGAAGTAATTATTTCTCTATAATAATAATAATCTATTTCTATAACACAATTCAATAATTAAAGCACTGTACAAAATTTATGAATAAAAAATGCATTAAAACAAATAGAATAAAAAATCCAATTTCAGAATACATACCGATAAAATTAAGACAATTATATAGTATTCCTGAAAGAAAGGTGGAACAAATCTGTCTTGAAGCTCCCCACGGTCAGGCACTCACAAATCTGATGAGGTGGAGAGTTCCACAGCATCGAGGCAGCATACATAAAAGCTCAAGACCCAGAAGTCTTTAATCGTACCCTTGGAAACAAACAACCCCTCGCCAGCTGAGCGGAGTGGACGGCTGGGGCAGTGAGGATCTACATAAAGGAAAAGACGGACAAAAAGGATGGCATTGTCTGACTTAAAAAAAAGGACTGATGGGTTACAGAAGACAGTACAAAAGCAGAAGTATTAAATGAATACTTTTGCTCTGTCTCTATAAGGAAAGGAGGGAGTATATCACAAACTGGATAAGGGAGGGAGGGAGGGATTGAGGGTACCCAATAGGAATCATAGGTACAGAAAGAGTGAAGGTGGGTAGACAAATACTTGGGTCCAGATGCAATACAGCCCATGATGCTAAAAGAGTTGGCAGAGGAGCTGGCAGCCCCACTGACAATTTCTTCAATAGGTCTCTTGATAAATGGGAATAGTACCAGTAGAATGGAGAACAGCACATGCAATGCCACTCCACAAGAGTGGACCCAAGGAGGACCTGGGCAACTATAGACTAGTCAGCCTGACCTTGACAGTATGTAAATTGATGGAGAACATACTGAAGGAAGGGCTAGTCAGTTACTTGGAGGAGAATTGTCTGCAGGACAAGAAACAACATGGGTTTGTTGCAGGCAGATATCAGATAAACTTGATAAGTTCTTTGTGGGGGTCACAAGGGCAGTGGACAAATGCCAGGCAATACACCATTTACCTGAACTTTGGTAGGCCTTCAATTCTTTGCCACACAAAAGGTTGATAATAAAACTGAAGGACCTAGGGGTGGGGGAGAAACTGGAACGATGGGTTTAAAATGAGTAAGTGGCCAAACACAGAGGGTAGTTGGAGGAGGGGGAAGTTCGCAAGCACTAAAAAAGGGCATCAGTGTGGTCACACAAGGGTCAGTGTTGGAACCAGTATTGTTTAACATCTTTATTAGAGACATTGGAGAAGGTATTCAAGGCAAGATGTGCCTGTTTGCAGATGACACCACACTCTGTGGGAGAGTGGATACCCAGGAGGGGATACAAGACCTGAGGGAGGACTTAGCATGACAGGAGAGGTGGTCAGGAATATGGCAGCTTGGGTTCAATATGAAAAAGTGCAAAGTGATGCATATTGGGGCCAAAAACCCAAGGACAGAGTACTACATAGGGAAGGTTCAGGAAGCAGCTTCTGAAAAGGAACCGGAGGTGGTAGTTACTAGTGACACGAAACATTACACTCATTGCTGAAAGGCTGTGATGAAGGCAGATAGGATGCTTGGATGTAATGCAAGAGGTTTCAGTAGCAGGCAGAGTGAGTTTTATTTTGCCATTGTACAGGACATTGGTAAGACCACATCTAGAATATGGGATGAAGTATTGGCATCCATACCTTAAGAAGGACATAAACATGCTGGAGGGGATCCAGAGGAAAGCAACTCAAATGAACAGGGGGCAACAGGACAGGTCATATGAGGAGAGGCTAGGAGCCCTTAAGATGTGCACTCTAGAAGACAGGAGGGAGAGGGGTAATATGATAGAGACCTTCAAGTACATGAAGGGAGTAAAGAGAAAGGAAAGAGAGGGCCTCTTCAGTAAGAGAGACAATGCCATCAATATGGGACACAGCCTAAAACTGATGAGGGTAGATTCAGAAAGGATGTAAGGAAGAATTTTTTTTTTGTTACAGAATGAGTGGTGTCTTCTTGAAATGAGCTGCCAGAACAGGTGGTGGAGACAAAGACTATGGGGTCTTTCAAGACAGCTTAGTACAAACATAGAGTGAAGTTATGGGACCAAGACAGGGGAAAGGGAGGGGGGCTAGGTGGGCAGGATGGGGGACAGGGTCACTAGTATAAATGCAAGACCAGGACCCTGCATCAATTCAAGTAGACTCAACAGACCAAGAGGTCTTCTTCTACTGGCTATTTTCGTATGTTCTTATGCTGTCACATCCATCTACGGACCATGCGCCTCCATTCACGCTGTCACACCCAATGACCACATATACTATCACACTCATCATCCACCATACACCCTGTCAAACTCACCGACCTATACCATCATGCATGCTATCACACCTCATGACCCCCATGCCTCCCCATACATGCTGTCACACCAACTGATCACATAACACCAGGCCCGCTGTAACATCTCATGATTCTATACCCCTTTGCATGCTGTCTCATCCACCAATCGCACGCGTGTTGTCATACCCACTGACCACACGCACATGCTCTGCTGTAAATAAGCAGCATGCATGAGCAGTGAGATCAGACCATATATTTTTAAGAGCTAGTAAGACCTACAAGTCAGGAAGTAGCTGGCACTTATGACTAGGGATCAAGGGTGCGCCAACAAATACAAATGAAGTAAATCCCATGGAAAGAACGAAAGTAGCGCAAACCTCAATGAATCCAAGTTCGAGACACAATGTTCATTTGCAAAAAAAGTGCTGAGTGTTGCTTTATTTGATACAAAACCATGAGGCCAAGGGCAGTTGCTCGAGTCTGTTCGAGCAAATGCCTCTGACTCCATGGTTTTGTATCAAATAAAGCAACACTCAGCACTTTTTGCAACCAAACCGTTTCAAACTTGGATTCATTGTGGTTTGTGCTACTTTCATTCTTTGCATGGGATTATTTTAACCTACCTTGCCACATGGCAGATTACGCAGAACTAGGAAGAAGACTAGAATGGCAATGCCCCTCAATGTTTCCAGGTGCAAGAACATTGAGCCTGGCGCCATGTTGTGGATGGCAATAAGAACCGAAAGCGTTACTTATCTGTAGTATGACTTCTGTGAGCCCTTACATGGACTGGTTGAATTACATTTTTTTTTTAAATATTCTTTCTAGGTGTGTGGTCCTGCAGATGGCAAGCTGATGTGTGGGTTGTGAATTCTAGATAAAATCCATGAGACACCTGCTTGCATGTCTCCCTCCCCAAGGCGACAGAGCAAGCTCCCTTCTTGAAAAGCTACAGCATGTGCATGTAGACACAAGGAGAATATTAAATATATTGATTTTACTAAGTGTGTGCATTATTCCTTGCCCAACTGTTGTGATAATGCCACTTGCACTTCCTGCTCTATTTTCCTTACAGTCAGGGATACAGCAGCAGCCTACATCTCTCACTGAAAATACCTCTACTCTCTTGCTGCACCTGCCCCTCAGCCTCTCCCAATGCGCCTGGCAATCTTTAGGTTGAGACTGTTCTCCCTGATACTACATAAACAGCCTCTGCATGCCAGCAACAGCTCTATTCCTCCCAATCCTGCCCCCCCAAAGAGGCCAACCTGCTTCCTGCTGGACAAATTCTGTGTTGTTGCCTTGAACCAGGTGCAAGCCCAGGCTTGGCCCATGGCCTGCACACCCTCTCAGAGGTAGCATTCCAACATAAACAAGGGGTCACTATCAGCGTGTTACCCTACTCAACCCCCTCAGTGCACCTGAAGCAACAACAACCAGCACCATGTCTCAGCCACCTGGCATTATGCCATACTGTTCTTCAAACAGGTCACAGACAAAGCTTGCTTACTATCACGCCAATTGGGCAAACAGTATCCAGCACAAGAGAGGTATCATTAGGGGTACCCTGGGGATCAATACTGGGGCCCCTACTCTTCAGCCTCTTCTTAAGTGACCTTCCCACAGCCTGTGACACCAAACTCATACTATATGCAGACAATTCTGTGCTCCTGAGCAGCAGCACCTCTCAGGCTGCCCTACAATCTGAGCTGCCAAACTCCTCTTCCAAACTCGAGGACTGATTCTGTAGTCATAAGTTGCTACTAAACTACAAGAAAACAAAAGCCATGCTTTTATCCAGCCACCACAACAAAAATAAGCACCACCCCCTCATCATCTCCAACTCATGCAGTGAGCCACTGGAACAAGTCCACTTGTTCAAGTATCTGAGGGTCATAATAGATGATACCCTCATGGCTGTGCACCATGTTGACTCTCCGGTCAAGACAGTCAATACCAAAATTGGTGTCCTGTACAGGCACAGGCAATACCTCTCTCCATGGGCACTCCGCCTCTCAGTCCACAGCTCCATCATATCTACTGTTGACTATGGACTAGTGGTCTATGAGGCGGCAATGGATACAGAGCTCAACAGGGTTCAGACTGAACTCAACAAAGCCTGCAGATTCATCCTGGATGCTGAGTGTGGCATGCACACCTGTACTCTGCACAAACATGCAAATTGGCTGTTATCAAGAAACAGAGTCAAATTCCAGACTTGCATCCTAGGGAAGATTGCTCTATTGGGTAAAACATCGCCTTGTTTAGGCAATTTGATCAAGGCAGCCAACTCATTACAGATCACCAAGGGGAGGACTAGAGGGGCCTTGGCTATCCCCTTCCATCACACCTCACTTGGGCAACATGCATTTGCCTACTGGACCACTCTGTGGATGAATGAACTCCCCGGGCACCTCTTGGCCACCAATTGTCTAGCCCAATTCAAAACCTCAAACAGCACCTAATAACATTCTAAGTGCACCTGCCCCCTAAGTCCAGCCACACCCGCTCTCTCTGCCCCCCCAGTAAGCACTAGGCAGGCCTCAGGTACCCTCTCCCCCTTCTCATGCCTTGCCTCAGCAATCCATTCGCGTTATACTCCTTCAGCACCCACCACCCCACCTTCCCCCTCCCCCAACTCCCAATCCCGTGAATTTCCCTAACAGTCACTACTAATGCAAGCTGCCTGACCATGCCCCCTCACACCCCACCATTTACTCTAGCACATCTTCTCCGCTCAGCCTCTCCTCACCCCCCCATTTCTGCCCATGGTGGAAAATCAGCTTCTGTTGGCCTTCATCACCCTTCTTCCCCTACCCTTCACCTCCACTGCAGTACATACCTCTCTCTTGTACCTCTTTCTTCACCCCACTGCAGGCTATCTCCATCCTTCTGAACTACTGACAATGCACTTTGTGGCTGCTTATTCCCCCCCACCCTCATAAAGTGGTTTTCTTGATATTTACCTTGTACCTATGTTTTGAGTTATTCTGTAAGTTACGAATCCAAGCTGTATCGTTCATTGTGATATACCTTTGTTTTCTCCAATTGTACTTTGTTTTGCAATCTATGATGTGGAACCTTTGTAAAAGAGCTTGCGCTCAAAGGTCTTTTCTGAATCACTAAATAAATAAAATAAAAAAAATGTTTTACTCAAGGAGCTACCTCTGCCCATGGTGGAAAAATCAGCTTCTGCTGGCCTTCATCAGTGAGAAATGCCAGACCTTCTAAACCTTAGAAAATTACCTAAACCTGGGAGGAAGTAGAAAAGACTTACCATCCTTAAAAATTTACTCAGGGCTGTCCCACAAATTTATGTTGGCACTGTGATGGCAAGCCCCTTAAACTGACAGATCTGTTTTAGTTCAAAACATCTCTTCCCACAGGATTAGGAAATGCTGTGTGGTAACCTGAATGCACCCATATTCATTTTGTTGTATTCCTGCTGAATGCGGCATTCTAATTCCTGATGTTCTGCTGCAAATGCATTAACCTGATAAATGGCTCATGGGTATAGGTAATGCAAAGGGTGCAGGAGACAGATAAGGCACAGTTATGGCTACGTCATTATAGCTTACCTACCTAGCAGAGAAGAGATCTCTTACCTTGCTACTGAGGAGCCTGGGATGGGTGTCTTGGAGTGATATCCAATCATGTCTGTTTAAAAAAAAAAAAAGCCATGGAGTCACAAAGAATCCATAGTTCTTCAAGAACAAAATAGGACAATAGGGAAAGTTAAATATAAGCAATACTTATCAGGGTCAATATCCTCTCAGACTTGTAGAAATAAAAAGGAAAAAAATGGATTAGTATAAGGAAAAAGTAAAAATAAGAGTAGAGACAAAGTTCCAGAGAGGTACAAGAGCTACAGGGTAATATAAATATTACATACATGAGCCTGATGATCCCCAGTTCAAATACCACCAAGGTCACTGGCTCAGGATATGACCTTGGGAATGTCACATGACCTCTCAGCTTTAAAACTGGGTTAAAAGGGCTCGCCCACTGGCACAGCAGTACTGCTACTGCTTGCGACACCAGGAACTCGGGTTCAGTAGCGAGCCTGGGCTGCTGGTGGGCTGGCTGGGGAGAAGGATCGTGTGCCCACATGGCCGCTCTCCTTCTCTGGGGAAGGTAGGCTGCAGCCCTCACTGCTATTCAGCCACCTTGGTGACCATGGGTGGCGGTGCAGTTGAGGAAGCAGCAAAGACGGGAGGGGTGGATGTCGGCTGAAGGCCTGAGTGAAGACACGTCTCAGCATGCTCTAGTCTCATTGGCCCTCCTTGAGTGCAGACGTCTGCAGAGGGCAGGGACCAGAAACACAGGAAAATACCCCATGGTCATGCCAGCAGACTGGCCTCGGTGCCGGTGACTGGGGGAGCCTGAGAAGCAGCACCAAGTGTCTGCTCCCTGGAGATCTGGAGGGATTGGGGGAGTTCCCTCTGCCTCACCTGGGGGGTTATCCAGTGCTAAGCATGGTTACTGGAGAGGAGCACTTAATGGTGGCAGGCATTCTCGGGTCCCCCCAACACAACCTGTGTGATGCACTGAGGACCCCGATGGAAGGGAGCATAAAGAATAAGTAAAAAAAAAAACCTGGGTTAAAAGGGGTGTCACTGTGAACAGGTCAGCGGAGTACCCAGGATGTAGTCTGGGAGTGTAGGCCTTCATTTTGATGTAATAATTTTAACATAATAGACCTTAATTCTGCTGCCCATGGATACCACCTGACCCACACAGCATGTATCAACAATTGGGCCTTCAAGAGTGGTTGGATGAAAATAACTGATGCCACGCATGCCCCAGCCTCCAGTCCAGGGCAAACGAGCAAAGGTACAGCAATGAACCAACAGCAGATACAGTTCCAGAAAAGTTGCCAGTGTACATGGCACCCAACACTGATAGCAGTATAAGTGGCTCAGTGTGGAATAGGTGGTGCATGCAGCACAGCAAGTGGTGGCATTGTGCACATAAACAGCAAGCTGGAAACTGTGCAAGTGGCACTGTGTGGTGATGACAGTGTACATGGCACAGAGTTGGCAGTGCATGCAGCAATGCAGTAATGACAATACATGAGTCACTGCATGTTGTTGGCTGAGCACGTGGCACAGCATGGAGTCAGCATGGCATATGGCACTCTACAGAGATGGTGATGCATGTGACAATGCAGTGGTGGTAGTGTGTATTGAACAGTGAGGTGGTGGCAGTGAACGTGACACAGGATGGGAGGTGGTCCAGAGGAGGGAAACTAAAATGGTGCAGGGTCTGCAACAGAAGCCATAAAAAGGAGAGACTAAGAGATCTTAAACAGCCACCGATGCCTCGAAAAAAACTTTCAAAAACATAATAGTTGGACACAAAGCAGCCTATATATTTCTCATCGGCTGCGTATTTCTTATCCCCATTACTTATTACTGAGGTAATTTGCATCAAAAACTAGATACTTGTTTCTTGAGGGTTTATTTGCTCCTATTGCTTCTTCCCAACCCAATGTCATAACACTGTGCTTGTGACATCACAGTTATTCCCATGGCAACAGACTGTGATGCAACAACAGGGCATTATGATTTCAAGTTGGGAATACTCTATAGAGACAGGTGAACTCTGAGGCATAAATATCTTATTTTTTTTGTGTAATTTCTTCAGTTATAAATAATGAAGAGGAGAAATCTATACAAGATATATGAATACAAACTGACTTTTGCCTAAATAGGTTTTCCAAAGTTTTCCCAAAGACGTCAGCTGCTCTTTAATATGTATACCCTTGAGGAAAGGAGGGGGGCATTATAGAAACTTTCAAGTACCTCAAGGGAATCAACAAAGTCCAAGAAGGTAGCATCTTTCAGAAAAAGAGATGTGCATGAACAAGGGGACACAATTTAAAGATAGTGGGGGGATGGCTCAGGGGCAGCATAAGGAAATATATACATATATATATATATTTTTTTTTTTTTTTACAGAGAGTGGTGGACGAATGGAACTGTCTTCCTGAGGAGGTTGTGGGGTCAAAAACAGTGGGGAAATCAAGACTGCATGGGACAGCCATAAGGCAATGATAGTGGGGGGGGGGGTATCTGAAGAAGGACATAGAGCTGCTGGAGAGAGTTCAGAGGAGAGTGACCAGGATGATTCAGGGCATGGAGGGGAGTCCCTATGAGGAGAGATTGGAAGAGCATGGGCTGTACACACTGGAGGAGAGGAGGGACAGGGGAGACATGATAGGGGTCTTCAAGTATGTAAAAGGGATAACCGAGAGTGGAACCAAGGAGCTGTTTAGGCTTGGGGGGGTGGAACAACTAAGGGGCATAAGTGGAAGCTGGATGGGGAAATTACAGGGGGAGCGTAGAAATCATTATTTCACTGAGAGGGTGGTGGAGCCGTGGAATGCGCTGCCCGGGAGGCAGGTGGAGGAGGGCAGAGTGGAGGACTTCAAGAAGGGGTGGGACAGGCACAAGGGGAAACTAATGCCAAAGAAGACCCTCTTGGGAGCTGGGGGCATGTGGGATACCGAGCACCCACTAGGTGGCTGGCTACCGAGCAGACATGACAGACCATTAGGCCTATTCTGCTGGCTTTTAGTATGTTAGTATGTAGAAGGAAGTAGGCTGTTGGTAAACTAGAATCTGCAGCTTATCCAATAGGTAGGGAAATTGGCAGACTGGGTGGGCCAAGCAGTCCTCATATGCCATCAAAGTCTATGTTTCTATGTACTATATATATATATATATATATATAAATACACACACATATATACATACATGCACACACACACACACACACATATATATATCTATATAAATAATGGTGAGGGGAGTGCACATGGCACAGCGCAGAGCCAGCATTACTAGCCTATCAGTTGAGGGCTACAGAGAGGAAATATTTACACTAATGGATGAACTGACAGACCATTGTTTTGACTACTGGAAGTCAATAGTTCATCCTGAGAAGTCAAGTTTTCCTGTTGCACTGTATAGCCTAAGAATTCTAATCCAACCCCCACTTCCACCATTCAGTGCCTAGATCAGCCTCCTCCCACCCACAGCCAACCACCCTCCTCTCTGCTAGATCCCCGTTCCAGGCATCAGACCACCCTCCATGGAGCTGGACAACCCTTCTAGCTCCAGCCTCTCCATGATGAAGAAGAATAATCAGCATTTATATAGCGCTTTTCATACACAATGTATCCCAAAGCGCTTTACAAGCAATGCTACATTGGTAGTGAAGTGACAATGTGTGGTGGCAGCCATATCACACATTAACACCCACACACAGCCTGGACAATTGCATGAACCAGTGAAAGGGAATGTTGGCCAGAACACCAGGAATGTCCCCTGCTCTTTGCAAAGAGTGCCCTGGGTTCTTTCACTTCCACCTGGACATCTACCAGGACAGCACCAGGATGGGTAGAAGGGATCTTGGTTTACTGTCTCATCCTAAGGACAGCACACCCCAGCAGTACAACATCCCCCTGCTACTATACTCGGATGCCAGTGTTTTAGGTGCAAGTACAATCCCGGTGTGGGACAAGAACCCACAACCTTCTGGTCCAGAGGTGGATGTGCTACCAACTGAGCCACACTGACAGCGTGATGATGAGCAACCTCACTGGAGTTAGAGAACCATAAAGTCTCCAGACCAGGTTCTTCCCAAGTCGATCAACCTCCTTGCATCCAGACCAATCTCAACCACATGGCAGACAACCACCATGTAGCTGGAGACCCCAAGCCTCCTCCAACAGACAAGTCTCTGCAGCTGCCCCTCCCAAGCCCTTGGACCCAGCACTCCCCAGCCAACCACTCTACCTAGAGACTAGACCTACCACAAGCCCCTCCAGCCCACCAAGCTGACCACCAGGTCTGCAGGAGGACCTCCCTTCCATCCCTGTATTAGCCCCGCACCCCCACCACCAACCACCACCCTCCCTGCAGCTGGCTCACCCTTTTATGCCCTGGACCAGCCTCACCCAGCAGCAACTTTCCCTGCAGCTGGACCCCCTGGGACCATCATTCCTACCAATGGAACAGCCTCCACCAGTTGAGTCCCTTCCTGAAGCTGGACACCCAGATGACCATCCTCCGCAGGAGCTGTACCCACCCTCCCTCAACAGCAGAACCTCCCCCGGACCACTCTCTCTGCAACTAGATGCCCCCCTGCCAGGTCACCCTTCCACAACCAGGAACCCCAAACTTCTCAACCTAGTGCAAATACAGTGTGAGACACTAATACAAAAACATACAGTACTCCAAAATTCAAACTGAGCGCAGCACTTACAGTAGTCTTCAGAAAAAGAAAAAAAAACATACACTGATCCTAGTATTACTATTTAATGTAATAGATTTACATATGCTAAAGTTCTAATTAAATATGAAATGTAAAAGCGCAGCTTTCTCACATCAGTTTACAAATAAGATATGCAATCAAATATACATTCCTCCTCAAGTACTGTATATAAGGAGATATTTTTATAAACAGCAGTCTGCAGCTTTAAAAACAAAACCAAAAACAAGCACAAGGGTTCCAGCATTACTAATATAGTAAACACAAGCACATGTTTTTAACTACATACAGTATCAAATTCAAGCAAAAAGCCCCCTCCCTCTCTGTCTCACACATACAAACTCTGAAATATCTGCAGTAAATAAATCTTTCTTTCTCAATCAGCTTACTCCAGATTTGCTCAGATAAAGAGCTGTAAAGTTTTTTCTCCAAATATAGTACTTTACCTGCAAACTGCTTAAAATCCATCCAGCTATCCATGTAGAAATTGTTCCAGCTCTGAGATGTCTGTTAACTGATTCAAATGTGGAGAGTACAGGAAGTCACATGAGGAATTAAGTCACATGCATCTCTTGATGCCCCAATGGATTTTGGGAGTTGTAGTTTTTCTTACTGTATGACTAGATGTTTAAAGTGAAAGAAACATATCAAAAGTCTGATGCCTAATTTGTATAATTATGTGATTCTTCCTGGTGGATAAGAACCTGTGTAATGTATGTGATGTTCTTTCACAATAAAAAATGATTTAACAATAAAGGCCAGTTTTACAAGATGCACTAATATTACAGAAAATTAAATTGGGTGGGTCAATATAGAAAGGCTGTACTGGGGAACCCACATTTTTAACCCTTTCTTTACCAAGGATAGCCAAACTGAGGCATTTCATTTTTGGTGAGCTCTTACAGGAGCAGTAGGAAGCTTTTTTCAGCTCCTCTCCCTATTTGTCCATGCTTTTGATTGACTGTGATAGGCTGGCAGCTGTGCATTTATCTCTGCATAATGTACACTGAAGAAAAAGTATGAGTGCCAGAGTGCTCCATAACATTCTAGTTTAGGACATTGGCCTCATATACAAAAAGTAGCACCAGCACTAAAGTGGTTTGCACCAGCACTACACATGTTTGCGCTTGTGCTTGGGGTGGGGCCATATCCAAAGGGCCTGTAGGGTCCCCTAAACCCAGCAGTTCCCAGGCACTGAAAAAACCTCTTGTGCAACAGAAAGGGTCATCTAATGCATATTAAGGCAATGGCATTTTCAGAGATTTGTGGAAGTGCTAAACAGCTCCCAGAGTGGTGCTATGTTGCCACCAGAAACCAGCTCTAAATAGGGCACAAATGTTGTTGCCCTCACACTAATCATACAGCTATACTGCAGCTGCCACCTCTAGTCATCTGTTCTCTTCACTGTCAATGCTCACTGGTGGTCTAGTGTGTCCCCCAATCACCCATTCCATCAGTCTTAGTACTCCCTGGTCATCTACTGTGCCTTCAGTCACCCATTCCCATCACAATAACTGCTCCCTAGTGGCTAGTGGTACACCATCATCTGTCTTGACAATTCAAGGTATCAGTGGTGGCTCAGCAACCTCCACCTGATCTGCTGCTTACAAACTACTTCCCAACACCCCCCACCAGGTTGGCTAGAGATCATTGCAGCCCAATACAGTGATCAGCAAAGTCCTCCATTCACCTCTGCAGCGGACACATATGCAGGCTGTCAGTAGCGTGATACAGTATGTACACCCACTGACGCTTATATGATAACTGACTAAGTAGGTGAGAGGTGAAGTTAGACTGGGGAGCATTGATGGTGACAAGGTTGGGTGAGCAGGGGGTGGGTACCACTAGCTGGGTTCTAGTACAGTGTCAATGGTACTAAGGGGCTGCTGCACACCATGAAAATGAACCCATAATGGGCATTCAAATGCCTCCTTAGCACCTTGCATGCCCAATGGGATGATTTACATGTTGGGGCTGAGCATTGCCCTCAGGGGTCTTGGCGCCATCCTGTTTTGAGCAGCACTATTCCTCATGGGCTATATACAACACAGATCCAAGCTGGCAGGATTACTTCACTTACCCCTGCAACAATACAACCCAATATTCATACAGATTGCACCATGCACTAACCAAATGAATATTGCAGCTGCCAGGTTGGGCAAAAGTACAGCGGAAGCATTTGCAAGGTGCTTGTGGGTCTATCTGAATATGAGAAACATTGTTTTTTAAAAGGACACCTTTTTAAAATAAAAACTTACCCATCCCTAAAGCTCCACTTCTTACCTTGTAATTTTTTCTCATCATTCTTCACTCTGATAGAGCACATTTGGCATTGTTTTCACTTTTCACATCAGGGATTTTTGCCATATTTTAAATCACACTCCATCCCCCATCACCTATCTGCCACTCACCCAGCTACTACACTGAAAACACTGCTGAAATGATGCATATTAACTCCTGATCTTTAGAGCAGGCAGGGAGGACCAGGAAATTATTTTTTTAATCACATAGTCCCTGTCCTCAGGGCAGGAGAGAAGACTGGAAAAACTGCTAGAGAAAGGCTGAGAGTCGCAACAAGGGAAAAACTCATTAAAGCTAATAATAAAATAAAAAGTCAAACCATGCATACAGTCTCTCCTGGTCTTCAAGCAGGCAGACAGGACCAGCAATTGTTAACAGTAAACATCCAAAAGTTGCAGTGAGAGGAAAGATGATTACAAAAGAAGGAAAATAAATAAACTATACAGATAGTGTGTCAGTCCCTCCGGTCCTGAGAGAAGGCAGTGGGACCAGGTAACAACAAAACACAAATCACAGCTCTTCCTAGTGACAGATAGTGCAGGAACAATTTCATTTTTAAAATCAAACATTTTTTGTATTTACTTTTTAAACATTTTTTTTATTCTTTTCATTTTTTTAAACAAAACAACATATTATCCATTAGCTAAGTACAAAATACTCCGGGGTAGGCATTATGCTGAGACAGACACACTTCCAAGGGCAGTAAGACCCTCTATCTGCAGCATTGGGCCTCACTACACCCTGGGCAGTTGGTTGCCTTAGCATAATATCCACCCTGTAATGTCTTACCCTTTTGGTGATGGTCCCTTTGTGATTCCACTTTCTCTTAAAAACTGGTGCAAACCAGTGTGGACAGTAGCATGGGCCTGAGAGTGTCAGGGGCATCATTCTGCTGAATGGCATGTCTTGTTCAGTCTCCTCATAGCACTCTGTTCCTCCCTTCTACCTATCACCCAGCAACACACATGTCAAGAATCCACACCCCCACACCATCTGCGTATCAGCTATACAAAATACAGTAGCCCTCCTTACTGCAGCCCACTAAGTAGACCATCTCTACTCACCCATGTAATGGATTGTCCATGAAGTCTATTGGCAAATAGTTGTTGTTTAATGGCCATTAATGTATTTGTCACCAATTTGGCATTTGTTAATGGTAGAAAATGCTCATTACACTGGCCCCATGGTGCTGAGGGTTAAGGCACTGGACACCACACCACACACAATGCTGGGGACCCTGGTTCAGAAATGGATTCAGGTCACTCAGGGGCTGCAGAGTGAGGAAGGACTGAGCATCCATAGACAGCTTTCCTTCATTGGTAAGGGGGGACAGTGCGGCATGCTGTGGACTGACACCCGGCAGTGGCTGGGTGTTGACACTGGCGTGTCACTGAGATGTGGGGAGGGCACCCATTCGGGGTGTCTGCCTGCTTCTGCAGAGGTGGGGCAGCTGCACTTCATCCATTGTACAGCTCGGGTGCTGGGGAGAAAACAGGCAGAAAACATCTAGGAGCCAATGGGGTCCATGATGACCCAATGCTTTCCATGACGGAGTATGAGTCCCTCCAAGGGAGGACCAGAGCAACCCATCGGCTCCACGGAGAAGCCAAAAAGCATAAATAAAAACCTCAATGTTTAAAAAGTAATGTTCATTATAATAATTTAATGAGTATAAATGCTGCCATTCAAAATGGATATGGATGAGACTAACTAGAAATAGTAAAACACATATTTATTTAGCTCTTATCATCGTTCATTTGTGTCAGTAAAGGAAAGGGTGGTCAACACACATTGCAGACAGTGGACAGCGGGACAAAAGGCAGCATGGCTTCACAAATGGGAAATCATGCCAGACGAACTTAATAGTATTTTTTTTTAACTTAGTACGCTTTTTCTTTCCACCGGCCACCCAATTCCTCAGTCAGTCATGGACCCCCCCACTTCTGGTCCCAAATCAGTCACACCTCACCGATATCCCCTGGCTTACCCCACCAAGGTAGGGTCACAGCTCTGACCCCTAAGGTGCCACAACGTCGGAATAAGTCGATGGGCCAATCTGGGAGTGATGGAAGCCGAGGGCAAGTTTAATTCGGGGTGAACGATGGCATTTTTTCCCCAGTGTATGGGGATGGGGACTTGCAATGAGGACCTGCCCCACAGAACACTTTGGCATCAGCATGCATGGCACACCCAGCCTCCCTGTGCCAAACACACTACCCCCTCCTTGGACACACAATCCTTTTCCTCCGGCTGGCCCTCTGACTTAATAGAATTTTTTTTTGATTGGGTGAAGAAGGTGATTGACCAGGGTGTGCTGTGGATGTGGCCTATCTGAACTTCAGAAAGGCCTTCAACAGGGGGCGTGACCTGGCTGTGCTGAAGATGGCTGCCTGATATTTCATCTCCCTGGATTTACCAAACATCATCATCCATCCTACAGATTCCAGACTTCCTACCTTCACCAACAGCTGAGTTCTTACTCTATGCACATCTCAGAACAGCTCTGGTAGAGTATTTTTATTGCCTCATAATTACTGAATGAGTTATCTACAGCTTTTCAGTTTCTCTATTAAGACCTACAATCATGGTGGACCAATCTCCACATAACAGTTCTCTTAATAGAGTAGAGGCAATGTTCCAGCAACTAATAAGTGAGAGCAATGTATTAAAAATTGCATCTCAACAAAATATCAATAATATGCAGGCACTTGATCAAAAAATCTGCGCTACGGATATTAAAGCATCTCAAAATGAAGATTCTATCAACAAATTACAGGTTACCATCAGGGAACAGGACAGAGTTATTAGAAACCTTCAGGACAAAATAGACGATATTAAAAATAGAAATAGACGTAAACATTTTAGATTTCTAGGATTTCCTGAAGGTGTTGAACTAGGAGATACCAGTGCCTTTCTAATTCATGTTCTTCCTTCTTTGCTTAAAGTACCAGTCGACCAATACCTTACAATCGAGAGATCTTACTGCACCTTAAATCAGAGGCCCAGACCTGACTAGAAACCCAGACCCATTATTGCCAGATTTCTAAACCATGCACAAACTGAACTGATTCTTCAGAAAGTGAGGAAATTAGATGCACTCACCTGGCAAGAAAACAGAATCCTAATATTCAGAGATTACTCCAAAGAATTATCTAACAAATGGAAAGCTTACAATCCAATTAAAATGTTACTTCATCAATGTGGAATTAAGTTTGCACTGCGTTACCCTGTAACAATGCATCATTTTTTGAATGACTCAACCAGAGATTTCAGTAACCCAGAATATCTCTCTGAATTCCTGAATGTGAGACAGCTTACACCTACATTACCTAGTGATGGTTATGCAGCTCATTCCTGCTCCAGCACAAACACTCTGCAAGCACAATGTCTTCCCCCTCCTGCTGAAACCGTCCTTCAGGTCCCTTAGAAATCTGCAGCTGCCAAGTCTGCAATTGCAGCTCCTGCCAGAAGCTCCGCACTCATACAAGGAAAAAAAGCATTGGGTACTTCACTAAATTTAAAATGCCTGCTGTTCAAATAATACTTCTACTTCACCAGCTTCCCAGTCAGAAAGTCACATCAGTTTTTCGATTCCTCTTACCCTGTTCAACAAATTCTCCCCGCTCCAAGAAGATCTACACTCATCCATGTAGGATCTGTGAGAGATTGAACCTGACACATTTACTAAAGACCCGAAGAAGCTCTCATCGGGTAATGACTCTCCCAACTCCTCCTGGGCCGATCTTGTGTCCAGCTCCCCTTTTAAATCCTCCAAGTCTCCCAAAAAGAAAAGGGGAAGAAAACTGAAGAGCAAGGCAACCTGAGGCTTTCCCAACTAACCCAAACTATAGTGAATAATAAAGGCCCATAATTAGATGTGGCATTAGCTGTTTCTCACCAGAATCCCTCCACTTCACATCATCTCACTCGATCCCTTTGGTGTATTTGCCTCAAAGTGCAATCTCTATCGCACCCAACAGGTTTGGAGCACTTAAAGCGGTAAATCGCGATCACTGCTGAGGAGTCTACATCTGTTGGTGGGAAGTGATTCAGTTGACGCTGGAGTTGTTCAGTCTATGTGGAACTTACTTTTGAGCATGGTAAAAAAAAGGGATGGAAGGTATAGGAAGAGAATGGATAACACAATGATTGTGGGATCTCTTCCAGTTGGTCCTTGTGTGGTGCCAGACATTGGAGTAGATTGTGCTGTTTACAATTTGATTTCCATAAGCTTTAGTGCCACCATGCGGTCAGGCGCTGTACACTTAAATATATTTAATTTTGCATTTCATATCGGTGTGCCCTTAGCCCCTATTATTAAAGCATTTTTCCACATAACCCTATCATTTTTATTGTGGAGGTTGGGTAGACAAACATTCTAAAATCATTTATTTGTTTAATATTCATGTTGCATCATTTCTGGTTTGTAGTACATCAGGAGTATTCTCATTATATTTCACAGACCTTGCTCCAAGCTATGCTTCCTATTGTATTTCTATACATTGTGCTTTTCACCTTTTCACATTATTCTTTCTCCCATTTTACTCCCCTTTTTCTCTTATTTTCCTGCAGTACCAATACCTTAAAAACACTTGTTTATGTACTATCTGGTCTCTCATATTTCTTTCAATTTTTTTTTTTTATTGCAGGCTATATTCAAGGATATTGTAATTCATTATTTAAAGATATAGTCATAAGTAATAAAATAGCACGGTCATTCTTGAAGCCTTAACCCTTTTAAGTACAATACTATCCTTATAGTTGGGGCTTACCTGGTCATTAGTAGACCTGGTTACCCCACTATATGAAACCACTCCCTTTAGGCAATATTCAAGATATGTGCTACTATCAACGTCAAACTCATGTATGATGCAGAAAGTTCCTTGAAGCCTGACACATTCTGAATTTCCATAATTACAATTAACAGTGTTATTTTGTTATTCAGACCTATAAAATGAAATCCCTCATCTTCCAAATTATTAGAATTTATAGTAACGATTCCACAATACACTGATGCACTATAAACCTATAGTATATGCTGTATTCCCTAACCTAATTTATGTGAATTAATACACATTGGGCATCCTTTACTCTGGCTCACACTGTTGTAGCATTATGTACCATCATGTTGGTATACTTTATTTAATACTGCACTTATTACTAGGTTCAAGCTTATTTACTATGTCTGGAATTTAATACTACGTTATAATTATCCTTTTCTGTTTGGCAGAATGATGTTTTGGTCCTTTCTAGGGTAATGCTTTAATCATTTCAGCACAAATCTTAATTACAACTCTTTAATATACTGTTATATAAAGTTTAGTATCTCAAAATTATAAGGTACTCCTTATCTTGAGATTTACTAATTACTCTACAAGCCTAGTAGTGTAGAGTGAGAGTCCTGGTATATTTACCGACTCTTATTGCTCTGCTATTCAGAAACTTTTCAAATGTATATTTTTGTTACTGAGTTTAAACTGATGTTTGTTGGTTCTAATGTTTAACTACTTGATATTTCTATTTCTATACTCTCTCTCTGTGAGACAAAATGATTATAAATATTCAATCATCTGGAATCCATACAGGTTAATAGCCCTGTATACATTTGTTTATTATATATACTCCCTTTTGAATCTGTGACATCCTCCAATTTAATGGCATTGAGTCCCTCATTCCTATCTGTAACTAATTACCTTATCTCTTAGTACATGAGTAATCTAATCTTACATTCATGGAATGTCAAGGGACTCAACTAGCCTTGTAAATGCAAGCAAGTACTTCCTTATCTTAAAAAACATAAAACACATCTTGCTTTCTTACAAGAAACTAAACTTTTACCAGAGGATGTCAACAGACTTAAAAGGGACTGGGTTGGTCAAGTATATGCGTCATCTTCTCTATCCAAAAAATGTGGGGTTGCTATCTTAATACATAAATCTCTTAACTGGTCCCCCATAAAAATCATTAGGGACTTGGATGGTAGGTGGATTATAACTCTATTAAACACTACTGCAGGTCAGCTCATGTTTGTGAATGTAGATGCACCCAACTTTGACTCACCTATTTTTTCCATAATCTATCTCAACAAATCATGATTAACAATAAAAATAACTTACCTATTCTTATTGGTGGTGACTTTAACTTAGCACTACAAGCATATTTAGACAGAAGTAAATCATCACATGATGCCAACCCCTGCAGTATTAATGCTCTATCAATGCTTATGAAGGACTTAGGTCTCTCTGACATTTGGAGATTACATCATCCTAGACGACGAGACTATACTTTTTATTCCTCTTTACATAAATCTTATAGTAGGATTGATTATTGGTTCTCTTCTCCCCTCATCACTGAAAAAATTATTGACATGGTGATTCTCCCTATTGTTACATCTGATCATTCCCCTATAAGTTTGCACTTACTCTGGGGCCCACCTTCTTCTAAATCCCCATCTTGGCGTCTAGACCCACTTTTACTCAGAGACCCTGAATTCACCCCTTGGATTAAAACTCAGATTCAAGATTTTCTTTCTATTAACGACACTCCAGATATGTCTCAAAGTACTATCTGGGAAGCATTAAAAGCCACTATTAGAGGTAAAATTATTAGTTATGCAATGCAAAGAAAGAAAGTAAGAGAACAACAATTAGCTAATTTAGAAAAGTCCCTTAAATAAAAAGAAACCCAATATTATAAATTAAATAAACCCAATCATGACTCATAGCTTCATCTGGAAATTCTACAGTTAAGTATTAAAATCAATGAGTTGAAATCCAGCAAGGCTGAAGTTGTTCTTTTTAGGATTAAACATGGCTAGTGGGAACACGGGGATAAATACAGACAGTTGCTTTCTTACCAGCTTGAAACTCAACAGATGCAGAGACATATAGCAGGCCTAAAAGATCCATCAGGTCAGACACACACAGACAACCTTTCAATCAATCATATTATGCAATCTTTTTACCACCAACTATACTAGCAACCTAATACTACAAACCCCAACATAATACAAAGTTTTCTAGAAAAATCGAATTTACCCCACCTATCCCCTCAGGACAAAGCTATGCTAGATAAATCAATCACTTCACAGGAGATCCAAACTGCTTTATCTTCATTAAAAGATGGTAAATCACCTGGCAGTGATGGGTTCCCCATTGATTTTTATAAAACCCTATCTGACACTGGTTGTCCTGTATTAGTCAATGTTTTCCAGGAAGCAACCTCAAAAAAGAAACTCCCATACACAATGACAGAGCCATTATAACAGTCTAACCAAAAATAGACAAAGATCCCTCTCTTCCTTCAAACTACAGACCAATCTCACTTCTTAATACTGCCAGGAAAATCTTTACCAAATTATTAACTCTCCACTTAGAATCTTTAATGGCCAAACTTCTTCATACTTCTCAGTCAGGATTTATCAAAAACAGGAATAGTTCAGATCACCTTCTCTCACTATTCTATTTAATCTATAAAGCAAAAACTCTTAAAACCCCTGCAACTGCAATAGCCATTAACTTTGAGAAAGCATTTGATTCCCTCAATTGGGAATATCTGTACCAGGTGCTATCTCATTTTGGCTTTACAAATAATTTTTGAGCTTGGATTCAATTATTGAATACCTCCCCCTCAGCTCAAGTTCTCACAAACTCCACTTTGTCCCCATCCTCTTGCTTAACAAGAAGCACCAGACAAGGATGCCCTTTATCACCTTCATTGTTTATACTTGCCATGGAACCTCTCTCTGCATCCCTACATCAATCTGGTACAATTAAAGGCATCACTATTGGTAACTCTCACTATACCTCTCTCTCATATGCAGATGAGCTCCTTATTTTACTTGGAAATCTCAAAAGTTCCAGGCAACCTTTAGTTAAACTACTAAATGACTTCACCTCCATCTCTGGACTAGCTCTAAACCTTAACAAATCCAAAATGCTACCACTGAATTCCCTTTGTAGTCCCCTTATGAATAATTCATTGGGCTTTCATTGGGCCCCCTAAAGTATATCTTATCTTGGCATCCGGATCACTCCAACATTGAGTAAATTATGGGATGCTAATCTTTCCCCTCTGTTAACCAATATTAAAACAACACTTGACAGATGGAAGCTACTTAAACTTTCTTTTAATGGTAAAATTTACACCATTAAAATATCTATAACTCCTAAAATATTATACCTATTTTCCAATATCTCTTTGATACTTCCTCTAGTTTCCTTACCAAAATTAATAAAATTATTGGCAGCTTCATTTGGGAAGGCAAAATACTTAGATTTTGTCATAATAAACTTAGATCCCATTGGTCAAAAGGTGGTGTTGGCCTTCCTTGGTTCCAAGCCTACTTATGAGCCTTCTGTACATCTCAAACAATTAAATGGTTTAACAAACCCAACATCCAGTCTCCTTTATGGGTTAATATGGAAGCATCCTTATGTCCTGGTAATGTGGTTACTTCTTTACTTTATAATACCCTTACTTCTTCTTTAAAGTCTCACCCCACCATAGCTGCTTCTATATTCTATTGGAAAATAATTCACAAACATCTTAAATAGAACCCCAAACCCTTAGCTTATACCCCCATCTGGGGTAACCACCATATATCTCTTGGCAATCACCCCATTTTCTGTCATACCTGGAAAAATAAGGATATTCTCTTCTTGCAGGATATACTTGAACCCAAGTCATTAAATTTAAAATTTTATACCGACATACAAGGCATATGGAATCTTCCCCATCCGGAGTTTTGGAAATATCTACAGCTTTGTACCACATGTAACTCTTACCTCACACCCTTCTCTACCAATTCCCTGTATGATAAGTACAGCTTAGATTTTTTTTAATGATGTTAACTGCTTTAATTGTTATTATGTATAGCACCTTGACAATCAAAAGGCATCCTATAAATAAAAATTATTATTATTATTAACTCTAAATGGATAAAAACAACATCCAATTTAAATAGCACTGTTTATAAAGATATTTGTGATATCCTTCCTGAATACTCTATTAATGCTAAAAACAAATGGAGTACTTTGTTACAATATAATATCACCAATGCACAATGGTCCAGGTGTTGGTTCTCCTGTCACAAATCTTTTAATGATAAACTCAGTTCCCTCATTCAAACCAAAATCCTTCATTTGTGGTACAGAACTCTTGTTGTATTACAAAAAATGGGTTTATTGAACAATAACAACTGCTGGTGCTGCAATTCCCCCAATGGGGATTTATTACATATTTTATGGTACTTACCCTGCATACAAAAGCTTTGGCACTGTACTCATAGATTTGCAATGAAAGTGATAGGCCAGCCCTTTACACTGGACACTAAACATTGCATTCTTGGTATTTTTACAGTAATTACCATTTTTATAAAATCTCATACTTGCAGAACAGATGGTTAAATATACTCTTTCTTCAAGTCAAACACATAATCCTCATGCATTGGAGTCCAACATAATCCCTGCCCTTCCTGATATTATCAAACAACTATCGCAAAATGCCTCTCTGGACCATATGACATATATCTCATCTGACCGACTCATGATATATAACAATTTCTGGCAGGGCTTTTTTAATTTTTTGGAATCATCTAAATCTTCCAACATCACTGTATGGCCGTAATATATATGGATTTTCCCCTTTTACTGATACTTCATCGTGGTCTCACTTTTCTTCCCCTTTTCTATTGTTTCCTTCTCTCTCCTAATTTTTTTTACACATCTTTCCTTTCCTGCACTCTGTTTTTAATTGTTTTTTCATTATTCCACAACCCTTTTACAAATGTACTTTGTTTCTTTTTGCAGCATTGTATATAATTATGTAACATTTTAATGGAAACCATATCTAATCATACTATCTGCTTTAAGTTCACTACAAATGTCAAGCATATTTCAATTATATGATCAGTATTATTTGCCATATCTTAAACCATAAAATCCTTATATTACAGTAGTAATGTACTTATTATATGCTGCCCTAACTTTTCTAAAAAAAATCACATTGTACTGCACTGTAAGAGGTTTATCTGTATATCTTATGAAAACTTAAGAAAAAGTTTAACTACAAAAAAGTAAGGCCTTCAACACTGTCCCTCATAGAAGGCTGGTAAATAAACTAGAAAGCTTAGGGGTGGGACAGAAAATAACTAGGTGGGTGGAAAACTGGTTGATGCCATAAGTTGGTGGTAAATTCCATGGAGAAGGCAGTAATAAGCGAGGTGCCCTGGGCCATTCCTTTTCAATATGTGTGTATCTATTAAGAGGCTATGTGATGGTAAGGGGTTTGATATGTGTAATATCTCAACGAGTAGCAAGTGAGGTCAGGAAGGAGCCAGGAGTGATTTTTCCAAGCTCACTTACCTTGAGTTGTTACACATATCAAGCCCCTTACCATCACATATCCGTTTTATACAATAGGTGTTGTTAAGTTTTCTTCAGTTAACTTGTAGAGTTTTTGTGATATCAATGTTTTTTCCCATTTCCAGTTTTCTTCCATAGCATTTGGCAGTTGGAGTAGCTGATGTAGAGAGAGTAGTGATATTTTTTGCTGATGTATACACAGTAGATTTATCTGGTGCATTTTCTCACTGTGTACATGTCAGCTTCCTGATATCAGTATGCGGTAAGAATACGACTATATACTTAGTGACATATCACTAAACCCCTATTGTATAAGCCAGCAATAAGACATGATGAGGTGTGGGTTATGGCCTGATAAGAGCACACCCAGGTGCATTATAAGGCATGAGGCACTTGCTGGTGCCCTGCTCAGAGGCTCAGTAATGGAACATTTGAAACTTGTGCCACGCGGTAGGTGGAATTAATTGCAGTCCACAGCGAGGAGTCCAGAGATTGAATAAATGGTCTGTGTTTGCAGTCTGGAGCAGCGGGAGGGGAAACAGGAGCCTGGAGCCACTATGGAAAGAATGAGCAGTGAGTAAAGAGATAAGATGGCTGTGCAGCACTGGGAAAACTGGAAGTTATTACTCTGTCATTGCCACCACTTTCCCGCTACAGCTGTTTCATCCATGGTAGCCGAGGAGTTGTTTTGGGATGGTGGAGCAGGGTGGTGGACACTACCTGCCACGGTGGGGGGTGGGAGTCCACTAGACCATCAGGGAATTAGGTTTTTAATATTCTAATATAAGGGCACATCATAGATAGGGAAGGGATCTGCTAGACCACCCAGGAATGATTTTGTTAATATTGTTATTTATGGGTACATCAGGGGTAGGGGGCTGCTAGACTACCAGGGCTATGATTAATATTACTAAAAGGGGATTGGGTAGGATGGCAGCACACATTGAGGGAGGGCTCTGAGAGTGGCTCAAGTGGCCAAACTCTCCCAGAGGATGATGTTGTAAGTACCCTTAGACAAACCTGCCTGATTGAAGGGCACGTAGAAGTTTGTGCTCTGGGAAGGTTTAGAGAATACCTAATTAGAGAATATAGTGGCTTGCAGCTTCCACATATCCTCTAGCATCTTGCCACAGCCCAATTTGTGTGACAAGGATGGCGCAAGCCCAGTTTGATGCTCACAGCCTGCGGCTGATGCAGGCTGCATTTGAGAATCTCTCCCAATGTATCTTTTGGCACAAAGGGACCTTTGTGCCATTCCTTCTGATGCAAGACCCTTGCACCATTCCAAGAGCTTTGAGAATCGGGATCACCATTTACTGAAGTTGTAAACCAGGCATCAATGCAATTATTTTTTTATGGTACTTACATTCGCAGAAAATTTTACAAATTAGATTCTGTCTTCAGTTATTGCTACTTCATTCAAAGGAAAATTTACATTATGATGTATTGTTTTCAAGCACATTACCTTACAGAAATGTAAGCCCTATGATCCATGAAAGATAATTTTCTATTTCTCTAGGGGGAATTGGATCACAAATCGGCCAAGCTCAACACCAGCTGATTCCTTTTACTTCACCATCTGTCAGCAATGCCCGCATGCTCAGACATTTTATGGCGTATAACCAGGGAAAGCATGGTGATGTGACTCATTGAAATCTGTATGGTTTGGTTTTAAAAAAAAAATGGTTTATTTTTTAAGTGATGAAACTATATCTGGTAGATATGAAAGCAAGCACTTAACTAATAAAGGGGCCAATTTATTGCAGTGCCTTTCAGATGTACTAGAGGTTGCTTTGTCATTTAAAAAAAAAGATTTGAAACTGAGAAACATAGTGTTCAATGGGGCAGGTCCCTGCACTCCTTCTGGTTGGATGTCATAAAATGTCTGCCTGTTGGGGTGAACCAGGAACTAGAAGGGATCAGCTACCCACTGAGCTATCTGATTTATGATCCTTTCCAAGCTCACCTGATTTACAACCCCTTCCCAACAGGCAGAATAGAAAATTATTTTTCATATATAAGGACTTGCGCTGTTGTAATTGGGTTATAATGGTCAAAAACCCATACCTACAGCTTGGAAATTCACTTTCAGAGAGCCATTATCGAGGGAGTTTGGCAGTTTCTTAGCAGCAGCAATATTTTATGATGCACAGAAGTTAGAGTAAAGGCCATCTCCTGCTCAACACAACAAATTTGTCAGCTTGCAATGCTAGGTTACTCTCCTAATACTACTGTTCAGAGCTCAGAACAATAGTCCTATGAGCTCTGAATGACAGTATTATGGGACTTGAATGATACTGTTATGGGATTTCTAGTGTTATATTACAGGATTTTTTCAACATAGTTTTTTCAGTTGTATTATTTTACTTACTCATATTTGACAAATAATACTGCATTATGTTATATGGAACTAGCTATATGGATAACTTCAACTGGCATTTTCTTTTCAGTAATAGTAATAAGTAGAATAGCAATAACACACACAACCTTTGGTTCAAATTTAGGTAAGAATACTTACAAACTGGTTGAGGACATGCTTATCCAATCCTCACAAGTTGTGATATTTCACAGGAATTACTGCAGGGATGGTGTTAAATATGTAAATCAGTTAGATAGGCCTAAAAATGCATTTGAACTGAAAAAGGAAATCTATTTTCAAGCCGTGTTTAATCTTACTTTTTTGAAACAAGTTTAGAAGCATTTTTAAATCCTAAATATATCTTCAGTGGTTCAGGGAAAAATTCTTTTCAGAAAAGAAGACAAGATTAATCCGAAAAAAATCAGAAAAACAACATTAAGGCAGAAGTAAGCTGAAAGCAATCCAAAAAATGGATTTATTTTTTGTAAGGGCCGGACCCTTTTAACTTCCCCTCACCAGTTGCAGGATGGAGCCACGACTAACAGAGCACAGCACCCACCAAAGGTCTCCGGGGAGGCCTTTCCCATTGTCAGTGATCCAGCCTCCTTTGTGGACTGACCGGAGAAGATTCAAACTCCCAGACCGAAGAACAGTGAGACCTCAGCAGCATGGTCAGATAAGTAGCTCTTTTGTTTAATTCTTGGTTCTTTTGCTAAACCTTGGGGAAAACCAGGTCTGGGGTAAGACATGAGTAGCCTTCTCAGTGACTGTGGAGAGAGACTCCAGCCGCTGTTCCTCTGCCATATCTGCATCGCTCAAGTTTGGTGACTGCCGGGACTCCCCCACCCCAGACCTGGCCCTCGATCTGTGCCACTACCTTGCAGCTGAAATGCCCCGTTCCCATACCGGGAAGGATCTGCAGGGGCCAACAAACATGCTCTGACTCACAAGGGCTAGTAGGAAGCCCTTGTTTAACTTGATGGCACAGAGGAGTATCAATCACCTCCACAAGCTCTGGCAGATATTCTGAAGGGCTCAGTCCCTCTCATTGGTGGGGAGGGGAGAGGGAGGAAAACATCCTGGTGTAGGGTTATCTGAAACATACTGTTCCAATTGGTGTTATTTTTCAGTCTGTTGGGTATTAATATTAAGGCCTAATACATTCACCATTGGCTTGCTGTTTCTTTTTACATTGAAGGCTTAGGCCCCTCCAGGGTGGGCAGCTGGGTTCCTGACCCAGTTTTTGCGTGGCGGTTGGTCAAGCCATGACCTGTATTCCTGAATCAGGGCCGAAGTACCTGATTCTTGATACAGAGGGCCCCCCAGAGGGACCAGATCACATATGTTCCCCGGTATAGTGGACTAATCCCCCCTCCACTTACTCTTTTCATACTAGTCCCCTGTAATGGCAGCACTACTGGTTCCACTCAGAGGCCATTTCACACCCATTTATACTAGAGGAGGCTGCTACCTCAACCCCTCTCCCTCCCATCCTTCCACTCCATCATCAGTGATGCATAGCCCTACCATTAGTGCCCCAATACTCATGCAAAAATGACTGGTGCTGTGTCAACACCCCTCTGCAGCTACAAGGAGCTCACTGGATTAATACTGTGATCGTATTGATGACAGTACCCTGTTGGGGAGTCTTCCTTCCCCAAACTCCCCCTAACACACACGGGGGTTCAACACCACAGGATAGTGCCCTGGGAAAAGAGGCCGGCCTACAGCAGGGCTCTGTGGCTGATGGGAAGCCTCTATTTCCCCAATACGCATGGAAGGTTGTGCACCCTGTATATAGTTGCTTTATATGTTATTGTTTGTTTTCAATGCAAGAGACACACACAGGGTTACTGCTAGGTGTTAGGTTGAGGTCAGTTGCTACTGTCAGGGAATGCCTGGCTTATTCATGCTCTCCATACCTGGTGCTGAATTACAAGGACTTGTCTCTCCTGGGTGGACTGACCTTGCTTCCAGCCTGCTGGTTTACTATGATACATTTTCTGGAAAGATACTTGCTGCCTTTCACCGATAGGTGATATAATATGTTTGATGTGGAATGTCAGGGGGCTTAACTCATTCAGGCCTAGATATGCCTGTAGGTGGCGTCCGAAAGCATAGCCACTCAGGCCAATGATGCCTGTAGACATACTCTGCTGACTTTCACTCAGGCCAGGAAACGTCTGAGGAAGTTAGCAGTTTTTACTTAAATATTAAACAAACCGAATTGCTTAGAATTGATTGCATAGCACCGTTAGAAAGGTAATTTTGTGCTGAACAATTTTTCTGCTGATAGTTTGAGTCTATCATGTATACTTTTGGAGTCATTTGCATTTGTTTAAGGTATGGTGTGCATGGCTGACATTTGTCTCTCAAGCCTCACCTAAGCACCTTGAATGAATCAGAAGAAAAAAACACAGTTTGCTATTTCAGCTAGTATAAAATAAAAACTAAATTGGTTACAATTGATTGCATAGCACCATTAGAAAGGTAATTTTTTGCTGAACAATTTTGCCACTGATACTTTGTGTCTACCATGTGTACTTTAGGAGTTATTCACAGTTGTTTAGGGTATGGTGTGCATGGCTGACATTTGTCTCTGGATCCTCACCTAAGCACCTTGAAAAAATCTGAAAAAAAACCCACATTGTTTGGTATTTCAACTAGTATAAAATAAAAACCTAATTGATTACAATTGATTGCATAGCACTATTGGAAAGGTAACATTGTGCTGAAGAACTTTGCCACTAGTACTTTATGTGTAGCACTTATGGTTCAAGAGGTATTCAAATTTGTTTGTGGCATGCTGATCATGGCTTGATTTTGTTTAGATAGGCCCAGGATGCAGTGCTAAGAGTATTCAGGGCACAAGATGTGGAAGTCTCAAAGAGCTCTTGTGGTGTGAATGAGTTAATACCCCCAACAAAACAAGACACATTTTGCAATACCTTAAAAGGCTGGGAGTGGAGGTCACATTGCTGCAGGAGACCAAACTCACAAGAGGAGACGATGACAGACTAAAATGGGATTGGGTGGGTCAAATCATACATGCCTCGGTCCCTTCCAGAAAGAGAGGGGTAGCTATACTGCTTCACAAGCAGCTTCATTGGACACTGGTGCATAAGGTGAGTGACCCTGGGGGCAGATGGGTGGCTGTACTCATGGACACAGGGGTGGGACTTTTACTCCTGGGTAATGCATATGCCCCGAATGAAGACTCAACCTCCTTCTTCCATGAGCTGGCCCAAGCGCTGGGATCCTTGGCCCCCCGGTGATACCCCTATAATATTAGGGGGGATTTTAATCTCACACTGGACCCGCTACTTGATAGATCCCCCCCAACACAGAGCCTTACTCCAGGGCATCACTGGCATTAAGCCAGCTACAACAAGATATGGGCCTTACAGATATCTGGAGGGTATTTCACCCCTCCCAACGAGACTACACCTTTCATTTCCCAGTGCACAGTTACCTTAGTCAGATAGATCTTTGGCTCACCTCTCCAGTAGTCACCAGGAACCATTAACACCTTTATTCATCCATTGGTCATCTCGGACCATGCCCCTGTGCATCTCTCCTTCACCTGGGGCCCCCTACCCCTACCTCCCCATTCTGGAGGCTGGATCCATTGCTGCTTCATGATGCAGACTTTCCCCCTTGTCTTCAAAGGGAAACCTCTGAATTTTTTCTGAATAACCACATAGCAGATACTTCAGCAAGCAAGCAATACCTGGGAAGCATTTAAAGTTACCCTGGGGGGGGTGATAATGGGATTTGCTAGCAGGCACCACAAGAGGAGGGAACAGAACCTTAAGGGGCTTGAAAAACAGCTCCAAGAAGTGGAAGCTACCTTTAAGTTCCTCCACATCCCTTCCCTCAGGTCGGAGGCAGGACACCGAGTGGCATCCCTGAAGATGCAAATGAACAAACTTTTATCTAGGAAAGCAGAAATTTTTATTATTAGGCTAAAGCACAAATATTGGGAAGGGGGAGAGAAGGGGGCTAAGATCCTTGACTACTGCCTCAAAAAGCATTAAGCTGAAAGGCACATCTCTGCCTTAGTGGATGCAGTGGGTAAGACCCACACCTCGACAGAAGGAATCAATAGCATAATGATAGACTTCTATTCCATGCTATATAAATCATCCAGAGCACCTGACCCCAAGGGTGTCCTCCTATTTCTAGACTCCTTACATGTTCCTAATATCTCGGAGGATCAGGCCTTGACCTTAGATGCCCCTATCTCACCTTAGGAGGTGGCAGAAACTATATTATCTCTTAAAAAGGGAAACACTCCTGCAGGGGACAGGTTCCCCATCAAAATATGACAGCTTTTGCAGGCCACAATCTCCCCTATACTACAACAAATGTTCACCGAAGCACTTCAAGAAGGTGCCCTCCCTCCTCCCTCCTCCCTTAGGGAGGCGACCATAACTATCCTGCCTAAGAAGGGTAAAGACCCTCTAAATGCATCCAGCTATTGATCCATATCCCTTTTGAATGCGGACAGTAAGGTGTTAGCCAAACTGTTAGCTAACAGACTAAACCCGCTCCTCCCCAGTTTGATCCACTCATCCCAGGTAGGCTTTGTTAAGAGACTATTTAGTGAGGACCATATTAGATCACTCATAAACTTGATCCATAAGGCTAAAACATTGCCATCCCCTTCTGCAGCAATAGCAATAGATTTTGAAAAGGCCTTTGACTCCCTGGAGTGGGACTATGTCCAACAAGTGCTCAGTACCATGGGGTTGGGGGTGGGCTTCCGGGCCTGGATAGGGGCCATATACTCATCTCCCACAGCTAGGGTACTCGCCAACTCAATGCTGTCTCCCCCCTTTATACTGGGTAGGGGCACATGTCAGGGATACCCTCTCTGTCCTCTACTCTTTGTCCTGGCAGTGGAACCCCTGGCTGTGGCTATTAGAATCCATTAATCTCTGGGATACTAGTGGGAGAAAGGGAATACCCTACTCTCATGTATGCTGATGACCTGTTGCTTTCTATAGCAAATATTGCCACTTCCCTTCCTCCATTATTGAGCACCCTGTCAGAATTTAATGCATTCTTAGGGATCAAGATTAATCAGTCCAAGACGGAGGTCCTCCCTTTGAACTCTAAGTGTACCTCCCACATGGTTACCCAGCATGGTCTCTGTTGGGCTCCGGATAGACTCACGTACTTGGGCATCAGTATCACTCCTAATTTGCATAAACTCTGAGAAATGACTATGAAGCTACTTTTGGCATCCATTCGTACGGAGCTGGACAGATGGAGGTCTCTCCAACTCATGCTCGTAGGTAAAATTTTGTCAATTAAAATGGTCACAGTACCTAAAATTATGTACCTCCTCTCACATTCCTTTGAAAATTCCTCAATACTGGTTTACTAAGCTGGACTCCTTGCGAGGTTCCTTCATATGGGAAGGCAATAAGCCTAAATGCAGCAGATATAAGCTGAGAGTGCATTGGAAAGATGGAGGCTTGGGCCTTGCTTGGCTCGAGAGGTATACATGGGCTTTTCAGATGGCTCAGATGTTAAAATGGTTCACATCCCCAGAGCTAAACTCCCCTCAGTGGCTAGGTATGGAGAGAGAGGTCTGTGAGCATGCACATTTATTTCTGTTGTTGTTTAATCGCCCCCCAAGGGCATTTATTCTCACCCTACGATAGGCCCCTCGCTGGAGTACTGGGCCAAGGTGCATAAGAAGTTGGGTACCCTTCCTTCTCCCCCAAGACTCACTCCACTATGGGGCAATAGTGAGATCACTATCAATAAGCAATCAATTTCCTGGCCCTCGTGGGAACTAGGTGAGCTCTCAAAGCTCTGGGATATGTATATCCCTGGCATATATATCCTCGATTCATTCAAAGGGCTGAGGGGAACATATGGAATCCCGTCCAGAGATTTTTGGTGCTTCCTCCAAATAAGGAGCGCAATCTCCGAATATACTCGCAAGCCACACCACAGACAGCGAGTATTTCAGGCAGAATCTTGGCTGGCCCTAGAAAGAGGCCAGTCTAGCTGAATATACACTGCCCTAAGGGACACCATTCCATCCCAAGCAGATGAGTCTAAGCATAAATGGGTGCAGACACTGCAGGCCCACATCACAGATGTGGACTGGAAGACATGTCTCAGGCTTGCACATGGGGCATACTCTGATACTAGAAGCCAGCTAATACAGAATAAGATTCTGCATTCATGGTATAGGCCCCCTTGGGTACTTGCCAAGGCTAAACTATTCCAATCCGACCTCTGCTGGAGATGTCAGGAGCTCCCTGGTGACTTAATCCATATATTATGGCACTGTAGGAGGATCCAGCCCTTATGGCAGGCAGCTAGTGAGATGAGGTCCAGTATTCTTCAGAAACCCATTCCTATGTCCCCCCAGCTGCTGATACTAGGAATCCAGTCCTCAGCCCCCCACTTAAGCCTCTCAGAGATAAAATTGCTCCTGACCCTAAGCATGCAAGTAAAAAGACTCCTCTTGTGGAAATGCTGGACACAGGTAATCCCATCAGTGGAGGAGGTACTTAGCTCCTTGGTTCAGGTGGCCAACTGGTCCAGAATGTTACACACTGTAGCTGATACCCTTCCTAAATATATCAACATGTGGAAACCCTTTATAATGTACTTGAAACCTAGGGAGGGAATCGGCTGAAAAAGCTCCTCTTCACTTTTGTAAACCCTCCTCTTGTGTTTGAGTCTGGAGCTGGGGTGAAAGAGACACTTTTTGTGGTTCTGGGGCCCCCTGTGCCAATAGCAACTTGGAATATTATGAGTAATTGCTAGTTTATTCACTGGTGATCTCTACATAGGCTTGCTTTGTGTGTGTTCTCTTGTACTGTATTTTGAAGTTCCTGACTGGAAGGAAGCGACCCTGGACCATCCTAGAACTCTACAGTTGTGCCAGCAATGCAGGTATCATCGAGAATAGTCCAGGTAAGCCAATTTATATGGTATTTGCAGGACAAGAGCACCAGCGGGTATTACTCCCATAGGTTACTTCCCAGCTGGAAAGGTGTTGTTCATTCATCCAGGGAATAATACAGTTCTTTTGTTGCCTGCTTGTTTAGGCTCTGCTCCTCAAGTTATTGCAAGCCTGTCCCTCTAACTGTATTCATACAGACGTATGTAACAGGTCTGTAACATTATTGTTATGTATCCAACAGCTTTATTCCATGTAATGCTTGTTAAAGCCAAATCAATAAAAAACGTATTAACCGTAAAAAAAAGAAGAAGAAACTAAACTGGCAGAAAGGAATGAGGACAGCATGCGGTTCTGTATAGGTAGCGCAGTAGGAATCCAGATATCTAGTTCAAAAGCGTTAGAGCAGTATGAATGCATTGTCTAACTGACCGTTTTTAAAAACAAGCCAGAATTAGACCACAGAATATGCTGGTGTGACTTGCGGGAGATGGTGTCCATGACTCATGAATTTCCTCCTCCATTGTTCTAGTAGACAAGCTGTGCAGTCAAACTGGAAAGGGCAGGAAAGACTACTCCAGATAACCTGTACCTAAAAGTCACTTGTGGAAGATTAACGGAGCATACACTGTACCAAGACTACTTCTGATCCCACTATTGCACAACCATTGGTCTGGCTGCCTTTAGCTGATCCACTAACAGGAGTCTAGAGAAGAGCATCTTACCATTTTTGTTCTTTAGTGAGTCATGCAGTGTTACTCTGGAGAACTGAGCTAAAAGCATTCAACATACCTATATGAAGAGAGACGAAAGGAGCTTAATATGTATAGTCTCGAGGAAAGGAGGGAAAGGGGGGACATGATAGAAACGTTCAAGTACCTCAAGGGAATCAACAAAGTCCAAGAGGGTAGCATCTTTCAAAAAAAGAGGTGTGCAAGAACAAGAGGGCACAATTTGAAGATGGGGGGGCGGCTCAGAGGTAATTTAAGGAAGTATTTTTTCACAGAGAGGGTTGTGGATGCATGGAACGGCCTTCCGGAGGAGGTTGTGGAGTCAAAATCAGTGGTGGAATTCAAGCACGCATGGGACAGTCATAAGGCAATTCTAGGGGGTGGGGGTAGGAAGAAGTAGGCTGCTGGTTAACTAGGATCTGCAGCTTATCCAGTAGGTAGAGAAATGGGCAGACTGGGTGGGCCAAGTGGTCCTTATCTGCCGTCAAATTCTATGTTTCTATGTTTCTATGCAGTGGCTGGTATTGTAAAGAAGACCAACTCTGAATAAATTCAACCTTTGGTCCAGAACAAAAACAAACAATAAGGACAGTTTCTCTGGACTCAGTACAGACTCTGTGTGTGTTAGTAGTAACAAGACACCACATGGCTGCTTGCCATTTTAAAACTCAGGACTTGGGGAGAGTGAATGAATCCCTGGCAGGACCTCAACCCCCTGAGTTGCACACTGCTAAACGTGGCAATGATTGGCCTGGTCCCTCAGATAAGAACAACTAATAAGTCTATACAGCAGTCGATTGATGCACTCAGTCCCTCAGATTAGAGGTTAGCTAGTCCATTGATCTTTTAGGGTCCATAAAAAGGTAAGCTTATGCTCTGTGATCCAAAGATTCTCAGGCATGAGAAGGGAAAAGGGGATAATTCTTTTTCAGATGCTCTTTCACTTTGGCAAATTCCTTGCAGTTGTTGAAATGATCAGCACTGATGTCAGGCTAGATTTGCAGGGTATGATTTTAATAATTAGGACCCCATCTTTCCTTGCTTTCTGAGTCAGCCATTATTTTCTAGCATATTTATGAACCTTTAAGAGGAGAAGCCTGGGCTTGTCATCCGGCAAAGGGCAGTCCTGCAGGTCCTAGTGTACCCTGCCTATTTCAGCTTTCCTCTTGTAACCCTCCATTTTTTTTAAATACTAAGTATGTAGTTTGGGAAAAAAATCCTTGGGTCATCTCCCTCCAGGTCTTCCAGGTCACCAACAGTCTTGATATTCTCCTGATAGCTGTGGTTTCAAGACAATTTACATTCAATTATAAGGCTGCAATCATTTTCTCAAATCTGAAGATTAATACTTTCATGGGTCTAATGCAGTTCTCATTGCAGCTTACCAAGTGTACTTTACCTGCTCCACTTCCCCATCCAACTCAATTATTTTTTTCTGAAAGTTGTTCCACTGTCTTCTGGATGTTCAACAGTTTGTCATGCAACAAGAGGAAACCTCACTTCATTTCTTGCAGGGTAGTGTCAGATTGGCTGTCTGTTGACACTTGAGCCACATCTGTCAGTGTTTGCTTGGTGGCCAATTCCCCAGTTGCTGTGACTTCAGAATCAGTGGCCTGCACTGTGGATAATTTCAGTGACATTTCTTCTCGTGGATGACAGAAATAGGCAATGTCCTGCATGCCAGATCTCTTACTTTGCTTCTCAGACTGTTCATTGCTGTTTTTCCCTCTTCTGCTGGCCAGGATGGCAATGGAAGTGTGGGCTATCAGGTGTTATAGTAGTGCTGCTGGTTAGGAGCTAGTGCCAGTACTTGTTCACTGGGTGATGACCATCTTGGAATTTCAGAATGACTGAGTTATAAATTTCGCACAGCCCTTGGTTTACACCATAGCCCCTTGATAGGTCATAGATTTTTAACTGAATTAGTGGTGCTTTAGGATTTGAAGATTCACTCTGGTAGTGGATTTGATAGTGATGCTATACATTTGCAGGCCTTCCTAATCTTGCTAGTTAAAACAGAAGGAAGGAGAAAATTGCTGCATTTGTGCAACGGAATGGAAAGGTAAATGTGGTGTGCATTTTTCAACCAAACTCATTTGAGGTCCCTTAACACTGAATGTATTGAGCTGTAATGGGATGGCTTGGCCCAGGGTTCAATGAGGGGAATAGCTCTTCTCACAACCTCTACTTAAGCACTCCACTAATGCACCTCCATTGCTTAGGGAGTGTTTTTCCCAGACTCCCTGCCTGGCTTGTGTGGCTGTGCTTCGCTATGCTTCTTGCTGACATATGTCTCTACCTTTGGTCTCCTCCCATCTCCCCTTCCCCTCCCCCTCCCCTCCCTGTGTCCTGCCTCCTGCTTATGCTTTGGTGTTTTGTCTCCCCGGCTGCTTTGGCTGCCTCCTCACTCCTTCCACTCACTCCTCGTTGTCGTGGGGTATCCCTGTTCTTTTCATTATTGGTTGCCTTTTGAGCAATTTCCTTTCTACCCACTAGATGCTGATGGGCATCCCTACTTCTCTTCCCTTGTCCAGTCTGACTTAGTTTCTGTTCCAGCCCTTCCTTTCCCCATACGCCCAGTTTGTCCATCTCCTGCTGCATAGCTCTCCACAGCCATTCAACTCAATGTTTATCATTACATTTTTTCACCTCTGCCATTCATCTACTCCTTTGCCATGCAGTTCACATACCTGCTCAGCTCCTCCTGCATTTCAGTATGACAGTTCCTATCTTCATGTCGTCAATCAACTTTGATCTCCAGCTGTGCTACTGACCTATGGTTCACTCCTACCTATGTTGGATGGTGTAGCTCCTGGATTACGGCCCTGTGACTCCCCCAATTACTTTGCTCATTGTAGTTATTGCCAACAAGGACTATACTGTTTTGCAGAACTGCATATCCAGGCCTTCTGCAAACCCCTGTACTTTACTTCCATGCTTCAGTGCAGTGTTCACTCTTTAATTCCTTTGCAATCTGAAACCCTGCCTGCTATCCCCACTACATCAATTCTCATTCTCCCATTTCCACACTTCCGCTTACCCAAGCCTCATTGCTTTCTTCATTACCTGCTTACTACATGGAGTTGAAAGGACCGTCCAGTGGCATCCAATGCCTACTCACCTGTAAGAACACTGCCATACTATTTTTTGTCTCCGCTCTGGAGGTAGTTTGGTTAACTAGCTTCTCCTCATGGCCGACTCTCTTGCAGATCTACTTGTCCATGTTTCTCCTGTTGATATTGTCAGCTGCCAGTTTCCTATTACCCCGACAAGCTCTTTCATTCCCAAAGGCTCCCATTATTTATGTTCTACCTCACCTGTGACCAAGACCCTTCCTATTATTCAGGGTACATGAATGGCGGGGAATGGGGGGGTGTTTAGGCCTACCTTTTCCTTTTTGGGGCATACCACATTTCTGAGCTGTACTCCCTTCAAGAACTCTAACCAGCTATAGCACCAGTTTCGTCTGTCATCAGATAAGCAGAGCTACATCCACAGCTATTGTTGCATACTATTGTTCAGTACTGTGCTCTATCCCCTTTGGACTACAGGACAATGCAACTCAGGGAATTTGCCTTGAAACAGTGAAGTTAGCATTCATAGTATAGTCACTTTGCTAGTTCACCTGACCTTCAGAAGTACAGATCTCACCAAGGCTGCATTCTTTATGGCTGAACCCTGCTTCCATATCTCCACTCTCTTAAGGCTCAGAGTTTTGTCCCCATATCTCATTACCTCAGTCCTCCCTTATTCTGCAGTTCTATATTTCTTTTCCATTGTTCTCTCCAGTATACTCTACCCATCTACTACTCCTGTCTGTGTGTGCCATCCCCACCATTATACATGTACATCATCTTACTACTCAGTCATTCTACCTACAACGTAACCTGCTATCCACTCCTCCATCATCCTATACCTGCTTCACATACTACATCTCCTCTCTCTCTTTGCAGCAGCATTGTGCTTTGGCCAGCCCATACAAGTAGTATTCTGGACTCCATCCCTAACTCGCACTTTCTGAGGTGCTGAGCAAAGGTAGGCTTCCCCTGTCTACCGGGAATGGAATTCCATAACAGTCACTACCTCCTGCTATCTACTAGCTGACATCCTCTGTCCCTAACTCTGCTTGGCAGCATCAAGTGAAGGTTAGCTCACCCAGACTACCAAGGATAGGAGTTTTGTCTTCATGCTACTGAGTCTCACCACGCTTCTCTACCCTATACCGGTTTTATTTATTCCCTTCGGGTATTAAACTTCTATACCATGCACCTTCCTCCTCCTACCTATGTCTAGCTGCCTCAAGACAAGTTCATCCCACCGCAACCATCACCAGTGCATGTTTGAACCTCCATCCCGCAGCTGCAACTTTACATATTCTCAGCCTGCTGTCTGGCTGCTGCTTCACTTCAAGAACATGACACTGCCTGACTTGCCTTCTGCGTCCTACTTGGTCTGCAGCCTCGATTCATGGTCCCTCTACTTGACCACCTTGGCTGGTTGCACGAGTATCCATTCCACTGCTTTACATGTATTCAGTATCCATCTCCTATCTGATGCCACATCTCTTCTGGAACTAGACTTCCTCCTGCTAGTGGTCTCCATTTCCACTCACCTGCAGCCTTCCCTTCAGCCTCATCACACTGCCTTACCTGGTCCCCAGCCTGAACTTGCATCACCATCTCCACCTTCTGCTTCTATCTGATTCCTGTCACCACTTCCCTTCGGGAATGGGACCTTCTCACTCCACCTGCCTTCCACCCTCATCCTTGACTGTTAACATTGACTGCACATCATCTCATCGACATCATGGAGTTATAGCCTGTCCCTGATCTACTGGGTTAATGTATCTTCTGCCTTTTGACTGATTGCTGCTTCCAGTTTGAAGAGGACATCTGTTCCTCATTTGCCTCTATCCTCCTACCTCTGCAGAGTGACATCGAGGGTTAGTTCTATCTCCCATTTACTGTGCCTGGAAACTCATTTCTACAATTAACTGGCTCCCTCCTGGACTTGAGCATTTCCCTTCTGTGCCTTCACCCTTACCCATTATCTGGAGTGTCATGCTCTTTATCTCACCTCATCTTCAGGTAGGAGCCTACGTCTGCACTTGCAGGTCCCACCTTATGCAAGGTCCATGTCCTACCTCATTGCCTCTTCCTTCCAGTCTCAGGACTTAGTTACTCTGACTAACTTCCAGCCTTCCTCACCACTCACCATACTGCTCATTCACAGACCATCATACTTCACCCTCTTGGACTACTTTCCCTCATGATTTGTATCTTGCCAGCTGGTTCAATATCTCTCTCTCAATCTGGTTTGAATGCCTCTGGGACTTCCTTGCTGCAGGCCACCCGTCCAGTTGATGTCCAAGTTTCAATTTCCCTTGGATGTGGGAACTTTATCCTTCTTCACTCCAGCACCATTCGTCCCTTTGCTAGTTGGTCGATGACTTCGTCTGATGTGGGACCTCTATACCTCCACCCCGTTGCTCTCAGTACTTCGCTTCACTCCTCTACCCTCCATGGATCATCTTCTAGTGACTGCTACTGCCTTCCTGGATTCTCTGCCGTTCACTGAGGAGCCGACCCATTCCAGTTCCTTCCTGCTCAGCATGTCATCTGGCTTCCTTCACCTCAACACCATCCTGGATCAGTCCTTCAGTCCATCGGGATTTACTTCGTACTTTCCTTCCATCTTCAGATGGTGACCTTTCCATCTCCACCTTGCTGGCTCAGGGCTTCGTCCTGTCTGCTGTGACTCCTTTGGGCATCCTACCATATCACTGGCCAGTATTCCTACTCAGGCAGCTACTACCCTTTTTCATCCATTGAATACTCCTGTTCTGGCCATCATCACAGCTTCCATTTACTACTTGATGGATCACTGTTCATTGCACTTGAGGAACCTACTTCTAGCATGCATTTCTGAGAAAACTTGCATCTGACATTCCTACATTCATTTGCAGTTTTCCAAACTACCCTATCAGCTCCCCTTGATCATCCCAGACTCTAATTTTTCTGGATACTTGAAACATTCCATCTCTCTCCATTGGATACTCTACAAATCCTGCCATCCAGTCTCTGCTGACTTTCCTGTTTACTGTGCCTCACAGGCTATCCTCTTGCATGGAAAGGGTGTACCTTCTTATGTTATACTCAGACTTACACTCCATCATCACCCCTCCAGATTCTAAACTTGCAAGATACCTCATAGCACCTCAGACATTGCCAGTTTTATTCCACATCTTTCTACCATCACCAAAGTTGTTGACTATGTTATTAGACTTTTACTTCCCAATCAGACATCACTTTATCTGAGACCTTCCTGGCCTCCTTCCTGAATCTTCTTCACTGGATATCCTCTGCCTAGCTGCTTAAGAATGCCACACCATCCAAACCATAATTTTTGGTTCCCAGACATCACCATTCCTCATACAGTCATCCACACTTCTTCATCTAGTACCTTCAGTCATTAACCTCCCCTTCAGTGGACCCTTCAATTTCTCCTTCATGAATTATCTACATTAATCTCTCCAGTAAAGAATATCAGCAAGAACGTGCTCTTCTGATTTCCTTCTGGTACTTCGAAAACCATTTAGGCAGATTCACTAACTCAGTCCTGACCTCCCAACCGGTCTTAATCAGCCATAGAACTCAGATCCTCTTGCATTCCATACTACTCAGTCTCACTTCCAATTTAACATACAGACACTTCCACATATCTGCCTCCAAGCATCTTTCAAGTACTTTGACATCGGATTAACTGTGAACCTATAAGCCACCTCAGTGCATCTCATGGATCATCACGCTACCAAAATACTTGTATTTACTTTGGTCAGCATGCCAGTAGAATGTATACAAATACATTTATGATATTATGCCCAAATAACCATCCAATACCTTATACTGAACTTCCAATCATTCTCCATATATATTAGGTTACCATCTGTACTGCATCTGTGAATCTTCTATTTGTCTACTAATCACTAATGGCAGTCCTCCTATCAGCAATCAAATTTTGCTCTCCTGGCTCATTATGCCCCAGTAATCTCTTTGGACACGCATCCTTCATCCCCTTGGAAACCTGGACTCCATTTGCCCTTCTTCAACTTGATCTCCTCCACACTTAGGAATCTACTGCTCCTGCAGGAAAGACCTGCTCTTCATCCTCAGGATCATCAGTTAATCTTCAACGGCCATGGACTGAGGATGGACCATCATCTCCAAGGCACTCAAAGACTCTATTCTACTCATTTTTTACTGCACAGATGCTTTCTTAGCCACTCCTCACCTACTACTGAATTCCTCACCTCCAAACTGTAGCTTGGCTGTCTAACCTTTCACTAGTTGATCATTCACCAATGACTTCTTCTACCATAGCATTTCCACAGTTCCCTGTCTAGTAACTTATTAATCAAGTCATGCTCCCTCTGCTCATTACACCCTTGCAATCCCTGGGACAAACATCATTCATCATCTCAGAAACTTGGACTTCATTTGCCCTCCTTCTCCTGGATCTACTTCACATTTTGGATTCTATCACTCCTTCAGAAAAGACCTACTCTCCAACCTCAGGATCATCATTCAATCTGCATCATCCATGGATCAAGGATGGATCATCATCTCTTCAAGAAGCTCACCACCCTCAAATTAGCTATGGTTACTAGAACCTAGGTCCTTCTCCTTTTAGTATGCCCACAGGATGGGCAGACCACCGGCCATGGGTCCTCAGAGGTTTCCTCCACCTGGGGAGGTCCTCTCCTGAGTGCCAGGGGCTCATACTCTCCATGAGTTGGAGGAGGTTTCTTTTTGGGCCTTCTATTTGCTAGAAATTACTACCTACATACCTAGTACTCAAGGGCGGGAATAGAGTAAAGCCGCAAAAAGTGCTACAGGTTATACAAGCACTATATAACCCATCGTTATTCCACAAACATTAAATGGAAGGGCTTGGCCCAAGGTTCAGTCTGGGGAATAGCTCCTCCCACAACCTCTACTTAAGCCCTCCACTAACGCACCTCCCTTGCTTAGGGAGTGTTTTTTGCCTACCACCATCCCCTCCTCCTCTTTCTCTGGCACGCTTCTTGCTCTTGTTCATGGGCCTTCTATTCCCTACAAATTACTACCTACATACCTACTACTTAAGGGTGGGAATAGAGTAAAGCCACAGAAAGTACTATAAGTTACACAAGCACTATATACCCCATCACTATTCCACAAATATTGAATCATGTTCAAGGCCACTGTTTTTAATTTTTTACTGGAAAATCAGGTAAAATTCCAGAATTAGGGCTGCCCGAATACCGATAAAATCAAAGATTTCATGGAATCTGGCATTTTATATCAGATCAGTAAATCTACAAAACTTGTGTTTTTCTTTTAATTCGTTCTTGTACTATTTTCAGTTTGCTTTATTTAATGATCTGTATATTAAGCCTTCTTTAATTCTGATTATTTACACACATACTAAAAGAATGATATTAGAATCCCGGTAAAATATGGAAATTAGAGTAACAATCACCAGTGCAATTCCGGAATCTGAAGTCTTGAAAACAGAATTTCACTGTTTTAATCACCATAAATCAGTGGCCTTGATCATCTTTATCTAGGATAACTACAATTACCTGGCCTTGAAGGATGTGATTTTTTTTTTCTGTTTGCCCACTAACCAGGCTGAGCAAATCACATCAGCATAGTGAATATGGGTTAATGCATTAGAACTGTACATTTTTAAGTGCTAGTTAATTATTAAGGTACAGTCTGACACATTTTAGCTATATATATATATATATATATATATATATATATATATATATATATATATTGCACAATAGTATTGTTTTTTGAAATTGATTAATGTGCATATTATTAGGTGGTGCAGGTGGGTGTGATGACAAATGAAAGGTATTTTTTTTTGAAGATTTTTGTTTTTGTTTTTTCTGTGTGTGAATTTTTTTTAGTGCTCATGAAAGGTGCTGGATTGATAGCACTGGAACCTGAAGTCTCCTATTTATCCACATGCTGGTATGGCATGGAAGACCACAGTGCAAGCTTCCTCAAATTACCTCGACAGTGGGCCTCAACCCTGTCATGGAGGGACACCACATACAGTAGATGACAGGGTAGTTCAGATTCCATGCCCATTCAGTCCTTTGTCTCTGCTGTGAGACTGCCAAAAAGGGTGCCAACTGTGTTGGTGGTTTTGTGATGTTGACACCTGCCCACTGGGTACTGGACTGAGGCTGCCACAACTCATTTCATATATGCCACCAAAAAGCCCTCAGGTAACAATGTCTTTCAACCACTGTCAATTTGTGCTGGATTTAAACCCATGACCTAGAGGTAAACGTCTTCTTAACCATTACCAATCCACTGAGTCATCCAATTCCCAAACTAAATGGTTTTGTTTAACTTTTTGACTTGATGAGGAGGGTTACACTGCAAAGCCTTTATTTCCTTGCTTTTGCTTTCCTTATCTTACCTGCTATTGGGACCCATGCACAAGCCACTGCCCTCACCTCAGGATCAGACACCTGTAATCCTAGGTAGCCACCACTCACTGCTCCTATGCATCTATCCCATACTTGCTGGTCTAGGTGCAGCCAACCAACTACAGCACTCATAATTGGTTGGTAACATCTACCTCTATTACTGGAACTAGTTTTGTTCAAGTAAGCCATGAAAGACTAGCCGTATGTGGTTTGTGAAGGCAAAGGATAGGGGAGATTAGAATTTATCAGGAAACTTGATCTGATAGGCTCTGATAGGCTCAGAGCTACTGGAGGCTAGGTCTATTAAGATAGCATTCAGGCTGAGGGGGAGGGTGCTCGCTGCAAGGTGAATGAGCTCCCTGCTCATTGGCGGAAGGGTGACAATGGTTTAGGCTGCAGATGTTGCCACAGGATCATTGCAGCCATAGTCTGAATGGAGTGGGGTGGCAGAGACCATGAGAGTGATGGGAAAAGAAAAGAAAAGAAAAGAAAAGAAAAGAAAAGGAAAGAAAGCATTTAGTAGACATCAGATACACATTTTTCAGTCAATGTTTATGACAGAGAAAGCTCACAGGTTCAAATGCCACAGTGCCACTTGAGTTATATTTAGAAACCATGGTGTGTATGCATTTTTGTTTCTTTGTTTGTATACAATTTTTGGCCAAGAAAGGCAAACTGATCCGAAGCTCATTTCCAAGTGAAACCCAGGAGAACAGGAAGGTTAAGTGACTCACTTAGGGTAACACAGTTTGCAAGTGAAGGATGTGGGATTTAAACTGTAGTCTGCTGGATGTACCAGGCTCATTCACAGCTTATAGCTCTAACCTCTAACCCATACTGCCAGCCCAGATTTTGTTGGAAAAATTCATAACTAGCTTCTTAAATGTGAAACAGGTATGCTAATATTATGAAGAAACATCTGAAGGTGCTCAAAGGGCAATATAATGTCATTTTTAGAAATGTTTTGAATGAAAGAAATTTTAATACATTATAGGAGTTCGCCCACAGTTACTATTTTAGCTATTTCATACAGGATGTGCTTATCATGACAGCTGTTCTTTTGCAAAGTGTAATAATAGATTATTGATGCTTATGAGTCAACTGGATTCACAGAAACATCGCTTTTAGCTTATTACCTACAGCTTGTTACTGTATGTGTTTAAACTAATTAGAATCACAAATTAACCATAACTTCTCATGATTGTGGTCACACTGTGGAATTTTTCTGATTCCTGGTCCTGTCAAAGGTTGACAGACTGACCAGGGCCATGAATTATATGAGTAATGAGGTGTGCTATGAGTTCCTAATACTAGCTGTGATTTACACACGCCATTTAAGCAATTTATGTTTTGTCATGTTGTCTTAATTAAACTGTGACAAATTCCCAGGTTTCTATAATTAAGCAATAGCAGGCTGTAGGATATTATGGAATATTGTTATGACTTGGGCACACTATGAATCATTATGAGGCTGCAGGTTGAGTGACTCCAGCACCCAAGAACTAACACTACCCCATAACATGGCACAACCTGTAGTGTAATATTTCTACTACTGTATACAGTGGAAAAGAGGATTTGAAACCATTATAATGTTTAATTAAATAGAATTTATTTGAGAAAAATAATCAAAACTTGAACAGGTTGGAAAACTTAAGTTATCAATTAGATGGTTAAATTTGCCTCAGGATTGCTTTTTATGCTGTGACTCTCAGCCACCAAATGTAAACACCTCTGAAAAGAATGTCAGTGTAATGATTTGGGGCAGGATTCACAAAGAAAGCAAAAATCCCACTGCTGTGGGAAAAAGGCCTGCAGCACTGCGGAAACCCAGTTGCGTGATATTCATAACGAAAAATTGGGCAGGTGTGGAATTTCTTAGAATCCCCGCAGGTGTGGAATTTCAAAGCAGCTGCGGAAATTAAGTGCATACAAGTGAAAATCCCAAGAACTGCGTGATCCAACCAAGTAGCTCCAGAAATAGCTTAGGAGGCATAGCTACAGGTGAACTTGATTAGCTGAAACAGCAGACTGTAACAGGGCTGTCATAGAATGAAGCTGAAAGCACCTACAAAGAGACCAGCAGCCAGTCCTTCAATTGGGACCACTGCAGCACCACAGGTACCAGTAATACCATGGCACCACAGTGGCCAACTGTTACTGCTGGTCCCCCCTCCCTGGGGTGTTCCTGTTGCCTGCAGGGGTAGCACTCACTGCAGGCTGGCCAGGCTCTACTGCCTGTAGGGCTCCGTCATGGGCTGCACTGTGTCTTGTGGTTGTTGCCTGTTGCCATATCATGGCAATGTGTGCTTTTGTTGCTGTTACAACAGCTACTGTTATACTATCTGTGATGCTATTACCTGTGCCTCACCTCCACCTTAATTGATTCCAATTGCTGTGGCAGTACTGCAGTTTGTTGAGGGAGAGTTACACCTTGTTTCACTGTGTGTAACATTTTTTCTACAGCGGTGGAAAAAATCTGGTTGTGAAAGCCTCTCAGGGGCTGTGCCTTACTTATCTCACACCTTTCTTTCCTCAGGGACTTCCGCAGCTGCACTTTCTTCCACAGTCCTTAGTGTTGTTTTCTGTAGCTGCAGAGGGTTTTGTGAATAGCACTCAGTGCAAGTTCCCCTTAGTTTCCATCGCTACGGCAGTTTTGGAGACTTAGGGAAGGTTTTGCACCTTCAGAAAGCTTTGTGATTCCAGCCCTTATCATTTATGTTGAGATCTGTGACTAGAACTTTTTTTGCTGTTATTGGGCAGGATTCACAAAACAAAAGAAGCCAAGAAAACACCCGCAAGTACCCCCAAAAACATGCAGGTGCATGAAAGACGCACTTGCGAACTGCGCCCAATTCACAAAACACCCACAGCTGTGTGATAAAATATCACATGGGTGCTGAAGAAACGCAACTGCATGAAACCACTTGCAGGAGAAATCCTTACTCACAGTCAACAAAATGCTATCCACAGTCCCAAAACACCCGCAGCTGCACAAATAAATTCACGCACATGCTGCACAAAAGTCAGGGAGGTGTAACTCACACCCTGTGAGAAAGGCAGCATGCCATCATTTAAGAAACAAACCAGGGCAGTATTACCAATCAAACCATACAAAAGCAAGGGCCATTGCAGGAGACAGCAACCAGCACAAACATACAAAGGAAATCCAAAAAGCAGATAACTGAAACCTGCAGTACTGGCCAGAGAAGCAACAGAAACAGCACAGGCACTGGCAGGAAAATACCAGTGGCCATAACTGACACACAAGGAAAGGCCAGACAACAGGGAAGACCACAACAATGCCATTGGGGGCATGGGCAATGTATATCAGGGGTGAACAGCATGGCAGACAACAGGAAGCACCCCAGCAGTTACAAGCACCAAGGCAACAAGAACGCAACAGGGTGGCCAGGAGGAGATGTCAACCACGGCAATACCATGTATGACATTCATACAGGGATTTGACAGATGAGCAATGTAGAGCCTGATATAGACTGCCAAAAACAGCAATCGATGAACTCTGCGCAATATTACGTGGTGAGCTGGAAAGCAGAACAGCACGGAGCCATGCCATACCAACACATGTGAAAGTCACTGCAGCATTGCATGTATTGAGCACATGAACATTTCAGACACCAACAGGTGATGCAGCAGGCATCAGTCAGGCATCTGTTTCCAGATGCCTTGATCAATTAATTGATGCCCTCATACTCCACACAAATGAATATATTCACTTCCCCACACAGAGGCATGAGCAACAGGCTGTGGAGGGTTTCTATGGATTGGCTGGGTTCCCAAGGGTGATTGGTGCCATAGACTGCACACATATACCCATCAAAGCACCTACAGAGAATGCTGATGCCTACATAAATAGAAAGGGTGTCCACTCAATAAATGTGCAGGTTGTGTGTGACAGCGAATGCCGAATCACTGACATCTATGCCAGATATCCTGGATCATGCCACGATGCATTCATCCTGTGGCAGAACACACTCTGCCACATGTTTGAACGTGGTGAATTCCCACATGGCTGGCTACTGGGTAATTAATGACACACAGAAACATCTAGTTACTGTGATGTAAGCATGGCAACAGTTAGTAACAACACACAAATAGTATATGTGGAGCAACACTCATACCTTGCACAGGATACAATATGCAGATATATGTAGAGTGCATGCCAGGATAAATGGCTCACTGGACACAGGCATGTGTGCCGTAGACACAGGACTGCCACACCAGTAACAGGCATGTGACAATGGCAGAAGGCAACAAACTACAGCACATGCTTTGCAACACTGAACAAATAGTGAAATGTCAGGAACATGCCACACAATACCCTAAGCATAGGCATGGGTGTGTGATGTACCACCCCCAACAGACATCAAGATGCCCTACAACAATACAGTGGTTGTGTAGCGTGCACCAAAGTCATTGGAGTGCGTACATAATACAGAGTGCATGTGGATGCAGTGGACAAGGAATACATGTCTGTGTGATGGACAGCACAGCAACATGTGGAATGTAACCACCACAGCCACATATTGTATGGTAACAATCCATATGGGTGCCACAGTACACACATCACTGACAGCTGGATATAACAGGCCATTGCAGCAGCCACAGACACACACTGCTACCTTGAATAAAAGCCATACATGTACTGACTAAACAACACTCTGATAACCTCAAGATAGCCAGACTGAGAATGCCACATAGGCAGCTGTGTATGGTACAATACCCACAACCAATGATATGCCATACAGTCCTCCACATCCGTTGTACACAATGAACACAATACAATGTGTCACAAGGGAGAAGCACCATAATGGCAGACACATTTATGCAAGAGCAACAGACATGCTGCTGTACATTGATGTGTGACACTATTCCTGAGAACAATAGTCACACATTAAACAGTACAATGCAAATGTGATTGTCAAAGTGAAGTCCCATGTGCATCTTACAACTGCAGTAACAGCCAGCAAGATAAATGGTCACATGTGACATGCAGTATGGGCTGTAAACAGACACAATGCACATCAGACAGATCAATGTACATCACATATATGGAACACGCAGCCCTCAATACACAATAATGTAGGAGGTGCAGCATGTATGAAACACAACCAGGACACCCAGATAGCATGGTCATGCACCTCAACAGTGCATACAACTGTACCATAACATGGTAGTGCAAATATGACACAGCAGTGCCACATAGCAATGATTGCAATAAAGACCCCAAGAAAGCCTGTGTACAGCAACCTGTGTGGATAGTGCTGTAAACAAGAACAGGCATGAGTGTGTAATGGTGCAACACCCACACACAGCACGAGGGTCAACATAATGGATGCAAGTGTGTGGGCTGCAACACAGGGCAATGTTGTACTGACACATACCAGGATGCAGAGATATATGTACAGGTAATGACCACACAACAGTGCTCCCATGCATGCACACAGGGATCACATGTCAGTGCATAGCTAACTACACATCAAACCACACAGTGTCACTATGTCATGACTGTGTAAGTGCATGTCAGCTGTCAAGCATCCCATCTGCAATATTATATATGCCCAGTAAACTCATAAAAGTGTAAACCCCTGAGAATCAACTCAGGCAGCCATTGTGTAACTCCCAGTCCTGTTACATCTATGCACCAACATAACAGACAATATACAATAAGGGATGCCAGTGATACAGTACAGTATTGAAACAGCAAAACAGCACAGTGTGTATGTACTCCCACACATGGCCCACCCAACACTCCAAATACTACAGACAGAAGCCCAGTAAACACAGACACATATATGCCTCCATATAAAATGTATTAAAATATCAAAGGTTAAGAACAAGTTATGGCAGATGTCAACAGTCAACATGGTATCAAGTTCAACAAAACAGTAAACTATAATAACACACATGAAGTAATGGAAAGGGGGTGTTTGAATGATATGTAACACAATGACAGAAAGGAATATTAAACACCCCCCAAATGCAAACCTCCAATTAACAACAACACCATGATATAAAAATAAAATGCAAATCGTAGTAAACAATTACTGGTGATGTGCACATCCCTCTTCAAGATACTTTGAAAGGTCACTTAACTGTCCCAGTAGTGTTTCAAATGTGTTCACTATTGTGGATAACTTACAACTCACCCCGGACACAACACTACAGCAATTGCATGCTGCCCCGGGGACTGACCCAGACTTCCTGTGAATGCTGATGATACCTCAGTGTCAACAGCCACAGGTGAATCCCCCAGCTCCATTACCTCAGTCCCAACTGTCATGTTCTCTTCACGTGCAACAGTTTCATGTGAGGTTGCCATCACCGGCACATCAGGCTTATCCTGTGTTGCAGATACCTGCACAACAGCAGCAGTCCCAACAGTAGAAACATCCAGCCCGTGTCCACCAACAGCACCACCATCCTCCACCCCCTCCTCAGAGTCACTGCTGATATGCAAGCGTATAACATGTCTATACCGTGGCTGGGCCACTACACCCCTCCTAGCAGTCATGCGTCGCTGTGCTATCAGCACTCTCCTCACCTTCGCCCTCTCCTTCTGCACCTGGCTCTCGGTATCTGCAGTAAAGAAGGAATACATTTTAAGTGTGAAATGCAACATAAGTGGTAGTTCTGCTCTGGAAGAAATACCAATCATAAACAACATACTGTACATGCACATGAGGTTAGTCACCAACTAACGGATATATCCATCAAACACATCATATACATATAATGTAGCACACTATGCATGTAAGCCAAGCCTCAAAATGTGTAATGTGTGTGACATTACAAGCCAGTCAGCACCAAGGTTGCAGTGCACCCATAACACAGGCAAGCAACAGTCCCATGCATAACAGAAACACTGAATGTGGAGTGGTATGTGACATCCATGAAGATGGCATGGGCCTGGATGGGGGGGACATGCTTGAAATGATACCAGTCACTGATGTGTGGGAGTTGTACACTGCCATGATCCACAGAGCAAAGGAATAAGATGTGTGTACTGTATGCAGTGACATGGTGGACAAGGATCAGGCCTATGATGTCGGGGACTGTACACAGACATGTTGCACAATGCCTGGGCTGCACATGGGGGGGGGTACACTTACATGCTGCACAAGGCCCATGCTGACAATGTGGGGGGTACAGACATACTGGACAAGGCCCAGGCTGTACATGGGGGGTGGTGTGCACAGACACACTGGACAAGGCCCAGGCTGTACATGTGGGGTGGTGTGCACAGACATACTGGACAAGGACCAAGCTGTACATGTGGGATGGTGTGCAGAGACACACTGGACAAGGCCCAGTCTGTACATGTGGAGAGGTGTGCACAGACATACTGGACAAGGCCCAGGCTATACATATGGGGTGGTGTGCACAGACATACTGGACAAGGCCCCTGCTATACATGTGGGGTGGTGTGCACAGACATACTGGACAAGGCCCAGGCAGTACATGTGGGGCGGTGTGCACAGAGATGCTGGACAAGGCCCAGTCTGTACATGTGGGGTGGTGTGCACAGACATGCTGGACAAGGCCCAGTCTGTACATGTGAGGTGGTGTGCACATACATACTGGACAAGGCCCAGGCTATACATATGGGGTGGTGTGCACAGACATACTGGACAAGGCCCAGGCTATACATATGGGGTGGTGTGCACAGACATACTGGACAAGGCCTATGCTATACATGTGGGGTGGTGTGCACAGACATACTGGACAAGGCCCAGGCTGTACATGTGGGGTGGTGTGCACAGACATGCTGGACAAGGCCCGGGCTGTACATGTAGGGTGGTGTGCACAGACATGCTGGACAAGGCCCAGGCTGTATATGTGAGGTGGGGAGTACAGTGACATACTGGACAAGGCCCAGTCTGTACATGTGGAGAGGTGTGCACAGACATGCTGGACAAGGCCCAGGCTGTACATGTAGAGTGGTGTGCACAGACATGCTAGACAAGGCCCAGGTTGTACATGTGGGGGGGGGTACACTGACAAGCTGGACAAGGGCCAGACATCAGTGGTGTATGGGGTTGACATTGCCAAGGAGGACAAAGCCCAGGCGTCAGAAGTGTGCCTGGAGTATGAGTACTGTACTTAATTTGAACACCATTCTCATAATAATAATTGCTATACCGTTGCATTGTAACATACCCCAAAGTAACTCACTGATAATGGACTAGTCTCAGATTACCTATCCATTTCATTCATCTGTCCATGTAATGAATTCAATGTTCAATACTACCACTACACCTCAAATGAGGAGGGGTGTACAGTGACATGCTGTACAAGGCCCAGGCCACACATGGGGTGCTGTACAGTGACATGCTGGACAAGGCCCAGGCTGTAAATGTGGGGTGGTATGCACAGACACACTGGACAATGCCCAGGCTGACAATGTGGGGTGCTGTGCACAGACATGCTGGACAAGACCCAGGATGTACATGTGGGGTGGGGGGGTACAGTGACATACTGGACAAGGCCCAGGCTGTACATGTGGAGTGGTGTGCACAGACATGCTGGACAAGGCCCGGGCTGTACATGTTGGGTGGTGTGCACAGACATGCTGGACAAGGCCCAGGCTATATGTGGGGTGGGGAGTACAGTGACATACTGGACAAGGCCCAGGCTGTACATGTGGGGTGGTGTGCACCGATACACTGGACAAGGCCCAGGCTAACAATGTGGGGTGGGGTGCACAGACATGCTGGCCAAGGCCCAAACTGTACATGTGGGGTGGGGGGTACAGTGACATACTGGACAAGGCCCAGGCTGTACATGTGGGGTGGTGTGCACAGACATGCTGGACAAGGCCCAGACTGTCAATGTTGGGTGGTGTGCACAGACATGCTGTACAAAGCCCAGGCCTCTGATGTGTTGTGAGGTGTATGTGCAAACATACAGGTCCAGCCAGTGGCCCTGCTATATTGGACTGCTGCACAGAGCACAAGACAGTCATGCGTCTTGGTCAATACCACTGACAGACATACCATTGCTATGGTATACTGGGTGGTCTGTCAATATAGCTGCACACAGTGTCAGTAGCTTAATGTACATGGAGATGTACACCAACAGTACTGTCACATGATCCCGTGTACATCGATGCATCAATGTGGCAATGCTACAGTATAACAGCTGAAACATGTACCCACCCTGTTGCTACAGTGTAACAGCTGAAACATGTACTCACCCTGTTGCAACAGTGTAACAGCTGAAACATGTACCCACCCTGTTGCTGGGATGTTCTGGTTGCTGATCGCCTTGATCTTGATGGCTGGTTCTCACCACTCACATCCGGTGCTGTACAGATGATAGAATAATTTTGTTAAAACCTAGTATACCCATGTCACAATGGTGTGCTGATCAGTTCCGATGTCATATGCATGTCCCTGTACACAGTAGCATGCTATATTAGACCTTACAGACTACATCAGGCCACAGTCACAGCATTTTGACAACAGCTCTGTGTTTTGAACAATCTCTGACCCTGTGGACATGTATATATCACGTTGTACACATATTGGATGATACACAATTCATCACATTAGACAGTTTCAAAGCATTATCCAGGACCACTATCACTGACTCAGTCCATGTAGCCATCCATCCATCAACATATCTACCTATCTATCCATGCACCCTTCTACACATCTATCAACCTACATGCCTGTCTGTCTACCTATCTGCATATCCAGCCATCAATGTCTCTAACAGCCCATGTCACTGCACAGCCAACTATACATCATCTATCTCTATCCATCTGTCTATCAAGCTGTATATCTAACCCTAATATGACTTCCCATTTTGTTAATATGTGCAATGTAAGATACATTATATATCAATTAACTATATGCTTCAATAGTGCACCTGTCAAATGTCTATCATTATTACAGATTCAAGCATTGATATAAGTCAGTTTAGAATGTATACCTACCTTCAACACTGTCTGCAGTGTTCCCACTGCCACTTGACACCAGGTTGGCAATTGCTAGATCACGGTGTTGGAGGTCACTCCAGCGGTACTTTAGCTGGTTCACAGTTCCAGAAACACCTATTGATGCCTTCATTCTTCTGGCAGTCTTTCCCCACACCTTGTCCCTTGCCTTGGGGGGTTGGGGTGCCCTCTTACCAGGGGACAGCAGTATACCCCTGTACATCATGAGACCATCCAGGAGCATGGCAGTCTCAGTGTCAGAAAAGTTAGGGTGTCTGATGGACATCTTGATGCTTAAATACACAGATGAACACCAGCTACTGTGACTTCAAGCTGTATAAGCAGGCCTCACATTTTCCGCTCACGTGCATTGCTAATATACATGTGATTGCGCACATGCATAGAATATGCACGTTTCTCCACACATGCTTGAAAAAATGGAACATGACATCCATAATTTCACACATGTGCGTAATAGTCATTCTATGTTCAATTACCAGTGGTTATCATGATTACCCCAGCCACATTATTAACAACTGCTATGTGCAAAGTTCAATGGCATGTTTCATTGAATGGGTCACTGTGTAAGGCAAATGGGAAATATGACTGTCCATGCATGGCATATTGTTAAGCAGATGCGTCACATGTCCCAGCAATGTGGCCATTGTCTGTCTGCATTGCCACTGGCTATGACCACATGTCGTATTCATAATTAACACATTTGTAAGTTATGCATAGTATAGTACAAACTCATCATGGTCACTACATGTGGACTGTTACTAGGTAGCTATTCATGATGTCATGCTGTGCTGCATCCAATATCATTGTATATCACACATTATCCAGTCTTGTCATGCTGTCCCTTCCTGACCTCCGCTGACCCATATGTCATGTGTCACCCTCATATGCCACCCCCACACCCACATAATGAGGCATGGCACATGGATGAGCACTCAGGACATATGGTGCCCTATATGGGGCCACTTTACAGCATGATATCCACCAGGTTCAGCTCTGGTTTACCTCACATCAGCCATTCCTAAATGCAAAAATGACAGTCTCCATGACCTCTGCCACTAGACAGAGACTCTCTAGGCAGCACTCCTTACCCTCTCTCCAAACTCTTGATGTGCCCATTCTAGAGGAACACCCATCCAACAGATACCTGGTGTTTGTGCTGCCCATCACCTCACCGTCTCTGGCCACATTGACCCCATTTGGACAGGACTGCGCCCCATGTCTGAAGTCCTGTACAGGAACTGTATTTGCATCCCTCCCATGGCCTGGTGAGAACAGGTCCAGAACATGATCCTTCGCATTTCTGACTGCTGTGAAGTGGTCTGTAGTGCTGTACTCATATCTCACCTTACACGATTGGACGGTCTGATCAACACCTTCTGTTGATTTGTTCCTGATGCCCCATCTCAGAAACATCATTGTGACCTTTACTGTGCTCTGTGCTTCCCCTCACCTGCTAACTGAAACATGGCTCACTGTGCTAAGCTAGCATCACAACACTGGCTTACTGTACCTCTTCCTACCCCCCATGCTCCCTCCTGCCCACCTTCCTCCAAGTTCCTTATAACCTCTGACACTCACACCCTACTAGACCCCTATTGTAACACTGTAGTCGGCCAATCATGAATCTCCCATCACATTCCCAATATCTGGAACTCCCTCCCACCCCACATACGACACCCCTTCCCCTCCCACTCCCTTGGATCTACCTTACATGACCTCTCTGCTAGCTGCTTCTACTACACTCCTCCTTAACCTGTTGTCCCATGGGCATGCTTCAGATTCATGCACACCTCTGACCTGCAAAAGCCTCCCCATGCATCCTCCCCCCAGCACATCTTCCATGCTGCCTAACTCTCCCCCGGTCCCCTCCTCTGTACACCAGAATACCATTAATACACAGTCACCATTGCCTTGTCTTGGCCTCTGGCAGGGTGCTCTGCACCACGGTTGTGTCCTGAACCTAGGGAAAAACCTTTCTCAACACCTGCTCCCACCCCATTGTGTCCTGAGAGGGCTGGGTCTCAGCCCCTCTTCTCCCCCACCTCCCTCTGTCTTAGTCAGTCTGATGGCTACTCCCAAGCACTGCCTACATCCCTCCTGTCATGATCTAGGTAGGCTGTCTACTACCTGCTTCCTTCCTGTTGTGCTCTACTACTGCCTTGTATAGGCAGGGTCCATAGCATACTGGAGGGGACATGCCCTAGCAGACTCTTCTCTTCCCCCTCTCTTCCATTCTTTCATGCCTGAAGTCTCAATCTATACAACCTGCTTCCCTCCTGTTCATACTTGACCTATGCCTATTGCAGGCAGGGTCCACAGCATTCTGGAGGGGGCAGGTCCTGACATACACTTCCCCACCACCCTTTTGCCTTCCCCTCCTGCAAATGCCCCCTTCACACACGCTTCTCTCGGCCACCGAGTGCTTGGTGACATACCTAAACAAGAACAATGACACATGCATACTACAATACATGGAATGTATGACTGTGTCCCTATCGATGTAGATGTGTAAATGTGTTCACCTGTACATTACAGTGGTACAACATATGTATTATGTGGCTCATAATGTGTTTCATTTATCCATAGGTGACAGTGAATATCCACTCAGGACATGGTTCATGACACCTGTACACAACCCACAGACACCACAGGAAGACCGATTCAATGCCAATCATGTGCCATGAGAACAGTAATTGAGAGGACATTTGGCGTACTCAAGATGAGATTTCGATGTCTCGATAGATCAGGAGGTGCATTGCAGCATCAACCAGAAAAGGCAAGCAGAATAATCCTTGCATGCTGCATCCTACACAATATTGCCATATCACACAACGTGACCATGCCTGATTTACAGGGTCATGATGATGATGACGACAGTGGTGGCAGCACACCCAGGCCTTGCACACCCTCGCCACCATCAGAGAGATGAGGAACAGCTGTGTTTGCACGACGAGCATGTGATTGACTGATTCAAGAGTGCTTCTGAGTATCCTAGGACATACAACAGTGTTTGTGGCAGTCTGTACATGTGGCAGACAAAGACACAACCATGATTATCAGTCAAGGCCAGGGACACCTGACTGAATACTGACCTGTTGTGCATTGGTACATGATATTTGCGTGTGTCATGTATATGTAAATTCATTAAAATACAGCCATTGTGGTGGCCACAACCATGCCTGGTGCTGGTGCTGTCATTTATGTCTGTGTATACAATATAGCAATACAAGGTTAACAACATGACACTTTTATGGAATGGAATTGACTATCAATGTGGCAGTGCAGGTTCAACTGTATCCCCCAGCCTGTGTGGTCCCTGTCTGGATGAGGTGTGAATGTAGTTGCTGCACACTGATACATACATCTCTGTGCAGTACAAATAAGTACATGTACATGTACAGTGCACTCAACCTCTCCCCATATTCATTGCCCTGCTGAGTGTCTATCATGTACCAATGTAATGCTGGTCCTACTAATGAACTACAGGTGACTCAAACCATCTCTGGCTCATCTACACAGGGCTACCTTATGCACACATGAACATCTGTAGCCTCCCATCTAGGTCTAATGATGTAGAGGTAGGAATATCACCTCACACCCCACATGTCCACGCCGTGTCAGTAACATGGCTGGCAGTAAACAATTACATCATCATTATGTGGTGTCAACAAGAACATGGCAGCATTGCCACAGTCTATCATGTCACGTCACATGTACAGGGCACACTGTACCACAGATGTGTCATAACACAGCCTTGAATGCATCACAATAAGGCTGTCACACAACATTCATGTACACTATATATTCACATCTATACATACTGCCATGTGCCTTGATGTGCATATGTCTTGTGTATCTCCACTGTCAGAGGTGGACATGGTATGATACAGACACACACTGAGACAGAGTGACAGTGTATGCCACACACAGAAAAGGACATCAACCTGTTGGAGAAGGGCTAGAGGATGGCTTTAAACATGATAGACACTCAGCAGGGCAAGGAATATGGGGAGAGGCTGAGTGTACTGTACATGTACTCCATGGAAGACACGAGGGAGAGAGAGGGAACATGATTGGGACCCTCTAGTACTTGAAAGGGATATATAAGGTTGATGTGAGGGGTCTCTAAGATGAGTGGCAACAAAATCCCAAGGGAGACAGTTGCATGGCTGAGGGTGGGAGGTTTAGGAGGGAGGTCTGGAAGCACTACTACACAGAGAGGGAGGTGGACACCTAGAATGCACTGCCAGAAGAGATAATGACATTGAACACAGTGGGCAGTTTTAAGACAGGATGGGATAGGCATATGTGGAGTGTTAGGATCATGGGTAGTGAGCATGGGAGGTGTGTGGAGGGAGGGCAGACACATTACAGCATGCTGTGGACCCTGCGAAATGAGCATGCTTGATAGACCAAATGGCCTTCCTGTACTGTCTTCTCCATATGTTCGGATTAGTATCCATTTCATCATACACATGCATAGTAACACTGCAGAGGGAACACACACAGGAACAGACAGAACTGGATAGGAGGTATTACTGTACTACATCTGCTCATGGGTGTAATGTGCCAGCAACACACGCCATTCAGTGTCAGTGCATGGCCAGGGAATCATGTCTGTACATATCTGTCACCTTTGGTCTGCAAAGGTCTCACACAACAACATCTGTGGTATTTAGAGATATACAGGGACAGCTGCAGAAAGCCACGTTATGGTGATACATCATAATGCATGTACAGTGGCGTGAAAAAGTATTTGCCCCCTTCCTGATTTTCTCTATTATTGCATATTTGTCACACTGGATGTTTTCAGGTCTTTAGAGAAAATGTAATATTAGATAAAGGGAACCTGAGTGAACAAATAACACTTGTTTTTTTTTTTAATTTCACTTATTTAATGAAAAAAAGTTAACCAACACCAACTGGCACTGTGTGAAAAAGTAATGCCCCTTACACTTAATAACTGGTTATGCCACATTTAGCTGCAATGACTGCAACCAAACACTTCCTATAATTCAATATCAGTCTTTCACATCGCTGTGGAGGAATTTTAACCACTCTTCCTCGCGAACTGCTTTAATTCAGAAACATTTGGTAGGTTTCGAGCATGAACTGCTCGTTTCAGGTCCTGCCACAGCATCTCTATTGGGTTTAAGTCTGACTTTGACTAAGCCACTCCAAAACTTTAATTTTACTTCTTTTTAGCCATTCTGATGTGGACTTGCTTTTGTGCTTTGGATCATTGTCTTGCTGCATGACCTAACTACGCTTCAGCTTCAGCTGACGGAAGGATGACCGGACATTCTCCTTAAGAATTTTCTGTACAGAGCAGAATTCATGGTTCCTTTAATTATGGCAAGTCATCCAGGTCCTTAGGCAGTAAGCATCCCCACACCATCACACTACCACCACCATGTTTGACTGTTGGTATGGTGTTCTTACTGTGGAATGCTGTGTTTGCTTTACGAGACATTATGGGATCCATGTCGTCCAAAAGTTCCACTTTGGACTCATCTGTCCATAGAACATTTTCCCAAGAAGCTATGGATCATCCAGGTGCTTCTTGGCAATGAGAGCCGGCGTTTATGTTCTTCTTGGTTAGCAGTGGTTTCCGCCTTGCTACTCTCACATGAGCCCATTTTGCCCAGTCTCTTTCTGATTGTGAAGTCATGAACACTGACCTTAGCTGAGTCAAGAGAAGCCTGCAGTTCTTTGGATGTTGTTTTAGGATCCTTTGAGACTTCCTGGGTGATTTTACTCGCCCTTGGAGTAATTTTGGCAGGCCGCCACTCCTGGGAAGATTCACTACTGTTCCAAGTGTTCCCCATTTGGAGATTATGGCTCTCACTGTGGTTCGATGGAGTCCCAGAGCCTTAGAAATAGCTTTGTAACCCTTTCCAGACTGATAGAGGGCAACAATTTTTTTCTGATCTTTTCAGGAACTTCCTTTGATCATGGCATAATGTGCTTGTTGAATCTTTGTGCTGGCAACGTGACTCTGATGGTAAGGGGCAAAATAAGTGAGGTTTATATTGAGCAGGGCTAGCTGTAATCAACAAGCCTGACTGTGTTCAATCAGCTGACCCTAATTATCCCTTTAATTGGGTTGATTTAACTAGGGGGGCAATTACTTTTTCACACAGTGCCAGTTGGTGTTGGTTAACTTTTTTCATTAAATAAATGAAATAAGTAAAAAAAAAAAGTGTTATTTGTTCACTCAGGTTCCCTTTATCTAATATTATATTTTGTCTAAAGACCCGAAAACATCCAGTGTGACAAATATGCAATAATAGAGAAAATCAGGAAGGGGGCAAATACTTTTTCACGCCACTGTATGTATACATAGCACACATTGACCCAATACTTGTATCATTCTGAAATGACTAGTTGAAAACCCTGATGAATGTACAGGAGGCCTACTGGGCACATTCTCATTGCATGTTTTATTGATGTACACATTTACTTCTCAATCCATCAATATGTATCTGACATGGATGTTAGTAATGTCGTACAATATGAGGAATAAGTATCATTTCAGACATACATTCATCAGGTTATGTGCTATGCAGACTTAGCGGTGTGCGTAGATGATATATTATGTGCAACAGTAATACACCCAAAGTCCACTGTGCCTATGTTATGGAACTATGCGACATTGAAACAAACAATTGTACATCACACAACAATAGGGAATGGTGTCTCACAAAACCTTATTGATACACAGTAGATAAGTGCAATGGATACACTGCATACATGGATGACATTACACTGTGATATAGCATTACGCATCTCTTATGTCAGCACCAATAGCAATCATATCATCCATAAGCAGGCCCACACCACAACTGCAACATCCCACATGAGGACCCCATGGGGTACCAATGACATCACAGTCATAGATAAGACTTACCAGCTCAGTTACCCATTGGGCACTAATAGTCAGTGCTGAGTACTATGCCTTCTCTGATCCTCAGAATACTTCACTCTGTCCTTGCTAGTCTACACTCTCTACTGTACTCCATCCCACCCTCCACCTACCTTGATCTACCCATGGGACATATCCTGAACCCCTCTGATGCTGCAACTAGATATGCACACACGACCTTCCACACTGCTGGTGTAGACCCTTAGAATTAGGCCAGCCTACCGGCCACATCTGTGAATAACACATAATGACTCCTGTACTTCCCTGCACCTTACATTGCACTGTCGTGGACCTCCAACACAACCACGTCAGCGGAGCGCCCTTGACTACCCAAGGTCTGACCCCTGCTGTGACCCTTGTGGACTGCTGCTCCGAACTCTCACCCCCTTTCTACCATACTCTGACATTCTTAGGATACCCTGTGATCCTATGCCTTCCATCCCCTACATATGCCATGCATTGCATGTAATCTGCTATGCTCACACAGAGACCAGGCTCCCTATTCTGATCATTTTGTGCTGATGACTCCACTGCATCCATACATTCCATCTACCCTGAATGCCCCATTTGAGGAATCTTGTTCCCATGCATTAGACACCTGGCCCACTACAGATTTGTATAGTAATGTATACCACTGGGCTCTCTATTCGATGGATGTCACATGCACATTCAGCGGTGACTTATGTCTTTGCTCCTGTACTCACTGTCACTTGCCCCTCCCCCACTGTCCTACACCTACTATGTGGTCTGTTCTCACCTGTTGCTATCAGGGGTCATACAATGTAATGCTGGTCCTACTAATGAACTACAGGTGATTCAAACCATCTCTGGCCTATCTACACAGGGCTACCTTATGCACACATGAACATCTGTAGCCTCCCATCTAGGTCTAATGATGTAGAGGTAGGAATATCACCTCAAACCCCGCATGTCCATGCCATGTCAGTAAGATGGCTGGCAGCACACATACCGAGTTACACATACCACCTCCCAGAGCATACTCTGTGATGCTGTGAAAGGACTGTCCCTACATAGAGGTGTGGGTGTCTCTCTTCATAGCTCAGTACCACTATCTGCCTCCACTATATACTACTGTGAAACAACATTCCACAGTGATGTGAGCATTGTGTGTACAACCCTTGGACTGCTACACCTCGATGTATGTGTGATAAGGTGTGAGGTTAGTGACAACACAGAACAACAATGTATAGTTCGGACACACTAACTTTGTGTGACTAATGATTTATTGACATTAATAATATAAATAAGGCAATGTTAGCAACGTTGAAGAAAAAAACAGAAAGAAAGCAACATATATCACTTCTTCAACTGAACCTCAGCACTCTAAACTGGAGTACTGCCACAGAGTGGTCACTACAGAGCAGTAGGTCCACTATGCTCTGTGCATCCCACCTATCTGCCTGGCATCATCATTCTGCACCTTTTGTAACACCCAAAGTCTGACATCACAGGTCATATGATCCATCCCATCACTAATACAATCAACATACCTCAACTAATACATAAAGTGGGGCATCACAGTGACCAAAGCATAATGTTTTACCATATTAACAAAACATATTATGCATGAGATGATATTAATGCAGGACAATGCATATCTAGGAATGCATGTGAAAGGGTCAATCAAAGCTCTGACCCCTCCTACTCAATATGACCTCACTCTGACATAGGACTATACAGCTGGCCCACCAGAATGTGGCTGGCCTAAAGGGTCATCATGTCATTCATAGCTAACATGAGGAAGTCTCCTGGTAAGTCTGGTTTCTCATATACAGCCTGTCACGAAAACATACCCCCCACAAAGCGACAAACACTGTAAGACAAGATGCTATTTGTTTGCTATTTATCTTTTTATTTATTTTAGTCTTTGGTAACCTGGTAAGGCCCACTAAGCACAAGTGCCTGTTTTAAGGGGCAACCTGGAGGCAGTTAAGTGACTTGCTCAGAGTCACACAGTATGCAAGGCGAGGTTGTGAGACTCAAACTCAGGTCTTGTCTGCTGGATGTACCAAGCTCGTTCACACCTCGTTCCTCTAACCTCTAGGCTATACTGTACTATTCCACCTAAACAGGTGTACAAGGCAAAGCTCTAACTCCTAGGTCTTCATCAGGGTGTTGTATTTAATTATGGGATACAATTAATGTAATGGTATGCCCATTTTTTGCAATGTAAAAGTAAACGCTTGCTCACCTGTTGTTTTTAATGACCGGCTTCATGTATTACAAGTATCACAGGGAAATTGCCCTTGTCTAACAAACATTAAAGAGAATTTATATCAACTAGTTTATACTATTCTTAGAGCATCTTGACTTCTTTCTCATTTTCAACCTTGTACCCAAGATGTAGACCTACATCCATTCGATGACGTATATGCAGAAGGAGAGGTATCGCTACCCCTGTTTTACAACAGCAGGTTAGCACCATGCTCTGGCTACTAGAGGATTGAGTGCAAGGATCATCAATCGTGCTCTACACACTGTAATGCAAGTGATTTGGTCTTTTCTCATTCTGAAGACCATTTAACTGCTGCAACAGAGGATAGGGGCACAACTCGCCTCCTCCTAAACGACAACCTTCCCTGTTAAACCGGTAAGGAAAGATCACGGGGAGAACATCTTAACAATGGGGGGAGGGAGTGACCGAATGGTGCACTACAATGACACAAGGGAGATTTAAGCATGTGAGACTGTCTAATAACACATAATTCTAACAAAATAGATAGAAGGGGATACCCCTTTGGGTTGGAGGGAAATCAAAATAACTCCAACTTCCAAAACAGGACACATTTAACATAGGTAATATCCAGCCTACGGCCTATGTTATGTAATTGATTTTCAGATTACAACCACGGTTCATAGACACAGTTCCTTCTAACCACATGGACAAAACGAGAGTATAAAGGGATTAATATAGAAGTAGATGTCATGATGGGAGGTCACACCATCATGATATAAATGGAATAAGCATGTCCAGAGATACCAGAGGATAGAAATCACTAATGCAGTAGATCTTGAGAAGGGTTTAGAGGACAAAGAAGACTGTCCTGTAGTGGGAGTGGGGCACTGTGGTACGATAGTATACTGTATGCATGCTGCCTCCACAACACACCAACAGGTGGAACAACAGTGCTAGAATACCCCTGTGTGCCACGAGCATCCAGTAGCATCAATGTTACAGGTTATGATCCCTACATAACGATGTCTATGACCTGCTGAAACAGCGTACTGTGACCAATGCCTTATGTGTCTCAGTTAGGAAGCACACCTGGGAACACACACACACTCCCTCGGAGACAGTGTGGGCACAGACACAGAGGACAAGGAACATCACTCTGGTGGTCTGCATGATTCAGTCACTGATCGTTGCCTCACATTTATCACCTGGGCTACAGGGTTGAGATATGCCCCCATAAAGCACATCTCCATCAATACCTGCCAGCGCCCTGATAGGCCTGCCATCTGGAAGGACAGTAGAGCAATGTACTATGTGGCTGTATACTACCTTATGGCCATATATGAACCCACAGACATATGTCCCAAGGCCCTCCTTTGACTACAATACTACTATACACCTCCTAATTCCAGGCATGTGAGTGGTGGCTGCACCTGCTGTGCAGCGATGTGAGTCCTGAACTAGATGATGGGTATTACACATTCATGGTATGTGTACTATCATTCCCCCTTCCCTGCTCATGTTCACATCTGTAAGAGATTCCATAACCAATGCAATCAGTAGGCAAGGGTATCTCCATGCCATGACCCCAGTATTCAGAGGAGGGGGTGGCTCAAGGGGCCACTTTGCTGCATAAAAGCTAGCAAACCACCTCTACACAGGTCATCACATACCAGCACAGTTCAACAGTCAGTCACACAGTGGTACAAGAAACAACAATCAATAGACGTATACCATGTGTATAGTTAGACGGGGTCTATGGTGCTGCTCTCAATTTCTCCATGACCAGAGGAGGCAGTATGGTGCAGTGGTGTAAGGCTCTGAGCTGCAAATCTGGAGACCTGGGTTTGCATCCCACAGCCCACACTTGCATACTGTGTGACCCTGAGCAAATCACTTGACATCCTTGTGCTCCCAGGTTGCACCTGTAAACAAGCTTTCAGCTTAGTGTGTCTCACCTGGTTAAATGATTTGAAATTAAGGATAATGAATATAAAACATTGGAGTCGCTTTCACTCCTCCTGTCATATTGCCTTGGATGCATCATCTCGTTCTCATCACTGTGACCTATTCCATACACTTGCTTACAGGTGCACTGTCCACTGTGCTAGATATTGACATGGGGAAATGCACACATACCTGTTATGCCCCCTTTCCACCCCTCCACCTCCCTCCCACTCCCTCAGAGCCACTGATTGTGAGACCTTGATGGTCCCCCCTCATTTCACTCTGAATGGCTATACTTGTGTCTCCTATTGATTCCCGCACCCCTGGAATACACTTAACCTTCAAATACGACACTCCTCCTCTGCCTCCTCCTCCCTTGCCTCTGACTTACACGGCCATCTCTCCTCTAGCTGCTCCTGCTTTCATCCTTCTTAATGTTTCCCTACCTTGGGACTGTTCCCGAGGTCCATACCCTACCTTCACCCTTAATGTACCCCTTGCCATCCTCCTTGCCTCCCTTGCACCCCACCACTGACCCGTTATCCTTGCTACAGTGTTTCCCCCTGGCAGGGATCCCAGCTCCCTGGAGGTGCTAGTTCTGGCATGCCTAATTCATCTATCTTCTTTCTCTTCCTTTCTATTCCTCTGTTACACCCCTGACCCACCCATCCTTTCTCTCCAATATGTGATTTGCCTGGCTAACCCCTAGCAGGGTTCTCAACATCCTGGAGGGGTTTAAACATATACACTTATGGTGCCCCCTCCTCTCTATTATCCGCCTCCCTTAACTGTTGAACCTCCTCTGTTCCCTTCCCCTTCCCTATTTATCACTTCACCAGATTACATTGTCTATTCACTACTGATGCTTAACAGTATGTCTAATCCACCAGTGTGTTTCTGTTATGGCTGTTAATCCTGTGTACCTAATTCCCGCTTGCATGTTTGAACTGAGACTGTAGGTATTATTAACTGAGACTGTGTGTATATCCACAGATATTATAAATATTCACCATGCAATCCACCGTCTCTCCCCCCCCCCAGTCGCATCGGGAGATTGGCGGCTTGTTGTTGAGTGTGCCGTCCTGGTGAAACATTTCAATACATGAATAAATACATGACAAACTGTACAGCCTTTCAGTTGTGCATTGTCGCCTACCTTCCAGCCAGAACACTGTGTTTTATGACATTCTAATGGATTTGTCTAAGTCAGGCAAGGCGTTATGACTGTAGCCCTGCTATCGGTGTTTAGAGATGTTGACTTGGCAGGCAACACATGGCACAGTAACATCCACAAACATTACAGAACTACAGGGAGGGTCATTGAAGGAGGACCACATAGTATATCATGTTAACTGGGTTTTTGAGGCAAGGTACACCTTACAATGTACAACCATGTCCAAACAACTCTCACCCACCCTACCACCCCTTGGTCCCAAGGGTTTATGTTGTCTGTGTGCCATGATCTCTGTCATCCTCCCATGTCCTTGATAATCCCCAATCCAGCACAATGCAGGTGCACAACAAACTCACTGTATAGGGCAACATCCTTCCATCGGTTTCCACACCCTCATCAAATGTAGTCTGTGAGCCCTAGATCCAATGTTTCCACTCATCATAATGTTATGTACCCTTTGCACTGTGAACATTCCCTTCATGTACATCCTGGTCTGTATCATATCATACCTCTGCCTTGGATCCACCTTGCAGTCAATCCCCTGTACACCCAGCCTTGCCTCATAGGACCTATCCTGTACACCTCACTCACATTGGATGTACCCCACTGAACACATCCAACAGGTCTAGTTGCTACATAGATGGAGTATGCATGTACCTCACACCATAGTAAAAATATTGTGTCACACATGACCAATACAATGTCAGCATAGCCATTCATCCCCTCCAATTGATGTTACAATGTTCATCACACCGTAGCATACTGTTGCCATTCACCAATGCCTACTTACACAGAGTACTGTGCATCTGTACAGTCAATGTCAGTACTTCTAGATCTGTTTCAATGTTGTAAGCATTTATCTATTGGCCTACTAGGTCATACATTGTCCTAGTGTCTGTCCAATAACACATACAATGATGGCTATGTGTGTGTCTGTGTGCATGACAACATTCACTGGCATGTAGTTGGGACAGCAAAGTACACAGGTGTGTAATTGTTTAGCAGGATGGTACAAACTGAAGCTGTACAAGGCACAGTCCCCTTTGGAGTATATCTGTGCATCGTGTTAGTTCCGATTCTGGTGCACCTATTCAGCTACATACTATGGCATGCGTTGGTGCCTGTGCCCCCTTATTGTTTCATGTCCCTGGGAAGTATTGCCAGCTGCACCACCCTTTTAAAGGGCCTTGGCTTCCATAGTCTGCGCTAAATGAGCCTTTGCATTTATGAAATATGTATGTCAGTTGAGCACACATATACTATGTATACATGTGCAGGTAGTGCAGTGGGGGGACAGAGGCTGTATGGATCATCACAGGGACACATGATGTACTGTGTGTCCCTCACAGTTACCAGTGTAGTTAGGATTGGCATAAAGGATGGTGAGGACAATGATAGATTATGCACGCTTCAGTAAGACATCAGCAGACAATAATCCATGTATGGTGGAGAGTGTCTTCTAGGAATTCAAGTCCTATAGGCTGGACAAGGACATGTGGACAGAACAGAGACATCACATAGTGCTATGTGACATCAGATAGGTGCTGCCAGCAACCTTGACACACCCATTTCACATTTAGTTTTGAACAGGTTTGTTACCATAGGACAGGAGTTGAACGACTATAGTCCTACTCCATAGATGTTGGGACATGTTGGAGGCTCTACTAGCAACACCAGTCCTAGTGACACATGTGCCGTTGATACTACTGCATTAACGAATGCCATACAGATATGTTTTGAAACCTATATCCAATGGAGTACATGTTAAGTGTCAGTGTTGCTTCTGTGGGTGGATGTCCTGTCCACAGTATCACATATTGCATGTGATTGTGTGCCTAGAGTGGTTGTTCAGGGAGTGGTGATGGATGTGGGTGACCATGTGTCCTGCATATCCCCTCAACACTGTCCCACTTAGGGGGGGCTATCACACAGTTAGGACAGACTTTGTTATGTCCTGGGATATTGAACTGTTTAACCTTTTGGCTGATTGATGTTTCACATTCTTTGTTGGTGAATGGATTCCAGTACACAGTAGGATCCATGGTAAGGCATTGGCATGCAGAATTCAGCATGATTGATTGCTTGCACTGGTCATCATTAATGTCAATGTAGGTGACATTGCCAGGGGCAGTAAGGGAATGTGTGTCCCTTACTGCCACTCTGCCATTTCAGTTGACAATACAATCTGTCAACGGCTGACACTACAGATTGTGTTATGTTGTATCCATGACACTCCAGACATTACCTCATGGGTCCTCAACCCACCTGATAGGCTAGTGATGCACATATGACCCAGATCAAATTTCAGAGCATAGCCAGGTCCCAGGAGTCCCCATTCTCCAGTTTCAACTTTGCATCTGAAGAGGCAACAAGTGCTCCAGGAGTCCCTGTTATCTAATTACTCAAGGTAGGCCAAATTGTTTTCAGCAATTGCTTGACAAACCTGTTCTGCTGCTTGGCTTCCAGTGGCTACAGCAGCCCTGAGCTGACAAAAATGAATCATTAAGATTGTTTCTGGTTATAGCCTAGCTAAAGTTCTAGCCTCTGGGATTCTGTGGTGAAGGGGTCTGGAGCTTAGACTCAGAAAGATATATCTTGTTTTTGGATTGTGTTGGAAGCCTTAAGCAACTCGTTAAAAAAAAAAAAAAAAGTGTTTAAAATGTTACTGAGAAGAAATGTCAAAAACATATAGTTATATGGTTAGCCGCTGATGTGCTAGCTTGGTTTTGCCTAGTTTTACCGTTTAATTCATTGAGTGTTAATTGCAATGCTGGTGGCACGCCTCCGTTGGCGTTTTAAAAAATCCGCGCTTATGCTGCAACTGGTGGCCTCCCTTCCAAGCGGGGCCTTGTTCCAGTGAGTCGAAAAGCTGCTCCATGCGCTGGGCCTCCCCTTTTTCAAGTGGGGCATTCCAGCTCCTAGATAGCCCCACGCACGGGCGGTCCCCCTTTCAAGCGGGCCTCCAGGCATTTTCTTTTGAACACCACGCACTTCCTTATTGGGTGGATGGTTCCCCTCCCAAGCGTGACTGTCCAGCTGTACTAAAGCGCATTCTCGGGCGTGGGCCTGGTACATGGCCCATGGAGCACTCCTCGGCGTCCCCTTCCCAGCGGATGCCTGGTACTATCCTCCGGCTCAGGTCTGGTTGTCCTGGGCCGTCGCATTCAGCCATGCGGTTCTCGAGGGAGATGGGTCGCTTCCTTGTCTCCCTTAATATGAAAGCATCGGGTTAGCGCTTACAGCAGCGAACCGAGCGAGACCTGGGGATCTCTCCTGCTCCCTTACACTGCAGCACCCACCCAGCGGCTGCCCTGTGTTTCAACCCTTGTGTCTCCTGGAGCAAATTGCCTTATGACTGATTCCACAGGAGACTGTGGAGAAGCAGCCCCCCTCCGTGAATACTGCCAGGGGATCCATGTTAGGAGAGGTCTCCTGCCTGCTTGGCTGCCATCTTGGGAGAGGGTTCCCTATACACCTGAGAGGCCTCTCAGCCGCCTTTTTGTGTCAGGAGCGGACATTTTGTGATACGCCCCTGAAGGCAGGTTTTTCCCTAGACACTCGGCATTGCAAAGCTAAAGCCACCAGGGTATGTTCCCTATATACCTGGGAGGCTTCACAGATGCCATTTTGTGTCAGGAGCGGACATTTTGTGTGACGCTCCTGAAGGCTGGGATTTAGCATTTTTCCTTTAATCCCAGACTCTTGGCATTGCAAAGCTTAAGCCACCAGGGTATGCAACTTGATCGGGTGTTCCCAGAAAAATTCTTTCACACTACCGTGGATGACATGTCTGGTCATATGTGTCCTAGAGGGGTTGGACCCTCCCTGTATAGAAGGTCACCAAATGACGAAGTAACCACATAAGTACATATGTGTATATGCCTATATATATTTCAAATATATGATGATTGCCCTTCCTCATCTCTTTCAGATGGTGAAGGCCAAGAAGTGTTTGTCTTGCAGCGTGGCATTGATGCCACACACCCAAGGCCCTCTCTGCCCAGCATGCTTGCATAAAGAGGAGCAAGCCAGCGGCCAACCTTCTACTGCTGACTTGGACGGGCAAGGGACTACAGCTGCAGGATGGATGAACCCAGGAGCCCTCCTAATCCAAACACAACACGCTACAGTGGCCATGATGGAGAGTCAGCAGAACTTCATGCTGAAGGTCATGGAGAAGCTGGAGTCTCTCACAAGGTCAAGATCACCACCTCCTGCCGTCCCGGGCCAAACCCCAGTTCCTAGCACCCCCTCTCCAACAGCATGATGATGAAGAACCGGCATCTCCCCCACCAGGGGAGGAGGACGCGGGTGGGGCGTCAGACGACTGCGAAGACGTCGCCTCAGGGGAGGAAGATATGGATATCATACTAGATACCCCCTCATTAACTTCAAAGCTTTGTTCATTCTCTTTGATTCCAGGCCTCATGAGAGCCATTAAGTCGACCATGGGGTTTGACGTCGACGTCCCTAAGCCGGAGTCCAAGCTCGATCCAATGATCCAGCAGAATCAAAAATCCAAGGACACTTTTCCTAGCTGCCCCGCTATAGATGACATTTTCATGAAAGAGTGGGAGACTTCAGAACCGGACCATATGTCTGAGAAGCGAAATCTAGACAGAATGTACCCAGTTCAAGAGGACAAGGCTCAATTGTGGTGCACCGCACCAACCATAGACCCTCAGGTAGCGGCACTTAGCAAGAAAACAGTGCTGCCTTGTGGCACGATCTCACTGAAAGACCCTACTGACAAAAAAATTGAGGAAATGATGAAGAAACTGTTCGAATTTTCAGGCATGACAGCTAAGGCAGCTGTCACAGCAATCTATTCCGCAAGGGTGCAGATCCGCTGGTTGGAAGAGCTCCTGGAGAAAGCAGATCCCAAATCCATGGAAGCAGAGCTATTAGAGTGCACCCTGGACACAGCAAAATACCTGGGGGACATGGCCGTGGACACACTAAAACTAGAAGCCAGATCTGCCGCCTTAACAAACAGGGCCAGACGAGCACTGTGGCTCAAATTATGGGACGCAGATAATGAATCAAAGATGCTGCTACAAAATTTGCCCTTCAAAGGCAGCAATGTGTTCGGGGAAGGACTGAAGGAGTTCCTAAATCAAAAGAAGAGGGCAAGGACCTCTCGAAAGATAAACAAAGATCCACATATTTACCTTCCGCACGACGCAGGTTTCGAGGGAACAACAGGTTCCAGCACAACAGAAGACAGAATTACACTAACAGCTCCTTTTGAGGCAGAACCTCCTGCCACAGTAACATTGGCTTTAGAGGTCCGGCTCAAGGGGCATACCCTGCATCATGGGGCAGGAGATTTGGCGGAAGGGGCAGAGGAGGAAAGTCAAAACAGTACTGACTATTCCACCATCTTGTCTCCACCCCTGACCCCAATAGAGAATTACCCACCAGTTGGTCAGAGGCTGAGGGCCTTTCAGCAACAATGGCAGCGGACCACATCGGACAGATGGGTCCTAGAGATCATTTCCCAAGAGTATGCGATCAAATTTTCAAGCATACCATCAAGAGACAGGCTGGTGCTATACCCCATTTCAAAAAAACAAGCAACGGCCCACCAGGTACAGGAGGTCCTCTGGGACCTGTTACTGAACAATGCCATCAGGCCAGTGCCAGCAGATGAGGCTGGCACCGGGGTCTACTCCGTGTTCTTCATGGTTCCAAAGAAGAACGGAGACCTCAGACCAATTCTGGACTTAAAGTTCCTGAACAGGTTCGTGTCCACACCAAGGTTCAAAATGGAAATGCTCCGATCCACCCTGAGGAACATACGGGTGGGAGACTATCTCACATCTGTAGACCTGAAGGATGCATACACCCACATCCCAATCAGGCCAAGTCACCAACGTTTCCTTCGGTTTCACATACTGGGTCAGCACCTACAGTACCAGGCACTGTCATTCAGCCTCACATCGGCACCAAGGGTGTTTACAAAGGTGTCGGTAGTTCTAGCAGCCCGCTTACGGGAACAGGGTGTGGACATCATCCCATACCTGGACGACTGTCTGATCAGGGCACGCAGCAGCGCCCAATCCTGCTTAAACACAGACCTAGTCCTGACAACCCTGGCACAACACGGCTGGGTAGTCAACTCCGAGAAAAGCTCCCTAGACCCAGCAATATTCATAGAACACCTGGGTGCAGAAATAGACATGGCAAAGGGCTTGGCAAGACCGTCAATACCCCGCACCAACTCCATCATATCGATGGTACAGAATTTGAAGTCGTCAGCGAGGCTCACACTGGGCCAGGCAGCCCAAGTCCTGGGCATAATGGCATCCTGCTTGGACCTAATACTGTGGGCGAGATGGAACATGCTCCTGCTACAATACTGCATACTGCAGCAAGGCTCTCCATCGGAAGACAACCTCAATCTGAGGATTGAACTGTCAAGGACGGTGAAAGATTCACTAAAAGGGTGGACTCACCTTCCGAACCTACAGAGAGGGTTCCCCCTAGAACTATTCTACGAGGTCACACTGGAAACTGACGCCAGCCTCGTAGGTTGGGGAGCATGCTTACTCCAGTCCACTGCACAAGGCAAATGGACATCGGCAGAAGCCCGACTACCCATAAATGTTCTGGAGATGAGGGCAGTGTTCAATGCTCTGAGAGCATTCAGGAATGATATTGTGGGTCGAGCAGTGCTGGTGAAGTCCGACAATCAGGTCACGGTGGCATACATAGTGAAGCAAGGTGGTACATGCAGCAGAGCCATGCTCAGGGAGGCCGCCAAGGTGTTGAACTGGGCACAGTCCAATCTGTCCCACCTCCATGCAGTTCATCTGGCAGGGAAGCTGAATGTCAGAGTGGACTGGTTGAGCAGACAACAGGTACACCCCAGAGAATGGTGGCTGCACCCGGATCTCTTCACCATGATACAGAAGAGGTGGGGCCATATCCCGATGGACCTCATGGCATCCAAAGCAAACACTCAAGTGAAGGCTTATTTCTCCAGGTACAAGGAGAAACAGGCAATAGCAACAGATGCCCTGTCACAAGCATGGGATCGGGAACGGTCATACATATTTCCTCCCATCCCACTGATCCCTCAAGTCCTAGCAAAGATCAGGCAGTCCCGGTTGCAGATCATTCTGATCGCACCGTATTGGCCAAGGAGACCGTGGTTCGCAGCAGTGATATCCATGTCACTGAATTGCTGAACCCTCCCAATTCGGAGGGACATGTTGCGGCAGGGGCCGTTACTCCATCCAGCACCACACTCCCTCAAACTGTCGGCTAGGGTTCTGAGAGGCAGAGACTGCTGAAGGAAGGGTATCATGAGTCAGTCATAGCGACTATGCTACAGTCCAGGAAGCAGTCTACCACATCCACTTATAACAGACAGTGGAACATCTTCAATAAATGGTGCAAGTCATTGAATCTCAACCCGATGCAGGTAGATATCTCAGCGATCCTACTTTACCTGCAGCATGGGTTAGATAAAGGCTTATCTGCCTCCTCTCTGCAAGTGCAACTCTCGGCCATAGGGGCTTCCATGGGAAGAGTTGGTCTCTCCCCACCTGGTGCTCACCCTGATGCCATCAGATTCCTCAGAGTGGCACAACACATTCGGCCACCCATCCGATTGCCAGTGGCCCCTTGGGATTTAACCCTGGTGCTCGATGCCCTAGAGAAGGTCCCTTTCATGCCCAATGACACCATATCCCTATACTGGTTAGGTTTAAAAACCTGCTTCATGGTGGCTGTCTGTTCTGCTTGCAGAATCAGTGAGTTGGGAGCTCTATCGTGCAAGGAGCCCTACACTATATTCACGGCACAAGGGGTCTCTATGAGAACTGTGCCAGCATTCCTGCCTAAGATCCTGTCTGCATTTCATAAGGAACAGGCACTGGAGTTGCCAATGTTTCGCACACAGGCAGGACAAGGGGACACTGGTGCTCATCACCCACTGAACGTGGGTAGTACAGTGGCACGGTATATCACTAAAACAAGAACCATATGTAGGTCCAAAAAGACCGTTCATCATCACCCAAGGCCACAAGCAAGGTCTGGCTGCCTCAAAGACCACCATTGCTAGCTGGATGAAAAGGTCAATTCAAGAGGCCTACAAGACACACGGGCTCACTCCCCCGTAAAGGAATAAAGGCTCACTCAACAAGAGCAATAGCTACCTCCTGGGCGGAGAGAGCTAGCATATCGATGGAGGACATTTGTAGGGCCACAACCTGGACTTCCATGCATATCTTCACTAGACATTACAGACTTGAGTCCCTGTACAAGAAAAGAACTGAGTTCACCTCGAGAGTTTTAGCTTCAGCATGCTCCAAAGACATGTCCGTCTGATCTCCCTGGCCCACCCAGGGTTTAAAATTACACTGCTTATTAGAAGTAACCCATGAGGTAATGTCTGGAGTGTCATGGATACAACATAACACAATGGGTGTTTACTCACCTGGTAAAGGTGATTGTGTTAGTTGTATCCATGACACTCCAAGACCCACCCTCAGGGTGACTACAACGACACAGTCTTGCTAAACAACCTCGATGGCTATAATCTCTTATAGAGGATAGGAGCGAATGGTACTGTGGCCTACTGTCATGTTCCTTATTCGGGGCCTTTGTGGCCCGATTTAGAAGTGTAATAAACAGAAAACAGAAGTCTACTGTCATACTCCTTAGGCGGGCTCGTTTGGGCCGATTTAGAAGTGTAATAAATTGGAAATAAATACAAACTGTGTTGGATTCACGCTCAGTGTCCCTCCTTACATTTTTTGTTTAAACAACAATAGGGAATCACAATGGTTAGGGGTTGTTTGTTTAGAGCATTTTGCATTTCAGCTGTGGAAGATTAGAAACTGGAGAATGGGGACTCCTGGGACCTGGCTATGCTCTGAAATTAGATCTGGGTCACATGTGCATCACTAGCCTATCAGGTGGGTTGAGAACCCATGAGGTAATGTCTGGAGTGTCATGGATACAACTAACACAATCACCTTTACCAGGTGAGTAAACACTCATTTGGTTTGAGACTGTTGGGAAGGACCGATGCAAGCATGAACGTTGGACAGGTGTTATGAAGCACTACATAAATGTTAGGGAACTGCACTATCATGAACCTGGTAAACAGGTTTGCATGATGTTAGTACATGGTGAGTGAGGGGTTTACAGTCACAGACTGGAATAGGAGCCACAGTTGATCACATGGTATGCTCTATGGGTTCACAAACAGTGTTGTAGGTCTATAGGGTGTGCCAATGACATGCTGTGGTGTTTACAGAGAAGAATCACCAGCAGCTGGGGATGGTGGTGATAACACAGTATATGACAATCTTGCACACCCATCTAGAGTACTGTGTCTATTCTTACCAATTGTTTTACCAGGTGAGACACATAAAGCTGAAAGCATGTTTACAGGTGCAACCTAGGAGCACAGGGACGTTAAGTGACTTGCTCATGGTCACACAGTATGCAAGTGGGGGCTGTGGGATTCAAACCCAGGTCTACAGATTTGAAGATCAGAGCCTTAAACCACTGCACTATACAGTCTTGTCCTGGAGTGTGCATCACTCCTTGGATATACACAAGGTAGATGGCTCTCAGGGATAGGTAACATTAACTGTACATGTGCAGCAGCAACAGACATCTCAGATGATACTGAAGTGCCTCCATTCATATTCCCTAGTGGTGAGGGGAGATGGGTGGATATGTTATTTTCTGTCTAATAACACAGGGCTGTTAATGAGGTATGAGGGTATTACTGTGCAGAACAAATGATGTTCATAACCAGGGGACCATGTGATGGCATTCCAGGATGGTCTATGTAGGTGTACTGTAATGCAGTCATCATCCACCCAGTGTGTAGTGGATCCATGTGGCTGCCTCACAGTGGTATTTGTGGTGGGGAACACCGTAGTGGAACTAGAACATGCATGACAAAACATTATAGGACATCTTGTGATACGTCAGTGATGGTCAGCAAATGATCATTCATGTTCATTGTCACCCGCTAAAGTGACTTGCTCATGATGGAATTGGTTGTCCAAGGGGTGGTTATAAGGCATCATGTGGTGGTATCAATCAATGTATGTGCTGAGATACTGTATGCGGACTACATCACGTGCTTATGCTGGACCATATATCATTGTGGTTTATGTTTGGGTGGACGTCCCCTACAGTTGGGTGTTTTGTTCGTTGGGTTTTGTTGCACCGTTATCTGTGTTGGCAATGTTCCCATGCCCTCAGTGCATCAAGTCATCATTGTCTCCATCTGTGTGTGTGCCTGTGTGTTTGCATGGCTGCCATATGTGGTATGTGTTTTCCGGTGACTTCGTCTTAATGTTTTCACACCCATTTGTACACACCCAGTTCTGCTTTCATCTGACCCCTGCTAACCCATATGGTGTTCTTTAGACTTCCTCTTTTTGGGAACCATGCCATCATGCCCCTGTGTACTCCCTGTTGGCTCTGTGTGTTGTACTGCCAGATGTTGTGTCTGTGGTACATCTGTATCCTTGACAGTGGTACAGTCATGGTTATGTTGTGTTTTACCACTTAGTTGACCACCATCGAGTTCAAATTCATCTGATGAAGGTATACCTGTGTTCTCTGTGATGACATTGGCTGTGTGTTGGTCATGTATATATTGCGGCTCTGTGGTTGTGGTTGTGTGAGCTGGTGTAGTGTTGTTGTGAAGTGTCTGACAGACGTATGCTGTCCATTGCCAGGTTTGGTGGATCTGCATGTTGTTGTGGGTTGCATATGTTGTACTGAAGACCACCCCTCCCCATGATTTGTGATGTGGTGCTGGTATATGTGTCCATTATGTCATTTACTGGCCCCACAGTCAAACTGCAACTTAGTATACTTTGCCTGATGGCCATCATTCCCTGGGGCATGCTCCCTAATGCTTTTGTCTGCCTCTCTAATGCTTCTGTTTGATGTTGTGTGGATTCCTGCATACCTTTGAGTGTGTCCATCTATGTGTTGATCGCCATGGCATGTTGCAGCATTATGTCATTGTGTTGTACTGTAGCATCTGCCAGTGTCCTAACTGCTGATGCCAATACTGACATGCTGTTGTCATGTGCATGTCCAATTACCTTGACTGATGCTGCGACTGTCTGTATGGCATCCACCATTTGTTGAGATTGCTGGCACATGTTATTGTTCTGCTGTTCCATGCTGTGATGAATGTTCTGCATGATGTCAGCCATCCTGGCCTCCACATTCAGCCTTGCCTGTCCATAACGTGCACATTCTGACTCGACTGTGTCCTCCTGTTGGTTTGTTGGTGCCTCACTATGTAGTGATGATTGTGTGCCTTCCTGTATATCACTGTCATGGTGACCTGTGGATGGTGTCTGAACTGGTGATTGGTCAGCTGTGCTTGGGGATACTTCCGCTGGAATGTTTTCATATGGACAGGCATTGTCCAGCTCTGGTATTACCTCCAATGCATTATCAGGGTCACCCTCTGGGACAGATGTTGTTGTATTGTCCAGTCTCACTGTTATGGCAATATGATGTTGTTCTTCACCGGTGAGGCTTTGTGCTGCAGATGATGCAGCATTTGTGTTATGCTGGCCCATGGGTAGTTTCCCATGTTCACACTGCTGTGCTGTTCTCCCTTGTGCTGTTGTGCCTGGGTCTCTGATCTGCTGTCCATCTCCTTGATCTGTGATTTGAAATCAGTAATCTACTAGTAATGCTTTGGTAATGTGATATCCCTACTTAATGAATGATCTGCAGATTCTAGTTCACCAACCACCTACTTCCTCCTACCCACCTCTGAGATTGCCTTATGGCTATCCCATGCATTATTGCATTCCCCCACTGTTTTATATAGTATCCTGTGAGGTGTGCACATGGAGAAGGGTGCCATACACAACGTCTAGTCATTCTCCGTGAACTCCCTCATGGTAATGGAATGGTAGGGCAACCAGATGAGGGAGGTGGGTGAAATGGGCTACAGGATGTGGCTATATCTATGCATGCAGGGGGAAGTGAACACAGTGATTGTGGGCTGGGAGGGGGCAGAGTAGCTGTAGGGGTTGGTACTATGGTGTGTTTCCGAGCTGCATCATCGCATCGGTGGTTGGCCTGTGGTTGGGGTGGGTGAGGAACTGGTTTCTGGTTGGGGCGCTGGTACGAGTTTACTGTGCCCAGGCCAAACCTTTAACCTTACACGCCCCCCCCACCAACATGGTTGAGAGGTATGGTGTGTGGTGTTGAGGGTATGTATTTTGGCTGGTGTTGGGAGTATGATGGGATATCTTATTGGCAAGACTGTTATTGCATATGGTCTGGGGTTTATTTTGATCACAGTCCACCCCTACAACATGCAAATGCTTTGAGGTGCAATGTCTGTAGTTTGGGTTGCGTGTATCCTCTTGCTGTTTGCCACATGTGTACATCCCCATGTTTCAGGTTTGACTCTGTACACTCAGCCAAAAGGCAATCTGTATTCCATGTTCACCACTGTTACATGCAACCATCTGTACAGAGGGATGACAGCTTCCTTTTTTCTACCTGTGATGCCTCTCCCTATGCATCCCAGTATCCCCCCAGCCTTCCTTACTGCCTTCTCACATTGGTTGCCCACCTTTATGTAGTCTGATCTGACTACCCCATGTCCTTTCCCATATATGTTTTTGTTAGTATCTCACCTACCCTTGTGTACTGTTCCCCTGGGATATAGTGTCCCAGGTGCATTAAAGTGCACTTATCTGCATGGAATCCCAGCTGTCATACAGTAGACCATTCCTCCAACCTTGCCAAGTCCCTTCTCACCCTTTCCACACCAACATGTGTATCACCCATGTTGCAGATCTTTGTGTTATCTGCACAGACACAGACATTTTCTTCCTGTCCCTCTGCAATGTCACCTATAAGGATATGATGAATGAGCAGTCCTTGTGCTAAACCTTGCTGTATCCCACTACTATCCACCCTTTCTTCAGAGTGGACTATATTCACTGTTACACTCTATGTCCTGTTGTCCAGTCAATGATTTACGCATCCTACTACCTTGAGTCGCCCTCCAAGGATTGAAAGGTAGTTAACAATACTTTGTGTAGGACTGTGTCAGATGCATTGCTAAGGTCTAGAGGTAGGACACATCCACAGCCTATCCCTGGTCTGCTGCTTTGGTCATCCAGTCATAGGAATCAATTTGATTTGTCTGACATGACCTTCATGTTAATCCATACTGCCTTGAGTCCTATGTCCCACTGGCCTCTAGGTACTAACCAATCATTTCATTCTGGAGTTATTCCATCATTCTTCCTACCACTGAGGTCAACCTAACAGGTCCTTAGTTTCCTGCCTCTGCCTTGATCCTGCTTTTGTGATGTGGAAACACATCTGCCCTCCTGTAGTCCTCACGTATGACACCATCCTCCCATGATTTGTTAGACAGGATAATCAGGGTTGCATCTGATAACTGCGATAGTTGACAGATCATCACTGTCCAGGCACAGGCGGACATTATATTGGGGGCTGACAGTATTGCATCTTTTGTGTTCTGTCTGTCCTGCTGAGGGTTGTTTGCTTTTTGGATAGCACACCTTGCTACATATCTCCATCCCCTGTTTCTGTTTGTGTCTCGTGACACACACACATGCCTATGTCAAATTATGTGTCACCTTTGTGGCTCATTCTGTGCACACTGTTGGTCATGTCATGCAGGTCTGTATCCATGTGGTGCTGTTCTCTCTATGTATCTGCTTCCTGCACTGCGTTACCACATGGGAACATGTGTGGACACACCCATACACCATCAGATGAGTGCGTACACCAGACATGCTTATTATTGCTTATGTGACAGTGTTGCTGATATTGGTGTTGTGTCTTGTTACTTACAAGATTGCTGTGTCTGCATTCTTAGTGTGTCCACATCTCCAATGCCACTGATGGTCTCCATTCTGATATAGGACACTACCCTCTCCTCCAGGGACATCAACTGTGTTGTTTCATGGGGTCCACCACCTGTTGATGTTCAAAAAAGTGTTAGATATCATTGAGACTTTCAGTTACAGTATTGCTGCCTCACAGTACCTCCCCCTGTTCTGTCTATACAGGCACTGATTTTTTACTATGTGCTTGTGCATTGCTAATCTGGAGGTGTTTGTTGAGGACCTCTACTCTGTATTTATGACAGGGACAAGGTGATCTATGTACAATGGGCATGGGTTGTGCTGTTGGTGGTGGACAGATAAGAATATCACAAAATCCCTGTTACTGGAAGCATGGGGCAATGAGGGTGGACAAGACAGCTTGCCCAGATGGAGAAGAAGAAGGAGAAGAAGAAGAAGAAGAAGAAGAAGAAGAAGAAGAAGAAGAAGAAGGAGGAGGAGGAGGACGAGGAGAAGGAGAAGGATGAGAAGAGATGGAAAAGAAGAATCAGCATTTATATAATGCATTTCATACACAGTGTGTCCCAAAGTGCTTTACAAGCAATGCTAGACTGGTAGTGAAGTGACTGGTTGTGTGGTGGCAGCCATATCACACATCACCCACACACAGCCTGGATAATTGCATGACCCAGTTTATGGGAAGGGGAATGTTGGCCAGGGCACTGGGAATGTTCCCTACTCTTTGCAAAAAGTGCCCTGTGCTCTTTTACTTCCACCCGGACACCCACCGGGGCAACACCTGGATGGGCAGAAGGGACCTCAGTTCAACATCTCATCCAAAGAACGGCACACCCCAGCAGTACAGCACCCCCCAATACTGCCCTCAGATGCCAATGACTGTTAGGTACAAGTCCAATCCAGGTGTGGGATGAGAACCCACAACCTTCTGGTCCAGAGGTGGATGTGATACCAACTGACCCATGCTGACACCCCAGTTTGCTACATGGACTGGATAAGGGCATGCCAGATCACTTGGCAGACCCGTTCAATGCCTCCCTGTATTAGTGCACTGTACCTCAGCACTGTGGGATGGTGCATGTGGTACCCTTCTACACAGGTCCCCCCATTGGATAAGCTAGGGGACTACAGACAGTTAAGCCTTAGCAGCCATCATGGGGATTCTAATGGAGACATTCCTGAGGGTTAAACCTACCAACATTCCAAGGCCAGAACCTGGGACAGAGTCCATCCTGACCATGCTCCCCCCCCCCCACCATGTCACTCCCATGGGCACTGCCTCAGACAATGCTGAACAGTTCCAATTACATCTTTCTGCTTGCTCCCCCACAGCAACACCAGTAGCGAACATCCAGATTACAACAATACATCATTCTTCTGCACCATGTTCAAAATCATGATGTCCAGAAGGCTCATTAGAAGCACACCTGCGTTAACTTGCATTCAGACATTCAAGCTGCATATATTGCTCCTCCTGACAGTCCCATCCCAACCTGCTTACACTCCCCTCATTTTCTGAGCAAACGTCACTTCAGTGACTTCAACCGCCACACTAGACTGTTTTCACACACTTCCCTGTGGCTTATCGGATTCGGGTACCTTAGTTCACTGCTGCTGTTTGTTTCTGTCTGAAGTCCCTCTCCACTGCTGGCAGGCAGACATCCACATGCAGTTGTTTGCACTACTACCCAGTCTACCCTAACTGGTAGGAATCTGCTTTACTGTGCTCCCACTGACGTGCTTGTGGTGCAACATGGGCACAGGGTTTGAGGCTGCACACTGCTGTCCAGCTCAAGCAGCACTACAATGGTGCTGAAATAACTATCAGTCATGGATTAGCAGTCAGTGAATTAAAGGGACAGCACTGGGACAAGTAAGATACAACCAGGATAAATGTGACTTGTAGGACATCATGTGGGGATACTGGGACATGCTACCTAATATAGGGACTGCCTTTGGAACATGGTGACTGTTGGTAGCTTTACTGAGGGTGAGGGTGGTTTCCCATGTTGTGGCTGATATACTGCAGGGAAGCTAACAGCATTGATTAGTTTTAGGCAGAGCATGTCAGACAGAGCTTGTGGAGTACTAGGACTCTGTAGCCAGGCAATTACACACGGGCTATGCAGTGGATGTCTTTAATCTGGACTTCAGCAGGGCATTTCATGTGTTACCAATGGCAGACTACTATAGCAGATGGTGGGGCACCTGGGCATTTGCAGGGTTTGTTGGATGGGTAGTGCAGTGGCTGTCAGGGTAACATCAGTGAGTGGTGGTGGAGGCACTGCTGTCATCTTCCAGGGTGGTGACAAAAGGGATGCCACAGGACTCTGACATGTGTCAAGGATTATTTGTGATTGTCATAGCTAACATTTCAACGGTCATCAGGTGTACAATGTGTCAGTTTATAGAGGCCACCAGGATGGGATGAATAGTGTTCACTTCAGGGGTGGACCATGATGTTGGGTGATCTGGCCAAATTGATGGACTGGTCAGACATCTGGCTGCTGTGTTTTCCCACTAATATATGTGTGTTGTTACATTTCATTTGCAAATGGAGGAATTGGAGGGACATGAATGATACCTTCAGGTGCATGATGATAATACACAGGACAGGCACAGGGTGGCTTTTCAGTTTAATGAGAAGGGATGCCCTAGCAGCAATGATGTGTGATTGTTTGAAAATGATTCAGCGGGGTGATGTGGGGGCACTCATATGGGGAGGGTGGTGTCTGCAAGTACTGCATTGCCAGTGTTTGTTGTATCCAGTAGAATATTGTGGTGCTTCCCATGGTGGTGGGACATTGTCAGGGGGGGTGGTCAATGGAGTGGGTGGGGAGGGGGTTGCTGCTATTGTATAAGGGCTGCTAGCAGCATGATTGGGCTGACATGATAGAATATCTAGTGTTCATCTGCTGGCGATCCAGTATGTACACTGGTTCACAGGTTCATAGCACACATGGCATCCACCATACTGTGCTGTTTCAGGCAGTGTGGGTGCACATTGCCCAGTGATCATGATTTATCCAGTGATGTTGTGCCTGTTCCTCACTTTGGTGTGCTTCATGTCATCTGTTCACTTGAGGGCACTGTCATGTTATTGTCCGTAACTTAATGCCAGTATGTAGATGCTTGTTGAATTACTCAGAGTGCACACAGTATTTGGAGTTTCAGTTTTTGGTGGTGCAATGTTTGCTGCTGTGCAGACACATGCAGCACCTTCAGACACACACAGTCACAGCACTTTCTTTATGTTATATGACAACATTGACTGACACAGTGTCACTGCAATGTGCCTTGCCTATTATACATGCATTGCATTATATGTGGGAGCAGAACACTACATAAGCATATTCAAGAGCATGTAGGGGCCAATATAAATGGAAGTACAGAGTATGCACTTGGAGCACACATGAACAATTCACATGGAAGCTATGCACAGTCATTATATTATATCGTTTTGCCTCCCCAGTATGATTGATTGTGTGTTTTATGTGGTCAGGTGTGTTACTAGGTGGATATGTCTATCAAGTGTCCTCACCCCATTAGGGCTACCTGACCAGCTTGACTATGATCCACATTTGTACATGAAATCTTCTCTGTTAGCAATGCACACTCTGAACAGTCATCATACACAATGTGAGAGTTCGTATATTTATACATTCCTTCCCAGTATCGTTGGGCCATATCCACTTGTATGCCAACATGAGCTTTACTTGTGAGATGTGAATATGTTTTCTGTATATTGTATTTAATTTGCTATGTGCTTGGGCAGCTTATAGGATCTGTACAAAATGAGTATTGCACGCTTGTCCATGATGTGATGACTACTGATCAGATGGCACTGTATTATGCGCATGCATGTGACAGACATCTTGCCCACATCTTGACCCTTACATTGTGTTGTTCATTATTCCCATGTTATGTGACTATCAGTTATTATAGGTGCCTTGCAGGACAGTCTATGTATCTGTTGGATGACCTCTTGTAGGTGTGATTGACCTTTTGCAACTTGCATTGACCTCCCACCGGCATGGTTTGTGACATGATGTAGTTGTCTCCCTTTTCAGACTGTATGTTCAGCAGAGTATTTGTGGATGTCTAGAATCTGATTCTGTATCTTTTTAGTAGTCTATTTGCTTCCCTAATGGTTATTATATATTATGCATTGTGCACTATGCAGTATTGGAGTTGCCTTGTCTATTTGTAACATGGAGATCTGTGGCACCCTGTGATTGTGTGCTGTTCAATTTGGGCCTTTTGTTCTGCGATTTGCTTATCTTGCCTTAAACGCTTAGATGTGCAATGGCTTTGGATTGGCTTCTATTTACTGAGTGACATTCTGTTGTACCATAGCCTGACATGTTATCACATGATGACCTTTTGCTGTGTGTATCGACCTCCTGTGGTGCACACTTTCTACACCAAATAATTTTTTACCGTGGAATGATTATTTCAGTAAACATTATTCAGGACTAATAGGTTATTTGTATAATATTAGGTATGTCAGCAGTTCATGCATCACTGTACCAGTGCTGTGTCTGTCCTCTGCAATGTTTGCTGACTATAATGCACGGGGTTCTGCACATATTATGTAACTGTATTTGGGTTTACATATTAAGGCATGCTGGGGACTGACTGTAACCCCTTCTGGGGACCCATGATGCAGGGTCACTACATAGGAGTGTTTGCCATGTCTACTGCAGTGCTTGCTTTGAGCGGTGCAATATATCATGATATGTGCTTATCTCATCAATGTGATGTGTGCAAAGATGTTGATTTAGTAATACCCTTCTTGTGCCACCTGTGTTTCCTGCATTGTATATAGGTTGCGGCAACTCATTTTTCTGTACTGTGTCCTATTCCTCCCTCAGTCTCTACCTAGTGGTGTTGGCTTGCTGATGGCCACATGGGCCAGTGTGGCACTGGGACTCCATTATATGTTTGCCACATTGTGGTCTTCACGTTAGGTGTATCCCAGTGACTGTTGACATGGTTTGTTCCTGTTACCAGTTGTATGTTTACTGTTTGTGTCTCCATGCTGTAATAGTGATGTAGCAGGTGTACATACAGTACATTTGTTGTAGCACATAGTTTGGGATTCATATACTGTGCCTGGTCAGTTTGCACCGCTTCCCATCCCTCATGGTACTGGTTATGTTTATTGTGCTTGCCTCTGACAGTCAAAGTGTGGCATTGTTCTTTTATCAGTGTTTTTCAGTTCAGGGATGTTTAGCGGTAATATGCTGCATGCAGCATGTATTCACACATAAAATCTGTGGGTTGTACATACCTGTTTGTTGTCTTGACCTATGCATATTTGCAAGCTTTTCTTTGGACTGCCTCTTGATGTCATCATGTTTTTTCTTGATGGCATTCACTGTCCTATTTGATGTGCCCACAGCATTCACCTTTCGTGCTATTTTGTCCCATACCTCATTCTTTGCTGCCTTCCCAGTTCCTTTACCATACAGTTGTGGATGGTTTGCTTCAATCTCTTCAATCAGTACATCCATCTCCAGCTCAGTCCAGTTGGCAGCTCAGGGGCCTCTGCTGCCCTCCTCCCGTGTCTGTCTGGCATTGCTCCAATTGGTGCTTGCACCTTCCTGTTGGGATTTTGTTTGTTGTTCCCGTGCTGCTGCTGCTGCTGTTGCTGGTGGTGGTGGTGGTGGTGCTGCTGCAGTGTGTGTGACTGTTGTTGGATATGCTGGCCCTGCTGGTACTGCAGGTGCTGGTGGTTATGGGTCTGCATGTCCAGTTGTTGTGGCATCTGTTGAGAATACATTTGTGGACGTATGTGACTTGTGCTCTGTGGTTGTATGTGTGCTGTTTGATGGGACATTTTATTCACTGGCATTGTTCCTGCACTCACACTTTGGGTATGGTACGCTGGCTGTTGATATTGCTGACCCTGGTTGTATTGTGTGTGCTGCTGTTGCCACATGTCTGGTTTGTATCCCTGTCTGTAGTTGCTCACCATTGCTTGCTGTTGGACTGCCACTGCTTGTATGGTGTTTGCTGGCCATGTGGTTGCTGTGTGGCCTGCTGCTGGTGGACTGGTAGCTGGAGTTCTGCCTGGCGTGGGTCATGATGCTGGCCTCCATCACTTTGTTGTCTGTGCTGCATTTGTCCTGTTTTGCTCTGGCTTCTGCTATAGGGTGTGTCAAAACAGCTTCCACCTATCTAATTGGCACTCTTATATTTTCCACATGTGCGGGTGCACACGTGCGGCATTTCCTTCAGTTACACACAGTCCACATGTGCTGATTTGCGTAACTGTGCCATTTTACGTTTTTCTGCCCATGCGGTATTTCTGTTTGTGAATATGGTGCACGTGCGTTTCCACGAGGAGTATGCTACTTTTTCACACACGGGCACATTTTTAGCTACCTGTTGTGAATCCAGCCCCTTATGTGTGGGGTTTTGTAACAGCTGTCAGCCAGTCAAGATTCTTTATTGTTTAAAACTGTTGTACAATGTTTCAGATGTTTGAAAATGTTGTCAAAAACATGATAGCAGGTGATTTTTTTTTAATATATACAACATCTTAAAATGTTTCAACAATCCAGCTGACATTTGAAGGTGTTCTACACAAAAGAAAATGATTTTTGCCATGTTTAATCTTAATTTTATCCAGAAGTTTACTCCTGTAAGCATGCAAGGTGCACATAGTAAGGTTAGCATTACATACCATTGTATATATACATGGCAAGCTAAGTGTTGAAAACAGAATGACAGTAGTTGCATGCTGGGTTAACAGCTTTACTGGAATTTGTCTTGGTTTGGGAAGTTACAGTAAAGTTTAATTTAGGAGCATGAGGAAAGTAGCAGTGTAACTGTGAGTGGTTTGATCCTCTGCATTGAGATTTAAAGGAGCGTGGACGGTGCTTGAGGTGACAGTAGATTGAGAGTTAAGCTCTTTCACCAAACGTGATATTTTTGGAAACATTTATTTCTTAAACTTATTTTGGCAGGTTCTAAGTTTATATTTCATTTTACCCCATCATGTGCAAACAAATTCTTAATTTTTGTTGCTGTACACATTACTGTTTCAAAAGTTATCCATATGCAGCTTACACTTGAGAGTGGGGGTAATTAAGCCATCTGAGCAGAAAAGGGATTTGGGTATTATAATATCAAGCAATCTTAAAGTAGACAATCAATGCAGTAAAGTGGTAGGAAAGGCAAATGGAATGTTGGCGTGCATTGGGAGAGGCATAACAAGCAGAAGGAGGGAGGTACTGATGCCTCTTTATAAAACCATTGTGATGTCACAGCTAGAGTACAGGGTCCAGTTCTGTAGGTAGGCCACACCTACACAAGGACATACTGTAGAAGGGATTCAGATGGTGCAGAGAAGGGCAACCAAGATAGTGCATGGATGCAGGGGGAAGCCATATGAGGAGAGGTGGAGGGAATTGGGTCCGTATCCATTGGATACTAGAAAGGAGAGGGGGGTCATGATAAAAACATTTAAGTATGTCAAGGGGATTAATAAGGTGAGGGAGGGGAGCTTATTTAAAAGGAAGGTGGGAGTTAAAACTAGAGACATGGTCTAAGACTGGAAGGTAGAAGATTTAGAGGCAATGTGAAGGGGTGTTACTTCATGGTGCGGGTGGTGGAAGCCTGGAATAAACTGCTAGAGGAATTGGTGGGGGATGAAATGGTGAAGGGATTCAAGAAGGAATGGGACAGACACAAGGGGCTGACAAGTGGGGGGAAGGGGAGATCCCAGGACATAAATGATTAGTAAGGGGGGGCAGACTCGATGGGCTCAAGGGTCCTTTTCTGCCATGAGATATCTATGATTCCATGTAATAAATGTTAACACTCACACAGTGACTGTTTTCTTTAATAATGCCCAGCAATGGCAGAAGCTGAGGCAGGGAACTCTAACAGCCAAGGCAGGCCTCCACCTCCTCAAAACAGTCAACCACTGCAGGTAAAACAAACAAGACAGAAAAGCAGTACATTACATTTATCAAATAAATGCTCATATCTGTCAAGCAAGACATATCAGAACTTAAAAAAAATGTTGAAAGGTACAAAAAAATTAGTGAACTTTCAGACACAATGGACACTTTTGAAGAGAGGCTTGCTTTCATTTTAGCAGTCTCACTAAAATTGAGGATATTAGTAAAAGTAACACTGGGGTCATTAACAAAATGTCCTTGAAAGTTGATGATTTAGAATTCACTACAGAATTATTTATTTTTTGTTGACATGAAAGACAAATGCTGCCTGTTTTCAGGCATGACCAGGGGAAGGGGGGTACAGATGAATGCCAACTGACCTTGAACCAGACAAAGCTGTTGGTGGTATTTTTAGTGAATGGGGGGAAATTTGGCCAGGGCACTGAGGATATTCCCCTACTCTCCAGTAGGGGTATTGCTGTCTGTCTGTGGGATGTCCACTTGCTGTGCGCTGGAGAAGGAGAAAGATGTGCTGGAGGCTGAGGAGCTGGTTTCCACCTTATCCTCGACAAAATCAGAGACTACTGAAATGGAAGGAATTTCTTTTTCACAAGATTTGGAAGGAGAAAACATCAGGGCCACAACATCTGAGTGTGGCTCAAACACCATAAGTATTGGACTGGATATCATTATATCTATGATACCAGGCTAGGACAGTGTAAACAGTATTAACAGTAATTGTCAAGTTAAAGGGCCATCCTTACAGAAGAATGACCTCAATATTCTGATGGAGATCACAGAGTAAGAGAAGTTATTGTCATTTAAAGATGCAGCAAAATTAAATTTCACTGGTGAAGTGAATGCAAAGTGGCCACTTCATGTTGTCACTCCACTATGCAGAGTGGCCAATAGGAAAGGCTAACTTCACCTAGTAATTATTACTTTGTATTGTCATTCCACCTTAACGTGATGTAAGGTGGAGTGGCAACAATATTAGCAGCCCCCCAGTGCCCCCCCACACAGTCACCAGAATTAATGTGCATCCCAAAATGCTACTGTTTTGTGTCCAGAAAATTCCCCAGTGCTGACGAAGAGAAATGAAAGCACAACCAGAAATACAAAGTCTCCCAGAATTAATGGCACACTCAGTCATGCATGCAGTGGACGTGGTCACATCACACACAGACAACAGAATTAATGTGCATACCCAAAATGCTACTGTCTTGTGTCCAGAAAACTCCCCAGTGCTGCGAAGTGAAATGAGAGCGTAACAAGAAATGCAAAGTCTCCCAGAAGTAATGGCACACTCATTCATGCACACAGTGGTCACACACAGTCACCGGAATTAATTTGCATCCCCAAAATGCTACTGTCTTGTGTCCAGAAAATTCCCCAGTGCTGGTGAAGTGAAATGAGAGTGTAACAAGAAATGTGAAGTCCCCCAGAATTAATGGAACACTCAATCATGCATGCAGTGGTCAAACACAGTCACCAGAATTAATTTGCATCCCCAAAATGCTACTGTCTTGTGTCCAGAAAATTCCCCAGTACTGGTGAAGTGAAATGAGAGTGTAACAAAAAATGCAGTCTCCCAGAATTAATGGCACACTCAGTCATGCAAGCAGTGGTCACAGACAGTCACCAGAATTAATCTGCATCCCCAAAATGCTACTGTCTTGTCCAGAAAATTCTCCAGTCCTGACAAAGTGAAATGAGAGCGTAACAAGAAATGCAAAGTCTCCCAGAGTTAATGGTGTACTGCAAATGCACAGACAGATTAAGATTGCTTTGCACACTCAAGAGATGCAGAGTCAGACACAAAGGCATAACAACACCTAACCAATGCTCAAGTCACAAATCCAAATCTGGAAAAGAATATCTTTTGCCGGTTGGGGGGGGGGTAGTGCACGGCAGTAACAGTCTACTACCAGTAATGATACCACAAAGCAGTGTAAAAAAATTCATGCAGGTGCAGTGGACAGCAGGTTCACACTGCTGCAATTACTCTGGCACAATAAAAGTTGTCTGATTGAATGGTATGCATTGCACACACACTCACACACACACTACAAGTGTTGCATAGCAAATTGAAAACCTTTAGAAACATAACCAAATGTTTTAAACAAACTGAAACTATACACTGCTACACCACTACTATCAGCAAAAAAATGTCAGGAATAAATATTACTGTGTGTACATTAACACAGTTATACAAGAAAGATAAAACCAAAACAAAAAGACTGCCTTTTTCTCCCAGTTAATCTACCTACACCACAGATATGCCCCTCCCTCAAAGCACACTTCACAGTACACAGACTGACTGTTCTAAATTAACATTTAAAATCCACACACAAACAATAAATACTTGATGACATGAGCACAGGAGGGTTTCCTACAATCGATGCACTAAATTGTAAGCAAATAAAATGGCTCAAAAAGGCTTTTTTAACAGCTTTTAGAGAATTTGAACGGCAGAGCTGTGAGAGGAAACTGTCTCCATCTTCCACTACACACACACTACACAGAACTGAGGCTGTGCAGAACAATCTAGAGCTAATGTGACTTACAATCCCATGAAGCACTGCAAATTCACCTTGGAGCGCAATAACAAGGTGAAGTGATGCGAAGTACACTGATTTCAATGTACTTAGCCTTAAAATTAGTGGAGAAGTGGTTTGGAGAAGGCGGAATAATGCTAAGTCATTGGTTTCAGTGGACTACATGTTCTTCATTATAACGTGAAGTACTCCGCTTCATGTTGCGGAGCGCTTCACAGATTCCACATTACTCTGCGAATCACTCCGTGGAGTGAATTTCGGCCACTTCACCCACCTCTATCATTGTTGGAAGTCACACTGAAAGAGGCACTTGAGGGAAAAAAAGCATCAGTTAATGTTGGAAATTGCAGAGGAGGAGGAAAAATACAGAATCACCACAGACATATTGAAATCTTATGAGGACAGAGCTGTAATGCAACACCCCACTACAACAGCCCTGTTGCTAGGTGTGGCACCCAAACAGGACCTGGCCATTCCCTTCAACACCGATGACAGATATTCATTCTGATCACAGTAAACCTGGGGCAACATGCAAGAAAATATTAGGTGTCTCAGCAAGAAGAAGAAAGGATTCGGTTACACATGATGCAGTACCCGAAGAAACCAGACTGCAGAAAGGAGCTGACTGGTCTGCAAGAGCTGCTTTGGAGAATGCAGGCTGGTTAATGGATAAAGAAGGCATCTAGACACCAATCCCTGATGATCCTGGGGTAGCCACATATCAATCCATGGAAGTCCCTCCTACAGGTAAAATGATTCCATCACCTAGAAAAAGCACATGAACTGAGACGGTTGTTAAAAATAATGAGATTGCTCTAGATGTAAACAGAGCCACAGTAGATACAGTGGGAAATGCTAGGGGAAATGTGGAACATGACTGTGTTAATATTCTGAAGATGGAAGCTAATGCCAAAAGGGACACTGAAAGGCCTTCCACATCAAAAGGCAAGCCCCAGGCACAACTCAAAGAACCTACCCTGACCAAATGAATTTAAATGAACATAAAGACAACACAGGCCCTAAGGCTCAGGAGCAGGAGAAAGTACAAGACCTTCCAACTGGAATAGGGATACAGAAATTGCAAGACTCTAGCCAAAGAAAAATGTTTAAACCTATGTTGCACATGTCAGATTTATTTAAAAACAAGGGTGAACCTGCTCCAAGGAAAAACACTGTGTGCCTGTTGTATAAAGGGGGTCTAGAAACTCCACCAGACAGGGTCTACATAGGGAGAACTTTATTGAAAAACTCCCTTAAATTCTATGCATCAGAAGTCTTTGCAGTAATACACACTGATGAACACAACACTGATGTCACCTTTAAAATAACGGAATGCTTAGATCTTTTTGGGGCTCAATATAATTCACTTAAGGGTTCTCCACTATGGTCACCCTTTTTAGTGATACCCATCACCAAACCAGCAGTCAGGACAATCACCATCTTGTTTAAAAATGAAGGAGTCAATGTCACAGACATTGAATTCTGGTTGAAAAAACACTGTGAAGTCTTAGACCCACCCACCCCTATTATTGACTAGGAGCAGTTTTGGACAGGGGATAGAGTGAGATGCAAGTTGGTAATGTCAAATAATGGGATAATTCGTCTACCAACCTGGGTTTTTTTAGGTCAAGATAGAGGATCATTATTTTATCTGAGTCAGCCAAACATCATGCCACAGATGTGGTTCTTGTTTATATCTGAGCAACGCACGTGACACCCCAAGGTGCACACACTGCCTTGAACCTGGACATGTAGCATCAGCTTGTGTCAATCTTTTTAGATGCAACCTATGCAAAGAAAAAGGGCACGCCTATCTTCAGTGCCCTCGGGCATCTCACAACAATGATGAAGGGAATGCACATGAAACCTCAATTACTCAGGCCCCCCAAAAAAGGCTGTGCACAGGCCTCTGAACTCAGAATGCAGGCCATATATATAGCACAAGAACTTGAGAAGGAAAATAAAAAAGAGATGTAGAAAGAACAAAATCTGCAGTAAGCAGCAAAACAAAGCACAGACATGAGAGTTACATTGGAAGAAGACATGTCAGACCAGGGAGAAATTGTAGACAATACCACACCTGAAAATTCAAAAAATCCCCCCCAACCCCCATGGTAGAGAACCAAGGAGAAGTTGCAATGGCTGCTAAAGGGGACATCCAGACTATGTCAGCAAAGGATGAAATACCAACTGCTCAAGAACATGAGACAATGCCATCCCCCCCCATTTTGGATATACACAGTAACACTTTTCAAAAAGTGACCTACAAAAAAAAAACCAAGGACAAAAGCTGGGAAAGTAACTGAGCCAAAGGGGAAAGAGAGGAAGGTATTTAAAACTAAGGGAAAAGTTAAATCTACGAATAAATACACCACTTTACCTGTGGAAAAAACTTGGGGCGACACTGAGGATGAGAATGAGGGCTCCGTTTCATTTACTATTTCCTCAACTATAGATCATTCTTTGGAGAAAGAAGATGGTGGCAAAGGGGACAAAGTAAAGAAAAAATAGAACACTAGAACAAAGCAATAACTATAATGTCCTTGTTTAGATTACTTCACCTTTTCATCTTTATGGCATCCCTTAAAATAATGTCACTCAACACCAACAGCATCAAAAATGTGAAAAGACCTTGAACTATACTTTCTGAACTTGCTTTACAAACTGCTGATATATATCGTATTCAAGATACCAGGCTAAAAACATTTTCTGAAATTTCACAGGCTACCAAGCTCTGGGGCAAGGGTGCTACCTTCTGGTCAGAAGGAACAGACACTTGTGATGGTTTAGGGATTCTATTTTCAAACAATCAACTCAAAGTTAGCAGACTATTAGACATAGAACCAGGGACTGCAATGATATTAGATATACAATATGGCACAGCACGATTACGTATCATTAACACATATGCCCCACAAATTAAAATGTATAGAATAGAGTTATTTAAGAAAATCCTGCTGTACTTGCATACTGCAAGGATGGTAATATGGGGAGGGGAATTTAATTGTGCACTCCACAAATCAGATCGAGGGTGCAAAACCAAAAAAGTGTATTGGGACTCAAATGCTCTCAAAGAAATCTTATCATCTGCACAGCTATAGGATGCTTATAGAATAAAACGTAGCACTGGGGGAATATCTATTTTAGGGGTGCTTTATACACAAGAATTGACTATTTTTTTATTTCTAGAAATTTATCATTGGACTAGATTGAAATGAGTACAGTAGCATACTCAGATCATAAATCAGTAAATATGACTTTTTCATGGGGAACTACCCCCATATGTAAAAAAAAGGCCCTGATGTCTCAATGCCACACTGCTGGAGAATGATAGAATTCATAAAGCATGATTACAATTGTAGGAAGCCAGTAAGTCTGTACAACGCATGTACAACAGTTTATTGGATTGGTGGGAAGATTCCAAACAACATTTTAAATACAGACATCACAAAATCAAAGCAGAGCACTCAATCCCATAATAAACAAGGGTACCAGTCTCAAAATAATAACAAATTATTTTATTATTAGAGGCAACAGCCTGACACATTTCAGATGACTATCCTTTTTCAAAGGTTGACAAATTTTAAAACAATGACTCTTAAATACTTTAAAACACCATAACATCACAAATCACATGTTCATATTTAATTAAACACACTTATGTGGCTCTAACCATCCAACTAGTAATGAAATGAAACTCTCTAGAGGAACTAAATAAGAGATCATCCCAATCAGAAAATATACACTGGTGTTATTTATAACACATAATGAGAATAAATATAAATATAAAGGGAGGGAAAAAATTAAAGGAAAATGATGACAGAAAAAGGGGAAGGGGAAGGGGAAAGGGGGAAGGAAAATGAAAACTGAAAAGAAAAAAGAGGGGGGAAGGGCAAGGAAAGAAGAGATATGAACGGGGAGGGGGAATAGGAAAGGGAAAACAAACAATAAAAAATAAAAAGGTGATCATATGCATAGGTGTGAAGAAATATTTATAAACAGTGTTATAAACTGAAACAACTACATAAATGCTGTTGTTTTCTACATTTTTTAAAAAGGGTTTCAATTCAAAACCACTATTCGATCCCCAATTTTTAGTTGCATTAAGCTTAATGATCCAAAAAGCTTCTCTTGTCATTGATTTTGGTAGCGCATTATACTAACATTAGTTCTGCTGCCAGTAAATCAATGTTTTTTTTTTTTTTTTATAAAATTCAGTAGTAATCCCATCACACCCAGGAGCTGCATCATTGTTTTGAGTTTTTATTGCTGCTTTGACTTCTTCAAGTGTTATGGGCATTATCATTTTTTCTTGGCTGTCTTTTGATAACCTGGTACTTGTATGTGTTTGGAATACTGTGGTTTTGGACATTTTTCTGTTGATGTACCAAAAGAAACCTTAACACATTTATTAATAATCTCTATATTGGCTGATAGTGTGCAGTGACCTTGTCCTGTATCACCTTCTAGCCACAACATCAGTTTTTTATACTTTCTTTTTTACAATCTTTAAAAGCATCAAACATTTGTTTTTTGCATTCAGTTCTGAATCGGCTTCTTGTTGTAGGGTATTTGCTCTGCTGTACTGTTTTATATACACCTCTTTTTTAATATTAGCTATTTGTGTACTGTAGTCGAGTTTTAAAGTTTCTGTTTTTGAAATAAGGGTGCACAACTGCTTACTTAATTGTAAATAATCCAAATAGGTAGACATTGCCTGATTCCCAGCCATTTTTTGAAAAAGGGATTTAAAATGTTACAAAAAACAATGTAGAGAGGGCACACGGACCAGGTGCTTCAATGCTTAAATTTAAAATGAAACATCACAAAATAAAAGCAGAGCACTCAAACCCATAATAAAAACTGCAATGGGAGCAGCACGTGCTCCATCTATAGCTAACCTCAATATGGGTGCCTGGGAACAGTTGTATGTTCTGAATGAAACAAGAAATCCATTTTTTTCAAAAGTTAAATTATGGAAATGATACATAGATGATTTATTTGTTATTTGGCATGGCAGCAAAATGGAACTGGTATTGTTTAAGGATTACTTGGAGAGTATGGATAAAAATCTTAGATTTACATATCAGATATGTGAACAAATATGATTTTTAGATCTTAGAATCTCTGTTAAAAATGAGAGAGACAGAAATAACCACTAGTATGTATAGAAAGCCAATAGATGGTAATACACACTTGAGGGCAGAAAGCTGCCACCCAAGACATGTGACAGAAAATTTGCCAAAAGGATAATTTCTGTGTGTGAAAAGAAATTGTGGGGATGAAATCACATGTAGACAAGGCTTTGTAGATTTGAGCACTAGATTGGAGCAGAGAGGTTATACACAAGTGGATACTGAAGAAGGAATGCATCTAGTAGCATGTAAAGATAGAGAAGAGTTACTGAAAATAAAAGCAGTCAATGAGAAGGAATATACAAGGGAGCGATTTAATTTTGTGATGCCATTTTCAACACACGCAGGTGAAGTTGAAAGAATTGTAAAAACACACTGACATGTACTCTCCAGTGACCCTGAATTAAAGGATATTGTTCAAATCCCACCACGGATGGCCTATAGAAAGGCGCCAACATTAGGGGATAGGCTAAGCCATAGCCATTTTGAAATGAAGAATTTAGATAATAATGGTTACAAAAGTATTGGTTGTTTTCAATGTAGGAATTGCAGTTGTTGCACATATATTAAAACAGGAAAGGTTTTTCAGGTTTCAAATATAGAATGTACTTTTGAAATTAGGCAGCTAATTACCTGTGATTCAGTAGGAATCATTTATTTAGCAACATGTAAATGTGGAGTATTTTATGTTGGTAAAACAATTAAAAGCTTAAAAGTTAGAGTTAAAGAACATGTAAAGGCAATAGAAAAGAAAAATGTTACTTATGTGACAGCATTGCACATTATGAAAGCCACTGCCAAGGATTAGCATGAGTTTACTTTTATGGGAATTGATAAGGTCTGTCAAAAACCAAGAGGGGGGAATTTTAATGACCTTTTATTGACAAGAGAAGCTTTTTGGATCATTAAGCTTAATGCAACTAAAAATTGGGGATTGAATAGTGGTTTTGAATTGAAACCCTTTTTAAAAAAAGTAGAAAATAACAGCATTTATGTAGTTGTTTCAGTTTATAACACTGTTTATAAATATTTCTTCACACTTGTTCATATGATCACCTTTTTATTTTTTATTGTTTGTTTTCCTTTCCTATTCCCCCTCCTTCCCTGTTCATATCAATTCTTTCCTAGCCCTTCTCCCCTTGTTTCCTTTTCAGTTTTCATTTTCCCTCCTCCTTTCCCCTTCCCCTTTTTCTTTCATCATTTTCCTTTAATTTTTTTCCCTCCCTTTATATTCTCATTATGTGTTGTAAATAACACCAGTGTATATTTTCTGCTTGGGATGATCTTTTATTTAGTTCCTCTAGAGAGTTTCATTTCATCACTAGTCGGATGGTTAGAGCCACACAGGTGTGTTTAATTAAATATGAACATGTGATGTGTGATGTCATGATGTTTTAAAGTATTTAAGAGTCATTGGGCCAAATATTCAGAGCTCAGTGCCCGGCATAAAGCCGTTGCGCTGGACTAGCGCTGACCTTGCGCCCGACTGCAATATTGAAATGCACCTTTAGTGCTGGCGCTAGGTGTTAGCGCTGACGCTAAACCAAAATGAAAGCAGGGGGTGGGACAGAGGGGAGGGTCCTTGAATGCCAGCGCATTGGCATATGCAAAAGCAGAGCGCCGCGCTACAGGCATTAGCGCAACCTGTAGCACGGCGCTAGTTACCGCCAAAGAAAAGCTACTCTTAAGGCAGCGCTAATAGTGGAGGTACCCTCCCAGCACCTATCCTGACCCCCATTTCCCACAGCAAACATCATTACCCTGGTGGTCTAGTGGTGCCCTCCACCCCCCAGCACATTTCCTGACTTTGATCCCCATAATAGCACATATATCCCTGGTAGACTAGTGGTGCCCCCCCAGCACATTTCCCGACCCGATCCCCATAAGAGCACATATATCCCTCGTAGTCTAGCAGCCCCCCCAGTATGTTTCCACCCTGATCCCATAATTCCACATAGATCCCTGGTGAGTCTAGCTGCCTCTGTGTACATTTCCCTATGTGAACTCCATCATTCACATAGATCCCTGGTAGTCTAGCAGTGCTCTAATAGCTGCCCTCTCATCCACCCATCAGTTATGAATGGAGCCCGACGGCTCAGCCCTCCTCACACCACCATGGCTGGACGCCGACTGAGGAATGAATGAGCTGTACTGTTTCAGTGCAGCTCATTCATTCCTCAGTTGGAGGCCAGCCGTGGTGGTGTGAGGAGGGCTGAGCCAGTCACCGGCTCCATTCGTGGCTGCTGGGTGGGATATGTGAGGGCGGCGCTGCTGGGGGGGCTGCTAGACTACCAGGGATCTATGTGGAATTGCAGGGATCGGGGTCGGGAAACGTGCTGGGGGGCACCACTAGACTACCAGGGATATAAGTGAAAGTATGGGGATCGGGGTCGGGAACATGCTGGGGGGGTGCTAGACTACCAGGGTGTGCAACAGGCACACATGGCAACAGGGAGTGGGACCATGATGACAGGGCGGACAGCCTGGCCCAGCCAGTCGGCCCAGGTCCCTACTGTATGGATATGCTGCACACCCTAGTAGTCTACAGCTTATGTCCATCCACCCCCACCAGGCATGCCTTATGCTTGTCCCATGCATTAATGGATCCCCCCAATGTGTTCCACCAACACCTGCCATAGGGTGCCTATGTTGTTGGGGGGCATCTACAAGGGCACATATGGCCAGTGGACATGTGTGTGACTATATCCCCCTCTCTCCCCCTCACCCTATCTCTAAATATATATATATATATATATATATATGCGCCTGTGTGTGTGTATATCAGTTGTATATCTAGCTATGTGACACATAGGTATGACTCTCTCTGTGTCTCTCTCTCTATATTCATACCTTGTGTTTTACAGCATGCAGTGCTGCACGGGCAGGATGTCTGCTCTGTTTGTGCCTGCCAGCACACAGTTCCTGCTGCTTCCAGCCTGTACTTCCCTGCCGACCAACAGGGGATGCTGTGGGCATGCCTTGGCCTGCTGCATCCAGCTTGTACTACCATTCTGACCAATAGGTTGCGCTGTGTGCTCAATGCAGTAGCACTGGGCAAACTGCATGGTACTGACTGCTAAGCAGCAGATAATGAGATGCAAATGTACCTGTTTGCCCATAGATTACCTAAGTAGGCTCATTTGCATGGGAGCTTTGAATATGGCTCCCATTTGCCACGGGCTATTCAGCTTGCACTGGGCTAATGCGTTGGCACTGTGTACTCAGGTTAGCACGGGCAAACCTGACGTCAGCATAGCACAGTTCTGCAGTGTGTGGCTTATATTGTTGTTTGCAGTGGATGTGAGACATCTCTGTGCAGTCGCACACAATGCTCTCCACTTGCAACACTAGCTTTCTTCAGTGTCTAATGGGCTGCAGTGGCAATGTGCACTTCCCTGTTGCTATATTCAGTGCTATCTTATTCCTGGGTTATTTTTGCCCTGCACTCCAGGCCCTGTTTGCCCAACTTCCTTTGTTTGCTATATTCAGCAGGTTTTGCTCCAGGATATTCCTTTTGAATATAGCTTGCTTTTTGCTTCAGGCTATGTTTGCCTGCTGGGCAGTGCTACTTTAGCCCTGGAGCACAGTTTTGAATATCTGGCCCATTGTTTTAAAATTTGTCAGTCTTTGAAAAAAGATAGTCATCCGAAATGCGTCAGGCTGTTGCCTCTGTTAATAAAATAATTTTTTAATATTTTGAAACAGGTGCCCTTGTTTATTATGGGTTTGAGTGCTCTGCTTTGATTTTGTGATGTTTCATTTTAAATTTAAGCATTGAAGCACCTGGTCTGTGTGCCCTCTCTACATTGTTTTTTGTAACATTTTAAATCCCTTTTTCAAAAAATGGCTGGGAATCAGGCAGTGTCTACCTATTTGGATTATCTACAATTAAGGAAGCAATTGTACACCCTTATTTCAAAAACAGAAACTTTAAAACTCGACTACAGTACACAAATAGCTAATATTAAGAAAGAGGTGTATATAAAACAGTACAGCAGAGCAAAAATCCTACAACAAGAAGCTGATTCAGAACTGAATGCAAAAAACAAATGTTTGATGCTCTTAAAGATTGTAAAAATAAAGTACAAAAAACTGATGTTGTGGCTAAAAGGTGATACAGGACAAGGTCACAGCACACTATCAGCCAATATAGAGATTATTAATAAATTTGTTAAGGTTTCTTTTGGTACATCACCAGAAAAATGTCCAAAACCACAGTATTCCAAACACATACAAGTACCAGGTTATCAAAAGACAGCCAAGAAAAAATGATAATGTCCATAACACTTGAAGAAGTCAAAGAAGCAATAAGAACTCAAAACAATGATACAGCTCCTGGGTGTGGTGGGATTACTACTGAATTTGATAAAAAACATATTGATCTACTGGCAGCAGAACTAATGTTAGTATTGAATGATATACTTATGACCAATGCACTACCAAAATCAATGACACAAACAGGCCTCATATTTTTATATAAAAAAGGGCCCAAGAAAAACTGGAGACCCATTGGCCTTCTGAACCTAGATTTCAAAATATTTAGTAAGATCCTGTCTAAAAGACTAGCTGAAGTCTCAAACACCTTGATTTGCCAATCTCAGACCTGCTCTATCCCAAATAGGGGAATTCAAGATAAATAGATTTTCTTGAGAGAATTGTTCCACAGAAGTAGTGGAGGGGTAAAAGAAGGAGTGATTCTTAGTCTAGATCAGCAAAAGGCATTTGATTTAATCTCCCATGCATATATGTTTACAGTAATAAGGGAACATGGCCTACCCAACAAATTTATACAATGGATAAACTGTATATACTCTCATGCCACGGTAACTCCAAGAGTCAATGGATGGACAGGGAATACTATAAAACTAAAGAACTGAGTGAGACAGGGCTGCCCCCTGAACCCTCTGTTATACATCTATTGCATAGACCCACTGTTAAGAAGCATACAGGATTCAAGGGATACACAAGGTATCTCTCCTACCAGTATAGGAATACCAGTAAAAACCCTGGCCTATGCAGATGATGTAGTAGTCATAGCAGGGAGGAATACAAAATAAGTGAAGATAGTAGACCAACTACAACAATATTCAGAATTTTCAGGCTCCACAATCAGTATTGGAAAAAATACAGGGATATGCATAGGTACAGGTTCATTAAGTACTAGAATGAAGTATTCAGCTATCCCACTTTCACGGGGACCAATTAAAATTTTAGAAGTCTAATTTGGATAAGGGGATTTGGCACTTTTGAATTGGGAAGAAAAATTAAGGAAAGCAGAAGGGATGATAATCAGCTGGAAACAGAAGCAAATCTCCAAACAAAAAAGAGTATTATTAATAAAGGAACTACTTTCGCCTATATTCTTATACATCAGTTATATACACACACACACACACACACACACACACACACACACACACACACACACACACACACACACACACACACACACACACACACAGATAGAAACCAGGCTATATAGCATATTTTTTCAGGGATTGGGGGGGGGCTGCCTAGCCCCAATAAAAGAGAGATTATTTACATATCTGTACCAGAGAGAGGAGTGGGAATGGTAAACCACCTAGTGTTTTATTTTAGTATATTTGTGTTATTTAATGTTACAGTGAATTCAAGACAGAAACCATGGAAGGGAGCAATTCATGCAAGGGTAACAGTATGCAAACAAGCATGGATGGAGGGAAAGAATAGAATATTGACTAGAGTCCAGATTATTCCTCCCCCTGTAAAGAATTTATTCCAAAAATTAATAAATTGGGAAATACCATATCAAAGCACAATTGTTGGTACTAGACAAGGGATATATGAGAATATTATACAGGCTGTCATAAAAGAAGATTGAATAATCCCCAATTGCCCAGGGAACCACTTTAGGGAGTCATTATCCCAACTGCAAAATAAGAGAATCCCAGCTTATGCATGGGATATGTTGTGGCTTGGTACCCATGGATGCCCCAACGTCAAAAATAATAATAAGCACAAGCAAGTCACAAAAAGATATTGCTCCAGAGAAGAATGTTGTCAGATATTGGAAACTCAAGAACTTTAATTTCTGGACTGTAGTTATGCTCAAGAATTGTGGCAAAAGGTAGCACAATCATGGGGTAACAAAAATTTTTCTTCCATTACTTATGTGGACTACTTTTTGCAATTTACCCACCATAATGGCAAAAGTATAATAAAAGTACACTGCAAGTCATTTTGGCTATATTAAAGTACTACTTATGGCAAGCTCAATGCAAATGGGTGCTGCAACAACAATGGATGTCTCATTAAATACTTTTGAAAAATGTATATATTTTTACACAAAAGGTATATGAAGCAAACAGAAAACTGGTGTCACAACAAGAATTGCCAAAATTATGGAAATTTTGGGATTGTTTACTCCAGTAAATCATGAGAATTAAGGTATCTGAAAAAAAAGATAAATGTGAATGAAAAGAAGAGCATGTGAATGATCACATTATGGATGAAATGTACCTGTTTTTGTTTGAATTTTACACCCTTTTCCTTATAAAATTCCCCTACTCTTTTCGAGAAGTACATGGGATCTTTAACATCCACCAGAATAGGCAGATGGGACCTTGGTTTAATGTCTCATCTGAAAGACGGCACCTCAGGAGTGCTGCACCCCCCTCATGTTGTACTGTAGTGTCAGTACTGGGATTTAACCCAAGTACCTGATATGGGGATAGAACCCACAGCCTTCTGATCTCCCAGCCTCAGACGTGAGTGAGTTACCTGCTGAGTCACTGACACTGACACAGATATAATAATTTAAGATTGATAGGAGATTCTGAGGGCTTAGAAGACAAAGATATGATTTAATTTCTTCATGAATTGATACCAGCTTTGCTCAACTGTCAGTAGCCTTGGCCCCTACAAATTGAAAGGGTCCATATTGCATTGAGGGCTAAATCTAGGGACAGTCAGACGCTCTGACCCATCATCTTAAAATTTCTGAGTTTTAGCATTAAAGAAGAAATTCTGTCTGTGACTCGTCAATGGAAAGCATTGTTATGGGGCAAGACAGGATTTATATCTTTCAGGATTTTCCATCTCAGACTGTAGAAAAAAGAAAGGCATTTTCTGAGATAAGGGGTATCCTTTAGAGACTCAATGTTAAATATTTTATTAAATACCCTGCTGTTAAGCCAGCGCAGTGCCATGGAGGGCTGAGGCAACATGCCTTACCTCCTGCCACATTGGTGACCCATGTGCAGTGCATGCAGGTTGCTGGGGACTTTCCAGGGAGGGAGGGAGAGGATCGAGCATCTGGAGGACAGCTCTCCTCTCCCGGGCAGGGAGGGGAACAGAGATTGGCACCTGCCTGACACCAAGCAGTGGCTGGGTGTTGGCACACTGGGTCCTGCACAAGGTGCATGAAGTCAGAGCAGCCAACCAACATGCTGCATGTGGAAGTGCATGCAGCTTGGCCATTGATGGCACTGCATGCTCCTCCTCCAGACTCAAGGGCAGAAAATGTTGAAAATATATCGGGTGCATAGGATGACTGCCAGCATCTGTAAGCTCTGCTACCAATGAACAGGCACCTCCCTGAAACAGATCCTGTCTCGGTGAGTTGAGGGACTCACCACTACCCTGTCATGTAGGGCAAGCCATGGGAGAAGAAGGGAGAAGGTAAATAAATTCTGTGGGGTTGAGGAACAGGGCTGGGAGGACTGGCATGGATGTGGGTCAACTGGAATGTGGAGGAGTAAATAAACAAGCAAAAAAAAAAATACCCTGTTTTTCCTATGATGTCTAGGTGAGCAAGCTTTCATACTTTACACTTGGTGCAGGAGGCTTTGGACTTTATCAATAGATTCTGATATGAGGCAGTCAACACTACATTGAAAACCACTCCACAGAGCACTAGTTTGTTAGGCTCTCAAACCAGCATGAGCCAGGCAGCTACAGTACAATGCATAATTCTGTACCAACCTTGCCACCTTGAGACTCTTCTTATGCAACACAGCCACATAACCAGCCTGCTGACAACTGCAGTAATACAAACTTTATGAAACATTCTCATAGCTCACGTGCTTAAATTAACACTAAACGTACACACTCAAGTATCGGAAAAGCTTCTACTCTTCCAAAATCCTTGCCCTGGTCTTTCAAACCTAACAGGAAGATCCAACCTTTTTGCAAGAATAGGAGCAGGATACTGGAAGTTGCCAATAAACTCTGCAGAGAGAGTTCCAATTTCATATGCTAGTTCAGATATGCTATAGCTTCAAAAACCGAAACAAGCTCAAGTTGACCTCATGCATTTCACAGACCTGGAAAACCCAGTAGCGGATATATTTTTTGCCACTCCCTCTCTTAATGTACAAGATCATGACACTTAAATCAGCCTAAAAGAATAAACAGCACTTGCTTTCCCTGTTGGCATAGTGGTGCAGCATAACCACTTTTGTGTTGGGATTGTGCTGCATTGTAAACAACCTGGTGGATGGACTGAAATAAATGGGGGATTATTTGCACCTCCCAATACTCGTGCATTTGTTGACCTCAGCTGAACGCAAAAATAGACTTCTAGCTGTCACCCCAGGAACATTTCCTCTTTCCTGAAATGTTTCCTGAACATCAGTCCTAATGTACTTTCTGATTATTATGCAAATAACTTTCTTTCTTTTTCAGCTAACAGATCTGGAGGAATCTAATCCTGCTTGCTGTAAGTATACACTCATAATGGGATGTTAGCCTTTCTCATATTCTCCTTGTGAGTTTTTACATCGGGGGATGGCAGCAATTGTCTTTAGTTCCCACTGTTTTAGCAGTTTTTGTTTTCACTGTCTGCATACAAACCATGAAACGTGGTTGATATTGATTATGTAGAATCTTACTTCATGATAGCTATAATGTTGAGAAAATGGTCTAGCTATAAAATAGCAGTAGCTCTAGCATCAGCCTATTAGCCTATTTTGTAAATGGGTTACCTAGCAATACAGCTTTTGAATGCTGCTCTGTGACCCTCAGGGAGCTGGGGGGGGGGGGGCCTCACCGACCAGTCTGGATAATAAACCCAGGAAAAGAGCATACTCTGCTAAAGAACTATTATTCAGTTTATGCAATCAGTTTTGACTCATAAAGATTGATGAAAGAGCCTTTCAAGTTACGTTATGACTTTTCTAATAAGGTGCAAGTTCACCTAAGCATTTGCTCCTTCCCTCTTATCTGTTTTCACTTCTTGGGAGGGGGAGGAGAGACAATTATTAATGAGAATAATTACATTTCTTGACAAATATGTAAGTCCAGGGCTATTCTGAAAAATGTCTGGAACTGGCACATTGCACTTTTTGAAAATAAAATGAAGCACCTTTAAAAGTTTGTGAGCCATCTTTTCTACCTTGGGTGGTGAGTGCATGATTTTGCTTTTTACATTGTTGTTTCTATAGCCTAGCACCTCTGCCCTGTGAAATGTCTTTTGCTTTCCTGTAAAGTCCAGGGCTATATTTTGACTCACGGGCTATATTTCTTCATTCATAAATATTGAGTTTTAAACTGCTGTTGAAGCACTTGGTAAAATTTAATACAATTTTAATATGTTGCTGCTTTATCATAACAGGTTTATATTGAATTGAGACATTAACTCTTAATTACATAAACTTGTTAATATGCCAAATTAAGAAGAGTTACTTACTCTTAACTGTCTTGAGGTGTGTTGTACCATGCTGGGCTATTTCTACCTCTATAGGGTATTCACATGTCTCCGAGTGTGGTTTATTTTACTATAAGTGACTTTAGCCTTTTTTCTGCTCTAAGCTTTAGATTATAGTGTAAATAATTAGCGCTTTATTTTAATTCCAATTGGGTTGTTTGAGCTTTCAGTCTATTCTTTTAGTTAATGGTTTGGTTTAATTAGTTAGTTGTTTAACACTTACCTAACTTTTAAAAATGAGTGGTATAAATATAGTTACATGGAATGTAGGGGGACTTGGTTCCCCAATTAAAAAAAAAGTTTTAAACCATCTTAAAAAGTATTGGATAGATATAGTCATGTTACAAGAAATTCATCTAATCCCAAATGAGGCAGAAAAATTATCTAGAGGATGGGTTACAAGTGTGGAATATATCAACCATTTTTCCAGAAAAAGAGGGGTGGCAATGTTGTTTAAAAAGACATAAGCTGTATGAAACACAACCATATTTGGGACTGTGAAGGTAGGTTTCAGATCCTTACTGGAACTCTTTATGGTAAAAAAATAACACTTTGTAATGCATATGCCCCCTTTTCTGGACAGACAGCTATCTTTAATAAAATTCTATTTGAACTTGGCTCAATAAAGGATAATGGAATCATTTTAGGCAGGGACTTTAATGAGGTAATAGACCCTGTATTAGACAAATCCAATATTAAGACAGTAATATCCCTCAAAATCTAGGAATGCTTTTCACAATATTTCTAATGAACTAGGCCTATTGGATGCATGGAGAGCTTTACACCTATAAGGCAGAGACTATTGTTTCTTTTCTGCTAGGCATGGCTCATTCAATAGATTAGTTTACTTATTCTGTCCCCGGAATCTTTGTAATTTGGTGTCCAATACTGAATATTATACTGTTATCTCAGTTATTATCCTACTGAATGCTTCTATTTATTTTGAAAACAATGGCAAAAAAAAGTTCCAGATGGAAGTTTAATGTACCTATTTTGCAAGATCCTAAATTTAAGGAATGTATTACAAAAGAAAACTTGTTATGCTTTGAATCTAACAACAATGGGGATGTGTCATCATAATTTTCTAGGAGGCATACAGAGCACATATTCAAGGCAGTATCACTGGATTTGGAACCAAGAAAAAGAAAGAATGAATGAAGGAACTTTTGGACTATGAACAACTTTTAACTAAATTACAGGAAGAATTTTAAAAAATATGTGTCCCAAAAACAAGATTTAATTTTCAGAATTACAGAGTTAAAATAATAAATACATAACATTCATTCTGAAAATATTAAATATATACTATTTAGGGTTCTGCAAAATTTGGGGGAATTTGGTGAGAAGGCCAGGAAATTGTTGGCATACTGGCTTAAAAAACCAAAAAACAAAATCAGAATAACAACGATATTCGGGATAAGAAAGGTAATCTACAATATGATAGTAAACATATTACTTCTTGCTTGAACTCCTTCTATCAGAAATTGTTTGCCCCCCAAAACATGCTTGATTTTGATGTCCTGAGAGTATTCATCAAAACAGTGACTTTGCCCAGAATATCTGACCTTGAAAAGCAACCCTTAGACTAGCCAATTTCCACCCAGTAAATAACAGATGTTATTCCTAAGGCTCCCAGTAAGAAAATACCTGTCCAAGATGGTTTTCCAAGCGGCATTTATAATCTTTTAAATCCTCACATTACTAAATACCTAGCAGAGGTTCTCAAATGGTGAGGCCAGCCTCCCTTGGGAGGCCCCAACCTGTTCCGGGGGTGCACAAGTAAATCTGAAAAAGTCCTGCATTTAAATTTTGGGTTTTATATATTTTGTGTGAAGAAATGAAGCAAACTGAAAGAGGATAATAACAGTAGGGGAATTTTATGTATTTATTTACTAATAGGTGAGAAGGGAAGGTGAATGAGCCAAAGCTCATTTCAGGTGTACCCGGGGAAGGGTAGGGAGTGAATATATTTCAAAAGGTAACTGCAAAATAATCAAGAAATAAAGTGCAAATAAATATGAACAATAGATTAATAATGAGTGGTGGTAATTTATCAATTTGCAGACTGATGGCAAAACAGCCTAAATATAAGGGCTGAGCATAGAAGTGCTAAGAGCAATAACAGGAAGGAGCAAAGTAATCCCCGAGAAGTTGCTTAGGAACAGGGAAGGAGGGGGAGAGGCAAAGTATGTAGGCAGATTATTTCATATAGAGAGGGAACAAAACAAGTAGTCTGAACCATGAAGGTAATGCAAAAAGGGGTAACAATGGTTCAAGAATGAAAATAGCAGAGCAAGTAGGTTGGCCGGGAGGGAGGGGTTACAATAAGTTGAATAATAATATTTGTTTACTTATTTGTTATTCTTATTCAGACAACACCTTTGAGCACAGGAGCTTTTTTGAAGAAGTTCCAAGTCAGTATAAGACAGCGAACTGAATGTGAGCCAAGTACTCAAAGGGGTTTCAATGAATTCATCATGTACAGTGCAAAGTACAGTGTGTTATTTTTCTTTGGGGAGGCCCAAGATTATTTCAGCTTTTGGGGGAGGCTCAAAATCCTTTCCATAGATTTGTGGAGGCTCACTGTGACAGACTCTGAGAACTATTGACCTAGTGGATATGTTCCAGGAAGCTCTAGTTGTAGTTAAGCTGCCTAACACTATGAATGAGCCTTTATCTGTCTATTAGCAAAAAAAGGAATGACCCATTAAAATGTATTAATTACAGGCCCATAGCCTTCTTGAATTTTGATTACAAAACATTAAGCAAAATATTAGCTAACAGATTGACTCAAATTATGCATTCATTAATAGGTAAAGAGCATGCAGGTTTCATGAAGCATAGGCAAGCAGAAGACGATGTCAGTGGATTATTTTCTGTGATCTTGTCAGTGCTAAAACATCCACAGACTTCTGTTTTAGAAATGTCATTAGACATAGAAAGGTGTGTGATTCCCTAGAATGGGCTTAGTTAGCTACTGTTCGGGATTCTTGCAATTTTGGTTCTATTTAAAAAAAAATAATTTCAATTACATATACATCCCATAGAGCTTCTATTGTCACAAATGGTCTTATCTCTGAATACATAATTTTGTACCTGAGCACCTGTCAGGGATGCCTTCCTCCTGTTTATTTTTCATTTTGGTGATAGAACCCCTGATTAGGAAGATAATGAGCTCTGTGATGATTCACGGTGTCCAAATAGGAAGTTATCCCAATAAAGTATTTGAATCTGCAAATGATATACTGCTTACTCTTTCCCAGACTCATTTTTCTATTGGAAACTTAAAACATTTTATTACAAGAATTTGCAGAACTCTCTTGTTTGTATGTTAAGTGACCAAAATCAGAAGGCATCATGCTCTCCAAAACTAAATTTGAAGAATCTAGATGTCTGCAGATTATAATATTTCTTGGGTGTCTAGAGGAATTTCTTCAGTGGGTATAAATATCTATGATTCAATAGATAAAATTGTAAATTCCAACTTATCTTCTGTTTTGTTAGAGGTGACAAATGACTTAGAAAAATTGTCAAAATTACATCTTTCTTTATGAGAAAAGATAACTTCCATTAAAATGATTATAGCCCCCCAAGATTTTTTTTACATATCGCATAATCTTCCAGACCCTATTAAAGGGCATTGGTTTTGTAAATTAGATAACGTTGTTTCTGCTTTCATTTTGTATAATAAAACACCAAGGTTGAACATTAAAAAGCTATGGGCTGCTAGGCAATTTGAAGGGCTTGCTTTACCTTGGTGGCAAGGCTACTCTTTTGCCTTTAGATTGAATCAGGCAGCTATATGGGATAAGCCCCCCTCAGATATGGCATACTCTTTATAGGCAAAAGCTGAGCCAGCACTAGGATTTACTGGGCCCTGGTATAAGACTGTGATGTGACCCCCCAAATAATTTGTTTTTGCTTTTTTTTATCAGTTTTTTGTTTTGTTAATTAAGCCACTTGGACACTTACTCAATAAGCCACTTAGGAAAATGGCAGCACACAGCACAGTCACACAAGACAGATGACAAAGTTTTTCCTTGGCCTTCCCTTCCCTTCCCTCCTCCCCCAAGCCATGGTGATCTTCCTTTCTTTCTCATTTCCCCTTGCCCTTTTTTCCTTTTTTTAGCTTTCTGTTTTGTTTTAAGGCCAGCAGCCGCTTAGCAAAGAGTCCAACAAAATGACATACAATTTATTTTAAATGCTGCCTGAGATGATGTTAAACTCAGGAGCAGTAGAACAGCCCAGCACACAGCAGCACGTCCATTCATAACATAGCCATGCACTTTACTGACAGATCCCTCTTCCCATGAGGCTTACCCCTCTCCTTTCCCATCCATCTGACCACATAGTAGCTGGTCAGATGACTGTCGGCAATTGGTGCAAGTGCAGGCAGACTCACCGAAAACCCCTCCCACAACTTTAGCTGCAAGGGAGAGAGCTGAGTCAAGATTTAGGCAGCAGCTGGCAGGCAGAGCAGAAAGACAGACAGATTCAACCTGACTCAGGTACGAGCGGTGGAGCACTCAACCTGTGGGGTGCCAGTGCACATTATTTTTTCAAGGGCAGGCAGCTTGGCTTTTCTCATTCTTGCTATCAAAGCATAAGATGTGCCAGGCTGACAGGAAGCACTGCACTGGTCATATTGAAGTGTGGCCACAGGGTGCATAAGCAATCTGTGTTCCTGTTCCCCATTGCTTCAATTTGCTTTTCAAAGTTGGAAGCCCTCTCAAGCTGGGGGCCTGGAGCAAATGATCCCAGTTGCTCCCCCCAATGGGTGGCCCTGTTTCTGCCACAGTCATGCATTTTAATGACAGCCAGCCTCCCATGGATTTTTTAAAGGACCCCAACCCAACCAGCACCAGACAGGGTGCAAAAACTCCCATGGTGCACAGAACAGCCCCAAATGTGCTGGCTGCTATTTGTCTCCCAAACTTCAGAAGTGCCCCACCTGTTCAAGGTTACCAGACCGTCCAGTGACCCAAGTCATCCTGGGGGTTACCAGGGCTAAACTCAGACTTTTAAATTACTAAAACTAGCTGCCACAAATGAAATGGGGGGCTACACATCTAGAGTTGACTGACAGGCACCACTGGCCATTGCCTGGCGTCTATGTATTTTTAGGTCAGTAAAGATGTGTTAGCTCATTTCTCATTGTCAAAAAAGGAAAAAAAGAAATGGACTCAGGATCAAGGTGCACTGGTGCTGTAGCATCCCTTGCACCACCCCCTGATGTCAGCAGTGGTGAAAGTAGAGAAGGAATTGGTTAAAGCATTACATTTAACAACCTGCTGTTTTTACAGACCCCTAAAACTTTATCTAGGCATCTTTCTTTATCTGTTTCCATTTTAGTTTGTAAAAATTCACTAAGCTAAGAGAAGGGATCCACCTGACAACATTGCAGACAAAAACATTGCCAAACACATAACCGCAGACAAAACATCGCTGCCTGGCATGTCTGCATGCAAAGGTATTGCAGTATATAATATCACAGGCAGCAGCAATGCAGACAATGTATGTGCTGTAAACACAGTGGGAAGCAAAATGCAGATAATGGGACAGGCAGGTGACAACCATTTATTGGCAAGCATATAGAGGGAAGCACCACACAGTGCACCAGTATCCCTGGAACCATACCACAACCCCCCAAACACCACTGTTGGAGAGATACACACCGGTCCCTTCACCCCCCTCAAACGTCACTGTTGGAGAGATGCACACCTGGTCCCTCACCCCCCCCCAACATCACTGTTGGAGAGATGCACACCCGATCCCCTGCCCCCAAACATCACTGTTGGAGCAATACACACCCGGACCCCTCACCCCCACCAAACATCACTGTGGCAGACAGTTCTTGTGAAACAGGCATGGGGACAGGTGTGAGTCCCCTCACACCTGCAGTTGGAAGTTATGCACTATGCACCTCAGGTAGTCATATGTGCTCCATCCGCCATAGTCCTGCACAATCTGCTGTATATGGCTGGCTGCATCCTTATACCTTTTCATCCTGGATGGCACATACTGGCCAGAGACACAGTGTTCGATCTTCAATTCATTCAGCCTCTGTTCAGCTTTCAGGGCATCTATAAAGTGCATCAGGCTAGGGTGACAGGTGCCAATGATTGTACTTAAAGCCCGATGCCAGCCCTCCACTAAATCGTTAGTCCGTGCTGTGCCCATTCTACTGACCTCAAAGCAGTTCCAGTGATCAACAGGGAAGAGTGGACAGCAATGGACCCCACAGCAGATGGGCCATCTGACCCAGGTGTCTTCAAAGAAATCCTCCATGGGGGTGAGGAGCTTGTTGTGGAGGACAAAAAGCACCCAAGAACACATGACCTCAAACACTGTGGACACAACCCCGGGGGGGCATGAAGGCCAGGGCAAGAAACAGGCAGACAGTGAGTGCAAAGTCCTCCTCCTCAACATACCACCACATCACGTCAGGAACCTCCTGGATCTTCCTCCATAGGGCCTGGCACAGGTGAAAAAAGAAGCCATGCAGGTGAGCATCAGGGAACACTGCTGCAAACAACTTAATTGCTGCCTGTTTGAAGTCCATGACAATGGTGGTGGGTTTGAAAGCCACATGGAGCCCTTCAGTGCATTAAATGCCAGGGTGTAGGTGGCACCCATCTTGTTGGGAAGGAGGATGTACACAGAGGGTATCATGGGACAGTATTGGACCCCATGTATGGTGTACAGCTGCAGGAAATGTGGTGGCATCTGTCCACCAGGTGAAACAGTTTGACATTTACAGCAGATTCCTATTTTTTTTGAATATGAGGATCCTGTCAGCCCTGCCACTGTCATGGAGCAGGAAGGGTTTGCCAGTGTGGGTCTTTCTGTACTCCTTCAGTATGGACAAGTCCCACAGGGAGGTCAGCAGAGGGATGGACGGCAGGTGACCATCCTTACACACCGTACTCTCCACTTCAAGAATTCCACTTAGGGCATCCTCTCACCCACAGCTGTTGGTACGGAAGTGCTGCACACTGCTACTACCTGGGGGAAGAACTCACTGGACTGAGCTGCCTTCTCCTTCTTATCCGTGATAACCTCACAGACACCAGTTGCACCCCAATCTGGAATGAGGTTGTGAGTGTTCACAACCTTCACCACTTCCCTCCTCCCTGGTGGTAGACACCCATCCAGCTCACTGCCCCTAGTAATACTCTGAACACTTCCAATATACCTTTTCCCCTGTGTCTCACTCCTTGTAGTATAGGTATCACTCATGCTGCAAGAGGGACTTCCCCTTCTGGCTCCGCAGGTATTTGAGAGACATCCCGGACTCATGCTGACCTGCATGGTACCACGGCATGGTGGATTTCATGGCATACAGCAACATGGTTCTACCAGGACTGCCTGCACTAGATGAGAGGGAGTGTTTTTTGAGCCCACCAATGATTGTGGGATGCAGCACACCTGCACAGGTTGGTCACCGCATTCCCATCAGGTGATGTTGATTGTGTGCTATGTATTACTGCCCTGTAGCCACTCTGCCACCTGCTATTCTGGGGACTGGGTCTGTTGACATGTGTGGGGGCTTTCCTCCACTGCTGTTTGCCGGCATTCTGGTCCCTGAAACACGCACTTGGGTATGGTGGGAAATGCACAGAGCTGCTAGTGTGTGGGGCTGCAGTGATGGTCTCTGTCACTGTCGTTGCTTGGTCAAGCATGTTGGGTAGCCATGTCAGTTCACAATTGTCTGTTTGCAGTTAATTATGGCGACATTGCTTTTGTCCTGTGGTCTCACCTATTCCTGATGGTATCCATGGTGTCTGTGCCTGATTACCCTCCCTGATGGCTCATTCCTCATTGGTCCTTTACCTGCCTACATGCACCTGACTGACACGCTGCAACATTACAGCACACATCATACTCTGCACCAGCCATTTTTGTTCTGCATTGTTCTTTACACTGTGACCATGCTTTCCACAATGTTTTGTCCATGTTGTTTTGTTGGTGATATTGTGTCCGCGATGTTATCGACTGGATCCAAGACAAGCTTTATCCCTATCACTTCAGTTTTTGCCCATCTGAAATAATCCAGAATTTAATTATAAAGGTACAACATTTAAAGATATAGACTGGATTAAGAAAGATATCAGAACTCTAGCAGAGTTATTTGATGACCAGAATTAACTACTATCTTTGGAGGATATCAGGAAAAAATTAAAGTTTCAGAAGTACCATTTTTGGCTAAATCTGCTTCCACCCTTTTGAATCTTGAATGAGCTATACACAGCTCCCTTGATACTGTCCTAACCAACGTCAACATCCCCCCCATCCGAGATTAATTTCCCTACACTGAATTCAAGTAACAGTTTAGGTGCAGTCCTGACACTTTGAGTATTTGTCATCGCTGGCTGCTCTCATCCACAGTCAGGTAGTGATCACGGTGCTGGCAGCCCTACATCACAGATCTTACAATGATCTGCTCAACATACCCCTTCCTGTCTTCTCCTAACCTGAATATAGCTGTACCCTGCTGGAATGGCCTCTTCAGTCCATCTCTGGCATTTATTCTTCTCTCTCCTGCTCACCATACCAAAAACTGGTGAGCTCACTACCCTTCCGCATCATGAATGTGGTTAGTACAGTCTCCTGTGTTTTTTTACATGGTAATAAATAAACTTGATCTTCTGGTAAGCCAGACTGATAGCAGCAGGGCACAAGGGGAAAAATAGGCTTTCCTACCCATATAAGATCTAAACCACCTATGATTAGGCACTATTAAATGACGTGCATAATGATGCGCATGCCGTCATTTAATAGTGCCTAATCAAAGGTAGCCTAGATCTTTTAAGGATTGGAAAGCCCATCTTTCTCCTTGTTCTCTGCTGCTACCAACCTGACTTTCTGGATATATTTGTTTATTTTTGATATGTCAAAAAACCCGGGGACTGTACTACCTGTATTCATGATGCAGAAAGGTGATGAGCTCACCAGTTTTTGGTGTGGGGAGAAGGAGTGAAGAATTAATACCAGAGGGGAACTGAGAAGGCCACTCCTACAAGTTATTGCTATATTCAGGGAAGGGGGAAGACAGAAAGGGAAAAATATGAGCAGATCACTGTGAGATATAAGATGTGGGGCTGCCAGCACCATGGTCACTACCTGACCCCATTGCCCTGGCCCACATTCCCCTTCTCATAAAACTAGTTCATGCAATTATCCAAGGCTGTGTGTGGGTATTAATGTGTGAAATGGCTGTCACTTCACTACCACTAGCATGATCATGACCTCATTCCCCCTTCTAGGACCTTGGACTAAGCCTGACCTCCAGGCTGCTACCCCTTTTTCTGCACTGTGCTCCTTTAACACTCATCTCCTGATGGATATCAGTAACTGGTTGTTTTTTTGGTTTTTTCTTCTATTTGCAGAATGTTTTTTCACCTTTACTTAATTTGATATTGTAATCACCAGGCATTGTTGAAATATTTATAGGAGTCATTCAATTTGTCTTTGTACTAATTGTATAGCACTTGTTGTATTTTCTGTCTATTCCTGTAACTTGTTTGCATGTTGTTGTACATATGTGGAACCTTTGTAAAAGGGCATTTGCTCAAAAGTGTTTTCCAAACTATTGAAATAAATAAATAAATAAATAAAACATATGAACTTGAATGTTACATGCTTGTTGTTTATAGACTTAAACTTTGACTTTTCCTTGTTTCTCACCCTCAGTAGAATGCTGGAAAGGTGTAGGATTTAAGGCCCAGCATTGAGAGTGAGATAAGAGTGCCGGTGGAGGCTGGGGAAGGATGGGGGTGTTTCCGAAACGCTCGAAGCTGAGCAGCAGAAGCACTGAGGATTAAGTAGGGGACATGGGAGGAGCTATTCCCCACCCCATGAACCTCAGGCTATAGCCTTCTCATTCAATGTGTGGTATATAGCTCAGTGTTTGTGTATATTTATGAGCTTGAATGTTACGTGCTTAATGTTTATAGACTTAGACTTTGACATTTTTCTGTTTCCCACCCTCAGTGGAATGCTGGGAAGGTGTAGGATTTAAGGCCCAAAAGAATGTTACCATTTTGATTACCTCCTCCAGCTCCAGAAAGTGTGACTAGTAGCACACAGGAGAGGAAACCTGCCTGTCGAGGAAACCTCTGAGGACCCATTGCTACTGACCTGCCCATTCTCTGGACATACTAAGAGGAGATAATTCTAAATGTGGGCAGATATTTAGTTCTAGTTATGCCAAAGAGTTTCAATCCTAATCTTGCCAGTCGATTAGTCATGCCATCTGAATCTAGGCGGTGAGCAGAAAGTCAAAACAGGAGTATGAAGATTCCAGCAAATGAAGAAGAATCCAATTCAGATGTATGTCTGGATTAGAAGGATTATTAATCCATGTCCAGGGTTTCTGTGTAGGAATGAAGAATGCCCATTGAATATAAGGATAATCCAGTGAGCAAAGTCTAGGATGGTCAAGCATTAGACAGTATCACCCTGTTTGAGCAAGTGGGAGAAAGTCTTCCTTGAAGGTTGAAGAGTAAGGTCCTTCACTGAGGCTCTGAGGTGGCATCAGCTGAGACCTTTAAGTAAGTAAGGCACAGACACAAGTTAAGATGCCAGAGATATTATGGTTGAAAGTAGGAAGAGCTGATATGGGAGTAATGACATCTATGGAAGCCACTGAATGCAGGGAAGAGACACCTGATGTTGGGGGCATCATGACATGAAGATTGCAATTACGCAGTTCTCTGAAGACAGTCCAATGAAATGAGCAGCAGGGATGAAGTGTCAGTGGTTGATTAACACTAGGAAGCTAGATTGGATCCCCACTCAGGGTGGGTGCAGAAGCTGGATCGAAGAAACTGGCGCGCAGGTCATTGTTGGAAATCCTTTCATGAGAACTCGAAAAAGGTACGAGATGTCCATGACAGTCTAGACACTGGGGATCCAAAGCAGCATGGAGTAAGTGGCAAAGACAGGCCCTCGTAGGTAGTTTGATGGTAAGATGAGTAATTTGAGTGCTTGGAGCCAAGTAGGCTGGGCTGAACCACTAGGATCCCCGTGCAAGATCACAAGAGAAGGAAGTTGAACATTAGAATTGTAGGTCAAGCTTCCGTGTAGATTGACTGGAAGGTGAGACCCTCTTGAAGGGTCACTAGAGGAAGATGCACAAAGTTAGTTTGTGGTTTGCTCGGCTGAGGGATTGTCAGCCATTGTTGTGGGTGTTGATGAGTCGATGATGTAGGCAGGCTGAGATGGCCGGATAGCATTATTCAAACACGGGACTGTTGCGAAGAGATCCTAGAGTTCATAGGTAGATGTACTAGGTACAAATGGTCACGGTCTTAGCAATTTAAGAGATCTGGTTGATAATGTCCTGCTGCTTCAGTACAGATTATATACCATTATTACCTTGATAGGAGATAGCTAAAATGTCCCGGAATGTCAAGTAAATGAGCAGTGTTCAACTGCGACATCCTGAGGAATATACTTGAACTGTAACGGATCAAAGCTGGAGTGAACATGCCAGAGAGTGAGGCCCTCACATGGGCTAGGCTGAATTAGTGGGATCCTATGGAGGTCCACTAGAGGACATCATGTAAAGTGATTGAGTAGCAAGTTAGGCCCCCCATGGGCTAACTTGGGTGTGAGACCCCTTCGTAGGTCTGCCTTGAGGAAGGAGAAGAAGTGAGTGAGTAGAGCTAGATCTCTGCATAGGCTAGATGGACTAGCAGGACTGTCACATAGGTCCGCTCATGAAGGGAGTAGAAATGAATGAGTAGAGCTAAGTCTTTGGGTAGGCTAGCTGTATTGGAATGACCCCCATGTAGGTCTGTCTGAGAAGTAGTAGAAGTGAGGTGAGCTAGACCTCCATGTAGGCTAGCTGGACCTGCAGGAAGGGCATATAGGTCTGCCTGAGGAAGGAGTAAAAGTGAATAAGTTGAGCTAGGCCTTGCATAGGTTAGCTGGACCGGCAGGACCCCCACGTAGGTCTGTCTGAGGAAAAAGCATGAGTGAGCGAGTCAAACTTGGCCCCCTAGCAAGTGAACTACATGGCAGGACCCCCACGTAGATCTGCCTGAGGAAGTAACATAAGTGAATAAGTCAAGCTAAGCTTCCAGGTAAGTTAGCTGCACCAGTAGGAGCCAGGCTGGAATTATAGAGGCTCCCATCACAGTTGGGATGCAGAAAAGGTTGCAGCAGTGAGGTGTTTATCTCCTATAAACTGGCAGTTCCATCACTGAAGAAAAGGGATTTGCAGTAGGAAATATGACACATAGTTTCTACAGACTAGATGATTAGAAATGTTTTGGTAGTAAGCCATTCAGAATAACAGAGTTTTTAGCTATTACTGCATTTGTAAGATATGCCCCTAATTACGGCCATATGTTCATGATTTTGGTAAGGCGACTTCCCGATTTACCAGGTTGAGAAGTACAGCAAGCTCTCAGATAGCATCTGGAAAGGAACTTAGGCTTACAGTTCCATACCGGATATATAATTAAGGTGGCTTAAGTTTTTTAAATTAATTCTAACTTGTGCAGCAGTCCCTTGCTTTCTTCCTCCAAATGAACTTCATGTACAGTTGTGGTGATGGTCCCCATCTAGTTCAGTGAGCTTAAACGTACATTATTATTCTCAGTGTGAGACACAAAAGTAGTGAGGTACTCTCATGGAGTAGGTCACTGGCAGAGGTGAAATGCAAGCCCAAAAGAAAACCACCCAGCAGTCAAACACAGGGTAGGAACTCAAGAACAATGGTAGGTGGCAGCAGTTGGAAGGGGGGCAGCACCAGATGTAGATGTAAGAGGGAGCAAGTGGAGCAAAGAAGAGTCTTTCATGTTGTGGTCCATGAATGGAGTTCAGGCACAGGAGAGAATGCAGAGCAGGAGACCGGCACGTCCAGAAAGTGAGAGCATCAGCCAATGGAAGGACACAGGTGGAGGCAGAACCCAATGTGTGGCAAGAACGGAGCGATGGCTGGTGAGGCACAGAGAGCAACATAGGAGATGAAACAAATGAAGGCATAAGAACAGGCAAGGATAAGCACAAAGGGGGAGCACTGGGGAAAAGGGGAAGGAGGGGAGGGAGGAAGCGAACTTGGGGGGCAAGCAAAATGGAGGGAGAGGCAGACCACAAAGGTAGGAGAGTAGAAAGACAAAGTCAGGAGATGGAGGAACAGGAGGGGGGAAAAACAAACCAAGATGGGAAGAAACAACTGAGCCCAGAATGAGAGACAAAGGCAGGGGAAACAAGAAAACAAACAATGCCAGCCACACAGTGCAGGAGTCCTCAGAGGTTCTGAAATGCTCAAAGCTGAGCAGCGGAAGTACTGAGGATTAAGTAGGGGATGTGAGAGGAGCTATTGCCCACCCCTTAAACCTCAGGCTATAGCCTTCCCATTATTTAAAAGATTTGTCCAAGAAGGCACTCTGAGCTATAACACTATAAGTGGTAATAAAAACATAATACATGTATCATTAGTTACATATCAATATGTACAGATACAAACTTTAAAGTCATGAGACTACAGGTAGCAGAATATCATCAGTAGCCAGCAGCAAACTGTTACAGTAACTGAATGAAATAATGTGTGTGTTGGGGTGGGAGCAGAAAAGGGGGAAGGGGTAAACTGAGGGGGCAAATTAGAAGGGTGAATTAGCTACAAGAATAGAAATGTGCACAGTGATCACAGAGTAGGAGTTTCTGGGCAGAAAGGGAGGAGGATAAGCAGAAGGACAGGTGGAAGAGAAACAGCATTAAGGAACTCTGTAAGTGAAAGCAAACAAATAGAGGTGGAGAGCACAACCATCTCAGATAAAACAGGCAAGATTAACAAAGATATATAACCACTGTGTTTTATTACCTATGACAGTGCAGCAGTTCAGAGCATAATACAGAAGATCAGAGCTAACCAGAGGACTCCCACTGTACCTTAGAAGCTTCGTCCCTCACTGGGACTTTCTCAGGGGTCACCTGGCAAAGTCCCACCTGGTGAAGTCCCAGTGAGGGACGCAGTTATCAACTGTATTGTGCTCTGAACTGAGAGCTGCTGTACTTTAGTAGGTAATAAAAGGGGTTGTATACCTTTGGTAATCTTGTCTGTTTTTTTCTGTGTTGACTGTGCCCTCTACCTTTGTTTGTTTGTAGAGCTTGGCTGCTCACTTAGAGAGAGCACCTCCCACTGCACTAAGCCCACTTATGACTAAGGGAAAGCAGCCCGTCCAGTACTGGACTAAGTGATGGTGAAAGAGAGAGGTGGCAGAATTTCTATGGGAGTAGGAGGGAGGAATTAGATGGGTCAGGAAAAGAAAGAATTAAGACAGTAGAGGGTGCAGCCAAACCAGCACTTACCAGTGATGGATACTGTATGCAGTGGAAGAGATGGCAACACTCCAAGGAGAAAAATGTTTGAGAGGTGTATAAAGGACAGTGATGGGTATGGGGAGGGCAGTGAAGAGCAAACTGACAGAAAGAATGGAAAAGGGAATCAGTCTCGCTAGGATGGATTTAGATGTTGCACTGTCAAGCACATCCCCACAGTCAAAAGGCAGGTAAATAATTTTCACAACAATCTTGTAAAGCACAAGGAGGGGGTACAAGCTTTTTTTCTGATATGGTGCACCAAGTTTTGTGAGGAGTTCTTTTCTGAATAGCGTCTATGTGGAAGGACATGTTGAGGCAGCAATCCAGCTAGATCCCCAAATATTTAAAGGGGAAGGCTTCCTCCAGAGGGGGAGTCATCCAATGTCTCGAAGACTAGGGTGGATGGGATTTTGATCAGCCACTGTCTAGTACCAAAGGCCATGGAGATTGTTTTTTTGGTGGTGAGTGTAGGTTGGTTTTATCAGAACCAGTGGTGGACTTCTTGCCCCAATTAGGAGCCAATGTAGCTGCTGCTGATACCCTGCAAGTTGCCTAGACAAAGGAAGGCCAGCTGGACCTTGGTGGGTTCCTAGATGGTGGGGCTGGTGGATGAGGGGCACATTCCTCAGCTTATGTCACTACTGAATTCCTTTGCCTTTCTGGCAGGATGGGACTGCCATCAGGAGGCACCTGTAATGTTGCTGAAGGAGGATATGGGGTCATCCACAGGGAAGGCCCCAAAGTGGGAGGTGGAGGACCCCAGAAGATGAGAAAGCAGCTTCTGATGGGGGACTCAGTTGTCAAGGGTATAGATTGGGAACAGGAAGGGGGAAGAGAAGAAGGTTAGATGCCTACCTGCTGCCTCAGTTCAGAGGGATGGACAGCGGATCCTAAGGATCGCTAGGGCAGCAGGATGAGGTGGAAAGCTGTATGTCATTGTCCACTGGGACAAATGACCTAACAAGGAATGGGGCTGTGGTAGTACAGGGGTTGTTCAGGCAACTAGGGAGGGGCCTGAGATAAGAAGCATGAATGGTGGCATTCACCACGGTGCTATCTGTCTTTGGCCATAGGAAGGACAAGGTACTCTGTACCAGGAGCTTCAATACATGGTTGAAAGGATGGTGCAGGGAGAAGGGGTTTGGCTTCACTGGGGACTTTGGGAAGACCTGGAAAGATATGGCTCTATACAAAGGTGATGGCTTGAGGATGCAAGGCATGAAGAGAGTAGAAAGGGGAGAGGGAGAGAGGGATGTTTCAAGTGGCTACAAAAGAAGGAAGGGGAGTTGCAAGCAGAATGGAAGCAAGATGTAGAGAACCATATGTGCCAAGGCAAGGAGTCTAGAAAATAAATTTCTAGACCTGGAGGCCATCATAACAGTGACAGACCTGCATACTGTGGCCATTACCAATTCCTGCTGCACAGAAAGCAATGATTAGGACATTGCCATACCAGGCTACATTCCGTTAAACAAAAATAGGGAGGGTAGAAGGGGTGGAGGGGTTGTGCTGTATCTGAGGAAGGGAGGGTATCAGAGCAACATAAAGGAAAGAGTACATAGGAGTGAAAGATGGGTTGAAGGTGCTGTGGGTCACCTTGGAGACAGAACTGAATCCAATGTCTTTACTGGGGAGATATACGGACCTCCAGCACAGGGGAAGAATTGAATATGACACAGGGGGATGGTATCAGCATAATGACAAAAAGGGGTAGGTGCTGCTGGTGGGGGACTTCAATCTGTCGGATGTTGACTGAAGCCTCTCAGACACTATCACAGCTAGAAGCAGGGCTATCCTAGACTCCCTGCAGGGGGCATTTCTCAAGCAACTTGTTAAAGAGTCCATTTGAGATGGGACAATACTGGACTTGGTGCTCACAAACAAGACAGTATTATGGGCATCAAGGTGGGATGCCACCTGGGAACCAATGACCACTGTACAGTGTGGTTTAACATAAGTACACAACAGAAACAAATCACACAATTTAGAAGGATCCTAGACTCCAGCAGGGTGTATTTTAAGACTGTTGCTTTTTAATATTCATACTGGGCTTCATCTATAAAGTGTCTACTCTTTCACTTTGCTAAACATACATTATGGGCATGTAGATTGCTTAAACTGAATTTGTTTTTTGCACCTACTAGTGCACAGCATGGAGATAGCATAGCAAGATGCTTTCCCCTCTGTTAGGAGGATGAAAGACACTGAAAGAAATATTCTATGAACATTACTGTTAAAGCCATGCAGTTCATGGATTCAGTCACACAGCTATAATGTGGACTTTAACATTTGGATTTTTAAGAGTTTAGCACTATATGTTGCATCCTGATGGCATATGATGCACTCAGTAATATTGTTAAGAGGACTGACACCCACACTGCAAAGTGTTTGATTCTCATATGATCTATGTCTGTATTTTTTGCTGTATGTCTTTTGGTAAAGCAATAAGCATATAATTAAAAAAAATAGGTGAATGCCTTAGAGATGACCTAACAGGGTGAGGGATTGTCTGGGTGGTGGGGAGGAACAGTGGGCCAAATTAAATGATGGCATAGTGAAGGCAACAAATCTCAGCATGAAACAAGTAAGCAAAAACAGGAGGAAAAAGAGACCACCATGGCTCTCGAGGGAAATGGCTGTGAAGGTAAAGGCTAAAGGGGTGGCATTCAGGAGGTACTGTACAAGGAGCTGCAGCGGGAGGAGGATAGGGTGGTGTACAAGGAAAAGCAGTGGGAAGCAGGGAATCTGGTGAGGGGTACAAAGGCAAAAACAGAGGACAGGATAGCCATAACAGTAGCTAAGGAGGACAAGACCATTTTCAGGTACATTAACAAAAAGAGGAAGACAAGGGAAGGGGTTTGGAGGTTAACAATGGGGCAGAGGGGACTGTGCAGTGGAGGATCAGGAAAAAGAGATATCCTGAATAGATACTTGTTTTGATTTGTTGAATTATGTTGACCCAGTAAGCCCACTGGGCCTAGAAGTCCTTTTTCAGGGGTGACTGGGGGGGATACAGATGGTAAGCAACTGAAATTGAACCAGATTAAGATGTTGGTGGTATTTTTAGTGAATGAGGGAAATTTGGTCAGAACACTGGGGAAATTCTCCTACTGCACTGCTGTCAGTAGGGGGAGGTGTTGGAGTCTGTCTACAGGATGGCAGACCGTGCTCAACCTCTCATGCAGCAGGATGTGCTGTTGGATTCGTCTGAGAGACCTATGGAGATTGCTGACTTTGCTGGAAGCTCTATACCTTTCATACAGGAGGAAATGGTACCTTCGGTTATTGTCCCAGATTTACACCACAGTTTGCAGGAGACTACTGGTAGGCAGCCAGTTCTGGAGAAAGCCTCTGAATCTTGTTCACCTACTACAGCTAGTAAGCTGATTTTGGACTTTTCAGGACCGCAACATTTTTCTCTCGATTCTGCACAGTATGACTTGTCTTCAGCCAAGATTGTTTATGCTACACAGCTGGGACTTCCGGGTACTAGGAAGGAGCAGCAGCATGCTGAGGAATCTGCTCCTAATATTAAAGAGATCTGTTCTACGTTGCAAATTGTGCAATGGCAAGTCGGACTACCTACAGACTCTGTGGACTTTTTGCAAGATTGGTCAGCCAATGAAGCACTTCAGAATTCTGGATGGAAGCATACGGCTTCAGGACACTGGACACCAGATCAGGATTGGGGTGATATTCCCTCTAACGAATCTACCTCTTCAAAGCATGCCACCATAGATTTAACCCTGAGCTCAGGTAAAGAACAATTTATTTCAAGTAAGACCTTAACTAGTGATGTGTATTAAGTTGAGGATCGAGCTACAGCCTTGTCTAGGCTGAGCACGTCCTTGGGGCAGGGTGGGAATGATGGCAAGGGTCAGGCAGGTGCTGAAAAAATTTATTTTGAAAGGACTAATCCACATAATTCTAAATGAGTACCTATGTCTGAATTGTTCAAAAATAACCTAGATCAAGCACCTAGAAGAAATGCAGTAAGATTACGTTATAGGGGAGGGCTTGCTGAACATCCCAATAGATATTATGTTGCTAAACAACTTTTGATGGTCTCTATGTACTTTTTTCCTGCAGATATTTATGCCCTGATTCAAATTTCTGGTGAGGATTCCTTTGATGTTAGTTTTAAACACAATAATGGATTAGAAAAATTTGGGGACAAATATTCTTCTCTAATATCAGCCCCTCTATGGACCCCCTTCTATGCAATCCCTCTTACTAAACCACAAATTAGACATGTCACTATCATGTTTCACAACAAAAGGGTCAATGTCAGTGATATCCATCATTGGCTACAAAATCCTTGTGATATTCTAGGCTCCCCTGAAGCCACCCTTGATCTGGAAGGGATTTGGACTGGGGGGTGGAAATTTAAGGTGAAATTGTTTCAAGTTAATTCTGACATTATTCATTTGCCCAATAGTTGTTTTTTTTTGGGGGGGGGACAGAGGGGTCTGCTTTTATGGAGGACAACCGAGGGCCTGCTATAAATGTTGGGCAAAAACTCATATTAGTAGCTCTTGCAACATGCTGAAATGCTCATTATGTGGGGGGGGGTATAGACACTCAATAGATCTTTGTGAAAACATCTTTCAATGTAATTTATATGATGAAAAAGGACATGATTTTCATCAATGTCCTTGGGCTAAATGTAATAGTACTGAAGTGTGGGATCAAGATGATTTAGTTGGGGGGCGCTCTGAAGCCCGAGCAGGACGGCAGCATCTACCAACAGCTCCTGCTTCAATTTATATAATTCATTAAAAACTCCTTAATCATTGGGAAGCGACTCTAAATAGCTTTACTGTTTGAAAGAGGATCCCTCTAACTTAAAAATGGGTAATCCTCGTAAGGATAGAGGCGGAGGATCTGGTGCTAAGACACCCGAAATGGCGCAACACACGAGGAGCTTGACTGGACGAGACCACCACAGCGGGACTCCGAGGAAACTATGGCTTCCTAGGCCTAAAACTGAATAGGCTGCTTTCGTTTGTGGCTGACCTGAACAACAAAATAGACTCTTTCGGAACGAGAGTCGCGGTGGTTGAGTCTACTGTGGAGGATATGCGGACTGAAGCTGAAAGCATAAAGAAACAAGCAGACGCTGCATTGGCAGTGACATCAATGCTGGTCAAGGAAAACACGCATCTAAGGGCCAGGCTCGAGACCCTTGAAAATCAGGCCCGCTCTTCGCACATTCGAGTCCTGGGCATGCCAGAGGGAATCGAAGGAGATCATCCTTTGATGTTCATGAAGGAATGGCTGGCCGAAAAACTGACCCCAGAAGCCCACAACATTATATTTGGCCTACAGAAGGTTTATAGAATTACTCCTCGGGGGTACCGTGAAGACACAGAGACCCCTCGAACTCTCCTAATTGTGACAGACGGAGGGCACAAGGACCAAATTTGCTATGCACGACAAGCAGGGCCTATTCTTCAGGATGACCGAGTGATTCATTTATTCCCAGACATCAGCTATGCTACACCTCCAGAGGAAGAGGTTTGATGGGATTCGAAAACAGCTTCAAGCAAACATCTCCCATTCACTGGTGTTCCCGGCGCGGCTGAGGATAGTTCACAAGGAGAAAGTTTGGGTTTTCTCGGACCCCACTGAGGCTGGCAAGTGGGCTACACGTTTTGCTGAATCCAGTCGGAAGCGGCGGAGAGACCATGGCGAGGAGTCCAGTGGCTCAGAAGATCAGAAGGACACTTGAAAAGTGTTCGGGCAGGCCAGACTCTGATTTATATATATGTTCTTTTTTATGCTCCTACAAACAGATCCTTAAATGACTCCCCTGTTTAAATTAAAAGGGGCTGTCTGAAATGCAAGGCCTATTTTAGTTTGTATGTGTATTTGTTTTTAAGGAGCAGCAGTTTGAGTAGAAGGCTTAAGGATGCTGCCTGAATTATATGGTACTTGGACTTTTAGGCAGATAGTGTGGCAAAATAATCCCTGAATAGGGGCACAGACTTGGACAGATTTGGATCCATTTAAGTTTATAACAGAGTAGCCACACTGCTCATGGGCTCATTTAATCAGCTTTTTCACGATTATGTATATGTTAACAAAATGTTTGGTTAATCCCCATATGTGGTATCAAAATATTGGGAATCACTAATCCTTGATTACTGAGGGGGTCTATTTCTCTCTCTTTCGGATATGTATTAATGCTGATGGTATGTCCTAAATATGGTAAAACTATCTGTAAAAGGATATGAGATAAAATTAAAAAATAAAGTTAAAAAAAAAAATGATTTAGTTAATAGAGCCCAAGAGAAAAGGAGAGATTCTAATTTTTCCTGCCCCCCCAAGCCACAGGAAGAAGAGATGACCCATAAGGATTCTTTGATTTCAAATACTACTATGGCAAATAGTGCTATACCTTTGGAGAAAAGATCAACCCTATCTACCCAACAAGACAATAGTACTGTTACCACTGTCGTTGCTTCTCCTGAAGTTCCTTCCTCTGTGACGGAACAATCTGCTGTTGCATCTATGCCTCCCCCTATGTTTGAAACTGTTAAAAGTCACATGTTTACCAGGTCCTCTCTTAGGCAATCTGTTCCAAGCCCTATACCCACTGAAAATCATTTTGCACCCCTACAAGATGACCTAGGGGATTCAGATCTTCAATCTGATACTTATCATAGGTCTCAAATGTTGACTGAAGATGAAGATAGTAAGTCTACTGAATTAGCTAAAGAAAAAAAGGTAAGAAAAGAAAGGCTAGTCTTAGCCAAAAAGGAGGCCTGAACTTCATTTCCCTGGCAACTTAGATGGCTACATTACGGATTGGGTCATATAATGTCTGCAGTCTGAAAAATTATAAGAAACAAGTATCTGTTTTCTCCTAATTTGACTCCCTTAATGTAGACATTCTTTTTGTTCAGGAAACAAGGTTGTCCTCATGTATGAAATTGAACAAGCAAAAAAACAATGGTGTTGGGGACCTTCCTTTTGGAGGTTTAGATTAAATTCTGCTGATGGCATTGGAATTTTATTTAAAACCACTAAATTCTGCATTTCCAGACTTATTGATATATGTCCAGGCTGAGCTTTGGTTCTTGATTGCACTCTTGTGGATTTTTCTTTCTGCCTTATTATTATATATGCCCCACAAGTAAAAAAACTGCCAGAATCGAACTATTTGAGGACATAAAACCTTTCTTGTATACTAAGAAGCATCTTATATGGGGTGGGGATTTTAATTGTGGCATAGATATCAAATTTACGGGAGATATTCAGAAGAAAATGTATTGTGATTCTCACATTTTAAAACAAATTATTTCAGATGTGGGATTACTGGATACTTGTAGATTTTTACACAAAACTAATAGTGGAGCTACATATCATTGGCATATATATGCTACACATAAAGATTTGTTTTTTGTTTCAAAACATATTAAACCACTTTCTAGTGTTATCAGACCTGCTGAATTTTTGGATCATCAGCTTTTATTATGCACTTTTAGTTTATTTGATGTTCCTACTTTTCTCTGTTATACAAGGATGGAGGTTAAATATGTCACTTTTGGATTCACCAGACTGTGACCTTCATGTAGAGATGTTTTTTGAAGCTAGAAACTCTACCATGTGTCTTTATGATAATATTTATGATTGGTGGGTAGACACAAATTAGAGTTGAAACACATGTTATTTGGTATAGGTTGGAGAAAGGCTAATTCTAATTATTTACATTATTTACAACTTAGAAATCAATTGTATAAACTGATGTCCTTTCCTCCACGTGATATTGTGAAATTTAAGTCACAAATTTTTGAAATAAAAAAAAAATGAAAAATTATTATGATAGGGCCAAATCATTAGAGATGGAATTTAGATATGGAACAAAGACACAACCTGCATCAGACCCCTATAAGGTATGCAAACAAAGATTAGATAAAACTTTAATGATCAGTCTCCTTAAACATGATGGTACTATAGTTACCACAGATTTAGAGATGTTATTAGTTGTACAACAATTTGTTACTAAAACTTTTAGTGATACCTTTGACTCTAATACAACCCTTCCAGACAAATTTTTTGCACCATTCCCTCAAGTGGAGAACTCCATGAAGCAATGTCTGATAGAACCTATTTCCCCACAGGAAGTGGAAGTGGTAATAAAACAACTGACTACAGGAACGTCCCTAGGAATTGATGGTATTCCTAATGATTTTTATAAAAAAACAATATTTCTCATATGAGTTATTTTTTACCCTTAGTTTTTAATTGTATGTTGACTTCAACTCCACAATTTACAGGATTTAGTACTTCTGTTCTTAATGTTTTATATAAAAAGAGAGATAAAACAATACTCTCTAACTGGAGACCTCTCAGTCTCCTGAATAGTGACTATAAGATCTTAGCCAAAATCATCAATAATAGATTATTGCAGGTTGCTGATTCCCTCATTCATCCTGCCCAACATGTGTAATTCCTATTCAGAAAATACAACATAATTTATATATATTACGAGAACTCTTTGAGGCAGGTAACGTGAGCAATGTCTCAGGTTATGTGGTGGCATTAGATCAGGCCAAGGCTTTTGATCAAGTTAGACATGGATACCTTTTTAATCTATTATTGAAATATGGTATTCCTCAGCAATTTGTTCAATGGATCACTATGTTATACACTAATGCTACTATAATTCCTACTGTTAATGGGTTTTTTGAGTCTGATGTTCAATTTGATAAAGGTATTAGGCAGGGTTGTCCTTTAAGTCCTCTTCTATACACTTTCACTCTTGATCCTGTTATTCGATGTATATAATGGGATCAACTTATTATTGAGATAGCTCCCTCTCCTTCATTACCACCTGAGAAAATCACAGCTTATGCTGATGATGTCACATTATTGGTACAGGATACCACCTCATTAAAGCAGGCTTTGGAATTATTTCATTGTTGTGGGCAATCCTCAGGGGCATGCCTTAATAAAGGAAACAGTTTTATTTTCTCTCTAGATTGAACAAGAACTGAGACTTTAGACTGTTTTGAAATTCCATTTGTTACCACCCCTCAAAAAATCTTGGGTGTTTGGTTTGGACATGGGGATTTGGCTGCCTATAATTAGGAACAGCAATTGCTGTTCAGAGAGTCCAAAGTTAATACATGGAAACAATGGAAATTTGGTAAAAATAAATGTTTTATGATCATTAATACATTTTTGTTACCGGTTTTTCTTTATTTAAGTTATCTGTACCCTCCTCCAGTTAATTTAGAAACCAGAATTTTTAGTTTATTCATTCAAATGGTATCGGGAAATAGATTAAATCCTGTGAAAAGGGATATTACATATTAATCTGTTAAAAAAGGTGGATTACATATGATAAACCCTATTGTTTTTTTATCATTCTATTTATTTCTTTAGCTCCTTTAATTATTTATGGAGTTCTGCCACTATGATATGACAATTGTGGTCTCAGTTTTTTTGGAATCATTATTTTAACAAATGGATTCTTTTGCCTCCAAAAATATTGATTTCTGATTCTATTCCTCTTTATGGGATATCTACTATTAAAAAAATGCAGTAATGGAAAGTACCTTTTCAAAAATTGCTGTCACTGGATAGAAAATTATTTTATTCTTATACAGTTTATGATGTGCAGCAAATTTGTCTTCTTTTTCCTAATTGTCTTCCTACTAAAATGATATTTGACTTACGCAAACTGACGGATTTTAGGCTCCCTGTTCATATTTGGGATATTGTCTCGATTTCTGCCCATTAGGGGTTTGGGGCTATTTGAAATATAAACCACAGATGGATAGATATTGTCCCAGGCTTACATGCTCTAATGTAGAGGAAAGTATGTTACATTTTTTAATTGTTTGTCGTCATAGTAAGCTGTTTTGGCATGATGCAGCAATTCACTGGAACATGCCTTTTTTAGCATTTATTTCATATCATACTTTGATTTTGGGAGATTACATGGGAGTATGGAAGACATATCATAAAAGCACGTTAACTATTTTCTTTGCTTATGTTCAGTATTTCTTATGGCAGGCTCACTATCAATATGTTTTGCAGCAACAGCAAGTGTTGAATGTCACTATTATTTCACAAATTGAGGCAGGATTATTATGTGTTAAAGAGAATGATGTACGTAGGTTTTCACGGGACAAAGTTGATACACTCTGGAAACATTTTTTTGTTTAAAACCAAATAGTATTCTCTGCTTTTTCTGTATTTTTGTATATCCTTTTGAAAATGTTCTTATGATTGTTTATTTGTTTAAGAGTTTTGTACCCTGAATGAATTTGTGATGCTAAGTTTCTTTTGTTTAATAAATTTCCCCTACTCTTTTCGATAAGTGCCATGGGATCTTTAACATCCACCTGAACTACCACCATTCCAGGCAGATGGGACCTCAGTTTAACATCTCATCCGAAAGACTGCACCTCAGAAGTGCAGCACCCCTCTCATGATGCACTACAGTGTCAGTATTGGGATATTTCTGCTCACTCTTCACAGTGGAGGGATGGGGGCAGACCACATAAAAAGCAACAGGAACACTTTGTGGAGGGAGGTGGACATAAGTCCATTAATTTGGAAAAGAGTCCTGAGAGGACTTGTGAATCTGAAAGTGGATAAGGCTATGGGGCTGGATGGGGTACACCCTAAGGTGCTGAGGGACCTCAGGGAGGTACTGACTGCACCTCTGACAGCTCTGTTCAACAACCAACTGGAAACAGTAGTGGTTCCAGAGGACTGAAGGAGGGCAGATGTAGTCCCACTCATAAAATAAGCAGCCGGGAGGTGGCTGGCAACTACAGGCCAGTCAGTCTAAAATCAGTGGTGTGGAAGTTAATGGAGACAGTATTAAAAGAAAGGTTAGTGCAGTATCTTGAATCTAGCATGGACGCAAGGGGTGGGGTCATGTCAGATGAACCTGATTGATTTCTTTGACTGTGTGACCAGGGAATATGATGGGAGGCAGTGGATGTGACCAACTTAGACTTCAGCAAGGCCTTGGACACCGTATCATATACAATGAAGCCTGCTAGGATCAAGCACAGCATCACAGTTTCCCTGCATGACAAAAGGACTAACTCCCATTGAAACTGCATTGTTCCCTGCAGTAACTCTACTGCAGAATTCTGCAGAGTTGGGCATGACCTGGTGAGCTTCACTGTAGGAGGCTTATAAGAAAACTGGGCAGTTTGGAGGTGGGACGCAAGTCGGTAAACATCACTAAAATAAAGGTAGAGTGATCAGTGTGGTACCTAAGGGCTCAGGACTGGGACCAGTCCTCTTCAATGTCTTCATAAGGGACATTGCAGAAGAGCTGGAAAAGAAGGAATGCATCTTTGTAGATGACACCAAAATCTACAATAGGATAGATTCTCCTGAGGTGGTGGAGAAAATGAGCAGAGATCTGAGAAAACTCAGAGTGGTCGAGGGTATGGCAGCTGGGTTTCAATGCAAAAAATGCAAATCATGCATCTAGGGCACATAAACACAGGGGCAATGTATAAAATATGAGGAGAGGTGAAGAGATATTGACGGTCACTAAACAGGAAAGGGGCCTTGAGATTATCATATTTGATGACTTCAAGGTACAGGGGCAGTGCAACAAGGTAGTAGGCAAGGCCAGTGGGATGCTGGGGAGCATAGGGAGGTGAATCACCAGTGGAAAAAGAGAGGTTGTATTATCACTGTATTGCTCACTGGTGAGACCCACCTGGAGTACTGTCTCCAGTTCTGGAGATCACATCTCAAGCAGGACATTCACAGGTTGAAGTCTGTCCAGGGCAGGGCAACTAAAATGGTGTGGGGGCTGCAGCATAAGCCCCATGAGAAGAGTCTTAGAGATCTCAATATTTACAACCTGGAAAAGAGGAGGGAGTGGTGGGACATGATAGGGACCTATAACTAAGTCATGGGGGTAAATAAGGTACAGGAGTGGAGTTTTTTTTTTCAGACGAGAAGGTGCGTGAGAAGAAGGGTGCATGCAATGAAGGTGGGGGGGAATTTATGAGAGATTTGAAGAAGCACTTCTTCACTGAATGAGTGGTGGATGCCTGGAACAGTCTTTCAGTGGGGGTTGTGAGGGCAAAACCAGTGGTGGGCCTCAAGCATGTATGGGATAGGCACAAAATAATCTTGGTAGGAAAATGGGGATGGGGAGAAAAATAGCCAGAGAGAAAAAAAATACTGTAGAAGAACTAATATATTCCTTGTCTGAAATATTTTGTGGATCCAGTGGTGAAAGAATATTCACTCACCATAATTTTCATGGACTGCAGGTCATCACATCAGGTGCTTTTTGTGGTTCTACAAATGTCCAGTGCTCCATTTTTAAACTACCGCTTCTTTGAAAATAAAGGGATCAGTATGTAAAGCCTTGATTCTGTAAATGTTCAGAGGGACCCATCAGTCAGTGAATAAATAGTATGATCGGCGTTGATTTAGCCAGGGTGTACCAAATGCCCTGAGTCAAAAACTGACATGCCACTGCTGCTGCTGGTGAGATTCTCCCGCTGTTGCCTGCTACTGAGATCCCTCTCCCAGGTCATTGTTTTTGTTTTCTTCCAGCCAAGTCTGAACTGCAGCACCAGGCAAGAGGAGGGCAGCCTGTGTGCTTTGTATTGCTGCTGTGAGTTCAGAAGCAGTCCTTTGCTGGTTGTCGCCTGCTGTCCAGAATGATAAGAAAGTTTATTCATGTAGGAGTGAACTGCGGGGGGTGCTAGGGAAACCATTATATTTTTTTATTTAAATTTGTAGCTAGAAGGACTGAGAGTTTGGCGGGCATAAAGAAGACAGCCTCCAGATATTGTAATAGAAAGGATTAGTGTCCTTCAGGTTGCTTTCTCCAGCAGGTGCCAAGCATTTTTGTGCTAGAGAAAGTGAAAAGCTGCAGAAAGGGGGTACGAGTGACAATTAAATTCCTGAGCACCCGGTCTGCAGCTTGAGTGAGGGCATAACTCAGTGTCTAAGGAGGCTCAGGCAGATTAACCCACTTTACTGACTTAAAAAAAGTAAAAGAGCTAAAAGTAAAGAGGAGGGGACCACTGGCTTTGTGCTGGAGAGCAGAGAGACAAGTAGGCTGATGCACAAACAGCCCAACATGGAGGGGAGAAATAATTTCTGAGTACCCCAAGAATGTGCCTCCTAGTTTGTTAACTCCCCTCCATTGAAGCCAGAGAACTGGTGAGGATCCAGGATATTGAACCTTATTTACCGTCCGGCTACATTTTCTTAAAGGAACAGTCGACCAAAAGTCTCTTTCAGTCGACCAGGCAAGAGCAACATTATTTAACCAATCGAAATATTTCATTTTCATATTATTTTCATGGATTAAATATGATCAGCAAATACAGTGAAAATAAAATGAAAACAAAATATATTGGGGGGGGGACTGGACACCAATATTTTTTTTATATGGGGCTGGGGATCAGCAGGTGGGGAGCCACTAGAGACCAGGTATTTTTTTTCAGGGATGGGCTTTTTTATATGGGCCGGGGATCAGCGGGGGGGGGCACAAGAACCCAGAGGCCTGAGGCCACCAATCAGCAGAGGGGAGGGTTAATGAATTAAACTGTGGAGGGAAAAGCCAGCCACAGAGCTGAACACTGACAGTGATCAGTTCTGCGGAATATTTCCCCCGCAGTTTATACATTAATCCACAGTTCTTTCATTTATTGTGCTGTTTTTTGGTGGAATTTCTGCAAACGTTGGTGAAATCATTTCTGAACTTTCATGGAAGTGAAAGTCCAACTTTTGCCGAAATTCTGGTGGCAGAATATCTTTTCCACACACCCTTAATCCCTTAATCTCCTGCAAAACCTCAACTCTTTAACAGGGATCGACAAGAAGATTGACAAAAAGTACCAACTGGACAGGTCTGGTACTGATTACCTTTTTAACCACCCAGGCCATGAGGGGTGATTCAAGCTGTGGCTTGTGACAAGGCCAATGTCTCTCTTTTCTCACATCCTACTGATAAAGATTCCAGGAAACAATAGCATGGGAAAAAAGGGTACCTGGCAGCCTCATCCTTGTCAGATAGGCTACCTATATGGCCTACACAGCCCAGTACCAAACGGCTCTCTGGTTATCGGTGCTGGCCATGTGTGACGGACACAAGTGGTGTGGCAGTCGATCTGGCAGAAACTGCCAGGACTGCCCTGGAGGTGACCATGTACCAGTTTCACATGGCAGTTGATGCAAAAGATACTGTTTCCAGGTTTATGGCACTAGCTATCACCATGAAGAAGTTTGCATGGCTCAGAACCACTAATCTTTCTCAGAACACCCAGGTCAAAGCCATGGATTTCCCTTATGAAAACAATTTAAACCTCTGTTATGGTTTAAAAAAGGTATTTTAAACCAATGAGAATTCTTTCTGTTTTTTTATGTATGATCTGGGTGTTAATAGAATGTGATTTTCCACACAACTGGCATAAGCTTCCAAGGAAGGACTTGGTTGGTCTGAAAGCTTAAGCACTGTTTTCCTTTGTTAAATCTACGTTGGTCCAATAAAAGGTATCAAACCATTTGTTTCTGGATCCATCCTTATGAGAACAATTCACTCTTTGGTGACAAAACAGAGGCTTAAATTAAAAAGGTGAAAGAGTATAAAGCCACCTTCAGAAGCAATGCTTCTAGGGATAAGCCCTCCGCGTCCTACAGAGCACAGGGAAGGGGAGGTAGGGATAGGGGTTTCTACCCCAGACCATTTTGTCAGGCTCAGGCAGCCCCTGAATACTAGCAGCCCGTGGGGTATTTCAGGGGCAGGGGCAGATGTCCCTCCCAGTGGTCTGACCTGACTTCAGCTTTCAGGGCCCAGCCCAAGCAAACTCTCTGACATGCTGGTCCTGGTCACCACCCAGCCCCCACTGGAAGGCAGACTGGCTTACTTCTTCCCACAGTGGGAAACCATTACCACAGACAAATGGGTCCTGGAGGTAGTGAGCCAAGGCCTGTCACTGCACTTCAAATCCTTACTCAGGTTGCCAGGCCACAAAAGCTTCAAACCTGCAACCACAGCAGAGAAAGCCCTCCTAGAGCTAGAGATCAAGAATCTTCTCCAGTTAAGAGTAGTAGAAAAAGTTCCCATACCTCAGTGGGAAAAGGGTTTCTACTCAAGATACTTTCTCACCCAGAAGAAAAATGGGGAATGGTTACCTATTCTTGATCTCAGACTCCTCAACAGGCACCTGACAAGACCCAAGTCCAAGATGCTCAGTTTGGTCACAGTTATTCCTTGTATTCAGCAAGGGAACTAGTTGTTTTTTTTTTGATCTCAAGAATGCATACTTCCGCATCCCTATCGGACCCAGCCACAGAACGTACCTGAGGTTCAGGTTACCTTTGGGCCACTACCAGTTGTCAACCCTGCCCTTTGGACTTTTCTCAGACCCCAGGGTGTTTAAAAAGTGTCTGGCTGTAGTAGTGGCACATCTGAGGAGACTAGGTGTCACTGTGTTCCCTTACTTAGATGACTGGCTAGTCATTGGGGAGTCTTCCTAACAGGTCAAGGATGCCCTCAGCCTGATGCAGTACACCCAAGAATCCTTGGGGTTTCTTATAAACCCTCAAAAGTCAGAGACAGAACCCATGTAGGTCCTAGAGTTCATAGGGAAAGAGTTGGATACTCTACAAGAAAAGGCATTCCTGCCTCAGGACAGGGTAGACAGCACCCTGACACTATCAGGATCATTTGCCTGAGGACACCCCAAACCAGCAAGACATTTTCTGCAGGTCTTAGGCCACATGGCTGCCACCACGGTAGTGGTCCATGGTGACAGATTCCAATTGAGAGACATATAGTTACATCTCAGGTCCCTTTGGTCCTAAAGAAGACGTCCACTATACAAGGTGGTTCCAGCAACAAGGTCCTGCCTTCAAGCTCTAGAGTGATGGAAGGAAAGAGACAATCTCAGAGAGGAATTGCCCTTCCAGCAACAGGCCCCCACAGTCATCCTCACAACACATGCCTCCCTCTTGAGGTGTGAAGCACATCTGGATGACCTTATGGTAAGTGGCACCTGCACTCTCCAGTAATCATGCCTGCACATCAACCTGCTGGAGCTCAGAGCAGTGTTTCTTGCTCTACAGTCCTTTGCCCCCTAGATCCAAGACAAGTCTGTACAGCCCAGGACAGACAACATCTCCACAATGTACTACATCAATAAACAGGGTGGAACCAGATCCACCCAGTTATGCACAAAAGCCATGAATAGCTAGAGTCTAGCATACTCTAATCATATCAGCCTTTATTCAACACACCTTTAGGGGAAGGACAATATCCTGGTGGACTCCCTCAGCAAAATCAGCCACAGCCACCACGAGTGGTCTCTGAATAGACAGGTATTGGACACTGTGTTCAGGAGGTGGGGTATGCCAGAAATAGACCTCTGTCACTTCTGAAAAAGAATCACCAACTCCTTCAGTTCTGCTGAAGGTCTCCAGCACTGAGCTCCATGCCTCTGGATGCCCTGGCACTAGATTGGATGGGAAGAATCCTTTATGCCTTCCCCCATGTCCCCCTACTATTAAGAGTTCTCCTCAATCTGAGAAGCCAGCTAGCAACCATAATTCTGGTGGCCCCAGATTGGGCCAGACAGCCATGGAACTCCCTCCTGCTAGCCCTGCCTGTCGCACAGCCTATTAATTTACCTCAGAGGCACAATCTCCTGACCACATCCCAGGGCAGGATCCTGTACCCTAACCTCAGATCACTTTGCCTCAAGGCCTGGCTCTTGAAGACCTAGAGTTTTCTAACTTCTAGTTTTCTAGAGAGGTCCTGAATGTCCACAAGTTATCCAGGAAGCCAGCATCCAGGAAAACCTATGCCTCCAAATGGAAGAGGTTTCCCCCCTCTGTTGTGGACCTAAGCAAATCAATCCCCTGCAGGCAAGTCTGCCTGTGCTCCTTGATTACCTGGTCCACCTGCAGAGCCTAGGCCTCAGGCCTCCCAATCTTTTTTTTTTATTTATAGTTTTTCATGCTCATGCCCCCCTTCGTCTCCGCAGCTCATCATTGTGGATGTGGCGGGGGCATGAACCCGGGGCACGATCCTCTGCCCCCATCCTGCCTTGGTTTTACCCCCTGGGCAGGGAAGCAGGGAGGGGGGACTACTCCCCACTTGTGCCACGTGTTGAGCCTCTGACTGACCCGGGCCCATATCTCCCTCTGCCAGCCCTGTAATCAGACGATCCATGGGGCTGTTTTCCTTTTTTTCCTCCCGGTACCCCTGAGGGTGTAGGTGGTCAAGGGGTCCATAGAGAAGGCACACTGAGATGTGACACCTCTCTGGACCTCAGCCAATGTCCTCCCCTCACACGTGACTCCCTACACTGCATCTCCACCCGTGTGCACCAAGGTGGTGGCAATGCAGCGGGAGCAGCATCCCTTCCTCCCCAGAGGAGGAGAGCACCCCTAGAGTCCTCAATACTCCTCCCCCCCTGGCTGTCCCACCAGCTCCCTGGGCTTGTTCCCAAACCCAGGTCACCAGAGTCGTGAGCGGTAGTGCTACCACTGCGCCAAAGGAGCCAGCTTGGCCTTCCACTCTTAAGGTCCACTTGGCAGCAATTTCTGTCTCTCTAAGTTGGTAAAGAGAGGTCAGTGGTCTCTCATCCCGTCTTCAAAAAGTTCTTCAAAGGACTTCTACACCTAAACCCCTCTCAGGGAGCCAGTTCCACATTGGGATCTCAACCTCTGTATAACCAAGCTTATGGAGCTCCCATTTGAGCCAAAGGCTACTGTAGTATGTTACCTGGAAGACTGTCTTCCTGGTAGCCATCACTTCTGCTCCGAGGGTATGTAAGTTACAAGCCCTCTGCACAGACCCTAACTATAGTGCATTCCACAGGGACAAGGTGGTCCTCAGGACTAATAGGAAAGTCCTCCCTAAGGTAGTGTCTGAATTTCACTTGAATCAGTTCATCACCCTCCCTGTGTTTTTCAAACCAAGTCCACTGTGGGTGAGATGAAGTTTCATAGACTAGATGCCTGGAGGGCACTTAGCCACTACCTTGAGCATACCAAAGCTGTCAGGTCAGGCCACTCACAGCTATTCCTCACTTCTGCGAAAGTGGGTAAGGGTAGGCCAGTATCAAAAAGGACAGTTGCATGCTGGATAGTCTCTTGCAATCAGTTCTGCTATAGCAAAGCTGGCAAGCTGCCCCCTCAGGGCCTTGGAGCCCACTCCACTCATGGAACAGCTGCTTCAGTGAGGGATATCCTCTTATCTGAAATTTGTACAGCAGCTATCTGAAAAACTGTATAAACTGTATATACTGTCACAAAGCACTACTATCTGGGCAAGATCTGGGGAAAAGATGGCAACCACGCTGGGTCAGCCTCCGTTTTAGCTCTGTTTTAGTTCCGTTTTAGTTTGCTTTATTCTGTTTAATTCAGTTTTTATTTTGTTTTGAATAGTTTTGCATTCCTCAAACGTTATCGGGTTTGTACTGTCGGTAGCGTTGGGTCCGAGCTGCTGCAGTGTGGCGGCATTGAGGTAGTTTTGGCATGCGTTTTACTGCTGTGTGCTCCTGATTGCCACCGATTTACTCTATGTTGGCGTTGGAGTTGGAGTTGCATTTGTGGTGCTTCCTTTTTGGGATTGCCTGAGGATCTGCCTTCGGGATTGCCTGGATTTTTCTGGGTTGCAATATTTTATCGAGGAGTCTGTTCTGGAATTCTCTCTTTTTCGGGGGATTGTTGGAGGATTTATCGCTGAGAACGCATGAACTCCTTTGAGTTGTGGCATTTTACCGAGGAATTTACTTTGGAATGTTTGGATTGGCTCCTGTGTGGATTGATTGACTTTATGGATTTACTGTCCATCTGGATTTGTTTTTGTGTCTTGGGCGTGTTCGTAATTGGAGACTGGGATTTCGATTGGGCTTACTCCTGGAAGAATTCAGCTTTACTCCTACATTTAGGATTTATGGACTTTTTCACTCGTTTCACTATTGTTGGGGAGTAGGTGAGTTTGTCAGCCTTTTGATCTTAACCCAGGGTAGTCTGCTGGGGTGGTTAGTTGGGCAGACTAGGGGTGGTGCTGTCGGAGGACGGGCCCCAGAGTGCCCGTGGTTCCTGGGCTTTACAGCGGGCAGGCTGGAGAGCCTGCTCGTGTGAACCCTGGTTGCTAATCGATCCCCCCCAGCAGCGCCTTGGGGGATGATCAAGGGGATTCTCTCCATCTGTAAAAACATCGGCCTGAACCCGGGGTGATTTGCTGGGGTGAACAGCCGCCATGGGAGTTCGGGGGAGTGCTATTGGAGGATGGGCCTAGGACACCTATGGTTTATGGATTTCTGTTGGGGTAGGCTGGAGAGTCTGCTCACACAGATCCAGTTACAGGCTGGTCTCCCTAGATAATACCTTGGGGACGACCATAGGGAGAGTTTTCTTCTTCGTTGGCTGATTAATTATATCCCCCCCAAGCAGCTGGATTAATTTTCTGCAGACTGACTTTCACTTTATATATTTTTTGGAATATATGGTACAGCTATAAAGCATCCCTTATTTGATCTCTGTTTAGTGCCTATGTGAGAGGTAGGCTGTGGGACAGATTCCCCTAGGGGTGAGAGCTCTGAGGGATTTTCATTGCTCTAGTAAAAGTATAAACTAGAAGAAATTGTGACTTCTGCTATTGCAAACTTTTTCTCTCTGAGGAATTTATAAAATTTGCCCAGATTTGCTTGAAGACTTTTCTTTAAGGAGTCGGCCTGAAGAGAAATTGGATTATTGTTTTTAGTTATTTTGAATCAGTGCTGGTGTTGACAATATTTATATTAAAGGGGTTGTTTAAGATTGTTTCTTAAATACTTAGATAATTATGTGTTGGGACAGAATATCCATGGACAGGTGCTATTCCCCCTCTAGGCTGAGGGACCTGCGCCCTTTTGATAGCCCTCCATTGAAACCCAAAGTATATAGGTGTTGCTGTGCCTGGGATTGCATGAGTGAGGCAGAGAGGGGAGGGGGGTCCCCTGCCACATGGGGGAAACGGAGTGGGCGAATAAGGGTGGTGAGGTCAGGGAGATGCTCTGGGGCAAAATGGGTCCAGGATAGGGGAGTGCGTTGCTTGGTTCCCATACCCAAGGGCTTCACTGAGAGTGGGCACGTAGCCTGCTCCTCCAGGGCCTCTCATCCAACCCGAGCGATGTTATGCAATGCCAGGTCTATGAAAAACAAGACAGCAATTATTGCTGATCTTGTTGAATCATCTGACCTGACTTGCATTACCGAGACCTGGCTGGATGAAAATGCTTGTCCCATTTTGGAGTCAGCTGTTCCAGCCGGGTACTCGGTAATACACCACCTGAGGTTGGATCGTAGGGGTGGGGGAGGGTTGCTATTTGTTTTAAATTGGAATTGGGCCTTGTAGAGGTTCCAGTGGTGTCCCCTAGATCCTTTGAGTGTATTATGGGAGCAGGTGTGGGCTGCAGAATCCTGCTCATTTACTGTCCACCCTGTAGCGAGAAAGTTTTTCTGCAAGAAGTTGCGGACTTCATTGTCGACCTGGTGTTGGAGCCCTCCAGGTGGTTGGTCCTGGGGGACTTCAATGCCTGGGTCGACGATGAACTTTCGCAGTTTGGTCAAGACTTTCTCCAACTAATGAGTTCATTGGGCTTCACACAGGTGGTTACCGCTGCTACCCATATTCAAGGTCACTCTTTGGATCTGGTGTTCACCCTGGGGATGGAGATCATGGAACTGGTGGTGGAACCAGTTGGGTGGTCTGACCATCACTCTATAAGGTTTAATTTTGCATCCCCCCTTATGAGACCCACTACTTTGGAGATGGTCCAGTATCGCCCTTTGAGGGGAGTTACTCCTGAGGGTCTGATGGCAGTACTGGACCTATCGAGTTGGCCTATGGATTGCATGGAACCAGATGCCTTAGTGATGCACTATAATAATATGGTGCTGAGGGCACTGGATTCCATTGCACCTGTCCGTGTTCGCTCCCTCTTCCTTCGCCCTCAGTGCCCCTGGTTTGATGGGACATTGAGGGAGCTGAGGAGAGTGGGGTGAAGATTGGAGCGTTGTTGGCGGAAATCTGGCCTGGAGGCTGACAGATGTAGATTGATGACCCATTATGTGGACTATCAATCAGTAATCTCCCATAAGAAGGCAGAGTTCCTGTCCAGGGAGATAACTGCATCGAGAAACCGACCTGCTCAGCTCTTCCGGACCGTCGACAAACTGTGCAATTCAGCCTGTCTATGGGGTCAGAGAGCCTTTTCACAAATACAGTGTGATGAGTTTGCTTGGTTCTTTGATGATAAGGTGTCAACAATCAGGTCGGAGATCTGCAGCATATGTTCAAATGAGCATTGCAGTGATCGATGCGGGGCTACATGCCCTCAGTCTGTCTGGATGGATTTTGACCAGCCAGCGATCATGGATATCATGAAGATTGTCCAGGGTCTACAACCGACTTGCTGTAGTTTGGATCCTGGTTCTATGCGCCTCCTTGTGGGGTGCATGGATGTGATCAGACCAGTCCTTGCGAAGATAGTCTGGAGTTCTTTGGATCAAGGGGTGTTCCCAGAGTCTTTGAAGGAGGCTGTCGTGACACCCCTTTTGAAGAAACCTTCCCTTTACCCCAACTGCCTCGCTAACTACAGATCGATCTCTAACCTGCCGTTTTGGGCAAGGTTATTGAGAAAGTAGTCGCGTTGCAGTTCCATGACTTTCTTACCACCCATGAAGTCTATGATCCTCTCCAGTCCAGTTTCAGGAAGAGGCACAGTACCGAGACTGCATTAGTTCGGGTACTTAATGATGTCCTAATAGCGAGAGATCAGAAGAGCCGTTCGATCTTGGTTCTCCTTGATCTTTCTGCAGCGTTTGACACTGTGGACCATGGGATATTGCTGGATCGCCTTCGGCTACTCTGCAGACTGTCAGGGACAGTCCTCAGATGGTTCCACTCTTTCCTCATGGGCAGAAGTCAAAGGGTAGTTTCAGGGATTTTCTCTTCCGCTCCCTTTGCTCTGTCCTGTGGGGTGCCACAAGGCTCTGTGCTTTCCCCCATGTTGTTCATGGTGTATATGCTGCCATTGGGAGACATTATAAGGCATTATGGGCTGAGTTTTCACTGCTATGCAGATGACACTCAGCTCTACATGTCCTTTTTACCCGAACAAAACGACGCAGTATCGGTTTTTAACAACTGCCTCGCTTGAGATTCAGGACTGGATGAGTGCGAACTGGTTGAAGTTAAATCCGGATAAGACTGAGGTGTTGGTCGTGGACCCGGGTCATTATGTAAAGAAGTTGACTCCTGGGGTCCCCTCTGGTCTTTTATTAGGGGATACCCAGTTGAGACCTTCTGAACAGGTGCGAAATCTGGGTATAATTTTTGACAGCATGCTGACACTGAAAACACAGGTGTCGGCCACTGTCAAGTCATCCTTTTACCATCTGAGGAATATCACCCGGGTAAAACACCTTGTTCCGCATGATGACCTTCCTGTGTTGGTCCACGCTTTTGTTTCTTCACGCCTTGATTACTGTAATGCTTTATATCTAGGGTTGCTAGGGGTAGATCTCCATCGCCTGCAGCTGGTGCAGAACGTGGCAGCCAGGTTGTTGACTGGGTTATCAAGAACTTGCCATATCACACCTGTGCTGCGCGAACTGCACTGGCTGCCAGTGCGGTGGAGAATCACCTTCAAGGTCACATTGCTGAACTATAAGACCCTACATGGTCAGGGACCGGGCTACCTGCAAGATCTCCTTTGTCCTTACTGCCCTCTCCGCCCACTCCGCTCCACTGGCGAGGGATTGCTAGAGATTCCCAGGGTTCGTCTTCAATCATCTGGGGCAAGGGCTTTTCTTTTATGGCCCGACCCTGTGGAATTTCTCTACCTCATCAGATTAGAGAGTGCCTGTCCGTGGAATCATTTAAGAGGTCTTTGAAAAGTCATTTATTTTCACTGGCATTCGGATAGATTATTTTATGGTTATTTTATTGTTGATGTTACTATTTATTATTGTTGATGTTTTATCTCTTGTTATGTATTAGCGCTTTGATTTATTGAAAAGCACTTTATAAATAAAATTTTGATTGATTGATTGATTGGGCATACAGTCCAGAAGTGATGCCAGGTCTGGCACTGCAGTACTGCAGAACCTTTTTTCTAAGTAGGTTCTATACCCGACCTCCCAAGATGCTGCTTGGTAGTCTGCATCAGTTAAGCATACTGAGGGATTCCTGGGGTTTGAAGAAAAAATTACTTACCATAATAATGTTGTTTCTTCCAGGGGATCCCTCAGTATGCTTAACTCTCTTTCTCCTTACTATCTCTTCCAGAACCAGAAAAGGTTCTTCATCCTCCAAGTATCACCCTCTGCTTAGTCATTTGGGCAAAATTTCTAATATACTTTATTATTGATGGTTTCCATGTTGGAACCCAGTCTGTTCATGTTCTCTCCTAAACATTGTTTTTTTATTCCCTACACTTAGGGTAGTTTTTTCCTATAGGCTAGTTAGATATAGGAGTTAGACTGAATTAGGCATTATGCAATGAATCTAAACTTTTTGGAACACAGCAGCACTTAAGGGCAGCAGTTTGAATTATTGGCACATGCCAATGATTCTATTGTTTACATAAGTTTCAATCACTCTGGGGCAGTTCAGCATAGGAGGCTGACTGCATCAGTTAAGCATACTGAGGAATCCCCTGGAAGAAACAATATTACTATGGTAAGTACATTTTTTTTCACTAATTCACAGTATACTAGTATCATCCAACAAAATGATAAAACAATAAAATATTTGAAAAAGAAAGATATTTATTTATTTTTTGTTGACTGGGTAAGTGCACTAGACAAATTCTGCCTATTTTCAGGCACGACCCGGGAGATGGGGATACAAAGGGATGCCAACTGACCTTGAACCAGATTAAGCTATTGGTGGTATTTTTAGTGATGGGGGCGGGGGGTAAAATACAATGAAGTTAAAAAAGCTGCTGCCTTTTTTGTCTCCCCCCCCCATATGGCATGTATGTTGTATGATGCTTACATATGATACTGTGGTAACAAACTCAAAACACATTAAAAGTTGCTTCTCACATGGTGCTTTTGCTTTATTATATGAGACAAAGAAGGCTTGGAAAAAAAATTAAAAAATAAATGTCTCCCACACTGCTTTCCCTCTACATCATGAACACAAATGCAGACTTGGTGTCCAGAACCATCTTACTTGGCAGTCTGTTCAGTGTGTTTAGTATGGTGCAGGATTTGACATTAGTCCACAGCGGATTATAGACATAATACAATAGTCCAAAAAAAGCCCATATCCATACAAAAAAAAGTCAGCTTCAAAATCCAATCATTGAGCTCAGCTTGTGGGACATGCAAAGTTCGGCATCTGAGGTTGTCACAGCCATGTGGTTACTCACTGTAACTAGTACAAAGAGTTTATGTGTGCCTCAGTAAACCTGACCATTGCAAAGCCCCTCAGACAGTTGTCTTTCCTCTCAGACGTCTTATTAAACGCACTGAGGAGCCATTGTGCATCTTTATTTTGTTTGTGTCGACATCCTAAAACCCATATTAACAGCACTGGATGTGACTCATTGGCTAAGCTGATTGGCGATCAGTTGGTGCATACCAGTTAGTAAAATTCATTTTTGATCTCATCTTTGAACAGCTTGTTAATAGTGAGCTCAAGTGGTTGCAGCAGATCAACGCAGGATAGGGGAATGAATACAGGGATAATATTGTGGCTCTTAAGAAGTTATGACACTGACTCTGTTGTATGGACTCAAAACAAATCAATTAGTAGTAATGTTCTCTGCTCAGATAGGAGGTCATTTTTGTGCTCTGTGAAATTGATGGATGGCAGTATTACTTATTCAGTGTATTGCAACATGGTTTCAGATGTGGCCCAAAGATTCTATGTATAAGTAATGTTCCAGTCTGCTGGGAATTGTAGGGATGGTTGACAGTTTGGGGGTTTTACCCTGATAAATGATCTATAGAGGAAGACAGTTTCCAGCTAGCATGTAGGCAACCACCACTGAGACTTGCTTCTTGTCCCCTAATCCTGTGACCTCCACCTGCCTAGCACCAGTCTCCTCCATTGTCCAGTTAGAACATGGCAGAAGATAGATGCCAGTCTCATTAAGGTTTATAACCAATTGTGGGCGCATCAGTTGTGGCATGCAAACTGTAGCCATCCTGTCAAGGAAAGCTTGCTTTAGTTTGTTGAAATCATCCAGTGTTTTTCTCCTGGCTTTTGTCCCCTGATGTTTGCAAAATCCCATCCAATTTAGAAATGTCTGTGCCTATTGACATGTGAGGCTGAGGTTACCACTGTATTCTAACTGCAAATGCTGACCATGTGACTTTACAACCCAGTAGAAATAGCCATCACTACTCAGGCAATAATCACTGCTTTTAGAATGCAGGATTTTGCCAGTAAATTTTAGCTCTGCCTCTTCCTCTTCCGGAAATAGAAGTGGGCAGCTACGTGGTTTTGTCAGGAGCATAGGTTCAAGCTGTGCAGGGTTAGGTGACTACTTCAATTTGGTCATGTTATCAGCTTTGAACTTCTGAATGGTTGATTCATTTATTGTACCACCAAGCTTGGCTATATGAAATCTCATAGCCTTCATCACCTCATTTTCTGCTGCATACCAACCCACCTTGAAATGTGCTTCTGGAGTGTATGTTGCACATCTGATTTTTCATTTCTTGTACAGAGGGCTTGCCACATGTAGTTCAGCAACAACAGACTCTGCAACTCTTAGTGAAACACCTGCAAACTGTCTCCATTTCACAGACTCAGGATGTTGTAGCTACTGCAAGAGACAGACATGATGAAACAAGCTGGAACACATGACCAACTGACCAAACTGACTGCTTTGATGTGCCCAGATTAATCTATCAGTCAGTCAGGTCAATTTCAAGTTACTGCAAACAATGAGCCCTATGCACACAAAAAGAGGAGTGGTACATGCTTGTATCTGGGGTGAATAGCCACTCCACCCCCTATGTGTCACTTGCGTGGGATGCATGAAGGGGTGACATGCAGGACTCTGCTCCTGATCCTCCTGGTTCACAGTCTGCACCATACCAGGGATGGGCTGGGGGCATGCCAGCACTGCTCGGCATGCACAACACTGCATAGTGCTGGCCGTTGGGGTGCAGATGGGTGCACAGGTTATGCCAGGGAGAACCCTGCCGTAGGCCTGACACACATCCCCCCCATCCATTGGTGGAATGGCCACCCACCCCCAGGACCATGGCAGCCTTGCCCCCCCATGTCCACCAGGCACCGCCTGGCCCAGCACACAGGTGTGCAGCCCCTATGAGGTGCCCCCTCACAGAGACCCTGGGGTACAGGGGCATCAGCCCATGAATGGTGCCCCCCCCAACTGCACTGCCATCCCACCCTGACAACGGCCCCTTGGGGCATATGAAGGAGTACAATTCCCCCCTCCTCCAGGTGCACCACTTCGGTGCCCCATTACAAATGAGCCGATGGCATACCCACCTCTCACCCCAGCAGCCACCAGCCATCAGACATCCATGGAGAGTGCTTCCATTGCGTCCCCCACCGCAAAAGGGATCCAGTGCAGGACCCAGTCCAGGCATTTGATTGGATGCCTGGCCAGACCTGTGACCCCCCCCCCCGCTGCACTGCAGAGTCCTGTGTGCCAGGGAGTGGAGCCGTGGATAGGTGGCTGGCAGTCATGAATGCCACCAGTGCGCACCTGTCTGCAGGTGTCAAGCTGCATGGTTGGGCAATGCCCCTCTGGTGCATATTGCCCACCCATTGGTGTATACCACCCAATGAGAGGTGGCTCTGGGAAGATCTTGCAAGTGTTCAAGTGTGCCACACAGTTTAGAAAAAACAAAGCTTGACTCAAGGCAAAAGACTGAATGTTCACCTCATTGGTAGTGGTTGAAGTTTCTTTTATTCATTACAGATTTAAAATACTACAATTAATTAATTTTGAATGAATGAAAGAAGTTTCATATACCACCAGTGAGATGGGCATTCGGTCTTTTACTGTGAGCTGAGCTTTGTTGTTTATTCAATTTCAAGTTACTTCAGCTCTCAGCAGCCTTTCATCCTGCCTTTCATGCAGGAGCTACACACAAAAACAGTTGCGTGTCAGTGTCCGTTATGGAATGCAACAGCTCACTGCCAATGTCGTACCGATGCAAGAAAAATATTTTGTGCAACCTAGTCGGCATGTTTAAGAGTGCACAAATTAACAAATGCATTAAATTCCAATTCTGTAGTACTTCCAATTCTGTTTTGAAAAGATACAGTGTCATCAGACAGGATACAACTTACTAATGATGCAGTAGTTTACAAAGTGCTGCAGTGTACTGAAAGGAACAGGGTAATTAAATGGCAATTAAGCCCTTTTATTGTGCCCTATTTTGTGACATGTCAGTTACTGCACGTTACTGTGTTGCATCATGTCTGGCTCGACTGTATATCTCTGACTGCCATCATTTAACACATTTAAGAAGCTTTTAGAGAAGCTTCAAAAGTATTGCAGCAGCTGGCAGTTTGTGTGGAGCCTTCACCCTACCTAAGACTAGAAGGGATCCTCCTCCAGCAGTGAGGAGCAGCACTTGCACCACCTTAGGAGGAGGAATCACAGGGGCCACATGCAGGGTGGTGGTTGTCTGGTGAGGATGGAGAAAGAAGGGTGAAAAAGGAACTGAGGCTCAGCAGTTCCTCCTCTTTATACTCCTCCCTTCCTGCCCTCAGAAAAGCAGGGTTAGGGCCAGCCAGGCCAGACAGGGAACCCATTGACCCACTAGGGGTAACCACATTAGGGGTTAGGGAGTGATCGTTCCCAGTTTTCCCAGTAAGTTGGGTATTTTTTCCCCTGGGCTTTTCACTGCCTCCAAATACACAAAAAATTAGGTAGCAAGATGAAAGTGATTCTGTCGCAGTCAAGTGATGGCAGCTTGGGAGTATTGCTGATTGATGGGACAGGGGAAAAAGGGTACAAGTCAAATTCTTCCAAAAGGCTTGTCACCTCCAGTCAGCATGAGGCAAGGGACCACATGATCTGGACCTGGAAGAAGGGGAGTTGCGGTCCAACCTCATCAGGTAACCTGCAAGGGCTGTGACACCAGATTGTGGGGGGGTTGATTGTCACTTAGCTACATAACCTCCCCACTCTTTGGGAGGGGTTCTGACCCAGGAGGTATGTCTGTTAGCTGGCACACCCCAGGGCTACACATCCAGCTATGGTGGGGTGTGGGGCCAGTGGAATCTGCCTATCCTCCCAATTGTGCATATGTCTTCACTTATGTGAAGCAAATAAACATATGGCTACAGCCATGTCCTCCAAAACCTTTGGCTGTGTGTTTATTTCGGGGAAGGGGGTAGTGGGGGCTACCAAGACAAATATTTTCTTTATATTCAAAGCTTTTAATTCTGTGCTGAAAATCTTACTTCCAGTGCTCTTTAGACAGATAAAATCTGTTCCCCATTGTGGTTCCTCCCATTGGAAGCTTTGTGAGTATGCATGAGAGGAAACAGAGGTTGCCATGTGGAAGGGTACTGGGGGCAGGATCTTCACCACAGAACTGTTTCTTACATGAAGAGAGTGTTAAAGGGACACAGTAAATCCTTTTTGCATCATAATTGTTCTTCTTGAAAACCTATATTTTATGATTGCTTACCTTCACTAAAATTCACTGGTATTGCTGATTATTTGATTTGCTTCTTTTCTTAGTAGAACATGTATGCTATTCGTGTGATCATACCCAACCTTGTTTTGTTTTGAATCCCTAATGTACTCTTATTGCATACTTCCTGAACATTAAGAACACCTCCAAGCAGTGCAGCAACTCATGATCTAAGAGTGTTCCCTTCTCCCACTACATCTTGAGTGTCTAAACTGTGTTGGGGATTTTCCTAGATCCAGACAAGATGCAGCAGGAGCTCATCAAGTAATGTAAACACATTTTTGTGTGGTAACACCAGCATGTTGGGCAGTCTGCTATTCATTTCATTTCATTTTTACTTTATACTGCAAAGGCATGTGGGCAAAAATGCTCATTTTCACAAGCATCCAGTTTTAGGGTTTTTACAGTGGTTGATATATACACTTTATACAGACACACGGTTCAAAAAATACAAAGACAAAAATGTATGCAGGAATTTCAGTTACATACAAAACGGTTATGTACAGCAGCTACAATATTAACAGCAAGTCTAAACAAAATGTACAAATGCATGAAAGAAGGTGGGAAATACTCTGAAAGAGCTTACAAGGGAAAAGGAGGCATGGAAGCAATGAGGTGGACAAGAGAGAGGGGTTAAGAGAAAGGAGAGGGACAAATTCTAACCAAAAATTGAACAAGTGACCTAGGGATTGCTTCGGTCAGTGGTAAGAAAATTAAGATATGCTACCTTTCAATTTTACTTGCTACGTTTACTATATGCTACTTTTCACTTTTACATTTCATTTTTAAAAAGAAAAAAAGGAAACAAAATCAAACTGCCAGCTACATCAGCATATTCTACAGAAGGTATCAATCATAAAATATGTTATTTAAACTAAGGACAGTTTGAGGTCTAAGGGGGTTTGATAATGTCTCTTTAAGCATTGCTGAATGGTGAGGTAACTGGATATTTGAAAATTTTAATGTTAAAGGGGTCCAGTCACTGCAAAAAAAGTACAAATCCCATTGGTGCACTGCTGCATTACAGAAGCATTTCTGTACAGGGAGGTGGGGCATTGGTGATTCAGTTTTCATTCAAGAAAAGTTGTCACTGATAAAAATAAGTTATTTACGTCGCTGTGGTGCTGTTATAGTGATGCATCACCAAGTTGGCAATTTTGGAAAGAGATTTAAGATGGGATAGTGTTTCTTGCAACAGTTGATATGCCACACAGGGGCATAACAAATACAAAAATAATTAAAATGCTGCATTTAATTTAGATCTCTGAAATGTGATTTAAATAATGTGTTATAACTTCCAGTCATATACTGATATTTGTAAAATAGGACATGGTAAATCCATCCACCTGTCAGAACCAAAATATAAATCCCAATTGCAAACTTTCTCTGCATGCTACATAAAAGAAATAAATAAAAAAATGGTAAGTAAATGCTATTTATTTTTTTTTTAGAAATAACTAAAGATTTATATTTGCATTCTAAGACCTAGTAGTGTTTTGTTTCCAGGTGATAAAGAAATTCTGTAGTTTATTTAAGATATGATAATGAAATAATTTTCTGTTTCAAGTTTATTAACAGATTAACAAACCATGTGCACTGTAACAAAACTTATGTAAAATAAACTTTTTCTTCTTCAGGAATAGAATTCTGCATAAAAACACCTCTGACAAAGTTCTGTCTTTATTCCCTTGAAATACTGTATAGCTGACTGGTTCAGAAATACAATAGCTTTATACAGTAACTTCTAGCAGGATAGGACACAGAGAGTTATAATCAATGTCTGTGCTTAGGCCAACACTGTTCAATACATTCATAAGTGACTTGGATGTGGGCACTGCTAGCTGTGTTGCACATTTGCTGATGACACCAAGATGGGAAGAGTAGTGGCAGCAGAGAAGGGGGTAAATTAGCTGAGGAAATACATGGAAAAGTTGGGGATGTAGTAGATAGATGGCAGATGAACTTTAATGTTAAGAAATGCAAAGTTATGAACTTACTGTAGGAAAGAAAAATGATAAATCACAACTTAAATAGTTTTAAGAGTATCAAACACCAACAGGAAAAAGACCTGGGGTAACGACTTTTAGCCCATTTAAATGGAAACAATAGTGTAGGATGAAACTAGCAAGGCAAACAGAATCATGCCATGTATCAAGAGAAAATTCATAATAATTTCAAAGTATAATGTCCTTGCACTGATCTTAAGTCAGTGGCCATCTCAATGGTTGCACATCAATTAAGCTAACCAATATGAGCTAAGCAAAATGAGCGAGTAAATTAGAGCGAGTAAAATCATAGTGCACATGCAATAAGAGCGACTGTACAGTACAGCACATTCAAATACAGTGATTACAATAATAGCAGGTAACTAGATTAGCAAAGTCATCATATGAGCAATGGGCTTTTTGGGAGATCAACTGTATAGCCTACCCCCTGTGTCCAATTGCACCTCGGAGTTAGAATAATATAAATGGGGGGGCTTGGGGCACAGCCACCCATGGGGGGTGCAGGGGGGCATAACCCCCCGTGTGTCCCTTCTGCACCTGTTGGAGGCTGCCAATAAAGATGAGTGTGTGCTGTTGCTTCCAGATGCAGGAAATGGTTGTAGAATTTACATGGAGTCAGTGTGGTATGCTGCTCCTTATCTGTTGTGGCTATGTGTATCACCACGATAAAGAGGTTAGAGATAAAGTGTTGTTGAGGTGCGGGGAGTACCATAGGTACAGGTGCCCTGCATGAGTACACACTGTGGCTGATCATGTAGTCTCTGCTGTAAATGTGCCAGTAGGAACATTTCACCAAAATTAGCATTCACATTAGATTTTAGTTGCCCAATTGACCTTCGCTAATATTTGCACTCACTATATACAGTATGTCTCCACTCAGAGTGTAGTTGCCCTAATGGTAATTGCCAAATAAAAATCGCTGATTTTGAATTCTCTCTGTAAACTTCACTCTATTGACATGGAACCCATCTCAATTACTGTGTGTAGTTCAGGTCTCCATATCTGAGAAAAGATATTGCCATGATCAAACAAATCCAAAGGAGAGCGAAAAAGGTGATCAAAAACTTTGAGAACATGAGCTGTAAGGGCTAACTGGCAGAACTGAAACTCTTCTCATTGGAAAAAAGAAGACTTAGGGGAGTCATGATCACGATATCTAAAGCAGCAGTGCATCTTAGCTGTGAATATTTTGTCCTATACATTTTTATTCCAGTTTTAATTGCTCTTTACCTCATGTCTTGCACAATAACTTTCTTTTCCCATTGTGAGTCTGCCTTAACGCTGTTTTTAACACTTGAATTAATAAAAGGAGTGTTCTGTTTAATGCGGTATGGTCCTGGTTTTCATTAGCATTCTCTGTTATATGTTTGAAGGAACTAGCATGCAGCAGTCACTGCTCCCTGACCTTATGAGAAAATAGGCATACAACAACAACTGAGAATACTGATGAATATCTGATCAGAGCCATAGTAAAAGGAGCACTACTTTTATTATTTCAAGTATTAAAAAAAGGGCTAAAGCTGACTCAAATGAGAAAAGAAGGGTATTGTACAAGACTAGTGCCAAGGGCCAATCAAAACTGGAATGAAAAAGCACTGGTCCAAATTCTTACCATAATATGCATTGCTGCCTTAAATACCTGAAAAGGATCATCCAAATCAAATTACAGCTCTGCAGGATTGATATAGACGAGACAACAAGGGGGCACACAATGTCACTAAACATTAAAAGAGATGTGCAAGAACAAGGGGGTACATGAGGAAGTATTTTTTCATGAAGAGGGTGGTGAACACATGGAACAACCTTCCTGAAGAGGTTGCAGGGTCAAAAACAGTGGGGGAATTCAAGAATGCATGGGACAGACATAAGGCAATTCTGGAGGGGGTTAGAAAGAAGTAGGCTGTTGGTTAACTAGGATCTGCATCTTATCCAATAGGTAGGGAAATGGGCAGACTGGGTGGGCAAAGCGGTCCTTATCTGCTGTCAAAGTCTATGTTTCTATGTCTCTAAAAGGAGGAAATATTCAAAGGAGTTTCAGAAAGGTATGTTTTGGAATAAATGGTAAATGGTAAATGTGCGGAACATATTTCCATAGCAAGTGGTATCAGCTGATAATTTATCTACCAATAAATTCAGAATTGATTGGTACTTTAAAGGCAATAGGGTGACAGGGTATTTCTACTGAGTCGGTGCATGAATCTAATGTGCCAGTTGTTTTTTTTTAATAAAATTGTATGTTCATCTACTGTACTTGAATCAAGTCTCAAAATATTAAATGAGCCAGAATGTAAGAATGTATACATTTTGGTATGCACCGCAGTCATGGTTTAAAAATTCATATTTTTCTGTATTCCCATAAACATAACTCTATCCCAGATAGAATCTTCATAAACCAGTAAATGTTGGGCATGTTTGTGTCATCATAAGTTGTCAGAGTTGCATCAACTCTCACCTTTCAGGCCTGGCATTCAATTTCCTATGTACTGTGCAATCCACCAGGGTGAAGCAACCTGTGATAAAGCTGTCACTGTTTCCATATGAAAAATTGTTATAACTGTCATTTGAATTACATGTTGTCCCTGCAAAGAGAGAAATAACCAACGTTTATCTACAGAGAATCTGTGAAACAAAAGGGTTACAAAGGAAAAGGCATGGCACATGGACCTGGTGAAGTGAAAAAAATATTCTTGCTGGAGCAAACTTTTGTTACTTTAGAATGTCCCACGCAGTGATGTAGCTGTGAAGACATAGCAGTGGTGCTCCCCAATAATTCCCATCAGATCGCATTTTGTGCTGGGCATGTCAAGTGAAATAAAAAAGGTCATAAGCCATTATGAGCAGCATATTGGGAAGGTCTGTGAGTCATAAATGGTGTTTAGGACTCACAAACAGGGTTAGGGAATGTTGAGTCAACCATTTGCAGAAGCTCATCCCCTCTTAAAAGCTGACAGTTTGCAAGTACAGAAGTTGTGAGTACTTTCAAAGACAAACCAGAAGCACATGTTCATGGAATGTAGATACATGAGGACAAGCTCAGGGTTATATGGGAAACCCCAACTAACTTATTACATACCGGTTACCATTCACGAAGTTGTGTTGAAAGCACTTGCAAACTGCTGCAGTGCTCTAGAAAGCACAATCAGTGCCATATAAAGGGACAAAAGAGTATTATATCACAGTGTGCACATAAACCATGAAAAACAGCAGTGTGTGAAGGGGAAAGGACATATTTTAAAATACAAATATTTCAATGACTTTCTTTTTTATTGTAGTTTATAGTTGGTTTGTGATAGCTCATACCTGTTGTTGGCAAATATGCTCTTGTGTAGAATTTAAAGAATATGTGTGAGTTGGCTGTGGTGTGGCCTAATTAGCCACATGTCAAACAGAATGCTGCACCAGTTGAATTATTTTCTAGTCATTTTATCACCCTCCCACACACAAACACACACATATTTGCATACCCATGATGCTCTGTGCTGGGTTTGGGGATTTTGATTGTGCATTAACAGAAACCACACACACTGGAAAATATTTGTCTCTTTGTATTGTTCATACATCCCATAGTATATATTATTTTTCTTCCTGATCAGCATTTAACCTGCTTCACTTCTTTCACTCACTCACTAACTCACTCACTCACTACAACTTTAAAAAGAGGAGCTCAAATATATCTGCTCTCATGCAGCTAAAGCAATGCTAATTGTCCATCATTATAGGATTCACTTTCTAGTGAAGAGAAATTGTTAGCAATTGATGATAGTTTTACATAGCAATCTGACACTTGCTCCATAGATGTTGATTATAGCTGGGTTCATAGCTTCTCAACTGTCCCTGATTTTGCCTCAAAAATTTCCACCATCCCTCCTAAATTTGAGATTACTATTACAGAAGAATTGGAATTCAAAGCACGAAGTAATAACAGACTTTAGTGTAACAGTCTAGTTCTCCTTCAGAAAATGCTTTTTACACACTAGGCCAAACATTATAGCAGAATTATTGAGCTAATATCATCCCTTAGGATGTATCATTGATTTTGGCCAGTTGTTTCTGATTTTTTTTAATCATTGTCCCTGATTTGCACTGTAGAAGGTTGAGAGGTATTGCTGGGTTATTGTTATCATTGTTTAAATTCCATCTCTTTCTTGAAGCTGGATGCATACTTTTAAAGAAGTCTGACGTTGCCTTTTCACGTACATGATGTGTCTGAATATTGACATGTTCTTTGACAAATTTCAATACCTTAGGTACAACATTGATTAATTGGTAGTGCATGGAATGAAAAGTAGTATAGTATTTATATTCTTGTAGGATTGTTCATAGTCTGCATTGCAAAGTTTTTTTACAAACAATTTATTTTCACAGGATAGTCTAGCTGAGATTTTATGTTTCATTTCCAGTGCAGTCCTGCTTCTGCAAACCAAAGGACAGCATGGCACCTCTCAGTACCATAGAACTTTACTTTGACTAACAGAATAACAAACATTTGATGACAGAAAAGGACCCCAGTGGCCCATCGAGTCTGCCCCTACCCCCCCACTCATCTCCTTTTCCACGGGCTCTCCCCCCCCCCACTTACCAACCCCATATGTCTGCCCATGCCCTCTTGAATCCCTCCACCGTTTCAGCCCCCACCACCTCCTCTGGTAGTTTGTAATGATTTATCTATTGAGGATTGCCAAGCTTAGAAGCAATAGCTCATTTTCAGTAGAGTTCTGCTTCTTACCCATTTTTCAAGGTGGATGGACAGAAGCACTGGGAGGTTAAGTGACACCTTAGGTCTCCTGTGAGAAATGTTATTTTTGTAATCAGAATTGTATTACATTTATAACCATAGCAGCATAGTGAACATATCACAATGGCCAGATACTACCCCAACACCACATACTCAAGCTAGGTGTACAACTCACACAACTAGGTAGGGCCATGTGTGTATACCAGGATTACTGATTTAAGGGCAGTTATGGGGCATAAGAAAATTCCTTAGTTTCTACCACTGTCCAGAACTCTATATTTTATGTTACTACTTACATGAAACTCTTAACCTGTTGTTGCACTTATCCCATCTCTTTGCAATTGATCTTGTTATACATGTCTTTGACTACCTACTGTGATTGACCATTAATGTCTGAGATGTTCTTTACTCTCCTGGCTAACTCTTTACTGTATTTGTTTATGTGTGCTGCGTCACACCGATGTTGTTGTCTTGTACTTCACTTGTATCCTCCCGGGTCGTACCTGAAAATAGGCATTTCTATGTCTAGTGTACCCACCCGGTCAACAAAAGCAAATAAATAATAAATAATAAATAAGGGTATCTATGTTGTCCTGTAATATGTTTAGGTTATCCAATAATGTTGCCACAGGTAAAAGAAACAACTCGTACAAACTTCACCTTTTATCTTTTAGGTGCCCCCCAACTATAGTCCTCAGTCTGATTTTATTACTGCAGTGTCATCCTCTAGTGGGAGCTGTATAGAGTCTTAACTCAAAAGGAAGGATTCCATTTTAATGCCTAGTTAGCACAAGCTTTTTCTTAGTGCCTTTTATAACCTTGTCTTTAAGGTCTGGTAGCTCTATATTCAGTCGGTGCACATGAACAAATACAAATGCTTACACACACAACTCTCACCATAAAGGTAACAAAAACTCAAAATAAGAAGAAAGAAAAACAAGCATTTGTCAATGCCGAATGTTGATTGCATTGGTCCATTGATCTTGCTCAGTGGCCCTCTGTCACTTGCTTGTACTGTTTTTCCCGGTGCTGCAGGCTGCTGTTTTGTACTGGGCTCCTGCCTGCATTGGAACCCTTTTCTGTCCACAAAGAAATCCACAACTGGCCTGACAGAGCTCCATTGAGATGGGTCACTACCCCATCTCTGACTTGCTCATTCTGTTTCTCCTGGTGCTGCAGACTGGCCTTTTGTACTGGGTTCCTGCCTCTGTTGGTGGCTTTTTCTGCCCACAAAGAAATCTGCATTAGTCCTGACACAGGTCCGTTGAGCTTGCTCACTCTCCTTATGTCACTCGCTCGTCCCGTTCCATTTCTGCCAGCGCTGCAGGCTGGCCTTTGTACTGGGCTGCAGCCTGCATTGCTGCCTTTTTCTGCCCACAAAGAAATCCACAGCAGTCACGATAGAGCTCTGTTGAGCTCACTCACTCCCCCCTCTCACTCGCTCGTTCTGTTTCTCCCACTGCTGCAGGCTGCCCTTTTGTACTGGGCCCCTGGGTGCATTCCTGCCTTTTTCTGCCCACAAAAAAATCTGCAGCAGTCCCAGCAGAGCTCCGTTGAGCTCACTCACCCCCCCCCACTCACTCATTCTGTGTCTCCTGCTGGTGCAGGCTGTCCTTTTTTACTGGGCTACTACCTGCATTGGCAGCTTATTCTGCCCACAAAGAAATCTGCAGAAGTCCCGACACAGCTCCGTTTAGCTCGCTCACTCCCCCTCTCTCACTTGCTCATTCCATTTCTGCCGGTGCTGCTGGCTGGCCTTTTGTACTGGGCTCCTGCCTGTGTTGCCACCTTTTTCTGCCCACAAAGAAATCCGCAGCAGTCACAATAGAGCTCTGTTGAGTTAGCTCACTCCCCCGTCTCACTCGCTCATTGTGTTTCTCCTGGCACTGCAGGCTGCCGTTTTGTAGTTGGCTCCTGTTTCTGTTGACGCCTTTCTCTGCCCACAAAGAAATCTGTAGCAGTCCTGACAGAGCTCCACTGAGCTCGCTCACTCCCCCTCTCTCACTCACTTGTTCTGTTTCTGCTGGCGCTGCAGGCTGCCTTTTTGTACTGGGCTTCTGCCTGCATTGCCACCTTCTTCTGCCCACAAAGATATCTGCAGCAGTCATGATAGAGCTCCATTGAGCTCACTCACTCCCCCACTCTCACTCACTTATTTTGTTTGTCCCACTGTTGCAGGCTTCCCTTTTGTACTGGGTTCCTGCATGGACTGATGCCTTTTTCTGCCCACAAAGAAATCCACAGCAGTCTCAACAGAGCTCTGTTGAGCTCACTCACTCCCCCTCCCTCACTCGCTCATTCAGGGTCTCCTGCTGCTGTAGGCTGCATTTTGTACTGAGCTTCTGCCTGTGTTGGCACTGTTTTTTGCCCACAAAGAAATCTACAGCTGTCCTGACAGAGCTCCATTGAGGTCGCTCACTCCACCTGTTTCACTCACTCATTCTGTTTCTCCTGGCGCTGCAGGCTGCCATTTTGTAGTTGGCTCCTGTCTCTGTTGGCACATTTTTCTGCCCAGAAAGAAATCTGAAGCAGTCCTGACAGAGATCCATTGAGCTTGCTCACTCCCCCTCTCTCACAGACTTGTTCTGTTTCTGCCGGCGCTGCAGGCTGCCCTTTTGTACTGGGCTCCTGCCTGCATTGCTGCCTTCTGCCCACAAAGAAATCTGCAGTGGTCACGATAGAGCTTCACTGAGCACGCTCACTCACTCCCCCTCTCTCACTTGTTCATTCTGTTTCTCCCACCGCTACAGGCAGCCCTTTTGTACTGGGCCCCTGTGTGCATTGCTGCCTTTTTCTGCCCACAAAGAAATCCACAGCAGTCCCAACAGAGCTCCGTTGAGCTCACTTACTCACTCCCCCTCCCTCACTCGCTCATTCAGTGTCTCCTGTTGCTGTAGGCTGCCCTTTTGTACTGAGCTTCTGCCTGCGTTGGCATTGTTTTTTGCCCACAAAGAAATCTGCAGCTGTCCCAACAGAGCTCCGTTGAGGTCACTCACTCCCCCCTGTCACTCGCTCATTCCATTTCTGCGGGCACTGCAGGCTGACTTTTTATATTGAGCTCCTGCCTGTGTTGCCACCTTTTCCTGCCCCCAAAGAAATCTGCAGCAGTCATGATAGACCTCCGTTGAGCTCGCTTACTCCCCATCCCTCACTCGCTCGTTCTGTTTCTGCCGGCGCTGCAGGCTGGCCTTTTGTACTGGGCTCCTGCCTGCGTTGCCACCTTTTACTGCCCACAAAGAAATCAGCAGCATTCATGATAGAGCTCCGTTGAGGTCACTCACTCACTCCCTTTGTCTCACTTGCTCATTCTGCTGCAGGCTGCCCTTTTGTAGTGGGCTCCTGCCTCTCTTGGTGCCTTTTTCTGCCCACAAAAAAATCTGCAGCGGTCCCAACAGAGCTCTGTTGAGCTCGCTCATTCCCGCTATCACTTGCTCACCCTATTTCTGCCACCGCTCCAGGCTGCCCTTTTGTACTGGGCTCCTGCCTGCGTTGCTGCCTTCCTTTGCCCACACAGAAATCTGCAGCAGTCATGATAGAGCTCCATTGAGCTCGCTCACTCCACCTCTCTCACTCGCTCATTCTGTTTTCCCACTGCTGCAGGCTGCTGTTTTGTACTGGGCCCCTGTGTGCATTGCTGAATTTTTCTGCCAACAAAGAAATCTGCAGCAGTCCCGCCACAGCTCCGTTGAACTCGCGCACTCCTCCTCTCTCACTTGCTCATTCCATTTCTGCAGGTGCTGCAGTCTGGCCTTTTGTACTGGGCTTCTGCCTGCATTGCTGCCTTTTCCTGCCCACAGACAAATCCACAGCAGTCATGATAGAGCTCCGTTGAGCTCGCTTACTCCCCCCTCTCACTCGCTCGTTGTATTTCTTCTGGCACTGTAGGCTGCCCTTTTGTACTGGGCTCCTGCCTGCATTGGCACCTTTTTCTGCCCACAAAAGAAATCCGCAGCTGTCCCGACAAAGCTCCGTTGAGGTTGCTCACTCCACCTGTGTTACGCGCTCATTCTGTTTCTCCTGGCAGCCCAGGCTGCTCTTTTGTACTGGGTTCCTGCCTCTGCTGGCACCTTTTTCTGGCCACAAAGAAATCTGCAACACTCCCGACGGAGCTCCATTGACCTCACTCACTCGCCGCCACTCACTCACTCATTCTGTTTCTGCCGGCGCTGCAGGCTGCCCTTTTGTATGGGGCTCCTGCATGCATTGCTGCCCTTTTCTGCCCACAAAGAAATCTGCAGCAGTCACAATAGAGCTCTGTTGAGCTTGCTCACTCCCGCTCTCTCAGTTGCTCATTCTGTTTCTTCCGCCGCTGCAGGCTGGCCTTTTGTACTGGGCCCCTGCATGTATTGCTGCCTTTTTCTGCCCACAAAGAAATCTGCAGCAGTCCCAACAGAGCTCTGTTGAGCTCATTCACTCCCCCTTCCTCACCCGCTTGTTCTGTGTCTCCTGGAGCTGCAGGCTGCCCTTTTGTACTGGGCTCCTGTCTGTGTTGGCGCCTTTTCCTACCCACAAAGAAATCCGCAGCAGTCCCAACAGAACTCAGTTGAGCTTGGTCACTCCCTCCCTCCCTCTGTCACTCGCTCGATCCTAATCTGTCCCAAACACTGATTTCTGACAGCAACTGCGGTATTCTGCGCTGGAAGCTTGAAAACACGTTTTGGCCAGGATATGAAAAATGACAACTGTACTGTTCATAAGGAGGTGTGGAAAAATGCCAGTGTTGCAAATATGGTGTGAAAATATTACTAATTTGCAAAGTTACAAGGGTGCATGGAAACTTCACAATGCATGCTCGTAACAGTCATTTTATGGAGTTTCATCACAAAATTTTCAGCATAGGCATTTTAGCACCTCTACTCATGAACAGTGTCAGTGTGATTTTCGTAATGTGTCCCGAGCACTGATTTCCCACAGCAACCACGCTATTGTGCACCGGAAGAGCAAAAACACATTTAGGCCAGAATATGAAAAATGACAGCTGCACTGTTCATAAGGAGGTGTGGAAAAATGGCAGTTTTGGAAATCTGGAGTGAAAATATTGCAAAGTTGCGAAGCTACGAGCATTCATGGAAACTGCACAATGCACGCTAATAACACAGTCATTTTATGTAGTTTCATCACAAAATTTTCAACATTGGCATTTTAGTACCTCTGCTCATGAACAGTGTCACTGTCATTTTCATAATGTGTCCCGAACATGGATTTCCCACAGTAACCACGCTATTCTGCACTGGAAGTGTGAAAACACATTTTGGCCAGGATCTGAAAAATGACAGCTGTACTGTTCATAAGGAGGTGCAGAACAATGGCAATGTTGAAAATCTGAAGTGAAGATATTATGCATTTGCAAACTTATGAGCGTGCATGCAAACTACTCAATGCACGCTCGTAACACAGTCATTTTATGGAGTATCGGCACCAGAATTTTCAACATAGGAATTTTAGGAACTCTGCTCATGAACTGTTTCACTGTCATTTTTGTAATCTGTCCTGAGCACTGATTTCCCACAGCACCCACACTATTCTGTGTCGGAAGTGCGAAAACACATTTCGACCAGCATGTGAAAAATGACAGCAGTACTATTCACAAGGAGGTGTGCAAAAATGCCAAAGTTGAAAATCTGGCATGAAAATATTTCAAATTGGCAAAGTTACAAGCGTGCGCAGCAACTGCACAACGCACGCCATAAAACAGTCATTTTTTGGATTTTTTTCCACCAAATTTGCAACATAGGCTTTTTGAGAGGCCACCTTATGAACATTGGCACTGTCATTTTGTTAACCTGTACTGAAAGGTGATTCCGCGCAGTGACCACAAAATCACCTTTTGGGTCCAATTAACACCATGACAGTGGCAGAAATCATGAGGAGGGGTCCCCAAAAACCCCATGTTGAAAATTTGGTGCCAAAAGTCCAAAAAATGACTGAGATATGCATCAAAGTTGAAAAAACCCAGTTTATTCCATTATACAGCTTACCGGCATTTCCTCAGTTCGCGGTTGCTTTTGAAGAGTGCAGACATGTTCCTGGTTCACTGAAGATCATCACGCCAGACTCCAGAGGTAAGTATGGGGTGGGGTGTGTAGGGAGGCAGGGTGCACAGTGGGTGGGTGAGGGGTTGCGGGAGGGAGGCAGGGGGACCGGCGAGGGACAGTTTCATTTTTTCACAGGGGAAAAAAATAAAAATCATTGTGGGACCATTATTTTTCAGGTATGTGGCATGCTGGGTGGGCACCCAGCATGCCAATGAACTCTTTTGGGGGCAGCTGTAGCCAATGAGGATTAGGGCACCCCATTGGCACCTAACAAAGGTGGGGATACAACATGCCAACTAGGATTGGGCACCCCATTGGCACACAACAAAAGTGTGGGGGGGTGACATTATGCCGACAGGGATTGGGCACCCCTGTCTACACATACTGGTATGGGGGGGTCTCATGAGCCGAGGAGGATTGGACACCCCTTCGGCACACAAGAACTTGGGAGGGGGACATGCCGACGGGGATTGAGCACCCCCATCAGCAAAAAAACAGGGATGGGGACATGATGCTGAGGGGGATTGGGCAGCCCCTCATCAAACAGGTGAGGAATGCAAGGGAGCCCTGCAATTAGGGGTCGCTCCCTCATTGCAGTGGATGATGCTGAAATGACAAGGCGGCCCCTTATTGCAGTGTCTAAAACTTCTCAAGGTTGTGGCATGCTGGCTGAACTAGTGTCAGTAGCAGCATGCCATGCCATTGAGGGAAGCGGGCCAAGTCTTTAAGGGTTGTGGGGGCATTGGCCACAACAGTGCCATGCCTCCACAACCTGCTTCTGGCAACCTGCCGCAATATGTTTCTTGCACATGCATGCAATCAACATAAAAATGAAAGTACAACACAAACACACACCCACCCTACACTTGCAACACCTTCCTATCACTATAATACAGTGATCCATCCTCTTAACACGGGCCTTTCTCCCTTCTTCTTTTCAAGTCTAGGCCATAGCTTTTTCTCATCTCATCCCTTAAGTCATATCTGAACCCTCCTTTTGGGCCCTGGTCCTGTTGCTCCTGATGTTATAGCGATACAGAAATGGCTGTCAGATTCTCTGTAAAGCTGTCTTTCTAAGCTACAGCCTATAGCACATATTTTCATACCATCCCTGTTTCAATGTAAGCAGACCTCCTTGGTAAATCCTGAAACTTGTGAGTATGGTGACTCTGGTGGGGTTTGAACCTGTGACATTCTATTTCTCAAGACAGTGCTACAATCATTAAATCCAACTGCCTCAACAAGTAGTTAAAATCGCAGGAACAATTGAAGATAATACAGTAAGTGGGTTTTAATGTATTCATTATTAAAAATGTTTATCCTTGTATCAGAGACATTCTTGAAAATTCTACACCATGGTAAGTTGTACACATATCGTGCGTGTACTACTGAAAAGCTAAAGTCAAATGCACAACTACTCCAAAGCATCAAATGCAAAGCATAATCACAACAAAACATTGCTATTCAGTTCTGAGAGTACAATGGTTTTGCAACATCACCACAGACACATGTCCACAGACCTGTAGTGCATGTGCGTCTTGTCCTTTTCGACCAAGCATTATACAGCCTTCTTTCACTGTCAAAGGGGTGGTGACCTTATACAGAGGTGTAAATTGCCTAAATCAACATAGAATTGTCACCCCTTTGCAATCTAGCTTCAGGGCAAAACCCAGTACAGTCACAGTATTAATAATTAAGCAATAAGGCAAGACCAGAGGTTATGTTAATAGTTCAGAAATCACCTTCTAGGGGATGTAATGTGACATGAGGCATAGCTGAGGATGATTAACTGACCAGTAACATAACCCCTGGATGTGCATTATTGTAATTATAATAAACATGCTTTTTTAAATAGTGTTAACCCTTGTTCAACACATGGTTAGGATACAGATGTATGTTAATCAAAGATTAACGCATGGCTGAGAGAATGTTTACAGCCAATCAGAAAGCTTTGTTTCTCAGACCCTTTTAATAATTAGGATTGTCTGAACTTACTTATTATAAAGCTCTTTTCTGGTTCCATTTTTCTAGAGCTTAGTAAAGCATTTGATACACTTAGCCATGATGTGTTACTAGGCGAACTGTTGCTGCTAGAAATAAGTCTTCAGGCTTTCAACGTGTTCAGTAATTACCTTACGGGGAATTAGCAGAAGTTAAAATCTGAATGCCATACTTCTCTTCTTTTATTTTGTGCAGAGGGGCATCTCAGAGGTCAATGCTTGGGCCACTATTCTTCATGACCTATAGAAATGATCTAGGCATACTGTAAACATGCAATGAGCCCAACTACATTTTTACACAGCAACAGTGGCTCAGCAGGTAGCACTTTCGCCTCTGAGGCCAGGAGATTAGAAGGCTTTGGGTTCTATCCCCAAACCAGGCACTTGGGTTAATATCTTAATACTGACACTGTAGCGCAGCATGGGAGTGGGAGTGGGGGTGGTGGTGGGGGTGCTGGACTCCTGAGATGCTATCTTTCAGATGAGACGTTAAACTGAGGTCCTGTCTGATTGTTCAGGTGGACATTAAAGATCCCATGGCACTTCTCAAAAAGAGTAGGGGGAATTTTTATTTAAAAACGAAAACAAACATTGCAAGTATACAAAAACAAGAGGAAATAAACATACTTAGATTCTTCAGATATACTTTTTCCATGTATTTCATGAACTATTTTCATATTTTTTCCTTTCTCTCCAATTAAGCTATTCCAGACACATTTTTCCATAAATCTTTTGCTCTTTATTCACCAAAGACCATTCATTCCGATATACTTTGTCCAATTCCATTTTTACTTTAAAAAACAATAAATGTTTTCTGTAATTCCTTATTTTGCAGGAACCTCTGACATCTTGTTTGCCAGATCACCCATTTTAAAATGGCTAATATCACATATACAGTTCCTTTATTCACATTTCCCCATTCTCTTGTCAATTGCCCATATACCAAAATATTATGTCATCTTCTCAAATATATCCATACTCAAAAATTTAGCTAAATTCCACCAAAAAGTTCTCATAAAGTGACAGTCAAAAAAAAAAGGTGCTCCATACTTTCCTTCCCAATCCACAAGCTACTTCCGCACATACACTATCTTCTTTCTTTTTATGTTTTTGGTTACCTTTTACGTTAAGCTTCCCATGGCTGCACATCCAAACTGTTTCCCTAATTTGTCCTGGAATTCTCTTTTCTGGCATCATCTCTAATATTTTGTCAACATGTATACCACTGACCACATTAAATACCCATAATATCCCCATAATATCCCCATAATAGTTCCTATCCACCACTTCTTTATAAATTTGTTTTCTACCTTTCCTGCTTAATAAATCTGCAGTTAGCACCCAGTGTGTAATGTATTTCCTACATACTTCGATGTAGTCTGGTAGCTCTTGTTTCTGTTTTATATTCCCTGTTTTTCCTATGTTCATTATCAGGTTTTGACTCCACCTTTGTACTAAAAAGCTCCATGGAGTCTTTTTCCCTTGTAGAATAGGTACTATGTTGGCATATGTGAATATACTAATAAAAAACCTATAGGGTGAATCATGTTCAGTCCTCCTTTCCCTATCGGTCTGTATGTATGTCCTCACTTTATTGGGTTTAGTCTTGAACCCCATAAAAGTTGTACAAAGAGTCCCAAAATCTTAGTTTGAAACATCTGACGTACTAGGAATGTGTAAGCCACATATAAAAAAATTGATACTATAAAAGTTTTTAACAAGTAAATCATTTTCTCCCTTGTCATGTTCCAGTCTTTCCATTTTACCACTTTCTCCTCTGCTATTAACCTTTTTAGCTTTCCAGTTTCTAAGAGCAGGCTCTTTCCCACCAAAATAAATGCCTAGTATTTTAATTTCACCTTGTATTATCTCTACACTCCCTTCTTTGTCCTTTCTCAGAGTACCTAGTGGATAAATTATACTTTTTCCTCTATTCACCCCAATACCTGTATATATATATATTATTTTTGTGAAATATTTCTAGCATTACCTCTCCTGACTTTTGATCTTTGACCAATATAACACAGTCATCCGCATATACACGTGTCTTTTTTAAGGCTTTATTCTCCCAAACTATACCTTTTATTTGTGGTTCCTCCTCAATATTCCTTAATAATGGATCCAGACAAAGTATGTATAGTAGTGGACTTAAGGGGCAACCTTGCCTGACCCAATTTTTAACATATATCAGTATTCCTAGATGTCCATTTACCATAGGGCATACCTGTGCCTCTGGATATAATGCTCTTATTAGCTCTATAAATTTGTCAGGCATATTGTACTCCCTCAAAACATCCCACATATACTTGTGCTGTATGGCATCAAAAGCCTTTTCTTGATCTATCACATAGAGATAGCCACCCAATCTGTTTTTCTGTGATTCATTCATAATTTCCCATATAACTATTATATCCCTACCAGGTATGGCACATGCTTGTGTCTGTGAGATCAGAATATCTGCAAAAGATGTTAATCTTTTGTTTTATTACCTTAGCCAGTAGTTTATAATCTGACGTTAGCAGACTTATTGGCCTCCAGTTTCTAATTTCAGTTTTATCTCCTTTCTTGTGTAAAAAGATAGTGACCCCCATTTTCATACTTTCAGACATACTCCCTTTTTGGAAAATGTCATTAAAAACCATTGTCAATATCTTAGAGGCCTCCTTTTCATATTTTTTATAGAAGGCATTGGGAATACCATCTATTCCTGGTGCTGTGTTGATTGTCAAGGTTTTAATTGCCTCCTTTACCTCACTTACTTTTATTTGCTCATTTAGGGCCAAAGCTTCTGCTTTCCCTAATTTGGGTAATTTTGCTTTTGTAAAAAAAAAAAACTGCTCCTTACTACCTTTTTGCTTCTGAAATGTTTGCTTTACATGTTCTTGTACTATCTGTTTTATATGATTTATCTTTGTTTGTAACACCTCTGCACTATCTCTTAGACCATACATTACTCTATTATTTATTCTCTCTCTTTACTACTCTCAAAAGGATTAGTTTGGCATTTTGTACCCTGCATGCCACTTTTTTGTTCCATTATTAATGATTTCACTCTGTTATGCTGATAACACTGCATTTGTGTTTTGATTTCTGTTATTTATTCAGACTCATCTATTTTACTTTGTACTTGATGTGTAGCAACTTATATACTTTTGCCCACAGACCCAAGTATTTTTTGTAGTTAGATATCTCCTTTTTTGTGATTCTTAGATTATCACTTGCTTCATATCATTTTTTGTATACTTCCACCATTCTGTCACTGAGTCATATTGTTTTAATACTGACTCTCTGACCCCAAACAAATCCAATATTTTCTGATTCCATTCTGGTTCTTGTGGTCTTTCAGTGTTCATTCTGCAAAACCCTCTTTTAAAGGTCATATGTTCACTTAAATCCATCATAACTTTTACTCCTAGGTGATCTGAGGTTTCTATGGGAATTACCCTAATTTCCCTAATCCTGGTTTCTTTTTTTAACATCCAAAATATATATTCCAGTTGACAGCTTGCCCTCATAATATGTGAGTTCTGGCTTTTCCCTTTCAGTTTGTAAACATCTTTTAAACCTCCTTTTCTTAATATGTTCTTGAACATATGTGTGTCACAGAATATTTTCCTTGATTGTCTCCCCGAATCTTCTTTTGCTAAACCACAATTAAAGTCCTCCCTCAAAGTACCAGTTTAGATGTATGCACATATGGTTCAACCAGACCCATCATTTAGGGTTATAAATAGTAATAATCCTCACAGCCCTTTGTCTTACATTTGCATCAATTATGAAAATTCTACCCGGTACTAGGTCCATTATGTTTATGACTTTTATGTCTTTTGTAAGAAAAACAATCCCCACCCCTGAGCACCTTTCTTCCCCAATAGACCATAGAGAGAACCCCCATTTCCAGTCTTTTTGTGCTTGTCTTAGTTCATCAATGGTGTGCAAATGTGTGTCTTGCAATATTATTATATCGCTTTGCGATTCACTCAGAATATTAAAAGTTATCACTCTCTTTTCCTATCTTATACTGTTTACATTGTTTGTAATATATGATAGGCAGTCCATTTATTTATGCAGATGTTTGTCTTCCTTCTCATCTTCAACCATCTTTTGCTTTTTTCCTTTTTTTGGAAATTTGTGTGTCTATGGTATCTCCATCCACTGTGTCTTCTGGGTCCGATATGTCCACACATGATGATATAGAATATGCTTCTATTGTGGCCCTTTCTTTATCTTGAGGGAGGGCATATCTATTTGTAAGTTCTATACCTTCCTTGTCTCTTTCTGCTGATAGCCTTTTCTGGAGTTTGGGTTGTGACTTTTTTCTGGATCTAGTCACCATGGTGAATTCTGTATCCTTTTTCCATTGGTTTTATTTAGTATCTGCTGTTCCTTTGTCCTCTTTGTTGTTCCCTATGACTTCTCTATCTTTCTGCTGTGCTGGTTTTTCATTTGGCCTAGGTGGGGGGTCAGGGGGCCTATCATTATTTCTTGCCTCATAAATTACTTTTTCCTCTTTCCCTTTTACCTTTTGGGCCACTGCTAAGTATACATCTTGCTCTGCTGTCTCCCCTGGGTCTGGTCTATTCTGGGCCGCCCATGGGCAGTTCAAGAAAAAATGCTCTTCTTCTTCACATAAACTATATTTTACCTTGTTTCTGCAGTCTGCCCCATGATGACCAATTATTCCACATGATCCACTTTTTATTTCCTTGCAGGAACTACTAAGATGTCCTTTGTTCCCTCACCTGTAGCAGGCCCTGGGCTGGCCTGCATTAAACACAACCACTCTATCCCTTCCCAAGAAAACACAGTTCACCAGGTGTTGAATTTCTCCATTTTGCTGCTTCAAGGTTACGTTGTATATTCATTTCCCAGTCCAGAGACACTCTTCATCTAAGATTGGTTTCCAGGGGCCATGCACTACACTTTTTTGTTTTAGCCAAAAGGTGATGTCAGAGACATTCACACCCTCATTTCTGAAAAACACTGTTACAATTTTAAAAGCAGGCTTAGTTAGTGGGATAGCTAAAAACTGATTCCATTGAGGTGTGTGCTTAATTTGATGAAATAGTTTCCAGAATCTGTCTAAACCCCCTGGATGTTTAAAACTTATGTCATACTCTGTGCTTCCTGGAACATGAATTAGGGCATAGATCTCATAAGGGTAAAATGTCATACATTCCTTTGAAAGCTGTCTTCCTATATAGATTCTATCAAGGGCATCTGCAGCTACCCCTTTAAATTTATGGTGAACTGCATTTCTCCTTTTGACTTGCTTCATTTGGTCCTCTGAAAATAGCTTTTCCCTTGTATTTCCTTTCCAGGCATTTTGTTTTCCATTAAACTATTTTTCACTTTGATCTCTATCTGATTGAATTGGTTTTTGTTCTACTTCCATGGGAGTTTCTTTACTGTCTTTTTCTGTTTATGCCTCTAATTCTTTGGTGTCATCTGTATTTGCAGAAACATTTTGTATTTCATCAGGTTTCTGAGCACTTTCCTCATTTTTAGTTTTTTTATTATTTCCTCATTCTGTTCTGTTTTCTTTTGAAATGAACAATTGGGTCTGTTGGGATCCCAACCTGACCCATCCACTGTTTTTTTCCAGCTTGCATTTAGTAAGGCATCCAACATCCAGTCTGGGGTATCATAGAATTCTACTGGACTTTCCCCCTCTAAATCAGATGCATTTCTCTCTTCTTGAGGGTCCCCATTGTTTTTTGTCTTCAGCTTCCCCACACTTCCTTTTTTTACTTTTTTTTGTTGTTTACTTTTTCCCTGGGATTTGCCTTTTACACTTGCTGCCTGTCTTAGGCTGAGTCTTTTCCAACCCTCTGTGGCCATTCCCTTTTGGGCATTTTCTTCTATTTTTTTCAGCCTTTCGGCTGAAAGAAACATACTATTCTGACGTTCCCACGTCAGCACAACTCAGCTGATTGTGACAAGCCGCTACCCTGTCACATTTTCTATTTTTTGCAAAAGGAGCTTCTTTTTAGATTTAAACATTTCTTCTTCTTTTTCCAGTTCAAGCAATAAAAGTGTTGTTTTTTGCGACTTACTGTTTGCTGCAGATTTTCCCAGTGCACCAGCAGTCTTTGCTATTTCAACCTTTCCCATTTCATTTTCCTTGCCACAATGTATGCTTTGCAAATCCTTTTCATTTTGTCCATGCTCTGAAATGTTTCTGTCGTTCTTCTTTTCAGAAACTGTCTCCGTAGGTATCAAGGCTGGGGCGAAGACCTGTCCCCCAGCCTCCTGCACATCCTCACTCATCGCTAAACCAACACAAACTGACATTTTCCAGACAACTGTCATGGAGTCCCTCTACTGGCAGAGTAGGGGACTTTTTTATTGAATCAATGATATACAATAACAGAAAGAAAAAAAACAAGGAAAACACAAGGTTACAACTGATCACAGTTCAGAAATAATAAAGAACAATGTTAGAAAATAGAAATACTGAAAATGCTAGTACCTCCCCCATAATTATGAACAGTGAAATCAGGTTTGAAACCATAAAAAATTCTTCCATAAATCTGATACATTAATTCTAGCATGACCAAGTTCATTACCATAAAACGACATCAAGTTCGGTGACACTTGAATTATTACTTCTTATGTGCTATAGATCTTTTGTTGTAACACCAAGGCACACCTAGCCTGCTATAAATAAAATCTACACAAAGAAAAAAATAAATGTAATGTGCTTCCATTATACCTATTCAAGCTTATAGGATATAAACCATAAACAATCATTTCATATGAAATAGAAGGGAGGTTCCTGTCACCACAACCTTTTATAATGTCACACCTAAATTGCTGAGAAAAAGGACATAGGAGATAGAAATGTTCTTGGGTTTCAAATACATCCAGGCAAGATTCCCTGGGGCACATGCGATCTACAAGTGGCTTGTGCTTATGAGAATTCCTAACCCCTAATCTGCCGTGACAAGAGAGCCATGTTGTATTCCATACTTTAGGAGGGAGGCGTTTATCAGTAAGTTGGTTATGAATACTGTCCAGCCTCTCTTCATAAGGCACCAGTTTACTTGGGGTCTCTAGGAAATGTTCAGTTAGTATAAAAGAATAAAAAGATCTCCTAGAGTGCATGGTGAGCTGTTGTCTGGTAATGTTCCACCCATGAAGTTTGTTGCAAGCTGAAGACAAATAACCAGGGAGATTCAATTTCTTAACAGATCTGGGTAAACCCTCAAGAGAGGTCCAGACCAACAAAAAATCATGTAATGCTGTCTTTAAAGTCAGTAACCATGTGGGGCATGTGACTGAAAAGGAAGGAACAATATTCTGGTATATAAAGATGCAAAAAAAGAACAAAACAGGGTTACTCATTCTGACCCGTCCATGACTATAGTCTTGATAAGTATGTATCCTTTTTACCGAGTTAAGCCTGCTCCCCCAAAACCCTTGAAAGAAAAGATTCATTAAGCGTACCTCTAGCTGGGAAGGTAAGGGGAAGACATGTGCTACATGCAGCAAAACAGGAACCACTAAAGAATATAGTAATGAGAGAGGTTTATTTTTTGAAATAAACATATTTTTCAAGCTGCCACTGTAAATTCAGCATTTTGAAGGACACAAGTCCAGTTCACAGTGGCATCATCTAGGCTACCGAATTGCAAGCCTAAAATGTGAACAGGGTCTAAAGAGACTAGTATATCGGCAAAAGAAGCAGGGGAATCCGAGCCCTGAGCCAAAGGGAATGGGTATACACATCCCTTGCTCTTATCAAGGTTTAATTTAGAACCTGATACATTTTCAAACCTAAAAAAATCCCATTGAAATATGGAGTCATCTAGATTAGGAGTGGAGCAAATGCATATATCATCTGCATATGTGCAAATATTGAGAATTAAGGTATCATCTTTAAATCTGATTCTGGGAATACTTTTGGAATTTAGGATTTTCCTCAGAAAAGAGTTTATTTAAAAGGTATACAACAAGGGACTTAGGGGGCACCCTTGACGCACCCCTCTCAAACCTTTAAAGGAGCATCTAACAATCCCATTTAGGTATGGGATAATGAAATATGAGACCTACAGAAATGCCAGCCACTGAATGAATTTATCTGGAATGCCATATTTTTTCAAAACCTGAAATAAATAATGGTGGTCCACCCTATCAAATGCATTTTCTTGATCTAAGGCTAGACTAAGGTATGGTGTAGCACTATCCTTATTTTGAGATGTCACTTCCCTCAAAAAGGCAAGATTATGGTAGATAGATCTTTTTTTATCACGCAGGACTGTGTTGGCCAAATTACTACTTCAGCTGCTGCTGATAACCTAGTCAGAAGAATAGTGGCCAGTATTTTATAGTCTATGTTTAATAAACTAATAGGGCACCAGTTTCTTAAATTATGTTTATCAACTTTTTTATATAGTAACATAACCAAGGCCTGGGATATAGCTTCAGGGAGAGAATGTGAAGTCAGTATGTCTGTAAAGACATCAATTAAGATGGGAACAAGTTACTGGGAGAAAGCAATACAAAATTCTGCTGCCAGACCATCTGGTCCAGGGGCTGAATTTTCTCTTCAATTTAGTCATGGCCCTATGAGTTTCATCTAATGTAACAGGAGCAGATAAACCATGCACCAAATCAGGGTCAAAAGCCAAAACCTCTATATCCTCAAGATAAGAGTCACCCCAAACTGCAGTAGAAGGGGTTCCAAACATGTTCAAGAGATATTGGTGTGCTATTTCTTGAATGTGGGAAATGTCTGAAAAACTCTCCCCAGTAATGGGATCTATCTCTTGGTCTAGAACCGTATGTAGAATTCTGTTCTGACAACTTTTGTAAATATCTAAAGAGGGCCTTGAGCCCTGTGTGCCAAACAGTGCCTCCTTCTTTAAAGATATAGCCCTATTATATTGTATATTGACCATTTTTAACTTGATTTCCTGAATAGCCATTGACAAATCTGTACCTTGCTCACAAGTGTGAGGAATAAGGGAAAATAACTTTTCCCTTGGGGTTAAATAATGCAGGTATTTGCATACTGCCGCTTTTGCAGCAGTTCGGATAAAAAAGGACTTGCATTCATTTTTTGTGTCTACCCACCACTCAGATAGTGTGCTGAAAGCCTCTAATGCAGTATATCTGGCCGATAACAAAAAGAAGAGTTGCTTGTCTATATTAGGTAATGATAATTATTCAACTTCCACCTTGGGAATCTATCTTTGCCATTTCGTGACTTAGAGGGGAAAATGCAATAAACTGAAACTGTTAAATGATCAGAAGTTTTACAGGGGAAGGTATGAGCTTGTGATGTAACAAGATTTTTAGATAAAAAATATTGTCGATTCTAGTGGCTTAAGGACCTTTGGAAAAGGTCTTAGCTCCGGTATTGTGCACTTCCATATAACTGTCTTTTAAATCCACAGTCTTTAAAATAAAATTTAAACAGTTAGTATCCCCAAACAGTTTTGTGGTACAGTCACCCTTCTCTTCTAAAGAGAGTGGACAATTAAAGTCACCCCTGAAAATTATATATTTGCTAGTATGTAAGTACGGCTGAATAAGTTTAAATATTTCTGAGTGTGCTGCAATACCTTGTGGAGTATATAAATTCACAAGCCTGAAGGATAGTGTGCCTAAGCAGCCATCCAGCAGTAATGCTCTGCCAGGAGAAATGTCTAGAATCCTATGTACTGAAAAATCAAAACCCCTTAAAAGGATCCTCACCCCGTCACAAATGTCCAGGCCCTGGGACGAAAAGGATGGTCCTATGTTTCAGGAGCTTTTTACCTGTGCCATTTCATAGGATGTTTTATTCTAGTGTCCTGTAGAAAAACGATGTTGTGAGGAAGATCTTTAAGTATTTGAAAAGTAGCCATCTGCTTTCTATAAGTTTTATTGCTCCAAGCATTTAAAGTAAGAATAAAGAGCTGCTGTTTCCCTTCCATAATGTCCTATATAGGGTTAAATGTCCTCAATAAACTTTTCTATGATGGGTATCTATCTGCGTAGCCATCTGGGAAGTCTGAGATTCTGAAAATAAATCTGCTTTAGCAGAGGAGGAGGAGGAATCAGAGTCACCATCACCCTCAACCATGTCCCCCCATTGGCATCTTTTCGTTAAAGCCTGAAACTTATTCCTTGTTACAATCGAGGAGGTTTGGGGAGGAGTTTTCTCTGCCTTTTTTTTGCTTCTTTTTTTCCTCTGACCCACTGGAGTGAACTGCGAAATCTCCGAAGGGGGAGAGGGGGTAACATGCTAACTATCTCCATTTCCTCAGGACCTGTGCTGAGAACTTCCTCATGGGATTGATCATTAGTCATAGGGGGAGACTCCTGAGTTACCAGTAATGCTTCTGAAGTCTATGGGATTTCTGAGTCATGTGAAATGTGGACCTCAGCTTTCTTTTTAACCTCTTGAGTGTGACATTTTTTAAGCAAATGAACAGGATCTAGTTGGGCTGTATCTAATCTGTTCTTTTCAGCCCAAGGACAGCCCTGGTAAGAGTAGCCTTCTTCCTCACAAAGATTGCACTTAAGGGGATTAGGACACCCTAAGCTAATGTGGCCATACTCAAGACAAAGATTACACCTCGGCTTGTCACACACAGAGCTAAGGTGAATGCATGAACCACATTTGTGGCAAGTTCTAGGCTGCCCTTGATAGAAACAGAGGCCCCTGTCCCTTCCTATGAAAAAACTGCCTGGAAGATGCAAAATGCCTTGTTCAGAGTTTTTCAACTGCACTTTCACTTTCCAATTTCCTGTCCATACCAAATCTTCATCAAGGATTGGGGTAGGGGCTTCTAAAATGGTACAGCACTGTCTAAGCCAATACTGGACATCGGAAATGTTTACCCCCTCACTCCTAAACAGCAAAGTGATGGCTTTATTGTAGATTTAGTGAGCGGACTAGGAAAAAACATTGCCGTAAGTTAGGATTGGAAACATGAGGATGCATAGCCCAAAACCATTCTAGAGTCTGGTTAGTTTTAAAGCTGAGATCATATATAGGTTCACCTTTTACATGAATGACTGCAAATAACTCATTGGGCTGAATTCCCATACCCTCTTTCAACATTCTGTGAAGAAAGGTTTTTCTGTCCAGTACTGTGTCTATGTTACCAGAGAATTTGAGAAGCACAGCATTTTGCCACGGTGCAGGTTCGCCTGCAGTTTTAAAGAGGTCTGCCATGTATAATCTCTTTAGTGTACCAGTTGTAGCTCGATGAGAAGACTCCTCTTCATGTCTCGGGACAATGTTATTTGTTGCTGTAGCTGCAGCCAGAGTCCCTGTATGATCATGGGAGGCATCCGGTATATGCCTAGCATCAGTGTCAAGTAAGTCCTTGTTCAGGGTGCAGTGGTTTGAGGGCAGGTTGTTACCAGTAGATGCACAAAACAGTCTGATTTCCGCTGCAGAAACAGGATGGGGAGAAGTCCAGCCGGTGCATTCCGGGCCATGATTCCATCCTGCAGCACACAATGCTGCCTCAGAGGACCATTCGTCTTGCTGTGAATCCATCGATCAGCCTTTACATAAGGAAGTAAAAGGAACCTCTGACAGTTTATCCACATCTGATACAACAGGTGAAGCCTCTGCATGCAATGATGAAAACTGAGATAGAATTGTCAGCAAGGGTGAACAGGGTTCGCGGTTAGAAGAAAAACTGTCCAAAGGCTGTGCAGCACTTTCCTCGTCATTCAACAGTTTGAGAAGGTATTCCTTATTAGATTTCAATGCATTACATAGCAATGCTTCTTGTGAAAGCCTAGAGGTACTGTGCTCTGCATCTGGTTGTGTAGCAACATCTGAAGGCCTCACATCTGTACAGTTTAAAGGGTTCAGTACCTGGTTTGAAGTGCTGTCCAAGGATTCTTTATCCAAACAAGTAGAAGAGGTAGTACCAATATCTTCATTTGGACTTTTTTCAGGAACAAAATGAGCAAATCCAGCCCTGCTACCTGCTGCTCCACCATCCTCAGTTTGGCCATCTGCCATGTTGGATAGCTGGACAAGGGTACCCCTACTGCTGGGTAGGGGAATTTCCCCTGTGTCCTGGCCAAATTTCCTCCATTTACTAGAAACACCACCAACAGCTTAATCTGGTTCAGTTTCAGTTGGTTACCATCTGTATCCCCACCCCCCCCGGATCACCCTTGAATAAGGGACTTCTAGTCTCAGTGGGCTAACCCGGTAAACAAAATTCAGTAAATAAATAAATAAACAAATAAACATCTGCATGGTCAGAGCCATGCTGATGTATTGCCATGATTTAGGAAAGAAAAATGAATGTGGTAGCATGTGACAGGAATGTGAGACAGTTGTCCTCCGCTAAGTGTTTCGACCAGTGCTGTAGCACATATCTCTAAAGCAGCAGTACTACATAAAACAACGTTAGTACCACATATGAACATATGAAATTTCCAGCAAAAAACAGGCCTCATGGTCTATTGAGTCTGCTTGGGTGTGCAGCTAGCACCTCATCTCTCAGCTGCCCCTCCCACCCCCCTCTTCCTAGTATCCCTTCCCCTTCCCTTGTCCTAAACCCTCATGAAACTGCCCACTGTCTGAAAGGGCACTTTGATGTCTGGTAAGATGTTCCACTTGTCCACCACTCTTTCAGTGAAAAAATGTCTCCTCATCTCCCTTCTGAATCTTCCCCCCTCCAATCTCAGTACATGCCCTCTTGTGTCCCTCCCCCTTCTGAACTGGAAAATCCGTTCTGTGTTGTGTTGGTCTTGTTTATCCCCTTCAGATACTTAAAGGTCTTGATCATATCCCCCCAATCCCTCCTCTCCTCTCCTCTCCTCCAGTGAATACATATTCAGCTGTCCCAGCCTGCCTTTGTAGGGGCTTGCTCTCTAATCCCTGGATCATCTTTGTGGCTCTTTGCTGCATCCCCTCCAACAATCTGATGTCCTTCTTCAGGAATTGGTGCCACTACTGCATGCAGTACTCCAGTTGGGGCCTGACCAATGACCTATACAGGGGCAGGATGATCTCTCTCCTTCTGGAGGAGATCCCTCTTGCAGTACAGCCCAGCATTTTGGTGGCATTTGCTGCCACCTTCCTGCACTGAGCAGAGTTGTTCATGTTCCCCATAATGATCACTCCTAGGTCCTTCTCCTCTGTGGAGCTCCCTAGGTGCATACTGTGTGATCCTGAGCAAGTCACTTAACTTCCTTGTGCTCCCAGGTCGCATCTGGAAACAAGCTTCGGCTTAGTGTGCTACTCCTGGTTAAACAATGTTCCCTTTCCCTTTCCTTACCTTTCTCTTTCCCAACTGTACCCCATTCAAGTGATAATACCTCCTCTGGTTCCTGGCTCTGAAGTGCAGAACCTTACACTTCTTGATGTTGAACCCCAACTACCATGTTTCCACCTACTCCTGCAGCTTAGTCAGGTCCTCTTGCAAACCCTTCCACCCCTCCACATCATCAGCCACAGCTCCCAACTTGATATCATCTGTGAACAAACTGATCTTGCTTTGGATCCCGTGTGAGATATCTGCAACAAAAATCCCAAACAGCACCGGCCCTAGCATAGATTGCTGTGGTACCTCTCTTATCACCACTCTCGGTGATGACAGCCCCACCACCACCCTTTGCTGCCTTCTCTTTAGCCAGTTTGTGATCCATTTCACCATTTTTGGTCCCACCCACACATATTCCAGTTTCCCCCCCAACCTCCCATGTGGTACTGAATCAAAGTCCGTGCTGAAGTCTAAATACAGGACAGCCAATGCATGGCCCTTGACCAGTTCCCTCTTCACCCAGTCATAATACTCTACAAGGATTGTTTGGCAGGATCTTCTTGCTACAAACCCATTCTGTTGGCCATCCTGGAGACCATTTTCCTCCAAGAGGCTCACTAGCCTCTCTTTTAGGATGGTCTCTATGAGCTTTCCCATGATCAATGTGAGGCTCACTGGCCTATAGTATAGTTTTCTGATTCATCCTTTGGGCTACTTTTGTGGCTGGGCACCACATGGGCCATTCTCCAGTCCTGTGGTACACATCCCGTGTCCAGGGATGTATTGAACAGGTCAGTCAGTGGCCCTGCCAGGACTGCCGCCAACCCCCTTAGTACCTTAGGGTGAATGCCATCAGGTCCAGGCAGTTTGTCCACCCTTAATGCCCTCAATCCATCTAGTACCCTGCTCTCTGTAATCCCTATATCTGTTGTCTCCTCCCCCCCACCAACCCCCCCTTGCCTGGGTTATCTGCCCCCTTCTCCTGCGTGAATACAGAGCAGAAGTATTCATTCAGTGCCTCTGCCTGCTCTGACCCTTTCTCCACCCACCCCCCATCCTTCTTAATCCTCAACAGCTGATCCTTGCTCCTTCTTCTCTCTTGGATGGAGCGGGAGAAGTCTTTTTCTCCACTTTTGATTTCCTGCACCAGTGTCAGCTCCCTGGATGTCTTGGCTGCCCTGACCAGTCTGGTAACCTCCTGGAATTCTCCATGTACATATCCTTATCGTCACCCCTCCCTGATTTCCTGTACTTTTGAAATGCTGCCCCCTTGGCCCTCAGCCCTTCCATAAACTCCTATGCCAGCCAACTGGGTTTCTTTGCCCTTCCCTACTTGCTTTTCTTCCTAGTGTAAAACTCCGTAGCCTCCTTTATGATGGCCCATTTCTGATCTGCATCCATGTGTGATTGCATACCTGCCAGGTGCATGCCCCAAATTTCCCCCATCTTCTTAAAGTCCACCCCACCAAACTCAATCAACCTTGTACCTGTGTCCCCTGTTTCCCTCCCCATGTTGAGCTTGAACCACACCAAATAGTGGTCACTCCCAGCCAGTGGTTCCTCCACTTCCAGATTCCTTACAACTTCCTTGTTATCCAGTACAAGGTCTAGAGTTCTTTCTAACTGAGCCAACCCCTGGACCAGCGGTATCTGGAAGCAGTATTGAAATGCTTCTAACAGGATCCACTCCCTTGCACTGGTCATGGATGGGGTGCCCCACTGCACCTCTGGTAGGTTGAAGTCCCCCACCACCACTGTGCTCCCCTTTCTGCAGATCCTCCTAATTTGTTCAGCTAATTCCTTATCCAGGTCACTCCCCTGAGATGGTGGCCTATACACCATCCCCATCCTCTGTGTCCTAGTCTTTGCATCTTGGAACTGCAACCATGGTGCTTCTGTCCTCCCTTCCTCCCCTTCCTCCCTTATGCACTTTATCCTCTCCCTTACATAGATCACCCCTCCCCCCCATTCCCTTTAGCCCTATCCTTTCTGAGTAACTTGAACCCTGGGATCATCATATCCCAGTCCTGGTACTAGGTGGCCCATGTTTCCATGATGGCTGCAATGACCACCCCCTCCACCGCCAAGACAGCCTGTAACTCTGCTGTTCTATTCCTTAGGCCTCTTGTGTTCAGTAAGACCACACTCCAGCCTGTCTCCTCCCTTTCCCTATCCCTGTCCCTATTTTCCCCCCTTATCCCTTCCTATGCCACTTTCCCACTGCCTTTACCCATAACTAGGGGGTGAGCTCACTAGCCTCCCCTTTCTGAATCCTTTACATAGAAACATAGACTTTGACAGCAGATAAGGACCACTTGGCCCATCTAGTCTGCCCATTTCCCTACCTACGGGATAGGCTACAGATCCTAGTTAACCAACAGCCTATTTCTTCCTACCCCCCAAAAGAATTGCCTTATGTCTGTACCATGCATTCTTGAATTCTCCCACAGTTTTAGACCCCACAACCTCCTCAGGAAGGCTGTTCCATGCATCCACTACCCTCTCTGTGAAAAAATACTTCCTCACATTGCCCCTGAACCGCCACCCCATCTTTAAATTGTGTCCCTTGTTCTTGCACTTCTTTTTCTGAAAGATGCTACCCTCTTGGACTTTGTTGATTCCACTGATGTACTTAAAGTTTCTATCATGTCCCCTCTCCTTCTTTCCTCAAGGGTATACATATTAAGCTGCTTTGTTCTCCCTTGTATGGCTTCTCTTGCAGACCCTGCACCATTTTAGTTGCCCTCCCTGGACTGCCTCTATCCTGTCTATGTCCTTGCGGAGATGGGGTCTCCAGAACTGGACGCAGTACTCTAGATGGGGTCTCACCAACTGTCTGTACAGAGGGATAACAACTTCCTGTTTTCTGCTGGTGATGCCTCTCCCTATGCATCCCAGTATACCCCCAGCCCTCCCTACTGCCTTCTCACAGTGCTTGCTAACCTTAAGGTCATCTGATATGATTACCCCCAGGTCCCTTTCCTTTTTTGTTGTTGTTACTACCTCCTCCCCATTGTGTAATCTTCCCTGGGTTCTTGTTTCCCAGGTGCATTATTTTGCACTTCTTTGCATTGAATCCTAGCTGCCATACTTCTGACCATTCCTCCAACCTTGCCAAGTCCCTTCTCATCCTTTCCACGCCTCCTTGTGTATCAGCCCTGTTGCAGATCTTTGTGTCATCTGCAAAGAGGCATACTTTTCCTTCCAGTCCCTCTGCAACGTCACTTATAAAGACATTAAAAAGGACTGGACCCATTACTGAACCCTGCGGTACCCCACTAGTGACCCCTCTTTCTTCAGAGTGGACTCCTTTTACAATTACCTTCTGTGTCCTGTTGTCCAGCCAATGTTTTATCCAGGCTACCACCCTGGGACCCACTCCATAGGGTGGTTAATTTGACTATTAATCTTTTGTGTGGGACTGTGTCAAATGCCTTGCTAAAGTCTAGGTAGGCCATGTCCATTGCCCCTCCCTGGTCTACTACTTTGGTCACCCAGTCAAAGAAATGTATTAGATTCATCTGACATGACCTTCCCACTGTGAACCCATGCTGCCTTGGATCCTGTGCCCCACTGGCCTCTAGGTACTCAACAATTCTTTCCTTTAGAAGTGACTCCATCACTATCCCTACCACAGAGGTCAAACTGACAGGTCTGTAGTTTCCTTTCAGCAGTCCCCTTGCCACCACCCTCTCCTAGTTTAAATTCACCTTTGTTGAAATATACCCCTCTATTCCCCATTTTAGTATTCCCTTCCCCTCCCTGCTCAAATGTATCCTGTCCCCTGCGTATAGGTTACTATTGCCCCAGGTCCTGCCTCAGTCTGACACTAATTCATACTCCCTGAAATGGCACCAATCCCTCAGCCATCTCATTGAACACCTCTATACTTTTTTTCCTCACTGTACTTACACATGGTACCGGGAGTACCTTAGAGAATGCCACCGACCCCCCCCCCACCTCATCATGCTACCTACCCAAATACTCAGACCTCCCCTTTACCACCTCTACTGTCTCCCCTGCCAAGTCATTTGTACCCACGTACATCACTATGTGAGGTTTCTTCCTCCCATTCTGTGCGCACTTAAGAAGTGCCTAACCCGCCCAGCCCGCAGTCAACCTCCGGAATAGCCTTGACCCAGATACGACTGTGCCTTTCTCCCCTTCTGCCCCATATGACCCCTTTCAGAATAGAATCCCCCAGCACTAATACCCCCATCTTCTTGTCCCATACGCCTCCTCCTGTTTTCACTGTCCGCATTTCCAGAGTCCACACTGCCCTGCTCCTTATTATCCTTATCCTCACTGTTTGTGACTACTACATCTTCCCCCCTGTTCCTGCCTCTTCCTCTGCCTCTGCCCTGCTTTTCCCCTCCCCTTCCCCCTTCTTTCTTTCCCATCCTGACTCCTGACTCCTGGGCCTTCACTACCTTTCTGCCCCCCCACTGACCTCTGACACCTCCACTACCACCTCTGATGCCATGAATGCAAACCTATTAACTGCTACCCCTGCAGTGGTGCCCCTCTCCTCCTTCCCTCTGCCCTGAGCCTTCCCTCCACTTACTGCCCCTCTGATTTCCTTAGCTCAATTCCCCATCCTTACATCCTCACAGGATTTAGCCCTATTATTCCTCTTCTGCTTTTCCCAGCTACTCCTCTCTGGGATCCCTCCTGCTCCAGTCCCCCTCCTTCACGTTCATCCAGCTCCCTCCAGAGCCCCTGTAACTCCTCTTCCAGTCTGCTCAGCCTGTAACAAATTGGACAACTCCCCCCCAGTTTCCATAGTATATTCATCCAAACAGTTGCCCCACAACCATTGCACCCTACTATCCTTCCTGTGCCTACCACTCTCACTCCATGGAACCCCCCATTCCATCCACTATTCCGATCTCTCCAGCCACCCTTATACATGCCCTACACACCCAGTGTAGTCCCCCCATAATGTCCCATTTTCCTTCCCTCCATTATTCACACTTAACTTAAATGTAACCTCAATTTCTTATCACAGTCTGTACAGCAATAGCTGGATACCATATGTGACCCTACTAGCTTGCTTCTGAGTCCTTCTTTACCCCATTGGTCCCTAGATTGCTATCTCAGTAACTCTAGCTAACACATTTATACATGACCTTGTCAGTCTGAACTTTACACTTTCAAATTTAAATATGCAGTTACTCCTCCTTAACCCAAACTTGTCAGTTTGACTATCAGACTTGCAAATTTAAAACATTTAAACCTTAAAATTGAACTAGTAAAAGCTTTGGTGCCTGAACTTTTTACCACCTGACTATTAGCTTTAAGAGTTAGATCATATGGGAAGTTTGCAGCTCCCTGAGCTACTCCCTCACATCCTTCAAACCCATCCCTCAGTGGTGTTTTAGTATTTAAGAAAGGCTGGTGAAGGGGGGAGACCTTTTTTTAAACCTTCCAGCACAGACCCCAGACAAGCCAGCAACTGTTAAAGAAAGATCAGCCTAAATTCAAAAACCACCAGCAAAACTTACAAAGAATCTCAGAGATAAATAAACTTTAAAAGTCAAACTTACCTCTTATTCAAACTCCCCTCTTACCTCTTCCTAAAGCAAGTAGAATGAATAGACGAAATGCCTCAGTGAATATTTGAAGAGAGATTGAAATTAAAATCCAAACAAACTTGATTGGCTGCTCCGTTACTGGGCAAAGAAACCCCTCCACCAGCCACAGACTCCAGACAGGCCAGCAACTGTTAAAGAAAGATTTAAGCTAAATCCATCCAGCACAGTCCCCAGACAAGCCAGCAACTGTTAAAGAAAGATTAGTCTAAATTTTAAAAACCACCAGCAAAACTTAACAAAAAATTTCAGAGATAAATAAACTCTCAGAGACAAACTCACCTCATATTCAAACTCCCCTCTTATGTCTCCCCACAGCAATTAGAATGAACAGAAAAAATACCTCAGTGAACATTGAAGAGCGATTCAAATTAAAATCCAAAGAAACTTGATTGGCTGCTCTGTTACTGGGCAAAGAAACCTCTCCCCCAGCCACAGACCCCAGACAAGCCAGTAATTGTTAAAGAAAGATTAGTCTAAATTCAAAAAACACCCACAAAACATACAAAAAATCTCAGAGATATATAAATTCTCAGAGACAAACTCACCTCATATTCAAACTCCCCTCTCCCCTCTTACCTCTCTCCACAGCAAGTAGAATAAACATATATGTCTTCCTTCTGATCTGTTGAGCATGTAGTTGTTTAAAATTTTGTTGTGCAGTGCAGCATTTGGCTAAAAGAGCCCAGTTTCTTCTTTGTTTTTGTTTACATTTGTGTGCCTGCCATGTTGTTCCTCCGACCTGTGCTGCCTACTGCATGCACACAATGGCAGTCTGCTTTGTTTATAACTGGTTAGGCTTCCTGTGTGATGCATGCTCCCTTCTGTGCTGCTGGAAAGTTTTCTATCAATTCCCACAAGAAAGAATAACAAAGTCAGTGGTGAATGGGTTAATTTACAAAGGAATGTAGCTAACAGTGGGTGGTAACTTGAGACATGAGCAGATGCAAGGCTGAGAGACAAGTTAAATTCTCCCGGGTCATACCTGAAAACAGGCAGTCTCTACCTAGTGTTCCTACCTGGTCAATAAAAATTAAATAAATGGCATTATGCTCCAGTGACATTTTAAGTAAGATCTGTGGCTTCTGTCTTTTGCCAGCAATTGTTCATCGCATTATTTAAGAAGCATTAGTTGAATGAGTTCCTGTACAGAACTTTTTTACTGCTGTTTGCTACCAGTATGTGCCCAAAAATGCAAACCATGTTTATTTTGCAACATACAGTACCTCAAAAACAGGGATTGGGCACAAGCAGGAAGAATACTCCAGATACTGTAAGAATTCAAAGACAATACTCTGTTTTAAGTAAAATCCCCAGTAACATAGTGAGTTCAAACTGCACTTCCTCAATTTGTGAAAGAGCACTGCAAGCACAAAATGAAACTACGACACAGAGGAAATGGGACACCTAGGAGTCAGGCAGCTGAAAACAAGGAGAGAGCCATATACCACTCATCCCCTTTTATTACTATTTTACTATTTACTATTACTATTACTAATATTTTTAGAATGTGGCAGTAGTGCAAACATGAAGAAAGTGGCATGGGTTCTAATCCCAACACATGATTGCTGCACAATGTGTCAACAAGCTTTGAATGTGGTAGTACCGTGAACATGCAGAAAGTGGCGTATGTTCTAATCCCACCACATAATTACTACACAATGTGTCAACAAGCTTTACAGGTTTTTGTTTGACATGGCAAACAATATCTGTACTCAGACAGACATAGGAAATGCAAACAAATAAAAAGGAAGCACAGCAAGAAAGAGTAAGAAAATGAACAATGTTATGCAAAGTACCAGATAGTTATGCTTGCTATATGAATAGCACCCTGTGAGATGAACAAGGTGAAATTGGTATTTCTATTCAGTTGATTGTCTACAACTTAGAAATATTCAACATTTCTCACTAGTGAGATTCTTGGTCCTTGAACTTTAGAGAGTAAAATACACACATCACAAAATGTTATTCTGTTTGCACCGCAAAACCAGCATAGATACAGTAGTCACTCTATAACAGTGGCAACAAGTCAAGAACACATACTGCTTATCAGACTAGAAGTCTCCATGGAAGATTTTCTTTACAGAAGTGTCATGATAAAACAACAAAACTAGTAAAATAATAAACCTAGTAGACCATGGAGGGGCTGTGGACATGGCCTACCTAGACTTTAGCAAGGCATTTGACACAGTCCCACACAAAAGATTAATAAACAAGTTAGCCAGCCTGGGAGTGGGTCCTAGGGTGGTAGTCTGGGTAAAAAATTGGCTGGACAACAGGATGCAGAGAGTAATAGTAGATGGAGTCCACTACAGAGAAAAGGGGGGTTACTAGCGGGGCACTGCTGGGTTCAGTAGTGGGACTGGTCCTCCTTAATGTATTTATAGGTGACATTGTGGAGGGACTGAAAGGAAAAGTATGCCTCTTTGCAGATGACACAAAGATCTGCAACAGGGTTGATACACAAGGGGGAGGAAAGAATGAGAAGGGACTTGACAAGATTGGAGGAATGGTCAGAAGTATGGCAGCTTAGATTCAATGCAAAGAAGTGCAGAGTAATGCCCCAGGGAAACAAAAACCCAGAGGAAGAGTTCACAATGGGGGGGGGGTACTAACAACAACACAAATGGAAAGGGAACTGGGGGTAGTCCTATCAGATGACCTAAAGGTAGGCAAGCAATATGAGAAGGGAGTAAGGACGGTTGGGGGATACTGTGATGCATAGGGAGAGGCACACCAGTAGAAAACTGGAAGTTGTTATCCGTCGGTACAGACAGTTGGTGAGACCCTATCTGGAGTACTGAGTCCAGTTCTGGAGATCCCATCTCCACAAGGACATAGACAAGATGGAGGCAGTCCAGAGGAGGGCAACTAAAATGGTGCAGGATCTGTATCAGAAGCCATACAAAGAGAGACTGAAGGAACTTAATATGTATACCCTCAAGGAAAGGAAGGAGGGGGGATATGATAGAAACTTTTGAAGTACCTCAAGGGAATCAACAAAATCCAAGAGGGTAACATCTTTCAGAAAAAGAGATGTGCAAGAACAAGGGGGCACAATTTAAAGATAGAGGGGGGACAGCTCAGGGGCAATGTGAGGAAGTATTTTTTCATAGAGAGGGTGGTGGATGCATGGAACGGCCTTTCTGATGGGGTTGTGGGGTCAAAAACAGTGGTGGAATCCAAGAATGCATGGGACAGACATAAGGCAATACTAGAGGGGGTAGGAGGAAGTAGGCTGTTGGTTAACTAGGATCTGCAGCTTCTCCAATAGGTAGGGAAATGGGCAGACTAGGTGGTCCAAGCTGTCCTTATCTGCTGTCAAAGTGTATGTTTCTGTGTTTCTAAGCATAAACCCAGGCTTGAACCTTTATGATCTGAAATGGGAGGCTGTCCAAAGTTAACCTAAGACCATTGCATCTTATGCTACAGGAAGTAATTCATTTCACAATGGGGAATCTTACCATAATCTTACTACAACTACAGACCTATCTCCATACTCACCCCTCTCTCTAAAGCCCTTGAGTGGATAGTGGCAGACCAGTTAATCAAACACCTGAACCAATACCAATTTCCCTGTCCTGAGCAACACAGCTTCCGATCAGGTTACAGTACTATTATGGCCTTGCTCAAATTCACCAGACACATTCACCATTCAATTGATCAAGGTCTCCTGGTTGGGACAACATTCATTGACCTATCAAAAGCATTTGATACAGCGCATCATGAGAGCCTGCTGGATCAACTGTCAGCTATGGAACTATCCTCAGAATCAGTAGACTGGTTCAGCAGCTACCTTCACAATCACTCACAAAAGGTCAAAATAGGGAGGAACACCTCTAATAACTTACCAGTCCACTCAGGGGTCCCACAAGGATCAACTTTGGGACTCCTACTGTTCAGTTTATTCCTAAACAAACTGCCATCTGCATGCCCAGGCCAAATGCTCCTATACACAGATGATGTGGTCATATTCGACAGCAACCCTAATCCCAAACAATTGGTGGTGAATCTCCAAAAAGGGTTCTCAGCCACTGAAAAATGGTTTATGGATCACAGACTAGTCATGAACTTCAAAAAAACTAAGACTATGATGTTCACCAGCACACAGAGCAAGCATAAGGCCTCCCCCCCTTGCAATCAGGAATGCCAATGGGGACCCACTGGAACACGTACAACAGTTTAGGTACCTGGGCATCCTACTCGACTCTACACTTTTGTATGCCCAACACATCAACAACACAGCAAGGGTGATTAATACAACAATAGGGATCCTATACAGACATAGACACTGCCTAACACATGAGGCATTGAATCTGACCATCAACAGCTTGATAGTCTCTCTTATTGACTATGGCCTGGCAATCTACAGATCGGCAGCAGACGCAGCCCTAAACCGCATCACCACTGCACTAAACAAAGTGTGCCAACTGCTCACAGGTGCAGAAAGACTAATGCACATCTGTGAGCTCTACACATGGGCAGGTTGGCTACAACTGAAGGACAGAATAAACTACCAAACCTTCCTCATCACCAAGAAATGCTCCCTTAACCAACTACCCAGAGGGGTCCAGAATCTCCTAACTCCACACTCAAGCATTTGATCCACAAGGAACTCCTCCGCTCAGACCTGCAAAGTTCCCAGATACCACACAACCCTGGCACAATGTGCCTTTTACTATCATGCTCCACTATGGACTGATGCTTAACCTCCTGACATTATCAATGCCACATCTATTGGTTCATTCAAACACAGATTTTGGTAGCACATAATACAATCTATTAAATGTGATTGCTACCATTAGTACCCTCCTGGAGCATCAACCAACTACCTGTACTTACCTCCTGACAAACTCATTGCATTGAGGGACCCCAATCCCAGCACTTTAGGTTACACCTACCCCTCCAATCATGACATTGCTCCCACTTCCCTACCCCCTCAGATGCTCCCAACTACCTTACTCCTTCAACTCATGTTTGCAACCCCTTTTTCTTCTCATCTCAGAGAGATTCCAAGTAGGGTGTTAACCTCTGAAGCCGGCTAGCTGCTATACTGCCTACACTGTTTAATGCTGTTGTACCTTGTAATATGCCTGGACCGTATGTAACCCTGTCATCTGTATTGTATTGTCTATGTAACTGACATAGAACCTATAAATGAGCATCTGCTCACTGTGTAATCCAAGACCTCAATAAATAAATAAAAAAATAAAATAAGTAAAACTTAATAGGTATTTAATTATAAAGTATGACCCTGTGAAAAGAAACAGTAATATTTATTCATGTTTGGGAAAATGATTTAATCAAGCACTTCCACTATGGAGTAGCCAACAGCTATTATCTTTTTACAGCAGCATGGGCAGAGCTCTGCAGATGTTTTGTGATCACTGTAGGAGAAAAAGGGTCTGTGAATGGAACACCACCCTGCGTTCTTCTGCAGTGATGCACCAATGTCTGTATAGTGCTCACTCCATTGGCACTGTCCTTTGCCAACAGAGCTTCCCTCCATGGAATAGTCAACCCCACAGGCACAATATTTTAGTTCCACACTTCCATCAGAACTGCACATGTGTGAGTGAGTATCATGCATGTACAGTTCCATTGCCAATGCTGTCTTGCAAATGACAAACCAATGCAGCTCGACAGCTGTGCCATCCACTCCAAAACCACTGCTGCCACTCCAAAAGCTGCCGCCATTCTGATAGCCATTCGCCAACACTCTGATTCCCATGCCCCACTGCCAATACATGTAAAAGCTCTGCATAGCTGTATCAACTCTGACCAGAGGTTGTTATATGGATGATACTACCTTGCATCTGGCTAGTTCTAGTTGATATGGGTAAATCTGATTTACAAGCTACTTTCAACATCATGCAATGTGATCTATTCAGAAATAAACTGATGCTTAATGCATCAGAAACTAAGGTTATGCTACAGTATTCACAATGAAAGATAAATGTCCAGCAGATTCCTCTGATTTCTCTATTCCCACTGTGATGGGTGATAAACTGAAATTAGTTACAGTATATAATTACTTGGGGCAGTAGACAAATAACAACATGTTCTTTGTTGAACACATTGATATCCTTTGCAAAAAATTCAGAGTGAGGCTAGGTTTTTTTTTTAGGATAAAGAGCTTGTTTGCAGCTGATGTTCAACAACAGGTTGGTACAAGTGACATTCTTGCCACTCCTAGACTATTGAGACCTAATATACAGGGGGTGCCCCTTGGGTCATCTTGCCAGGTTACAAATATTACATCACTTTGCTTCATAACTGACCTGAGCCTTAGAAAACACTATTGATCCCTCTATTCTGCCCTAGGCTGGTCCTGTCTCAGCACAAGGATCTCAGCAAAAGATCTGTGGATCTACTATGCCCGACTCAATAATTTAACATCATATATCATGGAATTCTTTCAAGGGACTGCATGCCCATATGGCCTAAGTAGCAACTCAGTGATCTACGTAGAAACTCCATAATTTTGTACCTCTTACGGTAAAGCTACAATTCAGTTGGCTTTCCCCTACACTCTGGAATAAGTTGTAGACTGTCCTTAGACTGGGAAACCTAGAAAGTTTTATTATCTTTAAATCAATGATTAAAAACCATTGTACAAATAGTTGTAGCTGCCATTAGGATTTATTTATAATCCTAGAGTGTCATGACTTCCTCAAATGCTTTTTCTTCTCCCATTGAAGAATGGTACAGTATACTTCACAACCACCACATGTCATGTAATTGTGCAGTAAATTTAGTACTTGCTCTGTCACTGAGCCTGGTGAACTTGGATTGTCTGTAATTGCCGTGATTTCTTTTTGCAGACGTACCCTGTAATTAGATAGTCCACCACTGCTGACTTTGAATTAGGCATGTGTGAAAAAAAAACTTTCACAGGAAGAATTCAAGCAAATGTCTGACTTTCACTTCTGGAAAAGTTCGGAAAGCCATTTCTAAACTTTTGCCGAAATTCCGCCTGCAATCGTCACCTGACCCATTTGCCAAAAATAAGCCCTGGTGGCTTGTGGTCCCTCCACCCACCTGCCCAACATGTAAACAACATATCCCTAGTGGCTAGCGGTCCCTCCCCCCGGCTGGCCTGCCCACTGAGCTGTCAATGAATGAGCGCATTCCTGTACAGGTATGTGCTCGTTCATTGACAGCTCAGTGGGAGGGCTGGTCATGGAGGAGAGAGGAGGGCTGTGCTGATCTGCCCGCTGGGGTTTACGATGGGGGTGGGAGCTGGATAGTGGGTTATCTGCTGGGGTGGGGGGGGCACTAGACCACCAGGGAATAAAAATTTATTCGGGGACTGGGGATCAGGGATGGGGAGGGGACCACAAGGGATTTTTTTTTAAACAGTACTGATGGAGATAGGGATGGGGGTTACTGTACACTTGGGGGGTGACTGGGTGGTGGAAAGGGACAACTAGCCACCAGGACATTTGTCGGGCTGTGGGTACTATTGGGCAGGGGATGGGGGAGGGATCACTATTGAAAACCAGGGGAATGTTTTTTAAAAGTTAGGCGGGTGATCTGGTGGGGGAATGGACCGCTAGTCACCAGGGATAGATTGTTTTCAGGTGGGGTGCGTGGGGGGGGAAGGGCCACCAGGACTTAATTTTTTAAGGGATTTTGCTCAAAACTTTCACAGACTTTTTCTGATCTACCACAGGCTGAAATTTGGAAACTTCCGTGAAAGTTCCGAGATTTTCGCAGAAGTTTCGCAAAGGCAGAAAAACCCACTTTCACCCATGGCTACTTTGAATTGCCTTGTGACTGCCTTAATATTATTTGCTGACATGCAGCTAGATATGCATTTGTTTATCCTATCCAAAACACCTTTTAAATGAGCATAGCTCATTGGCCCTGTCTCCTGGAGGAACAAGAAAAATACAAAATAAAATGCAAATTTGCTGCAATGAGAAGGTAATGTCAGTTTTCAGAGATGAATGCAGAGTGGCTACATGTTCATGATAGCTTTTGGTGTCAAGGCAGAGACCTGTTTGGCACTCACAAACAGGTGTTTCATGCTTGCGAATGTGCGAGTGACTGTAGGGTGTTCTCAATTTGCTCATATTAGGAGGTTGCTGTCAGGTTGATTGAGAGTATGGTCACAGGGAATGTTTGTAAGCCAGCTAGCATATGTATGTACTGCTATATCTAATGTTTTGAATGGGAGTATAATCAGTCTCTGTTTGCATTCACAGATATAATCACATAGTTATTTAAGATGAGACGGGACTATAGGTCTATCCTGTCTACTCCTCTTAACTTCATAATGTGGGGGTCAAGAAGCATGCCATTCAAACATGTACTAATTCATAGGGCTTTCTCACCCTCCCTGCTGCTCATGGAATCCTGTAATTCCCTTGTTAAGTATACATGTATCCAGTTTCACCATGAAGGCCTGAACTTTCTCTATGTCCACTGTCTCCTGAGATAGGCTATTCCAAAGGTTCTCCAAACTCTGGGAAAAGAGGTTCCTAGTGCTACCCCTAAATCTACCAACTTTGAGCTTCCGGACAAGTCCCTTTATCCTGCTAGAGCACACCAGATTAAATATTGTAGCTTTACTTGTTTACCCTTGTCAGTACTCTCCAGTATGTGGAAGACTTATATCATGTATCCAACCCCTCAGCCCCCCCCTTTTCTCCAGAGTGAACCTGTTAAGAACCTCTAGTCTCTCCTGAGAACATTTATCTTCCATACCCCAATCATTTTGGTGCTCCTGTTTGCACCCTCTCTATTGCTTCAAAGACGTTTCTGTATCGGGAGCCCAGAACTGCACACAGTATCCTAGGTGGGGCCTAAGCAGGGCCTTGTAAAGTGATTGGACTACTTACACGTTTCTGCTGGTTACCCCCTATTGATGCACCCAACATTCTTTCAGCCTTCTTGATGGAAGTCATCCACTGCTTGTCATGGTTTAGCTCCTTGTCAGTTATGACTACAAGGTCATTTTTCTATTCTGCTGTAGCAAGTCAAGCCTGACTCAGTGTGCAGTAACTATGTCTGTTTCTTCCCAAGTGACTGTTCACCAAAAGGGAATCAATAAGGATTTGCTTGGGAAGACCAGATGAACCTTGAGTCTTTTTCTGCCATCATTTTTGTATGTTTCTATGCTGATTGCACTTGGCTACATTGAATCTAATATTCCAGGAGTTTAGCCAGAAACTTGCACTTGCCATCCTTAAGTATGTCCCCATCCTCAAGGGATTGCTACATTCTGGCTAACTTAGTGGCATCAGCAAACTTAAGCAGCCTGCTGGGGACTCCAGTTTCCAGATAACTGATGAACATGTTGAAAGCAGTAACACCAGCACACTGATCTATGAGAGATACTGCTGAGAACCCCTCTCCACTCAGGGTAGTGAGTAACCAACCACAACCACCTGCTTTCTGACCAAACCTGTTAGCAATCCACCTTGTTTATGCTTCATGCATACCACACTGGTGTAACCTGACCAAAAGCTTATTATTCATCCCCAGTGCCCAAGGGCTTTTTAATGTTACAGTTAGAATTTACCTAATTTACACATACTCATTATATTGAGAATGCAAACCTGACTTTGTGAGAGGGAATGTAAGCTCTTTGCATATTTTGCCCATATGTTGATTTATTTGTTTATTTAGTTGTTAATCCAGATTATTCATTGAGCAGCAATGCCTGTTTACTAGAATATTGGGTGCAACAGCAAAACACATACTAACAATTTACAAAGTACAAAGTGCAGGGCATGAAATAATAACTAAACAATAAACACCTTCAACAACTCATAAGTGAACAAAAATTAATTATGGAGGAAAACAGTATGTTCATGACAAAGGGTTACCAAAGTGTTCCATGAGGGTCAGTTTTTCATAACAGTGGAGGAATTCAAATAAGCATCTCAGGACACTCTTGCCCAAAGGGGAAAAAGTAACCATTTAGTGAGATAACTCCCTGACAGAGACTTAGGAAAAAGCATCTCAGTATGATGCATGTAACAGTGGACACCAAATAGTGTGGAGCATGCAACACTGGACACCAAACAGCATGGTATGTGAAACAATGGACGCCAAACAACACGGTGCATGCAGCAGCGGACACCAAACAAGTGTGTAAGTTAAAATTTTTTATTTATCATTATTTAATCAGTAAAATACAGCAAACATTAAAAAATTGTATACTTAGAGGGCTGGATATTCAAAAGGGTTGAGCCATGTGCAATAGGTTGCGCCTGCGCAAGTCCGAAATTGCGCCATTCTGCGATATTCAGCAGGAGGCAGTTGCACCCCCCAAGTCATGCTGAGCAACAGCGCAATGCTAATGAAGGCATGCTCAACCTGAGGGGGAGGAACCATGCATAAACTGCACAGCCCGATATTCAGCCGGGCTGTGCAGAGTAGTGCAGGTGCAACCCCCTACCTGCGCCTGCACAACTTTGAGACAAAAAAAAAAGGATCAAGTCGAGGGCCACCCACAGGTGAGCTGCCACATAGCAGGGCGCAACACAGCAGCTGCCACCTCTGGGTGGCCCTCCATTTGTTCCCTGTGCCCCCCTGCTGCCCGATCCACAGGCATAATAGTACCCCCATAGACCCATCGCAGGCAGAACACACCTTCCACCAGCCCGATCGCGGCATACTGTATAGGAACCTCCTGACTGGCCTGATTGCGGCATACAATATAGGAACCCTCCCGACTGGCCTGATCATGGGCATACTGTATAAGAACCCCTCAACTGGCCGATCACGGCAAAACGGAACTGAACCCCCACTGGCCCGATCAAGGGCATAACAGAACTGAACCCCCGACTGGCCCAATGGGGCAAATGGAACTGAACCCCCGACTGGCCGGACATATGGCAAAACAGAACTGACACCTCCGACTGGCCTGATCATGGGCATAACAGAACTGAACCCCCCACTGTCCCGATCAAGGGCAAATGGAACTGAACCCCTCACTGGCCTGATCCTGGGCATAACAGAACTGAACCCCCCCACTGGCCCGATCATGGAGCAAAACAGAACTGAACCCCCTCACTGGCCTGATCCTGGGCATAACAGAACTGAACCCCCGAATGGCCCGATCGCGGGCATAACAGAAATGACCCCCACTAGCCCTATCGCAGGCAGAACAGAGTTCAACCCCACCCAAAGACCAATATCCTGGTGGTCCAGTGGACCACGAAGCCTGATCACAGGCATTAGAGTCAAACCCCCAAGGTCCAATTTCTCTGGTGATCTAGTGGCCCCCACCCCACCCACCCACAGAGCCCCACCACCTGCTCCCCCGCCGGGCGGGCGGCACCCCACCCACTCACCCCACCGCCAGCTGACGACTGCTCAGTATATCGCCTGAGAGCCCAGAAAGAGCCAACGGGCGCATATTGTGGTATAGGTAATCCAGATATGTGAATGAATCTCATTCATTCACATATCTGGACTGCCTTGTAGGCGGGCTAGCACGCACCATTGGCTCTTGCTCTGAACCAAAGGGCGGCAGCCCTACTGAGCAGTTGTCAGCGGGCGGGCGGGAGGCAGGTGGTAGCCGCTGGCTGACGGGGGAGCGGGAGGGGCTCCATGGGTGGTGGGTAAATACCAGATCACCAGGGAAATTGGACCTGGGGGTTTGATCTCTAATGCCCGCGATCGGGCTAGTGGGGGTATTTCGTTATGCCCTGATCGGGCCAGTTGGGGGTTCAGTTCGCTTTGCCCACGATCGGGCCAGTGGGGAGTTAATACTGTTATGCCCGCGATCGGGCTAGTGGGGGAGATTTACTATGCCCTCGATTGGCTGCAGGGGAGCGTCGGTCCCCGACGGCTGCTGCCTGGCAGGGCTCCAGGCACAAGTTGTCGCGGATCGGTGCACCTGCATGCTAATGGCATGCAAATGGAGCCGTAAGTAGATGCAAATGGCCCCCCCTGTGCCTTGCATAACTTATGGCCCCATTTGCATGTCACCTTTTGAATACTGGAAATTTGCGCATGGTGCAATGGAACTTGAGCCACCACATCTTGAATGCTCCACTCTGACCACTTGCGGTGGCGCAAGTTCCACTGTGCCATACACAGTGGCTGTGGCCAGGGGGCAATATTCAAAGGAGTTGCTCAATAGCGCAACTCCATTGAATATCGCCCCGGCCACACACCTGCGCAACTTTTTTGAGCAGCTCAAGGGCTTGTACCACAGAATGGTGCAGTTTGAATATCCAGCCCACAATATTTACATACATGACCATTCAGAAATGTTCCAAGTGCAGCAATGCAATTACTTCTCCCAAAAAGTCAGTTTTAATTTCTTTTTTAGGTTTATTATATGTTTTGCAACAACTTTTTAGTCTGTCAGTGTTACTAGCCCATAAAAATGCATCTTCCTTTCTTCCTTTCACTTCATCATTGTCTTTGCAGCATGGCCATAAACATTTGCCATCTCCACTCTAATGCAGAAACTTAGAATCAAGTATTTGTTTCATTTTGGCAACTGATGTGAACTTGTCCAATGTAAAATATCTTTGAATAATGAAAGAAACTGGCTTGCTCGTGTGTGGTCATACTTTTTTCTTTCAGCGTGGGGGTTGAATTCGAACCAGATGATAAAGGCTGGTTTGTGGTTTGGCTGTCACATCTGTTGGAGCAGCACCTGACACATTAATGGTTAGCTTGGCAGCAGCAGGCATAGCAGTCATCCAAGATCTCAATATACAGAGAGGGTCCATGGGTATCTTGCATGTGATTGGTCTCCTTCACAGAAAGCATGTATACGGGTGAAGTGTGGAGTTTCCGCTACTTCTGTTTATCCACAGGGCATATATTTTCTCATGAGCCATCCTCCATTCTGCATGGTGTGCAGAAACAGCTGCTGTCTCTGATTGCCAGAACACCCTCAGCCATAGATCGTACATTCTGGACCTTTCGTGTGCCAGGTTATGTTTTTTGCTCCGGTCCTGCATTTCTTTTAATTTTGTCATCACTGACCCAGAAAAATAATCTTCAAAAATGACTGCACCCTTTATTGGCAGGTTCCCTGGTTAAATTCTTTTTGTAGGATCGAAACAGCTGAGCAGCATTTGCAATCACAGCATGCCATGACTGCATATGCCGAGAATGCATGTGGCTGCACCACAGCACTCTCACTTTCTGAGGGGCTTTTTCCATGTCTGGATCAAAACAAATGCCCATTTTATGGGACAGCCATACAGTGTAGGAGCCCAGTAAGCAATAATACATGATAGAGTGGGTGATATTGGGCTATACTGAATCACCCAGAGGTGTAATAAGGCCTGATGCCACAGGTGGAGGGCCTTATAGCCCCTGAGAGGCCCAGCATAACCCATTACCACCCACCCTGGAAGGTATTATTGAGCTTAGAAAATGGGCTATAGGTAAAAGTTATACAAACTATTTAAAAAAAATAATAAAAAACAAGTAAAAAGCAGTGAAGTCACTTTTGCTGTAAAGTAGTTCCTGTTTTAGTGCCAGCAAAGGGCACTGCTGCTATTTAAATTTGTTAGTTTTTTCCACTTTTCATTTCTTGTTTCCTAGTTTGTTAAAGGAAAGCACCCCCCCGCACACACACACACGTAAAAAGTGAGAAAGTAAGCACAGTATTTTAGGGCTTGTGTTCCTTGGATAAACTTTGCTGTCAGTTCTCTTTCCCTCTCCCCCACCTCGGAGTTGCTGTTAGAGTTTGTAAGCCTACATGGATTGTCAGCACAATTCTGAAAGGAATGGAAGTTAAGGAGCCACTGCCCACTTTCAAGTGTAGTGTGAGTGTCCAGCGCTAAGTTAAAAAAAAATTTTTGGGTGGTGTGAGTTGTCAGAGGAGCAGCCTTAAGGGTGAAAAAAGGCAGTTTGTGGTTTTGGCTCCCAGACCTCCGCCATCAGGTTGTGGTCAGCAGTAAGTTACCCTGGTCCTTAATTCGCTGATTTGTGTTTTTTTGTGACAGCCGACTGTTAGTGTGAGAAGGGATGGGAAGCAACATTTTTTGTGAGGTTCAGGAAGGGGGAAAAATGTAATTTTTGTGAGAAATTGAACTGCTCAGATAATAGTAATGAGCAGGACAGGGGGGTCCCTTGCTTAATGAGCAAAAAAAAAGTGGTAGCAGATCGACTTTGAAAATTAAGGGTGCCCAATAGGACCATAAGTAATGGGACACCCCAAATAGGAACTCATTTTTCACTGGGCTCTATTGAAAAATAAATGCATGCCTGACCACTGCTTTCAGCCAATCAGCATGTTTTATTTTTCAAGCCCATTTTCTGATGAAATATTATAGGAGACCTATTTTGATTTATACTGACTCTCTCACCAATCTGTGATGGTCACCTCTTTTTCAATAGTGAGCACCCAGATGTTCCTGATGTGGGAATTTGGCACAGTAACAAAATGCTGAACAGTGTGGTGATCATTTCTGAGGTCACTACTGTAGATATGATCACCAGTGACTCTGTGACAGTCTCTGCAATTTTCACACATGTAGTAGATCACTACAGGGTGAATAGTGGCCTGCTCATGGTGCCAGTGGCATGTCTGGATTTTATCTCGGTAGTTGCATGTATAATTCTTAATATAGTCTAATACCATCAGCAACCAGTCCTTGGGAATTTTCTTTCTCAATGATGTGAATTGGCGATGTTACCAGGATGCCACATGTATATGTTTACCCAGGGCCGGCCTTAGCTAGGTGCAAACTGTGCCCCTGCACCTTGGGGGCCCATACTTTTTTCTTGAGGAAAATAAAATGATTTAAAACATTTAAAAATGCCGACATTTTGTTAGAGATGAAAATGTTTACCAGCAAATGAAAGTGGAAGCCAACTGGATCTGTTACTGTTACAAAAGATGGGGGCAGCTTTGCTGCAGTGGAAAAGATTAGGTAATGAAGTGTTAATGGTGTTAATGGCCACACTTGACACCTCTCAGGTTGACTGCTTTCACAAACAAAGGGCTATATTGACAAGAGAACGTGCTTGTAACATGTACATGTAGCTGAAACAATGAATGATGTGACAAAATCTGCTTCAAAAGTATGTGGGCACTCAAAATCCTCACCAGCACAGAGCAAAACCAGATGTACTGATAAGGACCCTGAAAATCTGATCACCAGGTAAAAAAACTGACAGGTGGCAACCTTACTGGTGTCCTGTAATAATTCTCTCTATCCTCACTAAACTCACGCCTCTAGAAAAGTTAAGTTGTTTAACTTGTTTGCAAATCGGATTATCAGAGGTGTGAGTGTCCAGTGATGATGTCCTAGTCCTTACAGAAATGAATACGGTAGTGGTATCATACTTGCTTAAGTTCGTGCTCCAGGCTCAGTCAGATTCATTTTCAGTGATAAAGTCAAATTATTCAATGCAGTCAATGGCACTAGTTAAAAAGATAGAAACATAGAATTTGATGGCAGATAAGGACCGCTATGCCCCCCTAGTCTGCCCATTTCCCTACCTAATTGATAAGCTGCAGATCCTAGTTAACCAACAGCCTACTTTCTCCTACCCCTCACTAGAACTGCATTATTCTGTCCTATGCATTCTTGAATTCCTCCACTGTTTTTGACTCCATGCCCTCCTCAGGAAGGCTGTTTTATGCATCTACAACCCTCTCCATGAAAAAATACTTCCTCACATTACCTCTGAGCCACCCCCCCATCTTCAAATTGTGCTCCCTTGTTCTTGCACATCTCTTTTTCTGAAAGATGCTACCCTCTCAGACTTTGTTGATTCCCTGGATGTACTTGAAAGTTTCTATCATGTCCCCCCTCTCCCTCCTTTCCTTGAGGCTATACTGTACATATTAAGCTCCTTTAGTCTTTCTTCATATGTCTTCTGGTGCAGATCCTGCACCATTTTGGTTGCCCTCCTCTGGACAACCTCCACCCTGTCTATGTCTTTGCGGAGACAGGGTTTCCATAATTGCACGCAGTACTTTTGATGTGGTCTCACAAACTGTCTGTACAGAGGGATAACAACTTCCTGTTTTCTACTGGTGATGCCTCTCCCTGTGCATCCCAGTATCCCCCCAGCCCTCCTTACTGCCTTCTCACATTGCTTGCCCACCTTTAGATCATCTAATATAACTACTCCCAGGTCCCTTTCCATTTTTGTTATCAGTATCTCACCCCCATTGTGTACCCTCCCCCTGGGTTTTTGTTTCCCAGGTGCATTACTTTGCACTTCTTTGCATTGAATCTAGCTGCCATACATTTGACCATTCCTCCAACCCTGCCAAGTCCCTTCTCATCCTTTCCACCCCCCTTTTGTATCAGCCCTGTTGCAGATGTTTGTATTGTCTGCAAAGAGGCATACTTTTCCTTCCAGTCCCTCTGCAATGACACTTATAAAGACATTAAAAAGGACTGGACCCAGTATTGAACCCTGCGGTACCCCACTAGTAACTCCAACTTTCTTCACTGTGGACTCTGTTTACTATTACCCTCTGTGTCCTGTTGTCCAGCCAATGTTTTACCCAGGCTACCACCCTGGGACCCACTCCCAGGCGTGCTAATTTGTTTATTAATCTTTTGTGTGGGACTGTGTCAAATGCCTTGCTAAATTCTATGTAAGCCATGTTCACAGCCCCTCCCTGGTCTAGTACTTTGGTCACCCAGTCAAAGAAATTGATTAGATTCATCTGACATGACCTTTCTGCTGTGAATCCATGCTGCCTTGGGTCCTGTGCCCCATTGACCTCTAGGTACTGAACAATTTTTTCCTTCAAAAGTGATTCCATCATTTTCCCTACCACTGAGGTCAAACTGACAGGTCTGTAGTTTTCTGTCTCTGCCTTGCTCCCACTTTTGTGAAGGGGAATCACATCCGCCCCCCTCCAGAACTCAGGTACCACACCATCCTCCCATGATTTGTTAAAAAGGGTAGTCAGTGGTGTTACTAGTTCTCCCCTTTGACCTTTTAGAATTCTGGGTGAATCCCATCAGGCCACATTGCTTTATCTCCTTCAGTTTTAGGAGTTCTTTCAGAACCCTTTTTTCTGTGAAAGGACTAATAACAACTCCCCCATCCAGACTGCTTCTATTGACTGAATTAGGTACCTCCCCCTCCTCTTCCTTTGTGAATACCGAGCAGAAGTATTCATTCAGTATTCCTGGTTTCTCACTGTCTTTCTCAGCCCACCCACCCTCCTCTTTATTCAGCTTCAGTATCTCTGCCTTAGTCTTTCTTCGCTCCCCAATGTACCTATAAAAGGTTTTATCCCCCTTCTTAACTGAGTTGGCTATCTTTTCCTCGGTTTGGGCTTTTGCTATTCTGACTGCCTTCCTTCTGCTTTAACAGGTACAGTTCTCTGTCCTGCTCCTTCTGTGTTTCCTTATACTTCTTGAATGCTGTCTTTTTCTCCCTAACCTTCCCTGCCACTTCTTTTGAGAACCATAGTATTTTTTCTTTCATTTTGATTTGTATATTTGCTTCACACAAAGGCTTGTTGCCTCTGTGATGCAGTTTTGATGTTTCCCCATTGTTACTCCACCCCACCTTCTTGCCTGTTTGCTAGTACTTTTCTGAGGCACTCTCCCAGTTTGACAAAATCAGCCCTCCTAAAGTCCAGTACCTTCACTTTTGTGTGGCTTGACTCTACAGTTAAGTTTATTATGAGCCACACTTTTTGGTGGTCACTTGTTCCCAGATGGCTACCCACTTCTAGATCTGAGATCCTCTCTCTGTTCCTATTTGAGAGTACCAGGTCTAAGATTTCTCCCTCCTGATTGGGTGCCAGCACTAGCTGTCTGAGGCATGCCCCCTGTATGGCATCGAGAATGGCCCTGCTCTTGGATGTGACTGCAGCAAAGGTGCTCCAATTAATGTCTGGCATATTCAGGTCCCCCATCAGCAATATCTCCCCTTTCTCTGCCATCCTAAGGATGCCTTCTATCATTTCCCTGTCCATTTCCTCCCCCTGGGACAGGGGTCTGCATACAACACCTGTGCAGATTGTGGTGCCATTTCCAGTCTCCAGGGTGACCCACAGTGCATCGTCTCCTCCCTGTTTACCATTTAGTTCCATTGCTTTGATACCTTCCCTTAAATAGAGAACTCCTCCTCCACCTCTTCTACTCTCCCTATCCCTCCTGTAGATTGTGTGCCCTAGTATGTTGACATCCCAGCGATGGTTCTCTATGTACCATGTTTCTGTGACTGCCACAATAGCCAGGCATCCCTCTTCCATCAAGGTCACCAGTTCTGGGAGCTTGTTACCTAGACTACGGGCATTGGTACCATTACCTTCCATTTTTTGATGGCCTTATTCCTTTTTGCCCCATCCCTGTCCTTACTGCCTTTGTCTTTTCTCCATTTACCTCTGCCCGTCTCCCTATTGACTGCTCTATCTTGGTGTTTACCTCACTAACTACCCTGATTTTTTGGGGGGGCTAGGATTTCCCTTCTTCTTTTCAGTGCCTCCCCCCCTTGGCTAGTTTAAATGCATTCTAAATGAAACATTTGAACCTATCACCTAGGATCCTGGTTCCCCTCCTGGAATGATGCAGACCATCGCGCCAGTATAGGCCTGTATCCCTTCAGGTGGAGTCCCAGTCCCCAATGAAGCTAAAATCCTGAGTTATGCACCAGTTTTTCAGCCACTGATTGAATCCCATGGTGCAGAGTACCGTAGCCTCATCCATACCATAGACAGGCAGCACCTCCGAGAAGGTTACTATGCATGCTACTTGTCTAAGGCCCCTCCCCAACTCCACAAACTCCTCCTGCACTGCTCTGATCCATTTCCCAGCCAGGTCATTTGTCCCTAGGTGGACAAGGATATCCAGCTCCCTCCCCCGTGCAGATGCTCCTGTGATCCTGAGGATTTTCTCCCTGTCCCTCCAAGCAATGGCACCAGTCAGGCACCTTATCTCCCTCTCCCCTCCCTCCCCCAGTTCTACCCTCCTAATAATGGAATCCCCCACCAGGAGTTGTTTCCTTCCCCTGTGGGGCCCCATGCCACCCTCCTGTGGGTCTCCTTTGTGGAGGTTCCCAGCATCCTCCTTGGTCTCCATTGTGGCTGCCTCCATAGAGGAACCGCACTCTGCCAGAATGGCATATGAATTGTGGAGAGGTACAACTGGAGGGATACACCTCTGTTCCACCACCCTCACCCTCCCTGAGCCCACTGCGGTCCTACCGCTCCTCTTTCTTGGCAACCTCTGAGGCAGCGGCGATGGCCTTGGTGGTCCCTGGGTGGGAAAGGAGGTCCCCTGAATCCTGGTCACTCAGCCTGGAGATGAGCAACCTCCTCCCTCAGCTCAGAGAAGTGCCTACAGATGATACAACACCACATCCTCCAGAACGTCTCCTGGAAGACTGCTGCTCCTCAGCCACTGAACTGCACCACTACCATTGTGTCTTATTTGTGGTCCTTTAACTGTTGTTTTGTATACTTACTCTTTCCTCTCTCTGTTTATTTTATTTATATATATATATATATATTTTTTTTTTCCCCACTTTCTGACTGCCTTTGTGCCCTTAAAGCTCTCGATCTTCCTGTTCTGGGACAGTAAGTTCCTAAATTCTATATACTATGATATCCCTAAACTCGGTATGCCAGTGCTGAGCATACCAAGTAAAATGGCCCAAAATCCACAGCTCCAAATGGATCCTGTGCCCAACAGAACAATTTAGGGCATTATGCAAAAAAAAAAGTGTAAAATGCGATGGGGGTTCGCCTCCTGCTTAACTAAAACATCTAACTCCAAGGGGGAGTGGACCCCAGAGCAAAATGTTAGCTAGTTACAGGGGTTGCAGTGTGTAAAATGACATAACCAGACCAGAACCCGAGTCACACACAGCATGCTGGCCGACATACTGTGGTATATCCCTCCACACCACTAGGGCAGCTTAGTCAGCAACCCCATCCAGCCATCCTTTCCCCATGCTGTAGAAGGGGTAAGGCAGAATTACATCACGTCTGCTACCTTACCCTGTCAGGAGGAATACTGTTGGGTTTACTACCGTTGGGATACCCCATCCATCGGGCAGTGCTGAACGGGGTACTGGTTGCTGGGATAGTGAGCTTCAGGATAAGGTAAGTATACCAAATAAAAGACGCTGGTTAAACTAGTAGACCTGGTACTGTTTTATTAATACAGAACAGGAGGGTTAGTTAGGTGTAACTGTTGGATGTGGGGGGGTCCACAGGGAATGGAGTGGTGTGGCCTGGCATGGGGCTGCACAGGGGCTCAGAATGGTTAAGGCCGGCCCAGTCTACCCAGAAACTTGAACTCATCCTTAAAGACTTCAAGCAGACCAGACTTCAAAATATAGCCACTTTTTTTATCATAACTTTTCAAGCCTGTTTCATTTCAATTCCATTTACAGTATGATTTTGGAAATTCCCTGATGCTGTCTCACTGGTGCCATTTAATCTCTTCTGCTATATGTCCCCCTAAAAGTTCTTCAAGTGCTTGATCAATGTACCATGTGTGACACATTTTTCACACAGTGTCTTGATGCAATCATTGTTGAAGAATTTTTTGACATGGCATCTTTGGACACATCATAATTTCAGCTGCTTGATAAATATTAATATTTTGCACTGCGTTGTTCTTTTCAGTTCAGCAAATCTGTTTACAGCCTGTGGCTTTAACTTGGCATTGGAGCAATATACACATGCTCCTTTTGACCTGTTCTCTCCTTGATGCCTTCATCATCTTCCTCCAAATGACCCTCATGGATGTGATTGCTGTTCTGAGCAGGTGGTGCTTTTTCAATACTAGAAAGGTGCTGAGCAAGTCCTTTTTCAGTTTTCTTTCTCCCATCCTGTTGCAGTGTTTAATGTCCAAAACACAACAACATTCAGGTGAGAGTAGAACACATACATGTGACAGCCAGAAGGAGATTGGCTGTTCATGCAAACATTGTTTCCAAAAACACAACACTGAGGAGAGAACAGCACACTTGTATACAATGGGCAGAAGAAGAGTGGCTATATATTCAGAAATAAGGTTAAGAAAAAAACAATAAAGTTGATGCGAGAGGAGTACACATCAATAAGATGGCTGGAAAGAGAGTGGCTGTATATTCACAAACAGGGTCTCCATCTAAACAATAACGTTTAGGAGAGAGTAGCACATATGCATACAATGGCTGAAGGAGAGCAACTGTACATTCACAAACATGGTTTCCATAAAAATGATGAAGTTGAGGAGAAAGCAACATTCATGGTTGTGATGGCCAGAAGGAAAGTTGCTACACATACAGGCATTGTTAAAAAAAATATACAGAACAGTACATTAAGGATACAACAGCCTGAAGCCTGCAAACAAAATAACAGTACATCCTAGCCTACATGCAAACAAAATGGAGGCACACCCTCACCTGCCTGCAAACACAATTGAGGCACATCTAACATGCCTGCAAACAAAATGGCAGCACAGCCTCACCTGCCTGAAAATGAAATAGAAGCACATCTCACCTCCCTGTAAACAAAATGGAGGCACACCCTCACCTGCCTGCAAACAAAGTGGAGGCATGTCCTCACTTTCTTGCAAACAAAATGGGGGAAGGCCCTCACCTGCCTGCAAACAAACTGTAGGCATACCTTCACCCAACTGCAAACAAAAGTGAGGCATGCCCTCAACTGGCTGCAGACAAAATGTAGGAATGCCCTCAGCTGCCTGTAAACAAAATGGAGTATACCCCTCCTGCCTGCAAACAAAATGGTGGCACACCCACATTTGTCTGCAAACAAAATGAAGTCATGTCCATACCTGCCTGCAAATAAAATGGAGGCATGCCCTCACTTTCCTGCAAGCAAAATTGAGGCACATCCTCACTAGCTTGCAAACAAAATAGAGACACATCTCAATTGCATGTGAACAAAATGGAGACAATCCCTCACCTTCTCAAAATTTAAACAAAGAATAATCCCCCCCCAAAAAAGTCAAGTAATGACACAACAGTAAAAAAGGCATCATGACAATTAGAAAAACAAACAAGCAAATATACTCAAATGGCCTTCCAGTGATGCATCTTTCCAGGGGTGTTTGTCCATGGTGTATTGTACTCACAATGGCCGACCACTGGTGAACAAATACAGCGGAGAAAATATAATCTACAGTGACCCCATAAAGTCTTATTAAAACACATAAAAGAAAATCACCCCCCCCAAAAAAAACCAACACAATTACACAAATCTTAAAAGGCTTATTGACTATGTATCTTTGCAGGCATTTGTCCACCCCCAAAAAGAAAAAATAGAGCATGGTGCACAAGATGATTGCTCCTCAGTGAACAAAAACACTCGTATAAAGCATCACCTAGAGTGATCCCTCTGTCAAAGTACCTCCTAGTGCTTTTTAATTTGAAAACACAAAATAAAATTTAACAGAAACCTATGCAAAATTCATAAGCAAGTCAAAACTCAGTAAGACCTCCTCATGATGCATCCTTCCAGGTGTGTGTGTTCCTCCCTGAAACAAGCCATGATGCTAGATATAGCTTCTCCTTACTGACCAAACAAACCTGGAAGAAGTATCATGAAGAGTGGAAGTCTCACAGGGCTTTCTAATTAAAAACACAACATCAAATTCATCACCCAACAAAATTCACAATCTAGCAAGCAACAAAGTTAACTAGGCCTCCTAGTGATGCATCTCTCCAGGTGCACTTGTGTCTCCCCCCCCCACCCCCATGAAACAAGGAAAGCATGCTGCACAGGATGGCTGCCCCTCATTGAATATACACACTTGGAAAAGGAATTGCCAAGAGCAAATGCGTCACAGCGCTTTTTAATTTTAAAGCTCAAAATAAAATTCACCAACCCACACACAAAACTCATAGTCAAGCAAACAGACAAATCTCAAAAAAATGCCTCCAGTCCTGGCAATACATCAAAGAAAGCATAGTGCACAAGATGGCTGACCTGAAAAACGCATTTCCTGGAGTAAAGGTTTCATAGCATCGTTTAGTTTAAAAAGCACAAAAAATCTCCCCTCCCTACACACATACACAACATTTGTAATCTAGCAATTCTCAAATCTAAATAGGTCTCGTGATAATGCATCTTTCCAGATGTGTTTGTGCCCCCCCAAAACAAAAGAGCATGGTTCACAAGATGGCTGCACGATAGTGAACAAACCCAAGTGAAAAAAGCATCACTTGTAGTGAAAGTCTTATAGCATGTTTAACTAAAAAAAATTAAATCAACCCCTTATTCCTCTACCAAATTGTGTTTTAAAACACAGTGAGACGTTGAGCATCATCTGAAGCAATCCTTAAAGTCTCATAGTGCTTTTCTGATAGAAAGCCCCCTCACCTCTCTCAAGCAAACAATCACTTGCCACCCAGGCAAAAACTGTCCTGTAGACATTACAAACAGCTTTGTTTTCAAGTATGAACTTTTTTCTGAGCATGTACAAATACTGTCTTTTAGGAGCAGAGGCAAGCCTAGCAGTACCTCAAATATGCCTCCAGTAGCTAGTGGCGATGAGCATGAACTGCACTAATAAGCAGCTAGTTTTGACTAGGACTGTATTAAAACCTGACCAGCAGAACAGCTCTGGAGAAACTTACCATGAACATTCCTGAGTAAAAGTCAGTTTTATGAGGACTACAGGAATTGTTGAACAAGTCTAGTCTGGTCTGTCTGGCCACCAGGGACACTAAAGACCAGTGACATGGCCAGCCCGGTGGCACTGAGGGTTGAGGCACTGGATGCCACACCTCGCTCCATGCTGGTGACCCAGGTTCGAGAGTGGACTCAGGTTGTTGGTGGGTTGGCTTGGGGGAGAGACAGGCTTGAGTATCCAGTGACAGCTCACCATCTCCAGGGAGGGACTTGGCCAATGCCCAACACTTGCATGACCCCGAGTGGAGGCTCAAGGAAATGCAAGCTCCAAGTCAGGAGAAGAGGGGTGGCCAATGAACAGCAAGGACATCGGCGTTAGCGCTTTGATGTCAGGGAGCCACTCGCTGCTTGGGGAGGGACAAAAGCGTGGAAAAAATGCCTGCCACAGCCGGGAAGATGGGGAGACTGAGGCCGTGCCCACGATGTGCCAGAACCCTCCCAGCACCCCCCAGACTGATGAAATATAAGTATCGGAGTATTAGGGTCCCCTCCTCATCCCAGCCCAGGGGGGATAAACAGTGGCTCCATGGGGCTTGAGGGTCTGTCTGGGTAGGGTTCTAGGTAATGGGATGTCCACTTGTCTCCCCTGGAGGGTCAGAAGTGGCAGGCAAGGAGGAGAGATAAATAATAATTAAAAAAAAAAAAAAAAAAAGACCAGTGACACTTGACTTACTTTACCTTGGAAAAAGAAAAAAACATGCACAGTGTAGCGTTGGTAAAAAATTACCATTAGTAAATTATCTATTACAAATACTTAGAAAGGAGACAAACGGAGATGAGGCTGATGGCGGAAGAATTTAATGATTATAACAATAATCACAGCGAGAGATTACAAGTGGTACATCCTTCATTCTTCATTCTTCAAACTAACAGTGTATAGTGGCTTGCTTATATAGTGGAAGACAGTACTATGGTTGTCTTATGATTGGTCCAAGACAAATATAAACTTTAAATTTAAAAGGCAATGCTCTTTTTAGTACATGCATGAGCTAATGTATGAGCTAGCTCTTGTCAGCATAAATGTATTGATAGTGTAAATTATACTACTATATAAGGATAGTAATAATGGTCATTACCAGTTATTAAGATCTAGAAGGAAGAAATAGGTTTGCACTTAGGAATGTGCACACAGGCTTTTTATTCTGGCCTGTCCTCCTGATAATAATAGTCAAAAGGGTAACTTGAACTCTCTCCCTGTATTTCTGTCTTGCAGACACTTAAGACACCTGTTTGCCATTACTCACATGGTCAATACAGATCTCAAAAGACACTTGAATATTACAAGTTGTGGCTCAGTTAAACTTGTAACTTCACAAGTTATATGATTCAGCTTTATAGATCAATATTAGTTACACAAACACATTATGTTTTAGACCAAAATAAGGTTTAGGCTGAAATTATTGGGACACATTTCTTTATCCCCTATGACAAGCCCCCCTTTGGACCAATATTGCCAAATTATTATTTATGCAACAATGCAACTCATCTGAGCATGTACATCTCATTATGTACTTTACATTATTCACAATCACTTGATCAATAAGTGTTGATTAAATCCACTCTCTGGCCCTTTTGTCACATTTGGGCATTCAGTTGGTGTTACATTTAAGTATATGGCATTTGAGACTACAAAACATAATGAGTTGCTTAAACTAGCATAGTTACAAACACTATTATTACCCCAAAAACAGTAGGACAGAGTTAACACATAAACATTATTGTCCTTTGGTGTGGCTCTGTTTATAACAAGAAACACATTTTTCTATTTCCAGTCCATGTAGCTTTGCGGTGATCCAGTCTTGAGCTTTGATGCATAGCTGCTAGACCAGCTGTTAAGTATGTCCATGCACCAATTTAGAAAAGACAGTGTTTATATTGCTGGCTGAAGGATGGCTGATTAGCAGACACTCTGCACTGGTCAGGGGTGCATTAGATTGTGCATTGAGTAGACACACACACACACTGGCATGGCATTTGTGTTGTGATAGTTGATTACACCCTGGCACACAGATAAACAGTCCATAGTAGCAATAAGTTTGCATAAAGTATCAACCATGTTTGGAACAAACAATGAAGAAAATGGATATCTTGCTTGAAGGTCAATTGAAGAAGAGTCTTCTTGCTGAAGTTAGAGGATTGCCCCTACCCCAGACTTTACTTCACAGTAAGTAGAAACAATAAGCTTGATTGTAGAGTTTAAACTGATTAGACCTTTTCAGTTGATTTAAAGTTGTACAGTCCTTATGTGGAACCAATTAGACACCAAAACTGTGACAGTTTTTTTTGTAGGAAAAAGATGAAAGTCTTGTCAACCTAGATAAAAGTATTACTGTTGTTAGCATTAGAGATCTTATGTGTGCCATCCCGTGGAAACCTGCAAACTTGCAAAGTTTTAGAAACTGAGTTACCAATGAACTGGTAGTTGAAACACAAGAAGGTCAAATAAAATGCAAAAGGTCACAAAGTGTGCATACAACTTAAGGTATTAATGCACTGCATAGAAAAAGCAGTATGTTTAGACTTCTTGGCTGATGTTACATTGCACAGGAAATTAAAAATAACTTTTTATATAATTAGAAATATGCCAACATCATTTTAATGAGAATCTTTTGTCCTTCAGAAATGCTAGTGTTACTGATAACATTATTAATTATGTCAAATTGTGGTTTGTTTGGTCATGGTAGCAATTACAGAAGAACAAGTGGCTAGTCTTTGCTCTAGTCCACCCCACAGCATACTAAAAGTATTTAGAATCAAACCCTTTAACATTAGAAGAGGCAAGGTCTTTGGGCATTAAGTTAGCATGCCTTGCCAATAATCAAAACTGACTTTTTACTGCTACATTTTACTGCTCCTATACAGGAGTTAGCACACTGTAAAGTGTTTTTTTTTTCAGATTTTAAGACATTCACATCTTACCAACGTGCTACAGAAACTGTGTCATAGTTTATATTGCAATCAATAAAAGAGAATTATCCCTATCTATTAGTTTTTCTCTTGCAGGGATTTTGGCTCTTGACTTATTTTGCATTTTTAAACGATCTATTTCTGACTGTAGCTGGATTATTACATCTTACTGCTCATGCAGCTTTCCCTTTTTTTTAAAGTCTCATGTGTTAATGAATTACCACCTGGCTATATTATCACATACTTTGTACAGTATTTGCTAGTTACTCTTTTTTTATTTTTAATACTGCTGTGCTTGTTGATCATGGTTTGTATGCTGCCCCCTTTAGGTGTTTCCCACAGAAACAACCTATCAATGTTTCCATAGTCATAAAATACAAGTATGCCAGTTGATCATCAGGCACTGGTTTGTATGCTTTCCCCTTTTAGGTGTTTTCCTAGAAAACGACCTATTATTGTTTCCATACACATTTTTAATATCTTTTTCTTGCCTGCCTAGCCTTTAAAGCCAGGTGCACCCATGCACTGGTGCCCTGGTCTGTCTAGCTATGTCTTACAGCTCCCCTGTGAGGTCCGGCTTGCAAGTCCCAGCACCATCACTTACCTACTCTGCCCCATGAGTTCCTACAGAGTTAAGCCTTACTTTATATTTAAAAAATTTGAGAAGCATACAAAGCATACATCACCTGATTAGCAAGTGGCTAAACTGTCTGTGTGCACCACTTTCTCTCGCTTTAAGCCATTAGCACCATGTCTCCGAGTGTCGTCACCTTCTTATTAGGACTCCAAAGTGTACAGCACCAGCGATCCGAGTCCCGGCACCAAATGTAGAGGAGGTAAAAAGAAGTTACCATTTTTAAATGATCTATTACAAATACTTAGAAAGGAGACGAACGGAGATGAGGCTGATGGCGGAAGAATTTAATGATTATAACAATAATCACAGCGAGAGATTACAAGTGGTACATCCTTCATTCTTCATTCTTCAAACTAACAGTGTATAGTGGCTTGCTTATATAGTGGAAGACAGTACTATGGTTGTCTTATGATTGGTCCAAGACAAATATAAACTTTAACTTTAAAAGGCAATGCTCTTTTTAGTACATGCATGAGCTAATGTATGAGCTAGCTCTTGTCAGCATAAATGTATTGATAGTGTAAATTATACTACTATATAAGGATAGTAATAATGGTCATTACCAGTTAAGATCTAGAAGGAAGAAATAGGTTTGCACTTAGGAATGTGCACACAGGCTTTTTATTCTGGCCTGTCCTCCTGATAATAATAGTCAAAAGGGTAACTTGAACTCTCTCCCTGTATTTCTGTCTTGCAGACACTTAAGACACCTGTTTGCCACTACTCACATGGTCAATACAGATCTCAAAAGACACTTGAATATTACAAGTTGTGGCTCAGTTAAACTTGTAACTTCACAGGTTATATGATTCAGCTTTATAGATCAATATTAGTTACACAAACACATTATGTTTTAGACCAAAATAAGGTTTAGGCTGAAATTATTGGGACACATTTCTTTATCCCCTATTACACACAGGTTCAGAAGAAGAACAACATATTCAGGTGCACGCAAAAAGATATTATAGCTTCATCCACCTTACATCTGAATGGTGCTCTCCTGTTGAATATGTATGCATTTTTTTATTCATCCCAGAAATGCTCTTTATCCTACATACAGCCTATTCTACTTGTATGCCTTTCAGATGTGTGCACATTCCAGCTATATGCACACAGGTAGCTGGTCCCAATTCTTTCCCTATTCATATAATGTTAATACATTTGGGTGTATGCTCTGCAATTTTTGGTTGCATGCCACTTTTTCCCTGAAACTACTATGCAGAATAGGTGCGTCAGTCAGTCTGCTTGTTAGTGAATGGCCAGGGGATAAGTGTTTCTGTTGCCTCTCAGTTGATTAACAACTTATTGAGCCTCTGCTCACCAGAGAAAAGCCAGATTACCCTCAAGGGATCCTCAGAGGATTCTTTCAATAAGCCATAACCAAGGTAAATGATGACATTCTCCCTCCACTCCTGAATGAAGCTGTAACATGAAGCTATAACCAAAGTAAACAATGACGCCATCCTTCCACTCAATATGCCTCTCAATCCAGGGAAAAGTTGAGCTGCTTGAGTGTTGGGAGGATTTTAAAAAAGTCAGAGTTTAACTGGTTTCACAGGTTTGAAATTGAAGCTAAACAAAGTCAGGTAGAGCCACAAGACAGACCGAGATAACCATGTTGCCAAAAAAAATGAATCCAACATTGCGACCGTGACTGTCCGAAGTAGCAGAAACACATGTTGCACTGCACTTTATATTTATTTAACTGTTTAAACTGTTTTTTTTTTTAAATTTAAAAGTTTTAAATGACATTTTTACAAAAAAAGTTAATGTACTTTTCCACAGGTTAATGGCAGAATGACTGAATGTCTGATTGTAAAACCTGTAATTCTGTTTGTATGCCATTCTTCTTGTATGTGCAAAATTGACAGGTCACAAGCATGTGCATGCAAGTGAAATTGAATATATGTTCTTTTTGCTTGATGGGCATCATCTGACCCAGAGATAGTACTGTAGGGGTTCTCCTAATCACACATTCCAAGCACAGCATTCTGTACCATGCAGCTAGTAGTGTACTATACAAATTAATCAGCCACCGTGCCCTAAAAGACAAAATTCAATATCCAGTAGCCAGACGCTGTTACACAAAATGTAACTTGCATTTAAGCTCCATACTATGGTGCTGAAGAAATGAAAGCTGGAGAATAGCTTCCAGTGACTGCCTGTATGTGGTGCAAACATAGATTCCCCTTACCTGAGGCACAACTAAAAAAGATGACCAGGACAGGACTCAAACTTCTTTCCTCTGCTAACACCCCTGGCAAATGGGGGTTTCCATCTAAAAATGATGGCTTTCATAGCCATACCTAACTCTGCCAGTTGCCAGCCTGATCTCAGCATTCCACACCACTCTCTTCTATTAGAGTACAATTAATGCTGTGACACACAAACATCAGGGCTCCTAGACACAGGACTGGCATGGAGTGGAGAATTTAAAATCATGTGTCAGAGGGGTACATTCACACTGCAGAAACAGAGGCACCATAATATTCAGCATATGGAGGACAGATAAAAGTACAGCACGGTACTCTGTAATAGATGCTTTTCTGAATGTTTTTTGGGGCATGCATTTAGTGTGTTTTGCAAAGACACCAACGGTTACTTTATTTTATTTATCAAGTCTAGGATTACAAATACCTTTGAGCCATGGCTCTTTTACAAAGGTTCCACATCAGAGAAATACAAATTATGGGGAACTTCAAGACAGACATTACAACAATGTGGACATTGCAAACAGAGTACAGATTAATACAGTTCAAGGGTAGCATTGTAACAAGGCAGCCAGCGGCATTTGTCAGAGAAAACAGACAACAGATAAGAAGTGCCAGACACATAGGGAGAGGGAAGAGGGTTGGGGGAGGAAGGAATGTAGGAAGGGTGGCGACAGGATGAAAAGTGCAGCATTGGGTATACCGAGATGTGAGGGTGGAATCCAGTGAGGGGGGGGGGACAACTACAGCAGAAAGGGAAGTGGAGAAACAAGGTTAAGTTGGGCAGTCACAGGAGCTGTTGGTAGTGAGATAGTCCCGGAACCTAGTTTTAAACATACCAATAGTTGGGGCAGAGGAGATGGTTGGGCTGAGGCCATTGAACCAGAGTGGTGCTCAATAAGCAAAATAGCGTTGTCCCTGTGAAGTGTGACAGTGGGGGACTTTCAGTAGCTGTAGCGTGGATCTCCTAAGGCACCATTTGTTAATTCGGTGTTGTAACAGAGTTGAGACCCCAGGAGGTGCAAGGCCAAGGTAGATTTTTTTCACCACGGAACAGGTGAGAAACTTTATGAGGTTTGATAGTTGGAGCCAGCTGGTCTGAGTGTACAGGTCACATGTGTGGGTGAGACGGTGAGCACCAGTGATGAGCCGACATGCTTTATTTAAGGCAGCTGAGAGGCATCTAAGGGTTGTGGTTGTGGCCGAGCCATAAATGATGAGACCATAGTCTATTACAGAGATCACAGAGCTCAGGACTGCAACCGTCAAAGCTTCTGGCGTGAGGTGCGGTCTGTGTCTGTAGAGGAGACCAAGCCATGTATTAGCAGCTCTAGCTACATTAACTACATGAAGTCCATAGGAGAGATTAGGGTCAAGCTGTATCCCTAAGTATTTGAAGGACCCCACGTGATCTAGAGTGTTCCCCTGGGTGGTGGAGATAGCGAAGTGGTGTAGCTTGTGTGGGTTATGAGAGCTGCAGAAGAGCATAGATTTGGTTTTCTTGTCATTGAGGACGAGTTTATGATTAAGAAACCATGTCTCTACAGAAATGAAACCAAGTTGAAGGTTGTGTTGAAGAGTTGCAGGATCTTTGTGAGTGGAGAATACAACAGCATCATCTTCATATAGTATGATCTGCTCAGAGCAGTGGTAAGGGAGGGAGTTTAAGAAAAGGCTAAAAAAGAGGGGTCCCAGTATGGATCCCTGTGGGACACCCAAGCGAACAGGCAGGGTGTTAGAAAGAGCGTCCGCAATTTTTACTTTTTGTGACCGGTTTTCTAAGTAGCTTTTAAACCAGAGAGAAGAGTCAGGTGATAGCCCGGCATTCAGTAGTTGGTGTATTAGTAGTCCATGGTGTACTGTATAGAAGGCCTTGGAGAGGTTGATGAAAACGGCCCCTGTGAGAAGGCCATTGTCAAGGGATTTGTGAAAAGCTCCAGTGAACTCAAGAAGGGCTGTGGTGGTGCTGTGACCTTTCCGGAAGCCGTGTTGTTGTGGACAAGGTATATTGTATTTATCTAAGTGGTCGGTAAGTTGATCAGCCACGATGTGCTCAAGTGCCTTAGAGAGTGGCGGCAGTATGGAGATAGGGCGATAATTTGAGTGAATCATCTTGTCCCCACTTTTATGGATGGGTGTCACAGTGGCTGTTTTCCATAGGTCTGGGAATTTTTCACAGCTGAGAGAGAGGTTTAGGATTTTTGTTAATGGATGAATTACCTCATCGAGGTGAGCAACAGAAGCTTAAGGTCCAGGGTGTCGCTACTAGATCTAGATTTAGAGATAGCTGCAGTAATATAGCAGCGAGCTTCATTCAGCCTTACCTTCCTGAAGTAGAAGAGGGGATGGTTAGACTGAGGGGCTGGGGTATTTGGGGAGTAGGCCCTGTTTTCAAAAAAAGTCATGGGGTAGACCAGCACTAAGGTCTGAAAAAGCCGTGTTAAAGATGTTTGCGATCACCTTGGGGTCAAGGGTTGAGGATCCATCAACCATTAACATGGCCTGAGAGGTTTTTGGCTGCTTCCCTGTAACATCCTTGATATTGTCCCAGAAAGCACGACCATTTCCCATGTATTGGTGAGATCGCCTTTGTAATAGGTGGATTTCATTAGCTTGATGGCTTTTGTGTAGGCATTTCATGCTTGTTTGTAATTTTGGATGTCCAGTTGTTTGCCAGTGGCCCTGGCAACTGCCCAGAGGTGATCCCTTAGTTTCAGCTGTGAGAGAAGAGCCGCGGTGACCCATGGGTTAGAGAGAGATTTTGTTTTGCGCCTTTTAGCAGGGGCAAAGAGGTAGCAGGCTTTGTTGAAAATTGAGATGAAGTGATCAAGAGCCAAGTTAACATCTGTTACTTCATAGATGGGTAGCCAGTCTTGTAGAAGCAGGTGTTGTTTGAGATGTGGAAGTTTTCCATGAGGATGGACTCTGCTAGCGATAATTTTGGGAGGGGGCTTAAGGAATTTGTTAGACCATGCACACATGACTGGGAAGTGGTCACTGAGTGAGTCTGGGAGAGTGGTCGTACAAGAAATCCTTGTGGGGTGAGTGGTGAGGACCCAACCCAAGAGGGTACTGGTGCCAGTCTTGTAGTTAATCCTAGTAGGGGAGTTTACCATTTGCGTGAGGTTAGCAGCTGAGATGGAGTCTTTATAGGCACTGGCACTCGATGCTAACCAGTTTATGTTGAAATCCCCTAGTAGAATAAGTTCAGCTTCGGGAGGATGAGAGTTGATAAAGTTTAGGACATCGTTGAATCCATCTTTAGGGTCCCTGGGCGGGATGTATGCAGAGACAATAGTCAGGGCTTTATGGTTGGGACCTAGAACGACTTTTATTGGCATAATCTGGGCTGAGGCAGAAAGTGATGGAGTTGCTACAGGGTGCCAAGACAGGGAGTCTTCGATCTAGATTGCGCAACCACCACCTTTTTTGGATATCTGGTCCAACCTGTGGACATTGTAGCCCTGTATTGTTACTGCTGAATCAGGAACTTTAGGTGTCAGCCAAGTTTCCACCACTGCGAGGATGTCAGGGTTGTGTTGGCATATGAAGGCTTGGAGTGCATCCAGCTTTGGTAGTAGGCTGCAGATATTAATGGTTGCAAGGATAAGGGCACCTGGAGTTTGTGTGTGGCCTGAGCTTCTAGGGCCAGGATTGGGATGGACGCTGCCTGAGATGAGAAGGAGGAGGAGTAGGAGTTTTAAGGAGCAGAGTCGTAGCTCTTTGAGAGATAGTTTTGATTGGTTACATGCCCTACAAAAACTTTGAGAAAGCCAGAGATTCAATAAGAGGTCAAAATCATGCTGTGTTTGTAGTGATATAGAAAAGACAACAGCAGACACAATTTTCAAAAGCACTTTAATGAACTGCCAAAACAAAAAAGCCAATATACATGCAGTGGTACACAGTGTGGTGTTTTATGTCACATTGAGCTGGCAAAACAATGTGCAGTTTGGGAACTAGACACTGAAAAAACAGAACAACTAGTTCACACCGACTTATGTTATGTTACTTATCTGTACATGTGGGCATTTTTTGTTTTTACTTAATTATTTATTGGATTTTGGTGACTGGGTAGGCTCAGTTAGACAAATTGTCCCTTTTCCAGGAGTGACTTGGAATTAATTACAAACATTAGAGCAGGCAAACTTCATACGGTGAATACACAGAATTTACAATTAACAAAATCAACTACTTGGAACAGTAGTGGATATTTTAACTTTTATTTTAAATCATTGACTAAATAATATTGTACTTCACTACCCCATTGTACGTAAAGAGCCAGAACAGATACTATAATACCCTGAAATCAGATGTACAGTAGTTGTAGACAATAAGATACACAACATTTGAAATGGTTTTAGAGCTTAATGCTGAGATAGGCAGTGAATTCCAGTGTGTAACTGACTGACGTGAAAATGTATTTTTTGCATGTGTTTGTTTTTTTAATGTAAGCTGCAGTTTATACTTCAAGGAATACCTGCTACATTGTTGATCAATTTGTATTTCAAAAATAGTGTTTATTATGAGAGGAGCACTACTATTCAGGGCTTTCTCCACCATAGTCCCTCTAAAACACAAAATATTCTACAATAATGATATCCGCCTATTTTAAATGACCTGGAGAAGAAACATGAATTGCTAATGGTAGCACAATCAGGATGCTTCACCTAGATAGGCATGCCACTCCTTATAGCTATAGTCCATTGGCAAACTAAAAGGAGTGCAAGCCCTTTTCTATATGTACATTTCTATGTTTCTGTGTTTGCAGGGAAGAATATAGTTGGCAATGATGCATTCTGAAAACAGATTTGGGTGCAAATTTTGTTCAACAATACTCTTACAAATCTACATATTCAAAACAAAGTGCATTTCTCTTTAGTCTACTCCGTGCTGGTGCCGGTATAATTTTTTCTATTTTAACATTTTTTTCTTTTTGTCATGTATAGGAAACTAGCAAAGAAAGAGTTAATATCTTCTCAGTTCTTGTTTTTGCCTCATCATTGGTGTAGCAGACTTTCCGGGATCCTTGGGGTTCACATCTCCCAAGCTCTCAAAGAGGATTGCCTGGGTTACCTAAGCATGTGCTACTCTGAGTATTTCAGCCTAACGTGGTGCAGTGCCTCTACCTGGGGTGGCAATATGGGGTACCTGGATGCTGACAGACAAGGTTACCCACCTCCCCCGGAAACAGTGCATAATCAGCCCACACAGTCCTACCCAAACCAAGTGCTGCAGTAAAACAATAACAATCCCCAAACCAAGAAGTGCAGTTGAGCATATAATGTATTTAAAAGTGAGGGTATGGAAAGAGCAAAGGGACAGGAGGGTAACATGGGATCCATGCTGGTAGTAATAAACTCAATATACTCTATGCAGTAAAACAGTGGTACTCTGTGCAGGCAACAAAACAGTTTCAACACTTGCCCCACAGAATCTGACCACCCCCTGGCAGTACTCAAATCCCCAATGTGGATGCACCCATTTTAATTCCCCCAAAAGACCATGAGCGAGAGCTCTCTTTAATTTTTGGGTTGCAGTGGGAACCACATGGGGACACAGATGCTGCTAGCAGGGTGGAGCTCAGTGGTGCATTTTAATTTGTTACAGGTAAAACACACCATAAATACAACTGTTGCAGAACAATAAACTTAACTGTTTAAAAAGGTTGAAAAAGGGCCCTTATTTGTAATCCATGGAGGATGGGTGTCTGTGTGGCCTCGACAGGTCTTCTGCCTAGGCCTTTCACACTGGAAAAGTCCCATCCAGGACATCTCCCTCCATCACTGCACAGTACACTTTCTCCCCAGTTGCAGGACAGAAACCCCAGTGTTGGATCATGGTTTGATGCCTCAAATGATACCTTTGGTGTCAGTTGTTGAGATAGGTAGGATAGATGCAGTCACTACTGACTGGGCACAGGCTTTCCCAGGCTCACTGGTGGCTTCTCACCATTGTCAATTCTGTCCCTTCTGTGAGGGTCAGGACCTGGAACAAGGCAGTGGCCCTCTCGGGCTGTAGATGCTGCAGGAGCTAGCCCCCCAGAGCATGGGTGTAGCCAGGCATACTCCAAGTACTCCATGGTGTGCAATTTTATTTAAGGGGGGGTAGCAAATAAGCTCTGAACTGCTTCCTTTTCCCATGAAAACTAACAAAGAAAATGCTGAACCTTTCTGTAATTTTATTCATAGGAGTCAAAACTAGAAGGACTGGTCACTAATACTGTCTTTGCATCCCAAGGACAATACTAGTTTACAGGCTCTGGGCTGGTATGTGGGTGTCTTAGGGAACAATGCATGGCATTTGTATTTACCCATGAGTGGCAACAACCATTGTCATGAGATACAAAAGTTGTATTTATTGTGCCAAATGAGGCAACAAACACAGTCCTGGTGTACATTTGCATATTATCTGGCTACTCCCCTGCCCCAGAGGAGAAAGTGCAAGGTAGGGGCAGAAAACTCCAACTCCAAACTTGCCTTAATGCTGTAGTTTTGTTTAAACTGCTGCCTCTCTTCAGGGAACCACTTTCACTGGGATCCAAGGCACTTCCAGTCTGCCAGGCCTGCAGTGCATGGATAGACAGTGGTACACCAGCCCATGCTTCAGTATACAATCATTATCTCGGGAAGTCTTGATGAACTGGCTCCAACCTTGGGGAACAGCCCTACTATCTGGTATGAAACTGGATGCCTGATTGGACAGGCTTGTTCCTTGGCAAATAGTCTTCAGAACATTCACAAATCCATGCTGGGCTTGTGTAAAAGCTAGTTTGCTTTGCAGGCTTCTGATTGGATAGAATTCATGGGCAAATCTTGGGACAACCCGTGACCCTTTTCCAGAAGTCTTTGCAGTGCTTCAAAGACATAGGAATTGCATTATTTGTTTAAATTACAGTGCAGACTTTTAGCAGCTTGCACTAATTTTATTTTAGGTCCCTTAATGCTACTTTAATCTTGTCCTGGCCCCTCTGTCTGCTCTGAGGCCAGGGTGATGGCTGGTGTCTTGGGCACTTGCCCCATTTTCAGGGTGGGGGCTCTTTTGCAGGAGGTGGCCATCTGAGCTGCTCTGCCAAGCTTGGGTACATGTGCACTCTCACTTTTTACCGGTTCTTGGCCCACTGACTAGCTGGACCTCGAATTCTTTATTTATGTGCACAATATTGCATTGCATCTCAGTCCCGGCTTCGCTCTTTACCCTGGAGCTGGGATCCTCAATGGAAGTGGATGCATGACTTGGTTTGCCAAACAGAGCTACAGCTCCAATTTAGAGCAACCGTGCATGAGTGGTACCTCCAACTCTGTGGTGGCACTACTGTTTCCCATTCCCCAACCTGCTGGAGGCACTGATGTTGGGGAACCTGCTTCCTGTGCTGGATAGTGCTTGTGTACCCAGTCTCAGCTCCCACACTTCCTCCTGGGGCTGAAATCATGTGTAATGGTGGGAGGCACCAGCCATGATGATTTCAAGTACAGTCCTGGTTTTGATCCTACCAGGGCTCCTGGACACGGGTGCTCCACCACAGTGTTCCCCATCTTGGCTGTCCCAGGGGACTGGAGGGTGAAGGGAAGAACAAAGGGCATCGAGGAAGCAGAAACAGTGACAGGTAAACCCCCAAGAATTTGGAGGGCTTATACACTCCCCCCGCTAGACTCTCAGTGCCCTCACTAAGACCATGTCCATACTGTCCAAAATTTCAAAAAGCAGTAGCATGAGCAATCATTATCAGTGCTATATACATTTCTAACACTTGATGCCTAACTAATCAGTGCATTTTTACATAGTAACACAACATCACATTTCTTAATCATGTGGGCCACTTAAAGCGGAAGGTCATAGGAGGTGACGAGGATGTCATAGGTAGGCATCCTTTTAAATCTTATCTGACTACCTCACTGGAAGATCACAAAGGGCAAAATGGTCTGGTTCACTCTTCTCTTCTAGGCCTATCTCACATGGAGTAACCCAAGGTTCTATTCTTGACCCGATACTATTCTCGCTTTTTATCAACGAGCTCCCTAACTTCTGTGGCAGTGCGTCCGTACAATTATATGCTGCTGATGCAATCATATACCGCTCATCTAACAATATATACTGGCTTAACCAAAGCCTTAACTCTGATTTCAATGCACTCAAGACCTGATTCTCTGACAATCACCTAATTCTAAATACGAAAAAGGCAAAAGCTATGCTTTTCCATAACCCATCCCCCAAACCTACCAAACAGCTCCAGATCAGTACACAGTCAGGAGACCCCATAGAGGTGATTATTACTTTTAAATACCTTGGGGTTCACTTAGATGCCTCCTTCTCAATGGAGCATCATGCAACTCAGCTTACCAACATGGTAAACCAGAAGCTTGGGTTATTATACTGCCTCCGCTTTCTTTTATCCAATGTCACCTGTAAAAAGATTGTGTCAACATCCATTCTCCCTATTTTGTTCTATGGTGCCCCTCTACTACTCTCCACCCAGTCCTCTTCTCTTGCACAGGTGTGTCAACTCTATCATGGGATTGGACATTTTGCCCTTGGAGCGGACGCTGGAAAACACCACTGTGAGGCCCTGTATTCTCTTCAATTGCCTACCTATGACTCAAGGTTACAGTTTCACACCTTATGCATTGTATTCAAACTTTCCAAGCTCTTTAATCCCAATTGCCTAATGGGAATCATTTACAAAAAAGCACCCACACGCATGCTTAGATCTACTTCCTCACCCTTACTAGCAATCCAGAAGATGCACCATCTATCGGGTAAGTGCTCATTCGCCTTCTCAGCTCCTTCTGCTTGGAATTCCCTCCCCCCTAACTTGCTCCCTGCCCCACCCTATCCTCCTTTAAAAAAGAGCTTACCTCTTTCCTACTAACCCCCCTCCTCTGCAATTGCTTTAAATAGACCATATAGCATCATTAATGCCTAGTCTATGTTACTCTGATAGATGTATCTTGAAATCCACCTGCTCTCGTGTTCCTGCTATGTATATATTGTATAATATTAGTTATCCTGTTTATTTATATATGCTTAATGCCTGATCTGTTTTAAGTAACCTACCTGGCTTTCCACTGTGATAATTTTTTTAACAGTGTTAAATATCTCTGTATCCTGCATATTATTATTGTATTTATCTGTTGTACTGTGTTCACCATTGTCACCCGGGTCATCACTGAAAAAGGGACTGCATGGTCTCAGTGGACTTATCCCGTTACCAAAATTGTAATAAATAAATAAAAGGTATACATCAAAAAGTGCTTAGTTATATGCAAGATAGCATCACCATCATCATCATTTATTGGATAGCAAATTGAGAGCGAGCTCTCTTTTACAACTGAATCCAGTAAAAACACAATGAGACAAAACTACAATACAACAAAACATGGAATTACATAAATATTTCAGCAATCAAGTTATACACTCAGATTAAATAAAGTAACTATCCAAAACAATTGCAATGGCTAAAAATTGATCTTGCAATGGATACCTTAAAGTGGGAAAAGAAAGTAAGATATTCTGATTATATGTTTTCTTAATTATTTTCCATATGTGTGGAACTATTACTGCCAGAGTCAAATCCTCAAATTTTGTTTTGGTTCTAGGTATACTAAAAAATGTATCTATATTTATATCTATATCGCTATCTATATCTATATTATTGTGTAAACATAGCTATATAAGAAACAGTGATAATAAGGACTTAAAAGATTAAAATATTAATGCAAGGAAAACTGATAACTCTAATGCTCAAACCTAGCAGTCATAGACATTTTGGATTTCTCTAGTGAAACGCTGGTGAAATAATGAATTTCGCCCTGCAAAATATTTTGCGTAACTATGCACTTACGGTGAAATTTCACTGGTCAATTTGGCTTGCATTACTATTAGGCAAAATTAGGTAACAAAAGGCTGTGTCACGTGATTTACTCTCTGCAGGTTACATGGGGGTCTGCAGTCAAGCTTAAAGTCACTGATTCTGTTTCCTTTTGTTCCTGTTTCTGGCAGAAATAGTCAGCAAACTAGGCACCAGGAGAACCACTGATCTTAGATTGTGTTTTTACATATTCTGTTGATTAAAAATAGTTAAGTTCTCAATCTTTTTTTGTTAGGACTTCTTGTACGTGTTTATATTTTTCTTTCTGTAAGGTTATAGTGAGTGTGCATGAGATTCCCTCACTTTCTCTCTTTTAACTCTTTTTTTTTTTAATTTTCTGTTAAGAACATTTTTTTTTTCATTAAAATGGAAGAGAAAGGTAGGGCAAGTGTCACTGTAAGCCAGAAGGCAGGTCAAAATGTTCACCATAACAGGTACGCATTTATAGTAGGGAAAAGTAAACACCTTACCTTTGCTTTTGTTTCGTGTTACTCCTTCAACTTAATATAATTTATTTCATTTTGATTTATTGAGAACTAGGGCTACAATACCTTTGAATCAGAGGTTCTTTTACAAAGGTTCTGTGTTAAACAAGGAAGTAAGGGTACAAGCTTGGAGGTTCAGTTACATGATCACAAGGTTACAAAAGACTAATCAAAAGTCACAGATTAACAACAAGTGAGGGTACAAGCATGGTGGTTCAGTTACAAAAATCAAAAAGTTACAAAAGATGGGACAAAGTTCACTAACCTAAGTCAGTCAGAAGAAGACCTTGTCAGATGATAAGTGCAAGGGGTGGGATGTAAGTGCAGAGCTAAATGTGGAAAAGAAGGAAGGATGGGGGGGGAGGCAGAGGGAAGGAAGAGAGGGATTCCAGGGGAGGGAGAAGTAGGGACGTGACTGTATGGGGAAGAGGGGAGGGAGAGTTGAGGAGGCAGGAGAAAGCGGAGGGGGAGGATAGGGAGAGGGTGAGAAACGGTTTGAAAAGGTGGCTGTCAAGATGCAGTTTATATATATTAATATATTTTCTCCTTCTGTCCACAAATGTCTAGTATTGTTCCTATAAACAAAAATATTTCTCCAAAACTATGTGATGTTGCTGCAGTTGTGGTTGTGTGCAGCATCAGTCCAAAGATGTACACAACAACCACAGAAACATAAGCAATTTTATTGCAAAGTTAAACATAAATATGGTTTTGGTGCTTAACACTTGTGTCCTGCACTTGCCACAAATGTTAAATTGGGTCCCTCCCCTCCAGTCCCCACTCTGCTGAGCAGAACAGGCTTTATAAGTCCAGAAATATCATTATCTGATATGTTACAGAAAATTGAGACCCAAATGTGGTCTTATTCCAGACGTTTTATTAAGTCCCACCACCACCCATAGTAAAATGTGCACTCTTCTCTACAGTTTAACACTGCTTTCAGGATGAATCTTGTTGCCTCTTGCTACTGTGCTGTGCAGAACAGGCCTTATAAGTCTAGATATATCAGATGTGAAATTTTACAGAAAATTGAAAAATAAATGTGGTCTCAGTCCAGATGTTTTATTAAGCCCCACCACCACCCAGACTAAAATGTGCACTTTTGTTCACAGTTTAACACTGCTGTCAGGATGAATCTTGCTGCCTCTTGCTGCTGTGCTGTGCAGAACAGGCCACATAAGACCAGAAAAAAACACACAACAAAATTGTGAGAGAAGGGAGACACAATTATTGTGGCAATCATGAAATAGCCAAAAATGGCAAGTGGGGTGACACAGAGAAAATGTTTTCCTCCTGCAAAATGCTGCTGCTAGTTGCACTTGCTGCCTCCTGCTGCTGGTTTCACAATTGATTGAGAAATCTAGAATTATCATTTGAGAATGCTGTCCTGTTTGACTGTGTTGATGATGTGGTTGTAACTTGTGCGGTGTGGAGGGAATGAGATTTTGGGATGCTGTAGCTTGGTGCCTGCTGCTTTGACTTGTTGCCAACTTGCCATGAGAAGTAATGTCTTGGCTGGTATTGATGGATCATCATCACAGACATACTGCTGCTGCTGCTGCACACATAAGTATTTCTATGCACTTTTTTTCTGTATGCATTTTGTACCCCTCTGAAACCTGGCAGGTGGCTTCAGCCCTCCGAACGGAGGGACTATTTCTCTGGCTCTGCTCTTTCTGTACTAGGTGGCCCCAGAAACTCCCCCATGGATTGACCCCTGCGGTGGGGCCGGAGGGAGGTTACCGGCTTCTCCCTCCCCCGGAGATACAGTCCAGACTCTGGGACTGCTCCCGGAGGTAGCAGGCCATCATCGAGCCTGCCAGGTTTGATTTTCCATTTTCTCACTTCCCCCTCCCTGCCAATGCAGAGAAATCAGCTGCTAGCCTCCCGACCCATACTACCCTCTAGCCGCCACCAGAGGGCAGTCAGTGAGTGGGACGACTTAGTCTCCCTACCCCCGAGAGAGAAAAGCAGTCCTTCGGATGCTCAATCCTCCCTCCCCATGCCGACCCCCAGTGGCCCAAGCTCGTTTCCAAACCAGGGTTGCCAGTGTGGCATAAGATGTAGCAACCAGTGCCTCAACCTCTAGCACCACCAGGCCGGCTATGTATTTTTTTTCTGTGCAAGAGAGGAGTGGGGGTGGGTTGGTATTGAGGCCTCTTGAGGTATAACATGTTTATACTGCTTTTCCATTATTTTCCAGTTGGCTGAGGATTACATCATCATGATGCCAAGCCAAGCAAACTTCATCAGGCCAGGATTCAGATGTTGGAATGCACCACTTTTCCCAACGCCGAAGGTAAGTATTTCATTTTTCATTGCTGCAGTTACTGCAGTCAAGATGTCTGAGTTTGACAGTAATTGTGTTCTGTTTGCTTTTGTCAACATTCAGGAATTCTGATGCATGTGTTACCTCCTGCTTCTGCTGCTGCTGATCAAGATGTGGGCACTTCATTTAGCGGCAGAATGGTTCCAGTTTCACAGTCAGTCCCTGAGGTAAGTATTTCTTCATTTTTAATGGGGTTGGGGGGGACTTGTAACAATACTCAAAATGTTTTCTTCTTATCTTATTTCAAGGTATGCAGTACTTTTACGGGAATGAGGATGCCTACTGCTGTGCTTCAGGTGCCCCGCATCTTCCTTCTTGGGTCAATTTGTACAGTTTACATTCACCGGGTAAGGTTGCATATATTTTTTTCTCTGTTTGTAATTTGATTGCTAACACCAGGTATGCAGATGGATGAGTATTCATTATGTTTCTTGTCATTGTTCCTGTTTAGGTCATTTTCCTCTGGTGAGTTTTCACCACATGTCTGTGCGATGACTACATCCAGGCCCTGCAGGATGTGGTGTGTGGAAGACAGAGAGGGTTAATTGAGCTGTGATGTAGGCCACTGGTTTTGTTAATGATTAAACAATACATCCAGGGAAGTATATGTGGAAATGGTGGGTTGCGATGGTGTTTAGCAATTATAGGTGGAGGGGCCATTGTCTATTGACATGTGAGGTAGCAGAGCTGGAGTAATTAGGAATACTTAAAAGCCAAACTGCAGGCAGCAAGCACCTCCCTCCATAGGGATCAGCACTGTTTCTGTACAATTACTATGATAGTACACAATGTAATTACCCTATCTTGGGGAATTTGAACATTGTTAAGCCTTTCTTTTATGATTATTTTGTAATTAATGATTCATATCATTAAAGATGGCTGCCATTCACTGTTTTGTGATCTTCAGCAGGTGTTACCTGTTGAATGAATGTGCTTAAAACTCTAGTTGTGCTAAAAGGGTTCTTCAACATATTGCAGATAGTAAGTGGCAGAAAATATTTTGTTTTCATATGGTGTGCATGGGCATGGCAGGTGTCAGGGCCAGGTTTGGCATGTGCTAAATAAAAAAAAAAAAATAAAACAATATCAAAACTTACAAAAATCCTCTACACATTAACTGTCTCAACAGCAAGTAGAATTAACTAATCCTTCTCTCCTGTAGTTTGTGGTTATTGCTCTGTAGCTCACACAGATGGTTACAAGCCTTTGCAGAATGGGAGAAGAGCACACAGATGTGACGGGCAACAGTCACAGTTTCCTTTATGTCTGCATGGTTTAGAAACTGATTCACAACAAGATTAAGACAGTGTGCAAGGCAGAGCATCTTGAAAAAACTACCATCGCTTTTGCACTTCACTACATCGGAGCAACTGTCACATGGGCATCTGGGAAACAAGAACCCAGGGAAAGAATACACAATGGGGGGGGTAGTAACAACAACAAAAAAGGAAAGGGACCTGGGGGTAATCATATCAGATGACCTTAAGGTTAGAAAGCAATGTGAGAAGGCAGTAGGGAGGGCTGGGGGTATACTGGGATGCATAGGGAGAAGCATCACCAGCAGAAAACAGGAAGTTGTTATCCTGCTGTACAGACAGTTGATGAGACCCCATCTGGAGTACTGCGTCCAGTTCTGGAGACCACATCTCCGCAAGGACATAGACAGGATAGAGGCAGCCCAGAGGAAGGCAACTAAAATGGTGCTGGGTCTGCAGGAGAAGCTGTACGAGGAGAGACTTAAGGAGCTTAATATGTATACCCTTGAGGAAAGAAGGGAGAGAGGGAACATGATAGAAACTTTTAAGTACCTCAGTGGAATCAACAAAGTCCAAGACGGTAGCATCTTTCAGAAAAAGAGACGTGCAAGAACAAGGGGACACAATTTAAAGATGGGGGGGGTTCAGGGGCAATGTGAGGAAATATTTCTTCATAGAGAGGGTAGTGGATGCATGGAACAGCCTTCCTGAGGAGGTTGTGGGGTCTAAAACTGTGGGAGAATTCAAGAATGCATGGGACAGACATAAGGCAATTCTTGTGGGGGGTAGGAAGAAATAGGCTGTTGGTTAACTAGGATCTGCGGCCTATCCTGTAGGTAGGGAAATGGGCAGACTAGATGGGCCAAGCAGTCCTTATCTGCCATCAAAGTCTATGTTTCTATGTTTCTATGTTGTGATAAATCTTGCTGTAAGTGAGTGTGTGTGTAGCCACTCATTAATCTTGTCCAGCAGAACATTAAGCATTTTCTCACCCGTGTGAGAACCGATAACACTTTGCCTACTCAGGGTTGCATGCTGCAGAATTCCAGTGGTGTTGCTACCACCACAATTTTGCTTCAGGCATGTTTTGCTAGGCCCAAAATCAACTAACACCCAAGGTACCTGTGCCCACTGTGACATTATGCATAGATACAAGCTTTCCGCTGTTTGTCCAGTGGCCCACTTATCCATGCTAAGATGGATATATTCTGATGCAGAATGCTTTGTTACATGTCTTAGGGAATCAGCAACTCTACCACACAGCTCTGGCATGGCTCACTTAGAGAAATAAGTTTGTGATGGAACCTGCCATTTGGGACAGGCATGGCTCATCAACCTGCAGAATCCAGCATTCTCCATGAATGAAAACGGCAGCAGATCAATGGCCAGCATTTCAAAGGTGGCAGCATTTAACTTGCATGCAGCAGCATGATTGGGAGGGTATTTTGAGTGTCGCTCAAGGTTGATCTTCGGGGCTGTTTGACCAGAATGCACTACTTGTGGCACCAATATAGTTCTTTTAAGGGTAACAGTTGACTCTTGGGTATGTGCAGACCACATGAAACCAGTTATTTTGGTTGCTTTTGGGTGTAGTGGTGTACTTTTCTAACTCAGGGGAGTGGCACCTCCAATACTATGCCCACTACTCGAGAGAGTAAAGGATTGCTCATCATCCTCCTGCTCCACCAACCGACTATGCCCTCCCTCCTCCTGTTGTATTTTACTTCTCTCAATTGCATTTAACTTGCAGAGGGATATCCCACCAACAGCTCTGGCATCGTTCTGGTGTTGCTGCCAGCAGAGTGGGTGCTTGTTTTTCAGGTGGGCGTGTTGGCCACCGGTGCCTATGTGGCTTCCCTTGTTTTCCTGACTAACACATGCTTGACACAGTTGACATATCACTTTGGTCTTATCAACTAGAGCAAGCACATAAAAGTCCCAAACTAGGGACTTTTGACCTCTGGACTTAACATGCTGCTGGGACTGGGAGAGCTGAGAAACAGGCACTGAAGTTTGTGCTTTTGGGGCTGCTTTCATCACTTCCAAATGACTATTTTTAGGAGGGGGGTGACTTGACTATTTGGAGGCTTGCTGACAGCCTGACCCACAAGCTGTGCATGTAAATGGCATGCATCACCCATGACCTTTTTAACCTCTGGCTCCCATGGGGGATCATCCCACACATTGTCGTCATCAGCACCAATACTGCTGATGTCCTTGTCCTCCTCCTCCTTTCCCCTATCACTGTCTTCTTGTATGGCAACTTTTTCTTTCTTCACAACCATCTCCTCCGGTGGTCTCCAGGATTTTCAGACTCCAGCTGAACACTATCACCACCACCAGCTCCAGCAGGAACAGGGACAGTCACACCGACAGACTTATCACCCTCCTCCTGGACCACTGTTCCTGTACTGGTGTCAGTGTCTCTCTTCTTCTCACTATCATCACCCACCAGCATGGATGCAACAGTTCTGGACATAAAAAAGATAGACACATTTATGTCAGTGCTTCAAACAACTCCTTTGCTTGTACTTGCCACACCACCTGAACCCACAGAAGACACTGATGCAGACATACGTGTGCTTTGGGAAAGTGGAATTGAAGTTGTTCACTCCTCAGCAGACTTCTTTGCTGCCTCGTCCCCCCTGACACGTTTCCCTGTACTGGATCATCTCTTAGCAGGCATTGTTATATGCTTGTTCAAAGCTTTTCCTTTTTCTGTGAGTATATCAAGAAAGGATGTATTACCAAGTGACTGTGATTTGTGAATAACACCTCACACCTGCAGTACTGGCTTCCAAGTCTAAACACAATCAGGACAGGTAGTGGCACTCTGTACAACTAATACCATATATGGTAGCCTATTCTAATAAAAAAAAAACAGGTTACTTTATTCGTTCCTTAAACAGAAAGTAAGTAAAATGAGGAAAAAGGGCACAGGTAACCTACTTTAAATAAAACAACAGCAGACAACACCTCCCCCAACATGGATGGGTAGTGTCTCTGAAAAAATAGTGAAGCAGTTCTTAATACAATGACAGTTTCTTGGGTGGGTAATGGCCTGGGATGGGTATTGAACAACTGTATAATAACTGGGTAGGTACAGGTAGGGTTAAGCAAAACTGAACTGAAAAACAACAGCACAGAACACCTCACAAAAATGCCTACAGATCAGCTGTGTCTGGACAACTGAAAAACTGTAACGTGTATGGTTAGTACTTACTACTACAATTTTTTGTTATCTAAGAGGGCAGAGGTGACAATATAACATTAACAAACAATGGCACCCACAACAATCTGGAGTCTAACAGGCCCAGCAATCTCTTGACAACTACCATATTAATACTCTTTTTTTTTATATTGCAAGGGTCACTTAGTAAACAATGTTGTAACAGTGAAAGGGTGAGCAAATTAAACTGAAACAGGAACACTGCAATGCAGAGGCAAGCTCCAACAACAAAATACAGGGAGCAATTAACCAAAGCAGTGAAATTGTATATGGACAAGTGGTCAACAAAAAGTACTTCCAATACAAAAAATATAGAACTGTTGCTTTTCACAGTTTAAGTGACACAAGTTAAAAGCAAACAGAACTAATCACAATCCCCCAAAAATTAAAGGATTTGTAGAACTCACAATTAAAGCAGAAGAATGGTATATAACACAGGGTAATGGGCAGGAACTCTCAGAAGGAGTAACTTATCAGAGAAAGTGAAAACAACACTTGTCAAGATGTAAGAAAAATAATATAAATAAGTAAAACATCAACAAAAATATAAAGGCTTAAAAGAAATAACAGTAAATCACTCGCAATTTATGAGAAATCTGTTTGTAAAAGGTTAGAAACTAGCCTACACTGCTTTTACACACCTACCCTCCCCCACTCAACTCCTTCACATACACAAACAAAACTCAAAACTAATTAAACTACGTGTTATGCAAAAATCCACAAAATTAGAAAATGTTCCCTAGCAGCACTAGGAACAAACTGTATATCTGGGAGCAATTAGCTTTCAAAAACAAGTTTTATAAATTTTTAAAAGGGTTTATTGGCTGTGATGCACAACAGACTGCACTCAACAGGCAATAGACTGTGCTGGAAACAGCTTGCATGTGATATTTGGCCTGTATACCCACAATGCATTGTACTTTTCACCATTGGAACATAATTTCGCCAGGGAAATCAAAAGTTACACAAACAAAATTTTCGCCACAATGTGAAATTTAAACATGGATTGGTGAAACTTCTCTCTGAAGCCATATTATGCTAAATCTCATAATCATGTGAAATTGAAAACCCAGAGGAAATCTAATTTTGCCAGGGCAAAACATTTTGTGAAATTGAAAAATTACACAAAATATTTTGCAGAGCAAAATTTTCACATTTCGCACAACACTTTTCTGGATACACGAAGCATAGGACTTCAGGTGCTGGAAGTAGGCCACATTTTCATCTCCTCCTCATTCTAAAATGGGAGACAAATTCATCATAAAGCAGATGTATATTATATAAATGTAAAGGTAGAAAAGCATTAATTTTTTTTCAGAAAGGCAACAATTCAGTTCAATCAATGAGACCAGGTGTAGACAAAGCCACTAAGGTAAAAATACAAAAATGATTCTTGTTTTAAAGTCTTCTGTTACAAAAATTCCCTCCCCATGGACCCAAACCCACTTTATCTAAATGGCAAAATTTAAATCTGTGGTCATAGCCATCCCCTTTCTCCTCTTTATAATGGCTTTCCAGATAGTTGTTTTTGTCTTCCTTAGCAATGCTTCTGAGACGTTTACCAATTTGAATCCTGTGCTTTGTGTATCTGGAATGCTTATGGCTACTAGGAATGAGCATTAGAGAGCGATCAATTTTCCTGTATTAATGTTTTAATCTTTTTAATCCTTGTTATCAATTTTTATGTTTGCTTGCACGCATGTGCAAGAAACATTATGTGACAGCTTAGGAGAGAAGCAGGTTGTGGAGGCGCAGCACTGTTACAGCCAAGGGAGGCACTGCATTTGGGGGCTTGGCACTGGTGGACCAATGGAGGCAAAGTGTGCCAATGACACTGGTCTCCAAAAGTGCACCAAGTACAAATGTTTTTGCCGCAGCAATCAAGGGCTGCCTCGTCATTGCAGTGTCAGTCATTCTGCTGCAATAAGGGAGTGACCCGCCATTGCAGGGCAGAATGTTAGCTAGCCTAATACTGTTTGTGAACATGGTGGGTGGCTTGCTGCCATGGCCTACCGTGGTGTGCAGCTCCCACACATGCCGGGGTGCCCAATCCCCCTCGGCAGCATGTCCCAAACAGTCTTAGTTTGCCAACGGGGCCCCAATCCCCACTGGCTTCAGTCCATCCAAGTTTTCATGTGCCAACAGGGGAGCCCACTCCCCATCGGCATAATCCCTTCCTCATGAAATGTTTGTGCTGAGGGGTGTCCAATTCCCCTCAGCTATTGCACCCCTATTGCGATGGGGTGCCCAATCCCCGTACGGGCTACAGTCGCCCCCCATCAAAACACTAGGTTGGCACACTGGGGAGCCCATCCAGTGTGCCAAATGTCCTGTTAAATGTCCTGTAAAACAAAAACCATCCTGCGATTTTTTTCCTGTAAAGCAGGAAATGGTCCTCGGCAGTCTCCCTGCCCCCACAACCCGCACCCACCCACTCGCACCTTGCCTCACCACACCCCCCCTCACCCCATACTTACCTCTGGAGTCCGCGCTACAATCTTCTGTGGACCGGGAACACGTCTGCACTCTTCAAAGCCGACCGTGAACTGAGGAAATGCCGGTAGGCTGTATAATGGAATAAATAGGTTTTTTTCTACTTTGATGCATATCAGAGGCATTTTTTGGAATTTTGGCACCAGATTTTCAACATGGGGTTTTTGGGACCCCTCCACTTGAATTCTATCCCTGTCATGGCGTTAATCAGCCCCTAAAGGTGATTTCACGGTCACTGGGTGGAATCACCTTTTGGGACTGATTAATGAAACAACAGTGCCAGTGTTCATGAGGTGGGCTCTCAAAAAGTCTATGTTGCAAATTTGGTGGGAAAAATAAAAAAAATGACTGTTTTACGAGTGTGCGTTGTGCAGTTGCTATGCACACTCGTAACTTTGTGAATTTGCAATATTTTCACTCCAGATTTTCAACATTGGTATTTTTATGCATCTCCTTATGAACAGTGCAGCTGTCATTTTCCACAATCTGGCTGAATTGTGTTTTCGCAGTTCTGGCGCAGAATAGGGCGGTCACTGTGGGAAATCCATGTTCAGGACACATTATGAAAATGACAGTGACACTGTTCATTAGCAGAGGTCCTAAAATGCCTATGTTGAAAATCTGGAGATAAAAGTTCATAAAATGACTGTGTTACGAGTGTGCGTTGTGCAGTTTCCACGCACGCTCATAACTTTGCACATTTGCAATATTTTCACTCCAGATTGTCAACACTGCCATTTTCTTGCACCACCTTATGAACACTGCAGCTGTCATTTTTCACATCCTGGCTGAAATGTGTTTTTGCACTTCCGGCGCAGAACAGCGCGCTTGCTGGGGGAAATCCATGTTTGAGACATATTAGGAAAATCATTCTGATGCTGTTCATTAGCAGAGGTCCTAAAATGCCTATGTTGAAAATTTGGTGACAAAAGTCCATAAAATGAATGTGTTACGAGCGTGTGTTGCGCAGTTTCCACGCACGCTCATTACTTCGCACATTTGCAATATTTTCACTCCATATTTTCAAGATTGCCATTTTTCTGCACCTCCTTATGAACAGTACAGCTGTCATTTTTCACATCCTGGCTGAAATGTGTTTTCCTACTTCCGGCGCAGAATAGCGTGGTCGCTGTGGGAAATCACTGTTCTGGACACATAACAAAAACCACAGTGACACTGTTCATTAGCAGAGGTCCTAAAATGCCTATGTTGAAAATTTGGTGATGAAAGTCCATAAAATGACTGTGTTACGAGTGTGCGTTGTGCAGTTTCCACACACGCTCATAACTGCACATTTGTAATATTTTAACTCTAGATTTTCAACATTGCCATTTTTCCACACCTCCTTATGAACAGTGCAGCTGTCATTTTTCACATCCTGGTTGAAATGTGTTTTTGCAATGCCGGCACAGAATACCGTGGTTGCTGTGGGAAATCAGTGTTCGGGACACATCAAGAAAATCACAGTGACACTGTTCATGAGCACAAGTCATAAAATGCCTATGTTGAAAATCTGGTGACAAAACTCCATAAAGTGACTGTGTTATGCTCATGCGTTGTGCAGTTTCCACGTTTGCTCGTAAGTGCGAGCATTTTTAATATTCCCACTACAGATTTTCAACATTGCCATCTCTTCATACCTCCCTATGGATGGTACAGCCATCATTCTTCACATCCTGCCTGATCTGTGTTTTCATACATGTGGTGCAGAATGGCACTATCGCTGTTGGAAGTCAGTTTTCAGGACACATTGACAAAATCACACTGCCACTCTTCATGAGAAGAGGTCCCAAATGCTTTCATGAGGTGGGGTCACAAAAAGGCCATGTTGGCAATTTGTACTGTAAATACCAACAAACACCCGAGGCATTAGGGTTTCTAACCATAATGTCCTACGCTGTACAGACAGACAGGCATTGGGGTGTGCCTTTGGATTGACAACTGTACTGCTCATGCCATTCCACCCCCACCCCCCAGCCACTGACAGGCATCGAAGTGTACCTTGGTCTCTTCGGCCCAAGACTTCACCCCACTCTCCTATGCTGCACCCATTTCACCATATGTCCTTATGGAATGGGGTGACTGTAAAGCCAAACACCCTAAGGCACACCTCAACACGTGTTGATGTCTGCAGAATAGGGTGAGGTGACATGGCTTGACTGTCATGGGCGACGACGCAGACACTTACCCCAAATTCTGTCCATCTCTACAGGATGGATGTGGGGTTCACGTGAAGTTCAATACTTCACTGCCATTCCTATTCTGCATCTGTCTAACTCCTGCATTTCCAATGCTAATACCAGCAAGCAAACATTCGGCATTGACAAATGCTTGTTATTATATAGCTATGTTTGCATAATTACATATATATTTGCATATTATGAAGCACTTTCTGGTGTATTGCTTTGAATACTGGATTTATCAAGGATGTCTATTTTGAGCACTCCCATTCCCCAGTGATGCTGTAATTGTCAAACTGGTCTGGGTTTACTCAGACCTATTGACTGCCTTGTGGTATGTAAGGTTTTAAATGTTATTATTACAAGCTTTGCAGTTTTGGTAGCAGAGTGTGGTGCTGATTTTGTTGTTCAGTTGTTTGTGGTTCTATCAGGCTCACCAGCTTCAGTGGAGCAAGTTCAATTGTTACAGTCTGGTTCCTGTGTACAGTCTTTTCTAGGCCTCTTACTTGTTCTTGGCAAATTTTTTAGACTGACAAGTCAGGCATTTGCTCAACTACAGTATAGAATTCTGGTGCTCAATGGTCCTGAATTTTGTGTTTTTGTTGCAGACCCATGTTTCTCAGATGTATATGATCTCCAACGTTTAATACCTGGGGCCGGATTTTCAGAACTCCAAGAATGCCTCAAGCTCCTGATGCGCCAGACATATGGTGCATGGGGCTTGCAGCGTTCTCCTGGTTGGCAATTGGGATTTTCTATCCCATGCGCCAGCTGCCAAAACTTAGATCGACTTTTTGTGGTCTAGCGTGCGGCAATCCCCGAGACCTTTTTTACAGAGCTTGCACCAGATAAATGGCGCAAGCTGCCGTAAATCATAGAAACTGTTGCAACTGCACCTGAGATTGTAAAATGGGTACTGCTGTGGCAAAGGGGTTTGGCACACTGCCAAAACCAAAGTGTCATGGCGCAGTGCTTGACACAAGTCCTGCACCATATTTTGAAAATCCAGCCCCTGGTGTCAAACTCTTTTGTCGCACCAGTTTCTTTGTGCAAGACTGTTCTTGGCAACAGCCTCAGAGGCAAACTGGTATACTTTTTGCAAGTCTTGGCAGAATTGCCTGGGGTATTCCAAGTAGGTCTCATCTGATTCATCAGTTTCTCTGCCAAATATTAAGTAGAATGGGGATCTTTGAAAGGTGTTTTTATGGGTGCAGTTGTAAGCATGTACCAGGGAACTTACTTTCTGGCTCCAGTTTGGTTTCTGAGCCTGGTCAAGGGTTAGGGTTGCCACCTTTTAAGAAGCCCAAAGTGGGACATTTCTTACTGAAACAAGATATTTTGCAGGACAGTACGTAATCTCGACCAATACAACAGACGTGTTTTCTCTACATAATCAGAATTAAGGCTAAGTATTGTAGTTTCTTAGTTGCTTCTATTGTTTTTTATTATTTTAAGGTATTTTAGTTAAGATATGATAGTTTTCTGCAACATTTAGTGGAAAATTAGAAAACATTTTTACTACTACAAAGTCAGAACATGTAGTATTTTTCGTGGGTTTTTTTGCAGGACACAGCTGCCCAAATCAGGACTGTCCTGTGAAAATAGGGACAGGTGGTAACCCTATCAAGGGTGCCTAACATGTCAAGCAGGTTTCTGTTAAAGTGTTCAGGCCGAGGGTCCCCTATGGGTTGTAAGGAGAGGTTCTAGATTTTCTGATGCCACAGATTGCTAGAAACTCATTTACAAGTCGACTTTCAAAGTCCCTGTTTTGGTCAGAGTGAATTCTTTGGGGGAGTCCTTAATGATTTACATATTACTGCAATACTTTGACAACAGTAGTGACCTTTTGATCTTTCATCATTTATGCATGAGCATATCATGTGTAATCATTAGTCAGAACTAGCATGTGACCAATTTTCTTACTGTCAGGTTCCAGTAAGAAGAAGTCCATACAAACTAATGAAAGTGGCACACTGGTTTTGATATTGAATAAGACTGCTGCTCTTTTTGGAAAAGTTTTTCTCTTGATGTATCTTAGACAGTTCTTACAGTGCTTCTCAACTCCCTTTGTCATTTTGGGCCAATAAGAACATGCTTGCATAAAGTTCAGGGTACAGTTAGCTTCCAAGTGACCAGTGTCATTATGTATGGCTCGGATGACAGCAGTATGGTACTTCCAAGGAAATACCAATTGTTTTTGAGGGAACTCAGGTGTACACTGTTGTGACTTTTTCTTACAAGCAGTCAGTCTTTTAAGGATAATTTGTTGTGTTCTCACAATAACAGGGGAATATCTGGGTAAGTTACCTGTACCCGATGTTCATCATGCCCCTTCTTCAGGGCACATACCACGCAGCATATTACACATTCTTCCCATTCAGCTTGTTTGAGTTCAAGACAGCTATGCTGAGGCAAAACGAAAGGTCCAGCCTACTGAAATTGAGGTTTGCAGTTGGAATAGCATCTGGAAATGCCCCCAGCATGTCAATTGCTCTGTGCAGATTGGAAAGAGGGGCATGCTCTGTAGTTTCAAATTCAAACACAGTGCCTTTACTGCTGCATTGGAACTAAAGTATTTTGATTTGGCTGATCAGGGAGATGGTGCTGGGATAAAGCATTGGTGTCAATATGTTTTGGCCATTGCGGTACTCTAGACTGTAATTGCCGGTGGTTAAAGCTGAATACCACCAGTGTCCAGCTGCGACCAACTTGGCTGTTGTATTTACGCAGGTAAGTGGATTATTTTCTGTTTTTACTGTGAACTGGGCCCCATACAAATAGTCATGGAAGTTTTCCGTGACTGCCCACATTAGGGCTAGAAATTCGACAGTAGTTTGTGCACTTGGTTGGAGCTTTATAGATAGTTTCAAACTTTGGTTGGTGAAAACAACTGGATAAAGTCCCTCAGGATGCTCTTGGTACAGGACAGTTCTTACGACACTTAATCTGGCATCAGTGTACAGGATGTATAGTCTGGTAGAATCAGCGAATACCAACATGGGCACCTTATTTATTTATTTAGTTTTTGTTGATGGGGTAAGTACACTAGACAAATCCTGCCTATTTTCAGGCACGACCCGGGGGAGGGGGATACAGATGAATGCCAACTGACCTTGAACCAGATTAAGCTGTTGGTGGTATTTTTAGTGAATGAGTGAAATTTGGCCAGGACACTGGGGAAATTCCCCTACTCTTTTTCGATAAGTGCCATGGGATCTTTAACATTCACCTGAACTACAGTACCACCAATCCAGGCAGATGGAACCTCGGTTTAACGTCTCATCCGAAAGATGGCACCTCAGAAGTGCAGCACCCCTCTCATGCTGCACTACAGTGTCAGTACTGGGATATTAACCCAAGTGCCAGATGTGGGAACTGAACCCACAGCCCTCTAATCTCCCAGCCTCAGAGGCGAGTGTGCTACCTACTGAGCCACTGACACTGACACCTAACTAAGACATTTGATTACCTCTTTGACTGCCACATAACACTGCTTGGTCCACCTGGTGCTAAATGCTTCATTCATATGCCAGTATTCTGTGTGGGGATTACCCCGGCTGGAGTGGGCTGTTCTTTTGAGGGTAGGCAGGTATGTCTGAGTGAGGTAATTCAGAGGGCAGACAGCAATGTCTTTTACAAACTGCCTGTAGAAACCACAGAATCCAAGAAAAGACTGTCATGACATCAGGTTATGTGGTCTATGTGAAGTAGTGAGTGCCTCCACTTTGACTGGTCACTCTGTACCCCAGTGGTAGAAACAATGTGGCCCACATATTTGACAGATGGCTGACAAAATTGGCACTTTCTGATGGACAGTTTTGGACCAAATTTCTCCAACACTTTCATCAGTTGGGCTTTGTGCTCTTCCAGTGTCTGGTCTAACACTGTCAGGTCATCTAGGTGTACCAGCACTTCCATCAGATGCATATCTCACAAAGCCTTCTCCATTTACCTCAGAAATGTGTAATTGATCCTGGATAGACCTTGGGGCATCTTCACAAACTGGTAGAACTCCAAGGGGTAAATAAAGGGCCATCTTTACTGCTGGGCACCATGTATTGGTCAGGCTCTGTCTTCTTGTTCAGTATGTGGTAGTCAACGCAAATACAAATTGCACCAGTATTCGTCTGGTCCACCACAGTGAGCGAAGCATATGGGCTTTGGGAATCTTTGATGACCTCTAGTCCAGTAGCTCTTGTAAATGATGCTTGACATCCTCTATGTGACCAGGGACCAGATATTGACATCTCTCCCAGAAGGTTTGGTCATCCTGGAGGCCGCTATGGTGCTCTTTTCCTTTGATGCTCCACACATCCAATTTCTTCAAGGAGAACACTTTCCTGCACTTGGGTAGCTTGTTAATTAGGCTCCATTGGTAGTGATCAGGTATGGGTGAGTCTCCAAACTTGTGAAACTAGCCAGGGGTCGGGTTGATGTTATTTTTTTTTATTGGCACTGTGCGGTGCCTCCATTATGCAACCCACCACCCGGCTGCCTGGGCTCAGGGGAGAAAACTGTTGCTCTGCATTTTGGCTAGGTTTGACTTCTAGTCAGGGACACCCAAGTAACTCCGGACACAGGAAGCAATAACTGCAATGTCCAAACCAGGGGTGGGATTCTAGAGTGTGGCTTTTATCAACAACAACAGTAGATCAATAAAGCATTGATGGACCCCCACGGGGCTACACTCTCTGGTAATGCAGCTATACGGAGACCAGAACACATCTTCTAACACACTGTAACCCTCAGGTTTAGAAACACACTGGTCACTCAGCCCAAACTTGTATTCTTCTCTGGATTTCTCTGGCCTGGCACATCTGGCCAGCCTTGGACTACTTCCCATTTCCTTGCTTGGCACATCCAACCAGCACTTGGACTACTTTCTATATGGCATGGAACATTTCTCAGTGGCTCCCTCTACCACCCATGAGCACATACAGGCTCCATGAAGGGATAATCTTCATCACTAATCCCACATCTGGGTACTTTCCATGAACACTGGCCAAGTGCCTGGAAGAAATCTATAGGTGCCCAAAGTGAACTCATGGAGGTAAAGCTGGTTACTCCTGATGGGGGGTCTCCCACCCTTTGCTCCGAAATCTATACCTGGCCATTCATTTGGAATCAACACCTTTCCATTTGAACCTCTAGTTGTAGATTGCTGTCTCGAAATGTATACACACTTAACAATCTACCATCTCTGAAAAATAGTGTCCTGACTTGTAATGTTCTTTAAGTGGCTATATCCATCCCTGTAGACCCCTACTGTTTAGATAGATTTTAAGCCACACAAAACTCTAGTACTGTACTTGGCTGTCCTTCCTTGACCCCACAGTAACAGATACTCAACACACTGTTTGCTGAAAACATGGGCTCTATTTCAGAGCTGACTCACCCTGGTCTGCAGGTGCCCACAGGCTTATGGAAAAACAAACTAGTTATTATGCCTCAGCACTGGAACAACCAAACAACAGGCAGATTTCCCTCTTCAGCAGGGCCAGGGGATTGCCCCTGAAGTTGCTGGCTTCTCTTCCCCCCATCCCTCCTGGGATGGAGCACTGGAACAAACTGGAGAATGGTGTCTATCACTAGACCAATTTCTTCTGTGTCTCTATGTAGGGTGAGAACACACACCCTCTAACTCTGGATAGCTCTAAATCAGAGCTTAACCCTGAGGGACTGCCAACTGCAGCACACCCCCTTCACTCTCTGACCCTGGCTCAAGACTCCTCAAGACTGATTCAAAACCTCCCAACATTCTAATTAACTCCCTGCTGCAACATTCCAAAGTGGCTTATGATGCAGCGAGAATTCTATATGATGTCATCCCTCCAGCTCAGCTGAGACTGAGGACAGAGTCAGACAGTGTGAATTCCATTTAACTGGTGTTTCTCAAGCTGCCTTTCCCTGCCTGTCACTAGATCTAAGTGTTATTCTTGTAACCCCGGGTGACAGGGAGGTTACACTTGAATAGTCTGTGGTTGATTTTTGTGGCAGTAGCAACTTCAGAGTCCACTCCAGTCACACTTATTAGCATGGAAGATATTTGCAAGCACTGGATCTTTCCATAAGATTACATGTTTGTCAGTCTCTTTCTTCATCCTTACAGTGATTCATCTCACCCAAGTGGTGGCAGGTGGTGGCAATACTCCTCTTTGGACCATCAGTCCTTCTGGTAATCTATTTTCAGCTGTAGAGGTGTTGCAAAGTTTTAATTCATCTGTGAAGTTCTGGCGAAGTCCCCAAATTTGCCTCAGCAGAGCATTTCACAGTTGTTTTATTTAAAGTGATCTATGGAACCTGAGGGTATACATTTCTGTGCACTGACCTTGATGTGTTCCTAATTACAGTCCTGCCATTGAAATTGAGGTGAGGTTCCCTTTTTGTTACATTAAAATAATAATTTTTAAACCACTTTCACAATTTGCATAACCTCGCCCATTTTTTCTCAGTGCTGTAACCTTCCACTGTTACACATCATGCAAGGAGTAACTGTGAGGGAAACATCTCCTGTTGTGCTCCTGCAAGGAAAACAAATGTGGAGGTTAGCACTTCCGACTCTCCAGAAATGGCTCATAGCAGCAGCAGCAGTAACTCCTCTAGTGCCTCTGATCAGTTTTCAGTGGCAGATAAAGGGGGCATTTTAAATCCCTACAGGGATGATCTTTATGACTCCGATGTAAGCTTGGGCTCATCTGATTCCACAAGTGAAGATGATGAAACTGTGTGGCCTCCTCCATACCATAGAGTGCTGTGGCTGGGAAATCATGAGTGGTAACATTTTTCCTATGCTGTCTTTTCATAACTTGTGCACTGTTCAGTTTTCTGAGGTATCAGATTATTTTGCAGACTCGCATGGTTTCTTCCCATGGCTACCACATGAAGTGGTGTTACTAAAGTGCATACTTTGCCTTATTCCCAGGTCACACAGTTTTTTTCCTATTGTGAATTGTGGCTCTGCATTTGGCAGTAAAGATTTCTCAGTTTCCTTTACTGCTAGTGTTTCTTTACTGAAACTGTGCCGCTTTATGATGCCAATAACAAAGGCAAATTTGGACACTGTTTACACATGCCGGCTCTTCAGAAAAATGACCAGTCATGGCACTCACCAGGGCATATACTGTATGCCAGCAAAAATGAAGAGTCCAGCCTTCTGTAGTTCAAACTATTTTCTTCATTTATTTGCCATACACAACACAATCAGCCCTCAGTGGAGTTGAAACGTCAGATCTTTGGTGTGGTTTCCCTGGCCCTGGAGGGCCATTTGTGTTGTATATGGCAAATAAATGAAGAAAATTGTTTGAACTACAGAAGGCTGGACTCTTCATTTTTGCAGAGATATATATGCCCTGGTGAGTGCCATGACTGGTAACTTTTCTGATACTCTGGTTGTCACAGAGCACTCCAGGTCACCCTGGTGCAGCTCTTCCTTTGCTAAAAACATGCCAGCTCTTATTCAGCCCATTGCTATGGCTACGCAAGGCCGCCATCATTGGAAGCTGAGCAATATTCACAGTTTGAACTGCAGTGTTCATTGCAATCCAGATTACCCCCGGTGTTGCAGGGTGCAACGTTTCCTTTTTCATTTCCTGACTACTCTGATGATCACCATCCACCCATGCTGTGCAGTCTCTAGCACACCCCCTTCCCAGCCCATGCCCAGTACAGAATGACCAAGGTATCCTTGAGGTGTACTGGTTCCCTCCTCACCGAGAGATGCCTCATGGTATGAGTGCCAGGTATCTCAGTAGTCCACTCCATGATCACTGGCCATCATTCCCATATCAGCCGCTTCCCACACTAAGCACTTAACTATAAGAAACTGTTATTATGTGGCATTGAGGTGTGTTGAATTGCTGCCTCAATATCCCCCAGTTGTCCTTTACTTTTGTGAAACAACATCCCTGTTTTTTTGTGATTCTCCCCACCACCACCACAAACAACTTTGATCGTTTGTGACACCCCCCTTCACGCCACAAATTATAACCCTGTCAGCTGGTATTGATGTGGTCGACCAGCAAATCCCTCTGCTCCACACCATGGCTGGGTTGACCACTGAACTGACCTAGAACCCATAGTTGTGGTATCATGTCAATCTTGAATGACAGCTATGTGAATCTGTCATACTTCACTCGGTGGCCCATCCGTGCTGGTTACTGGATGGCTGTGACCTCATCATCCACCACTGGACATCATATTTGTGTTGTGTTCAGGGGATGAATGGTGTGGTAATAACTGTTGTGTTGGGGAGAGGGTGGGTAGCCAACAGAGTTGCTCTATTGGGTGTACTGAATGGGAAGTGGGTGACAGGTGTCAAGTTGTAATATGAAAGTTATGCCAATACCATGTAACAGGCATGCAATTTATATTTCTGAATTATTTCTCAAAGCTTAAACTAAAAGTAATATACTCACTGCATTGAGAACGGGGTGTGGGGGCAGGAGGGCTTGTTCTGGATAATGGGTTACTGGTTGTAATGCACATTCTTCAATGCTATGATGATGCAGGGTGCTACTGCAGAGCACCTTGATACCTTACCCAATGTCACCAAAACATCAATAAAGTGAGTAAATGGGGTGTGGGGGTTGGGGTGGAGGGTGAACCATGCTATTTCACTACAATTCATCAGACATGGTGGGTGGCTGTGGGGGGTTGACCATTCAATGAATCTACTTATGGCACATTGTGTTTGCCAAGGGAGGGGGGAGAAAGACTCCTAGATGTGGTTGCTCAGTGCATGAAGATGCACAGATAAGACTGGCTTAGCAAAGTATCTGTTCTTTGTTGTCATGTTATAATATTAGGCACATTACAATGCCATAGGATAGCCCCTGTAAAGACATTGGCCTGTAACCTGCTTGTAGTGGTTGGGGAGGTTACTATACACAATCATGGGGGCTGTGCAAGACTTCAAATTGCTTGTCAACAGATGGTAGGGTTGACAGTGAACTGAAATGACACTACCTAAATCTTGAGCTTTGATTTATTACTGTTTACTTTTGAAAAGTGAACCTGCGGGTTGTGGTGGTGGTGGTGGTGGTGGTGGTGGGGGGTGTGATGAGACTGTATAGTACATATCTAAACAGTGATTGTCGTACAGGCAGAGGAGCAATCTAAAGGTAACAGTGACAGTACCTGTCTTATTGATCCCGGGGAGGGGGGGCATGGTTTGATATAAGTGCTGGTTGGTATTGGCATTACTTACCCTCCCCTCAGCCAGTCACACCTCCATGGCAATATCCTCCTGGGCAAGGGTGAAGTGCTGTTGTGCGTCACTCAGGCCAGCAGAAAGGGGCTGTTGGTGTGGAAGCCCCCACCCCACAGCCAGGAGATCCACCTCACAGCAGGACTGTAATATGGCAGGGAGTCTCAGTGAGTGTGCAGCAGCCCGGCCTACTGAGAGGGGTTGCTATTGGTGTTGTCCACCCTCCCATGAGACAAACACACCTCCATGGCAGCATCCCTCTGACCAAGTATCATCTGCTGAGACAAGTACACCTCCATGGCAGCATCCCCCTGACTAAGGATGGTGCACTGTTGTGTGTATATTACACCAGCAGAAAGGACATGTTGATGAGGTTCCCCACCACACCTAGGCAGCCTATCCCAGCACCAGACCCTGACCTGTCTGTGGTTCTTAGTGTGTGTGAAGCAGACCATCAAGCAGATAGGGGTTGTTATTGGCCATGCATACCCTCTCCTGAGACCTGAACCCCTCCATGGCAACCTCCTCCTGACCAAGCATGGACTGCTACTTTGTGTGTATTGCTCAGGACAGCAGAAAGGATATGTTGATGAGTTCACCCTCCCAGTACCACACCCAGGTATAGTTCAATAGCAGCAGACCCCTGACCTATCTGTGGTTGTTACTGTGTCTGCAGCAGCACAGCCAGTAGATAGGGATTGGGATTGGCATTGCCCACCCTCCTGTCAGCCAGTCACACCTCCATGGCAACATCCTCCTGGGCAAGGGTGAAGTGTTGGTATGTGTGTATCAGTCAGGGCAGCAGAAAGGTGTCATTTGTGGGGTTGACCCATGACCCATATCATGGAGGTCGTCCCCAGCAGCAGACCCCTGCCATGGCAGGGAGTCTTTGTGAGTGTGCAACAGCCTGGCCTAGTGAAAGGGGTTGCTATTGCTGTTGTCAACCCTCCACCAAGCCAGGCCACCCCCCTCACTGGCAACATCCCCCTGACAAAGCAAAGAGTGCTGCTGTGTGTGTATTACTCAGGACAGCCAAAAGGAGATGTTCATGAGGCCTCCCCAACCACACCCAGGCAGCCTTCCCCAGCACCAGACCCCTGAGCTGTCCATGGGTGTTACTGTGTTTGCAGCTGCCTGGCCAGCAGATAGGGGTTGGTACTGGTGTTGCCCGCCATCCCCTGAGCCACTCACACCTCCATGACAACATCATGCTGTGCAAGGGTGAAGTGGTGGTGTGTGTGTATCAGTCAGGCCAGCAGAAAGGGGTTGTTGGAGGGGATCAGCCCCCATCCCACAGCCAGGAAGTCTTCCCAACCAACAGACCCCTGGCATGGCAGGGAGTCTTACTGAGTGTGCAGTAGCCCAGCCTACTGAGAGGGGTTGCAATAGGTGTTGTCCACCCTACCATGACACATGCACCCCTCCATGGCAACATTCCCCCTGGGATGCAGCTGTGTGTGTATTACTAATGGCAGCAGAAAGGAGATGTTGATGAAGTATCCCCCACCACCACACCCCAAGCAACCTTCCCCAGAACCAAATCTCTGACATGTCCGTGGTTTTTACTGTTTGTGCAGCAGCCTGACCAGCAGATAGGGGTTGCTGTTGGACTTGCATACCCTCCCCTGAGCCAGGCTAGCCTCGCAGGCAACATCCTCCTGGCCAAGCATGGACTGCTGCTGTGTGTGTATTACTTAGGACAGTAGAAAAGAGATGTTGATGATGTTACCCCCCCAACACCACACCCAGGCAAAGTTCCCCAGCAGCAGACCCCTGACCTGTCTGTAGTTGATACTGTGTCTGCAGCAGCCTGACCAGCAGATACGGATTGGTATTGGCGTTACGTACCCCACACTCAGCCAGTGACACCTCCATGGCAAAATCCTCCTGGGCATGGGTGAAGTACTGTTGTGTGTTAGTCAGGCCAGCAGAAAGGGGTTGTTGGTGTGCATGCCTTCCCCCTCACCCCACAGCCAGGAGATCCTCTTCAGCAGCAGGCATGTAACATGGCGGGGAGTCTCAGTGAGTGTGTAGCAGCCCGGCCTACTGAAAGGGGTTACTATTGGTGTTGTCCGCCCTCCCCTGAGACAAGCACACCTTCATGGCAGCATCCCCTTGACCAAGCATGGTCTGCTAAGACAAGCACACCTCCATGGCAGCATCTCCTTGACAAGCATGGTCTGCTGTTGTGTGTGTATATTACACCAGCAGAAAGGACATGTTGATGAGGTTCCCCACCACACCTAGGCAGTCTTTCCCAGCACCAGACCCCTGACCTGTCTGTGGTTCTTAGTGTATGTGAAGCAGACCAGCAAGCAGATAGGGGTTGTTATTGACCATGCATACACTCTCCTGAGACCTGAACACCTCCAAGACAACCTGCTCCTGACCAAGCATGAACTGCTACTTTGTGTGTATTACTCAGGACAGCAGGAAGGAGATGTTGATGAGGTCTCACCCCCACCACCACACCCAGGCATAGTTTAACAACAGCAGACCCCTGACCTGTCTGTGATTGTTACTGTGTCTGCAGCAGCACAACCAGCAGATAGGGGTTGGTATTGGTTTTGCCCACTCTCCCCTCAGCCAGACACACCTCCATGGCAACATCCTAATGGGCAAGGGTGAAATGTTGGTGTGCGTGTATCTGTCAGGGCAGCAGAAAGGTGTTATTGGTGGGGGTGACCCACAAGCCACACCAAGGAGATCTTCCCCAGCAGCAGACCCCTGTCATGGCAGGGAGTCTTTGTGAGTGTGCTGAAGCCTGGCCTATTGAAAGGTGTTGCTGTTGCTGTTGTCAACCCTCCACCGAGCCAGCCCCCCACTGGCAACATCCTTCTGACCAAGCATGGAGTGCTGCTTTGTGTGTATTACTCAGGACAGCCAAAGGGAGATGTTGATGCCCCCCACCACACCCAGGCAGCCTTCCCCAGCACCAGACCCCTGAGCTGTCTGTGGGTGTTATTGTGTTTGCAGCTGCCCCACCAGCAGATAGGGGTTGGTACTGGTGTTGTCCACCATCCACTGAGCCACCCACACCTCCATGGCAACATCCTGCTGTATAAGAGTGAAGTGGTGGTGTGTGTGTATCAGTCAGGCCAGCAGAAAGGGGTTGTTGGAGGGGGTCAGCCCCCAACCCACAGCCAGGAAGTCTTCCCCAGCAGCAGACTCCTGGCATGGCAGGGAGTCTTACTGAGTGTGCAGCAGCCCAGCCTACTGAGAGGGATTGCGATTGGCGTTGTCTACCCTACCAAGACACATATACCCCTCCATGGCAACATCCCCCCTGACCAAGCATGGACTACAGCTGTGTGTATTACTAATGACAGCAGAAAGGAGATGTTGAAGAGGTACCCCCACCACCACATCCCAGGCAACCTTCCCCAGAACCAAACCCCTGACCTATTTGTGGTTCTTACTGTGTGTGCAGCAGCCTGGCCTGCAGTTAGGGGTTGCTATTGGCCTTGCATTCCCACCCCTGAGCCAGGCTACCCTCAGTGGCAACATCCTTCTGGCCAAGCATGGACTTCTGCTGTGTGTATATACAGTATTACTCAGGACAGTTGAAAGGAGATGTTGATGAGGTCACCCCCCCCAACACCACACCCAGGCATAGTTCCCCAGCAGCAGACCCCTGACGTGTCTGTTGTTGAAATTGTGTTTGCAGCAGCCTGGCCAGCAGTTAGGGGTTGGTATTGGTGTTACTCACCGTACACTCAGCCAGTCACACCTCCATGACAACATCCTCCTGGGTAAAGGTGAAGTGCTGCTGTGTGTCTATCAGTCTGGCAAGCAGAAAGGGGTTGTTGGTGGGGTTGCCCCCCCAACCCACAGGCAGGAAGTCTTCCACTGCAGTAGATCCCTGACATGGCAGGGAGTTGCACTTAGTGTTCAGCAGCATGGTCAGTTGAGAGGGATTGCTATTGCTGTTGTCCACCCTCCATTGAGACATGCACCCCTCCATGGCAACCTCCTCCTGACCAGGCATGGACTGCTGCTGTATGTGTACTACTCGGGGCAACAGAAAAGAGTTGTTGATGAGGTTCTCCCCCACCCCCCTCACCACTCCCATGCAGTCTTCCCCAGCACCAGACTCCTGACCTGTCTGTGGTTGTCAGTGTGTGTGCAGCAGCCCAAACAGCAGATAGTGACTGATATTGGTCTTGTGTACCCTTCCCTGAGCCTGGCTCCCCTCACTGGCAACATCCTCCTGGGCAAGCATGGACTGCTTCTGTGTACGTACTACTCAGGGCAGCAGAAAGGAGATGTTGATGAGGTTATCTCCCCTCCCACCACACCCATGCAGCCTTCACCAGAACCAGACCCGTGACCTGTCTGTGGTTGTTATTGTGTGTGCAGCTGCTCGGCCATCAGTTAGGGGCTGGTATTGTCCTTGACCACCTTCCTGTGAGCCTGGCTTCCCGGATGGCAACATGCTCTTGGTCAAGCATGGACTGTTACTGTGTGTATAGCAGTCAGGCCATCAGAAGATGTTGATGTGGTTGCCCCCAAGCCCACAGCAAGGCTGTCTTACCCAGCACCAGACCCCTGTCACTTGGTTGGTTGTTACTGTCTACGTAGCAGCCAGGCCATAACATAAGGGTAGCTAGTGGTATTGCCCACTCTTCTCCTAGACAGTGTACCCTTCATGGCAACAACCTCCTGGCCAAGGGTGGACTGATGCTGTGGGTGTGATCTGTCAGTCCAGAAGAAGAAGATGTTGCTGAGGTTGCCTCCTCCCCACCATCAGGCAGCCATCCCCAGCACCAGTGCCCTGACCTGTCAGTGGTTGTTCATGTGTGTTTAGCAGCCTGGCCAGCAGATAGTGTTTGCTATTGGCCTTGTCCAGCCTCCTCTCCTCTGAGCCTGGCTTACATCAATGGAAACATCCTCCTGGCCAAGGGTGGTCTGCAGCTGTGTATGCATCAGACAGACCAATAGAAAGGACTTGTTGATGATGCCACCAGCCCACCCCACCCCATCCCACAGCCAGACAGCCTTCCCCAGCACCAAAGCCCTGTCCTGGCAAGGAGTGTTACTCAGTGTGCTGCATACTGGCCAAGACAGAGAGGTTGTTAGTGGGGTTGCCCACCCTTCACCCAGACAGCCGCCCCTCAATGGAAACATCTTCCTGGCCAAGCAGGAACTGCTGTTGTGCACACTATATTCAAGGTAACAGAAAGGTGCTGTTATTGAGGTTTCAACCTTCACAGAGTCAGACATCTTTTCACAGCACCATCATTATGGGCTGATAGGGACTGCTATTGTGTGTGTGTGTGTGTGTGTGTGTGTGTGTGTGTGTGTGTGTGTAGCAGCAGTGCCAGGTAAAAGGGGTACTTATCACTGTTTCCACAACTGTCCCAATGCAGACAGCCTTACCTAGCACCATAGTAGTGGCCTAGCAGGGATGATTGTTGTGTGTGTAACTTCCCAGGCAGCAGAGTCATAGGTTGTTATTGAGGTTGCCCACCACCAAGGGTAGGCGCCATTCCATACAACTATCATTATGGACTGTTGCTGTGTGTTCTGTGGCCTGGTCAGCTGAAAGGGTATATTACTGAGGTGAACCCACCTTCCTGGAAACAGTCACCCTTCCCTGGCACCCTTATGTTGGTCTTGCAGGGACTGTTGCCATGTGGGTAGCAGCCCAAGCAGTCAAAAGAGTTATTTCCTGTTTTGGGGGGGCAACCACAAAAAAATTAAGAAACCCATCAGCAGGACTTTGACCCTGGCATGGCAGAGAATCTTGTTATCTGTGGAGCAGCAGGGACAGCAGAAAGGGATAGCTGTTGAGGTTGCCCTCCGACCACACTGCCTGGCACTCATCACCAGCACCAGGCCCATTGGCATTGAATGGAGTGTTGTTCTTTGGTCACCAACCAAAACAGCAAACATGGATTACTATCAAGGTTGCACTCCTTCCCGATGAAGGCGCCATCCCCTATCACCATCATGCTGTCCAAAAAGGGATTATTGATGTGTGTTGGGCAGTCCAGACAGCTGACAGGGATTGTAATGGAGGTTTCCCCCACCTCCATCCACATAGCAAGCCACCACACCCCAGCATCATCACCCAGGCCTGCCAGGCACTGCTGTTGATCATGCTGCAGGACAGCTTGCAGAAAGGTGCTGTTGTCCAACTTTCCATCCCTCATCACACTCAGGTACCATTCACTACCAGCATCATCCTGGCATGGTAGGCACTGTTGTCTTCTGTACTGTAACACTGCTATACTATGTACCGCAGACACTGACCACCATACCCACAGCAAAGCACAGCAGCCCAGTAGTAACAGACAAGTATGACAGTGACCACCTAGGTGTACACATCAGTTCAGACTACATGCCATGCACCATCAAACCATACCCAGAAGCACCACAGCAGCACAATTTATTTAGTGGTGCTCCATCAATCATCATCTACAAAATTGTGTCCTCCAGACACATATTGTGTTATTCACACAACCTGAACCACTGCCCATTACAAAAGGGACACCCATCACTGCTACGGGAGTGTGGTCACAGAAGCGTTGTAGCTTCTTATAGCTCAGAAGTAGTGTGATAAGCCTTGTGTCAGCATAACAGTCACACAGGACACACCAATCCACCCCTAACATATAAGTAGTGTGTCAAGCACAAAACTTACCTGACAGTAAAAGTGATCAGTGTGACGAGTATGTTTAGGACTTTTATGACTGTCACGGTCTAATGGGACCCGCTTGCTTGAGGGCAGTGCAGACATGTCAGCATTACTTTTTGGGAGATGTATATTTGGGACTGCAGTCCTTTTCAGTTTTAGAAACTTAGCCTACTCCATGCAAAACTGCATCAAATTGTGAAAGTTATCATCGGAAAAATGCTCCGAGCATATGTAAGGAGATAAAGCTCATTGCCACTCCCACTGATGATCTAGTAAAACAAAATTCACCCATATTTGAAACCTTACTGGAGATCTATCTCATTTGGGAAACTCCAGTACAGCCACTTTCACACTGGGTGTATTGCCATATCCACCAGCAACACATACATTGACCATATTGTCAGATTAATGTAAATCAGTGTTGTATTCCATTGTGGACAAGGTCAGGTGTGAAATATTCAGTACCCCAGGGGACTGCAGCACACCTGTAGGTGTCTGTGACAATGTTATTGCTACACACCAGCAATGCAATGAATCGTGTATTACCTGAGTGGCTATTACTGAAATAAGTGTAAAAACCTGGATACCATGTGGTGGATGAGCATAAAGAGGGGCATCAGTGTTCACCCAGGTAATATATGAGAAGAATCTCCCAGTAGATTATGATCACCTTTATGACCAAACATACACCAGAAGCGGATCACACTAGTATACAGGAGGTGGGGGCTGTAGGTGTGAGACAGTACTAATGGACAGTCTACCACCACACTACAGAATTAGCCCCAATTTATCAAATTGCTCCAATCAAGAACTGTGCATAACAGTGAAATGTGTGAACCACTGCACACGGAAAAAAAATAAATAAATGGCAGCTACCATCAAGGAACACAACTGGAAGTATTGCACTGTAATGAAGGAATTAGCAGAGCCGTGGTGAAAAGCATCAAAACTGGGAAACAGCAGACGTGGTAAAAGTCAGGGATTCATTCCAATAGCTGTACTGTAGCACTGTGTTGCCTGCAAAAAAAGAGAACAAAAGTGGTTAGTAGAGCATCAGCAACACCAGTGCTATTACCAGGTTATGAAAAACGTCAATAAATCACTTACATAGGAAATTCACCATTGGTAGCTTCACCTTGAAACTTCACCTGTAACTTCTTATTGGGGTGCACAAAGGTGAAGTTGGGTATAAATGACTTCCACGAACTACTCCTTTTGTTTTTTTAGGCATAACTTGGTCCAGTTTTGTCCAATTTGTTTGAATCTTAAAATGGTTGTAGTCCAAGAAGAGTTGCGTAAGTGGTGCATTTTTGATGATTATCAGATTTAAGTGTAGATTTGTCAGAATGGTAAAGTTGGGAGGTGATTTTGTGGTGTACCCCATTAATGTTTCTATGAGTATTATGTGTTACTATTGTAGTACACATTGAGACCCTTGTATGGATGTATAGAATGTTCTTAACTCCAAAGACTGGTGGCGTTATGGTTTCTTAAAGTTGCAGAGTTATCCAATGGGAAATTAGGGTTAGGGTTAGTGTGGTCATTAGCAACTTAGTCAATAAACATGTCCCCTGGGTTGCTTACTGCTGCTTCTTTTGTCACCTCCCACATCCTCCAATAGCATGGTTGCCACAGATGTGGCAGAGAAAAATTTGTCTACACTAATGTCACCACCAACAACTATTTCTTTGTTACTACCAGACCCAGAGCCCACAGAATACATTGCCACAGACATAGTTTTTCAACTGTAGCACTATTTTGCCCCACAGATTTTGAACACTGCCTTGCTGCCTCCCCAGCACCTCTCCTTATAGTAGAGCATATCTTCCCAGTCATTCGTATACGCTAATTGCAACTTGATTTGGGATGAAAAATTCCAAAATGTAAAAAGAGCCTGCAGTACATACAAGGACCGGAAGCAGACAACACCTCGCCCTAGAGAATCAGGGATCAGCACTGTCATCTGAAAAATGAAAACACCTCAGGGATTAACATGATACACACAACAGGGGTGAAAAGGTTAAACAAGTTATTAATTACCAGCAGCAAACACCTCACCCTAGGGAATCAGGGATCTGCAGTGTGATCTGAAAAACTATTACAAAAAAAAGTTATTTTTTTTTTAAACACAAAAAGGGATTAAAATGGCAGGGGTAATTTAATATTAAGTATAACAAAAGGTGATATAACATGTCACTTTAAGAAAATTTAACTAAAAAATTTACAAAAAAATGCCACAGAAAGACATTAACATAATACTCTACTTTAACACACCACGGTAAACTACAGAAATAAAAATGAGAAATCATCCACTGCAGATCAAAAATAATGAACAAGAAAGAGTGAGGAAAAACAAAATGTAAATCTTCTGCTTAGACAAAATGACTATGAATCTTTCTTGCCTGCCTTGCTTCACATCAACCCTCCCCACCCCACTGCTTCGCAGACTGTCAAAACAGAAACCACTACTTTAAAGTAATTAATCACTGAAAAAGTCAAAAAAATACAATCTAGCAACACAAGGCCCTCTAGTACAATTTGTGAGCAATTTAGATTCACAATGCATGGTTCTGATGTATTTTACAATTTTTTTTCCTTAGACAAACACACACAGACTTCTCTTCTACTCTGTCTGGAGAACACTGCACCGAAGACAGCCTCCTCATGGCATACAGCTTGTTTTAGGAACATATGACCCCCAATTCCATAGTACATTGCAAACATCACCTCTGCATCAAACTTTGCAGGTGAAGTTACCAACTTTGCACATTCCAAACTTTGCCACTGTGCCAAACTCCACTTGTGGAGTTGCCAACATCTCATTTTGTGGAGTTGTCAGTTTTCTGAGAATTTGGACTTCGCATGGTGGATTAACTTAGCGAAATTAGGTGAAATCATGAATTAATCTGCAGAGCAATGTTTTCTAACCTCGCACATCACTAGTCAGCTAGTGCATGAATGATGAGAGCAGGTTGAGTTGGATGATACTTGAACTCCACTATATGGAACAGGTAGCAGATGACCTTAGGCGACAAGACCACTTCCTTGCTGTAGTCCTAGCGGATCACTCCAATGTGCTTGTCCTGCATCACTGGTTTGGGGTATCAATTTTCAGGCTTACTCACTTTATAATTGCTTGCAATGGTGGACTCTGTGGGCACTGTACTCCTCCTCTCTTTTTGCACATGTGGGTCAGCCTCTGAATCATGCCTACAATAGTACTGATCAGTAGCTGTTGTACAAAGTATTGAGGATGATGGTAACTTGTGACCCACTGTTGATTTAAGCTTTTTATGGTTTTCCTTCAGTGAGGCTTGGAATATCAGTTTTGAGGCCCAGTAATCCTAAGGGGAAACTTGCTCCCTTGGGGGATACTCAGCTGTTATTTCCATGCTGGGGTGATTGGATTTCCCATTTCTGATTCATGAGCTGTGGATTTGCTGGATGAGTGAAACCTCAGGCTAAGTGTCCATCCTACTCACATATCAAGCAAAATGCCCATTCCTGGGACAAGGTGAGGCTTGAGGCCCATGCTAAGGGGCAGCAGGAAATATGATGGCACTTTCTGCACCTGGAGGCCTGGAGTCATTTTTTCTCCTTTGTTTATGTTCCATGGCCAACACTTTTACTTGCTCCAGCAGTTGCTTCATTTGTACTCTTTGCTCAGTGGCATCAATCTGAGGTCCTTCAGTAATGGCTTCTGTCATGGGTGGGGTGGCATTCCCCATAGACTCCTTTGATGACTCTCTCCATTCTGCCTGTGATTGTTCTTACACCTCTTCCAGAAGCTCTTTCAGGTTGGGTGGGCTGACTTTCTGATCCTTTAGCTGAAGTGAGAACATGGTCATCTGTGAGTGTATAGCCCCTTTTAGCACTTGCTAGAGTCTGGTTTTGTCAGCTTAGTCAGAGGTGATTCTACCAACCTCAATTGATCACCAGATAACTGCCTCCAGTTGGTTCAGGTAATCAGACAGTTTCTCTCCATCTTTCTGAATTGATGGTTTGCAGGTGGAAAAGCAGGTCAGTGCCACTCCTGATGGTTTTATAGGTGCTGCTTAATCTGTCAAGATACTCCTGCAGGGTGCAATTGGACTAGTTTGTGAGCAAGGACTGGATAATGTCCAAGGTGTTTCCCTATAGACTCTCCACTATTTGCTTCCTTTTCTCATCCTTGGAGCACTTCCATTCTTGAAGCATCTGGGTTGTCTGACCCATCCAGATGTAGTAGTTGTCTTCTCCTTGGGCGGTGTGTACAGTACCGGAGAATGTGCATAACTTTCTGTAGAAGTTAGTGTCATAATGGGGCACAGGAGATACTGCACATTCTTGTATAACCGGTGTCAGATTGGCAGAAGGCACTTGGAGTGTCACACTTTCTTTCTGTAACAGGTTGCTCACATCCTTGGCAGTCATTCCTTCTGCACTGAAAAATAACAACAGTTTTACTTCAAAATCTATGGGGGATGTGGGTCCCTTTGGTGAAGGATTGAGGGTGTTGCCGGACACCAATGCTTGAAACTCTTGCACTGTATTTCTCTCACTAACCAACAACATTTATTTTACACACAGTCATCTGGCTGTACTGGTGGGGAAGTGGGAATAGAAGTCAGATGACTCCCCCTGCCAAACAGGTGCCACAACCTTTTTAAGCTTTCAGGGTTGTGTGGCAGGCAGTTTGCTCACAATGTTTTGTGAATCCTTTTCAGTTAAGGCAGTTGTGCTTTGGCTGCTACAGTTGTATGTCACACAATACACTTTTAAATTACTCAGACACAATGAAGAAGTTGTTTGCTCAAAACAATAGCCCAATCATACCTGCAGGGATTCCTGTAATTATCCTTTTCAGGTCCAGACGTTTACCTTGGCAGCAATCTTCCAACTTGTGAAGTGCCACGACAACTCTCAAAATGTTGGGGGTTGTGCATTAAAATTGTTCTCAGAATCACAGGGTTGTTGGCCACATGTTGAACAGAAATCCCAAGGAGCCTCCAGTGTAGCAGACTGCCTGGGTCCTCAGGAGTCATCTTTCACAGCCCTACAAGAAGGCCAGCCTAAGTTACCTAAGAGTGTGCTACACTGGGTATTCACGCGTAACATGGCACAGTGTCTCCATCAGAGGTACCAAAATGCTGTACATAGATGCTAACAGACAAGGCTGTTTTTCCCAGGAAACCATGCATAATCTGCCCATGCAGTCCCTCCACCAAAACAAGTGACACAGTAAAGCAAGAACAATTCTCAAACCAAGAACTGCAATTCAATAAATAATCAGTTTAAAAGGGAGGGTATGAAAAGAACAAGGGGACAGAAGGGTTAAATGGGAGAAACAGTGGTAGAAATAAACTCTATATATGGTATTCTATGCAGTAAAATACTGGTACTCAGTGCAATAAAACACTGGTACTATATGCAAGCAACAATACAGTTTAAACACTTGCCCCACAGCATCTGACCACCCCCTGGCAGTCCACAAATTCCCAATATGGTTGTACACATTTTAATTTCCCATAAACACCATGAGTGAGAGCTCTCTGTCATTTTGAGGTTGCAGTGGATACCACATGGGGATGCAGATGCTGCTAGCAGGGTAGATCTCCATGGTGCACTTTAAATTGTTACAGGTAAAACACAACTTAAACAAACTGTTGCAGAACAATAAACATTAACTGTTTGAAAAGGTAGAAAAGGGGACCCAAATTGTAATCCACAGAGGATGGGTGGCCATGTGACAACCAAAGGTCTTCTGCTTGGGCCTCTCACACTAGCAAAGTCCTGCCGAGCACTTCTACCTCTGTCCCTGGCACAGTGCACTTTCTCTGCAGTTGCAGGGCCAAAACCCCATTGCTTACTCATAGTTTTGGGCTTCAAGCAATACCTCTGGTGTCGACTGCTGGGACAGGTAGAGTAGATGCAGTTGCTCTCAGCTGGGGCACATGCTTCCCCAGGCTCACTGGTGGTCTCTGAACATTGTCACTTCTCTCTCTACTCTGAAGCTCGGGACCTGGAACAAGGCAGTGGCCCACTCAGACGTTTGATGCTGCAGGAGCTTGTCCCCCAGAGAGGAAAGTCTGTGGTAGGGGCAGGAAAATCCCCGCTCCAAACTTGTCTTCACTCTGTAGTTGTTTTTAAAACTACTGCTTTTCTTCACATGACCACTTTCAATGGGATCCTAAACACTTTCAGTCTGCCACAGCTGCAGTGCATGGACAGGTAGTGACACTCCAGCCAACTCTTCAATACACAGTCACTCACTAGTCAGTCTGTCTGAGCTGTCTTCTATCCCTGGAAATAACCCCTTTTATCTAGTATAAAACTCAGTCCCTGATTGGTCAGGATTGTTCCTGGACAAATGGTCTTTAGAATTTTCAATCAGCCATGCTGGGCTGGCATACAAGCTGATTTGCTTTGTGGGCTTCTGATTGGCTGAAATTCAGGGGAAATATTTGGCTGACCCCTGACCCTCTCCCAGGAGTCTTTTCAGTGCTTAAAAGACATGAAAGCAGCCTGCCCAGTGGTGCTGGAGGTTGAGGCGCTGGTCACTACACTTCGTGCCACACTGGCAACCCGGGTTCGGGAATGCGCCCGGGCCACCGGGGATCAGTAGGGGGAGCGAGGATTGAGAGTACGGAGGACTGCTCTCCTCTCTCGGGGGGAGAGTGCCATGTCATCCTACCCACTGATTGCCCTCTGGTAGTGGCTGGAGGGCGATACGGGTCAGGAGGCACACTCCAACACGGTCACGTTGGTAGGGAGGTGGGATGGGAGAAAAAAAAAGGAGAAAATAGAGCTAGGCAGGGCTTCATGATGGTCCGCTGCTTCTGAGGGCTGACCCCAAATTCTGGATTGGGACTCCAGGGAGGGGGCACCACCTGCTGGCCCCACCATGGGGAGCAAGCCATGGGAGAACCTCCAGGGTCGGAAAGTGTGGGAGCGACAGGAAAAGAGAGAGAGTCCTGCCCAGCCAGGGCTCAGAGAAGGAAAAAAAAAGACATGGAAGCAGCCATATTTGTTTACACTAAGGTGCAGACTTTCAGCAACTTGCAGCCATTTTATTTTTTGTCCTTCAGTACTGCTTTTACCTTGCCCTGACCCCACTGTCTGGTGTCATGGGAACTTGGCCCCTTTTCAGTGCAGGGGCTCCATTGCAGGAGATGGCCTTCTGAGTCACACTCCAGAGTTGGTGCACTTGTGCACTCTCACATTTCCCCCATTGCCAGTCCGCTGTCTGCCATGGATGATGAATCCTTTATTTATGTGCCTCATGGTGCACTGCACCTTGATCTTGGCTCCATTGCTTATCCTTGAAGTTCGGATCTCTTACTGAAATGGGCACATGACCCGGTTTACTAAATGGCGCTATGGCTCCATTTCAGAGTAACCACACATGTGTGGCTGCTCTGCATCTGTGGCAGCATTTGTGTTTCCTGCTTCCCCACCTGGTGTGGGCACTGGGGTCAGGGAACCTGCTTCATGCAGCTGATGGCACTTTTCCTCCTGGTCTCAGCCCTCACACAGCAGTCTTGGGGCCAAGATCATGGATAATGGTGGGCATCACCAGCTGTAAATATTTCAAGTTGAATTCTGACTTGGAGCCCACTAGGGCTCCTGGACACACCTGCTCCACCCCACCAATACCCGCCTTAGCTGTCACAGAGGACCAGAAGGTGAAGGGAAGAACAGAGGGCATGGAGGAAGCAACAGCAGTCACAGGTAAGCCCCTAAGAATAGGGGGCTTACATTGGTATTTCAGATATGTTCATGTAAAGTAATATATATCGCTCTGCATTTAAAAACATTCAGTTATCAACAGCTAACAGAAAGCTTAAGTATAGAGATGCAACGAATTTAAAATCCACTGGCGAAATGCACGTGAAGTGGGCACTTCGCATTGCCACTCTGCTACATGGAGTAGGCAATGCAAAGTGCTCACTTCGCCTTGTCATTACCACTTCGCGTTGGGCTTAATGAGAACGCGAAGTAAGGCAAAGTCATTGATTTCAAAGGACTTCGCGTTCCTTATTATGATTCTAAGTGATCCACTTGGTGTTTCAGACTTGGCAGCCCCCCACACATCACATGGCTTACAGTACTGTAAGTCACATGCTCTCTAACCAGGCAGGAAGGAAGTGAGTCACACAGACAGTTTCACTTTCTCCTGTGCAGACTGAGAGAGAGGAGTGTGTACTAGAGAGAGGAGTGTTTTTATTGCAGAGGAGGAGAGTAAAAATTTGATACTTAACCCAACAGCTTTTTTAAAACCTACTTTTTTTTGTCTTGTCTGTACTGTTTTTTATTTAATTTGTTCTTTCTGTAAATGTTATTTTTCTTACCTACTTAGTTGTTTGTCTGTGTGCGTGTGACTGTGTGCATGTTGTGCTTGTGTTGTGAGATGGAGCAGGGTGAGGGAATGTCTGGGGCGGGGGTAGCTCTGGGAGAGTGTCGTAGTACGCATCATCATATCGTGCACATGCGTGGGGGGCATGGGTGCCCATTTGTGTTGGACCGCTCTAAACTTATGAGTGTCCAACCCCCAGAAGCAGAACCAGCACCGCCTCCTGACTCTGAGGCAGTTCAACCACCACCAAGTCCAGCATAAGGTCCTTTGGAGCAGGATGTGCCTGTTCCCCCAGGTCCAGGTGTGGATCCCATCAGTACTGTTGAGCAATGTGAGCAGACTACTGCCAGTTCATCTGGCCCTCCCCTGCCTGTGCCTGGTCCTCCCCGCACCTCCGTTGTTTGGCAGTTTTTTTACTGTGTCGGGGGGACAGCAGTGTGGAGAAGTGTCGCCTATGTGAGGTGGAGGTGCACTGTGGTTCCCAGGGGAGTCACCTGGGGATTGGGGGCCAGCGCACCCATATGCTTATTCACCACCAGTTGGAGTGGCAGGCTGCCACAGAATGGACCATGTCTGTACCTGCTGGCTGTTCAATGGCAGAGGGTGCCGCTGTGCATAACGGCATCCCTAAGAAGAGGAGGGCCACAGCAGCACCTGTTGCTCCACCAGCACCCCCACCACCACCAGCAGGTCAGCCTGTCAAATGACTGGACACCAGAGAAGTGTGTGTAACACTGTCTGACTTGGCAGTTCTCTGGAGTGCTGTTGAGGAGAACAGCGAGAGGATGAGTGCTGTGGATCAGCGGCTGGATGACATCGAGGGACATCAGCTTCAAATTATATCCATGCTGGAACTGCTGCTGGATCACCATAGGATCCCACATTAGTTTTGTTTCCTCACACCATGTCCTCCCCCCACCTTCCTTGCTGTGCCATAAAATGTATTCCTCCACCATCCCTGACCCTTGTATGTAATTATGCCTTTTTTTTGTTGTCTTCAGTATATATTACTGAGTTATTACTTACTGTACCCACCTCTTTTCAAAACAGAACTGTTTTGTTTAAAACTCACCCCCATTCACTATTACTCACACTGTCAATGAACAGGTGCAGTATTCATACTGTTGAATCTTAATCTCCTCATGGTCATGATTTCAAAATGTTGTGCATTACCTGTAATGTTAAGTTTTGTTTTTTCCTATGCACTAATATGAAATTCCTGTGATTTTCATCAGTAATAGTTGATGGGGTCTTGTTATATGCGGCGTGATTGTGGCTGTCAAAAATAAGGTGATTTGTGCGGTTGCTGTGCTGAGTTTTTTATATTGTTATCTTTTTCTGGTTTGCAAACACCACTTCTAAATTTAGTCAGTTTGAAACTGTGCTTATAAATATTCGTATTTTTTGTGGATTTTTTGTGGTTGATGCCACTGATGATACTCGCATCATTGGTTCAATGTCTCACCTCCTCTTTTTTGGGGGGGTGAATTTTTTCCACATTTATTACCGTGGGAATATACATATGTCTAAAATACTGAAAATGGGGTTTATTCCATATATCTAATTTATGTATTTTCTACATACAGTACATTATTCGGTGCTTATTACCTTTACTTCATACATGTATCTGGAAAGCACAAAGAATATGTTCATGCCATATTGTTTCCAGATATTTTCAGGTGACAGCTCTTGGAGTGTAGAGGTTATACACACTGGGTCTGATTTTCAGTCAGGTGCACTTGACACAATGGAGTTGTGGCAAAGGTGCTTGACACAAGTTGTGATTTGCTTCACAACTTGCGTCAAACATGATTTTCTGAGGTAGCTTGCAACTGTGCCAGACAGCGCTGCATCTAAGCTCACTTGCACCAGGGTTGCATCCAGCAACCCGGTGTGCCAGGTCACAAGTGGGCTTGCACCATGGCAGGACTGCCACATCCCCTATTTTGGGATTTTAGAAGCCCCTCATGAACACAGGAAGGGCTGCCAGTTCGACCAGCCAAGAGTGGTCTAACTAGCTTGTGCTACTGGGGTGAGGTGGGACAGGAGCCTGTAGGGGCACACCAGGGAGAGGACATGTCATGGTGGGGGCATGGATGGTGGTGGTAATCCACCCTCAGCATGTAGCATGATGGCACCAGCCTTAAATTGGAGTACCACACAATGGGCACCCCTGTGCTCAGAACGCTGGGAACTGTAGCCATCATACCCTACCATTCCCTGTGGTATCCTGGGTATATTCATAGACCAGTGGCCCCCGATCCCCAATCACCCCCAAGATGAATGGCAATTGCTCTCTCATTCCCGGTCCCCCGACAAACAAAAATATTCCCTCTTAAACTCCCTGGTGGCCTAGTGGCCCCCCACCCTCCCCACTCTGAGAGGTAGTGATCACCCATCCCACTCCCTCCCATCGCCAACATGCATCTGCATGAGCTGCGGCTTGCAAAGCCCTCCTCAGACCCCCATGGCCAGCTGCACAATATGATTTGACAGACTGCATAAGTGTATAGTACACTTACATGGTCTGTGAGATCGCATTGTGTGGCTGGTCATGGTGGTGTGAGGAGGGCTGTGACAGCCGTGGATCATGCAGCTGTATGTTGGGGACTGGGGAGGGATGGGTGACTACCGCTTCTGGGGTGAGGGGGGGTTGGGGGGCCACTAGACCACCAGGTACTGTGGTTGTATATGTGTGCAGGCACCTTATGGGGGGGGCAGAGGACAGATCTGGATGTTTTTGTTTTTTGTGGCATGCACACATCAGTTCTCCTTGCGGGCTGGGGGTAGGCGGTGGCACTATACCACCGATACATAGATATATAGACAGTGTCAGCAGATAAGGGCCTATGGCCCACCCAGTCTGCCCATTTGAGCTTGTAAGTTCAGTTTATGTTTTCCTAGAAGTCTATTGCCCCTTACCCCTGACCTCCAGAATTCCTTTATGTCTATCCCATGCATTCTTAAATCCCGTGACTGTTTCAGCCCCCACCACTTCCTCTGGCAGGGTGTTCCACTTGTCCACCACCCGTTTTGTGAAGAAATTCTTCCTCACGTTTTCTCTGAATCGTCCTCCCTCCAACTTCATCCCATGCCCTCTAGTCCTGGAACATCTTTTTCACTTAAAAATAGTGTATTCCTGCACCCTGTTCCTCCCTGTAAGATACTTGTATGTCTCCATCATATCCCTCTCTCCATCCTCTCCTCCAGGAGTACATCTTCAGTTCCTTCAACCTGTCCTCATAGGACTTGTGATGCAATCCATGCACCATCTTTGTTGCCCTCCTCTGAACCTTCTCTACCCTGTCTATGTCCTTACGTAGGTAAGGTCTCCAGAACTGTACACTGTACTCCAGGTGGGGCCTCACTAGTGTCTTGTATAGTGGAATTATGACCTCCCTTTTCCTACTGGTGATACCCCTGCCAATGCATCCCAGCATCCTATTTGCTTTACCTGCTGCCTTGTCACACTGTTTCCCTACCTTGAGGTCATCAGAGATGATAACCCCAAGATTCCTTTCCTGCTTGGTGCATGCTATATCCTTGCCCCCAACTGATATATTGTGCCAGGGTTTTTGTGCTCCATATGCATTATCTTGCACTTCTTTGCACTGAATTTCAACTGCCAAATCCCTGACCTGTTCTGCAAGTTTCTGCAGGTCCCTTCTCATTCTGTCTACACCCTCTGGTGTGTCTACTCTGTTACAGAGCTTTGTGTCATCATCGAACAGTGAAATTCTGCCTTCTAGGTCCTGCGCAATGTCATTGATGAAGATGTTGAATAGGACCGGTCCCAGCACTGATCCCTGTGGTACTCCACTGGTCACTCTTCCCTCTGTGGAGTGACAGCCATTTACCGCCACCCTCTGTGTCCTGCCGCCCAGCCAGTTACCTACCCACCACACTACTGTCCTGCCCACACCCATATTCCCCAGTTTGTGTAATAGTCTTCTGTGTGGCACAGTGTCAAAGGCCTTGCTGAAGTCCAGATAGGCCATGTCCACTGCCTCCCCTGAGCCACCTCCCTAGTCACCCAGTCAAAAACCATGGTACTGTCTGGTTGCCATGGGACACAATATGAGCCTGTGCCACAGCCTTGTGGCTGGTGCCCCTTACGTACCCAGGTTCCGGGCTTTGTGCTCCTCTTGTCTCCAGGGGTGTCCCCCTGTGCACTTGTCCACAGATACATCTGCGGACTTGTGTCAGGACCCCTAACTGCGTCCAGCTTTTGACCACAGGACGGATCTTGCGGCTATTCCAGAAGGTTTGGCACAAGTCGCTAGACTTCTGGAATAACAAGTAATGTGTTTGCCGCACCTGTTTCGGACTTGGTCCAATTTTCTGCAACAAGTTGTGTGATCTGATGACTGCATGACTGTCTATATATCTCAGAACACAGTGTATTGCTTAGCATGCATTTGCAGAATGAAAATAGAGTTGTTGAGACTTCAAATATCAGATCAATCTATGAGGAAGACAGTGGTAGTATTACTATGGTTTAGGGAGAAGTGGGAGAGATCATCTGCCTGTGGTTAGAAAGTACAAAAGCAATTGTAGCAAAAGGGAGTGATCATTAATTTAGGACAGCAAGTAAGTGACTTAGCATGTTAGCTCAGTAAATGTATTGTGCATAATGTGATAATCAGTTGCTTGGTGTTGGGGAGTTTGAAGTAGTGACAGTAGTGAAAACAACAGTCTAACGTTTCTTAGTGGAAGTTGGAAATGACAAGGAATAAAGCTGAAGACCTGAAATATTACTAAGAAGAGTTGTTTCTTGAGGTGAATGATAGACTTTTAGTGAGGATTATAGAGAGGTATAGTTTGAGATTGCTATTGATATCACATGTAGATGATATTGATGGTAATGTATTCAGTAATATGACATGATACTGTTTGTATTTGGGTGGGGTCACACTTCAAAATGTATTATGAGGCTCAAGGCATGGCAGAGGGGTTTCTGCAAAAGAAAAAGTAACATCATCATACATCTATTCACATTGCGTCCATTCATAACTCAGCAGTATTCGTTGACACTGGCTGCTTAGGTTGTGCAGTGAAGGGGATGAAGTGCATCTAAGAACAAGGTTATATGCATGAGGAGAGCTTAAGGGAAGGGTAGGTGGCAGGCCAGTTGGGGAAACAGGAGAGAGGAACTGTGGGTATGCCATTTTGGGTTGTGGTTCATGTATATGGGAAGGGAATAGTGGGTGTAGAGGGTCAAGATGGAGTACAATAGGGGCAGGAGGGCTATGAGGAGGCAGGATGGAATGAGCAGCAATAAGGACAGAATAAAGGGAGGTCCAAGGTTGAGGGTACCAGGGTGAGGAACTTGACATTCATTTGAGAAGTTGTGCAATATGGTGGCAGAACGGCCAGACCATATGAGAGTAGGTGACATGAATGACGGCAAGAACGGCTGGACCTTATTACTGCAGTGTGTGGTTCAGGGTTGAGGGAAACCTCATATTATTGTTTATATTTTGTTTGCCTGTGTTATTTAGTTCATGTATTAGTGGGTTATGGTTGTATATACTGGCACTTGTGTTTGTAAGTAAGCCCAGGACCTGACTGCTAGTTGGGCAGGAGCGCCAGATATTTTTAATTTTTGGTTTAGTACAGGAGTCCAGTTCAGAGCTGCTTACTATTTTTATTTATTTATTTATTTAATTCCCTACCTCAGCACTACTCTGTGCTGCAATTAGTGCCTCTTGTATCCCGTTAGTACCAGCCTCATCATCTGAGAACTGCATGAGAGTTTGTGGAGAGGAGTGGAACAAAGCAGAGGTTTTCTTTCCTTTCTCTCCTGGTATTGGGTCAGCAGATGATTATCTGGAAATGAACTACCCAGGGACAACTGTAAAACTCAACTTCAAACTACATTTCTTTACAACCATTACATTTCTTTGCATGAGTTGATTGGGGGGTGTTCATAGTGCCTGCATACAATGGGCCCCTATGCACAATGCCAATACCCCCATGGAAACTGGGCATGTTGGCATCGTACAAGTGAATGCCACAGATTGGGATCCCTGTGGCATTCATGAAGGGGGCACACAGTGGTTATGCACCCAATATCCCTGCAGCTAGGACAGCACCACACTTGGGGTGGGCTGGGGGAGTCCCAGCACTAGGCGCATGCACAAAAGTGCATAGTGCTGGCCACAGGTGTGTGGAGGGGGCACAGGGTATGCCAGGGAGAACCCTGCCATATGCCCCCTATGTGCCTCATGTACACACAGCAGCCCCCTCCCCATATTGCTGGAGGCACCCCCCACCCCTAGAACAACATCCCCGAACCCAAATCACAGCACTGGCAAGCGCCCCCAATGCATCACGATGTACCTCCGATCAACCCCCCACAACAATGCATGTCAGCCCAAAGCCCTGTGTCCCACAGTTCCTGTTGTGGTCCATGCCCCCACCACATCTGTGGCACCGTCAATCCCCCCACTCCCCCAAACCCCAAGCCTGTATGCCAGTTCCCTAGGAATGGCCAGCAACACAGCTCTCCTCTCCCTCCCATGGCTGAGGCCATTGGACATCAGCGGGCATGCTGCCACTGCACTCCCCACTGCATTGGTGAGCTACTGGGTGCCCAGTCTGGGCATCCAATAGGATGCAGGGCCAGATCTGCGACTCCACCCCCGGCTGCCCTGTGGGGTCCTGGACTCTGGGATGCAGGGCCACAGACAGTTGACTGGTGGTCATGAATGCTGCGGGTGCACACCTGTCCACAGGTGAGGAGTTCTGTGGGTGGGATACATGCCTTTGGTGCATAAGTCCCACCCCTATGTGCATAGGGGCCATAGTAAATGTAGCTTGCGTTCAAAAATGCAAAAGAGACAAAAGAGACATGTCTCAACTGAGTTAATTAAGCAAGCTCAGCAGCATCCCATAACACATTTTTTTTGAGTTTATACAGGTGCAGTTAAATCACATGAGCCACAGTACATTAATAGTAATGGATTTGAGGAAAAGAATATTGAGTCACATCATACAAAAAAAAAAAAATTCCAGTCATAGATCACATCTGAGGATGGTCACCAGTGGAACTCTGGTGGCAGACAAGGTGCAGGACTGTGAGGTGGAAGGGTGGGGTCAGCCAAGCAGCAGCACTAAACAACAAAGTCAATTACGAACATACGAACATATGAAATTTGCCAGCAGATAAAGGCCTAGAGGTCTATCAAGTCTGCTCGAATGTGCAGCTAGCACCCCTTATTCTACAGCTGCCCCTCCCTTCCACCCTTCCCCTTCATTAACCCTCCCCCTTGTCCTGTTCCATCCTCGTTTGAAGCAGTCTACTGTTCTACTGCATACTACTTCAGCAGGTAATGCATTCCACCCAGCCACCACCCTCTCTGTAAAAAAAGTGTCTCCTCATCTCCCTCCTGAACCTTCCTCGCTCCAGTCTCATATCATGGCCCCTGGTGACCCTCCCCTCCCTTACTTTAAACAGCCCCTCTGTACCCGTCTTGTTTAGTCCTTTCATGTATTTAAAGGTTTCAATCATGTCACCCCTGTCTCTCCTCTTCTCCAGTGAGTACATGTTCAACTCCTTCAACCTCTTCTCGTATGATAAGTCCCCCAGCCCCTTGATCATCTTTGTCACTCTGCGCTGCACCCCCTCCAGTAACTTAATGTCCCTCTTCAGATACGGATGCCAGTACTGCACGCAGTACTCCAGGTCTGGTCTAACTAATGACCTATACAGTGGCAGAATCATCTCCTCCCTCCTCGAGGATATACCCCTTGCAATACAACCCAGCATTTTGTTGGCCTTTGCAGCTGCCTTCCTACATTGTGCCGAGTTGTTCATTTAGTCTCTGATCAAATTTGGTGGGCAAAAAGTTGTGGAATTAGATAAACTCAGCAGCTGGGCTATTTTTTAGAGCTGTGATTTTTATTATTGAAACCCACTTCCCTCCACAGTTGCCTATCAACTCTCACATTTCAGACAGCCCATGGAGACCAACAGCACAGAGAAACCACTGCTGTGGGAGCTCCATTGTAAAGTCCATTGTAAACCTACCTGCTACAACAGACTCGGAACACCTTCTGTACCAGGCGCCAAACCCCTGACAATGGGCCCGATTCACAAAGCTCCCCTCAATGGTGCAAGGGGCTTGAGCCACAAGGAATGATACTAGGTGAGGCTTGAACTGAAAGACACTCTGAGAGCAATTCACAAATTCAGCCTGTGTTAAATACAGGCTGTGGGCACCAAAGGGGGCTTGTACCATCCTTGTGGCACAAACTCAGATGAGGCATGGTGTTAGGGAGCTTGTGGCAGCTGCAGGTTGCCATATACCCTAATTCAGGATTCACAAAACCCTCTCAGAGGGCAAATTTCTAAGTACCATTAGACCAGCCAGGGCTGGTCTAAGGGTACTTTGAAGTGTGTCCTCTGGAAGAGTTTTAAACCATGCACCAATGTGCTGCAGCCCTGATCTCCTTTCAGTAAAGAAATCACTTCCCTGGTGGTCTAGTGTCCCCCCAAGCCCTGAGCCCCTGTTCTAAAAATAATTATATCCATGGTGGTCTAGTGGACCACCTCAGTTCTAATCCCCTTTTCTTAACATACTTATATCCCTGATGGTTTAGCAGACCTCCCCAGCCCCGATCCCCATTTCATAACATAATTATATCCCTGGTGGTTTAGAAGTCCCCCTACCCCAATACCATATTCTTAACAAAATTATAACCCTGGTGGTTTGGTGGACACCTCCTAGCCCTGATCCCTTTTTCTTAACATAATTATATTCCTGGTGGAGTGCAGAGGGACGGGGGAGCGGCATGGTGGGGCACTGCCTCCCTGGGTGGGGGGGCAGGGGCCCTAGACCTAAGAGAAATATGCATTTCTATTATATGGGCTGATAGGGAATAGGGAGGGAGGTCCGCTGGACCACTGGGATGTGAGTATTTTAATAAAAGGGGATTGGGGTGGGGGGCCACTAAACCACCAAGGATATAATTAGATTAAGAAAAGGGGATTGGGGCTGGGGGGGTCACTAATCCGCCAGGGATATAATTATGTTAAGAAAAGGAGATCAAGGCTGGAGGGGTCTGCTAGACCACCAGGGATATAATTGTTTTAACAACAGGGGATCAGGGCTGGGAGGGGGGTCCACTAAATCGCCAGAGATATAGCTATGTTAAGAATTGGGGATCAGGGCTAGGGGGTCTGCTACACCACCAGGGATATAACTATTTTACTAACAGGGATTCAGGGCTGGGGGAGTGGCCACTAGCCACCAAGGATTTCTGTCCATGATTCTATTGCCGTGTGTCCACCCCACATCTTGTGGCACATCTTCCAGATGTGCCTTCTGTTTGGTGCAGGGCCATGGTTGTCACAAGCTGTGGGACTTCGCTACTGGGGAACTACCCAATAGTGAACTGGGTGCAGGGTCCCTGGTGCACCATCAATTGGCACAAGCTACCTTCGGGGCAGCTTGCACCAACTTTTCTGAATCAGGCCCAATGTGTTAATGACCCTCTCCAGATCTCCTAACTGCAGCCCTAATTATTGTGCTAATAATGTATAATGATGTGTTAACTGCCTAACACAGACAACCAAAGAAGCATGACAGTGACACAAGTGAAAAGTTATAGTACATTGCTGTTCCCCCCATCAGTCTGCCCCTTGCATTAGTCTTCTCCTTTCTTTGTGCTTCAATCACAGCATGCTTGTAATGCACCTGCTGACAGTCTGTCTACTTCTAATGCATGTTTGTAATGGGAAACGTTCCTGCTGACTTGTGGTTTATAGCTCTCTATAGGCATGAGTGGAGCACCATTTTCCTTTGCCAGCATTTGGTATCCACAGGTGCAGTGATTCTCTAGCCCTTGAAGGGCTTGCTTGTTCAGCCTGCCCAAGCTGACAGACTGTCTCATTCTGTAAACTATGAATGACCCCCCTCTTCTCACTGCTGCTGAGGAAGGCTTACCCGATCTGGCATAAGGGCATGCAGCTTTGTTTGTTTCTGCTCTGTAAAATGCTGCATTTGGTACAGTATGCACCAGTGAAGGTGGTCTTTAACCCCTGAAGGGCTTGTTTGTTTCTAACTGCCCACTGTCCCAATCTGCTCACATGATCCCAGCAGAAGAAAGCTTACTGCTGTGGCAATACTTTGCATAGTGTATTCATATTTATAGATTTGGGTCTCTGCCCTCTACTGCAATGGAATGTCTTCAAATATGACTCAGTTTGCTGTTCCCGTTTGTACCGCACCCCCTCCTACCAATTGGTGGTGGTAGCCCAGTTTGGCTAGAGGCAGGAGTATAAATCAAGCACTGCTAAGACGTGGCAGCGTCAGTAGCTGTGGCTCATGGCAGTCAAGTGCGGTGAAGTGTACTGCTAAGGGAATCAGTGGGAGGGCGGCAGACCTCACTGATCCCTATTTACATCCCTTACTTCATCTACCCTATGGAAACTACAACACATCATGGAGTACTGCTGATTATCATTGTGAAACTGTGATCAACATGTATTCAAGATCCCTGCAGTCTGGCACAGCTGAGGAATTGTGTTTAAATCATATAAATGCTCTGCTGCTAAAATCTGGAAGAATATTAATGCTTACATGCTGTGCTTAAAGTGACTAATCGGTATGTGAGCTCATGTTCAAGAAGTCTTATTGACTATGCTGCTTATGCCAAGTACTTGTATGGCATTTTAAAAGGGAAACCACTGCGGAATATTTTATTGTGTGGGAGGCTGCTGTGCAGACTGAACTGTTGACTTTGGGTGGACACTGCTATTGTGAAGGAGCTGTGCGTTTTTTAAACAATTGGCTGCATCTGTGTTCATGACTGATACATTTCTCCTCTCAACACGTGATAGCTGTAACTGCACTAACGGTTCCCCCTCACCCTGCTGTAGGAATCAGTTTATTAAGCCCCCCTGGTGCCCGGTTGGAGCACCTGCCCATAATTTTGCTTTTCCTGTTTGTGCTGCTCCCCCTCCTGCTGATTGGTGGTGGCAGCCCGGTTTGGCTGGAAGTGGGAGTTTAAATCAAGCACTGCTAAGACGCGGCGGCATCAATAGTGGTGGCTTATGGTGGTGAAGTGCTGTTAAGTGCTAAGAGAGTCAGTGGGAGTCTGTGGCAGACCGTGAGAGTGAGGTCTCATTTTCTGTAGAAACATAGAAACATAGAATTTGATGGCAGATAAGGACCGCTTGGCCCACCCAGTCTGCCCATTTCCCTACCTAATGGATAATACTTTCTTACATTACCTCTGAGCCACCCCCCCATCTTCAAATTGTGCCTCCTTGTTCTTGCACACCTCTTTCTGTTCGGTGGGTTATCAGTGAATGATAGGATTGAGTCTGCTTGTGTCACCCAACAGCAGTTTGACAGCTGTTGTGCCCAAGATTATGAGATGTCTAAGATGTTGATATGTCCTAAGATTCTGGTGCTGTCTGGGCAACTTTTACAGCAGAATGCATACTCAATTAGAAGTTGTGGCTTTGTGGGGTATTATGGCCTATATCATAATGTTCAAGCCTTTTATCAGAAGGTGGCACAGGGATTAAAACTGCCAAGACTGTTATTACAAGCTGGTGACATTGAATGCGATCCTGGGCCACTTGATTGTTCTAACATATTAGAAGAACTAGAAAACTGTATGGCTAATGTTTGTCTAGATGTACAGGAGTTTAAGATTTTACATTTAAATGTAAGAAGCCTGGTCCCTAAGTTAGCCGAAATTAAACACATAATGATTTGTTATAAACCTGATCTATTTGTACTATCTGAGACCTGGTTAAAGCCAGCTGTGCCTGACGGTCTGTGTCCCATTTCGGGGTATAACTTTCTTCATGCGAATAGAAGGGGCAATAAGAAAGGGGGTGGACTGGCAGTTTATTACGAATATACACTTCAAACAACTATAATGAAATCAAGCAGTGATGGATCCACTGCTTCTGATTGGCTCCTACTTTGAGTACTGCTGGATGGTGTAAGACACCTAATTGTGGGCTGTTTATATAACCCTCCAAGTTGTGATATAGATGGGTTAAAGCAATATTTAGATATAGCTGCCCCTTTTATCCAGCAGCGTGATTTTGTAATGGTAGGGGATGTAAATTTGAATTGGTCCTTAAAGATTGAGTTGGGATTTGAATCTCAGTTAGCGGCATATGATCTTTCTCAGTGTATTATTGACCCTACTCATCTGAACTCTCATACACAAAATCACACTGTTCTGGACTGGGTCACTACAAATGCCATGTGTGGCATCACTGCCTCAGGTGCTTGACCTGGTGCAGTGAGTAACCACATGGCTAACTTTGCGGTTTTGAGTTTTGAACATAAAAAGATTCCCCCTCGGTCTTTTAGGAATATTGATTTGGATACCTTGTATCATAACTTGGCACTAATAGATTGGTCTTATCTGGATAGTATCCTGGATATTGATTATATAATGGCATTATAATGGATCTAATTCCACTACACAAGACACTAGTGAGGCCCTACCTGGAGTACAGTGTACAGTTCTGGAGACCTTACCTACGTAAGGACATAGACAGGTTAGAGAAGAGTCAGAGGAGGGCAAAAAAGATGATACAGGGATTGCATCACAAGTCCTATGAGGATGGGCTGAAGGACTTGAATATGTACTTCCTGGAGGAGAGGAGGGAGAGAGGGGATATGATAGAAACATACAAGTACCTTACAGGGAGGAACAAGGTGCAGAAATACACTATTTTCCAGTGAAAAAGATGTTCTAGTACTTGAGGGCATGGGATGAGTTTGGAGAGAGGGCAATTCAGAGGAAACATGAGGAAGAATTTATTCACAGAAAGGGTGGTGGACAAGTGGAATACCCTGCCAGAGGAAGTGGTGGGGGCTGAAAAAAATCACAGGATTTAAGAATGCATGGGCTAGACATAAGGGAATTCTGGAGGTCAGAGGTAAGGGGTAAGGGGCAACAAACTTCTAGAAAAATATAAAACGAACTTACAAGCTCAAATGGGCAGATTGGGTGGGCCATAGGCCCTTATGAGCTGACAGTGTCTATGTTATCTATGTATAGAAAGAGTTACCAAGACAAACAAAGGGAGGCAGGAAAGGCAGTTAGAAACGGAAAGGCATGGACATAGGAAAGCAGTGCCATCTTGGTAAAAAGCGGGAATAAAACTTGTTTTAGAAATATCAGTAAAAAAAGGAAAACTAGAGGGGATATAGTTAGGCTGAAATAAAGGGATGGAGATTCAGTGGAGGAAGATCACCTAAAGGCAGAGATATTGAGCAATTACTTTTGGTCAGTATTTTTGGAGGGGGGAGCAGGTAATGGGCCAACATTAAAGGAGAAAGACATAAATGGGAGGGAGGTAGACACAAGTCCATTCCCAGAGGAAAGGATCCTTAGGGAGCTGACAACAACAAAAGTCGATAAAGCAATGGGTCCTGAAAGAGTGCACCCCATGATACTGAGGCAACTAAGGGAGGTGTTGGCCACACCACTAATGGCTGTGTTTAATCTGTCATTGGAAACTGGGGAAGTTACAGAGGACAGGAGGATGGCTGATGTGGTCCCGCTATACAAAAATGGAAACAAGGAAGAGGCGAGAAACTACTGGCCAGTCAGTCTGGCCTCCGTAGTATGAAAGTTAATTGCAAAAACTGCTGAAGGAAAAGATAGTGGAGTACTTGGCATCCAGGGGTCTGCAAGATCCAAGACAGCATGGTTTCATAGAGGGGAAGTCATGCTAGACGAACCTTATAGAGTTATTCAAATGGGTAACCAGGGAGGTGGATTGGGGGGGGGCTGTGGATGTAGCATACCTAGATTTTAGTAAGGCGTTTGATACAGTTCAGCATAGAAGGCTAATAAAAACTGGAGAACCTGGGAGTTGGTTGTAAGGTAGTGAGATGGGCAGAGAGTTGGCTGGATAATAGACTCTAGAGGGTCGTGGTGAATGGGACACACTCTGCAGTGGGCAGAGTGACTAGTAGAGTTCCCCAGGGATCAGTGCTAGGCCCAGTCCTCTTTAATGTCTTTATCAGTGACACTGCAGAGGGACTGGAAAGGGAGGCATGCCTGTTTGCATATGGCACAAAACTCTGCAACAGGGTGGACACTCCACATGGGGTGGAAAGAATGAAAAGAAACCTAAAAAGATTGGAGGACTAGTCGAGGTCTTGGCAGCTAGGTTTCAATGTGAAGAAGTGTAAAGGTAATGTATATGGGGCACAGAAACCCAGAGGCCATTAACCCTCCTGGGGGAGAGTAAATTGCAAGCTCCAAGCAGGAAAGGGACCTGGGGGTTGTCATCTTAGATGACCTGAAAATGTCAAAACAATGTGATAAGACAGCAGGGAAGGCACCCAGGATGCTGTGTTGCATAGGAAGGGGAATCACCAGCAGAACGGAGGAGGTAATAATCCCACTGCATTGTTTACTGGTGAGGACTCATCTTGAGTACTGTGTCCAGTTTTGGAGACCCCATCTTCAAAAGGGCATAAATAGGGTAGAGGCAGTACCAAGGAGGGCAATCAAAATGTGAGAGGTCTACATGATAAACCTTATGAGGAAAGACTGATAAAATTAAATATGTATTCACTGGAGGACAGGAGGGAAAGCGGGGACATGACTGATCAGATATCTCAATGGGAAAAAACAGAATACAGGAGGGTACCATCTTCCAAAGAAAAAAGATGCTAAGGACTAGGGGCACAGTATGAAGCTGGGGGTTCAGATGGATGTGAGGAAGTTCTTTCTCACTAAATGAGTGGTGGACAAATGGTTCTTACCGTTACTCAGGGCGCCATCATTACGGTGCGGGCAACCAAATGTGGGATTCACCACCCCTCCCAAGGTCCGCCCCAGAAGTAGGAATCTGTAAGTAGGGGGGTGCAGGTGGGCACAGCCCCCGCACAAAGTACATGATTGACGACATTGTCAATTGGCACCCTAGTTGCCTGGTGCCGGAATGCTGCTGCATTCCAAGGGTAGAACCAACAAATGGAACAGTCTACCAGCAGAAGTGATGGCGGCACAAACTGTTGCTGGTTTCAGGAGAGCATAGGACAGACACAATGGGAGCTTGAAAATACAGGGGGAGGGGAAAGAGGGTTTGATCAAGATTTGCTTAGTCCCAACATGTAGGGTAACATGGCAGACATTGTGGGCTTCTGGGCCCTTATCTGTCAACAACTTCTGTGGTTCTATGTGTCTATGTAACCCCAAGGTAGACCCCACCACTGATTTGCCAACACTCATGAGACTCAAAATCCTAATTTTTTCCATCTGCTTATTTGGGGAGGGGGAAAAGTTAGGGCTGAAAATCCTAATGCCACATTTCTCTACTTTGGTTGCTTTTAAGCTGAACCGAAACTTGTGCATTAACACAGTTTTTTGGAATGATATCTATATCTCTATCTGTATCAGTATTTGTATTTATAGCGGTATCTGTATCCATATCTGTGCCTGTACCTATATCTATATGTATATCTATATATCTACAGTATACCTATATCTACAATATAACTTTATTTATTTATTTGTTAGCTTTTGGTAACCGGGTAAGTGCACTAGGCAACAAGTCTGCCTATTTTCAGGCATGATCCGGGAGAATACAAAGTGACAATACAGTAATAGCAAACAGCAAGGTACAGCAATCACAACAAATTACACATGTAGCAACACACCTGTCAGAACAACAATATCACAGTAACTAAATATGCAAACAGAGATAAAAGTAAGCAATAATCACACGATTAGGGTAGGATACAGTATTGGCAAATGCATTGGTAACAGTCAAAATAGCCTAGCTAGGAGAGAGAAAAGATAAAGAAAATCCACAAATAGACAAAGTATATACTTTAGGATATTATCCAGAGATAGCATGTACACAACCGAGGACTATACAGTGGTCACAGGCAGTAGCAGGTACCAAGAGAATATAGGTGAGAAAACAGTGATCACTTAAAAGAGAGGTGAGAAGAGTTATTCTTAATATGATGTGGGAGTGAGTTCCAAAACCTAGGAGTAAAATTGGCAAAAGCTTGCTCACCCATTTTAGAAGAGCAGTGCTGAACAGCGAGTATTGGGAAGAAGGAGGATCTAAGAATTCAGGAGTGAGAGACCAGAGTAAGCATGCCACCCAGTGTGGCCAGATGAGGGGTTTTGGTAAGGAAGTCAATAAAACACCCTAGAGCATATGAACGGAGGGCATTGGGAGACAGCCAATGTAAGGCAGCATAGAGAAGGCAGTGGTGTGTTAGGAGAGGAGCCGATAAAGCAACTCTACAGATATTGTTATAGGAGGTGTCCCACTTGCAGAGTACCCCCAGCATTGGCATGAGTAAATACAGGGAGGGCACATAGAAGTTGAGGGAGTTATACACCTCGAGCTACAGAGATCTTAGCAGCTAAGGTGAGTGAGTGGTGCACCTGTAGGCCGCACCAGTTTTAGCATTAACAGATCAGCATACTTCATTGGTATGTGCACCAAAATCAAGTACAGGGTCAAGCATAACCCTGAGGTATTTGAAGGTTAAGGAGTTAGAGACACCAGAGCCATCACAGCAGCGGACCAAAAGCTTATGGGACTCTATGGACACTTTTTTAGCAGATCCGAAAAGCATGGCCTGGGTCTTAGCTATGTTTAGAATTTGATGGTTAGAAGGAAACCAGGATTGAAGGGCCTGAAAGTCCATGGAAAGAGTATGATTTATATCCACCATAGACTTGGAGGCAGACTAAAGCACAAGGTCGTCAGCATACAGGAGTATTCTGCTGTGAGCTGAAGGAACAGGGATGTCATTAAGAAAAAAAGAATATATATTTATGCAGTAGGTGTGTGAAAAATATCCATCACATAAATCCTGATATTTGAGCTACTGTTTAATTAAATTTCATTTACGTAAATAGTAGCTACATCACCAGGATTTATGTACACACAGTTGCTATGTCATCAGTCGATTTATCCACACAGTTGTTATGTCAGTAGGTCCAGCATAAGCACTCAGAATTCTTGTAATTTAGAATATTCAGCCTCAGTAGCAGTATTAACCATATTCAAATGCGAATAACTTTAAAATGAAAAATGATAGCACGGTACTGTGAACACGAAAGTTTTTAGCACAAAAATATCATCTCTACAATGCCAGTTCGACAACTTTGTTGTCGACCAACATTACAGTGATGGCTTTATGTCGACCACAATTGCTATCAGCATAAAACTGTTCACTACAGACTTTGTTTTCATCAGTGGGTCTTCGTCCTCCCTAACCCCCTTTGTGGTGGGCTCTGCCACCCGCACTCCCCATATCAAAAATAACTCTTGAGTCAGAGTTGATTCGGGGAGGGGGTGCAAGATCCCCAGAAAGCAGTGTCAGGTCCCGAGGTGACACTACAGCGACTTGTCGATGTTGTCGCTGTACTTGTATTCATGGTGCAGGTTTCACTGTGCGATTGGCATACGAAAAATATCTACAAAATGAGTGGTGTTTCATTTATAGATACTTTTTAGTATTTTTTTTTTTTTTATAATTAGCAAACAATAGCTACAAATTATTTTTATTCACTGTTTTGACTAACAAATGCCACTCCCAAAAAATGCAAAAACAAAAGAATTGTGCTTCAGACTTTTTCATTATGTACTGATCATAATATAAAGTTGGAGTATCCATAGCAACCACTATACTAAGTGGAGCTACACTGGGAAAAAAACACAAAAAGTCCATGTAAGTTTACATTAAAATTAAATAAACAATTTAAAACAAAACTTCCTGCACTATCCTAAAGGATCACTATTGCATAAATGGAATACGTAACAGGGACCATGTGAAATACCTGATTTATTTTCACTCAAGCTGTTTGACCTTGGGCACATCAATTGGCTTACGCCCCTCATGAGGTTACCCAAGGGCAAACAGCTCTTGTGAAAATTAATCATGTACTGTATTCCACAGGTCCCTGTTCCATATCCCTTATCTATATCAGATATGCCATGGGTCAACTGGAAATATCAGTGTTATTTTTCCCCAAGTGCAGTTTGAACTTATGACTTCATGAGTGGTGAAGCCACAAGTTATGTCAAAGTTCAAAGTGCTAGAGTGAAAACTCCCACTGATATGTCTAGTTTGGGGCATGACTTATTGAATTTATGTAATGCCTATACCATCATTTGTTGATTAATGCAATGTTGTTTTGTTTACTCAATTCTTCTGTTCTGAATTAGTCTTTTCTGATGGTGAGCAGAATTTCAGGATGACCAGGTGGTTCAGCTTGTGGTCCAGTGCACATGATGTTGTGTCATACGTCACTGTGTCATGGCATTATTGGTCTTGGTAGCAGCCTTGTTTGATGCCAGTTGAGAAGAACAGAGTATGTCCGAGTATCTGCAGCAAGCTGTGTATACGAGTGCAGTTCGGGGTGAGCCAGTTGGGGTCACTGCTCGTGGTGTACCAGTCAGGGTCAGGAACATGCCAGAAAGTGAAGGAGTCATGCAAGAAGTAGTAGGTACTGGCTGCAGTATGGATAAAAAAAGTGTTGGAACAAGGAAGTTTTAAAATGTTGGTATTTGAGTGAAATATTTATTTTTCTTGAATGATGCTAGTGCTAGAACAAGCCAGGAAGTCAAGGAGGCATGTAACTGATAAGAGAGCTGGCTGAAGTAAGAAATAAAAAGTGTTGGGTGGGACCTTTTAAAATGTTGATGTTTGGAAGAACTAATGATTTTGTCTGGTGGTAGCACATTTGAGATTCTGCTTGTGTTGCGGTAGCACTGTTAGAACAGTTGTTTTTAATATTAAATTGTTTATTGATCGGTTTTCAAACAATACAAAAAAGCAACAGCATGCAACTAAACAATATATTAAGTCAGAACAGTTTGAAGGAGAAAGTTCTGTGTAAGCTGAAGTGATTGGCTGGAGTCAGCAGCTTGTGCTGTTGGCTCCAGCCAGTCACTACCTTCTGTATGGAAAAATTTGTCAATTCAGGTGGGGAGTTCACCTGCTTCTTTTTGGATGTGATGTTTGCATCAAGCAACATTTTTTGCCTGACCCCACTCATCCTGCATGGAGGTGCCTGGAACTGTCAGACACATGTATGTTGGGACTTAATTTTACATACGATCCCTGGAGTATGACTTTTATATGTTTATGATGGTGGGTCTCAGTCAGTACCGGGTCATAATGGCGCACCAGGAAAAGCACTGAAAGAACCATGGTGTGGAAAGCGTGGAAGGATTTAGAGTGACAGGGGTTAGAATAGCAGTAGGGAATCACCGCTACCTCTGTTGCTCTGTAGACATCCTGTGAAGGAACTGAGTTGCCATGTGCTGGGGTGCTAGTCGAGCCACTCCCATGGTGGAGTGGCTAGGGTACCAACACACAGCAAAGCAGGAGACCTGGGACTACAGTTTGGTTCCTGCCAGGTCTCCTCCTCCTGCTGCAACGTTGTTTTATTTTTTTAACAAATGTAAATTCCCCCCTCCCAATTTTCTCTCCATCTATGAAGTTTCTGACCTCCCACCCAGAGTTGGTTATTTTATGTCTGGGAGGTGTGGTGGGTGCTGGGGCATAGCCCCCTCATAAAACAAAAAGTCCCATTATTGTCAACAGGGCTGTGCTCTCCTAGTCAGGTCACTGTTGTACCTGATGTTGTTTGTGAGTGCCGCTATTTTGCTTGCAGCATGTATTGCTGTGCATTATTTCTTTGCGCTGTTATGACCCTGTGCCATCGCAGTGAAGATTGTTAATCTAGTTCTGGGATCCTGAGACAGAACTGCAGTTCCCAGTTTGTTGGGGTAGGGGATTTCATATTTAATCCTCTTTTCTTTCTTTCTCAGGATGGAACAGATTGAGTTTAGAATATCATGCTCTGATTATCTTTTTAGATCCCATATGAAAAGTACATTTATTATGTGGGCTGGCAGGGACCAGCCAGGTCTCACTATGTAGATGGGTTTGCTATTAATAGAGCTGTTTTGACAAGATTGGGACAGTATTACCTTTTCTTGATTTTATTTAGATGGCCTTTATTAGGGGCTTGGTTTGTCTGGGGGCACAGATTTCTCCAGGATGGCTGAGGTTCTAGGGACCTTTCTGGACTCTAGCTTGGGGCAGGGGGAAGGGAGTTGTGGGGTGGTTAGCTGCTAAGTGATGGCAGACATCATGAGCTGGATTATGGAGGGCGGGTCTCCTACATCTTCAGGACAGGGGTAGTTGAGTTGATTTGGTCTTTGGGGGGTATTTTATGTCTTCATTCTCAGTGGGTTGGGGCAACGTTTTTCTGTTTCAAGTTATTTAGATGTATTTGCCAGGCTGGATTTATCTATTTCACCCCCTTCTGGTTACTTGTGCTTAGTTTGCAAGGTGTAGTAGGGGACCTGGATAAGTTCAAAGTTGTTGAACAGGGTTGTTTTTTTATGGGTGTTATGTTTCAGATGTGGGAGGGTGGGTTCCCTACTTGTCTGGGAAGAGGGACGGCAGCAAGGGTTAGGTTCTTAGGATGTGTTTTATACTTATATTTTATGTGAGGTGTGGCAGACTCACATTGACCTATGGCTCTCGGATACATGTCCGATTATGGCTTAATTACATTACCTTTCCCTTTATTGTAATCTTCCTTTTGATAAATGTGGGTGGGGGACTCTGGGTTGTATTGACTGGATTGGGAGAGTTTGGTTTTCGCATTTTGTTAGGGGTGGGATTTTTCTTAGGGTTGATATGTAGTATACAGGGTGGAGGATGGGGTCCTTACAACATTGTTTCTTGCAATGCCCCTGCATCCTTTCTGTGAATATAAAACTGCATTGGTTTGAGTGTCCACTGTATTTTATTATTGATGAGATATTTGGAATTGTTTTCAAGGGATCTGACAGTGCCTCAGAGGGAGGGAGGTGGGTGGCAGAATGGCTTAAATCAATCTATACCTTGTGTTTTGGGTCTAAAGAAGGCTTTTTTCTTGTGGTTTGGGTTTTGCATTCCCAAGATAAATGGCATCAATAGTCACATATGCATCTTGGAATATAAAAGGAGCCTGATCCAGGGTTAAGCGGTACCAGCTTCTGAAACATGTGCAACACCTGCAATGTAGTATCAATTTTCTCCAGGAGACACATCTGTTAGAAAAGGAAGGTGCCCTGTTCCATAGGCAGTTTATTCATCAAGTTTTTGCTGCTGGAGGTAGTACAACTAGTAGAGGGGTGGTTATTCTTATATCCAGGAATGTTATTTTCTCTTGTACACAAAGTGTGAGGGACCCTCATGGCAGATATGTTTTTGTTATAGGTGTTTTAGACTGCACTGAGGTTGTTTTGGGCTATGTGTATGGCCCCAATACAGACACTCCCTCCTTCTTTATACAGCTGTCCTTCCTTCTGGCCCCATTCCTCTCCCTGCCTATGATTATTTGGGGGGACTGGAATATTTTCTTCACCCAGAACATGGACAGAACAGATAGACCACGGGTGGGCCTCTCCCCTGCCCAGCACGCTTTCTGGGAAATGTCCTACTCCTTAGGTTTATGCGATCCCTAGTGGATTTTGCATCCTAATATCAAAGACTTCACCTTTTATTCCACAGTTCATAAGACATCCTCTAGTATTGACTACTTCTTTGTTAGTCGAACTTGGATGGGCAGGGTGCTGGGTTGTGAGATTGCCCCCTGGGTCCTGTCCAACCACTCTCTGGTCTGGCTTAAGCTCTCATTACTCACTTCCTCGTAGAAAGAAACCTCCTGGAAACTGAATAATCAGCTTTTGAGGGATGAGTACATTGTTACCCGTATAAGATCCCAAATTGAGGAGTTTATCTCTCACAATGCAGGGTCTACTGAGTCAGTGGAGATGGAGTTGTATGTGCTAAATAGTTATTTAAAGGAGGAGAGTTTATTTGCTTGGCCTCCACATGTAAACAAAAGAGGGAAGCAGAGTTGGCAGCCTTTTTGAGTTGTATTCGGGAGGTGGAGCAGTTTTTGACCATGCACTCCTCTGATGAATATCGGGGAGAACTACTCTCACTTTGGGACCGATATGCTGAGCTTCTGCAAAAATGCACAGAATATGCCATAGTTTAAACTCATGCTTAGTATGTTGACCAAGGTGAGAAGGCAGGCTGTCTCCTAGCTCTTTGCCTTTGGAAACAGGAGGCATCCTGTCTTGTCACAGCTATTAAGTTGGCTGATGAAGGTTCTATTAAAACATCTCCTTGGGATATTGCAGGGCAGTTTGCAAAATGCTTTTGGGTCCTTTATGTCCCTATGCCTTCTCCTCCCTCTTCTTCGGACATTCAGGATTGCTTGATCTCTATCCCCCTTCCTAACCTGACAGATGACCAGCGGTCCTTCTTGGTGGATTCTTTATGTGAATCTGAAGTCCTAGTGGCCATTCACGACTTGTCATTGGACAAAGCTCCAGGACCTGATGGCTTTACGCTGAATTTCTACAACATTTTTGCAGTGAAGCTTGCTCCCTGCTTACATCAGCTCTAACATAGAAACATAGAAACATAGACGTTGACTGCAGATAAGGACCGCAAGGCCCATCCAGTCTTCCCATTTCTTTTTCTACCTTATAAATGTGCCATTGTCCTTTGCTGTCAGTGACCTATCTATTTATACTCATCTCTATTGCTCCCTTATGCCTATCCCATGCCTGTTTGAAGCCCTGCACTGTATTTGTATCCACCACTTCCTGAGGTAGGCCGTTCCATGCATCCACCACCCTTTCTGTGAAAAAGAACTTCCTCACATTACCCCTTAATTGGCCTCCCTCTAATCTCATGATGTGTCCTCTTGTCCTGCTGTTTTTCTTATATTGAAACATGTTAGACTCTTTCGCCTTGTTAATGCCCTTAAGGTGTTTGAAAGTTTCGATCATATCACCTCTTTCCCTCCTTTGCTTTAGGGTATACATATTGAGCTCCCTTAATCTGTTCTCATATGTCTTCTGATGCAGTCCCTGCACCATTTTGGTTGCCCTTCTCTGGACTGCCTCAATTTGTTTAATGTCTTGTGAACATGTGGCCTCCAGTACTGCAAGCAGTACACCAGATGGGGCCTAACTAGTGTCTTTTAAAGAGGGATTATTACCTCCCTCTTACAATTTGTGATACCCCTACTAATACACCCTAACATCCCCCTAGCCTTACCTACTGCTTTAGAGGTCTGCTTGGATGATTTCAGGTCATCGGTGATGATGCCTAAGTCTCTTTCTTCCTTTGTGACTGCCAGCAACTCCCCTCCAAGCCTATAGGTGGCTTCAGGGTTTCTCTTTCTTATGTGCATAATCTTGCACTTCTTTGCATTAAATCCCAGTTGCCACTCTTCTGACCATTTTGCTAGTTTATCCTGATCACTTCTCATTCTGCACACCCCATCTGGATCATCTACTCTGTTGCAGATCTTGGTGTCATCTGCAAACAGACAAGCCTTATCCTCTAGTCCATCTACAGTGTCACTGATGAAGATATTGAAGAGGACTGGCCCCAGGACTGATCCCTGAGGTACCCCACTTGTGACTTGCATCTCTTTTGACTGCATACCATTTACTACCACTCTTTGTTTTCTGCCCGTCAACCAGTTTGCCACCCAGTTGACCAACGTCTGACCCACTCCGAGCCTACCCAGCTTGTTTATCAATCTTCTATGTGGAACGGTGTTGATAGCTTTGCTGAAGTCAAGGTAGGTGACATCAGCTGCTCCCCCTTGGTCCACCACTCTGGTTACCCAGTCAAAGAAATCTATGAGATTAGTTTGTAGGACCTTCCTTTGTAAACCCATGCTGTCTTGGATCCTGTGCTCCTATGGATTCCAGGTGTTGCACTATCCTTTCCTTAAGGAGTGCCTCCATAATCTTGCCCACTACTGAGGTAAGACTGACTGGTCTGTAGTTCCCTGCCTCCTCCCTGCTACCACTCTTGTGGATCGGGATCACATGAGCCCTTCTCCAGTCTTCTGGGACCTCTCCTGTGCTCAGAGACTCACTAAACAGTTCTGCTAATGGCTCTGCTAGTTCCACCCTTAGCTCCTTTAGTACCCTGGGATGTATGCCATCAGGTCCCATTGCCTTGTCCACCCTGAGCTTAGCGAGCTCTTGTAGGACCCTTTCTTTTGTGAAGGAGTATAGTGCTCACCTCCCTCCCCTGTTCATGGTGCTGAGCTGTGGGCCCTGCCCCTACCTTCTCTTCAGTAAATACTGAGCAAAAGTATCTATTTAGGATAGATGCTTTACATGGTCCTCCTTCTCACATGCTCCTTTTCTCCATTAAGCTTAGCAATACCCCTCTGGACTTCTCCTTTCACTAATGTATCTATAGAAAAGTCTTGTCACCTTCTTTTAGTGTTCGTGCTAGTGTTTCCTCAGTTTGGGACTTTGCCTGCCTTACTGCCTTCTCTGCTTCTCTTAGGGCAGTTTGGTATGCCTCCCTATCTTCATCCCACTGTGTTCCTTATATTTCCTGGAAGGCCAGCCTTTTGGCTCTGACCTTTCTGCTACTGTATTTGAGAACCAAAGTGGTTTCCTTCTTCTTTGCACTTCCTTTTCTGTCTAACACAATGAGATGTTGCTTCAAGTATTGCATCCTTAATGCTTGCCCACTTTGCCTGTACCCCTCACCTGTGTTTCTTTTTGCCAGGGCTAGCTTAACTCTGTTGGCCATCTTATCAAAGTCAGCTCCTCTGAAGTCCCATATTTTTGCCTTGGAATGGGATGATTTAGATGTAGTAGCCAAATTGAACCATACCATGTGATGGTCACTGGCCCCAGGTGACCTTCTACCTGGAGATCTGTGATCCTTCCCTGTTAGTCAGTATTAGATCTAGGATAGCCCTGTCTCTTGTGGGTTTGTTGTACCAGTTGTTTGAGGCCCTTCCTGCAGGAATCCATTAGGTGTCTAGTTCTGGCAGATGTTCCTGCTGGTATTGACCAATCTGTATCTGATGTTGAAGTCTCCCATTATCAGAACCTCCCTTTAGCTGTCATGTTTTGTACATCTTCTAACAGTAATGTGTCTATGTCCTCCCCCTGGTCTGGGGGCCTGTAGACAACCCCAGTTCTTACGGCTGTTCCATTTCCTGTTTCCAGGGTGACCCACAGTTCTTCTGGCTCCTTATGTGTATTCTGTATTTCTGTAGCTTTGATATTTTCATTGACATACAGGGCCACTCCACCCCCCCCCCATTTTGTACATTGGTCTCTTCTGAACAGTACATAGCCAAGTACTGAAGTCTCCCAAATGTGGTTACTGGTAAACCACATCTCACTAATTGCTACTATGTCCAGTTTAGCCTCAGACATTATTGCCTGCAGGTCTGGGATCTTATTTCTCAAGCTGTGAACATTTGTATACATGATTTTCCATTGGCCAGATTTCGGTGTGTTAGTTGTTGGGTGAGGTCTGGCATTTCCCCTGTGCATCGTATGGGGAGACAGACCTTTTTTCTTACCTGCTGATGCAAGTGAACTGCAAACATGCTGAATCCCTGTTTGACCACTAGCTGAGGGGGGAGGGGTGTTCTTCCCATTTAAAGTATGGGGTGCTGCACCCCTCTCCCCATTTGCTAGTTTAAATATTCTGCAAAGACGTCAAACTTCAGCCCCAATGCACTGACTCCCTCCTTAGTCAGATGCAGTCCATCAAATTTAAAGAACTTTCACTCCCAAAACTGTTGCCAGTTCCCTTCAAATCTGTGTCCTTTTTCCTGGCACCAGCCCTTGAGCCACATGTTTAGCTCCGCTATCTCCCCTTCTCTGATCTTCTGTCCATCTGCCCCCCTCTCCCAGACTGGCAGGATCTCAGAGAAGGAGATGCCGGATGAAATGGATGATAGTTTGTCACCCAGCCTGGTCAGGTGTTCCTTGGTCTCCACAATTGACCAGCTGGTGAGATCATTAGTCCCTAATGTACCAGGACATCAATGTTTTCTCCTGCTTCCTGAACAATTTTAGCAATGCAGTCAGTGTCTCTCCATTCTGATGTACCTGAGAGACATCTGACCATTACCCCTGGCTGGAGATAGGTATCAACTGCCTGAATCATGGAGTCTCCTATGATCAGAAGTTTTTTCGATTTCCTTTTTGCTTTTTTTGTTTTAGTTCCTGATTTGGGCAAGTTTTGTTGTGCTAGCTCCTGTGCTGCAGTGTCCTGCTCTGCAGTGTCCTCTGCTCCTTTGTTTGATTTCAGAGATAGAGGCAGAGACCTGTTTGTAGTATTTATATGGTTTTTGGAGGTAATATGTTGGAGAGCACTGAGTGATGGGGCACCCGATTTGCCCCTCCTAACCACCTGCCAACCTCCCAGACCAACTACCCTCTGCGGTTGAGGTTCTTCTGTTGGATGTTGGGGAAATGGCAGGGGGTTCTTATAATGTATTTCTTCTTGAATATGAAATTTGAGGTGCACAATCTCTGCCCATGCTGCCCGGAGCTGAGCCCTAAGATCTCCAATGGCCCAGCATGTAGGCTCTTTTGGTGCTTGTACACTAACAGGAAATCGGACAAGTCCCTCCTTGAGGCATTGCCTGCTGCCTAAGCCTGATAAGGCCCTGGACAATGTCTCAAGTTATCAGCCCATCTCATTGCTTAACTATGATATGAAACTGTTGGCAAAAATCCTGGCCTCAAGGATTAACCAGTTCTGGGCCAGCCTTATCAGTACCAAGCTAGTTGGCTTCATGCCATCTCGCTCCTCCACCGACCACCTCCGAAAACGTTCCCATATCTTTTCCACATCCATGGACTCACTGATCCGGATGGCCCTAGTTTCCCTGGACATGGAAAAATCCTTCAATAGGGTCAACTGGAATGTTATGTTCACCAGCTTGGAGCGTTTTGGTTTTCCCTTGCCGTTTCTCAGCTGGATTCAGACATTATACTCTTCCCCGACACCCCGCATTTATTGCAATGTTTTTTTTTTATTATTCCTTCCCTTTCTTCTCTGGTATTAGGTAAGGATGCCCACTACTGTACTTGTTATTTAATCTTTATTTAGAACCCCTCCTTATGAAACTTAAGACTAACCCAGAATTAACTGTTGTGCAAATTGGTACCTGAGATTTGAAACTTTCTGCATATGAGGATGACATCTTATTATATGTGTCCCACCCCAAGCTGGCTACTTACCCAATGGCCTTATTACAATCGAACAATTTAGTGTCCTTTTGAATTACTTGCTGAACCTAGACAAAATCTCTGTCATGCCCTTATCTTCTACTGTCTTTAAATCAGACATCCTTGCCCTTGGTCTCTCTTGGTCCCCTAAACAACTTAACTGTTTAGGTATATAACTTTCAAGAAATGCATCTAAGCTTAAGAAGCTCAACTTAGATAATTTGGTATCCACCCTGCAACAAGATCTAAACAATTGGAAACTGCTCCTTCTGTCCCTTTGGGGCAGAATTAGTATTGTTAAAATGAATATCTTGCCATGTGTATTTTACCCCCTTAATATGCTTAATGCCTGGCTACCTCTTTCATGGTTTAAGAAATTACATAGTCTAATTTCAGAGATTATCTTGTGTGTCAAAGCTCCTAGGTGGGTTCATAATAAAATTAGCTGGTTAGGAAAAGCTCTGAGGAGGGCTCATAATAAACTGGCAGCCCCTAAAGAGTCTGGATGTCTAAAGCTTCCCCATTTCACCTTGTATTAGCCAAGTCAGTAAGTACTTATGGTGGTGCTCCATGCTCTGGGGGTGGTTCCTCAGAATATTTCCCAATATGATTGTCTATAGAATAGGAATGGATTGCGGCACAGGTCTGTCTCCTAGAACCCTGTTGTACACTGCACCTAATGATCTACCAGCCAGTCTTTGTACATCAGAGATTGATAAGTCAGTACGGGTCCACTCCCAACTCTGTGCACTTCTGAAATATATACAGGGGCAGGACCTTTCTTAATTAATTTTCCAGAATCTCAATTTTAAGATTGGTGGAAAAGTTCTCTCCCTGGCCTGGTTGCCACAGATGGAGGTTGTTTCGGTATGCAACTTGCTCTGAAATGATGCATTGCTTTCCTCTAAAGATATTTTGGGTCTTTATCAGTTAGGGACTATGGCAATCTTTAAGGTCTACCAACTATGTTACATAGTCCTACAGTGATTTGGGACCACTTTTGGAGATACCAACTTATTTGATTTTTGGCAAACACAACATGAATTAGCCTCTCAGATGCACAGTTTCCAGACTGTATTCAGCCTTATTCCCAAAGGTTTTCCTGGAAATGAATGGTGTCCCCCATTATTGGAACACCCATCTTTCACAATATACCTTCAATTGGCAAGAAATTTGGAATGACCTGTATACCTACACCTCTCGGGATAAATTATGACTAACTCAATTCCATATTTTGAACAATATGTATTTCACTCCTTCTAAATTAGTGAAGATGGGGAAAATCCAGTCTTCATCATGTACAAGATGCAGGTAAGCTGAGGGGACGTCCCTCCATATTTTCTAGGAATGTCCTAAAGTTGCTCCTTTGTGGGCTACTATTAGGAATAAGGCTGACCCTGCTAGAAATAGATGAGGACTTTAGACCTGAGGTATGCGTAAATGGGGATTACAGTAGTATTGTTGTTAAAGAATGCAGATATTTTTTGGCTCTCATTTCCCTTTCTGTCAAGAGGCTGGTCCTCCAACACTGGTTGGATACAGTCCCATTATCCTATCCTGAGTGGTTTCACGAGCTGTTATTCAATATTAGGGTAGAATGGATGATTGCTAGTCTATGCAGTAGGCTCCCAGCTTTTGACAGAAAATGGAGTAAGTTGCATGCCCTATATACCACATAGGTGGCACTGTTGAGGTCACTGTCTGAATCTCTCACAGGTTGCTAGGAGTAATGAAGCTTGTTAAGTGGTTACTGTTTTCTACATTTCTCATTAGTCCAGCTCTCATTTTTTTGTTGTGCCACTGTGCCAAGGGGGGTTGGGGAGGGGGATATATTGTGGTGTGTTTGCTCCTTTTTCTCATTTGTACCTGTTTTACATTATTTAGTTTGTTTGATGTTGCAAAACCTAATAAAGGATATTAAATTTCAAAAAGATAACAATCCCCCCCATCCATTGGTGGTACAGTGTTCCCCCCTCCCCAAACCCTGATGTCCCTGTTTTCACATATTTTAACAATCCCCCCCATTCATTGGTGGTACAGTGTTCCCTCCTCCCCAAACCACAATGTTCCCATTGTCAGACAAAACACCCATGCCCTATTCACTGGTGGTCCAGTAGCCCCAATCCCAGCAGGTAGTGGCCACCGCCCCATACACCCCCATGCCATGACAGAGCCTGCACTGCCACAACCCTCCTCACTCCTCCATGGCCAAAGCTGACCATATACTCATGTATACATTACTCAGAGATCACGGTGTGGAAGGGACCACTACACTACCAGAGACAATGATTGTATATAATATATTAGAGTGGCGTGATAGCACCACTGTAATTAGGGTTGAATAGGCAGTTTAATGTTAAACCTCACATTTTTCACTTTAATAACTTTGCAACTATTCAACGGATTCACAGGAAAATTAGTATGTGTTATCCTGTGAGGTAGATCTCTTGACATACCAACTTATGTTCTGATCAGATTTGTGATTTTCGTGCTGCACATACTGTAGTAAAAAATTTCCTTTTTTTTGCCAGTTTTGACTGTTTTGTCCTGATTAGTCTGTGGCCACATCGTTTGGAGTTTTGGTCTGAAAATATCAGGTCAGAAAGAGCTTGCCCCAAAGAAAAAGTCAGCTTTGGATGGTGAAAAAATATTAATCTGTTCCAAAGTTATTCAATTTAGAAATTTTGGGTTCTGAGCATGCTCAGTTCATTCTTCGGATAGCTGCATATGTTCAAAGAAAGATTTGGGCTCACAAAAAGGGATTCTGACAGTGCATGAAGATGGATTTATAAAATCCCTGTTCATGAGAAAAAAATCCCTTTTTCCTAGCTGCCATCTTGTTTTCAATTTTTATGCTCAAACAAAACATTATAACTTGCCCCAGGGATATCTTCTGAAGAAAATCAAGCATGAGTTTACTTCATGGAGATGTCCTGTACACTTCTATGCCTTTGGTTTACTTTATTTTAGTCCAAAAATGCTAATTTTTAAATTTAAAAATCCCTTTTCGTGACTTGCTTCCGATCCCTTTTTGCGAGCTGTCAAAATCCCTTTTCATGAGATGACGACCAGATGACCCTACCTTGTGAAAAGATATTTGCTCATGAAAAGGTATTTTGACAGCTCATGAAAAGGGATCGGTTTGCCAAAAGGGATTTTCACAACTCGCAAAAAGGGATTTTAAAAAGTAAAAAGTAATCCCTTTTCATGAGCTTTCAAAATCCCTTTTCGCAAGCTGTCAAAATCCCTTTTCATGAGAAATCCCTTTTTATGAGCTGCCAAAATCCATTTTCATGAGAAGACGACCAGATGGCCCTATTGGATGCAGTACCCTTCGACGCCTATATCTCAAAAATGTTTTTTTGATAAATGCAACTTAGTGCACCTTAGGTGTACTAAGCATGTGTGCAGGTTGCCAGGCCATGATTACAACTGCAGTGGAATTTTTTCCCATGTTCCTACAGGTACTGAGACATTGCACCATTTGCAATACAGGGGTTACTTGGAATGTCTCTATGCCTGTGCAGCATCTCTACAACAATTATAGGTAGATGGGAGTGCAGGGCTCAGAGGGCCCTGTGCTGCCACATATGGATATCATTATGCAGTACTGGATGTGCAGGCCCTCCATTATGAAGTATTAGGAGCGCAGGGCCCAGAGGGTCCTGCGGTCCCACAGGGAGATGATAATTCATAACAATGTTTAAACACTTAGGAATAGATGGGAGGGCCCTGCACTACCACAAATGGATTCCGTTATGTAGTGATGGAAGCATGACCAGACTCTGGGCCCTGCACTCCCACAGAGAGATAAGGGTAGATTAGAATGTGTATACACTTATGGTTACATAGGAGCCCAGTGCCCCCCAAATGAAAGAGGGCCCTGTACAACCACAGCATACTATATACTGATGGAAGCACAGGGCCTGACATGAACATATAAAAGTATGATTGTACTTTCTCAAAAAGTAAGGAAATTCATTGCAAAAAAAATTTGTTAATGCATCAGTTAGGACTGAAGCAACAAAAGTAGGCAAATGAGGTGTTAGGGTTTCCAACCCTAACACTTCCCCCACCTGTACCATCCAGTCCCATCCCCTCTCTTCTCACATTAAGAGGCATTGGGGTGTGTCTTAGGCACTGGCTCAACACTCCACCCCATTCTCCCATATTGCACCATCTTAGCTTCCTTACACATAGAATGGGGTGAGAGTTCGGCCTGATGAACCCAAGACACACCCAATGCCTGTTGGTGTGTGGAGGTGGGGGTGGGATAGGGTGGTAGGGTTGGGGGAGGTGTTAGGGTTGGGAACCCTAACGCCTCATTTCCCTACTTTTGTTGTTTCAGCCCTAACTGATGCATTAATGAAGTTTTTTGTAATACATATATATATATATATATATATATATCGCAACATGTATGGAGGAATGGGGTTGGGGGAGCACTGGACCACCTTACAGAAGTCCATTCACACCAGCATTAGTGCATGCAGACTGGATCAGATAACTCATGCAGTCATGGCCTCTAAGTGTAGCACCCACACATCTTCAAGAGACTATCCACATACTCACATTAAAGCATCCAAGAAAGGGAACACAGTTCTTCATGTACATCAGGCTCTGTTTGTGTTTGTTTCCCTGGCCTGGGGCTCATGTTGCCCCTGAATTTCTAGATTTTACTGTCCCCAGCAGAGTACACCGAGTATGCCTGCTGACACTCATGGCCTGCAGCTACCAAACAGTTGCTCAAGACTGGCATACAGGTGGAGTTGTGTGCACCTCCCAGTCTGCAGCTACCGACATGTAGTTCCAGCCTGACCTACAGGTGGAACTGTGTGCTCCATGCATTAGTGCCAGGCAAACTACATAGTAGTGCATGCAAAGCAGGCCATAATGAGATGCTAATGTGGTTGTTTGCCTACAGATTGCCTAAGTAGGCTGACTTGCACAGGGGCTTTAAATATAGCAAACATTTGCCCTGGGCTAATGTGTTTGTACCGGGCTAATGGGTTAGCACTGTGCAAATGAGTTAACCTTGGGCAAAACTCTCAAAACCATAGCACAGTTCTGGAGTGTGTGTCCTGCAATGTTGTTTGCAGTTGTTGTACACCACTTCAGTGCTATCACCCACATTGGCCACCTACTTCAGCACTGCCTTGCTCCACCTCTGTGTGCAATGGGCTGCTGTTGCAGTATGCACTACCCAGTTGCTATATTCAGTGCTGTCTTATTTGCTGGGCTATTTTTGCACTTCACTCTCCCCTTACAGAAATATGTGTTTGCTGTGTGCATGCAGAACACATGCCACATGCTTAATTGTGCAATGTTTGCATGTGGTTTGCATACGCAAAGTGAACCTAAGCAAACCAGGTCTAAAAAGCAAATCAGGCTCGCTTTCTGCAAGCTTGACATGTGTGCAGCAGGTAAGCTGGTGTGAACATCTTCTAAAAATCACATCAGATTCACATGTTGCATGCTTGACATGAGTGCAGCAGTTAAGCTGGTGTGAACATCATTTTAAAATCACGTTAGGTTTACGTGCTGCCATGTGTGCAGCAACTAAGCTGGTGAAATCTCATCTAAAAAACACATCAGTTTCAATTTATCATACTACTGCTAGCAATTAGAGCCATTAAAATACATTTTTCATTGATTTCCCATTAAAATTAGATACCCTCAATAATTCTGATCCTTTTGCAAGTTAATGGCTTTTGATTTTTGTCATTGAATTTCCATTAGTTTGCAAATTATTGTTTGCTTAATGCTTTAAATGTCTAGGATATAGTCAGCCAACATCCCCCTTTCCAGATGTGTGAAGAGGGACCTTTGTGTTGTGGAGCCTGACCTTTTTGTTTTGGGCCATGCAAATCCCCTCATATAGTGCTACATGGGAGAGAGAGAGGGAGGAGGAGAGAGAGAGAGAGAGAGAGGGATACAGAGGCATGGACTTACATTGGAGGGGAAGATTCAAGAGGAAGATGAGGAGACATTTTTTCATGGAAAGAGTGGTGGACAAATGAAACACCTTACCAGACAAGACAGTGTCCTGTAAGATGGTGAGCAGTTTCAAGAGGGGTTGGGACAGGATAAGGGTAAGGGATACTGGGAAGGAGGGGCGGGAGGGGCAGCTGTGAGATGAGAAGCTAGCTGCACATTCTAGCAGACTCTATAGATCATGAGGCCTGTTTCTGCTAGCAATTTTATATGTTCGTGTGTTCATAAATGTGTTCCTCCATGACTGATTCTGCTCACTTACTTTCCCTTTGTCATTCTGTATGGAGTATACACACTATGGCCATGCTAGGCACTCTGCACTGAGTAGAGTTTTGGAAGCATGCATCATACCTCACATTTTATCAGTGAAATGAGGGACATGGATGCTCAAAATGAGGTACAATGAGGGACATTAACCCTCACGATGATCAGGACACATCCTAAAACATGGAAATGTACCTCAGAACACAGTGGAAACTGTTGTATTTACTTAAGCAGAGGTGTCATTTAAGAAGGGCAGGAGGGGCAGTGCCCCCCCCCTGCATTTGTGTGTTCTTGTGGTGTGGCAATAATGGCATTAAATTTGGATTTAATCTTTTGCACAATAAGTGCCTCCCTGGCCTGTGTGTGCTCATGCTGCAGGTGCACTCCTGACTTGACTATGTCTATATTGTGTTGTCCACTCTCTCCACCTATTAGCAGTGGCACCATCACACATGACATGGAGGAGCTTTAGCCAAGCAAGAGCACATGTGTCACATGAGTGCAACACTGTCTTTCCTTCCACAGAGTAAACAGGCTGCACACTACAGCTTGGAGGAGTCGATGAGCACTGAACTCTCAATAGCAGTGTTGTGGCGGCATATGTTTGTTATTCTACTCTTAGTGAGTCTCCGTCTCACCTGGTGGCTGAAGGGATGGGGGGGTGAGCTGGAAGCTAACTCAAGATTAGGCTACCTACTTACTCTACTAGGCTCATCTCGCAAAAAAAAACAAAAAAACAGCACAGGCCCCCTTGGCAGCAAGTTAAGCCTAGCAGCAGCAGTGACAGTGGTGTGGGTGGCCTTCATAGGCCTTGATCAGTAGAGGGTAGAAGCAGCCAAGCAAGAAGCAAGCAACACAGGTTGGGTGTTTGGTTAGTGAGATGACTTGGTCGCGGACCACATTGGAAACCTGGGATGGCTGGTTCTAGCATCTGGCTTCTGGCAGAACAACAGAAGAGAAGCGGATGGAAAACTGGGTTGGTGGCACACTGGGTCAGGCTGCAGATTTTGGCCAGATGGCCAGGTAAGTAAAGGAGGACTGGGGAAGGAGGAAAGACTGAAATATTGATGTTTTTCACCTTTCTGCTCCTTTAGGTGGCTTCATGATCCATATGGGATGGGTATTAAATGGAATGGAGTCGGGGAGAGAAATCGAGACAATTTTTTTGGTGGGGGGGGCAGAACATCATCCAGGAAAAGAAAAATGGTTGATAACTTGGTGGGTTTAAGCCCAAATCTGATTCACTGCTCTGGGGTACAGACAGATGAATCTTATACAATTAAATTTTTCCTGATTTGCATATCACTTTTCAGTAACAACAAATAAGTTCTACCTTTTAGAGACATTACAGACAAGCTTGCCACCTAGGGGCTAACTAGCACCTGGCCTCCACTGGTTGTTGGCTCCCACATGCTGAAATTTGAAATGGTGCCCATGCCATAAAGGCTAAATTTACAGGACATCCTCTGTGTGAACAGCCCATGAAGGATGGATGAGGAACAGAGCAGTTTTCAGGGATAAAATGAGGGCTATCCCTTGCATTCAGGGACAGTTGAGCAGTATGGTATGCACAGTCCAATGGAGCCCCACTATGATCAAGCTTATGCCCCCTTCCCCAGTGAAGCTGACCTCCACATCACCACACTCAGACATAGAGCAAGGGAGATTGTAGGGGCATGCACCATTGAAATGAATGGGGGTATTTTTTTACTACTATTTTATACATTATTGATGGAGAGTTGGAGATTAATGAAGGCCACTGCTCAACTAACAAGGGTCTTGTTAGTAGAACAATAGCCTTAATTATTCTCCAACTCACCATCATAATGTATAAAATAGTAATAAAAAATAACTCATTCATTTTAAGGGGGTTACGACCTATGCCCCAGCAGTCTGACACATGGACATCATCTCTGAAAGACACCTGCCTCTGGCCTCCTAGTAGTCTGGTAACAGACTCTCAGCTTATATCTATACTTGTTGCAGTGTGTGTGCATGGGGGGACTGGCCATGTGGGTGGGTGTTGAGTTATTGCTACTTTTGTGTTTGCATTTTAAAGTCTGTTTGTGTGGAAGTATTCAAAACTATTGAGAGACAATACTAGACGTACAGGCCAGAGAAAAGTAATTAAGTAGCTTTGTGGGTAAGCGTGTGTATTGGGGGTGAGGAGAACCACATGTGTTTCCATTGATATGTATGCTACGGTTCAGTTGTGTAGCTGAAGGAGGACAAGAAAACTGAAAAGTATAACAGTGGCTACAAGCATGCTGCATGTGTGCAGATGTACAGTATGCAGATGTGTATTAAAGTACATAGCAGGTGTTATTTCACTTGGGAACATAAGCAGAAGGCTGGTAAGGACAGAGGTCTGGGGTTATATTCTGTTTTAACTGAAATATTTGAATAGTTTTGTAAGTGAAATTAGTTCTATGTGTTAAAAATTATTACCTTGAGTTAGAACTGTTACTTGGGCTGTGATATTGTAACTTTGGAGGCTTGGGAACAGTTGTTTGGCAGTGATAATTAGAGTGAAATTTAAATGTGTTGTTTGCCACTGGGGGTTGGGATTGAAGGGCTGAGTATTTCTGATTGGGACTGAAATTCAAAGCAACAGGAGCTGGTAGGCCTGTGTCATCATACGGTACCTGATGTCTGCATACACACACTGTTAGTGGGACTGAACACACACTGGACTGTATGTGTTTGTGAGACTTGGGAACTTTATTGGTGGGGTTGAAGTTGGGTTTGTAAACAACTGCAGTCAGTATAGAGAGAAACTGTATTCCAGGAGAAAGGGACTGAGAAAAGGGGGTGTGCCATTATAAACAGAGGGGGATAAACAGGGTGGCCATATTCCACCATGGTAGGCATCTTCGGAAGGGTTGTAGGCTGCACAGGCTGTGGGATGGCAATAATTCTCAATTGAGCCTGGAGAGAGGGAGGCTACCCACTCTGTAGACAGCTATCTTGTATCAGGAGTGAGGCATATTGGTTAAGGAGTAAGCTGGGGCAGCTGGGAGGGTGTCCATGGATAAGGGTGTGGATATAGGCAGCGAAGGGTGGGGCTGAGGGAGGCGGGGCAACGCCTGAAATTACAGGACGTTATGTTACAGCAAGCAGGAGGGGGATATTAGGACAGAGGACCCTTAGATAGGGATGTTGATGCTAGGGGAAAGCGTACGGGTGAACATTCTGAATACAAAGAGAGTGGAGGGGAAGAGTCAGGAGGGCTGTTGTCTGGAAGCCTAAACAGCAGACTGTGGGAAGGGAGCTCCTAAGGTGAACAGAGCAAGAGGGGAAGAAGAGGGCAGTTTAGAGGTGCAGTCAGGGAAACTCAGGTTACTTGATGGAGGCTGACATAGAGTGTCACAATAAATTTGAGCTACTAAGCAACCTAGAGGGGAAGGGGTTGGTGGAAATGAGGAAACTTATACAGAGGCCGGGAGGGAGTCGGATACCCATAGGGCATCACAGACCCGGCAATGGAAAGGATAGAAATAGTCCCAGAGGGAGAAGGGGAAACATAAATGTTAAGCAAATGGGGGAGATGCAACATATTGCAGACATGAGGGAGGAGAGTATGATTGGAGAGAAACTGGGAGACAAGGAGGTGGGAGCAGAGCCCCACTTCAGCAGGGGGGTCAGTACCAAGGATGGGGCCCTAGCTAAGCGGGACCCACAGAGAGCCTCTGGAGGCAGGGGTACTATTACAAGGGGGGAGGATGGCGGTGTGGGGAAGGGAAACCATCAGGCCAGGATAAATGGTTTGGATAAGAGAGGTTAAAGGGACACCTATTCAGAGGGGTTTGAGTTAAGTGGGCAAAATAACGAGGAGGCAGAAAGGAGGGTGACAAAGGGTCTCTAATAAGGCAGGAAGACTCCCATGGAATTGAGATCATGAATAAGGGGAAGGGGGGCTGAGAGGGCATAGTGGAGGTAACCATAAGGATGATGGCGGTGTTAAGGTTCTGTTACTGGGAGACTCAATGATTAGGGTATCCAGTGGAGAGACAGGGGTGGATGCCATAGCCAGGTGAAGGTAGTGAGTATCTCTGGGCTGACAGTGCACAGAGCAAAGTTCATGGTGTATGAAATGGTTAGGATTGTGGAGAAACCAGATTTACTGGTGCATTTGGGAACTAACGATCTAGAGGAAATAGCGTTTTGGAAATCCAAGCAAGGTTCCAAGAACTTGCCAGAGTCTGTCGGGATAATGGATGCAACATTTCCTTTTCGGAGATATTGCCAGTACCAAAGGCCTCAGTGGAGGAAAAAATGAAGCTCACAGAGGTTAATGACTGGCTCAGGAAGTGGGGTGAAGATAGTGGGTTGGGGGTGTTAGGGAACTGGAATGGAGTTTGGGAGGATAAGGGACTATATGCCAAGGACAGGCTTCATCTTGCCCCATTAGGGAAGGAAGTCTTAAACAGGAACGGCTGACTACATTCAAGAAAGGTGGGGTTTAAACTTGTGAGGGGTAAGGGATAAGGGAGGGCTGACCAGAAGCCCTCTCCTACAGATGAGGGTAATCTTCAAGCCCAAGGGGAGGGAGAAACAGACTGGGGGTGGAGGTTTCAGGAGGAGCAGAGGAGGACAGAAGTATAAGGAATCTGGGTGGGGTTTGACAAAGAGGATCAGGAGATAAGGGTGGGGTTGGTGTTAGAAATGCCAGGAACTCGGGAAACAAGTTGCCAGAGTTCCAGGCCATGCTGTTCGGGGGGTGGATGTGGCGGCAATCAGGGAGGGGCCAACAAAAACCATGACTGGGACCTAAACGCACGGGGTACACTATGCTTGGGAAGGATAGAAAGGAGGGCAGAGGGTGGGTGGCTATGTTCATTAGAGATGACATAGAAATTGCTAGGGTAGAAGAGGCAGAGGAAACGTGGAGGCCTTATGGGTCACCTTACGATCCTAGCAGGAGATAAGGTCAAGCTGGGTGTAATATAGGCCCCTGAGATGAGTGATGTTCTAGAGGATGGTTTGCTGGACAACATCATTGCCAAGTGTGGACCAAAGGGGAAGGAGTGGTGTTGATGGGGACCTTAATGCAGGTACAAACTGGGAACCATGTCCTCCAAGGTGGCCAAGGGCAGAGGCTGCTGGACGGCTTCCAGGATTGTTCTTAACACAGCATGTGATGGAGCCCACAAGGAGGGGCATGTCCTGTGCGTGGTTCTGGCAGATAGGGATCTGATAAGGGACCTGGTTGTACAGGACCCCCTGACTGGGAGCGACCACAATACTGTCTGGTTTCAAATAAGCATGGGGGGAGGGGGGGTGAGATCTAGGACACTGACAGTGGACTTCAGGGGGCAGACTTTGAGGGCATGGGAAATATTCTCAAGGATCACCTGAAGGGGATTACATCAATGACAAGCATGGAAAGGAGATAGGAGGTCATAAAACGGGGACTTCATGAGGCAGTCAGGATCTGCACTAAGTTGAAACGTAAGGGAGCAAGGTCACATAAACCATGCTGGTGGTCCAGTGAGGTACAGGTAGCAGTCAGTGAAAAGAAGGCGGCCTACAGAAAATATAAAATAACAAGAGGGGATAGGGATAAGGAAATGTACCATCTTGCATCTAGAAAAGTCACCCGTATGGTGAGGGGATCAAAGTCCAGTAAAGAGCAGCAACTGGCACAGGGGATACAAGGAGGGAAAAGGGTTCTTCCAGTACATTGGAGAGAGAGAAAACTAAGGGCCATCTCAGCAGATTGAGATCAGAAGGAGGGTGGGTGGAAGAGGCGAGGGACCAGGCAGAGGTATTTAACGAGTACTTTGCCTCTGTGTTCACTAGTGAGGGGATGGGATATCTACAAAGCAAGGCACGAAGGGGATAGAAGTGGCAGTGAGTGGGATCAGGGGAGCAACAGAAATGGAGCAAGAGGGAGGGAGAGGTACCCAGGGTGTCACATCTGGATAAGGATAAAAAGGCCAGTAAGGTGGAGGGATGGATGATGCTATCTCCACCAAAGGGTGTGGTTAGCCCCTTAAGGCCCTAAAGAAAGACAAATTTCCTGGGCCGGATGGCATTCATCTGAGAGTACTATGGGAATTGGTGGACATACTGGCTGCACCCCTGGCGGAGCTCTTCAACAGGTCACTTGAGACAGAGAGGGTACCTAGGGATTGGCAAGAGGCACATGTGGTGCCAATCCATAAAGGGGGGTTGAGGGAAGTTACTATAGACCCATCAGTTTGACCTCGGTGGTGGGAAAATTAATGGAGAGTATACTAAAGGAACGATTGGGGGTGTACTTGGAGGAGTTGGGAGGTCTGGATAGTCGGCAACATGGGTTTGTGCCAGGTAGATAATGTCAAACTAATCTTGTGGAGTTCTATGAATGGGTGACATCAGAACTGGACAGGGAAAAGCCTGTGGATGTATTATTCTTGGACTTCAGCAAGGCATTTGACTCTGTCCCCCACAATGGTCTGGTGGAGAAACTGATGGGGTTAGGAGTAGGTCCTTTGATGGTCAGATGGATTGAAAACTGGCTAGCTGGATGTACCCAGAGAGTAGTGGTCTGTGGGAGCTCTCGAACCCTAGGAGGGTTGAAGTAGGGTACCGCAGGAGCTCGGTCCTGGTCCAATCCTGTTTAATGCCCATATCGGACATCAGGGAGGGTATAGGGTGTGAAATGAGTCTCTTTGTGGATGACTCCAAGATGGTAGCAGTAGTTGAGGGAGAAGAGGAAATTGGCCTGCAAGGAGCCTGGACACCCTGGAAAGCTGGGCTCATACATGGAAATTAAATTTCAATATCACTAAGTGCAAGGTGTTGCATCTTGGTGGGAAACCCTAAACACAGGTACACCCTGGAGGGGGCGCTGGAGGCCTCAATGGGAAAAAAGACCTGGGGTTATGGTGGATGCATGTATGAATAATTCTGAGCAGTGCAGAAGAAGGCTAGCAAGGCAAACAGGATGTTGGGATGCATCGTAGGGGATCACCTCTAGAGCAAGGAAGTGATTCTGCCACTGTACAATGGACTGGTTAGACCACACCTTGAGTACTGTGTACAGTACTGGAGACCACACTTGAAGAGGGACATACAGCTCCTGGAGAGGGTACAGAGGAGGGCAACTAAGATGATACGAGGACTAGGGGATTTGGCGATGAGGACATACTTGAGGAGCTCTGCCTGTTTTCATTGGAGGAGAGGAGGAGGGGAGGACATGATTGAGGTCTTCAAGTACCTCAAGGAATAAATAGGGTAAACATGGAGGGATCTTTAAACTAAAGCAGGGAGGTATCACGAGGGCATGGTTTGAAGTTGGAAGGTGGAAGGGTGAGGGGGGAAAAGAGGAGGAGGTTTTTCACTGAGAGGGTGGTGGACCCTTGGAATGCACTGCCTGGCGAGCTGGTTCAGAGATCCACAGTGGAGGGCTTCAAGAGAGGGTGGGACAGACACAGAAAGTGGATGTATCAGATGATGGTCTGTCCCAGGGGGGTGGGGATGGATGATAGGGGTTTCTGGAGCACAAGGGACGGGAGGGCCTCGGCACCCAACTAAGGATCTAAGGTTCGAGCAGACTCGATAGACTGTAAGGCCTAATCTGCTGGCAAAAAGTATGTTAGTATTTCAGCTTTTGTACCTGCTACCCCACAGTGCCTACCACCCCACTCCCTATCCTGTAACTGAGTCAGCGACTGGCTCAGCCCACTGCACACCTTCACAGCCAGCCACCATCTGAACTCTGAATGAGCGAGTACTGTATTATGCGCTTATTCAGATCTCAGTGGCTGGCCGTGGAGTTGTGCAGTGGGCTGAGCAAGTCACCTGCTTGGTTATGGGATCAGGGGAGTGGGATGGTAGGCACTGTGGGGTTGGGGGACCACTAGACCACCAGGTATTTGGGTTTTGGCATTTATGGGGGATCGGAACTGCTGCAGTCCACTGGACCGCCAGGGATGATTTCCTTTTTAGTATGGGAGACTGGGTCTGATACTGCATGTTGTACATTACAACTTGGATCAGGAAGTAGGACTGGGAAAGGCACTAGACTACCAGGGAATATGATATAGTTTGATAAGACATGTATGGGGAATCAGGGATGGGGGCTGTGGGGGCCACTAGTCTTCCAGGGATTATGATATATTTTAATAATACATGTCTGGGGGATCAGGGTTGCAGGCAGGGGACCATCAGACTTCCAGGGAATATGATATATTTTAATAGTACATATGTGGGGGATCATGTTTGGGGCAGGGGGAGCCACTAGACTACCAGGGACAATGGCATAATAATTGTGTCCTATTGTCTTCTGAATTTCATTGATGCATGTTATGGTATTGAACATATTATTACATCATTGTCACATGTATGATTCTCAAACTGGTGATAGTGTTCTGCCCTTACAGAAATAATTATATGAAATGTTTTCATGCTGCACACATAAAACTGCCAAAGTGATATGCATGCAGCAAGTATGATTTAAATGTTAAATTGGAACCAATTGCATGTATATGGCATGCATGCATCAAGCAAGTGTGGAAACCATGATTTTTATGTTAAGTTGGGAAAGATTGCATGCTTGTGGCATGCATGCAAAAAGTAAGTGGTCACTTGTAACAGTACACATAAAAGTTAGGTGACTTGCTCAGGATCACACCATACACAAGTGGGGGTTGATGAGCTTCAAATCCAGGTCACCATGCCTCCAGGTCTCCTGGCTTGCAGTTCAGTGTCTTTAACCACTAAGCCATACTGTCTACACACATATGGCTCATTTGTACTTCAATACATACTGTATCTGAATACATATGCTTGCATGCAGCATGCTTGTAGCCATTGTTATGCTTTTCAGTTTTCTTCTCTCCCTCATCTCATTTTCATAGTTGAATTGTAGCACACATACCAATGGAAACACATGTGGTTTTTCACACCCCAATACACAAACTTACCCAGAAAACCACTTAATTATTTCTGTCTGGCCTGTACTCCTACTATTTTCTCTCCATAATTTTGAATGCTTCCATGGAAACAGACTTTAATGTGCAAACACAAAAGTAGCAATAACTCTACACCCACCCACATGGCCAGTCCCCCCCCCCCATGCACACACACTGTAGTGGGTACAGCCATACTGCTACAGACAATCCACCAAGTAAAGATATAAGTAAAAAGTCTCTTACTTGAGTACTAGGGAGCCAGAGGCAGGAGTCTTTAAGAGATGATGTCCAAGGGTCAGAGTGCTGGGGTGTACCCCCTTGAAAAGAAGGGAGTTATTTTTTATTACTATTTTATACATTATGATGGTGAGTTGGAGAACAATGAAGGCAACTGTTCTACTAAAAAAGGCCCTTGTTATTCAAGCGGTGGCCTTCATTAATCTCCAACTCTCCATCGATAATGTATAAAATAGTAATTAAAAAATACCCCCATTCATTTCAATGGTGCACACCCCTGCAGTCTCCTTTGCACTTTGTCATAATGTGCCTGAGCATAGGATGTGGAGGTCAAATTCACTGGGTGGGTGGGGTGGGCATGAGCCTGACTATAAGGGCTCCAACAGTCTAGCATACCATACTGCTCAACTGTCCGTGAATGCAAGGGACTGCTCTAGAATGTCTATAACATCTCTAAAAGTTGCAACTTATTTGTTTTGACTGAAAAGTTATATGCAAATCAGGAAAAATTCAAATGTATAAGATTCATCTGTATATATCCCAGAACAGTGCATCAGATTTGGGCTTAAACCCACCCAGTTACTAACCAATTTTTTTTCCTGGCTGAAGTTCTGCCCCTCCCCTCAAAAAAGAAAGAAATGTGTCCTACTTTTTCTCCCTGGCTTCATTCCATTCAATACCCAACCCTTATGGGTCATGAACCTGCCCAATGGTGAAGAAACATAAAAAACACATCTCAGTCCTTTCTCCTTCCCCAATCCCCCTGTAAAAAAATGATTTCCTTTTACTTACCCAGCCATATGGCCTGAGCCTTCAGCTTGGCACAGTGTGCCACCAGTCCAGTTTTCAGTCCACTTCCCCTCTCTCCTTCGGTCAGAAGGTAGAACCGACCATCACAGGTCCCCAGTGTGGTCTGCGACCAAGTCACCTCACCAACCAACCACACCCAACCTGGGTTGCTTTCTTCTTGCTTGATTGCTGCTGTGGCTGCTGCTGCTGCATTGCACTGATCAAGGACTATGAAGGTCACCCACACTGCTTTCACCACTGCTGCTAAGCCTAGCTTGCTGCCATTGGTATCTGTGCTGTTTTTTTTTGCAAGGCAAGCATAGTAGAGTAAGTAGGTAGCCTAGTCTTGAGTTAGCTTCTAGCTCACCCTCTGCCCCTTCAGCCACCAGGGGAGAGAGAGACTCACTAAGAGTACACTAACAATAATATGCTGCTACAACATTGCTATTGAGAGTTCAGTGCTCACCGACTCCTCCAAGCTTTAGTGCTCAGTCTGTCTACTCTGTGGTGAGAAAGACAAAGTTGCACTTGCAAGACTGATGTGCTCTTTCTTGGCTGGAGGTCCTCCACATCAGGTGTGATTGTGCCGCCAGTAATAGGTGGAGAGAGTGGACAACATAATACAGACACAGTTACATATATACATAGATGCATAGATGTTGTGGGCAGATAAGGGCCTTGTGGCCCATCTGGTCTGCCCTATCCCTCTTTCTAATGCTTAAGGTACCCTAGATGTTACAAGCCCCCCCTTTCACCCCAGCTTGATAATTCCCATGTTCCTATCCCACACATTCTTGAATCTCTAAAACATGGCCACCATCATCACTTCCTGGGGGAGACTGTTCCATCTCTCCACCACCCTTTCAGTGAAGTAGAATTTCCTCAGGTTCCCTCTAAGTTTTCCACCTTTTAGTCTCATGCTGTGCCTTGTTCTGTTCTTTTTCCCTTCATGTGAAAGATGTTCCCCTCTGGTACCCTGTTGATCCCCTTTAGATATTTAAAGGTCTCTATCATGTCCCCAATCTCTCTCCTTTCCTCCAGGGAGTAGATATTTAGAGCTCTCCTCATACGATTTATGCTGCATCTCCGACATCTTTTTTGTCACCCTCTTCTGTACTGTCTCCATCCTGTCTATGTCTTTTTGGAGGGCTTTCAGAATTGAACACAGTACTCCAGATGAAGCCTTACTAGGGAGTTATACAAAAGTACCACCACTTCTCTCCTACTACTTGTTATATCTCTCCCTATGCACCCTAGCATTCTGTTAACCTTTCCCAATTGCTTTGTCGCACTGTTTAGCCACTTTGAGGTTATCCTCTATGACTACCCCTAGATCCCTTTCCTCTGTGGTGGCCTCCAGTATTAACCGTCTAGTTCATACTCAGCCTTAGGATTCCCTTTCCCTAGGTGCATAATCTTGCACTTTTTTGCATTGAAATCCAGCTGCCATTCCTGCCGGTCGAGTCTGCAGAGTACACACAGGGCACTTATTGTGCAAAAGATTAAATCCAAATTTAATGCCATTATTGCCACACCACAGGAACAACCTAGGCACAAATACGGGGGGGGGGGTAACAGTGGCAACTGACCCCCCTGCTCTGTCTAAATGGCGCCCCTGCCTTAATAGTAGAAATTCATTCTGAGGTGCTAATGCAATGGTTTCCACTGTGTTCTGAGGTACTGTATCTCCATGTTTCAGGATGTGTCCTGATCATCATGTGGGTTAGTGTCCCTTATTATCCCTCATTTTGAGTGTCCATGTCCCTCATTTCAGTGACAAAATGTGAGGTATGGTGCATACTTCCAAGACTCTGCTTAGCACAAAGAGTGCTCAGCATGGCCATAGTGTATATGTTCAATACAGAATGACAAAGAGAAAGTAAGTGAGATGAAACAGTCATAGAGAAACATATTTGTAGCACTAAATATACATAAGGGATTTGCATGGTCCAAAATAACAAGGATACGCTTCACAACACAGAGGTCCCTTTTCCTACATGTGGAATGAGGGATGTTCACTGCTTATATCCTAGGCATTTAATGCAGTAAGCAAACAATACTTTATAAATTAATGGCAATTTAATGACAAAAATCAAAAGCCATTAAACAACTTGCAAAAGGATCAGAATTAATGAGCTTACCTAATTTTTATGAGAATTCGAATAAAAATGTATTTCAATGACTCTAATTGCTAGCAGTAGTATAAGAAATAAAAAAATATGCTTTTTTAGATGACAGTTGCACCAGCTTAGCTGCTGCACACATTGCAAGAGTGCAGCATGTGAACCTGATGTGGTATTTAAATAATGTTCACACCAGCTTAACTGCTGCAATCATGTTAGGCATGCAACATGCAAACCTGATGTAATTTTTAGAACATGTTCACACCAGCTTACCTCCTGCACACATGTCAAGCTTGCAGCATGCGGACCTGATTTGCTTTTTAGACCTGGTTCACTTAGGATCACTTTGCATATATGAACTGCATGCAAATATTGCACAATTATGCATGTGGCATGCATTCTGCATGTACACAGCATGCTTATGTTTCTGTAAGGGTGTCATGACTTTTACGACCAATGTCCTATATGAACATAAACTTATTTGTAGCATAACCTTTTATTGACAGTTACACACAGCATGCATAACAGTAAGCACCAATGGTCGCTATGAGACAGATACAGTAGCTGGTATAATACCACTGGATCACATAATGATGGTACATGTTCATTTTGTCACCATTCAGCATAACATGTAGCATCATGCAGTATAAGAGGGACCCAAACTTTTCTCTTGTAACAGTGTGAGAGTACACATAACTACTGTAGACTGGCCTCCTACTTTCTGCAACTTAGTGAAGCTCGCTAGGATGAAACCCACTTGTACAGCATTATGCAGTATGCTGCCACAGAGTTACTGCAGTAAGCAATGTAATGTCAATGGGAATTAATCCCTTTTGTCACAGTTTGCTGCATGACAAAAGGGACTAATTGCCATTGAAATTACATTGTTTTCCACAGTAACCCTGCTGCTGCAGAATTGGGTTTCATCCTGTGCTTTCATATACTATCTGGAACATATCTGAAAATGGCAGCAGATACAGGCCAAGTGGTCTTTGCATCTCTCGATTGTGCAGCACACAGTTTAGATTCCTGCTGCTGCTCCTCCACCCCTTGCTGCTTCCCCTTCCCCACTCATCTTCCTACTGACTAGTTCCTTGCCCTTGACCCTATCCCAACCCCTTTTAAAGCGCCCCACTGTTTTAAGAGATATCACTTCTTCAAGAAGTGCATTCCATCCCACTACCACTCTTTCCATGAAGTAGCGCCTCCTCATTTCTCTCCTGAATCTACCCCACTACAACTTCACACTGTGCCCTAACTGGGGAGTATCTATTCCTTATTACAATAATGCATGTATGGGGGTTCAGGAATTGAGGCTGGGGGGGCCACTAGACTACTGGGGAAAATGACCTAATATTATGGGGAGCCACGGTCCCTGCTGTTGTGTACAAAGATAGCCTGCAGCTACAGAACTGTTGCCCAGGTCTGACATATAGATGGAGCTGCTAGCACACACAGGCTGCAACAACTGACCTATAGTTCCTGTCTGACATACAGGTGGAGCTGTGTGCACCTTGACATGGCACCAGGCTAACTACATGGTAATGCATGCAAAGCAGGCCATAATGAGATGCTAATGTGACTGTTTGCCCATGGTTTGCATCAGTAGGCTCATTTTCATAGGAGTTTTGAACATAGTGAAGTTTAGCACTGGACTGATGTGTTAGCCAGGGCAAATGTGTTAGTGCCGGGCTAAAGAGTTTGCCCTGGGCTAACCTGTCAAAATCATAGCACAGTTCTGCAGTGTTTGGCCTGCAGTGTTGTTTGCAGTTGTTGTGCGCCACTTCATTGCTATCACCATCATTGGCCACATACTGCAACTCTGCCTTACTCCACCTCTGTGCGCACTGGGATGCTGTTGCAGTTTGCACTGCCCAGTAGCTATATTCAGAGCTGTGTTATTTGCCAGGCTATTTTTGCACTACACTCTCAGCCCTGTTTGTATGCTATATTCAACTGATTTAGCCCCTGTACTATTCATTTGAATATAGTGTGCAAATAGTTCTGGGCTATTTTTGCATGCTGGGCAGTGCGAATTTTGTCCCAGGGCTAAGTGTTGAATATTGGGCCCCAAGTGCTCTAACTGCCTGTCTACTGTGCAAGACACTTTACCTGGTGCTCAGCCTGTTACCTTGGTGCAAACTGTTCCAATATCTAGAATTGAGATTAAAGAAGTATGGGAGAATGCATGCATCTGGGGTATTGAAATGGAAAGACTGAAATCAGCTGAAATTAAAAACTTGTGTTTAGAACTTCAATAGTTGCATTTATCCATCTGTGTTCCTACCATATCCATAAAAGTTGTGTTTATCCATGAGTGTTCCTACCACATCCAGAGCTCTTTCTAGCACAGACCCCTCTAACATACACAGACTCAGACACAGAGCCATGTGAGACACATACAGTTGTCACCGACACATCTTCAGAAACACAGACACACAACCTAAGAGTAAAGGTAAGTCACTACTAAAGTCTACTTCAGTGGAAAGGCTGAAAACTGAGATAGAAATTTGGGGACTCTTCAAAAACCTTGGCTGAATGAACTATGTGGAAAAAAAAACTCAAGTGCTCTAGTCTCTCCTGGTGGCAAGGGCTAGTTCTGTGGTTACTCTATCTCCACTAGTGTTGCTCAGATAGTATCCTGGAAATTAAGATGCCAACTGATACCTCCCATTTGGCCAGATAGTTGCTGTGGTATGATAGCAGTGCTATTTGACCATGGATCCTACCCTCTAGGATCTAGGGAATGGATCCTATAAATGTTGTGGATACTGTGGATCCTAGCAAAAGATCCAGCTCAGATCCTAACTGTTTGACTTAGGATCCCTGGATCTGACCTAGAATCCCTGGATCCTAACTGGGACCCATTGCTATCTGACCCTGGATCCTAACTATCTGACCTAGGATCCCTACATCCTAACTAGGATCAAATCAAATCAAATTTTATTTATAAGTGCTGTTGCAAATTGATCAAAGAGCTGTATAATAGATCAATCAAATTCATAAACAACAAAATTAAAAACAGTTTAAAATCAGCTCATAAATATTACTAGTGGCACTACACTAGATTACATCTGGAAATGCCAGACTAAATAAATGTGTCTTTAGGGCGGTTTTAAAACTCTTGATGGTCAAGCACTCTCTTACCCGATGAGGTAGAGAATTCCACAGGGTAGGGGTCACAAAAGCAAAAGAGCGGGCCCCAGAGGTCTTTAGTCGAACCCTGGGAATCTCTAGCAATCCCTTGTCGGAGGAACAGAGAGAGCGGATGGGGTGGTTGGGACAGTTAAGATCTTGCAAGTAACTAGGTCCCTGTCCATGTAAGGCTTTATAGGTTAGCAACTCGACCTTGACGGTAATTCACCAATGAACAGGCAGCCAATGAAGGCCGCAGAGCACAGGAGTGATGTGGCAAGATCTTGGTAAGCTGGTCAACAACCTGGCTGCGGCATTCTGCACTAGCTACAATCTGCGAATATCAACCCCCAGTATCCCTAGATATAGGCATTGCAGTAATCAAGGCATGAGGTTACAAAAGACGTGGACCAACAATGGAAGATCACCAGGCAGGACCAGGTGCTTAATCCAGGTGATCTTCCTCAGATGGTAAAAAGATGTTTTAATGACAGCAGACATCTGAAATTTTAATGTCAGGCCACAATCAAATACAACACCCAGATTTCATGCCTGATCTAAGGTAAGCAACTGATCCCCCCAGAGCCAAAGCCCAGACGGTTGACCAGCTGACAGCCCCATACTTTGGCGACCTGGCTCTACCACCAAAACCTCGGTTTTGTAGGAGTTCAACTTCAGCCAATTGGCACTCATTCAACCCTGGATCTCATAGAGGCAGCTGTTTAAAACCAAGACAGCTCCACCCTGCTTGGGTACAAAGGACATGTAGAGCTGAATATCATCTACACAGCAATGAAAACTCAGCCCATACTGCCTTATAATGTCTCCCAACGGCAGCATGTACACTACAAACAACATGGGGGACAGCATGGAGCACTGCAGAACCCCACAAGACAGGGGGAGAGAAGCTGAGGAATAAATCCCTAATACCACTCTCTGAGTCCTGCCCATGAGAAATGATTGAAACCATCTGAGGACTGTACCAGACAGTCCACAGAGAATCCGCGAGTGCTCCTACAACATCCCATGGTCTTCAGTGTCAAATGCTGCAGAGAGATCAAGGAGAACCAAGATGGAATAGTTTCTCTGATCCCTCACCATCTGGAGCTCATTAAGCACCCGAACAAGGGCAGTCTTGGTACTATGCCTCTTCATAAACCCAGATTGGAGAGGAGCGAAGACATCGTGAGTTGTTATAACATTGGTGATCTCTAGAGCCAATAGGATAGCTTAAAAAACATCAACTGAGTGTGCATTAAAAATCCCTATACACACACGATTGATGTGATTCTTCCTCTTGGTATATCCTGCAGCTGATCAGTACTTGTTATCCTCAGGACAATAGCAATCTGAAAAGCAGTCATCTTGCCAAGTGGCTTAGAGGGTGAGGAGTGCCAGAATGGCACACAGGACCGGCACTGCTTCTCAGTGTGTACAGTTTTCAGTGTGTCAACTGTAAGCATGTGCAGTACATCAGCAAGCACCAACACATATTCAGCACAGTTTAGTATGTCATGCGATGAAGGGTGTCACTGTCTGCAAGCATTGGAGTTACTACCCTGCAAAAGTGTTCGTTACCGACTCATAATGGGGCAGGGCACACAGTGGTTGAAAACTGTCAGGAAATATAACAGCAAGTCAGTTTAAATACCTCAATGTCTGTCCACATGCAGGGAAGCTGCACACCCGAGAACTGGGCCATTATAGTGTGTGGATTGCAGTATTATGGTGCGTTCCTGTCGAGCGGCGGTCCCGAACCTGTACCTGAGGAAGTCACCTGCATTATGGGGTTGCACTGCCATGGAAATAGGAGAGTGGATACAGGGAAGCGGGCTCCATGAAGCATGTTACACAGTTATGTCCCATAGTGCTTGACTGTCTGTAGCCATTGGGGGTAGATCTCATCTGTCACAATACCATAGAAGTCCCCGAAGTGCAGAAAGGCAGTCCAAAATCCCGACAGTGTGAGACTGCATTCTCTGTCTTTGTTTAGTTGCCAGATGCAACCATAAGGTGCAGTTTGCGTGCCGTGCAAGGTGCTGCGTAATGCATCCCCACCCCCCCACCTCGGGCACTTTCGTCCGCACCTCTCTGTCTTGTGCTGCCACCTAACCGCACCTTTCTCTGTCATGTCACCGCACCAAGAGAAGCCCCCCCCTTCCTACATCATGCACAGAGATACAGAAGCACTGCAATTCCAGAAGCACATTATATACTTGACAGGGCACAGCATGAGCTACAAGTGGGACACAGACGCTGTCACCAAGCACCCAGCATACAGCATCAGTGAGTGAGAAATTCACAAGTTACAGGTGTCGTTGAGTGTCTGTGTCTCACTTTTGGCATGCATGCTTCCTACCGGTGTCATTGCTGTGCAGCTGCAGCTGCAGCTGCCAAAAGTGAACACAAGGCAACGGCAATGTCCTCTAGTGTGATACAGAAGGAGAGCAACTGAGCGAGAGACAGAAGGAATGTTAAAACACCATTCAGGATGCAGAGTGAGAGCAACACGGGGAGCACGAGGTAGTTCAGGAGAGATGGGGAATCCTGCCTGTCATGAAAGCTGTGTAAGTGTGTGGTGGGGGTAGTCTGACAGAGACACAGGTGGCAGAGACAAAGTGTAAAGAAATGTAACAAATCCACTCTGTACTCTATTTGTGACATTCTTATGTGCATAAGCACAATGAAGCATAATGGTTTGTTGGGGACTATTTGGCAAGGTGGCAGGTTACAGTACCTTTTGTGCTCTTTCTGTGTGTTTTTCCCTTGTTTAAAGATAACCCATGTTATATGTGCAATAACCCATGCCAGGGTGTGGGCTTATAGGCATTTAATGCACGCGCAGGGTGCTGTAAGGACACTCGGCCTGCGGCCTCGTACCTCACAACGCACCCTAGGCGTGCATTAAATGCCCATAAATGCACACCCTGTTATTAGTTATTGCTCACTTACATGGTCATCCAGCTGCGCCGCAATCACCTTCTCAATAACCTTGTCCGCAAAGGGCAGCTTAGAGACCAGTCCGTAGTTTGCTCAGCAGTCCGAGTCAAGAGACTTTTTTTTCAGGAGGGGTACCACTACCACCTCCTTCATGGGGTCTGGAAACACCCCTGTCTCCAATGAACACCAAACTATCCCAGCAAGTACTGGGCCAATGACTTCAATGCAACCCACTAAGAGGTGCATTGGGCCCAGGTCCAAACTACAGTAGGTTGGACCCATATTCTGGATGACCCGCACAATGTCCCCAACCACCAACTGGATGAAGTCAGACCAGACAGACCAGATGCTTGCAACCTCATGCCAATCTCTGCATTACTCATTTGAGGGCGATAAGTGGATCTCCAACCTAATGGTGGCAATCTTATCGGTAAAGATCCCTGGATCCTTTTTTTTTAATTCTTTTTGGTGCCACCTACCACCATTACCTCTGCTCAGTCACGGACCCCTCAGCTGCCACTCCCACATCAACCACAACTCCCGATACCGGCTGGCTTGCCCCCCAGGGTGGGGTTGTGGCACCCGACCCCTCTTAAGGTGCCGCAATTGACAGAATAGGTCAAGAGTCACCCTGGGAGCTGATCGCAGCTGAGGGGTGAACGTCATCTAGACAGGTAGGTGGCAGTTTTCTCCTTGGTTTTTGTGAGAGCAGGGTCATGCAATGATGACCAGCATCCTCCCCACCCTCCAAACGTATTGGCATTGGTGTAAGCGGTACACCCAACCTCCGCTAGGTGTCTGTGTAATGCTGACACACTCCCCACCCTCCACCCTGGAGAAGGAGAGCAGTCCTTGGAAGCTCGATCCTCCCCTCAGACAGCCCTCTGACATCCTGGGTCCATTCCCAAACCTGAGTCACCGGCATCGCAGGTTGGCGCCCTGCCCCTGCTACAATCAGCCAGCTTCCAGGATCCTAACTAGGATCCATCGCTATCTGACCCCAGATCCTATATCAGTCTTTGCTAGAATTTCTGGTAGGATCCTAGCTGGGATACCAACACTATCTGAAAAATAGCGGTAGGATCAACAAAAGCAGTATCTGAGCAACAATAATCCCCCCCCCCCAAGTCATTTCTTACCCTCCACCCATTCCCATTCTCCTACAATTTTTTGTTTAAAATGCTGGCCTCTGGCATTTTGTTTTACAGAACCCCCCCTTAGCCAGACCACCAATCCCCAAAAGTACATCTATTACACAGAAGTGCCTGAACTCACTCTCTTTTGACCATCAGTCCATGATTTTTTTTGGGGGGTAGGGCAACACTCAAAAATCCAAGCTAGTTCAATCATCACCTCCCTCCACAGCATGCCCACTATGCCCACTCCCATTATATATTAAGTTATCCATTTTGCAGGTGACTTTGCAACTCGGAGAGGGCTGGATAGAGTGGACTGTATCATGAATGGTGCAAGATAGACTGGCCAAATGGGCTGAACAATGTAACAGACTGTAGCAATAGGACTAGTTCTTTTGTGGAGATGGTGTGCCAGAGACATTTCTCTGGAGAAGTTCAAGGTTGAATAGAAAAACACTGTTGTGACTATAGGTGCCCGATATTACAATGTGGGCAAAAGCAGAGTGCAAAGGTTTGCACTGTGCTTGCCCATGCCTATGACCCTAAGGATGCCATATTCAGTCAGATAGCACACAGGTGCTATCCAACTGAATGTAGTGGCATGTCAGCACAGCGATAAGTCAAGTAGTGCTGCCCTGACATGGATCTGGGCTGTATGCAGCCCAGAGGGAAGTGCAAGGAACAGCACCACTAGATCCAATAGCACCAGGAGCCCCTGGCATGATATTCAGCATGTACCATGCAAATGAGCCAACTGGGCATTCAGGACACTAAGCGGGCATTTGCATGCCCATTATGGGCCCATTTACATGGAGTACTGCAGCCCAGTCATGCCCATCCTGACAGTATCTTCTCGCCTACCTTGGTGTCAAGTGTCACCCCCCCACCCTATGATCACTCGACACTGTATAATAACAGAATTCCCTGGTGTCTACTGGCACCTCCACCCTCCAATTGCTCGTCACTGCATAACAAAAGCATTCCCTTGTGTCTAGTGGCACCCCCAGCCTCTGATCACTCATTGCTATATAACAGAAGCATTCCCTGGTGTCCAGTTACACCCCCAACCTCTGATCACTCATCACTGTATAATAACAGCATTCCATGGTGTCTAGTGGATCCCCCCACCGTCCAGTCACTCACTGCTGTAAAATAACAGAATTCCCTGATGTCCAGTGGCACCCCTCACCCACCGATCATCTGCTACCATATCTAGGATGAGGTCTCTATTGTTCAGTGGAACCCCCACCCTCCTCTCATCAGATGCCACATTCTCAGGACTGGTGTCCTGTGGAACTCCCCACCCAGAAGCACCTGTCCCAGAAGAGAGCTGTTATTCCCTAGTGTCTGGCAGTCCCCTGCACAGCCTGCACTGGGCATACCACCCTGGCACCTGCCCTTACCATAGTCGCTGGTGCCACACACTCCCTATACTGTAGACCAGGGTGGACAACCTGTAGCTCGAGAGTCACACACTGCTCTTGAAGCAGTTTGATTGTGATCTTGAGGGGTTTGTCAATTATTTATTTTATTTTATTTTATTTTATTTATTTGATATATCGGTTTACAACCTTTGAGCCAGAGGCTTATTTCCAAAGGTACCTCATCACATGTAAGACAGAAGATAATACAGACAGGGTATAACAACAGTAACATAGAACATGTGCTACAGACATTTGTCACAGACATTATTTACAGTATTTACAGTAAGTACAGACTTTACAATATTTGGATGATGATATTTACATCATCACAGCAGAGAGACATTATTAGCTTGAGAAAGCATCTAAACAGAGTAGTCAGTCCTATTCATGGGTTTGGTAATTCTTGACGTAGGTTGCAATCCATAATGGACTTTGTCAGAGAATTAGAATCAGAGAGGGTGAGAGAATGAAATGTTAGTTGCAGTTACAGGAGCGGATATTGAAGAGGTGGTTGCGAAGAGTGGTTTTGAAGTGGGCGATCTTGCATGCACTAGTGATGGTGTTTGGGAGTGCATTAAACCATGTGGGGGCCCTGGAGTGGAAAGATCTCTGGGCAAGGGAGGTTTTTACCCTGGGCACAACCAGGGGTGCTTTCTCTGAGTTGTGGGTGGAGATAGTGGGGGTGGCTGGATGAAGAGAGGCGGAGACCCCCAAGGGGAGAGAGTCCAAGCAGTATTTTCTTGGACAGTATGCAGGTCTGGTAGCGAAGCCAATTATGTGTCAAGTACATATCACAGTGTTCCAAATTTGAGAAAAGTTAAAGCACAGTAGCTAAAAAGTGACCTGAGTGCTCAACAAGCTACTTTTACTAAGCCTGCAAGCAAATCTAAAGCTCCAGAGCTGCTCCAAATAATTTTTTTTAAAATTACAACTATTTTTTAAAATACTGTAACTTAATAAAACTTAATAAAAATGATTATTGATTACGGACTATGACTATGTTATTATTTTAACTCCTAAATAAGGGAAAATATGGGTTTTCTAAGGGCCTTACATTGGGTTTGGTATGGGCCGCACAATGTAGTGGCTCATGTCTTACTCAGGAATTTAAATATGGCTCATGCCCCCAAAAAGGTTGGACTCCCCTGCGGTAAACAGTACCTGCAATCCCTGTCATTGCATATGGAGGCTGGCTAAGGTGGTGGGAGGAGAGCTGTGCCGGTTGACATATCAGCTCCTCGCAGCACCAATGGGTGGGAGTGCTACTGAATAATAGGGAATGCTTTTGTTATACATCAGTGAGTGATTAGAGGGTAGGGGGTGCCACTAGACCCCAGAGAATGCTTTTGTTATACAGTGGAGAGGGAGCAAAAGGAAGGTGGTGCCGTTAGACATCAGAGAATTCTGTTATTATACAGTGCTGAGGGATCGGAGGGTGAGGGGTGCCACTAGACACCAGGGAATTCTGTTATGATACAGTGCTGAGGGATCGGAGAGTGAGGGGTGCCACTAGACACCAGGGAATTCTGTTATTATACAGTGGCAAGTGATTGGAGGGTAGGGGCTGCCACAAGACACCAGGGAATGCTTTCCCAATACAGCAGCAGGTTATTGGAGGGTGGGGGGGTGCCACTGAACAACAGGGCAGCCATTGTTGCAATGGGCCAAGGCGGGCGGCTGCAATTCTTTTGCCTGCAACCAAGACCTTGCACCCTCTTAAGTCAGGGTTTACAAAGGCAGTAACTTGTGTCCATTCAGGTGACATGTACCATCTTTTCAGAACTCTCAATATCCCACTGCTCCAGTATGCAGCGGAGGACCCCCTGATTTATATGGGTGCAATGGTAACTTAGTGCTCAGGTGCAACAGGTTTTGCCCATGCAGTGGGGATGTCTGAATATAGACCCAACCCACAAATCTGTTGCAAAACCTGGTTAGCAGGAGCAAACACCCCTTTGCACCCGGGCTCAGTTTTTAATAAATGTCTGGCCCCAGGTATCTACATGGCAAGACTAGAGAAACTAAGTGAACCTAGGAAATCATCTGTGTCTTGCTTCTTGACTGCTTCATGGATAAGGAGGAGCTGCAGTGTTTACATATGGAACTTAACCAGGCAGTATAGACTGGCTGTAACAGAATGCCATTGAAGATATTCTATACTTTAAGTACCTTAACCAGAGAGATATTAATAATGCATAGACATTTTGCAGAACAGATTTGTTCAATAAAAACACTTGCCCTCAATTCATTTAAACAGTTACTGCTAGCAATCAATACTGCCTGGCTTTCTAGGGACATGCAGACTGTTCCAATAATGTTATAGTCAAGGCAAGGTAAGGCAAGGTAAAACAAAGAAACAAAGTTGGCTTTCTATAGTGCCTTTCATACACATTGTAGCCTAAAATACTTTACAATTCATGAACTGCTAGTAACAGTTAGTATTCACACACAAAGGTTGTTACACTGAGAGGGGTTAAGAAAAGGCAAGGCAATTTATTTGTTAGGCGCCCATGCAAAGCTCTAGACACCATACAGAACAGCAATAAAAAATCTTATAAACACAGTAACATTAAAACAGGTCAGGATGGTGCTAAGTACAGAGATAGAAAGTGTAAGCCCATGGAGGTTAAGTGGCATGCTCAAGGACACACAGTTAGTAATTTATTTATTTGTAATTCTTGACCCGGAAAGGCTTATTCAGATATAACAGTTCATTTTCAGGGGATGTGTTACGTGGGTCTGTTTTATTGACAGGGAGGATGTTGTCAAGGACACCAGTGAATATCCCCTATTTTATCCAAAGAGATAGTTAGCTTCTACCTGGACAGCCATCAGGGATAAGCAGAAGGAATTTCAGTTTAACGTCTCATCTGATGGATGGGAGCCGAACAGTGCAGCACCCCCTTCCCCGTACTGCACACAGTATTGGGTATTAGAATAAATTCCTAGTGTGACACTAGAACCCACAGTCACCCAACAGCCTAGATGTGGCCATGCTAATTACTGAGTCACTAATACTGACAGTGAGATAGTGAATAACTGACAGTGGTGGGATTTAAACCTTGAACTCCAGGGTCGCAACTCTGCACTACACTTTAACTACTAGGTTAAAAGACCTCCCACTGAGACTACATCTCACGCAAAATACAGTCCTCAAACTCCAGAGAATTACACTAATCCTGTATTCTGTAAATGCACCACTAAAACAATATTTCTACTGGGCAGTCAAACTAGTTTATGTTACTAAAATATTCATTTAGTGGTTTGATATCTGGTACCACTAGGGGTTAGACCCTTACATTTGAGCCCTGAAAATACTTTCAAAATACTAAAAAATAGACACAGATTGGCAGAGGAGCAGAAAGGCAGACAGGCAGACATGTAGTATACACATAGACAACACTCGCTATTCTCAGACAGACACGTACACACAGCATACACCCAATCTCAGACAGACAGGCATAGGTCTATACATACAGCATTCGGCCATTAGTAAACAGATCAACATTAACTCATATCCATAGACAAACACTCTCAGAAAGACACACAGACAGACAGACCTCATCAATCTCAGACTGATTAAGCAATTAATATTGCTCAGGGGGTAGTAATACAGAACGATTAACCAGGTGACCCATGCCACTTACTCACTATGTGACCTTGGGCAAATCAAAATCCAATCTTTCACTAATTAATCTCCATACAGTTTTAATCTCCTGTGTACCTGTTGTGTCTATCAGAGAGTTTAGAGTATGAGTGGCAGAAGCTGGAAAGATTCTGACCCTTATTAAGAACCAGAACACAGTTGGGGGGGGGGTTCTGATTGGATGGGTCCTGATCACGTTGGATAATTTATAAATATGTGAATTAAATGCACTAGATACACAGTAAGGGGTCAAGGGCAAGCTATTCAGAGCCTAATAATGGACACTAAATGGATGTGTGACTCACTAATACAACCTGGTGCCCACAAAGTGGGATTAGAGCGGAAAGTGTCACACTGGATGGCATGGTTAGTGCATGGCTAACCCATTTGTAAGCGGCTTTAAAATATGCCAGTTTGCCTATGCAAAGCAGCTGACTGTGCCTTGCAAAATAGGTGCACTGGCATATTGGCATGTTTAGAGAGGCAGTAACTAGCCCTTAGGGCCTTGTTAATTACCACCTCCAGAAACCACTGCTTATTGCCTGCACCTTCCTAACTCCCCATCACCTGCCCATATACCATAGAAGTATTCCCTGGTGTCCAGTGGTCCCCATCCCCCAAACACCTGCCAATGTAGTGTTGTATTATTCCCTGTCCAGTAGTCTCTGCATCCCTCAACACCTGGCCATGTATTGTTGTAATATTCCCTTGTGTCTAGTGGTCTCCCCACCTCTAAATACCCACTCATGTATTACTGTAATAGTCTCTGGTGTGCAGTGGTCCCCCTGCCCCGAATGCATGTTCATGTATTGTGTTACTATGCCCTGGTGTCCACTGGTCCCCCTCACTTGGATTGCCTGTTCAGTGACCCCCATAGCAATTAATCCACCCTCCCTACCACACCCACTCTGGAGCTGCCACCACCACCACCTCCCCTGGCCCCTCACACAGCCTTAGCCCTTCCCCTATGGTGACTGGCTCAAACCTCTGCTTAGCACCTCAGCCAGCCACTGTCTGAATGACAGGGAATAATCGTTCATCTACTGTACTACATTTCCACATTTTATGTTTCTATGCATAGCAAGATCCTGGACTTCCTGCATGATCATAATGTTCCATGTCCAAAAGACAGACCTTTCAAGCCAGGGGCAACTGCAAATAAATATTACTGTCTGTTGTGTTCAAGCATTTATGAAGTCTTATGATTCTGCACAGAGGTTCTTCTTCCCAGGCTTGCAACAACCATACTGTGCCCACTCAGGGGAGGTACAGTGGGATAAACTGGTGCATCAGTGGGAGGAGTTGTGGGACTGTGCATACTTACTGTAGGGTGGTGGGATTAGAACAGTGGATTGCATTGGTTTGCAGTTAACCTCATTTCCCCCATTCCATTGCCTGTTAGCATTCCCCAGTTAATTCCTTTTTGTTATTTCACAGCAATTACTGATTAAGACAGAGACTTCGAAACATAGACAGTGATGTCAGTAAATAACCAAAGGTCCATCTAGTCCCATTCCTTGTTATTCAAGCAATCAATCTTTATTTATCCAGGTGAAACACCATTGAGACAGCTCATTTACAAGGTGGACCTGGTTCAGGTACAAGTGTATAACAGATGAAAGAAAGTGAATACAAGCATAAGATACAGAGCATAATAGGTGCAGACTTACAGTTAAATTACAGTTTATACAGTATATACATATACATGGGACATTAGAAGGTACAAAATCATACAGTACAGTAGTCAATGGCAGACACATACATCCTACTAGAGGGACAAAGGATATAAGTGGGACAGTATACAGGTGTGACGCACCATTGCAAGATTCCTTAAAAGCTCTGGCATAGATACTTTTGAAGAAAGGTATTTTCACTAGTTGAACTATTTTTAGCTTTTTTTGCATTTTGTTCCATAGACTAGGGAGAAAGTGACTTATGGCAGTTTTGTCGAAGCGTGTATTTACCTTGGGAATTACAGGAGATGAATACAAGAGACTTCTAAGAAGATAACTCTCTGACTGGCAGAGGCAGGCAGTCAGTGATGTATTTTGGGAGCTTATTTGTTAATGCTTTGAATGTCCAGAGGATGTCATTTTTTGCCGTCTGTAGCTGAGAGAATTCCAGCCAAGCATGAAGTAGAGAGTACAATGGTGTGTGGAATAAGGTGCATTAGTAATGAATCTAATAACCCGATGACAGAGGGTGTCAAGTTTCCCTAGGAGGGTACAAGGCCCGTGGCCATACAGGATGTCAGCATAGTCTAGGAGTGGTAAAAATGTAGTTTGTACTGTACCTGAGTTAATAGGTGCTTAATCCAAAAAAAGATGCCAAGCCTTTGTCTTAGTCTTTTAGCTAAGTTTTCTATATGTACCGAGAAGGATAACCTGTTGTCAACCCAAACCCCCAAGTATTTGTAGCTTAACATGAATTCCAGGGGCTAACCTAGTAGCGTGCAAATAGTAGGGATAATGAGGGGGTTCTTGGGTTTATTTGCACCTGGATATGGGGCAAGGAGCATTAATTTTTTTTTTTTTTTGGCGTTTATTAGCAGCTTCAGATGAAGCAGATTTTCCTACAGCTGGTTAAATTCAAGCTGGAGGTCTTTGCAGGCCTGGTCTATGGAGGGTCTATCTATCTATAGCGTGGTGTCATCTGTAAATAGATGGACTCTAGCATCAGTTATTTTGACATTTAGGTTGTTGATATAGACTGCAAACAGCAATGGTCCTAAGATAGATCCTTCAGGCACTCCTCTTTGTACAGCTTTTAAAGTGAAGAGATAGCCATCCGCTTTGACTTATTGGTGGCGACTGGTAAAATAGCTAGTGAACGGTGTGGTTGTTAATGGTTCAGTACCAATGATACACACAGTGGTAATAAGGAGGTTATGATCCACCATACTGAAGACTTTGCTCAGGTCGAGGAATAAAGAGCATACATAATTTTAGTTATCTAAAGACAGCTGCCAATCACTGGTGACTTTAGCAAGTGCAGAGATTGTGCTGTGGTTGGGTCTGAAACCATACTGGACCTCGTTAAGTAAATTATGCTTCTCTAGGTAATACCTAAACTGTGAATTTTTTTTTTTACGGGTATTGTTTCTCCTGGGCCTTCCAGTCGGCCAATCAGTCCTTGCATCCGTTTCTCCGGCCGCCGTCTGACTCATACCAGTCTCCGTGGAGGGCAACCACCCAATTACCCCACAGCTTACCCCCCGGGGTGGGGAGGTAAGGGGTGGCCAATTCCCCCACCTACAATGGATCCACACTTGGTGATCCCCCTCCTGGAGCCAACACAGGTGCTCACAGATGGCCATCAACCCGCTGTGACTGGAATTCCCTTTTCCGCTTTTCTCCCCTGCGGGCTGATGGCATACAATGACGCCAGCGATTGGGTGCCTACACGCTCAGGTGTGCACCCCAATCAAGTGTCTGCCACCTCCTGACCCCATGGCATGTGGCTGCGTGCCACCGATCCCCAGCATCCGCTAGGGGTCAGGCGAGCACCAGCCGCAGGAAACCCCCCTTCCCAGAGATGGAGAGCAGTCCATTGGACGCTCAAGCCATCTCATCCCTGCCGACCCACGGCAGCCTGTGCTCATTCCCAAACACGGGTCCCCTGCATGGCGTAAGGTGTGGCTAAACTGTGAATTTACTACTTTCTCCAGCAATTTAGACAAGATAGGGGTAAGGAAACTGGGCGATAATTATTTAAGTCACTGGTATTGCCTGATTTAAAGAGAGGAATTACTTGCTCTGTTTTCCATAATGCTGGGATTGAGCCATGCGTAATGGACAGATTAAAAAGCTGGTCTATTGGAAGAGCTAGAACATAATAACCTATCTTGAGGTAGTACGGCTCCATTAGATGTGCACCAGGGCTTTTTCTGACATCTAGCTTCAAGAGGAGATCCTCAATTTGCTTTACAGTGACTGGTTGAAGGGTGAAGGTTGCCTTGTGGTTTGTTGTGCTATATTTAATCCAATCAGGATTGCGAACACAGAGCTGAGATCAAAGTACATTGGCTGGTGAGGTGTCGAAGGCTAGACCTGCTGTGCCAAAGTGGTTGTTTAGCAGTTCGAGGATAGGATGTTTGTCAGATGTAGATTCACCATCAATAGTGATTTTACTGTGTTGTTTATTTCTCATGCTAAGAGTGCTAAGCAGAGATGGGATAGTGTTACTGAGTTCTCCATCACTGAGGGTGGTTGTGAGTTTTTCTTGTGGGGAAGTACCCTAGCAGCACCTTGTCAAAAGGATTACCAAAGGTGGAGGCCATAGGCCACATTCTAGTTCCTCCCTCAAACCCAGAATACAGGTGCCATCCACCTGAATGTCTTAGAAACTTTGACCAGATACCATTTATAGGCTTAGTCATACACCTCACAGATGCAGTCTTGTGTACATACTGTAGTTCTATTGATATATGAGTATATGTAGAATAATGCTCAGGCATGTGTGTGTTATGAGGTTCTTTTACACATCGGAGTTGTGTGATGAACCATAAACCTAGAGAGCAAAGTCCAGGAAGTTTACAATGCCATCACACACAGAGGGTGTGTAAAAAACACCTCATAATCACACGTGTCCTGAGAATTATTTCTGAGCATTACTTTTTATAACTGGACCCAGTTTAGATTTAATCATTTGCATTGTTTTCAGTTGAACTGTATCTTTTTTATTGCAACTATAAAAAAACCCCACTGGATTTGAATACATAAAATACAGAATTATTTTTAACGCAGCAGGTTACAGTAACATTAAAATAAGCTTTATGCTATGCCATACTGCAGTTCATGTTTTATTTATTTATTTTTTAAATGAGGATTTTTATATCCTAGGTTGGTGGCTGAGGGGAATCCTCCCTGATTTGACTTAGGTCTATGCGTGATCCCCATGGCCTCTGGGATGGAGATGGTCATGCAATGACCACATTGCAAAGTCGGGCACGTTCCTACACCCGATGTGCAGAGTCATCCAGCTACCATCTGACAGGCCCACAGATGGTCTTGGGCTGCTGTAACGCCCTAGCCACCACTAGAGGTCAGAAGTTGCCAGGCTCCAGATCCCCACCTTCCCTGCAGAAGGTGAGCAGTCCTCTGAATGCTCAACCTTCCTTCTGGCTGATCCTTCAATGTCCAAGGTTTGCTCCTGAACCCCGGTCATTGGCACCACAAGTGGTGGCTCTACTGCTACACGAGAGGGCCAGCCTGCAGTTTGTGTTCTGTAAACAGCTGAGCCACTGTGTAATGAAATGTACAAGAAAGAAATCTGAGCAGGTTCTGTAAACAGTTGCACTGGCAGGTGGTAGTGGTGCTGTGGTTCGGGCTACTAAACTAACTCTAATGTAACCCCCCTGCAAATGGGGGTTCCCAAAAGACTTCCAGGAGCTTGCTTGAATGCTCCAAGCCTGAATGGTGTTTGGCGTTTAAGCCATTTATCAGTGAGTGTTTTTAGAACCTCTGGTACTGTCTCTTTAAGAGCTGTCTGCTTGCAGACATAATTAGTTGTATGGGGACTGTGTGTTTCTTTGATTGAGTACCACTCAAGCTGCTGCTAATTCACCCCATTTTGCAGTCACTAAGAGTGCAAAGGGAACCTGTCTGAAAGATGTAACTGATTGCCAGAAATCATTTACAGTAATAATAAAATTACAGTTTGTCTAACCTGCTTTCTTTGCAGTCAGAACTGTCTGCCTAGTTCCCCATTCTGGTTTTGAACTGCTGAACTGGACCAATCAGTGTGGGGTAAACTAGCTCTAAAATGATGCCTTGGACGAATCAGAACTTGGGACTCATAATCTGAGCCAGCCACAAGAGGATTGTATGGGCAGTGACTCTGGGAGATGTAGTTTAGACTTGATTGCCTTTTTGGACCAACAGCAGCAGTCTATTGTGAGTGACAGCCAATCCAGTCAAGAACTGGGAGGAACTCAAAGGAAGTGCCAGTTTTTGTCTGTTGGGAGTTTCAGTTTGAGATCTGAAAGTGAAGGGGAAAGAAACCCTGTGCTCCTTCAGTGCACAGTTTCAGTCAAAAAACGTGTGCAAGGCCCAGAGTTCCGGTCTACAACTTGTGTAACTGCTTGTTAGGACTGAATCCGTCCTGTGAAAAGAATCAAAGGATCTCTGAAGAGTAGAAACCAGGCTCACCCTGTAGAAGACTGAAGAAATTGTTGAATTACACTCGGTCTGTCAGGAACTGAATCTGCTGTGTGTTCTCCTGGTTATTGTGCAGTAATTGCGATTGGGATACAGATGCAGCCTGCCTGGTATAGTGCTTTCTTTTTTTACCATATAAATGTGTGAGGAGTCTCTTGGAGATCAAAAGTAGCCCTGCTGACATTGAAGGACCATATCTTCTTTGGAGGTCGTGAGTACTAATTCGGGGTCGCTCCCTGTTGAATTGCCACATTAAATCCAAATGGAATTACTGTACTGCTGACTGTTTAATTTTCCTTTTCTCTGTGTGAAAGGGCCCCTACCAGCTGCCACGGTTTGGACTAGCCACTAGGGCTTGGGTACCCAGGGACAGTAACTGATAGGGATAGGCCTGTGCACAGAGCCATAGGTAGATTATTAGAGTGATAAGCTAATTAACCTGATTTCCCCTGTCCTTGTTATATCCCTAAATAAATCAGAGCTGCTTGTTTCAGCAAAGTTATACTGCCTGAGGTATTTGTCTATGTTAAAGTACTGTACTGTGATTGTTGCACTGTATCTCATTTCACAGGAGGTCCCAGTGCGGAACCAGACCTGGGGGTAAGTGTATACTGTGAAGGTAATTCTGATATATTGTGTGAGCCACTAGTGGGAAGAAAAGGGGTTGCAGTGTCCCAGAGGGCTGTGACCAAGTTAGTTTAACTATTGCAAACCCTGACCTCTGGGTGGAGGCACCGCCATTGGATCCAGGCCCCTCAACCTGTTAGTGGCAAATCAGGCAGGGGTAGTAGCCCTGGGATAGCGCCATCTAGGGGTTACATTTTGGAGGCTCACCGCTGGGATTGTGTGTCCTCTAGTGGCCATATTTACAAACCACTGTTAAGGAAAAAAATAAATAAATAAATAAATGGGTACCCGACAGAAGTGGCTGTGCACCGGCTGGTGGAGTGGTGTACTAGGGAGGAGATCGACCCCAAAATGCTATGCTTATCCTGGACATCCCCTGGGTATCAATACGGACACTGTGCAGGAGTACTTTCCAAGGTGGAAGGTTTACAAAATCCTGTGGTGGTGGGTCGGCATGCTAATCTGCTCACCACACTTTCCTGGCCCTAGTAGAGTTTAAGGATCCCATAGATAGCTCCAAAGTACCACAGACCATTACCCCAGAGGGAGCCCTCACTGCTTGGAGAGTGATAACTAAGGACAGTAAAGACCCGGGGGGGAATGAGCCCCCACCACTATCTGAAACTTTTGAGGAGAAATTTGCTAAATGGTTGCTGGGAGAAGGGAAAACTGTGGAGGACTTGAAGAAACTATTCTTGCCACCTGGGGGTGTTCCTCCCCCAACACCCTCTCCTGCTCCAGTACCCGTAATGGTGGCTGAACCAATGCAGACTCTATTTCTGCACCTGCCATTAGTCACGACTCTTACCGAAGGTTGAGGATCTTCTCTGGCACCTCCCACCCCCAAGGGGAGGATGACTGGGAGACCTGGATAGACTATGTTGCCCCCAAGTGCTAGAATGGCAATGCTCGGGAGCAGCGAAAGAGGGTTAGTGAGAGCCTCCGGGTCCTGCCCTGGCTACCATCCGTGCTAAATGGGCCAGTAACCCTGAGCGACTGCAAAGCCTATCTTGAGGCCTTGGAGAATGTGTATGGGAGCCCAGATTCTGATGAGGACCTATGGTGGAGAGTAAGAAATGCACAACAGTACCAAGGGGTTGTTGTCTGTGTATGTCTCTGGCTGGAAAAATTGTTGCAAGAATGCCTCAGAAAGGTAGTTTGCCAGCGATTGAACTGGACCGAACCAGACTGGACAGAATCCTTAAGTCTGCCCCTTCTCAGAACTGCTGTTGCTTCAGTTACGCCTGGCAAATCGAGCTGGAATCCCCACCCTCCTATGATGAGTTAATGAGAGAAATTGTGGAGTTGAGAAAAAGGCGACCTCGGGAGGACCTGCACCAATAGCTGTGGCTATGACCCGAGTGACTGAGGGTGGCCCATCAAGTGAAGTTCAGGGGCAGAGGTTGGCAGTCAATGAGTGCTCTGATAAGGAAAAAGATATGCCACAATGGGGTGAACTGTTGAGAGAGATCAGAATTCAAAAACAGTCCTTTATGAAGGCCACACTGCAAGTACGGGCCCGACTATATCCAACTGCATCTGCTATGGGGTGGGGATACCCACCATGTATCTCCTGCTGATAACAGCTCCGAACTCGATTCCTTGACCATGGAAGTGGAGAAACTGACGAGATGTCTCCAAATGCTTATCCACGCCGCAGACAGAGATGGCACCAAGGTTTCCAGTTAGTAATACCCCGCCCTGGCTCCCAGTGTGGCACCTCGGCCAGCTCAAACTCCAAAAAGTATGTTTTGCTATAATTGTGGAAGGATGGGCACATGAAAAGGAATGCCAATCCCCAAAGAACACTGACAAAGTTGCATATAGGCTACAAGGAGAGCTTAGGAGAACAAATCAGTGGTTAAGAGGTGCAAAGAGTCCCAGTGAGGGCACCAAAAATGCTAATTCACGTCCTTTTGTGGCAAGGTCAGTTGCCCAGGCCCCCTACCGCCTCTCAGACTGGTCCAGAATAGTGGGTCCCTCCATGGAGACCACTGTAAAGGTAAATGGAGTGTCTACAAGAGCTGTATTAGACAGTGGCTCCCAAGTGACAATTATGTTTCAAGATTGGTATCAGAAGCATTTGTCAGGCGTACCCTTACAACCATTAGAAGGACTGCATGTTGGGGGTTAAGTGAGAAGGCCTACCCCTATTCTGGGTATATCCGATTTGGCTGTCTTTCCCCACCTCCGTGGCTGGAGTGGCGAACAAGTAGAGACCCTAGCCTAGTGTGTCCCCCACTGGACTGTATGATGGTGTCCCTTTGTTGATTGGAACAAATGCTCATATGTTCAGAAGGCTGGCACATTTGTGTTATGAAAAACAGGGGTCAAAGACTAGTAGAGCTTTAAGAGTTCGCTTTAATTAAGAAGGCCTATGAGGCACAGAGAGATGCTGAAAATATAGAACCAGAGGAACCGGTCGAATTGTATGGAAGAAGGAACCTGAGTCTCTGATCCTGGCACCAAATGCCCAGTGTACCTTACAGGAGAGGTCCGTATCAGAAAGGATGTTAAGAATAAAATATTAATGTTGGATGCACCAGGCGATGGAAAATTGCCAGAGGGACTGCTGGTCAAGCCTAGTATTTTGCCCGCTAGAGCCCATGCTTATGCCAGAAGGGTAATGGTCCAAGTTCATAATGTGTCTGAAAGAGACATTCGAGTAAATAGAGGTTGCATCCTGGCTATGTGCATTGTGCAGACACTGCAGTGCTACCCAGCAGCAAGAGTTCAAGGAAGAATGACAGAGTAACGCCTGACTTGTTTGATTTGACAACTCCCGCTGCCAGCTGAATGGAAAGTGAGGATCAGTGAGAAGCTTGCAGAGAGACCAGGTGTTTTCTTTAAAGGAATGGGACGTGGGATGCGTGCAAGGAGCTGAGCACAATATCCGGCTGCATGACGAAGACCATTTCGTGAGAGGTCTGCGCCTGGCACCTGCTGATATAGATGATGTGAGGCGGCATCTGCAAGAGATGTTAGCGGCTGGTGTAATACAAGAATCCAGAAGCCCTTATGCTTCCCCATTGTGGTAGTGAGGAAAAAGAATGGGACAGTAAGGATGGGATTATCGCACTATCAAACCGGGCGGACTATCCTGATCAGTACACAATGCCCGCATTCAGGATGCTTTGGACTGCCTAAACGGGGAGCAAGTGGTTCTCTGTGCTGGATCTCCGCAGTGGGTACTACCAGATCCCGATGGCCCCAGAGGACCGTGAGAAGACAGCCTTTATCTGTCCGCTTGGCTTCTATGAATTCATGAGGATGCCTCAAGGGATTTCAGGTGCCCCAGCCACTTTTCAACGATTGATGGAGCGTGCAGTGGGGGACATGAACTTACTAGAGTGCCTGGTATACCTAGATGATGTTATTGTGTTTGGCAGCTCACTGGAGGAACATGAGAGCAGATTATTTAAGGTATTGGATCGACTGGAGGACTTTGGCCTTAAACTGTCCATTGATAAGTGTCAATTCTTTCAAACATCAGTAAAGTATGTGGGACACATAGTATCCACCGAGGGAATAGAGACCGACCCAAGTAAAGTTGAGGCCTTGACCACCTGGCCACAGCCCAAAAATCTAAAAGAACTGCAAAGATTCCTGGGATTCTGTGGTTATTATCGGCGCTTCATCAAGGACTATTCAAGAGTGATCCGCCCTTTACTTAACCTTACTCAAGGGTATCCCCCAACCCACAAAAAATACCAAAGTCAGCGTCCTCAAGACTGAAAGAGTGTATTTTCATCCGAGTGAAGTATTTGGGGCCCGCTGGACTCCTGATTGTGAGACTGCTTTTCATGAGATCATATATCAACTACCCATGCTCCAGTGCTGGCCTATGCCGATCCAAGAAAACCTTACGTCCTGCACACTGATGCTAGCTTGCAAGGGTTGGGGCTGTGTTGTACCAAGAGCACGAGAATGGCCTGAGACCAGTGGCCTTTGCCAGTAAAGCCTGACCCCATCCGAAAAGAACTATCCTGTACATAAGTTAGAGTTCCTAGCTTTGAAGTGGGCTATTGTTGACCAATTCCATGAGTACTTATGGGGCTAAAATACTAGTAAAACTGACAATAATCCTTTGACCTATGTGCAGACCTCAGCTAAGTTGGATGCCACTGGCCACAGGTGGCTTTCTGCATTATCTACATATGACTATGCTCTCGAATACCGAGCAGGTCTGAACCACATAGATGCTGATGCTCTCTCCCGAGGCCTGTTCCCCAGAATGATTGGGTCCGATTGGCAGAACCTGACATTGGGCACTCTGCGGAAGTTTGACAGGGAGGAACAAATGTCCACGGACGCAGTGGACTGCATGGTGGATTGCTTGGGACCCTCTGAGAATTGCATACCTGCTGCTTATTGCCACTTTTCTGCAATAGACATTGGTGCACTGCCTCAGCTGGACAATGACAGTATTCGCGGCTCAATCCCACGATCCTATGATCAAATCAGCTTTAGAAGCCTCTATGCAGGAAAAGATGTGTCCAAATTACGCCCACTGATTTGAGAACTGCACTGTTATACAAAGAAGGTCCTAAGTTGAAACTGATCAATAAACTGTTATATAGAGAAACAGTAGACAGAGGGACAAGTAGACAAACAACAACTGGTGCTGCCCACTGCCTTCTGAGACTCAGTATTGAGGTCCTTGCACAACCACATGGGGCACCTTGGTATAGACAGAACACTTGACTTGGTGAGATCCAGATTCTATTGGCCTAAGATGGGGGCTGATGTGGAGCAACACATACGAACTTGTAGTCGCTGCTTACAGAGGAAAGCTTTGCCCCAGAGGGCTGCCCCCCTTGTTAACATAACCACCAGTGCACCCATGGAGCTGGTCTGTATTGATTTTCTGAGTTTGGAGTCAGATCAAAGAAATATCAGTAATGTGCTGGTGGTCACTGACCATTTCACGAGATATGCCCAAGCTTTCCCCACCAAAGACCAGAAAGCATCCACTGTAGCCAAAGTACTCGTAGAAAACTTTTTTGTTCACTATGGGGCTCCACAAAGAATCCATTCTGATCAAGGGAGAGACTTTGAGAGTCGTCTGATCAAAGAGATGCTTTCTCTGTGGGGAGTGAGAAAGTCAGAACCACTCCTTACCACCCCAGGGGACCCACAGCCTGAACGTTTCAACCGCACTTTGCTAGATATGCTAGGCACCCTGCACCCAAAGGACAAGCCTAGATGGAGCCAACAAATTAGCACCCTGGTACATGCTTATAACTGCACCAAAAGTGATGCCACTGGGTTCTCCCCTACCGCCTGATGTTTGGAAGAAAGCTCGACTACCGGTAGATGTGTTTTGGGGTCTCTCTGATGGGGTTCAAGCTGACAACTATTTACAGTATGTGCAAAAGTTAAAGGCCCAGCTAACTCATGCGTACCAACTGGCTCAAACCATGGCTGCCAAAAGAAATCTGGCCAACAAAGAAAGGTATGATAAAGGTGAAAGCACAGGAACTCCAGGAGGAGATCGAGATTGCTAAGAAATCTGGGACTGCATGGCAAACACAAGATTGCTGACAGATGGCACCATCTCCTCACATTGTAGTGGGCAAACTAGATGATCTGCCAGTGTACAAAGTAAGGCCTGAGAACAATTCAAAGATGTAAAAACAATGCATAGAAATCATTTACTACCCATTGGACAAATCCTGATTGAGTCTGAGCCCCAGAAGATGCCCCCTCTGGACCAGTGACTAGAGCTGCTGCTAAGAAAAGATCAAGGAAGTCTGCACCTACAGAAGCAGAGTTAAGTGTTCCCTACAAGTCCCAGTTGAGCATGACTGTCAGTCCATATCAGAAGAAAGTGAGAGTGACTTTGAATACTATCCTTCTTACGAACTGAGTCAATTGTTTGGCAATCCCTAGTCAATACTGGAGACAAAGCTGGGCCTTCTGGACTGTCTATGCCCCCAGCTTCATCCCTGGAGCCAATGCTCCCAGAAAGTGAAGTGCAAAGCATCAGATCAGATGAAATGGAATCATTGTGCATGGTTGAACTGTTTGAGCTTTCAGGGAGAAAATGATAGATTGAGGCAGACTGGTGATACACCGAACAAGAAGAGTATTTTGAGTGCCCTGACAGTCCACTGCCAGTGTCCAAGCTCTCCATGCGAGCCAAATGTTGTGGACTCAGAAACTGTAACTCCTGGAGCTGAAAGTGCCCCAGGTTCTAGCCTCTCTACCCCCATGGAGACTCCCTGACAAGTGAGGACAATGCTGAAAATGAGGCTCAGAGTGCAGAGACTATAACAGTTCCCTAGAAAGACTGGTCGAGCTGTAAAGCCTGTGGTGCACCTCAGTTATGATTCACTTGGGAGGCCTGTGGACTTGCCTCTCAATGTTGTCCATAAAGGGTGTATGTGTCCCCGAGCTCATTGCCCAAACTGAGCATCAGTGCTAACTCCAAGTTACTTGTGTTGCCCTCTAGTATGGTGCCCTTGCCCCATCCAGCCCCAAGGTAACTGATAGGAAGGGCCCCTCTCTTCAGGTTTCATGTACAAGAGGTAATAACTTGAGTTATGGTACAATGTGTGTTATACTGTGTAAAGAGTGACGTACTGCAATGTTTCAGAAATGGTTCTTGGTAAAATGATGTATTGACTGATGATTACATGTGTGAGCCTAATGCAAATGTATATGGTTGCAGTTGAAACTTATGAGGTACTTGCTTGTGCGGACGTCAAGCTTTTCCCAAGCCAGGAAGGGTGTAACCCCCTGCAAATGGGGGTTCCCAAAAGACTTCAGGAGCTTGCTTGAATGCTCCAAGCCTGAATGGTGTTTGGCGTTTAAGCCATTTATCAGTGAGTGTTTTAGAACCTCTGGTACTGTCTCTTTAAGAGCTGTCTGCTTGCAGACATAATTAGTTTGTATGGGGACTGTGTGTTTCTTTGATTGAGTACCACTCAAGCTGCTGCCAATTCACCCATTTTGCAGTCACTAGGAGTGCAAAGGGAACCTGTCTGAAAGATGTAACTGATTGCCAGAAATCATTTACAGTAATAATAAAATTACAGTTTGTCTAACCTGCTTTCTTTGCAGTCAGAACTGTCTGCCTAGTTCCCCATTCTGGTTTTGAACTGCTGAACTGGACCAATCAGTGTGGGGTAAACTAGCTCTAAAATGATGCCTTGGACGAATCAGAACTTGGGACTCATAATCTGAGCCAGCCACAAGAGGATTGTATGGGCAGTGACTCTGGGAGATGTAGTTTAGACTTCGGTGCCTTTTTGGACCAACAGCAGCAGTCTATTGTGAGTGACAGCCAATCCAGTCAAGAACTGGGAGGAACTCAAAGGAAGTGCCCGGTTTTTGTCTGTTGGGAGTTTCAGTTTGAGATCTGAAAGTGAAGGGAAAGAAACCTGTGCTCCTTCAGTGCACAGTTTCAGTCAAAAACGTGTGCAAGGCCCAGAGTTCCGGTCTACAACTTGTGTAACTGCTTGTTAGGACTGAATCCGTCCTGTGAAAAGAATCAAAGGATCTCTGAAGAGTAGAAACCAGGCTCACCCTGTAGAAGACTGAAGAAATTGTTGAATTACACTCGGTCTGTCAGGAACTGAATCTGCTTGTGTTCTCCTGGTTATTGTGCAGTAATTGCGATTGGGATACAGATGCAGCCTGCCTGGTATAGTGCTTTCTTTTTTACCATATAAATGTGTGAGGAGTCTCTTGAGATCAAAAGTAGCCCTGCTGACATTGAAGGACCATATCTTCTTTGGAGGTCGTGAGTACTAATTCGGGTCGCTCCTCGTTGAATTGCCACATTAAATCCAAATGGAATTACTGTACTGCTGACTGTTTAATTTTCCTTTCTCTGTGTGAAAGGGCCCCTACCAGCTGCCACGGTTTGGACTAGCCACTAGGGCCTGGGTACCCAGGGACAGTAACTGATAGGGATAGGCCTGTGCACAGAGCCATAGGTAGATTATTAGAGTGATAAGCTAATTAACCTGATTTCCCCTGTCCTTGTTATATCCCCTAAATAAATCAGAGCTGCTTGTTTCAGCAAAGTTATACTGCCTGAGGTGTTTGTCTATGTTAAAGTACTGTACTGTGATTGTTGCACTGTATCTCATTTCACAGGAGGTCCCAGTGCCGAACCAGACCTGGGGTAAGTGTATACTGTGAAGGTAATTCTGATATATTGTGTGGGCCACTAGTGGGAAGAAAGGGGGGTTGCAGTGTCCCAGAGGGCTGTGACCAAGTTAGTTTAACTATTGCAAACCCTGACCTCTGGGTGGAGGCACCCGCCATTGGATCCAGGCCCCTCAACCTGTTAGTGGCAAATCAGGCAGGGGTAGTAGCCCCTGGGATAGCGCCATCTAGGGGTTACACTAACAACAACAATTTGCAGTGTCAGTGGCTCAGTAGGTAGCACACTTGCCTCTGAGGCCAGGAGATCAGAGGGCTGTGGGTTCAGTTCCCACATCTGGCACTTGGGTTAATATCCCAGTACTGACACTGTAGTGCAGCATGAGAGGGGTGCTGCACTTCTGAGGTGCCGTCTTTCGGATGAGACGTTAAACCGAGGTCCCATCTACCTGGATTGGTGGTAGTTCAGGTGGATGTTAAAGATCCCATGGCACTTATCGAAAAAGAGTAGGGGAATTTCCCTGGTGTCCTGGCCAAATTTCCCTCATTCACTAAAAATACCACCAACAGCTTAATCTGGTTCAAGGTCAGTTGGCATTCATCTGTATCCCTCTCCCCCGGGTCGTGCCTGAAAATAGGCAGGATTTGTCTAGTGCACTTACCCGGTCAACAAAAGCTAAATAAAAATAAAAAAATTCAAACTATTTTATTTACAGGAATCAGTTCTCGTCACAAACTGTTTTCAGTATAACATGATGACTGAGTGACCCTCACAGTGAAGACTTTCCTGCTGAGCACCTCATGTCTGACAGCGCCGATTGCAGCTCATGTTGTCAGATGTCAGCTGTTTTCAAAGATTCTGGCATAGTGCTTAAGTTCTATGACAAAATGTTGCAATAACAGGGTGTGACGTTACACCCAGTTAGTCTGGTGTTTGGCAGCAACTGAATTCCGGTTGATAAAGGGGTTCCCTAGTTATTATATAAAGGATAATGGATGGGCAACAGTTAACAGAAACACAGGGTCCACTTCAAAAGGTTATCATGACAACCAAGTAGACCTCAAGAGTGAAGCTCGAGAGGTCTACGCTGTCATGACAACCTTGAGAAGTGGACACAGCAGTGTTGTTAACTGTTACCCATCCATTGTCTTTTACAGTGTATGGGCAACAGTTCAACAACATTGGAGCATTTCTTGAGGGTTGCATGGCTGCTTCAAACTTTCCGCATCCCCTCCATGATCAAGCCCCACTTGGTGTCCTGCTGATCAAGCCCCACTCTGTTCCCAAATCACACAGACTCAATTTTATTTTTTTTATAAAGAAATAAGAATGAGCCTACTTATGGCGATTGTTCTTCCCAGGAGTCCACAGTGTCTCTTTGAGTCCTGCTTGGGACCTCTCTGCCAGTACTGCACCCACAAAGCCAGGTTCGGTGGTAATCAGATGCCATTCAATGTATTGTAAAGGCTGTTTGAATGTGCCACTGAGGTAGGAAGGGTTCCATGTGATGTCGACAAAGTTTAAACAGCGACTGCTATTTGAGCACGGACAGTACAACAACTGAAACTACAGTGCCATATACAGTATGTGGGTAAGCACTGAAATGGTAAAAATTTAACAACTGTTTTTATGTAGGGGGCTTTGCCCCCATGCCCCCTTACTGTAATATCCAACTCCAGGACCATAGCACCTTGGAAAGGGGGGAAACATTTGTCACTGTTTTGGTGTCACCAAATGTACGAAAGAACTGTAGTTGTTGTCGCCGCATCGCCGACGCTCAAATTGCAGTCGCTTTTTTCTTTCGCTAAAATGATGTACTATTAGTTGGAGGTGGCAGCAGCAGTGAGCACTGGCATTTGATGTTGCTGTACTATCATGGTGACATATTCAACAGGGTGCAGCAACCTCTTGATGTCACAACAATTGTGCAACAACACTGGGATTCTGCTGATTTTTATACGAAACAGCGGTCTCCTATACACTACAACAAAATAAACCATGCTTTGTGAGAACTTACTATATATGATGTTTCTTCATACACTTTGGTGCACACACACACACACACACACACACACACACACACACACACTTAGAAACAAACTCATCCTCATACAGGCAGACACACATACCTGTACACAGTCACATAGCACGCTCACACTCAAAGATCTCAGGCATTCTCACTTTTTCTCACCCAAGACAGGCTAATGAGACACTGAACAGTTGTGAATACAAGCTTGATTTAAATGTACTTGGTGAGTTTATTTGGTCACTTACAGTACAACGAAGTTGTGCATCAAAAGGTGTAGTAGTGTCTCATCTGAGGTAGTTATAAGCAAATGAGAAAATCCCACTGTGTAGTTTTACATAAGTACAATAGTACAAATTTGAAATCCAATTCTGTGGTATCAGTAAGTTCAGCAGGTCGATTTGAAGCTTCTTTTTATTGCAGACTTAAGATGAAAAATTAATTTGAGTCCCTTACCTTTTTGATCAAAGAGCTCAAGCCTCAATAATTCAATTTTCTTCTGTTATGGGAGGGCTTAGCCAGAGGTTAAATGTGGGGGAATAACTCCTCCCACATACGTAATAAAAATCAGCCTTTCCCTGGACCCCTTGCTCTAGTGTCTGGAAAAATCTTCTGCCCAGAGCTCCTGCGTGACATGTGTGCTGTCTTCCTTTTCTGCTCCATTTTTATGGTTTCCTTTGCTTTTCCCCTTGTAATTTTGTTTATTTGTGTCCCGTGCCTGCACCTCTCTGCTGCTGGTTCCATCCCTTGCTTTGGTTCCTTTGCTCCATTTGCCTTCTTTGTTTTGTATTATTCCTACAGTGCAGAATGCTACTTTTGTTCCTCCATCCTGTTTAGCCTGGTTCCCTCCTCTTTTTCTGTCCGCCCCTCCACCCCCCATGCTTTGGTTCCATTTGTTCCCTTCACCCTGCCTCCCCACTCCTATTACCTTTGTCCTCGCCTTTGTCATGTGCTTTGCTTGTCTTGCAGAGCTCTTTCCTTGTTTTTTATTTCTGTTGTCCCCATGTCAGCTCTGCTCTGGCCAGCATGGTCGGGAGCTAGGGTCCTCTTCCGTATGGCGGTGTGTTTCTCCGCTGCCCTGCAGCAGTCGTCTTTCCTGTTCCACTCCTGCTGTCCCTCAGATTTCATATTCTCTGCTAATTTTAATAAATCTGATCCATGTTTTTTCTTTGCTTTCTCTTCTGCTTCCTGCCATTTTCGTGGTTTACCTGCTGACCACTTTTGCATTCGGGAATTGCTGTTGATGCTTTACATGTGTTGTTCTTGTTCTTATACTCCCACCATGAGCCCCACAGCCCGTACCTTTTTATGACATTCTGTTCATAATTCCTCTCCTGCTTCCTGATTGTTATATGACTTCACTTGTTTTTGTGTTCTCATTTTTTAAATTTTCTCAAAGAGCTTATTGTGCAATGTGTCCAACTCAGTGAACCTCTGTCCTACACATGATCACCATTTCCGAGGCTGCTTGTTCGATGGGCAGTCTTTTTGCGTAGTCACTTGCCCGCTCTCACTTCAGATTCCTTTGCTTCAAACCATGTTCAAACCACAATGCAAACTGCAAACTGCAAAAAAAAATTGAGGAAAACAAAATCCAACTAAGGCTGTGTGCTGTCCCACTAAGATTTGACTGTTTCTGGTTTCCCCTTCCTTCTGTCTAGGGACTGACTACTGCTTTCTCTGCTCTGCTCTGCTTGTTTCTGCTTGACCTCCCCTCCGATGGCTGCTGGCTCCCTTCACTGTCTCCTTTGCCACCTCAGTGCCCCCCACCCCCTCCTTTCCTTTCTCTCTTTGTCCATGCTACTTCTCATGCGTTCTCTTCCCTGTTTCAGCTCCCTTTCTCCCAGCACACTACAGCAGTTCTACAGTTCCTATTCCTAACTCTGCCTTTGGGGTATTGAGTGAAGGTAGGCTTCTGTTTGCAAGGAATGGGAGTCCTGTTTCAGCATTGCTTGTTCATTTAGTCTTCATTCTCCAGCTGCTGTTTCATGTTTGGTAGTGGATTAGCCTTAGACGGGAGTCTTTTGCTGCATTTGTGTTTATCTCATTACTTCTGTCTGGCACAGTCTCGCATTGGATATGGGATTATCATGCCTGCATGCCTTGTATTGTGTTTAGTTTGCACTCCATCCCTGTACATTCCTGAATGCCTGTGCCTTTGCCTCTCACACTGTGTGTTGGGAGTGCTGTGCTTTTCTTGTTGATTTTTGTTTTCTATGTTGCTGCTCTGTGTCCTAGATTGGGCCTCTGTGTTGCCCTGATTATTTGTATCAGCCTGAGATGGTCACTCTTCATTCCTAAGACCTGCCTTATTATGGCTTCCTCCTCCTTGGATACTCCTCTACCAGATCCTGATGTCAATCCTTCTACAGCTTCAGCTGATTCTCCTGCACCAGCACCTGGTAGGAAGTGTAGATCCAAGACTCTACTTTCTATCTCCAATTGGACTGTTCCTCACCTGACTGCAGAGCTTCGCCAATGTGGCATTGCTTACTGTGCTTCTGTTCACAAGCAGGACCTTTATGACCTGTATATCTCCAGTTTATATCCTATGCAGGATCCAGTGTTTGTCCCTGTGGCTCCTCCACCTTCCTTTCCCAAGTCGGAAATCCATGACTACATGACTCAAATGTCTTTCCCTGTATCTGCTCTTCAGTATTCCATGTCCACTCTCAGAGCTCATCTATTGACTCAGATGCCTCCTGTTCCACCTGATCCTTGTCCTGATGATCATCCTTCTCCAAGCAATGTTCCTCTGCCTTCGGCTCCTCGGGTTGTACCAAGTCCTGCTTTTGCTCCTATTGCTGTACCAGGTATGTTTCCTGCTACTTTTGCTCTGGTCATTTCTCCTGTATATCTCATCTCAGATCACCTCCGCAAGGACATCATTGATGGCATTGATGCTAATCTGGTCTCCCTCCTAATAGCCTCCCAGGACTTCATAGACAATCTCATCATCCTCTGTTGCAATATTTTAGTTGTCCTCAAATCCAAGGATCCCAGCTCCTTCACAAGCTGCCAATCTTCAAATTTGTTCTCACCTTCAGCCTTTATTGGGTTGTCCTTTGCTCTGCATTTCCCAGTCATCATGCTGAATTGGATTCCTACATGTATCTCATGGTGCATCTCAGTTGCCATTTTGGCAGTACACTCTTTTATGATTATTACAAGTCCTTTTCTGCAAAATCTACAACTGCATTACATCACTACAATACCAATTTAAACTGTACAGTCCTCGACAACAAGCTATTTTGTCACCATTTTGCTGGCCAGAAGGCTCATACCTGCTCTCTCTCTGTGGTTCTTTTAACCACTTTGCCCCACTGTGTTCATTGGTTGTGACTTTTTCCATTGCTTCTTCCTAAGACTCCAGGCGTTCTCCTCCTCCTCCTCCTCCATCATCTGCAGCCCTTCTGGATTCACTCGTACCATTGTGAACATGCAAGCTTGTTCCGATGCTCTTGGTCACCCTGTCCAGATGTTTGGCAATCATCTCGACAGCAACAGTTTCAATCACCGAGGCTGTTTTCATTCTGATTGTAAATTTCCACGTCTGCAATTATTGTGGTGATGCCCATACTCACTGTGTTTTTCCAAAAGGTCTCAAGTCTTCCAAATGACATTTTTCCCATCCATCAACTCCTCTGAATGTCTTCGTGTTAGCAGATGTTTGGGCCTCTCATCCTTTCCATATTGCTGTTACTCCTCTCCTTTTTGGGTTTAAGCATGGTTTTCATAGCTGTCATTCCTTCTGAGTCAGACATTAGTAGCAATTTTCAATATGCATTACACAAACTGAATATTGTTAAGCAACTAATTCAGAAGGAGCTCCAAAAGAACTTCATCATTGGTCCATTCCTTTGGCCTCCATTTCTTACCTTTTATATTAATCCTATCGGCACTGCAACACAGAAAATCTCAGGAAAAAATCATATCATTATGGATCTCTCTGCTCCTCATTCTTCTTCCATGCCCAGTATTAATTCATTAATTCTAGATGATGAGTATTCCTTATCCTACATTCATATAGATGATGCCATTACGCTAATCAAACACCTTGGCTCAGGAGCATGGCTTTCTAAGGCCGATATTTCAGATGCTTTTAAACTGCTGCCTATTCATCCCTCTCTTTGGCACCTGTATGGTATGTCTTGGGAAACTCAATATTACTTTGTCCTCTGACTTACTTTTGGATGCAGGAGCAGCCCCAAGTTATTTGATCAGTTTGCTGAAGCACTTTGTTGGACCTTACTCAATGTATACATAGACCTACTGTGCTCCATGATTTCCTTTTAATAGATCCACCAAACTCCATTCCAGATGAAGGTATAAATACTCTTATTCAGTTTTTTGCATCCCTAAACATTTCTCTAGCCAAAGATAAAACCTTTGACCCAGCTACTTACCTTGAATTTCTTAGCATCATTTTGACCAAGTACCCATGGAATCACACTTACCTGCCGAATGCCAATAAACTTCGGGAATTCAAAATAAAGTCCATTCTTTTTCAACATGGGCTCCTTGTACCAAGTGGGAATTACTTTCTCTAGTAGGCTACCTTAATTTTGCCATGAGGTTCATCCCACAAGACAGATCATTTATTCTTCCCTTTTAAACTTGGCTTCTTCAGTTTTGAGTATCCATCATCATGTTCAAATCACAGCTGCAGCAAAATTGGATTTAGATATGTGGATTTATTTTTGGCTCATTGGAATAGATGTTCTTTGTTGTATAAAGACCCTTCATTGGACTTCTGCCCTAGGATTTACACAGATGCCTCACCCACATATAGATATGTTGCCATTTTTGGCCATGCTTGGCTTGCTGCACCTTGGCATTCTGATATTCTGTAAATTCCTGAATTTTCCTTGATGTCTTCATTATTTGAAATTTATCCCTTAGTAGTTGCTGCTTTTCTATGGAGTCATTTATGGGCTCTTAAAATCAGTGTCTATCTTTTCAGACAGTCAAAGTTTGGTAGACATTATCGACAAAGGCCGTTCCTCATCCATGTCCATAATGATGTACATGCAGAAGTTGACCTGGCTTTCACTTTACCATAATTTTACCATCCAATGTTTTCATATACCCAGTCATGTCAATCAGGTTGCTTATGCTTTATCTCTATTCCTATTTCAGGTATTCCACCAATTATGTCCAGAAGCAGATCCAGAGATGCTTCCTACCCTTTCCTTCCAGGATCTCATAATGTCACATAATTCTATCAGCGCCAAGCTTCCTCAGTTATGTGGAAAACATTAGCTCCTTCTACAAGATCTACCTATTCTATAGTCTGGTTTAAATATGCCTCATTCTGCACCTCACAAACACCTTTCACTACTCCTATCTTAATTGATCATGTTTTGGCATTTATGACATTTTATCATAAGATCTACACTTATCTCATTGAACCATTAAACAATACTTTGCTGGAATCAATTTGTACATTCTCAATATGATCCTTCTGCTCCATCAATCCTTTCCAATCCATCTGTGAAACTTCTCTTGCTGGATTTTCAAAGAGTTGCTCTAGTTAAAATTCCTCAAAAACTTCCCATAGAAGGACCTCTAATAAGACATCTTTTGAACTTATTAAATTACAGTCATTTCAATCCCAGTCCAGTTTGATGATTTCCACTGCTATAGGCTTAGCCTTTTATGGATTTCTTCAATCTGGAGAATTGTCAATCTCATCTCCTTCCTCCTTTTCATTCCTTAAAGTATTGGACCTTTGAAAGCAAGATGAATATTACATACTGCATCTACCTTCATCGAAAATGAATCATGTACATAAAGGAGTTTCCATACCCATATTTCCTTCTAAGAGTAGGTTGCTCAACTGGACAAACTTATGCATTTTCCTTCTGGTTCAAATCATTCTCTTCCCTTACTAATCTCAATTCATAACACTCCAATGACACCAAAATGATTTGTGGACCATATCAGACGTTTGCTTCATTGGCTGGGACTAGATCCTTATTCATAGTCTTGACACTCTTTCAGAATTGGAGCATCAGCATCAGCTTCAAGACATAAAATCCCCAGCCATATTATAAAAGAGCTCAGAAGATGGAAGTAATCAGCTTATGAAACCTACATTCCAAATCCAAATTCTGAAATTAGAGTAGCATTTTCTATCATCTCCTCTTAGTATACTCAGAGGATGGGCAGATCAGGCAATCAATCAATCAATCAAAATCTTTATTTATCCAGGTGATCACCATTGAGCATGGCTCATTTACAAGATGGACCTGGTTAGCACAGGAACAGAGGATATACAATTTATAAAAAAAAAAAAAAGTTACACACAGCATCTAGGTAATATTATAGTAAAAAAAAATAACAGAGGCACAATGGTTCAGCAGTGACACAAATGAATAACAGATGGAGAGCAATGATTTGATACTTTCAGAATGTATAAATATGTCTACACAGTAATGGTATGTTGAATATACAGTCTGTGAATCAAAGTGAGAGAGTGGGGGTGGCGGGTAGAGGAAGGAAATATAGGCAGAGTGGTTGAAGGTACCAAGGGGAGAGATAAGAGCCACAGAGGGGACACAGATGGGGGAGGGAGAGCACAAGAAGATGACAGAATGGTAACAATCATGTAATAGTGTGAGATGCAAGTAGAAGGGTGGAGGAGAAGCCACTTAGCTAGGCATAGCAATGACGGCAGATACCAACAAAATAAGCAACAGTTGTAGGGGAGGTCAAGGAACAATGGAAATAGTCACAACTTTCCTTGACCGAATGGGCATATAGTGACTTAAAGGATGCTAGACTGACCAAGGTAGTCAGCTTTAGTGTTTTTTGTATATTATTCCATAGAGATGGCAACACATAGCTTATAGCCATTCTTCCGAGGTGTGTTTTAAGCTTTGGTACCATTAAGGAAATGAATGAGTAGCTTCTCAGGGCATAATTTTCTAATTCACAAAGCAGAAGACAATTGGAAGTGTACCGGGGAAGCTTTTTGATAATGGTCCTGTACATCCAAAATACAGCATTTCTATTTCTCCTATACTGAAGGGAGGCCCACAGCAGCATAAAGGACACAATGGTGAGTGGAAAAAGGTAGACTGGTAATGAATCTCAGGGCCCTGTGATATAACATATACAGTTTAGCAAGATAAAAGACAGGGCAGTGACTATAAAGGAAGTCAGCATAGTCAACCAAGGAGAGAAATGTTGTTTGTACCAGCAGCTGCATGGCATCTCTAGTAAGGAAATTGTTGATCCTGAAAAAAAGTCCAAATCTCTGCCTCGGTTTTTTTAACAAATCTTCGATATGGTCTGTATAGGAGAATTTGTGATCAAGCCACACTCCCAAATATTTGAATTTATTTCTTAATTCTAGCTTTTCTCCCAGAATTGTGGTGATCTGCAGAATAGAGCCAGCACTGACTGAGTTTGCTACATGGAGAAGTTGAGAAAACAGCATAGCCTTAGTCTTTTTTGCATTTAGGAAAAGCTTTTTATTTAGTAATTGTTTTTGAAGTAGACTGAATTCAGTTTGTAGATCTCCCCAGGCAGCTTCCAGGGATGGGCAACTTAGATAGAGTACAATGTCATCAGCAAACAGATGGATATTGGCCTTGGATATGTTGATGCCAATGTTGTTTATGTAGATAGCAAACAGTAAGGTCCCAATGATCGATCCCTGGGGCACCCTTCTTTGCAGGGGTTTGAGGGGAGAAAGTTCAACTTTTGCCATAACTTGCTGCCATCATCCAGAGAGGTAGTCAGCAAACCAATGTAAGGATAGTGGGTGCAAACCTACCAATCTCAGGGAGGAGAGGAGCAGGCCATGGTCAACAGTGTCGAAGGCCTTGCTTATGTCTAAGAACACTGCACAGATGAAGTTCCTATTCTCCAGATCTCACTGCCAGTCATTGGTAATTTTGGTAACCATGGGTCCTCGGAGGTTCCCTTCAAGATTTTTTTTCCCTCTCTCGTGCGTTACTGGTCATACTTTCCATGAGTTGGAGGAGGTCATCAAACATAATTTTTTGGGCTTTCTATTCCTCTGCAGCTATCCAGTTTAAAGTTCCTACACTTACACAGCTTAAAGTAATAATACCAATAATGGAAATAGAGTTAAGCCCAAAAAATAGTATGCACGCACATAAACACATATTATTCCACAAACATTGAAATAAAAAACATTTTCAGTGTAACCCCCCTGTTACCCAGGGTTACTAGAATCCCAGTAAGACCTAGTGGTAGGCAGGGAAGGCAGCTTGTGAAACTCCAGTTAAATGGATTTCACACTGTCTCACTCTGTTCTCAGTCTCAGCTGAGACTGAGGGATGACATGACCACAGAACTATCGCAGCTGCATGAGCCACATTGGAATCTGCAGTTGGGAGTTAGGTTAGAATGTTGGGAGTTTTTGAACAGTGAGCAGCAGCAGTTGTGTGTGAGCAGTCTTGAAGAGAGGAGCACAGCAGTCTGTGCACAGGCTGTTGGAGCCTAAAGCTCTGATATAGAGCTACTTTTTAGGGAATGTGTGTGTTTCCGCCAAAAGAGGAACACAGTAAGCTGTTTTTGAAGTGGTGGAGACCGCTGTTACTGGTCTCTGTGCCCCATCCCTGAGGGGATGGGGTGTAAAAGGTTTGCTTGTTATTCCAGGGGCAACTCTCCTGATTTCTGGCTAGGGAAGAAGCTGCCTTATTTTTCTAAGTTGTGCTGCGGCACCAGAAGTGTCAAGAATCGCCCGTGGGGCACCTGCAACCAAAGGGTGTGTTCTGCTCTTACATGAGGCCTATGTTTCACCTGAACTGTTGTAAAGTGGGGATTGGACTGCTTAATCAGTGGGAGGCCTACAGAAATAGGCTAAGCTAAAGTAAAAGTATGCTCAAGTCCAGCACAAGGGAAAAGCCAAGACTTGCAGAGGAAATGTGCTATGCATTCACCCTTTAATCTACATTGCCAAGCTTTTCAGAAAGAGATGTTTTACGTCCAGAGAAATGGCCGGGTATGAATTGTGGAAGCTAGTGGCGGGAGAACCCCCATCATTAGTAACCGGTTTCACCGCTATGGATTTGCTCTGTGGCCCTTTTACTTTGCCTCAGGCACTTGGCCAGTGCTGAGGAAAGTACCCAGATGTGGGATTAAAATGAAATTTCCCTTATGGAGTCGAAGGCTGTAAGGTGGTTTAGGGAGCCAACGTAAAATTGGGTTCCATGTCAAATGGAAGGTGTTCGAGTGGCCGGCAGGGGAGCTGAACCAGGGAAAACCCCAATAGTGTACAAGTCGGGCTGTGTACCCAAAGCAGCATGCAAGTCCGGACTGGGTGCCTGGTGGGTCCAGAGCCTGTGGGCTGAAGTGTTGAGGAAATGTTCTGTTTCTCTTATCTGCATTACCGGGAATGTAGCCCTGTGGGGGTCCATCTATGCTTTGTTTGTTCAGTTTGGATGTGAATAAAAGCCACACTTCAGAATCCCATTCCTGGTATTGGACATTACAGTTATTGCTTCCTGTGTTTGGATTTACTTGGGTGCCCCTGTGCAGAGTAGCCAAACCTAGCCCTTGTGCCGAGTAACCTAGTCCTCCCCGAACCCAGTCACCCACCTGGTACTGCTGTCAGCTTCAACAGCATACCACCTGTCGTTTGCAAAAAGGCAGGGGTGAGGGGCCTACATCAGAATGATACATTTGAATTTATGGAACATCACTTCAAGGCTCAAAATTTCTTGGAATGCAAGTTGGCATATTTTGTTCAAATAGTATGTTGCAAATCCCAAGATGTCAGGTTTGTTAGGAAAATGGTTTGACTTTGCTGATGTACAGTAGTGCTGACACAGGCTGGTATAAGTTCTTCATGTATATGTATTGGTCTGATACAAGATGCAGAATTCTGTCCTCAGACACAGCTACTGGTAAGGTCCCACTATGCCTTGCTTCTGCTAATGTGATCCCTAGACTTTGTTTTCCACAAATGCTCTTTACTGGCTCAACTCATCAGAAAGACACATCCACAAATATCTACTACTATAGTGTTCAAACTCAGTCTCCTTCTCCTATTGCACATGTACAGTGCATGTAAGAAAGAACAAAAACTTCTACTCCTGCCTAGATAAGTATTTCCATCCATTTGTTTGCTTTCTGTTGTACAGTACCTCCTTTTAGGGTGGTTAGATAGACTTGTCTATTTATAGGTCATCTCCCATTATAGATAACCTAAGTCTGTGGTGTTTGGATCTCAGAAATTGCTAACTCATTCAGTTGATCCACTTGTAATCATAACATTGGTTGGCAACACAATTGAGCAAGTCAACATAGTCAGATATCTAGAAATCTGGCTTGATACATTACTTACATACAATAGGCACATCAGACACATCTTAATGACTGTAGGTCCAAGCTCAACTTGTTCTACAGATCTAAACACTGTCTCAGTGCTGGTGTGAGGAATCAAGTGATCTCCCACTTCCTGCCTCCTTCCAGTGACTATGGAAACATCATATACTATATTGCTGTGTGAACAAACCACTCAGATATCCCTGGATCATTTGTTCAACAAGTTGTGCAGGCTCATCCTCTACTGTGGATGGTCTACCCATAATTGTCAATTGTATGACCAGGTAAACTGATGAAGTCCCTCAGTCAGGCATAACTACCTCTGACTTTCTTTGTTGTACAACTGTGTATGTGGAAAAGCTCCTGATCAGGATAAAGCTTGAGTTTGACACAAAGGCCTTTGACCATGAACATATTGCATACAGGTGCTCATGCTCTTTATTTGCTGAGACCCCAATTTGTTATCTTGCTTTGGTTACTGTTTGGATGTACTGTACTGAACTTTACAGCTTGCCTTGTATAATCGAACCTGTATGTAACTGTTCTTGCTGGGCTATGGTAGCCTGTTGACTGCTTCTTGGACCCCCATGAAAATGAGTTGCTGCATCTCATGGTGTTATTCAGATTGAAGTAATTTAAAATAAATACTGTCAATTCTTAAAGGCATGGCAGCCCTCACAGTCCTACAGGCCACAACCTCCTGTGCCCCTTATGGTTACCAATTATGAAAGCTGGGGGATAATGGGGGTACAGTGCTGTAATCAGGTGCAGATGGCCATGATATGAAATAGTGAAGTGCAGTGGGTGTGGAGCTGCAGTTTTTCAGAACACCTTCTGCTGTACAGTGTCCTTCCACCAAATTTTTTCAACGACCTCCCCTCCAGCTCCTCCCAAGTTACCCCCCAACTAGAACGTACAACCCCAAAGTTTTTTTTAAGGAGGTCCCACCACAAGTAGCTAGAAAATACATTCAAAAGGCCATCGGCAAACAAGGGTACAGTGGTGACTCCCTTGACCTGAAACTGCTGGCACAAGTCCTCGATGAAATCTTAGAACCACTTACAAAGATCTTCAATCTCTTGCTTAGATTGGGCCATTTCCCCTCTCTCTGGAAGAAAGCCACTTTCACACTGGTTCACAAAAGCAGAGATAGGACACTGCACACCAATTACAGACCTATCTCACTCCTCCCTCCACTATCTAAAGTGCTGAAGCAAATAGTGTCGGACCAACTAGTTGAATTCCTGGATAAGTACAATGTACAGTGCCCAGAGCAGCATGGCTTCAGAAAAGGACACAGCACCACCACTGCACTACTGGAATTTACAACCTTCATTCATGCCACGCTTGACAAAGGGAATTGTGGAGGTGCAGTATTTATAGACCTTACCAAGGCATTCGACACAGTTAACCACCCCCTACTGCTCAAGCAACTGTCCTCCATTGGGATCTCCAGTGATGCCCTTCCATGGTTCACCAGCTACCTTGATAATCGGATCCAATGTGTAAGGATTGCAGAGATCTCTTCGGATGAGAAACCGGTCTGCTCCAAAGTCCCCCAAGGGTCTATTCTGGGCCCTCTACTCTTCTCCCTCTTCATCAACAATCTCCCCAGTGCCTGCCACCAAAAAATATTACTATACGCAGATGATGCAGTCCTGTTTTCCAGCCACCATGACATTACAGTTCTTGAATCCCAGCTGCAGCTCGACTTCAAGCGCATCGATGACTGGTTCAATTCTCATAAACTTGTCCTGAACCACAGCAAGACTAAAGCCATGTCTTTCTGTAACCGACAGAGCAGGCACAACTCTCTGTCCCTCACCATCAAGAACAATGATGGGAACCCACTTGAACATGTCAAGGAGTTCAAGTACCTTGGTATTACCCTGGATAGTACCCTCTCCTACACTCGGCATATTGACACTGTTGCCAAGACCACCAATATACGGATTTGACTACAACACAAACACAAGCACTGTATGCCTGTGGATGCCCTTAAACTAGCCATCTACAGCTCTGTCACCTCTGTCATTGACTACGGCCTTGCCATCTATGACTCTGTCTCAACAAGTGCCCTCTACAGGATTTCAGTTGCTTTCAACAAAGCCTGTAGACTACTAATGGGTGCAGCCCGACAAACTCACACCTGTGACCTCTATGCACAGGCCAGCTGGCTACCCCTATGCAACAGAATACAATACCAGACCTGCTTACTTACCAAAAAGATTCTCCTTGGTCTCATGCCACCTGGCGTTAGCTTACTTCATACTACCTACAGTGGCACTCAACAAACACGTGGTGCCCAATCTCTAACCTCTCAGGTTCCCTGATGTCGTACCTCCATGGGTCAGCGGTCCTTTATCTATAGAGCCGCTCAATGGTTCAATTCCCTCAATAAAGAAGCACTTTCCTCTACTACACTTGGACCATTCAAAAGGAATCTCAAACTTTACCTCACCTCTACCACTCAATGTGACTGCTTCTCTGAACATAGATCTCTCTGAACACCTCCCAGCTCACTCATGTCTCACAGCTCGCCCTTTCCCAGTTTCATTCCCTCTGGCACTGAGCCTTCCTTGTGACTCCTTTCCTGCTTCACATCTCCACTGGTACAATACATTTTCCACCACCATCGGACAGTGGCTCATTAGCCTGCCAACTTCCTCTCCCAGTCGCACGCCTGCAATACTAACTGCCTATGGTGCCCTCTATCTCTTATTGTTACCGCAGCCAGCTGCCTACTCAAGCTGCTAGTTATATGAATATTATCTCAAAGTACGTTATAACTGAGTATCTTTATTTTTTCCTTTAGTTGTTTTGGTTGTTTATTGTGCATTCTTTTACTACCTCTGTATGTATGTTGGCCCTCATCCTTTGACGTGGAACCTTTGTAAACAAGCAGTTTCTGCTCAAAGGTATTTGTAATCCGAGAATTTAATAAATAAAAATAAATAAATAAAAATACAGTCCCATGTTTAGTGGGATGCAGAAGGGTGAGGGAAGAGGGAAGTGTATACACTCCTCAGCCAGTAGCACTGAACAGTTACATCACCATACTTGTGGGACAGGAGGAGGCAGCTGTAGCAGTCAGAAAGGAGGACATGGGGGTCCTCAGAAGGGGAGGCCCCAAGGAGGGAGAAGAGGCTCCCAGCAAAGGAGGAAGCAGCTAATGGTGGGGGACTCTATTGTTAGTGGAATAGATGAGAGTGGGAGGAGAAAGGAAGAGGGAGGTGAACTGCCTGAGAGGTGCTTTGGATTGGAGGGATGGAGAGCTGATCCAGAGGATTGCTAGGGCAGCAGGAGATGGGAGGGAGCTAGATGCCATTGTTCACCTGGGGGGAAAATGACCTGGAAAGGGACAGAGTACAAGGGGGTATAAATCAGGAAAGCAAGAAGAAAAGAGTAAAGGAGACAGGCAACATATGGCAACAGGGGAAGAGGGGAGTAAATGGGCATCTCTGGAAACAGCACAGGCAGTGGAAGAAAGCAGGCAGGTAGAGAATAAGTTTTGGAGAGCTGTGTGCCAATGCAAGGAATCTGGGAAATAAAATTCTGGACCTGAAGGTCATCATGGAAAAAGCTAGCCTAGACCTGGTTACCATAACAGAGTCATCACTGACAGCCATGACTGGGACATGGCTGAACCAGGCTACTTTCTAGTCAGGAGAAACAGGAAAGAGTGAAGGGGAGGTGGGGTTGTACTGCATATTAGTGAGTGGGTGACTTAGTAAGTATATACATTTTTTTTTCAAATTTCTCTTCCAGGGTTTGGAGCACCTGTACATAAAACACAATAAATAAATCTGTCATAAATAACATAACACTACAATACAAATTACATCTGATCACTAAAACATCAATACTCTTATACGTTACTATATACATGAATGGACATTACATCAGTCATGTGAAGCAGCTCTACTTCATCAAAAGCTCTTTGGAGTAGGCAACTTTTCAATTTCTTCTCAAAAGGTAATACAGATCTGGAGGCACGTATCCTTTTATGGAGCAGATTCCATAAGGTAGGGGCTGCAACTTCAAACATCTGGTCACAAACACACTTTTACCAAGAAGGAAGGACAGCCAACAAACCTTGTTCACTAGATCTTAAATCCCTAGATGGGACTTGGAGAATCAGGTGATCTCTGCTATGTTGGGGGCTCAGTCCATTCAAGGTTTCAACATTACTAACAATGCCTGGAAATCAATGTGCCACACAACAGTCAGCCAGCCCAAAACCAGCAGTGAGGGAGTAATATGGTCTGACTTCCAGATAGAGGTTAAAAGTCTCACCGTAGCATTCTGAACTAGCTGCAGGTGACTCCACTGCACACCCCCTGGTAAACCTTTATATAGCCACAACAGTAGTCGAGATGGGAGAAAACTAGGGCATTAACTAGTGTGGCTGGATCATCAGAATCAAGAAGTTGTCACTGTCTGGCAACATTCTTAAGATGGGAAAAGCAGCTTCTGACCACAGATAAAGGCTGCATAACAAATGTCAACTATCAGTCAAGAACTACTCCCAGGCTGTGAACCTCCACTGCCACCAGAATATGCACCCACCTAAGGAAGGGAAGATTCGGGCCACTGCGAATGGCTGATATCTGCTTCTTTGAGCCCACCACCAGCAACTCAGTCTTGTCACTGCCAGCCAACTGGAGGCCATACAAGTCTTGATCTCCAAGTATTGTTCTAATCTCAGCACTGAAGACAACCCATCAGGAACAAAGGACACATACAACTGAGTGTAATTTCCATAGCAGTAAAACTCCATTTGGTAATGTCTAATGATCTCTCCCAGAAGCAGCATATACACCGAGAACAAACAGGTGAAAGCACAGAACCATGGGGAACACTGCAGTCCAGAGCAATCAGCCACAATCAGCAAGAGCTTACCACTATTGACTGCTCTGTGCCACTGAGGAGGAACTTGAACCATTTTAACACAGTCCTGGACAACCATCAAAGCTCCAAAAATCTGGCCAACAACACTGCATAACCAATGGTGTCAAATGCTGCAGAAAGATCTAACAGGATCTTTTAGGAATAAAAACCAAGACCATGGACGTACAGGTGCACCTGAAGGAAATTAAGAGCTGGAGGTGCTGTGGGTCATCTGGGAGATAGGTGCTGGAGGTGCTGTCTGTACAGGGGTGAGATACAGCTCTCCAGCACAGGGAGAGGAGAGTAGAGGAGAGATGAGGAGAGGAGAGCAGAGGAGAGCAGAGGAGAGGAGAGGAGAGGAGCTGAATAAGGCACTTGGGGAAGCCATCATCAGAATGGCAAGTAGGGGGGAGCTGCTGCTATTTGAAGACTTCAGTCTTCCAGGTTTGGATGGGATCCTTCAAACTATAGCTTCAGCAAGGAGCAGGGCCAACACTGATTACCTATAAAGAACTTTCTTCGGGCAGCTGGTGCAGGGAACCCACTAGGGACAGGGCAGTGCTGAAGCCTGTGCATACAAACAGGGATGATGTTGCAGACATCACAGTGGGCAGTTCCTTAGATACCAGTGAGTACGGTACAGTGCAGTTTAACATTAAGACAGCAAATGGTCCTGGACATTAGGAGGGTGGATTTTAAATAAAGGGGAGACTGCCTCAGAGACTGCTTCATAAAGGAGGGAGGAGTAGGAGCACAATTTGGAAAAATAAGGGAAGGCAAAATTAAGGCAACCAACCTCTGTTGAAAGACGTGAGCAAAAGTATGAGGAAAAACAGATCATTATGGTTCTCTAGGGAAGTGGCTAAAGTGATAAAGGAAAAAAGGGTGGCATTCAGGAGGTTAAAGGAAATACAGAGGCAGGAAGAGTGGGAGGTATGCCAAGTATAACGGAGAGAAGCAGGAAAAGAAGTAAAGGGAGCAAAGACACAGACAGAGGAAAGGATAGTAAATGGGTTAGCTAATAGGGAAAATACTATCTTCAGGTACATAAGTGAGAAAAGGAAAGCAAAGGGAGGGATAGTTAAGATAAAGAAGGTGGCATGGAGACTGTTCACAAGAGAATCAAGAAAAAGAAGATAATCTGAACAGGTAGTTCTGCTCAGTCTTCACAATACAGAGATGGGTGACAGACCACCAGGCAGCAGCAGGAACAATGGGATGGGGAGGTGGCCACAAGTCCATTTTCAGAGAAAAGAGTCCTGAAGGGACTTGCAGCTCAGAAAGTGAACAAGGCCATGAGACTGGGCAGGACAAACTTAAAGGCACTACAGGAACTCAGGGAGTAGCTAGTTGCCCCACTGGTGGCCTTATTCAACAGCTCACTGGAAACAGGCATGGTTTCAGAGGACAGGAGAAGAGCGGGAATGATCCCTTTCCATAAGAGCAGCAGTAGGGAGGAGTCTAGCAACTATAAGCTTGTCAGTCTTACATTAGTGGTGGGAAAAAATTAATGGAAATCCTATTAAAGTAAAGGCTGATAGAGCACCTTGAATCCAGTGGGCTACAAGATCAAAGACAGCATGGATTCATGAGGATAGGTCATGCCAGATGAATACGATTGACTTCTTTGACTAGGTGACCAGTGAAATAGATCAGATGAGGGCAGTGGACATAGCCTGTCTGGATGTTAGCAAGGCCTTCAACACTGTGTCATACAGGAGACTGACGAAGACATTAAGGTATCCCATTTCTATGGTGACAGTGGCCCAGTGAACCCCCCACAGTGAAACCCCGATTGTGCCTATATCAGCAGTGACAGGGATTTCACTTCCATGTACTTTGCAGTGATGGGGGTATACACCTTACAGTAAGTGCACTGTCTGTGTGACATGGAGTTAGATATCTAAAGTAGGGGAGTGTAGAGGGTACAGCCCCCCACATGGAGGAGTGTGGTCCCCTTTGCATTGGGTGTCACAGTGTTGCTGGTCTTTGTGGGGATACGTCAGCATCAAGAGACGTCCACGGGTTTCCAATGCTATCGAGGATGTCACTGTGGGGGATGTCGTGCTGGCATCATAGATCCAGAAATTAAGCAGTCAAGGGGGTTCCAAAGTGGTGAATAGGGAAAGGAACTGGTTGGTGGTTATCTGCAGAGAGTGGTGGTTAGCAGCATTCATTCTAATGAAGGGGAGAGTGGCCAGAGTGGTGACACAGGGCTCAGTACTGTGATCCTCTTCAATGTCTTCATTAGTGACATTGCAGAAGAATTGGAAGTGAAGATATGCTTTTTTGCAGATGACACAAAAATCTGTAATAGGGTGCACACTCAGGAAGGGGTGGAGAGAATGCATAGGAAAACTTGAGAAGTGGTCAAGAGCATGGCAGTTGGGGTTCAATGGCATACAGTGCAAAATCACGCACCTAGGGCATAGGAACCCAGACACTGAGTATAGGATGGTGGAGGAAGGTATGGACAGTTATTAATCAGGAAACTGGACATTGGGATTATCATGTCTAATGACTTCAAAATTGCAGGACAGTGTAAGAAAGCAGAAGGTAGGACCAGTGGGATGCTGGGATGTACATGTATATGGAGAGCTATTTCCAGCAGGGATAGGAAGATGGTGTTGCCACTCACTATATGAGGCTGCATCTCAGAAAGGACATAGACAAGTTGGAGACAGTCCAGAGAAGGGCAATTACAATGGTACAGGGATTACATCAATAGCTCTCCAAGGGGAGACTGAAGGATCTCAGCATGATCACCTTGGAAGAGATAAGAGTGAAAGGTGACATGATAATAACCTACAAGTATCTCATGGGGGTTAACTTGTTACAGGATAGGTATCTCTTTCAAATGAAAAAGAGCACCAGGACAAGAAGGTATGTGCTGAAGCTGGAGGGGGGTTAAGAGGGATATGTGGAAGTATTACTTCAGTGAGAGAATGATGGACACCTGGAGCAGACTTCCAGCAGATGTGATAGAGGCAAAAAACATGCAGGGTCTCAAGTATATGTGGAATAGACATAGGGGAATATTAGTAAATAAACAGTGAGGAGGGAGGGTCATTGAAAACCTTATAGGTTTAGAGACAGACTAGGTTGGGATCATCTGGGCTGACTTGGTGGGCCAAATGGTCCTTTTCTGATAACAGATTTTATGTTTCTAGTTTAACACATAATAAGTGTAAGCCTCTCTTGCTGGTAGGGGGATCAAACAATGTGGACTCAGAAATATAAACCTGCACCAGGACCTGGCCTGACTTGGGCCCTCAAAGTCCTACTCTCCCATCTCTCTGAGGGAGCTGGCCTGGGTTTTTAGTGAAGCTAAAATGTAAGGACCCTCACCCCTGCCTTTTTGCAAAATGACAGCTGTTGAAGCTGACAGCAGTACCTGGTGGGGACCGGGTTCGGGGAGGACTAGGTTACTCGGCACAAGAGGCCTAGGTTAGGCTACTCTGCACAGGGGCACCCAAGTAAATCCGAACACAGGAAGCAATAACTGTAATGTCCAATACCAGGAATGGGATTCACATCCAAACTGAACAAACAAAGCATAGACGGACCTCCACGGGGCTACATTCCTGGTAACGCAGATTAGAAATACAGAACACTTCTTCACTATTTCAGCCGTCAGGCTCTGAACCCACCAGGCACACAGCCTGGATTTGCACACAGCTTTGGCTACACAGCCCGACTTGTACACTACTTGGGTTTTTCCCCTGGCCCGGCTCCCCCGCCGGCCACATGATCATGGTCCATATGGCAGTGAAACAATTTTCTGTTGGTGGCTTCCAAAACCACCTTAGAACCTTTGACTCCTTAAGGGAAATTTTCCTTCCAATCCCACGTCTGGGTACTTCCCTCATCTCTGGCCAAGTGCATGAGGCAAAGTAGAAATCCACAGAGTAAATCCGTAGAGGTGGACCTGGTTACTAAAGATGGGGGGTCTCCCACCTCCATCTTCCACAATCCATACCCAGCCATTTCTCTGTACACTAAACAACTCTTTTTGAAAGCTTGGCAATGTGGATTACAGGGTAGATGTATAGCACATCTCTTCTACATGTCTTGACTTTCCCCTTGTGCTGGACTTGAACATACTTTTACTTTGGCTAAGCCTATTACTCTAAGCCTCCCACTACTTCAGCAGTACAATCCCCACTTTAACACAGTTCAGGTGAAACATGGGCCCTTTGGAAAGAGCATAACTCACCCTTTGGTTGCAGGTGCCCCACAGGCGAATCTTAAAAGCTTCTTGTGCCACAACTCATTTCAGAAAAATAGGCAGCTTCTTCTCTAGCAGGAACCAGGGGCTTGCCCCTGGAATAGCAGGCAAACCTTCCACCCCATGCCCTGAGGGAATGGGGCACAGAGACCCATATCAGCGGTCTCCACCACTTCAAGAACAGCTTACTGTGTCCCTCTTTAGGCAGAAACACACACCTTTCCCTAGAAGTAGCTCTATATTAGAGCTTAGGCTCCAAGAGCCTGTGCACAGAACTGCTGTGTTCCTCTCCTCTTGACTGCTCACACGCAACTGCTGCAGCTCACTGTTCAAAAACCCCAAACATTCTAATCTAACTCCCCTCTGCAGATTCCAATGTGGCTCAAGCAGCTGCAATAGTTCTATGGTGATGTCGTCCCTCAGTCTCAGCTGAGACTGAGAACAGAGTGAGACAGTGTGAAATCCATTTAACTGGAGTTTCACAAGCTGCCTTCCCTGCCTACCACTAGGTCTTACTGGGATTCTAGTAACCCCGGGTAACAGGGGGGTTACAAAAAGATTTATGAAACCTCCAGCTGGGAACACTGGGGAGCACTACATGTCACTCCAGCTATTCAGTTCATCTATGTGGGGTGCTCATGATACGTTCTTCCTTCTTTGGGTGACTACCCCAGAATGTATTGTGTCAAAGCCAAAGATGAGGCAGCTGAGTACCTTAATGGCAGTCGACTGGCTACACTATTACGTAATACTGCATACTTTTGCACAAACTACTGAACTCTCTATCCTTCAGCATTTGACCAGTAAAACAGGGCATGGATGTTTTGATATGAGGTGTTACAAGGCCAATACATTTTATTTATATGCTTCACAATCACAGGCCTGGGTCAAGAGGGTGGACATATCATAGAGGTCATGGCACATTCAGTATAGCATATTAATCAGCTTAGAGGCCAGCAAGTCACATTCATTGTTTACAAAATCACATATCTAGGTTTGACAGGTCACCTACTGCTGCAGGATGAAGGCTACATATCCTTGGATGGTACTGTTAGCACTAGTAGGGTGCTTGCAGATGTATAACCTTACTCAGCACATGTAGGTAATTCTAAGGTGTATACCCTACTCGCTATTTACACCTAGCAACACCCATGTGGGCTTGATATGAAGTTAATAGTTACAGCATATCATCACTCTCTTCCCTCTCTGGGCAGTGTCAGAGGAAACACTGGCATGATGGCCTGAGTCACAATGAGTCACCGCAATGATGACCAAATGGCAAAAGTCCTCAGGTTGCTGAAACAAGAATTACATGGTGAATACCATCACACAAACCCCTTGAGGAGAAATTGTAACAGTCCTTCACCTTCCCAGTGATGGACTCTATAGAATCTGGTCTCCAGACACATGGCTTAGAGGGGGCAGGTGCCATTCCCTAGTCGTTGGGACCCATATGCCACATCCTGTCTTAGCAAGTCGCTTCAGCATGTTGCAGAGAGAGCTACAGCAGTATCTCTCTCCTTCTTTTCTCTTCCTTTCAGTTCTTTGAGGTGCCTGTCCCAGTATTTATACCCCTAGGACCAGTGGGTCCAGACAGCATGGAACCCTAGGACACTGGGAGAATATTAAAACATAGTGCTATTGAAACTAACATATTTCCTAAAATAAGGCTACCGAAGTAAATAGTTTAATGTCCAAGCTGGAGTTAGTGCATGTTACCTCTTTAGAGCCTCATTAGCAGGGCAATTGGGACCAGCTATGAAGGGCAGCTAGCCCCAACCACTGACAGGGGGCTATACCCTCCCAGGGAATAACTTCTTGATGTCCTTTTCAAGCCTGGTGTCTCACTGGGCACAAAATGGTAAATAGCAACAAGGAGTATTCTTTGGGGGAATATGGTAACAAGTTCTGTAGTTACATTGACCAAATAACAGTATCTCTACCAAACATATGGGTATAGCAACATGCAGTTCCTGGTTCACGGACTATCAGGCAATCAAATGGGAAGCACTGCCTCGAACCACCACTGGCTATACAGGAGCACAGTACACTATGGGGAAGGAAAACTACCTCCAGACATCCATGACCATACAGGAGCAACAGTGCCATGGATTGAGGCATGTGTATCTTAAAATATCCAAACCTACGACTGCAGTAAATTTATGTATCACAGTGGTCTTTTAACACACATACAGAACAGACAACTTTTCAGAAGAACTCTTCTTAGCTATGCTCTGTAAGCTGGCAGATGCAACAGTACTCATCAAAGAACAGCATGCATACTGAACCCGATGGCCCTAATCTGGTTAGGATACTGAAACATCAAATAGCAAAATCTACATTATTTATTGACTTATTCATTTATTTATCTCATTTAAATGGTTTTAGCTTGTAAACAATACAGAACATCATACAAGTATCATAGCTAGCATTTCTTATACAGTGGCACAATAAGCAAATCATGAAATATGAGTGCTGTTAAAACCCATTACTACAGTTAACACAGCAACATTGGTAATACTGTAATTATGACAAGTGCAAAGGGTGAGACTATCCATGCAGGTCCAGAGCATTAACTTCACATGCCCCTGCATTATTAAGGGAAACATACAGCCAAGAAACATAAGGTTCAGTGCATAGAGTCCAACTTGCAGGACCTGCAAAAATATTGTTCTGTTTCTGTTTTTCATTGCCAATCCTGGGTTCAGTAGACCATACTTCCCAAGCAGTTTGGAGTAGACCATCAACCAAACATGCTCATGTCCATGGCCAGAAGTAGCCATGAGAAAGAGTTAACATTATACTGTAGAGTACATTACCAAGTCTATAGAACACTCCTGAGACAGCATGAAAGTCCCTGACAACTCACCATACCTCTCAACCTTTGGTCACTGAAATGAGGGACATGGGCATTTTTGGACACTCAAAATGAGGGACACAGACCACCAGAATGAGGGACGTATCCTCAAACATGGAGATACAAGCTTAGCACACTGTGGAAACCATAGTGTTTACTTGTACAAAGTTTAGTTTGGATTTAGTATTTTAGAATATTAAGTGTTTCTGCTTTAAAGCCTGCATTTACAGCACATTTGTTTTATGGGCAGAATCTTTTCCATGAGGGATGGATGAGAAACAGAGAAATTTTAAGGGGCAAAATGAGGGATGTCCCTCATAATGAGGGACACTTGAGAGGTATGCAACTCACAGTTCACTTGCTGGGATGTGTACCGTTTTAGTGCTCACCTTCCAAGACACTGAAAATAGTTGCTTCTACTTCTAGGATACTAAAACAGTTTCCCTCTTCTTTGATGCTGAAAATAGTTGCTCCTACTTCTGAGGTGCTGGACTTGCTAATGGCCATGAGAGATGTTGAGAAGTTTTAATTTGCCAGCAAAGTTAAAGTGAATTCACCAAATTTGCCTTTGCAGACAAATTTGTGGATGTTTTTAGTTTAATAGGAAATTCACCTTTGGCAACACTTCCAGGCAACTTCATCAGTAACTTTGCCCTTACGGCACATCAACGCAAAGTTTCATCAACATGTGGCTACTGGTAATCAAGTGTCTCAATGTTAGCATCCCCTTCCCATCTCATCTGCTCTGCAGCAGCCTGAAGACCCTGTGCCACCACTTCAAGATATCACTACCATGGGTTGCATCCACTCATCAATCTCAGTCAGGAGCAATTCTAATATTTTTCTGACCCCATGTGTGATCCACTTAACACTCTTCACTACCAGCATGGCATGTTGGTAAATGCCCTGATTGTTATTACCAATGCAATTAGGCTTAGTACAATTTTTCCCTGGGCCAGAGTCAAGTACTACACCAAGTACCTGTGCCCAATGTGCTGTAATGCATATACAGGAGCCACCAGCTGTTTGGTCACTGGTCCACATATCCATAATGAGATGTACAGTATATATGGCAGTACTGAACACAGCCAGGCATGGATTTCTGCACCATATATGTCACAGTCCCATAAAGTTCAGGAGTGGCGTGTATGGAGAAGAATGTCCGAGAGGTAATCTGCCATTTGGGACAGCACATGCCATCAACTTTTTGAATCCCAAAGAATAAAAGAGAATAGCAGTAGATCAATTACCAGCATTTCAGTGATTGCTACATTAAGTTCTGGTGGAGCAGCATGACTGGGTGGGTATTTGTCATTACTCTCAAACATGGTAGGCAGTGTAGGCTGGCTTGTTCTTGGTGTTGGGCTAGCAAACAACTGGACTCAGTGTGGTGGCATGGCTACTGAGGTGACAATTGACTTAGGGAGATTCACGGATGTTGCTCGAATGAAAGCAGTGATTTTGGGTGTTTACTTAACTGGGGTTGATGTGCTGTGGTGCCTCTGGTTGCTAGTACTCAACCCGCCTCTGCCGTTATGACCACTACTAGACAATCCCACAGACTCCTTCTCATCTCTATAGCAGTCCTCCTCAGTCAACCCTGCATTTTCTGGGACTGTCACCCTACCATTTGAGATGCCTTAGCAAATGAAGCTGATAAGGCACAGGGCCCCCTCTGCACTGGCTTCCCACTGGTGCAGGTGCATGGATTTGAGGTGTGTGTGTTGGTCATCAGTGATTATGTGGCTCCCTTTTTTGCACAACTAACGGATATATTTTTAAACACCAAAAATTTAGTGTCCCAAACACCACAAGACCAAGTTCTGGAGACTGAATTTCGGAATACTGTAAGGTACTCAAACATAATGTGGCGGGCTTCACACCTTGCACCCCCCATAATTTAAATAACCAACTCCGAGGGGGCGTGTACCTCAGAGTAAAAAAAAAAGTTACAGGGGTGGAACAATGTTTTTCCAAAATAATGGAGACAGGGAACAGAACCCAGATCTACGAGACTATGCAGGCTAAGCTACTACTGGTTTAGACCTCCATGCCATGGGAGCAGCTCAGCAAACTTCTGCAGTTTCCTACTATTCATAATGCCTGGCTAGGGGTAGGGAAGCAGTTCCTCACATCCACTATTGTACCCCTGTCGGCATCGTTTCTTCCTGTCAAGCTTCTGAATCTGTCAGGTGACTGAACTTGGTCCCATCAGTTTTGGGATTGTGAGCTTCAGTCACTTAAATAGATACCCAACTAACTCGTGCTTGACACGGCTCGCAGAGAGTGACTGTTTCATCAGCTGGGTCCAGTATGTAAAAATCCCAGACTAGCAATGTTGTACCTCTTAATTGTACATGGTGGTGGGATTGTTACAGGGGAGGGGCACAATTGATGTTTTTGTGATGATTTTTGCATTGCAAATGTGGGTGACTCATGTGATGTAATGGGCTCCACAGTGGTAACAGGAACAACAGTTGTACTGGGGGGGGGGGCTTTGGTAATTCTGTGACATAATCATGTGTGCAAAGCATCACAGCTTCAGCAGCATCACCCTTACTTTTTTTTTTCCTTTCAGGTTCCCATGGGCTCCAAATCGTCATTACCACCAAGGCTGATAACTTTCTTCTCCTGAGCTCCATCCTCCCCATCCTCACTTTCTCAACACTCTCTTTCCTTCTTATCATTCTCATTGAGAGAAACATTTTTAATTTAGTCTTTTTGACTGCCCAACAGTCACATCTCCCTTCTTACTCTGACTCATGGTCAAGCTCTGCACTCTGATTTGGGAATGGGAACCAGTCATCCAGATCAGGCTCAGTGCCACCACCACCAGCAGTCATGGGGACACTAGTAACCTCCTACTCCACCACTGTTCCTGAATCAGAGAGCTTGCTGCCTCATGGACTGATCCTCTTGTTGTCACCTCCCCCAGCACCCACCAGCATGGATGCCACATATGTGGCAGACAATATTTTGGAAACACTAATGTCACTGCAACTTCCACCAACCACTCCTTTGCTACTACTATAGGTGCTGGAGCCAATGGATGAAGCTGCTGTAGAGGTAGTTTTTTTAGGCTCAACAACTTTTTGCCCCCACAGAATGTATGCACTTCTTGGTCGCCTCACTGACACCTCTCTGTTTACTTGAATGTCTCTTTTTAATCATTTAATATATTTAGATTTTTAATAACGCAAGGGAAAAAAATGAACACTGCAGTAAATAAAATACCAGCAGCAGCAGGCACCACCTCACCATGTGGATCAGTAGTGTAGTCTGAATCAGAACAGTTAACAGAGTTAACAGTAGCTACCGTAAAACAACCAAGAAAGGGGTGTTTTTTGGTGTTTTTTTAACATGATGGGGATTAGCAAGACACAGATGACAGGCATAGTCCAAAACAAGTTGTTGTAATTAACACTGTCACTTCAAGAACTAAACAAAACTACAATAACTATAGAAACAGATGGACAAAACTAATTCACTCAACCACACAAAACTATACTACAGAAAAAAAGAGAAATCACAGACCACAGTCAAAAATAATTAAGAAGAAAGACTGAGGAAAACAAATTATACTAGTGTTCATATGGCTGCCTTGCTTACTAGCTGAAACACCCTTCAACTCCCACATAGCCCTACTTCACTAGATAAAAAAGCATTACTTTCAGCTAATTAAATCTTCAAAACTACAAACAAACCATGGTAATACAGCTTCACAAGGCAGTCTATATACTGTATATTTTCTGAGTAGTTTGGCTCAAAATACTCTGCTCTTTGAGTAGTTTTAAAGGTATTATTGCTCAGACAAGCAGGGACAGACTTCTCTCCGGCTCTCTCTTTATAAAAACTGCACTGAACACATCCTCCACATGGCATACAGCTCACTTCAGTACCATATGACCTCCAGTCCCATGATACATTGCAAAATACACCTGCGGGCCCCACCTCACCTGTGAAGTTAGCCCTGTACTGCAAATTGGAACTTTGTAGGATGGATTAACTCTCCCCAACAGAACCACCAATCTTCAAATCCTACCCTTCAAAATCCTGCTGGGTGCTCACAACAAGGCACTTATGATCCTCACAGTCTACATCTCACCTAAAACAACAATTCCTGGTGCTAGTGACTTCATGGACTTTATTACTGCCCTGCACCTTAACTCCGAGATCATTCTTCTCGGGGATTTCAACATCAATTGGTCCCCGCCGGCAGCTGCCACGAAGAGAGACGCTCTAGCGACTATCCACTTTTCCCAGATGGTAGCAACCCCAACTAGGGTCAACTACAAAACTGGTACTAGTACACTGCTGGACTGGATCCTCTCAAGCTGACCAGCCCACATCACCAGCCTCACTGTCCTCCCTGACTCACTGAGTGATCATTCACCTGTTACCTGCACCTGGCAAAACAACTTCAGCAAGCCCCCTCCCAGAACCATAACCAGCCGTGTACTCCTCAAAAGGCACCTACCACAACTCAAGGCAGACCTTCAAGGCCTAGACTGGTCAGACCTACATGAAACAAATGATGTAGACATCGTACTCAGATCCTTAATCACAAAATTTAATGCCACTTGTGATAAACATGCCCCCCTGAAAACAAGAAACTCTAAAGCTCCCTGCAACCCCTGGATAATGCCAGAACTCTTACTATAACTCAATGCTTGGGACCAACTCTGGATAAAGGCACATGCACATAGTACAGCTGCCAATATCCAACTATATAAAAAAGCTAGAAACAAGTGCACAAAAGCTATCCACCTAGCAAAATGCTCCTACTATAAGGAAGCTCTCTCCAACTCCTGGAACTGCAGCAAATCCTTCTGGGCCAACCTCAGTGGTATTACTGGCAAGGATCCCAAAACAGCCCCCTCCATGCTCCTGGTCAATGATGTACCAACAGTGGATCCACTCCAAATAGCAAATGCCCTAAATAACTGCCTTCATGGACCTAAGTGGAGTGCTCTCAGTAGACTACTTTGACCCTCCAGTACAGAAGCACCCAGTGGGTGATCAGTCCCCTATGGGGAACCGTCTGCTTTTGTAATTTAAAGAAGTCAGTACTATTGAGGCTAGAAAGTACCCTAAGAAGGTGCTGGACAAGTCGAGGCACAGTGGAGACACCCTGGACCTTAAGTTCATTGCTAAGGCACTTGAGGAAGTACTAAGCCCCCTGACCACCATCATCAACCTATCCCTCTGTCACTCTCAGTTCCCCCAGCTCTGAAAGTCAGCTTCTGTAACACCAGTTCACAAAAGTGGAGACTGGGCACTACAGAACAACTACAGACCGATCTCCATACTCCTGCCACTCTCCAAAGCACTTGAACGGATAGTTGCGGATCAGCTTGTGGAATACCTAAACATGCACCAACTACTATGCTCGGAACAACATGGGTTCTGAGTGGGACACAGCACTATCACAGGCCTGTTGAAATTCACTGGTTATAGCCACCAAGCCCTGGATCAAGGGCAGCTAGTGGGGGCCACCTTCATCAACCTATCGAAAGCTTGTGTTACAGTTCACCACACACTCCTCCTTGAACAGCTAGCTGACACAAGTCTCTCTTCTTATACAGTTCTATGGTTTAACAGCTATCTCAGCAATCGCTCACAGTGGGATAAGATTGAGGACATTGTCTCGGATAACAAACCTGTTCGCTCAAGGGACCCCCAAGGATCAATACTGGGGCCCCTTCTCTTCTGTGTCTTCTTAAATAAACTTCCAGGCTCTTGCACCAGTCACATGCTGTTGTATGTTGATGATGCTGTCTTTTTCACCTGCTACCTCAACCCCAAACTACTTCAAAATGACCTCCAACTAGGACTTACTGCTGCCAAAACTGGTTTAAGGAGCACAGATTAATCCTTAACTACAAGAAAACTAAGACTATGATCTACTCTAGCACCCACAGCAAACACAAGACCTTCCCATTATCCAGCCAGAACAACAGTGGTGATGTGCTGGCTCTTGTGCAGTACTTTAAGTACCTGGGTATCACCCTCGACTCCATCCTGTCCTATGCACAGCATATAGACAACACAGTCAAGGCCATCAGTTCCAGAATTGGGATACTCCACCACCACAAGCACAGCCTTTCATATGAAGCACTTAACATGGCCATTACCAGCTCAGTTGTTACCCTCGTTGAATATGGTCTAGCAGTTTATGGTTCTGCACCAGACTCAGCCCTCCATTGCATCAGTAAATTAATAAAAAGGGAACTAGGAGAGCTTCAGGAACAGACAGGTACTGGAATAGCTGTATAAGTGCAGTATAATGTGGGGAGTGGTGCAATGCAGTGGCTGCAGGGCAGCCATATTCAGGCAGACCTTCTGGACACTGAGGTGCTGTCCTATCTGCATGCATCTCTCTGGACTGCAGGATGAGGTTGCCAGACTCAGAGCAGAAGTAAACTGGGTCAGGAGTACCATCACTCCTATTCAGAGACCACCCAGTCCAATGCTGCTGCCTCAAAGGATGCCGGGAATAAGGAGCACTTGGATGACAGTGGGCTCAGGGAGGGTTAGGACAGTCAGGCAGAGGCACATCCCGGATCCTATTCCACTCCAGAACTAATATGCCACACTGGCACAGGGGGACAACCAAATAGAGGTACCCAGAGAAGTGGAAGGGGAGGATGTGGAGGTCAGCCAAGGAGGTGACCTCAGTGGGGAGAGCAGTGGACCCCAGAGGAGGAGGAAGTGAATCCTGGTGGGGGAATCTATCATAAGAGGGATACAGCTAGGAACACAGGAGGGGAAGGACAGGGAAGTGAGGTGCCTACCTGGTGCCACAGCATGGAGGGATAGGAGGAAGATCCTGGGGATCAAAGGGAAGGCAAGATGGAAGGGTGAGCTAGATGCCATTATCAGGGCCACTGGGAAACTGCGGAATTTTTTAGCAGATTTTGCGGGGAATTTGAGGGACTTTTTTCTCCCAAATTTTGCAGGGATTTTGCAGGACTTTGTATGCATTTTGCGGTGATTTTGCAGGCTGCTGGGCACACATTTTCCTTTGTGAGGTACAAGTATGGGGTTTTCAATTTCAGTTGCTTTGTGATGCATATTAAAGTCAGCCATCAAAAAGGTATAGGTTTTTGTGAAAAAACAAACAAAAACACACAGACACACACAAAAGGTACAAGTTTTTATTAAAACACCCATGACTGATCAAAAAACAATATACATTATAATAGTAGCATCATTGTCAAAGCAGTACCACCACCACCACCACCACCTCTAATAATTCAAACAATAAACATTATTAGTATTCTACAGTAAAAGTATAGTACCACCACCACCCCAGATCATCAAGAAAGGATTTTTACATCATAGAATGAGCAGCAATGGTTATCCAACAAAGATCTTTAAAATTTCTTATTGTACTTCAACATAAGAAGTAGTTTAGTGTTGTCATCTGTCAAACTTCGACGATTGTCTTTTAAAAGGTCTGTGTACAGCGAAAAAGTCCGTTCAACATCTGCTATGCTCACGGGAAGCCAGATATACCTTTTTGCCACAGCAGCAAGATCTGGAAGTGTATCCCTTTGTGCTTCCCACCACTCAACAATATTAAAATAGTCACTTGGTACTAACTGGGTGAAAGTTCTGTACCCATGTCATTCAAAGTTTGAAACACCAGCCAGAGATGGCAGCTCCTGGGTGTGTTTTACTTTTTCCTTGTCCAGTGTTGGCAGCTTCTTTGAGTCAAAGATTCGGGCAGCTTTGAATGTGCCAACTGAGGGATGAGATTTTAAAATGTTGTCCAGTTTCTCACAGCTGTCTAACATAACCTTCTGAAAAACGTTCACACGGTTTTGATTTTCATGCAACTGACAGCAGGACAAAATTTCTACTGTATTTGGTCTGTATTCAGTTTCCCCTGCGGTGGCACAGAAGTCCAAAAACATATGCACATTTTGCACCCTTCCAAATATGGAGTGTCCCTGTGGCTGACTGCTTGACTGCAATTGTAGAATAAGGTTGACAAGTTCAGAAGAGTGTTCCACACCAAAAGTGGCTTGTATTGCCAGCTCTGCTGCTTTGCCTTTCAATAAGCACTTCAGGTGCTTCAAGGTTGCTGCATCAGATTTTAGTGTTTCAACAAATTCTGTTAACACGGGCAAATAGTCTGCCAAATACTGAACAGCATTAACCCAGGAGCACCACCAAGTTACCACTGCATATGCTGGCAAATTGGGTACAATGCCTTGCTTGGATTCCATGAAGGCAAAGTACTGATGCCTACGCATTGGGCGCTGGCAAAACAGGTTTTTAACAAGGGAAACAGCAGTGTTTAAGTTGTCCAGTGTGTCCGCCCAAACTTCCAAGACCAAATTGAGGAGGTGGGCAATGCAAGTGACATGCACTGCATTTGGTAGGACACAGGACAGCACAGTTTCAAAAGTCTTGTGCATATAACTTGCACTGTCTGTGACAATGGCAAAGACTTTATTGAAGTTCACCTCATTGGTGTTTAGCACTTTTAGTAGAACTTGGGATACTGTGGTGTTGTTCACATGATGCAAAAACTCAACACCAATTAGGAGTGGCTGATCCCCAACATTAAGCAATGGTTGGGCCAAAATAGCCAACACGCTACACCCACAGGCATCTGTTGTCTCATCCAGAAAAATGAAGACATCTTGATCCTCCACCACCTCTTTCAGGGACTGTTCGTGATCAGGCCGAAGTTTTTGGAGACACATGCTCCAAAGCTGTGCTGGTCCCGGAAGACTACCACCTTGTTTTGTGTGCTTCTTTAAAAACTCTTGAAAGCCAGAAGCCTTCTTCAGTGGTATGTCTGCACGGGTCAAACAGCGGACGAAGTCCAGAACAAATTCCTTCAGTTCAATGGAAGATTCCTTTGCTCAACTGAAACATGAAGTCAGCGACTGCTGTCATAGAGGTGTGCCTAAAAAACCCCCCAAAAAACCCAAGATATAATACGTTACAGGGAAAAATAAACTGTGCCTGGAAGACAAAACAAAAGCAAACAAGTTTTAATATTTTACAGGGAAAAAACAAACTGTAGCCCAGCCCAGTGTCATGGAGGGCTGAGGAGATGTGAGCTTTACCTCCTGCCACACTGGCAACCTGTTTGAGAACAACATCAGGTCGGCGGGGAGGGGAGAGGATTGAGTGTCCAATTGGCTGCTTTCCTGTCCTGAGTGGGGGTGGGAATCTGCTGTCTTGCTCTTAGAGGCCAGGTGGTAGTTTTGAACTCTAGCAGCAAGGAAGGGGGATGCAGGAACAAGGCACATGTGCACTTGGGGGGGAGAAATTGGGTTCCATGGTGCCAAAGAGAGATGAGATGGACTGGGGAGGCAGGGACAGAGCAGATACCAGTCACCCAAGGGGAAAAACAAACTGACTATGTAAAAAATAAAATAACTGCAAACATTTGTGTGACTAGTGCTTACTTTGCATGTTTTTCTTTGCAGCTTCTTTTCTTTTTAGATGTTTCTGTGACTTCATGTGCATATCAACTGTATGCTTCCGCACGAAGTCGAGTGTGTGGGTACAAGCATGACAAAACAGCAATCCTCCATCCTCATAAAGATCCTCTGAATATAACTCAACCCGATCCTGGGCACGCACAAGATAAGAGACATGACAGTCCTTGGCCTCTTCGTGAGAAAGACAGAACCGCTTTGGTGGCAGTGTAGACATAGTGTAATTTAACTAAACCAAAATTAAACCACAAAAAAATTAAGACTTGAATGAGAACATCAGTGCATAGAGGGAAGAGAGCTTTCCTTGGGATGCTTGATCCTCCAATATCACACCACTAGTTTGCACCCCACAATGTTCTATGTTGGGCAGATTGGTTTCAAAACCTCAGCTAATGGAGTTGCCTTGTCGTGGTGCTGAGCTTGCCCATAGACTTGCTACTATCCATGGAACAAAAGACTCCAGAAATTCAGTTTTCTTGCTACCTTTCATACTGGCCAGGCACACCACTCCACAGCAGCGAGTCAAGGACACACCACAGGAGTGAGTGACAGATGCTGGTGACTGCCATACATGGTCAGGAAAAAATTGTTCTGTGCCATTCTGGTTGCCTGTCCCACCCTGCTCCCTCACCAGAGGCCAGAACAATTTTTTCACCATTTGTGCCAGTCTGCCAGGCCCACCCCTCCACTCCATCTCTGAGGAACCACAGCAGCAATAAAGGACACACCACAGGAGGGAGGGATGGACCCAGGTGACTGCCATACATGATGGAAAAAATTGTTCTGTGCCACTCTGGTCACCCACCCCACCCTGCTCGCTCACCAGAGGCCAGAACAATTTTTTTTGCCATGTGTGGCTGACTGCCAGGCCCACTCCTCCACTCCATCTCTGAGGAACCACAGCAATGATCAAGGACACATCATGGGAGGGAGGGATGGACCCAGGTGACTGCCATACATGATGTAAAAAAATTGTTCTGTGCCACTCTGGTCGCCCACCCCACCCTGCTTGCTCACCAGAAGCCAGAACAATTTTTTTGCCATGTATGCCAGTCCGCCAGGCCCACCCCATCACTCCATCTCTGAGGAACCACAGCAGCGATCAAGGACACACCACGGGAGGGAGGGAGGGACAGACCCAGGCAACTGCCATACATGATGGAAAAAAATTGTTCTGTGCCACTCTGGTCACCTGCCCCACACTGCTCACTCACCAGAGGCCAGAACAATTTTTGTTGCCATGTGTGCCAGTCGGCCAGGCCCACCCCTCCACTCTCTATCTATCTGACAAGCATTTTTTTTACAGCCCCATACATAGAAATAAATAAAACAAATTACAATAGCTGGCTCCTGCTAGACTCCCTCCCTGCCTCCCAACATGCCACCCTCATCAGGAGAAACATTTTTTCTCAGAAAACTGCTTAAAAACCTACCTGTTTGCCAGAACAGAATTGGCACAAAAAAAGAGTTGCACCAAGTGATTCAGCTCATTTTGGGGTAATTGCTGCAGTGGGTTCTTCAGATGATCCTCTGCTTCTTCTCCTCCTCAGCTCTCCACGTCCTTGTGTTCTACAGCTCCCAGTCACTCTCACTTGACTCGCAATGCTCACTCGCCTTCAGCTCGCCTTCACCTCCTGCTCTTGCTCTGTAGCCCCCCTCACCTGTCCACATACATTTAACTTGGTTTGGAGGACGTGAGGGGGGCCTGAGCAAATGGAAAAGAGTGGGGATTTAAAAAAAAACAGACCAGCGTGATTGGCCCCAGCTAGTGTGATGTGCTGCACTGATGATGTTACTAGCATGTCACACACCAGGACAACAATGCAGGCAGAGAGATTGGGCAGGAGAGAACTGAGCATACAGCATGGCATGGGATGGCTGGGGAGCTGGGGACACATCAGGAGGGATACCGTATCGGGCAGCAGCAGAATACAAGGAGCTACCACCTGCAGATCGTGTTTACTGGCTAGTAGTAAGTGACTGTGACTGTAAGAGTTGGTGGGCTTGCGTTGGGCACAAAATAGTAGGATTGTGGCAGGAATTAATGTTTTGTGGAGAGCAGGAGCTCGCGTTGGGCACAGTTTGTGGCAGGGAATGCAGGAATAAATGAATAAAGTTCTGTTTTGTGGAAATTTGGGGAAAGCGCAATTTTTTGCAGGGGGGTCCGAAAATCGTGCTTTCCGCCAAATAATCATGGCCGTGATTTTCCAGTGGCCCTGTTCATGACATGTGCCGTATATCAAGAGTGGGGTCTAGGATGAGTTCAAGGTATGTGAAGGAAGAGGTGTTTAGGACCAATAATTAAAGCACAAGGAAAACAGACTTGCAATCAAAATAATTTGAATCCATAAAACCAGACTTCTGATATAGGATATAATAATCAATTTGAAGAATGGGTGTATATATTCCAGTGTAATGATGACTTACTTGAACAATTTGGTTCCTAAAGTACAACAGCATTACTAACACTGGGAGCAGCAGTACAGTGTCATATACCTTTGCAATCCAACAGTCTATAGTCAGTCTTAATACTATAGCTTAGTCAGGGTTATCCAAATGAAAGTGAGAAATTGACTGAATACAATGTACAGTATGTTTAAAAGACACAGAATGGATTTCAATTGGCAATTTTGTCTTCAGAGATGCTACTAAACTGCAATATAGTTTAACAGTGCCTTCCTTAACTTGCAGTAGGTTACCATGGCAACTAGATCCTCAGAGCGACATAAAAGGCATACAGGAATATGTTAGACTTTAACATTAGCATGATCTAAACATTTTCTACACAACTAACAAGCCCAGCATCTTCTATGGCATATCATTAATACTCATTAAATTTCTTTGCATGAGCGGTTGAATAATTTTATGTTACATAAAACACCTTTTTTTTAAATTGTTGAATGATATACTATAAAAAAAGATGTTTTTCTAGTAAGCGAATTAACCAAGATTATAAATATTGATGTGTGTAGTCAATGCAGAAACAGAAAAAAAAAACAGGCCTTTTATAAGCTTGTTCCAAATGATTTGTTATCAGACAGGCAAGGGTCAATATCAGAAATGCTAGCTTTGTAAAACTCTTAACTTTTACATTTTGATGCAAGGGATAACACATGTCTAACAGCTAATAAATTCTCTGTTGTGTGCAGGGCTAGTCAACTGCAATGTTTAGGGGGGGCCAAGCACCAAACTCTGAGTGTGGAGACCCAGCGGACGTAGGTTTGAAATCCACAACCATTGCAATTTGTGTGATCCACAGCAAGTCACTTAATGTGCTCCTGTGATAAACTTGAAAATGAGCGTTGGCCAAAAATTCTAACCAAACAAAAAAAGTTTTCCCTGAATGAGGAAATACAGTAAGATCATTTTTACATTTTCTGCATGCTTCCATTTCGCAAATGAACAGATGCAAGTACCCAAATATGACAAAAATAGCCAGCTATACAAATCTTATTCTTCACATGAGAAAAAATACTCTTATTCCTCACTAGCTCTAAAATATGTCATTGTTATTGAGGACTAGCATATAAAATAACCTCAAGGCAAAGCATTGTTTATTTATTATTACAAGACTGCCCATCTGAGATGCAACATTTCATTTCCAGTTTTCTGTGGCTGGGTGGACAGGAGCAGTAAGTGATTAAGTGACTTATTCAAGGTCACACAATGGGTCTTTAGTTCTAGTGGGGGTTGTTATTAAACTGGTGTTCTTACCGCTGGACTACTCTGCCTCCAAAACAATGCAAGAGATACAAGCAGTCTATGCAAGTGATGGGTCTTATGCATGCTTCCCTAGGCATGCTAATTTCATTACTGATGTACATCCTCTAGAATGATATGCAGGGGTTGTACTGCAGTCATTTTAATAATTATAATGAATTGCTTCTCTGCTTGTGGCTCAGGAAATTAATCTGATACAAATGTAGGAGGTACACTACATACTAGTTGAATTGATTAGGTGCCAGTATAACAGACTTCTTGGCACTTACCCACAACATGCCAGAGGTCAAGATTTCACAAGTATGCATTTAACAAGCGTTTTAATATGTAATAAAGGTTCACTTAAAGAGATTATCTAGTTTCCTGCAAAACACTAGTTTCTTGCAAAACAATTACATTTGGCATTGAGAGGGCTCACATTTCATAACACTAACAAAATTGAATTTCAGGACACTCCAGTCTCATTATTACTAAAGGTATTTCCATGAAACCTGACTGTTTGCCCTATAGAATTTATCTGTTCCTATTAATTTTCTTGCAATTAAGTAAGTCATAGGCCTCCATTTTTAGAAGGACAGCACAACACTAACTGGAAAAGCATCTCACTAGCAGTAAAATAGTGTGCTGAAATTGGGAGTGCCAGTCATGCTAAACTGACAGTGCCTAGCTGCAAAAGTAATGTATACATCATACAAAATAAGGATCAACACCTGACTATAACATGCAGTGCTGCATCCAGCCCCCCACCATCAATGTGCAAATGACAACAATACACATGGCAAAAAAAAGGACTACAAAAGGCTGCCCTTATGAGCGTGCAATGCTTCACAGCCAGCAAAACAGTCAGAAAGAACTGTAGAGAGCTAAGGTACTGTAGTAGGAAGACCACACAGAATGGCAAGATGGTATTCATACTGTAGCAATAGCCGTGCACATGCTGCAGAAGACATGTGCTGAGGTAAAATGGCATGCCAAACCACCAGGGTTGCACCTCAGGTGGCAGTATGCTGCCAACAACCTGTACAGGGCACAGAACATATTCAGGTACCTCCCTGATAAACAGCAGGGGATATAGGCTAGACAGGGTAATGCCAAGCTATCTGTGTTGCCCTGATTTTAATGGAAATGTTTTCTTGAATGACAAATGGAAGGTCTGGAAATTAAAATTTTGGGGAGATTTTGTTTAACTTGAGTTCTGCTGATGCCAACTGTGAATTTCTGGCTGGAAACCAGAACATTTCTGTAAGTACAAATGGTAGCAAAATCAAAAAGTTGTGTTGCTTTCTGGCTTTTCATGAACACCTTGAAAATAGTAACTGGTTCCATTGAAGCATATTATTTTTCTGTTTCTTACTGAAACCGAACAGAAATGGAGTGAATTTGTTACCCAGTTTATTTTTCACACCATTTTGTCATTTAAGCCTTAAAGGACAGACCAGCATGTTCAGTGTTAATATAGGTTTTCTGCATGCCTTACAGTTTGTATTTCAGAATTATATAATTTGGTGTGCTCTGAGATTTATGTCATTCTTTTTTATTAATTAGCCCTTATAAAATGGGTAGAGATTTACCTGCATACTGGCTGGTCCAGAGGGTGTGGAACCCAGGTGTTTATGGAGTGACAGCCACCTGTCCGTGAACTCTTTCAGCAAAAAGGATGCAACACATCTAGGTAGTAATACCTCCCAGAAAGTTTAAAACATCAGGCCGGATATTCAAAGGATGACACAGGGATTGTGTCAAGTCCTGCACCCAACTCTTTTATTGGCACAGTTGCACCAAACACCTTTGCTGCAACTGTGCATGGTTTTAGTAGGTCAGGTGCAGTTGTGATAGTTTACCCAATTTACGACAGCTTGTGCCAAATATTTGGCACAAGCCCTATGAAAAGGGTACCCGGGATTACTGTAAGCTAGACCAGTAAGAAGCTGGTTTAGTTTGCAGCAGTCAGTGCACAGGACAGAAAATCCTGAGCAATGATCAGGAGAATGCTGGAAGCTCCATGCGCTATATGTTTGGTGCACCTGAGACTTGCAGTGTTCAGCACCATTTAAAAGTCTGGTACATTTATTGACATAAAACCAATAAAAGCAAGTGATGCAGGCAACTATAGCCCGACGTGTTTCGTAACTGATGTTCCTTTATCAAATAAGCCTTTGATAAAGGAACATCAGTTCCAAAACACGTTGAGCTGTAGGTGCCTGCATCACTGTTTATGTCAATAAATGTGATCATTAATGTTATAATAGTTGTTCTGGAGTTATTCCTACAAAAGGCGATAGGTGCATGTTTTGGATTTTCTGTCTGGAAGTGCCACCATCCCAGTGTAACCCTTCCTTGTGTTTTGCAAAAGTAAAAACCAGCACAGTAACATAGTAATCACCCCCTCCAAGTTCAAGTTTATTCACAGGAAAGCTCCATTGAGCATGCTCATTTACAAGGAGGTCCTGTCAAGGATGATGTGAAACAGCAGGTACAGTACAATACTACATAGACAACACAAAATTCACATGAATTATGGACATAATAAAAGAGGTTACAAATATTTACAGTTGGTTACTTTTATTTTATTTATTTAAAATAATCGGAAATACACCTTTGAGTCAAGGACTCCTTTGCAAAGGTTCCACATCAAGAATACAGAAGACAACGTGGGTAGATACAGAGAGTATACATATGTATAGAAGTTTGTTAACTAGGATTGAGATGCATAGTAGGGCAGGACATGCCCGGCGTCAAAATGTTAATGAAAAAAATAACAAAGCAAAATTTCAAATAGGGTCTGGGACTCAGACTCATCGTTGAGTGCAGTGTGTGCATCACATGGTGGCAGACCACTGAGTGGATAGTGTGAGGAATAAATTGGAGGAGGTGAAGGGGGGACTAAGGACAGTCACAGAATGAGTGCATGAGTAGCTGATTTTTGAGGTTGGTTTTGGAAAGGCCAAGTTTGAGTTCAAGAGAGATGGATGTGGGAAGCTAGTTGAGCCATAAGGTGACCTGATATAGAAAAGCCCTCTGTCCCAGGGAGATCCTACAGCTGGGAACAGCTAAGAGGGACTTGTCAGTACTTCTGGTGGGCCTGTTTGAAGGGACTTGCTGGAGAAGTGGGTGAAGCCCTAGTGGGGCAAGGTTGAGAAGGATTGTTTTCACCAGGAGACAGGTGTGATATCTAAATCTCCCATCGAAATTTAGCCATCAGGTAAGCCTATATAGATCACATGTGTGGGTATATCTGTCACAGCCCATGATCAGATAGCACGCTTTGTTCAGGGGGATTTTGATGCAGTTTAGGGCAGTCGGGTCCACAGCACCATATATTACTATGCTGTAATCCATTAGAGCTAGTACAGAGGAGGATACAGATAGCCGGATGGCTTCTGGGAGGAGACAATGCTTGATTCGGTAGAGAAGACCTAGCCGGGTGTTGAGAGAAGTAGATACAAGCTGAATATGTGTGTGGAAGGATAGGGCTGTGTCTAGGGTTATGCCCATGTATTTAAATGTGTTAACCTGCTCTAGCGGAATGCCCAGTGAATTGACTATGGAAAGGGATGATCGAGTGTGAGGGCTCTGGCGGTGGGCAAAAATCATTGTTTTTAATTTTTTGTGGTTAATGATAAGTCTATGGTCCCGAAAACAGGACTCAGCTTCCGTGAAGTTGTTCTGGAGAACGTATTGGAGGGTGAGGGAGAGAGGATTGCTGCTGTAAATGACATCATCATTGGCGTATAAGAGGATTTTACCTGAGCAGGTGTTGGGAAGTGAGTTAAGAAATAGGCTAAAGAGGAGGGAGCTGAGTATGGAGCCCTGCAGGACATCAGAGAGGATGGGGTGGCAGTCAGATAGGGCAGAGCCGATTTTGACACATTGGGTCCTGCCAGCGAGGTAGTCTGTGAGCCAGGAGGTTGTTTCGTGGGAGAGGCCCAGAGCCAGGAGGTAGTGCAGGAGTAAGGCCTGACTGACCGTGTCAAAAGCCTTTGTGAGGTCAATATGGATAGAGCCAACCATGTGTCCACGGTCGAGGGCATGGTTTATGTAGGAGGAGTACTCTATGAAGGTGGTGGTTGTGCTGTGGCCCCTCCTAAAGCCATGATGCTCTGGGCAAAGAAGGTTGTGCTCTGATAGGTAGTCTGAGAGTTGATCGTCTACGATTTTCTCTAATGCTTTCGAGAATGGAGGAAGTATGGAAATGGGCCTGTAATTATTGGGGGAGGTACTATCCCCACTTTTCAGGATGGGGGTAATAACAGCCTGTTTCCAAAGAGACAGAAATTGGCTGAGGCAGAGAGATTTGCTAAGGATTTTGGTCAGTGGGTGGAGCACTTCATCTAGCATGAGTCAAATGAGCTCTAAGTCCAGGGTGTCATTACTGCGACGGGACTTGGCCAGGACTTTAGATAAGTATTCCCTGACTTGATTAGGTGACAGAGTATGAAGCTGAAAGGGTGATATATTTGGGGGGGGGGTGTGAGGTGACAGCAGGGGGAAGGTTGAAGAAATTAGGGGGGAGAACTTCACTGAGGTCAGAGAAGGTGTTGTTTAGGATGTTTGCTATGGCTCTGGGGTCTTGGGTACTGGCTCCACCTGCTGATACTTGTGCAGGGGGTGGGGATACAGTCTTCCTGCTGAGTTCTTTGATGTTTTTCTAAAAGTCCCACCCAGATCCCTAGGAGGAAGAGGTAAGGGCTTCTTTGTACTGCGCTGCCTTGGCCTGGCTGATGGCCCAGGTGCACTTGTTTCTAGCCTCTCTATAGAGCTGCCTATCCCTTAGGAGTTGGGTTTCAATGGCAATGTGCCAGAGATTGTCATGGTGTCACATCATATCTAGTAGGGCTTGAGAGATCCATTGGATGTCCTGGTTTTCGGCATAAAATTTTGAGAGGGGGGTGAATATATCACAGGCTTTGTTGAAGGTGGATATGAAATAGGATAATGCTGTGCCAACGCATTTGGCTTTATCAATCGGAGACCAATCACAAGCCCAGAGGTGGGATTTGAGCCTAGTGAGGGAACCTTTTTTTTAGCCACTGCTGGAAGGAGGGAGCCGGAGGCAAGCAGGGGTTCTTATTTGACCACCAGCAGGCAACTGGAGAGTGGTCACTATGTATGTCTGGAAGCACCTTGACCTGTGTAATATTTCTGGGTCCATTGGTAAAAATGAAGTAAAGTAGGGTTGTACTGCCCATCTTGTCATTCAGCCTGGTAGGAGATCAAATGACTTGCGTGAGGTCAAGGGCTAAGGCAGAGTCATTAAAATGTGAGGAGGAGGGCACTAGCCAGTCGATGTTGAATGATAATGACTTTGTTTTTGGGGGGAGTTGCAAGATGTGGCTTAAGACGGATTTAAATGCGACCCTTTGGTTAAGGGGTGGGATATTGACCACAGAGAGGAAGAGGGTTTTCCCAGGGTTTCCAAGGAGCAGTTTGACAGTAAGAACTTGTGCTTCTTGGTCTGGGGAGGAGAGGGTTACTTGGGTGGCTTTTATAGTGTTTTTTATGTAAAGGGTGCAGCCACCACCCCTGTTGGTGAGTCAGTCAGCCTGGAAAATTGAGTAGCCTTCTAAGGCCACTGTTGAGTCGGAGGTGCCCTTTGACAGCCAGCTTTCTGTGAGTGCCAGGATGTCGGGGGTGCTGTGCAATCCAGCCCTGGAGGGAAGGGAATTCCTTTTGCAGGCTACAAATATTAATTGAGGTTATTAGGAGTCCATGTTGTTTGACATTATGAGGGGTGTGTTGAGTGGGAGGAACAGGGCTGGGGTGAACATTGCCAGAGAGGAGAAGAAGGACTGCGTACCATAGGAGGGCATATTTGGGGAATTTTAGTGTGCAGTGGTGAAAGGCAGGGGGTGGTGGTTTACATGTTACCATAGGGATGGGGGCTGGCCCAGTGGCACTGAGGGTTGAGGTGCTGGACACCACACCTCACACCACACCGGCGACCCAGGTTCAGGAATGGACTCGAGCCACCGGGGGCTGGCAGGGGAGAGGAAGGATTGAGCATCCCACGACTGCTCTCCTTCCTCTGCGGAGAATTGGGGCACTGCAGCACACTGTAGTGACAGCTGGTGGAGGCTGGCAGTGCAGTAGCGAGCAGCAGAATGGGGGAGAGTGTGACTGGTGTTGACACGTTATGCCTGGACGCCATTGTATGTCCAGATCTTGGGGAAAAAAAACAGGCGGAAAATAGTGGAGTGTGATCTCGGTGGCTAATGGCCACGCCCGGCGCCCCCGGTACCCGAGAGGATCCTGCATACAGGGTGCATAAGCAATTAAAGGCTGGCCCTGTGGAGGTGCCAGACCGGACCTGGGGGGGGTGCAGGTGTCGGCGGCCGGAGATCGCGAGGAATCCGCTCCGCAGGAGGAGAAACAGAGATGCTATAAAAAAAGCCACAGGGATGGGAAGGATTCTAAGATCGAGAGTTAGCTAGGTGATAGGGGGAAGGCTCGGATTTGAGGTCTGACAGTAGGTTGGTGGAATACTAGGTCTGAGGGTGACACTGCTGGAGGTGCCTCATGTTATATGCATGAGCGGTAGAGTAGGCGGTGGTAACAGTAGGTCGGGGGGTGGATTGAGGGAGGAGGGGGGATGGTGCCAGTGGAGAAGATGAGTAACCAAAGCAGTACCATGACTGGGCCAAAGAAGGGGTTCGCAGATTGAAGTGAGTTAATAAGTTGTTGAGTGTAGGGCAGTCACAGTAATGCAGCGATAGCATGCCTGTGTCAAATCAAATCAAACTTTATTTTTATAGCACCTTTCAAAACCAAGGCACTGTACATAAAATCAAATACAACAAATATAAATATGAATTAAAATGACAATAAAACACATTAACCATAGTTAAAGAAGGCCAAAGTGAATAAATAAGTTTTCAACTCAATTTTAAATCTATCAATGGTCAGGCATTCTCTTAACCGATGAGGCAGAGAATTCCACAGCGTTGGAGCTGAAAAAGAAAAAGCACGAGTACCAGATGTCTTCAGTCACACCCTGGGAATCTCTAGCAATCCCTCTTTGGCAGATCGGAGAGGGCTGAGGGAGAAGTAGGGTACCAGGAGATCTTGCAAGTAGCCGGGTCCCTGATCATGTAGGGCCTTGAAGGTTAGCAAGCCAAACTTAAAGGTGATCCACCACTGAATAGGCAGCCAGTGCAGCTTGTGGAGCACAGGCGTAGTATGACTGGACTTAGAGGTCCCAGTCAAAAGCCTGGCTGCCACGTTCTGCTCCAGCTGCAAGTGGTGGATATAAGTCCCAGGTAGCCCTAGGTAGAGGGAATTGCAGTAATCAAGGTGAGTAGAGACAAAGGCATGGACCAATGTTGGAAGATCGTCAGGGGGAACCAGGTGTTTCACCTAGGCAATATTCCTCAGGTGGTAAAAAGAGGATTTACAACAGCTGACACCTGAGATTTTAGTGTCAAACCATCGGCAAAAATAACACCCAGGTTATGCACCCGGTCTGAGATAGTGAGCGGTATGCCATCAAGCAATAAATCTGATGGCTGTCCAGCCCCCAAACCTGTCCCCGGGCAACCAGAGTCCACTACCTACACTTCAGACTTATCTGGATTCAGTCTCAGACAGCTGGTACTCATCCAAGTTCTGATCTTAGCAAGGCAATTATTTAGCACAGAGATTACATCATTCTGTCCAGGTAGAAAAGACATATACAGCTGAGTATCATCTGCATAGCAGTGAAAACTCAGACTGTATCACCTGATAATATCTCCCAATAGCAGCATGTACACTGCAAACAATATGGGGGCTAAAATGGAGCCCTGCGGCACCCCAGAGCAATGGGTGCAAGGTTCAAATCCCAGTCAGGGTGAAATGCTGATCCTTTGAAGACTGAGGGAAGGAAACCAACACAGGTGCTGTGATAGTGTGGAGACGGCTGGGAAAGACCGGGGAGAGGCACTGAAAGAGGCTACAGGAGTGGGAGGAGTGGTACTCAATACTGACCTCTGGCAGCAGGTCAGTATAACCTGATAAGAGAGAGACAGACACTCTAACTAAGGTGTGTCAAGTGACCGGATCAATAAAGGAGGAGTGGGTCTTGGTTGGCAGGGTGGGTGGAGTGTCAACAGGTAAACACCCTCTGTCAGTAGTGCATAGGAAGAGGGGAGACTTTACCTTTTGGCTGCCCCACGTCCACTCCTGGAGTTCTGGTGGGCTGGTGATCTCAGCGAGACCCCTGCATCCTGGGCCTTGAGGTCTGCTGGTGACCAAGCAGTGAGTGCAGCTAAGGGGGTTTCATGGGTGCCAATGAGGGAAACAGACAAAGGGCTCAAGTTACGGGTGGGAACAGGAATAATGGAGGAGCTGATCATGACTGCACATGTGTGACATTCGTAAGTGCTGTGGGAGAGAAAAGAAGAGGAGACCAATATACAGGTAACAGAAATCAGGAATACTGTTGTAATATCCTAACTGCTAGGCACATTGCACCCATCTAAGCTGTTGTACACAATTCCACCTAATATTAGAGAGACAATTGCTGACCCATAGGACTGCACACTCACCTAAAACAGCAGATTATCCCTGTAAAACTACCCTGAAATACAATGTTAAAATGAGCCCTCCCCAACCACTTAGCAGCGTTCACTAACCCCAGCAAAAACCGACTGAATGCTGCAGTTCTTAAGGTGACTCAGGAAAACATTGTAAAACAGTGGAAATGGCAGCCAGCTACACGTGTAGTGTAGAACAATCAGTCACTGTCAGCCAAACACGAAAATATAGTTCACCTTCAGTCAGTAGTGCATTGGAGGTGGGGAGCCTTTATGTCTTGGCTGTCCCATGTCCACTCTTGGAGTCCTGGTGGGCTGGTGAGCTCCATGAGGCCCCTGCATCCTGGCACTTGAGGTCGGCTGGTGGCTGAGCAGTGAGTGCAGCTGAGGGGGTTCCGTGGGCACCTCTTGGTGACCCCACATCCACTCCTGGAGTCCTGGTATGCTGGTGAGCTCTGCATGGCTTCCGCGTCCTGGGCCTTGAGGTTGGCTGGTGACTGAGCAGCGAGTGCAGCTGTGGGGGTTCTGTGGGTGCCTCTTGGCTGCCCCATGTCCACTCCTGGAGTCCTGGTGGGTTGGTGATCTCCAAGAGGCCCCTGCCTCCTGGGCCTTGAGATAGGCTGACTGGGTAAGGTTGCAACATATACAGAGCATTTTAATAATCAGACATGTTATAACAGTTCACAATAAGTAGCTAAGGTAGAATAAATGAATGAGGGAGCATAAGTGCAAGTTGGCTAGTAGAATTTCATATCTAGGAATATGCTAACCAGCGTGACATTGACATGTTTCCTTAAAGGCCTTGTTAGTCACAGATTTGAAAATGTTAATGGTGACTAGTTTTGTGAGCTTAAGAGTGGACTGCAACTTGTTCCAGACAGTTGGAATAGCATATCTAATTGCTGCTCTACCGTATTGGGTGCCAGGTTTAGGCACTTCTAGCAGGATGTAGTTATTTTTCCTGAAGGAATAGTGGCTATGTAAGCAATGGCATAGAGACATAATGTAGGAGGGGAGGTTGTTCAACTGTGCTTTGTAAGCCCATGTACAACTATGAGACAACCTTCTAGTGGCAAGTGATGTCCAGCTCACTCCAGAATAGAGGGCACAGTGGTGGGTTCTATAAGGGGCATTAATTATGAACCCTCCGCCCAAGTCCACTAAATTAATGACTCACGCCAACAGTTTTGAGTGGTAACAACTACCCAACTGACCCAGCTGAATCCAGTGGCAGCAAGTGCCCAATCCTTCTGTCAGTATCACCCTCTCACCTGATCAGCTGATTTTGGTTTCAGTTACCAGTAGCAGTTGCCTAATCCCATCACTGGTACCCCATACCATATCAGCTGGTGTTTGTTTTTATTATCAGTGGTAGGTGCCCAGTCCTGCTGCAAGTCCCCTTTCCTGCCCAATCAGCCAGCAGAAGGTGCCCTATCCCACTGCAGGTACCCCCTCCTACACTGACACCCAGTGGATTAATAACCTTCCATCCTTGCCTACCCTCTAGCACCCATGCCACACTGCTTCTCCCCACTGGCACCCATACCTTTTCCTCATTATGGCTCCTATGTCTTTCAATGCTAGCTCTTCAACATCTCTTGACATGCTCCTCTGCCTACAATGCAATGAAATTCCCCTTAAAAAATTCCCAAAATCTGAAAAGTTTCAGGGTGGCCATTTTGACACCCCACTGCATGAACATATGAATGTGATTTTGTTAGTGCACACTGAAATGTAGTTTTGAGGGTTCACCCCCAAAATACATTTTGGGACACATTAATAAAATGACACTAATGTGTTCATGAGGTGGGGTGGCAATATGGTCACCCTGAAGAACTGGGGGTAATGGGTCCACAAATGGTTATGTTATGGCCAGAAGTTAAAAGTGTAAAAAACTAAAATCTACAGTAAGACCATACTCAGGTACATAGGTGCATTTTAATTCTTCACTTATGTTTGTTTTTATTTTTATTTTTTGCCATAACTTGGCCATTTTTAGGCCAATTGACCACAAATGTTCATATTATCTCCCCACTACCATGATTCTTTAAGGAGAACTACAGTCAAAATGTACTAAAAAATATGTCGTGCACAGTGTTTTGATTTGTGTGTGTAGTCCTAGTGCATAATTCCTTTGTTGTTAGGAATTTGTTCTATATTAGCCTACTTATTTTATGGTCCCTGGGATACCCATGTCTGTAAGTTGTATTGCCTTTATTTTTCCTACAGTGCCTCCTGTCCCTTGTGACAGTGATGCTGCATTGAAAAAGCACCAGCACAGGTGCTAAACGTAAATGGGTGGTTGTGTGGGCCATTCTGCTTTATATCCTGTTTCCAAAAGCTTCAATAAAATTAATTATTCACTGAATTCAATGGTGAGCTTAATTGTGTTATGGGTTACTGGGGTACCCGGCTCCTTTCTTAAACTACTATAGTGTATCATATACAGTGAAGCACCAAATATGGAACTCTGAGTGGCCTTCTTTTGTGCACAGATGCGAGATTACCCCTCTCCACCACATAAAAATGTCTCAATGTATCATACCAACAATATTGTTCAGACTCAAACAATTTAATAACTCTTACAATGCTGCAGGAGTATATATATGTCCAGAATCTATATGTGTTCAAACTTATTCAGTACTCAAATTATGTCTAGAAAACCATGGGTTGGAATAACCAGGGTCTTGACAGAATGCCAGTGCCACATCATCAGGCTGAAAATATTTTTTAAATGCCTGAATTTGTCACACCTTTAAAAGTAAATGTATGTTTTCAGGTTGGTGTTCTTGCTACAGTGTATAGTCTCCAGTAGGGGAAAAGCTGCTGTATACTACAGTTTTTAACAAATACAATTTACAGGGAGCACAGCTACCAGTTTTTCTCAGGGTACCTTGCAGTGTAGTGACAATACCTTGGAAGATTTTCATAAAGGGGCATTGCACTCTCAAGCAGTGGTTTACTTTGCAAATATACCAGGGCAGCAGATCTGCCCTCATAAAATGATTTCTTCATAAACAGTCATTTGTCATGCATTATCCCCTATTCATACCATTTGGACTATCTATTGACAAATCACAAGGGAAAGTAAAATATGCAACATCCAGGGGAAAGATAAAGAGGCTGCTAGGTACCAAGCAGGACTGAGGGCCTGGCGTTGGATAGAGAAGCCTCATATGTCGGCCAGCTTGAGGAGATTTACTGTATGGTATGTCTGAAGTAGACCTTTGCCCACAATGGTTAAAATAGTGATTAATATATATTAAATTATTAACCCACTACCATTTCCAATCATAAGGAAAGGTTTACTCTGAAATATGTTTTACTTAACACATGCAAAACATGTCATTTATTCCATTATGACACTATTCTAAAAGGATTTTTACCATAGGCAGAAAATAGAGGGAGTTGCTTTTTTTAAATAGATTAGATTTTATTTAAAACACCTTTCCATCCATTCAAGGCACTTACAGATAAGATAGTCCAAGAACAATACTACCTAAAACAACTAACAAATTACCCTTTTAGCACAAATCCCTAATAAACACATACATTTAGAATAAAAAATAAATAACAGCCTAAGATATGAGACCACACTGCACCTCTGCAGTGGGGGCTTGAGAGTCCTCAGGGACAAACTGTGAGGGTATATAACCCATAAATGAAAATTAAAAATAGAGAGAGGGGCAAGCAGGCCTATAGTACCCAAGTCTCTGCAAGGAGGAAGACGTCAGCCCTCCCACTATATAAATAGAGGGGGACTGGAGGGTGTAGGTGGAATGGGAGTGAAATGATTAGAGCAGAAGGTGGGGGGGCACAAGGAACAGGGAGAAATGATAATGGCAGATGGGAGAGAAGGGAAGGAGCACCAAATCTAGGCAGAAGGTAGTGTCCCTGAATACACAAAATCCTGGAAGCAAGATGGATGACATGCAGGGGTTGTTGGCAGAAAGGGAAGTGGACAGCATGGCAGTCACTGAGACTAGGGTAAAAAAAAAGCATGACTGAGACTTCTTGATCCCTGTGTATAAATTATACAGGAGGGATAGGACAGTAAGAAAAGGGGGAAGGGTGAGTGCATGACATTTACAAAGGAGGAGTTGGAGGAGGTGAGGGCAGAAGCCATGTGGCTCCAGTTACTGTCTAATAGAGGGAGGAAGGTGATGTTTGGGGTGATTCACAGACCACCCAATCAGGAGGAGGAAAGAGACAGGAAGCTGAGTTTACAAATAATGACTGCTGCAGTGTGGGAGCGGTAGTAATAGTGGGAGACTTCAACCTGCTCCAGGTGGACAGGAGGGAACTGGCAACCACCTGCACTGGAAGTCAAGTGATCCTAGATGCCCTGCAAAGTGGATTACTGACTCAGAATGTCACAGAATCCACCACAGAGGGGGAAATCCTTGATCTGGTGCTGACAAATAGAGAGCCTGTCCAGGATATAACCGTCAAATAGCCCTTGGATGGAAGTGACCATCGTGCAGTGTGGTTCCAGTCTGACATGGGCAGGGAAAGGCCCCCACTAAGACTAGAATCCAGGATTTTAGGAAGGCAGACTTCAGTAAGATGGGTGAGTTTCTAGGAAGTCACCTGGCAAGTATCTGAGGGGATATGAGGGTGGACCAAAGGTGGTCCATCATTAAGGAAGGAATAACAGTTGCCTCAGAGGCATGAGTTAGATTCAAGGGGAAGAACTCAAGGGCCAAAGCACCAAAATAGTTTTGTACTATGGTTGCCTAGGCAATATGGTACAAGATGTTAGCCTACAAGAATTCAGGTGGACAAAGAGAGAGGAAGACATGGAGGATTACCTGAGGGTGGCTGGCGTAGCAGGTAAGGTAGTCTGTCAGGCTAAGGCTCAGAAGGAACTACAGTTAGCTGAGGGAATTAAGAAGGGGAGAAGGCTGCTCCTTTTTTTTTTTGCTATATTAGCCATTTTATTTTCATAAAGGGACAAGAAAGATAGGATTGTTAGGCTAAGGAAAGGGGACAGTGGCTGGAGAAGAATGTGGGAAAAGCATAGGAACTGAATGAGTACTTCTATTCCATCTTCAACAGTGAAATAGATGGACCAGTGTTAGTGGTGGGGGGAGAAAAGGAGCACAGGAGCTGGAGGCATCAATGTAGCGATAGAGGTGGATAGGGTGAGGACAGGGCTGCTAGTAATGAAGTTAGACAAACCACCAGACCCAGACTGCATACACCCAAGGATGCTGAGGAGCTGGCACAGGAGCTTGCTGATCCATTGACTGGCCTACTCAATAGTTCATTGGAGTCAGGAGTGGCAGTGCAGGACTAGAGAATGGCACATGTAGTGCCACTCCAAAACATTAGTCCCAAGGATGACCCAGGGAATTACAGACTGGTCAATCTGACCTCAACCATGGGAAAACTCATGGAGATCATGCTTAAGGAAAAGTTGGTAGAGTATTTACATGAGTATGATCTCCAGGATGTGAAGCAGCACAGGTTTATGGGAGGTAGGTCATGCCAAACGAATCTGACTGACATCTTTGACTGGGTCACTAAAACAGTGGATAGGGGCTGAGTGGTGGACATCCTTTACCATGACTTCAGCAAAGCTTTTGACTCTATTCCTCACTAGAGATTGATCAGAAGTTGGCAGATGGGGTTGGGGAGAAGTTGAGCAGATGGGTGGAAAATTGGTTCCAACTATAAAATGCTTGCAATGGTTCTCTCATATTGGGCTCTATTCACAAATGCCTACATGCTGCATATGGGTGGCATGTCAGCATTCCAACACCCAAATGCCACACAGCAGTGCCCTGTGCACCCTTAGCAGCATTCACAAATGACGCGCAAGCCACTTGCACGAGGGATCCCTGTGCCACCCACATGGTTCCATGCTGGGGGTGGGACTGGGGTGTGATGGGGGGGTGCCTGCACCAGCGTGTATACACAGATGCACAAATGTGCTGCACCAGCTCTATACAGCTGTGCTAGAGGGGATTCTGCCATAACTATCCTGCATGGTTAGGCACCCCCCAGTTGACACATACCTGCAGCACCAGCAGTGCAACCCATGCTGCACTGTTGCCCCAGCCCACCATGCTATTTGGGAAGGCAGGGGGTGGACATATGGGCAAATGCCCTGTGGAGGGGGTGGGTATATTCATTCCCAGTAGCCTATGCCCAGCTACTGAAGGGATCCATGGTGGGAGCCAGGACAAGCATACCATTGGATGTTGCCATGCATCCTGCATCCTGCCTGGGGCTGCCACATTCCCAAGCCATGCAGCTGCATGCAGGGGGGGCCCCAGAGAGGTGGATGTCTTTTGTGAATGCTGATCAGTGCACATCTGTGCTGGGGTGTGGTGCTGTGGGATGGGATATGTGCATTTCGCATGTAAGTCCCAGCTGTTCGTGAATCAAGCTCATAGTGCACATTGACTAAATTGGTTCCTTTAAGAGCAACTATCGTGCTCTTTAGCATATTTCTCCCCATGCCGGCCCATCGGCGCGGTGGTGGGATTTCCGCTTGCGATGCGGTGACCGGGTTGGGGAATGGATCCAGTGGCGTGGGAGGGTGGCCGGGGAGTAGGATTGGGCGTCTGATGGGCAGCTCTCCACTCCAGGGGAGGGTGCGGGCAGCATTCGTGCATTGGGACCCCTGGTGGAGACTGGAACCCCGCGAGCCGACGCTCACATGGGGGAGGAGGGCAGGGCAGACGCTGGTGTCATTGCCGTCCCACCTCCTCGGGAAAAACCAGGAAAAGGAGGAGCCGCCTGCTGCCATAGATGGCCCTCGCGGGCTTCAATGTGCCCTCAGGCCAGGCCCCGACCTAATCCCAGTGCCCAGCGGCATGTGGCGGATCGCGGGCCCCACCGTCAGGGGGCAAGCCACAGGGTGTCGGGTGGGCTGTGGCCGATTTGGAGGCAGAGCTTGACCCCACATGACCAGGCTGAAGGACAAGGCAGCAGGCGGCTCAGGGCGTAAAAAGGAAAATTAAAAAAAAAAAAAAAATAGCATATTTCCCCCCAAGGAGCACAAAGAACCCTTAGTTGTCCCAAAAGTCAATCTTTTTAATCTTTTCTTGTTCAAGTGCCCCAGTTTAGGAAGAGAAGAGATCATATTTTTGCTCCGAGGAGCCTCACGGTGCCAATCCCTTACAGTTCCTTGTACCACTGCACAGTGCACTTCACCCCTGATCCACCCCCACCACTACCATGTTTTGTGACATCAGTATATGAAGAGCATGGGAGTGCGTGCCAATAGACATAAATGGGGGCTATTATTTAAAGTTAAATTTTGGTACTTTAGATGGCCATTCAAGAATAAATCATGGCCACTGCTTAGCTAACAAGAATGGTGTTAGTTAAGTGGTGGCCATGATTTATTCTGAATTGCCATTTAAAGTACTGAAATTTAACTTTAAATAACAGCCCCCATTCATGTCTTTAGGCACACGCCCCTGCTTTCTTCATATACTGATGTCAGAAAATGTGGTAGTGGGGGGGGGCATTTCAGGGGTGAAGTGCACTGTGCAGAGATACAAGGAAGTGGAAGGGATCTGCACCACGGGGCCCCTCGGGGCAAAAATACAATCCCTTCCCATTCTAAAATGGGGCACTTAAACAAGAAAAGATTAAAAGGTCTGGATTTTAGGGCAAGTAAGGGTTCTTTGTACTTCTTGGGTGGGGACAATGGAAACAGTTGCTCTTTAATGTAAAGTGCTTCCACCTAGGTAATTTACAGGTATCAAAGTGAGAATGCTAAAAGAAGTACCACATGCACAAGGCACAGTGATGACATCAGCAAGAGGAGCTGCTGACCAATAGGTGAGGTTTCATCATCAACCTAGGCACTGAAGTACCCCAGCACTAAAAGCCTGGGGGCATCCAACATGTGGTCAGCCACATAATCTACCAGCTCTTGAAGGAAATCATCCCCACACTGCAGACCATGGTATATAAGGAGGACTCAACAGCCTACACCTGCCCCACCCCTAACTGTCACACTATCAAAAGACCTGGAAATTCCTGTGGGGTATGCTGTGAATCCCAAAAAGGATCTAAAACAGATGTCCTCCCACACCCCACAATGCCATGTCAGGAAATGCACCATGGAATAATCATCCAGAATTGACACCTCAGCACAGGGCCTGAGTAATCCCCCAACTAGGTGTCCATTGTACAGACAAGACAGCTGAGAAATCAGTGACAAAACCTTCCATAACTATCATCATTCCTCATTGATCTTATGTTACAAAGAACGTCCCAAAAGGGAGAAGCAAATTTGGCTGGCTAGTTAACCTGTTGCCCTTTAGTGCTTGGCATGACCATAGGGAGGGGAAAAAGACAGGGGGATCTTGTCATTATTACATCTCCTCCCTGGACACCTCTGAGTCCTCACTAACATTATTCAACCTCCCACCATCAGCCCACATGGAATCTGTACCACAGCCATTACTCCATCTTCAGAGGATCCACAGCTCCATACAGCAGCAGACAAGCACTGATGGCATGACCATAGGGGATCCCCAGATGGATGGAACAGCTGCAGCTGGTCTGAAGTATGGTATCACTACTGATTGCTGACACTCGGAATCCTGACATACAGGATCCCGAGTTCGACTGCCTGACACACACCTGCCTGACAGACGGAACCTGGTGCTGACAGGCGTAAGATGGCTGATGTGATGAACCGCTACCCTATCCCTAGTCATGCACCACAAGAGAGGAGAAAATCCTTAGGTTGGCCAAGCTGCTCCCATGGTGCGGAGGGCTAAGTCACTAGCAGCTCGGCCAGCACTGTGCTTGGACCCGGGTTCTGTTCCAGGACAGAAATTTGGGGGTTGAGCTCTTTTGCCTCATAATGTTTTTTAACCTACTCAGAGATCTGTTTTCCCCTTGGAGTTGGTTATTTTAGTTATGAGGGGGGTGGGCTTGCCCCCCCCGCATTGTACTAAGACCTTGTTGGTCTTCTGACAGTCAGTTTCCTAAATTCAGGCTAATGAAGTTCAGGAGACCGACTGTCTGCAATTCATAGATGATCCCCAAAGTATAGCTGAGCTTGATAACATCCTGTCTCTTTCACATAATGCCACCACACAAATCTATTTAAACTAATATAATGGTTAACAAAATAAATCCACCAACCACAGCTCCTGAACCATCCACACCCTAACCCAAACTCACACCCACCAATATACACTTATACAACAACTAACAACTCTAAAATCAACCCTTTCCACTCCAAGAAAATACAATCTAAAAATAAACAATAATATAGAAAACCAAGAAACAAGGGGTGCAAATTAAGAGACATACAATTTTGAAATAAAACTGTAATGCCCCTTGTTTCAAAGATTAGCACACTAGCAAGTGGGAATTGTGAATGCACTGATCTGAATTTGTGCTGGCACTCCTGGACAGCCCATGTTCAGGAGTGCCAGCACAATCCCACAGCACCAAAGCAGAATAATACCACTATGCTATGCAAATGAAGAGGTCCCCCCATGCAATATCGGCACAGCACTATCTTCAGAGGTTTGCCACAAAGTAGCATATTTACCACCACCAAGAACCACCTCTTTCTGGTGCAGCCCCAAAAATATGACATAAGGTGAATCTTTAAAATGGGTATAAGTTAGCAATTTCCTTTTGGGATGTTTCAAACTATTGGAAGAAGGCTGTCACAATACAGTAATGTAATTTTGGTTTAAGGGGAAAAGAGATTCAGAAATCACCATCATTTCTGAGAATTCCTTCTAGACTATGATTTGTTTTTTTCTTTTTCTAGTCTGAGATTTTCTGGTGGAGTCTTTCTCTGCTTCAGAAGAAATTCCCTTCTGAGATGAAGTGGTAGAAGAGGATGCTGAACCTACTTTGTCCTCCAAATTTCCTCAAGTTCTTTCTTCTGTCAGAGCCTGATATTTATTTGCAAGGACAACATCAGAAGAATTGTAAACCCTTCTGCCTAATTTAGGTTTGGGTGGGAGAGTTCTCATAGACCTCTTTCTAGTCACTAAAGTTATAGGAACAGGTGGAGGCATTCAGTTATTCATCATCTTCAGAAAGCTAATTAGCATCCATAATAGGGTCTTCCAAAATGTCAATTGTGGCCCCAGACTCCTGCATAAGTTCAGCAAGTATTGTAAAACTAGTTCTTTTAATGAAAAGTAATTTTAGCGCAAACACAAATTTAATCATGATTGTACAAATTTAATTTAGCACTATCATTAAGCATCACATTCACTATAATGGAAATAGTGTTAAAAGGACTAATTAGTTTAAATTAATTTTAGGGCTAATTAGTTCTTCAGTGAAAATAGCAAACAATATTTGACAGTGAAAATGTACAGTTTTACTGTGTCTCAGGCTGCTCTATGACCTCTGTCTGTGGGTCTATAGCTTGCTCTTCTGCAGTTGTTTTAAGTTCAGGTGGGACCTGCTACTTCAAAACTGTCTTGTGATTCTGAAATATGTGGTGCAATTGGAGGGGGTTGAGGGTCGTTTCTGGGTAGGTGGTGGAGGAGCTTCCTCCCTTTGACCTCCAGTTTCTTCTTTTCAAACTTGTACCACCATTTCTTTTTGAATCCAGTCCAAAAGATCATCCTGGTCAGGTCTGTCTTGCCTGTTGAGGGTTGCCATAGGCAGTGGTGTCATTAGCCCAACAAATGGGTACATGGGTCCCCCCAGTTTATGCTGGTGCCCCCTCACTCTTTTTACCCAGCCAGCAGTCATAATAAATTATTATAATAAATCCACAACAGTGAGGCAGTGCCACTGTATGAGCCAGGCAGCCAGCTGTATTGTACCACCTTCACCACTCACCCTCCGACTCTGCCCTACCTTCTCCTATCTCAGCTCAGCTGCAGTCATCTGCACTCACTCAGCAGTCATCGCAGTGCAGATGGGCTCTCCGCCATCACACTGTAGTTAACTGAGCTGAGACAGGAGAGCCGATGCCAGCCCAGATGATCACCACACTGAGTCCCTTCAACCTCAATGCTGAGTGCACAACCACCCCCAATGATTCTATGCTTGCTCTCGGTGGTCGGCCATGCGGTGTCCTCACAGGGCCAACTACTGTTCGGCTCCTGCATCATGAGGGACAGTCGGGGGGTGGAGGCTGCCTGCTGGGTGCTGTGGGCGTGGAGGAGTCAGTGATGAGTTACTACTGGCATAATCCTGCTTCAATTACGTGTGGCCATGTGGGTTGGCAATGATTTTTAATTGGAGCAGGTGGAGCTGGATGTGGAGGACCTTTCAGTGTGTGGCCGTCATTTTGTTTTGTGCTCTGACTGAGTTAGTGTAGCTTTACACTGAACATTTGAGCAAGTGCAAATGCGAACAGTGGAGGCCTACTACAGGCCTAGTAGCAGAAGTAGCCAAGGCTTTGGCTAGCTAGCCAATGCCTGTCCGACTGAATGATATAAAATAAAACATAATATATTAGAAAAAAAATAAGGAGACTAGAGGTGGGAGTCGGAGAAGGGAGGGCGTGTAGTAGGTAGGATTCTAGGAGAGGAGACAGGGAGTAAGAGAGAAAGTTGGAACACTCAGCTCAGGACTGGAATTGATGAGGAGGTGGGAGGAAGTACTGTCTGACTGAGGAGAATAGGATTTCATTGTGACTGATTTTTTTCCATCTCTCGACACTGTCACTGTAGTGTGAGTCTAAGAAGACCAGCAGGAGTTGAGCTGTTGAGAGGAACCTGCCTGGTCACCAGGGCTGCAAAAAATCAACATATTAATACAGATTAAGATACGACACACATCTGAGTGTCTCTTTAGGAAAAAAAGAAGGCGTTGTTGTAGTGGCTGGGAACTGACCGGGAGTGAGTGGGTAGTGCATGTTGTGAAACAAGTGAGCAGGCCAGGCAAAGCCACAGCATAGGAGCTGAGTAGTCTCTGCTGCACTTACAACTGGCAGGCCACAGTGCACACTACAGTTTAAGATAACCCCCCCACCCAAAATAGAAAATATTAGAGAAGAAGCTGAGCCTCAGCCAAAGGGAACAGGAGACAACTGATAGCTCAAGCTGGCAACCTGTACGTGTGTATTTATGTAAGAAGTTTTGTGTTTGCCCACCACCACCATCAGTAATTTCCTGATCGTCCACAGTCTTGGGATATACAGCCCCAGAAAAAAAATTATCAGGCAGGGCTTGTTGCACTGCCAGTAATGACCTGCTAGCCCATGGTCTTGGGGTATATAGCCCCAGAAAAAAAGGCAGAGTAGGTGTTTGCCTATTAGTACTGTCACAAATTAGTCAGTTACTTACAGACTTGGGTTATAACCCCCAAGAAAAAAAGTAAACAGGCAGGGTTTGCGACTCCAGCATAGAATAATAAATCATCACTTTAATTATTTTGACCTCCAACTGAATTAAAGTAGAACAACATCCAAAACAAAATGGGTTGAGACATCAGGTCTTTCTTTAATATGGGAGCCACCAGCAAAAGGCCAAGAATAAGTTTTTCATCAGCATCCTCTTCATCTTTGAATGAGACCATGTGCACAGAAATAATAACTGATAACAGTGCATCTTGTAATGAGCAAACAGCACTGAAACAGTAAGTCATCTAGTTGACAGTATTGTTAATACTAACAGCACTACTACTAGTGCATTAATTGAACAGTCTTGTAGTAGTACTACCTCCTCTATTGAGTTAGACTTGACCCAGGCCCTTCCAGTACCTCACCTTGATGATAACCCTCTGCTGATCTAGGCAATAAAGAGAAAGGCTCCAGGCAGCCTGTGACCACTTTCAGTACCAAAATGTATGGAGGTAAAAAGCGGAGCTTTAGCCATCATTGGTACAAAGATTTCTGTTGGTTGGAGTACAGCTGTGAAACACAGAGTGCATTCTGTTTTGCATGTAGATGCTTCATGAATGGGCAGGGATGTGCTGATGAAGCTTTTACTACTCTAGGATTTCAGAACTGGAAAATGGCATTGGAGAAATTCAGAGCACACACATCAAGTCACTCTCATAGAAGTGCAATGGCTGCTTGGTCTGCATATACGTGCACACAGGAAATGGGTAACATCATGGTACAGGTAGAAAATGGAAATATTAAGGAAATTCAGCAAAGAAGGGATTACATGAAAAGAATAATAGAAGTCACTCTACATTTCGGTCAGCTAGGGTCACTTTTCCGTGGTCACAATGAGGTTGAGACAAGTGTTCATAAAGGAAACGTCAAGGAGACTCTAGATTTGATTAAAAAGTTTGATAGAGTTCTCCAAGTTAATGAGTCCATCCTGTCAAATGCAACATGCATATCAGCTGAATCACAGAACAGTCTGATTCAGTGGTGCATCCTGTATTAAAGATGCAATTATTCAAGAAGCCAACAATGTTAAATTTATCAGTTTTATGTGACGACTCTTGAGACATTTCTTGTCAGATACAAATGAGAGTATGTGTCATATATGTTCATAACCATAAACCTGTCACATGTTTTCTATGTTTCATTAAAATCTCAGAACTTGATGCAAGGGGATTGTGTAGTAACATTAATGACACCTTGAAAAAAATGTGATATTTTTGAGCCAGCTGTTAGTTTTGTTGCCCAAGCTTATGACGGTGATTTTGGGGATAGAGGGCAGTCCACAGCAACAGAGTATTTGCACCTGCATGTGGGAGTTAGGGGATTGGGGGTCCAGAAGACCATCAGGGATGGGGTTTGCTGTCTTATGGGTGACATTGTGGATGAGGGGGGTCAGTATGTGCACTGCTTTTAATTGTACTATTCTATATGGCACAAGCACCCCAAAGGGTACTCACATACTTTTTATGGTATTTGCCTGATGCAAACAATGCCACTTCCTGGCTTCTGGTTCACCTCTGGCACCCTCCTGGCCTCCTGTTTCTTCCCCCCAACCATCCCAGCCCTTCTAGTATTGCACCAGGTTGTGGTAGGGTGGCTTCTTACCTGCACCAAATTCCATAGATGCAGCCAATTCTTTGGCGCATCTTGTGGTCTGAGGCAAACTGGGAGTTTGATGCAGGGGCCCTACACTTTACAAAATCTGGCACAAGGTCCCTGATGCAACTGGGGTTTGTCACCACCCTAGAGTGCAAGCAGCGTCACTGTAAGTGTTCTTTGAAAATTGGGCCTGACAACTCAACTGCACAGAACAAAAGCAATGTCACACATTATTAATTGGCCACCACAACAATGAGCAAGAAAATCCAAGTCATGACAACACCACAAAAGCACCACATGACCTGCCAAACTACTGTATATATTTACAATAGAAGTGATTCACCACAGAATAAATGTGGTATACTTTCCTGCTCCCAACTAACAACAAACACACAAATCCCACACCTCCATGTAGGCAACAATTCCTTCTTTTTCCATCAACCAACAGTCAACAACAAAAAAAATATTTTAAATTAGGAAAAATATGGAAATTTTCACTTAGCTGTGGGAGCACAACACACACACACACACACACACACACACACACACACACACACACAGACACACACACACACAGCCACTCTGCTACTGCAAGCATTCATGTGTTCAGCTATGCATGCCAGCACAAAGGAAATGATTGTGGAGTATCTTGAATCGAGCATGTTACAACACACAAGGCAACACAGACTTATGGTGGGGGGGAGGGGGGCAAGAGATCATGTCAGATAAATCTGACAGATTTCTTTGACTGCTTGACTAGGGAAATAGGTCAGCGTGGGTCGTGGGCATGGCCTACTTAATTTTCAATAAGGCTTTCAACAGTGTTCTACATAGGATGCTTATAAGGAAACTAGGCAGCTTAAGGATGGATCCAAAAGTGGTAAACTGGGTAACGAATTGCTTCAGAGATGGGTAAGAGTGGGTGGTGATAAATGGAGTTCATGCCAGGGAAAGGAGTGTGACCAGTAGGGTGCCACAGGGATCAGTATTGGGACCAGGCCACTTTAATGTCTTTATAAATGACATTACAGATGAGCTGGAAAGTAAGACCTGACTCTTTGTGAATCACACCAAAATCTGTAATATTGTGCACACTCCAGAGGGAGTGCAAAACATGGCAGAGACCAGAGAAAACTCAAAGAGTCATCAAGGGCAAAGCAGCTGGATTTCAATGCAAAGACATGCAAAATCATGCACTTAGGGTATAGAAAATGAGAGGCAGAGTATATGAGAGAAGAGGTACTGACAGTCAGCAAACAGGAAAGGGACCTGGGAGACACCGTATCTGATTATATCAAGGTGGCCAGTGGTATGTTGAGGTGCATAGGGAGGGTTATCACCAGCAGAAGGAGGGAGGTGGTGTTGCCACTGCACAGATCACTAGTGAGACCCCACATGGAGAACTAGATCCTGTTCTAGAGACCATATATCAGGAAGGTCATAGACACAGTGGCAGCAGTACAGAGGAGGGCAACAAAAATGCTGCAAGGTCTGCATCAGAAGCCCTGTGAGGAGAGACTGAAGGCCCTCAATATGTTCACTGTAGAAGAGAGAAGAGTGAGGAAGGATATGACAGAGACCTATAAATACCGCTTAGGGATACATAAGGTACAGAAGCAGAGTATTTATCAGAGAAAAGAATCCACAGAAATTAGACGACATGCAATAAAACTGAAAGGGGGTAAATTCAAGATAGATGTCAGGAAGTACTTCTTCACTGGAAGAGTGGTGGATGCCTAGGTCAGTTTTCAGGCAGTAGTGGTGGTGGGGAGAAAACAGTGGTGGGCTTCATGCATATGTGGGATAGGCACAAGGAAATCTTAGTGAGAAGCGGGGGGAGACAGAAATCAAGTAGGGTCTGTGGTGTCAGTGTGTCAGTATAAGCAGGCAAAAAAACAAAATCTGGCCAGAACCAATAGGATTTGAAAAATGACAGCTACCACTTTCATGAGGTGCTGTAATGATATTTCTATGTTGTGAATTTCAGGTAAAAATATTGAAATTTACCAAAGTTACAAGCCTACATTTGCAAAATTCAACATAGGCTCATACCATTGTTGTTTATAAATATTTTTACACCAAATGTTCAACATAGCTGTCTTATGACCTCACCTCATGAACAAGGGCAGAAAAATTTTTTAACTCCTGCCTGAAAGGTGATTTTGCGCAGGGACTGCAAAATCACCTTTCAAGATGTAAGAAAAACATTTTGGCCAGGATTTAAAAAATGATAGCTGTCACATCCACACAGTGCTGTAAAGATACGGCTGTGTCGTGAATTTTGGGGAATAATATGGAAAATTACTGAAGTTATGAACCTGCATTCACAAAATTCTGTGTAGGCTCATATCTTTGTTGTTTTTCAATATTTGTATACCAAATTTTCAACATAGCCTTCTTATGATCCCACTTTGAACAAGGGCAAAGAAAATGTTCAGCTCCTGCACAAAAGGTGATTTTGTGCAAGGACTTTCAAATCACCTTTTGGGACAGATCTACCTAATGACAATGCAATTGTTAATGAGGTGGGGTAGCAAAGAAGGCATGTTGAAAATGTGGGGCAAAAATATAAAAAATTGGCCAAGTTATGCCACTTAGTTCAAAACCTCATAGAAATACATTGAACAGCATACTTGTTTCCTCAGTTCACGGTCTGGCTTTGAAGATGAAGATGTGTCTGTGGTCCTGAGAAGATGACAGGGTTGGATTTCCCCATGGGTAAGCAAGGACTTGGTGGGTGGGGAGGGGATAATAACAGCACAAAAGACATTGAATGAGGGATTTCTTTTTACAGGTAAAAAAAAATGCAAAACACATCAATGGATGGATTTCTTGTTATAGGAAAAAAAAAAAAAACACAGACCGAGGATTCCTGATGCAACACTGGGGAGTTGTGCACCCCTTGTGTCAATGTTATGTTTATGGGAGGAGGGGGTAAAATGTGTAGAATGCTCAATGATACAGTGGATTCATTGCACACTCTTGACTCTTTCTCCCTGCAGTGCAATATTCATGACTTTGAAATGCAACCACTGTATAATACAGCCTTCTATCCATTTTAATCTGTCAGTATGAACACATACATAATTTTGTCTCCTCCTGTATTCACGGCACTTCAGGTCACTGACATGCACATCATGAGCGCGAGACACAGATAGAGACACTCAGCGCCCTGCAGAGGAAAGAGACAGATATTCTTCACTACCTATGTATTCTGCCCTCTCTGTCTCTGCCTCTCTCTCTCTCTCTCTCTCTCTCTCTCTCTCTCTCTTTCGCTCTCCTGACTACTCACTATATCAGGGACACACACAGAGCACACTTTGGGCAATGAGCACTGTGGCTCCTGTGCTCTCTCTCTCTCTCTCTCTCTCTGCGGTAACATTGTCATGGGCTGCCTCCCAATGTGGACCCACTGTGTTTCCTTCTTTGCTGGCTGTGTGAGTGGCACAGACACCGAGAGTAAATTTCCCCCTGGTGACTGCTGAGCTGAAATTTTTCTGTGCCATTCTTCTTGGGGAAAATGTTGCTGTGTCCTGGAGCTGCTGACTGTATGTTCCTGTCTCTCTGTTGAGTGGGTCACTCCATCTCTCTCTCTCTCTTTCTCCATTTCCACACCGCATCATCAGCTGCTCACTCTTGCCAGGAATTTCTGCCCAGAGAGAAATTTTAGAAATTGACAGTTTTGATCCTGTCTCAGTAGCTTTTCTGATCTGAGAGAAGGTGCAATTTTTACATAAGTTGCTAAACGACCAACTGGCCTCACATTTTACTAGATTGTCTGGCTAGATAGCAAAAACCTTGGAAACCATTAAGCTTTATCCGCATACATGACCATGTTTCTTATAAAAAAATATGTGAAAATCATTAATAAAGTTTAACCATTCTATGCTGTATTTAAGGATAAACCTGTAATATTCCAAGACATGATTTTATAAAAGGGCTGTTTGAGATTTGGCTCTGTAAAGGTTATTGTACCATCTGGGTCTTAAAAATAAGTATTTGTGGAATGTGGTCAATGTGAAAAAAATACTTTCAGGCTTGTTTACAAAAGGGATACCCTGCATATTGTTAAATGGGCCTTGTTGATAAGTTTCCTAATTTTTATGATGTCCACCTGTCGATCATCTCTTCTTACTATTATAGAACTTTGATAGACTTCAGAATCTATATTTAGGTTCACTAAGTGACTACCAAAATTATCCAGTGTAGGAGCTTCAGTTTGAATGTGTCTGCCACCACAAATCAAACAGTGAGTTAACAAATTCCTCTATTAAGTGTCTCAAGTATTTTAAAGCCCAATTTAAAGGTGAATATTTTGAGATTAAGAAACAAATGGATGACTCTAAATTTCTATAAGTCTCATTTCTTTCCAGCGCCAAACCAAATATGATCAACAGTATTGGTTCTGATCTAATGTGTCTATAAGCTTGTTCCTGGGACATAAAGAAATGATCCTAGTTAAACAAACTTACAGATTCAGCAAATCATTCCCAACTTAAATAATCAAATGGGATATTAGATTTCAGTCTATGGCTTTTTACTGCTGAATGCCAAGATATTAGAGGATCCATTTTTAATGTAAGTTTTTTCAATCTTTTAAATGCATCCAAGGTTAATTTACCTATAACAAGATCTTGTAATAACATAGACACTATTATGTGTATCATTTACTGTATTTCTCATAGTACAGTATATAATACATTGTCTTATTATTGCTATGTGTAATTTCCAACTCAACTATCAGTAAATGTTGTACAGTGGAGCCCTAATAAATGCACACCCTTGGGAAATAAAACTGTTGTGCATTTAAGTGGGCAGACAATACTTTATCCCACTTCACAGATCACAGCAGGTCAACACACACTTTCCATGCTGTCTGTCATAGTAAAGGCCCTTTAGGGCCACAGGAGTTATTCAGGGATGTACATCAGAGCAACTGACTCAACTTTACCTTCTCTGTTCCTCGCTGCCTTTATCAGCTCTTTCAGGATCCCTACAATTCTTCACTGGAAGTCCTCTGCTAGCTGCTTGTCTAACTCTGGTATACCACTAAGCTAAAAACATTTCCAGTGTGGAATTCCTTGAGGCTAAGAGCAAAGCTAAGCCTCAGGGTGTGATAAGTAGGTCAAATAACACTTTATTCCATCATATGAATGTGCAGTTAAGCAGGAGATGGTAATCTGCTGGTAGTTCTGTTCTCTTAAGCAGGATGCGCACTTAAACAGTGTGCACTTATCAGAGTCTTTTAAACAAGAAAGTATGGGATAAAATATGGGAAATGATAAAGTGTTCAGTTAAGTGGGATGTACACTTATCCACTGTGCACTTAAGTGGGCTCCACTGTAATATTATCTTCAATGAATCAGTCATTTTTTTTGAATATGCCTGTTATATATAGAACCATTTCAGTTTCATTCAAAACAATATTAGCAAAGCTCTCCTCTATAAAATTAAATTTCTAATCGCTTTTAATACCTCCAATATTGACAGAACCCATTAAGTTACAAATCCCCATGCTGTTTAGTGGGGATTAATTGTCCATCCAGTGTTTTATGAAAGGTGGTCAATATCAAACCTGACTTATTTTTACCAAAATATATTTGCTGTTTGTTAATTGAAACACTTGCATCCCCTGATATATTGCAGTTGTCACTGTTTTTCCATTTTTACCTCATTTACTTTTTCATTTTTATTCATTAACCCTATCTGATTAATAATATTTTTTCACCCTTGGAATAGCTGGAATTTCAACTTCTGAAAAGAAAATATTCTTTTCTGATGGTTTAACTGCACTCAATTTCAATAGCACTTGATTCATTGTCCCGGATTTCCCCTTTTCCACCACAAAAGACAAACTATTTATATATTGTTGTGCTCTGATTGGCAATTAATTTATTATATATCATGCTCTCCTTTACAATTCCAATCATCATTTATTATTGTTTCTTCCATAATTGTATCTTTATTGTATCCATATATATCAATCTCTGATCCTCCCTCTTTCTTCATCTTCTCGATCCCCCAGGTGAAAACCTGGGTGCCTTCTTCTTCTCTTTTCTGTTAGGTAACGGTGAGAACCGAGACCGCTTTTCTCCTTCAGTTTCTTCTTCTCATCATATTCCTTTTCCTTTCCCTCCCTCCTTCCCCCTTTTGTTCCCCCCTCTGCCATCCACCTCTAGCAGTCCATATCCTTCCTACCAGACAACCTCTGCCATCCACCTCTGGCAGGCAAAACCTTTTTCCTCATTAAACCATTATGTGCTCTTTTTTTAGATGGGTGGGTAGGAGGCAACAAAAGCTTCAGCAAAAAGTGGCTGAACCACCGCTGTGTTGACCATTATGTACCCCTTTCTAGCCCCTTCCCTTCCTGTCTACCTACCTATTATTCTGTCCCCATCTGTCCCTCCCCTTATCTCCTCCCCTCCCTCTGAACACACCACCTTGTTTTACAGGGGAAGGGTGCACCTGGACAACTTGGTCTGCCCCTTAAAGGGCAAACTCTATTGTCCTGGATTTCCCCTTTTAACCCACAAAACACAAACTATTTATATGCTGTTGTGCTCAGATTGGCAATTAATTTATTATATATCATATTCTCCTTTACAATTCCAATCATCGTTTATTATTGTCTCTTCCATAATTGTATCTTTATCGCATCCATATATATCAATCTCTGATACTCCCTCTTTCTTCATCTTCTCGCTCCCCCAGGTGAAAACCTGGGTGCCTTCTTCTTCTCTTTTCTGGTAGGCAATGGTGAGAACCAAGACCACTTTTTCTTCTTCAGTTTCTTCTTCTTCTTATCATATTCCATTTTTCTTCCCCCCTTCCCTCCTTTCCCCTCTTTTTCCCCATAGTCTGTCTCCAGCTTGCATTGGATGGCTGGATTTCCTCCCCTTTTTAGGTACCTCTTCTCCTCCCCCTTTTGTTTTTTTTTTTCCTTCTTGTCTCCTCTGTGCGTCTATGAATCCTATCATCTCTGTGTTAAACATGTCTATTGCTAAGTCTGACAAGTGCACCCCCTCTGATCTATAAAAATCCTCTACCCATTCTTCCACCCCTCCCAGTATTACATTCCCACCCACCTTTCTTATCATGGTTCCTACCCTTCTGTTCATCTTTCTCCTGGCCCTGTCTATTGCTATGTGAGTGAGTTCATCTCTCCATTCTCTCCTTGGTATCATGTCAGACCAGGCTATTGCCACCCCTGGCCACCATTGTTGTATTTTCTCCAAGTCCTTTTTGTACTTGCATATACTGCATGTGTCTACCCATGGCTTTCCACTGATGTCATTCCCTTCCAGGTGTATAATAATTAAATCTGGAGTGGGTTGCCGCTCTTTCATCTCCTTCAAGGTAGGAAGAAGCTGTCCCCATATCATCCCTCATATGCCACGCCAAATCAACCTACATTTTCTTATGTTCTGGTACAGTTGTTTTCCCCAGTCTTTTTCTCAGCTCTCTTTTCTGCCAATAAATGTAGGAATGCCCGCAGATCCGTATTTCGGTGATCCTCCCTCTACCTATATGATTTAAGCAAAATATACATCTTAAACATCTTCTGGCTCCTTTTTGCATTGCCCCCTTTTCATTTTATTTAACCCCCATCTCTCCCCCTCCCTCCACTCTGGTTCCACACCTGTAAAACAAAACACAGCTGACATGTTAATCTCCAAATTGTAGTGCTTGAATATACCTCTTATAGCTGGCAGACTGCCATCACCCTTTTTCCAACATGTTGGTCACTGTTTCTCCTGTCGCTGCCCATTGTGAGGCAGACTCTATTCAAAAGGAGTGAGATGAATACTTGTCAGGGTTCTCACCCAAAAACTCCATGCCTTTTTTGAGCATGACCATTACTTGGTAGCTAGTCACTTTCTTCCCATCCCCATGCACAAATAATCTCCTTTTCCTTTTCCCACGCTCTGTGACGTAAGCCCACAAAACCTTTACTGGGCACACTGTGCCGTCTACGTGAAGCTTGATGGCTACAGTATAACCTTTCTCCTCTCAATCTATTTTTGACCTCTTAATTCTCAGCTGTATTTCGTCCCTCCCCCAGCTTATGTCTTCCAGTTCCAATCCCCATTCTTCATCCTTTCTGCCATGCCCTACTGCCTCACTCACTCTGAAGGCTACTGCAAACATTACTAAATAGATTGCGTGGAATAACTATACCTCTCCCTTAGATCTGCAGATCGCTGGTAATACGCTCTTAAGTTTTGTTAGCCAGTGTTCTGCTATTGGTCGACTACAGTCTTTCAGTCTTTGTTTCAGCCTACTCCACCCCTGCATCATTCTTCTAATCAACATTGACCTGGTCAGGTCCTTCCACTTTTTTAGGGTGCAAACTAACTAATCCCTGCTGGGTAAACTCCCATAATGGTGTGAGCCATTCCTTTCTGCCATTGGTCCACAGTGAATTTCCCTAACTGTGCCTCTGTAAGTGGTCCACTTACCTCCATGTGATGTGTCTTCCTGAATGTTTGCAACACCCGCCAAGCGCCTTCGTAGACCCTCAAGGTCCATGGTACCCAGCAGCTGTGAAACAGCACTTCGTCTCCCTCTTGCCAACATCCCAGATATTCATTGGTGTGGGTGTTTTCCACTCCTCTGCTGTTTGGGACAGCATCTGGAAATTATCCAGCTGCAGATGGGAAAGGCTGTCAGCTAAGGTGTTTTCCTCCCCTTCTATGTGCTGAGCCCTGAATGAAATATTCAGTTGCAATGCCCTTAATACCAGCTGTCTTAACACCCCCATGACTGTCTCAGACCTGGCTCCTCTGTTGTTTAATACCTCTTCCACTGACTTGTTATCACACCAAAATGTAACCTTCTGGTTCCACAATTCTTCACCCCATACCAGTGTGCATGCCCAGATGGGCATAATTTCTATCAGTGTGATGTTCTTTACCTTCCCTTCCTTTGCCCAACTTTCAGGCCATGGCTCCGAGAACCATTTTCCTCTCAGATAATCCCCCATTCCTAACCCCCCTGCTACATCTGTATATAGTTCAAGGTCCTTATTGTAAACCTAATCCTTTTCTCAAAAGGAACAGCCATTATAGCTGCTAAGGAATTCTTCCCACACCTTAAAATCCTCTTTTACCCCTTTTGTTATGTCCACCAAGTGGTGTGGCCTGGTTATTCCTGCCGTGGCCCTCGCTATCCACTTGGTGAATGTCCTACCTGGCCCTATTGCCCTGCAAGCAAAGTTGAGATGACCTATAACTTGTTATACCTGTCTCAATTGCACCTGACTCCTGCTCGTGTGTAACTGAAAGAGTTCTTTCAGTTTGCTCACTTTGTTGTCAGGCAATCTAAACACCTCTCTCCATGTTTCAATTTCTATACCTAGGAACTCTAACACTTTCCCGGGGCCTTCTGTTTTTTCGGGCACAAATGGTACTCCTAGCTCCATACACAGTTCCTAGAAGCTGGTCAGCATCCCTTCTATCTCCTTCTTACCACTGCCAATTAACAAGAAGTCATCTAAATAATGTATGACCATCTTGTGACCTGTTTTTTTCCTGAAATATCCACTGTAAACAGGTGCTAAACGTTTTGAATGTAACACAGGATATGGAATAACCCATTGGCATAGCTTTGTCAAAATAGTATTGGTCCCCAACATTGAAACCCAATAGATCCCAATTCTCTCTCCTTACTGGTAGTAATTGGAAAGCAGACTCTATATCCGTCTTGGCCATCCAAGCATCTGGAGTCCCTCTGATAATCTGTACCGCATCCTCTAATGTGGCATAGGAAACCTTACTGTGTTCCTCACTTATAAAATCATTCACTGATTCCCCCTCTGGAAATGAAAGATGGTGAATCACCCTGTATTCTTTGGGACTAAGCCCATTGCCCCTGGCCCTCCCAAAAGGGCTGGTGTCCTATTCCTTGACTCCCTCCTCCTTGAGCCCCCTGTGTCATGTTTTCCTGCATCTGCTCTCAGGGTGGGTTCCCCCACATCCCAAACAGGTATGCCGAAATTAGCACTGAGGCCATGAGCAAAATGGCCTATTGTACCCTCAGGAACACTTCTGAGGTACTCCCCTTTCCTAATTCTCCCTCAGGTGTGAATTGATCAGTTACATAGTCTGTCCATAAATCTAATTGCTTGGTATCCCATCTCGCATCCCCATATGTCACCATTCTCTGTCAAAAGAATTTGTCAGAGTATATCCACCCTAACCCTTCTTTTGCCTTAGCCCTTCTTATTATCAATGAGTACGTAATCAGCAGGATGCCCAGTTCTGGTTTCTTTTACTGCACTATTGCAGAGTATGTGGCGAAACCCACAAACCACCCATCCCATCCCATCCCATCTCTTTCCCTTCATAAATTTGTCCTCCTCCTTCTTCCCCAACAACATTACAGCTGCAGCCTTCTCGCTCTCCCCGATATTCTCTGTTTCTTCATATTTCACAGCAACCTCTCTGCTTACTAAGGTGAATATGTCTACATACTCCCCTTTCCTAATTTTTTCCTTCGTCACCAGTGGTACATGCTCCCCTATTCTCATCCCTGAGGCTCCTGTATCTCTTGCTCCTTTACCCATACTGTCAGTCATTTTCTCTGCTTTTCCCATTGTTTCTTTTTCAGCCCTGATCTCGGCTAAGGCCCATTCCATCAGTCCCAAACCCCCAGTCCTGAGGGCTGCAATAATTTGGCCTATGTAGTCTTTTATGCTCTCCTCCACCGAGCCTAATACTTTACCGGTGGGCTTGTCCATTTCTTGTGGCCTGTTGTCTTTGGTATACCCTGGTCTGGTGTCTTGTGGCTGGGTGCTTGTTTGAGGTGGAGGGACCACTGTGCCCAGGGTTTCCGGTATGGGTTCTAGTAGTGGAACTTCCACCTGTTCTCAGAGAGGTACTGGTGGCTCTGGTACTTGGTGCAGTGGTGGGACTGGGCTGACTGCTCGGGGATGCACCACCTGTAGTGGCTGCGGCCTTCTTGGGCTGCATGGCCTCCCTGCCAGCCTTTTTCCACTGCCCCTTTCCCTTTTCCTACTTTCCTTTTCTCCCAGATCTCCCCAGTTCCTCCCCCTCGACCATCTGCCGCATCTTATTGGCCTTTTCCGCTAATTCCACGATCGCCTTGTAGGCCTCCTCTTTTGATGGCCTATTCCTCTCTGGTGCCATCTCTTCTTGGGTACCTGTATAATTGCCGTGCAAAGAGATGAAAAAAGATGTCTTCATTAATGCCCCATAATGCTATTATGACCTCGCCTCATTTTTGCCCATGACATGCTCTTACTTTTGTCCTCTTATAAGTATTTATATGTATATTTGTATATATATATATATATATATATATATAGATATACTGTACACATTCTATTTGTACCCTTCTGTCCGTGCCACCCTATCCCCCTTTTTATCCTGCGTCTGTGCCATTCTATTCCCCTGTGCCAGTCCTCCGCTCCTTGTATTGCTCCGTCTCTCCTTCCTTTCCTTCATTATCATTTTCCCTTTTTTGTATACCCCATTTCACCTCGGATAGGCCTCTGCCTTGTCTCTGCCTGTCTCTGTGGGTGTCAGAGGCTAAAGGCCCTGTCACGTGATCTGGCTTTCCAGGCCACTCATTGCATCCCATGCTCTGATTCTGCCATATTCTTGAGCCATTGAGGTCTTTTTTCCTGTGTATTGGTCCCTCTTCTGATCATTTCCTGGTAAAACGCATCTTAATGTGGCCTTTTTAGGCCCCTCCCTGTCCCATGTCCCCATGCTCATCCCCTGCCTCAATGACCTTCCTCCCCCATGGCCTACAGTACCTATTCCTTGTCCATCTCCCCAACCAACCTCCTCCGTTTGCACCCTGTGGCCCCTTGTCGTCCTTGAATCTGCCCTGCTCCAAAACTGCTTGTCCATATTCATGCTTTTTTCTATTCCTTTCAAGCCCAAGGCTCCACCACGTGGCTCCTGTGCCTTTGTGATCAGTCATTGCCTTTTTGATCGTTGGCATCTAATGTCACTAGGTGAAGTCCCTTCCCCTGTAGCTTGCTCCCTTTCTTTGTCCGCAGGCCCAGCGTCCTGCCCCCCCACCACGTGTGCTTTGGGACTCTCTCAGCCTACGCTGTCCCAAACCATGGAATTGGATCTCTTCCTACTCCTTTTTGTCTTTAAAAACTGGCACAGGGTCCTGCCTTATCTGTTCGTTACATGCCGTCCAAAACTTTCTTGGCCTCTGCTCCACCAACCAAATGGCTTTCAAAGTACTGATAGGTCCTAACCACGGCATCTGACATCACGCCGCGTGGCCTTAGCTTGCTCGGTCTACCAACAGCCGTTCCTGCTGGCCTGTCCTAAACCTTTAAATCTTCCTCCTTCCCAGGACCCACACAAACACTCTCTTTTCTCGTTAAATGCAAGCACAGCATCCTGCCTTTCCTCTTTGTTACATGGCACCCAAAGAAAGCTTTCTTAGTCTCTGTCCTACCACCAAAAGGCTTCCCAAAGCACTGTGTGGCCCTACCGTGGCATCTGACATCACACCGCATGGCCTTAGCATGCTCACTCTACAAACTGTCATTCCTGCAGGCCTACCCCAAGCCTTTAGTTCTCTATTTCTCAAAAACCACCAAACAGCAACCTTTTTTCTAGCTGAAACATTTCATTCCAGGATTCACACTCTCTCCCCATTCTCTTGCTTCTGTCCTGCAGCCTCCTACAAGTGACCTTTATTTCTTCTCCCTCTCCCTCACCAATGTTCGTTCTGCTTCCCCTCATTGGTCTATTAATCCTTTGTTCTACAAACTATTTAATACAGCCTTCGGCCCAAATCTTACTCTAAGATGCACATGCTGGGCCCAAGCACCTGCCACCAACTTTCCAGCTCGCTATTAATTTCATAGGACTTTTTCCACAATGTCATAGAAAACATCACCACAGGTTAAAACATTCTCTTTTTTTTTTTTTGATTGTCCACATCTTGCTGCCTTGTCCTTACCTTAATGGTGTTCTAACACAAACCTCAGCTACTGCTCCCACAATTCCACTGCCAATTTGACTTGCTGTAGTCTTTGAGGTAATAAGACCAACAAAAACTTCAGCAAAAGGTCACTAAACCACCAGTGTGCTGACTTTATGTACCCCCTTCTAGTGCCTCCCCTTCCTGTCTACCTATCTATTGTTATGTCCCCACCTGCCCCTCCCCTTATCTCTTCCCCTTCCTCTGAGCACACCACCTTATTTTACAGGGGAGGGGTGCACCAGGACAACTTGGCCTGCCCCTTAAAGGGCAAATTCTATTATTTCTGATTGGGATTTAATTTATTAGATTTGCTCCTCTTCCATTTTTATGTCATAACTGTTTCCATTATTAATATAAAGGCTATGTGTGACACTGCCAATGGTGTACATAATTCCTTCATGAGATTCAAGGGAAATTAAGCAAAAACTTCATCAAAAATAGATCACTTTCACACTGCAGTCTAGAGTTATCAGATTTTTTTAGGCAAAATAGAGGAATTATAGAATCTTGAGAAAGCTGGGTCTGAGGCACTTTACAGTTTAACTGCTTTCTCTTCCTCACAAAAAGAAACTATTATTTTATGAAATTCTCCTTCTTGCATTAATATTGAATTTAAATTGACATCTGTACTCAAAGGACTGAATAAACCCAGCATGATTTTTGTTATTTCTTGTGTATCATCGGGGATTAGTATGGGGAAGGGGACTGAAATTTAATTAGGTCCGGGAATTTTATTTCATTATTGTGGTAGATTTCCACCTGCACAATTTTCCCCCATGTTTTCTTATCCACATTTCTTTTTTTTTTTAAGTAATAATTGTTTCCTGTAATGAATCAATAGAAGTGTTATTTTTTTTCTTTTCCTCCTCACTATAAGATTTAACCTTTTACACCCTTTTAGACTGGTTGACTTAGCTCTGATTTCAATATTTGAAGCTGCTTTCAAATTGTTCAACAACTGATGATGGCCTTCAAAATAACCAGTGCCTTTCTTAGATAGTATACATTGCCTAACTAGAGCATCCTTCTCCTGATCATTCTCTGGTGTATCTAGACATATTGGTGGATTTATTTTTATCATTCCATTATTTTCTGTAAGGTCAGCTTTTGCAACCGGGGCAAAATTGCTACTTACCCCCTAATAAAAAGGATACACATACATTAAGTATGTACTCCAAACTCTTCAACCATTGTAGCAAAAAACATGATACCATAATATTAGGGAACTTCAGCATACCAGAAATAAATTGGTCAAATCACACATTAACCACCATGGCAGGAAATGATTTTCTGAACATTGTGGATGAATATAGCCTTCGGCAACATATCACTGGACCAACAAATGGGGAAAACACTCTAGATTTAGTACTTACAAATTTCAGTGAAAAATTCTTACATTACATCATGGACCCCTTATCAAATAGTGATCATAACACAATAATTATAGGGGTATGGTCACGCCCCTATAGTTAGGGTTCAGTCCTCACTTGTATGTTAAACTCAAAATGTTGAACTTTAATACCTTTTCAACTGTACCAATGATTTGCATGAAAGTTTGCATGTGTCATCAGTGAGAAATGATGTGGCAAGTTTCATTCTAGTCGGATGTGTGGGTGCGGAGATACAGATTGTGACAAAACGTGAAAATTATAAATATTTGGTGAAATTCTTTGTCACACCATTATGCAAAAACAGTGTGAAATTTTTCTCTGAAATGTTTAAAGTGTATGGTAGAATGCTGTTCAGCATGGAAATCCATGCTTACAACAGTGTTATAATGTATGGTAGAACGTTATCATCTAGTGTTTTTTAACTTTTCCTCACGTTGTTATGCCATTGATGTGATGTATTAGTGATGAAGTTGTTAACCCATCGATAATACGTCACATCGATGGCATAACAAAAAGGAATTACCATGCGTGTAAAATTCCAGCACCAGAACTGCAACCGTGAGATTCAAAATTGACTGCAACTGTCATATTCACAGTGAGCATTAACTCAAAACCACATAGTCACGTAAATGGCAGCAGCAACATTTTCCAAGCCTCTAAGTGAGGAACGCAAGGCATTTATTCAGCAGCAGCAAAACAAAAGAACATTAAAAAAAACAAAGTCAGATGTGAGGCTTTTCAGATCCTACCTGGCAGATGTGGGGGAGGCTCGCACAATCGGAGACATACCTGTAGCCGAACTAGATGTCCTGATAGCAGACTGCATCTATAAATTAAAAAGAAATGATGGTACCGATTACAAGCCATCAACTCTGAGGGGTATTTTAGGCAGTTTAGATCGTTATCTGCTAAACATCAGTTATGGGCATTTCATATTCCACAGAAATAAAAAAGACTTCTCTGAAACAATTGCTACCTTGTCTGCCAAGCAGAAATTCCTCAAAAAGTTCAGAAAAGGTAGCAAGCCCAACAGGGCAGAAGCACTTTCACCCGCAGACATTGAGAAACTTTATGAAACAGGGACATTAGGGCAACATAGCCCAGTGGCACTATTAAACATGCTTTTCTTCAATAATGGGCTTTACTATGCCCTTCGAACAGCGGAGCAGTATGCGCTGAGATGGGGGGACCTTAGCCTGCATAAAGACACAGATGGGTGTCAGTTTCTAGAGTACACAGAGCGCCAAACAAAAACTCGGGCAGTCAACAACCCAAGGGACATTAGGGCAGTGAAACTGAGGATGTATGCAAACACTGAATGACCTGATAGAGACCTGTAAAAGCATACAGCCTGTATGCATGTCAAAGACCACAAAGCATGCTCACAGCTGACTTCCCCTTCTACCTGTCACCAAATGTATATTTCAAGCCTGGTGTATTCATCTGGTTAAGGGCAATGACTCTTGGAGAAAATAAAATCCGCTCTATGATGCAGATAATAAAAACGTCTGCTGGTCTGCCACATGAAAAATGAATCACCAATCATTCCACCCGCAAAACGGCAATACAGCGACTAGTGGACTGTGCAGTTCCCCCCACGGAGGTCCAGCAAGTCTCTGGACATAAAAGCCTGCAGTCCATTAACAACTACAGCTTCATCTCAGAGGCAAAACAGAAAAGAAATTCTGTTATTCTCGGCGGGCACAATGTCACAGACTACCAGCAGCCATCCTCATCAAAATCTACTGCTCAATCAGTTTTGGAAGTAAACCCACAAGTAAATACAGCCCAAAAACTGTCCGATCTTACAAACTTTAACTTGTTCAGAGACAATTCTATATTACAGCATGGCAACATCACTGTGAATGTGAATAATTTTTTTGTACCACAGAAGCGAAAGCGAATCGCAGTGGTATCAGACTCCTCATCTGAAAGCGACGATGCCCACTCAAAAAAGGATTCTTTGTCACACATGTGAAATCCTTTGTCACAGATGTGTAATCCTTTGTTGCAAATGGGAAATCCTTTTTCATGCTTCCACCATCTTGTCTTTAGTTAGCAGTGGCAACAAAATGAAATACCTAAAACAACAGAGGGCTTTAGTAAACACCAACAGTTATGTTCATCTAATTGAGACCTGCAGAGTCCAATTCAGGGCCTAGATTTTATGTCTGCATGGGCGGAGCCTACAGCCATCTTATGTCAGCTCTAAAACAGGGCTAATGTGGGATGCTGCTGATTAGTAGTTTTGGAACTATTCTTCCAAAACCATAAAATAGTGCCCCCTGTTCCCTCTTCTCCCACTGGTGCACTTTGTCTGTTGGTGTGTTCTAGCCATCACTTCCACTGACTTGTTGCTGTCAGCCTGTGTCTCATGTCAGTGCTGTTTGTCTGCAGGTCATGCCATGCTATCCCCCGTATGTGTGTGCAGTAATGCAGTGCAAACACTGTGGCCCCTCTACTGTCTCTCTGTAGTATGCCAATTGAGGTTCCTTACTATGTGTGCTGCCACAGGCTCCCGTTGTTTAGTAGCTGCACTGCTGCTGACTGAGGGACAGAGAGAAAGAAAGGAGAGTCTACTGAGCTGTGACTGAGCTTCCCAAATTTGTTTTTCAGCAGAAAGCTATTAACTGTTGCTGAGCGGGGAAAACACAGCTAGTTCACAATCTATGACAATCACATAAAGAAGCAGAGCTGTAAATTGATTGTATAATGTATTGTCATCCTATAAAGAGAATAACTTAAAAACTGACTGCAGTTAATATGTTTCTTGAATATGCGATAGAGGGAGAAAGAAAGATGGTACCATTATCATAACTGTAGAGCATGTGTGTTATTGTTTTCAAAGCATATTGTCAATGTAACTGTACAATGCATTGCAGTCCTATAAAGAGAATAAATTAAAAATTGACTCTCGTTAATGAGTTTCTTGCAATGTGCCCCCTCCCCATCCAGCTGCAGAACACAACCCCGACACCCAGATGTTTACAGTAGCAAAGCAAACCTTAGAGTCCAGCAAGCTGAGTAATACCCTGTACTGAGTTACTCATTCTCTGGATGTACTGAGCTACTCATTCCTGGACTTGCACAGTGAGAGTGCTTTCCATTTTTGGTGAAAAGCAAGAAGAAAGCTGTTTCCATACCTGTCCTCAGTCGCCCCTTGAAGTATTGCTCAGCCTGTTTCATTGGGGTTAGACAAAAAGTTTTGTAAGACAGCATTTTTTTTTTCACATAAGTCCCGGGTAGAGATGCAATGAAATTAAATTCCGCTGATGAAGAGAATGCGAAGCGGCCACTTCACATTGTCATTCTGCTATGCGGAGTGGCCAATAGGAAAGGCTCACTTCACGTTATAATTATTACTTCGCATTGTCATTCAGCCTTAATGTGAAGTAAGGCAGAGTGACAACAACTCTGGCAGACCCCCCCCAGTGCTCCCACATACACACAGTCACCAAATTAATGTGCATCCTCAAAATACTACTGTCTTGTGTCCAGAAAACTCCCCAGTGCTGATGAAGTGAAATGAGAGCACAACAAGAAATAGAAAGTCTCCCAGAATTAATGGCACACTCAGTCATGCACACAGTGGACATGGTCACATCACACACAGACACTAGAATTAATGTACATACCCAAAATGCTACTGTCTTGTGTCCAGAAAATTCCCTAGTGCTGACAAAGTGAAATGAGAGCATAACAAGAAATGCAGTCTCACAGAATTGATGGTGCACTGCAAATGCACAGACAGACTAAGATTGAGCTGCACATTCAAGAGACACATACGAAAAGGCACAACAACACATAACCAGTGCTCACAAGTCACAAATCCAAATCTGGAAATGAATACCTTTAGCCAGCTGGGGGATTAGTGCACGACAGTAACTATCCACTACCAGTAAAGATACCACAAAGCAGTACAAAAAATTCATGCAGGTGCGGTGGATAGCAGGTTTACACTGTTGCAATTACTCCGTGGCACAATTAAAGATGTCTGATTTAATTGCATGCATTGCACACACACTACAAGTAATGCGTAGCAAATTGAAAACCTTTAGTAATAAAACCAAATATTTTAAACAGACAAATTATACACTGCTGCACCACAACAATCAGCAAAAAAAGTCAAGAATTACTGAAAATATTACTGTGTACATTAATAGAGTTATACAAGAAAAATATAACCAAAACAGAAAGATCGCCTTTTTCTCCCAGTTAATGTACCTACACCACAAATACGCCCCTTCCCCAAAGCACACTTCACAGTACACAGACTGACTGTTCTAAATTAAGAATTCAAAATCCACACACAGCAATAAACACTCAATGATATGAGCACAGAAGGGTTTCCTACAATCGATGTACTAAATTTTGAGCAAAACAAATGACTCAAAAAGGTATTTTAAACAGCTTTTAGAAGTTTTGAATCGCAGAGCTCTGAGATCAAACTGTCTCCAGCTACCACTACACACACACACTACCCAGGCCAGAACTGAGGCTGTACAGAACAATCTAGAGCCCATGTGACCTGCAATCCCATGAATCACTGCAGAATTTCATTTGGAGCTCAATTACAAAGAGAAGTGAAGTGAATTACATTGATTTCAATGTACTTCACCTTAAAATTGGTGAAGAAGTGGTTTGAGGAAGGCGGAATAACGCAAAGTCATTGGTTTCAATGGACTTTGCATTCCTCATTATGAAGCAAAGTACTCCGCTTCACATTGTGGTTTGTGGAGTACTCTGTGGATTCCATATTACTCCGTGAATCACTTCGTGGAATGAATTGGAGTCACTTCGCCCACCACTACTTACTGTACTGTAACTCACATGCTGTATAGGAAGGAACACAAATGCCTATGGTTGTACTTCCCCGATAAGCTGAGCCTGTATCATAAAACTCCCCAATTTAAAAACTCTTATAAATGAGTACAGTGATGGTGATTGGGTGAAGCCTGGAGAGACACTACAAAACAGGCTTACAATACATGCAATTAACTAGTAAAAAAATTAATTTTGTGATTCATGAAGTGATCATGAATCGTGATTTGTGACTTCATTTATGACCGTGATCATGAAGAACGTGATTCAGTGTGAGATAACCAATATGAAGCTGTATGGGAACGTGAATGCCTGGGGCTGTACTTCACCAAAGAGTTGTAGCACAAAACTCCCCAATTGAAAAACTCTTATTAATGAGTACAGTGGTGGGGTGGTGAAGCCTAGAGAGATACTACAAAACAGGATTACAATACATCCAAGTAACTAGTAAAAAAATAATTTTGTGATTTATGACGTGATCATGAATCATGACTGCATTTGTGACCATGATGATGAAGAACGTGATTTGTATCACGAATGACTCATGATGATGGCTCTGACTTAAAAATGCATATTAATGAGTGCAATGTTCATGCAGAGATATGCACCACACCAGTCCAGTACTCTGAAGGGAAGCCAAAGAAACAGCTGTGAATTAGGTTACAAATGGAGATTGGGCCCTAAAGAGATGCCAATGCACAGACAGATTAAGATTGTGCTGCGCACTGAAGAGATGCAAACACAAAAGCACAACACCTAACCAGTGCTCACCATCAGAAATTGATATCTGGAAAAGAATACCTTTGCCTCTTGGGGTGGGCCATGGAGGGGCAGTGTACTGCAGTAACAGTCACTTGTACTAGTACCAGTAAAGATACAAAGATACCACAAAGAAGTACAAAAATCATGCAGCTGCAGTGGAAAGCAGATTCACATTGCTGAAATTACTATGTAGCACAGTAAAAGGAGTCTGATTTGATGACACGCATCACACACATACTCACACACACGCACTAAATAATGCATAGCAAATTGAAAACTTCAGTAATATAACCAGTATTTTAAACAAACTAAAATTATGCACTGCTGCACCACAACAATCAGCAAAAAAATTTCAAGAATTATTGAAAATATTACTGTGTGTACATTAACACAATTATATAAGAAAATATCACCAAAACAGAAAGAACTGTCTTTTTCTCCAAGTTAATCTACCTACACCACAGATACACCCCTCCCCCAAAGCACACTTCCACTGTCTTTCAATACACAGACTGAATGTTGCACATTAACATTCAAAATCCATACACAAACAATAAACGCTTGATGATATGAGGACAGGAGGGTTTCCTACTATCGATGAACTAAGGTTTCAGCAAAATAATTACTCAAAAAGGCTTTTTAATAGCTTTTAGAAGGTTTGAATCACATAGAGCTCTCAGTTCCGACATGCACTACCCCAAACTGAGGGTCTGCAGAACAATCTAGAGCCCATGTGACCAGAAACCCCATGAATCACTGCAAAATTCACCTTTGGAGCTTAAAAACAAGGTGTAGTGAGGCAAAGTACATTGTTTTCAATGTACTTTGCCTTAAAATTGGTGGAGTAATGGTTTGGGAAGGCGGAGTACCGTGAAGTTATTGTTTTCGATGGGCTTCGCTTACCCATTATAATGCGAAGTCCACTGCTTTACATTGCGGAGCACTCTGCAAACTTGCCTTCACTCCAAGAATCACACTGTGGAGCGAATTGAGGCCACTTGGCCCATCTCTAGTCCCAGGGTCAGATTTTTGCAACCAAACGAAGGAGAGAGAGAGAGAGAGGGAGAGAGGGACAACACAGCCTAGACCATCCACCAAGTCTGCCAGTGTCTTTTCAGCAAAACAGAACACGTGTTCTGAGTTTTGTTTTTCTAGCTGTTGTATTTGTATAGTTATGTGAAAGAGCAGGCTCTGTGGGTTATATCAGCCTTTAATAGTAAGTAAGGAGTACATTTGAAGCAATCTTTGCAAGAAAAAAAAGGAGCTAAACTTCTGAACTTTGTTTTATTTTGCCAAAAAGAAACACCCAGACCCAGTGATTAGCTGCAGGCAGTGATCCTCCCCATCCAACTGCAGAATCGACTCCGACACCCACCCAATGCTAAAAAAAAGTAGCAAAACAAAAGAAACTTTAGAGTCTAGTTTTTATTTTGCTGTGTAAATCCTGAACCCCGGAGCTTGCAGTGCAGCGTATACTTGAAATATGATTCTGAGCTACAGACAAGGATGCCTTTTCATAAATTGTGAAATGGGAACCATGGAAAAGGATTTTTTTTGCAATTTTGTGAGAAAATGACTGCCCAGGTGCCCCCCTCCGATGTCTGATCACCATTCTGGTATAAAAAATATCTATTTCTCTAGTAGTCTAGTGGTCTCTCCACCTCCCCTGTTGTCTGATCACTGTCCAGTTGTATAAAATTAACTGCCTGGTAGTCTAGTGGTCCCTCCCCCAATGTCCCATCGCTGTCCCCATGTAAAAGAAAATATATTTCCTTGGTAGTGTAGCTGTCCCTCCTCCATTCACTGATTGTTGTACCTGTATAAAAAAAAATATATTATTCCCTGGTAGTCTAGTTATCCCTCTCCCCTTCCCTGTTCATTGATTGCCATTCCCATAAAAAAAATATATTATTCCCTGATAGTCTAGTGGTCCCTTCCCCCTTGTTCACTGACTGCTGTCACCATCTAAAAAAATCTATTATTCCTTGGTAGTCTAGTGGTTCCTTCTCTGTTTACCAATCTTCCACCTCAGGTAAAATAATATCGTATTCTCTTGTAGTCTAGTGGCCCTGCCCCCTTTCTGAGGATGATCCCTGTCCCATTAATTGTACAGTATTTCTATTTCCCTTGAAGTCTAGTGGTCCATTTCCATCCCTGATCCCCATCCCATGAAAAAACAATCAGATCCCTGGTGTTCTAGTGGACCCCCACCCCCTCACCCTTTGAGGTAGTCATCCACCACCCTGTTCTCCTTCCCGACTTTCTGTTGAGATTAGCCCTCCTCACCTCCATGGTTGTTTCAACTGAGCTGTGAATGAGTGTAATTTATACAGTATGCACTCTTTCACAGCTCAGTTGGTGGCCAGGGATGGAGGTGAGAGGAGGACTGTGCTGGTTGCTGGCTGGCAGTCAGGATGTTGGGGGGAGCGGGGTGGTGGGTGACTATCTGAACTGGGGGATGGTCCACTAGAACATCAGGGATCTGAATATCTTTTCATGGAATGGGGATCTAGAATGGGGAGGGACCATGGAACTACCAGGGAAATCGAAATATGATGAACAAAACAGGGATCGTCCTCAGAAAGGGGAGAGGGACCACTAGACTATCAGGGAATAATGTCTTTTTTTAGATGGGGATGGCAGTCAGTGAAAGGGGGAGGGAGCAATACACTACCAGGAAATAATATATATTTTTTATACAGGGATGATGATAGGTAAATGGAGAGGGGGGAAGAACCACTAGACTACCAGGGAAATATATATTTTGTTTATACAGGGATGGTGATCAGTGAATGGGGGAGGGGTGGGACAGCTACAGTACCAAGGAAATATATATTTTTATATGGAGACGGTGATCGAACATCATAGAAGTTGTCAGCAGATGGGGACCATATGATCCATCAAATCTGCCCTTGGTTTCCAACCCTCCCTTACTTAGCTGCTTGCTTGAGTATCCCACATTGTCTGTCCTATGCCCACTTGAATTCCTCCACCATCTTGGCTCCCACCACCCCCTCTAGCAGGCTATTCCATGGTTCCACAATGTGCTCTGTGAAGAAGAATTTCCTCATATTGCTCCTGAACTTTCCTCCCTTAAGTCTAAGGTCATGCCTTCTAGTCCTGTTGTAGTCTTTTATCTGAAAGAGGTTCTGCACGTGCACCCTATTGTTGTCATGTCCCCACGATTCCTGCATTGCTCTAGGGAGTATAATTTGAGGTCATCTAGTCTTGCCTTGCTTGGTTTCGGATGCAAGCCCTGCACCATCTTTGTTGCTCTTCTCTGTACCATCTCCAGCCTATGTCCTTCCTAAGGTGGGGCCTCCAGAACTGGACACAGTACTCCAGGTGAGGCCTTACCAGGGACTGATACATGGGCATGATTACTTCATGCCTTCTGTTTGTGATGCCCCTTCCTATGCATCCCAGGATGCCACTAGCTTTTCTTGCTGCCTTATCGCATTGTTTACTGACCTTAAGCTCATCTGATTTAATCACTCAGGGTCTCGCTCCTGCCTAGTAGCCACCAGCTGCCCTCCTCCAACTAAGTACAGATTTCCTGGTGACATTTTCCCAGGTGCATGACATTGCATTTTTTGCCATTGAATTTCAATTGCCAGGTCCTAGACCACTCTTCCACTTTTCTGAGATCAGCTTCCATGCTATGCTCTCCCTCTGGTGTGTCAACCCTTTTGCTGATTTTGCTGTCATCTGCAAACAGGCACACTTTTCCCATCAGTCCATCTGCAATGTTGATGATGAATATGTTGAAGAGAACTGGCTGAGAACCGAGCCCTGTGGGACCCCATTTGTCACCCTCTTCTCTTCTGACAAAGTGCCATTCACTAATACTCTTTGAGTTCTCCCACATAATCAGTTTCTGACCCAGTTCATTACCTCAGGCCTGACTCCCATGTACTCCAGTTTTTTTTTTTACTAGTCTCCTGTGAGGAACAGAGTCAAAAGCTTTGCTGAAGTCTAGGTAAACCACATCCACTGCCCCACGCTGAACCATGTTTGCCTGGCAGGACCTCCCTTCCATTGAAACCATGTTGATTTTTGTCAAGCTGACCAGTTTGCTCCAAAAAAAGCTACAACTGTTTCCTTCAGTAGGAACTCCATCAGTTTTCCCATGACTGACATCAGACTAACTGGTCAGTAGTTTCCTGGCTGTTCCTTGTTTCCACTCTTATGTAGTGGTACTACTGTTGCTCTCTTCCAATCCTCTGGCACTTTCCCACTCCTCAACAATTTGCTGAAGAGCACTGCTAAGGGGGCTGCCAGTACTCTCTCAAGTTCTTCAAGCATTCTTGTGTGTATCTCATCTGGCCCCATAACTTTATCTACCTTTAACTTGTCTATTTCCTCTAGGATCCTTTCCTCTGTGAAGTGACCCATGTCTATTCCTTCAATTGGAAACTTCTTTATGCCTATTGTTGGTCTGTTTCCATCTGCTTCCTGTGAGAAGACTGAGCAGAAGTATTGACTGAATGCCTCTGCCCTGTCTTGCTCTGTGGGTTATCTGTCCTTTTCTGAGATTCTAACAATGTCCGCTTTTGTCTTCCTTTTTTTTCACATGTACCTTTAGAAGGTTTGTTTTCCCTTTTTTACTTCCTGAGCTATCCTTACCTCTGTCTGAGCCTTTGCATTTCTTATCACTATTCCTGTCTCTTTTAGTTTCTGTTTGTATTCTGTTTTATCCACCTTGTTCCCTGACTCCTTGTACTTTCTGAAGGCTATGCACTTCTCTTTCACCATGGTTCCTAGCTCCTTGGAAAACCATAGTGGGTTTCTTCTCCTTTTGTTCTTACTAACCCGATGGGCACACTGTGATGTGACCATGGTTATTGCATCCTTCAACCTTGTCCAACATTCCTCCATGCTCCCTTCTGTTGTGTTACTAAGGTTATCCCTCAGGCAGGCCTTCATTTTGTGAAGTCTACCCTCCTGAAATCAAGGAAGTCCAGAGTTTGTACCCACTAACATGTTGGACTGCACCACTATTGAAGTTCACAGCATGACATAGTACCAGTCCCATGGTGCTATGCCATGATCCAAGGTCCACGGTAGGGGGGTGAGCACCATAATGTTTTCCCACCCTTCCAAGTCTCACTTTTAAGTCCAACTTCTGAGCTGCTCATATTGGCATTTTTCTTTGGTCCAACGATACTCTACTGGTGGTGTAGTGAACCTATGCCCCAATACAGTCCCTGGCGTCAAATGATCCCCCCTTTCTAGCCCAGTTCTCCCATGTGCCACTTGTTACTGCATTGTCCCTCACAGAGTTCTACTCCCCACTAACTTCTCAATGGTCAGGGGCAGAATGCTAACACCCATACCACCTGGATGTATTGGTTCTACAGGCAGAGGATGTCTGAAGCCCCCCCTGTATCCACCACTTTGAGGGCCTTGCAAGCCATTTGCATGATAACACCTGTCCATTTCCACACACAGTTGCAATGTCACTAGCAACTGTGTGTACAGAAAAATGCTTGGAATGCCATTGTACATATGTAGCACAACAGGGTCATTAGTGAAGGGCTGTTAAGTGTCAGTCTGACCCCTTTGGGACAGTCCTAATTGACTATACTGTATATATCAGGCCCCATTGTATTTGAAATGGGCCCCCAGTAAACATTGGGCCCTAAGCACAGTCATAGTTTGCTTATATGTAAATCCAGCCCTGAGAAGGAACCAGTAGACTACCAGGTAATTAATTTTATACAACCAGATGGCGATCAGGGAATGGGGGACCACTAGACTACCAGAGAATTGAGAAACTAAAGTAAATGTGGTTCAATGTATTTTAAAGGGGTTTTCAACTCTGGTGCATAACTTTGTTATTTTTAATTATTTTGATACCGAATGTTCAACATAGCCTTTTGGAAACACCTCCTCGTGAACAATGCTGATGTCATTTTGTAAATCCAGCCCAAAACATGATTTTGCAGTTGGTTGGCTAAATCACCTTCTAGACTTGGATGTCAAAATTTTCACCATACTTGTTCATGAGGTGGGGTCATAAGAAGGGTATGTTGATAATTTGGAGTCAAAATATGCTAAAATGGCAATGTTGTGCACATCTGTTGACATTTCACTCTGCTCTGATCCTAACTTTCATAATTTTCAAAATGCTCACCCCAAATTTTCAATATAACCATTTCTTTACATCACTTCATGAGCATGACAGTTGTCAGTTTTTAAATCCAGGCCAAAATGTGTTTTCTTACTTGTGGCATGTAATGATATTACGTGGTACATAATATCATTTTGACAGAGATTTGAAAATTCTCAGCCCAGAGTTCATGAGATGGGATAATAACAAGGCTATGCTGACAATTTGGTTGCTGTTTTGGCTGAAATTCTTCCCAGGAAACATACATGTATGCATCAATGGAGGGATGGGAGGGCCCTGTGCTCCTACAGCCAAATGAGGATATGAGTATACTGTCTCAAAAAGTAGGAACTTCTTTGCCAAGAACTTTGTTAATGCATCAGTTCGGGTTCCAGCAACAAATGTTTGGAAATGTGATGTTAGGGTTTCAATAATAAAATGCATCCAATCAGATTTAAGTATCATTGCCGTTACCGAAACCTGGTGGGATCAGTCTTCTCTAAGCATGCAAGATATTCCAGGTTATAACCTTTTTCATAAAGATAGAGTAGATAGTAAAGGTGGCGGAGTTTGTTTTTTTGTTAAGGATGATATTTCTGCATATGAAATCACTACAAATAGTATGACAGAATCGATATGGATTTCTATCCAACCTATTGACCGTCCCAAAATTAATATAGGAGTGTGTTATAGACCACCATCAGCAGATATTCAATATACAACTGAATTATTGAACTTAATATCAGAATTGTCTCAAAAAAATGATACTTCAATTTTTGGGGACTTCAACATGCCAGGTATGAATTGGAAATTAAATACAAGTAACTCTAACCATGAAAGGTTATTTATGAATACAATCACTGACCTAGGTTTGGACCAACTGGTAAATGAGCCTACATGAGGTAATAATATACTGGATCTAGTAATTGTTAATGAAGGTTTTAATATTTCTGAGACTCAAATTATGTCACCAATCGGCAATAGAGATCATAATTCTATATTTGCTAGTTTACAATTACAAACACTTAAAATTAAAAACAACTTTCATTGTAGGAATTACAATAAAGCTAACTTTACTATGATAAACCAGGAATTATCGCATATTGATTGGTCCAAATTATTTAAAAACAAAGGAGTAAACAAAATATATACACGTCTTATAAATATTATTCATGAACTAGAGGATAAATATATTCCCCTATGGTTAAATTGTAATAAAATAGGTAAAATGCCTGTCTGGTTCAACAATACTATTAAAATACAAATTAAAACTAAAGAATATTTATTTAAAAAATTAAAGACAAATTCTAACATGTTACTTAGAGACAAATACAGAACTGCTCTGGCAACATTAAAAAAATCACTCAAAGCTGCAAAATAAAAATTTGAATTTAAATTAGCACACTCAAAAAACAACCTGAAATCCTTATTTTCTTATATGAATGGAAATAGAGTCAATAATAGAAATATAGGACCACTCTGTAATGATGGAATCACTATAAATGCAAACAAAGATATGGCAGATCACTTCAAAAAGTACTTTTGTTCAGTCTTTAATCAATCAGGAAATTCTGTAGTCAATACTAATAGTAATGATTCCTGTATTCTGTTATTTGAACTAAAAGAAATTAAAAATTCACTATCCAAATTTAAAAGATCAACTAGTTCCGGAACGGACAATATTAATGCTATATTTTTTTTGGAAACACTGGATTCAATTATTATTACTTTACAAATATTATTTAATAAATCTTTATTGGATTGTAAGATACCTGAAGTATAGCATACTGCTTTAGATACACCAATTTATCAAAAAGGGCCAAAATCTGAGGTTCAAAACTATCGTCCAATTAGTCTAACCTCTATTTTGGGGAAAACGATGGAACAATTAATTAAAGATAGGTTGGAAAACAAATTGGAAAAATTGAACATTCAGGATTTATCTCAGCATGGATTCAAAGCTGGTTTCTCATGTACAACAAATCTCATATCTACCAATATGTTACTAAATTATTGGATAGCAATGTAGCTACTGATGTAGTGCTACTAGCTTTTAGTAAAGCATTTGATCATATATCACATTCCTTACTAATAAATAAATTACATAATTTTAAAATTCCACTTTGTTTAGTAAACTGGATATCTGAATGGCTGTATAATCGTACTCAATCAGTTAGAATAAATGGAGCTCTTTCAACATCTGGAGCAGTTACAAGTGGGGTTCCACAGGGTTCCATTTTGGGCCCGATTTTGTTCAACTTTTTCATTCATGATATGGCAATAGAATCTAAAAATTACTTATCCAAGTTTGCTGATGATACTAAACTGGGTGGAAGAGTTAATACCGTAGAAAAATTTAAAATTCTAGAACAAGACTTGTATACAATTGAACAATGGGCTAAAAAATTTAATGTTATTTAACATCAATAAATGCAAGATCTTGCATTTTGGTAAAATAATACATTACACAACTACTATTTAAATAACCAGTTATTGGAATCATCCAGTTGTGAAAGAGACTTGGGTATATTAATAAATAATAAACTGACATCAGATGACCATTGTAGTAAAGCAGTTAGATCTGCTAATATTGTAATAAGACAAATTAAAAAAACTTTCATCAGTAAATCTGAACATAATTTGATCCCACTATATAGAGCATATGTGAGACCACACATAGATTATGGTTCTCCCTTATGGAGTCCTTATACAAAAAATGACATAAATCACTTGGAACAGATACAAAGAAGATTGACTAAATCTATTCCAAGATTAAAAAAAAAAGTGTTATGAGAACAGGTTACAACAAACTGGTCTCTACCCCTTAACATTAAGAAGAGAAAGGGGAGATTTACTTCTAATGTATAAATTGGTTCACAATCCTAAGTTACTTAATATATGTGGATTGGAATTTGCAGAAAAAAGAATTGTAGGAAGATTACACTCTAATCAACTAAAAATGGGCCAATAACAAAAAATGTGATAACTTTTTCAATATAAGGGCAGCAAAAGCTTGGAATTCTTTACCACCCACAGTTGTAGATTCAGCTAACTTTGAGATTTTCACAACTAGGCTTGATCTCTGGTTATTGGCCTAATAATAATAATAATAATAATAATAAATTTTAACCAAATGTCCCACTATTGAGGGAGGACAATCTAGATGGGCCTTGAGCCTTCTTTTGTCCTACTTTTTCCAGTAAATCCAGTAAATCCCATCCCCACCCTGCACACAACAGATGTCAAGGGGGTGCCTTGCAGTCATCAGCCCTAATGCTCACCCCATTCTCCTATACTATACCCATCTCAGCTTCTTTACTTATTGAATGGGGTGAGCATTAGGGCTGATGACCCCAAGGCACACCCTCAATACCAGTTGGTATGTGCAAGGTGGGGGTGGGGTGTTAGGGTTGGAAACCCTAACACCACATTTTCAAACTTTTGTCACTGGAACCCTAGCTGATGCATTAACAAAGTTGTTTAAAAGGAACAGTCACTATAACTAGGCAAATCATAAGGAAAGTAGCACCACAGTTTAATACACTGCAGTGTATGGGACTATACATCGATTAGGAATGAGTTACAAAACTGGAATTGGCATAAAAAAGTACTAAACTAGGACATGGAGCAAGGATGGGCCTTGTTTAAGAATAAACTACTAGAACTGCAAAAAAAATACAAACAAAAAATAGTTACAATAAGAGCAGAAAGATTACACCATGGTTTTGTCCCAAAATTAGACAACTTATTTTGAGAAAAGGGGACTATATAAAATTGTGTCATAGTGCCCTAGTAAGGGGAATGTGACAAGGTACAAATCTGTAGTCAAAAATGTAAATATGAACCAAAAAGGGGAAACCTAGAAACCAAACTGGCACTAGATAAACAAAATTCAGAACCATTTTACAGTTATATTAACCTGGTCAAAAACAATAAAGAAACAGTAGGACCATTAGCAATGAATACTAAAATCATTACTGACAAAACTGAGATGGTAGGGCTGTTAGATACTTCAGCAGTGTATTCAAAGACAAAGACAGAACTGACAGTAGGACAGCTATCCATACTACAAAAAGTGCTCTACATAATATAAATCATATTGATCTACTCCAAAAACTTCCAGATTTAGAGAAAGCTAAAGCAGCAGGCTCAGATTGCCTAGGCCCCAGGACACTTAAGGAAATAGCTAAGGAAATTGCATAACCAGTAACTTATGTTTTCAGCAAATCCCTTTCAGATACAATAATCTCAGCAGACTGCTGTACAGCTAACATAGTTCCAATCCACAAAAGTTGATCAAAGGGGGACATTACAAACTATAGGCCAATAAGTTTAACAAGCACACTGGGTAAGATTCTGGAAAGCTGTATCAAAGATTTGATCAACATACATGTAGAAGAACTGGGAATAGCACAAAAGAAAGAATATAGGTTTACAAGAGGAAGATCCAGTATCACAAATTTAATAAGTTCGTGTGAACCAATGAGTCATGCACTGGATAATTACATCCCCTCAGACATAATTTACCTTGACATTAGCAAGGTGTTTGATATTGTACCACACTGAAACCTTGTCACCAGACTTATCCCTGTGGGGTTAAACTACAAATGGCAGTGTCAGTGGCTCAGCAGGTAACACACTCACCTCTGAGGCTGGGAGATCAGAAGGCTGTGGGTTCTTGCCCCACACCAGGCACTTGGGTTAATATCAAAATACTGACACTGCAGTGCAGCATGAAGGGGGTGCCACACTCCTGAGGTGCTGTCTTTCAGATGAGATGTTAAACCATGGTCCCATCTACCTGTTCAGCTGGTAGTTCAGTTGGATGTTAAACATCCCATGGCACTTACGAACATATGAACATATGAAATTTGCCAGCAGATAAAGGCCTAGCGGTCTATCAAGTCTGCTTGAATGTGCAGCTAGCACCCCTTATTCTGCAGCTGCCCCTCCCTTCCACCCTTCCCCTTCATTAACCCTCCCCCTTGTCCTGTCCCATCCTCATTTGAAGCAGTCCACTGTTCTACTGCATACCACTTCTGCAGCTAGCGCATTCCACCCAGCCACCACCCACTCTGTAAAAAAGTGTCTCCTCATCTCCCTCCTGAACCTTCCTCGCCCCAGTCTCATATCATGGCCCCTGGTGGCCTTCCCCTCCCTTACTTTGAACAGTGCCTCTGTACCCATCTTGTTTATTCCTTTCATGTATTTAAAGGTTTCAATCATGTCACCCCTGTCTCTCCTCTCCTCCAGTGAGTACATGTTCAACTCCTTCAACCTCCTCTCATATGATAAGTCCCCAGCCCCTTGATCATCTTTGTCGCCCTGCGATGCACCCCCTCCAGTAACTTAATGTCTCTCTTCAGATACGGACACCAGTACTGCATGCAGTACTCCAGGTGTGGTCTAACTAATGACCTATACAGTGGCAGAATCACCTCCTCCCTCCGCGAGGATATACCCCTTGCAATACAACCCAGCATTTTGTTGGTCTTTGCAGCTGCCTTCCTACATTGTGCTGAGTTGTTCATTGACCCTGCAATGAGCACACCCAGATCCTTCTCCTCCTCTGTCTGGGATAGCTGCACTCCCCCTAGCTGGTAACTCCTCCTTGGGTTCTTCATCCCAAAATGCAGCACCTTGCACTTTTTGGCATTATAGCCCAGTTGCCAGGTGTCTGACCAGGTTTCAAGCTTTGCCAGATCATCCTGCAACCCCTGCCATCCCCCTAGGTCATCCACCACCATGCCTACCTTGGTATCATCAGCAAACAGACTTATCTTGCTCTTGATGTCCCATGATATGTCTGCAATGAATATCCCAAACAACACTGATCCCAACACCGAGCCCTGTGGAACACTGCTTGTCACTGCCCTTGGGTGTGAGAGCTCCCCACCCACCACCACCCTCTGTTGCCTTCCCTGAAGCCAGTTTCCTACCCATCTCACCAGCTTTGCACCTGCCCCTGTGCCTACTAACTTCCTTCCCAGCCTTCCATATGGCACCGAGTCGAATGCCTTACTGAAGTCCAGATACAGGACATCCACTGCATGGCCCCTGTCCAGTTGCCTAGTTACCCAGTCATAGAACTAGACCAGGTTGGTTTGGCAGGATCTGCCATGTATGAAGCCATGCTGTCTGCTGTCCTGTAGTCCTTTGGCCTCTAGGAGGGCCACCAGCCTCTCCTTCAGGATAGTCTCCATTAGCTTACCCACGATAGATGTGAGGCTCTCTGGTCTGTAGTTTCCCGATTCATCCTTGGGGCCACTCTTGTGGAGGGGCACCACATGAGCCATCCTCCAGTCCTGAGGTACACACCCCGAATGTAGTGAAGCATTAAATAGGTCTGCCAAAGGTCCTGCAAGGACCTCTGCCAGCTTCTTCAGTACCTTGGGGTGGATGCCATCTGGGCCTGGCACCTTGTCCACCCTCAGTGCCTTCAAACCCTCTCTAACTCTGCCCTCCATGATTTCCCCATCTGTCACCACTCCCCTGCTTCTGCCATTTCTCTCACCTTGGGTGCCACCCCCCTCTTCTCTTTAGTAAATACTGAGCAGAAGTACTCATTTAGTGCTTCTGCCTTATCGCACCCTGCTTCCACCCAACCCCTCCTTCCTAATCCTTACATGTGGTCTTTACAGATCCTTTTCTCCTGATGTACTTAAAGAGTCCTTCTCCCCCTTCTTAATGCCTTGTGCCAGCCTGAGTTCCATAGATGCTTTGGCTCCCCTTACTGCCCTTGTCACCTCCTTCGATTCTGTCAAGTACTCCTCTCTGTCCTCCCCCCTGCCTGTTTTCTTGTACTTCCTAAAGGCAGCTCTTTTCCTTTTTACCTTTTCCATGACCTCCTTGCTCAACCAGCTCAGTTTCTTAGCCCTAGCTTTCTTGCTCTGGGCTTTCCAGCAGGTTTTGGTTGCCTCCACTATCCCCGGCTTTTTGAGATCCCACCTCTGGTTTGTGTCCATACTAGATTGAATTCTGGCCAGGTACCCTTTTTCCACTTCCCCATCCTCCCAAAGTCAGCTGTCCTGAAGTCCAGCACTCTTGTGCCAGATTCCACTCCTTCCTTGCCCATATCCAATGTGAGCCATACTGAGTGGTGGTCACTCCCCTGACAGCGGTTCCTCCACTGTAAGTTCTCTCACAAAGTCCTCATTTGCCAGCACAAGGTCAAGGGTATTCCCTAACCTGGTTGGTTCACTGACCATTTGCAGCAGGAAGCTGTCCTGGAAGGCATCCAGCAGTACCTGCTTCCTTCTGTTCCTGGTTGTTGGGGTGCTCCAGTCTACTCCTGGCATGTTGAAGTCCCCCACAATCACCACACTACCCTTCTCACAGGTCCTCCTGATCTTTCCCGCTAGTTCCCTGTCTAACTCCTCCATCTGAGATGGTGGCCTGTACACCACTCCCATTCTAAGAATCCTATTCTTGGAATCCTGAATTTGCATCCAAAGTGACTCCGTACTACCCTCCTCCCCTTCCTCCCTTACACATGTCAGTCCTTCCTTCACATATAGTGTCACCCCCCCTTTCCCAATCACCCTGTCCCTATGAAATAACCCGTACCCTGGTACAGACAGGTCCCAGTCATTGTATTGGGTGGCCCATGTTTCCGTGATGGCTGCAATGTCCACCTCTCCCTCTGCCATGAGAACCTGTAACTCTGCAGTTTTCCTCTCAAGGCTCCTAGCATTAAGGGTAACCACCTTCCACCCTTTTCCCCCTTCCCATCCTACCCTTCTTTCCTAGCATCACCAATAGTACTTGCCATTTGTCCTTTGTCACTGTTATGGGGGGGGTAAGCTCATAAGCTTTCCCAACCTGTGGTCTCTGCATATCTCTTCCCCAACTGCCACCCCCCACTCCTAGTTTAAATTGCCAACTTCCTCTATATACTCCTCCATCCTCCATTTCAACACTTTCTTTCCCTCCTCACTCAAGTGTAGTCTGTCCTTGGCATAGAGACTACTGTCCTCCCAGGTCCCTCCCCACCCCCCAACAGCCCATAACCTTTAGCACAACACCAGGTTCTTAGCCATCCATTAAATTCCTCTATTCTCAGCTTTCTTGTTGTGCTTGCCTTTGGCGCGGAAGTATCTCTGAAAAAGTTACTGATCTTCCTGCCCCCTCACATAATTGTGCTAGTTCCTCAAACCTCCTCTGGACTATATCTACTGTCTTGTCAGCCAGGTCGTTTGTCCCAAGATGTATAATTAAATGAGGCTTGTCCCTACCCCTTCTAGCATATTTCAGAACAGACTGTCCCACCCTTTCCGCTGTCATTCCTGGCATGGCCTCCACCCAAATGCGACTATGCCTTTCCCCTTGCTATCCCACCTAACTCCTCTTAGTATTGAGTCCCCCAGCACTAAGATTCCACCCTCTTACTCCCTGCTTGCTTCCATTCATCTCCCTCTCTCATTTCCAGCTCCTCTTCTTCCTCCTGCACATTATTTCCCCCTTTTACCCCTGTTGCAATTCTCCCAGCAGAACTTCCCCCCACTCCAGTTTGGTCCAGGCATTTATCAATTACTCCTCTAATTTCATCATTTCCCTCCTCCACTTTCTTCCTCTCTAGTAGTGCACAGCTGTTTTCTGAAGACCCTTCACAAATGCCTGCTCCCTCTCTCTTCATAGTAACCTGTTCTCTCCTTTCCACTGCTTGACTTTTGCCACTTCTTTGCCTCCCCTCACAAGTCCCTATCTCCTCCTTCCATTTGTCTTTTGTCTCCTGATCTGGTTTCCCCGGCAATCATTCTTCCTGGCCTGGGCCCCTTTGTCTCTGCTTCCCTTCTTCTGACCCTCTCCTCACCACTGTTGGCTTAAATCGCCCTCCCTCATCTCCCCTTCTTCCTCCCTCCAGTACTGGGCTAAACCCACCCCCAATCTGCCTTGCCTGTCTTAGTTTCTCCTGTAGACCCTCAATCTCCTTTCTAAGTTTTTCTATGTGGTTGCACACTAAACATCCTCCCACACTCCAGGCAATGTTTAGAAAGATTGGTGCACCGCAGTTATTGCAGCCTACCACCCTACCCATTGCTGTCGTTGCCCACCAGCGACCCCCCACCCTTCCAGATGCAGGACACCAAACACTCCCCCAAGTCTCCCCTCTCCCTCCTCTATCAGTGCAAAACATTTTCTTTATTTCCCTTACCTCCTTTGTTGCACACATTTAAATATATTGAGCAACTGCTTTTTATATTCCTATCCTTCCTATCCACACTCAAAAAGAGACTTTAAGTAGCCATTGTACAACCTTCTTCAAACTCCTACTCCTCCTCCTTTCCCCAATGCAATATCAATGCGAAGAAGTAATAATGAAAACTGCTAGATTTGCATTTACTTCCCTTCCACTGAGAGAGCAGTCACCTCTTCACTTGCCGCTGTTCCTTTCCTGGATGTCTGCTTCTGCTATGACAGGTGCATTTCCTTTGCCTGTTTGAGGAAGTGATGTCAGAACCCCTGGTATAAAGGAAATAATGGACCAATGGTGGGTGGGGTGAGGGTTTGGGGTGGGACCAGCCCAAGTCTTCCAGAAACAATCAGGTAGCTGAGGCCTCTGGTCAGACCATTAGCACCCTTCTCCAACTCTGCACTCAAACTTTGCAGCTAGTGAAGCCAGCAACAATGAATCACAATTCTACTCAAAGCCCCCAAAATAGGTTTGCTACCCAAAGAAACAGGACTCCAATTCAAACAGCTTCACCAATAACACATCAAAATAGGCTTGGAATTAGAAGATATAGGTCTCCAATTCAAAGAAACGGACCCAGTTAAATGACGCCAATTATGTTTTAAAACAGAAGAAATATGCCTCTACAAATGCAGCCTGCCACACAGTGAATCAAACAAATGAGCCCACTTATAGCTACCAAAACAGGTGGGTAACACTTCTTGAAAAAGAGTAGGGGAAGTTTTTATTAACAACCAAAAACAAAATACATGAATATCATACAACTGGGAGAAAAAACAAGTAAAAAAACTACAAAGAAATGAAAGGTATTCATATAATGTGAGGAAAAGAAAGACAAATCCAGTGAGGACCAACCTATCCTACCCACCCTATACTGTGCCATAAATGATCACATACACTAGGAACTAATGTCCGGAATTCATACTCATAAAGGTTATCTAAATCACATTGAATATGAAAAAAAAAGATCTTGCATGCGTGTCACTTTGTTTTGTAGAATTCTGCAACATCTAGATTGCCAAATTGCCCATTTTATACATGCAAATATTACAAAAAGAGTACCCTTATGCCATTTTTTCCATGCCATAGGTATTTGACCCAATACAAGAATCTCAAAGTGCATGGTAGAAAATAAAGGTTCATTCCACCAATTGGCCAGAGAGTGCCAAAAATTCCAAACATTAATACAGTCAAAGAACAGGAGTTGAATAGTTTCTGGGTAGCCCAGAGATTCAGGTTCAGGGCAAATCCTTTCCGACAATTGTTTATGTTTCTGATTGCTCTCGACATTCAACTTTTGATGACCACAAATCCAGTTCATATCCTGCAATTTACAAGGTATTCTGGGTTCTATTATGCTAGCCAACAATAAGTCTGCAGTAATATGTTCAGAAATTTAAAATAATGGGTCTTCAAAATAATATGCATCCGCTATAAAAGAATAAAATGATTTTTTACTATGAGACACGAACCAGCTCAGCTCCATTTTCCACAATCTGATGTATTTTAAAGTATCTTGGACATAGGAAGGGAACAATTTTTCAGAAGCATGCCACTTTCCCTGTCCCCAAGCTGTCAAAAGGACGCACCCCATAACTGAATGCACACCACACCCCTCTCCGTAGTGTCTAATAACATTGGTCTTATGGAGCTATAAAAAAAAAATTACCAAAAAAAAATACCAATGGCTGTAACATATTGAGGCATCCGGATTTCCATGGTCTATAGGCATGTGCCTTTTTGATAGGATTCAATCTGCTACCCCAGAATAATTGAAAAAAAAAAGACCCATTACTTTTGCATGCAAGTAAAAAGGCAATGGGAACACATGAGAAACATACAAAACAAGCATTTGTCAATGCCGAATGTTTGCTTGCTGGCATTGGCATTGGTAGTGTAGAAGTTACAGAGCTGCATAATAGAAATGGCAGTGAATTATTGAACTGAAGCCAACCCCACCACCACCCTGCAGAGAGTGACAGGCATTGGGGTGTGCCTTTGGGTCATCAGGCATAACGGCCACGCCATTTCACCACACCCTACCCTGCAGACACTGACAAGTGTCACGGTGTGCCTTGGGGTCTTTGGCCCTTATGCGCACCCCATTGCATCAGGAAATATGGTGAGATGGGTGCGGTATAGCAGAATAGGGTGAATTTTGAGGCCGAAGAGTCCAAGGCATACCTTGATGCCTCTCACTGGCTGCAGGGTGTGGAATGGTATGAGCATTACAGGCAAGAATCCCAAGTCACACCCCTGATGCCTGTCATTCTCTACATGGTGGGGCGTTATGATTGTAAACCCTAACACCTTAGGCATTAGTTGGTATTTTCACTCCAAATTTTCAACTTTTTTTTGTGACCCCCACCTCATGAACAGTGGCAATATGAGTTTGTTAGCTGAAAGCTGCTTATGCACAGCGAATACGGCATTTAGCACCACAGGTGCAAAAACACATTCCGAACAGGATGTGAAAAATGACAGCTGTACTCTTCATGGGGAGGTGTAAAAAATGGCAATGTTGCAAATCTGCAGTAAAAATATTAAAAAAACTGGTGAAGTCATGAGCTTGCATAGAAACTGTGCAACGCACACCCATAATGTAATTAGTTTGGGGATTTTTTACAGCAGATTGTCAACACAGGCATTTTGGGACCTCCGATCATGAACAGTGTCACTCTGATTTTCTTTTTCTGTCCAGGACAATGATTTCCCACAGCGACCATGCATTTCTGTGCTGAAAGTGTGAAAACACATTTCGGCCATGTTGTGAAAAATGGCAGCTGTACTGTTCATAAGGAAGTGTGGAAAAATGCCACTGGTGAAAATCTGAACTGAAAATATTACAAAGTCATGAACTTACAAGGGTGCGTGGAAACTGTGCAATGCTCACTTGTAACACAGTCATTTTATGGACTTTTGTTACCAAATTTTCAACATAGCCATTTTAAGACCTCTGCTCATGAACAGTGTAACTGTGATTTTCTTAATCTGTCCCAAACATTGCTTTCGCACATTGACTGCATCTTTGTGCGCTACATGTGCGGAAACACATTTGGGGCAACGTGAAAAATGGCAGCTGTACTATTCATAAGGAAGTGTAATAAAATGGCAATGTGGAAAATCTGGAGTGAAAATTTTGAAAATTTGCAAACTTACGAGCGTGCGTAGGAACTGCACAACGCTCACTCGTAAAACAGTCATTTTTAGGATTTTTTCACCAAATTTTCAACATAGCCATTTTAAGACCTCTGCTCATTAACAGTGTCACTGTGATTTTCTTAATGTGTATCTTACATTGATTTCGCACACCGACTGCGCCATTGTGCGCTACATGGGCAGAAACACATTTTGGGCAAGATGTGAAAAATGACAGCTGTACTGCTCATAAGGAGGTGTGGTAAAATGGCAATGTTGAAAATCTGGAGTGAAAATATTGAAAATTCATGAACTTACGAGCCTGCGTAGGAACTGCGCAACACACACTCGTAAAACAGTCATTTTTAGGAATTTATCCACCAAATTTTCAACATAGGCTTTTTGAGAGTCCACCTTATGAACAGTGGCAGTGTCGTTTCATTACTCAGTCCCAAAAGGAGATTTCGTGCAGTGACTGCGAAATCACCCTTCGGGCCCTATTAACGCCATGACAGTGACAGCATTAATGAGAAGCGGTCCCAAAAACCCCATGTTGAAAATTTGGTGCAAAAATTCCCAAAATGCCTGAGATATGCAGCAAAGTTGAAAAAAAACTATCTATCCCATTATACAGCTTACCGGCATTTCCTCAGTTTGCGGTCAGCTTTGAAGAGTGCATCGTGTTCGGTCCACGAAGATCGTCATGCCAGAGTCTGGAGGTAGGTATGGGGTGAGGGGTGTGGAGAAAGGCGGGGTCGCAGTGGGTGGCGCGGGTGGGGGCAGAGACTGCGAGGGACTGTTTTTCAGTTTCAGGTTTTTTTTTTTAAATGACGATGCAGGACATTTGCCACGCTGGGGTGGACTCACAGCGTGGCACAAGGACAACTGGTGGTGTGGAGGGGCGTGGAGCTGACAGGGGATTGGGCACCCCCGTCGGTAATAGCATATGTTGCCACCCTGGGGTGGGGTCCCAGCGTGGCACCCTGTATTCTGGGGGGGTGTGGAACCAATGGAACCAATGGGGGATTGGGCACCCCCATCAGCTATACCAAGTGTGGCCATGCTGTGGTGGGCACCCAGCATGGCATATGGAACACGTTTTGGGGGTCAGCACAGCCAACGAGGGATTAAGGCACCCCGTCGGCTGCACAGTGTGTTAATGCATGGGGCGAGCATGCAGTATCCATCGTCGTGTGTGTGTGTGCGTGTGTGAGGCGTGCGTGCAGGAGCAGGCGATATCTTATTGCTGCTCACTGAAGCATAGCTCCCCCTTTCAACTGTAAGCCACTGCATTTTGGAGCTGTCATAGACAGCTTGAGCAGGCATTGGAGAACTGCGGCAGCGCCTGAAAACACACTGACTGAATTGGAAGAGGGCTGCCACACCTCCGAAAACTCGGATGATGGCACTATGTTTCTTGCACATGCGTGCAAGCAAACATAAAAACAGGAGCAATATTGGCCTGAAGAAGGAAAACTCAGGATAGGGTACCTTTAGAAAAAGTATGTATAACAGAAACATGCAATATATCATAAGCATCACTGATATCATTGTGCTTCATAATCTGAAGTAAAGCATTAGTATCACAAAATATTTTTTGAGTCTTACGGACCCTATCACGGGGCTAAGCCACAGTTAAAATCACCACCCCACAATACTAATTGTGAGGTGTGCAAATAGGGAGCTATACACCTAAAAAGAGCAGAGCAATCAGCCTTTTGTTGTGGAGCATAAACATTAATAACTCGGTAAACACAACCATTCACAATCATATCAAGAAGCATGGCACGACCAGGGGAAATAACCAAAGTATGCAAAATTTTAACATCAACCTCTGAAAACAAAAAACCCAAACCTGAGCACTGTTCCTCACCCAAGGACTAGAGAGAAACACCCCATCTCCAATCTTTTTCAGCCATTTTCATGTCAGATAAGGAATGCAACCACGGATCTTGTAATAATATAATATTTCCTTTACTCTCCTTCAAGCTAGCAAAGGTAACCCTCCTCTTCAACTGTGATTTTATACTATTTACATTGATAGTAAGAAAGGTAACAATGGCAAGCATGATAAAGAAGGAGAAAGCATCTTAGAGATGAATAGGAAATTACTGTAAAGAAAACCAAAAAGAAAAAACAGTGTAATTTCCTTTTCTTCCATCTTTTTGGCTTTTGTTTTCCCCCAAGGCTTACATCCGATATAGGTTCAGCATGTGAGAAGGTTACCGAAGAGATGTTAGAATCAATGCCTTCATCATTACAACAAAGGGGTGTAAGGATTGTGTATGGGGACCGACAAAGGGTCTGTAGAAACTTGCTGTATATCCAGTGTGGTTTTAGCAGCCTTGGATCTGGTTACCCTCTGAAAAGAAGAATCTTGTTGTGGTGGAGGAGGCTTATTATCCTGATCAAGAAGAGGACCTGAAGAAGAAGCAAGTGATGTGTCCTGATCCTCCAAAGCAGCACTAGCAGGGAGAGGATTTGTGGGGGGGGGCAAAAGGGGAGGGGAGGGGAGGGAATAGGACAAGGAGCGGGATCCTAAAGCAGTAGCTGCAGCCATGGGATTTGAAAGTGAAAGATCTGTATCAGAAATAGAGGGGTAGAAACATCCATAGATTCCTCAGGATGAGGTCCATCCACAGTGTGTGGAAATGATTTAGAAGGATGTGGCTGATGAAGTAAATCATGCAGTTTCTGTTTTTCTTTCTGTGCATTAGCTACTATAACATCTTGTTCTGCTCGAACAGTAGGATCCATATTGTTATGGGATGCCCAAGAGCAATTTTGAAAAGTGTGACCTTGTTCCTCACAAAGGATACACTTCAGGGGTCTTCTGCAGTGTGCACCAATGTGCCCTAAATCCCCACAAAGGCCACATTTTTGCTGATCACAAACATTGCTGGGGTGACCTAGATTCCCACATTTGTAACAGGCCTAGGCTGACCCAGGTAAAAAATCACCCCTCTGTCCCGTCCCAGAAAAAAACAGTTTGGAAGATACTTAGTGAGGCCTTGTTCTAAATGAAAATCTACTAGATAGGGCCAGCCCCTGGTCCAAAAGTGTTCATCATTCAATATAGGTTCAGGTTGGCCCTTCACCTTGCAGTGCTGTTGCAACCAGTATGTTATGTCCACAACATTAACCCCTTTGTTTCTGAACAAAACAGTTATCTTATTCATGACTGGTTTCGTCAAAGGAATAGCCATAAATGGCTTCCACAAGGGCGTGTGTTTAAGGAGCTGAAACTGTTTCCAAAAATGTTCCAGCCCCACTTGATGTTTAAAGCTAACATCAAATATAGTATCACCTGGCATATGAATCAATGCATAGATTTCATATGCAAAGAACTTCATACTACCCTTTAGAAGCTCACGCCCAATAAAACAGCTATTAGGGATTTCTTCAAGAGGCCCTCTGAATTTGAGACGGACTGCATTACGTCTGGTCGCAGGTTCTGATAGTAGTCTAAAAGTAGCAGGGAACAATTGTTCAGCCACCCTAGTATGCCAAACCATAGCAGGGGGCTGCTGCTCAGGAACAGGCCTCTCAGTGACTGGCTCTAGGGAGATAGTCAGTTGTGAAGCAACTACATGTTGAATATCAGTAGCTGGGATAAAAGAAGGGGGGTCAATTGTGGTAGGGAAATCCCCTTCAAGTTGTTTTATGAACTGTAAGGTAGGATCCTGAGACACAACTGGAGTGGGGGGGGTGTCTAATAATGGGGCAGCCTGACCGGGGAAGGAAAAGAGTCAGGGACAGGGTTTAATGCCAAATCCCGACATTCAGAGCTTGAATCAGAGCCCAGGGGGAGCTCTGAGAGTCTGGAGGAAAAAATGGGAGTAGTAAAGTTTGCATCCCACTCAGTACCATTAGCAGTTTTGACCCATCCTGCAGCCTCCTGTGCCATTGTTACCCATGGAGCAGGAGGCAGGACAACAGTCTCTGTGAAGCCCCCTTCTACACAGCCAGTAGTAGTTGAAAGAGAGTATTTTATAGTTGGAGGACGAGGTATATCAGATGTACAAGGATGAAGCTTGCCCTCGTCTGAGGGATTCAAATCTCTAGGAAGGAGATCTGGATCAAAAGTTATTACAGGAAGAACTACTGTTGCCATAGCAACGGGAGAATCTAAAACAGGCCCAGTCTCCACAGGTAAAGCAGACTTAGCCGCAGATCTCGAAACAGGTAGCATTTCTAAATCAATATGACCTGCTCCCACATTTTCAGTACTCACTGTGTCATCCAGTGAAAACATACTACAAGGGAGCGTACTCAAAGATTGCTGTAATAATCCAGTCCGAGAGGCACTCAAAGAAACAGACACATCATCCAAAGAAAGCGAGGATCGTTTAACATCCGGATCCCATACTGCCGGTAAAGGCTCCAATGACCGCTCAATCGCAAGCAATAAATTGTTCCGTGTGTCCAGGAACCGTCGCTCCTCTTTCACAAGCTGTTGCCATATAAATTCAGCAACTCAGGATCCAACAGACTGCAAAACCGCATCTGATGCAAGGGGAACTCCACTGGAGTACAAACAGGTACATCAGCACTGGGTATATCAGACATATCCATAATTTTGTCAGCCATAAAGATCACTCAATGGAAAAGGAGAGCTGAGGAGGTGACCAGCACTTCAGCCTCCTTCACATCCTTCCCCTTCGATAGCAGCAAGCAAACTACAGAAACTAACAGTCTCACAGTGCCCTTCCATGAAGAGTAGGGGAATTTCCCTTGTGCACTGGCTAAATTTCCCCTCATTCACTAAAATACCACCAACAGCTGGTTCAAAGTCAGTTGACATTCATCTGTATCCCCTTCCCCCAGCTCATGCCTGAAAATAGGAAGAATTTGTCTAGTGCACTTACCCGGACAACAAAAACTAAATAAATAAAAAATAAATAAAATCATTAGTTGGATAAGTAAATGACTGGAACACAGGAAACAGAGAGTGATAATAAACAGCCGTACATCAGCAATACCTAAAATCACCAGTGGTGTGCTGCAAATTTCAGTCCAGGGTCCAATATGGTTTATTATTTACATATTAAATGTAGGTATATTTGCTGATTATACTAAATGGGGTGGAGAGGTAGAAACATCTGAGAACTGTTGGATTTAATTGGCATCTTGGGCAATAATTGGGGAATGTCATTTAATTGGAATAAATGTAAGGTTGCACATTTTGGGAAAACAAACTAGAAGTATGATTATTACCAACAGGGTTGCAAAATAACTGAAGTTCAGAACAAAAAGGATTTGGGCTTAATAATAACAGGTGATTTGAAATCCAAACAGCATTGTTATAAACTATTTAATAAATCTAATGATTTAGTACATTCCATAAATAGACATTTCATCCATAAACCAAGTGATATAATACTTTAATTGTACAGGAACTATATGAGGCCACATGTTGATTATTGTTCATTTTTTGCAGTGGATTAAATAATGGAGAACAAAATAAATCGGAAAAAGTACAAAGTTGAGTGACTGAATCAGTAAAGGGAATGAAAGGTAAAACCTATGAAGAACATGTGAACACACTAAATGTATACACATTACATAGAAGATGAATAGGGAGAGAATTGCTATTCACGTATAGGATTAGCAAAGCCACGCATTTATTGGAAGGTATGCACATGCAGCTAAAGCACAACAATATTACAAGGGGTCATAATAAACAGATCAAGCCATGTTAATTTAAAACTAATAAAAAGAGACAATATTACACTTACAGAATTGTCAAAATTTGACAGTATGGGTGGGTACAAATCATAAATGGGCTGTTGGGGGCTAAATGTCCATTGGGTGACCTCATGAGAATATTTGTTCTGAAATGCATGTTACTAAATGTCCATTTCAAAGTTGTACATATTCATGGTATTGACAATGCTATTACTGATGCTTTGCCTCATTCACAGTGGAAGAAATCTAGGGAGTTAGCTCAAGCGGCAGAACAGAATCCACCAACCAGTTCCATTATTTCTGTGAAAGACAGTAACCTTAAGACTTGGATGTGCATAGGTAATGCTACTGCTCCCAGACCAAATTGGCCTATCATCATGGCATGGACCATTACCATAGAGTCTGAGCAGAGGTGGGATGGCTGAATAATTTGCCCATTCAAGTCGACCAACTGTTCAGTTATATAATGGAAGCTTAGACACAGGGCCTGTAGCCAGATGTTGTCAGTCAACATTTGGTGGGACTGTCATGGTTTTCTCAAGTCTTGGGCTTCACAGACACCATTTGTGACTTCAAGTTCTGGAAGGTCCTCGAGAAGTGGGGTAAGATCTATAAATGATAGTCCATCGCCTGAAGTTATGTGGGGGAAGAGTTCCTCCCCCACATCCTTTATAAGCTAGCAGGCTACATCCGCTCTGCTTTGAGCGAGTTGCACTCACCGCACTCACTCCGTGCTGCATGCTGAGGCTGAGACTAGCTTCTCCCCACCTGTCCTGTCCTCACTGCCTTGCTCCGTTCCCTCCCTTGTTCTTCCTGCCCCTCCATTTGTCTTTCCCCTGCCCTCCCTCCTATGCATTCCTCCTGTTTTCTGTTTTGCTTTGGGGGGGTTCTACCTTGCCTCCAGCTGCAGCGCCGCAGCTCATCTGTCCATCGTTCGTCTGCTCCTTCTGTAGAACTCTTTGGACCATCAGTCTTCACCTTTAAGGAGCCTGTACTCCCGAGTTGCTCCCTGTTGTGCTTAGATTCATCAGGATCTCTGCCGTATTCTGCACCTTGGGCTCCTTTCCGGCTGAGCTTAAATCCTGTGTACCTCCACCTACTCTCCGCTCCTTCCGGCGTCCATTGCCATTTCCTTTGGTTTCTCTTGGGATTCAGGGCCATCCACAGTTTGCTCTAGCTTCACAGCGCAAAGCATAACGCCCGTCTCAGGCTTTCTGTTTCAGGATGCCCTTATTTTCGGCTCTCCGATTCATGCCATTTTACATTGCTGATTGCTGTTTAATTCTGACTTTTTCTCGCTGCCCTGTTTTGCAGCATTCAGACCATACAAATTATAACCTTGTCACTCGTGATGTGATTGAATGACTCCTCTGCTACTAGCTATGATTGCCTTACAGCATTACAGTATATGCAGCTTTACATTCTCCTTGGTTATTTATCATGATTTACTGGAAAGGTTTATCCCAAAATATACATGGCAAACACTACTGAAGAGGCCATAGATGTAATGGGTGCCATTCTGATATATGTGTAACTCTGGCACCTAATTTCTACACATTATAGCATCATAACCATAGCAAGTCAGCTAGATGTAACTATCTGAGCAATACTCATACTTATGTTGCCTAACCTTAGTTAGATACTGTTCTCGCTAGTCACAGTCAACAAGACTTGCCTGTGCCTGATCCCACTTTCACATGGGCCTTCCATTCAGTCCACAAATCCTGCTGTCGAGGCTTCCTGGATGTGTTCTTCATATGATATTTATGATGCACGTGGCATCAGGCTGTCCTCTTTGATCATACCCTGCTCCTGCTAGCCTACATAGGGCCTAGCATGGCTCTCCTTTCCTCCGACTAGCCTATATGGGTTCATCATTTATGCCACCATGGAGACCTAGCCTGCTTCCATTTTTCCCTGTGTGGGTTTTCGCAGGGCATAGCTGCCTCTCTATCTATTACACCTACATGTCTTGCTGCTTCCTTGCCTTGGGACTCTGGACTCTAGCCATGCACTTTAGCCTGCAACCCCACTTCGGATCCTTCCTGCAGTTTCTCCTAAGCCTTCCCGTCAAGATTGGATACCCAGGATATCACCTTCGGTTATGCTACTTGACTTCTGGGTGCTCCAGCTCCTCTTGCTTCACTGCTCAGTCTATCTAATTGATCCATATATGCTCTTATGTGTATTTACTATTGGATTACATTAGAAACAACATCAATGTCCCTGGATGCTTCTCTACTTGCTCTGTTGCATTTCAAATGTTACTTCTCATCTACCAGCTGAACTACATTTGGTTTGGCTGCACATGCTAGCCTACATGGGCTAGCTGCAAATCTTTATTTACCTTACCAGCTGACTGACATGGTCCAGCTGTGCATACTAGCTTACGTGGGGCTAGCAGACATTCTTACTTACTCTACCAGCTGACCTCATGGTCTGGTGATGTACTGGCCTTCTTCATTTGGCTACTACTCTATTTACTCACCGGCTGACATACTCTTTACTTAGTACTATCTACCGTCCATTGACTGACCTACACTTAGCTTGGCCACACTTCCTTTGTCATTGGGCTGCCTCCCTTTGTTCCATGGATGTGTCCACAGAGCTGCTTTAATTCAGACCTACCCTTCCAATATGCTCCCCTAGGCCTCGCCTTGCATTGGATTATTCCTGGAATACATCAGATGTTCCCTTCAATATGTGGATGCTCCTTGCCTGCTACTTCAACTTCCCAGAGTTACTACTACCATTTCCACCAGGACTCTGTGACTATTATTCTGCATTGTCTTCCTGGATTGAACCACTGCCTCAGTCATTGACTAACTACAGTTTCAGGATGCTTATCACCTCGTCAGGTTTCCCTCTCTTTCACCACAGTCTCTTCAATGCAACCCTTACCATCCTTGATCTTCAAGATATGCCAGTCTATGGCACCGTTCCACTTTATAAGTCTGCCTTACAACTACAGTACTACTTCTCACTAAACTGACTCAGGATATGTCGCCATTATGACATCAATTACAATTTATTCCTCACTACTTCGCTGTCTGTCTGCATTGCATGCAGTTTGACATTTCCATAACATCATCTGCCACTGCTCTGCAACCTGCCTCACCCCACTGGGCCGGGGGTTTGCCATCGCATTTAGTCAGATCTGTGCCTCTATGGGCCTGGAGGTCCTTTGTTCCTATAAATTATTGCACCATAATCACCTGCTTCTACGACCTGCCTTCGCCCACCAGGCTGGGGGGGTTTAACTACTTCTACTCTACACCTGCCTCACCTAGCTTGGGACCTGGAGATTCACACATTCTACTATACGCCTACCTACTAACATGTCAGCCACCCCAGGAGCTCCTTTACTATGGACTCAAATCTGGATGTTTCTACATTCATCATCTGTTCTTGGATGCTTTGCCCTGCCGCTTCAGCTATATGGAATTACTCCTGCTTCACTCTTTCCAGGACACTTAGTTGAGCTTCTCCTGAAGACCTTTACTATCCTGATTGATGCTGTACCGCTTCTCAGACCCTGTGACAACGCTACTTCATTTGACTCAGCCTCTTCAGTTATTGCCATCTAGGACTCCTAAGCTCGACAATTCTGGACTCATCAGGATATTCTTCACAAGTCAGTTCTAGCAGAGATATCATTCTGGCTTGAAACGTAGATGTCAACTTTGTTACGCAACCATTTGGATCCACAAAGCTCTCTGATTCCTTTGCTTGTACCATTCTTCATGCCCCTCACTTTATGATTTACCTAATCTTGCAGTACTACTTCCCTGCTACTACGTCTGCCCATGCAGCTTTACTTACTACATCAACTGACCTATGTACAGGTCCACTTATTTACACTGCTTGCTCATACTACCTGTTTCACCCTTACTGGGCCTAGAGGTCATCCCAACTAACTCATAATTACAACCTACTGTGCTCCTTGTGGGCTGGACATACATCTGACCTACTTCTACATATTCACTGTGTTCTCTACCTACTTAATGCTTGCTTCCCCCCCGGATTGGAGGTTCCTACTGCTTCATCCTCCCCTTTATGTTGCATATGCCAGTTCTTGTCCTTCATCACCACAGCCTTCATTTGCTAGCCTTGCCATGCAGAACTTGACTCAACAGTTCTCCTTCTTGACATGGATGCTGAGCCTTGATTTCTGGTTCTCCTCTGTGAAGTCATCCTCACCTGCTGTAGTGCTGCACCACCTGAGACTCTTCACTTCAAATTAATTTCAACCATGATGCCACTCTATTTTATTCTGGCCTACTCCTGGATTCTTGTCCTTGGGGTTTACTAGATGGATGCTTGCTCTATTCACCTGACATGTCACAATTCAATATGTCTTCAGTTCTCTGTTTCTCTGGATTGGGTTCTACAACTTTGGGGTTCGGATTAGCTGATTATATTATTTAGGATTACTCTCCTTTTGTATGCCCAGAAGAACGTGCAGGTCAGTAGCCATGGGTCCTCAGAGGTTTCCCCCATGGGGGATTTTCCTCTCCTGCGTGCTACTGGTCAAACTCTCCAGAGTTGGAGGAGGTGATCATACTGATACTCATATTCTTGGAGTGTCTTCCTACTCAACTCCTTCAACAGTCAGACTCTGAACAATCGTTGATATCATAATTATTTTGGGGGGTCTCATAATACTGGACTAAGCATTCTTTACGGTGGGATACAGAGTAAGGCCAAACCAAAATTAAGTTATAACAATGTTACTCATCAGCTCAAGCATCTAAGCACTTTGCACAAGACTATCCAGCTCACTCGTACTATAAGCACTGACTGTATAACTATGTTCAAAGTACCTAAGCACAGATCAGCTCAAACTGCTACATATCTGAAGAGCCATGTCCTACTTCCTATCTGGCCTCTGTATCCAAGCACAAACCTTCATTATCCATTACAGTACATAGCACAAGCACTGAGCTATGAACCACACATAACAGGCAGTCAGATACCCAGCACCCAATCATGCCAGCAATTATAGAATAGGTGTGGGCAGCTTTGTGAGTAGTTTGCTGGAATACTTACAAGTCCACACTATTAAGATCGCATTCACCCTGGCATTTTTCAGGGCTTTCTAGGTCTCAGAATGGGTGCAGACTGCCCACAACAGGGCCAGGTCAAGCTTGATGGACACAGATGTCAGCGTGACCAGGAGGGGATCTTTGTATGGCTGAGACAAAGCAAAACAGACCAGAAAGGTACTGGCTGCTGCTGCACAGTGAAAGCCCTGGCCAAGTCAACATGGGACATCAAATCTTTGGTGGCCACTTACGTGGCCTTCTGCCCAGCGGAGAGTGAAGTTTTCTTGCATCATGTGAATGGCAAGCCTCCTACAGCTTATACATTTTGGTACATCCTGGAGTTGGCAGTTCAGCAAGCTGGCCTGAACACTGAGGAGTATAATACCCATTTTTTGAGAACTGGGGCAGCAATGACAACCATGGCTAGGGGCTCTCAGATAGTGAGACTCAGACCATGGGGCAGTGGAAGCCCCAAGTGTTTTTATGCTAAGTCTGTCCACATTTTCTTTAACATTTTTATCTTGCTCTGTTCCAGATTCCCTTGAGGGCTACAATGGCAAATCGAACTGTGGACAACTTTCATCTACTGGATGGCAGAGAGAACAGCTTGTCAGCCTGAGGAAAGAACAAATCAATACCCTGGTGGGAGGCCTCAGGACAAGCTATCGGTCACAATTGATGACTGGGAGGAGGATCGCCAGGGTGTCTGGGCCAACTGAAAGGCCAGGTGCCAAAATTGAATAGAGCTCATGGCTGGGCTTATAAGAGCAGGCCCAGCCACTTCTTCCTGACTGTGAGACTTGAGACTGAATTAGGGAGCCTGCTTTTGGCCTGCCCACCCTCCGCAGCCCCAACCACTATTAAATGGGCAGAGGAGGTGTGTCCTAGTGGGGGACAAGGCACTAATTTGTGGGGATCAAATGATTGTTAATCTGCTGCAACTGTTAGAGCAAACTGTTAGAACTGTTAACTCCTTCATGGCCAGACAGGTTTTAAACTATCAGAATAGTTAGAGGCTTAGATTGGGAGCTGTAACTCCTTCATTGTCAGCCAGGCATTAAACTATCAGAACAGTTAGAGGCTTATATTGGGAGCTGTTTTTCTACAATTGAAGTAATCTGCTAGAACTGATCAATAGTTTTACATGATTTTAGACCTGTGGGGATGCTAAATAATAAGCCTAAAATTAGGAGCTAGATTCAAGGGTTTGTGGTTGGAAAGTTAGAACGGTAAGAGGCTGCAGCACTGATCTAGTACCACTCCAGTATGGCCACTTGGAATGTGGCGAGAGAGGTCTACCAGGAGGAAGAGATAGAGGAAAGGGGGACAGTCCAATTATGTCTGGAGGCAGAAAACCAGAGAAGCCTCAAGCGACCGCAGCAGGCATCTTTGTTAGGGTTGTAGGATGCACAGGCTTTGGGGCAGCAATAATTCTTAACTGGGCCTGGAGGGAGGGAGAATGTCCACTCTGCAAGCAGTTATTTCAGATCAGAAATTAGGTATATTGGTTAAGGAGGCAACTGGATGAGATGGGAGGTATGACAAAGGAAAAGGGGCGGGGTTATGAGTGACTGGCAGGAGAGGAGGAAGGAAGGCCAAGACTCAGCTCAGCAAATGGGGGGGCTACACATCAACAACTAAAAGGGGCAATCCTAGGGAAAGTGGACCTTTAGCCTGGGAAATTGAAGCCAAAGAGAGAAACTTATGGGGTATGATGGCCCAATTCAAAAGAGGGGAGAGTTAGGTCAGGAGAGACTGCTCATGCGGCAGCCTAGAAGAGCAGATGGGGGAAAGTAGTACGCAAGGAGGACAGGGTGGGATGGGTGGATCTGGGGAAGTCTAGAGGGGCAGCCAGGGGAAATTCGGGCCACACGATGGAGGCTGGCATAGAGTGTTACAATAAATTTGAGCTACTATGCAACCTAGAAGGGGAGGAAAGGGTAAGTAGAAATAAGGGAACTGAAACTGAGGCCGAAGATAGGGAGTTGGAAACCCAGAGGGGGTTAGGGTCCAGAAATGAAAGTCTGGTAATGGTTCCAGAGAGAGAAGAGGGAACTTAAATGTTAAGGAGAAGGGGGAAGGGCAGCATATAGCTGGCATGGGAGTAGGCATGAAGAGTGGGAGACTGGAAGAAAAGGAGGAAAGGGATGGGAGCCCCTCAGGGAGGATGGACCATACCAGAAAAGGGGCCCTAGGCAACAGGGACCCACAGGGGGTCACTGAAGGTAGAGGGGTAAATATGAGGGGGGAGGATGACAGAGTGGGCAAAGGGGAAATGATCAAGGTCGGGGAAAAAGGCAAGGACAGGAGAGGGTTAAAGGGGATACCCAATCGGGGGGATTGGAGGTAAGCGGGCAGAAAAATGGCAGCAGGAAGGGGAGGATGACAAGGTGTTCTCTCACAGGGAGACAGGAAGACTCCATGGGGAAGGGGATAATGGACAAACGGGGGAGTGGAGGGGCTAGAGTTGAGAGTACAGAATGAAGGAAATCAAAAGGAGGAAGGGGTCATTAAGGTTTGACTATTTGGGGACTCCATGATTAGGAGTATACGATGGGAGGGATGGGGGAGAGGGCACCACAGCAAGGTTAAGGTAGTGAGTATCTCGGGTCTGTCGTTGCACATAGGAAAGTTCATGGTGTATGAACTGGCAAAGGATTGTGGAGGGAAATTTGATTTCCTGATGCATCTGGGGACAAATGATATAGAGGGAAATAGCTTACTGGAAATAAAAGCTAGGTTCAGGGAACTGGCCGGAGTTTGTTGGGATAATGGATACAACATTCACTTCTCAGAAATATTGCCCATACCAAAGGCCTCTGTGGAGAACAAAATGAAGATTGAGGAGGTTAAACACTGGCTTAGGAAGTGGGGCATAGACAGGGGCTTGGGGGTGTTGGGGGACTGGGGAGAAGTGTGGGAGGATAAGGTACTGTATGCCAGGGATAGGCTTCACCTTAACCTAATAGGGAAGGAAGTCCTTAAACAGGTGTGATCAGACTATATTCAAGCTAGGTGGGGTTCAAACTTGTGAGGGGGAAGGTTAAGGGAGGGGGAGACCGTAAGTCCTCAACCCTAGATGATGGGCCTAGCCTTCAGCCCCAAGGAGGGGGGTGGGCAGCAGACCAGTGGAGGATGATACTGAAGGGGCCAAGGGATGATGGATGCACATGGTGCCCCGGGGGGGCATGGCAAAGGTGAGCAGGGACAATGGATGGGGTGTGGTGTTACTAAATGCCAGGAGCTTGGGAAATAAGTTGCCAGAGGTCCAGGCCATGTTGTTTGAAGGAGGGGCGGATGTGGTGGCTGTCACGGAAACTTGGGCCAACACAAAACAGGATCAGGACCTAAATGTGAGGGGGAACACTATGTTTAGGAAGGATAGAAAGGAGGGCAGAGTGGGAAGAGTGGCTGTGTTGATTAGAGATAGCATAGAAATTTCCAGGGTAGAAGAGGCGGAGGGAAAGGTGGAGGCCTTAGGGGTCATCTTCAGAACCCTTGCAGGAGGAAAGGTCAAGCTAGGGCTAGTATATAGGCCCCCAGGGTTGGAGGATGGTTTGCTGGACAACATTATAGCCCAGTGTGGACCAAAAGGGGAGTGGATGGTGTTGATAGGAGACCTTAATATACCACCTACATATTGGGAAACCATGACTTCTAAGGTGGCCAAGGAGCAGAGGCTGCTGGATGGCTTTCAGGATGTGTTCTTCACTCAGCATGTGTTGGAGTCTATGAGAGATGGACATGTCCTGGATGTGGTTCTGTTGGAAGGGGTTGTATTGAGAGATCTGGCAGTAGATGATCCCCTGACTGGGAGCGGCCATGATATGGTCTGGTTTTGAATAAATTTTGGGGGGGATAGTTGTAGGACATTGGCTGTGGATTTCAGGGGGGTAGGATTTTATGGGCATGGGAAAAATTCTCAGGGATCACTTGAAGAGGATTACATCAAGGGCAAATGTTAAACGGATATGGGAGGTCATTAAATGGGGACTTCAGGAGGCAGTTAGGATCTATACAAAGGTGAATCGTAAGGGGTCAAGGTCGCATAAACCATGTTGGTGGACCAGGGAGGTTCAGGAGGTGGTAAGGGATAAGAAGATTGCCTACAGAAAATACAAAATAACGAGAGGGGTGAGGGAAGAGGAAACTTACCGTCTTGCATCCAGGTGAGTCACCCGGGTGGTGAGGGAAGCAAAGTCCAGCAAAGAGCAGTGGCTGGCACAGGCAATACGAGGAGGGAAAAAGGGGTTCTTTAGGTATATTGGGGAGCAGAGAAAAACCAAGGGCCAGATCTGCAGATTGAAAACAGAAAGAGGATGGGTGGAAGAGGCGAGGAAACAGGCGAAGGTATTAAATGAGTACTTTGCCTCGGTGTTCACTAGGGAGGGGGATGGGAAACATACAAACAGGGATTGGATGGAGTTAGAAGGGGTAGTGGGTTGGAATGGTGGAGCAACAGTTAAGGAACAGGAGGGAGGGAGAGGTACCCCAGGGGTTTCACATCAGGATAAATTAGCCAGTAAGGGGATGGAGACAAATGATGCTATACCAACTGAACGGGTGTGGAAAACACTTAAGGCCCTAAAACAGGAAAAATCATCAGGGCTGGATGGCATACATCCGAGAGTTGTAAGGGAGCTGGCAGATGTACTGGCTGCACCTCTGGCAGAGCTCTTCAACAGGTCACCTGAGACAGGGAGGGTGCCTAGGGATTGAAAAGAAGCGCATGTGGTGCCTATCCATAAACAGGGTCAAGGGAAACACCAGAAAATTATAGACCCATCAGTTTGACATTGGTGGTGGATAAAATAATGGAGAGTACTCTGAAGGAATGATTGAGGTGGTTCTTGGAGGAGATGGGATGCCTGTATAGTCATCAATATGGGTTTGTGTTGGGTAGATCATGTCAAACTAAACTTGTGGAGTTCTATGAATGGGTAACATCAGAACTCGAAGGAGAAAACCTGTGGGCGTACCATTCTTAGACTTCAGCAAGGTGTTTGACTTGGTCCCTCACAATGAACTACTGGAGAAACTGAGGGGGATGGGAGTAGGCCCATTGTTGGTCAGATGGTTAGGAAACTGGCTGGCTGGGAACACTCAGAGAGTAGTGGTCGGTGGGGAGCTCTTGACCCCTAGAGGGGTCTTTAGTGGGGTACCATAAGGCTTGGACCTGGGGCCGATCCTGTTTAATGCATACATATCCAACATCAGGGAGGGTATAGAGTGTTAAATGAGTCTCTTCACTGATGACTTCAAGCTGGGTGCAGTGGTTGAGGGGAAGGGGGTGAATGGCTCTGCAAGGGGACTTGGAGACTCTAGTAAGGTGGTCTTGCACCTGGAAGTTAGATTTTAACTCCTCCAAGTGGAAGGTGTTACATCTTGGCTGGGGGAACCCCAAACATGAGCACACCCTGGTTGGGGAGGTGCTGGAGGCCATGGCATGGGAAAAAGATGTAGGGGTCCTGGTGGATGCAAATATGAATAACTCAGAGGAGTGAAGGAGGGCTGCTCTAAAGGCAAATAGGATCTTGGGCTGCATCACAAGGGGATCATATCAAGGTACAGCGACGTGATTCTGCCGCTGTACAATGGACTGGTTAGACCACATCTTGAGTATTGTGTGCAGTACTAGAGACCACACTTGAGGAGGGGCATACAGCTCCTGGAAAGGGTTCAGAGGAGGGCAACCAAGATGACATGGGGCCTACGGGATTTAACTTATGAAGAAAGACTGGAGGAGCTTGGCCTGTTCTCACTGGAGGAGAGGAGGAGGAACCGGGGGGACATGTTTGAGGCCTTCAAGTACCTCATGGATATAAATAGGGTAAACAAGGAGAGGATCCTTAGACCAAAGGAGGGTGGTATTACTAGAGAGCATGTTTTAAAGTTGGAAGGAGGAAGGAGGAGTGGGGAAAGGAGTAGGAGATCCTTCACTGAGAAGGTGGTGGAACCTTGGAATGTGCTGCCTGGGGAGCTGGTTCTGGTGTCTACAGTGGAAGGGTTCAAGAGGGGGTGGGATAGGCACAGATAGGGGATGAAGCAGGGGATGGCCAGGCCCAGGGACCCTGGGTTGGATGACAGAAGAAACTGAAATGAGAGGAGGGGGAAGGTCTCGGTACCCATTTAGGGCTCTGAGGCACAAGCAGACTCGATAGACCTTAAGGCCCAATCTGCTGGCAAATTAGTACGTTAGCATGTAAAATGTAGATTCACTCGATGAGCAAGAGAGACATGCTCTGGGAGGAACTTCTCTTTATTTTGGCAGCAAAAGCCTGGCCAGGGTATTTACCAGACATCCTCATAATTCTTCTGGATGAGAATAACCTGGGGTGCCAGGAAAATTAATCTGCTCCTAAGGATGAAGAAAGATATAGTCCATAAGGGAAAGATGGTCTAAGACCATGCATATTTGATCTCACCACATTTTGTAGAGGCACTGGTGGCATACAAGTGACTCAGAAGTTATAGACAAAGCATGCATTCACATCAGTAGAGAAATGAGACCGTTCCTGGAGCCCGATTTTCCAAAGATTTTTGGCACCACAGCGGACTTTTGGCAGGGTGTTTGATGCAAGTTGCAACTTGTGTCAAACATTGTGGCAAGTGCAATTTTAAAAGTACTGTGCCACAAACACCCACTGCAAATCCAGAATGTGGGCTGCAGGGAGTTATACCAGGTCCTTCCAGGTCTAACTGTGTGTCTGGGATAGCGGCACTTGTGCCAAACTTTTGGCACAAGATGCCGTAAAGTGAAGAAAATGTCAGAAATGCATCAGCCCTTCTAAAATTGGACAACAGTGAGTCCAAGGGGCTTTGGTGCAACTGCAACCCACTTTACGGTGGCCACAGGGCTTGATGCAAGCCCTGCAGCCACTTTCTAAAATTGGGCCCCTGGAGTCTATTGGGGGAACTATAGTTTGGCACAAGGACAATGACACCTCCTGCCGGAGACTATGCTAAGGATGGTGTGAATTTGCATAATAAAGGATTGAACTTTGCTGTACTCTTTTATTAAATCTTGGTGCAACAATTAAAGTGAGCTACTTGGGGGGTCAGAACTGTATCCCTTCTGTGGCAGCTTGGGAGTACTGCAGACCAATGGTACAGGGGAAAAAGGGGGGATGAGTCAATTTCTTCTGAGAAGCCCATCTTTCCTGGCCAGCATGAAGTACAGGGAACTTCAAGACCAGTATTTTGGTTGAAGAGGTTGCAGTTCTTTCTTATCGGGCTTGCCTATAGGTGCAGTGATGCCAGACATGGGTGGCCACTCACCACTTGGACACATGATCTCCCCACACTTGTGGTTCAGGTACCCACTCGGTCTGCACATCATTTTCTCAGCCTGGAAAAGCAGTCTGACCATTCACATGAAGGGGTCTAGGGTCCAAAGTGTCTACTGAGATCTCCCAGCTGAGCATACCACATCAGTAAGGTGATAACAGCAATTAAACATATGACTGCAGCCACTTGTCCAAGACTTGTGTTTGGGTGAATTCTTCAGCGGAAACGGTATGGGGACAACTAAGATGATAGTTATTCAGGTTCTAACTAGTGTTGCACCACAGACTGGAAAAGTCCCAAATGTCAGCAGTAATTTGCTAATTGTTAAGTATGTTATTATTTGAGGAACAATGCTTCCCTTTAAGATCCACATTATTATTTTCATGTGATTTTGGTACATATCCAGTACAAAACCAATATTTATATAATGGGTGAGGGATTAGAAAAGGCTTCATCAGACACAGGATTGTCAGGATAGGGATTCTTTGCTTTAGACAGCTATATTGTAGATGCTGAATCAAATACAATATTAAAAATGAGCTGGATATTTACTTAAAAAGGAAGATTATAAAAAGGATATGGAGAGACAATAGGAAAATGGGATTGCTGCTAAGCAGCTCTGATTGAGAGTTGAGTTCAAAGCAGGCAATAAGGCCTGCATGGCCTCATCCAGTGTTCTAATTTATATGGGTCTGGAAGATTCAAGGTTATCTCCAGATTAAGATTTGATTGCATGCTCATCACTATATCCTGCACAGCATGTATAGTACTGTATGTACGTTAAAAATAAGTAAGGGACAACCATTTTACCAAGTGACATTATGAAAGGCATTTGTATTTTTCAAGTTATTCTTCCGAGATAGAGAAACTACTCCATGAAAACTGTGACTAAATATCCTCCAAATCTCCTTTGATGTGGTGTTTAGAAGTTCAAGTATCTTTTTCTGATCATATAAAATTGCTCTGTATCTTACACATTTTTGATAGTATGACGTGATGCTGTCAAACACCTTTCAGACTATGTTAGTATGATATCCACAACAGATTAAATTACTGTTCATTTAATTGTTTGGGCATGCTGTAACATTATTTCCTTATTCAGTCTGGCATGCATTTTAATTGTTTTTTACACACTCAAATCAGGAACAGCTGGGCACTTAGACATAAGAAAAAAATATATAAATCTGTTGATTCAGTCATAGCAGAGGGGGCATGATTTTTACACATGAGGTTTAAGAGTTAAGTACTCTGATCGGTAGGGAAAAGATGTTTTCTACAACAGGTTAAGGCAGATTTTTTTCTACCTTGTTGTGTTCTCTTAAAAGGGGAGAAAACAGCCTAATTAACATCAATGTATTTGTATAGATAACATATGTATGTATTGTGTAGGATTTCTCTTTCCACATACTATATATATAGACATTTTCATTTTTCTCATAAATTTGATTTTGAAATAGTGCTACTTGTAGAATTTTCTTTAGATGCTGTATATGGAAGTGCAAACACATGGGCTTTTCCTTTTTTTTAATTTTCTAGATATTTTGTGCCAGCCTTCAGAAATGTATTGTTTAACTTCCTTCCACAAATAACTTGTCTTGTTTGTTGCACAATATATCATGTGGTAGAATTCTGAATTTTAAAAAGTCTTCTATCTTATATTGTTTTATTTTATAGTGTTTTCCTCTGCAAATTTTGATTTTGCATTGTATTTATAAAAATTCATTAAATAAAAACCTTGCAAAAGGTAACTTTACTGAGTCCCTCTAAAAGGATAGTTCATATAATTAAAGCTGGGAACCACCTAGTCATAAACAGAAATCTGAATCCTGCATATGCCTTATCTAATTGCTTAGGAAGAGATGCAGCTTATCAGCAATTCATAAATCCTCTGGGTCTGCTACTGTATGTGCAAATCTTCTTCAGGGATATCTCTTTCATCAAGTGACACCTTTGGAATTTGGCCATCAGGTGCTAGGATCCCAAGGAAGTTTTTCTGTAGCAGTCCACTAGGGGCTGCCCGTGCCAACATCACTGTCCAATGTCACATACCCTGTATATGCATTGGTGGCTCCACTTCCTCCTCAGTTCTTTTCCAGCCTCTTCCCACAGGCTCTGTGGAAGCTTCACCATTCAGTTCACTGCCAAAAGTTTTCTTTTGTTTTCTTTTGCTTTTTATCAGTATCTTTTTGCCTTTCCCATTGTTCCTGTGCAGCATAAGGTGATTCCCTTCAACTTTACCCTGGGATATGGTGCCGACTGCCTCAGGCACAGCCTCTTCCTTTTTTGCCTGTGGCTTCCTTGCGATGCCTTATTGATGCAGTGCTCTCCCTCCTCCCCAGATCTTCCTGCAGTGGGATTGGAGGGAGGCTCTCTGGGGTTTCCTCTTTTCTGCAGTTGCCAGCTTGTTTCCTGGTCTACTGACCTTCTCAGTCTGGAGCAGGTCTGTGGGGATTATAGATCTTTGCTAGGGGAGGACCATTCCAGGCTCACCTGCCTCCCGGAGAAGCTCCCGGTCCCTGCTCGCTCTCTTTGTTTTGTTTCTGAGAGCTTCCTGTCAGTTGATTTGGCTCTGATTCTTCCTGCTGTGCTGACCTTTGCTTCCCTTGTGCCTCACATAGTTAAGTGCTCCTTCAGGATTCCTAGGCTCGTGGAGGGTCATCACCCCCCAAGGTCTTTGGCCTCATCCCCACTGAACAATCCCTGAAATGCAAACTCCAAGGGAGTGGGGTAAGTTTCTTCTTCAGTCCTTTTTGGGCTGCAGCAGGGCAGTTTTCATATAGCTGACTTACGGTCGTGTGACCTCCATGGTCATTGGCCCCAGACCCACCATCGCAACCTCTTGTTCATGACTGATCCACAGGCATTGGGCTCCACCAACTTTGTATGGTCATTTGGCCATTGACAGAGCAGGGCACAATCCCTTCTCTGTCCCACCTGGTGATGACAGCACCATATCCATGCACTATTGTCCTCACCAGGTCGCTTCTCCTGGGTCTGAACACCATCAGATCTTTGCAGCCAGCAACGGTTCCAGCATGGGGTTATGCAGCAGGGGTATACCTCCTTGTTCCTATTTCTCCATGTGGAAGGTCCTCTTCCTCTCACTCATCGGGCCTCATCCCTGAATGATCCCTTCCATGCCCAGGAGATCCACACTGCCATTGTGGCCTATGGATCCTCTATGCTCCCCAGCATTGAGTGCTTCAGGCAGTTCATCATTGAAGCTTGACTCCCTGCCTGCTCCATCAACTTCTGTGTCAATAGCGATTCCCTATCCACCCATCATCCTCAGTTCTGTGCTTGCCTCCATTGCTTCAGCCTTGATCTAGCAGCTCACCCCACAGCCTGAGCTTTCCTTATCTTTGTCATCAGGCATTACCATGGTGTTGATACCAATTCAACCTTCACATCCTGTACCTTCCTTGGTCATCATCCCTGGCTTCAGAGTGGGCTGATGTTGAGGAGCAGCACTGCCCAGTTTTGATCCCCCCTGATGAAGAAGGGGAGGATGGGGAGGTTGAGGATTTTTCTGAGGGCTCCACAGTCCCTTATAGGAGTGAGGACTTTGTTGAACATATCTCCAATACTCTCCTGAGGACCCTATGTTTTACCATTTCATAAAGTACTTGTCTGTCACCATGGAGTTCCAGATGGAAAGAGGACATCCAAAGGAGAAACCTGGTGGACTTTTTGGAGATCTCAGAGTCTCCCCTCAACGTCATTCCTCCACTAGTTTCTGTCCTACAGGATGCTGTCCTGGTGGCCTGGCATAGGCCTATCCTGGTTCCAGCTATGTCCAGACAAGTCAGCAATCTCTATCAGATGCTGCAGGGGTTGCCCTACTATGCAGCCCAGACTGAAACAGATTCAGTGGTAATAAAGCTTGCCCATGATATCTCAAAAATATCCAAACACCTTATTTCTCTCCCTCCAGACAGGGGGTCTCAGAGGATAGACCTTTGGGGTAAGTGGGCCTTTGCTTCTGCCACCATAGGCCCCAGTTTTGACAAACCATTTATCCCACATGGTCAAATACCAGAATACCCTTTGGAAGAAGGGCAAGGACACTGCACAGGCCCTTCCTGAGGGTTCCTAAAGGCAGGATCTTCTTAAGGTACTTCAATGTGATGAAAATGTCAGCAGGCACATACTTAAAGCTATCTATGACATGGCAGACAATACTGCAAGAGCAGCTACTTCAGGCATCTGTTGTCTTAGACGCCATTCCTGGCTGAGGATTTTGAGCTTCTGCTGCTGATGTCCAGCAGAAAGTTCTAATTGAGCTCTTTATGGGCTTCAAGCCTTTTGGCCCTGATATTCAGGATATCACTAATGCTCTCTGGGTCTTGGGCAGAGCCATCCAGTCTGATCATTTACTCTATCACACTCAGTCCAGGGGTAGGCCTGAGCTTTCTTTTTGTGAAGTCTCTAATGTGGCTGGCTCAAGTCCCTAGCCCCAGGGTAAACACCGGACCAGTTCAGCCTTCCCCTCCTCCTCCTCCTCCTCCACCATGTGTGTCCCTCTGAAGAGCCACAGAGTAGGTAATGCAGCCCTAGCCACAGGGCCTTTTTCAGCATGCCTCCTAAGTGGACCCCCTCTTTCTGCCCCAAGCCAAGAGGTGGTGGTGGGGGTTTGGTTCTCCCTCCACTTGGAGCAGTTGAACACGATCATTTCAGCAGTTGTTCCAGCATGGGCACACTCTAGAACTTCTGAAGCAGCCTCCAGATTCCCCACCTGTTCCTTCCTCTTACCTTCCTGACCATGTCCCAGTGCTGAGGGAGAGGTGCCTACTTTACTGATCAACAAGGCCATATAGTTGGTGTTCAAAAGGCAGAAGAACAGAAGGTTCTACTCCTAGTTCTTTCTAGCCTCCAAGCAAAGTGGAGATCTTCAGCCCATTCTAGACCTCAAGGACCACAACCTCTACATGTACATCCAGTACATAAGGTTCCAGATGGTCAATCTTCAAGGTCTCCCACCACTGCTGCAGCAGAGGGTTTGATTGTGCTCCCTGGACATGCAGGATGCCTATTGGCATATCATAATTTGCCCTCAGCACCCTCAGGTTAGAGTTCCAGGGGGAACACTACCAGTTTAGAATCCTTGCCCTTTTGCTTATGGTTTGCACCATGGGTCTTTACAAAATGCTTAGTGGCAGTGGCTGCTGCCCTCAGCAGGAGGGCCAGTATGTGTTCCCACTCCTGAACAACTAGCTGTTGAAGGAACCATCCAAGGACTAACTGTTGCATTCTCTGCACCATACCTTACAGTTGTTCCTATTCCTGGGTTTACCAGTGAATATGAATCAATGGTTATAGTACTTAGGGGCTGTTCTAGACTCTGCCAAGGGCAAGGCCTTCCTGCTCCTAGTCAGAGTGGAGGGCCTGATGGTTCAGGCCTTCCTCCCATCTCAGAGCTGGTAAGTCTCCACCAGAACCTTCATAAGATTGCTGGGCCTCATGGTCTCAGCCATTGTTACGGTTCTTTTGGCTAGGCTGCAAATAAGGATTCCCCAGTGAACTCTGAGGGTCCAGTGGGATCCATGGACAGAAGAACCAGGATGCTCAGTCCAGGATGGAAGTCTTCCTCCATACGAACATCCTAGAATTGAGGGCAGTTCTCTATGCCTTGCAGTTCTTCCAGAACCATTTCCTCCTGAGTCCCCTGCTGGTGCAGTTGGACAGCCTCAGTGTGGTCTACTATATTAACAAACAAGAGGGAACTCACTCCTACCCCCCTGTGTTAGTAGGCACTGAGAGTTTGGTATTAGGCTTTAGAACATGGTCCAGAACTGTCATCCATACATGTTCCAGGCAACCAAAACATCCTGGTGGGAAGTCTCAGCTTTCTGAAGTCCAGAATACATGAGTGGGCACTGTTGGCCTCAGTCGCAGAAGACCTGTTTAACTGATGGGGTCTTCCAGAGTGGGTCCTTTTTCCATCCCCACTCAATGCATAACTGCCTCATTTCTGCTCACTAGATCTAGGGCCTGGAGTTTTCTGGTGAGACGCATTATTCCTCTCCAGAAAATGGAGGTTCCTGAATGCTTTCCTTCCTTCCTTCCTTCTGATCCAGAGAGTCCCCATCAAGCTCCAAATGGAGGGGATGACTCTTATCTTGGTGGCACCATACTGGTCTCACCAACTTTGGTTTCTGTTACTGCAGCAACTGGCATTGGACTTCTAGTTCCTCTGCCCCTTTATCAGGACCTGTTGACTCAGGCTAAGGGACCTTGATTACTACAAAACTCAGATCCCTCCACCTGCATGCCAGGATCCTGAAGACATACCATTGCCCAGTTTGGGGTGTCTCAGAAAGTGGCTGATGTCCTGGTGGCTGCCAGGTACCCTCCACTGAGGCCATCTACACCATGAAGTGCCAGTGTTTTGCCATCTGGGCTTCTTCCCTCCATTGGGACCCTTATAAGGGTCCGATGAACCGAGTTCCAGAGTATTTATTTTTCCTTGTCTGATACTGGCCTTCAGTACTCCTCTATTAAGGTGCACCTGTCTTCTTCTTCTTCTTCTTCTTCTTCTTCTTCTGCTTTTTTTGTTACTTTTTGTTATAGGGAGTGCAGTAAGAAACTTCTTAGGGTTGTGCATGGCCATTCCTCCAGAGGCATGGCCACTTCTGATGCCTGATTCAGGAATGTGTCAGCTGCTATATCTTGCATGGCTGCCACTTGGAGTACTGTCTACACTTTTACCAAACACTGGAGTCTGGACATTGCCTCTAGAAGGAGGGCAGGCTTTGGCCTTGCTGTGCTTCAGGACCTTCTTTCTCAGGCCTCTGGCCTCCTGCCTTCCAGATGGTCTCACTGTCAGTAATGCTTGGGACTCATTCCATAGATGTGACTTGATGAAAGAAATATCTCCGAAGAAGATAGAACAATTACGTAAGAACTTACCATAAAAGTAGATATTCAAGGGAATCTCTTTTATCAGGTCATGCCATCCCACCCTCCATTCCCTTTGTGTCTTTATTTCTTTACTGTCTTTCTTGTTATGTCTGCCTTTTATTCCTTACTGGTCATCTCTTTTCTTTCCTCAGCCCCTTAGGGGAGAATTAGCTCTTCAGTCTTCAGGGGAAAAGAACTGAGGATGGAGTGGGGCCGCCCATACATATATAGGGTATGTGAGGTCGGAGATTGACGTTGGCATGAGCAGCCACTAGTAGACTGCTACAGACATGCTTCTATGGGATTCTAGCACCTGACGGCTAAGTTCCATAGGTGTAAACTGATGACTTAGATCCACTCAAAGATATACTGTTACAGTAAGTACTTACGTAACTGTTCTTTCTGTACATGTCATTCAGCTCTTGTTTTACTCCAAGCAAAACAAACAGACAAATTTCATATGGTTCTGTTTGTGCTGATGTCTAGCTAGGACCATATATCTCTATTGACTTATGGTTGGGTATGTTATTTCTTAAAGTCAGCTATAGACCCACAATTACAGGTTTTACATTTTGTCAGTGTACCAATATATCCAAAAATAAACTGGTTTGCTCCAATTTAGATATTAGAAAATGGGCCCTTGCTGCGTTACTCTTCCTTCTACCCAGTAACTTTTAACTGAATCCTAGTCTTTTTTCAGGTGAGTATGATGCAGACAATGTGAGTCCCAAACACACTTTATCCATTGTTCATGTAAACATTAGAAATTTATTACCAAAATTAGAATAACTCATTACGTGAGTGTTGGGAACATTTTTAATCGGGTCACAATGTCAGTGAGACATGGTTCTCAAACTGTCCTATTCAAAAATTGTGATTACATTCTATTACTTACTAATATGAGACAGGCTAAGAAAAAATGGAGGCAAGGTCATAATCTATTACTAGTCTTGTTTTCCTGTGGTGTAAAAAAAGTATATAGAACACTTTCTAATTAGCTATGCTAACACTAATAAAAAGCAAAAAGAAAGCACTTCAGAAACCAGGAATGTCAACAAATAACATTAATCAAAATTCGTTGTGGATCCACAGAGGGTGCCAACTGCTTGCATCCAGTTTTGACTAAAAGGTATTCATCAGACCAAGCCCCCTGACAAAGACCCTTTGGTCAAAGCACTTGGGTGGGCAGCCAGTGGAGTCTTTTTGTTTTTCTGTATTTGCTGATTTCGCTAATACTTCCGCATCCTGTTATTTTCTTTCTGTTATGTTATACTTGGGGGGGGGGTTCTGTCATTAGCTACTTTTTATCTTCCTTTGGGTTATTTTGTGGATGGACTTGCCTTATTGTCTAAGTTCAGGCAGTCCAAATGTGACATGAAAGAAATCCTTCCCTTAGGATATGCCAGTATTGACTGAATGATAAAGCAAATTGTAGGGTAGAGACCACCTTGACAGCTTGAACATTAAGCAAGTGATTTCTTCATCTACCAGAGTAAGTTATAAGACTGGCACTGAGTCCTTAATTGATTGGGTAGTCTCATCTATTCCAGATCATATCCAAAAAGCTCATCATTTATCTGCTAGCTTAAGCAACCATTTTCTGTTTCTCTGCTATTGGAATACTCACAGGCTTTATTTCCCTCCTCTAAATGTAACCTCCAGACCCATTCACAATCTGAACATTAGTGAATTCAGAAATGCTGTTTCACAGAGCAGCTAGTCTTCTTTGCATGCCATCCTCTTGGTAGATTTGATGTTGGATTATATTACCCATGGATTTAACAAGGTTTGTAATAACTTTGCACATATCCATCACTTATGTACTGAGAATAGGACTTAGGAATTGTTCACCTTTTGTCTTGTACAGTTGATGAAGGAGAGAGACAGAGTCTGGAAAGCTTTTTGGTAACAACATATAAAACCAACATTGCTTGAATATTGAAAACTACTAAAACTATTGAAAACAAATGTAAACAACTGGATAGAATGACAAAAACAGAATATTATTTAAACTCCCAATTTCAATTTTCAAATGGGAACAAGCAAATTGACAAGTACTAAACAATCTCACAGGAAAGACTGGTTTCAGAGAAATATCACTTCTGACTACTGAACAAAGGAACTTGACAAATCCAATTGAAATTGCCACAGAGCTCAATTCCACTTATGGTGGAGCTGAAAAACTGCTCTGTTGGTTGATGTAATGGATTTTGAGTAAATTGGGATTAACTGTGGTGGTTCAGCTGCTGCGTATAAGTTTAAATAATTACATGTAGATGAAAGTTTAAAGTATATTATGCCTAAGAACTTAAAAACTAGAATGGGACTGGAAAATAGTGATCTGAAACTCTTTTCTTTGGTTATTGATGGACTGTCTGGTTCTCTCGGCACTTTTTACAACCATTCATTAGCCACTGGTAGGTCCCAAGATTGAGGAAGCAGGCAACCATGGTTCCTTATTTTAAATCAGGAGTGCAAACCCTGGCCAAAAATTATAACCACTATCCCTACTTGTCCAATTGTCCAAGGTTCTTCAGAGGATTTTTTTGACCAATTTAAGAAGTTCCTGGATACTGGCAATTTGATAACAGCTTGCCAGCAAGGTTTTCAAGATAATCACAGTACAATCATACTGTACTTGAAGTCACTAATCATCTTCATGGGGACCTGGACAAAGGAGACTGTCAGTTTGCTCTCCTTCAATCTTTCCAAAGCATTTCATCTTGTGCATCATAGTCGTCTGCTTGCCAAACTTTAGGTCCTTGTTCTGTCTGTATCTGCAGTACGTGGGTTGAAGAATTACTTAACTGACATTTCTCAGACAGTCTCAGTGAATTCCTTTTCTTTTCCACTCATTAACACCACTACCGGACTACCCCATGATAAAACCTGTGGCCTTTTTTCTTAAGTGCTTTCTAAAATTATCAAATTGATATTTTGCATAGCTCTGAATCCTGTATTGTCATTTATACAACACCAGTAGTGATAAATTCTCCCTGATAAATTTGTTTATCTCACTGTTTTGCCTCCATATAAATATTTATCTGGAGGTTAAATGTGGCACAATGACTATCCTTAACCTAAGGACCAAACAGAGAGCAGCCAGCTTTCACAGTGCTGACAACATCACAATAGCCTTGTCCTGCTCTGAAACTAGCTGCTGAATTCAAAGAGCAACAGTTAACTCTACACAAACAACTGATTTAAATGGTAAAACTTATAAACAGATGTTGTATAACTCAAATACACAATAGTCTTACTCAAAATATACAAATTATCTCCATTTGTAAAGGAACAGGACTGTCATAAGTCACTTGTAGCTCTGCCACCCATGATTTATGGACCTGCCCCCTCACTCATGAAGATAAATTGCATGTTTTGAGTAAGGCCATTGTGTATTCCATATGTATACAACAGAAGAGGAGGTAAATGACAAGATAAAAAAGATTTCTCAGCTACTGACATCAGTAACAGAAACATATCAAAACATATTGTTGTTAATGTTGTCACAATGGCTATTTTTTAAATTACTGTCATCTCAAGTCAAACTACCTCTGGCTGGAAGCTGCAATACTGAACGTAGGATTTGCAAGAAAGCGAGTTGTGCTCACAACAGAGGGAGGTGAACCTTACAATTGTCTTTGGTTTGTAGCAGATATTCTGCAGGTGGAGGCTACTTCTAACTGAAAGGTAAAATAAGGAACTTAGAATTATCAGGAAAAGACAGTCTTTCAAGCAACAGAGGGAGGTGGATCTAGCTTTACATTTGTAACAATTCTTAAGATTTTCAGTGCAGGAAGAGTTTAAAGCACAGCTGACTTATTTTGGGTCTGACTGCTTTCAGAGCACAAACCACCAGGCTGTTTTGGGGCTGGGGAGGTTTATATGTGTCTGACTTGGATGTCTGGATTTTTCTCTGTTTGATTAGCAGGGTACTTTATCTGTCAAATTGTTGTGTAGGGTATCTTGCTGACAGGAAGGCACTCATCGCAGCTGTGGGTCAGAGCTCTTAGCTGATTGTTTTGTGAGGGCACAGTTTAGGCTAACCCCTTCCCCCTCACCTCACCCACCCACCCTGGAAATAGTTCCTTTATACCTGGGGTTCTGACATCATTTCCTCAAGAGTGCAAGGTGCATATCACTGTCATATCCTCTCTAGCACACTGCACTGACAATATAAGCATACACATTGTATAATATATATATTTCTATATAACAAACCAATCACACACACAAACACACAAACACACACACAAAAAAAGTAGATAAACATGTGGGGAGTAGTGCAATGTAATGGCTGTGGGGCAGCAGTCTTCTGAGAGTCTTTCTGGAGGTTGAGATGCTGCCCTATTTGCAGACAACTCTCTGCCCTGAGGGAGGAAGTTGCCCGCCTTCAGGCCACACTTGACAGTAGTAAGAGAACCTTCCCCCAAGCCACACTGGATGGTAGGAAGAGACCTCCCATCCAGGAGCACAGAGCCACCACCACTACCTCAGGTTAGAAAGCACAGCAGTTGGACTACAGTGGGCTCAGAGATGGTGAGGTTGGTGGAACAGAGGCACACCCAGTCAGTTGTTCCACCTACAATCCATACACACATTCTGGGAGTATAGCTCCCCATGGATGCACCCTAAGGGAGACTAAGGAGGCTGAGGACAACTGTCACAAGGAGGCCACAGGAAGGAGGCAGAGGACACCACAAGGAAGAAAGCAGCTCCTGGTGGGGACTCAGATTCATTGGGGGCTGAACTGGGGGGAGCAGGGAAAACTGAAGTAAGGTGCCTGCCTGGTGCCATGGCTTGGAGGGACAGGAAGCGCATCCTCAGGATCACGAGAACAGCTGCACGGGAGTCTGAGCTGGCTGTCATTGTCCACCTAGGGACAAATGACATGGCTCAACATAAGATTAGAGCAGTGCAAAAGGACTTTGTAGAATTGGGGAGGGGCCTAAGACAAGTAGCACACACAGTATCCTTCTCAGAGGTGCTGCCTGTCAATGGCATGAGTGAGGCGAGGGTACATTGCACCATGCAGTTTAATGAATGTTTGAAAACTGGTGGGAGCACAGGGTTTGGCTTCATTGGGACTGGGGTTCCACCTGAGAGACACCAGCCTATGACTGGCAGGATGATCTGCATCTGTCCAGGAAGGAACAAGTCTTTTTAGCAGTCGGTTTAAATGCTTCATTGGCAAGCTTTTAAACTAGTCAAGGGGGGAGGCACTGATAAGCAGCAGGAAAATCCCAGCCTCTCCCTACAAAACAGGGTACTAAATGAGAAAAAGACCCAGGTAGAAAGGTCAGTGGGGGATGCTGCAACAGAAGGTAAAGCCATCAAAAAATGTATAGCAATGAGTACCAATGTCCGTAGTCTGAGCAATAAGCTTCCTGAATTAGTGGCCTTGATGGAGGAGGAACATCTGGATATCGTGGCAGTCACAGAAACATGGTACACACAAAACCATGACTGGGACGTAAACATACCAGGATACACTATCTACAGGAGGGACAGGAGGGTAAAGAGGAGGAGGAGAAGCTTTTACATAAGGGAAGGAATCAAAGCAACAGAACAAAAGGGAAAACAGGAGGAGAAGAAGCACTGTGGGTAAGTTTGGAGACGGCAATGGCACTACAATCTGCACAGGGTTGTGCCAGACCCCTTCTCAGGGAGGAAATGGACAAGGAAATGATAGAAAGTATACTTAGAATGGCAGAAAAGGGAGATATTGCTGATGGGTGATCTGAATATGCCAGATGTTAACTGGAGTGCAGTTGCAGCAGCCACTTGAAGAGTGGGAGTTTCTAGATGCCCTAGGGAGCCATGCCTGAACAACTAGTATTGAAGCCACTCAAGAGGAACAATCTTAGACCTAGTTCTCTCAAATGAGATGAAGAGGATCACAGATGTAGAAGTGGGTAGCCATCTGGGAACTAGCGACCATCGAACAGTACGGTTCACAATAAACACAGCAATAGAGTCAAGCCATACAAAGGCAAAAGTACTGGACTTTAGGAGGGCTGAGTTTGCCAAAATGGGTGAGTGCCTAAGGAATGAACTAGCAAATGGGCAGGAAGAAGGGGTGGAAGAACAATGGGGAATAATAAAAACTGCTATCACAGAGGTGACAAGCCTTTGTGTGAAGCAAATAAACAAAACAAAACAATGTAAGAAACCACTATGGTTCTCAAAAGAAGTGGCAGTGAAGGTTCAAGAGAAAAAGAAAGCATTCAGGAAGTACAAGGAATCACAGAAGGAGCAGGACAGAGAACTGTATCAGTTAAAGCAAAAGGAATCTGGGAAGGCAGTCAGAACAGCAAAGGCCCAAACCGAGGAAAAGATAGCCAACTCAGTTATGAAGGGGATAAAACCGTTTATAGGTACATCAGGGAGCAAAGGAAGACCAAGGAAGGATAGTGAGGCTTAATAAAGGGAGGAGGGAGGTGAGAGGGTGACTGTGAAAAGGCAGAGATACTAAACAAATATTTTTGCTCAGTATTTACAAAGGAAGAGGGGGAGGTACCTAAAACAAACAGTAGAAACACTCTGGATACAAAAGTTGATACCAGCCCATTTACAGAAGAAAGGGTTCTGAAAGAACTCTTAAAACTGAAGGTGGACAAAGCAATGGGGCCTGATGGGATTCGTCCCAGAATTCTAAAAGAACTAAGGGTAGAACTAGTGACACCACTGACTACCCTCTTTAACAAATCATGAGAGGATGGGGTGGTACCCGAGGACTGGAGGAGGGCAGATGTGATTCCTCTTCACAAAAGTGGGAGCAAGGCAGAAGCAAGAAACTGCAGACCTGTTAGTTTAACCTCAGTGGTAGGGAAAATGATGGAATCACTTCTGAAGAAAAGAATTGTCGAGTATCTAGAGGCCAGAGGGGCACAGGACCCAAGACAGCATGGATTCACAGTGGGAAGGTCATGCCAGACAAATCTGATAGATTTCTTTGACTGGGTGACCAAAGTAGTAGATCAGGGAGGGGCTGTGGACATGGCCTACCTAGACTTTAGCAAGGCATTTGACACAGTCCCACACAAAAGATTGATATACAAGTTAGCCAGCCTGGGAATGGGTCCCAAGATGGCAGCCTGGGTAAAGAATTGGCTGGAAAATAGGACACAGAGAGTAATAGTAAATGGAGTCCACTCTGAAGAAAGGGGAGTTACTAGTGGGGTACCGCAGGGTTCAGTTTTAAGACCAGTCCTCTTCAATGTCTATATAAGCAACATTGCAGAGGGACTGGAAGGAAAATTATGTTTCTTTGCAGATGACACAAAGATCTGTAACAGAGTTGATGCACAAGGTGGGGTGAAAAGGATGAGAAGGGACTTGGCAAGGTTAGAGGAATGGTCAAATGTATGGCAGCTTAGATTCAATGCTAAGAAGTGTAAGGTAATGCACATGGGAAACAAAAACCCAGGGGAAGAGTACACAATGGGGGGTGAGATACTAACAACAACAAAAATGGAAAGGGACCAGGGGGTAGTCATATCAGATAACCTAAAGGTGGGCAAGCAATGTGAGAGGGCAGCAAGGAGGGCTGGAGGGATACTGGGATGCACAGGGAGAGGCATCACCAGTAGAAAATGAAGTTATTATCCCTCTGTACAGACAGCTGGTGAGACTGCATCTGGAGTACTGCGTGCAGTTCTGGAGACCCAATCTCCACAAAGACATAGACAGGATGGAAGCTGTCCAGAGGAGGGCAACTAAATGGTGCAGGGTCTGCACCGGAAGACATATGAAGAGAGACTTAAGGAGCTTAATATGTATAGCCTCGAGGAAAGGAGGAGGGGGGACATGATAGAAACTTTCAAGTACCTCAAGGGAATCAACAAAGTCCAAGAGGGTAGCATCTTTCAAAAAAGAGGTGTGCAAGAACAAGGGGGCACAATTTGAAGATGGGGGGGCAGCTCAGAGGTAATTTAAGGAAGTATTTTTCACAGAGAGGGTTGTGGATGCATGGAACGCCCTTCTGGAGGAGGATGTGGAGTCAAAAACAGTGGTGGAATTCAAGCATGCATGGGACAATCATAAGGCAATTCTAGGGGGTGGGGATAGGAAGAAGTAGGCTGCTGGTTAACTAGGATCTGCAGCTTATCCATTAGGTAGGGAAATGGGCAGACTGGGTGGGCCAAGCGGTCCTTATCTGCCATCAAATTCTATGTTTCTATGTTTCAGTGGAATAATGAACCAATCAGAGAGCAGCTTTTACGGTGCTGATGGCATAGTGCAGCACTGAAGCCAGCTGTTAAAATCAAAGAAAAACTTCAAAAGCTTCAGACAGACTGCAGATTTGAAAGTTATAACTAGTAAACTACTGTTGTATATATCAAATATACAAAAGCCTGAGTAAAAATAGGCAATTTATCATTAGTTGTGAGTGGGCAGGACTTTCATAACTTACTCGTGGCTCTGCCAGTCATGAGTTATGGTCCTGCCCCCTTACATATGAAGATAAATTGCAAATTTTGAATCAGCCAATTGCATATCCCCCATATACACAGATGATATTGTGTTGTACAGAAGGGTATCTAATGTCTGTGACATAACCAGATATTTGCAGCCTGACTTTGAATTGGTGCAGAGATGGTGATTAAAAAATGGCCTTTAACTGAATGATGGCAAAATCAAGTGTATGCACTTTAGAAGAAAAAAAAATAAAGGCTTTACACTCTTATGACTTAATTAAAGATCTGAGTGGCACCTTTGTTGAGAGAGTAGACAATCTGAAGTATTTTGGTTTTACTATAGACCAGACTCTTTCTTTTAAAGAACATTTCAGCACACTGGTTAAGTCAGTACACACTCACCTTCATCAGCTTTTTATTCACTTGAAGATAGTCTTGCTTCAGTCCCTACTCCTGTCATTAGTAGACTATGGGCTTCAAGTCTATGCCACTACTAATGTTACTAACTTGCAAAGAGTTAAAATTATATACAATTCCATATGTAGATATGTTGCCAACAGCCCCAGATTTTCTCATCACTGCACTCTTTACAAACACCTTGGCTGGCCTCCTTTTGACTCATGAATTATTTATTTTACTCTCATCAGTTTTAGATGTTTCCTAAAATGCATGATAAGATTTTTGTTAAAGTCTGATTCTAGCACTAATTCATGCTCCCTGAATACTACATCTGCTCATACTCACTTCATAAAAGCCTACTCTTCTGTTCCTCCCTGGGCCAATGTTTTATTTATAAACCCACTACATTCTGGACTAATTTACCTGCTTCATTACACTCTATCAGTTTGCAGAATATGATTAAAATGATGTTAAAAATACTGTTTGGACTTGCCTTTTTTTATAAAGGTTTGTATGCTGCTGGGCTGACTGAGTGGCTTATTCAGCTCTGTAGCTGGGTGCCATCAGCTGGCCTGCTACCTCTCTCCATCCCCAGATGTACTCCTGTCAGAGTGGCAGGGCAGGCTGTGGCATGTTGGGCAGGGCTTCATGAAGTCAGATACCTTGTCCATTTTCTCCTAAGTTTTTCAGCCTCCCCAAGGCTATGGCAAACATTAATGATGCGTGCACGTGGAGGTTCATATGCGGTCTGGAATTGCCAGCATTATTCCACACACTTGACATTCTGTCAGCCACCCCAGCATCAGCTTTACCACCAGCCTCCACCTGGTGGTAGCCAAGAGAGGGAATAGCTCACCACCCCATTCTAGGAGACAAGAGCTACCAGGCAGCCATTTGTTCCTCTCCAATTGCTCCCCCCCAGCCAACCCCCAACAACCTGAGCTTATTCCTGTACGCTGGTCACCAGCGCGGGAAAGGTAAGGCACATTTCAGTACCTCAGCCCTCTATTCCACCATGTCAGCTTGTTTGGACTTCTCTGTGTACAAGTGTAATACCACCTGATTAGTGTGCACAAGCATTGTTGCATATTCATTTTGCATTGTTGCTCCTGTTTACATCTCTGGATCCCCTTTGAAAATGGGCATCTAATGTTCTTGGGTTCTGCCTGGTTAAGAAATTACAAATACATAAAAATACAAGAGGAACCAGAGCGACTTACTGATTTCTTTCTGTCCACAGACATACAGTACTCACTAGGAATCCATACAATGAACCTTAACTGGAAGGGAACCAAGAACTATTGTAGTGGGTGAATGCCTGTTTAAAAGATCATGTATTATGTGCTCTTATATTATGGCAAAACAATGTTTATTGTAGCGTATCACAACTTTTATGCAGAAAGAACCCTGCTATTGTGCCAGGTGTGAAAACATTTGTTTACTGTTTTAGACTCAACAGTGTCCACAAATCATGAAATATGGAAAGTATCCTAAAAGCAAGTGAAGTGACAATGCAGGTACAGTAATTCATTAAAAGGTACATTCCATTAATTTTTGGCAAACTGTAAAGGCAGGAGACTGTTATAGTGAGCAGATATTAGCTGTTGATTTAAGCACTTGCAGATATTATAGAACACCATCAAATAAGCAGTAACTGAAACAAAAATCAGAAAAAGTAGATAATGTTTTGAAAATATTTTTTAAAAGTTATCACTGTAATTTCTTAATGTATTTTATAATTATTGATAAAAGGTTATGACATCAATGCATAACAAAGTGTACCAATGCCATATATCAAGATTGCCCTAACTCCAAGCTTCCATTAAAAAAAGAAATTAAGTTTCTAGTCACTCCAGTTCCAATGTTATGCCCTTTCACAGAAATGGAGATTAATTTTCAAAAGTCTGGATGCAGCACTCTTAGCAGTATTTCTGCTGCAGCTGTGTCAACATAAATGCATCAAAATGTTTTACTCAATTTGAAAATAATCTGATACTATTATGACACATTACTCACTTTACAGCACAAAAATAACTATGGGTCAGAATTTTTACATATGTGTAATTTTTGATGTGCATCTTGCAGTAATTTCATACAGAAGTTAAACACCTGGTCTTACAGTCTTGCCCAAATTACAGCAATTGCACTGCTATCAAGACACATATAATTGAACATCTATACTGTTATCTTTAGAAAGGGTTACATTTTGGAACACTTAAGGATTGGAACTTTAATTTTTTTTAAATGAAAGCTTAGACACAGTAATATCAATATGGTATTTTGGTATCATTGTTATTTATTGGTATGCCAAAGGTTTATTAATACTTGTAACTTACATTATAAAAATGTAGCAATAGAAGTTATTGATAAAACATTAAAATGGCAATGCATGCAATTGATACGACTATCATATATTGATACTGCACTAGCTCCAAAGTTTCAATTAAAACAATTATTCCTAACTGCTTTTGGTCCACATTTTGAAAAAGACATTAAACTGAACCTGTCCAAAGTTTGCCCATTCACTAAAAATGCCACCAAATGTCACCACAAACATAATCCTGTTTAATGTGTTCAGTGATTCAGTTTGCATCTGCATCTCCCTCCTCCCCACAGGATGAGGCTGAAAATAGCCCTCCTTTCCCAGTCAACAAAAACTGAAAACAAAAACATGTTATCTCTTTTCACATAGGCCATTTTTTGAATTGCTAACTTTGAATCTGTTAGGTAAAGAACTTAATGTTTTAACATGAAAGTATGAAGTCAGTGAAATGTTAACAGGATACAATGGTAAAGGATTATTTATGAATATTTTTAAATTGTATCAATATCTTTTATCTATACATTATCATATTTTTTTAGAATAGTAAAATTTATGGAAACAGAGACAATACATAGACTACAAAGCTACATAACCTATGCAGAATTACAGACTACAAATAACACACTAACATGCATCAAGAAGGAGTATAAAGAGTCCTGTCATAAATCGGAGACTAGTTTGTGTTGTCCTTTACTGTATTATATGCTAACCTTTATGTCCTGCCTAAGAAACCAGTCAATGGATTTGGGAGTAGATGGGGCTGTTTGAGTGGGGTGGGGGAACCTGTGGTCTTGCTTGTAGCAGGAGTGAGTCTAGCATTCCCCATTTTGTTATGTAGTGCTCAGGCATGTGCCATATGTGGCTGATCATCTTCTCCATCCATAGGGCTTCTAGCATGGGGTTGTGCCATTCTGAGTAAGTTGGGACACAATCATCCATCCAGTGTTTAAGAATTAGCTTTTTAACTATGCCTGAGATGAGTGATATATATGAGATGAGTGATCTATAGTATTTTATGTTGCCCAGGACTCTGTCCATTCTGAGTCCTAGGAGGCAGGTTTGCAAGGTGAAAACATTATCCAGATCCAGTAGTGGGTCCAAGCCCACTTTCACTGTTTCCCATAGGGGTATGGCTTTGGGGCAGTCCCATAAAATGTGTTTAAGGGAACACTTATCTGTGTGGCACCTGCTGCAACAGTCTGAGCCAAGCTTTCCCATTCTGAAAAGTCTGACCAGGGTGAGGTAAAGGTTATGGTTAATTTTGAACTGTATGAGTCTGATGCCGTCAGATTTGAGGTATTTGTATGTTCCTTTCCACATAGCAGCCATACATTCTGAACCTTCAAGTTCTGGGAACTCCGTTTGCCAGTAGGTGCAAGCAGAGTTTCCAGGATCAGTGGTAAGTGACAGAAGTTTTTTATACAGAAGGGAGGTGGTGCGGCACTGGGATGATAGTGTTTGTAGGTCATTCCATTTTCTGAAGTTGCTTGTGTTCCATGGTTTGGGGTCCAGGGGTGTAGCTAACAAGTGTTGCAGTTGCAACAAGGGAAAGACTGGAACCTGGGTAGGTGCTGCTTTTTGTTGGAATGTTTGAAAGTTGACAAGTGTGTTATATCTCAACAGTGAGCTGAGTGAATGTAAGTCCACCAACCCTAGAAAATTATGCAGAATTGTTTAGTTTTGTATCTTAAAGTTGGGATTCCTGGTTAGGGGCTGTGATGGGTCCAGCTGAGGGATGGTCACTAGGGCATTGAGGAGCTGTTTGGCCACTAAGATTGCGTTCCCTATGGGTGTGGGTTTGAGGTGTTGGGAGAGGGCCTTGTATGGGATGCACATAAGTGCTCTTTTGTCAATTCCTGCCATCCTGCACAGGTCCACTTCCATTATCGTCCAGTGTGGAGTGTACAACAACCTCCCCTCTTGATGTTCTGTGGCGTTTCTCCACCAGAGGAACTGGCTAGCATAGATTGCTTGGTAGTAAAGGTGGTGGTCTGGTAGCTGAAATCCTCCCTGTTCTCTTAGTGGGGTGAGCTTATGGGATGCCCTACATGGGGGTTTGTCATTCCTTCAGGAACATCAACAATGGCAGGGAAGGTTAAGGAGAAAAGGACAGCATTCAGGAAATATAAGGAAACACAGAAGGAGCAGGACAGAGAACTTTATCAGTTAAAGCAGAAAGAGGCTGGGAAGGCAGTCAGAATAGCAAAGGCCCAAACCGAGGAAAGGATAGCCAATTCTGTTAAGAAGGGGAATAAGACCTTTTATAGGTACATTAGGGAGCAAAGAAAGACCAAAGGAGGGATACTGAAGTGTAATAAAGGGGAAGGAATGTGGGTAGAGGGTAACAGTGAAAAAGCAGGGATACTGAATGAATATTTCTGCTCAGTATTCACAAAGGAAGAGGAGGGGGAGTTACCTAAACCAAACAAGAGAAACACTCTGAAGACGGGGGTCGATACCAGTCCATTTACAGAAGAAAGGGTTCTGAAAGAACTAATAAAATTGAAGGTGGATAAAGCAATGGGGCCTGATGGGATCACCCAAGAATTCCTAAAAGAACTATGGGTAGAAACTAGTGACAACACCACTGACTACTCTCTTTAACAAATCATGGGAGGATGGGGTGGTACCTGAGGACTGGAGGAGGGCAGATGTGATTCCTCTTCACAAAAGTGGGAGCAGGACAGAGGCAGGAAACTACAGACCAGTTAGTTTGACCTCAGTGGTAGGGAAAATGATGGAATCACTTCTGAAGAAAGGAATTGTTGGTACCTGAGGCCAGTGGGGCACAGGACCCAAGGCAGCATGGATTCACGATGGGAGGTCATGTCAGATGAATCTAATAGATTTCTTTGACTGGGTGACCAAGTAGTAGACCAGGGAGGGGCTGTGGACATGGCCTACCTAGATTTTAACAAGGCATTTGATACAGTCCCAACAAAAGATTAATACACAAGATAGCCAGCCTTGGAGTGGGTCCCAAGGTGGTAGCCTGATAAAAAATTGGCTAGACAACAGGACGAAAGGTAGTAGTAAATGGAGTACACAGTGAAGAAGGAGGTTTACTAGCTGGGTACCGAGGGTTCAGTACTGACTAGTCCTTTTAATGTCTTTATAAGTGACATTGCAGAGGAACTGGAAGGAAAAGTATGTCCCTTTGCAGATGACACAAAGATCTGCAACAGGGTTGATACACAAGATGGAGTGGAAAGAATGAGAAGGACTTGGCAAGGTTGGAGGAATGGTCAAATGTATGGCAGCTCAGATTCAATGCAAAGAAGTGCAAGGTGATGCACATGGAAACAAAACCTAAGGGAAGCGTACACAATGGGGGGTGAGATACTGACAACAGTAAAAATAGAAAGGGACCTGGGTGTAATATATCAGATGACCTAAAGGTGGGCAAGCAATGTGAGAAGGCAGTAAGGAAGGCTGGGGGGATACTGGGATGTATAGGAAGAGGCATAAATAGTAGAAAACAGGAAGTTGTTATCCCTCTGTACAGACAGTTGGTGAGACCCCATCTGGAGTACTGTGTACAGTTCTGGAGACCCCATCTCCTCAAAGACATAGACAGAGTGGAGGCTGTCCAGAGGAGGGCAACCAAAATGGTGCAGGTTCTGCACCACAAGACATATGAAGAAAGACTAAAGGAGCTTAATATGTATACTCTTGAGGAAAGAAGGGAGAGAGGGGACATGATAGAAACTTTCAAGTACCTCAAGGGAATTAACAAAGTCCAAGAGGGTAGCATCTTCCAGAAAAAGAGATGTGCAAGAACAAGGGGCACAATTTGAAGATAGAAGGGGACGGCCAGGGGTAATGTGAGGAAGTATTTTTCACTGAGAGGGTTGTGGATGCTGGAACTGCCTCCCTGAGGAGGTCGTTGAGTCAAGAACAGTGGGGGACTTCAAGAATGCATGGGACTGGCATAAGGTGGTCCTAGTGGCGGGTAAGAGGAAGTAAGCTGTTGGTTAACTAGGATCTGCAGCTTATCTGTTAGGTAGGAAAATGGGCAGACTAGGTGGGCCAAGCGGTCCTTATCTGTCGTCAAATTCTATGTTTCTATGTTTCTATGTTTCTATGACTGGAGTTTTGTGAACAATATATTATTGAGGATGCACCCTGTCATAGTGATGGGGTAAAGTTGTCTAGGCAGGATGTTCATTTTTATGATGTTCTTGAGGGCCCATAAGGTCAGCGGGTGTGCTAACCAGTGGATTAGGTCTTGCTTGATCTTTGTGCATAATGTATCTAGATTAGTTTGCAGTAGAGATCTCTTTGATTGGAAGACATTGATGCCTAGGGGTTTATGTGATAACGGCGAACACCTAAAGGTGATCACCGTTGTCACACAGTCAGAGTGCCAAAACGATTTTGGCACTCTGACAACCCACTCACAGGACAATGGTGCCAGGAGAGTTTTTAATGCTTTCTTTGGGGGGCTCACCCACCACACACCCCCGTGGGGGCAGCTCTCCTGCACCCCTACTAAGGATTCTCAACTCCTTGGGGTGCATGTCAGGGGCAGAAGCATTAAAAAAATAAAGGTTTTGGCCAGGCGCAATAAAATCGCACCAGTGCCCGGACCCAAACCCGGTACCTCACCCACCCCAACCACTAGCCGGCCCCTGATGCCACGACGCAGCTTGACCATCCATCGCAGCACCACCACCTACAGCCCCTCTGCCCCCTCCCAGCCCATGCCCGTAGTGCTCACTCCCCCCCAAGCTTGCATACACATACCCACATCCTGTAGCCCAGTTCACCTACCCCCTCATCCAGTTGCCCTACCCTCCCATCACCATGAGGGATTGTGCTGGGAAGGAGTTGCCATTATGGACGGTGCCCTTCCTCATGCGCCCACCTCATGGGTTACCAATGCCATAGTATTTTATGGACATAAGGCACCATGTGCCCCCCATTATGTTACCTGTTCCTTGTATGTAAGGTGGTTGAGTGGCATGAAGCACATTTCGCTCATGTTTAGTTTGTTCACTGATAGGTGGCCAAATGCCTTCAACATGGCTAGTATGAGTGGGATGGACTGGGAAGGGTTAGATAGGTACAGGAGAATATTGTCAGTGTACGTTGAAATTTTGTACCTGTTATTTCCTACCTGTATCCCCTGTATAGCCTCGTCCATTTTGATCAGTCTTGTGAGGGGCTTCAGGTAGAGGTTAAACAGGTATGGGGAGAGGGGGCATCCTTGTCGAGTTCCGTTTTTCAACCCGATGGGGGTGGACAGTACATTATTGCATGATATTTTAGCTATGGGGTTGGAGTATAGCAGTTTGACCCACTCTGTGTAGGATGGGAGAAAGTTGTATTCCTTTAAAGGCTCAAACAGAAATGTGCAAGAGACCCTATTGAAGGCTTTTTTGGCATCTAGCAAGATTAGTGCAGCAGGTGAAGCAGAAGCCATGGCAGCTGCTATGATATGGTTTAATTTCCACATCTGGTCCATGGCAAGCCTGCCTTGCATGCAGCCCACCTGCTCTTGACCAACCAGTGGGTTCCAGACTGTACTAAGTCTGGGCGCCAAGATTTTGGCCAGGATTTTGAGGTTGGTGTTTAGGAGGGAGATGGGCCTGTAATCAGTTTTGGGTAAGTTACTTTTTCTATTATTTTCTATTACTTTTGGAAACTTGTTCCAGAAAGCTCTGTGCAGTCACTAGCAAGGATGGAGAAGTACTAGACCAAGTAACACACCTTACAGTTACAGTTACTTATGTCTTTTTATACAAAAGTAACACGTAACTGTAACTGATTACATTTATTAGAAAGTAGCTAGTAACTAACCTATTACTCTGAAAAAATGCAATCTGTTTTAGTTATTTAGTACTTTTGTACTGTTTTTGCATGAAACAAAATACATAACTGTAACTGTAAGGTGTATTACTTTTTCTAGTACTTCTCCATCCTTGCTAGTGACTGTACAGAGCTTTCTGGAACTAGTTTTCAAAAGTAATAGAAAAAGTAACTTACCCAACACTGCCTGTAATTGTCCATGATTGATGCATCCCTTCCTGGTTTGGGGAGTGGAGAAATGACTGTTTCTTGCAGGATCCAGTCCAGGTCTGCCTTTGATTTGGCTTCATTGTAAAGTGCACTTAAAGGGCCAATGAGGTATTGTGCTAGGGCTTTGTAGAAGTTTGGGGTGAATCCATCCAGTTCTGGGACCTTGTCCACAATTAGGGAATCTATGGTGGGCTGGACTTCCCACTCTGTAATAGGCTTGCCTAGCCTGTCTTTTAGTGCCAGGTCGAGTTTGGGTAAGTGGGCTTGTTGGAGGAAGACCTGAATCTCTTCTACAGGGGCTAGGGTTTCTGGTGCATAAAGTTCTGCATAAAAATACACTATTTCCCTTGTCCCTAGCGATTTTTTCATCGAGCTCTCTGATTAAGCTTAGTGTCTCCTTGCATTCAGCCTCCCTCTTCTTTTTCCTGGCAGATGCCAGACGTATTAATTCACCCATAAGTGTGCATTTAAATGCTCCCAATAGGTGCTTTTGGTTAGTTACCAAGTTAGTAATTATCATAAAGAAAAGTTTAGTTTTGTCTTTTATTTTGCTGGGAGTGTTCTGATCTTTGAGTAGGGAGTTGTTTAATTTCCCTACCATATCCCGGTCCATCTGCTCCCGGGATAGCGTTGAAAGATTTACCAGGGCATGGTCAAAGATGACCTTCTGGGATATTTCACAAGTTGTGGTGTGTTGGAGTATGGTTCAGTCGGCCAAGAAAAAATCACTTCTAGACCAGGTGTCATGTGCCACAGACCAGAATGTATTTTCAGGAGGTGGGGTGCAGTACCCTCCAAATGTTCACAACCCCCAAGGAGTCCTGCACCTCCTGGAGGGCTCTATGTGAGGGAGATGGGCCCTTCTGCCGTGGCTTAGATTTGTCCATGAAGTCATCTAGCACCAGGTTCCAGTCCCAAGCAAGTATAGTGAGGGTGGTAGGCATGTTGGAGACTGTGGCAAGGAGGGCTGTGAAGAAGTGTGGATCCACTGTGCTTGTGCCATACACAGATGCTAAGATTAGTTCTGATTGACCTAGTTTGCCTCTGAGAATTAGGTGTCTTCTGTGCAGATCTGTATGTTGCTCTAATGTTTGGCATTGTGTTGATCTGTGTATTAAGATAGCAATCCCTGCTCGCCTCTTATCACCCAACATATAGGCCTGCCCCACCCATTCCCTCCTCAATAGCTTGGCCTGTTGGGATGTGGTGTGCATTTCCTGGAGAAAGGCTATGTTGGTGCCCAGAGTTCTTAAGTGCCTGAGCACCTGGTACCTTTTCTCTTTAGATTGTGCCCCTTTTATGTTCCAGGTGGTACACTAGATTGAGTTAGCCATTAGGTAGCAGGATCAGGTGATGTGAGTGTGTTTGTGGGGAATGACCATTTTGATCTCTCTAGGGTGATCTGGGTCTTCTGTCATTATCTGGTCGTTGGAGCCTGTTCTCCTCACATTACTCCAGAATGGGTACCATTGCTTACTCCGGGGCACCGGTAGACTAGGTTCTTTTGACTTTAAGAATATTGTATTCCTTATGAAATGACACAATACATTCAAGAGTATACATTTAGAGATCTTAGCAAAGCAGCATCCTACGTACATGAAACACAGTACATCCAATAAAATCTAACACTAAAAATACTAAACAAACAACTAAACTATTAAATACTATGCATTTTCCTGGTAAAAATAAAAACAACAAATGGGACCCACTCTGGCCAACCCCTCTGTCTATAACTGGTGGGGTGTAGGGCTGATTGAGACAGGTCCCCTTGACACCCGGTCCACAATATGCTCTCATGATTGCAGCTTCCTATGTCTGTAGCCTTTATGGCTGTCATATTATTTGATGTGTGTTGGAAGAAAAACTGTCAAAGGCAGTTTTATAGGCTTAGGAGTCACCCAGTTTGGTGACTCACTCACTCAATTAGACTGTGCAGGCCTGTCTCCTGCAGCTTAACACTGTACCAGTCCACCCTCTCCCTTCCTCCAGTGTGATCCCAGCAATTTGATGTGATTAGTGGTCCCCAGTGTCCCCAGTCTGTTCGATTGCCTCTGTACCACCCACACCACTGCCCTTTCCTGATTCCCTCAGAGCTGTACGCCTTGCAGTTTGGGATATCCCTAGGTTAGTCTAGCTTTGGGCATGTTGCCCTTGGGATAATACCCTCTAGTCACTGTTCCCTGAGCAGTGTGGAGTGGTGAAGAGTGCCCACATTCACTAATGCATTGTAGGAAGGTGACATGGTAACACTGACTGAATATGCGGGCTTATGTGTAATGTGTAGGTTGTGTTGACCCTATCTATTCCAGGCTGTACATTTGGAGGTCCTGATTCTGGTTCCTACTAAGGTTTTAGTTCTTTGGGGTAAGCTTGTTTTGTGTACTGCCACTGTCCTTGAGGTCTACCCAAAGGAACAAAATGCTAATCGTGAGCTGGATTTAGAGAATGCAGTGGATGTGATCTATTTAAGTTTTGCTAAGGCTTTTAATAAATCGCCTCATTATGAATTATCTCTACTGGAAGGGATTAACCTTAATAGGAACATCTGCAATTGGGTGTCAGATTGGCTCCAGGGTAGGAAACAGAGGGTGGTGATAAATGGGGTCTTATGCAGCTGGGCCCCAATTACTAGTGGGGTCTCACAGGGCTCCGTTTTGGGCCCAAGCCTCTTCAATATCTATATCTCTTCATTAAAACTGAACAATATAAACATCTGGCTATACAAGTTTGATGATGATTGCAGGATAGGGACTATGGTAAATACACAAGAACATATGAAAGCTTTTCAGGAGTCCCTCGATGAGATATCGGAATGGGCAGTTAGAAACAGATTAGTGTTAAATACTGCTAAATGCAAGGTCATGCATTTTGGCAGTAAAAATGAAAAGATGCCCTATAAATTATCTACCATCCCACTAGAGGTTACTAATGAGGAGAGAGATTTGGAAATAATCATTAGAAATTACCTTAAATTTAAATCCAATTGTAGGACCCAGACTAAGAAAGCAAATCATAACCTCAACTGTATTTTCAGACACATAGCAAGTAGGAATAAAAATGTACTTCTTCCCCTGTATAATGCCTTGGTTAGGCCTCACCTGGAGTACAGCGCACAGGTCTGGTTGCCACAAAATAGAGAGGCTATAAACCTATTGGAGGGTGTGCAGTGTAGATTTACTAAATCAGTGGAAGGTCTGAAAAATAGATCTTATAATGATAGAATGGCATTACTCAATTTATATTCCCTCTATTACAGGAGGCATGGGACAATCTATATCTTCTTTACAGACTACTAGATGATGATGTACTTATGGCAGAGATGGGTTTTCAGTATAATATGGGGTGGATCAGTTCTAGGAGACACAACAAACTGCTTTTACACAGTAAATGGAATCGGAACCAGCATTAATTTTGGTATAGTCAGAGGTTTGTAACATTATGGAATGATCTTCTAATAAATATTGTTAATAGTTTTAACATGAACAACTTTAAGAATAGTTTAGACAGGTATTATGGGGATAAGGTATTTCAGTTTTAAATTAAAATTCTGGGATGGCAAGCTGGTAAGGACCTTGTGTCTGTTAGCTTGACTCTACCTATGAAACCTATTAATCTCGGGTTAGTGTCAGGTCCCCAATCCCTGGCTGAGGGTGCCACGAGTGTTGCAGTGTGGGTATACCTTGTCATAAGGCTTTCTCCCATAATTCCTCTTCTGATAGCCTGAATGTGTGGCTGTTGGAATGTGTGGGTGTGTAAGGGTACTATACCAGGAAGGCAGCTCCTATAGCGAGTGGAAATGTGACTGTGTTGGTGAGTATACCCCGTAGGCTGAAAGGCTGCCACCAACTTATGGTCCAGACACTACCCTCTCACTTCCTTTCCCCCTTCCACAAGCCCCCCCATGCCCCCAATTTAAGAACAGGAGAGTTGAACAAGCAGTTCTCCTGCACTTCATGCAGATGAAGCTGGTTAGTCAGTCCTCCCATTTCTTTAGTGAGTTACAGCAGTTTTGTTGAAAACGTCCGGAGGGATCATGAAGTAGCAAGATTGTTCTGTTCTGTTTATGTGCACTGTTTATCACAGGTATAAGTGGGGTGTCCGTTCTCCCTCAGGGCATTCTTGTTTCTGCGGTACTCCACTAGGAAAAGTTGTTGCTGAACTTTCCTCATTCTAGTAATCCGCTTCATGCTAGTGTCAGTTCACTTGAAAAAGTTTGTTTTTTAGGAGTGTTCGTGGGAGATGGACATCTGCAGAGGTGAACCATTCACAGCTTTGTAAAAATTCGTATGCTTATGTCAGCAGACCTTCCCCCATCCCCAGGCATATACACCACAGTAGATGTGATCCGTGACTCTGATATCAGTATTGTTCTTGCCTCTCGCAGTACTACTGTGTTGGGAAGCATTGCTGCTACTTGAGTACATTTGGCAAGGGGGTGGTCTTGTCCCAGTGGAATCCTCTGGTCCAGCTGTTCAGGAGACTGGATGCCTTCCAGAGGAGGAGTGGCTGCTGTATGATGATGCTGGAGAGAGCAAGGGTTCTGGGGCAGGGCTTGCGCTGACTTCTGCATCTGGGACAGTTGAAATTACAGGTATTTATGGCCCTTTGTGAAACAAAGGGCAATGGTCAAGTGTTGGGAGAGGACAGGGTGGGTCCCAGGACTGGAGAGGCCATGGAATCCTGTGATAAAGTTAAAATTGTTCATGGCTGTGTCCCTTGGCCATGTTACTTGCATAACGTTGTAATAGCCTGTGATTGCCTAGCCACCACACAGTATTTAAGAGCCAGCCAGTTCACACATATTGTAAATATTGGGGGATAAGTCTGTTTGTCTAGTATTCGGGGATTGGGTCTAGAGGTGCTATGTCAGATCCCCTTTACCTTGTGTGCCTGCCCCAGGCTAATAGAAGCTGGCAGTCACATTGGGGGTCGATGATCTTTGGAGCCAAAAGCTGAGCTAAGTTTAAGAAGCAAGCAGGGGCTGGGAGTCAGAGGGGGAGACCAGTGTAAAGGAAAGAGCACTCACCCATTGGACATTATTTGTCCATGCATGAGAAGCTTGCTGCTTGATGTGGTTGGGTTGGGAAGATGTTTGCCAAGACCTTGGGGAGCTCCTTGCAGGCAATGTACGTGTTTTAAAATTCATGAATGTCCATGGGTGAGGTGATGACCAGGCAAGCTGGGTGAAGCATCCTGAATGGGATACCAGCCTGGTGGAGATGTCTTTTGATGTGCTGGTACTCCTTTTGTTTGTCTCTCACCTTGGGCATGACATTGCTGTAGATATGTATCTGCTGCCCCTTCCATTGTAGTTGCCCTTTCATGCGAGCCTGAGTTTGAATGTGTGATTTGTCCTGTAGACCAGAGAGTCTGGCAACAATTACTCTTGGTTTGTCCCCTTGCCTCCAAGTCTGCTTGATAGATTGGTGTCCATAATCCAAGTTGTATGTGGTATTTGACTGCGGGTGTCCAATCAGGTCGGAGAGCAACTTCTGTGTTAAGGTTATCATGCTGGAGTCTTCAGCTTGTTCTGGGACCCCTACAATGACTAAATTGTTATGTCAGAGTCTGCTCTTCTGATCTTCCAGGTGGTCCTCCAGTTTTCTGTGGAGGTCTGTGACTTCTTTAGTTTCCGTTGCCTGCTTGTCCTCTGCAGAACTGATGCGGGCTTCCACATCTGCAACCAGTTTCATTATGCTGACAAGTGCTGGCTTATAGTCTCTAAAATCAGAGATCAAGTTACAGAGGGCTTATTTCATAGATGTCAGTTAAGCGAAGAATAAATCATGTTTATCCACCACCTGATCTGAGCTGTTCGCAGCACTTGGGGGGGTGGGCTAGTCAGTGATTCTTGCTTCTACCTTTTGGATGGTTGGATCTATGGCTACCGGACAGGTGTCGGTTGAAAGTCCATTTGTGGGAGCTCCATGGCATTCATAATCAATCTTTTTGTAGATTTCATTCCCGGGATTTCTCTCCTAACAAACTGTATTGTTGGCTGTTGTAAGCTTTATTTCAGCAGTTATTAACCATGTTTAAGAGTCCAGACCTGAGCACCTAGGAGAGCTGCTCTTCAGTCAGAGCTCATTATGTGACTCCATTATATTTTAAAATTATCAATAAATTTTGTATTGATAGATGAAAACTACCTCGTTTTTAAGTCCCCCCTCCTAATCCTCCTCAAAGGGTGTCAGATTTGCACATCTAAACATCCAAAGGCTCCTGCATAACCATGTTGAACATACTGCCTGGGTTAACCTTTACAACACTAATGTCTCATGGCTCAGACCTACCACTCCTGACTCAACCTGTGCTCTCCCTAATTAAACCTGCTTTGTCATGACCATGATGGTCAGAAACATGGTGGAGGTATACTGATTTATTACAAAAATCACCTTAACTGGTCACCTGTTCAACATGACTCCTCCCTTTAACCAGTGAGCTCCTCCATGAACTCCTCCTCCTAGGTAACACCAAAAAGATCCACATACTTTGTGTCTATAACCCTCCTAAACAGGGTATAAAAGGTCTCTCCTACCTGCTTGATGTAATAGACCCTAAGGTCTCCACAAATGAAGTTCTTATATTTGAGGACCTTAACCTGAATTGGGCTAGGGTTGATGCCAAACAGTATCAATCCCTGTCAGCTGCTTATGACCTTACCTAGCTTATCAATGAACCTACATGACACCCCCCCCAGGGGCAAAAGCTCGCACCTTGACTGGGTTATGAACCATCAGGCTGATAGAATCTTGGCCTTCAGCATATTACCAGGCACCATATCTGACCACTCACCTACTTTCTGTGTTTGGAAAAACCCCTACCCTCATTGTGCCTCACAAAGTTGACCAAGTGAGAGATTTTTCCCACTTTAATCCTGAACTTTTTCTTCTGGATCTGGAAATCATTGATTGGTCCCTGGTACTCTCTGCCTCTGAGCCATCAGCTGCTGTTGACAATTTCTTGAGCATTCTTCTCTCTTTACAGAACTTCCATGCCCCCTTCATCGGGAAGTGAGTTAGAGGGGCAGTCACAAAATGGTTGCATGGCAATCTGCTGTCTGTCATGAAGACCACAGACAAACACTGGCATAAATTCAAGGTCACAAATGAGCCATCCGACTAACAAGAATACCGATGGCTCCAAAAAATCTGCAAAAAAGCTATACGTTTTGCCAAGAGAGAATATTGCACAGCTGCCCTGTTGTCTTCCACCAGTGATCCACGGAACTTTTGGTGCATCATTAAAACTGTAGTTGGTGGCTCCAGTGAGTGTGATACCACTAGGGCTGGGTGAAAATTGTGGATTCTTGTTCAGCAAAAAATTCACGGAATTCTGCAATTTCCATGGAATTTCACCAGAAATTCACCTTTGGCAAAATTCGCACTTTCCTTGAAATTTTCACCTGATTTGCTGAATAATTAAGTGTACTAGAGAAAACATATAATGAACTGTGGAAAATGTTTATTACATAAGAAAAACACCATTCAGAGGTGTAATTCGTGGAAAATCTATTCTGCAAGGTATGTAGTCATGTGATTTCATTAATTTTGGAGGGAATTGAATTTGCAAAGCATTGTTTCCTACAATTCCTGTCTCTTTCTTTAGTGATACTGTCTCTCTTGTCCAACTTTAAATTTTATGTGGCATAATTCAAAACTGTAATTTACTGTAATTTCATCAAAAATTCTTTGGTAAGTCCCAAAAGTTTGTCGTTCCCTAACATTTTCCATAGAACACACAAAAAAATTCCACAAGCAATGTTGTCACCTGATCTTTTTTTGATTAGGTGGAAGTCTATGGGTCAAAGTGTGAGTTGCTATAGCAACCCTCTCTTTCGCTTTCTCTCTCTCTCTCTCTCTCTCTCTCTCTCTCTCTATCTCTCTCCCTCCTTCCCTTCCCCCCTCTCAAGTGACTGCTCCTCCTACTCTGCTGGGCAGTTTATCAGCACGTGTTGAAGAAGAAAGATCCACAGCTCTTTGCAACTTACTTTTGTAAATCAAAAAGCTATATTTCAAAGCACTTTGTGGCATTTCCTATTTGTGAAAGTTTTTTTGTGAAATCTCTGATGATGTTTGCAGTGTTTTTCTGCAATATAATTGTTAGCTTATTAATTTTACACTGGTGTGGGACGAGAGAAAATGGATCTTGTGGTGGCAGAAATGTGGGGATAAAGATGTGTTCATCATCAAGCAGTGGTGGTGATGGGCATGGAAGTGGTGCTGGCACCCTCTGCTTAGTATCAAATGTTCCTAAAATTGGGGGGGGGGCTCAATCAGCTGGGGCCAGCATCAGTATCGTTAGTTTTGTGTGGGACAGGATGCAACTCTAAACCAAAATGCAGCAATGTCTATGTCAAGCACAAAAATAATTGAGACAAACCTGTGACAACTGTGACAGCACTAATGCTGGACTCAGGAGATGTTGGGTACTTATGGAGGTGAATGCAGCTGAAGCAGCAGTAGTGACTAAAATATGAGTTATTACCTGAACAATGAAAGAGGAATCCACAGTTTGCAGGATATTCTGAGGTCTATGTAGGCCACTGCTTTTTTAACTTTCTCTTTATAATCCCTTTCTATCACACCTGCCTCCTTCAGGAACTCACAAGGCACATAAAATCCCCTGCACTCCTACTGGCAATGGCCACCCACTGTGGAGAGCAGGTAGTCATGTAAAGTGGTATTTTTAAAATAATTATTTGTCTCAGAAGGGCTTTTTTTAAACAACTGTATCCTGTCAGCATGCCCCAGATGTCATTAAATTGATGTATTTATCTTCAAGCTCTTAAAAGGGATCTTTTATTTCAAATTTATTTAGTTATTCCTTTGTTAACTGGGTTGATACACTGATCCAAGGACCTTTTTCTGGCATGGCCCAGACCACAGACTGGCACAGAAAGGTCACATTAAGGACAAGTAAATACACAGTGTTCTATAGTAAATAGCTGGCAGCATAGATCTAGTAGCTACACAGTGTCTGGCAGCAATAGCTGCAGCTCAGAGTTAACATTGACAGGTAGAGTAGTACTGAACAAAAAATATACATGCTACTTACAAATTATAATTTATAGGTACATTTACAATTTGCAGGTAGCAGGCAGCTGATCCTATGCAGGGTGCTAGCCTGAGGAGAAGAAGGAGATGGCAGGGGGCTATGGCAGCCTAGACAAATTGTGCAGGAGCATCAGTAGCCTGGGGACAGGAACAGGTCACAGAGAACAGAAAGTGTGTCTTTAGTGGGGTATGTAAATTTAATGGGGAGGGTCATTGTAACACAGTGGGGGGAAAGGGGAGGTTGTTCCAGAGGGTGATCCCAGCAATGGAGAAGGCCCTTTTTCCCATCCTGGTAGTAATATGTGGATGGAGTTGAAGGTGGGATGAGTGGAAGAGACTGTGGCTATGAGTCTTAGGGCAGACTAGACGAGATAGAGGGGAGTACGAGGGGCAGTGGATGGTGTCCGCAATGGTTTGGGCTGGTGAATAGGAGCGTCAGGCTTGAGGGGGAAGTCAAATAAGGGACTGGTAGAGAGAGAGCAGTGGTGTGTGGAGAGAGGGGCATAAAGAACAAAGCAGCATATCTGGCCAGTCTGTGTGCCCTTAGACCTTAAAAGGACTTGATAGCCACTAGGCCCTGATGAAGATTTTAATGCCAGCCTGCATTCCTCATTAAGACCTTAGCTCCCAAGCCTGGAAAAGTTTATTTTATTTTATTTTATGTAACGATTTTTCTCATTCCTGCCTGCATTCACTCATTTCTTTAAATGATTCACTAGTCTGCAATCCCTGAAAATGAATGTAATGGCAGCCTGCATTCCCTAATCCCCAAAATGTTTTTTTTTATGATTTTTCTCCTGCCTGCCTGCTTACCTCTAGTCCTTAAAAGGACTCTCATTAGCTCCCAAGCCCTGCAAAGGGCTTTTAAAATGAATCTGGTGCTTGCTTGCCCTACTACAGCAGGTCCTTATAATTATTTATCTCCAAGTCCTTAAAAGAGCTTTTAACTATATATTATGCTGCACTGGGAAGGTCCCTAAAACTCCATATCAGTAGCCTTTAAAAAAGATAGTTTGTGAGTACTGCTTTAAAGCCCTTAAAGAGATGTTTTTCTGTGTGCTGCCTGCTGCTCTGACAACCAGTTCATCTCCCCACCACAGCATGTCCCAATGGGCTGAATAGCACTAACCAGCAACACTTATTGGGAGAAGCATCAGTTGCCAGCAATAGCCAGTTAATGCCTCCACTCCAGACTGTGATCTGATTCCTAGTCAAAGCATCTGTCATGTGACACCAGCTGCGTGACTGAGTCAGCATGATTCTCAGCGCACAGACTTTGTGATCACATGACAAGCTCTCAACCGCACTGCTCCTTCCTGGTCCTGATTTTTCCACTACACCTAAGGGTAACTGCTCTGATGAACCTAGTCATGCAATGCTAACACTGCACCATCGCAGATGGCACTGGCACTTGGGGAGGGAGTGGGCTGGGGAGATGAAATAAAAAGGTAGGAGTACAGGAGAAAAACATGAAGATACAGAAGTACTAATGCCTCAGTTGACCCAGTGGGCAGGCACCGAGGGCCTGTAGATGTCTTTAGACAAAAGTGCTTGCCTTGGGGCACCTTAAGTATAAGAATTTTGCACTGTGTCAGTGTCTCCTCCCAGCTGAAATTATTTTTCCTCACAGTTCTGTTAGTGCATCCCACAGTATTCAAAATTACACATATTTCACCATAGCTTATTATATCTGTGTCTCGTCCCAGTTACTCTAGTTTCTACCCCCAGTTCCACCAGTATTAGTTGCAGCAGTGTCACCTCCCAGTTATTCAGTTTCTCCTCGCAGTTACACCAACATCTCCACTTCCCAGTTTTGGTCCCAGGGTCTCAGTTACACCAGTTTTTTTACTTACTAAACAAAAGAAAAAGGCAATCAGTTCTGTGGAACTATTTTCCACAGTTCACCACATTATTCCGCAATATGTGCCACAATTCCACAGTTTAAGGCAGACTTTCATGAAATTTTCCTCCGTTTTTCTTGGAATTTCATGGAACTGAATTCCACATTTCCCAAGAATTCTGCCAGCGGAATTTAAATTTCTCACAGACCTAGATACCACTGACATCAATATTGGAGGTAAAAACTGTAATAATGCTACTACCATTGCAAATGCCTTTAATAATCAATTCTGGGATCTGTCTGCTGACACTGCCCATTTTTCTTCTGTTGACACCCAAAACTGCTCCCTCAAGGCTTCCTCCCTGCTGGAGATACTTTCCTTCCACCCCCAACCCCTTCTATGTAAAACTGGTCTCTGTGAAGGAAATATGCAAACTCCTCGCTGGCCTCTCTCCTTTCTCTAGTCCCAGTCATGAAATCTTGAACCCAAACTCTTAAAATTAGGGGCCCTCAAACTTGTGCTTCCAATCTCTCATATTATCAATCTATCCCTTATCTCTGGAGTGGTCCCTCTAATCTGGAAGGTAGCAAGGGTCGTACCTGTTTTCAAGCAGGGTGACCGAAAGTGCACTGAAAATTATTGGCCCACAGCCATTCTGTCGGCTGTCAGTAAGTTTCTGGAATAAGTAGTTGAAGCTCAACTATCTGAGTTCCTGCTCAAATATGACCCCTGACCAGCATAGTTTCAGAAAGGGTCATAGCACTGGAACAAACCTTGCTAAGGTCACATCTGAAATTCATACCTCTACCAACCACAGTATGTTAATGGGTGCTATCTTCATTGACCTCTCCAAGGCCTTCAATTTAGTTGATCACCCCCTCTTGTGTCTGAAACTTTGCATGCTTGACGTGTCTGACCCAGCCCAAGCCTGGTTCTCAAATTACCTTGATGGTAGAAAACAGGTAGTGAAATATAGTCAAATAATTTCTGAGCCTATTCCTGTTAAGGTTGGTGTCCCACAGGGGTCTGTCCTAGGCCCTATCTTATTCTCCCTGTTTATAAGTGACTTCCTGCTGATCCCTACCCATTGTAGTTTGACCCTCTATGCAGATGACTTGGTCTTCCTGTCCAGCTGCCATGACATAAATACCATTACCTGTCAACTACAAGCTTACTTCCTTAAGCTTCAGTCCTGGCTCCTTACTAATAAGCTAGTTCTTAATTTTAAGAAAACTCAGACTATGCTCTTTTGATCTGCATCTAAGCTTAGGAAAAACCCTGCTTCTCTGATATTTCAAATGCTGGAGGATCCCCTATTGATGCTACCTCCTCCTTCAAATACTTGGGTGTCACACTTGATCCTCAGCTTGAACTCTCCTTGCATATCAAGAGTGTCTGTAGGGCTACAAATATCAAATTGGGCCTTGCCTACTGGGCCAAAGTGAACCTAACTGATCCTGTGTGCCTTGCTCTTGCCAAAGGAATTCTTCTTCCTACACTGAGCTATGGACTCCCAATCTTCCCCCTTGCTTCAAAAGCTAGTCATGCCAAGTGGGATGTAACCTACAATAACGTCTGTCACTTTGCCCTCACTGTCCCTCACCTCACCCGTCACGGTGAACTGTATTTCAAACTGTACTGGACATACTCATGCAACTACAGCTCCTTTGCTCTTGGTTGCTTTATTGACAAAATTGTCCATACTGCCACTCTCTCCACCCTGTCCTGCATATTTACACCTGTCCAGTCATTCTACCTACTCAGATCCACTGACATGCAGTCCTTTCTTGTCCCAAAGTCATGCACTCTGGCTAGGGACCAAGCATTTGCAGTCTGTGCCCCTAGCTTCTAGAACTCCTTCCCAGTACCCATGAGGTGTACCACTTCTCATCTCTCTTTTAAAAGATTCTTATGGTCTCACCTGAAATCTGCCTCTGACTGTCATTGTCCCTAGTGCATCTGGTCTGTGCCATGCCCCTGCTTAGTCTACTTTTTGAACTTTATATCTGGGTAATTGATGATGTCCTATATTAATTGTTATACTCATGCACTTATAAATTTCTTTGTATGTAAAAATCCCACTGTTATTTATGACTTGTCCTAAATGCTCATTTCCTCATGCAATTTGTACCATGCCTTTTGTTGCACTTATCATCTTTGTTTATTATGTTCATCATTCTCATTTTATACTTGTCATTGTTGCACAACCATGTTTTTCTATATTTTATCTTTGTAACCTCCTGGGTCGTACCTGAAAATAGGAATTTTTTGTCTAGTGTGCTTACCTGGTTAACAAAAGCTAAATAAAAAAATGTACCATATTAGTCTGCCCCTAGACAAGCTGTCATAATAATAAAAAACAATTCTTACTTACTCTGTTCCAAAGTTATCTCCTTTCAAAAAAATGATACTTAGAAAGGGCTAACTTTGGAATCATTAGGGATAGAAAAAAAATTACTCGCAGTACTAATGATATTTCTTCTAATGGGTTCAATAGTGAGCCAGACATGTGCAATCTGCTCCTACGTGAGGCATTGCCCCACAGACAGAATGGAATTTGGAACATAATTCAAATTCTGCTGTGTGGTTGCACTCCCCCTTGTGTTCTTTTTTAACACGAAAGAGTTTATTAGGTTTCAAAATTGTGTGTACAAGGATCATCAAACAACCAGCACAGGTTCCCAGCTAGGGCAACAACAGAACCTTAATTTAACAGACAACATACCAGCCATACCATAAAAGAAATATATCATATACATAGAATTATCATTTGTAGCAAATTTACATGTGTGTGATAGCACTATAAGATAGATTTCAGGAAAAAACTGTCATTGACAATTTTTGAAACTTAAGTTAACTGGAGTTCAATTATCTAAAAAACAAGTCTATCCATAAGTTGCTAACTTCTTCAGAGAGATGAGAAGGAAGAGGAGGGGAGAGGGAAGTTCCTGGCAGTCTTGCAGCCCCATAATGTGAAGGGAGATGTAGGGGGCACCAGTTTTGCTGCCCCAGAGTGTCTGAGTGGATCAGGAGTTAGTTAGAGTTAAGATGGGGTAGGGGCCACAAAAGCAAATGAACGGGCCCCAGAAGTCTTAAGTCGAACTCTGGGAACCTCTAGCAATCCCTCATTAGAGGAATGGAGTGGACAGAAGGGGAGGTAGGGATGAAGGAAATCTTACACGTACCACCGTCCCTGTCTGTATAGGACATTATAGGTCAGTAAACCAATCTTGAGGGTGCTACACCACTGTATTGGCAGCCAGTACAGATGGCAGAGCACAGGTGTGATATGACAAGATCTCAGTGAGTCAGTTAACAACCTGGCTGCTCCATTCTGCACCAGCTGCAAGTGATGAATATCAACCCCCGATAGCCACAGGTAGAGGACATTGTAGTAGTCAAAGTAGGAGATCACGAAGGTGTGGATCAGAGTTGGAATGTCATCGGGAGGGACCAGGTGCTTAATCTGGGCAATATTCCTTAGAAGGTAAAAGAAGGCCTTGACCACTGCCAAAACCTGAGATTTAAATGTCAGACCATCATTGAAGACTACACCCAGATTCTGTACCCTGGCAGAGGTCAACAACTTACTATCTCCAAGACAGAGCCCAGAAGGTTGCCTTGTCAATGACTCTCTTTCCTGATGACCTGGGTCCGCCACCAGCACCTCAGTTTTATCTTTGTTCAACCTCAGCCCGTTGGCACTCATCCAGTCCTGGATCTTGGAGAGGCAGCTGTTAAAGACCAAGACAGCCACATCCTTCTTAGGCACAAAGGACGTGTATGGCTGAGTATCATCTGCATAGAGTGAAAACCCAGTCCATACTACCTTATGATGTCTCCCAATGGCAGCATATACACCACGAACAACATGAGTGACAAAATGGAGCCCTGTGGAACTTCACAGGACAGGTCAGAAGGGGCTGAGGAATAAACCCCTGATACCACTCTCTCAGTCCAGCCCATGAGGAAGGATCGAAACCACTTGAACACTGTACCAGACAGCACAAATCAACTGCTGGTGCTCCAGTAGCACTTCATGGTCCATGGTGTCAAATGCAGTGAATAGATCAAGGAGAACCAAGAATGTATAAGTCATCCAATCCCTTGCTATTAGGAGATCATTCAGTACCCAAACAAGTGCCGTCTTGGTACTATGCCTCTTCCTAAATCCAGACTGGAGAGGATCATAGAGATTGTGGATAGTAAGATGATTCTCCAGCTGCTGTGCAACTATCTTCTTGATAACCTTACCCACAAAGGGCAGGTTAGAGACGGGTCTGTAGTTGTCTAAGCAGTCAGGGTCAAGGGAGGGTTTCTTAAGGAGAGGTTTCATCACCACCTCCTTCAGGGGGTCGAAAAACACCCCTGTCTCCAATGAACTCCAGACTATCTCAGCCAGGACCAGGCTAATCACCTCAACATATCCCACAAGGAGATGTATCGGGCCCGGGTCTAAACTACAGCAAGCTGGTCAGAGAGACTGGATGATTCTCACAATATCAGTGATCATCAGCAGGCTAAAGTCAGACCAGGTAAACTGGGTGCCTGCAGCCTCCTGCCGACCTCTGCAACACCTACTGGAGAGCACTGGACGGATCCCAGACCTGATGGTGGCAAACTTATCTGCGAAAAAACTAGCAAACTCAACACATTTACTTTGTCAAAAGGCTCCTGAGGGCTGAAGACAGATTGGATTGCACAATCTGTCAACAAAGGTAACCACCTGAATAAGGCCCAATGAGATCATAAGTTGGAGGAGGTCCTGGACAAATTGCAAGAGTTCATCATCGACTAAGACATTGAAATCCCCAAGAATCAACTGTCTGTGGGATTTCAACACCATGTCAGCGATGAAATCTTCAACCTCCTGTAGGAATTCCTTCTCATTCCCGAGTGGACGGTAAATGAGGAGTATCCTGCAGCCTACACCTGCACTCATGATGCATTTAAATGATCTGGTTACTCCCACTGAGATATCCAGAAGGCCCAATTCTGATCTAAAACAAATGGCTACACTCCTGCCCCTACGATCCTCCCTCAGGTGGTGAATCAGGAGCACTAATGTTGTCTGGCCCAATCTGTGACTACTAGAATCACTGTTGCTGATTGCCTCTTCAGTTTCCCTAATACTCTGTGGAGTAGGAGGAATTGAGGAAAGGCATAGAGAAACATGTCCTTCCAGCTGAATGTCAATATCAGGGCATCCTCTGGCACTGTCCCTTTCAAGGGTGGCCTGCAACAAAACCTGGGTAGCTTGTGGTTCTTGCAAAAGGTGAACAGATCTACCTCTCCTGAACATTGTATTTACTACTTATTGGTCAAGAGACCACTCGAGATTCCTGTGACATAACTTGCTTAGAGAATCTGCCAGGATGTTATCTTTCACTGGCAAGTGAACTGCATCTATTTTGGCATCTAAGGAGCATGCCAGGTTCCACATCACATTTTGTCTCTCTGCAAAGTTTTGTGGTTCTGGTACCTCCCTGTGTGTTTACAGTATGTAATACATTGTTGTTGCATCATCTGTCCTGATTTGAATTGTTTGCCCTTGCAAAAAAAGAATAAGAACTGCTTTGTCAGGAGCACTGCACTTAGTTCTTACAGGCTGAAATGCTCCATTCTATCCTGTGGTTCCCAGACTCCACTTACAGTTTTGTCTCCAAGATGCAGCCTATTTATTAGTTTAGTTCACTCTGCTATTAGTTAATCCTGTGTCCAGAGTTATTAGTGCTTATACCTGCACCCAGTATTCTGCTAAGTCCATTTCTCCTTTTTCGTCGGCACTGTCCTGTAGCCCATCTCTCTCCCTCACTTTTGTCTCCCCCTTCCCCTATCTATTCCCATCCAAGCTAATGCATGACTGCTGCTCCGAATTTAAAACTTCTTTCTGTAACTCAGAGCCTGCTAAATTTCTCTTTGCCTCCATTTGAATGTTCCCTACAGCCTTATCCTGCAACCCCCCCCCCCATTAACAGCCCCTCTTTGTTGGAACCCTCACCCTGACTTGTGATTAGTCCTGCTGCCACATAAGTGGTTCCACTTCTAAATTTGTTTTCCCTTTCCCCCTCAGGACTCTGCCGCAAGCACAGCCCCTGATAAGGGCTCCCTGAAGATCTGCACTCTGCGGACAAGCAATCTCCCACTGTGGCCAGCTACCTGCCCAACTACCCCAGAGCCTGAAGGAGTTTAGGAAGCCTTTACAGAGTACTCTGTCGGTGATGATGATGGGGGCGGCCTTCATCCCTTTGCTGGATCAATTGCAGAGAATAGGCGAGTGGTCACTCAGGGTATCAGGAAGAACTGTGACATTTGACGGCTTTGAGGGGTAATTAGATAGTACCCAATCTATGAGGGAGCTGGTACCAGTTTTGTAGTTGATTCTTGTTGGCTCTCTAACCCTTTGGGAGAGGTACACACTGGCAACCAGAGCCTGTTGAGGGGTGGATTCAGGAGAGAACCAGTTTATGTTGAGGTCACCCACCATTAGTAATTCATTGTTCTCCTTCAGGGTCTTAGTGATGTCAATTACTTTATCCAAGCCCAATTTTGATTTTCCTGGTTGCAGGTAAACTGTGGCAATTGTAATGGACTTGCATTCGGCAGCACCAAGTAAACATTTTATGGCCAGCAGCTCAAAGTAAGTGGCTTTTGCTGACAAGGGGAGCACTAGGCCTTGGAGTGGGCTCTTTAAATAAACAAGACAACCCATCCCCTTTTACTGGTCCTGTCTTGCTTGTAGATGGCGTAATCTTCTAGCATGAAGGATGAGTTCATTATTTTTTGGGGAGAGCCACATTTCCATGAGGCAGATGACAATGGGCCTATTCTGGGTGACCCAAGCCTGGGAGACAGTGAACTAAGACAGGAGGCTGCATATGTTCAGAGATGCAATGTTAATATGCCCCTGTTTCCCATTGCGTCTTCCCCCAGCTGGCGCTGGCCCTGGGTTAGGGTGGATGTTCCCAGAGAGCAGCAGGAGGATTAGGACCATCTTTTTAGATGAGATACTATTGATGTAGAACAGCACTTTTTTCCTGAGTTGTGCAGTATCAGTGTGCCTTGGTAGGGAGGGTAGCATGATGGTTACCGACTGGGTAGAGTAGTGGCAGTTTGATGCCCTACTCAGTTGCTGTTTCCCACATGTGATGCAGAGCAATTTGGAGGGGGGGTTTGTCAGTGTGTGAGACCATGGTGGTACCTGTGGGATGCCATAACTGTAGCTAATATTTTGTATTTTATTCTTTAATTCTCACCCTTATTTCCTTATTCTAGGGGTATTTGCATCAATACAGTTTCTCTGCTCTTTGAGCTCTAGCTGCCTGCCTACCCCTGACATCATAATTCTGTTTATGACATTAAAATATGTTGCTGTGGAGATATTTATGATGTCATAAATAGGAGATTGTGATGTCATGTGTAGAGAAGCAGCCACTGTAGATAGTCTAGGGAACACGGATCTTGTTTTCATGCAACTGTTTTCAGTAATAAAGAAAATGGGGAATTAATTACTGAAAATATATGAAGTACTAAAGAAAATGGGATGAAGTTGAATATAAATCTTACTTTTTTCAAAGTTTTCCTAATGCTGTCTGCAGCTCTTTAACTTTAACAGTTCTACACTCAAGCCTATTTGTAGTCTAGTTCCGTTTTGCTCAATTATTTGTCTTAGACCTTAAAGAGACACTGACAGCATTAGGAAAACTTTGAAAAAAGTAAGATTTATATTCAGCTGCATTCCATTTGATTTATTACTTCATATATTTTCAGTAATTAGTACCACATTTTCTTTATTGCTGAAAAAAGTTGTATGAAAACAAGATCCCTATGCCCTGGAATGTGTCTACTCTGGCTGCTTCTCTACACATGGCATCACAATCCCTTGCTTATGGCATCATAAGTATCTCCAAAGCAACCAATTTTGATGTCATAAACAGAATTAGTATATCAGATGCATGCAAGCAGCCAGAGCTAAAAGAGCAGAAATGCTGTATTCATGCAAATATCCTTAGTAATAAGGAAATGAGTGATAATTTCAGAATAAAATATGAAATATAAATTACATGTATGCCTGAAAGGTTACATGTTTTTCAAAGTCATCTCAACTGTCTACTGTCAAGAGCTCTTTAAATTGTCAGACATTCATGCAATTCCCTAGGCATTTTTAAACGTCTTTAAAACCATGCTGAGAAATGCAGTGAGATGCAGCCATTTAAAATCTGACACCATTAAACAAATAATTTCTTGCTTGTCCGAAAGCTAAAGCACCTGTTTTCTTTTGTAACATCTTTGATGGTCCAATAAAAGGTATCAAATCATCTCTTTTTTCTGGATCTTTTGTCACAAGACCAATATGACAACAAAACTAATTTTCTGTTGCTTGTCTGCCTGTAGCTTTAGGCACAGATGGAAATTTAAAAAACAAATAGAATTTCCTATTAGTAGACCATCTCCAAAAGAGACTATGCCAAAGTCATCCTCCCCATACCATTTGTAGAGCAACCTTCCTCATAAAATTTGTTCAGCTGTGGACAGGCACCGCTAACATCAAAGCTGGCGTGTGTGTATGTGTGTGTGAAAATTTACAACCTAAGACAAGAGGAGATATTACAGCAGTGAGGAACACAGGCACTCTTAATTTATAAAACCCCTAATGCTGTAGACAGAAGCAGAATGTAAAAGTATTCTGGACTGATATATCAATCCATGGAAAAGCAAGGATTAAGCACAGTGTTTTTTTTATCTCTGTGCAACTGCTACTGTAGTGTGTGGCTGTTTCTTTGTTCTGCAATGCTGTTTTTTTGATCTGCATGGCTGTACAAGCACACATCTTAAGGGGACCATAGTTGGAGACAGCTGCTGGAAGTCGATTCCTTCCTTGAGGTTGTCTCTTTCCTTCCACCACTCAAGTGCATTGAACAACATATGTGAGACAGGGCCAAGTGGTCCAGTGTGTCTGTTCTTTGGCACCAGTATCTTTTCAAATGATTCTGTACATCACTCATTTGCAGATGAGCCCATGGAATGACAACTGCTGGCAAGTGGCCTAACAGCTGTACAAATTCCCTGGCAGCCTTCTTGAGACTTACCTGGAAATAATTCATGCAAGGAAAAATGTCTTCCTATTCTGTTTGGTGGCAGAATGGCCTTTTCTTGCAGGATGTCAAGTTCTGTCTCTATGAACTCCAGCACCTGTCTGAGTTCTAGCTGTGACTTTTCTAGGTTGAGGAAGAAGCAGATCTTTTTTTTTAGAGCACACCATACAAAGGCTATGAAAACTTATTTTCTTCTTTGTTTTGTCTGAGACTAGCCAGTATTTCAGATAAGGACACATTACAATTGCTTTCCTGAAAGGTGCTACCACAGTGGCTATACACTTTTTGAACACCCTTGATGCTGACTTTAGCCTGAAGTACAGTGCTGTGAACTGGTACTGTCCACTTACCAGCCTGAACCTGAGGTATTTTTCTGAGAGGGTCTTGCTGGAATATGGAAGTATGTATCTTTCAAATCCAGCAAAACCATACACTCTCCTTTCTGAAGGGATGAGATCTTTGTGCCCCATATCACCATCTTGAACCATTACTTTCTGATATACTTGCTCAGGAATTTCACATCCAGAATAGGTCACCAGTCCCCATTTTTCTTGTTGGTCACACAGTATCTGGAAAAAGGGATCTCTTCCCCACCAGGAGAGGTAACCTTTTACACAGCTCTGAGTTTTTAAGGAGATAAGAAATAGTTTGTTTGCACCTCAAGATACCTTACTGTTGTCCTTTTAGTGTCTATCCAATTTTCTGATATGTTTTTGACCTTTTCTGTTAAATTAATAGTCTGATTTTGTTGCCTTTTAAGCTACCATGAATCCTTCTCTCCTCAGCAGTTGCTGCTGTCTCTTATCATACTGCCTTGGCATTCTATGACACCAATAACACTGTTCCAGGCCATTCAAATGAATAGCATGGAATGGTGTTATTGATGTCATAGAATGTATTAGAAATATGAAAACAAAGAGCAGTAGCTGGTGAGGAGAGTGGAATTCTGTGTAGATCTTAGGGCACCCCAAAGATAAATCATTTATTTATCAAAAAAATGGTCAGAGCATAAGCATATCAAACTATGTAACTGGCATGTAAAGGAAGATTGAAAGGCAGTTAACTACATACAAATAATTTACTACCTCCTTTTATAGTTTCTTTGATTCCAGCTCCAGTAGTATCTTTTTCTCTGGTCTGAGTGGTGTGAAAATTCTGGATCCTTCAATTTTTTTTTGGGTTCCCCAGACTTCAGCCCCTACCCCCCCATGGTCCCCACTCACCCCAGGACTTACTTCACCAGTGCTGCCTTCCAAGCTTGCCCCCTAGGCAGGACCGCTAAGTAGGTGTTCCCCTGATGGAGACAGAACTCATTTCCCAGTAGGACTGTACTACTGGTGTTCCTCCCTTGCTTATCCCCCAAGGTTGTTCCCAATGGAGGACTGAACAATGCACCAGTAGGGCATCATCAACAGATGCAGTGGGGCATCAGTAGCGGGGCTGGCATTTTTTGCTACTGTAATACTCTGGGAGACATGGCATGCAATGACATAGTGCACCAAAGCACTGATGTCTGGGATGCCTCCCCAATATCTTGGTTCTGGCAGCTGCTGTCCCCCTAGCCTCCAGTAGAGGCTGAACAAGTGCGGAACAGTCACCCAGCCCAGCACCTGGAGAACAGAGCAGTCCATGGGACCCTCAAGCCTCTTCCCCTGGCTGTCCCTCTGACACCATGGGTCTGTTCCTGAACCTGGGGCATCAGATTCACAAATGGACATCTTGCTGCTGCACTGGCAGGCAGGCAAGCCTTCAATATATGGAAACTTTACAAACTAAAGAGCCAGACCCTGACCCACCACTTCTAAAACCCACTTGTCTGTGGTTATGGCTTGCCATTCCTGGAAGTAGTGGGCCAAGCATCCTTCTACTGATAGTGAGTCTATAGCAATGTTGACCGAATTGTCAGTGGTTCTATATCTCCTGTGGTTTAGGAGCTGATATTTGCCTTTTTTAGCACATCTTCTTCCTCTGCCCCTGGGGGCACCTCTCTGCACAGGTAATTTATAGTATAATTATAAATACCCTGTGCAGAAAGCCATGCATAATGTGAGTATGGCCTGGGGAGGGTGGTTATAGTGTCTCTTTTAGCTTTGTGTTTTCTTTATCTTTTTCTTGTTATGTTCTTGACTGTTTCATGACTGTCTTGACTGTTTTATAGTTTTGTGTTTCATTTTTGAACTGTTTGTAATTGTTTGTTCTTGTATTTATCCATGCTTCAATAAAGTTTATTCAGTTGTATTTTAGCCCAGTCTCATATAAGCAGGTTGAAGACTTCCTACTGGTCCTGCACAGCAAAAAAAGCACTGGTGCAGACCAAATTGAACCCTTCTTTCTAAAGCTGGGCTACAGTCTGCTGACCACTCCCATTACCCATCTCTTTAATCTGTCCCTCTCCCAAGGTGCCCTCCTGCAACAATGGAGGATATTGCATGTCATTCCACTCTTCAAATCTAGCAACCCATGCAACCTCAACAATTATCCACTTATATCCATGATACCAATCTTATTTAAACTCTAGAAAAAAGTTAATACCTAGCTAAGAGAATTTCTTAAATCACACGATATCTTAAACCCATTGCAATCTGGCTTTAGACAGAAGCACAGTACAATGTCTACACTGGCAAAAGTGACAAATGATTGGCAAATTCCACTGGATGCCAAAAAAACATGTCTGAGACTTATTTCTGGATCTGCGTAAGGCATTTGACATAGTAGATCACAATATACTCCTCGCCATGCTACCTAATATTGGGCTCAATGCTACAGTGGTAAAATAGTTTAACAGTTACCTTGTTGGAAGGTGGCAACAAGTTAAATCACAAGTTGTCACTTCCCCCCCAAAAAAACTTGCTAAGAGGTGTCCCACAAGGCTTAATACTGGAGCCACCACTCTTTGCCATTTACATTAACAATATTTACTCTAGACTCAACATGCCAGTGTCCACCTCTTTATGGATAGTTTTGGATGAAATTGGAATATTTCACTGGGCAAAATATTTCTCGTAATTAACGCATTGTGTGAAATATTTTGCAGGGAAAAATGCAAAATTTCACCCATAGTTGTGAGAGAAATGTTACCCCCAAGCTTGTGAAATTTTGCCTGTAGGCAAAATTTTGCCACTGTGGGCGAAATTTTGTCATTGTTGGTGGACTGCTCAGAAGGCAAAAATGCGGGAGAAATTGCAAAATATGGCCGCGTTTTCGAAAAACATTTCGCCGGTGAAATGTAATTTTACTGCATCCCTATTCATGGATGACACAGTGTTCTATGTCACCAATCGATTGCTGAAAGGAGAGGATTCTGGGGCATGTGTTGCAGAGGAGCTGTTTGCTATTTCCTTGAGGAGAAGGAGAAGAAGCAGGAATGCTGAAAGGCTTTCCCTGTATTTACAACAGGTATGCCACCATTGCCTGAATAGTCTACATATACAGATTATTTTGTAAATGCAGGAGAACTGCTAAGGCAGTTTTTAAATTCAACACCTTTCCAGTCTTACTTGTTGCTGCCGATGTTTTACTAGTGTGACCTTCTTGTTCTGAGCACATTGCCCCCATGGCTGGTGTCCATTTCAGTGGCGGAGCCTGCCTTGAACAAAAATTCTTGGGGTGGCCCCACGGGGGGCCGGATGCTTGAAGGCCTTCTGCTAGCATCAAAATTCCCAGTTAAGAAATTACTGAGAACATGTAATATATTTTTCTGCACAGTATCTGTTAACTGAAAAAATTCTTTATACAACATAAAAGAATTACCACTGAGCCATTGAGACTCTGAAGAACTGAACATCTTTGCTTAAACAGAAAAGACAGAAGGGACTTACACTTTGGACTGAATTTGAGTGTTTGCTCGTGTTTGGTTGTCTTTGTTGTAATATGTGCTGTTGGCAAGGAACCAGAGTTTTAAGGTTGTTGATAACCAAATCTTTATTTGGAAGTATTGTGTTATCTGGCTCTTTTTCGCTTTTTAATTTGTGTGTTTTATTATCACTTTTTTAAGCATTCTAGCACTTTGGCTTTGACATTTCCAGTTTTACAACTATGTTCTTAGATCCATCAACTGATACTGATACCGTGGGATATTATTAGTTTTACTAGTTTCATTAGGTCTTTCAAGATAAATCTTTTACACAATAAAAATTACAAGATAGCTAATTGGTATCGAGAGGATTTACCCTGGGCTCGCAACATTTTAACTGAGATTCTTAAATACTTGAATTTCGGCTGCTGCAGAGGCAGGATTCAGTAAGCATATATCAAATTGGGGAATTCTTGATATAATCTAGGTTGCTGCCTGAATTTATTAGCCGAACCTATTATAAATGGCACTCATTAAATCAGAGCAGTACCAGGGTAGATCACCATGTGAACATGAGCAGCTTAACTAATTGATTAAAACAGCTGACCGATTAAAATTCCTCACGCAGACTAACTAAGTTAAGAGTTGGCACCATGCCTTGATTACCCAGATGGCTCAGATCACTTGAATTCACGGGCATGAACTCAGTGAGCCGACTGAGTAAGCAGTGCTGAATATTTGCTACTTTGTGACTTCAGCTACTTGTAAGCTAAAGGGTAACAATTCTGGGGCTGAAGAGTCTCGAAAGTCTAGCCTGCTGTGATTCATAAGGCATTTTTTGAAAAGTCATTGCTTATTTGAAACTCCATATGGTCTGACTCTTGATGTTGCTACCACCATCACTACCACTGTTATTGTTGTTATTTAGTATTAAGAAGCAATTTATAATCTGCTGTGCAAAAAAAGAAATTATAGCACTACTGCAGCAACATAAATTAAACTCTAAAAAAATAAAAGTAAGTAGTGCTTAATTTACATTTTGTAGTGCATACTGTATACTTTGTGCCATGGAATATATCAGGCAAAATATTTCTGCAGCACACAATATTATATAATATTACACAATGGCATTTAGCTAGGCTAGTTGCTGTAAATGTATAATATACTGTTTTTAAAGTGTATCCCTTAGGACTGTGTGAGGATTAAGGGTGATTAAGGATGATTTTGTTCCTATAATCAGCTTATTCTTAGTGGCAAGTCTGCCTCCCCTCCCCTACCATGTTTATTATCGATGGTGTCTCCACCCAAGACCCCTACGAAGTAGCAAATGCTTTCAATACATCATTCTCTGACCTCAGTATTATTTTTCCCCCTGACTTTTTCACTGTAGATGCTGGACAATTCCCACCACCCCCCTGTGCTCCACCTTTTCACTTCAAAACAATCTCTCCTAGTGTTGCCTGCTCATATCTTGCCATGTTCCTAGGTAAGACTAGGCAAACAGGTGACTCTCTTGATGCAAAACTGCTCTCCTTAACCCTTGACACAGTCCTAACACCCCTCACAAAAATATTCAATATGTCCCTGTGCTTAGGGCAGTTTCCATCTCTGTGGAAAAGGGCAGTGATTATGACAGTTCATAAAAATGGTGACCGTATCTCAAGTAGTAACTACAGGACCATTTACATTCTCCCTGCCCTCTCAAAGCATTGGAAAAAATAGCAATCAATCAACTTATTGACTATTTAGACTCACACCACCTACTATGCCAGCAACAACAGGGGTTCAGGAAAGGACACAGCACAACCACTGCCCTACTTGAATTTACCTCCTTTATCCATGACACCCTAGACCAGGGAGACTTGGCTGAGTCAATCTATATCAATCTCTCCAAGGTATTTGATATTGTCAATCACAATATGTTCATTAACTTTCTCCTCTCTGTTGGCGTATCCCAAGAAACTGCTGACTGGTTCTCTAACTATCTCCACAGCCACACCCAGCAAGTGAAGATAAATAACACTGTCTCTACTAACCTTCCCGTCTGGTCAGGTGTCCCCCAAGGGTCCATCCTTGGTCTGCTCCTTTTCTCACTATACTTGAACTCCTTAACTATGGCCTCCTCAGGGCACCTTCTCCTCTATGCAGATGATGCTGTGATCTTTAGTAGGTACCTTGACTCTACTGAGCTCCAAAAATCATTGCAGGGCTCCTTCTCACAAATAGAAGCTTGGTTTGCCTCCCACAAGCTTGTACTCAACTCAAAAAAGATGAAAGATATGCTATTTGCCCACCCACAACATAAACACAGTACAACTAAAACATCTATACAAAACTCATTGGGTACCATGCTGGAACCAGTTTCCAATTTTAAATATCTAGAGGTTACCCTTGACTCTGCCCTTACCTTTCATGAGCATATTGCATCGACATGCCCTGCAATAAACATTAGAATCTGTCTCCTTTATAGGCATAGACCCTGTCTCCCTCCTGATGCCCTACGGTTAGCCATCTCTAGCTCCATCCTTTCCCTGGTAGACTATGGCATAGTCATCTATGATGCTCCCTCTGACACTGCACTGACCAGCATTAAACGCACCCTTAACAAAGCCTGCAGGTTAGCCACAGGCTGTGATATGCTCATGCATGCCTGTGACCTCTACCAACAGTCAGCATGGCTAAACTTTCAGGGATGACTATTCTACCAGACCTGCTTACTGGCCAAAAAATCCAGTTGGGTCTACCCCCCCAGGCTGTCTCTCACTCTTCCAAAAGAGGTTGCTGGCTCACACCACTAGACATTCTGGCACTAGAGCATTTCATGTCCCTTTTGTGAAGACCACTGCTGGCCAAAGGTCCTTTTGCTACAGGGTCCCACTCTGGATGAACTCAGTCCTTGATTCTATCTTATCTATCCCCAGGCTATGGCCTTTTAAACCTGAGCTGTGGAGTCACATTATGTCCAACTCTCACTGTGACTGCAGATAAACTCCTCTAAAAAATATAAGAGTTTTACTGCAGTTTATGTTTTGTGTCTGCAATATATACCTCAACTATACACACCTTTGATGTTGCCATATACATGCATTATGTATCTTTGCCTCTGTACCTAGTGCTGTATTCTGTATTAGAGCAGTATTCTGTATTCTGTTATACTCAGTACCCATGCTCATTTATGTATGACATGGAGCATTTGCAAATGAGTCTCTGACTCAAAGGGTTGTAATTCCTAGACCTTCAATAAAATAAAATAAAGATATTAAGATTATAAGGCCGTCCACTGTTAGTAAAAGGTGGACATTACAAAGATTGGGTGTCAGATTAAATAAAATACTTTTATGATTTTTTAATTTTACACCCTTAGTGACTACTCAGAAGGGAAAACAGTCAAAGAAATGCTTCCATCCTCTAGGAGAGGGAAATGTGGAAAACTGAGACTGCCTCATATTTCCTGAAGGGATTAAAGGAACTGAAAGTACATTGGCCAAAGGAGCAGGAGAATATTTGAACTTTGAATAAAATGCTGGAAAAGGCTCATAACTAAAGTCAAAGAAAGATTGATCAGATACAGACAAGGTGGTAAGGCAAATGAGCCAACTGCTTCTGAGGATTAAATTTGGACTAAGGCATTGCCCAGTTTGCAGTGAACTTAGCGATTTTATATAATAGGCCTTTCAATCCTAACTTTTAAAATCATACTGTCTAGAGTTCTGGGTGTGTGGAATATACTTCATCCTGCATTATTAATTTAGATAGAGGTTCATTTCTGGAATACTATTTTAAGTATTGCAGTTCTGGGGTATAAGCAGTTTCACCTGAATTTGATGAGCATTTTATTGTATAGATGCTGTACAGATACTGCTTTAAAGATACTTTTGTATCAATATTTATTTGCTAACAGTATTTTGATATATATTGCTGCTAATATTAATCAGCTGGATAGACATCAGTTATCATCTTATATTAAGATTTCCTAATGGTTTATCTATTAATACTGTTTAGCCCGAGTGGCAATGTCCCACAAGAAGGTTCAAACTAGAAGTGGGAAACCCTTCACTAGACTAGTGGCAAATGAAATTAAGAGAAGGAAACAACCCAGGAAGGCAAATAAATAAACTAAAATCAAGGAAGATTTAAAAATGAATTTGAGTTATGACAGTGAAATGGACCCACTACAGTTCAAACTCACTGATATGTGGGATAAAGACACTTGTTCACAAACAAGCTCAGTTAATGAGTATGCTGTTAATAAAGACCTGGAGGATAGTAGGAATAGTAGGAAAAAGAAGAACAAATAACTAACCAAGGGACAAAAATTGGAGAAAATCATAATAATACTGTAAATATTGTAAACTCCTCTATGCCATTGCCACAGATAGAAGGGATGCATATGGATGGGACTTGTTGGAGTTGCTAGATGCTTCCTTTGCCATCAATCATTCTTATAATCATAGGCCAGGTAACTTTTCAGCTAAGTCATACGAGCCATACAGTAGCGATAGTAGAGATAACTGTACAGTGCAAGGTTTTCTCCAGAAAGCCCACTAAATATTAAAGAGAAGGAGGTCATAGACAAACTTTATGCCCCAAAGAAACTACTTGAGGATAGAGATAAATCAATACAAACACCAGGGCTATCAAAACTAAACATAACTATAAATGATTCTGAAATTAAAGAAATAACACAGAATCTCAGTATGATTATTGAAGGGCTAAAAAATCTGGAAAAAACACAAGGAGATGTTAGCCTGGGCAATATGACACCCAGTGTTTCTATAAAATCAAAACCAGGAGACAAGATAGGAGCTCAGGAGAATATGAAATATAATAAGCATTTTTTTACTGGAAAGGGAGGCTTTTCTGCTTGTAGTTCTCTATCTAAACAGATGCTGGAAATTATCAAGAAATCCTATTTTGCAAGCATGGTTATTTGGGAAAATATAGTGGTGATAAAGGATGAGATTACTAATCTCAGTACAGACTTTTTCCACAATAAGGCAATCCTTAGTAGGATAATAAAGAACGATAATAAATCTAAAGATCAATCAACTATTTTAAATGAGACTAATGGCCCTGAGGGGAATATAACTCCAAGTGAGAACAAAGCAGTGTAAGTAAATTTGCCACCTTCATTTGACAAAAATCATTTTTGTGCCTGATAACTTAAACCTGAAATTAACGGTGGGGCAAGATAAAATACTTATAAAAAGGAAAGTGGCAAACAACAAAATAGCCAAAGTAATTTTTTAATGAAGAATCTAAAGAGAAATGAGAATTAAAAAATTGGAAAGAAAAAAAATCAGTATCCTTAGCATCTAAAATTAACTTACACACCCAGCAGACTATGGACTTCTCAAATGCTAAGGAACCCCTGAGAAAGAAAGCAACATCAAAAGATACTTTTACACAAAAGAAAAATATCTTAAATAAAAATACACATAAATCGGATTCAAAGGTAGCACAAGAGATGGGAATAAGAGCAATAGAAGAGGGAATGAAAGAGGGAAAGGGAGGGTTAATAAACCATGAAAAGACTGAGGTCGAGACCTCCATCATGTCATCTCAGGATGGACGCATATGTGATAAATATATGGATTTAGAAGGTAAAGAACTGGAATATTTAGTGAAAATTGATAGGCTGGAAAGATTAAAAGATGAAAATAATGATAAACTTAAAGAATGGATGCTGCATCTGCTTCATTTGCAGACAGAGGAAAGATCCAAAGTCAATTGTGTCAGACCACCAAATAAACAATATCATAATTGTGTTTTGTTATGTATAAAATGTGGATGGGTGGTAAAGACCATATGGAAACAGGAAATAAATCTTGAAGTGGTCAGGAATTTCATTGACACAAACACAAATAGTGCCAGACCAGGCACTGAATTACATAGATAGAATAGAAATGAATAAGTAACATAATATTGCAAATAGACATGAGAAAGGAATTGAGGAAAAAGATAGAGAACAAAATAAAAAAGAACTTGAGGGAATTATTAAGAAGATTGAAAATTATGAAACAAAACAACAAGACACATGGCTAAATAAGACTGTTACAATGTTTGGATGGGAAACCTCTAAGTATGATTCCCTGGGTTTCAAAAAACAGGAAATTGCATCTTTTCTTCATAGGTATGACACACATAAATATTTCAGAAAAGCAACTGAGTATATTCGAATACATAAAAGGCAAAATAATAAGTCACAAATTGATATCACGTTTAGAAATCCAGAAATTGCTCAATTATTGTTCAGCAATGCACAAATGCTGGATAAATTGGGCCTTAACCTCACTCCCGTGCAGGATTAGATTTTTATTAGATTTAAATAGTGTTAATGATGAAAACTATTTAACATAATTTGTTGAAGAAAATAGGCAAAACAGTGGGGAATGGGAAAGATATATTACCACTAACAGGTTTGAAACTCTAATTTCAGATAAAACAGAGTGACTGAATAAAACTAAAAATAATCAAAAAACAACAGTAAGTAATGATTGAACAAAAATGCAAATTCTATCTTAGAACATGGAGGGAACATATTTAAAAATTGCTGATCCAGAGGTCAAAGGTTTTGTAGAAACATGTGACTAAATCTGTCTCCAAGAGACTTGGTGTATGACAGATGACGCTCCAAGGATACCTGGATACACAAATATTTTGAAATCTGCCAATAAAAAGAAAATATATGGCAGAAATAAAGGTGGCATAGCAATATATCTCACAACAAAATTAAAATTTAAAATCAGCAAATGCTATAACATACCAGAGGATATTTTGATGTTGAAGATAGAGAATGAAAAAGGTAATGTTAAGATAATAATAATAATAATAATAATTAACATCTACCCCCCATAAGTGCAGATAACACAAACTCTAAACTAGCCCTGGCATTTGAACCAATTATGGATTCAGAATCTAATATTCCTATTATATTCATAGGAGATTTCAATGCCAGGATACCCTGGAATTCAGAAAGCCCAGACTTGTAGACTTTCTTCCAGAAAATAACTGTAGAATAGAGAGGGATAGAGCAACAATGGAGCCTACAAATAACAGTAGAGGGAAGTTAGTATATTCTTGGTAAATAAAAACATGCTTTTGCTTAATGGATGGCTTCAGGAGGTAAGAAAGGAAAGCTGACATATATGGGCCCACAAGGTCCATCAATCATAGATTTAATATGGCATAATTTTGAAGCCATTAGGATAATATATGATACGGAGGTTGTAGAAAGAATAGAATCAGCACATAACCCAGTAAAGTGAATTTTACAAATTGAGCAAAATGATCTCAGAAATAATACATCACAGCTGAAAGAAGGCCTATAAATAGTAAATCAGAAGTGGATTCAATGGACCTCAAATGCTATTAGACCATTTAACAATTTACTCAAAGAGTGTCTGGATGAGATGCGCAAATTTATCATAGAAGAAACTAATTTTAATAGTGTCTTCAATACCTGGACAAATATGAATAATTTGATTAGACCACAGTGTGTAATTAATAGAATTGGAAGTAGTAAACAGCAGGGGAAGACATGGTTCAACTCAAAGTGTAGGAAAGCAAAAAAAGAAATCAAGTAAGAAAATTAGAAGATACAAACTGCAAAGAACACAAATTCAGAATGGTTATAGTAAGAAAGTTCATATAGATCAAATATAAACAAAGAAAGGAAAAGATACAAAAAATCTTAGAACAATAAAAATAAATTTACACCAAAGTACTGTGGGAGAAAAATAAGGAAGGCTGCTGTGAAAAACAATAGTAGGAAACTTTGGAAAGTAGTGAGTCAAGGATATAATAAATGTGCTAAAAAAGTAGAAGTTTATATTTTGCCAGATATCTGGGTTACATATTTTTCAGAACTGTATTTCTCAATAGAAGAAGAAATAGCTTTACAAAATGGACAATATAATAAGGAACAACAATTCTTCTAAGGAAGAAATATTTGCAGCAATTACTCAACTTAAATCGCACAAAGCACCTGGTACAGATAAAATCATTGGAGATATTTACAAACATTACGTTGGCTGGTGGGTTCCAATATTAGAAAGGTTATTTAACACTTTCACACAGGGCCATGATCTTCCTTCTAGTTGGCATGGAAGTGTTATTTATCTGATCTATAAAAAAGATTACCGTAGTGAACCCAGAATATGTAGACCTATCAGTTTGATAGATATATGCCAAAAAATATTTACTAGAATAATATTGAAAAGAATAATAAAGTGGCTTGATGAAAAATCCATAATTCATGAAGCACAAAATGGATTTAGGAAAAGAAGATCAACAATTCAACATTGTTATGTGCTGAACCACCTAATCTGGAAGCAAATAAAAATAAAAAAGTAAACTATATTGCTACTTTATTGATTTTTCCTCTGCTTTTGATAGTATCAGCAGAGCTATTCTCTAGAATATGTTGCAAAACTTGGGTGTAAGTCAAGAACTTTTAGATATATTAATAAGATTTCATGAACATACATGGGCCACGGTACAGTGTAATCAATACGGCAATACAACTTAAGCTTCCGCACCAATGTTGGGGTTTGCCAGGGATGTTTACTGGCCCTCACCTTCTTTAATATTCATATAGATTAGATTTTATTGGATATAAAAAAACATCTCTTTCATGCACCAAAAATAGGAACAACCAAGGTAGATTTAGAGCATGCTGATGATCTAGTTCTAATTTTAGCTTCAAGGTTGGGACTCCAAAGAAAGTTAGAACATTTTTCAAAATCATGTATAAAACATAAATTAATAATTAACATGTCTAAAACAAAACAAATAATTTTTGGAAATAGAAGTAAGAAAAAACAAACTGTTTGGGTTAACAAAGAGAGGGTGGAGACAGTTCAGCATTATGATCACTTAGAAGTAAGATTTAGCCAGAACTTATTGTATCCAACCAACTCACCGACTACATGAACAATCACAACCTCTTATGTGCTCAGCAGCATGGTTTCAGGAAAGGGCACAGCACCACATCTGCCCTAATGGAGTTTACCGCAGCTATCCACAGTTCTCTTGACAACAGCCTCCTCACCGGGGCTGTATACATAGACTTAACAAAGGCTTTTGATACCATCCACCACAACCTGCTTCTAAACCAGCTCACAAATATGGGTCTCTCCCCTGACTCGACGGCCTGGTTCCAAAGCTACTTGTCAAACAGATCACAATGAGTGAAGATTGCAGGTACTCTCTCAAACACTCTACCAGTCCGCTCAGGTGTTCCCCAGGGTTCCATACTGGAACCACTTCTATTTTCCCTGTTCCTGAATAACCTCCCTAAAGCCTGCCTCGAACAAATTATTCTTTATGCGGATGATGCAGTAATTCTCTCCTCCCACAAGGACCAGCACTCCCTGCAAAACAATTTCCAATTCGGTTTTGCATCAGTAGAAAAATGGCTCAGTTCACAGAAACTTATACTCAGCTATAAAAAGACCAAGTATATGCTCGTTTGTAACTCTCACAGCAAACACAGGTCTCCTCCACTGACCATAATAAACCAGCATGGGTCAACTATCGAACATGTCCTTATCTTCAAATACTTAGGGATCACTCTTGACTGCAGCCTGTCCTACATGTATCATATTGATTATGTCGCCAAAGCTGCCAATGTGCCTATTGGCCTTCTCTCAAGGCACAGATCAAGCTTAACTCCTGCTGCCCTGAGTATCACAGTGCAAAGCTCAATTCTCTCCATCATCGACTATGGCCTCATCATATATGGAGCAGCAACAACTACGGCCATTAGACGTATCTCTACCTCGCTTAACAAAGCATGTCATCTAGTCACTGAGTCTCACCACCTAACACACACATGTGACCTCTACACTTAGTCAGGATGGCTACAACTATCTAATTGCATTAAATATCAAACCTGCATAATGGCTAAAAAGATCACAATGGGCCTGGCACCACCTGGAGTACTTTCTCTCCTCAGCCTCAGTAGTAACTCCCATCACAAGAGAGGCTCAGATTCTTATTGCCTGATGATCCCTCACTGCAGAACCTCCTTGGGTCAATGCTCTTTTGCCTACCAGGCTCCTTATTGGTGGAATAACCTTAACACTGAAATCTCCTCTGCCCCAAAGCTAGGACATTTTAAATCAAGCCTCCACCTCTGCCTCTCTGCCTCTAACACCTGCGACAGTCGTACCTAGCTGGAACTCTCTTCTCAGCTTAGCAGTCCATGCCACCTAGCCACTCATTGCTCTTCTCCCTTCCTTCCACTCCCTTTTCCTTACCCACCCAACCCCACTACTCTTCTTTCTCTTCTATCCTGATTGACAGCTGCTTCAGGCAAGCTCTACTTACAATTAAGTTTTTGTAACTGTATGTTAAAACTGTTGTTTTATTTGCTTTGTTATCACCTGTTTTATTATTCTTTGCACTTTACTCCAATGTGTAACATTGCATTGTCCTGTCTCTGACATGGAACCTTTGTAAAAGAGCCTTGGCTCAAAGGTATTTGTAATCCTAGATGAAATAAATAAAATAAAATAAATAAGAACTTTAGATGGAAAAATCACATAGAATAAATCTGTAGTAAAACTTAGATGGCTTTTAATCCCTTTAAAATATTTAATGCAAAAATGAGGCATACTAGCCAGCCTGGAGGCACTGAGTGTTGAGGTGATGGAATGCCACACCTCACACCACACCGGAGACCTGGGTTCAGGAAAGAGCCAGGGCCTTTGGGGGTCAGCATGGGTGAGAGAGGATAGAGCATCTGGAGGACTGCTCTCTTCTCTCAGAGAGGGAGGGCAGATCATCCCACTTGTCACTCACCCTCTAGTGGGGGCTGGGGGGGAAATGCAAGCTAGGGAGGCAAGGAGCCGGCTGCCATGGTGTGCACATGCCCCCACATGCATGCACAATGCCCTGTGAGCCATAAGGGGAAAAGGAAGGAGGAAAATGGTGGATGGGCCTCTATGAGATCCCCAACCCTGCTTTGCTGGCAAACTGCCATCTGCTTCCCCGGATTTGGATTGAGCTTCAGGGAGGGGATCTCCTCCTTCCTGGCCCCACCAAGGAGGGAAATCCATGGGGGGGTCTCAAGGATGGCCAGGGCAGTCAGGTGGTGGCAGTATTGAGTGGGGATGAAGTCTGTCCCCATTGTGCCTGGGACAGCAAAAACTATGAGGGAAAAAAAATTAAAAATGAGGCGTACTTTGGTCAAGGGTATACTGAAAGTACTAGATGCAAAAATTTAATCCAGCATATTGTTTGCTGCAGAAATCTGGGGACTTTCAGGACTGGAAAAACTGGAAATTGTCTGTAATAAGATAAACAGATATATCCTCATGGTATTAAAGTTAGTACCAGCAGCCAATCTAAATTTAGAACTAGGCCAATACTCTCTATCTACCCTGATAAGAGAAAAACAGATACATTCAATATTAAAATGGTTCCTTTTAAAGGAAGAAAGACTACCTAGACAATGCCTGGAAGAGGAAATAAAATACTCCGAGACAGGCTTTGTGTTCCCTACTCTTGAGGTAGTTAGAAAATTTCTCTTTCCATATGGACTAGGTCAAACTTTGTGTGATATGTACTTATGCCCTTGGAAAGAAATAGTTTACTCAGTCAAAACCAGATTTGTGATTTAGATAAGAATAAGTTGCAAAAAAATTTGGAAAATGATAAACTATTTAGGTGGTATAAACACATTAAAGCTGACACATGGATTGAAACCATACTTACTGAAACTCATAGATTATAACCAAAGAAGAATACTTACTAAATGTAGACTGGAATCATATATAGCAAACTATATTCATTACAAAACAAAAAAAGAGAAGTTAGAGATACTCCTTTTTGCACATGTAGCAGATCCATGGAGGATGATCTAAAGTATATATTCATGGTATGCCCTCTATGAGAGAAGAAACGTTCCAGATAGCTGGGTGACATCATGGAAGGTCTGGAACTCCCTCTGGAAGAAATATTAAGATACTTACTAAATTCAAACAAAACCCTAATTTTAGAAAAAGTGATAAACCTTTTGAAAACAACACACCTTTGATATTGTTAAGATTTTATCTCTTTTGTTCCAAAAGGATGTATTGATTGCACTTTATTGTATGTGATATATATATAATATTTTAGCTGTATTTATTCTGCATTAAGATATTACTTTGAATCATACTGTATTTATCATGTTAAATATTGTAATGACATGCTGCCGATCAAAAAAAAAAAACCTTTTGAACCTGTCACCAATCAGTTGAACTTGCATGTACAGATCTACAACAGGATTTCAATGGTCTTCAAAACAACCTCCTCCACTTGAAACCGCTTCTCAATGCAAAAAAAAAAAAAGCCATGTTTCTTGCTGTCCCCCTTGCAGTGTGCAATCTCCAGATCCGGACTTTGTTGAGCGAATCACTTGAAATTGTGGATACATTTAAATATTTGGGCTTTTGGTTAGATCACAAATTTTATTTCTCTGTCCACCTAGAAGAGCTATCCAAAAAATTTAAGCAAAGGATAGGCATCCTCTTTCACATCAGGCATCTCCTAAATCATGATGTGAAAATAAAACTAGTGCAGTCTACCTTTCTCCCACTGATAGACTACGCAGACTACATATATGGCCACTGCTCAATGGCTCTCCTAGCAAAACTGGATATCCTCTACCACAGGGCCATCTGGTTCATTACCAATTCCCCCTATAACATACACCACTGTGCCCTCTACGCCCAACTTTGGTGGCAGTCGCTGAGGTCAAACAGAATAAAAAACGCTGCACTTTGAACTTTCAGAGCTCTTATCAACAAGCTTCCCAAATATGTCACTGATCTTTTTGTCCTCACTGAAGGACCATATTCACTTTATAAACACTCGTGCCTCTTGCTCGACACCCTTAAAGTCAGAATGCGTCATGGTGAAGCCTCCATAAGCCATGCCCTTCCCTCTCTGGAACAACTTACAAAGTGTACTAAAACTAAGGAAATTTGCTTTTGCTTGTCCTAACCTGCCCCCCTCCTGTACCTTGTTCTGTTTACACTTTACAGATACCCGTGTCCTCCGCTGATTAGCCGTGGGTTCAAGCCACCACAGTAGACCTCCACCTCTTATCCATATCTCTCTGGCCCATGCTTCTTACCCCATTCCTCTTCTGCTGTCCTCTTGCACTGGTCTCACTGGGTCTCCCACTCCTTTCACCTCACCCTCCTCATTTGCCATCTCCTTCGGTCACTCCTTACCATGCCTCTTATCCTACTCTATAATTCTGCTCATATTAACATCCCTCAATTGGTTGCCTACTATTATTGTGCCATATCATCGAATAGCACTTATCCAGCTGATTGTTTGCTTAGTATATGGCAGATAATTCTTAAGTGTTTTTAATACACAATTACTATGCATTTCTTTGTGGTATGTATTTGATGATTTATTGTATTCTTACTACCTGTAATTCTATGTGTTTCCCTGCTCCTCTTATATTTTTTGCTCAACTGTTTAGTCTACCTCACCTCCCTTCATGTATTGTTCTTATCCTGTGTATCTTTGTACTCAAGGACTGCCTTGTAAATGATTTTTATAAAATGTTTTTCACATGGTAAAATAAAGTTTGATTGCTTGATTAAAAAAAGTATGAGTATGGCTTCTGGTAATTGGCCATAACCCTACCAGCCCTTATGAAAGGTTTGTAGGAAGCTGAATCCCTCTTCTTCTAGGTAAGGCTTTTGTAGGAGGACTTTTTTGTCCACTTTTTCATGTATGTTTCTGTCTTTTCACCAAACATAGAAGGATCTTCTAAAGGTAAATTGATGTTCATTGGCTTTGTGTCTTCTGTGAAAATGGTAGCCCTTACTGAAATATCTCCTCAGGGCAACAGAGTGTGCCAAGACTCTCAAGGCAGTATTATTTGCCTCCACAGTTATGTTGAATTGATGCATTGTGGCCTGAAGAGCTGCTTTGGCCTTTTCAGTCAAATTGTTAGCTACTTCCCCATTTACCTAGTCACTCAGTGCCATGACTGTATTCCACAGAGTCTTTGCTAGTGGGCTGTGTGAGCTATATAGTCTGCTTTACTTAGCTGCATGGTGCAGAGTTGTAAAACTTCCTTGTCATGTAGTCCAGTTTTCTAGAATCTTTCTGAGGTGGCATTTCACACAAAAGCACCCAAGCCCTTTCACCGGCAGCATCTTGGACTGCTCCCTCACGGTCTGGGTGGGAATACAAATACTGTACGCAGCACATATATTGTCCACCTGCTATTATTTTCTATTTTCTTATCAATGCCTGAAGCAGAGGTTGGGGTTTCCAAAATTCTGCTTGTGGCTTTCCTGGGGGATTTGTGGTTGTGAACTGATAACCTAGTGGAGGATAAACTATGCTATAACTCATAGACCATACTATAACTCAACTTCCTTTATTTTCTCCTCAGCATCTGCAGAGGTGATATTGAGGGTGCCCACCATCTACTTTACAAAGGAAGAATATGAAGATTGACAGGACACATGAGTCCTGGACTAGGGTACTATCAGACTCAGCCAGTTCCCCTTCTTTCTCCTGTCTGCCTCCTCCAGGACCGGTCCCTACATGACCTGAACCTGGAGAGGGGACAGAAACAATGGCCATGTTCTCCATAGCCTGGAAGGTCTGGAAGAACTGTTACATCTTAGGGATGTTCTGTTCAGAGTGCATAGCTCTTGGTTCCTTTACTGGCTCCTGGTCACTTGGGGGGGTAGCAGACATATGTTTTTCTCATGTTTTTTTCTTCCCTGATGTTGATGGCACCAGCATATCTTATGCTCTAACTTTGGAACCGCTAGGGATAGGAACTTAATTTTTTAAATAAAGGCTTGGCGTTATGGGGTATAAGTGTATGTGTAAGACAACAATTTTTAGTTGCCACTTGAAATACAAATTCCATTTTGCTCCATTACTACCCTTTTCTCCCATTACCCACTTTAAGAACTGCCATGGTAACAGAACACACCCTGTCAGAAAGAATTGTGAACTGTTGCTCCTCCAGCCAACTTTAATACTGTATTATTAATAGCTAGGGAGGCTTGCATGTTCACTGGGGATCCAGCTGCCTCCTCCCTGCATATTAAGCTTTTAAAAAGCATGTGACACATCAGTGAACACTTTGGAAATTAAATATAATTAGTTGCATGTCATGTATTTCATGCTTTATTCTTCACCTTATTCTCCATAACTCAGGAAATGTGTATACAGGCAAGATATGTGCACTGTGGACTTCAGCTGGTCTTACTACTTGTCTACATGTGATGTTATATCTCCTACTTGTGATATCATAATAATTTAATTCATAAGCAGAGGATTCTGACATGAAGTACAGACAGCAGCAAGAGCAGGTTAAGTCTGAGAGACAGGAATCCTATTTTCAGGCAGCTTTCCTTAGAGATAAAAAGCTGGAGATAGATGTACAGTACACACCCAATACAGTATATGTGACTGTAGAAGCAGAAATGTTTGTAAATTTATTTTTCAACACTTTTCCAACAATGTCATAGGGTCTTCAGGCTATGAAATAGGCTTGGCTCAGCCTCTACTGGTCTAAACTTTGCGGAACCGATTCCACTTTCATAGGTAGCTACACAGAACATAACCATAACACCCGTGGGATGGGACTAGAGCAAATCATTTTCATAGCAGCTCATCCTAAGCACTGAAGCCATCCAAGTAAAATTCTCCCCAATGCTTGCAGTACCTGCAGCACTGGACAATAAAATAGTCAGGGTCATTCAATCCGGATATCTTGGGTATCTCAGAAACTTGGCTGAAGCCTCATATTCCTGATAGCATGTGCAGCCTCCCAGGGTACAGCCACATCAGATGTGATTGCGTGGGTAACAAATGGGGTAGTGGGGTGCTACTCTCTTACAAAGTGCATCTTAATGTGTCCACCATCAATCACCCACCAAATACCTCCTCTCAAGTGAGTTCCTGCACGCCCTTCTCTTGCTTGGGCACACAAAGAAATTACACCTGATATGCACCTACAACCCACCTAAGGCAGACTGCCAGGACTCTCCTCACTTTTCCACAGTACAAGTGACAAAGTGGGTCCCAATGAAATCCTCGTCATAGGTGATTTCAACCTAGACTGGCTGGGATCCAACCGCAAATTATATGAGCCACTGCTCTCGGGTCTTGCCCTAAGCCAAATTATCACAGAACCTACCAGGACCTCCTCCCTGGGGGACAAAGGGTCACTAATCGACTGGATCCTGACCAACAAACTTGATAGGGTCACATACTCAGGTATCCTCCCTGATGCCATCTCTGACCACTCACCTATCTTCTGCACATGGGGCATTTCACAGACTAAAATCCCCAGTAAAGTGATCCAGATGAGGGATTACTCCAAGTTTAACATACATGACTTCCTCTCAGACCTCATACTAGTTGACTGTTCAGGGGTCACTGCCCTAAATGACCCAGCATGAGCCCTGGATGAATTCCTAACTAAATTTATACCCATGCAGAACAAACATGCCCCCCTCACTAGGAGGTGAGTGAGGGGAGCAGTTACCAAATGGTTTCATGGGGGCCTATTCTCCCTTATGAAACTCAGGGACAAATGCTGGGAGACCTACAAGGCCTCCCAAAGCAACACTGATCTTCCTGAGTACAGGACCCTCAGAAACTCCTGCAAAAAAGCCATCCTTTCAGCAAAAAGTGAGTTCTGCCAATCTGCCCTGCTCTCCTCAGCCAGCAACCTGAGGAGTTTCTGGCAGAATATCAGAAGTGCGGTTGGTAGGTCTGCCAGAGTGCAAATCACTGACTTACTCATTTGCAGGGTCAGCTGTAATAACCCCCATACTATCTCAAATGCCTTTAACTCCATGTTCTCTGAACTGTCTACCTCACCTTCCCTGTCCACTGCCCCCAAGCCCCCTGACTCCCCACCTCCTGGACCCAACTCCTGACCCCCCTTCTACCTACAACAAGTGTCTGTCAATGAGACCAAGAAGCTCCTCGCCAGCCTCTCCCCTCACAGTGGGGTGGGGCACGACAGCCTTGAGCCGAAACTGCTCAGATTAGGGGCCCACCACCTTGCCAGGCCCATCATGCACATCTTCAATATCTCCCTTAACTCCAGGATTATCCCAGATATCTGGAAAGTGGCCAAGGTTGTCCTTGTCCTAAAACAAGAAAACCCCAAGGATCCCCTGAACTATTGACCCATTTCCATTCTGTCTGCTGCCTCCAAGATTCTTGAGAAAGTTGTGGCCTCCCAGCTATTCCAGTATATACAGAACCACAACCTCCTCTCTCCAGCACAACATGGGTTTAGGAAAGGGTATAGCATGTCCACCACCCTCGCTGTAGTCACCTCATCTATCAGAACTGCTGCTGACCAGGACAACCTTACTGGAACCATCTTTGTGGATCTCTCCAAAGCCTTTGATAGGGTCAATCACTCACTCCTCAGCTCCACTCTCTTATCCCTTGGTATCTCCCCCCAGCCCATGTGTGGTTCATCTACTACCTCTCTGGCAGGCAGCAGTACACCAACTTTAATCAGACCCTCTCCAACCTCTCTTCTGTCCACTGCGGGTCCCTCAGGTTTCTGTTCTTGGCCCTACCCTCTTCTCCCTCTTCATTAACAAACTTCCATCCATCACTGTCCATGGGCATACCACCCTGTATGTGGATGACCTTGTAATGTTGACCAGTGCCCGGGACATTGCCACCATTAACTCACAACTAAATGTTGACTTCAAGCGCATTCAGTTCTGGCTGGTGGAACATAGACTTACCATCAATCTTAAGAAAACCCAAGCCATGCTTTTTGGTTCACAGAACAAGACAAAATCCTGCATTACTCCCCTTAAAATCCTTGGGGCTGATGGCTGCCCCCTGCAGACAGTGGCCACAGTCAAGTACCTGGGCTTGACTCTGGACCTGCAGCTTGATCTTACCCTGCACATTCGGCTCGTATGGCCCTAGCTAGAGGGGTCTTCCTCCTGACACTCTGCTATGGGCTGGTAACCTTTGGCCCGTACCTAAATCTAGCCTCCTGAAATGGGACACTGCCTACAATAACATCTTCCGCTTCATGCTCTCCGTCCCTCCCCTCATGCACCGCTGTGATCTCTACACACGTCTGGAGTAGCTCCCTCCAGAGAAGCACCGCACCTTCGTACTTGGGAATTTCATTGAAAACACTGTCAGATCAGCCACCCCTTTTGCCCTTGCTCTTCCCCTCAACCCTGGCACCCCATCCTATCATCTCAGGTCGAGGGCAGCACCGGATTGCCTGGTTCCTAGAACCCGCTCCCTTACTGGGGATCGGGCCTTCACCACCTATGCCCCAAAAATTTGGAACTCGCTTCCGGGCCTCACCCAGTCCTCCTCCTCCCATCCCCGCTTCAAAGCCTCCCTTTGGAACTTCCTGAAATCATCCTCCACATGTCTCTGTACCTCATAGCTCGCTAGTGTCTAGTATGCTGAGGTGTCTTAGTGTCCACTGCACTTACCCTCCAGTATTGGTAGTGAGTCCAGTACTGGACATCTGCTCACTATACTCTCTCCCTACCCCTCCTTCCTAAGGGTTCACCGTCCATCTATACCCCCAGTGCTAGCCTTGTCTCCCCCCGCTGGCACTTATTTCTGTTTGCACTGATCGTACCTGTTAAGTTTTTTGCTGCTCACTGCCGTGCTCACCATGTATGTTCCACAGTCATATGCATCATGTGCTAATCGCCTCAAACGCTGTCTTGCTGCCTATTCATTCCAGGTTATGTCTGTTATTTTCTTGTATGTTAAATTTGACTTATACTGTCAGCTGCCTGTCAAATTCCTGTTAAGCCTGTTATCCCACTATATGTAATTGACTCCTTCACTGTTCTTGTATGCTTCTACCTATGTAACCCTCCCAGGTCGCACCTGAAAATAGGCACTTGGCTGTCTAGTGTGCCTTACCTGCTTAACAAAAACAAATAAATAAATAATAAATTCCTCAACCTCCAGTTGCTATGCTACAAGATAAAGTCTAAAAAATAATGACTATGGATAATTTTAACACATACATTATTCATAATTTTCATCCTTCTAGATACCTTATTTTCTACTTTCAAGTTTTAAAACTATAACTGAAAGTACTAATCTGTAAATTTTAGTTCCTAGTATTGTTCTGTGTGCCAAGTGTTAATGTTATAAATTATTCATGTGATACCCCATGAGTATGTTGGAATGTGAAAAATACATAACATTTTTTTTTATCTTCAAGTAGTTTCAGAAAAAAAGAAACTCTGACAAAGTGCTTCTTGTATAAAATGTTGATAAAAATTGTTGTATTGTATAAACCTACTTAGCCATCTTCTGTAAAAAATAAATAAGCAGAATTGTTAGAATAGCAAAACAGAAAAAGCTTTACTCAGTGACTAATAAAGTCTTCATATTAAAGACCATAGTTTTCCATGATTACAGAAAACTATAGCTAACGCAAAATATGCGTTTTGTCATTTAAAAATGAAAATGTGTCAATAGGCCAAAAACAAATCCTACTAGCATCATCTTTTCAACATGTGGAGACAGGCTGATGTTGCCATGGAGAGGCCAGCTGAGCACTGGAGCAGATGATGGTGGAAGAAGCTTGTCTGAAAACTGCTTTTGACTCCTGTAAATAATAAAGGCATGTTATGATGAACCAACAGTGGTTTGCAAAGTGAGTTCTAAGTGGAAGTGAATATGTGAACCAGTGAAGATGTATGCACCCAGCAGTGACTGGCTATTCAAAGAATTAGAATCTACTAAAAGAAAATGTTTGCATTTACTCCAGTTATGTTTAACAATAGTTTTTCAAGTGTTTTTTAACATCATCCTGTTATTGATATTTTAAATATGTCGAGTTATGTAACACCTGTTTCACTGTCTGTTTCAAAAAGGAGCTCATTTTTCTCGACTGACCTCACAATTACTGTGTTTGTAATATTATAGCCTTTTATAGTGGAAAACATTATGATGTCACAAACAAGGGTAGTGTGACATCATTTGGGAAACCAGGTGCTTTATGTACACACTTTTTGAACATACTACCAAGATGTGTTGTAAACTCTAGAAAGGAACACTGAGAATTCCAAAAATGTATTCTCAAGTATATCTTCAAAACTGAAGCATTATGAATGTGCATACTGAAGCAGATTCCTGGGCCTGATTCCAAGTCAGGATATGCCTGCGTAAGCGGAGATATGCCAAACCCCATGGCGTATCTCACGACTTACATCAAGCGATACTCCAGCCCTTATTACAAGTGACACACTGCCCCATGTGGGATGTGGGCTATGACAATTCTGGGTTATGCCACCCACTACACCACAGCCCACAGTGACATGGCGCAAGTATGGGTTATGAGAGCAACTGTGCCCTATTCCAGGAGGGCGGCTGTCATAACCTGCTGGTGCGATTCTGAAAGCTGTACCGGTTGAGCTACTTTAGGGCAGCTTGGAACTGCTCTAAGGGACATCCGATGGCTGGCATTGTTGGATGCCTGCTCTGCAGCACCACTGCAATGGCACCAATCTGCTCCCCATGCCCCTGGAAGCAGAACCCTGTCCCCCACCCAAAACATTGGGGACCCCCAAGGGTCTGAACACCAGAACACCCCCTCCTTTCCCTGTGCCGCCTGACCCACTCCCATGCCCCCTGGTGTGTGCCATGCTGTTCTGGGGTGGGGGGCTTCACAGGCTGCCAGTCATAGGCCGTGACTTGCGACATGCAGGTCAGTTACACCATGCCCGTGGCATTAGTCACCGCATGGCGTAACCTGCATGTCATCAGTGCAGGGACTCTGCAACTCTTGGAATGTGGCACAGGATACCCAGCATAGCGGCTAATGGTATAACTCACAGCCGACTGCGAGTTACGCCATTCATCCTGGAATTGGCCCCCCTACTCTTTAATGTTCTCTCAGGGCACTTCACAAATTTTTGCTCAAATTGTATGTGTGTTTTCACTTCCCATATTGAGCTGTCCTTATGTATGTTTTTATGTATTATATATTTATTCAATTATTTATTTATTTGTTTGTTTATTTATACAATAATATGGAAATAAATATAATAAAATAAACAGATTACTAGAAACACTTCAGGAATGGCACTGCCATTCAACAAATGACCATACAGTAACATTGCAGAAAAGCAAAAGATCATTAAACAGTAAGCAGTAAAACAGTAGTATAAGGATCAGGGAGTAGTGAGTGATGGCTGGGGAACAGAGGCTGTACTAGTGCTAGTGTGTCTGAAGACAGCTAACAGAAGACCACCCCAATATCAGAAGCAACTGCAGGCATGAACAGAGAAATCACAGAGGAGAGATTTCAAAGCAAGAAGGGAAGGAGCAGAGTGAATAGAAGGGGGAAGAAAGCTTCAGAGTTTGGGAAAGCAGAACTAGAAGGCAACTTGGCTAGCAGTAAATTTCACTGATGGGAGAACAAGGGAGCAAAAGCAAGCATTGTGAAGGGAGTAAGAGGTAGAAGGGGGAAGAGAGGAGAGAAGCAAGGTACAGGGGCAGGCAGCCAAAGCAAAATTTGGAGATAAGGGAGTCATAGTGAATAAGGCACCTGACATCGGGGGGGGGGTTGAGGGATGTATAGAAACAGCAGGTGTGTATATGCAGGAGACTGTAATTTGCATATTGACAGAAGGAATGAGAAAGAGGGCCCAGTCTAGCTAAAGTAAACTTTCAAGCAGCACTGTAAACAATATCACCATAGTCAAAAATATTGGAAAACTTATCTTAGTGAGGATTTCTCTGTATAGTGGGATGCTTCCCTTGTTCCTGTAAAGTGCTCCAAGTTTAGGGTGGAGCTTCATGTGGATTGCATCCATGTGAACAGAAAAATCAAGGCCACAATCTAGTCAGACCCCAATGTACTTGAAGGAGGAGACATCTTCAATAGCTGTACCATCAAGGATATGAAAGGAAGGAAGAGAGGACACTCTAGCAAACCTCTGCCTGCTACCAAAAGTCATAGAGACCATTTTCTTTGCATTGAGGGATAACTGATTTTCTCTGAACCAGTGCTGAATATGGTTAAAGTCCAGGTGAAGCTGGTTTGTGAGGTCAGGGGCAGAGAATCCAGAGATAAAGAATACCATATAAACTGCATACATATGAATGGACATAGTGGAGTTGGCAGTGGGGGGGGGTCATTTATAAAAAAAATTGAGAAAAGAAATAACTGTGCCAAGGATAGACCTTTGAGGGATACCTGAGCTGATTTGGAGTGAGTGGGCTGATTGGGGGTGGGGGTAGAGAAATTCTCCAATCCAGACAGCTTGCATCCTGCCCTCAAAGTAAGAGTGGAACCACTCAACTGGTGAGGAAGAGAGTCCACCTGCCTTAAGCTTACCCAGGAGAATGGGGTGGGCAACAATGTAAAACTCTTTGGCTAAGTCAACAAAAATGGTAGAGATGACAAGGACCTCATCCATGCCAGAGAGGATACTATCATGAGCTGGATGAGAGAGAGAGGTGGCAGTGGAGGGGGACTTTCTAAAGTCAGACTACAAAGGAGTGAAGAGGGAGGGTGAGTCAAGAAAAGGGATTAATTTGGAGAGAATAAGGTGTTCCAGGAGTTTAGCCAATGTGGGAAGGTGAGAGAGACAGGACAGAAGTTACAAGGATAACAGAGATCACCCACTTTAAGAAAGGGAGTGACAATAGCCAACTTTTAAGAGTTAAAGACACTGGATAAGGAGAACGAGAGCTTGAGGAGGTAGGTGATAGGGAGAGCACTGGCATGAGCAGAGAGATACAGGAGTCTTGGGTTAAGGCCATCAATGCTCCCACACTTGTGTGAGCTCGCCAAGAAGGCCTTAACAGCAGAAGCAGGGGTAGTTAGTGAGAATGGAAAAGGAAGGAGGAGGGCAGTAGGACAGGTAGATGACAAGATTGAGAGGGTAGACAAGAAGGGAGAGGTGAAGAGGTGAAGCAGGAGGAGGAAGAGAGGTGGGAGCAGGTACAGGAAATGAAAAAGGGACTGAAAGTTGAGGCAACTGCAGCAGGGTCAGAGACAGGAGTGTCAGAGGGGAGAAAAGTGCATTAATTGCATTCCAGAACTTAGAAGGGTGCCTAAGGTTGTTCTGGAGTGTGGATACAAAGTGTTCAGACTTCAGAAGGCCGGTAACTCTAGTACAGGCATTGCAAAGGGTCCAGTAATTCTTGAGGTTAGAAGTGGAGCTAGAGAATGTGTACATCCTCTAGACAAGGTCATACGCATGGTGACAAACCAGCAACTCTGCTGAGACTCATGGGAGGTGAGACCCTCAGACCCTGGTTCTTCTAAGTGGGGGCATGATGATCCCAGACAGACATGAATTTGGAGGTGAAGAATTTGAGGACATCGTCAACATTGCCAACTGTATATATAGGGGACCAGTCAGTGGCTACCAGGTCAGTATGAAGGTTGGACAAGTCCAACGATCAGAGAGACTGAATCTGGATGAATTTGGAGGGGGCTTTGGATGGTAAGTCTTACACACACAGTAGACCATATGGTGATCATTGAGGGCATTGAGGAGGGTACTAGCATTCACAATATGATGGGGATGGGAGGAGAGGACCAGTCCAAGAGGGAGTGATTTAGAGATTTGAAGTTATGCAGAGGGGGACAGAGATGTGTTGCGTTAAAAGGAGGGACTTCACATGAAGACAAAATGTATAGAATGAAAGGAGAGCCAAATTAAGTTGAAATCACCTAGTATGAGTAACTCTCCAAAAGAAGCCTGGGAGGAGATGGTGGTGAGTTACTCAGTTACTGAAGGTGTGGGCATGCCAGGGCAGCAGTTGACACCTGCAATAAATATGGGGGCAGAGAAGGGAAGGGAGAGTTTGAGAAGAAACAATTGATAAGCATAGAGGACAGAGATGGAGCGCACAGGCTGAAACTGGAAGTTTGAAGAGAAGTAGATGCTACACCATCCCTCTTTGCTTGATCCTGTAGAACAACTGTGAAACAGGGGATGGCATTAGAGGAATCAAGGATCCTGGGGGTAGAACCAAGATTCCAAAATCACCAATACATCAGATTTGAGGCTAACCATAAGTGGTTGCAACAGATCGATCTTATGGAGATGGCTGAAGATGTTGACATGGACCACTCTCAAACTTTTGGAAGAGGAAATGACAGGGTAGGGCCAGGATGGTTCTCAATATCTCCTGCAACTAAAGGCAGAAAGGAGATGAGTAGCTTAACAGAACCTATGCGATGCTTATAGGAAGGAGAAAGGGAAGCAGGGTTGAGTAGGAGGAATAAGAGTTAGGAGGGTTACATGGACCTGAGGATTTCAGGATGAAGCCAAGGAGATGAGTGGAGATTACAAGCAGGATGTCAGGAAGAGGAGATAATGCAGGCAGACTGGAGGAGGGGAGGGTGAATGGGGAGGGTGGTGGTCAAGGAAAAGTAAAGATAGGTGGAAGAGGGAGGGAGTAGAGAAGAAAGAAGATCAGGAAGAGAGAAAATGTTAGAAGGAGCATAGTGGAAGGGTAACAAAGCAAAACACACCCTGCAGTATACACACATGATATGGGGATGTGTTTTACTCAAATGAGGCAAAAACTTAATAAGATGAATGAGGTCTTTAACCAGATGTGGGAGATCAGAATCTAAAATATTTTTTCTAGAAGGCCAGAATATAACAATTTAAACTGGGAGGGAACATAAGTTATCTTAAACCCAGTGATGAGGATACTAGTGAAACAAAAAGAGAAATTTAGGCTTCAGCCAGATAGTTAGGAGGACAGAAATTAAGAATTAGAGTATGGAATAAAAAGCTGCACACAATAGAGGGAAGCTAGTACAAGGGAAATAAGAGCTCACCTAGAAAAATAAAATGACCCGAATTTAAATAGAACTTATTGGCTTCACACTAGTATAGTGGAAAATAGAATAAAAACAGAAAGGTAAATTTGGGGTACACCCAGAAAGGGAAAGATCAGCGATTAGTAAGAAGTGAGGAAAATATAGGCTTAGCCTTGATAGGAAAGAAGCTACAATTAAACAATTGGGGGTATAGACTAACCCTGATAGAAACTACAATAACAGCCCCTAACATGAAATTAAACGATGCAAATCATAGTAACAATATAAGCAAATTAGGAAGTACTAATAAATATCTGCAGTAAGTGGGAAAGCCTTATATAAACTCTAATGCAAGACATATTTCAAGTGGTACAGGAAGCACAGGGCAGCAAAATTCTAAAAAAGATTAGAAACATGGTTGTTGAAACACATGCATAGGACAAAGCAATTGTAGCAATTATGGGCAAGTAAAATAGCTGTATAGCAGCAACAGTTAAAAGTCTCTGAAACACAATAGTGAGGAGAATCAACCCTGTATTTACTTAATGAGGGTAGGAGCAGGTGTACACTGACAGGCAGAGTGGCCAACTAATGGCTGACTTCACAGCTGGATGCCCCACAGTGTGATGTCCTTGTGGTCTGGCCCTTTGGCTAAGGAGTGCAGCACAGGTCCACTTACCCAAAGCAGACTAAAACCAGTCTGGCTCTGCCCACTCTACCTCCCAATTAGAAGACTGCCAGTAGCCAAGAGTACTTAGGACCCTGATTTACAAGGATGTCAGGCCAGGCTCACATAGCCACAAGTTATAGTCCTTTGTTTACATTTTTTGAAAAGACCAAGGCTCCCTGAATCAGACCCTGATTACTATATACAATGTTCAGTTGGCAAAGTAAACTGGTTGTTTGAACAGGCCCCAAAACACAAACATATATACATGCTGACTCATTCTAGACATTAAATTACCTTAATTTCCTTATGAACTACAGGGTTTTGCAGACCAATTTGAATACCCAATTTGCCATGTTGTGGCAGTTTGAGCAGCATGCATAATGAGCAAACCCAACAAAGGAGCAGCAAATGCAGGCAGCAGATGAGTGGAACAGGCACCAGTGCCAAGTTCAAGCAAGAAAGCTACGACATCAGATCAACTGAGTGCACCAAAATGGACAATGCTGGACTTAATGGAAGTGATAAAAGCACTAGATAACTGCATGGTGGCTCTTGACAGCAAAGTAAATTCATTGAATTCCTGACTGTTTAAAAGGTTTAATCTTTGATAGTACTCATTGAAGTAAAGGAGACAGCAAAATCAGCCTTATGAGCTGACACAACTACCACTTGGCTCCTTAAAGAAAACAAAAACTTGCAATATTTATTAGAAAACATGGAAAACCAAACCAGTGCTGCAAATCTCTGTATTTTGGGGCTCACAGAAATTGTAGGAGAAAATCCAGTGAGCTTTGCTGGGGCCTAACTAGGAGTAATTCTACACTTGGCATTAGCTCCCCTGATACTTTTCAGACTAACTCTTAAGAACAGGACTGGAAAATAATGTACTAAGGACGTTTTTGGTTAATAATCTTTCTTTTTACCTGGATTTCAGTTTCATGGCCAGGAACAGAAGGAAGGCATTTGAGGCCATTTGGCCCACACTAGACACCTTGGAAGTTTCCCATGCATTTTACTACCCTGCAAAACTGAAAATCATCTATTCAGGGCAGACGTATATCTGAGCAGCAAACAGTTCAGCACCCACCACAAAAAGGGAGTCTCAACAGAGTCAATGGTAACAATACTGTTGTTTTAATTCAAATAAATAACCGTGTATGTCCACAACATGCCACAATGGCCCTCTGAGCCAACAAACACTCACATGTGAAGTTTCGCTTAGTGTCTACTGAGCTTCATCAGACAGTCAGCAGGTGAACAAACATTGCATTAAATACAAGTAACAATAAAGTGCTCCCCCAGCCAGTGCTTGTTTCAATCAATTACACTTAATTTAAAAACACTTGGGATCCTACTCAGCATGCAGCCTTTTATAATTTATTTCTATTTGATTTAAGCACCACTGAGAAGTTACCAAACACATACTTGATTATTTGTTCATTAGCTAAGGCATCAACCCAAATGTCTAACCACATTCTAGGTGGCTCCACTTGTATACAATTCATATATACATACCAGGAGCACCCCCATTGCATAAAGGAAGCAAGCCTCAAATCCTAAATGTTTAACCATATGTTTTAAAGTTTTTTTAAAAAGCAGCCATGTCAATGCTTTCATTCAAACCCCCATCATGGTACCTACTCAGTGGTGCTTAAATTAAATGGAAATAAATTATAAAAGGCTGCACGCTAAGTAGGATCCCAAGTGTCTTTAAATTAAGTGTAACTGATTGAAACAAGCACTGATTGGGGGAGCACTTTATTATTACTTGTATTCAATGGAATGTTTGTTCACCTGCTGATTGTCTGATGAAGCTCAGTAGACACTGATTGAAACATAACATGTGAGTGCCTATTGGCTGTGAGGTTTGGCATGTTGTGGATGTACACTGTCATTTATTTGAGTTAAAACAGCAGTATTTTCACCATTTATTCTGGTGAGACTCCCTTTTTGTGGCAGATGCTGAACTGTTTGCTGCTCATGCACTAGTTTAGTAGCAGCACCACGTTTCCTGGTGCTGTTTAATTTTTCCATTGCCCAGACGTATATCTACAGTGACCCACATGATGATGGTAATCTGTTAAGACAAATTCTGACAGACTTTCAAGCACAAACCCCAAAGAAAAATAAGATTTGGCCTGTGTCTGTACAGAGCTTCGTGACTAGTGAGTGCAGGATTTTTGGAGCTGGAAGGGCAGAAATTTGGCAACAGGTAGTATAGGTTAACAGGCTGTAATTCTGGTTAATAATAATACTATTCCACAGACTGTATGTGTCTCATAATGTGTATTATATGAAATGGTTGTACTTTAGGTAAAGGGTATACCCCCAATAAAATAACCCGGGCCTTCCTCCACCCCACAGTGCAAGCTGATGGAGGCTCAAAGTGTTTCACTCTATTTGGTCTGCTCACAATTTTAATGTACATAGTTTTGTTTTTTCCCATAAACTTTTCAATACAAATAGGCCAGTGGGTGAAGTGGGAGGGGAGCACACCATGTACATAGATATATTTTCATAACTGGTACGGTATCCAAAAGGAAGATGCAATCATGAAATCTAGGGTGCACTTCTGTAATGGCACCTGCTAAAGAATGTGTTACAGTTGTTTTGAGAATTATTTGAACTTTGTCCACTATATGACTGTAACCCTCAAATGACGTAAAAACTTAAGCAGTATAATGGTGTATCCTATAAGTCTATAGTTTGTACATAACTGTGTCTCTTGTTTCTGCTGCGGATTAATTTATAAGATTGATTATAAAATTAATAAACTGAACATTTAAAAGAAATGCCAACAGTAATAGAAAGGAATTTGAGGGCAGCAAAAGAAAGGGCAGTACTTGTCCTTCTAGATATGTTGAGCTACAGTACAAGTCACATTAAACTGTCCCTACAATGAGTTGGTTTAGCATTGCTTTTCACAGTTGACAATGCACTGGCAACTCATAGCGCATTGTTTCTTAACACTTAACCACCTCAAGAACAATGTTTATAAAATGTTTTTACTGCTCACTTGGAATGCAGCTCAAGCCCATTCATGATGGAATGATACACTGAGATGTAACTCTCAAGAAACAGTTTGCGTAAGGCATTTTACTGAATCCAACAATACGTATGCAACTCAGTCAGAAATGTTAAAGCAACTTATTGGTAGAACAGTTTAATATGAATTGTATTGTAGTTCAGGACCCTTCCTCTGCACATTTTAATTTAGCCCCCTGTTACAGATAGTTACTGTCAGTCATAACTGGTTCCAGTTCCCCTGCTGGTGATACTGTAAAGAGTTAATGTGCACAAACTCTGGCCTGACCTTTAAATTGATTACTTCGGTAGTAATGTCCTATATCATAAAACGTGTCAGTTTCAAGAACATCCTGTTGTAATGTACTCCCTGTGCCTTTGGGCTCCACGCTGTCTCAATCCACAAGTCCCAGTAGTATAAATACCAGGCCAGATATCCCAAGTGAGAGCGACAGGACAGAGGGAGAGAGAGAGAGGTTGCTGTGGCACCAGCAGCAACCAGTCAGAAGGGTTGACTGACCAAGATGTGGCATATGGGTGTTGGCACTTGAGGAGTCTAACCCTAACCCCACTGAGCTGAGTTCTAGGAGCTGTATTCTGGACAGACCATTTCTGGGAATGTGGGGTTTGGCTGATGGCGTTTACCATTTCTGTTTTTTTCAGTGACCAAAGGAACTTTATCAGGAGGTAGTTTGGCAGGAAGAGGAAAGCTACTGCCTCGCTATTGATCACTGTTGAGGCCACATCATGAATACAGTGCCCACTTCTAGAGGCCCCATCTAAGAAAAGACAAAGACAGGCCAGAGATGTTACTCTGTAGGGTAACCAAAATGTTTCAGGGCCAGCATGGCAGAGCCTATGAGGACTGGCATAAGGCCACGAAGCTGTATGCCATGCAGAGGCAATGTTCTGTGCAGTCTTATGAAGAGAGAGTTGGAGAGAAGTCTGCCCCTGATCGTCTGAATACTTTGAACATGGAGTATTTATGATCAAATCACTCTGAAAAAATATCTACAGTCACTTGTGCAACTAGATGTCATATTTTTTGTAGTTTTGCAGATTTATTTAGTTTTGTTTTATCATAGCAAATTTTACTGTGATTTTATGTTTGGTTTCACAGCAAACTGGTCGTATACAAGTGACAGTAGTTACATACAGATACACAGTACACTGCAAAGAAACAAAGTGGTCAAACTACAGATATAAGTCAGATGTACACCTATAGGGTTTCACAGCTATATTCAGGTATAGAGAAAAAGCATATCTATGCATATACACACATGCAACATTACAGTAGACAAACAGCAAGTAGAACTAATCCTCTAGGTCCACTAATTGGGGGATTTCTGGGGGGGTGGTATTTTACAAAGTGGAGAGTGTAAGTAAGCTCCCCTTTTCTTGTGGTAATGCTCAAGTTGACCATGACAGAAGTAGGTCAGTCTTTCCATCAAAGCCAGATGATCCATTGCTGCACACCACTGGGTTGTGCTTGGGATGTTAGTCTGCCACCAGTGCATTAACAAAAGCTGTTTTGCTTCAAGGAAAGCAACCACGATCCATTCTCTGTACGCCCGGGGCAGATATTCTAAACTGGTTGTATCCCTCAGGAGCAGCTGGAGATCTAGGGGAAGGCAGTTTACTGCCCAGGATCTTTGAGCACTCATGGGTGATAGCCATCCAATAAGATGATATTGAAGGGCAGGCGCACAAAATGTGAAGCAGGTGTGCTTCAGGCTGCTGACATCTCCAGCATTTAGAGTGGGAGACAATTCCAGCTGCATGGAGAAGGGCCAGAGTTCTATACCAGCGTAATAGTATTTTGAGCTAAAACTACTCTTAGAATCTTTGTACATCTAACAAGCGTCTTTTTTTTTTTTTTCTGTTTTCCCCTCCTACTGCCCCACAGAGCCGCTTCCTTCAGGAATCGCCCATTAAGCCTGCCCCTGCCAGCACCTACCTTGCAACCTCTGGTCCCTCCATTCAGCAACTGAAACCCCCCAGGTGGGATCGGGGTCAGGTGACCCCCAAATCTTGAATGTCATCAGGATCCTAGGTCACAGGCAGGTGCTGGCACATTGGGACCTGGCTCGGTGTTCCGTCATCCCGGCTCTGGGGGGGGGTTCCCATGTTCCTCATGGGATGCTACGTGCCCATGCATTAAGGCATCTGCCAGCTGCCACAATGTTCCCCCCCTTCCACGAAGGAACAGCCCCCGAGGCTGACTGGCTGCCGGCCTATGCCTGCAACCAATCATACCCCTGAGACTTCAGCTTGCTGTCGCTTCCCCCAGCCTCCGCCAGGGGTCACCGTTTGCTGTGCTGGAAGTCCCCTTCTCCCTGGAGAAGGTGAGCTGTCCCCAGATGCTCCAACCTATCTCCCCCCGGCCAACCCCTGATGACCCGAACTGACTCCCGAACCCAGGTCATCGGTGTGGTGCGAGGTGTGGCATCCAGCACCTCAACCCTCAGTGCCACCGGGCCAGCTTACAAGTGCCTTTAAGACAGTGCGACCATACTATTGGTGAGATGGTCACACCCAAGTCAGATTCCCATTTTACTATACAAGATTCAGTGGGGTCTTTTAGAGAGTCTCGGAGAGTGGCATAGAACTTGCTTATGTGGCCCTTAGAGGAAGTGGAGGTATGTAGTGAGGCCAGCCATTGCCATTTCCTATCGGAATTTGATTGGGAAAGGAGAGTGGTGATGGCGCTATGCATTTGAAGATATCTCCAAAAGTCAGTGGTGGGGAGATCATATTTCTTTTGGATCTGATTAAAAGATAACATGGTGTCTGAGTCTGGTATCAAAAGATCCTACATGCATCGGATTCCCTTGGCTTCCCATGTGGGCCACCCTATGGATTGCCCTATTAATTGTGACAAAGTTATTGTACCACGGAGTCGCATATCTTATGGGAGGGGTCCAGGTTGCTTTAGGGGTATATGAAATGGTCATACAATGGAACCAGGCATAACAAGATTCCCTGATAATGGGAGAGAGATTGGAAGCAGGGGGCCAATCCCAACAAAGACCAAAGTGGGGTGGGTGCTATCATACTGGACTCCAATCCAATCCATAATGGAGAGAGTGATCTCATAGGGGTGAACCATTTTGTGGTCTGTGCTGCTGCACTTGCTAGATAGTATCCCTGAAACCAGGGGATCCCCAGGCCTCCTTTGGAACAGTGCACCCATAACTTGTGTTTCCCTCATCTGTGTGGTTTATCTTCCGATAGAAAAAAAGTTACTAGCTTTTCAAGTGAGAAGAAAAGTTTATTGGAAAAGTGAATTGGAAGATTATTGAACAAGTACGATATTCTGGGAAGGACGAACATATGGATGGCTGCCACCTTGCCTGGCAGGGAAAGGTGTAGCCTACACCATCAGTCTATTTCTGTAGTCAACTGTTTTAGAAGGGGGTAAAATTGGAGGATTCAAGATCTGTCCATTTCGTTGAGATAAATATGCCAAGGTAGGTAAAGCCCTGCGCTGCCCAATTTAACTCGGTGCCTACAAGACATTCCTGTATGCAGAATATGTTTAGAGGGGGCCAGAATAGTTTTCCTCTGATTTACCTGGAGCCCGGAGAGCAGAGCAAACTCCTGAAGAACAGAAAGAGTGCTCAGGAGTGATTTATGGGGGTGGGATAAAGTAGGTAGTAGGTCATCAGCATATGCAGCCACTATGTAAAAGGTGTCATGCACTGGAATTCCCATGGGGCCCTCAGAACTATGTAAGACCCTGATCAAAGGATCTAGGGCAATCAAAAAAAGAAGAGGGGATGGGGGTAACCTTGTCTGGTGCCCCTCTGGAGTACAAAAGGTGGGGAGATATCAGAATTTATTAATATTTGGGCACTCGGGGAATTATAAAGAGTTGACACCCATAGGCGGAATTGAGGACCGAACCCATGTTGAAGAAGGACTTCATGTAAATAATTCCATTCAATAGAGTCAAATGCTTTAGTAAAGTCAACTGCCAGGGCAGCCATAGGTATCTTGGACTTAGCTGCTAGCCATTTCTAATTTAGGAGTAACCTGGTATTGTCAGAAACCACTTTTCCTGATATAAAACCTACCTGTGAGGGATGTATTAAGGTTGCAAGGATAGTTTGCAACCTGGTGGCCAGACTTTTGGCTAGAATCTTAGTGTCTACAGGGATTAAAGAGTTGGGGTGGAAGTTTGCACAATTAAGGGGGTCGTTGAATTTTTTGGGTAGCAAAGTAATCAGGACTTCATCCATAGATGGTAGAAGAGTGCCCGCGGCCTGATCAGCTTGCAGGACCTGCAACAGTGGGAGGGTAATTTCTTGTTCTAGGGCCTGATAAAGTTCAGCAGTAATCCCGTCTAGGCCCAGAGCTTTACCCTTAGCCAACTGAGTCAATGCTTGATGGCATTCAGGGGCCTGGATTGGAGCCTCTAATAAAGTAGCATGCTCCAGAGATAGTGTAGGAATAGCAAATTTCTGACAGAAGAGTGGGAGGCCTTCAGTGACCTGGGACAGTGTCATAGTGGATTGGGATTTATACAGGGATTGATAGAATGCCATCATAGTTTTATTGATACCCACAGAGTCAGTAATTATGGAGCCTGAGGGTGCACGGAGGGCATGGATTTTAGTAGATGCCTGTTGTTTACGCAGCTGGTAGGCCAGCAGTTTTCTCCCCTTATCTCCCCTCCCAATGAGCATGTTTTGAATGTGTCAAAATCCACTCTGCCTTTGCATGGAGAAGGTATTGATTTGGTGCTTCAGGCCTGCAATATTGCGAACCAGCTGTACATCCCTGATGGCAGTGAGAGAGGCCTTAAAGCAGGCCTCTTGGGCCACAAGCTCCGTTTGTAACCTGTCCAAAGATTTTTTCCTGGATTTGTTTTTATGGACAGCAAAGTCAATGATGTGACCCCTGAGCATGGCCTTGAAAGCGTCCCATATGGTACCCATTGATACTCTATAGTTCAAATTGATGGCAAAATAGTCTTGGGTAGCCTTGAGCATCTTGCACTGAAACTCTGGGTCTTTGACTAGAATGGGACTACACCTCCATCTTGCACCTGTCAGATGAGACCCTATAGGGGTGTAGGTAGTTGCCACAGGTGTATAGTCTTAAATAATAATACTGCCGGTGATATTATTAGTTAAGGTGCCAGATGCTGCATTGTTTGCAAGCTAATAGTTGATCCAGCTGTGGACCCCATGGGGTACCGAAAAGTATGTGTAATCCCAGCCCGTAGGGTTATCACGTCTCCAAATTTCTATCAGGCCCCACTCAGCCTGCAATTCCTGGAGGGCTGCATGGGACCTAGGATGTGCCTGGGGGGTGGGTTGGGACTTATCTAAAAATACATCAGACACCAGATTAATGTCTCCCCCCAGTAATATAGGGGTGGAGGCATTGGGCAGTTCCAGAGAAGAAATGGCTTGGCTCAAGCTGGGGAAAAAATTGGCCTCGTCAGTATTGGGAGCATATACATTTCCCAAAATTAATTTTCCAGCCGGGGAGGTTAGTCTGACCAGTTTCCAATGCCCCCGGTTATCAGCTCTAGAATCTTCTACAGCCCATGCACCAGAGTGCCAGAGTAGAATGGCCACACCTTTTGTTTAGAAGTGGATGAGCTGGCATGTACTGCGCCCACCGAAGATTTTTTTTGAGCCAAGGCCTATTTTTGCTAAGGAGGTGGATCTCTTGCAATAGGGCCACATCCGTGTGGAGTGACCGAAGGTGCTGTATCAGCTTGGTGCATTTTATTGGGTGGTTGAGGCCCTTCACATTCCATGAAACCAATCACAGACCTGAAAGTTTGTTTCCATCCATTGTGACCAGTTGAGGGGTTATAATCAGGAAAAGGGGGGGGTAGGCAAAGTATGCAAAACTACGAAATCAATCTAGTAACAACCAGGTACTATCACAGAGAAACAGCACACTTAGATTCCAAAGGTGTACCAATCAGTAGTTTCCTAGAGGAACCAATATAAAGTTTAAGTCACTAAAGCCAAACATCTACAGTAGTTAGATCTACAAACTGACCTAAATAACAGCAGGTATCCAAGTAAAAAATAATATAATAAACAAAAAAAGCGTTTATACACTTAGAGCAATAGAGGCTTTGTGAAAGAGGATACTGAAACAAATGCATACCCTCAGCTACATGAGTGCCAATGCCCAAGGGCAGAAGAGGAAAAAAGAAGGCAACCAACAAGAAAGTGCTTCTCGTCTGGAAACCAATCCGGAGGTGCTGGGATAACACCCAGGGGGGGAGAAGGGGGGGGTGGATATGAGGGAAAGAAAAAAGGGGAAGGGAGAAGACCAGGGAAGGGGATTGGGTAACTCACCCCCATTGTGCCCTATTCAGGCCATTTAACCGCGGTCTTAAACCGTTAGGAGTCCAGTTTCACTGGAGGGAGCCCTCATGTGGAGGCAGTGAGGTCATAAGTCACTGTGACCAAAGATGAGGTTACTTAACCTGCATGAAAAAAAAAAAAGAAAAGGACACCTGTATCATATAACAGCCTTATAAGTATAAATCAGAATTTGACAAAAGGCAACAATAAATATAACTAAGTTCACCCAGTAGGACCCCTGCTACTCATAGAGGGTGATTCAGTATCTTGTTGCCGATTAGGATCTGGGAATGACAGGATGGCCACAGGATAAATTTTCTTGCCTGGTTTAAGCTTTCAAGGTAAGTCCACCACCTCTACTAGAGAGGAATCAGGAATATCAGCCAGTCCATAGTGGGTTCACTATGCGATTCTGGTCCAGATGGAGCACTATCCTTAGATGCCCGTGGACAGTCATCCTGAGGTATCTTAGCTGGGGGGACCAGCCCAGTATGGTCTGTGGGAGATGTTTGTCCACTTCTTAAGCGTTGTCTGGAATGAGTCTGTGTTCCCATGGATCTGGGTGGAAGGACCATCTGGTCAGTAGTTAGAGCAGGGCTGTAGATAGCCAACGGAGTTGTGCGATGGGTGTTTCTGGCTCTGGGGGACTTGTTATAAGAGGGAGCTGGTCCTATTGTATAGTGGTCCCCTGGAAGCTGTTTAGCTGGATTTGGGTTCCTAGGTGTTATAGGAGTATCAGGAGCCCACAACCTTCTGGGAGATGAAGTTTGGAGGGGTAAATTAGGCCAGAATTTGGAGATCCAGTGCTCCATTTCTGCTGGGCCATCCGCTACAATTTCTCTCCCCTCTTTAAACACCAGGAGTTTGGTAAGTCCCTTAAATCGATACTGGAAGTTGTGTGACATTAGAAATGTTTTCAGAGGTCCATATGCTCAATGTTTACTGCCAATTTCTTCAGCAAAGTCTTTATAAATAGATATTGGTACCCCTTGCCACCTGATTTCTCCCAGATCTCTAGCTGCTTGAAGTATGCGCTCCTTAGTGGAGAATCTGAGTAAGTATGCCACTATGGGTCTCAGTGATGTGTGCATTCTATCTTTCCTCCCAGCAATTTGGTGAACATGTTCGACCTCCACTGGGCCTCTCCAGAGGTCACCTAACATAGCAGGTAGCTCTTCATTTAAATATCTCTCCATTGAGGTACCCTCAGCTCCCTCTGGTAACCCAATGATGCGGAGGCTGTTGCGGCGCCCTTGATTTTCTTGGTCCTCTACCCTTCCCGTCAAGATTTCCAGTTTCTCAGCTTGGAGCATAACTGTTTTTTGAAGTTTGATATGTTGGATTTCAAGGGTTTCTGCCCTCTGTTCAGCTACATTAAGATGGTCTTGAAGCATTTGGACATCGGCAGTGGTGCCCGTCAGGGTAGTATTGCTGTCATCCACCCTAGTGTGCACAGTCTCCAACATGTGTGTAATGTAGTTGAGGGAATCACCAACTGATCCAGCTTGCAAGTTCAGTACTGGCAAATGTGTTGAATTTGCTGAGGTAGCGTTGTTCACTATTGCAGGATGGAAGAGGTTAGGATGGGGTTGAGGCATAACCATTTATGGCAGGGTGCCGCTAATCTCCGCACGGGTATGGTAGCACAAGGCAAGGTTGCGGCCCTTGCAGCCTAGTTGAACAGGTGACTTGCAGTAGACGGCACCGGTATCTGACATATTTTGCCATTTTAGTGCAAAATGGTTGCGCTGGATGATGGGGGCTGTTTACCCGAGCAATATGGCTTGTTTTATAAAACAATAATGCCCCGGGGTTAGGCCAGTAGGTCACAGATTGTGACCAAATGCAGAGGAGCTCCGAAATTAGGCAGCCATTTCTTCGGTGGCCAGACCATGCCCCCGTAGATTTATTTAGTTTAAAGTAGAGGTTTTGTTTTGTGTATTGAAGCAGTGCTGTGTGGGGGAGGGGAGCTGGTTTAGTTAGCAAGCAAGGCAGGCCTATGAGCATTCTAAGCACTAGTCTTACTAGTTCCCTTCAGTCTTTCTACATAATTATTTTCGTCTGTGGTCTGGGATTTGTTATTTTATTTCTGCAGTACAGTTTGTTTGATTCAGTGAATTATTTTTTTCCATCTGTTACTATATTGATTGTAGTTCTTTTGTTTAGTTAATTAAATGACTGTATTACTTTACAGTTACTTATTTAGAATCACCCCGGTATTGTTGTCGTGTGCCTTGTTAATCCCGCATCTATCTCACCCTAGACAAAGTAGCAGAGTCTCCTCCTTCCTTCATGGTCATGGTGAGGGTAAAATAAATTCAATTTTCAATAAACATTTAAAAAAAATACATTTACTTGTGTCAATTCCAATACATCTATTTCATCCAAAATGAAGTGACAGAATATTGTCTTCCTCCCTCCATCCTCAGTCATGTTTTCATGTTAGGACTGGTGATCCAATCATACTGCATGAGTTACCCACTGTCACAGGACATAAACCATCCCCAAAAGAATGCATTACTAAGTCTCCACTGTCCCACTACTACTACTACCACCACCATGTGGTTCACCAGCACCTTGCAACATGGTGCAGGTGTGATTGTCTGACCTAAGCTGCCCCCACTTATTGTGAAACTGACCCCCCCTTGAACCTTTACTTCTCCTCCCCCCCTCCTTCTAGCCCCATTCCCAGTGATCTAAGCTTCTCTGTTCTGTCTAGTGCTGTGCAAAATGTGAACATTTTGAAACATTTTGTTTAATTTTTCAATTTTGCAAAATTTTTCACCCCTGCAACATTTTATATTGCTTGGGTTTTCGATTTCATGTAATTGTGAAATTTCACGTAATATGGTTTCAAAGATTAATTTCGCCCATCCATGTTTAAATTTCGCCTAGTGGCAAAAATTTCACCTGTGAAACTTGATTTCGTCAGTGAAATTATGCTGCAAAGGTGACATTTTCAATGGATTGTGGGTAAATAGGTCAACAATCATGTGCAAGCTATTTCCAGCACAGTCTATTCCCTGTTGAGTCAGAGAGCAGTCTGTTGTGGTACTTCACAGTCAATAAACCCTTTTTAAATCTTTGGAAAACTAGTTTTTGAGAGCTACTTGTTCCAAGATCTACAGTTTGTTCCTAGTGCTGCTAATGAACATTTTCTAATTTTGTGGAATTTTTCATAATACGTAGTTTAATTAGTTTTGAGTTTTGTCTGTGTCTGTGAAGGAGTGGAGTGGGGGAGGGTAGGTGTGTAAAAGTACTGCAGGCTAGTTTCTAGACTTTTACCAACATATTTCTCTAAAATTGTGAGTGATTTACTGTTATTTCTTTGTTCTTTTGTTGGTGTTCTACTTATTTGTATGTTTTCTTATATCTTGACAAATATTTTTTTTACCTTCCTTGAATCGTTACTACTTCCAAGAGTTCCTGCTTCTGTTACCCTGTGTTATATTCCATTCTTCTGCTTTTAGTTGAGATTTTGAATTCCAAAGTTTTAAACTCGCAGTGCTGATCCCTTTGATTTTTTTTGGGGGGGGGTTGTGGTCAGTTCTGTTTGCTGTTAATTGTTAACGTGTGTGTGCCATGTAAACTGTGAAGAAGTACTTCTAGTTGACCACTTCAACTATCCATATACAGTGTCACTGCTTTGGTAAATTGCTCCCTTGTATTTTATTGTTGGAGCATGCCTCTGCATTGCGGTGTTTCTATTCTAGTAGAATTTGCTTACCCTTTCCCTGTTACAGCATTGTTTACTACCTGATCCGTCCAATCGAAAAAACTACATATTAATGTAGTAGTTGTCTGAGATTGCTGAGCCCATCCAGAGTGTCATAGGCACCTTTGTTTGTCAATGTTATTATATGGTGGCCTCTGCACTCTTACATAACAAAAAATTGTAGTATTAGGAACTAACACATTACAGTTCTTCAGTTGTCGAGACACAGCTGATCTGCATGTAAAGTAGGTTACCTGTGCCCTTTCCCCCCATGTTATTAAATTCCTGTTTGGTGAAAGGAAAAAAGTTACCTTTTTGGTTTTTACTAGAATAGGCTACCATATAAGGTTGGTATAAGTTGTACAGAGTGCTGCTACCTGTCCTGATTTCTGTGTTTGGACTTGGAAGCCAGTACTGCAGGTGTGTGAGGTGTTATTCAAACAGTAACTTACTAATACATCCTTTCTTGATATACTGCCAGAGAAAGGCAAAGCTTTGAAGAAGCATATAAAAATGCCTGCTAAGAGACGGTCCAGTACAGGGCAACATGCCAGGGGTGACAAGGCAGCTAAGAAGTCTATTGAGGAGAGTACAACTTCAGTTCCACTTCCCCAAAGCACACCTATGTCTGCATCAGTGTCTTCTGTCACTTTGGGCTCTGGTGGCGTGACAGGTACCAGCAAAGGAGTTGTTCAAAGTACTGGCATATCAGTATCTCAGTTTTTTACAGCCAGAACTGCATCCATGCTGGCAGGGGATGATAGTGAGAAGAAGGGAGACACTGACACCAGCACAGTAACAGTGGTCCAGGAGGAGGGTGATAAGTCTGTCAGTGTGGCTGTCCCATGGCCTGTTCCTGCCTGAGTTGGTGGTGGTGATAAAGTTCAGTCAGAGTCTGATAATCCTGGAGATATAGGTAGTCACCCTCTGATGAGATGGTTGTAGAGAAAGAAAAACATGCTGTGCAAGAAGACAGTGATATGGAGGAGAAGGACAAGGACATTATCAGCATCGGTGCTGATGAAGACAACTGAGATGATCCCTCATGGGAGCCTAAGTTTAAAAAGGTCAAGGGAGATATAGGCCATGTACATGCATAGTCTGTGGGTCAGGCTGTCATCAGGCCTATCAGCAGCACTCCTCCAAGCAGTCAAGTCACTCCCCCCACACATCTGTTTATCAGCCCTCCCAGTCCCAGCATCATCTTACGTCCATATGTCAAAAGTCCCTAGTTTGGAACTTTTACATGCTCAATCCAGTTGATGAGACCATAGCAATATGTCAACTGTGTCATACACATGTTAGTGGGGGAAAAAAGGGAAGCCACATAGGCATTGGTGGCTAACATGCCCACCTGAAAAACAAGTACCCACTGCACTGGTAGCAACACCAGAAGGATGTCAGAGCTGTTGGTGGGATGTCACTCAGCAAGTTAAATGTAACTGGGAGCAGTTTAATACAGTAGGAGGAGGGAGGGAAGACTGGGTTGGTGCTCTTGGAGGAGGAGAATGAGCAATCCTTGTTCCCTCATGTAGTGGGCATAGCAGTGGAGGCACCACTCCCAGTCCCTTGACTCAGAAAAGTACACCACCACACCCAAAATCAATTAAAATAATGGGTTTCATGCAGTCTGCGCATCCCCAAGAGTCTACTGTTACCCTTAAAAGAACAATATTGGTGCCTCAAGTACTGCATTCTGGTCAAACAACCCCAAAGGTGCAGCCCACACTGAAGACCCTTCCTTGAGTAGCATGCAAAATACCTCTCTAATCATGCTGTTGCATGCAAGTTAAATGTTGCCACCTCTGAAATGCTGGCCACCGATCTGTTGTTGTTCTCATTCATGGAGAATGCTGGGTTTCGCAGGATGATGGCCTGCACCTGTCCCAAATGGCAGGTTCCATCGTGAACCCTATTTCTCTAAGCGTGCCATGCCAGAGCTGTATGGTAGAGTTGCTGATTCCATAAGACATGCAATGAAGTATTCTGCATCAGATTATACCCATCTCAGCATGGATATGTGGACCAGTGAACAAACAACTGCAAGCTCATATCTATGCATAATGGCACACTAGGCACAGGTACTTCTTGTGGTACCAGATGCTGGGCCTGGCAAAACCTGCCTGAAGCAAATCTGTGGTGGTAGCAACATCCCTGGAATTCAGCAGCATGCGACCTTGAGTATGCGAAGTGTTACTGGTTCTCACACAGATGAGAAAATGATTAATGTTCTGCTGGACGAGATTGATGAGTGGCTGCACACACAATTCCCACAAAAATTGTATCTCCCTTCTCTCACAGATTGGCAATGTGTTTTTTCTAGACTTTCTGTATAAGGCCTGTTCTGCACAGCATAGCAGCTAGTGGCAACAAGATTCATCCTGAAATAATTTGTAAACGGTGGGCAAAACAGCAATTTGTTTTGTTTAGGTGGTGGCGGGGCACTATATGACATCATGACTGAGAGCAGATTCATGTCTCAGTTTTATGTAACATTTCTCATGTAATGTTTCTGGACTTGTAAGGCCTGTTCTGCACTAGCGGCAACAAGATTCATTATGAAATAATTTGTAAACCCTGGACAAAAAAGCTTTTTTTGTGTCCAGGAGGTGGGGGGGTCACTATAAAACTTCTGGACTAAGACTATATTTCTGGCTCAGTTTTATGTAACATTTCTCATGTAACATTTCTGGACTTGTAAGGCCTGTTCTGCACTATCAGTAACAAGATTCATCATGAAATAATTTGTAAACAGTGGACAAATCAGCATTTTTTGTCTGGGAGGTGGGAGGCTCTATAAAACTTCTGGACTGAGACAACATTTCTGTCTCAATTTTATGTAACATTCCTCATGTAACATTTCTGGACTTGCAAGGCCTGTTCTGCACTAGCAGCAACAAGATTCATCCTGAAATCATTTATAAACGGTGGACAAAACAGCATTTCTTTGTCCTGGAGGTGGGGGGGGGCTCTATAAAACTTCTGGACTGAGACCACATTTCTGTTACATTTTTATGTAACATTTCTTATGTAGCATTTCTGGACTTGTAAGGCCTGTTCTGCACTAGCAGTAATAAGATTCATCATGAAATCATTTGTAAACAGTGGACAAATCAGCATTTTTTGTCTGGGAGTGGGGGGCTCTATAAAACATCATGAATGAGACCACATTTCTGTCTCAATTTTATGTAACATTTCTCATGTAACATTTCTGGACTTGTAAGGCCTGTTCTGCATTAGTGGCAACAAGATTCATCCTAAAATCATTTGTAAACAGTGGACAAAACAGCATTTGTTTGTCCAGGAGGTGGGCTCTATAAAACTTCTGGACTGAGACCACATTTCTGTCTCAATTTTATGTAACATTTCTCATTTAAGATTTCTGGACTTGTGAGGCCTGTTCTGCACTAGTGGCAACAAGATTCATCCTGAAATCATTTGTAAGCAGTGAACAAAACAGCATTTTTTTGTCCAGGTTGTGGCAAGACACTATATAACATAATGACTGAGAGCAGATGACTGTGTTAAACTATGGCCCAAGTGCACATTTTGGACTGGGTGGTGGGGTGGTGGGGCACTATAAAATTTCATCATGACTGGAGGAGAGGGACACCAAGTTAACATTTGTGGCAAGCCCAGGGGACACATGTTGTGTTAAGCGTAAACAACATATTTATGTTTAACTTTGCAATAAAAGTGCTTATGTTTCTATGATTGTTGTGTATGTATTTGGACTGATACTGCACACAGCCACAACAACTGCCACAACATCACATAGCTTTGGCAAAAAAACATTTTTGTTCACAGGAACAAATTACAGTACTTGATATCTATGGATAGGAGGAGGAAATATATAAAAAAGGAGTAACATAAAACAAGAAGAAAGGTACAGTGTTTATGGGTACAGTACTAAAGTGACTGTCAGCAACACACAACGGGGGACATGCAGGGTCAGGGCAAGTGTATTCATATGAGGGGGAAGGGAGGGAGCATAAACATTATGTAACACACAAAACAGCTAGACAAGAAAAAGAATCAAGAGGATATAGAAGAGGAAGAGGACAAACATTTTTTTTTGCTTTTTTTTTACTTTTTTAATTTTTTTTCTTTGCTTTTTTCTTATTTTTAAGGGGTGCAGATGAGGATGAGTGACAGTAACAAAGGACACAAAAAAGAAAAGAAAAACAAATTTAGCTGCTGTGCTGCCTGCCTCATTGACAAATTATTCAGTCAATCAAAACTTACACAGCACTGGCACCAGGCCCCAATTCTGCACTGCCACCACCAAAACCACCACTACACAGCTCCACCAGGAGTTTCAATACTTTTTGTTAGTCATGGATTAGGTTCTCAGGTTCCCCCTGGCCTCCTGACAGAACTCTTTAAAGTCACGCTGCAGAGCTCCCACTTCTCTGCGCACAGCCACCAGATCTTCTTGGCTCACTGTCACATGGCCAGCTGAGGCTGCTACAGGCTATGAGGGTTCATCATTATCACCACCAGCATGATGGCAGTGCTGCCAGTGGCTGTGCGGTGAGGGCAATGGTGCTGCTGCTGCCTTCTACTGCAGTCTTCTGGTGCAGTACCCCCTTCCAGGCTGATGCTGACCCCCTTCCTCCTGCTGGCCCCTTTCCCTTCTGTCTGCTCACCCCCACTGCCTCCTGATGCTGCCACTTCTTGCTGTTTTTTGAGCCACTCTGCAGGGTGGTAGTGCTACAGATGGCTCCTTTTGCCACCAGTTCCACAATGTCCCCCTTCTTACTGAGCTGCCGAAAATATTGCAGATCACCATACTGTCATCTTCAGTGTTTATGGTGAAAAAACACCGCACAGATGACACTCTGTTGGGGGGCACCACCTGCTGATATCCTGTAGCTAACATAATGATCCTACTGGGGGGTGGTGGGGGGCACATGCTTCTGCTGGGGGGGCAATGGTATCCTTCAGCTGCTGCTGGGGTGGGGGCCACATGCTCCTCACACTGCTGCAGGGAGGCAACAGGCTCATGCTGCTGCTGGGGGGTGAGGACCACATGCTTCTGCTGGGGAGGGAACTAAGACCTAAAGACCCACCTGGCAAGGTGAACACTAGGTCCTGCCTTCTTCCCAGCCCCCTTTCACCTACCTTTCCCATCCCTTATTTATCACCCCAAAAAAGTTTTCTTAGCAGAAAAGTAAAAACAAAGAAAAAGAAAGAAAGGGAGAGAGTGAGAGAGTTACACACACACACACACACACACACACACACACACACAAACACTCAATAAGCACTCACAGAAGAGAAATTATGAGCACACACCAGATATCCTAATTCCTAACACAATATAAATCAATTATTTTTAAACTAAATAGTGTGTAAAATATGCAATGGCACACTAGAAAGAAAAACCTCTGCATTTGGCTGCCTCCTTCTCTACTCTGTAAGTCTAATAAAGGAACTGAATCACTCACTTCCTGCCTGTGTACCCTTGTGACCTGCAGAAAGTAAGTCATGTAACAAGCCCAATTTCACCTCATTTTGCCTAATAGTAATGCAAGGCAAAATTTACGGTGAAATTAAGCAGCAACATTTCCCTGTTAGTACATAATTACATGAAATATTTCGCAGGGTGAAATTTTTGATTTTTTTATCATATCCCATTTTTTCTCACCTGCTGCAGCAACTCCAGCTTGGGGCATCCAGCCACCGGCTCCGACCACCCAGAGAGCTGGGTAGCTTGAACTGCACCCAGGAGGATCTGGGATGGCTGTCATGCCATTCAGCTAGAAGGCTCCCCTCTGCCTCTACCTGCAAGGACAACCCCAGACCCTCCCAGACAGGACTCCGTCAAAGGCAGCTTAGAGCATGGCCATCAAGCTGCACGGTCTCCCCCAGCCATTTTCCTCCTGATTGGCCATGAAGCATGGACGTGCAATGACATACAGACATGGTGCCAACATCCACCGCTCTCCCCCTCTAATGTCACCAATGCTAGTAGTGCCCCCAGGTGTCCCCAGGAGCTGCTATAACATGGTGAAACTTCGCAACCCAACCCAGGACTAGGACAGCAACCTATGGATGCTCGATCCCAGTCCTCCCCTGCTGACCCCCGGTGTCCCAGGCTCATTCCCAAACCTGGGTCACCATTGTGGCGTGAGGTGTGGCATCCATCACCTAAACCCTCGGCACCTCCGGGCCAGTATGAGGGCTGTACACTTTGTTCTATCCGGAATGAGATACGGTTTTGGTCTTATTCTTTAATCCAAAACTGTACATTTACAGTTTGAGCTGCTAAGTAATATATGTAGAAATCTGGTACATCCTCCTTTTGCTTGTTTTTTTGTATTTTTTTTGCGCTTGCCCAGCTCCCAAGGCTTTTGGAGGAGGCCTCGTACCCCCTCCTACTCCATCCACCTGAGCTATTCAAGACCACCCCACCCCGGCTTCATTGTGCTCAGGGAACTGGGGTTGTATGGTTATTTTTTCCACATTTTCTCCCCTTTAGACCCCCGAGGACACTGGAGCAAAGGACGGAAGTCCAGGCAGATGACATGCTGATGCACGCCATTGCCAAGTGTCCAGGGTGTCCTCCCTTCCCTGGCTTTCAGAGGGAGCACCATTGCCCCTGTGAACCGGTGCTTCCACTGGCCCCCAGGAATGTTGGGTGCACTGGACACCCCCAGTACCCCCCCGGCAGAGGAGAGCATTCATTGGGATGCTCTATCCTCTACCCCCTTGCCAGTTCCCCGACAACCCTGAGTCCGTTCCCGAACCCGGGTCACCAAAGTAGTGCAAGGTGTGGCATCCAGTGCCTCAACCATCAGTGCCATCGGGCTGGCTCTCCTTTTGGTTTTGATAAGGTTAGTGTATTGTAAGATACCCTGGATCTTTTGTTTTTCCATAAAAATTAAGTAATATTTTTAAATTTAGTTAAATAGTTATCTGATATTGGTATTGAGATTGCTTGAAAAAGAAATATTAGCTGAGGGAGTACAGTGCAAGCCTGTTATAATGGATGCATCTGTTCACACAACTTTTGTCCATTATATCCAGTGTCCATTATATCCAGAGGAGGTGGAGCCTATGTGTTAGGTGTGTCTATGTGGGTGAGCATGAGCTCAGAGTGCATGAGAACCTATTATAAAACTTCATAGATTACTCAGAATCCTGCCTAGCATATATGTTTCTGTATTCTGTGTGTTTATTTAACTGTCGGGGAACATGACCTTTTTTAAGGAAGTTTACTGCAGAAGGTAAGAAGATAGTAACTCTAGTGTCTTAAAGTTGGGTTCCAGGACAATAAGAACAAAGGCAATTGTACTGTAAGGGTTTTATTTAAATATAGAATAATTTACTTTTAGTGTAATTAATTAACTAAATGTTTATGCAGCTTGTGGAGGATTATTTTGTTGGAAATGTAATCTCTGTAGCTCCTCCTTCAAAATTCTGCATTTGCAAACTCTCTTCATCATCGCTACACTGCAACCCCCCCAAAAAAGGCACTACAAATGCCCATAAAAGCTTTATAGTGTCTGTTATAAGCAATGTTTCTGTCCACTATAACCAGAGAAAAATGCATTGGATTTGATGTATTTGGTTTGGGAATTCAGTTTTTGTTCACTATAACCGATTGTCCATTATAACAGTGTTCGTTGTAAGTGGAGCACTGCCTATTAGAGTTAAAGGCATCGTTTCCCATCTATGTAGTTCATTATGTATCTGTTTAGCACTGTCTTCATAATTTGCTCTAAATAATTGGTTTGTGTTAGCTGTGATATTAACCCCTAGATAATGTAGTTATTCAGTGGTTTGTTGACAATGGTATCCTTGTGGTACATTTACAGTAGTAGCCACAGGCATTTCAAGCTATTTCCAGATATTTCATGACTAAAAAGTTTCTCTCTGTTGCCCCTACTGTATGCAGAAAAGCAGGAGATTTCTCTAGAAATATCACAAAAATTTCAGGAAATAGCTGGCAATGTCTGTGGCTAATGCTGCATGTATTGAGAATCTAATTTAAGTATTATAGATTTGGACCAATTTATTTTATGTTCTGATATTTTTCCAGAGTTGTTGGTTAATTCTATAAATTCCTTTAAAGAGTTTTCTGGGTTTGTCATACATAGAAGGGCATTGTCAGCATAAAGACTTATTTTGTGGACTTCGTTTTGGATCTTAATTCCTTGAATGTCTGGATTGTTCTTATAGCTATAGCAAATGGTTCTATGGCCAATACAAAAATTAATGGAGACAGTGGACACCCATGTCGTGTTCCTCTTTGTAGGTTGATTACTTTTGAAAAATAGTTGTTAGTTCTAATTCTTGCTGTTGGAGTACCATAAATTAACCTAAGCCATCTGCTGAAATATGCACCCAGACCCATATTTTGCAGAGACAAAAATATATATTTTCATTTAACATGACCAATGCCTTTTTGGCATCAATTGCTAAAAGAATCAAATCTTTCTTCTTGGTTAAATGCTATTATATTGATTGTTCATCTGATGTTTTCAGTTAGTGTTCTATTTTTAATTAATCCATTTTTATTTGTTTTAATAATTTTAGGCAATATCTGTTCTATTCTTTTTGACAATATTTTTGTAAAAATCTTATAGCCCATGTTTAGTAGTGATATCGGTCTGTAGGATTCACAGGTCAGCGGATCCCTATCTTTTTATGAAAGATTGAGATTATGGCTTCTTTAAATGTGTCTGGAATCTTTTGCGTATTATTAAAACTGTTGAATAATTCTATAATTTGTGTGTCAATGTATCCTTAAAGGTTTTGTAGAATTCAATAACAATGCCATTTGGACCTGATGCTTTACCTGATGGGAGTGTTTTAATCATTTCTTCTATTTTTTTTCTATAGGTTTCTCTAATAAAGGTTGTAAATCCTGTGGGATTTTTGGTAGCTCAATCTGTTGTAAAAATGTTTTTACAGTATATCTTAGTCAGTTTCTGTTAGTTCCAAAGTATATACGTATACATTTTCAAAATATTGTTCAAATATTTTATGGATTTTATTCGATTTATTAATAATTGTGCCATTTTCATCTTTTATATTTATTATTGAGCTATCCTTTTGTTCTTTTTTGTTTGCCAGACCAGTAACAGGGTCTCTGTGGCCAGAGGTGTCCTGCTTCCAAGGCTCCTCTATGCTCTCCCTGCTCTTTCTCACACTTCTGCTGCAAATCTCTTGAAGTGGGATACCACGTACAACACTATTTGTAGGTTTGCTCTGTCTGCCCCTTGCCTCACCCACCACTGTCTTCTCTACATTGCCCTACAATGGCTGTCACCTAAATCCCATCGCCTCTACTTGCTAGGCTGCTTCATCGATTCTATGACCAGACCTCCCTGCCCTCAAGCTCTTAGAGCTATGTTCAGCCCTGTGTTACACAACCACCCACTAAGGTCTTCTATTTCCCCTCTGCTCACTGTCCCGTGTTGTTCTCCTAAAATGGGTGAGCAATCATTCGTACATTTTGACCCTAAATTCTGGAATACCCTTCCCCTTGCTTAAAGGGCCCCTTGTCCCATCCATCTTTCAAAACTGTGCTATTTTCTCACCTATTAGCACTTGACATTTGTGACTGTACCTAATCATAGCCTATCCTGACTGCCTTTACCTCTCATTTCAACTACTGTGCAGACTACCTTTCATGTTCTGACTTGCCTAACTCATCCCTGTGTAGATGGTCCTGCTTGATGTATAAATCTGTCTATCCCTGCGTGGATATCTGGTGAATATTTTTGTTATGATTTTTTAAGACTGTAACTATGTACCTGAGTTTTGTTTGCAATAACTGTATTTCCTGTACTCTCCCAGGTCGTGTCTGAAAATAGGCAGGGTTATTGCCTAATGCACTTACCCGGTTATCAAAAGCTAATAAATAATAAATAAATAAAATAAGTTTAAGCGGTTTGTCAGGCATAATGTAATAAAGGGAAAGGAAGAAGGGGTAGCAATAATAGTCAAAAACAGCATTGGCATAGGAGGAGTGGAAGAGGCAGAGGGAACTGTGGAGGTGTTCTGGGTTACCTTGATAACAAATGGGAGCAAGAGAGTAAAAATAGGAGTGGTGTATAGACCCCCTGCACTGGTGGAGGAGCTGGAGGAGAGTCTGGTGGCAGATGTGGGGAGACACTGCAAATCGAGTGGGGGAAGGGTGGTGGTGTTGGGGGACTTAAACATGCCAGGAATGGACTAGGAGACTATGACATCCTCAGTGGCCAGGGAACAGAGATTGTTGAATGTCTTTCAGGATGCGTTCCTAACTCAGCAGGTGGGGGAACCGACCAGGGAGTTGCAGATACTGGATGTGGTCCTGGCAAACAGCGACCAGATTGGGGGCCTAGAGAAAAGGGACCTGTTGGTGGGGAGTGACCATGCCACAGTCTGGTTCTGCCTGGACCTAGGAGGGGTAGAATGCTGCACAAAGATGGAGGTAGCCGACTTCAGGGGGGCGGATTTCAAGGAAATGAGAAGGATCCTTAAGAAGCATTTGGATGGGATTGGGCCAGACATGGATGCTGACAGTAGGTGGGAAATCATCAGGAGGGGGGTGCAAGATGCTACCAGTACCTTGCAAGAGTAAGATGAAAATGTGGTAGGGCCTGTAAACCCTGCTGGTGGACCAGGGAGGTTCAGGAGGTGGTGAGGGGAAATAAGGTGGCTTATAGGCATTTCAAGTGCTCAAGGAGTGAAAAGGATAGAGGGGAGTATGAGCTGATGGCCAGAAGGGCCACTAGGGTGGTGAGGGTGGCTAAGGCAAAGAAGGAGCAGAACCTGGCCAGGGAAATTAGGAGAGGGAATAAGGGGTTCTTTAGATACAGTGGGGAAAAATGAAGGGTAAAGGGGCAGATTAGCAGGATTAAAACAGGGGAGAGATGGGCACAAGATCCAGGGGAGCAGGCTGAGGTACTAAATGAGTACTTCACCTCAGTTTTCACCAAGGAAAATGGGGGGCTGCATCATACATGGGAGGAGATGGTGAAACTGAGGAGGGGACCCTTGCTGATCATCAGGTCTGGGAGGATGGGCCATCACTGGCAGGAGGGGGCAGGGCAGGGGGGAAGAAGCAGAGGTAGAAATCATGGCAGAGAGAGAGTGAGGGAAGCCCTCGGGTCCCTTAAGATGGAGAAAGCACTGGGGCCAGATAAATTACATCCCAGAGTGCTGAAGGAAATTGTGGATGCCCTGGTGAAACCCCTGGCAGAGCTTTTCACCATCTCTCTGAGGACAAAGTGGGTGCCCCAGGACTGGAAGTTGGCCATATAGTGCCAATCCACAAGGGGGGGATCAAAGGAGGTGGCAGGGAACTACAGGCCCATCAGCCTGACATTGGTGGTGGGTAAGATGATGGAGGGCATTGTCAAGGAGAGGCTGGGAGGGGATCTGGAAAAGTCAGGGTGCCTGGATGATAGACAGCATGGATTCATCCCAGGGAAATCATGTCAGACAAACCTTGTGGAGTTCTATGACTGGGTGACGAGAGCCTTGGACCTGGGTAGACCAGTGGACATCCTCTGTCTTGACTTCAGCAAGGTGTTTGACTGTGTTGCTCACAGGGGCCTGTTGAATAAGCTGGAAGAAATTGGGTGGGGAACCAGATGATCAGATCAATAGGCAATTGGCTGCTCAAGGACCAGACCCAGAGGGTTGTGGTTAGCAGAATAGTCTCATCCCCAAAGAGGGTCATTAGTGGGGTCCCTCAGGGATCAGTTCTTGGGCCCCTCCTATTCAATGCCTATGTCTCTGACATAAGGAAGGGTATCATGAGTGAGATGAGTCTCTTTGCGGATGACTCAAAACTGAGGGCGGTGGTGGATGGGGAGATGGGAAGGGTGGCCCTACAGGGGCACCTAGAGGCTCTAGAAAGGTGGTCTAGAAAGTGGAAGCTGAGGTTTAATACAGGGAAATGCAAGGTACTGCATCTGGGAGCCAGAAACCTGGGCCAAAAGTACACCCTAGGAGGGGGAATGCTACAAGTCTCAATGGCTGAGTGGGACCTGGGGGTGGTGGTGGATGTCAAGATGAACAACTCTGAGACTTGTAGGAGGGCAGCGGCCAAGGCCAACAGGATGCTGGGATGCATCACTAGGGGGATCACCTCCAGAAGGAGGGAAGTGATACTGCCCCTGTATTACTGCTTGGTAAGGCCGCACCTCAAGTACTGTGTGTAGTTTTAGAGGCCACACTTAAAGAGGGGACATTGAACTCTGGAAGAGGGTCAAGAGGAGGGCAACCAAAATGATCTGGGGCTTGGGGGACAGGACCTATGGGGAGAGGCTCAAAGAGCTAAATATGTACACATTGGAAGAGAGAAGGGACCGGGGGACATGATAGAGGTCTTCAAGTAAATGAAGGGGTTAAATATGGGGTAAGCAGTCAAGGTGCTCTGAAGGAAAGAGGGGGGCAACTAGAGGACATGAGTGGAAGTTGGAGGGGGAGTGATTCAGGAGATAAAGGAGGAGGTGCTACTTCACTGAGAGGGTGGTGGAGTCATGGAATACACTGCCCAGGGGGCTGGTGGAGGCAAAGACAGTGGAGGGGTTCAAGAGGGGGTGGGACAGGTACAGGGGAAGGGTTCTGGATGCAAAGTCCTATGCAGTGGGAATATCCAGGACTGGGAAGGGAGAAGCCAGAAAGGACGAAGGGGGCAGCAAGGTTAGCTCCCAGGGTGGGGGCTGGCCAAACGAGCAGACACGAAAGACCGTTAGGCCTATTCTGCTGGCATTTTAGTATGTTAGTATGTTAGTTTGAGCTTGTTCCAGGTATTTGTTTTTCTGTATTTTGCATCACAATTTGGTTATATGTTTCTTTGTTTTGAATTAATGTAATATAGATTGTTTTGTCAAATGTAATGTTATGTAAACATTGTAAATTCTCAATTTTGTTTTCCATCTGAGTTAGTATCATGCTGGTTTTCTTTTTTTTTAACTGTTTGAATGTTCATCAATTTCACTCTGATCCATACTTTAAAGATCTCCCAAACTGTAATGATTGAAAGTCTTTTGTGGTGTTGTTTTGAAAAAATTCCTGTATTTCAGTATACAGTTTTATTAAAATATTTTGCAATTCCAGTAAGGATTGATCAATTCACCATAAATAATCAACGTTATTATCTTCATCTAGTTTTAAAGTTATTATGCATGGTGAATGGTCCAATGGAGTGATTTCTGGGTACTGTATATCAGAAATCATGTACTTTAAGGTTTATGAAATTAGGAAATAGTCAGTTCATGAATATGATTCATGTACATTTGAGAAATATGAATATCTATTTTTATTGTACTTGAATTCTACTCAGGGATCAATCAATCCTAATTCTAGCATACATTTTTTTATTATTGTTCTAGATGAATTGTGTGTGCAATAAATTTTTGCTGCTTTGTCTTGTTGATTTAATACTAAATTAAAATCTCTGCCAATTATATAGGGAGTTTTGAATGTTGTTAAATGTAGAAAGAATTTGATAAGTAAATTGGGATTGTTTTGATTTGGTGCATATATAGTAGCTAAAGTAGTTCTGATATATTGTATTTGCATTTCTGTTATGATGTATCTATCCTGCATATCCTTTTCCATACTAATAATTTTAAGGGTTAGTTTAGTTTTATTAGATGATATTAGTATCCCTCTTGAGTTATTTAAGTATTTCAATGAATGACTTGGTCCCCACTGGTTTGTGAACCAATCAACTTCTTTTCCCAAAATGTGTCTCTTGAAGTAATGCTGTACTAATATTTTTCCTATCTAAATACCTCATTACTTTATTGAATTTTGTTCTGTTTCTTAATTCCTTCACATTCCATGATATCATCTTATGTGTACTACCCATGTACATGTATTTCCTTTCCCATGTAAGATCTGCACTCTCTACTCCTGTTTTTAATTATCCTTTTTCATTTTAATTCCTGGACCCCTGCATTTTCTATACATTATATTCTTTTTTTTTTTGTTTATGGTCTCTTCAGTATAGTCATTAATCAATTAATCAATCTTTATTTTACCAGGAGAAACACTGTTGAGCAAGTTCATTTATAAAGTGGTCATGGGAGGACAAGGTATGAACAAAATAGTGAGTAAAATATCCTACAATTCAAAGTTACATAATACACTAATACAAGGGATCATAAGAGAAAAATACACAAGCAACTGGAAATATAATTATGTGATTAATCCATCCAGACAGAGCCAGGTTCCATGAGAATTAAAAGAAAATCAGTGTTGAGGGCAGGAATGACAGCAGAGATAGCATTAGTGCTCCAGGAGGGATTGAGGTTAAAGAGCAGAGAGGAGGAAGTAAAAGAAGGTGATGCTTGAGAGGTGCAGGGAGGGCTTGCTATACCAACAATCACGTTGTGGTTGGGTGCTGAAAGGGTAGAATAGTATATCAAGGTCTTAGCAGGATTTAGGAGTAGCAGTTGCAAGTTTTGATTTATGTGATAAAGGTGAGTCCTTAAACGTGTGGCATGCAAACCGCAATGCAATAATCACCTGAAACTAAAGGGCGACTGCAATAAAGAGTGACCGCCACAAACAGCGATTGTCCTCAGCTGTTCCATGAACAGCAATCAAAACACTTCTTTAGCCACTATGCCAAATGGCCAGCTCAGTAGAACTTGACCAAAAATGTTATAGTTATTTATTTAAAAGTTGATTACCAGGAAAAGCACCATGAATCGAAGCTCATTTCCAGGTGCAACCAGGGGAAAAGGGGGTACAGGTAACAGACAAAATTCAGAGGAATATACAAAAATTTCAAAGGACTATATAAAAAGCAGAGGCTATACATCACTATGAAACATATGTACTATGTACAACACTATACAGCATAGGTACTATGTACATTAACAAAAACACACTAGTTGAATATGTATAGTAAAATACTGACTAGGAAATAAAGTATATACAGTGGTACACAGTGAGCAGTAGGGCTGAGGTGTGGGAGTTAGGGTGGGGAACAGATGCAGGAAGTGGCAGGAGTAGGTCTTAGTAGGCACTTGAGTGCATAGAAGGAGGAACAGAGGCCATTTGGGTAGGGAGGCAATTCCAAAGGGAAGGAAACCTGAATGAGAAGGAAAGTTTGTCAGCTGAGGTGCAGACACGAAGGAGAGAAAAGGTGCAGGCACAGCTTGACCGAGAGTTGAAGGGTGAGGGGGATGCAAGAGAGAGAGAGAGGAGGGAGGCAAGGTAGGATGGAAGTGACACAAACCAGTATTTGGCTATGAAGGTTAGACAGTGATAGGGGTGCCTCTGGGTAAGGGACTGCAGGGAAATAGAGGAGTAGAGGTCGCAGTGGTGAGTTAAAGGAGGAGGGTTTGAGGTGAACCTACAGAATGCATGAAACAGGACATCCAGTTTGGCTAGGGAGGTAGAAAGTTATATCCATCTAGCGAGTGCAGCTCTCTGCTACACTCGCTCTAACCTATCATTCGGCATTTTGCACCAGTCGCTATTCTCACCTATATAGGGTACTACCACAAGTTTCCTTAAAGGCATGGTTTAGTAGTGATTTAAAGGTGTGTATGCCAACTATTTGGGTAAGCTCTAAGGATTTCTGGAGGTTATACCATAATAAGGGGAAGGCATGGCTTATGGCAGAGGCACTGTAGCAAGAATATATTTTGGTAAAATCAAATAGGTTGTACAGTAGGAATATCTGCAGAGGGAGAAAACCCTGGGAGTGCATTTGAACAGTTCAGTGATGTACTTAGGGAGTTTATTTGTATGGGCTTTTTAAGTCCAGAGAGAAGTGTTTCTCCATCTCCTAGCTGTAAGCGAGGACCAGCCTAACTGCTCGTAGAAAGAGTAGTGGTGGGTGTTATAAGGAGCATGTGTGATGAACCTTAATGCTCTGTGATACAAAATATTCAGCTTTGATAATGCAGTTTTTGGACAGTGACTGTAAAGAAGGTCAGCATAGTCTATGAGGGGAATGAAAGAAGTTTGCACCAGTCTCTTTTTTGCTTCATAATTTAGTAGGTGTTTGATGCAGTAGAATAAGCATAGACTTTGTCTAAGTATTTTAGATAGTTCCTCAATATGAGACATAAATGATAGCTTGCAGTCAGGTCAGAACCTCAGGTACTTGAATTTATCCACTATTTCTAGTGGTTCCCCCAGAATTGTCAGCATCTTCTGATAGGTGCTGGGAAAATTTGCAAAGGTTGCTTGGGCATGAGGAGAGAGATACACAGCCTTAGTTTTTTTGGCATTAAGCAGTAGTTTCAACCACAAGTTGCACTGAACGATATTGAATTCAGACTCTAGCTCCTTGCATGCAAGCTCAAGGGTGGACTTAGCAACATAGAGTACCATGTCATCTGTGAATAGATGAACCTCTGCAGCACTGATCTTGAGGTCAATATCATTTATATACATTTTTAAGGGGGGAGAATTCTCCTTGGGCTTTGACCTTCTGTTTTCTACTCATGAGATAGCATGAGAATCATTTCAATGCAGTGTCACATAGACCAAGGTTTTGCAGGTTCGATAACAGCAGAGTGTGGTTGACTGAGTCAAACACCATGCTTAGGTCTAAGAAAAGGGGGCAGATATGTTTCTTACAATGGAGGGCGATCTGCCAATCATTGTTGACCTTAGCAAGAGCAGAGACTGTGCTGTATTTAGACCTGAAGTCAGACTGTATTGGGTTGAGCATATTGTGGGTTTCAAGATAATCTCTTAGTTGAGAGTTAACTAGCTTTTCTAACAGTTTTGACAGGATAGGCAACAGAGGAATAGGACGATAGTAGTTGAGATCGCTCAGGTCTCCAGATTTGAAGAGTAGGATTACATGAGCTATTTCCAGATGGCAGGGAGTTCACCTTGAGAGAGGGAAAGATTGAAAAGATGCATGATAGGAGGGGTCAGAAAGTAGGAGCCTATTTTTAAAAAGAGGGGTTCAGTTAGATTGGTGCCAGCGCTTTCTGTTTGGTGTCCAGGTTATTTAACAAGTCTTTGACTTGCTTAAACGATATTGAGCTGAAGCTAAAATTAGCTAGGTAGTGGGTAGGCTTTGGGTGGGGGCATAAGGAGTTATTTGCCATGGGATGGGGGAGGAGTTTGCTAGCTGGAGAGGAATCAAAGTCTAAGCCAGCAGTGGCAAAGTGATTACTGAGTTGTTCTAAGATACACGATTTGTTTGTGTAGGTGACATTACCATTGATAATATTGGAAGATAGATTTGAGGCAGGACAATGCCCTTCAACCTTCCTAATAATTTGCCAAAACTTGGAAGCATCATTATTGGATGAGTCAAGGGCTAATTGAAAGTATTTTACTGTTGTATCCCTTACAAGCTTGGTTCAAAGGTTTCTGGATTTCCTAAAGGCCACCCAGTCTTGTTCTAATTTGGTTTTCCAAGCTCTCTCCCATAACAAGTCTCTTATCATGCAGGGCTGACTTTAATGCATTGGTGAACCAAAGGCAGGAACGTTTCCTTGTTTTAATTATAATGATAGAAACATGTTTATCTATCACCTCCAAAACTAGTTCTGAAATATATAGTAGGCCTCAGTGATAGAGGTGGCTAGATAGCAGTCTTGCCATCTAATGCGGCTTAGGTCAGCAAGGAAATTTTGACAATTGAAATTCCAGAGATTCCTTTTCAGTCTGAAGCAGGAGGTGGAACTTAACTTAGGTATGTGCCTTACACATGCTGATACTCTGTGGTTGCTGATATAATTGTAGAATACCCCAAAGTGCGAGATGTTATTTAGTTTATTAACTAGAATTAGATCAAGGAGGGTGCTATGTGGTGGATTTTAGTATTAGGACAGGTAACACTAGGGTAAGCTGGGAAGAGTCGTAAATGTCACAAAGTTCTTTTAGTGGTTTGGATGAGGGGGAGTTCTAGTTAAGGTTTAGGTCTCCCATAATAATCTTTTTAGAGTTTGCAGATTCCAACAATTTGTGGAGATGATACAATAGCTGGAGGCCTCCTGATGGAGATCTGCAACACCCTATCATCAATATATTTTCTTTAGAGGGCTGTAAAATCTCTAGGGTGAGACTTTCAAATTCTTTATTAACTGATGAGGAGTCAACGACCAATACTGAGTGTTTGTCTAGGACAAAATGACAACCCCACCACCATGTGTTGGTCTGTTGGACCTGAACACCTTGTATGAGAGAATATTAATATTGTGGTCAGGGGTAGTACCTCTAAGCCAAGTTTCAGATAACACCATCACATCAGGTTTAGTGTGAAGGACTCAGGCCTGAATCAAATCCTGCTTTTTAAGCAAGCTATATACATTGATATGTAAAAAGCTAAGGCCTTATAGTTGGGATAGATCAGAGGGCATCTCAATAAGAGTAGGGGGACTGGGATTTAAATCCATGTTCCCTGAGCAGATAAATAGTAAGAGAATGAGTTTCTTAAGGCCATCAAGGGTTATTTTGAGCATATTTAGCAGTTGTCATTTGGGATGTGTGGGACTATATGTGAGTGAATAAGGGGCAGAGAAATGATGAAAAAGTGATACTGCATGTAACGCCACATGGGCAGGAAGGATAAAGGGAGGAAAAGAGTAAGAGGGTGTAAGGGGGTGGTAGGGACATACAGTACAGCCGATTGAGTCAATACCAATAGATAAGTATTGTAGAACACAAGTGATATATAATGAGTAAGGGGCAGATGGATCCCCAAAATTGGAAATATCGTTAGAAAGATAAAAGGTAGTTATAAGTAAGAGAATAAATAGAGTGGTGTGCTGGGCAGTAAGGTACAGCATGGCTATAAATGCCCAGTAAGGATTATAGTCAGAGTAAAGTCACCAGCAAGGATTTTCAAAGTTGAAGTTGTAAGAGGGTATGTGTACATGACCTCTAGGTATTGCACAGTGAGCCAACAGGGCAGCCAGAGTAGAGGAAAGTTCTGAGTTCCCTCTACCAGTCAGGGTTATTAGGGAAATAACTTAAATGTGTACACTTATAGGCTGTGCATAGATAGTGTAAGGCAGTCCAGACCTAAGGTGATGGGGTCTCACACACTGGCGAAGACTGAGTAAACCTCAGGTTCATACCACATAGTTTTGCTTTAACATAAACTTACACATCCCGAGAGGTAAATTGTTATTTTCAGGTAGACAGGCAAGGAATTTCCTGGGGAGCATTAAGAAAGTGCTGGCTGTAGGACTGAAGCTCTGCGAATCAAAAATAGCACCGTGCTGCAATTACAGTATGCTCTGGATTTGGGAAATTGAAAAACGATAGGAGCTCTAAGTTGAAAAGAAGCTCCAGTAGAAAGGAGAAAAATGCTTGTCTAGTGGTCTACACAGGACAAGGAAAGAGAGTAGCAGTGACGGGTGGGGACAAAAGTCACAATGATAGTGGATAAGGAGGAGGGAGAAGAGAGATATTTTATGACAAACCAAGGTAGGAGTGCCCATTAAGCCCATACCTCCCTTCTTCTTCATCCCTACTACCCCCTAAGATGACCCAGGATACTGAAAGTTTCCTGGAACTCTGAGCCCCAATTCCAGAGATAACTAAGTAGGTTATCAGACACGGGGTCATAATGTCACATGGCAGAATACTGTGCGGCAGAATTGCATTGCATGATTTCATTTTATTCATTGTTCTGTAGGGGACTCTGCCCCCCACAGCCCCCATTACGGGTGGCTCTGCCCCCCGGACTCCCCCACTAAAGATTCAACTCTGGGGGGTCCAACTCAGGGTGCACACAGGTCCAGGATTCACCATAATGTGTACGCTATTAAGCGTACGACATTATGACCCGGTGAGAGGTTATTGCTGTGCAGTGAAGCCCCAGCCTGGCTATCTCAGCCTAAGGTTCCTTAAGTTTCTTTTTTTTTTTTTATTCCATTGATACTTTTTGTGGCATTTATGTTTTTTCTCCCCCAGTCCCATCCCACGTGTCCCCGACCTGGTGCATGTGTGTAGAGGCACATGCACATCAAGCCCTATGGGACACCCCACCCTACTAGTCACTCTGTTACCACCTAAGCCTGCCACCAGACCCCCATCCAGTGACGGCAGGATGGCAGACAGGTGACCCCCCCCAGGAGAGGAGAGCCAATGCTCAATCCTGCTCCCCCCCTCGTGCCAGCATTCCAGTGACCAGAGGTTGTTTCTGAACCCGGGTCACTGGCATAACATGAGGTAAGGCATCCAGCACCACAGCGCCACCAGGCCGGCATTTCCTTAAGTTTCTTTGGATTCTTTTTTTTTTTTTTTTTTACTGTCTTTCCATATATAAACTTTCTTTTTTGCACAACTTTTATTTCTGCCCCCTTTCTCTTTTATATCTTTTTGTTCCATCCCCCTCCTTCCCCGTTTCCCATTATATACTGTAACTTCATATTAATCATTGAATTTGACTAAGCCTCTATTTATTTTGTAGGTCTTTTTAGTCATACTAAATATGGCTGGAGTTCTAACTTCCTTTAAATGAGGAGTAGTTCCTTTTCATTATCTGATTCGAGTTCCTTATTTTATCTAGGTCCAGTTGCTATTTATAGTCGTTTTATTACTTTTTTTAGGTATTTTCCATCTTTTGTTGAATTAAGGTCAACAAGAGATCGTCTATTTTCCTAATGATGTGCTATTGGAAAAGTGTCATTGGACACTTAACTGTTGCTGCTATTCATTGTAACTCTGTGCCTCCCCTGTTACCCTCCCCCGGGTCACCCCTGAAAAAGGGACATTCTGTCTCAATGTGCTTACCCAGTTACAAAAATTCAAATGAACATATAAATAAACAAGGTCCTCAGTTGTGTTGTCAATGGATATGGATTTTTTCTACTCCTGAAATCTTTATTGGCTGACCACTCATGCTTATCTTCATGGTTGTCTTTGTATGTAGACTCATATGCTTCCATTGCTTCATTTGGATCATCAAACATGTGCAGTTTGCCTTTAACATCGAACTGTATGTTGAATGGGTATATCATACAGATTCTAATCCCTTTACTATAAAGTTTTTGCTTTAACGGATTGAACAGTTTTCTCCTGGCCATGGTCTCAGCTGAAAAATCTGGGTACACATTAAAATTTACATTATTATGTGTGAGGCCTTTAGAAATCCTTGCTTTCTGAAGTATGGCTTCACGATCATGATACTGATGTGGCTTTACATACACTGTACAGTATGTGGAAAACTTGTATTATTAGAGGCAAAGCGAGATCCTGCTCTATCTAATATTATCTTATCTTCTCTTCTGGATGTTTCCTTTGCATTACTTCCATTAAGCATTTCTCAAAAAAGGGAGTGGATCCCCTGTACCCTCTATGCCTTCTGGCAATCAGCATAAATGAAGATTAGTCCATCTCCCTCTATCTTCCGGTTCAGCTACTTTTTGTTGTTGTGTCAATAACTGTTTTTCTATTAGTTTTTGGTTTCTGTGTATTGGGGCTGTAAGATCTTCTAAAGTAGAAACCCTGGTCTCCAATTCCGTAGTAATTGTCAGACCTTCCATTTTGCCAGTAATTTTGTTTAGTGTATGTGTGACCCCTGTTAGTGCTGCTTTAATGTCTGTTAAAGTCACCATCATTTCATACCTTAAGTTGTTTACTGCCAGTAGAATGCTTTGATCTTTATTTGTTTGTCCCCTTTTTGTGTCTTATGCTCCTTGTCCTTACCTAAAGTCTTCGGGGTGGGGTGGGGGGTTTCTTCCATTAATTCTTCTGCTTGCGGTTTGCCTTGCTCTGTGGTGGCAATGTTGCCATCTGTCGGGTCCTGATTTGTTTTTCACTCTTTCTCTCTCTCTATATCCTGCTCCATGATTTTTTCCACATTATTTTTTCCCGTCCCTTTTTTGGGCCTTTTTATAGAGATTTTTGCTGGCAGTAAGGGATCAGTGTTTAAAGTTCTGGTTTCCTCTACTTTACTTAATAGAGTAGCTTCTAGATTAAGTGGCTGTTCAGAGGCTTTATTTTGTGTTGCACGTGGAAAAAAGTTAAAATGCTACCTGTGCGGCTGGCACATTCAGGTTTCACCAGGGTATTCTTGAGAGAGGATGGGGGTTCCTCTTGCAGTAGCCAAAGGCTCAGTAGGCTCGAAGATAATAAGGACCCTGAAGTTCTTGGTGTGTTCAGTTCTCTTTCTTCCACTGATCCGAAAAGTGCAGGTCTGTTAATTCCTTATCTCTTCTTATTGATTTCAATATAACTTAGGGGGAGAAAAGTTAGTCGTGATGAAGTTTTTCTTTTCCTTATGAAGAACCTGCCATTTATCATGAATGAAGAGAGTGATGGGTGAGGTGCTCCATCGGTGTGTTCACCTGGCTATCTTGGAGTGTTCTGATGTCAAGACATAGACGCTCTTCACAGGTGCCTCTCTTGGTCCAGACTGAACTGGATGAGTCTGAAAATGCCTTGGTGCTCTCTGAGTTTAACCCAAATGATTTGCTTTTTCAATGGAACCTTCTTGAAACAGCAGAAGTCCTTGGGTTTGCAACCTTTGCATGGGTTCTAATCCTCTTGCTCCCACCTATAACTTGTCTGGTCATGGGAGAGAGAGCTTGGAACAAAAGCCATCACTGCCTGTCTATCCATTAAGAGAAACCAGTGCTACCACTAAGCTGTAGTCATTTGAGCCCCAAGTCAGAGCCATCGCCAGCTTCACTTCTGTTCTCATCACAGTATTCATGTTCATATGCCTGGGTTTCCATCACCCTCATATGGGGACACCCCTACTATTTTATGATATCCACAGTGTAACAAACCTACATTTTCCCTCTGGGGCCAATGTTTGAGCATGTCACATTGAGGCAATTTATGATGCAATCTATGGAGGGAAGGACTGAAGCACCACTTGCTTGACAGGTGCTGATTTACTAAACACTGGGCAGTTTGCAGAGTTGCTTTGATCTTACCCCCTGCCCACTAATGTTGTGCCTGGGGCAGTAATGTAAGATATCATTGAAGAGGATGATGAGGAGCTGGACCCTTAGGGGACTGGGAATGAGTCACAGATGGGCATGTTTTCTGTCCCTGCACGATCTGCTCCTTGTGTCAGGGCCATTATTGGTGTGAAAAGTTTGTTAACTTCGCTTCATGAATTAATTCACAAATTCACCACAGTTCATGAAGTTTATTTTATTTATTTTATTTATGATATCTTGGAAAACAACTGTGAGCAGATGCTCATTTGTAGGTTCTGTGTCAGTTTCAAGAAGAAAATGAACAGGTAAGTAGCATTACACACAAGGCATTACATTACAAGCAAGTACAACATTGCATTGGTACAAAACAATACATTACAAGCTAGGCAGACAATAAATTGGTGTGGATTACAAGATTGGGATAGCATTTAGTTTAAGGTATAACATTTATACATTGCTTCAGCATTGGTGAGAAGGTGCCTGTGTCAGGGAGTTAAGCCTACTTGTGGGGGAAGAAATAGAGTGAAGAACAGGCACAGCTGCAGCATAGTGAAAAGAATACCTGCATAAGGGGTAAGGAACAGATTTAACTCATTGAGGCCCCAAGACGCCTGTAGGCGGCAGCAGAAAAGATACTCCTGAGGTCTTTAATGCCTCCAGACGTCCTGCACTTGTGCCACTGAGGACTTTTGATGCCTGAGGATGTTGCTGCTTAAAACTTAAATATTTCAAAAACTAAAGTGAGTAGAATTGACTGCATAGCACCGTTGGAAAGGTAATGTTCTGCTGAACAACTTTGCCACTGATACTTTATGTCTGTTAAGTATACTGTAGAAGATATTCACATTTCTGTATGGTATGGTGTTAATGGCTGTTTCTCAAGCTTCACTTAACCACCTTAATAAAACAGAAAAGAAATACATGCATCATGTTAGAAAAACTGCTTTTTAGTACAAAATTAGTTTTGTACCTCTATCTAATACATGGATGCTTAATTTGGTGTTGATATTTCCCACAAAAAATTGTTTCTGTTGCCTTTTTTATTCAAAAAAACATTTTTTGCTAGTTCAACCAATATAGAAAAGAATAGTAACTACTTACAATTAATTGCATAGTACCATTGGAAAGGTAAGTTTGTGCTGAACAACTTTGCCACTCATACTTTGTCTGTAGCACTTAGGGTTCATGAGTTATTCACATTTGTTTGTGGCATGTTGATTATGACTTGGTTTTGCTCAGAAAGCTCCAGGTTGCACTGTTAAACGTATACAGGCCACAAGTGGTGAAACTCTCAAGGAGCTCAAGAGGACTCAGTGAGTTAAGGAAGGTTGGATACAGTGGGGCTATCAGAGCAACAGACGAGGGGGCATGAAGGTGGGGACAGAGAAGGGAATGGGTGCCCAGTGGGGAGGGGAGGGGGTAGATAGGAGGGTGGGACAATGAAGTGCTGTAAAAGAAGGTGCCTCTAGGATTAAGTGGAACACTAAGTACTACTGCCTTAAGGTGGTCCAAATGTAGGATAGTTGTTTTGGTCATCATCAATGGCCACTGGAGTCACAATTGTCATCTGTGGCAATATGCTGCCTGAGCTTTTGCTTGAAAGCACCAATGGTTGTGGTTTTAGAGATGATTGAAGGAAGGGCATTGGTCCAGTGTGGTGCATGGTAGGGTAGTAGAATGCACGTTGACCCTGTGCAGTACGGCATCTAGGTTCACTGAAAATTTGGCTGTGGGTGCTTCTCATCAGCCTGGCACTTATATGGCATGTGAGCTGATTCTAGACTCCTGGTGCCATCAGATTTAATGCAATTTGTTTTGTCAGTAGACAAGTATGGTACTTAACTCTGCTCTTTAGCTGGAGTCATCCTGTCAGTTAATAGAGCTCGCAGGTGTGAGTAAGCCTTGCAGTACCTATGAGGAGTTGGCAGGCCTTATTAAGGGCCAGAGAGAAACATAGATACATAGACAGTGTCAACAAATAATGGCCTATGGCCCACCCAGTCTGCCCATTTGAGCATAAGTTCACTTTATGTTTTCATACAAGTCTGTTGCCCCTCACCTCTGACCTCCAGAATTCCTTTATGTCTATCCCATGCATTTTTAAATCCCGTGATTGTTTCAGCCCCCACCACTTTCTCTGGCAGAGTGTTCCACTTGTCCACCACCTGTTCTGTGAAGAAATTCTTCCTCAACTTTCCTCTGAATCATCCTCCCTCCAACTTCAACCCATGCCCTCTAGTCCTGGAACAAATTTTTTGCTTAAAAATAGTGTATTCCTGCACCCTATTCCTCCCTGTAAGATACTTGTATGTCTCTATCAAATCCCCTCTCTCCATCCTCTCCTCCAGGGAGTACATATTCAAGTCCTTCAACCTGTCCTCATAGGACTTGTGATGCAATCCATGTGCCATCTTTGTTGCCCTCCTCTGAACCTTCTCTACCCTGTCTATGTCCTTACGTAGGTAAGGTCTCCAGAACTGTACACTGTACTCCAGGTGGGGCCTCACTAGTGTCTTGTATAATGGAATTATGACCTCCCTTTTCCTGCTGCTGATGCCCCTGCCTATGCATCCCAGCATCCTATTTGCTTTACCTGCTGCATTGTTGCACTGTTTCCGTACCTTGAGGTCATCAGAGATGATAACCCCAAGATCCCTTTCCTGCTTGGTGCATGCTACCTCCTCACCCCCCAACTGATATATTGTGCCAGGGTTTTTGTGCCCCATGTGCATTATCTTGCACTTCTTTGCATTGAATTTCAACTGCCAAATCCCTGACCATTCTTCAAGTTTCTGCAGGTCCCTTCTCATTCTGTCTACACCCTCTGGTGTGTCCACTCTGTTACAGAGCTTTGTGTCATCAGCGAACAGGGAAATTCTGCCTTCTAGGTACTGCACAATGTCACTGATGAAGATGTTAAATAGGACTGCCCCAGCACTGATCCCTGTGGTACCCCACTGGTCACTTTCTCTCTGTGGAGTGACAGCCATTTACCACCACCCTCTGTGTCCTGCCACCCAGCCAGTTACCAGCCAGCACTACCTCACCCTTGTTTGCCACTGCACTACTATCCTGCCCACACCCATATTCCCCAGTTTCTGTAATAGCCTTCTATGTGGCACAGTGTCAAGACCTTGCTGAAGTCCAGATAGGCCATATCCACTGCCCTCCCTGACCCACCTCCCTAGTCACCCAGTCAAAAAATTCAACGAGGTTGGTCTGACATAACCTCCCCCGGTGAAACAATGCTGCCTTGGGTCCTGTAGTCCACTGACAACCAAATGTTCCACCAATCTCTCCCTCAGTAGTGCTTCCATGATCCTCCCCACTACCGAGGTGAGGCTAACTGGTCTGTAGTTCCCTGATTCCTTTATTCCCACTTTTATATAAGGGGACTACATCTGCAGTCATCCAGCCTTTGGGTACCTCCCCTGTTTCCAGTGATCGGCTAAACAGGATTACCAGAGGTTCAGCCACCACCTCTCTTAGTCATTTAAGGACCCTGGGGTGCACCCCATCTGGCCTCATTGCTTTATCAATTCTTATTTCTTCCAGTTCCTTCAGGACCCTTTCTCATGTAAAGGGACTTGTGTCCATTTCTGCATCATTCCCACCCCTTGCACTCCCTTCAGACCCATTGCCCTCCTCTTCCTCAGTAAAAACTGAGCAGGAATACCTGTTTAATATGTCACCTTTACTGTTGTCATCCTCCACGCAGCCCCCGTCCTTCCCCTTTAGTCTCACTATCCCTCCCTTTGCCTTTCTTATTTCACTTATGTACCTGTAAAATGTTTTGTCCCCTCTACCCACTGATTTTGCAATGTGCTCTTCTGTCTGAGCTTTGACTTCCCTTACTGACCTCCCTACCTCCCTTTGCTTCTCCTGGAACTTCTCCCTATCCCCTTCTGCCTATGTCTTTTTGTATTGCCTGAATGCAATCTTTTTGGCTTTCACTTTCTCCGTTACCTCCTTGGAAAACCGTAATGGCCTCCTTCCTTTTCCCCTTGCTAACCTGCTTAATGCATAATTCTGTTGCTCTTGTAATCCCTGTTTTAAATACTGCCCACTGTTCCTCAACCCCTGATTCCCACCCCATTCCCCTTAATGCCTCTTTCAAGCATCTCCCCATTTTCCCAATGTCTGCTCCCTAAAATCCAGGATACGTGTTTTTGTGTGGTTTGGTTCTGCTCCTTCTGTGATTTCAAACCACAATGACTGGTGGTCACTGTTCCCCAGGTGCTCCCCTGATGTTACCCCATCACACTGTCCCTGTTTGTGAGCACAAGGTCCAGTACTGCCTTCTGCCAAGTTGGTTCCATGACCAGTTGCTTGAGGAAGGCACCTTGAAGGGAGTCCAGGATAAATCTGCTCCTGGTTGATGCTGCTGCTGGGATGATCCAATCCACATCTGGAATATTGAGGTCTCCAACCAGCACTACCTCACCCTTGTCTGCCATCCTTTGGATGGCTAGCATCAGCTACCTATCTGTTTCTTCCTCCTGGGCTGGTGGTCTATAGACCACACCTGTGCAGATGGCTGGCCCCATTTTCCTTTCTAGCTTAACCCACAGTATCTCTCCCCCATTTTGTTCCTCCTGGATCTCTGTGGCCTTTATGTCATCTTTCACATAAAGTGCCACTCCTCCTCCCTCCCTACCTGCCCTGTCTCTTCTGAATATGTTGTACCCAGGTATGGCCATCTCCCAGTCGTGGTTATCATTACACTAGGTTTCTGTGATGGTCACAATGTCCAGGTCTGACTGCACCATGACATCCTCCAGATCCTCCATCTTGTTGCTAAGGCTTCTGGCATTGGCACACATGGTTTTCCATGATTTGAACTCCCTAGACTGTTTAGCAGTTCTTCTCCAGCCCCTTCCCTGGTTGTCCTTTATCCCTGGTTCTCCCTGCTGTCTGCCCTTCTGTTGAATTTTGCTCCTTTTCTGCCTATCCACCTCTTGGGCATTTATCTCCATCTTTTGCACACTGCTTTGTAGAGATATACACTCCTCCTGATCACTGGTTCCACTGCTAGCTATGGGAGGTGGGCAATTAGGTACCCTCCTTGCTGGCCTGCCAACCCCATTAGCTAGTTTAAATGCTTTTCCATGTAGCATTTAAGCTTATTATTGAGTGCCTGGATTCCCCTCCAGGATGGATGCAGGCCGTCAGGCTTGAACAAGCCTCCATCCCTCCAGGTGGGTCCCCAGTCACCAATGAATCCAAATCCTTCCTCACATCACTAGTTCTTCAACCATGAGTTAAAGTTCCTGGTGCATGCGCACCTATGCTCTCCCATGCCTCTCGCAGGTAGTACTTCTGGGAAGGTGACAGAAGTAGCTACTTCCTTGAGACCCCTCCCCAATTTCCTAAACTCTTCCTGAACTTTCTTTGGCTCCTCATTTGCCAGGTCATTAGCACCTAGGTGGATAATGATGATTCTATTTTGGGATGCTCTAACATATGTTGACCAGTACAGAGGAACCATTCACTGCTTTTTCTATATTTGCTTTTTTTTCATTGTTCATTAAACACAAGTTTGGTCACATTCAGTTCAGAAAGACTATAGTTAAAACTGACACAGATTTTTCTTCCAGCTAGAGTCTGTAACCAGTGGTGCCGGAAGCTTCTGAAAAGTGGTAGGGCTGCTGCCCGTTGGTCCGATTGTCAATTGCTTATCAACTTTGGGTTTCCACCATGACCAGCCCCAGTGCACCTCCCCACCAAGTTGTGAATTTGGAAGGGGTCCTCTTTTGTATATATTTTGTATAATGTAACATGTGACCATCCACCATTTTGCTCTGAAACCCCAGTGGACTGGTGTGTGTGTGTTGCTTGCAAGTATCAATTACTACTACTTTCTTCTTAAAATGTTAAATAAATACTTTTTACATTACTGGTCCTCTTGACTGGATGGGCATAAGCAGGTGGTATTTCTCTGTAAGTCAGATACAGTGCTGGACTAACCTGTTACCTGAGGTGGTCTGGTCATGAAGTTGTTGCAGAGAACAGCTGAAAAAAAATTAAAAGCAGCGCAGATGGATGTCCAGATAGTACTTTATTAAAAAGTGTGATGATAGAGGTTCACTGCAACTTGCTTAATGCTCATTGCCTCATCAATGGACTGTGAACAAAATCTTGCTTATTTTGCTGTCTAAAACATGTTATTTAAGTTGACAGTATCTAACTACTATCATCTAGCAGTTAACAATGTAAGACAAGTTACAAAGCTGTAGTGAAACAGCACAAGTCAAGGTGTACTGCTTAATGTTACTTCATAAAAATTCTCATGCCATATTATTCCTGAACTATTTCTGAACATCATTTTCCTCACCGAAACATTTAACACAGTCATGCAGGTCAGAACAATAGTGCAGTAAAAAAAGTATTAAGTTATGACTCAAGTAGTGTGCTATGCTGATACATGAAGGTCAAACTGGAAAAATGAAATAGTTGAGTCTTCTCTAGCAGACTTAATAGCTTCTATAAAACTGTAAACTAAATTAACAGTTACTTTACTATAAAGTTTTCAATAACTGAATAACACTTCTAGTTTCACCTTCCAAAAGATAATTGATTGAAAAACACAGTATGCACAGGGTATGAAATTCATATAAAAAAGTACATGCACACTTCAGCATGTAAGCAGCAAACGTACCTACCCAAGAAACTATTTACATGCCGCCCCCAAGTTAGTACAGTAACAGCCCACAGGCACAGACTAGCTCTTACCTGGTCTTTTTATTCAGATTTTAGCTAAATTTGCTCATACACTTGCCCTTTAAGGCTTTAACAACTAGACTTTTTTTTTTTTTTAAGATTTCAGGTAGTCAACAATGCAAAATCTGTAAGAGATTGCCTTCTTAGATTTTAGTTAGTACAGCCCACAGGCCACAGGCACAGTAGCTGTTTGGAGATTGTTATGTAGTTTAACTAACTTGGCTCACTGCTGCCCTTTAAGAGACTTTTACTTTAGATTTGTTTAGTCCAAATACTACTTCAGTTTCTGTAAGAGATGTCTTAGTCAGATTTTAGTCAGTACAGCCCATGGGTGTAGACTAGTTGTGGCTCTTACAGGATATTTTTAGCTAACTTTGCTCACACTTGTCCTTTAAGGCTTTTAACAAGTCATTCTTTTTAGATTTTAGCAGTCAACAATGCAGTATATCTGTAAGAGAATCCTTTTCAGATTTTAGTTAAGTAAAGCCACAGGGAGAGTAGCTGTTGAAGGAGGGTTTTATATAGTTTTGAGCTAACTTTGCTCACAGTTCCCCTTTAGGCTTTAAAGAAACTATTTTAGATTTTTGGTAGCCTCAGAATAGTTTTTAAAGTCTTTTAATGAGTTTTAAGCTAACTCAGCTCACAGTAGTTCTTGAAAGAGCTTTTTTATTTAGTTGGATTTTATGTCTTTTAGAACACAGTTCAGTAGCTCCAAAATATCAATTTTATTTAGATTTCAGATAGCTTCCTCAACTCTCAGTAGCTCTTTATTTAGATTTTTGATAGTTTAGCTCCAGTTGAGTAAAAAAGAGCTTTTTATTTCAGATAAGAGATCCATTGAGTGAAAAGGCTTTTGTATTTATGAGAGGCAGGAGAATATGAGATTAGGTGTCCTGAGACAAAAGTGCCTGCCCTGGGGCACCTAAGGTATAGAATTTCACACCCTGAGTATGCATATAAATTGTCAGGGCATAGTAGAGCCCCTGGAATTCATGAGCTCTGCGGTTGCGAATTTTCCAGAATTTGCATCATGCCACAGAATATATATAGTGCCGCAGAATTCATTGTTTTTGGTGAATTTTCATATAAATATACTGTTTTTCCATAGTGTCAGGCTTTCTTTCCCACCTCGTTTATCCTGAAGCCCCTCCTCTATGCTCAGCATATGATGTCATGTCATCGATGATATCACATCATATTTAGCCAATGACAGGACTGCATTCTGCCAGAGAAATGAATAAATCATGCCACAGAAATCATAAAATGCTGCTGCATAAGTCAAGGAGCCATGCCACAGAAATCAGAAAATTCTGCCGCAGAACACCAGGGGCCCTAGGCATAGCATAGGTAAGTTTTGTAGTCTCATTAAAGCATAGAGATGCAAATTTTTCACAACTGATTAGTAATGTAATATGCAGAAGTGCTGCTCAATTTTGCTGCACTTACTGAAAACCCATAACTTGCTGCCTGTACTTGTACTATACTAGTATGTGTGTGTGTGTATAATATATACACACACACACACACACACACACACACACACACACACATGCTGGAACACACACACACAGTCCTATAGCATTATTGCTTGTAATAATTGTTATTCACATGAAAGAGAAACATATAAGGTAAGTGTAGTCCCTGAGAGCAGTGGACAACATTGGGAAAATGTAAGCACTGTCTGTGGCATTGGTTATGTAGCAGCCCATCAAAAGGAATACAAAGAGCAATTAGTCTTTAAAAAGTGTGTAGAGGTTTGTTGCAATTGCTGTGTTTGTCTGCAATTCTGACTTTGGATGTATTGCATGAGACAATAACACACAACTGGTTGTGCTGAAGGCTGAAGCCAGGCTCTCCAGTATTAAGTGTTGCAAATTGTTTTTTGAGCTATACTGCTCTCTCTGTCATCATATTTTATAGTGTCTTGTTTGGTTGTGTTTTGTCATATTGATGACAACAGTCAACAGGAATGGACCTGGTGAAGTAAATGTTCAAATTCAAAAGACCCCTTTTCCTTGCTGAACTAGCTGTGTTGTCACTTCCTTGTCAGGCAATTGGTTTTGTCACAGTCACAGAAATTTTCAGAGCAGTCCTGCAGGACAACAGTCAGTAGGTTCCCAGTAAGTGCTTGCGGACATTTCCAAAAGGAACTCGAAATGGTGCAGCAGTCATACTTCTTGCTTGTAAGACAGCAGGTGATGCATACTGAAGACAAGTAAGGTAAGGTGGTGGTCGGTCAGTCGGGTCGTGGAGATCAGTGTACAACGTGGGAATTTCAAATGCAGTTCCTGTGGATGTGGAGCAGCTCATCATAAGGAAGACAAGATCAGAGAGCACTTGTCTTGTGTAAATGTGGAGAGGTTTGTTGCAACTTGCTGTCATTGCTGACGCCTGTCTTTGGGCTTTATAACATGAGACGTCATCATGCATCTCTTCGGGTCTACTGCTGCAGGTTCCTCCTAGTAATAAATGATGGTAAAATGTTTCAGTGAGCCATACGGCTCTCTGGTCCCTCATTAGTTTTATAGAGTGTCTTGTTTGCAAGGTTAGTATCCACTGTATTGATAAGTATTTTAAGAAAAAAAGAAAAGAAACAGTTTATTTCTAAGTCTCAGACCACAGCCCAAAATACTGTTTGCGCATATCATTTTTATCAGAAAACTGTTTTGCACATTCATATAGGTCAATGCTGTCACATAAGTTCTTATGCACATGAAGGAACATCAAATGGTTCAGTCTTTTTTGTGTCATTGAAGATCGCAGATAGGATTTGATCCATCGCATGGAGCTAAATGATCTTTCTGCTGTAGCATTTGACATTGGAATAGTTAGGTATAGCTGTAGCAATCTATGCACTTCACCAAGAAGTAAGTGTGCTCCTTTCACATTAAGTAGCACCTCCCTAACTGTAGATAGCTTGGTTACAGTCTTAATTTTACACATCTCTGATTTTGACTTATTATATACCTGTAAAGTATCTGGAAGCATTTCAAGCTGTATTTGCAGCTCTTGAAATTTATGTCCCTGAATACACCTCTTTGCAGTTCTGCATCAACCTCAAAAGGTTCCAAAGGGAATGAGGCATTGATTGCTCCAATAATAAGTTTTCAATTTTGAGCATAATATGTAGAGTTTCTTGTTCAAATCGGTCATTCATCTTGTTGATAAGAATATCAAGTAATGCAAAGTATTCCTTTCTGAAGTAGTCCTCAGCTGATGCAAATGTATGTGCCTCAGAGCCACATCATCATAGCACCTTGGTGGTCATCTTGTTCTTGGTGGACTGGTGGAGCAGTGAGACCTTCACTTGACCTTCAAGGTAGAGGTGTAGAATGCAGCAAATTCATCATCCGACTTCATTCACTCGAAGTAAGCAGTGGTTGCAGAGGGATATTCATTGCAACTTCTGCTGAAATGTCCTTTGCTTGCAATTGATATGCGACGCTTTCAGTGGCCGAAAAACCTTCAGCCCAAGTTTCAAATTGAAAAAGTGTCATATTTATTCATTACAGCAATCATGCCAGGTGCCCTTTGCTTGCCTCTGTGTTGCCTCTGTCCTCCGTTACTTCATGCAGAGTATCCAGGATGTATTCATAGTTATTGATGACAGCATCAATGCTGCTTTCGAGCTGTCCATCTTGTTGGGCACAGTGGCTTTAAGGTTTGGGACTGAAGTGCTTGTTCAGATGGAAAAGCTGCTCTGATATTGTTGAACAAAGCAAGACACTTTGGAGAGGAATGAATTAAATTAAAAGATCTCCATACATTTAAAGCATCTCTCATACCATAACAGTACTTGGTTGCATCTTGAAGGTAACAGATTCAGGCTGTGGTTTAGGCAATGTAATGACAGAGTAGAAGGTTCTGTTCCCTAATACGAATACATACTCCATTATTCATTCCTTGAAATGTAGATGCTCCATCATATGTCTGTCCTCTAAGATTCTGAAAGTCATGCCAAGTCTTACAACACATCTTTCATAACACCCATTAGATAATCTGCATTTGCCTGTTCAATTTCATATAGCCATGAAGTCTTCATGTATTGTGTAGTCCTTATTTACCCATCGTATGCAGAATGTGAGTTGTTCTAGTCCAGAAATGTCTCGTGTGCTCATTCAATAATAACAGCAAATACACCTGCCCGTTCAATGTCCTTCCTGAGTTGCTGCAAAGCACAGCGATACATCTCCTGAAGCAGCCATTCAAAAATATCATGAGAGCCATATCTGTAGGATTTTAAACTAGAAGGAATTGATCAGCAAGCTTGTGGTTTGCACCTCACAACACTCAGCACTCTTTTAAAGTTACTATCTCATCAGTATTGCCTCGAATGGCAAGTCTTTATCTAGCCAGAACCTGTAGGACTCTGAGGTGTTCCAGAAGAAATTGTCTGTGCAGGTCTTGATCCTTTTCTGTCTTGTTGACTAACTGAACACTGACAGGTACTTTTTTAAACTTTGTAACTTCAGTGTGCATTCACGGTGAAAGTTTGATTTTTCATGAGCATCAGCAATTTACTACCATCTTTCCAGTTATGAAAGCCTTTAGTAAGGAATGCCTGATCGCCACACTTTGACCAAGTGATCAACTTTGTCTGGATTGCAAATCGATACACATTTCTAAAAAGCAACTTTCTGTGTTTTACACAATACAAGCCAACTGTACTTTTGTACCATGAAAACTGGAAAACCTGGGTCTGCGATTTGGTCCTTCTCCATAGTATCTTGATTTGCTTCCACCTTTGCTACAGAGCAAATGTACAGGATTTGTTAGTAAATATTCTGACAGCAGTCCAGAAAGCATGATGTATTCTTTATCATTCGTGATGTCTATCTCACCAAAGTCCTTCCATGCAACTCTCCATCATCGATTTCTCATAAAAGTCATGTTCACGATTTGGATCACCTGTTTCAATTATGTGTTGGCAACAGTCAGTTCAACTACTTCACTGGTACTTGCAGAAGAACAGTCAATGTGAATGGTGCTCCATAACAAACAACAAATTATATATTTAAGTTTATAACACCAGCTTTTTTTTCCCTTTGCATAACTGGTAAAGCCTACACCTGTCACCTTCTACCTAACCTGTCCCTACTACCCCCCTATCTTGTACTAAAACGTAAGTATAACACACAACCCATTAATAGCACTCAAAATCCAATGGAAATGATCAAATCTAAAATCACATAGATATGAATCTTCTGTTCTGTTGCCTTCTTCAGTTGAAGACTTACTAGTAGCAGCTGCAGTAGCAATCGATGTACTGATGTTGTCGTTGAGTCTGGTTCTTTTGATGGGCACAGTACCATTTGATATGGAATTCAGAATGGAGCCTGAATCTATATTTTTCCTGCCATTTGAAGTCTTCTAGAAATCTGAAACGTAAAGATGTAAACAAACATAGTAAATCTATTCTCACAATGTTAAAAAATGAGAACTTAGCAAGAAAATCTACAGCACTACCATTATTACTATACTGCATTTAGTCTGCTCCACAGCTAGACAAGGTAAACTATCAGGTAGGTCACTATGATAACCACCCCTAGACTGCAAGCTGATATTTATGAGCATCACACAATTTGATATTCCTGTCAATAAAGCTCCCTGACTGAGGATGGCTGCATAATTTTACTGGGGTATTGTTTGCGTGTGCAGACAGTAGCAACTCAGTATAGTTTTATTAATAACAATTGTACTTAGGGATCACAATCATGCAGACTATGATAAAAATGATTTAATAAGCCATAAAACCTGATCAGCCATTCTTGGTTTTGCACCGCATCTTGAGGTTTTTCATGTCCTGGCATTGTGACATTTGTATGTATGGTATATATATATATACACATAACACACACATATATATATATATATATATATATATATATACACACACACATATATATAAAGTAGTGCTACATTAGAATGTCCCTCATCAGCCCAGTTTTTCATGGCTTAAAAAAATGTTTTTGATCACAGTCTTGATGACCCAGGGCCAGGACCACTTCTAACTTTCAGTAACTGTACTTTGCAGCTAGAAATATGGTGTCCAGTAGTGCTAAGACCAAATACAGTGCTTTTAAAAATGTACTACTTTTATTAAATATCCTGAGTGAAGTGCATGCAGTCTGTGTAAGAATGTGTCAAGGAAAGCCAGTAGGAAGCTAGTTTCATGGCTGGGACTGGGACATACAGCAAGCGTAACTTCGAGAGATATTTCAAAGGCATCAACAAGGTAATTAGGTACTAAGAGTACCTACAGAAGGGAAACATTCTTCTGGAATGATTATGCTTAGTATGATATGGTGATGAAATCTAAGAATGATTTTAAGCTGCAAAGTGGAAGACAGGAAGGGTAATGTAAAAAGCTTATGAAACATTTCTTCACAGATTGGCTTGTAGATCACTTTTAAATAAAGTCCACCCAAATCCAACAGGTAGTGATGCAATGTATGGAGGCACTGTTCAACACAACATAGGACAGGTAATGAACCTGTAAACCAGCTTGATACTTTATCAACATGCAGAGTGGAGCAGCTTTTCACCATCAACTACACATAATTGGCACTTTGCTATTCTAGGAAAGCAAGCATATACTATAGATACGTTGTAAAGCAATAACAGCCATAAGTAACAAAAAGACAAGTGACATAGCCATAGCGTGCAAAACCTAAGCTAACCAATTATTTTCTTTTTCTTACCTCCTCTGCCCTCCAGGTCCTGCAGCTTGTCGCCCTGTTCCTCGTGAATCCGGCACCAGCCAAGCTGCAGAACAAACTCCACCACAGCTAGGAAGAGATAATCGCTGGTCCGCCATCCACCGTCAAGATGGCAACAGAAAGCCACATGCCATACAACAGCAGCCAACCACCCTACCATAACACATAGCGTATGCTCAGTCCGTCCACACGTTAAAAAAACAAGAGAACTAGTGGTTCGTGTGTTCACCTTCCTCTAATCAACGCCGCGAGACCTAGGTGGCACAAGCAGGCTATGGAGCAGGCTGGCAGCTCCAGAAACAAATATGACTGATCTAGTTCTACATGATCGACTAAACCTGGAGGTCAGCCCCTTAGTAGATGGGTAGTGATCCATTCTGAAAACACGGATGGCTCGCTAGTGCCTGCCTCCTGGCTTCTCCACAGTGCCCACTGAATATAGTCCGTGACGGTCCACACATCAATATAGAAACAACTGCATTGTTGGTTGTTCTTACGTTATAGTTAATGCTCACAGCACCTGTAGGTGACACAGGCATGTGAGGGCATCGTGGGCTGCAAGTAGGCAGCAGCAGGATGTAGGGTCTGGCAGGCACTGGCTGACGCTCTCTGGCACCTGGTTGCAAAAACTACAAGACACACTGCCCTTCTTAATGTATTCTAAGTTCTGACAGCCAACACTACAGAACTTGAAAGATGCAGTAGCCACATGCTTATTTTTTTTACATTTCTTAGACTTTGAAGGGGGACTGGGGGTCTTGGACTTACTTCTGATCATAAGTAGAAAATTGGCTAATAGTGCAAATGAGAGCACAGTCAGATATAGTCCAACTTGAAAAAGTGCTCTGATCGGGCACACACAAACTTGTCATTGTCTATTTTACATAAACATGTGTTTTGGGTCGATTGAACTTTATTTCGATTCTGAATGAACCCTATTCCACCTCCCACCTCCAGACACCAGTCCATTGATAACCATTAAGCAAGCTGCAATAAATCTCTCTCAAACATACTTTTTAAAGAAGCTCCACAGATCCTGGGCTCCTGCACCTGAAATGCTAACCCTCAGTTTGGCTTTTAACAACAAGTGGCCTTTTCTTTCATGCGGTTGCAACTTGCTGTATTTTAATTTTAAAAATACAAATCCAGAAGTATGGAGGATGCAGGGGCACTCCATTTGTTGAAAAGGTGTGTCATCGTCCACTAAGCTTCAATACAAAGAAAATGCGCTCTTGTAGTTAAAAGCCAAACCAGAGGGTTAGCTTTTCAGTGCAGGAGCCCAGGATGTGTGGAGCTCTTTAAGAAACTACTGTCTGTCTGATGTATATTTAGAAACAGTGACAGTACCCTCAGTGTCACTGCTACAATGGAATACTTGACATTCACCTCTGTAACTAAACTCTACAACACACCACAAGCTTGCTGGATCAGTTCACTTGTTGGGTAATAAAATCCTAGAGATACGATTATCACAATATTTTTGAATGACCTGTTTCATCAAGAGATGCATCAGTATGCTTTTCCAACAACTATGGATGGATAACAACTATGATATATCCTGGATTACTCTGCATGAACACCACTGTGGCCCCTGAGTGGGAAAGTAACAGATATCTGTCCACACAGTCCACTAATAAACATTAAGCAAGCTGCAACAAACACCTCTCCTGATGTACACTTTTTATAAAGTATCTGTCTGGAAGAAATGCATGCATTATGTTAGGCACAGTCATGACAGCAGTACCTGCTAAAAAGCTACACAAATGCTCTATTGACTCCCATCCCAAATCCACTGCTGCCCAAGTCTTTTCATTCAAGTGCTGCTGGACTACAACAGCTGATTCTTGAGAAGCCCAGCCCCAGGCCAGCATCACCACTCAGGTCACAGCAGCACCACTGCCCCCCTGAGTGGGAGTAACAGATATCTGTCCGCAGTCCACTGATAAGCATTAAGCAAGTTGCAACAAACCCCTCTCTCCTGATTTTGTAGACTTTTTATAAGTACTGTCTGGAACAAACTATATGCATTATGTTAGGCTTAGATCATGACAGCAGTACCTCTAGGATAAGTGAATCTTAGGCATCAAACACAGGAAGTTGGAACAGTTCAGAAACTGGGTATGCGGGTCAAAAATAAAAATAATGACTCTTTCCTTGTGTTCTCATGCCTGTATCAACAAGCTTCATTCAGGCAGGTTCAATATGTTCTTTTCCCTGCCCCTGCCTATCCTAGACATCTCGCAAGTGACCCAACCCTAGCTAAGATATCACTGCCTCTGCCCATGCATTCTATATAATATGTGTCATTTTGACTGTCTGTTTCATTCCATGCATGCACTGATGACGAAGTTCTTAGTTTGCACCTCTACAATTCTCATCTCATTCTCAAGCTGTTCCAACTTCGAATTGGTAACCCTGTGTGCAGTCATCATGTCAGTGATGTCACACATTTAAATAAATTTTATCTAGCTTTATTACATCTTTCCTTGCTGGACTGTAACTGTACTGTACTGCCACTGTGTTTATAAACTCCTACTGTCTCCGACTCCTACTAAAGGTTAAGCAACTTTTTTCTTCAAATCCTCAGCACACCACACACACTGACTGTGACAGACACAGCTGACTCACCAGAATGCTTTTTTTTTGGGCGTGGAGTTGCACTGGAGAAGGCTGCCCTGCCCTGGTGGCCAGAAGGGAACTGTCTGCCACCACATGAACAAACACCAGCTCAGCCTGGCACTTATATGGCATGTGAGCTGATTCTAGACTCCTGGTGCCATCAGATTTAATGCAATTTGTTTTGTCAGTAGACAAGTATGGTACTTAACTCTGCTCTTTAGCTGGAGTCATCCTGTCAGTTAATAGAGCTCGCAGGTGTGAGTAAGCCTTGCAGTACCTATGAGGAGTTGGCAGGCCTTATTAAGGGCCAGAGAGAAACATAGATACATAGACAGTGTCAACAAATAATGGCCTATGGCCCACCCAGTCTGCCCATTTGAGCATAAGTTCACTTTATGTTTTCATACAAGTCTGTTGCCCCTCACCTCTGACCTCCAGAATTCCTTTATGTCTATCCCATGCATTTTTAAATCCCGTGATTGTTTCAGCCCCCACCACTTTCTCTGGCAGAGTGTTCCACTTGTCCACCACCTGTTCTGTGAAGAAATTCTTCCTCAACTTTCCTCTGAATCATCCTCCCTCCAACTTCAACCCATGCCCTCTAGTCCTGGAACAAATTTTTTGCTTAAAAATAGTGTATTCCTGCACCCTATTCCTCCCTGTAAGATACTTGTATGTCTCTATCAAATCCTCTCTCCATCCCTCTCCTCCAGGGAGTACATATTCAAGTCCTTCAACCTGTCCTCATAGGACTTGTGATGCAATCCATGTGCCATCTTTGTTGCCCTCCTCTGAACCTTCTCTACCCTGTCTATGTCCTTACGTAGGTAAGGTCTCCAGAACTGTACACTGTACTCCAGGTGGGGCCTCACTAGTGTCTTGTATAATGGAATTATGACCTCCCTTTTCCTGCTGCTGATGCCCCTGCCTATGCATCCCAGCATCCTATTTGCTTTACCTGCTGCATTGTTGCACTGTTTCCGTACCTTGAGGTCATCAGAGATGATAACCCCAAGATCCCTTTCCTGCTTGGTGCATGCTACCTCCTCACCCCCCAACTGATATATTGTGCCAGGGTTTTTGTGCCCCATGTGCATTATCTTGCACTTCTTTGCATTGAATTTCAACTGCCAAATCCCTGACCATTCTTCAAGTTTCTGCAGGTCCCTTCTCATTCTGTCTACACCCTCTGGTGTGTCCACTCTGTTACAGAGCTTGTGTCATCAGCGAACAGGGAAATTCTGCCTTCTAGGTACTGCACAATGTCACTGATGAAGATGTTAAATAGGACTGCCCTCAGCACTGATCCCTGTGGTACCCCACTGGTCACTTTCTCTCTGTGGAGTGACAGCCATTTACCACCACCCTCTGTGTCCTGCCACCCAGCCAGTTACCAGCCAGCACTACCTCACCCTTGTTTGCCACTGCACTACTATCCTGCCCACACCCATATTCCCCAGTTTCTGTAATAGCCTTCTATGTGGCACAGTGTCAAAGACCTTGCTGAAGTCCAGATAGGCCATATCCACTGCCCTCCCTGACCCACCTCCCTAGTCACCCAGTCAAAAAATTCAACGAGGTTGGTCTGACATAACCTCCCCCGGTGAAACAATGCTGCCTTGGGTCCTGTAGTCCACTGACAACCAAATGTTCCACCAATCTCTCCCTCAGTAGTGCTTCCATGATCCTCCCACTACCGAGGTGAGGCTAACTGGTCTGTAGTTCCCTGATTCCTTTATTCCCACTTTATATAAGGGACTACATCTGCAGTCATCCAGCCTTTGGGTACCTCCCTGTTTCCAGTGATCGGCTAAACAGGATTACCAGAGGTTCAGCCACCACCTCTCTTAGTCATTTAAGGACCCTGGGGTGCACCCCATCTGGCCTCATTGCTTTATCAATTCTTATTTCTTCCAGTTCCTTCAGGACCCTTTCTCATGTAAAGGGACTTGTGTCCATTTCTGCATCATTCCCACCCCTTGCACTCCCTTCAGACCCATTGCCCTCCTCTTCCTCAGTAAAAACTGAGCAGGAATACCTGTTTAATATGTCACCTTTACTGTTGTCATCCTCCACGCAGCCCCCGTCCTTCCCCTTTAGTCTCACTATCCCTCCCTTTGCCTTTCTTATTTCACTTATGTACCTGTAAAATGTTTTGTCCCCTCTACCCACTGATTTTGCAATGTGCTCTTCTGTCTGAGCTTTGACTTCCCTTACTGACCTCCCTACCTCCCTTTGCTTCTCCTGGAACTTCTCCCTATCCCCTTCTGCCTATGTCTTTTTGTATTGCCTGAATGCAATCTTTTTGGCTTTCACTTTCTCCGTTACCTCCTTGGAAAACCGTAATGGCCTCCCCTTCCTTTTCCCCTTGCTAACCTGCTTAATGCATAATTCTGTTGCTCTTGTAATCCCTGTTTTAAATACTGCCCACTGTTCCTCAACCCCTGATTCCCACCCCATTCCCCTTAATGCCTCTTTCAAGCATCTCCCCATTTTCCCAATGTCTGCTCCCCTAAAATCCAGGATACGTGTTTTTGTGTGGTTTGGTTCTGCTCCTTCTGTGATTTCAAACCACAATGACTGGTGGTCACTGTTCCCCAGGTGCTCCCCTGATGTTACCCCATCACACTGTCCCTGTTTGTGAGCACAAGGTCCAGTACTGCCTTCTGCCAAGTTGGTTCCATGACCAGTTGCTTGAGGAAGGCACCTTGAAGGGAGTCCAGGATAAATCTGCTCCTGGTTGATGCTGCTGCTGGGATGATCCAATCCACATCTGGAATATTGAGGTCTCCAACCAGCACTACCTCACCCTTGTCTGCCATCCTTTGGATGGCTAGCATCAGCTACCTATCTGTTTCTTCCTCCTGGGCTGGTGGTCTATAGACCACACCTGTGCAGATGGCTGGCCCCATTTTCCTTTCTAGCTTAACCCACAGTATCTCTCCCCCATTTTGTTCCTCCTGGATCTCTGTGGCCTTTATGTCATCTTTCACATAAAGTGCCACTCCTCCTCCCTCCCTACCTGCCCTGTCTCTTCTGAATATGTTGTACCCAGGTATGGCCATCTCCCAGTCGTGGTTATCATTACACTAGGTTTCTGTGATGGTCACAATGTCCAGGTCTGACTGCACCATGACATCCTCCAGATCCTCCATCTTGTTGCTAAGGCTTTGGCATTGGCTACACATGGTTTTCCATGATTTGAACTCCTAGACTGTTTAGCAGTTCTTCTCCAGCCCCTTCCCTGGTTGTCCTTATCCCTGGTTCTCTCCTGCTGTCTGCCCTTCTGTTGAATTTTGCTCCTTTTCTGCCCTATCCACCTCTTGGGCATTTATCTCCATCTTTTGCACACTGCTTTGTAGAGATATACACTCCTCCTGATCACTGGTTCCACTGCTAGCTATGGGAGGTGGGCAATTAGGTACCCTCCTTGCTGGCCTGCCAACCCCATTAGCTAGTTTAAATGCTTTTCCATGTAGCATTTAAGCTTATTATTGAGTGCCTGGATTCCCCTCCAGGATGGATGCAGGCCGTCAGGCTTGAACAAGCCTCCATCCCTCCAGGTGGGTCCCCAGTCACCAATGAATCCAAATCCTTCCTCACATCACTAGTTCTTCAACCATGAGTTAAAGTTCCTGGTGCATGCGCACCTATGCTCTCCCATGCCTCTCGCAGGTAGTACTTCTGGGAAGGTGACAGAAGTAGCTACTTCCTTGAGACCCCTCCCCAATTTCCTAAACTCTTCCTGAACTTTCTTTGGCTCCTCATTTGCCAGGTCATTAGCACCTAGGTGGATAATGATGATTCTATTTTGGGATGCTCTAACATATGTTGACCAGTACAGAGGAACCATTCACTGCTTTTTTCTATATTTGCTTTTTTTTTTTCATTGTTCATTAAACACAAGTTTGGTCACATTCAGTTCAGAAAGACTATAGTTAAAACTGACACAGATTTTTCTTCCAGCTAGAGTCTGTAACCAGTGGTGCCGGAAGCTTCTGAAAAGTGGTAGGGCCGGCTGCCCGGTTGGTCCGGATTGTCAATTGCTTATCAACTTTGGGTTTCCACCCATGACCAGCCCCCAGTGCACCTCCCCCACCAAGTTGTGAATTTGGAAGGGGGGTCCTCTTTTGTATATATTTTGTATAATGTAACATGTGACCATCCACCATTTTTGCTCTGAAACCCCAGTGGACTGGTGTGTGTGTGTTGCTTGCAAGTATCAATTACTACTACTTTCTTCTTAAAATGTTAAATAAATACTTTTACATTACTGGTCCTCTTGACTGGATGGGCATAAGCAGGTGGTATTTCTCTGTAAGTCAGATACAGTGCTGGACTAACCTGTTACCTGAGGTGGTCTGGTCATGAAGTTGTTGCAGAGAACAGCTGAAAAAATTAAAAGCAGCGCAGATGGATGTCCAGATAGTACTTTATTAAAAAGTGTGATGATAGAGGTTCACTGCAACTTGCTTAATGCTCATTGCCTCATCAATGGACTGTGAACAAAATCTTGCTTATTTTGCTGTCTAAAACATGTTATTTAAGTTGACAGTATCTAACTACTATCATCTAGCAGTTAACAATGTAAGACAAGTTACAAAGCTGTAGTGAAACAGCACAAGTCAAGGTGTACTGCTTAATGTTACTTCATAAAATTCTCATGCCATATTATTCCTGAACTATTTCTGACATCATTTTCCTCACCGAAACATTTAACACAGTCATGCAGGTCAGAACAATAGTGCAGTAAAAAAGTATTAAGTTATGACTCAAGTAGTGTGCTATGCTGATACATGAAGGTCAAACTGGAAAAATGAAATGGTTGAGTCTTCTCTAGCAGACTTAATAGCTTCTATAAAACTGTAAACTAAATTAACAGTTACTTTACTATAAAGTTTTCAATAACTGAATAACACTTCTAGTTTCACCTTCCAAAAGATAATTGATTGAAAAACACAGTATGCACAGGGTATGAAATTCATATAAAAAGTACATGCACACTTCAGCATGTAAGCAGACGTAACTACCAAGAAACTATTTACATGCCGCCCCAAGTTAGTACAGTAACAGCCCACAGGCACAAGCTAGCTCTTACCTGGTCTTTTATTCAGATTTTAGCTAAATTTGCTCATACACTTGCCCTTTAAGGCTTTAACAACTAGACTTTTTTTTTTTTTTTAAGATTTCAGGTAGTCAACAATGCAAAATCTGTAAGAGATTGCCTTCTTAGATTTTAGTTAGTACAGCCCACAGGCCACAGGCACAGTAGCTGTTTGGAGATTGTTATGTAGTTTAACTAACTTGGCTCACTGCTGCCCTTTAAGAGACTTTTTACTTTAGATTTGTTTAGTCCAAATACTACTTCAGTTTCTGTAAGAGATGTCTTAGTCAGATTTTAGTCAGTACAGCCATGGGTGTAGACTAGTTGTGGCTCTTACAGGATATTTTTTAGCTAACTTTGCTCACACTTGTCCTTTAAGGCTTTTAACAAGTCATTCTTTTTAGATTTTAGCAGTCAACAATGCAGTATATCTGTAAGAGAATCCTTTTCAGATTTTAGTTAGTAAAGCCCACAGGAGAGTAGCTGTTGAAGGAGGTTTTATATAGTTTTGAGCTAACTTTGCTCACAGTTCCCCTTTAGGCTTTAAAGAAACTATTTTAGATTTTTGGTAGCCTCAGAATAGTTTTTTAAAGTCTTTTAATGAGTTTTAAGCTAACTCAGCTCACAGTAGTTCTTGAAAGAGCTTTTATTTAGTTGGATTTTATGTCTTTAGAACACAGTTCAGTAGCTCCAAAATATCAATTTTATTTAGATTTCAGATAGCTTCCTCAACTCTCAGTAGCTCTTTATTTAGATTTTGATAGTTTAGCTCCAGTTGAGTAAAAAGAGCTTTTTATTTCAGATAAGAGATCCATTGAGTGAAAAGGCTTTTGTATTTATGAGAGGCAGGAGAATATGAGATTAGGTGTCCTGAGACAAAAGTGCCTGCCCTGGGGCACCTAAGGTATAGGAATTTCACACCCTGGTATGCATATAAATTGTCAGGCATGTCAAGCCCCTGGAATTCTAGCGGTTCGGTTGCGAATTTTCCAGAATTTGCCATCATGCCACAGAATATATATAGTGCCGCAGAATTCATTGTTTTTGGTGAATTTTCATATAAATATACTGTTTTCCATAGTGTCAGGCTTTCTTTCCCACCTCGTTTATCCTGAAGCCCTCCCTCTATGCTCAGCATATGATGTCATGTCATCGATGATATCACATCATATTTAGCCATGACAGGACTGCATTCTGCCAGAGAAATGAATAAATCATGCCACAGAAATCATAAATGCTGCTGCATAAGTCAAGGAGCCATGCCACAGAAATCGAAAATTCTGCCGCAGAACACCAGGGGCCTAGGCATAGCATAGGTAAGTTTTGTAGTCTCATTAAAGCATGAGAGATGCAAATTTTCACAACTGATTAGTAATGTAATATATGCAGAAGTGCTGCTCAATTTTGCTGCACTTACTGAAAACCCATAACTTGCTGCCTGTACTTGTACTATACTAGTATGTGTGTGTGTGTATAATATACACACACACACACACACACACACACACACACACACACACATGCTGGAACACACACACACAGTCCTATAGCATTATTGCTTGTAATAATTGTTATTCACATGAAAGAGAAACATATAAGGTAAGTGTAGTCCCTGAGAGCAGTGGACAACATTGGGAAAATGTAAGCACTGTCTGTGGCATTGGTTATGTAGCAGCCCATCAAAAGGAATACAAAGAGCAATTAGTCTTTAAAAAGTGTGTGTAGAGGTTTGTTGCAACTTGCTGTGTTTGTCTGCAATTCTGACTTTGGATGTATTGCATGAGACAATAACACACAACTGGTTGTGCTGAAGGCTGAAGCCAGGCTCTCCAGTATTAAGTGTTGCAAATTGTTTTTGAGCTATACTGCTCTCTCTGGTCATCATATTTTATAGTGTCTTGTTTGGTTAGTTTTTGTCATATTGATGACAACAGTCAACAGGAATGGACCTGGTGAAGTAAATGTTCAAATTCAAAAGACCCCTTTTCCTTGCTGAACTAGCTGTGTTGTCACTTCCTTGTCAGGCAATTGGTTTTGTCACAGTCACAGAAATTTTCAGAGCAGTCCTGCAGGACAGTCAGCAGTGTTCCCAGTAAGTGCTTATGGACATTTCCAAAAGGAACTCGAAATGGTGCAGCAGTCATACTTCTTGCTTGTAAGACAGCAGGTGATGCATACTGAAGACAAGTAAGGTAAGTGTGGTCGGTCGGCAGTCGTGGGTCGTGGAGATCAGTGTACAACGCTGGGGAATTTCAAATGCAGTTCCTGTGGATGTGGAGCAGCTCATCATAAGGAAGACAAGATCAGAGAGCACTTGGTCTTGTGTAAATGTGGAGAGGTTTGTTGCAACTTGCTGTCATTGCTGACGTCTGTCTTTGGGCTTTATAACATGAGACGTCATCATGCATCTCTTCGGGTCACTGCTGCTGCAGGTTCCTCCTAGTAATAAATGATGGTAAAATGTTTTGTGAGCCATCTGCTCTCTCTGGTCCTCATTAGTTTTATAGAGTGTCTTGTTCAAGGTTAGCATCCACTGTATTGATAAGTATGTTGAAGAAAAAAGAAAGAAACAGTTTATTTCTAAGTCTCAGACCACAGCCCAAAATACTGTTTGAGCATATCATTTTTATCAGAAACTGTTTTGCACATTCATATAGGTCAATGCTGTCACATAAGTTCTTATGCACATGAAGGAACATCAAATGGTTCAGTCTTTTTTGTGTCATTGAAGATCGCAGATAGGATTTGATCCATCGCATGGAGCTAAATGATCTTTCTGCTGTAGCATTTGACATTGGAATAGTTAGGTATAGCTGTAGCAATCTATGCACTTCACCAAGAAGTAAGTGTGCTCCTTTCACATTAAGTAGCACCTCCTAACTGTAGATAGCTTGGTTACAGTCTTAATTTTACACATCTCTGATTTTGACTTATTATATACCTGTAAAGTATCTGAAGCATTTCAAGCTGTATTTGCAGCTTCTTGAAATTTATGTCCCTGAATACACTCTTTGCAGTTCTGCATCAACCTCAAAAGGTTCCAAAGGGAATGAGGCATTGATTGCTCCAATAATAAGTTTTTCAATTTTGAGCATAATATGTAGAGTTTCTTGTTCAAATCGGTCATTCATCTTGTTGATAAGAATATCAAGTAATGCAAAGTATTCCTTTCTGAAGTAGTCCTCAGCTGATGCAAATGTATGTGCCTCAGAGCCATCATCATAGCACCTTGGTGGTCATCTTGTTCTTGGTGGGACTGGTGGAGCAGTGAGACCTTCACTTGACTTCAAGGTAGAGGTGTAGAATGCAGCAAATTCATCATCCGACTTCATTCACTCGAAGTAAGCAGTGGTTGCAGAGAGGATATTCATTGCAACTTCTGCTGAAATGTCCTTTGCTTGCAATTGATATGCGACGTTTTCAGTGGCCGGAAAAACCTTCAGCCCAAGTTTCAAATTGAAAAAAGTGTCATATTTATTCATTACAGCAATCATGCCAGGTGCCCTTTTGCTTGCCTCTGTGTTGCCTCTGTCCTCCGTTACTTCATGCAGAGTATCCAGGATGTATTCATAGTTATTGATGACAGCATCAATAGCTGCTTTCCGAGCTGTCCATCTTGTTGGGCACAGTGGCTTTAAGGTTTGGGACTGAAGTGCTTGTTCAGATGGAAAAGCTGCTCTGATATTGTTGAACAAAGCAAGACACTTTGGAGAGGAATGAATTAAATTGTAAGATCTCGCACAAATTTAAAGCATCTCTCATACCATAACAGTACTTGGTTTGCATCTTGAAGGCACAGATTCAGGCTGTGGTTTAGGCAATGTAATGACAGAGCAGAAGGGTTCTGTTCCTTAATACGAATACATACTCCATTATTCATTCCTTGAAATGTAGATGCTCCATCATATGTCTGTCCTCTAAGATTCTGAAAGTCGAAGCCAAGTCGAAGCAACACATCTTTCATAACACCCATTAGATAATCTGCATTTGCCTGTTCAATTTCATATAGGCCAATGAAGTCTTCATGTATTGTGTAGTCCTTATTTACCCATCGTATGCAGAATGTGAGTTGTTCTAGTCCAGAAATGTCTCGTGTCTCATCAACAATAACAGCAAATACACCTGCCCGTTCAATGTCCTTCCTGAGTTGCTGCAAAGCACAGCGATACATCTCCTGAAGCAGCTCATTCAAAATATCATGAGAGCCATATCTGTAGGATTTTAACCAGAAGGTGAATTGATCAGCAAGCTTGTGGTTTGCACCTACAACACTCAGCACTCTTTTAAAGTTACTATCCTCATCAGTATTGCCTCGAATGGCAAGTCTTTATCTAGCCAGAACCTGTAGGACTCTGAGGTGTTCCAGAAGAAATTGTCTGTGCAGGTCTTGATCCTTTTCTGTCTTGTTGACTAACTGAACACTGACAGGTACTTTTTTTAAACTTTGTAACTTCAGTGTGCATTCACGGTGAAAGTTTGATTTTTCATGAGCATCTAGCAATTTACTACCATCTTTCCAGTTATGAAAGCCTTTAGTAAGGAATGCCTGATCGCCACACTTTGACCAAGTGATCAACTTTGTCTGGATTGCAAATCGACACACATTTCAAAAAGCAACTTTCTGTGTTTTACACAATACAAGCCAACTGTACTTTTTGTACCATGAAAACTGGAAAAACCTGGGTCTGCGATTTGGTCCTTCTCCATAGTATCTGACGGTTTCCACCTTTGCTACAGAGCAAATGTACAGGATTTGTTGGTGAAATATTCTGACAGCAGTCCAGAAAGCATGATGTATCTTTATCATTCGTGATGTCTATCTCACCAAAGTCCGCTTCATGCAACTCTCCATCATCGATTTCCATAAAAGTCATGTTCACGATTTGGATCACCTGTTTCAATTATGTGTTGGCAACAGTCAAGTTCAACTACTTCACTGGTACTTGCAGAAGAACAGTCAATGTGAATGGTGCTCTATAACAAACAACAAATTATATATATTTAAGTTTATAACACCAGCTTTTTTTTCCCTTTGCATAACTGGTAAAGCCTACCCTGTCACCTCTCTACCTAACCTGTCCTGCTAACACCCCTTATCTTGTACTAAAACGTAAGTATAACACACAACTCATTAATAGCACTCAAAATCCAATGGAAATGATCAACGAAAACTTACACGACATGAATCTTCTGTTCTGCTGTCGTCTTCTTCAGTTGAAGACTTACTAGTAGCAGCTGCGGTAGCAATCGATGTACTGATGTTGTCGTTGAGTCTGTTCTTTTGATGGGCACAGTACCATTTGATATGAAATTCAGAATGGAGCTCTGGAATCTATATTTTTCCTGCCATTTGAAGTCTTCTAGAAATCTGAAACGTAAAGATGTAAACAAACATAGTAAATCTATTCTCACAATGTTAAAAATGAGAACTTAGCAAGAAAATCTACAGCACTACCATTATTACTACTGCATTTAGTCTGCTCCACTACTAGACAAGGTAAACTATCAGGTATCACTATGATAATTCACCCCAGACTGCAAGCTGATATTTATGAGCATCACACAATTTGATATTCCTGTCAATAAAGCCCCCTGACTGAGGATGGCTGTGGCACTTTACTGGGGTATTGTTTGCGTGTGCAGACAGTATAGCACCAGTATAGTTTTATTAATAACAATTGTACTTAGGGGATCACAATCATGCAGACTATGATAAAAAATGATTTAATAAGCCATAAAACCTGATCAGCCATTCTGGTTTTGCACCGATCTTGGAGGTTTTTCATGTCCTGGCATTGTGACATTTGTATGTATGTGTATATATATATATACACATACACACACATATATATATATATATATATATATATATACACACACACATATATAAAAGTAGCAAGCATATTGCAATAACCTCATCAGCCCAGTTTTTATGGCTTAAAAATGTTTTTTGATCACAGTCTTGATGACCCAGGGCCAGGACCACTTCTAACTTTCAGTAACTGTACTTTGCAGCTATGAAATATGGTGTCCAGTAGTGCTAAGACCAAATACAGTGCTTTAAAAAATGTACTAATTTTATTAAATATCCTGAGTGAAGTGCATGCAGTCTGTGTAAGAATGTGTCAAGAAAGCCAGTAGGAAGCTAGTTTCATGGCTGGGACTGGGACATACAGCAAGCGTAACTTGAGAGATATTTCAAAGGCATCAACAAGGTAATTAGGTACTAAGAGTACCTACAGAAGGGAAACATCTTTCTGGAATGATTATGCTTAGTATGATATGGTGATGAAATCTTAAGAATGATTTTAAGCTGCAAAGTGGAAGACAGGAAGGGTAATGTAAAAAAGCCATGAAACATTTCTTCACAGATTGGCTTGTAGATCACTTAAATAAAGTCCACCCAAATCCAACAGGTAGTGATGCAATTACGGAGGCACTGTTCAACACAACATAGGACAGGCAATGAACCTGTAAACCAGCTTGATACTTTATCAACATGCAGAGCGGAGCAGCCTTTTCACCATCAACTACACATAATTGGCACTTTGCTATTCAGGAAGCAAGCATATACTATAGATACGTTGCAAAGCAATAACAGCCATAAGTAACAAAAGACAAGTGACATAGCCATAGTGCCAAACCTAAGCTAACCAATTATTTTCTTTTTTTTTACCTCCTCTGCCCTCCAGGTCCTGCAGCTTGTAGCCCTGTTCTTCAGAATCCGCATCCAGCCAAGCCAGAACAACCCACCACAGCTAGGAAGAGATAATCCTGGTCCGCCATCCACTGTCAAGATGGCATACAGAAAGCCACATGCCACACAACAGCAGCCAACCACCCTACCATAACACATAGCGCATGCTCAGTCCGTCCACGTTAAAAAACAAGAGAACTAGTGGTTCGTGTGTTCACCTTCTCTAATCAGCGCCTCAGACCAGGTGGCACAAGCAGGCTATGGAGCAGGCTGGCAGCCCAGAAACAAAATATGGACTGACTAGTCTACATGATCGACTAAAACTTGGAGGTCAGCCCCTTAGTAGATGGGTAGTGATCCATTCTGAAAACACGGATGGCTCGCTAGTGCCTGCCTCCTGGCTTCTCCACAGTGCCCACTGAATATAGTCCGGTGACGGTCCACACATCAATATAGAAACAACTGCATTGTTGGTTGTTCTTTACGTTATAGTTAATGCTCACAGACCCCAGTAGGTGACACAGGCATGTGAGGGCATCGCAGGCTGTAAGTAGGCAGCAGCAGGATGTAGGGGTCAGGCAGGCACTGGCTGACGCTCTCTGGCACTGGTTGCAAAAAACTAAAGACACACACTGCCCTTCTTAATGTATTCTAAGTTCTGACAGCCAACACTACAGAACTTGAAAGATGCAGTAGCCACATGCTTATTTTTTACATTTCTTAGACTTTGAAGGGGACTGGGGTCTTGGACTTACTTCTGATCATAAGTAAGAAAATTGGCTAATAGTGCAAATGAGAGCACAGTCAAATATAGTCAACTTTGAAAAGTGCTCTGATCGGCACACAAACTTGTCATTGTCTATTTTACATAAACATGTGTTTTGGGTCGATTGAACTTCTTATTTCGATCTGAATGAACCCTATTCACCTCCCCACCTCCAGACACCAGTCCATTGATAACCATTAAGCAAGCTGCAACAAATCTCTCTCAAACATACTTTTTAAAGAAGCTCCACAGATCCTGGGCTCCTGCACCGAAATGCTAACCCTCAGTTTGGCTTTTAACAACAAGTGGCCTTTTCTTTCATGCGCTGCAACTTGCTGTATTTTAATTTTAAAAATACAAATCCAGAAGTATGGAGGATGCAGGGGGCACTCCATTTGTTGAAAAGGTGCTGACGACGCACCACTAAGCTTCAATACAAAGAAATGCGCTCTTGTAGTTAAAAGCTAAACCAGAGGGTTAGCTTTTCAGGTGCAGGAGCCCAGGATGTGTGGAGCTTTCCTTTAAGAAACTACTGTCTGTCTGCATGTATATTTAGAAACAGTGACAGTACCCTCAGTGTCACTGCTACAATGGAATACTTGACATTCACCTCTGTAACTAAACCTACAACACAGCCACAAGCTTGCTGATCAGTTCACTTGCTGGGTAATAAAATCCTACAGATACGATTATCACAATATTTTGAATGACCTGCTTCATCAAGAGATGCATCAGTATGCTTTCCAACAACTATGGATGGATAACAACTATGAATATATCCTGGATACTCTGCATGAACACCACTGCGGCCCCCCCCCGAGTGGGAAAGTAACAGATATCTGTCCACAGTCCACTAATAAACATTAAGCAAGTTGCAACAAACACCTCTCTCTCCTGATGCACACTTTTTTATAAAGTACTGTCTGGAAGAAATGCATATGCATTATGTTAGGCACAGTCATGACAGCAGTACCTGCTAAAAGCTACACTAAATGCTCTGATTGACCTCCATCTCAAATCACTGCTGCCCAAGTCTTTTCATTCAAGTGCTGTTGGACTACAACAGCTAGATTCTAGAGAGCCCAGCCCCAGGCCAGCATCACCACTCAGGTCACAGCAGCACCACTGCCCCCGAGTGGGAAAGTAACAGATATCTGTCCGCAGTCCACTGATAAGCATTAAGCAAGTTGCAACAAACCCCTCTCTCTCCTGACGCACACTTTTTTATAAAGTACTGTCTGGAACAAATGCATATACATTATGTTAGGCACAGTCATGACAGCAGTACCTGCTACAGTAAGTGAATCTTAGGCATCAAACACAGGAAGTTGGAACAGTTCAGAAACTGGATGTGCGGGTCAAAAATAAAAATAATACTCTTTCCTTGTGTTCTCATACGTATCAACAAGCTTCATTCAGGCAGTTCAATATGTTCCTTTTCCCTGCCCTGCCTATCCTAGACATCACAAGTGACCCAACCCTAGCTAAGATATCACTGCCTCCGCTCCATGCATTCTATATAACATGTGCTCATTTTGACTGTCTGTTTCATTCCATGCATGCATCATGAAGACGAAGTTCTTAGTTTGCACCTCTACAATTCTCATCTCATTCTCAAGCTGTTCCAACTTCCTGAATTGGTAACCCTGTGTGCAGTCACCATGTCAGTGATGTCACACATTTAAATAAATTTTATCTAGCTTTATTACATCTTTCCTTGCTGGACTGTAACTGTACTGTACTGCCACTGTATTTGTAAACTCCTACTGTCTCCGACTCCTACTAAAAGTTAAGCAACATTTTTTCTTCAAATCACTCAGCACACCACACACACTGACTGTGACAGACACAGCTGACTCACCAGAATGCTTTTTTTTTGGAGAGCGTGGAGACTGCACTGGAGAAGGCTGCCCTGCCCTGGTGGCCAGAAGGGACTGTCTGCCACCACATGAACAAACAATTAGCCACACACCACCACCCCACCCCTGAGAGACTGGTGACTGAGTGACTTACTGACTGTGAGAAGAGAGTGGAGGAACCTATGCTGGCTGGCTAGCTGCTGCTCCCTAGACCTGGTTGGCTGACTGAAGGTCGGGTATGATTGTCTCTTGAGGGCAAGGACAGCCAGTGAGCTGGCTCCTGACTGAGAGAATAACTGTCCTCCTGACTCAGAGACTTTACTGAGTCCATTCACTGTTGTGCCATGAGGCTGGGCCACTGGGGAAAGGAGTGTGGAGCCTGGCCTGCTGGCTGCTGCTGCTGCCTGTGTGCCATGTCCTGGCTGGGCCTGGTCTGGACTGGAGCCGGAGGAATTATTATATTATATCCTGCTTGCCTTGCTGCACATCAGTCTCCTGGTTGGAACTTGGCGTGGTGTGGTGGCCCACCAATAACAAATATAACCCACCGACGGACCGGTCTGAGTCACTGAGTGAGGAGCGAGCGACGAGTCCCCGACCCCGACTGTTACTCCAGCCCAACCAGTGCAGCGCGTGACTCTCTGAGCAAGCGTGCGTCGCCGTCCAAAAACCAAGCCTTAGGCCCTTTTTTTAGCCAAGCCAAATGCAGTCTGCTGATGAGCTTTTAAGCCCCCACCGTCACCTGGACTATAGATCGCTGACACTGACAGCACGGGCTGACGATTGAGCGATCGATCGGACCAAAAACAGGCGGCTGCTGCGGTACTTGCGAATTTGCGTGCCGCTCGTCTCACCTTCCTCCCACGTTGCTTGCTGCAGTGCTGCGTGCTGTGAAATCATGGCGCCTGGCGCCAAAAAGCACTTGTCACCCATCCTCCTCTACCCACATCATGATTCAGCCGGAAGTTGGTGGGGGAGTCGCCAGTCGGGACCGGGAGTCGGGAGGGAGATACTATGATCCGGGATCCGGTGGGGGGTGCATGCATGCGTGCGTGGGGCAGACCACCGCAGAATGCAGAAAATTAACAGGCTCAGCCGCCCAGCAGTCTTCACACTAAAGCGCATTTTTGGCTGACCAACTCTAGCACCCCCCCAGCTCTTTACATTACATGGTGTGGCCTGCTGCCCCTGCCCGGCCCCTGCTGCCCTCCCCCCGGTCCCTGACCCTCCCTATTGCCGGCAAGCAGTGGCAATGACCGTCCGATGCAAACGGGGCAAAAAGCAACATTTTTATTTTTTTCCGGCGCCTCTGTTTTATTTTTAAAGTGCTAGGGCCATGCCCTACCTATCATAAAAGTGGTAGGGCCATGGCCCTAGTGGCTCCCCTGTGTCCGGCACCACTGGTACAGTCCATAAAGACATAGATATGTACTCATAGTGTCAGTACATTGATTTTCTTACACTTTTAAAGTTCAATCTTATGACATTGACATACAGTTTCAAGAAGAACCACAGACAAAATAGATAAGTTTTAAAAAATATTTAATTAAGAATTTAGTGCCAATTGTATTTGAATCAAGGCTGCATTGTACAACTCACTCTGTGCCATAAAACTTGTGTGAAAAATGAATCACAGAACAATAGCAAAAAAAGACGTGACAAAGTCATATGAAACTGAGCAAGTCAATGTTCCTGGGGTGGGTAAAAACCAAATGCGTTAAACAATTATGGAAAGCTATGGACACCAAAACAGCAAGTGATAATATTGCTGCAATGGTGCAGTACTATGTTAGAAAACCTTAACACTATGTGCATCTGGAAAAATTCCCAACCGACCCCTTAATAAAGATGATCAGAGAAGCTTCAGGAACATATCTTAGACTGATATTGAGTACAGTGTGTGATTTGCAATAGTAGTCACTCAACAATAACAACTAAAAACTGAGAACACATAATGAAGAATTAAACAGTTACATAGTTGTAACAGTATTAAAGCGATTTACCAAGTTTTGATACATGAATGCATATACTGCAAGGTGACTGCATATAGAACTGATTCGCAATGTATTTTGACAGATGCATAGCCTATTTTAGTAAATTAAATCAGGTTTTCACCCTCACAATCCAGGAAGTGTCATTTTGTGTATTGGAGCCTGTATTTGGTGACCTTTGACACTCATTACCTTTGCAATGTCACCACAGGGAGATCTGTGCTCTGCAATTAAAATTAGTTCTTGGTCACAGCAATTCTGTCTTGATAACAGAGCTCTTGGTCGAAGCATGCAGCACGACAATAGCAATGTCAAACAGTTCATTTTCAGGGTCCAATGATGAAAGGATTATGTTGTCCTGCACTAACAGTGATCTTTCAGACACTGACATAGTGCCACAATTTGACAGCCACTGCATAGTAGATCCTCATAGGGATGACCCTATGACAGCAGCGAGAATGATGTGGGCAGTAGCTTAGGCAGTCACAGCACTAGTCCCGATCCATTCCAGTACAGCAGTGAGAGCAGACTTAGCAACATGGACTGTTAATGTTATATTTTGCTACTTAGTGCTACGGTTTGGTTCCCATCATTGCTGTCATTTTACTGTGCAAAATCGAGGTATGGTTTGTGTTCTGTTACTCCCAGCATCGATGTGCCCACACAAATGCTAGTGGTAGTACCCTGGGTTTTTTTTTGGGGGGGGGATTGCTTTCCCTATGCTAACGAGTTGTTGGCCACTCCAGCTTGACACTGACAGCACGGCTCGATCTGGTGGCATTGCTTGAGCAGGATAAATGGCTCACAATTTGTCCAAATCCAATTTGTCCAAATTCCTCAACTGGTACTAGTTAGTAGTGACCTCCCGCCAATTGATTTATCAGTGACTCACTCTGATGGAGCACAGGGTGGAAATTATAGACAGGCACCTTGTACCCCAGCCACTCCAAACCCCCCAGCTGCACACATACACTTAGAAAAATGCTGCAGCATAGAAATTTTATTATCTGTAAATTATTTATACTGTTTGGTTTTGTCTTTGCCCTAGTGCCAACTGGTCTATGCTATAGCTTTCTTCTCTGTGTATGTGTGTGTTTGGGGGTTGGGGGCCTGCTTGTACTTTCCCCTTTAGAGGTATCAGTGATTGAGTAATGTGTTGAAGTCAGCGGTTCCCCTGTTTACGGCATATTATAAATTTAAAACTACAAATAACTGCACCAGCTTTGTGTTACCTCTAAGCGCTCAGGAACTATACAGACTGCAGCTGTCATTAGTGTCTGCATAAGCATCTGTAACACCATCCTGGCATTGGCTTATTGCTGCTACATGTGTACCTCCAGGTGCATTATGAACTGAGCAAAAAATACACAGTACAGTCGGTGATTGTCCCCCACCCCCAAGGTTAAAAATGACACTGCCAATACCCTTCTCATGGAGAAAGAGACCACATTTATGTTTAGATAGCCTAAGTACCATTTGATTGGACCACTACAAAAAGGGACATATCCTTGTGGTAGGTACTCAAGTGTTAGACTGTATTTGAACCACCCTTCCTCATTTATGTCACCATACTTCATTACCACTGTGTCAAGCCATTTGTGTTTTCCCATTTTTTCCATTACAGTGGATTTCTGATGCACATGTGTAAAGTGTACAGTAAATACAACAGATGCTGCACTATACTGTCTCCCATGCCTTACCGATGTCATAGTGCATTGTGTAGACTCCCTGCATTCATTGCTGTGTAGCCCATATTTTGGTTCAGACATTATTCCCTAAGTATGCTGAACTGACTAGCACACTTTGCAGTATAACACCATAGAAGCCATACATTGGTACCACAGTGTCGGGAGAGGATGGCAACTGCAGTGTCTTCTTTTTCTGATGCTCTGGAGCACATACAATGATGCTATAATCCTAATTATAAATAAAGACGGTATGTTAAAATGTTAAAAAAACCAAGTGTTTTTAATTTTGAGATAGACTGTAAACTATGTACAGTATATAACTGATGTTATTGCATTCATTTATAAACTTAGCAAGAAGCTGGCAAGCTGGAGAAACAATTCAGTGAGCCATGTCCCTTTATTCATGCACGTCTAAGCATACTTTGGTGATCGGTGTTATGGTGCTTGCATGAGAACACCAAATGAGCCCAAGAAAATACAGGAGCACAAGAAAAAATATAAACTGTTTATTGTGATGGTGACAATAAGAAATGCAATAGCAAAGGCAGTTTACTGAAGCAATCACACTAGAAGCAGCACTTGACAAAAATACACAGGTTATTGCACTGTTCTCCTGGGATTGGACTGTGCAGCTCAGTGCTTATACTCTTGCTGCACATTACAATTCTGAACTGTTGAAAAAGTCATCCATTTAACACAGACCTCTGTACCAATACTGAAAAGCTTACTTTAATTTATAGATCTGCCCAATTCAAAAGTCATCCTTTTGTGTCCCAATACGCTACAGATTACAGCTCCACTCGGTTAAAAAAAATATATTTTTCATACAGACTTGTAGTTATAATTATGTACGTGCAGCATTTATTAAAACTGTAACACTGTACTCATGCAATGTAGATTGTGATGTTCCTAGAACCGATGGACCTAGGACACAGAGCTTAGTCACATGAGTAAAATTGAAAATCAGGAGAAATCACAACTTCTGCAATCCCAAAAGCAAGTATTACAGCTGCCAAAATATATCAAACAGTTTCAGTCATTAGTGCTGTAATTTTTGTCAGTTCAGTTTTGGATCTGCACTCACTGAGGCTGGGTGCAGGAAAGATGAATGAATGAGCAGTGAGAAAGGTGCAGTGGGAACACCTTCCCTGTGCTGATGTCACTCATGCATGTGGATGCACCACTCATGTGCGAACTTCAAACAAAGAAAAAACATGCAGAGACAACTGTGGCACAAAAATATTAAAAAACTAAGCATCTGAATATATTTAATACTTAACTTCAGGGCAGCTGAGCTTTGCATCACTCAATGAAGGGAAGGTGATCTGCAAACATGACATCGGGGGAAGCTGGTAAATCACTTTAACAGAAGTATAAAATTCAACAGTTAAAATCATTTATCTTGTAAGTGACACTGTTGCATATCAAATCTTAGTAAGTTAATCTAAGTGCTTAAATCCTGAAAATTCACACAGTAATACAATTGTTATCTAGTCATTAACTATTGTAAATAATGATAAATTGCCAAAACATCTACATTTGTAATAATCATAAACTGTCTAGGTAAATCTGAATGTCTTCTAATGCATAAATATACACTGCTAAAAATCAGAGTGCTGTACAAGTCAATTATATCTTAATCTTTACAAACTCTTAAAGCTCTGTTGCCACTGTTCAAAAAATCAATGTAACTCTCTCTCTCTATATATATATATTTATATATATATACAGTATATAGATATATATCTATATACTGTATATATATAAAATGAGATACTTAAAACTCTTACATCATCTTACTATATAAAAATATTTACAAGCATCACTGAACACATCAGAATTAATTACAGTGTAGTGTTTTAAAAAAGTAGTACAAACATGGCAGAAACATTTTAGTCAAAGTGACTGTTTAGTGGGTAGCAACGACACACATGCTGTGCATACAGAATATTAGCTATAGCTACACACTGCACTCATAAAGCATTGTACAACAGTACATGTGCAAAACCATGAACGAGCAAAGTGGCATTTTTTGCACAATCTCTAATCTTGCATAAACAAGTAAGACACATGAAACATATGTAGTGCAGTATGACCCCAGATCACTGGCAAATAGAAGACTGTAACTACATCTGTCTTTGCATGTGAGGTGCACAGTATTGCCATGCAGTGGCCTGACAGATATCAAACCATATTCTATGTTACATGTTGCAAGAGGCTTTACCATACCGCAGCAACAGCAGACACAGAGACATCCCCGACAGCGACAGCCGCATTGCCGAATGTTGGGGATGCCTCCATTTTTCCATCAGGGGGCTATGCCCCTCATGCCCCTAATCTCTATGATCCCAAGTCTGAGCTGGAGTTGCACCAGGGGGCCAAACACCCTGAGAGGCAGCCCCCTGGTCATGCAGAGACCATCACAGCGACATGTAGATTTTGCCCAAATCCTGTCGCTGTGATGGTCTTTGCCATCAGGGAGTAACTGCGGCGATGGTATACCTTTGCAGGAATGCATTAATAAACTGATCAGCACAGCACAATGGCATGGTGTGACAGCATCAATACAGATGTAATACTAGTGATCCACAGTGAAAGCAATAATAGCTTAAATGTGACCAAGCATACAGCCCGCACCGATTAAAGCCCACTTAGACTGTATTGATGCTAAGATAACAACTACACATACTTTAACTATAATCATCATGAATACCTGTATCTACATACACACTCACTGCAGTGTTTCATAAACATACATGAATGCACCTGCACAGGTACGCCAAAGGTTGCATGCAACATTCTATGGACTGCAATACTTTATGAAACATGAATAGTAAATATTACCATGCTCTATTCACAGCCATGTGAAGTTCATTGTAATTCTTAAGAACCAGGACATAAGTATCTTTTAGGTTTTGAGGCAATCTCTGTTTAAAAGAGCTCATGTAGTCATTGCATTCCATCCACCCATTGCTGTACCTCAGCCATGCAACATAATGGCCTGAATGGACAGACACTCCATGGTGGAATTTAATAGCCTGAGTATCAAAACATGCTCCCATGAATTGTACTCTTCCAGCTACACAATCTGTGATAGGTGTGTCAACTCATAGTCCATGTGCATCAAACCTTTGCAAGACTAGAATCAGATACTGAGAAGAGATTCTAAGTCATATGGACTGAACACACTCCTCCACACCGTCTACACCTCCAGCCACACTCTGCAATCTTCAGCAGCTGTCTGAATTTAATGGAATTAACCTGTGGAACATGCTGTACAGTGAAATCCACAACATGTCTTGTGTCACTTCCTTCTGTGAATGTTGACAAGACAAGCAACTGTACTTTGTCACGTAAGTAACAGTAAAGTACTGTTACATTGGAATGCTATCAGACTCCAAGCTGTTTATGATTGCCATCATAAACTCTGTCATATCTTGTTGAATGTTGTTGGAGAATGGCTGATGCCCTTGATATCCACCCAACACATTGTGTAAGGGTGTCAGAGTCTGTATGGTATTGTCATGCTTTTCACTATCATTAATAGCCTTCTTTAGTGATTGAGACAATGGTGTATCACGAGAAGACTGGATAGTGCTCACAAAGTGAGACATATGCAAAAATGCATGGATTGCAGTTAGTATAACAGTTAACTCCAGTGCTGTTGTCAAAAGCCAGGACAACAACCATGCCAAGTGCCTTCTTACATGGTGGAGAGTTACTCTGTTATTGACATTTTGAACTCTTCTTTGTGGTGTCAATGTTCAAACTTACTCTGTCTGTTTGGTACCTCTTTTTTATGCTGGAAGTTGTCACTGTAGCATCAGTCCGTGATCCATAGATAGGCAGTGGTATGATGGGCAATTATGGCTGGTATAAAGTATGTAGTCTGTTGTACTCAGCAACACATTGTCTGTCAGTGCGCACCTTGTGTAGTGCCATATTGATGATATGCAACCTAGGCAAAGTGCATACATGTGAAAATGCAATATAACTCATTCCATCTTTAAAGATGCCTGTGCCTATGTCAACCATTGCTGAGTACAAACTAAGCCCTTGCAACTTGTGGATGCACACCGTATATGCAACACACACAGGAAACTGTTTCCTTGTCACATATATGTCTTTCACGAGCTGAAACATGACAGTAGTCCTAGAAATAGGCAAGGACTGTTCAATGTTGTCAAACTTCACCACATGTGCATCAATGAATGTCTTTTGGATATTGAATTTAAAGGCAACAATATGTCCCATTGCACCATTTACCATGCCATGTTCTACATCAAGGTTACGGCGTAGCATGATATGTGAATTCATGCACACAGTTAGAACTGCTTCTAACCCTGCTGTACAAGACACATCTGACTTTAGCTCAGACAAACGCTCTGTCAGCTTTGCTACTAGATTCCAGCTCAAGACTGCACCATCAACAGTGTCAACAGCATGCAGAGTAATGATCTCTTGACCATGCCTCTGCAACATAATGCTGTTGAACTAAGCACACTGCTTCAATCGAGGCATGAGACACACAATTCAAGCAGATTCTGAGTAGACTGAAGTGAAGACATCACATGCTGCTGTCGGTGAATTGCACTCAGTGCTGATACATCGTGTCCTCAAACAGAGCAATATTTTGCTATGACAATGAACCAATTTGAGCCTGATCCAAAAGTATTTTGTACCCAAGATCACGACTCTGTTGCATATTTTCATACAGCTCTGTGTAAATAAACATCTCCCAAAGATCGATTCCTCCAATGCACCCAATGATTTATTTTGCTTCCTTCACAGTCAGTGCTCTGAAGACATGGTGTCCATTCACACGTGCCAGTTGTAGGAGTTCACCAAACACAACAACAGTCTTACCACCAAATGGCTGACCATCATCAGTACCAAGTACCTCTTGGAGATGAAGATGTATATATGTACACATGCCAGCATGACATTCAATACCATACTAATCTCATCAATGATGAGTACCTTCATCTTGACAAACATTGGCCACAACTCAGATGCCACCTGATGGGAGAGTTTACGGTACTCTGCTATTCTGCCATGCTCCACAGGTAACATGAATAGCCTGTGTAGAGTCACACTGCCAATGTTGTATGCTGCCAATCCAGTTGGAGCAGTAACAGCCACAAACATCAATTCTCCCATATGCCTCATCTCCTCTGTAATAGCTTCGATAACAAAACTCTTCTCTGTTCCAGCCGAACCACTGACAAAGAGTAACAGAGGCTCATAGTTTGTACATGTGCATTGCTTCTTCTTATGATGGATACCATGTCTGATCGATTCACTGACAGCATCATATGCAGCATATTGCTGCATATTGAGCTGATCAGTACACTTGGATCACCTGCAAGATGAGAAGAATGTTGCATAGCACTTTCAACCTCACTCATGAGAACCACAGGATCATTCACTGGTAGTGGAGCACCTAGAGTACCCTCTTCCTCAGGATTCATGTTTTCCTGAGAATTTCCTGGGGTATCTTCCTCAAGCTTCTTCTTTGCTTGTTCCATCTGCTCCTTCTCTAATTCCAGTCTACTGATGTATTTCTCAGACTGTTGACTCTTGAAGGTTTCATATGTCAGGTAGAACTGTTCTTCATATGTGTTGCAGTCTCCTTTTAGTGTGGACTCATCCCTCCATGGTTTAAACAGAAACATTAGAGCAAAGTGGTAATGCTGTTTGCTGTCTGTGGTAGAGAGACTCAATCTGCATTGGTCAATCAGCAATGGCTTCTTCCTTTTAACAAGGCAGCCATCAAAACCTTTGACTTTGTATACATCTCAAGTCTCATATGGTGATACATCTGTCTTCTAGTCATACCACTGAGCCACATGGTACAGCCACATGTCATCCATTGCATCTGACTGGTTGGGGTAGTAGGTGTCAATGAGATTATTCATCAGAATATTCTTTGATGAAGGACAGTGCATGGCCAATTCTTCAATTTCATCATGAGATTTCAAGACACACTTGCATTTCTCTTTGTTGTTCACATGAGAAACCCTACAGTATCAGACTTGCCATACAAGTGTGCCCCAACCCAATCAAATGATCACTGACCTCATACACTCCACACTCCCTGTGAGACAGTGTCTGCAATCCCAATGACCAGAGTTATGAACTCAATGATTGATTGGATGCTGCAATGTCTTCTCAAATCTCAAGTAAACTTGTCTGCTCATATTTAGTGATGTACGATGTGACATACCACACAAGAGACAGAGAGTTGTCAGCAACAAACTGCACATCAATGTTTGCTTGCCACATGAGGAGAAGACTAGGACTGTAATCATTAATGAACACCTCATTTTCCTGTCAGGATAACACATACACCCTCTTCATGGACTTTGCCTTGAGATGATGCATGGCTGAAAACAAGTCATTCATCTGTCCTTGCTGGCAGACATGTCTCAGGAAGCCAAATTGACATCTGGTGTACCACTGATTGTGGCTCTTCACTGGGTGGAAACAGCACTTTGCACAAAGATGTCACTGACATTTTTGCACCAGCTTCCACAGTGTTGGGCTATCATACTTATCAGGGATGTGACAAGTTACATAGTGTGCAATGAAGTTCAGCACTTCAGCCGAGTCATTATTGCCAATATGAGGAGCATCTTTGATCCACAACAGCATATGAATGTGTGGCACATCTCATGCCCTATACTCCATCCTCCAAAAGTAGTGTTCAACTAAGCCAAGAGGAGGATTTTCCTTAGACAAAATAAATGTCAGAACCGTGTGGAAGTAATGGTGAAAATACTGTGACACTGAAACTGGATCAAGTGAGCACATCTCACCAAGTGTCATTGATGATATGTCATCGACATCAGAGTTGGATCATCTAAACAGGTCAATCAACTCATCTCAACTGTACGCTGCACAGTTCAGAGTTACAAATCAAGTGGCTGCACCATACTCACGCAGCATGGTCATAACTTCTGAGTGACTACGATACCAATATTCTTTTGTGCCATGCAGGTTTGACAAGAGAGATGTCAAATTCACTTTCAGTTTCATCTTTTTCTGCCAGACAATGCAGAAACATAGCTGCTGTCATGCCCTCCAATGGGTTAGTCAATTGAAGTGTATGAGCAATGGATGCAGACAGCACACTGAGTTCACCCTCCCACAGAAGGTGGAACAAGTACTGTATGTTCCTATGAAGTTTGCCATCCTTGTTCAACACTCTTGAAGTCCGGTATTCAACACCAGGGACACAGACTTCACGTTGATCCAGATGACCTCCTGTTCCTTTTGGGAACCAATCTGAAAAGCAGTGAGCTTGAAGTTGTTCCTCCCATATGCTGACAGGACTACCTTCAACTTATTGCATCTGATACAAGTCAATGTTATCACCAACTGGCTCTCTACCATGCAGAGGGTGAACTGTGTATTGCTTATACACATGTTCATGAGTTAACACATCAACCTTCTCAGTCATTGGCTTGGCAGTGTCTATCAGTCCAAATTGACCACTCAGATCTGACAGTTCATGAATTTCAAGGCCAGCATAGAAAGGATTATTGCTCTTCTGATATTGCAGAGCACTTTTCACTTTCTGAACATTGACAACATCTTGCAAATAACCTTGGACTTAGTAGGTACACCATTCGCCAGTATCACCATACTGTTTTCCTTAGAGATTGTCTCCACATTCACTTTCAGTGGAAGAGGTATATATATAACTGCCCCCTTGAGAGACTTCACAAGTTCTTTCTGGGGTACCTTGTGACTTTTAGTATTGAGTCGCAGAATGGTCTGAAACGGTTTCATGGTCTGTATCAATATACGTTCAAACATATTCAATGAAGCAATCTCACTTGGTGTTTCATCAGCCGCCATATTGTTTAAGACAGATCTGGCTGGCAAGCAATTACTTTTCACCTTTGACAAACACTGCTGACACATAATAACTACTGGATCCAAATCAAAGTTACTCTTCAGCAGTAAGTAAGCCAACAATCATGCCCACATATCATTGAAAGATCTAAGTTTTTCAAGATTCGCTGTAACAGACTGCAAGCTGCAAAGCAATTTGTGACATGAGACACAAATTGAATCAAACTTCTCTATCTCTTAGTCATCTCAAACTTGGCTAGTTGTTTGCCGAATCTTTTTAGTATGTCAGATTCTGACAGGTTGACACTGCAAGATATTGAGGCAGAAGGATTTTCACAGACTATGTCAAAATGTTTACCAGCAAGCTACACATTCTGTATCACAAGTTTTGCAGCCTCCAAATCTCCTACTGACAATGACTCATCAAGCTGGTTGTATAGTGACACAGCTTTTCTAACCTGGTATATTTTCTGCACAAAACTAAGCATGGCAGGATTATGCACAGCAATCATCTGCATGTGATGAAAGACACTGTTGCAAACACCACTATGCAAGCAAGCTAAAGAGTGTCCCAACAATCCCTTATGCTTGCAAATTTCACAGAGATCAATCGTATGTAATAAATTTTCTTCTTAGTTGTCAAAAATGTTTGTACAAAATTTGCAATGGCATCAAATGATGATTGACGCAGATTGCAAGTGTCATCACATATCCATGATGCACATGATCTGTTCACAGCACCAATTTCTGAGTCAGTCTCATCATCTAAGACACTTGTTACTTCTGAATGTGTAACCTGTAACACATTAAAAGCCTTTCCAGCCTCATCAAGAGAGATAACAAGCTGGTTTGAGACTGGTTTATATGATTCCTCCCAAAAGAAAGCCTCTGAATGCTCTTTGTGTAGCAATATGCCTTGAAACACATCACAAAAGTTGTCTCTGTTAAGACACTCAACATGCAGTAGTCTGTCATAGACTGCACAGTTGCAGTGAAGTGTTCAATATCTTTCATCATTTTTTTCCACAAACATGAAAGAACAGCAAGTGCCATGTTCACAGATTTGCGAACTCTAAGTCATTGTTTCATCAAAGGCAATTTACTCTTGAGTCTTTTGCCTTGACATCTCATGACCCTTGAACTAATCCACTCAACTTTAGCTTTAGAAGCAAGTTTTCAGAAAAAATACAACTTGCTAAGATGGCCACATGTAGCTGAGCTTCCTTTTCATTTACGTCTGCGAATACACGCATTCTGAGTATACATGTGTGTTCTGGTATATGCCATCACAGGAGTACATGCAGTAGTAAAGCACGGTCCAGTTGCATCACTCAATGGAACAGGGTGAGCATTAGTACTATTAGCGTGTGACACTTTTCTACTACCACACTTGCTAGTCTCCTTAATGTTATTTTCAATATGTTTTCTGCCACTACTACGCTTCTTTGATCTTACATAGGCATTATACTGATTTTTTCTACATTTATGTTGCTTTCTATACTTAGTTGGCATTTTTGCAAGATGAAGATTCACAGTTGTCAATCAATGTTAAGATAGTGAATCACACACCTATAAAAGAAAAGAGAAAAACATATTAGTTACATATTATCATGAAGTATTGACAATAACAATTAAACAGAGTTGGCCCCACAGAGCTGGTCATTGTTATATTATCATCTACAACCCATTCCAGTGATACTGCTAAAAGGGGAGTTCTGTGCCCCCCACACCCTGAGCACCACATATCTGCAGTAACATACACTGTACAATATCCCCCCAAGACCATTGTCTGTGGTGTTGTAGTACCATTACCTATCAGTATCAGTGACATTGTCTGCCCGTCTGCAACCCTACCACACCTTGTGTCCAGGGCACACCTGGCACAGGCATGTCTCACCACTAGTGCCACCCACAGAGTCACTTCCTTAGAACAACCTACTATTAATGCAGCAATAAAATGTTTGTGCAATTGTTTTAGAGCTATATTAACAGTATCCCATTAAAATACATAGTCATTGCATGATAAAAAAATATTTGCATGATTGTTTTCGAGCTGTTCTTTTGGAATCAATGCAGATGTTATTGAGATTAAAAAAATGTTGTCGCGATAACACCTTGTGATTGTGCTTGCTTGACTTTGTACTTTTGATCACATGATGTCAAGTAATCAGTATGTCCTAAAAATGTATCTGTAGGAAAATGTGAGTCCATGCAAGACACCTTGACCCAGTCTCACAATCTTGAAGCGTATGTACCTGTAACACCATACATTACTGAATAATGCCATCTGACACAGTAGTGCTGCTCTAGAACTGTTCATTCCTCCCCCAGACCTGGAAGACAATAACAATAATAGCACTGCAAAGTCACTTCTGTGCACCCCCAACACCCAGACCACAGTATCTCTGCACTACCACACACTTTACAATCCCAACCCCCATTGTCCGTGGCAGTCTAGGATCAGCCACCTAACAGTACCAGTCACGTTGTCTCTCCTTCACCACCCTAACCCCCATCTTGTGTCCAAGCAGCACCCACCACACCCATGTCTCACCATTATTGCCAGCTAGTGGGTCCCTTCCATAGGAAAGCATCATGTTATAGTGCTTAATAAATGTTTGTGTGAATGTTTTAAAGCTTTCCATTATAATGAATAGAGATTTAACGGCAATTGGAAAAACGTTATTGCACAAACATTTTCTGATTGAGAATTCTTGGCCTCCTACCTTTACTGCCATAATGCCAAGTGATCAGAAAGTCCTAGAAATGCATGCCTAGAAAGAAGTCAGTGCATACAAGAGACATTGACCCAGTCCCAGAGTCTTGAAGCATATGTACCCGTAATGCCATACGGTATTGAATAATACCCTCTGACACAGTAGTGCTGCTCTAGACCTGTTCATTCCCCCCTCCCCAGACCTGCAAGTCTATAACAGTAATTGCACTGCAAGGACAGTTCTGTGCACCCCCAACACCCACATCACAATATCTCTGCACTAACACACACTGTACAATCCCCTACCCCATTGTCTGTGGCAGTGTAGTATCAGACACCTACTAGTATCAGTCACGTTGTCTCTCCTTCACCACCCTAACCCCCATCTTGTGTCCATGCAGCACCCACCACACCCATGTTTCATGAGCATTACCAACCAGTGGGTCCCTTGCATAGGAAAGCATCATGCTATCACACTAAATAAATGTGCACGCAAATGTTTTCAAGCTTCGCATTATAATGAATAGAGATGTAACTGTGATCAAAAATTTTTTATTGCGCACACATTTTTTGATTGAGGTTAATTGACCTCCTACATTTGCTCCTATGATGACAAGCAATCAGAATGTCCTAGAAATGCATGCCTAGAAAGAAGTCAGTGCGTACAAGAGACCTTGACCCAGTCCCACAGTCTTGAAGTGTATGTACTTCTAACACCATATAGTATTGACTAATACCCTCCAACACAGTAGTGCTGCTCCAGACCTGTTCATTCTCCCCCAGACCTGTAAACCCCATAACACTAATAGCACTGCAAAGGCAGTTCTGTGCACCCCCAACACCCAGACCACAATATCGCTGCACTACCAAATATTGTACAATCCCCTTCCCTATTGTCCATGGCAGTGTAGTATCAGCCACCTACCAGTACCAGTCATGTTGTCTCTCCTTCACCAGCCTAACCCCTGTCTTGTGTCCAACCAGCACCCACCACACTCATGTCTCACCACTATTACCAACCAGTGGGTCCCTTTAATAGGAAAGCATCATGTTATCATGCTAAAAAAAAATGTTTGTGCGAATGTTTTTGAGCTTCCCATTATAATGAATAGTTATCTAACCACGATCAAAAATGTTGTCTCACAAATATTTTTTGATCGAGCTTTATTAACCTTCTACCTTTGCTCCCATGATGCCAAGTAACCAGCAAGTGCTAGAAATGCATGCCTAGAAAGAAGTGAGTGTGTGCACGGGAGCCCCAACCCCAACACAGTCTCAAAGCATATGTACCTGTGACACCACACAGTACTCAATCATACCCCCCCAATGCAATATCCCTGGTACTGCAGAGGACCCCCACTCAGCAGTAGTACTCCTAGGAGTATGTGTAAAAATGCAGAAAGGTAACAAATGGTGTTGAAAGTGGTATACTGTAACAGCACAACTGTAATACAGACCTATACCAGTAATACTACTGCAAGGGCAGTTCTGTGCCCCCCAAACACACACACACCGACCACCATATATCTGCAGTACCACACACTGTACAGCTCCCCCCATTGTTTGTGGTGCATATCAATCAGCTAGTAGCACCAGTCAAGTTATCTTTTCCTCAACAGCCCAACCCCCGCCTTGTCTCCAGACAGCACATGTTATAGCCACATCTCATCACCACTACAACCACTGGCTGTCTTCCATAGAAACCATCATGTGATCACGGTAAAATAATGTTTGTGCAAATGTTTTCAGGCTCCCCATTATAATGAACAGAGATATAACCATGATGAAAAAATGTTGTCGTGCAAACTTTTTTTTTGATTGAGCTTTCTTAACCTTCTACCTTTGCTCCCATGATGGCAAACAATCAGAAAGTCCTACAAATGCATGCCTACAAAGAAATGAGTGTGTAAAAGACAGTTTGCCCCCATTCCCACACTCTGGAAGCATATATACCTGTAATGCCAGACAGTATTCAATAATCTCCCCCCACACAGTAGTGCTGCCACAGACCTGTTCATTCCCTCCCCACAAGGCCTGCAAAATCCATACCAGTAATAGCGTTACAAGGGCACTTTTGTGGCCCCCCCAACCAACCATCATATCTCTGCAGTACCACAAACTGTACAATCACACCCCCAACCATTCTCCATGACACTGTAAAGCCACCCACCTATCGCTACCAGTCACATTGTCTGCCCCTCCACAACCCAAGCCCCACCTTGTGTCCAGGGCACACCTGGCACAGCCACATCTCACCACTGTTGCCACCCACAGAGTGACTTTCATAGAACAACCTAATGTTATTGTGGTAAAAAAAATTTGCGCAGTTGTTTTCTTGCTATGTTAGCAGTCTTCCATTTAAATACATAGTGGCTATATGATAACAAAATGTTTGTGCAAATGTTTTTGAGCTTTTCCATTGGAATCAATAGAAATGTTACCGTGATAAAAAAAAAATGTTGTCGTGCAAACTTTTTATGATCAAGCTTTCCTGACCTTCTACCTTTGCTCCCATGATGCCTTGCAACCAGGAGGTGCTAGAAATTCATCTCTAGAAATGCCAGCAACCAGCAAATTGTTCAAAAACCAATAATCACATCACCACAACTGTAATATGCTGACAAAACCACACAATTACATTATATTGATTACTTAAATTATGTTAATTAGGCAAATTGTGACACTTGCTCCACTAAGAGCAGCCATGTTTTTTTCTGAAAAAAAAAACACACCCAAATAACAAATCTAGCCAATCATAACCATTTTAGACATAGTTGACAGACCACATCAGCAAATGATAGTTTGATACTAATTAATGCAAAAATATACAGTTTTTTTATGGTAATATGCATCACAGGAAACAGCTTTAGCCACCAATGAAATGACAGTAAAAGTCAAGAAGAAAGAGAAAATGACACCATTTTCTGGAAAACTGCACCACCTGAAAGAAGAGATGGTAATGCACTAGTTTTACGTTATGAGATATAACTGTTTGAAAATGCATCAAACTATAAAAAATAGCTCTATTTTGTTGCTAACTTTTTTTTCTGCAATTCTGTAAGCATCTGAAAGGGTAACCATTCATATAAGTGTAAATTTTAACAATTTGAGACATATTTTCAAGGGGTACTCACCAACACAGATGTCAGTTCAAAAGGGACTCCCAGATTGCAGACACGTGTGTATGAAAGTGGCTGCCAGCAAATCAGAATGCATCTAGTGATGTGTTCTTTCAAACCTTCCAATCAGAGAGTCAAATTCCCAACAAAACAAAAAAAATATGTTTAGTCTGCTCCACAGCCAATAGAAAAAAAATATTAGGTACTGAAGTAACGTGAATTTCCTATTGGCAGTATGCAGAAGGCAGCAGCCACTAAATATTTAGTTGTGCACTGTTGCTGTATGTCTGAGGAAGAAAAAAATTATTAGAAACTGACTGTCACAACTTTTCAGATGCTACTGGCCAGCAACAGACTCAGACTGTCTTATTTGAGCGCTCTGTGACTTTCTTTTAAAAGAAACTAATATCATGGCAGAGAACTCTAGAATCACGGTGTGGATGGTAGGCAACCATTTAATTCACCAAGATGGTGAATATGCCAGGAGAAGTCACTTTGGCAGTGACTTAAACCTATCAAACTGTAAGGTTTACTGGTTTGGCAAGGGAGGCATGAGATGGGAGCAGCTCAAGCTTACCATGCAACACCTGTTGAGCAACCACTCAGTGCCAGACATACTGCTGATCCATCTTGGAGGAAATGATTTTGGTGACAAAAGTTGGCTAGATTTAGTTAATGAAGCAACATTGGACCTAGCTTCACTTACAGAGATGCTACCCATCTGTAAAATCATATGTTCAGATAATACTGAGTGGATGGTCTGGCGTGCAGATCAACATATGTATCTGCTTGAGAGAGCAAGAAAAAAGTTAATATTCACATCTCTGCATTTCTGTGTGATCTGGAAATGTGTACAGTCCGTCATCCTCAGATTAAGTATTTTAAAGATCGGTTGTATCTAAGAGAAGGTGTGCACTTGTCAGACACAGGCAATTGCCTATTTTTTGGAGACCTCCAAGATGGCAGCCATGATGTGCTCTGAAGAAAAGAGTGTCTGTGTGAACAGCTACAACAGAAAAAAGGCACTTTTAAGAGCCACCTTAATTTGTCAAAAAAATAGAACAAACACACACAAACATATTTTATTTAGATAGAAATATTGAACAAGAGCCACTGTGTCACTGTGCTAACATAATATTACACTTAGCTGAGACAAAGGGATACAACACAGAATTCTATGGAGGGGGTAATTTTTATGAATACCTCTATTTGCAATTAGAGAATGTAAACAGCAAGTAGCATTTTGAGGGTGGTCACTAGTTATCACGTCGCTTACAGTACACAGAAGTAACACTGTAGTACATTGTGTGGTTACTGTCATTGTTTTGGCTCTGTGTAAACCACTACAGTGCCCCCTCATAGAACATATTCCTGTGAATCACTGTGTGCCATGTGCTTCATCATGGCACAGTTATTATGAAACTGACCTCTACAACAAATCTAGATACCTGTCCCAAACCCTGACAGGCCAAATTATGGCTTGAAAAGTACCATTGGTACTTCTGGTCACCCCCCCCCACCAAAACCCAGGAACGTGTCCACAACCCAATCCCGACAGCCCAAATAATGGTGTGAAACGTACCATCTGTAGTCCCTGTCACATGTGATACCCAGCACTCCATGGCTGCATGGTGCACACCTTCAACCCCAGTATGCCCCCCAAAACCCAGGTACTGTATTTGTTCAAAACCCAACCCCAAGAGCCCAAATAATGGCATGAAAAGTATCATCTGTAGTCCCTGTCACACCCTACACCCAGCAATCCATAGCTGCATGGCGCATGCCTTCAATCCCAGTATTTCCCCCTCCAAATCCAGGTACCTGTCCACAACCCAACTTCAAGAGCCCAAATAATGGTGTGAAAAGTACTGTCTGTAGTCCCGGTCACACCCAACACCCAGCAATCCATGGCTGCATGGTGTATGCATTCAACCCCAGTCTGCCCCCCTAAAATCCAGGTACCTTCCACAATCCAACCCCGAGAGCCCAAATAATGGTGTGACAAGTACCGTCTGTAGTCTCTGTCACACCCCTACACCCATAATCCATGGCTGAATGGTGCACGCCTTCAACCCCAGTATGCCCCCTCAAAACCCAGGTACCTCTCCACAACCCACCCCCAAGAGCCCAAATAATGGTGTGAAAAGTACTGTCTGTAGTCCCTGTCACACCTCACACCCAGCAATCCATGGCTGCATGGTGCAAGCCTTCAACCCCAGTATGCCCCCCCAAACCCAGGTACCTTTTCACAACCCAACCCCGAGAGCCCAAATAAAGGTGTGAAAAGTACCCTCTGTAGTCCCTGTCATACCCAATACTGAGCAATCCATGGCTGCACAGTGCATGCCTTCATCCCCAGTATGCCCCCCCCAAAACCCAAGTACCTGTCCACAACCCAACCCTGAGAACCCAAATAATGGCATGAAATGCACCATCTGTACTCCCTATCACACTCCATAGCCAAAAATCAATGGCTGGATGTCACATGCCCTCAACCCCGGTATGCCACCCACTCAAACCCAGGTACCTGTCCCAAACCCAACTCTGTGACGCCAAATAATGGCCTGAAAAGTACCATCTGCACTCCCTGTCACACCCCACACCCTCGCCTTAAGGATTAAGTGATAGGACATTACAGAGAACACATGTGCTGAGTGGTAGTTGTTTAGCGGCCCTCAGACCAGCAATTGGATACACTAGAAACAAACAAATAATATAGAAGATGGTGTATGCTGTAGCAGTATCATATAATGTACTTATAAGTACATCTTCTACTTATAACAAAATAGAATTATATACATTTGTAGAAATATACAGTATAATAACATACTTATTCTGTACTTTTACTTCTCTTACAGAGATGTCGAAATACTGAACACAGGAACAGCTGCCTCTGCTGCTGGAGGGCATTACGAAGATCGCTGATCCCAAAATAATCATGAAGGCAACCAACATGCCCTTACAGAAAACTTGGAAGGGGGTCACAAAATTCCTTAAACATGATAAAAGGACTGCAAGACAAAAAATGGCAGAAGTGCAGGGGGAAGTGGAAACTACTTCGCCAAAGATTTCATAAATTGAAAGCTGCAGGGAAGGTGCCAGAGAAGGATTGGGCCTGGTATGACCAGGTATACCAGCTGTGGCTCCAGGCAATGAGACCACAGTTTGGAGAGAGAGTGCTTCACTGTAAGTACTTTGATTCTAACATTAAACCATCCTATCACATGCTAACCATACAAAAGTTGAATGACAGAAAATAAGAAATTGATAAAACCCCCACTGTTGTAAGAACCTAATTATTAGCCCTATCCTAGCAATGTAATAAGAATCATTTAGTATAGTTAATTGAAATCAGATGTTGTAAAGAGTAAGTAACCAACTACAATATTAACTTATACGTTTGGAAATCTCAACTGTTACTTGTTAGTGATCAAATTGTATTCATAAAGAATATACCACAACACAGACTGGGTATAATTATATAGAGAATAATGTATGGTCTTTGATTAATAACCATGCTGTAAGCAGCTTGGGTCAGATATTCAAAACTTTGCCCTGGGGCTAAATTAGCACTGCCCGGCAGGCAATCTTAGCCCAGAGCACAAAGCAAGCTATATTCAAAAGGAAATAGCCCGGTGCTAATCCTGGTGAATATAGAAGTCTAAGGAAGCCAGGCAAACTGGTCTGGGAGTGCAGGGCAAAAATAGACCGGGAATAAGACAGCACTGAATATAGCAACAGGGAAGTGCAAACTGCAACTGCAGCTCATTAGACTCTGTAGCAAGCCAGTGTTGCAGGTGGAGAACATTGTGTGTGATTGCACAGAGCTGTCTCTCATCTACTGTAAACACACCTCTCATCCTCCTGCCTCATAAATCAGGGACAAGACTTAAAAAAATCAGGGATAAAGGTTTAAAATCATGGACACACCTTAACAATTGGTAATATCCACTCAGAAAGCTGGTAGAATAAGTTGTGTAGTGTAAAATGCATTTTCTAAGGAAGAGCACGTCTGTAACATTAATGTCTGACATTATGTTATGCTTACAACCCCCACTGTGCGGTCATGGAAACACAATTTGTTTGAGGGACAGAGTAAAGGTTTGAGGTAAAATCAGGGACTTCCCTGAAAATCAGGGACAGTTGAAAGGTATGACTGCAAACAACAATATAAGCCACACACTGCAGAACTGTGCTTAGTGTGCTATGCTGAAGTGAGGTTTGCCCAGGGCTAACTTGATTGCACAGTGCTAACACATTAGCCTAGTGCAAACTGGTTAGCCTGGGGCAAATAGGAGCTATATTCAAAGGTCCCATGCAAATGAGCCTACTTAGGTAATCCATGGGCAAACAGGCACATTTGCATCTCATTATGTGCTGCTTAGCATACAGTACCATGCAGTTTGACCAGTGCTACTGCATGGTGCACACAGCTCCACCTTTTGGTTGAAATGTGTGTACAGGCTGGATGCTGTAGGCCAAGGTATGATCACAGCATCCCCTGTTGGTCGGAATGGAAGTACAAGCTGGAAGCAGCAGGAACTGTGTACTGGCAGGCACATCAGTGCATACAACACACCCATGCAGCTGTGCAAGCAGGGCCTCTATATATGCATATTATATATATATATATATATATATATATTATGGTAGCACGGTAGTGTTACCATAGTTAGGTTGAGGAGCTATTTCTATGTTAAACCCCAAAGTTTTGCACCTTAATAACTTTGCAACCATTTGACGGATTTGCCTGAAATTTGGAATACGTGATCAAGAACCATAGGCCTTGGGATCTGCCAAGTTTTGTATCAGTCAGATATACGGCTGCGGAGTTATTAAGCATGATCTGCACACGCGTTTATGCTTTTTCTGGAATTCTCCGGTCACATGTACAGGTCCACGGTTTGCGTGACTGGCTCGAAATCTTCAAGGAACATGTGGCTGGTGTCCCCGATGTGCCTTTCAAAGATTTGGTGAAAAAATATTAAATGGTTCAAAAGTTATTCAAAAAACATTTCCCATTATAAGTCAATGGGAAAAGTTAACAAAAAGTTTGACAGTGTCGCAAATGCATTTTTACTTTCGCAAATGGCCCTGTTACTTTCGCAAATCCGCCATTTTGCTTTCAGTTAGTGATCAGAAAAATGCTTGGCATTTAAATTTGGGACCCTCTAGCAACCTAATTCTTTTTGTATTCACCTAGTCGGACCCTGAGGATGCTAGCCATGTCTTTATTTGGGGGTAAAACACCCCAGAAATAAGTTTTTCAAATTTCTGGAAAAGTAATTTCCATAAAGTACTTCATGTTTCACTTAAAAGTGTCACAAATTTTTGCGAAAGCTTTCGCAAATTGCGACAGTAGTTTTCTAGTCTGTGTGAAAATGACAACAATTCTTTTGGCTGAAATTTGGAGAGAACTCATCTCACAGATGTGCCTTTCAGTGTTGTGTTGAAAAAATATTACATGGCAGCAAAGTTACGGCACTCCAAAGTTGACGTTTTTTCCCATAGGATAACATTACGGCGCCCGATGCAATACAGGAATCCTTTGGCACCCTACTGCAAAATAACGGTTCCGTCTTTTTTCCTGAAATTTGGAGGGAAGACAGCCAACAGCCCACAGATGTGCCTTTCAGTGGTTTAAATTAGGTTGCTAGAGGGTCCCAAATTTAAATGCCAAGCATTTTTCTGATTACCAACTGAAAACAAAATGGTGGATTTGCGAAAGTAACAGGCCCATTTGCGAAAGTAAAAATGCACTTATGGCTACTAGCTCTAACTTTTTGTTAACTTTTCCTTTGGCTTATAATGGGAAATTGTTTTTTGAATAACTTTTGAACCGTTTAATATTTTTTCACCAAATCTTCAAAAGGCACATTGGGGACCCCGGCCGCACGTTCCCCGAAGATTTTGGGCCAGTCGCGCAAACCGTGCAACCTGTACACACGACTGTAGAATTCCTGAAAAAGCGTAAACGCACGAGCAGATCACACTTAATAACTCTGCAGCTGTATATCCAACTAGTACAAAACTTGGCGTATCCCAAGGCCTATGGTTCTTGATTGTGTATTCCAAATTTGAGGCAAATCCATCAAACAGTTGCAAAGTTATTAAGGTGCAAAATTTGGGGGTTTAACATAGAAATGGCTCCTCAACCCTAACTATGGTAGCACTACGTGCTACCATAATATATATATATATATATATATATATACACACATATACAGATTGATAGCTAAACAGACACAGTGCCCACGGCCATGCATGACCTGGAAGCTGCCTACGTCAACAACATAGGTACCCCACTGCAGTAGTGGGTGAAACACAGTGGGGGGATGCAATGCATGGGACAGGCATAAGGCAAACCTGGTGGGGGTGGGAGGCCATAGGCTGTAGGGTCACTAAGATATGCAGCATATCCAGTAGATAGGGAACAGGGCAGACTGGTTGGGCCAGGCAGTCCTTTTCTGCTGTCATGGTCCCTGTTCCAGCGTATGCCTGTAACACCCTGGTAGGCTAGTGTCAGCCAGGCCAGCATGATCCTCGACCTCCAGTAGCCTCAAAATACACTGAAACCCCTCATGTTCCAGTGGTCCTCCAAGCACAGCTCCCAACCCCTGTTGAAAATGAAATCAATAACTTTTCCCTGGTAGTCTAGTGGTCCCCCCACCCCCACGCACATATCTTGACCCCCGTTCACATCTAAATATTAAATATTTCCCTGGTAGTCTAGTGGTCCCCCCACGAACGTATCCTGACCCCTGTTCACATTTAAAAATGAACATTTTCCCTGGTAGTCTAGTAGTTTCCCACCCCCACACACGTATCCCGACCCCCATTCACATATAAAAATGAACATTATCCTTGGTAGTCTAGTGGTCCCCCACCCCACGAACGTATCCGACCCCATTCACATATAAAAATTAAATATTTCCCTGGTAGTCTAGTGGTCCCCCAACCCCGATGCACATATCCCAACCCCTTTGCACATCTCTATCAAACCCTTTCCTTCCCTGGTAGTCTAGTGGCCCCCCTACCTGGCAGTAACACCCGCTGATGCCAAAACAGTCTGAGAACAGAGCTGGTGACCGGCTCAGCCCTCCTTTCACCACCACGGCCAGCCGACGACTGAGCTTCCTACCTCGCAAAATTGTAATGAATGGTCATAACTGGCATTTTTTCATATTTTGACCCCAGAATTTCAACATGGTCTTCTTATGGCCTCACCTCATAAACTCTATAGGTGAAAATGTTCAAATCCATGCCAAAACTCCATTCTGCACCACAGGAGTGAAAACACATTTCAGGCAGGATGTGAACAAGCATTTGTCAATGCCAAATGTTTGCTTGCTTTTATTGGCATTGGTAGTGCAGGTTGTTAGAGAGATGCATAATAGGAATAGCAGTGAAGTACTGAAGTAAAGCCAACCCCCAACCCCATTCTGCAGAGACTGACAGGTGTTGGAGGTGTGCCTTTAGGTCGTCGACCATAACACTCATGCCTTTCCACCTCACCCTACCCTGCAGACACCGACAGGTGTCGCAGTGTTCCTTGAAATCTTCAGCCCTTATGCTCGCCCTATTCCATAAGGAAATAAGCTGAGATGGGTGCAGTATAGGAGAATGGGGTGAACGTTAGGGCCGAAGACCCCAAGGCACACCCCTCAATGCCTGTCAGTGGCTGCAGGCAGGGGTGGGACGGGGTGAACATTATGGCCGCATCTGCACCCCACGCCACACCCCTGATGCTTGCCAGTTCAGGCAGGGTGGGCATTATGGTTGGAAACCCTAATGCCCCTGGTGTTTGTTGCTATTTTTGCTCCAAATTTTCAGCATGTACTTTTTGGAACCCCACCTCATGAACAGTGGCAGTATCATTCCATTACTCAAGTTCAAGTTCAAGTTTAAGTTTGTTGCAGGAGAAAACTCCATTGAGCAAGCTCATTCACAAGGAGGTCCTGATACATACATACAGACAAGGCAGAAACTACATACAACATTAATTTCATAGTGCATGCTTAAAGTGCTTCAACAGGAAACAATGCATCCAATCGCCTAACAAGTTTGCTAGTCCCTGTAATTAGGACCATTGTAAACAGATGGGTCAAGACAGCTCAGGCCTTAGCGGCAGCTACACATGTCTTTTATTTTTGCATTGGATAGCAATTTGAAGAGGCTAAGCGAGACTAGCATGGGAAGCTTCAATGATATTTGCAACTGGTTCCAGATGGTGGGGAGGGTGACTGAGAAGGCATGTTTGCCCAGATTGGTGCAGGTATATGGGACCTTTAATGCTAAGTAGTCTAAATTCCTAAGTGAGTATACGCTGTGGGCAGTCTGAATAAGGGAGGCTAGGTAACTAGGTAGTTTGTGGAGAAGGAGTTTTATGGTCCAGGTGCTGGTGAGGAACATACATCTGGTAGTGATCGCTGTCCAGCCTACAGTTGAATATAAGTTACAGTGATGCGTCTGAAATGGGGAATTCATAATGAAATGCAATGCCCAGTGGTAAAGGATGTCCAATTTCCTTAGATTAGAATTTGTAGATGATGTGTAAATTATGTCCCCATAGTCAAGTAGCTGGAGGAACGTGGCTTGTACAAGCCTGGTTCTAATGTCCAGCGGGAAGAGTGTTCTGTTTCGGAACAGAATACCAAGTCATATTTTTAACCTTCTGGCAAGGTCATCTATATGTTCCGAGAAAGTGATCTTATTGTCAGTCCAGAACCTGAGATATTTGAACTTCAGGGTAACTTCGAGTGGTTCACCTAGAGATGTAACTAGAAATTCATTCGACATGGTGGAAGTGGGTGAGGGCACCGTATTGGGAGAGAATATCATAGCTTTGCTTTTTTTAGCATTAAGAAGTCTGGCATTGATGAGGTTAGTTTCGAGTTGGGCAAAGTCCGCTTGAAGGATCTCCCTGACCTTGGATAGAGATGCTGCAGAAGTATAGAGAACTGTGTAATCAGCAAAGAAGTGAAGTTTCAATTGGGATATATGGCGGTCAAGAGCATTAATGTATATGGAGAAGAGGATAGGACCTAATATAGAACCTTGTGGGACTCCTCTAGTGATTGGTAGAGGGGAGGAGAACGCACCATCGGCTTTAATTTTTTGCGTCCTCCCTGAAAGATAACTGCTGAACCACTGTATGGTCGTTGGGGTAGCACCTATATTGGCAAGACTGTATTTGATTATGGAGTGGTCTACTGTGTCGAATGCCTTGCTGAGGTCTAAGAAGACAGCCCCCGTGATCTTCTTAGAATCCATTGCAGTGATCCAGTCATCAGTCACTTTGGCGAGGGCAGTAACAGTACTGTGGCTGAAATGGAAACCAGATTGAACTGGGTTCAGGAGCGAGAAGATTTCCATATGTTGCTTTAATTGTGCAAAGATCAGTTTTTTGAAGACTTTGGAGAGGACTGGAAGGATCGAAATGGGTCTGTAGTTATTTAGGTCACAAGGGTCCCCTGATTTAAATAGCGGAAGGATGTGGGCTAGCTTCCAGTATGATGGGATGACAGAGGAAGAAATAGAAAGATTAAAAATATGGAGGATGGGGGCAGTGAGATGGGGGGAATCCGAGTTTTAAGAAGAGAGGTTCGATACCATCATTTCCTGCACTTTTTTTGGTGTCTAGCTTGATAAGGGCATCTTCCACTTCTTTAAAGCTGATAGGGCAGAGCCATAAAGGGCAGCTTGATGCTGATATGTCAGGGTCTGAGTTAGCCTTTCTATTCACTCGTGTCGCATAGGGGGATGAATCAAATGCCAGTCCAGCGGTGGCAAAGTGAGAGTTAAATTCTTCTAAGATTTGGCCACTATCTTCAATGGTCACATTGCTTTTAATGATTTTAGAAGGTAAGGGTGAGGCCACCGGTTTACCTTCGATTGACTTCAAGGTCTTCCAAATTTTCTGTGCATCCCCCCCTTGGCCTGTTCTAGCGTGGACACATAGTAATTGGCTTTGACAGAATGGATAAGCTTGACGCAAGCATTCCTCGAGGTTCAAAAAGCCTGCCAGTCTATTGTGCTTTTGGTATGCCTCGCCTTTGCCCATAGCTTGTCATGCTCAGAGAGGGCAGACTTGAGCTCTGGGGAGAACCAGAGGTGAGAGAACTTCCACGTCCTGACTTTAATGATCGGCGCGTGTGTTTATTTTCTATATGGATGAGATTCTCATTTAGGACTGTGACCGCCTCATCTGAAGTTGTGGTGAGGTATAGGCTCTGCCATCTAATCTTACTAAGGTCACTTAAGAAATATGCTGGTAGAAATTTTCTGAATGACCATTTGATTATGAACTTGGTCTGATTTTGTGCTTTTGCTTGAGACCTAATACATACTACTATTCCATGGTTGCTCATGTCGCTGTGAAATGCTGCTGTACAGAGGAGTTTGTTAGGGTGGGTAGTAGGAATAAAGTCAAGAATGGAGCTATTCCCAGCGCTAACCTTATTTGTCCTAGTTGGCTCGGTCACTACTTGGGTAAGTCCCAATTCATCGCATAGCGATTTGAGGGTTTGAGATTTGTGTGTGAGCCAGTTAAGGTTAAAGTCCCCAAGGATTAAAACTTTGGTATTCGCAGAGGCAGTTAAGGATTTCAAGGACTCCAAAATGTCTGTACCACCATTAGGGGGCCTATGACCATCTAAGAATATAATACATTCCTTAGATGGTAGGTGTAGTTTTAAGGAGATTAATTCATATTCCTTGTGCTTAGTACTGCAAAGAAGTTCACTAACTGTGAATTTAGTTTTTACATATATAGCTACTCTCCCTCCTCTGGATACTCTATCTGCTCTGTACAGATTGTAACCCAGGAGAAAGACTCGTTGGTCCAGAATTTATTTTTTTTAACCAGGATTCCGTGACGACAATGAGATCGGGCTTTGTGTAAAGGGCCCAAACTTGCAGTTGGTCAATATTTTTTGTAAGGTTTACTATACTGACTAACATTATTTTGAGGCCTGAGGCTGCCGCATACTCTGTTGGTGAGCTAAACAGTAAGCAAGGGCCTGGATTTACCTCGACATTGCCTGAGCAGAGTAGGAGCAGGAGGAGTAATTTTTGAAGTGTATAAGTGAAGCACCTGAGCTCTTTATTCCTTAAGCGATGTTTGTTGGGATCTAGAGATGTACGCGTGACATTGCTGGAGGGCTTTAGTGAGAAGTGATTCTGCATGTGAAGCAAAGGGAATGCAGAAGCCACGAGTGGCAATGAGAGCAGCAGATTTGAGGATATTGGCGAGAAGACGGGGGGGTGCTGGACGAGGAAAGGTGCAACGGCAAGTGTCTTGAGTGGCAGGATATAGTAGGTCAGGTATCATTTCAGAGAATGGCTCCTCGATGGTGTACAGAGTAGGAGGTACACAGCAACAGAGCAGTAGAAAGCTAAGAGTGTAGTAAGCCATAGTTTTGGTAAAAAAAAAAAAGGTGATTTTGCACAGCGAATGTGCCATTCAGTGTCACAGGTGTGAAAGCACATTTCAGGGAGGATGTGAAAAATGACAGCAGTACTGTTCATGAGGAGGTGTGAAGAAATGGCAATGTTGAAAATCTGGAGTGAAAATATAAAAAAGTGCTGAAGTTATGAGTGTGCATAGAAACTGTGCAATGCACACTTGTTATGCAGTAATTTTTTGAAATGTTTTCACCAAATTTTCAACATGGACTTTTTGGGACCTCCCCTAATGAACAGTGGCACTGTGATTTCGTCAATCTTTTCCTAAAGTTGATTTTGCACAGTGACCACACCATTCTGTGCCACAGGTGCAAAAACACATTTCAGGAAGGATGCAAAAAATGACAGCTGCACTGTTCATAAGGGGGTGTGAAAAAATGCCAATGTTGGAAATTTGGAGTGAAAATATAAAAAATTGATGAAGTTACGAAAGTGCGTAGAAACTGCACAATGGACGCTCTTAACGCAGTCATTTTTCAGAGTTTTTTCAACAAATTTTCAACAAGGGCTTTTTGGGACCGCATCTCATGAACAGTGGCACTGTTATTTTGTTAATAGGTCCCGAAAGGTGATTCCGTGCAACAACCGCGAAATCACCTTTCAGGACTGAGAAACAAATTGACAGTGCCAGTGTTCATGAGTTGGGGTCCCAAGAACCCCGAGTTGAAAATTTGGGACCAAAACTCCCAAAACTGGCTGAGATATCAACCTAAACTGAAGCCCTCCGATCCACTGCCATTAGAGGGCTTACCATCATTTCTTCCGTTTCTGGTTGATCTTTGAAAAGTGCAGACATGTTCCTGGTCCACAGAAGATTGCTGCTCCTGCCCTCTGGAGGTATGTATGTGTGAGGGGGGTGTGGGGAGGTGGGTTGCGAAGACGGAGGGTGTGGGTTGGGGAGGGGGAACCGCAGTAACCATGAGGGACCGGTTTCTCTTTATTCAGGTTTAAAAAAATAAATACGTCATGGGACTGTTTTCATATTTACAGGTGAAATATTACAAAATGGATTTCGGCACACTGGGGTGGGCTCCCAATGTGCCAGAGTGCTGACCCAGGGATTGGGCACTCCGAGGTCAGCTGACAACATAGGGGCATGGGGGGTACATCCGACGCTGGGAGTGGGCATCCCAGTGTCAGAAACAGCAAAGAAGTATTTTATGGCACACTGGGGTGGGCTCCCAGTGTGCCACATTAATAGGGGGAGGGGGGGATACATGCTGACATGGGGATTAAGCACCGCAGTTTTGGCAGGGGACAAAGAACAGAGGGTGCAGGGCAGGCAGCAGCAGTGGGAGGGAGCTAATTTGTTCTCCTGCTGTGTGACTGGTTTGGAGGGAGGAGGGACATAGAAACATAGAAGCTGATGGCAGATAAGGACTGCAAGGCCCATCCAGTCTGCCCATTTCTTTTTCTACCTTATGAATGTATCATAGGTCTTTACTCTGTCAATGGCCTATCTATTCATACTCATCTGTATTGCTTCCTTATGCCTATCACATGGCTGTTTGAAGCCCTGCACTGTATTCATATCCACCACTTCCTAAGGTAGGCTGTTCCATGCATCCACCACCCTTTCTGTGAAAAAGAACTTCCTTAAATTACCCCTTAATTGGCCTCCCTCTAATCTCATGCTGTGTACTCTTGTCCTGCAATTCTTCTTATATTGAAACATGTTAGACTCTTTCACCATGTTAATGCCCTTAAGGTGTTTGAATGTTTTGATCATATCACCTCTCTTCCTACTTTGCTCTATGGTATACATATTGAGCTCCATTAATCTGTCCTCATACTTTCTGATGCAGTCCCTGCATCATTTTAGTTGCCCTTCTCTGGACTGCCTCCATTTTGTTAATGTCCTTGTGAAGGTGCGGCCTCCAGTACTGCATGCAATACCCCAGATGGGGCTTATCGAGTGTCTTATAAACAGGGATAATTACCTCCCTCTTACAACTTCTGATACCCCTATTAATACACCCCAATATCCCCCTAGCCTTACCTACTGTTTTAGTGGTCTGCTTGGATGATTTCAGGTCATCTGTGATGATGATGCCCAAGTCTCTTTCTTCCCTTGTGATTGCCAGCAACTCCCCTCCCAACCTATAAGTGGCTTCAGGGTTTCTCTTCCCTATGTGCATGATCTTGCACTTCTTTGTGTTAAACCCCAGTTGCCACTCTTCTAACCATTTTGCCAGTTTATCCAGATCTCTTCTCATTCTGCCCACCCCATCTGGATCATCTATTCTGTAGCAAATCTTGGTGTCATCTGCAAACAGAAAAACCTTACCCTCCAGTCCATCTGCAATGTCACTGATGAAGATATTGAAGAGGACTGGTCCCAGGACTGATCCCTGTGGTACCCCACTTGTGACTTACATCTCTTCTGATTGTATACTGTTTATCACCAGTCTCTGTTTTCTGCCCATCAATCAGTTTGCCACTCAGTTGACCAACTTCTGACCCACCCCAAGCCTACCCAGCTTATTAATCAATCTTCTATGTGGAACAGTAGCGAAAGCTTTGCTGAAGTCAAGGCAGGTGACATCAACTGCTCCCCCTTGGTCCACCACTCTGGTTACCCAGTCAAAGAAATATATGAGATTAGTTTGACAGGACCTTCCTGTTGTAAACCCATGCTGTCTTGGATCCTGTGCTCCTATGGGTTCCAGGTGTTGCACTATCCTTTCCTTAAGGAGAGCCTCCATAATCTTGCCCACTACTGAGGTAAGACTGACTGGTCTGTAGTTCTCTGCCTCCTCCCTGCTACAATTCTTGTGCAGCAGGATCACTTGGGCCCTTCTCCAGTCTTCTGGGACCTCTCCTGTGCTCAGAGACTCACTAAACAGTTCTGATAATGGCTTTGCTTTTTCCACCCTTAGCTCCTTTAGTACCCTGGGATGTATGCCATCAGGTCCCATTGTCTTGTCCACCTGGAGTTTAGTGATCTCTTGTAGGACCCTTTCTTTTGTGAAGGGACTAGTGCACACCTCCCTCCCCCTTGTGTCAATGGTACTGAGCTGTGGGCCCTGCCCTGCCTTCTCCTCCTCAGTAAATACTGAGCAGAAGTATTTATTTAGGATAGATGCTTTTCCTTGGTCCTCCTCCTCACACTCTCCCTTATCCCCTTTGATCTTAGCAATACCCCCTCCGACTTTCTCCTTTCACTAATGTATCTACAGAAAGTCTTGTCACCTCCTTTTACTGTTTGTGCTAGTGTTTCCTTGGTTTCAGCCTTTGCCTGCCTTACTGCCTTCCCTGTTTCCTTTAGGGAAGTTTGGTATGCTTCCCTATCTTCATCCCGCTGCATTCCCTAATATTTCCTGAAGGCCAGCCTTTTGGCTCTTAACTTTTCTGCTACTGTTTTTAAGAACCAAAGTGGTTTCCTTCTTCTTTTGCTCTTGCTTTTCTCTCTAACACAATGGGATGTTGCTTCAAGTATTGCATCCTTAATGCTTGTCCACTTTTCCTGTACCCCCCCACCCGTATTTCTTCTTGCTAGGGCTAGCTGAACTCTGTTGGCCATCTTATCAAAGTCAGCTCCTCTGAAGTCCCATATTTTTGCCTTGGAATGGGATGATTTAGTTCTAGTGGCCAAATTGAACCATACCATGTAATGGTCACTGGCCCCCAGGTGACCTTCTACCTGGAGATCTGTGATCCTTTCCCCGTTAGTCAGTACTAGATCTAGGATAGCCCTGTCTCTTGTGGGTTGTTCTACCAGTTGTTTGAGGCCCTCCTCTGCAGGGAATCCCCTATGTGTCTAATTCTGGAAGATGTTCCTGCTGGTATTGATCAGTCTGTATCTGGCATGTTGAAGTCTCCCATTTTCAGAACCTCCCCTTTAGCTGTCATGTTTTGTACATCTTCTAAGAGTAATGTGTCTATGTCCTCCCCCTGGTCTGGAGGCCTGTACACAACTCCTGTTTATATGGCTGTCCCATTTCCTGTTTCCAGGGTGACCCACAGTTCTTCTGGCTCCTTATGTGTATTCTGAATTTCTGTAGCTTTGATATTTTCATTGACATAAAGGGCCCTCGGTCTCTTCTGAACAGTACATAGCCGGGTACTGAAGCCTCCCAAGTGTGGTTACTGGTGAACCATGTCTCATTAATGGCTACTATGTCCAGTTTAGCCTCTGTCATTGTTGCCTGCAGGTCTGGGATCTTGTTTCCAAGACTGCAAGCATTTGTGTACATGATTTTCCATTGGCCAGATTTCAGTGTTTTAGTTGTTGGGCGAGTTCTGGTGTTTCCCCTGTGCAATGTATGGGGAGCCGGACCATTTTCCTTACCAGGTGATGCAAATAAACTACAAACATGCTGAACTCCTGTTTGATTACTAGCTGAGGGGGGAGGGATGTTCTTCCCATTTGACATATAGGGTGCTGCACCCCTCTCCCCATTTGCTAGTTTAAATATTCTGCAAAGACATCAAACTTCTGCCCCAATGCACTGACTCCCTCCTTAATCAGATGCAGTCAATCTAATTTAAAGAACTTTCGCTCCCAAAACTGTTGCCAGTTACCTGCAAATTTGTGTCCTTTTTCCTGGCACCAGCCCTTGAGCCATATGTTTAGCTTCCCTGTCTCCCCTTCTCTGACCTTCTGTCCATCTGCCCCCCTCTACCAGACTGGCAGGATGTGAGAGAAGGAGATGCCAGACAAAATGGATGATTGTTTGTCACCCAGTCTGGTCAGGTGTTCCTTGGTGTCTGCAACTGAGACAGCTAGTGAGATTGTCAGTCCCTATGTGTACCAGGACGACAATGTTATCTCCTGCTTCCTGCACGATTTTAGCAATGTGGTCAGTGTCTCTCCATGCTGATGTACCTGAGAGACATCTGACCATTATCCCTAGCTGGAGATAGGTATCAACTCCCCGAATCAAGGAGTCTCCTATGATCAGAAGTGTTTTGGATTTCCCTATTGCCTTTCTTGTTTTGGTTCCTGTTTTGGGCGAGTTTTGTTGTGCTAGCTCCTGTGCTGCAGTGTGCTGTGCCCCTTTGTTTGATTTTGGAGATAGAGGCAGATACACTACCTGTTTATAGTTTTTATATGGTTTATGGAGGTGATACGTTGGAGAGCACCAAGTGATGGTGCACCCAATTTGCCCCTCCTAACACCCTGCCAGCCTCCCAGACCAACTACTCTTTGCAGCTGAGGTGCTTTTGTTGGACGTTGGAGAAATGTCAGGCAGTTCTTATAATATATTTCCTCCTAAATATGTGATTTGAGGTGCACAATCTCTGCCATGCTGCCATGCTGCCTGTAGCTGAGCCCTTAGATCTCCTAAGTCCAGCATGTAGGACAGTGTCCTAAATCCTGTATAACTGCCCTTTTGAAAAGTGTCCTGCAGTACCTGCAGTTAATAATATCCCTTCCAGATGAGTTTCTGGATTTATAACATGGTCGTAGTAATTAGAAGGATGAAAATGAAAGCAAAAGCTTGATTTTGTGTTTTGTTTGTTTGTTTTTGTATAACTTGTTATAACAAGTTAAATTACTTGTACCCCTGTAAATGAGGTCACTGTGTGGATACTTGTCTGATCCTCCTTTTCCTGCTTTGTTACAGGAAAGGTCACAACTGTGTTACCCTATAAAAGGAGTGTAGCATGGGGTGGTTGGGGATGGGGGTGGGTGGCTGCCGGAAAAGAAGAACCACAGATGAATGGAAAAAGGAGATGAGAGCAAAAACAATCAACCAACAACAAATGCAGTAGCCCTGAAATCTTAGTCTAATGATAGATACAACTGTAAAACCTGTAAAGCACCACCTGTTGCTGCAAAGATGAAACTGCTCCTGATTGCAGTGGCAGATTTCCTGGAGGGTATGGGGCAGGTAGCAGCAGAGGGAGGGAGCTGCAGATTTCTTTCAAGTGCGGTGCTTGCTCTGAAACTACCATCACCAGCAGCTTCAGCATTAATTGGTGGCTGACGGACGTGCCCATTAAAGCACCCACTGGATTGGCCACAACACTGCCACACTTCTGCAATGGTCTACTACTTCAATATGTTTTTTCTGCACTGTGAGCACAAGCAAACATAAAAATGACAGTTGTACTGTTCATGAGATGGTGTGAAAAAATGGCTATGTTGAAAATTTGGAGTCAAAATATTGAAAATTACCAAAGTTATGCATATGCATAGAATAATTTTAACAGACATGCATAACTCAGCCATTTTTAGTTGTTTTTTTTTACCAGATTTTAAACATGGCCTTTTTGGAACCCCACGTCATGAACACTGGTGATTAAATTATGTTATTCAGTCCCAAAAGGTTTTTTTCATGCAGCAATTGCAAAATCACCTTCCAGGCCTGATTAACAAAATGACAGTGCCAGTGTTCATGAGGTTGGGTCCCAAACAAACCATGTTGAAAAGTTGATGAAAACATTCCTAAAAATGGCAAAGTTATGAACATAAGTTCAAAACACCTTTGCAATACATTATACGGCACTTACCTTTATTCCTAAGTTCACAGTTCAGATTTGAAGAGTGCAAACATGTCTCAGTCCACAGAAGATGACAGTGTACAACCTCTGGTGGTAAGTATAGTGTAAGGGGGTGTCTGGGGTGGTGGATGCTCAGTGGGAGGATCAGGATGGGGGAGGAGAACAGCGGGAATGATGAGGGGCCATTTTCTTTTTTTCAGATAAAAAAAAAATGTGGGAGGACTGTTTTCTTCTTACAGGTACAATTAAAATAAATATTTCAGGACACTGGGAGTGGGATACCCAGTGTCCCACACTGCTGGGGGTGCTTGTAATACTGACTCAGGGATTGGCACATTCTGTCAAACAACAGGCTGCAGTAGTGGAGACCAAAGTAAAAATTAGGGGAGGGCAATCGGACAGTGGGGGTGCCACTAGACACCAGGGACAGTGATCGGAGGGTGGGGGGGATGGCAATAGACACCAAGAACAGTGGTCAGAGGGTGGGAGATGCCACTAGACATCAGGTAAAAGGGCAGATCACAGCTAACACTGTAGCCGGCAGCACAACTTCAGCTGTAAATGTGGAAGTCAGAAATTCCCTCTGTTCTCATACAGAGAACACCTGGGAAGCACTCCTCTCACTAAACTGTGTACCCGGGATGTTGGGTACCCAGAAAACGTATTTCTGGGCTACATGAAAAAATAACAAACATCAGAATCTTGCTAAACAGGTCCTGTTTATCTTGGTTCTGATGTTTGTTTTTTTAAATCAAAATAGTTTTATGTATTTTCCATGTTTCTCAGTTCATGGAAAAAATTAATGAGATGGCAGTTGGCACGGCACCAGAAATGTTTGGTGCCCTGCCAATTCAGTGGTGTGAATCAAAAACCAGCATTTGCGGCATCAGTTTTTTACTTTCGTCACTGAATGTTAACTCAAATACCCTACTGTGCATGCTCAAGTCGGAAAACACTAAAATTTAAAGCCTTATTACTCTGGAACTCTTTAATATTGTTTCACCAGACCTCGCAAAAGCATTACCTTGTAACATGACAAATGTCCCCTGCAAGTCTGAGATAAAATGTCCACTCCATATAGGCTGTAGGCGAGAGCAAAAAACAATCTTGAGAATATGAAAAAAAATTAGACATTTACAAAAAATTACACATCTGTATCTCAGAAACAGCACAAGCTGCCATCACAAAAAAATTCCACACATTAAGAGTGTGTCTCCTAAACAACACATACAACATTTCAGCTCATTTTGTCAAAGGGATCCAAAGACATTATTATGCAAAGTTAGGGGTTTAACAGGGAACACCCAACTCAACCCTATAGGGCCACTATCGCACCCCTATAATTAGAGGTTTCCAGTTTCTTAACATTATATTGAATTTTGCTGCTGCCAGGATGGCAGGAGATGAACATGATAGACTCTTTTCTGTCTAGCATTTCCTTCCAAAGTCCCTTTTTACACTGAATGTATCTATGTTCTCATTTTCATGTTTGGTTGCCTAAGACTGAGGCACAGTGTCATTAATGGGACCTAATACTGTAATTCTGTGTTCAGAATGTTTTTTTTGTGAGGTGACATGGCCAGCTATGAGTTAAGTTATAAACTGTGACTTTTATGGTCATCAGAAAATAGTTCTGGCTACTCCCCAAGAACTCTACACATCAAGATCTCGATGGTTGGAGAGATGGTCAGAGGTGTGGCAACTAAGGTTTAACACAAAGAAGTGCAAAAGCATACATGTGGGGAGCAGGAACCCTGGAGCAAGCTACAGCCTGGGGGGAGAACTGTTGGCAGTTACTAAGGAAGAGAGGGACTTGGGGATCATAATCACAGATGACCTGAAGGCCATGAGGCAGATGGCTATGGTGGTGGGAAATGCCACTGGGATGTTGGGGTGTATTGGAAGGGGAATTGCAAGCTGAAGGAGGGAAGTAATAGTTACACTACAAGACCCTGGTGAGGCCTCACCTTGAGTACTGTGTCCAGTTCTGGAGGCCACACCTTCGTAAGGACATTGACAAACCAGCGATGGCGCAGAGGAGGGCGACCAAAATGGTGAAGGGTCTACATCACAAGCATTATGAGGAAAGAGTCAGAGACCTCTATTTGTACATGAGCAAAGGAGGGAGAGAGATGACATGATAGAAATGTTCAAATACTTCAAGGGCATGAACAAGGTGAAAGGGGACAACATATTCCAGTTTAAAAGTAGTACCAGAATAAGAGGACATGACATGAGACTGATGGGTGACCACATAAGGGGAAATGTCAGGAAGTTCTTTTTTATGGAGAGGGCAGTGGATGCATGAAATAGCCTGCCACAGGAAGTAGTGGCCACCCGTATGGTGACAGGCTTCAAACATGCACAGGACAGGAATAAAGGAATATTAGAGATAGGAGGAAAACGCTAAAGCCAATAACCAGATAGGGTCACTGGCCACTTTATCAGGTAGCATAAACAGGCAGACTGGATGGACCTGGCAGCCCTTATCGGCCGACAATGTCTATGTATCTATGTAACTCACTGTAGTTTTGTGATGTAGTAAGAGTGTAGAAAATATTGGTTGCAGATAAGGTTATTCGTAATCCATACGGTCACTGAAATTATGATTTCTGTGAAAAAATTCTCACTAGACATAAAAATATTGTATGGATTGAATTTGACATTTTTATGTCGTAAAGCTGAAAAATAACTAAAGTATCATGCTGTCCACTTTATCTGGGATGGTGGTGCAGCTCTTAGAGACTGGGGATTACAAGCAGGATATAAAAATGCAAATTGATTTTAATTTCAAAATCCCATGAGTAGATATAATTGCTGACAAATACTGCTGCAAGAAATTTAAGAATTCTTACAAACATGGGCAACGAATGTTCTATGTCTCATGGTCAAAACACAAATAACCATTATTTATTAATTATCTTATGACTGCACACCTTACCGGAACAACATAATTGTTCACAAATAAATCACTTTTTACATACAGGATACCATACTCCAGGTGAAGCAGTGATAAGAAAATAATCCATTTCTCATATGGTTGTGGTTCTCTGTTATACTTTGTGCCTAACAACCACCTGAGGTGTGCATTACTCCTTTATGACAGTATACCCTGTCTTGTGTTAAATTACTATCTTTCTGCTTTTTGTAGTTTTTGCCTGGACCTTACTGGTCCATGCTGGAAGCTCTGCATTTCCATGCCCTCCCCCCCCAAAAAAGGAATTGTGACTCAGTTGCTACCGGGCACTGGAATAATGAACTGTTATAATTGCAGTTGCTAACTCAGGGAGTTGCAGTAGAACTCATACATTGGTCCAACTCACAGATCATAATAAGATGCATGTTCTTTGTGTCAAATGGTCCATGCACCAATCATCAGTCTTGACCCAAGGTCCAGCACATCAATTTGAGGCATTGGAAATTGGCAGTCTGCACAGTGGCAAAAGTCATAGACTTTCATGAAATACTTGTGACACTGGTTTTCAGAGCTGTGAATCTATAATCTGTATTGCATGATTTTACTATAACTTTATTCCTGCACTATCACAGTACTTTGTTTTATTTCATTTGCTGTATGATGTGTAGATAGATAGATAGATAGATAGATAGATAGATAGATAGATAGATAGATAGATAGATAGATAGATAGATAGATGGATGGATGGATGGATAGATGGAAGGATAGACAGAGGTTAGAGCATGGCAGTGCCCTAGTCATAAGGTAATGAAAACTGTTTAACCTTAAACCCCTATTTTTTCACCTTAATACAATAACTTTCTCTTGACAGAAGCTTGAAGTGTATCACGTGTGCTCTAGGGTCAGGATGCCCTGATCCTGAAAATTTGGTAATGATCGGGTCAGCGGTTTGAAAGTTGTAAAGGGTTGAAAATACATGTAGGTATGAAAATTAAGACTTTTTTTGATCAGCTACTGTATAGCTCCAAAATGGCTTGCAGCTGAAACCTGAAACTTTCAGGTTTATTACAGCTGGACCCAAGGAGATGCCTTTGATAGTAGCTTTAATGAAAAAAAATATAGTTTTTAAATTATTAGTAAAAGTAAATCCCATTTTATACATGTACAGAATGATTTGTCTTTTTGTAATTAAAAATTTACTGAACTTTTAAGAATTGCCTCTAGTCATAATTCATTGTTTAAAATGAAAACAAGCTAGTCATAACTTATTACTAGTTCGGTGCATAGGGTAGGATTTGTTCTGATCTATAGATTCAAAGTATTTAAGTACTCTGTAGTGGATTGCCTTTGCAAAGTGAGAGACTGGAAAGGCATGCCCCCCTTCATGTGTCTGTGCTTGGTCCAGGTTTTAGCGGTCCATGTGGTGGGATTGGGAGTTGATACCCCTTGGGTATATGGCAGTGTGGCAAATGTAGGTAGTTCCCCCAAATCACCCAGTAGTGGTCCAGTTTGTCCATGACACTAAACTGTACACATTCATAGCATGTCATCTTACCCAATTCTAAGAGCCATTCCCTAGCTTGTGGGGGATCTGTCTGTTTCCAGTGCCACATAATTACTCACTTAGCTGTGATGAGCACATTGGTCATCCACCTTGATGGGTCTGGGTGCAAGAAGGGTTGGTAGGATCAACTCTCAAGAGTACCCAGGCTGCATTGAGGTTTACAAGTTATTTCACTGTTGTTTCAAAGATTGCCTTTTCTTGTGTCCAGTATTTTGTTACTTTGCCAAATGTCCATAGTAGGTACGTTATAGAGCCTGTGTTACGAGGTTCGCCTCCAACATTTATCAGATGTTATGAAGCCCCATTTAAGTAGCTTTTGTAGTGTTCTTTGCCATCTGTGTAGTATTTTGAATTGTGTGAATTTATTCTGAGTGTCTTTTAGATCTCTCTTAAATACTGAGGAGATGTATGCCCAGTTCCTCTCTTCATTTCTGTTGAGTTGGTAACGTGAGGCCTGACAGTTGTGAGACTAGATATTTATAAATCAGGCTGCTGGATATTTTCCATTGAGAGCCTCCATTGAGAAGAATATCCAGTGAGTTATAATACACAGCCTTATATGCTTGTCCCAGGTCAGTTTGCAGTTCATGCCTTTGTTTTAGGTAACGTCGTTGTTAATTATTAAGTAGTTTAAATTCTGCCTGCAGCTGTGCAAAGGATTTAAGTATCCTTGTTCGATGGTATATGAGGTCATCTAAGTGTCTGACACTTTGGCCTTTCCAGAGGCCCCAATGCAGAGGTTGAAGTCTATGTTTAGCCTATCATTGTGCCATATTGTGAAGTGTGGGGCTCTCCAATATGACCACCTAAGTGTTTAGTCAACCACGTCAATTTTTTTTAGAATGGTGGCTAGTGGGGTGAGAATTAAGGCTGGTTGGTATAGGTTTGAAGACAGTGGTACCATGGGAAAGATGTCCTAGGATATGCTCCTCACAAACTGTCCATTTGGGTCAAAGTTGGGGGTGGCAGATGCAATTGACTTGTCTTAACTGAAACAAATCATGCACTTTATGTTTCAGCATGAAATTCAGTAAGTTATACCCTCTCCCACAATATGGCTTGTTGCTGTAATTTCTTAAGGCTTAGTGCGTCTTTTCCCCAAACAAAATTAACCATCTGACTTTGCAGTTGTGATAGTAGATATTGTGGTACTGTCACTGGGAGTTATCCAGTGTGTACATACTTTTGGGTGCTGCCATTATCTTATGGTCATGTGCTCTTACCCAGTGTGAGAGGTGCAGATGATGCTGTCACCCCGACACTCTCTCTCTCTGGACCTTTAATGAGGGGGTAGATTCAGATGCCCTAAGCAGCCTATATCCCAGTTGAAGTCAATCCCTAGGTATTTGAGGAAGTCTTTAGCCAGGGAATGCCCCCAAGGCTATTACAGGAATTTTGCTATGGTTCGATGTGAGGATGTGATGAGAGGATCACTGAGATATTCAGCTTGTACCCTGGGGGTGCTCCAAAGTAATGTGTAAGATCCAGTAAGGCTGGAATGGAGGTCAGTGGCTGGGTTAGTGTCAGCAGTATCTCATCTGCGTATGCCTGGACTGTATGCTCCTCTCCCATCTGAATGCCATGTAACTTGGGATCCTGTCTAATGCATTGCAACAGGGATTTCATTGCCAGATTGGGAAGAAGCAGTGATAGAGGACACCCTTGCCTGGTTCTCCTGTGCAGTATAAAGGCATCTAACACCATACTGTTTGTGAGGACAGCTGCATGGGCCACATTATACAGAGTTTGAGCTCCTTGGATGAAGCTCACTCCAAACCCAAAGTGCTGCAGTGTTTGAAAGAAAAAAGGCCAAATCAGCCCTATTGAATTCATCCTCTGCATTGAGTGCCACCTATGCTGTGAGTGTATTTGTGGTGTTAGAGTGCCATAGGAGGTTTTATAATCATCTGGTGTTATCTGTGCCTCGTCTTCCAGGGGTAAAACCCATCTGGTCTTTCAAGACTAATGTAGGTAGTACTGATCTCAGTTTAGTTGCCTAGAGTTTAGCATAGCATTTATGATCTGCTGTTATTAGTGAGATTGTGCAGTAGTTGCTGTAACAAGAGGGGTCCTTCCCTAGTTTGGGTAAGAGAGTGATAAGCGTGGTACACATTGATTGTGGGAGTACCCCTGTCTGACCTGCCTCTTACAAGGTAGCTATCAGTATACTTACAATGTATTCTTGAAATGTGCTATAAAATTCAGCAGGAAAGGGGCATAGATTGGATCACTGCCATGATTTCTTCCTCCTTGGGGGGGGGGTTCACCGAGGATTTGCCTTTGCTCCTGAGTGAGGGTGGGAAAGCATAAGAGGGTGAGGAAGGTTTGAATATTTTCTAGTTTTGGTGTACTTCAGAGGAGTAAAGCTTCAGAAAGAAGTCTAGGAAAGCTGCATTTATGCCCTGTGTCTTTATGTGTCAGGTCATCTGGTGTACAGTATATATGGCCAGAATCTTTGTTCTCTCACCTCCTTTTTTAGCTGGTATGCAGCAGGTGTCCAGAGTTTTCCCACCTCCTCCAAGAAGGTCTGTCTGGTCCTCAATAGAGTATATACCACTTTCTGATTCACGTAGACATTGATTTCATGACTAGTGCCCATAATTTCTTGGAGAAAACCTTTGTTGGTGGGATCTGCCCAGTAGGTTGTTTCCAGTGTTCTGAGTTTGGCCTGGAGGGTTTCTGCTTCCCTGTTCAGCTTTTTCTTTAAGAAAGTGGCTTGGCTAATTAGCCTGCCTCTTATAGGTATCCCACCTGATTGTTTATGTGGCTTCACCAGTGTTATTTGCTTCAAGGAACTGCCATATATGAATATATGAACACATGAAATTGCCAGCAGATAAAGGCATTATGGTCTAACAAGTCTGCTCAATTTTGCAGCTAGCAGCCCTTATACTGCAGCTTTCCCTCTCTCCTCATCCCCCGTGACCTTCTCTCTTACCCTGACCCATCCCTTTTTGTAGCAGCACACTGTTCTACAGGATACCACTTCCTTTGGCAATGCATTCCACCCAGACAGCACCCTCCCCATAAAAAAGTGTCTCCTCATTTCCCTCCTGAACCTTCCCCCTTACATTCTCAGATCATGCCCTCAAGTGTCCCTCTCCATCCTTAATTTGAAAAAGACCCTCCGTACCTGTCTTATTTATTCCTTTCATGTATTTGAAGGTTTCAGTCATGTCCCCCCATCCCATCTCTCTTTTAGGGAATACAAGTTCAACTCCCTCAGCCTGCTCTCAAAGGGTAAGTCCCCTAGCCTCTGGATCATTTTTGTTGCCCAGCGCTGCACCACCTCCTCTAACCTAATGTCTTTCTTCAGGTATGGCCACCAGAACTGTATGCAGTACTCCAGGTGTGGTCTAACCAGTGACCAGTATAGCAGCAGGATCACCTCCCCCCTCCTGGAAGATATGCCTCTGGCAATACAACCCAGCATCCTGTTGTCCTTTGCAGCTGCTTTTCTACACTGTGCTGAGTTGTTTATTACTCTCATTATGATTACCCCAGATCCTTCTCCTCTTTCATTTTGGCTAGTTGAATCCCTCCCCCCCAACTGGTAGCTCTTCTTGGGGTTTTTTTGCACTGAAATGTAGCACCTTGCATTTCTTGGCATTGAACCCCAGCTGCCAAGTGTCTGATCAGACCTCCAATTTTGCAAGACCATCTTACAACCCCTGCCACCCCTATAAGTCATCCACTACTGTTCCCATCTTGGTGTCATCTGCAAACAGATGGATCTTGCTCTAGATGCCTATTGAGATGTCTGCTATGAAGATCCCAAATACACTGGCCCCAGTACAGAGCCCTGTGGCACCCTGTTTGTCACTGCCCTGGGAGATGAAGCTCCCCTCCCACCACCACCCTCATCATCCTTGCTGATGCCTCATATGTCTACAGCTAGCTGAGCCCAAAATGGTACATCTTTTAATAGGCTGACTCTCAACCTCCAGTTATCCCTAATGATCTTTAGTGTTCCTGGTGGCACCCAAGTGATGCTCACTGGGACATGATATGAGATAAGGATTTGCCTTTTTCTGAGTCTATAATGTTAGCAATCATGCCTCGTGGTATCAGGCAGAGATTTGTTCTGGTATATATCTGATGAGGCTGTGAGAAGAAGGGGTATTCCCTTCCTTTAGGGTGCACCATTCTCCAGATGTTGATGTACCCCAGTCCTGTGGTCAGTGAGTGCAGTGCGGTAGATGCTTGTCTCCTAGGCCCTTGTGGGGGGTTTGCTCCTGTCCAGGAATCCATCAAGAGTGGTGTACATGCTCCCCATTATGAGTTGCCCTTGTTCTATCTCAGTGAGATGCTGAGCCAGAGAGTGAAAGAAGTTTGGGTGAGGAGAGTTAGGCATGTATACATTGAATAGTGTAACTTTTTCTCCCACTAGTACCCCATTTAAGATAAGAAATCTGTATTCTGAGCTTTGACCTCTTCATCTTCTTTGATGTCCAGCCCTTTACATAGCAGAATTGCCACCCCACAGATTTAGAAGTGTAATGACTGCTGTGGACCTTTGTTACTGATCCCATTCTGAGCTACTCTACCTCTTTTTGTACCAGGTGGGTATCCTGGAGGAAGGCAACGCTGTACCCATTTTGTTCAAGTGGTCCAATGGTAGGTACAGGCTAATTAAATTTAAAAACTCTAATATCATCAGTAGTTTGCATTTCTTCTCCTTTTTAGCAAGCTGTATGTCCTTTGTTATTTCTGCTACTCAGTGGTAGCATTTAGACATGTATCAGAAAAGCTCTTTTCATAAAAAAATGCTGTTCAAGTTAAATTAATTTTAACAGTTGGGCAAGTTAATAGTTCTTTTCAGGAAAAGTCAATCTTTTCATCTACTGACATACTCCAAGCACTTACAGATAGTAACTTCAGAAAAAAAAACATCAATAAGCATGAAGATTCAAATATTTTGGGCAGACTCTACAACTTCAAATGAAGTACTTGCTGAGCGGATTTCATAGATCAATAATAGCTGTCATAAATCAGCTGATCAATTAAAAGCCACCCTCTAACAATAATCACCCTTGATCATAAGCCACAGCTGAAACACTGAATCAGCACTATAAGCTGTGACTTTAGATCAAAGATATATGGAATTTAATGTTCCATGAAAAAAATTATGGGGTTAGTAGCCATGAGTGTGGTTGTGTGGAGTACCTCATCTTACACTGTACTTGTGAATAACAATGAGTGTGCCTAAGTTCCATCCCCCTACAGTAAGGTTTGTTTAAGCAACTCTCCTGTGGGATATGGGCTGATGAACTATGCTAAATCCTGCCCCACAGTGTGTTTATACTGTATCTCAGCACACTGTGCACCACATCTAGTCAGCTAAAGCACAAGTGGAATAGTGATGCAGTAGCAATACACAGAAAGAGAAAAAACAGCATTGCTTTTAACAGTATTGGATGCAGAAAAATCCAAACAGAAACTCTTTGACCTGTGAGAGCCTGTGGTAGGCAGGGGTACAGGCCCCTCAATCTCTTGCTCTCCATGATTTGTGCAGTTAGACACCAAAGTTTTGGGTTCAGTGTCCTAGCCCAATGGCAGACCAGCTGCAGTAGATATCAGTCTAAAGTGCTTTCTTTGAGCTATTCGGCAAGTGGGGAGGGAGGGGGTGAGGGATGAGAGAGGAAAGGAAGATTGTGGGATAGTGGCTGAGGTGTTAATGGGTGCCTTGCTGTGAGAAACATAGTATTTTTTGATGTGATGAAGTCTGCCATTGTAATATGAGTAATCCCCCACAAAACCAGTCTGCTAGTATTACTTCATAGTAGCTTTGTAAATTTGGGATACCAAAAGGGAACTAGGACACCAGTCCCAACTGCTGCTTATGTAACTTGCCCACTAACATGTGTATTGGTCCAAGCTGATTAGCTGATCTTGACACAGTCCTCCAGTGCCCCAAGAGGCAGATGCCACTAGACCCCCTCAAACAGCCCCCCCCAGATTTATTATCCTGGAGGTAGAGGGTCAGAAGTAACTACAGCAAGGTCTCCACTGTCCCAGATTTGCCGATCTATATAGTAATTCTGATTAACTTGACTTGTGGGAAATTACTAGTGGTGTTCACACTCACAGTAGTTATCCTGCAGCAGTAGGCTTGTCCCAATCCTTTGTTTTACTTCTAAGTCAGCATCAGGGTCCCAGAGGGCATCAAAGTCATATATGTGCTCAGTGTATTTAACTACCTAGCTGCTGTGGGGTTTACAATGTAGAGACCCTGTGAGGGGATGACAAAATTGCTGTTGTCTTATGGTATAGGCTGTGTATGTGCAGCAGATTGGGTTGGTGAATCAGTTCCTCCAGAGTAAGGGGTGATCAGGTCCATTACAAGATGAGCCCCATTCTAGCCACCCACATTTCTAAGGAGGGGGGCATATTAAGGTACCTAGCATCAGAAGGGTACACAAGTACTCATAGTAAATTTTCCACTGCTATGATAAGTCTGTCTTAATCTATCCCCTATTATTTTGCCCACTCTGTTTTGATAAGTTTCCCTCACTCAAGATATGCTGTGATGAAGTTGTGCAAAACATCAGCTGCATATCTGCACGTGACATCATCACATGTATGGCAGACTCCCCTCTGAACAAGGTTAATATGTGTACCTGATCTGTTCTGATAAATATAGGAAGTTTCTGAGTGTGGATTTACTGATGTTAGCCAGATTTAAAGTTGTGGAAATTAAATATGACTACTGAGAAAGGGTAGGATCTAACTATGTGCTTGGCTTTTTGTAATAGGGCTCTGGCTCTTGATTTTTGCCTCCATGCAGGTTACCTTTTCCTGTACAATTGCTTGGTTGCATCAAAGAGTTTAGACTTGGGGGTGGCATGCTTCTGCATGATGCCAGGGGTTGCCCAGGATATTGTGGCTACCCAGGAGCCCAGCTGAGATAGCAATCTGGCACTCAACCTCTCACTGAAGATCTTGGATCAATTTAGAGATGTTGGGTATTAACATTGCCACATTCAAAGTTCATAATGTTTTAATGCTTATCCAAACCTCTGCAGTTTAACTTGAGTTGGAGAAGTGAGTGTGTCTGTTCACTAAGGCTAGCCATATTTATTTGTGAGTGCAGGCTATGCTGTTGCAAAGTGCTCCCTGTTTCAGTTTCTAAGCAGCAACTACTAGACCATCCCTCCCACGGGTGTGTGCACGAGAGAGAGAGAGAGAGAGAGAGAGATGAATTTTGCAGTATCACAGAGAGACACTTGGTAGCTGCTGCTCGAATACTAGTCCAGTGAGCCATGGCAGGTCTTGACTGACCAGATGGATTCCCTCCTCCTTACACTGCTGTCAAAAAGAAATGGAGTTTCTGTTAGTTCTGCTTGACTTTGCGGCTAGTGCCTTGCACTCATCTATAACAGCAGTTAAACCGTGACACACCAGAACTCTACCCATTCTAGTGCAACAAATACAGTTCTCAGAGAAATACAGAGAATACCTAAGATAAGACTGTGGTGGGGGGAAGAGAAAGAGAAGCTATATTAAGCAATTTTAGAAGACTACATACAGTAGTTACATGTTGTACAGTAGCAGTTTTAAGTGCAATTACTGTTAAGTTCGTAGTCAAGTGTCTGTGGGCTGGCACCTAGGTGGATCATTCCCAGTGATTTTTGGGACCAGTTGCCCCTCCACAATGTCTGCCTAGGAGGAATCTGATGTTTCTTTGATGTAGCTTGGGACTGCAGCCACAGCTGCAGGTGGCAGGCTGATCCATGACAGATCCTGTCTCAGTGGTGCAGTTGGGCCTTGTTCCTTTCTCTTACAATCAGGTTCCTTGGCCAAATCTGTATTCTCTTCTGAGCCCCTGGATTCCCTGCTGCAAGTTCTGGTCCTTGTGCTTGTGTGGTGCTGTCCTATTCGGTTCTTGTGCTGACTTCCCTTGTTAGCTGTTTTTTTGATTTTGACATCTGCCAATCCAATTCTGCTCCTTGAGGTTCTGTGATAACTGATGAATTAGGCTAGTCTTAACTCCATTGTGCTTTGCCAGTACTTGGTGTGACTTTACTGTAATTCACTGTCAGTGGCAGAAGTTTTTTATGCTTGCATGGTCAGTTCCTTTGTATGTAAGCAATGGCTTTGTCAAGAATCCTGATTCATTTGTAATGGCATTTTGATTCATTTTTAGGGTGGCTGAGTATTGTAACTGGTAAGGAGCCACAAGAGTCTGAAAATGTTTTGAAGTTCAGCGAAGCCTTTTCTGTGGAGGGCGAGTTCTGCAGAAAAGTCATTAAATATAAAGATTCTGTGCCCATTCCAGTTATGGGGACCTCTGCCCCTAGCCAGTGCAGGATGCTTTCCTTATCTGGAAACCTGAGGAAATCTGCAGTTATTAGCCTTGGCCTGACCCCTTGTTTGGGAGGGGGGCAAGTGATCTGTGTGTTTGTTCAATTTTCAGGCAAAGGCAACAGTAGTGTCGGAGGAGTTTGGGCAGTTCCTTCTGGAGAAATGCTGTGGCATCATGTTTTTTTTTTTTTTGCATCTCTCAGGAAGTCTCACATGACCAGATCTGAGGTTGTTGCGTCTATTTTGATTTTCCATGTCTTCTTCCAATTCCATATCAGTCCTACCATCCTCTCCAGTTTCTGTATTCTCACCTCATATCTGCTGTCCTTGTCATCTATATAGGACATAAAAGACTGTGTGCCCCTTTTCTTTATGTCTGTACTTTTTCCTCTGAACTTTTTCCTTCAGCACTGACACGACTGATTAATAGCTGATTTAAATGTTCTAATTTAATTGAGGCCCCTTTGTAAAAATCCCTTTATCTCTGCCGTATCAGTCAGCAGATTCTGTCTAGGAGCTGTCACCATCCTGCCAGTCTGCATTCAGTTGACAACCAGTCAGCCAGTGTTTTTTAAAGGATTACTGTTCCACCTTCTGTCTGATCACCATCAAAGTCTGAATTTCAGTTGAGCGGATTTGTATGCACCTTTTGTGTATAATTTAACTGAAACTTTTTTGTGGTTTCATGGATTTTAAACAAATTATTTATGAGACTGGGAGAGCTGTCAAACTAAGCAGCCATCCTGGCCATGTGCCATACATGTGCTCAAATAATTATTTTTTTTAACATTCTAGCAATAAGGTGTTTTTTGGCATCAGCAGCAGTTTCTGTTTTTGTGATTCTAAATCTGTTGAAGTGAGCCATTTTTGGTGACTCTTAGTAATTAGGGAAATTGATCACATCAGCGCTCTCTAGCCACTTATCCACTGGCTTGACCTGTTAAAATACACTGGTGGCGGGTGCTCAACCCCATTACTGGTACCCACTTACTATTGGCTGCCCAATCTATTCAGCTATCACCAGCAGTAGGTTCCCAGCCTCTTTGCTGATGCCCCATTCACTTTTGCTGACCCAGTCCATTAATATATTAATTGATGGGGGGTGTTCAACCCTTCCACCAATTCCCTACTACCTCCCACCCACTGGATATATTTAAAAAAGTATGATGGGTGCCTAACCCATTGGTGGTACTGTAGGAACAAAACCTAGTTATTGAAATATTTTATTTTATTATTATTATAATTTTCATTATCATATTCTTATTAATTACTATATAATTACTGGGTACCGCTTTCTCCCATAGGGAAACCCAGTTATAATTTGCCATTATAACCAGCTTGGCTGGTTATAATGGCAAACACACGACACATTCCCCTTGAACCATCCATGCATTAGTCACTGGTATGTGACATTCCAACGAATAATCCCAAATAGCCCCATGCTTCACTGTCCCTCGCATTCAACAGTAATTCTCTTTTTTTATTTAAAAAAAAACAAATCACCTCTCAGGAAAATGAAACGAAAACGTCTGCCACGTTTTCCCATCGGCATGTTGTCTGTGCAACCGAGTGCATGCCACTGACTCTCCAAGCTGGGAAAGATGCCGCAACCGCTGCTCACCAGTAAGTCTATGTTTTTAAAAGAAGCACAGAAACAGAAATTAAAATATTCATTTTTTAACCCCGATGAGCACAGCACTGTTATTTGTACCACAGACTGCACAAAATCCAGACAGGTCCTTGACTTTCTGAACACCAATCTCTTACTTTATTTTGTTTTCTATAGTTGCTGAGGCAAAAAACCACACACCAGCAATTATGAAAAATAAAATATAGGGTGGTGTGTGTAAAACTCGATTTTACACAAACCCTCATTGTGAGATGCTTTTTATAAACCCCTTAGGCTTCGCCCTCGGGGTTTATGTAGCATCCCACAACTCGGGTATGTGCAAAATCTCATTACACACACCACCCCATATATTATTCTTTATTTTATAGTCTTTATAAATGCTTAATTAATTGGATTAAGGTTAAAGAGGGCATACTGAACTGCTGGTTGAAATTACTATCCACATACTATAAGTTTTATAAAGCAAGAAGAAAGATTGTCTGCAGGGACAATATTTCTTCCAGCTTCATTCTGCTTAAGTAAAGCTAAGGGAGTTGCCCTTTGTCTAGGACTCTTAAAACTGCAATACTGTCTGCACTTTAGGGGCTATGACATTGTCTTTGGATAGCTGCTAGTCAGCTTACCCAAATAAGATTAAGAGAGGTTACTATGGTAATCACATACTGGGGAAGACACTTTTATTAAAATGTATGGTTTTGTGTCATCCAGTATCTGGTACAGCCTATACTATGTTCCTTGAAGAAAAAAAAAAGTGCCTTCAGTTTTATACTAAAGAAAAGTATTTTGCTTATAACTTAAAAACACAATACTCTGCCAGTCTTAAAATTTCACAGATGATAAATAGTATTATGATTGATAAGATCACCAAGTTTCATGGATGCAAGTAAAACATAACAAAAGTTATGTATAAAAGTATTTTAAACAACATTCTATATGAATAGACAAATCTAGTCTCCCATGATAGCTGACATCCTAATGAGTTCAAAGAAGTAATTTTTAAGTGTGTAACTTGCTTTTTAGAAGAGAAAAACATCTACTAAGAAACTTTTGACAGTTTAAAATGTATTGCTTCTTTATAGAACAAAGAAATAGTATCTGCTTGAATAGAATTAATGTTTAAGAGACTTTAATAACAGATTTTCTAAACAAATCTTATATTATTCTGTAACTTAGAATATTTAGAGATAAACTATCACTTGGTTTTAAGACATTTGATTAAAAATATAAAGTTATAACCTTTAATAGTCTAACTTGGGAAATGTCAGTTCTAAGAATATGGGAAACATACCAAAATACTCCACTTGATGAGAGAAGTTCAAATAGTAAGTTTAACATTTAAAGTAATTGCCATTAAAAAGTTATGAGAGAAAAATAATTTTGAGTATAAAATGAGTTTTGAGTAAAAGGAGCCATCTTAGGGGCATGCCTAAGCGTCATCGTTCATCATCTGTAAGGACCAATCAGAGTCTGGTAATGATGTCATCTGAAGTAGAAACAAATAGTCAAATTAAGTTGAACCCATTTCAGAACTGTCTGATCCTTTAGTGTGTGAGGATCTACATTGGCTGTCTTGACAATGTTGGTGGTCTTAGAACTTTTACTAGGCCAAAAGCCTGAAGCCACACCTGCTTGGGACTAGCATTTGGGTTGAGCCATTGCGTCCACCAGGAGGTGCTTGGAATAAGCTTGAAAGTCTGCACCACATTGCAATGAGGTCCAGCAGCTGCTCAAACTACCTACAGGAAGGACTCTTGCCAATATTGGATGAAGCAAGGCCTATGTTTTACAAACTGAGAATCTGGATTAAAGTAATGTTTTGGAATTTCTGCTAAAAGCCTGGACAACAGACTGACTTTGGAATTTACCAGTCAGCAAGCCTGCAGTGCTGTTGGATAGCAATGAGTCCAGAGTTGCAGGCTTGAGAGCAGGAAGGAACTGAAACAGGAAAGAGTCACACAGTCCAGTTACCAAAAAAACTTTGCTATCCACAGGGAAATCCCTTTCTACAAATTGTTGTGCTGTTGAACGGCTAAAACCTTGCTGTCTGATTTTTCCTGTCAAATCCTAATAAGTGACTTTTTGTTGAGTCATGTCATCAAGCAAGAAGGATCCAGCTTGCATTGCTTCACTGATGTCAGAAGATTCTACATTTCCAGGTTTGAGGGGGAAAAGACAGAAGACTACAGCCAAACCAAGCCACTAAAGGACTTTTATCATCCAAAATCAAAAGTTCTCTCCAAGATTTTGAAAGTTAAAAAGGAGAAAAAGACCAAGCCTACAGATAACTAACAATTTAAGTATTATTTTAATTATTTCAATTTTAATGCTTTAATATGGTATTTGGGGTGGTAATATACTAATCGTTTAACTACAAAACCTTTGGTATACAGTTAAGCTAAAATTTAGACACAAAGAAATATATTTTGCATGCTATGAAATTTGAAATGTCTTACATAGAAATATAATTTGAAACACTAATGTAATGAGTTTGCATGTTCTTATATCATAAGGTCATGCTAAATGCTAAGACCCAGATATTCAGACTGTGCCTGGCAGTGGTGCAAGCATGGGTGCAGCACAGCTGTGATGTGCTGGGACCAGGACCAGGTTATATTCAATGGTGATGCACCATGGCGCAGCACCGTTGAATGTAGCATAGACTGTGCATGGACTGTGCATGGCACAGTGGCACTGTGCACAGCGCAGTGGCATTGTGCCAGGGCAAGCCACTGAGAGGGATCACGGGGATGGACCAGCACAAACGCAGGTGTGCTGGGTGCAGCACCTGCGATATTCAGAAGAGGGCATGCAAATGAGGCCATAATATATGAGTGGTGCACCTGAGGCCATTAGCATGTCATTATGGCCCCATTTGCATGTCTTGCACAGAGCAGCCCGGCAAATTGCACCTGGCACCCTGCACAGCATGATGTTTGGACTGAGGGTTCCCGGGCATCCCCCACCCTGTAACCACGAATGCTGCAGAAAGGACAGAACACATGCCCTGGTAGTCTAATGGCACCCCCATCCCTCCTGTTGGCCCGATCATGGGCAAATGTTCAAGTAAAACCCCTGGTAGTCTAGTGGTACCCTCCCATCCCATTGGCCCTACTGCAGGCAACTGTTCAAGTACATTCCCTGGCAGTCTAGTGGTACCACCTCCCTTCTGTAGCCATGATCTCTGGTAAACTGAAAGAAAAATGATCCCTGGTAGTCTGGTGGTACCCCCCTTCCTCCCATAAACCTGATCGCAGGCAGTGGTACTAACAAGCCATGTCCTGGTGGTCTAGTGGACTCCCCCAAATCCAACCCACTGATCACGTCTGCTGTACCAATGTAATCTCCCTGGTAGTCCAGTGGTAACCCCCTTCCCTTCACCCACAGAGGACCCCTGCCACCCAGCTCCCCCCATCATTGGTGGGCAGCTGCACTCTGCCCACATACCACTCGGCCACCTGCTGAATGACAGCTTACAGTCTGAGCTGTAAGCCTATTGGTCCACAGTGTGGATGAATGGGCTTGCACACCATACTGTACTACACAGGCAAAAATCTGTGAATGGGCTCATTCACAGATTTTTGCCTGTGTAGTACAGTATGGTCTGCAGATCCATTCATCCACACTGTGGACCAATAGGCTTACAGATCATACTGTAAGCTGTCATTTGGGGTGCAGCTGGGCGGTATGTGGGTGGAGTGCAGCTGCATGCCAATGACAGGGGGAGCTTGGTGGCAGGGGTCCTCTGTGGGTGGACGGGAGGGGTGTTACCACTGGACCACCAGGGAGATTACATTGGTACAGCAGACACAATCGGTGGGTTGGGATCAGGAAGGGGGGTCCACTAGACTGCCAGGGCATAGCTTGTTTGTACCACTGCCTGCGATTGGGGTTACAGGAGGGAGGGGGTACCATTAGACTACCAGGGATTTTACTTGAACATTCACCCATGATCGGGCCAATAGGAGGGAGCGGGGGTACCACTGGACTACCAGGGCCCATATGTGTGCCTGTGGATGGTGTTCCGGATGAGCGGGTGGCCACCCACAACTGGCGGCTGCTGTGTTGTGCCCTGCAATACAGCAGCCCACCTGTGTGTGGACAGGGGTTGTTCCTCCTTTTCATGGGCTCAACTTTGAGACCCCCTATGCAGCGCAATGCAGGGTTGTGCCAGCATATGTGCCGCACATCCCGAGCTGAATATCAGGATGTGTCCCATATGCATGGGCACGCCCCCTGCATTTGCACCGCATACATTACCATTTTTCCCCGGTGCATCAGGATTTGTGCTGCACCTGGCAGCCTTTTGAATTTCCCACCGAGGTGCAGTGTGGGGTTGCACTGGTGCACCTCTGTTGTGCCAGGTGCAACCACTTTGAATATCCAGGCCTAAGTATACTGAAAGCCTAGTATATAGCTGATGCCATTTATTGTGTTGAATATTGTTTATTCATTTGCATTGTTTATTTGCTAAAATTTGTTTTGCTTATTTGTTTTATTGGTTTTACTTGATTTTCCAAAACCCTTGTTGTTGTTGTTTACATTATTTTTATTATGGTTGATATTTATGCTAATTAGAAATGTTTAGAATTGTTGTATATAGGTGTTAATAAAATATATATACTGTATTTTCATATTCATAAGTGTGGCAGAAGTGTTATTACCATTTTCCAGAACCTGGAAAACAGGGGTCATCTCATATTTGAATTTTATAATTATTTTTGGGAATTTTTGAAAATATTTTTGGGTAAGGCCCAAGGTAAATCCAAGTGCTGTATTATAAAAATGATATCATAACCCATTGTTCAGACATAATTGGGGGCTCGTTCATGGGATGGCTGTTAATAAATAACAGTCCACACTTACAGTGTATGGAAAGTAAATATTATTATTGTTGTTACTTGCAAAGTTACTCATTTTCAGGAAATAATATTTTTCTGTTTTTCTTTCACAATAGTCTGAAGTTACCTTTTGCAAATGGAAACAGCTAAAGCCTGGAAGTGAACAGAATAGAATTTCTGCATGACAGTACAAGCTGCAAAGGAAAATATCTAAAGTCTCAAGAGAAAACATTTTGTTTGGTTTAAATTGTTGTGTAAAAAGTCATTGCTATTTTCAAAAGAATACTTAACTGTTGTTGAAGTTGATAATCACCGTTGGATAGCCATGCCAGCTTTAGCTGTAACTGCAGATATGCTTAACACTGAGACAGTAACTTATACCCCAGCACAGCTACTTTTATTAAAAGTAAAAATGAAAGAATAAACTGGCTGCAAAAAATGTTGGAAAATAAATGTTTTGAGTGTGGGAAATTTGCAGGTCAGGCAGAGATTTTAGAAAAGCTTTTACAAAGATGTGAAAAAGACTTTTCTAATAACTACTGTGTCTTAGTCAAGCTAAAGGCTGAAAATGCTGTTTTGCAATGTGATTTACAAGATGCTAGACAGTGGCAAAAGTGGTGTTTAAGATTGACAGGAGAAAAAAGTTGAACTAGCAGATACTTATACACAGGTTAACAAAGATTTGGTTGAAGTAAAAGGAAAATATAAAAGTTTAGAGAGTAAAAGTTAGGTTAAAGGAAAAATGAAAGCATTCAAAAGGTTAGATTGTGTGATTGATTCTGGTATCTCATTAAATGAATCATCTGATTCAGAAAATGAATCTGAGAGCCAAAACAAAATCCCTAGACAGACAAGTTACTTAAATTCTGATTCAGAATGAAACACATTTAAGAAATACAAGAAAATGCAGACTATTAGGCAAAAAGGGAATTCCACTGAACCTAAAGCTAAGGGGTTAAAGGTTAAAACCTCTAACATTCCAGCTAAGGGGGGGAGGAGAAATCACCTATGTCTAACAAGAAAAAAAAAATTGAAACCCAAGCTAGGCTAAACTGTGGCTTAGCAACCTTATCAAGATTCAGACCAATGTGAACAATGAAGTCCCTCTTGAAAGGGGGAGGCCCAGATGCAAGCATGGCAGTGAGCATAGTGACAGAACTGACCACAAGGGGTGTCACTATTCTGACCATTAGCAAAATAATGGTACAACTCAACAAAGGCCTCAGCATAGTTCTACCAGACTAGAGGAAAGAGTCAAAAAGGGTATGAAGGAATTTAAAAAGAAACTGGAGGAGACAGAACAAAAGTTAGAAAAGCTCTTGCTGGCTCAAAGGGTTGGCTCCATGTTGCTCAATCAGCTCCTGACCTTTATCTTCCTGTGCAAAATCTTTCCTCAACTGTACCCAATACAGATGGGACTGGTAGTGCTATGTGACTTGTAGATTCTGTTCACTCTATTACTGACAAGGTAACAGAAAATGCCATTGTTAAAAAGGATAATGAGATTGGAATACAATTTAAAAATAAAATGCCAAATAAAGTTGAGAATACTATCTTTGGGCCTACCCTGTCCCAAAAGGTTCCCAGAGCTAGTATAAAACACAGTGTGACATGCCACAGTAAAACTGCTATGTTGCCAGAAAAGACAGACAGATTCTGCCTGGGCAACTTAATTCCCAAAAGAAAAGCTAAAATATTTTGATGTGACATAAACATTAAAAATAGTCTGAATCATACGGCATTTGACACAGTCCTACACAAAAGAGTAATAAACAAGTTAGCCAGCCTGGGAGTGGGTCCCAGGGTGGTAGCTTCAGTGGCAAATTGGCTTCACAACAGGATGCAGAGGGTAATAGTAAATGGAGTTCACTCTGAAGAAAGGGTGGTTACTAGTGGGGTACTGCAGGGTTCAGTACAAGGATCAGTCCTCTTGAATGTCTTTATAGGAGACATTCTGGAGTGGCTGGAAGGAAAAGTATGCCTCTTTGCAGATGACACAAAGATTTGCAACAGGGTTGATGCACAAGGTGGGGTGGAAAAGATGAGAAGGGACTTGGCAAGGTTGGAGGAATGGTCAAAAGTATGGCAGCTTTGATTCAATGCAAAGAATTGCAAAGTAATGCACCTGGGAAACAAAAACCCAGGGGAGGAGAATGCAATGGGGGGTACTAACAACAACAAAAATGGAAAGGGACCTGGGAGTAGTAATATCAGACTCCTTAAGGTATTCAAGCAATGTGAGAAGGCAGTCAGGAGGGCTGGGGGGATATTGGGATGCACAGGGAGAGGCACCACCAGTAGAAAACAAGAAGTTGTTATCCCTCTGTATAGTCAGTTGTTGAGACCCCATCTGGAGTACTGCATGCAGTTCTGGAGGCCCCATCTCTGCAAGGACATAGACAGGATGGAGGCAGTCCAGAGGAGGGCAACTAAAATGGTGCAGGGTTTACAAGAGAGGCCATATGAAAAGAGACTAAAAGAGCTTAATATGTATACCCTTGAGGAAAGGAGGGAAAGGGGGGGGCATGATACAAACTTTCAAGTACTTCAAGGGAATAAACAAAGTCCAAGAGGGGAGCATCTTTCAGAAAAAGAGATGTGCAGAACAAGGGAGAACAATTTGAAGATAGAGGGGGGATGGCTCAGGGGCAACGTGAGGAAGTATTTTTTCATGAAGAGGATGCTGGGCGCATGGAACCACGTTCATGAGGAGGTTGTGGGGTCACAAACAGTGGGGGGAATTCAAGAATGAATGGGACAGGCAAAAGGCAATTATAGTGCTGGGTAGGAGGAAGTAGGCTGTTGGTTAACTAGAATCTGCAGCTTATCCAATAGGTAGGGAAATGGGCAGACTAGGTGGGCCAAGCGGTTCTTATCTGCCGTTAAAGTCTATGTTTCTATGCTTTGCTAGATTCAGGAGCTGAAGTAAGTCTCATGTCTAAAAGTCTCTTTGATAAACTGACTGATGATTTAGGTGACTCAAAAAAGCTGAAAACCCTTCCTAACAACTTACAGATTGTATTTTATGGAAAGAAAGCTCAGAAGATCTTAGATAAAGTTTGGTTGAAATTGAAATTTGGTAAGATGGAGATTAAACATCCATCGTATGTTACAAACAGAACAGGTAATAATTTATTGATTGGAAATGACCTTCTAAAGAGGTTTAAACCTATTCTAGACTATGGCCAGAAAAGCTTATGATCACAGGTAAAAAAGGCTTATTCCATTTTTAAAGAGTCGTAAAATTTCTAAACAATGAGATTCATGCTACTGTGAGAAAATTCATTTAATAATTAAACTGAATTTTGTAGGTTCCAATGTAATTGATGTATCTAGGTTTGATAATTCTAAAATTGGTTAAATGGAGAAATAAAGCTTACGTGGTTTGAGTGTCAAAACACGATTTGATAAATCTGTTATTTAAACAGAGGCCTAACTTTCTTCACAAAGAAAGCAAATCCTGTTTTTCTCAGTAACATCCTGTTTTTGACAAAAACAATAAGTTCTAAGTACAAGGCCCACCGAGGACTGTGGAAAGGAGGTGTCACTCAATAAAACCAGAGATAAATCCAAGGTGCCAGACAAAACAGAACTTGTAAAGTTCTGCATTGTCTAAGCAGGGTTACAAAACATTCCAAACCACAAATAAAGTTTGAAAAGTATAGGCATTTGCCTTAAACCTCTAGATAGGGTAAAAATATAGAATATCCTATATGTCATGCAAGGTTTAAAATCTCCCATACCTTGGGATAGATGTACTTGTGCAGTTAAGTGTGTATATAAGCCTAGCCAATACAATTCTGTGGTCACAACTAAGGGGAAACCCTTACCCAATAAAGTGACATCACATGTCTTAAGGTCTGGATAAACTATTCCTCAAGTGTGCCAAATGTTGACTGAGTTCACTACACCAATTTCAGATAAAAGTAAAGGAATTGTCTGTTAGGGTTAATAATAAAACTGTATTGTTTGTGCCTTACCTGCAGTAGTGATATGGATTTAAAGATCCATTCTGCACTGTTCCTAGATATGTGAGCTAGAGTAATGCATGTTTTTTTTTCTAGTACATAAATCCAAACATAGAGCTTGTCACTTTTAAAGCTAACTGTGGGTTAGAAAACGTGAAAGGAGGAAGTCCTTTACAGTTCAGATATGTGTTATTCCAATTATTGTGGGAGACTAACAGAAGGTATTACCTACAGAGAAAAATAAAACTAAAGAGTTTTAAAGAAGCATATGTAGTTGTTGATGAAAAACTAAAGTTGATAGTGATAATAAGAATAAAATGTTAGAAAATAAGGTAAATTCAGGTAAAAACTTACTTTTTCTGATTTTAAACAACATGTTAACTAAACATATACTTGTAAAACTAAATTAGGAAAAATATTGTTTGTAAAATGTTCTTTCCATTGAAATACATGTTTTGAAGTGATGCCATCATTGTGGGGTAACTGACCTTCAGGTTACCAGGGTACCCAACCCCTAGTAATGGTCCAGTAAAAAACACCACATGCATCTTAAAAACACAAACAAGGACATGTTAAATAAGCCTGATTTTGATTTTGATCTTAATTTTGTTTTTGGTTTAAAGAAAATGTGCAAGAATTAGTAAAGAATATGATTTTGATTTAGTAAAATTATAAGGTAACAAAATAGTAGAAAACGTTTATAGTGTCATTAAGGAATCCCAGTGTAACTATGATTGCTAAAAGGGTAAAATACAAATAGACCTTAAACTTAAATTTGTGTAATACCAAAAAGGGTAACTTCCAATCAAGGAATGATAACCTGGCAAACACTGGTAAAAAAAGTTACAATGGCCAGTTTAGTAGTACCTTCAGCACACACAGGGACAGAACTTATGAAATATAACAGAAAGTAGCCTACTAGCCTTACATGTACTGCAATACTGACGATTAAAAAGGTACAAGATTGTGTAGAGATTAAAAATAATGAACAAGAAATTGAATGAACTGAAATGTTAATTGTGATCCTGATCTTGGAAGTTGATAAAAAGAATCTGTTGTATTTGTAAAATGTTTAACAACATAAAAGATTGTTACATGATTTAAAACTGTATGTAGTTGTAATCATGTTTAATCATGTTTGTTCATGTAGTACTGTACATATTTCTATGCCCAAAAGTACATCTCCAATAATGTCATCTAGTGATGTCACATCCTATGATGTCATATCCGATTATGTCATATGTGATAATGTCATGCATTGATGATGTCATAAGTCACCACATGACAATGCAACTTTGTGTTCAGTGTTTTGTTTTCCTTATAATGCTTAAGATATACACCCATATAGTTAAATCATAGTTTTGAATTCCAAAATCCATTTTTGGGTGCATTTTTAATTCAAATGGGGGGAAATATAGGAACAAAACCTAGCTATTGAAATATTTTATTTTATTATTATAATTTGTATCATATTCTTATTAATTACTATTTTATATTATTTATAAATGCTTAATTGATTGGATTAAGATTAAAGGGGCATACTGAACTGCTGGTTGAAATTACTACGCACATACTTTAAGTTTTATAAAGCAAGAAGAAAGACTGTCTGCAAGGAAAATATTTCTTTCAACTTCATTCTGCTTATGTAAAGCTAAGGCAATTCCTATTTGTCTAGGCCTCTTAAAACTGCAATACTATCTGCACTTTAGTGGCTATGACATTCTCTTTTGATAGCTGCTAGTCAGCTTGCCCAGATAAGACTAAGCAAGGTTACTATGGTAATCACATTCCGGGGAAGACACTTTTATTAAAAGTTATGATTTGTGCCAATCAGTATCTGGTACAGGCTTTACTATGTTCCTTGAAGAAGAAAAAAGTGCCTTAAGTTTTATATTAAAAAAAAAGTATCTTGCTTATAACTTTAACACAAAATATACTGCTGGTCTGATTTTTTTTTATTTGTATTCAGTCTAGGAATTATAACCCTTTGATTCAGGGACTCATTTACAAAGGCTCCACGTCAATGACATTAGTTAGGACATACACAGAGAAAAATACTATACAGAGGCAACCATGGGTTAAGCAAATTTCAAAGATGATAAATAGTATTATGATTAATCAGATTGCCAATTTTCATGGATGCAAGTAAAATAAATAAAAATTGATGTATAAAACTATTTTAAACAACATTTTTATTTGATAAATAGACAAATCTAGTCTTTCACAATAGCTGACACCCTGATGAGTTGAAAGAAGTAATTTTTAAGTGTGCAACTTGCTTTTTTTGGAAGAGAAAAACCATCTAAAAAGAATTTTTTGACAGTTTAAAATGTATTGCTGCTTTACCAAACAAAGGATCTTTTAACAATTTAACATTTATTGCTGTATTACAGAACAAAGTAATAGCATGTGTTTGAATAAAATTAATGTTTAAGAGATTTTAAATAACAGATTTTCCAATGAAATCTTATATTATTCTGTAGCTTAGAATATTTAGAGAAACTATCACTGTTTTAAGAAGCTTAATTAAAAATAGAAAGCTATGACCTTTAATAGTCTTGGGAAATGTTAGTCCTATGAATATGGGAAACATGCCCAAATACTCCACTTGATGAGATAAGTTCAAATATGTAAGTTTAATATTTAAATTAATTGGCATTAAAAAAGTTATAATAGAAAAATTACTTTGAGTATAAAATTATTTTTGAGTAAAAGGGTCCATCTTTTTTGAAGGAGTTTATTGACTTGGCTGTAATTTTATTATCTCTCACATCCTGTGCTAAGTTGGATTACCAGTAGGTCCGTTAGACCACTCTTCTCAGCTGTGAACTTTGCTCCTGAAAGTTTTACCTGCCACCCTTCCTGGCTTCTGCTACTTTGGTGTATGGGTGGTGAGAATGTTGTGCACACTGTTTTCTTTTAATATTCTAAGTTACTTTGCTAAAATTCAAGTTACTGTGGATTAGCTGTGGATTCTACCTCCACTATGTGAGAGGTGGTGTTGGAGCTACACTACAGACATCAACCTGAGTGTAGGAGTCTTCTGAGTCTTCAGAACTCAAACTGGTCTAATATATTTTTGTCTATTTATTTTCCATTTGATTTATGGTCATTCAGCTGGCAGTGAGAGTGCCTGTATTTTTTCTCACTGGTTCCCCAGGGCGTGAAAGGGCATGGGGACTGAAAACATTGATATTTCCACAATTTTCTTTAATCAGACAGTGACAGTGCCTGTGTTCTGTTAACTCCCTGAGACTGTGAGAGGGCCCAGAGAGTTGAAGATTATTGTTTGCAGATATTCACTTTTTATTTGACTTGCTTCTTTCACTTCGACTTTATTTGTAATATCAGAGTGTTACTATGTATCTGTGATTGAAAATTATTTTAAATAGACCTACCCCAGCCCTAGTCCCTGAGCTGGTTATATTTTAGAATTTAGTTTTTCTGTTTGGGATGAGTAAATTGAGGGGTTTTCCCACAGCGACTTGAAGGTTTTTACTTTTTGATAGCGTATAAGTGTGGGTTTATATTTTGTAGTATTTTTGGTTATTTTGATTTTTTTTTAATTTTTACTTTGTTTTGTGGGTTAGTTCAGTGAGAGCCATCTGATGGGCTGATTGCCACAATGTGCTGGAGGCCTGCCCCCACAGTCATGGCTATTCATCCTCTGCTCTCCACAACCTCCATCCATTTATCCCTCCCTCCCTCATTGCAATTTACAACATACCAGCACTGTAGGGCACTGGGTATTGCTCATAAGGGGAGGAAGAGGGCAGGAGTGTGTGGACAGTGAAGGGTGAATGAGTGGGGCCACCACATTGTGGTCATGAGAACCAAGAGATGCCCTGGGTTGAAATGGAACCAAGAATGTGGTTCACCATGTCTGGTTTCCATACCCAAGGGCACTACCAATATTGGTGGTCAGGTGGTTTGGGCTGCCCTGGAGGTTCATCCAACCCAGGTGGTTTTATGCAATGTCAGGTCCATTAAAAACAAGATTGCGATTATTGCAGATCTTGTAGAAATGGTGGCTCTGGCTTGCATCACTGAGACTTGGCTGGATGAGAACTCTGGACCCATTTTGGAGGCTTTAACTCCTGCTGGGTACTACATGATTCACCGCCCAAGATTGGATAGTGGGGGGGGGGGGATTGCGGTGTGTTTTAAGAGGAAACTTAACCTCACCAGTTGAGGAGACTGAGTCATTCAAGTTTACTGAGGTGGCAGGTGTAGGCTGTAGGATCGCTCTCATCTACCGTCCACCCTTAGATGAGAAACAGTTTCTTCAGGAAGTGGCAGATTTCATCATTGACATAGCGTTCGAGTCACCCAGACTGATAGTTCTGGGTGACTTCAACACCTGGGTCAATGATGAATTCTCACAGTTTGGACAGCACTTCCTCCAGTTGATGTCATCACTGGGACTTACACAGATAGTTACCACTGCCACCCATAAACACAGTCATTTCCTTTACTTAGTCTTCCTCCTTGGGATTGAGGCTTCTGATCTGGGGGTGGAACCAGAAGGATGGTCCAATCACTACACCATGGAGTTTGGTTTTAGTGCCCCCCCCTCGCAGGTCTACCCCTGTGGAGATGGTCAAGTACCACCCTTAATGAGATGTTAGCTCTGAAGGCCTGGCAGCAGTACTTGACCTATCGACCCTTCCAGTGGCAAGCAGTGATCCAGAGGCCCTTGTGGTATCCTATAATATGGCTATTTTGGTCTCCCTGGATCTCGTTGCTCCTGTCCGTGTTTGTCCTCTCTCCCTTTACCCTCGGTCACCATGGTTTGATGGGACCTTGAGGGAGATACGGTGACTAGGATGAAGGTTAGAACGTTGCTGGCAGAGATCCTCCCTTGATGCCGACCACCTTAGATTGATGGAGCATTATCAAGCCTATCAATCTGCAATCACCCATAAGAAGGCAGAGTTCCCATCCAGGGAGATTGTGGTGGATCGGAATTGACCAGCTCAGCTTTTTTGCACTGTAGACAGACTGTGCAACCCAACCTGCCTACAGGTCCAAAAAGCCTTTTTGCAGGTAGAGTGTGATGAACTTGCTTGATTCTTTGCAACTAAGGTGGCTGACATCAGGGTGGCGCTCCACCCAGCATCTCTAAGGGTGTTGCTCTGGATCATTGTATGGCCACTGCACCTCAGCTTTCCTGGAGTACCTTTGACCGACCAGAGTTCATAGATGCCAAGTGGATTGCCAGAGTATGCACCCTATGTGCTGTAGTTTGGACCCAGGACCAACTTCCCTGATTTTGGGTTGTATTGATTCCATCAGTCTGGTCCTTGCACAGATAGTCTGGTGCTCCTTGGAAACAGGTGAATTTCCTAGCTCCCTGAAGGAGTCGGTGGTAACACCCCTCTCGGAGAAAGCTTCTTTGGACCCTGACTACCATGCAAACTACAGACCTATCTCAAATCTTCCCTTTTTAGGGAAGGTGATTGAGAAAGTAGTGGTCGTACAGCTGGAGAACCATTTGACCATCCATGATATCTATGAACTCCTCCAGTCTGGTTTTCGAAAGAGGCATAGTACTGAGACAGCGCTGGTTCAGGTGCGCAATGATCTCCTGATGGCTAGGGATCAGAAGAACCGTTCCATCTTGGTTCTTCTAGATCTCTCTTCAGTGTCTGACACTGTGTACCATGGGGATCTACGTGATTGCCTGAGGTACATCTGTGGACTATCAGATGTAATCCTCAAATGGTTTACATCTTACCTCACTGGAAGAACTCACAGGGTGGTGTCCGGGGTTTATTCCTCGGACCCAGTTCCTCTGTCGCGTGGGGTTCCTCAGAGTTTGGAGTTGTCCCCCATGTTGTTTGCAGTGTACATGCTGCCCCTCAGAGACATTGTAAGACAGTCTGGGCTGAGGTTTCACTGCTATGTTGATGATATCCAGCTCTACCTTTCTTTTGCACCTGACCAAGATGGAGCTCTCTCAGTCTTTAATGACTGCCTCATAGAAATATAGGAGTGGATGGGCTTGAGTTGGCTGAAGTTGAACTCAGAAAAGACTGAGGTGTTGGTTGTGGATTCGGCACACCGGATAGGGGGGCTGGGGGTTGGTTTACCCTTCAGGCTCTACCTTGGAGGTTTATCACTCCCGACCTCCGAATGGGTGCATAACCTGGGGGTCATTTTTGATGAAAGGTTCTCTTTTTACCATCTGAGGAACATCTCCAGGATTAGGCACCTTGTTCCGTCCAGTGATCTTCCTACACTGGTCCATGCCTTTGTGTCCTTGCTCTTGGACTATTGCAATTTCCTCTACCTAGGGTTACCTGGGTTGGAAATCCGCTGCTTGCCTGCAGGTGCAGAATGCAGCAGCCTGGCTTCTGATGGGAACTTCTCATTCCAGTCATATTTTGCAGGTGCTATGTGGTCTGCACTGGCTGCAAGTACAATGGCGGATTACCTTTAAAGTCAGTCTTCTAACCTTTAAAACTCTACATGGACATGGCCCAGACTACCTGATAGAGCTCCAGATCCCTTACTGCCCTGGACAATCACTCCGCTCAGCTGACGAGGGGTTGCTAGAGATCCTGAGGGTGTCTTTGAAGTCTTCGAGGACCCGTGCATTTATGCATGCGCACTCTACCCTCTGGAACTCTCCACCCTGTCAGTTATGGGAGTGCGCGACTGTGGAGGGATTTAAACAGGCCCTGAAAACATAGTTGTGGTGTCAGGCATTTGGTGTTTAACCCTTGTATTTTAACTGTATTATTTGTTTTATATATTTTTAAGACTTTGAAATGTTTGGTGTTTTTATAATCTGTAAGGCGCCTTGGCTTTTGAAAGTCACCATAAAAATAAAGAGTATTATTATTATTATCTTAGGGGCATGCCTAAGCATCATTGTTCATCATCTGTAAGGACCAATCAGAGTCTGGTGATGATGTCATCCAATGTAGAAACAAATAGGCAAATTAAGCTGAGCCCACTTCAGAACTGTCTGATCCTTCAGTGTATGAGGACCTACGTTGGCTGTCTTGACAATTTTGGTGCTCTTAGAACTTTTATCATGTCAAAAGCCTGAATTAAAGTCTGCTTGGGACCAACATTTGAGTTGAGCCATTGCATCCACCAGGGGGTGCTTGGGACAAGCTTGAAAGTCTGCACCACATTGCAGCGAGGTCCAGCAGCTGCTGAAACTACCTACAGGAAGGAGTCTTTCCTATATTGGATGAAGCAAAGCCTATGTTTTACATACTCAGAATCTGGATTAAAGTAATGTTTTGGAATTTCTGCTAAAAGCCTGAACAAGAGACAGACTTGAGAATTTACCAGCCAGCAAGCCTGCAGTGCTGTTGGATAGCAGTGAGTCCAGAGTTGCAGGTTCGAGAGCAGGAAGGAACTGAAACAGGAAAGAGTCACACAGTCCAGTTACCAAAACAACTTGCTGTCCACAGGGAAATCCCTTCCTACAAACTGTTGTGCTGTTGAACTGCTAAAACCTCGCTGTCCAATTTTTCCCGTCAAATCCTAGTAAGTGACTTTTTGATGATTCGTGACATCACGCATGAAGAATCCAGCTTGCATTGCTTCATTGATGTCAGAAGATTCTACAGTTCCAGGTTCAAGGGGGGAAAAGAAAGAAGACTACAGCCAAGCCACTAAAGGACTTTTATCATCCAAAATCAGAAGTTCTCACCAAGATTTTGAAAGTTAAAAAGGAGAAAAAGACCAAGCCTACAGATAACTAAAAATGTAAGTATTATTTTAATTATTTTGATTGTAATACTCTCATTTGGTATTTGGGGTGGTAACATAGCAAACATTTAACTACAAAACCTTGGGTATATAGTTAAGCTAAAATTTAGACAAAAAGAAATACATTTTGCATGCTATTAAGTTTAAAATAAGTCCTACATAGAAATATAATCAGAAACGCTAATGTAGTGAGTTTGCATGTTCTTATATCAGAAGGTCCTGCTAAATACTAAGTATACTGAAAGCCTAGTATATAGCCAATGCCAATAATTGTGTTGAATATTGCTTATTCATATGCATTATTTATTTGCTAAAAATTGTGTGGCTTATTTGTTTTATTGGTTTCACTTGATTTTCTGAAACCCTTATGTTGTTGTTTACATTATTTTTATTATGCTTGATATTTATGGTAACTAGGAATGCTTAGAATTGTTGTATACAGGTGTTAATACAATATATATTTTTTTCATATTCCTAAGTGTGGAAGAAGTGCTATCACCATTATTCTGAACCTTGAGAACAGGGATAATCTCATATTTGAATTTTAAAATTATTTTGGGAAATTTTTATTTAGTTTTTATCTTCTTTTTGGGGCCGGGCTCCCCTAGCCCTGTGAGTGGGCTCACCTGTTTCCCAGTGACCTGCCCCCTCATACTCAGGGAAGCCCCCCTGAGTGGGGCCGCCATAGATGGAACTGTCGTGGCCAAAGGGGACAGGCCCCAGGAGTGGCTCATATGCGAGGAGCCAGCATTTTTCTGTGATTGCTCCCTCGGGAGCTGAGTGAGTGCAATAACACAAGCCGAGAAGGAACCTGCATGCTTCCATGCATGCTCCTCTCAATGCAACTGCACTCAGCTCCCCCGTGCTCTCGTGCGGCGCCTTGCTCCCCAGCCTCCACCAGGGGCCAACCAAGCACCGGTGCTGCATGTCCCCCCTTCCCGGAGAAGGAGAGCAGTCCTCTGGACACTCAATCCTTCCCCTGCCGATCCCTGGAGGCCTGTACCCATTCCCAAACATGGGTCACCAGCGTGGCGCGAGGTGTGGCGTCCAGTGCCTCAACCCTCAGCACTACCGGGCTGGCCCATTTTGGGGAATTTTTGAAAATATTTTTGGGTAAGGCCCATGATAAATCCAAGTGCTGTATTATAAAAATTATATTATAACCCATTATTCTGACAGTACCCCATCTATCTTACCATGTACTAAACATCCACCCTGTAACACCAATGCTATCCTCCTCCTCCTCCTTAATGGAGGGGGAAGTGGGGAGCCCACCTCCCATCCATTGTTGTGATCCTAAATGTCTCTCAATGCAATTTCTCAAAATCTCTTGATACACTCCTTCACCTTAAATACGAAAAAGAACACACCTGCTAAAAACCCATGTCTCAAAATGGGCATACTGCGAATCTGTGCAGACTTAATTTTCTGTTTTTTTCTTTACTCTTAACATTGCCATTTTTGGCCATCTTAAGACCAAGTCATTAGGATGTGGAAGTCATCACCCCTCCTTGTAATCATATACTATTACATGGCATGTTGTAACTTTGTTCAAAAATGTGTTTTTGGAGGTCAACCTCCAAAAACACACTTCTGGTCTTATTTACAAAGTGCCACTTATGTGGTTGTGAGGTGGGATGGCAACTTGACCAGCCTGAAAATGTGGGCCCTAAATGACTAAGGTACAACCACAAGAAAAAAAAACTAGAAAGTAAACTAAATCTATGTCATTCTATTTTTGCCCAGACACATGTGTTGGGCAATGAAAATGGGTGGAGGGGCTGCTTCAGGCCACTTGTGATCTGGCGTACTGTGTGTCACTATGCAGCAGCACTGTGCACAGTGCACCTCATTATGTAGCTTCTTTGTGAGAGGCAATTACGACTGACCTTATGCTTCATGCAGAGCCTGCAGGATTGTGTGCTATGTAAGCAATATGGTACTATAGCATTCTATCTTAAAAAGTTAGGAAAGCCATTGCAAAAAAAAATCTATGTTAAAGCACAAGTTAGGATTTTTAAATCAACAAAGGGAAGTAATATTTTTGAACCCCAGTTTTGCCCACCCCTATGCACCATACCTATGAACTTCCCCACATTGCATAGTACAGCACCATCCAGATTTCAGACCTATGTTTTAACATCATACTGTAAATATATGGCATAGTATGAGGAATATCATTGCTCCCAATGATTAGCACTGCACCCACTGCACCTGCTGCTGGTGTGGACCACTCGTGAAGTCTGCTATAGATCTGCTGCACTTTGTGTGACCATGCAGCTGCTTGCTACTTTGTGAGTGGCCAGCATGACCACTCGCAAAGACCACAATAGGTCTGGAACATGTTTGACCATGGAGCACAATTTGTGTGACCAGGCAAGTGTTTCTTGAGTGGTTATGAAGTCTGCTAAAGGTCTTGCCAGACAAAACTGTCAATGTTAGGGTAACGTCAACACTGCACTGAATGAGCATTCAAACCAGAGGGAACAATACACCACAGATTTGACAGGGTTTCATTGACTTTTTACCCTATGTTATTTTCCCTACTTTGTACATGTTGTACTTATATCCAATTTATTTATTTGTATTTATTTGTAATGTTTGACCAGGAAAACCATATTAATCTGACAGCATTGTTCTCTAGTGCACCCTGGGGTTGGGTTACATGGGTCTGTTTTATTGTTCAGGTAATGTTGGCCATGACACTGGGGAAACTCTTCTACTCTTCTTCAATAAGTGCTGGAATGGACCTCATTTTTAACATCTCATCTGAAGAATGACACTTCAGTAGTGCAACACCCCATGCCCCCCATACTGCACTACAGTGTCAGTTATGGGTATTACCCCAAGTATCTGATATGGGGCTAGAACCAATGACATTCTTCCTCTCCTTGTAAGGATGCAAAGCATATATTGCAAGTGAGATGCACTCATGTACAAGTTAGTATAATATGAACTAAAAATACCTCTAGATGTAGTCGCCTTACGAAATTAATATGTTGCATGGATTTTGTTTTTACGTATATAGAGGGTGTTTTTTATTATCAATGTTATAGATTGTGTCCATTCTACAATATATTAGGAATGTAATGTGATCTATTTATGATAAGTATTTAGTTGATTAAATGGGTTATTGCAATACTGAGTGTACCATACAATGGATTTAGCTGTTTATTATATTGCAATTGTATCTGCACATCTGAAAGCTCGGATATTAGATTGTACACGAGTGATGAAATAATTGTGTCACATGTTTTTATATATGTGAGTTAGCATTTTTGTATTCTTGCTTTGATTGAGTTTGCTTTTTTTATAATCTGTATGTTTAATGTATATCCTGTAGTAAAATATTTGTATCAGTAACCCCTAGGTGGCATTATTCTAAGGGCTACTACCCCTGCCTGTATGGCTATGCACAGGTTGAGGGGCCTGGATTCAGTATTAAGGCACCTCCATCCAGAGTAATGGTATTGGGTATGTTTACCAGTTCAGCTATAGCCCATAGGGTAGCTATAACTACCCACCAACCCTCCCAGTGGCCCAGTACCTGGTACACTAATAACTTCACAGTCAGCACAGAACAGTATTAATACGCACACACCCTTCACACTTACCACCAGGGTTGGACTTACAGCAACATCCCTGGAGACCTCCTGCGAAGTAAGGTTAGCAATATCAGTGCCCACTCAACACTGTAACCCAACTAATAATATGCACACTAGCCAGGTTAAACATGAAAAAAGACAATCAGTTTTATTTAGGGATAGTGAACAAGGGAGGGGCGTGAATTTAGTCAAATGATTAGCGATCTGATTTGGTTCAGTTTTGTCATGCACTTTTAGTCCCAAATTGACAGTCACACAGCACTGGGTACCCAGGATGGAAAGTCTGGCTAACCAGAGGCATTGCCAGGGGCTGGCCAGTGTTACAGCTGATGTTGGGGCCCTTGATGGAAATAAAATGCAGTTAACATGCAAAACAACTAGATAATTATTTGTAATCAAGCCGAATGGCTCCATCTCTTGTAAAATCCAGAAAATAGAAGCAATTAGAAGATACCACAGAGGATTTAAATATTTATTGCAGGGAGATGCCCTAATTTGTACTCATGCTATGAGGTTCTGCTGGAACGCAGGTGATATGGAGACCTCATGGTGTTTACTGATCAGCATGGGGAAGCAGGGCTGGCACAACACATCTCTTCTTCATTGCCTTTCCTTCAGGTGGCCGCAACCTGTGAGTTGTTGTTGCTCAGGGGCTGGATCCTCGAAGCCGGTCTCTCACCAAAACAGTCTCTGGTGCAGGAATTTCAGTCTGGGTTGGATTGGTAAGGCCCAGACAGGATGAATAGAGTGGCAATGTTAATAATCTTTTGCTTGTGAAGCCTCCAGCTGGAGTAACAGGTTTTGCCATGGGCAAGCAGGTCTCGACCCACATAACACATGCAGCATATTCAAAATAGGTAGCAATTACTCTGAACAGTTTGGATACAGTCCGGTTGCAGTTCAGCAGCTTTACTGAGCAAGCCTTTCAATCTGAGCACGTCTGTTGGTTAAATAGGATCTGCGGCCTATCCTGTAGGTAGGGAAATGGGCAGACTAGATGGGCCAAGCGGTCCTTATCTGCCGTCAAAGTCTATATTTCTATGTCTCGCACACAAGCTGGGCTGATCGCTTCACAGGAACAAATCTTCGGTCCAAATTCCAAGTAGCACTGGTAACACTTCTTTCTTTCTTCTGCCGCAGTTCCAACTTTAATTGGAAAGTTCTATTGATAGGCAGTCCCAAGGCAGGAGAAATGTGGCAGGGAGGCAAGGTAGGCCTCTTCCCACCGATTCCCCTACGCTCCTTTCAGGGAGCAGCTGTTAGAAGGCTTGAGCTGTTCACACTTCAACCTCCAACTCTAACTGATTGTCTGTCTTATGGGACACTGGAAGTTTCTCTTGTCAATCCAGCATGCAGGTTAGCTGAGGAAGCTATCAGTCACAGTTAGAGCTCCCCCTTCAGGTTAATTTGGCACCAACCTAAAAACTACAAAATTACAGATTTTCCTTCCCATGAAACACTGGGCTAAGGATTCATTTTAGGTCCCCAGGTTCTATTGGTCCAATTACTGGAAGTTCTGGACCTAACATGGTGGTTTCCAATCCAGGACACAAGCTGCAAGGAAAGCAGGTCAGACAAACATCTCTACTTCAAAGATAACAGCATATAAAAAGTAAACAAGCACAGTTCCTATACAGGCTACCCCTGCACAAATAGCGACTGCAGAATGGAGCAAATTGGAGCTGTGTCTGGCTGGTCGCAAGCCCTAAATCACTTGGACCTGGCTCAGACCATTCAATACACATACTGTAGATTAACTAGTCTCTTAAAGTGACAGGCACAGAGGCTCAGTATGGCACTTTCATGCAAATAACAGGATCACACTGGTACAGGACACCAGCATGGCAGTTGTCATTGAGGAGCCCAGGAAGACATTACAGTAAAACCAAAATTGAAGAGGGAGGGGGGGTTACATACTACTTCAGCCCTTGTTTGTTGCTGCAATAAAAATCTTATACTACTACTACTTTTGATCTTCTAGCACCAGACCTACCTACTTAGCCACTGACACTAATGTCAGTGCCTAGTAATGCATTAACATAGTTTTTAAATGTATTGCCTTTCTTTTTGAGACAAAGATATAGAACAACCGATACCTTTATGTTTTGCCTTTCTTCCACTCCATGATGAACACTATACTTATCGTAAGGCACTTAAATCATCACACGTGTTGCGCAAGACCTGCAGTGGATTTAGTAGCTGTATCATCACATAGGTTGTGCTGAACTTTCTCAAGCAGCTTGAGAAAGTAGCTGCATAATCACACACATTGCTTCAGGTCTGTATCAGACTTTGCAAGTTGCCAGCCAGCATCATTGCACACATTGCTTAGAGCTGTAGCAGACCTTGTAAGTAGCCCAAAGCAGCCATGTCATCATGCACTTTATTCCAGTTCAATAGCAGACTCACCTTTACCATCCACTTGCTCCCTTGCTATCTTCCACCCCATACAGATAAAAAATACCCTATGCCCCAACACACATAGCACCCATACCCACCCTCCTCCCCCAAGCACCCATGTTTTCAATGCATAGTCCAGCGCTGGATGACCAGTACAACCCTCCTTCCACCTCAGCTTTGCACCTGTCAGACACTCATTTTGAGACAGATTTACAGGGTGCCACTTACATGGTTGTGACAGGGTTGTGACTTGGGTATCTTGAAAATCTGGGCCCAAAAACAACAAAAAGGGCACGTTATAATCAAAAGAAAAAACACTGAAAAAACTAAGTCCAGTTACATGTGCATTTATTGCATTTTAAGACTAAGTTTTTAAAGGATATTTAGTTTAGTTTATAGTAGCCAGCCAAAACGAATAAGGGTTGTGCCATTTATACAGTGCTGGATTATTTTTTCAAGGCATGTGTGACAAAGGAAAGGAGGGGTGGTAGGGGAACTTAGTGGTCTGGGAGGGTGGGGGTATTTTTTACTTATATGAGGAATGAAATTGGCAAAGGTGTAAGATGGGGGAGGGGGGTTCTACTGATTAATTATTTTAGTGATTGCCTGACACTGGGATTGGCAACCAAGTGTCAGGAACCAAGGGGGGGTTCTATAGCACCCTCCCTACTGCCTGGTTAATAGTTACCCCTTAGTGAACATGTTCACACTCATTGGAACACTTGTCTGCTATCCACTCTGTTTCTTACATAACTTGTATATCTCTTTCATGTTCCCTTCTCCCTCCTGGCCTCAAGGGTGTAGGTCCTCAAGTTCTCAGTATAGGGCTTCCCTTGCTGCCTTTAAATTAGTTATTTTGCTTACACTACTCTGCATCATCTCCACCCAGTCCTTGTCCTTCCTCCAGTATGGATTTCAGAATCCTATGCAATATTTCATTTGTGGCCACACCAGGGATCTGCAAAGGGGCCAAATTACTAATGCCTTCCACTACTGATCCCCCACCCCTGCACCCCTGCATTCTATTTGCCCTCCCCACTGCCCTGATATACTGTGCCAATTGTTTTAGGTTGACTACAATTATCTCCCCCAGGTCTCTCTCCTTTGTCATCCTTTCTATAACTGTATCCCCATCCTGTATTCTGTCTTCTGGTTCCCGGCCCCAGTGTGCATATCTTTGCACTTTTTTGCTTTAAACCTCAACTGTCATATACAACAATTTCTCCACCCTCCTCAGCTGCTCTTCCCTCAGAGTCATTGCACCCTCTTTATTGTCCATGTTTCCACAGATTTCATGCAATCTGCAAAGAGGTTGATCTTTTCCTGAATCCCTTACCCAAAATCTCAAATAAAGATGTTAAAACAAAATAAACTGGGACTATATCCAATTCCTGGAGCCTGCCACTGGTTACTTGAATAACTTCTAAGAATTTCCCATTTCTGACTATCCTTTCTATGTCCTCCAGCCTATTTCTGGTCTCCCTGTAATCCTGTTCCCCACCCCAACTCCTTCAGTTTGTAATAGCACTTTAATGTGGGAATGGATCAAAGGCTTTACTGAAGTCCAGGTATTGTACATCCACTGGCTGAACCCTGAAAAAGCATAACCAACACCACACAGCTGCAAACAAACTTTTATTTTAAATAATATAAAATGCACATACCACAACAGAATTGGGATGAACAAAGAACCCCAACCAGTTTCACAACTAGTGTGTCATCAGGGAAGGAGGGATCCAGGTGAAAAACAACACTGAAAAAGCAAAACAGACACCACATAGCTGCAAACAAATTTTTATTTTAAATAATATAAAATAAACATAAGGCAGTAGAACCAAGATGGACAAAGAACCCCAACAAGTTTCACAAATAGTGTGTCATCAGAGGGAGGAGGGGGACAGGCAAAAAACAACACTGAAAAAGCAAAAATAACACCACACAACAGCAAATAAACTTTTATTTTAAATAATATAAAATACATATACCGCAGCAGGATCAGGACGGACAAAGAACTGCAACCAGTTTTACAACAACTGCATCATCGGGGGATGAGGGGGGTTGAGCTGTTTTGTTGCTGCATTTTTGTCATTTTATTTGGTCACTACAAGCTGTTTTTCTTATATACCAGCTTTTTTGTGGAAACACACCATGGTTGAGCTGTTTTGCTGCTATGAACAGGCTGAGCCCTGCCAGCAACTTTTGTGACCAAGTAACAGAAGTCTATCAGATTTGCCTGATAAGATGACCCCTGGTGAACCCATGCTGCCTTTTGTCACAGAATTAATTTGCTTCTAGAACTCCAATAGCCTATCCTTTACGATGATCTCCAGCAATTTCAAAACAATAGATGTCAGACTTACCTATCTATAATTACCATGCTTGGCCTTTCTTTAACTTTTATACAGGGGTATTATGTTTGCTGCTCTCCAATCCACTGGAACCTCTCCTGTTTCCAACGAGCTATTGAAAGATTGACTAATGACTTGGCCAGTCCCTGTCTTATTTTCTTTAGCACTGTATGGTACAATCTATCTATATCCTTTTACTTAGCCATCCTCGGTGTTTAGATCCATTAACAGCCTTTCCTCAGTGTTTGGTTCCATGTTTATCCCCGCCCCTGTTGGTATGACTGTAGTGAAAAAGGGACTTTTTTACAACCACCTCTGAGAATGTGATGTGATTCAAAGAGGGTGGGAACACACAGTAATATAAATCCTGGAACTAATAAAAATAAAGCTCCTTTTAAACATGCAAAATATATTGTTTAATGACTCTTCTGACATGTCATATGATTAAAGTATGTGTAGAACTATTACTCTAGGGGAAATGGCAAAAAAATGACTAATCCCAGCCAACTGGAATGTTAGTCAGTTAGAATCCTTCGATATCCATAGATAGATTCATAGTATTGGACAATCTGAAAAATTGAAAACTGAGAAATTAATGGCTATTTTATTGAAGAAACTGTCTTGACTAATGGGAAATAGAACTAGACTCACTGCTTCCACTAATTTTAGTTTTAAAATGAATTATAGATAAGAATAGATACCCATCGTAAAGCATTGACTTTTACTTTTTTTGCATTGATGAAGAAAAATTAGATATTATTAGACTTTTAATGATTGTTTAATAAATGAGTTATGAACTGTACACTAACACATCTGTGAACAAGGAAAATATGTATTTGTAAACTTTTAAATTTGCTTTTATTTAACAATGTATCATGTGAAATGTGGAGAACAAATTAAACAAATGTGAAAAAAAGATGAAGTGTGCTTGGGGTGTCTGCCATCCAAGGTTCACATATACTGTATCTTACAGGGGCAGGCGTGATAGTGGTCATTGTCAGTCACCAACCATGGTTGTACACTGTGTCAAGTTTCTTGAACTTGGTGGTGGCTTTCTTGCAAAAGATGAGGAAACTATTGTCAAGTGTGAGGAACAGGGTGGCCCAAGCAATGGCCAGCTTTACCTGAGGCATAGGACAATGTTTAAGCCTGCACAGAGACCCTAGCTTTTGATTGGTCAAGTTGCATGCAGTAGAAATATGGTCTTAGTAGGTCAAACTAGGGTCTAGGCAGACTCATTTATATTTAAAAGTGTGAACACCTTGAATAAGGATCCTACAGAAACCCTGGAAATGGACATTTGGGAGGACAGTTTTGATTTTGTTTTACCTAAATAGAATAGATTTTGTTTTCACTTTGTTTAGTTGGAGCTATTTTCTGTGCAGCCAAAGATTTATCCTGCTGAGGTCCTCAGTAAGAATAAAGGAAATGATGGAAGAGTCCGGGGAGCTGGGGTAGATATCAAGGTCATCAGCATACAGTAGGGTTTTGCTGTGCTGGCTGGAGAAGGGTTAAGTATTAATAGTAGGGTCAATATATATAGACCTCACTAAAGCCCTTGACACCATTTATCACAGCATTCTGCTCAGAATATGGCGTGCTATTGGACTATCTCCAGAAACCATTGGGTGGTTTAAGAGCTATCTAGCCAATAGAATGCAGCAGGTAAAAATAAATAATACTCTCTCTGATAGCAGAAAGGTGTCCATAGGTGTTCCACAAGGTTTCATCCTGGATCCCTCTTATTTAGCCTGTTTCTTAACTCTCTCCCTGGTATTTGCCCGGTCAAAATTCTGCTTTATGCAGATGACACAGCAATTTTCTCTAGTAGCCCCCATCTAAACCTGCTTAAAAATAACCTGCAGTAAAGTTTCACCATAATTGAGAAATGGTTTAATCAAAACAAATTCATACTTAACTACAAAACAATTAAAGTAATGCTGTTCTCCAACCTGCAAAACAAACACAATTCTAATCAACTTACAATCCTAAACAGTAAACTTGATCCTCTTGACCAGGTAGCCACTTTCAAGTACCTAGGTATTACCCTTGACAGTTCCCTTTCCTACTCCCACTACATAGATAATGTTGTCAAAACAGTCAATACCAAAATTGGGTTGCTTTATAGGCACTGACACTACATGGCAGCTGAAGCCCTGTCTCTTGCAGTCAACAGCTCAATACGATCTATCATAGACTATGCTTTAGTTGTGTATAGCACAGCCACTGACACTGTTCTGAAAAGGGTAAAAACAGCCTTAAGACCTGCAGGCTAGTCCTAGGTACAGGCAGCCAAACTCACACCTGTGATCTGTATGCCCAGACCAAGTGGCAGGGGAGGATAAAGTAACAGGTTTGCCTCTTTGGTAAAAAAAAAAAACCCTCTTAGGCCTAACCCAAACAGCCAACCAGAGGTTCCTCAAATCTGCCCTAAACTCACACCAGACTAGAGGAAAAGTGAGAAATGTGCTACATATCCCTTTGGCACACAGCACTAGCCCAATGGTTCTTCTCCTATAAGGCTCTCTATGGTGAAATGAACTGCCTACTGTCATTACAAACATTCCTAAGCTAGGCCCATTTAAAAAAGAACTAATACAATACCCGACTTCCCTATGTGTGTGTGACTGCTCAAACTAATTCCAATATCTCTTCCAATCCTCCCCCTTACCTCTCTCCCCATCCACCCCCTAGCTTACCACCTGAGTCCCATTGCTCCACTCTCCCCTCCCTCTTCTCCCCCTAGCTCACCACCTGAGCCCCCTTTCTCCACTCTCCCCCTCTCTCCGCCCCTAGTTCACCACCTTTGCTCCCAACCCTTCCCCAAACTCCCCCTACCTCTCTTTCCCTTCCTGGCCACTGCTCCATGCTGTCTACCACCCCTTCCCCCTCTTTATCTCCCCCATCCACTCCCATCCCCCACTTCCACCTGCCTAACTCTCTTTCTGCTCATCACTCCCTCGCCACTATCTCTTGACAATTGCCAGCTTCTGGCTGCATACCTCACCTCTTTGCCTAATACACGGCTCTTCTGCTTAGTTGTTAATTGTAGCCAGTATAATTTTTGCCCTCTTGTATAATGCTCTGTAAATTTTCTTTGTATCTATTTATGCTATCCACTTAGTATTCCTCCTGTATATTGCTCATGTCATTATGCATTTGTAAAATTGTTGTTCTTTTTTCTGATGTTGAACCTTTGTAAATGAGCTCCAAGCTCAAAGGTTGTTATCCAAGACAATTAATAAATAAATAAATATAAGGTCAAATAACAAAGGACCAAGGATTGATCCCTGCAGGACACCCACAGAAACATTAAACGATTTTGATTAAATATTCACAGTCATGACTTGATGCTTCTCTCAGTCAAATAATGAGCTACCTGAGATGATTGGAAACACCTAATGCCAACAGTCTCTGAGTCAGTATATTATGGTTCACCAGGTTGAAGGCCTTAATGAGATCCAAAATACCTGCTTCTGTTAAAAGGCCATTGCCCATTGTTCTGCAAACATCATTAGAGTAGTGGACTAGTACAGTCACAGTGCTTCTTTCAGGCCTAAAACCATGCTGCTGTAAGCAAGTATCTAATACTTTAGTGGCTGAGTGATTGTTTGAATACAATTTTTCTATCAGTTTTCATGGGGAGGGGAAGTATTGAGACTGAGGATAGTTACAGCATTGCAAGAAGGGAACTGTACCCACTTTATTAACAAGCAAAGCCTTAGACATTTTCTGAATATCTGGCACTACTTAGGTGGTGTTGGAGAAACCAAACATTTTGGTAAGGAGCAAGTCAATTTATTTATTTGAAATAAAAACAATTTCACAGCACACACAAGCCATCAAGCAGGATGTCAGCTTAATATTTAGAGCTTATTTACTGATTAAAAAAACAGCCGACTAACAGCCTGACATGTTTCGGAGTAACCTCCATTCTCAAAGGCTGAAAATCATGTGGAACAAACACCCTTAATATACAAATGTGCAACAAATTGAATAAATAAATATAGCTTTAATCCATCACAGTATTCATCCATTCACCACAAGCGTCATTTGCTAAGCTCCTCTAAACAATTAATACTGTGCAAAAATCAATTAAAACACGTTTATGTTTTTAGAGCTCCCCAGACATTCATTCTATATTGCACACTTACTTAATATATACTTTAGGAAAGTTTCAATTGTTAAAAAAAAAAACAGAGAAAGGATATGAATGGGAAAAAGAAAAAAGGAACGGAAAAGGGGAGAGGAGAATGGGGGAAGAGTTAAGGAAAAAAGAAAAGGGGAATGTCTGAGTCAACATTTCCATATTAATAAAGGACAATGAACCAGGATTCAAGGAAATATACATCTAAATAGTCTAATAATCAACCAGCAGTACTTAAAGTGCTTTTATCTTTTTTGTTTCAAGAAAGGACAAATGTCCAACTGTGTATTTAAACCTGCTCTCTGTGTAGCTTTTAAAGACAAAATCCAAAAGTTTTCTCTGATGGATAAGAATTTTTCAAAGTCTCCTCCTCATGCATTTCTGTTCACTTTGTCTATAGCAATAAATTTGCTATAGATAACAAGAACTTCCTGTTTGGGAGCAGGAAGGGAGTGATCAGAGAACCACAAAAGACTCACCATCCTAGAAGGAAAAAAGTAGCTTTCCGTCCCGTCCAACTGCTTGAGGTCTGATTCTGAGCAAGTAAATAGACTACTGAGAAATATAGGAACTTCTTGTCTCAGAACAGGAAGATCAGGAGCTTAAAGGGCACAGATGCAGTAAGTAAGTAGAGAGGGAAAAAAAAAAAAAAAAAAAAATAAACAGAGGAAAGAGTAAGTATTCCAAACAACAGTTAAGGGGACAGAAATAAGACATGATGGGAGTGGTGCAGTGCAGTGGCTGTGGAGCAGCTGTCTTCCGGGAGACGTTCTGGAGGATGTGGTGTTGTCCCATCTGCGGGCACCTCTCTGGGCTGAGGGAGGAGGTTGCTCATCTCCAGGATTTGGGGGAACTCCTATTCTTCCCAGGGACCATCAGGGCCACTGCCGTTACCTCAGAGGTTGCCAAGAAATAGGAGCAGTTGGACCACAGTGGGGTTAGGGAGGGTGAGGGTGGTGGAACAGAGGTATATCCCTCCAGTTGTACCTCTTCACAATTCATATGCCATTCTGGCAAAGTATGGTTCCTCTATGGAGGCACCCGCAGTGGAGACCAAGGAGGATGCAGGGAACTTCCACAAAGGAGACCTACAGAAGGGTGGCATGGGACCCCACAGGGGAAGGAAACAACTCCTGGTGGGGGACTCCATTGTTAGGGGAGTAGAACTGGGGGAGGAAGGGGAGAGGGTATTAAGGTGCCTGTCTGGTGCTATGGCTTGAAGGGACAGGGAGTGAATCCTCCGGATCACTGGAGCAGCTGCACGGGGGAGGGAGTTGGATGTCATTATCCACCTAGGGACAGATGACCTGGCTGGGAAAGGGATCAGAGCAGTGCAGAAAGAGTCTGTGGCATTGGGGAGGGGCCTTAGACAAGTAGCAAGCACAGTAACCTTCTTGGAGGTGCTTTCTGTCTATGGCAAGGGTGAGGCTAGGGTGCTCCACACCATGGGATTCAATCAGTGGTTGAAAAACTGGTGCAGAGCTCAGGGATTTTGCTTCATAGGGGACTGGGAGTCCACCTGGAGTGATGAAGGCCTATACTTGCATGATGGCCTGCATCTGTCCAGGAGGGGAACCAGGATCCTAGGTGATAGTTTTAAATGTTTCATTGGAAAGCATTTAAACTAGCCAAGAGGGGAAGCACTGGAAAGGAGCAGAGAAATCCTAGCTCCCCCCAAAAACAATCAGGGTAGTAAGTAAGGTGAACACCAAGATGAGATGTCGATCGGCAGAAGGGCAGGGGTAAATGGAGAAAATGACAAAGGCAATAATGACAGGGATGGGGCAAAAAGGAGTAAGGCCATCAAGAAATGGAGGGTAATGAGTACCAATGTCCGTAGTCTGGCCAACAAGCTCCCTGAACTGGTGACCTTAATGGAAGAGGGATGCCTGGATATTATAGCAGCCACAGAAACATGGTGCACAGAGAAGCATGACTGGGATGTTAACATACCAGGATATACAACCTACAGGAGAGACAGGGAGGGTAGAAAAGGGGGAGGAGTAGCTCTCTATGTAAGGGAAGCAATAAAAGCAACAGAACAAAAGAGTAAACAGGGAGGAGAGGAGGCACTGTGGGTCACCTTAGAGACTGGAAATGGCACCACAAACCACACAGTGGTTATATTAAGACCCCCATGTCAGGAGAGGGAATGGATAAGGATATGATAGAAGGCATCCTTAGGATGGCACAGAAAGGGGAGATACTGTCGATGTGGGACCTGAATATGCCAGATGTTAACTGGGGCCCTTTGCAGCAGCCACATCCAAGAGCAGGTCCATTCTCGATGCCCTATAGGGGGCATGCCTCAGACAGCTAGTTTTGGAACCCACTCAAGAGGGATCAATCTTGGACCTCATACTCTCAAATGGGGACAGTGAGAGGATCTCAGATCTAGAAGTGGATAGCCATCTGGGAACAAGTGACCACCAAACAGTGTGGTTCATGATAAACTCAGATACAGAGTCAAGCCATACAAAAGTGAGGGTACTGGACTTCAGGAGGTCTGACTTTGGCAAAATGGGAGAATGCCTCAGAAAAGCACTAGCAAACAGGCTAGAAGGAAAGGTAGAGCAACAATGGGGAAACATCAAAACTGCCATCACAGAGGCAACAAGCCTTTGTGTGATGCAAATAAACACATCAAAATGAAAGGAAAAGCCACTATGGTTCTCAAAAGAGGTGGTGGGGAAGGTTAGGGAGAAAAAGATAGCATTTGGGAAGTATAAGGAAACACAGAAGGAGAAGGATAGAGAATTGTATGAGTTACAGCAGAAGGAAGCATGGAGGGAAGTCAGAATAGCAAAGGCCCAAACTGAGGAAAAGAGAGCCAACTCAGTTAAGAAGGGGGATAAAACCTGTTATAGGTATATCAGGGAGCATAGAAAAACAAAGGGAGGCAAAGTGAGGCTGAATAGAGTGGACGGTGGGTGGGCAGAAAGGAACAGTGAAAAAGCAGGGACACTGAATAAATACTTCTGCTCAGTATTCACAAAAGAGGAAAAGAGGGAGGTGCCTAATCCAATTAACAGGAGTACTCTGGATGGGGGGTTAATCCCAGTCCTTGCACATAAGAAAGGGTTCTGAAAGAACTCCTAAAACTGAAGATGGACAAAGCAATGGGGCCTGATGGAATTCACCCCAGAATTCTAAAAGAATTAAGGGGAGAACTAGTGACACCACTGACTACCCTTTTTAACAAATCATGGGAGGATCGTGTGGTACATGAGGACTGGAGGAAGGCAGATGTGATTCCCTTTCACAAAAGTGTGAGTAAGACAGAGGCAGGAAACTACAGACCTCTCAGTTTGATCTCTGTGGTAGGGAAAGTGATGGAATCACTTCTAAAGGAAAGAATTGTTGAGTACCTAGAGGCCAGTGGGGCACAGGACCCAAGGCAGCATGGGTTCACAGCAGAAAGGTCATGTCAGATGAATCTAATTGATTTATTTGATTGGGTGACCAAAGTAGTAGACCAAGGAGGGGCTGTGGACATGGCCTACCTAGACTTTAGCAAGGCATTTGACACAGTCCCACACCAAAGATTAATAATCAAATTAACCAGCCTGGGAGTGGATCCCAGGGTGGTAGCCTGGATAAAACATTGGTTGGACAACGGGACACAGAAGGTATTTGTAAATGGAGTCCACTCTGCAGAAAGAGGTGTTTCTAGTGGGGTACCACAGGGTTCAGTACTGGGTCCAGTCCTTTTTAATGTCTTTATAAGTGACATTGCAGAGAGAGACTGGAAAGAAAAGCATGCCTCTTTGCAGATGACACGAAGATCTGCCACAGGTCTGATGCACAAGGAGGCATGGAAAGGATGAAAAGGGACGTGGCAAAGTTTGAGGAATGGTCAGAAGTATGGCAGCTTAGATTCAACACAAAGAAGTGCAAAATAATGCACCTGGGAAACAAATACCCAGGAGAAGATTACACAATGTGGGGGAGGTAGTAACAACAACGAAAATAGAAAGGGACCTGGGGGAAATCATATCAGATGACCTTAAGGTTACAAAACAATGTGAGAAGGCAGTAGGGAGGGCTGGGGGATACTGGGATGTATAGGGAGAGGCACCACCAGCAGAAAACAAGAAGTTGTTATCCCTCTGTACAGACAGTTGGTGAGACCCCATCTGGAGTACTGTGTCCAGTTCTGGAGACCGCATGGCCGCAAGGACATAGACAGGATGGAGGCAGTCCAGAGGAGGACAACTAAAATGGTGCAGGGTCTGCAAGAGAAGCCATTCGAGGAAAGACTAAAGGCATTTAATATGTATACCTTTGAGGAAAGGAGGGAGAGGGGAGACATGATAGAAACTTTTAAGTACCTCAGTGGAATAAACAAAGTCCAAGAGGTTAGCATCTTTCAGAAAAAGAGATGTGCAAGAACAAGGGGACACAATTTGAAGATAGAAGGGAGATGGCTCAGGGGCACTGTGAGGAAGTATTTTTTCACAGAGATGGTGGTGGATGCATGGAACAGCCTTCCTGAGGAGGTTGTGGGGTCTAAAACTGTGGGAGAATTCAAGAATGCATGGGTCAGACATAAGGCAATTCATGTGGGGAGGGTAGGAAGAAATAGGCTGTTGGTTAACTAGGATCTGTAGCTTATCCTATAGGTAGGGAAATGGGCAGACTAGGTGGGCCAAGTGGTCCTTATCTGCCGTCAAAGTCTAAGTTTCTTTGTTTCTATTTAAAACCATGCTGTTCTATTTCTAAGCTTTCCATAATGTGCAATGCTGTAGCATATGCTTCATCTCTTCTCACCATTGCCCTCACATGTTCTACTCTCTTTAAATTTCCTCTTCATTTTACTGACATAGAAAGAGCCACATTTACAAGTAGCCAAGTCAATGATGCCTTCCGTATCACATGTGATACACTGCTTAATCTCATATGTACGTGAGGCATCGACAGTAGAGAAATATTTTGTTTGTAAAACAAATCTACAGGCTACACATCTCTTACATGCAAAACTCCCACTGGATTTCTGTAACCAAGTCTCCGAACATGGTTCTGTATAGTGACTTTGTGTCAACAAATCTCTTAGGGCAGGTGCTTTTCTATAGCACATCCTAGGTGGAGCTTTACATAGTTCCCTTAATTTAGGTTCTGCCAACAAAGTCTTCCAGTGTCTTCTTAAAATTATCTCTAACTCTCTAGCCTGCACTGAGTATGCTGTAATATAATTAAATCTGTTCTCATTCTGGATCATTTTATTCTTTTTTTTTCAATTCAACGTCTTTATGGGTTTTAAATTATAAACATAGTAGTATTCATAACAGGTATTAAACATAGATGCAACCATCCACTTAGCGTGTACTATGGAATGCCGATGAAAAAGAGAAAGGAAACCCCTCCCCCATTCCATTCTTCCTCCCTCCCTCCCAACCCCCCAGAATGTGCCAATATATATAGTACAATACTTAAAAGAAATATTTGGTACATAGAAACATCTTGAGATGGACCTGGAAAATTAAATTTTAATAACCTCAGTGCAGATATAATGCATACAATCTGCCCCATTTTTTATCAAATGATGCCAGATTATTACTGCAGCCAGCAATCAAGCGCTCTATCCTGAAGTAGGCTAAGAGGTCATTTAGCTATTCATTATAGGAGATAGGTAATTGATCCAACCAGTGTTTAGGCACTAGCTTTTTTATCACCATGGAAATTAGTGCCATGTGATATTTCCATTTTTTAATCCGGATAGTGGTGTAAATCCCTAGGATACAGATCTCAACAGTGAAGAGGTCCTAAGACCAAGTAGTGGGTCTAATTTGGATTGAATCGACAGCCACAAGGGGGCAATTTTAGCACAGTCCCAGAATATATGTACTAAATTTCCTTCACCCTTACTGCATCTGAGCAACTAGAGTTGGGCAGGTGGCCAATTTTGGCAAATTTTACTGGTGTGTAATATAGGTTATGTAGTATATAGTATTGGGTAAGTCGCAGTTTATCTTAGGAGAAGTATGTATGTATATAAATCTTGCCAGACTTTTGACCATTCAATGACTGTTCCTGGAAGGAGAGAGGACCAGATTTTGGAACCAGGTACAGGATCAGTGTGTCCAAAGGAGAGGATATAGTTGTATAAGAGGGACAAGCAGTGTGTCTTGGAAGATAGATCATGGAAGCCTTCCAATATAGATTGAAGCTTAGATTCTATGGAAGCAGTACCAAATACTTGTGTTATTAGGTGTCTCAACTGGAAGATCTTAAAATTATGAGAAGCATTTAGGCCAAATTTATGTCCGATTTAAGAAAAGGAGAGAAGAGATGAGGAGGAATAGAGATCTGTTACTTTACTGTTTTGTAAAGGAGGTAACCAAGTGTGCATGAGGAGAGTGTCACCTAGCTTAATGTTGGGGTTGAAGATGAGAGGTTGTGCAAAGTCTTGAGGAGGTGAAAATTTGTAAGAGGATCAAAATTGAGAAAAAACTTTCAGGAAGGTCCCAGTTACGAGTGGCTGATTGGGTCCAGCAACTTCTTCAGGACATATAGTAAATAGCAAGGGAAGGCAAGAGGTGTTGTTGTAAGATCTGGGTTTCTATTTGCAGCCAAATAAGAGAGGCTTCTCCTATGGGATCATAAGCCATTTCCTGATCCTAGAGAAGTGGCTCACCCAATAATAAAGAAGACAAATAGGGAGGTGGATACCCCTTGATGCTTTGAGGATACTCAGTTTAATAAAGGATTTTCTGAGTTGTGTATGTAGCCATATAAAGCCAGAGATGCGAGAGTGTACCTTTTGGAAAAAGATAGTGGGAGCCACATGTTCAGCATATGTAATAGATAATAAAGTCTAGGCAGGACATTCATTTTAATTATGTTTATGCCTCCTCAAAGAGATAATGGAAGAGATTCCCATCTTTGAAGGTCAGGTTGAAGGATTGTCACTAGGTCATCGAGATTGAGTTTCTTGGCCCAAAGAGGATCCATGGTTAGGTAAATGCCCAGATACTTAAGTGAATGAGGAGTCCATTTTAGGTCAAAACTACTGAAGTCAGCTTTGTGAGTGAAATGATTTAGGGGAAAGATTTTCGATTTGTTCAGATTAAGTTTATAATTGGATAGTGAGCTAAATTGGGATATTACCTCCACTACTTGTCTCAGGGATTTAGCAGGATTCTCTAAATGGAGAAGGATATCATCTGCATATGCAGAGAGGATGAGGTTGTGATTGAGTATTGGAATTCCCTGTATTTGTGAAGACTGTTTGATATGATGAATCAAGGGTTCTAAATAAATATTAAATAGTAAAGGTGAGAGGGGGCAACCCTGTCTTGTACCTGAGTAAAGGGGAAATCGAGAAGAGAATACCCCATTGCAATGGATCTTTGCTGAATGGGAGGAATATATGGCCTGAATCCACTGGATGAAGAGGGGAAGGAAGTACATCTTACTTAAACTCAGCCAGAGGAAGTCCCAGTCCACTCTGCCAAAGGCCTTCTTGGCATCCAATGAGATTAGGGCCATTGGGATTTGAGATAATCTTGCTGCATTAAAAATATGGGAAAGCTGTCAGAGGTGATCTGTGTAGGATCTACCAGGGACAAATCCCACCTGTTCTGGACTTAGAAGATGAGACCATACTTTATGAATGAGTAAAATTAGGATTTTAGTAAAGATCTTGATATCACAATTTAAGAGGAAGATCAGATGATAACTATCTCTGAGCAGGTGGTACTTGTTGGGTTTTAATAGAAGAGTTATGGTCACTTCTAATACTTCTAATAAATTAGGATCCAAAGGTTTAGCGGAGAGCATATATTGGTACAGTTTGAGCAGATGTGGAGCCAGCTCCTTCGCAAAAATTAGTTTGGAAGCTGTCTGGGCCTAGAGCTTTATTAAGGGTTAAGTCTTTAATTTTCTCTATCACTTTTTCAAGGGTGATAGGAGAGATCAAAAAAAGTCGGAGGTGTTCAGGTAAGGAGGGGAGAGTTAAGGAATTCAGATAAGATTCTATCTTTTGGGTAGGAGTGGGCATGGATCTTTCCCCATAGAGAGAATGACAAAAGTTCTCAAATATTAAAGCAATGTCTCTGGGATTGGTTTTAATAGTCCCATCCGGAGCCTGAAGGGAAGATATAAGTCTTGAGCTTTCCAATTTGCAGAATTTAAGAGCTAGGAGTTTGCCCACTTTTTCTCCCTGATCTATGTAAGTGGATTTCGTTTTTAAGGGTACATACTCTGCTTTTTCTCTTAAGAGGTCTGCATATTTGTTCCTGTGATCTAAGAGCTCGGTTGTGGAGTCAGGGTTTGTTGAGGATAAGAGAGAAAGCTTGGCCACTCTTATTTTTTTTTTATTTAGTTGTTTAACCAGGTATAGCACACTAAGCTGAAAGCTTTTTTACAGGAGCGACCTGGGAGCACAAGGAGGTTAAGTGACTTGCTCAGGGTCACACAATATGCAAGTGGATTATTTGAGTTAATAAGGATAAGGTTTCTTTTTCTCTCATTTTCTTTCTTCTGGTTTCTAATTTAATGAATTCCCCATGAATATAGCATTTGAGAGTACACCATAACAAATCATCTCTTTGAATCGTACCTATATTAGTATCTATGAAGGTTTGAATGTAGGTTCACAGTTTAGAGATGATAGTTTTGTCTTTTAAAAGTTGAGTATTCAGCCTCCATAATCTAACTTTGGGACTGTTGGGGGAAGGAGATAGGGCCACCCATACCAATGAATTATCAGAGATTACTATAGGCTCGATGCCTGTTTGATGTAAACCGGTTAACAAAGGGATACTGATTAAGATATAATCCAATCTGGACCAGGATTGGTGCACATTAGAGTAAAGGGACAACATCTGATGTGATGGCTTAAGTAAACACCATGGATCACAAAGTCCTAGTGTATCCATCAAGTCCTGTAGGGCTCTTTGTGATGGAGGAGGGGGTCTTAAGTGTTGATGGGTCCTATCTATATCCTGTGTGGGGGGGGGAGACATTCCAATCACCTCCTAGAATTAAGAAGATGGGAAGAAATGGTACAATTTTGCTGGCAAGTTCCATAAAAAATGATCGATCACCACCTGGTGGCCCATATACAAAGCCTAAAACTACTGTGGTGCCCAAGAGGGTACCTTTAATGAGAATATATCTGCCTTGGGGATCAGTTACTGTGGAGTCAGTCTGGAATGGGATCGTATTTTTGATTAAAATGACTATCCCTTTACTTAATGAGTAAACCCCAGTGGTGAAGACTTGAGAAATCCCCAGTCTGCATAACCAAATGGTCTCTCTAGTCAACAGATGCATTTCCTGTAGCAGGATTATGTCTGCATTAAGTAGGGCATAATATTTTAATACTTGATATCTCTTTGTAGGTTCCCTGACTCCTCAGACATTCCAGGTCACTATTTTACATGTGTTAATAGGCATACCAAATAATAACCACATAATTTTTCTAGAGGACAAATCATTATGAAACCAGAAATAGTCATAAGGCACATTCCAATCCCCGCCCTCCTCCTCCCCTTCTCTGAGCCCTTCAACAATATTAAGCTTGCAAATTGGTCATAACAGGGATGATTTAAGTGAAGGGGAAACCATTCCAAAGTACAGCAAGCAAATCAATAATTTTTCCCCATCCCCCAACCCCCAATTGCCCAAGAGTTATAGTTTCCACTCTCCAAAATGATGATATTTTTGAAGTACAGGACTAATCCAACAAGAGGAAACCATAATAAGTATAAAGTAGTAGACCCTCTGTCCCTCCCTTCATAACCCCAGCAACTATATACATTTGTCTCCCTTGAAAAAATAAATGGTTAAAGTTCTTGACAAACAGGTCCCAGTGAGGGAGACTATCCCATACAGCTCCTAGCCACAAATCCCAGAAAAATAGGAGACAGAAGATTGATATGGTCTGGCAGTACTGTATTAAGCAAAAGCACTGCAGCCAAAGATACCAGGACCACCAATATCCCTTTGTAGGGAATGTGTAGGAGCTTAACCCCCCCATAATCAAGTTCATTATGCAGTTAGCCCTTAGCTTGCTCGAGTCAGGACTCCCCACCCCTCTACCCCCCACATCATCATCCAGATTATAAATCTTGTTAACACCACATTATTTTGATATGTTTAGGCACTAATATATTCAGAACAAAGAAAACATTCTGGAGGTTCATAACTCTCCTAGACAGATTAGAACCTGCTCCTCTTAACCCAAATATAAGTTTCCACTAATACACAAGAGTTTGTCCCTACTGGGAGTATCTGGAGGCCTAGCGCATCAATAACCCTTGATTCAGGCTTCATATCCCACATTGTTAGGTTACAGGAGATGAGGAGATAAGATCCCCTACACCCCAATTTCAGAAACTTTGGAAAACAACTAAGGAAGAAACACATCTTGACCAACTACAACTGATTGCTAGAAAACAGCAAAGAAATTAAAATTGGTACAGTACTTCAGTGTTAGAGTCCTGTCCTGTCGATGTTGATGGAGTGAGGAAATTAGAGGGGAAAACTAAGGGTAGCTGGACCAATTTCTGTCCCAGGAGAAAAACAATCCCCCCCTACTCTCACCCGGATTAATCGGTTCCTTCCCCAGAGAATGAAACTGTGCAGCAGACTGCCCTCAGTGTTGGAAACTAGCACTGCAACCAGTGAGATCAGGCCCATCCACAAATTAATCCCAGACCTGGATATCTGAAAAGTTTGGAGGCGGGTAGGTGAATCCTCATCTCTCATTAAATCTTGTTCATAGAGAGTAAATTCTCATACAGAACTAATTGCAGTCAGAGACTTCAGTCATTCTTGAACAGTTCTGGGAGCTTGATCTTTAGATCAGCCATCGTTTGTGAGGGTGAGTCATAGGATATCCATAATCCAGATACTGAGACCTGTAGTTTGGCAGGATATAGCATTTTAAAAGGAATGCTTGCAGCAATGATTTTGGTAACAATGGCATGGAAGGCTGCTCACTTCAGACACATTTCATATAGTAGATCCTGTGTAATACAGCACTTGATGCCTTCCCACAATGTTGTTTGGAGTTCTTTTACTTTATTTAGCACATGTTGTCACTCCAAATAGCTGAGGAATGTTAAAATTAGGGGTCTTGGGGAAGATCCAGGCTGAGGATGAGGCTGTAATGATCGGTGAGCTCTTTTGATTTGGTAGTTGCTCCCGAGTGGAAAAGGGCCCACTATTTTCAGCAAAAGCTTCCGGACAAAGGCTATGACATTGGGGTTCTCCTCGGTCTCGGGAAAACCCATTATCAGAATATTATTCCTCCTACTCCTGCCTTCTAAATCCTTGGTTTTTAACTGCAGTTTGTGTATTTGCTGCCGAAGCTGGGTTACTTCTGGATCTACTTTATCTCTCCAGTATTGCAGTGAGGAGGATCTGGCTTCTGTATCTCCCACTCTTTCACTCTTTTATTTAAATCTGCCACATCATGGCTAATAGACTTAATCTCTGTAGAAATTTCAAGCAATGTTTCTCTGAAAGGCAACAGTTCACATAGAAACCAGTCTTCAGTAAGTGGAACTGGTTGTATACATGCTAGGCTTTTGGAGTTGGAGGCTCCACCCTGAGGCCTGGCTTTTTTAAGCAGCTTTTCAGGCGAGGGAGGAGGTGTATCCTTTAAGCTGGGCCATCTTCATATCTGTATTCATCGCAGAAGAAATTCCCTCAATAGCGACGAAAGTTGCAGTGATATCTGATGCTGGAGATGCCCTCTCTTTGTAATTTGTATTATTGATGAGATTCCACTAGAAATCTAGATGTAAAAGCCGATGATGTGAGGCTGGGGTTAGGTGTCCTGTAACCCTGCTGCCATTAGGTTGCCTGCATCAAGTGACCTCCTTTTTCTTTTTTTTCAACGAATACTCTCTCTCTGTCAGCTCTGCCCTTAATCTAGTCTGCACTATCTTTTGTGTGTTATATCCTCTTTCTACAAGTCTTATTTATTTATTTAGCATTTGTTGACCAGGTAAGCACACTAGACTTGTGCTCCAAGGTCACACCTGGAAACAAGCTCCAGCTTTGAGTGCCTTTCCTGGTTAAAACATTTCCCCTTTCCCATTCCTTTCCTACAGGATCAAGCAAGATTTCAAGAGATAAACATACAATGCAGGGTACAACAATGGAGCAAACTTAGACAGTATATAGTAAAACAGTATTATAGATTGTCTTGACACTGGCAGTCACCTCCAGAAACTTGGGTTCTAGCCTATTACTACCTGCCCCTTTTTTAGGGGGCAGGCTGACCAGTAATTTATACAGATTTCTTTTGTGATGACAGTTCCCAGGTAGAAAGGTGATAATTCTGGTAAGTGAGCTGCATTGAGCTCCATTTTGTTGGTACAGAGGAACAATTGAAGAGGAGTTGTTTGTACCGAGTCAGATCTGTGAAGACGGTATAAAAAGTCTCTATAATTACTGGGTAGTGCTTTTTCCCATAGGAAAATCTGGTTATAATTTGCGGTTATAACCAGCTGGTTATAATGGCAAATTATAACCTGGTTTCTCTTGGATTGCTCATGTGCCAGTCATGCTGTCTTCCTTCAGCCCATGCGAGGGTTGGAACATTGCCCAGTCGCAGTTGGTACTGAATCTTTTTTAATAAAAAAAAAGTCTCTTCCTGTAGTCACTGGCAGGGAAAACCAAACACAAAATATTTAAACATACGTCTGGTTTTGGTTTCTCTGCCAGCACGCTAGGCCCAGCGGATCTGCACACCTCTTCCTACTGGAAGCACTCCACAACACCGCAACTGCCGTTCGCCTGTAAGTTTAAAAAAATAAATATAAAAATACCATACTTGCTCCACATAAGTAGACATATGGGCCCAGATATTCAAAAGGGTTGCGCCATGCGCAACAGGGTTGCGCATGCGCAAGTCCAAAATGCGCCATTCTGCGATATTCAGCAGGAGGCAGTTACGCCACTGGCAACAGGTTGCACAAGAGAGCAATGCAAATGAATGCATGCTCAACAGGAGGGGGAGGATCCATGCATAACCTGCGCAACCCGATATTCAGTCGGGTTGCGCAGGAATGTTCAACCTCAACCTGCGCCGCACAAGCTTGAGCCAAAAAAAGGCTTAAGTTGAGGGCCACCACAGGTGAGCTGCTGCATTGCAGAGCGCAACACAGCAGCTGCCATCCCTGGCTGGCCCCCAACTCGGTCCCTGTGCCCCCACCAGCCCGATCGCGGGCAGTACAGGTACATGAACCCCCACACATCTCCCACAGCCCGATCGCGGGCAGGAACCTGTATGAACCCCCCGGTGCCCGATCGCGGGCAGGAATGTAACCCTCCCCCAACCGAATAACTCTGGTGGTCCAGTGGACCATAAAGCCCGTATCCAGGCACAGACTGCTGCTGCACAACATCTCCTTCTGGTGTCTGTGTCCCCTCACCCACGGTTTTCTCTCCACCGCTCCCCGCAGCTAGCGGGGGCGCATAGTATTCCACTCGCCGCTGAGCTAGCCGATTGATTGTTCAGTTAGACGCTTGAGCGTTGCAGAGTTGTTACCGGTGTAGTTTATACGCCGCAGTTATGATAGTTCAGATTTGTGAATGATCATTCACAAATCTGGACTGTCATGTACGGTATGGGCTGCACGCCCATTGGCTGTAGCTCTGCACCAATGGGCGGCAGCCCTACTGGACAGTCAGTCGGTGGGCGGCGGGGCCAGGGGGGTGGATGCTGTCATCCCGCCGCGGGGGGGAGCGGGTGGAGGGGCTTCGTGGGTGGGGGGGACACTAGACACCAGGGAGATGTGTGGGGGAGTTGTGTTGAGACATTCTGCCCGCGATCGGGCTTTACGTCCACTGGACCACACAGGGAGTTATTCGGGTTGGGGAGGGTTACATCTGCCTGCGATCGGGCACTGGGGGTTCATACAGGTTCTGCCCGCGATCGGGCTGTGGGAGATGTGGGGGACATGTACGTGTTCTGCCCACGCATCGGGCTGTGGGAGATGTGGGGGTGTTGTAACTGTGATGCCCGCGATCGAGTTGCATTAGGCGTCGGTCCCCGACGGCTGCTGCCTGGCAGGTGGCCAGGAGCAAGTCCTCGATCGCGACCTACATGCAAATGGCATGCAATGGAGCTATAAATAGATGCAAATGGCCCCTGCACCTTGCATAAATTATGGCCCCATTTGCATGTCACCTTTGAATATCGGAAATTTGAGCATGGCGCAATGGTACTTGCACCACCACAAGTTTAATGCTCAACTCTGGCAACTTGCAGTGGCGCCAAGTTCCACTCGCTCTTGTAAGTGCTGTGGTTTGGGGTGATATTCAAAGGAGTTGCTCAACAGCAACTCCTTGAATATCACCTCGCCACCCCGCGCAACTATTTTGAGCAGCGCAGGGGCTTGCGCCTCAGACTGGTGCAGTTTGAATATCTGGGCCATGTTACTTGTCAAATAAGTGGCTCACTGTAAGTTGGTAGACCACGGACTAGGACAGCACAGAATCCTAACTAGTCCGTGGCTGCCCGAATGCCAATCTGTTTCCTAATTTTTTTTTTATGATTGCTGAGGCAAAAATGTGCATGCCAGCAATTATAAAAAATAAAATATGTTGTGGTGTGTTTAAAACTCAATTTTCCACACACACTCGTTGTGGGATGCATTTTATAAATACCTGGGGCTTTGCCCTCAGGGTTTATGTAGCATCTCACAACTCAGGTGTGTGTAAATTCTCATTACACACACCACCCCTTATATTATTCTCTATGTTATAAACACAGGAATACAGAGTACAGTGTTGTTCACAATGAATTTGTTTACAGGAGGTGCTGGTCAGGTTTGTTCATGAAGTTAACAGTGTCCATGAATTTCCTGGGATTACCTGGGCTTGTCATTTGCTGCACAACTAGGAAGGTAGTGTTGCAGGTCCTGACCTGCTTTTTGCTGAGGTTGCACAGTTGCCTATACTTCAGTAGGACCCAGGGGAGTAAGACTGCTTGTAGACTTTCCAGCATTTGTCCCTTTTTGCCATATTTGATAGGTTCCTTGGTTATGCAGAAGGTTTTGCTACCCCTTACACAGCTTCTGAAAAGAGGGAAATGCTGGTTTTGGACTGTGAATAGCCTTCCAAGAAAGAGGTGCATTGCTGTGTTCCAGTGCAGAGCTGATATTCATAGCAGACCATTCAATACGGTGGTGGTCATGGAAGAGGCCCTGTGATTCGAGGTAAGGGTTTGAAGTTTGAAAACATTTGAGAAACATGTGCAGGCAACAGGTGCTTGATCAATGATCAAGACTGTGAGGACCCAGACCAGAGCACTGTCTGTTCTATTCATAAATCCAGTCCAGAATTAAGTGATTGTGGCTTTTATTATTTCATTGTGAGGAGGAAGTAATTAATTTGCGAAGACCTTCTCAAATGATCATAAAGTCACAAGTCAGGTTCTTGTCATTGGCCCAGTTCAAGTTTAGGCCCCCTAGCATGATTAAATCCTTACTGGATGTGGTGCTATTGATGTTGCTCAGTAGGTGGGAGAGCCCTTCAGCACCACTATGCAGCATAAATGCAGCTTTTTAAAATTACCCCAAAATATTTCAGCTAGGATGCAATCTGCAGAGGTGGGAACACTGGAGCTACTGTAGTGCTGATTTCAGTAACACTGAGGAGCTTCTTATAATAAATGAGCACACCACTTTCAGGACAGACATAAGGCAATTATAGTGGGGAGTTGCAGGAAGTAGGCTGTTGGTTAACTAGAATCTGCAGCTTATCCAATAGGTAGGAAAATGGGCAGACTGGGTGGGTCAAGTGGTCCTTATCTGCCGTCAAGGTCTATGTTTCTGTGTTTCTGTGTTTCTATGATATCATAGCCATTGAGTTGTCAGGCAGAGTTTGATACACTGCATGTGGTTTTAACCATGTTTCAGGGATCCCATAATGTTAGTGTTGTAAAGTGTCATCCACGTTCAGCATGCTTTGTTAGCAGTCTGCATATGCTCAAATAAGTTGTTTTATGCACATTCTTCTGGTTCTGTAGGGGTAAGTAGTGCATGGGAGATAAAACTGGTATCCTTTTCCATCTGTTTTTACCCAGTTTCTTGACACAAAGATTCATAACTTCCCTTACAGAAATAATGATATGAAATGTTTTCATGCTGCACACATGAAACTACCCATGTGTTATGTGTGCTGCAAGCATACTGTAATTTAGATGTCAAATTGGAACTGATTGCATGCATGTGGCATGCACGCAGCAAGCAAGGGTGAAAAGTTTTCCTTTTATGTCATATTGGAACAGATTTTATGCAGGTGGCATGCATGCAAAAAGCAAGTGGTAACTGATAACTGCACGCATACAAGTTAAGTGACTTGCTCAGAATCATACCATACACAAGTGGGAGTTGAGATTCAAATTCAGATATTCAGGTCTCCAAGTTTCCTGGTTTGCATGTCAGTGCCTTTAACCACTAAGCTCTACTGCCTGCACACATGTGGCTCACTTGTACAGTACGTCAATACTGATCTGCATACATCTGCATGCATGCAACATGTTTATAGCCACTGTTATACTTTTTACTTTTCTTGTCTCCTTTCATCTCAGCTGCACAGCTGAACTGTAGCACACATACCAAAGAAAACACATGTTGTTCTTCCCACCCCCAATACACACAGTTACTCACGAAACTACTTAATTACTTCTGTCTGGCCTGTACTCCTTCTATTTTCTCTCCATAGTTTAGAATGTTTCCACACAAACAGACTTTAAGGGGCAAACACAAAAGTAGCAATAACTCGATAAATACCCACATGGCCAAATACCCACATGGCCAGCCCCCCCCCATGCACACACACACTGCAGCAGGTGCAGTCATGCTGCTTCAGACAATCCACCAAGTATAGATATAAGTCAAGGGTCTCTTACCTTAGTACTAGGGAGCCAGAGCCAGGAGTCTTTAAGAGATGATGTCCATGGGTCAGAGTGTTGGGGTGTACCTCCTTGAAATGAATGGAGTTATTTTTTATTATGATTTTATACATTATGCTAGTGAGTTGGAGAATAATGGAGGCCACTATTCTACTAACAAGGCCCATGTTAGTCAAGCAGTGAGTTTCATTAATTTCCAACTCTCCATCAATAATGTATAAAATAGTAATAAAAAAATTCCTCAGTTCATTTCAATAGCGCACACCCTGCAGTCTCCCTTGCCCTATGTCATATTGTGCCTGAGTGTGGGGATGTGGAGGTCAGCTTCACTGGAGGGGGGCATAAGTTTGACTATAGTGGGGCTCAGATAGTCTGTATATACCATACAGCTGAACTGCTCCTGAATGCAAGGGGAAGCCTTAATTTTTCCCCTGAAAACTGCTCTGCTCCTCATCCATCCCTCATGGGAAACATGCTGCTCACATAGAGGATGTCCTGTAAATTTAGACTTTATGGAAGGGGCACCATTTCAGATTTCAGCAGGAGGAAGCCAACAACCAGTGGAGTCCAGGTGCTAGTTAGCCTTTAGGTGGAAAGCTGTAGAATCTCTGAAAACGTCTCTAAAAGGTAAAATATTTTTTGTGACTGAAAAGTGATATGCAACCTGGAAATTTCAAATGTATAAGATTCATCTTTCTATACCCTGGAGCAGTGAATCAGATTGGGGCTTAAACCCACCCAGTTATTAACCAGTTTTTTTCTTTGCTGAAGTTCTGAACCCATCCCCCCAAAATACAACTTTGTCCTAATTTCTCTCCGCAACTTAATTTCATTCAATATTCATCCTCTATGGGTCGTGACTTGAGAAGCCACCCAAAGGCACAGAAACGAGGAAAAACACATCAATATTTCAGTCCTTCCTACTTCCTCAATCCCCCTCTAAAAATGTATTTACTTTTATTTACCCAGTCATCTGGCCAGAACCTGCAGCCTGGTCCAGTGTGCCACCAGCCCAGTTTTCAGTTCACTCCTCCTCCATCCTTCTGCCAGAAGCATGATGCTAGAACCAAACATCCCAGGCTCCCAACATGGTCCACAACATAGTCACCTCACCAATGAAACCATCCAACCAGTGCTGCATACTTTTTGCTTGGCTGCTGCCACATTGCTCTGATCAAGGCCTATGAAGGCCACCTACAGCACTGTCACCATGGTTGCTAGGCCTAGCTAGCTGCCATGGGGGGGCCACTGTTGTTGTTTTTTTTTGTGAGGTGAGCATAACAGAGTAAGTAGGTAGCCTAGTCTTGAGTTAGTTTCTAGCTCACCCTCTGCCCCTTCAGCCACCAGGGGAGACAGAGACTCAGTAAGAGTAGACCAACAAAAATATGCCACCATACACTGCAGTTGAGAGTTCATTGCTCACCGACTCCTTCAAGCTGTAGTGTACAGCTTGTCTACTCAGTGGCATTAAAGATAGTGTCACACTAGCATGACTCATGTGCTCTTGCTTGGCTGGAGCTCCTTCACATCACTTGTGATGGCACCGTTTCTAATAGGTGGAGAGAGTGGACAACACAATACAGACACAGTCGAGTCAGGAGTGCACCTGCAGTGTAAGCACACACAGGCTGGGGGGGCACTTATTTTGCAAAAGATTACTTCCAAATTTAATGCCATAATTGCCACACCATAAGAACAACCTAGGCACAAATGCAGGGTGGAGGGAAACTGACCCCCTCTACCAAACCTAAATGGCACCCCTGCTTTATGGTAGAAATTCATTCACAGGTGCTGATATTGGGACAAGTAAATACAATGGTTTCCACTGTGTTCTGAGGTACTGTATCTCCATGTTTCAGGATGTGTCCTGATCATTGTGAGGGTTAGTGTCCCTCATTGTCCCTCATTTTGAGTGTCCATGTCTCTCATTTCAGTGACAAAATGTGAGATATGGTGCATGCTTCAAAGACCCTACTCAGCACAAGGAGTGCTGAGCATGGCCATAGTGTATATACTCCATAAAGAATGACAGAGGGAAAATAAGTGAGCTGAAACAGTCATGGAGAAACACATTTGTAGCACAACATATGCATAAGGGGATTTCCATGGCCCGAAACAAAAAGGTCAGGCTTCACAACACAGAGGCCCCTCTTCACACATGTGGAATGGAAGATGATGGCTGACTAGGGGTGTGCGGAAAAAATTTTTTGCTGGTGGAACTAAAGCGAATGTCAGACTTTTGCTTCCATGAAAGTTCGGAAATCCAAAGAGGAAATTTCGCCTCCCCTATATTTAAACAAAAAAACTTCCCAAATTAATCCCCAGTAATCCCTGATGACTAGTGGTTCCTCCCCTCCACCTGGTCACCCCTCCAAAGTGTATAGTAACCCCCCCATCTCTGTCCTTACTTTTTTTTTTAATAAAAATTGCCTGGTGATCGAGTGGTTTTCCAACGCCCCTCCCTATCCCCTATCCCCAGTCACATATTATTTCCTTGGTGGTCTAGTGCTCCCCACCCCTCCACCCCAGCAGATGTCCCACCACCCTGCTCCTACTCCCATCATAAACCACAGCGAGGGGACTGGCACATCCCTCCTCTCTCCTCCATGGCTGGCCTGCCCACTGAGCTGTCAATGAATGAGTGTGTTCCTGTACAGGAAGGTGCTCATTCATTGACAGCACAGTGGGTGGGCCAGCAGTGGCAGAGAGAGGAGGGATGTGGCAGTCTGCCCACTGGGGCTTATGATGGGGTGGGAGTAGGGTGGTGGGATATCTGCTGGGGTGGGGGCACTAGACCACCAGGGAATAATATGGGACTGGGGATCTTGGATAGGGAGCGGGGTTGGGAAACCACTAGACCACCAGGCAATTAAAAAAAAGGTATGGACTGAGATGGGATGGTTACTATACACTTCGGGGGGAACAGGTGGAGGGGAGGGACCACTAGCCACCAGGGCATCAGGGCATTTGTCAGGCTATGGGCACTGTCAGGCAGGGGATGGGGGGAGGGATCGCTATTTAAAAGGAGATTTTTTTTTTAAGTCAGGCAGGTGATCCAGTGGGGGGAAGGACCGCTAGCCACCAGGGATATTTAATGTGTACCTGTGGGATAAGTGGGTTAAGGGGCCACCAGCCACTAGAGCTTATTGTATTTGATATGGGGCAAATATTTGCCCATAACTTTTATGGATGTTTTCTGTTCCATCACAGGCAGAAGTTCAGAAACTTTAATGAAAGTTCCCTGGTTTCTGCGTAAGTTCCGCTGAGGTGGAAACCCGCACTTTCGCCCATCCCTATTGCTGACTATATCCTAAGTGCTTTTTGCAAACAATACTTTACAAATTAAAGGAAATTTAATGAAAAATATCAAAAGCCATTAAACAGCTTGCAAAAGAATCAGAACTAATGAGTTTACCTAATTGTAATGGAAAATCAATGAAAAAAATTATTTTAATGGCTCTAATTTCTAGCAGTAGTATATGAAATAGAAACTGGTGTTTTTTTTTAGATGAGATTTGCACCAATTGAGTTGCTGCACACATGGCAAGTGTGCAACATGTGAACCTTATGTGATTTTCAAATGATGTTCACACCAGCTTAACTGCCGCACTCATGTCAAGCATGCAACACGTGAACCTGATGTGATTTTTAGAAGATGTTTACACCAGCTTTCCTGCTGCACACATGTCAAGCTTGCAGCAAGGGAACATGATTTGCTTTTTATACCTGGTTCACTTAGGTTCACTTTGTGCATGTGAACCACATGCAAATATTGCACAATTAAGCATATGCAAGCATTCTGCAGGTATGCAGCACAATTATATTTTTGTAAGGGTTGAGTTAACCCATTTCTAATTAATCCCCATGTGATATCCACCACCACAGCATCCCCCATCTCCACTGGTGTTTCCCTAAGCAGCTCCCACATTCTTCCAAAATGTGCCGTACTAGAGTTTAATACCTTTGCTTGTGAGTGAATACTTTCGACCTCCAGTTTTATATCAAAGCACATGGTCTGATGATTGTTGGATCCCAAAGGCTTTCTAACAGCAACCTCCCCAATGTTGTCCCTGTGTGTGTGAAGACTACATCTAAAATAAACTCCTCCTTTGTAGGCTCCTATACTGTCTGAACCAGAAATTACATCCTGTAATGTTTCTACCATCTGATTCACAGCACTTGTGGCTACTGGTGGCACTCTAGTCTATGTCAGGCATGTTGAAGTCACCCTTTAGCAGTACCTCACCTGGTTCTGCAACCCTCTTGATCTCCTCTGCCATTTGCTTGCCTGCTGCCTCCTTCTGAGAAGGAAGCATATATTACAGTACACCAATCCCGATGATTCTCCCCCAGCCATGACTACCTGAACCCATAGTGTTTCTGCATCAGTGCTCTTCCCCATCCCTTAACCTTTGTGGCCTTCATGTACCAATTAGCCACTCCTTCTCCTTCCCCACTTTCATATTACATAGTAAGTAGTCTGGAATTGTTAGTTTCCAGTCATTATACTGTGTACTCCAAGTTTCTGTAACAGCTACCATGTCTACTTGAGCCTGGATGTCACAGGAGTTATTCGCAGGGCTCTTGGCAATCAAGCATACCTCCCTCCAGTGGTTTTGCTTCCTTCCTCATGTGTTCTTGATTTTTGCCCCCTGACTTTTTTGTCCATGTCATTCCTTGGGCCTAACCTATTCTTTCTCTATGTTAATGTGATTCACCTTCCTCCCAGTACTGTGTCCTCTGCCTTGAGCTTTTGCTGTCCTGGTCCACACTCCCCATTTATTTCTCCTTCTTCTTATATTGTTTCTCATTTTGCTTCTTCCCACCCTTCTACTTCTTTGTTTATTTCCCAGACTCCTGGTGTTTGAGACATCCACCCCCCATAAGAAAGTGTCAGTCCCCTCTCGCCTATCCATCTTTTATCCATCAAACTTCCCCCACTTCTGCCCATTATTTTCTTTCCCTCATCCTCTCTATGACCCTGCAAGTTTTTGTTAGGGGGGGAGTGCCTCCTTGGCCTACCAATCTGGAATTATACCCTGCAATTCAGAGCTACAGCTCTCCCATTGAGTTTAAATGGCCACTGTTGAAGACCTCAAACCTTTGGGCCAAAGCCTGGGTCCCCACTGCCATAGAGTGGAGGCCAACCCACTTGAACAGCCTCCTGTCCCTCCAGAACTGTTGCCAGTCCTTGCCAAGTCAAATGCCTTTCTCTGTAAACTCCTTTAACTGTTGGTTAAAACAAGTGAATGTATCAGGAGTAGCCGAGTCTTACCTTGAACCATACTGAAAGGACTTCAAAAAATGTTGCTGAAGTTGTGTCCAGTTTAAGTTTCCAGCCCAGCTCCCTAAATCTGTCTTTAATATATCCCAAAAGACTACCAGCTAGATCAGTTGTGCCCAGGTGGACAATTACATCCTGCCCTCCACCAAGCCCCCAACAATATTTTAGATTCTGTGTGCATCTTTCCCTGCCAATGTCCCCAAGAGGCATCTGAACAACCTATTGCCCTGGTCCCCTGCTCACACCACCCCCTTAATACCTCTTATCATGGAGTCCCATATGACTAGAAACTTCTTAGCCCCTTTCCTGCCCTTGGACTCCAATACAATCTGAGGTGCCATTTTTGGGGCAGTCCTGTTTGCCTGCAAGGTAACAGGTACTGCCTCTCTGTAGGGAGATACTGGGTGAATTAAGTTGCTCAGGCTAGCAAAATGATTCATTTTTAACGTCTCAGGGCTCACATCACTCTCCATAGAAATCCCTCTTCTCCCCCTCTGCTGCCTACTTTCCAGCTTCGCAACTCAGACCCTTGGTGCCCTTTGGGGAAGTAGATCTGCAACTGCCTGCTCCAGACCTCCCCGGCCCTGCTATGGAAGTGGTCTAATTCAGGCTTCACTGCAGCCAGTTCCATGGTTTGCTGCAAACTTACTGCACACTGGGCAGCAGCTTCTCTTCCAGAGTCCTTTCCTGAAGATATCTACCCCACAGCTGTTGCCGTATGCTAGACCCTATCCCCAACTATCCTGCCACTGTCCCGCATTTCTCTTCCTCCTCCCTTAGTACACTTGGAATGTGGTTGGTGTGATGTACTACTGTTAGTGTACTGTATCCCTTAGTCATAGTACTTGCCCCATAATGCTCCCTGCAGTCCCCCATCCCTTGCTCAATAGTACTTATTTTAGCCCCATGCAGAATCACATTAATTGGGTACCCTAGATAGAGTTCAGGTGGCTGGAGACTTGCAATTTATGAATACTTTTGTACCCTTACAACACCAAGCCTGTCTCTCTCTGACACCTGTACTTAAAGCAGTCCAAACTAGCAATCTCCCTTTGTATGATATAAGATGGCCTGGCCTGCAAACAAAGGCTAACACAATGACCTAGAGGAATCTTCCTCAGTTGGAGGAACTGGTGTCTTACTTTGTGTATAGACCCAAAATTAGTAGAATTTTGTGCAGACATGCAGTCTCCCAGCAGATGCACCTGCAGACCCCATCCTCCTGCTGCAAGTTTGATTTCAGTATTTGAACACAACAAGCAGTAATGCAGTATTCACTGCTGTTAGTTGGTTACTGATAAGCACATACAAATTACCATCTGCGTGCATACAGTTGCAACCTTTGCAGTCAATAATTCATTCATAGTAAAGCACTTTGACAAAATACATTTATAAAAGGTGTAGAAGCCCACATTGTATTCTGTTCTGTTCTGCTGTAGTTATTTCTATTTTGTTCTGTTCTATTCTGCAGAATAAGTCAAATAGCAATTTGGGAAATGAACATGTACATGTGTAAGTGCTACAAGCACATAAATGCAATACATTTGGGATGGGGGATTGCTAGAACTGAAATAGAATAGCCACTTGTTAGCCTTTACAAAGAGATGACAACAAATCATTTCTTACAAGAAAGACCACTTGCGTAGTCTACTAAGGACTGATCTAAATTTCTTCACTGACATTTTGGGCATCGTATTATAGGCTTTTTCAGTTGAATGAAGTTACAGTTTCCCTCTTGATAACAAAGGGCAAACTGACTCATAAAAAATTGGTTGCTTTATTTAAAGTGCAGCAGAATGCTATAATAAAGAGCTGTATCATGTTGCTATGGTAACATACATTTTGCAATTCTAGTGATGTAATAGCAACCAGGTCGCCAAGGGTATGTTAGATTTTGCTTAATGTCTAGTAAATATGTCAGAGAAATTGGCTATGTATTACTTTGTTAACTGTTGCAGTAATGCCATTAAATAATGACATCCAAATACTCATTTTATTAATGAAATTCTCTGAGAAAAATGTTGTTACATTCTTCTGAATAAATTGCAAGATAGTACAATGCTAGAAAGGATCAAGGGTTAGATTTTCAAAAGTGTCTGACGTGGATGCAAAGCATACTATGCCCGTATCTGCATCTGCCCCTTGCATCTAACCATCCCTGCTGCTATTTTCAAACGATGCACTGATTTGTGAAAAAAACTAATGATTTGCAGTAATCAATTAATGCAATTGTCTAAAACAAGCTGTTTTTTAAGTGCTGTGTAGCCTCTCCAAAAAGAGCTGACTCACTGCTTTCCTAGAAATAGGATGGGGGGTTGAGTAAGGTGTACAGGGGGTTGAAAAAGGTGTACTCCCTGATTAGCTTTCGTCATGTCAAACAGCATTTATTGCAGCCCTATAGCTTACTGGTAACTACTAGAGTGGTCCTCTTGCCATTTATATGCCCAGAATGCTATTATCTGCTTGGAGTAGTGTAATTCAGCTTTCCCTATATGTCACTTCAGACTGTATCCCAGCTCCTGTGTCTGAAACAATCTCCTAAATTACTGCACAGGGTCTGTGAGTATATAACCCTCATATTGGGGCCTGTTCACAAATGTGGGTGGGATTATGCACTGAAGACACATAACCCCCACACGCAGCTCTGCACACTTTGGGAGTTCTATGCGTTGGCCATATTCTCAAATACTGGCCAATGCTCTGCTCCCATCTGCAGCCCACCCCCCAGTGTGCAGGTTCATGGGGGTGGTCTGGTGCAGAGCTGTGGACCCTGGCAAGCAGCCAATCAGCTGCCCATCCAGGATCCCTTGCTGGATCCACTGCATACATTGGGCACCATGTTGGTGGCAGGCACGAATTTGCCTACAGCACAGGGGGCTGGGGTACCTCAGATGACTGTCCCAGCCATCCCACCATGCCCTGACTCAGGGGCAGACTCATTGTGGGGTCCTTTGACCATCGCCATCCCCCCTGTGGCCAACAGCAGCCTCCCAGGGGGCACGTAACATTTGCGGCTGCCTGCAGAAGGTGTAGCTGTCACCCCCCCTTGCACTGCATCCTCACCATTGTGCACGGTGTGGAGTGCAGACATGCCCCATACTCCAGCCCCCAGCCCACACCAGTGCAGAGCTGCACATTTGGCCGGGGACCCAGCTGCATAGGAAGGGCATATCCTGGTCCTGCGTGTCATGCAGCAGATGCAGTGAGCATGACCAGGAGTGGGCAGGTGCGGAGTGGGCTATGCACTGGGCTTATGTGGATCATAGTCCCTCTGCACCATTTTTGAATAGGGACCATTGTCCAGCATACCAGAATCCCTAAGAACTCATTCCTGTTTTTCCCAAAGACAATAACACACACTGTCAAATGGGTTAAATGGCTGTAGCTATGTGTTTATTGAAGACTAGCACAACCCATTCTGTTTCTTGATGGTCTGGCCCTGCTTGCCCTCCACTGGTATTTCATTGTTAGTATTGTACACCTAAGGCTTCTGCATGTAGGTCTGCACCCACAGTGGCATGCCAAGCTACTCCTGCCCCTGCTAGGCTCTGGCTACTAATGCTGATAGAAGACTTCATCATACCAAAACCATGCATTACCCCATACAACAAATTGGGCCATTAGTAGTGTGCTCTAGTACTGAAACAGGCCCCTCTTCCATTTTGAATCATGATCAATGATCTCACTTGCAAAGCTCATAAAGTCCAATGTACAATTTAAAAGGTACTGTTCGACCTTGGGTTGCTTGTGATGTGCACAGCTCATGAGTCTCAGCAACTCTTTGATTGGTGAACATCTTAAAGCAGATCCATCATCTACTCCAACTGAGACCCTCCTCATCTACCCCACACTACCAAAGGGTGTGGACTCCAGAGTTACACTAGCCTCTGAGGCATAAGGAGTCACTCTTGGGCCATGCAACATGTACCCCTGCCCTGTCAGATGGCATTTCACACACACAGGCTGAACCTGAAGAAGCTACCCCCTGACCAGCCCCCTTAGGTTGCCTGGTCATCAAGGCCCCACCTCCTGCCAGCCTCAGGCAAAACAGTTTGTATCTAAGTGAGTTCTCCTCAATACCAACTTTGTACACTCTTTGTGAGACAACTGTGCTACCATGGTAACATGACTGTCATCCTTCTTGTCCCCCTCTACCTTGTGTGGCTCCCTGTGGAGCAGGGAGAATATATCTATAAATTCCCTGTTTTGAATCTGTTGCCAAATTTTGTCCATCAGGTGAGCATTCAGCTGGGCCACTACACTAGTGTATGCATGCTTCTGCATGGTCAAGCCCCACGTTTGCTCCTGCTAAAGTGGCATCATGCCCTGGACCTGGTGGCTTCATAAGGTTGACTAGATTTGTGGATATGCCCTCTATGATTGTGACCAGGAGGTTAAGCTGCTGATTGAATGGTGCCCCATGAAAGGGGCCTGTGAACCCTCCACTGCTGGTGCACCAGCAGAACTAGCCACTAGCTTGCCTACTACCTCCAACATTGTGCTGGCTGTTTCTAGTGGCAGGTCCCCTGGAAGCCTGAAGGGGGTCTTTGCTTGGTTGCCCATGCTGTGAGTGGGACCAACTTCAGCTACCACTACCTTCCAACACTAAATGCTGAACCAGGATCCACACATCAGTATCTGATAACTTCTGACATTCCCTGTTCTACTTACCAGGTGTACCTGCTTTCTTCACCCTTGCTCATGTCTTCTGGTATCCCTTCCAGAGAGAAGTGCTACCTTGACCCCTGTTTGCTAACCCTTGGTCAACCTGACTTTTAGCCTGGGGGCCCTCACCAGCAAACCATGCCTGACTGTGCCCAGGTGCCTAGTCAGTGGCTTTGGTGGTCTCCACACTGAAGAAATGTTGGCATTTTGTGTGTTCATTCCCCTGGATGATCCCCCCCAAATGGTGCAGGGATAGATACTGGAGAGAAGAGGTGCAGAGAAGATAGGGGAAGGGAGGGAGTCATGGAGGGCCAAATGGAACCAGGGAGCAGTCCTGGCCATTCCAGCCACAAGGTGTGGGGGTTCCCTTTACTGTCTTACTTACCCCTACCCCACCTGCTTGCAATTGCTGCTCAGCTGCAGACCCCTCTGGTATCTATTGCAACTGTGGTGCTGTGTGGACCTAGTATGCAATCCCCCTCATTGCTGCTAGTGTCTCAGGTTCCTCTGGATCCTAAGCAGAAAGGCTGTGTTCTTAATATACCAGAGCTTATCTACTGCCTGTACAGCCCTCATTTTCCCTGAAAGCCTGCCCCAGTACCTATTCCTGACTGACTCCCTCATCCCATAAATAACTAGCCCCTGTCAACCTTGCCTATGGCCAGCCACAGTCAGCTTTCCCTTCCTCTCCCCCAGCCAAGGCCATCGTTGACACCTGGCCATTTGGCCAAGAATGTGACAGTGAAGGGGAAGACAGCTTCCTGTTCATTTAGGCAAAGAGGACAGTTCCAACAACCAAAGTCCCTTTCAGTTTTAATTCACTTGTATGGGTCATTATTTTTGTATACCTAATATGTGCAAGTGTTTAAGACAGGCTGTTCTAAACCTAGTACTTTATGTAATCCCATGACCCTGTTCACACCCTTTTTAGGTGACTCTAACACTACTACTTTCAGAACATTATTCTTGTAGTGTCTCTGTGTTCCCACTTAAGCTGGCACATATCTGTTTCTGAGCATTAGTTTTACAGTATCTCTGTATCCCTACTAAGCTAATATACTGTATGTCTCTCCATTGCACTAGAATTGTGGTATTTTTAAAGCACGCCCACAATAGGAATTTTGATAAGTCTTTTCTGTATCTTCACTGATATATGTCTGGATAAGCTATTACCAACCATATCTGTTGGAGAAATGGAAGTAATTTATCAAAAAGTGAAATACCCCTGCCCATTGATGTGCATAATAAATTTAAATGGGAAGAGTGTTTTGTATTGGGGATTTTGAAAACAGGAATGTATATGGAATAGGATGCAAGTTAGAATGGTATCACAGTTGCTGTAAGTTGTTTCCTTAGTTTCAAATTACTGTTATCATGAGATGTAGATCAAAATTCAGGCCCCACAAATGCTCCAGATAAAGCATATTTTGATTTGAGCACTAATTGGTACCAGTTGCAAGAGGCACTTTTCTTGAATGAATATTGCCTCAGAGGCAGCACTGTCTCAGAAGCAGATGACTTAATTCCACCCTTCGCTGTGTCCCATTGGTTAATACCTTCTGAAAGACAATAACTGAGGTGGCCTGCCTCTTGCTTCTGATTGGTTACACATGTCGCTGCCTCCGAAGCAGACTACTTAATCCCACCCTCTGCTGTGTCTCATTGGTTAATATCTTATGAAGGACAGCTACTCAGATTGCCACCTATTGCTACTGATTGGTTATACATGCTGCTGCTTTGGAGGCAGATCACTTAATCCCACCTTCTGCTGTGTCTCATTGGTTAATACCTTCTGAAGGCAGTAACTGAGGTTGCTTACTGTTGCTGTTGATTGATTATTCATGTGGTCTCTAAATGGCCCTCCCACATGTTTTTTCTTGCTCTGATTGGGTGTTTCTAGCCTGCTGCTGATTGGTTGACATACAGAAAATGCCTTTTTTAAAACACTTATTTTAAATGAAGTTTGCCACTGAGGCAGATCCACTTCCAAGGCAGCCTTGCCATTGAGGCATGAATGGCTAGGGCTGCATCCCAGGCAGGGTTTTACACTCTATAGCTAAAGACGTGAGCTTCACTGCTGTGACAGCTTGGTGGTGTACAGCCTTATGAATGACAGGTTGAGAGTTTGAATCCACAAATGGTCTCCTCAGTTTTCCTTTGTCAGAATTTCACATGAGTGGTGATCCATGGCAGCATGGTGTTAGAATAGTAAGTATGTAAGGAAAGGGACTGAGCTGTGCCTCAGAGGCAATATTTTTTTAAGAATGCGCAACTTTATTGTTGTAATTATTCTTTCTCACAGCTACAGTAAGTCCTTTTTCTTATATACTTACTATCTTAATGCCATGCTACCATGAATCACCACTCAAATGAAATTCTGACAAAAGAGAACTGAAGGGACCTTGTGTGGATTCAGACTCTCTCAATTTCTTATTTATCAGGCAATAGACCGTTCCACTACACCACCAAGCTGGCACAGCAGTGAAGCTCAGGTCTTTAGCTATAGAGGTTAAAGCCCTGCCAAGTAGGCAGCCCTATCCATTCCTGCCTCAAAGGCAGGGCTGTCTCGGAGGCAGATCTGACTTGGAGACAACTTTCATTTAAAAAAATGTGTCTTTAAAAAAGGCATTTTCTGTAGGTTAACCAATCAGGGGCAAGCTAGAACCATCCAATCAGAGCAAGAAAAAACATATGGGAGGTCCATTTGGAAACCAGATGAATAACCAGACACCAGCAACAGGCAGCACCCTCAGTTACTGCCTTCAGATGGTATTAACCAATGAGACACAGTGGAGGGATGGATTAAGTGGTCTGCCTCCAAGGCAGCGGCATGTGTAACAAATCTGTAGCAAGAGGTGGGCAACCTCAGTTACTGTCCTTCAGAAGGTATTAACCAATGAGACAGTGGGGGGGGGATTAAGAGGCATCTGCCTCTGAGGCAGCGCTGCCTCAGAGGCAATATTTGTTTAAGAAAAGTGTCTCTTGCATACCAGTTGAAGGGACTGAAATTAGTCCATATGAATATCTGAAGCTTGTTATCCAAAAAAGCATGAATGTGAGGTCAGGCTTCAAGTATATGCACCTGATATACTTTCCGTAAGCAAATTATGTTTATCTAATAAAGTAAGTAGTGGAAATGAAGGGAAGGGGAGAAAGCTGTAGATCAAGAAGGATCTGCAATGATAATGTAGGAAAGGAAAAATAGGCAGACTGAGTGGGCTAAGTGGTCCTTATCTGTCATTAAATTCTATGTTTCTATATTAAATGGCAATATTATTAAAGGTGAGGATGGCAAGTCTTAGAGAAGGGACTGAAATAATAAAAGGGGGGGGGGACATACTATTTTACATAAAAGATTCTACAGAGGTAAAGGAACTAGTCCCAAATTCGGTTAACTCAGGATATGAAAGTTTTAGAAATCACATGGGGTAGAGACCAAACAATTATTGTAGGATGTGTATAGTCCACATAAAAGTAAATTTGAAGGTCTTGAAAATCTTGTTAAACTATTATATAAGGTAACAAACAAGGCAATGATCATGTTATGTTACTTAAACTTGAATTGGCATGACGCTGATAATTCAAAAATTAAAAGCATTCCACAGAAGATAAATCAGACCTAAATTCTGAATGAGACAACTAGGCAGAACAACAAGATGGGGACTGAGACATAGATCAATTGGGTACTAAGTAACAAAGAGAGTTGCCCAATTAAAGGGGCAGACCCCATTGTCCGCAGGTCCAGACCAAGATGTGTGGGGCACTATAATTTGGATTGGCAGAGGATGGGTTAGGATGGGGGGGGGAAGGGGAGGAGTTAGGGGGAAGGAAAATGAGGTCACCAAGGGGAAGGGGCTATGAGGTCAGTGTAGGGGTGAGGTGGGAGACAGGGACTGGCTAGGAGGAGGAGAGAGAGAGAGAGAGAAGGGGTGAGCAACAGGGGTACTTAAAGATGAGCACAGGCTCAGGGAGCTCTCAATTTTGCTTTAAGGAGAATTACTCTGAGAAGCACATCAGTTTTGGCAATTTTATGAGTTACATGTTGGTTGATCAGTTGGCTATTTTTTTGTTGATAGGTATTTGGAGATAACTAGCACATTTATTCTACCTTTTGATGAATTAAGTCGATAATATTTAAAAAAGGTAACTGGTAAGTAGTGAGAGAGCAGTCTGAGGAGATATCTGCAAGTGAGTATTACAGAATTTCTCTGGGAAAGGTAAGTGTTCAAAAAAAAAGTGAGGATTGTGGTTTGAGGTGACTTCCAGCAATTGCAGCCCAAAAAGAAAGGATGAGATGCCAGGGTAATATGGTGCGGCTCGGTACAACAAGTACTAAGAATGTTTGTGTGATACCAATTTGGCTTGTTTGGTTTTGGCAACTTATGCTGGGTGCAGGGTGCCCCACTGGCTTCCTATGTTATTGCACAGTCTTCTCTGGTGTCCACTGTGTGGGAGCAGCAGCATCTGTTTTTATCCTGCAGAAGCTCCTCATGTCCACTATTGCTGGAAGTAGCTGGTGGCTGCATTTCTTATTTGGGCCACTGCAATTTTGTTTGTGCTCCCACTGGAGCTTTTTTTTTTTTTTTCAGGTGGCCTAAGTTTGAATGGGACCAGGAGTCCCCCTTATGTGCAGAGGCCAGCCTGGTCTTTGCCAAGCTGAAAGCAGCATGCCCAGCAAGGAAATAGGTGCATGAGAGGCCAGGTAGACTGATGGAGGCCTGAGGTTTGGGCTTGCAGCGATGGTGTCTGACATCATCGCCATGTGGTCAGCAGACTCAGGTCCTGAGCATCGGTTGTCTGTTTGGGTGATGGGCACTGCAAGTTTTGCTCAAAGGTGGACAAGTTTATGCTGAAAAGAAGGCCTGTGAGAGGCCTAAGATGTGGTGTTGGCTGACCTACTGGGCCCGGAGGTGGGCCGCATGGTGATGGCGTCTGACATCATCACCACGCGGTCAGTCAGACCAGAATGTTTCTCTCTAACTAAAGCCCTCACAGCAGTACAAGGAGATGTTTAAAATCATTGGCTACCTGTATTATTAATTCTTCCTGGTGGGAGTTACCTGGGAAAACTGCTGTGGGAAAAAAAAGCATCTTTGTTAGTTTCCAAATTCATATTTGGATACATGAACAGGGATAAAAGCTAGGTAAGGTGGGACATATGACATGAAACTCAAAAAAAAAAAAATTAAGAAATGATATATAACTAAAAACTGGAAGTGGATGGGCCAAAAAGCTGTTTTGGAGGGGAGAACAGTAAGGAAGGGATGCCTGGCCAGTGGTTTGGAGTCCAGTATATAGTGCATTGGGATCAGTCAGGCCTAGGCTCACCCAGGCTCTTGGGAGGGAGAAGGGGGAGGTATTCTTTTTTACAATTGGTCTGGTGGCAATTGGTATGGCAGACACAAGGCGACTGATTCACTGGGGGAGATGGGCCAAGAAACGTGATGGGTGTTGGCCACTGGGAATGCCTGGTGGCCATGACAGATGATCACTGATGGGCACAGGGATTCACTTAAAAAAGAGATTCAGTGTGTTTGCAGTTCATTTGCTTCACCAGGTAAGGAAAAAGGTCCGGCCCCCCATACAACGCACAGGGGAAATGCCAGACCTCACCCAACAACTAATACACCGAAATCTGGCCAATGGAAAGTCATGTACACAAATGCTTGCAGTCTGGGAAACAAGATCCCAGACCTGCAGGCAATAATGACACAAGGTAAACTGGACATAGTAGCAATTAGTGAGACCTGGTATATCAGTAACCACACTTAGGAGACTTTAGTACCTGGCTATGTACAGTTCAGAAGAGACTGAGGAGCAAAAAGGGTGGGTGGAGTGGCCCTGTATGTCAATGAATATATCAAAGCTACAGAAATTCAGAATACACATAAGGAGCCAGAAGAACAGTGGGTCACCCTGGAAACAGGAAATGGGACAGCCATAAGAACTGGTGTTGTCTACAGGCCCTCAGACCAGGGGGAGGACATAGACACATTACTGTTAGAAGACATACAAAACATAACAGCTAAAGGGGAAGTTCTGATAATGGGAGACTTCAACATGCCAGATACAGATTGGTCAATACCTGCAAGAACATATGCCGGCACTAGACACATGGTGGATTACCTGCAGAGGGAAGGCCTCAAACAACTGGTACAACAACCCACAAGAAACAGGGCTATTCTAGATCTAGTACTGACTAACAGGGAAAGGATCACAGATCTCCAGGTAGAAGGTCACCTAGGGGCCAGTGACCATCACATAGTATAGTTCAGTTTGGCGACTAGAACTAAATCATCCCATTCCAAGGCAAAAATATGGGAATTCAGATGAGCTGACTTTGATAAGATGGGCAACAGAGTTAAGCTAGCCCTGGCAAAAAGAAATACAGGCGAGGGTGTACAGGCAAAGAGGGCAAGCATTAAGGATGCAATACGTGAAGCAACATCTCATTGTGTTAGAGAAAAAAGGAAGTGCAGAAGAAGAAGAAAACCACTTTGGTTCTCAAAAACAGTAACAGAAAAAGCCAGAGCCAAAAGGCTGGCCTTCAGGAAATATAAGGGAGCACAGCGGGATGAAGATAGGGAGACATACCAAACTTACCTAAGGAAAGCAGGGAAGGCAGTAAGGCAGGCAAAGGTCCAAACCGAGGAAACACTAGCACAAACAGTAACAGAAGGTGACAAGACTTTCTATAGATACATTAGTGAATGGAGAAAGTCCAGAGGGGGTATTGCTAAGATCAAAGGAGATAAGGGGGCATGTGAGGAGGAGGACCATGTAAAAGCATCTATCCTAAATAGATACCTCTGCTCAGTATTTACTGAAGAGAAGGTAGGGCAGGGCCCACAGCTCAGCACCATGGACACAGGGGGAGGGAGCTGAGCACTAGTTCCTTCACAAAAGAAGGGGTCCTACAAGAGCTTGATAAGCTCAGAGTGGACAAGGCAATGGGACCTGATGGCATGTATTCCAGGGTACTAAAGGAGCTAATGGTGGAAATAGCAGAGCCATTATCAGAACTGTTTAGTGAATCTCTGAGCACAGGAGAGGTCCCAGAAGACTGGAGAAGGGCTCATGTGATCCTGCTCCACAAGAGTGGTAGCAGGGAGGAGGCAGAGAACTACAGACCAGTCAGTCTTACCTCAGTAGTGGGCAAGATTATGGAAGCACTCCTTAAGGAAAGGACAGTGCAACACCTGGAATCCATAGGAGCACAGGATCCAAGACAGCATAAGTTTACAAAAGGAAGATCCTGTTAAACTAATCTCATAGATTTTTTTGATTGGGTTACCAGAGTGGTTGACCAAGGGGGAGACGTTGATGTCGCCTACCTTGACTTCAGCAAAGCCTTAGATACTGTTCCACACAGAAGATTGATTAATAAGCTAGGTAGTCTTGGGGTGGGTCAGAAGTTGGTCAAATGAGTGACAAACTGGTTGACGGGCAGAAAACAGAGAGTGGTGGTAAACAGTATACAGTCATAAGACATGCAAGTCACAAGTGGGGTACCTCAGGGATCAGTCCTGGGGCCAGTCCTCTTCAATATCTTCATCAGTGACATTGCAGATGGACTGGAAGGTAAGGTTTGTCTGTTTGCAGATGACACCAATATCTGCAACAGAGTAGATGATCCAGATGGGGCAGGTAGAATGAGAAGAGATCTGGATAAATTAGTAAAATGGTCAGAAGAGTGGCAACTGGAGTTTAATGCAAAGAAGTGCAAGATCATGTACATTGGGAAGAGAAACCCTGAAGCCACCTATAGGCTGGGAGCGGAGTTGCTGGCAGTCACAAGGGAAGAAAGAGGCTTGGGCATCATCATCACCCAACTAGGGGGATGTTAGGGTGTATTAGTAGGGGTATCACTAGTTGGAAGAGGGAAGTAATAAACCCTCTTTACAAGACACTGGTTAGGCCCCATCTGGAGTACTGCATGCAGTACTGGAGGCCACACCTTCACAAGGACATTAACCAGATTGAGGCAGTCCAGAGAAGAGCAACCAAAATGGTGCAGGGACTGCATCAGAAAACATATGAGAGCAGATTAATAGAGCTCAATATGTTTACCCTAGAGCAAAGGAGGGAGAGACGTGATATGATTGAAACATTCAAACATCTTAAGGGCATTAACAAGGTGAAAGAGTCAAACATGTTTCAATATAAAAAAAAATAGCAGGACAAGAGGACACAGCATGAGATTAAAGGGAGGACAGTTAAGGGGTAATGTGAAGAAGTTCTTTTTCACAGAAAGGAGGGTGGTGGATGCATGGAATGGCCTACCTCAGGAAGTGGTGGATATGAATACAGTGCAGGGCTTCAAACAGGCATGGGATAGGCATAAGGGAGCAATACAGATGAGTATGAATAGATAGGCCATTGACAGAGCAAAGGTAGATGGCACATTTATAAGGTAGAAAAAGAAATGGGCAGACTAGATGGCCCTTGCAGTCCTAATCTGCCATCAACTTCTATGTTTCTATATTTCTATGTAAAACTTTAGGTGAGGAGATTATATTACACAATAAGGGGGGGATTCGGTCCATATAACAAGAACCTAATGAACAGAATCCAATTGCTAGGCATATGCTAGGCCTCACTGGGGGATGAGCTGGTATAAGATAAGAAGGGTAGCCACGAGAAGGAACCAAAAAAGGTATAAGATATTAACTGTGTGTTTGTGTCTGTAGGTTCTTGCAAGTTTTGTATTATGGCTCCTAGGAGGAATGAACCAAGCAAGAATGAGTGCTACCAGGCAGTGATGGAGCTTGTGAGCAAAGCAAAACAGTTGCTGGAGGTGGTGGATTCCCCCCAGCCTGGCTAAGGATAAGAAACAGAAAGGGGTCAAGAAGCAGGGAGGGAAGGTCAGCAAAAAGGCACTGTGGGCTCCTCCCACGCCTAGGCCCTTGGAGCCTATCCCAGTTGAGCCAGTGCCAGCTGACCCAGTACCTCTGCCTGCTTCAGTGCCCCCTCCAGCTCCAGTTCCAAGCCCCTTCACCTTTGCCAGAACCACCAGTCCCTTTCAGGCCTGTACCCCCTGCCCCAGTAGCACCCCTGGTTCTAGTACCTGCACCTGACAGCAACCAGCAGCTCCTGTACACAGGTCCTAGCCTACAACTGGATCCCCAGCCAGGCAATAAGGATCTCAAACTTGAAAGTAGTGTGAAGGAATATGCAGAGCAGATGTGCAAGTCTGTAGTGTATACCGCAGCATCCACAAACAATCCTGGTCAGCACTTCGCTGTCAACAGAATCACAGCACAATCAGTTACATTACAAAAAAACAATTTTGTTTACTTAAAGAACAACAGAAAGTGACAGAGTAGTGCATACAAGATGAGGAATTGTATAAGAAACAATACAGTTTCTTTAAAGTCTCACCCAACCTTCCTTCGGTCAGTCACAGAAAAGCGATAGTACAAAACAACTTCTGGGCTCAATTGTCTAGTCCAACCTTTTGCAGCCATTATTTGCATATTTATTCAGCATGTTGCACAAGTCACAAGTTGGGCAGTAAGGCTGAGTGGTGGACGCCTTTAGCTAGAATATTATTCTTTCACTGCAGTTTCTTCTTCTTGCCGTTTTTTGCTACATCCTGGTGTCTGACCATGACATGGAGGTCATGGCCAGACACCAGGATGTAGCAAAAAAATGGGTCTGCAACCAATTTGGTGAACAACTACAGCATAGACTTATTTCCTTATTGTCTATAATCAGTAAAATGCAAGAAAAACTCATACATGACCAGATTATTTATTAAGTTTCTGTTAAACAGGTAAGTGCATTAGGCAAACATTGCCTATTTTCAGGTACTACCTGGAAGAGTTACATAGGCAGGTTCAGTACAGGATGAGATTACATTACATGTAACAGGATGAGGTTACATATAATGGCAGGAAGTTGTACCAATGGGGGAAATGAACATTGAGCATTAAGAATCTTAAGGATCATTATGTGAGGAAAAGGAACAACATTACCTATAGGTAACCTAAGACATACTGTACATCAGCAGTAAGAGAAGTTACAGTGCATACAATAATAAATAACAACAGTACATTATGGAGACTGTACAACTTCAAGGACATACACAATGATCCAAGCTGAGGAGATGTTCATGGTATTGGAACTGAAATCTAGGCACAGAGGGACAGTGACATGTGTCAGGTGGGATGAAGTTCCAAAGGATAGGAGCTGCACAGGCGAAGGATGACCTCCTGGGACCTTGCGGGTAGGAAAAGTTCATAGGCTTAAGTAGTACAGTGAGGATATTTGGGATGCCCATTGTTTAGGATGTTTAGGATGTTGAAGATAACAATGCCATAGCTATATTCCTTTAGGTAGGATGGGGGTAGCCAGCCTAGCATGTCGTATAATGTGCAGTGGTGAGTGAGCTGGAGGGACGCTGATGCAAAGGGACAGATATTGTTATACACGATGTCCCACTTCAGGAGAGTGATCTTATTATTGCGGCAAGATGGCGACCATGCTGGGCTAGCCACTTTTGAACTGCTCCATTCCGTTTTGTCTGCTAGATCTTATTTTTGCCTATCCCATTTTATTTGTCTGTTTTTTTGCTGCTCTTTTGAATTTTTAAATCGCGCTGCAGCGCTATTTTATTCTGTGACCCGCTTAGTTTGCCTGCCCAGCTCTGCGTTTAAGATTTGGCTGGTTTAACTTGTTATAGCCACCGTTTCGGGTCGGGACCTGCTCGGGGTTGGATTTTTGAAATCCAGGTTGTACTGTGGTGTTTTGGTACCGAGGACTTTGGGAGACTCAGTGTGTCCTGAGCTCTGTTGTTAAACAATATGAGTCGGATCTTATTTTAAGAAACTAACTTTCTGGCTCCGAGGGTAAAGACCTAAGTCTTATGGTGTGTCTCGGGAGTTCTGAGTGAGTCCTCATTTATTCAACAAATAGTTGGGAGTTAACGTCTTTAAGGATTCGGATCGGGTCCTCCGGTGTGGTCTGAACGATCTCTCCACTTCAGAAGAGGACTGTTTGTCTTGCGATCATTTGGCCCATTTGAAGCCTTGTTCTGACAAAAAACTTGGATTTTATGTGATGGTGTTTTTTGTTTACTTCCTGTCCTGTTTTTGGCCAGTTGGATTATGGGGATTAGTAACTCGAAAGAGCTATCCCGAAGAGCCTGCAAGATAAGTGGCTTTTGAAACTTTTACTGGCATTGTGACTGTTTAAATGTTATTTGGAGTAATTGACTTTATTTGGCCAATTAGTTGGGCTTGCAGTGTCCTGGTGGCCCTGGGTTGGTGTTACACACAGTGGAGGGGAGTGGGGTAGGCTGGAGGGCCTGTCCTTAATTTCTCCCTTCCTCTACACTCCTGGGGCAACTGGCCGGGGGGCTGTCCTCTCCTGAAGTGGAAGTACTGGGTTACTGATCTTCTGGGCTGGCCGATTTGTGTGGCCCGCTGGTGGCCCTTCACCTAAGCCAAACCGACGTGGACTTTGAATTATGGTCTGCTGGAAACTGAACTCTACTTATTGATGTTGGGCGAGCTATATTATATTATTTTGTATTTTGTTATAGATAGGATATGTATTGTTTGTAGTTATTTCATTTGAGGGATAATTTATGCAATGAGAGTGCTTGATTACATCTTGTATTCCACCTGTATCTGATTTGGTGAGAGAGTCCCTGAGGGTGGCTTTCAAATTATTCCCTCTATTTATTATTTTTTTATTAGTTTTATTATTTCATTATTATTACTTTTGTTTTAAGTATCGGGTAGTGAGTGGACCTGGGAATAACAATTTAGTACTGTGTGGGTTAAGTTTTGGTTGCCCCCAGGCTGTGAGAGGGCTTGTGGGATAAAATAATTAACTAGATTTTGTATTAGAGTGTCGGTTAAGTTTAATTTTACTTTAGTTTGTTTTTAGTATTAGGTTGATTGCTGGCTGTTTTATTATAGTTATTGTTTTAATTTTGTGCAGCTTGATGTGCCGGTCTGCTCCACCTGTCCTACGTTATTCAGCCTCCGCTCTCCATGCCCTCCACCCCTTTCCTTTGCCCCCCTTGCCTGTTCATATTTACCATCGATTGTCAGGCATTAGGGATTGTGTGAAGGGGAGGGGAATTGGGGGGGGGGGCAGTGGACAGCGGAGTGAGCGGTGCTCTCCCATAGGGGTGGTTAGGCCTAGAAGACGCCCTGGTGCGAAATGGCTTCTGGAGTGTGGTAGTTCCGTTCTGGTTCCCATACCCAAGGGCACCTCCTGTTTTGGAGGGCAAGTGGTTGGGACAACTTGTCATCCTCGTCCAACTTGGGCATTGTTGTGCAATGCCAGATCTGTCTGCAACAAGACTGGTCTTATTGCAGACTTTGTTGCAAGGGCAGATCTTACTTGCATTACCGAGACCTGGTTGGATGGGAATGCGGTCCCCTTTTTAGAGGCCGCTGTTCCTGCCGGGTACTCGGTTATACACCACCCGAGATTGGATCGCAAGGAGGGGGGGTGGCGGTCTGTTTTAAGACTGAATTGGGCCTTACTGGTGTACCAGTTGAGGAGGCTAGGTCATTTGAGTGTACTGTGGTAGCTGGTGTGGGGTGCAGGATTGCTCTCATTAACCATCCACCAGGGGATGAGAATCTTTTCCTGCAGGAAATAGCAGATTTGCCACTGACATGGCCTTGGAGTCTCCCAGATTGATGGTGCTGGGCGACTTCAATGCGTGGGTCGACGACGCATCTTCGCTTTTTGGTCAGCATTTCCTCCAGGTGATGACATCTCTGGGCTTTGCACAGGTTGTTTCCACAGCTACACACAAGGGAGGTCACTCTCTTGACCTGGTCTTCCTCCTGGGGATCAAGGCCTCCGACTTGGTGGTGGAACCAGTTGGCTGGTCTAATCATTACTCAGTTGGGTTCAGTTTTGAGGCCTCCCTGGGTAGGTCTGCCCCTGTGGAGTTGGTCAGGTACCGCCCATTGCAGGACATTCTCCCTGAAGACCTGATGGAGGTTTTATTGACCTCTCATTGTTTGATGAGTTCTGCACTGATCCTGAGCAGCTGGTAGTGGCCTATAATAGGGCCATATCAGCTGCACTTGATCAGATTGCACCAGTCCATGCTCGCTCCCCCCAGGCCATCCCGTTGCGCCATGGTTTGATGACACTTTCAGATGGCTGCAGAGGTTGGAGCATCGTTGGAGGAAGACTGCCTCTGATGCCGACCATCTTATTTTGCTAGAGCATTATAAGCTTTACCAAACAGCAATTTCCCATAAGAAGGCAGAATTCCTGTTGAGGGAAATTTCTGTCACATGGAATCGACCGGCTCATCTCTACAGAACTGTTGACAGACTGTGCAACCCAGCCTGTCGCCAGATGCGTCGAGCCTTTACGCAAATTGATTGTGAGGAGATCGCTCGATTCTTTGCGGATAAGGTGGAAGACATCAGGAGGCAGTGCCCCAGACCTCACTCTAAGCTTGTTGCAGTTGATCGGTGTCCTGTCACAGAGCCTGAAATTTCCTGGAGTTCTTTTGACCTACTGGATTTCGTAGACACTGTGAGGATTGTCCATGGGATGTGCCCAACATGCTGTAGTTTGGATCCTGGCCCTACTTCCCTGATCATGGGTTGTAGTGAGATCATTGGCCCGGTCCTAGCTCGGATCATCCGGTGTTCTTTAGAGATGGGAGTTTTCCCTAGCTCTCTGAAGAAAGGGGTGGTGACTCCCCTTCTGAAGAAAGCTTCTTTAGACCCAGATGACCTAGCAAACTACCAACCAATCTCTAACCTCCCTTTTGTGGGGAAGGTTATTGAGAAAGTTGTGGCGGCCCAATTGGATAACCATTTGACCATCCATAGTTTCTACGAACCTCTCCAGTCTGGTTTTTGTAAGAGGCATAGCACCGAGACTGCTCTGGTTCGGGTGCTCAATGACCTCCTGATGGCGAGAGATCGGAAACACCGCTCTATTCTGGTTCTCCTTGATCTGTCATCAGCTTTTGATACTGTGGATCATGGGATTTTGCTCAAATGCCTAAGGTCCATTTGTGGACTATCGAGTATGGTCCTCATATGGTTTTCATCTTACCTTGAGGGGAGAACGCTGAGAGTGGTCTCGGGTCTGCATTCATCTGGGGCTTTCTCTCTGCCTTGTGGGGTACCTCATGGCTCGGTGCTTTCCCCATGTTATTCGCAGTATATATGCTACCCCTCGGAGACATTGTAAGACCGTTTCAGCTGAGGTTTCACTGCTATGCTGATGATACCCAGCTCTATCTGCCTTTTGCTCCAGACCAGATTAGTGCTATCTCGGTGCTGAATAACTGCCTCGCTGATATCCAAGACTGGATGAATACCAGCGGTCTAAAGTTGAATCCGGGAAAGACTGAGGTTATGATGGTGGACCCGGGTCAGAGGGTTGAGGGTGTGAGGACGGGGTTTCCCTCTGGATTAATTCTCAGGGTAGACCAGATCCTCACCTCTGAACGGGTGCGTAACCTGGGTGTGGAGCTTGACACTGGCTTGACCCCTATTATCAAGTGTCTGCAGTTGTCAAGACTGCATTTTTTTCATCTTAGAAACATTGCCAGGATTAGGCACCTGGTCCCTCCTTGTGACCTGCCTGTTTTGGTCCACGCCTTTGTGACATCTCGCCTTGATTACTGTAACTCCCTTTACCTAGGACTTTCCGGGGTTGATATCTGCTGCTTGCAGCTAATGCAGAATGCGGCAGCACGTTTGTTGACTGGGGTATTCAGAAGGTCTCATATTACCCCTGTGCTGTGCACTCTGCACTGGCTGTCAATACAGTGGTGGATCACCTTCAAAGTGGGTCTTCTGACCTACAAAGCCCTACAGGGTCTAGGTCCTGACTATTTGAAAGAGCTTCTGGTGCCCTACACCCCTCTGAGACAGCTCTGCTCAGCTGACGAGGGGTTGCTGGAGATTCCGAGGGTAAATTTGAAGTCTTCTGGAGCCCGTGCTTTTGGATTTTCTGCTCCTACCCTCTGGAATTCTCTGCCCCGTCAGCTCCAGGAGAGTACAACGGTGGGGAGTTTTAAAAAGGCACTAAAGACTTTTTTATGGGAGACGGCATTTTCTGCTTTGCTGTAATTGATTATTTTAGTTTTGTTATATTCGTTTAGTGTAGTTCTATTGTATGTATTGATTATGCCTGTGTTCTTTATGTACAGTGCTTTGAAAATTTTGAAAGGTGCTTAATTAAATAAATGTCATTATTATATTATTATTTTATTATCTTAGAGGCGGACAGGAAAATTTAGTGAGGGCATTCCTTGAGCAATGGCATGGCGAGCTTGTGATGTGAGATTACAGTATATCTCACTTTTGTAGGAGACATCCAGCATGGAGTTTATAGATCTGCATGTGCTAGAGATATGGAAAGAGTAGTCCAGTGAAGGGACAAGAGTGACTCCATGGTAGGTGAAAGTGGAAACTGAGGGGACTAAGGTACCATCTTTGCAAGCTATGGTAAGAGGAGATGGGCAGGCTCTTAGTCTGGCAGACATACCAAACAGCAGAGCCTGTGTCTTAGATGCATTCAGAATTAGCTTATTTATCAACAACCATGACTGAATGGACTGTAGGTCAGTTGTTAAGTAACATTTTATTAGGTCAATACTATTTGAGTGTGTATAAAGTGCTTGGTCATCAACATACAAGATGGCAGAGTAGTGAGATAGACAATGTCCCATGACATTTATATGGAGGATGAACAGGAGTGGTCCAAGAATGGAGCCTTGTGGGACTCCTATAATTGTAGACTATCTGGATAAAGTTCTTACAACATCACAGCATGGCTTTAGGAGGTACTGTAGCACCACTACTGGTTTGGTCTGGTTCCTGGATGAATCACATGCATCAGAACATGGAGCAGAGTATGTTCTTTTGTGCAGTCATGCTGGACCTGACCAAGACATTCAATATGGCTAATCACTCCCTCCTAAAGATCAGACTCACATTTGGGTTTTGACAGCCCATAGTAAACTGGTTCACCAATTTCTTTGCAGATCAGAAACAAACAGTAAAGGTAAATGGTGTTAGCTCTTCCTTACACTCGATAAAGTATTGAGTACCACAAGGATACATCTTAAGATCTTTGCTGTTTTCTCTTTTTGTTAAAGGCTTGCCATTAATATATAAAGACACAAAGTTAATATCATATGCTGACAATGCAATACTGTATATAGTCTTAAAGAATAAGGATGTCCTAAAAGACCCGTCAAACTTAATTAGGATGGAAGGTGGATTGGTTTAGGTATAGTAAACTTGTTTTGAGTAAGAAAAAAAAATGAAGATTATGTTGCTCTATGTGGTGCAAAAGTACCAAACAAACATAAGTAATATTAAAATAAACATAAATGGAAAATAAAGTCTGTCAGCTGTTGATAACTTTAAATATCTTGGAGTCTACCAGGACTCAGGGATAACATATGAGTCACACATTACTCACATTCTAACACAATTGCATAAATAACTTGGAGCACTATATGCCTTAAGAGATTATCTCACCAGTGAGACAAGAAGAATCATTATCCAGATCAGCCTGTTTCCACTTATCACATATGGCAGTGTTATGTTGGGTGGGATATCACAGAAAATACTAACAAAAAGAAAATTCCTGCACAACTTGATCTGAAGATTTTCTCTATGGACAAGGAAACTAGAACATCATTTTCTACTACACTAAAAATTGAAGTGGTTATCCATAAAAGAAAAAGAAAGATGCTCTCAGCCTTGGAATAATGGCTTGCAAAATGATTAAGAAAGGGGGAAGGGGACTCCTGGTCGATATTATTAAAATGCAAACTATCATAAAAAGATTATGGCCCCATATTTAGCCATCTGCACCTGCACTGCACTTGTACTAATGTCAGTACACTGCCACCAGTATAGGTAGACAGACTGCCCCGGCACTAACACCTTTGAATACTGGGTTTCAGTGTAGTGTACACACACAGTGCAAATGCATAGCCCTGGCACAGCACAGCATAGCGTAGGCATAGCACAGCATACTGCAGGTACAGCACAAGGCAAATGCATAGCACTGAATGTAGCACCGGGGGGTGGGGGGAGGGAGAGTTTGTGGGTGTCAGAGAAGGGCACCAGTAAAAGACACACATCATAGCAGCAAAGGTATGAAAAATATTTTAATATACAACTTGACAACAGCCCATAGTAAACAACATCAATAATAATAATAAAATGTACAAAAACAGCCCCCATAAATGATAACAACAACAGAAAAATGGCACTATCAAATGAAAACAACATTTTTATTTATTTAGTTTTTGATGACCAGGTAGATGCGCTAGCCATAGCAATGACTATTTTCAGGCATGACCCAGGAGGGTACAAAACAGAGACAATCAGATAACAGATAACACAATATGAAATCACAATACACAATTGTAGGAATACAAAACAGGCCAGAGTTAAATAACAAGCTTAGTAAAAATATATAAACAAAGAAGAATAAAATAAAGTAAGAGTAAAGAGAGGTAAAAATTACAAGAAAGCAAAATGACAATTTGGTTCGGTCATAAGTGTTAACATTACCATAGAATCCAGGAGGATTAAAGCTGGGTGACAGAGACATTATGGTAGTCAGTATAGGATAAGGCAGGAGAAGTAAAGTTGAAATGGAGAATAGGAATTGAAAGAGGAGTGTTAGATAAGATAGGAGAATGGGGACTTCGTGAGGAATAAAAGTCCCTAGGAATAAAAGTTTATATAAAGGGCACCCACCCATAAAAACAAATGAAAAGGGCACACTCCTGTGAATATTAAAAGAAAATAAGGGCAACCACTCATGAAAACAAAGAAAAGACCCTGCCCATTAAAACCAAGAAAAAAGGCACCCACCCATGAATATTAAACAAAAAGAATGGCACATGTCCATCACAGCCTATGCCCTCAGGGCCATGGCAGGTGGTGGTGGTAGTTGCTGCTGCCATATAGTTATGGCCAGGCCTCAGATGAACTAGTTGGTGTCCACCACCTGCATTATGAGGATACTCTTCAGATAGATCTGCCTGTGTAGGATGTCATCCTGTTCCTCCAATAGCATGGTATCTCTCCTGCCACTGGAATCTCTCCAGGCACCCATGGAAAGAAATACACTGAACTCAGCCAGCTGAGCACACTGGACAAGGGACACAGCAGCATAACATACAAAACTGATTTACAACTGACCAATACATGTGCAAGCTTGTCACACACAGGTAGACAGCGTCATACAGCTGTGATGGAATGTGTGTGGCATACCAGAGATAGAAAAGTGGACCCAAATGGTAAAGGAATGCACGTACAGTGAGTGTGCTATGCTGCAACAGGGCATGACCAAGCTCTGCAAGGGACACACAACACCGTTAGGCATGCCAGTTGTGAAAATACAATACATGTAACATTAGCACCTAGCCAGGGTGCAATAGGTAGTGTAATGTCCCATGTGGCTATGAGATGCACCCAGACTCCCAGCACCCTGCAGACCAGGCTTCCAATATACAGTCCGCCACAGGTGTGCAGGACAAGAAGGTCTCCATGAGCCACCCTGAGCAGCAGTAGGGGAAAAGCGCAGGCACATGCATGTGGTACATATAATACAGCTGTATATGCACAGGACCATCATGCAGCTCTCTGTGCAGCTGGAAGAGTAACAAATGAGTGAAGCAGTGTTGTACGCAGGTGGGCACCTGACACAGTGTTCCACGGTCCCCACAAACCAGTGTCAGATGCAGATCTGCCTTGATGCACCTTGCATCATTGCTGACACTGGTCTGACCTTAAATAAAGTGTTTACTCTCACACAGAGTGAGTGCAGGACATTGGTCCTGCGAATGCCTAGTCGTGTTATAATGCATGCATGGCTACAGCCATGTACTGTGGAATGATCATACTCTGGACATCACTGTCAAGGACCCTGTTTTCTGCAGTTCTGCTGCAAGAGGTGATTGCTGCTGAAATCAAGGCCAGCTGTCAAACTTTGGGCTGGGTGCAGAATTTTGATCTGGCCACAGAGGTTGCACTAAAACTGCCCCACTCCTTTCTGCTCATTACTTTGCCTGTGTGTAGCTTTAGAAGAACTAAAATTCACACCTCACCATCTCAGTCCCTCAAACCTTGCCAACTCACCCTGAGAGCCTCTTGAGTCACCCTGTTTTTCATAATGGCATGCTTCTCTGTTTGAAAGCAGCCTGATGATTCATTGCCTTTTCCTATCACCCCTAATGGGTCAGAATGCTTGTTCCTCATCTCAGTAGTGCTTTCCAGGTCCCACACAAAGTCATACTGGGCATGAACCCAGAATCTGAGTCCAGCAGTACTAGGAAGCAGTAGAGGATCATTATTCTACAATGTTGGACCAAAAAAGTGTGCTAATATAAAACAACCACTGGTCAGAGCCGATATGGCTGTGGAGAGCTTTTGGGATGCTTTTAGCCATTATTTCTAATGAATTTGCACAATGCAGATCTGTGGAAAGGCAGTTTCAATGTGGTCTTCCTTTTACACAGTTTTACAATGTGTTTTCCTAGAATATGCCTGCTGATTGCTATATATTTAGTCTGGATAGGTCACAGAACAATTGGTATCTTATTTTCAGTGGGGCTCTACATCTACACAATATTATGCTGCATTGTGTAAAATCAGAATGCACTAAAAACACTATTTTACATCTGGGGGGCTATATTAAGTGCCGGATTGATGCACAAGCAGAAAGATGCATTGCACAAAGAGGGTGCACTGGTCGGCACTAATACAACATTCAAAGAGAATGCTCCACCGGTATAGGGTGTGCATACAGTGAAGCCCACAAGGATGAAGTGCAGCACTGTAGAATTCTGCAGCAGAGTTACTGTAGCAAACAATGCAATTTCAAAGGGAGTTAATCCCTTTTGTCATGCAGTAAACCTGTGACACTACGCTTCATCCTGGCGGGCTTCATCATTCCTGTTGAAAATGTGACCCTGGGCAGGAGTCACAGTGCAGGCCGACACCAAGTCAGGTGCATCCAGGGTGACCCCAACTGAATACCTTCCGGGGGAATGCATGGCACATATTGGCATGCACTGCATCTCCCATGGGAAAAATTCAGCCCAGGAATGAAAATGAACTAATTGAGCATGCAGGGTGCAAAGGGGCCTTATGCATGCTCATTACCAGCCCATTTGCATGTTGGCATGGGAATGAACACACCGGAGCAGCTCTTGCCCCCAAGCCCTGACCCTGATCACTCCCACGTGACACAGGCTCTGAGGTCTCTGGTAGTATAATGGCACCCCAACGCATTCCACCAGCCCTGATTGTACTGGAGTCCAGGCTCTATTGGTTCCATATTGTAGGGACCCCAATGCCATCCATAAATGCACCTGAATTCACCCACAGTCCATGCCCATAGTGTAATGACCCCTGCTCCCCCCAATGGTGCACAGACAGTCCCCTCCTTGCCCCCCCAGCTCATCCCACTGCGACAACTGACTCTACAATGGGACCGTATCACTGTATCAGTAGGTGGCAGAGTACTCACAGTACAATGCTGGAATGTGTTACACATAGGCATGAGCTGTGTGTGGGTGATAACATCCAGTGGCCATACTCCTCAGGCACTTGCATGCGGATCCATCATCCCAGTGCCATTGCACTGTTCAGTGTGGGTGATGGTCGATGCTGTACCCACTCATACAGGTCCCAAAACAGGCATGTTAGAGCCTATCTCCCATTCATTTGTACAATTGGGGAACTGTGGATGAACTGTCTATAGCCTGAAGCGTACACATTACGGGATACTGCACCCCATGGTACCAGGATACTTCAGAAGTCTGGAAGGTATGCCACACAGGGGAACAGGGGAGAGTATGGACTTGCAGTGATGTATGGCAGCAGGAAGATACAGCATTGACAAGGCATGCATTGGAGGTATGTAAATTCCCTCTTCAGATTGCCAGGGGAGTACACACAGCTGCATACACTAGTGGATTTGCAGCTGACATGGTGCCCCAATGCATGGTACAGACAGTTGGGTCATTCCAGAGTGCAGTTCCCTAGCCTGGGTTCAGTGCAATCAATGGCTGGCCATGGCAGGGTGTGAAGGGCAGTGCCAGTCTTTGCAAACAGATTTAGTATGGGGGAGTGAGGGTGTCTGTGTACAGGGGCAGTGGATGGGAGTCCTCTAGACTATGGATATGGACCATGGTTTCCTCTGATGTAATCAGGTCTGCGGGGAGGCCCTACACTATAAAGCTCTTCAGGGATGGAGTTGGCTAAATTGGGGATGGAAAAGGATATCTCTAGTCTATCAGGGCTGCCAGGCTGCTGTGGGTGGTTGGCCAGGTTAGGCCAGGTATTCATGGCCTAACTGTGGGCCGCGGCACTCTGGACTGTGAGGGAAACATTCCCACTGAATATGCTGCAGCACAGCATAAACATGTGATTGCCCCCTCAACTTGAACAGCATACCATTTGTGTGTGCCCTGGCCTATTTCCTTGAGGCCGGCACATCCCACATGTTTGAATATCGTGCTGTTGTGCATTGTTGGAGTTTTGTGGCACATCTCCTTTTTCCACCAGGATGCACTGCATATCTCCTTTGAATATGGGGGCCCTGGACTAGGTAGCCTGAATACATTATAAAAATGGTAAACTCATGACCCCACTGAAAACAAGATATTGCATCCAACCTGGGACAGCTTGAGTAAATACAGTGCAAAATGTGAAAATGAACATCCCTGTGACAAAAAGATGTGGCATTTCCCTTTCTCCTGAACAGCAAGAGCAAGGAGCTACTGTTAGAACTATACTGCTCTACTGGGACTAAATAACTAGAACTCTACTTTTGGGAACTTCAATTTAGGGTAAAACAAAAATACAAAAAAAAAGAGTCAGTGTGTTTGTCTGAGTTGGGTAAAGGGATTGTTATCTGTGCAGTTAGCTAGGAGAAGAAAGAAACTGTGAATTAAGGGGAGTGGCTTAAACAGAAGGAAGCCAGGTGTTTGCATTTAAAAGTGGACCTAGATAGCTTTTGGCAGAGAACAACAGGAGGACGGAGCTGCTGTTAGAACCATACTACTCTACTGGGACTAAAGAAGTAGAACTATACTACTGGGACCTTCAATTTAGAGTAAAAACAAACAAACAAAAAAAAGAATTAATGTGTTTGAGTTGGGTGAAGGAATTGTTATCTGTGCAGTTAACAAGGTGAAGAAAGAAACTGTGAATTAGGGGGAGTGGCTTAAGCAGAAGGAAGCCAGGTGCTTGCCTTTAAAAACTGACCTAGATAGCTTTTGGCAGAGAACAAGAGAAAGGAGCTTCTGTTAGAACTTTACTGAGACTATATTGCCCTCCATCCCTCCTGTACACCCCCCTACCCTTAGCCGGTTCTACTTTTATAGGCGCAGAATTTGATTGACAACAGAAACTTCCTGTTTGGGAGCAGGAAGGGAGTGATCACAGAGGCACAAAAGACTCACCATCCTAGAAGGAAAAGAGTAGTTCTCCATCCCCACCTAGCTGCTGGAGGTCTGACTCTGAGCAAGTAAGAAGGAGACTACTGAGGAATATAGGAACTTCCTGTCCCAGAACAGGAAGATCAGGAGCTTTAAGGGCATCAAGGCATTAGGAAAGTAGGGGAAAAAAATTATACAAAAAAATAATTAAATAAATGGAGAGAGGAAAGAGTAAGTATACAAAACAACAGTTAAGGGGCCACAAATAAGACATGATGGGAGTGGTGCAGTGCAGTGGCTGGGAGCAGCAGTCTTCCAGGAGACATTCTGGAGGATGCAGTGTTGTCCCATCTGCTGGCACCTCTCTGGGCTGAGGGAGGAGGTTGCTCATCTCCATGCTGAGTTGGCCAGTATTTGGGGGACCTCCTTTTCCACCCCGGGACCACCAGGACCACCACCGCTGCCTCAGAGGTTGCCAAGAAAGAGGAGCAGTTGGACCACAGTGGGCTCAGGGAAGGTGAGGGTGGTGGAACAGAGGTGCATCCCTCCAGTTGTACCTCTCAACAATTCATATGCCATCCTGGCATAGTGTGGTTCCTCTAAGGAGGCACCCACAGTGGAGACCAAGGAGGATGCTGGGAACCTCCACAAAGGAGACCCACAGAAGGGTGGCATGGGACCCCACAGGGGAAGGAAACAACTCCTGGTGGGGGAACTCCATTGTTAGGAGAGTAGAACTGGGGGAGGGAGGGGAGAGGGAGGTAAGGTGCCTGGCTGGCACCATGGTTTGGAGGGACAAGGGGAAAATCCTCAGGATCGCACAAGCAGCTGCATTGGGGAGGGAGCTGGATGTCATTGTCCACCTAGGGACAAATGATCTGGCTGGGAAAGGGATCAAAGCAGTGCAGGAGGAGTTTGTAGAGTTTGGGAGGGGCCTTAGACAAGTAGCATGCATGGTAACTTTCTCAGAGGTTCTGCCTGTCTATGGCATGGGTGAGGCTAGGGTGTTCTGCACCATGGGATTCAATCAGTGGTTGAAAAACTGGTGCAGAGTTCAAGGTTTTGGCTTCTTTGGGGACTGGGGGTCCACCTGGAGGGATGCAGGCCTATACTGGTGTGATGGTCAGCATCTGCCCAGGAGGGGAACCAGGATCCTAGGTGATAGGTTTAAATGCTTCACTGGCAAGCATTTAAACTAGCTAAGGGGGGGGCACTGAAAAGGAGAAGGAAAATTTTAGCCCCCCCCCAAAAAAAAAATCAGGGTCATTTGTGAGGTAAACACCAAGATAGAGAAGTTGATATAGAGAAGGGCAGGGGTAAATGGAAAAAAAGACAAAGGCAGTAAGGAGTGGGATGGGGTAAAAAGTGGTGAGGCTATCAAAAAATGGAGGGTAATAAGTACCAACACCTATAGTCTAGGTAACAGGCTCCCTGAACTGATGGCCTTGATGGAAAGGGGATGCCTGGATATTGTGGCAGTCACAGAAACATGGTACACAGAGAACCATGACTGGGATGTCAACATACCAGGGTACACAATCTAAAGGAGGGACAGGGAGGGTAGAAGAGGAGGAGGAGTAGCTCTCTATGTAAGGGAAGGGATCAAAGCAATGGAACTAAAGGGTAAACAGGGAGGAGAGGAGGCACTGTGGGTCACCCTGGATACTGGAAATGGCACCACAATTCACACAGGGGTTGTATAGAGACCCGCATGTCAGAGGGAAGAAATGGACAAGGAAATGATAGAAGACATCCATAGGATGGCACAGAAAGGGGATATATTGTTGAGGAGACCTGAATATGCCAGATGTTAACTGGAGCAGCTTTGCTGCAGCCACATCCAAGAGCAAGGCCATTCTTGATGCTCTAGAGGGGGCATGCCTAAGACAGCTAGTGTTGGAACCCACTCAGGAGGGAGCAGTCTTAGACCTGGTACTCTCAAATGGGGATGGAGAAAGGATCTCAGATCTAGAAGTGGGTAGTCATCCAGGAACAAGTGACCACCAAACAGTGTGGTTCATGATAAACTCAGCTGTAGAGTCAAGCCATACAAAAGTGAAGATACTGAACTTCAGTAGGGCTGAATATGTCAAAATGAGAGAGTGCCTCAGAAAAGCACTAGTAAACAGGCAAGAAGGAGGGGTAGAGCAACAATGGGGAAACATCAAAACTGCCATCACAGAGGCAACAAGCCTTTGTGTAAAGCAAATCAACAAAACAAAATGAAGAAAAAAGCCACTATGGTTATCAAAAGAGGTGGCAGGGAAGTTTAAGGAGAAAAGGATAGCATTCAGGGAATATAAGGAAACACAGAAGAAGCAGGACAGATAACTATATCAGTTAAAGGAGAAGGAGGCAGGGAAGGCAGCCAGAATAGCAAAGGCCCAAACTGAGGAAAAGATAGCCAACTCTGTTAAGAAGGGGGATAAAACCTTTTATAGGTACAGTGGTAGTCATACACAAGTTGCTCAGTACTGATGTATGCCTGGATATACTGAGGCTAATTTGCATTGACTGTCATGTGAGTCTGCATCAGTATACCCAGGTATACCTCAGTACTGAGCAATTTTTGTATGACTACCTCTGTGCAGTAGGGAGCAAAGAAAGACCAAGGGAAGGACACTGAGGCTTAATAAAAGGGAAGGAATGTGGGAAGAGGGTGACAGTGAAAAAGCAGGGATACTGAATGGATACTTCTGCTCAGTATTCACAAAAGAAGAGGTGGGGGAGGTACGTAAACCAAACAATAGAAACACTCAGGATAGGGGGGTCGATACCAATCCATTCACAGAAGAAAGGGTTCTGAAAGAACTCTTAAAACAGAAGGTGGACAAAGCAATGGGACCTGAGGGGATTCACCCCAGAATTCTGAAAGAACTAAGGGGAGAACTAGTGACACCACTGACTACCCTCTTTAACAAATCATGGGAGGATGGGGTGCTACCTGAGGACTGGAGGAGGGTGGATGTGATTCCTCTTCACAAAGGTGGGAGCAAGGCAGAGGCAGGAAACTACAGACCTATTAGTTTGACCTCAGTGGTGGGGAAAATGATGGAATCACTTCTGAAAGAAAGAATTGTTGAGTACCTACAGGCCAGTGGGGCACAGGATACAAGGCAGCATGGATTCACAGTAAGAAGGTCGTGTCAGATGAATCTAATAGTTTCTTTGACTGGGTGACCAAAGTAGTAGATCAGGGAGGGGCTGTGGATGTGGTCTATCTAGACTTTAGCAAGGCATTTGACACAGTCCCACACAAAAGATTAATAAACATGTTAGCCAGCCTTGGGTGGGTCCCAAGGTGGTAGCCTGGGTAAAAAATTGGCTGGACAACAGGACACAGAGGGTAATAGTAAACAGGGTCCACTCTGAAGAAAGGGGGGGTTACTAGTGGGGTACCGCAGGGTTCTGTACTGGGATTGGTCCTCTTTAATGTCTTTATAAGTGACATTGCAGAGGGACTGGAAGAAAAAGTATGTCTCTTTGCAGATGGCACAAAGATCTGCAACAGGGTTGATACACAAGGTGGGGTGGAAAGAATGAGAAGGGCTTGGCAAGGTTGGAGGAATGGTCAAATGTATGGCAGCTTAGATTCAATGCAAACAAGTGCAAAGTAATGCACCTGGGAAACAAAAACACAGGTGAAGAGTACACAATGGGGGTTGAGATACTAACAGCAACAAAAATGGAAGGGGACCTGGGGTAGTCATATCAGATGACCTAAAGGTGGGAAAGCAATGTGAGAAGGCAGTAAGGTGGGCTGGGTTGATACTAGGATGCATAGGGAGAGGCATCACCAATAAAAAACAAGAAGTTGTTATCCCTCTGTACAGACAGTTGGTGAGACCCTGTCTGGAGTACTGAATGCAGTTCTGGAGACCCCATCTTCGCAAGGACATAGACAGGATGGAGGCTGTCCAGACGAGGGCAACTAAAATGGTGCAGGGTCTGCACCAGAAGCCATATGAAGAGAGACTAAAGGAGCTTAATATGTATACCCTTGAGGAAAGGAGGGATAGGAGGGACATGATAGAAATTTTCAAGTACCTCAAGGGACTCAACAAAGTCCAAGAGGGTAGCATCTTTCAGAAAAAGAGATGTGCAAGAAGAAGGGAGCACAATTTGAAGTGGGGACAGCTCAGAGGTAATATGAGGAAGTATTTTTTCATGGAGAGGGTTGTGAATGCATGGAACAGCCTTCCTGAGGAGGTTGTGGAGTCAAAAACAGTGGGGGAATTGAATGCATGGGACAGACATAAGGCAATTCTAGTTGTGGGGTATTAGGAAGTAGGCTATTGGTTAACTAGGATCTGCAGCTTATCCATTAGGTAGGGAAATGGGAAGACTAGGTGGGCCAAGCAGTCCTTATCTGCTGTCAAATTCTATGTTTTTATGTTTCTAGAGAAGGTGTTGGCTACAGCCATGCAAAAAGTAGAGTTAACTGACATCCCAGGAGGCGGCTTTAAGAGCTAGGTGACTGCATTAGTCCCATCACATTTGGCTTGTGTTTGTACATACATTAATGGTGTTGGGGTTTGCATGCCTGTTGAGGAGGAGTGGATGTATAGTAGTACACAGATCTGTGGTCTGCATACACATTCTACTGTAGTGCTATGCATGTATTCTGAATGGTCCGCGGGATACCACACACTCACTGTTGCTTGCCCTGTCTCTAATGGTGTGCCTGTATGCAGAGTTGGACCAGCCCACTAGGATACCTTGACATATCCACGTGCTCTCCCCTCTATTGGGTTTCTTATCACTTTCCACCTTATACAGCTCCTTGCATTTATCATCCATTTGAATAGAGTGTTGCACTGCTTATAAATGTAGGAGGCACACACACAGATAGTGTATTACATTCACGTGGAATACTCACATGTGTGCATCCCCCGGGCCCTCCACCATTGTTTTTCCAACTGTATTTACTTTGCAGGTGGTCCCCCAGTACCCTACCCTGATCCTGCCTGTTGTATCTGATGCACAGTGGGTGTAGGCCACATGGAGGTATCCAGGAATCCTGGTGGAGTGGCCGTCTGTGGGGTAATCACCTACTGTGCCACATATGTGTCATATAATATTTGATCACTAGTGATGGAGTGTGTGTGATGTGTACAGCACTGGGAACATATGGGCACTGCACTGCATGGGTGGCATAGGTAGCAATACACAGCATACTGGGCCTGCATGCTGTCATGATTAGCACACGGGTATGTACATTACTCTGCAATATCACTCTCTTATCTTCTCTTGTGTCCACTGTGGTGGATACTGCAACTGAGGATGCCCTGGGTCAATCACGGCAGCAGCTGTCCCTGAGTCCCACCCAAGCTGGGGCTGACACTGACTTCAGTAGGGAGGAAGAGGAGGATACCTATGAGACATACAGTGCTAATTATTCAAAAATTGGTCAATACTGAAGTAATTCAGAAGTATACTGAGGCACTTAAATTACAATTTACATTGGCTGTAATGTGATTCTACCTCAGCATACCTCATCAGTGCCTCAGTATCTGTATGTTGAGAAGGGGAGGAGAGAGGGGTCCTGATCAGATGGGGAAGGGTTGGTCATCCCTTTTGGGCCCCCTACCAATATGGTACAGCCAGTCCCCTTCCCTGGCATGGCCATCACCCTGTTGCCCCAGGCCACTATCCCTAGCACAGTCACCACTGTGCCACCCCTGGACTCTGCCCGAGGTGTGACCACTGCCCTGCCTTCCCCCACCAATCCCACCAGCCCTGCCATTGCTGGGCCACCCAGGACCAAGAACCCTGTGCAGTACCAACCATGGTGCAACCGTGGTCTGCACAATGGGTCCAGGTGCACTCTGACCCCGTCCCCAGGGCAGTTCATGCCAGCAGCAGGAGGAAGGCAACAGGCAGCTGGTGCAGTCCCCTGTGTGGGCCCACGAGGGTGTGCAGGCTGATATGGGCTGCATATGCCATATGCTGAAGGACAATGAGCAACATGAAGAGGCTCAACATACAGAGCACATGGCAGCCTTTGGTGGACTACAGTGGCCCCTGCCTGCCAGTATGGAAGCCAACTTTGTGAGCTTGGAGCTGTCTCTTGCTTCTGGCTTGGATGGAATATCTGCCACCATGATGGAGGCCATAGCCATGTCCTCCTGCACAGTGGGTGCCAGCCAGAACACTGGCCATTCCAGTGGGAAGAGTGTCACCTTATGATAGATGCCTCGGCATCATATCACCCCTCGCAGTGTGGGCAGCTGGATTCTGAGCACACCCAAGACACCTAGGACACCTCGTATGCAAGCATATGGCAGTATGATGCCATGCACCGCTGCCCATGTCTTATTTCTTGGAGAGTCAGTACCCCACGAGGCTATGGTCATAGGTGGATACCACTGTCCCCACACCCATCCCCCATTGAATGGATAATGCCCCCTTTGTTACTCTCTCAGATACAGCACCCATGTACTTGGTGGTAGTATGAGTCACATCTAGGGTGCCTGTGTCCCCCCAGCCCTAACTCAAATGTGCCACTCATGCTCCCCTCACAATAACCATGTTCCCCTCTGGCTGTAAAGTCTGTTATTTTGTCCTCCCCCCACCCACCTTTTAAACCCTTCTGCCTGGTTGGCATGCTATTTTTTTTTCACCTCCTTTATATCGCCCTGACCTGCATGGCCTACTATTTATTTTCATCCGCCTTCATACCCAATGACCTGGATGGCTTGTTATTTGTTTTCATCCCCTTTTATATCTCCCGCCTGGATGGTTTGCTATTTGTTTTCATTCCCCTTATACCCCTCCCCCCGGTCTGGATGGCTTGCTATTTATTTATTTTCATCCCCATTTATACCAGCCCATCATTCCTCCCTTCTTTGATGGCTTGATATTTCTGTTGATCCCTGGTATGTCTTAAACTTTATAATTTTTGAACACAATATTGTTAACACATTACAGTCTCCTGTGTGCTCTGTACTCACCGCTCAGGTCCAAAGAGGTTTGTGATGTGGAAGGATCTATACTGCCTTGACCTTTTGGCCATCATGAGGTCATGCCTGTTGAGCTGATCCTGCATCCCCTCGTCTACTGGCTCTGCATCTGCTGCAGTGTTGCCCTCTGGGGCAGACAAGCATATTCCATGGTTGAGTGCCATGTTGCGTAGTGTGCAACAGGCAAAGAATATGGCAGAGACTTTCTTAGGGGTGTATTGTAGGGTACCAGTGAAATGGTCAACACACTTGAACCACATCTTAAGCATGACAAAGACCAGCTTGAAAACATTATGTGTAGTGAAGTGTGCCATGTTACACCTGTTCTCTGCAACAGATGCAGCATGTAAGACAGGTTTTAGGAGCCAGAAATGCAAGGGATATGCATTGTCCCCTCTGCAGATTAAGGGCATTGGTTGCTGACACCAATGGCAGCTGAGGGGTGGCCTTGTGCGTGTACTCACCAGTGTGGTGCCCACTAGGTGCCCAATAGCTGTATCCCCTGCCTTTCAACCTCTGACACAGGATGGAATTATGACAGATAACGGCATCGTGGGTACTGACAGGGTACCATGCCAGGACATTAAAAATGCACCTTGTATCACACACCACTTGACAGCTGATGGCATGGAATCCCTTTCAATTTACATAGACCTCCACCCCATCACCTGAGGGTGCATGAAGGGCAGCATGGGTTCAGTTGATGGTACCTGATACAGCTGGTAGGTGTGCGACTCAATAGAACTGCTACATGACTGCTTTTCACTCTGCTGGTGTCGTGGGGAATACAGTGAACTCCCCAGCATGGGCCTGCAGGTCATCTAGAAACTGGCTCAAAAGGTGCGGGTGGCAGAGTCTGTGATTCCAGTGGTGTCACCCACTGATATTTGAAACATTCCAGTGGCCAGAAAATACAGTGCTGCTGCAACATTAAGCTGTACGAACATTGCATGGCTGTGGTGGGTATCTGTCCAGAACTGTTTATGCAGCAGCTCATACAATTGCTTTAGCATGGGCTTCTTGAACAGGTACTGACCCATGATTTGTTCATCACTGAGGACTTTGAATGTGACTCATGGATGGTACTGTTTGTTTGCAGCAAAGCACCTCTGGGGCCTGCACTGGTGCCCAGATAAGGCATTGGCCCACTCCTCATTCTTCAGGACTGCCTGCATCAGGTACACAGTGTGTGCCATTTTATTTTCAGGTGTTTGTGTGCTGCAGTGCCTCTCCCCACCTCTGGGGTTTGCTCCAGTTTAAGGCCTGTTTTTTATAGTCATTATTTTGTGTTGTGCTAAGTCATGCTAAATGTCACTAGTGCAGCATTAAACCATTGAATATCATACTGAGCCGGATAGATACATCATTGCCCCCATTTTCAGCACTGCATACATTAACGTTGCAGTCAGGCACTAGTGCTTCAAACAGGTGCAGCACAAACAGCTAAATATAGCATTCTGGCATTGTTTGATGTTGGCTTCTCAAGTGTGTTCCGGCAACTTTTGTTTTAAAACTTGTCTACTGAAATTCAGTCGTAACATAGCAAGAACAACATCATGGTACAGCAAAAAGTATAACACTGTTACAGGATGACATATATTGCATTTTGAAACATGGAACTGATGGTAAATAAAGTAAATATGGTAATTAAAGGTGCAGGGAAAAAAAACTTAGAAGTGCACACAGTCATTTCATTAATGGATTACATGTCTCCTCATAAGCAAATCTGATGTTGCTGAGTATTGGCACCATTATAGTAGGAAATCCCCCCTTTCTGTAGCTTCCTGGGGGGGCACCACAGAGCCTGGAATAACTCCACTTTTGCATTTGCCAAAAGCTACATTTTCTCCAGCCTGAGGCACTTCCTAAGTTTATTGACCCACTGTTGCATTGTCAGGGTACTCCCAGCAATCCAGTTTTGCACAACAGTATTCCTAGCATTCACTAGGGCAATATACAAGAGGTATTGCCCACTTTTAAGGTGGTGCCTGGCTGGGTCTGATTCCATCAGGAATTCTAGCGAGGACATGGGCAAGCTATCCCAAGTACCCTTGATATTATACCGTGCATCGAGGCCAGAATAAGGATACTTTTGTTCACGTTAGTATCATATGTAAGAAGGTTCCCTCCTCAGTACCACACTTAGAGCACTCCTGTGATCTGTCAGGTTTGCAAATGTGGAGTTGTTCTAGGGAGACATATGCTCTATAAAAAGTTATATTTTATCTGGTACTGCTTATTATTACTAGAGCAGGAGGCAAGATGCTTAACTGTATCCTCCCATATTCTTGAGGTTAATTGTATAAGTATATTGTAGAAGTTAATGGTATTAAGTGGGCCATTGCCTACCGCACTGGGGGGAATGTAGAGCATAGGGATGGAACTGGTGAGGAGATGAGCAAAGAATTAGGGGGGATGGGGGCATGGGAAAGGATGGGTGGTTGCATCCATGAATGCGACGAGCCTAGTTAATAAGGCGCCAGAGGTCCAAGCACTTCTGGTGGAAGGGGGGGGGGTAGATACTGCCACCATCACTGAAACATGGGCAAATCAGGATAGAGAATGGGACCTAATAATACCAGGCTTTAGGTTGTTTAGGAGGGATAGGGGAAACTGTTAGGGGAGATGGGGTGGCTGTCTACATAAGGAAGGGAATAGATTGTCATAGGGAGGAAGGGGATGAAGGGGATATGGAATTCTTGCGGATTACTTTATGTAATTCAAAAACCTAAGGGTGGTGTATAGACCACCATCCCAGATGGAGGAGAAGGACAAGAAGGTAGTTAGTGTTATAAAGTGGAACTGAAGAAGGGGCAGCACAGTGATGGTTGGAGACTTCAACCTACCAGGGGAAGATTGGGCCACCATGTCATCTAATAGCAGCAGGGAACAGATTATTCTAAATGCTTTCCAGGATGTGTTCCTGTCTCAGCTGGTAAGGGATCCTACAAGAGAGGGCAAAATATTGGAACTTGTATGGTCAAATGGCGATCAGGTAAGGGAAGTGATGGTGGATGCTGTCATAGTGAGGAGTGGTCATAGCACTGTATGGTTTGCACTTGAGTTAGACAGTCTGGAGACAACAGCCACAAAGGTTATTGATTTTAGGAGGGCTGATTACAGTAGGATGGCAAAAGTACTAGGGAAGCATGTGGGCTAGTATAAAACCTGACACGGATAACACCCGAAAATGGGACATCATGAGGTTGGGACTGGTGAAGGCCATTAACTCTTGTACTGTGTGGAAAAGTAAGAAGGCAAGGTTTAATAAGCCAAGCTGGTGGATCAGGGAGATGAGGAGGCACTTTCTCACTGAGAAGGTGGTGACAGCATGGAATGCTCTGCCAGAGGAATTGGTTTCGAGGGTATCAGTGGGGGGATTTAAGGTGGGGGTGGGATAAACTTAAGGGCAAAATCAAAATGGGGAAAGGAGGAAAGGGTAAAACTGTGGGATCAGTTCATGGGGGGGCAGCATCAGTGCACAGCACTGAGGGCTGCACACTCGAGCAGACTTGATAGGCCATTCAGCCTTTATCTGCTGGTTTCATCGTATGTTCGTATACCCAAGTCCCTCTCCCATAATGCCAGAGTTTTCTTGATGGGTGACTCAACTCCCCCTCATGAGGAGTCTATAATAAACTGACAAGGTTTGTATTTATTTTTATTTATTTAGTGATTCAGAAAAGACCTTTGAGAGCAGGTTCTTTTACAAAGATTCCACGTCATAGATTGCAAAACAAAGTACAGTAGGAGAAGGCAAAGGTACATCACGATACAGCTTGGATTCAGAACTTACAGGATAACTCAAAACATAGGTACAAGTTCAAATAACAAGAAAAACACGTTATGAGGGTGGGGTGGGGAAATAAGAAGCCACAAAGTGCCTTGTCTGTAGTTCAGAGGGATAGGGATAGCTGGCAATGGGGTGAAGGAAGGAGGTACAAGAGAGAAGTAGGTACTCTGGTGGAGGTGAAGGGTGGAGGAAGAAGGGCAATAAGGTATAGGGAGTAATAGGGGGGTGAAGGAAGGCTGAGCAGAGAAGACATGCTAGAGTAAATGGTGCGTTGCGAGGGGGCATGGTCAGGCAGCTTGCATTAGTAGTGACTGTTAGGGAAACTCACGGGACTGGGAGTTGGGGGAGTGGGGGAAGGTGGGGTGGTGGGTGCCAAAGAAGCATGATGTGAACTGATTGCTGAGGTAAGTCATGAGAAGGGACAGAGGGGAGGTTTTGGCCAATGAAACATAGAAACATAGACTTTGACGGCAGATAAGGACTGCTTGGCCCACCTAGTCTGCCCATTTCCCTACCTACAGGATAAGCTGCAGATCCTAGTAAACCAACAGCCTATTTCTTCCTACCCCCTACAAGAATTGCCTTATGTCTGTCCCATGCATTCTTGAATTCTCCCACAGTTTTAGACCCCACAACCTCCTCAGGAAGGCTGTTCCATGCGTCCACCACCCTCTCTGTGAAAAAATACTTTCTCACATTGCCCTTGAGCTGTCCCCCCTCTATTTTCAAATTGTGTCTCCTTGTTCTTGCACATCTCTTTTTCTGAAAGATGCTACCCTCTAGGACTTTGTTGCCTCCACTGAGGTACTTAAAAGTTTCTATCATGTCCCCCCTCTCCTTCCTTTCCTCAAGGATATACATATTAAGCGCCTTTAGTCTCTCCTCGTATGGCTTCTCTTGCAGACCCTACACCATTTTAGTTGCCCTTCTCTGGACTGTATCCTTCCTGTCTATGTCCTTGCAGAGATGGGGTCTCCAGAACTGGATGCAGTATTCCAGATGGGGTCTCACCAACAGTCTGTACAGAGGGATAACAGCTTCCTGTTTTCTGGTGGTGATGCCTCTCCCTATACATCCCCGTATCCCCCTAGCACTCCCTACTGTCTTCTCACATTGCTTGCTAACCTTAAGGTCATCTGATATGATTACCCTCGAGTCCCTTTCCATTTTTGTTGTTGTTAATGCTTCCCCCCGCATTGTGTAATCTTCCCCTGGGTTTTTGTTTCCCAGGTGCATTATTTTGCACTTCTTTGCATTGAATCCAAGCTGCCATACTTCTGACCATTCCTCCAACCTTCAATGACTGAGGTTTGTAAAGTTCTTCCTCCAGAGGTAAAGAATGGGTGTGATCAGGCCCATATGTGAAAAGGGAAGACAATCTGAGAGACACCTGAATATATGTAAACAGGTTATCTGGCCTCAACTTCCAGTTTTTCTGCAGCTCTGTAAATGATAATGATACACCAACCATGGAACAGCTTCCCTTAAAAGTAGAGATTTTTTCTCTTCCATTTTTTTAATATGTCTGTAGTGTATTTTGGGACTAGCTTCAGAGTTGCACAGAGACCCCCATGCAAGATGCTTGAGATGGATATTTGATATGCTTGTGGACTAGTTTCCACACCCATATGGTGGTATGGGTGAAAGGATTGTCAGGCTGTGCCATCCCTCTGTTTCCTGTCCATGGGGAAAGCACTGTTCTCTCTAATCCACCCCCTACATCCTCCCATCCAAGACCTGCCAGGCCATCCTGGGTGGGTTGGCACCCACTGGGAGGAAAGCCAGTTGGGATGCCAAAAAATAATACTTAAAATATGGCAGGCCTCCTCCCTCTCGGCTACAAGGGGGTTGCAGCATGTCCCTATGGATTCTGTCATTTTTCCATTTCCACAAGATGTACTGAGTTGTTTAAACACTTTATCTGGGTCCAAAATGGGAAACAACTGAAACAGACAAAGACATTTTGGCAAGACAGGCATTTTTCTGCATTAATTCTGCCCAGGACTAAGAGGGGCAATGCCATCCATCTTTCACAGTCTTCTGATAAGCAAGCAGTGAGTGGGCAATAGTTCTTTTGGAACAGAAGATGTAACTTACTGGGGATGGCAACCCCAAGATAGTTAATAGTATCCATAGTTAACAGCCCCAGAGAGTTATAGATCAGCTGTGCCCTGTGGAGTTTTCCCACCAAAGTGAGCTCACTCTTTGTCCAGTTGATCTTGTGCTGAAATAATGCTCCATACTCCCCCAGGAAGGTTTGCACATGCCTTAACTCCTCCACTCGGTTTTGTACATGGAGCAGCAGGTTACAGCAAAAAGTGATACATTGTGCTCCCCCCAGCCATAAATCCTGAAATACCTTAGTGGTTTCTGATAGCAGCCACTAGTGACTCTAGGGAGAAGACATATAGGAGAGGGGGTAGCGTGTACCCATCTCTGGTGCCACTGTTTAGGCTGAAAGCTGGGGTGGATGTGTCATTGACTAGTATCTGAGTCACTGGAGAAGAGTACAAGAGCATAATCCACCCCACAAATTGTTCCCCTGGTCTAATTTAGACAAGGTGTAGAATAAGTACCCCCACTCCACGTGGCTGAATAGTTTTTCAGCATCCAGAATGAGGACCACTGCACTGTGTGTCTGAGGCATCTTTGGCCAATGGTAAATTATATTGAGGGTTTGTCTGATGTTATACTTAATTGTCTCTGCTATGCAAATCCCCCTTATCCAGGTAGATACATGACAGCAGAATTTTCTCTAGCCTGATGGCTATTAGTTTGGCCAGGATTTTATAGTGTGTCATCATCAGTGATATTGGTCTATACAAAACACAGAGTGTGGGGTCCTTGCCCTGTTTAGGTAACACAGTAATGTTAGCAGACTGCATGGAGGTGGGTAGAGTACCACCAGCCAGGCACTCTACATGCATGTCATACAAAGGTTCAACCAACTCTTGGGAAGATGCCTTAAAAAAGTCTGTAGGGAAGCCATCTGGCCATTGAGCCTTTTTCCGCTAAAGTCTTTGATTGCTTATCTAATCTTCTGAACATGTAGTGGGAGGTACCCTGGTCTGCTGTTTCATGAGAGATAGGCATTATCTCAGCCTGTTTAAAGAATGCCTCCAATTGCTCCATGGGTGCAGGGCCACTGATGTAAATAGTTTAGTATAAAATTCATTAAATATTTGCCCTATCACTGCCCTGTCCACCACTGGTATTCCCCTTCCAGCCTTCAGTTTTGCAATGACCCATTCCCCTTAGCTTTTCTTTAATTGCCATGCTAGCAGCTCCCCCCATCCCATCAAAGTACCTGCTGGCCTGCCCCAGTAAGATGGCCATCTCTAGGTGTACACTACTCAATGCATTGTATTTCCATTTTACTTGCTGCAGCACATCATATAGGACCTGAGTTGGTCTGGCCATATGTGGCTTTTCACAAGCCTTGATTTTATTGACAAGGAAATCCATTTCATGCTCAGTGACCCTCTTTTTGTGGATTGCCAATGTTATTTTCTGACCCCTGAGGTAGGCTTTAAGGCCTCCCCCTGGGTTAAGTGTGATCTGCCCCCCTTCATGTTGTGGGATAAGAGTTCTTGGCTTGTTTGGGTAATGAATGTTCTGTAATCTTTATCTTGCAGTAGTGTAGGATCAAGGTGTCATTGCTTGATGTGGGGCCCTCCATCTGACCCTCTTATATCCATGAACATCAGAGCATGGTAGGAGATCTGTATAGGTGAATACTGCTCTGTTTGCAGTCTAGTCAGGAGCTGGGCAGAAACTAATATTCGATCAATCCTGGCACTTAACTGGTGAGCATGACAGCAGTAGCTGTATTTTATTTTCTCCCTCTGGGGTTCTGGTGTCTCCATGCATCTACGATGCAGTAGGTACTTTCAATGTCCCCTAGGGTCTTAGCATTCTGAGAGAGAGGAACAGGGGATGGTTTACAGTGGTCCAGGACTGTGTCCCTGGCATAATTATAGTCCCCACCCAGGATCCACAGGACTCTTAACTTGACCATGTCTAAAGCCAATCTCTGACAGAAGCCAGGCTTTTCAACATTAGGGCCATAAACAGAATTCACTCTGAGCCTCCCCTATACATGCATCTTAATCTGTGCTAGCACATATCTCCTCTTGATTTATTACCCTGTCCATCACCTCCCCTCTGAAACCCTCATGAAGGATGGCCATCCTCCAAGCCTTAGCACTGTAGCAAGAGCCACCCACATTCCACTCCAGTTTTCACTAGTTCTCTCAAACTCCTTAAGGTTCATATGGGTCTCCTGAAGAAGGATTATATTAGCTTTTAGTTTCTTGATGGACCCTTATACTTTTTTCCTTTTAATTACGTGTTTCATACCATTAACGTTCACATTCCTACCTTAATACTACAGTATTATCCACGGTCTGTGGTGGTACTAGCCCTGTTGGTGGCATGGCTGCATCTCCACCTCCTTGGGCCTTGAATCAAATGCAACTTCTTGCCTCAAGACTGTGCTGTAGTTAAACTAATACTTAGGAATTCAGTTTTAACCCCTTTAAGAACCCTACGCACATCCCACCATACATCCCAAATATGAACAACCACAGTGAACATAATGGTTGTAACAAGTGAATACATAACAGAATTGCTGTCCACAACTTGGAGAATTGTCTCCCAGCCAGCTGTCCCTGCTTTAATGATGGTGTGTTTGTTGCTGGCACTGTTACATAAATAATCTAACTTAAAGCACCTGTTATGCCTAGCCTCGACCTTATCTCTTGCACTTCCTTATACTCCATCCACTGTACTTGATCCTATCACCCTAGCTTCCCACAAAATATACTGTACCTTGTACTTATAAACTCACCTAATTTCCATGAGCTCATATACTCTCCATGTACACCATACTCTGCTACCTGCCTTGGTGCACCTGTCACTACATAGCCCCCGTAACGATTCTTGATCTACTCAACAACAACCCCCTAACCCTCTCCCATCATACACTTTGGCCTGCTTCCTTAGCTGCCCCTCACTATCAGTCTCCCTGTTTCCTCTTCTTCCCTACCTACTCCCCACTTCCTGCTATCACCTTCCCCTGCCTCCCGCCCTCTCTGACTTGTCTCTGAAGTCGAGGATTCTACAGCATTTAGTATGCATTTTCTTATGTTTGTTTATTGTGTTAACCGTTGTTAACCCCATCCCTTATTTATGTTGTAGTATGTTATAGTGTCATACAACTGTATTTTTTCCTGATTTATCATGCTTTTTGTATCATAATCTATGTTACGACCTTCCAGGACCACCTTGTAAAAGAGCTTGCTCAACGGTGTATTTCCTGGTAAAATAAACTTGATTGATTGATTGATTCATTCATTGATTAAAGCAGCTGATAACAGCTTTACCTATGATCATATCATTCATGATGGCATTCGGGACGTAGTGATAGGGTGGGGGTGGGGGTGGTATGCCCTCACCCAATCCCAGTTAGTGTCACAGAGGTCAAGAGTTCCACCACACCAGCCATTGTGGGCAATGTACAAGTGTACCCTCTATGAAGGGGTAGTACAGTATATATTAGATGGCTATGTCTAGTCTCAGTCTACCTGTAAGTTCTGTAGAGCAGCCCAGGACTGGTGAACAGCAACCCTCTTGCCCCTCTCCCAATACCTGCATCCCCAGATACAGTGAGTATGTGGTCAGTGGCATAAAGTTCTAAGTTCACGGCCCGGGTTCAGCACTCTGGGGTGAAAAAAATGTTGGTCAGGGATAGTTAAATGTAGTGCAGGCTGTGCTGGGGAGCAAGCAAGCGTCTTTCAAGAGCCGGTGGCGGTTCATATTTGTGAAGCTGCAGTGCAGTATGACTGTTCAGCAGTGCAGGTAGGCACACTCTCATCTCTCTAGGCAAGTTCAGATGAAGGAACAATTTTCCTCTGGTGGGCCTGCTTTTACTTCCACCCCTGGCAGAGTCGGGTGCCACCAGTGCCAGTTACCAAGTACATCCGGTAGCTCCACGCATGCTTGATTATCCCATAGTCAGGAAACAAACCTAAAGCCTGCCCTGTTCCTCTCCATTCTCAGATACCCAGAGCTTTGAACCAAGAGCTGCATGGTTAAGCATATGGGATTGCCCTTCCCCAGTTAAAGATGTATACATGCTCTTTGTTGGACAGCTCTTATAAAGCAAGAGAAGAGAGAAACTCCCTAATGCCTATGCTCCAACCCAATCATAGACACTCAGTGATGCAAGCAGTAACATGGCAAATATGGAATGTGAGTTGGGAGTCCCAAGCACAGTTTAGTGCATCCAGGCAGTCCAAGGGGAGACCGGAGTACAGGACAGAAGAGAGTCCACCTAGGGACAAATGACCTGGCTAAGAAAAGGATCAGAGCAGTGCAGGAAGCATTTGTGGAGTTGGGGAAGGGCCTTAGACAAGTAGCACACATGGTAACCTTCTCAGAGGTGCTACCTGTCTATGGCACAGGTGAGGCTAGGGTACTCCACACCATGGGATTCAATCTGTGGTTGAAAAACTGGTGCAGAGGTCAGGGATTTGGCTTCACTGGGGACTGGGGATCCACCTGGAGGGATGCAGGCCTATACTGGCATGATGGTCTGCATCTGTTCAGGTGTGGTACCAGGATCCTGGTGATAGGTTTACATGCTTCATTGGCAAGCATATAAACTAGCCAAGGGGGGAGGCACTGGAGAGGAGCAGGAAAATCCTAGCTCTCCCCAAAAAACCAGGGTATTAGGCGAGGTAAACACCAAGATACAGATGTCGATTGGGATAAGGGCAGGGGTAAATGGAGAAAATGACAAATGCAATAAGGACAGGGATGGGGCCAAAAGGAGTAAGGCCATCAAGAAATGGAGGGTAATGAGTACCAACGCCCGTAGTCTGGGCAACAAGCTCCCTAAACTGGTGGCCTTGATGGGAGAGGGATGCCTGGATATCATAGCAGTCACAGAAACATGGTACACAGAGAACCATGACTGGGATGTTAACATACCAGGGTACACAACCTACAGGAGAGAAAGGGAGGGGAGAAGAAGGGGCACAGTAGCTCTCTATGTAAGGGAAGGGATAAAAGCAACTGAACAAAAGAGTAAAAAGGGAGGAGAGGAGGCTCTGTGGGTCACCTTAGAGACTGGAAATGGCACCACAATCTGCACAGGGGTTGTATACAGACCCCCATGTCAGGGGGAAGGAATGGAAAAGGATATGATAGAAGGTATCCTTAGGATGGCAGAGAAAGGGGAGATACTGTTGATGGGGGACCTTAATATGGCAGATGTTAACTGGAGCACCTTTGCAGCAGCCATATCCAAAAGCAGAGCCATTCTCGATGCCCTTCAGGTGGCATGCCTCAGAGAGCTAATTTTGGAACCCACTCGTGAGGGAGCAATCTTAGACATCATACTCTTAAATGGGGACAGTCAGAGGATTTCAGATCTAGAAGTGGGTCGCCATCTGGGAACAAGTGACCATCAAATAGTGTGGTTTGCTGGCCCAGTAATGCTGAGGGTTGAGGCACTAGATGCCACACCTCATGCTACACCAGCAACCCAGGTTCAGGAATGAGTCTGGGTCGTCAGGGGTTGGCAGAGGAGAGAAAGGATTGAGCATCTGGAGGACTGTTCTCCTCTCTCTCTGGGGAGAGATCTGGGGTTGCTCGGTGTCCTGGTGACCCCCAGTGGAGACCGGGGGTAATGCAGGTAGGCCGACTAAGAAAGAGGGGATGGGAGTGCGGCAGATGTCAGCAGGAAAGCATGCACAGACGTCATTGCACGCCACACTCCTGAGGGGACCAGAACAAAGCAGAAAAAAAACCTTCTCACTAGTGGAGATGAAAGGGATGCCAGAGACGCAGCCCACATCCCAACTGCTGACCCGTCATCTGGGTGACTCTGGGCTCAACCCGACACACCAGGTACGATCTCCCTAATTACAGACAGGCCATCACAGGAGGACGGGCCCACCCCTGGAGGGTGATCCAGGGGGTTAGATCTGCCTGGGTGATCAGTGGAGTCTCTCCAACAATGAGGGTTCAGGCTTGGGAGTAGAGGCTGGGGTCAAGTGCGTATCCCGGAAGGATGTCCTGGCTTGGAGGTGAATAAATAAAGAGTAAAAAAAAAATAAAACAGTGTGGTTCACAATAAACTCAGCTACAGAGTCAAGCCATACAAAAGTGAAGGTTCTGGACTTCAGGAGGGCTGACTTTGGCAAGATGGGAGAGTGCCTTAGGAAAGCACTAGCAAACAGGCTAGAAGGAGGAGTGGAGAACAATGGGGAAACATCAAAACTGCCATCACAGAGGCAGCACGCCTTTGTGTGAAGCAAATAAACAAATCAAAATGAAAGAAAAAGCCACTATGGTTCTCAAAAGAGGTGGCGGTGAAGGTTAGGGAGTAAAAGATAGCACTTAGGAAGTATAAGGAAACACAGAAGGAGCAGGACAGAGAACTGTACCAGTTAAGGTAGAAGGAAGCAGGGAGGGTAGTCAGAATAGCAAAGGCCAAAACTGAGGAAAAGATAGCCAACTTGGTTAAGAAGGGGGATAAAACCTTTTATAGGTATATCAGGGAGCGTAGAAAGACAAAGGGAGGGGCAGTGAGGCTGAATAGAATGGACGGTGGGTGGGCAGAGAGGGACAGTGAAAAAGCAGGGATACTGAATGAATACTTCTGCTCAGTATTCACAAAAGAGGAGGAGGGGGAGGTGCCTAATCCAATAAACAGAAGCACTCTGGATAGAGGGGTCGATCCCAGTTCTTTCACAGAAGAAAGGGTTCTGACAGAACTCCTGAAACTGAAGGTGGACAAAGCAATGGGGTCTGATGGAATTCACCCCAGAATTCTAAAAGAATTAAGGCGAGAACTAGTGACACCACTGACTACCCTTTTTAACAAATCATGGGAGGATGGTGTGGTACCTGAGGACTGGAGGAAGGCGGATGTGATTCCCCTTCATAAAAGTGGGAGCAAGACAGAGGCAGGAAACTACAGACCTCTCAGTTTGACCTCTGTGTTAGGGAAAGTGATGGAATCACTTCTGAAGGAAAGAATTGTTGAGTACCTAGAGGTCAGTGGGGCACAGGACCCAAGGCAGCATGAGTTCACAGCAGGAAGGTCATGTCAGATGAATCTAATTGATTTCTTTGACTGGGTGACAAAAGTAGTAGACCAGGGAGGGGCTGTGGACATGGCCTACCTAGACTTTAGCAAGGCATTTGACATAGTCCCACACGAAAGATTAATATTCAAATTAACCAGCCTGGGAGTGGGTCCCAGGGTGGTAGCCTGGGTAAAACATTGGCTGGACAACAGGACACAGAAGGTAATTGTAAATGGAGTCCACTCTGAAGAAAGAAGGGTTACTAGCGGGGTACCGCAGGGTTCAGTACTGGGTCCAGTCCTTTTTAATGTCTTTATAAGTTACATTGCAGAGGGACTGGAAGGAAAAGTATGCCTCTTTGCAGATGACACAAAGATCTGCAACAGGGTTGATACACAAGGAGGTGTGGAAAGGATGAGAAGGGACTTGGCAAGGTTGGAGAAATGTTCAGAAGTATGGCAGCTTGGATTCAATACAAAGAAGTGCAAAATAATGCACCTGGGAAACAAAAACCCAGGGGAAGACTACACAATGTGGGGGAGAGGTAGTAACAACAACAAAATGGAAAGGGACCTGGGGTAATCTTATCAGATGACCTTAAGGTTAGCAAGCAATGTGAGAAGGCGTAGGGAGTGCTGGGGGATACTGGGATGTATAGGGAGAGACATCACCAGCAGAAAACAGGAAGTTGTTATCCCTCTGTACAGACAGTTGGTGAGGCCCCTTCCGGAGTACTGCGTCCAGTTCTGGAGACCCCATCTCTGCAAGGACATAGACAGGATAGAGGCAGTCCAGAGGAGGGCAACTAAAATGGTGCAGGGTCGGCAAGAGAAGCCATACAAGGAGAGACTAAAGGCACTTAATATGTATACCCTTGAGGAAAGGCGGGAGAGGGGGGACATGGTAGAAACTTTTAAGTACCCCAATGGAATCAACAAAGTTCAAGAGGGTAGCATCTTTCAGAAAAAGAGATGTGCAAGAACAAGGAGACACAATTTGATGATATTGGGGGGACTGCTCAGGGGCAATGTGAGGAAGTATTTTTTCACAGAGAGGGTGGTGGACACATGGAACAGCCTTCCTGAGGAGGTTGTGGGGTCTAAAACTGTGGGAGAATTCAAGAATGCATGGGACAGACACAAGGCAATTTTTGTGGGGGTAGGAAGAAATAGGCTGTTGGTTAAACGGGATCTGCAGCTTATCCTGTAGGTAGGGAAATGGCAGACTAGGTGGGCCAAGTGGTCCTTATCTGCCATCAAAATCTATGTTTCTATGTTCTATAAGTCAGAATGCAACTTGGTGCTCTGGCTACAGAGCACCTGCATCACCCATCCCCAGGAGACTTTAAAACAATGATCTAGTTCTCACCTCTCCACCCTAATAAAGGAAAAAAGAGAACAGAGAAATGCCCCAAGATAGTTTAAAAGGTCTACCTGGGCTGGAAGCAGCATTGCTGTAATCTTCTGAACAGGGTTATGGATCATTTCAAACTCTCTCCAGGCAAGGATGAAAGGGTAGATGGAAGGGACAGTCCACCCTGGCACAGTCTGTGATTTTGTTTACTGAAAGAACTGCTAATGGATGTAGTTCATTTATGGACCAGTGCAATGCCCTGATGTTGGTTTCAGCCCTATACTGCAGTGTCCTCCTCCTCCTCATCCTCCTCCACAAACTGCTCAGCTGCTCTCAAGTTGGTGAAAACATGAGGTGAGTGGCCTGGACATGAGATCCAAAGGTGGCAAGGGTAAAGAGCAAAATCACAGCTGCAGAGATGTAGAAACATAGAAACATAGACATAGCTTGGACTTTATCCTGTTGAATTTTTGTCACCTGTACTATAGGTCTCAGGGTTCAGCTGAAGTTATCTGGGGAGTGTGCTTTTTCATTAGCAGCCCCAACCCTGTGAAACTCATTCCAAAGGTCCTTGAGGGAGGCCCCCTCACTGGAAGCTTATAAGAGAGGACTGAAGTCCCACCTATTCAAGGAGGCATTTGCCTTGTATTAATTTTGATAGCTATTTAATATTATGGAAGTTACTTAGTTTGTCATTTGAATCCTGTCATCTATTTCATCATAAATTGCTGGTTTTATATTTCCCATGTCATTGTTCAGTGCCTAGAGCCTCCAGGGATGGGCGCTTTAGAAATAACATTTTGCTTGCTTGCTAAAGTCCTGAAAGATAGATACACTTCCTCCCTCCACCAGTATGGGGCCGACTACCTTGGCCATTTATTAAGAAGTGCCGGGGCTTCTTCCTGGTCTTGTCTTTGGTCCCACCCCATGTGCTCGCGAGACCTTATATTGTAAGTCAGAGGAATCAAGTCTGAGGTGGTGTACTATCCATCAGTGCACTTCTTGTTTGGGATTGTTTTTCTCTATCCCCTCTGGCAGCACTAATAAATGGTGATTGGACCTCTGAGAGCAGTTCTCCTGGTTATCTGTCAGCAATTTCAATTCCTCAGTCACTTCTTTCAAGAGGTTCCATTCTCTGTATACAATTGTCTGTATCCTTATGTTGTACTCTCCCGGGTCGTTCCTGAAAATAGGCATAATACTTGTCTAGTGTACTTACCCGGTTAACAAAAGCTAAAATAAAATAAATAAAATAAAATTAACTGAGGTCAGAAGTCATCCACTAGGTCCTCCAACTTGCTCACTCTGTGCTCCACCTCATTCAGTCTGCTTAAGTGAGCCGCAGTGATTTCATTAAGGCCAGTAATGATGGTCTATAAGTGTGAAATTTGCATAGTTATGTTCACAAAGCCAGCTTTAATATCAGCTTGCATACTGGACAGCATCTCTGGCATTCCTGTGTGACATTTCTCCATGTCCAACATGCTGCAGCCTTCCTTTGCACTCGCTGTCTGGGATCTTGTTCAAGCCTCATGGAGCAGCTGCTGGTTTGAGATCGGTGGTAACTCAAAGATGAGATTTGTTTACCTCTTTCCTGGTTTTCTGGTGGCCATGAGAAATAAAGAACAGCTGGGCACCTTCAGGGTACTGGTCCAAACTGATCTTTACATAGTAAAGAGCTGTTTATATCAAGTGCCCAGCAGGAACTCTCCTAAGAAGTGTCCATCATTTTGTCTACCTGGCCACCCCATACTTTAGATTATCTAATATTTCTGATTCTATTTCATTGTTATATTATTAACAGATAGTGAGTTTTATGTACTGTACAACAAAATGCTGTCTTTTATGTCTGAGTAATGCCAGTAAAGGGGTCAGTTTTCATTTGAAAATAGTGGTGGGTGGAAAACTCCTACCACAAATCAATTAGTAGGGCAGATCCTCTATGCATAAACAGTACAGTATGTCTCCATCCAGTGATTTGGTACATTTCTATGTTGAAAATTATATTATATTTGATTTGATTTTAATACTGTGTCAACACAATGTATGATACAAGATAAGTCCAGCAATATACAAGCACTTTATTTACTGGAGCTGGGATCATAATTCCTTGCTTGTGAAAGCATCATCTATTGTTAGGAAACTGTGATGTCACACACAGAAGAGTACGGCTTCAGCTTCTAAACAACATATAGGGTAATGGATGGGCAATAGTGAACAACAATGCCATGTTCACTTCGACAGGTTGTCATGACAACCATGTAGACCTCAAGAGTGAAGCTCGAGAGGTCTATGGTTGTCATGACAACTTCAAGAAGTGACCACAGCATTGTTGTTCAGTGTTGCCCATCCATTGTCTTTTATAGGGTAGTGACAACAGTGATCAACAACAGAACATTTCTTGAGCAGTATGTAGCAAGCAGTATTCAACTCAACCGTTCCCTGATGGGTGATTTGGAGTCTCCATTCAAATAAGATTTGAGCCCATGTGTACCCCATACTCATCATCAGTATGCACACAGACAGCCATCTAGCTATACCTTCAACAACACCACTGTCAGCAGTGACTTAAACAGCAAAATAACATTTAAAGAATCATAATTGTGAGCTATGGTCCAGTGAATGGTGTTTCAATCCACTGGAAAGCCACTGTTTATTCAACTGATGTGCAACTCTGTTTTTTTCACTTTCTGCTGTGTTTGCAGATCTTGTATGAACAGCTGCCGATCTGAATGAACATGTTTTGAAAATACCACTGAAGCCTTCGCTGATTGCTCATTTTTCTGCTGTTAACTTTCAGATGAAACTGAAGGGAAAAATAAGAGTGATCAGCACGGATGTCAGGGTAAAGGGAGCATGAGGGTATTCTAAGTTGTACCATTGTAGTGACATGCTCATTATGGTGCAACAGCTGTTTGATGCAACCACGATGGTACAAGAAGCCTGAGAATTCACTGAATTCCATCATTAATTGTGCTCTTCCATATATCAGGATAAAATCAACTTTTAAAGACAATGGCCATGTTTTAATACAAATATCTTTCTTTTTTTAAAGAATAGCTTAAAGTGAAACTTAAGTTTTGATTATTTGGCTCAGCTGTGCTTTACCTCCACAAAATGGGGACCAAGACTTTGGACAAGATTTAGGTTGAGATTTTGAATGTGATTCCAGATTAATTCACAACTTATTTCCTTATCTCACAACTCAGTTGCTCTTGATTGCAGATTACCTTATGCAGCTTTGTATTTTTAAAAATTGTAAATGAGTTATGAAGCCAAGCCCCCCCCCAAAATAATCTGTAGAAATGTATGGAATATTGAGTGGTACACTAATGCAAAACCGAGACAGGCAGTCAAGGGTGTGTCCATCATTATGGTGACTGTAATGCTAGTCTCGGCAAAGTCTCAGTGAAATCAGGGCACTTACTTCTGGGAGGCATCAGCCAAAGAAAACAGAATACTCTAGTGAAAAGTTAGGGGTCTGACAAGTAAAAGAAAGAGGTGATCCTGCTGCCTTACAGATCTATGGTGCGACAGCACCTGGAGTATTGCATGCAACATTTGAGTCCTACCTGAGAAAAGACATAAATCATCTTGAGGTGGTACAGAGAAAGGCAGCAAAGATGATTCTGGGTCAGCAAGACAACCTGTACAAGGACAGCCTGAAGAGCCTTAATATGTACTCACTGGAGGATAGAAGGGAGAGGGGGACATGATTAAAATCTTCAAGTACCTCAAAGGTATAAACAAGGTGTATCTCGGGAACCTCGTTACATTGAGTGACAACAGGGACAAAAAGGGCACTGCTACAAACTGGCAGGAGGGATTTTCAGAAAGAAGTTCAGGAGGCACTTCTTTATGGAGAGGGTGTTATCAGGTTAGAATGAACTGCTGGCTGAGGTGGTTGATCATAAGATGGTCAGCAGTTTTAAGACGGGGTGGGACAAGTTTAAGGGGAGGGTCAGAGTTAAAGGGGAGGGGAGGAGGAGCCACTGTAAACAAAGAGGCAGGGGGCCATCACTGAGCAAACTTGATAGACCATATAGCCGCCTTGTGTTAGTGAATTAGTATGTGTGTATGTTTAAGGGTTATACTGGAGTCTCTCCAGTTATTAAGTAATTATGATCTGCTAATTCCAAGTTTATTTGTTTTTACTCATCACTGGGACACCTCTTAAATTACCAGTTTTGGTTTTGGGGAATCACATTTTGATTATAGTATATAATTGAAAATTTTAGTTAGGGCCAACTCCATGGTATTGAATGGGCTTTGCTTTGGAATGTTGGTGACCACAGTATATGCTCAGAGCCCCTGGACATAAGGAGTTGAGGCTGGCAGGGAGGGCTACAGATCATTTTTTGAATGTTCTCCCCCCAGGGAGGAGACATAACATTGGTGACGTCTGGTGGAGCTAAAATGGTGGTGCTCTAGGCAGCAAGGTGACTACACACTGATGCTTCTCCAGGACCCTGCTGCATAAATGTGTGGTAAGTGGGTTGAACTGATGAACAAGGAATCAGGTATCCTGGAACCCCAGATGACTGCCCCCCTGGAGACCCTCTGACATTACCCAACTCTCAAACAGGCCGACTTCACTCCCTCTGACCATCGAGCCACCAAACAAAATATCACTTTCTTGCTGTTGGCAATAGGGAGCTTCCCCATGCCCAGAATTGGCAGAGTATTCAGAGGATCTGTAAATCAATCAGTCAGTCAATCAATCTTTATTTAACCAGGCAAAATACCTTTGAGCAAGCTCATTTGTAAGGTGGACCTGGAGGGTGCATAAGGTCAGTACAATGGTATAACAATATAACAATTAAGAGGATATAAAACAAACAGAAGAATGTACAACAATCAGCAGCCACCAATTACATATTGTAAGACAATATAATATGCATATGTCCAGAAAATAATTACAAAGGTAGGTACAGCACAGTATGTACAAAATAACACTCATACTAATAATCACAATTTTACATAATACAGTATGTACATTGAGAGCACAGGAATATTGGGCTGTGGTTAAATGCCACACAAAGTGCATAGGATGAGGGGAAGGAAGGAAAGGGAAGATAGCTGATATAGTTGGGGAAAGTGATGCAGAGGTGAGAACCAAAGAGTAAGGTAACTGAGGCCAGCAAACATCAGCCTGTTATTGGGGATAACAGTTAAAGGATTTGGTGATAGATTTAATTTATAGTGTTTTAAATATAGACAGATTTATGGAGAGGGCCAACCACAGGGTTTTTTGAAGCTTATTCCAAAGTTGAGGAAGTGCATGACTGATAGAGGCTCTACCAAAATGTGATTTAACTTTGGGAACAAATAAGGCAATGTAGGAATGACTTCTCAAAGATTAGCTACCTGGTGTGCAAATGGGCAGACAATCTGAGATATATTGTGGAAGCTTTTGGGTGATAGCTCTGAAGGTCCAAAAGACAGCATTTCTTCGCCTTCTAAAATTAAGGGAAGACCAGCCTACAAGGAAATAAAGAGAGCAGTGGTGAGTAGAGTAAGACACTTCAGAGATAAACCTGATGGCTCTGTGATAGAGAGTATCAAGTTTGGAAATCGCTGTGGTAGGGCCTTGTCCATAGAGGATATCAGCATAGTCCACAAGAGAAAGGAATGTAGATTGGACCAGTCTATTTTTAGCATCCTGAGTTAGGAGATGTTTAATCCTTTAGAAGAGGCCAAGTCTCTGTTTAAGCTTTTTGGAAAGTTCCTCAACATGGTCAGAGAATGAAAGTTTATGGTGAATCCATATCCCCAAGTATTTGAATTTAGGTACATAATCCAGGGATTCACCTAATAACTTGTAAATCTGCAGAACTGTGCCTAGAGTGGAAGATGTTCCGATGTTTACGTAAAGCGAGAAAAGCATAGCCTTTGTTTTGTTTTTTTGTCATTTAGGAGGAGTTGTTGCTTCATTAGGTCTAGTTGCAGCTGATGAAAGTTTAATTGGAGGTCCAGACATATGCGTTCTGGGGAGGGTCCATTGATATATAAAATGGTATCATCAGCAAAGAGATGGACGTTGGCTGATTTCATTCTGAAGTTGGTATTGTTAATGTTCAGGGTGAAAAGCAGAGGGCCTAAGATAGATCCCTACAGCACACCTCTCTGCAGTGGTTTCAGAGGGAAAAATTCCCTTTTGGCCTTGACCTGTTGAAACCGACCCGTTAGATAACTGGAGCACCATTTCAGTGAGAGTGAGTTCAGACTGATAGTAGAAGTGTGGACAGGAGCAAGTCATGGTCCACCATATCGAACACCTTGCTTAGGTCAAGGAATATGGCACAGACGTAGTTCTTTTCATCTAGAGCATGCTGCCAATCGTTCGTCACTTTTGCAAGAGCAGAGTCTGTAATGTCTGAAGCCAGATTGTGAAGGATTGAGCAAGTTTGAAGAGTCCAAGAAGTTTCTGAGTTGAGCAATAACTACTTTCTCAAGAAGTTTAAAGAGGATAGGAAGAAGGGAAATTGGTCTGTAATTATTTAGATCACTTGAATCAACTGATTTGAGCAGTGGAATAACCTGAGCAGTTTTCCATAGTGAAGGAAGGACACCCTGTGCCAGGGACAGATTAAAGAGATGTGTGATAGGTACTGCCAGGATGTGGTAGCCAAGTTTCAAATAGTATGGCTCGATAAGGTCAGTGCCTGCACTCTTTCTGGTGTCTGACTGTAGTACTAAGTTTTCTACTTTTTTCAGATGAAAGGGGTGAAATGAGAAAACAGCGTCTTGAGACTGGGTAACTGTGTCTGAGAACATTGGGTCATTCCCACAATGTTGAGTGCGGAGGTTATTGGCAGGGGAAGAGTCAAATGCTAATCCCACAGTAGCAAAATTATTATTAAGTAGGTCAAGAATTATTGATTTATCAGTGGTAAGGGAGCCACCAGAGGACATTTTAGCAGGGAAAGAGTTTGGAGACATGTGCCCTTCAGTGCCCTTAATAGTCCTCCAGAATTTAGCAGAGCAATTGGAAGTGGGGTCTAGTTCAGCATGGAAATATTGGTCTTTTTCTGCTCTGACAAGTTTTGAGCAATGGTTCTTAGCCATTCTGAAGGCTGTTCAGTCAGCAGGGTGCTTGGATCTCCTAGCTTTCCTCCAAAGTATGTCTTGGTTAAGCAGGGCTGATTTCAAAGTGTCAGTAAACCAAGGGCATAATTTTTACTTAGTGCAGATTTTCATCAGGGTGTATGTTTGTTTATGGCCCGAAGTACAATATACTGGAAGATTTCAAGGGCCTCACCAACTGCTTTGGCCAGATAAAAATCTTGCCAAAGCAGAGAGTTCTGTAAATCAGATGTGAATGCATAAACGTTAAAGTTATGTCAACTTCTTTTAAAGATATATATGGAGTTGGAGATTGGTTTAGATACTGACCTCACACATGCAACAGGGCAGTGGTCGCTGAGATCTGTGAAAAAGGTACCTGAATGTGTAATCAGGTGGGGCTTACTTACTAAGATAAGATCAATCAAAGAACTATTGCAAGGATTTTACTTATTTGGACGAGTTTCTTCAGTAATGAATTGAGTGAGCCTGTATGAGTCACAAAGATCTTTAAGAGGTTTGGAACTATCAGTATAACAGTTCAGGTTGAGATCCCCATAATAATAACCTCTGAGGACAAGGAGGCCAATGTGCTACTCAGATGGTTCAACACCTTTAGCCCTGCTGAGGGTTGCATAACAACAACCTACAATAAAAAGAGACGCAGAAGTAGAAAGCTGGACTTTGAGGGTCAGGCTTTCAAATTCCTTAGGTGATGAGGTAAAGGCAGTGACAGAAGCAATAAATTTGTCTTGGATATAGATGGCTCCTCCTCCTCTGGTTTGTCTGTCAGCTCTGCAGATGTTAAAGGATGGGATGTTTATTTCATGATCCAAGGTCGAGGGTTTGAACCTGGACTCTGTGACGACCAAAACATCAGGCTTAGAGTGACAAATCCAGGACTGAACAATGTTAAATTTCTTTAAAAGGCTACAGACATTTATGTGAAATAGACTCATTCCCTTCAGGTGAGCCAGATTAGTTGGGGCAGAAATGACTGAAGGATGACTTGGGTTTAACTCGACATTGCATGAGCAAATGCAATCTGGCAATTCAGAGTGAGCTGAATATGCAGAAAGGGAGCTCTTTGGATATGACTGAAGAAATTGAGTGCTGGAGCAAGTAAGGAGAAATAAAGAAATCATAAAAATATGCTGATTAGCATTGTTTGTAGGTTAACAAATTTATTATGCTCAGTAAAGCTAACTGACTAGGTTGATGTTAGTGGAGCCCACAGAAATGGCAGATCCACATTTCGGTCTGGATTTTCAAAGGCCTGAGACTGGCACATGAATCATGCATCAAAAGAAATTGATGCAAGGGGCACTCTGTGTCAGAAATTGCAGCAAATCTGATTTTCAAAGGCAGCTTGTGGCATAACTGTGGCTCCCCACACCAAACCAGCTTGTGCCATGCTTGCGTTAGATGCACAGCTGCACCACGGTGGTAAGAGGCTTGTGCACAATGGGGCTGCCACATCTCCTGCATTTGGATTTCCTAAAGTCTTCCAAAGATTTCACAGGCCATTGCAATTAGACCAGCAAAAAGCTGGTCTATTAGCTGGTGTGTCACCAACACCATCCATAGTGCTGGATGACCTGTGACATCATGCAGGACATGGCGGGCCAGCATGGTAGTTTGGGGTAACAATGACACTGTGGGGCATGGTCCACTGTAGGTGTAACCTGCCCATGGCTCCCATCCTTTCCACCAGGCTGCACAAAGCCCCACCTGTGAAGGTGGTGGGATATGGTGGGAGTGGCATGACGAAGTGGTGCCACCCTTCCCCTATGCCCTATCCTGGCACAGCACCTGCTGTGGTATGGGTGGTGGGCACAACCCAATGTGTAATGGGCTCAGAGTGCCAACTACATGTGATGTGGGCGATGGCCACATAGCACCCAGTGGAGGTCTCCAGGGACACACTGTGGAACTCAGAAACTGGGAGACAGAATGGTGGCTGAGAATTGGTTGCTGACCTACACTGATGGACCTACCCCAACAGCCCCCGCCCTCACAGACTGGGCTGCACTGTACCTGGGAGTAGACATCTGACATGGCCTCGGGGGGGGCATTACTGTATGTACTGCCATAGCTCCAAAAGCCTAGTATGGCATGGACCTCAGAGTGCCGACAGAGGAATGTGTTACCCAAGCAGGGCAAAGTCCATTGTGGTGGTTGTGTATTCAACACCTAAGTGCTGTGTCCCCCCCCTCCCCTGTGGTGGTGGGTCACTCTGTCTACCTATGCTACATGCCTCTGATCTCTCCTGGGTATGTCCCACAGACCCCAGTGCCCACAGAGTCCCACACAACCTGGACAGCCCCATCAGTGTTGCGGGTACCGGCACCCTGGTGCAGTGGCAGCAGCCACTAGTGATCAAGGACATTTTCCTGTTCATCAGGCATCCCCATCCTACAGGGGCACTGTCACTAGCAATGGCTCTGTTGCCTGGCCAGCTTGCAGTTGGGACAACGGTTGTCCACCACATGACTGCTATGCCCCATAGTTCGCTAAGTCTCTGTTTGATTCAAGATCAGCAACTGCCTATTTTATGACATGCCAGGAATCAAAAATAGAATTTTGTTAAAGAATAAGATTGGGAGTGGTAGAATACATCTGGTATAAGTGTGGCACAAAAAAGGAACACTGTCCTGTAGCAGCTTGTATGGACACTGCAATGTATAATCAGTGACATGAGAAGGGGGACAATATGAAGTAATTATCTGTGCTGCCCTGCTGTCACCTCAGATGTCATGATGCATGGGCATGGGTGCCACCTGTGGTCCCTGCTGGTTCTGCCATGCATTACTACAGGCTTGGCATGCAGTCAGGGGAATGAGTGGCTTGGTGCAGGGGCTGATGGCAGCTTCTGTCAAACATCTCCCATGCGCCATCCCCTGGACACAGCGATCCACTTGAGACAACTCTGGGGACTTTGGCGCTGGGATCCCATATCTATCAAAATCCTGCTCGTGGTCCCTAATGCACCCAGTGTTACCTCAAGTGGAGGTTCAGCACACCATGCGCTGATCTAAGGGGCATCTGAAAATCAAGCCATTTGTGTTAAGTGTTAACATATTTGTTATGTTTACACCTACCTATTCAATGTTAGTACTATCAGCATAGATTTAGAATTCCTTGTAACAGTGACCCCTTGGTCTTGGTACTCATCTCAAGCTAAAAACTGATTTTCTCCTCTTTAGGAGTCTGCACATCAGCGTAGTTTGTACACTTTTGAAGTCATGTTCAGTATGCACTATAGTTAGAAATGGTTTGTCCACACAGCAGATATTATAAAAATAATATTGTATTTAAGGAATTATATATACAGATTATACAATTTGTAGATTAGCTTTAATCTCCTCTCTGTGTAGATGTTTGGCAAAGTGCACTTAATAATTCACAGCTTTGTCTCTGTCAGGCTGAACCAAGGCTTCATGATCAGATGTGATTCTCTGTGACAGACTGTCATACTGTAAGCCTCTGGTGGTAGCTGAGGGCTGTCCACCCCTCCATTACTTGGCTTCACACTTCCTGGAAAGTAATGTATTGTAATTGACATATTTCCCCCCACACCCTGAAAACTGGCTGCAACCAGCTGTTTCACAAAAATTCTGCCTTTCCTTTGATGCATGTCTGCAGGCCAGACTGTGAAGACAGCAAAATCTTATTGTACTCCAGCGGAGTGAGTATCTGTTGTCACATCTCCCTGACAGTTAATACATTAATTCAAATGGCCTTCAACTGCAGTCATGTAGTCAACAAAATCTGGTTCCATACATTTACACCTATCTTGTCCAGTGATTGCCTTGTAAAAAGATCAAAAAGAAGAAATCCCCAAAACAACCTGATACAGAGTGATATTCTTTGTTACAGTATGTCTCTGAAAACAGCAAATACCATAGTTATATTCAATGTCTCAGGGAGGAGCAATCCCACAAGTTCTTTAAAAAATGCAATTTTAACATGGTGGGGTTGCTGGACCCTATATGTCTCAGGGAGGAGCAATCCCACAAGTTCTTTAAAAAATGCAATTTTAACATGGTGGGGTTGCTGGACCCTATATGTCTCAGGGAGGAGCAATCCCACAAGTTCTTTAAAAAATGCAATTTTAACATGGTGGGGTTGCTGGACCCTATATGTGGGTGTACATGTCAGAATGTACTGTGTTGCTCTCTCAAGATTTGCCAAGTTGCAGCCATTCACTGAGAAAGGAAAATTAAATTTACGATATGTTGCGGGAAACTTTACCATGAAATGGCGGGCTACTGTGACTGTGAGACAGTTGCCAACTCTTCTGATTTATATAGTAAATGCAGAACATACCATAGCATACCTCTCAACCTCCTGCCTCATAAATCAGGGACAAGGCTTAAAAAAATCAGGGACAAAGGACCAAAATCAGGGACACTTCTTCAAAACTGGAGATATCCCTTCAGGAAGCTGATAGAATAAAGGACTTGGTGTAACATGCATTATCTAAGGAAGAACAAGTCTGTAACTTTAATGTTTGACATTATTTAGTGCTTATAATCCCCACAGTTTGGTCACGGAAAGACAATTTTTAGGAGAGACAGAGTAAAATTCTGAGGCAAAATAAGGGACGTCCCTGAAAATCAGGGACAGTTGAGAGGTATGGCCCATAGCAAGCTTTACTCCTTGAGTGCGATAATGGTGTTTCAGGAAACAAACTCAGCTTAGTTATTAAAAGGGTAGTGCATCCAGAAACAGTCAACAGAAAAAAAATGTTTATTTTGAAAAAGTAACCAGTAGTTACTTTATTTCTTTTTTGCTTTATCTGCCCCCCATTCCCAGGATCACTTAGTCCACCTCGGATCTAAGAACCTGCATTGGGTCCAGTCCAGTGGTGCTGGCCTCTTGTTTCAGCTGTGTACCATTATGTGCTGGGATCTCTACAGGATGCTTATGCCAGAGTTGTCACTGTAGATTGTTGAGTAGCTTCCATGCTGAGGTGTATCATTACTGTTGCTGGTGAACTCAAGTGCATTTCTAGTGGTCCACCTTTCTCCTGCTACAGGTCAATGCCAGACATTTCTCAGCCAGTATGCTGCCATAGCCCCATCCCAGAGTGCCCCAACAGACCCTCCACAAAGGCCAAAAGTGTCATTCTTAGTTTTTTTGGGGGGCCTTAACTTGGATCCCGATTCAAGCCATAACCCTTGAGGGGGGCTACTTCTGAAGGGAGTGGGCTGTGAAATGATTATTTTTGAGGCACTGTATAATGATGCTGCTGGTGAAGGCCAGTAGCAGCAGACAGTGATACAGTACTATGGGGCTGATGTGGGGGCAGGGGCTTAACTGTAATTTTTCCTTTGTTGACAGGAACACAGTCGTGTCTGCAAGGCTGCATTCCCTAAGATGGCCTAGCTGTAACCTCATACTCATATATGGATACAGTTTAGTCAAATAAATAGTCTGCATTGCATTTTATAGTCTTAGGACAAAAATTAACTGTTTGTACTCTTCAAAGTGGGGGCTGTATAGCCAACAGGTTACAGTAACAAACTGTGAATAAGCCTGATACAGCCAGCAGACCAGGGTTTGATTTCCACAACCATCACGTGCATACTGTATGACCCAAAGCAAGTCACTTAACCTCCCCAGTGCAGCAGGGTTGAGCCCCTGAAAACAGGCCTTGTGTCTAGTGGGCTTTACTCAGTTGACAAAGAACATGACAAAAACATAATATATCAGTAACAGTTTTATTCTTGATATCCTTTGCAATGAAAACACAGGAAGTTAGAATTAGTATGTATTAGAAAATGGGCTTTTTATTTCCTGGCATCTGATTGGCTAGTACCCTTGCCAGTGAGGTACATTAACTTTCAATAGATGCCCAGGAAAAAAAAAGTACCAGCCCCAGTACCCTCTCACCCACTCAGGTATCCCTCTGCCCATCCAGCTTGCTCATTGGCTGAAAACATCGAAATTAATTTGAAATCACTGCTATTTTTTTCTCTTAGGCTAGCGAGATATTGGCCCATTCACTACAAGCTGTCTCAAAATACCCCACACAATGGAACTTATCTTTTTTCTTGTCATTTTTAAATTTTATGTACATAACCCAATTCTTAGATCTGACTGCTCTCCTCATCCTCCACCCACCAACTTGCTCACCCCACAAAATTAAAATCGCAAACCTGACATTTTTTCCTCTCACTTACCGAGAGACACTACCCCCACCACACACACACACACACACTCACTCTTCCTGTACAACTTTTGTTATTTGGGTTAATATAAAAAAAGTATTGTCAGCCAAATTCATTCAGTGCAGAAGTGTATTGATTTTTATTTCTTTTAAAGACGTTTGTATTTAAAACAGCGCTAGGACGTTGCACGCTCAGCGTACTTCAACACCTTTTCCGTCTCACAGTCTTATTCTAGCCCTAACTCCACTACCGCTGACTTTACAATCAAGGCTTCCTCCCCTGATGTCACTTACCCACCTGCTAAGACTGTGCTCCTGCATTTTTACGATCGGCAACCATGGCAGTCAACGCTCTTCTGATGGCACCCTTCTCCACAACTCTCCCAATATGCAGGTAATGAAAATGAAGCAGGAGGAGTGAGGGCTTCATTTGAGGAATAAATGCCTTAATTTAGTAAAAAATAAATGCCACGGATGAAGCGGCACTCCCTTGCAGCACTAGCTCTCACTGTTCCCACAGTCTGCCACACTATTTTCCCTGCAAGCTGCAAAAACAACACACATTCCTTTCATAAATGACAGAGCACTAGCCCAATTGTGCTCCCTTTGAAGTGACTGGTGCTGCAGACTTGCCCACGTTTCAAACAGCAATCAAAACAAAAACGGGAGTTACCTGTCACCACACAGAGCTCAGCAGACTGTTCTGACTCACTACTCACAAAAGAAAAGAAAAGAAAATAAATGTTTCTCCTCTGTGTGTCTGTGATGGGGGGGACAAGAGAAAATAACTCTGGGGGGAGCAACACAAGAAGCAACAGCATAAAAAAACAGAGGGACTACTTTACCAACAACTGTTTTACTTCTAGTTTTCTATTAATTTTAAACTCATTTCCTCTGTAAATTTAATATTTAATTAATCCTGACACAGATGCCCATTTTCTAAGCGCAATAATACCCTCCAGGGTGGGCGGTATGGGCAATACCGGACCTTCCAGGGGCTATAAGGCCCTCCGCCTGCAGCGTCGGGCCTCATTACAGCCCTGGGCGGTCCGGTATAGCCCAATACCTCCCACCCTATCGGGTATTATTGCTTTCTTAGAACATGCTAAAATTGCATTTTATGAACACACTTCATCAAATCTGGTGTAACCCAGTGAATAGCTTTCATTATACTTCCAGTACTGTGATGGCTGTCACACATAATGTTTGAGTCCCATAACGTTCCTTAAAAGTATGATAACCACCAAACTCAAATAAAGCACCTTACACTATATACATATTAAACATATATACAGGGGCATTGTTAACCCAGAGCCAGAGGGGCCAGTGCCCCAGGTGTCCTGCAATTGCTGCCTGCTAAATGTTTGTTTTTTTCCCCCACTGATCCAAGTCCAAATCTTCAGCAGAGGTGGAAGTGTGGATTCTAGCTACCAATTCTTGCTGCCTTGCCGGCTACAGGTCTGCCCCTCCCCTGCCCTCCCCCCTTCTGCCTCATCGCTTGTCGTTGGTTCGAGCATGAGCCAAAGCAACACCCACCATGTGACCACAACATGAATGATACACGTCCACCTCACAACACAGCTCCAGCTGAATTTTTCCTTCCAGATGCTGCGGGCTCCGGCTTTCAGCTCTCAGAGAACTTCACTCCTCTCCCTTCTTCTCAAATTAATCCCAACTCTCGAATTGATGACTGATGCCCTGGTCTACTCCAGACTGAGATTTTCTCTATCCAGATCCTGTCTGCTATGCCAGTGCCCACTGCCGAGTTGAACCCCACAGGATGGATCCATCTTTTTTTTAATAAAAACAAAACTGGTGACTCTCGTCCTCCAAATCCCATCTCTCTCTTCTGTGAGTGGCTCAAGGCTCAGGTGGGTGCAGGAGTGGCAGGACAGGATGAGTGGCTGGCTTGGTGACTCCCAATACTGCCTAGCCTCCAAACTACACCTCTCATGAGTCCCGGCAGCTACACCACCACATGAGCGCTGCATGTGACTGCATGACTGACTGGTAGATGTGCATACAGTCAAGTTATCAGTCATACAGAGATAGCGGGAGACTGAAGACATTATGTCTGAGCACAGAGATCAGACTGAATAAGTCTGAAATAAATTAAATCTCTTTTTGACCAAGGAGATTCTATAAATTGTTGTTAAAAAGCTCTTTTAAGGGCTAGTAGTTGTGTGTGGCATGTTAGTAGTGTTAGTGGGCAATTATCTGACAAAAACAAAATAATAAATTGAGACACATGCTAGCAGCAGGCAGCCAGCCAGGCTGCACACACACACACACACACACACACACACACACACACACACACACACACAGGTGCAGCCAGTCTACTCTGCACTGCAGATTCATTCATTCACCTAACATTTTTTTCCCACTCCAGCTCAACAAACAAAAATACTTCACTGTTCATTAGAACAAAAAAAAAGTCTTTTTAAGAGCTATTGTGTATGCTGGTCTAGACAACAGGGCATTTCTGGGCTAGATAGTGGTAGTGTGGTTTCAGGTTTGCCTGGTTGATATACTGGGCTTGTGCAAGGGCAGCAATTTGACTAAAGTTTAACAAAAACCTAAATATATAGGGCAAATAGGTGGCTACCAGGCTGCAGGCAGACAGGCTCACTCCAGCCTTCAGGTCACAAGGTCTAGAGTCCCAGAACAACATACTTTACTAGAAAAAGTCCTTTTAAGGGCTTCTGGGTTACTGTGGTGGGCATCTCAGGGCTAGTTGTTACAAGTGTGGGATAGCGAGCAATTTTGCAAAATAAAAAAAAATACAAAATATATAATATTGTTTGTTAGCAGGCAGCCAGGCTCCAGGCCACACAGTCCAGAGTCCCAGATTGACATACTTTACTATAAAAAGTCCTTTTAATGGCTTCTGAGGTACTAGGGTGGGCATCTCGGGGCTAGTAGTTACAAAAGTGGGCTAGCAAGCATTTTTGCAAAAAAATACAAAATACATAACAGTTTGTTAGTAGGCAGCCAGGCTCCAGGCCACACAGTCCAGAGTCTCAAATCAACATACTTTACTAGAAAAAGTCCTTTTAAGGCCTTCTGGAGTATATACTCGGTGGACGTTTCCGGGCTAGTGGGAGCCGGAGGTACTGACCACACAGTCCAGAGGATTCCCAGACCATCTTACTGTTCTGGAAAAAGTCCTTTTAAGGGTTATTGTGGAACTAGTGGGCATTTTTGCCAACATTTACAAACAAAAATTAAACAGAAATACAGGCAACCAAGATACAAGTAAAACAGTGTGTATCACCAACTTCAGTGCTCCTTTTTCCTTCTGACTCTTTTGTATTGTTTAACTGTAAAAAGCAGTATCTTGGTTTCTTAGATATAATAAACACAGTCTTCAGGTGGACAGACAGTACTTTGGCAGTGGTGCTCAGGGTGTAGTCTCTGACTATTCATCAGCTAGACAGTCACTGACAGCAAGTGTGTTTAAAAAATTATACATAGAGTCACTTTTAAGGGCTACTATAAGCTTTTTTTGTCTTGCCTTTGTTGGGTGGCCAAATCAATAAAATCAATCAACTGCTGAGCTAACATTTGTATTCATAATCTGACTCAGCATACTTTAGGTTTTCTGGCTTGTAAACAGTTTAATCTGATTATAGTGATGTAGCGTGGTGTGAAGTTAGCATACCCTGTCCTGTTCATCTGCACTCTGCTCCTGTGCAGTGATGGTTGATTGAAATACCAGTTGCCTTTATTATGGATATAAGAAACTATTTCTGAAAGACTAACAACTCGCAGCCAGTATCTCAATCAGAATGTCAAGGAGGAGGAGGAGGAGGAGAAGTAATCATGGTAACAGATGTAGCAGCACAGCAGTCAGTGCATTCCATTGTGGCATCCTTTCATGATTTCAGAAGCACTCATAGCTAAGGCGATAACCAGCATCATACAGAAGGGGGACGTGGGGCAAATTGTCAAAAATATTGCTGTATTACCAATGGCAGAATCACCGGATGCAACAAATAGCAAATCACCAAATGACCTTGGCAATAGTGATTCTGGACCTGTACAGGCTTAGAATTATAACTTCCCATCAAATTGTTTTGGTAAAAACAAGAATGCATGCAAATGGTCATTTCAAGCTGATTGGTTTCAAATATTTCATTGGTTGGAATACTAAGTTCAAACCACTACAGCCTATTGTTTCCCTTGTAGAGCATTTAGCACTAGAAATGCTAGGTCATTTATAGATGCTCTACTTGGCAAAGGATTTACAAATTGGAAAAGAGGTACCGAATCATTTAGGGAACATGACTCTTCAGCTGTTCATTCGAGTAACGTGACCCGCTGGGCAGAATTTGAATGTACAAAGAAAACTGGCACTATAGAACAAGTCATTAACAGGGCAAGTGACAAACACATCCATGATTGGAGAGAGTACATGAAGCAACTAGTGGAAATAATTAAATACTTGGGCAAACAGTGATTGGCATTTTGGGGACATAATGAGAGCCCAGACAGCATGAACAAGGGAAACTTTCTTGAACTCCTAGATCTCATAAAAGCATTTGACTCCATTCTTGCAAAATACAGACCAACAGATAATGCAAGTTATACTTCACCAAATTCACTGAACAAATTAATTAGCAGCCGTTCTAAAGAAACACTTGCATGCATTATTCAGGAGATAATCTCAGCAGAAATGTTTTCAATCATGGCTGATGAAGTCAGAGATAGTAAAAAATGTGAACAGCTAGCAGTCTGTGCTAGCTATGTAAACAGTGAGGGACAGATAATGGAAACATTTCTTGGGTTTACTAAAATAGAGAAGTTTGATGCTGTCAGTATCATTGCTTCTTTAGAAGACTGAAAAAATATGGAATTAACAAACGTGTGTGTTGCTTAGGCTTATGATGGGGCTTCTATGATGAGCGGTCATATAAGTGGAGTTCAAGAAAGATTTCGAATGTTTCATGATAAGGCAATTTATGTAGATTGTTATGCTCATGAACTAAATCTCATGCTTTGTAATACATGCAAAGAATTGCCAGAGGCATGTAATTTCTTCCAGACTCTTGAGTCTCTATATGCTTTTTTTTAGTGTTCCGGTGAAACGACACCAGCAGTTTATGAATGCACAGGGAGACCTTGGCTTAACACCATCTGAACTTGTGCAGCTCTTGGACACTAGATGGTCTTGCAGGCTCCGGTCAGTCAGTGCTGTGCTAAAAACATTTGATGCACTTTTAAATTATTTATCTATTGGGTCTGATGCAGCCGCTCATGGATTACAAAAGACGCTTGCAAGCTGGGCAACAGTTCCCTGTCTCTTTGTGTTTCAGACACTACTGAGCACAACCAGTGGGTTGTTCAATCTCCTGCAGAAAGAATCCCTTGATTTGTCAACTGCTGTAACAGCTGTTGAGGCTGTCACCACAGATCTGTCAGACATGTGAAATGAGGCATCAGCCAATGACATATACAATAAAGCACATCAGTTTTACGAGAAACTTGATATACCAGTTTTGCAGGTTTCAGAACATTGCAAGTGCAAAACAAATCCCAGGTTTCATGATTTCTTTGTTGAAGTGTGAAGTGACCCATAATGAAGAATGTTTCAGATCCAAACTGTTGTATCCTTGTTTGGACAGAATGGTTGCAGAGCCTGATAGAAGATTTTCTACTGTAAACAAAGAAATATTGACTGGCATTCAAGCTTGCTCACCTTCATCACCAAATTTTCTAAACTTTGCGTCTCTGAAACATGTTGCTGATCATTATAGAACTGACATTTCACATGAAGAAGTTGTTGCTAATAACTTTGTGAAGCACTTTCAAAATGAGGTGAAAAATATGACAGCATTTTATAACAAACTAGATATTCTAATCTTTCCTTCCCTTAAAAAATTAGCCAAAGTTGCTATGACTATCCCTGTCACGAGTTGCTTATGTGAACATGGATTTAGTGCTCTGAGACTTCTGCACACTTGACTTTGTTCAACAATGAACCAGGAGAGGCTTGATGTCTTACCAATTATGACAATTGAGCAAGAGACATTAATGTCAATCCCTGTTGGTACCATTAAAGACAGTTTTTTTGCGACAATGTCAAAGAGATGACACCAACTGACCCATTAACAGTATTGCCATCCAATGATCCACTATTGAACAATATTTATACTCTCTCTCCATCATGTCAATGCATATCTCTACCACTTATAAACACATCAGGGTACTATGTACCAATAATAAGAAGGTGCATTTTATCACAGTCTCCTTCACGAATCATGATGAAATCCTGGACATCACCTGTTTGTTTTGTTTCTCCTCCTGGTCTTTAAACTCACTCCAGACCAGTGGTGTCCTCTTTGAAAATCTGTGCCCCAAGTTTGGTTCAGAAAAGGCAGGATGAACCAGATTTATCTCATACCTTTATATTTCAGTATTGCCATGATCTATTTCACATAGCATTTTAAGGAAGTTACATCCTCAAAAAGTCATAAAACAAAGCAGGCCAGCCTCTATTATCTCCCCTAGTCCTATGCAGTGTTATGTGCATAATAATATTGCATAACATAAGCACAATCTCATTCATACAGAGTACCTTGGCATGACATGTTCTACTTCTGGCCTGCAATCTCACTCCAGGCCAATGGCACCCCTCTAAATTTTTCTTACATGAAATCTGTGCAACAAGTTTATGTTTGTTTCACCGATATACTAAACACAAGCATATAGAGACTCAGAAGTGTAATTCATAAGTTTTTATTTCATTATTAACTTGACCAACCATGCAACACAGTTCATGGAAGGTGCATGACCCACCAGTCATAAGGAATGCATGAGCAACCTGTGTTGTCATGTCCCTAGTCCTATGCTGTGATATGTGCCTATAAAAGTCACAAAGAATCACAGTCTCATTCATTATGAATCCATGGGCCTTGACCTGTGCATAACCCATAATAATCATGCTGCACTGCTATTATTAATTATTCACTTTCTGGGTCACTATCAGTGTATACATATATCTAGTTCTAAACACAGGAGGAGCAAGTAAATGTTAACATATGCAGCTCAGCCCAATAGCCCTTATTATGTGAATTGTTTTTAAACTTTCCACTGTCATAAAAGAAGCATACTACACATTGTTCAAATCCCTATTTGTAATGTTTGAGGGATCAGGAGAGCCCCGATTTTCACCTTTACAGTAAAAAAACCTCAATGGCTTTGGGGGGGTGTTGACCCCCGACCCCCTGGGGTTTCACCCCTGGACCCTGATTGGGGGCCTATGTGGCCCCAAAACCCCCAGCATGATAATATACATCTCAGGGCCAGTGACCCTTGTGTTGCAAGACTCTACAGATGCCCCTGTATATATAGATATTACGGGGGCATAGAAGCATCATCATAGTTAGGGTGGAGTAGAGTGTTTAATGTTAAACTCCTAACTTTGCACCTGAATAACTTCTGCACTGTTTGACAGAATAGCCTAAAAATGTGCATGCACAGTTAGGGTGGCAAAATATTGAGATGTAAATATTTTTTTCCTAGGATCTTTTTCGGTTTATGAGATCTGGAACACTGATTTTTGGAAAAGTGAAGATTTTTTCCTCATTTGTTAACACTGTTTTTGTTTGTTTTGTTTTGCTCTCATGCACAGCTTGGACGGTGCAATATTTTTTCACAAAACTTTCAGGGTAGAAATGACCTGTGTCAAGGCAGTGCTTTTTGAAGGTTGTGTGAAAAAATATTAAACAGTTTCAGAGTTCCAAGGATTTAAAGTTTTTTTTGGATAGCCCTCTGATATGAACAGTAAAAAACACTTATCATGGGGGCTTATTTTTCATGATTTACTTGCTGTGATAAACAATTTACTTGTCGAGAGAAAAAAGTACCGATTATGATGGCCACCATCTTATTTTTTTATTTTAACTAAAAACATTAAAATACATAAAAGTGATGGATTTTCAAAAAACAAACACCAGAATCTAGGTAAATGGGACCCCTTTAGCTAGATTCTGGTGTTTGATTTTGAAAATTGCCTTGGAAAAAACTTTCTGGGCACCTAAAAATCCTGGGTGCCTAGCTCAGTGAGAGGAGCTGTTCACCCATGTTCTTAGTTTGGGAAGTGTGGATCTTTCTTGAATGGAAAAGCTGCAGCTGGAGTCATGCTGCTGGCTTCAGTTGGAGTGATGAGTTGGTGATCCCTTGTTCTCTCTATCTCTTTCTGTCTTTTGCTCTTTGTATCTATCTCTCTATCTATCTATCTATCTATCTATCTATCTATCTATCTGTCTGTCTGTCTCTCTCTCTCTCTTTCTTGACAGCAGCATCAGGCAGAATGCAATGTAGTAATACTGCAGTATATCACAAAATGCTGCAGTATGCTGCATGGAACATTGTAATTCAATGGCAATTAAGCCCTTTTTTATTGCAGTATTTTGTGACATGTTTACTGCAAGCTACTGCATCACATCATGGCTGGCTCAACTGTATCTATCTATCTATCTATCTATCTATCTATCTATCTATCTATCTCTCTATCTATCTATCTATCTATCGATCTAAATGGCTCTCTATCTATCTAGCTTATTATGATTCACTTATCCTTTTCTTTCCCAGTTCTTCCACACATCCCTCCCAAAGGGTTTATTTCCAAAAGCAGTTTGGGGTGCCCACCCCCGGTACCACTTGCCAATCTCCCACTCCTCCAGGTTGCTCCCCCATCTCTCTCTTCCAGTTTGCTCCCTCCCACAAATAGGCTGCAACTCTGGGATGCCCACCCCTGGTGCCACAATTGAATTTAACCCATACTTGGGTGCCCAAATCCCCAGTGTTAGACCCACTTTTGATTTACAGTATTTTGTAAAACCTGAAAAAAAGAAAACTATCCCTTGACGTCCTTAATTTTGTTACCCTAAAAAAGAAAATTTATTTATTTTATTAATTTTTATTTAGTGAGAAGTCAGAATTACAACCCTTTGAGTCATGGACTCTTTTGCAAAGGCTCCTCATCAGTTAACATGATATAAAGATTTACAGTATGTGAATAGAGTTTAGATTATGTTTACAACATATATCCTTTATGTCATTGTATTGTAACAGGACCTTATTGTACTATATTTCTTTATGCAAAGAGAGTATGTACTTGTCTCTGTCAAATGTCTGAAATAAGAGATGTGTTAACTCTTCCTACAAACAAATAAAATATATTTAATTAAAAAAAACAGGATATAAAGATAGAATACTAGATATATTGTGTAAGGGAACAGTACTGACCCTCATGTCAATATAATACATTAGGCAGTGAGAAAGAGATAGCAAAACGGATCAAATATTACATGTTGAGGGCAGAACAGCCTAGTTTCTGGTACAAAGAACAAATGCAGAAAATAAGGCAACTGTTCAACCATTGAAAAATGCAGTGAAGCAAAAAAATGCAGAAGTAGGGCAACTTGTTCAACCAATGATAATAGCACCTCACAGAGAAAATGCACCAGGGAGCTTAATAGAAAAAGGGGAATATAATAAATAAAGTCCAAATAAGCACAAATTACTGGGGGCAACCACATGGTGAGTTCTTAGCGAGAAAAAAATTAAGTGAGGTTTTGAAAGGGCCTATCTTAGAGCCAGCAGAGAGATCTGCAGGTAGGCCATTTAGCCAGTAGGGGACTTTGTGAAAAAAGGCTCTTTGGCAAGGCGCCTTCACCACATTCTCCCTTCGACTGTCTCTGGTTCACCTGGCTTGATTTAGGGTGGGTAGGCCAGGTGAGTGCTTCAGCAGTTGTTGATCTCCTCCTGCGCCTTAGATGCACATATTGTTGCAGAGTTTTCTTGCAACCTTCCACGGCATTCCCTCTAGAGGGTTTGAGTGAAAGCCTTCCTCCAAATTGGAATATTTTCCACCTCCTTTTAATTGGATTTTTCAAATTGCAGCTGCAGAGCCGTCACTAATTAAACTATCCCAAGCCTGTAGGGAAGGCGATCTAGGCCTTGGATCCCCAGAGATTTCCTCCTCATAGGGTTTTTTTTTCTCTCCTCCATTGCCTCAGGTCATAACACTTAATTAGCATAGTTGTTTCCCCTAGTTTCTTCAGTAGGTTCTGCTGTTGGATGGAGGTGGAGGATGTCCTGACATTCATTCTCTCCTTAGGGGAATCTCCCAATCTCAAAGCAAAACATCAGTATCATGCTATGCAAACCTGGGCAGTCATTACATTATCCAACTGAACATCCCATTGCCTTATCAAACTGCCTATGCTTCTCTACTACTACGTTACAGTTACGGCTCCTTTGTCACAGTTACTGCTTGCTCATATGGTTCATGTTTCCTCCTTTTTGGGGATGTTACTACATTTATTTTGGGGATTCCTAAGGTACCTTTAGCCATGGGAACCATCCCGTTGAACCTCTAGGGGTGGAACCCTCTCCAAGGGTTCCTTGCCTTCATACCCCTACAGGGTGGTAATTCCTGTGGAATAGACAGTGCGAATGGCCAAAACCAAACTAACACAGTTGCACAAGCATAACACTATAATGGCTGCATAGGTCAGTGAATTGAAAGGCTTGCCTGAAGTTCAGTGGCCAAGCAGCCAGCCACTCCCACTTCGTGAGCTTTATAAGCAGTTCCTCTAAACCTCACTGTGAAGCATTTCTTCTTTGCTCCATCATCTATCCTTCCTCCTCCAGCAGCAGCACTCTTTCCCTTGGGGGATTCCTAAGATACCTTTAGCCGAGGGTACTGTCCCATTGCACCTCTAGGAGTGGAACCCTCTCTGAGAGTTCCTTGCCTTCATACCCCTACAGGGTGGTAATTCCTCTGGTATAGAGAGTGCGAATGGCCAAAACCTAACTAACACAGTTGCACAAGCACAAGCACTATACTGGCTGCATAGGTCAGTGAACTGAAAAACAGCTATAATTTCCAGCTGCTTTCAACTGCTTTCAGTTGTTGCTTCTGCTGCTTCTGCTGGTAAACATAGTTGAATACTGCCACTGCACCAAAAGGATGTAAGAAAGTTTATAAAAAAGTGTAGACACTGTGGAAATGCTGTAACTGCATTTAAACCAGGGTGAGTTTCCCCATAGCTGTCAATTACATAATTGTCAGCTATCAGGATGCTCACCCTGGTTGGAACATATTCGCGATATTTAGCTATGTTCAGCAGCAGAAGCAGCAGCTGAAAGCAGTCAAAGGCAATTGAAAATGACAGCAACAGCTAAGTCCCTATGATTTTTATGGCTATTTTTGTTTTCTTTGGTTCTAGGCAAAAGAAGTGTACTTATGAAATTTTAGACTGTAACTAAAATCTATTGCCATAGCCAAGAGTTTGATCAATCATGGTTTTAACAAACAAATTTTACTTACACAAATACAGTCTCTAGCTGACAGCCACTATCACAGTTAACTATTTTATGAATTCAGCTATATTTAGTTCAAACAAAAGGTCTGTCTGCAAAAATACAATCTTCTGCTGACAATTTTCTACGTAGCCAAATGTCTGTGTTATTGCATTTTCAGCTTTATTTAATATTAACCGTTTTGCAATAGGGAAGTGGGACTGTAAGGCTATTCACAAGCTTTTCTGGTACACATGACTGTAATAACCAGTTATTCAGCCCAGTTATTTTCTTTTAAGGATTGTTTTAATGACCTAAGCATCATATGACAATCTGTGGGGTTGATTAACAGTGAGGGATGTTGGGCACAATTCAGCAGTATTAAGCTACACAACTTATGAGAATCATTTCTAGGATTGCTATACCACCTCAGCAATTTAATATGTGGGGCAGGATGGCACCCAATATTGCTGGTACAGACTTGGCAACTTGAGGAGGTATTCCCTTGTTAAGGACTCAGTCTGCTGATTCTGGAGTTCATTTATTCATATAGTTTTTTAGTGCCCCCCAACTCATAATTGGAAGATATCTCTAAACAGTTGCTTGCAATTCTTTGTGATTTTTCAATAGTAGGAGTGATAATTAACTGCTGGATATGCCGTATGTACTTTTGTTTTGGGAATCTTTCACTCTTTTGAGCATTATTTGTATGAAAGCACCCTAAAGTTTATAGAATATTTCATGACCATTTTTGCTGCGAGATTCATATGTAAAATGAGCTCATTCTAAAAACATTTGCATAGAAGATTCAAGCTGCTGAAAAATTATTTTTTCAAAGTGAAACTATCAATAGCAGTATGTTATGAATTAAGTCTGAACTGCATTTAGAGCAACCTCTGGTACAATCTGCATGAACAGCATTCTGAATTATAAAGCATATTTCATGTTATTCTGTTGACAAGTTTCTTTTAAAAGTGAGCTCATTGCAAACACAATTTGCATAGGAGGATTTTAAAATTCCATTTCAAGTTATTTTGCTGTGATATGCTTTTGAAAAGTGAAACTTTATGGCAGTGTGCTATGAATTTAATGTGAACTGACCTTGAAACAAGCTTTCACTTTGTACTTCTGAATGAAGGAAGTGGATTTTATTACAAAGATTTCTGAGACCTATGGGCGATTTTAGTTAATAACAAGTTATGTCAATAAGTTCAAAATCCCACTGAAATACACTGAACTGCATACCTGATTTTCTCAGCTCACGGTCTGGCTTTGAAGAGGGAAGATGTGTCTGCGGCCCACAGAAGATTATGGTGTTGGAACCCCAGTGAGTAAGTAATAGGGGTGTAGCCAGGAATTTCAGATCTGCACACCAAGTGGAGTCAATACTACCCCCTTGTTAGGGGGAGCTACCCCTCCCCCATCCATGCCCTCTCACCTGATGCAAGCGTCATTTTTCCTATTTTATACCAGCACACCACCAACAGGTGTAGACTAACAGACTGGCTTTTGGTTACAATATTGCATTGTGACCAGCCTATGTACCTCATCAAGGTAGGCAGTCCCACAGAGGTCCATTCCCACCATACTAGACATGCCACCACACCACAGGCAGGTTTCAGACTAACAGACTGACGTTTGGTTCTGTGCAACAGAAGATGAGGTTGGGAAAGGCCGGGGCTGAGACACAGCTGGGCTGCAAGGTATGGAGCTAAATTACTGGAGGGAAAAAGTTCACTTTTTTAGGACTCAATGAATCAATCTCATCAGTAAACAGAATACATGGTCCTTCAATTGAGTTCTCGTGCCTGCTGGAAAAAATTCCTTAAAGTTTCCTCAGGTTTAGACCCATGAATAGCAGGTCCACTGATGCCAAGCAATAATATGCCCACTTCCTTGTCAACCTCTTTTACTAAGAGGGTCTTCCCTACTACTGGAGGGCCAATGAGTAACACTCCTCTGGGACAGCACTGACTTCTTCCAGTCCACCCACAGGAATTTTTTTAGAGAAATTCAAGAAGACTTGCTTGTGCCATTGTAAGGTTATTACTTCTTTAATATGAATAGTTGTTTTATCCGTTACAATGCCAGCTTAATTTGTGACTGGGCCTACACCAAGTACTCCCACAAAGATTACAGGGGTGTAAATGGGTGCCACAGAAACCACACAGTCAGAGTCAGCCCAAACATATACATTTCTAAACAAATCCTTTACTAATTCTTCCAGTAGGGCTTGACTGAGAGCATTCTGTGCTTCCAGACTTTTCACAACTACTTTAACTGTCACACATGCGACGTGTTGCAATTTCACATATGGCATGCACTTCAGCTGATCCAGATGTGCAACTGGATTCCTAAAGTCTTTCCAAGTAATCCGAGGGTTGTGCATTTCAGGTCAAATGGCAGGAAGCCATCAGTAAAGCCTTTCCTCAGTCAGGCAGTGCACAAACAAGTGCCACCAAGAACTGAAAGCTGCACTAACAATCCCAATTTCAAACCTAATGACTAATTTGAATATACTGGGTCCCATTCAGCACCTTTGAGTGCCCAGGTTTTCGGCAGACAGTACTCAATGAATTATCAGTCATTGTAGCTTGCACAGAAACACATTAAAACCCCCCCCAAAAAACACTAAAACACAATTCTTAACACAGTAGTTCCAGATTAAATACTTTATGTCCGCTTACAGAGCCACACCCCTGGGATGAATAGTTATGATTTGGGCCATGTACTCTGTATCCCTTAGGCTTTTTACAATACTTTTAGTTTTTTTTTTCATCCCCATCCAGCTGGATGCGGTGCATCGGCACACCCACCCTGTTTAACATCTTTACCAAGAAATTCTAAAATCCTGTAATTGCACTGGGGTGTACAACTGAAGTCATTTAGAACAAGGTACAATACAACCTGCACTTTTAATCTTAATCTAATGGGGAAATCACATCCACCGCCATGCTGCTGGCACATAATGTGAATACTACACCAGAGCACCGGTTGGGAGAATCCTATCTAGTCCACCACACCACACCTGAACCAGCCAGAAGATCAGCTCTTTTGGACAGCAGATGCAGACAGCAGTCACTTACCTGACTCTCTCACAGGCAGCACTGTAGCAGTCTGACTCTGTCTCTCGCCTCTGTCTCTCCTCCGAATCGGGAACGCGGGTGGCGGCTGGGCCGTCGTGTCTCTCACTGCTCACTCCAGTCCACTATGTGTCTTCACCAATCGTTATGGCCAGCTCAGGGATGCCAGCGGTCATGGGCAGTGCTAGTCTAGCAAGCAATATAATATGGAAGCAGGTTCTTCACTACTCGACCTCAGCCAGCCACATCTCCTCATAATTTTGGCTTAATCCTCTGCTCTAAGAGTCCTGACTTGAAGTAAGCAACAACAGACTCCACGCTACTTTTTCCATAGCATTTAATGGCATTTAAAGAGCCCACCTGACCCGCCCCTTACTAGTCACCTCCATGCCTCCTTTTTTCACAAATGGACCTAATGGAGATAGCAACATAGTTCTCAATCAGGTCCAATGGGGGCCACATCACAAATTTAGACCCCACCCCCACCCCTTTTCCATTAAAACCTTGGAAAGGCCTCTAAGAGTAGCTGGGAAGGCCCGCGAAAAAACAAAACAAAAAAAACACACAAACAAAGGAAAGCAACAGGCCAGCTGGCTTCTGCTACCCCCGCTGATCTGCTGCAGCACACCCTGGCGTGTCTGGCATATCGGTAGCTATGCCTTTGGTAAGTAAGGGCTTGGGGGTTGGTGCTGAGTGGGATGGTTGGGAGGGGAACTAACCATGCAACAGACATAAATGGATGTATTTCCTTTTTACAGGGTTTTAAAAAATGATGAGGGACACTTTTCTTTATTTTTGATGGTGACAGCGACACTGTGGGATTGTGTACCCTGAGTGTCAATGTTATTTTTGTGGAGGGGGTGTTGAGAGGAAGGATCAGGTGGGGATGACAGTTACAGGGGTGGCAGCAACAGGCATCGATGGACAGTTTACATTTTTTACAGGATAGAAAGATAGATAGATAGATAGATAGATAGATAGATAGATAGATAGATAGACAGACAGACAGACAGACAGGCATTCAAAAAAATATGAGGCAGTGACACTGGGGGATTGGGCACCCCCAGTGTCAGTGTTATGTTTTCTGTGGAGGGGTGGGTGCTGAGAGGAAGGATCAGGTGGGAGGACAGTTACGGGGGCACCAGTAACAGACATTGATGTATGGTTTTCTTTATTACAGCTGGCATCTGCAACAGCCCAGGGCTTTTCTAGGATGTTTGAAATTTCTTAGCAGGCTGATCAAAACAGATCAGCTATGCTTGCTGGGCAGCATAGATCAAAGGAAAGAGCAGACCCATGATTACATTGGCTTTTTGTTTTGAAATACACATATTTTATGCCCAACAAGCCAAAACTGTGTAATGATCAGCCTGGCTGATGATTGATGTGGCACTGACGTGCCCCTTGCAGACCACTCTGCATTGGACTTACAGCATCACACCCCTCAAAAGGCACTCTCAAAGCAAGATGTTCACTTGCACATGCCCACATAATGAACATAAAAAACAAAATAACAGTGAATATTCTAGGTCAGATAAGTGTGATAAAAATTCAAATGTAAGAGTACTGAAGGTACCCAGCCATATTCAGTTAGGAAGACACCATAAGGCACTGAGGAGCAAGTGGGATCTGAGACTTGGAGGTGGGAAGATTCATGAGAGATGTGAGGAACTACAATTATGTCCCCCAGGATGAAATCCACTTTTAAAGCACTCTGCAGTATGCTGCAGCAGACCTACTAAATAAAGCAATGTAATTTCAATGGCAATTAGTCCCTCTTGTCATGCAGGGAACTGTGGCATTCACTTCATCCTTGCAGTGTCACATTTTCCTGCATGACAAAAGGGACTAATTGCCATTGAAATTACATTGCTTTATTCAGTAAGTCTGCTGCAGCATTCTGCAGAGTGCTGCAAAATGCTGCAGAATTGGGTTTCATCCTGGGGGATACCACTGTACTTTTTCACAGAAAGAGTGGTGAATTCCTGGAACAGCCTTCCAGCAGAGGTGGTGGGGGTGAAAACAATGATGGAGTTCAAGAATGCATGGATAAGCACAATGGAATCATAGTGGAAAGGAAGGGGAGAGGAAGAAAGAGCTACAGATTGGGCACAGTCTGTGGTAATAGTGTAGGTAGGGAGAAATGGGCAGATGGGATGGGCCAAGTGATCCTTATCTGCCATCAAATTCTATGTTTCTATGTTTCAAATAAGTGTGATGTTTGCTTGTGAGAGGGCTGAGTCCTGTATTGCTAAAAAGTACTTAGCTGCATTATGCTGCAAAGTACAGGTTGGGGCTGTGTGTGGGTTTTGGGTGAAGAGGTGAGATGCCACAGGGCAGGTTGAGGGAGGGAGGTTGGCAGACAAATTCCAATGCCATTGGTGGTCCTAGAAGATCTCATAACTACAAGTAACCAATAGGAAAGCTATAGTTCCCATTTAATTCCCAGAGGTCCAGGTGACCTGAAGCTTGAGTAGCCAGAAGCATGACTACCATGAAGCAGAAGTGTGACATCTGACTCTGTGGCATCTGTGGGCTTTGACAGGGATTTTGCAGGATGGACCACAAGCTGCAGGCCATGCTGGTTGGTGGACGGTAGGCAAGTGTAAAGGGAGGGCAGAAAATGCATTGTGGGTTGTTGGTAGGGGATTGCAGCTGATCTCTATGGGCAATATTGTTTAATACGGTGGTGGTATGAAGACGGACCGCCCAGGGCGTAATGAGGCCCGACGCCGCAGGCGGAGGGCCTTATAGCCCCTGGAAGGTCCAGTATAGCACAATACCGCCCACCATGGAGGGTATTATTGCACTTAGAAAATGGGCTGTTAAGAAAAAAAAACATTAAAAAATAATAAGGTTTACGTTGTTATATTCTTTAAGTTTTAGTGTGTGTAGGTATATGTTTAGAAAAAAAAATCCACAGTTCCTGGTTTGCCCACTAGATGATGCTACAAGTGTATACTGTCCCTGTTTGCCTCGGTGCTGGTTTCCTTCTTTCTTGATCCAATCGGGTGTCCTGTGTTTTTAGTAAAGTAATCTCTGCCCCCCCCCGCCGGAAGCAGTATTATTAATTTTCTTTTTGATTTTTACTGTTGTGCGATGCAGACAGTTCTAATCATGAACTGCACCCAGGACAGATCGGAAGCTGCAGAGCCAAGGAAGTCAAGCGAGCAAAAAAAAACAAACAAATGTAAACACACACAACGTTTTTTTTTTTCTGATGCGAGGAAAACACAAGTATTAGCGTGTCTCAATCCGCGACCAGTTGGCTGTGCAGTGGAGCTGACTGGAAATGGTTGGCAGCAGGGCTCAGACTCGAAGAAAAATAATTTGTGAGATTGCAGTTTAAAGTTTCTCTGCAATGGAGCTGTGTGTGTGTGTGTGTGTGTGAGTGTGATGGGAGGGAGCCTGGGGTGTACCGTTGGTCCGATCTCCTCACTATCGCCGGAAAAGCTACATTTTCATGACACAATTGAGATGAGAAGTGCTGGCTTTTGCGGTCATGAAGATGGTAGTTGGTGGTAAATTATCAGGACAATGGTGGAAACAGCTGCTGGGGTCTGAGCTCGGGAGAAGAAAACATTGCTTTATTTATTTTCTATGTACAGTGCTGTTTTTCAATTATTTTGTGGTGCCTGCTCTAAGGACTTAGTTTGTGAGTGTGTGGTGGGAAGGTCTCGCTAAGGATTTAAAAATGGCGGCAGTTTGAAATTTATATGCCCAGTGCTTCAGCCAATGAGGAAGCAGGGTACTGGGCACAAGGATACTTTTCTGGCTATCAGACAGGTTTGGGCTGGGGTTTTTTTGTGGGCATCTATTGTCTGATAGATGCCCACCTAAATAAGTGTCTCAGCCAATCAGAAAAGAGAATTGTCTTTGCCCATTTTCTAAGTAGGGTCAGCTTGTAAATACATAACAGGTTAGGTGAGTGCCACAGAGGGCAGCCAGCTACCATCTAGGACTAGCCAACAAGGGTATTAAAGCAAGGGAGTGCAACTGGTCCCAACCTAGCGTCAGCTGCTTACATTTGTACTGAGGATCAAGGAAGAGGTAGGGGTTATGAGAATCAAGAGAGTTTGGGGTCTTTTGTAGACATCCCCAACTGGATTATATAAGGAGGTGTGTATCTGGAGGGTGAGTGAGTCAATGATCAAGAGGATGTAAGGGAATAGGATCATGTACAGGCATCAGGATACTGGGAAAGGTGATGTGCTGTAATGGTTCTGGGAACAGCAGTATTCCTAGGGATGATGTGGGTAACAGGTGATTGTCTAGCGTGCAGGAGCCTGGAACAACTAAGGGCAGAAGTGAGGCAGATCAGATGGGAGCTGGGGAGGATGGAGTGGATCATAAGAGCAGGACAGGGCAGAGAAAGACAGATGAAGGATGCCTGGTGGAGTGAGATCAGTAGGCAGAGGAAGGGGGGTTGAGAGGATGACTCAAGCTCTGCAGGTACCCTGACATCGGAGGTGGGGGAGCCCAGAGAGGGGGAATGGCAAGTGGTAGGGGAAGGGGTGGGACCTGGGTGGCGGTGGTCAGAAAGGGAAGGACATGGAAGAGGTGAGAAATCAAACAAAGGGGTGAGTAGAGAATGTGGGGATGTCAAGCAAGCACTTCTTGGGGAGAATAAAAGTGGGGTGGTAACCAGGATGGAGGGGGAGCAGATAGGTGATGGAGGAACTCATATGACAGTCAAAGAAGTGAAAGGTGGAGGTAGGAATAGAGGAGAAAGAAGGGTGGTAATCTTAATGGACTCCATAATTAATGGTAATTATTGGGTAAAGTAGAGGGGTCCAAATACAGGTAGAAAGGTGGTTTGTGTGCCAGGGATGACAGAGAAGAGGGTGTGCCCAAAAACTGGGGTGTTAGTGAGGGGAGGTGGGGAGAAACATATCATAATTATACACTTTGGTACCAATTTCCTAGTGGAAGGAGGGGACGTAGCACAGGAAAGATTCAGGGAAGTAGGGAGGACCTGCAGGGGGTAGAGTAGCCAGATTTCTGGAGGTGTTGCCAGTACTGAGAGCCAGCATGGTCAGGAAGGATCAGTTCAATGACTGGCTGAGGGAGTGGTGCAAGGAGGAAGGGTACAACTGTATTGGGGGCAAGGGGGGAGACCTGGACAAATAAAACTCTTTTTGCATCACATAGACTAGGCCTCTGTAGGTGGGAGGGTTAAGGGTGCTCAGAGACAAGATGAGGGGTTACATAAGTCAAAAACATAATTTAAATTACTGTTGGAGGGGCAAGTGGGCTCGCAGGCTCTGAGACTCTGGGAAGAGAAGGTTAGGAGACCTCACCCCCATTCCAGTAGGGGGGACTGAAGCGTGAAGGGGGAGGCAAGGGATTAGTAATGGGAGGCACAGGCAATGGAGAGAAATGCAGATGAGAGGGAAGGGGGAAGGATACTTAGACTTAAGGTGTAAGAAGGTGTCCCTGAACACATGGAATTTTGAAAACAATATGGATGGCCTACAGGCATTGTTGACAGAGAGGGGAGGTGAGTGGACAATGTGGCAGTCACAGAGACATAAGCCACACCTAACCATGACTGGTACCTCTCAATCCCTGGGTATAAATTATACAGGATGGACATGAAGGTAGAAAAAAGGGGAGGAGTGGCAACTTACATCATGGAGGGTATAACATGTATGAGGGAGGAGTCAGAAGAGGGGAGGGCAGAAGCAATGTGGATTCATTTACTGCCCAATACAGGGAGAAAGGTGAAGTTGTGGCTGGTTAAAGGCTACCCAACCAGGAGGAGGAAAGAGACAGTGAATTAAACTCATAAATATTGACTGCTTCAGGGAAGGGAGAGGTGGCAGTAGTGGAAGGTATACACATCCAACGGCAACATTTTGACAGCGGAGTTCCCTACAGTGACTACAGCACCACGTAGCTGTAGGGAACCTGTTGTAACCTGGCACTGTCTGTTGGGGGTCCTGCACCCCCACCCCAAATCAGCTCCAACTTGTAGTTGGAATCCTAAGTGGGGTGTGTGTGGGTGGCATAGCCCCCCATGTGGAGGGTTTCTAGGGGTGAAGCCCCCGAAGAAAACACTTGTTTTCCTCTGAAACTGGTAGCCGACTGCAAAATGCAGTCAACCTGCCGGTTTCACTGTCAGGTCATTCAACAAATATTTTGTCGATGACCAGTCGTGGATCCGTAATGGAAGACTTCAACCTGCCCAAGGTGGACAGGAGGATACCGACCATGACCTGCACCAGAAGTCAGGTGATCACTGATGTACTGCAAAATGGTTTTCTGCCACAGGACATAATAGAACCAACCAGGGAGGGTTTAGTCCTTGATCTGGTGCTAATGAATAGGGACCACATCCAGAATGTAAAGGTCAAGGAGCTCCTGGTTGAGAGTGACCATTGTACAGTGTGGTTCTGGTTGGACAATGGGCAGAGAAAAGGCCCCCACTAAGACTAGAATCCTAGATCTTAGAAAGGTGGTCTTCAGGAATATGGGTGAGCTGCTAAGGAGTCACCTGGCAAATATCAGAGTAGATATGGAGGTGGACCAAAGGTGGTCCATCATAAAGGAGAAAATAATGCTTGTGACAGGGGAGTGCATTATTTTAAAAGAGAAGAACTTGAAGGCCAAAGCACCCAGCTGGTTTAATACTGAGTTCGCACAGGCAGTAAGGGATAAGAGGTCAGCCTACAAGAAATTCAGGAATACTCAGATAAAGGAAGACATGGAGGATCACCGGAAGATGGCTTGTGTAGTAGATAATGTAGTTTGGCGGGCTAAATCTCAACAGGAAGAACTGCAGCTGGCTGAGGGAATTAATAAGGGGGAAAGGCTTTTCTTTTGTTATACTAGTAAGAAAAGGAATAAGAAAGATGGAACTGATAGATTCAGGAAAGGGGATGGGTGGGTGGTGGGGAATGGGGGCAAAGTAAAGGTACTCAGCAAGTACTTCTGTTCCATCTTCATCAAGGAAAGAGAAGGACCAGTGCTATAAGGGGGAAGGCAAGGAGAAGGGGTGGGGGGACAGATGTTTTGCTAAAGGTGGACAGAGTGAGGGCAGGGCTGCTAGCATTAAGGGTGAATAATCCCCAGGCCCAGACAGCATACACCCAAGAGCACTGAGGGAACTGGGTGAAGGAGCTTGCAGATCCTTTGGCTGACCTGTTCACTAGCTCACTGGAGTCAGGTGTGCTACAGCAGGACTGGAGAACAGCACATGTAGTGCCCCTCCATAAGATCTGTCCTAAGGACTACCAAGGGAATTACTGACCGGTCAGTCTGACCTCAATTTTGTGCAAGCTCATACAGACCATACTTAAGTAAAGGTTAGTGGAGTATCTGGATGACCATGATCTCCAAGATGAGAGGCCACATATTTTTATGGGAGGGAAGTCGTGTCAAACAAATCTGATTGACTTCTTTGACTGGGTCACGAAAACAGTGGACAGAGGCCAAGCAGTGGACATCCTTTACCCAGACTTCAGCAGGGCCTTTGACTCTGTACCCCACAAAATGTTGATCAAGAAGTTGGCAGATCTCATGTTTGGGGAGAAGTTGACCAGATGGGTGGAAAACTTACTGAGGGGCAGGACACAGAGCATGGTGGTTGGGGGTGAGCTATCTAGCATCAAGGAGGTCACCTGTGGTGTCTCACAGGGCATGGTGCTCAGACAGGTGCTGTTCAAGGTCTTCATCAATGATAGTTGGGATAGCATTAATGGCAAAATATGCCTATTCATGGACGACACCAAGCTCTGTGGGAAAGTGGACACAGCAGAAGGGATATAAGACCTAAAGGAGGATCTGGAAAAATTAAAGAGGTGATCTGGGATTTAGCAGCTTGTCTTCAATGCAAAGAAATGCAAAGTTATGCACATTGCAGCCAGGAATCTGAGGACTAAGTACAGCCTGGGAGGGATCTGGGTATCTGAATCAGAAGAGGAGAAGGGCTTGGGGGTGATAATCACTGGTGACCTGAAGCACTCCTTGCAATGCAGAAAAGCAGCAGTGAATGCAAATTAAATGTCAGGCTGCATTGCCAGAGGGATCAGCAGCAGGTAATACTGCCTTTATACAGCTTATTAGTGAGGCCACATCTGGAGTACAGAGTACAGTACAGCTGTTCTTACCTTAAGGAGGTGTCCACTCACAGCACTTCCTCCCTTATCCCGTTCCCATTCCTACCCTCTTTTCGTCCTACCTCATCCCCCCCTTCCTTTACCCCTCCACTCTCACTTCCCCCTCTCTCCTCTGTTTCCTCACCTTGTTCTCTCCCTCTACCCCCAGCCCCATGGGTCTTTCCTGCTTAATCTTCATTGTGGAATCTCCCTCCTTGCTCTTATTTTGCTCTTTCCACCCCCAATTCACCTCTTGTACTTCTCTCCTGGTAATCCGTTTCACCCCACTTCAGATAAGGCCAATGGCTGCACTTGACACAATATTTATCTTGCCACATTGTTCTTTTGTTTATGTAATTACTTTCCTCATGTTGTACTACTTACTGAAACCATTGTAATTTGCTATTCTTGTGATTTGATGTGGAACCTCTGTAAAAGAGCCCTTGGCTCAAAGGGCTTTCCGATTTGTTAAATAAATATTAACCTGCTGGACACAGTACAAAAGAGAGCAACAAAGGTTAACATGTGCCAACAGGGTAGAATGTACAAAGAGAGGTTAGCAGCCCTGAACATGTATTCCTTGGAGAAGAGGAGAGAGAGAGAGAGAGACAGAGAGAGAGAGAGAGAGAGAGAGAGAGAACATGATTTAGATCTTCAAGTATTTGAAGACAATAAATAAAGTGGATAAGGAGGGTCTCTTCAAGCTTAGTGGGAACTGAAACTTGAGGGAACAGTCTCAAGATGTGGGGGAGGTTTAGAACAGAGGCTAGGAGAAACTTCTTTGTGTAGAGGGTGGTGGCAGGTTGGAATGTGCTTCTGGAAGAGATGGTTTCATTGAAGATGGTGGGCAACTTTAAGAGAGACTGGAATATAACTAATGTAAGCCCCCTGTTACCCGTGGTTAATAGAATCCCAGTTAGACCTAGTGGTAGGCAGAGAAGGCAGCTTGTGAAACTCCAGTTAAGTGGATTTCACTATGTCTTGCTCTGTTTTCAGTCTCTCCTGAGACTGAAGGATGACGTCATTTTAGAACTGTCGCAGCTACATAAGCCACATTGGAATGTTGCAGTTGGAGGTTAGAGTAGAATGCTGGGGAATTTGAAGTCAGTCTGTAAGAGTCTGTTGCAGTCTGTAGTAGAGGAAGGATGTGCTCTGCTCTAAGCAGGCCCTCAGAGCTCTAAGCTCTGTCAAAGAGCTATTTTTTTTGTATTGGTGTGTGTTCTCACCTGAAGAGGAACACAAGAAGAGCCCAGTGAAGTGGTAGAGACTGCTTTCAGTGGTTCAAGATCCCATCCCTGCTGGGATGGAGGGAAGGAATCAGCCTGCTTCCAGGGGCAACTGCCCTGGTCTGGCTCAGGAAAAAGAAGCTGCCTGAGTTAAGTTTGTGCTGAGGCACCAGAAGTTCTGGACGAGATTTATTTGAGGAGAAAATGCCTGTGGGGCACCTGCAACCAAGGTGTGAGTTCACTGTGCTAAAGGGCCAATGTGTTTTCACCTGAAACAAGATGAAACTAAAGTGACTGTTGCTGTGGGGCCAGGAAAAGACAGTCAAGTACAGTTTGGAAGATGTGGGGATTGGACTGCTTAACTCTGTGGGGGATCTAGAGTAATGGACACAGCCACTTATTAAATAGGTTCAAGTTCAGCACAAATGGGATGTAAAGACAGTAGATTGAATGTGAATACATTTAAAGATAATCTACACAGCAAAGTGTTTTCAAGGATGAGGTGTTACAGTCCAGAGAAATGTCCCGGTATGAATTATGGGAGCGAGAGGTGGGAGACCCCCCATCAGTAGTAACCAAATTCACCTCTATGGGTTTGCTTTGGGACACCTGTTGCTTTCTCTCAGGTACTTGGCCAGTGCCTGAGGAAAGTACCCAGACGTGGTATTGATGAGGAAGATTCCCATATGGAGCCAGAAGTGCTCATAGGTGGTTTAGGAAGTCACCAGTAAATGTTTCCACGCTATATGGAAAATGTCCAAAGGGCTGGCAAGGGAGCCGAGCCAGGGAAAACCCAGAGCAGCGTACAAGTTCAGGCTGTGTGCTCAGTGTGTTTCAGAGCCTGAGGGCTAAAGTGAATGAGGATGTGTTCTGACCACCATAAATCTGCATTACCAGGAGTGTAGCCCCTTGGGGGTCCATCTATGCTTTGTTTATTCTGTTGGATGTGAATAAAAGCACACTTTAGAATCCCACTTCTGGTATTGGATATTACAGTTATTGCTTCCTTTGTCCAGAGTTACTTGGGTGCCTCTGTTGCAGAGTAGCAAACCTAGCCAATGTGCCGAGTGACATATTTCTCCCCAAACCCAGCCCACCAGGTAGTGCTGTCAAGATGGAAATGGCATACCTGGGTGGGGGTTACACTAAGGAGGAAATAAAGGTCAAGGGATGGGCAGATAGGAGGGGAAGGGCCGATTGGGGAGGGGGGAAGGTTAGTATCTTATGTTTAGAACCCTGCACTATGATCAGACCTGATAGACCTAATGGCCTTATTTTGTTGGCTTTGTTGTATGTTCATGTGTTTGTATATTCGTCACATTGTTGTTGGTGTTTGAGCTTAATTCACATTTTAGCTGACATCTGATAACAAGGAACCTCTTTTGAAAATCATGGAGTGATACGAAAGTAAGCAAGAAAGGAGAAAAATAAATAAAAGGCTTCCATGCTCTTATAAGCAGATTTTTTTTTGGCAAGGATAGAGTTTGATTCTCTGGATGGAATGACAATTCTCACCACCGCCACACTAGTGATTGTAATGTGGCAGCTATAGTTGTAGTACTCATGCTTGATGAAGAGGTTAGTGATTGGTTTTGCAGATACAGATGGATCATTTCTATCTTGTTCTCATGCAAGGGAAGTAGAACTGAAATTGGCAGCAGATGAAGGAGGAGGAAGTCTAAATTCTTCTGGATTGCTCAGGGTGGTGTCATTAGATGCACTCGAACACCTCAGAAGGCTAATATGAAAGGAAATGGAACTTGTGAACTTCTGTGGACTACTGAACCAGGTTTTTATTTTGGCTATACTGTCATGTACCCAGCCCTAATCCTCACAGCTCCATGACTCCTGGTCCCACCACCATGACTGTCTCCATGTCCACCACCAGTTGCAAAGGTTGTACCAGTTTGGAGTATTAGTAGCTTATAGTTACTACCCCTCCACTGTGGGCTCAAACAAGCCAGAGGGATCTGAGTCATTAAACTCCTAACTGGGGGGTCTGTTTCCATAAAAAGTTGAAGTGCATAGTGCCTTTTCCCAGAGATTACATTGGGCCTGATGTAAGAGTGGTGCTACCCCTGAGATTTAATGCCTACCCACCTCGCCACAGGATCACCCCACATGTGATATCACTTAGTGCAATACCAATTTGCAATTAAAGAACTGCTGATGCCTCAAAGAAAACTTTGAAAAGGAAGTGCAAAAGAAGAAGGAAACCACTTTGGTTCCCAAAAACAGTAGCAGAAAAGGTCAGAGCCAAAAGGCTGGCCTTCAGAAAATATAAGGGAACACAGCGGGAGGCATACCAAACTTCCCTAAGGGAAGCAGGGAAGGCAGTAAGGCAGACAAAGGCCCAAACTGAGGAAACACTATCACGAACAGTAAAAGAAGGAGACAAGACTTTCTATAGCTACATTAGTGAAAGGAGAAAGTCCAGAGGGGGTATTGCTAAGATCAAAGGGGATAAGGGGGCCTGTGACGAGGAGGAGGACCATGTAAAAGCATCTGTTCTAAACAGATACTTCTGCTCAGTATTTACTGAAGAGAAGGTAGGGCAGGGGCCCACAGCTCAGCACCATGGATATAGGGGGAGGGAGGTGTGCACTAGTCCCATCACAAAATAAAGGGTCCTACAAGAGCTTGATAAGCTCAGGGTGGACAAGGCAATGGGACCTGATGGCATACATCCCAGGGTACTATAGGAGCTAAGGGTGGAACTAGCAGAGCAATTATCAGAACTGTTTAGTGAGTCTCTGAGCACAGGCGAGGTCCCAGAAGACTGGAGAAGGGCTCATGTGATCCTGCTCCACAAGAGTGGTAGCAGGGAGGAGGCAGGGAACTACAGACCAGTCAGTCTTACCTCAGTAGTGGGCAAGATTATGGAGGCAGTTCTTAAGGAAAGGATAGTGCAACACCTGGAATCCATATGAGCACAGGATCCAAGACAGCATGGGTTTACAAAAGGAAGATCCTGTTAAACTAAACTCATAGATTTCTTTGACTGGGTAACCAGAGTGGTTGACCAAGGGGGAGACATTGATGCCGCCTACCTTGACTTCAGCAAAGCTTTCGATACTGCTCCACATAGAAGATTGATTAATAAGCTGGGTAGGCTTGGGGTGGGTCAGATGTTGGTTAACTGGGTGGCAAACTGATTGACGGGCAGAAAACAGAGAGTGGTGGTAAACGGTATACAGTCAGAAGAGATGCAAGTCTCAAGTAGAGTACCTTAGGGATCAGTCCTGGGGCCAGTCCTCTTCAATATCTTCATCAGTGATATTACAGATGGACTAGAGGGTAAGGTTTGTCTGTTTGCAGATGACACCAAGATCTGCAACAGAGCAGATGATCCAGATGGAGTGGGCAGAATGAGAAGAGATCTGGATAAACTGGCAAAATGGTCGGAAGAGTGGCAACTGGGGTTTAATGCAAAGAAGTGCAAGATCATGCACATAGGGAAGAGAAACCCTGAAGCCACCTATTGGCTGAGACAGGAGTTGCTGGCAATCACAAGGAAAGAAAGAGACTTGGGCATCATCATCATAGATGACCTGAAATCATCCAAGCAGACCACTAAAGCAGTAGGTAAGGCTAGGGAGATGTTGGGGTGTATTAGTAGGGTATCACAAGTCATAAGAGGGAGGTAATAATCCCTCTTTACAAGACACTGGTTAGGCCCCATCTGGAGTACTGCATGCAGTACTGGAGGCCACACCTTCACAAAGATATTAACCAAACTGACGCAGTCCAGAGAAGGGCAACTAAAATGGTGCAGGGACTGCATCAGAAAACATATGAGGACAGATTAACGGAGCTCAATATGTATACCCTAGAACATATGATGGAGAGAGGAAGAGAGTTGATATGATCAAAACATTCAAACACCTTAAGGGCATTAAAAGGTGAAAAAGTCTAACATGATTCAATATAAGAAAAATAACAGGGTAAGAGGACACAGCATGAGATTAGAGAAAGGCCGATTAAGGGGTAATGTGAGGAAGTTCTTTTTCACAGAAAGGGTGGTGGATGCATGGAACGGCCTAACTCAGGAGGTGGTGGATATGAATACAGTGCAGGGATTTAAACAGGCATGGGATAGGCATAAAGGAGCAATACAGATGAGTATGAATATGACAGAGCAAAGGCCGATGGCACATTCATAAGGTAGAAAAAGAAATGGGCAGACTGGATGGGCCTTGCAGTCCTTATCTGCCATCAACTTCTATGTTTCTATGTTTCTATAGTAATTAGGTATAACTCAGTTTGCATTCAGCCTGTATTCTATAGATTTCTCCTCTCCATTATTTATTACTGAGAAAATTTGCATGACTACATGATCTTTGTCCCTTCGAGTTCATCTGCCTCTATAGCTTACTCTCTACTTCAAGTCATAATCCTCTGTTGTGACATCACAGTCTATTGCCATGGGAGTAACTGTGATGTCACAAGCAATACATTATGATCTCAAGTAGGGAGAACACAGTAGGAATAGATGAACTCTTCAGAAGCAAAGCTCTTGTTTCCATGCAGATGAGCTCAGTAATAAATAATGGGGAGGAGAAATACAGAAGTAATGTAAAACACAAGCTAAAAAGTATCTAAATATTATGTTTTGTTAAAGTTCTCCAGAAGGTGTCAGCTGCTCTTTAAATGAAATTTATGACACTCTGCTAATAATATGCTCATAAGTCAAAATTCAAATAAATAACAAATTTATTAGGAAATATTAACAAGGTTCTAAGGTGGGTAAAAGAATAGGTTTATTGAGATAACTAATGAATTGTCTGAACCTTGGCCAAACTTTGGTGACCGACTATGCTAGGCCAACTAAACACACAGACACACACACACACACACACACACACACACTGCTCTCCCCCACCACAAAATGTACAGTACAGTATTTCCCATTTTTGTTACTACTACCCACCTGTACTCAACCCACTGGTACTGGTATTTAAACCCTCAATTACTTTTTAGGGAACTCTTAGTGTTTTACTGGGTGCCCAGCCGTGGAAACAGTGCAGCCCCATTGATGTTTCAGCTGGTTGGCCAGCAGTGGCGCACTAAACAAATGAAACAACTTTAGATTTTAAGCCCCAAACCCAAAGGCAATACAACTGCTAAAATGGCAAATCTTGCAATGACGTATTTGTAGATTCTGACCCATGGCCCAATTGAAGAACTGGTTGACAAACTCTTTACAATTCCAGTTGCAAGGCAAGCCCTGAGAGTACTCACAGTTCTGGTGCTACCAGGCTTCCCTCACAACTCTGTGCTTCTGTTCCTTTCTCTTTTCTACTGTTGTACTGTAGGTTTATCGTTGTTTGTTGGTCAGCTGGTATGAATGATTTTGCCAGTGGTGCAGGCCTCAGGTGACTCTCAGGTTGTATCCAAACTCTTTGGCTTCAGCAGTTGACTGAACCTCTTTCACTCCTCTCTCTCTCTCTCTCTGTCTCTGTCTCAGTCAGGCAGACCAGTCGGAGAAAACCAGGGGCCACACATGCCACACACACCCTGGCTTCCAGTCTTCAGTGTGTGATGCTAGTCAGTGCCTACAGTAACTGTATCACTGACCAGGTGGTTCCCCAAACTGACTGCTTTCTTGGCACTGACCAGGTGATTCTCCAGACTGATGCTGTCTTGGCTCTTCTCTGTTGAATGGCAGCATAAACAGTCTCTCATCACATTGCAAACTGGCAGCTGCAGTGCTTGTGCCGGTTAGCATGCAGTTACCACATAATATAGGAAGGAATCAACTCTATCTCCCTCTGGATGTCCCTTACTTTAATATTGCTGTCTTATTTTGTGACATTCTTCAGTACAGTTGATCCTCTATAATACAAAGGCTCTATCAGCATGTAATAGAGGTTTGAGGTGTAATGTCTCACAGGCATAAGGTCCTTGACAGCCATCATTCTGAAACAGGATTACTGCTACATCAGGTCAGCACAAGGGAAAAAGTAGACACCACTACTGCATGGTGAACTTGCAGTATTGTGTCTTGAAATGGCACAGAGGGCATCGCCATGTGCCAATAGTGGTGGTGCATAGACATATTTGTTAAAAGACAAAGAAATGTGGGTATGTGATAAAAATCTGGAAATATGGTGCAGGCATATTGAGCAAAACCTTAACATCTTCAATCTCAAATCCAGTGCCAAAATAGACTCTTTAAACTTCTTCATTTAAAGCAACAGACAATCTCAGGTCTGAAATGTTGTACTCATCTCTTGTTATGTTATTGATAATCTATTGCTTCTTCTGATTCTGATTCAAATATTTGTAAAGACACACTTTCAATCTACACAGTCAACACACTGCCCCTATTTTTATAAAAAACACTTCTTGTGACTGTTCATCTTTGGTTGAATTTGTTGATGCATCTTGTTGCTCAGTGTCTTTTTTTTTCTTAATAAAAGTGAAAGAAAACCTGCTGTGCATAGTATTCCTAAAGTTCAGGAAGAATACAGTAATAATAGATCACATGAAATGCTAGATAGGAAAAAAAAAGACCAAGGATCTACTGTGTTTGTCTCGTGCCAACCAGGTACCTGCTGCATTCAACATTATGTTAAATAGCTGTAGTCATTGTTCCACATGGGAATGTACTAATGGTAGATTTTATTGAGGTTGGTCTATGGAGAGGAAACCACCCACTAAAAGCCTTCAAAATAATGGCTTACTGGCTAAACTTTGAAGAGAGACTAAAGTACCATACCTGGCTGCATGAGAAAAAGATTCTTCAGAAACAAGCCTTCCCCAGGTCTTCACCCCCTTATCCAAATTGCCACCCCCTGCAGGGTACCCAAAAGCTCCTCAAAAGTGTCCCTCCATGTGCCACGCTGTAGGACCTCCTTGGGCTAAAGATCCTTCCTATACCATGCCCCCCATTGGTTAAATAATCTCCCAACCTTCATCTTCCTGGAACCCAAGCTTGGCATATTTAAAACTAGCTTAAAATGCCTACTCCTGGTATCCTCTGCCCATGACTGTTCTAAATCTCCTGAGCATTTCCCTTCACCTCACCTCAACCCATCCACAACTCTACTATGACATTGCACTTTCTGGGACTCCTCCTTGACACTATATGTTTGGTCATAATTATGAATCTAATGATGTTTTACTGATGCTGGGTTACTTTACTTCAGAGCTTTGTACCCCTATTGTACCCTTGCTCATCTACAATGTATCCTGCTCTATGCTGACAATGATCCCATGTTTGACACAGGGTCCCTGACCCTAGAATTTGTTCCATTTTGTATTTGCCTATGCTCTAACTGTATTTGTATTGTACACTTTGTGTTTGATCACTGTACCATGACGTGGAGCCTTTGCAAAGGAGTCTATGACTCTAAGGGTTGTAATTCCAATTGTGATAAATAAATAAGCAAATTAATTAAAAAATAAATAAATAGAAAATAAAGTTAGAATTGATATAGTAGCCCAATATCTTCTTCAAATAAACAAAACAAAACAAAGGCAAAAACACTGTGGTTCTCAAAAGAGGTGGTGGGGAAGGTTAGGGAGAAAAGGATAGCATTCAGGAAGTATAAGGAAATGCAGAAGGAGCAGGACAGAAAACTGTATCAGTTAAAGCAGAAGAAAACAGGGAAGGCAGTCAGAATAGCAAAGGCCCAAATCAAGGAAAAGATAGCCAACTCCATAAAGAAGAGGGATAAAACCTTTTATAGGTACATTAGGGAGTGAAGAAAGACCAAAAGAGGGAGAGTGAGGCTTAATAAAGGGGAGGGGGTGGGCTGAGGGCAAAAGTGACAAAGCAGAGATACTGAATGAATACTTCTGCTCAGTATTCACAAAAGAAGAGAAGGGGGAGATACCTAAACCATATAATAGAAGCACACTGGATAGGGGGTTCAATACCAGTCCATTCACAGAAGAAAGGGTCCTGAAAGAACTCCTAAAACTGAAGGTGGACAAAGCAATGGGGCCTGATGGGATTCACCTCAGAAATCTAAAAGAACAAAAGGGAGAACTAGTGACACCATTGACTACCCTTTTTAACAAATCATGGGAGGATGGTGTGGTACCTGAGGACTGGAGGAGGGTGGATATGATTCTCCATCACAAAAGTGGGAGCAAGGCAGAGGCAGGAAACTACAGACCTGTTAGTTTGACCTCAGTGGTAGGGAAAATTATGGAATCATTTCTGAAAGAAAGAATTGTTGAGTACCTAGAGGCCAGATGGGCACAGGACCCAAGGCAGCATGGATCCACAGTGGATAGGTCATGTCAGATGAAGCTAATAGATTTCTTTGACTGGGTGACCAAAGTAGTAGACCAGGGAAGTTCTGTTGATGTGGCCTACCTAGACTTTAGCAAGGCATTTGACACAGTCCCACACAAAAGATTAATGAACAAGTTTGTCAGCCTGGGAGTGGGTCCCAGGGTGGTAACCTGGGTAACAAACTGGCTGGACAACAGGACACAGAGGGTAATAGTAAATGGAGTCCACTCTAAAGAAAGGGAGATTACTAGTGGGGTACCACAGGGTTCAGTATTGGGACTGGTCCTCTTTAATGTCTTTATAGGTGACATTGCAGAGGGACCAGAGGGAAAGGCATGTATCTTTGCCGACAACACAAAGATCTGCAACAGAGTTGATACACAAGGAGGGGTGGAAAGGATGAGAAGGGACTTGGCAAGATTGGAGGAATAGTCAAAAGTATGGTAGCTTAGATTCAATGCAAAGAAGTGAAAAGTAATGTACCTGGGCAACAAAAATCCAAGGGAAGATTACACAGTGGGGGGGGAGGTATTAACAACAGCATAAAAATGGAGAGGGACCTGGGGGTAGTCATATCAGACAACCTAAAGGTAGGCAAGCAATGTGAGAAGGCAGCAGGGAGGGCTGGGGGGATACTGGGTTGCAGAGGGGGAGGCATCACCAGTAGAAAACAAGAAGTTGTTATCGCTTTGTGCAGACAGTTGATGAGACCCCATCTGAAGTACTGTGTGCAGTTCTGGAGACCCCATCTCCATAAGGACATAGACAGGATAGAGGCAGTCCAGAGGAGGGCAACTAAAATGGTGCAGGGTCTGCACCAGAAGCCATATGAAGAGAGACTAAAAGAGCTTTATATGTATACCCTCAAGGAAAGGAGAGATGGTGGGGACATGATAGAAACTTTCAAGTGCCTCAAGGGAATCAACAAAGTACAAGATGGTAGCATCTTTCAGAAAAAGAGATGCGCAAGAACAAGGGGGCACAATTTGGAGATAGAGGGGGGGATTACTCAGGGGCAACATGAGGAAGTACTTTTTCACAGACAGAGTGGTGGATGAATATAATGGTCTTCCTGAGGAGGTTGTGGGGTCAAAAACAGTGAGGGAATTTAATAATGCATGGGACAGACATAAAACAATTCTAGTGGGAGGTAGGAGGAAGTAGGCTGTTGGTAAAACTAGGATTAGCAGCTTATCCAATAGGTAGGAAAATGGGCACACTGGGTGGGCCAAGTGGTCCTTATCTGCCATCAAAATCTATGTTTCTATAGGAATTATCTATTAGGGAAAAAAATGAATTAAAAGGCTTTGCCTGCAGTTTAATTGGTAGGAGCAGCCAGCCACACACCGCCATGAGCTTTTTAAGCCAGCTTCCTCCAGCTTCATTTAGGAGTATTGTTTCTCTGCTGCAGTCAGAGGCTCAACTGGAGCTCTGTGCCCCCCCCTTTCTCCCCAAGTCTACTGTTGCTTTTCCTCAGTACTTTTTAGGCTTTCTGTTTGGTTTGTGCCTTAGGTGGCTGACAAGGTTAGAATTTTGTTTTTCTCTTTCCTGTCTATTACATGTGCTCCCTTCTTTTCTCTTAGTTAACCATTCCACTGCACTCATATGCACATGCAATGCTTGTGTTTCCTTCTGTTTTGGTTCTTGGTGTGCTTACTAGTTTCTACAGTACTGCATGTCCTACCTATGTCATTCTGCATTCTTATGGGCTTGTACTATCTCAGTCTTTTCCATCTGCTGTCCATACCAAGTCACTTGCAAACCTCCACTTAGTTTCACCTCTTAGTTACACTTCATTCCTACTAAATTAATTTCACCTGGCTTCCTAGCAAGCCAGCTGCTTCCACTCCTGTGCTATCACTTCAGTCAGTCTACTTCAGCATTTATCACCTTAGTCTTAGTGCAACAGAGGTTCCAGTCTTTCCTGCTTGTAGTTGGGTTTACCTGTGATTTTAACCTTTGATATGTGCTTAATTTTCAGCACCTTTTCAGTCATTTCACTCTCTCCATCAATGTCAGTCATTTCTTTCAGCAGTCATCATTCAGTCAGTCACTCCTAATCATATTAGTTGTTCATTCAGCAGTTCTCGTTCAGTCAGTCAACTTCTACCTCCATGCCATCAGACTGTATGAATGCATTCATTCCAGCCATTGTCATATTCCCAGAATCTTGTCTTGTGGCTAGACATGCTCACTTACTCCCCTTAAAGTCTGCATATTGAGGGTGAGATCCTTGTCTCAGATGGGGGTGTCCTTCTCTGTAGACCATTTACCTTCTGTGGTGCCTTCTGTCAGTCCCACTGGGTGTTAAGATCCAATGCTTTGGGGAAAGCTTTAGTCATGCAGACCTTCAGATGGTGGCACCTTATGATGTAGCATTTCAGGCTTCAACTGCAGAGGTTGGAGCCCTAAGCCTACCTGGATTCATTTAGCTGTGCAGACCACGTCAGCATCACCTTTGAAAGTTAATCTCTCTGCATCTGCTTAAGTTACACCTAGTCTCATTCTGTATCCCCTTCCTTTAGTTCCCAGTCAGTGTTATTCCTCCTCATTGTCTTGAGGCTAGGTGGTATCCTTTAAGCAGTCACTAATCTCCTCATTCCACCCTTTAAGGAGTGGGCCATCTTCTTGGGGAACTTCCTTCAGCTGCAGAGACTGACTAGTGGCACCCCATAGTGTAATCCCATTATAGGGATAGAACAAGAAATATCCTTCCAAAACTTCCCTTTAATTGAATTCCAAATTAGCAAAGCTGAGCTGTCATAATAATAATTACCCATGCCAGGAGGGATGGAGGCTGTGGTCATAGATCTCCAGAGATTTCCTATACAGGTTTTTTTCTCTTCTGAGTGCCAAAGGCCATAATGTAGTATTTACATTTAATTGTGGCATTTACCCTAGTAGTAAGATTTCCACAGTGAGTTGGGGTTGGATGATGGCTCATTTTTATGAATCTACGATGCTGGTTCAACAGCTATTTCATCGACCGGCATCACAGCAACAGGCTCCACGTCAACCACGATTTGAAGTTGGCAGGGAGCCTCGCACATCGGACAGTGTTTTTTTTTCCGGGTGGCTTTGCCCCCAAACCACCCACCCTGGGGGCTCTACCCCTGCACCCCATGTACTATTAGATTCCAACTCTGAGTTGGAGTTGGTTCAGGGAGGGGTTGCAAGATGGGGGAAAGTGTTGGTGGGAACTGGGCAGACTTCCTCAGTGACATGTCGATGTTGTTGGCATCAACGTATGTCACAGAAGAAGTGTCACTGTGCAGGAGGCATACTCATTTTTATCATCCTACAATCCTGTCATTCCCTATCTCCTTCTGGAAGTCATTCCTCTGTCTACTATCAGTCATCACTGGCTTCAGCTGTCTGTCATTACTCCAATCAGTCTCTGTCTGCTTCATAGTTCTTTTAGGGTCTTTCCTAAGGTACCTTTAGCCTAAAGGAATTATGTTCCCATGACACCTTTTGGCGTGGAATCCTCCTCAAGAGGATTAATTTGCCTTCTTGGTACCCCCAACAGGGTGGTAGTCCCTTAGAGGACAGAAAGTGTGAATGGCCAAAGTATCCACATATTACAGTTAAGCAACACATTCATTCAAATAATGTCCAGACAATCAACAATGTTGCACAAGCATAACTCCTCACTTAAGGTGCGTACTTCCATTGAATTAAAAGGCTATGCTTGCAGTTTAATGGGTGGGACTAACTAGCCACACCCCCACCTCTCTAGGAGCTTTTTCAGACAGCTTCCTCCAGCCTCATTTGGAAGCACTATTTTTCTGCTCCGCAATCCTCACCTCCACCTCCAGCAGTGTGCTACTCTCTCCTTGGGATGCCTACCAAAGGTACCTTTAGCCTAAAGGAATTATGTTCCTGCAGCACTCTGAGGGTGAAACCCTCCTCAAGAAGGTACTTTTGCCTTCACAGTACCCTAATAGGGTAGTACTCCCTTAGGGAATGGAGTGCAAATGGCCAAAGCATCCATTTATCAAAGTCAAACTACTCGCTTATTCAACTAACCTCCAGACTATCAACAATGTTGCACAAGCATAACTCCTCACTTAGGTTGCATATGCCCACTGAAGTATAGTTGATAACTGAAATCTGTATATCATCCATGCTAAACAGTACAAAGTTACTTTGACTAATTAATTTATATGTTGAGATAGTATGTGCCTGTGTTTAAGCGTTTTTAAACTAGAAGAAATAGGAGACAAAAGAAATTGGTAATGTTCTGTTAAAACGGTCAAAAGGAATGCTATATATATATATATATGACTCCTACATTTTTCAGCAGCATTCCTAGTTTCTTTGTTTATTACACAGTATTTCTTAAACATATTTTGTTGAGCGAAGTGGTTGATACAGCATTATGACAGTATGCAGTTGGACACTGTGATTATATAGTGGTACATAACTGGTAATCCTTTCATATCCAATGACATTCAAGGTATGTGAGGGTTACATTCTTATTCATCAACACTAGCATGTATTAAACAAATTTCAATTTCAGTTTCACTTTCTCTACCTGAAATGTTCAGGCCCATCTTTAACCATGATCGTGATCAAGCTGGCTAAATCCCTCTTTCACTAGTGTTAGCTAATAGTTCCCATATTTAATGAAATTCTTGTACCATATCATTTGCACTCAGCCGTACTTGCTCAGGTTTGAGACAGAGTTTTATGTTGTTTACCCATAAGCTAATAGGCTGTGGATCTACAGATAGCCATCTCTGAGCAATTCCTTTTCTTGCATTAATTACTGTAACTCTGTGGACCAAAGAGGCTCAGCAGGACTCAGGATCCCATGATCTGGTTCAGCCTCTGGCAACAACTCAGGCAGCTTGACGATCAGAACTTGTTCCATTTTTTATGCATCTCCTACCAAAAGGGGTGATTTTGGTGCATATGAGTACCATATGGAAAACGTCACCATCCTGAGTCCCACACATGGGGTGTGTCTTGCAGTTTTCTGGGAATCTGGTGTGCAACTTGACAGGGGTTTCATACATATGGCACATAAGATTTAGCTGTATTTGTCTCAGCTTATTGCTCCTTGAGCAACATGTCAGGTGGGCTGAGGCCCTAGTCCATATATCATCACTCATTTGTAAGTTAAGGTCAGGCTCCCAACATGCTCTGACACCCTCAATGGGTGGTAAAGTGCTTCCCTGTTAGATCCTACAATACGCCAACAGGGGTCTGGACACTGGTTGCGGGGTCTATAGCTCATCTTCAAATTAAGAAAAGTTGGTAATTAGAGTTGGGGTAGGTATCTCTGTCCCCTATGGGACTATCTCTAACACGTGCTTAATCTACAAATATGAAAACAAGTCACCTACGGGGAACTCCCACTCCCTTTGCAATTCCTGAAAGGTTTTCAGCTGTCCCTCTTTTAACATTTGGGTAAGGTGTGAGAGCCCTCTCTTTTCCCATTTCAGGAGAGTTTGATGTAGAAATACAGTTTATCTTGGGGCCCATTTTAAAGAAGTTTGCAGCAGTGCATGTGTAGAGCTGCTGGCATTTCACTGAATACTTTTCTGAGTCAACAACTACACCTAGGCCAAGGCACTAGTAAAGGGATTTGATAGTTGGGAGGTCTTAAGATGGGACAGCAAGGAGGACAGCAGTAGATCACAGCCCAGTTCTTCTTTATCCACATCCAGTCATATTGGGTGGGACTGAAAGCCCCACTCCAATTGGCAGAAAGCTCAGTTGGGCTGCCTAGTAGTAGCTTTTGAAGTTGGGCAGGACACACACCCCTTCCTGCACTGAGAGTTGCAAGACAACCCTTTTGATCCATGCTCCTTTACCCTGTCACAGGAACGTATTGATAATACTATTAATCTTAGTGAAGATAGAGTCAGGCAAGCATATTGGAAAACACTAGAAGAGTTGAAAACATTTAGGGAGTACACACGTCTTAATCACATTCACCCTGCCGATGACTTGACAGTGGCATGGAACCCCATCTATCACAATCTCCCTTCAAGCTAGAGAGTAAGGAATGAACATTTTCTTTTGTATATCTGTGGCTGATTAGCGGGTATTTTTACCTCCAGGTACTTGATAATATTAACTACTTGCAGCTCCATAGGATTGCATACTATCTTCTCTCTGTTTAGAATGCCCACCGGCATAATCTCACTTTTGGAGCAATTAATTTTATGGCCAGATAAAGAACAAGAATATCTCAGTAATGAGTGCACTGCTGGCAGTGCTCTTTCAGGGTTCTATAGGTATGATAGCAAGCCATCACCAAATAGTGCCACTTCATGAGACTTACCCCCCCAGCTGCATCCCTCTATATCTTAGCTGTAATGTATGGCTGCTGCTAGCAGTTCCAAAGCCATTGCACACAGTGGGAGGGATAGGAGCAGACTTGCCTGGTTCCCCGTGACAATTCAAATTAAGGAGAGATGCTGGTTCACTTGAATTTGGGCAGTAGGGGCATGGTAAAGTGCTTCAACCCAGTGAACTATTTGTGGGCCCTTTACAAACCTTTTAGCATCTCGAACATATACTCCACTCCATCCAGTAAAATGCCTTTTTAGCATCCAGAGCAAGGATTGCTGCAGTATTTATTGGCATTTTTGGAACATTCATGGATAATATTCAATGAATGTCTGATATTGTGCTTTTCCTGTATACCCTTGATGGACCCTGCTAGATCAGGGTGCACAAAGGTGAGCAATGTTGCCTCCAACCTCATGGCAATAGTACCCACTGTTATTTTGTAGTCAGTTGTTAACAAGAAAATTCAGCAGTAGGAGGCACACTGTGTGGGATTCTTTCCTGTTTTTGGAAGTACAGTGATCGTAACAAACTGAGTGGAGTGGTAGGGCACCATTAGTGAAACTTTCTTTTACCATTTCATATAGAGGATCCTCCAGTAAGTCTAGAAAACATTTCATAAAGTCAATGTGAATGCAGAACATTTTCACACTATACAGCACCCATAAAGCAACCCTCCCACCACCCCAGTGATGTACCTTCCCACTGTCCTGTCTATTTGAGGGTGAGGTAATTAAGGTACTGATAATTACATACTATGAAGTTGGAGTTCTTGTCCTCTAGTAGCATGACACAAGAGCCCACGATGTTGCCCCTAATGAGGATCTGGTACTTTTTGAAAGTTTGGTCACATGTCTTTGCAACTGTGTGATAGTGCGACAGAAGGAGAGAGTGGAGGCATTTACAGTCTACCTCGAATTTGCAGCTGTAGAGTCTGCCCAACAAATTGTCAGTAGATTGTTCAAACTCAGATGTGCTCCATAAATTGTAAACAAGACCAGGATGTACAGTGAAGCCCGTTAGGATGAAGCACAGTGCCACAGGTTTCCTGCATGACAAAAGGGATTAACTCCTATTGAAATTGCTTTGTTTGCTGCAGTAACTCTTCTGCAGAATTCTGCAGAGTTGGGATTCATCCTGGTGGGCTTCACTGCAATTTATTGAGCACTTTAGGATAATCTTAGGCTTGTAGCACCATAGTGCATTTGACTGTGTGAATTCCTATCCTAGAGGCACTCCCTTTATGTAAGTGCATATTATAAACTCAGAAAATGTACTTACATATACATTGTTTCAGCTTGTGCCTCATTGAGCAGGGTACAGAGGCAGAAGCACAGACCTTGATCATACAGATCCTCTACAGGACCACAAACCATCTTTGTTTACCCTCACAACTTGATTTGGTGCCAGGGGAAAAGCTTCTTTCCATCTCTTATTGTTGGACTGTGGCACATCTAATAAGGGAGAGTCTTGGAGATACAAGAAGGGCTGCATAACAATTACATGAGCAAAATGGTTGTGGGCAAGTCTACAGCATAACCATCAAGCCCCAGAGATTGTTCCAGTAAGAGCTGAACTGTTTATTTCCCTTTTTTGGGATAAAGTGAGAGAGAGGGAAAGATCCAACTTTATGTTATAGTGTCAGTAGAACTGGCCGTATCCATCTAGAAGCACACTTAAATATTCCTCTAGTGAAAGAGAAGGCTCGGTCTAATATGCATGGACCATCTCCACCCTTCCTCATGTGACCTGGGACACTAAACTGGGTTGAGGTTTCGAGGCCAAGAAGCTCCAGTGGTATAGAACTGTGTAGTGGCTGTAGGGTGGCAGTCTTCATGGAGACTTTCTGGAGACTGCACTGTTGCACCATCTGCATGCACCTCTCTAGGCTGAGGGAGGAGGTTGCTAGACTCAAGGCTGAGTTAGTTTTGGTTCAGAGGACCTACTCTCCCTACCAAAGGCCACCTAGTCTGCCACTGCTACCTTGGAGGTTGCCCAGAAGGAGGAGTGGCTGGACAACAGTGGGCTCAGGGAGGGTTAGGGTGGTGGAGCATAGAACACCCCCATCTGATACCAAAATGAAACACCTGTACCACACTGGCTGAGTGGTAATGTCCCACAGAAGCACCCAAAGTAGAGACTGGGGTGGGTGTAGGGGTTCTCTATAGTGGAGATGTCAAGGGGGGTAACAGAGGACCACAGAGGAGGAGAAGTGAATCCTGGTAGAAGACTCCATAGTGGGGTGGATACAGTTGGGGGAAGGCAAGGATGAGGAGAGGGAGATTATGTGCCTTCCTGGGGCCACAGCTTGCAGAGATGGAGAGCTGAACCAAAGGATTGCTGGGGCAGCAGGAAGGGAGGGACAGCTGGATGTCATTGTCAATCTAGGGACAAATGACCAAGCTAGGGATGAGCCAGCAATAGTTCAGGAGGTGTTTAGGGAACTGGGGAGGGGATATGGGTAAGCAGCATGATCTGTGACCTTCCCAGAGGTGCTACCTGTTTATAACGGGGGGAGAACAGGATTCTCCACACCAGGATCATCAATGCATGGCTGAAGAAATGATGCAGAAAGGACGGTTTTGGCTACATTGGGTGCTGGGGCCCCACTTGGAGGGATAAGGGCCTGTACAGGGATGTCCACCTGCATCCATCTAGGAGGGGAACTTTAGTCCTCAGTGAACGGTTTAAATGCTGCATTGGTGAGCAATTAAACTAGCTGAGGGGGAGGTGGAATGAGACAGAGAGACATAAACGGCCCCCCACACGGGCTCACGAGGTCAGTAATGGGAATCCGGATGAAGTGAAATCCCAAAAGGAACCAAATTACAAAGGAATCCAAGGGATAAAAGGAAAGAGAGATAGTAAATAAAATAGTGGAGGAAATAAAGAAGGGCAAATGGAAAATAAGGGGGGAGGGGTGGTAGGACAATCCAGAGAGGCAGTTGTTCAAATGCTCAAAGTCCGGGCCATAAGACTGCTGACCTAGAGGACACCATGGCAGATGTGGACCTAGACATAGTAGCAATTGCCAAGTCCTGGTGCAATGAAAACCAGGACTGAGATGTAGCCATACCATGGTATAATCTGTTCAGAAAAAAGAGGGTAGGTAAAAAACCGGGAAGAGTGGCCCTTTATGTCAGGGACAACATAAAAGCTATGGAAATACAGAGAAAGCAGGGAGGAGTTGAGATAGTGTGGTTTGCCCTGGAGTCACAGAGGGGGGACTCACAGAGCAGGGCCACTGTTTGCACAGGAGTGACTTACAGACCTCCAGCACGGGGGGGAGAAGTGGATAAAGATATGATGGAAGCAATCAAAAAGGATGGCATGCAAAAGGGAGATGTTGCTGGTAGGGGCCTTCAATCTACCGGATGTGGATTGCAGCCTACCAGCTGCGACAACAGTCAGAAGTAGGGATATCCTGGACTCCCTGCAAGTGGCATTCCTCAGGCAACTAGTTATGGATTCCATTCATAGGGGAGGCAATACTGGACCTGGTACTAAAAAACAGGGATGGCATTGCTGATGTTATAGTGGGTGGCCACCTGGGGGCCAGTGATCACTGTACAATGTGACTCAATATAAGAACTGGGCCAGAATGGAACTGAACTAAGACGAGGGTCCTGAACTTCAGGAGGATGGATTTTAAGAAAATGGGAGAATGCCTCAGGGACACCCTAGCAGGGATAGAGAAAGTGGGGGGGGGGGTCAAGGAACAATGGACAAAAATAAAGGGGGCATTGAAAAGCCAACAAATCTCTCTGTCAGGCAGGTTAACAAGAGGAATAGAAAAATGAGATCACTATGGTTATCTAGAGAAGTAATGGAGAAAGTAAGGGCAAAAAAAATAGCATTTGTTTATTTATTTAGGATTTAGAAGATACAAGAGGACACAGTAGGAGGAGGATAGAAAGAGTTACCAGGAGAAACAAAGAGATGCAGGGAGAGAAGTTAGTAGCACAAAGGCACAAACGGTGGACAACATTGCCCAGTCAGTAAAAGCAGGGGATAAAACATTCTTTAGCTATATAAGCGAGAAGATTTAGACCAAAGGAGAGATATAAATGCTAAAAGGAGAAGGAGTAGTTTGTGAGGTATAGGACCAATAAAAAGCTGACATATTGAACAATTACTTTTGTTCAGTATTTACAGAGGAAAGGGTAGGTGTGGAACAAAGATTTTATTTATTTTTATTTAGTTTTTGTTGACCGGGTAAGTGCGCTAGCCAACAAGTGACTATTTTCAGGCACGACCCGGGAGGTACAGTTACAGAACACAGTGATACATAAGAGATTACACAAAGCAGGATACATTTGCAGGATACATAAGAAATTACACAGAGCAGGATACATTTGCAAAGGACAAAGTCACACAGTGTAGTCAAGCATAGCAATAAGGATAAAATTACATGTATTCAGTTGTTGAGAACTAGGGGGGAGGTGGTAGGGACAGGTGTAAGGGTAGGGCAGAGAGACGGAGACAGGGGGTGGTGGCTTAATAGCAAAAAGGGAGGACAGGAGGGAGGTTAAGCGCCGCGCGGCATTAGTTGGAGAAGGTTACCACCCAGGCCGGACGGTGGAACCGGAATCGGAAAGAGAGACGGAGAGGTCGGGAACAGGACAGTGAAGCTATGGGCAAAAACAGAGAGGAGAGGGTGATGTGCAGGGAGGGCAGTGGGGGACTCAGGTGCAAGTGCGCGGAGGATTTGAACTAAAGGAATGGGGAGGGAAGGGTAGGTGGGGAAGGCAGGTATGGGGAAAGGGATGAAGGGCATGGAACAGATAGGGAAATGAGGGGTAGGGAGATAGAGTGCACCTAGTAAGAGGCAGCGAGCAGAAGAAGGAGGAGGACAAGAGGCAGGCGTGAAAACGCATTGGCGGGTAGAGTAGCAACTCATGCTGCCTCGGTGGAACTACGAGACGGCAGGAGAGAGAGGAGTCACGCAAACTGGTGGAGGCGGATAAAATAGGAGAGGGAGGGGTGAGGACTGATATAGGGAGAAGAGGGAAGAATAAAAGAAGGAGGGAAAGCTGGCAGGAGAGGGGCAGAAGGTGAAAGAAAGGTAGGAAGGGCGGCAAGTTACGGCATTAGCGTACAAGGTAGCAACCTGTTACCGCCGGTGGAACCGAAAGACGGCAGAGAGGGGAGTGGAGGGGCGATTAGAGGGGAGTGAGGCGGCAAAGAGCAGGAGAGGGAGGGCAGGAAAAGGAGGGGTAATGACGGGTACTGGAGAAATGGCTATGGGAAGGAAGAGAGCGGGCTGGGAAAGTAAGTGTAACAGGAACAGAGGGTGCAGGATAAGGAATGAAGGTGGGGAAAACAGCTCAGGAGCGAGGGCAAGCTAAGTGACTAGGCAGTAATTAGAGAGCTTTACAATTGGCATCAGAACAACGTTATACAGTATCAACAAACATGAAACATAAAAGCAAAAAACAACCAAGAATAAAAAAAGCACAAGTGTCTATAATACATAATAGGGGAGGGGAGGAGAACAGGTTAGGAGCATGGGATTCAAGAGGGATCAAAACAAACACATTTGTCCATCCGAGGTAAGGAAAGCTCTGAGATTGTGCTAAATGCATCATGAGAAGGAGCATTTCTTAGTCCCTGGGGCAGCAAGTTCCAAAAGTGAGGGGCAGTATAACTGAAGGCCTCGAGCCCTTTTTATGTGCAGAGAGGAATATTCAATAAGGACTTGTCAGAGGATCTAAGGTCCCGTGAAGGTATAACCGTTGGAGTAGTTTAGAGCTCAGCTGGCTTTGATGCTCTGATGATGGTGTCCAAAAGGTTGCAGAGGTAATATTGCCTGGTGGAGGAGGGAGATAGCCAGCCCAGGTCTTTGTATAGCTGACAATGGTGCTTCAGGCGGATGCTTTAGCCGTGATACCTGCAAACATTGTTGAAGGTGGTGTCCCATTGGTGCAGAGCAGTTTTGCTGGCCATGGTTAGGATGGGAGCACCATAGGTGAGGGTTGGTAACAGGATTCCTCTAGCAATTGCAGTTTAGCGGCAGGGGTAAGCAGGTAGTTAGTCCTGTAAGCAGCCCCTAGCTTACAATTGACAGATTTACAAGTTTCCTGGATGTGCAGCTTTAGGTCAAGATTTTGGTCAAGGTGAATGCCCAAGTAGAAAAGAGCTAACAGACTCAGAGGGTTACCATTAATGTCAGGCACAGAGAGAGAAGAAGAGCAGGTTCTTAATTTGTGTGGGGATCCAAATAGCATGGCTTTAGTTTTATTGGAGTTAAGGACAAAGCGTTGGTGTAGCCAGCGCTGCACCAAGTGGAAGTCTGTGGTAGGCAGCATTCAGGTTGGTGATATTGTCAGAGTGGGCATAGATGACCAGGTCATCAGCATAAAGTAGTGAGTGGCCAGGGATTTACTACATCAGGAGATTGTTTACAAATAGTGAAGAGGAAGGACCGAGAATGGAGCCCTGAGGGGCGCCAATATTGATAACAGCACTGTCAGAGATCTGAGTTGAATTTCACTGCTTGAGTCCTGTTGGCAAGGTAGCTGCTGAACCAGGTAGTGACAGGGTAGGAGAAGCCCAGATTTCTGAGGGAGGCAAGTAGTAAGGATGGTCACAAGGTCGAACGCTTTAGTGAGGTCGATGAAAACAGCCCTGTTAGCTTCCCTTTGTCCATGTTGGTAAGAATGTCAGAGGAGAATTTTGACAGTAGTCATGGTGCTGTGGTGTTTCTAAAGCCGTTGTGCTGTATTGAGTAAGTTGGAGTTTTCAACGAATTCGTAACTTGAATAGAGACTAATTTCTAAGGATCTTGCTAAGGACTGATAGTATAGCAATTGGTCTGTAGTTGGTCGTGTCATTTTGCTGCCTTTTAAACACGGAGTAATTCTGGCAGCCTTCCAGATTTCAGGACAGAGCCATTGGAGAGGGATAGGGTGAAGATTCTAGCTATAGGTCCAGATATGAGGTGAGCAGCCATCTTTAATAGGCAGGGTTCCATTCCATCAGAGCCGGGCTGGTATTGTCAGAGATAGCCTTGAGCAGCTTGAAGACTTGATGCCTGGTGACCGCTTGAAGTAGAATGGTTTAGATGAGGTAGGTGAATCGCCAGGGAATGTTGAGTTCAGTTGTGTAGCAGGAGATTGAAGGGAAGCTGTGTAGGCAGATAGGTCGAAAACTGCTGGTTAAACGCTTGCAATAGTGAAGGAGTCATTACAGTGGACACCTTGCAGGACCATTTCTGAGGGGTGACAGCTTGTGAGATCCTAAAAAGTTTTAATGTGGCTCCAAAATTTTCGAGGGTCGTTGGAGGAGTTAGTCAGCAGGTTTTGACAGTATATGCTTTAGCCTGCCTGATGCACCTTTTGCAATCATTTCTATACTGCTTGTACAGGATAAGATCCAGGGGAGCTTAGATTTTTGTATTGTTTCCATTGCTTATCTCGGACTTTTAACTTACATAGGAGTTCTTTATTTAGCCATCTTTGGACTGCTGACCTCTGACTCTTCTTTTACCTTTGGGAGGTGTTTCTTTGTACTTCGCCAAACTTGGTGAGAAATATGTTAAGAGCAGTGTCAACATTGGAGGTGGAGAAACGCCAGTCCAGTCTATGTCAGATATGTCAGATAAGAAGGCTGGTATCGAGGGCAGCATAGTTAGTGAAGGTAATCAGTCGTGGTTGAGGAGCAGGCGGTGGGCAGGCGCCAGTGACAGAGCGTTGGTGAGTGATCTGTAAGTGAGTCAGCCAGGACGGTAGCTTTGGAAACATGATCCGTCTATTTGAAAGGATCCAGTCCAGTAACCACCCTGATAGTGAAGACGGGTTCTAGTGCAGATAGTTATAAGTTGGTGAAAATTGTGCTTCTGGATCAAAGATGCAAGGAGATTGTGATGTGGGCCCAGCCAGTCAGGTTCAAGTCACCGAGGAGGAGTGTTTCATTTGTTTTACATTTTGAGAAACGTACTGCAGTAGGTTCTGGAGACCGCTCAGCCCACTGGTTGGCGGGTTATACACACAAACGATATGTAGGTGTTTCACACCCGAGTGTCAGGGTTGCATGCAGCGCTCACATAGCATGAGGGAATCAGGGTTAGGTAGGACGCTAAGAGACAGATGACTTTATAGTAAATAGCGACCCCACCCCCAGCTTGGACCCAGATCGATCTCATGAAGAATATTATACCCAGGTAGAGGGCAGGAGGTATCGGATACAGTAGGCTCTAACCAGGTTTCGTGAGGCATAGTATGTCAGGATCCACCAACTTAGCCCAGGCTTCAAGTTCAGCCAGGTGACTCAGGAGGCTTCTAATGTTCATATGGGCTAGTACCAGGCCTTTTAGTGCTAGTTGAGGTAGAGAGTGGGGTGCAGAGTTTGGGACCAGGGTTAGATTCAATATCAGCAGATAGCAGGAGGAGCCTCTGAGCCAGGTGTATAAACATGTCTACAGGGAACATGCCTGGCTTAATTTTAGGTATACGACTGCCCAAGAGATAGAAGTGGAGGGATAGGTAGGTACAACCCCTTTTGAGTAGTATAAGTATAAGTACATAACAGGAGAGACAGGAGTATATACCTGGTGGTTAAGTCACAAGCCAAAAGATAAGATGACAATGGCATTAAAGGAAGGGAGGCGGACACTAGTCCTTTTACAGAGGATACAGTCCTCAAGGAACTAGCACAATTAAAAGTAGACAAGGCAATGGGACCTGATGGGGTGCATGCTAGGATACTAAGGGAGCTCAAGGAGGTGCTGGCTGCACCTCTGACAGCTCTGTTCAACCTATCACTAGAAACAGGGGAGGTTCTGGGGGACTGAAGGAGGGCAGATGTGGTCCCACTACACAAAAGTGGAAATAGGGAGGATGCAGGAAATTACAGACCTGTCAGCCTGACTTTGGTAATGGGTAAAGTAATAGAATTGCTACTGAAGGAAAGGTTTGGGGAATACTTTGTAACCAGTGGATTACAGGATCTGAGGCAACATGGTTTCACAGGGGGGAGGTCTCAACAGACAAACCTGATTGAGTTTTTTGACTGGGTGACCAGGGAAGTGGAACAGGGAGGAGCAGTAGATGTGGCCTACCTGGATTTCAGTAAGGCCTCTGACACCATTTCACATAGAAGACTTGTGCGCAAGTTGGGCAACCTTGGAGTGGGTCCAAAACTAGTAAAATGGGTAAGAAGTTGGCTAAGCAATAGTAGTGAGAGGGTGGTGGTAAATGGGGTCCACTCTGGAGAAGGCAAGGTGACCAGCAGGGTGCCACAGGGGGGTCAATATTAGGCCCAGTCCTCTTCAGTGTCTTTATTAGTGACATTGCAGAAGGGCTGGAAGGGAAAGTATGTCTGTTCACAGATGACACAAAAATCTGCAACAGAGTGGACAAAACATGGGGGGTTGGCAGAATGAGGGATGATATGAAAAAGCTGGAAGAATGGTCAAGGGAATGGCAACTGGGTTTCAATGCAAAAAAGTGAAAAATCATGCACTTGGGACACAGAAACAAGGGGCAACGTACCAATTGAGCAGGGAGGGGGTTAGCAACCACAAAAACAGGTAAGGGACATTGGGGTAATAATTTCTGATGACCTGAAGGCAGCCAAGCAGTGTGATAAAGCAGTTGGGAAGGCTAGTAAGATGCTTGGGTACATTGGGAGGGGCATCACCAGCAGAAACGGGGAGGTATTATTACCCTTGTATAGATCACTGGTAAGACCCAACCTCGAGTACTGTGTCCAGTTCTGAAGGCCCCACCTCCAGAAGGACATAGATAGGGTGGAGGTGGTACAAAGAAGGGCTACCAAAATGGTGCAGGGCCTGCATCAAAAACCCTATGAGGAAAAACTCAAGGAACTAAATATGTACTCTCTAGAGGAAAGGAGGCAAAGGTGGAATATGATAGAAACATTCAAAATACCTCCCATGTATTAATAAGGTACAGGAAGGTACCATATTTCCATAGGAAAAGATGCTCCAGGCAAGAGATCACACTATGAAGCTGGAGGGGGAGAGATTTAGAGAACATGTAAGGAAATACTTCTTCACAGAGAGGGTGGTGGATGCTTGGAACAGCCTCCCAGCAGAGGTGGTGGGTGCTAAAACAGTAGCAGTATTCAGGCATGCATGGGATAGAAACAAGGGGACCTTACAAATAAGGCAATATGGGGGGGGACCAGAGATTGAGTAGGGTCTGCGGTGGCACAGTAGGTAGGGAACATGGGACAGACTAGGTGGACCAAGAGGTCCTTATCTCCTAATAACTTCTGTGCTTCGGTTTCTATGATCAGGCACCATGCTGCTGTGCTTATCCTGGTTCATTGTTTGGCCCAGTTCTTTGGGGATAAGGCAATTTTTCAGTGGGTGGTGGAACTGGGGAGTTTCACACCATGTACCATGTGGAAAATAACAGTACCTGAGAGATCATGTTGCAGGTGCCATGGTCCACTGACTTGAGTGCCCAGCCATTGCTGCTTCCTCACAGCTCACAAATTCCTCAGCCTGTTTTACATTAGTGATGGGGCAGAGTAGCTGTCCAGTTTCTGAATGCAGAGTTTGGATGGATGTTAATGAAAAGAGCGCCATCCTGTCCTGTACAAACTTGCCCTCAGGTCAGAACATTTTTGTCACTCCTTCTGCAGCTGCAGACTATAGTCAGGGTAGAGTGACACCCTTGCCCCATCCAGCATGATAGATCCTTTGGTTTCAATCAATCAATCGATCAATCAATCAATCAATCAATCAAAACTTTATTTAACCAGACATAACACCATTGAGCAAACTCATTTTCAAAGTGGTCCTGGACAAAAAGACACATGCATGGTAAACAAGGAAAATACAAAAACAACAGCAGGCATAGAAAACATTGTACACATAATATATGGTCATAAGAAGTACAAGTTAAATCAAATCTAGAACAATTCTAGTATATTCTCACACCAGCGTAAACAGTATAAAAGGTCTCTAGAGTGCACCCTGGAGTAAAAAAGCAGTCAGACAGCCAGCCCGGTGGCACTGAGGGTTGAGGCACTGGATGCCACACCTCACTCCACACTGACGATCTGGGTTCAGAACGAACTCAGGACAGCAGGGGTCGGCAGGGGCGGAGAGGGATTGAGTGTCCGTGGACTGCTCTCCCTCTCTGGGGGAGGGGGGTCACCAGTTGTCGGCACACTAGTGACCTCTGGTGGAGGCTGAGGGGGTGGTTTGCTGGCACTGCACAGAAGGCGGTGGGCTTGGGGCATGGCGCCAGGAGGGAGTGCGTGTGGACGTGTGCTCGCTCCCTCCATTGGCATCACTGCACACCCCAGCCCACACCAAGCCAGGAAAACTGAAAAAATGGCTCCAGTCATGGCAGCATGATGGCCGTCTCTATGGAGGACCACTTGGATCTGAAGGTGCATGGCACATACTGGTTTCTGGTATGGTGGATGGGCATGGGGGGCTCTCCACCGCCCCACCACGGGGGGCAAGCCATGGGGGTAGAAGCTGCGGGACCTGAATGGGAGCTGGAGGATCTTCAGGATGGCGGCTGGATGACCAAAGGGATGCCATGACATCAAGGTAGGCAGACTGGGGCCAGCGGAGAAAAAAGACCAAAACAAAAAAAGCAGTCAGGAAGGGTATCTGGGAGTGGAAGCAGAAGCAAAAAAAGAAAAAAAGGGGAAGGGGAAAGCTACCGAAGCAGGAAACAATTTGCAGTTGAAGAAAAGTGCCAGTGTTAAATGGGCAAAGTTAAGGTTGAAAGAAGCTAAAACAGCAACAAATGGCCTACAAGGGTCACCTGTAACAGTTGCAGGATTCCCTCAGGTAACCTGCTATCAGGGATTTGAAAGTGAAGGGACCCAGAATGGTAGTGATCCTTAAGGATCTTTGCATAGTTTTCTTTAAGGAGGGGAGAGAGAGAAGATAATAGCAGCTGAACTATGCCATGTCTTTATCCTAGGTATGTAATAGCTGATTAGTGAGAAGCATCTCAAACTGTATGACCCCTTGGCATGCTCATATAAACTAGTGATATAAGCTGGCAGTTTATCAGGAAGTGCCCTGTAAAACCAGAAAAGAGCATTTCTTTGCCTCCTCAACATAACGGAAAACCAACCCAACTCCTCATACAGAAGGCAGTGATGGGTGTGTGAGGGTGAATTCAGGATGAACCTCAGAGCACGATGATAAAGGGTGTTGAGTTTACAAAGTGCTGAGTTAGGACAATTACTGTAGAGTAAGTTTGGGATGCCCTGAGAATTGCTTCCCGGTCTTGATACCTGAGAAATTTTATGAGGCAGTGTCTGGGCTTCTCTCCTGCTTTCAGCTACCAACCAAGGGTCTGATGGTCTCATTTGACCTCTAAAGTATGCCCCAAAGCTCATAGGCCCAGATTCTCAAGAAACCATTTCATAATGAAGGTTTTAGGGTCAACACTTTCAAGACCCTCTGAGAGTCTTATGATCTGGACATTCTTCCTCGTGGCTCTGTTGTCTTGGTCATTGACCTTTGCAGTTAGTGCCTGAACTGTGTCATAAATTATTTGCATTCCCGCTGCTAGTCTGCTGCCTGGGCTTCTACATTGCCAACCCTTTCTTCAACTTCTGAGAGCCAGAGAACAATGAGTTGCAGTTGTTTCAGCAATCCACTTGATTACTCTTTGGAGAGGAGTTATTTGGGCAGTCATATTAACAAAGTCCACCTTCATTTCAGCCCAGGAGTTGATTGAGGCCACCAGAGCATTATCATGTTGCACTGCTGGCATAGTTGCTGTTTTTTCAGTTGTGGCATTTCTCACTAAATAGCTGGAATGGGCCTGAGTCTCGGGTGGAAGACCAGCATTGTTTGCCTCTCCACAGCCTTGGAAGTTCAATTGAGGTTTTTCTGGCTTTTCAGATTGTTCATGCTGTGAGGGGTTGAATCTAGTAAGAGAGGATGCAATGTTGAAAGGATCTTCCTGATATTGCTTTGTGGGGAGCTTATCTACTACATGTCTGCCATCTTTGCTTTTATTATACAATATTTAATGGGAAACTGGCTAACAATGCACCAAATTCAAGAATAGGGTGAGCTTGAACCCAATTAATTACATAGCTCTGAGCCTTGCCTCATAGTGCTTGGTAAAGTGTTTGAGCTGATCATAAAATATGTAATGGTTCAGAACAAGTAAGAAATTAATTAATAGCACAAAACATGGTTTTACAAGAAGACAATTCTGCCAAAACAACCTGATTGCCTTCTTTGAAAATGCAGCCATGGAAATGTATTTATTTACTTGTTCATCATAGTTAAAAATGTACTTTTGTTGATAATTAATACTATCTCAACTTCTCCCCCTCCCCATTCACTCTAATCCTTCTGCCCCTTTTCCTCCCCCATTCTACCTCTTCCCTCCTACAAACTGCCTCAGCAACTGTGACCACTCTTGTTTAATAATCTTAATCAAAATTTTGTACTATGTGTTTTACTGTATTATCCTGTGTTATTATCTCAATCAAAATTTTGTACTGTATTGATCCTATCTGTGCTTTCATGTACCAGTTGTCTTATACTCTGTAACTACGACTTGGAACCTTTGTAAAAGCACTCCTCAGCTCAAAGGTATCAATCCGAAACTCACATAAATAGAAATAAATAAATAAAATATAGATACTGCATATGTATTTACTTATAGATAATGCTAGTGTTGTGGATTTAGTCTATTTGGATTTCAATGAAGCCTTCAGCACCATAACACATGAAAAACTCATGGAAAAAGTACTATAGCACAGTGTGGAGTCAGCAAAATATATAGGCAGTGGAAAGCATATAGACTCGCAGGTAGGAAACATTGAGAGGTACTGGGTGGTCAACAGAGTATAGGAATGTACAAAGTAGAGTACCATAGGGGAATAATGGGTCTGCTTCATTTTAAAGGTGATAGGAAACAGGTTTTATACCACTAGATGCCCTCCACTTGTCCTTTTAGTGTCTAACCAATAATCTGATATTTTTTTGATATTTGTTGTTAAATTAACAATATAATTTTGTTGCCTTTGCAACTACCCTGAATCTCACTCTCCTCAGTAGTTGGTGCACTGCCTTTTCCTACGGCCTGAGCATTCTGTAACATCAATAATAACATTCCAGGCCATTCAGATGAATAGCATGGAATGCTGTTATTGATGTCATAGAATGCCTTAGAGATATGGAAAGAAGGCCGGCCCAGTGGCACTGAGGGTTGAGGCGTTGGATGCCACACCTCACTCCACGCTGGTGACCCGGGTTTGGGAATGGACTTGGGTGGCCAGGGATCAGCAGGGAAGGAGAAGGACTGAGCATCCGTAGACTGCTCTCCCTCTCCGGGGGATGGGGGTTCCCAGTCATCAGTGCTCCAGTGACCTCTGGCGGAGACTGGAGGGTGGTGTGCTGGCACTGTAAGACAGGGGTGAGCTTGGGGCATGATGGTGGTAATGAGCATGTGCGGATGTGTGTGCACCTCCTTCCATTGGTGTCATTGCATGCCCCAGCCCACATCAGAGAAAAAGGGAGAGTGTGGCGCTCAGTCACAGCAGCTTTATGGCTGTCTGAGAAGCTGGCTGGCCCTGGGGGCACCACTGCCCAGATGCTGGATCCTTTGTCGGTGGGGAGTAAGGGGGATTCCCTGCCACCCTGCTGTGGGGGGGTGCAAGCCGCGGGGGTAGATGGTGGTGGGGACTTCAATGGGGCCAGGACAGAGCCAGATGGTGGCCGGAGACAGGTGGATGCTGTGACGTGAAGAGGCAGACCGAGAGCCACAAAGTAAAAAGTACTAACTAAAAAAGAAAAAAAAAGAACAGCAGCTGGAGAGGAGAGTGAAATTCTGTGTAGATCTGAGGGTAACCTAAATCTAGATTATTTATTTATTTAAAAAAATGGTCAAAGCATAACTGGCATAGAAATGAAGATAGAAGAGCAGTGAACTATATAAAAATTAGGGATGGGTAGGTACTAACATACCCAACCCTCAAGAGTACCCGCAAGTGCCTCTAAAGTACCCTAAAAATACCTGGATGAAAACTGAGTAGTTTGGTCAGGTTCAGTAGTGACTACCTGACCCATTCTACTATCTGATTACCAGACCCTGACCATAACAAAAATCATGTAAAAGACTGTTTCTTTTTTGGATTATTACACTGTTTGTTAGGTGCCCCAAGCCATTATACCCATGGTGGCATTGCTGAGGCAGATATGAAAGGCATGGCTGCTCTTAGCAAGCCTGCTGCTGTTTCCAAAAATTATACCCATGGTGGACATTTCTGAGATAGGTACGGAGGCACAGCTGCTGTGAGTGAGCTTGCTGCTGTTTCCAAAAATTATACCCATGTCAGGCATTGCTGAAGCAGGTATGAAGGCACAGTGCTCTGAGTGAGGCTGCTGCTGTTTGCAGAAATTATACCCATGGTGGGTATAAAAGTTACATAATATAAAACTGATGACTGACAAAAAAGAACTAAGAGTAGTGAGGCACATGTGGTTGGCATGGTTGCAGTTGTGATGGTTCTATTCATTTCATACACAACCAAGTCTTCATATTCAGTATCACTGTTTGCAGGCTGTTGTTCATGTTCAGGGTCAGAATTGCATAATGTAGTGTTTGCAACAATTGGGAAATTGTCAGCATTCATTTTGAGAAATGTAAGCTGATCCACATTTACAGGACTTAGCAATGTTCTGTGGTCAGTGACTATTCCTCCAGCTGCACTAAATATGCATTCTGAATATACGCTTGAAGGTGGACAACAGAGGTACATTATTGCAAGATTTTATTATTTGCTTCTAATAGAGTAATTGCTCTTCCTTGAGACCAGTCATAGTATGATCTGCAAAATACTCCAGGATCACTGTGCCTCTTGAGATGGTTACCAGTCTGGCAGATGAAGCAGCTGCACTTTCTTTACAAGATACTAGTCCATGTTGTTGCAGAGACTCAGCAGCGATTTGCCCTTCTGATCCTGAGCACAGGATGCCCAAGAAGTAGCTGTAGATGGCCTTTTCCTCACTGACACTGGTAATTGTGAAGAATTGATAGATATGTTATTGTCTGTGCCAGAGGTGCACTCTGTTCTGCAGGGTTTGACTGCTCTACCATCAGTTAATGGTGTTGGTGGGACAATGTCAGATTTGGTTATTAGAATATCTTTCTAATATTCAATGTCTTCCACTGCAGGAAGGATGGCTTCAGTGTTTCACTTAAAGCGGGGATCTAGCAACATAGTCAACACATAAGTGTCATTCTTATACATGGCCTTTATTCTCTAATGAGTCAGCAATCTAAGACTCAAGTCATCTGCCAGCAGTGGCGTCTTCTTTTGACTGAAAGTCTTTCTTTAAGTCATCAAGAAAAATGTGAAGAAAACTTATTTGAGGAAGAATTTTGACTCAGAGTTGCATGGACATAATGTGTGGCAGCCTCAAATGGTTCCAATAAGGTGACCAAAGATTCAACTAGAGTCCAGCTGCTGGAACTGAACATGATGTCCACTTTACCTATTGGATTCTGCATTCTGCATGGTGTATTCATGTTCAGCTTTTTTCTGTTCAAGAAGCCTTTCCAACATGGAAAATATTAAATAACAGTGAGTTGGAACTTCCAACTTTAATGTATGCAATGGTAAGTTGTTTGACCTCTGCAGCCCTTCAGAATGTTTGTGCTTTCATAGAATAGCTGAAATACCCACATGTTTTCCTAGCAAGACCTAACAGGTTTTCAGTATTTCTGTTTCCATTTAAGAAACTATGGATGAGAAGTTTTAAACAATTTGCAAAATAAGGTAGGTATTGGTAGTTTCCAAGTCTAAGAGCTTTGACTATGCTGGCACCATTATCTGACACTATGAACCCTGAAGATAAGGAATATGGAGTAAGCCATTTCTGGAACTGATTTTGCAGCTCCTGCAAAATATTCACAGCACTGTGGTTTTCCTCAAAAGTGATGACACATAATAAAGCCCGCTTCCTACTGTTTACAGTAGAGAGGGTATTATTACTTTCTGACTAGCACAGCACATACTGCTGCATATCTTCAGGCTACAGAGGACACAGACTTAAGGGGAGGATCAGAGACTGTGAAAACAAACATTAACCTTTCTTTTACACTCCCACTATAGGTGCAGGCTAAATAAGTATACTGCCACTCACCATTGTGTAACCTTTTTCCATCACAGTGGGGAAGACGGTCCAGATGGGTCACAGGCTGGAAAAGCAGGTCTGATCATCCACATTAACTGATTGTTTTTCTCCCAGTACAAGGAAGGCACTGTTGGACCCCCCTTCCCACCCCCATTCCCACCCAGCCCATGCTCATCTCACTTTATACTACTACCAGGGTTGGATTACCTGCCTAAAGAGGAAGGGGCAGGGCTTACTGAAGAGAGGGGGATGAGCTAAAAGATAAAAAAAGATTATTTCCCTCCTTTTTTTTTCTTTAGCTTCTTTACGTCCTCTCTAGCTTTCTTTTGTCCTCATACCACAGGTCAGCCAACAATGGACATTGCCAACTGCCAGTACTGTGGGACCCTCTTCAGTAGAGCAATGGTCCGGGGGCTGGGTCACTGTCCAATATGCTGGAAAAAAAGGTGACCTAAAGGCTCAGCTTTGGGCTGCATGGGATGAAATCAGCTGCCTCCAATTCAAATTGCAAAGTACCAAGTGTCATGATACTCCTTCTCTATACCACCAAGGCCACACAAACGTATCTCTCTTACAGAGGACATCTGGGCTGGGGGGGTGGCAGGTGGTCAGGAGGCATGGAGGCAGGACCCAAACAATATACCCAAACAATCCTATGCCACTACAAACAGCAAACAGGTACCAACCACTACACATCTAACTCTGGCAACAAGACAGAGGAGGAAACAGACCAGCAACAATCTGAATACATTACAGCACTGTATAAACAAGGCACATTAAAAAGAAAAAGCAGCAAAAAGAAACTCATTGACCAGGGAGCAGTGCCTGCTGGACATCTTCCAGGATGCATTCCTTTCCCAGTTGGTGGCCGACCCAATGAGGGATGGTCATATCCTGGATCTGGTCCTGTCAGACTGTGAACTGGTTAGGAACCTAGTGGTAGGGGACCCACTGGCAGGGAGTGATCATGCCATGGTCTGGTTCTCCCTGGACCTGGGGGAGGAAAAAAGTGTACCAAGTCAGTGGCAGTTGATTTTAGGGGATGGACTTCAAGGGTATGGAGAGATCCTCAAGGGACATTTGGAAGGGATCAGGCCAGACATGAGCACTGACAGGTGGGAGATTATTAAAAGAGGGCTTCTGGAAGCTGTCGAGGCATGCACAAAGGCCTGACACAAGTTTGGTAGGACCAGATGGCTGTGCTGGTGGACCAGGGTGGTCCAGGAAGTGGTGAGGGAGAAGAGAGCAGCTTATAGTTAATACAAGCCATCACATGGGGCAAAGGACAGGGGAAGTATGACATGCTTTCCAAAAAGATAACCACGGTGGTGAGATCAGCCAAGGTGAGGACTTAGCAGAGGTTGGCACAGGGGATCAAGAGAGGTGATAAAGGGTTCTTTAGGTATATCAGGGAAAGAAGGAACTTGAAGGGGCAGATCAGCAGACTTGAGGTCAGAGAGGGGGTGGGCAGAGGAGGTTGGGGAGCAGGCAGAGGTACTAAATGATTACTTTGCCTTGGTCTTCACTAGGGATGATGGAGGGACAGCACCTTATGGGGAGGAGGGTTAGATTTGAAGAAGGGGAGGAGGTCAAGGATGTTGAAATTTCTATTGGTAGGGTGAGGGAAGCCCTTAAGTCCCTGAAAACAGACAAGGCACTGGATCCAGATGGCCTGCAAAACAGGGTGTTAAAGGAAATGGCAGGTATCCTTGCTGCACCCCGGTGGGCCTTTTTATCACCTCCCTTCAGCTGGAGTGGGTGCCTCAGGATTTGAGGATGGCCCACATCATGCCTATCCAAAAAGGCGGCTCACATGAGGAGCTGGGTAACTACAGACCTGTCAGCCTGATGTCAGTGGTAGGCAAAATGATGGAGTCTTTATTGAAAGAGAGGCTGGAGGTGTTTCTGGAGGCATAGTGCCACTTGGTTGATCACCAGGATAGCTTAGTTCATGGCGAATCATGTCAGACTAACCTTGTGGAGTTCTTTGACTGGCTGACAAAGGCACTAGACCAGGATAGGCTGGTGGATACCCTCTTTCTAGACTTCAGCAAGGCATTTGATTTGGTGCTATACCCTTGGCTGCTGGACAAGCTGGTGGACATGGGGGTGGGAGAATGGATGGTTAGGTGGATAGGAAGCTGGCTGACTGGGCAGTTTCAGAGGGTGATGATCAGGGGGGAGGTTTCCTCTCCAAGGAGGGTCATTAACGGGGTACCACAGGGGTCAGTGCTGGGTCCACTCCTCTTTAACGCATACATTTCAGAAATCAGAAGTGGTATCAGGGGTGAGATGAGCCTCTTTGCAGACAACTCGAGGCTGGGTGCGGTGGTGGATGGGGAGGAGGGTAGAAGAGCCCTTCAGGGGGACTTGGAGACAATGGAGAGGTGGTCTCGCATCTGGAAACTGAGTTTTAATGCTAAGAAATGCAGGGTTCTCCACTTGGGGCTTAGGAACCCAGCTCATGAGTACTTTCTGGGAGGGGAGAAACTACAGGCTTCAAGAGGGTAAAAGGACCTTGGGGTGGTTGTGGATGCCAAAATGAACAGCTCTGAACAGTGTAGGAGGGCTGCAGCCAAGGCAAATAAAATGCTAGATGCATCACCAGGAGGATAACCTCTAGAAGGCGGGAGGTGCTCCTCCCACTGTATAACTGCCTGGTTAGACCACATCTTGAATACTGTGTGCAGTTTTGGCATCCATACCTGAAAAAGGACATTACATTCCTTGAGAGGGTTCAGAGGAGGGTGACCAGAATGATATCGGCTTGGGGGAGATGTCCTATGAGGACAGACTTGAGGAGCTCAACTTGTATTTCTTGGAGGAGAGGAGGGACAGAGGGGATATGATCAAGGTCCTTAAATACTTAAAGGGGTTAAATAGGGAAACCCTGACAAGGTGTTCCAGCTGAGGGAGGTGGGGGCCACCAGGGGGCACTCCATGAGGCTGGTTGGTGGGTGGCTCAGGGTGGAGTCTGGGGATGCTACTTCATGGAAAGGGTTGTGAATCCCTGGAACATGCTGCCTGCAGATCTGGTGGCTATAAATACTGTGGAAAGCTTCCAGAGGGGCTGGGACAGGAATAGGGGAAGCTGAAATTGAGTAATGCTGGATCTGTAGGTGCACCCCCAATGTGGGATGGGGCTGGGGAGGGCTTACGGGGGAAAGGGGAGGGCAGCAACAGCACCCTGACTGGGGTGTTGATTCCTGAGTAGACTTGATAGACCATTAAGTCTACTCTGCTGGCAACTTAGTATGTTAGTATGTAAACTCGTCATCATAGGGGACTCCATGATTTGTGGCATGGATCGTGACCTGATACAGAATGACCATACGTACATGGCAGTCAGATGTCTCCCGGGAACATCAGTGTGGATGGACACAAACCACATTGTCAATATAATACACAAGGAAGTCAGGGACACAAACGTTCTTCTCCATATAGGGACCAATGGTTCTATGTCATAATGGCGATCGTGGAATAGCAATCATTGTTTGGGCAAGTGCACATCATTGAAAATAAATAATGCAATGTACACTCACAGCAACTACAAAACAGGTGATGATTTTCTGTTATGCTGGGGGCTGCATCCCCCTGCACTACCCTACTTAAAGATTCTCAACTCCGGGGGGGTGCATGTCGCGGGGGATGTAAAACTTAAAAAAATTTAAAACCAGACCGAACACAAAAAGCAATCATGCCCCAGACCTGAACCCAGCACACTCCCAACCCCAGCCTGCCACCCTACCCACCTTGCCACATGGCCAGCTCAGGAGCCAACCACCACACTACACCCCACGTACTCTCCCTCCCCTTCCACTCATCGCTCAGTGTGGTCCCTCCCCCCCATACACACATAGATCCTGTCACCATAGTCACTCAGCCCTATCCTGTCAGTACCCTGCCAGGTAGCCCAGAACATAGATGCCATGATTGAGTCACCCTTTTTGCAGTCACTCAATCATGGTCGCCATGTTCACTGGATACTGGGACCAATTACTTCACTAGCAAATCAGTGGATTAGGTCAGGAAACATTTAACCCAATTAGGGGAAAAATTAGCTCATCTTTCATTTGGCCTTGCCTTTTCTGAGGTTCTGCCTATATGGGGAAAAGGGGGAAGCAGGCAGAAAATCAAAGAAATGAAAATAGGCAAACTTAACATCTGAATGAAAGATTGGTGCCACACTAAAGGGTACCACTTCATCAGAAACTGGCAGAACTTTTGGGAGAGGGAGTTCTTCAAGTTCAGTGGCCTCCTCCTAGTAAAGAAGGGTGTTAGAGCACTGGGCCAAAAATTTGTCATACACATGGGACATTTAAACTAGCAAATGGGGAGATGGCGGTAGCACCCATATCCTATCGAGGGGAACTAGTCACCCCTCCCCCATCAACTAGGAGGAAAACTACAAAACATAATTGCGAAAATGCCACAGGAGAAATAAGGAATACAACTCAGGAAGGCACCAACAAAGACTACTACAAAAGTAAAAAGGGTAGCCAGCAGGGAAGGGACATCTGTGCAGTCAATAAAGATATTATGGTATGGAAAGCAATGTATTCAAATGCACACAGTCTAGCAAACAAAATCCCAGACTTCACCACCACAATAACTGAGACAGGACTGGACTGGGATGCCATAACTGAAACTTGGTTCACCAATAACCATACTTGGGATACAACTATCCCAGGGTATAACCTGGTTAGGAAGGCCCATACTGGGAAAAAAGGGGAGGGGTAACTATTTTTGTAAGGGATGATATAAATGCCACAGAGATACAGGGGGCACAAGGTGAAGTGGAGGCCTTGTGGCTAACAATCGGGGCTGAGAACAAGACACCCATCTGGGTAGGAGTGGTCTATAGACCTCCTGCCCAGGATGTGGCAAAGGATAAAAAGATTCTGGAAACAAATCAAAAACTTTCAGACAAAGGGGACATTGTACTGGTAGGGGATTTCAACCTACCAGATATAGATTGGACCTCCCTCTTAGCCACATCTGAGAGAAGCAGGTTGCACTGCAGGGGGTAGGACTTCATCAGCTGTTAAAATTAACCACAAGAGAGGAAGCGACCCTGAATCTGGTGTTTACAAATAACAACAGGGTGATTGATGTCCAAGTTGGAAACCATCTTGCAGCAAGTGACCATTGCACTGTATGGCTTAAGGTAAATAGGAGGACACCAGGCACTCAAAACTGAGAGTCCTTGATTTCAGGAAAGTAGACTTCAATAAAATGAGAACCTGTCTAATGGAAAATCTAAAAGGTATTGATGAAGGGGAAGTGGAAGAATACTGGGCCAGACTGAAGAGGGCATTAACATTAGTCACATTGCAATGCACCAGACAAGTTAGAAAGTCAAAGAGGAGGAAAACCCCACTTTGGTTCTCCAAGGAGGTGGCAAAGGTGAGGGAAAAGAGAAGAGCCTTCACAAAGTACAAGGAATCAAAATAGGACAGTGATAACATAGAGTACAAGGAAAGACTGAAAGAAGCAGGCAGGCCAATAAGGATGACAAAAGCACAAACTGAAGAAGAGATAGCACAGGGAGTAAAGAAGGGAAACAAAACCTTCTACAGATACATAAGAGAAAAAAGAAAGAGCAAGGGAGGTATCATTAAAATTACAAAGAATGATGAGCACCTTTCAAAAGAGTATGGAAAAAGGCTAAGTTACTAAATGAATACTTCTGCTCAGTCTTCACAAAGGAAGAAAATGGCAACAGACCTACACTATGTAGAAAAATTAACCATACAGAGAGGGTGGACACAAGATCCTTCACAGAGGAAAGAGTCCTGGAAGGACTCAAAAAGCTGAAGGTAGAAAAAGCAATGGGTCCAGATGAGATACAACCAAGAATTCTGAGAGAACTTGGGAAAGAGCTAACAACACCTCTAGCAAAACTCTTTAGCATGTTATTGGAAAGTGGGGAGATTCCAGAGGACTGGAAAAGGGCCACGGTGGTGTTGCTTCACAAGAATTGAAGCAAAGAGGAACCAGAGAAGTACTGCCCAGTTAGCCTCACTTCAGTGGTGGGAAAGTTGATGGAATCCCTGTTAAAAGAAAGGATATTGGCATTCTTAGAAGGAAGCAATCAGTTAGACCCAAGGCAACATGGTTTGACTGCAGAACGGTTCTTCCAGACAAACCGAATTGATTTCTTTGACTGGGTTACTAGGACAGTGGACCACAGGGAAGCAGTTGATGTGGTCTACCTCAAAGTCAGCAAGGCCTTCGACTCCATGCCACACAGGAGCTTAGTCAGTAAACTAGAACACACTGGAGTCAGGCATAAAATAACTTGGGTGCCAAACTGGCTAAATGGGAGAATGCAGAGGGCATTAGTGAATGGGACTCTCAAAAGAGAGCATGGTCACAAGAGGAGTACCACAGGGGTCGGTGATGGGTCCAGTCCTCTTCAATATATTTATCAGCGACCTTGCAGAAGGTCTAGAAAGGAAGGTGTGCCTGTTTGCAGATGACACAAAGATCTGCAACAGGGTGAATACACCTGAGGGGACACAAAGGATGGAATCCGATCTCAGGAAACTAGAGGAGTGGTCAAGTAAATGGCAGTTGAAGTTCAACATGAAAAAATGCAAGGTCATGCACCTGGGAAAACATAACCCAGAGAGAGAGAGAGTACTTAATGGGAGGACAGCAGCTAATGTCTACAAAAAACTAGTGTGATTTAAGGGTTATCATCTCAGACGACTTGAGGGTAAGCAAACAATGTAAAAAGGCAACACTGAAGGTTAGTGGAATCCTAGGTTGCATAGGAAGGGAAATCACAAGTACAGTAGGAGAAGGGAATTGATCATGCCACTGTATAGATCACTGGTGAGGCCTCACCTGGTGTACTGTGTCCAGCACTGGAGATCACACCTCAGGAAAGATGTAGATCAATTGGAGGCAGTTCAGAGAATGCAACTAAGATGGTACACGGCTTGCACCAAGAGCTGTATGAAGCAATGCTACAGGTGCTCAATATGTACTCCGTGGAGCAGCGTAGGGATTGGGGGGATATGACAGAGACATTCAAATACCTTAAGGGTATCAACAAGGTTCAGATGCAGAAACTTTTTCAGGTAAACAGCTGTAGCAGGACTGCAAGGCATGACGTGCCTCAAGGGAGGTAGATTCAGAAACAATGGGAGAAAATACTTCTTTGCAGAGCACGTGGTGAAACCATGGAACAACCTACCCCAGGGTGTAGTGGCAACTAAGACAGTGAGAGAATTCAAACTACCATGGAACAAGCATAAGGGAGTCCTCAAAAATACAACAAACTGGGGATGAGGGGTAGAAGACATGGGCAGACTAGATGGATCTGTCAGTCCTCATCTGCTGACACGTTCTATGTTTCTATGACTAAAAACTTGCCCAATGAGCTGTAACAGTTATGTAGTCAATTGTTTGGTTGCTGGTCCATATATACAGTATGTGGTTTTGTGAACCTGCTTCACCTTAGAGAGCTTCAGTTGCTTAATGGCTGCAGTACATACCAAGTCATACAACTGTGGAGCAGCCTTTGTCAAGAAATATATTTGACAGGGAATGGTGTACCATGGTCCAATATGGTTCATGAACTTGAGGAAACCTTTTTGGGCAAAAAAAGCAAATGGCAGTTGGCAATCGGCCAACAGCTCTGCAATGGCTCTATTTAACAGCTGTTGGATGCTTTCGGGTAAATTTTGATGTCCTCACAACAATTTCTTTTATTGTTAATTGGTGAGAATCATGAGATATTTTTAATTTTGGGGGAGATTATATTTTTCATGCCTTTTTCACATGGAGTACTTCTTTGGGACTTTGCATTACTTGATGGTGTCAGAAGAAGACAATCTATGTTTGTCTGGGAAGGCTGCAAGGACACATCAAGTGATTCAATGTCAGTTCCTGCTGCCAGTTCACTGTCGCTATGGTCACCGCCACCATCACCACCTCCACCACTGCCCATATGAACCACACTGTCCCTTGCCCTGCCCCACACAGTTGGGTATTTTGCTTTTGCATATCGTATCATTACTGATGTTCCAAAATTTCCTGCTTTGCCACCACGACTGATGCTCTTTTTTGCACAGACTGCATACAGCTCAAGAGTTGTCTGCAAGATCAATATAAAATAAATTCCACACTAAAGATTTACCTTTTGTGCTTTGTTCCACGGTGCCTGGCACAATTTCTTGTACAGTCAAGGGACCTGCAGGAAACCATACACTGCCATTTCCTTGTTGACATGAATTGTTCTTATTCATGCTCATCTTCTTATTCTTACATTAAGCATATTATTTTTTTTCTTCACTTACCTCTTGTGCCTTACAGCAGTATCCTTTCATACCCCCTCATCGAAACTACAGACCTCATTGCCACAAGATTCAAAAGAAGTGGAAGTGCTATCATCATCATATGGGACATAGCCTGGGTTATCCCATTCCCAGTATCTACTATCACCACCATGTTTATGAGCATTTGCTGCCTCAGCATCTGAGCTTGTATTTGAGGAGGATGCATCCATGCATGCTGCTTCAGCAGGTGGAAATATCCTGGCTCATGTGACAAAACATTCAGTACCTCTAGGAATAACTCCAGTCAGTTGTTTCTGAAACTCTACTATCATTTCATTGCTAACATGCTTTTTTGGTTCAGGGCTTTTAGTGCCAGTCCTGGTGATGTTATTATTATTGTCACTATATTCTTCATTAGTACTGTGATTCATATTGTCCACATCATTAACAGCTGGACATGCAGCAGCACTGTGCTTCCTTTTAGTAGACTTAGACTGGGAAATACGAGACATAGTAGACACAATTGTGAAAAGAATGGATATTGTTTCACTAACAGTTGCAGAGACAGACAGTGTAGCTGACTATGTCATGGACAGTAATAAATGACAGGGCTCAGGGCACCTACCAGACAGTGTAATACAACCCAAATGGCAGTCACCATGCTGTACAGAGACATCACACACAGTGTAGCTATGTCACAGTAATAAATGACAGGGCTTGGGGCACCTAACAAACAGTGTAATACAGCCTTAATGACTTTCACTATGTTGCAGAGACATGGTGTAGCTAATGTCACAGACAGGGCTTGGGGCACCTAACAGATAGTGTAATACAACCTAAATGGATTTCACTATGCTGCAGAGACACACAGCCATGTCGCAGTGATAAAAAGACAGGGTTTGGGTCACAAAACACAAACAGTGTAAATTGACAGCATAAATGGTTTTCACTATGCTGCAGAGACACAAACCACCTGCCAGTGCCTTTTCCCTCCTCCTTGCTCCTTCTCTCCCCAGCACCGCAGCATTGGATGATCCCCTATTCTCCTCCCTCCTGAGATTGTCTCAGTCCCCATCCTTGTTCCTTGTGAGGTTTAGTTTGTGGTTTGTTTTCAAGTTTTCAATGTAATTTGGTGAAATGCAGAGCAAGCACCTGATTTCTTTACACTCTGGCTGCTCTCTGCACAATGGGCTCACAGCAGACGGAGCACAGACACCACTGCCCAGTCAGATTGTCAGCATTGTGTTATGTGCTCCTAATTCTGCTGTGAGCTTGTGAAGGACCCCATAGGCTGCCCTTTCAAGCCTGTTTCCAGCCTGGGAAGAGTCCCAGGACTCCACAGGCTGCCTGTAATGCCTGTTTAAAAAAAAAAAAATACACGTTACCCAACCTGTTACCCATGTCGAAACTAACTGACCTGTGAAATATACTGTTATGTTGGGTAGGGTAGTAAATTACCTGAACTACCCTGCCAAAAACCACCGATACACGACCTACCCAAGCCAGCTACCCGACAGGTAGCCCATCCCTAGTAAAAATAATTTCCTATCTTCTTTCACATATTCAACAATAACATGGAGAAAAGAAAATATCGGGCTACTAAAGATTGTTGATGACACTAAATTGTCCCGAAGAGTGGACACAGCAAGGAGAACGTGTACTGCAATGGATGGGTGTAGGATAAATATGGGAAAAGAAAATGTAAGGCACTTTACCTAACAGTGTGGATTCTCAGTGTCATATACTGTACACCTTGTGTATTTCAATAGTTGATAGCACACCCTAGGAAAATGATTGCGGAAGTGGGGTAATTTTGAACAGTAAGAAGAAACCAGGTAGGCAATGTGCTGGCAATGCTTGGTGGGTAAGAGGTCATGAGAGAGGATCTGCCCATTGTACAAGACTATGGCTAGTCTGAACCTGGAATACTGCATCCATTTCTTGTCACTACACTACAAAAAAGAACATTGAAGAGATTTAGAGGGTCCAGCATGGGTCAGCAAGCTGATTAGCTGCTTAGCTGCTTAGGTGGCAAAATCCACAAGGAAAGATGGGACATATTCAAATGATTTAGACTAGAGAAGAGAAGAGAATGCTGAAGGGAGACATGCTCATGGTGTTAAGAACACTTAAGGTGATAGACAGGGTGAACATGCACGCCTGTTTGAGCTGATGAGTGCAAGAAGAACTAGAGGGCATGCACTCAAACTGAGGAGTGCATGATACAGTGAAATGTCAAAAAGCATTAATTCACCCAGTGGGTAGCTGGCTTGTTAAATAGCCTACCTAGTGAGGCAGTGGAAGCATGGATTGTTCAGGCTTTCAAAGCAGAAATAGAGAGATTTCTTTGGGAGTTGAGAGTTAGCTTGAGTAGGAGTAACATTTTGGCAGTCAAGCTAGGACTTGGATTGATGTAAGCATTGCTGTGCAGCAGTTAAGGCAGACTGATGGACCCTAAGTCCTTTCCACCTTTGCAATACTATGTTATTGTATAACAGTGCTGCTTATTTGTGTATTTATTCACTGGTTTATGTTTCCATGCTGTGATAGTGTCATATGGGTCTTGTACCTATTGTAGTTTACAAGCAGGTCTTATGAGTACAGCAGTAAAACTTTGCAGATATGCACAACGTGAACATAGAAAAAAGGAAATTCACAAATTCAAAAAGCAAGGATATGTGAATATAGTCAAAATTATGAGTAACTTACAAATATCATATGAGGTAGGTAGAAAAAAATATAAATATGTCTTGTTGCCTTCCTAACATAGTCATTTTAATAGCTGAGGTAATTTAGTGGGCAAAAGATTTGTACCTGTGATCTTATGGTACACTGCAATCATGGAGCTCTCAGTCTGCAAATCCATAGTTCCAATGTAGTAATGTTGAAAGAGAAAATGACATGAAATCCATAAGCAAAAAATGGATTTATCCCTGAAATATTTTTAGCAATAAGAGCACTCATTTTTTATTGCTTGATTGATTGATTGCTTGACTGATTGATTGATTTGAAAACTGGTAACCAGGTAAGACACATTGAGTTAATTAGTTTCCAGGCATGACCCATGGTAAGAGTTAACTTTCTTTACAAGAAATAAAGATTTCATGTACAGTGTTGGATATGATTTACCTTAATTGTAGGATTTGATTTGAAATCAAGGGAGGCAGCAATTGCCCCTTCCCCCAACCTGGATGATGGAGCATCAGTGAGGGAAGGCCCCAAGGGAGTAAATTCCCCTAGGGAAGGGGTACAAGAAGCCAGGAGAAGGGATAAGACAGAGAAAAAGAGGGGGTATCAATCAGGTAAGCAGGGGTAAAGAATTAAAAGAGGCAGGGAACAGAGAAGGCAAAAAGGGAAGAGGTGGGACCAGGAGCTTCGGGGAACAACAAAGGCAGGAAGGTGAGAGAAAAGCAGGGAAGCAGACAAGTAGGGTATAAGGTATGGAGAGCCATGTACCCCGATGTATGGAGTCCAGGAAACTAAATTGCAGACCTGGAAGCCATCATGGTGAAGGCTAGCCTGGAATTGATGACCATAACGGAACTGTGGTGCACTGAGCACCATGTCTGGGACATGACCATACCTTACTGCTCTCTGCTCAGGAGAGACTTGGCAGGGAGGAGGGATTGAACCATATGTGAAAGAAGGAATTAAGGTCATAGAGGTACAGGGGGTATGCAGAGAACAAGCATTTGTCAATGCCGAATGTTTCCTTGCATGGCGTGTGCCATGTCAGGGGATCCAAAGAGAGAAAATGGAAGAATAGTTGGAGCAGGCTTCATGATGCACTGCCTACCTACCTGTGCCCCCCCTCACCACCACATGAACCAGTGTCCCAATTCTGGATGGGAGTCATCTGGTGGGGGGAGGACAACTCTCTTTTCTCAGCACTGCCTGAGGGGGGGCAGTCCATGGAAGGACTCTGGGTTCAGGAGGTCCAGGGGAGGTGAGTGGCAGAGACAGAAGAGACGAGTAGGGCTGAGAGGCCACCTGTGTCAAGTGGCAAGGCAAAAAACTGATAAGGGGTGTAGCCAGGAATTTTAAACTTGTACAAACTGACGCCAGTGACAGTGCCCCCCCTTGTTATGTAAACAGTAACCAAAATATGTGGTGCTATGCCACACAAACAATAGTCCCCCCCCCCATTTCAGTCAGAGATGCATTAAGTCAATAATGAAGACATAAGCCACTCTAGACAAGTTCAGGTTTTTCTCAGGAATACCTTTGGACCACTCACAGACTGTGTGCGATCGAAAGGTATTCCTGAGAGTGAAACCTGAACTTGTCTGGAATGGATTATGTTTTAAATTATTCGTAACTAAATCACAGAGAGAGGAGCCAAGATTGGGAGAGAGGGAGGGAGTCAGGAATACTTTAGAGAGGAGTCGAGAATAGACTGGGAGAGTCCGAGGGTAGGGTGGCTGTCTGCTACAGTGTGAGACGTGTAACATGCACAGCCACCCGTCACAGTCAACCCACCAAAATAATAGTAAATTAGAGGGACTTATCTGCCACAGGGTGTCAGGGTAGGAGTCAAAAGGGGTGATGCCAGTGTACCTATAAAATAAAGATAGAAAAGTGGTCACAAGGGATCCACAGCTCTAAGGGGGTCCAGTAGGGCAAAAGGGACAGGATAGAAATAAAAGTATACTTATCTGATAAGGTAGGAGCCCTCATCCTGTCAGACCTGTGGGAATAAAAGAGAGAATAGGTTAGTTAAAAGAGAACAACTTTAAAAAAAAGCATAAGTAGAGGAAAGGAAGTATGTTTGGAGAAGGGGGGGCTCAGCAATATCCCTTTGTCCCAGTGGTGGCCGAGGGGTCAGTAATTTAGTTAGTAGCCCAAGTGGGCTAGTGAAGGCTAGTGGGGCGCTAGTAGCCCTTTTATATAAATAACAGTAGGCATTGGTGGCCAGTGGGGCTTGGAAATGCACTGGGGGAGCCACTGTTAAAAGATATGCCCTGGTGGTCTAGTGGGCTAGCTCCTGAGTATGGGGCTAGCATTTCTTTAAATAAATTAATCCTTCTCCTTGAGCCCTCATATTGTGTAGGCAGTGTGGGGAGTTATTTTGCAGAAGTGGCAGCAGGAGAGCAAGTGTGGGCTGCCGTGCAGCCAAGGCAGCTCTACCGTTAAGTGCAACCGTGCTTTACTGGAGAGTGTCTGGGGTGCTCTAAGCTCCCAGCCTGCATGGAGATTAGGCTGCAGCCTGCTTCACATGGGTGGGAGACGGGGGACAGAAGAGGTCAACAGGAGATGGAGGAGGCATGAAATGGAGCGCCTCCCCCACCACCTTCCCAATTGCCACTCTGGTGGCAGAATTCTAATTGTTAATGCCCCATGGGACTTAAGAGGGCAGCCAGGGGCCGAAAGAGGACAGAGCACCAACGAAGCTGCTATAAAGTAAAGCCACTCTGTGGTAATAGTAGAAGCAGAGTAGGGCAGCCATTATAGACTGAGACCTACCTCAAATGGCCTTGCTGGGCACTGAATCGGACAGGAAAGAGGGTGCAGGGCAGGCAGCACGCAGTGGAGGGAGTGGGAAGGCTTAATTTAATGCCGGCTTCGTGGGGGAATGGAGGGTGTGGGGCAGGCAGCATGTAGTGGAAAGGAGAGGGAGGGTTCAACTGAATGCCGGTCTGGTGGGGGAACAGAGGGTGCGGGTGGGCAGCATGCAGTGGCATGGAGCAGGAAGGCTTAATTAAATGCCATCTCCATGGGTTAACGAAGGATGTGGGGTGGGCAGCATGCAATCGGAGGGTGAGGGAGGTTTCAGTTGAATGCCTATCCGGTGGAGGAAAGAGGGTGTGGGGTAGATAGTATGCAGAGGCAGGGAGCAGAAGGGTTTCACTGGACGCCGGGATGGGGAACGGAGGGTGTGAGGTGGACAGCATGTACAGGGAGGGAGCAAGAGAGTTCAATTGCACGCTGGATGCCAGGATGGGGAACAGAGGGTGGGAGCTGACAGCACTATGCAAATTAAAGAAATGAAGCACTCTCTCATTGGAGCGCTTCATTTCTTTCAACTAGAGAATGGCTTCCAACTGTGAAACTGAGTAGTGTCACAGTCTGGTTGCATGCTCATTGGTCTGTGAGGGATGAGCCCACTGTAAAGTGCTCTGCATTGGATTCATCTCTGACACACCTCTGAAATGTCATTCTACCGCAAGATGTTTTTTTCACACGCACAATGGAAACAAAAAAAGGAACGGCTGGAGGTGATGTGACTCAGCCTGTAAACAAGCTCTGGGGCTTCCATCCATACCTGGGTAGTGTACAGACTTTTAACAAAGTGGAGGGATTTGATAAGGCACTAGGGGAAGCCATTATCAGCATAGCAAGTAAGGGGGAGGTGCTGATAGTTGATGACTTTAATCTGCCTGACATGGAGTGGAGCCTTCCAGCAGCATCTTTGGCAAGGAGCAGGGCCATCCCTGACTCCCTACAAGAGGCTTTTCTCAGGCAGCTAGTCAAAAAAATCCATTAGGGATGGAGCAGTGTTGGACCTGGTGCTTATAAATAGTGACAGCATTGCAGATGTCACAGTAGGCATTCCCCTAAGTATTAGTCATTACCGTAGGGTGTGGTTTAATATAAAGTTTGGGGCAGAGGTAAACCACACAAGGACAAGGTTCCTGGTTATTAGAAACATAGACATTTGTCAGCAGAAAAGGAACCCATGGCCCATCCAGTCTGCCTGAATCCCCCCTTCTAGGAAGACTTCCAACCTCTATTTCCTGCTCACCCACTATCACTTAGGTCCATGTAGGTATCCCAAGCTTTTTTTAATTTTTCCACTGAATCTATCCCCACCACCATTCTGGCAGTCTGTTCCATGGCCCCATGACCCTCTCAGTAAAGAACTTCCCCCTGATATCACCTCTACAGCTGCCACCCTCCAGTTTGAGTGCATGCCTATAATGGATTTGTTCTCACTCATTCTGAAGATGCTGTCAACCCTCACCCTGTTTATACCCTTCAAGTACTTGAAGGTTTCAACCATATCCCCCCTTTTCCTCCTGTTTTCCTGTGTGTACAGGCCTAGCTCCCCCAGCATTTCCTCATAAGACTTCTCTGCAGCCCTTTTACCATTTTGGTTGTTCTTCTCTGGACCCTCTCCAACCTGTCATTGTCCCCCTGTAAGTATGGCCTCCAAAACTGGACCCCATACTCCAGGTGTGGTCTGACTATTGCTTTGTATAGTGGCATGATCACCTTCTTCTCCTGCTTGTAAACCCCTCCCTGTGGATGCCAACATTCTGACTGCTTTCCCTGCTGCCCTGCCCCACTGATTTCGAACTTTCAGGTTGTCTGAAATTGTGATCCCCAGGTCCCTTTCCTGATTTGTTACTCCCAGTTCTTCCCCCATCCCCCCAAGCCAGTATTTTGTCCTTGTTTGTTTACTCCCTATGTGTATAATTCTTTATTTTTTGCTTTGAATTGTAGCTGCCATGTTTCTGACCATTCCTCTACCAGGCCCTCCCTCATACTTTCTGCCCCCCCCCCCGGAATATCAACCCTATTACAGATCTTCATGTCATCTGCAAACAGATATACCTTCCCATGTTGACCCTCTGAAATATCTCCAATATATATGTTAAAAAGTATGGGTCCCAGCACGGACCTCTGGGGAACCCAACTCGTCACCCTTTCTTCTTTTGAGTGCACCACATTTACCACTACCCTCTGTGTCCTCCCCTCTAACCAATGTTCTATCCAGTTTGTGAGCTTGCTTCCCACTCCTAAGCTGTCCAATTTGCTTGCCAGCCTCCTGTGGGGGACAGTGTCAAAGGCCTTCCTGAAGTCCAGGTAGGCCACGTCCACCACCCCTCCCTGGTCTCTGTAACTCTGTCAAAGAATTCAATCAGCTTGATCTGGCAGGATCTTCCACCTGTGAATCCATGCTACTTGTCATCCAGGAGCACCGCCTCCTGATATTTTATCAGCCTTTCCTTAACAGGTGTTTCCATTAGCTTCCCTACAGTGGAGATAAGGCTAACTGGGTGGTAGTTTCCTGGTTCTTCCCGTCCTCCCCCTTTATGTAATGGCACCACTTCAGCCCTTTTCCAGTCCCCAGAGACACTCCCCTTGCCCAGTGACAGATTAAATAACCTCATGAGTGGTGCCACCAGTTCCTCTATTAACTCTTTGAGCATCTTGGGTGAATCTTATCTGGGTCCATCGCGTTATCCATCTGCAGTTTTCCTAGTTCTTCCAAAATCCTATTCTCTGTGAAGGGACTTGAGTCTGTCTCCCTGACCACCCTTCCTCTGCTTTTCAGTTCCAGCCCTTTGCCCTTCTCCACTGTGAACACTGATGTGAAGTACTCATTCAGAACATTAGCCTTTTTTGCATCCCTTTCTACTAGTACTCCCCCTTGAGCTTCATAATCCTCAGCTTCCCTTTCCTTCTGTCACTCACATATCCGAAAAATTTCTTATCCCCCGGTTTCGCCTCCCTTGCTATATTCTCTTCCATTTCTGCCTTCGCCCTTCTGATTATTTTCCCTGCTTCCCTCAGTTTCTCCTTGTAAACCTCCCTATCTGTCTCCCTCTGAGAGGCTTTATATGTCCTGAATGCCCTCCTTTACTCCCTAACTGCTTTTTTCACTGCTGTTGTGAACCAAAGTGGTTTCCTCCCCCTCTTATTCTTGCTCACCTTCCTAATGCATAGTTCTGTCGTCTTCAATATTCTTCTTTTAATTCCCCCCATATTTCCTTTATGTCATCCAAGTTCTCCTTCTCTTCTAGCTCCTGTCTCTCAATTTCTTTCATCCTCCTAAAATCTGCCTTCTTAAAGTCTAGCACCTTAGTGGTGGAACAGCTCTTAACCGACCCTTTTCTAAGTCTAAATCCTACCGTCACTGTGGTCATTGTCGTCCAAGTTTTCCCCAACCCCCACCTCCTTGACACCATCCCCATTCATCATAACCAGCTCTAGAATGGGCCCCCCCAGTCAGTTACGAGACCAGCTGGTGAATGAATGCTTCCTGCATGGCTTCCAACAGCACCCTACTCCTTTCCGTGGACATTACCTGGATTTCCCATTCTACGTGTGGTAGATTTAGATCACCCACTACCACCATTTCCCCTTTGCTGGCCATTCCCTGTATTTCCCTAACCATCTCTCTATCCACCTCCTCCCCTAGATTTGGTGATCTGTAAATCACCCCTACCCTTATTGCCCCCCCCATTTTGCTCAACGTGACCCATAGGGTCACTGCTTATCCCTGCCTACTCCCGCTCACCATCACAAGAATCCTTTCCTTCACATACATGGCAACCCCTTCCCCCTTTTTCCTGTTATTGCCACCTCCCAGCTGTGGTTGTCTGTCTACCAGGTCTCCATAGCTGCAATTAGATCTAGGTCGTCCACCGCCATCACTGCCTGCAGGTCTCCCATCTTATTTCCTAGACTCCTGGCATTTGCTAGCAATCCCTTCTACCAGCCCCCCTTTCTCTACCCCCCCAGTGCCTCCTGTCCCCAGCTGTGGGGGAGTGCAAGTGGGTAATTCCACAGCCATTTTCCCTGGACCACCCCTAGCTTCGTACTCCCCTTTTCCTAGTTTAAAGAGTCCCCAACCATTTTATCTATATATCTCTGCAGTTTCCCCCTCATCAATCTAGCCCCCTTGTCATTTATGTGCAGCCTGTCCCTTGCATACAGGTGCTGGTGCACCCATGTGTCCTCCCAATCTCCTAAACATTCATAGCCCTCCCTCCAGCACCACTGCCTCAGCCAGTGTTTAAAGTCTTTGATTCTCAACTGTCTAGCTGTGCTGGTGCAGTATACTTGCAGAACCTCTGAAAAAGCTATGAAATTTACCATTCCCTTGGGTTTACCTATTACCTATAGCGCTGCAACAGCGCTGATGCCAACATCCCTCACAGTGACAGACATAATGCCAAGTATCAGCATTGTACTGTCAGGGATGTTGGCATGTTTTCTTAAGGGTCTCTGCCCCCACACCCCCTGGTCTCTAAATATACAACTCCGAGTTGGAGTTGCCTCAAGGAGGGGGCGCAACACTGGAAGATGCACCGCCAGTGTTTGCAGGAAGTAGCACAGCGACCCGATGATTTCGGGTGAAATCTGTCTCTGTGCTGGTCTTCGAGGTCCCGGTGTCGACATGCAGTCAGCACACAATCCCCTTGCACCCTCTTGCTAGCTCCATGAATCTCTTCTGCACCTCTTCCCCCTCCTCCACAGCCAGGTTGTTTGTTCCAAGGTGTAAGACCAGGTGAGGTTCCCCCCATTTAGCCTGATGCAAGCCCTAATTCTTGGAAGTGCCCTGCTCACCCCCATCCCTGGATCACAAAAAACTGAACTCCCCTTAAAAGCCACTCCCTTCCTTAACCAGTGGATCCCCTTTATAATGGAGTCCCCATACACTATCACCAATTTTTCATTCACTAACCCCAAGGGTGCCTGCTCAGCTTTTAATTGACTTTTTCTGTTATTTTGTATGCCTCCCTCCCTTTCCACCCCCTATCTCCACTCCTGCACCCACTGTCCCTTTATTTCCCTGCCCTCCAGGATGGTTCCCTGCCTTGCCTCCCTCCCCCTGCCTCCTCCAATCCTCATCTGTGCCATTTCCTGTTTCCCTCCCTCTTTGTAACCCATCCCCTACCTGATTTCCTGTACTGTGTCCCCCTTTCTGCTGACCCCCACCCCTGTGTCTGTCCCATTAGCCTTTCTGCTCTCATCAGCTACACCTTGTTCCTGAATGTTTTTTATTTCCTTCAGTGTGCCTCCTCTACTACTTTTGTCTCGTACCCCTATTGTGAGACCTGCGCTTACCTCTGGTTTTGTCTGCCTTTCGAGGCCCAGTTCCTTGTTGCCGTTAGCTCCCCTCCCATCTACTTCCTCCTGTTCCATCATCTCCATTAAGGGCCAATACCTGTTTGAGCCTGCTGTGTATCTATGCTCATTTTAATTAGCCCTCATGCCCTTTGTTCCCCCATCTTCAGCCCTGGCATCTCATCCCAATCCCCAGTGTGGCCTGCTTCCTCCACCTCCTGTCCCTTCTGACATCCTGTCTCCTGTCTTCTACCCAGTGACCATCCATGTTTCTCTTTTTAGCCAAGACGTGTCCCTTTTTAGCCGTAAGAGTTCAGCCTCCAGCCTTCCTAGCCTTTGACAAACTGGGCACTCCCCCAACCTCCACAGAGTGCTCATGAATATGGCTGCCCCCACAATCCTCCCTCCTCCTTGTCCTCTACTTCCCTCCCTCCACCAGTCTGCCATTCCCTTATGCTGCTACTGACCCTTCCCCTGGCATGCCCCTCTACTCTGCCCCTTCTCTCACTTTCTATAATCTTCCCCTGATCCCTTCCCATCCCCCTCCCCTGTGCCACACCAGCACCATGCTCCCAAGTATGACTCTACATTCCACCCTGTAAGATTATTTGTTACAAGCAGTCGTAGCCCCCAAAAGAAGTTAAGTCCCTAATCTCCAGGTGTCTTTAGCTGAAGAAGCATAGAAGTAAGCTGTATCCCCACCCTTTTCCCCAGGTTGTAGCCCCCCCTTCCTTGACTTTACCTATTTCCCTAAGGTTTGAAGAAAAAGAAGTCATTTAGATCACAGACCCATGAGCAAAATTCCTCGTTTACAGTGACCTAGAACCCACCATACCCTGTACTATTTAAACATCCATTTAAGTCAGTAACTTATCAGTTAGCAGCCTCCTTTCCTGCCAGCGAGCACAGAATGAACTAAGGAATGCAGTATGAAATGGCAAACATCAGTAAAGCATCAGCAATAAATAAATAACCCCGCTCAATGCAGACTGAACTGCAGAACCCCCAGTGTTTACCCACTATACCCACAGCATCCTCAGTGTAATATCCTCTTGCAACACAAAGCATCACCAGTGTAAATGCATCATCAGTGTAAGTACCCCTTGAAACCCAAAGCCCAAAAACAGCTGCTGCTGACCCAATTTAGTGTCACAGAACCTAATTAAGATGTACTTCTCAGCTCCTCTATGCATGGTGTCCAGATCCACTGACCCTCTTTACAATTTGGTCCATCCTGCAGTCATAGTAGATGATTCCCTAAAGAACACCCTGTGTCCACCTTTACAAGTTAACTCCACCTCCTGCCCCTCTCCTGACAGGTTCAGCCACTACTGAGAGTGGTTCCGGTAGTCCATTTAATTAATTTAGTTTTCCCCAGTTGTTTAACCAGAAGTGGCACACTAAGCTGAAAGCTTGTTTACAGGTGTGACCTGGGAGCACAGGAAAGTTAAGTGACTTGCTCAGGGTCACATAGTATGCAAGTGGGGGTTGTGGGATTCAAACTCAGGTCTCCAGATTTTCAGCTCAAAGCCTTAAACCACTGCGCTATGCAGTGATGCAGGGCTAGAGGGTTGGATTGGCTTCTGATGTGTGCTGAAGAGAGTAGCTACAGCCAGAGGAGGTCCTCTGGCTTGCCTGAATGCTGAAACGGCTGCTGGTGTACTCCTGAGAACACCGATGCAGCCCCTCTCTCTTCCTTCAGGCTTCCTCTTGTCCCGGTTGTGGCTCTACTGCAGGTGCTTGCAGCTGTGGGTGTGGCCCAAGATCCAGCAACAAATGCAGCTTTTTGTTAGGTGCAACTGGGTCCAGGCAATATATAGCCCAGCCGCAAGTTTAAAAGTCCCTGCCTCACTCTCTGATTTGCTCAGGAGGGAGCCTGGTGCAGACTCAGCTCTCTCTTGATTGGCTCCTTCTGGAGCCCCAAAACCCCACTGGATTGGCTCCTGATGTGTGCTGAGGACTGTGACTACAGCCACTGGTGGTTCTCCAGCTTGCCCAAATGCAGCAACGGCCACTGGTGTACTCCTGAGACTGCCGATGTGGCCCCACTCTCCTCCTTAAGGCCTCCTCTTTTCCCGATTGTGGCCTCACCGCCATTGCTTGCAGCCGGGGGTGTGGCCCAAGATCCAGCAACAAATTAAGTGCTTTGTTAGGTGAGGCTGGGCCCAGGCAATATATACCCAGCTATGAGTTTAAAAGTCCCTACCTCAATCTCCAATTTGCTCCGGAGGGAACCTGGTGCAGGCTCAGCTCTCTTGATTGCTTCTGCTGGAGCCCAAAAACCCCACTGAATTGGCCTCTGATGTGTACTGAGGAGTGCAGCTACAGCCACTGGTGGTTCTCCGGCTTGCCCAAATGTGGCAATGGCTGCTAGTGTACTCCTGGGTCCTCTGATGCAGCCCCACTCTCCTCCTTTAGGCCTCCTCTTGTCCTGATCGTGGCCCTGCTGCCATGCTTGCAGCTGTGGGTGCAGCATGAGATCCAGCAACAAATGCAGCTCTTTAGGAGGGCAGATTTTAAAGAAATAGGAGTCTGTCTCAGAAAGTGCCACATGGGGAGGGGTGCCAGCGAAGTGTATCAATACAGTGGGGGAAAAAAGAGAGGAGATAATTAAGAGAACTAGCCTATGCCTGAGTGAAAGTAGAAGGAAAAAAAGATCATTATGACTCTCTAGAAAAGCGGCCAAGGTGGTGAAGGTAGAAGGGGTGGCATTCAGGAAGTACAAAGACACAAAGAGAAAGGAGGATAGGGAGGTATGCCATGTAAAACAGAGGGAATCAGAACAGATGATGAGGAAGAGAGCAAAGATGCAGACAGAAGAAAGGATAGCCGTAAGAGTAGCTAAAGGGGATAAGGCTTTCTTCGGATACATATGTGAGAAGAGGAAAGCAAGGGTAGGAATAAGGATAGTGAGATTAGGAGAGAGGAAGGGGGAAACTGCATAGAAGAGGACCAGTATGAGCTGGCCTGGTGGCACAGAGGGCAGAGGCATCCATGCCTCATCTTCTGTCATGCCAGGGACCTGGGTTTGGGGGTGGACTTGGGCCACTTGGGGGTCAGCCAGGGTGGGGAGGGTCGAGCATCTCAGTAGATGCTCTCCTCCTTCAGGGAGGGAAGGCAGACTGTTCCACATCACTACAGCCCCCTAGGTTACCATATTCAGCAGTGTGAGTTGGAGCAGCAGTTCCAGGTGGCAGATGTTCCTTGATGGTAGACATCAGCATGTCCTCTGACATGTGTAGGCCCAGATGTCGCCCCCATGGAATGTCCGTGGGCAGGGGGAACCAGAAAAATGAAAAATCCCCACTGGTGGCAGATGGCCACCCCATAGAACCCTGCAGACCTTGCACTGCCTACTGCGCAAAGGGACCACCTGACTAAGAGTGGCACTGGAAGTGTGCAATCTGTGGAGGACTATCGGTGGCACCCCAGGAAAAACCCAGAGACAGCTGGTGACAGGGCTGGGGGAATCACAAGGGCTCAATGGGACATGCAGGTGGAGTGGTGGGTGGGGATCAGGACTTCTACTCAGTCCACAGTGGGGGGGGGGTCAGACCACCACTGAGTAGCAGGATTAGATGGTCAGAAGTGGACACAAATTCATTTTCTGAAGAATGAGTCCTGAAGAGATTTGCAGCCCTGAAGGTGAGCAAGGCTAAGGGATTGGATGGGGTGCACCCAAGGGTATTAAAAGAACTCAGGGAGGTACTAGTCGCCGCACTGATAACCTTATTCAACAGTTCACTGGAAACATGTGTGATTCTGGAAGACTGGGGAAGAGCTGACATGGTCTGTCTACAAGAAAGTGGCAGCAGGGAGGAGGTTAGCAACTACAAGCTGATCAGTCTTACTTTAGTGGTGGGAAAAATGAATGGAAACCCTGATAAACAAAAGATGGGTACAGTATCTTGAATTCAGTGGGCTTCAAGACCAGGCAGCATAGATTCACAGGGGGGATGTCAAACTAGATGAATCTGATTGATTTCTTTGACTGGGTGACCAGGAAAGTAGATCAGGGGAGGCAGTGGATTTGGCCTATCATGACTTTAGCAAGGCCTTTGAACTTGTACTGTACAGGAGACTGATAAAGAAATAAGGTAGCCTAGGAGTGGAATCCAAAGAGGTAAACTGGGTTAGAAACTGGTTAGTGGATAGGTGACAGGGGGTGATGGTTATCGACACTCATTCTAATGATGGGAGGCTAAGCAGCAGGGTACCACAATGCTCAGTACTGGGGAAGGTACTCATCAATGTCCTCATAAGTGACATTAGAGAGGACCTGAAAGGGAAGGTATGCCTTTTTGCACATGATACCAAAATCTGCAATAGGATGAGCACTCAGGAGGGGGAGAAGAAAATGCACATGGTTCTATGGAAACTTCAGGAATAGTCAAGAGCATGGCAGTTGCAATTCAATCCCAAAAAGTGCAAAATCATGCACCTAGAGAACAGGACCCTAGGAGATGAGTAAAAGATGGGGGATGAGGTACTGTCAGTCACTAAGCAGGAAAGGGACCTTAGGGTTATCATAACTGATGACCTCATAGTGGCAGGGCAGTGTGACAAAGCAGTGGGTAGAGCTAGTGGGATACTAGGGTGCATAGGGAGGGATATCTTCAGCACAAGGTGGAGTTCCACTGAATTGCTCTCTGGTGAGACCCAACTTGGAATACTGTGTCCAGTTTTGGAGGCTGCATCTCAAAAAGGACACAGAGAGGGTAGAGGAAGTCCAGAGAAGGGCATTTAAGATGGAGTAGGGATGCACAAGAAACCTTATGAGGAGAGACTGTGGAATATCAACATGAACACCCTGGAAAAGAGGGCAAGATGGTGCGTGAAGGAGACCTACAAGTATCTCACAGGGGGTGAACATGGTGCAGATGGGGAGTGTCTTTCAAATACGAATGAGCACCAGGACCAGGGGGCATGTAATCCATCTGGAAGGGGAGAGTTATGAGGGATGTGAGTAAGTACTACTTCACCGAAAGGGTGGTAGACACTTGGAACAGGGTGCCAGCAGAATTTGTGGAGGCAAAAACAGTGGAGGGCTTCAAGCATGTGTGGGAAAGAAATACAGTAGGGATATATTAGTAAACAGGCATGGAGACGGGAGAGTCACTGGAGACTAGTTAAGGTTTGTAGAGACAGATTAGTAGTGCTAGGCAAAATTTCTAGTACTCTTACAAAATTGAGTGAAAGCAACAATTTCACATTCGCACACTGTTCATAAAATTGTGTCAAAATCCAGAGTAATTTCTCTTCCTTTTTTTCTGATGTTGCACATTTTTCCCATGAACTGCAATTATTTTTAAAATATGAGTTCTTAAAAATGCACAGTTTCACCTAATAGCATCCGTTTCACCAAACTGCAGATTTTCAAAAATAGGAATTTTTAAAAATGTGCAATTTCAGCAAACAATGCCACAGGCTAAGCATAAATTTTAGAAAAAGTGCATTTCTATAATCCTTAATCTGCAAATTTGTGCAATTTTTGTCATGTTGTGCAAACAATGACATAGTATTGTATACTGTGCTATATTCATGGAGTTGTGCAAAATTACCAAAAAAATGGTGCAATTTATCGAAAAGTTCACAAAAAAGATTTCCACAATTTCACCTAGCACTACAGATTAGTTGGGAAACAGCTGAGCAGAGTGGGTTGGCCAAGCGGTCCTTTTCTTTGGACAAATTCTCTGTTTCTATGATTTAGCTTAGTCAAATCAACTATTAAAACAGCACGTGAACTTAAACAGAACAATACAAACTTTAACAGAATGATTCTCAGAACTGCTTCCCAGTCATTGAAAGTTATACTGTAAATACAGTAAATACATATTTGTTTTTTTTTTGGGGGGGGTTAAAAAAAGTTTTGCATTAAATCAGCATTCATCTTGAATCAATTATGATGTATAAAGAAAAAACATTTTAACATTCACATGCTCCAATGCATTTAGGGTGATACTAAAAACATACAAACATACTTTGAAGAAAGGAGAAAAAAAAACAGACAATATATTTTTTTATAAGTCCCCCTACATATGCCTTCATTAGAAATCCATTTACTAGGTGGATAAAGGCTTATATTGAGATTATATTATTCAGCGAAGATGTTTCCTAAAATATCAGCTTATAATAATAAAAAGAAACCTGCAGACCAGTGGGACTGTTAGCTTTGGGACACACATAAAGCCTATAAGGTTGCCAAGGAGCAATTGATCCAGATGAAGATTCTCAATCGGTGGTATAGGACCCCAGATGTTTTGTTGCTCTGATGCTTCCTGTCACATTCCAGTTGCTGGAGATGTAATGCACCAGCAGCAGGTCTGCTTTATGTATTATTGCATTGCCCACAGTTATGTCATTTTTGGGAAGAGGTCCTTGGAGACTGCTCCAGAATCATAGGCTTTTCGATCTCCCAAACTCCTGCACTGATCTTCCTGGGAGATGCTCTACTCCTACAAAGGGGACTTTGCTTGGCCTTAGATTGGTTGTTAGCCATAATTATGGAAGCCAAACAGGTGATCCTGATGAAATGGAGACAGGCCATACCTCCATCTCTGGTGGCCTGGCATTCGTTGGTCAGCAAACTGGCAGCCTGCGAAAGGTTATCTTATGCTGCCCAGAACAAGCTACCTCTTTAGTATCAAAAGTGAAATAGATAGCTTAAGTCACATCTGTGCTCTGTGCTGCTCACCCCCCCCCCGAGAACCCTCATCCCAAAGACTAGACAGTTGGGTGAGTAGTGTAGGCAGGCTGCATGGCTTGTCAGAAATGCCCACCTCCCCTCCTTCTACATTCAGTGCTAGAGCAATCAGTCATATCCCTTCTTGGCTGAGCATGATCGATCTGGAGCAGGATGGCCTTCATCACCCTCTATAGGAGGTCTTTGTCAGTCACTCTTATAGTTCCTCTCCCGATTTAGTGGGAATCAACTTAGAGACTGGACCTCCTTTAGTATAGTAGGCCTCTCTTTGACATGTTCTACAACACAGTGGCACTCCATTGCAATATTCTCAGGGCGTTTCATAGCTAGCACTGGTTGATAGCCTCTTGTACATTTTTTATGTCTTTTTATTTGTTTTTGGGCTAGGTAGCAGTTGTGATAGTGGCCCTCTTCAGGGGTCACATACTTCTTAGACGCTGTCAAATCTATTATTAATCCTTTTCTTTTTTTTTATCTGGAGTTGGTATATTACTTGTACATTACTGTTTGAACATTAATACAATCTCTGCACAGTTTACTTTTAGGCCCAGATATTCAAAAGGGTTGTGCCATGCGCAATAGAGTTGCGCCTGCACAAGTCCAAAAATTCACCATTCTGTGATATTCAGAGGGAGGCAGCTGCACTGCCCAAACTGCAATGTGCAAGAACACAATGGTAATGAATGCATGCACAACCGTAGGGGGAGGAACCATGAATTAATGGCGCAGTGCGATATTCAACAGCATGCACCATGCACAATAGGAGAGCAAGAGGAAGTTGTGCGATAGTGGAAATGATCCAAAATTAAAAGGAACAAGAGAGAGGTGCAAGAACGCTATAGGGAAGCCAGAGGTGTTAGCAAGGTGACAGCAACAGAAAAGGGGGTAGCAGTGAGTAGGCCTGGAAAGGAGCAGGACAGGGCACACCTGGGAACAAACAGCAACAGGACAGGAGTGGAGAGCCTGTGCCACTGTGCAGGAGAGACAGGGGAAGTGCCACAGTGGACTGAGGGCAGTGGCAGTGGGCAGGACAGCCAAAGGTTGGAGGTGTACCAGGTGCAGGGGGGAGCAACACAAAGGACAGCAGAGGGAACGGGATAACAGCTGCTGGGGGGGGAGCACCAGCCAGGGACATGGCCGGTGCCACTTTTCAGATGGAGATGGTAATTAGGGGTGTGAAAAGGCAGGCAGCAGGGGGGGCACAGCCGTGGAAGGGCCCGTCGGCGGTATGCTCCCAACAGGCGGTACCGATCCCGCACCAGCTTCGAGCACTACAGTGACACAGAGATTGTGGACCAGTACCGCCTGAACCAGGAGATCCTGAGGTGGCTCTGTGAGCTATGCAGTGATGAGATGCATGCATCCATATGATGGAGCCATGCTGTGTCAGTGGAGACAAAGGTGACAGCCGTCATGTGCCTGCACACCATGGGTACCTTCCAGAGACCAACAGGGGACACAACAGGCATAACCCAGTCAGCCACATCATGCCTACTCACACAATTCCTCAGCGCATTGCTGCCACATGCTGTGGAGTACATCCATTTCCCCAGCACACATACAAGAGTTCCACAGGGTAGCATGAATGCCTGGCATGGTCGGGGCCATTGACTGCACCAAGATGGCTATCCGCACGCCACCTGGCCCGAAAGGTGCCACTCACATCAACCGAAAGGGCTATGCCTGCATCAACTGCCAGGTGGTGTGCGATGCTAGGGGACACATAACCAATGTCTGTGCCTCGCACCCTGGGGGAGCACATGATGCCTTCATCTGCCACCAGTCTGCACTGTGCCACAGGTTCGAGAGTGGGGACATCCCAACTGGCCACCTAGTGGGTGAGTATGCAAACATGCAGGATGACATGGATTCTGGGGGGGGCATAGTCAGAGGTGCCATGGGTACTGGCCTTGATGGCCCATGGCAGAGCAATGCTGACCACCATACTAATGTCCACCCTCTACACACAGGTGACAGTGGCTACCCACTCTGTCCCTGGCTGCTCACACCATACCGGTGGCCCGCGACCCCATCACAGCAAAGGTACAGTGAGGCACATGCCACCACATGAAATGTCATAGAGCAGGTGTTCGGGATGCTTAAGGCATGTTTCCATTGCCTGGACATGTCTGGCGATGCCCTACAGTACAGCCCCTCGAAGGCCTGTGGGCTATTCCTGGCCTGTTGCATCCTGCACAACATGACCAATGACTGTGGGATAGCTGTAGAGGTTGAAGAGGGGGACAGCGATGGGGACAATGAGGACGCCGGTGCAGATGGTGATGGGTAGCACCCCCTTGGGCGAAGGGACCCCCGCCTGATCCGGATGTTGCAGCTGCACCAGGACACCATCACAGAGGAGCACTTCAACCAACCCAGGTAAGTCATGGGGCCTTGTGCAACCATCAATGGAAAGGGCACAACCCACAAACTCGCATGGATGAACCCCAGGGGCGCATGGCAGCAAGGGAATTGGCTGAGCGTGGAAACGCACATGCTGTCAGGGATGGGTAAGGCCTAACATGACACGCGGTCATGCGCACACACACACACACACACACACACACACACACACCCCACAAGACATGCACAAGGGGTAGGAGGCACGCCGACCCCGACTGCTACCTCTAGCCACACTCAGGTCCACAGACAACCACACCCAGTGCCTGCCATTGTGCATGTCTCAGACGCTGGGCACCATTGCACAGTGGTGGACAGCACAATGCAGGCATCATCATGCACATGCCACAGCGGCCAGCAGCCGGGAGGATGTGCGCATGGACCATATGTGTGTGTGCAGGGCCGGGTACCCCACTTGTGCATCACACATTGAACAACACGCTGCACACAGGGCAGCGTCAGACAGTAGCCATGGTGGGAGACAGGTCGGTCACATGGCACAGTGCCATGGCCACCGCAGATGTGTGGGCAGCCCCGCTGAGACCTGCCAGCTGTGACAGGCTGACCATTGGCCTCAGGGGGTGGCACCGATGGTCCCCTAGGGGTGACGTTGCGGGAACGCGACCGTATTGGAGCAGGGGTCTGCAGCTCACCAAACATGCCTGCACCAGGCATGCTCAAGATGCCCACAGCTGAACCCGGTGTTGACATGGATGGTGTCGCACTACACCGGGAATGGGGGGTGGACATGACACTGCACTGTGTCTGCAGTGCATGGGCAACAAACTGTGTTCCCAATGTGGCCATGACAGCTGTGAATGCACGTGTGTGCCTGTCAATGGCAGTGGTCACATCCTCCCGCTGATGGGCCATCTCTGCCAGGAGCAGAGCATGGTTTCTGCTGCGCCGCTCCTCTGCCTGACGCAGAACCACACTGAGTGTGTCCACCACCCTGACAAGCTGTGACTCCTGATCCACAGAAGCCTGGAGCAGTTGGCTGTGCTCATCAAAGAGGTCATTCGCCGGATCGGCACGACATCCCTCATGGTGTTCCTGGCCCTGCTGGGCATCACCCCTTGATGATGAATGCTGCACACCAGAGCCGTGCCGGGGAATGGCAACACGTGGTGCACTGACGCCACTCCCTGACACTGTCCCCTCATTGCCATTGGCCGACTGCTGACACTGCCCCTCCAGCCGCTGCTCGTCAGGGCTCAACGGTGTCGTGGCAGCAGCCGCTACAGCCCCACCAGCCTGGATGCACACCAGTGCTGCCCCACTGGTGCAGACAGACACAGGCTGGGACTGTGATGTCACACAGGCCTCAACGGCAGAACCACCCATGGCTATGCTCGTGCTGTTACCTGCAGTGGGGCCTTCCTGCAGCCCACACATATCACTGTCCATGAAGTTAGCTCCATCATCATCGGTGATGGATCCAGCACCAGTCCGAGTCTCAGCATGCTGGCATCCATGGACGCTGTCATGCTGGGACATGGGCAGGGCCTCCTCTGCACCAGCATCACAAACTTCAGTCCAAACAGACAGGCGGGTACACTGTTGTCCTAATCCTCAGACACCTGTGGAGGTAGATGGGCGCTCCTCTGTGTCCAGGGTATCGCCTGCAGTGGATGAACCCACCACCACTGACCCATGTAGATGCTCAGGAGCTGTAAGGGAACACAGTAGCATTAATGTCTCTGCCCTACCCTGTGGCATTATGCCCACCCCCCACACAGTGACAGATCAGGACCTACCATGCAGTGACAGGCTGCCACCCATCTGAAAGCCACCACCTGGAATGCCCTCTAGGGCACAACGCTGCATGCTGCCAGCCACCCGCTCTTCCTGTGGCATCAGGCGTGGCATGTCAGGCTGTCCACCACCAGTCGCAGCACGTGCTGGCCTGATAGCAGCCACCTTATCTTTTATCTTCTTCCTGTCTGTGCCCACCTTCTTCTTGCAGTCCTGCACGGACCGCTGGTGGCTGCCATGCTGGTTGACGGCACGCACCACCTCATCCCATGCTGCAGCATGGGCCTGTGGTGTTCCCCGCTGTCCACTGCGCAGCAGTTCCTGGTCAAGGTAGGCCACAAACAGGGCATCTGATTCTGCCCCGGTGAAGTTGGGCCTCCTCTGTCTCCCATGTCTCTGTTCCTCCTCCTCCTCCTCCTCCTCCTCAAATTCGGTCATTATTGATCCTGTGGGAATGGCAGGTGTTACCTCTGAATGTGCAGTCCCATGCATCTCCCACACACCACAGTCCACACTGGCAAACAGCATGCAACCCACCACAATAGACTGCAATACCAGACTATGGCCTCTGCAGCCCCATGTCGCATTTATATAGTGCAACGCATGCAAATGAGGTGAGGCACAACTTTAAGTGGATGCTAATGCAGTAGCTGCACCATGGAATTGCTGATGAGCTGATTTGCATATGCTGGCTGAATATCGCGCTGTTTCACCTTGCGCAATTGTGTTGAGCGTGCTCAGGCAACGGCGCAGTTCGGTGACGTGCACTGTAGGTACCGCACGCGCATGCCCGGGATGCTGACGCCAATGCCTGCCACGCTGCTGATGTGCTGAGCATGGGAGGCAGTGCAGGGCTTGGTCACGACTGTGCCAGTGGCGCTAGTGCACTGTTCACATGTATGGCGCTCATACCTTGGAGCGCCATAGGTGCCATGGTGCCACAGCATGGTAGGCCACTGCAGGGCATCTCACACAGGCACCCAATCACACTACACGCAGGGAGACCCAATCACACTGTGGCAGTCCATGCGCGACAGACCCTTGACCCTGTGGTCGACCTTTTCCCCCTAGGTGCCATGCATCCGCATGGGTGCATCCCTATCATGCTGTTTGGTGACAGTGCGATGGGGAATGGCAGCGCTGTACCACGCAGCATCTGCACGTGGAGGACATGCACTACAGAGTGCCATTTTGTGATCCTACCTGAAGCAGTGATGGCAAGGAGGAGAGCTACTTTATGGAGCCCACTGGAGCTGGCCAATTTGGTGGCCATTGTGAGCTCCATGCTGGGGCCCTGTTTGGGGATGAACCCCTGGACAGGGCAAGAAGTGAAGTTTGGGAGGAGGTGGCAATAGCACTTGAGGAGGCCACAGGGATCGGCCGAACAGCCAAGCAGTGTCGCCACCATTATGGGGACCTCCAGTGAAAGGATCCAGATAGGCTTGCCCATCCATGGGCACGTGCCAGGTAAGGTGCAGTGCCATGTCCAGGTAGGTGCTCCATCCATACACTGGTAGCGTCCATACGAATATCACGGTGGGCATGTGTCCACCACACGGGGGGCCATCCAGTGTGGGTGATGGTGGTGGTGGGGTTGTGGCATGGCTGAGCTGTGCTGGATCGCACACACCCTGGGGAGACCTTTGCTACTGGTTTGTATTGATGCTCCCCTCTCCATGTTTGCACCCTAGGCCCTGAGGAGCGGCAAGGAGCCAGAGAGGCATGGGAACGCTGAGAGGCAGTGGATGCAGGGCAACAGGCACAGGCTGCCAGGCCCATCCAGCATCAGTGCCCGGATCCAACCGATGCAGGTGAGTGCCTTTCTTCCAGGATATTCTGTGCATACTGTGTTGCAGGGTAGGTGGAGGGGCATGGCCACCATCCATTGACACCACTGACATGCACACCACACGGTACACTCAGCACTGTCCTGTGGCACTGTATGTGTGGGTGTGCATCGCTGGTGGTCCATGCATTCATCGGGTACATGGCTGTGCCACTGCCTTCCCACCGCATAGCCATGTCACTGTACAGCCATGGTGGTGCTGTGTGGGACTTGGGTGGTGGGAGTGTGCAGTGGTCCACATGGCTGTGTGCGCCTGGGTAGGCAGGTCTTGTGGACACGATCACTGTGGGTGGTCGTACACCATCACAGGGGCCTGGCCCATAGCTGTATGCCATGCACAATGGGTGGGCTGCAGAGGGATGGACATTCACACATATTTATTTATTTATTTAGCTTTTGTTGACCAGGTAAGCGCACTAGACAAATCCTGCCTATTTTCAGGCACGACCCGGGGGAAGGGGATACAGATGAATGCCAACTAACTTTGAAACCAGATTAAGCTGTTGGTGGTATTTATAGTGAATGAGGGAAATTTGGCCAGGACACTGGGGAAATTCCCCTGCTCTTTTCGATAAGTGCCATGGGAACTTTAACATCCACCTGAACTACCACCAATCCAGGCAGATGGGACCTCAGTTTAACATCTCATCCGAAAGACAGCACCTCAGAAGTGCAGCACCCCTCTCATGCTGCACTACAGTGTCAGTACTGGGATATTAACCCAAGTGCCAGATGTGGGAACTGAACCCACAGCCCTCTGATCTCCCGGCCTCAGAGGCGAGTGTGCTACCTACTGAGCCACTGACACTGTTTAACATGCTTAATATTGACTCTGCTCCCTTGTCCTAGGTGGACGGCAGATGATGCAGCTGGAGAGGGCCATGCAGGAGCTCCTGCAGATCACATGGGCATCCATGGATATACTCCAGCACATGGAGCAGCATGGAGTACAGAGGTGGAGGTTGAGGAGGCACCACAGGGGTGGAGAGTGGGGTGGACGCTAGGCCCTCCATGCCCCCAGATTCACCATACCCCCGTACCCACCCTCACACCCCTTCTTCCCTCTCCCATTTGTTCACCACTGCCCCTTACCCACCCCCACCTGGTACATGGCCCTTCCCCCCCATGTACATAATTGTAAATATTTTTTTTACCTTTCAATAATACATTTGTTTTGTTATGCCTCCTGTGGTGGTCTCGGATTTGCAGTGGGCTAAAGGTGCTCAGCTGCAGTGGTGTGCATGGCGTCGGGGTGGTGCAGGCATGGGCGAGTGTGTGTGTCCAGAGGAGAACCGCCTATGGCGTGGGCATGGGAATCAGTCACTGTCTGTGGTTTGTGTGTTGTTCCCTGTGCACTGGATGCAGTGGTCCACAGTGCATGCACTGTGTCCGTGGCGCCCCTGTCAGACCGTCCATGGCCTGTGCAGCTGACACCCTTGCATGTCTGTGATCTGCACAGTCTGCTGGCATGTCAGTGGTGGCTATCCATGCTGGACAACCACTGTACCCGGCACAATGCCGGGTTGCCTCCTGTCACCAGTATGGTGCATGTCTGCCTCGGGTGGCACTGTGGCCTCACTGTTGTTGTCCCCCCTTCATGCTGTCACTTGTGTCTGTTGCAGGGGATGTGCGCCACTGTCTGTCACTTGTGCTCCGGCCGCATGCTGGTGGTGTATGACTTCATGGTGCCTGTGCAGGGTGGCTGGTACACCTGTGCCATGGAGGGGTGCTGGCTGTGTGTACACGGCTGCCATGGTCACATGACAGTGGCTTTGTTGACCCGCTACTGTGTCCCTGTGTTGGTGTGCCCTTGGGAATGGGTGGGTGTTTGTCCATGCACTGTGTTGGATCCTGTGTGGTGCATGCTTCCATGCACCACTGTGGGTATCTGTGCTGGCTGTTGTGGCCAGTGCTGGGACTGGGTGTGTCCTGGAGGTGTGCAGGGTGCTGTACTGCTGGTGGTGGGGTCCCGGCAGGCCCTGTTGCATGTGGGACACCTCATGTGCCCGGCCTTGTAGGCAGGTCTCTCAGCTGTACGCCGGGGGCGCTCCAGGGCGGCATGTATGCAGTTGTTGTATCGGTGTCTGCTAGCGCCCGCTGCAGGGTGCTCATGGTGCAGCTGCCTTGCATGGCTCCATGGTGCACAGGGTTGCATTGTCACAGTGGGGGTGGAGGCATGCATGGGGTGTCTTGTACTGTTGGGCGATACTCCTGGGCAGGGTGTCTGGGGATCACGGTGCAGGGTGTGCTCTGCATTGGTTGGATGGTGTGGCATGGGGTGGCCGGACATCCTTGTGTGCCGGTCACACCTTGCCAGGGGGTGTGCTGGAACACCATGCCCCGGCTGTGGGATTGTTGCTGGTGTCCATGGGCCAGTGGCTCTTCCAGCTCTCCTCAGGTTGTACGGTGCATGGGGTGTGGGGGGGTGATGTCTGTTCTGCTGTGTGTTCCTCTGCCCATCCCTACCATGGGTGGTGGACCCCTGCATCCTGTCCTTGAGCATCCCTGGTTTTGCTGTTGTGCTGCTGCCCTGCTCCACTGAGCATCCCTGGTTGTGCTATTGCACATCTGACCTGTGCCACTGCACATCCCTGGTTGTGCTATGGCGCAGTTGGAGCGATATTCAGTCATGTGCCACAGGCACATCTTGACCTGCGCAGTGTTTGAATATCACGCATATTGCGCATGGGTGCAGTGGACTTGCGCCTGCTCCTGCTTTTGCGCTACTTTGTGGTGCAGTTTGAATATCTGGTCCTTATTCTCTTTCTGGTGCATTTCGCATCTTTCCTATGCTCTGCTATGTTTGGATCTGTGTCTGTTGCTTCAATTTGAAAATAAAATAAACTTTTTCATGTTAAAAAAAATAATAATAAAAAGAAGCAAACAGTCCAGGACATTTAAGTTAAGTTTCCACAGGATTACCATGCAGATATTCCATTATATCCATTTCTTCTTGCTCATCTTCAGAGTTGAGCTGTGAAGAAAGCCTATCATTTTTATTAAAAAAAAATAGCTTTGCCTTATCAGGGCCATGGAAGTAGTAGGGCTTTGCTTGAATGATAACTTTAAGAATTGCTGGAAACAGAACTGAAGCTGCGACTCCTGCCTCATGAAATTTAGATTACATAGATAAAAGTCTCTTCCTCTTCTTCTAAGTAGTGTTACTAACATTGGGGTATAGATATATCCTCTTGCTTTTAGAAAACATCTGTTTCTTGTTTTTAGCAAACTGCATGATCTTGTTCCTTTGAGACAATAAATAAAAAGTTACTATTATCACAGAAGCTCTCCAGCAGTTTCTGGCATCAGTACAAAGGGTCCTTCAGTAGGATGCCTTCTTTTTGTTTTTACTTTGTACAGAGATTCAAGATTGATTGGCTCATTGAGTATGACTACAGACTGTAATAGCCCAACAGCATTGTTTAAACATATGAGAATCTGTTAGATCAGAAGATAAACCTGTTAGACATAGATTTTTGGATAATTGAGTATTTTCTAATTTCTCAGTCTTACTGTTTAAAGTAATTTGGTCATGCAGAAGAGCTGTTTTGGCAGTTTCAGTAGTCAGAACTCTCTGATTTATAGCTATATCAGCATGTTCTCTGTAGCCAGAACCCTTTCAACAGTGGATTCCTGTTTCTTCTCCAACTCCCTGACCCAAGAGAAAAATTCAGATATTAGGATCGTTAACTCCTTGCTTGAAGCTTGTGTCTCAGCCTGGAAATCTGACAAAAGGCTGTAAAAGGATGCAGAGACAATTGTTTCTCCTTTATTTCTCAGTTTTGTTATGGTCTCTAAGCTGGAGGATAATATGGGTGGGATCCCAACTACCAAATATCCCATCGAAGCATGGGTAGGAGTCAGGCTTTCCTTACACACCATTATCGAATTTATCGGCAGATCTATTCTGCACCTGTAATCTCATCAAAGTTGTTCCGTACGATGATGTGCTGTGTTATCAAGATCTCAGTCAGTCGGCCAAAAAGGCAATGAAAATAAGAAATTATTTAAATTGGGCTGTAAAGTTTTAGATCACCTGTGGGACCTCTGTAAAACTGCAGGTAACCCTTGCCAGAACCAGAAGAACCACTGTTGTATCACTTCTTGACTATTAAAATTACTATTCCATGTATCGTGCTCACAATACTATCACAAAATATGTACTGCCAGAGGTAGGTCTGCTGTTCCAAAGGGATATTCCTCACATTCAAAGGCAAGCAAACAGTTCATTATAGAGTTGACTGTATCATACAGAACATAATACAGGGTTGAGTGGGTGTGTGTAACCAGGATTCTATACACACCCAAGGTGTGGGATGTTACATAAACCTGGAGAACAATGCTTGAGGTGTTTATAAAAGTATCTAACACAGAGGGTGTGTATAAAATTCTATGTTACACACTCCTACCCATGCTTTGGTTATTTGTTTTTTATGATTATTGTATAGCATTTTTAATAAGTGATTGATTTTAACAGACACAGCGACAGTTCAATTACTGTATATAAACTTATTGTGGAACATATAGTTCAGTTATGAAAACTTGTCTTTAAATTGCAAAAATTCAGCTACTCAGGGCATCATGCCTTACCTCCTGCCACACCGGTGATCCTTGTTCTCAGTGCAAGCAGGCTGCTGGGGGTCAGCTGGGGCAGCAGAGGATCGAGCATCTGGAGGATGGCTCTCCTTTTCTGGGGAGGAATGGGAATGGAAACCGGTGCTTGCCTGACACCTAGTGGTGGCTGGGCATTGGCACACTGGGTGTCACATAATGGGGCTGGAGGCAGAGCTGACGACCGGTGTGTTGCATGTAAAAGTGTGCATAACTCGGTCATTGTTGGCACTGCATGCTCCATCTCTGGCTCAAGGCCAGAAAGCCTTAAAATGTCCCAGGCATACCAGATGATTGCTGGCCTCTGCAGACTCCACACCTGGCCAGCAAGCACTTCCTGGAACTGGATCCGGTCTTGGCAAGTTGAGGGACTCCCCGCTGCCCTGCCATGGAGGGCAAGTCATGGAGGAGGAAGAAGGGAGAAGGGAAGTCCTGTGGAAGTCAGGGGACGAGACTGGGAGGACCGGCATGAATGTGGGCTGACTGGGATGGGGGGAGTAAACAAACAAGCAAAAAAATAAATAAATAAATAATTCAGCTGCTTTTCTGTAAGAGACACTGTTTCAAACAAGAGGCTGTTGTGCTACTGGGACATGTAGCTTCAGTAGTGTGTGTTTGATTTACAGCTTGTGGTTATACATGACCTGTTGTAACCAAACATTATAACATATATAATAATAGATGGATAGATAGATAGATAGATAGATAGATAGATAGATAGATATTTTTATTTATATAGCGCCCATCTCCAAAGACTCTGGGTGCTGCACAGTATAAAATACATAATATACAAAAACATTTTAAAATAAAAAAAAACAAATTTGAAACAACAACAACAATATACAAGATACAACTGGAAGCAACAGTTTAACTAACCATCATAAAATATACTATTATTTTTAAACACCTTCAATTAAAAACTTGATGGAATACTGTAAATATGATTTGAGGCCCTTCTTAAAGGCTTCCACCGAGGAGGCCTTCCTAAGATAACCAGGCAAGGAGTTCCACAGGGTAGGTGCAGCTGCCACAAACGCTCTATCACCTGAATGCTGCAGCCTAACCCTGGGAACTCCAAGGAGGCCACCCCTGGCAGAGCGGAGAGCCAGGATTAGGTGGTATGGTACAAGAAGCTCTTGCAGATAGACTGGACCCCTCTTGTGCAGTGTCTTATAGGTCAACAGCCCTATCTCGAAGACAACCCTCCACTGGACTGGCAGCCAGAGCAGTTTGAGGAGTGCCGGGGTGATATGTTCACATCTTTTCACCCCCAACAATAATCTCACCGCCGTGTTCTGCACCAGCTGCAGTCTGCAAAGGTTGTCTCCAGATATCCCTGGGTACAGGGCATTACAATAGTCCAACCTGGAAGTGATGAAAGCAGGTATCAGTGTGGGCAGGTCATCAGGTGGGATCAGGACTCGAATTCAGGCAATATTCCTGAGATGATAAAACCCGGTTCTTGCAACGGCCGACACCTGTGCATCAAGTGTCAGACCGTCATCCAGGATTACTCCCAAATTCTTCACCTGCCTAAAGGGGACTAAAGGCACACCCCCCAGCACAAGGTCGGGGGTAATGTCATGCTCCCCCCGTCCTGATGACCCAGCTCCCCCATCAGAACCTCAGTCTTGTCTGGGTTAAGTTGAAGCCAATTGTTAGTCATCCATGTCTGGATTTCCTCAAGGCAGCTGTTAAATACAGAGTCTGACACCTGGCTATTGGGAGCACAGGACAGGTACAGCTGGGTATCATCTGCATAGCAGTGAAAACCCAGCCTGTACTGCCTGATAATGTCTCCCAGTGGCAGCATATACACCGTGAACAACAGAGGCAACAAGACCGACCCCTGCAGAATACCACAAGCACAGAGGCTTCGGATTTGATGAGAAAATTCCCATGGTCATCCTCGGCACCCTGTCTGTCAGGTATGGCCTGAACCACTTGATGACATTTCCGGACAGGCCACACCAAAACCACAGTTGGTCAAGTAACACCTCACAGTCCACGGTGCCAAATGCTACAGAAAGGTCTAGAAGGACCAAGATGGTATGGTCCCTTCTATCCATTGCATCAGGAGGTCATTAGGCACCCTCACCAGGGCTATCTCTGTACTATTTCCAACTCAGAACCCAGACTGGAAAGGTTCAGAGGCAGAGGAAGCAGCAAGATGTTTCTCCAGCTGAATGGTCACCACCTTTTCTACAACCTTCCCTAAAAATGCGAAGTTCAAAACAGGTCTATAATTGCTGAGGCAGTCCGGGTTCAAAGATGTTTTTTTTCAAAATAGGTCTAACCAAAGCCTCTTTCAAGGCTGAAGGAAAGATCCCACTCCTTAATGAACTCCAGACTACCCCAGCAATCACAGGACCAATCAGGTCCAAACATTCCACCAAAAGGTGCATAGTACCTGGATCTAAATCACAATGGGCCGGTTGCAGCTTAGAGATTATCTCTACCATCTCCCCAGCCCTTATCAGTTCAAACTCATCCCACACAGGAGGAGTACTCTGACCCAACTCAGGCTGGACCCTGCAGCCCTTTTGAGAGACGTTCGATGAGACCTCAGCCCTGATGGAGGACACCTTGTCAGCGAAAAATAGAGCTAGCTCCTCGCACCTTGTGCTCAAACCTACCCCTCTAACACACAGACAGGTGGAATGTAAAAGCCTGTCCACTGTGTGAAAGATCTGAACTGGTCTGTTTCCCACTGTACCAATTTCCCTAGACAGAAATTCCACCTTTTTGCGGGAAATTGCCCCCTGATAGTCCACGTAATGTGCCCTCAGGGCCAATTTTTCCTCCACCAGACCAGATCTCCTCCAAAGCCTCTCTAACCTCCAGCCCCTAGTCTATAAACCTCAGAAAATTACATCATACCAGGGAGATCTCCAACGAGTAGACAGGGGTCAGACACACAAGGGTGGGATTGAGTCAGAGGCCACTCCAACTGCTCCATTACAGGCCACCACTGCCTCCTCCAACCCAATCGCACAAGCTGTCCCAACACCCGCTAGGTCCAGCACCATAAAAGGTCCTCTGAGGATACTCCCCTTAACGACTGGTACTGGACCATCTCCATAGGGGCAGGACCATCTGGGGGCCCGTAAACATGAACCCCATGGTGCTATGATCTGACCAAACCACCGGAACTACACTAAAGTCCATAATGTCCAACTCAGAAGAAAAAAAACAGATCCAGTGTGTGGCTTCCCGAGTGCATCACTGTCATTACCTTTTGCGTCAGGCCCAGTGCCCCCATGCTCCCGAGAAGGTCTTGCCCAAATTTTTATAGCCCCCCATCGACCCAAGCATTGAAATCCCCCATGATCAACCACCTGGGGGACTCCAATACCAGGCCTGCAATGAGCTCTTCGACCTCTCGCAAAAAATCCCTATCGATACCTGGAGGACACTAAAGCCTGCACCCATACCATCTTGGGCAGCCACACATTCAAATAATAGATGGGGTAGTTTGTATAACGAGAATTTTACATACACCCCAGGTGTTGGATGCTACATAAGCAAGCAAGCATCCTACACCGAGGGTGTGTGCAAAATTTGAGTTTTTATGCACTGACCCATGTGTTATATATTATTGCTGTGGAGCATTTTTTAGCCACAGCAATTATATAACTAGAAATTAATTTCTATGCCAGTAGCCATGGTCGGGTTGAAGGAGCTGATAAGGTGTGTGTGCAAGGAAGGCAAGCACACAACAGGCACATTCCTGGTTAATGGTGGTGGGAAAGTTAATGGAAACACTGCTGAAGGAAAGGGTAGTGGAATTTAAGAACATAAAAACATAAGAAATTAGCCAGCAGAAGGAGATCACGTGGTCTATCTTGCATACCCGAATTGTTTCAGGGTCCACGCTTTACCCTTCCACCAGTGTCCCTGGCCCCCCCTTCTCCTTTTACTACTTTGATTCCATGACTTCCTTTTGAGTTTGTCCCAGGCTCTTTTGAAGGATACCACTGTCTTAGCCACCACCACCTCATCTGGCAGCTTATTCCAGGCCAACACCACCCTCTCTGTAAGGAAGTGCTTCCTTGCATCTCTCTTGTATCCCCCCCCCACCAGCTTTAGGCTATGTCCTCTGGTGGTGGTGTTATCTCTCTTATTGAAGAGCTCCCCACACTCTACTTTGTGTATTCCCTTCAAGTACTTGAAGGTCTCTATCATATCTCCCCTTTGCCTCCTCTCATCCAGGGAGTACATCCTTAGAGCCCCCAGCTTCTCCTCGTATGACCTATCCTGCTGACCCCTGATCATTTTAGTTGCTCTCCTCTGAACCATCTCTATTTTTTTAATGTTCTTTTTTAGGTATGGGTGCCAGTACCTTGCTCCATATTCTAAATGTGGCCTTTCCAGTGACCTATACAAAGGCTAAATAACCTCGCTGTACCTACTACTAAATCTCCTTGTGATACAGCCCAGCATCCTGTTTGCCTTCACCACTGCCTTTTTGCATTGAGTGGACTATTTCAGATCACTAGTAATTACCTCCCCCTAGGTCCTTTTCCTCTTCAGAAGCAGCCACTTGAACGTTTCTTATGTAGTACTCTGCTCTTGGGTTCTTTGCCCTGATATGCATCACTTTGAACTTTTTGGCATTGAACCCAAGCTGCCAGCTCCTTGACCATCTCTCAAGTCTGGTTAGTTCCTCCCTCAACACCTGTATCCCCTCCTCAGTGTCCACTTTCCCACAGAGCTTGATGTCATCTGTGCATAGGCACATTTTGCCCTTAATGAAATACCCAATGTCACTTATAAAGATATTAAACAATACCTAGCCCAACACCAACCCCTGTGGAACCCTGCTGGTGACCTCCTTTGTACTAGAGAATTCCCCACCACCACCATCCTGTGTGTCCTTCCCCACAACCAGTTTTCAATCCATCTTACTAATCTGTCCCCTACCCCAGACTCCTCAGTTTTGCTATCAGCCTCCTGTGCAGCACCGAATTGAACGCCTTACTAAAGTCCAGGTAAATGATGTCTACTGCCTGGCCCTTATCCACTGCCTTCGTGACACAATCCAAAAATTCAACCAAGTTCATTTGACACGATCTGCCTGCCACAAATCTGTGCTGTTTTCTGTCCTGCAGACCATTTTCCTCCATGTACCTCACCAGTCCCTCCTTCAGAATAAGCTTCATAAGTTTACATACTATTGAGGTCAGGCGGACTGGCCCGTAGTTGCCCGGGTGCTCTTTGGGCCACTCTTGTGGAATGGCATTACCTGTGCTGTTCTCTATTCCTTTGGCACTACTCCTGAATCCAGGGATCTATTGAATAAAATTGTCAGTGGGCCTGCCACTTCCTCAACTAGTTCCTTGAGTACCTTGGGGTGTACCTCATCTGGCCTTGGGGATTTATCCACTCTCAATGCCATCAGCCCCTCCCTCAATCTTTCAATCCCAGTGACCCCTATGGGGTCTATCCCAGCTCCCTCCTTTTCTATTCCTGCCTGTTGTATTGATCCTTCTTTTTTCTTCATAAAGATGGAGCAGAAGTATTCATTTAATATTTCTGCCTTTGACCCATCTTCTATGACCCATTTCCCCCTTTCTTGAGTCTGACTATATCATCCTTCTTGTTTCTCTTTTCTTTTAAATAGCTAAAGAAGGCCTTCTCACCCTTCTGTACCCCCTCAGCTATTTGGAACTCCCTCTGTGCTTTGGCCTGCTGTACCTTCTTTCTCGCTAGCTTGGCCAGCATCTGGAATTCCACCTCGTCTTCTACTCTAGCTGTTCTTTTGCTTTTCCTATAGGCAACCCTCTTTTCCCTCACTATTTTAGCTACCTACCCTCTGAACCAGCTTGGTGGTCTAGCCCCTCTTTTCTTGCCCCTCATTTCTATGCAACTGCATGTTTCTTTTTGGATGGCCCCCTAATGGTTTCCTATAGTCTTTTCATCGCCATTCCTTCAACTATACTCCCCAGGTCTTCCCTAGACATTTCTCTCATTTTTATGAAGTTTACTTTTTTGAAGTCCAACACCCTGGTCTTTGTTGGGATGTCCTCCGTACCCATGTCTAGCCTGAACCACACTGTACTGTGATCGCTGCCACCTAGGGGCTTCCTAATGTCAGTCTCCTGTATGTGCTCCCTGTTAATGAGCACTAGGTCCAGAACTGCTTCCCCTCGGGTGGGACCCATCACATACTGTGTCATGAAGCCATCCTGCATTGCGTTGAGGATTTCCTGACTCCTGGCACAGGATGTGTTGGGAATATCCCAGTCTACTTTTGGCAGGTTAAAATCCCCTGTCACAACTATTTCCCCCATCCCTGCTGCATTCCATATCTGTGAACACAGTTCCCTGTTCATCTCCTCTGCTTGGTAAGGCGGTCTGTATAGAACTTCTAACTTGATCTTTCTGCCCCTGTTGTTCTGGAGCTGCAGCCACAGTGTTTCAATATTCCCATGTTCAATCTCTTCCTCTCTCGCCTACTCCATTCCCTCCCTGATGTATGCTGCAGCCCCCCCACCTGTTTGTCTCTTCTGTGTATCTTATATCCTTGGTTTGAGGAATCCTAGTCATGGTGTCCTGTGGACCTGGTCTCTTTAATGGCTGCTGTGTTTACTTTACCCTCTGCTAATAGGGCGTGCAATTCCACCATCTTGTTTCCAACACTGCATTCATTCAATGACACCACCGTCCACCTTGTTCCTGCCCTACCCTTAATTTTTGGTTTACTTAGACTGTCCTGGCCTTTCCCCCATCCCTCTACTCTTCTCCCACTTTTTATTCTGTTACCTCGATCCCCTCCTGCTTGTGCATATCTTGAATCCAATGGATTACATGATCCAAAGCAGCATAGATTCATGGGGGGGGGGGCGTGCCAAATGAATCTAATAGATTTTTTTGACTGGGTGACAAAGGAATTAGATCAGGGTGGAGTGGTAGACTAGGTCTATCTAGATTTTGGTAAGGCTTTCAACACTGATCCACATAGGAAACTAGTAAGCTAGCCAGGTAGCTTAGAAGGGGGTCCAAAGGTGGTAAACTGGGTAAGAAACTGGCAAGGAGAGCTGGCCTGGTGGTGCAGAGGGCTGAGGCACTGTAAAGCACCCTACCTTGCATCATGCTGGTGACCCATGCTTAGGAACGAGCATGGGTTTCTCGGGGCTGGCGGGGGGGCTGGGAGACAGAATGAGTGGGTCACCTTCCTGGCTTTTGGCTGCCACTAGGTGGAGGCCTAGTGGTAGTGCCAATGCTATGGGGGGCCTGATCGATGTCTGGGTGGGTGGAAGGAGGACGTGGTACCAGAGCACATGTAAGTCTCAACATACATGTGCTTCTGTGCTGTGCTAAAGCTCTGGGACAGAGGAAGTAAATGAGGAGGAAAATAAAGTAGTAAAAATCTTTATTTTTAGACAGGGATTGGTGGAGTAACACATCATTAGGACCAAGGTCATGTTTACAAGATTGCCTTGTTGGAAGGGGACCAGTTATCTTGAAGCCCTGCCCAAGGTGCCATGGCCTGCCATGCTACTCCACTGGGTAAGGAGGAGACTTCTGGATGAGTCATTTGGGGGCAGGATGGCCCTCCCCCCCAGCCCCAATGCAGGAGGAATTCATCAGGGAAATGACCACCACCAGCAGGAGAGAGGCAGGAGTTAAATAGCCTGGGAGAAGGGAGGACGTTGGTTGGGTGAATCAAGAGCTGGTTGCAGGACAGGCAGCAGAGGGTGGTAGTTGGGGAGAGCTCTTGGCACCCATGGTGGTAACCAGCAGGATCTTTCAGGGGTCTGTGCTGGGACTGGTACTATTTAACATAGTCATAGCAAACATATCAAACAGGATAAGGAGCAAGATCAACCTCTTTTCAGATGACACTAAGATCTGTGCTAAGGTGGATAGTGAGGAAGGGAGTAAGGCACTGCAATAGGATTTGGTGACTCCTGAGTGCTGGTCAGTCTCATAGCAACTGGGGTTCAATGATTAAAAAAGGAAGGTTTTGCACATGGGAGCAAAAAACCCAGAGAACAGCTACTGGTTGGGGGGAGTGCAGTAGCCACTTTTCAGAAAGAGAAATATCTGGGAGTGCCGGTAGCAGGAGACATGAACCAGTGCAGGAAGGCAGCTGCAGAGGTGAACAGAATGCTGGGATGCATCACCAGGGGAATCACCTCTAGGAAGGAGGAAGTAATTTTGCCTGTGTACAGGTCCCTTGTGAGGCCACAGTTGGAGTACTGTGTGCAGTTTTGGTGCCCCTATTTAAAAAGGGACATCGAACTACTGGAGGGAGGTCCAGTGCATGGGGATGAAGATGATCTTGGGGATGGGTGACAAGACATACTGTATGATGAGAGATTTCAGGAGCTCAACATGTACACATTAGAAGACAGAAGGGAGAGAGTGGATATGACTGAAACATTCACTTACCCAAAGGGCATAAACAGAATTAATTCAGAGGGCTTGTTCAAGTTAAAAGGGGGGAGGGACACCAGGGGACACAGTCTGAAATTGGAGGGAGGAAGGTTCAAGAAAGAGATAAGGAGGCAGTATTTCACAGAGAGGGTGGTGGCTGGTTGGAATGTGCTGCCAGAAGATTTTGTAGCACTGCAGATGGTGGGCAGCTTCAATAGAGGGTGGGAAAGGGCTAAAGGGTGGGTCAAATCAGTGAGGAGGATACAGGAAGAGAAGTTGGAAGTGGGGGGGCACTAAGTTAGAAGACGGTGCAAATGGAGGGGGGCAGCTGCAGTTTAATAGACAGCATGCTGCACACGCAAGCCGACTAGACAGAAAGAATGACCAGTTTCTGCTGCCGATTTAGTATGTTCATATGTTCATAGCAGGCCAGCTGATGGCATCCGGGGGGAACAAGGTTTAATAGCCGCCCAGTCAGCTCAGCATGATAAACACCTTCATTAAAAAAAATGAAAGAAAGCAATTGGTTAGAGGATAGGCAACAGAAGCTGGTGGTAAAAGGAGTTCACTCTGAGGAGGGAAGGGTGACCAAGGGGTGCCTCAGGGATCAGTGCTTGTTTTGTTTGTTTATTTGAAGAGGAATTTCCTTACTTACTGTATTCCTCATTTAAGAGTGTCTGTTTCTATTTCATATTCCTGTAGCTTCAAATTGAGGCAGCTAGTATTTGAGGGGAGCTTTTATTTAAAACACTGCCCAAACTATATCCCCCTGTCTGTCTGTGTGGGTCTGTAGATACTGCATAACTATTGAAGATTTTAGAGCCTGTTGGATCTTTAAGTAACAAATAAGGTATACTGTATGTGGGGAGAGAGTGGCTCATAACAGGGGGGAGCCAGTATTGCTTTCATGAAGGGAGTTCCCAAACAATTTAGTATTAATTCAGAATGGATAACTAGATTATCAACCATACATCTGAGTAGGATCCATTAAGATGCAAAAAAAGCCCTTGATACCGGGTTAAATCTGAAGCATATTAGTCATTCTGTTCCTCAGAAAGTACTGTCAGCTGTTGACACTTCAGGAAAAAATATTCGGTCTCTGATCTGTAAACCTTCTGAACAAGTATTTATTATTTATTCCCTCTCAAGGGTATACAGAAATGGACATATTTCTCCCATCACTGTAACTATGATCACCATAAAATGATTGGGTCAATCAAGTGATATGCCAAGCTTTGTTAAGTTGCTGAGGATGATATCACAGTAAAGTTACCAAAGAGATTTTCACACATTGCCTGACATCAGTTCAGTGCAGAGTAAACCCTGTGAGAGCATAATGCTGTTTTTATACTTCAAGCAAGAAAAAGAGATATAAAAATGTTATGCAACACCTGTGAGGATATTAAGGGGCACTTATCACTCATAATGTTATAAGGTCAAGCTGCACTCAAGAAGACTATGAGGGATATTACTGTTTCGGTCATGGCATATGTCATATTATAGGGGCACAGTTGCGCCACTATAGTTAGGGTTCAACGGTCACTTGTATGATAAACTCAAAATTTTGTACTTTAATAACTTTGCAACATTTCCACCGTTTTGCATGAAATTTTGCACGTGCCATTGGGGACCAACGATCTCTGGATATGGCAAGTTTTGTTTTGGTCAGATGTGCGAGTGCGGAGATACAGAGTGTCACAAAATTTGAAAATTACCATTTCTGTGTAAATTTTCTGTCATGCCATTTCTCAGAAACTGTGTGGAGTTGTGGTCTGAAATTTGTAGGATATACAGGTATTGGGTCACAGATTTGCCTTTTGAAAGATTGGTGAAAAAATATTAATCCATTTAAAAGTTATTATATTTTCAAGTTTCTCATTATTTTCTATGGGAAAAGTTAGATGTCCCGCTCGAAAACTGCTACAAAACAGCTATCTTTAGCTGCAAATGGGGAATCTTTTTCTGTGTTGTCACCATCTTGTTTTGAGTTAGGGAGGTAAAGACACTTAAATATTTTTTAAAATACTGCCACTTGGTAAACACCAACAGTTGTGTTTATCTAATCAGGGTCTAAAGAATCAGATTCTGGGGTCAGATTTTCATAAAATTGTTCACAAATATTGTTTGTTTTTTGTTTGTTTGTTTGTTTAAAATGTATTTTTATGCAGGTTAATCTGTTGGGGAGTATATCCCCATTTACAACAAATACCTGTGGTATTTTACAAAAACAACGAGACATAACAAAAAATACACACAATACAAGATCACAATAACCTAAAAACAACTACAACAAACATTTAAATAAATATACAATTCAAGTTTAAAAATATGCAGGTCAGAAATTTCACTCATTTGGCAAGATAATTCATTCCATGTCCTTGCTAAACTATTCTGTAAAACCATATCCCCCATACGATTTATAATTTGAGTCGTAGGCAGTTTTCTAGTTGTCCTCCTAAACGTATTTAAATATTTTGAGTCTGAATTCAAACATATCAAGTGTCTTAAGGAATGCATTTTTGAATGTATCAAACCATGACATATCATTAGCCATAAATATTCTCTTCGAGCTGTTGGATGTAACCAAACAAGTTCCTGATAAACTAAACAATGATGGACTCGGGATTTATTATTCAAAATATAATTCCTCAATCTATAGTAAGTCTGATCCAATTTATGTAAGGATTTTTTTATAAGAATGCATGTATAATGGGAGACCATAATCTAGTACAGGTAATAACAATTGTTTTACCAATTTAGTCTTTATATCCCTAGTCAAACATCCTGACACCCTTCTTAATGCTCCCAGTCTTTGGTTCACTTTTTTTGTTTGTAACAAAACATGTTCAGAAAAAGAAAAACGATAATCAACCAAAACTCCCAAATATTTATAGGTGTTAACCCCTTGTACCTAAATATGTTTATTTTATCCTAGTAATTTATTTTTGCTGCAAATTGCCAGCAGTCTCTTTCATGAAAGAACGATCCTTGTGAAAGTGGATTCTGTTCAGTCATGAAAGGGGATTCTCTTTCTGCAATTTTCAGCCAAATATTTTTTTCCACATGCTGCCCTTATGTCCCCTGGTAATCTAGTGGTCCCTCCCCCCACCCCTATTCTTCAATCTGTGTCCAGGTGCTGTCTTTAGCCTTGGCAGTCTAGTCATCCATCCCTGCTCTCCTGTTATCTGGTCCATGTCCCGGTGATGCCATATCTCCCCGGTAGTCTAATGGTCCTCCCCTCCCTCCTGTGTTATCGGATCAGTGTCTTGGTACTGCCTTTGTGATTAGAAGTCTAGTGGTCCCTCCCCCTTCCCCCATTCTCCTATTGCTGTCCCGGGGCTGCAGGATATGTCCATGGTAGTCTAGTGGTCACTCCCCCCCTCCTGTTCTTTGATCACTGTCCCATGCTGCAATTTGTCCTTGGTGTCTAGTGGTCTCTTTCCTGTTCTTTTATCACCCTCCATGTGTTGCTGTTTGTCCCTGGTGTCTAGTGGTCTCTTCCCTGTCCTCTCATTACCCTCTATGTGCTGCCATTTGTTTCTAGTGTCTAGTAGTCCCTCCCCGATCTCTGATCACCCTCCCCATGCTGCATTTGTCATTGGTGTCTAGTGGTCCCTCCCCCTTTCTCCAATCACCCTCTTTGTGCCACCTTTTGTCCCTGGTGTCTAGTGGTACCCCTTCCTCCTGTCCATATCCCAGTGCCTGTAGAAAAGAAAACAGTCCTTTGCTTTATTGTTTCCTTTAAAAAAAAGAAAACAATTCCCTGCTGATCAGCCCACCCCTCATTCCCACCTCCCACTTAGCACCCACCATCCCACACCCCCAGTACACCGCCACAAACTGTCACTCATCTGATCAGGTCCGAGGTTCAAGTCCCACACTCTGATCGAAGACACGTCATCACTTTTCTGATGGGATTTGTTAACGACAGTCATAGTGTTCATGAAGTGGGGTCATAAGAAGGCTCCGTTAAAATGTGGGGGCAAAATAATTACAAATGGCAAAGTTATGACCATTCATTGCAATTTTACTACTCACACTTGTAACTTTGGGAATTATAAATATTTTGACCCCAAATTTTCAACATAGCCTTCTTATTACCTCACCTCATGTTTGTCACAACTGTCATTTTTTAAATCCTGGCCAAAATGTGTTTTTGCACCTCTGGCACAGAATGGCATTGTGGTTGCACAGAGTTACGTTTTTCAGGAGGGGTCGAACATTTTTGCACTGGGTATATGAAGTGGGTAATAACATGGCTATACTGACAATTTGGTCATTGTTGTCCTATAAATGGAAGCACAGTGGCTAGAGGGCCCTGTGCTTCCACAACTACACACATATATGCATCTATGGAGGGATGGGAGTGCAGAGCCCAGAGGGCCCTGTTCTCCCTGTGGCAAATAAGGATACTATTATATTATCTCAAAAAGTAAGGAAATAATTTGCTAAAACTGTGTTAATGCACCAGTTAGGGTTCCAGTGGCAAAAGTCTAGGCATGTGTTATGGTATCCAACCCTAACATCTCACTTCCACCCTGCATACACCAGCAGGTGTCGGGGAGGTGCCATGGGGTCATCAGCCCTAATACTCACCCTATTCCATAAGTAAATAAGCTGAGATGTGTACAATAAAGGAGAATGGGGTGAGCAGTAGGGCTGATGACCCCAAGGCATGCCCCTGACACCTGTTGGTGTTTGCAGGGTGGGGTGCTAGGGTTGGAAACCGTAACACCACATTTCCAAACTTTTGTCGCTGGAAACCTAACTGATGCATTAACAACATTTTTTGCAATATATATATATATATATATATATATATGGAAAAGATCAACAAAACACACATTATCTGCCTAAGTATACCAAAGTATAACTCAGTACTGATCAACTTTTATACAACTACCAGTATAAATAATGTTAAAATAATTAGTAATATTTCACTAAACAGCAATGTCTTATTTAAACTGATATATTTAGGGAAACACAGTAATTGCTGATTCTTAAATTAAAGTAAAAAAGTACTCCTTAAGTTATGCTTTTCTTGATTTCTTTCCTGCTTAATGGCACACCTATACAGGATGCAGAGGTTGTGTAAATGTTGCAGAGACTCATAGCTAGGGGAGTTAATAATGTCATTCAGCATTTTCCCTTTCAATTGATACATACACTTAAACTATAAAAGATTAAAGACTACTGATATTTGAGATCATTGTCTTAACTTAGGTTGAACTGGTTATTAGAAATATGCACTTATTTCTTGATTCACTGCATTTACCATCTGCACTGTAGCAAGACTGCCCATATACACAACATGGAAAAGTAACCTAATAGAATCCTTTGAATTTTATATGATATCTGTGCTTACTATAGTAGGTGTAGACAAGATTACATCACTCCACAGCTTACTTATATTTTTGTTCATGGGACAAAAAGCAAAGAGTAAAAGTTGATGATGAGTTTAACACAGTAAAGTATGGTATGTGTCAACATTATGGTTTGCTAGGCAGGCAGGAGTCACAGAGTTGGGCATACCCACAGTTAGTATGTTAATCAGACAGAACCTATAAAGGAAGAGTAAAAGATGAGCCCTGCAAAAACAGTATGTATTAAAGAAACTTATTTATTTATATATATATTTGTTTATTATAGTGCCACAGTAGTGGCTCTATAGTTAGGGCTGCCAGACCACTTCTATGTTAAATCCCAAATTTTGCACTTTAATAACTTTGCAACTGTACAACAGATTTGCCTGAAAATTTTCCTACATGGTCAGGCACCATAGATCTCTGGATCTGGCAAGATGCATTCCGGTCGAATATACAGTTGCAGAGCTGCAGAGTACCACAAAACATGTAAAAACACACTTTTTGGCCATTTCTTTGCTTTGGGCTACAGCCCAAATGGTTTCTCCATCTGGTCTGAAATTCTCAGGGAATATGTAGTCTGGGTCACTGATGTGCCTTTTGAAGATTTGGTGAAATAATATTAATCCATTAAACAGTTATTCAATTTTTAAGTTTTCCCATTATAGTCAATGGGAAAAAAATATATGTACCTCTCAAAAGCTGCCAGCAGTACATTTTACTGTTGCAAATGCCCTCAGTAGTGTCATGCCACCGCCATCTTGTTTTCAGTTAGTGGCGGAGAAAAACAGCTGTAGTTCAAATTTGACTGCCCCTAGGTAAACATTGACAGGTGTGTTTACCTAATCTGGGCCCGAGGAGCACAATGCTGGCATCAGAATTTAAAAATTCCCCTAGGAAATATGTTTTCCAGCATTGGAACCCTGGTACTGTTGCAAATTACAAAAGAATGGATGATACACTTTTGCAATTTGCAACACTTTCACACCTGTTCTTTCGCAAATTTTGTGAAAGTGTTGTCATTTTTATAACACTACTGCACCAAAAAATACAATTTATTTATCACCTCACTGTAACTAAATGGTTAGTATTTTTTGGCTGAAATTTGCATGGTGGCAAACCCTTGCCCCACATGTGTGCCTTTTGCAGGTTTGGTGAAAAAATGTACACTGGTTCCATAGTTACGGCATTCCAAATCTGAGAAATTTCCCATAGGATAACATTGTGGAGTCTGTGGTGCCCTTCAGCACCCGTATCTCGAAAACAATTTGAGATATGGATTTTTTGCTTTGGGTAGCTTAGTCTACCTTTCACCTTTAGGTGGACTAGGCATGCATGGAGGTTTCCAAGTCATGATTACAACTGCAGGGGAATTTATTTCATAGTTGCTATGGATAGTGAGATATTGCCAGATTAGTGTTACAAGGGTTCCTTTTCATGACTCTAGGGCTGCGGTATGTCTCCGTACTTATTTATAAGTGGGAGTGCAGGGCCCAGAGGGCCCGTGCTCCCGCATATGCATACCATTATTCAAACCTGGGCAGCATGAAGGAAATGCAGGGCCTGGAGGGTCCTGTGCTGCCACAACCACATACCAGTTACATTACATCTTCTCAAAAAGAAGGGAAATTAGGCTGGCCCAGTGGCACAGAGGGCTGAGGTGCTGGATGCCTTACCTCATGCTATGATGGTGAGCCAGGTTCAGGAACAACCTTTGGTCATCGGAGTGCTGGTGTGGTGGGGCAGAGCAGGATTGAGATTGCTAGGGTGGGCAGCTTTACTCTCCAGAGGGTGGGGGTGGGTTTGTGCCCCTTGTAGTTCTACTCCCACCGGGTGGAAGTCCAGTGGGTATCGTAGATGGAGAGGGGGTTGCAAAGTATTGGGAGGTGGAAGGGGCTGAGCTCATGCCACAGGGTATGAAGCATGCCTCCACATGCTTGCACAGCCATGTGCTGGGGCCTTGGGGGGTCAGGGGAGAAAAATATGAAAAATAAGTATGTGTCCCCATTGCCAGTTGGCAGGAGGAGGACAGAGACCAAAAACGCTAATTTAAAAAAGAAAAGGGAAATTTATTGCAAAAAAATCAGCTAATGCATCAGTTAGGGATGATAGTACAGTGACAAAAGTTTGGAATTCGATGTTAGGGTTCCTACCTCTACCATCCCTCCCACCCACCCTCCACATCAGCAGGCACTGGGGTTATGCCATGGAGTTTGTCGGGCCTAACTCTCACCCCATCCTCCTATACTGTACCATGTCAGCAATTTACACATGGAATGCGGTGAGAGTTGGGCCTGACAATCCCATGGCACACCCTGATGACTGTTGGTGTGTGGAGGATGGGGTTGGAACCCTAACATCGAATTTCCAAACATTTGTTGCTGTACTGTTAACTCTAACTGATGCATTAACAGAGTTTTTTGCAATGAAGATATATATATATGTATATACACATACATACATACATACATAATAGTGGCATGGTAGTGCCATTATAGTTAGGGTTGAATAACCACTTAAATGCAAAACCTCAAATTTTGCACCTTAATAACTTTACCACTGTACGATGGATTTACCTGAAAATTTGCTTGCATGGTCTGGTACCAGAGGTCTCTGGATGTGACAAGTTGTGTTAAGGTCGGATATACAGTTGTGGAACTACAGAACCCCCCAAAAAAGCAAAAGAACAGACTTTTTGTGTGTTTCTTTGTCGCACCCACAGCCCACATGTTTTGTCCGTTTGGTCTGAAATCTTCAGAGAAGATGCAGTCTTGGACAATAATGTGCCTTTCAAAGATTTGATGAAAAAATATTAAACCGTTCAAAAGTTATTCAAAAAACTGATTTCCCATAATAGTCAATGGGAAAAGTTAGCTTTCATGAGAGGCCATTTTTACTGCCACAAACGGCCCTTTTACTTTTGTGAGGTGGCCATCTTGTTTCAGTTTGTACATGATGGGGGGAGGCAACCCTAAAGGTCTCATTTCCTGAGTTTCTGTGTTTTAACCCTAAATGATGCATTAACACAATCTTTTGTATAGAATATATATATATATATATATATATATATATATATATATGTGTGTGTGTGTGTGTGTGTGTATATATATGTGTATATATCTATGTGTATATATATTAGAGGCAAAAACTCTGTTTAATGCATTAGTTAGGATTGTTCCACAGCGACAAAAGTGAGGAAATTTGGTGTTAGGGTTGAACACATATACATATATAGAAAGACAGAGAGAGAGAGAGAGAGAGAGAGAGAATGAATAGCGGCACGGTAGTGCTGCTATAGTTAGGGTTGTGTAGCCATTTCTATGTTAAACCTCAAATTTTGCACGTTAATAACTTTTGAACCATTTGCTTTGCCTGATATTTGGAATGTAGAAAGATCTACCACAGATCTTGGGATCTGGACATTTTTGTGTTGGTAGGATGTATGGTTGTGGAACCATAGTGTGCTCAAAAATTGAAATTTCCCCAAAGTTGCACATTCTTTGTCCACCCATAATGCACTGAAGAATGTATTTGAATGGGTTCAGATTAGGTTGTCTACATGTGTCCTGGGTTTCACTGGTGCCTTTTGAAGATTTGGTGAAAAAATATTGCTCCGTTCAAAAGTTATTCCATTTTTTCATGTCCCATTATAGCCTATGGAATAATGTATATGTGCACTGTGAAAACATTTGCAATCAAATTTTGTTGTCGAGCTTGCCCCAAAATGATGTTGTGCTGCCACCATCTTGTTTTCAGTTAGCGAGAGAGAAAGAATGCTGTAATTCAAAAAATACTGCACTTTACAAAACACCAACCATTAGGTTTACCTAATCGGGCCCCAAGGAACATGCCCCTGGCATTAGTTTTTCACCAGCTAGTCTGGAAATATGTTTTAAAAATGTTTTTCATTTTTTGATCGCTCACACATTTATGTTGCCATACAAACAATCGAGCAAACTCTAAATATGACTGCGATAACATTTTCTTGTGCGCGCTAACATTCCCATTATAGAGAAAGGAGAATTTTGCAATGTGTTGCTTTTTTTGTCACTTGATTGTGGCCAGGTGGATTGTGCTATTGGCATGAAATTTTCAGGCTAGGAAGCCCTAGTACCACGTATGTGCCATTCAGTGGTTTGGTATGGAAAGATTTATGAAGCCTATAGTTACACCATTCCAAAGTTCAAAAATGTCCCCATAGGATAACATTGCAGCAGTTATTTTCTTTGTCACTTCACTGTGGCAGTGTGGATTGCGTTATTGACCTGAACCTTTCAGGGTGGAAAGCCCTAGTCCTACAGGTGTGTCTTTTGGTGGTTTGTTACTGAAACATTGAACAGGCCCATAGTTACAGCATTCTGAATTTCAGAAATTTCGCCATAGGATAACATTGTGGCACCCGTCATGCCTTTCGGGGCCTGTATCTCGAAAACGGTTAGAGATATGGACTTTCATTACAAAATGTCTTAGTCCTGTGGGACTATGTACAGAAGTAGGTTGGAAACACATGAAAACCATGAAATCTGAATTTTGTTTCTAGCTTGTACGGTTCCTGAGATATTTGAGAATTAGTGTTGCAAATGTTTATTTTCATGTGCATAGGCCACTATTATTCCCTCAGTGTTAACGGTCACAGTGCTTTTCAGTGCCTGTATCTTGGAAATGATGAGATATATGGATTTGATTGACTTACATCAAAAGAACTACTCACTCTCACAATTACAACACTAGAATTTTTTTCTAGCTGCTATGGTTCCCGAGATATGGGCAAATTAGTGTTACAAGGGGTCCTTGAATTATAGGGCTGCTGTATGGCTCCATACTTATGTGTAACTGGGAGCACAGGGCTGGGAGGGCCCGTGCTCCCACAGACACATAGCATTATGCACAACTGGGCAGCTTGGTGGGAGCGCAGGGCCCCACCAACACATTCCATTTATTACTTACATTACACTTTTAAAAAAAGAAAGGAAATTCTTTGCAAAAATGTTGTTAATGCATCAGTTAGGGTTGTTTCCACACTGACAAAAGTGTGGAAATTCCATGTGAAGGTTACCACCCCACCCCCCCACCTCCTCCTCAAAACCCTAACTCCGCATTACCCCCAACACCCCCAACACACACACACACACACACATATGCAAGACACATGCAACATTGTACAACACTATACCACTCCAGCACATCTGTAAGCACAATCATCACAACACTGTACTAATTTCACATAACGGTATGTAATGAAAAAACAAATACAGTATAAGCGACTCTATACTGCCAGTACAGTATGAGGAAACATTACTGCTGTCATATATTCCTAATACAATCACACTTAGTCTGTACACATTTTCAAAATATTGATTTATATGTGCCATAATCCAACAATTGGGTCACTGCAAATATTGTTGCTACCACATAGGCATGTGGTAGTAGGACAGATACACCTGACACTTCCACAGTACTTTGGAGATACTGCTCCGGTGGGAAACTATCACCAACACATGTTGTTATGCAGCTGTGTTACCAGGAAATACTCATTAACAGTATGTTATGGTTATCTTTGCATGTTACAACTGTTGCTTTTACATCTTGCTTGTAAACTATGCTACAAGACATTACTTTTATTACTAGCACTGTTTGTTATTAGGACTGACTCGCTGTATCACTAAACAAATGCAAACATCCAATGACTGTTGCTAGGCTCACAGAAACTGTCATTTCTAATACACTGTGTGGATAACATACTGTGTGTTTCATCAGCTGTTAACTATTGAAATATGGGCATCTCCACCATGATTGCCCAGCATGTGTGTGTACCCCCAAGCCACTATGATGGCTGCAGGACTCATACACTTGGTGGACTGTGATGATGCCTGTGTCTTGTGGAACATTTACAGAGTTGTATGTAACTTCTGTTACTTGGTCCAGCTTGTCCCTGGTTGCCTGTCTTACCTTAGCCCTTTCCTTGTTTGCATGTGCGTGTGTGTGTGTGGGGGGGGATGTGGAGTTAGGGTTTTGAGGAAGGGGAGTGGGGTGGGGTGGTAACCCTAACGTGGAATTTCCAGCTTTGTTGGTGTAGAAACAACCTTAACTGTTGCATTAATGAAGTTTTTGCAAAGAATATATATATTTATCTATATTCATCTCTCTCTCTCTCTATATATATATATATATACTGTATATATAGATATATATATATAGATATATATATATATATATCATAGGGGCGCAGTCATGCCACTATAGTTATGGTTGAGTAGCTACTTTAATGTTAAACCTCAAATTTTGTGTGTTAATAACTTTGCAACCATTCAATGGAGTTGCACAAAATTTGGAATGCACAGTCTGGTATGGTAGCTCTCTTGATTTACCAATTTTCCATTAGGTCAGACATACAGTTTCTGTGCAGCGAAATGCCAAAAATTGCACTTTTCGCCAGTTTTGATGCGTTTTTTGCCTGTGGTGCTGCTATCACACCATGTGGTCTTTTGGTCTGAAGTTTGGAACGTAGAAAGAGTTTGGGTCAAGGAACAATCCAGCAATGGTTTGGTAAAAAAAATATTAATATGTTCGAAGTTATTACATTTTTAATTTTTGAGTTCTGAGCAAGCTCAGTTCTGTCCAAAATGTATATGTATATTTTGTGACCTAAGAATTGTCTCATAGTCAAGGATTTTGCTACCTCATGAAGGAAAATCCTAGTTTAACCCCTAGGTGGCGCTATCCCAAGGGCTACTACCCCTGCCTGCTTGGCTAATAGCAGGTTAAGGGGCCTAGGTTCTGTAACGGGTGCCTCCACCTGAAGGTCAGGGTAGGTGGTGGTCAAACTAGCCTGGGCACAGCCCTCCAGGACACTGTAACCCCCTCATTCCCCACTAGCAGCCAGAGCAATACACAGTGATCACTTTCACAATACCCTTGATACACCTTACCAGTACCCCCACTGTTAGCACTTACCACCAGGGCTGGTTCCTGAGGCTCGACCTTGGGGACCCCCTGTAAAATAAGGTTATGCACAGCAATTGACAACAGTACAGTACTCTTAGCATAAACTGGAACCACAGTCAGGCTAAATGCAGGAAAAACTAAATCTGATTTATTCAAGGGACTTGAACAGGGGAGGGCGTAATCAGGTTAATTGGCTTAAATGCTCTATAAATCAGGCAGTTATGCATGCATTCAGAGTCCCTAAGCAGTTACACCCTCTGGATACCCAGGTGGAGAAGAGTTGGGCTAGCCAGAACTGTTGCCTGGGGAAGGTTGGCATCGCAGCTGGTTGGGGCCCTGTGATGGAATGAAACAACATGCACAATACACCCAATTTGTGTTCTGGAGCCGGAGGGCTCAGTTCATGGAAGAAAAAGGACAACAAGACAATCAGGTGACACACTTAGATTAAGCTGTTGTTGCAGGGAGCTACCCTGATGGTTACTCATGATACCCAGAACTGGACACAGGCTGGACAAAAATCAAAACTGCACGTAGTTGATCTGGAGAGCCAGAAAAAGCTGGGCCCACACAATTCACCGAGGCATCATTCCTGTTTGAGCATGGAGCAGGGGGCTGATCTACAGGCATGTCTCTCATCGATGGCTTCTCGCTGTGCAGTTGGGTAGTCTGGCAGGGCCCTCATGACAAGGCCCAACTGCAGGGAGATAACCTTGGATTCAGTCCGTTTGGGCTGGATACAGCTTCCAGCTGCAGAACAAAGTTCACACAGTGGGGAAGCAAAGCATGACCCACTATCATCAAACAGCACATTTATTGCAAAGGATTTTACAATACCAGGCAAACTGCTCTCCGGTCATGATCACAAAGTCTCTGTTCAAACCGGGAGCTCAGAGGTAGCTGGAATCCCTGACAGGCCGATCGCATTCAGCAAAATCTTTGGTCTTCTACAGGTTGAGCCTGGTCACACTTCAGTGGCTTACTTCATTCTCACCACTTCGGATTTAGTCCGAAAACAATTCTTTTCTCCTTCTCAGGGGAGTAGGTAGGCTTGCAGGCCACAATTCAGGCCTTACCACAGTTCTCCCACGTGAAATTATGCCAATGGCCGCTCGACTGTCTTGAGGTCTGGCTCCTTCAGCTTCCAACTTAGATCTGCTCTAAACAGCAGGCAGCTTGAAGATTTCCTTCAGATCAAAAGGTTTGGTTCGCAGATTCAGTTGTCAGTCAAAGCAAGAACTCCCCTTTCAGTTGCAAAAAACGCCAACAGTCCAAAACTACAATTCCCATGCTTGTACTCCACACAACTCCTTCAAGCAGGCTCCATTTTAGAGTCCCAAATTACTGATTGGTCCAATTCGGCAGTTCGGGACCAAGAGGGTGGAGATAGGCAGAACACCTCAAAGGCAGGTTAGAACAAACTACAATATTATTACTGCTCTAATAAATGATCAATAAACGAGCACATCTGCTCACAGAGCTCCCTCTGTGCAATTAGCGATGGCACAAACAGAGCTATTATCAGGCAACCTGGGTGGGATTCGAGCAGGGAAACACTCAGCCCCCTCCCGGACCAAATATAATTGCAGTCATGCAGCCCTTAAAGAGACAGTACACAGAGGCTACACAGGCACTCTCTGGTAATAATATTTAAACTGTTAAAATGCAGGACACCAGCCTGGCAATGAGCATTTAGGCACGATTGAGGAAGACTTTTCGGGAACCCCCATTTGTTGGGGGGGGGTTACACTAGTTTGTCAGAAGAATTCTTAGTTCGTGAGCTGCCATCTTGTTTTTAGTTTTCCAGGCAAACAAAATGTCATAGCTTTTCCCACGGGTGACTTTTGGGCCAAATGAGGCATGGGTTTTGTTAAGGGTGATCCCCTCTACAAAGCCATGCATTTGGTTCACTTTATTTCTGTCAAAAAATAGGTTTTTGAAAATTAAAAATTCTTCTTTTGTGACTCGCTAATGATCTTCTTTTGTGATCCTGCAAAATCCTAGTCTGCGAGATGATTCTAGTCTGCGAGCTTCATTCATGAGGGGATGACCAGATAGCCAGAATTTCATGCCCAGATGTCCCTGGGGATGACCAGATTGCCCAGACCGGCATGATCAGATGTCTCCTCATGGACTAGGATTTTATTAGGCTGCAGACTAGGATTTATCTCGCGGCCTAAGATTTTGCTATCTCATGACTGAAAAAATTTTAAAGGTGTAAAAACTTTAGAATTGCATGGCTCATTAACGTTTTGGTCTTTTTACTTGAAATTTACAAGGTGTTGAGGGGATGCCCTACAGGTATGAATAATGCTACTTAGGTGTTGGTGCATTAAGTGGTTGCATAGATATGCCATGACAAAGTTGATGTTTTCCCCATGGGATTACATTGCGGTGTCTGTCATGCCTTTCGGCGCCGCTATCTTGAAAATGAAGCAAGATGCAGAGTTTTCGCTACTGGCGGCATCTATGCTGCTGGAACAAGATTTTAAACCATAGAGTAAGCATGCAGTGGAATTTTTTTCCATGGGTTGCACAGTTAATGAAGATGTTAGATTTGTGTTATAAGGGTTCTTTGCCCTATTGGGTTGCTGTATGGCTCTGTAGCTATGTGTGAGTGGGAGCGCAGACCTTCTGGGCCCAGGCTCCAACAGATGCATATTGTTATGCAGAAATGGGCAACTTGGTGGGTACATGGGGCCCTTTGGGCCCCGTGCTCCCACCAATACATTTTTTTTTACTAATAATATCACACTTTTTCAAAAAGTAAGGAAATTCAGGGCAAAAAACTGTGTTTAATGCATGAGTTATAGTTAAAGCAACAAAACTTAGGAAATGAAACATTAGGGTTGAGTCCTTAGACCCCACACACACACATCCTCTAGACAGCAGGGTGTGCCATGGGGTCATGAGGCCTAATCGACACCCCATTCTCCTTTACTGCAGCATGTCAAACTGTTTACATATGGAATGGGGTGAGAGTTGGGCCTGATGACCCCATGGCACACCCTGCCATCTGTCACTGTGTGGAGGATGTGTTTGTGTGTTGTGTGTGGGGGGCGGTTAGGGACTCAGCCCTAATGTTTCATTTCCTGACTTTTGTCACTTTAACCCTAACTGATGCATTAAACTCATTTTTTGCCATGAATATATATATATATATATATATATATATATATATATATATATATTGCAACTAACTTTGTTAATGCACTAATTAACACCCCACCCCCTCTCTGCAGGCAGCAACAGGTGTAGAGTGTGTCTTGAGGGTTGTCATGCTCACCTTGTTCTCATATACTGTACTCATCCCAGCTTACTTACTCATGGAATGGGGTGAGCATTAGGGCTGAAAACCACAAGGCACACCCCATGCCTTTTGTTGCCTGCACTGTGGGGGTGGGGTGTTAGGTTTGGAAACCCTAATGTCACATTTCTCTACTTTTGTCACTATAACCCTAACTAGTGCATTAATTACATTTTTTGCCATGAATTTCCTTACTTTTCGAGATCGTACCTTTCCTGCAATTAGTTTTTATGAACACATGAGTATTTTTCTATAATTAGTTTTTATAAACACGTGACTTTGGTGCCTACTCAACCCTAACTATAGTGATGGTACTGCACCACTATAATACTAATAATAATGGGTGGCAGTATAGCACAGTGGTTTAAGGCTCTGAGCTGCAAATATGGAGACCTGGGTTTGAATCCCACAGCCCTCACTTGCATACTGTGTGATCCTGAGCAAGTCACTTAACTTCCCTGTGCTCCCAGGTTGCACCTGTAAACAAGCCTTCAGCTTAGTGTGTCTCACCTGGTTAAACAATTAAACAAAAAAAAATACACTAACTAGTCCATTAACAAAATGTTTTGCAATGAATATACATATATATATATATATATATGTTATAGTGGCACGGTAGTTAGGGTTGAGTTAGCACTTTAATGTTAAACCTCAAATTTTTTACCTTAATAACTTTGCCACCATACAACGGATTTTCCTGAAATGTTGCATGCATGGTCCGTAACCATAGATGTCTGTATCTGGCAAGTAATGTTACAGTCAGATGTATGGTTGCGGAGCTGCAGAATGCCAAACAACGCAAAAAAATTTACTTTTTGCGTGTTTCTTTGCTTGCACCCACAGCCCGCAAAGTTTGTCTATTTGGTCCAAAAAGTTCAGAGAAGATGCAGTCTTCATCACTGATGTGCCCTTCAGAGATTTGGTATAAAAATATTAGACCGTTCAAAAGTTATTCAGAAAACAATTGTCCCATTATAGTCAATGGGAAAAGTTAGCAAAAATCACTAAACTTTCACAAATGGCATTTTTTTTTTCGCAAATGGCCCTTTTCTTTCATGATTCAGCCATCTTGTTTACAGTTACTGACACAAAAAAATGCCTGGCGTTTAAAATTGTAACTCTCTAGGTAAACACTGATAGTTGTGTTTACCTAGTGGGGTCCTGAGGATGCTAGCCCTATCTTTTTTTCAGGGGTTAAACCCCCCAGAAATGGCTTTTTCAACTTCAATGAAAAAGTACTTTTGCAAATGTGAAAGTTTCGTGATTTATTTTGTGAAACTTTCGTGATTTGTGAAAGTAATTTGCGAAAGTATTCTCAAAATAACTGCAAATTTTTCTATCCTCCTGCAACAAAATGGTTGGGTCTTTTGGGCTGAAATTTGCAGGGTGGAAAGCCCTGGTCCCACAAATGTGCCTTTTGGTAGTTTGGTACCCAAACATTATAGGGGCCCAAAGTTACAGCATCCTGACGTTCAGACATTTTCCCATAGGATAACATTGCTGTGCCCATGACGCCTTTCAGGGCCCTTATCTCGAAAACAGTTTGAGATACGGATTTTCCATTGCAAAAATTCTTAGTCCCCCTATAGGGGGGACTTAAGTACAGAAATAGGTCAGAAAGCCAGAAAAACCATGACATTTGAATTTTTTTCTACCTTTTACGGTTACTGAGATATTTGGGAATTAGTGTTCTAATTGCTCATTTTCATGTCTGAGGCCCACTATTACACACGCAGAATTAGCATTCACAGCACTTTTTGCTGCCCCTATCTTGGACACAATGTGAGATCTGGATTCGGTTGACTCTATGTTGCGAGAACTACTGACTCTCATGATTACAACCACACTTGAATGTTTTTTCTAGCTGCTATGGTTCCCGAGATATGGGCAAATTAGTGTTACAAGGGTTCCTTGCCTTACAGGGCTGCTGTATGGCTCCATACTTATGTGTAAGTGGGAGCACAGTGCTCCCACGTACGCATACCATTATGCAAAAAATGGACAATGTAAAGGGACCGCAGGGCCCGGAGGACTCGCGCTCCCACTAACACATACCACTTACATTACACTTTCTCAAAAAGAGGGGAAATTCATTGAAAAATACTCCATTAATGCATCCACAACAACAAAACTATGGAAATGCAGTGTTAGGGTTACTACCCCCCACCCCATCCCCACAACCCCATCCTCTAACCCTAATTCTGCATTCCTCCACCCCACACACACACACATATACATGAAAGACACATGCAAGACTGTAAGACATTATACCAGTCAGTCACATCTGTAAGCACAATAATCACAACACTGTACTCCTTTCACATAACACTATGTAATGAAAAACTAATACAGTATGATCGACTCTATACTGCCCACACAGTATGATGACACATTATAGCTGGCATATCTTTTTCATAAAGTGAAACTCAGTCTGCACAAACTTTCTAAATACTGATTTTTATGTGTCATAACTCAATGATTGGCTCGCTGCAGGTATAGCTGCTACCACATAGGCATGTGCTAGCAGGACAGACACAGCTGACACATACATAGTACTTTTCAGATACTGCTCAGGTATGAAACTAGCACCATCACATGTTGTAATACTGCTGCGTTAACTGCAGATACTCATTGTCAGCATGTTATGGTTAGCTTTGGATGTTACAACTGTTTCTGTCACATGTTCCTTATAAACTATACTACAAAACATTACTTTTATTATTATTACCATTTGTTATTAGGACTGACTCACTCTATCAGAAAAAATTTGCAAACATCCACTGACTGTTGTTAGGGTTATCCAAACTCTTCTTTCCAATACAGCTATCTATAGATAACGCACTGTGTATTTCATCATTTCTTAACAACTGAAATATAAGCATCTGCTTAAATCTTGTTATTGATGTTTGTAACAGAAAAATACTTACTGTGGGCCATCTCCCATGGTTGCCCAGCATGCATATGTACTCACAAGGCACTCTGATGGCAGCAGAACTCATACAGTTGCTGGACCATGATGATGGATGTGTCTTGTACTGCTTGCATGTGTGTGTGTGTATGCATGTGTGTGTGTGTGTGTGTGTGTGTGTGTATGCAGAGTTAGGGGTTTGAGGATGGGGGTGTGGGGGCAGCATGGTGGGGTGGTAACCCTAACACCACATTTCCACAGTTTTGTCACTGTGGAAACAACCCTGATGCATTAACTCAGTTTTTTGCAATGAAAAAATATATATATATATACATGGTAGGGCTACGGTCATGGCCCTATAGTTAGGGTTGCATAGGCACTTTAATGTTAAACCTCAAATTTTGCACCTTACTAACTTTGCAACCATTCAACGGATTTGCACAAAATTTGGTATGCATGGTTGGAATGGTTGATCTTTTGATCTGCTGAGTTGTGTTTCATTTGGACATACAGTTTTTGCACAGCGAAATGCCAAAAAATGCACTTTTCCCCAGTTTTATACATTTTTTGTCCGTGGTGCTGCATGGCTGCTGTGTAGTCTGCCATTCTGAAACGTGGGTCATAGAAAGAGCTTGTTTCAAGGAACATGCCACTTTTTGTTTGGTGAAAAAATATTAATCCATTCAAAAGTTATTAAAGGAATAATGCCTGACAGGGTGTGTGTCATGCTGGGATAAAGTCACGCCTGGGGTGATTGGGCATGAGGCCGCAGGCCGAGTGCGGCCAATCACCCCAGAAGTGATGTTATGTCAGCACGACATACACTCTGGAGGGCATTATTCCTATTATACAATGGCTTGTTGTTATACAGAATTAAAAAAAAAATCATTTTAAAGATGTTTTTGTTAGTGGGGAAAAATATTTTGGTTTCTTCAGAGAAAAAGAAAAAATCATCCAAATCCAAAAACTCATAAGCAATCAGTCAGGAGATTCATAGTGAGGCTGAGACTAGACCCATGACGTTATGCTGGATAACATCACACCCATGATGTTATGCTGGGATAACATCACAGGTCAAGCTCCAGACTGACCAGTCAGAGTCCAGGAAATGTTCTTGCCATTGTATAATAAAGTTTTAAGCTCCCATTATAAGTCTATGGGAAAATTTATATGTATGATTTGCGAAAGAAAAATGGGGTTCTGGCCATCTGGTCTCCCCTCACAGTCAAAGATTTTGCAGGCTCATGGCTGATAAATCTTCAACTACCAGACATTTATTGGCCATAATGGATGCCATTTTGTTTTCAGTTTGCAGATGGACAAAAACAAATATCTCAGCCAACGGGTGACTTCTGAAGTAAATGAAGGATGGGTTTTGCTCATGAGACTCTCCTCTATAGATCCATGCCTCTGGTTTCATTCAGTTGTGTCAAAAAATAGAGTTTTAAACTTTTAAAATCTTAGGTCATGGCTCGCTAATGATTTTAGTCTGCAAGGCTGCAAAATCTTTGGTCGCGAGATTGTTTTTGGCCGCGAGCTTAGTCCGCCATTTCACAACCAGATAGCCAGATTTTCACGACCAGATGTCCTTGGGGAAGACCAGATGGTCCAAATCTGGGATGACCAGATGTCCCCTCGTGACTGAAAATCATCTTAGGTCATGGTCGCGGACAATTATTTTGCAGCCTCATGGTCAATGAATTTTTAAAGGTATAAACATTTTAAAATTGAATATCTCTTAAATGGTTTGGACTTTTTACTTCACATTTGGAGGGTGTTGAGGCGGTGTCCTAGAGGTGTGAATTATGCTGTTTAGGTGCTGGAAAATTAATTTGTTGCAGAGATATTGAGTGACATAGTTAACGTTGTTTCCATACGATTATGCATGGTGCTAATGGCTTGCAGTTTATAGGGTAGGTAGCCCTAGTGCCATGGATGTGCCTTTCAGTGGTTTGGTGTGTAAAACTTAAAAAGGTGTGGCATCATGCCACTGCAAAATTTTAAAATTTCATTCATTCTGCTTTAATAACTTTTGAACCATTTGTGCAAGTTGCCTGAAATTTGGAAAGGAGAACGATTAGTCATAGATCTTCAACTGTGGCAATTTTTGTGTTGGTGGGGCATGCGGTTGTGGAATCATAGCACATGCTCATTATAGTCAATGAGAAAGTATATATGTGCATTGTGAAAACAATGGTGAGCTCATTTTTAGGTGAGCAGGAAGATCCCATTATAAGGTATAGGACAGCTCAAAAGGTATGGCAGATGTGTATTGTTATGCAATAATGGGCAATGTGGTAGGAGTATGGGGCCCTTCTGCATTTTTTGTCTCCCATTATAGTCAATGGAAAAATATATATGTGCACTGTGAAAAGATTTGTTCATGCAGCAACATTTCTGCACAACATTGTCCAGGGTGTTTCTTTCTCTGACACTCCATTGTGCCAGTGTATTGTGCTCCTGGGCCCATATTTGCAGGGTGGCAAGTCCTGGTGCCACAGATGTGTGTTTTGGTAGCGGTGTTTCCAATGCTTTCATTGTGACAACATTTTCTTGCCATGAGAACATTTAATATGATTGTGATAACATTTTTTGGTTGCAATCGCATCCTCACTATCTCAGGATCAGTGTGTTTTTTTTTTTACTTGAGATTTGCAGGGTGTTGAAGGGATGTCCTAAAGATGAGAATTATGCTGTTTAGGTGTTGGAAAATTAATTGGTTGCAGAGATATTCAATGTGTTCAGACACATTTTTTGCTGTGATAACATTTTGGTTCCTGCGCACGATTTCTGCACAACATTGTCCCTCGTGTTTCTTTCTCTGTCACTCCATTATGTCATTGTATTGTGCTCCTGGGCCCATATTTGCAGGTTGCCAAGTCCTGCTGCCACAGATGTGTGTTTTAGTGGTGTTTTCAATGTTTCTATCATGACCAGATGGATGCTTGCTGCCAAAGATTTTGTTAGGTCGCGGCTGAAGCTTGCGGTCGAACATTTTCTCGCGAAAGAAGACATTTTTCAAGGTTTAAAAATGTTAAAATTGCATATCTCAGGAACGGTTTGGGATTTTCAGTTGAAATTTGGAGGGTGCGAGGGAATGTCATTGAGATGTGAATTATGCTGTTTAGGTGCTGGAAAATTAATTTGTTGCAGAGATATTGAGTGATGTAGTTAACATTTTTCCCATAGGATTATGCATGGTGCTATTGGCTTGCAATTTATAGGGTAGGTAGCCCTAGTACCACGGATGTGCCTTTCAGTGGTTTGGTGTGTAAAACTTAAACAGGTGTGACATCATGCCACTGTGAAATTTGAAAATTTCATTCATTCTGCTTTAATAACTTTTGAACCATTTGTGCAATTTGCCTGAAATTTGGAAAGGAGAATGACTAGTCATAGATCTTCGATGGTGACAATTTTTATGTTGGTGGGACATGCAGTTGCGGAATCGTAGCGCATGCTCATTATAGTCAATGAGAAAGTATATATGTACATTGTGAAAACAATGGTGAGCTCATTTTTGGGTGCACAGGAAGATCCCATTATAATGTATAGGACAGTTCAAAGGGTAAGGCAGATGTATATTGTTATGCAGTAATGGGCAATGTGGTAGGAGCATGGGGCCCTTCAGCATTTTTTGTCTCCCATTATAGTCAATGGAAAAATATATATGTGCACTGTGAAAAGATTTGCTCATGCAGCAAAATTTCTGCACAACATTGTCCAGGGTGTTTCTTTCTCTGACACTCCATTGTGCCAGTGTATCATGCTCCTGGGCCCATATTTGCAGCCTCAGGGTAGCAAGTCCTGGTGCCACAGATGTGTGTTTTGGTGGTGGTGTTTCTGATGCTTTCATCATGACAACATTTTCTTGTCATGAGAACATTTAATATGATTGTGATAACATTTTTTTAATGCAATCGTATCCTCATTATCTCAGGAATGGTGTGTTTTTTTTTACTTGAGATTTGAAGGGTGTTGAAGAGATGTCCTAGATGAGAATTATGCTGTTTAGGTGTTGGAAAATTATTTTTTTGCAGAAATATTCAATGTGTTCGGACACATTTTTTTGCTGTGACAACATTTTGGTTCCTGTGGCATGATTTCTGCACAACATTGCTCCTTGTGTTTCTTTCTCTGTCACTCTATTATGTCATTGTACTGTGCTCCTGGGCCCATATTTGCAGGGTGCCAAGTCCTGCTGCCACAAATGTGTGTTTTAGTGGTGTTTTCAATGTTTCTATCATGACCAGATGGATGCTTGCTGCCGAAGATTTTGTTAGGTTGCAGCTGAAGCTTGCGGCCGAACATTTTCTCGTGAAAGAAGACATTTTTCAAGGTTTAAAAACTTTAAAATTGCATATCTCAGGAACGGTTTGGGCCTTTCAGTTGAAATTTGGAGGGTGCTGAGGGGATGTCATAGAGATGTGAACTATGCTGTTTAGGTACTGTAAAATTAATTTGTTGCGGAGATATTGAGTGACGTAGTTGACATTTTTCCCGTAGGATTATGCATGGTGCTACTGGCTTGCAATTTATAGGATAGGTAGGCCTAGTGCCATGGAACTGCCTTTCAGTGGGCGGGCATGTAAAAAAAAAAGGTGCGGCATTATGCCACTGTGAAATTTGAAAATTTCATTTGTTTCACTTTAATAATTTCTGAACCGTTTGAGTGATTTGCCTGAAATTTGGAATATAGAAAGATTAGTCTTAGATCTTCCACTGTAACAATTTTCGTGCTAGTTGGACATATATTTGAGGAACCATTGCACACTGAAAAAAGTGGAAAATTGTCTAAGTTGCTTATACTATAATATTATGCAGAAATGTGCAACTTGGTGGGAGCGCGGGGCCCCAGTACGTGTTTTCTTGCTAGTTATAATACGCTTTCTCAAAAAGTAAGGAAATTCTTTGCAAAAAAACTACACTGAATGTATCATTTAGGGTTAAAACACAAAAAGTCAGGAAATTAGACCATTTGGGTTGCCCCCCACCCCACATCCTCCGAAGGCTGACAGACGATGGGGTGTGTCATTGGGGTTGTGGGGCCTAAATCTCACCCCATTCTCCTTTACTGTAACATGTCCTCCTGCTTACACATGGAATGGGGTGAGATTTGGGCCTCACAACCCCAAAGACAAACCCCATCTTCTGTCAGTCGGTGGAGGATGTAGGGAGGGTTAGGGGGCTATCATAGTGGCCTAATTTCCTGACTTTTTGTGTTTTAACCCTAAATGATGCATTGAATGTAGCTTTTTGTAAGAGAATATGTATATCTATATATATATATATATATATATATATATATATATATATATATATATACACATACAATGGGGTGAGACATTTTCCAGTGAAATAAACCAAGTTATTTTCACCCCAGTGAAATAAATCCTGATGACGTCAGCAGAGTTAAAATAAATACCATTTATTACACCTACCAAACCCGCGCTAAACCCGCATAAAGCCGCGCAATCGCACAAAGCCATGCAAACTGACATTTTGCAAAGAGGCCCCCATTGTATAAATAGAATACATGATGGGCAGACCATAGAATATGGAAAATAGTTTCACTCCTGCATCATGAGCATTGTATATTTCGCTCTGCAGAAGTGAAAATATTTTCCATATTCCACTCCTGCTCATCATGCATCCCATAAATATATAAATATGTATATTAGAGGCAAAAAACTCTGTTTAATGCATTAGTTAGGGTTCTTCCACAGCGACAAAAGTGAGGAAATTCGCTGTTAGGGTTGAAAACCCAACTCCGAATTCCCCCCCCCCAGCACCACACACACACAGACACACACACACACATATTCAAGTATGGGGGAGGACCAAGTCAACAAAATCAATGACAGACATCCAGCAGCTGGTGACAGAAATAACAAACAATTGTCTAAATGTACTACGAGACATCCCCACCCACCTGACCAGGTACTGCATGCTCAGTGGAGATCAACAGCAAAACTGAGGCCATGTACACTGAACGTACACATCCCTGATTACAGCTGCACACAACGTACCACACTTAGTAGTTGCATGGCCTTACCTACCGATGCCGCACACCACACCACAACTGGTACTGTGCCATTATTCAATATAAATGCTGAAGGTGCATGATGACAGTTGTAGAAAGGTTTTAACACTAGTGAGTATACATTAATTAAGAGAAGCACATAAATTAACTACAAGACACTAGCATGCTCAAGATAAAAGTAGTGTTACATTTAGTAGGTGATTTACATAGTAGTACATTTACTGCAATGGTTTACTCAACATAGAGAGGCTGATGTAAAGGTATGGAAAAGCACTGCCTGTTCAATGCTGTGAAATTCGTACTGCCAGTATCACATGCATTCTAGCTGATGAAGGTGTACTGCTGATGTACATACATAGACCTTTAGTGTGTTTCAATATTAAAGATGCAGTAAGTATTCTTTGTAAGAAACATTGTAATTGCATGGATCAGGCCAAGCAACTTCTAAATATCATAGCACTACTGAGCCAACAATGATGTACCTGTATCGGAGATGTATATAGGATATATTTTCCTGTAGGCACCTACTGAGTATGTTGTACCTGATAAAGACAATCTCATTGCATCTGTGATGACTAACTTATTCAAATAGTAATACATTTACTATTGTTGCAATGAGTGATCTATGCCACTTATGGACACAATGTGATTTTTTTAACAGTTGTTTCATACTCAGGCTGCATGCCTACTGTTTGGGTTTGCCACACTTCTGTCACTGATGCTATCAAAGTGATAACTATGTTAATTGTGGTACAACAGGAATCAGTAGGTATGGTGTAGATATAAACAGAATGTCTTTTAGTATTGATTTAAATCACAATGGGGTAAGTGTACTAGGACAGCAGGGGTTATCCTCTATCACTGACTCTGTCAGTTATAATCACACTAAGGTTTCGATGACTGTAATGATCAAGTTACACTGTTCATCTTCATGAGTTCATATTCACAGCCATTCTCCAGTAACTAGACAGTGTATGGTGTAACTGGGTGAGACACTGTTTGCAAAGCTGCTGCAGTGCCTAGCAGAGGGGAGAGTATCTACTCATAAAGACATTTAAGCAATAAGGCTTGACCAACAGTTATGTTAAATGGTCTGTTAATCACCCTGTAGGGGTTTAATGTTGAATGAGGCATAGCCGAGTGCCACATGTCGCTAGACAGTGATAAACTGACCATTAACATAATACCTGGGAGTGGCTTATTGCTATCATAATAAAACTGTTTTTTAAACAACATTAAACCATGTTCATCATATGGTTAGGCTCTACATGTATGTTAATAAAAACTAAACATAAGGCTGTTACAATGTTTACAGTCAATTAGAAAGCTGCATTTCTCAAACCCTTGTTATAATCAGAGATATTATACCTGTACAACTCCTTGGTTTTGCTGAACTCTGTTGCTCAGGTGGCCCACCACAAGTGGTGTGGTCTGGTGTGGGGCATTGGTAGGTAAGGCCATGCAACTACTAAGTGTGGTACGTTGCATGCAGCTGCAGTCAGGGATGTGTACATTTGGTGTACATGGCCTCAGTTTTGATGTTGATCTCCACTGAGCATGCAGTACCTGGTCAGGTGGGTGGGGATGTCTCGTAGTACATTTAGACAATTGTTTGTTATTTCTGTCACCTGCTGCTGGATGTCTGTCATTGGTTGTGTTGACTTGGTCCTCCCCCATACTTGAATGTGTGTGTGTGTGTGTCTGTGTGTGTGTGGTGCTGGGGGGGTGAATTCAGAGTTAGGGTTTTCAACCTTAACAGCGAATTTCCTCACTTTTGTCACTGTGGAACAACCCTAACTAATGCATTAAATGGAGTTTTTGCCTCTAATGTCCCTTCTTTTTGAGAATGATATTGAGAAATAGTGAATGTAATGCGGTGGCGGGAGCTCCCACCACATGATGTCTTGTGGCATAGTAACAGGAGCAGCAATGCAAACAGAAATGCTAACAGTGGCACACATGGTAACACAAGCGCAAATGAGAACAGAAAGGGTAACGCACACGATGGCGTAGACTGGAACGGTGTGCCACGTGATGTCTTGTCACATAGTAACATGGTGCCTGTAAATAGAAATTACAATGGGCATGGTGACGCAAAGTGAAACAGAAAGAGAAACAGTACGGTACACACAAATGGCAAAAAAGTAACAGAAACGCAAGCGCAAATGAAAATGCAAAGGATGACGTACGTGGTGGCATTGGGGTGTGCATTGGGATCATCAGCCCTAACTCTCACCCCATGACATGTGTAAAGCAGCAGAAGTATAGGCGAATGGGGTGAGAGTTAGGACCCATGATCCCAATGCACACTCCAATGCCAGTTGGGGGGGTGGGGGGTGCAAGGTGGGTTTTCAACCCAAACAGTGAATTTCATCACTTTTGTCGCTGTGGAACAACCCTAACTAATGCATTAAACAGAGTTTTTTGCGTCTAATTTCCCTTCTTTTTGAGAATGATAATGAGAAATAGTGAATGTAATGCGGTGGCGGGAGCGCGGGGCCCGAAGTCTTGTGGCATACTAACAGGGACAGCAACGCAAACAGAAATGCTAACAGTGGCGCACATGGTAACACAAGCGCGAATGAGAACAGAAAGGGTACTCCATGGTGGCGTGGACGGAATGGTCTGCCACGTGATGTGTTGTCACATAGTAACATGGTGCCTGCAAACAGAAATGTCAATGGGCATGGTGACGTAAAGTGAAACAGAAAGATAAACAGTACTGTAGACAGAAATGGCAAAAAATAACAGAAACTCAAGCGCAAATGAAAACGCAAAGGATAATGCATATGGTGGCGCAGACATTAACGGTAAGTGAAACGGGTACGGAACCGCAAGTGGAAAGGGCAACAGTAACAGTAATTTAAGCACACAGGCTGGTTTTCCCCAAAACCTGCATAGAGAAAGACAGTAAGTACAAATAATGTATGCATAATAATGAGTATCGGCGCAGAAAATGAGATCTTGGAATACTAAATACATTATATCTCAGGAACCGTACAACGTAGGAAAAAAAATGTAAAGTAATATTATTTACAACAGTCCTGGCTAATTTGAACCTTAAAAGAAATTTTCTGACGAAAAGTCCGTATCTCGCACAGTTTCCGAGATACGGGCCCTGAAAGGCACGGCGAACGCCATAATGTTATCCTATGGGGAAAAAAGAAAAGTTCGGAGTGCCATAACTTTGCCTCCCTGTAATGTTTTTTCACCAAACCACTGAAAGGCACATCTGTGGGCTGTTGGCTGTCTTCCCTCCAAATTTCAGGAAAAAAGACCAAACCGTTATTTTGCAGCAGGGATCCAAAGGATTTCTGTAATGCGTCGGGCGCCGTAATGTTATCCTATGGGAAAAACCGTCAACTTTGGAGTGCCGTAACTTTGCCGCCATATAATATTTTTTCACCAAACTACTAAAAGGCACATCTGTGGGCTGTTGGCTGTCTTCCCTTCAAATTTCAGGAAAAAAAACTAAACCGTTATTTTGCAGCAGGGATCCAAAGGATTTCTGTAATGCATCGGGCGCCGTAATGTTATCCTATGGGAAAAACTGTCAAATTTGGAGTGCCGTAACTTTTCTGCCATGTAATATTTTTTCAATACAACACTGAAAGGCACATCTGTGAGATGTCGGCTCCGTTCCCTCCAAATTTCAGCCCAAAGCTCCCAATGGTTCTTTTGCAGCGCAGTGCCAAAGAATCGCTGTCACTGTCCCACAGATGGAAAACTACTGTCGCAGTTTAGCAGCTTTGTAAAAAGTTCGACACTTTCGCGAGTTAACGAAAGTAATTTATGAAAAGATTTTTCCAGAAATCTGAAAACATATTTCTGGGTGTTTTACCACAAAATAAAGACATGGCAAGCATCCTCAGGGTCCGACTAGGTGAATACAAAAAGAATTAGGTTGCTAGAGGGTCCCAAATTTAAATGCCAACCATTTTCTGATCATCAACTGAAAACAAAATGGCCGATTTGCAAAAGTAACAGGCTCATTTGCGAAAGTAAAAATGCATTTGCGAAAGTGTTGAACTTTTTGTTAACTTTTCCCATTGACTTATAATGGGAAATTGTTTTTTGAATAACTTTTGAACCGTTTAATATTTTTTCACAAAAGCTTTGAAAGGCACATTGGGGACCCTGGCCACATGTTCCCTGAAGATTTCGGACCAGTCGCACAAACCGTACGACCTGTAGGCGCGACCGTAGAATTCCAGAAAAAGCGTAAACGCGTGCACAGATCATGCTTAATAACTCCGCAGCTGTATATCCAACCACTAGAAAACTTGGCAGATCCCAAGGCCTATGGTTCTTGATCATGTATTCCAAATTTCAGCCAAATCTGTAAAACGGTTGCAAAGTTATTAAAGTGCAAAGTTTTGGGGTTTAACATAGAAATGGCTCCTCAACCCTAACTATGGCAGCACTACCGTGCTACCATAATATACACACATATATATATATATATATATATACTGTATATATATATACACAGTGAAGTCCACCAGGATGAATCCCAACTCTGCAGAATTCTGCAGTAGAGTTTACTGCAGCAAGCAATGCTATTTCATAGAAACATATAGAAACATAGAAGTTGACGGCAGATAAGGACCGCAAGTCCCATCCAGTCTGCCCATTTCTTTTTCTACCTTATAAATGTGCCATCGGCCTTTGCTCTGTCAGTGGCCTATCTATTCATAGTCATTTGTATTGCTCCCTTATGCCTATCCCATGCCTGTTTGAAGCCCTGCACTGTATTCATAGCCACCACTTCTTGTGGTAAGCCATTCCATGCATCCACCACCCTTTCTGTGAAAAAGAATTTCCTCACATTTCCCCTTAATTGGCCTCCCTCTAATCTCATGCTGTGTCCTCTTGTCCTGCTATTTTTCTTATATTTAAACATGTTAGACTCTTTCACCTTGTTTATGCCCTTAAGGTGTTTGAATGCCTCGATCATATCACCTCTCTCCCTCCTTTGCTCAAGGGTATACATATTGAGCTCCGTTAATCTGTCCTCATATGTCTTCTGATGCAGTCCCTGCACCATTTTGGTTGCCCTTCTCTGGACTGCCTCAATTTGGTTAATGTCCTTGTGAAGGTGTGGCCTCCAACTGCACGCAGTACTCCAGATGGGGCCTAACCAGTGTCTTGTACAGAGGGATTATTACCTCCCTCTTGACTTGTGATACCCTACTAATACACCCTAACACCCCTAGCCTTACCTACTGCCTTAGAGTTCTGCTTGGATGATTTTGGGTCATCAGTGATGATGATGCACAAGTCTCTTTCTTCCTTTGTGACTGCTAGCAACTCCCTCCCAGCCTATAGGTGGCTTCAGGGTTTCTCTTCCCTATATGCATGATTTTGCACTTCTTTGCATTAAATCCCAGTTGCCCTCTTCTGACCATTCTGCTAGTTTATCCAGATCTCTTCTCATTCTGCCCACCCCATCTGGATCATCTACTCTGTTGCAGATCTTGGTGTCATCTGCAAACAGACAAGCCTTACCCTCTAGTCCATCTGCAAGGTCACTAATGAAGATGTTGAAGAGGATGACCCTATGACTGATCCCTGAGGTACCCCACTTGTGACTTGCATCTCTTCTGACTGTATACCATTTACCACCACTCTCTGTTTTCGCCCGTCAACCAGTTTGCCACCCAGTTGACCAACTTCTGACCCACCCGAGCCTACCCAGCTTATTTATCAATCTTCTATGTGGAACAGTGTCAAAAGCTTTGCTGAAGTCAAGGTAGGCGACATGAACTGCTCCCCCTTGGTCCACCACTCTGGTTACCCAGTCAAAGAAATCTATGAGATTAGTTTGACAGGACCTTCCTTTTGTAAACCCATGCTGTCTTGGATCCTGTGCCCCTATGGATTCCAGGTGTTGCACTATCCTTTCCTTAAGGTGCCTCCATAATCTTGCCCACTACTGAGGTAAGACTGACCGGTCTGTAGTTCTCCGCCTCCTCCCTGCTACCACTCTTGTAGAGCGGGATCACATGAGCCCTTCTCCAGTCTTCTGGGACCTCTCCTGTGCTCAGAGACTCACTAAACAATTCTGCTAATGGCTCTGCTAGTTCCTCCTTTAGCTCCTTAAGTACCCTGGGATGTATGCCATCAGGTCCCATTGCCTTATCCACCCTGAGCTTAGCAAGCTCTTCAATGGGAGTTAATCCCTTTTGTTGTGCAGGAAACCTGTGACACTGCGCTTCATCCTGGCAGGCTTCACTGTATATATATATATATATTAGAGGCAAAAAACTCCATTTAATGCATTAGTTAGGGTTGTTCCACAGTGACAAAAGTGAGGAAATTCGCTGTTAGGGTTGAAAACCCTAACTTCGAATTCACCCTCCCCCAGCACCACACACACACAGACACACACACACACATTCAAGTATGGGGGAGGACCAAGTCAAAACAACCAATGACAGACATCCAGCAGCAGGTGACAGAAATAACAAACGATTGTCTAAATGTACTACGAGACATCCTCACCCACCTGACCAGGTACTGCATGCTCAGTGGAGATCAACAGCAAAACTGAGGCCATGTACACCAAGCTACACATCCCTGATTGCAGCTGCACCGGCGTACCACACTTAGTAGTTGCATGGCCTTACCTACCGATGCCCCACACCACACCACACCACTTGTGGTGGGCCACCTGAGCAATAGACTTAAGCAAAACCAAGGAGTTGTACAGGTATAATATCTCTGATTTAACAAGGGTTTGAGAAATGCAGCTTTCTAATGGACTGTAAACATTATAACAGCCTTATGTTTAGTTTTTATTAACATACATGTAGAGCCTAACCATATGATGAACATGGTTTAATGTTTAAAAAACAGTTTTATTATGATAGCAATAAGCTACTCCCAGGTATTATGTTAATGGTCAGTTTATCACTGTCTAGCGATATGTGGCACTCGGATATGCCCCATTCAACATTAAACCCCTACAGGGTGATTAACAGACCATTTAACATAACTGTTGGTCATGCCTTATAGCTTAATTGTCTTTTTGAGTAGATACTCCCCTCTGCTAGGCACTGCAGCAGCTTTGCAACACAGTGTCCCACCTGAGTTACACCATACACTGACTAGTTGCTGGAGAATGGCTGTGAATATGAACTCATGAAGATGAACAGTGTAACAGGATTACAGCCATCGAAACCCTAGTGTGATTATAACTGACAGACTCAGTGATAGAGGATAACCCTGCTGTCCTAGTTCATTTACCCCATTATGAGTTAAATCAATACTAAAAGACATTCTGTTATATCTACACCATACCTACTTGATTCCTGTTGTAGCAGATTAACATAGTTATCACTTTGATAGCATCAGTGACAGAAGTGTGGCAAACCCAAACAGTAGGCATACAGCCTGAGTATGAAACAACTGTTAAAAAATCACACTGTGTCCATAAGTGGCATAGATCACTCATTGCAACAATAGCAAATGTATTACTATTTGAAGAAGTTGGTCATCACAGATGCAATGAGATTGTCTTTATCAGTTACAACATACTCAGTAAGTGCCTACAGGAAAATCTATCCTATATCACGTCCGATACAGGTACATCATTGTTGGCTCAGTAGTGCTATGATATTTAGAAGTTGCTTGGCCTGATCCATGCAATTACAATCTTTGTTACAAAGAATACTTACCATCTTTAATATTGAAACACACTGAAGGTCTATGTATGTACATCAGCAGTACACCTTCATCAGTAAGAATGCATGTGATACTGGCAGTACCAATTTCACAGCGTTGAACAGGCAATGCTTTTCCATACGTTTACATCAGCCTCTCTATGTTGAGTAAACCATTGCAGTAAATGTACTACTATGTAAATCACCTACTAAATGTATCACTACTTTTATCTTGAGCATGCTAGTGTCTTGTAGTTAATTTATGTGCTTCTCTTAATTAATGTATACTCAGTAGTGTTAAAACCTTTCTACAACTGTTATCATGCACCTTCAGCATTTATATTGAATAACGGCACAGTACCAGTTGTGGTGTGGTGTGGGGCATCGATAGGTAAGGCCATGCAACTACTAAGTGTGGTACGTTGTGTGCAGCTGCAATCAGGGATGTTGCGTTTGGTGTACATGGCCTCAGTTTTGCTGTTGATCGCCACTGAGCATGCAGTACCTGGTCAGGTGGGTGGGGATGTCTCATAGTACATTTAGACAATTGTTTGTTATTTCTGTCACCTGCTGCTGGATGTCTGTCATTGGTTGTGTTGACTTGGTCCTCCCATACTTGAATGTGTGTGTGTTGTCTGTGTGTGTGTGGTGCTGGGGGGTGAATTCGGGTTGGGGTTTTCAACCCTAACAGGCGAATTCACTTACTTTAATAAGCTGTGGAACAACCTAACTAATGCATTAAATGAGTTTTTGCCTCATTCCCTTTTTTGAGAATGATATTGAGAAATAGTAGATATAATGTGGTAGGCGGGCGTGTGTGGGGCCCTTTGATGCAGTCTCCCGCCACATGATTCTTGTGGCATAGTAACAGGAGCAGAAATGCAAACAGAAATGCTAACAGTGGCACACATGGTGCCTGGCCTCAGAATGATAACAGAAGGGTAACGCATGCGGTGGCGTGAAGCCAGAACGGTGTGTCCGTGATGTCTGGTCACATAGTAACATGGTGCCTGTAAATGGAAATGTCAATGAGCATGGTGGCCTTAAAGTGAAACAGAAGAGAAACAGTGCAGTACACACAGGCTACAAAAAAGTAACAGAAGCATAGCGCAAATGAAAGCATAAAGGATGGCGCCTGTGTGGTGGCATTGTGGTGTGCATTGGGATCATCAGCCCTAACTCTCACCTATGACCTGTGTAAAGCAGCAGAAGTATAGGAGAATGGGGTGAGAGTTAGGACTCATAATCCAATGCACCTGTCTTCAGTTGAGAGGAGTGGGTCAGGGTGCAAGGGGTTTTCAACCCTAACAGCGAATTTCCTCACTTTTGTTGCTGTGGAACAACTCTAACTAATGCATTAAACTGAGTTTTTTGCCTCTAATTTCCCTTCTTTTTGAGAATGATAACAAGAAATAGTGAATGTAATGCAGCAGTGGGAGCGCAGTGCCCTCTGGGCCCCACGCTCCCAGGGCCCCGAGCTCCCGCCACATGATGTCTTGTGGCATACTAACAGGGACAGCAACACAAACAGAAATGCTAACAGTGGCGCACATGGTAACACAAGCACGAATGAGAACAGAAAGGGTAACGCACATGGTGGCGTAGACGGGAATGGTCTGCCACGTGATGTGTTGTCACATAGTAACATGGTGCCTGCAAACAGAAATGTCAATGGGCATGGTGATGTAAAGTGAAACAGAAAGATAAACAGTACTGTAGACAGAAAATGGCAAAAAATAACAGAAACGCAAGCGCAAATAAAAACGCAAAGGATAACGCACATGGTGGCGCAGACATCAACGGTAAGTGAAACGGGTACGGAACCACAAGCGGAAAGGGCAACAGTAACAGTAATGTAAGCGCACAGGCTGGTTTTCTCCAAAACCTGCATTGATAAAGACAGTGAGTACAAATAATGTATGCAAAATAATGAGTATCGGCGTAGAAAATGAGATCTTGGAATACTAAATACATTATATCTCAGGAACCGTCTGACGAAAAAAAATTTAAAGTCATATTATTTACAACTGTCCTGGCTAATTTGAATCTAGCCCCAGTGAGGGCTAAAATTTTCTGACGAAGTCCGTATCTCGCACCGTTCCGAGATCACGGGCCCTAAAAAGTGCGGCAAAGCGCCGTAATGTTATCCTATAGGAATAAAAGAAAAGTTAAGAGCGCCATAACTTTGCCTCCCTGTGATGTTTTCACCAAACCACTGAAAGGCACATCTGTGGGCTGTTGGCTGTCTTCCTCAAATTTCAGGAAAAAAGACCAAACCGTTATTTTGCAGCAGGGATCCAAAGGATTTCTGTTATGTGTTGGGCGCCGTAATGTTCTCCTATGGGAAAAAATGTCAACTTTGGAGTGCCGTAACTTTGCCGCCGTGTCATATTTTTTCACCAAACTACTGAGATGCACATCTGTGGGCTGTTGGCTGTCTTCCCTTCAAATTTCAGGAAAAAAGACCAAACTGTTATTTTGCAGCAGGGTGCCAAAGGATTTCTGTGATGCGTCGGGCACCGTAATGTTATCCTAAGGGAAAAACCGTCAACTTTGGAGTGCTGTAACTTTGCCGCCGTGTAATATTTTTTCAATATAACACTGAAAGGCACATCTGTGAGATGTCGGCTCCGCTCCCTCCAAATTTCAGCTCAAAACTCTCAACGGTTCTTTTGCAGCGCAGTGCCAAAGAATTGCTGTCATTTTCCCACAGACTAGAAAACTACTGTCGCAATTTGCGAAAGCTTTGCAAAAATTTGCCACACTTTCATGAGCACGAAAGTAATTTGCGAAAGTACTTTTTCCAGAAATTTGAAAAACATATTTCTGGGGTGTTTTACCATAAAATAAAGACATGGCAAGCATCTTCAGGGCCGACTAGGTGAATACAAAAAATTAGGTTGCTAGAGGGTCCCAAATTTAAATGCCAACCATTTTTCTGATCACCAACTGAAAACAAAATGGCCGATTTGTAAAGTAACAGGCCCATTTATGAAAGTAAAATGCATTTGCGAAGTGTTGAACTTTTTGTTAACTTTTCCCATTGACTTATAATGGGAAACTGTTTTTTGAATAACGTTTGAACCGTTTAATATTTTTTCACGAAATCTTTGAAAGGCACATCTGGGGACCCTGGCTGCACATTCCCTGAAGATTTTGGGCCAGTCACACAAACCGTACGACCTGTAGGCGCGACCACAGAATTCCAGAAAAGCATAAACGCGCGCACAGATCACACTTAATAACTCCGCAACCATATATCCGATCAGTACAAAACTTGGCAGATCCCAAGGCCCGTGGGTCTTGATCAAACTTTCCAAATTTCAGGCAAATACATCAAACAGTTGCAAAGTTATAAAGGTGCAAAATTTTGGGTTTAACATGGAAATGGCTCCTCAACCCTAACTATGGTAGCACTACCGTGCTACCATAATATATATATATATATATATATATGTATTAGAGGCAAAAAACTCCATTTAATGCATTAGTTAGGGTTGTTCCACAGTGACAAAAGTGAGGAAATTCGCTGTTAGGGTTGAAACCCTAACTCCGAATTCACCGCCCCCAGCACATCACACACACAGACACACACACACATGCAAGTATGGGGGAGAACCAAGTCAACACAACCAATGACAGACATCCAGCAGCAGGTGTCAGAAATAACAAACAATTGTCTAAATGTACTACGAGACATTCCCACCCACCTGACCAGGTACTGCATGCTCAGTGGGGATCAACAGCAAAACTGAGGCCATGTACACCAAACGTACACATCCCTGATTGCAGCTGCACACAATGTACCACACTTAGTAGTTGCATGGCCTTACCTACAATGCCCCACACCACACCACAACTGGTACTGTGCCGTTAGTCAATATAAATGCTGAAGGTGCATGATGACAGTTGTAGAACGGATTTTAACACTAGTGAGTATACATTAATTAAGAGAAGTACATAAATTAACTACAAGACACTAGCATGCTCAAGATAAAAGTAGTGTTACATTTAGTATGTGATTTACATAGTAGTACATTTACTGCAACTGTTTACTCAAGATAGAGAGCTGATGTAAATGTATGGAAAGCATTGCCTGTCCAACGCTGTGAAATTCAATACTGCCAGTATCAGATGCATTCTTACTGATGAAGGTGTACTGCTGATGTACATACATAGACCTTCAGTGTGTTTCAATACTAAAGATGCAGTAAGTATTCTTTGTAAGAAACAGTGTAATTGCATGGATCAGGCCAAGCAGCTTCTAAATATCATAGCACTACTGAACCAACAATGATGTACCTGTATCGGAGATGTCTATAGGATAGATTTTCCTGTAGGCACTTACTGAGTATGTTGTACCTGAGAAAGACAATCTCATTGCATCTGTGATGACTAACTTATTCAAATAGTGATACATTTACTATTGTTGCAATGAGTGATCTATACCACTTATGGACACAGTGTAATTTTTTTAACAGTTGTTTCAGACTCAGGCTGTATGCCTACTGTTTGGGTTTGCCACACTTCTGTCACTGATGCTATCAAAGTGATAACTATGTTAATTGTGCTACAACAGGAATCAAGTAGGTATAGTGTAGATATAAACAGAATGTCTTTTAGTATTGATTTAACTCACAATGGGATAAGTGTACTAGAACAGCAGGGGTTATTCTTCATCACTGACTCTGTCAGTTATAATCACACTAAGGTTTCGATGACTGTAATGATCAAGTTACACTGTTCATCTTCATGAGTTCATATTCACAGCCATTCTCCAGTAACTAGACAGTGTATGGTGTAACTGGGTGGGACACTGTGTTACAAAGCTGCTGCAGTGCCTAGCAGAGAAAGTATCTACTCACAAGACAATTAAGCAATAAGGCATGACCAACAGTTATGTTAAATGGTTGCTTAATCACCCTGTAGGGGTTTAATGTTGAATGAGGCGTAGCGAAAGTGCCACATGTCGTTAGACAGTGATAAACTGACCACTAACATAATACCTGGGAGTGGCTTATTGCTATCATAATAAACTGTTTTTTAAACAACATTAAACCATGTTCATCATATGGTTAGGCTCTACATGTATCTTAATAAAAACTAAACATAAGGCTGTTACAATGTTTACAGTCCATTAGAAGCTGCATTTCTCAAACCCTTGTTATAATCAGAGATATTATACCTGTACAACTCCTTGGTTTTGCTCAACTCTATTGCTCAGGTGGCCCACCATGTGGTGTGGTCTGGTGTGGGCATTGGTAGCTAAGGCCATGCAGCTACTAAGTGTGAGTCGTTGTGTGCAGCTGCAATCAGGGATGTATGCGTTTGGTGTACATGGCCTCAGTTTTGCTGTTGATCTCCACTGAGCATGCAGTACCTGGTCAGGTGGGTGGGGATGTCTCGTAGTACATTTAGACAATTGTTTGTTATTTCTGTCACCTGCTGCTGGATGTCTGTCATTGGTTGTGTTGACTTGGTCCTCCCCATACTTGCATATGTGTGTGTGTGTGTGTGTGTGTGGTGCTGGGGGTGGGAGTCGGAGTTAGGGTTTTCAACCTCAACTAGGCGAATTCCTCACTTTAATAGCTGTGGAACAACCCTAACTAATGCATTAAACAGAGCTTTTGCCTCTAATTTCCCTTCTCTTTGAGAATGATACGAGAAATAGTGAATGTAATGCAGCGAGGGCCCCACGCTCCCGTCACATGATGTCTTGTGGCATAGTAACAGGAACAGCAACACAAACAGAAGCGCTAACAGTGGTGCACATGGTAACGCAAGCGCGAATGAGAACAGAAAGGGTAAAGCACACGGTGGCGTAGACGGTAACGGTCTGCCACGTGATGTGTTGTCACATAGTAACATGGTGCCTGCAAATGGAAATGTCAATGAGCATTGTGACGCAAAGTGAAACAGAAAGAGAAACAGTACTGTAGACACAAATGGCAAAAAATAACAGAAATGCAAGCGCAAATGAAAATTCAAAGGATAACGCACATGGTGGTGCAGACGGCAACGGTAAGTGAAACGGGTACGGAACTGCAAGCGGAAAGGGCAACAGTAACAGTAATGTAAGTGCACAGGCTGGTTTTCCCCAAAACCTGCATAGAGAAAGACAGTGAGTACAAAAGATGTATGCATAATAATGGGTATCGGAGCAGAAAATGAGGACTTGGAATACTAAATAGGTTATATCTCAGGAACCGTATGACATAGAAAAAAAAAATTTCAAAGTCATATGATTTACAACTGTCCTGACTAATTTTGTGGGGGCTAAGCATTTTTCCAACGAAAAGTCTGTATCTCACACCGTTTCCGAGATAATGGCCCTGAAAGGTGCGGCGAACGCCGTAATGTTATCCTATGGGAAAAAAAGAGAAGTTCGGAGTGCCATAACTTTGCCTCCCTGTAATATTTGTTCACCAAACTACTGAAAGCCACATCTGTGGGCTGTTGGCTGTCTTCCCTCTAAATTTCAGGAAAAAAGACCAAACCATTATTTTGCAGCAGGGTGCCAAAGGATTCCTGTAATGCGTCAGGCGCCGTAATATTATCCTATGGGAAAAACTGTCCACTTTAGGAGTGCTGTAACTTTGCTGCCATGTAATATTTTTTCACCAAAATACTGAAAGGCACATCTGTGAGATGTTGGCTGCATTCTCTCCAAATTGCAGCCCAAAACTCCTAACCGTTCTTTTGCAGCGCAGTGCCAAAGAATTGCTGTCACTTTCCTACAGACTAGAAAACTACTGTCGCAATTTGCAAAAGCTTTCGCAAAAAAGTTTGACACTTTCGTGAGCACGAAAGTACTTTGCAAAAGTACCTTTTCCAGAAATTTGAAAAACTTATTTCTGGGGTGTTTTACCCCAAAATAAAGACATGGCAAGCATCCTCAGGGTCCGACTAGGTGAATACAAAAATAATTAGGTTGCTAGATGGTCCCAAATTTAAATGCCAAGCATTTTCTGATCACCAACTGAAAACAAAATGGTGGATTTCTGAAAGTAACAGGCCCATTTGCAAAAGTAAAATGCATTGCGACACTGTCGAACTTTTGTTAACTTTTCCATTGACTTATAATGGGAAATTGTTTTTGAATAACTTTTGAACCGTTTAATATTTGTTCCACAAATCTAGAAAGGCACATCAGGGACTGACGCCGCGTTCCCTGAAGATTTTGGGCCAGTCCGCAAACCGATGCGACCTGTGCAGCGTGACCATAGATTCCAGAAAAGCGTAAACGCCGCGCAGATCACATTTAATAACTCCGCAGCCGTGTATCCGACGGTACAAAACTTGGCAGATCCCAAGGCCTATGGTTCTTGATCGTGTATTCCAAATTTCAGGCAAATCTGTCAACGGTTGCAAAGTTATTAAGGTGCAAAATTTTGGGGTTTAACATAGAAATGGCTCCTCAACCCTAACTATGGTAGCACTACGTGCTACCATAATATATATATATATATATATATATATATATATATATATATATATATATATATTGAATTTTGGTAACCGGGTAGGCCCACTGAAAACAAAGGTCCCTTTTCAGTGGTGACTCAGAATTAGTTACTGGCAGAAATTAATAAAGTACAATGATAGCAGGATAAGTCACAAATAACAGGAATTAACAACATTACAAACCACTGGCATTATACAGGGATTAGAGAACAAGAACACAGGGGATTACATTAGTTACATACAGTACAATCATACAGTAAATCATGAACTACAAATGCCAATAAGTGGCAAAGTGTATATAAGTTAAGAGAAATGTCTCTTAGGTTCAGCAGTAACAAGTGCATTGATCCCCTCCAGCATGTAGTTTTTTAGGCTTTTCTTAAAGCCACTAAGGGAGGTGAAGTTTGTTAAGGAGGCAGGCACAGCATTCCAGTAATGGGGGGCTGAATAGACAAAGGACCTTTTTCCAGGGTTGGTTCTGATTCTGGGAATTTTAAGGCTGTTGCAGTCTGCGGAATGCAGGGATCACTTCTGGGGCTTCTGGGTTATTAGGCTGCATAGACTAGGTGGAGTGTACACCCTGGTGATTTTATATGTAAGGCAGAGGAGTGGGTAGGACATTCTATTGGTGAGCGTGGGCTAGTTCAGTGAGTATAGGACCTCACAATGGTGACCACATGGAGGGGATTGTGACACAGATTGGCTTATTTTGTTGTAGAGGACATCCAGCTTTTTCATTTCAGTATTTCTTAGAAACTGGAGTATAAGGGCACAATAGACCGGATGGGGGTAGGGTACCATTAGCCACAGTTATCCTGGTTTCAGGTGTCAGTAAGCCACACAGTCTGTAAAGAAGACCAAGTTTGCAGTGCACAGTTTTCACTACATGATCCATATTTTGTTTAAATGTAAGATCCTGGTCGAGGTAAATACCCAGATACTTTATCTTATCAACAACCTCCAGGGGGGAACCTGAGGAGGTGCTCAGGGTAAGAAGCTGTTGGCGGGATGCACCAAGGTGTTTTAATCCAAATGGACAGCTTTCATTTTCTTTTCATTCAGCACTAAAAGATTATCAGTAAACCACACTTCCAGGGCTGTCAGGCTAGCAGAGATCTTACCATTGACAGTGTTAATATCATCCGCACTCCAATAGAGAACGGCATAGTCTGTATAAAGCAGAAGGTTAGCCACCCACAGTTGTTCCCAATATTCATTAATGAAAATAGAGAAGTGGGTCTAATATGGAGCCTTGGGAAACCTGGCAGGTATGTGGAGTGAGTGTCTTTCCATTTGGCTGTTTGTGATCTACCATTAAGGTAGTTAGTTACCCAGGTGAGGGGAGTGCCCATCCAAACCCAACTGGGACAGTTTAAAAATCAGCATTGCATGGTTCACCAAATTAAATGCTTTGTTTAGGTAGATGAATATGGTGCCATTGGGTGATCTTTAGTCAAATGCATTCAGGGTATCCACCATGAATTTTGTAAGTGCTGTGTTCATCCCATGGGATTTCCTGAAGCCACGCTGCTTTTCTGATAGTGGATGGTGGTTTTCCAGGTAGTCCTGTAGCTGGCTGTACACCAACATCTTCTGACCTTTAGCTAATGGGCTAAGGATGGAGAGGGGGCTGATAGTTTTCCATCAGTTCTTGGGGACCACCTCTGAGGATGGGCATTATTTTCCATTTGCTAGGAACAGTCCCTTCTTGAAAAGACCTATTCAGAAGCCATGTAACTGGGAGAGTTATTGCAGACACTGCTGTTTTTAGGAGCGTTGGCTCTAGGTTATCAGAACCTGGTTAGCCATCAGCCTTTATTTACTTAAGGAGGGCATGTACCACGCTTTTCTTAACCAGTCTGAGGTGGAACTTGAGTCATGTGAATTCAGATTCATCAGTTAGAATGGAGGAGGAGGGGGGGACTGGGATGACTGGGTTTATACCTAGAAAGGTCAGTTAAGGAGCAGTTAAAGAAGTTGGTAGTCTTAAAAAGATCATCTGTAGTCAGGCTGTTTGTGATGATGGAGCTACTTGGGGGGCTAGGGGAGCCCTTGATGAGAGAATTAATATGGAGCCAGAATTTCTTGGGGTCAGATAGGGATTTGCATTGTAATTTTTTTAGGTAGAAGCTTTTTGCAGTCTTTGTGGCTTTTTTACACTTGCTCCTCAGTTCTCTATACTTTTTCCAGTCAGCTGTTAGTGCAGATTCCTTATTTAGACCCCAGGTCTTACCTCTTAAGACCATTAGTTTTTTTTAGTTCAGAGTCTGGCCATTTATTACATCTGCCTTTGACCCTTAGGTTCTGAAATGAAGCATGTTGGTTGGCTGGTGACAGAAAGTTGTTAACAAAGAAGTCAAGGGCCTCATCAATGGTAGTTAAGTCGAGGATTGAGCACCAGTTGATGCCAGCAAGTGTGGAGATAAGGGCATATGGCATAAAGTGGGAGTAATTTCTAGTAGTAAATATTCTGGGGGAAAGCTTGATGGAGTTGTTTCTCAAGATTCAGTATATCAGCAAGTGGTAGCTTAGAGCATCTGAGAAGATTCCTGCAGATTGACTTCTATTAGGGTTATTGTCTAATACCCAGTCAAGTAGGGTATGGTTTCCAGTCTTAGTATTGAGCCTGGTGGGATCCCTTATGAAACTGGTTAGGCTAGCCTCCATAAGAAGATTCTGTAGGCCATAGATACATAGATAATTACAGCAGAAGGGGATCATAAACTCCATCTAATCTGCCTATCAATTCAAATTCAGTGTCCTCTGCCCAGTTAAGATTAAAGTCACCTAGAAAGACCATCTCGCCAGGCGTGTTCTCGGTGAGCACCTCGGGTTAGAGATTCCAGAGCTGATGTAGGTACTCGGGGTAAACATAATCAGTTAGAAAGGGTTTAATCTTGCCAGTTAACAACCTCACAAATATGATTTCACTTTCCATGTCATTTAGGTAGGGGAAATCTGCGATAGTGGTGGTAATCGAGATATTCACATATATAAGGAAACCTCCATCTTTTTTTCCTTGCTGATCCCTTCTTAAAAGCAATATAGTTTGGGAGGTTTACTTCATGTGTGAGTATATGTGGTTTCAACCAAGTTTCTGAAAAGCCAATGACATCAGGCTTATGCAATGCAGCCCAGCTTTCTAGTTTGGGAATTTTAGACCTTAGGCTGTTAATATTCATTTGGGCAATTTTGATATCCTTAACTGATGATCAGCAAGGATCAGAAGGGGAGCACATTTTGTAATTGGGAGAAAGGGAGCCAGGACTGGTTTCTATGTTACCGCACCTGGCAAGTATCAAGAGTGCCATGTGTTTGAGGAGCCGGGTTAGGTAGGTGAAAGAATATTTCCTTCGATGGGACAGACACGAGTAGAACACATAATAGCAGGCACCTTTCTGATACAGTCTATGAGTTAACAAGGGGTAAGGGTCCCTGTTGGTGTCTACTTTGGGGAGGGGCCAATAAGGGAGGGACGGGGTGGTCATCATTTGCCCAACCTAAGCCTTTTGTTCATCCTGTGTCTATTGAGAGGGGGACATGGACTGACAAGAGCAGTAGTAGTAAATATAATGTGGCTGTGAAGAGACCATAAGACATAATTGTGGCAGGGGTTATCACGGTACTAGAGGGACCCTGGGGTTGTATGAGAGCTTTTGGAGTAGGATGGGACCAGTAATATAGTAGGAATAGATCAGCACTATTTAATGGGAACAGTGTGATAGCAGGTATTGGGCAGCTCAGAGACTGGCCACTGAGACTGACACCAAGCAAGTTGGCTGAACAGTTAATTATAGCAAGATGGCAGCTCAATTTATTTGCGTTTGAATTTTCAATTGTGAGACACCAGGGAGTGCAGAAAGCAGGTAGTATACATTTAAGGTTACACCCAATGAACAAGACTGTGTAGTCAGGTTTGGTTTTAGTACACCTTAGCTCAGCTCCAGAATTTGGTTATCACCGAAGTTATAAATGTTAATGAGCACAGAAGGAGGTATGCTGGCGGGGGAGGGGATGAAATAAGTTTAGGTGGATACAGTTGATGTAATTTATCTCTGTGTTATGGATCTAAAAAAGTCTACAGTTGTGATGCCAGTAAGGGGCGAGTGGCAGGGTATATCGATTTTAAGGAGAAAAAAGGTGGGGGAGGCAAGGGTGGGAGGGAAGAGACCAACAGTAAAGGAGAATGGGGGGACAAAAGTGAGCTGATTGGTTCAGCACCAGTTCAAAACCTATAAGACAAGACTCACCTCTGGGTGCGAGGGTGGCTGGGGAAAGGGAGCCAGGAAGAGTGGCAACTGGGGTTTAACGCAAAGAAGTGCAAGGTTATGCACATTGGGAAGAGAAACCATGAAGCCACCTATAGGCTGGGAGGGGAGTTGCTGGCAGTCACAAGGGAAGAAAGAGACTTGGGCATCATCATCACTGATGACCTGAAATCATCCAAGCAGACCTCTAAAGCAGTAGGTAAGGAGAGAGGGATGTTGGGGTGTATTAGTAGGTGTATCACAAGTGAGAAGAGGTAGGTAATAATCCCTCTTTACAAGACATTGGTTAGGCCGCATCTGGAGTACAGCATGCAGTACTGGAGGCCACACCTTCACAAGGACATTAACCAAATTGAGGCAGTCCAGAGAAGGGCAACCAAGATGGTGCAGGGACTGCATCAGAAAACATATGAGGACAGATTAACGGAGCTCAATATGTATACCCTAGAGCAAAGGAGGGAGAGAGGTGACATGATTGAAACATTCAAACACCTTAAGGGCATTAACAAGGTGAAAGAGTCTGACATGTTTCAATATAAGAAAAATAGCAGGACAAGAGGACACAGCATGAGATTAGAGGGAGGCCGATTAAGAGGTAATGTGAGGATGTTCTTTTTCAAAGAAAGGGTGGTGGATGCGTGGAACGGCCTACCTCAGGAAGTGGTGGATATGAATACAGTGCAGGGCTTCAAACAGGCATGGGATAGGCATAAGGGAGCAATACAGATGAGGATGAATAGATAGGCCATTGACAGAGCAAAGGCCTATGGCACATTCATAAGGTAGAAAAAGAAATGGGCAGACTGGATGGGCCTTGTAGTCCTTTTCTGCCATCAGCTTCTATGTTTCTATGTTTCTATGAAAGAGGGCAGGTACTGTGTAGCGGTGCCGCCTTGGCCGTTGGTGCTGTGCTATGAAGCTGCTGAGCAGCAGTTACTGCAGATGTGTCCTGGCGGTCCCAGTGAGCTCCAGAGATGGGGAAGGTGAAGTCAGAATTTCCAGGTACATCCAGCAGCTGTGGCTGCTTATTTTTGGGGACTTTCTGTGTCCTGGGGGTCCCGGCAAGCTCTGGAAGTGGGGAGGGTGAAGTCAGAATTCCCAGGTACATCCAGCAGCTACAGCTGCTTATTTAAAGTCTGAAATGTTCTGCAGTACAACCAAAATTGTTGCCCCTTCTTCAAGGGGATGGAATTTGGGAAAGAAGTTGTTTAAATATGGATTTAGAAAGAGTCAGAGAGAGGAAGGGGTGCTGGAGTGCAGCATTACAGAATCTGATTTCACTAGATAGTCACAAGTACACACTCTAGCCAAATGAATGCTAAATGTTGACAATTTGAGCACTATATCCCTTACTGAGAGACTTGTACTGGATGCACAGACTAATACATACAGGCATGTTCAGGCATTAAATCCCCATTTTAAAGGGATGGACTTGATGCACAGAACTATAAGTTAACTGCAGGCAATTCAGACTGAAAAGTACTCTTTCTAAGGCATGGACTTGATGTAATAAAATAAAATAGCACTCTAAACTTGATGTAAAAACTTCACTTAAAAGTAATCTATTTAAGGCATGAACGTAAAAATAGTGGCAAGCTCCGGAGGTGGGGAGGGTGAAGTCAGAACTCCCAGGTAAATCCAGCAGCTGCGGCTGCCTATTCTGGGGGGATTTTCTGTGTCCTGGGGGTCCTGGTGAGCTCTGGAGGTGGGGAGGGCGAAGTCATAACTCCCGAGTACATCCAGCAGCTACAGCTGCTTATTCAAAGTCAGAAATGTTCTGCAGTACAACCAACATTGTTGCCCCTTCTTCAAGGAAAATAGCACTAGGAGCTCTACTCCCATATGGGGGGTTGGGGGCTGGTCCCAATTTCCATTTTGTGTTCAATAACATATCTTTTTACTTACTGTTTACTGTAGTATAGTAGATGTTACCAGACTAGTTTTACTTGTTTCCAGGCTGATATTTTCTATAACTACAAATCACAGAATCCCTTGCAGCTGACTGCAGCAGAAGGAGATTCAGTAGACTGCAGTGCATGTTACAATTTATATATGCTCTGATCTTCTGCTTGTCATTCCCACTGTCCTCTCAGGACTAAGAACAGTCACAGAGGACTGTACTAAGCACCAAGAGAACAGCAGGGCCAGGAATCATCTGACTGGAGTTTATAAAAGTTGCAATATGCACTGCAGGCTATTAAATCTCCTACTGCTGCAGTCATAGAAATATAGCAACATAGACAATGATGGCAGAAAACGACCAGAGGTCCATCCAATTTGCCCAGGTTCCCAATAATCCCTGGAACCTACTGATCCTCCAGGGTACTAACCCTCCCCATCCTCTCTCTGTTCTCCTCCTTGGTCCTGTTGCCCCTAGTAACCACTATTCCCTTCATTATGTCCCAGCCCTGCTTGAATCCCCTGACTGTTTTTGCACCTGCCACTTCAGCTGCCAGACTGTTCCAAGGTTCCACCACCCTTTCTGTAAAGCAGTACTTCCTTACATCTCTCCTGAACCTACCTTCTGTAAATTTCTGTTCATGTCCACATGACTGCAAATTGGTGTTCAGACTAAATGGTTCCCCGCAGTTCACTTTGTTAATTCCTTTAAGGAACTTGAAGGTCTCTATCATATCTCCCCTCTCCCTTCCGGTCTGCAGTGGTACATATTTAGTGCCTTGAGGTACTCCTCATAGGATCTGCTCTGCTGGCCCTAAATAATTTTTGTTACTCTGCACTGCACTGTCTCCAACCTATCTTTATCCTTTCTGAGGTGAGGACTGTAGACCTGGGTGCAGTACTCTACGTGAGACTTCACCAGGGATCTGTATATAAACTTAGAAACATAAAAATTGATGGCAGAAGGAGACTGCTAGGTCCATCTAGTCTGCCCATTTGTTTTAGACCTATTTGACACTCAAGTGGCCCTTTGTAGTCAGGGCTCCCTTGTGTCTATCCCATGCATTCTAAAATCCCCCCCTCACAGTGTTGACCCCCACAACCTCTTGGGGCAGGCTGTTCCAGGCATCCACCACTCTTTCTGTGAAGAATAACTTCCTGGTGTTGGTAGAGAACCTCCCTCCTTGCAGCCTGAGATCATGTCCCCTGGTCCTGGAGCCCTTCTTGAAGTGAAAAAGTTCCTGTGCCTGCACTTTGTTAATGCCTTTTATGTGCTTGAATGTTTCAGTCATGTTCCCTCATTCTCTCTTCTCTGCTCCAGGGAATACATATTCAGTTCCCTAAGTCTTTCCTCATAGGGCATGTACTGCAGACCCTAAATCAGTTTTGTAAGCTTTCCCTGTCAGGTTTCCACCCAGTCAATGTCCTTCCTGAGATGAGGCCTCCAGAATTGGACTCTGTATGCCAGGTGAGAAAAGGTAGAGGGAAAGAATAACATCCTTTCTTCTGCTATCAGTACCCCTTCTGATACATCCCAGTATCCTGTTAGCCTTGCTATAGGCCTTGTTGTACTGACTCAATTGCTTAAATGAGTTGCTAATGATAACTTCCAGATCCCTTTCCTCAGCTGCAGTGCTAAGACTCTCTCTCCTCTCATCTAGTACTCTGACTTTGGTTTCTTTTTCCCTAGGTGCATTACCTTGCACTCCCAAACATTGAATTTCAACTGCCAAACCATTGACCATCCCTCTAGCTTTTGTATGTCTCGCTGAATTTTCCTTATTACCTCATCACCTGCAGAAAATTCTGGGATTTGTAGTTATAGAAAATGACAGCCTGGAAACAAGCAAAATAAGTCTGATAAAATCTGCTATATTACAGTAAATACTAAATAAAAATATATGTTTTTGCACACAAAATGCAAATTGGGATCAGACCCACACTAGGGTGTTGACCTCTTAATGATGACTGTTCCCCTTTCGAATCAAAGGGAACCAAAAAGTCGTCAGCTGGCAAATAGGTGTAACGAGGTACAAGCCTTGAGGTCTGCACAAATTAATAAATATATAGTGTATGGGACACTTCTGTTTCATTTGGAAATCAGCAGAATCCCGGTGTTGTTGTCCCATCATTGTGTGATGTCAAGATGTTGTACGTAACTACGATGGTGCAACAATATTGAACACTAGCATGCACTGCTCCTGCTGCTCCCAATAATAGTGCTGCTGTTCAAACAGCAGTACCAGGAGAGACATATCTATGTGATGGGGATGGAGTGGCACTCGATTGAAGTGCCTGTTGTTATTTAAAGGAAAACTACACCCAAAACTTAAAAAAATATATGTTGTGCAGAGTGTTTTAATTTGTATGTGAAGTTCTAGTGTTTCCTTTCCTCTGACTGGTATTAGGAGTTTTTCCTAAATTAGCCTGCTAGCTTTAGGGTAGTTTTATGACCCCTGGAGATCTCCATATCAAATAGCTTAATTGTAAAGAACTGGAAGGGGACAGGATCAGTTGTGTTCCAGGACAGTAGCTGCTGCTGTTGTTTTCACAGGGTTCTTGTGGATTTTACTTGGTAGGTTAGTTCTTTTCTTTCTTACTTCTAAGGGGCTAGCAGGGTATTGTTTTGGGTGCTGTTGGATGTTTGTAAACTGATTTGGTGGCTGTAAGTGGGGCTCATTTTGTGGATGTTTCACTGTGTAACAGGCTGGCGCTGGTAGAGGCCTATTTCTTCTGATTTAAAACCTATTTGGTGGGATTTGCTTGGAGATGGTTATTTGAATTGGAGACCTATATATGTTAATTTCAAGCCTATTTTGATGTGTTGTTAGTGAAGCTGATTAAATTGGAGTCCTGTTTCCGTTAGCAGCAAACATATTTTGGGGAGCTTTGACTTGAATTTTGATTCCTTGTGCTGACTCCATTAGCTGTAAAGGTTACTGCATAGTGGGGAGGTGTTAATGGTCTGGCCAGGTCTCACTCAGCCAATTGACTGGAGGCACAGCTGAATCAGATTGAGGTGTTAGCTGCTTGTCTTCTCAGAAAGAACTGGAAGGGACAGGATCAGTTGTGTTCCAGGACAGTAGCTGCTGCTGTTGTTTTCACAGGGTTCTTGTGGATTTTACTTGGTAGGTTAGTTCTTTTCTTTCTTACTTCTAAGGGGCTAGCAGGGTATTGTTTTGGGTGCTGTTGGATGTTTGTAAACTGATTTGGTGGCTGTAAGTGGGGCTCATTTTGTGGATGTTTCACTGTGTAACAGGCTGCGCCTGGTAGAGGCCTATTTCTTCTGATTTAAAACCTATTTGGTGGGATTTGCTTGGGCCTAGTTCTTTGGCTGCTGGGCTTGGAGGGAGACACAGGGCTGATACACTCTCTCTCAAGTCAGGTATCTGCCCATGACCCACCCTCCCCACCCCTCCCTCCCCAGAAGTCTGCAATTTATAGGGGAACACCTGCCCTGCAATTGGAGGAAAAGGCTGCAGGTGCAGCTCATGTAGTTCTAGCCACTGGGGGTAGGATTTAAAGGCTGGGAGAGAGGAACTTTGGGAGTTGTTCATTTCCCTTATAAGTTTAATGTGTTGTACTGCACCTAGTAACAGGGTTACTGGTGTACAGTGGGACTGTCTGTAAGATTAGTGGGTGACCTGATTAGGCAGTAGGGGTATCTTGGACTAGGGGGGAACCTGGTGGCTCACCCAAGGAAACCTATTTGGAAGGGGATGGAACCACACATCATTAGGGCCGGCATCTTTGGGAGAGTGGTGGGGTGCACAGGGTGTGGAGCAGCCATGATACTGGACTGGGCTTGGAAGTTCGGTGGTTGCCCAGTGTGCTACCAGCTAGCACAGCTTAGGGAGGAGGTTGCGGGGATTAGGAGAAAGCTGGGGGAAGGGGGGTGGTATGGTTGGGGAAAGGGGCTGGGAATCTCCCACAGGGTTGCACAAAGCACTGGGGGTGGGGGCATAGGTAAAGGAGTGCAGGAGAATACTCAGGGGTCACATAGGGAACCTGGCAGAGGGGGTCCAAAAGGACACTAGCAAGGAAGCAGGCAGGTAACTGGGGGCCCTCACAAAGGGGGGATGGAGGGACAATATTCTCAGGGAAGTAGGCAGATGGCCAGGGCTGGACAGAAGGAAGCAAGGCCGGGAAGTAACCGCTTCAATTCTCTTCTTCTGCTCAAGGATGAGGGGGGTGATGTAGCCATGACAGGGGTAGTTAGAGATGGAAAGGGAGTGGGAGGCAGGAGGCAGGGGCCAGATAGCAGGAAGAACAGGGGGGACCTGGAAAGCAGGAGAATGGGGGGAGCAGTGAATCAGAGAGGGAGGAAAGCACAAGGAGAAGGACCAGTTGGGAGGAAAGGTAAAGGAGAAGGACCAGAAGTACAAGGAGGATTCAGTAAAGGGAGCTGAGGGTTTAGGCCAGGGGAGCACGACTAGCAAGGAGGAACTAAATGGAGACAGGAAGGAAGGGAGGATGAGCCAGGCTAGTTTAGCAGATGGGGAGAAGGACCAGTTGCGAGCAGTGAGGGGGGAATTAGCAAGGAACAGAAGGATACTCAGGAGGAGGAGAGGCATAGGATTGGAGAGGAGGGGGTGGCATGTGGCACCCAGAAAGGGTGAGGAACACGGAGCCAGCTGGGTGGAGGGGCCGGTAGAAAGGATGAGGGACATGGAAGGGGGATGGAGGAAAAGGAGTGGTCAGAGTGCTCCTGCTGGGGGATTCTATGATCAGGGGTATCAAATGGGATAGGGAGGAGAAGCCTGGCCAGTTAGAACAAGATGCTTCCTGGACTAACGGTGCACAGGGCTAAGCATGAGGTATATCAGCTGGCAAAGGATTGTGGGGGTTCCCAGACATACTGGTCCACCTGGGTACAAATGACATTGAGGGAAATAGCGAGCTAGAGATACAGGCAAGATTCAGGGAGCTCGCCAGGGTCTGTCATGATATAGGATGCACAGTTTCCTTCTCAGAAATCCTGCCAGTGCCAAGGGCTAGTAGGGAACACAAAAGGAAAATTAGAGAGATAAACCAGTGGCTCAGGGAGTGGTGTGAGGCCAGAGGGTATGGGTTGATGGGGGATTGGGGGGAGACCTGGGAGGATAAGGAGCTGTATGCTAGAGATAGACTACATCTCAATTTGGAGGGGAGGGGAATCCTTAAGTTGAAAATAGAGGGGTTCATTGGTGAAAAGTGGGGTTTAAACTTGACTTGTGAAGGGGGGTGGGATGGGAGAAAAGGCTGTCAAGAGGGTGCCGATAAAGGAGGGACTCTGTCTCCACCCCCCTGGGGACCAGGAGGATTGCAGGAAAAGGCCAACTGGCAAAGTGCAGATCAGGGAAAAACAGAATCCCCATGGGAACATGAGCAGGGGAAATGGAACTATAGGGAAAGGGTGGAAGGTAGTCCTGCTAAATGCCAGGAGCTTGGGCAATAAAATGCCTGAGCTCCAGGTGATGCTAACTGAGGAGCAGTGGATATGGCAGCGGTCACTGAGACTTGGGCCACTGCAAGACATGACTGGGACCTGAACCTGGAGGATACACTATGTTCAGGAAGGACAGGGGAGGGAAGGGAGGAGGTAGAAATGATAGTCAAAACTGCATTGGCATAGGGGAGTAGAGGAGGCGGAGGGAACCGTGGAGGCAATTTGGGTCACCTTGATAACAAGGGGGACAAGAGAGTAAAAATAGGGTGGTGTATAGACCCCCTGCCCTGGCGGAGGAGCTGGAGGACAGTCTGGTGGCAGATGTTAGGAGACACTGCAGACTGGGCAGAGGAACGGTGGTGGTGTTGGGGGACTTAAACATGCCAGGAACAGACTGGGAGACTATGACATCCTCTGTGACCAGGGAACAGAGATTGTTGGATGTCTTTCAAGACGCGTTCCTAACTCAGCAGGTGAGGGAACCAACCAGGGAGGCGTGGGTACTGGATGTGGTCCTGGCAGACAGTGACCAGATTGGGGGCCTGGAGGTAAAGGATCCATTGGAGGGAGTGACCATGCCACGGTCTGGTTCTGCCTGGACCTAGGAGGGGTAGAAGGCTGCACAAAGACGGAAGTAACTGACTTCAGGGGGGTGGATTTTAAGGAAATGGGAAGGATCCTTAAGGAGCATTTGGATGGGATTGGGTCAGACATGGACGCTGATAGTAGGTGGGAAATCATCAGGAGGGGTGCAGGATGCTACCAGCACCTGTGCAAGAGTAAGACGAAAATGCGGTGAGGCCCAAAAACCCTGTTGGTGGACCAGGGAGGTCCAGGAGGTGGTGCGAGGGGAAAGAAAGCAGCCTATAAGCAATTCAAGTGCTCAAGGGTGAAAGGGATCAAGGGAGTGAGAGCTGATGGCTAGAAGGGCCACTAGAGTGGTGAGGCAGCTAAGGCAAGGAAGGAGCAGATCTTGGCCAGGGAAATTAGAGAGGGAACAAGGGGTTCTTTAGATACATTGGGGAAAAACGAAGGGTGAAGGGGCAGATTAGCAGGATTAAATCAGGGGAGAGATGGGCACAAGACCCAGGGGAGCAGGCTGAGGTACTAAATGAGTACTTCACCTCAGTTTTCACCAGGGAAAATGGGGGTGCTGCATCATACATGGGAGGAGACAGAGATACTGAGGAGGGGGACCCTTACAGATCGGCAGGTCTGGGGAGAGGGAGGCATCACTGGCAGGTGGGGAGGGCTAAGCAGGAGAGGGTACCGGAAGTGAAATCACAGCTGAGAGAGTGGGAAGCCCTCAGCCCCTTAAGACGGAGAAAGCACCGGGACGGATAAAATTACATTCAGAGTGCTGAAGGAACTTGCAGATGTCCTGGCAAAACCCTGGCAGAGCTTTTCACCATCTCTCTGAGGACAGGGTGGGTGCCCCAAGACTGGAAGGTGGCGCATATAGTGCCTATCCACAAGGGGGGATCAAGGGAGGTGGCAGGGAACTACAGGCCTGTCAGCCTGACCTCGGTGGTGGGCAAGGTGATGGAGGGCATTGTCAAGGAGAGGCTGGGAGGGACCTGGATAAGTCAGGGTGCCTGGACGATAGACAGCATGGATTCATCCCGGGGAAATTGTGTCAGACAAACCTGGTGGAGTTCTATGACTGGGTGACAAGTGCCTTGGACCTGGGTAGACCAGTAGATGTCCTCTTTCTGGACTTCAGCAAGGCATTTGACTCTGTTCCTCATGTGGGCCTGTTGGATAAGCTGGGAGAAATGGGGGTGGGGATCCAGATGATCAGATGGATAGGCAATTGGCTCCAGGACCGGACCCAGAGGGTCGTAGTTGGTGGGATACCCTCATCCCCAAGGAGGGTCATTAGTGGGGTCCCACAGGGATCAGTCCTTGGGTCCCTTCTGTTCAACGCCTGCGTATCTGACATAAGGACAGGAATCAGGAGTGAGATGAGTCTCTTTGCAGATGACTCGAAACTGGGGGTGGTGGTGGATGGGGAGGAGGGGAGGGTGGCCCTGCAGGGGACCTGGAGGCTCTGGAAAGATGGTCTAGAAAGTGGAAGCTGAGGTTCAATGCAGGAAAATGCAAGGTACTCCACCTGGGGGCCAGAAACCCAGGTCAAGTGTACACCCTGAGGGGAAATGCTACAAGTCTCGATGGCTGAGAGGGACCTGGGGGTGGTGGTGGATGTCAAGATGAACAACTCTGAGACTTGTAGGAGGGCAGCAGCCAAGGCCAACAGGATGCTGGGATGCATCGCTAGGGGGATCACCTCCAGAAGGAGGAAGTGATACTCCTCTGTATAACTGCTTGGTGAGGCCGCACCTTGAGTACTGTGCAATTTTGGAGGCCACACTTAAAGCGGGACATTAACCTCCTGGAGAGGGTCCAGAGGAGGGCAACCAAAATGATTTGGGGCTTGGGGGACAGGACCTATGAGGAGAGGCTCGAAGAGCTAAATATGTACACATTGGAAGAGAGAAGGGACCGGGGGGACATGATAGAGGTCTTTAGGTACATGAAGAGGGTAAATAGGGGAGGAACAGTTGGGGTGCTTCGAAGGAAGGAGGAAGGGGCCACTAGAGGGCATGGCTGGAAGCTGGAGGGGGGAAGATTCAGGGGAGAAAGGAGGAGGTGCTACTTCACTGAGAGGGGGGTGGTGCAGCCATGGAATGCACTGCCTAGGGGGCTGATGGAGGCAGAGACAGTGGAGGGGTTCAAGAGGGGGGTGGGACAGGTACAGAGGAAGGGTTCTGGAAGCAAAATCCAATGCAGCAAGAATATCCGGACCTGGGAAGGGAGAAGCCAGAGAAGGCGAGGGGGACAGCAAGGTCAGCACCCAGGTTGGGTACTGACCAAACGAGCAGACACGAAAGACCGTTAGGCCTATTCTGCTGGCATTTTAGTATGTTAGTATGTCCTACAATGCACCTTGTTTCATGTGATGGTGATGTAGCACAGCCCATAAATCCAGCAGAAAGCATTGCATTACAATCAGTTCACAACAATAGAGATGGCTATATTTTAAAATCTGTAGAATTCAGCTTGGTGACCACCCTCATCCTAAAGGTTTTACTGTCCTGAAAAACTTTGCTGCTGGTAATTTTTTGTGCAGCTTGTAAAGCTTCTAAGATATTTAGTTTGTTTGGCATGTGTGTGCTGAATGTTGGGTCTTTCTTACATCACAGTCACACAAGACAAGATGCACTGTGGGAACAAGAAATACAATTAAGCTATCAGGGATGAGGATCCCCAAGGGTCTTAAAACTAGCATAAAGCTAGCAGGCTAATTTGGGAAAAACTCCTAATACCAGTCAGAGGGAAGGAAACACAAAAACTTCACATACAAATTAAAACACTCTGCACAACATGTATTTTTTCAAGTTTTGGGTGTAGTTTTCCTTTAACTGTTGTCCATACACTATAAAAGACAATGGAAGGGCAAAAGTTGACAACAATGCCAGGTTCAGTTCTCGAGGTTGCATGTAAATCTCTTGAGCTTCACTCTTGAGATTTACTTGGTTATCATGACTACCTTTAGAAGTGAACACAGCATTGTTCACTGTTGCCCATCCATTATCCTCCATGTTTTATTTTGTACTTTCTTCTATTTTTATAAACTTTGAGAGTAACAACAACTTGATATTCTCAAACAACTTTATTGATTTCTCAGTTCAATACAAAGATGGTGGATAGAGGCCAGGCAATCGACAGCTTGTATTTGGATTTCAGCAAGGCATTTGACTCTTTGCCACATTGGAGGGTTATTAAAAAAGGTCAGAGAGTTAGGACTTGATGAATGTGGCTACCTAGCTGGATTATGATCTGGTTGACAGATGCAGAAAATAGTCCTGAACCGGAAGTTCTCTTATATCAGTAGAATCACTAGTGGAGTGCCACAGGGATCTGTCCTGGGCCCAGTACATATTGGATCTACTGTATATTAACGACATCAAGGAGGGGTTACAGGGGAAAGAGAGTCTTTTAGTGGACAACAAAATACTCTGTGAGTGGGCAACACAGAAACACAAAAACATAGAATTTGACAGCAGAGAGGTGGAAGACTAGGTTTGCTGGCAAAGGCACCTAGCTTCACCTGAGCTCTTTTCTTCTAGGTTTGCTTATAAGGACAGAGCAAGGAACAACGTTATCAGAGCAAGGAAAAAGATTAAGGCTTTTTTTGGCTAGGCAGATTTACTGTGTGTTATTATTTTCTTTTGCCCTCACAGGTTTTGTTACTGTTTTTTGCTTATATTTTACTGCTTTATTGTTCTGTGATTCAAATTGCTGTTGCAGGGTATACTTTCTGCTGCATTATTACACTAAAGGTTTGTTACTGTTTTGTGCTTACAGATTACTGCTGTAATCTTCTCTGATTCAACTTGTTTTTTGCAAGGTATATGTTCTGTTAAAGTGTTCTGCAGGTTGTGCTTACAGGTGGTGTTACTTTTTACTGCTTTATTTTTTCTCTCTCTAGCAAAGTGTTTTTTGCAGGGTATATCTTCTATGAAATGTGTTACAAGTGGTGCTTACAGGTTTTGTGACTTTTTTTTTATCTATCATTAGGCTAAGCTTTCAGGCCTTATTAGTGGAGCACATACGAGATAGAGACTGAGGGACAGTGACTACATTTGCTGTTGGTTGATTGTTTCTGCTCTTACATCCTTGTTTCTTTCATCCATGGTTCTTCTTTTTCAGCAGGGGAAGTGTCCAACCACCAACCCCCATCCCCAACCACCCCATGCTAAACTCATTTTTAGAGTAGCACAGTCATGACATTAACTGTAGCAAAGCAGGAAGAGGAGGATCAGAGGGGTATCCACATAGTGACCTCACTTACAGGGGCAGAATTAATTTAACTTGCTATAAAATGTTATAAAAAAACAAACAAAACAAACAAACAAAAAACATCTTTTGCTTTCATTTTCCTTTTAATTACTCTGACCAGGTTATAAACTCAGCAACTCAACTGGACTGGATATTATTAACTGCAAGTACTGCAGAACATTTTCAATAGGGCATTTATACAGGATTTAGGATGCTGTCCTACATGCTGGATCATTGGACATCTAAGGGCTCAGCTCCGGGCAGCATGGGCAGAGATTGCATGCCTCAAATTGCATATTCAGGAGGAAATATATTACAAGACCTGCCCGCCATTTCCCCAACATCCAACTGAAGCACCTTGACTACAGAGGGTAGTTAGCCCGGGAGGTTGGCAGGTGGTTAGGAGGGGCAAATCGAGTGCCCCTTCAGTCAATGCTCTCCAATGTATTACCTCCAGAAACCATATAAAAACTACAAACAGGTATCTGCCTCTATCTCTGAAATCAAACAAAGGGGCAGAGGACACTGCAGCACAGAAGCTATAGCTACAAAACTCACCCAAAACAGGGACCAAAACATGAAAAGGAAAAAGAAATCCCAAACACTTCTGATCATAGGAGAATCCATGATTCAGGGAGTTGACACGTACCTCTGGCTGGGGGTAATGGTCAGATGTCTCCCAGGTACATCAGCGTGGAGAGACATTGACTGCATTGCTAAAATCATGCAAGAAGCAGGAGAAAACACTGATGTCCTGGTACACATACGGACTAATGATCTTACCAGCCAGTCAGTTGTGGAGACCAAGTAACACCTGACCTGGCTGGGAGACAAACTGTCATCCATTTCATCCAGCATCTCCTTCTCTGAGATCCTACCAGTCTGGGAGAGGGGGCAGATAGATGAAAGGTCAGAGAAGGAGAGACAAGGGTGCTAAACATATGGCTCAAGGGCTGGTGCCAGGAAAAAGGACACAAATTTGTAAGTAACCGGCAACAGTTTTGCTAGTGAAAGTTCTTTAAATTTGATGGACTGTATCTGATTATGGAGGGAGTCAGTGCATTGGGGAAGAAGTTTAATGTCTTTGCAGAATATTTAAACTAGTAGATGGGCAGAGGGGTGCAGCACTTGATACATCGAACAAGAAGAACACCCCTCCGACCCTCAGCTAGTGATCAAACAGGAGTTCAGCATGTTTATAGTTCATTTACATCACCAGGTAAGGAAAAAGGTCCAGCTCCCAATACAACATGCAGGGAAAAAGCCAAACCTCACCCAACAAAGGGAGGCAGTATAGTGCAGTGGTTTAAGGCTCTGAGCTGCAAATCTGGAGACCTTTGAATCCCATAGCCTCCACTTGCATACTGTGTGACCCTGAGCAAGTCACTTAACTTCCCAGTGCTCCCAGGTTGCACCTGTAAACAAGCTTTCAGCTTAGTGTGTATCACCTGGTTAAACAATTGAAAAAAAACAACTAACACACCGAAATCTGGCTAATGGAAAATCATGTACACAAATGTCCACAGTCTGGTAAACAAGATCCCAGACCTGGAGGCAACAATGACCGAGGATAAACTGGATATAGTAGCCATTAGCAAGACATGGTTCACCAGTTACCACATTTGGGAGACTTCAGTACCCTATGTACTGTTTAGAAGAGACCGAAACGCAAAAAGGCGGGGGTGGGGTGGAGTGGCCCTTTCTGTCAATGAAAATATCAAAGCTACAGAAATTCAGAACACACATAAGGAGCCAGAAGAACTGTGGGTCACCCTGGAAACAGGAAATGGGACAATCATATGAACTGGGGTTGCCTACAGACCTCCAGACCAAGGGGAGGACATAGACACATTACTGTTAGAAGATATACAAAACAAGACAGCTAAAGAGGAGGTTCTGCTAATGGGAGACTTCAACATGCCAGATACAGATTGATCAATACCAGCAGGAGCATCTGCCAGAAGTAGACATACAGTGGATTCCCTACAGGGGGACGGCCTCAAATAATTGGTACAACAACCCACAAGAGACAAGGCTATCCTGGATCTAGTTCTGACTAAAGGGGAAAGGATCACAGATCTCCAGGTAGAAGGTCATCTGGGGGCCAGTGACCATCACATGGTATTTTTCAGTTTGGCCACTAGAACTAAATCATCCTATTCCAAGGCAAAATTATGGGACTTCAGAGGAGCTGACTTTGATAAGATGACCAACAGAGTTAAACTAGCCCTGGCAAGATGAAATACAGGTGAGAGGGCACAGGCAAAGTGGGAAAGCATTAAGGATGCAATAACTGAAGCAACATCCCATTGTGTTAGGGAAAAAGGCAAGAGCAAAAGAAGGAGAAAACCACTTTGGTTCTCAAAAACAGTATTAGAAAAGATCAGAGCCAAAAGATTGGCCTTCAGGAAATATAAGGGAACACAGCGGGATGAAGATAGGGAGGCATACCAAACTTCCCTAAGGGAAGCAAAGAAGGCAGTAAGGCAGGCAAAGGCCCAAACTGAGCAAACACTAGCATGAACTGTAAAAGGAAGGAACAAGACTTTCTATAGATACATTAGTGAAAGGAGAAAGTCCAGAGGAGGTATTGCTAAGATCAAAGGGGATAAGGAAGACTGTGTGGAGGAGGACCAAGGAAAAGCATCAATCCTAAATATATATTTCTGCTCAGTATTTACTGAGGAGAAGGTAGAGCAGGGCCCACAGCTCAGCACCATGGACACAGAAGGAAGGGAGGTGTGCACAAGTCCCTTCACAAAAGAAAGGGTCCTACAAGAGCTCACTAAACTCAGGGTGGACAAGGCAATGGGACCTGATGGCATACATCCCAGGGTACTAAAGGAACTAAGGGTGGAACTAGCAGAGACATTAGCAGAACTGTTTAATGAGTGTCTGAGCACAAGAGAGGTCCCTGAAGACTTGAGAAGGGCTCGAGTGATCCCGCTTCACAAAAATGGAAGCAGAGAAAAGGCATGGAACTACAGACCAGTCAGTCTTACCTCAACAGTGGGCAAGATTATGGAGGCACTCCTTAAGGAAAGGATAGTGTAACACCTGGAATCCATAGGAGCACAGGATCCAAGACAGCATGGGTTTACATCAGGAAGGCCCTGTCAAACTAGTCTCATAGATTTGTTTGACTGGGTAACCAGAGTGGTGGACCAAGGGGGTGCAGTTGATGTCATCTACCTTGAATTCAGCAAAGCTTTCGATACTGTTCCACATAGAAGATTGATTAATAAGCTGGGTAGGCTCAGGGTGGGTCAGAGGTTGGTTTACTGGGTGGCAAACTGGTTGGAGGGCAGAAAACAGAGAGTGGCAGTAAACGGTATACAGTCAGAAGAGATGCAAGTCACAAGTGGGGTACCTCAGGGATCAGTTCTGGGGCCAGTCCTCTTCAATATCTTCATCAGTGACATTGCTAATGGACTAGAGGGTAAGGTGTGCCTGTTTTCAGATGACACCAAGATCTGCAACAGAGTAGATGATCCAGATGGGGTGGGCAGAATGAGAAGACATCTGGGAAAACTGGCAAAAAGGTCAGAAGAGTGGCAACTGGGATTTAACACAAAGAAGTGCAAGATCATGCACATAGGGAAGAGAAACCCCGAAGCTACTGATAGGTTGGGAGGGGAGTTGCTGGCAATTACAAGGGAAGAAAGAGACTTTGGCATCATCATCACAAATGACCTGAAATCATCCAAGCAGACCACTAAAGCAGTAGGTAAAGCTAGAAGGATGTTGGGGTGTATTAGTAGGGGTATCACAAGTCGTAAGATGGAGGGAATAATCCCTCTTTACAAGACACTGGTTAGGCCCCATCTGGAGTACTGCATGTAGTACTGGAGGCCACACCTGCACAAGGACATTAACAAAATGGATGCAGTCCAGAGAAGGGCAACCAAAATGGTGCAGGGACTCCAGGTCCCCCTGTATGGTCACCCTTCCCTCCTCCCCATCCACCACCGCCCTCAGCTTTGAGTCATCCACAAAGAAACTCATCTCACTCCTGACACCCTTCCTTATGTCAGAGATGTAGGCGTTGAACAGGAGGGGCCCAAGGACCGATCCCTGAGGGACCCCACTAATCACCCTTCTTGGAGATGAGACTATCCCCCCAACCACGACCCTCTGGGTCTGGTCTTGGAGCCAGTTCCCTATCCATCTGATCATCTGGTTCCCCACCCCCATTTCCCCCAGCTTATCCAACAGGCCTCCATCAGGAACAGAGTGAAATGCCTTGCTGAAGTCAAAAAAGAGGACATCCACCAGCCTACCCATGTCAAAAGCACTCATCACTCAATCATAGAACTCCACAAGGTTTGTCTGACATGATTTCCCCAGGACTCTGACTTTTCCAGTTCCACCCAGCCCCTCCTTGACAATACCCTCTATCACCTTGCCCACCACTGTTGTCAGGCTGACTGGCCTTATAGTTCCCTGCCACCTCCCTTGATCCACCCTCGTGGATAGGCACTATATGCACCACCTTTCAGTCCTGGGGCACCCACCCCATCCTCAGAGAGATGCTGAAAAGTTCCACCAGGGGTTTCACCAGGACATCTGCCAGTTCCCTCAGCACTCTGGGATGTAATTTATCCTGCCTGGTGCTTTCTCTGTTTTAAGTGACCCATGGGTTCACCACAATATATCCAAGGCACACTGCCTTAAGGGTAGCTGGTCCATTCCACTGGGGTGTCAAACAGACGAGGCATACTGATGAGTCCTGGTAGGATGAAACACGTGTCTATGTCTTCTGTTAGCACCCTTTGCAAACTGTGTGAGAGGCCTTTCGGCACCATGCAATTCTGCTTAAAGTTGGACCAGCATAACATTCTGTGGTGTTTGCATATACAGCCCATGATGCTTTGCATTGTGAGGGGCATGTGTGTTATATATATATATATATATATATATATATATATATATATATATATGTATATGTATATATATATATATATATATATATATATATATATATATATATATATATATACACACACACATATATATACGCATATATATATTTATACAGCTACACACACACACACACACACACACATATATATATATACACACATATATATATAAATATATATACTGTATATGTTCAGTGGCGTCCCCCAGGATGAAACCCACTTTTAAAGCACTTTGCAGTATGCTGCAGCAGACCTACTGAATAAAGCAATGTAATTTCAATGGCAATTAGTCCCTTTTATCATGCAGGAAACTGTGGCATTCACTTCATCCTGGCAGTGTCACATTTGCGAATGACACAAGGGACTAATTCAGTGACGATAGAAATAACTATTCAATAAGGTCTACTACAGCACATTCTGCAGAGTGTTGCAAAATGCTGCAGAATTGGGTTTCATTCTGGCGGATACCACTGTGTGTGTGTGTATATATATATATATATATATGTATATCTTTTTAAAATGGGTAGTTCATTCCCTGGTGTCTAGTGGAACCCCCATCCCCCCAACCTAGCAGATAGTGTCCCACCACCCCACTCCTCCCACCCTGACTGTGAGCCAGTGACCAGCACAGCCCTCTGATCTCCACCACACTGGCTGCCGACTGAGCAGTCAATGAATGAGTGTGTACCTGTACAAGTACGTGCTCATTCACTAACAGCTCTGTCAGTGGCCAGTGAGATGGAGCAGAGGGCTATGCTGGTTCCTGGCTTGGGGTCGGGATGGGTGGAGCGTGCTGGTGGTGCTGAGGCTCTACCTGCCAGGGTGGGGGGTCCACTAGACACCAGAGACTGGACTACCTAGTTTTTTTTTAAATTATATATATTTTTTTAATTATTACAGGGGATCAGGGATGGGGGGTCTCAAGCCACCAGGGAATTATATACTACTGAGGATCAGGATGGAGGGTGACCACTGGGCAATATTATGTCTGGGGGTGATTGAGTCAGGGAGAGGAACCACTGGACACCAGGGAAGCATTAAGATTGGGCATGGGTGCTGGTGGGGGGAGGAACCACTAAACACCAGGGAACATGTCAACAACTGGTGACTAGTGATGTGCCCCAGGGCTCAGTCTTGGGCCCAACGTTGTTTAATTTATTTATCGGTGATTTAAATATAACTTCTAGTAATTTCATTGCTAAATTCGCTGATGACACTAAGCTAGGAGGGAGAGTTGATACAGCCCTAAATGAGAATACTCTTCAGAAAGACCTAGAAACTATAGAACAGTGGGCAAAAAGTAACCTTATGGAATTTAATACAGACAAGTGTGCGGTTTTGCATTTTGGGAATGGAAACCCCAAAAATACATATTGGTTAAATAACAAACAAATCAAACACTCCGAATGTGAAAGAGATCTGGGGATTTTAATTAGTAATAAATTATCAGCAGATTCCCATTGTCATAGAGTTGCAAATTCAGCTAACGTGTTGTTGAAACAGATTAAAAAAACATTTGTCAATAAATCGGAACAATGTTTAGTCACCTTATATAGATCATATATTAGACCAAATTTGGATTATGGATCCCCTTATTGGGGTCCATACCTCAAAAGGGACATTTATAGACTGGAGAAAGTACAGAGAAGATTAATGAAGATGATTCTTAGACTTAAAAATGATTCATATAACTCACGTTTAAATAAAACAGGTTTACACTCCTTAAAACAAAGACGATTAAGAGGTGATTTGCTATTTTTATTTAATATATTAAAATGTCCATTGCAAATGAAACTTTGTGGATTAACATATGCGAAAAGACGTATAGTCAGCAGACTACATAATAAACAATTAATTGTTGAAAGGGTTAATACTAATAAAAGAGATAATTTCTTCAGTGTTAGGGTACCACAGAAGTGGAATCAGCTTCCTGAATTTATAGTAAATTCAAAGACATCTGAAACCTTTAAAAACAATTTGGATAATTGGTTAACAAATGAGGAAGATGGCTGACCTACTGTTGTGGGGGACAATCTCGATGGGCTGTAATAGCCTTCTTTGGTCCAGTTAAACCAGTATAACCAGTAATTAACATCGGGTTGGCCATTGGTGAGAGGGACCACTACAGACCAGGCAAAGTGCCTTTTTTTTCACATCAGCCAGTCATTGGTGGGAGAAGGGACTACTAGTCACCACGGAAAGAGTGTCATTATCCACCATCGATCGGGGGGGGATATAACTAGACAGCACAGGAAAACAAACAATCAGCACTCGCACTCCAAAGCCAGGAGCAGTAACTCCAATTAAGGTAAACAATGAGGAAATGCTGATCCAAAGTAAATGCAATTTATTGCTGACTGTTGCCACAGTTTGTTTTCCTGTGAAGCCAGGGTTGTAGCCCTGCATTCACACCCTGCCTCGGTCGAGCACAGCAACTTTGTTCTCTACTGGGGACAACTAGACACCAGGGAAAGATGAGGCTATTGATTGTTGAATTAGCCAGTTGTAATTTCATCTTGCTTTGGGTTTTGTTTAAGTGCAATTTACACTTAAAAAAACAAAAGCAAGGCAAACTTACAAATGGAGAATTTTCTATCAAACAAAAAACTTTGTGAAGTGATTCACAGAGGCAGATTTGGCAACTTTGCTGGAAATTTGCTGGTGAATTAAAAATTTGTTGCATCTCTACACAGTACTAGAAAGCACTTTGGAACACAATTCTGGCACTGGCAGAAAGAACAGAGTGTTTTGCACTGGACTTGATTGCTACAGTAAGATCAATCCCACCCCCACCCTGACCCCCCCAGCCGGCATCAGGGTGTGCGTTTGGAGTCATCAGCCCTAACTCTCACCCCATCACATGTGTAAAGAAGTTGAGGTAGTGAACTATAGGAGAATGGGGAGAGGTTAGGACCAATGACCTCAACACACCCCGATGGCAACTGAGAGGAACAGAAATGGGAGGTACTGAAAAGGAGTTTTCAACCTAACATTGAATTTTCTCTCTTCTCTCACTGTGGAACAACCCTAACTGATGCATTAAACTGAGTTTTTTGCCTCTAATTTCCCTTCTTTTTAAGAATGTGCAGTTAAAGTAGTGAATGGAATGTGGTGGTGGGAGCATGATGTTTTCTGACATAGTAACGGTAAGTGCAAGGGAAACGCAAGCGCTAACGGTTGCATACATGGTGACAGAAAGGTAAATGTTAAAGCAAACTTTAATAGAAATGCAAGCGCATAGTGATGCCAAACTGAACAGTGACACAAAAGGGAGATGCAACCGCATAAGGAAAAGCAAACCGTGACATGCACGGTCATGGTACAGCAGTTGTAAATGCAAATGGTAACGGTAACAGCAACAGTAACACCAAAGGAAACTGAAATGCAAAAGCAAATGGAAGCGCATACAGAAACGCAAACCGTAATGCACATGGGCACAGTAACCCAGTTGGAAATGCAAATGGTAACAGTAACAGCAATGAACACTCAAACCAAAAGAAAGCGCAAATGCCTAACAAAGGGGTGCGAATGCAAAATCCAAGCGCAAAACAGAAACAGTAGTGGAGAGCAAATGGCATCAGTAGCGCAACTGTAAGCACAAACAAGAACACAGAGGGTAATGCACATGGAGGTGTACACGGCAACGGTAATGCAAACAGTATGGAAACACAAGTGGAAACACTAACTGTTACAGTAACGAAAGCGAACACCCTGTTTTTGTCCAACAGCTGCATAGAGAAACACAGTGTGTACGAAGAATGTATGCATAATAATGGGCCTCGGACCAGAAAATGAGCTGTTGGAATACTAAATTGCTTATATCTCAGGAACCGTGTAACGTAGAAAAAAAAATTAAATTTCACATGATTCATGAGTTTCCTGACTAGGTTTTTGCCAGGGCTATGCATTGTCATGATGAAAATTCTGTATCTCGCTCCGTTTTCAAGGTACGAGCCCCAAAATGTGCGGCGACGCCACCGTGTTAGTCTATGGGGAAAAAAGTCAACTTCGGAGTACCGTAACTTGGCATCTGTACAATATTTTGTCAACAAACCACCAAAAGGCACAAAAGACACATCTGAGAGTTGTTGGCTGCCTTCCCTTCAAATTTCAGCTCAAAAGACCAAACCGTTCTTTTGTAGTAGGGTGGCAAAGAACTCTAGTAGTTTTGGCCATAGTCTGGAAAAGCAGTGTCGCAATTTGCGAAAGCTTTCACAACATTTTGAGAAAGTGTTGCAGGTGTGACACTACTTTGTGACCCTACTTTTTCCAGAAATTTGAAAAACATATTTCTGGGTGTTTAACCCCAAAATAAAGACATGTGTTCCTAGAGGGTCCCAATTTTAAATGCCAAGCATTTTTCTGATTAGTAACTGAAAAAAATGGCAGATTTGCAACACTTCATGGGCCATTTGTGACACTAAAAAAGTGCATTTGTGAAAGTGTTGAACTTTTTGTTAACTTTTCCCATTGACTTATAATGGGAACTTGTTTTTTGAATAACTTTTGAACTGTTCAATATTTTTTCATGAAATCTTCAAAAGACACATCGGGGATACAGGCTGTATGTTCCCTGAAGTTTTTGGACCAGACGCGCAAACGGTGCGACCTGTAGAGGTGAGCAAAGAATGCGAAAAAAAGTGTAATTGTGCATTCGGATGTTGCTTAATAACTCTGCAGCCGTTTACCCAACTGGTACAAAAGTTGGTAGATCCCAAGATCTGCCATGCCCAACTGAGCATCCCAAATTTTAAGCACATCCGTTGAATGGTGGCAAAGTTATTAAGGTGCAAAATTTCACCCTTTAACCTTAAAAGTACTACTCAACCCTAACTATGGTAGCACTACCGTGCTGCCATAATATATTCATATATATATACATATATATATATATATACATACATATATATATATATATATATATATATACACACACACACACACACAGTGGATTCCCCCAGGATGAAACCCGCTTTTAAAGCACTTTGCTGTATGCGGCAGCAGACATACTGAATAAAGCAATGCAATTTCAATGGCAATTAGTCCCTTTTATCCTGCAGGAAACTGTGGCATTCACTTCATCCTGGCAGTGTCATATTTTACTGAATGACACAAGGGACTAATTCCCATCGACATTATATTGCTTTATTCAGTAGGTCTGCTACAGCATTCTGCAGAGTGCTGCAAAATGCTGCAGAATTGGGTTTCATCCTGGCGGATGCCACTGTATAGGTATATTTTTTTTTGAAATGGGTAGTTCATTCCCTGGTGTCTAGTGGAACCCCCATCCCACCACCCTAGCAGATAGTGTCCCACCACCCCATTTCTCCCACCCTGACTGTGAACCAGCAACCAGCACAGCCCTCTGCTCTCCACCACACTGGCTGCCGACTGAGCAGTCAATGAATGAGTGTGTACCTGTACAAGTATGCACTCATTCACTAACAGCTCTGTCAGTGGCCAGTGAGATGAAGCAGAGGGCTGTGCTGGTTTCTGACTCGAGGTCGGGATGGGTGGAGCGTGGTGGTGGTGAAGCACTACCTGCCAGGGTGGAGGGTCCACTAGACACCAGGGACTGGACTTCCTAGGTTATTTTTAATTATATATATTTTTTTTAATTATTACAGGGGATCAGAGATGGGGGGGTCACAAGACACCAGGGAATTAAATACTACTGTGGATTGGGATGGGGTGACCACTGGACAATGTTATGTCAGGTGGGTGATTGGGTTGGGGAGAGGGACCACTGGACACCAGAGAAGCAATAAGATTGGGCATGGGTGCTGGTGGGGGGAGGAACCACTAAACACCAGGGAACATGTCAACAATTAACATCGAGTTGGCCAATGGCGGGGGGGACCACTACAAACCAGGCAAAGTATCTTTTTTTACATCAGCTGGTCATTGGTGGGGGAAGGGACTGCTAGTCACCACTGAAAGAGTGTCATTATCCACCATCGATCGGGGCATATAACTAGACAGCACAGGAAAACAAACAATCAGCACTTGCACTCCAGAGCCAGGAGCAGTAACTCCAGTTAAGGTAAACAGTGAGGAAATGCTGATCCAAAGTAAATGCAATTTATTGCTGGCTGTCGCCACAGTTTGTTTTCCTGTGAAGCCAGAGTTGTAGCCCTGCATTCACACCCTGCCTCGGTCAAGCACAGCAACTTTGTTCTCTACCGGGGACAACTAGACACCAGGCAAAGATGAGGCTGGTGATTGGTGAATTAGCCATTTGTAATTTCATCTTGCTTTGGGTTTTGTTTAAGTGAAATTTACACTTACAAAAAAGCAAGGCAAACTTACAAATGGGGAATTTTCTATCAAACAAGAAAACTTTGTGAAATGATTCACAGAGGCAGATTTGGCAACTTCGCTGGAAATTTGCTGGTGAATTAAAAATTTGTTGCATCTCTACACAGTACTAGAAAGCACTTTGGAACACAATTCTGGCACTGGCAGAAAGAACAGAATGTTTTGCACTAGACGTGATTGCTACAGCAAGATCGATCCCACTGTAGTAGACACTAATGACACTGCTGCCAGAGTTTTGGCTCATGAAGTGTCCTTAAGAAGATTTTCCTAGCTGAGGATTAACATCCTCTTCCAGGATAGTCAAAACAAGGCTGTAGATTTCTCCTTTGAGGGAGATTCATTATTTGGTGACAAAACAGAGACCTATTTAGGAAAAAGGGGATGAATAAAATAACACTTTCAAAAGTAGCAATGAGAAGGAAAAGGTCTATCTCCTACAGGTCATACCGGAGGGGAGCAAACACAGAGGATACTGCCCAAGAACCTATGGGCCTGATATTCAAAAGTTTGCGGTGGATGCAAACCGTTTTCACAGGGTTAGTGCCAGGTTTATATGTGTCCGCTATATTCAAAAGGTCAAATAGCACGGGCAAACTGCATTAGTGCCAGGCAAAAGGATAATGTATGCTTGGGGCAAACCAAGGGGGTGTGTACATGAATACAGGTGCAATGCTACATTCAGTGCATTATCACTGCGCAAAGAATTTTTGCACAACTTAGAGCGACACTTTGTGAGGTACAAATTACCACCCAGGAAAAAATAGTCTTAACTCTGGGCAAACCAGCTTTGCATGACTTTGTGACTTTGAATGACTTTTGCATGGCTTTGAGTAACCCTAACTAGTAAATATTAAACATAGAAAGAAACCAGACATGAAAGTAACATGCTGCACATGGATGGCACCTCCTATGATGTCATCATCTGCCACCTGTCCCAGCCACATCAGGCAGTAAGTGGTGACACGGTGACTGGTGGACACCATGGCAGTGTGTCCATACAGCACACACCTGCAGCCCACCCTTGGATGGACACCAGTAGAATCCAGCACACACATGCAGCATGGGGTTTGGAGGGTGTTGAAGGGAGGGTTTACAGATTGCCAGTCTGCACCACATATGGGGTGCTGCCACAAGGCTGGGGCAAGCAAATGGTCCAGTGTTGGGAATACCCCAACACCAGTGTGCCTGTCTGATGGTATGTGCCCCCTCACCACATACCACACATCTCTGCAGACACCACAGCACATACAGCCAGCCAAGTGTATGTCACGTGAGTATCCCATGCCAGTGGAGCAGCATCTGAGGGTTGCACAACAGCGTAACAGTAATTTCCACTGTCAGTACACACCTGGAAGATGGGTCTGTCACTGTATAAAGTGCAGCAGTCATTGATGCCCTACACACCATAGGCAATACTGTGTCCCTCACACTGCTGGCCCCCTTTGTACTGTAGTGTCTACTGTACAGAGTAGCAAGAACTACAGTTTGACAATTGCATGCAGCACCACCACCTGTGCTGTGTAGTAACAAGCAAGCACATTTTTATTTATATAAGGTGCCCTTCCAAAGCTCAGGGCACCTTTACACTTATAACATTAAAATCATCATACATCATAAAACATAAAAACATACTAAAGCAACCATATCAAGTTGAACTCAAAATATCCCTGAGAAAGCCTGGTTATACAAGTATGTCTTCAGACAATTTTTAAAACCATCTACGGTTTGGCTATCTCATATCTGGTGAGGTAGAGAATTCCACAGGGTAGGAGCCACAAAGGCAAAAGATCTTCCTCAGAATGTTTTAAGGGATTCCCTGGGAATCTCTAGCAATCCCTCACCAAAGGAGTGGAGTGAGCAGGAGGGACGGTAAGGATGCAGGAGCTCTTTCAGGTAGTAGGGACCCTGCATGGTGGTAGCTGGGGTACAATATTCTATGCGGTTCTGTACAAATGTAGCCTGCAGCAACCACCATGCACTTCCAGACTGACCTGCAGGTGGAGTTGTGGAACCCTGCAATAGCACTGGACAAACTGCATGCAAATCAGGACATAATGAGATGCTAATCTGGATGTTTGCCCCCAGATTGCCTAAGTTGGCTCATTTGAATGTCACTTATGAATATAGAAAATCTGTTCCCCAGGCAAACATAATAGCACCAGGAAAACAGCTTAGCTCCACGCAAAGCTTACGCAAATGTGTCTGTGCTGTGCAAGCGTTTTGGAAACATGGTACATTTCTGCAGATTTTCACATGTGCTGGTGCTTGCAGCGTTCATGAATCCACTCCTTTGCTAGCACACACATTGGCCACATAGTTCACCTTTACCTTCCTTCACATCAGGAACACTGGGCTGCTGTTGTGGTTTGCACTTCCTGTTTGCTCTATTCAAAGCTGTTTTATTTCCTGGGCTATGTTTGCACTGCACTCCCAGCCCAGTTTGCCCAGCTTCCTTAGTGTGCTATATTCACTAGGTTTAACACTGGGGCCATCCCTTTTGAATATAGCAGGCTATTGGGTCCGGGCTAATTTAGCACCCGGGGCTGTGCTAACTGAGCTCCGGGGCAAAGTTTTGAATATCAGGCCCTTTGTCCCTTACACTCCCCATGAGTACTAAACACAAACATATACAGGAAAGAGAAATAGGGCTTCCAAGTGTAACACTGCAGCTCCAATGCCTAAGCTCTAGCTGAAACAAAACCCCAACCAATTTGTCCCAGGTCACCTAGCCATTGAAAATGGGAAGAAGACTGGCACACTACTTCTAGGAATGTATAAACATTACTGCAGACCTGTGGGTACTGGAAGTAGTGGGCCAGGGGTTTAGTCTGCAGTTCAAACACTTTACAAACTTGTAGAAACACAGAAGGTTTCATGCTCACACTTCCACAGTGAAAAGGCTGCTGGAACTGGAAGAAAAAAAATGTTAATATCAAATTTTATAGAAAAAGTTCCTGCCTCCCAGTAGGCAGGTGCTTTTTCTCAAAATACTTCCTGACCCACAAGAAAAATAGGGAGTGGAGACCCATTTTAGACCTTAGGTTTCTGAACAAATATTTGAAAAAAGAAAAATTCAAGATGGTCACACTAAGAACAGTGATACCATCTTTGCAGAAAGGTCATTGGCTGGGATCCTTGGATTTGGAAGATGACTATTTTCATATCCCAGTGAGACAGTCTCACAGAGAATACCTCGGATTCAAGTTGTTGGAACTACCAATACCAGTTCACAGCTCTCCCATTTGGTCTCACTTCATCTCCAAGGTTTTTCACAAAATGCTTGGCTGTGGTGGAAGCACATCTGAGAAAACAAGCTGTGGTGGTTTTTCCCTACCTGGATGACTGACTGTTCTCAGGAAAAACCTGGGATTCTTGATAAATCTGCAGAAGTCCCAGCTACAGCATGTTCAAGTATTGGACTTCATAAGAGCAGAGCTAAACGCCCTACAGGAGAAAGCCTTCCTCCCGCAGGCCAGAGTTACAGCTTTGATAGCAACAGTAGAGTCCTTCACAGGAGGTCAGCCAAGACCTGCAGACTTCCTCCAGTTGCTAAGTCACATGGCTGCATCCATGGCTGTGGTTTTATGGACCAGATTCCAAATGAGAGATACAGTACCTAGTACCACTTAAGGGACAACTGGTCCCAAAGATGGGATCCACTTTCACAGCTAGTGCCAGTGAGAAAAGCACTAGTGGAGTCATTACAGTGAAGGAAGGAAGAAAGCATCCTTAGAAAGGACATCCCCTTCCTTCAGCAATCACCAGTAAGTATTCTTACTACAGATGCCTCACTTCTGGTTTGGGGCACCCACCTGCAGGACTTCACAGTGAGTGGCAGATGGAGCCCACAGGACTCACTAGAGCACATAAATCTCCTGGAGATCAGCACAGTACTGCTAGCAATGCAATCTTTCTCCTTCCAGCTACAGGGTCAGATTGTCCAAATCATGACAGCTAACACTACAACAATGTACTACATAAACAAATAAGGAGGAACAACATCCTCAAAACTGTGTACAGAGGCAATGAGGAACTGGGGCCTCTAATATTCTCTAGAGACAAACATATTTGCAGTACATTTCCCAGGCAAAGACAATGTCTTGGCAGGTTCCCTAAGCAGGATCAGCCAGGGAAATCTCGAATGAGCCTTAAACCAGCTGATTCTGGCCTCAGTGTTTAGAAGGTGGAGCACTCACAATATAGGGCCATTTGCATCTTGGGAGAACTATTAACTGTCATAGTTCTGTTACAAACCACCAGCCAGAGGAACAGTCTCAGAGGACACCCTGGTACTTAACTGCACAAGGCTGTTTCTGTATGCCTTTCCACCATGTCTGCTCATTCAGAAAGTACTGCTGAAATTCAGGAGGGAACCTGCAACAATGATCATGACAGCTCCAGACTGAGCCAGAAAGGCCTGGTACTCAATGGTGTTGGTCCAGTCCTACAAGAATCCAATCACCCTTCCACTCTCTCAGTCTGTTGACTTTGTCATAAGGCAGTATAACTTTCCTGAATCCCAGGATGCTACGCCTGAGGATATGGTTCTTGAGGAGTTATAATTTTCAAGATTGCACTTCTCAGAAGAAGTCCTGAAGGTGCTTAAAGTTTCAAAGAATCCTGTTACCAGGAAAGCTTATTCCTCTAAATGGAAAAAGCTTTCCTTCTGGTGTGCCCTCAGAAAACTAAATTCAATAGAGGCAAGGTTTTCTATAGTTCTGTAATACCTAGTACACCTGCAGTCGTTAGGCCTACATTCTTCAACTTTAAAGGTGCACTTAAAAGCAGTATCAGCATACATGTCAGGTGGCAAGGAAAAGTCTTTAGTTTCACAATCCATTTTAAAAAGTTGTTTCAAAGGCCTAAATCTCTTGTACCCACCAGTGAGGGACCCTGTCCTACTGTGGGACCACAACATATGCCTTGCCCAGCACATGGAGGCTCCTTTTGAGCCTATGGAAATTGTTGACCTGAAACATGTTACATGGAAAACCATATTCCTGGTTGCAATGACCTCTGCTAGGAAGGTAAGTGAACTTCAAGCCCTCTGCACAGAGCCAAATTACATAATTCCCCACAGGGATAACGTAGTTCTTAGAACCAACAGAAAATTCCTTCCTAAGGTGGTATCTGCATGCCACCTGAATCTGTCAGTGACCATCCCTGTACTCTGTGCAGAGCATTCCAGTCCAGGTGAGGAAAAGTTGCACAGCCTGGACTGAAAGTGAGTCCTGACTATCTACATGAACCAGACAAAAGATATCAAGTCCCAGAGTACACATCTTTTCATTATCTATGGTAAGGCTGGCAAAGGCAAACCGGCTATAAAGAGATCTATCTTTTGCTGGATAATCACTTACATTCAGTTCTGCTATGAAAAAGCTGGGAAAATGACACCAAGAGAAATTAGAGCACACCCCACAAGGGGTACCTCTCCTTCATCCTCAAGGGGCATCACACTGTTAGACATTTATAAAGCAGCTACCTGGAAAACAGTACACACCTTCACAGTGCACTACAGTTTGGACATGCAGTCCAGAAGGGATGCCAGCTTTGGAACTGCTGTCTTGCAGAACCTTTTTCTAACTATGTTCTGGTGCCAGCCTCTAAAGGTACTACTGCAGAGTCTGCATAAAGTGTAAACATGTACAGTGCAGTCAGACACGATGAAACGCAGTAATTTGCAGTAATGACGTCACAAAATACTGCAAAACAAAAGGGCTTAATTGCCATTGAATTACACTGTTCCCTGCAGCATACTACAGCATTATATGGTATACTGCACCGCTTGGTGGGGGGAGCTTGCTGGAGCCACACCAGATGGCCACTTCCACAACTTGAGGAGGAGGAGGAGGAGACAGCAGCCAATCAGGTCGCCGGAGAGCACAAGGTTGCCAAATTCCAATGCAGCTGGGCTATTTAAGGCTAAGTCCAGCTGTTAACTGACAAAGCATCAATTTTCTGTGGTGGGGGGCTCCCATTGGAGCTGCAGCAGGAATCAGACCACATCCACAGTTGGAAAAGGCAAAGGGGAGCTCAGCAGCCACAGCCGCATGGTGGAGGGCTTCCATTGGAGCTGCAGCAGGAGTTTGGGCTACATCCATGGCTGGGGAAGGCAGCCATAGCTGCACTGAAAGGGAAGCTCAGTGGCCATAGCCACATGGTGAGAGGATCTCATTGGAGTCCACCAGAGGGCTGCGTCCACAGCTTGAGGAGGAGGTGGCGGACAATCCGGTCACCAGAGAGCACAAGGGTGCCAAATTCAACTGTGACTGGGTTATTTAAGGTCAAGCCCAGCTACTAACTGACAGAGCAGCAGTTTTCACAAGTTTTTTTCTCCCACCCACCAGCCCCACACCGTCTCCATTATTAAATGGGTTGCCTGAGCCACTCCCAGTAGTGGTCTCACCTATCAGAAGTGGGCAGGAGAAGGAGTACAGCAAAGGAAGTGGACTCAAGTAGAACTTTGGGGCAGGGACTGCATTGGCTGGAAGAACTTGCTTCTTTAACCAAGGTACTGTGAATACATCCAAAAAGCTGTGATGCATTTTTGAAGCAGGCTCCATGTCAGTACAGCAAAGATATCTGAGTGATGGGCAGTTTCAGCATCTCAGTCAGAGCAACTATAAATATAGCAACTGGAAATTACAGCGCATTTATATTTCAGAAACTTTCATCAACTATGATGACTGCCATGGGAAACACTACTTTTAATTGATACTCTGCAACTGTTCCCTATTAAGCAAATATCCACAGCTATTTACTCCTGGTGATGCGAGGGGGCTACACCTCCCCGCACCCCCCGGGGGGGCTGTGTCCCTGGAACCCCCTGTTTCTATGATGCTAACACCATGCCGCATTTTGACCAAGGGGTTACTTTGCATATTATAAGGTCGCTGTAATTACTGGTCGTTGTTTTGTGCACTTGCTATATTGCCATATGTGCTGTAATGTGCCACTCACTAATATTGTAATTGTTGAAATTGATTCACTGTAATTGAACCACTGAAGTTGCTTCGCTGAATTGATATGCTACCTTTGCAGCTTAACCAGGGGTACTGGGACATTTTAGGGTCATCTGTGCATGTAAGGATTCTATGTCTCTAGTTGGTGATTAGCATGTGATACAGTCAAAATTTGATATATTTTATTGTTCTACTTCAGCATTTATTGAATTGTTATACTGCAGCATTAGGGCCTGTACAGTTATTGCAGTAAGATACAGTCATTTTGGTTTTTGCATTTTATTCTGCAGCATTAGGGCCTGTACAGCTATTGCTTTGAAATTCATTAGCAGTTATTGTGCACTTAAGGGGCAGCATTATACAATTTTTCTAGGGCAAACAAATAAACTAATTAGAAATTGTTATTAGTTTTTCAATAATGTAACATTGTGAGAGACAGGGATAGGATGTGGAGTGGCTGGGATGGTATGAGGATGGTGGGGGTGGTTGGTGGGAACAGGAAAGAGGAACAGTGGGGGAATGGAGGGGGCATGAAGATAGAGTGAGGGTGGGGGTGGCTGGGGTTTAAAACACAGGGGTGGGGGACCTAGCAGGATCGTGAGATGTAACAGTTGCTATGCTGTGGTGCATATGGCCACACTCTGGAAATTAGAAGCATTCCCTATATGTGTGAGAGTGTTTCACCTGGAAAGTGAGATTAGGGAGTTAAGGAGGTTGGTGGCCCACTTAATTATGGAAGCAGGGCATGGAGGGAGAAGTGGCGGGGGTTTGGCAGCTCAGGATGAAAAGCTTATCAGTTCAAATGGGAGGAGAGACAGTGGGGATAGTGGAGAAGGTAACAGACCTGTACCCAGATGGAGCAGAGATGAACTGGCAGGGGGTAGTAAGAGGCGAATGGAGGGTCTTGCTTCTCAGGGTCATCTTGGAGTTCAAATGTCAAACATGGGTAGGCAGGACATGATCAGGAGACGAGGGAGGGGAGGAAAGGCTAGGGCTAAAGGGGATGGTAATGTCAACCATGGAAGAGACAAGGGGTAAGGGGCAGTGGTGGTGTTTGTTTCTGTTGATATTATTAGGGCATGCTACCCTCACCACTTCCCACTGACTGCAGCACAGTGCTTTGGTCCATTGGTAAGGGGCAGTGGCACCACAGGAGGTATGGGGGGTAAAAAACAGTATATGCCTTTATAAAAGTTAGGAGGGGAGAGCGGGTATATGCCGATACAGGAAAGAAGCAGCACATGTGTGCAAGGGGAGATGGAGAAGGATGATGGTGAAAGGGGGAGGCATGATGGAGAGGTGAGTCAGAGGGTTGGTGGGATACCTAAAGGAACAGCTGAGGGTAGGGCTGGAATCAGGAGTAAGAGGGTGTTGGGAGCAGAGATGAACTCAGGAATGAGGGAACTAGGAGGGGGAGGAATGACTAGGGCTGGGGTGGGGCTGCAGATCTTTCTCCAAGAAGTGAAGCGCCCCTTGGAGCAGGAAATGGAGGGGACCAGACAGCAGGGAGGGTAAGCAGTGAGAGCGTGCTTGAGGGAGGAGAAGCAATGCTGACAGGCAGTGAGAGGTCAGTGGGTAATAATTGGCAAGGCACAGTGGCCAGGGTATGCAAGGTCCTGATTATGGGGGACTCCATTATTAGGGGAATCAGGTGGGGTGAATCCAAGGGGGGCATTGGGAGCTCTATAGCTGTGGAATGTTTACCAGGAATGACGCTGTTTAGAGTAGGCTACCTTGTGCACTCCTTGGTATAAAAAGCATGGGGTGAAGCCCCACATTGAGGTACACATGGGTACAAATGATGTGGAGGAGAACAATGCACAAGAAATGCAGGCCAGATACCGGGAAGTGGCAAGATTATGTGTAGCTGAGAATTTCAGAAATCTTGTCAGTACTGAAGGGTATTCTGGAAAGAAAACAGAAAATCAGGGAAATCAGCAGCTGGCTAAGGGAGTGGTGTCAAGCTGGGAGTATGGGTTGGTGGGAGACTGGGGACTACAAGGAAGAATAAAGAACTGTTTACTGGGGACTGGCTTCATTTAAGCAAGTGGGGGGAGGAGGTCCTTAAGAACAAGCTGGATGAGTTTATATCTAAGAGGAAGGATTTAAACTAGAAGGGGGGGTTAAAGAGTACTAGGCTCTTGAGCAAGTCTGGGGGGCATAGGCTCTTCTCCCATACTTGAAGGATACAAGGAGTAGGGACCAACCTTGGAGGAGGTGGGGGCCAGGAGCAAAGGGGGGATAAGTTTAGGGAAAATCTGGGTAAGGGCTTGAAAGTTGTCCTGATTAATGCATGGAGTCTGGGAAACAAGATGTCAGAATTACAGGCATTGTTAGTGGAAGGGGGTGGATGTGGCTACAGTCACGGAGACTTGGGCCACCCAGTACCATGACTGTGGCATGAAAATTCCTTGGTATAAGGCAATTAAAAAGGATAGGTCAGTGGGTAGAGGGGGAAGGATTGCAATGTTTGTCAGGGATGGGATAGTGTGGAGCAGAGAGGAGATGGGGGATAACATGGAGGCTGTATGGGCCTTGTTGCAAGATAGAGAAGGGAGGAGAGTTAATCTGGATGTGGTCTACAGGCAACCCATGCAGTCAGAGAGCATGGACAGGGAACTAATAGATAACCTGAGGAGGAACTGCAGAAGGGGGTGGGGGTGTGTGATCTTGGGGGGCTTCAACATGCCAGAGACAGGCTGGAGCTCCATGGCACTGGCATCAGCTAAGGATCAAAAAGTGGTTAATGCACTCCAAGATGAATTCCTGACTCAGCTTGTTGAAAAGCTGACTAGGGAGGGAAACATACTGGACTTGGTCCTAGCTGATGAGTAACAAGTCAGGGATCTAGAAGTGGGAAGCCCATTGGCTGGGACTGACCATTCCACTGTATGTTTTACCTTAGACGTGGGAGGGAGAGGAACCTAACAAACACCACAGTAGTGGACTTTATCAGGGCAAACTTCTGGGAGATGGCAGATGTACTCAGGGGTCATATAAATAACATGGCGATAGGAATGGACATGGAGGGTCAATGGGAAATCGTGAAGCAGGGTATCCTGGAAGCCATGAAAACCTGTGCTAGGTCACTAAATAAGATAGCCAGGGCCAAGAAACCCTGCTGGTGGACAAGGGAGGTACAGGAGGAAATAAGAAATAAGAGGCTGGCCTTCAGAAGGTACAAATACTCCCGTAGTCAGGCTGACCTAGAGGAATATCAGAGGATTTCCAAGTAGGCTAGCAGAAAGATTAGAATAGCCAAGGCAGATAAAGAGCTTAGATTAGTAAGAGGGATCAGGGAGGGGGAGAAGGAATTCTTTAAATATATTAGGGAGAGGAGGAAGGGCGAGGAGCAGAAGAGTAAGCTGAGGAAGGAGGGAGGGGGTTGGGTAGATGGGGGTTTGGAGCAGGCTTAAGGGTTAAATGACTTCTTCAGCTCCATTTTCACTAGGGAAGGGCTGGACCATTGCCTCAGAGAGGGGACAGGAAAGGGGCAATGGGGGAGGCTCTCACAGATGATGAGATCCAGGGAGTGAGGCTCTCAAGTCCTTTGAGGATGGATAATGCTCCAGGACCAGACAGCATCCATCTGAGGGCTCTGAAGGAACTGGTGGATGTCCTGGTAACTCTGTTGATGAAACTATTCAATTCCTCCCTCCAATCAGGATGGGTCCCTCTGGATTGGAGGTTGGCACATGTAGTGCTCCTCCACAAGAGCGGACCTCAGGATGATCGGGGAAACTACAGACCGGTCAGCTTGACATTCATTGTGGGGAAAATGTTGGAAGCCATCTTGAAAGAACGGATGGTGGAGTTCCTGGAGGTAATTGGTTTTCAGGATGAAAACCAACATGGGTTTATCCAGGGGAAATCGAGTCAAAGAAACCTGGTTGAATTCTTCAGCCAATGAGCATGTACTGTGTACAGTACCATTCACCAACAGTTCAGTTGGTGGCTGGCCATGGTGGTGTGTGGAGGGCTGAGCCATTCACCATCTCCTGTTGGGTTTGGGGGGGAGCAGGGTGGTGATGTCCTGTCCTGACTGGGTGGGGGGCCACTACACTATCTAAAAGCAGGGGGATGCTGTATGATGCTTTAGTCATCGGGGATCAGGGCGGGGAGGGGGATCGCTACACTAAGGACATTCGAATGGGGATTGTACTATGAATGGGTAATGGGTCCAGGAGGGGGGTCACTGCACTAAGGACATTCGAATGGGGATTGTACTATGAATGGGTAATGGGTCCGAGGGGGGTCACTGCTCTAAGGACATTCAATGGGATTGTACTATGAATGGGTAATGGGTCCGGGAGGGGGTCACTGCACTAAGGACATTCGAATGGGGATTGTACTATGAATGGGTAAAGGGTCCGGGAGGGGGGGTCACTGCACTAAGGACATTCGAATGGGGATTGTACTATGAATGGGTAATGGGTCCAGGAGGGGGGGTCACTGCACTAAGGACATTCAAATCGGGATTGTGCTACAAATGGGGATTAGGTTGGGATGGGGGTCTCTACACTATGGAAACAGATTGGAGTGGGGATTCTGGATCGATGGGAGACCGGCTCGATAGGGTGGTCCACTTGACTACAGGGGCCACTAGACTACCAGGGTGACATGGGAATACTGCAGTGTGTTACAGTCGTGGATGGGAGGAGGGTTGCCACTTGACTGCTGGGCAGGGCAGGCTGCTGTGCACCTGCCTGCACTGCCATGGCCTGCCTGTGGGTGACTGGCCATTTAGGCCTGCTTTCCATGGCAGATCTCTGGACAGTGAGGTGCACATTCCCTCTGAATGTGCCACTGCGCAGCATATTCATGGGAATGCCCCCTCTACTCCTGCACCATACATTGCTGCTGCACCCTGGCTGATTCCCTTGTGGTCAGCGCATCCAACCGTTCTGAATATCACGCCGTTGCACATTGTTGGGGTTGCAAGGCACATCACCCAGCTCCGACGTGTTGCACTGTGCATCTCCTTTGAATATGGGGGCCCAAACCTACATTCCAAATTCTAAAATTTGCATAAGTTCTATCTCTGGGGCAGCACTCGGTTGAGATGACTGCATAAAGTCAAAACATAATGAAGGATCTCTTAAAAAGAAACAACATTACTACAGTGAGTAAATTTTTCTTTTGTTTCATGTATTTGAATGCTGGAGATACATTTGGGGAGAACTATTTGTGCTCAAATGTCCTTAATTATTGTATCACCAATGTTTCATCCAGGATATGGTTTGCAGTTTTTAATAAGCAAAATCATCAAATGATAGTGTCCCTCTTGCTTGAATTGCATCATATTCATAATGAAATTTCTCAAATCTAATTACGGATGCGTAAGACTGTCAGTGTTCAAGGTTATGTCAAAACATTATTGGAATAAGCCTCTGTTTCTTCATGCCCTGCATTAATTATCCTCTGATTTTTATAGATGTACTAGCAAGGGATAACTACTGGCACATAAAATGAAAGAATTAAAATTATGTCCCTTATCCCCAAGACCCTTGTTTACAAAGCAGTAATACTAACGCAGCCCACACCTAGGAGGACAGATGCTTATTTTTGTTAGTTCCTATAAATGCATCAGTGTCAGTGGTTCAGTAGGTACCAGGCTCATATGGAGCCTGAAGATCAGAAGGTTGTGGGTTCTAGTCCCACATAGGTACTTGGATAATACCCATAACTGATATTGTAGTGCTGTATGGTGGGGTGTACTGCACTGTTCAGGTGCTGTCCTTTGGATGCAACATGAAACCGAGGTCCCATCTACCCTTTTTTTGGCCACTGTCCAAGTGAAAGCTAATGATTCCATGGAATATATTTCCCCAGTGCCATGACCAACATCCCCCTGTCAATAAAATGGGTCCATGAAACCCACCCTCCAGGACACACTTGCAAATGAACTATAAAAGCTCAGTGTACCTTTCCTGGTCAAAATTTACAAATAAATAATTTAAATAAGTTAGCATTTACAGTATAATTAGGAAAACACATTTAACAATCTACTTCTGATGATTTAATTATGTTGTACATTGAATTCCTCATGGATTTGGGATTCCTAATTATGTATATGAAGCAAGCAGAGTAAGTAACAAGCCTAGAAGACAACATTTAAACATACTTTTTAGAAATAGGATTGTGCCATATTATATGAAATTAGATCAGAGGTAAGAGCACACAGGGATCATCTGAAATATTGATCAAAATACGACCACAACTTGATCTTGTAAGTAAAAAGTAGGGCTGCTAAAATGTTTGTTTAAGACTGACATACAATAGTTGAGTATTCATCTAGCTTAGGTGCAGAAAACAAAGAGGTAAAACCATGGAAAATGTATTATATATTAACAGTTCTTCATGCAGCATCACTTCATGCATTCCTTGATATGCAAAACAGGCAAAGTTTCATCCCACAGCATCAAAGTCACTTCTTAAATTTCTGCATGTTAACCAGCTTGCCTAACGTGGGAGCCTACAAAATTATCCTACGCCATCATGTGTTCTTATACAGTATGTTAGAGCATTTCAGATGCGAAATTCAGATCTAAATGGCATGCTTGAAATATTGTATTTGACATCTGTCTTCAGAATAATGCTGCAGTGTGATGGATCAGTATATGCTTCATTTTTCATTTTTTGTTTTGCAGGAATTATTCTGTATTTGTAGCCAATGTACTCTAAATACTATTGTGTACTGTAAACGCTATTGCTAATCTGCCTCAGGCCACACAAAAATGAATTATTCTGCAAAATAGTTGTATCTAATGTTGACTCAAAGAGCACCTTTTGTGCCCTTTTACGAAATACTCCCAAAAAGACAAAATGGACCCGTATCTGCCCCAGAGTCCAGCGATGCAGAAAAACAATTTTTCATTGCTGGATTTTAGGGAGGGAAGGTATCATATTTAGAATCCATGGAGCTGAGAACTCAATCCCTTCACTTTCCTATACTGACCCAAACTCTTGCACTCACACATTTCCATGATGTAAGAGTCTGGAGAATGTGGGGGGATTGCTCCATTGGTTTCTATGGGTCCATTTTTTTAAACTATGATTTTTAATGCTTTAGATGGCCAATTCGAACAAATCAAGGTGCGGTGGCCTCTAAAGCATTATAAACTGTGGTAGAAAAAATAGCCCCATAGAAACCAAAGGAGCGTGCCCCCTGCGCACTCTAGATTCTTACATCACAAAATGTGTGAGTGCAGGAGTGTGGGTCACTATAGAAAAGTAGAAGGGATCAGGTTCCCTGTTCACATAGCTAAATATGATCCTTTCTGTCCATAAAACCAAACAATAATTTTTTTTTTTGCATCCTTGCACTCTGAGGCACGTACAGGCCCATGACAAATTATGTAGTTGCACCCAAGCCAGGTGCTCTTTAAAGAACAATATTTATATTTTGCAACCATCCTTGCCCATTCAGTTTTTAGTCCTCCAACTGTGTATCCAATTTAAAGATTCATAGTAAAAAAAAAAGACAGTAAGGTAAACATAGTTAAAAATGGTATTAGTGAAAACAGCTAAGTCAAATACAGCAACTGAATATTGCCCCCCCCCAAGGTGCATCCATCCAGACCTGGTATATATAAGAAGGGGGGGTGGGGGTAAAGCCCCCCACAAAGATTACTTGCTGTATTTGACTGAGCTGTTTTGTATTAGCTATTTTTGGTGGTCGCTGTTTTACTTAGCTGTTTTCACATGTTGTCTTTTAAAACAGATATTGTCTGTATTTGCTATTTCCTATTGAAATTTACCAAAGTGAAATATAGTCATCCGGTTTCTTGGAAAAATACAGTCATCCAGTTTCTAAGAAAGTCTGTAAATTGCTCAGATTAAAATCAAACAATTGGATCTTAAGGGTAACTGTGTGAAGTACTCTAGAGGAGTGCTTAGTCCTAAATGACCAACATAATGATGGTTTCCATTACATTGATAGTTATTAGGTGACGTATTCTGTCACATTAATCTGTAACCTCAATACAAAACATGGGTTAAATTATGTGGTTTGATAACCCCCCTCAGGCTCCAGTCAGATTTATTTGCCTATAGGTAATAAAGGGGTTGGAGTCATTTTCTAGAGAGTTCAGTTCAGTATAGGTCAGTTCCAGACAGAGGAGCTATTACTGTAGGCTGTGTGTTTGCACAGCAGACCCTGGTAAGCAGGGGCCTGCTCATTGTTTCTGAGTCAGTGACTGAGCCAAAGAAATTCTGGGTTTAGTGTAACCAAGGTCCTAACCATTACCACTCCAGAAAGTAGGTCATCCAGCCACGTGACCCTGGTTCAGTATCCCTAATAAGGGAGGAAAAAACAGAAAACACCCAGTGCTATTAGCAGCCATGCTGAGAGACCCCCAGGAAAATTAGGTGCCATGTGACATTGTGGTTTCCTTTCAATGTTCCCAGGATGTTTGGACTAATGTACTCCTTGTTATCAGCATCTAGTGTTTTTTTTTTTTTTTTTATAATACTACTGCAAATGCAGGTAACAAGTAATCATATAGATCCTGTACTACAAGGAAAACACATTGACAAAGTAGTGCAATATGGAGTGTAAAATGTCTGCAAGTGGTTAGCAAATTGACTGATAGGGAGAAAGCGTAGAGATGTTCTGAGTGGATTACCCAGAAAGGTCCAGGATGGGACTGTTGCTCTTAAACATACTTATCAGTGATCTAGATGAGGAGGGTTACAGCAAGACATTGACTGTTCTGATGGCCATCCATTTGCAAGAGTCACTGGGATGCACTACAGGGGAACATGCAGACTGGAGGAGGGTGGGCTAAAAAATTGGGGCTTAGACATAATGTGAGGAAGTGCACTTTATAGCTCACTAGTGAGACCCCTCCTGGAGAAATGTATCCAGTTCTGGAGATCACATATCAGGAAGGACATAGACAGGGCGGAGGCCGTACAAAGAAGGGCAACTAAAATGGTGCAGGGGCTGCATCAGAAACCCTATGACGAGAGACTGAAGGACCTCAATATGTACACTCTGGAAGGGAGGAGGGAGCAGGGAGACATGATAGAGACCTACAAATATCTCATGGGGTTAAATAAGGTACAGGAGGGGAGTATTTTTCAGAGAAAAAGATGCACAAGAACAAGGGGACATGCAATGAAGCTGGAAGGGGGAAATTTAGGAGAGATGTGAGGAAGTATTTCTTCACTGAAGAAGTGGTGGATGCCTGGAACAGTGTTTCAGTGGAAGTGGTGGGGGTAAAAAACAGTGATAGGCTTCAAACATGAATGGGATAGGCACAAGGGAATCTTATTTGGGAAGCAAGGGGGGTAGCAATCCAGAGATTATGTAGGATCTGCGGTGACAGGATAGGCAGGGAAAATGGGCAGACTGGGTGGGCCAATCAGTCCTAAATGCCATTAAATCCTATGTTTCTATATTATTATGCAAGGTACTACACCCAGAGGAGAGGAATATGGACCCCACAGACACATTGTATGGTGGTGCAACAGTGGGTAGTTCAGCCAAAGAAAAATATCTATGGTAATTATGGACAATAGGCCTAACTGAAGCAAGCAATGTATTGCCACAGTTAAGAAATCAAGCAGAACATTGGGATTATTAGGAAGGGGATGGAACAGGTAATGGAAGATTGATCTTACCCCTGCACAAGGCCTTGATTAGAACACATTAGAAGTTATGTGCACAATTCTGGTCACAACAGTATAGAAGACACACTAAAGACATTGAGAGGGCTTAGTACAGACCTGCCAAGCTTGTTAGCAGTTTAGGGTGCAAGAGCTGCAAGGATAGGTTGGGCACACTCATGTTTTTAGCTTCCTGAAGAGAAGTCTGAGAGGACACATTGTTGTGTTTTGATTAGCAACAGGGATTAACAAGTTAGTATACAGAGAGTTTGAGCTGATGAGTGCAAGCTGAACTGGAGGATATTCACTCACACTGATGCATGCAGGATAAAGGGGACATTAGACAACATTGTTTAACACAGAGGGTGGTGAACATGTGAGACAGACTTCGCAGTAAGGTTTTTATAGGTTTCAGTATTCAGTGTTTCAAAGCAGGACAAGATAGATTCCTGTGAGGAGAATGGCATTGAGGGTTACATAGCATGTGTAGAGGCAGGATTCCATAATGTGGCAGAATCCATCCATTGGATGAGATGTTAAACTGTGGTCTCTTCTGCCTCTCACTGGTCACTGTCTAGGTGGAAGTTAGAGATTCCATGGCACTTATTGAAGAAAAGTAGTGGAGTTCCCCCAGTGTCAAGTCCAACATTCCACCATCAATAAAATGGGTTCATGAAACCCCCTCCCCCCAGGATACATCTGGAATCAAGCTGTCACGGATTAGTGTGCTTTCTTTGGTCACAAATTACAACTAAAACTAAATAAATAAATAGGTTTGGACATGTCCATAGTCAAACTGAATATAGTTACTGCCATGTTGCAGGAGGGACAACAATGATGGTCCCTAATTCCCTTCCATCACCACAATACCATGTAATTGTATTATAAAATGGGTAAGGAAAATCCTGAAATTTGATTGGCTGTTTCTCTACATTAGATTTGTCTAATGCACAGGTAAAAACAAGTACTGCCAACCCAGATGAAGCATGCACGTAAAATCAACCTGCAATTCAGAATCTTCAGTTTTCTTAGAATGTTAACTTCTGCCACTTTTCTGCCATATGAAAAACTCAAGAGGGGAGATATTCAGAGGAGTTGCACATGCGCAACCACAGAAATGCACCCCGAAGCCATATTCAATGAATGTGAATGTGCAGTGCAATATCCATTGGGCAGATGTGCTACAGTAATGTATGCGGCCAAAGTACAAGAGGGCGTTCCAATGAATAAGCTGCGCAATGGCATATTCAGCCGAAAAGCATGACGCAAGTCAGGAGCAACTCACAGAATGCACCAGACTGACTTGAGCATATAAAAGGAGGCTCAAACACACACACAGCAGATGCGCAAGCCAGAGCAAGAGACAGCAGTGGATGCCGGGCCTTTTTTGATGTAGGTGGTAATGAGGGGTGTGAGGAGGAGGGTGGAACACCAACGTGGCCAAAGACGGGCCCGTCGGTATTATGCCCAACACAGATGGTACCATGCCCACCTCACCTTTGAGGACTATGGTGATATGGAGATCATGGGCCAGTACCGTCTGAACAGGGCAATTCTGAGGCAGCTCTGTGAGCTGTGCCATGATAAGTTGCAGGCACCCACCAGAAGGAGTCATGCCATGACAGTGGAGACCAAGGTGATAGCAGCAATGTGCCTGCTCACCACAGGAATCAGTAGGGGCAACCACTGGTATAACCCAGTTGGCTACATCATGCCTCCTCACACAGTTCCTCAATGCTCTGCTGCCACATGCTATGGAGTTCATATGATTCCCAAGCATACAGGCAGAGCATAGAGCAAACATGCAGGACTTCTACAGGGTGGCACACATGCCAGATGTGATTGGGGCCATAGACTGCACGCACGTGGCCATACAAACACCACCTGGCCCAGAGGGGGCCACCTACATGAACAGAAAGGGCTACCCATCCATCAACTGCCAGGTGGTGTGCAATGCCACGAGGCGCATCACCAATGTCTGCACTACCCACCCTGGGAATGCACATGACATATTCATCTGGCACAGCTCAATCCTGTGCCAGAGGTTTGAGCACGGGGAGATCCCCAAGGGTGACCTGATAGGTGAGCACGGCATGGGATGGGGTGAAAGGGCAGCCGTGAAAGGGTGCAGAGGCCCAGGCCACACATGGCGGGTGCTCAAAGGGCAGCTGTAGGCAGCAGGAGGGAGGGAAGGGGAACAAGCAATGCCATGCACCAACCAGCATGTGTTACCCACACAGGTGACAGCGCCTACCCCCCTGCACCCCTGGATGCTCACCCACATCTGGCGCCCATCCAGTGCTGCAGAGCAGAGGTATAACGAGGAACACATTGTTACACGCAGCATCATTGAGCGAGCCTTTGGCATACTCAAGATGCAATTCCGTTGCCTAGACTGGTCCAGTGGTGCCCTACAGTACAGCCCTGCAAAAACCTGTGGCCTTTTCCTGGCCTGCTGCATGCTGCACAACATGGCCATTGACCATGGGATAGCTGTCCAGGTTGATGAGGGCAACAGCATTGATGAGGATGGGGATGATGGGCTGAATGGGGGTGTGCAGACACCCATGCAGAGGAGGGACCTCAGGATGGCTGTACAAGCACGGAGGCACCGGGACATGATTGTACAGGAGCACTTTGGGAACCACAGGTGAGTACCAGACACAACATCCGTGCATGCATGGACACACACACACACACACACACACACACACACACACAGGTGCACAGCCACACAGGAAGGCATGCAGGGACATTGGCACACACACAGCATGCACAGGGACCACACAAGCACACAGCCACATGTCCACAGCACAGTGCACAGGCATGGGCACACACACACAAATGCAGGCTCTGCACTGGACACAGAGCTGCCCGCAACATGACCCACACAAGCACCACCAGCACCATCATGTGGAGCACAGCTGAGCACAGTGAGGCATGTGGGTGGCCCATTCAGGAGTGGCGGATGATGTGGCAAGACACACACACACACGTGCAGCTGGATGTGGCATGGATCAGAGTGAATGCACTGGCACACAGGCAAGACCAGCACAGTGCTGCCCTCATCACATCCATGCCACAAGGCCCAGCAGCACAGCATGCACACATGGAGGATGTGCCACATGCCACACATACATGCCAGCTCATGCACATGGGAGCGCCCAGCCAAGTGTGCACCAGCCAACAGCAGCAGGCAGCAGGATGGGACAGCACATCCAGCAGGCCTACTGTGCAGTGTCACAGCTGCCACGGCCACATGGGCAGCCATGCCTGGGCTGTGTGGCAGCCACAGGCAGCTCAATAGCCACTGGAGGTATAACCAACACAGTCATGGGGGTAGAGGCCTGAGAATATGACCTGGTCATTGCGGGCATGAAAAGTCAGGCAAAGGGAGTATTGCCAGGTGTGTCAGGGATGGGCACGTCAGAGCCTGGCATCAGCCTTGCTGGTGTCGCTAGAAGCTGGGTCCCTGGTGTTGATGTTGCACTATGGGGAGTCCTACATTCCCTGCCATGCCCAGTGGATGCCAGCTATGTGAATCTAGTGGCAATGGTACTGGCAATGCAGTTCAGCGATGCGGTCATGGCCTCTCACAGCTGCCAGAGCTCACCAGTCATCTGGGCACATCCAATGTCCCCACGCTCAGACAGTTGATGCAACTCTACCAGCAGTGCACAGGTCTCAGCCTCGAGTGTTGCCTGGTTGTCCATGGATGACCTCAGCAGCCTGGTGTGCTCCACCAGTCTCTCAGCACCTTGCACATCCTGGGGCTGACGCTGAACTGCTGGGGCTGTGGTGGCATGCTGTACAACATCCCTCACCTGGGGACACTGCACAGGGGACTGCATAGGTGGTGGGGATTGTGTGGGTGCCCAGTCAGCAGCCACTGTGGTGTGATGCATGGTGGACACTGCAGCCCACTGCCATTGCCCATCTGCCTGCTGGGCAGTCCCCATGGCACAGGCGACCGTGGCAGTGCCCCCCCATGACTGGTGACAACGGCGGCACCACATGCCACTGTGTGGCCATGGTCAGGTGGCGGCTGCGCGGGTGCCGTACTATAACCAATGGCAATCACTGCCTGTGTACGGCCCTGTACCCTGGGCGGCGTGTCCAGGCCAATGCCACCCAGGCTCAGTGTTGTGTCATCATTGGTGTCTGACAACGCACCCTCCTGTGTCCCTGGTACAAGTACGAGTAGGGTCTTGGTGAGCTGGAGGTCCATCAGGGGGTCGTCATTGCCCAGACCCAGGAATTCCAGCAGCCCCACACTGCCCCATCACCTACAGTCAGTTGCCCTGATGCCTGTGGACGTTGATGGCTCTGCCTCTTCAGGTCCAACATTGTCAGCGGCATCCTGCAACTCACCCCTGAGGCATGATGATGCTGGAAGACAGAAGAGCAATATCAGTGTTGATGATAGCAATGTGCATGCAGTGCCGTGGTCAGTGCAAAAGGGGCATGCACTCCACCACCATTCATGCATACAACAGGGGACGCTATGCAGCACTGTAAATCAGGGTGGTCATGCCACAGGTGGTGCATATGCCAGGCCAGCCATGGTGAATGGATGCAGCACATGGTGTTGCACCAACACATATCTGACATGCATGTCCCACCATGGGCCACAACACCAGTGGTGTGCTGTGCAGCTGCCTGTACCCCTGTGGACCATGCCGTGCCACTGGTGTGCTGCGGAGGCAGCACTGTGAGGCAGTCCTACAGCACTGCACACCCTGGACCAGGGGCCGTGGCCACAGTACAGTGTCCATGCTGCTGTTCCACTGCACACAGGTGGCCAATGCCATGCACTGTGGCCCCATGTGCAGCATGTGCAGCTGCATGCCACTCAAGCCATGGGCACGCATCACTGCAGCTGTCATGCTTGCATGCTGTCAGGCAGCACCCCCATACACCCACATATGACAACCACAGACTCACAGTGCTGTGATGGGCTGCCACCCATCTGGAATGCATCTCCTGTTACACCCTCTATGGCGGCACGGGTGATGTTCGCCACCACCATCTCCTCACCCTCCATCAGTACTGGGGCAGTGTCTGGTCCCCTGCCCATCCTGCTGTGAGACACCCTGATTGGTGGCCACCTTCTGTTTGATATGCCTACAGTCCATCCCCATCTTCTTCTTGCACTCCTGTGCATTCTTGTTATGTCTGCCATGGGCATTCATGTAGGTTGCCACCTCCTTCCACCCCCGTTGCATGGTTCTGTGGGGTGCCAGTGGCCCCATTTAACAGTGGCTCCCTGTTGAGGTAGGCCTCAAACAGGGCCTGCTGTTCATCCTTAGTGAAGTTGGGCATGTGCTTCTGTGAAGGTCCCTGTTCCTCGGCTTCCTCCATCTCAGGCATGTTGCTAACTGTGGACAGTCAAACATTGGACCGATTAGCAGCTTGGCAGCCCAACCTAGAACAGTGCAGCAATGACAACATGCACAGCTATATCACAAAGTGTGATGGTCCTTACCTCAATGGCTGCAATACCTGTAGTGACCTATGCTGTATTCTGGCACTTTTACGGTTCAGTGCATGCAAATGAGCAGCAGCACAATTGTAATGAGATGCTAATGTACGTGACTGCACCTGGCATTGGCTCATGAGGCTATTTTGCATACACCGGCTGAATATTGTGGAATTGCACATTGCGCAATACGACTGCACAAGAGCAATTGGCTGGCACATGCCCAGTACATGCGCAGTGTGCATGTGCGCCATGGGCAGCAACACATCGTGTGGCCCATCATGCAGCTGTGTGCACTTCGTGATGTTCCCCTATTGCACATGCGGCCCTGTGCGCATGCCACGCATGCGGACACAATGTGCTGCCTGGCCCCATTCTGTGCCAGATGCACCATGCCACTGACCATGCATAGCTTGACAATGCACCATTGGTGCATGCACGGTGTTGCGCAGGGTCATGCAGGGTGCGGAAGTGGGTCACAGCTGTGACCCCGTACTTCTGCCTTGACATGATGCATTGCACATGTGCGGTAATGCACGATAGGCCTCTGCTGCACACATCTATCGTGCATCTCCATGCTGTGCAGTCGTGGTCCATAGCCCCCTATTGTGCATCATACGCTGCACAGTTCCAGGTGCATGCTTTGTAGGCCACAGTAGTCACAGTCACACACTATCTGCTGGAAAGCAATAATGCCTCATTCAGTGTCCCATTTGCACCATGCTCTGAACTGGAGCAAGGTGGAAATGTGCAATGTAGCAGCCCTGGTAGAGCCTGTAGCAGCCTGACTGTTTTGGAGATGCAGAACTCCAGATGCCACAGTCACAGGTCTGGGACAGGGTGGCATTGGAGCTGGAGCAGTATACAAGGGTGCCGCACACCGGGAAGCAGTGCCACTACTGTTAAGGGGACCTCCGCAGGCAGGATTCAGTGTGCCCCCAAAGGCTGTGGGACAGGGCACGATGGGGGTCTGTGCCACAGCCAGGTAGGTGTCCCCTTGCACTGTGCATGCTCCCATTGTCCAATATCCATGCTGACATGTGTGCTGCCTGTGCAGCTGAATGTGGGGGTGCAGCACTGGTGAGTGCTGTGTGTCCTGTGGTGCTGCACCATGCACCTGTGCAGTACACAGTGCTGTGGCTCTGGCGCCATACCCTACACATGGGTCAGTGTCCCTGCCCCTGCAGTGTCAGAGGTATGCACTGTGTTGGTGCTGGGGGGGTCTGTGCATGCATGGCACTCATGTCCACTTCTGTATCTCTGTTCCATCCACAGGACCAGAGGGCCATAGGACAGGCCAGGCAGCAGGGTGATTGTGGTGCTGCAGCTGCATCAGTGCCTGGACAGGCAGGTGAGTGTGTGCGGCATGGTGTACAGGGCATGGTGGGACTGGGATGGGTGGTGTGGTCCAGTCAAGGGCACTGCCACCATGCGTGGACACTGCTTGGGGAGGTTCCTGCCTCTATTGCCTGTGCCATGTTGCACAGTGTGTGGCGGCTTCATGCACATGGCCTCTGTGTGGTGGCACCCCATTGCTATCCCTGGTAGGGTGGGTGTGTGTGTGCACATCTCCCATGGTGTGTGACTGCTGTTGGAGGTATGCCATCCTGCTTGGGGGGCCTTGCACCAGAACTGTGGAGTACACTGCAGAGGTGTGGGTGCATGTCACTCCTGTGAGGCCATGCAGTCTGGCCATAGGACGTGTCAGGGTCGGCTGTTGCTGTCTGCTGTGCACATGCCATTGATGGTTCTGTCCACTGGTGGATGCAACAGCTGTCCATTGCACACACGTGGGGGGGGCTTGGGCTCCATGTCACCCAACACTTATTCCCTGTTCTGTGTCCCTTCTCCTAGGTCAGGCTGGGCCACGGGCCGGTAGATGGTAGCTGGGGCTCATTGGCGGGGGCATGTGACACCTCCACTGCCTTGTGTAGAGGAGCATTGAGCATATGAATGTACTGCATCAGCAGGTGCCCTCTGGAGGCCACACAGGACCTGGTGTGGGAGGTACACCGGCTGAGGACCCTGCTGCATCATCAGCCCCACTAGTCCTGTCCCCTTTCCCTGCTATTCCTTGGATTTCTCCTGCCCTCCTTAGCTTTGGTTGTTTCCCATTATCCACCTGTGTGTTTCCTCCTGGATCCATTCCCCTTGTTTCCTGCATTGCCCATCCCTGCGTTTCCCCCTACCGGAGTCTTGTTGCATGCTCTGTTGGCACCCCTTTGTTGTTTTTGGTGTTTTCTTCAGTAAAGCTGTTATATTTTTGCACATCTGTGTCTGTGTCTCCTTAGCATGCAGGCTGCTGCACTTTGCTGACATTGTTGTGTGGTTCTCTTGGGCATGTCCCCTTCAGTCCCAGTGCTGTGCCCTTTGGGTTGTGCTGCTGTGCGCACAGGGTCCTGTATGCCATGTCCCTCTGTTTTGTGTACCCATGAGCTTTGGGTCTATTCCTGCCCTGTGCGCTGTCCACCACCTGCTGTCCCTGTCTGCCTGTGCTGCCCTGCCGTTCACCTGCTATACTGCCCTTGCCAGTGCTGGTGTGCTGTGTGGTGCTGGGCCCTGTGTCCATGCCTGTTGGCATGCCATTTGCCCCTTGTTCCCCTGTGCATCTGTATCTCCTTTACATCAGTCCACTGTGCATGCCTGGTGCCCTCACATCATGGCTGTGGCACTGTCCCATACAGTGCTGCTTGTCAGGGTGGTGGTGGTGGTGGTGCAGTGTCATGGGCCTGCCAGTGGCTGTGCCTTCAGGGTGGGTGGGTTGGTGTGCTTTGCAACCTGAGTTGGTGTTGTGTGACTGGCATACTCCATTGCCCCATGGCCATGTGCCTCTGCTGTGTATCCTGGCTTCTGTCCCCTTGTGGTTTGGGTCTGAAACTGCTGGCTTAGCACTCTACTCTTGTGCTGCCATGCTTGTGTTCCTCTTTGCCTGTTGTGCTTGCTCTGTCTGCTGGCTGCTGCATACTTGCATGCTCCTGCACAATCCTTGTTGCTCCAGCGCATGTCTGGTTGCACAGTGGTGCAGTTTTGCTATATTTAGTGTGCTTTGCACCTGTGCATATCAGTGGTGCATCTGTTGAATATGGTGTCAGTTTCCTATGGCGCAACTGCATTGCACTGTACATTCCATTGCGCACATTCTGGACCAACATCTTCACACACAGCCAGTTTCCTTTTCCTCCTCTCATTCTGCTTGGCAACTATTGCTCATATCTTTATCACACATTTTTCTTTCAAGAACAAAACATTAATGTAATATTTTTAAATCTGTTCCCATTCTGTGTCCTGCGGTGAGTGGGGACTGCCGTCCCACCCGCTCACTGTCCCCCACACTCTCCCACTTGGCAATGATGTACTTGTTCTGACTACAAAACAGGCAACCAAGTAAAAATTATTTTATAAAATAATTCTGACCCTGACAACTGCTGGCACTTGTCTGTCCCACCAACTACTGTAGTTCGCTCACATTCTCACCCGCTCATCACAGCCAGTCACACCTGCTGATAAACTGCCTCACACAACCACTGCATCAGAACCACTGCCAGCACTCACTTGTTTTGTGAAACATTTCAGGCTCTCCCTGCTGCTCTCTCAAAATATTGAAATGCACTGCATTATGAGAATAAACTGTACCTTTTTAAAAGTGCCACTATTCAGCCATACCATGTTAATCCCAACAGAAATCTGCTTCCACACATGTGCCCTCTCTCAGATGCCAAACCATTCTCACTCCCTCACTTAAAAGCAAGAAAAACATCCACAATAATTTAGGAACAAACCACAAAATAAAAAAGCTTACCTTTTTTGTACATGTGTGTCTCTCTCAATTGGGGGGCACACATTAGCAGAATTACTGTCCAAGCTCACATAGAAAAAACTACAGCTATGGAGACTATGGTAGGACAAATGTCCTAAGTTAAAAAAAGCAACAAGCTCATGTAGGTGGAGGATCTGTTTTATGTAAAATTTAGATAAATATTCCATTATTCTACAAAGTTAACCAATTAATTTTTTTTACATGCATATTAAAAGTAGAGTCCCATTTTAAAAGTGCAATAAAATACTCTGTGGGTGGGCATTAGACAGTTCTAACACATGGCCAGGGGCTGAAGACACTCGGCCTAGGGCCTTGTGCCTTACTAGGCCCCTGGCCATGTGTTAGAACTGTCTAATGCACACTCCATCATGTCTTATTGCTTACTTAGATTATTGGGCTGTCAAGATCTAATGATGGCTAGCACTAGCAGTAATCCAGTGTACTGTGGAAATACTTGTTCATCTGTGTAGTACTTTAGTACCAATATGAAGACAATCTACAGCTTTTATGAATTTTAGAATGTACTTTTCAAGGGTTAATGTAGAGAATGTTTTAAATGTGAATTTATTTAATGTATTTTATCCAGGATAGCCAGAAAAGTTGCAGTGTTTCTTTTTCAGTTGGGTCTTGCATTGACCTAGTTTTATTGTCAGGCGAGTAAAACACAGGGATAGCAATTGTATAGTTATACCCAACCTTGCTTTGTTTCAAGTCCTTGATCAACTCATATTACATACCTTCTGAACATTAGAATACCCACCAAACACTGCAGTCACTTACAATGTAATAATCTCCACTACTCCCAGTGCATACTTAGTGGCTACAACTGAGTTGGGGGTGTTCCCAGTTCCAGAAAAGATGCAGTGAGAGATGATCAAGGAATGTAAACAAACATGTTTTTGTGTGGTAACACCAGTATCGTGGGAAGTCTGTTTTTCATTGTTTTTCACTTTTTAAAAGAAAAAAAAATAATCAGAATCAAACTATCAGCTACCTCAGCATTCTGTACAGAGTATGAATAAGTGTAACGTGTTTTTATGGATGCATTGTGTCATGATGCAATGCTGATGTATTGCTAGCAGAAGAAGGAGTCTGTGTTCATTTCTGGGGTCTTTGAATTCCTAACACAGCACAGCTTTTGTTGTTATGAGGGAGTGGAATTCATGCACAGCTTCCCGAAAATCTCACCATGCTGTCCCATTCACTACAGTGGGTTTTCCCCGGCTGCAATTTTTTCTCTGTCTTCCCCACTCCTTCGGTGCTGCAACCCGAAGTCAAGAAAGGCCATTTGGATCAACAGCTTGTTTCTACAGGTACATGTACCACTACTGCCTGGCTGTTCAGTGGAGCGAGTGACTGATCAGTAAACACAGTTTTACAGTAGCGTGTAGGATTGATGTTCAAAGACCACATGGTTGATTGCAGCGTTCCTGTGTACTAGTGTGGTTGTGCTAAAATAAAGTGAAAACTGAGAAGTGATAAAGTACAGTTCAAGGATTAACAAACAATTAAATGAAAACATAGAACTTCATAGAACTCTTCTACACTCTTGTCCTCCCATGTACCCTGGTGTACTTGACTGTTGGTGTGGTGTTAAGAGTTGGGGTGGAGCAAACTTAAAAAACAAAAGAGAGATACTGAATTTACTATCTCTTGCATAGTCCAGTATGCATAATACAACATAAAGCACAATTACAGAAAAATACTGGTACCTGTGCTTAGTAATCATCCATGATCCAGTAGAATCTTATGATTCAGGCAATCATGTGCAGCTGTGATACTGGCTTTTGTAAAGCCTCTTAAACAATCCTCTTTGCACTATGATTTTGTTAAAAGCTGCAACAAGCCACTGAGAATGTTTTATTTTGAGATGTGACATCCCCCAAGAATGATGTTTACTTCACTGGCTGCCATGCCATGGCTTAGCTACTCCGAAATTAATGTGGAGTACAAGGTTGTGAACTCAGTTTTTGTCTTGTCCTTAAACAGTTTATTCAGTGAAATGTTAAGTGGCTCTAAGAGGTCAGTGTAGCTTGGTTATACAAAAATGGGTATCTTTCCTGTTTTTCAAGAACTTGTTTAAAACTAAGGAACAACCCCATGCTGCAAGCTACTGCTGACTGTTACACCTCACTATCCGCTTAGCAATTGCAATTAAAACCCCAGTGTTACCCGTGACAGCCTCTGATCTTAGGCTGGGTATGCTTTTTTTTTCAGCCTCAGCATCTGCCACCATCCAGTAAAGGTGGTCTTCCATGGGGTTTAACGGGCAGTTCAGGCATTAACTTTTTGGGGTCCCAGACAATCTTGTACTTTGCAAGATAGCTCTGCTTAAATTTCCTTAGCATGCTTTCATTTATAGTGTGATCATACTTGTGGTTAAAAAAATCTTATGCAGCATTCATTACACCACCTCAGTTGCATACTTGCCAACCTCTGATCATGTCTCAGATGTGTAAACACTGTACTTTGCCCATTGTTTATTGGCAGTGGAAGGAGGCACATTTATGTTCTGCCACAACACTCTCTGCAACTCAAAGTGGTATTTCTGCAGATGTACTGAGAAAATCAGCAATCATCTCATCAACAGTAGAGAAAGGTCACTTCTGTGCCTTTGATCTCACAAGCCTGTATTTTCTTGCTACAGCAAACATTATAGTTTTTTGCTCCCAATGGAGACGCACACTTGTGTGCCCACCCTGTGCCACAGTGTTAATGTTAAAATGACTTCTCACACTGCATCTCCAATATGCAAAACATTCTCCCACACTACTCCTCCCCTTAGCAATAAAATGTCTTTAAAGTATAGCTTTTATCAATTATTAAATTTCCAGGGAATTCAGTTCTGATTGACAATCTTGGTCTGGATGGGTCAGGGCGGAGAGACTGGAAATTTCATGTTTAATTTCACTTTTGTTTCTGCAGGTACATGTACAGTACCACTGCTGCCTGGCTGTTCAATGCAGTGAGTGACTAATCAGTAAACACAGTTTTACAGTAGCATGTAGAATTGAGGTTCAAAGACCATATGGTCAATCGTGGCATTCCTGTGTGCTAGTGCAGCTGAGCTGAAAGAAAGTGAAAGCTAAGAAATTATAAAGTACAGGTCATACATGTGATATGTCCAACTTACTTAAGAGGGAGATTTGGGTCAAATTAGTAGGGAGATTGGCCTGCTAGTAGGGAGATGCCATAACATCATGAGTTTGTCCTTAAATGGCATCAAACAATAAGAAAAAAAAGCATTTAAAACATTTTATATACTGCATTTTGTCAAGAATAAGCACTAAAAAGAATCAACAATTAGTTGTACAAAGTTATCACTTACATTGTTCATCACTAATTTACTTTTTCTGTGTCTTTATCTGCCAAAAAAACATGAATGGATATTTTGGACAGAATTTTACTTAAGCAGGAGATTTTGTTTCCCAGGTGGGAGGGAGGGAGTTCAGTCAAAACAAAAGGGCATCTCCTGTGAAGAGAGGGAGATATCACATGTATTACAGTTTATGGAATAAAAAAATAAATACAATGAAAATATAAAATGTCATAGTACTCTTGTCCTCCCATGTACCATGGTATGCTTACCTGACATTGCTGTATTAAGAGTGAGGGCGGTGCTGACTTTAAAAAAAAGAGACAGATACTGAATTCCCTGTCTCTTGCATAATCCAGTACACACAATACAATTACAGAAAAATAATGATACCTGTGCTTATTAGTCATCCAGTACAAGTTACGATTCAGGCAACCACATGCAGCTGTGATACCTGCTTTTGTAAAGCCTCTTATGCAATCCTCCCTTTGCACTGTGATGTTGTGAAAAGCCACAGCAAGCCACTGAGAATATTTTAGTTTGAGATGTGACATTCCAGGAATGATGTTTCCTTCACTGGCTGCCATGCCATGTCTTAGCTACTCTGAAATTAATGTGGCGTACAAGGTTGTGAACTCAGTTTTTGTTTTGTCCTTAAACAGTTTATTCAGTGAAAGGTCAAGTGTCTGTAAGAGGTCAGAGCAGCTTGGTGGTACAAAAATGGGTGTCATTCCTGTTTCTCAAGATCTTCCAGAACACCCTTTGTAGTGTGGATACTGAAGATCTCTAGGATTAGCAGTGCTTATTGTTTAGCTGGAAGGCCATTTTCAGTTTTCACAACAGCAAAATGACTAGGTTTTTTCTTCTATCTGCCTTGGTGCCTTTACAATAGTAATTACCCATGCAGTTAAGGAAAGCCCAAGCCCACTGCTTACTTAAACCTAAGGAACCACCCCATTCTGCAAGCTGCTGCTGACTGTTGGACCTCACTATCCCCTTGGCAATTGTGATTACAACCCTGGTGTTACCCATGGTACCCTCTGATCTTAGGCTGCATATGATTTTCCTTAGCATGCTTTCATTTTTGGTGCAATCATACTTCTGGTTAAAAAAACAGTCTTATGTAGCATTCATTACACCACCTCAGCTACATACTTGCTAACCTCTGATCATGTCTCAGAACAATGTTTTGTCACTGACATGTGGGACACATCATCAAAAATAGGCATTCAAGCACAAGACACTGGAAACTAGTGCCTATATGTTTGCAATTTTTTTTAATCCAGCAGCATATGTGTTATGAATGTTGGCATTATTGTTTGGGTTTACAGCACCTCTGTGTGGGCAGCAGTTTTTCACTGTATAACAGATGTGGGGCAGAGCATTTCATGAGTGACAAAATTAGGACAGCATGCCGCCCCAACCCCATTCAGAGGGAAACTTGTAGACAGTTACAAGGGGAAACAGTATTTCCAAATGCATGACCCTTATGCAACAGTGTTAGTAGAGACAGGCACTCCCCCTTCCTGTAGTGATCCTTGGGAATGCAGGCATTTCCTTCTCTGTCACTGATTGTGAATTTTGATGTGATACTGCTTCAAGGAAACCTTACCTGTCATGCAAGGATAGGTAGGAATAATTGGACAGTGCAGCACTACAGGCTCTGATACAATACAGTGCAAGTCCTTTCCTATTGGAAAAAGCAGTTACCCCTGTGGTGGATGATACAAGTTACAAGTTCCTCTTTATTTTACCATGTTAGTGCTAAAAAACATGCATGGCACCAGGATTTCTACTTTAGCGTCACCTAGAGTCTTTTCACCTGCAGATAATATTGAACTCTGCATCCAGCTCATCATACTCCATGTTTACATGCATGATTGGTAGCAGGTAACTGGCTTGGTAGTGGTAGCAGAGATCTCCGGTTGGACAACTTGCTTGGTAGCAGATATCTAGAGTCTTTACTCGCTAACAATACTGCCATATAAACTGCAACAATCCAAAATATCTGGATACTTGTATACACGATGATAGCATAAAGAAATGTTGGAATCCAAATGACAACCCCACTCTTTTGAAAAAAACATGCAGAGGACATGAATAGCCTGCTTTTCTACTTATGTGTCACATCCTGGAATCAGTTTATCTGCACATAATCTTAAACACTCATAAAAATACAAAGGATGAGCTCCAGGGAATTTGTGTTGACAAGAAAACAGTTTTAGAGACTGCGAACCAACTCACCTTCCTAAGATCAACAAAATGCCATTTTACTTAAAACAGTAAATGTGGCTGTGGAGAAAAAAGAACGACACTAACTTTCAGTAAAGCATCAACCATATTCAATGCATGTTGGGAATGGGGAGGGGGTAGAAGAGGAAAGGTAAGGAGGAATAGGGAGGTGAGGAAGAGAGATGAAATAGAATACAGTAGGACTGCTGAAAGATTAGTTTTCCATATCCATATGTGATTAAAAAAAATTAAAGCATGTTACTGCTGATTGTTCTTAATAATTTACATGTGACTAAATATACCAAAAAAGATCTGCCATTAGGAGTAATCTATACAGAAATACAAAAATATGTTAATGAATGGTATATATTAGGGCCAAAACTAAATGAAGTAAAATAGGAAGTAAAGGACGGGGGGAGGGGGGAGATGCTTAAAAGCAGAAAAGGGATACTAATTGAGAACTGAATAGTTCAAAAGCTGATATTAGTGATTTTTTCAATAAATTGGAGAAGTTAAGTTTGACTGTGCTTTTTACAATTTTTTTCACATATGGATATTAATTTTGATGTAGTTTGGAATTCTTTATACTGTATATGAATCATAGTTATTTATTATCAAAATTAGATAACATAAATATACGTTATGTAGAATAGTTCCACAGCATATTAAGATACTGAATTTTAAATGACAATATTAGAAAGATTGGCCACAAATAAGCAACTTAGCATTGTAATATTAGAATGCAACTTTATTGTCATACTCTGTATTCAAGAAATTTTAAGTTGCTAACATGCAATTAGCATGAAAAACTGATCCTTCAGCAGTCCTATTGTATTTTATTTCATCCCTCTTTCTCCCTCCCCATTCTTGCTTACATTTCCTCTTCTCCTCCTCCTCCCCATTCCCAACATGCATTAGATATGGTTGACGCTTTACTGAAAGTTAGTGTCTTTTTTTTTCTTCCTACAGCCACATTTACTATTTTAAGTATAATGGCATTTTGCTGCTCCCAGGATATGTGTACTTGAACCAGAATCAGTAGGGTGATGACAATGTGGCATGAATTAACTTACGTTGACTATTACCGTGAAATTAATTTTTCCTCATGCTTCTATATAAGAAATGCATTCGCATTGGAGTTAACACTTAATCAATATCATTTAATAAGCATTTTGATGCATGGATTTTAATTTGTATTTTGATATAGTAGTGTTTAGATATTTATACTTATTTCTTACACTTATTGCACATTTTTGATATCTTAAATTTTTGAAAAACATTTTTTCACTTTCAGTTTTGTCTTATTCCCACTACGACGTTATGTGATGAATTACAAAATATGTAAAACAAATTTAAGTATTAAAGAAACAGGTCAAGTTAATTATTTAATTAACAGTAATGGTATTTAGTGAGACTGTTCTCTGCTCTAACTCAGACCCTCGAGAAAGCATTATATTTTTTGAAAGACGTCTGTTAACAAAAAAAAAAAACAGACTTTGTGTCAGGTTAATGCATAGCAGCAGTGTTGGGTCTGATCAGAACAAGTTTTAAACTAGGGACTCACTGAGGCCTAAAGGGGTTGACAGTGTCCCTTTAACCCTGACCTTCATGGTTAGCAATGTCGCTAACACAAAGTATGCCCATGAGATAGCACTCAAAGTGTGCTTTGCTGACTTGGCAATCCAAACCAAAGCCTGACTTGTCACAAATGCTTTCCCTTGTAACATAAAAATATTCCACATGTAGTAATTTAACAATGCAGTTATTGTGTTTATTGTTAGTGGAACCCCAACTGTAGCTTTGAATAATTAGTACTTTACAGGCAGTAGCATTTTTATTCCACCATGACAGAAATGCCTGAGGAGAGAAAATATATGTTTACTCCTGTGTTTTGACTGTTTTTGTTTTAAATTTTGGTATAAAATGAAAGCTTTATCTGTATTCTTGTCATGGCCTCACACAAGCTGCCTTACCTCTGAAAAATGTAGGAAGACTGTGTGCGGTGAAATGTGCAGAAATCGAGCTATTACCTGGGCAACCAGCAGAATCTGTCATGTGAGTGATTATGTCAAGCTCAGCTCATGATAATAATGCTATGTGTTTGTGCTATAATAAGAGATTCATCATAAAAAGTCTAATACATACCCTTTTTATACCATAGTAGTCAGTAACCAAGAACAAAGCAGCTTAAGAAGGGTGATCAACATGTTAAGATATAAAGTATTTTTATCTCAGGTTAAGCATGGCCTAATTGCTTAAACTGGATTGAACCCAGTTTCGTATTACAGTACTGTTTTTCAGGAGCATGCAGTGTGAAATGAGTCATGATTGATAATAAGCAAATCTAGCAGATTATAAGGCTGTATATTCAAATTTATTCAGATAATTTCAACTGTAATGCTGAAGTGAATACAAATACAGTGAGTGAGGCTTAAATACATCTGCTGAATTAAAAATAAATTTTAAGAAAATTAAATGACTTGGGACTCTAAACAGAAAACATAAAGCAGGAAAGCCATCCCAATACCCAAGAGTGCCACCTTCTCACTAATTAGAGCTCTTAGATTACCACTGTTCTTTTCAGTTTAGTTCACATGAATTTTAATTTCAGGTGTCATTAGACCCCAACAAACAAAAGTTTCTCCTTAAGTCAAAAATTATGCCTGAAAATTCAATCCTCTTTCAATGGCTATTAACCTCTCCCATGGATGAAAGACTGATCCTCTTCCACTGGAAAGCAGGCACAGTTGGGCTGCTGCTGTACAACTGAGCTCTAGCCAGTCCTGCTAACTTGTTTGGGGAATTCTTGTCCTTGGTTTTCTGTCTATCATTTGACTGTCTTCTGCCTACCATCCACACCCCCAAGCATTGGTAAAGCCTTGCTGTTTGTGCTCTGTGGCAGGGACTGGGCTGGAGAAGAAGACCTGAGTTACTATGTCTACTGTGCTGGCACTGAACAGTGGCACTGACAGAGCAAGGATCTGTGACATGTTAGGGGGCATCCATCATTATTACTCTAAGAATGGCTATTTTTGCCTGTTTAGAATGCCCTAACTCATCCCTAAGACATTAAACATCAGCCACTTTGCTCAACTTGCCTGCTAGGAGGGGAACTGATCTGGTGTGGCTACTTATGACATCAGGGTTTCTCATGGTCCATAGGAGGCATTGCATGTCAGCTGGCCACAACCCTTCCTCTCTAGGACTTGTGCACACTACCTCTGTTGCACATCCAGTACCCCAATGACCAGGAACATAGAAGTCAGGTGAGAGATTTGATCATAGGTCTCTTAATGTCTTAGCACAGTACACTATAATCCAGCACCATCAGAACAGAATAACAATACAGACAGTTTGAAGTTCATATTAAGCTTATTTATCAGGGATTCACTATTTTTAACAATATTAAAATTATACATATGGCTGTCAGATGGCTCAGTGGATATCACGTTGTGCTCCTTTGCTGATGACCTGGATTCAAGAGCAAACTCAACAGCTTTCTAGGCTGCCCAGACAGACAGGAGAAGTTCTCCCAGCTAGGTAGGGTGGGCACAAGGTTCCATTGCACAAGCCACCTGAGCAGAACACTATATGATAGCATGACCTGCAGGGCTGCAGTCTTAGATCATGTGGGATGGGAGAAAAATTCAGGTAGGAAATGGTGTTCCTCTATATGACAGCAGAGGCCTGCTTAGGACCCATGCCAGTCAATTCTTTACTGGATTGTGCTCTGGTGAGAATGGGTTGAAATGACTGCCCTCTTCTCAAACCTAGCCATAGAAGGTAATCCATGGGGGTTCTGGGAAGATGGAAAGAACTAGTGCTGGCCAGCTTCAAGCCTGATACACATGGAAATGCATGTTTGATGACTGATAAAGCTAGATAAACAGAAGATGGGGAAAAAATCATACTTAAAATGCACTATACAGATACCAACTTTTTTTGCATAAACATGAATCAAAACATATGTCAAAAGAACATTAAATCAGTCAGTCAAATGATTTATTTTAGCCACTGAAGCATTCTAAAGGAAGATAAATATGACATACAGTTGAGCCCAGTGGTATGTTGTTCATTGTTGCATAATCACACAACAGAGCATCAATTTGGTACTGCATTCTTGCAGTGCTTATGTGCATCACCTCCGTGGCACCTTCCCAGTTTATTTTATTTTGTGCTGATATATTTAGGTGTAACTCCAGATCACTACCACGGTGGGTCATTTTTGACTGTCACATATGCGCATGCACCAACTTCATCATGATCCACAAGCATTCCTCAATAGTACTTTGCTGAATTAACAAGTAAGCCAAAATGGCAACAGTATTAGCCATCTAATAGTTCAAGGTAAATGTGGTTCTCAGGGCTGGATGTAGGGTGTTTGTGAATTGAAAGCAGTCTCTGCACTTTGCTTCACCAACACCATATACGGTATATTCCCCCATTAAAAAACACTTAAAACTTTTTTTAATCATTGGGTGGGAGGGTTCCATCTTGGGGAATATGCATGCCAAATTTCAAGTTTATACCACAACAAATTCAAAAGTTATGCCTGCTTTTGTGCAATGTTAGAGAAGTGAAAGCAGGCCTCCCTGCTACCATACATTTGAGGTGGAAATCACACCATTGAGCTACCTCTGCTTTCAAGATGCTACCCAGAAATTACCCTTGAAAAAACACTACACTTTTCTTAGAAACTTCGGCATGGGGGGGGGGATTGGGGGACACCTTGGGGAACATGCATACTGAATTTCAAGTTTATACCACAAAAAAAATCAAAAGTTATAACTTCTGTGTGGTACTAGTGAAAAAAAGGCATTAGCCAACTGGAGACAGTTTAGCTTTTTTTCCTTCACACCACCACCCTCAAATTACCCACAAAAACAACTTTACTCTTTAAAAAACCCTGAGCACTTTGGGGGCTAAAGGAGACACTTTGGGGAATATGCACACCAAATTTCAAGTTTATTCCAAACAACTTTAAAAGTTATAACATATTCTGTGTGGTGCAAGTGAATCAAAGGCCTTGGCCACCTACAGACAGTTTACCTTTCCTTCCTTCAGAAGCCACACAGAAATTACCTTTGAAAATCCCTTTAGCTTTTGTTTTAGACATGAAGACATTTGGGAGTATTCAGGTGACACTATGGGGAATATACGCACAGAATTCCAAGTCTGCACCAAAATAAATTAAAATGTTATAACTTCTGTGTGGTGCTAGTGAAGCAAAGGCATGGTGGCCTTGAGATACAGTAGTTTACCTTTTTTTTCCATCACAGATACCAGACAGAAATAACCATTGAAAACCTTTTTACCCTTTTTTTGGAAGCTTGGTCATTTGAGGGGCTTCAGAGGTCAGCTAGTGGAACATGTATATTGACTTTCATGTTTTTACAACAAGAAATTCAGAAGTAATCAATTTTTCTGTGTGGTGCTAGTGAAGCAAATGCCTAGAGACAGTTTATCTTTTTCTCTTTAGACACCACACAGAAGTTACTCACAAAAAACACTTGAGACTTTCTTTAGAAACATGGGCATTTGAACAGGTTCAGGAGTCACCTTGTGGAATATGCAAACTGAATTTCAAGTTTATACCACAACAAATTCAAAACTTATAATTTATTCTGTGTGGTGCTAGTGAAGCAAAGGCATTGGCTGCCTGGATACAGTTTCCTTCAGATACCACACAGAAATTATCCTTGAAACAACTTTAGCTTTTTTTTTAGAAACATGGGCATTTGGGTGCCTTCATGGGATACCTTGGGAATATGCACACTGAATTTCAACTTTATACCACTAGAAATTAAAAACTTCTGTGTGATGCTAGTGAAGCAATGACATTGGTGGCCTTGAGGCAGTTTACCTGTTTTCCTTCACAGACACCACACACAAATTACCCACAAAAACACTTTACACTTCCTTTAGAAACCTGGGCACTTGGGGGGCCTCAGGAGGCACATTGGGGAACATGCACATCACATTTTAAGTTCATACAACTAGAAATTCAAATGTTTTAACCTCTGTGTGGTGCTAGTTAAGCAAAGTCATTAATGACCTGGAGACAGTTTACATTTTTTCCTTCACAGGCACCACACAGTAATTACCCACAAAAAGCATTTTACACTTTGTTTAGAAACCTGGGCACTTGTGGGCTTCAGGAGGCACTTTTAGGGAATATGCACATCAAATTCTAGGTTCATATGACTAGAAATTCAAATGTTTTAACATCTGTGTGGTGCTAGTTAAGCAAAGCCATTAATGACCTGGAGACAGTTTACCTTTTTTCCTTCACAGGCACCACACAGTAATTACCCACAAAAAGCATGTTGCACTTTTTTTTGGAAATCTGGCACTTAGGGAAGCATTTCAGGGGACACCTTGGGTGACCAGTAAACTGAATTGCATGTTTGTTCCACAATAAATTTATTTTTTGAACTTATTTTTATTGTGCAGACTTTCACACAGAAATACAGATTACATTCAAATTTCTCAAGTTCCATCTTTCTACCTTTAACATTTTTCACACATTAATCTGCCACTTTTAAACCATGACATGCCCCATAATAGTGACCCTAACGGGTCCCTACACAATGTAAAACTTGCAATAAAACTGACTGGAAATTAAATAACATAAGTCTAGTAAGGATTTTGGCATTCTTTGCATTTTTAATATTCTCCTATTTTGCACTCACCTTCTAAGAGTCTCTAATATAAACTTTAATATACTGTACATCTGGTCTTCAAACTGACCAGGATCCTAGGCCAGTAAACCATTCTAATACAATCTAACTAAAGGCAGAGGTACAGGTTTTGGTCAAGTGTCATGTAAGCTTTGTTTATACTCAAATTTAATCATATAATAGTTATTCTATGACCGGTATCCCATCCAGTTCTTTTACCATGTGCATAAAGGGGAGCCATCTGGTGTTAAAGTGTTCTGTTTTAAAGAGATTTACCAACTTCTCCCGATGTCATGTTTGCAGATCACATTCCCTTCATTGAGTGATGCAAAGCTCAGCTGCCCTGAAGTTAAGTATTAAATATATTCAGATGCTTATTTTTTTAACATTTTGGTGCCACAGTTGTCTCTGCATGTTTTTTTCTTTGTTTGAAGTTCGCACATGAGCAGTGCATCCACATGCATGAGTGACATCAGCACAGGGAAGGTGTTCCCACTGCACCTTTCTCACTGCTCGCTCATTCATCTTTCCTGGACCCAGCATCAGTGAGTGCAGATCCAAAACTGAACTGACAAAAATTACAGCACTGATGACTGAAACTGTTTGTTATAGTTGCAGCTGTTATACTTGCTTTTGGGATTGCAGAAGTGGTGATTTCTCCTGATTTTCAATTTTACTCATCTGACTAAGATCTGTGTCCTAGGTCCATCAGTTCTAGGGACATCACAATCTACATTGCTTGAGTACAGTGTTACAGTTTTAGTAAGTGCTGCAAGTACATAATTATAACAACAAGTCTGTATAAAAAATTAATTTTTTTAACTGAGTGAAGCTGTAATCTGTAGTGTATTGGGACACAAAAGGATGACTTTTGAACTGGGCAGATCTATAAATTGAAGTAAGCTTTTCAGTATTGGTACATAGAGGTCTGTGTTAAATGGATGTCTTTTTCAACAGTTCAGAATTGTAATGTGCAGCAACAAAGCACTGAACTGCACTGCACAGTCCAGTCCCAGGAGAACAGTGCAATAAACTGTGTATTTTTGGCAAGTGCTGTTTCCAGTGTGATTGCTTCAGTAAACTTCCTTTGCTATTGCATTTCTGATTGTCACCATTATTATAGACAGTTTATATTTTTTCTTGTGCTCCTGTGTTTTCTTGGGCTCATTTGGTATTCTCATGCAAGCACCATAACACTGATCACCAAAGTATGCTTAGATGTGCATGAATAAAGGGACATGGTGCACTGAATTATTTCTCCTGCTTGCCAGCTCCTCGTTAAGTTTATAAATGAATGCAATAAAATCAGTGATATACTGTACATAGTTATACTGTACATAGTTTACAGTGTATCTCAAAATTAAAAACACTTAGTTTTTTAACATTTTAACATACAGTCTTTATTTATAATTAGGATTATAGCATCATTGTATGTGCTCCGGAGCATCAGCAAAAGAAGAGACTGCAGTTGCCATCCTCTCCTGACACTGTGGTACCAATGTACGGCTTCTATGGTGTTATATTGTAAAGTGTGCTAGTCAGTTTGGCATACTTAGGGAATAATGTCTGAACCAAAATATGGGCTATACAGCAATGAATGCAGGGAGTCTACACAATGCACCATGACATCGGTAAGGCATGAGAGACAGTATAGTGCAACATCTGTTGTATTTGCTGTACACTTTATGCATGTGCATCAGAGATCCACTGTAATGGAAAAAATGGGAAAACACAAACGGCTTGACACAGACTGAAGTGATAATGAAGTATGGTGACATAAGTGAGGAAGGGTGGTTCAAATACAGTCTAACACTTGAGTACCTACATCAGGGATATCTCCCTTTTTGTAGTGGACCAATCAAATGGTACTTAGGCTATCTAAACATAAATGTGGTATCTTTATCCATGAGAAGGGTATTGGCAGTGTCATTTTTAACCTTGGGAGGTGGGGGATGATCACTGACTGTACTGTGTATTTTTAGCTCAGTTCATAATGCAGCTGGAGGCACACATGTAGCGGCAATAAGCCAATGCCAGGATGGTATTACAGATGCTTATACAGACACTAATGACAGCTGCAGTATGTATAGTTCCTGAGTACTTAGAGGTAACACAAAGCTAGTGCAATAATTTGTAGTTTTAAATTTATAACATGCTGTAAACAGGAGAACCAATGACTTCAACACGTTACTCAATCACTGATACCTTTAAAGGGGAAAGCACTAGCAGGCCCCCACCCCCAAACACACACATACACAGAGAAGAAAGCTATAGTGTAGACCAGTTGGCACTAGGGTAAAGACAGACCCAAACAGTATAAATAATTTACAGATAATAAAAGTTCTATGCTGCAGCTTTTTTCTAAGTGTGTGTGTGTGCAGCTGGGGGGTTTGGATTGGTTGGGGTACAAGGTGCCTGCTTGTAATTTCCACCCTGTGCTCCATCAGAGTAAGTGACTGATAAATCAATTGGCGGGAGGTCACTACTAACTAGTACCAGGTGAGGAATTTGAACAAATTGGATTTGGACAAATTGAGAGCCATTTATCCTGCTCAAGCAATCCCACCAGATTGAGCTGTGCTCTCAGTGCCAAGCTGGAGTGGCCAACAACTCATTAGCATAGGGAAAGCAATCCCCCCCCCCCAAAAAAAGAAATATAAAAACCCAGGGTACTATCACTAGCATTTGTGTGGGCACATCGATGATGGGAGTAACAGAACACACACCATACCTCAATTTTGCACAGTAAAATGACAGTAATGATTGGAACCAAACCATAGCACTAAGTAGCAAAATATAATATTAACAGTCCGTGTTGCTAAGTCTGCTCTCACTGCTGTACTGGAATGGATCGGGACTACTGCTGTGACTGCCTGAGCTACTGCCCACATCATTCTCGCTGCTGTCATAGGATCATCCCTATGGGGATCTACTATGCAGTGGCTGTCAAATTGTGGCATTATGTCAGTGTCCAAAAGATCACTGTTAGCGCAGGACAACATAATACTTTCATCATCTGACCCTGAAAATGAACTGTTTGACATTGCTATTGTCATGCTGCCTGCTGCAACCAAGAGCTCTGTTATCAAGACAGAATTGCTGTGACCAAGAACTAATTTTAATTGCAGAGCACAGATCTCCCTGTGGTGACATTGCAAAGGTATTGAGTGTCAAAGGTCACCAAATACAGTCTCCAATACACAAAATTACACTTCCTGGTTTGTGAGGGTGAAAACCTGATTTAATTTGCTAAAATAGGTTATGCATCTATCAAAATACATTGTGAATCAGTTCTATATGCAGTCACCTTTCAGTATATGCATTCATATATCAAAACTTGGTAAATTGCTTTAAGTGTCAGTTTCACTTAAATCTCATCCATAGCCTTAATTCTCCTACAGTGTAGAATCCAGCCCTCTTTTGATGGAGGAGTATATGTCTGCCATCTTTGTGTGATGGCTTTAAGTGCTGCTGCAATTAAAATGTAGAAAAAGTGTCTCTTAGCCTTCCCATCCTGATTCCCAGGGTACAATCCACCTATCATGTGAAAGCTTTCTAGTTTCATGGTGATTTCCAGTATTTTACTCAACTACATCTGCACCTACACCCAGAACCCTGAGTAACTCTACATGTCCAACAGATATGAGTGGGACTCCCTCTTTCCCCACACTCTGTCCAGCCTGATTCAGTGATTCTCTGGTCTGATGTAATTGTGCTGAGATGTTTTGTTCTGTCAAACATTAAGAAAAATCTACTCACCACCTTCCCCTTAAATTCTCTCCAGCTTCCTGACACTTTTTGGGAGTTAACACCTGGTTCCACTTTTCTTCCTATCAATGCTGTGCCCTTTCTACTTCCAAGCTACCTGTATTGTAATGATTAAGTACTGTATATAGATCAGAAATTACATGACATATTCTCTTGTTGCCAAAGTAAATACATTTTCTCTACCACAGAATGCTGAGTTGCCCAAATTGTTTTGAATTTCTTGCTCTTGGATAAAAGCCCTGACTTAAAAGTACCAATATGTGTCTGACTGTGGTAACTGAAATTCAAACTGAAGCTGGTGGTAGGACTTCAGTGACCTTCCTTGATAAAATTGCAGGATATATTGTAACCCCTGGTATGCCCATCTTTTAAAAGTTACATTCAGTCTTGCTGGTGTAAGCCTACTGTTTTTCCACAAAGGTATCCACTGGGGTTGTGTATTCATTATTTGGAACCTCTTTTTAGTTAAAAGCTAATGTGTGAATTTATGTCTTGTCCATCCATTTTGGAGCAGTTTGAGATCTTGCATAGATTTTTATTTCCTATACTAGCAAGTCTATGTGTCTCTCCCTGCTAGTGCCTTCTTCAATTAATTTCCACACTGTTTCTTTTCTAGAATTTATAAAGCCAGTTGAGCCACAGTGTAATACTCTTCAAAGTTAGGCAAATTGTATCCTCCTCTTGTTTTATGCCTCATTAACATGGACCATTTTATCTTCAGTTTACGGTCTTGCCCAATGAAGCGCCTTATCACCCTTGTGATTTCTTTCCATTGTTTACCTTTTATAGGAAGCAGGAGATTCTGGGAAAGAACTAGAAACCTGAGGAGTACATTCATCTTGATCATCTCCACCCTATTTGTGAATATCATGGATAATAATGTTTTACTGTTTTATATCCATGAATGCCTCTTTCTTCAATTTCCCATCGTTCACTCTAAACAGGTTATCCATATTTTTAGGGATATTAATCCCCAAATAATTAACAAATTCCATATCCCACATACCTGGCAACACATTTATAATTTCATTTGTAAGTATACAACTTACTTTCATAATTTCCATTTTTGAACTCTTCATTTTAAATCCTGAAATTTCACCATATTTATTTAGAATATCCAGGAGTGGGCTTATATCTTTCTTTGGATATCTTAAGTAGATAACAGTATCACCTACATAGAGAGATACCCTGTTCTCTGTTCCACCTATGCAGATGCCCTGCAGTAGCTTAGTAGCCCTCAATACCTCTGCCAAAGGTTCCATGCTAATGGCAAACAGAAAGGGTGACAATGGGCACCCCTGCCGAGTTACCCTATCTACTGAAATTTGGAGACAATGTGCCATTCACTCTTACTCTGGCAAGCACAGTCTCATAAAGCATGGCAATTGTCTTCAGGAAGCCATCTGTAAAGCCCATCTTTTGCATGGTAATTTATAAAAAAAAAACAATTCAGCCTATCAAAGGCTTGTTCTGCCTCAATTAGTATAGCTATTAGTGGTTTTTTGTTTTTCCTGCCTTCTTCTAAGATAGTGAGCATTCTTCTAACATTATGCTTCAGGAGGTGCCCTGGAATGAAGCCCGTCTGGTCTGGATTTATAAGAACTTACGCAACTTTTTGTAGGTGAGTAGCCCTAATTTTGGTAAATATTTTTTAATCTTGGTTTAATAAAGAAATTGGCCTGCAGGATTCACAAAGTGCTAGATCTTTACTGGGTTTGGGCAATGCTGTAATAATGACTTCAGTCCAAGTACCTGGAGTTATGCCTTCCTTTCAGCAATGCCTAAAGATTTTGCCCAGTAGTGGTGACAGCTGTTTACAAAAGGACTTATAATAGTTTGTGTTAAATCTATCTGATCCTGGGGACTTGTTCAAAGGGAAGTTCATTATAGTTCTGCTTGCCTCCATATCATTAATAGGAGCTTCAAGGCAGGCTGCCTCCTCCATGGAAAACTTGGGGAGGTGCATATTCTGCAGAATTCATTGTGTTCTGTCTTGTACCTGTACCACCTGTTTATCTTCTTTATGCAGATTTGTATAAAATGTTGCAAATAATTGTGCTGTTTTACTTGGGGTTGTCTCAAATGTGCATGCCTCTAAAGTATGTTTAATTTTCAACACTGTTCTGTCTGCTGCCTCCTTGCATAATCTGTATGTTAATAATGCTGCAGCCCTCCCCCTACCTCATAGTACTTATACCACAAGAAATTCAAAAGTTACAGCTTCTTCTGTGTGGTGCTAGTGAAGCAAGGGCATTGGTGGCCTGGAGATGGTTTATATTACCTTTTTTCCCTTCACAGACGGCACCCAAAAATTACCATCAAAATCCATTTTACTGTTTTTTTTAAGAAATCTGGGAACTTGGGGGACATCGGGGACACCTTCAGGAATATGCAAGCTGAATTTCAGATTTATACCACAAGAAATTCAAAAGCTATAACTTCTTCTGTGTTGTGCTAGTGAAGCAAAGGCATTAACCACCTGGAGACAGTTTAATTTTTTTTCCTTCAGACTAGTGCTGTGCGGAATTTTAAAATTCTGATGGACTGCAATTTCATGGAATTTTTGAAATTCTGCCAAAATTCTACTGAATTTCACAGGACATGGAATGGCAGAATTCTGTGGCAGAAAAAGGCAGAATGAGTTTTTCCTCAACATTTCTTCATAATTTTATTCCGTGGATCTCAATATTTTCCACAGAAATGGTTGCAGAATGATTTTCCACTGCAAAAATGCTGTTCCACAGAATATTATTCTGTTGATCTCAAAATTGTCTGTGGAAATATTTGCAGAGTAATTTTCCATGGAAAAATGCTATTCAGCAGAATATTATTCTGTAGATCACAGCAGACAGAATTTTGCAGAAGAACCAGCAAAATTCCAGCAGAAATTCCACCAGCCGAAAGGTCATTCCACTCTAATTCCACCAGCAGAATTCCACATTTTGCACAGCACTACTTCAGACACCACACACAAATTACCTTCAAAAACTACTTCACAAATTTGATAGAAACATGGGCACTCTGGGGCTTCAGAGGACAACTTGAGGCATATGCACACCAAATCTCAACTTTATACCAAAGAAATTCATATGTTATAACTTATTCTGTGTGGTGCTATGAAGCAAAGGCATTGGCAGTCTGGTGACAGTTTATCTTTCTGTCTTATAGTTTAGTTTTTGTTTACCAGGTAAGTGCACAAGACAAAAGCATTGTTTATTTTCAGGCATGACCTAGGAGAGATACAGACAAAGGAACAGCAATTACAGGTGATACAGCAATACAAAACATCAAACATTGGTTAGAAAAACCTGAGTATCATAAAACAATGCAGAGTACAAAGCAGTTTAGAAGACAATCAATAATACAGTAAGTGCATAAGTGATTTGCAGAAGAAAGGTAAACCCATGATAAGGATGTGTATTTTCAATTAGTTGCATGTGCACTTATCTGCAAAATTCCTTCTTAAAAGCCTGGTGTGACTGAAAGTGCCTTACAGATATTGGCAGGGAGTTACAGAGCTTAGATGCAGATGTTGCAAAAGCATGCTCACCCATTTTTTTAGCACATTTTAGTATGTCTAGAAGAGACCTATCAGCAAGCTTCAAGAGATAGGCCTATATGGTTTGCCTTAACATGCTGGCCAGTGTTGCTGGTGTACCAGTTCTCATGATATTATCTATAGTACAACCAGCAGTGTACCAATGATAGGACGATGGGGAGAGCCAGCCACAACTTGAACAGAGTATGCAATGATGGGAAAGTCTGGGTACAGATAGGGCAAAATGACAGATGTTATTGCAAGACGTGTTCCATTTTTGTAAGACCCCTTTGTTCATCCAGGTAAGTCATTAGTTCATAGGTTAGACCGGCTGAAGGACTCCCTGGGCAATAGCCAGTCTAGCAGCAGTGGTAAGAGCATTCCTGATTTTTTAGGCAAGCCCCAACTTTGTGTTTACTGATTTACATATAGCTGACAGATGCAGATTAAAATCCAGTGTAGGGTGTAGGGTTACTGCAAGATACTTGAATGAATCTACTACACCCAGATGGGAGCCATCTGAACTGGGGATAATTAGGGCAGAGGGACAGGCCTTGATTCTGGTGCTGAGCCAAATAGCATGGCAACTGTCTTTTAGGCATTCAGTAGGAGTTTGTTTTGTTTTAACCAGATCTGTAGGAGATCAAAATCTGTCTTCAGGTTAGCACTGATGCAGGTTATGTTATTGGCACTGGTGTACAGAACCATGTCATCTGCATACAGTAGGGTTGAGCAATGCCCAGCCATAGTGGGCAAATTGTTGAGAAACAGAGAGAAAAGTAATGGATCGAGTATGGATCCTTGAGGGACACCAACACTAGTGGGGAAGAGATTACATTTGATTTTATCTATTTGCATGAAATGTTATTGCCCAATGAGGTAGCTGGCAAATCAGAAAGTGGTATCAGGAGAGAATCCAAGGGTAGATAGCTTAGATAACAGCAAGGGGTGGTCCACAAGGTCAAACGCCTTGGTTAGGTCAATGAAAACTGCCCCTGTAAGCATAACCTTGTACATGGCCATCTTGACGTCATTGGTAAATTGGATAAATGCAGTTGATGTGCTGTGTGCTTGCCTGAAACCATATTGTGCCAGGGATACTAAGTTATGCTGTTGTAGGTGTTCAGTTACCTGTTGGGCCACACTTTTCTCAAGCAATTTGTTTAGCACCAATAAAATGACTATGGGGCGGTAATTATCCATATTCTTGGTATCCCCTTTTTTATGAATGGGTAGCACATGTGAAATTGTCCAGAGTGTAGGGGCTAACCCTGAGCAGAGAGATAGACTGGAAAGCCTAGTGACCAATGAAGCTATGAGAGTGGTGGAGTTTTTGAGGAATCTGGCTAGTAACCCATCAGACCCAGCTGACCCGCAAGCTGGGATGGTCCTCAGGAGACATAGCACCTCAGACTTGGTGACTGCCCTTAGGTTAAATGGAGGGGAAGTAAGTTCCTGAGCACAGGATGTTGGAGCTGTGGTCAGGCCAGTTAGCTCTGTGTATTCGGAGAGGTCAGAAAAATGGGAACTAAGGGCGTTTTCACTGACACTACCCAGAAAGCACCCTTGAAACCACTTTACACTTTCGATATAAACCTGGGTACTTGGAGGGCTTCAGTGGGCACCTTGAGAAATATGCACACTAAATTTCAAGTTTATACCTCAAGAAGTTCAAAAGTTATAATTTCTTCTGTATGGTGCCAGTGATGCAAAGGCATTGGTGACCTGGGATACCAATGACAGTACCTTGTTTTCCTTTACAGATAGCATCAGAAATCACCCTCAGAAAATCAATTTACATTTTTTGTCTAGAGACTGGGGCACTTTATGGCTTAAGGGGACACCTTGGGGAATATGTACGCTGACGTTCAAGTTTATACGACTAGAACTTCAAAACTTATAACTTCTTCTATGTGGTGCTAGTAAAGCAAAGACATTGGTGGCCCGGATGCAGTATTTCTTTTTAACCGTTACAGGCACCACACAGAAAATACCCTCACAAACCACTTACCACTATTTTTAGAAACCTAGGCATGAGGGATAGGGCTTTCAAGGGACACCTTGGGGAACATGTATGCTGAATTTCTTGTTTTTACTACAAGGAATGCAAAAGTTACAACTTCTTCTTTGTGGTGCTAGTGAAGCAAAGGCATTGGCAGCCTGGAGACAGTTTATCATTTCTCCTTCAGACACCAAACAGAGCTGACCCTCTAAAAATACCTTACACACTGTTTTTAGAATGCTGGTCACTTGGAGGGCTTTGGGGGACACCTTGGGGAGCAATTAACCTTGGCATTCATGTAACTTTACCCTTAATGTTTAAAACAATAAATAAATACACAAGACAATGAAAACACATTCAAGAGTGTTACCATTCTATCTTTTGTTTATTGTTTTCATTTCACCCTTTTATTTCTTTCACACTGTTACTTTCTGTTGTATTTCACATACAGGTACTGTGCTTTTATTAGTTTTGCTTTTTTTGGGGGGTGTGCAAGGGCATTATTTGTAATCATACTGTACAGTACTGTGCTATTTCTTTGCATAGAAAGGGACCTAAAGTCAAGTGTGAGGCTGTTAGCAATGTAGATGTGCCAAAACATTTTTGTTTATTTAAAGAACTATTTAATGTACTGCACAATAGTATGGAAAATTGCATCTGATCATTTTTGCTTAGTTCTAGCCTGACACTATCTGTTACTACCAATTCCAGAATCCACCCCAGCTGACATAAAAGCAGTATGTAGCAGTTGGAGATTCAATAGCATGCAGTACGTTTGACTTTATACTGTGTACTGTATGTGCTGATCTTCTTAAAGTTTTAACATGCATTGCAGGCTGATGAATCTTCCCCTGTGTGCTAATGCTCTAATGTCATCTGGCAGGGATTTTGGAACTTGTAGTAACAGATAATGTACAGTCGTGTCAGCCTAGACCTAGACAAATTACAGTAGTACAATGTATTGTAATACGTTCTGCTATATTAAAACACTAAACAGTGCTGTAAGTAAACCAATACTGTATTTATTTTGCACACAAAGTTTAAACTGGCACCAGCCCCACACTTCAGTTGGGTGATCATTGATCCCCTCCACAATGCAGTAGTATAGTATTTCCATTCTTGCAAATTTAACGTCTAGCAATTGCTTTTAGTTTTTACTTTGTGTTTTACTTTCATAGAGGTAGTGAACTTTATTTCCATTAGACTGCAAGAGGCCCCCTCACACCTGAGAGGATACCCAAAAAACTGTACTTTATGTACAGGTACAATACTTTACTTAAATTTCCCCTTTTTAATCCTGTTACATTTCACAGGAATAGAGGATGAAGAAGATGCTATCAATTAGTGGTGCAGACCAAAAATATGCATACACCAGGACCATGTTTGTTTCCTACACTAGTACAATAAATACTGGAGTTCTGTACAATCATTGTACACCATGACATTGGTTGTTGCCACCATCATGCTTGGGTAAACTCAGCTGTCATGCATTCCCCCATTAGATACACACACATACAGTACCACCCCAGATACCTCAGACCCCCCCACACACTGTCCCACCCCACAGCCCTCAGAAACCCACACACTGTCCCACGCCAGAGCCCTCAGAGATATACACACACACACACACAGTACCATGCCAGAGCCCTCAGACACCCACACATTGTCCCACCACACAGCCTTCAGACACACATACTCTAAACCCCAGAGACCTCATACAGCCAGAATACTGTCCCCCAGAGCCCCTAAATTAACCTACAGTACAGCAGCAAACTACTCTTCCACACCAAAGCCATCAGACACACTTAGGCACAGCACTAAGTCAAGACAGTGAAATAAATTGCAGCACCATCAACAAGCATGCGGCAAAAACAGTGCTGTCAACAACAGCACCATCCCAAAACACTGTCGGAACAAACAGCGCCAACTATAACTGCCGACCACTACCATGGCAAAAACAAAAAATACAAACCTTTCTGCCCCCCGCACCCTCTGATATTAATATATTCAACTCCATGGGGAGGTGGAACACATGGATAGGAAGGAACATGGGGGGTCTTTGAGTTTTGGGACAAAATATATTAAAAAAGACACTACAGATGAGGGGAAGATGAAGGAACTACTAGCCAGGAGATGGGGAAAGGAACACAGGTTTCCCGTTCTGTGCTGCCCAAGCTGCTTGTGCCTTAGCCCTCTCAGCCAGCTACCACACTTTCAGTTCTCTCATTCCTTCCTCCCCAGCCTTGACAGCTACAGGGGTAGCGGTAATTAACATGCGCTATCCTACCTTATCGCTATCAAGGCAGATGCGCTTTTTGAAACACGGTTTTAACAGCACTATATTTGAAGTCCTCTTTTCAACAGGTACATTAGGCACTCACACACTGTTCCACCGCAGAGCCCTCCTAAAAGAGAGGTTGTGAAGTTTTACTTTCCTGACAAAGTTTCAGTGAAGTTGCGAAATTCACCTTCATGAATAACTTCATGAATTGCCCATTTCACCACTTTGCCATTTTGCATTGAAGTTTCCTTGGAAAATTGCACTTTTTGAGGTGAATTTAAGGCAAAAGTGCAACTTTGCCTTAACTTTGCATGAAAAAGTGCCACTTTGTTCACCAAAAATGTCTCAAAGTCAGCATTTTGCACTTCAAGAATGTGGCAAACTTGGTGAATTTTTTTGTGGTGTGAAATTTGCTAACTTTGCACATCTCTGCCTCCGACACACACACACACACACACACACACACACACACATATGCTCAAATACCCAGGAGCCCTCAGACACCCAAATACTATATCCCTCAGTGTCCAAAAATTAGAATGGTACAAGGTACTCTATGAAAATATAATGTCAGTAGGCAACCCTTATACTGTAGTTTTGCATACCATTTATTTATTTCACAATCAAGCTTTCAGAGGAAGTACTGTATAGTAAAGTCATTAAATTTAAGTCTGTTATTTACTATAAGTACACAGTTAAGACTGTGCAGTATTCTATTCTTAGCTGAAATGGTCTCCATTGATGAGCCAGCCACCACCTTGGTTCTCCAGGGTCTCTACTGTTATTGCCCTGGTGGTCATCATTAGGTGTTGCATCTTGTGGGACATTGGTTGCTTGTTGATCTAGGGGGTCCTTGGTTGTTGGTTCCTCTGGGGGGGTCTTTGGTTGCTAGATCATCTGTGGGGTCCTTTGTTTGCAGTTCTTCTGGTTGGTACATAGTAGCATTTATATGTGGGGTTCTATCGGTTGCAACCCATCATAGGCTATCGCCTCCTTGCCCTTCACCAACTGTAGGGCAATGATACTGAAAACAAGCTTGGCCCATTCAAATATAAACTCCACCAGCACCTCACTGACCTCAGCAGTTATGATTGCTCTGCCTAGGCTTTCAGCTTTGTTTCACCTCTCCCTACTCTTCTCTCCTCCCTTGCTACCCTCCCCACTTCTCTCCACCCCTCCATCCCCTGCTACTCCCCATCTTTCTCCCACCCCACCTATCATTCTACTCCCTTCCACCTACCATTCCACCCCTTTCCCACTGCTCACCTCCTGTCTTCCCCTCCCTATCACCCTATCTCTTTTTGCTCCACCCCAGACTACCTAGCACTTATCTTTCTGTTCTTGCACTTACGACATTGTCAAATCCTTGACTGCCTACCCTCCTTTTCCCCACTCCTCCCCATCTTATTCCCCACCACTTGCTCCACTTATGTCACCCAAATGATGGTTTTTATTTGTATTTGTGTCTTGCTATATATACACACCTGTATTGTTAATTGTGCATTGATATTTGCCACTGATTGTTTGCTACTGTGCTAATCTATACACATGTACTGTCTTTTGCTACTAAGCTAACCTCCTGATCTGTATTGTATCTTACCTCTGTTTACTTCTATGTTAGCTTCCTGACCCTGTATCGTATCTTACCACTGTTTTGCTTGCACCCATTGCTGACGTCGAACCTTAGTAAAAGAACCCTTGGTTCAAAGGTATTTGTAATCCTAGCAATAAATAAATAAAACATAAAAATAAATAAATAAATAAATCTCCTCCTTCAAGAGAACAAAAAAATTAGTGCAGTTGTGTATGAAGCATACTGTATGTACAGTACAATATATACTATATGTTTTGCCATTTCTGCATACTTTCACCAGAAATTTCAGAATGCTGTTTAAGCGTGCTCACATTGTAGGTGGTATTTATTTCTGAAAATATCAATCTTTCCAATTTGATAATTTGGAGTTTAATGTCTTCTGTGTCAGTTACCACCTTGGCTGTATTCTGCCCTCCAGAAAACTTAAATTTAGCTTCTGTTTTCTGGAGCTTAAACCGGCAGTGCCACTGAAGCAAACTGATTCAGTTCCTGTCTACTCTCTGAGCTACCACTAGCCCTATTCATGCTTTATTCTGGAGTGGTACTTACAGTAGTATTTGCAAAGTTGTGTGGCTTAAACACTTTTCAAAGTATTCAGTGCAGAATTAGATGCAGTATAGTCTTATAATGAAGTTTCCTTTCTATGGCCTCAGTGAACCCCACCGCTTCACATCTGACTGCAGGACCTGATGCTTAAAGACATGAACAAAAACCTAAAGATTCTCCGTGCTCCCCAGTGCCAGCTGGTGGTGCCACAGGAGGACAAGCCTCCCTAAATGAGAACCAGAAAGGGGACAGCTGAGGCAGAAGCTGGTGATTTAATGAAATTGCTGAATATGAATGATTTTAATCTTAGATTTACATATACTGCCAATGCTGAGTTTTTTTTAACTTCTTGGGTGTTGTGCCCTTTGGGTTAATGACAATAGAATCACAACAACAAAAAAAAAAATTGAAAGCCTACTGTAACTAGTACCTTTCTACAATATGAATGTGGGTATCCTAGGTGCTTAATTTAATCCTCTATAGCCAATTTTTAAAATTGCACAGGAGCTGTTCTGAAACTGTTGAATTTGAGAAGGAAGCTATTGCTGTTTACAATAGATTTCTCAAATTGGTTATGACAAAAAGGTACTGGATCAAGTATTTTTGAAATCTAGAGTGGTGGAAAGGAAAGCACTGCTTACACTCAAACCCGAAGATAGCACTTTACTCTCAGAACAACCCATCTGCTTTGTAATGAAGTTTAACTCCCTGAGTGGAAAAGTGGGAGCTATCATAAAACAATACTAGAACACTGTACAAAGTGATCCCCTAATGGCTATTACATTCCAGCAGTTCCCGAGATTCTCTTTTAACAGGGGTTCAAGTCTAAGACACAGGCTGGTTCACAGTCAATTTAGAAGTTCAGTTCCTGGTCAGCCAAGTCTCAACTGGCTACCCCGATTGTTGAAAGGAATTTTCCGGTGTATGAAATGTAATGTCTGTGCACACTGCAATCAGGCAGCAACCTCTGACCTCCATCACATTAGTAAGAAGGTACCACTATGTGATTTTCTGAAGTGCAGTTCAAAATTTATTTACACAACATTGTGCAGTTGCAATACTTGCTATGTAGCATGTACCATATGACCACTATGACAGCACATACAGAAGCACCTTAGAAATATCAAAAAAACAAATAGCAATGCATCAGTAAGCAACCACTTCAGGGATTTCCATAGTGGAGATCCATGAAGCTTCAATTTTATGGCACTGGAGTGTGTAACAGTCAGTGGGAGAGGAGGGTAACAGACTCTAATGTCTTTTACAGGAAGATATATTTTGGATCTTGTCTGAGCAATCCCTCAGCCTGGTGAACCTCAATAAGAACAGGGGGCTGAAACCATTTCGAACATAACATGTTATTACCCAGATCAAAATATGAGGTTGAAGTATCCATACTATTAGGCTACACTAAATTATCTTGAGGTCCATTTTCAAATGTTTTTTCTACAACCATAGAGTTATTCAACTAGGTGGCTTATGCAAGCAATAATACCTGACTGGGTGGGTGGTATTGGGCTATACCCATCCGCCCAGGGATGTAATGAGGCTCAACACCACAAGCAAAGGGTCTTATAGCCCATGGAAGGGCAAGTATAGCAGAATACTGCCTACCTTGGAGGGTATTATTGTGCTTAAAAAATTGGGGGTTATGTTCATTTTTAATAAAGTAAAAAAATAAGGGTGGACATTAGTTTAAAAGGAATATAAAATCTAGAAAAAACCTTTGGGGTAAAATAGTCCCTGCACTTCTCTGCTGTTCCATCTAATGTTGCCCCTCCCATATAAAGCAATTCTGTTTTGCTCATCCCCACCCACTGCATGTGGAAGAAGAGATGAAGTTTCTTGTAAATTTTCACCCCAGCAGTTTGCTGGCATCATTTTTTTCATGCAGCTCTCTGTTCTACATACAAGACTTTTTTTTTCCTTTGTAGAGGGAAATGCGGCTGTTAGATGTGTGACCTTGCATGGCATCCAGGCATGAACCCCCTTCTTCAAACTAGGGAGTGAGGCACTAAAAGTATTCTGTGGGATGGCAGCAGTCTAAATAATTTTTTCTTTAGTTTAAACAGCAGCGCTCACTGCTACATTAACAAATTTGAGGCAAGACAATGAGTGACACAAAATGGCCAGTTCTCGCAGGTCAGCAGTAGAGTGAGAATGGCATGGTGTGCTTTAAACATGATCACAAAGGGAACACAGAGTTTGGCTGAAGAAATCTCTTACAGGAAAAAAAGGAGGTACTTTGATTTACTGCCGAAATGTGACAGTTACTGTTGTTGGATGATCTGTCTGTGACAGATAGACAGAGTTGGAGCACAACAGGGTGAGGGAGCAGTCTGAAATGTCCATCATAGTGTCTGCAGTTCATCTTTTTGAAGATAAACACTGCACTTGTCCGATCGAGTCTTCAAGCTGAAGTTTCAGGTGTGTAGCTGAGGGATATTTTTTTGGTGATGGGGCATTGTAGGTTGGCATTCATTATAGGTGGGCATTGTTGTCTGATAGATGCCCACCTAAACGAGTGTCTTAGCCAATCAGATTTGTGTATTAATTTTACCCATTTTCTAAAATATTTTCACGACTGTATATTCTGTCAAGATGTTATGTTTTGTTAGAAAATGGGTAAAATGAATACTCAAATATAATTGGCTATGACACTCGTTTGGGTGGGGATCTATCAGACAACAATGCCCACCTAAAACAAGTGCCAACCTATGATTCCCCAACACCAAAAAAATATCCTTCAGCCACGCACCTGAAACTTCAGCTCGAACACTCGAGCGAACAAGAGCATAGAAACATAGAAACATACACTTTGATGGCAGATAAGGACCGCTTGGCCCATCTAGTCTGCCCATTTCCCTACCTACAGGATAGGCCACAGATCCTAGTTAAGCAACAACCTATTTCTTCCTACCCCCCACAAGAATTGCCTTATGTCTGTCCCATGCATTCTTGAATTCTCCCACAGTTTTAGACCCCACAACCTCCTCAGGAAGGCTGTTCCATTCATCCGCTACCCTTTCTGTGAAATAATACTTCCTCACATTGCTCCTGAACCATCCCCTCCTCTATCTTTAAATTGTGTCCCCTTGTTCTTGCATGTCTCTTTTTCTGAAAGATGCTACCCTCTTGGACTTTGTTATTCCACTGAGGTACTTAAAAGTTTCTATCATGTCCCCCGTCTCCCGTCTTTCCTCAAGGGTATACATATTAAGCTCCTTTAGCTCTCCTCATACAGCTTCTCTGTAGACCCTGCACCATTTTAGTTGCCCTCCTCTGGACTGCCTCTATCCTGTCTATGTCCTTGCAGAGATGGGGTCTCCAGAACTGGACACAGTACTCCAGATGGGGTCTCACCAATTGTCTGTACAGAGGGATAACAAATTCCTGTTTTCTGCTGCTGATACCTCTCCCTATGCATCCCAGTATACCCCCAGCCCTCCCTACTGCCTTCTCACATTGCTTGCTAATCTTAGGGTCATCTGATATGATTACCCCCAGGTCCCTTTCCTTTTTTGTTGTTGTTACTACCTCTCCCCCCATTGTGTATTCTTCCCCTGGGTTCTTGTTTCCCAGGTGCATTATTTTGCACCTCTTTGCATTGAATCTTAGCTGCCATACTTGACCATTCCTCCAACCTTTCAAGTCCCTTCTCATCCTTTCCACTCCTCCTTGTGTATTAACCCTGTTGCGAGATCTTGTGCCATCTGCAAAGAGGCATACTTTTCCTTACAGCCCTCTGCAATGTCACTTATGAAGACATTAAAAGGACTGGACCCAATACTGAACTCCTGCGGTACCCCACTAGTAACCCTCTTCTTCAGAGGGACTCCATTTACAATTACCTCTGTGTCCTGTTGTCCAGCCAATGTTTTATCAGGCTACCACCCTGGGACCCACTCCCAGGCTGGTTAATTTGACTATTATTCTTTTGTGTGGGACTGTGTCAAATGCCTTGCTAAAGTCTAGGTAGGCCATGTCCACAGCCCCTCCCTGGTCTACTACTTTGGTCACCCAGTCAAAGAAATCTATTAGACTCATCTGACATGACGGCCTCTAGGTGCTCAACTATTCTTTCCTTCAGGAGTGACTCCATCACTTTCCCTACCACCGAGGTCAGACCTACAGGTCTGTAGTTTCCTACCTCTGTCTTGGTCCCACTTTTGTGAAGGGGAATCACATCTGCTTTCCTCCAGTCCTCGGGTACCACACCATCCTCCCATGATTTATTAAAAAGAGTTGCCAGTGGTTTCACTAGTTCCCCCCTTAATTCTTTTAGAATTCTGGGGTGAATTCCACCTGGCCCCATTGCTTTGTCCACCTTCAGTTTTAGGAGTTCTTGCAGAGCCCTTTCTTCTGTGAAAGGACTGGGATCGACCCCTATCAAGAGTGTTTCTGTTAATTGGATTAGGCACTTTCCTCCTCTTTGTGAATACTGAGCAGAAATATTCGTTCAGTATCCCTGCTTTTTCACTGTCCCCCTCTGCTCACCCACCGTTCATTCTATTCAGCCTCACTATCCCTCCCTTTGTCTTTCTACGCTCGCTGATATACCTATAAAAGGTTTTATCCCCCTTCTTAACTGAGGTGGCTATCTTTTCCTCAGTTTGGGCCTTTGCTATTCTGACTTCCCTCCGTGCTTCCTTCTACAGTAACTGGTACAGCTCTCTGTCCTGCTCTTTCTGTGTTTCCTTATACTTCCGGAATGCTATCTTTTTCTTCTTGACTTTCACAGCCACCTCTTTTGAGAACCATAGTGGCTTTTTCTTTCATTTTGATTTGTTTATTTGCTTCACACAAGGGTTTGTTGCCTCTGTGATGGCAGTTTTGATGATTCCCCATTGTTGCTCCACACCACCTTCTAGCCTGTTTGCTAGTGCTTTTCTGAGGAACTCTCCCATCTTGCCAAAGTCAGCCCTCCTGAAGTCCAGTACCCCACTTTTGTATGGCTTGGACTCTGTAGCTGGAGTTTAACGTGAACTACACTGTTTGATGGTCACTTGTCCCCAGATGGCAACCCACTTCAGATCTGAGATCCTCTCACTGCCCCCATTTGAGAGTAATGAGGTCTAGATTGCTCCCTCATGAGTGGGTTCTGAAACTAGCTGTCTGAGGCCTGCAACCTGTAGGGCATCAAGAATGGCCCTGCTCTTGGATGTGGCTACACAAATGTGTTCCAGTTAACATCTGGCATTTAGGTCTCCCATCAACAGTATCTCCTTTCTCTGCCATTCTAAGAATGCCTTCTATCATATCTTTGTCCATTCCTCCTCCTGACATGGGGTCTGTACACAACCCCTGCGGATTGTGGTGCCTCTTCCAGTTCCATGTGACCCACAGTGCCTCCTCGCCTCCCTGTTTACTCTTTTGTTCAGTTGCTTTTATCCCTTCCTTTACATAGAGAGCTACTCCTCCCCCTCTTCTCCCCTGCCTGTCTCTCCTGTAGGTTATGTACCCTGGTATGTTAACGTCCCAGTCATGGTTCTCTGTGTACCATGTTTCTGTGACTGCTACGATATCCAGCATCCCTCTTCCATCAAGGCCACCAGCTCAGGGAGCTTGTTGCCCAGACTACGGGCATTGGTTCTCATTACCCTCCATTTCCTGATGGCCTTACTCCTTTATGCCCCATCCTTGTCCTTCTTGCCTTTGTCACTTTCTCCATTTACCCCTGCCCTTCTCCCTATCGACACCTCTATGTTGGTGTTTACCGCACTTACTACCGTGATTTTTTGGGGGGGCTAGGACTTCCCTGCTCCTTTCCAGTGCCTTCCCTTAGCTAGTTTAAATGCTTGCCAATGAAGCATTTAAATCTATCACCTAGGATCCTGGTTCCCCTCCTGGACAGATGCAACCCATCATGCCAGTATAGGCTTGCATCACTCCAGGTGGACCCCCAGTCCCCAATGAAGCCAAATCCCTGAGCTCCACGCCAGTTTTTCAGCCACTGATTGAATCCCATGGTGTGGAACACCTTAGCCTCTCCTATGCCATAGATGGGCAGCACCTCCGAGAAGGTTACCGTGCATGCTACTTGTCTAAGGCCCCTCCCCAATTCCACAAACTCTTCCTGCACTTCTCTAATCCCTTTCTTAGCCAGGTCATTTGTCCCTAGGTGGACAATGACATCCAGCTCCCTCCCCTGTGCAGCTGCTCTGGTAATCTTGAGGATTTGCTTCCTGTCCCTCCAAGCCATGGCACCAGGCAGGCACCTTACCTCCCTCTCCCCTTCCTCCCCCAGTTCTACCTTCCTAACAATGAAGTCCCCCACCAGGACCAGTGTTTATCTTCAAAAAGACAAACTGCAGACACTACAACAGACATTTAAAACCACTCCCCCACCCCGCTGTGCTCCAACCCTGACTATCTGTCACAGACAGATCACCTGACAACAGTAACTGTCACATTTTGGCAGTAAATCAAAGTACATCCTTTTTTTCAGTAAGAAATGTCTTAAGCCAAACTCCGTGTTTCCTTTGTGATCATGTTTCAAGCACACCGTGCTATTCTCACTCCACTGCTGACCTGCGAGAACAGGCCATCTCGTGTCACTCATTGGCTTGCCTCAAATTTGTTAATGTAGCAGTGAGCGCTGCTGTTTAAAGTAAAAAAAAATTAAATTTAGACTGCTGCCATCCCACAGAATACTTGTAGTGTCTTACTTCCTGGTTTGAAACTGCAGGGTTGCACCTGGGGGGAGTCACGCAAGGTCGCGTATCTAACAGCCACATTCCCTCCACAAAAAAAGAAAATCTTGTATAGAAACATAGAAGTTGACAGCAGATAAGGACCGCAAGGCCCACCCAGTCTGCCCATTTCTTTTTATGTAGTACAGAGAGCTGCACAAAAACAAAACAATGCCAGCAAACTGCTGGGGTGAAACTTTATAAGAAACTTCATCTCTTCTTCCACATGTGGGGGGGATAAGTAGAACAGAATTGTTTTTTGAGGGAGGGGAAACATTAGGTGGAACAGCACAGAAATGCAGGGACTATTTTACCCCCAAAAGTTTTTTCTAGATTTTATATTCCTTTTAAACTAATTTCCACTGTTATTTTATTGCTTTATTAAAAATTAACACAAAAACCTGTTTTCTAAGTGCAATACTACCCTCCAGGGTGGGTGGTATTTGGCTATACCCACCCTTCCAGAGGCTGTAAGGCCCTCCACCTGTGGCATCAGACCTCATTACACCCCTGGGAGGGGGAGGGTGGGTATAGCCCAATTCCGCCCACCCTGTTGGATATTATTGCTTACTTATATATGTCATTGCTAAGGTCATTAATTGTTACACTTTTTCCTTAGATGTCTGTGAACACATTGGTTACAGTGGATCCCCAGTGTTTTGTTATGGAAGCAAAATAAAGGCAATCATAGCACCTCTCAGTTGATTTTGTCTGATATATCACAAGGAAAACCTGATTATTTAGTTTCCCATGTATTCTATTAAGTTCATTCATGTGTTACTTCAGGGCAATGAAAAAATATCAGGATGGTCTCACAATTATTTAGCTTCTCATTCTCTCTGGGTTTTATTTTTGTAAGACCTATCCCCCTGATTAAAAAGTTATGTTAAAAAATGTTTCTTTAAAACATTTTCAGCAGCACCTCTGGTTGCTTAATCTGCCTATGTCCATATCTTCATTGTAATGTATTACACTTTATTTTTTAACCCATTTGGATTTGAGATCAGACAGTAAAATCCCACTTCCCTTTTTTAATTCTTTGTTCATATAATTTCGGGATTCTTAAGACTTTGGTATTTAATTTCTTCTGAGGCAAATTTTGCCAACATTCCTTAATTTTGTTAACAAAGATTACTACAGATTGCATAGTTTCTGATTTTGTCAGTTATTTACAGTACTGTAGCTTGGTTTTTGCAGAGCAGGACTAATGTGATATTATTTTAAGATGAAATTAATGTTATTTTTGATATTTATTAAACATAGTTGGAATGAATTTTGGTGCTGTTGTTCTTTTAAATATTATTCACTATGTAAAAATGTAAACTTTATCAGATTTCATACTTACAGTTGCTTGAATATGTAAATGGGCACTATGTTAACAAGACACCCTTAAATAAAAGCTGTCATTCATGTTTTATAAAATGTCACCCCCAGCTGGGAATTACATTGATGGCTCTCTGGAGTATAAATGGGTTGTCAATCCATTGTGAAGCCTGCCACCAGAGAAAAGTCCTTTGACCAAAGCACTGGGGCAGTTTTAATGGCAGTGATTTTGTTTGCAATAAAGAATTTCTATTTTTTTGCATCTGTAGCATATGGATCTACTTTTTCCTGTCAGTGTGTCTGCTATTCTTTTTATGCTTATACCCTAACTACCCCTGGAAGCAAAAGTCTGTACTCTAAGAAAAAGTAGATTTTTTTGGGGGGTTGGAGGTCATGTGAACTCTGAGAAATACTGTGCTTCTTTCCATAGGCACTAATCCAATTATAGTGTCACAGAAAATGGCTGATATGTTTGGCATTGCTTGATACTTTCACATGACATTTCAGAATCATATTTCCCAAGGTGCCCATTAACCACCTCTTGAAGCGCAAGTCTGTACTGTAAGTGAAAGATGATTTTCAGGGGGTAGGGTCATGTGATATCTAGGAAACAGCTCCATTCCATAGACAGTAATGCAATTATAGTGTCACAGAAAATTACTATGTTTTGCATATCAGCATGATTTTGCCTGAAATTTCAGAATCATAGTTACCAAGGTGCCCCCTAACCACTGCTGGAAGCACAAGTCTGCACTCCAAGAGAAAGGAGATTTTTTTTTGGGGGGGGGAGTTCATGTGATCTCTGAGAAACAGCTATTTTTATAGACACTAATACAGTTATAGTGTCACAGGAAATGGCCAATATGTTTGGCATTTCTGCATACTTTTGTTTGACATTTCAAAATCATATTCTCAAAGGTGTCTCCTAACCACCCATGGAAGCACAAGTCTGTACTGTAAGTGAAAGATGATTTTCATGGGGTGGGTTCATGTGATATCTAAGAAACAGCTCCATTCCATAAACAGTAATGCAATTGTCCCTGGATCCCCACCCAGAAATAACTCAGGCAACTGCTTGTTAAACTTTGGATGCTCGCTGGCAATATTTATTTATAAACAAGGCACAATTTATTCATACATTTGCATCCGATTTCTAACAGTTCCATGTTTACAGTTTGGACATACCAGTCCCATATCACATCTAGGACATAACAGTCCCATCTTCCCTCTCGTGTGGTTCTTCTTCTTGTTCTGCTCTTTTTCCACCATTGCTTCTCAGGATAAGGACACCATGATCCTGCCCCCCCCTTTCATCACCATAACTGGGTACCACCTTACCCGGACCACCCCCCCACCAGGTGTGGACACGGCGATCCAACCCCTAGTTCTATATCCTTCCCTCTCCCTCATCTTCCCATGCCTGGGTTCCTTTGTCCCCCCACGTTGTACCTGCCCCTCCCCTACCTGCCCCCACTTTTCCTCTTGCTCCACCCCTTCCATTCTTCTCCCTTTTCCTGCTCTCCCTTGTCTCAAACCCTACCGGTGTGGCTCCACCTAGCACCCCCAGCCCATGGCAGTCCCTACTATGGCCCCACCTGGCCTTTCCAGGCCCCCCTTAGAGGCACCTCTCCCTTATGCCACCAACATGCTAGTGCCTATTCCACGTACTCATTCTCTTTCTTGCCGGGAGGGTGGGTGGGAAATTCACAGCAAGAAAGAGGGCTAACTGAGGTTTCATGCCCTGAAATAGCCCTTTAGGACCCTGATCAGATCCATACTGATCTCCCCTTGGCCAATAGCCAGCATGCTCCAAGACCTGGTTGTGTGACCCCCTCTGAGGTCATAGCCCCTCCACTTGTCCTGCAGACCCCACCCCCTCTCTCCCCCCTTCCCTTTCATCACTCTCATTGCTGGGTGGTTCCCAGGACAACGTGGCTTGCCTTTCAGAGGCAAGCCCCATTGTCCCTGGATCCCCACCCAGAAATAACTCAGGCCACTGCTTGTTAAACTTTTGATGCTCGCTGGCCAATATTTATTTATAAACAAGGCACAATTCATTCATATATTTCCATCCGATTTCTAACAATTCCATATTTACAGTTTGGACATAACAGTCCCATATCACATCTAGGACATAACAGTCCCGTCTTCCCTCTCATGTGGTTCTTCTTCTTGCTCTGCTCTTCTTCTGCCATTGCTTCTCAGGGTCTGTACACCATGATCCTGCCCTCCCTTTCATCACCATAACTGGGTACCACCTTACCTGGACCACTCCCCCCATCAGGTGTGGACACAGTGATCTACCCCCTAGTTATATACCCCTCCACCCTCCTCCATTACTCCCATGCTTGGGTTCCTTTGTCCCCAGCATGTGGTACCTCACCCCCTCTACCTGCCCCCTTTTCCTCTTGCTCCCATCCTTCCACTGACCCCATCTCCCGCTTGTGATGGAAGATGGGGCTCCCCTCTGCAGGTTACCCCTCAGCCCTTTTTTATTAATGTCTCCAACTAGGTTCCCTAAGGGGCGGAGAAACAGACCCATGCCAGACTCAATCAGATGAACACCGTCCTTCTGGTACACCACCTCCTGCGTGTATGAGATGTCCCTATGCTGAATGCACATCCCCCATCTCGATCACTGCCCTGGCAATCTTCCTGTTCAAATGCTTCTGTGCCATCTCTATCACTTTTGGCCCTTTTTCTCCACTCCATACCCTCTGTGAGGTGATCTCTGACCAACCTATAACCACACTTGGCCACCAGCTCTTCACCTTCTCCAAATCTGCAATAATGTCCCTTGTTAGGGACCCCCAAGGCATTGCCCCAAGCCATTGTCCCCCCAATGTACAATAACACAGCCCAGTTTGCCCCAATGTACCCACAGCTCCTCCAGCTTGGGTAGCAACTGTGACCACCTCATGCCTCTCAGGCCCCTTCATCGCACTCTGGTGTGTTCCGCTTCTGAGCTTAGCTGTGTCCCTATCCTTGTGGTTGCTGCAAACCTCTCTGCCCAGTATATGAGTGAGTGCCCCACGATCCAGACTTGCTACTTGGAACCTGCTGTGGGGAGAGAAAAAGGGACCCATTAGCCATTGTCAACACCTCACATATCACTTGTAGCAGTTTGACTTCCATCTCCCTATTTGCTTTATCTCAGATTCCCTTGCCCCAGTTGCAGTCACTTCCATTGCTGCCCCAATCTGGAAGGAATGGGGGGCAAACTCGCGTGGGTTCTCCCCTGTAAACACCACTGCCTTTTTAGGACTACCCCCACCTAAAACCCTGTCATCGGCGATCCATTCCCATGCACGAACCAGGCCCCCCTCATGCAGCCCTGCAGTCCCTGATATTGCAATTCACTGATGCTCCCCCACTCTGCCTGTCTATGTATCTCTACTGTGGTGCCCCTTCCCTTCCGGTCTGTTTTGGACATCTGGAGCTGGATGATGACCCTATCTACTTCCAACCTCACCCCAAGATCTTGCAGGCCTGTCGTGGCTGCCCCCTTTTGGGGTGCCACCATCTCCCCTACCCAAAATACCCCTTTCACCATGACTGTGAATATGGCCCAAAACAAACAGGCCTCATTCACTGAATGACAGACTTTGTCCAGTGCCCATACCACCTTCAGTAGCAGGGGGCCCATTATGGGTCTTCTCCCATCCTGCCTCACGCTTTGCCCACTTCGCCATTCCCATGACCATCCATTTAATCGTCCGTCTGCCTGTGGCATCTCCCCATCCCTGATCCTGGCAAGCCTAGCTGATCCCTGCAAGCTGCACCAACATGGTAGTGTGGGCTGCCTCTTCTTCCCACTTTGCCATGATATACCACATGACCTGCTTCTTTCTCACTGGCTTTCCTGTCTTCCAACCCCCCTTGCCCGAAAGGCCTGGAAGTTTTTCCAAACCCCTTCATAGGCCTTCAAGGTGCTGGCCACCCATGAATCTTTATACAATGCCCTGGCTGTTCTCCTCCAATCTCCCACATCCACTCTGGTACCCTGGTCTGGGTAGGTGTTGCCTGGGGTGCCAACTACCAGAATCTGTCTATCAGCAAACAAGAGAGACAGTCAGCCACCTCATTCTGAATCCCCTCAATGTGCTGTGCCCTGAATGACAGGTTCAGGCGCAGCCCCAACAACACCAAACTCCTCAGGACCTGGCCCACCGACTCTGTATGGCCACTCATAGAAACATAGAAACATAGAATTTGATGGCAGATAAGAACTGCTTGGCCCGCCCAGTCTGCCCATTTCCCTACCTAATGGATAAGCTGCAGATCCTAGTTAACCAGCAGCCTACTTCTTCCTACCCCACCCCCTAGAATTGCCTTATGACTGTCCCATGCATGCTTGAATTCCACCACTGTTTTTAACTCCACAACCTCCTCCAGAAGGCCGTTCATGCATCCACAACCCTTTCTGTGAAAAAGTACTTCCTTACATTACCTCTGAGCTGCCTCCCTCTATCTTCAAATTGTGCCCCCTTGTTCTTGCACACCTCTTTTTCTGAAAGATGCTACCCTCTTAGACTTTGTTGATTCCCTTGAGGTACTTGAAAGTTTCTATCATGTCCCCCCCCCTCCTTTTCTCGAAGCTATACATAGTAAGCTCCTTAAGCCTGTCTTCATATGTCTTCCGGTGCAGACCCTGCACCATTTTAGTTGCCCTCCTCTGGACAGCTTCCATCCTGTCTATGTCTTTTGTGGAGATTGGGTCTCCAAAACTGCATGCAATACTCCAGATGGGGTCTCACCAGCTGTCTGTACAGAGGGATAACTTCCTGTTTTCTACTGGTGATGCCTCTCCCTATGCATCCCAGTATCCCCTCAGCCCTCCTTACTGCCCTCTCACATTGCTTGCTCACCTTTAGGTCATCTGATATGACTACGTCCAGGTCCCTTTCCATTTTTGTTGTTGTTAGTATCTCACCCACCATTGTGTACTCTTCCCCTGGGTTTTTGTTTTGCAGGTGCATTAGCTTGCACTTCTTAGCACTGAATCTAAGCTGCCATACATTTAACCATTCCTCTAACCTTGCCAAGTCCCTTCTTATCCTTTTCACCCCACCTTATGCATCAACTATGTTGCAGATCTTTGTGTCATCTGCAAAGAGAAAGAGACATACTTTTCCTTCCAGTCCCTCTGCAATGTCGCTTATAAAGCCATTGAAGAGGACCGGTCCTAATACTGAACCCTGTGGTACCCCACTAGTAACCCCCCTTCCTTCAGAGTGGACTCCATTTACTATTACCCTCTGTGTCCTATTCTCCAGCCAATTCTTTATCCAGGCTATCATCTTGGGACCCACTCCCAGGCTTGCTAACTTGTATATTAATCTTTTCTTTGGGACTGTGTCAAATGCCTTGCTAAAGTCTAGGTAGGCCATGTCCACAGCCCCTCCCTGATCTACTACTTTGGTCACCCAGTCAAAGAAATCTATTAGATTCATCTGACATGACCTTCCCACTATGAATCCATGCTGCCTTGGGTCCTGAGCCCCTCTGGCCTCTAGGTACTTGACAATTCTTTCCTTCAGAAGCAATTCCATCATTTCCCTATCACTGAGGTTAAACTAACAGAACTGTAGTTTCCTGCTTCTGCCTTGCTCCCACTTTTGTGAAGGGGAATCACATCTGCCCTCCTCCAGTCCTCAGGTGCCACCCCATCCTCCCATGATTTGTTAAAGAGGGTAGTCAGTGGTGCCACTAGTTTTACCCTTAGTTCTTTTAGAATGCTGGGATGAATCCCATCAGGCCCCATTGCTTTGTTCACCTTCAGTTTTAAGAGTTCTTTCAGAACCCTTTCTTCTGTAAATGGGCTGGTATCAACTTATGTATCCAGAGTGTTTCTACTGTTTGGTTTAGGTACCTCCCCCTCTTCATTTGTAAATACTGAGCAAAAATATTTGTTTAGTATCTCTTCCTTTTCACAGCCACTCTCTGTCCACCCCCCTCCCCTTTATTAAGCCTCACTATCCCTCCCTTGGTCTTCCTTCACTCCCTGATGTACCTATAACAGGTTTTATCCCCCTTCTTAAGTGAGTTAGCTATATTTCCCTCGGTTTGGGCCTTTGGTGTTCTGACTGCCTTCCCAGTTTCCTTTTGCTTTAACTGATACAATTCTCTGTCCTGCTTCTTCTGTGATTCCTTGTACTTCCTGAATACTTTCTTTTTCTCTTGAACCTTCACTGCCACCTCCTTTGAGAACCATAGTGGTTTCTTATATTGTTTTGTTTATTTGCTTCACACAAAGGCTTGTTACCTCTGTGATGGCAGTTTTTATTATTCCTCATTGTTCTTCCACCCCTCCTTCCTGCCCATTTGCTAGTGCACTTCTCAGGCACTCACCCATTTTGGCAAAATCAGCCCTCCTAAAATCCAGTATTTTTGCCTTTGTATGGCTTGACTCTACAGCTGTGTTTATTGTGAACCATACTGTTCAATGGTCGCTAGTTACCAGATGGCTACCCACTTCTACATCTGTGATCCTCTCTCCATCTCCTTTTGAGAGAACCAGGTCTAAGATTGCTCCCTCTTGAGTGGGTTCCAATACTAGTTGTCTAAGGCATGCCGTCTGTAGGGCATCTAGAATAACCCCACTCTTAGAAGTGGCTACTGCAACTGCACTCCAGTTAACATCTGGCACTCTGTCTGTTAATCACCTCCACCACCCCCTTGTTATTGCACCAGAAGGAGATGCACTGCACTGCCATTCACTCACTCCAAATCTCCAGAGCCACCCATATGGGAAAAATCTCAAGAAACATGATGTCCTTAGTCCATCTCCATTCCTTCCGTTGTTCTGTCCATGCCTCCATGACCCATTCCCCTTGGAAGTAGGCCCCCAGCCCGAAACCCCCAGCTGTGTCCATATATAGCTCAAGGTCCATATTGTGGGCCCACTCGTCTTGCCAAAATGTCACCCAATTGTAAGATTCCAAGAAAAAATAACTGGAGGTCCTCCCACATGCCTCTATTGATGGCCACCCAATGGTGGGGCTGCTTGGCCTTGCCCATGACCCTGCCCAGCTTTCTCATAAAGGCCCTACCTGGGCCTATGACCTTGCAAGCAAAATTAAGGTGCCCCAGTAGTTGCTGTACTCTTACCACCGGCACCCTCCTCCTCCCCCTACCAGCGCCAGCAGCCCCTTCAGACGGAACATTTTATCACTTAGCAAGTGAAAGCATTCCAATTCTGTATCTACCTCAATCCCCCAGGAACTCCAACCTGCTGGCTGGGCCCTCTGTTTTGCCCACCGCTAGCGGGATCCCAATAACACTGCACATATCCTGGAAGTCCCTTAGCATCTGCTGGGCTTCCACCCGCCTGTCACCTATAAACAGGAAGTCATCCAAGTAATTTACCACCCTCTTGTGCCTGTAACATTCCCCAAACACCAACTGTACCCATGAACTGAATATCTCAAATGTTGAGCATGCCATGGAGCACCCCATGGGCATGGCTTTGTCGAAATACAGGCCACCCTCAAATTGGAACCCTAGTAGGTCCCAGTCCCTGGACAGACTGGTAGCAACCAGAAAGTGGACTTGATGTCCATCTTTGCCAGCCAAGCCCCTTCCGCCACCCTTATTAACTCCACCTCTTGATCCAAGGACACAATACTAGACCATGCTCAGCACCTCCAGGATCCCTGCATTCACTGACCCCCCCTTCAGGGTATGTTAGGCAGTGCATGAGCCAGAATTCCCCAACCTGTCTTTTGGGCACCACCCCGGTGGGACACCCAGAAGTGCTAACAGGGGGCTCAGTCAGCTGCCATCCACTCTTCCTGACCAGACTTCCTTCCCAATTGTCCCTCGCACTACATCCTCTTTGCCCTAACCAAGCCCAAATTCTTAGCCCGCATCCTCACCCATGACCCCTCAAACCTCAATGGAAAACCCTCCTTAAAACCTGTCCTTAACAGTTCAGCCCCTCCCTTCTCGGGGTAGCCCTCTGTACAGGCCACCACCACCTCCACATTGATGGGGGTGCAGGCTAGGGTGTAACCCCAATTCCCTTAATTTGATCTTGCCTTAGTTCAACCCATAGCTGGAGGTGCATCCACCCCTCCTGGGACCTCCCCATTCCCTCCCAACTCCCCCCACCCACCCCGAAAGAGCTGCTCCTGGGGCTGACCAGCTGCCTGCCTGACCTTGTTCCTCACTTTGTCTGCAGCCCGTCCTGGGGTGCAATCCCCAGCACCGAGCACAGGTATGCCGAAACTTGCAACCAGGCCAGGTGCATAATGCCCTGTTATAAGTCCAGCATGCTTTGGCCCCGGGACCAGGACTATTCTCTTCCCTTGGTACACCCCATGCTCCCCATCACACCCGACAGTGTCCTGACCCACAGCTTGGCATGGGTACTGTCCCACCTCAGGTCACCCTTCGCCGCCATCCTCCACCTGAATGCATCATCGTATTTGAGCCACCCAAAACCCAGCTTCACCCCGTATATGTCCCATATAATCGCCAAGTATGTCATCAGTGGGATAGCCAGGTCTGGCTGTTTCTCCAGTACCAATGTGCTATAAATTAGGAAACCTAATTGCCACATTTCTATGCTCTTCCCCTTAAAACAGGCTTATTCTGCCTTGTGCCCTACTACTGCCAATGCCACTGCCATCTCTGACTTGCCCACTGACTCCCTTTGCTCGTACTTTTTGGCAATTTCTTTTCTTCTCCTTAATTCAGGCTGGGATGTGGTTGCCCAAGGTGAACCCGGGTGGTCCATTATACAGCTTCTGTCCACCGCCTGTGGTGCCCTCACCCTCTGTCCCTGGCTTGCCCCTGTGCTTAATGGCTTTCAAAGCCCGCTCCACCTTCAAAACTTCGTTCTCCCCCATATCCCCCAACAATCCTTCCACATACTCTTTTAAGTCTGCCTCAATATTCATATCCACTCCATCCTTACCCCCATCTGGTATGGGTCCCGCCAGGCCTTGCTTGGGCTCGCTACCCCCTCTGGGCATCACAGGTGGGCTGGGCACCATCCGCTTTGGTCTCTTGGTCCCCTTCCCAGTGCCAGCCCTCTCATCTCTTGCCTTCCTTTTCTTCTGGGCCTTCTCTTCCACCTCCCTCTTCTTCGCAGCCTCCACATGCTTGTGCTTGAGACTGGGGCTCTCTTGAGTGCCATTTCTCCTTGTGGGTCTAGTCTGCATAACAAATCATAATGATCATAACATCATCATCATCATCAGCCATCCCCTAGCCAACCTCCTGCCTGGGTCCTCCAGACCCCGCTCCTGCTTGCAGGCCCCCCAGACCTCTGCACCCACTCTCCCTCATGTTAGGTCATTGGGTCTTTGTCCATTAAGCATGGCTGCCCCTCCTTGTTGAATCCTGTCTGTCACTCTAAGTATCCTGCTCACCGAGACTAACTGGCTGGGGGGGGGACCTAGTCCTTCCCATACTGCGTATGGGCAGTCACCTTCACCAGGTGGCAGGCCTGAGCCAGCCCAGACCTGCCCTCATCCTACTGGCCCACACCCTTGTTGATTAAATAATAAAATAAAGTTGGTGCTTAGCTGCTGTCACTCCATAGTCTCGTGGCCCACTATGGCCCAGCTCACAGCTCCGTCTCAGACCGCCATCAGGGCTGCCTCAACAGCTTGCCTTCATAATCATACCCACATATACAAGTATTGATTCATGTATTATCCAGGTTTAGTCCCCTTGCAATGCGATGCCTTCCGCTGACTGACTATGCCACATGCCCACCAAATTGCTCCCCAATCAGACCTATGGGTCTCTTTGGCCCTGTTGCCCCTTCAACCCAGAGCCACAACAGGAGGAAAAACCAACTGGTGTCTGTGGGTTCTTTGTCTCCCGTTGGCTTGCTGTGTCCAGATCGTAGCAGAAATGGCCCTATCACCCCTCTCTCCCCCCCAAAGCAGCTGCCTTGGGAGCTACCTCATAGCTAAAATGGTGGCCGCAACATGTGAATGGTCCTCTGTGGTCCTCGATCTGCCTCCCGGCCTACTGGTCTCCTCAGCCCTTTTGAGCCCACCCCATGAGGAAGGCAGCCTGTGAACTCTTGTTTTCATGGCCTTGTAGGCCTCCCTCCCTGGCCGAAACACAGCCACTCACTACCAATGCCTCCTAGGTCTGCTGAAAACACTCCCTCAGGCCCCTGGCTGTCCATACCACACCACATGGTGCTGCAACATGCAGCCCTGCCCTCCAGTCCAAACCCACTCTGCCAATTTACCAGCAACGCCAACCTACCACACCAGCCGGCCATGTTGGAAACCCCTTTAGCACCATGCCATAGCTCCACCACCCTGTGGCATTGTGACTCCTGGCCTGCTGCCAGACAAACAACTCTTACAGCTGCCTAGGCCACCATCCTACACCATGTGGCACTAGCCAGCCTACGCCCATTGCCTGGCTCTCTGTAAGTGGGCCTCCACTAGGCGCTGCTGTCATTTTAAGTGCACTGCAATGCCCCAACCTCCCTTGCCATCATCACTGTTCCCAATGCAGCAGGCCCTTCTGCCCCCTCTTAGGCCATCCAGTCCTTCCGACCACATGGCCTACCAATGGGCCTCCTATTCACCCCACCACTGCAGTGAATTCCATGACCAGCTTTAAACCAACTGCCTCTATTTTACTAACATACTAAAATGCCAGCAGAATAGGCCTAACGGTCTTTTGCGTCTGCTCGTTTGGTCAGTCCCCACCCTGGGAGCTGAACTTGCTCCCCCCTCACCTTCTCTGGCTTCTCCCTTCCCAGTTCCGGATATTCTCACTGCATTGGATTTTGCTTCCAGAACCCTTCCCCTGTACCTGTTCCACCCCCTCTTGAACCCCTCCACCGCCTCTGCCTCCACCAGCCCCCTGAGCAGCGCATTCCATGCCTCCACCACCCTCTCAGTGAAGTAGCACCTCCTCCTTTCTCCTTTGAATCTTCCCCCTCCAGCTTCCACCCATGCCCTCTAGTTGCCCCCTCCTCCTTCCTTCGTAGCACCCTGACTGCTCCTCCCCTATTTACCCCTTCATGTACCTGAAGATCTCTATCATTGTGCCCCCAGTCCCTTCTCTTTTCCAATGTGTACATATTTAGCTTTTGAGCCTCTCCCCATAGGTCCTGTCCCCCAAGCCCCAAATCATTTTGGTTGCCCTCCTCTGGACCTCTCCAGGAGTTTAATGTCCCTCTTTAAGTGTGGCTCCAAAACTGCACTTAGTACTCAGTAGCGGCCTCACCAAGCAGTTATACAGAGGGAGTATCACTTCCCTCCTTCTGGAGGTGATCCCCCTAGTGATGCATCACAGCATCCTGTTGGCCTTGGCTGCTGCCCTCCTACAAGTCTCTGAGTTGTTCATCTTAACATCCACCATCACCCCCTGGTCCCTCTCAGTCATTGAGACTTGTAGCATTTTTCCACCCAGGGTGTACTCTTGGCATGGGTTTCTGGCCCCCAGCTGCAGTACCTTGCATTTCCCTGCATTGAACCTCAGCTTCCACTTTCTAGACCATCTTTCCAGAGCCTCCAGGTCCCCCTCTAGGGCCACCCTCCCCTCCTCCCTTTCCACCACCCCCCCCCAGTTTTGAGTCATCCACAAAGAGACTCATCTCACTCCTGATACCTGTCCTTATGTCCGAGACATAGGCGTTGAACAGGAGGGTCCCAAGGACTGATCCCTGTTGGACCCCACTAATGACCCTTCTTGAGGATGAGACTATCTCGCCAACTACGACCCTCTGGGTCTGGTCCTGGAGCCAATTGCCTATCCATCTGATCATCTGGTTCCCCACCCCCATTTCTCCCAGCTTATCCAACAGGCCCTCATGAGGAACAGAGTCAAATGCCTTGTTGAAGTCTAGAAAGAGGACGTCCACTGGTCTACCCAGGTCCAAGGCACTCATCACCCAGTCCTAGAACTCCACAAGGTTTGTCTGACATGATTTCCCTGGGACGAATCCATGCTGCCTATCGTCCAGGCATCCTGACTTTTTCAGGTCCCCCCCAGCCTCTCATTGACAATGCCCTCCATCTCCTTTTCCACCACCAATGTCAGGCTGACAGGCCTGTAGTTCCCTGCCACCTCCCTTGATCCCCCCTTGTGGATAGGCACTATATGCGCCACCTTCCAGTCCTGGGGCACCCACCCTGTCCTCAAAGAGATGGTGAAAAGCTCTGCCAGGGGTTTCACCAGGACATCCGCTAGTTCCTTCAGCACTCTGGGATGTAATTTATCCATCCCCGGTGCTTTCTCCATCTTAAGGGACCTGAGGGCTTCCCTCACTCTTTTTGCTGTGATTTCCACTTCCTCTACCTCTTCTCCCTGCTTAGCCTTCCCCCCTCCTGCCAGTGATGCCTCCCCCTCTCCCCAGACCTGCCGATCAGTAAGGGTCCCCCCCTCCTCAGTATCACTGTCTCCTCCCATGTATGATGCAGCACCCCTATTTTCCTTGGTGAAAACTGAGGTGAAGTACTCCTTTAGTACCTCTGCCTGCTCCCCCGGGTCTTGTGCCCATCTCTCCCCTGTTTTAATCCTGCTAATCTGCCCCTTCACCCTTCATTTTTCCCCAATGTATCTAAAGAACCCCTCATTCCCTCTCCTAATTTCCCTGGCCAGGTTCTGCTCCTTCCTTGCCTTAGCCGCTCTCACCACCCTAGTGGCCCTTCTAGCCATCAGCTCATACTCCACTCGATCCCTTTCACTCCTTGACCACTTGAATTGCCTATAGGCTGCCTTCTTTCCCCACACCACCTCCTGGACGTCCCTGGTCCTCCAGCAGGGTTTTCTGGCCCTTCCGCATTTTCTTCTTACTCTTGCACAGATGTTGGTAGCATTCTGTACCCCTCTCCTGATGATTTCCCACCTACTGTCAGTGTCCATGTCTGACCCAATCACATCCAAATGCCCCTTAAGGATCCTTCTCATTTCCTTAAAATCCTCCCCCCTGACGTCAATTACCTCCGTCTTTGTGCAGCCTTCTACCCCTCCTAGGTCCAGGCAGAACCAGACTGTGGCATGGTCACTCCCCGCCAATGGGTCCCTTACCTCCAGACCCCCAACCTGGTCACTGTCTGCCAGGACCAAATCCAGTACCCAAGCCTCCCTGGTCAGTTCCCCCACCTGCTGAGTTAGGAAAGCATCCTGAAAGACATCCAACGACCTCTGTTCTCTGGCCACCAAGGATGTCATAGTCTCCCAGTCTATTCCTGGCATGTTTAAGTCCCCCAACACCACCACCCTTCCCCTGCCCAATCTGCAGTGTCTCCCAACATCTGCCACCAGACTCTCCTCCAGATCCTCCACCAGCGCAGGGGGTTTGTACACCACTCCTATTTTTACTCTCTTGCCCCCCCTTGTTATCATGGTGACCCAAATTGCCTCCACGGTTGCCTCCGCCTCCTCTACTGCCCCTATGCCAATGCAGTTTTTGACTATCATTGCTACCCCTCCTCCCCTTCCCTCCCCCCATCCTTCCTGAACATAGTGTAACCCTCCAGGTTCATGTCCCAGTCGTGTCCTGTGGTGGCCCAGATCTTAGTGACCACTGCCACATCCGCTGCTCCCTCAGTTAGCATCACCTGGAGCTCAGGCATTTTATTGCCCAAGCTCCTGGCATTTAGCAAGACTACCTTCCACCCTTTCCCTATAGTTCCATTTCCCCTGCTCGTGTTCCCATGGGGAACACGGGGATTCCGTTTTCCCCTGGTCTGCACTTTACTAGTTGGCCTTTTCCCGCATTCCTCCAGCTCCCCAGGGGTGTGGAGACAGAGTCCCTCCTTTATCGGACCCCCCTCGACAGCCTTTTCTCCCATCCCTCCCCCCTTCACAAGTTTAAACCCCACTTTTCACCATTTTTACTCATCTTTTTTTGAACAAACCCACGCCTCCAGATGCCTTCACATAAGTCATTTTCCTGATGATCAGCCACCAGCAAGGCTGCAGAAACTACCTCTATAGCAACTATGATTTACCCATCTACTAAATGTGGACCTTGGTGTCCAGCCTTCCTGAACCACCAAATTTAAACAAATAGCATTGTCTACCATGTGGATCTAGCTGTTAGCCAATGGCCAAACACTCTGCCCTACTCCACATGCTTCAACAAGATGTGCATTTATACTTTGTCTGCTCTCTGCCTACAGACTGCACCACAGATCTACATGTAAACAATCATTATTAATAACCCATACCTCCTGCCTGAGTGCATCACAGAGAACTAGCAAGGCCCCCAGACTTTCAGTGCCTTACCTTGATTTGCCAATGCAGTGCTGTAATTCAAGCAAAATTTACAGCAAGAAAGAGGGCTAGCTAAGGGTTACATGCCCTTAAATAGCCCTTTAAGACTCCTGATCAGGACCCCTCCTGGTACCTCCCCTTGGCCAATAGCCAGCAAGCTCCACAACCTGATCATTTGACCCCCTCTGAGGTCATAGCCCCTTCCTTTGTCCTGCAGACCCCACCCCCTTCATCACTCTCATTTCTGGCTGGTTCCCAGGACAACCTGTCTTGCCTTTTAATGGCAAGCCCCATTATAGTGTCACAGAAAATGACAGATACATTTTGCATACCTGCATGATTCTGCCTGAAATTTCAGAATCATGATTTTCAAGGTGCCCCCTAACCACTCCTGAAAGCACAAGTCTGCACTTCAAAAGAAAGTTAATTTTTTTTGGGAGGGGAGTTCCTATGATCTCTGAGAAACAGCTCTTTTCATAGACACTAATGCAATTATAGTGCCACAGAAAATGGTTAACATGTTTGGCATTTCTGCATACTTTTGTTTGACATTTCAAAATCATATTCCCCAAGGTGTCTCCTAACCACCCATGGAACCACAAGTCTTTGCTCCAAGGAAAAGTTGATTTTCAGGAGGGAGTTCACATGATCTCTAAAAACAGCTTTCAGGCCTTACAGTAGACATTAATGCATTCATAGTATCACAGAAAATTGTGGTTAAGTTTGGCATTGCTGCATACTTTCATCTGGCATTTCAGAATCATGCTCCCCAAGGTGTCCCCTAACCACATCTGGAAGCACAGGTCTGTAAGCCAAAAGAAAGATGATTTTTGAGTGGGGGGGGGGGTTCATGTAATCTCTGAGGAACAGGTTTTTTTCACAGACACTAATCCAATTATAGTGTCTCAGAAAATAGCTGATACTGTATGTTTGACATTTCTGAATACTTTTATTCTGGAATTCTGAATCATGTTCCCTAAGGTTCCCCATAACCACCCCTGGAAGCACAAATCTGTATATCAAATGAAATTGATTTTCAGGGCGGATTCAACCAGAAACATAGAAACCTAGACTTTGACGGCAGATAAGGACTGCTTGGCCCATCTAGTCTGCCCATTTCCCTACCTACAGGATAGACCACAGATTCTAGTTAAACAACAGCCTATTTCTTCCTACCCCCCACAAGAATTGCCTTATGTCTGTCCCATGCATTTTTGAATTCTCCCACAGTTTTAGACCCCACTACCTCCTCAGGATGGCTGTTCCATGCATCCACTACCATCTCCGTGAAATAATACTTCCTCACATTGCCCCTGAACCACCCCCCATCTTTAAATTCTATCCCCTTGTTCTTGCAATGCCTCTTTTTTCTGAAAGATGCTACCCTCTTGGACTTTGTTGATTCCACTGAGGTATTCAAAAGTTTCTATCATGTCCCCCCTCTCCCTTCTTTCCTCAAGGGTATACATATTAAGCTCCTTTAGTCTCTTCTCATACGGCTTCTCTTGCAGACCCTGCACCATTTTAGTTGCCCTCCACTGGACTGCCTCTATCCTGTCTATGTCTTTGTGGAGATGGGGTCTCCAGAACTGGATGCAGTACTCTAAATGGGGTTTCACCAACAGTCTGTACAGAGGGATAACAACTTCCTGTTTTCTGCTGTTGATGCCTCTCCCTATGCATCCCAGTATACCCCCAGCCCTCCCTACTGCCTTCTCACATTGCTTGCTAACCTTAAGGTCATCTGACATGATTACCCCCAGGTCCCTTTCCTTTTTTATTGTTGTTACTACCCCCCCCATTGTGTATTCTTGCCCTGGGTTCTTGTTTCCCAGGTGCATTATTGCACTTCTTTGCATTGAATCCAAGCTGCCATACTTCTGACCATTCCTCCAACCTTGCCAAGTCCCTTCTCATCCTTTCCACTCCTTCTTGTGTATCAACCCTGTTGCAGATCTTTGTGTCATCTGCAAAGAGGCATACTTTTCCTTCCAGTCCCTCTGCAATGTCACTTATGAAGACATTAAAAAGGACTGGACCCAATACTGAACCCTGTGGTACACCACTAGTAACTACTCTTTCTTCAGAGTGGACTCCATTTACAATTACCTTCTGTGTCCTGTTGTCCAGTCAATGGTTTACTCAGGCTACCACCCTGGGACCCATTCCCAGGCTGGTTAATTTGACTATTACTCTTTTGTGTGGGACTGTGTCCAATTGCCTTGCTAAAGTCTAGAGTGAGGCCATGTCCACAGCCCTCCCTGGCCTACTTTTGGTCACCCAGTCAAAGAAGAATCTATTAGATCCATCTGACAGGACCTTCCTGCTGTGAACCCATGCTGCCTTGGGTCCTGTGCCCCACTGGCCTTTAGGTACTCAACTATTCTTTCCTTCAGAAATGACTCCATCACTTTCCCTACCACTGAGGTCAGACTGACAGGTCTGTAGTTTCCTGCCTCCGTCTTGGTCCCACTTTTGTGAAGGGAATCACATCCACCTTCCTCCAGTCCTCAGGTACCATACCATCCTCCATGATTTATTAAAAAGAGTAGCCAGTGGTTTCACTAGTTCCCCCTTAATTCTTTTAGAATTCTGGGGTGAATTCCATCAGGCTCCATTGCTTTGTCCATCTTCAGTTTTAGGAGTTCTTGCAGAACCTTTCTTCTGTGAAAGGACTGGGATCGACCCCCCATCAAGAGTGTTTCTGTTAATTGGATTAGGCGGTTCCCCTCCTCTTTTGTGAATACTGAGCAGAAATATTTGTTCAGTATCCTACTTTTCACTGTCCCCTCTGCCTACCACGTTCACTCTATTCGGCCTCACGATCCCTCCCTATGTCTTTCTATGCTGCTGAGGTACCTATAAAGGTTTTATCCTCTTCTTAACTGAGTTGGCTATCTTTTCCTCAGTTTGGGCCTTTGCTATTCTGACTTCCCTCCTGCTTCTTTCTGCCTTAACTGGTACAGCTCTCTGTCCTGCTCCTTCAGTGTTTCCTTATACTTCCGGAATGCTATCTTTTTCTTCCTGACTTTCACAGCCACCTCTTTTGAGAACCATAGTGGCTTTTTCTTTCATTTTGATTTGTTTATTTGCTTCACACAAAGGCTTGTTGCCTCTGTGATGGCAGTTTTGATGATTCCCCATTGTTGCTCCACACCTCCTTCTAGCCTGATCTCTGAGAAACAGCTTCTTTCCACAGACACTGGTGCAATTATAGTGTCACAGAAAATTGCTGATATGTTTGGCATTTTTGCATACTTTTGTTTGAAATTTCAAAATATGAACATTCCAGCAGGTAACAGCCTTACAGTATATCATCTGCTCAATTGTGCAACTTCCTTTGTATTTGCAATGGGAACTGCCCCCTCGCCATTTCTCTTTTGACCTTCTTCTACTTCTCTTTCTCCCCCCCACTTGCTCCCCTTCTACACATTTTCACCTCACGCCTTCCCAACCCCTCTTGAACCTGTCCACTGTTTTTAGGGCTACTACCTCTTCTGGTAGCTCACTGTGCTTGGCCACCACCCTCTTGGTGAAAATGTGCCTCCTCATCTCCCTTCTGAACCTTCCCCTCATCAGCTGTGCCCCCTAGTGGTCTTGTTGCTGCTAAGGCTGAAGAGGCCCTCAGTGCTCACTCTGTTGATACCCTTAAGGTACTTGAAGGTCTCAGACATGGCTCCCCCTCCCTTCTTTTCTCAGGAGAGTACATGTTGAGCTCCCTGAGCCTCTCATCATAGGTGTTGCCCTGCTGGCCCCGGCTCATCTTGGTTGCCCTTCTCCGAACCATCTCCAACCAGCTGAAATGCTTCATAAGACTGGGGCACCAAAACTGCAAACTGTATTTCAGATGTGGTCTTAAAAGTGAGCTGTACAGTAGCAGAATGACTTCTGCCTTCCTGGTGGTAACTTGCCTAGCTATGCAACCCAGCATCCAATTTTCTTTAGCAGCTGCTTTCTTGAAGTGTGCAGAGTGCACCAAGTTACTTGTGATTATTACTGCCATGTCCTTTTCTTCTTCTGAACCAGTATTTGGTTCCTGGATTCTTCACCGTCATGTGCATAACTTTGCACTTTTTAGCATTGAACCCTAACTGCCAAATTCAAAACCACTTTTCTAGCCTAGCCAGGTCCTCTCTGAGTTCCAGTCTTCCCTCCTCCATGTTCACCTTCCACAGAGCTTGGTGTCATCTGCAAACAGGCGGATTTTACACCTGATCTTACCTGTGATGTCACTTATGAAGGTGTTAAAAAAAATCCCAGGCCAAGCACTGAGCCTTGGCCTCTATTCTGTAACCAGCTTCCAACCCATCCTGTGAGCCTGATGCCCCCCCAGCTCCTCTTGCTTCCTGACCAGTCTCTTATGAGGCACTGAGTCAGAAGCCTTGCTGAAGTCCAGATACAGGGCATCAACCACCTGGCACTTGTTCAATGTCCTTGTGATCCAATCAAAGAATTCAATTATTTTAATTTGGCAGGACCTCCCTGACACAAACTCATGCTGCCTCTTGCCCAGAGCCAGTTTGCCTCCAGAAAGCTGATCAGTCTCCCTTACAGGATGGTTTCCAGTAGCTTACCCACTATTAAGGTCAGGCTGACTGGCCTGTTGTTCCATGGTTTGTCTCTCAGCCCACTGTTATGGAGAGGTAGCATATGCACCATTGTTCAATCCTGCAGTATGTTTCCAGACTTCAGAGAGGTGTTAAATAGATCTGTCAGGGGCCCCACCAAAACCTTCATGAGTTTTCTAAGGACCCTCTGGTGCATGTTATGTGGCCATGGAGATTTATCCACCTGAAGGGCACTTGAGCTCTTGAGTCCCTGTCTACTTGAATTTCACTGTCTGTGACTACCTCCTCCCTGTCCCCACCCCTGTACTGTCTTATGGTACTGGTCCATCCTTCTCCCAAGAGAAGACTGAACAGAAGCACCCATTAAGCAACTATGCCTTTTTTTCACTCTCCTAGTTCCATAAAGTGTTCCCTAACCAACCTTGGAAGCACAAGTCTGGACTCCAAGTGAAAGCTGATTTTCAGGGTAGGGGTTCATGCAATCTATGAGAAATAGTTTATTTCCAGGGACACTAATGCAGTTATAGTGTCACAGAAAATGGCTGATATGTTTGATATTTCTGCATACTTCTTCACCTGAAATTTCAGAATCATGTTGCTTGTGGTGTGACCTAAATGTCACAAATATGCTCAAGTGGTAAACCCTCTACTCCCAAAGTGCCAACCTCTGAGCATATGATTTGTGGACAGTTAACAGTACAAGGTAACCTTCTTGTCTGTTCTGCGGGTTTGAGTCACCTTAGTCTCAAGTTCTGGAGGGATTCAAACTGATAACCTATTTTTAGTGTACACAGGTATCAGGCTCAGATAATTCTGTCTTGGGGGGGCCAGATAACTTTGCCTATGGGCATCTAACCAGGTCTACAAAATGAACCGTTAGAACTCTATGCAAAACTTTAGAGAACTCTATCCATTTCCCAGTTTGGTATAACAATAAGCTCCTACACAGTGTTAACTATAACTTTCAAAAGCTCCACTTAAATAAAAAGAAATGTCAAGGCACTCCAGGCAGTTTCTGTTTTAAAATATATATCTTACTTTAAAATAGGAAAATAGAAAAACAGTAAAATTACAGAACAAAATATCCCCAAAAATTAGTCATTAAGCAAAACAGGTTTAAACGTCCAAACTAAATCTTATATCTACAGAATACTTATCTCCTAACAGTGCTTGGTGTTGCTTCTTCCCTCAGTCAAAAATATGAAAGTGTGTCTGTCAAGGTCTTCTCAGTATGTTAAAAACAGTCCTGAGCTGGCCCTCTCCCTGAGGTCACCAAAGTCTGCCTTGGTGCAACAAAATCTATATTTTATAACACCAAGATGTCCTACTAAGGTATTTAAAAAAATAAGAGTTGACATAATAAATCTCCTCTTCTCATGTTTACTGGTCTAAACTGGTTTGTGCTTTGCTTCACACACACATCAAAAGTCTCTTTGATATAAGTCACTGTATTCAAAGCAAAAGTATGTTTGACTCCTTAATTCCATCTGGGCTGGTATCTACACATCAAAGGTCTCTTTGATAAAATGAGCTGGTTTCTTGGGAGGTTATTCATAACACTGGCCAATGTTCCTTTTCTCAGGACATCTAGTGGCAATCAAAGGATTTCCCGGAGGACATCATGAATGGCTAATTTTATTTCCTGGGATCAAAGCAAACTGGCAATTTAATTGCACCCCAGATATCTTCAGTTTAACAATGTCCTGTCCTTTGAACTTATCCCTGGGGGGTTTGAAGTGTCAGCTTCAGCAGCCAGCACCTCCCTCTGCCACAGTCCATTATACATTAATTTCTTATATTTACAACAAAAAATTATACAGGGATCAGAACCAGCTGTCCAGGTGTGACAATTCCTCCCCACATAGACTGAATTTGGGGGGTCTATCCCCTGCATGGGATCAGCTTCCTAAATCAATTCACTCCTCATATACCCTGGACAACCCATCTGAGTTCTGGTTGGTCACTCCAGCCCCATGTAGACTTGTCATATCATATCCTTGCAAAGCAAGTCACAATCTTAGTAAACGACCATCGTTTTTCTCCATCTGCGGCATCCAAACTAGGTGGTTGTGGTCAGTCTGCACCACAAAATGCTGCTCATACAAGTATGGTTCCAATTTCTTTAGCGCCCACTCTATGGCAAGACACTACTTTTCCACCGTGGAGTATGACTGCTCCCTGGGAAGCAAATTTTTACTCAGGTAGGCTATGGGGTGGTCCTTCTCTTCACTGGATGTCTGGCTCAGTACTGCCCCAATACCCACATCTGAGGTGTCAGTCTGAACTATAAAGGTTTTACTATAGTCATGACTTGTCAAAACAGGAGCACTGCCCAGTGCCTCCTTTGGTTTGGAAAAGGCTTCCTCACAGGCTGGGCCCCAGGTAATTTTCTTGGGCATCCTTTTCTTTGTCAGGTCAGATAGGGGAGCAGCCAGGGCACTGTAATTGGGTACAAATTTTCTATAGTACCCTGCTGTCCCGAGAAAACTCCTGACCTGCTTCTGAGGTTCTGGTCTTGGCCATGTCTGGATTACCTCTATCTTTATTTGGCTAGGACGGAGCTGTCCCTGGCCTACCACATGCCTGAGGAATGCCACTTCTCCCATGGCCACCTGGCACTTCTCGGCTTTGACAGTGAGTCCGGCCCTCTGTATCCTGTCAAGCATTTCCCTAAGGTGTGAAAGGTGCTCCTCCCAGCTGGTACTAAAGATGGCAATGTCATCCAGGTATGCCACGGCATACTCCTCAGCACCATTTAACACCTGGTTCACCAACCTTTCTGAAAGGCATTACTTTGAACTCAAATAAGCCAAGTGGAGTGATGAAGGCCAACCTCTCCCTAGCTCTGTCCGTCAACTGTACCTGCCAATACCCCATTGTCAGGTCAATGGTCGTAAGGTAGGTCACCCCTCCCAACTTGTCCAGGAGATCATCTGTCCGGGGCATTGGGTGGATGTCTGACTTCATGACTGCATTTAGCCCACGATAGTCTACACAGAAATGAGTTGAGCCATCTGGCTTGGATACAAGGACTACGGGCTAAGCCCAGGGACTGTGGGATCTCTGGATTACCCCTAAATCCAGCATCTCCTCCACTTACCTCCTAATGTCCTTTTGGACAGCTTCTGACACCTGATATGCTGTTCGGCAGTTCACCGTATGGGTGTCTGTGTCCCTGTCTCCACATCATGTGTCACAAAGGGGATTAGTCCAGGCTTGGTGCTAAACAAGGAGGCAAAGTCTGCTAAAACCTCCCTTACTTTCTGGATCTGGCCTGGGGTCAGCTGGGGAAACAATTTTACTGCCTTCAAAGAGGACTCCCACTTATTATCTTCCAGCAAGTCCAGAAGGGGGTCTCCTTCATCCATCCCCTCCCCATGACTACACACTGCGAACACCATGTCAGCCCTATTTGCATATGGCTTCATCATGTTGACATGGTACATCCTTTCTGTCTGTCTATGATCAGGTAACTCCACAATGTAGTTCACATAATTTACCTTCCTAACCACTTTGTACGGTCCTGCCCACTCAGCTTGCTGCTTATCTTTCCAGAATAAGGACCATGGCTTCCTTACCCACCATGTATGAGTGAGCTCTGGCTCAACGGTCATACCATACCTTTTATTTCTGTTGGGCAGCTGCCAGGTTGCTCTGGGCTGTCCTCATAAGCTCCTTCAGCCTTTTCCTAAACATAAGGACATAATCCAGAAGGGGAGTTCCCTGGGTGGCCTGCTTGTCTTCCCAGTCCTCCCAGATCAAGTCTAGGGGCCCACATATCTGGCGTCCATACAAGAGTTTGAATAGGGAAAATCCTGTTGACTCTTGGAGCACCTCTCTGAATGCAAACAACAGGTGGGGAAGGTATTTCTCCCAGTCCCTCCCATGCTGTTCAGGAAACACCCAGAGCATTGACTTTAGGGTAACATAGAAACATAGAATTTGACGGCAGATAAGGACCACTTGGCCCACCCAGTCTGCCCATTTCCCTACCTGATGGATAAGCTTCAGATTCTAGTTAATCAACAGCTTACTTCCTCCTGCCCCCCCACTAGAATTGCCTTATGCCTGTCCCATGTATTCATGAATTCTCCCACTGTTCCTGACCATTGAATCATTCCACAAGTCAATTGGCTAGTGGGTGATATGGTGTTGTGCATCTCTGCACCATCCCATACTTCTCCCATAAACATTTCATTAGGTCCGACATGAAAGAACCACCTTGATCGGTGATTACCTCCTGCAGAAACCCAACACAGGAGAAAATCCCAAGTAAGGCATCTGCCACTTTGTCTGTCCTCAGAGAGGATAGGATGACTGCCTCTGGGTACCAGGTGGCATAATCCACTACAGTCAGGATGAATCTCTTGCCTGAGGAGCTGAGGGTATTTAAAGGCCCCACAAAATCCATTCCCACCCTCCAGAATGGAACCTCCACTATGGGCAAGGGGATCAGGGCAGCTTGGGTTTTCTTGCCCTCCTTCCCTATTTCTTAGCATCGGTGACAAGACCTGCAATACTCCTTCACCTGCTGGGTGAAGTTAGGCCAGTAGAAATTCTGGGCTAACAGCTGTATAGTTTGTGTGATTCCCAGATGACCATATAAGGGAATATCATGGGCAACCTTAAGCAACTGCTCACGATATCCCTGGGGAATGACAAGCTGCCTGCCTAGCATCCCTCTCTCTGTCTGTACTGCCTGTATATACATAAGTCTATTTTCCCAATAAACCTTATGTCTGCCGTCACCTCCCCATGTGCTCTCTGAGTCTGCCCAAGCCCTCAGCTTCTCTAAACTAGGGTTACTCCTCTGAGTAGCTGCAAACCCCTCACACAGTCCCAAGGCATGGAACAGGTCCCCTTCAGTCGCTAAACTAGGGTCCCTAGCACTAGTGTCAGGGCCCTCAGGATCACTGTCAATTCCAACCCTTTCACAAGGGGTCACCCCTCCCTCTTTGGGGTAACCCTCTGTAGCTGTGTGGTTACTTGCTACTAGGGAAATTTCTACCCCCTTTTTATCAGACTCCCCATCTGGAGACATAGGCTGGGGAACCAGCCTCTCAGTGGTTTCCACACTGGTTTCTGGGAACTACTATTTTCCTTTGCCGCTTGGCTATGGGTAACTGCACATACCACCCCCTGCTGGAGATTGTTACCCAGGATCACATCCACTGCTAATGTGTTGGCTACAGCCACCTATTGCACAGTTCCCCTTCTTTCACTCCAGTCCAGGAGAACACTAGCAAGTGGCAATGTTTCCTCTTCACCAGTAAACCCTTGTACAGTTACATATTTATTGGGTATAAGCTGACCAGGCTGTACCAGATCCCCATTTACCAATGTCAAGGATGCCCCTGTGTCCCATAACCCCTTTGTCTGTACACCATTTACTATGACTGGGTGCATGTGTTCCCTCATGTTCACTGGCATGCTCCCAGGGACACACAAACAACCCACTTCTTTTCTGGCACCCTTTTGTGTATTATGGCTCACCTTTTGGGGCACTGTCTGGCAATATGCCCAGTTTCCTTGCACAGCCAACATGCATTTCTTATTTCAGATAAATCTTTTTATTGAAACCTGGGGCTAACTGGTTTCTGTGGAGGCAGTGAGGGTTTTAGCTTCCCTGAAGGTGTGCTTTTCCTTTTCTGTGCTGCCACACTTTCCCCATTTGCTCTCAGTGCAGGTCTGCTCTTGGCATAGCAGTCTGAGAGTTCAGCAGCTTCTTGCACTATTTTTGGATCTCAGTCCTCTAGCCAAGTTTTTAGCTCTGCTGGGCATGCCCAATAAAACTGGCAGTATAGCCTAGAGGTTAGAGGAAAGAGGTGTGAACGAGCTTAATACATCCAGCAGACCAGACCTGAGTTTGAGTCTCACAACCTCCACCTGCATACTGTGTGACTCTGAGCAAGTCACTTAACTGCCCAATGCTCCCAGGTCACTCCTGAAAACAGGCACTTGTGCCTAGTGGGCCTTACCCAGTTACCAAAGACTAAAATAAAAAAAATTAAAAAACTGTTCTAATAAAATCACATTTTCAGTTTTATCAAGAGTTTGCCTCAATTTTTTTCCCACCAATGTTTTAAAAACTGACATTGTTTCATGGCTAGCTCCTCATAGCTCATGTCAGGGCTTCTCCTGAGCTTACAGAATTTAGCTCTGTATGATTCAGTAGTTAATTCAAACTTTTTTAATAGTGCAGCTTTTAACTTGCAGTAATCGTCACTGTCATCATTGTTCATTTGACCCAATGCATCCCGAACTTTCCCGGTAAATAGCGGGGATAGCAGGAAGCTCCAGGACTCTCTAGGAATTTTAGCCTGAATACAAACTTTTTCAAAAGAATTTAAAAAGGCATCCATGTCCTCATCTTCCTTAAACTCAGCTATTAATTTGCAGTTCAATTTGTAACCCAGTCCTGCAGTCCCAGTTAAACCCAAGCCACTTACCTGCCCTGGTGCCGCAGATTGGATTAATAGCTTCTCCAGTTCACATTGCCACTGGCGCTCCTCTCTTCTCCTCTGCAGCTCACTGGTGCTCATGCTCCTCATGGTCTGCCTCCCTCTATTCTCACTCTGCCTCCTGTTCCATCCTGCGTAACTTAATTTGCAGCCTGAGTACCTCTGGATTCAGGATACTGGTGACCTTCCCCTGCTGCTGTGATCCTTCACTGACAGTGGCCTTGCTGTCCTCCTCATCTGCTCTAGACCCCTCACTGGCCTCTAGTCCTGCCACACTTGAGGTCTGGTTTCTTTCAGTCATGGTCTGTGACTCACTGTTCTGGGTATCTGCTACCACCAGGGCCTCCATGAGGTTCTGCTTTTTGGCTGTCACCTCAAATAGGACTCCTCTGTCCTCGCACAACTGTTTTAAGTGTTCTACAGTGTGCTTGCTGTAGTTGGACGCCATCTTTCCTGACTACTGCTAATCTGACTGGCACTTTAGAAAAAAAAATAAAATGGGTAGGAACTTTGACTGTAAGCCAAGGGATATAGTTCTGTTTCCTTTTAAAATAAAACATTGCCTTTCTTTTTCCAAGTGAGCTGAACAGTCTCAAGCTGACACACTGAACAATGAAGCTTATACCACACAACTTTTTATGCTACCACTGTCAACCATTCTGTCACAAATTCACTCAACCAGTCAGCCCTCTACTCCCAAAGTGCCAATCTCTGAGCGTAGGATTTGTGGACAGTTAACAGTACAAGGTAACTCTCTTGTCTGTTTTGTGGGTTTGAGTCACCTTAGTCTCAAGTTCTGGAGGGATTCAAACTGATAACCTCTTGTTAGTGTACACAATTATCAGGCTCAGATAATTCTTTCTTTCTGGGGGGCCAGATATCTTTGCCTACAGGCACCTAACCAGGTCTACAAAATGAACCCTTAGAACTCTATGCAAGACTTTAGAGAACTCTATCCATTTCCCAGTTTGGTATATCAATAAGCTCCTACACAGTGTTAACTATAACCTTCAAAAGCTCCACTTAAATAAAAAGAAATGTCAAGGCACTCCAGGCAGTTTCTGTTTTAAGATATATATCTTTACTTTAAAATAGGCAAATAGGAAAACAGTAAAATTACAGAACAAAATATCCCAAAAACATACAAGTCATTAAACAAAACAGGTTTAAACATGTAAACTAAATCTCCTATCCACAGAATACTTATCTTCTAACAGTGCTTGATGTTGCTTCTTCCCTTAGTCAGAAATATGAAGGTGTGTCAGTCAAGATCTTCTCAGTATGTTAAAAACAGTTCTGAGCCAGCTCTCTCACTGAGGTCTCCAAACTCCGCCTTGGTGTAACAAAATCTATATTTTATAACACCAAGATGGCCTACTAAGGTATTTAAAAAAAATAAGAAATGACATAATAAATCTCCTCTTCTCATGTTTACTGGTCTAAACTGGTTTGAGCTTTGCATCACACACACACATCCCAAGTGTCTTTGATATAAGTCACTGTATTCAAAGCAAAAGTGTATTTGACTCCTTAATTCTGTATGGCCTTGGTATCTATGCATCAAAGGTCTCTTTGATGAAATGAGCTGGTTTCCTGGGAGGTTATTCATAACACTGGCCAGTGTCCCTTTTCTCAGGACATCTAGTGGAAATCAAAGGATTTCCCGGAGGACGTCATGAATGGCTAATTTTATTTCCTGGGATCAAAGCAAATTGACAAGATAATTGCACCCCAGATATCTGCAGTTTATCAATTTCCTGTCCTTTGAACTTATCCCTGGGGGGGGGGGTTGAAGTGTCAGCTTCAGCAGCCAGCACCTCCCTCTGCCACAGTCCATCATACATTAATTTCTTATATTTACAACAAAAAATTATACAGGGATCAGAACCAGCTATCCAGGTGTGACACTAACCACCCCTGGAATTATAAATCTGTACAGCAAGTGAAAATAGATTTTTTGAGGGGGTCATGTGATCTCTGAGAAATAGCTTCTTTCCATAGACACAAATGAAATTATAGGTGGTGTCACAGAAAATGACTGATACATTTGGCATTTATGCATACTGTTGTCTGAAATTTCAGAATTATGTTCCTCAGGCTTCCAGAGATGTACCCAATGTGAGCAGTCATGCTCTGATAGAGCTCCAGAGGTGGTGGTGCTTAACTTTATCAAAATTACAAAATGTAACACGTGGCTCATATCCACTGCATCTCAGACAGTAGAGAACTTGTTTTTGACATCTACTAAGCCACCTCCAATTACTATGGCTCACCAGCAACTTGAGCCCCAGCCCAATCTCTCTCACCTGCCACTGATCCCAGCACACTCCCAGGCCCTGAAATGCCACAAAATGGACTAACCTATGAATACTCCTCCAGGGCCTGATGAGGAGACCTCCATGCTTGAGAGATTTCTTGCGGAGCTTACTTCAATTAACATGATCATAACTGCTAGTGCTGAGGACTTAAAAATGGCTAAACGCACCCTTGACTCCCTGCCCTGATGTGTGGGAGATATAGAGGCCTGGGTTTGTTCACTCAAGGATGGTGTGGCCTGAGATGAATGTAAGGTGGTGGCACTCAGCTGAAAACTTCAGTGCCTTAAGGAAAAAATAGATGAGCAAGAAAACAGAAGCAGGCATATCAATCTGCTTCTGGTGGGTATCCCTGAACTCACAGAGAGGAAGTATCCTTTGAGCTTTGTATAACAACTTTTTTGTCACCTCACAGGCCCCCTGGACCATAGCACCTCTTTCTTAATTGAAAGGGGACACAGAGTGCAACTACCCATGCCTCAGAATGGTGAGTATCCCAGAGCCCTGATCTGCAAGCTCCTCAATATCCAGGACAAATTAAAAATCCAGCAGGTTGTAAGAAACCTACCTTCCCTGCACTGGAATGGCACCAGGTACTACATTTTCAATGACCTTAGTCAAGCAGTTTTGGAAAAATAAAAGGCATATGAGGGGATCAAGTCACAACTACATGCGAGGCATATTAAGTTTAGAATTCTTTTTCCCCTGCCCTACTGATATCCAACTTCCCACAGGAATGCACACCTCTAAGTTGGCAGCAGCTGCTGCCTCTCAACAATGGCCAGCCACATTACCCAAGCTCTTTCCCAGAAAAATGTATGCTTCTCCTAGTGAAATGGACCATTAGCTCTAGCTACCTAGCTTTCGTTCCTCTAAGCCCACCATCTGATAGACTGTTGTGAATGGCTGTTTCATACTTCTCAGCTCTCCCAGATTTTTCAGGACTTCCCAAATTTAGACTCCCTGTCCTGAAGTCCCTACTTTCTTGCTTCTGTTATGGATTTTTAGAATACCAGTGTAAGCCTTGCAGGCCTGTTTAACCCTTAAGGTACCAACATAATTAGCAAGTATAGGAATTCTGGACTGATATATCAGTCAACAACACAGGTCTTTGTAGAGCATCTTGTGTGTGTTGCAGTTCAGCTACTGATTTAATGTGCTTTGTATGCCAGCATGAGGGTTTGATACACTTTATTGTAGGAACTAGTGCTGTAGTGTAATGAGGAAACAGACAGCTCAGTTTTTGAGTATTTCACCTCAGTAGAGTGTCAAAAATACCACTTTTAAGTGATTTTTTAAACTTTAACTACACTTTGGGGAACAAGCACTACCAGAAGTGCCTGTGATGTCACTTCCAGTTGCTCATACATAAAATACACAATTTACATCACTCTGCATCTTTGTAGAGCATCTTGTGTGTGTTGCAGTTCAGCTAGTGATTTAATGCACTTTTTATTGCTGAATGAGGGTTTGATACATTTTATTGTAGGAACTAGTGCTGTAGTGTGACAAGGGAACAGACTGCTCAGTTTCTGAGTATTGCACCTCAGTTGTCACTGAGACTGATTACAGAACCTAATATCTATAGTAAAGTGGCACAATACCACTTTTAACTGATTTTTTAAACTTTAACTGCACTTTTGGGATCGGGCACTACCAGAAGTGCCTATGATGTCACTTCTAGTCATTCCTTTCTATCATCCTTCCCCAAGCAAGCAGAGGTGAGCTTCGCTGGAGGCAACACAGGCAGAGACAAGCAGCATCTGCTGGCGTCAGCCGGGGAAGACAGGGGCAGGGACAGGGCCTGACCATTTCGCATGTAACAAACAAAACAAACAAAAAAATTAATAACACTGTTACAGCAGTGTGCCAACAGAAGTGTAGTATACTGCCAAAACAGAAAGTTCAGTAAACTATGGCAGAATCAATGGATCCCTCTAAGGAACTGTTACTAATTCTATGTTATGAGGGCATGCTAGTTTGTTGTCTTAAATGCAGAATGCATGTTAAAACCACTCCTATTAGTTTTACAAAAAGCATTTACATGTACTAAATGTAGGGCCTACACAATGTTGCAGACAAGACTAAATAAATTTGAAAATTAAATCACAGCTTTACAACAAAACAGATCACAGGACCCAAGGCAGGGCCAGCTAGGGAACTTAAGGCTAAATGGTAAATGTGCAAGGCACAAAGATCAAAATAGTGAGGACTCAGACAGTGAACAAAGACATGTTAAAAAAGGAAAAGAGAGTGAACATAATTCCAGCCAAGAAGAATGGTACACAGTTACATTGGGTAAAGGAAGAAAAAAGGGGAGATGGGCAGAAGCAAATATGATGCAAACATCAAACAGTTTTAGCATATTAGCTAATATGGAAACTGAAGACTTAACAAATACACAAACTATCAAAAATACTGGAGAATACATTGTCTTTGGAGACTGTCATACGGAAATGTGACCGAATAATCTATCAAGATGATAAACAGCATAGAATAGTACTCTGTTATCCGGGGCTAAAATTAAAGGCTTAAATTTAATTGCACCAAATATTATAGGTCGAGTCAATCAAACTCGGAGGTTACAAACAACGTGGGATATAGTCACGAGAAGGACATCTGCACAGAATTATTAGACAGCACTAGGGAATTAAAACAACTAGGAGCCAAGGTGATTATTTAAGCAATAAGGCACGACAGGGTGTGTGTTATCATGTAATAACATCACTCCTGGGGTGGGTTGAAGCACGAGGTGAAGCCGAGTGCTTCCACCACCCCAGGAGTGACATTATTACACAATAACACATACCCTGGAGTGCCTTATTGCTATTATACAATGGCTCATTTATTAATAAAAGAAGAAAAATGAAAAATATATATATTTTTAAGCATTTTACACTTGACTGTTGTGTGTGGAAGTATATCATTTAAAAAAAAGTCTAGAATATTATCCAACAGTAGGTGGCGCTGCAGACTGAATGATCTAACTGTCCAGTTGTACTTGTGCTGTGCCTTGCCTTGTGTGATCTTTGTTGTGTCCCCCCGTGATGGAGAGTTGGCAGTGAAAGTCATAATGAAAAGCTGATTTATTTTAGCACTGTTGTTTTTTTTATAGTTTGCATTTTTTTTTGCTTAAGTAGGAATGGTGCTTTGCGAGTGGGTGGGTGGTTGACTGCGAGCATCTGTCTAGTGCCATATGGAACCATGAAGCTGGAGATAAAAGTTGTCAGAGGTAAAATTTATTGTTTAAAACGTTTATCCAGGGGGAAATACATTTGTAGTTTGGTGGCAGTTTCTTTCTGGTTACGGACGAGCAGGCACGTGAGCACAGTGAACAGCTTTAGCTGCAGTGGGAGCCATAGACTGCCGCGCTTAGGAAAACCTTTTTTTCTCAAAAATAAAAATAAATGTGGGTTCTTTATTTAGTTGTAGAGCGATGGCTTAGCATGAGGAAGATGAACTGAATGGATGACGGATGGAGTAAGTGTGTCTGTGTGAGTTTGGGGAGGCACACATTACGATGAATTGGTTTGTGTGGGGTGGTAAAGCTGTGAAGGGTCATGTTTGGTCATGTGGGCATTAAGCGAGCAATGATTCCTGTTTGGCTATGTGGTTGTTTTGCTGCCCGTCCTCGATACAGTGATGTTATTGTGTAATAACATCACTGTGTCTAGGACTCAATAGCCAATCAGCATCTTTGATTTTTTCTTGTCATTGTATAATTCCAGTTTGATATCTGTCCCCTATGCCAAAATGAGAAAAAACAACAACACTATAATCAGAATTAACACAAGGCTGAAAAACTGGACAAGGCAGGAAAACATTAGATTCATTGACTCCCGGGCTTACTTCTATGACAAAAATTATCTTTACTGTGGTGATGGATTACGCTTGAATGATAAGGGTACACACCAGTTAGCAAGACTGATTAAGAAACACATGGAAAGGGTAGCACCACATAAGAGTGAGTAGAATTGAGCACATCAATATGAGCGACTCCATATTACTGCTCCCATGTACAGCAAGTAGTGAAAAGGAGCTATTCATATTGAAAGCGAGTGTAGTGTTCAGGGATATGTGCTACACTTGCAAGAAGTGAGGATAAAAGAACTATTTGGCCAAGCCTTGCCAAGCTGGCCATGTCGTGCATTGGTTGAGCCACTGTCCCTGGAACCTGAGGTGTTGCTTTTAGATCCCAGTGCCAATAATGTTTTTGCTTCCAGGGGAAGTCCATTCCCTCTAGAGTTGAAAATCCTTATTTTGGGAGGTGTGGGGGCTTTCCCCCTGCAAAGAGGGGTGCAGGAGTGAAAGCCCCCCACTTAAACAATTAATTCTTGTATATTTTTAGAGGACAGTCACTGTTTGCGGCGATCTCTTTAATGGGAAGTTGCCCTTTTGTTGTGAGTGATTTTTTTCTTGCTGTAATGAACGGCATGATAAGGGACTCACCCTAATCACATAAAACCCATGGAAAGTATTCCTTTAAACTAGTTAAGGCGGAAGTCAGTGGACTTCCACCATTAAGAGATAGGGCAAATTGACCAGAAGGAGGGACACAACAAAAACATATACATGACAAACCTAAGAAAACCAGACATCAGAGTAACAGTGAGATAAAATGTTTGTTATGTAATGCCAAAAGTCTTAATAACAAAACTGACGAACTACAGGGGTATCTGAGCTACAAAAAGACTTACATTATAGTGGTGACCGAAACATGGTGACCAAATAATGATACATGGAACAAAGAATTACAGGATTATAACTTATTTAGATGAGACAGAGACACCAGCAAAGTTGGCGGAATGGCCATGTATATAAGCACCATTTGCGCTGTTGACATAACCACAAAAATCAAAAAACATAGTGGTGAAACAGAGACAATATGGGTACAGAGTAACACAAAAACTGCAAACTCCTTTACCCTAGGATTAGGTTATAGATCTCCTCTACAAATGGGAACACCCACAGCCTCCTGTTAGAGGAAATAGCTACTACCACGGAATGTGGGCCATTTGTACTGACAGGTGATTTTAATTTGAATGATATTAACTGGCCCACAGGGAAAGCCACCAGTAAACCTTGAAAACATTTATGCAAGCTTGTGAGGAACATAACTTAACACAACACATAAAAAAAACAACTAGTGAAATGAACATCCTGGATTTAGTACTACAGACCCTCCAACATTTCATTAGTCAAAATAGGTACACTTCTGTGTTTCAGTGAGATGAGGGGCATATTAAAGCTGGGGGTCTGGGGGCCACTAGGCCCCCAGAAGCTCTGGAGGTTTATAGGCTCTGTGGTGAGTTTTGGGGCTTTTATTGAAGATAAAACACTCTTTTGATGTACCTTTCCTATCCCTGATGCACAGCTGTGGACATAATCTTTTTTTGTGCGGGAGCCCTGGTGGTGGGGTAATAGCAAGAAAGAATGCAGTGGGAGAGTAATGTGGACTATAAACAAAGAAGGTTTTGTTTTCTCATGCCACGTGGATACACCAAATATTATGGCAGACATCAACATATACTAAAAAATTTGCTGTTTCAGCAAATACAACAACATGTTAGGTCATAAAGGAAACATGTTTTTTAAACGACTGTGGGCAATATGGTATAAAAGATGTTAACATATCCCTTTAAAGGCTAAAACACTGACTGATATGCACATCTGCATATCCCCTTTATTTTATATGACTGTTCTGTCCTCGACCTCTAAATGCTGCATCACATAATGGGTAGGAAAAATACAAAAAGATAGACAAAAATTAGGGGCTGATGACAGAACAGTCACGTACTCAATGCCTTTACAGAGACATGCCAACCCCTCTTATGCCATAATTGTTTACAGTTGTTTAAAAACATTTTATGACTTTCCAGTGATGGCATGGAATCACTGACCACCACCCACCCACTGCAAGCCAAGTGAAGATAACCATGATCCTCTTTTGTTAGTCTGAGCCTTTGTAGTTGCCTGACAGTGTGACCCTGAGCAAGTCACTTAACTTCCCTGTGCTCCCAGGTTGCACCTGTAAACAAGCTTTCAGCTTGGTGTGTCTCATCTGGTTAAATAATTGGGGGGGAAAAGTATAAGCAGTGTGGGCATATTAGAGGATGACTAAGTAACAAACACTAAATCTCTCATAATTAAAAGTGAATACAAGTTACAAAAATGCAACTATGTTAACTTTCAAAACGGTGAGAAGGGAACCAAATTCTTCTAAATCAGTATAATCTCACATGAAGTGCCAGTATCACATAATTGACATTGTTATAATTACAGTACACACCCACCGCAGATGCATATGAGAGGATGTGGGTCTCTGCCCCCCCCCCCACAATTTTAGCTGGTTCTGTTTTCTTTTCTTGGACTCATGTTTATTGACCTACAATACTTTGTGTATAGACTTAAACAGTCTGGTTCCCTGTTTCAGCAGTGGAGGTGCAAGCTGATCCCCATTTTTTAGATGGCAGCAGGACCCCTCAGAGTGTTCTTTTAGAAACCAATGCCACCATGTGAAGCAAAAAAAATTAAGCTTTACCTATCCACTGCACGTGTAGAAACTAGGTTTGCCTTATTTCCACTTCCCCATCCCACTGAAACTGTACACTTCAGTTTTTTTCCTCTGAGTTATTCTTACAACATACATAACTGGCAACATGAGCTACACAGATTAACCCATAGACCTGCCTGTATTTTTATCTGCAGCAAAATTCTGCTGTTATGAGCAAGTGATAATAAGGACAGCCACAAGAAAATTTCATGAGTATCAATGCTCAGGTTGGGGGGATAGGATGGAGACTGACACACCACCCCAGTCCCATTTTCAAGGGTTTCAACAAACATGAGTACCAGGAAAATATATTATTGAGAAAATGCATGTAAAAGGTTAAGGTGGATGATAAATGTGCAGCACTGACAACTCCCTGATCAGCTGATTAAAGGTCTGAAGTGGCAAAATCATGATCCTTGGATCCTTAATCTAGGAGTTAATTTAATGAATACAAAGAGGAACTTCAAATGAAAGGTGCAGACTGTAAATTACCCAAAAGCCTACTCAACAGGGCTATGTCAAGCCTAGTATGCAACAGAACCAGCCAAAATACTTAAATCTCTTTATAATGCTTAACATGAACACTAAATTACACTCATTGTTAGCTTTAAAATCAACCACTAACATCCTTGCTTTTTTAATCCTGTGGGATAATACATATTGTTATCAGAACAGTCGTAAATCCAGATTTATCCAAGACAACTGATTCAATATCAAAATATCATTTCCACACTGCACTTGGATGACTGCTGTGTGCTGCTTTCAGATGTTAAAATTCACACATTCGGTCTGTATGTTACACATACTGTATACAGTTGCTCCAGTCCCAGCTTCTTGCAGCAGAAACAACATGGATTAAACACACTAGCAGCCCTGAATCCAACTAACACAGTCTGGAGTGTGGTGGCATTAATTTCAGATTCAGTTTTTACACAAATGTAGCCTAAATCCCTCCAGGAAAGTGATTCAAAATACATTTCTATATGCTCCCCTACCAAAAAAAAAAAACAATCTTACTCAATTACCTGCTTTGAGGTTCGCATGTATAGTTGCAGTCTTGCTGTTATCTTAGCTTGACCTCAGTGCTGGAACTGGGTGATGATGACTACCGCCACCCCCTGAAATATAATTTAAATCCCATACAGTTGACAGAGCACATAGTTGTCAACCTCAAAGCATTTTAGTTAGAACAGTGACATTCTGAATTAAAAAACAGGAGACTTTTAAAAACAATTCCATCAAATGCAGTTTAAATCTCTGTAGTCTAATAGTGACATTGCTCAAAGTTAAAGCAAGTGCACTCATCAGTGAGTGAGAGTTGAAAGGAGGTAATTACCTAGATTCATGCAGCGGTTTGTTACTCCAACTGAATGAGTAAACTGGCTCAGAACATATCTGAATCCAGCTCAGCCTAAACAATCTGTATAGTCACAAAAAAGGGGATCTAGCCAAGGCACTGGTGGCATTCTACTTGGAAACCAATCAACAATCTGCAATTTCCAGGAAAGTTCCCCTCCCATTCTGGCACTACCGGCAACCTGCAGTCACCTTTCCAACTCCAGTTTGATAGTCAGCTCCAGTTCCATACTCCACCAGTAATTCCCCCTCCACATTTTATTTAAATTAACCCCCCTACTCTGCTAGACAACCCCATCCTTAAGCATCACCAACAACCCCTATTCACCTAAAAACAATACAGACCCCAACCATCCCCACTGCATGTCATCAATGATCCTCTCTTCCAGACACTGTCACCCTTCTTTCCAGAGATTTTCAGAATCCCTCCAAATCAATGACACCCTCTACTCAGAACAACATTAACACCTCCTGACCCAAATGCTCAACATATTATTTTATTAGCACCTCCCAAAACACCAAATAGCCCCACACATTTCCAAAGATTGCCCTCATTCCACCACCCAACACACCATCTTCCCTTTTGAGACTCCTTCTGTGAAACACTCCAGTAGCCCTCTTCTTTCTGTGAAACACCCCCAAAATCACATCCTCTCCCTCCTGCAAAACACTGTACAACCCTTTTGCCAGAAAGCACCCTCTACAGTGCTAGATCTCCATAGTGCCCATCACCTCCCTTCCAGAATACCCCTTCTATAAAAACACCCAACAGCTCTTCTGTGAGTTCCCCAACAGACCCACTCCCTTAGAACAGCCTATGAAAAACACCCCCCCAAAAACATCTCCCTGTTAGAAACTCCCTGACACTTGCAGAGATCCCCTTATTTCAAGCAGATCCGCACTTGTCCCTTGCAGACCCCTAATGCTAAACACTACATTAGCCAGTCTCCCTTACAGATTCCAGACATAGACACCCCAAATAAAGTCAAACTGCCAAACCATACCAACCAACAGCAATATAAGATTTTAAATCTTTTATAAGGGGGGGAAGGGCTACACATGGGGGAGTAAATTATACAGCTTGCACTGTAGCATGCCAGGGAGAAATGGGCATTTTTGTGGACATGGAGTCCTGAACATTCATTGTTTTGTCAAACAAAAAAAAAGGAAAGATAACTGACCACTGGTTACACCACTGAGCCAATGACCACCAATAATTCTGCATTTCACATCCAAGTGTGCAATGACTAGCCAAAAAGAAGCTAACAACTTTAAAATCTTAAGATTGAACTCTGTTAATGGATGGCACAAGAAATAATAGATCCCTGCAGTCTACCCCCAATTAACAAGCTGCAATAATTTCTATTTTTTTATTATTTTTGGCTGAAAAGGGCACATTTTGCTAAAGCTTTTTTTTCAGCTAAGTCCAAGGAGCACAGGGAGGTCAAGTGTTTGCTCATGGTCACAAACTATGCAAGTGGAAGCTGAGAGATTCAAACCTTGTCCAAGTTCAGTGCTCTAATCTCTAGAAATGATACGGGTTCCCTATACAGTCTGGTGGCATGGTTCATCCCACTGTGAAGTGAACATCAAAGTCAGACTCTCATAATGGAGTGCCCCATCCCAGCCATGTGGCCTTTTATCCAAGCCAACTCAAATTTTGAATAACAGTCCCTTTTAAAATATTATGATGTTGAGTGGTTTTGTGAGACTCTCCCAAAACATACTCAACATCATAATATTTTAAAAGCTATGTGATGCTGATTTTACTACCCTCCCCTGGTACACAAAGTAACACAAACGCCAATATAGTTGCACACTACCACTATTTTACGTCAACAGTGCACACGATACAGTGCCCATCCACTTTCTCTACCATTTCATGGGGTCTCAGTACGGTTCTGCCGTATTGTACGTGGAACCAATGACTTAACAGCAGTGGTGTATATTTAAACTTTTTGATTGGTATATTTGTTTCCCATAAATTAAAAAAAAAGTGGATTTCACAATCCATTAGTTGACTTCAGTATCTCCTGCAAACATGCATTTCCAGTTAAATTTATTATGGTTTTTACTTTTGAAACAAAGACCCTTGTTCATTCATATGAGGAATCACTTGTATTTGTATTTGTTTTTTTTTTTAGCGTGCTGTATGGCTGAATTAATCCAAGACTTTACCAGAGAAGCCACTTCTCAAATCACCTGTTTGACTTCAACAACCTGACAAAAGGAACCTTTAAATAACCTTTTGTTTTTGCTTTCCTAATCGATCTTTTCGACATGCGCTCAAATTCTTACTGAATTTTAAAATGCATTTGCTTTACAATGCGCATTTATGCCATAGACAGACGCCACCCTTTGCTGAAATCGGCATCCTGTGTACTTTTTGTTGCATGGCAACAGTAGTTTCTGAATGGTTGGAAGGGCGGGACCATAGAGATGCTACATATCTCTGTGACTGGGACTGAGAGAAAGAAATATGTATACTGCCTTTCTGTGGACATTAATTGGAACTGCAGTGCTTGCCGCTTTGCTTTTAAAAGGATGACCTAAATCTGAGGAAGTAGAAATAATAAGGGCAACACTGGTTACCATGGGGACACTGAGATGCTCTGAGTCTGCCTGACTGCACCAGGGCTGAACTGCTGAAATCTGCTGAGATCAAGTCACGGCAAAGAAATGAAAGATTTTCGGGTTAAAAAAATGAAATATTTAACTTGGGAGGTGGCAATCCAAATTTGGTACACAGTACGATTCAGACAGGATCCGGTACCAGTCTTGAAAATACTGTATTGTACAGGCAAAAACAGTACAGTTGGAGGGTCTGGTACTAGGTTCTGACATCATGAATATTGACAACTGTATAATATCATCCCCCCCCCGGCAACAGTGACCACATGAGCATAAATTTTGACAACCAGTGTGCACCTAAACATGTGTCCGGGTGTACAGAAATATTTTTATATAAAACGGCAAATAAAACAGCTATGAATCATGAAATTAACAAGATAGACTGGAATAAACTACTTATGAACAAAACTGGAAAAGAAAGTTGGCAGATCATAAAGCACGCAATATTAGACATAAGTAATAAATACATTAAGTGTAGGAAAAAGTACAATAAAAGAGGTATAAAACCAAAATGGTTAAACAAAAATATAATTAAATTAATCAAAAAAAAAATAAAGCATATGCAGTAAATAAACATAATGAAACAGTACACAACTGGAAAATATTCAAACAAAAAACATGTAAAAATACAATTAACAGATCCAAAAAAGGTTAGAACTAAAGTTAACTAGAAATGCAACAAAAAGCAACAGTAAGCAATTTTTTGGGTACATAAATTCATTAAAAATATTCAACACTTCTATTATTAAAATCACACAAATTATATCAGAGCCCACACAAATCATCGATATTTTTAACAACTATTTCTGTTCCATTTATTCTAAACAGTGAAACAAAACGAACTTCGAGGTGCTCAAGTTCACTCTAAATGAGAACAATTTGACCTGGTGCTAATTCGGACAAGAGAAAACAATGCAGAACCCATGCACTTTCAAAAAAGCAACCCGAATGCACAGACCGAAACACTTTGTAAAAATAAAGCATACATGGCACAGCTTACCATGTCTTCAACTTTTATTCTGGTCACAGTTGATTTTCACACAGCAACATGCGAGGTGCAGCGACTTTACCGGGTGGAAATAAATAAATAAAAACTTAGTATCACAAACAGTGCATATTATTACATTGACCGGGACAGCCGAGCAGACCAGCCCATGTGCGTGATGATGCATGGGAATCAGCTGACGTTTCGGCGAAAGCCTTCCTCAGAGCTGATTGGTCAGCAGAACCCATCACTGTTTTATAGTACAAAACATGCATATTAAATACCCATCACCCAATAAAAACAGGGAAAAGCTCATGAATATTCATAAATGCCCCAGTCCAATTTAAAATAACAATGTAATGACAGTTCCTCATTCAAACCTTTCGTTGCAGAGTATCTAGCTTATAAATCCAAAACATTCTCTCTGATTCAACTTTCTGGCCAAATCCCCACCACGAATTCCAAACTTTATTTTTCAATGCCAATAAATTTCAAATTAGCTAGCTAACCATGACCAGCAGATACAAAGTGTCGTGCCATTGTGCTTTGTAGGGACATTATTTCTAATTGCTGATTTGTGCTCACTGATCCTTTCCCTAAGTTGGCTGTTTGTTTGTCCCATATAATTTAAACCACATGGGTATGTAAGCATATACACTACTCCAGTACTCCTACAATTAATGAATTCATTTATTTCAAACTTTTGATTAGTGTGAGGATGTAAAATATTTACTATTATAAGTATTATTGCACTGTGCACAATTTCACACTTATAATTACCCTTTGGAAGGTTGGAATCCAAGTTGTTTTTAATTTTTCTGGATTTTGCACACTGTGCACCAATAAATCCTTTAAATTACTCCCCCTCTTGTATGTAATTCTCGGTCTTTTATATATATCCTTTCTAAAGACTGGATCCCCTTGTAGCACTTTCCAATGTTTTCTAATCACACTCGAAATTTCCTCTGCCTGATTTGAAAACTCTGTAACAAAATAAATATGACCCTGAGGTTTCACAGTGGTGGGCAGCATGGGACTGTACTAGGGTCAAAAGTGCTACCCTCCAACGCTCTGGAGGGCCGCATAAGCATGCATGACCTCTTAAGGTCCATATGCATAACTAAATGATGCAAATTACACAATTTAATAATGCAAAAAAACTCTATTTAATGTCACTAATTATTAAATGTTAAAACCGTATTAAATAATGCAAAACCTTTGATCAGCTACTAATGCTAATCACTAAAACTATTCAGCCTTCTTCCACAAATGATTCCAGTTAACACCTGTAATTTACACCATGTAACTACTCTATGGCCAGCTTAAATTCCTTTCATCACCAGCAAATCTAATCAATGCGGCATTGCAAATTGTGACAAGCAACTCACCACAAAATCTATTCACTGAGTTTTATATCTTTACTGCAGCCTGGACTCACCCCACCAAAACTATTCTGATTCTTCCCTCAGTATTTCTAGGTATGTATTTCTTTGAATTGCAGCTACTGAAGGACTGGAGAACTTGGTCATTTTCTTACAGCAAAAGATCTTAAAGCTACACTACTATTTGTACAGTGCTATTAATTTCATTTTTAACAGTATCTTGGAGGATTCACCACCAACACTATTCAGCTTCTTGACTTGGTTTTTCTAAAATCCTGAACTTGCAGTGAATAGAGAATTGGAGAACTGGGTTCAGACAAGTGCACGCCTAATGACCACCCGATGGCATATTCTTAAAGGTATACCGCTATTTGTACCACGCTACATTGTAATGCAATATTTATTTCATTTTTACAGCATCACGGGGGCCACAAAAATTGCATCAAGGGCCACATGTGGCCCGTGGGCCACAGTTTGCCCACCACTGCCGCAGAGTCTTATATTAATACAAGATAGTATTTGCTGGCCATTAGAAATACTATTTAACAAACTTCTGATCACTGGAGATGCTCCATCTGACTGGGAAATAGCAAAAATCACCCCATACATAAAAAAGGACTGAAAAGTGATATTAGGAATTACAGACCAATTAGCTTAACATCTGTCCCAGAAAAATATTTGAATCAATCATTAAAGATAGACTGAGTATGCATATTGAGCAATCAAACAATATAGATACATCTCAGTATGGGTTTATTGCCAGACGTTCATGTCGAACTAATCTTGTATGTTTTTATGACACATTCAGCAGGTTTCTGGATAGAAGTATCCTGGCAGATGTAATTTCATTAGATTTTTCCAGAACCTTTGACACTGTACCTCACTGGGAAATAATTCAAAAGATTAGCCAAATAAAAATAAATACATATATTGTACAGTGGATAAATAACTGGTTGACAAATCAAACACAGAGAGTCAGAGTTAATGTCTTTTTGTCCAGTGAGGGGCATATTACCAGTGGTGTACCACAGGGTTCTGTACTGGGCCTTGTACTCTTTCAGTTGTTCATAGCCAATATGGGGAAAAATATCAGAAGTAAACTAATAAAATATGCTGACAACACGAAACTTGGTGGCTCTTGTGAATCTCATGAACAAGTGCTGCAAAATAACCTTGACCTAATATCAGACTGGACATACAAGTGGGGTATGAGCTTTAACACAGAAAAATGTTGTGTATTGCATTTGGGGAAAAACAATAAACAAAATACATACATTCTCAGTAGCACCATATCAAAATAGGCAAGTAGTGACTGGGCTCTGGGAGTTCTTATAGACAAGGACTTGGATTTTTGTCTACAATGCACCAATATTATTTCCAAAGCAAACAGAATAGCAGGAGCAATACGTAGAAATATCAAGAGCAGGAGTGCTAAGGTGATATCTCCCTTGTAGAGGTCCTATGTGATATCTCAACTGGACTATTGTCGCCAATTATGGAATCCCCACAAAAAACAGACATAATAAGGTTGGACAGAACACAGAGAAGAATGACCAAACTTATTTCAGGGGTAAAACATTTACCATACAATGATAGAATTAAAAAGTGGGTCTACACTTCTTGGAAGACAGATGGAAACATGGTGACTTATTATAGTATGATTTTACAAGGAATGTAAACCTTGGTAGGGAATTGGACATTACATTTAAAGATCTAAACTATCCTATGAGGGGCCACTAATTGCAGGTCCAGGGTGGGCATTTTCAAATTAATAAGCGTAAATATTTTTTCTCTGAGATAGTAGTCAACTCGTGGAACAGTTTACCAAAAACATTAGTACTGTGTGCTTAGAAGCAGAATTTAAAAAAAATATTGACAAACTAATGCTTGAGGATAGGAACACACAGTATTATTACTTCACATAGGAGCACATACGGGCTTATGCCTGTTTAAGCTCCTGCTTACATTATTTTTTTTATATATACGTTCTTTATTGTGTTATGCCTTAGCAGGCTATAGTAAACATACCAAATGCAATATTTACAAGCCTTATTTGTCACTACAGACTTACATCAGTCTTGAACATTATATTTACTAACAAAACAATTCCAAAAGGAATCAATATATCGGTTCCATTTTCTTAACAGACATTCAGGTGAAGATTATTTCAGCTTAACCAATGAAAATACTGGGTGATGAAAAACATGCAGTAAACACAAAAAACAAAATAGTATCAGTGTGTTAGGTTAATAAGGGCAATCTGTAGTCTCTATAATCGATTCCTTAACCAGTCTTTAGGAAGCAGTGATGGCTTCCCAGGCAAGTGTTAAAGTATGTCACTCTACATAGCCCCTATGCCTACCTTGTCCAGTTAACAAGACTCTCTCCCATATCTAATCCTCTTACCTACTCCCCAGTCTCTGGGGTCAGTATGCTGTCATATAGGAACCATCTTGTCCATCTAATCTAATAGAGGTGGGTCTGCTGTCTAAGACTATATGTTATTCTTTCCATCAGGTGTATGGATATCACCACCAACCTCCAATCCTAAGTCAAGGGCAGGATCTCGAGGCCCCATTTCCTAGTGATAGCTTTAATAGCAGCTATAGTTAAGAATGACCAATGGTATTTATCTTCTTTGCCCCTGATTCTTCTGGGAAGAATCCCTAAGATCAGATGTTCTGGGCCTAATATGCTCTGTACTTGGAAAATACCCATCAGGTGATGTTTTACCTCAGTCCAAAATTGGGTAAGAACAGGGTAGCACCAGAAAACATGGGACTGGGAAGCATGTCCCTCCCCACATTTCCTACAGCAAGATGTCCCCACCCCTTGAGCATAATGTATTACCTGAGCTGGAACCCGAAAAAAGCAGGTCCGCAATTTCCAGCTGAACTGCCACCAGATGGGTGACCCTGTAGTACTCCAAGTGGTTTTCCATACATTTCTCATTGCTTTTCTGTCAGAGGCATCCCCAAATCCTGTTCCCATTTGAGCTTAATATATTGTGAGGACAAACCCAAGTGTGATATATACCCTTTATATAGTAAGGAAATGGCGCTTTCCCTCTATCCGAATACCAAATTCCCTTGAATGGAACTCTCCTCTCCCCCAGCCCCCTTCCAATTTTCTTATTTGTTTATGTAAATAATCTCTCAGCTGGTAATAACTAAAGTTATCAGCTGGCTTAAGCCCAAATTTCTGCTGAGCTGCCTCAAATTATATGACTGACAAACCAGACAGTAATTGAAAAGATGAGTGAAGTCCCCACCCCGCCAGCCTTTTATACTATGAATTGTGAACCGCATAGGTAAAGTGAGGGTCATAAACCCACCAGTGAAATTGTCACAGTTGCTTTTTGGTTGGCCCCCTACCAGTGCCCTGTCTCCACCCCTCCAGGGCTGCCATTGTACCCCAGAACCCTGAAATCTCCACCTGCCCTCCATCTCTAAAAAGCATTGCTTGAAGGGGCGGGTCACTCTGTTTCCATAAATCCATCCTTTTCCAATGTGAGTCAAATCCAAGATTGCCCCAAAGCAAAGCAACCCTCATCTGGGCAGCGGCCCAGTATCTCTGCAAGTGAGGGAAGGCCACTTCACCCTCCTGCTTACATTAGTGACATTAGCAAGGGTTAAACTGGCCCAAGAAGACAAAAGCATTTTGTAGGAGACAGCCCTCCACCAGCATTCCACAGGCTTATCTGTTTCTCTAATGAGACTGAGAGAGAGAAAGAGACACACACACATACACACACACACACACACACACAAACACGTATACTGCATTCCAATACAGTATATTTCTGCTCAGTTAAGTCTGGAAATAAATAGCACTGGATCCTTAAAAGCCTTGAAATGAACTTAAAGGATACCTAAACAACATTTTGACAACAAACTATTCAAAAATCTGACTCTGTAGGTGACTAAAGGAAAGGCTGCTGTATTCATTAATGCTAAAACTACATTACATAATTTACCTAAATATGGTTCCAGAGCATTTGAAAATTGTAAAATCAGCCTTCCAATTTAGAAAAAACTGTCTTACCTGCTTCCTAAAATGGCCACCAAATGTGATGTGGTGACATCATCTGAGCCAAAGTCAGAGAGATATATGGTTCTCTGTAGTGCTAACTAGTTCTTTTTTCCCTTTGTATAGAAGTGTTCCACCCAAATGGTAAAAACCATGTGCATTATTTTGTATAATGCACATGTTAGGCTATGGTTCTGTTCATTTTGTTTACTTTAACATGCTGAAAATGTGTTTTAATCTAACCGATTTTCTCTGGGGCAAACCACAGTGCAGGACAAATCTTGAATAACCTGGTGGTCTAGTGGTTACAGTGGATCCAGGATGCTACAATGGGGCTGCAGAGGTGGTGTGCATGCTTAATATGCACTTTCAAACATTTTTATTAAACCTTTATATTTTCTGTTATTATTCTTTTTTAGTACGTTTTTGACAGAACCTACAAATGTAATCCATAGTTTGAATGTAAACATTTGTACAATCAGTAAATCAGACTTCTTCAACAAAGTGAAATGCAGCAGCAGCTGCAAGCAAGTACGTTACTGTGTGGGGGGAGGTTGCAGCCACACCCTTCACCACCCCCTAGAGCCACCACTTTTTTGTAGCAAAGTTCTTGTGCAGTCCAATGTTAGAGTTCCTACTTTCTCAAAACTCAAATATATGCTTGTCTTGTCCTCTTTTTCCATGGGAAATAATAATAATAAGAATAAGAATCAGCATGTATATAGTGGTTTTCATACATACCGTATCCCAAAGTGCTTTACAAGCAATACTAGACTGATAGTGAAGTGACTGAATGTGTAGTGGCAGCTGTTCCATACATTAATATCCACACACAGCCTTGGACAATTGCATGCACTGGTTTTATAGGAAGGGGAATGTTGTCCAGGACAATGGGGTCAGGTAGTGCTCAAGGTGCTGGCAGCCCCACATCTTATTTTTTGCAGTAATCTGCTCATATTTCTCTTCTTCTGTCTTCCCCTTCCCTGAATATAGCAGTACCTTGCAAGAGTGGCTTTCTCAGTCCCTCTCTGGTATTCAGTCTTCACTATTCCTCCTCACACCGAAAACTGGTGAGCTCATCGCCCTTCTGTATAATGAATGCAAGTAGTACAGTTCCCGTTTTATTTTAACATGTCAAATATAAAAATATATTTCCAGTAAGTCAGGCTCATATCATCAGGGAACAAGGGGAATGACGGGCTTTCCTATCCTTAAAAGATCTAGGATACCTTTGATTAGGCACTATTAAATGACAGGTGTGCACATCATTATGCATGTCATTTAATAGTGCCCAATCATAGGTGGCTTAGATATTATATGAGTAGGAAAGCCTATTTTTCCACTTGTGCCATGCTGCTATCAGCCTGGCTTACCAGAAGATCATGTTTATTATTAATATGTAACTATAACTCGGGAGACTGTACTAACCACATTCATGATGTGGAAGGGTAGTGAACTCACCCATTTTTGGTGTGGGAGCAGGTGAGAAGAAAGAATGCCAGAGAGGAACTGAAGAGGCCATTCCAGCAGGGTACAGCTATATTCAGGTTAGTTGAAGACATGAAGGAGGATGCTGAGCAAATCACTGTGACATATGAAATGTGGGACTGCCAGCATTGTGCTCACTACCTGACTGTGGATGAGAGTAGCCAACAATGACAAATACTGAGAGTGGTAGGGCTGCACCTAAACTGTTACTTGAATTCAGTGTAGGGAGATTATGGGGGGGGGTGTTGACATTTGTTCGGACAGTATTGAGGGAGGTGTGTATAGCTCATTCAAGATTTGGAAGGGTGGTAGCCAGCCAACTCGCATTGTGGAGTAGAGCACAGAAAAGTACTGGAGAAGAATTGCTGGGAAGATGAGAAAAAAACACAGCAGGGAACTGTACATACTACCATCATTGTGCAGAAGGGTGGTGATACACTTAATATTTACTGTGGGAGCAGCAGTCAGACTGTGAACTGGAGAGTGATTTGGGAGGCATTTTTTAACAGTGCCAGCTGATGATGCATATCAGTATAGGTGTGCACAACTCTCCGAGGTACAAGATTACAAACTGAGGTGTGATAATTCTCTTCATGAGACCGCAAGCTCACATGCAGCCCCAGGCAGTACTAAGGACAGGGTGTGGATGGTGGGGTGTTCAACAGAAGGCAGACTAGGTGCAGGGGGTTCACATGAAAAAGAAAGCCTTAATTGTGGATTAACAAGACAGCATGAACTTTGGAACTGAACAAGATCGGTATTTTGTTGTGTGACCCTGAGCAAGTCACTAAACTTCCTTGTGCTCCTAGGCCACACCTGTAAACAAGCTGTCAGCTTAGTGTGTCTCTCCTGGTTAACAAAAAACAAAATTCAGTGCATTATATAACCACTAGATCATCAGGTATTTGAAGTGTTGTATTGTAATGCAGTCTGCCAAAGAAAAAATAATCTGGATTGCAAGACATTTTCTACAAGTTAAAGTAAACAAAATGAACAAAATCATAAACTAACATGTGTATTGATCAAAATAATCCATCAGATAATACATGGTGTTGATCATTCAAACAACATTAAGTCTTGCTGTATTCTGACTAATGCAGTTAGCCCCAGCCTTTAAACTGCCCTGGAAAACAAAGGGTTAAACTTTCTATGCAGAGCATAGAATGCTGAGCTCGAGCTCAGTTGATGTCTCTGTCTGTTTCTCTTTGAAATCTAACAATCAGATTCTTACAAGCAAAAACTCACTAGCTATCCTATATGGAAATTGTAAAATGTTTACTAGCTAACTGGCAACAAAAAGTTTTGGATTCCAAAAGGAAGACTCAAGTCAGGAAACACAAAACACAAAACCAATTCAAATAAGAAGAATAACAACAAAATAAACACCCAAACAAAAAAGCAAAGGGTGTAAAGGAGCACTCCTGAGGTGCAGCACTGTGCCTGCCCACCCACTTCCCAAAAAACAGGTTCTGAGAGGGAAGGCAAGGGGGGAGGACAGACTGCATTAGTCAGAATACAGCAAGACTCCAATAGAAGAAACATAATTACTAAGGTGAGTAATTTTTTCTTCTGGTACAACAATTAAAAATAAAGAGGGAAAGAAGAACTAGTTAGCACTATAGAAATACATGTTGATCTCTGTCTCTGGCTCAAATGATGTTATCATGACTTATCACTTAACACACTTGGCAGACATCTTAGGGAGAAGCCAAGGCTGTTTTTTGAATGTGAAAGGCTGCTGTTTACATTTTTCAAAAGTTATGAAACTGTATTTATGTCATTTATATGAATGCAGTTTTTATCATACATGTAAACAGCAGCCTTTACTTTACCTCCATATGAAGCCAGATTTTCGAATTTGCAGTTTTAAAACACTACTTGTTTAGGTACCCTTTAACACTGGATCCTAAAGAAAATTATTGCTCTAGCAGTGCCCATGTTACACCTTAGTTTCAAGTAAGTAAATAAACAGAAATGACAGCAAAAAGCAGATGCAAAACAATTGCCTGTGTTTTTTTTTTTATTGTGCCATTTGGTAGGATGCAACAGAATTTGACATTTTAAAAAGCATAAACTAAAGGGACTTTACATATGTTGTAGTGCTATCCCTGCAACATTTTACTCATTTTGCTGAGTTCTTGTGTATGTATATATGACTATATATATGTTTATATGCATATTGTGAGTGTATGTGTATATTATAGTGGTGCGGTCTCACCACCATAGTTAGGGTTCAGCGGTCACTTACATACTAAAGTCAAAAGTTTGGGTGTTAATAACTTTGGACCCATTCAATGGATTTGCATGAAATGTGGTATGTGTGGTGGGACATGGTAGATCTCTTGTTTTGCCAAATTGTGTTTCAGTCAGACGTACAGTCTTTGCATACAAAAACGCTGAAAAATGTAAAATTATCCATTTTTGGAGACAGCTTTTGGGATTTTGGACGTGGCCCTGCATGGCCATTGTGTGGTATGCCACTCTGTGAGATGGCTTGTTTGAAAGAGCTTTGGTGGCCGAACAATGCCGCTTTTCATTTGGTGAAAAAATATTAAGGCATTCAAAAGTTATGCCAGTTTTAAGTTCCTATTAAAAGTCAATGGGAAAATTTATATGTATGTTTTGTGAGCAAAGAATGGGGTTCTGGCCATCTGGTCCCACCTGGCAATCAAAGAATTTGGAGCCTCGCAGTGCAAGAATCTTTGTCTCTGAGAATTTTCAAGATTCTTTGATTGTGAGGTCAGCCATTTCGTTTTTAGCGTTCTGATTGGAACAACAGAAACATCTCAGCTCAGGGATCACTCCTGAAGTAAAATTTAAATGGGTTTTACTCGGGAAGGGGGCTCCAATCTATTGAGCCATGCCTTTGGTTTCGTCCAAATTGGTAAAAAAATAGAGTTATTTGCTTTTAAAATCTTTGTTTGTGGATCGCTAATGATCTTTGATCACGAGCCTGCAAATTCTTCAATCGCGAGATTCTTTGATTGCGATCTTGCATCGCGACCTATTGTCACAAATATCTCAGCTCAGGTGTGGGCTAGGGAGACAAATGAGGGTGGGTTTTGATCAGGGGGTTCCGTTCCATTGAGGCATGCTGTTGGTTCATTTAAAATCGGTGCAATTTCTTTGATCGCGAGACTGCAAATTCTTTGATTGTGAGAGCCTTTGATTGTGATCTTGCATCGCGAGCGAGGGACAAGATGACCAGATTTAAAATGATTTTTTCTCAGCCCATGGGTGCCCTACAAACTTCAATGAGGGTGGGTTTTGCTCAGGGAGCTCCGTTCCACCCCATCTGAATAACAAAATAATGTATTAAATATCCCTGGTAGTCTAGTGGCCTCCCCATCATAATAAAATATATAAGTTTAAACCCACAGGGACTGAATACTGTTTACTGTGTCTGTCTTTGTGCACAGCTGATGTGCTTTGAGGCTGACTGCTTTCAGAGCATGTCACCAGGCTGTTTTGGGGCTGGGGAGGTTTACCTGTGTCTGACTTGGATGTTTAGATTATTCTCTGTTTAATTAGCAGGGTATTTTCTCTGTCAAATTGTCATGTAGGTCATCTTGCTGACAGAAAGGCACTCATCGCAGTAGTAGGTCAGAGCTTTTAGCTGATTGTTTGTGAGGGCACAGTTGAGCCAAACCTTCCCACCCCTCACCCCACCCACCCTGGAAATAGTTATTTTATATCTGGGGTTCTGACATCATTTCCTCAGGAGGGCAAGGTGCATATCACTGTCATATCCTCTCTAGCACACTGCACTGACAATATAAGCATACACATTATATAATATATATGTATTTCTATATAACAAACCAATCACTGTACTCAATCATGGGCAATATGGCCTGCATTATCATTCTACTTCTTTCCTGGTGCTGCTACAAGGGGAGGTTGTAGTTTGAGGTTCCCCTAAGCTTCACTGAACAGGCTGACAACTTCCTTAAAACTGCCTGTGTGACAGCTCTGCAGCTGAAAACAGGAAGCCTCAGTGTTTGCCATCCACCCTTCAGACTCAAGTTAGATAGACTCTGAGCACCCTATTCTTACCTACGCTACGCTGACATCATCCAATAATAATTCCTTACTTAGTATATGCTTTCTTCCACCCTCCCCCCAATAGGGGTGTACTACTTGCCATAATCTACTCACTGACCCTACTGTGGGTGGACAAGCTCATAGACCCATTCCCCCCAGAACCAGTGAGCAATCTATATAATATCCCTCCACATGACTTCCTTAGCAGCTACCCTATCTCAAGTATATCTAGTCTCTTAACAGAGCATGAGATCATAAAAAAGGGTGTATGCTATGACCTGCTTTACTATACGAGCAGGACGTGTCAAGGAACACCTCATCTCAATACCTTGCACTAAACTGCTCAGGTTACTAGTCTTGCTACTTCTCCTAGCAGGTGATATATAACCTAACCCTGGCCCATACGTACCCAATACCTTGGTAGCATCCCCCCAGGACCATCAATGGGCAGCCACCAAGGGTCTGAAGATAGTACATATGAACATATGTAGTCTTAGACCAAAAATACATGAAGTCCAGGCCTGGTTGGACCTCTACAAACCAGACTTACTAGCCATCTCTGAAACCTGGCTAAAAGCCCACATCCATGACCACGAGATTCAGGTCATGGCTACAATAGCTACCACAATAACAGAGAAACCAAAAAGGGTGGGGTCCTAACCTCATGCTAAAGATGCACCTCAGTACACTCTACCCCAGCAGACTAATCCTACTGCTGAGGGAGAGACATACATCCGGATAACCCTAGGGAACGCCAAACAACAAACAACTGGCTGTGTCTACCACCCACCAAAATCAGCCCTGAAATCCCTTGAAGCCATCACAAATGATACGATTACCAAGATAACAACGAGCAACTAATCCTGGGTGACTTCTAACATTAACTGCTCAGGGACCCTGGTCATGCCTTGAAGTCACTTACCCATGAAGCAGGTCTGACGCAGGTCATCTCTGAACCGACCAGACTTAATTACAAAACTGGGAACCACACAACCCTTGACTGGGCTCTGGTGTCTAACCCCACTAATATACAGAGTGCGGGCACAATGGCAGACTCCTTGAATGACCATTCCCCAATCTTCTGTATATGGAAAAACAAACCACCCAATGTCCAACCTAGAATTCTCTCCGCCAGTGACTTCTCCAAGTTCTCTGAACGACAATACAATCACTACCTAGGTAGTCTGGACTGGAACCCCATAAATCTTCTCCCTACTCTTACTGAGGCTGTGCAATACTTCCAGGATGAACTAACCACAGCAACCAACCTCTTTGCTCCAATGAAGAGAATGAAGGCTAAAGGCAGCTGCTACATGTGGATCTCTCCCTTCCTCAAAGCCCTAATGGCTACTCGGGAAAAAGCCTGGAAAAAGTTTAGACTCTCCTCCCTCCCGGCAGATCTCGCTGAATACAAAGCCCTGAGAAACAAAGCCAAGAGAGCCATAAAACTCACTAAGAGAGATTACTTAACACACCTCCAGAAAACCAGCCTGGGCAACCCCAAGCAATTCTGGAATCATATCAATGACCTGATCAAGGGCAGCAAAAAGCCTGAGTCCTGTCCCATGGAGATTAATGGTCAGCTCACAACTGACCCTTCTCAAATATCTGCTGCCCTTAACAGGCACTTCTCAGACCTCGAGGCCTACAAGACCTTCCTGTCTCCCCAGACTCTCCTCCCTACCTCAGATGAACCACCTCACATGGAAAGACCCCCATTTCACCTGAGACCGGCTAAACGCATTGAAGTACTAAACCTCCTAAGGAACCTGAAACTGAAAGGGTCAGGGGGACCCAACGGTATCAACCCTCGGCTACTCAAGGCAAGAGCTACCTCCTTAGCCTGGCCTATAACCATGCTCCTCAATTGATCACTGAGGGAAGGAGCAGTCCCTGACCTGTGGAAACATGCCAATGTTGTCTCTATTCACAAAGGGAGGCTCAGGGAAAAACTCAACTACAGGCCCATCTCCCTCCTCTGCTCACTTGCTAAGGTGCAAGAAAGAGTCATCTACAATCAACTCAGGGACTACCTGGAAGCTTATCAGCTCCTTGCCCCCTCCCAACATGGATTTAGAACAAACCATGGTACTGACACTGCCCTCAGTAACTTCACGGATGAAGTTCTCAGGGCAATGGACAAAGGGATACCCACTGGTGCAGTCTTTATAGACTTATCCAAGGCATTTGACCTTGTCGACCACAACTTGCTGCTACAGAAGCTGCAAAATATAGGCCTAGACAATCATGCCCTGAAATGGTTTGGGAGCTACTTATCAGGCAGGGCACAGAGGGTCTCATGGAAAGGGACCATGTCTGACCCACTACCCCTAAACCAGGGTGTATCTCAGGGCTCAATTCTAGGCCCCTTCCTGTTTTCCTTGTTTACCAACGACCTGCATACCCACTGTGGGGAGAGCTCGGTTGTGCAGTACACTGATGATACTGTCATTTTCCGACCCCTGCATGACGTGGTTGCCCTAGGCCCTCTACTCCAAAAGGATCTCACTTCACTAGAGACTTGGCTTTGTAAGAACAGAATGGTACTAAATGCCGACAAGACCAAGGCAATGCTATTCAGGCCAAGATCCCTGGGATTTGACAGGTCCTTATCCCTCTCCTTAACCGCACTCTCTGGTAAAGTCATTAATGTAGTTCCCTCCCTAAATACTTAGGTCTCACGTTGGATCAGAATATCACATACAAGGAACACGTGGACCAGGTGACCAGGACCCTACATCAGAAACTTGGCACCCTGTACCGACTCAGGGACCAACTCATCCCTGAAGCCAGGCTCTCCATAGCTACCAGCATCCTTCTACCCAACCTGACCTTTGCGGCCCATATTATACAGGGCATGGCTAAACAAGAGATTACCAGGATGCAAACCCTATATAATAAAATAGCTCATTTCGCAACCTTAGACCACCCAAGACATCACCACTGTGACACTTTGGCCAATCTACGTTGGCCCACATTGGTGGCCTGCCTCCAACACCCCTTGCTTGTCCAGGCCTACAAGCTTCTCAAACCCCACACTCCGCCAAGCATTGCCGGGACCATAACCCTCAAACACAACCCAAGGAACCTAAGTACCTCAATTATAATGCTATTAGAAGTCGCTAGGGTATGGACAAATGCTGGTGGAAGATCCTTTTCCTCCCAAGCAGCCTGCCAATGGAACAAGCTCCCTCCCCAGGTCCAGGCCTCCTCCTCACTCATGAACTTCTGCACCAGGCTTAAGTCCCATCTGCTGACCTCAACCGCATGCCACTGTCATGGCACTTAAAGCTCCTAAGGTATTCCACTCCTCTCCAACTCCCGACTCCTAGCTTAACCTTTCTACTACCTGCCTTATACAGACTGCTCACTAGAGGCCATGTGTAACCCCTGAATAAACTATATGTAAAGTACTACCAATTGCTTACATGTCATGATGATAACCATGCCTGTACCCATGCCTGCATCCACTGTTTTTCTTTTACCATGCCTGTATCCACTGCTTTTCTTTTAGCATGCCTGTAACCATGCCTGTATCCACTATTTTTCTTTACTGTAACCACGTCATGATGTAACTCACAATGCCTCAAATGTTCCTTATGTCCTTGTTCATTCTTATAACTTGTATTGTTATTCCAGGTCGCCCCTGAAAAAGGGACCTTCAGGGCTCAGTGGGCCTACCTGGTCACCAAAATTGAATAAATAAATAAATCACACACACACACACACACACACACAAAGAAGGTAAACAGACATGTGGGGAGTAGTGCAATGTAATGGCTGTGGGGCAGCCACCTTCTAGGAGTCTTTCTGGAGGCTGAGATGTACCCTGTTTGCAGACAACTCTCTGCCCTGAGGGAAGAATTGCCTGTCTTCAGGCCACACTAGACAGTAGTAAGGGAACCTTCCCCATCCAGGGAGCACCAGAGCCACCACCACTACCTCAGAGGTTGTGAAGAAAGCACAGCAGTTGGACCACAGTGGGCTCAGGGAGGGTAAGGGTGGTGGAATGGAGGCACACCCAGTCAGTTATTCCACTCCACAATCCATACACCATTCTGGGGAAGCATAGTTCCCCTATGGATGCACCCGCAGAAGAGACTAAGGAGGTTGCAGACAACTGTCACAAGGGAGGCCCTCATGAAGGAGGCAGAGGACACCACAGGGAAAGGAAGCAGCTCCTGGTGGGGGACTCAATTATTAGGGGGATAGAACTGGGGAGCAGGGAAAACTGAAGTACAGTGCCTGCCTGGTGCCATGGCTTGAGGGACAGGAAGTGCATCCTTAGGGATCACGAGAACAGTTGACAGAGTCTGAGCTAGATGTCATTGTCCACCTATGGACAAATGACTTGGCTCATCATGAGATTAGAGCAGTACAGAAGGACTTTGTAGAGTTGGGGAGGGGCCTAAGACAAGTAGCACACACAGTATCCTTTTCAGAGGTGCTGCCTGTCAGTGGCATGGGTGAGGCAAGGGTACTTTACACCATGCAGTTTAATGAATGGTTGAGAAAATGGTGTGGAGCACAGGGGTTTGGCTTCATTGGGGACTGGGGTTCCACCTGGAGGGACACCGGCCTATACTGACAGGATAGCCTGCTTCAGTCCAGGAAGGGAACAAGTCTTTTGGGCAATCGGTTTAAATGCTTCATTGGCAAGCTTTTAAACTACTCAAGGGGGGAGGCACTGATAAGCAGCAGGAAAATCCCAGCCTCCCCCACAAAACAGGGTACTAAATGAGAAAAAGACCAAGGTAGAAAGGTCAGTGGGGGATGATGCTACAGAAGGTAAAGCCATCAAAAAATGGAGAGCAATAAGTACCAATGCCTGTAGTATGGGTAACAAGCTTCCTGAATTAGTGGCCTTGATGGAGGAAGAACATCTGGATATCATGGCAGTCACAGAAATATGGTACACACAGAACAAAGACTGGGATGTAAACATACCAGGATACACTATCTACAGGAGGGACAAGGAGGGTAAAAGAGGAGGAGGAGTAGCTCTCTACATAAGGGAAGGAATCAAAGCAACAGAACAAAAGGGTAAACAGGGAGGAAAAGAAGCAGTGTGGGTCAATTTGGAGACAGGCAATGGCACCACAATCCGCATAGGGGTTGTATACAGACCCCCCTCTCAGGGGGAGGAAGTGGACAAGAAAATGATAGAAAGTATACTTAGAATGGCAGAAAAAGGGGAGATATTGCTGTTGGGTGATCTGAATATGCCAGATGTTAACTGGAGTGCAGTTGTAGCAGCCACTTCTAAGAGTGGGGTTATTCTAGATGCCCTACAGGGGGCATGCCTTAGACAACTAGTATTGGAACCCACTCTAGAGGGAGCAATCTTTGACCTGTTTCTCTCAAATGGAGATGGAGAGAGGATCACAGATGTAGAAGCTGGTAGCCATTTGGGAACTAGCGACCATCCAACAGTATGGTTCACAATAAACACAGCAATAGAGTCAAGCCATATAAAGGCAAAAGTACTGGACTTCAGGAGGGCTGACTTTGCCAAAATAGGTGAGTGCCTAAGGAATGCACTAGCAAATGGGCAGGAAGGAGGTGTGGAAGAACAATGGGGAATAATAAAAACTGCCATCACAGAGGTAACATGCTTTTGTGTGAAGCAAATAAACAAAACAAAACAATGTAAGAAACCACTATAGTTCTCCAAGGAGGTGGCAGTAAAGGTTCAAGAGAAAAGAAAGCCTTCAGGAAGTACAAGGAATCACAGAAGTAGCAGGACAGAGAGTTGTATCAGTTAAAGCAAAAGGAAGCTGGGAAGGCAGTCAGAACAGCAAAGGCCTGAACCGAGGAAAAGATAGCCAACTCAGTTAAGAAGGGGGATAAAACCTTTTTTAGGTACATCAGGGAGCGAAGGAAGACCAACGGAGGGATAGTGAGGCTTAAAAAAGGAGAGGGGATGGGCAGAGGGTGACGGTTAAAAGGCAGAGATACTAAGCAACTATTTTTGCTCAGTATTTACAAATGAAGAGGGGGAGGTACCTAAAACAGACAATAGAAACACTCTGGATACAGAAGTTGATACCAGCCCATTTACAGAAGAAAGGGTTCTGAAAGAACTCTGAAAACTGAAGGTGGACAAAACAATGGGCCTGATGGGCTTCATCCCAGAATTCTAAATGAACTAAGGGTAGAACTAGTGACACTACTGACTACCCTCTTTAATAAATCATGGGAGGATGGGTGGTACCTGAGGACTGGAGGATAACAGATGTGATTCCCCTTCACAAAAGTGGGAGCAGGACAGAAGCAGGAAACTACAGACCTGTTAGTTTAACCTCAGTGATAGGGAAAATTATGGAATCACTTCTGAAGGAAAGAATTGTTGAGTACCTAGAGGCCAGAGGGGCACAGGACCCAAGGCAGCATGGATTCACATTGGGAAGGTCATGCCAGATGAATCTAATAGATTTCTTTGACTGGGTGACCAAAGTAGTAGATCAGGGAAGGGCTGTGGACATGGCCTACCCAGACTTTAGCAAGACATTTGACACAGTCCCACAGAAAAGATTAATATACAAGTTAGCCAGCCTGGGAATGGGTCCCAAGATGATAGCCTGGGTAAAGAATTGGCTGGAGAATAGGACACAGAGGGTAATAGTAAATGGAGTCCACTCTGAAGAAAGGGGGGTTACTAGTGGGGTACCACAGGGTTCAATATTAGGACCGGTTCTCTTCAATGTCTTTATAATTGACATTGCAGAGGGACTTGAAGGAAAAGTATGTCTCTTTGCAGATGACTGAAAGATCTGCAACAGATTTGATGCACATGGTGGGGTGGAAAGAATGAGAAGGGACTTGGCAGTGTTAGAGGAATGGTCAAATATATGGCAGCTTAGATTCAATGCTAAGTGCAAGGCAATGCACCTGGGAAACAAAAATCCAGGTGAAGAGTACACAATGGGGGTGAGATACTAACAACAACAAAAATGGAAAGGGACCTGGGGGTAGTCATATCAGATGACTTAAAGGTGGGCAAGCAATGTGAGAGGGCAGTGAGGAGGGCTGGGGGGATACTGGGATGCATAGGGAGAGACATCAGCAGTAGAAAACAGGAAGTTGTTATCCCTCTGTACAGACAGCTTATGAGACCCCATCTGGAGTACTGCATGCAGTTCTGGAGACCCAATCTCCACAAGGACACAGGCAGGATGGAAGCTGTCCAGAGGAGGGCAACTAAAACGGTGCAGGGTCTGCACTGGAAGACATATGAAGATAGACTAAAGGAGCTTAATATGTGTAGCCTCGAGGAAAGGAGGGAGAGGGGGGACATGACAGAAACTTTCAAGTACCTCAAGGGAATCAACAAAGTCCAAGAGGGTAGCATCTTTCAAAAAAAAGAGGTGTGCAAGAACAAGGGAGCACAATTTGAAGATAGAGGGGGCGGCTCAGAGGTAATGTAAGGAAGTATTTTTTCACAGAGAAGGTTGTGGATGCATGGAACGGCCTTCTGGAGGAGGTTGTGGAGTCAAAAACAGTGGTCAAATTCAAGCATGCATGGGACAGTCATAAGGCAGTTCTGGGGGGGAAGAAAGAAGTAGGCTGCTGGTTAACTAGGATCTGCTGCTTATCCATTAGGTAGGGAAATGGGCAGACTGGGTGGGCCAAGCGGTCCTTATATGCCATCAAATTCTATGTTTCTGTTTCTGTGTTAATTATGTGTATTGTCCTGGTAGTCGAGTGGCCCCCCAATGTGTATTTTTTTACATCCCTAGTAGTCTAGTGGCCCCCCAAGCTGTATAAAATATTCATTACTGTTCATATCCCTGGTAGTCTAGTGGCCCCCCTATCTGTATGAAATAATATTCATTGTACACATCCCTGGTAGTCTAGTTCCCCCATCATAATAAATAAATAATTAGTTACTATTTCCTGATAGTCTAGTGGCCCCCACCCCCCAACCAGCCATGCCATCCCGCGCTGCACCTCCCACCCTTCCCCAGCCAGCGACTGGCAAGTCCACCTTTCCCCTCCAATGCTTGTTAATGATTGTGCATTATGATCGTGAATGCAAAGAGGCACTCAGAAATATTTTCAGCACATCTCTTTGCATTAGTGCTCATAATGCACACAGTCGGTGGCTAGCAGTGGAGGTGAGAGGTGGGCTGTGCCAATCACCTGCTGTGGAAGGGTGGGGAGTGCTGGGTGGGCTGGCATGGCTGGGTGGGGGGTGAGGACCACTAGACTACCAGGAAATAGGAAATCATTATTTATTTTATTATGATGGAGGAGGGGCCACTAGACTACCAGGGATATGTACAATGAATATTTTTTCACACAGATTGGGGGGCTACTAGACTACCAGGGATATGAACAGTAATAATTATTTTATAGCTTGGGGCCACTTGACTACCAGGGATGTAAAATATACATGATGGGTCATTAGACTACCAGGATATTACACATGATTATATATTTTATTATGATGGGGGGTACTAGACTACCAGGAATATTTAATACATTATTTCTATTATTCAGATGAGGAAGAACAAAGCCCCTTGAACAAAACCCAGCCTCATTTAACTTTGTAGGGCACCCCTGGGCTGAGATAAAACATTTTAAAATCTGGCCATCTCATCCCTCACTCTTTGTTCATGAGCGAGCAATTTCTTTGATCATGACCCTTCAAATTCTTTGATCATGAGATTCTTTTATCACGATCGTGCATTGAGTGAGGGACAAGATGGTCAGATTTAAAATTCCTTTTTCTCAGCCCATGGGTGCCCTACAAACTTCAATGAGGGTGGATTTTGCTCAGGGGGCTTCGTTCTGCCCCATCTGAATAACAAAAATAATATATTAATTATTCCTGGTAGTCTAGTGACCCCCCATCCTAATAAAATATATAATCATGTGTAATATCCTGGTAGTCTAGTGCCCCCCAATGTGTATCTTTTTACATCCCTGGTAGCCTAGTGTCACTAAAGTCTATTTTTTTTATAAAAAAAAATAGAAATTAACAAATCAGAAAATGAGATGTTGATAGACTTAAGTAGCCCTGATTTACTTGAACTAATTAATAAAGAAGTGAGTAAAACAGTGAAGAACATCAGAGAAACTAGAGAAACAAACAATAGGATTGCACAGAAAATTAAAGATCTTAAACAAAGTATGAATCAAACAAAAGTGGGTGGGGAGACCCAAATGAAAATAGAGTTATTGAAAAAGATGATCTCAGTAGTAAAAATCCAGTTGAGGATGTAAGACAGAGTTGGGGGGGAGGAGAAGAAGACAATGAAGGTGATAATACTCCACATATATGCCCCATAACAATGGATTCTTTCTCCTATAATACTCTATCCTCTGTGTAACCTGATACAGGCTAATATTTTGTTATATGAACAGTTGGTTTCAATTAAACAGGATTTAAATTTTCTAAAGGGGGTTTGCTTAGAAAATAGATAATTTACATTAAGAGGTTTAGATCATTAATGGAGAGAAGGAGTGGTTAGTGATGTTTGGGAAAATGAGAAAAAGTTAAATAAACCCCTGTTAGGGAATGAGGTAAATAAATTCTATAAACATCAGGGAGAGTTCTGTTTATGGGAATAAGGAAAGGAAAGAAGGGGGATGTGATATAATAAGAGAAGGGGGTTTAGAATCAACAACATTAGGGGAGGGTTCTGAGTTTATTATGCTACCACAGGAAGAATGGAGGCATGGAAGTATTGTAAGAGACATGACAAAGGGCAATGAATCAGTATGGCAAAAAGGATTGGAGCAAGAAAAGATAATAGAAAATAACAAAAAAGAGAAAAAAGATAGTAAAGTATCAGAACTGGTTTTGGATAGATCCTATTCTGTGGATATAGGGGGGATGGATAATAAAACAAAGAAAAAACAAGAAAGGAACAAAAGAGAAATAGGCAAATGTAGCTGTAAAGGTAAAACTTTAAACCAGAAAAATCAGAATAATAATAAAAAAAAGAAATTAACAAGATTGAGGAAAAGAAAAAGAAGGTAAATGAACCAAAGTTGGGAAGAGAAGATCCAGAAAGTAAAGGACCTAAACTTCTGGAAAATAATCAAAAAGAGCTGGAAGATGAAATAACCAGAGAGAGACAGAACAGGACTTTGGATATCATTTTGAGAAGAACATTAGAAACTGAATATGTGTTACCTATACATAGGGTTGGTATTATTCCAAATGAGACTGAGGAACAACTAGAGAGACATATGAAAGCCTGTTTACAAATGATTTTTTGTGATCATGATCACCAACTACAAATGTTGGAACATATGAGTATTATACGACCATTTGAAGACAAAGAAATGATTTTATTAATATCTGACCAGTACTTTGTACTGAAGGTCGTTGAAAATCAAAGGAGTAAACTGGGGAACGTAGGCTTTCTAGCTGAAAGTATAGTTAGTATAAAGTTGTTTCCAGACTATTATGAGAAAAGGAATAAAGACAAAGAAGAACAGGGCTGGTTAATATCAATTTTTGGCATAAACAATTTCCTTAATGAAAACAAAAGGAATGTGAGGAGAAAGATGGTTGAATTGCTACAGACCATGTTAAAATGGGGAGATTTGAACAACAAAATTAAAAAAGTGGTAAGATGAGAAGATAATTGACAATTGACAATGTGGATTAATAATAGAAGCCATTATGATTTAATACTGTCTAAAAAAAAACAAATCCTGGATAATATAGACATTAATATAAAGGGAGACACCATCTTGGATGAAGCCAAGCCAGAAAAGTATGAGTCTGTGTATTGGTTAAATCTAATACAGGTGACAAATTGTTTCCAGATATTACAGTAATTAAATGATGAATGAAGGTTAAGTGGTAATCTAGGTATAGAAGCAGACAAAACTAAAAATGTAAAGGAAAAAAAAAGACAAACATGGGAAAATGATATCCTGGAATGTGTCAGGAATAAGAGACAAGATAGTTAACCCTACATTTTTGAGATATGTAATGGAGTTTGATATCATATGCTTCCAAGAGACCTGGAGTGCAGATGAGATACAACTTAATGGGTACAAAGCATTTAGGAAACAGGCTAAGAAGGGGAAAAATATGGGAGATTAATAGGGGGATTGGGTACATGGATAAAGATTTCTAAAGAAATTAAAACTGGTGAAATGATTATAGACTCGGATTATATTTTAGGGGTAATAATTGTAAGTAAAGAAAATACATGGTTACTGTTAAATGTTTATTTGCCACCACCAAATTCAAGGTATAACAACATAAATACCCTATCTCTGTTAATCAGAATAATAGATAGTTGGGAGAAAGAAAAATCTTATAGTGGAGTAACAGTTGTGGGAGACTTGAATGCTAGGGTAGGACATAAAATTAACATGCCTAAAGATATAAGAGAATTATTATTTACAGTGGACTAAAAGGAGATCAGATCAATGAAGAATAAGATAGTGTCTGCCAGGTGGAAGGAAATTTGTAGTAAGTTGCAACAAAGAAATTTCACAATAATCAATGGTAGGACTAAAGGTGACACAGTAGGAGAATATATGTACATAGGTAAAAGAGGGTAATCAATAATAGACTTATGTTTGGCAAATATAAATGCAATTTTAAGAATAAGAGATTTACAAGTGGGTGGAAGGGCAGAGGGAGAACATAGCCCTTTAGAGATCAAGTTTGATCTAACAGTCAAGACACAATTATCCACAGCAAGAAAAGAGCTATCTAGGACTAGAATTGGAATTAAATGGGATCTGATTGACAATTTAAATTCAAATAAATTAATAATAGATAGTGGTATAAGAGAAAAAATAATAGAGATAAGTGAGGAAATAGAAGAGATGGACGTTCTCAAGAATTATGAGGATGCCATGAAACATCTAACCCAATTAATAAAAAAAGTTATGTATGTGAAAAAAGAGAGAGAAGTCAGTGGTATAAAAAAGATTGTGAAGAGATAAAAAAGGGAATTAATAGACTGGCAAGACTATTTAGAAAAATTAATGATCAAAAACTGAGGATATAACTAGTAAAAGCTAGAAAAGAGTATCGCTTATTGTTGGCGAGTAAGAGAGAGAGAAACACAGAACCAGGCTATGGGAAGAATTGGAAAAGGTTGTTAGTCAAAAACATCAGAAAACATTTTGGAAAATGATGGGGAAGGTTGCAGCTCATTTGGTGAGGATATAAAATGTCATATTGAACCACATAAATGGGAAAAGTACTATAGATCACTTTCTTCGATACTTCCATACAAGAGCAATTATGGAAAGTGGGGAATTGGAATGTTCTTAAACAGGAAATAAGAGAATATCAAATATATAATGCACTGATGGAAGTTCAGAAACACAAAGCACCTGGACCAGATGGAATACCAGTGGATATTATATTAAGTGATGTACAATTATGGATTCCAGTACTTAAAAAGTTGTTTGACTATGTATTTAAGACAGGTGAAATAATTACTACATGGAAAGAGAACATAATAAAACCCATTTTTAAGAAGGGAGATAGCAATAACCCTAAAGTCTATAGACCAATAAGTCTGATTGATAATACACAAAAAATCTTTAGTAAGATATTACAAAAATGTAGGGATGGGCGGATATCCGATCCGATAAATAAATCTGGTTGGATTTTGCACTTTCTGACCCAATCCAATCAGAAAAGTTATTGTATTGAATATCGTGACAGATACTCAATTTCAAGTCCTGACTGATGTGAAGGAAAAGGTATGGAGCACCTGTCCTACTCAACTGTTCACATCATGGAGTGATTACGGCTGCCATATATTACATATCCAGAGGGAGAGGGGAGTTGGACATTTTTACTTGTATTGAGACTAGTACCTACCACCCTCCTGTGTCACTCATGTAACCCAGCTTTCACAGAAATGCACTGCCTGTCAATATAACAAAGAAACTGCAGAAACTGCAAAAAGTATATTTTTTCCTTTGCCTCCCCTTCCCATGCAACCCACTGTCCCATTTGCTTCACTCATGAAAAGCAGCCTGTCAGACTTTCACAGATTCAGTTATAAAAACAGTGTAACTCCCTGTCATTTTCCCATTGTATTTAACAATTGAAATGACATGGGAAAACAATTGTCTTCATAATCCAGCGTGTCACCTTTTTTAAAACAGACCAGATGCCACTTACCAATATCAGGCTTCCATGATTGACTTCAGTCCCTGATAGGTAGTGTTGACTGGCAGAGTATTTCAGCCTTTCTAGATCCCGCAGCAGCAGCACAGCTGTTTTACTCTAGTCTTGGTACTGGTTTTGATGAGGTGGGTCGCAATTAGGCAGACATGGGGTGAGGAATGTTATAATTAAAGGGCATTTGTACCTCTGCTATCCGATCCAATAAATACCTGACCTGGTCAGATAGCGCCTTGTGATTATCCGGATCCGATATCCGGAAATTTTTTGCTATCCACCCACCCCTACAAAAAAGGATTATTTCATGGATAAAGGAGTTTAAAATAATAGATGAGGCACAGGCAGGATTTATTGTAGGGCATGCAATGGTCAATCAATGCTTTGCCCTATCCCATATAATTAATAAGTATATTTACATAAAATATCAAATACTTTATTATGTGTTTGTCGATTTGAGAGCAGCATTCAATAAAATTAAAAGAGACAAGTTGTGGATTGTTTTGGAGGAATATGGGATGGAAAAGGACTTGATTGACCTAATAAAAAGGCTTTATACAGATAACTGGACATGTACAACATATAATAATAAGGGTGATAAGACAAAAACATTTAGAACAAATATGGGTTTGAGACAAGGGTGTGTGCTCTCTCCCATATTGTTCAACTTATATTTAAATAAAATACTTATGGAAATGTATGACAAGGAATTACACATGCAAAAATTTGGAGAAAGATGTTGCCCATATTTGGCATTTGCGGATGACGTTGTTCTAGTGTCTACAAGCTATTTTCAAATAAAAAGAAGCATTGAAAAATTTGATAATACATGTAAAACAATTTCATTGGAGATTAATTATGCAAAAACAAAATATATGATTTTTAATAGAACTATAAGAAAGAGAAGAATGTGAGGTTAATAAATGACTGTAATATCATAGAAAGGGTTCAGAGTTTTTGCTACTTAGGTGTAACCATTACTTACAATTTAAAATGCAAATTACATAGTAGATGTATAATAGATAAAATGAGGAGATTTGTGCCTATGGTAGAAAAATGTGCCTACCAGTATGCTGGACAGTCTGTTAAAGGACTTCTCAAAGTATTAAATGCAAAATTAAGAAGTCAAATTCTTTATGGAGCAGAAACTTTGGGTGTAGATGAAAAGGAAACAAAGGGCTTAGAGGTGATATTAAATAAAACGTATAAAAGAACATTGGGATTATCAATGGGGGCATCCTCTGCCCTGACTAGAATAGAGTAGGGCAATTACCCATTAGATGTAATATTGTACAGAGATTAGCTTGTTACTGGACTAAGGTGTATGGAATTAATGAAGAGAGATTACCCAGAATATGCCTAGAGTGATCATTAATATATAGTGCTAGGGGGTTTGTGTATCCAGTATTATATGCTTTAGATGAAATTATAAAACCTTATGGCCTTCTAGATTGCTTGGTCAATAGCCTGATTATACCCAGAAAAGATATAGAAATTTATATAACGAGAAGAATTCAAGACACATTTATACAAAACGAGATGGAAATTTGTAAACATGCAAAAATTAGCAAATGGTTGGCAAAAAACCAAAAAATATATTTTTCATTGGAACCTTATATAACAATAGTAAATGATCCAAAAAAAGGAAATCATTAACAAGATTTCTCTTTGAATATTTTGACTCACAGAAACTGAGAGGCACATTTACTAAGCAACAAGAAGGTCTTTGTGAATCTAAATTAGGGGAGGATGATTTATTACACATTCTGATATTATGCCCATTATACAGTGCCTTCAGAAAGTATTCACCCACCTTGGATTTTGTCACATTTTGTTGTTACTACCAGAATTGTTAATGCATTGAAATACTTTCTTTTCCCCTTGATTCACACAGCATACTCAACAATTTAAAGGGGCAAAAATATTCGTATTGTGTAACAAAAATGTATGAAACATTAAAAACTGAAATATCTTGTTTACTTAAGTATTCACCCCCCTGAGTCAATACTTTGTAGAACACCTTTGGCAGCCATTACAGCTTTGAGTCTTCTTCGGTATGTCTGTATCAGCTTTGCACATCTGGATTTTGGGATTTTCACCCATTCTTCCTTGCAGATTTGCTCAAGCTCTGTCAAGTTGGATGGGGAGCATCGGTCAACCGCAATCTTTAAGTCTTTCCACAGATTCTCAATGGGATTCAAGTCTGGGCTTTGGCTGGACCACTCAAGGACATTCACCTTCTTGTTCTGAAGCCACTCCAGTGTTACTTTGGCTGTATGCTTGGGGTCGTTGTCCTGTTGGAACATAAATCTTCACCTCAGTCCAAGGTCTATTGCAGACTGATGCAGGTTCTCCTCAAGGATGTGCCTGTATTTGGCTCCATTCATTGTTCCCTCTATCCTGACAAGTGCCCCAGTCCCTGCCACTGAAAAGCATCCCCATAACATGATGCTGCCACCACCATGCTTCATGGTAGGGATGGTGTTACAAGGGTGATGAGCTGTGTTCAGTTTGCGCCAGGCATGGCACTTTGCATTCAGGCCAAAGAGTTCAATTTTTGTTTCATCAGACCAGAGAATCTTTTGCTACATGGTCTCAGAGTCTGCCACGTGCCTGCTTGCAAACTCCAGGCTTGCTATTATGTGGCCTTTTCTCAGGAGTGGCTTCCGTCTAGCCACTCTCCCATAGAGGCTACATCTGTGAAGTGCTGCAGAGATTGTTGTCCTCTGGACAGGTTCTCCCATCTCAGACGTGGAACTTTGTAGTTCTGTCAGGGTAGTCATTGGGTTCTTGGTCACTTCCCTGACCAAGGTCCTTCTTGCCCGGTTGCTCAGTTTGGGAGGACGGCCTGCTCTAGGAAGAGTCTGGGTGGTTCCATAATCTTTCCATTTCCTAATGATGGACCTGACTGTGCTCCTGGGAACTTTCAACACCCTAGAAATGTTTTTATACCCTCCCCCAGATCTATGCCTCCTCACAATTCTATCACGGAGTTCTACGGACAGCTCCTAGGTCTTCATGGTAGAATTTCTGCTCCAACATGCACTGTCAACAGTGGGACCTTATATAGACAGGTGTATTTCCTATGAAATCATATCAACCATTTGAACTGACCACAGGTGGACTCCATTCAAGTTTTAGAGTGATCTCACAAGGAAATTGGATGCACCTGAGCTCAGTTTGGAGTGTCATAGCAAAGGGGGTGAATACTTATCAACTCAAGACATTTCAGGTTTTTATTTTAAATTACATGTACAAAAAATTCCAGAAGTTTCATTCCACTTTGACATTATAGAATAATTTGTGTAGATACGTGACAAAAAAATCCCATATAAATGTATTTTCATTTGAGTTTGCAACATCACAAAGTGTGACAAAATCCAAGGGGGGTGAATACTTTCTGAAGGCACTGTACAAATTTGAGAGACAGTTTTTTGGGGGGAAATATATTGTAAATGATGGCTATGGCTCCAAATCTCCAATTAAACAGTTTACTTAAAAATATGAATGCAAGACAGTTGGTAAATTTAACAACATTTTTAAGTATTATTGAAAGAAAAAAACATTTAATAAAAGGTGTGAGGAAGATTTAGGGATATAAATATGATATATATATATATATATATATATATATATACAGTGGCGTGAAAAAGTATTTGCCCCCTTCCTGATTTTCTCTATTATTGCATATTTGTCACACTGGATGCTTTCAGGTCTTTAGACAAAATATAATATTAGATAAAGGGAACCTGAGAAGACAAATAACACTTTTTTTTACTTATTTCATTTATTTAATGAAAAAGTTAACCAACACCAACTGGCACTGTGTGAAAAGTAATTGCCCCTAGTTAAATCAACCCAATTAAAGGGATAATTAGAGTCAGCTGATTGAACACAGCCAGGCTTGATTACAGCCAGCCCTGCTCAATATAAACCTCACTTATTTCGGCCCTTACCATCAGAGTCACATTGCCAGCAACAAGATTCAACAAGCACATTATGCCATGATCAAAGGAAGTTCCTGAAAAGATCAAAAACATTTTGTTGCCCTCTATCAGTCTGGAAAGGTTACAAAGCTATTTCTAAGGCTCTGGGACTCCATCGAACCACAGTGAGAGCCATAATCTCAAATGGAGAACACTTGGAACAGTAGTGAACCTTCCCAGGAGTGGGCGGCCTGCCAAAATTACTCCAAGGCGAGGTAAAATCATCCAAGAAGTCTCAAAGGATCCTAAAACAACATCCAAAGAACTGCAGGCTTCTCTTGCCTCAGCTAAGGTCAGTGTTCATGACTCCACAATCAGAAAGAGACTGGGCAAAATGGGCTTCATGAGAGTAGCAAGGCGGAAACCACTGCTAACCAAGAAGAACATAAATGCTCGTATCTCATTTGCCAAGAAGCACCTGGATGATCCATAAGCCTTTTGGGAAAATGTTCTATGGACAGATGAGTCCAAAGTGGAACTTTTTGGACAACATGGATCCCATAATGTCTCGCGTAAAGCAAACACAGCATTCCACAGTAAGAACACCATACCAACAGTCAAACATGGTGGTGGTAGTGTGATGGTGTGGGGATGCTTTGCTGCCTAAGGACCTGGATGACTTGCCATAATTAAAGGAACCATGAATTCTGCTCTGTACCAGAAAATTCTTAAGGAGAATGTCCAGTCATCCTTCCGTCAGCTGAAGCTGAAGCGTAGTTGGGTCATACAGCAAGACAATGATCCAAAACACAAAAGCAAGTCCACATCAGAATGGCTGAAAAGAAGTAAAATTAAAGTTTTGGAGTGGCCTAGTCAAAGTCCAGACTAAACCCAATAGAGATGCTGTGGCAGGACCTGAAATGAGCAGTTCGTGCTTGAAAACCTACCAAATGTTACTGAATTAAAGCAGTTCTATGAGGAAGAGTGGGTTAAAATTCTCCACAGCGATGTGAAAGACTGATATTGAATTATAGGAAGTGTTTGGTTGCAGTCATTGCAGCTAAATGTGGCGTAACCAGTTATTAAGTGTAAGGGGACATTACTTTTTCACACAGTGCCAATTGGTGTTGGTTAACTTTTTTTCATTAAATAAGTGAAATAAAAAAAAAAAAACAAGTGTTATTTGTTCACTCAGGTTCCCTTTATCTAATATTACATTTTGTCTAAAGACCTGAAAACATCCAGTGTGACAAATATGCAATAATAGAGAAAATCAGGAAGGGGGCAAATACTTTTTCACACCACTGTATATATATATATATATATAAATGAATCAGGAGAAGATTGACTTTGTGTTTTAATAATAAAATTATGAATCATATCATTGAGAAAGTTTGTATAATAAAGTTAAAAATAAATATAAAAAGTAGAAGACAATAATATAGTAATTAAATTTTTGTATTTGTAAATTATTGTTCATGTACATGACAAATGAATGAATGTGATATAGACAATGTTTTAGTTGTATTGACAATTTTGGTTGTTACAACAATAAATTTTTACTACTACTACTACTACATTCAGTTGTATGTCAATATAATGGCTTAATAATTTTTGAAGTTGTTGACATGTCCTTCCTTGTCTCAATGTTGTTACCTTGTATGCATTTGACTTTGTTGCACTATGTATTTTTCTCTTGGATTTTATACTCTTATTGTATTCCATGTCCCCGTTCTCATAGGACACATCTGGAAAAAAGCTATTCATAGCTCAGTATGCCTTTCCTGGTGAACCTTTTTCAAATAAATAAGAATAAATAGTTTACTATATCATATGATGTACATGTCATGGGATGGCACAGCGCCACACTGAATAAAATACGGTGTCCCTGATTTTGATAATTTGTCCCTGATTTTTGAGGGGACTGTCACTGATTTTGGGCCTAGCAGGTAGAGAGGTATGGGCTGTCTACTGTTTGGAGGGAGGGCTGTTGAGTGTTTGTGTGTTCAGGATGGTGACACAGTTTTCCTTTGGCAGACATGGAACACGATGAGGGACTGATGTGTCTGTATCTTGTTTCAGCAGCAATGGAACAGGCAAAATGTGAATACCTCAGATGCCTTTTTTTAATATGGTGCCTCCCTGTCAACCTTACCTTCTGCTTAGCTTTTCTTCTATTCATTGGCATACAGTCACCATCTCTGCAGCTTGCCTTCTTCCCCAACACATGCCAGTGAATACAGTTCTACTTCTGCTATCTGAATCAGCACGATCCAGGCCACAGAAACATGTTTAAATACTCATTCATCTAAAGCAGTATACTCCCTCAATTGTTGTCCTCCAGGAAACTCATCTTTGTACCCTGCACATCTCAAACCTCCATAGGCAGTGGGTGGGCCAGGCCTTTGGATTAGGCCCTGATGCAAAAAAGTCTGGCATTGTAGTACTGGTTGCTAGAAACACCCCACTCCAGATGCTGGAACAAATATCAGGCACTCAAGGGAGATGTGTAATACCAAAAGGTGTTCTAGGCTGAACCACAGTTGTGTTAGCAAATATTTATGGTCCTAATTGCTGTAACCCATCCTTCTTTACCTCCATATTAGCTCACTTAGCTAATTGGTCCCAATATCTACTTGCCTTGAAGGGAATGGAAAGTGGTGACAGACATGGATCTGGACAGATACTATGCCCCAAGGAAAGGCCTGTCACCAAACCAATAGGCACGAAGAGAAATCCTTGACTCGTTCCATTGCACAGACCCATGGACATTGTTTTATTCCACCCAGAGGGATTATACCTTCTTTTCCATATCACATGGCACCAACTCTAGACTGGCTTATTTCCTTATTAGCCTACACCTTACGCCTAGGCTGCGTTGGCTGTGGAGATTTTCCAATAAGTGATATCTGATCACTCCCCTGTGCAACTTTCCTCGACACTAGATTACATTGTGGAGGTACACAAGACTTGTGAGCTTAACAATCCCTCTTTAATACACCCTAAAAAGTTAGAATCCCTCAAATTATTTACAAACACATTGCTTAGGGAGATTACAGGTACATTTACCTGGGCTACCGTTCTCTGGAACATGTTTAAATGTGCCATTAGGGAGGAATCATCCACTTTACATCATGGCAAAAAAAGCTCAACTAGGAAAATGCCTCTTCCCTCCATGCCTGCATTAGAACTACTGTAGTAAGATATCCCTGTCCAGTAACACTGCTCCAGACATAAGACAGGAGCTCGGTGTCCTCTGAGAGAGATATCTTGAACTCATCAGGGAAAAGGCAGAGTTAGTCTTTTTTAAAGCTAAAATCCAGGTGGTGGGGTATTCAAAAGGGTTACACCATGCACAACCCACCAATGCAACCCAGCACAATATTCAAAGGGGCATGTTGCACTGCGTAACTCCCGATGTGCTGGGACACATCAGTAATGTATGCAGCACAAGTGGGGGGGGGGTGCCCATGCATATGCAGCACATCCCGATATTCAGCCCAGGATGTGTGGCTCATATGCTGGCACAACCCAACCTTGCGCCACTCAGAAGGGTGCAAACTTGTGCCTGGGAAAACCAGGAGCAAGTTCTGACCACCCACAGGCAAGCTGCCATATTGCAGAGTGCAACACGGCAGCCACCAGCTGTGGGTGGCCACCGGCCCACCCAGAACACTGTCCACTAGCCCCCTGTCAGGGAGCATTGTAGCCCCCCCGCCCGATCATGGGCATAAGATACAAATATCCCTGGTGGTCCAGTGGAACCCCCCCAGTGCCTGATGGTGGGCTGAAATCGCAAACGCACTCCTGGTGATCCAGTGCTACCTCCCACCTGCCCACTATGGTCCCCACCACCCAGCACCCCCCCAGTCAGCAGTGGGTGGTGGCACCCTGTCGCTGCTGCCTGGCCACCCACCAACTGACAGCATATAGTACTATCCATACACCTATTAATCCTCACTGCGTGAGCCAATGGGCATATAGACCATACTGTACTATACAGGCCAGATATGTGAATGAACACATACTGCACATACTGTATGCTGAACAGTACTGTACACTGAACAGTACTGTATGCTGTCAGTTGGTGGGTGGCCAGGCAGCATGCAGGACGGGTGCTGCCACCCACCGCTGACTGGGGGGTGATGGGTGGTGGGGGACCACAGTGGGTGGGTGGGGAGGTGGGTACCACTGGACCACCAGGAGTGTGTTTGTGATTTCAGCCCATGATTGGCATTGGGGGGGTTCCACTGTACCACCAGGGCATTTGTAACTTATGCCCACAATCAGGCGATAGCGTGCAGTTCACTGGACCACCGGGGATAATATTAATATATGCCCATGATCAGGCAATGGAGAGCGGTCCACTGGACCACCAGGGATAATCGTAACATATGCCCGTGACCGGTGTACAGGTGCAGGGTCCGCCAAGGGACTGCAGGGTGTCAGTCCTCAATGACTGCAGCCTGGCAGGGCACCAGGCACAAGTCACCAGGGATCAGTGCACCACATGCAGATGGGGCCATAATGACATGCAAATGGCCCCATTTGCACCTTGCATGTATAATGGCCTCATTTGCATGCACAGTGCTGAATATAGCAGTTGATGCACCTAGCACAACTACACTTGTGCTGGCGCAACCCCTGGCTCCCCTCCTGCCACTTGTGCTGGCACAGTGCCACTGTGTTGTGTGCAGTGCATGCACCCTCAGTGTCATATTCAACAGTGCTGAGCCATGGTGCAGCACCGTTGAATATCATATGGTACATGCTCCAACGCAGTCCAGTTGTGCTGGGCCAAGGTTTGCGCCCCTGCCTGGTGCAGTCTGAATATCCCACTCCAGATGTTTCATGGAGCACATAAAATGGGCAGGCTACTCACCCTACACATTAGGTGACAGGAAACACAGAGAACAATCAATTTGTCAGTGGATCTGGACACCAGGGAAGTACTCACAGATCCTCAACATATAGTTTATGCCTTTCAAGAATACTACCCTAAATTGTATAATTTGAAAGCCTCATCCAGCTCAGCTGAGGACATAGAGGCATACCTCAGTTCTCTTCCCTTACCCTCTCTCACCCCTGAACAGCAAGAGTAACTGAACCAGACCCTCACAATACTCAAAATCCAACAGACTATCAACACTGTGGCATTAGACAAAAAGTCAGGGTGGGATGCATTTTCCATCAACTTTTACAAGGTCCTCAGTGCTGAAATGTAGTAGTGGTAGTAGTAAAACCTTTATTCTAATATCCAGAAAGGGATAACCAAATTGAGCCAGGGCTCATTTACAATGGGGTCCTGTGTGCATAAAAAGTGACAGGTTACACATATATAATGTACAAGAAATAAAGAATATTTACAGAATTTACAATCAATGTATAATGAAACATGATAACATGATTATGGAGACTTTTAGACACATTGATCACAGCAAACCTTAGGCAGGACAGCATTTTTCATTAGCCATAGTTTTATAGAGCTACAGGATGGGACATTTGTTTGTAGCCATTATTGACATGGTAGATTATTTCATAAGTTAGGCACTAAGCAGATACAATTTGAATCTTGTTTTTCTGTTTTCATAACTGGCACTTCATATTCAATCAATTTAGCCATACATAGGCCACTCTTTACATTCCTAACCTTTACTATTTCTGATAGGTAAGCAGGTACTTTGTTAAAATAATATTTAAAAATCAAATGGTCATGTTAATATTTCGACATTCAGCTAAGTTTGTCCAATTTAGAGCTCTATAAAGGGTGCAATGGAGGGTATTCCTTGGAACATCAAGGATATATCCAGCAACTGTATTATAGATCCCATCCAATCTATGAAGCAAAAATCCTGTTGCCCTTCAAACAGAATATTCCCATAATCGAACAGGGAAATAACCATCGGATTAACTTTTTTTAGTCTTACATCCTGTGGAATATACTCTCTATATTTAATTAAACACTCTAGCTTTCTGTTTAATTTACTAATTAAAGAGTCTATATGAATATTCCACTTACACTGACAGTTGACCCAGACCCCCCCAAATATTTATAGAAGTCAACTAGGTAGAGCTTACGTTTGTCTAAGATGTTTATTTTCAAGACTTGCTTAACTGTATCTGGTTTGTTGCTGAATAATATAAGCTATGATTTTACAGAATTTAACACCAGACCATGTTTACAAAAATAATCTTGTAGCTTGCCAAAGTCACTCTGGAGTGCTTTCTGTATTTAGTCTATTGATCGACCCTCAATATACAAAATAGTGTCATCTGCATATAAATAATGTCGGACACCCCCCAATAGGTGTCTGATATCATTCATATACATATTAAACAGTGTAGGTCCCAGTACTGACCCCTGGGCCCCCCCGTTTCGATAGTTACTGTAAGTAGCCAGATTTGAAAGTATTGTTCAATGTTACTTCTTGTTGTCTTCCAGACAGAAAGTCATGGAACCATTTTAATGTCTCATAGCTGAGGCCTATAGATTGCAACTTATTGATGATAACGTTATGTTTCAAAGTGTCAAAATTTTTCAACAAATCTATGAATATGGCCCTGACCATGAGACCCTTGTCCATGGCTACCTGTATATCCAACACAATGTTTACTAAAGCAGTGGAAGTGTTATTAAATGCCCTAAAACTTGATTGATATGTACTATATAACTTATGATCCTCTCAGTGCTGATTTAACTGTTGAACTAATAACTTTTCAAAAATTTTGGAAATAACAGGAAATAATGACATGGGCCTGTAATTGCTCATATAATTTTTCTGGCCAGTTTTGTAAATAGGAATAACATTTGCCGGTTTCCAGGCTTGAGGAAAAACACCAGTTTGCAAAGAGGGATGGAACATATCTGTTAAATATGAGGCAATCACTGGAGCAGCTAGCTTTAAGAAGTAAGAAGGAATACCATCATTACCCTGGCCCATTCTTGTGTCTAATTTCAGTAGTTCTGTTAAAACTAGGCTTAAAAGTATAGGTTTAAAGGAAAAACTTGAATAGCTAGCGGTATTTACTTCTGTCTTTCTTGGGTCTATTGAGCATTTCCCTAATTGAGGAGGTGATGGCAGACCATCATCCAGAGATTTTCCAATGTTAATGTACATCTCGTTAAACATGTCAGTTCCTCTGTGAAACATGTATATGGAAGCTTACCAAAAGCAGATCTTGGATGTCTTTGGATGTCCTAATGCAGTAGAACACAATCACTGTTTCAGCTAAGCCACAAAAAAGATTCCACTCAGGTCTACAACTGTAGACCAATTTCCCTACTGAACACTGATCTAAACTTTCTAGCAAAACTTCTTGCTGCCAGGCTGCAGTGGGTGAGGACCACTCTGATATGTGATGGAACACATGCATTTTATGGGGGTAGGGTATTTTCAGATCACCTTTAGAAGCAGTTTCATATTATTTCAACATCCTGGGGGGGGAGATGCCACTGCAGTCTTGACCTCCATGGATGCTGAAAAAGCCTTTGATAGGCTTTCTTGGGACTACCTGTTTAAAGTTCTACAACATTTGGCTTCCCGTTAGACTATTTCCAGTTGATCAGGTTTCTCTAATCTTGCCCTTCAGCTAAAGTCAGTCACAAGAGGTTCCTGTCAACTAACTTTCCTCTATCTAATGGTACAAGGCAGGGGTGTCCGCTTTCTCCCCTTTCTGTTTAACCTTTACTTGCAGCCCCTTACCATTAAATTTATTTTAAACAGGAACCTTAAGGGCATCCTACTTAGGGAAAAAAAGAATACAAAATGTCCCTTTATGTGGACAATATCCTATTTCATATTCAAGAACCTGCCATCTCTCCCACTGAGGTACTCAGAGAGGCAGATTACTTTGGTAAGATATCCTTTTATAAGCTCAACGTCACACAAACAGTAGTGTTGCCTTTCAACTGTAAAGCCAGAAAACAGGATCTAGCTCCCTTATTGCTCACATGGTCTGCAACCTACCGTATTATATTTGGGTATCTGTATCTCTTTGTCCTAAACCCAAATGATCAAAGATAACATAACAACCCTGCTGTCCACAATTAACTCATTGCCTCCACATGAGCTCTCTGAAGTTGCAGCACTTGTCTCCTGTATACTGTTAATAGTGAATCCTGGGTCTTTCTAAGCAGAATCAAACCACAATCAGCATGCTGCAAACAAATGCTAATTGCACAAAAAACGTACATGCTAGACACAAAGTATGAATGGCAAACTTGTTCAGCATAAAATTACCTTTCCAACGGTGGTATGCAAGTAATAATAGGTGATTTAATTTGTTTTCTATGCTGATCAAAACAGCAAAAAAAATGTTTTTTTCTACTAAAAAATGCACCATAAGCCTTTTTGTTGGGAAATATGTAACATATCAACACCAAATTAAGCATCCAGACAGTAGATGTAGTTTCAATAATTTGTAAAAAAAAAAACAGCTATTTCTGTAACATTAAACATAATTTTTCTGCATTTTAGTCAAGGTGCATTGTTGAGATTTGAGGGATGAATCTGAACCATATACACCATACCATAAACAAATGCATATAACTCCTAACGTATACATGATACACGTAACATATCAGCAGCAAAGTTGTTCTGCACAAAATTGCCTTTCCAATGGTGCTGTGCAACCAATTGTGCTCAATTCAGGTTTTGTTTTATACTGGCTGAGATACCCAGAATGTGTGCTTTCTTCAGAGAGCTTAGGTTGTTCTTGATGGACAAAATATTTGCCATATACACCATGTCTTAAACAAATGTGAATAACTCCTAAAGTGAACATGATACACAAAAAGTGTCAGTGGTAAAGTTGTTCAACACAACATTACCTTTCTAATGGTGCTGTGCAGTCAATTCTAATCAATTCTGGCTGGCAAGTAATATTAAAACATGTGAGTGACTTCTCCAGACGTTACTAGGGCACACAGGAAGTCTGTAGGTGACTTCTGTAGTCATTCTGGGACACACTGCAGTACATTTACTGCCACCTATAGGCTTATTCTAGGAAGCAAGAGTTAAGTAGGATCTTCATAGGTGGTCTTCCCTCTCTATCACATTGTTGGGTCACAGTAAATATCATTACAATGAAGGTCATTCATCAACTCCTGTACCTGCTTAGTATGTTCACCATCAAGCTCCCCCTTAAGTGGTTCCAGTCAGTGCTTAGGATTATCTCATCTTTTGTCTAGTAGGTAAATGACCAAGGTGAGCCTGCACCAGACTAGCTGCTCCCAAACAGGCCTGTGGCCTTGGCATCCTGGACTTCCTGGTATGTTATCATGTTGCACAAGACACAAAATGTTTCTTTTGGGGAACACCTCTACCTTCCCCTGACACACTTTATTGCCCCCAGTTGCTCAAGATTGAGGAGGCCTCTGTGCACATCATGGCATTGTCATCACTTCCCTGTTCTACACCAAGGCTACTGCATTACATAAGGCCTTGAGGGCTACTCCAATGTAGCCTATATATATATATATATATATATATATACAGTATATATATATATATATATATACTGTATATATTTATACAATGGAGGTGAGACATATTCCAGTGAGATAAAACAAGTTATTTTCACTGCAGTGAAATAAATCCTGATGGCATCAGCAGAGTTAAAATAAATGCCATTTATTACACCCCCGGAAACCTTTCTGCCACAATGAGGCCCCAATTGTATAAATAGCATACATGATGTGCACTCGTGTGATATGGGAAATATGTTCAGTCCTGTACAGTGACCTCTGAAACCTCACTCATGGCTTCGCTACTCGTGAGTATTCAGAGGTCACTCTAGAGGAGTGAAAATAATTTCCATATCACACTCGTGCCCATCATGTATCCCCTATATATATATGTGTGTATATATGTATGTATGTGTGTGTATATATCTATATATATATATGTATGTGTGTGTGTGTCACACACACACATAAACATATATATGTGTATGATATATATATATATATTTATAAAGCGGGTGGTAAAATCATAGAAATTCAGTAACATGATTGGACAGAATGCATCACATGACCATGCATTATTTCCCAATGACTGCACACCTCCCATTATGATCGCACGCCTGAACTACTTTCCATCCCACAGAACCTTCTCACCAGCAGTGAGATCACTTCACACCTGGCAGACACAGGCTGCCACACAAACACACACAGGCTGGCACCCACAGCAGTAACTAAAATGTGCTGTATATAGCTGCCCCACACACCTCTCACTAAAGTCTGTATAACCTCTGTTTTTATGGTATTTTTTTTTAAAGTCTCTGACTGTAATGGGGGCTAAACAAGCGAGTTGTCTCTCTCTGTATAGTAGCGTGACCGAGTGGTTTTATTGGCAGTTCAGGACGTGCTGGCACAGCTTTAAAACAAGGTATTTTACTTGCAGATACTGTGTAAACTCCTTTTTATTTTAAGACTGCTCATATTTCTGCAAAATGAAGCCACCGACTGTAGAGAGTGAAAGGCCAGGCAGGTCACCGGCTTCAGAATTGTAAGCCAGGCGGAGGAGGAGTTGTTGCTATAGCAACTCTCACTCTCACTTCTGTCTACAGCCTGCAGCCTCATGCGTACAACACACACCAAGGCATGCATATATCAGAGCGCAACCGCACACCTCAGTGTAGTTTATCTATTACATATATATATATGGGATACATCACGGGCAGGTGTGTGAAATTGAAAATATTCTCACTCGTGCAGAGTGAGCTCTGGATATCTCATGAGTGCTGAAGGCACATGTAAGATTATCCAGAGCTCATGATGCAGGAGTGAGAATACTTTTCATAACACACGATCTGCCCATCATGTGTGCTATTTATACAATGAGGTGAGAGCTTCAGAAATATAGTCATGTTTTTCTGTTTCCTCTTTTATTTTAGTGTTTGGTGACTGGGTAAGTTTTTAGTGCTGATTTCGGAGCACTGGGCAGTGAAGTGACTTGTTCAGAGTCACACAGTGTGGAAGTGGAAGTTGTAAGAGTCAAACCCAGATGTAGTGTGCTGGATGTATCAATGTTGTTCAAAGCTCATTAATCTAACCTCTAGGCTATCCTGATAGCACTTTTTGTGGTCATTCTCAATGTGTGTGAGTGTTTCTGAATGGGCTGGTAGTGTTAGACACACAAAGGGAAACAGGTGAATGTGTTTGGCAATGCTAATTGAAACATAGAAACATAGAAACATAGACTTTGATGGCAGATAAGGACCACTTGGCCCACCTAGTCTGCCCATTTCCCTATCTACTGGATAAGCTGCAGATTCTAGTTAACCAACAGCCTACTTCCTGTGACCCCCCACTATAATTGCCTTGTGTCTGTCCCATGCATGTTTGAATTCCCCCACTGTTTTAGACCCAATGACCTCCTCAGGAAGGCTGTTCCATGTATCCACCACTCTCCGTGAAAAAAAATGTCCTCACATTACCCCTGAGCCGTCCCCCCTCTATCTTTAAATTGTGCCACCTTGTTCTTACAGATCTCTTTTTCTGAAAGATGCTACCCTCCTGGACTTTGTTGATTCCCTTGAGGTACTTGAACATTTCTATCATGTCCCCCATCCCTCCTTTCATCAAGAGTATACATATTAAGCTCTCTCAGTCTCTCTTCATATGGTTTCTGCTGCAGACCCTGCACCATTTTAGTTGCCCTCCTCTGGACTGCTTCCATCCTGTCTATGTCCTTGTGTAGATGAGGTCTCCAAAACTGCACACAGTACTCCAGATGGGGTCTCACCAACTGTCTTTATAGAGGGATAACCACTTCTCTTTTTCTACTTGTGATGCCCCTTCCTATGCATCCCAGTATCCCCCTGGCTCTCCTTACTGACTTTTCACATTGCTTACCCACCTTTAGGTCATCTGATATGACTACCCCCAGGTCCCTTTCCATTTTTGTTGTTCTTAGCACCTCACCTGCTATTGTGTACTCTTCTCCTGGGTTTTTGTTTCCCAGGTGCATTACTTTGCACTTCTTTGTATTGAATCTAAGTTGCTATATGTCTGACCATTCCTCCAACCTGGCCAAGTCCCTTCTCTTCTTTTCTACCCCCCTTGTGTATCAACTCTGTTACAGATCTTTGTGTCATCTGCAAAGAGGCATACCTTTCCCTCCAGACCCTCTGCAATGTCACCTATAAAGATTTTAAAGAGGACTGGACCCAGTACTGAGCCCTGAGGTACTCCACTAGTAACCCCCCTTTCTTTGGAATGTGTTCCATTCACTGTTACCTTCTGTGTCCTGTTGTGCAGCCAATTGAGTTAGTTTGAGCTTGCAGTGAGAAACAGAAATGGTGTGGTGCAGCACTGTGATTTAGATTCAGTTTGCAGTGAGAAACAGAAACTGTGTGGTGCAGCACTGTGATTTAGAATGCAGTCTTTCTTGAATTTGAGAGTAGCATAGTAATGGGCTGTGAGTTGTAGAAACACTATGGGAAACAGGTGAGTTTCCTTTGCAAAGTTAACAGTCACTTGCAAGTAGCAGTGAGAAACAGATTTGTGAAACAATTCAATTTAGAATGCAGGCTGTGGTTAGTAGGGGAAAGGTGGAAGGGAGGGGAATCTGCAGAATAAGGGGTGCTAGCTGCACATTCGAGCAGACTTGATAGACCTCTAGGCCTTTATCTGCTGGCAAATTTCATATGTTCGTAGTGAGTGAAGTGATGACATCAGCACATTATGTATAAATGGTATTTATCATCATCCTAGTGATGTCATCAGCATGTAAGACACTCCAGTGGAAATAGCTGCATTGATCACACTCTTGAAGCTCTTACCCATATATATATATATATATATATATATAGCTATCTATCTTACTATCTATCTATCTATCTATCTATCTCTCTCTCTCTCTCTCTCTCTCTCTATATATATATATATATATATTATTATAAGGGGTATGACGTGGCCTGACAGTATATATCATATTTATCATCACTTGAGGCCAATGACATCAAGATATCTTACAAGTGGTGAAACAATGAGTGAGATATCTTGATGTCATTGGCCTCGAGTGAAGATAAATATGATATCTTCACTCAGACCATGTCATGTTCTGTTTATACAATATGTGTTTTGGGCTTTATGCAGCTCAATCCTCCAAAGCACTACCCTCCCCCCATAAAAAAATCTTCCAGGAACATTACACTTGCCATATTTTATTAAAACAAATTATCTGGTTGATCCTGTCAGTTTACAGTTTTTTAAATAGATTTATCTGGTTGAGCTTGCCATTATTTGTAAATAAATAAAAGGTACCTGGTCAATTCTCCCCATGTGGTAGCAAGAAAATCATGTATTAGTTTCACTTTCACCCCCGAACTGTAGCATGACCGAGCGGTATCAAGAATAACAGATGACTGGTGCCAGATGTTTTAAATAAGTGAGTGCATTTTAGAAAATCCTGGTTTTTAGCTCACTGAAATATTCTTTAGTTAAAAGAAGGGACCGACTCTATTAAGAGCACAGCGAGCAAGTCGTCCACTTTAGAACAGGAGAAGGAAGTGCAAATGTATGTTGCTACAGAAACACACACTCACGCTTCCTTCTCCTGTTCTGAGGTAGACGACTTGCTTGCTGTGCTCTCAATAGAGTCATTCCCTTCTTTTAACAATAGAGTGTTTTTGTGAGCTAACAACTAGGATTGTCAAATATACACTCACTTATATTAAAGATCTGGCACCAGTTATCTGTTATTCTAGATACCACTCGGTTGCACTACAGTTTGGGAGGGAGGAAGTGAAATTAACACAGAATTTTTCTCACTACAACAGGGGAAGAATCAAGCAGGTAGGTTTTAAATTATTTTATTTACTTACAAATAATGGCAGGATTAACCAGATAGATGTTAGAAGTGTGTGTGTTTGGGGGGTGGGGGGGAATGAAGCAGGTACTAGAGAGACACTGTAAAAGAGAGTGAAATACTGTAGTTTCACTTTCTTTGCAGTGACATACAGGAACATAGAGATATCACCATGACATATAGGAACATGGAGATATCACTATGACGTATATGAACATGGAGATAGTGATATCTTCACTGACTAACTAGGATACTACTTTTTTATCAGTAGATTTATCCCAAAAAACATGTTGTGTGTGTATATATATATATATATATATATTTTGTGTGTGTATATATGTATGTGTGTGTGTGTGTATATATGTATATATATATATATATATATATATATATATATATATATATATACATTTAAAAACTTCCTTAATGCATCAGTTAGGGTTGTCATTACAGTGAAAAAAGTTAGGAAATTCGATGTTAGGGTTACCAACCCTACCTCCACACCCTCGCCCCGCTCTGCACACACCAACAGGCAGCGGGGTGTGCCTTGGGGTTGTTGGCCCTAACTCTCACCCCATTCCATTTGTAAGGAAGCTGCGTGATACAGTATAGGACAGTGGGGTGAGAGTTAGGCCAAATGATCCAAAGGCATACCCCAATGCCTGTTGGTGTGTGGAGAGTAGGGTGGGGAGGTTGGCTTAGTAATCCTAACATTGAATTTCCAAACTTTGGTCACTGTAATGACAACCCTAACTGATGCATTAGCAAAGTTTTTGGCAATGAATGTCTCTTCTTTTTGAGAATGCATAATGTTACTCATATGTGGTTGTGGGAGCACAGAGTACACATACGTTTTGTAACTGTCTCTGATTTTCATGTGGGATCGCAGAGCCTGGAGGGCCCTGTGCACCCATCTATACATAAGTGTACTGATATTTTAATGATATCACATCTCTGTGTGGAAAGGCAGGGTTCAGAGGGCCCTGCCTCTCACTACTGCATAATGTAGGGTCCTGCACTCCCATTATTGCATAATGGGATCAAAATGTGGGAGCACAGGACCCATAATATGCCCATTAGTACAGAGATATAGTCCATGCCTAGAGCCATTCCAGGTTACCCTTGTGCTGCAAAAGTTACAACATCTCAGGAACCATTGGAACTCTGGAAAAAAATCCTTTCTGAGTTGTATTCATGGACTGGCCACCTCCACACATGCTTAGTACATCTGGGGGTGTGCTAAGCTATGTTTGACAAAAAATCTGTATCTTAAACCATTTTCGAGATATAGCCACCAAAAGGTGCTGCAACTGCCACAATGTTATCCTATGGGAAAATCTGCAACTTCAGGGTGCAAAAACTTTGGAACAGGTGTACATTTCTTCACCAAACCAGGAATGGCCACATCTGAGGGCCAAGGGCTTGCCACCCTGCAAATTTCAGCCCAACAGTCCTAACCGTTTTCTTGCTATGAAGTGGCAAATAAACTGTTTTTTGGGGCTGTTTACCTGCTTTCACTTTCAGGTCATATATTTTTCCCATAGGCTATAATGGAAACTTTAAAGTTTATTATACAATGCCAAGAAAGATTGCTGGCCTCTTATTGGTCAATGTGGGACTGGACCCGTGGTGTTATCCCAGCATAACATCATGGGACTTGTTCCAACACACAAATGGCCACATTAAATGTTAAAGAAATCACTCAGCAAACCTGAAACAGTCAGTTTGATTGGCTTCACAATTTGCTCTGTTGCCCCTTCACTGTGCCCCACTGCTCAGTTCCAGCAAAGCCAGATAAGAACTACATTTTGTCAGAAGTAGAAAGTTAAATTGACCTCCAAGTCCCCCAAGCATAAAATCAAAACTGGAAATGTCTTTGGTTTCTTCCATGAAACCAGCATCTTCAGTCAACTGCGAAGGCTGTGGCTACCAGTCACGAGGTACACTGACACTGGTTGCATCACAGGAAAGAAACTAGAGCAGACCATTCAACTTCATCTAAATAAACTGGCACACATCTTTCATCCCTGCTAAAAAAAACATAGAGTAAAGACAATCCATACCTTTGAACACCACCACTTGCTATACCATGACCTTTGAAAGAGCCTGCCCACAGTTATTCCACATACTTTGCCGCTTGTCACAGAAGCAGCCTCACTGCTCGCAGGAAAGTAAAAGAGTGAAAAAAAAAATAAAACCAATGCTCTTGTCCTCAAAACCAAACAGTACAAAGCACGGAACTCAGTACTAGCCCCTGAGAACCAGAAGTCTGTTTCAGACTAGTGAGCTCCCTGCAGATTGTGATCCTCATTTGGTTCTCTCTGAATATAAATGTGCATTAAACAACATTTTCCTTGTGCCAAGGTGTGTCATTTCTGAGGAAACCACACACGTTAGCTTTGGGGAGGGGAGCAATAACTAAATCACAAACTGCACACTCACAGCACATGAAGGTCAATACAACCACACAACAGTGCCATCTATTGGGCACATCAAAAACAAGAACCTTTTTTAAGTATGCTTCCATTATACAGAACCCTGCAAAAATGTTTTATTGGTTTAATTTTTTTTTTACTTGTTTTTAAAAATGAGCCATTGTATAATAGAAATAATGCACGCCAGGGTGTATGTCATGCTGGGATAATGCCACACCTGGGGCATTGGATACACTCAGCCTGTGGCCTTGTGCCCAACCACCCCAGCTGTTGCATTATCCCAGCACAACATACACCCTGTTGTGCATTATCCGTTTATTTACTTTTGAATGGATTAATATTGTTTTTTTTCACCAAACCTTCAAAATCCACCTCTGTGAGGCAAAGGCTTTCTACCCTAAAAATTTCAGACCACAACCTAAAGTCATTTCTGAGATCCAGGTGGAAAAATAAATGTCAAAAAATATGGATTTTTCTGTTTTTTCAACACTCTATATCTCAGAAACCACACAGTGGTTTCCCATGAAATTTGGCAGGTCAGGAGACCTACTCTAGACATTATGCATGCCAAATTTCATGCAAATCCTTTGAACAGTTCCAAAGTTATTAACATTCAAAAATGTAGGTTTAACATAGAAGTTACCTTATGTTATCCTATGGGAAAATTCACAACTTTGGAGTGTTGTAACTATGGAAATGGTGTCCATTTCTTCACCAGATCATGAAAGGGCACATCTGTTGGCCAAGGGCTTGCCACCCTGCAAATTGCAGCCCAAATGTTCTGTTTTCTTGCTATGAAGTGGCAAAGAAACTGTTTTTGAGGCTGTTTACCTGCTTTCACTTTCAGTTCATATATTTTTCCCCCATAGGCTATAAAGGAAATTTAAAGTTTAATAACTTTTGAATGGATTAATATTTTTTCACCAAACCTTTAAAAGACACATCTGTGAGGCAAAGGATTTCTGCCCTGAAAATCTCAGACCACAACCTAAAGCCATTTCTGAAATACACTTATTTTGTCTGTTTTTTCAACACTATATATCTCAGAAACCACACAACAGATCTCTTGAAATGTGACAGGTGAAGAAACCTACCCCAAGATATTAAGCATGCCAAATTGCATGCGACTCCATTGAACACCTCCAAAGTTATTAACATTTAAAAATTTGGATTTAACATAGAAGTTACCTTTCACCCTAACTACACTGATTGCAAAAAACTGGGAAATTCAATGTTAGGGTTACCAATTCTACCACCCCATCCCCTTCCACCCTCCACACAACAAGAGGCATTGGGGTGTGCCTCGGGGTCATCAGCCCTCTCACCCCATTGCATGTGTAAACAAAGTTGAGATGGTACAGTATAGGAGAATGGGGTGAGAGTTAGGCCCAATGACTCCAAGGCACACCCCAATGCCTGTTGGTGTGTGGAGGGGGGTAGTAGGGTTGGTAACCCTAAAGTCAAATTGCCCAGATTTCACACTTTAATAAAAACCTTAACTGATGCATTAATGTTGTTTTTTTGCAATGAATTTCCCTTCTTTTTGAGAAAGTGTAATATAACTGGTATGTGTTTATGGGAGCACATCCCTGTAGGCCTTGCACTCCCCTCACGCTACCCATTATTGTATAATGATATGCATAAGTGGGAACACAGGCCCTCTGGGCCCTGCACTCCCACTTACACATAAGTATAGACATACAGCAGCCCTATAGTCATGAAAAGTAACCCTTGTAACACTAATTTGGCAATATCTCAGTAAGTGTAGCAAATATGGAAAAAATTCCACTGCAGCTGCAATCATGAGTTTGAAACCTGTATGGGTGCTTACTGCACCTTAAGGTGGACTAAGTTGCATAGAGTGAAAAATCTGTATCTTTAATCATTTTTGAGATACGGGCGCTGTTGAAAATCAGGAGTGAAAATGTGAAAAATTGGCAAAGTTACTAGTGCTCATAGAAACTGCACAATGCACACTTGTAATGTGGCCATTTATGGGAATTTTGTAACCAAATTTTCAACATGGGCTTTTTGGGGAATCCCCTCATGAACACCAGCACTGTAATTTTGTTAATCCACTTCAAAAGTTGATTTCGCACAGCAAGCATGCCATTCTGTGACATGGGTGTGAAAACACATTTCAGGCAGGATGTGAGAAATGTAAACTGTACTGTTCATGAGGAAGTGTGAAAAAATGGCAATGTTGAAAATCTGGAGTGAAAATATTAAACATTGGTCAAGTTACAAGCGTGCGTAGAAACTGTACAATGCACACTTGTAACACAGTCATTTTTTGTTATTTTTTGCACCACATTTTCAACATGGGCATTTTGGGACCTCCCCTTATGAACACTGGGACTGTCATTTCATCAGTTGGTCCCAAAAGGTGATTCCATGCAGTGACCATGAAATCACCTTTTGGGACTGACTAACGAGATGACAGTGACATTGTTCATGAGGTGGGGTCCAAAAATGTATATGTTGAGAATTTGGTGAGAAAATACCAAAAAGTGGCTGAGATATCCACATTTAAATTCTTTGTTTGTATCAGAGTCATACGAAGTGGGATCTTAGTTTGTATGAGATATGAACTAAGATTCTATGTCGTATGACTCATGAAGTAGGATCCTAGTTTGTATCTCATCATATGAACTAAGATCTTACTTTGTATGATGCTAATATGAAGAATGAATTTAAATGTTAAATAACACACATTTTAAGGGCATTTTCTGAACAGTAAACTGCAGAATGCACCCAAGGGGTCGCAATAAGCAAGTTTCATGTGGTGGTTCCTCCCTGAAAATCATTTTGGGAGGTTTCCAAATTTGAATTTCAGGCAAACTGGAAACAAGATGGCAGCCATACAAAACAGGAATTTTCTCATACAATGCAGGATTCTTTTTTCATATTATGCAGCTGTACTGAAGTGCATGCTCAGAAACAAATATTTTCAAATTTTTAAATTGTAATAACTTAAAAATGGCTTATTGTTTTTTCACCAGACTAGCAAAAGGCACATCTGTGAGGTAATCCCTTTCTGTTCTGAAAATTTCATACCAAACAAGCTAGCCATCTGGGCTGTAGGCAAGTTCAAAGAAAAATCCTAGCAAAGTCATTGGGTACAAACATGTTTATTCACCTTCCTGGGGGATGAGGAACCAAGCTCTGATCCCCAGGTCTCCTCTGCTGCATGTGCTAGTGCCTTAGCCACTACACTAAGGGAGTGGCTTGATGAAGCACCTCACCTACAGTTCTTTCATCCTTCCCCATCTCTCCACACAGCAACAGGAGTAGTGGTAATTCCCTACCACTCTTATACCCATCACTCTAAATGCTTTCATGCTTTACACAGCATGTTTCATGTGCTATTCGTGAAGCAGCATATTGACCATCCCATCCCCCCGCATATTGACCTGGTACCAATACAGCACTGAGTGGTTAAAAAAGGTTGTAGAATGGTAGAGTTCATAATTGCTCACACCATTAAAACTATGATCTTTGCATCAGACCTGGTCTTTCTGTGTGGGACCAACTCAGCACATTCTGAATGACACAACTCTCCTCATATGTCCCAGTTTAAACAAATTAAAGAAAACAAAACAGAAATGTTTGTGAAAAAAATGTATCTAAGTAATTTTTGTACCTTTTGGGTGTGTCTGGACTATACATAGGGCACAATTCATACGCAGAGTTCAGTTGTGCTGGCTGCAGATGTCAGTACATTGATATGGTGCGGATAATGAAACTTGAAAATCCCAGTAGGCATTTCAATACAAGATCAAAAAAGTGCACATTTTATTTATTTTTTTACACAGTACAAAATAGCCTTATGGATCCCTGATCTTTCATATATGGTGAGAGGAGAGGGACAGGTTCAGGTTTTAGGACAGCAATGTGGGAATATGAATTTCATTGTGTAGAAGAAAAAATACATTACTTATTCAGCCGAACTTAATGTGCAGGAGAGATTTAAATTACTGCAGAAACAGGGACAGCTGTCATCAAAATGACAGCAGTGAGGAGACCAGGATCTCCACAGGAGACCAGTGGTATTTTCCATATTGCTGTCACTGCAGATGGAGTTGCACTGTAGGCTGGAATAAGGGAGATCATCCAATTGGCAGAAGCCTATATTGACTACTGCAATACTTAAATAAAGCAAGCAGCAGCTTTATTGGAATGTGTGAGCCTGTACTAAAATACAGATTGAGTATTACAAAAAGTAGTGAATTCATTTTCTTCCATCTCATATGGCATTCATACATGTGATTAATAAAGTTTCATAGAAGCTATCATGAGAGCTGAAAGTGTAAGTGGAGAATAAACTGAGCAAATGAGGGATGAGCTGCTTAGGATAGCATTCCCTCATGTGTATTTCACACTCCAATCTCATGAATTGAGTACAAACGGCTCCTTCAGTATCCATCTGGCATATTTAAATTATAAAAGAGAATAATAGTGAACTCCTAGATATGTAAGTTATGGGTAAACTGAGGATTGTTTGGTAGAGACTGGTTGATAGAGTTTTCTGTTGAGTGTGGCTGCCATAGACTGTGTGACCAACTTGGCAGAACCGAGACCAGGATGGAGATGAGAAGAGTCCTGGAGCGATAGCTGGAAATTGTGGTGGTTCTCGATTATTATACTGAACTATTGCACTAGGAATGTTGAAAGGCTTCATTTTTATTGATTTATATAGTAAATTTATTAACCAGGTTAGAACTCTGGACAAGTCCTTTTTCAGGTCCGACCTGGAGACAATAACAATAACAAACAACATTTAACATAACGAATACTAAAAATTAATTCAAACAGGTACATATTGAACTTTGCAATAATGATAACTGGGATGGGAAGGGCCTCAGATAAGGCTTTCCAAAAGGAGGGTACTGCAATTGAGAAGGAACACAACCCACACCAATTTTTGTGTGTTGTAGTATTTAACAGAGTACCATTAGCAGATCTTAATTTTGAAAGTGTGTAGCAAACTTCAACCAGAACAGATAAAGGAAAATAACCAGATGGAAACACACATTTATAAAGCAAACAACCTAAACAATAATCAATTTTGCCTCTGGGAGACATCCAACCTAACTGTAAATAAAGAGCACAATGATGGGTTCTGTCGGAACAGCCAAATAAACTGACAAATATTATTATAAGCAATAGACAAAACTTTCAACTCATTACTATTAAGATTTAAATACAAATAACACACATAATCAAAATGAGGAAGCAGTGACCAAACAGCAATCGATTTTGTGGTCTCAAGGGAGAAAAATGAATGGAATTTAAAGAGAATACCCACTTTCTGATTTATGATTTTACTAACTTGTTTGATCTGAAGAGAGTAAGTCAAGGAGACATTAAACCATACACCCAAATATTTGAATTGTTCTGTTCAATCGGAGCACCGTCCAAATCAGAGAGCATCAACCTGGAATTATATTTCAACATGGCAGAAGTGCCAAAAATCATAGATTTCATTTTTTTTTAGAATTCAGAACCAAGGCATTATTCTGAAACCAGAGACACACATTCTTAAAGTCAGATTCCATGGACTCAAACAGTTTTGGCAAAGAACTAGCCTGTGTAAAGATGATTAAATCATCAACATAGAATAATGTATTGCTGATCACACATTGAACTGGCAATAAGCTAATAAATAAAGAAAATAAAAAGGGGTCCAAAATAGTCCCTTGGGGCATCCCACACTGTAATGAAACAGTATGAGAGGCCTTAGATCCAACACTGACGTACTGCTGACAGTGAGTTAAATAATCAGAAATCCACCCTACTGTATTTGAGGAAAAAAACAATAGTGTCAAGTTTAACTGATACCAAATCATGGTCAATCAAATCAAAAGCCTTGGTCAGGTCCATGAACACCGCCCCAGTCTTAAGGCCTCTATCAAAGCCCCCAAGGACGGTGTCCATGAACCTGATCAAGGCAGTACCCATCCCATGGTCATGTCTAAAGCCGTGCTGCTGAGGACAAAGAACCCCCATATGAATCCTACTATTAATGAAAGGTATTCTAATGTTACCTCGGGACTGAGGGGATTCCTTCCCTGTTTTTATCTGGTGAAGGGGAATGCAACACCTAGTGTAGGTCTCTCCTCCTTTTTATTATTTACAGGTGGACACAATAACATCCCCAGTATGCTGTGGAGAGCTGGTTTTGGAGCCACTGGGAATGGAGATAGTGAAAACAGAGCGAGGAGAAAGTGTGAAAAATTTTAGAAAGTTATAATGACTCATAAATACCCTATTATTTTTCAGACTATGGCACTGCAACAGAGAAGATAATATTCCCAGGTTTGTATTTGGTGTGAAAATTAGCCCAGGACACCATAGAAGAGAAACTAACAGAGATTTAAAGGTACTTAAAGAGATATAATCTCCAGGCCTTACTGGCGTTATTGCTGGAAGGTTTAAAAGACTTGAATTGCATTTGAACCTGAACTAGGATTCAATGCTACTTCTTTTGAAAAGAGAAGTCGTGCTAGAATTGTGCTCTCCTAAAAATTGTTTTGAAGTATAATGCTGAAGGAGGAAGTTTCTTATTGAAATTCAAGCTGAACTCTTTTAGAAAGGAAACTTTAAAACAAAATCAGAGCTCTCTTTGGGAGTGATAACTTCTTTTGAAATATGCCTGCCTTTTACTTTAAAAAAGGGCTAATGGCATATGCAACTAACTATAAATATTAGAGGTTATAGCAGCCTACAGTGCTTCTTGTGAAACAATGTAAAAAAAACTCTGTGTCTTAATGTTTAGTATTGTAATGACAAATATGCCTCTGGTGATCCAAATGGTTTCATATAACTAATGCAACAGTATATCACAAGTGTTACAAGTGTTTAGTTTCAACAAAGTAAAGCATTTTTAAATTTATTTTAAATAATCTTAACCCACTTTAGTATTAGCTTCTTATAAGGGCAGTCTTGTTAATGTGCATGGGTAGAAGGCCGCTCAGAGATTTCTGTTTCATACTTCCCTAGTCCTACTGTTTAATTTAAAAATCCTTAACTTGTAGGAATGAACAACATAAGATGGTGGCTTTCTTGGATACTAGCCACAAGTAGGAGGGTGTTTCAGGGTTAAGTTTCAGAGTTCTTGGCACTGAAAGCTAAGTATTTTGGAGGAGTCACGCTGTCAATGATGTTTGAGTACAAACCAGAACAGGATCAGATACTAATTAACATCAGGACAGCAACTGAGCACTAATTTAGTTCTTCCTTATATCTCCTTAGTGGTTTGGGACTTAGTTGGCCCATTTTGGCAAAAAAAGGAAAGCTTTCCTGTTTTAGAGGGAGATAATCTATGAGTCTTATTTTTGCCACATGACAGAGTTTGGGAGATAGATATTCAGAGCTATAGCTGACCTAAAGCTGATTGCTGAATATGGTGGTGCCTTCAAGTACTGTAAGTAATGTTATGACTAAGATCTGCCCTGAAGAGAGTCAGAAACATTTTCTCTGTCTGGTAGTGGTAATTTTCCTTAGCAAGTCCTATTCAAAAGATAGCTTTCATTTTTTGGTCCTATTTTTTTGAAAACATTCATATTGTATTGAGTTAATGGACTGGGGTAGCATCATAGGCTCCTAATATTTTAGATATTTATTAAAACTATATCATGAAGGTTCAGGATGCATTTGGGTTAGCTTTATGACTAAGAAACATTCATATATTTTCTCACATCTTTAGAATATTTTAAATCTTCAGTTGATTGAGGGAGAGGGAGTTAATCTGAGAGCCTTATTTTTGCCACTTGTCAGAGTTTGGGAGAAAGATATTCAGAGCTATAGCTGACCTAAAGCTGATTGCTTAATATGGTGTAGGAGCCCTCAAGTACTATAAATAATGTTATGACTGAGATCTCCCCTGAAGAGAGTCAGAAATGTTTTCACTGCCTGGCAGTGGTACTTTTCCCTAGCAACTACTATTCAAAATACGGTTTTCTTTTTTGGCCCTATTTTTTGGAATACATTCCTATTGTATTGAGATAATGGACTGGGGTGGCATCATAGGCCTCCCTAATATTTTAGATATTTATTAAATATGTCATGGAGGCTCTGGATGCGTTTGGGTTAACTTTACGACTAAGAAACGTTTATATATTTTCTCACATCTTTAGAATATTTTAGACCTTCAGTTGCTTGTTACTTAACTGAATCTATCAATGGTTTTAGTCCTGATTAACTCTGGCATTGGTCATTTATATAAGCTTACTCATGACTGGTCATAAACTTTATGGAATTCAACACAAAGTTTTACCAGAGTTACATGAACAACATTCATAAAAAAGGTGTACTTAACATACTATATTATTCAATAAACACAGTTTCTACCAATACCTTGACTGTTTTGTATTTAATAATTCAACTCTGAATGTAACCTTTTAATGTTTTAGTTAATGCATTATTGGTAATGTTTGTAACTGTAATAACTGCAAAGTTGAACAATAAAATCTACTGATAGCTGATACAGAAAGTAATTGACAATGCTGTCAAATTCATGGAATGTCAGGAATATTGCAATCACATTACAGCCAGGTTGTATTTCTTTCTGACCCTGATCAATCATTTAGGAACCAGGTTTAGGAAGATAGAATTCCCAACATTACAGTTTGTTATAGTGTATGGTGGAACGCTGTTCCGCATGGAAATCCATGCCTGGAACAGCGTTGTTGTCCTTCACTCGGTGCATCACGATCTTGTTGTGCTGCACCCAGTGCGTCACCAGTGCAGCACAACAAGATCCCGAACACATTCGGCGCATGCGCAATAAATGGCAAAGCGGCAACAAGGAAGGCGGCACTTTGGCGGCAGACACGAAATAGCTTCCCGAGTGTTCACGAGTGGTATTTATGGTTGCCCATACACTATAAAGATTGTGTATGAGCAACCATACACAAACAAAGGCAGTTTGCGATCTTGAGGTTTCCGTGGTAACGGACCTCTCGAGCTACGCTCTCGAGGTCTCAGGTTACCACGGAAACCTCTCGATCGCAACTGCCTTGTTGTGTATGCTTGCGCATACACAATCCTCTATATTCTGCCTATTACAATTGTGTGCAATTCCAGGACATTTACACTATGGGTCAGATATTCAGACTGCACCCAGCAGGGCTGCAAGCCTGGGTGCAGCACAAATGGGATGCACCCATGCTAGGGCCAGGTGATATTCAACGGTGATGCACCATGGCGCAGCACCATTGAATATGGCACAGACAGCACATGGCGCAGTGGCACTGTACTGGAGCAAATCATGGACAAAGAGCAAGGGGATGCGCTAGTGCAACTGCAGATGTGCAAGGCACAACACCCACGATATTCAGCAGAGGGCATGCAAATGGGGCCATTTACATGTCATTATGGTCCCATTTGCATGCCTTGCACAGGGCAACCAGTGACTTGCACCTGGCGCCCTGCTCAGCATAATGTGTTTGGTGGGGATTCCAGGACAACCCCTGCCTGTAACCGAGAACGTGGAAATGTTTGAGGCACAATCCCTGGTAGTCTAGTGGCCACCCTCCCTCCCGAGTCCCTGATTACCGTAATGGTAGCCTTGTCCTGGTAGTCTAGTGGCCCCCACTCCCTCCCATGTCCCTGATCACCGGAATATGTCTGACAAGTTATGCCCTGGTAATCAAGTGGAACTACGCCCGCCCATTGCCGTGATCACAGCAAGATGCCAGAACACAGTTCCCTGGTGATCTAGTGGCACCCCCCTCCACCAACACAGCATCCCTTACCCACCCTCTCCCCCTGTCATTGGTGGCTGCAACCGCCCTCATACCACTGACCACCTGCCGAATGACAGGTACAGTATGAGGCTGTAATTTCATTGGGTACTAGACAGTACCAAATATGTGAATGACTTCATTCACATATTTTGGACTGTCTAGTACAGTATGCTCTGCAAGCCCATACTGTACCTGTCATTCGGTGGGAGGCCGGGCTGTATGCGGGTGGGTTGCAGCCGCCCACAAATGACGGTGGTGAGTGGGGTGAGCAAGGGGTGCTGTGTGGGTTGGTGGGAGGGGTGGGGAGGCATCACTAGATCACCAGGGAATTGTGTTCTGGCACCTTGCCATGATCGTGGCAACGGGCAGGGGGGGTTCCACTAGACTACCAGGGTATGACCTGTAGGACTTATTCTGGTGATCAGGGACATGGGAGGGAGGGGGCACTAGACTACCAGGGATATGTATGTGCTTGTGGTTGGTGTTCTGGGTGGGCAGGTGGCCACCCACTGCTGGTGGCCACTGTGTTGCACCCTGCAATACAGCGGCCCACCTGTGGGTGGCCAGGAGTTGCTGCACATTTACACAGGCTCAACATTGAGCCCCCCCATGCGGCGCAATGTAGGGGAGCACTGGCACATCCTGGGCTCAATATCAGGATGTGCCATATAAGCATGGACACACCCCCTGCATCTGCACCACATGCACTTTCAGTGTGCTCTGGCGCATCGGGAGTTGCGCTGTGTCAGGCAGCCTTCTCAATATCCCAACGGGGTGCACTATGGTGTTGCACCAGTGCAACCCTGTTGCATCAGGCACAACCCCTTTGAATAGCCCAGCCTCTTTGTCTAAGAATATGGTCTGTTTGCAAATCAGAGTCCCATCTGCATTCATTAACTAACCTGTTCATTCTTTACTCAGTAGTTACAACCTAAACTGATGGACGTACTAGGTATTATTCTGTTAGTATAGCCTAGAGGGTAGAGTAACAAGCTGTGAATAAGTCTGGTACATCCAGCAGACCTGGGTTTGAGTCCCACAACTTCCACTTACATTCTGTGTGACTCAGAGCAAGTCACTTAACCACTCAGTGCTCCCGGGTCACACCTGAAAATAGGCATTTGTGCCTAGTGGGCCTCACCCAGTTACCAAAAGAATAAAATAAATTATTCTGAGGCAGGAGCATGATGTGAAAGTTTACACAGGTTGTACATTTTGCCTGTGTATGACAAGTTTCTAAGTGTTTACTTTCTTTCTTTTTTTTTATGGCCCCACAGCATTGCAGTACTAAAATGCACCCTGACATGTACAACGTACAACAGGAATGCACACCCCACAGTCATTATCAAGTAAGTGATGTGCCAGACAATCAGCACTCCCGGGGCCCCCAGATGAAGGCTGTTTGCTGAAGCACTGGGATAACTGGCTAGTGCTCTTGCTCTTAGCACAGCTTAAATAAACACAGCATTTGAACCTGAATTTTCTTGTGATTTATTTTTGTTGCAGTGCTTTGTTGCCTGGGAGTGCTGATTTTCTGGGACAGTGTTTGTTTCCAGAGCTAGCTGCCCTTAATGAGCACCTACCCTATACCATAGTTCACAGCTGCTTCCTTTTGAAGCTTATCAAGTGACTGCATTAGCAACCATAGTAGCTCGAACCAGAATTTATTTTTTTGTAACATATGGATCCAGACAAGAGCTGACCTTCATGCTACTGCCTAGAACAGCAGCCAAAAGCACTCCCCAAGCAATGTCTTTTGTGGCCAGAGGCAGAACTACATGTTTCTTCTGCTTCTTTCTGTCTTTCAGTGCAAACTTTTCACCCCCCCCGAAGAGCACACGATCATCACTCCTAGAAGCATGGAAACATAGAAACATAGAATTTGATGGCAGATAAGGACTACTTGGCCCACCTAGTCTGCCCATTTTCCTACCTAACAGATAAGCTGCAGATCCTAGTTAACCAGCAGCTTACTTCCTCCTACCACTCACTAGGACTGCCTTATGTCTGTCCCATGCATTCTTGAATTCCCCCATTGTTCTTGACTCCACGACCTCCTCAGGGAGGCTGTTCCATGCATCCACAACCCTCTCTCCATGAAAAAATACTTCCTCACATTACCTGTGAGCCGTCCCCCCTCTATCTTCAAATTGTGCCTCCTTGTTCTTGCACATCTCTTTTTCTGAAAGATGCTACCCTCTTGGACTTTGTTGATTCCCTCGAGGTACTTGAAAGTTTTTATCATTTCTCCTCTTTCACTTCTATCCTCAAGGGCAGACATATTAAGCTCCTTTAGTCTTTCTTCGTATGTCTTCTGGTGCAGACCCTGCACCATTTTGGTTGCTTTCCTCTGAACAGCCTCCACTCTGTCTATGTCTTTGCAGAAATGGGGTCTCCAGAACTGCACACAGTACTCCAGATGGGGTCTCACCAACTGTCTGTACAGAGGGATACAACTTCCTGTTTTCTACTATTGATGCCTCTCCCTATGCAGCCCAGTATCTCCCCCAGCCTTCCTTACTGCCTTCTCACATTGCTTGCCCACCTTTAGGTCATCTGATATAATTACCCCCAGGTCCCTTTCCATTTTTACTGTTGTCAGTATCTCACCCCCCATTGTGTACTCTTTCCCTGGGTTTTCATTTCCCAGGTACATTACCTTGCACTTCTTTGCATTGAATCTTAGCTGCCATACATTTGACCATTACTCCAACCTTGCCAAGTCCCTTCTCATCCTTTCCCCTCCATCTGTGTATCAACCCTGTTGCAGATCTTTGTGTCGTCTGCAAAGAGACATACTTTTCCTTCCAGTTCCTCTGCAATGTCACTTATAAAGACATTAAAAAGGACCGGTCCCAGTACTGAACCCTGTGGTACCCCATTAGTAAACCTCCTTTCTTCACTGTGGACTCTGTTTACTACTACCCTTTGCATCCTGTTGTCTAGCCAATTTTTTATCCAGGCTACCACCTTGGGACCCACTCCAAGGCTGGCTAACTTGTGTATTAATCTTTTGTGTGGGACTGTATCAAATGCCTTGCTAAAATCTAGGTAGGCCATGTCCACAGCCCCTTCCTGTTCTACAACTTTGGTCACCCAGTCAAAGAAATCTATTAGATTTGTCTGACATGACCTTCCCATCATGAATCCATGCTGCCTTGGGTCCTGTGCCCCTCTGGCCTCTAGGTACTCAACAATTCTTTCCTTCAGAAGTGATTCCATCATTTTCCCTACCACTGAGGTCAAACTAACTGGTTTGTAGTCTCCTGCCTCTGTCCTGCTCCCACTTTTGTGAACAGGAATCACATCTGCCCTCCTCCAGTCCTCAGGTACCAGCCCATCCTCCCATGATTTGTTAAAGAGAGTAGTCAGCGGTGTCACTAGTTCTACTCTTAGTTATTTTAGAATTCTTGGGTGAATCCCATCAGGCCCCATTGTTTTGTCAATCTTCAATTTTATTAGTTCTTTCAGAACCCTTTCTTCTGTAAATGGACTGGTATCAACCCCTGTCTTCAGAGTGTGTCTCTTGTTTGGTTTAGGTACCTCCCCTTCCTCTTTCTTTGTGAATACTGCACAGAAATATTCATTCAGTATCCCTGCTTTTTCACTGTCACCCTCTGCCCACATTCCCTCCCCTTTATTAAGCCTCAGTATCCCTCCTTTGGTCTTTCTTCACTTCCTAATGTACCTATAAAAGGTCTTATCCCCCTTCTTAACAGAGCTGGCTATCTTTTCCTCGGTTTGGGACTTTGCTATTCTGACTGCCTTTCCTGCCTCTTTCTGCTTTAACTGATAAAGATCTCTGTCCTGCTCCTTCTGTGTTTCCTTATATTTCCTGAATGCTATCCTTTTCCCCTTAACCTTCCCTTCCACCTCTTCTGAGAACAATAGCATTTTTTTCCTTCTTTGTGTTTTGTTGATTTGCTTTACACAAAGGTTTGTTGCTTCTGTGATGGCTGTTTTGATTACTCTCCATTGTTCCTCCACCCCTCCTTCTTGCATGTTTGCTGGTGCTTTTCTGAGGCACTCTCTCATTTTACCAAAGTCATCCATCCTAAAGTCCAATACACTTGATTTTGTATGGCTTGATTTTATAGTTGTGTTTATTGTGAACCACACCGTTTGGTGGTCGCTTGTTCATAGATGGCAACCCACTTCTAAATCTGAGATTCTTTCTCCGTCCCCATTTGAGAGTACCAGGTCCAAGATTGCTCCCTCCCAAGTGGGTTCCAATACTAGCTGTCTGAGGCATGCCCCTTGTATGGCATCAAGAATGACCCTGGTCTTGGATGTGCCTGCAGCAAAGGTGCTCCAGTTAACATCTGGCATATTCAGGTCCCCCATCAACAATACCTCCCCTTTTTCTGCCATTCTAAGGATGCCTTCTGTCATTTCCTTGTCCATTCCCTCCCCCTGAGATGGGGTCTGTATACAACCCCCATGCAGATTGTGATACCATTGTCTGTCTCCAGGGTGACCCAGAGTGTCTCATCTGCTTCCTGTTTACTATTTAGTTCTGTTGCTTTGACCCTTCCTTTACATAGAGAGCTACTCCTCCTCCTCCTCTTTTACCCACCCTGTCCCTCCTGTAGATTGTGTATTCTGGTATGTTGACATCCCAGTCATGGTTCTCTGCGTACCATGTTTCTGTGACTGCCACAATATCCAGGCAACCCTCTTCCATCAAGCCCACTAGTTCAGGAAGCTTGTTACTCAGACTATGGGCATTGGTAGTCATCACCCTCCCCTTTTAGCCCCATCCCTGTCCTTACTGCCTTTGCCTTTTTTTACATTTACCTCTGTATTGCTTCCTAATGACTTCTCTACCTTGGTGTTTGCCTCACTAATTACCATGTTTTGTGGGAAGGCTGGGATTTCCTGCTCCTTTTCAGTGCCTCCCCTTGGCTGTTTAAATGCTTGCCAATGAAGCATTAAACCTCTTACCTAGGATCCTGGTTCCCCTCTGGACAGATGCAGACCATCATGCCAGTATAGGTCTGCATCCTCCAAAGTGCTCCCCAGTCCCCAATGAAGCCAAACCCCTGAGCTTCATACCAGTTTTTCAACCATTCATTGAATTCCCTGGTGAGGAGTTCCCTAGCATCACCCTTGCCATAGACAGGCAGCAGCTCTGAGAAGGTTACCGTATGCACTACTTGTCTAAGGCCCCTCCCAACTCTACAAACTCCTCTTGCACTGCTCTGATCCCATTTCTAGCCAGATCATTTGTCCCTAGTTGTACAATGACATCCAGCTCCCTCCCTTGTGCAGCTGCTCCCATGATCCTGAGGATTCACTTCCTGTCCCTCCAAGCCATGGCACCAGGCAAGCACCTTACCTCCCTCTCCCCTTCCACCCCCACTTCTACCCCCTAATGATTGAGTCCCCCACCAGGAGTTGTTTCCTTCCCCTGTGGGGTCCCATGCCACCCTCCTGTGAGTCTTCTTTGTGAAGGTTCTCAGCATCCTCCTTGGTCTTCACTGCAGATGCCTCCATAGAGGAATCACTATCCACCAGAAGAGGGTATGAATTGTGGAGCAGTACAGCTGGAGGGATGCAACTCTGTTCCATCACCCTCTCCCTCCTTGAGCCCACCCTGGTCCAGCCTCTCCTCTTTCTTGGCAACCTCTGAGGTAGTGGCATTGGCCCTGGTGGTCCCTGGGTGGGGAAGGAGGTTTCATGAATCCTATCCAGGTCAGCCTGGAGATGGGCAACCTCCTTCCTCAGACCAGAGAGGTGCCTGCAAATAGGTCAGCATCACAGCCTCCAGAATGTCTCCCGGAACACTGCCGCCCCACAGCCATTGCACTGCACCACTCCTGTCATGTCTTATTTTGTGTACCCTCTCCTGTTTCTCTGTATGCTTACTCTATCCTCTCCTTACAACTCTCACCCTTCCTGTTCTTGGACAGCAACTTCCTATATTCTTCAGTAGCCTCCTTCTTCCTTTCTCAGAGTCAGACCACCAGCAGCTAGGGGGAGCCAGTAAGCTACTTTTTTCCTTTAGGGTTGACAAAACTAATGTTTCTCTATGATCCTTCCCTTCCTACTGCCAAACAGGAAGTTCCTGTTGTCAGTCAAATCCAGTGGTTATAAAAGTAGAACTGGCTTAGAGTGGGTGGGTGGAGGGGTGGGATGGAGGGCAATTAGTAAGAAAAAAGGCTAGCAACAGGAAGTTGTAATTGGAGTCACCTGCTTTTATATTGTCAAAGTCACACCCCCAATTAAGCTCTCTCTCTCTCCTTCTACTGATTTAGCAAAGTAAGTTGATACAGTACCATTCCCAGCACAGAACACACACTGACTTTCTTTCTTTTCTTCTTTTTAACCCTAAATAAGACCCCTTCTACTTCTAATAAAGTATCTGTCTGCTTAATCTCAACAGACACGGACTCCTGCTGAGATAGAAGTGTTAAATTAGTAAGAAAATGGTAGCTGCTTTCTGCTCTACAAGTAAGATTTCTGTCTTCCAAAGGCTAGCAACTGGAAGTTGTAATTGGAGTCACTTGCTTTTATATTGTCTAAGCCACACCCCCAATTAAGCTCTCTCTCCTCCTACTGATTTAGCAAAGTAAGTCAAGTAAGTGTGCCCAAACAAGGCAGCAGTGGGGCAGAAAGGACAGGGCATGAGAGGAATTTTTGTGGCACCAATTTTATTTCTCCTCAGTTGTATTGCTGGATGACTTTTACCATATCTTTCAGTTACAGCAGTCGCGGGGTCATGCTCAGCTGTATATAGTGCGTGTGAAGGGGTGAGGTGTCCCATTTCATAATACGTCGATGGATGCTCATCAATGGATGATCATTGACAGCATTTTGAGATCTCAGAATGCTAGCAATGGATTTTTAACAATAGTATTACAAAGTTTTTTGAATGCTTTTTGACACTATAATTGAGCAAATCCAGATACTGTAGTACAATCATTTATAGAATGCAGGTGAGGGACAAGAACAAATAAATTATTTTTTTACCGTATAGGGTGGTTTGATCTTTCTGATTACCATGTTACACCTCCTTCAGTAATCCTGCCACTACCCCAGTCCTACCCATCACTTCCCCTCCTCTCACACCAGCAGGGATCAACATGAGGTGAGACCCAAGGGTACCAGTGGTGCAGAGGGTCATGTTATTCCCCTTCTCCAAACAAAGAAAGCAGCCAATGCTTAGTCCTCCTTCCCTCCAGCTGCCTTCTGAGTGACCATGGTCTGTTCCCAAACCCAGTTCACCAGCATGGTGGCAGGTGAGGTATACAAAGCATTAGCCCTCCACACCATGGGGCTGGCTATGAATGATTATTTTAGCCACTGAAATATTATAAATGAAGATGAATCATTTATCTTCAACTTAACCTTTTTATTTAAGCAATAAGGCATGACCAAGGGTTATGTTAATGGTCTGTTAATCACCTTCTTGGGTGTACTGTGGCACGAGGTGTAGCCAAGTGCCACATGCCCCTAGAGGGTGATTAACTGACCATTAACATAATTCCTGGGAGTGCCTTATTGATATTATTATAAAAAATATTTTTCAACAGTATTAAACCTTGTTCAGCATATGGCTAAGCTCTACATGTATGTTAATAAAAGATTAACACAAGGCTGTTAGAATGTTTTCAGCCAATCAGAAAACTTCATTTCTCAGACCCTTTTTAAAATTTCCCTTTAGATAGGTCACAAAGAAACACATAATCAATAGGAGAGCAGCTTGAACAATGCCTGATGATATCACAATTGCTTCTGCTGCATTCAAAACAGAGTGGTGAAATCAAACAGAAATATTTGCATATTCATAACAAACTATAGCTAGAGCCGATACAGCTGTGGCAAGCTGCCAAATGACCAAAGGTTCATGTGTGCATATAAAATTTTGAATGCCTGGTGTAACTCATCCATTTTGTGGAGTTGTTTCACCAAATTTTCCAACATGGCCTTTTTGGGATCCCACTTCATGAAGAGAGCCACTGTCATTTCATTCATTTGTCCTGAAAGGTGATTTTGCAGACTGGCTGTGCCATTCTGTGCCACAGCTACGAAAACACATTTCAGGAAGGATGTGAAAAATGACAGCTATGCTGTTAATAAGGAAGTGTGCAAAAATGGCAATGTTGAAAATATGGAGTGAAAATATTAAAAATTGGTGCAGTTAGGAGCGTGCATAGAAACTGCACAATGCACACTCATAACGCTGTAATTTTTTGGAATTTTTTCACAAAATTTGCAACATGGGTTTTTTAGGACCCCACCTCATGAACAGTGGCATGGTTGTTTCATTAATCAGTCCCAAAAGGTGATTCCATGCAGCGACCACAAAATCACATTTTGGGACTGAGTAACTAAATGACAGTGTTCATGAAGTGGGGTCCCAAGAACCCATGTTGAAAATTTGGGGCCAGAATTCCTTAAAATGGCTGATATATCAACATAAGTTGAAAACCCCATTGACTGCCATTATACCATGCTTGCCTTTGATTTCTCAGTTTGCGGATCGGCTTTGAAGAGTGTAGACATGTCCTGGTCTAGAGAAGATGACAGCACTGGCCTCCGGAGAAAAGTATGGGGTAATGGGGTGTGCAGGGAGCTGGGTGCTCAGTGGAAGGGTGGAGATGGGGGAGGGTGACTGGGGCGATGATGAGGGACTGTTTTCTTTTTTATAGGTGAAAAAACAAAAGTCATTAGGGAATGGTTTTCTTTATTTACAGGGAAAAAAGCATGAATTTGGGCACACTGGGGTGGTCTCCCAGTGTGCCACATGAGATGGGGAGGGTACATGATGCTGAGATGGGGATTGGGCACTCCGGTGTTGGCACATGGGAAAAAAGTAAAACAAAAAAGTAAATTTCAGCACACTGGGGTGGCCTCCCAGTGTGCCACATGAGTTGGAGGGTACATGACACTGACACAGGGATTGGGCACCCTGATGTCAGTGTGGGAGAGCATAAAAACATAAGGTTGAGCACACTGGGGTGGGCTCCCAGTGTGCCACATGAGTTGGGGGTACATGATGCTGACATGGGGATTGGGCACCCTGATGTCTGTGTGGGGATGGGGAATAGAGGGAGCAGGGAGGACAGCAGCAGTGGGAGGGAGCAGGAGAGTTTTCTTTGCTGCCTGTGCTGGGAGGGAGTAGGGAGGACAGGAGCAGTTCTTGCTACAGAATGCAGGAGTAACAACCAAAATAGTGTCACTGTTACTCTGTAGCAGTTGATCATAGTTGATCATGGCAGAGTGTTTCAAGCTCCATTGGACTTTCAAAAGGATACTTCCAAAAGTTCAATGGAAGGTGCCACTATCGGCTGTTTTAAGGCAAGACATGCCAAAATGGCAGTAGGCTCTGCCCACAGCTGTAAAAAGAACTAGTTTCAAAGTGTTACATTTTAAAATACATTGTGCAAATTTGCCACATAATGGCCTGCCTCAAAATATAACACTTATCATCTCTTGTGAGGGGGCAGAACTTAATTAACTCACTTGTGGCTCTGCCACTTGTGAGTTACTCTCCTGCCTCCTCACTTATGAAAATAAATGGCACATTTTGGGTCAGTCCATTGTTTATACCCTGATTTATCATAATTTGGAAGAATCATCAGCATTTATCTCCTATTGGAATGGTTTCAAAAAACCCACTAGCCCAATGTGAGTTCACCTAGCACAATGCCTGATGACATCACAATGGCTTCTGCTGCACTGAAAATAGAGCAGTGGAATCAAACAGACACAGTTTAATCTTCATAGAAACTTTAAAGCATAAAGGTTAATTGCAGAAAAAGGCTTTACAGCCACGCCAGTCTGCCCAGCCCTACTTAAGATTAGGTGTCATGGCCCTAATGGCCATTCATTCCTTCATCCCCCCTCAACTCCTTGAACTGACCTGTTTGTGCTCCAGTCACTTTAGCTAACCATGTTCTCCCTGACTCTGCAGCATGCCTTAATTTACAGGCTCTGCCTTTGAAGTGTTGTTTTACGACTGACACCCAGGTGAAAACATATTACATGTAGATTGATGGGTTACTCTTCTTATTCTGGTTCAGGTTAACATGAATTTTGGGGTTCTTTACATATTGTGGTCATACCATTGGTTCCTGAGGGCAGTGAATAGTGTGACACCATGACACACAGAAGACTGGTAAACATGTTGTTTAAAGGTAGTAAGATGGGCACAAAACTGGCTGCGTAACAGAAGCCAGAGGGTGGTAGTAAATGGGGTTCACTCTAAAGAAGGCAAGGTAACCAGTGGGGTACCCCAGGGGTCAGTTCTGGGACAGGTCCTCTTCCATGTCTTCATTAGTGACATTGCAGAAGGATTGGAAGGGTAAGTATGCCTGCGTGCAGACGACATAAAAATCTGCAAGAGAGTGGACACACCTGGGGAAGGGTATAAAAAATGAGGGAAGACCTATAAAAGATGGAAGAATGGTCAAGGGCATGGCAACTTGGCTTCAGTGTCAAAAAGTGCAAATTTATGCACATGGGACACAGAAACCAATGGGCAATGTACTGATTGGGGGGGGAGGTGATGACAACAATAAAACAAGAAAGGGACCTGGGGGTCATCATATCTGATGACCTCAAGGTAGCTAAGCGGTGAGATAAGGCAGTATGGTAAACCCGGCAGACATTACAGCTGAAGCAGTCAGTGTGGGACTGCCGAGGTCCACCTGCTACTTCATTGCTACTTTTAAAATGCTGCTTGTGTGGCTTTACTTTCTAATATAAAGCTATCTTCCTATTGTGGAGCCCTGCACTCTGAAAGGAGGAAGTAGGCAGAGGGACTAAAGTGCATTTAGTCCATTGAGGACCTACCATTTCCACAGGGGCTTCTGGGACAATACATTTTTATTTGCACATATTGTTTGGCACTATTGCTTCTGGCATGCCAGATACTTGAATGAGAAGATTTCACCTGACTAAAGCTTTAAACAGCTAAAAGGGATGTTTACTAGGGCAGTGGCATTTGGTGCTGCAGTGACCCCAGTAAAGACTTCTGGGCCACTGTAGCACTATATTAGGTATCCTGCAGTGAGCAGGTGCACTATTACAGCTGAATCAGTAGGTGTGGGACTGCTGAGGTCCACCTGCTACTTTGTTGCTACTTTTAAAACTCTGCTTGTGTGGCTTTACTTATTAATATAAAGCTACCTTCATATTGCAGAGCCCTACACTCCAGAAGGAGGAAGTATGTAGAGAGCTAAAGTGCATTTAGTCCATTGAGGACCTACCATTTTCACAGGAACTTCTGAGATGTTATATTTTTATTTGCACATATTGTTTGGCACTATTGTTCTGGCGTACCAGATCCTTGAATGAGAGGATTTCACCTGACTAAAGCTTTAAACAACTAAAAGGGCTGTTTACTAGAACAGTGGCATTTGGTGCTACAGTGACCCTGGTAAAGACTTCCGGGTCACTGTAGTGCTATATTAGCTGTCCTGCTGCAAGCAGGGCATGCCCAGCATACAGGTCACAAGCGTAGATGCACGCAGAGACATGCTCATCTCTGAGCGTGTATTAAGCATGTTTAGTGTGGAGGTGTGGATGTTAGCATACAGCACTGTGGACAGGTAGGCCAACCTGTGCTGATTGATTTTCCCCACAGTTATTACATATAACGCAGTATAGCTCACATATATGTTGCTGAGTTATTTGATGTCTAGGGTATACTGGTTACAAGCATACTGATTTATTTCACATCTGCAATTGTGACATACATTTTTGTGTGTGCTGGTTTTTAAAAATAGTGTACAGCTTCAGTACAGGAGACAAGTTCAACATAAGGGCTATTGGTCTCAGTGTTTTAGACTTACCAGAAATATGTCTCATACTATTTGAAACTACAGATGGCAAGGTTGGGCAGCAATGTTCTAACTGCTTAATGTACCTGTTTCACACAGACCCTGCCACTGTAATAAACTTTATCTGCCACAAATGTGTCCAAAATAAAGAAATGTCAACAGAAATTGAAATGTTTAATAAAAGACTGTCCTCACTAGAATAGAGCCAGAAAGACATGCTATTAAGGTTTAAAGCACTAAATAAACCATTACAAATGGCTTCTGAAGTACAGGAAACAGTGCTGAGTGGGCCCATAAATGCACCTATTACACATGACACCAAAGATAAATGTGTTTTTAATACAAGTTCTGCACCAGGTTGTTCATACTGTGCCTCATTAAATTCAGGGGCCTTTGACAGTCAAATAAAAAAATGCTCTAGGGAGGAGGACCTAAGTGAGGAAGCAAAGAAAACTTGGTATGAGGTTCAAAGTAAAAGATCCTTTAAAAGGGGGCCTAAGTCAAGTGCTTATAATATTCCTGTATATAACAAATTTGACACCTTACTTGAATCACAAATGTCAGATATGAATACCCCTGAGCTTGTACCAAGTACATCAACTATACCTGAAATAACAGCTTGCAGAATGACCACATCCACATCCAGACAGCATTGCCCTCTGATGTCTATGTTCCAAAACAACACACCACAGCTGGGTACTGCTACACCAATTTTAATTTCTGTACCTATGACATGTATCTCTAATGTTAATAAATTACAATCAGGTCTGGAGGCAAATATATCCTGTAACAGTACTCAATCACACGTGGAAACTACCCCCTTTCTATTGGACCTATCTGATTGTACTACAGTTAACAATGCTGCACCTATTGAACATATGGACATCATTGATGATATTCCTGCACAAAAAAATGGTAATTTTTTGTAGTAGGAGATTCAATTATCAAATATATTGATAGAACAGTTTGCAATTAGGATAAATCAAACCACACCTGCTTAACCTTTCATGGGGCAAAAATAGCAGATATCATCAGTGTGTTACCTAACATACTTTATGATAAGGGAGAACACCCATTTATAATATCCCATGTGGGGACAAATGATATCATGCATGATGAGTTAGTCAATTTTAAACTAGATCTAGTGGCATTATCAACTAAATTAATTAATCTAGATTGTGAACCAGTGTTCTCTGAAATTCTCCCTATTCCCAGAACTTCTAATGAGGTAAATTATAAAATCAAGCAATTTAATGAATGGCTCAGAAAGTGGTGTTTCAGACAAGAAATCCAGTGCATTCCTCATTGGGAAGATTCAAAGGTAGATTTGAGTTATATAGTGGTGATAGTCTCCACCTTAGCAGAAGAGAGAGTTTACTTCTGGGCAAACATGTCCTTGCCTCCATTATCAGTAGTTTCAACAAGTCAACTTGGGGGAGAGGTCAGGCTTGCCAGCCTCTCTTAATGAGGGTGAGAGCTCAAACATTTTCCTAAGTAAAAAAGACCTAAAATTTTTATATTTTAATGCTGGAGACCTCAACAGGAAAATTGATGAGTTAAAGGTTAGAATTAATCAGGATAATATTGATGTTATAGTGGTTACTGAGACTTGGGGTGATGAAAAATCCTATTGGAACTAGACATTACCTGATTTTACCCTGTACAAAATGAAAAGAGATGCCAGAAAGGGAGGAGGCATTGCCTTTTTTTATAAATAGTAATTTGAGATCAATGAAGATATCAGATAAGATCAAGTATTATAATGTTGAAACAGAATACTTAATGATTAAACTCACACAAAAGGAGAATGAACACATTATACTAGGTGCATGCAATAGACCACCCAGTTATATGACAAAAATCTCTTATGACATATTGCTAGAACTAGATACAGCGTGTGAATTGGGTAATATTATTTGCATGGGAGATTTAAACCTAGGGGACATCTCATAGAGTTCTGATACTGCTATTTTGGGTCCAGGTTAAAAAAAAAAAACTATTATCTACTTATCATCAATTAAATTTGAAACAATGTGTAAATCAACCATCTAGGGGAGACTGTACTTTGGACTTGGTACTGAACAATGAAGACTTGAATATTGGTAGCGTGTCTGTTAAAGCTCCAATTGAAAACAGTGATCATAATATTATGTACTTTTTCCTTTGACATAAAAACTATCAGTAGTGTCAATACCACTAAGATATTTCAATATAATAAAGCCAGTATGCAAAATATTAAAAAGGAACTAGCAGCTTTAAATTGGGATAATATTTTCCCACTCAGCCTATTCCGGATAACTGGAACCTGTTTAAAAACACATAAATCAGTTTAAGAGATAAATACAGCCCCTCTAAATTAAACCATTATAATAGAAATCAACACCCCAAATGGCTGAATAAGTCTATTTACAAACTATTAAAACAGAAACATAAAAAATATTTGAGGTACCTAAAATCGCGTACACAGGAAAATTGGGAAGCTTATATAAAAATTAAAATAAATGCAAATCTAAAATATGTGAATCAAAAGCCTCATCGGAATATGATTTGGCTAGTACTGCAACCAAAAACAACAGCAAATCATTTTATTCATATATAATTCCCTGAAAAAAACTGTGTCAAGTTGGTCCTTTAGTAGAAAATAACACTACTGTCTATGAACCAAAAAAATGGCTGATATTCTAAATTCTAATTTCTGCAATGTCTTCCATCACCCAGATACACTGGTACAGGTAAAAGTGAATAATACTGATGATTTAATAAATATCACTGAAGATGTCATCCATAATAAGTAAAAAATTCTAAAAGGTAAAATGAGCCCTGGTCCAGATAACATCTCGGTTCCTTATTTATATCTTCTGTGGGATAGTATAACCCATCCATTAAGGATTCACTTTGAAGGATGTCTGGCATATTATTTTGTTCCCGCTGAGTGGAAATCAACATATGTCATTCCTTTACATAAGACAGGTCCTAAGACAAATTGGGAAAATTATAGACCAATAAGTCTCACTTCTGCTATTTGTAAAGTATTAGAAAGTGCTATCAAATATTTAATCAATCCAATTCTTAATACAATAGATCTAGAACAACAAGGATTTAAAAAAGGCAGGAGCTGCTTAAATAATCTTTTTTTTTTATGAGCAGGTCAGTTATCATCTTGATAATAGTACACCATATGATATTATTTACATAGATTTCAGCAAAGCATTCAACGTAATGCCAAATGGGTCATTAATAACAAAACTACACACAACAGATATCAATAAAAACACTATAAATTGGATTGAGAATTGGGTTAATTGTAGATCCCAACAAGTTTTAATCAACGGTCATTTGTCTGATCCTGATAGGGTTACAAGTGAGGTTCCACAGGGGTCTGTATTAGACCTTTGTTTATTCCAGGTTTTTATATCAGACTTAACAAATAGTTGCATTGTATCATCTTTCAAGTATGCAGATGACATTAAAGTAGGTGGCCCTTGTAAATTCTCTGAAAATATCATTACCATTCAAAGAGGTCTTGATAAAATAACTAAATGAGTTCATGACTGGGGCATGATACTGAATACCGCAAAATGCAAAGTCATGCATATCGGGGTTAATAATCCATTTACAGATTACTAGTTGGATGATACCCTTTTAGAATCCACAATAGATGAAAGAGACCTATGTGTATTGATTTCTAATAATCTAGACTATAATAATCAAATCAATACTGCAATAAATAAAACTATAGAGCTATATGGGCCATCAAAAGAAATATTGTTTCTAGGGACCCTAAAGTTATGTTGCCAATATTCAGGGTGAACGCATGGCCACACCTGGAATATACCACTCAATTATGGAGCCCATACAACAAATCAGAAATATCTAAATTAGAAAGTATACAGAGAAAATTTACTAAACATATAGCTGGCCTATATAATGTACCATATGATGTTAGGGTAGAAAAACTGACACTTATGCCTCTGGCAACTCGTCATCAGAGAGGTGATCTTTTGTTGATGTTTGATCTCATCCAGAATCCATATCTAATTACAGAGTTGGGCTTGGAGTTGAAATGTGACCACTACATCTCAAAAGGAAAGGTTTTTGGCATAATAACTGAAAATATTTTTTCACACGAAAAATTATTAATCCTTGGAACAGACTGCCTTTAGATGTTATTACTAGTAAATCAATACAACAGTTTAAGCATTATCTTGACTTTCATATTCTCAAGGGTCTGGATATTAGCAATTATAATTAGTTTAACAGGTGCAGACATGGGCGCATAGCCTCCTAGCACCTTACTGACCTTAGTGAACCTTAGAGACGCTGACTCTGGAAGCTGAAAGCTGTACTTTACAAGACATTGTTTTCCCTTAAAAAGGTATGCTAACATTGCCTATTGCTGAGTTGAATTAAATTGGTATTGTATCAATTCAATACTGCAATCTGATCCTTTTGTGTTATCTGCTTACAGGCCAACTGAACAAGAGTCAGCAACAGGGAGAAAAACTGAATGTCTGCCGGCCACCATCCCCCATAAACTGTCAAGAGATGCCAAGAAAATACAAGGCATTTCTTTCTATTATAAAGAGATATGCCAACATTACCTACCACTGAACAGCTCTAGTACCATTAGCTTTCCAACTCCACTGTGGCATTTTGCTGCATTTTACTTTTTACTTAGGAAAAAAGATCCTTGAAGGGTGAGGGAGTTGGAATTGAAACTGTGAGAATTCCAAGGGAGCCGAAGTGTGGGCAAGCAAGCCAAATAATACCACTGAGCTGAACCTGAACCAGAATTGGTGTCTAGCAAATTGGAGCTGTACACATAAGGAATGTTTTAACTAATTCACCAGACCTTTTCATTTTTAGCAGGAAAAAATGTATGTTTTAAGAAGTACCGACACATTCTGTAAAGTGATTAGTGAGGAAAACAATACTGTAGTAATGCATAGAAAATAAAACATCCCATCAAAAAAATGTATAGAAAGGCTACTCACAAGAAGTGGATTTACCTATTTCATGTATTAAGAGGCAATTATTTCAATTTTTATTAAATTCTAACTTTACATTTTATATGTTAAAAATTTTTGTTTTTTAAATTTCACTCCAGCAAGTCACGTGACTCCTGGAGATAAAAGACACTTGCGCTACTCACAGTGATCAGAGAGTCACAGATGCCATTAATAAAGGCACCTATGAGAGAGTGTGGCGCACTCTCATAGCTTGATATCACACATCCTAAGGTCCTGTGTAACTTATTTTAGTTTAATCTATTTGGACAGTAGTGTTACCTTCCTTCAAAAGTTTTATGTTTAAACTGCCAGTTGAAGTAAGAGCATAAATAATACTTGGCAGATATCAGATGAGTGATTTTTGACATTTTTTTTACTTTTCATAAGGAACAATGTGGAATTGCACAAAACTGACTCACTTCATATCAGAGTTTTGAGTGTTCCTTTTTCACACCATAGAATGGGTTTATTAACATCAACAGTAAGTTTCCTGAGTGTCTTATCTTAATTAACAAAATAATAACAGTATCTGTGCATTTGAGCTAGCAAAGTGATATAAACAGCACAACATTGGCAGGTGTTATTTAAACTGTGCCTGGGATAGATTACCCTTCACAATATATTATAATTTAATAAACTTTGAAAAAATCATTTCATTTCATTGTTACTTTTACTAAAGGCACTAGAATTAGCATTATACTTGTGGCAATTTGTGATTATAAAATACTTTAGTAAACATATTCTACTTCGCTACTTAAAAATCTTTCTCTGCATTTTTCAAAGTGCTGAAGCTTAAATTATTGGCACCAAACAGCCAGACTGGTAGGAGAAGCCCAAGAATAGGATGAACCAGAGGAAGGCATCTTCTAGGGACAAACTCTTCTACTGAAGAAATTCAGTAGTTTGAGCCTGTGGTTCAACGTACCCAGGAAAAGGCTTTTCCTTAATGCACTCCAGAAGATATAAAGTCTGAACTAGACACTTTGTCTGCAGAAAGAAGAGAAGAAGATGTCAAATACACCTCAAACAGGATGGGCCTGCAAGAAAAGCCACAGTTTAAAACATCTCACAAAGTAAGCTATAAGTTGTATAGGACTCAGATTGTGGGACACTACTTATCATATATTAAGGGACATCTTATAAAAAATATTTTTCCCTTGCTATTCCTTATTAGTATTTTTACTGTTCTATAATGTTTGTTATATTACATATCAAGGTGTGTGTGAAGTGTGGGTTGCTTAGGGATACAGTTTATCAGCCGATAGTCCTAGCTAAATCATTTGGTCAGGTCCCCTGATAAACCAACACCAGGTGAAATGGTGAGAACTAGGCCACAAAGGAAAAAATCAAGTGGACTGCACACCATTACTGAGTGAGACATTGTTATAATTGGGGAAAAAGATAAACAAACAACTGAAAAAAAAAACAGACAAAAATAACAAAGCATTTAACAAATCTTAAATTTAATTCATTTGATTTTGATAAAATCTGTGTCCCAAAAATTCAAACTACTAACTCCATGCCAGTACTAACTTTGAACACAAGTGTTGACTCTAGCTTGGAACATTCCCCCAATCTTAACTTTAGCTCTCCTAATTACTCTGGAGAAGCTGATAAAAATATGGGAACTGAAGGGAAAACCTCCATAGATTCTATAGTACAGAATGATAACAGCTGCTTTTGTTTACCAGAGGGGAAGCATATTATTAGTCCTAGGAATGATGAGATCATAGGCAAAATGGAAACTACCAACAGAGATATTATGTTGGTGACTGGGTCTGAAATTACAAATTTGACTGTGGATCTAGACAAGACCATCAAAGGTATTAAGGAATTGGCCTCATGCTATGAATACAATAAACCATAGTGTAGAAATTACACCAGAAAAAGAAAATGATTCACCTAGGCAAGTATTTCATATAGTAGACACGTTAAAAACAGGAAGGAAATTACTTTACATATCATATAGCCTTAGTGATGATCTGATAACCTTGCTAGCTAACCAACATATAGCAAACCTTGTACTGATGAAACAGATGATTATTCTTAAAAATGAGTTAGAATCTATAATGTGTGACATTGCAATTAATGCTGCAAAATTGGATACTGTACTTCATAAATTAGAAACGGGATACTCAACAGTGGAATCAGATTTCATTCTCCTAAATAGTGAATACCACCCTACCAGCCCTGAGAGGCCTGATTTTTCCACAATTTATATTTCAGATACTCCTGAGAAAAAGAAAAGAAAAAGAACAAAAATATTAAATCTACCTGTGGATAGGGAAAACAAGAAAGAGTAAATTGCCAGACATGGCACAGGTCAGCAAAAAAACAAAAGGGTACAAAGAGATCAATGGCGGGAAACCAGAGCTTAAATAGGCAGTCTTTAGCACAGGAAAAAGCAAAAGGACAAAAATACTGACCACCTAGATTTACATACGTATACTTATAGTATAAGAACAGAAATGGACAGGCATCTATACAAGCTAGAACAAGAAATACAAGCACTGAGTAATGAATGTCACAATAGTAACAACTAGGGGTGGGTGGATAGCAAAAAATTGCCGGATATCGGATCTGGATAATTACAAGGTGCTATCTGACCGAGTCAGGTATTTATCGGGTCAGATAGCAGAGGTACAAGTGCCCTTTATATATAACATTCTTCACCCCATGTCTGCCTAATTGTGACCCACCCCATCAAAACCAGCACCAAGACTAGAGTAAAACAGCTCTGCTGCTGCTGCTGAGGGATCTAGAAAGGCTGAAATACTCTGCCATTCAACACTGCCTATCAGGGACTGAAGAGGATCATGGAAGCCTGATATTGGTAAGTGGTGTCTGGTCTGTTTTAAAAAAGGCAACACGCTGGATTATGAAGGCAATTGTTTTCCCATGCCATTTCAATTTTTAAATACAATGGGAAAATGACAGGGAGTTACACTGTTTTTATAACTGAATCTGTGAAAGTCTGACGGGCAGCTTTTCATGAGTGAAGCAAATGGGACAGTGGGTTTGCATGGGAAGGGGAGGCAAAAGAAAACAATATAACTTTTGCAGTTTCTGTGGTTTCTTTGTAGTATTGGCAGGGAGTGCATTTCTGTGAAAGCTGGGCTACATTAGTGGCACAGGAGGGTGGTAGGTACTAGTTTTGGTACAAGCAAAAATATCCAACTCCCCTCTCCCTCTGGATATGTAATATATGACAACTGTAGTCACTCCGTGATGTGAACAGTTAAGTAGGAGAGCTGATCCATACCTTTGCCTTCACATCAGCCAGGACTTGAAATTGAGTATCTGACCCGATAGCCAATGCAATATTGATTCGAATCGGATCGGGTCAGAAAGTACAAAATGTGACCGGATTTATTTTTCAGATCAGACATCTGCCCATCCCTAGTAACAACAAGGATAGATCCAGTAAAAAATAAAATGAAGAATAAGGGTGAACCAAAACATAAAGAAGGGAAACATAGACTTTGATGCCAGATAAGGACTGCTGGGCCCACCCAGTCTGCCCATTTCCCTACCTATTGGATAAGCTGCAGATCCTAGTTAAACAACAGCCTACTTCCTCTTACACCCCACCAGAATTGTCTTATGTCTGTCCCATGCATTCTTGAAATCCCCCACTGTTTTTGACCCCATGAGCTCCTCAGGAAGGTAAATATGTACAAACATCTAGTACTAATAACACTGATGTGATTACTGGAGCAGAAGATGGCCAAACACAGTCATTTAGATTGATAGTCAACCTAAAAAAGACAACATTTCCCTTTTTGTGATTTTCAGCTTATGAAGATTGACCCTGTCTAGACAAGTCTGAATAGAAAACATATTTATTAGATAATGTACTAAAAAGACTTGATTTGACTGTACAAGAAAATGACATAACAAAAGTTAGAAAAAGCAAAGATGAACGTATCCACACCTTAGAAGCATGCTTTGAATCACCCGTAATTCCAATTTATGTGTGGTAAAATTGGGATTTATTGCAAAATATGAGAATAAATGTTACTTTTCCTAACAGAGCAGAATTCAATAGATAACAAGAAAACTGTGATCTAATTGACACTCCAGTAACTTTGACCTTGTTTGGCATGAACAGACTGTACAGAGAAAACAACTACAAATGCATTGTCTTTGATTGTTGAAATTACCCTGTAACACATCCACCTGTTGTAATTTCCCATGTATCTTTCGTAAGGTGTGATATTTCCCACACTGCTATTTATACTGTGATGTCTGTACACTATGTGCTCAGTATTGTTTTCTATGATGTGGAGTCTTTGTAAAGGAAGCTCTGACTCAAAGGTATTAATTCCAATTGTATTCAATAAATAAATAAATAAACAAACTAATGGGTGCTCTATGCAACCTTTTTTCTAACTTTTTGAAAATTAAGTTGGGGAAAAAAGGGGATTCTGGAGGTTTATATGAAGGAAACATCGTCACAAATTGACATTTTGGTTAAAAATAATGACTTAACAGACCAATTACTACATAAATACAGAGTTTTGGATGCTCTTGAGCTATATCTGGTAGACTTTCTTGCTAGGGAGATTAAAAAAACAGCACCTGACAAGAGATGAGAGTTCAAGGGATGGGTATGTAGAAGTGGTACAGTTTAATAGTAGTGATGATACATTACATCACAACCAGGGATGACTTCCAAGAAAAGCTACCATTCATTTTAGGTTTCCCACAGAAAGCTTGAAAATGTTAATACAGAACTTAAAATAATATCTTAGAATATTACTGGTTTAGATAATAAATTGGTAGACAGTGATTGGCTTGAATTCACTTCTAAAGGGGATATTTTGTGCTATCAAGAAACCTGGCTATCTATATAAATGGATATGAATTAGAACATCGCTTGGGAGCTAGAGAACATAAAACTGGGAGACCACTGGCAGGATTGGCCTCTTATTTTAAAATAGGCAGCTTTAATGCCATACAAAGCATTAAAATACCCACAAATTTCCATACAACACTGGTCTCCTCTTAACAGGGTGAATTTGTATTGGTAAACAACTATATTCCACCAATGAGCTCAAAATACTGCCAACTAGAAATATGGAGGCAACTTGATGAGCTATCAACCTGAACTACTCACAGATGGGTGTCCTACTGTTGGGTGACCTAAATGCTAGAATTGGCATCTATGATTGGCTAAATGATAATTCCTTTTTTCTACATATTAATGTGGAGCTAACCATCAATAGGATTACAATGGATACAAAAGTCAATAAAGTAGGTCATCAATTATTGGAATTGATGACAGCATATGATATGAATCCACTAAATGGAAGATTGACTGGAGACTTAGTGGGTAACTGTTCTTTTGTTAGGGCTATGCGGTCATCATTGATAGGCTTAATACTATGGACAGGATCTCCACATCTCTAGAAATACCAACAAGAGTCGAGAGTGATCATATACCAATTATACTAACAGGTACTCCAGTAGGAAATAACAGACCTGATAGTGAATCAATAAGAGAGGATTATATAATTGAAATCAGACATAATAAAAGATTGAAATGGGATATTAAACTGGATGAACATGTAATCAATATAATAGAATTAGAGCTTATGCAATAATTTTGAAAGCTAGAACAAACACAAACTTAATAACAATCATGCAATCATGTTATGGAGGTTTATAAACTAATTCAGGGAAGGCTATAGAGAGAACAAGTTAACAAAAAGAAAACTGAGGGAAATAACAACACATGGGTTGACAAAGACCATAAAAAACCAAAAGCTAAGCTAACCACAGCATTTAGGAAGATCAGGAAGTCAAAGTATGAATACCAACTGAACAGTTTAAACCAAAAAAGGAAAAAATATAAAAACTATCTACAACAAAAAAGTACAGTTTCATCAAGACCAATGGACAGAAATGATGAAGGTAATTTGAAAAAGGGATGACAAAGCCTTTTGCTCCCTGGTGGTTAAGGGGACTACACAATACAAACATTCAGTCGATACATACATAACAGAAGGTGAATGGATTGAATATTACACAAACATTTTCTATGAATCTCCAGACTTAAGAAATACATATATGGAAAATTCCACAATTTGTAAATGAACCATCACCATAAATAGACAAGAAGTGTATATAGTAATAAAAATACTTAATCTCAATAAAGCACCAGGTCCGGACTTTAAGCATCCAGAAATATACATAGCAAGCCCATCCCAGTGGGTTGATATTTTTGTGGTTGTATTCAATAAAATCATTCTGGATAACTATATATCTCCCTCTTGGAGGAGTGCTATTATTGTACCTATACACAAGAAAGGAAAACTGATGGATCTGATGATGTACAGGCCAATTAGCTTCTTGGACGTGAGTCTCAAAATATTTTCCAAAATTATTTTGGAAGAACTTAGACTTGAAATAGATAAATTTGGTGGGCTAAGTGAATACCAAGCTGATTTCAGAAAAAGAGTACAATACAATTGACAACTGTTTTGTATTGAGCCACCTGTTGGAGAAATATGTGACTGTTAGGAAACCGCGGCTATCTGTAGCATTCATAGACTTTAGTGCCACCTTCAAAGCAGTGTCTAGGATTATGCTATCTCACTCCCTGGTGTCTAGTGGTCTCCCTACCTTGCGATCACTGGTACCATAGAAAAATAAAATGTTAGTGTCCAGCAGACAGTCCTCCTCCCCCCCACCCACCGATCACCCCTCCATATAAAAATATTAATATCATGTCCTCATTCCCTGGTGTCATGTGGACCCCCCCCGGCAGGTATCCATCAATCACCCTGCACTCCACCATCCCATCCCAGAGCGGTGACTACATTCCCTCCTCCTCTCTCTTCCTCTGAGTTGGCCTTCCCACTGAGCTGAATGAATGAGCATGTACATGCGCACATCTATTCAGCCCAGTGGGCAGCCAGCTGTGGATGAGAGAAGAGGGCTGTGCTGGTCACCCACTTGTGGTTGGATGGGGGAGGGGTGGTGATGGATTACTGCCAGGGTGGGGGGTCCCACTGACACCAGGGAATTAGCAAGTATGTTTTTTTTCTATGGAGGGCAAATGGGGCTGGAAATCAGTGAGGGGGGGCACAAGACTCCAGGGGCCAGCAATTGGCAAGGGGAGGGTTAATGAATTAAACTGTGGGGGGAAGCAGTCACAGAACTGAACACTGGCAGTGATCAATTCTGCAGAATTTTTTCCCCACAATTTAATACAGTAACCTGCATTTATTACATTTATTCCACAGTTTTTCCGCGGAATTTCCACTAAAGTTGGCAAAATTATTTCTGAACATTCATGGAAGCGAAAATCCAACTTTCACCAAAATTCTGCCAGTGAATTTTTTTTTTATACACTCTTATTTTTCACAGAAAACGTGGTGTATGCCTGGAGCAGCATGCCAGTGGGGCAAAATCAGTGGGGAGCTTCAAGCATGTGTGGGACAGATTCATGAGCATAATAAGAAGAGAAAAGGGTGGAGGGAGGGACACTAGTGATCAAATAAGGTCCAGGTGTAGCAATAGGCAGGGAAAATATGGCAGACTAGATAGGCCTACTAGTCCTTTTCTGCTGAAACATTCTACGTTTCTGTGCTTTTATATGTAAATATGCCACTACTTCACTGTGCCTAATACAGTACCTTGGACATGGTTATTCCTTTGCATGGAAAAATTGGTTTCTCCGTTAAAAGAATATGGATAGTATACTTAAATTGGTCTCATGGAATGTCAGGGGATTAAATGCCCAAACTAAGCATTGCAAGGTTTTCAGGCACCTAAAGAAATTGAATTCTGAAATAGAATTTTAAAGGAAACTTTTTTAAAGAAAATAGATATTCTGTTAATGAGAAGGTAATGGGTTGATCAAGTATTTGGGGCAGGATCCACCTCAGACAGAGCTGAAGTAATCCTACTTATCTCAAGAGGGGTAAGATTTGATGTTTTGGAAACAATCAATGATATTGATTTGTATTATATTATACTAAAGGGCACTCTTAATGGAAAAGAAATAACCCTTGAAAATGTGCACAGCCTGAGCAATGGCACAAATCTGTTTATGCATTACAACCTATTATGCCAATGCAGACTATAATGGCTGGAGACAAAAGTTGCATACTGTAAGTAATCCTCTAATGGAGTGATCAATTCCTAGCTATTCGCTATTGATATCTGATAAACATTTAACATGTATGCTAAACAGTTTGGAGATGGTAGATGTTTGGAGAACTTTAAAATTGGAATTCCAGGGAATACTCTTACAGGTCTTCAGCACACAAGACTGGATTGAGAATAGATCAGGTTTTGCTACTACATGTCTCCTACAAGGTATAATAGAAGCAGATATCCCATTATAGGCAGTATAGCACAGTGGTTTAAGGCTCTGAACTGAAAACCTGGAGACCTGGGTTAGAATCCTAAAGCCCCAACTTGCATACTGTGTGACCTTGAGCAAGTCACTTAACTTCCTTGTGTGTCCAAGTTGTACCTGGAAACAAACATCAGCTTAGTGTGCCTCTCCTGGTTAAACAATTTCCTCTTATCCCCTACTTGTGATCTCAGACCTCTGTCCAGTAATAAAACATTTCAACTTAAACAAAAGTAGGCAACAAAACAGATGGAGAATATATAATTTTATTTTAGAGAAAAAAAAGAAACAAGGGAAGAGGTACAACAGCACATAAAAATGTCTATGAGATAAACAACCCAAATGACACATCATGGGGTAGTACATAGGAAGCATTCAAAAGTACTGCACAGGGACACTGCATTGGGACTGCATCTAAAATAAAAAGAAACAAAAATAGTAAATTAAAGGAGATAGTAACATTAGCACAAAATTGCCAGACAGTAACTAAGAGCAAGCATTGATGGAATGGTCTGAGGTGAGATTGAAATATGAGGAACTTACATGGGTCGATGATGAATTTAACATAAGAAATGCAAAACTAAAATGTGTTGACCGAGGAGCTAAGGCAAAAAGGCTATTACTGCTTTGATTAAAGCAATCACCAAATCACAATCAGATAACAAACATTAAGGGCCCTAATACAGGTTCAAAATACCTTGAACATAAAAAAATCAGTTTTTACTGAATATTATAAAGAATTGTGCAATGATAACACATAAATGATACAAAGCAGCACAATGGAATTTTGTGAAGGAATTCACATTCCTCAGATTAAGCCAAGTATAGTGAAAATCTTTGGAGAACTCATTAATTTAGAATAGGTTATAAAGCAATTAACTCATTAAACAAAAATAAATCTTTGGGACTGACAGTTTCTCGATCAGCTTTTACAATTCTTTTTCGGATGTACTGGCACCTGAAATGGCTGAGGTCAATAATGACTCCTGGAAGAGAGGTGTCTTATCTGCAGCATTACTACATGGCATACAGTAGTTACACTAACACCTAAAAGTGATAAAGATATCAGGTTTTGTAAGAATTATAGACCGATTGTATTAATAGACTCAGTCAACAAAATACTAGCCTAAATCCTAATGCTTAGATTACAACATTTATGCAATAACTAACAGGGCACATACAAACAGGTTTTCTCAAGGGAAGGCACTTTGCTGATAATGGGCACTATTCACCAATGGGTGGGAATTATGCACCAGAAGCATGTATCCTGCCCACGTAGGTCTGCACCTGTGGACAGGTGTGTGTCGGCAGAATTCAACACCGGCTGCCACCTGTCTGCGGCCCCACCCCCACAGCATGCAGGACTTTGCAGGGCAGTCAGGGGAAGAGTCATGGTCCCAGCTGGGTTTCCAATTGGATGCTCAGACTGGGTCACTCAGTGGATCCTCTATGTGGCAGGGCATGTGTTGGCAGCATGTCCCACAGATGTCCAATGGCTGGTGGCTGTGGAGGTGAGAGGAGGGCAAAGCTGCTAGCCCTCCTGCAATGCAGCACTGGAGCAGTGTGCCGGGATGGGGTGGGGAGGTCTGTTGGCAGTGCTGGCGGGGCACTATACCCCACCATATGGCCAGAGAGGACAGTGGTGGGTGTGGGCCAAGGGTGCCATTCAGAGGTGTGGGGGCAGCATGCTTGAGCCGGTGCCCTTGTGTGGGGAGTGTGTTGGGTGGGGGGGTGCTTGGTAGGGTCTGTGCACTGATATGTGCTGGGGTAGGTGGTGCCAGGTGGCCATAGGGGGTACAGATGCAGTGGTCCAGGTGGGTGAGTGGGCTATCCAACCTGCCTGGGTGGAGACCTGATGTGTGCACAGGGCATGTAGGGGGCTTATGGCAGGGTTCTCCCTGTTGTACCCTGTGCCCCCTCCACACCCACACAGCCAGTACTATTCACCTTTGTGTATGGCGCATAATGTTGGCATGTCCCCACCCCACCCCCAGAGTAGTGTGGTCCACAGACCAGGGAAATTGGATACATTGGAGCTGTGTGCCCCCTATTAGTGCATCATGCATGGGGGGCATTTTGGGTGCAGAATGGCTACTCACCTCAGATACACAGCACGTAGCCATTCCGCCCATTGGTGAATAGGGACCACTATGCGAAAAGAATTCCATTTAGTTATGTTAGTAGAACAATCTAGAATACTAAATGGCCTTGTTATCTATTGATATGGAAAAGGCATATGATCTCATGGCAACATGTTTTGGATACTCTAGCACTGTACATGCTCCCTATGGGTTTTATTAAAGGAATACAATTATTATACACTAACCCCAAATTCTCTTTCCTCACAAATGATATCATATCACCAACATTTGACCTTCATGGGGTACTAAGCAGGGGTGCCCACTGTTACCACTATTGTTTATTTTGTCCATAGACCCACTAGTCAGAAAGCAGCTGAATAATGAACCCACTGTGGAAGATATTATGAACACAGGGACTGAATTTCTTTGTTCTTTGTACACTGATGATCTGCTCCTTTCAAGTCATAACCCACTAACAACAATCCTAAAATATTTGTAATAATTTTACAGTTTGGTAATCTCTTAGAAAACAAAATTAGAAAAGCAAAAATGCAATATCTTTTGTTGAATGGTCTGTGCCAAACAGGATATACTTGACCTAGGATTAAACTTGGGCAGACAAAAGCATCAATTCCTGGGGTTAAATTTGTAAAATGGCTACAAACAATAAAATACCAACACTTCAGACTTATGGATATAATTGAAAAGGCCTGACTAATTGGAATAAACTACCTCTCAGTTACTGGAATAGGACTGACATAATTAAAATGAACATTCTCCTTAAAGCCATATACATTTTTGGTATGTCCCCAAGATACATTCCCTAAGCTTGATTCTTAAGAACACAAACAAGGTTTAATAAATTCATCTGAGTATGTAACAGACCCTACAATCATATGATAAGCTCACAAAACCCAAGGACCTGGGGGCCTGAAAGACCGTAGTTTACTCCTTTATTGCCTGGCTATTAGACTCTTTCAATTATCATAATGGTCGCATCATTGTGACAGCCCTAGCTACACTCCTGGGGCCAGATATTCAAAGGTTTGTGTGGGCGCTAATGGGTTTTTGCTAATGCTATCTAGTTTTGCAACCATTTTTTGGGGTGGTTCCTACATTCAGAAGCATCCCATCCTTGGAACACCCATCCCATATCTGTTAATCATTTTCCTGGTGTCTAGTAGCACCCCTCACCCCCTGAGCAACCATGCCACTTAGTATACACATTTCCCTGGTGTTTAGTGGCACCCCACCCTCCAATCACCTGCCCCGGTTCATATACATTGTTCCCTCATGTCTAGTGGCACCCACTCCCTGATCACCCATCTTGGTTCATATAAACATATCCCTGGCATCTAGTGGCACCCCACCCCTTGAAGAGCCATCTTGTATCTGTTAATCCTTTTCCTGGTGTCTTGTGGCACCCCCCCGATCACACATCCTGCAGATATTATCCATTCCCTGCTATCTGGTGGCACCCCTACCCCTGATCACCTGTCCCATATCTATAATCTATAATCTATAATCTATAATCTTTTCCCTGGCATCTAGTTGCACCCCCCAACCCTTGAACACCCATCCAGTATTTGTTATCCCTTTTCCTGGTGTCTAGTAGCACCCCCACCCCGTGATCACCCATCCCATAGATGTTAATCAGTTCCCTGGTGTCTTTTGGTACCCCCTACCCTCGAGTCACCCTAACCCTAATGTCCTGTTTCTGTGAGACATTGAGTCAAAAGTCTTGCTGAAGTCGAAGTAGAGCAAATCCAAGTGGTTGCCCCTATCCAACTTCCTTGTCACCCAGTCAAATAAAATTGCCAGGTTAGTCTGACAAGACCTTCCTGCCATAAATCTGTACTATTTACTCTCCAGGAGCCCATTGCTCTCCCAGTAGTCCACTAGGTACTCTTTAAACAGTGACTCCACCAGCTTCCCTACAATAGAGGTAAGACTGACAGGTTTATAATTCCTTCCATGTTATTTGTCCTCCCCCTTATGGAGCAGAACTACATCTTCCTTTCTCCAGTCCTTCTGAAGATGTAGAATAGACCTATCAGGAGTTCAGACAGTTCTTCTGCCAGCTCCTTGAGTAACCTCAGATGCTGCCTGCCTGGTTCTAGGGCCTTATCTCTTTTTAGTGCTGCCAGCCCTTTCTGGATCCTTTCACTTGTAAATATTGGCTGCCTCATCTCCGGGACCCCCTTAGTGGTCGCTTTATTTTTTTTTATTTCTGTTTATGCCCCCTTATCTCCAGTGTTGTACCCGACTTGCCCGCCTGCCACCATATCCCCAGGGACCCCCATGGATCCTTAGTTTACCTCCTAAGTGGGGATGAGTAGGGGCCCCGTGCTTACCCTTCATGTCTTATATCTCATTGAGGTCCTCACCAAAGGTCACAGCAGCTGCAGGTGAGGGCAAATCTCTGGCCCTCATGTCAGTGTCACACCGGGGTTTGAGTATTTTTTCTAGTACTCCCCCAGCAGAGACGTGACAGTGCTAAAACATCACAGCATGCACCGACGTCAGTCATGCTTCCCCCCTAGTCAGGACTTTGGGCTTGCTGAACCTCCAGCTGTTGCTAGAGGTCTGTCGTGCACTGAGTCAGCAACCCCCCACCTCCCCCCAGGAGGAGACCAGCAGTCCAGCGGATGCTCAAGCCTTCCCCCCCCAGCTGGCCCTCTGATGACCCAAACTTGTTCCTGAACTGGGATCGCTGGTGTCGCAACCGGTATCACTATTGCTGCAACAGTGGGCAGGCTTTAGTTGTCACTTTGATGCCACTCTCTGGCAGGGGTCCACCATCCTCCTTAATGAAAACTGTGCCAAATTAATCATTAAAGATAGCAGCCTTTTACCCGTTCTCCTCTATTACCTTACCCACTCTGCTAACCTTATCATTCACCCAGCTTTCTTCCTATTTTCCCTAATATAGCAGAAGAACTGCTTTTCTCTGCTTTTGACCCACTCTGCAATATGCAGCTATGTGTCTGCTTTTGCCACCTTAACTGTCCTCTTGGCCACTCTGTTTTTCATTATGCATTCTACTCATTCTTTCACCACCTGCTTTTCTTTATACTTGTATCAGGCCTTGCTCTTTGCCCTCACTGCTTCCATGACTCTTGTGAGAACCATAACAGTCTCTTGCACCTGTTCAAGGGTCAGAGGTTGGAGCACTGCTTGCATAGGACCAGACTGGAAGTGGACATACTGGCCCTGCATGCACACTATATGGTGTACCAGGGGGCCATCAACCATAAGAAGGCAGTGTTCCTGTCCAGGGAGATTGCTGCCAGGAAGGACCAACCAGCTATGCTTTTTCAGACTGTGGACAGGCTATTACATCCAGCTTGTCTACAGCCAAGAAAAGCATTTTCTGATGCTTTATGAAATGAGTTTGCTCGGTTCTTCTCGGACAGAGTGTCCACCATCAGGCAGGGAATTGCACCAGTGAGTCACAGGGTGGATGACAGCGGTCGCCCGGATTGTCTGAGGTGCACTCCGCCTGGTTGGGGGGGAGTTTAAACCAGTGGAGGCGGCCAAGGTCATTGAGGTGATCTCGAGGCACAAGCACACATATTGTGAACTGGACCCAGTGCTAACTCATTTCTTAATGAGATGTGTTGACACTGTTGGCCCGGTGTTCGCCTTGATAGTCCAGTGTTCTTTGTCCAAAGGGGTCTTCCCAGATGCCTTGAAGGAGGCACTGGTGAAACCCCTTCTGAAGAAACCATCGTTAGACCCTGACATAAAGGCAAATTACTGTCCTGTCTCCAACCTTCCATTTTTAGGAAAGGTTGTAGAGAACATCTCATGGCCTTTGATATATATGAGCTGCTCCAGTCTGGGTTTCGTGCCAGGCATTGTACGGAAACCACATTAGTTTGAGTGCATAATGATCTCCTCAGGGTGAGAGATCGAGGAGAGGGGACAATTCTTGTTCTCCTTGATCTCTCCTCAGCTTTTGATATGGTGGACCATTGTGTGTCACTCAACCGCCTGAGGGAATTTTGTGGACTCGCCAGCACTGTCATCCACTGGTTTGAGTCCTATCTCATGAACAGGAGGCAAAGGGTTGTGATGGGGAATGTCTCCTTCTCTCCTAGCCTTCTGTTTTGTGGAGTACCTCAGGGCTAGGTCTTGTCACCAATGCTGTTTGCTGTATATATGCTGCCCCTGGATGAGATCATTAGTTAGTACCATTTGGAGTTTGATTGCTATGCTGATGATACCCAGCTGTATCTATCCTTTGCCCCTGGGACATCCAATGTGGAGGATGTACTGAACATCTGCCTGGTCAAGATTAATGACTGGATGGCCCCTAGCTGGTTGCGGCTGAACCCCAATAAGATGGAGGTACTGGTGGCGGACTCAAGCAGGAGGTGTGATAGGATGGTCTCTGGTGCAGACACTGGATTGGTTCTGGGATCTGTGCCATGAAGTCCTCCTCTAGGGTGCATGATCTTGGCATTTTCCTTGACAGTGGATTGACATTTGAATTTCAGGTGTCATCCAGCTTTTTCCATCTTAGGAATATTGCTAGGATCAAACACCTGGTTCTGCCTCTGGAACTTCCCATCTTGGTGCATGCATTCATGACATCTGAACTTGTCTGCTGTAATGTGCTCTACCTAGGGGTCTCTGGAGGGACCCTCTGTCAACTGCAGCTAGTGCAGAATGAAGCTGCCAGGCTGTTGACGGGTCAGCTGAAATACTGTTATGTCACCCTGGTGCTGCGTGAATTGCACTGGCTGCCCATTCAATGGAGGGCTCTCTTTAAGGTGGGCTTGCTCACCTTTAAGGCCCTACATGGACTGGGCCTTGGCTACCTGTTGGATCTTCTAACACCTGCTGCTCCAGTCTGCTCCCTCTGATCCTCCTCTAGGAACTGCCTTGCAATTTGCAGGACCAGGTTAAAAACTGCCGGTGACAGAGCCTTTAGTGTCACTGGCCCCTTTCTGTGGAATTCACTTCCTCCATCAGTAAGGGAGGCCCCTTCAGTTGAGGCATTCAAAGCCTGCCTCAAGACCTTTTTATTCAGCTGATCATTCCCAGACTCTGTTCTTTAGACAATGTCTTGAGACATTTGAATTTGGCATCTGAAAAATTGCTGGCAATTTAGACTCTCATTTTAGTTTTGGATTTTAGCTTTTATTGGAATGTTTATATTTATCTACTGTGTTTTAACTTGGTGCTTGATTGTATCATGCCCAGATCCTCTGGGATTGGATGTCCAAAAAATTAAATTTGCCTTGCCTTGCCTTCTTTTCAGTTACTGTTCTCATGCATAACTGAAAACCTGTGAAAATGGCTCCACCCCAACTAACTTTTCCCTGACAAGCTCCCTCAACCTGTTGAAAGTTTGCTTCCTAAAATCCAGCACTTCAGCTGTTGATTGGGGTTTTCCAGACCCAAGGGCAAGTTCAAACCAAATGGCATTATGGTCACTTTCCTCCAGTGACTGCCCTGTTCTCAGAGCTCCAATCACCTCTAAGTTTGTGAGCTCCACGTCGAGAATTGCTGCCTGCCTGGTGGGTTCTTTAACTACCTATACCAGCAGACAGTCATGGAAGGCATCCATCAAGGCCTAACTTCTGGTGCTCCTGGCAACAAGAATATCTCAATCCATGTCTGGCAGGTTCAGATCACCCTCCACCAGTACTTCCCCCTTTGCTACCACTTTTTCATGTTCTTCCCTGAGCTCTGTGTCTCTCTCTTCCTCTTGCCCCAGAGGTTTCTTGCCTGAGGCAGCCATACATTGCACACACACACAGCAACTCAGTCTCTCCATTACTACCCTGATGCACTCATCTTCTGCCATCTTGATGCCCTCCTTGACTAAAATGGCTCCCTCCCACCTCTTCCTCTATACCTCCTAAGCAATGGGTAGCCAGGAACTGTTAGATCCCAGTCAAATTTTTCTGAAGCTCACATTTCTGTGATGGCCACTAGGTCCACCTCATTGTCCACCATCAGTGCCTGGAGCTCACTGATTTTGTAATCCAGGCTCCTGGCATTAAAGCATGCCCCTTCCATATGACCCCTCATTCTCCATTATATTTTACCCTTATATTTTCCTTGTTCTGTCATCCATTTGTTTTTTTGTTTTTTTGTGTTTGCACACTTTGCATTACCCCTCTCTAAACCAGTTGAAGCCCCCCTTTGCACCCACTGCATCCACTGTGTTTCTATATGCCCAATATGTGAGGGAGTACTAGCTAGAATCTCCTTCCTCTTACCTGCTACCATGGTTCCCCTAGTTCCAGTCTCCCACACAGCCAGTTTAAATGTCTGATATAGATATCAAACATCTTCCCCAGCATGCAGGCCCCCTCTCATCAGATGAAATCTCTCACCCTTGAAGAGTTTCCTGTCCCAGAAGTCCCCCACAAAGTGGTACCCCTTCTTCTGACACTATCCCTTAAGCCACGAATTAAACTCAAGTGCATCAATCCTTATCCTATCTTGTATCACATCCTTGGCCCACACAGGGAGGCCTTCAGAAAAGGCCAAGGAGGCTGAGTGTGCCTCCAATCTGTCCCCCAGTCTACAGAAGTTCCTCTTCACCATCTCTTTTGAATGGTTTGCCAAATCATTGGTACCCAGGTGTACTGTACCAACAATCCAAGCTCCCCTTGCTCCCTCTCATTCATCCTCCATATCCTGTTTAAATTTGCTGATGCACCAGGAAGGCACTGGACCATCCCCCTTCCAGTAAACCCTCCCTTTACTACCCTCATTATCGCTCTAATCATCAAGTCTCCAACCATCAAGGCTTTCCTGGTAGACTTGCTCCCCATGGATGCCATCTTGTTGTCCTGCCCTTTCCCATTGACTAACTTGGAGTCCCCCCAGTGAAGTCAGGAGCCTGAGTCTCTTCTAGGGGTGCAATTGATTCACTGTCTTGATGATGCTGGTCTGGATGACTTCCTTTTGGCTACCCCTGTCCTCCCTCCTGCCCCCCACCACTCTCCATCCCCCTAGACTGGTGGGTCTCTGATAATGATGTATGAATTATGATGCATGAATTATATTGTGTAATTCTTATTGTTGCATTATTGTTATTCTTTAAAATAAAAATACTAATTAAAAAAAGTGTTTTTTCCAGAACCAAATGTAGTACTCCAAGTGGGGTTGAACCAGGGACATGTAGAGGGCTAGCATAACTTCCCCCTTGTATTGCTGATCCTCCTTTCTACACATCGCAGCATTCTATTTGCCTTCCACCACTGCCCTCTTGCACTGGATAAATGTTTTCAAGTTGTCTATAATTACCACCCCCAGTATGTAAAAATAATTTATTTAAAACATTTACAATTGAAAATATATTGTATAAAATGGACACCCAATGCTCTGTCTCAGCTAATTATATGTATTATAACTTATGAGGTGGCTGGACTTTTATAAATCACTCATGGCTTTGCAACTCATGAGTTAAGGCCCTGTCCCCTTACGTATGAAGGTAAATGGCATCATCTGAATCTGGACACTGCAAGTATATAGAAAGAATAAATATTGGTGAAGTGTGGTATACAAAGAAATATTACTGTGGAGGCAGTTAATGAACTAACAAATCTGTGAACTCAAAGGATGAGTAGCCTTTATGAGCTCATTAGCCTGCAAGATAGTACTATTTCATGAGTACTGCAGACTGTGATACATATATATATATATATACAAATATTAGTTTTGTGTAATAGGTAGCTATAAATATAAGTTGTTTGACCATTATGTTGTATTTGTGGTGTAAATTATATGAATGGTATGTGTATTGAATGCAATGTATTTTGTAAATTTTGTAACTATTTAAATCTTTGTACAACACAGGATTGCCTTGTAAATAGGGATTCTTTGAACCCTAATGGCAAAATTTCTGTATAAATACATTTTTACTACTTTACTACATACAGTGGGGGTAAGACATATTCCAGTGAGATAAAAACAAGTAATTTTCACTGCAGTGAAATAAATCCTGATGACATCAGCAGAGTTAAAATAAATGACATTTATTACACCCCCAAACCAGAGCTAAACCCACGTAAAGCCGTGCAAAGCCACGTAAATTGTACATTTTGCAACAATGAGGTCCCCAATGTATAAATAGAATACATGATGTGCACTTGAGTGATATGGGAAATATGTTCAGTCCTGTACAGCGACCTTTGAAACCTCACTCGTGGCTTTGCCACTCATGAATATTCAGAGATCACTCTAGAGGAGTGAAAATATTTTCCATATCACACGCATGCCCATCATGTATCTCTATATATATATATATATATATATATATATTATATATATATATACACACATACTGTATATATATAACATGGTTTTTGAGAAAAATGGCTTGAGTTTTAAAACTTTACAGCAAGCTTTATGCCATGTGAACCTGGAGGAATGCAATCAATCCTTAGAGCTGCCTGCCTCTCTACTTGCAGTAAAACTGTGCTGTTCCCCGACTGGCTAACTTTTACTTACTCTAGGAATAGCTCTTTTTATATGTTTAAGTGTATGTTTTGGGAACTGCCTATTTTTGGTTGAAAAGGGCAAATAATGTGATGACAATTTACTTGATTTTTGGTGTACACTAGAAACGTTCTGCCTTTTCTGTGAATGTTTGCAAAGGAATGTATACTCTGTGCTAGCATGCAATGGAAAAAGCTGCATTTCAAAACTTTTTGTTATGGAAAATGTGCTTGTTTTTAATTAGAATGATATGTTTTGTAACCTGAGTGCTTTTAAATCTGAAATATATTCTATATGTCACAGAACCAGGGGAAAATATTGTTTTTGTTGTACTTTACAGTGTTGCTATATGTCAGATTTTGCTTTGGAATTGTTTTTCAAGTTACATGTATATGTTGAAAAATCACTGCTGGTTTTTATATCACCAAGGATATACTCTGAAAAAGCATGTGGACATAATTCCATTTTATGTTTCAAACTGCTTTATTATCTTTTAACTGAGAAGGTGCTGCTTTGTGAAATATCAATGAGTTAAGCCCTTAAACAGCTTTAAAGCACTAAAGAGTGACCGCTGCTAGGTTGTTCTATAACATGACACTGTTTTATTTCAAAGAGATAAAATACAGCAGCACTCTCCTCAAATAAAACTGTTTATGTTATCCTGTGACCTAGCAATGGTCCATCTTTAGTGCTTTAAAGCTGTTTAAGAGTCTGACTCCTTAAAACTGCACTGAATGGTATTTTATATGGTTCCAGCATTTTTGTCACATGAGCCTCCTTCACTGACAGAACTGTTGCTTTGTGTTAGCAGTTTGGTGGGGGGTATATACTGTAGAAAATGTTATATATGATGTAAAATAACTATAGCTCTATTCACTTAAGTGATAATTGTGCTAACATAAAATGGTGTTAATTGGACCAAACTGCATTTTTTCAATGGGCATAAATTAGGAGCAAATTGCAGAGCATGAAATTTAATTTGTGCAATTACAGCTGATTAGCACCTGTGCTAAATATAACTTGCATGAGAATAAACAGTTCTAAGGTATATTGTACATGCATTGTAGCACCTGCATGTTATGGGTGAGTAAGTGTTCATGTGCAAAATGGGTTTTGGACTGCTTACATCTTTGCATTCTTAGCTACAGGGACTGCAAAATTTGGTGTGCACAGTCTCAGTCCTAGGGGATAATTTTCTGGCAAGTTTGGTGAAAATCAATTCAGCAATCTAAAAGTTACTAGTGAAATTACCTAAACATCAAAAGGGAAGTCCCTTTTTAGCCATTGGATATGAAGAAATTATATTGATTTACAGGTTTATTAGCTCTTATGGGAAGGAACAAAAAACACTTCGCTGCCTGATATGCTCACTAAAAGGCAAAACGGACAACAACAAAACTGGCACTGTCAGTCAAAATGCTGTAGCTGTTGGCAATATACAAAATGTATTCTGCAACATAATCAACACTTTAGAAAAGTTCAGACTTACAGACAGATTCCATGGCCGGAGCAGGATGCCGAAGTGCTCACTGACTAGCCCAGACCATTTTCACGCACGCACGTTTCCTCAGACAGGTACAGCATTCTGACTGTCAGTGCGAGTTTTGTTGTCTTCCTCATCAAAACTTGTCCCATAATATGGTATTTTCAGAGTTTGGAAACAAAAACTTCTTTTTCATTTTAAGTTATAAGTAGAGGTGGGCAAATGCCTAAAATTCACTGTGCGTCGTACCCGAATTTTGCGTAATATTCCGCAAAGCAAAGTGAATAACTTTGCATCACAAAGTAACACGAAGTTCCAATTGTTCTGTGTGGACTTCACATTATTTTGCCTTTTATTTTGCCCTTTAAGTATAATTTTGCAGTGATTCATAGGATGTAAGGTCACATGGGCTCTATATTTTCATGGACAGCCTCAATTCAGCACAGTGTGTATGTAGTGGAAAGCTAGAGGCAATTTGCCTTCAGAGCTCTGAGAATCAAACCATTGAAAAACCTTTAAAACCACATTTTTGCCACAAAATGTTGTGTCAAAATTTAGTACATCAATTGTAGTAAACCCTTGTGTGTTTATATCATCACGCATTTATTGATTTTGTGTGAATCAAATCAAATCAATTTCATTTTTGAAATGCTTTTCATAACCAAAGCGCTTAAACAAATATCAGATAAAACAGCATTAAAACAAATTAATACAATAAAATACAATAACATTATAACAGAATTAGAATTAGCCAAACTTAAGGAAGGCTAACTCAAATAAATAGGTGTTTAATTCAGTTTTAAAACTATCAATAGTCAGGCACTCTCTTAACCAATGAGGTAGAGAATTCCACAGAGTTGGAGAAAAAGAAAAAGCACGACCACCACATGTCTTCAAGTGAACCCTGGGAATCTCCAGCAATCCCTCTTTGGTGGATCAGATGGAACAGATGGGGCAATAGGGTACAAGGAGGTCTTTCAGATAACCAGGTCCCTGATCAAGTAGGGTTTTTAAGGTCAGTAAACCAACCTTAAAGGTGATGTGCCACTGAACAGGCAGCCAGTGCAGTTCGCGGAGCACAGGCATAATATGACTAGACTGAGATGTTCCAGTCAAAAGTCTGGCCACTGCATTCTGCACTAGCTGCAAGTGGTGGATGTCAACCCCAAATAGCCCTAGGTAGAGGGAATTACAGTAATCCAAGGGGGAAGTAACAAAGGCATGGACTAACGTTGGAAGATCGTAAAGGGGAACCAGGTGTTTCACCCGGGTAAAATTCCTCAGATGGTAAAAAGAGGTTTTGACAACAGCTGACACCTGAGACTTAAGTGTGAAACCCTCATCAAAAATAATACCCAGGTTACACACCTGGCCTGAGGTAATGAGTGGGATGTCATCAAGGAACAAATCCAATGGCTTTACAGCCCTCATACCTGCTCCGAGATGACCAGAGTCCACTACCAACACCTCAGTCTTATTACGATTCAGTCTTAACCAACTGGTATTCATCCAGCATCTGATCTCAGCAAGGCAATTATTTAGCATGGAGAGCGCATCATTCTGTCCAGGTAGAAAAGACATATACAGCTGAGTATCATCTGCATAGCAGTGAAAATTCAAGCTGTATTGCCTGATGATACCTCCCAATAGAAGCAAGTACACTGCTAACAAAATGGGGGCCAAATTGATCCCTGCAGGACCCCACAGAGCAGAGGTTGAGCACCAGAAGAATAAATTCCAGTGGCCACTCTCCATGATCTGCCCATAAGCTAAGAATGAAACCACTTGAGGACTGTACCAGACAGCCCACAAACAAGCCACAGGCAATCCAAAAGAACACCATGGTCTACAGTGTCAAATGCAGCAGAAAGATCAAGAAGGACCAAGATGGTACATGACTTTTGATCTCTGGCCATTAGGAGGTCATTCAATACCTGGACCAGAGCAGTCTCTGTGCTATGCTTCTTCCTGAAACCAGATTGGAGAGTATCATAGATATTGTATGTTATAAGATGATCGGCCAATTACCGTGCCACTACCTTTTCAATAACCTTACCAACAAATGGCAGGTTAGAGATAGGTCTGTAGTTAGCTAGGCAGTCTGGGTCCAAGGAAGATTTTTTAAGGAGTGGTTGAATGACCACCTCCTTAAGGGGATCAGGAAAGATACCCCTTTCCAAGGACTGCCAGACAATCTCAGCAAGGATCAGGCAAATAACATCCACACAGCTTACTGAAAGGGGCGTAGAGCCCAGATCCAAACTACAACTGGTGGGAAGCCATATTTAGACAACCTCAACAATATCCACGAACTCCGGTTGGCCAAAGTCTGACCAGACAGACCAAGTGAATGTCACCTCTCATCGATCATCACAATCCCTCATAGAGGAAGATGAGGCGATGCCAGACCTAATGTCAGCAATATTATCTGCGAAGAATTGAGCAAACTCCTTGCATTTCAGCTGAATAAACACTTCTCTGAGCTGGAGACAGACTGGATTGCGCAGTCTGTCAACAGTTCGAAAAAGCTGAGTTGGTCAATTCCTCGAAGCAGAAATCTCCCTGGACAGGAATTCTGCCTTCTTATGGGTGATTTCTGATTGATAGCCATCATAATGTGCCATCAACCTAAGTCTGTTGGCATCAAGACCAAACTTACGCAACACCATCTCCATCTTTTGACCAACACGTTGCATCTCCTTCAAGGAGCCATCAAACCAAGGGCTCCTTGGGTGAAGGGTGAGAGGTCAAGCATGAACTGGAGCAATCTTGTCCAGGGCATCTCCCACTGCCTTATTATAAGCCAATACAAAATCACCTGGACTCAAGCATTCACCTGACAAACCTGATAGGTCCAGCATCACCAACAGGTCACTGGGGACAACTCCCCTCAAAGGGCAGTACCAGACCATCTCTGTGGGGACAGACCTATTTGGGGGGCTCTGAAGCTGAACCTTATGGTGTGATGGTCCAACCAGCAGACTGGTTCCACTCCCAAATCAGCTATCTTCATACCCAGTAGGAAGATCAGATCTAATGAGTGACCCCCTATACGGGTTGAGGAGGTAAGTCCTGTGTCAGGCCCAGCGTAGACATCAGCTGGAGGTGATCTTGACCAAAATGTGAGAGTTCATCATCAATCCAGGCAATAAAGTCCCCCAGAACCAACAATCTGGGGGACCTCAACACCATATCGAGGATGAAGTCTGCTATCTCCTGCAGGAATTCTCAACCATCCCCTGGTGGATGGTAGATAAGGAGAATCCCACAACCTGCATCCTCACCCAGGATATACTTGAAGGATCTGGTACTTCCCAGTGGCACAGCCACAAGGCCAAGTTCAGTTTTAAATATAATAGCCACACCCTATGATCCAACCTTGGGTGGTGTATCACCGAGTACCCAGCCAGAACTGCAGAGGCCAATACAGGGCCTGCATTCTGATCCAGCCAGGTCTTGGTGATGCAAGCCAGATTGTTTGTCCCAACAAGATTAGCTATAATAGCTGTCTTGTTCCTCAACGATCTAGCATTGCACAACACCACCCAGGTGGGATGTTAATTTAGTACATTCATCTCTGTACTGAGAGATACTGTAGAAGTGTGCTTCAGGGAAGGGGAAGATCTGTTGTGTAGAAGAGAGATTCACAGTGAGAAAGGCAGTCTTTCCAACTGTTATTGGTCAGTGTTTTCGTACTTGTGTGTTCAGGCAGACACAGTAAAACTTCTAGTAAATTGTTATCCATTTTTTCTGTTTGCTGTGCTGCTGTGCATTTTTTCAGTCTGTTTAAGAGACTGTGTTGTAGTGTACTGAACTGTTAAAGTTTCTGCTCATTACCTTTAATCTGTGTGCATGCTGTTAAGTCAGATGCATTTTATTGCACCACCATAATAGCAGTACTCTCAATTTTTCAGACCATCTGTGGTATTTTTTCCTGCTTCTATCTAGCTATTGCTGTAAATCCCACCCCCCCAAAAAAATAAGGCATTGTTGTTCCACTTTTGCATTTCTGAAGACTGGTAAAGGTCTTGTTTCTCCTGTGTGGCTACATTTCTTTAGTGCTCAGTTTCCATCTGGAAGTCACTGTTGCTTTTTGGCTTCCATCCACCAAAAAATGAATAAATATAATGTTGCTGTTAATTGCATATTCAGTCTGTTGAAACTGTTGTCACTTTACCACTATAGTGTGTTTTCCTATAGTACCGTGAATACTGTCTCTCACATCATATTATAGCATTTAACCAAAAGAAAAAGACATAATAAATTAATGTACCTATTGCAGTATTTTTGGCATTGTACTGTCTTGTGAATTCTCTTGAATTTGTTAGCAACCAACAAAATTAGAAAAATCACTTTTTGCAATAAACATGTTTTTATTTTCTTGGTGACTCTGTGTAATCTAAAAAGAATGCCCACAAAGACATGGTCAGGCAAAGGTGTTTGTGACTGTGGTGTATAAGCCACATAAGTCAGTGGGGTATAAGCTTTGGCTCTGTCAGTAGGGCATTCCATCACATAATGTGGAATAAATAAAAAAATAAAAAATCCTTGAAGGGAAAAAGTACTGTGTCAGACAGGGTTAGGCCAGGAAAGGTCCCTGAATCTGTGTGGGTAGCAGCAGTGCCTACAGCATCACCCTTAGCGTAGGTGGTGTGTGAAATAAATTCTGTGTGTGTCTGAAATAAAATCTTCCAGCCAGTTGTCAAGTAACAGCAAGTAGCCATGTAGATAAAAGTTGTGAATTAACACCAGAGGTTTACTACAGGCATGAGGAGGGTGACTTTGAATTTTCCAGTAGTGGTCAGAGTACCAGTGGTGGTGCTCTGAGAAGCACTGCCAGTGCCAAGTTTATGACTCACATCGTGGTGAATTGCATTTTTCATGGTCATCACCATCACGAATCACACCACTTCAACTTTTCTTAGTCCAACCCTTTTTTTTTTAATCTTTACTTTTATCACAAATCAGGAGCACTCCCAATTATCATGTTACATCACTCAAGATCCTTGGTCCAGTATGATGCTTCTGTTAGTGTTCACGTTCTGTAGGATACCTACTAGCAGATGGACTTGAATCTTTGTCTTCACAACAAGCCAGATCTATTTAATCCAGTAGATATAATCTCAGTGCAAACATTGTACAGTTCAGGGAAGTGCAGCCATAGGTATTTCAAATGTTCAATGGTGACTGTTTGTGGATGCTCAATTCCATCCAGTCTCTGGAGCTCTGAGAAGTGCTGCCAGTGCCAAGTTCATGACTCATGTCATGACTCATGAGACAAATCATGTTCTTCATGGTCATCTTCATGATCATGAATCACACCACTTCATCTTTATTTTGGTGCAACATACCAATTATGACAATCACATCTGTGTTTGTACCCAGTCACGATGATGGTGGTGGTGCTGAATAATGCAGGCAAAGCAGACCATCCTGGTGGTAGTGTCAAAAGGTGTACAATTGAGGTTGCTGATGCAGTCATAGAAAAAGAATTTCCAAGTGGGTACAACTCTGGCATTGAGGATTGTGAGGGCTGCTTACCTTCTTTTTTTGTTTCCCTTGTTTTCTGCAGGTGTAAAGTATTTAACAGTGGTAACATATAGGCCAGATGATGGATATAACAAAAGACAGGAAAATCTCCATAGGGTACTACTACTGAATGGGGTACTGGAATGAACTCAGAATAATTTCTTCTTCATCTGTTTGCAGGTAGCATTGAGGTATTGTGGATGGGCAGTATGTTCCAATCTGTAGATGGACAACAGTTTGGATATATACTGAAGACCTGGAAAGAAGACAAAAATATGAATGAGAATTGTTTTCCAATGATGCATGCACCCCCCCCCAAAAGAAATACCTTTCACGGCTTGACATTGTACGTACAGCTGAAGTCAACAATCAGACACATGTGGAACACGTGCAGTGGCAACATGGTTTCATCACTATGGTCATGAATCTCTGTGCTGTGATATGAGAATCTAAAAGAAAAGAACAGTAATGAGAAATGCTTATAATTCATTCACTCCCTCACAGCAGTACCTCCCTCACATATGTATGGCATATGTATGGCATATGAATGTGACCATGACGAACACACCAGTGAAAGGGAAACATTCAATACATATGATGATGATTCCCTGCAAAGGAACAACACGACGGACTGCTTACAACAAAAAAACAGATTCAATACAAATTAAATGGCAGTGTCTCTGAAAAAACATGACAGTGACATGTACAATAACTTATCATTGTTGATATGAGTACACACAGGGCAGCATGTTTCAGTCAGCGCAGCAGAAGAATTTTCCAGAACATCAATTTATAGTTCAACCCATGATCATCTGTGGCTACCATCCTTTAGCAACACACTGTACATCTGAAGCAGCAAAAAACAACAGGACAACAGCAGAAGGTGCCAGCAAGTCATTTTCTCACTTGGGGCACTTACGCAGAGTTCTGGCTATAGATGCATGCTTTAAGCAGTGGTCAAGAAGTACTTGTGACATTTCTAAACAATTTCTCATATGACTATTCTTCATCTGGATGTTTCAAGAAATTAAGCAGCAGGACAATAGCAGCAGCAGCAGCAGCAGCAACTGGCATCATCAGGCAATGCTCTCACTTGGGTCACTATGATGCATTTCTGGCCTTATTCTTCATCTGGACTTTTCATGAAATTAAAGCAGTGGGACAAAAGCAGCAGCAGCAGCAGCAACTGGCGTCACCAGGCAATGCTCTTACTTGGGACACTGTGACAAATTTCTGGCCTTATTCTTCATCTGGATTTTTCATGAAATTAAAGCAGCAGGACAACAGTAGCAACTGGCATCACCGGGCAATGCTCTCACTTAGGACACTGTGATGTATTTCTGGCCTTATTCTTCATCCGCACTTTTCATGAAATTAAAACAGTGGGACACTCACATGATAGAACATTTGGGGGCATGGTAGGTGATTTAATGGTACTGTGATTATTGCACTGCTGCTTTAACCAAATGAAAGGAAAAAAGTCATAATTCTAATTTACATCATACCTTTCACAAATGTATCACACCACCATTATGCTTTCCACAATAGAAAGGCAGCTTCTAAGAGTTCTTACTTATTTTCATTTATTTTTTAAATGTCATTGGGTCTGCAAAATTGCAGACGCTGCGTGCTTTCACTACAGGTGACACTGTGGCAATGCACCACCCACTTCAATAAAAGTGTATTGCAGCATGCGTTCTGCCACCACAAATTCAAAGGAAAGGAAAGCATGCAGCATCCAAAAAGTTGGTGACCACAGGAATTTAAAAAATGAAATAAAGAAAGTAATAATAAAAATATTGTTTCTATTGTGGAAAACATAATAGGGGGTGGAACATTAGTGGGATCTGGGAATTTATAATTATGAGCATCAAGAAATCCTTGTTAATTTTATGAAACTTTTTTCAGTGGCTTATTATTCACATTGGGATACTAATACTGCATGCTAAATGATGTATACTATAAGCCGGCAACATTCGGAAGATATGAAAAATTATTGGGGGGGGTTGCCATGGTAGGTGACTTTAGGTGACTTTAGGGTATTTTGATTGTAGTTGTTGTGGGTATGTATACTACAAAACTTTAACACAGCAACAGTATTCAAAAAGTAATACAGCCTGACAATGAAAGCATCAGTGCAAGAATGCGGTTACAATTTTGACAGATAGTTTTTTATTCTATTTTACATTGCCACCTAATCTAATAACTTGTGTATATGAACGATACCCTTCTGACAACAATTTAAGTATGGAGTATTACATTTTTTTGGGAATCGGAAGTAATAAACATGGTGCTCATTTTAATCGGCCTTGCACCAGATTTGGATCAGTATTCTCACATGCTTTTGGATAGCAACTATTTCAATTCAGTTCTGTTGTAACTACAATGAAGTCACATGCAGCAAACAGTGCTATATGACATAATGGAACAGTATCTGTTCGAAAACAGCTGGGAATACTGATGAAATCCAGGTCACAGTAACATTACAATGAGCACTACTTTTATTATTTCTCATTTGAAAAAATGGAGTAATGCAGAATAACATAAATTGTGGAAAGAAGGAAAGCATACTGTATGTATACACAAGTTATTAGATATGGGGCAATGTAAAACAGAATTAAAAATTATCAGTCAAAATTGTAACCGCATTCTTGCACTGATGCTTTAATAGTCATGCTGTCTTTCTTTTTGGTTAATATTTAATGTATCACATACATTTTTATATTTTATACATACCCACAACAACAACAATCAAAATACCATAAAGTCACCTACCATGACATTCAACCACCCACCATAATTTACTATATCATGAATGTAGCCGGATTATACTGATATCTTGCTACATCATTCAGCATGCAGTATTGGTGTCTGCATGTGAAGAATAATCACCCTGAAAAAATTTTCAGAAAAGTAACAAGTATTTTAGGAGTTGTTACTTAATTTAGTTTATTTTTTACATGACCGAGGGTCGGCAAAATGGCAGACACTGTGTACTTTCATTACAGGTGAAACTGTGGTGCCGCAACAAATGTGCCAATAAAAGTGTCTTGAAGATAGTGTTTTGGTGCCACAATTTCAAATGAAATGCAAGAATCCAGTGTCCACAAAGTTGGCGACCATATGACTTATTCAATAAAATAAAGTACAGAGTAAGAACAAAAACAGTTCTATTGAGGAAAGCAGAATAGGGTAGGAGGGTCATTTAGGGGATGTGGGGAATTGGATTTAGCATTATGAGTTTCAAGAAATACAGGATTAACAAAATTAACTTAAGGAAGAAAACATTAATTGAATATGACATACTCAGTCTGTAATAAAATAAATTATTAAGAAAAAAAGGAAAAGCAGAGGACAGGTTTTTTGGGGGGAGAGTTTGTTAAATAATAATTGTTTACTGGGCCTGTGGGGGCTGGGGCTAATCACGACCAAATGTTTTTAACAAGCTGATTATTTCAGCATTCTGTGCGTCGATTCTGTTCAGCTGCTGCATTGCACCCTCCACTACATTTTTGATGGCTTCCACCTCAGACTACAGCACAGGAGGTCAGCCTGTGTGGAAGGCTGTTCTGAGGGTTTGCACTAATGGGGAGCTGCAGGAGCTGACACTTCTGCTGCCCTGGCCATTTGTCGGCAATTCAGCACAGGTGAAAGATCTCCCTCTTTGGTAGTTTTGGCTGCAGGAGGGGCTGGTACCTCCTGCAACTTTACTTCTCAATCTGCATGGTGGTGTATTAAAAAGTGTGTTTGCTGACCACCCATGCCCAAGCGGCTGGTCTTGTGCCCCCAACATACAAGCACGTCGCACAACTTGTACATCACTAGCGTCTGGTCACCGGGGAGGCAGATGAAAAATTGCCAGATGGGAGAGCTGCAGGAAGGACCAGGAACAGGTAGTGGGGGGCACCAGACAATGCTGCATGCTGTGCTGCAGTTCATGGAGGTGCAACATGCTGCTGCTGCTGTAATTGCTGCTGCTGCTGCTGTGGTTCCTACTGCTGCTGATCTTCAGGCTGCTGCACACATTCCCTTTCAACATTGGGAAGTGCCTGTGAGGGAGCACTCAAGCTCAAAACAGTACCATGGTTCAGGTGAAATGGATGCCCCAAGCCACCACACATTCGGAGCCCCTGTTGCCCAGCCCTTTGGCCACTTTTCTCCATATTAAGTAAAATTAAACATAAGTCAAAAATAAAACAAAAAAATATTAGTAGAACTACTAGTACTGAAACTACACTAACTAAAACTGAAACAGTATAGCATAGTGGGTTAAGGCTCTGAGCTGCAGATCTGGAGACCTGGGTTTGAATCCCACAGCCACCTAGGTGCCTACTATGTGATCCTGAGCAAATCATGTAACTTTCTTGTGCTCCCAGGTCACATCTGGAAACAAGCTTTGGCTTAGTGTGCTACTCCTGGTTAAACAATGTTCCCCCCCTTCCCTTCCTAAAACTAAGTAACAAAAATAAACAACTTTTTAACTAAACTAAGCTTTCAAATCAACTCAGACTGGCTGTAAAACTTAAACATCACAATCAAAAAACTTTAAAGCACAAAACACGCTCAATACATAGAGTTTGCTGCATAAAAGCACACCGTCCACCAACACTGTTTACTAAACAGCTCTTTCTACAAGAGAAAGTGAAACTAGTTCACTGACTTCCTGCCTATTTAACAGACTGCCTCCATCATGAAACCTGCAGTCAGTCAGACATGTGACCTCTGGACTGTTTCTTACCAACTTCGCCTTCTCAAACTATAACTCAAAGTGAACTTGAAGTGAACAATGCTAAGTCCATTAAAGGCAAATTTTGACCTTTTAAAGGAAATTTCGTGTACTGTTACGCAAATTCAAAGTTGCCCACTTCTAGTTTACTTCACAGGTGAATTTAAACTTTGCTGCATCTCTAGTTATAAGGTTTTCAAGTTTCAAAATCTCACGCATGTGTAGACCACTTAAAAAGAAAGCTTAAAAAAAAGCATTTTCCAAGTTAATGATGGGCACCAACAAAAACTTCAAAACCTAAAAAGTGAAAAAAACATACTTAACTTACATAGATACATAGATACATAGACAGTGTCGGCAGATAAGGGCCTATGGCCCACCTAGTCTGCCCATTTGAGCTTGTAAGTTCAGTTTGTTTTCCTAGAAGTCTATTTCCCCTTACCCCTGACCTCTAGAATTCCTTTATGTCTATCCCATGCATTCTTAAATCCCGTGATTGTTTCAGCCCCCACCACTTCCTCTGGCAGGGTGTTCCACTTGTCCACCACCCGTTCTGTGAAGAAATTCCTTCTCATGTTTCCTGTGAATCGTCCTCCTCCAACTTCATCCCATGCCCTCTAGTCCTGAAACATCTTTTCGCTTAAAATAGTGTTTTCCTGCACCCTGTTGCTCCCTTAAGATACTTGTATGTCTCTATCATATCCCCTCTCTCCTCCTCTCCTCCAGGGAGTACATGTTCAGTTCCTTCAACCTGTCTTCATAGGATTTGTGATGCAACCCATGCACCATCTTTGTTGCCCTCTCTGAACCTTCTCTACCCTGTCTATGTCCTTACATAGGTATGGTCTCCAGAACTGTACACTGTACTCCAGGTGGGGCCTCACTAGTGTCTTGTATAGCGGAATTATGACCTCCCTTTTCCTGCTGGTGATGCCTGCCCATACATCCCAGCATCCTATTTGCTTTACCTGATGCCTTGTCACACTGTTTCCCTACCTTGAGGTCATCAGAGATGACAACCCCAAGATCCTTTCCTGCTTGGTGCATGCTATATCCTCACCCCCAACTGATATATTGTGCCAGGGTTTTGTGCCCCATATGCATTATCTTGCACTTTTTGCATTGAATTTCAACTGCCAAACCCTTGACCATTCTTCAAGTTTCTGCAGGTCACTTCTCATTCTGTCTACACCCTCTGGTGTGTCTACTCTGTTACAGAGCTTTGTGTCATCAGCGAACAGTGAAATTCTGCCTTCTATATCCTGTGCAATGTCACTGATGAAGATGTTGAATAGGACCGGGCCCAGCACTGATCCCTGTGGTACCCCACTGGTCACTCTTCCCTCTGTGGAGTGACAGCCATTTACCACCACCCTCTGTGTCCTGCCACCCAGCCAGTTACCTACCCACCACACTACTGTCCTGCCCACACCCATATTCCCCAGTTTGTGTAATAGTCTTCTATGTGGCACAGTGTCAAAGGCCTTGCTGAAGTCCAGATAGGCCATGTCCACTGCTCCCCTGATCCACCTCCTAGTCACCCAGTCAAAAATTCAATGAGGTTGGTCTGACATGACCTCCCCCTGGTGAAACCATGCTGCCTTGGGTCTTGTAGTCCATTGACAACCAGATGTTCCACCAATCTCTCCTTCAGTAGTGCTTCCATGATCTTTCCCACTACCGAGGTGAGGCTGACTGGTCTGTAGTTCCCTGCTTCCTCTTTGTTCCCACTTTTGTATAAGGGGACTACATCTGCTGTCCTCCAGTCTTTGGGTACCTCCTGTTTCCAGTGATTGGCTGAACAGGATAGCCAGAGGTTCAGCCACCACCTCTCTTAGTTCTTTAAGGACCCTGGGTGCACCCCATCTGGCCCCATTGCTTTGTCAACTCTTATTACTTCCAGTTCCTTCAGGACCCTTTCTCGTGTAAAGGGACTTGTGTCCATTTCTGCACCATTCTCACCCTTGTACTCCCTTCAGACCCATTACCCCTCTTCCTTAGTAAAGACTGAGCAGAAATACCTGTTCAATATGTCAGCTTTACTGTTGTCATCCTCCATGCTGCTCCCATCCTCCCCTCAGTCTAACTATCCCTCCCTTTGTCCTTCTTTTTCACTTATGTACCTGTAAAGGTTTTGTCCCCTTTAACCACTGATTTTGCAATGTGTTCTTCTGTCTGAGCTTTGGCTTCCCTTACTGACTTCCCTGCCTCCTTTGTTTCTCCTGGTACTTCTCCTATCCCCTTCTGCCTGTGTCTTTTGTATTGCCTGAATGCAGTCTTTTGGCTTTCACTTTCTTTGCTACCTCTTTGGAAACCATAATGGTCTCCTCTTTTCTTTTCCTCTTGCTAACCTGCTTAATGCATAATTCTGTTGTTCTTATAATCCCATTTTAAATACTGCCCACTGTTCCTCAATCCCTGATTCCTGTCCCATTCCCTTAATGCCTCTTTTCAAGCATCTCCCCATTTTCCCAAAGTCTGCCCCCTAAAATCCAGGATACGTGTTTTTGTGTGGTTTGGTTCTGCTCTTTCTGTGATTTCAAACCACAATGACTGGTGGTCACTGTTACCCAGGTGCTCCCCCACTGTTACCCCCATCACACTGTCCCTGTTTGTGAGCACAAGGTCCAGTATTGCCTTCTGCCGAGTTGGTTCCATGACCAGTTGCTTGAGGAAGGCACCCTGAAGGGAGTCCAGGATAAATCTGCTCCTAGTTGATTCAAATTCAAACTTCAAAGGTTGACAGTTGTATGGTTCATCAGAAAACAGTCTAACAAAACATTTGAGCTGACTTTCAAAAAATAAATTCATTACACATAGTATCTTAATTACAAAAAAAATGTATTCGCTCTGAAAAATCATTGAAGTGTACTTGCAAGCCTACCCCTATGAATGATCCCTGTGCCCGAGGTACCCACATGTTCTAGTACATCATGGTGGGTCCACCAAAAGGGTATGAAAAATACAGTGAACTGTGAAAATTAAAGCAATGTTGTGTTACTCATAGAAGCCTTGTCTCCAAAGTGACACTATGACAGAAGGGAAACCACAGGAGCTCTCTAAGAGTGCAGCCCACATACAGGAACAATGTGGTTTCCATAGTGACCAAGCCACGGAACCACATCACTATTTGTGATGTAATCACACAGAGGATCCCACTTCAGAGTGAAAACTGGGGCTAAGCCCCTTCATTCCTTCCATACAGAAGCAAAGAACACACCAAACAAGTGCTGAGTAATGGCTGCAGAGTCCACATGGTAGTTAGTTTAAGAACAAAACAGAGCAAGATTTATCTTAGAAAGCACAATGGAATACAATACTTGTGGTGCAACTCTCAAGTCCATGGAAATTTGGTAAGAGATCTGAATAAAACTTAAGCATAATTTGTTTTAGCACAGCAAACTAAAGAACTGTGTAAATATAAAATGGATTGAAACTAATCAGGTGTTTATACTTAACTGTCTTTCAAATGAATACAAATAGTAGGCTATAAACAGAAAATCATCTATAAAACAAAAAAGACAGCATAGTACAGCACAAGATAAGCCTTTCTATTTGTAAAATAAAATAAACATGAACTAATTAATAGATATAATTTTTAGAAATGAGGTAAAAATAGCTCACTGTTTAACACATGATTTTTTTTTCAGAACTCTCTGTTGATGCCTTTTCTTAAGGAAATACAATATCAGCAACTAAGATAACCAAAACAGTGGAAGGCAGCAAGTCAGGTTTCCCTATGCAAATAATTATTTCTATATAAAAATATTTTTGAATTTTAAGGTAAACTTTCTGAAAAAGTAAGAGACTAGCAATTAATTGTTCTAGAGCCTTTCACCCAAAGAAGGACACCACATTCAGTATTGCATTGGTTGCTCAGTCGGCATAGCATTTATTAAAACTATGTCATTCAATTTTTCATCAACAAAACTGAGTTCTTTTACATGCCATATTTTAAAACATTTATTTTCATATTCTCTTTATTCGAACTATCACAATTTATATAATATTTCCATCACATTTTTATCACATTTTATATCATATTTTTCTTTCCTCTCCACTCTCCGGATGTAAACCTAAAGGGGTCTTTATTTCCTATCCATTTTCTCTTTCATCCCCCCGATGTAAACCTGAGGGGTTATCTCTTAATATCTGGGCCAGGTCCAATTCCTGCCCTCCACTTCCATTCCTGGGGGTCCACACCCTTTTCTCTTGTCTTGGCCAGGTCCAATTCCTGTCCCCCAATTTTATTCCTGGGCGTCCATACCCTTTTTCTCTTACACCCCACCTTGGTGTAACTCCAGAATTTCCCCCCTTCCCTCCAGAGAATATTTGCTCTCTCATTCTTCAACTAGCCTGTCTCCAGCTTGCGTTGGGAGGCGGGCTTCCCCTCAAACTCCTTCCTTCCTGCGAAATCCTCAACCCTGCATCCATGTCCCTCTTGATTATTGTGATGATAATTTGTTTACCCCTCTCTACCAGTTGGGCTGTGTTCCATACCATCCATCTATTATTTTACCTGTGTCACCCTGCCGCCCTCATTTTCACCATCCAACCTTGACAAACCTTTTTTTTTGTCTGGCCCTTCTCTATGGCCTTTTGTTCTTTGAACATGCCCCCCATCCCCTTCTTGCTGCATCTACCCAACTTGACTCTAGGTTCCTCCCTTTTTGGACTCTCTGGTCATCCTGCATCTGATTAAATATGAGTAACCACAAAATGTGCACTTAAGGCACTTGTCCCCAGGTGTACCATAATGCAGTTAGGTTCTGAATTGGTCTGCAGCTTCCATCCTTCAATGGTAATAACAGGGTCCTCAATGCACCCCTTCCATGTCCTCCCACTGGATTCATACCTTTTGTTGCTCAAAATTAATTGTTCACTCCCCCGGCTTCTGTTCATCCTGTCTCTTGGCACACCATATTCGGAAATGTCTCCTGATCCAGTACTTCTGTCCTGCGGCCGGTCTCTAAAAGACGTAAACAAATCATGTGAATCATTTATTTTTATATGCATACTGCTCCCCCCCACCTGGTCTGGTTTTCTGTGGATAGATGAGACACTTCCTTAGTGATTTCCCCTTTTGAAGTTTTTTTTTTTTTGTGCAGCTGGGTGTTCCCCCATTCATATTTCTCAAGCTGTCCTTCAACACCCATTGGGCTGTGGCCTCTGAGGCTGCTCCCATCTTATTACCTGTAATGAGTGCTTTTTTGCATTTCCCTCATAGGGCCATGCCCCCCCCTTTTTTTTGACTATGGTTTCCTCTTGCATCTTCCATAAATTGGGCAATGATCCACTCTCCTGTGCTGTTGTAGTGGACAGATGGATCCCCTTTTTCTCTCCAGTCTTTTTTTTTGATATACCAGAATTTTGATCCTTTCTCTGCTCCTCTTGCAACCTGGATACTGAGGCACTCTGCTGATGGGCCTTATGGCTCCCCCTCAAATTGCACCCCCATAGCTTCCCCTGCATCCTACCTTGCACTGTTCACCTTGGACGTCAAGTAGAAAAAACTTGTGGCAGCATCTCTGCCAATTTTCCCAACAACTATTCCCCTATAGGCTCTCTGCTGCCTGCTCTCCTCAGTCCCCAGCTGCCATCCTATCACCACCATCTTTGCCAATACACTCTATGATTCTGGCCCAACAATTGACCGTAGCAGCTTCCACTTCTGAAATGAGGAAAACAAAATTTCCTTGGATTCCCTAGATGCAGTGGGAGCAAGAATACAGTTCTCTGCCCTGGGCCTCAGCGGCCACAGACAAGTGGGTAATGGTAAACTTCACTAGTCATACGCAACTTATTTCAGATCAGTAGCTTCAACAAACAGTCTGTTTGATCTCTTGTTGTTTCAAACCAGCTCCCTCCACCCTCCCTAAGAGTGCTTCTGAATCATCTCTTGCCGGAGGGTACTCTAACACCTGCATACTCTTCTGTCTGGTGATAATGATCAGGAACATCCATATGTCCCCCTCACAGATTTCAGTTTCATAACCCCACCCTGCATCCACATAATGCTCAAGTTGGTGCTGTTGTGCTCTCTATAAGCAGCACCTTGAAAATAAAGATTATCTAGCCCACTAGCTCTCCAAGATGATTATCCTCAACTTCACCCTCCAATCAGCTACCAAAGATCCAAAGTGATGCCTCTTGCCAATACATATCCTATATCCCTGTTAACCCTCCCACCCTCATCAGCCCCAAGGGCCTTCACAAGTATGTGGCAGCTTTAGCAACTAACCTGTGAATGGAGGTGATATTTATTTATTTATTTATTTTTGTGTGTGTCAGGCTGATTGGTTGCTAAAGTACCTCTCTCCAAGCTTTATTGTGACCAGCACCCCTAAGAGAACCAGGGCAACTATCACAGTACAGTGGGACTGTGGACAGGACCCCAGAAACCATAACATATATTGATTGGGCTGGTACCCCACCACAATGTAGCCCAGATCATGCCTGAAAATGATCCTTTGAATCAGTACCTTACCTGATTACCCAGCAGATGAATAAATTAATAAAACCATCACCTCTCTAAATTAAATAGGCAATGGTAACTAACCTATGCCGGAGACTTACAAACTTTCTATCCCATAATGCAGCTGGACTCATGACCTCCTTCATTGACCCCTACTGTTGCACCCGGCTGGCCCTGGATACTCATAAAACTGTTCCTCTTCCCAATTGGACTCATGTTAACCATTTCACATATAAAGACTATTTGTTCCTTCTAATTATAAAGTGCCTGTTCTGTCTTACACCCCAACCGCAACCTTGAATAGTCACAAACTCCAGACCAATAATTCTTGATAAATGATTCACCCAGATGCCAGCCTTAAAGGCTGGGTATAAACTCTAAAACACTGCAATGGTGCAAGGAATGTGAACTATAACTAATTGCAAAATTACTGCAGCACATGCTGGCAAACCTCATACACTTCTCAGCATTGGTTCTGTTGGCACACCTGGCAGAGGGCCTGGTGTCATATTTATTTGTTAGGGTACAAAATACATAGATAAAAATTTCTGTCATTACACTAAAACAGTTAATCAAATAAATACAATCAGACTCCAAATACTTGGGTCCACAGATACGTTTTTAAGGCCTTTTTAAGCCCCTCCACGGTCATGTACTCCCTTATCTGGTAGGGTAGAGAATTCCAGAGGGTAGATGCCACGTACATAAATGTACGAGCCCCAGAAGATTTTAAAGACACCCTCGGGATCTCTAGCAACCACTCAACAGCTGAGCGGAGTGATCACCCAGGGAAGTAAGGGACCAGGAGCTCATTCAGGTAGTCAGGGCCAAGTCCATGTAGGGCTTTATAAGTCAGAAGGCTGACTTTAAAGGTGATCCGCCAATGTACTGGCAGCCAGTGTGGTCTGCACAACACTGGAGAAATATGGCTGGATCGAGAAGTACCAGTCAAAAGCTGGGCCGCTGCATTCTGCACTAGTTGCAGGTGGTGGATTTCAATCCCCGGAAGCCATAGGTAAAGGGAGATGCAGTAGTCGAGATGTGAGGATACAAAGGCATGGACCAGCAGGGGAAGATCACAGGAAGGAACAAGGTGCCTAATCCTGGAGATATTCCTGAGATGGTAAAATGCGGACTTGACAACAGCAAACACCTGCAAATGTAGAGTCAAACCCTCATTAAATATTACCCCCAGGTTGCGCACTTGTTTAGAGGCCGGGAGTGAAACACCCCACAAGATAAAGTTCTGAGGGTGAACCAACCCCAGACCCCCCATCCAGCGCTGGCTCTACTACCAACACCTCCATCTTTTCCGAGTTCAACTTCAACCAACTCGAATCCATCCACTCCTGGATTTCACTAAGACAGTTATTAAAGACTGAGAGAGCTCCATCCTGATCAGGTGCAAAAGAAAGGCAGAACTGGGTATCATCAGCACAGCAGTGAAACCTCAGCCCATACCTTCTTACAATGTCTCTGAGGGGCAGCATGTACGCTGTGAACAACATGGGGGAGAATACCCAGCCCTGAGGAACCCCACAAGACACAGAAACTGGGCCTGAGGAATAAACCCCGGACACCACTCTCTGCGTTCTTCCAGTGAGGTAAGATGTAAACCACCTGAGGACTACATCCTATAGTCCATAGATGAACCTCAGACACTCAAGTAAAACCCCATGGTCCACAGTGTCAAAAGCTGATGAGAGATATAGGATAACCAGAATGGAACAGTTCCTCCGATCCCTAGCTATCAGATCATTGAGCACCGAAACCAGCCCTGTGTCAGTACTATGCCTTTTTCGAAAGCCAGACTGGAGGCTTTCATAGATATCATTGATGGTCAAATTGTTCTCCATTTGTACAGCCACTACCTTATCAGTCACCTTTCCTAAAAAGGGAAGATTAGAGATTGGTCTGTAGTTTGTATGGCAGTCTGGGTCCAAAGAAACTTTCTTCAGGAGGGGTGTTACCACTGCCTCCTTCAGGGAGCTTGGAAACTCACCTGTTTCCAGGAATCACCAGACTATCCATGTTAGGACCAGAACAATAGAGTCAATACAACCCAAAATCAGGGAAGCAGGCCCTGGATCCAAACTACAGCATGTAGGGCATTGACCACGGACAATCCACATGATATCCATGAATTCTGGTTGGACAAAGGCATTCTAGGTAAAATGAGGGGCAGTAGCCTCACGCTGATCCACAACACCCTTAGATTGTGCCGGTTGGAGCACCTCCCTGATATCAGCCACCTTAGTAGCAAAGAATCGAGCAAGTTCATTGCACTCCCTTTGTGTAAAAGCCCTTCAGACCTGTAGACAAGCTGGTTTTCACAGCCTGTCCATGGTGTGAAAAAGCTGAGCTGGTCAATTCTAAGCAGCCACAATCTCCCTGGACAGGAACTCTGCCTTCTTATAGGTGATTATTGATAGATAGGTTTGATAATGCTCCATCAATCTAAAGTGGTCGGCATCAAGGGATGCTCTCCACCAGCAATGCTCTAACCTTTGACCTAGTCACTGCATCTCCCTCAAGGTCCCATCAAACCATGGGGACCAAGGGTGAAGAGAGAGAGGGTGAACATGAACAGGAGCAATGAGATCCAGAGCCACTGAGATGGCCCTATTACAGGCCACCACAAGGGCATCTGGGTCATTGTTTGCCACTGGAAGGGACGATAGGTCAAGTAGCACAACCAGGTATTCAGAGCTAACATCTCGTAAAGGGCGATACCTGATCATCTCCACAGGGGTAGCTCTACAAAGGGGGGCACTAAAACTAAACCCCATGGTGTAGTGATCGGACCATCCAACTGGTTCCACCCCCAAATCAGAGGCCTCAATCCCCAGGAGAAAAACTAGGTCAAGGGAGTGACTGTGTTTATGGGTAGCAGTGGTAACTATCTGTGTAAGGCCCAGAAATAACATCAACTGGAGGAAGTGCTTTCCAAACTGAAAGACTTTGTCATCGATCCAGGTATTAAAATCACTGAGAACCATCAGTCTTGGCAATTCAAATGCCATGTCATTGATGAAATCTACTACTTCCTGAAGGAATCTCTTCTCATCTCTGGGTGGACGGTAGATGAGGATGATCCTACAGCCTACACCTGCTACCACAGTACACTCAAATGACTCAGCTTCCTCTACTGGTACAGTCGTGAAGTTAAGTTCAGTCTTAAAACAGACCGCAACCCCCCCCAATCCAATCTCGGGCGGTGAAACACCGAGTAACCAGCTGGAGGTAAAGCCTCCAAAACGAGGCCAGAATTTTCATCCAGCCAGGTCTCAGTAATGCAAGCAAGGTCCACCCTTTCTACAATATCTGCAATAATTGATGTCTGGCAGCTTAGATTCAATGCTAAGAAGTGCAAGGTAATGCACCTGGGAAACAAAAACCCAGGGGAAGAGTACACAATGGGGGGGTGAGATACTAACAAAAACCAAAATGGAAAGGGACCTGGGGGTAGTCATATCAGATGGCCTAAAGGTGGGCAAGCAATGTGAGAGGGCAGCAAGGAGGGTTGGGGTGATACTGGGATGCATAGGGAGAGGCATCACCAGTAGAAAACAGGAAGTTATTATCCTTCTGTACAGACAGCTAGTGAGACCCCATCTGGAGTACTGCGTGCAGTACTGGAGACCCAATCTCCACAAAGACATAGACAGGATGGAAGCTGTCCAGAGGAGGGCAACTAATATGGTGCAGGGTCTGCACTGGAAGACATATGAAGAGAGACTTAAGGAGCTTAATATATATAGCTTCGAGGAAAGGAGGGAGAAGGGGGACATGATAGAAACTTTCAAGTACCTCAAGGGAATCAACGAAGTCCAAGAGGGTAGCATCTTTCAAAAAAAGAGGTGTGCAAGAACAAGGGGCACAATTTGAAGATAGAAGAGCGGCTCAGAGGTAATTTAAGGAAGTATTTTTTCACAAAGATGGTTGTGGATGTATGGAGCGGCCTTCCGGAGGAGGTTGTGGAGTCAAAAACAGTGGTGGAATTCAAGCATGCATGGGACAGTCATAAGGTAATTCTAGGGGGTTGGGTAGGAAGAAGTAGGCTGCTGGTTAACTAGGATCTGCAGCTTATCCATCAGGTAGGGAAATGGGCAGACTGGGTGGGCCAAGCGGTCCTTATCTGCCATCAAATTCTATGTTTCTATGTTTGTTTCTGACGGACCTGGGATTGCATAACACAGCCTGAGTAGGATGAACTTCCAGGGCAGTCCAGGCCACCTGCCCACCAATATTGGTGGTGCCCTTTGGTATGGAAACTAGAAAAGGTGAACCATGTTCTGGGTTCCATTTCGTCCCAGGGCATCTCCTGGATCTTACGACCTTGATGTGGTGGCCCCACTAGTTCACCCTCCACTGTTCACCTCCCCCCACCCTTCACCTCCCCCTATGAGCAATACCTAGTGCCCAACAGTGCTTGTAAGTTGTAAAATGCAATGGGGGAAGAGAAAAAAGGGTGAAGGGCATGAAGGGCAGTGGATGAATAGTGCATGACCGTGGGGGTAGGCCTCCAGCACATCTCAGCTTATAAACTGACCTACAGACTGGTGCAGCTAAAGAAAAATAACCCCAGATCAACTTGACTAAAACTCCCACTTAACAATACAATAACTTTAACTTATAAGACCTAAAACTATATAAACATAAAATAACAATAAATCACTTAAAAATGTTAAAGCCCAAAAAGGATAATAAAAAGAAACCCCAAATCAAAATATTAAAATAAACAAATAAACTCCACAAATGTCCATAAAAAAATGATGCTCTTCAGCTGCTGATAGATATCAAACCTTAGTCCAAATAACAGACATGCAGCATACAGGACATAGTTCAGAAGATCTCCAGCACAGCAGTAGATTAAGGGGCACAGGAAAAACTCTCCTTCCCAATGCTTCAGACCCAGTCAGATAACACCTAGACTCAAAGATTTCAAGTCCCCTATGATCCTCACACCACCAAAGGCGACTGGTAAAAATGAAAAATCACAGTAAGTTCCCTAACCTCCAAAGTACTCTCACTACCGGGGAGGAATTACTGAAATTATATCCAAATACTTTGTTAGCACGGTACACTCTCACTATCTCAGGAACAAAAAGAGGCACGTCACTCTGTCTGCCTTCTAACCAGATTTTAAAATGAAAATATAAATAGTCTGACTGTGTTTGCAGAAGACAAGGCCAGAATAATCCGCAAAATATCTTAATTGATCTGGAGTCAGAGCAGGCCCAGACAAATCCTGCTGGGAGACCAAACCACAAGCCCACGGCCAATGCTACAGGCCCCCACCGGGAAGCACTTATTAGCAGGCCCCACGAGAAGCCTAAGGGAGCACTGGCCTAAATCACCAGCTACCTGGCAAACCAAGACCAGGACCCCCCCCCGCTCAGCTGCACACCATATTCGGCCCACCCACAGGATCAGTGCACCAACTCCCACTCTAAATCAAGCTGGTCTTCGTATATTGAGAAATCCTGATAAAATCCTGATCTCGATACACTTGTCACATACTTCCAACAGTTCAACTCCTACCAGTTAATCCAAGGTCTCCTCCCAGGATCTTCGTCAGCTATCTCAGCTGCACAGGGCAGTGGCAATAAATTCCCACCGAAGGTTCACTCAAAGCCAGTCAGCTACAGCAAACCCTCTAAAATCACAAGGGTAGCTAAGCAGAAGAAATAAAGCAACAGCACAGCAATTTAACTGTGCAACAACAATAGTGTGCAGTAACAGCAATAGTGAGCAATAGCGGCAATGGGCCAAAATCACCCAATACCGCTCTCACACTTCACGCACTCCACTGCTGCAGTTCACTCCAACTCAGGTAAACAGGACTGCGATGTAGAGAAGTTCAAAAAATTCGGAAGCAAACAACCAGGAGATCAAGCAAGCCCATACAAATAGCACTAATACATGAATTAGTCCATTAAGTCTGTAATAATATAACAAAAGAACACAATTATAAAACGACTAAAATCTACTGAAACAAAAAAAAACAACTAAAACAAAAAACTAAAATGCTAAGCAACAGAGCAGCCAAACGACGCGCACAGCTCAGTGGCCATTTTCATCAGTTCTTGTTATTGTGAAGGATGACTGCATGCATGTGTCATGCCTGCAGTAAGCAAATGTGGAAAGCATGCTTTTTATTTAAAATGGAACAGACTGCATGCATGTGGCATGCGTGCAAAAAGCATGTGGTCACTGATAACTGCACACATAAAAGTTAAGTGACTTGCTCAGGATCACACCATATACAAGTGGGGGTTGATGAGATTCAATCCCAGGTCTTCAGGTCTCCAAGTCTGTTGGTTTGCAGTTCAGTGTCTTTAATCACTAAGCTATACTACCTGCACGCATATGACTCGCTTGTACTTCAAAACAAATCTGCATACATCTGCACTCATGCAGCATGCTTATAATTAGCTGTACTTTTTAGTTTTCTTGTCCCCCCAATCTCAGCTGCAGAACTGAACTGTAGTACACATACCAATGGAAACACATGTGGTTCTTTCCACCCCCAATACATACACTTACCCAAAGGAGCATTTGTCAATGCTGAACGTTCGCTTGCTGGTATTTGCATTGGTATTTGACATTTATGCAGGCCCCCCCCTTTTATCCATGTCCCTTCAGCATCCATACCCCAACAGAGTACCTCTCTGCAACTCCTCTTGCATCTGATTAACATTCCACCCTCATACTTCTTAAGTGTCTGTCTTAGGAACCCTAACACCCTGGTTGTGCTCAAGGGAACAAGCCTGTGTGGAAACTGCAGAACACGCGCTTGTAACACAGTCATTCAGTGGAATTATTTCACCATATTTTCAACATAGACATTTTGTCACCTCTGGTCATGAACACTGTCACTATGATTTTCTTACTGTGTACCGAACACTGATTTTCCACAGGGACCACTCTATTCTATGTCGGAAGTGTGAAAACACATTTTGGCCAGGATGTGAAAAATGACAGCTGTACTGTTCATAAGGAGGTGTGGGAAAATGCAAATGTTGAAAATCTGGAGTGAAAATATTACAAATCCGCAAAGTTACGGGTGCGCGTGGGAACTGCGCAAAGCACGCTCGTAAAACAGTCATTTTATAGAATTTTTTCACTGACTTTTCAATATAGGCATTTTAGGACATCTGCTCATGAACAGTGCCACTGTGATTTTGTTACTCTGTACTGAACAGTGATTTCCCACAGCTACTGCACTGTGTACGCTGGAAGTGCGAAAACACATTTTGGCCAGGATGTGAAAAATGACAGCTGTATTGGTCATAAGGAGATGTGGGAAAATGATAATGCTGAAAATCTGGAGTGGAAATATTACAAATTCATGAACTTATGAGTGTGTGTAGAAACTGCACAACACACGCTCATAACACAGCCATTTTATGGACTTTTGCCACCAAATTTTCAACATAGGCATTTTAGGACTTCTGCTCATGAACAGTGTCACTGTGATTGTCTTACTCTGTAGCGAACACTGATTGTTAGCAGCGACCATGGTATTTTGTGCCAGAAGGGCAAAAAGACATTTCAGCCAGGATGTGAAAAATTACATCTGCACTGTTCATAAGGGGGTGTGGAGATATGCCTATGTTGAAAATCTGGAATGAAAATATTACAAATTCGTGAACTTACGAGTGTGTGTGGAAACTGTGCAACACACGCTTATAAAACAGTCATTTTGTTTGAATGTTTTCACCAAATTTGCAACATAGGCTTTTTGAAAGCTCACCTCATGAATACCAACACTGTTGTTTCATTAATCAGTCCCGAAAGGTGATTCCACGCAGTGACTGAAAAATCACCTTTCAGGACTGACTAACACCTTGACAGTGACTGAATTCATGAGAAGGGGTGTCAAAACCCCATGTTGAAAATTTGGTGCCAAAAGTTGAAAAAATGGCTGAGCTATCCACCTAAGTTGGAAAAATCATATTTATGATATTATACAGCTTACCTGCATTTCCTCAGTTCGCGGTCGGCTCTGAAGTGTACAGACATGTTCCCGGTCCACCGAAGATTGTCACACCAGGCTCCAGAGCTAAGTATGGGGTGAAGGGAGGTGTGGGGAGGTGGGTTCGCAGAGGGTGGGCACGGGTTGGCGAGGAGGCAAGGACTCACCGAGGGACCATTTTCTTGTTTTACAAGATTTTAAAAACACAAAACAAGAACAGATGCTTTTGGTTCACTAGGGTGGGCTCCCAGCATGCCACCTAGGTTGGGGGGAGGTGGGAGCACAAAGGGTGGGTGAGGGACTCACTGAGGGACTGTTTTCTTGTTTCACAGGAATTGAAGGAAAACAAAAAAAAAGGATGCTGTTGGTACACTGGGGTGGGCTCCCAGCATGCCATCTACATGTTTGTTTGGGGGGGAACTGGAGCCGGTGGGGATTGGACACCCCCAGCATCCATACAGTGTGGTAGGAGAAGCATGAACATGCTGGGGTGGGCTCCCAGTGCCAACTGCTTGTTTTTTTGGGGGGCTGCAGCTACTGAGCTGTGCATGACAGCAGTTCGGCTGATGTAGGTATACAAATTGCATATGCTACGGCCACTGATTGCAGCAGACCTTTTCTTAAAAGTGAAGACCAACACAGCTGAACTGCTGTTATATACAGCTTGGCATGTATCGGTCCCCTAGGGTCATGCCTGCTACTCGCAGCACTGCATTGGCAAGGAGGGTTACACACCTCCAAAAGTCCTGCTGTTGCAAGACGTTCCTTGTGCATGCGTGCAATTGAAAGTAAAAACTACTTAGTTACTTCTGTCTAGCCTGTACTCATACTATTTTCACTCCATAGTTTTGAATGCTTCCATGCAAGCAAACATTAAGGGGAAAACACAAAAGTAGCAATAACTTGATGCCCCCACCCACATGGACAGTCCCCCCCATGCACACACACACACTGTAGCATGTGCGGTCATGCTGCTACAGACAACCCACCAAGTATAGATATAAGTCAAGAGTCTCTAACCTGAGTACTAGGGAGCCAGAGACAGGAATCTTTAAGAGATGATGTCCATGGGTCAGAGTGCTGGCGCTTACCTCCTTGAAATCAATGGAATTATTTTGCATTACTATTTTATACATTATGATGGTGAGTTGGAAAATAATGAAGGCCACTGTTCTACAAACTAGGCCCTTGTTAGTCGAGCAGTGGCCTTCATCAATCTACAACTCTCCATCAATCATATAAAATAGTAATAAAAATACCTCCATTCATTTCAGTGATGCACACCTCTGCAGTATCCCTTGCCCTTTGTCATAATGTGCCTGAGTGTGGGGATGTGGAGGTCAGTTTCACTGGGTGAGGAATAAGCCTGACTATAGTAGGGCTCTAATAGTCTGTGCATACCATACCACTCAACTGTCCCTGAATGCAAGGGACAGCCCTCATTTTACCCCCTGAAAACTACTCTGCTCTTCATCCATCCCTTTTAGAAAACATGCTGCTCACACAGAGGATGTCCTCTAAATTTAAACTTTATGGTAGGGGCACCATTTCAGATTTCAGCAGGGGGGAGCCAACAACCAGTGGAGGCCAGGTGCTACATAGTCCTTAAGTGGCAAGCTCTAGAATTTCTGGAACATCCCTAAAAGGTAAAACTTATTTGTTGTGACTGAAAAATGATATGCAGTTCAGGAAAAATTCAAATGTATAAGATTCATCTGTCTATACCCTTGAGTAGTGCATCAAATTTGGGTTTAAACCCACCCAGTTACAAAGCAATTTTTTTCCTGGCTGAAGTTCTGAACCCCCCTTCCCAAAAAAAATCATTTGTCCCAATTTCTCTCCCTGACTCCATTCCATTCAATACTCATCCCATTTGGGTCATGAAGCCACCCAAATGTGCAGCAATGTGAAAAATACATCAATATTTTAGTCCTTCCTCCTTCCCCAATCCCTCTGTTAAAAAAATTATTTACTTTTACTTACCAGGCCATCTGGCCAGAATCTGTGGCCTGGCCTAGTGTGCCACCAGCCCAGTTTTCATTCCACTCCTTCTCCGTCCTTCTGCCAGAAGCTGGATGGTAGAAGAGACCATCCCAGGTCCCCAACGTGGGTCCCCGACAAAGTCACCACACCAACCGAACCCAGTCAATCTGTGTTGCTTGCCTCTTGCTTGGCTGCTACCATGGCTGCTGCCACACTACACTGATCAAGGCCTAAGAAGGCCACCCACACTGCTGTCACTGCTTCTGTTAGGCCTAGCTAGCTGCCATGGAGGGCCTGTGCTGTTTCCTTTGTGAGGCAAGCCTAGTAGAGTAAGTAGGTAGCCTAGCCTCGAATTAGCTTCTAGCTCACCCTCTCTCCCTTCAGCCACCAGGGCAGACAGAGACTCACTAAGAGTAAAACAACAAAAAATATGCCACCACAAAACTTCTTTTGAGAGTTCAGTACTCACCGACTTCTCCAAGCTGTAGTGTGCAGCCTGTCTACTCTGTGGTGGGAAAGACAGTGTTACACTCATGTGACTCATGTGCTCTTGCTTGGCTGGAGCTCCTTCACATTGACACATTTGATGGTGTCACCACTAATAGGTGGAGACAGTGGATAACACAATACAGACTCAGTTGAGTTAGGAGTGGGCCTGCAGCATGAGCACACACAGGCCAGGGTGGCACTTATTGTGCAAAAGATTAAATCCAAATTAATGCCATTATTGCCACACCATAAGAACAACCTAGGCACAAATGTGGGGGGGGGCAAATTCCCCCTTCTGCCCTACCTAAATGGCAGCCCTGCTTAATGGTAAAAATTCATTCTCAGGTGCTAATATCAGCACAAATAAATACAATGGTTTCCATTGTATTCTGAGGTACTGTATCTCCATGTTTCAGGATGTGTCCAGAACATCATGAGGTTTAGTGTCCCTTATTGTCCCTCATTTTGAGTGTCCATGTCCCTCATTTCAGTGACAAAATGTGAGGTATGGTACATGCTTCCAAGACCCTACTCAGTACAAAGAATGCTGAGCATGGCCATAGTGTATATTCTCCATACAGAAAGACAAAGGGAAAGTAAGTGAGCCGAAACAGTCATGGAGAAACACTTTTGTGGCACTACATATGCATAAGGGGATGTGCATGGCCCAAAACAAAAAGGTCAGGCTTCACAACACAGATGCCCCTCTTCACACATCTGGAATGGGGGATGTTGACTGACTATATCCTAGGCATGTAATGAAGTAAGCAAACAATACTTTATAAATTAATGGCAATTTAATGACAAAAATAAAAAGCCATTAAACAACTTGCAATAGGATCAGAAATAATGAGTTTACCCAATTTTAATGGTAAATTAATGACAAATGTATTTTAATGGCTCTAATTAATAGCAGTAGTATGAGAAATAGAAACTGATGTGTTCTTTTAGATGAGATTTGCACCAGCTTAGTTGCCATACACATGGCAAGCATGCAACATGTGCATCTGGTGTAATTCTTAAATGATGTTCACACCAGCTTAACTGCTGCACTCATGTCAATCGTGCAACATGTGAACCTGATGTGATTTTTAGATGTTCACACCAGCTTACCTACTGCACACATGTCAAACTTGCACCATGCGAACCTGATTTGCTTTTTAGACCTAGTTCACTTAGGTTCACTTTGTGCATGCGCACCGCATGCAAACATTGCACAATTAAGCATGTGGCATACATTCTGCATATACACAGCACACTTATATTTCTGTAATGGTAACACTACATATGCAGATAGATACATGCCACAGCAGGACTTTGATTTCTCATGAGGGCACATCTAAATACTGAATCAGATATTATAGCATGGATTTTTCACAAAAGAAATACACAGAATGAAAAGTGGAAAAATGGATTCAGCAGCAATTGTATGTATCAGGGGGTCTGCATATGCACAAGCATTTAAATGCTATGTTGTTGTTGTAGAAAACTTCTTGTGATACATGGATTTTACATTTATTGAGCTGCTTGTCAAATGGACATGAAAAAAATACAGCCTGAATATATAGGTGAGAAATGTATAACAATAAGATAGAAACTCTGAGTCTTGTCTGTTTAGATTTAAGAAATTTTAATCATGACATCTTGGGGAGAGGGGGAGACATAACTGCTTTGCTTTATGGTCCTCACGACCAAAACATCATGCTCAGAGAATCTTAATTATCAAGAGATAACTGACAGGCTATTATTAATGTATATTTCAGGTACTGTTGTTCACTAGTCTTGTGAATATTTGAGACTTTTACCAGTATGTCACGAAGAAAAATTAACTTATACCATGATAAATGTTACAGTTTTGCTATTCCATAGACAGTGTTTTACATACTATTGTAACAATCTGCTCAAAAACAAAGATTATTCTACAGTGACATGGGCATAAGCTACAATGAAGTAAGGAAAGCATTTATATATAGACGAACAACATGCAGCTGTTTCTAGATGACCGAAAAGACATCCATCATCATGTTTCAGTGCTTCTCTCCAGTGACAGATACACATGCGCACTACAAGACATACACAACCACTTCTAGCGATAGACGCACAGGCCCCTGTGGGAAGTGGGTGTGTATATCTTGCACTATGCTTTTGTATCTGTGGCTGCAGATGCACTGGACCCACAGGGACCTGTGATTCTGTAGCCAGATGTAGGTGTGTGTATGTCTTCCACCATGCATGAGTATTTTTTGCTACAGACTCACTGGCCCCACTGGGGCCTTCACTTCTGCAAACAGATGTAATGTTGAGATTTGAGCATTGTGAATTTTTATCTGCAGTCAGAAGTGGGTGTGTATGTCCATCTTGGAGTGTACAGTGAAGCCCACCAGGATGAAGCGCAGTGCTGCAGAATTCTGCAGTAGAGTTATTGTAGTAAATAATGCAATTTCAATGGGAGTTAATTCTCTTTTGTCATGTAGTAAACCTATCACACTACACTTCATCCTGATGGGCTTCACTGTACATGTGTATCTGTAGCTACAGAAGTTCTGGCCCCTGCTGATGGACATTTTTTGTATCATCTGGAAACATATGTATGTTGTTTGCCTATCCTGATGATGGCTGTTTGTAATAGGTATGTTGGTAAAGTAATATAACTTCTGATGGTTGAAGTGACTGGACACCTAATTGTATTCTTTCAACAATGTTAAAATGTTAAATGAGGTATTTGGGGGTGTCTCCCAGACCTGACAATATGCCACCATTTCAGTAATACTGAAATCAGGGAAGGACCTGGTGGAATCCTCTGCTTATGGGCCAATTTATGTCCTTAATATGGGCAAGAAGATGTTTATGGTGGTCCTAGCACAGTACCCAGATCCTCTATTACCTTCACTGATCCATCTGAGCCAAATAGGATTTATACAGGCCAAACAGATGACTGATAATACCCAACACACCCTGAACATCCTTCATTACATTTACACTGCAAGTACCCCTTTGCTACTTTCCAGTTTAGGTGCTAAACAATTATTCAATAGGGTGTCCTGGCTGTATCTGTTTGTGGTGTTGTGGGAAGCTGGGATTTTCAATTGACTTTGTCTCCTTTCTGTAGAGGCCCTACCACACACCCCCAGGCCTTTATAAAGGTAAACAGTCATATTTCATTATCCTTCAAACTTGGTAGAGGCATAAAGCAGGGCTGCCTCTTCCCCCTTCATGTTTGCTGTGTAGATTGAGCTTTTGGCACAGGCAATAAGTGAAAGCACCAAGGTGACTGGTGTATGTAAGGGATGCTTGGAACATAGGGTAGCTCTGCAGCTGGACAGTGTCTTTCTCTACATCACAGACCTGAAATACTCACTACTAGAGATCTTTGCCATCCCAAAACCAGTTTAGTGAAAACTCCACTTACAAGTTGAATACCATCCCTACACCACCTCAGAAATGACAGTTTCCTTTCCAATGGAACCTCCAAGAACTTAAATATCTGGGCATCAAGCTGCCTTTTACATATGACAAATTATATAGGGCCAACTTTGGCCCCCTATCCACCCAGATGGCAATGGATGTACAGCAATGGCAGGGCCTCCTCCATAGCCTGGTTAGGTGGGTTTATCTAATAGACATGATAACCTTACCTTGTTTTGTGTATTTCTTCCAAAATGGCCCCCTGCCTATATCAGAATGGGACTGGAGGAAATGGCAGTTTACCCCCTCTAGATACATCTGGATTTGCAGCCATCCCAGAATTAGATTTTGAACCTTGCAGTTATCAAAATCCAGAGGAAGTCTCACACTCCCTGACCTTAAGACATACTACACTGCCTCCCAGTTGTGAATCTTCTTTTACTGGCATCTAGAAGGGAAAGGCCTACAATGGCTCAAAATGTAATAAGACATTCTTAACTTCTGGGCCATGACCCAGTTCATATTTGGACCACCGCCCACTGATGAGGATGTGGTGCATTACAACTCCTGGACAATAGGTTGGAGGAAGTTTGATGGGAGTCAGTCTGAGAATTGTCCCTGGTACCAATGGTAATATGGGTATGTCTGGTGTCACAATTGGAGGTGTCACCAGCCCACCTTAATGAAGCACTTCAGGGCTAGAGAAGAAGAAATCTCCTTTACCTCACATAGTTCAGTACAGGGAGCACTATTAAATTCATTCAGGAGTTCCAAGAATAATATGGGCTGAAGCAGAGAGACTTTTTTTAGGTACCACTAGGTATGGCATTTTGTAGAGTCACGGCCACTACTCTATAGAGGCTACATATTAAGATGCAGGACTCAACCCATCTTATTTCTACCATATACCAGGCATTACAAGGGATGCAGCCAGAGGATACCATTTATATAGTGGCAAAGTAGGTAGAGGTGGGTTGAGGCAGGTACAAGACAGAGAGCATTGGGAGAGGAGCTGCTATGTAACTGGCAGGATCACCCCTTCACACGTATATGGAGAGTATTCATAGATGAATTTTGTACTTTACAATGCCACTAACTGCTGCTAGATATGGAGATAACACCAGTCCTGCAGGCCAGAGGCAGTGTGTCCAGCAAAGGGCAACCCACACACATAATGTGGTCCCGCCAAGTACTGTGGTTATTTTTAGGATACCTCAAGCAGGCCCGGTGGAGGTACTACATACAGTGGTATGGCTCTCTCCAGAGATGTAACTTCTCTACCAATATCCTAGGGACATAAAAGACATACATGTGAAATATCTGATAGGTACATGGTATCATACTTACAGCAGCTAAAAAATGCATCACTCAAAAATTGCTAACAGATCTGCCAGTGGAAATGGGACAAGGGAGAGGACTGTAAATGATTTGGATAAAATGGGGAGGATTGTCTTTGGTGCAATGAGCTTCCAGAGATCTTTAAATCTGGCTGGAATTCTTAGGTGATGTACATCATGTAGTATAATGCCAGCTTTGTACTTCAAGATGGCCAGGATCATAGGGAGGCATGGGACAGATTTAACAGGGGGAGAGAGAGAGAGAGAGAGAGAGAGAGAGAGATGAGCTGCTATGTTTGATGGAGGCAGCAGAGATGAGAATCAGGACAGCCAAAGCTCCAATCCTCTGCCCCTCCATTTTGAATACAGTAAGGGCAGCTGAATGTTGCAAGTGCCTCCTCTGCCCCAGTGCTGTGCTGAGGAAGGGAGGAGTTTTGATCTTATATAAGAGATCGTATAATATGCCTTATAAAATGGGTAAATGAGTTTAAGCAGTTTGGTTGTTAGCCATACATTAGAAGTGTTTAATGCACACTGAAAAACAAGCACTGCCAAGCTAGACACAAAACATGAAGAAAATCCTTGAGCCATTGCAGAATTTAAAAAAATGCACCAGCTCCCACTTTTTCCCAATTACTGAGATTTTTTTCAAACACAGTGCTTTCCTAGACCTGCTATGCACTAGCCTCTTTTTCTGGCAAATGCCGATACACTAAATGTACTAACCAGTCCCGTTTTTTTATATATATCTTTTTATCTTCTTTATTTTATAGTGTCTATGATGTTCTCCCCTGCTTGCTAGCCCATGCACCTGCCTGATTGCTATAGCCAATCTGCTGGTCGCTCCCTTGCCACACTTCTGAGCTTCAAAATGTTGAAATATACCGCTTTCAGTGTAGTTCAGGACACTATAACCCCTTATTTGTTGCTGGCAAGCCCTGGTTTGCTTTGTCCTTTGGTGCCCTGCCAGCTCAATACTCTAAAGCTCACTCACCTGCTCCATTTTCTACAGTACTGGCACACTTGCACACAAACAGCCAAGTGAAAATTACAAAATAAAAACATTAACAACTCCAGAGAGCGACACAAAGTGTGGCCTTTTAAAGCTATGAACTGGGGGAAGATGGGGTGGAGGGGAGGCAAAAAGAATTACATGACTACAGCTGTGGAGGTCATACTGGGACATATGTCCTTTCTCAAAAAGAAAAATACATACAGATCATTGAGCAACTATTTTATGTAAAATGTTGGCAATGCATACATTTTTGTTACTTTTTATTGTTGTAATCAAAACGTTTTAATTCCTTCAGTAATATAAATTACAGAGTCACATTTTATAATCACAATAAGACACTCTAGGGGTATGGGCTAGACACTTCTAATGCACAGCCAGGGCTGAAGGCACTCAGCCTGAGACCTTGTGCCTTACTAGTCTCCTGACTGTGCATTAGATGTGTGTGATGCATACTTCAGTGTGTCTTACTGCTTACATATCTCCCAAGCAAAGTTGCATTCTACACATTGCAGTTATTTTGCATTATGGATGCGCAGCTTCTTTAGTAAACATATATGATGGGGTGTGGTAGTGCCTGGTGAGTTCTATGCTAAACGCAATTATTTGATTGCTGCTTGCAGAAAGATGGTTTTACAGATTTATATGATACTTTCAGGATAGGTTGTTCATGGCAGAATCCACAATCCCTGAAAGTCTCATGTAAATTGGTCAAGTATTTTTGGAGATATTAAAGAGTGAAAAACATAATGTTCCCATTAATTTCAAGGGTATTTTTTTCTGAATGTTTGCTCTTGTCTGGATACAAAATTAGAAATCTTTATAGCAGCAGTACTACCCAATCAGGAAGTGATCAATCAAGATTCAGCTTTTTGGCTGTAAACATGTGGCCAAAGTTCCAGTTTCCATACCTGTAACTATTTTTTTCGGTTATCTTTAGTTTTTTAGATATTTACAATTTATTTGAATTGTTGTGGTGCTACAATAAATATGATGGCAGACTAATTTTCATCTGCACTTTTCCTTCCAGTCACATCACGTCTTTTGACTACAGCAGTAGGACCCTCTGCTGACCATTCCGGAAATCTCTACAAGTCATACAGATGTCTGGTTGACAGCAGAGGGGGTTCCAGTGCAACATGTTTGGTGGCAGAAATGTAAAAAAAAAAGCCGTGAATAACTGAGCAAATTATTCAGTGATAGTGCAATGCCAGTGGGAAAGAGTACCAGGTATATGATCAGCAGAACACAGGGAATAAACTGTCAAAAAGGCGCAATTTTGTTTCATAGTACTGTTGCTTTAAATTGTGGAATTTTGTATGGTTGTGTAGGTTAAGGAAAACATTAGGGTTTTCAGTCTCTGGAGTATTGGTGAATCAGTGGTGCGTCTCACTTGGGGTTGCCAACTCTAATGCCCATCCCATTCCATGAGCAAACAATTTCACACACGATCTTCTTTCTTCAGACAGGACACTGTGTGAAGAAAGTTACTACAAATTGTGCTGGCAACCTGTAGTAAGACATAAAGTACTTCTTGGCCTTTGAAGAGTGCATCATTATGAGGCAGTGACTTGGAGCTGTACCTTGTGCTTCAGATTGGAGGCTATGGGTGGAAGGGAGGGAGGGGTGAACATTAGGAAGGACAACCCCAAGGAAGATCCCACCACTGATTTGCCAAGACTCTGGAGACCCAAAATCCTGATTTTTTGTTTTGTTTTGCTGATTGGTGGGTAGGAAGTTAGGATGAGAAACCCTAATGTCACATTTGTCTACTTTTGTGGCATTATGTTACCCTTACTGATGTATTAATGAAGTCTTTTGCAAATATGATGTATTAATGAAGTCTTTTGCAAATACTTCCCTTCTTTTTGAGATAGTGGAATCATATCCTCATTCATGCAGATCCCAACAGGTGCAGATGTGCATGGCCTATCGAACTGACGGGCCCTGCTGACCCTGCCATTCTGTGATGCATTGGATGTCAAAAGTTATCAAGCTTATGAAAGTGCATAGAACAAAGTCAACATACCTTCATAACTGTGTTATTTTTGTAATATTTTGACCCCAAAATTTCAACATAGTCTTGTTATGAACCCACCTCATGAACCAGGTATGTGAGAATTTTCAAATCTCAAATGAAACGTCATTCCACAGTACAGGTGTGAAAACACATTTTTGCCAGGTTTTGAAAAATGATAGTTGTTATGTTCATGAGGTGATGTGAAAAAATAGTAATGTTGAAAATCTGGGGTGAAAATATTTAAATTTATCAAAGTTATGAGTGTGCATTGTAAAATTTCCTATGTACGCTTATAACTTGGATTAGTTTGTTATATTTGTACCCCAGTTTTTCAACATATCCTTCTTATGACCCCACCTCATTAACAAGGATGGAGAACACTTTTAAAACCCGCCCAGAAGGTGATTTTGCACATTGACAATGTCATTCTGCACCACAGAAATAAAAACACATTTTGGCCAGGACTGGAAAAATGACAGCTGTCATGTTCATGAGGTGATATGAAAATATGTCTGTGTTGAGAATTTGTGGTCAGAATATTTAAAATATCAAAATTATAAGCGTGGGCTGCAAAACTTCAATGTACACTCATAACTTTGCCATTTTTAAATATTTTGTCCTCAAATTTTCAAAATATCCTTCTTATGACCCCACCTCATGAACAAAGGCAGAGAAAATTTTCAAATCCTATCCAAAAAGTGATTTCACTAAGTGACTGCAAAATTGCCATACAGGCCTGATTTGCATAATTCCACTGCCATAGGTCCTGAGGTGTGGTCCCAAAAAGGCCATGTTGAAAATGTGGGATAAAAATATGCAAAACTAACAAAGTTATGCATCAAAGTTTGAAAACCTAATTGAAATACATTAAACCGTACTTACCTTAGTTTCTCATATTCCAGTCACTGGTTCCAGCAGCAAAACATGTCTTTGATTGGAGTGGATCTTTACCCTGGGACCTGTTCAGGTGAGTGAGAGTGTGTGGGGGGTACAGGGTTGGGGTGCTGAGTGGGAGGTCAGGGTGGGGGGGCCAGATTGGCGATGGACTGTTTTCTTTCTTACAAGTTTAAAAAAAACATTGAGGGACTGTTTTCATTATTACAGCTAACAATGCAGAGATGATGACTGGAGGGTGGGAGATGCCACTAGACACCAAAGAAACATCCAAAACATTCAGGAACAGTGATCAGAGGGTGGGGAGTGCCACTAGACACCAGGGAAACATACAAAACATGAAAGCACAGTGATCATAGAGTAGGGGGCACCACTAGACACCAAGTAAACATACAATAAGTAAGGGGACAGCAATAAGAGGAAGGGGAGCACCACTAGACTCCAGGGAAATGTACAAAACATGAGGGGATATTGATTGGAGGGTGGGGGAAGGTGCCACTAGATATGAGGGAAACATACAAAACATGCAGGGATGGCAATACAATTGTGGGAGCACCACTAGACACCAGGGAAACATACAAAACATGTGGGGATGGCAATCAGAGGCTGGGGGCACCACTAGACACCTGGGAAATGTACAAAACATGAGGGAATGGTGATTGGAGGGTGCGGCCACCACTAGATATTGGGGTAGAAAATATGAGAAGATGGTGATTGGAGGGTGGGAGGGCCACCGTTAGACACCATGGAAAGGGTTCTACATCATAACGGTGATCACAGAATAGCGATCGCCATTTAGGCAAATGTATATCACCAAAAATGAACTATGGCAATGTACACTCATGGCAAACTGCAAGGTGGCAACCAAATGTAAATGTATGTTGGGGGCTGTGCCCCTCTGCATCCCTCTATTTAAGTATTCTCAACTCCAGGAGGATGCATATTGGGGATTGTGAAATTCTTAATGAAAAAAAAAGCAAGCCACCTCCCAGGACAAAAACAAAATGTGCCACTCTGGACCCGAACCCTGCACACCCCAACTGACCACCCTCCCCACCACACTTGCTGACCAGCTCAGCACCTACCTGCCACACTCCCTCCCACATACCAACCTGCCCCTTCCTCCCCTCCCACGCATGTGTGCACATGTATGCTTCCCATTGCCCTACCTCACCCACCCAGGTATCTGGTTGCTACCCTGCCAGGAAGCCCTAAACACAGGCACCGTAATTGAGTCACCATTTTTGTAAGCACTCAACTGTGGTCACCATGTTCACTGGATACCCATGGAAAGGTACAAAACAGTAGGGGGAAGCAATCAGAGGGTGAGGTGCTGCTAGACACCACAGAAACATTACAGTAACTGAAATGATGATGATGGGAGGGTAGGGAACACCATTGGACACCAGAGGAAATAATACACAATAAGGGGATGGTGACTGGAAGGTGTAGGGTTCCACTAGACACCAGGAAAACATACAACACCTGAGCGGATGATGACTGGAGGATGGGGCACCACTAGATACCAGGGAAATGTAGAAAACATGCGTAGATGCTGATTGGATGGTGAGGGTGCCACTAGACACCAGGGAAATGTACAAAACATGTGGAGATGTTGATCAGAGGGTGAGAGCACCACTAGACACCAGGGAAACAATACAATAACTGAGGGGATGGTGATGGTAGGGCGGGGAACACCACTAGATACCAGGAAAACACACAAAACATGAGGGAACAGCTAAATGCAGAATCCACCTAACTGGGTCCAGATTATCAAGATACACTTGTTGGTGTGTGTGCAGGATGTCTTTTTTTTTTTAAATGGAAACAAGATGGCGGCCATATGAAGAAAGATTTTTTTCCTCATGAAAAAGGATTACCCCATATGAAAAACAAATCTTTTTTTATGGACCCAATTCTTTTTTCATTCAAAGCAGCTATCCAAAAGACTGTACTGAGCATGCTCAGAACCAACATTTTAAAATGTAATAACTTTGGAATGGATTCATATTTTTTCACCAAGCCCTTTGCAATTTTTGTTTTTCTCTATCTGTATCTTGGAATCCACACATCCAACTGGAACGAAACTTGGCACTTCAAGACATCTACCCCTGAGATTGCAAATACAAAATTTTGTGCAAACCTTTGAATGGTTGCAAAGATATTAAAGTGTAAAATCTGAGGTTTAACATAGAAACCTCTGCTCAACCCTAACTACAGTGGTGCTACTGCAACACTATAATTGTATGTTAATACCTTGTGGCATCATGTGGTGTAGCCAGAAAGACAGACAGACAGACAGATGACCAAGCAGTGTTAGTTATAAGAAAAGGGTTCAATTTTTCAAAAACTGCAATGTATTTTTTGTATATGCTTCAAATTGTGAATTTAATTAAGCTAAATAACAAGGTATCGGAGATGATCTTTTTAAATAATGGTGATCAAACGGCATGATGTTGCAATCATTTTTTTAACTCTGGCTTTTTTTATACTTTATCTGTGGGCGGTTGAATGTTAATGGACCAAACAGATCGAGATTACATTTGGAGAATTTTCAGAACTCATTTTGTAATGTGATGGTTTTAAGAAACTGGTGTGTAGAGGTTTTTCTTTTTTTTTTCCTTTGCCCAGAAGCAGGGGAGGAGCAAACAGGCCACAAAACAAAAAAAACAAGTGTACTTGTACAAGGAGAAAACATTTTACAATTTAGGGTCAAGTTCCATAACCAACTTTTTAATTCTTTTTTGACCAGATCTGCTGAAATTAACTTGATGCTTGAGATGTTATTTTGCTTGCACTCTGATGCTGTTTCCCAACTGAGGACAGTGTCCTCTTGTTTTTTGATTGATCCTCCTTGTTATGTTTATTTAAATTACATTTTTCATCTGTGGCAGTCTGTTTTGTTTGCTGTGACTAGTCAAACGAGAGCAACAACTGAATGTACATAATTTAACAAGTGCTGTCAAAATATCTTTGCTGTTTAAAGCTGGAGTATGAATACTGTGAACTTATTTTGGCAACACTAATTGCATATTCTGTAGCATCTATCTATCTATCTATCTATCTATCTATCTATCTATCTATCTATCTATCTATCTATCTATCTATCTACCTGTCTGTCTGTCTGTCTATCTATCTAATCTCTCTCTCTTTGGTTGTCTGTCTTTCTGTCTAACTGTCTATCCATCTGTCTGCCTGCCTGTCTGTCTCTGTCTGTCTGTCTATCTATCTATCTATCTATCTATCTATCTATCTATCTATCTATCTATCTACCTTGCTAATTCATTTTTTTCTTAAGTGGTCCAGGGTGCACCCTCCCAGTACTGTTTCTTTCTTCACCCTTCCTGCCAGAACTCAGTTTGTAATGTGGCAGTTTTTAAAAACTGTCTGATAAGTGGATTTTTTTTTGTTTTGTTTTGTGTAGAAGCAGGGTGGGGGGCCAAAGAAGCAAGTGGGATGCAAAACAAACAAAAAAAAGACTTTGAGACTCAAGATGATCTGGCATGGTGGTCAGTTTCTCCAAATTTTGTTAGTATACTTTCAAATCAAGTGTATCCCTCCATTTTAACTTTAATACAGCCTTTGCACTAAATCTGATTTATGTACTTATATTGAAACCATGCTAATTTCTAATGGATATGAACCTTACCACATTGAAATATGCTGCTGAAAATGTTTCGCTTAAATATATATTTTTTCTAATCAGAGACATACTTTCAAACATTAGCTTTGCAACTGTTAAATTACAAACACAGATTGTAATGCAGCCTTTCCAATACTCATTGTTCCATTTGATTTTGTTAGCTTTTGTGAAAAAATTCAAAAGAAGCAATGAGTACAGTAAATGCATGACACTGTGTGGTCATAATTTGACAGTTTGCAAAGCTGATGTTTGAAAGCATGTCTCTAATTAGGGGAAAAAAATCTGTATTTAAGCAATACATTTCAGGCAATGTATTTCAATGCAGTAATTTTTTTTAGATGTGTACAGTACTGTGTATTCCAAAGTCCTGAGCACATGTGACTGCAACATTTAATCTTGGGATTCTCGCATCCCTATCATCCTCCTTGGGCTATATAGTTAAAGAGGCTGGGAGCAATGATGATGCTGCTGCTGCAGGTGCAGGGTCTCTTTATATGAACAACAGGTTAGTAGATAACATATGCATGTGTACCCCCCCCCCACTAATACTGTTTTCATCTCTTACAAGTCCTGTTTGAGCTTTGTCTGCTGGTTCTGGAACCATGTAATAACCTCTGCATTGGTGAGACCCAGCTGTTGGGCTTCCCTGTCCTGATCAGCCAGAGTTAGGTGCTTTTGGAATATCTGAAATATCAAATATATTACATTAAAAAAATTGACAATATATACTATTCTTTCACCCATATACTGTACAATATCTGATGTTCCTAACTTGTGGCCTCATGGGGTGTAGACAGATAAGCAGACAGACAGGCAGACAGACAAATGATCACACAGCATTAGTTATGAAAAAGGGCTTTCAGATTTCAGAAACTGTTAAGTATTTCATGAATTGGAAGCAATTTTTAATATGTGTCAGTATGGTATGTTCTGTAAATTCCCAACTCACATTATAGTATCATGTTTTGTTTGCATAACAAGACTAATAGTTCAAAAAGAAGAACATAAGAAATGCATCCTTACATCTGCATAAACTGCATTTTGCACAGAAATGCTATTTACTAGTAGTACAAACAATGATGGATATGATTACATGTAAAGCAATGCAATGCATTGTAGCATTGTGGAATGGGTGGCACAGGACGTGTTTAAAATACACAAAAACGTGTACTGCCAAAAACCTTTTTGACATGCAGAGTACTGTTAGATATATCTATAAATGGCACAAAAACTTATGAGTTTATTTACTGTAGTGTGGACAAACTCACTGCGTGATTACGTTGATGTCAGAAAAGATATCATGGGCCAGATACTCAAAACTCTGTGCTGAGCAAAAACAGTTTGCACAGATTTAGCACCAGGTTAGCCTGGGTCTGCTATATTCAAAAGGTCAAACCGTGCACACAAACTGCATTAGCGCTGGGCAAAATCATAATGTATGCAAGGGGCTAACTGAGGGGACGTGTCATTGTAATGACATATTCAGCGCATAGTGCTGCACAAATGGTTTTGCTTTACATTAGCGCAACACATTGCACAGTGCAGATTACCACCCAGGAAAATGTAGTCTTAACCCTGGGCAACCCAGCTTTCTATGTCTTTGTGGCTTTGTGTGGCTTTTGTGTGACTTTTGCGTGGCTTGGGCAATCCTAACCAATAAGTATGGCACATAGAAATGAACCAGACATAGGGAAAACATGCTGCTCACTGATGGCATCACTATGATGCCTTCATCTGCTACCAGTCATACCATGCCGGCAGTATGTGGTGACCCAGCTCCCAGTGGACACCATAGCAGTGCAGCCATACAGCACACACCTGCACACCACCCTTCTGTGGACAACAACAGATGTCAGCACACACATGCAGCACAGTGGGCATTGAGGGTGTTGAGGGGAAGGTGTACAGGTGGCCAGGCTGCACCACATACCAGGTGTAGCCACAAGACTGGGACACATCATGCAGTGCATATGGGCCAGTGTTGGGAATACCCCAACAACAGTGTGCCTGTTTGATCATATGTGCCCCTCCCAGCCACATACTGCACATCTGTACAGACACCACAGCACACACAGCCACCATGTATATATCACTGTGAGCATCCCATGCCAGTGGTACAGCATCTGTGGGTCGCTCAACAGCATAACAGTAATGTCCACTGTCAGTACACACTTGCAAGTTGGACCTATCACTGTGTACAGTGCAGTGGGCATCACTGCCCTGCACACCATAGAAGGTTATATTGAAAATTTGGGAACAAACTATGTAAAACTGACATGTGAATATGTTGAAATGTTTCTACACTCACTCATAACTTTGGTAATTAAGCAATAAAGCACAACAGAAGGTGTGTTATGTAAGGAATAAGACACGGCGAGGTGTGGTTTATGGCCTGACAAACACGCCCTGGTGCGTAATGAGGCACGGAGGCGCTAGCGAAAGTGCCTTAGCACCTGGGAAGTGCTCTTATCAGGCCATAAACCACACCTCGGAGTGTCTTATTCCGCTTATAAAATGGGCCCTATTAAGGTAGTATTTAAGAAAAAAAAAAGTAAAAAATGCAAACACTTTTTAAAACTTGAGGTTTTAATGTCTGAAGGAGTAAAATAGTCCCTATATTGAGGGCATCTCTGAATCATTTGATAGGGACTATAGGGCGTTTAGGGTGGTGTCCCCCCACACATACAGAAACACACACACACATACACACACACACACACACACACACACACACACACACACACACACACGGAGACTGCTGAGGTTCTCTTCCACATGTCATTTGATTTTGTCTGTCATAATAGGGTGTCTCTGGTGCTTAACAATGTGCCAGTTTTTGACAGTCAGTGTTTGATTTTGATGGCCAGTATATTTACAATTATTGCAACCACATGCCCATTTCCTGAAGGGTGCCTTGGAGTGGACAGAAAAGCCATTTGAGAACCACCGGCTGCTCATTAAGGCTGAGCGTGTCCTTGCTAGCCACCGTAGATGCTGTTAGACTTGTTTGAAAAATCGTCCGAGCCCGCTCGCTCTGCTGTAGTAACGAAAGTTTGTCCATACGTTTTTAAATGTGACTAACTGGTAGGTGAAACAGTCTGTGGAAGGACAAGTCTGTGGATTCAGTTTGAGGGCAGCCTTCGTGCGGCTGGCATCTGCTGATTCGTTGGCATTTTCTGAGGTATTGGTAGCGCTTGAAATGCCGCGCTGTAACTGCCGCTTTGCGATAGTTCGAATGTTTAGAAAGTGGTTTGGGCAGTGCGGGCTCAGTGATTTCTAGGTGTGGCAGGGCTATCAGTTGGTATGTAGTGCAGGTTGGCATGATATGGCTGTATAAGGACACGGGTAAGACTGCTGATTAGCCAATCATGATATAGAATTTTTTGTGCCCATTTTATAATGTATAATAATATTACTCCTTGGTGGGCTAAAGCACAAGGCCATAGGCCTTGTTTAACACCTGAGGAGTGATGTTATTACACAATAACACACATCCCTGGAGCACCTTATTGCTGTTATACAATGGCTCTTTTTTAATAAAAAGGAAAAAGAGAAAAACGTTTTGACTTTTTTTTTCTTGTTGCATGTGGAGGTAAATGTTTAAAAAAAAAAAAGTCCAGTATATTTTCCCACCAGCAGGTGGAGCTGCTCTGCATGGGATGCTGCTTTCCCAGGGCTGTAATTTTCTTGGCTGTTTTAGACATGTTGCTGCACTTTACAGGAATCCCCCCCCCCCACCACCACCACAGCCATTCCTCAGATTGTTGATCGGAACTACTGAAGTGGGTTGTATTACCAGTGCCCTTGTTGTATTCTTTTAATTTCTGTGCCAGTCAGTAAGCACGGCTGTGGTGCAGTCACCCACTCACTAATGGGTGCAGCGCTCTAATCATGGGGATGTGATATGACAGGTTCGGGAGGAGAAGGACTGAGAATGTTATGGCTTCATTTGTGGTGCAGGACCAAAGTTGTATAGGTGAGAGGGAAGGGAATAGGGCAATATGTGGCAGTGGTCTGGTTTTATAACTTTTCTTTATGACCTCCTGTCACTCAGTGGGCAGTTTGGCTTTTGGGCTCCACTTTCGGAGGTTCAGTGAAACTGCTCCATTTAGTGGGAAAAGAAGCCAAGTGCAGAAGCTGCAGTTATGTTCTATAGAAAACAGAGGATTTCTGTGAAAAAAATAAATGGACAAGGGATGAAATGTCTGTATGTATGTGGGGGGGGGGTGAAGTACTGGGAGTTTGTGTGTGTGCTAGAGCTGAAGTCATTTGTAAGGGTTTGTACTTCTGAAGCTGTGACATAATTTCTGAGACTGTTATGTGGTCATTCGTGTACCTGGACTTCATACAATGATGATGTTATTGTGAAACTACCCACAGATACAGTGATTGGTCAGAGGTCAGGAAATGCTCTTGCCATTGTATAATTTTTAATATTTTGACCTCACATTTTAACATAGCCATTTTTTTCACACCTTCTCATGAACAAGGGCTGTCTTTTTTCCAATCCTGGCCAATTGTGTTGTTGCACCTGTGGCACAGAATGATGTTTCTGTGGGGATTTGAACATTTTCACCTACCAAGTTCATGAGGTTGGGTAATAAGAAGGCTACCCTGAAATTTTGATGTACAAAAATAGTGAAATGATTATGTTATTAGTGAATATTGCACTATTACAATGTTCACACATAACTTTACTTATTTTAGTGATAGCTATCATTTTCTTAAATCCTGGTTGAGATGTGTGTGGTGCAAAATGATGTCTCAGACAATATACTATAAATGCCACATGTCATGTTTATAAAGGGAGCCAGTGTAGTGCCAGTGTTCACCCCAGTATGTAAAAGCTGAGTTCAGGGTCAAGCTCAGTGACCCAATTACATGGGGTGAGGGTGTTGGGATGGTGCTGTTATGTGGCACCCCCTCCCAGCATGGGAATGAGAGCTGCAGGGTTGCCCACATGGGCATGGGTACCATACAGTGAAGACAGATCTTCTCTTGGCATAGGGCTCTGCACCTCTGCACCACTGTATCTGTGGGTGGCAGAGGGCATGTACATTAGCTGGCAGGTAGACTGTCTGCCCTCTTCATCAGTATCTCTGGCTACATGGAAGCACAGGAATCTGATGGCCCTGTGCTTCTGCAGTCTACCAGACAGCTCCATGAATGTTTCACATCTGTTGCTTCAAGGAAGTGCATGAACAGAGTCTTCCTTTGGTGCAGGGCTCAAAGGCCCAGCATGTCTACATCTGTTAATGATCGTCCCAAAAGAACCTGCATGAATGAGGATATGATTACACTATCTCAATAAGAAAGGAAATTATTTGCAAAAAAATGTCAATGCACCAGTTGGGGTTCAAGTTAATGCCACAAAAGGAGGGAAATGTGATGTTAGGGTTTCCAACCCTAACTCCCCAAGTCCCCACCCTACCCCCACAATCAGTAAAGGAAAAAATAATAGTAGTTGTGGTCTCCATAGTCTTTTTTTTTATTAATTCTTTATTCATTTTCCAAAAACAAGAAGAAACAAAAAGACATACAGACCGACAAACATATAACTGCCTGGCGAAGCCAGGGTGCACCGTCTCAAACTGACCATGCTAACTATGTACAACCCACCTATGTACATCCCATGGAAAAGAGAGAGTGTCCCACATCCCAGCCCAAACAGCAGCAGACCCCCCATGACCTACAACAGCCCGCAGATATCCAGTACATCACAATCATTTCCACAAAGACCCAAATTGTAACCAGAAGTATCAAGTTCTTAACCATGATAGTAGTCATCCGCTATACCCAGTATGACAGACAGCCTGTGTTTACCCAGTCGTGATCTGGAGAGTATAAACTGCATCTAATGCCACCCATCTTTTGACATATAGCACCCCTCTCCTTTCCATATATAGATGTCTCTTTATTCTGACAAACATCCCCAATAAATCTTTTACCCATTGACCATAGGTATATACAGAATCGTCTTTCCAATGCTTTAATAGAAAGGCTTTAACTACCGCCGTCATCAAGGAGAGGTGATATCTAGGAATGACTGCCAAAATTTGAGAAAAATCGCCTAGAACACAAATCTCTGGTGTTATGTACTTGGAATAATCCAACATTGGGTCCATACGTCTCTTAATTTCCCCCCACAGGGGTGATATTTTGCTACATCCCCAGATCACATGCCTTAAATCACCTTTTCCCCCCCTCACATCTGAAACACAGGTCTGTCTGTCTCAGGTTTCTCTCATACAGTTTCACAGGGGTAAAATACAGATTAGATACGATGAAAAATTTCATACTTCTATATTTTGGAGCAATGTTGTACTTGCTGCCTTTCGAAATATTATCCCAATCTAGGTTCCGAGGAACCATCACTTTATCCCAATATATGACTCTTCTAGCAGTACTCGGGCTAAGAAACTCCAGCTATATTTTATAAATTTGTGACAAAGGGTGTGCTCTGGAGTCGACCTCCTGAAGCAGCCCCCAGGAGAAACACTTGTCCGTAATACCACCTAACCTTCTCAGCGCCCCTTCTATCATATGTTTAATTTGGCACTTCTTAAAAAAGGCCATTCCCTCACAGCTTGCTGGTAAGACCACCCTGTCATCCTGAATGGTTTCTTTTAGTGTCAAACCCTGCATCTGATTAGCCCACCACCCGTTAACTACCCGATTCCCAATTACTAAGTTAGGGTTACCCACCACAGGTTGATCTTCTGCCCTCATTTGGCTCCTCCTCTGGGCAGGGGAGAGAAAGGACCACCACGCCTCTACCATTTTCACAATTGGATTGCCAGACCCAATCTTAAAACTTTTCCCAATATTAGCATACATCATCACCTCCGGGGTGCGGTTTAGATCTCTTAATGTCTGTTTCTCCAACTGGAGCCAAGTTGGGCTATATCTCTCCGCCTCAAGCTCTTTAACCCATCGGCTCATCAAACCTAGCAGGCCTGCCACATAATATATTTGTAGGTCAGGAAGTGAAACCCTCCCCCTTCATAAGATAAACGCAGACTATTATACTTTAATCCAGGAGGCCTATCCTTCCATAAAAAATTGGAAATTAGGGTTCTAATTATATTAAACCATTTACGGGGAATACTATATAGAGCTAAATATACCGGATACAACAAGCGGGGCAACATATTCATCTTAATAAGGCCCAATCGAGCCATGAAGTTTATGGGCAATTTACTCCACCGTTATACATCCCCTTTAAGAGCCACTATAATTCCCCCCATATTTGTTTCCGCCCCTGCCTCCAAATCCGCTGTGATCCAGATACCTAGATATTTAATTTTGTCTATCCTCCATTGTATCTGCAATGACATAAATTCAGTCTTGGTAACATGAGGCATCAAGGGAAGGATCTGAGTCTTATGGAGATTCAACTTATAATTGGAGACCCTAGAAAAAAGCTCTATTACTTTTATCACCCTCTTAAAACTCAAAGCTGGATCCTCCAAGTGCAACAGTATATCGTCCGCGAAAACTGAAAATTTCATCTCTTTCCCCTTTAACTTAATTCCTTTTATCTTTGGATCCTTATTAATAGCTCTCAAAAGTGGCTCCAAGTAAAAGTTAAAAAGTATTGGGGAAAGGGGGCAGTCCTGCCGTGTCCCATTCTCCAAGTGTATCTCGCGCGAAAGATAACCATTGCAAAGCACCCTAGCCGTTGGCCCGCATATAGATTCCTAATATCCCTAAGGAGACCCTCCGGGAATTCCATCCTCTCCATTGTAGCAAACAGAAAGGGGTGGGAGACCCTGTCAAAGGCCTTTTCCGCATCTAATGATATCAACGCTAAAGATAACTCGGAGTCAGGCGTAAAGTTTAATATGTGATGCAATTTTCAAAGAGCATCATGTGCCCCCCTCCTTGGCATAAATCCCACCTGTTCCTGACTAATTAGACTAGGGCGAATTGCAAAATTCTATTTGCTATGATTCTTGTAAGAATCTTAATATCTTGATTCAATAAGGCAATAGGCCTATAATTTCAGGGGACATCCCTAGGCTTATCTGGTTTAGGAATCAACGTGATATACGTCTGATATAATGGAGGGTGAGATATCCCTTCTTGCATAATGTCCCTGAATAATTCTTGAAGCAAAGGTAAAATGGTCTGTATATGTGCCTGATAAAATTTAGCAGAGAGACCATCTGGTCCTGGAGTTTTACCAGCAGGTAGCAACTGCACCACCTCCAGACTCTCCGATGCCCTTATTGGGGCCTCTAATTTCTGGACCTGTCCTGGGTCTAAGATTGGTAAGGGGATCCCCTCTAAAAAACGTTCAATTTCTTTTTGCTCAGCTAGGTCTCCAGCCTGATATATCCCTTCAAAATACGAGGCAAAGGCCTCCCCCATCTCTTGTGAGTCAGTTAAAAGTTTCCCTCCATATTGAATGAAGGTAACCATTCTACTTGCCTCCCACTCCCTAATCCGAACTGCCAGCAACCGCCCAGGGACATCTCCCTGCATCAAGTATCTAGCATCAATCCTTTCTAATTGATACTCTATCTTACTATTGGCAATGCTGCCCAGCTCTCCTCATAAACTTTGAAGCTTTACATCAATCTCAGCTGAGCAGCCCTCCCAGGATGACATTGAAGAAATTGCCCCCAAAATAAATTCCTCTTTTGCTCTCCTCTCCCTACTTCTTTGAGCAGCTAATCTTTGGGCTGCCCCTACATATAATACTTTACAAGTGGGCCACGCCAGCTTTTTGTTTTGCAATGTGGGTATTTGATGCTGGATAATATCCAACAATGTCTCCTCGAGTCTGTCTCACACTAAAGGTCCTGCCAACCAGAGCTCATTTAGCCTCCACCTAAGTGGTCTGGGAGGAGCAGGTCTGGGTTCCCACACCAACTGAATGGGACAGTGATCCAAGTAAACTCTACCCCCCATTTTTATTTCTTTAATTTCTCCCAACACATTCCTATTTACCAAAAAAAAAATCGATACGAGAATGACTTTTGTGAGCTACAGAATAAAAGGTCATAGACATACCCCCTTTTGAGTATATCCTAGCTGGGTCTACCAGTGCCATCACCTCTAGTAACCTATTCGGAGCAATCTGAACTTTAGATAAGGGCCCTTTAGATGGTGGGCTTCTATCTTCATGATTATTAAGGCAGGTATTCCAATCCCCCATCATGATTATTAGGGGTGATGAAAGATCCACAATATCCCGCTCAATAGAGGCAAAGAACCCAGGATCCGCAGGTGTTGGGCCATAAATAGAAGCCACTGATGTTACTTTACCCAGCAAAATGCCCGAGATATATATCCCTCTACTATCCTCCCTTGCATTGACATGCACCAGGAGTCTCCATAGTCTTGAGAATCAGTGAGGGGGTCTTCCTTGGGGCTGTCAACCCTAATGACATATGAGGATATTTTTTTTTTCAATTCGACTTTATTTTTATAGTGCCTTTCAAAAACCAAAGCGCTTAACATAAAAACAAGAACAGCAGCTATAAATAACATTTAAAACATAAAATTTACGTTATCCATCACTAGGGAAGGCCAGATCAAATAAATAAGCTTTAAGCTCGATTTTAAATCTACTGACAGTTGGGCATTCTCTCAACCGACAAGGTAGAGAATTCCACAGGGTTGGAGCTGGAAAAACAAAAGCTCGAGAACCAGACATGTTTAATCATACCCTGGGAATCTTTAGCAATCCCTCATCAGTGGAACAGAGAGTACAGATGGGGCTGTAAGGTACCAGGAGATCTTGCAGGTTGAGGGAGTTCAACATGTACTTCCTACAGCAGAGGAGGGAGGGTGGACATGATTGAGACATTCAAGTATATCAATGGTAAAAATCAGGCAGGGGTACAGGAGCTCCTTTAGGAGAAGAAAAGCATCAGAACTAGAGGATACAATATGAGGCTCAAGGGTGGGCCATTCAGGAGCAATGTTAGGAAGTTCTTCTTCACTGAGAGGGTGGTCAACCCATGGAATTGCTTGCCTCTGGAAATAGTGGAGGCCAAAACAGTAAACAGGTTCAAAAACAACTGGGACAGGCACAAAGGCATCATTTCACAGAAAGGATGTGGGGTAGTTACCTATATCAGGCAGACTAGATGGATCTTGCAGTCCCCTTCTGCTGTTACTTTCTACGTGTCTGTGTTTCAATTTCTATGTTTCTAATGTCCACTCTGTTCCCTGAACAAAAAATGTCACAGTCGATGTCCTTTTTTCTTGTGAAGAAGATCCCACCATTGGTTTTCCAAGACTCCAGAGACCCAAAACACTATTTTTTTTTCTTTTGGTGCTTGGGGGCTGGGATGGGGAGTTAGGAATGGAGACCCTAATGCCACATTTCCATCCTTTTCTGGCATTAACTCACATCCTAACTAATACATTAATGCTGTTTCATTTTGCAAAGAATTTACAAAAAAAAGTTAATTGGGTATGATTAATAACTTACATTGACATAATCCAATCAAGGGTTGCATGCAGCATGCAGTTGGTTCTGTTGATGTAAATAAAACATGAAAAATAATAGAAGGATAACATAAGAATGGGATACATAATGTTTGTGACATAGTTTTTGTACATATATAAATCTTTAAAAGCACTATACTCATAATAAACATTTTCATTATTTGATATACATTGTCAACATAGAAATGATAGCTGAATCACATGTCATGGTTATAAACTGTGGTATTATTACAACCATTAGCATGCTGTTCTAAATTTGTATGATTTCTATATCAAACCCCTATCTTGGATTTGTCCTTAGTGGATCATGACGTCACAGAGAAACAGAGTTACAGCATACAATATTTATTAGTTTGTATGCAAAATTACAGAAAAATTATACATACCATACAGGAGCACTGATACAGCTAGGACGCCAGCCTCTAATACCTTAGGTAGCTCTCTGGTTTAAAGTTTTCTTTGGACAAGCCCTTTATTTCTATAGCAGCTCAGTGTTTTCTTCTTTTTGTCTCCATTTTTTGTGTCCCAAGTCGAAAGGGTTAGAAGTAGCTGAAGTAGCTGCCTAGCATTTTTGGTTTTGGTTTGCCTGTCACCCTATTGTCCTTAGTGGATTTCCAACATATCTCCAGGTGCTGCAGTGGCCTAGGATTTGTGTTTTGCTAGCGGATCTGGTACTTCAATTGCCGGCAGAACTGGTAGAATTCCCGAAGGGCTGCACTTGATCTTAACAAGGGATCTTTTAGTGAAACCAACAGTGAAAGATTGGATTACTGCACCATGGTCATTGTTATCAGATCCTGTTAACAAGCATGAGCACAAAGGGTGTTAGGCAAGGAGAGTCAAGGCAAATATAATAACAGAAACCTCAATTGATTTAGCCATCTGGAACTTTTTAAGTAACTTGAGCTGCTTTCTAACATCATGAAGAATTACATGGAACAGAATTAGAACCGGGATTATATGTGACGCAGACTCACTTTGTTGTGTCTGATGCTTGGGACTAATTGCACTCTAAGTATTTTATAATTTTTTTTTGTTCTTCAATACAGGGGAGAAGTTGATTGGTTATTTTTATTCTTTGTTTAACACATTTATATTTATTGTTTACTGCTTTTTTGTGCAAATACTGAAAAGATTGAAGCATAAGCATATTAACTGTTGATAGTACTATAGTATCATTATTGGTATTATTTATACTTTCTGATTTACATTGATATTTGTGAAAACATCCCTGCTACCATGCACAGTAAGATCAGGGGTGCTAGGCCATTAAAAATGGGGGCATGTTTAATACCGATAATTCTAGATGGGGGGCTTAAAGTTAAATCCAAGGGACCACATTCATTAAAGACCTTGGCTGTGAAAGTACTTGACAAAACTCAGGACAAATCATAACAAGGGCAAAAGAAGAAGAAATGGATGCAAACATATAAATCAGATAGAACTGGGAAAAGGAAATATAACACAGTTTGTTCTGACACCTAATGAAGATAATGGAGACATGAGACTTATTTGGCTCACCTATTGTTAGAACAAATTTAAACACCCCAAAGTGTAATAAAAGAAATAATAATATTCCAGTAAAGCAAATGGATTTTCCTATGTTGGATACACCCTCCGTGATTAAGCAGGAGTTAAATTTAAGGGCAAGAAAAAAGTTAAACTCTGAAACTAGACAATTTCCCAAGAGTAGGATTGATTTTTCTCAGGTTTTCCACAATTTATCTGTTTTAGATAATTAAGTTAGAAGTATTAGAGAAACATTACAGTCAGAAATTAAAGATCAATGGTGGGATATTCAGACTGCACCAAAAAAATGCGCAATAGTAGGAGCAGGTGCAAGTGAAGTGCGCCCCTGCGCAACATGCGCGATACTCAAACAAAGCTCAGGCCAAGGTGCGCTTGCACAACACAGCTGAATATCACGCCAACTGCACCATGGTGCAACCAGAGTTGTGCAGTGAAGTAGGGCCCATGCCCAGTAGTACAACCAGGGATGTGCAGTGTAGCAGGGCCGATGTGCAGTAGCACAACCAGAGATGTGCAGGTACAGGGACAGGATGTAGGGGTGCACCACCCATGGAAGCCATGGGCAGAGGAGTACACAGCAGGCCAGGCAGACCCACCCCCTCCCAGGCACCCCATGAACTGCACAACCGGGGTGAGCTAGATGGACCACCAGCCTATGAACACCAGCACTGAATCAACACCTGGGGCATGGTGCCCCAGCATCCCCCCAGGCAAGCAGTGACTGCACCACAAGGGGTTCCAGCCCCCCCAGTGCCACCCCATCCAACCAGTGCAGAGCACATCCTGTACAGCGATCCCCAGACACAAGGCCCAGAAGCAGCACCCAACAGTGCATGGCACCAAATGCATGCCACCACCAACACCGTGACAATGCAACCCTGTACACCATGTAGCCATGCAAGGCAGCCCCACTGTGAGCACCCTGCAGTGGGTGACACCAGCCACTGACGCAACAACTGCATACACAATGCCCCCCTGCATGGCCCCCCGTGACACAGCAGAGAGGTCGACCCTGCGTCAATAGCTGAGAGACCCTGCATAGGACAAGGCCTGTCCTGCACACCACCACCAGCAGGACAGTAGCCCACACACCCACCCATGCACACACCCTGTCCCAGCACTGGCCCCAACAGACAGCACAGCCGCCCACTGTGGTGCATGGAAGCATGCGCCACACAGGATGCGACACAGGGCACGGACAAACCCCAACCCTGTCCCAAGGGTACCCTGACACAGGGACACAAAAGCAGGACAACAGATGCTGCTGGTGTGTGTCCACTGATGCCATGTACCCACAGCCTGCACCCCACCATGGCATAGGTGAACCAGCCATCCGGCACATGCACCATGAAGCCGTCCACCGCCAGCATGCAGCCAGAGCACAAGTGACAGACAGTAAAACACAGACACTGCAACAGGCATCAGCAACAGCATGGGGGGGCAACAACAGCATAGCCCACAGTGACACCCGAGGCAGACGTGCACCATACTGGCAACAGGACGCAAGCCGCCGTGGCACCGTGCCCAAAGTGTGTCTGGCATGGACAGCCACCAATGACATGCCAGCAGAACGTGCGTACCACAGACATGCAAGAGGCCCAGCTTCATGGGCCATGGACAGACAGACATACAGACAGGGGCTTCAGGGACACAGAGCATGCACCAGGGACCACTGCACACAGGCATCCATTACACAAGGAACAACACACATACAACAGACAGGGACCGAGTCCCCCACCCACACTATTAGTGGGGCCCTGCAGGAAACACACATGCCCAGTCCTGCACCACCCCAGACACCATGCAAACCACTGCAGCAAAGTACCATATGCCCCCTACAAATTAGAGACCACCACAGTTGTCATATCAAAATAGAATGCATTGGAAAGGTAAACTGTACAAACTACATATCAAACAAACTATGTACAAAGTGGGGGGAAGGGTCACAGACCAGGTGGAGGTGGGCATGGGGGCAAGGGGGTACAACAGGGAGTGGGACAAAGGGGTGTGATAGACAGTCCAGGGTGGGGAATGCACATAGCATGTGCAGCAGGCCCCACTGGTGGCCCCTCTCTGCACTCCGGTCCCTGTGTCACAGACAGTACCTCCTATGTCCGCCATGATCCATTTCCTGGAGCAGCTCCAGAGTAGCCCAAGTCACCTGCAGTAGCTCTTGTATGTGTCACTCAAGGTTAGTCCGGCCTTGTCCACCTAGGACAAGGGAGCAGAGTCAGTAAGCATGACTGGCCAGACCCCTACAGCCAACCCAATGTGCACAGCATACAGCTGTGGGCCATGCCCCTATGATGGCCTGCAACCACCCACAGTGTCCATGCCCACATGACCCACCTACCCAGGCACCCATAGCCATGCAGAACGCTGCACACCCATCGCCCATGTACTACAAAACCCAACCGTGCTGTACAGTGACATGGCTATGCAGTGCGAAGACAGTGGCACAGCCATGGACCCAGTGCATGCACAGCCCACCCATGGTACCCACCCACACATGCAGTGCCACAGGACAGTGCTGAGTGGACCATATGGCATGCACAGCAGTGGGGCCAAGTGTGGGTGGCCACTCACCGCCACCACCCCTGCAACCCACCATGCACAGATGTAAGGGGAAACATGGCACTCACCTGCATCCTGGTCAGCAGAGCACTGCTGATCCATGGCACCACCGACTTGCCCTGGCTGCATGGCCATGACTCCCACTCTGGCCTGCTGTCCCTGTCCTCAAGCCAAACATGCCCTACGGTGATCCTCTGGGCCTAGGGTGCAAACATGTAGAGGAAAACATCAGTACAGGTCAGTAACACAGCTACCCCCTCGCTGTGTGCGTGCCCGCACAGCCCAGCCATGCTGCACCCCCACCACCACCATCAACCCCACAGGATGGCCACCACCCCCCTTCAGCATGGCCTGATTCACACTGCCAAACCTGGACAGACAGACACAACCAGTGAGGGGATGGAGCACCTACCTGGCTGTAGCACGGTGCCCCACTGGGTGCGTGCCGGCAGTCACACCAGGTGGTCAGGGACCCACTGCTGGAGGTCACCATAGTGGTGGCAACACTGCTCCACTGACCTGCTGCTCCCTGTCACCTCCTAAAGACCCTCCGTGACCTCCTGCCGCACTGCAGTCCATGGCCTCTGGAGGGGTTCCTGCCCAAAGAGGGCTCCAGCATGTGGCTCCACCAAGGCCACCAGGTTAGCCAATTCTATGGTACTCCAGACTGGTGCTCTGGTCCTAGGCATGGTACTTTCTCAAACAGAATATAAATTTGGTGCTCTGTAGCGCATGTGCCCCATGTGCGGAGGCAGTGCGGTACTGCACTGCCTGTCCCTATCGCGCTGTCTCTGGACTGCACAATAGGGGTGCAGCCATGCAGATGCATGGCACTTAGGGATCAAAGGTTGACCGCAGTGTCAAGGGTCTGTCTGCACACGGAATGCCACAGTGCTCTTGGGACGCCCTGCATGTAGCACGGTAGGGTGCATGTGTGTGATGCCCTGCAGTGGCCTACCATGCTGTGGTGCCATGGCATCCACATCGCACCATGGCAAGAGCACCCCACGAGCATACAGCGCACTAGCATCACAGGGACAGTGGTGCCCATGCTCTGCACTGCCTCCTGCTCACAGCACATCAGCTGTGCTGCACGCATTGGCATCAGCACCCCAGGCATGCGTCGTGTGGTACTGATTGCACACGTCACAGTGGTGCGCCGTAGCCTGAGCACTCTCACCAACATTGCGCAAGGTGCAACAATGTGATATTCAGCCAGGTTATACAAATCAGCTCATTAGCCATTCAACAGCACATCCACTGTATTAGCATCCACTTACAGTTGCGCCTGGCCTCATTTGCATGCATTGCACAATATAAATGCGACCTGGGGCTGCAGAGGCCATGGATCGGAATTGCAGTCCCTTGTGGTAGGTTGCATGCTGTTGAGAGGTGGGGACTGTGGTTTGGGAGGGCTGTATGGGATTGCACAGTCCAAGGTAACACCTGTCACTCCCACAGGTGCGAGCATGACAGACCGTGAGGAAGAGGAGGAACAGGGAAGGGGAGAAGGAGGAGGCCCAACTTCACTAGGGCTGAATCTGATGCCCTGTTCGAGGCATATTTGTACAGGGAACCACTGCTCAGCGGACAGCAGGGAATGCCACTGGCCCATGCTGTAGCATGAGGTGAGGTGGCATGTGCAGTGACCCAGCATGGCAGCCACCAGTGGTCCGTGCAGGTGTGCAAGAAGAAGATAGGCACAGACAGGAGGCAGAATAAGGAAAAGGTGGCTGCCATCAGGGTGGCACATGCTGCCACTGGTCAGAACCAGCTGGATGTACCCCACCTGATGCCACAGGAGGAGCGGGTGGCCAGCAGCATGCGGCATAGTGCCATCGAGGGCATTCCTGGTGGCGGCTTTCAGATGGGTGGCAGCCCATCACTACATGGTAGGTCCTGTGCTGTCAGTGTGTGGGTGGTGGAGGGCATGCCACAGGGCAAGGCGTAGCCACTAATGCAACTGTGTTCCTTTACAGCTCCTGAGTGTCTACATGGGGCAGTGGTGGCGGGTGTGTCCACTGAGGGGGAGGCCCTGGACATGGATGATTGCCAATCCACCTCCACAAGTGTCCAAGGGACCAGCCAACTGTATACTTGCACTTCTGTCCAGACTGATGTGGGTGGTGCGGGTGTGGACGAAGCGCTGCCTGTGTCCTAGTGTGACATCACCCCCAGTGTCCAATGTGCTAGGCTACGATTGTGGCCAGATCTTGCACCGATGATGTTGGGCTGCACAACCAAGACAGTGATACTTGTGGGACACAGGATGGTCCCACAGCAGGCAACCACACAGGCAATACCGCAGGTGATGCTGCCGTGGTTGCCTGTGTAACAACCCAGTCCCAGCCTGTGTCTGTTTGCCCCAGTGGGGCAGCACCAGTGTGCATCCAGGGTGGTGGGGCAGTTGCAGCTGCTGCAGCAGTGCCAGTAGACCCTGGCAACTGGCAGCCAGAGGGGCAGTTCCAGCAGTTGGACAATGGCAATGGGAGGACAGTGTCGGGGGTGGTGGCAGTGCACCATGTGTGGACATGCCCCAGCATGGCTCTGGTTTGCAGCACCCAACATCATGGGGTGCTGTTCAGCAGGGCCAGGAACACCATGAGGGACAGCATGCTGGACCAGCAGATGACCCCTTGGACAACCACAGCCATCTTCTCCAGGCCTCAGTTGACCAGCAGATGTAGCTTGTGGTGGTGGTGGATGCACTCAGTGTGGTTCTGTGCCAGGCAGACAAGAACAGCAGGGACCACAGCTTGCTCCTGGCAGAGTTGGTCCAGCAGTGGGAAGATGTGACCGCTGCCATTGACAGGCAGACCACTACAATGACAACTGTCATGGCTGAACTGGCCACCCAGTCTGGTTCCCAGCCACCACAGAAACCTCACAGTGATATGTCCACCCCCCATTCCTGATGTCATGCAACACCTGCTATGTTGACGCCGGGTTCGGCTGTGGGCATACAGAGCACGCCTGGTGCGGGCATGTTCGGTGGGCTGCAGACCCCTGCGTGAACACGGTTGCGTTAATGCAGCGTCACCCCGGGGGCCTGTCGGTGCCACCCCATGAGGCAACTGGTCAGCCTTCTACTGCTGGCAGGTCTCGGTGGGGCCGCCCACGAATCCGTGGCAGCTGTGGTACTGTGCCGTGTGACTGAACTGTCTCCCACCGTGGCCACTGTCTGCCACTGCCCTATGTGCACTGTGGTGTGCATTGTGTGGTGTGCATTGTGTGGTGTATGGGTGGGGTACCCAGCCCTGCACACACACGGTCCCTGTGCACACCGTCCCAGCTGCTGGCCACTGTGGCGTGTGCATGATGATGCCTTCGTAGCGCTGTCAGCCACTGTGCAATGGTGCCCAGCATCTGAGGCATGCACAGAGTCAGCCATTGGGCATGGTCGTGTGTGGTCCCATGAGGGTGTGGGGTGGCTGTTGGGGTGGGTGTGACATTTGCCCTTCAGGCATATGCTGTGGTGTGTGTGCATGTGTGTGCACATGTCATGTTCAGCCCTGACCATCCCTGCCGCAGTGTGCAGTCCCCCACTCAGACCCAGTCCCTTACCACTGTCCACCCCTGATGTCCAGCACTGCCTGTCTGTGGGCTGTGCCCTTGGCCCTGGTGGTTGCACATGGCCCCGTGACCTACCTGTGTTGTCTGAAGTGCTACTCTACTATGGTGTCCTGGTGCTGCTGTGCCATCAGGAACAGACGGGGGTCTCGTTGCCCAGGGGGTGGCTACCCTACACCAACTGGACTGGCATCCTCATTGTCCCCACCGCTGTCCCCCTCTTTGACCTCTATGGCTATCCCACAGTCAGTGGCCATGTTGTGCAGGATACAGCAGGCCAGGAATAGCCTGCAGGCCTTCAAGGGGCTGTACTGTAGGGCACCACCTGATGTGTCCAAGCACCTGAATCATGCCTTCAACAGCCTAAGCACACACTTGATGACATTCCATGTTGTGGTGTGTGCCTCATTGTACCGTAGCTGTGATGGGATCATGGGGCACTGGTATGATGTGAGCAGCCATGGCCGTAGCAGGTAACCACTGTCACCTGTGTGTAGAGGGGAGACATTAGCATGGTGGTCTGAGTCACAATGCCATGGGCCTTCATGGCCAGTGCCCATGGCACCTCTGACTGTGCACCCCCCCACATCTGCTCACGTCATCCTGCGTGATATGCATACTCACCTACTAGATGGCCGGTGGGGATGTCCCCACTCTCAAACCTGTGGAACAGTGCAGACTGGTGCCAGATGAAGGCATCGTGTTCTCCCCAGGGTGCATGGCACAGACATTGGTTATGCATCCCCCTGGCATCGCACACCACCTGGCAGTTTATGCTCAGGTAGCCCTTGCTGTTTATGTATGCCGCACCCTCCAGGCCAGGTTGTGAGCGGATGCCTACATGGGTGCAGTCAATGGCCCCAAGCAGAGCAGGCAACTGTGCTACCCTGTGGAAATCCTGTATGTGTGCTGTGTGCTCCACCTGTGTGCTGGGGAAATGGATGTTCTCCACAGTATGTGGCAGCAGTGCACTGAGGAACTGTGCGAGTAGGCATGACGCGGCCAACTGGATTATGCCTGTCATGTCCCCTGTTGGTCTCTGGAAGGTGCCCTTGGTAAGCAGGCACATGACGGCTGTCACCTTTGTCTCCACTGACAGCACATGGCTTTGTCGTGTGGGTGCCTGCATCTCTTCACTGCACAGCTCACAGAGCTGCCTCAGAATTGCCCATTTCAGGCAGTACCAGCCCACTATCTCTGTGTCAGAGTACTGTTCGAAGCTGGTGCGGGCTCAGTACTGGCTGTTCTGGGCACACCATAGATGGGCCCTTCCATGGCTGCACCTCCCTGCTCCCTGCCTTCTCACACCCTTCATTACTGCCTCCATCTGGAAGGTGGCACTGGCCATGTCCCTGGCTGGTGTTCCCCCCCGGGCAGATGTTCTCCTGTTCCCCCGCTGTCTGTTGCTGGTGCTTCCACTGCACTGGGTTCACCTCTAGCTGATTGCCTGTAGCTGCCCTGCCCCTTGCCACTGCCCTCAGTCCACTGTGGCACTCACACACACTTTGTAACACACTGGCACTGGCACACCCACTCCTACCCTCACTCTGGCACACTTCTGGTTGGTCCTGTCGCCACTTCTGCACCCTGCTTCCTGTCTTTCCTCTCTGGCACTCTGCCTCCATGGTCCCACTTGTGGCTTCCCTGTGGCACATTCTTCCTCCCCTCTCTTACTCCCTTTTATTTTGGCTCATTTCTGCTGTCGCACAGCTTCCACTTGCTCCACTATTGTGCACATTGCATGTTATTCATGGTTCTGCCCCCCTGCAGTTGCGCATGCATTCATTACTATTGCACTCTGGTGCATTGCTTATTGCACTGCACAGCCAGCTCATGCTGACTATCGCACAGTGGTTCATTTCTGCACTTGCGCTGGCGCATCCCTCTTGTGCATGGCACATCCTAGAATATAATAGTGGTGTAACCTATCATTGTCCTGCTTCCAATCAACCATAGGTTGATAAATTCCTTATGGACATTACAAATGACAGCAATTCTAATGAGATTGAACAAAGTCAGTTCCCTGGGGAGCATAATTTAAAAGTGAATTCTGGCAAAGCAAAAGCCTTGAATGAGTCCAGAAAATCCTATTCTGGCTCTAATCACTTTAGTTCATGGACAATGAGCCCTGAGGGCCTTAACATATTAGATGTTGAGGGCTTAACAAGAGAATTGTTAACAGCTTTGAGAGATCCTATAAAGTCCAATGCACTTCTATTCAAGCAGTTGTTGGAAATTAAGGATATCTCATTTATAAAAAGGGTATGTCTTAAAAACAGAATTAGGTTGGAACTAATTGAACAGAATCTCTCACATGAAAGGATGGATGTTAAGCATACTAGTGAATTAAAATGATTGCAAAGTAATTTAATCTCGATTAGCCTTAAGCCTAACCACACATTGGATCCGGAGGAATTATCTATGGAAATAACAGCAGTAGACCAGAGTGTGCTGAGCATTCATTCTGAGTGTAATATGTTACCACCTAAGGACTTGACAAAAAACAGTATTTGCAGAGAATTGGCTGCAGATCATCCAATTTTGTGGCACAAAGAAGAATTACAGGAAATGGAATCTGGTTCTCTATGACAGAGATGTGCTGTTATTAATACTAAGAAGGATATTGCCATTAGTAAACCAGAATCCACTGTATCTAAAATTGATATTGAGGACTCTGAACTATGGCATCTGAGAAATAAGAAAAAAATTAAGTTAATTAATGAAGTTTCAGCTGAGGGATTTGATACTGAGAAAGAAGACACAGGAACCAATAATAAATTTAGACCTAGTTGTAGAACAGAGGCAGAAGAGCAAAAGCAAAAGAAGGGAAAAAAGAAAGCAGACGAAGGAAGAAGGCTTAATCTAAGGCCAAATAAACTTCCGAGTCATACTAAAACAAAGAAAAGAGAGGGAAAAAGTTCTCAAACTAAGACAGGAAATAGGAACCAAATCAGTCAGGAAGACTCTAATGTGGTTCTTAAAAAAAATACTGAAAGAGCTAATGATCAAATGACAGGGGGTATGAGCCTGATGAACCCATACATAGAGGGTGCTCTCCTAGTAAAATGTTAGTGCCCAGCAAGAATGAACATTTGGAACTGTTTTTAGATAAAACTTTAGGATCGGATCTTGTTTTACCACTGTTTAAAGTCTCGTGTCTCCCTAATGAATTTCATGAAAAATTATCTGAATCTGTAATATGATTATTATTGTTATTGCTTGATGGCTAAAAATTGTAAAAGACTCAGTCAGCATAATTAGACCAATAATTGGAACTGAGCTGGTCCTGTTGGTAACTGACCAATTTTATATCTTAAATGCAATAATTCATAGATCTAAAGGATTAGCTGGTATGGGTATTGCAGTACGAGAAATAACTGTGATGAAGGACCTTTTTCCAGAATACTATGCAAATAAAAGTAATAATAGAAGAAAGAGTGATACTGCAATTTCCATTTATTGAATGAAACAACTACCAAAAGAGACTTAATTTAATCTAAAATGAAAGCTAATTTACTTCCTCGATGCATGTTTGGGTTTGCAGGTAGACAGCCATCATATAAGCAAAGTGTCCAGATTGTATAATGATGGCCAGATATTGCTTTTTGGAAATCAAGAATACATTGTAAGGGAAATTTTGAAAAAGCAAAGTATTTTGGATAATTTAGAGATTTATTTCTGTATAGAAAATGAACAAGAAATGGTCACCAGCATTCAAAATGAGATTCAAGTGAGTTCCCACAGGTGGGAAAATGTGGTTGAAATCTCTAACAAGTATGAGACTTTGTCCTCTTTGGAGAATTTACCATTGAGTTGCTCTGAGGGGAGACCCTGGAGACCTGTTACAAGCACTGGAGTCTTGGGACCAAGTGAATTACCTATTGCCAACTCAGAAGTAATTAAAATTTTGTCATGGAATTCAACTGGACTGGAGGAAAAAATTGGGGACCCTGATATAATCAATTACCTAAAACAATTTTATATTATTGGATTTCAGGAAACATGGGCTTTAGGTAATTTGTCATTGAGTGGATATTTCTCATATTGTAAGAAAGTAAAAAAAAAACAGGTATGGAAGGACAATAGGGAAATTAGCTATTTTATCAAATTAAATAAAAATAAAATGAAATAGGCACTTTGAGCAGTAATATACTTGCTGTTAAAATAACAAAGGGAAAATAAAATGAAATGGTATATACAGTAATTAATGCTTACTCTCATCCAGCAGGTAGCACTAATGGGGATGCTGACTATCTCACTTTATTAGGACAATTAAATCAGAAAATACAAATCGATTGTCCATTAGGTAACATAGTTTTAATGGAAGACTTTAATGCAAGGCTTGACGATCTTCAGGGCTGCTCTGATGAAACACCGGATGCTATTACCACCCACAGTTACACAAAATGAAAATTCATGAGAAACTCTAAAGATAAAACAATTAATAAGAAAGGTAAAGATTTAAATGAAGTCCTGTCAAATAAATAGTTGCTGCTCTTGAATGGAACATCTCTGTCAGACTAGGATGGGCAATATTCTTTTTTGGGAGGAAATGGTTGTTCCACAATTGATTATATCTGCATGAGTTTGAACCTCATTAATGATTGCTCTTCTTTACATTTAGTCCACAGACCTGAAAGCCAACATATGTCCTTAGAATTAGAGATTCTTTTAGAAAAAATGGACTTGTGAAATGGAAAGAATGGTCATGCCTATCGAAAAAAATAGGAGAGGCATGGAATGGAATTTAATTGAGGGATATAATTTTAAAGCTCTTCTTGAGAGCAAATGGATTTTGTTCAGCTTGTTGGAGCTGTCTGAGCAATCCTGTGACCCTTCATTGATCTCAGAATATAACAATATCATAAACATAATTGCTTACATTATATCAAAGGATATTCCCATGCAGTCCAGAGAGATATTTTCTTGGTTCAATAATGAATGTAAAAGGGCAAGAAAATTATTAAATCAAAAATTTTTTTAAAATAAAACAAAATCCTAATAGGAATAACAATAAATTAATGAATATGGTAAGAAAAGAATATTGGGAGGGTCTTACTAAGAATAAACATAGGTACATTGAACAACTATGGACTGGCCTTCAAAAAGCAGTCCTATCAAAAGATAGCAGTACCTTTTGGGACATTGCAAACTTTGGTACAAAAAATTATAATCACATTGAGACACATATTGAAACAGAAACGTGGGTCAATCACTTTAAAAAATTATTTTATAGGGATGATCAGAGCTACTTATCGGGTATAAAAGATTCCAACCAAATAGGGAGAGCATCTGTTCCACTAAATGAGATCACTCTTTCTGAAATAGAAGGTGTTTTAGACTGTTTCAGAAGAAGAAAAGCCCCTGGACCTGATTGGGTTCCCTTGGATGTAATAGTAAGAAGAACATATTTTTGGATTCCCTTCTTATATAAATTAGTTAATTACATCTGGAAAACTGGTGATATTCCAAATAGTTAGAAATTGATCATCATTGTTCCAATATTTAAGAAGGGTGATAGGAAGGATCCAGGATGCTATAGGCCCATAAGTCTTTTGGATAATGTAGGGAAGGGGCCAGATATTCAAACTGCGCCCAAAATGTGCACAACAGCAGGAGCAAGCACAAATCAATTGCGCATATGCACAACAGACGTGATATTCAAACATGGAGCAGAACAAATTGCGCAAGCAGCCAACGTCTGAATATCGCACAAACTGCGCCATAGCACAACCAGGAAGGGGAAGCTGAGCAGTAAGGTTGCGCCATAACGCAACAAGGGCAGCCCAGCTGAGCAGTCCAGAGGTACCATAGCATAAGCAGAGCACCCCCCCCAGCAGAGCAATGGAACTGCACAACCAGGGAGGCAGGCTGGGGCCCACCGCCAGCCATGCCACACATGGGCACAGGAACACACTGCAGAACCAACAAGACACCTGCACACCCCAAGCACAGCATCACTGGGGGTGGGACGGATGATCTACTGGCCCATGGGGACACGCCAACAAAGCACAGCAGAGCCATGACGCCCCAGCACAACCACTGGCAGGCTGAGACTGCCACACACAGGGAGTTGACAACCACAGTGCACATCAGCCCCCCCGCATGCACAGCACACCCTGCACTGTGACCCCAAGACACCACCCATGTGCAGTGACTGGCACTGCAGGAAACACCATGCATCCTCCCGGCACACGTCAACCCCATGCAGCAGAGAAGCATACAAGCCAGACCCACCCTGTGCACCCAGCAGTGGGTGGCAGCAGATGGCAAGACCAACAGAAAGTCACTGCCATGCTGGAGACACCTCCCCATGCACACACATGCGCGCACACACACACACACACACACACACACACACACACACATACCCAGGACCATACCACCCCAGATGGCATGCACACCACTGCAACTGAGCAACCATAGCCAGCTGCAAATCAGAGACCAACACAGTATTCATATCAAAATATAAATGTATTAGAAAACTGTAAATTACAAAACCAACAACACCATAACTATTTACAAGGGGTAGGGGTACAAGGTAAAGTTGGGCAAGGGATGAGGATGAACAACTTGGAGAGGAAGGCAGGGTGGGAGGGATGGGTGAAGTGGGAAGGGGAATCCAGCCTAAGGCCTAGCAGGCTGGTCCTCCTCCGCCCGATGCCGCTGTGCCTGGCCATGCCTCCTCTGCAGGCCATGGCGCTGGATGCTGCTGAGGATGGCCCGTTGTCCAGGACACCTTGTGTGCTGTTGATGCAGTTCCCACTCTATCCTCCAGAGAACAATGAGGCCTAGGAAAATGGGAACACAGTCAATGGCTGTGACTGACCACAACCCTGAACACATCCCAACCTGCAAGCCATATAGCCCAATGTCCCGCACCTGTGATGGTATGCGCCCACCCACAGTGAACATGCACATGGCCATCACAAACAGGCAGCACCAGCTATGTGCACCACTGCACACACACACTGCCCATGTCCATCACAGCACAAACAAGGCTGTCAAGTGATGTGGCAATGTGGTGCGATGCCAGTTACACAGCCATGTGCCCAGTGCATGCATGGACCACCAGTGACGCACACACAGACGTGCAGTGACACTGGACAGTGATGAATGTCGCCTGTGTCATGCATGGTTGTGTTGTGCATGGCTGGTGGTCATGCCCACCCCCTCCAGCATGCAATAGCATCCATGATGTAATGATACTCACATTCCACAAGAAGCTGTGTCTGCTGCTGCTGCTGCTGCTGTTGTGGCCCACCTCTTGCTGCACCACCGACTGGCACTGGGGCCCTGTCATGGCCCTCCTCACCACATGCCTGCATCCTCACAGCCCGGCTTGTGGGAGACAAATGTTGAGAAAAACATCAGTGTGACTCCAAAGCAGACTGCCCCCTGCCCCAGTGAGGTTGCCTGCCCACACAGCCAGCCCCATGCATCTAACACCTGCACACACTGACACAGCCAACCATGTCAGAGCCATCAGCTATGCACAGCCACCAAAACACACTCACACCCCTACAGAGAATACAGGTACATAGACGGTACACCCACCTGGCCTAGGCACCACGCCCCTCCTGGCATGTGACCGTAGCCGCTCATGCAGGTCAGGCTCCCTCCTGCGGAGGTCACTGTATCTGTGCCGGCACTGCTCAGCAGACCGGCGCTGCCCAGTGACCCCCACCAGGTCATTGGCCACTTGCAGCCAGACCTGTGTCCTAGCCATGGTGAGGGGCACCTCACCATACAGTGCCCCATAGTGGGGCTCCACCAGGGCCACCAGGTTGGCCACCTCCACAGGGCTCCATTGCACTGCCCTCCTGCATGCCATGCTTCAAAGTTTACAGCAGGCAATATGGCGCCCCGCTGCGCGGCAACCCCACGTGGAAATGTTGCGCAATAGACCACCATAGGTTCCAATCGCGCTGTTCGCACAGCGCCATTAGTCCACATAGCGCTGTCACCAGACAGCGCAATAGGGCCATACACATGGCAGCTGAACAGCACCAGGGAGCAAAGGTTGGACACCAAGTCAGGGGTCTATGACGCAAGGCCACGCACAGCGCCATCTGACGTCTACGCATCCTGCGCGACCAACCACCTGCGTGACAGTGCCACAGTGGACTAGTGCGCAGTAGTGCCACAGCGCCATATAGTTCCAGTGCTGTAGTGCCACTGGCACAATGGTGGCCATGGCCTGAATTGCCGATCGTGCACAGCACGTCATCAGCGCAGCAGACACCTGCGTAAGCTACCTGGGCATGCGCAATGCAGTGTACCACACAGTCACAGATCTGCGCTATTGGCTCAGCCGGATCAACCGTCTTGCGAAAAGCGCAATGGTGCGATATTCAGCCGACTCATGCAAATCATCTGATCAGCCATTCAAAGGCGCAGTGGCGCGATTTGCATCTCATTACAGTTGCTCCTCTCCTAATTTGCATGCATTGCACTATAAAAGTGCGACAGTGGGCTGTGCTGGACAGAGTCAGTTACTGCAGGTGAGAGGTGAGTTGCATGCTGTGGGATGTTCTGGACAATGGGCATGGGATAATGCTGTAGACTGCACAGTGACAGGTGTCCACTTACACCCATACAGATCGCCATGACCGAGCAGAGACAAGGTGAGGGTGAGGATGGTGGGCGAAGGAGGAGGCTCAACTTCACCACGGCAGAGACTGAGGCTCTCTTCCAGGCCTACCTGGAGGATGAGGCACTACTGCGTGGAAGCTGGGGCACCCCCCAGGCCCGTGCGGCTGCATGGGAGGGGGTAGCCTGGGCAGTGAACCTGCACAGAAGCCACCAGCGCTCTGTGCAGGAATGCAAGAAGAAGATTGGGGCAGACCACAGGAGGGTGAAGGAGAAGGTGGCAGCCCTCAGGGCGGCACGCGCTGGCACTGGAGGGGGCCAGCCAGTGGTGGTGGAGCTGACCCCGGCTGAGGACCGACTGGCTGCAACTATGCAGCGCAGTGCTATTGAGGGCGTACCAGGAGGTGGATTCCAGACAGGTGGAAGCCCATCACTGCACGGTATGACATGGTGGTGGTGTTGGGGGAAGGTTGTTCACATGCACTCACATGTCCTTTCTTTCTGTTGCAGATCCTGTTCATCTTCAGGAGACGGTGGTGGTGGGACCAGGCAGTGAGGATGACCTGCTGGACATGGAGGAGGGTCCATCCACCTCTGTCACCAGCCAGCATGCACTGCACCAGCATGCACGCTGTGCTGCCAACTCTGGTGTCGGTGATCCGGGTGTGGGGGGTGCACAGCCTGTGTCTCAGCAGTCTGGCATGCAAGCATGCCAGCACGCTGTGACTGTGGCTGTAGCATGTACTGCCCATTGATGATGCAAGGACTGCAATGGGCAGTGACTATGTGTGTCCCATGATGGACACACAGCAGGCCATCACGTGCCCCTGGGCCTTGCTGGTTCCAACTTGTGCACCAGCATGTCAGCACAGTCCCAGGCTGTGCCTGTCAGCACCAGTGGGGCAGCACCGGTGGCTGTGCAGGTGTCTGGCACTGTTGCGGCCACAGCGGTGGAACGAGTGGACTCTGGGGCACAGCGGTTGGAGGGGCAGCAGCAGCAGTCACCCACCAGGTATGGGGGCACAGTGTCCAGTGGTGGACCATGCCCGCCACTCTGTGATACGCCCATTCCTGGTCCTGGCGAACAGCGCCCACCCTCAAGGGGTGATGTACATCAGGACCTTCAACACCCTGGGGGACAGGCTGCCATTGTGGCTGAGTACCCATTGGATGAGCACACCTGCCTGCTGTGGGAATCAGTACAGCAGCAGAGGCGGGTTGCAATGTCCCTGGAGGCACTGTGTGTGGCTGTGGAGCGGCACAGCAGGGAGTGTGCTCTGGACCATGCAGAGATGGTCCACATGCGGATGGATGTGACCGCTGCCATTGACAGGCTGACCCAGGCAGTGGTCTCTGTCGTGGACGCATTGGGCACACAGTCAGGTGACCCTGTACCGCACACCCCACACAGTTCACACTCCACTCCCCATTCCCAGCGTCGTGCGACACCAGGTCTGTCGATGCCGGGTTCTGCTGTGGGCATCCCGAGCACCCCTGGTGCAGGTGTGTTCAGCATGCTGCAGACCCCTGTGCGGACAAGGTCACATTCATGCAGTGGGACCCCTGGTGGTCCAACAGTGCCACCCCATGTGGCCCCTGCTCAGCCTGCCAGTGCTGTTGGGTCACAGCGGGGCTGCCCACACATCCGCGGTGGTCGTGGGACAGTGCTACATGACTGACCTGTCTCCCAGTGTGGGCCCTGTCTGGTGCTGCCCTGTGTGCAATGTGTGTCATGGTGGGCAGTGCACTGCTGGGTGCTCTGCTCAACACGCCGACACACGGACCACCTGCACACCCTCCCAACTGTTGCCCACAGGTGCGTGTGCATGATGATGCCTGCATTGTACTGTACACCAAGGTGCAAGGGTGTCCAGCATCTGACACATGTACTTGGACAGTACAGGTGGTGGGGGTGGTCGGTGGTGCTGTGTGTTAGCAATGTCGGTTCTGCTGTGTTGTGCATCTGCCCATGTACGCTCTGTGCCTGGTGTGTCTGTGTCCATATGAGTGTTCACCCCTTCCTGATGATGTGTTTGTATGCCTGGACCCTTCCACTCGCCTGGCCGTCATGCACCCCTGTGTGTTACCCTGTGTGCCTGTGGTTTGCGCCTGGGCAGTGTTGGTTGCACATGTCCCCTTGACTTACCTGTGTTGTGCATAGTGCTCCTCTGTGATGGTGTCCCAGTCCAGCTGGGCCTGCCGGATCAGTCGGGGGTCCCGCTGTCCTGGGGGGGCTGCTCATCAACATCAACACCGGCGCCACTGACGTCCCCATCACTGTCCCCCTCTTCAACCTGTATGGCTATCCCACAGTCCTTGGCCATGTTGTGCAGGATGCAACAGGCCAGGAATATCCCACAGGCCTTTGGGGGGCTGTACTGTAGGGCACCGCCGGAGGTGTCTAGGCATCGGAAGCGTGCCTTGAGCATCCCAAACACCCGCTCTATGATGTTGCGTGTGGCAGCAAGTGCCTCATTATAGTGTTGCTGCGATGGGGTCATGGGGTGCCAGTATGGTGTGAGCAGCCAGGGACGGAGTGGGTACCCGCTGTCACCTGTGTGGAGATAGTGGAGATCAGTGTCATGTTCAGGTCCATTTTGCCCATATCCCTGTGTGCTACTACCATGGCACCTGTGGCATTCCCACAATTGCCCCAAGTTTGCATTCCATACATGCGTACTCACCCACTAGATGTCCTATGGGGATGTCCCCACTCTCAAATCGATGGCACAGTGTGGACTGATGCCATATGAAGGCATCATGTGCTCCACCAGGGTGTGTGGCACACACATTGATTATTCACCCAGTGGCATCACACACCACCTGGCAGTTGACACTGGAGTATCCCTTTCGGTTCCTATACACTGCCCCATTGGGGCCAGGTAGCGTGCGAATGGCCACATGGGTGCAGTCTATGGCCCCTAGCACACCAGGCATATGTGCTACCCTGTGGAACTCCCGCATGTTTGCTGTACGCTCCGGCGGTGTTGGGGAAATGGATGCTCCAGCATGTGGCAGCAGTGCACTGAGGAATTGGGTGAGGATGTGAACGTGGCTGACTGTGTGATGCCTGTGGTGTCCCCGTCGGCCTCTGAAGGTGCCCGTGGCGAGCAGGCACATGCAGGCTGTCACCTTGGTCTCCACTGACAGAGCGTGACTCCATCGTGAGGGTGCCTGCATCACATCACTGCACAGCTCAAAGAGCCACCTCAGTATTGCCCTGTTCAGGCAGTACCAGCCCACGATCTCTACATCTGTATACAGCTCATAGCTGATCGCAGACGCAATGCTGCCTGTGGAGGCGTATCGCCGGCGGGCCCTTCCACGGCCTCATCCCCTGCAGCTTGCATTCTCACTCCTTCCTCATTACAGCTTCCATGGAAGCTGGCACTGTCCATCTCCCTGGCTTCTGCCCCCCCGGCTGTTGTTGCTGTGTTACCCCCGCTGTCCTGACTGCTACTTCCACTGCACCGGGCACCCCCCGCTGGCCTCTGCAACCTATGGCCCACAATGCTTGCCTTGCCTGCCCTAGCCTGTCACTGTCTGTCTGTCTGTCTCTCTCTCTCTACCCCACTGGGCATCCTTGTAGCGTTCTTGCACTGCTTCCTTGAGCCTTTTTATTTTGGCTCATTTCCGCGGCGCGCATCGCAGTTCCGCCTAAGAATGCGCAAGTCTTTGAATTTCGTGATTGCACTTTATGCATGGATCCACTTCCCATCAGTTGCGATGCCTTCCTTTGCATTGTGCTGCTGCTCAGCATGTTTTCAGTGGCACAACTGCCTCCTGCTGAAGACTCCAGGATGGCGACTTTGGTCTTATGAGAAGAACCCTATTGCGCATGGCGCAACCCTTTTGAATATCCCACCCAAGGTCTTTTCAAGGATTTTAAATAATAGACTAATGACATGGGCTGAAAACAACAAGGTAATAGATGAAGCACAGGCTGGCTTTAGAAATAATCACTCAAAGATTGAACAATGTTTTACTTTATCTCACATAATCTTTAAATACAATGTAGTTTAAAAAAATATTATACATTTATTGACCTTAAGGTAGCCTGTGATAAGGTTAACTGAACTCTTCTATGGGAAAGATTGAAGGACCATGGGATAGATCAATCATTACTAGAGATGATTAGGCTGTTGCACCATAATAATTAAACCAGTGCTAGATACAGTGATTTGGGTGAATTAAGTGGTTGGTTTCAAAAAAATCAGGAGTGAAGCAAGGGTGTACACTGGCTCCCCTCTTATTCAATGTATACTTCTCTACAGTACTGAATGAAATGTATGACCTGGATTTTCACTTACCAAAAACTGGCATAAAAGTGATATCATATCTTGCTTTTGTTGATGATGTTGCACTCCTCTCTACCAGTCTTTTGGGTATGATTAGAAGCTTGGGAAAATTTCAACTTGAGTGCTCAAAGGCAGATTTACAAATAAATTATGATAAAACTAAACTTGAGGTATATGGTGGTAATAAAAAGTCATATTGATATCATATGAACAGTTTAAAATTAGATGTTGTGAAGGAATTCTTTAATCTGGGACTTACAGTTAGTGAGAATGGATCATGGGGTGCCCATCTAAAGATCTCAAAAGAAAAAGCTGATAGCTTCTTACCAATATTATTATTTCTTTCCCACAAATATGGTGGTAAATCTTTAGAGTTAACTTAATGGTAGCTAGAGCAAAGATTAAAAGCCAACTGTTGTATGGCACAGAAATCTGGGGACTTCAGTGTAAAGGAATATTGGATGTTAGTTTGAATAAATTTTATAAGAGAATTATGGGTCTTCCTAATAGCGCTCTTCGGTACTGGTTAGAGCCGAACTAGGCCATCTTTCAATGGAGTGTTGCTGAGTCCAAAGATAAATTAGTTACTGGATTAAAACCTTCAGGATGCCATCAGATGGGCTCCCACATTTGTGTTTGGAGGAAGCTTTACGTTATAGACATCATGATATAATCTTTCCTTGCATGTTAGTAGTAGAGAAGTTTATTAAACCTTTTGGTTTGCTAAACACAATTTCTGACAGTCTTAGATACCCACTCAAGGATATTAAAGGGACAGTTAATAACAGTCAGAGATAGTTTCATACAAAGAGATTTGGAGACCTGCGAACAATCTATGGCATATTTATGGCTGGCGAAAAATAAGAGAGAACACAGACTGGAGAATTATCATCATATTTTAACAAATCCAAGACAGAGGACACTTCTTACAAGATTCAGATATGAATCCTTCTTGAACAATAAAAAAGGGCACAAAGAAAAGGTGAAATGAACAGGGATTTTTTGTGTAATTGTGGATTGGGGCAAGATGACCTTCTGCATCTGATATTATTGTGTCCACTATATGAAAAACAGACATTCTCTGAAGGAAGTCTATTGAGCCAACTACATTATCAACCCCAACAATTGCTGACTTTTCTGTTGAAATCTCATGACCCTAAAGTGCTGGTCCCCATGGTCTCCCTTCCAAAAATAATCTCTCAGAGAGGGTTTCATCTGAATGTTTCAACCCTGCAATATTATTCTATATTGTTAATGCATACATGTAAGTGATTTGAATTGAAATTAATTAGAATTATTTTATAAAATTTATGAGATACATGATTAATCTTTTCTCCTGCTATGATGCTGATTTGTTGTTTTTAAGATTGTTATTTATGAGAGGAATGTGTTATAATACATATTTATGTAAAATTGAATATTTATTATATGACGGTAATGGTCATTTGTTCGATCAATATTTTTTTTTTTTTACTATTGCTACTACATACCAACCATGGGATGCCAGAGAGCAGTGCCCCCACCTGCAGTCTAAGGGCTCTGACTTCAAACAAGACCCCCAAACTGATCCTGTATTTATACAGTTTGCATGACTAGTGCTATTGTTTCAGCTTCCCTTCTCTACATACAACATTAAGCACTTGCTCAGTGCAGCTTCTACTTGGTGGCAGTTAACTAACTTTGAGAAGCCTCACTAGTAGAAAACAATACATTTTTGTCTCCTGATAGTACTTTTCCACATTCAGCATGGTCAGTAAAATTCCATTAATAAATCTCACTAAAACTAATATCATAACAGCATGTACATAAATGGTCACTCAGAAATTCTATATCATAAAGACAACTTAAAAAGGCACTTAGGACTGGTAAATTAATAATTCTAACAATGGATTTCACTAAAACCTAACCGATAGTAGCAAATACATTTCTATCATTAGTAGCATACATATAGCATATGGTTTGGACTTATTATGTATGAAATTTGGTGGCTGCTCAAATGTTGTGTATGTTCTAAAAGTTGTTGTGTATGTTCCAAAAATTGTTGTGCACATTCTGAAAGTTATTGTGCATGTTCTGTAATAAATGTCCATGAGTCACTAATTAATATTCATGACCCCATTCGCTATCTGCTACCTGATTTGTTCAAATGGTCCTGTTCAAACAAAAATGGAAACAAACATGGCGGCACCACTTAACAAGCGGTTCACTGACATGGTTCAAACAAGGACATGTCTTATTTTTTTGTTCATAAACTTCTGCCACGAATAGTAGGAGGTTCAGGAGTGGAGTAGGACTGCATCAACAGACTCTGCAGCAGACTAAGCTGCCAACAGCAACCATGAGCGAGAACATAGGTATGAAACTTGTAAAACATATACATTGATAAATGTAACTTTTTTGCATCTGGGGAGCCATATACTACAAATAATAAAATATTGGTGAACATACACAACTCACCTTGTATTTCCATCTTAGGGTTGAGATACCAGCATGGACCTCTTGTGCCTCACTCTCAAGATCTATATACTGTTATCTCAACCCCTCAATGGAATCACAGGCTCATTGTGTATGTTCGCCATACTTGTGTATGAAAATTGAATATATGACAGATCATAAGTATATGATAACAGTCCCCTCCAGCACCCTGTAAGGTAGTGCCAAAAGAAAAGTATCTGTCATTATATAGCGTGTAATACTCGGGCATTTAGAGGGGGAGAGGAAAAAAAAGATAATTCTTGAACACACATACTTGCACACAGGGGAGAAACTGGTATTTATTAACTTGGAGAAGGTAGAACTAGTCAACAATAGCCAAATTGACTTTAACTAGTTCTAGTTTGGAGCCCAAAAAGCTGTAGTTTGAGGTAATTGGACCCCATTTTGTTTGTTTATATTTTTCTGGGTCTACATCACTATAGACCAAGGAGATAGAGGGAGGATAGCATTAGGGAACCAGATTAGGTTTGTGGGGGGGGGGCTTTAGGTTTAGAGACACAACAGAGATAGAAACTGAAGATGAACCCAGCCTTTTCACTCAAAAAAAACTGTAAACGGCAAGCTCAATGATGGTATTTCCATCCCTTCACCCTTTTGACTCTTTTTTTTCACAACAGACTCTTTGTTTTTCTTTTTTTTTTATATTACCTAATGATAAGTTTTAATGTAGTATCATGGAATGTTAATGGGGTTAAAACCCCAATTAAGAGGAAAAGTATTATTGCAACTGTAAAGAGATTTCAGATGGACTGTTTAATTTTACAAGAGACATGCTTGATTCAGGGAGAATTTGAAAAACTTTGTAAACTACAAGGATGGGTAGCATTTCATTCTGGGTCAAATGGAAAATCTAAGGGGGTGATCATTATTTTTGCTAGGAAACATAAAGTAGAAATTGTTAATAAAATATTATATATTAAACATAGATACATTATCTTACAGGATAAAATACAGAATGAAACTCTAACTATAGCACGTGTGTATGCACTGAATGATGATTCCCCTAGTTTCTTTGTGGATTTTTTCACCAAACTAGCCCAGTTCCAACACCCAATGATTATAGGTAGAGACTTCAACACTGTGTTGAATCCTAGTCTGGATAAATCATGTTTCCACTCGGCCCTGTCAAAATCAGCAGAAGTCATTCTTAAAAGTATGGAAGCCTTGGGTTTATATTACATTTGGCATTACATTAACTCTAGGTCTGTAGAGTTTTCTCATTCTTCTCATCGTCATCAATAATTTTTTGAGGATTGATTGGATACTGGTCTCTCTTTGTATAACATCAAAGATAATAAAAATAAATTATGAGGGTATTAATTTGTCTGATCACTCAGCTTTATTGTGTTCCATAAACTTAGACTTGAACAACACCTCTAGAAATTGGAAAATGGATCCACTTCTATATGAGGATTAACATTTTGTAGATTTTACCAGAGAACAATTAGACATCTTTCTTACATTTAACTGGGAAAAAAGAAACCCCTGTTAATATAACTTGGGACGCATTAAAAGCTACCCTAAGAGGACAAATAATAAAATATAGAGCTGAGATTAATCGGAAGAGGAAAAAAGAAGTAACAACCTTAGAAGCCAGAATTAAAAGAGCTGAAATGAGACATATATGCACAAACCTAGAAGAACATTTAAATGCCTCAGTAACTTAAAACATAGATTTAGTTCCATAAAGAATGGGAAAACCAAGAGAGCAAATCTACATCGTAGAGCCAGCTACTATTCACAAGCAGATAAATCTGGCAAAGTGTTAGCATACCAAATTCAGAAAGACAACACAGATAGGCAAATCACCAAAATCTATGCAGAAGTCTTCTTAACAAAGGATCCAGCATCCATCAATAAAGATTTTGAAACATTTTATAACAATGTGTACACTTCTAAATGTACTGGTGGCTCTATGGATTCTCCCTTTCTGATACTAATACCATCTACTTCTGAAACTCAAAAAGATCTGCTAGTTACTCCAATATTTTTAAAGGAGGTAGAAGTTTCTGTCAAAAATATGAACAATGGGAAGATTCTGTATCCTGAGGGACTTCCCAGTGAACTCTACAAAAATTTAGGGGATAAAATCTATCCTATTCTAAGTGAGTTATTTAACTCATTCAATTATACTAAACAGATTCCAGATTCATTTCAAGAAGCAGTTATAACAGTATTACCAAAGGAGGGGATTGACCCCAAATATTGTTTCTCATATTATCTGATTTCGCTGTTGAATCTGGATTATAAAATGTTTATGAAACTTGTAGTTACTAGACTGGAAAATTTTTTTTCCAGAATTAAATTATGAGGACCAGACAGGATTTATCAAAAAAAGGAAATGTTCTAATAACACCAAGCATGCCTTATATGTAACTGAAAGCCATGCAAATTCTGAAGTGATATTATTGTCCCTGGATGATGAGAAAGCTTTTGACAGGGTTGAGTGGGACTACCTGTTCCAAGTGCTGAACAGGGTGGGTGTTGGAGACAATTTTTTGGGCTGGATAAAACTGATTTATAATAAACCTGTAGCTAAGGTAATTATGAATGGTAGCTATTCCCAAAACTGTAGTATGACTCGAGGAACCAGACACGGGTGTACTATTTCCCCACTACTTTTTACCTTGACAATTGAGCCTTTAGCTAATGTTGTTAGAGTTGCCAAAGAGATCCAAGGAGTTACAGTTGTAAACAGAATGTTAAAAATGGCCCATTATATGGATGATATATTTATGTATTTAAGTAATCCAAGGTCTGCCATACCTAAACTTATGAAAATAATTCAGCAATTTGGAGAGATATCTGGATTTAAGATTAATTAGAAAAACTCAGCATTACTAAGATTGAACTCTAAACGGAATCCTCCTCAAGAACGTAGTAACTTTCTATAAGATCTGATCAAATTAAAGATTTAGGTATATGCTGTACTTTACTAGAAACTTGAATCAAACTTTTGATTTCAATATACATTGTGTATTAAACTCTATTAAACAGAATTTGGATAAATGGGCCCATCTGCTTCTAACTTTAATGGGTAGAACACAAGTCATTAAAATTAATATACTACCTAAAACACTTCATGTGTTACAGGCAATTCCAATCTTAATGGCCACACTTCAGATTAAAATCCTTGAACAGACTATCCAGAAGTTCCTTTGGAAACACAAAAGACCCAGGTTGACTTTGATAACATTAATGGGAAGAGAGGAGTCTGGCAGTCAAAACTTAGCAGATTTTAAAAATTATCAATATGCTGCTATCCTGTCTCATGCATCAGAATATTATGCACAAAATACCCCTTGGTGGGTAGAATATCAAAGAATATTCTATAAGTAAAAAAACTTAACAACACTTACATAAAAAATACAGTCCATCTGAATTAAAGAATCTAAAAAAATAGTTGTATTAGATCCACTCTTTTGTCATGCATTCTTTTCCCCAAAGAACTGAAGGAAAATATTAGAAATAACATGCATGGCCTGATTAAAATTATCAAAGGGGGCATCGGGGTGAAAGGAAGGAAACCAATCCTTGGGCTAGGTTCAATTTGTTAGAAGTAGAGGACCATTATGAAAAAGGAACCTTTGTATCATTTGAAATACTCAATAATTTATATAACATACTTGAAACAGTGAAGTTTAATTACTTTAGGATTAGAGCTAGTCTTGTTGAGCAGATGGGGAGAACCTTACAGATTCCTAAAACTATGACACTTCAAACTTGGATTTTTTCTAAAGATCAAAATTGGAAACTTATTTCCAAAATGTATAAATGTTTGCAATCTGTCTACCATGTCTCTTTAACTAAACTAAAACAAAGCTGGGAGAATGAGCTACAATATGAGATTTCAGAAAATAAATGGAGGAGAATTGTAAACTCATTTAAACCCACTGTTAGCAATAGGCTTAATCAGATACAGTTTATTATCAGACATAGACTCTATTATACTCCCCGTCTGCTCAACAAGACAAATCATAACATCTCTCTTTGGTGCAATACATGTAAAAAGCAGAGGGGTACCTAAAGCCAGGTTATAGCCTCTTGTAGCAAAATTAGGCCTTTCTGGAATAAAATATATCAGACCTAAACAAAATTCTGGGCACTAACCTAAAATTTGAACAATAAATCTGCCTATTAGGATGTTCCGACTCTCAGGAACTCCTAGTAGGGAACACAAGAAAAATGTTGAACATGGGTCTCATAAATGCTAGACCATGTATTGGGTGTTTACTCACCTGGAAACGGTGATTGTGTTGGTTGGCATCCATGGCACTCCAGACATTACCTCATGGGTTTTAGCCCACCTGATAGGCTAGTGATGCACATGACCCTAGATCAAATTTCTAGTATTTCCAGGTCCCAGAAACCCCTGCTCTCCAGTTCGAATCTTCCATAGCTGAAATCAAGGTTATTAAAGTGCAAGAGAGAAAAACAATGCAAGGAAGACCAAACAATGATGGTATGAAAGAATGATGCTAGCTACAACGTAGTCTCAGTGGCCAGTAGGCCGAATTTTATTATCCCTATTATTTACAATCTAATCTCGATCCCGTAGGGACCGACTGTAGACCTTCAATGCAGCTGCTCCCCTCCTAAGCCTGGCGATGATTAAATGGACTTTCAGTCCCGGTCACTCTGAGCACTCTGAAGGGAGGGCCTTGGAGTGCCTTGGATGCCAACCAACACAATCACCTTTACCAGGTGAGTAAACACCCATTGTGATTGGTTGGGTACATCATGCCAGACATTACCTCATGGGTAGATAAGAAGCAGTGTAGTACCCAAGGGAGGGAACAGAGTGGTCTATGAGTGAGGGGATGAAGTTGCTGCTAGGAGGATCTGTGTGGTGAAGTGGGCTGTATGGCATGCAGGTGTTCCTAGTCTGTAGTGTTAGCAAGTGTGCAGGAGCTCCAAGTAGCCGCCCTGCATATGTCTTCGGAGGACACATTGGCCCTTTCTGCCCAGGATGTGGTGACTGCCCTGGTGGAATGGGCCTTGATACCCTCAGGGGATATCATTTGCTTTGCTAGGTAAGCATTCTGAATGGTTCTCCTTAGCCAACCAGCGATCGTGGACTTGGAGGCTGCCCTGCCTTGCCTTTGTCCCTTTGCGACGACAAACAATCTTTCCATATTACGGAGGGGCCGCATTCTGGTTATGTAGATGGAGAGGGTGGATCCGACATCCAGGTGATGTGGGACTGACCGTGTTCCCTGCTGTGCATCCACCAGGAAGTTGGGCAGCTCAATGGGCTGTTCCCTGTGGAAGGCAGTGGGCACCTTGGGCTGGAAGGCTGGTACAGTTCATAAATGAACTCCTTGAGGGGTGAAAACAGTGTAGGATTCTGTGCACGATAGAGCCCCTAGTTCTTCAATCCATCTGGCTGAGCAGATGGCCAACAGGAAACATGTCTTGAGGCTGACCCAGAACAGGTCCGCTTCATGAAGCGGCTCATAGGGTGCCATGCTGAGGGAATCGAGGACCAGTGGGAGATCCCAAGATGCGATGGTTGGTCGCGTTTTTGGTCGGAGTATCTCCACCGCTTTCAAGAAGTGTAGAGCATCGGGATGTGCTCCCAGGCTGTACCCCCTGATGGGCCCCGTGGCCGGCCCTATAACTGACAGTTGTACTCTGAGGGAAGAGTGGGCTAGGCCCTTGTCCACTCCCTGTTGTAGGAATAGCAAGATGGTAGCCATGTCTGTCTGCTCGGGTACCTTACCTCTTTCTTGACACCACTTCGAGAATATAGACCATTGTCTACCATAAGTGGAGGTGGTGGAAGTCCGCCTGGACTGTAATATGGTACAGACAATGGAGTCATGGTAGCCTGCCTCCATTAATCTCCTCCTTTCAGGAGCCAGGCCATGAGCTTCAGTGTCCGCGGGGCCAGGTGGACTACTGGGCCCTGGGAGAGCATGTATGCTCGGTGAGGAAGTCTGAGATTGGCTACAGATATCTCGCGAACTGAGACGAACCATGTCCTTCGTGGCCAGTAGGGGGCCACTAGGATGATGGTGTGACGCGATGCCCATATCTTGGCTAGTACCTGGGGAATTAGTGGGAGGGGGTGGGAACACATATGCATGTTCCTGACACCATGGTTGGGATAGGGCGTTGGTTCCCTGGGAGTGACCCTCCCTGAAACACGAGTAATAATCCTTGACCTGTGTGTTCTCCCGTGTTGCCATGAGATCTATGGTTACAGATCCCCATGTACTTTGGATCATCTGAAACAGATCGGGACGCAACAGCCATTCTCCTGGGTGCATCTGTTGTCTGCTGAGCCAATCCATGCGTACGTTGAGTTTTCCTGCGAGGTGTACTGCGCCTAGATGGCTGAGGTTGGATTGAGCCCAATTGAGGGCCTCCCTCAGCATGGCTCTGCTTCTGGTACCGCCTTGTTTTGCAATGTAGGCCACTGTGACCCGATTGTCGGAGCGTATCAGGACCGACTGGCTATGTACGAGGGGCTTGAAGGTCTTGAGCGCATGCTATACAGCCTTCATCTCCAGAATGTTGATGGACAGTTTGGACTCCAGAGGTGACCATAGGCCCTGGGCCATTGAATCTCCCAGGCATGCTCCCCAGCCAGACAGGCTCATGTCCGTCTCTATTGTGGCCGTGTAGGAGGCCTCCAGGGGGACTCCCCTGGTGAGGTTCGATTCCACCATCCACCATGCTAGTGAGCGTCTCACTGATGGTGGTAGCAGGACAATGACCTGCAGGTTGTGTTCATTCGGTGCTCCCCGAGTGAGGACGTATGTCTGGAGTGGGCGCATGTGCCATCTGGCCCAGGGTATGAGATCTATGCATGATGCCATGCACCCTAACAACTGGGCTATGTGACCCATGGTCATCTGGTGGTGGCCTTTCGTTTGACGTGCCAGGATCATCAGGTTGATGACCCTTGAGGAGGATGGTTTTGCCCATCCATGGGCCGAGTTGATCAGCACTCCCAGATGCTTGATCTGCTGCGTGGGAATAAGATGGCTCTTTTCCCAGTTGACCACCCAACCATGCTGTTTGAGTGCCTGTAAGGCAGTCGCTGTGTCCTGTAGGGCCTGCTCCTTAGAACGTGCTTGAATGAGCCAGTCATCCAAGTAGGGTATGATATCCAGTCCCTGCTCTCTGAGCCTGGCCACCAGGACTATGGAGACCTTGGTGAACACTCTCGGGACTGATGTGAGGCTGAATGGTAAGGCCTGGTACTGATAATGGTGGCCCAAGATGTGAAAACGGAGGAACTGCCTGTGTTTTTGAATGATAGGGATGTGAAGATATGCATCCTTTAAATCTATGGACGCCAGGTAGTCGCCTACCCGGAGACTGCGTAGAGTTGATCGTATGGTCTCCATTTTGAATCTGTGGCACATCACATGTTGGTTGAGGTGTTTTAAGTCTAGAATAGGTTTGAGTTCTCCTGACTTCTTGGGCATGAGGAAGAATATCGAGTAGACCCCTAGCTTTTGTTCGTGCAGGGTGATGGGTTGGATGGCCCTGTTCCAAATTAGTTCCAACAAGATGCGTTGAACTTGGTGAGGGGTAGCCTTTCTTTTGGCTATTGGGGAGGATACAAATCTGTGGGGGATTTGAGAGTGGGACAGCTCTATGGAGTACCCCCTTGCGACCACCTCCCAGACCCACCCGTCCGAGGTTGTGTCGAACCAATGGTGTGAGAATAATGACAGCCTTTGCACCACTAGTGGGTAGGGGCCCTGACTGTGAACAGCCGAGGGAGCGTAGTCACTGCTGCTTCCCCCTCTAACTTCTACCTCATCCCCCGAGTTTTTGACCACAGGCTCTGAACGAGGACGGTTGATAGGCCTGTGGGTAGGGGCTATGGAAACTGTGGGATACCCCTCTGCCTTGAAAGGGACCATTTTGCTGTGCCATGTCCCTGCAGGGTTGGTATAGCCTGTTCCCACTCCAAAATCTCTGCCTCGAAGAAGGGAGGTAGTTATATCTGGCTTTACTCTTAAGGAGGTCTCTACCCTCCTCCTTTTGTTTTAGGTAATCCTGTAGCCCCTCCCGAAACACATACTTCTCCCTCAGAGGTAAATTTTGCAGTAAAGTCTTAGATTCATTTTCAGCATCCCACAATTTCAGCCACAATGCTCTCCGGGCACGATTGGTGATAGCTGTGGCCCTGGCGTGTAGGCTCAGGGTGTCTACCACCATGTCGGCGAGGTATTTTGCCACATCTAAGGTGCATTCTAAGAGTTCTGCCTCCCTGGACTTTGGGTTGGCTTGTTCCTGAAGTTCTTAAAGCCAACGGATCTGTGCTCGGGCTGTGTAGATGGCAGTAGTGGTTGCTTTTGCTGCGGTGCCCTCGATCTTGAATGCCTTCTTTAGCATGTCCTCCACTTTCTTGTCCATAGGATCATTGAGGGCTATTGTTCTGCATGGTAAAACTGTCCTCTTGCTGAGAGCCACCACCTGTGGGTCGATAGTGAGGCTTTGCACCAGGTACCAGACTTTTCCTCTTGAACTGGATACATTCTTTCCAGGTTTTTCTTGTTCGGCATTCTGCCTGGTTCTGTGGATTGCCATTCTTTATTGAAGACATCCTCAATAGCTGGGCATACTGGGAAGGTCTCCGGGTTCAACACTTTCAGCTGTATCATGGGGTCAAGTTTTGAATCGGGCTTACTCTCCTCGATGTCGAACCCCATAGTGGTTTTGATAATCTTCATGAGACCTGGGACCGTGTCAAAAGAACACAACTTCGAAGTGAGAGACGGTGTAGTCGGGGGTTCCGTATCCTCTTCGTCCAATTCTACCCCATCCTTTTCCTCTGGGATGTCCTTATCCTCATCAGCATCCTCGCGAGGATTCTCTGGTAAGGTGTCCTCGTGGTCCGGATGCTCCTCTGGTTGCCCCCCTGCCTTGTCTTGTTCCGCAGTCGCTGGTATGATTCTGTGCTGGGTGAGGGATTCAAGTTTTTCCATTATTTTCAACATGAAGTTCTGCTGGCTTTCCATCATAGCGAACGCGGTCTGCTGATTTTGAATCAGGAGGGAGCCAGGGTCCATCCATGTGGGGCCACTGGGCCCCGGGTTGCTGGGTCCCATGGGGGGCATTTGCTCCATGGATGAATCATCATCGTCAAGTAGACAGGCAGTGCAGAGGGGCCCCGGGGTTTGGGGTAAGAGGGTAGCGTTGCACGTGGAACACTTCTTGGCTTTGACCATCTGGTGAGAGAGAAGAAAAGCAGGCCTTAGAATAGAGGTGTGCAATGCCCTGTGGGGATCCTTTTGTCCCCTATTGATTCAGCAAGGATGGCAGGCTATTGCCTAGCATCTGTATCAGTTTCTTTGGGGGGCTAGCCAGCATGTGGGGGCACTGTGGGAGAGACCCCGCAGGCATGGGATAAGGCAGTCATCTCTATCGGGAGGGTCTCCTGCAGTAACAGGTGCACATGGGTCACTATGGAGAGGGATCCATGGCGCAGCAGGGTAGGTGGTCCTGAGAGCGCAAGCTCCTAACACCCGGGTCACTGTGGGAGGGACCCAGGAAAAGGAAGAGACAAGCACCTGTGTGCCTTGGTAGCCACAAAACTGGAGGGGTCACTGTGGGAGGGACCCCTCAGGTGTGGCCGCGCATAAGGACCTGGCTGTAACTGTCCTTTTGGGATGGGATTTTGATGCCTGGGTCACTGGGGAGAGATCCAGGGGAGGAGCTGCGAAGCCTGGGGCATCCCCCGAATCCATTTTCGATGCGTGATGTAGGGGGAGACACATGGCACTGCATGGCTAAGAGGGGCCTTACCAGCCAAGCCCTCGACAAAACAGTTCCCCCTAGGGGAGGTCTAATGGGAAAATGCCAGAGCCCCCCCAAATAAAGAAACAGCTGGCATAAGATGCTGGGCCCCCGAGATGCACTCTCCATAGGCGCCCTCCCTACTTCTGGAGGTAGATAGGCTCCCCCCCGAAGGAGGCCTCGTGAGCGAGAGTATGGGATTCCGCCTTCCCAGGCTGTGCAGTAGTAGGAGCAGCCTAGGGGAAGGTAGGAGGTATAGGGCTATCCCAGGGAGCTTGGGGGAAGGGCAAGGAACCATGTGGAGCCAGTAGGCCAAGAAGCCTACCACGCGCAATGTGCAATCCAGGCGCGAGTGCCAAGGGAGGCAGACCACATTGGAAAAATGAGCCCAGTGGTCCGCGCAGCCCAGGGTGAGTAATGTGAGCTAGGAAGAGCCTCTGGGGGGGCGGGAGCCAAAGCAAATGCCTGAATGGTGAGTTGTGGTAGGGAGGAGGACCGGGAAGGGAACAGGGGGTCCACGCCGGGGGTGAGAGGCCCCAGAGGCTGCCGTAGGCCCAAAGGCCAGACCAAGGGACACTCTCCTCACTGAACCAATGAGGGAAACAACAAGAGAGACAACCCCTAAGTGGGTAAAACAACCTTTAGCTGGAACCACAAATCTTTGTATTCTCTTTACAACAACTCGCTTTCATGGCGTTTGCGATATTCCTAAGGCAAATTTAAAATGAGCACTACAAAAAACGAAGCTTAGGGAACTGACCAGTTGATATAAAGCTGAATTAAGCATTCTAGGCTAATTTTAGCCTCTAATTATTTGCAGAGTTCAGAACAACAAAAAACCTGCAGACTAGATAAACGTGTTCTTATACATGATTCTTTTTCACATTTTCCTATATAGTCCCATACTGGGCAATACAAAAAAAAAAAAACAACACACATCGCTTGCTTTTTTTCTAGTAAGCTTCAGATTAAGTGTTATATCCTTATAAGCTCAAAGGCCTACCTTTGTGTGAAGTAGACAGGGATTCCTGGTGTGCTTGTTGCCTGATCAGATGCACGATTCGAAACTGGAGAGCAGGGGGTTCTGGGACCTGGATATACTAGAAATTTGATCTAGGGTCATGTGCATCACTAGCCTATCAGGTGGGCTAAAACCCATGAGGTAATATCTGGAGTGCCATGGATGTCCAACCAATCACAATGTTAGATTAATAAAAACAGAGCCACACCAAGGTGACCTGGGGTGCTCTGTGACAGCCACAGCACTTATCCAGGGCATATATGGAGAGAGGAGAAAGCTTTTAAATATGGTTCACTGTGTTTTTTCACCTATTTTTTTTTACAAACCATGGATTGTAGATAGCACTAAGCACATTATTTCACATGTTGATATATGGTTATTATGTGAATGTTGCACTTTTTAGGTAAATTGGTAGCATTTTTGCATAAGATTATGTGCCTTTAAATTCATGAAGTTAACATGGGTATCATGTGACTACTTGCAAGCTATTTAAATGTTGGAAATATAGCAGGCAGTATCTTTGATAAAGACTCATTAGAGTTGAAACGTCAGATCTCTGGTGTGGTTTCCCTGGCCCAGGAGTGCTGTTTTTATTGTGTTTGGCAAATAAATGAAGCAAACTGTTTGAACTACAAATACTTGGACTCTTAAGTTTCATGGACATATATGCCCTGGGTAAGTGCTGTGACTGTTTTTTAATGCATTGATAGACTTTGGAAGAATGAGGAACCTCTGGAGTATAATCTTTGGAGGAACCACTTTTTAAAATGCATTGAGCTTGAAAGATTTCACTGCATGGATATTAATTAATTGCATAAATTTCAATTAATCTAGGCTCCAGTTTTGCATCTTAGTAACACACTTCAAATTTAAAATTAAATAAAGTAGTGGGATAAGATGGATTTAGATAGATTAGGTAGGTTAGGTTAGGTTAGGTTAGGTTAATTTAGAGGGTGTGGGTAGGCACACATTCTGAGGGGTAAGAATGATAACCTGTAAATGGCTATTACATCTAGATGATGAATTTACCATTAATAACCAATAAATATTAGATACCATGTATTCTGAACCCAGTGGAATAAAAAAAAAACACATGAGCATATTTCAAGATCATAAGTTCACTATAATGTCATTTCAGGTGACACCTGAGAAAATACAGCATAGCAAATACAATAAGTACTAAAATAATTTGTAACATGATAAATAGCTTGTAAGTAATTCCAGTCCATGAACTTGAAATTAACAAAGCAAAATCACCATCATGTAATAGAATATACAGTGATCGCTGGACCTGATTCATGCTATCGATGATTCTTATATCGGGAGGCAGAATACCGCAGTGGTTTAAAGCTCTGAGCTGCAAATCTGGAGACCTGGGTTTGAATCCCACAGCCTCCACTTGCATATACTATGTGACCTTGAGCAAGTCACTTAACTTCCCTGTGCTCCCAGACTGCACCTGTAAAAAAGATTTCAGCTTAGTGTGTCTCACCTGGTAAAACAATTTGAAAAAATAATGTTCATCTTTACTATTAAATAGAAACTTTAAGTCTAGGGACAGTGGAGAATGTGTACATTGAATGTTGGAATGTATTTTATGACATCATTTTGATGACCAGGTTCACTGTGAACATATTGCTCATCATGCAGTGGTACTGGTAATATAACTGTTGGACCATTGATAGTGTTTATATAGTTTTTGTTGACCGGGTAAGTGCACGAGACAAATCCTGCCTATTTTCAGGCACGACCCTGGGGAGAGGGAAACAGATGAATGCCTACTGACTTTGAACCAGATGAAACTGTTGGTGGTATTTTTAGTGAATGAGGGAAATGTGGCCAGGACACTGGGGAATTCCCCTACTCTTTTTCGATAAGTGCCATGGAATCTTTAACATCCACCTGAACTACCACCAATCCAGGCAAATGGGACCTCAGTTTAACGTCTCATCTGAAAGCTGTGTGAACAGTGGGAGTGAAGCAGAAGTTTGGGGCAGTCACTGGACATGTCAAGTTCCCATAAGTGAATGAGTCATGAAAGGTAGCTATGCAATAAGGATCATCCATGTCGTAGGTAATCTTTGCCATAGGATGGTACCATTTTGTCAGCCGTACCGGGCAGGTAACATTTAGTGAAACAATGACACTGGTATTGTTTGAGATCCCCATCTAGGCCATGAACAGGTGGAACCACATCAAACATCTCACCCCAACATACATACAGTACCTATATCCTTTCACTGAGCAATATGCTGCATGTGGTGCCTGCCACAATGATGCAGTGGAGTTGATACTACTAGGGAAGATGTGTTCACCCTTTCTTTATAAATTGTTTATTTTGCTAAGTGTCGGTAGTGGTCACAAAGCAGGGCATAAAGGATTGCTTTCATATTTCTTGTCTGAAATTAGGTTCTAGGACCAGAGAGCAAACAGGACTCAGTGTTTTTTTTTCCCTCCCTCCCACTCACCATCTGTCCAATAACTATACAGACTGCAAATCCACAAACTGACTGACATCACAGGCAGTGAGCAAGAGCTCTTCTCAGAAGAAGCCAGAAGGTGAAGGAAGGAAACATATTCAATTCAGTGCTTTAGAGTAACTGGTAATTGGTATTTTTCTTTTAAACTTAGATTGTAGGCTTGTAGTGACACTATACTTTCTTTCTGTGTTGTCTTTACTTATAATTGTTTTTGGGCTGTTGAAAATTTAAAACATAGTGGTGGTGTAATTCTGTGCTGTCTTTAATTGCTAAATTTGCCTTCCACCCCTTCCCCAACTCTAATTATATGCCCTGATAAATCTGATTGACAGGAGCTAACCACAGGGTATAGTAGAGGTGTGAAGTAGGAGGGGCATAAGGGGAAGAAGACCACCCTCAGCACGACAAGTGTTTTGACTCATTTATTTATTTATCGGTTTCTTTTCCTTAAAAAATATATATATTTGACGATCAGTTACAGGATTTTTAGTACTGTAAATAAATAAAAGAGAACTAAGAGAGCTTCAGTAGCAGAGAAGTAGTGGAATTGCAGTATAATGTGGAGAGTGGTGCAATGCAGTGGCTGTGGGGCAGCCATATTCAGGCAGACCTTCTGGACACTGAGGTGCTGCCCTATCTGCATGCATCTCTCTGGACTGTGGGATGAGGTAGCCAGACTCAGAGGGGAAGTAAACTGGGTCAGGAGTACCATAACCCCTATCCAGGGACCACCCAGTCCAATGCAGCTGCCACAAAGGATGCCGAGAACGAGGAGCACTTGGATGACAGTGGGCTCAGGGAGGGTTAGAGCAGTCAGGCAGAGGCACATCCCAGATCCTATTCTCTCAAGAACTCATATGCCACACTGGCAAATGAGGACAACCAAATAGAGGTACCCAGGGAAGTGGAAGGAAAGGATGTGGAGGTTAGGCAAGGAGGTGACCTCAGTGGGGAAAGCAGTGGACCCCAGAGGAGGAGGAAGCAAATCCTGGTGGGGGACTCCATCGTAAGAGGGATCCAGCTAGGAACACAGGAGGGGGAGGACAGGGAGGTGAGGTGCCTACCAGGTGCCACGGCATGGAGGGATGGAAGGAAGATACTGGGGATCACTGGGAAGGCAAGATGGGAGGGTGAGCTGGATGTCATTATCCACCTAGGTACTAATGACTTGGCAAATGGGGAGCCAAAGGAGTTCAGGAAGAGTTTAGGAAATTGGGAGGGTCTCAAGCAAGTAGCTACTTCTGTCACTTCTCAGAAGTACCTGTGAGAGGCAAGGAGAGACAGGGAGTGCATGCACCAGGAACTTTAACTCATGGTTGAAGAACTGGTGCTGTGAGGAAGGGTTTGGATTCATTGGTGACTGGGGACCCACCTGGAGGGATGGAGGTTTGTTCAAGCCTGACGCCTGCATCCATCCTGGAGAATCCAAGCACTCAATGATAAGTTTAAATGCTACATTGACAAGCATTTAAACTAGCAAAGGGGTGGCAGGCCAGCAAGGATGGTACCTACTTGCTCACCCCCCACAGCTAGTAGTGGAACCAGTGAACCAGAGGTGGCTATCTCTGCAAAGCAGTGTGCAAAAGATGGAGATTAGTGTCCAAAGGTGGATAAGCAGAAAAGGGCAAAATTCAGCAGAAGGGCAAACAGCAAGGAGAACCAGGGATAAATGACAACCAAGGAAGAGGCTGGAGTAGAACAGTAGAAGCAGTCTAGGGAGGTCAAATCATGGAAAGCCATGTGCAAATGCCAGGAGCCTTAGCAACAAGATGGAAGATCTGGAGGCTGTCATGGTACAGTCAAGACCTGGACATTGTGGCCATCCACTGAAACCTGGTGTAATGATAACCATGACTGGGAGATGGCCATACCTGGCTACAACATATTCAGAAGAGACAGAACAGGCAGGAAGGGAGGAGGAGTGGCACTGTATGTGAAAAATGACATAAGGGCCACACAGATCCAGGAGGAACAAAATGGGGGAGAGATACTGTGGGTTAAGCTGGAAAGGAAAAGGGGGCCAGCCATCCGCACAGGTGTGGTCTATATACCACCAGCCCAGGAGGAAGAAACAGATAGGGAGCTGATGCTAGCCATCCAAAGGATGGCAGACAAGGGTGAGGTAGTACTGGTTGGAGACTTCAATATACCAGACGTGGACTGGAGCATCCCAGCAGCAGCTTCAACTAGGAGCAGATTTATCCTGGACTCCCTTCAGGGTGCCTTCCTCAAGCAACTGGTCATGGAACCAACTCGGCAGAAGGCAATACTGGACCTTGTGCTCACAAACAGGGACAGAGTGATGGGGGTAACAGTGGGGGAGCACCTGGGTAACAGTGACTACCAGTCATTGTGGTTTGAAATCACAGAAAGAGCAGAACCAAACCACACAAAAACACGTATCCTGGATTTTAGGGGGGCAGACTTTGGGAAAATGGGGAGATACTTGAAAGAGGCATTAAGGGGAATGGGACAGGAATCAGGGGTTGAGGAACAGTGGGCAGTATTTAAAATGGGGATTATAAGAACAACAGAATTATGCATTAAGCAGGTTAGAAGAGAAAAGGAAGGAGACCATTATGGTTTTCCAAGAGGTAACAAAGAAAGTGAAAGCCAAAAAGATTGCATTCAGGCAATACAAAAAGACACAGGCAGAAGGGGATAGAGAAGTACCAGGAGAAACAAAGGGAGGCAGGAAGTCAGTAAGGGAAGCCAAAGCTCAGACAGAAGAACACATTGCAAAATCAGTGGGTAAAGGGGACAAAACCCTTTACAGGTACATAAGTGAAAAGAAAGACAAAGGAGGGATAGTGAGACTGAAGGGGAGGATGGGAGTCAGTGGAGGATGACAACAATAAAGCTGACATATTGAACAGGTATTTCTGTCATCTTTACTAAGGAAGAGGGGTAATGGGTCTGAAGGAGTACAAGGTGAGAATGGTGCAGAATGGACACAAAGTCCCTTTACACGAGAAAGGGTCCTGAAGGAACTGGAAGTAATAAGAGCTGATAAAGCAATGGGGCCAGATGGGGTGCACCCAGGGTCCTTGAAGAACTAAGAGAGGTGGTGGCTGAACCTCTGGCTATCCTGTTCAGCCAATCACTGGAAACAGGGGAGGTACCCAAAGACTGGAGGACAGCAGATGTAGTCCCCTATACAAAGTGGGAACAAAGAGGAAGCAGGAACTACAGACCAGTCAGCCTCACCTCGGTAGTGGGAAAGATCATGGAAGCACTACTGAAGGAGAGATTGGTGGAACAACTGGTTGTCAATGGACTACAGGACCCAAGGCACATGGTTTCACCAGGGGAGGTCATGTCAGACCAACCTCATTGAATTTTTTGACTGGGTGACTAGGGAGGTGGATCAGGGGAGGGCAGTGGACATGGCTATCTGGACTTCCAGCAAGTAGCTGACACTGTGCCACATAGAAGACTATTACACAAACTGGGAATATGGGTGTGGGCAGGACAGTAGTGTGGTGGGTAGGTGTAACTGGCTGGTGGCAGGACACAGAGGGTGGTGGTAAATGGCTGTCACCCCACACAGAGAAGAGTAACCAGTGGGTACCCACAGGATCAGTGCTGGGACCGGTCCTATTCAACATCTTCATCAGTGACATTGCACAGGATCTAGAAGGCAGAATTTCACTGTTCGCTGATGACACAAAGCTCTGTAACAGAGTAGACACACAGAGGGTGTAGACAGAATGAGAAGTGACCTGCAGAAACTTGAAGAATGGTCAAAGGGGTTTGGCAGTTGAAATTCAATGCAAGAAGTGCAGATAATGCATATGGGCACAAAAACCCTGCACAATATATCAGTTGGGGGTGAGGATATAGCATGCACCAAGCAGGAAAGGGATCTTGGGGTTGTCATCTCTGATGACCTCAAAGGTAGGAAACAGTGTGACAAGGCATCAGGTAAAGCAAATAGGATGCTGGGATGTATAGGCAGGGGCATCACCAGCAGGAAAAGGGAGGTCATAATTCCGCTATACAAGACACTAGTGAGGCCCCACCTGGAGTACAGTGTACAGTTCTGGAGACCATACCTATGTAAGGACATAGACAGGGTAGAGAAGGTTCAGAGGAGGGCAACAAAGATGGTGCATGGGTTGCATCACAAGTCCTATGAAGACAGGTTGAAGGAACTGAACATGTACTCCCTGGAGGAGAGGAGGGAGAGAGGGGATATGATAGAGACATACAAGTATCTTACAGGAGGAACAGGTGCAGGAAAACACTATTTTTAAGCGAAAAGATGTTTCAGGACTAGAGGGCATGGGATGAAGTTGGAGGGAGGACGATTCAGAGGAAACATGAGAAAGAATTCTTCACAGAATGGGTGGTGGACAGTGGAACACCCTGCCAGAGGAAGTGGTGGGGGCACAGAACAATCCATAGGATTTAAGAATGCATGGGATAGACATAAAGGAATTCTAGAGGGCAGGGGTAAGGGGAAACAGACTTCTAGGAAAACAAACTGAACTTACAAGGTCAAATGGGCAGACTAGGTGGGCCATAGGCCCTTATCTGCCGACACTGTCTATGTATCTATGTAAGAGGTAATTCCAAGGGTGTGTGTGAAAACAGCACACCAGGGAGCTGTTAGGCTGTGGTCTGGCAGATTTAAGCATTACATCAGGGGGTTTAAAACTAAGCTGGTGAAGAGGGGATAGAAAGTATCCACAGGTAGTGATAGAGGAGAGGAAACAAAATCTAAAGGGGGAGGTGGGCAAATAGTGCATCTGGGAGTTGTTAGCCTGTTGGTGGAGACTAAATTAATGTTTTAGGAGGAATCTTCATGGAGTAGTGGGTAAGATCTAGAAACAGGGATTAGCTATGATGGAAGTGGTGCAGTGCAGCATCCATGGGTTGGCAGTCTTTAGGGAGACCTTCTGGAGACTGTGGGCTGCTATATCTGCAGGCGCCTCTCTGAGTTGAGAAAGGAAGTTTCCAGAATGAAGGCCAAGATGACTTGGGTTAGGAAGGCCTACTCACACACTCAGTTATCACCAAGTCCACCTCTGCCACCTCAAAAGGTGACGGGAAGGAGGAGTCAATGGACAATGGTGGGCTCAGACAGGGTTAGTGTGGTGGAGCATAGGCACATCCCAAATCCAATTCCACTATGGAACATTTGTGTTGCACTGGTAGGGTGGGATTGTCCCACAGAGGCATCCAAAGTAGAGGATTAGATGGATGTGGAAGTCCTAAATGATGGAGACCCCAAGGGGGTAGCAGAGGATCCCAGAGGAGGAGGAAGTGAATTCTGGTGGGGGACTCAATAGTAAGGGGGACACAGTTGGGGACAGGTAGGGAAGAGGAGAAGGTGATAAGGAGCCTTCCCAGTGCCACGGCTCGAAAGGATGGAAGAAGGATCCTAAGGATCACTGGGGAGGCAAGATAGGAGGGAGAGCTGGATGTCATTGTCAAGTGGCACAATTGGTTAATTTCTTAGAGGTGCTACCTGTCCATGGCAAGAGTGATGACAGGATGCTCCACACCAGGGACTTCAACTTATGGCTGAAGAAATGGTATTGGAAAGATGGATTCAGATTAACTTGGGACTGGGGCTCCACTTCGAGGAATGATGGCCTGTACAGGGGCAATGATCTACATCCCTAGAAGAGGGGAACTGAGATCCACAGTGAACAGTCTGAATGCTACATCAGCAAGCATTTAAACTAGCAAAGGGGGAGATGGAAAAAGGCAGGTTCACATAGTCTGTTCCCCCACACATGATTGTAGAGTCATCAGTGGGAATCCTGAGGGAGAGAGGTCCCATATGGAATGAACACAAACAGGTAACCAGGAGGAAGAGGGAGGAGGAAAGTGGAAAGATAATAGTGGAGAAAAAGGGGGAGAGCAAAGGGGCATGATGAGAGGAGGTGGCAGTAAGTAATGGAATGCCATGTGTGCAAATGCTCAAAGTCTGGGCAACAAGATATCAAGCCTAGAGGCCACCATAGCACCAGGAGACCTGGACATAGTAGTGATTACAGAGACCTTGTGCAATGAAAACCAGGACTGGGAGGTAGTCATACCATTGTAACTCTATTCAGGAGGGACAGCATAGAGAAAAAGGGAGGAGGGGTGGTTCTTTACATGAGGGAGAACATAAACACCATGGAAATACAGGGGGTTAGAGAAAAACAGAGGTACTGTGGGTCACCCTGGAGACAGGAATGGGAGCCACTATTCAAACAGGGGTGATTTACATACCTGTGGCACAGGACGAAGAGGAAAATAAGGATATGATGGAAGAAATCCAATGGATGGCTAACAAGGGTAAGGTATTGCTAGTTGGGAGCGTCAGTCTATCAGATGTGGATTGGAGCTTCCCTTCTACAGCAACAGTCGGAAGTAGGGAAATCCTAGACTTCCTGCAGAGGGTTTTCTTCTGGCGATTAGTTACAGAACCCACGCATGAGGGAGTGATACTGGATCTGATACTGTCAAACAGGGACATTGTCACTGACATCGCAGTGGAAAGTCACCTGGGGACCAGTGATCATCCAAAGGTATGGTTCAACATAAGGACAGTGCCAGAATCTAACCACAGTAAAATGAGGGTCCTGGACTTCAGGAGTGTAGATTTCAAGAAAATGGGAGAGTGCCTAAAGGAAACCCTAGCAGGAATAGGTGAAAAGGGTGGAGCAGAGGGTGGGCAGAAATAAGGAAAGTAATGGAAAAGGCAACTAACCTAGGTGTCAGGCAGATTAAAAAGAGCAAGGAAAAAAGAGACCGCTACGCTAAGTATCAGAGAGAGTAAAGGAAAAGAAGCAGGCATTCAAAAGATGTGAGATGACACAGAAGGATGAGGATAGGGAGAGTTATCGGGAGAAACAAAAGGATGCAGGGAAGGCAGTTAAGAGGGAAAAAACACAAACAGAGGAAGGCACTGGGTTCCATGTGAGGATAGTGATAATGGAAGAAGCGGCGACCCTGTCTGGCCTTGAGCAACATGGTGACTGACTGAGTGGACTACTGATGTAACCCAGCGAGCATCACAATAGCAACTGCAGGAGTGTAAAAAAAATGCAACGACATCACCACCTAGGGGAATGCACGCAGACAGGGGAGGGGACCTGGTGCAGAAGACAGGAAGGTGCGGAGCCCGTGGACATGAGGAGGGGGCATAGAGTGTGAAGGGCAGGGGGGCATGGTACACAATAGCCCTAGGAGCCAGGAGGGGAGAGAGACACCATGCACATGGCAGGCAGCAACAGGGCAGGAGGGAGAGGCATGGGCACATGCTAGGGGGGTATGGAGGCATGGCAGATAGGGACACCACAGAGGTGCAGGTGGGCGGTAGTTTCCAGGGACTCACGGATCAGCAGAGGCAGGAAGCACACTGTGGAAGCACAGAACCAGGTGTGCATGCTGGTGCCACTGGGTGGGACCACAGCAGTGACAACGGGGTCAACATGTTGGCACTGAATGCAGCAGAGGAAGGCACAGGCAACAGTTGCAGGGGACAAGAGGTGTTATAGAGGGAGGTGTGAGGGGACACGCAGCAGGCAACACCTGGAGCTGGAAATTATATGCCAGGCCAGTTAGGTAGTCGGCTGTGCTGCAGTGGCCGTACTCCACAACAATGGCCTCTATGTGGCAGGTAAGGTCATGGCAATGCTTGCATTTGCCTGCTGCGGCCACCCCAGAGACAAGCTGCTCCAGCCACAGCTCGCTCAGGTGCTGTTCCTCCTGGAGGCAATCGAGGAACCACCACACAGAGGGGTGGCAGGTGCCCAACTGTGTGCCAAAGCCCCTGTGCCACCCCTCCAACACATTGTTTGTTCTGGTGAGACTGGCACAAGTGGCCTCATAAATATTCCATGCCTCCAACATGTAGGTAAGTCTCTGCCTGCCCAACCGGCCAATGGGCCTGCCGACCCATGTGTGTTCCACATAGTCAAGTACAGCCTGCAGCAGGGCATCACTGTCCCTGTAGAACACGCTCTCCCTCAACACCTCATAGGCAGTGAGGACATCAGGCACAGGGACGAATGCAAGGGACAGGAGCATCTGCACCTGGAGGACCACCTCCTCCTCCTCTGCATAGCGACCAAGAAGTGCAGGGCACTGCTGTGCCCTACACCACACTGCCTGACAAAAATGGAAAAAGCAGCCACAGATGGCCACCCCGTGGAACACTACACTTAGTGCCTGCCATGCTGCCCTCTCGAAGTTGAGGAGTGCCGTCCATAGCTGTGAGCCGCCCAACAGCTGTTGGACCTTGGTGAAGGCATGAATATAGCTCTGCTCCCTGTGGGAGCACATGAGGATATAGACCACGGGCATGACTGCATCAGACTGGACCCCATGAACCATGTACAGTTACCCAAACAGAGGCGGTGCCATGCAGAATGTCCCATCAAGAAACCAGTCCCTGCTGTGTCCCAGAAAGTGCAGGGATCAGTGGGTTGCAAATATCAGCATCCTGTCAGTGGTCAGCCCACTGTCATGCTGGAGGAACAGCTCTCCCTGCCTAGTGGTGGCATACTCCAGCGGGATTGTGGGTGCCTCCATGCTGGGTAGCACCGATGGACAACCCCTTGCCACCTGCCTGGCACATTGCTTGATGCACTTGAGGAGTGGCATGCCCGGCAGCCAGCCGGCAATGATGTTTGCACCCTGAGGTGCACTGCACAACCACCTGTGATGTGGACTCCATGCTGGAGCATGCACAGTCCCTGACCTGACCCCCACCACCGCCCTGATGCCAATGTCACCAGCATCTGGTACATGGTTGTGGGGGTGCTTATGGTGGATGACATGGTCCTCTACTGTGTGTACCTGCGCGGGGCAGTCAAACCAGTGGCACTGTGCACAGCACCAATATACTTTCCCATGGACTTCCTTGTCCCAGCGATAGGCATAGCTTGAGAGTGTTAATAAGGCGTTTATCCTTTTGGCTCTTCAGGATGGTCAGAGTCTCTGGCTCCATGGTTTTGTAGCCATTTTCACTGACAACTACCGCTTTGTGTTGTGCTCCATTTGTAGTGCAGCATGGGTGGGCCATGTGCATGATCCCACCCACACGCACAGTGAGCCAGCAATAAAAGTGTGTGTCCATGCGGGCATGAACCATGGCTGCAATAGCTCTGCAAACTATTGTTGGTGTCACCACTGTGATGTCCTGCCGGTGCCGGTGTGGTGGCCTGCCTGGATGATGGACGGATGAGCAGGGTGAGTCACATGAGCGTTCCTGTTGCTTACCACCCCTCCACCATGCCATGGCACTCTGTGCCATTCTGCCTCACTATGCTGTCCTGTACCTGTTGGCTGGGTGGTTGTGCCGTATCGGGGATTCGAACCCATACGGTCCAGCCCAGTCACGTAATGCTTTGTCTGGCTAATAGCCTGTGCTACAATGGCATGTTGGGGTGGAGTCAGCTCTGCTTCCTTTGGTGCCTGCCTGCCATAGCTGCTGCATTGGGGTGGAGAGGACTGCTGTTGCTGCTGTCATCATGCCGTTGGGGGGGATGTGTGCTGGTTGCCTGGTTCGTGGTGGGGCTCTGGGACCAAGCAGTGTGCCAGGTGGCACCCTCAGATGGGCTCCCTGTTGCAGTGGCCACCCTGTGGCCAGCTGCTATCCTTTGTGTGCCCTTGGCATGTGCGGGGCATGACTTTGGCTTGTGGTCGGTATGTGTGCACACACCCAAATATTCACTGTTTCCGAAGTCACTATTGTGCACAGTCGCTATTGTGCACAGTCACTGTACTGCCACAATTGCCAGACAAGCCCAGGGCTATTATGCAAAGTGCTCACAGGACTGTTCCCCATCATATACTGTTGCAGTAGTTACACTTTCTGACATAAGCCATATTCACCCTCATGCCAGTTGGCATACTGCATGTGCTGTGTTTTGGGTGGCTGACCTATCCTAGCTATGTTCACAGGCTACCAAAACTCTGTCAAGTCAGCAAAAAAGGGGGATAAAACATTCTTCGGGTATATAATCGAAAGGAAGAAAAGTAGGGCAGGAATAGTTAAGCTAAAAGAGGAAGAGGGGAAATGTGGAACTGGACCAGAAGAAAGAAGACATAATGAACAAGTACTTTTATTCAATATTCACAAAGCAAGGAGTAGATGATGGGCAACAGATATGGAAAAAGGCCATTAAGAAAAGGGAGTTCAACAATATCCCTTTTACAGAGGAGAGAGTCCTTAGGGAACTAGCAAATCTAAGCATAGACAAGATGGAACCGTCTGTGCCTCTAACTGTCCTGTTCAATCTATCATTGGATACAGGGGAAATTCCAGGGGACTGGAGGAGGGCAGATGTGGTCCTACTACACAACAGGGGGAATAGGGAGGAGGCAAGAAACTACTGACCTGCAAGCCTGACTTTGGTAGTGGGCAAGGTCATGGAAACACTGCAAAAAGAAAGGATTGGGGAATACCTAAAAAACAGTAGGTTGTACGATATGAGGCAGCATGGGTTCACAGGGGGAAGATCTTGCCAAACAAACCTGATAGAGTTTTCTGACTGGGTTATCAGGGAGGTGGATCAGAGAGGGGAGGTGGATGTGGCCTACCTGGATTTCAGTTAGGCCTTTGACACCATTTCACATAGAAGACTAGTAAACAGGCTGGGCAGCCAGGGATGGATCCAAAGATACCTGTAGTAAAATGGGTACAGAATTGGCTAAGTAACAGAACTCAGAGGGTGATGGTAAATGGAGTTCACTTAGAAGAAGGTGAGGTAATCAATAGTGTGCCTCAGGGTTCAGTACTTGGACCAGTCCTCTTCAGTGCCTTTATTAGTGACATCGCAGAGGGACTGGAAGGAAAGGTATACTTTTTTGCGGATGACACAAAAATCTACAACAGAGTAGACACACCAGTTGGGGGGGGGGTTGAAAAAATGAAGGAAGATCTGAAAAAAGCTAAAAGATTGTTCATGGATTTGGCAACTGTGCTTCAATGACAAAAAGTGCAAAATTATGCACATGGGGCACAAAAATCTAAGGGCAATGTATCATTGGGGGGGGTTGTTAACAACCACAAAACATGAAAAAGATCTGGGAGTCATCATATCTGATGACCTGAAGATAGTAAAGCAGCATGATAAGGCAGTGGAAAAGGCTAATAGAATGTTGGGGTACATAGGGAAGGTTATCACCAGTGGAAAGAGGGAGGTTGTGTTACCCCTGTACAGATGAATGGTTAGGCCCCACCTGGAGTACTGTGTCAGGATAAAGCAGGAGATCAATTTAGTGTCTGCAGAAGCACAGTAAGCAGGTACTTAGGACAGACTAACTGGCCAAGAGGTCCTTTTCTGTAGCAGCTGCTATGTTTCCATGTAAATATCTTCCTCTAAGTAGCCTACTGAATGGACCATGGCCAGTTTGTCAAAAACTGCTTCAGCGGGGTCAAATATTGGTAGGAAAACAGTACATGATAAGTACAAAGTATTCTGAGTGGAACAGGATCCACTGGTGTAAAACTTGCCCTGGTTAGGTTGCAAGGTAACATACCCCAAGTTTCTAGCTGTCACAAGTGAAAAAGTGACTGGCTTTGAAGCATCCTGAATGGATGACCTGTGTATTCGAACACAGACTGGGCAATACCATTTGGTTAGTTCTCTTCAAAAGCCCACCGTGGCTTCGGACCCACCAGGAAAGTTCCTGCTAGTGAGCCTGCTTCCAGCGCGGCTCCTCCAGATCTCTACTCAGCCACCACTCCTCTGAGGCATTCCCTCATAGAAGGAGCCCCAAGTCTCAAGGCATCACCCCAGTGTGGAGGACCATGAGCCCAGCTGATTCCATGGTCAGTAGGCGGTGAAGGCATAAATGCCATAAAGGTCTCTTCAAAAGCCCACCGGGGCTTCAGACTCACCGGGAAAGTCCCACTAGTGTGCCCACTTCTGGCATGGCTCCTCCAGATCTCTACTCAGCTGCCACTCTTCAGAGGCGTTTCCTACAGAAGGAGCCCTGAGTCCCAAGGCATCACCCCAGCATGGAGGACCACAAGCCCAGTTGATTCCATGGTCAGCAGGCAGTGAAGGTGTAACCACTGTAAAGGTATGTTCTGTGTTCACCTAGAGCTCACTTGGAATTTTCAAACACGAGCGCCTTGCATCGGGTTGGCTGTTCCTTCTTTTGGATCTGTTTCTGATTGGAGCACCTTTTTTGAACTTTACTTGGTTGCCCATGGAAAGGGGCAGTTCTCTGAATTTGTGCCTTTGAAAACCGGAATCGAAGAGGCTGAATGTGCCTCAATTACAGTTCTACTCTTACAGTTAATTGTGATTACAGCTCCTCTTGGATATCTATCCACTGCTTTAGTTATTTCTGTTATATATTGCTAAATTTGTGGCACTTTTTAGTTCAAGTTAAGTAATTTTGAATGCCTTAATACCATAGGACAAATTTAGTAGAAGTTACTGTGTTAAGTTTCCTTCCCCTATGTCTCTTTCCTCCCTCTCTCTCCACCCCCTCTCCTCACTCTACCTACAGTGCCTACTCCCACCTAATCCACTGCCCACTCAGTTTCTTTTGTCTGAACTGACTCCCTCCCACCACTTGCTGCTACTTTACCCCTCTCCCTTCCTGTGCCCTCTAGGTCTCTTCAAAAGACCACCGGGGCTTCCGACCCACCGGGAAAGTCCCGCTAGTGAGCCTGCTTCCAGCGCAGCTCCTCTGGATCTCTACTCAGCTGTTGCTCTTCCGATGCATTCCTTGTAGAAGGAGCCGCAAGTCCCAAGGCATCACCAGAGCATGGAGGACCATGAGCCCAGCTGATTCCATGGTCAGCGGGCAGTGAAGGCATGACCACTATCCCGCCAGTGCTTTGTGCTGGTTCCACACTGGCCCCCCACCTCACCCACCCTGTGTGGGCTTTCACTTATTTAACTGTTTTCTGTGTCATATGATTAAGTGCCAAGATTTCCACTGGCTCATTATAAAACTGTGCTGCTGGGGGGGGGGGCTGATGTATAACGGTCTCAGTTGGACTGATCCTTCAGTACTATCTGACTTCTTACATTTCATAGTTTCGCTCAGGCTTTAGCACTCCTTGTGATAATACTTTTCTGAGCTATGTTTCTAAACCTCTGCACTGTCTTCTGACCATCGTTGAGACCTATCTCTTCTGATCCTGAGTAACCCTTTACTTGCTTCTGCTCTGCTCTGCTCTCTAAGGAAGCTTTTCACCCCTGCATTTCAATTGTACTGTGATCGTGACTCTCCACTGCCTTGTTGCCCATTTGATATATGTCCAGGTTAACCAGTGGGCTTCATCTACACGGTATCTTACTGTTTTACCTGCAACCTGTAGCTATGATTAGCTACCAATGGGGGATGCAGTCCTTATCCCTCTAGTGCTCCTCTTTTTGAATGTATCCTCTCTCTCAATCCCCTGTGACCACCAGGGTGGGGTAGTCAACCTTCATAATTTCTGCTTCTCAAACCCGCTTGTCCTCAGTCAGTGGCCAGTATCCCTATGGTTACTTCTTTCTTTCCCTAAGGGCTGTTCCTTTTATGTACTACTAGCTCTTGAAAAATGGAGGAGGTAGGCAGTAAATAATCCAGCTTATTATGGTGTTAGGCTCTGCTTCTTAGCCTTGCTAAAAATCCTGTGGTCAGGTGACATTGAATCTAATCCTGGTCCACCTCTCCACTTCTCAGCTAGTGACTTAACAAGACTAGCTAGGAAAGGTATTCTCATTGTGCACATGAATATTAGAAGCCTTACATGTCACAAGGATGAGCTAGAGGAATGGATGAAGGATTACAACCCTGACAGTCTTTGCATCACAGAGATGGGGCTGAAACCCAAAATACCTGACTCTGTATGCTCTATTGCAAATTACTCCTTCATCCAAAGGGATAGGACAACTGCCAAATGTGAAGGTGGTGTTGCTATCTATTATAAAGAATATCTCAACATAACTGTCATCCATGACCAGGGCTCGCCCATGTTATGTGAACTTTCACGTTACTGTCACAGTTGGGTCAAGGAAACTCCACGTCATCTGCTGCTATAACCCCTCCTCTGGGGGTGTCACCAGTTTTCAAGAATTGCTTTACATAACTCTGGCTAATGCTAACCATAATGAGGCCATAATCCTTGGAGACATAAATCTACATTGGCTGGGACCTACCCATAGTTTGTTAATATCGGTGGCCATCAGCTATAACCTACATCAGGTAATAAATGAACTGACAAGGACTCCAAATCCAGCAAAAATGGGTACCCTGATAGACTGGCTACTTACAAACCATTTGGAGCATCTGCCTATATCTGGAATCCTTTCTGATGCCATAACAGACCATGCTCCAATTTTCAGTATTTGGGCCTCAGGAACTCCCCCATCTTCCCCACCACGCTACATTACATTCACAAATTTAGCAAATTTGAATGAAAATGCCTTCCTCCATGACATTTCCACCATTGATTGGTCTGAGATATATCATTCAAACTGCATTGAAGAGGTGTTATGCATCTGTCTTACCAAATTCAATGACATTCAGTCTAGGCATGCTCCTAAGGTCACCAGGAGAGTCAGAGGTAAACAAACCAGGTGGCTACATAAGGACCTGCTGGCTGAGACACACATGAGGGACAAACTCTGGAGGCAGTTTAAACAATCTGTGTAGCTGTCTGATTACAACACCTATAGGACCCACAGAAATATCTGCAAGAAGAATATAAGAATAGCTAAAAGCAAGTACTGTAAGGATCTGCTTACCAGCTCGGCATGTGTCTCCAGGAAATTCAGGACACATATAAAGTCCTTCCTTGGGACCTCTAAGCCTAACACACCATTGGACATGATATTAAATGGGGCAAACTGTAATGACCCTAACACCATGGCAAATGCTTTTAACAGGATGTTCTCAGACCAGTTCCTATATACCTCCTCCTTCAAACCTCTGGCAAATCATCACCACCCTGGGGGATTAATCAATGTGCCTGACACCTCCACATTTTCTCTAGAATCTGGATATAGTCTGCCCTTTTATTTCAAAGCTATAATGGAACCTGAGGTTTTCAAGCTTCTTCACTCATTATCTGAGAATACTAGTGTTGGGTTGGACCACCTTGAGCCTCCCCTTCTCAAGCTTGTGGCCCCCTATATTGCCTCTCCTTTGGCAAAAATATTTACCTTGTCCATCTTTTGCAGCACTGTCTTGAACCTCTGGAAAATAGCTCGCATAACTCCGGTTTTCAAAAAAGGTGACACAAAGGACATCAATAACTATAAACCCATTGCTATTCTCTTGGCCTTGTCTAAACTACTTGAAAAGGCTGTTGCCTCCCAAACACTCGACTATCTCTCAAAGCATAACTTAATTTTAGATGCTCAACATGGTTTCAGAAAGAACCATAGCACGTCTACTGACCTGCTAAAATTTACCTCAGACGTTGTCTCAAATATGGATGCAGAGCACCTTACTGGAGCTGTTTTTATTGACCTTACAAAGGCCTTTGACCTGGTAGACCACCCTCTGCTCTTATGTGGCCGGACAAACCTGGGATTCTCTACTCAGGTTGTAAAATGGTTTAACAGCTACCTATCTAACAGGTGTCAAATGTTGAAATTTGACTCGGCTATGTCAGGCCCTGCAGCAATAAGCATTGGTATACCTCAAGGATCCATCTTGGGACCATTTCTTTTCTCACTCTTTATCAATAATGTTCCTTGTGCCCTTAGTAACTGCTCTTCTATCTTATATTCAGATGATCTTGTCATCTATACCAGTGCAAACAAAGTTGATGACCTTAACTCTGCCCTCTTCTGTGACTTCAAGAACATTCAAAATTGGCTCTATGATCATAAATTGGCTCTTAATGCTAAGAAAACAATGACCATGCTCTTTGGCTCTGTCCCTAAACTTAGAACCGGTCCCTCAACACTTACGATCCTCGAAGTGGGTGGATCTAAATTGGAATCTATCTCATCCTTTAATTATCTTGGGGTCTTGCTGGATCAATCCTTGTAGCCTAACCTTCATATTCAAACTACCTGCAAAGCAGTAAATAATAAACTGGGTGCTGTGTACAAGACTAGCTACATGCTAACACCATCAGTAGGTTTGCCACCTGTCAGGATTTTTACCTGGTGATCAGGTATTCAGGGTCCCTATCATGTAATCCAGTTTTTCTATGTGCTGGTCAAGTTTTTGGACCATGTTGAGTGCTCACACACTTTTAAAACAGATTCTGTTATCTTATTAATTGTTTCTGCCACATGTCCAGGTTACAAACAAGTTCTGTTATCAATATAGCCTTTTGTTTGTGAAAGCTGTTATCCTGGGAGGTGTAAAGTATGGCCATTAACACTATTAGCACTTACTTAACCTAGTCTTTTCCACTGCATCTTAATGTGGCATAGCAGCAAAGCTGTCCCCACATTTTGTAATAACACAGCTAGTTGTCTTCTACTTTCACACATTTTCATCTCTAACAGAATTTAGGCATTTTAAATGTTTTAAATTATTTTTTTCCTCAAGAAAAAAGTATGGTCACTACTTTGACTTTGAAATAGTATTGTGGACATGGAAAGAAAATGGAGACAAAAATATATAAAGTACACACATTATGGGAAACAGTTTCTTTATTATGTATTATTATATAGCATGTGTACTGTTGTATGCTATTTACAACATTCCCCTTGTCTCCCCCAGATCATATCCGTAAATGAGATTTATTTTATCTCTGTATGTTTATCTGGTAAACCAATGTCAATAAATAAATACACACATAAGTAAATAAATAACTAAGAAGCACCTGGGAAAGTAATTTTAATAGGTACAGTACAGTATCTTAACATTTTTTTGAACTACTACTGCTTTGGGTGTTGTCTTTTATTAATATAACAAATAGCTTTCTAAGAGGAGCAATGTATGATGAGTCATGAAAAGGGGTAGGGCTAGGGGCAGAGCTTAGGATCCAGTTTTTGCCTCATCCAAAGGTGGCAACCCTAACCATCAGCTAAACTGGCCATTGTAAGGGGAATTCTTCTGCCTACCCTCAACTAGTGTGCCCCCATCTTTGGTGCTGCCCAGAAAATCTCCCTCCAGAAGTGGGATATTACTTACAAAAATATATGCTGCTAGGCAACCTCTTCCCCTCGACTAAAGCTCCGTTGTCAACTTTACAATGACCTGGGCTGGCTCTCCTCTTCGGCTTCTAAACATTACTGCATTGGCTCTCTTGTTGACTCTATTATCAGGCTAGAAACCTCAACATCACTGGTGGAGATGCTACTTCCTCTCACCTCCTCTCATGAGCTTAGGTCAGTTGATGAATCCTTACTGAAAGTCCACAGATGTCACACCTCTAAAAGTGCTGGTACTTTCCAACATGTGGCTCCTCAGTTCTGGAATGCACTTCCCCATGAGCTTAGGCAGACTGGATCCCACCTACATTTCAAGACTGTGTTCTGGCACTATCTTATGCAGGCTGATCATTGTACTTGTTTTGATCCACCCTAACTTTCCTGTCAGGCCCCCCTACCTCACTGCCCCCGGTCCTCTGCCCTAGGCACTTGCCCAAAATATCCTACTTATTTTTGGACCTTGGTGGACTGCATTTCACATATGCCCTGTCTGCTCCTCCTCCATTCCTGTTTTTCTAACTTCAACCGTTTAGTTGCCACCTGTATCAGAATGAGGTCTTTGCCTTAGGTGCCTTATTAGTCCAATGGCAAATTATAGGGGAATGGTCACTAAGGGCATCAGGTAGTACATAAGTGATAATGATTCTATTAGGGTGGGTAGTGAGAATCAAGTCAAGCAATGTCCTGAACCCAGTCTTATAGTTGAACCTTGTGGGGCTGGGAACCATTTGGGTAATATCGATGGTGGCAATGGCATCTTTGTATGGACTTGCCTCAGGTGTCAGCCAGTTCACATTAAAGCCACCCATCACAATTGTCTCACTGCGGTGGGGGTGGCTATCCAGGATGTCAGTGATCATTTGGAAGCCAGAGGCTTGTTCACGGGGGGATATAGATGGATACAACAATGAGAGATTTACCTTGCCAGCTGAGAAGTATTTTAACAGCCAGCATATGGGAGTTGTTGGGGGGAGGGGAAGGGGAGCTGGAGGATTTGTCCTTTAAGGGAGTCCCTCAAATATATGGCACAGCCACCATCTCTTTTGCCAATACGGCCAAGTCTGAAGAGGTTATAGCCCTTGATGGAGACAGCATTATCAGAGACTTTAGGGGAGAGCCAGGTTTCATTCGGGCCTAAAATATCTGGATTGTGCTGTGACATCCAGACTTGAAGGTTGTTGAGCTTTTGTAGAAAGCTATATATATTAATGGAGGCCATAGTGAGGGTACTTTGCTTACATTGTGTAGAACCAGAATTTGTGGAATGTGTGGGCAGACCTGGGTTCAGTGGAATATTTCCAGCAAGGAGAAAGAGGAGCAGTGTGATCCTAGCTAAATAATGTGCAAGGAGTTTTGCAGCCTTGCACTTCTTCTGCATGGTATGTTTTTTTTAAAGGAGCATTGATACATGAGGAAAGCAGTTGCATGAGAAGGGGGTAATCAGTTAGGTGCCGGCATATATTCTGGGTATTCATTAAGGGGGCATGAGTAGGTGTCAATGCAGGTGTTAAGCTGTAGTACAGTGTGCTTGAGGGAATCTCACTATGTAGGGTGTTTAGATCGCACTCTAAGGTATGTAGGTCCCATGCCAAGCCATGCTAAAGTAAGCAGGATGAGACAAGAAAACAGTGTGGCAATTTTGGTAGACATTTTGTGAGGAAATAAATAATGTAAGAGGAGGGAGGAGTTCTTGGCTAAGGCTGGATTAAGTGTGGGATAAGGTGGTCTCTAATGAATTAGTCAGGTCGAAAAAGAGGACTAGGTGTAGAAAGCAACAGAAAGACACTTACTAGTAACTTATTTAATCACTGGACACTGGTATTGCAAGGGGTTAATGGGACAAGAAGGGAAGGAGGCATTTCAAGATTGAATCCAATCAGCGAAGGGAAGCAGAAATGGGTGGAGCACCCGTGGATTTAATAATGGCCAGAGGTGGGGGAGGGTGGGTAGGATGAAAAACAAGCCGCAGAAGCTAGCAAAGCTTAACCCTAGCAAGCAAAGTTAGCAGTTTAGCCCTAGAATATCTCTGCCCCACACACAGGCAAGAGCCAAGAGATTTTGGAGGAACCAGTGGAGGTTTGAGAATGCTCCAATCATGCTGTAGCACAGCTGCAGGACATTCAATGGGCAGGCAGGTGCAGGAGGCCAATAAGTGTGGGCTGCTGCTTGAACCTGGCTAATTTTGAAAGAGTTCATACCTGTAGCTGCGGCTGGCTGCTGGGCAGATCCAGGGGAGCAGGCGTGGCCAACTGACAAGAGTTTTGGCCAGCACCGCACAGGGTGAGGCACTCGGTCAGGGGCAAAGCTCTGTAGCTGCAGCCGGTTGACAGGCAGATCCAGGGGAGTGGGTGTGGCTGACTGACAAGAGTCTCAGCCAACACTGCCCAGGGTGAGGAGCTCAGTAAGGGGTATTCCCACAGTTTGTCCCCAAGTACCCTCAAACCCTCTCTACTAAGGTGTAGCCTGTCTGGTGAAAACAGTGCTTTGTTTGCCCAGGTCTCCTCCCAGTCCCCAATACAGATAAACATTTCCTCCCTGCATCATTTCCTTAGCCAGTCATTAAAATCCTCTATTCTTCTTTTTTTGGCTGTTCTGGCCCTTGGTACTGGTATCACCTCTGGGAATGCCAGCAAACTTCCATCCTCCCTGCAGATCTTCCCTAACTCCCTGAATCTACTTTGCACTATCTCAACCTCCTCCCTAGCTAGGTCGTTGGTTCCCAAATGTATCACTAAATTAGGTTTTCCTCCAACTACCCTTAATATTTCCCTTACTTTTGGGCCCACCTTCCCCACTGTCATCCCTGGCATACAAAACACCCTCCTGCTTGCATTTGGGTCCCCTTTCCTTCCCCAGTGAATACCCTTAATTATGAAGTCCCCTATGATTGCCACCCTTCCATCCCCTGCACCCCTTCTCCCCATTCTTCTTTTCTTACCTTCAGTACTAGCTGCTTCCCCACCTAACTGCTCCCTCTGCACCCTGCTGAACTTATATCCACATCCACTATTTATACCCTTATCTGTTTTTCCATCTCCCAATTTGCCCCTTCCCTTCTGACTATCTGTATCTGCTTACAGTATTCCCTTCCCTCTTCTTTAACTTTTCTCTCCCTCCCCCATCCACCACTCTATTTTGCCTGCCTCCTCTTCCATGCCCACCCTGATAAGTTCCATCTCCCCTTCCCTATACTCCTACTCTCAACCCTGGCTCAACCTGACCTCCTACCTCACCTCCTGCTGCCCTCCCTCCCTCCCTCCTTCTGGGCAGTAGTGCAAATCTATTCAATAAAGACACCTTTTTGTAATTTCCCACCCCTGATGCTACTCTCACATTCCCACCCCTTCCACTTGCCACTTGCCATTCCTCCCCTCGGGCTCCCTAATCCTCAGAGGAAGAGATATGCCTATATACTGGGTGCTCCTCCCCACACCCATCCCCTTCCTGATGCCCTCACTCCCCTGGGCATCACCCCTCTGTCTTAACCCCAAAGTGCTCTTCTTCTCTGACTTTCCACACCATCCTCCCCAGCTCTCATCTGAGCAGCCTTATTTCAGCCCTTAGCTGCTCCAGGCTCTTACACACAGGACATCCCCCTTTATTTCACAACACCCCCCAGAAAGACTGCTACCCCACAGCTATTGCAGTTTACCACTCTTCTACTTCCCATACATGTACCTATTCTCCCACAACCTCCCAGCCCAGCTTCTCCTAGCCTCCAGTTATACATAACTATAAAATAACACACTGGGTGTCCTCGACTTTGAACCCTTAGTGTGAATGCCACAGGGAGCAGCCACATAGCAAATGCCACTGAGAGTGATAGTTTTTGTTAAATATTAAAGCTGCCTGGGTGAAAAACAAACCTCCTAATTTATCCAATGATTTCTTAGAGGTCTTTAGTGTTTGTATTATTACTTGGCAAACAAATGTCCAACCTTAGGTGGCCAAGCACACTTAGACAAACCACTCTTGTCAGCCTCCTTGCCCCTAGCTACCTCCAAAGTCCATACATGCAGAACAGACACAATAACACTGGCCATCCTCAGGGTCAGGACTACGCTTGCCCAGAGATTGTTTCCAGTCATGGCCCCTGCCTGGTATAACACCCTACCATCCTTGGTCACTACCCACACCAAGCTTGGCCCTTTCAAAGTGGCCCTCAAAAATCACTTTTATGCCAAACATACCTGCATCTGTCTGTGCTAATCCAACTGCCATTTTCAAACCACAGCCCAGTCGCTAGTAAAGTGGGCCCACATCAAGACAAGGTCTAACATAAGACTGCTCCACTTATCCCCACCAGGGCCCACTATCATGTTTCTGCTCTATTGTTATTCTGTTTAGCTATCACTGTGTCTAAGCCTACACCACTGCTTTGCAAAGAATGTATGTAAGCAATAAAATTAATATCGGTACTCTGTATAGGTATGCACCAATGTATTGTAATCCTGCACTACTCCACTGCAAAATATGTCTGTAACTGCTTAGCACTGCAAAGGACTTATCTAACTGCTTAGCTAACACTCTGTATAGGTACGCATCAAAGTATTATATTGTTTAATCATGTTGGTACATCTACCGTCCAACCAGTTTTGTAACATTGTCTTTGCTGTACTACTGTCATGTCTGTATTTGTCATCCGATGAGGAGCCTTTGGAAATGAGTCCATGACTCAAAGGATTGTAATTCCGATATTCTAATAAATAAATAAATAAACTCTTTGTCCAGGTTTGTTTGGTCACAGGCGTTCAGCCATTTTGTGCACCATTTATCTTTGTGTGTGGTGGATGGTGGTTGCAGTGGTCCTCTGCAGTTTTGCAAAAATGTGAAGTTACCTACCAACATTATGTCCAACCATAGCTGTTTAAGCATACCTGGACAAATTCATTTGTGTGCAAACTGTGATTCTGTCCCTGTCACACTTTGTCCAGGTGTGTTTGGTCAGAGATGTTCATTTTGTGAACCATGTGGTCTTTGTTTGTGGTGCTGGTGGGGGGTTGGGGGGTTGCACGGATCCTCTTTGTTTTTGCACACCTGGACAAATTTGTATGCAAACTGCAATTCTGTCCCTGCCACTCTTTGTCCAAGTGGGTCTGGCCAGAGATACATAGATACATAGACAGTGTCGGCAGATAAGGGCCTATGGCCCACCTAGTCTGCCCATTTGAGCTTGTAAGTTCAGTTTGTTTTCCTAGAAGTCTATTTCCCCTTACCCCTGACCTCTAGAATTCCTTTATGTCTATCCCATGCATTCTTAAATCCCGTGATTGTTTCAGCCCCCACCACTTCCTCTGGCAGGGTGTTCCACTTGTCCACCACCCGTTCTGTGAAGAAATTCTTTCTCATGTTTCCTCTGAATCGTCCTCCCTCCAACTTCATCCCATGCCCTCTGATGTTCGGCTATTTTCTGCACCATGCAGTCTTTGTTTGTGGTGGTGGTGGGCAGTTGCGCTGGTTCTCTGTGTTTGCAAAAATGTTATGTTACCTGGCAACATTATGTCCGACTGTAGCTAGCCATGCACACCTGGACAAATTTGTTTTTGTGCAAACTACAATTCTGTCCCCGCCACTCTTTGTCCACGTGTATTGACATTTGGCCATTTTGTGCACCATTCAGTCTTTGTTTGTGGTGGTGAGGGGGTTTGCACTGGTCCTCTGTGTTTTTGCTGAAATGTTGTTTTGTAACGTTACTTGCCAACATTATGCCTGCCTGTAGCAGCCAAACAAACCTGGACAAATTATTTTATGTGCACACTGCAATTCTGCCCCTGTCACTCTTTGTCCAGATGTGTTTTGTCAGAGATGTTCGGTGATTTTGTACACCATGCGGGCTTTGTTTTTGGGGGAGGGGTTGCAATGGTCCTGTGGGTTTTTCAAATGCTGTTTGGATGTGCATCTTCTCTTTTCATCTTCAGTCTGTCATTTTCTACATCATGTGTGGCCTGTCTCCTTCACTTGATTGTATTGCATACCCTGTGCAGCTTCTGTACCACAGTCCATCATATTCTGCAGGATATGCAGTCTCCCAGGTACACCATATCCAGTGGAATGTGCAGCTCCTTCAGTACGCCGTATTGTGTGTTGTGCAGCCTCACTCCTTCACTTGATTGTATTGTGCATAATGAAGCCCACCAGGATGAAATGCAATGTCACAGTTTCCTGCATGACAAAAGGAACTAATTCCCAATGAAACTGCATTGTTTACTGCAGCAACTCTGCTGCAGCATTCTGCAGAATTGGGTTTAATCCTGGTGAGCTTAACTGCACCTAGTGTTGCCTCTCTACCACAGTCCATTTGTTTGATGTTGATACCCTTCTTGATCCCAGGAGTATTTTTCCTTAGTCAATGGATGTGGAACGCTTTGGTTTTGCTGTTTCCTCAGATCTGCAGATTTAGTTTTGTCTTCAACTTTCTTTTATTTTAAGAAATTAAAAACCATGGGAGAAGACCATGTATGTCTACAAACACACTGTTGAAAGATGTAGTGATTTCCAGACCACTGTCGGAAAAGGAAAGATCTCATCGTTACAGGGAAAAGTTGAAGACAGGCCCCAAACATTACAAAGAATATAAAAGGAAATCCAGGGCCCGTTCACAGGTGTACAGGGAGAATATGGATGAGTAGAAATGCACTATCCATTGAAAGAAAGAAAAAGAATGAATGAGGCAGTACAGACAGAAGCAGAAAGAACAACAGGCAACAGAGAGTGTAAAGTCCACTATGATAGCCAAAAGAACCACCAGGGCTGATGAACACACACACAAAAAAAAAATGCAACAAGTGCAATGGAGGAAACAAAAAAGAGAACAGCGTGCATCAATGGCTGCACAAAAAAAAGACATATCAATGAGAGAAGATATGCAAAGTACCAAGAGAGATGGACAGCAAAAATGGCTCAAGTTGCCACCACAACCAGCACCCCCATAGACACACCAACAATGCCACCACAGACCATTAATAACCCTGTCACACCTGATCCCTAATAAAAAGTACCATTAGGAAAGCAGTGCAAAGGGCACGAGCAGGGTCACTTCGATCATCATCATCATCATGCTTTGCTGCTACAATTGTCTGAATTACAGTTCCATCCATATGTACCTGTATGTTCAGATATTTCCAGATGCTGCACAATATATGTAAAGAGATTCCCTCTTTTATCCCAGAGTAGAATTGCAGGCAGGCAGAGAATTTCTCTGGAGATATCGAGGGCTGCTTGTGTGAGCTATGTGGTGTTAATGTATGGCAACACAATTTGGTGTCCCTTTTGTTCCTGGCAGCATTTTCCTTGTGCTCTAATTTCCTGTGCCCTAGGAAATTCTCCCTAAAGTGGGTAACCTAAAGAATTTCGTATTTGAATTGGCAAAAGGAGAAAAATGTGATACTGAGTGTGTGTTGTGTAAGTGGCTATTTTACAGATCACAGACTGTAAAAATTGGTCTCATAAAAATTGCAAAATAGAATGAGATGTGAGGACATTTAATAGCATACAGTACCAATTACAGGCTAGTCAGCCTAACTTTGGTGGTAAGGAAATTAATGGAATTATTACTGAAGAAATGGATTGTGGAATATCTTGAATCCAGTGGCTTACAAGATTCGAAGCAGCATGGATTCACTGGGGGGAGGTCATGTCAAACAAATATGTTAGATTTCTTTGACTGGGTGACCAAGGAATGAGATCAGGGTGGAGCGGTGAATGTGGCCTACCTAAATTTCAGTAAGGCCTTTGACACCATTCCACATAGGAGACATCATAAACAAGTTGGGCATCCTGGGAGTGGATCCAAAGGTGGTAAACAGGGTAAGGAACTGGTTGGTGGATAGGCAACAGATGGAGGTGGTAAATGGAGTTCACTTCGATGAAGGGAGGGTGACCAGTGGGGTGCCACAAGGATCACTGCTGGGACTGGTCCTCTTTAATGTCTTTATTAGTGACATTGCAGAGAGGCTAGAAGGAAAGGTATGCCTTCTTGCAGATGACACAAAGATCTGCAATAGGGTAGATATTCCAGGGTGGTGGAAAAAATAAATAGAGATCTAAGGAAGCTTGAGGAGTGGTCAAGAGTGTGGCAACTAAGTTTCAATGTGAAGATGTGCAAAATCATGCACTTGGAGCACAGAAACCCAGGGGTGGAGTACAAGATGGGGCAGTGGTACTGACAATCACCAAACAGGAAAGAGACCTGGAGGTAATCATATTAGATGACCTAAAGATGACCAAACAGTGTGACAATGCAGTGGGGAGAGACAGTAGGATGCTAGGGTGCATAGTGATGGTTATGACCAGCAGAAAGAGGGAGGTGGTGATACTGCTGTATAAATCTTCAGTGAGACCTCACCTAGAGTACTGTGTCCAGTTCTGGAGACCACATCTCTGGAAGGACATAGACAGAGTAGAGGCAGTCCAGAGGAGGACAACTAAAATGTTGCAGGGTCTGCATCAAAAGCCGTATGAGGAGAGACTAAAAACCTACATATGTACACCCTGGAGGAAAGGTGGGAGGGGGATATGATAGAGACTTTTAAATACCTCACAGGGTATAAATAATGTACAGTACAAGAAGGAAGCATTTTTCAGGAAAAAAAGATGCTCAAGAAAAAGGGGTTGTGCTATGAAGCTACAGGGGGTAGACTCAGGGGAAATGTGAGGAAGCACTTCTTCATAGAAAGAATGGTGGATGCCTGGGACAGCCACCCAGTGAAGGTGAGAGGAAAAAAACTGTAACAGGATTCAAGAATGCATGGGATAGACATAAGGGAACCCCACTGGTTAGGAAAGGGAGGGTAAAGCTGGAAATCAATTAGGGTCTGTGGTATTACAGAATGTAAGGAAATGGGAAGGCTAGGTGGGCCAAGTAGTCCTTATCTGCTGTTATATTCTATGCTTCTATGTTTCTAGCTGAATGAGTTCACACCAGTTGAGGTAGTGCACATGCATCTTTACAGTCATAATAAAATTAGAGCAAATGTCTCACCACTTCAGTGGATTTTAAACAATGTATAGGCTGAAGTGACACCCATGAAAATTGACTGCTTGAATTTCAGCAGATTCTGATTCAGACCATGAAACTATTCCAAACAATTCTGGGACTGAGCACAAAAAAACGGCAAATAAAAAACTCACCAAATCTTTGAAAGCGTTAATAATATACCTTATGTTGCCACTTAAAAAATGTTAAAGAAATCATACATGATAAGAGCATTGTGATTTTGGTGAATGGTGTTCCTAATTTCCTAAAGGAAAGGTTATTTTTTCTAAGGGAAAGACAATTTGGCAAGAAGTGGTAAAAGTGGAAAGTTAAAAGAGCTCTGCAATACTTAAAAAGACACAATTCTTTCTATGAGGATTTGAAAGTTGGCCAAATGGGTGAAATTGACACTGAGTACAGAATACTAGCTGCCCCAAAAAATGATTGGGATGGTCTCATCAAATCAAAACAAAATGTATAGTAGGAGTATGCCATTCACCCTTTCCATAGCTGGGACCCTGTAAGAAACAACATTGAATCTCTACCAAATGAAACACGTTGAATGTTGTGATGTCAGTATATGGGAGAATACATTGGAGTCATGGTGCTTTCCTAATTTTCTCCCATTTGGTACAAGTGAGCGTTTATATGTATGTGAGATCCATGTTCCTGGGACTGAATATTGAGCATCTATATTTCTAAATTCTTATATGGTAAGTTCAGAAGGAACACACAATACTTGTTTCATCTCCTTTGAGAGAGTGAAATATGTACCTTGTCTGCTGCAGTAACACACATTCTGTGTATGACTACAACACTTCATGATCCCACAGCTGCACAACTTCAATTACATTCTATTCAGCATGCATGGTGCAATAGAATACTGGTACCACAGACATTCAAAACTAATATATATGTTACATGAGTATGGTGCTGTCACATGATTTGTTACTCATGGCTGTACTGAATACAGCTAAGAAGCATTACCATACATCTTAAAGTGGGTAAATGAAGATGTTGCTGGTATATTATCAATGACGGTTAATGACATATGTTCTCTAGACACAGTGCATGTCTCTCAAAATTTTCATCACCATTTTAATGAACTGCTTAAGTTCATCCAGTCAAAGAATAATTCATCTCTTGGTATTGTTGAGCATTACTGTTAGAGAGTGGAATACTGAGCATGTGGTGTTCCTCATATACATATACTGTTATGGATTAAAGATGCACTGTATATTAATGACACTGAGGGTAAGGACATTCTGGCATTTATCATGCATTATGAATTAGTAGAATGAATGCTGGCTCCTGTTTGGCCCAGATGTCCTTTCAGCTGGGCTGTTATCCCAGCACAAGGGCCCAGCTGAAAGTAGCTCAACAAAAATATGTTTAAAATATACATCCAACATACTAAAAAGGACCCATTTCATAATCGCTATAAGGCAATCCAGGGAGTGCATTATAGTGGGCTAACAACTCTTCTCAGGTGGTGAAAGCACTCAGCTTCACCTCATGCTTCAGCCCACCTGAGGTGCGCCATTATCCCACCATAACACACCCCCTATCATGTCTTATTGCTTAAGTATCTGACATGCCAGCTTCCTGACCAGCATGACAATCCTACACTTGAGAAACTTGTAGAAAGGTTTCAGCTGCACATCTGTTGCAGGTACAGTTGCAAAAAAAGTGAAAGTGTGGTGGAAAGTGGTGCACAAGGTGTTGATTTAAGTTGCCCAATTGGGTCATTCCAACAGGCCATATGAACAACTTTTTCACTGCCATTAGCCACCATATGAAAACTAAATCCTCTAAGAGATTGTATTAATTTTCCCCAAACAGAAAGTGAGGCATTCATCAATGTCTACAGCCCAGTTTTGTTGCTGATGTGGCAGACAAATATACTGTAGATGTTCATTTTGTTGCTGACACTTCTATAGCTCTTGTATGATATGTGACATCATATATCACTAAGAATGAATAGAATTCTAAGAAAATGTCATGGTTTGATTCATTCACAAAGTACTTTTGTTGAGTAAAGGTCACTGTTGAGGAAGCACTAGGTTTGAATAAAGGGGGAAGAATTCTGTTATGATTGGGGAGATAGGAAACCTCCCGAATGAACCGCACTCTTGAGTGTGTACCAAATTAGAATTATAGGTATAGAATGTACTGTATCCCAATCTTTTTTAATATGTTTAAGAAGCTGCAGAATAAACTGTGGTCCTACCTGGTCATGCAGGCTTTTTGTGTTCATGAGCTCTACATTAATTCAGGAAATAACTTCCAAGGACACAGATTAAGGTGCAGTAGTGATTTTAATCTTTGTAAATGTCCAACATACTGATATTTTTAAGTAAGGATCATTCAGCAGCAAACTACAATGTACATTTCTTGACCTAGATACAGTAGTACACTCTTTGTTGAATTTTAACAATTCTATAAACTAGGAAATGTAATACAGTACAGAGGGTTCAGCTACAGGTCACTTCCCAGTTTAATCTCCTTCCCACATGCATGGCTCACACATGTATGTGTGCTGACATTCTGGCAGACAGAATATCACCTTCTTCAGTGCAAGAAATCCAGAAATGTACTGTACATTGTTTTTGCTGCTGTATGGTGCATTCTTAAAAACATCAGTGTGTTGAACTTTTACACTGATTAATTTCACTGCTGTGGTATGGACTGCTGGTTCCGCTTCCAGCTCATGTGGTCATTAAGTCAATCAGCTCTCCTGTTCAGTGGCCTGTTTCTAAATAAAACCATCAACTTTCACAACTATGTTTTACCTAACAAATCATGAAAAACTGTAGGAATATGATGCTGAACAAATCAAAGCAAAAAGAGAAACCTTTGGATGACTGCAAACCACGGACTTTCTCTGACCATGTGGACATGTCATCTGCAGTAGAAGCTTCTCAGTGTCTATGACATCTGGGGCTACATGCTATAGCAGTGACGAGGAGCCATTCAGCATTACTTTGAAGTGGCTCTTTCACCATCTTCAAAAATTTGGGTCCACAACTGATAGGCTGGAGGCAGCAGTAGTTGAGACATCTTGAGGACTGGAGGAGGTGAGTAAGCACATTGGTAAACTGGAGACTAGGTTCACAGAGACCTCAGAAGCCCTTGAGATGCAAAGCATAGATCTCCTTTTTCTATACTACTGGGATTGCAATCTGGTTGAAAAAATTGATGATATGGAGTTGTGCTCCCAGTGGGGCAATATTAGGATTAATGGCCTCTTTGATGGGACCAAGAGTGGCCCTATGGAACCCTTTTTAGAAACCCTCATAAGGAAGCTTTTGAGCTAGCCAGCAGGTAAGTTTTTAAATATTGTTAGGGCACACAGACCTCTCAGCCCTAAGCTGACTGACCTGAGGCACAGCTGTGCTCAGTCATCCTTAAATTCCTTGACTGATGACTGAAAACCAAGGTTCTAACTCAAGCATAGAACAAAAACAAGATTGTGTTTTGTGACTTTTATTTATTCTTTGCATGACTTTACACCCTTCACTTTGTTGAAATGTATGACACTGCTGGTATTCAAAAAGAGCTAGCTACGAAAAACATGAAAATGCTAATGCCTTGACCTTTTTCAGAAATACTTGGTGATAAGTGGAAGAACGCAAGGGTATGTATTTGTGGGGTGATCTGGGAGGGAGAGATATGTTCTGTCAGATGGACCAGAAACAATAGTGCCACCATGATGCAGATCATAAATAATATGATGCACACGTACACCCTAGAGGGGTGACTGTTGTTCTCCCTAACATGGTTAGTATTATTTGCTGAGTGGCACCTATTTGAAGTCCCCTGTGTGATGCCAGCTCCTGCCTACACAGCCCAAAATCACATTATAGTTCTAATGCATCATTAAGCCTAATTTCAGTCTGGAAGTGTGTAGTGATGCTCAGACAGTGGTGTGATGCATTGCATCTGATTTTTGAGAGGCTGGAGGGAGGCATGGAATCAGGGGTTGGGTGGCTGAGCCTGGCATCTTCCCCAGTGGTGTGCTGCTCTCCTGTCCTGGAAACAGCTAAGCAGGAACATCCATCTGAGGCCTAATGAGCTGGCTATTGGCATAAACTATGATACTGTGACTGTGGATGGGGGGGCACAACTGGGGACTCATGGGTCTCCCCATTTCTGTCTGTAATGGTTGGTTGGGTACATTGGCAAGCAGTTGTCCTGGGCTCTCACCCTAAGGATATACATAAAATGCAGGAACAGCTGCATCAGTAAGCCTGTCTGGAATAGCCAACTGGGGGCAGGGGCTGGCTGTTTTAGTTGTGTGTACATAGTTGTTGTTGTTTGTTCATTGTGGTTAGGGTGTCATGTTATCTTTTGATTGGTCTGTTGGGGACCCTCTACCCCAGCTTGGAGTACTCTAATTTAATAACATGCCAGAAGGGGAATTTGTGATGTACAATGTCCAGGGATTAGATAACCCTGTAAAAATGCACCTGAGCCCTACAACAGTTACAAAAGGTAAATGCACAGCTTGTTCTCTTACAGGAGACCTACCTCATGGTGCTGGAACACACAATGCTAAAAGGGCAGTGGTGATGGCAGTCCACTCCTCTACATATCTGGAACACCCCCATAGGAACAGGGTTTCAATCCTTCTTTGTAAAAACTGTCCACTAGAAGTGTGCAAGGTTACACCAGACAAACAAGGGTGCTTTGTCTGTTTTCAAGGTAGTGACCCTGTAAGTAGGTGGCATACAGTGCCAGGAACAATACTAAATTACTATGCCCCTAACCATGAAAGAAAAAACACTGGTTTCTTACATAAAACCCTACTGGAACACACTATTTCCCCGGGACAATGTATCTGGTTGGAGGGGACTTTAATGGGGTACTTCACCCACCCTAGATAAATCCACAATTGGAGAAAACATCCCTAGCCACATAGGCCAGTGCATGCAAAGGTTGACAAGGGAGTTAGGCCTAATAGAGGGCTGGAGCTTTTTACACCCCACAGTGTATGATTATATCTGCTGATCACAACCCCTCTAGGTGTATTCTTGCACTGATTACTCCCTGCTGTCATAAAATTAGGTTCACTCCACAGAGAGACATGTGATCCAGACCTATACTTTGCCCAATTTCTCTCCAGCAATCTTGGAGCTCATGTTAGCCCTGTTACACAAATCCCCAAGCCAGCAGTTATATGTTTCATTGCTCACTACTCAACAATATATGGAGTTTGTAGAGGTTTTTACCATGGATTACCATACCATCGACCCTAATGCAAACTCAGCAGAGTCATTCTAGTGGGATAATCATCAGAAGCCAATCCATTAACTTTGCTGCAGGATTAAAGAAAAAAGCCTGCCAAGGAGCAACTAGAGCTAGAGTATTCACAACAAGCACAATTTGGGAACTGGTCTTTAAACAGTAACTCCCTTGAAGGTGTCCAATATTCAGATCACATAATGTAAATGCAGGAAGTTCACAACATTCTTCTGCATCAATAAAACACTTTAGTGTGTTGAAATCCCACTTCTTTAATACAATTTCAGCCCCCACCCCCCCACGTTTCCCTCCTAAGAGCTTGTTCCTGGGGTATTTTACAATCTGTTTAAAACAGAAAGATAGTTTTAATTTAAATTCATTATACTCAGATTTAAAATATTCTCAAAACACAATATTTTTAATTATTACCATAAACTTTTTGTCTACCAAATTACTTCATGTATTGTGCACATGATTTCAGTAGTCAAAAACTTTTTATCCTATAAAAATAAATACAAGATACAAATGTATCCTTCAGTTCACAGAAAAACACTGAATTTGATAATATTTTTTCTCAGTATTTGCAAAGGAAGAGGGGGGAGGTACCTAAAACAAACAGTAGAAACACTCTGGATACAGAAGTTGATACCAGCCCATTTACAGAAGAAAGGGTTCTGAAAGAACTCTTAAAACTGAAGATGGACAAAGCAATGGGGCCTGATGGGATTCATCCCAGAATTCTAAAAGAACTAAGGGTAGAACTAGTGACACCACTGACTACACTCTTTAACAAATCATGGGAGGATGGGGTGGTACCCGAGGACTGGAGGAGGGCAGATGTGATTCCCCTTCACAAAAGTGGGAGCAAGGCAGAAGCAGGAAACTACAGACCTGTTAGTTTAACCTCAGTGGTAGGGAAAATGATGGAATCACTTCTGAAGGAAAGAATTGTTGAGTATCTAGAGGCCCGAGGGGCACAGGACCCAAGGCAGCATGGATTCACAGCAGCAAGGTCATGCCAGACAAATCTGATAGATTTCTTTGACTGGGTGACCAAAGTAGTTGATCAGGGAGGGGCTGTGGACATGGCCTACCTAGACTTTAGCAAGGCATTTGACACAGTCCCACACAAAAGATTAATATACAAGTTAGCCAGCCTGGGAGTGGGTCCCAAGATGACAGCCTGGGTAAAGAATTGGCTGGAGAATAGGACACAGAGAGTAATAGTAAATGGAGTTCACTCTGAAAAAGGGGTTAGTAGTAGGGTACTGCAGGAGTTCAGTATTGGACCGGTCCTCTTCAATGTCTTTATAAGCGACATTGCAGAGGGACTGGAAGGAAAAGTATGTCTCTTTGCAGATGACACAAAGATCTGCAGTAGAGTTGATGCACAAGGTGGGGTGGAAAAGGATGAGAAGGACTTGGCAAGGTTAGAGGAATGGTCAAATGTATGGCAGCTTAGATTCAATGCTAAGAACTGCAAGGTAATGCACCTGGGAAACAAAAACCCAGGGGAAGAGTACACAATGGGGGGTGAGATACTAACAACAACAAAAATGGAAAGGGACCTGGGGGTAGTCATATCAGATAACCTAAAGATGGGCAAGCAATGTGAGAGGGCAGCAAGGAGGGCTGAGGGGATACTGGGATGCATAGGAGAGGCATCACCAGTAGAAAACAAGAAGTTATTATCCTCTGTACAGACAGCTGGTGAGACCCCATCTGAGTACTGCGTGCAGTTCTGGAGACCCAATCCGCAAAGACATAGACAGGATGGAAGCTGTCCAGAGGAGGGCAACTAAAATGGTGCAGGGTCTGCACGGAAGACATATGAAGAGAGACTTAAGGAGCTTAATATGTATAGCCTCGAGAAAGGAGGAGAGGGGACATGATAGAAACTTTCAAGTACCTCAAGGAATCAACAAAGTCCAAGAGGGTAGCATCTTTCAAAAAAGAGGTGTGCAAGAACAAGGGGCACAATTTGAAGATAGAAGGGGGCAGCTCAGAGGTAATTTAGGAAGTATTTTTCACAGAGAGGGTTGTGGATGTGGAATGGCCTTCCAGAGGAGGTTGTGGAGTCAAAATAGTGGTGGAATTCAAGCATGCATGGGACAGTCATAAGGCAATTCTAGGGGGTGGGGGTAGGAAGAAGTAGGCTGCTGGTTAACTAGGATCTGCTGCTTATCCATCAGGTAGGGAAATGGGCAGACTGGGTGGGCCAAGTGGTCCTTATCTGCCATCAAATTCTATGTTTCTATGTTTCTATTGCTGTTGTTAACATCAGTATTAAACTTGAACCCCCCATAACCATGCATACCTTGGGAAATGTTTTAAATGTTCTTATGCCTTTGAGTCACTGCCATATGGCGTACTGCGTGGTTAAAACCACATAACAATTTGGCCCTACAAAACAAACATACTCATTTATTTAACTGGCTACCTGTTCTTTCAATGTTTTCAATACACTCCAACAATATTACCTTCTCAACTTTCAGGAGCCAGAATTTAAGTCCTTTACTGCGACTCGAATCTAAATCACTTATAAGCCTACTAAAACAGTGAATGTTTGTAAGCCGTGGTAATGGTGTTTCCCGAGTGCTCAAACAGTTCCCTCTGGACGCTGCTCTCTTGAGCTCGCTTGGATTTCCCGTGGGAGTGATGTATCACTCTGTGTGACTCTCATGATGTGAAAGTGTTGCTGATCAACTGTACACTTATTCCCTAAGGAAAGGCAACAGATGCGGTAGTCCAAGCCGCTCTTATTTAGCAAAATCAAACTACGGTCAGCGTTTTTTAACATGATGTGCTATTGCTATTTCAATACCTAATAAAAGGAGACTGAGTTAACCTGACAACACATAATAACAATAGCATACAAATGTTTTAACATCACTTCAAAATTCAAAGTTTGACCTAAATGTACTTTTAATGGAAGTACGTTTAATTATATTATGAATGACTTGACCATATAGAAATTGAATTATAGTCTTATTATTAAATTATGTTTTTATTTATTCAAAGCTACAGAGTGCCTAATATTTCCTACTAAACGGAATTCATTTATCTCCCTATGATTATTTAGAAACATACTTGCCAGTTACATTCTAGATTCATGCCTATTGTGGGTTCTAGTGTTTTTAATAAAAATATTCATTTCATCTCTATCTTTTCTAGTAATTTTATATAATTACCACCCCTAGAGAATTGCCTGCTGAATCTGAATGCAGAGCAAAAGATTACTCTAAACTCTGAGGTGAAAAAGAGAGTGGAGATGCATCAAACTCAATTGAAAGAGCAGCTGTTGTATGCAAAAATGAAGGAAACCTTGTGGTACTCCAGACAGCATTTCTACAAGTCCAGTAATAGGGCAGGCAGACTACTGGCAGCTGTGTAGGGAGGCAACCAGTCAGACGGTTCTCTGCATTCAGCAGCAGGGGGAACTGGAGGTTATAACTATGGGTGTGCAGACAGTTCTTATTTAAATCAGACCCCCCCCGATCCAGCCCTCACTCCAGAACTCATATAAATAAGGACTCAGCCACAGGAATCTGGTTCCAATTCCTTATTTATTTATTTTACTTTTATTTCACAATTTTTGTACAGGAAAGGCACATCAAGCTAAAACTCATTTCTAGGTGCATCCAAGGAGTACTGGGAAGTTAAGTGACTTGCTTAGGGTCCAACAGTGTACAAATGGTGGCTGTGGTATTCCGACCCATGCCTCCAGGTTTATCCAGGAGCCCTTTAATGAGAGCATCAAAAAACTGCAGCCAGGATTATGGAGTCAGAGACTGGAGGCTTACATTATCAGTCTCTCTCTCTACCTCATGCCTTCATTGTTGGCATGTGTGATTGAAGGGTGCAGCAGTCCTGCATTTCCACATTTCCATCTGGAAATGCATTCTGTTGCATAAGCAGCCAGGACAATTCTACATTAGGGGGTGGAGTTGAGGCTGAGGCGGTAGAACAGACATGAAGCAGAGGTTGTCTGACAACCATGGGGCAGGGCTAAGCACCATTTGAAAATAAGTTTTGTAAATAGGCAAACCAAGGACATTTGCTCAAGAGAAGTGAGTCCTTTAAATATGTGACTTTGACACTGGCAGTGGGGTAACCCTGAAGTTCCTAATAAGGGTCAGATTTTTATGGTTCACCATCACTAATCTCTTTGGCAATTATTAGAAGTGCTCTGTGAGTCAAACAGTGTGAGTGATTGGCTCCAACAAGTGGAGGAGCAGCTGGAACAACTGACCTCTGAGGTCAAGCTTGGTGACAATCAGTATAGATTGCACTGGTGGTAGTACTTGTTAGGGGTGGGTGGATTGTTCCATGACAAACTGAACTCCCTCCAATCCAGGACTTTCTCAAGGACTTGAGTCAATAGAGATCCAGATGCCAGAGTTCAGCTCCCAGTCTGTTAGTGAGCTGTGGTTTTCACTTTCAGTACTTTTTTATGCACTTTGCTGCCACTTTCCCTCTCACATTTCTCATGAATGCATTACATGACTGGATGAGTGGAGGCAGGAACTGGAGGAGGTCACCTAAGGTGGCTTTTTAGCTGCTGCATCTGGCCATGCATTGGTGGTATCTTGTTAAGAACATAGCTAGGTCTGTAGTATCGCAAGTTTTGTGAGCCATTTCTGTCTGTCGGCATTTCTATGTGAATCTGCAGGTGATCTGGCTCAACATGTTGGTCTGCCTTTGTGGAGATCAGTTGTGAGATAGGCAACAAGAGATATGGAGGGACTGAGAAAGCAAGCAAGATCAAGGGAAAGTGGGATTCTAAACATTTTAAAGAGAGATTGTGACTAAGAGAAAAAGAGAGAGGCTGGGCAATCAAAAAGCATGTAAGAGAGAATAGATAGAGACAGACAATGCAAGACTAGAGAGATAAATATATCAGGATAGAAACAGAACAAGAAAAAGGGAGCTCTCAAGAGAGAAATACTGTAAGGCAGCATTGGACTTCCGAGTGCCTCTTTCACAGCAGCACTACTTAGTTACTGTACAAAAAAATGACGGCCAAACACAAGGAAAACAAACTCTAGCCAGAGCCAATATGGCTGTTATAAGCTACCAGATGACCAAAGGTAGACGTGTGTGTAGAAAATATTGAACACCTGGGGGTAACTTGGCCATTTTTGGAGCTGTTGCACCACTTTTTCAACATGGCCTTTTTGGGAACCCACCTCATGAAGAGTGCCAGTGTCATTTTGCTCACCTGTCCCTAAAGGTGATTTCGCAAAGCCACTGCAACATTCTGCGCCACAGTTGTGAAAACATGTCTCTGGCAGAATGTGAAAAATGGCAGCTGTGCTGTTAAAAAGGAGGTGTGCAAAAATGGCAATGTTGAAAATCAGGAGTGAAAATATAAAAAATTGACAAAGTTAGGAGTGTGCTTAGAAACTACACAATGCACGCTCATAATGCAGTCATTTTTTGGAATTATTTCACCAAATTTGCAACATGATCTTTTTGGGACCCCACCACATGAACGGTAGCACTGTCATTTTGTTAATTGGTACCAAAAGGTGATTCTGCACAGTGACTGCAAAATCACCTTTTGGGACAAGGTAATGAAAGGCCAGTGAAAGTGTTCACAAGGTGGGGTCCCAAGAATCCTATGTTGAAAATTGTGGGCCAAAATTCCAAAAAATGGCTGCTTTATCAACATAAGTTGAAAACCCCATTGACTGCCAGTATAGCATGCTTACCTTTGATTCTTCAGCTTGCGGTTTGGCTTTGAAGAATGCAGGCATCTCCCGGTCCAGAAAAGATGACAGCACTGACCTCCAGAGGTAAGTATGGGGTAAGAGAGGGGGTGCAGGAAGGTGAGTGTTCAGTGGGAGGGTGGGGAAGGGAGGGGGACTGGGATAACGATGAGGGACAATTTTCTTTTTTACAGGGGAAAAAACAAAACACGTCGGGGGACGCTTTTCTTTATTTACAGAAAATTTTTACAGGGAAATAGAACAAAACATGTCAGGGATGGTTTTCTTTATTTACAGGGCAAAAAAGCATATATTTGGGCACACTGGGGTAGGCTCTCAGTGTGCCACATGAGTTGGGGGTACATGATGCTAACACAGGGATTGGGCACCCCGATATTGGTGCGGGGATGGGGAATGAAGGGAGCGGGGAGGACAGCAGCAGTGGGAGGGTGTGGGAGGAGTGTCATTTGAAAGACGGTGGTGATGACACACCTGTGCATGCATGGCACTTGTGCATGTGTAGTTGCTATGAATGGCATGTTGCCATTCGCAACATGGCAGCACCAGCAAACTGCACATGTGCATGAGTTGTGCATGTGATGTTCTTGCCCTGGAATGCAGAAGTAACAGTCAAAAGAGTGCAGCTGTTATTCCGTAGCGGCCGATCATGGCAGAGTATTTCAAGCTCCATTGGACTTTCAGAAGGATACTTACAAAAATCCAGTGGAAGTTTCCACAATCAGCCATTTTTGTTAGATTTGATCAATCCCAAAACAGCTGTAGGCTCTGCCCACAGCCATAAAAATAAAATAAGCTGGAGAGAGAGAGAGAAAGATTGAAAGAGAGAAATAAGGAACAACATAAAAAGGGAAAGGGAGTCCTCAAAATATACATACAGTACTAAAAACACTCAGAAGCAGCACAGGGATGGGGAGAGACAGAGGGTGGGATACACTGAAAGAACTAAGAGAGAGAGAGAGAGAGAGATCAGTAAGAAAAATCAAAGAGAGTGCATTATGTGCTGCTGTGCTGGGCCCAGGCAGTTGTGTCAAGGGAGGCCACAAAAGAACTATTGTATGTTGTTGACAGTGCTACATGTGTTGTTGTTGTCCCAACTCCTTTCCACATCAGCAGTTCTACTTTATTTTTCATACAAATAATTATATGAGGTATTCCCTTTGCCCCAGTGTGTCGAATACTACAGAGAATGTATGCCCTATTATGCCTTTCAACACATCTATTGACATTTTTATGAAAAATTAGAACCAATCAGGACTAATCAGAACACTCTCGTGTTTCAGTTCTTATTTAATAAGAGTCAGAACGTCTCCAAGTTCTCCCAGCCCTAGTTATGGCTCAGATACAGTGCATATTGCCCACCACTATACAGACAACTACTAAAAACACCTGGATATACAAGAGAAGATGGAGAGGTATGGGAAATATTGCAACTCCTTTTTCAAAATGAGACATTAAATGAAATATTGGAGGAGGCAGTGTGGGAGATGGATGCTCCCATAGTGCAGGAAGAAGTGCACCAACATGACTTGAAAACAGGGTATGGATGGCTGGGCATTAGAATTCTATAAACTGTTTTCAGACACATTGGTAGCAATTTTAACTGAGGCATGCTTAGATACCTATGGTCCCTAAAGCAGGACAAGATGTGACACGTTGTAATGTATAGTACCCCAACTCCTTACTGAATGTTGATATGAAGATTTTCACCTTAGTTCTAGCTCACCAGTTTCAGATGTTCATGGGATCCCTGGTTTATCCAGACCAGACTGGATTTGTTAATTGGAGATTGCTTCTTGGAAACATTCACAGATTACCAAATCTCATCTCAATCCAGAAACACTCTCAATTTTGCTCTAGTGGTCTCTATGGACCCAGACAAAACATTCAGCTGGGTGAACTGGGGATTCACTGTAGGGCACTGCAAGAGATGAGGGCCAGGGAAATATTTTGCAGATGTATAAGAGAGCTAGGTACTGTTCTTCAGCCCAGGTCACAGTCAAGGTGAATGGGGTACTATCTGAACATTTTTATCTCACAAGAGGAACAAGAAATGGGGCCTTCCCTTCCCACTTCTTTTTGCCCTCTGCATAGAGCCACTGGTAGTGGTAGGGTGGTGGAATTCAGAAACACAGGGGATTCAGGGGGAGATACAGAGCATCAATCAATCAAAATCTTTATTTATCAAGGCAAAACATGTTGAGAAGAACTCATTTACAAGATGGACCTGCACATATAAAAAATGACAATACAACATTCAGGTGTCATGGGGAAAGGACTAATATGATACAATACATCAATAAAGTATCTCTCTTTGTAGACATTTCCCTGTTTCATCAGCCCTCCCCAGAGTCATCAGTGTCAGCACTAGATATGTGGTGAAGTTTTAATTTGCCAGCAAAGTTGCTGTGAAATTACAAAAATTCACATTTGTGGAGCTTTGCAAAGTTTTCCCAGACCTCAGTAATTTCAACTTCACCTGAGTAGTGAAGTTTTCACTGCCAAGTGTGAAGTTTTTGACACAAAGTGCAGAATTTTGCCCACAAAATTCCACACGGTATTGCCAAAATTCCACACTTCACTGCAAAACTTTGCAGATCAATCTGCATGCCAGGAATTACATGAAATTCATGGATTAATTCGCAGAGTGAATTTTCCTGACTTTACTGATCTCTTGCTGGCACTATTGCAGGACCTCAAAACATATGGTAAGGTCTTGGGTTATAAGATAAACCTGGATTAATTAAATGCTATCATACTGAGAGGCTCATGCCTAGTAGGCTTCCATACCTCTTTTCTTTTAAATGGGCTCCAAATAATGTGATGTGGTATCTGAGAGTCTGGTTATCCCATAATCTATCATCTTTATTCTGACTTAAGTATGAAAAACTACTGGGAGAGATAAAAGTGGACATAGCTGTATGGGAGTTGTTACTCCTGGGCCTGGGAGGCAGAATAGCAGCCTTAAAAATGAACATCTTGCTGTGGTGTCTGTTCTTCTTTCAGGCTTTGCCCATATAAATACCACAACAGCACCCACAGACACTGCAAAAGATGTTTCTTAAATTCATGTTGGCATCAGAAACACACACACAGTTAATAAAAAGGTGATGACCCACTCTGGAGAGTAAGGAGTCCAGGTGATGCCAGACTTTCAACTGTATTACTAGGCAGCCCAAATAGCTCAATTGGTTATGCAGGTAAAACAGCAGGGAGACATGGGCTGGCTGGAAATAGAGGCAAAATCTCCACAATCTGCTCCTTTATACACGCTGCCCACAGTCAAACTGACATCTCAGGTAAGGAATGTGGTTGGGAGTCCCTTGGATAAAACATAGTCTCAGGATGCTACATAAGGCCAGATCAGTAACAGAAACCCAGCATGACATTGGTCCTTTCACCATTATGACTAGTGATCCAGAGTTTCATCCTGCAAGGATTGCCCCATGTTTTAGATGAAAAAACAGAAGGGCCATGACTATGTACAGTCAGTTGCTGAAAGCAGCTGTTTGTCTCTCCATTGGATTGATGCAACAGAAGTTTGGTCCCACTCAAAGTGACTTTTATGAATGCTGCTAAGTGAGGCACTATTTTTCCATTGAGTGATACCTTTCCAAAGTATTGGGGGAAGCAGTATCTAGAGTATATTGAACCTTGCAGGTCACTGTCCATCTGGAGATCCTACTGGTCAAAACAAAATGGGAGACAGAAGCTAACCTTGCTTTTACAGAGGAGGAGTGGAAGAACCTGTGGGAGAAAAGCTGAAGAGTAACTATCTCCATAGGCTACAGAGAATTCTGTTGGAAGCACTTCGTCCATACTTTAGTGTCACCCAACACTTTGGCAAGGGTTTCTCAGGATTATACTGGAGAGGGTATGGACTACAAGGAACACACATTCACATCTTTTGGGATTGTCCCAAGCTTTTGGAATGCGGGACAAAGGCACACAGGGCAGTTTCCTAGATGAAGGAGGTCCTCATTCCTTACACCTTTAAACACTTAGTCAGGGGGTACTGATTTCTAGAATGGGCCAAAGTGCTATACAGAGGTTGTTTAGAGCCCTGTGTGCAGCTGTTCTTAACGGTATCACAATGGCCTGGCTTCAGGCAGCACCTCCCTTAGTGGATGCCTGGGTGGCCAGAGTTAAGAAGATGAGATTTACCGTGTGGCTTATATCACAACTACACTGAGACTGACTTTGAAAAATCATGAGGAACTCTGGGCTTCTTGGGGGAGATATGGGGGAACCACTTATGACTCAGAAGAGTGGTCAGACTCTAAATTGTGACCCTCTGTCTGGTGAAACTGTGTAGCTAGGAGGAATGCGAGGGGTGAGACCCTGCACTAATGCATCGAAATGTGTTGGTCCTGATGTGGGGGGTGGGACCTGTCCCCTCAAATGTGAGCAGGATAACATACAGTAGCTAATACAAGAAATAAAGCTTATGTTTTTTGTCAGATGAAAGCCAATCACTTTAAAGTTTTACTGAGGGTTATAATCAGCCTATGATAGTTTGGTTTGTTTTATGTCAATGTTGGGGTCATTGTTGTCCCCACATGGTAATTATCTGTCTCTGCATTCACTGTACAGAGACTTTGAAAATTCACAGGAGAGTAGTAAAGTGAGGCATTCTGTAACCATAGCCTTCTATGAATGTAACGTAGCAGGCAGTATAATCTACATTGTATTGATGAATGCTATGTTGCTAATAAACCTGGCAGTTTAGTCTAGAGGTTAGAGTAATGAGCTGTGACCGAGCTTGGTACACCCAGCAGACCAGACCTGAGTTTGATTCTCACAACCTCCACTTGCATACTGTGTGACTCTAAACAAGTCACTTAACCACCCAGTGCTCCCAGGTCACCCCTGAAAGCAGGCACATGTGCCTAGTGGGTCTTACCTGGTTACCAAAGACTAAAATAAAAACCCGGGTTTCAAAATTGATTACTGTTGCACCTTAATCTGTATCCTTGGAAGTCTGAATTGTTGTGGAGCCCATGATGAACACAAGAAAGCCTGTATGACCAGCTAAATACCATAGTTTTTTTTCTGCAGCTTCTTAAACATATAAAGCAGTCAAACTGCCTCCACCAATCAGAGGACAGCATTACAGTACCTCTTGCTGCCTCACACTCTGCACAGCTGAGTTCCACCATGGTGACTCTCACTTATCACTGATTCTTGTCAGAATTGCCATGGCAGAATCAGCTGTGAGAGAAATCCCAATTCAAACAAGTCAGTGTTTTTAACCACTAAACTTCCCGATGAACAGTCAGCAGCAGTGCATTCAATTTAACAAGAAAACTTAGGGGGAATTCTCACCACAGTCTATCAAATGAGCACTCAGGTCTTAACTCTTCATTAGCTAATCAATACAATGCTAATAACAGTTCACAGCAAGAGTTAAAACATTTTGTTAAAAAATAAATGAAAACGTTTTACAGTGTACCTCACAGTTTAATTTTTTCACATGCTTTAAAAAACACTGCTCTGTTTATGGTACTAGTAAACCTCCAAGATGTTGGCAAAACCTTAAAAAAATGAAAAGCTTTTATCCTCAGTTACCCCCTGCCACCACCATACAGGCAATGCTCTGTTTCCAAATGCAGAATCAAAAACATACTGCTAAAAGTGTTGTGCAGAATTGAAAACATAAAAGGTTTAAATAAATGAAAAAGTTTTATCCACAGTAAGTCAAGCAGCATACGAACATAATGACATCTGATGGAATGTACCACTACAATATGAAACAGTGGATAAGAGTAGCAAAAACGACACAGATAAAACTAACAATCTCAGCAAAATTTGTGATCTTTTGGGCTGGAGACAGTTTGACTGCTTCATAATATATTAATATGTATACTTACGATTGTATCTTATGAGATAAGAAGGTTATCTTTTGCTGGTTTGGGCTGACAGAACTGCTCAGCTTCACTTCATTGTCCTCTTGCCCAAACCAGTATGAGATAACATTCTTATCTCATAAGAGACAAACATAAGTATACATATTAATATATATTAACAATGATTAATACACATGCAGTACCTATGGTTCTAAGATATAATTTGGTACACATCCATGACTGTGATACACTCTGGAGGTTTTCTACCCTCCCATTGTTCACAGAAGGAATAGACTTGCTTGCAGAAGCTATGGAAAGATCCTGCAGCAAGCAACAGGTCTCTCACATCACAATTGTTGTCGACAGGGTTGAAAACTCTGTCCCATTGTGAATGTGTAGCATTATGAAGCTATTGACTATTTGTTTAGAGCATGCCTGTGTGACAAATCAGAGGCAACACAGTACTTAAACATCAACCACAAATAGAACAGGAAATGTATGTTGAAATCACATGATCTGATTGAAGAGATTACTACACATAGGCCATCTTCAGCAAATACATTTTCTAAAGGACAACCTCTTCGATACCTACCACCCAGAGTGCCACACTGAGATGGAGAGCATGTGTTGGTTTGAAGTCATACAATGGTATGATTTCAAATCTGTTTCAGAATTTAACACTGCAGAAAGTATCTAAAGTTATAGGTGTTGATGGTAGTCTTGTAAAAAGACACAAACCTTGGCAGATTGACCATTGCAAATTATCTCTGAAATCACCAGAGAAAGAAGAGCAGTAATATTTTGCAGTACTATTCCTGTTTAGACCGTGGAGACATGAGGGTTCTTTGAAAACCAACTCTGATACTTATGAGAAGCAATTCATAGTCACATGTGAGACCTTCAAATCTAAAAAAATGAGATGCACATCAAAAGATTAGATTTAGGGAAACAACAGCTGGAGAAAGCTAGAGAAAAACTGGATGACGATACCCAGAGAACGTCTGAGAAAATTGTGATCTAGAGGCAGAGGCGGCATTAGGTGACCCACTTCCCATCATTGATCCCACTGCGTTGATAACTGAGATTGAAAGAGCAATGCAACAAGCATGTGGATCAGAAGTAGACATTTCTGAAACAGAACAGCAGATAAATTCACTACAAAAAGTTGTTTATGAAGACCATGCATGTTGTTTGTCATTGTATCAGCACCAACAACTCCAATGTTATTGTGACAAACACAGTCCTCTGTGGCCATTTGTCAGTGGTTCTTCTGCTACAGAAAATCTGTGCAAATATAAGAAAACATACTGGAGTGCCAAAGTCTACTGTTGTGACTGCAGCAACTGGACCTGCAGTATATAATATAGGTGGAGAAACTCTATACTGGATGTTATGCTACCAGCTGAGCAAGGGAAAACTGGCAAGTACTGCAGGTTGTCATTTGACATTACAAGTGACCTACAGTACATCTCTGATAAAGTAAAGCTCTTGATTGTGGATGAGATTAGTATACTGCGCTACAGAATATGTTCACTCCATTTAAAGTTTGCTCTTTCATCTATTGCAATGCATTTGCATCCATCAATTTTAGTGCTCTGCTGATCAGGTGTAATTGAACACCATTGTAACCACGGCATCTTTTTTATTTTGCTGTTCTTTTAATTTAGTGATTTTTCTAGATCAGTGAACATGATGGAAATTAAAGGACAGTGAACCTTACATGTAGTACAGTAGTTTTCAATGTATTACTTGTCTTCATCCGCTTGAAATTGCAAGAAATTGTAGGCACAGATGATCTTGGCTTTTCTGGCAAATACATAGCTTTTGGTGACCTACTTCAACTTGCACCACTGAACAGAAAATGTGTATTTTCTAGCACCATTGTTAAAGAATCTAGAAAAACAATTGGGTGCATTGGTGTAATAAACCTATAGAACATATTCCACTATGTTGAACTCACTCAAAATATGTGACAGCATAATGCTCTACAGTACAATGCTATTCTAGTAGAGGGACAAATTGAAAATGTGTAACCTTCTAGAGTTGCTATTCTAAATACATGTGCTAGGCAAAGGAGTGAAGTCCATTACTGAATCATGTAATGTAGTCAGTAATCTATCTACTGATGGGACACAGATTGTGTGTTTGATTCCAAAGTATAAACAGTATGATAAATGTAATCAGTTAATGCTTGAAAAAAAAATCAACAACAACCAATGGTACCACTGACATTCATTGATTTAATTAATAGAGTTTGCTTAGGTCCAAACCTGAGGTCCAAGATGGGTGAATGTTTAAAAAAGTTGAACATAGATGTCTCAAAAACTGATAGTACTGATGCTCTGTAAAAATGCATGTGTGATGCTGCATTGGAATCTTCTGATATTGGATGGACTAATCAGTGGTCCAATGGGAAACATTGTTGACTTTCTACACACTATTCAGAGAACAATTGTTGAAAGATTGTGGTGAAATTTGACAACCTTGAAGATCCACATAGCAATGGAAGATTTAATGGGAAATTGCAGCTTGTGAAAAACTTCTATGTAACTCAAAAACAGTTCCTTTCATACATTGCTTATGCTGTCTCTATTCACAAGTCAGAAGGTTTGAGTCTCAATGCTGTAAATATTGACATACAACATTTTGACTTTAAAGATGGGCTGAGCTATGTTGCATTATCACACATCAGACGTCTAGCAGGTTTGTACATAATTAATGTTGCATACAAAATATGTGCAGTGATGAAAATGCATTATAGAGTACAATTGTCTGTTGACTTCATATCAACCACATATGCCTTTGTTTCCTGTAGTTACTGATATGGTCATGGCTAAGACTTCTTTAGTCAAGATAATAGTGGAGGAAACAGGAGAGAGTAAAAGGGCAAGATGAAGGGAGGTGACAGTACAAAATGGAAAGACATGTGTGCAAATGCTCGAAGTCTGGGGAACAAGATGGCAGACCTAGAGGCCACCATGGCAGGAGGAGACCTGGATATAGTAGCAATGGCAGAGACCTGGTGCAATGAAAACCAGGACTGGGATGTAGCCATGCCAAAGTATGTTCTATTCAGGAGGGACAGGGTAGGAAGAAAGGGAGAAGGGGTGGTTCTTTATGTGAGGGAGAACATAAAGGCTACGGAAATACAGGGGGGACAGGGAGAAACGGAAGTATTGTGGGTCATCCTGGAGATAGGGAAGGGGGTTGCTATTCAAACAGGTGTGATCTCAGACCTCTAGCATGGGGGGAGGAGAGAGATAAGGATATGATAGAAGAATTCCAGGGGATATGTAACAAGGGTGAGGTATTGCTGGTGGGGAACTTCAATCTACCAGATGTAGATTGGAGCCTCCCTGCTGCAGCAACAGTTAGAAACAGGGAAATTCTAAGAGCTGGCCCGTTGGAGCAGCAGTTGGGGTTCTGCTTGTGACGCCGGTGAACCGGGTTTGGAAAGGAACCAGGGTTATCAGAGGGCCAGCCGGGGGAAGAAGGATGGAGCATCCCAAGGACTGCTCTCCTACTCTGGGGGGAAGGTGGTCTTTGTGCTCAGTGAGAGGGTGACACCTAGCAGAAGCTGGGTGTATAACCCTGAGCACCGATACATAGTCAAAGAGGGGAAGCACTGGGGTGGGACAGACACTGGCATTATTGCACATCTCTGCCCCAGCCAATAGGGGACAAAAATCCTTCCTCACCAGATATGTCCATGACGCCCTGCTCCCGGCTTCAATTAGCCATCTGGCCACATACTCCCCAACCAGTTACTAATACATGCACCAATTCCTGCTGCAGCACTGTGCTCCACCTCCTGGGGGGCAAGCCAGGAGTAATTGGGGAGAATGAGTGGCTAATTGGGCAGTGGAAGCCTTGGCGGCACTGTGACCAAGGCGGACCCTTGACGGAAGGTGAGGAGGTCAAAAAGAGAGGAAAAAAAAGAAGCAGGGAAATTCTAGACTCCCTGCAGGGGGCGTTCCTCAGACAACTAGTTAAAGAACCCAGTCATGAGCGGGCAATACTGGACCTGGTATTGTCAAACAGGGACAGTCTCACTGATGTCACAGTGGGAAGCCAGCTGGGGACCAGTGATCATCGTACGGTGTGGTTCAATGTAAGAACTGGGCCAGAATCTAACCATACTAAAACGAGGGTCCTGGACTTCAGGAGGGCCAATTTCAAGAAAATGGGAGAGTCCTTCAAGGAAGCCCTAACTGGAATATGGAAAATGGTTGGGGTAGAGGAAAAATGGGCAAAAATAAGGAAGGGCATTGAGAATACAGCTAACCTCTGTGTCAGGCAGGTTAAAAAGAACAAGTAGCACACACAGTATCCTTCTCAGAGGTGCTGCCTATCAGTGGCATGAGTGAGGCGAAGGTACTTTGCACCATGCAGTTTAACAAATGGTTAAAAAAATGGTGTGGAGCACAGGGGTTTGGCTTCATTGGGGACTGGGGTTCCACCTGGAGGGACACCAGTCTATACTGGCAGGATGGTCTGCATCTGTCCAGGAAGGGAACAAGTCTTATGGGCAATCAGTTTAAATGCTTCTTTGGCAAGCCTTTAAACTAGTCAAGGGGGGAGGCACTGATAAGCAGAAGGAAAATCCCAGCCTCCCCCTACAAAACAGGGTACTAAATGAGAAAAAGACCAGGGTAGAAAGGTCAGTGAGGGTTGCGACTACAGAAGGTAAAGCCATCAAAAAATTGAGAGCAATGAGTACCAATGCCCGTAGTCTGGGTAACAAGCTTCCTGAATTAGTGGCCTTGATGGAGGAGGAAGATCTGGATATTGTGGCAGTCACAGAAACATGGTACACACAGAACCATGACTGGGACGTAAACATACCAGGATACACTATCTACAGGAGGGACAGGGAGGGTAAAAGAGGAGGAGGAATAGCTCTCTACATAAGAGAAGAAATCAAAGCAACAGAACAAAAGGGTAAACAGGGAGGAGAAGAAGCACTGTGGGTCAATTTGGAGGCAGGCAATGGCACCACAATCCGCACAGGGGTTGTATACAGACCCCCCTCTCAGGGGGAGGAAATGGACAAGGAAATGATAGAAAGTATACTTAGAATGACAGATAAAGGGGAGATATTGCTGATGGGTGATCTGAATATGCCAGATGTTAACTGGAGTGCAGTTGCAGCAGCCACTTCTAAAGTGGGGTTATTCTGGATGCCCTACAGGGGATGCCATAGACAACTAGTATTGGAGCCCACTTGAGAGGGAGCAATCTTAGACCTGGTTCTCTCAAGCGGAGATGAAGAGAGGATCACAGATGTAGAAGTGGGCAGCCATCTGGGAACTAGCGACCATCGAACAGTATGGTTCACAATAAACACAGCAATAGAGTCAAGCCATACAAAGACAAAGGTACTGGATTTTAGGAGGGCTGACTTTGCTAAAATGGGTGAGTGCCTAAGGAATGCACTAGCAAATGGGCAGGAAGGAGGGTGGAAGAACAATGGGAATAATAAAACTGCCATCACAGAGGTAACAAGCCTTGTGTAAAGCAAATAAACAAAGAGAACGAGGTAAGAAACCACTATGGTTCTCAAAGGAAGTGGCAGTGAAGGTTCAAGAAAAAAGAAAGCATTCGGGAAGTACAAGGAATCACAGAAGGAACAGGACAGAGAACTGTATCAGTTAAAGCAAAAGGAAGCTGGAAAGGCAGTCAGAACAGCAAAGGCCCAAACCGAGGAAAAGATAGCCAACTCAGTTAAGAAGGGGGATAAAACCTTTTATAGGTACATCAGAGAGCAAAGGAAGAGCAAGGGAGGGATAGTGAGGCTTAATAAAGGGGAGGGAGGGTGGTCAGAGGGTGACTGTGAAAAGGCAGAGATACTAAACAAATATTTTTGCTCAGTATTTACAAAGGAAGAGGAGGAGGTACCTAAAACAAACAGTAGAAACACTCTGGATACAGAAGTTGATACCAGCCCATTTACAGAAGAAAGAGTTCTGAAAGACCTCTTAAAACTGAAGGTGGACAAAGCAATGGTCCCTGATGGGATTCATCCCAGAATTCTAAAAGAACTAAGGATAGAACTAGTGACACCACTGACTAACCTCTTTAACAAATCATGGGAGGATGGGGTGGTACCTGAGGACTGGAGGAGGGCAGATGTGATTCCCCTTCACAAAAGTGGGAGCAAGGCAGAAGCAGGAAACTACAGACCTGTTAGTTTAACCTCAGTGGTAGGGAAAATGATGGAATCACTTCTGAAGGAAAGAATTGTTGCGTATCTAGAGGCCAGAGGGGCACAGGACCCAAGGCAGCATGGATTCACAGCAGCAAGGTCATGCCAGACAAATCTGATAGATTTCTTTGACTGGGTGACCAAAGTAGTAGATCAGGGAGGGCTGTGGACATGGCCTACCTAGACTTTAACGAGGCATTTGACACAGTCCCACACAAAAGATTAATATACAAGTTAGCCAGCCTGGGAGTGGGTCCCAAGATGACAGCCTGGGTAAAGAATTGGCTGGAGAATAGGACACAGAGAGTAATAGTAAATGGAGTCCTCTGAAAAAAGGGGGGTTAGCAGTGGGGTACCACAGGGTTCAGTATTAGGACCGGTCCTCTTCAATGTCTTTATAAGCGACATTGCAGAGGGACTGGAAGGAAAAGTATGTCTCTTGCAGATGACACAAGATCTGCAACAGAGTTGATGCACAAGGTGGGGTGGGAAGGATGAGAAGGACTTGGCAGGTTAGAGGAATGGTCAAATGTATGGCAGCTTAGGTTCAATGCTAAGAAGTGCGAGGTAATGCACCTGGGAAACAAAAGCCCAGGGAAGAGTACACAATGAGGGGTGAGATACTAACAATAACAAAATGGAAAGGGACCTGGGGTAGTCATATCAGATGACCTAAAGGTGGGCAAGCAATGTGAGAGGGTAGCAAGGAGGGCTGGGGGATACTGGGATGCAGGGAGAGGCATCACCAGCAGAAAACAAGAAGTTATTATCCTCTGTACAGACAGCTGGTGAGACCACATCTGGAGTACTGCGTGCAGTTCTGGAGACCAATCTCCGCAAAGACATAGACAGGATGGAAGCTGTCCAGAGGAGGGCAACTAAAATGGTGCAGGGTCTGCACCGGAAGACATATGAAGAGAGACTTAAGGAGCTTAATATGTATAGCCTCGAGGAAAGGAGGGAGAGGGGGAACATGATAGAAACTTTCAAGTACCTCAAGGGAATCAACAAAGTCCAAGAGGGTAGCATCTTTCAAAAAAAGATGTGTGCAAGAACAAGGGGGCACAATTTGAAGATAGAAGAGGGGGCTCAGAGGTAATTTAAGGAAGTATTTTTTCACAGAGAGGGTTGTGGATGCATGGAACAGCCTTCCAGAGGAGGTTGTGGAGTCAAAAACAGTGGTGGAATTCAAGCATGCATGGGACAGTCATAAGGCAATTCTAGGGGGTTGGGGTAGGAAGAAGTAGGCTGCTGGTTAACTAGGATCTGCAGCTTATCCATCAGGTAGGGAAATGGGCAGACTGGGTGGGCCAAGCGGTCCTTATCTGCCATCAAATTCTATGTTTCTATGTTTCTATGTTTCTATAAGAGAAAAAAGAAGCCACTATGGTTCTGCAAGGAAGTAGCAGAGCTAGTAAAGGAAAAGAAGCAGGCATTTAAAAGGTACAAGTCAACACAGAAGGAAGAAGATAGGAAGAGTTATCAGGAAAAACAAAGGGATGCGGGGAAGACAGTTAAAAGAGCAAAAACACAAACAGAGGAAAGCATTTCCAAGTCAGTTAAAAAGGGGGATAAAACATTATTTAGGTACATAAGCCAAAAGAAGAAAAGCAAGGCAGGGACAACAAGTCTAAAAGAGGAAGTGGGGGAAGCGTGGAAGAGGACCAGAAGAAAGCAGATATATATTGAACAAGCACTGTACTTTTGTTCAGCATTCACAAAGGAAGGGATAGGTGAAAGGCCACAGATAGGGGAAAAGGGCATTAGGGGAAGGGAAGTGGACACTAGCCCTTTTACGGAGGAAAGAGTTCTCAGGAACTAGCTAAACTAAGAGTAGACAAGGCAATGGGGCTGGACAGGGCTCACCACAGGATACTGAAGGAACTAAAGGAGGAACTACCTGCGCCTCTGATGGCCTTGTTCAGTTTATCACTAGATACAGGGGAAGTTCTAGGGGACTGGAGGAGGGTGGTGGTGGCCCACTACACAGAGTTGGGACTAGGGAGGAGGCAGAAAACTACAGACTTGAAAGCCTGACTTCGGTGGTGGGTAAGGTTAGGGAAACACTACTTAAAGAATGGATTGGGGAATACTTAAGAACCAGTAGATTGCAAAATCTGATCTGGCATTTGTTCACAGAGGGAGATCTTGCCAAACAAACCTGATAGTTCTTTGACTGGATTCCCAGGGCTGTGGATCAGGGAGGAGCGGTGGATGTGGCCCCTATCTGGATTTCAGTAAGGCTTTGCACACTGTTTCACACAGAAGACTGGTAAACAAGCTGTGCAGCTTAGGAGTGGGTCCAAAGATAGTAAAATGGGTACAAAGTTAGCTAAGTAACAGAACTCAGAGGGTGGTGGTGAATGAAGTTCACTCAGAAGCAGGTAAGGTAACCATTGGGATGTACTGGGACTGGTCCTCTTCAATGTCTTTATTAGTGACATTGCAGAGGGGCTGGAAAGGAAAGGTATGCCTATTCACGGATTACACAAAAGTCTGCAACAGTGTGGGCACACCGGGGAAGGTGGAAGAAATGAGGGAAGATCTGAAAAATCTGGAAGACTGGTCAAGGGTTTGGCAACTTGGCTTTAATGCCAAAAAGTGCAAAATTAGGCTCATGGGGCACAGAAACCCAAGGGTAACGTATCATTTGGGGGGAGCTGTTACCAGCCACAAAACAGGAAAGGGATGTGCAGGCCATCATATCTGGTGACCTGAATGTAGCAAAGCAGTGTGATAAGGCAGTATGAAATGCTAGTAGAATACTGGGGTGCATGGAGAAGGGTAACACCAGCAGAAAGACAGAGGTAGTGTTACCCCTGTATAGATCAATTGTGAGGCCCCACCTGGAGTACTGTGCCCAGTTCTGGACTTCCCATCTCATGACAGACATAGATTGGGTGGAGGCAGTACAGAGAAGGGCAACCAAAACGGTGCATGGTCTGCATCAGAAGCCCTACAAGGAAAGACTCAGGGAGTTAAATATGAACTCTTTAAAGAAAAGAAGGGAAAGAGGAGACATTAGAGAAAGATTCAAATACCTCAAAGGTATCAGTAAGATACAGGAGGCTGTCATTTTGCACAGAAAGAGATGCTCAAGAACAAGGGAGCATGTTATGAAGCTGGAAGGTGGAGACTTAGAGAGGATGTGAGGAAATACTTCTTTACAGAAAGGGTGATGGACAGCTGGAACAGACTTCCAGCAGAGATGGTTGGTATCAAAATGGTAAGAGATTTCAAACATGCATAAGATAGACACAGGGGGACCTTAGTAACAGGGCTGGGAGAAAGGGCAGAGATCAATTAGGATCTATGGAAGCAAAGTAGGTAGGGACTTTAGGGCAGACTAGATGGGCCAGGAGGTCCTTTTTATGTCTGCTTGTGCACGCAGCACACAAGAAACATATTGAGATAGTAGAGCATTGCAGAGGTGTGGCAGTGTTGTGGCCAATGCAGTGGATGCTTGAATGGGCATGTCCCTCAGCCACCAATTAATGCTGAAGCTGCCGATGATGGCAGTTTCAGAGTGAGCGCTGCACTTGAAAGATATCTGCCACTGCAATCAGAGGCAGTCTCATCATTGCAGTGGCAGTCCCCTTTCCCTCTCAAGCAGGCACACAGCAGGACAACACATTTAAATGTTAGCTCCCTCTCACTGCTGCTGCACACCCCACACCCTCTGTTCTCCATCCCCTGCTGACATTGGGGTGCTCAAGCCCCATGTCAGCATGTGTCCCCCTTCCCTCCATTAATGTGACACACTGGGAGCCCACCACAGTGTGCCAAAAAATTCTTCTTTGATGTTTCTGACAGCGGGATGCCCACTCCTGGTATCGGATGCACTGCCCCCCCACACCCCTATGTTCTCAGCCAACCTCGGGGTGCCCAATCCCCGGGTCAGCATTGATTCCACTCCTTTCCAGTACTCTGGCACACTTGGAGCCCATGCTGGTGTGCCAAAATTCATGTTGTTAATATTTCACCTGTAAATAGGAAAACAGTCCCATGCCATCTTTTTCTAAACCTGAAAAAAAAGGAAATGGACCCTCGTTGTTCCTGCCAGCCACCCTCCCCCAACCCGTACCCTCCCTCTCAGCACCCCACCTCCCCGTCTTTTTTTTAATAAACAAAAAAAGAAAATGCACCCTCGTTGTTCCTGCAGCCACCCTCCCCTACCCGTACCCTCCCTCTGCGTACCCCACCTCCCCGCACCCCTCACCCTTACTTACTTCCAGAGGTCGAGACCAGCAATCTTCTGTGGACTGGGAACACATCTGCACTCTTCAAAGACAAACCGAGAACCAAAGAAATGATGGTAAGCCCTATAATGGCAGTCAATGGGGGTTTTCAACTTAGGTTGATATCTCAGCCAGTTTTTGGAGTTTTGGTCCCAAATTTTCAACATGGGGTTCTTGGGACCCCACCTCATGAATACTGACACTGTCACTTTGGTCCTGAAAGATGATTTCACGGTCTCTGTGCAGAATCACCTTTTGGGACCAATTAACGAAACAACAGTGCCACTGTTCATGAGTTGGGGTCCCAAAAAACCCTTGTTGCAAATCTGGTGAAAAAACTCCCAAAAATAACTGCTTTATGAGCATCCATTGTGCAGTTTCTACACATGCTCCAAACATCATCAATTTTTAATATTTTCACTCCAAATTTCCAACATTGCCATTTTTTCACACCCCGTTATGGAACAGTAAAGCTATAATTTTTTGCATCCTTTCCGAAATGTGTTTTTGCACCTGTGGTGCAGAATGGCATGGTCACTGTGCAAAATCAACTTTCAGGACAGATTAACAAAATTGCAGTGTCACTGTTCATGATGAGAGGTCCCGAAAATGACATGTTGAAAATTTGGTGAAAACATTCTAAAAAATTACTGGGTTGCGAGTGTGTGTTGCACAGTTTCTATACACACTCATAACTTTGCCACTTTTTCATATTTTCAATCCAGATTTTCAGCATTGCCATTTCTTCACACTTCCTTATGAACAGTGCAGCTGTCATGTTTCACATGTTGTCCAAAATGTGTTTTCACACCTGTGGCGCCAAATGGCACACTCGCTGTGTGAAATCACCTTTTGGGATGGAGTAAGGAAACAACTCTGCCACTGTTCATGAGGTAGCATCCCAAAAAGCCCATGTTGAAAATTTGGAGCAAAAATACCAACAAACTGTCAGGGTGTTAGGGTTTTCAACCATAATGCCCACCCTGTACAGCCTGACAGGCATCGGGGGCATGACTTGGGGTCATCAGCCATAATGCTCATGTCATTCTACCCCCACCCCCACCCTGCAGCCACTGACAGGCATTGAGGTGTGCCTTGGGGTCTTAGGCCCTAATGTTCACCCCATTCTCCTATACTGCACCCATCTCAGCTTATTTCCTTATGGAATGGGGTAAACATCAGGGCCGAAGACCTCAAGGCACCACTATGACACCTGTCGGTGTCTTGCAGGGTAGAGCAAAAACAGATGGTGTGAGTCATTGTAAGCCAATGACTAAAGCTACACCCGCAGCACCTGTCAGTCTCTACAGGGTGGGGGTTGGGGTTGGCGTTACTTCAATACTTCACTGCAATTCCTATTATGCATCTCTCTCTAACTCCTGCACTACCAATGCTAATACCAGCAAGCAAACATTCCACATTGACAAATGCTTGTCTGATAACAGCTGCTATGATTCTATGTTTCCATGTCATGAAAATTGAACAGGAAACAGTGTACAGTAAATGTGCATTCCACTTCATATGTTTATGAAAGCTGTTCTGCAACAGAAGATACCAGATCACCACCATAAAAAATAGAAGGTCTAACATCAATGGTGGCCTTTAAAAACAGTACAGGAGTAAATTGCTCTGCAAATTCAGCAATGCAAACATTCCTACATTTGCCAGCATCCATTGCAATGGGGACTGCATCAAAATCTAGTTTTTACTGATACCATGAAGCAAGTTATAACCACTAATCAGTAGCAACAAAAAACTCGGCAGTCTCTGATACCATTATGCTGTGTTCTTATATTATCCAACAAGAGGTTACTGAGTTCATAATGACAATTAACTCACTGGAAACAGATGGTATTCCAGTTAGGCAGCACTTCACTGTGAATACTGTCAATAAATATGTATGTTTTTCTTGCAGCAGCATTGATGAAAAAGAGACTGATGACGTTGTAGATTTCTCTATACCTTCCACATGATACATACGTAGATACAGAGATACATCGATGTTGATGGCAGAAAAGGGCCTAAAGCCCACCCAGTCTGCCAATCTGTGCAGGTAACTTGCGCTTCTTCAAGCTCCCCCAGAACTAGGTTGTGCCCCCCCCCCGACAACTAGGATCCTTTGATGACTATCCCATGCATTCTTAAATCCTGTAATTGTTTTTGCCCCCACCGCCTTTTCTGGCTGGGAGTTCCATTTGTCCACCACCCTCTCCATGAAGAAGTACTTACTCACGTTCCCCCGAACTTTCTTCCCTCCGGTTTCATCCCATGTCTCCTAGTCCTGGAACATCTTTTTCTGGGAAAAATTGTGTTTTTCTGCACCTTATTCTTCCCCGTGGAGTATTTATATGCCTCAGTCATATCCCCCCTCTCTCTCCCTCTCTCTCTTCTCTTCCAGGCAGTACATATTTAAGTCTTTCAGTCTGTCCTCATAGGTTTTATGATGTAATCCTTGCACCATCTTGGTTGCCTTCCTTTGAACTGCCTCCACCCTGCCCACATCCTTACGAAGGTAAGGTCTCCAGAACTGGACACTGTACTCAAGGTGTGGCCTCACTAATGTCTTGTATAGAGAAATTATGATCTCTTTTTTCCTGCTGGTGATACCCCGCCTATGCAACCCAGCATCCTGTTTGCTTTTCCTGCCACCTTGTCGCACTGGCTCCCTACCTTGAGGTCAACAGAGATGAAAACCCCTAGGTTCCTTTCCTGTTTGGAGCATTCTCTATCCTCCCAACCCCCCAGCTGATATGCTATTTCTGGATTTTTGAGCCCCATGTGCATTTTTTTGGGGCGTGCCAGGATGCGATTTTAATCTGTAAAAAGCGATAAACATCAAATTTGTACAAAGTCTTGAAACAGAAGAAAATAAATAAACATCGATATTGATCTACTTTTTTTAGCACCAGATTCATCAAAATAATCAATGTTAATTTATTTTTGTCAGGAAGCAGATGGAAAACAGTAAGTGAAGCATCTGGCTGGAATGCTGCAAGCCACAACCAAACTTTACCATTATACAGGGTACCTCTACATCAGGAATTATGGATTATGGTAGACCCTGTACCTTTTTCTTCTTATGCTGCTTGTTCAAATTTTTTCCATTTTAAAATTTTTCGTTTTCAGCCTGGGATCTAATTCCTGTCTGGTACTGCCTGCCTAGCGTTACTGGACTAAATTCAATTATCATTTTCTTCTCTTTGCCACTAGATGGGTCTATATTAATGCAAATTAGCAACTCATCTTTTTTATTCTTTCTCTCATATCTTGCTTATCTCTGTTAGATGAAATGGGCTCACTAAGACACGTCAGTCAGTAACCTGTCATGAATGCTTGAAGAACATTATATTAAGCATGCCAGGATTTAATTTTTACATTGATTGCGTGCATGCACAAGAAACATATTGAGGCAGCTTGCCAGAAGCAGGTTGTCGAGGTGCAGCACCATTGTGGCCAATGCCCCCACAGCCTTTAAAGGTTTGGCCTGCCTTCCCCAATGGGGTGGCACGCTGCTGCTGACACTAGTTCAGCCAGTATGCTACCACCTTGAAACATTTCAGCCGCTACAATTAGGGGCTGCCTCGTCATTGCAGCATCAGCCATTCTGCGGCAATGAGGGAGTGACCTGTCATTGCTGGGCGGAACGTTGGTACTGTAATATTGTTTGTGAACATGGCGGTGGCTTGCTGCTGTGTTCACAAACAATATTAGTGAGCACCTAGTGCTGAGGGGGTGCCCAATCCCCCTCGACAACATGTGTCCCCCCACAACAGTGTGTGTTTGCCGATGGGGGTCCCAAGCCCCATCGGCTGCAGTCTCCGAGCAAATTCAGGTTGCCGACATGGGAGCCCACTTCCCAACAACATAATGCTCCCCCCAGCCAAATGGTCAGTTTATGCTGAGGGGGTGCCCAATCCCCCTCAACTCTAGTCCCCCCAGGACTGAATATGTGCTGAAGGGGGTCCCTAATCCTCTGTTAGTTACAGCCCCACCAAACATTCAGGTGGTACGCTTGGAGCCCACCCCTGCATGCCCAATGCCCCTTGTGCCGATGGGGGTGCCCAATTCCCCATCAGCTACAGCCACCCCAAACATTCAAGTGGCACATTGGGAGCCCACCCCAGCCTGCCCAATGCCCCTGTAAAGAAAAACATGTCCCACAATGTTTGTTTTATTCTTGTTTAAACCTGTAAAAAAAGAAAATGGTCCCTTGCGGCCTCCCTGGCCCCACCCACAACCCACACCCACCCACTGTGCACCCTGCCTCCCCGCACCCCCCTTATCCCATACTCACCTCCTGAGTCTGGCATGATGATCTTCGGTGGACCAAGAACATGTCTGCACTCTTCAAATCCACCCACGAACTGAGGGAATGCCAGTAAGCTGTATAGTGGCATAAATAGGGTTTTTTCAACTTTTTTGCATATCTCAGGCATTTTTTGGAATTTTGGCACCAAATTTTGAACATGGGGTTATTGTGCCCCCTCCTCATGAATTCAGCCACTGTTATGGCATTAATCAGTACCGACAGGTGATTTCACAGTCACTGTGCGGAATCACCTTTTGGGACTGATTAAAGAAAAGACAGTGACAGTATTCACGAGGTGGGGTCTCAAAAAGTGTATGTTGCAAATTTTGTGGGAAAAATCCAAAACATTACTTTTTTATGAGCGTGCGTTGTGCAGTTGCTACACACGCTAGTAACTTCACTAATTTGCAATATTTTCACTCCAGATTTTCAACATTGCCATTTTTACACACCTCCTTATGAACAGTAAAGCTGTCATGTTTCACATCCTGGCCGAAATGTGTTTTCTCAGTTCCAGCACAGAATAGTGCGGTCACTGTGGGAAATCAGTGTTCGGAACACACTGAGAAAATCACAGTGACACTGTTCATGAGCAGAAGTCTTAAAATGCCTACAGTATGTTGAAAATTTTGTGATGAAACTCCATAAAATGACTGTGTTATGAGCGTGCATTGTGCAGTTTCCACACACCCTTGTAACTTCACAAATTAGTAATATTGTCACACCAGATTTTCAGCACTGGCATTTTTTTCACACCTCCTTATGAACTGTACAGCTGTCATTTTTCACATCCTGGCCAAAATGTGTTTTCACACTTCTGGTGCAGAATACTGCAGTCACAGTGGTAAATCAGTGTTTGGGACAGATTAGGATGGAGAGAGAGTGATTGATCTCAACTGAGCTCTGTTGGGACTGCTGCGGATTTCTTTGGGGGCAGGAAAAGGCATCAACGCAGGTAGGAGCCCAGTACAAAAGGGCAGCCTGCAGCACCGGGAGACACAGGACGAGCGAGTGAGGGAGGGGGAGTCAGTGAGCTCAACGGAGCTCTGTTGGGACTGCTGCAGATTTCTTTGTGGGCAGAAAAAGGCAGCAATGCACGCTGGGGCCCAGTACAAAAGGGCAGCCTGCAGTGGTGGGAGAAACAGAACAAGCGAGTCACAGAGGGGGAGTAAAAGCGAGCTCAATGGAGCTCTATCATGACTGCTGCAGATTTCTTTGTGGGCAGAACAAGGCGGTAATGCAGGCAGGAGCCCAGTACAAAAGGGCAGCCTACAGTGCCAGGAGAAACACAATGAGTGAGTGAGAGAGATGGAATGAGCAAAGCTCAAAATAGCTCTATCGTGACTGCTGCGTATTTCTTTGTGGGCAGGAAAAGCCGGCAACGCAGGCAGGAGCCTAGTACAAAAGGGCAGCCTGCAGCGCTAGCAGAAACAGAATGAGTGAGTGAGAGAGGGAGAGTGAGCGAGCTGAATGGAGCTCTGTCAGGACTGCGGCAGATTTCTTTGTGGCAGAAAAAGGTGCCAACAGAGGCAGGAGCCCAATACAAAAGGGAAGCCTGCAGTGCCAGGAGAAATGGAGTGAGCGAGTGAGACAGGGGGAGTGAGTGACCTCAATGGAGCTCTGTTGAAACAGCTGCAGATTTCCTTGTGGGCAGAAAAAGGAGGAAACACAGGCAGGAGCCCAGTATGAAAGGCCAGCCTGCATCACTGGCAGAAACAGAACAAGCGAGTGAGAGAGGTGGAGTGAGCAAGCTCAAAGGAGCTGTGTCAGGACTGCAGCAGATTTCTTTGTGGGCAGAAAAAGCCACCAACAGAGGCAGGAGCCCCGTACAAAAGGGCAGCCTGCAGCACCAGGAGAAACAGAATGAATGAGTGAGAGAGGGGGAGTGAGCCACCTCAACGGAGCTCTGTCAGGACAGCTGCGGATTTCTTTCTGGGAAGCAAAAAGTGCCAATGCAGGCAGGAGTCCAGTAGAAAGGGGCAGCCTGCAGCACTGGGAGAAACAGAACAAGCGAGTGACAGAGGGGCAGTGAGCAAGCTCAACGGACCAAAGCAATCAAAATTTGGCATTAACAAATGCTTGTTTTAGTTTACTTTCTGCCCAAAAATATCAAAGCTGTGTTTTTTTTAAATGAACTGATATCAGAAATGACATTGAAAAAAATCCAGAAATATGATTTCAAGGCAGTATTTTGTGCACCGTTCACTAAATATATCAATAAAAATCAGGAAAAATGCTACAAAATAACCACTGCTACTTTCGGTAGAAAAGTGAAAAAAATAAAAATCGAATCCTGGCAAGCCTACCCATTGGTCACCTTTCTCTCTGTGGAGTGTCAGCCATTTATCACCATACTCTGCATGCTGCTGTCCAGCCAGTTCCCCGCCCATCACACTACCGTCCTGCCCACTCCCATGCTCTCCCACTTGTTTAACAAACTTCTAGGTGGCACTCTGTCAAAGACCTTGCTGAAGTCCAGGTAGGACACATCCTCTGCTCCCCCCCATCCACTTCCCTTGTCACTCAGTCTAAGAATTCAATGAGGTTAGTCTGGCATGACCTCCCCCGGTAAACCCATGTTGTCTTGGGTCCTGTAGACTGTTGGCAACCAGGTGTTCCACTATTCTTTCCTTCAGTAGTGTTTCTATGATCTTTCCCTCTACTGAGGTCAGACTGACTGGTCTGTAGTTTCCCGCCTCCTTCCTGTTCCTGTTTTTGTAAAGGGGGACTACATCAGCTGTCCTCCAGTCTTTTGGTACCTACCCTGTTTCCAGAGACCGGCTAAACAGGATTGTGAGGGGTTCAGCCAACACCTCCCTTAGCTCTCTCAGCACCCTGAGGTATACCCCATCTGGCCCCATAGCCTTATTAACTCTTATTCGTTTCAGTTCCTTTAGGATCCTCCCCCTTGGAAATGAACCTATATCCATTTCTGTGCCCTGTTTGCCCTTTCTACTCCTTTTGGCCCATTACCTGCCCCCTCCCATAAAGACTGAGCAGAGGTATCTGTTCAGTATGTTTGCTTTGCTGTTGTCATCCTCCACTGTACCCCTTCTCCCCATTCAGCCTTTCTATCCCTCCATTTGCCATCCTTTTATCACTGATGTACCTGTAAAAGGTTTTGTCCCCCCTAAACCAGCCAGCTTTCATCTAGGCTTGTGGGACTCTGTTCTTTTACCTGCAAATACTGTTCCTATCCTCCTCAAGTGCCCCGGTAATCACAGCAGTACACAGAACACCTGAGAGGGGGTGGCAACCGGAGTGTAGCGTCATTCTTTGAGGAGGAGCAGGACTGCATTTAAAAACTCATGCTGCAACAGCAGCTGAAGGTAAACCAGCCAGCTTTCATCTAGGCTTGTGGGACTCTGTTCTTTCACCTGCAAATACTGTGCCTATCCTCCTTGAGTGCCCCGGTAATTGCAGCAGTACATACAACACCTGAGAGGGGGCGGCAACCGGAGTGTAGCACCATTCTTTGAGGAGGGGCAGGACTGCATTTAAAAACTCACGCTGCAACTGCGCGAGCACAGTGGCGTGAGCGTGAGTGGCGCGAGTGCCACTTGGCATTGAAAAGAAAGGGTCTGCAAGGTAAAATTTGAACTGTGAAGTACATAATTTAAAATGTTTGAAGGTTTTAACACAAATGTTAGTATGTTATGCTAAAACGTTGGCATATAGTGCTGAGGAAGCTTGTTAACATTTATATAGTAGTGAATTAGTGTTGAGGAAGCTGAGGAAGCTTGTTTTAGTCTGTTAAGTTTTAAACTTGAAATTTTCCTTAAATACCAAGTATTATACATAAGAAAAAGGAAAGGATTTAGGGTAAATATAAACTAACTAAGTTTTATATTGTTTGTGTTGATAAAATGAAGTTGCTTCATAGGTTGCTGGTGTATGTTTGTACAATAATCACACTCCATGGAAAGTTTACAAACACATGTCAATTAGAGATAACTAGTACCTTAGCAATTGTAGTTGGGACCTCTATTAGAGAAGGAAATGTTTTAATGAATGAGGGCCTGAAAAATAAGGGATCAGGTAGAAATTCCTTTTCAAAAATAAGGACCCAGCTTAAAAATAAACATTATGTAATAGGGCTACTGAGACACGGATAAAAAAAATGAGAAATTGTCTATTAATTTCATTACTTCTAGGTTCATAGGTTCATAGGTAATATACAAAGTCAAGGGAACTAGCCCATTATGACTTTGCCACCCATTAACTAGGGTGGAAGTAATATTTATTTTCACCCATATAATTGTCCAAGTTTTTTTTAAACATATTAAAACTAGGATTATTTACAACATCCTGTGGCAAGGAGTTCCATACTGGAATTACTCTTTGAGTTATGAAACTTTTTCTTTTATTGGTTTTCACATTGAATGTCTTAAATTTAATGTTATGAGATCGAGTAAAGCCTAAGCTATTTCCCCACTCTAGACATAAAGTTTCAAATAAGGACTCATTTTTTAAGGCACGAAAAATTAGACATAAGTCACCTCTCATAGACCTATATTCTAATGAATAAAGGTTAAGTTTTTTTAATCTTTCCTGATAGGGAATATGTTTGAGATTTTTAATATTTTTAGTAAATCTACGTTGTACTCATTCTCCATTTATTTTATCCTTTGTAAGTGTAGGTGCACAAAAGGGAGAACAATAATCAAATTTAGACCTTATCAAACTACTATACAAAGGAATAAGTACCTCTGGATCTCTACTCTTTAAATTTCTAAACATACAATTTATTAGGCGATGGCATTTTTTAACTATTAAACTATTATGATCAGTGAATTTTAGGTCATTACTTATTACAACACCCAGATCACTTTCTGATGAGACTTTAGTCAGAGGTGCATTTTTTAACATATAGTGTGGCATTTGGTTATTTTTGCTGAAATGCATAACTTTGCATTTGGCTATATTTAATGATAAGTTATTATTAGTAGCCCAGTTTGATATATTATTTAAATTTGTCTGAAGATTTTGTACAGAAATTGAACCATTTACAATGCAGCCTAATTTGACATCATCTGCACATTTATTTAACCATACCCCATTTGATGTAGACATAATAGAAATAACAAAGTTAAATAAAATTGGTCCCAGCACAGAGCCCTGAGGCACTCCACTAGTCACCCTACTCCATGCAGAGTTATAACCTTTAATACTAACCTGTTGTTGTCTTTCTACTAACCATGATGTAATCCATTTAATTATGTTTTTACATATTTTTAGTTTAATTAAACAATCAATTATTACCCTATGTGAAACAGTATCAAATGCCTTTTCATAATCTAAGAAAATAACGTCCACTGGAAAGCCAGTATCCAATGCCAGGCTTACTGGTTCAAAAAAGTTTATTAGGTTTTCCTGACAGGATCTACCCTTTCTAAATCCATACTGAAAGATGTCAATATCCCCATTACTTTTGATATATTCCTCAATCTTTTGTAAGATAAGTTTTTCCATAATCTTACCAATACTTGACATTAGACTAATAGGTCTGTATTGTTTAGTGTAGAATTTTGACCCATTTTTATGAATTGGTATCACTCGAGCAAATTTCCATTCCCTGGGTACTATACCTTGTTGTAAAGATTTATTAAATAGAAAGGTCAAAACATCAACCAACTCAGCTGCCAATTCTTTAAGAAATACAAAAGGAATATTGTCGATACCAACAGAGGATGAGGTTTTAAAAGACATCAAGGCAAACAAAACCTCTGTGGACGTAAAGATTATGTTTCGATTTATATTATGAACAAATGCAAAATCTAATTTTTCTTGCTTTTTAAATACACTAGAAAATTGTTTATTAAAAGCATTTGCCATATCTAATTCATCTGATATTAACAAATCATCAACGATCAAAGGTCCAACCTGAGCCTGTGAATTTTTCAAAGAGCCAATATAATTAAAAAAAAATTTTTTATTATCCTTCTGATTAACCAAATTTTTTTCAAAATTCTTTTTAGCAACACGTATCTTTAACTTTGTATCCTTCGATTTTAATTTAAATCTGTGCCAATTTACATCTGTTTTATTTTTATTGTATTTATTAAAGGCCCTTTTCTTTCTTAATATGGATTTCCTTATAGTATTGTTAAACCATACTGGATTGTGTCTTTTATTAGTGTATTTCTTTCTTTCAGACACCCAATTATTTATACAAAAGTAAAGTTGAGTTTTTATATTCTCCCAAATTTCCTCCACAGATAAATTATCTAAATCTTTTTCCCAATCCTAGGAGGTGATATTGAAATAAATCCTGGCCCAGGAATTATTGGATCCATTAAAATCATACATGACAATGCCAGGAGCTTAAGGAAGAAAATTGACTTATTTAAAACTTGGATCAATGTTGAATCCCTGGATATAGTAGCATTGACAGAAACATGGTTAAATGATAAGATTGAAACAGGGGAAGTTAAGTGAGAGGGCTTCTTTAGTCATTGACTAGATAGGTCTAGTTGGAAAGGTGGGGGAGTCATCCTATTTACTAAATGGGAACTTGGTCAAACTTCAGTGTTATTTGCAAATCAAATAGGTTTAGTAGATTGCATACTGGTAAAAATTCATAAACTGGATATAATTATAGGCATAATTTATGCCCCTCCTAGAACAGTAACAGGTGAATTTGATAATTTAGCAATGGTAATACAAAAGTGCTCAATGGGTTGTGAATTGCTGATAATTGATGATTTTAATGCAGCCTGGGGTAAGCCACAAGGACTAGCTATGGAAAATAGTTTTAAGATATTAGATGTAAATCAAAAAATTGTCTTCAACAGTAGGAAATTGACACAACAAAGTAAAGGAAATATATTAGATTTAATTTTTGTTTCAACTAGAATCTTGATTAAGTCAGTTGAAGTAAATCAGCCTATTTTGGGGGATCATAGCTTTTTAAGCTGCATTTTTGGACTTGGGGGAAGAAGATATAATTTAACACAAAACCCTCCTTTAAAAATCAAGTGTAGAAATTTTAAAAAATATAATAAAGAAGCATTTGTTGCAAGACTATCTCAAGTCAAATGGAATAGACTATTCCTAATACCGTCAGTAGGTTTAGCAGTCCAAGAATTTACTAGGTGTTTTTTAGAAATATGTAACAAATTAGCCCCCTATAGAATATGTGAACAAAGAAAGTCTCATGTGTCCTGGATTACAGAAAAATTGAAGAAGCTAATACGTATAAAAGACCGGTTATGGAAAATTGCTGGGAAGACATTAAAAATAGAGGACTGGGATAAATATAAAAAAGCTAGAAATAATTTGAAATTACAAACAAAAAAGCAAAAACAAAAATATTATGAAGAGAAAACAAATTGAACTACAGACAGTAAGCAATTTTGGTCCTTGATAAAGTCCTTTGAATCACCACAAAATCAAGGTCCCCCCATTCAAATGATAAGTAGTGGTGTACTTCAGTCAACTAAACAGTCAGCAAATATATTGAATAACTATTTTGTAAATCTGCCTGATTTGGACTTTTCCAGTTTGATACTCACAGACCTAGGTAAAGGGATGGAAAATATGAATGCCCCTACATTTAGATTTAAAGGGATTACTTGTAGACAGGTAAAAAATGAGATTAGAAAATTAAAATCAAAAAAAGCTTATGGGTTAGATCTTATAGAAAACCATTTTTTTAAAGGATGCTGTACAAGTGGTTGTTCCAATTCTGACAAAAATATTCAACTGGAGCTTGGTGGAGGGAAATTTTCCAGAGGATTGGAAAAATGCAAAAATTATACCAATATATAAGGGTGAAGGAGATATATATCAACCCACAAATTATAGGCCAATAGCCCCCTTATCAGGGATTTCAAAAATCCTTGAGAGATTGGTACAGGAACAGTTGACTGATTTCCTGGAGAAGCATTCCTTGCTAACAAAATATCAATTTGGGTTTCGTAAAGGTTTTTCCACGGGCACTGCACTCACCGCCATGATTGATAACATAGCTTCAAAAATGGAAGATGACTTGTCGGTGGGTGCAGTGTTCGTGGATTTATCAAAAGCTTTTGACACAGTATCTCATAAGCTCCTGGGAGAACGGCTTGTAGAGATTGGCCTAACTAAGGAAACATATAATTGGTTTACATCTTATTTAAATAATAGAAAACAGCACGTTAATATAAATGGGTGCTATTCAGTAAAATATCTGTATTGAGAGGAGTCCCTCAAGGCTCCATTTTGGGGCCAACATTGTTTCTGATCAATATAAATAATTTAGTAGACATAATAAAATGTTCAAGCATAAATCTTTATGCAGATGACACTTTGTTGATTGCAGATGGTTGTACATCTAAAGAATTGGAAAACAAATTACAGGCAGACTTCACCAGACTATGCACATGGTTAATGGAATCAGGTTTAATAGTTAATAGTAAAAAACAAAACTTATGGTTTTTTGTAAAACAAACCAAAAGTTGAACAAAATTAAGGAAAAAATAACTATAAAAACATTACAAAATGAACAAGTATCGGAATACAGATACCTGGGGGTATGGATTGATGATGCTTTAAAATTTGACAAACATATATTAGATACAATATTAAAGGTAAATAGAAGGTTGGGAGTGTTTAGATGGACCAAATTTTGTATGAATAAAACTATAAGGGAAACTGTAATAAATCAACTTCTCTTACCTATACTTGAATACGGTAACCATGTATACGGCCTGGCATCAAAAAGTCTTTTACAAAAAATTGATTCAATGTATATTAAAATGGACAGATTTATAATGAGGAGAGACTACAACGTGCATCATTGTGAACTATTAGAGGAACTAGGTTGGCTCTCTCAGGAAGCCAAAAGACAGATCGCATGGGCAACGCAAATTTACAAAGTTTTAAATCAAAAACAACCGGAGTATCTAAGTGACAAACTGGAAATGAAAAAACATGTTCATAATTTGAGAAATATAAATTTGAGAAATGTTGTTTTCTCAAATTAAAAACACATATAGTAATATGCGTTTCCCAGTGATTGTAGATAGAACTTGGAACATGTTAAAACCAGTAGTAAATAATAAATTTAAAGATGTGAAATCATTTACATCAAGCCTAAAGTTGGAACTAAGTTTTAGGTGTGAATATTATGGCTAAATGTTGGTAATTTAAAATATAATTAGTACAGAGAAATGTATTGTATGTTATACTGTCAAATAATAATTGCTTATACTGTAATATGATTTACCCATATTAATTCTTGTGTAATGTTTGTTAACTGAATCTCTGGTTATTATTTTGTTGTATGTTATATCTCTAGTATTTTTAGTACAATCGCATACAACAGGAGCATCTTGCAAACAGGACATTGTCCTAATGATGTAATTTTGTTAACAACTTTCCTGTATAAAAATCAAGGTTTTTACTACTACTACTACTACTTCTTACTAACCACAGATTTCACAATGCGTTCTTCTGTTTGTTCTTTGGCTTCCCTTACTGCCCTTCCTGCCTCTCTTTGTTTCTCCTGGTACCTCTCCCTGTCTCCCTTTGCCTGTGTCCTTGTGTACTGTATGAATCATCAGTAAAACTCAAGCATTTCCTCATTAAATCAGAATCTGTCTAGGAGTGCAGAAAATGTGATGGTCAGAGGAACAGAACTCTGAAAGTTCAATGAGACATAAAACTGAAGTCCCTTCTGACAATCTCTAGTCACTGTCCAGGTGGAAGTAAAAGATCCCTTTGCCCTTATCGAAGAAGAGTAGGGGAGTACTTCATTGTCATGGCCAACATTCCCCCTGTCAATGAAACAGGTCCATGGAACTCACCCCCCAAGATGCACCAGGAAACAAGCAGTCATGGCTTAGTATGTCTTTCTTTGTCAAAAACTGCAAATAAAATTAAAAATAATGCCCTGCAAACTACCTCCTGATATTCATCCACTGATTTGACTCTCGCAAGTTCTACTGTGGGAGCACTTTATGAAGTGTCAACAGACATTTATTTTAATGTTTTGGCTGTAACACTGTTGTCACTTTTCTCATACTCTGCACTTTATTGCTACAGACTTCCATCCATGCTGGGTCACAAAATAAAGATTTTTAAGCTTCACACTGGCAGTGAGGTAAGCGTCTCATTCACTTACTCATTTTATAACTTGACCACAAATGGGTTTGGTCACTTTTCTTGTCTGCTGCACTTATTTGGGGACTAACCATGTCTCACTAGCTGTACTACATTGACTCTCGCAGAGTCAGTGTTCAGACAGCCATAACAGCCTTTACTACAGGTAAAATTATTTTGTAACAACCACACTTCAAGACTCCAGCAGTCATTTTTCACCATAGATCTTCTGTATATTCATGCATTATGTTGCTTGGTTTGGACACCGAAAAGGCTGGATAGAGTGCAGCTTTAAAAATGTTGTTAATAGAAATGTCAAGGGGTGGAGGGACTCCTCATGTTTGTCAAAGGCTGAGGCGGTGGTATAAGCATGAAAAAGGTCCATAATCAAAAGTGTTTTCTGTTCTTCAAGTAACCCTGCCTGCTGCTTGGTGGAGTTAAAGTAAGGGACTAAAACACAGTCTGTATACTCAGTCATGGTGTTCTGGTTAGCACAGTGTTGTCCAAATCTGGACTGAATTTATGGTGAGGGTGACGCAGTGATGTCTTCTTGTAAATTGCCTGCGGTGGTAAGTAATGACCAGTAAGGGAACATGGCAGGACCATTGAAACCTGCCTTTTGTCACTGATACCAGTTACAGGAATATATTTAGAGCTGCTCTTGGCCATAGTCATTTCACAGCAGGGAACCGCATTGACGCCAGAATCATCCATGTTAATAGGCGGCTCAGCAGGTATAAGTTCATGACCTACAGCTTTTTATATCCTTTACAAAACAGTGGCTTTCAATTGCACAGAATAGGTTGATGTTTTTCTACCTGTCTTGGTGCCTTTCCTCCCTCTGAAGCCCATGCGGTGCAAGAACAACCAAGCCCATTTTACAGTAAAATTCAGACTTCCACCATTTTCAAGGAGTGACTATGGAGAGATATTTTTGACAATGCCCAGTGCAATAGCTTGCACATCTCTGGTGTTCACCACCTCCACCTCTGATCTCAGGTCCTGACAAATCTTTTTAATTGTGCTGCCAGATCTTTTAATAGTAGAGTCAGTCACCCACAGGACTTCTTTGGCAACCGAAGGGATAACAGTGTTGGGTCAGGTTTTGAACGAAGCTGCATGGTATTGTCTGTTTCAAATGTATATGCTATGCTTTTTTTATTTATTGAGATTTTTGTTTTGCTGTAATAAGAATGGACAGCAGACATCATGCCATTCTCTGCCACATATCACCGAGCCAAACCTGGTGTCAACACTGTGGGTCATGTAGGAGGAGGGATGCCACTTTTTGCTGGGGGGGAGTATTGAAATTTCTTTCACAATTGCAGCAGCAACATAATCAGAACCTCTGAGCAGTGTCACAGTTGGTAACATTAAAAGGATATTCCCTCTTAATGCAGCCATATTTGCTAATCACCATGTAATGTTTTTGGACAATAATGATTTTCTGGCAGAAGCATCAATATATATCTTTACCTCTTTGCATACTTTCATTCCTGGACTAAGATATAGAATTTTGAAATTTGTTTTAAATTCCCGCTCCCACAACATACTCACAATGAAAAAGTTAAGCATCTTGGTACAGTGCTGAACTGTTTACCATCAGAAATATGTGATAACTCCATAATTATACATCCACAATATGAATAGAACAGTTATGTACTTATCGTAACAGTAAATCTTCAAGAAAATTTCTTCATCAAGCCACACCTATGGAACTATAGCTGTCAGGTGATAGGACCACATGGAAACTTTTTGAAAGCAGTCTGCTGGAGCCACCCATGATGACATCCCACGTCGGCTCTTCCTCAACTCCCCACTAGAGATCATGCTCGGAGGACTGCTCTAAGGAAACCAGGAGAGAAGCTATGGCTCTGCAGACCAGGCAAGGCAGAAACCACTGGCAAAGCCCCATGGAGAAGGAGCCCTTGAGGATGTAGGGGAATGGAGGGTAGGGTGGCATGGCCTGATGAAAGATATTCTCTTGAAGATTTATGATTACAGTAAGTACATAACTGTTCTATCTTTTATGAAGATATCTCTTTCATCAGGCCACACCTATTGAAATAGTACCAAGCAGTATTGACAGAGAAACAGTCTGGGTAACTGGAGCCTACAGGCCTAAGAAAGTAGGCCTTAAAGTACAGCTAGGCCAAAGCCTGACCTTTTCTTTGAGGCAATATCCAGACTGCAATGTTTAGTGAAAGTGTGGATGGTACTTCAGATGGCAGCTGCACATATTTCAGTAGCAGACACATTCCTGAAACAGGCAACAAAAGTAGCTATGCCTCTAGTCAAATGGCCCCAAACAACCTCAGGAAGTTCCTTACCGTACTTTCTGTAACACAAAGTAATACAGATGGCCAGCCATTTGGGCATGCACTATTTATAAACAGGAACACCCTCTTTCCCAGGGGTGAAGGAAAAAAAAGCTATGAGGACTTCCTGTAGTCCTTTGTATGATGTCTATAGTACAGTACCTGAATATTCTATGTACATCTAAAGCATGGAGCAATGCTTCCCATGGATTGGCATGCTTAGAAAAATAAACTGGCAGGTGGATGGTTTGATTTAAAGTAAAGTCAGTCCTCACGTTTGGTAGAAACTTTGGACTGGTACACAAAGCTACCCTGTCTTTGTGGAAAATCAAATAAGGAGGTTCACAGATTAGAGACTGCAGCTCTGAAACTCTTTGAGCTGAAGTTATGACAACAAACAACAACATTTTTTTCACGACTGAAAGCATAGGACGCAAGTTACAGCTGGCTCAAAGGAGCCAAAGTAAGCTTCTCTAACACAAAATTCAGGTCCCAAGCTGGGACAGGATTGCGAATGAGGCTTCAAGTGCAGACATCTCTCAAAAATGAACAAGAAATGCCTCATACAAACTACTGTCCATGGACAGGGTGGACAAACAGACATGCAATATGCATGGAACACAAGAACACAACATAAATCTGCAACAGCAAATTCATCACTGCCAAGACCAGTTCAGAACAGCTGCACAGCAGCCAAAGACATATGGTCAGTCATACTGCTCTCAGTCCTCGTCCATGAAATCCCAGCTGGACCCCAGCAGTGTGGAGTGTGTGTACCCTTTTGCCACAAGTGCCAGCCTCTTCAGCAGACCACTGCAACCCTGCAATGGCAAGAACACAGATGGAGGATAGGCATGAGTGGGATTCACATGCAGGGCACTATGTATAAGTGCCACAAACAGGTAACCTACTGTCCACAGCACTTACTTTTGATGGCTCATCCACCCTTCACAGCTCTCTGATATCATCCTTATAATAGACATCCTCACTGCCCACCTTCCATGAGAGGAAATGAGGTGCCTGCAGGGGCCAGCATGCCCACCATGCTACCACCACCACCAACGCTCCATCTGGCTGCTCGTTGCGGACAAGAACCACTTAGTCTGGATGGCCCCAGAAGTCCTGTGGGAAACATAAACAGAGCACATAGATCACTATTACAGCACACACAGTACCTGTACTGTATGGCCATACACCTCAGCCTGTTGGATACATACCTTTCCTGGCTCCTCTAGTTCCCACAAAGTGCCCCCCCCCAGGATTGTCCATGTATATCCTCTCAGACATACACCAAAGATTCTTGGGGTATGCCCCAACCTTGCAACCTGTGGTGCAGAGACATACTGTAGGTGGACACCTGTGCAGCTGCCATTGTACTACCTGTATGGAACAGGTGTGGCCTGGTGACACACGTGCACATCACATCACCTGCAGGTGTGATTTGCACACACCCTTAAAGGGGCAAGTGTCCATGGTGAGGGCTGTGCACCATAGCTAGCTCCATCTTTGTCAGTGTCCCTGCCATCAGGTAGCCCACTGAATGATTCAGGATGTGTCCAGGTAAGTTAATTCATGTCCTACTGCTGTAATCCAAGGTGGAGCATGAGCAGTAGGAGAAGCTAGGGCCACAACCATGTGTACCCAGGCTATGTCTGTATACCTAGGCACTGTGGGATACACAGTACCTCAAGAGATCCATTTAGTCAGTGACAGCATTGCACAGTTGTGCAACCTTGCACAGCCCACAGTGGCACCACATACCCATCAGTCCCATGCAATGTCCATGCAGAATAAGGTTCTCTGTGCACTGTCCTACTATGCTACTAGCTCTTACCAGAGGGTGGCAGGGGATGTCATGGGTGTAAGCCAGTCATCCATGACCAGGACACTGGTGCAGGTAACAGACACCCTTCTGCAGCATGTGCATGAACACATAACATTCCCCACAGCTGACAAGGGCATACAGTCCACAAAATTAGCATTCTATGCAAAGCATGGCATGCTGAATGTACTGGGGGTGATCTACTGCATGCATGTGGCAATCATGGCACCGACAGTGGCAGAGGAGGCACACAGGAACCGTAAAGGGTTCCAGAGTATTAACTGCCAGATAGCATGAGAAACAGAATGTATCATCAACAACATATGTGCCAAGTTCCCTAGGCCATGTCATGAGTCATACATCTTTGATGGGTCCAGGTTGTGTGCCCTACTCACTGCATGCTGGGGAGATTAATGGCTGTTAGGTGAGCAGATGTCAGAAACAGATATGCTACATAGATGGATGCATTGATATATGTCCTTACAAAGGCTGTTGCTTACCTTCTGCATAGGTGACAGTGGGTACTCACCATGGCCATACCTGATGACCCCATACCTGGAGCCAAACAGTGCTGCAGAGGAGGCATACAATGATGCCCACAGGAAGTCACGTGCTGTTATTGAGAGGACTGTAGAACTGCTGAAAATGAGATTCTGGTGCCTGGATCAAACAGGTGGCACAATGCTGCTTGCCTCTGGAAAGGCTTGCACAGTGCTCATGGTATGCAACATGTTTCACAACATTGCCATGTGTGGATGTGCACCCATGCTGCATAAAAGATCTGGAGATGACTCACTGGGAGATTATGGGGGTGAGGAGTGCCAGGGGTGTGCCAATGACACCTTGACTGGATGGGCAGCATGCCATGTACTTCTGCAGAGGGCATTCCACCATTAGGGGGATATAGGTCATCGAGGCACTGTGATGCCATCAGAACCTGAGTGCCTCTTGCCCCAGATGAGAACATGGGTGTTTGGGGTGTTCATGTGTGGCCGTGTACATGCTGGTGATGTAGGGCTGTGTACTATTATGGAAGGGAGTACACTGTGCACTGTGCATGTCTATAAGTTAGGGATGTGTGGCATGGGATAGTGTTGGGGGCATGTGGGCAGTACTTGCATTTGTGCCACAGTGTTGTGTGTGTGATGTTGCTGCCTGTCACCACAGCTTCCTAGATGGTTGCCGTGCAAACCATGTGGATGTCCATGTGCATAGATGATGTGTCTTTGATGTTGCCTTGCCCCCTCCATATGGTCACCAGTTCACATGTGTCTCTGGCACATGCTGTGGCTGGGTGTCCTCCTGGACTTTGGCTATGCTGGGGTTGTCATATCCATGTGGCATTGGTGCACTGTGCTGTGCCTTGGACACAAGTGCTGTTAGGTGCCTGCAGGGATGGGACATATTGCTGTTCCTCGGACCCTGGGGGGCAGATGTGTGCCACCTGGAGTGGCACATCCCACCATGACATGGGGATGGACTGGCTGACCATGATGCCTGTGGATAGCAAGTGGTCTGACAGCCTCTCAAGTAGGTCACTCATGCAGTCTAGGCTGCCGCCCACAGCCCACATCTCATCCATCAAGGCCTCCAGAGCCTCTGTGTTCTCATGTTGTGCCTGTAACCTCTCCTGTTCCAGCTGTTGCACCTCCGTATAGTAGGTGTGGTGGACTCCACATGTGGCTGGCATCCATGTCCGGCAGGTTGGCTGACTGGAGGAGCTGTCATCCCCACTGTCACAGGGTAGTTGTGTGATGGGAGGCCACGCATGTGTACCACCCACATATGGCTGTTGGTATCTGTCAGCTGCAGTGCGTGGTGTGACTGTGGCTTTGGTTTGGGACTGGAGGCTGTGGGGAGATGGCTGCCCATGGGGACAGTGTCATCTTCATCCTCGGCCACCTGTGTCTCTTTAGTTGTCCCAGTCTGTGTAGCCTCCAGTCGTGTCTCTTTGTCCACTGTAGCCACTGACTGCAGTGTACCTGGAGTGAGAGAAGGGACATGTATTATGTGCAGTAGCACTACAGTGAAAGTTGCATTGTGTGGTACTAGCAACCTAGGGGACACATACCTGTGCCATCCTCCAGTCCATGGTGACCTGTGCAGGACACGTATTGCATGGGAATCCACAAAAGGCCCTGTCTCCATGTTGAGGGTGTGTCCAGTATCAGGGTATGTAGGGTGCAACACAGAGGGTTTAGCTGTTCCATGGCATCCAGGACATCCCAGACTCTTTTCTAACATAGTACTACATAGCCAGCTCTGTGTCCATGCCCTCCACCTCCCAATGCAGGGCCACCTTGATGAGGGTGCCTGTCACCATCCCCTCCACAGGGGTTAGGCAGAGTTCCTGTAGGGATGGACCACCTCCTGCCCCTAGCCAGGCCCAATTGCTGGCTGCCAGCTTATGTTTAACAGCCCACCAAAGGTCACACCATTTGTGCTTGATGGCCAATAGTGTCCTTGCCTCAGGTCTGACTGTGTTCACAGCAGCCTGTATATCTAGCCACATGCAGGCTTTAGTCTTGGCCCACCTCTTAATGGATTCTGCCCCATAGAGGGTGGCATAATGGGCATGGATATAGGATACCATGGCCATCACCTGAGCACTGGTGACGTTTGAGGACTAAGACAGTATGTTGCCACATGTCTGGACATGTCCACAGTGCTGTTTGATGCCGTGTCTAGCCCATCTTTCCTTGGTGGTGGACTGGGTAGCTCACATGCAGTACTCCCATCCTTCACCATTGCCTGCTGCCCCTCTTCCATAGCAGTATTTACTTCCGCAGTTCTGTGATGGACAACGTGATTGCCCATATAAGGTGGGGTCAAGAGGCAGGGCCACATATGTCAGAACCACCCAGGATTGTGCTCTGTGAGGGTTTATCGATGTCTCTAGGACCCCCACATGCACACATCAGCACATCCTGTGTGCCCGTTCATGCATGCCGCATTGCTGGGATGGCATGCATGCCATGTAGCTACATGCCAGTATTGCATCACATATGGATGCACTTCCAGCTCCATAATACATGGGGCCCATTGTCAGAAGTGGATACAGACCTGACACAGTGTGTCAGATGATCAGCATTGAGTATAACAACTTTGGGATGGAGTAGCCAAGAAGGGTCTGTAGTATTGTTTTTAGTCAGTAAGTTATAAGACATGAAAAAGTCAGCTGGGGGATTTAAACATTCATTCGCCTGGGCTCTCACAGGTAAAGATTCTGCTAACTGGTGGATATTAGAGTGGTGATCCCTCTACAGACAGAGTTCTAATGCCAGACATAGTTAAGTTGCTGCAGGAACCCTAGTATAAGAATGTAGGAGTTGCAGGTAATAAAATTGTCTAATAATAAGACAATACCCTCCTACCCCCCTCCTGAACCTCCCACTCCTCACTCTAGTGCTCCCCCTCTGTAAATACTCTTCCCCTTATGATTTAGGTTGTGCCAGTGGACTGGCATTGTATCTCTAAACCATTGTCTCTTTCTCCAGCAGGCACGGTGCACTTTATTTGCCAGCCAATGTTATGCTCCTTGGCATTGTTTTACCTGTTCATAATTCTATTTTTGCATTAATAAGTTATCACAATAATGACTTTATGTTGCTTGTTGTAACTCAGTAATTTTGTTTTCCCTTTTCCTCTCCCCTAGGTTGAACCTGGAAACAGGCCTTGGCTCAGTGTGCCTTTCCTGGGTACCGATTTTTAAAATAAATAAATACCCTGACTTAACTGAGATGTACACCTTATGTGAGATCTGCATATGTTACGCACCTCAATTACACCTTGTGTACACCTCACAAATACTGTACACCTCAAATACACCTTAAAATAGTATACACTTCATCTGTGCCTTAGAAAATTTTACATTTAGCAGTTTGCACCTGTACTGCATCTTAATGTAATATTTAGCAGTGTACACCCATCTGCATCTCACAATATTTAACATTTTGCAGTATATACCTCAACCCACCTCAATGTCTGCCTTGTGTTGCTGATATTTTGGCCCTGTAGGGACACTGTTGTCAGATTTAATTTCTGAACTCTGTGGCAGAACTGCGTTCTGCCAGTCCGATAGCCCCGGTGGAAGGATGCCTTTCCTATCTTCTTCTTTTTCCTACTGAAATCTTTTGTGCAGCAGTATCTTCCTACGCTATACTTTACCTTTCTCAGCCCCTGGTGTAGGTTTGCCACCTCCATCAGTCTTCTCTATTTCTTACTAATTCTTTTTCTTACTGCCTTTACAGTAGTTCTAATATCCATATTTTCATCCCTCACCAAGAACTCCCCAAAATTATGCACTAGGCTAAAGCTAGCTGGCAGGAATGAAATAAGGTGCATTTATGGCACTTAATGCCAACAAATATAAAGTGCCTTTAAAGAGATATACGGTGCTGGTTGAATAAAGTGCATTTTTTTAAATAAAGTGCTTCATAAAGTTAATGCTTATGCCATTTCTATGTATAGGGTGCAGGAATGGTTAGAAATGTTTAAAATGACAGTTAAATATAAAATAATGTCCACTCTGATAGGTGGATTATGGATACAAAAGGAGCAGCATTATGCTCATATTGTTTGAATTATTTTGCTGCTGCTCCATTGTTACGTAGAATGTTATGCCAAAGAAATCCTTGATCGAAACAAGAACTGTTTGAACCGAGCAGCAAACTTTTCTTTTACTTTTGCTGTTGCTCGGTATTTATGTAAATAATTACTGATGCCCCTGTGTTATTAGGACTCCCGGCTGCTGGCTTTGTATAAAATATGTTGTAGAATGGTGCCAGCTAGCTGTGAAGGGGTCCATAGCATGTGTACAGCCAGTCTAGACTGCTAGAGAGGCAGGCTTAACAAATCCATATAGATACCCAAAGCAGAGCAGCTAGACAAGGATTGTCTAGCAGTCTGCTGCTCTGCTACAACATAGAAAACAAATTATTTAAAGGGACAGGGACGTCCCTATGTATGGAAATGATTTACAGAGAGAGTAGCCCTCAGAATAAGGAGAGGGCTGCAAGAGAAGTTAAAAACAATAAAGAAATTAAACAAATTAAAAAATAAAGAGACACTGCAGGTCTCTAAAGGAGTCCCATTATGTATAGAACCCTACGATATAAATAGAAGGGCTAGTGTGTATGCTATAACAATAAAGCACATGTATAAATACAATAAACGTTTGCACTGTTTGCATATATATAAAATAAGCGACTTCCCATAAGTAAGACCTCAGGAAGGGGATTTCCTATAGAGAGACTTCCCATAAGTAAAACCTCGTTATGAAATAGAGGAGGAATTTACCTATTTAGCGACCATTCTATAACTAACTGGATGTTATTGGAGGGACTTTCCCATTAAGTAGGAGGGCTATATAAGCCCTTCTCAAACATCATGAGTCAGATTAGCTATCCAGCCAGTCTCACTTACCTGAGGACAAGGTAAGAGAAGGACCTGTGCTTGAAATAGGAGTTTATCTCGAGCATACAGAAAAAAAGCTTAGTACTGTTTTATAGAGATACCTGAAGTTAGATGTAATAGCATTGAGCTATTGTTTATTTTCTAGTTCAGTCTGAACTGTTTATTTATATTTATTTATTATTTCTGTATTTGGAAACTTTTGTATAAAATAAAATACACTGTGGGTGTGTTGTACCCAAAAGCTGTGTCCTGTGTTATCTTTGCAACCCACGTACCTGTGACAAATTCTCTGCAGTACTTCCTGGTTATTAGCAGTTTGAACTCAGGCAGCCTTTGGGACAACAGTATGTGTTTAGCTGGCAGTGCTTCCAAAATAACTAACCTTTTTTCAGAGTAAGACAGTTTCTTGTTTATAATAACTGTTAATGTTGCAGAAAGTAGCAGATCTTATTAGGGTGTGCAAGTTTTTTTTATGTGTATGGCTCTGCGGTAAATTAAATGGAGCTGAGTGATAGGGGCCTTCACCTCCATGATACTTTTCCTGTGTTTTTTGTAGGGTTCACTACTTCCAGCAACAAATACATAACATAAATATCTTTTGAATGCTGTTCCTGCAGACTCTGCAATATTTAATGCATGAGTTATTAGGTGTTTTGTTTATTCTTGTAATGAGGCTGGAGGTGGTGAAGAGGTAGAGAACTTCCCCTTGTTAATATTTTTTAAAGATCATCTTAACGTATTAAATCAAATAGTGTTTCTTATTTCTTTTGGACATGATCTCTACCCTTTACTTAGAGTTTAGTGTTTCATAGCTACGTTGGCCATATTGATGTGTGCACTTCAACTATACCTCTTCACTATACCTCTGGTCAAGATGTACACCTCACAGAGGCATACCTAATTAGCCTTTTTTAGATGCATATCAACTACACCTCAGAATGAGATTTACACCTCAGTGAAGTGAAACTACTGTAAGTAGCATTTTTAAGATGTACATCAACTGCACCTAAATTACATTGCAAGTGCACTGTTGTTGAACCTCACGTACAGCTCTCAGACCATAGTGTAGTTCAGGTGCACACCTCAAGGTGTACTGAGATATGTGCTGTACCTCATTTAAATGTTAGCTACACATCAACTACATCTCATTTGGGTAAGAATAGCAGGAAGGTGTGTGTATGTATGCAGGTATGATAACACAAAGTAAGACTGGCTACCATATTAGTATACCAGGTAAGGTGCTCATACTATAGCAACAGTGCAAGTACATTCACAGAAAAACTGCTTATATCTCATCACTTATAGAACTGAGCAGAAGATAAGAAGACAGGAAACAATATACATGAGCTCACACCTGGGGAGCAACATCTCTTGTATATTGCCGACAGACACCAGGATATACCTTCTTCACTGCAGCATGCTGCAGCATTTTGAAATATACTGTAACATTACTGTGTTGCACCAAGGCTGGCACCACTGTATCTAGATAATACATAGCACTAGAAACCTCACACATTTCAATGTGATTTCTTGTGATAAATGGAGCTATATCCAGATATATACCTAGATATATCTGAATATACTGCAACTTGTCACTGGTTGTCACAATAGTTTATCAATTCTGCACTAGTGCCGTATGATGCATTAGTTTTCCCTTCAGACAGCTGCCCTGTCTTTTTGTGATTTTTGGTAATTGGCTTACAATAATAGAATTTGTACAAAGTCTTGAATACCTAGGAGTCTGTCTCAGCTCAAATCTGTCCCTTTCTGCACACATGGGAACAGTTATCATAAAGGTGAACCAAAAGCTAGGACACCTACACTGTACAGAAATAAAGATTCTCTTACCAGGGAAGCTACTGTAAATGTCAAACTGCTGAAGATGTGCTTCTTCACTATAATGCAGGTCTCAGCTGCATACACAATGCACCCAAAGTGTCTTTTGTAAACTATGAGGTGACTTTTAACAACGTCTGCTGTTTTTGTTTGGCTGTCCCTCAAAGAAAACATAGATGCATAGCATTATACAGAACCTTACTTACTGTATGACCACCATCATACTTAGTTCAGTTTAAAAATAGCTTGCTGCATAGTATCGCCAGCTCACAGACACTAATTAATTTTGTTAAGAAATACAAGACTTCACACTCATTCTCTTATTCATCTGCCAAATACCAAGAAATTTTTTTGTAGAATAATTTGATGAAACACTCTCTATCATACAGTACTATGGCCCCTATTCACTAAATATCGTCCCTGATAATATCAGCTTTAATGGGACCACAACTCAATTTAAAAATAGACTTTTAACACCCTTGAGTAACTTATCGTGATGGACTTATATTACTGTATGTACAGGTCTTGCATAACCACTTTTATATTCCACTGAGAAATGTTTTCTTTGGTACATTCGTTTGTATTATGGTGTACATGTTCTAGAGGTGGAAGGATCACAGACCTGTCCACCTCCTGGTGGTACAAACAAATAAATAGATACAGTAAAAAAAGTCTGAGCCTTTTAGGCAGGATTTTGTTATTCTCTATAATTTGAGAGACTTCTGAAAATTCCACCAGCACATGGTCATTCAGACTTTGAGATCATTGTCATTTGCCTCCTGATAATAGTGATTGTAGGTACTGAATTTAAGCTGTTGGTCTGGATAGAATAAGATATGATACCCCCCAAGTGATATGAAATTCTACTGGATTAAGCAGTGCAGATAGGAATCTGAACCTTAGCTGGATTATTGTCTCCAGTAAAATAAAAATAATATTTTGCTAGATTGAACTGCAGAAAGAAAATGTCACCCCAAAACTATGACATAATGTCACGGAAGAGTTCATTCACCTTCAGTAAGAACACCAAAACTAAAAGATTATAAACATGGGCAAATCACAAGAGAAATCAGTGCTCAGAAGTTAGGAATTTTCAAATCTAGATGCCCATCACTTTTTTACCCACCAAGAAATGAAAGTCAGACTTCACAGGTTTATGATTTGACTTGTAACCTAGAAAAATTGTCACACATAGGTTTAATATTTTTCATTTGTTTTCCTCTTCTGTTTCAGTTTCTTCATTACATAAGCCTTAAAATCAATGTAGCAAATCAATACAGCCAGATCGTCACTGTCTGGGTCTCACTCACTTGGTAACCTTGTTAGCCCCAGCAACTGTATCTCACTTCATTACTCATCCCACCCACTGCTCTACCAGAAGATTAAAATCAATTGCAAAGAAGAAATTGTCATTTATTCTTTTATAGCTCCACTGTTGTTCAAGACCACTTATTGTTTGAACACTGCTCATTCTCCCCACATACTTTTGCTGATCACCCATGCAATCTCCCTCCTATTCTGATCACAACTCCTCCAGCCCTCTTTAACTACAGACCACCCCACCCCCAACTCTGCTCCATTCTGGTACTTTCCATTACCACAGCTTCCTGTGTTACCAGGTATCAGGCTCAAGAATAAACCAGCAAATTTGCAACCAATGGCATTCACAGTCACTGTCTCACAATTAAAATCAAATTTGATCTGCACCAACAATGAATCTAACCATGAGATCAATGGATTTCACAGCAAAACAACAGACTGCTGTCTGCAGTTGGAACATGCCACATTTTCAACTCCACTGAAACAAAAATCCATGTTCAAAGTGACTGATTTTTTGTGTGAATCCTCAAACTGCAATCTTGGCATCTCTGGAACAGAGCACTAAATAAACTGTGTGTGTGTTGGGGGGGGGGGCATAGAAGAACAGGTTATCATCTTATCAACTCCTAGTGGCTAATATGGGCTGTGAGACACCATCTTTCATTTCTAAACACCCTATGATTTTTTTTTTTAAACATTATTTATTTTACAAAATATATCTAGAACCCCAATTTTACGTGCAATAAGACATTCTGGGCTGTTGACAGTTGTGCCACCCATGAGAAGGTCCCATAAGGACTCCCTCCCTGGATTTTATTTTTTGCTAGGGATATTGAAAGGGGGAGTGCTGTTAGTAATCTGGGCTACCACATAGATCTCCCCATTGGATCAGGTCAAAATAATAAAATAAAAATAAGATAAGAGACACAAACTGTACATGTCTTTTGGGATAGGCTGGCTACTCTGGCAAGTGGATTGAGTATGGGGTCCTGAAGCACATTGGGCTATCTTGGCTCTGATACTGCCTAGGTAGTTCTCCTGGGCCCCTCCTTGGGGTTGGTGGCCAGGAACTAGTAGAGGCCCTGAGAGGCCTGGAGTTGCCTTGCAATACGAGGCTGGCAGAGGGGCTTCTTTTTCTTTCTTTAGGTGGCAATACTATTTATTACATTTTTTTGTTACCCTCTTCCTCCCCATGGCTGGGTATGCAGGAACTCTCCCTATTGACTGCATGACTGCAGTGGGAGAGGTAGTACCAAGAAGGGCTTTGACACAATTTTTGCTGCTCACTACTGACTGCCACATGGATCCTCAGCAGACGCAGAAAGACAGAGTCAGAGAGTCACAGTGTGTGCGCTGCTCCTTGCATGGGTCTGCAGCTGCATTTGTGATGCTGACCAAGTTGAGGAGATTGAATGAATCCACAGAGAGTGGCCAGCCAGGAGCCTGCATTGGAGGGTGCTGCCTACTATACCAAGCACATTCTGATGTGTGACCACCAGCAGGAGAGAGAGTACCAGTGGTTTCAGAGTAGGGCTACCTGCATTGATGGGTAACTCCCTGTTCTGCCAGATGAACTCTTTATAAGACCACCGGCAGGAAAGACAGCAGCAGTGGTCCAAGAAAAATGTCTGTGTGTACTTTTCTCACTGAACTCTCCTTGTTCTGGCACCAGCAGGACAGGTAGTGCTGATTCCCATGGGACTGGAAAGTGTTGGGGACTACAGTAGGAGTTGCCCACTACATTAGCAGACTTGAAGAGCCCTAAAGGACCTGTTTGTTTTAAAGTAGAGCCTGTGGAGAGTGGTATAAAAGGAATCCCCCAACATATAAATGGAGAGCCTGCCATAAAAGCTCAAAAGCTGCCTGAAGGAAGGCAGTTAGAGAGAGCTGAAGTAGCACCTTCTTGGGGTAGGCAATTCCTCCTGGTGCTCTAGATGACCACGCAGCAAGGTCCCCCTGCATTTGTAAAGAGCTGCACCTGCTCAAGTGCAGTAACTACTGTATATTCTAGTGCTCTGTGCAGGTAAACCAATGAAGGCTTTAGGCTGCTTTCCTTCATTTGTACATATTTTATATGAGGAGTTCTGTGTCATGCTCATGTTGTTCGTGAACATCTTTAGGAAGGGTTTGCATTGTCTGGTTGTTTTTAAAAGGCCAGTTTTGTGGTATCTGTGAGGTAGTTAGTGTGTTAGGATAATTATTTGGTGGTCGGGTGATCACCTGGGTGTATATATAAGGGCCCAATTGAGCCCTGGGAAGTCTGTCAGTTTAAGACAGCCAATGCTAAAAGTTGAGTTCGCTTTAGAGGCTGTCTGAAGGTGTTATTCCCATTGTCTATAAGGTTGCAGAGTCTGGGATTTGTTCTGTGATTTTAGCCAGCTAATAGGCTCTAGTAGGTTGATTTTTTTAACTTAGCAATGTCAGTTTGTCTCTGTTGCCAGCAATCTTCAATCCAAATGATCTTTTTATCTGAGCAGATGCCATCCTTACTTGGTGATCCTGAGAAAAGAATGCTTAAGAAACGAGATGTGAACAAGCTTGGTACATCCAGCAGACCAGACCTGAGTTTGATTCTCACAACCTCTACTTGCATACTGTGTGACTCTGAGCAAGTCACTTAACCGCCCAGTGCTCCCAGGTCACCCTTAAAACAGGCACTTGTGCCTAGTGGGCCTTACCTGGTTACCAAAAGACTAAAAAAAAAAAATAAATAAAAAATTAAAAAATAAAGTTGTCTTTTTAAATAAATTTTAGTTATCATCTACTTGCTTCCTACAGGCCACCACCAACACCACAACTACTGCACTTGCAGGGACTGAATGTACTTAGCTGCTTACTATGCCCATAGATATTCAGTAATGGTGCAACTACAACACCCCATCATGTCATATTGCTTACTTATGAAATGGGTAGGGAAAATACTGTGTTCCAGTTGGTGGTGCACTGTGAAATAACTACCAATGGTTAAAAAAAGTGCTGCTATTCAGGACACAATATACAAATAAAATCCATGTGCAGGCTTCAGAATTTTTTAAATTGAAATGGACACTATTGTTTTCCCTTACCCAAAACATATCTATCCACTAGAACTCACAGAACAGACTAGTTAGTTGTGGACATATTTATGTTTTTTAGTAAGCCCCCATTTTGTTGTCATAACTATTTTTACAATAATTCCTTCCTTGACATGATTGTGAGTCACTTGCCAGCCTTTCTCCTCCCTCATTCCACTAACTACCTTCCTGCTTTAACTGCCCTGCAACCCATGTCTCCATTTGCTGGTTCGCTGACTATGAACCCACCAGCCAAATTACTCTCTCCCTAAACCAGGTGGTGTATGTGTGTCTGTATGTTTGACATCTGTCCATTTTGCTACCTGCTCCAGGTTATTCTGATGCATCAGCAAATAACAATGGATTACAAAGTTGTATGTACAGTATGAGAGAGCTATTTTCAACCATGAAACATAGCAAAAAACTGATTCATTGCAGTTTGAAAATAAGTTCTATTGTAAGATAAGTGAGCTTGCTGGGTAACTTCAATAATGTCTTCGTTGATAACAACTGTCTGTGTGTACTAGTGAAACTGGTCCACTGAACTATTTTTCTGGAATTATCTATAAACTAGGCTTTTTCAGTACATCAGTGACATTTAATTAGAGATGTTGTGAAGCTTTAATTATCTTGTGAAGTTTTAGTGAAGTTATCAACTTCACCTTCACAAATCAATTTTCAAATTTTTGCCATTTACTAGGAAGTTTGCCTTGTGTAATTTTGCCTGGCAACTTTGCAGCAACTTTGCCTTTAGGGCCCATTTGGGTGATGTTTGTTCAGATAGAGGCTACTGCTAAACAAGGGCCTGTAGGTCGGATGGAAATAGCTCCTGAAAGTCACATGCTACTACTCTTTGTACTGAGTGAACTTCAGTTTTATTCTGCAGTCTGAGTTAGTGGAAGTGGTCAGATCTGCTGCTTTTTGAGCCTTCATAAATCTTATAAAAAAAGTCTTACAGCTTTTTATGTTGACGCGCTTGCTCAGCCAACATCTTGCGGTAGTGTAGATTTGGAGGTGTGGTCACTGTTGGGCAAATGCAGGGCATGCATCAGTAGGTGCGTTCCTCATTCCCCAATCAGCCTGTGTGCCGGCGCTACACTGTGCATACATAATGTGGCCATGGGATCAAACAAAAGGTCTGCTGCAATGCGAGCTAAGCTCATCATATGCAGCAGACCTCCTGATGTTCTTTCCCTGGTGGTGAAAAAAAGAAAATTAACATGGCAGCATACTGTCTACTTCAGAGGTGCCCAATCCCCCTGTTGGCATACCCTGGCCAAATGTATATGCCGACAGGGGAGCCCACTCCCCGCCAGCATAATGCATCCCTCCCCCCCAGTCATTGTGTGCTGACAGGGGTGCCCAGTCTCCCATTGGCTGTAGCATCCCTCCCCCCAGAAAACACTTAGGTGGCATGCTGGGAGCCCACCCCAGCATGCCAAAGCCCCTGCAAAAAAAAACTGTCCCCCGATGTTTATTTTGTAATTTTTTTAACCTGTAAAAAAGAAAACTGTCCCTCGCAGTCTCCCTACATGCCTCCCACTCCCACCAACTGTGCACCCTGCCTCCACACACCCCCTCACCCCATACTTATCGTCGGAGTCTGGCGTGATGATCTTCGGAGGACCAGGAACACGTCTGCACTCTTCAAAGTCGACCGCGAACTGAGGAAATGCCTGTAAGCTGTATAATGGAATAAATAGTTTTTTTTAAAACTTTGATGCATATCTCAGGCATGTTTTGGAATTTTGGCACCAAATTTTCAACATGGGGTTTTTGGGACCCCTCCACATGAATGCTGACACTGTCATTGTGTTAATCGGCCCCGAAAGGTGATTTTGTGGTCACTGCATGGAATCACCTTTTGGGATGGATTAATGAAATGACAGTGCCACTGTTCATGAGGGGGGTCTCAAAAAGCCTATGTTGCAAATTTAGTGGGACAAATCAAAAAAATGGCTGTTTTACAAGCGTGTGTTGCACTGTTTCCAAGCACACTTGTAGCTTCGTGAATTTGTAATATTTTCAGTCCAGATTTTCAAAATTGGCATTTTTACACACCTCCTGATGAACAGTACAGCTGTCATTTTACATATCCTGGCCAAAATGTGTTTTCGCATGTCCGGTGCAGAATAGCGTGGTCGCTGTGCAAAAATCACTTTTTAGGCCATTTTGAGCTAATGACGGTGACACTGTTCATGAGCAGAGATCCTAAAATGGTTATGTTGAAAATTTGGTACCGAAAGTCCATAAAATGACTGTACTGCAAGTGTGCATTGTGCAGTTTCCATGCTCCCGTGTAACTTTGCAAATTTGCAATATTTCCATGCCAGATTTTCAACACTGACATTTTTTTACATCTCCTTATGAACCATACAGCTGTCATTTTTCAAATCCTGCCCAAAATGTGTTTCCACACCTGTGGCACACAATGACGTGGTCACTGTGGGAAATCAACTTTTGGGACAGATTAACAAATGTGCAGCACCACTGTTCATAAGGGGAGGTCCCAAAATGCCTATGTTACAAATGTGGCTAACAAACTCCCAAAAATAACTGGGTTACGGACATGTGTTGCGCAGTTTGTATGCATGCTCATTACTTCACCAATATTTCATATTGTCATTCCAGACTTTTAACGTTGCCATTTTTTTACACCTTCTCATGAACAATACAGTTGTCATTCTCCACATCCTGCCCAAAAATGTGTTTTCATCCATTTGTCGCCAATGGCACAGTCGCTGTGCAAAAGCACCTTTCAGCTAACAAAGTGATTGTGCCGCTTTTCATGAGGTGGCCTGACAAGCAGCCCATGTTGAAAATGTGGAGTGAAACTAACACCACACGCCTACGGTGTTAGGGTTTCCAACTGTAGCACCCCACCTGGTACAGACTGACAGGTGTCAGGGGTGTCACTTGGGATCATCTGATGTGATGCTCACACCATTCCACCCCCCACCCTGCAGCTACTGACAGGCATCATGGTGTGCCTTGCACTGTTCAGCCACAAAGTTCATCCCATGCTCCTATACTGCACCCATGTCAGCATATTTCCTTATGGAATGGGGTAAGTATAATGCCCAAAGACCCCAAACCACACCACAACACTTGTCAGTATCTACAGGGTAGGGTGAGGTACAATGGCATGAGTGTTATAGCTGATGACCCAAAGGCAGACCCCAATGCCTGTTGCTCTCTACAGGGTGGGAGTGGGGTTGGCATCACTTCAGTACTTCACTGCCATTCCTATTATGCGTCTCTAGCTCTGGCACTGCCAATGCCAGCGCGACAACATTCGGCATTGACAAATGCTTGTTTAGGTTGTCGTCTTATATTACAAGCTTGTCAGTATGTATTTAGTTGTTTAGTTCTGTTTTTCTTTATATTGTCCACTTTTATTTATTCTATTTTTCTTCCTGTTACTTTGTTTTTCATTACTCTCTGTTTTCAAATAAAATGAGTAGGACCAGTAAGGAGGAGACTAGGAGGACTGGGACTAGGAAGCGTCATAGCAAGGGGAGGTAAGCAGTCAATTGATGCGACATACCATCTTCTCAGTCTGAAGAGGTCACAACTGGCACCACTAGCACTGGAAACAGGCAGCACCAGAACCCCCCCCAACACACACACACTTTTTTTTCATATTCTGTCTGAGGTATGCCCTTGTACATCATTTCCTCTTGAATGTTCTGCTCCATTATAGTGCTGTAAAGTTCCTCTCTAGGCTTATAATTATTTGTGATAATTCTATATTCCAAACTCTAAGTTTTTTCAGTTATTGAGAAAGCACACCTGGGGACTGTATTTAAGTTCCCAAGTTTCTTAACATTCTTTTCCCAATTAACAATTAATGGAATCATCCAGCTATGAATCCAAAAATGCCATACTTTTTTTTTACTGCACTTGCATACCAGGAAAAATCCTAATAGATAAACAAACTGTGAAAAAAAACGATCAGATCTATAAGAATTAAACCTCCATGTTTAGTTCTCATATACAATATGGGCTGGATATTCAAAAGGGTTGCACCATGTGCAATAGGGTTGCGCCTGCACAAGTCTGAAATTGCGCCATTCTGCCATATTCAGCAGGAGGCAGTTGTGCCCCCCCAAGTCATGCTGAGCAACAGCACAATGCTAATGAAGGCATGCTCAACTGAAGAGGGAGGAACCATGCATAAACTGCACAGCCCGATATTCAGCCGGGCTGTGCAGAGTCATGCAAGCGCAACCCCCAAGCTGCACCTGCACAACTTTGAGCAAAGGAGTAAGTCGAGGGCCACCCACAGGTGAGCTGCCGCACTGCAGGGCACAACACAGCAGCTGCCACCTGTGGGTGGCCTCAACCTCCATGTGCCCGATGCAGCCCAATCACGGGCATAATAGTAACCCCTCCCCCGACTGGCCCTATAGCGGACAAAACCTGTAGTAACCCCGTCCCCCACTAGCCTGATCGCTGGGCATTAGAGTCAACCCCCAGAACAATATCCCTAGTGGTCCAGTGGACTGCTAAGCCTATCACGGGCATTAAAGTCAACCCCACCCCCAGGTCCAATTACCCTGGTGATCTAGTGGCCCCCACCCCACCCACGGGCCCACCACCCGCTCCACCCCCGTCAGCGGCGGTGGCAGCATCCCACCCACCTGCTGCCCGCCACCCCGCTGACTGACTGCTAGTAGGGCTGCACACCCATTGGTTCAGAGCAAGAGCCAATGGGCATGCAGCCTACCGAGCAGTCGGTCGGCCGGCGGCGAGTGGCAGGTGGTGGGATGCTGCTGCCTGCCAGCTGACAGGGAATCGGGTGGTGGGGCTCCATGAATGGGGTGGGGTGGGGGCACCAGATCACCAGGTACTTGGACCTGGGGGTTGACTAATGCCCGTGATTGGGCTTAGTGGTCCACTGGACCTGGGGATGTTGTTCTTGGAGGTTGACCTCTAATGTCCATGGTCGGGCCTAGTGGATGGGAGTTACTACGATTTTGCCGCGATGGACCAGTCGGGGAGGGATTTATACAGTTATGCTTACAGTCGGGCTGCAGGGTGTCGGTCCCGACAGCTGCTGCCTGGCAGGGTGCCAGGCGCAAGTCGTCGGGGATCGGCGCACCTGCATGCTAATGGCATGCAAATGGGGCCATAAGTAGATGCAAATGGCCCCCCCTGCACCTTGCATGAATTATGGCCCCATTTGCATGTCACCTTTTGAATATTGGAAATTTGCGCATGGCGTGATGGAACTTGCGCCACCGCATCTTGAATGCTCCACTCTGACCACTTGAGGTGGCGTAAGTTCCACTGCGCCATGCACAGAGGCTGTGGCCAGGGGTGATAGTCAAAGGAGTTGCTCAATAGCGCAACTCCGTTGAAAATCACCCCGGCCACACTCCAGCACAACTATTTTGCGCAGCACAAGGGCTTGTGCCACAGAATGGCACAGTTTGAATATCCAGCCCTATATTTATTTTCATAGGATTCAACCTACTATCCCATAAAACTTGAAAAATGTTACTCAATAATTTTACTGCCAGTTCCTTAGGAAGGGGGTAAATTATACTATGCCCATAGATATTCAGTAATGGTGCAACTACAACACCCCGTCATGTCATATTCTTTACTTATGAAATGGGTAGGGAAAATACTGTGTTCTAATTGGTGGTCAGTAGTTTTGCACTGTGAAACAACTACCAATGGTCAGAAAAAGTGCTGGCATTCAGGACACAATATACAAATAAAATCCATGTGCAGGCTTCAGAATTTTTCACATTGAAATGGACACTATTGTTTTCCCTTATCCAAAACATACCTATCCACTAGCACTCACAGAACAGACTAGTTAGTTGTGGACATATTTATGTTTTTAGTAAGTCCCCATTTTGTTGTCACAACTGTTTTTATAATAATTCCTTCTTTGACATGATTGTGAGTCACTGCCCAGCCTTCCTGCTCCCTCATTCTACTAACTACCGTACTGCTTTGACTGCCCTACAGTTCATGTCTCCATTTACTTGCTCGCTTACTATGATCCCACCAGCCAAATTACTCTCTCCCTAAACCAGGTGGTGTGTGTGTGTGTGTGTATGTTTGGCATCTGTCCATTTTGCTACCTGCTCCAGGTTATTCTGATGCATCAGGGAATACGATGGCTTACAGAGTTTTGTGTACAGTATGTGAGAGCTATTTTCAACCATGAAACATACCTAAAACTGATTGATTGCAGTTTGAAAATAAGTTCTACTGTAATGTAAGTGAGCTTGCAGGGTAACTTCAATAATGTCTTTGTTGTTAACAGCTGTTTGTGTGTACTAGTGAAACTGGTCCACTGAACTATTTTTATGGAATTATCTATAAACTAGGCTGTTTTTAAATACATCAGTGACATTTAATTAGAGATGCTGTGAAGCTTTAATTATCTTGTGAAGTTTTAGTGAAGTTATCAACTTCACCTTCACAAATCAATTTTCAAATTTTTGCCATTTACTAAGAAGTTTGCCTTTGGTAATTTTGCCTGTCAACTTTGCCAGCAACTTTGCCTTTAGTACCCATTTGGGTGACGTTTGTTCAGATGGAGGCTACTGCTAAACAAGGGCCTGTAGGTCACATGCTACTACCCTTTGTACTGAGTGAACTTCAGTTTATTCGTTAGTCTGAGTCAGTGGAAGTGGTCAGATCTGCTTCTTTTTGAGCCTTCTTAAATCTTATAAAAAAAGTCTTACAGTTTTTTTAGTCTGTCATCTTACCTTGCAAGCTTGTCAGTATGTATTTAGTTGTTTAGTTCTATTTTTCTTTATATTGTCCACCTTTATTTGTTCTATTTTTCTTCCTGATACTTTGTTTTTCATTACTGTTTTCTAATAAAATGAGTAGGATCAGTAAGGAGGAGACTAGGAGGACTAGGATTAGGAAGTGTCACAGTAAGGGGGGAGTAAGCAGTCCATGAATGTGACATGCCATCTTCTCAGTCTGAAGAAGGCACAACTGGCACCACTAGCACTGGAAACAGGCAGCACCAGAACCCCCCCCACACTTTTTTTTTCATATTCTGTCTGAGATATGCCTTTGTATATCACTTCCTCTTGAATGTTCTGCTCCATTATAGTGATGTAAAGTTCCTCTCTAGGCTTATTCTTTATTTGTGATAATTCTATATTCCAAAGTTTTTTCAGTTATTGAGAAAGCACACCTGGGGGCTGTATTTAAGTTCCCAAGTTTCTTAACATTCTTTTCCCAATTAATTAATGGAATCATCCAGCTATGAATCCAAAAATACCATACTTTTTTTTACTGCACTTGCATACCAGGAAAAATCCCAATAGATAAACAAACTGTGAAAAAAGACTATCAGATTTATAAGAATTAAACATCCATGTTTAATTCTCAGATACAATATATTTATTTTAATAAGATTCATCCTGTTATCCCATAAAACTTGAAAAACATTACTCAATAATTTTACTTCCAGTTCCTTAGGAAGGGGGTAAACTATACTAATATAAGTGAAAATGGGCAGTTTTTCTACACGGAGAGGGTGGTGAATGCTTGAACTAGTCTGCCACAAGAGGTGGTAGGGGCAAGCACAGTGGAGGGGTTTAAACGTGCCTAGGACAAACTCAAGGGAAACCTTTGGTGGGAAGGGAGTGATGAAAAACCATTGACCACTTAGGGTGAGTGGCTGCATAGATGTATAGGGCATATGGGCACACTGGAAGGCCCTAGTGGTACTTATCTGAGGACAATTTCTATGTTTCTATAAAACTGTTAATAAAAAATTTAATTATAGCAACTTTTTTCTTTTTTGTTTGTTGCCAATGTTCCCATATTTGAACTTTTCACTCACAAATCTCCTTTTCAGCCAGAGGCCCTGTTCAGGTGGCTCCAGCACCGGCAGCATCTACTTGTCCATGGGTGTGGCTCCTCAAGAGGCCGATGCCCACTCCTCAGACCTCTGCAAGTCAGGATTCCCAGGTACAGCCATTAGCATCACTGAAGGGCTGGCCTGAACACCCAGATACAGCTCAGTGGCTAATTGGGCAGGAAACTGGAGTCCATGCTGCTGACTGGTTGGCTTCTGCATAACTGAGCTGGTATTGGCTAGCTCGGTCCCCCAGGTCTTTCTCTCTGTCTTGAGCCCTCTCCTGAAGCTTCACCACTGGGGAAGGTTCTGCGCTGCAGGCCCCTCTCCTTGGCTCTCATTCCTGGATTATATTTTGTATTTTACCCTCCTAGTCTGGACAGATTTAGTCTAAACTTAATTTTGCTCTAAAAACTGCTGTCTTACTGCTAATGTACTGTGCCACAATAATTCAGCCAGCCTTAGATTTGTCTGTCCATGTTTTCAGCCAGTACTAGTATTCTTTGTCCATGTATTTACTGCTAATTTATTTTTAAAGTGTGAGCACAGCTCTTTTTAGACCTAGGTGTGCAATTTTCCTTTTCTCAGGTTGTGCTTAAGATGCCGCATTATTTAGAGTGTTAAATTAACTGATTTTCTCCTCTCCCCCTCACCTCCCTACTTCTTAGATTTCCTAAACCCCCCACCCCCACCTCATTGCTTAGCTGTGGCTCTCCCTCGAGTAAGTTAAGTGACTTCTTTGTCTTTCTGTAGCCATTCTGTCTCCTCCTAGCCCACCCCACCCCCTGCTTGCTCATCTCAGCTTCTTAATTTATAGTTCACCCTGTCTTTTTTCTTCTCCTTTTCAGCTAGAGGCCCTGTTTAGGTGGCTCCAGCACCAGTGGCATCTACTTGTCCCCGGACATGGCTCCTCAAGAGGCCGCTGCCCTCTCCTCGGACCATCGCAAGCCAGGATTCCCAGGTACTGCTGTTAGCACCACTGCAGGACCAGCCTGAACACCCAGATATGGTTCAGTAGCTGACTGGGCAGGAAACTGGAGTCTGTGCTGCTGATTGGTCAGCTGCTGCATAGCTGAGCCCCTATTGGCTAGCTTTGTCCCCCAGGTCTTTCTCTCTTCTGTGCCAGCTCCTGAAGCTCCACCACTGAGGAAAGTTCTGCACTGCAGACCCCTCTCCTCGGTACTCATTCCTGGATCATATTTTGTCCTGCCCATCTCCCTGGCCCGACTTCTATTAAATCTGCCCAAACCCCTCCCTGCTAATCCACTCATGGCTGTTTTTACTAGACTGTCACAATCCAGCCAGTGCCCCTAACCTAACCAACTATACTAAAAGACACAGAACTCTTCTCAGACCAGCCTGAGCCTCTAACCTACCTACTTTCCCTAAGGACTCATCACCACTATTTTGCTTCCCTATTTCCTCTAGGCAACCTCAGCTAGTTGAGCTTTTATAGCCAAACTGCCCATCCAAAGGGCACAGAGCTTTATTTTTTGCAATGTTCCCCCTTAAGATAACTTGCATCTTACCCCTGTGGTACCTGACTACCTTTACCATCCTAAATTGTACCATAACCCACCTAAAACTTTCCCCGTTCCTACAAGTACCCCCTAAATTCAGTCTATCCCTTTCATCTGCACCCATATCCTCCACAACTACACTAAGCGACACAACATAGGCAGCTATACACATACCCCCTCTCCCTCCAACTACTAATTTAATATTTCTATGGATTAAAGCGAATAGCTGCCACTACACTTCCAAAATCTGCAATGTTTTATAGCCCACTTAAAATGTCTGGCACTAAGACTAGCCTGTCTACTTTTATTAATATCAGGAAATGTACACCTCAACTCAGGGCCTCTATCACAACCTGACACCCCATACTCACACTGAAGTGGCCTAACCATAGCTTCCATCAACATTTGCAGTCTGCTGGCTAAATTGACTCTTTTCAGGTATGGATCACCCAACACCAACATGGCATCCTCTCTGTAGTGGAAACCTGGTTCAACCCACGCATCCCAGATTCAACCATTCAACTGCCAGGATACACATTCTTCAGGCTTGACAGAGTTAGCAAGCATGGTGGTGGCTGTATATTATTCCTAAAAGAGCACATCTGGGGGCAAACACTGCCATATGTTACTTCCCCCTGCAGCACCCAACTGCTACCAATAAAGATACTACTCGGTCCTAATGGAAAATCACTCACTGTGGTATCTGTTTATATCCCCCATAAGGCACACAACACTGGTTTCATGGTTGTCACTGACTTTTTGTCCACCCATCCCAAAAACCATTAAATTTTATTGCTGGGGGATTTCAACATAAACTGGATCTCCCCTGAAGCTGGCCCATACAAAGATGCATTAACCTCAAGCAACACCACCCAGCTGGTAAGTACTCCCACACAGATTAACTACCATACTGGGTCCAGTACCCTCCTTGACTGTTTGTATACCAACCATCAGGAAAGGATCAGCAATGTAGCAGTACTCCCCAATTCCCTCAGCGACCACTCCCCTATCCATTTCACATGGTCAAATAACTCACCTAAAGTTCCTGCCAAAGTTGTCACATCGAGACTACTAAAGAAAAGGAAGCTTAATGCACTAAAAGCACACCTCAACAGCCAAGACTGGAGCTCTCTAAACAACATGTCTGATGTTGATGCTGCCCTCAGATGCTTTATCCACAAATTTAGCCAGTCTTGTGATATCTATGCCCCTTTCACCAAATGAAAGATTAAGGGATCCCAAAACCCATGAATCTCTCCCCAGCTAATTGACTTGATGAAACACCATGATCAGCTTTGGTACAAAGTCAGAGGTTCTGGCTCTGCTTCAGACACCCAGAAGAACAAGACCACCTGGAATAGCTGTACAGCTGCAATTAGGAAAGTTAAATGTCAACACTTTAAAAAGGAGTTAGAAAACTCCTGGGTGGACAGCAGATTATTCTAGGATAACATCAAGTTCCTATCCAGTAAACCTGACAAAACTCCTCCATCCATAATAAATGTCAATGGAACTCCTTCCCAGGACCCCTTCACCATGCAGAAACTTTCAATAAGGCCTTCATAGACCTCAGTGGTATACTGCCACAGGACTACTGCCTCCCACAAAGGGAAAACTATAGCACCAACAACACCCAAATAGGCTCCCCCTCCTCCTTTCTTCCTTAAAATAGTTACCCCTTCAGTAGCTAAAAAATATATCTTGAAGGTTCTCAGTAAATCAAGAACTAGCAGTGATATGCTTGATCTTAAGGTCCTTGTTCTTACTCTGGATGCTATTATCTCTCCCCTCACCAAACTCCTGAATCTAGCCCTCATCTCAAGCAAGTTCCCATGAATTTGGAAAGCAGCTGTTGTCACACCTGTGTTCAAAAGTGGCAATAGAGCCAACCACACAAACTACCACCCAATCTCGATACTTCCCCCCCCTCTCTCAAAAGCATTGGAATACATTATCTCAGACCAACTCACTGATTATCTTGATAAATGCTAATTGCAATGCATACAACAATATGGTTTCTGGAAACAACATAACACCACCATCGCTCTTATTGAATTTACTGGGTACATTCATAGTGCACTGGATCATGGGCTCTTGGTGGAGGCTACTTTTATTGACCTCATCAAAGCCTTTGATACAGTTAATCAAGAGCTGCTGTAGGCTTACTCTCTAACATTGGTCTCTCTCCCATGAATCAGTGGCCTGGTTTAGGAGCTATCTTCAAGGGAGAGTTCAGAAGGTAAAAATAAATGACATCTGCTCTGATAATCTCTGTTACCACTAGTGTACCACAAGGATCCATCCTAGGGGCCCCTGCTCTTCAGTCTTTTTCTAAATCAACTCCCCAAAGCAGTAGATGATCAAGTATTGCTCTGCACAGACAACGCTGTGCTCTACTCTGCTCACACAGACACCACGGTGCTTGAAAGCCAGATGCAGGCTAATTTTGCCTCTGTAGAAAAATGGTTCTCTGACACAAAGCTACTCTTGAATTATAAAATAACTAAAACAATGCTTTTTGCCTCTGCCCACAAAAAACACAGAAATCACACTGTTCAAATTGTTAGTATTCTCAACTCCCCACTTGAAATGGTAAGCCACTTTACATTTTATTTATTTATTTAGTATTTGTTGACTGGGTAAGTGCACTAGACAAATCCTGTCTATTTCAGGCACAACCTGGGGGAAGGGGGATACAGATGAATGCCAACTGACCTTGAACCAGATTAAGCTGTTGGTGGTATTTTTAGTGAATGAGGGAAATTTGGCCAGGACACCGGGGAAATTCCAATACTCTTTTTTGATAAGTGCCATGAGATCTTTAACATCCACCTGAACTACCACCAATCCAGGCAGATGGGACCTCGGTTTAATGTCTCATCTGAAAGATGGCACCTCTGAAGTGCAGCACCCCTCTCATGCTGCACTACAGTGTCAGTACTGGGATATTATCCCACGTGCCAGATGTGGGAACTGAACCCACAACCCTCTGATCTCCCAGCCTCAGAGGCGAGTGTACTACCTACTGAGCCACTGACACTGAATACTTGGGGGTAACATTAGATACTATGTTGTCCTACTCCTGACACATCGATCTGGTCACAAAATCTGCAAATGCGAAACTCAGATTACTTTATCGTAACAAACATTGCTTTACCAATGAAGCCTTAGGAATCACAGTAACTAGCTCTGTGCTGTCAGTCATTGACTATGGCCTTGTGGTATATGGTGCTGCAACTTCCATAGCTCTTAAAAGGATTAAGACCACCCTCAATAAAGCATATAGGCTGGTTCTAGGCTCAGTCCTACTAACCCACATCTGTGAGTTATACGCCCAAATTGGGTGGCTCAGTCTGGACTGTTGTATTCAGTACCAAATGTACCTGCTTGCCAAAAAAAGCTAATCTTGGCCTAACCTCCCCCCCAGAGTACAGGACTTTTTCAACCTACATTCCTCCTCCAAATGTTCTAGGGGGTGGAAAGAACAATCCCTGCTTGTACCTTTCTGAAGAACTACACAGGGCCAGTGTTCTTTTGAATATCAGGCCCCTTTACTGTTAAACTCCCTCAATGTGGACCAGCAGAAGGAAGAAAAGCTGGGTCCTTTTAAAACTCTGCTTCGTGCAACCCTTGCTCAGACCAGTGTCTGTGACTGAGGCACCTAACCGTCCCCTTAACCTCCTCCCAGCCCCTCCTCCCTCTCTTTCTCTCTCTCTCTCTTTGTCTTCTTTCCACCTCCCCCACCTTTAATGCCCTGGTCACTTTCCCTTTCAACCACCCTTACCTCACTCCTCCGCCCTTTCTTCCTCCTGCACCCCTTTATTCTCTTGTGCCTCCACTCTTCACTGCTTAAGTCTTTGCTACACTCCTCCCCTCCCTTTCAACTACCTACCTCCCTCCTCTGTCCTTGCCTTTCACCCCTCCCACCACCACTTACCACCTTAAGACATCCCCCTCCAGAATCTCCACCCTTCCCCCCTCCCCCAGGGGACAGCGGGGAACACCTCAGGCCTGTGGTGCAGCGTGGGGTGAGGTGGTGCGTGCCATGAATCAGCATGACAGCCACCAGCAGTCCATGCAGGAGTGTAAGAAGATGGTCAGCACAGACAGGAGGAGGATCAAGGATAAGGTGGCTGCCATCAGGGCTGCGTGTGTTGCCACCAGTGGGGGCCAGCTGGATGTGCCACACCTGACTCCACAGGAGGAGCGGGTGGCAGGAAGCATGCAGTGTTGTGCCATTGAGGGCATTCCTGGTGGTGGCTTCCAGATGGGTGGCAGCCCATCACTGCACGGTAGGTACTGTGCTGTCACCGTGTGGGTGGTGGGGGGAATGCCACAGGGCATGGCGGAGCCACTAACGCTAATGTGTTCCCTTACAGCTCCTGCGTATCTACATGGGTCAGTGGTGGTGAGTGTATCCACTGAGAGTGATGCCCTGGACACAGAGGATTGCCCATCCATCTCCACAGGTGTCCAAGGCACCAGACCAGTGCATACCTGCATGTCTGTCCAGACTGGAGAGGGTGGTGTGGGTGTGGGCGAGGCCCTGCCTGTGTCCTAGCGTGACAGTGCCCATGGTCTCCAGTGTGCTGGGACATGGATTGGTGTATGATCCAGCACCAATGATGATGGACCACACATGCCAGACAGTGATACGTGTGGGACGCAGGATGGTCCCAAAGCAGGCAATGGCACGGGCATTGCAGTGGGTGGTGCTGCCGTGGAGGCCTGCGTAACAACACAGTCTGAGCCAGTGCCTGTATGCCCCAGTGGGGCAGCACTGGTGTGTGTCCAGTGTGGTGGGGCTGTTGCAGCTGCTGCAGTGGTGCCGGTTAGCCCTGGTGAATGGCAGCTGGAGGGGCAGTGCCAGCAGTCAGCCAATGGCGATGGGGGGACTGTGTCGGGGGGTGGTGGCAGTGCACCACATGTGGACATGCCCCGGAATGGCTCTGGTGTGCAGCACCCATCATCAAGGGGTGCTGCCCAGCAGGGCCAGGACCACCATGAGAGACAGCATGCCGGATCAGTGGATGACCTCATTGACAAGCATAACCATCTACTCCAGGCTTCAGTAGATCAGCAGCTGTGGCTTGTGACTGCTGTGGATGCACTCAGTGCAGTTCTGTGCCAGGCAGAGGAGCAGCACAGCAGAGACCATGGTCTGCTCCTGGCAGAGATGGCCTGGCAGCTGGTGGATGTGACCACTACCATTGACAGGCAGACCAATGCATTCACTACTGTCATGGCCACATTGGGCACCCATTTCGGTGCCCATCCACTGCCGACACCATGCAGAGTTATATCCACCCCCTATTCCCGGCACTGTGTGACACCTGCTATGTCAACACCAGGTTCAGCTGTGGGCATACCGAGCATGCCTGGCGTGGGCATGTTCGGTGGGCTGCAGACCCCTGCACAAACATGGTCACATTCACACAACATCACCCCTGGGGAACCGTTGGTACCACCCCATGAGGCCAATGGTCAGCCTGGCATGGCTGGCAGGTCTCAGCAGGGCTGCCCATGCATCTGTGGTGGCCATGGCACTGTGCCGCATGACTGACCTGTCTCCCACCATGGCCACTGTCTGCCACTGCCCTATGTGCAATGTGGTGTGCATCATGTGATGCAAGGGTGGGGTACCTGGCCCTGCACACACACACGGTCCTTGTGCACACCCTCCTGTCTGCTGGCCACTGTGGCATGTGCATGATGATGCCTGCATTGCATTGTCCACCAGTGTGCAATGGTGCCCAGCGTCTGAGGCACACACAGTGATGGCCACTGGGCATGGTCATGTGTGGACCTGAGTGGGGGTTGGGGTGGCAATTGGAGTTGGGGTGCTGTCTACCCCTTGTGCATGTTTTGTAGGGGGAGGTGTGTGTGTGTGTGTGTGTGTGTGTGTGTGTGTGTGTGCACGTGTCATGTTCGGCCCTGCCCATCCCTGACGCCATGTGCGGTGCCACACTCAGACCCATTCGCTTACTGCCATCCACCACTGGTGTTCTTCCCTGCCTGTCTGTGAGTGTTCCCTTGCCATTGGTGGTTGCGCATGGCCCCGTGACCTACCTGTGTTGACCAAAGTGCTCTTCTGTAATGGTGTCCTGGTGCAGCTGTGACATCCGGATCAGGCGGGGGTCTCTTTGCCCAGGGGGTGGCTGCCCATCACCGGTTGAACTGGCATCCTCATTGTCCCCACCACTGTTCCCCTCTTTGACCTCTATGGTTATCCACAGTCATTGGCCATGTTGTGCAGGATAGAGCAGGCCAGGCGTAGTTTGCAGGCCTTCAAGGGGGCTGTACTGTAGGGCACTGCCAGATGTATCCAGGCACTGGAAACGTGCCTTCAGCATCCCAAACACCTGCTCAATTACATTCTGTTTTGTGGCGTGTGCCTCATTGTACCAAAGCTGCGATGGGCTCATGAGGCACCAGTATGGTGTCAGCAGCCAGGGACGTAGTGGGCAGCCACTGTCACCTGTATGTAGAGGGTGGACATTAGTATGGTGGTCTGCATCACTTTGCCATGGGCCAACAAGGCCGGTACCCATGGTACCTCTGACTATGCACCCCCCCACATCTGCTCATGTTGTCCTGCGTGATATGCATACTCACCCACTAGATGTCCAGTAGTGATGTCCCCACTCTCAGACTTGTGGCACAGTGTGGACTGCTGCCAGATGAAGGCATTGTGTGCTCCCCCACGGTCCATGGCACAGACATTGGTAACGTGCCCCCTGGCATTGCACACCACTTGGCAGTTGATGCTTGTATACACCTTCCTATTTATGTATGCCACTCCATCCAGGCCAGGTGGCATGTGGATGGTCACATGGATGCAGACAATGGCCCCGAGCATGCCAGGCAACCGTGCTACCCTGTGGAACTCTTGTATGTGTGCTGTGCACTCCACCTGTGTGCTGGGGAAATGGATGTACTCCACAGCATGTGGCAGCAGTGTGTTGAGGAATTGTGTGGGTAGGCATGACGTGGCTGACTGGGTTATGCATGTTGTGTCCCCTGTTAGTCTCTGGAAGGTGCTAGTGATGAGCAGGCACATGATGGCTGTCACCTTCATCTCCACTGACAGAGCATGGCTTCATCGTGTGGGTGCCTGCATCTTATCATTGCACAGCTCACAGTGCTGCCTCAGGATCACCCAGTTCAGGTGGTACCAGCCCACAATCTCTGTGTTAGAGTAGTGTTCAAAGCTGGTGCAGGCTCAGTACTGCCTGTTCTGGGCATACCACCAATGGGCCCTTCCACAGCCGTGCTCCCCTGCTGCCTGCCTTCTCACACCCCTCATTACCGCCTCCATCCAGAAGGTGGCACTGGCCATGTCTCTGGCTGGTGTTCCCCCCCTGTGGCTGTTATCCTGTTCCCCCCGCTGTCTGTTTCTGATGCTTCCCCTGCACCGGGTACACCTCCAGCCTTTGGCTGTGGCTGTCCTGCCACCTGCCACTGACCTCAGTCCAATGTGGCACTCCACTGACCTTTCTGCACAGTGGCACAGGCTCCCAACTCCTACCCTGTTTCTGGCTCAGTTTTGGTGGGCACTGTCCTGCTCCTGCCCAGTCTTGCTCACTGCTTCCCTCTGTACTGACCTTGTGTCTGTCACCATGCCCCAACCTGTAGCTTCCCTTTTGTGTTTTTGCGCCCCTCTCTTGCTCCCTTTTATTTTGGATCATTTCCACTGTCGCGCAACTTTTGCTAGCTCCCCTACTGCGCATGGCGCATGCTGTTGAATATCGCACTGCACATGTTATTCATGGTTCTGCCCCCTACAGTTGCACATGCATTCATTACTATTGCACTCTGGAACATTGCTTATTGTGCTGCACAGCCACCTCCCACTGAATATCACACAATGGCGCATTTCTGTACTTGCGCTGGCACTTTCCTGTTGCACATGGCACAACCATTTTGAATAACCCAGCCTCAGTGTTGATTTCTACTATACAAAAATGTTTTGAACCTCTCCAACTCTTCTCTCATATATTCCCACAACAATAATACATCATCTATGAAATGTTTCCATCCCTGATATAGTCAAGGAAAGGATCTGTGTCATGATTTAGAATATGTGTCTTTTTAAAATGCCACATAAATAAGTTGGCATAAGAGGGTGCCATTCTGCTTCCCATCACAATACCTTATGTTTGTAAATAAAAGTCTTCCTCAAAACTAAAATAGTTGTTTCCCAAAACCAAATCTGCTAGACCTAAGATAAATCCCATAGATGGAAACTGATCTTCTGTAGTCCTTAAGGCTTGGTCTAAAGATGCCAGACCATCCTCATGGGGTATACTGATATACAGATCCTTTATGTCTAAGGATACCAACAATAAATGTTCCATATCTACTGCATTCTCATTTAGCCTTGAAAAATCTCTATGGCATGGCTCATGTCCTTAATATATGGTCCATTTCTGTAACTTCCCCCTGTATATGAAAATCCACACACTTGGATAAAGGTTCCAGTATGGAATCAACCCCATGAAACTATAGGTTTGACTGGTGGTTTCTTCAGATTTTTGAGGAATTTGGGCAGGACATAGAAAAGGGGTCTCCTTGGTTTCTTATAGATTAACATGTCCCTTTCTGTTACTGTACACCATTCCACATCCACTGCATGATCTAAAACTTCTGTAATGGCTGTTGCTATTTCATTGGTTGGATCCATTTCCAATTTTAAATATGTGTTCTCATCCCCCAATTGTCTCAAATATTCTTCCTTATATTTCTGATAACCCCAAAGCTCAATGCCACCCCCTTATCCACTGGTTTGATAAGAACTGTTTTGTCCTCTTCCAATTTCTTTGAAGTTTATCTCTCCTTATTTGTCATGTTGTTATATTTTGGAAACATAGGTTCATTACATGTCATTTCTTTTACTTGTTTCTCAACCATTTTTATATATGTCTCAATCACTTCTTGACCACTTGTGTGTGGGGGGGAGAGAAGCTAGATTTGATCCCTAATGCTTTTTGTAAATTCTGTTTTCTATTTGGCTGCTTGTGGTTAGTGAGACCAGCAGTGAGTGCAGGAGTAGGAGTGGACCCATGTTTGAATCTGCCTTCAGTGGATATTTTAATTTTTTGTGGTGTTTGGTGTGACTCAGAGGATGTATATTTAGAAATCAAAGGCTGCAGGAACTAACCCCCCCCACATTGGGGGTGTATGGAGGTGAAGCCTCCCAACTTAACATGTTTAACACTCATCCCCCCATCAACTAATGTCTCCCTTGCAGACCCCCCGATATTTACCCACCACGGGTTTCAGCACTGCCTCTGTAGTTGCTGTTTTTGGTCAGCACTGTCATGATCTTTGCTGTATTTCCCACATGGATACTGACCACACTCAGATTATTTAGTGTTTTTTGACCTGAACCATTGAATAGCATTTAAAATGTATTTAGTTGTGTTTACTATCAAGCCATCATCATTTTTTAAAATGTTAATATTTCTTTTCTGAACTCTGTCTTTTTCACTTTTGAATATGTTACTTTTACCTAATTTTCCATGGCTGCCACTTTGGTGTTCCATAAACAGAGATTTTGCTCCATTGCGTTGCAATTCAGTCATTTTCTGTTTTATGTGTGCTATTTGGATTTGATATTGTCCAATTCTTGTCTGAACCAATGTTAATAATTTTACCAATTATGTTCTTAAAGTTAAGTGCTCTTTATATTCTGTTTATTTTATTTCACAAGGCTTTTTTTAGGGCTATACTGGGTGGAGCACTGCAGACCTTTTGCTTTGAGAAAAAGGACTCCGCATTCTTTCTGAATGAAAAACATGTTGGACTTGCATCACATTCACCTCCGTGTCCATGAAGCAGTCCACCCATGTTGTCCCTTTTGATGCAGCACTACACTATTTTACAGTGCCAGCAGTCACAGCGGAACACAGCACACTCTGTCATGTACAAGATGGCTACCACACTCTACTGCACATGTGCTAGCAGTCACATATGCGCAGTAGCATGAGGCAGCCATCTTGGTCACGTTGGAGTGGGCTGTTTCTGCCATGACTGCCTATTGTATTTTTTTATATTATAAAAATTACCACCAAATGACCCTCCCTCCGTCTCAGCACCCACCACCCGCCAGAAAAATAACTGTGACACCAGGGGTGACCAATCCCCCAGTGTCATGATCGGGGACTGTCAGTATCTTTTTTTTTCCACCTGTAAAAACAAAATGGTCCATTGATATCTTTTATTTTTTATTTATTGAAATGTTTCACCAGGAAGGCATGCTGAGCAACAACTTGCTCATCTCCCGGTGTGACCTGGGGTGTAGGGGAACTTGAGGATAGTTTACAGAGATTTGGTACACAATACAAATTTACAGTACATTAAATTCAAATAATTTGAACAGACTGTACAGGAGTAATGAAATAGTGGAATGCTAACAGTTTTGAACCAGATAGATACTATGTCAATGTTTTTGGACTAGAGAGATACAACAACACAAAATAACATTTAGGCATACACTAAATGACACATAACTGTGTAGCTGGTAAATGGCTAAATAGAAGTGTTGTAGTTTGATCTAGGGAAGTTAGTGAGGATTAAACACAGGCAGAAAAGGTTGGCTAAGGTATAATAGAAGTGCAAGTTAACTACAAGTGCAGTAGAGATTAGGGTCAGCCATAGATAGGGCTATGTGAGGGGGAGAAGGGAAGGTGAGAGAGAAGTAGGTATGTCAGTAGGCAGAGAATCGAGGTGGTGGTGGAAGGGGATGGAACAAGGAGGTAAAGAAAGAGGTAGGAGGAGAAAGGTCAGCTGGGGCCTGACACCTCCAGTATGCTGAGGACCCTGCCTGCACAAGGCAGGGGTCAAGCATGACAGGACGGGAGCAGGTTGTGGCAGCAAGAGGTAGAATACAGTAGGAGAGAAGCAGGTTGTAGCCAGCAAGGGGGAATAGACTTCAGAAGGACAGAAGAGAGGGTGAAGGTGAGAGAAAAGAGAGAGGCCAGGATCCCCGACCTTCAGGATGTGGAAAAGTAGAGGGAAGAGTTGGGCTAATGGTGCAAGGATAGGGTAGGGATTGGCCCTTGGTACAACTTTAGATGATAAGACAAATCACAGTAAGAGACAGTGGAAGGTCTGAAGGGAAGAAATTGGAGGAAGGGAAGGAATGATAGTTTTTAGGTGGGTGGGGTGGAGCTGCAGCAGGGGCATTGCATAGGTACTGAGAGGGATAGAGTTTGATGGGCTTAGAGGGGAGAGTTAGGGAGGTTTGTAGCAGGAACAGCTATATGCAAGGAAGTGTTTAAGGGCAGATCTGACGGAGTAGGAGGAGGATAAGTGATGAATTTGAGGGGGAAGGAATTTCACATTTTTGGGAGGTGGTGAGAGTAACCAGATTGGCAGATGAGGATGGCTCTGCGGGGGACCACCAGCGTAGGGGAGTCAGATGATCTAAGGGAGTGAGAGGGAGTGAGGGGTGTTATAAATGAGGGGGAGAGGTGGGAAGGGAGTTCACCCAGCCAGTGCTTGGAGGTGAATTTAGCACAGTGGGAGAGTCATCTGTTTGTAAGAGAGGGGAAGGATATGGTATGATAGAGATCACAGTGGTGGGTGTGAGAGGGAGCATCAAGGGCAAAATGGCAGAAGGAATTGAAGAGGGAGTCCAATTTGGCCAAGGAGGACTTGGGAGCAGCATTGTAGATTACATCACAGTAGTTGAAGATGGGCAGGATCATCTTCTGAACAATTTCACACCTAACCATAGAGGGAATACAACTATGGTTCCTGAACAGGGCATCAAGCTTGGGGCACAGTTTTTTTGGGATGACGTCAATATGTCCGGAGAAGTTTAGGTGTTGATCCAGCTTAACTCCTAGGTAGCTGAAGGAGGAAGGGTCCTCATGTAAAGTCCCATCAAGGGTGTGGAAAGTAGACAGGGAAGGGAACCTAGATAGTCTCTGCCTTGTGCCAAAGGCCATGGAGACAGTCTTCTTGGCAATGAGAAAAAAAATTATGGTTAGAAAACCAGAGTTGAACCTTGTCAAAGTCTTGCTGCAAGTTGGATGTAACCTCTGCTGGGCAAAAGCCAGATGCATACAGGACTGTGTGATTAGCATACATGTGTATGACGGTGACAGAGGAGCAGACAGATATAAGGTCATTTAGGAAGATAGAGAATAATAGGGACCCTGGCACTTAGCCCTGAGGGACTCCAGTATTAATTGGGAGGGATGGGGAAATGGCATCAGAGATCCTGACTGATTGGGTTCTACTGGTGAGGTAGGCCTTGAAACAGCAAGTGACTGAAAGAGATAGGCCAGCTGCTGAGAGGAAGTCAAGGAGGAGGGATTGGGAAACAGTGTCAAAAGCCTTGGTGAGGTCGACAAAAATGGCTGGGGTAATTTGGCCATTGTCCAACCCTGTAAGGATAGAGTCAGTGAACTGAAGTAGGGAGATAGTGGTGGAGTGATTTTTCCTGAAGCCAGATTGGTAAGGGGCGAAGTAGGAGGTGTCAGTTAGAAATGAGGTAAGCTGGGAGAGGACAAAGTGTTCTTGTAATTTAGCTAGGGTAGGGAGGAGAGAGATAGGGAGGTGATTTCCGGGCCAAGAAGGGTCACCGCCTTTGGGAAGAGGGAGGACCACAGTATGTTTCCATGGGGTAGGGACTGAGGCAATAGAAAATGTGAGTTTTAGAATTAGAGAAAGAGTGTAGGCAATGGCCGAGGCAGAGAGAGAGAGAGAGAGAGAGTTTGGCGTCTAAGCCATCTGGGGAGGAGCCTTTTGATGGGTTGATGGTGCGGAGGGCTTGTAGCATGTCATTTGCGGAGACTGTATCAAAGGAGAAGAAGGGGTGTGAGAAGGGGGGAGGAGAGGAGCCATTGGAGAGAGGAGAGGAGTGAGGGTAGGAAGGAAAGGATTTCAGTAGCTCAGTGGCACAGGAGGTGTAGTAGGAGTTAAATTCAGCAGCTACGACACCTGGATAAGCCACAAGGATGTCATTTATTTTAAGCACTGGGGGGACGGGCGTGGGAGAAAAGAGGGCATGAACCACCTTCCAGAACTTGGAAGGTGAATTTATATTTGTGAGGAAGGTGGCGTTCTATGGCTGTTCCTTACCACCACCTGACTCTTCCACTCAGCATCCACCACCCCTTACCCTCCCAAGCCCTTACTTACCCATCAGGGATCCAATGCTGTAATCCTCTCTGGACTGCAGACACGTCTTCACTTTTTAAAGTTGGACCGTGAACTGAAGACACAGTTATGCAGTTCAATGTATTTCAGTGGGGTTTTGAACTTAGTACCATAACTTAGGCATTTTTACATATTTATGACCCAGATTTTCAACATGCCTTCTTTGGGATCCCACCTCATGAGCAATGCCACTTTCAGTAGGCAGCTCTCCCTTGAAAGGTTATTTCCTGGTCCCTGCACAAAATCACCTTTTAGGCAGGAATTGCATATTTTCTCTGCTCTTGTTCATGAGGTGGGGTCATAAGAAGGCTATGTTGAACATCTGGGCCCAGATATTCAAACTGCTCCCAAAAAGTGCTCAATAGCAGGAGCAAGCACAAGTCCATTGCACCCATGCACAAGAGGCGCGATATTCAAAAACTGAGCTGGCCAAACTGCGCCTACGGCCGACGACTGAATATCGCACCACCTGCGCCATTTACTGCAAGTAGGGAGGGAAGCTGAGCGATATCGGATGCGCCCATAGCGCAACAAGGATGTTCAGCTGAGCAGTCAGAGGTGCCATAGCGCAACCAGGGATGCCCCCCAGCAGCAGGGTGGCAATGCAACTGCACAACCAGGGAGGTAGGGGCCCACCACCCATGCCACAGATGGGCAGAGGAACACACAGCAGAACAGACATCGTCCCCCCACACCCCATGCACTGCACAACTGGGGGAGGGCTGGAATAACCACTGGCCCATGGAGACAAGCAACCAACCCACAGCTGGGCCATGGTGCCCCATCACACCCCCCAGCAAGCTGTGACTGGCACACAAGGAGGGCTGACCACCCCATGCCACACCATCCCCCCAATGCAGAGCACACCCTGCACCGTGACCCCTAGACACCCTGCCCAGGAGCAGCGTCCACCACTGCTGGAGACCCCATGCATGCCACCTCCCCCACTGTGACAATGCAACACTGTACAAAACAGAACCATGCAAGGCAGCCCTACCACGAGCACCCATCAGTGGGTGGCAGCACACAGCGATGCAATAATGGCATACACAGTGCCACCATGCACAGCCCCCCCCCCGTGGTACTGCTGAGAGACCAACCATGCATCGGCACACGAGGTACCCCACATAGGACAGGGCATGCCCCGGACCCCACCACTAGTGGTACAGCACCCTGCACACTCTCCCAATGACACACCCTGACCCAGCACTGACCACAACAGCCAGCGCAGACACCCACAGTGGTGTGTGGAAGCATGCAACACACCGGATGCCACACAGTGCATGGACAGACACCCACCCATACCCAAGGGCACAACAACACAGGGACTCAGTAGCGGGGCAACCAAGCCCCCAGCGTGGGCCCATGTAAACTGTGTACACACAACCTGCAGTCCTCCATGGCACAGGAGTGCCAGCCACACTGCGAAGGCACTGTGGACTTGTATGCCACCAGCATTTGCCCAGAGCACAAGTCACAGACAGTGGTGCACATCCCCTGCAACACACACAAGCCACAGCATGGAGGTGGGTCAACAACTGTGGAGGCCACAGTGTCACCCGTGGCAGACATGCACCATACCAGTGACAGGAGGCAACCCAGCATTGTGATGGGTACTGTGGCTGCCCTGCATGGACAGCCACCACTGACATGCCAGCAGACCGTGCAGGTCACAGATATGCATGGGTGTCAGCTGCACAGGCCATGGACGGGCTGACAGAGGTGCCATGGACACAGAGCATGCATCATGGACCACTGCACACAGTCATCCAGTGTACAGGGCACAACTCCCACACCACAGACACTGACTGATAGCTAACCCCACACCATAGTCACCTCCCCATGGACACACACACATGCCCTTGACTGCACCACTCCTGACGCCATGCACACCACTGCAGCTGAGCACCTATAGCCTGCTGCAAATCAGAGACCACCACAGTATTCATATCAAAATATCTGTATTCAAACAACATATAAAAGTTAACTATATACAATAATATATACAAAGTTGGGGGGGAGGGCCACAAACAAGGTGGGGGTGGGTAAGGGGCAGGGGTGGACAAATGGGACAGGAAAGGAGAGGTGTGAGGGTGGGTCCGGAGGGTAGGGGATATCAGGGGCTGAGGGACTGTCAACGGGAGCCCCGCTCCCCGCTCCCCGCTCTGGCTTCTCCTCCGCTGGTGCCTCCTGAGGACCCCAATCTGGTCAATCCTCTGTAGGATTGCCAAGGACGACCTCGCCACGTGCAGGATCTCCCACAATGCCTCCCTGATGTCATTCAGTTGGCAGACACCTCAGACAAGGGAGCACAGTCAATAGGTGTGAATGCACAGCCCCATACAGCCCTCTCACTGTGCATGGCATATGGCCATGGGACATACCTCTGTGATGGTGTGTGACCCCCCACATTGATCACATCCACATGACCTGCCCACCCAGGTGAATACAGCCATGTGGAATGCTGCACAGACCCACCGGCCAAGTCATGCACAGCACTACCGTGGCCATTTAGTGACATGGCTATGTGGTGCAAAGGCAGTGGCACAGCCATGTACCCAGTGCACGCATGGACCACCATCGATGCACTCCCAGACATGCATTGCCACTGGACAGTGCTGACTGTAACAAGTTGCGTGCATGACAGTGATGTCAATGGATGGTGACCATGCCCCGCTGCCCACCCTGTTACACAGCATGCAATAGTAATCATGGAGGCATGGCACTCATCATCGGGCCAGTCCCTTGGGCGCTGTGGACTGTTGCCCCACCTTGCCTCCCTGTTCTCTTTGTTGCGCCACAGCTCACTAGCCAGGCGCCGCTCCTCTGGCCCTGTGGTGAAAACATGGAGAGAGGAACATCAGTACAATCCTGTAGCAAAGCCCCCTTGCCCCCAGGTGTGTGCCCTCCTACCCAGCCAGACCCACCCACCCCACACCCTGATAACACCACCACAGCCAACACCGGACGGTCCCTCCCCCATGTGCTGGACACATACAATCGTGATACCCATATGGAAGTTAAAAGTGTGTTGACGTAACACCTACCTGGCCGTGGCACCATGCCCCACCTTGTACATGCCCGCAGGTGGGCTAGCAGGTCTGGCTCCCTCCACCGCAGGTTGCCATACCTGTGGTGGCACTGTTCTGCTGTCCGCCCCCTTCTAGTGGCCTCCTCAAGTGCAGTGGCCAACTCTTCCCACACCTGGCTCCTGGACATGTCCAGGAGTGCCTCCCCAAACAGTGGTCCATGGTGTGGCTCCACTATGGCCACTAGGTTGGCCAGTTCGACCTGGCTCCATTGAGCAGCCCTCCTGCGCGCCATTCTCCCAGCTCAGTCTGCAAAAATGGCACTCTGCAGCGTGGCTTCCCATGTGCAGATGCTGCAAGGTACAGCACTGCCATTCCCTATCGAGCTGTCACCGAACAGCACGATAGTGGTGCATGCATGCCTGACGCATGGCGCCTAGGGGGCCAAGGTCAGGCACAGGGTCAAGGGGCTCTGGCGCACGGACATGCACAGCGCCATTGGAACCCAATGTGTGTAGTGTGATTGGCAGCCTGTGTGCTACTTCCAGTAGCGGCCTACCACACTGTTGCCCCAGTGCGCCTATGATGGCCCAGTGCCACAGCACCATGTAGGTGAACATTGCTGTAGCGCCACTGGCACAATGGTGGCCATGTCCGGCATTGCTTCCCATGCACAGCACATCAACAGCACGGCAGATGCCTGCGTCAGCAACCCAGGCATGCGCAGTAGGGTGTGTACTACGCATGTCACAGAACTGCGTCCTTGGCTCAGCACGTTCAACACAATTGCGCAAATCGCAACAGCGCGATGTTCAGTCGTCATATGCAAAACAGCTAAACAGCCATGCAATGGTGCAGCACTGCAATTTGCATCCACTTAAAGTTGCGCCTCGCCTCATTTGCATGGGTTGCGCTATACACGTGCGACATTGGGCTGCACTGGCCATAGTCAGTTACTGCAGTCTATTGGTGAGTTGCATGCTGTTTGGGAGTGTGGACTGTGGATTTAGGGACATGCATGGGACTGCACAGTCACAGGTAACAACTGTCATTCTTACAGGCTAAAAAATGACCGAGCAAGTTGTGGGAGAGAAGGAACACAGTGGTGGGAGGAGGAGGAGGCCTAATTTTAACAAGGCCAAGACCGATGCCCTGTTTGAGGCCTCTCAGTGGATGCAGAGAACACCTCAAGCCCGTGCTGCTGCATGGGAGGAGGTGGCAGATGCTGTGAACCTGCATGGCAGCCACCAGCGCTCTGTGCAGGAGTGCAAGAAGAAGATGGGCACAGACAGGAGGAGGATAAAGGAGAAGGTGGCTGCCATCAGGGCAGCATGAGCTGCAACAGGTGGTGGACAGCTGGAGGTGGTACACCTGACCCCACAGGAGGAGAGGATTGCTGGAAGCATGCAACATTGTGCCATTGAGGGTGTTCCAGGTGGTGGCTTCCAGACGCGTGGTAGCCCATCACTGCATGGTAAATCATGGTCTGTCTATGGGGGGGGCAGGTTAGGTCACATACAGTAACGTGACTTTGTTTTCCCTTACAGATCCTGAGCATCTGCATGGGTCAGCGGTGGTGGGCCTGTCCACTGAGGACAGTCAGCTGGAGATGGAGAAGGGCCCATCCACCTCCACAGGTATATGTGGCTCAGTGCGACAGTAGGCCCGCCTGGCTGTCCACACGGATGTTGTTGTAACAGGTGCAGAGGAAGCCCTGCCCATGTCCCAGTGTGCCAGCATCCACGGATGCCAGCATGCTGTGACTCGGGCCGGTGCCGAGTCCGTCACCGATGATGATGTTGCTAATGGCATGGGCAGTGACACATGTGTGCCATGGGATGGCCACACAGCAGGTAACATCGCGGCCATGGCTGTGGGTGGTGCTGCCATGGAGGCCTGCATGTCAGCACAGTCCCAGCCTGTGCCTGTCAGCACCAGTGAGGCAGCACTGGCGTGTTCGGGACAGTGGGACTGTTGCTGCCACTGCGGCAGCACCACTGAGCTCTGGGGAGCGGCAGCCGGAGGGGCAGCATCAGCAGTTGGCCAATGGGCTTGGGGGTACAGGGTCAAGCGGCAGCATCTGTGCACCACCTGTGGACATGCCCAGACCTGGTCCTGGTGTGCAGCGCCCACCCTTAAGGGGTGCTGAGCATCAGGGCCACACACACCCTGAGGGACAGGATGCCGAGGAGGCAGATGACCTCTTGGACGAGCACACCCACCTACTGCAAGCATCAGTCCAGAAGCAGATGTGGCTTGCGACATCGGTGGATGCACTGTGTGTGGCTCTGGAGTGGGCAGAGGAGTGTCGCAGCAGAGACACCGCTCTGATCCTGGCAGGGATGGACCTGTTGTGGGAGGATGTGACCACTGCCATTGACAGGCATGCACAGGCATTCACTGCTGTCATGGCCACACAGTCATGTGTCCATGCATTGCAGACACCATGCAGTGCACTGTCTACCCCCCATTCCTGGCGTCGTGCAACACCCTCCCTGTCAACACCAGGTTCAGCTGTGGGCATCCCGAGCACGCCTGGCGCAGGCATGTTCGGTGTGCTGCAGACCCCTGCATGAGCACGGTCATGTTCATGCAGTGGAACCCCTGGAGGACCATCGGTGCCATCCCATGAGGCCAGTGGTCGGCCTGTCAGTGCTGGTGGGACTCAGTGGGGCCGCCCATGCATCCATGGTGGCCAGGGCACTGAGTCGTGTGACTGACCTGTCTCCCAGTGCAGCTACTGTCTGGTGCTGCCCTGTGTGCATTGTGTCTTTCAGTGGGCAGAGCACGGGTGGGTACCCAGCCCTGCACTCGGACACACAGTCCATCTACACACCCTCCGGGCTGCTGTCGGCAGTTGCGTGTGCATGATGATGCCTGCATTGCACTCTACACCAATGTGCAATGATGCTCAGCATCTGACACACGCACATGGACAGGCAGTGGGCATGGTGGTCTGTGGACATGTGTGTGGCTAGAGGTGGCATTCTGGGTCGGTGTGCCTCCTACCCTTTGTGCATGTTTGGTGCGTTGTGTGTGCGTGTGTGTGTCCATCTGCGTGGCATGTTAGACCTCACCCATCCCTGGTTGTGTGTGTGGTTCCATGCTCTGCCACTTCCCTTGATGGCATGCACCCCTGGTGTGTGTCCATGCGTGTTTGTGGGTTGTGCCTTAGCCACTGTTGGCTGCACACGGCCCCATGACTTACCTGGGTTGGCTGAAGTGCTCCTCTGTGATGGTGTCCTAGTGCAGATGTGCCAGCTGGAGCAGTCGGGGGTCCCATTGCCCAAGGGGGGGGCTGCCCATCACGATCATCACTGGCATCCTCATCGTCCCCATCACTATCCCCCTCTTCGACCTGTACGGCTATCCCACATTCGTTGGCCATGTTGTGCAGGATGCAACAGGCCAGGAATAGCCCACAGGCCTTTGAGGGGCCGATAAGATGTGAGCAGCCAAGGATGGAGTGGGTATCCACTGTCACCTGTGTGTAGAGGGTGGAGGTTAGTTTGGTGATCAGCATCACCCTGCCCTGGGCCATGTAGGCCACTACCCATGTCACCTCTGACCATGCCCCCCCAGGCCCTATGATTGTCCATGTGGTTTGCATACTCACCCACTAGGTGTCCAGTGGGGATATCCCCACTCTGGAATCTGTGGCACAGTGCTAACTGGTGCCAGATGAAGGCATCATGTGCTCCCCCAGGGCGTGTGGCACAGACATTGATTATGCACCCCCTAGCATTGCACACCACCTGGCAGTTGATGCTGGCATAGCACTTGCGATTGATGTATGCGGCCCCCTCGAGGCCAGGTGGTGTGCGGGTGGCCACATGGGTACAGTCTATTGCCTCTAGCATGCCAGGCATACATGCTACCCTGTGGAACTCCTGTATGTTTGCTGTGCGCTCTGCCAGTGTGCTGGGGAATGGATGTACTCCACAGCATGTGGCAGCAGTGTGCTGAGGAATTGGATGAGGTGGCATGATGTGGCCAACTGGGTTATGCCTGTGGTGTCCCCAGTTGGTCTCTGGAAGGTACCCATGGTGAGCAAGCACATGCAAGCTGTCACTTTGGTCTCCACTGACAAGGCATGGCTCCGGCGTGTGGGTGCCTGCATCGCATCACTGTACAGCTCACAGAGCCACCTCAGAATTGTCTGATTCAGGTGGTACCAGCCCACAATCTCAGTATCACTGTACAGCTCAAAGCTGGTGTGGGCTTGGTACTGCCTGTTGGGGGGCATACCGCTGACGGGCCCTTCCACGGCCATGCCCCCCTGCTGTCCACCTTCTCATCCCCCTTATAACAGCCTCCATCTGGAAGGTGGCACTGGCCATGTCCCTGGCTTGTGTTCACCCCCCCCGGCAGCTGTTACTGTATTCCCTCCTGCTGTCCTCACAGCTACTTCCCCTGCACCGGGAACACCTGCCTGTGCTTGCCTCACTGCTGTGTGGTGTAACTCCCCCTTCTGCAATGTCTCCCCCACACCTTCCCCTGTGGCTATTGCTTCCAGGTGCCCTTTCCTGCCTGGCCCTGTGTGTCCCTGCTGCCCAGTGTGTCCTGCTATATTTTGCTCTCATGTGGCTTCCCTGTAGCGTTCTTGCGCCTCTCCCTTGCTCCCTTTTATTTTGGCTCATTTCCGCTATGGTGCAACTTCCGCTTGCTCCCCTATTGCACATGGCACAAGTTGTTGAATATCACACTGTGACATTTATGAATGGTTCCTCTCCCCTTCAGTTGCACATGCCTTCATTATCATTTCGCTGTTGCTTAGTGTGATTTGGGGGGCGAAACTGCCTCCTGCTGAATATCGCAGAATGGCGCATATTCGTACTTGAGCAGGCGCAACCCTATTGCGCATGGCTCAACTCTTTTGAATATCTGGGCCCTGGAGTAAAAATGTTGAAAAACAACAAAGTTATGAGCCTACATTGAATTTTGTGACCGCAGGCTCATAACTTTGGTACTTTTCAATATTTTTACCTAAATTTGTAACATAGCTATTTTTTTCACAGCACCTCATGACTGTGATAGCTGTAAGTTTTCAAATCATATCCAAAATAGATTTTTTTTACACCTTGAAAGTAAATTCATGGTTCCTGTGCAAAATCACCTTTTGGGAACCAGTTGAAAATGTTCTCTGCCCTTGCTCATGAGGTGGTATCATAAGAAGGCTATGTTGAAAATTTAGTGCAAAATTATTAAAAACAACCAAGTTATGAGCCCACATAGAATTTTGTCAACACAGGCTCATAACTTTGTAACTTTTCAATATTTTTACCCAAATTTACAACATAGCCATATCTGTACAACACCTCGTGAATGTGACAGCTGCCATTTTCCAAATCCTGGCCAATATGCTTTTTTTTTTACATCCCGAAAGGTGGTTTCATGGTCCTTGCATGAAATCACCTTTCAGACAGGAGTTGAACATTTTCTCTGCCCTTGTTCATAAGGTGGTGTCATAAGAAGGCTACATTGGAAATTTGGTGTAAAAACATTAAAAACAAAAAAGTTAAGAGACTACGTTGATTTTTGCAAATGCAGGTTTGTAAAGTTGGTAATATTCAATATTTTTACCTTAAATTTTCAACACAGCCATTTCTTTACAGCACCTCATGAATGTAACAGCTGTCATTTTTCAACTCCTGCCCAAAATGTGTTTTTGTATCCCAAAAGTTGATTTCATAGTCACTGTGCAAAAACACCTTTAAGCCAGGAGTTGAACATTTTGTCTGCCTGTTTTCATGAGGCAGAGTCATAACAAGGCTATGTTGAAAATGTGGTGTAAGAAATATTACAAAACAACACATTTATGAGCCTATGTTACATTTTGCAAATACACACTTGTAACTTCGGTAATTTACAATATTTTTACCCCAAATCCCTCAGCTGTAGCCCTATCAACTCTGACCAGAGTTTAAGTAAATGGTGCAAATCTGTTTTAGTTTCTTCCCACCAAATGCTTAGGTCTTCATACCTGACTGCAATAGATTGCTGTGCTAACAGAAGATCCTTTATCTTTTAATTTATGGAGGAATTTTCAAGTAATGAACAATTTAGTCTGAACCTTACCTTTGCTCATAGAGCCAGATCCTACAAACTGTTCACCTAATAATAAGTGATCTGAGTTTTCATTTGGGGTCAGGGTCATTTACTGAATTGCCAAATGAGGAGACACAAATAAAAAGTCTATTCGTGTTGCTAATTTGTGTTTATGATAAATTAAACCTAATTCATGTTTCACTTTGTAAGCATCTTTTAATCCAGCATTTTTTATCATATTGTTTAATGAATTAGAATTGTAGACCAGTTTAGAGGTACTAGTTGTTCGGTCATTAGTCTTTAATAGTTGTTAATCTGCAGTTAAAGTCTCCCCCCTAAAAAAATATTTTTCTAGAAGAATATAGAAATGAATAAATTAGCTTCAACAAATCAGTTTTCCATTTTTGGAGATGGGGGAGCATAGATGTTTATAATTTGAAATTGCCTTTCTTGAAAGGTTAAATCTAGCATCTTTGCCCTGTCTAGATCAATATCTAAAAGTCTACTGAATGAAAAGCATCTGACTTAAACAGGATCCCTACCCTGTCACACCTATCCTCATCAAATGATCAAAATGATGGACCCTAACACCACATTTTCGGCCTGAATATCTGGAGTTATATTCATTCTAATCTTCTGAACAAGAATGATATCATAATGTAAATCTTTAAGAATGGAAAAGGTTAAGCAAGACTGTTTTATATTTTTAATACTATTAACATACAGGGTGGCCAGTTGTAAAACTGTAGCCATTTGGTGAGGATTTTAAAAGATTAGAGTTCTACAGTAGTAGCCACAGACACTGCAAGCTATTTCCCGAAATTTCTGTGATATTTCCAGAAATATCTGATGCTTTTTGCATTTAAACAGTAGGGGCAGCAGAGAGAAACTCTTCAGAAATTTCACAAAATATCTGGAAATAGCTTGCAATGTCTGTGGCTACCATTGCACATTGACCAATTTATGTCTACTTCTAGTTCTGATGCTGGATTTAGGTGTCTGTTTCTGGGAGGAACCTAAGGTTATTGATTCTTCTTCTTTGACTGATGACACTGGATGTTGCAATGACTGGCTTGAGCAGGCTTCTGATTCTATACCACCACAAGATTCACCTTTGTCTGACTCTGAATCTTTATATTTATATGCCAGAGGTAACTGCAAAGATTTCAAATCAGGATGCAATAGTTTTGATTTAGGTTGCTGCCTTTTTAAGTTTTTTTTTCTAGTGACAACTGCCATGTTGTGAAATGCCACAATGTCTTCTGTTTATCTATGTGTTTCTGTAGTAGCTCCATGATCCTTCTCCAATGGCTCAGATTGGGAACCTAATGCATCAGCTGTTGGTGTTTCTTCATTAATACATGTCTTTGGTGACATAGGATGATGCTGTGCTCTGTCTGCTGTCTCAGTAGAGGTAGAAGCTTCTGTTATATTCTGTGCATCTATAGACTGGGCTGCAACTTCTTGTTGTGTCCTCCGTAAGAGTGCTTTCTGGACAGTTGTCAAAATGTCATCCTGATATGATCTGTCATCACAACTGTGAGTAGCCCATTTACAAGTATGAAAGGAATGCCCTACCACTTCACATAAATTACAGTGAAACTCATTGGAAGAATATGTACTAACATGCCCCAATTCCAAACAAAGGTTACAATGGACTTTCTCACAAGTATTACTGAAGTGACTGTCCGAACTACATTTGAAATGAGTTTTAGGTTAGCCAGGATAAAAACACTGCCTGCCATCTCTTCCTAAAAAAACACACAAGTTGAATGTGCAATCCTGCTGGTCCATGTCTTAGTTTAATTTCAAATTTCAAATTCCCCATCCATATTTGCTCTGGCTCTCCTAAAATTTCACACCTCCAGGATAACCATTATTTTAATGCCGTAAACATTGGCAGTTTTGTTTTTAAAAATAATCTTCAGTGTTCTGATACCAGATTTGGTCAGAGGAAGAGCTTGGAAAGGAGAAAAAAGCAGGGTGTTTTTCTTTGAATTACATTCTACCCCAAAATAATAGAAATTTGCAGCAGTTTCAAAACTTATGTCAAGATAACATCTCCAACTGTATGGATTAGTACATAAATTTCGGTGGAAAAATAGTGCATGGAATCTTTTAAGAATGTTCTCCTATAAATATATATATATATATATATATATATATATATATATTCATGGCAAAAAAAACCCCATTAATGCATCAGTTATGGTTATTACACAGTGACAAAAGCACCCACACCCACCCTGCCCCCACCAACAGGCATCGGGGTGTGCATTGGGGTCATCAGCCTAACTCTTACCCCATCCCATGTGTAAAGAAGCTGAGGTGGTGCAGTATAGAAGAATGGGGTGAGAGTTAGGCCCACCAACCCCAATGCACATCCAAATGCCTGTTGGTGGGGGCAGGGTGGGTGTGGGCTGCAAGGGGTGGTAACCCAAACACAGAATTTCCCTGCTTTTGTCACTGTGGTACAACCCTAACTGAAGCATTAATGGAGTTTTTTGCCATGAATTTCCCTTTTTTTTGAGAATGTGCACTATAAATAGTCAGTGGTATGTGTTGATGGGAGCCCATTTCTGCATAATAACTGTGACAGTAACGCTTACGGTAACAGTAACGGTAATGGTAACTGAAATGCAAACGCTAATGGTAAGTGTAATGGGAATGCAAACATGAAGTCAAACGCAAATGCTAATTGTTATGGTAATGCAAACGGAAATGCAAACGGTAACACAAATGGCAACGCAAATGCTAACGAAAATGGTAATGGTAACGGTGACAGAAATGCAAATACAAATGCAAACGGTAATGGAAAAGCAAACACAAACACAAACCATAACACAAACGGTGATAGAAATGCAAATGCAAATGAAAACACAAGCGCAAAGACAAACAGAAAAGGTAATGCAAATGGTAACATAAATGCAAGTGCAAACATAAACACAGACACAAAGATTAATACAAACATTAACGAAAATGCAAATGGTAACGATAATGCAGACGCAAATGGTAACGGTAATGCCAACGGTGACACACAAGGAAACAGTAATGCAAATGATAACAGAAACGTAAGCGCAAATGCAAACGCTAATGGTAATGGAAACGCAATTGCAAATGGTAATGCAAATGGAAATGAAAATGCAAACGGTATTAGTAACACAAACACAAACAGTAATGATAATGCCAACAGTGATGCAAAAGGAAACAGTAATGCAAATGCAAGTGCAAACACAAATGGTAATGCACACAGTGACACAAATGGAAATGCTAATGGAAACGGTAACGGAAATTCAAACTGTAATGGTAATGCAAACAGTAATGATAACACCAACAGTGATGCAAAAGTTAACTGTAATGCAAATGCAAACACAAATGGTAATGCACACAATGATGCAAACAGAAATGCTAATGCCAACGGTAACATAAACGCAAATGAAAATGGAAATGCAAATGCTAATAGTAACAGTAGCGCAAATGCACATGCTTTGTGTCCCAAAAAGATGCATTCAGAAGCACAGTGAATACAAAGAATGTGGGCATAATAATGGCCCTTGGACCAGAAAATGAGCATTTGGAATACTGAATTGCTTATATCTCAGGAGCCGTATGACATAGAAAGAAAATTAAAATCTCATATTATTTGTGACTTTCCAGGCTAGATTTGTACAAGCATTTTTACAATGAAAAGTCCATATTTCAAACTGTTTTCAAGATACAGGACCCGAAATGCGCGGCAGATGCCATAATGTTATCCTATGGGAAAAATTGTCAACTTTGGAGTGCCATAACTTTACAGCCCAGTAAAATTTTGTCACCAAACTACCAAAAGGCACATTGATAGGATGTTGTCTTTCTTCTCAGCAACTTTCAGCCCACAAGACCAAACTGTTGTTTTGCAGCAGGGTGGCAAAGATTTTCTGTTATTTTGGCCATACTTTCACAAATTACTGTCACAAATCATGACACTTTCGCAAATAAATCACAACAGTGTTGCATTTGTGAATGTACTTTGAGACACTACTTTTTAATAAAATTTTAAAAACATATTCCTGGGGGGTTTAACCCCCAAAAAAGACATGGCTAGCATTCCCAGGACTCGACTAGGTGAACACAATAAGAATTGTGTCCCGAGAGGGTCCCACATTTAAATGCCAAGCATTTTTCTGAGCTGTAACTGAAAATAAAATGGCTGACCCATGAAAGTGAAAGGCTCATTTGGGACACTAAAAACAACATTTGCAACACTGTCGCAATTGTTGTTAACTTTTCCCATAGACTATAATGGGATTCAGGTTTTTTTTTATAACTTTTGAACCGTTTAATATTTTTTTACAAAATCTTTGAAAGGCACATCGGGGAGCCTGTCTGCATGTTCCTGAATTTTTCAGACAATCGAGCAAACCATGCAGGCTGTAGGCATGAGCAAAGAAATGGGCAAACATCCATAATTTATGTGTTTTTTGGTGCACTGTAGCTCTGCAAACATACATCTGACCATAACACAACTTACCAGATCCAGAGAGCTATGGTACCAGACTGTGCATTCCAAATTTCAGGCAAATTCATTGTACGGTTGCAAAGTTATTAAGGTGCAAAATTTGAGATTTAACCTTAAATGGGTACTCAACTCTAACTATAGTGGCATCACTGCACTTGCTATATATATATATATATATATATATATATATATATATATATATATATATATATATATATATATATATATATATATATATATTAAGGTAGCACAGTATGCTACCATAGTTAGAGATGAGGAGCCCTTTTTAAGGTTAAAGGGTCAAACTTTTCACCTTAATAACTTTGCCATCATTCAACAGATTTGCCTGCAATTTGGCAGGCATCAGTGGGTATGGTAGATTTTGGGATCTGCCAACTTTTGTACCAGTCAAATATACGACTGCAGAGTTATTAAGCAACAACGAAAAGCACGTTTAAACTTTTTGGTGAATTCTTTGCTCGCACCTACAAGTTGCACAGTTTGCTCGACTGGTCCAAAAACATCAGGGAATGTGTGGCCAGGGTCCCCGATGTGCCTTTTGAAGATTTCATGAAAAAATATTAAACGGTTCAAAAGTTATTCAAAAAATAGGTTCCCATTAAAAGTCAATAGGAAAAGTTAACAAAAAATTTGACAGTGTCGCAAATGCAGTTTTTAGTGTCGCAAATGACCCCAGTAGTGTCGTGAGTCAGCCATTTTTTTCAGTTAGTGATCACGGAAATGCTTGGCATTTAAATTTGGGACCCTCTAGGGACACAATTCTTTTTGTGTTCACCTAGTTGGACCCAAAGGATGCTAGCCATGTATTTATTTTGGGGTTAAACACCCCAGAAATATGTTTTTCAAATTTCTGGAGTAAGTAGGGTTGCAAAGTAGTGTCGCACTCAAGACACTTTTGCAAAATTTGTGAAAGGTGTCATAAATTGCGACACTACTTTGCCAGACTATGGCCAAAATGACAAGAGTTCTTTGCCACCCTGCTGCAAAAGAACAGTTTGGTCTTTTGAGCTGAAATTTGGAGGGAAGGCAGCCAACATCTTACAGATTTGCCTTGTTGTGGTTTGGTGAAAACATATTGCATGACTGCTAAGTTACAGCACTCTGAAGTTGGCATTTTTTCCCATAGACTAACATGGTGGCGTACGCCACGCCTTTTGGGGCTCGTATCTCGAAAACGGTGCGCGATTCAGATTTTTTTGTTGTGAGTTGCATAGCCCTAAGGGCTATGTAATTACAGAAACCTAGCCAGGAAAATCATGATTTTTGTGAAATTTGAATTTTTTTTCCACGTTGTACAGTTGCTGAGATATTAGCAATTAAGTACTTCCAATCCTCATTTTAAGCTTCGATGCCCATTACAATGCATACATTCTTTGTACACACTGTGTTTCTCTATGCACCTGTTTGACAAAAACAGGGTGTGCACATCATTTACTGTTACAGTTACTGTTTCCACTTGCATTTATGTCCCCGTTTGCGTTACTGCTCACGTGTTCGCCACTGTGTGCATTACCCTTTGTGTTCTTTGTGTTACTGTTACAATTTGGTGTTCCACTACTGTTTGTGTTTGCATTTTGGTTTGCGTCACCGTGTGCATTGCCATTTGCATTTCCAGCAGGCTTTTCATTTGCATTTCTATTTCTCTTTCGTTTTGCCTCTTTCTTGCTGTTACTGTTACCATTTGCCTTTGCAACTGTGTTACTGTGCCTGTAAGCATTACGGTTTGTGTTTCCCTATGTGCTTGCATTTCCTTTTGTGTTTCTGTTTCTTTTGCTGTTATTGTTGCTGTTACCGTAGCTATTTGCACTTACAATTACGGTACTGTGCCCATGTGCGTTACGGTTTGCATTTCTGTGCGCAATTCTTTTCTGGTTTCTGTTTCCTTTGGCATTATTCTTCATGCTAACTTTACCATTTGCATTTACAATTGCGGTACCATGCCCGTGCGCGTTACGGTTTGTGTTTACGTGTGCGCTTGCATTCATGTTTCCATTTCTGTTCCTTTTTGCATTCTTTTTGCTGTGATACTTAAAATTTGCATTCAAAATACCGCTGCCATCACTGTGTGCATTACCAGTTGCATTTTCATATGGGCTTGCGCGTCCGTTTGCATCACTGTTCGCTTCGGCGTCACTTTGCGCTTGCATTTCTATTAACGTTTGCTTTACTATTAATGTTTCTGTTACCATGTGCGTAACTGTTGGTGCTTGCGTTTACTTTGGTGTTCCTGTTACTATATGACAAGACCCATCCTCTTTCTCAAAAAGAAGGGAAATTAGAGGCAAAAAATTCTGTTTAATGCATCAGTTAGGGTTGTTCCACAGTGACAAAAGTGAGGAAATTCGGTGCTTGGGTTGAAAACCCTAACTCCGCATTCACTCCCCACCCCCCCAGCACTACACACACAGACACACACACACACACACGTACATGCAAGTGGGGGGGACCAAGGCAACATGACCAATCACAGACAACCAGCAGCAGGTGACAGAAATAAAATACAACTGTCAAAATGTACTGCAAGACATCCCCACCACCCCAGACCAGGTACTGCATACTCAGTGTAGATCCACAACAAAACTGAGGCCATGTACACCAATGGTATACATCCCTGATTACAGGTACACACAAGTTACCACACTTAGGGGTTGAATGCATTATCTACTAATGCCTCATGCCCCGACACACCAAGTACTGCACCCTGAGTGGAAAGACAAGGCTACACTAAGGCCATGCACATCTATGGTATATCTCTCTGACTGCAGGTACACACAAGTTAACACGGTTATGAATTGGAGGACCTCTGCCAGCCAATGCCACTCCCCCCACAACAGGTACTGCTTACTGAGTGGAGAGGCACACCAACAATAAGGCCATACACATCAACAGTGCACCTCCCTGATTGTAGCTGCACAGAACTTACCACACTTAGGAGTTGCACAGTGTCAACCAGGCAATGTACCCCCAGACCACTTACTACATCCTGACTGGAGAGCCACTGCAAAACTGTGGGTATGGACATCAATGGTACACCTCACTGTTTGCAAGCATGGCCTCAGACAGGCAATGCCTCCCCATTACAAGGTACTGCATCCTGAGTGCTGAGCCACAGCAAAACTGAGGGTATGGATAGCAATGCTACACCTCTCTAATTGCAGGTACACTCCACTTACCACAATTAGGAGTTGCATGGCCTCAGTCAGGCAATTCCCCCCCATACACACACACCAGGTACTGCATCCTGAGTCTAGACCCACAGCAAAACTAACTCCATACACATCGATGGTACACCTCCATCACTGAAGGTGCACACAACTTTGTACTATCATCAGTTGCACGCCCTTGACCAAGTAATAGCCCCCCCACACCAGGTACTCCATCCTGACTGGAGAGCCACAGCAAAACTACAGTCATAGACATCAACTGTTCAAATGCTACAGTTCTTGGCTCATTGTCATGGATATGCCTTGTACTACATTTACACAGTTGTATTTTATTTCTCTCACCTGCTGCTGGTTGCCTGTGATTGATTGTGTTGCCGTGATCCTCCCCCCACTTGCGTGTGTGTGTGTGTCTGTGTGTGTGGTGCTGGGGGGTGGGGGGTGAATGTGGAGTTAGGGTTTTCAACCCTAACACTGAATTTTCTCACTTTTGTCTCTGTGGAACAACCCTAACTGATGCATTAAATGGAGTTTTTTGCCTCTAATATATACTGTATATATATATTATAGTGACACAGTAGAGCCACGATAATTAGGGTTGAGGAGCTATTTACATGTTAAACCCAAAATTTTGCACCTTAATAACATTGCAACTGTTTGACGGATTTGTCTGAAAATTGGAATACATGATCAAGACCCATATGCCTTGGGATCTGCCAAGTTTCGTACTGGTTGTTTATATAACTGCAGAGTTATTAAGCATGATCTGCGCGCACATTTACGCTATTCTGGAATTTTACTGTTGACTCTACAGGTCACACAGCTTGCACAACCAGTCCAAAATCTTCAGGGAACATGCAGCCGGGGTCCCCGATGTGCCTTTTGAAGATTTCGTAAAAAAATATTAAACGGTTCGAAAGTTATTCAAAAAACAATTTCCCATTATAAGTCAATGGGAAAAGTTAACAAAAAGTTTGACAGTGTCGCAAATGCAGTTTTCACTTTTGCAAATGGCCCTTTTACTGTCGCAAATCCACCATTTTGTTTTCAGTTAGCGATCAGAAAAATGCTTGCCATGTAAAATTGGGGCTCTCTAGCAACCTAATTCTTTTTGTATTCACCTAGTCGGACTCTGAGGATGCTAGCCATGTCTTTATTTTGGGGGTTAAACAACCCAGAAATATGTTTTTCAAATTTCTGGAAAAAGTACTTTCACAAAGTACTGTCGCACTTGAGACACTGTCAAATGAATTTGTGAAAGCTTTCGCAAACTTCGACAGTACTTTTCTAGGCTGTGGGAAAATGACAGCAATTCCTTGGCACCCTGCTGCAAAAGAATGGTTTAGTGTTTTGGCCTGAAATTTGGAGGGAACACAGCCGACATAGTGTTTCATTTAAAAAATTTTACATGACGGCAAAGTTATGCTACTCCAACATTGACGCTTTTCCCCATAGGATAACATTACGGCGTCCGACTCATTACAGGAATCCTTTGGCGCCCTGCTGCAAAATAGTGGTTTGGTCTTTTGGTCTGAAGTTTTGAGGGAACACAGCCAACATCCCACAGATGTGTCCTTTTGTAGTTTGGTGAAAAAATATTACAGGGAGCCAAAGTTATGGCACTCCAAACGTCTCTTTTTTTCCCATAGGATAACATTATGGCATTCTCCGTGCCTTTCAGGGCCCGTATCTTGGAAACAGTGCGAGATATGGACTTTTTGTCAGAAAAATACTTAGCCCCCTACTGGGGGCTAAGTACAAAACTAGTCAGGAAAGTCATTAATCATATGACTTTTAAATTTTTTTCCACGTCATACAGTTCCTGAGATATAAGCAGTTTAGTATTCCAACTCCTCATTTTCTGCTCCGAGAACCATTATTATGCATACATTCTTTGTACTCACTGTCTTTCTTTAAGCAGCTTTTGGGGAAAACCAGCCTGTGCGCTTACATAGAAACATAGAAACATAGAATTTGATGGCAGATAAGGACCGCTTGGCCCACCCAGTCTGCCCATTTCCCTACCTGATGGATAAGCTGCAGAACCTAGTTAACCAGCAGCCTACTTCTTCCTACCCCCAACCCCTAGAATTGCCTTAGGACTGTCCCATGCATGCTTGAATTCCACCACTGTTTTTGACTCCACAACCTCCTCTGGAAGGCTGTTCCATGCATCCACAACCCTCTCTGTGAAAAAATATTTCCTTAAATTACCTCTGAGCCGCCCCTTCTATCTTCAAATTGTGCCCCCTTGTTCTTGCACACCTCTTTTTTTGAAAGATGCTACCCTCTTGGACTTTGTTGATTCCCTTGAGGTACTTGAAAGTTTCTATCATGTCCCCCCTCTCCCTTCTTTCCTCGAGGCTATACATATTAAGCTCCTTAAGTCTCACTTCATATGTCTTCCGGTGCAGACCCAGTGCCATTTTAGTTGCCCTCCTCTGGACAGCTTCCATCCTGTCTATGTCTTTGCAGAGACTGGGTCTCCAGAACTGCATGCAGTACTCCAGATGTGGTCTCACCAGCTGTCTGTACAGAGGGATAATAACTTCTTGTTTTCTGCTGGTGATGCCTCTCCCTATGCATCCCAGTATCCCCCAGCCCTCCTTGCTGCCCTCTCACATTGCTTGCCCACCTTTAGGTCATCTGATATGACTACCCCTAGGTCCCTTTCCATTTTTGTTGTTGTTAGTATCTCACCCCCCATTGTGTACTCTTCCCCTGGGTTTTTGTTTCCCAGGTGCATTACCTTGCACTTCTTTGCATTGAATCTAAGCTGCCATACATTTGACCATTCCTCTAACCTTGCCAAGTCCCTTCTCATCCTTTCCACCCCACCTTGTGCATCAATTCTGTTGCAGATCTTTGTGTCATCTGCAAAGAGACATACTTTTCCTTCCAGTCTCTCTGCAATGTCGCTTATAAAGACATTGAAGAGGACCGGTCCTAATACTGAACCCTGTGGTACCCCACTGCTAACCCCCGTTTTCAGAGTGGACTCCATTTACTATTACTCTCTGTGTCCTATTCTCCAGCCAATTCTTTATCCAGGCTGTCATCTTGGGACCCACTCCCAGGCTGGCTAACTTGTGTATTAATCTTTTGTGTGGGACTGTGTCAAATGCCTTGCTAAAGTCTAGGTAGGCCATGTCCACAGCCCCTCCCTGATCAACTACTTTGGTCACCCAGTCAAAGAAATCTATCAGATTTGTCTGGCATGACCTTCCCACGTGAATCCATGCTGCCTTGGGTCCTGTGCCCCTCTGGCCTCTAGATACACAACAATTCTTTCCTTCAGAAGTGATTCCATCATTTTCCCTACCACTGAGGTTAAACTAACAGGTCTGTAGTTTCCTGCTTCTGCCTTGCTCCCACTTTTGTGAAGGGGAATCACATCTGCCCTCCTCCAGTCCTCAGGTACCACCCCATCCTCCCATTATTTGTTAAAGAGGGTAGTCAGTGGTGTCACTAGTTCTATCCTTAGTTCTTTTAGAATTCTGGGATGAATCCCATCAGGCCCCATTGCTTTGTCCACCTTCAGTTTTAAGAGCTCTTTCAGAACTCTTTCTTCTGTAAATGGGCTGGTATCAACTTCTGTATCCAAAGTGTTTCTACTGTTTGTTTTAGGTACCTCCCCCTCTTCCTTTGTAAATACTGAGCAAAAATATTTGTTTAGTATCTTTGCCTTTTCACAGTCACCCTCTGACCACCCTCCCTCCCCTTTATTAAGCCTCACTATCCCTCCCTTGGTCTTCCTTCGCTCCCTGATGTACCTATAAAAGGTTTTATCCCCCTTCTTAACTGAGTTGGCTATCTTTTCCTCGGTTTGGGCCTTTGCTGTTCTGACTGCCTTTCCAGCTTCCTTTTGCTTTAACTGAAACAGTTCTCTGTCCTGTTCCTTCTGTGATTCCTTGTACTTCCTGAATGCTTTCTTTTTCTCTTGAACCTTCACTGCCACTTCCTTTGAGAACCATAGTGGTTTCTTACCTCGTTTCATTTTGTTTATTTGCTTTACACAAAGGCTTGTTACCTCTGTGATGGCAGTTTTTATTATTCTCCATTGTTCTTCCACCCCTCCTTCCTGCCCATTTGCTAGTGCATTCCATAGGCACTCACCCATTTTGGCAACATCAGCCCTCCTAAAATCCAGTACCTTTGTCTTTGTATGGCTTGACTCTATTGCTATTGTTTATTGTGAACCATACTGTTCGATGGTCGCTGGTTCCCAGATGGCTACCCACTTCTACATCTGTGATCCTCTCTTCATCTCCATTTGAGAGAACCAGGTCTAAAATTGCTCCCTCTCGAGTGGGCTCCAATACTAGTTGTCTAAGGCATGCCCCCTGTATGGCATCCAGAATAACCCCACTCTTAGAAGTGGCTGCTGCAACTGCACTCCAGTTAACATCTAGCATATTCAGATCACCCATCAGCAATATCTCCCCTTTATCTGCCATTCTAAGTATACTTTCAATCATTTCCTTGTCCATTTCCTCCCCTTGGGGGGGTCTGTATACAACCTTTGTGTGGATTGTGGTGCCATTGCCTGCCTCCAAATTGACCCACAGTGCTTCTTCTCCTCCCTGTTTACCCTTTTGTTCTGTTGCTTTGATTTCTTCTCTTATGTAGAGCTAGCTCTCCTCCTCTTTTACCCTCCCTGTCCTTCCTGTAGATAGTGTATCCTGGTATGTTTACGTCCCAGTCATGGTTCTGTGTGTACCATGTTTCTGTGACTGCCAAAATATCCAGATCTTCCTTCTCCATCAAGGCCACTAATTCAGGAAGCTTGTTACCCAGACTATGGGCATTGGTACTCATTGCTCTCCATTTTTTGATGGCTTTACCTTCTGTAGCGGCAACCCCCACTGACCTTTCTACCTTGGTCTTTTTTTCATTTAGTACCCTGTTTTGTAGGGGAGGCTGGGATTTTCCTTCTGCTTATCAGTGCCTCCCCTTGACTAGTTTAAAGGCTTGCCAATGAAGCATTTAAACCGATTGCCCAAAAGACTTGTTCCTTCCTGGACAGATGCAGACCATCCTGCCAGTATAGGCTGGTGTCCTCCAGGTGGAACCCCAGTCCCCAATGAAGCCAAACCTCTGTGCTCCACACCTTTTTAACCATTTGTTAAACTGCATGGTGCAAGTACCGCCTCACTCATGCAACTGACAGGCAGCACCTCTGAGAAGGATACTGTGTGTGCTACTTGTCTTAAGCCCTCCCCAACTCTACAAAGTCCTTTTGCACTGCTCTAATCTCATGATGAGCCAAGTCATTTGTCCCTAGGTGGACAATGATGTCCAGCTCAGACTCCCGTGCAACTGTTCTCGTGATCCTAAGGATGCGCTTCCTGTCCCTCCAAGCCATGGCACCAGGCAGGCACCTTACTTCAGTTTTCCCTGCTCCAGAAGTTCTATCCCCCTAATAATTGAGTCCCCCACCAGGAGCTGCTTTCTTTCCCTGTGGTGCCCTCTGCCTCCTTCCTGAGGGCCTCCCTTGTGACAGTTGTCTGCACCCTCCTTAGTCTCCTCTGCATTCTCCTTACATTACTGTTACTGTTACCGGTTTTGCTTGTGGTTCCATTCCCATTTCATTTACCATTCATGTCTACACCACCATGTGCATTACCCTTTGCATTTTCATTTGCGCTTGCTTTTGCATTGTTTTTAACATTTCTGTCTACACTACTGTTTCTCTTTCTGTTTCGCTTGGTGTCACCATGTGCATTACTATTTGCATTTGCGGGCACAATGTTACTATGTGACAAGACATCATGTGGCAGAAGCACGGGGCCCAAAGGGTTCCGTGCTCCCACCGCCGCATTACATTCACTATTTCTCGTTATCATTCTCAAAACGAAGGGCAATTAGAGGCAAAAAACTCTGCTTAATGCATTAGTTAGGGTTGCTCCACACTGACAAAAGTGAGGAAATTCGGTGTGAGGGTTGAAAGCACCCCTTGGTCCCCCCTGCCCACACCCCCAACCGGCATTGGGGTGCACATTAGGGTTGTCGGTCCTAACTCTCACCCCATTCTTCTACACCTCTGCTTCTTTACACATGTGATGGGGTGAGAGTTATGGCCAACCATACTACACCAATGCCAATTGGGGTGGGCAGGTACAAGGGCTTTTCAAATTCTCAACACTGAATTTCCTCACTTTTGTCGGTGTGGAACAACCCTAACTAATGCATTAAATGGAGTTTTTTGCCTCTAATATACATATATAGATATATATAAACACATATTGCACATACCCCCATAATGCAGAGCATCATGGGAGGTATATGCAAATGCCCATGAATTGATTTGGACTGGCTCAACTTTAAGCAGAATTGCATGGTGCCAGATATATATGTATATGTGAGTGTCTGTGTGTGTGTATATATATATATATATATATATATTAGAGGCAAAAAACTCCATTTAATGCATTAGTTAGGGTTGTTCCACAGTGACAAAAGTGAGGAAATTCGCTGTTAGGGTTGAAAAACCTAACTCCGAATTCACCCCCCCAGCACCACACACACACACAGACACACACACACATTCAAGTATGGGGGAGGACCAAGTCAACACAACCAATGACAGACATCCAGCAGCAGGTGACAGAAATAACAAACAATTGTCTAAATGTACTACAAGACATCCCCACCCACCTGACCAGGTACTGCATGCTCAGTGGAGATCAACAGCAAAACTGAGGCCATGTACACCAAACGTACACATCCCTGATTGCAGCTGCACACAATGTACCACACTTAGTAGTTGCATGGCCTTGAATGTGTGTGTGTCTGTGTGTGTGTGGTGCTGGGGGGAGTGAATTCAGAGTTAGGGTTTTCAACCCTAGCAGTGAATTTCCTCACTTTTGTTGCTGTGGAACAACCCTAACTAATGCATTAAACGGAGTTTTTTGCCTCTAATTTCCCTTCTTTTTGAGAATGATAATGAGAAATAGTGAATGTAATGTCTTGTGGAATAGTAACAGGAGCAGCAACGCAAACAGAAATGCTAACAGTGGCACACATGGTAACACAAGCGCGAATGAGAACAGAAAGGGTAACGCATACGGTGGCGTAGACGGGAACGGTGTGCCACGTGATGTCTTGTCACATAGTAACATGGTGCCTGTAAATGGAAATGTCAATGGGCATGGTGAAGCAAAGTGAAACAGGAAGAGAAACAGTATGGTACACACAAATGGCAAAAAAGTAACAGAAACGCAAGCTCAAATGAAAATGCAAAGGATGACGCACGTGGTGGCATTGGGGTGTGCATTGGGATCATCAGCCCTAACTCTCACCCCATGACATGTGTAAAGCAGCAGAAGTATAGGAGAATGGGGTAAGAGTTAGGACCCACGATCCCAATGCACACCCCAGTGCCGGTTGGGGGGGTGCAAGGGGGGTTTTCAACCCTAACAGCGAATTTCCTCACTTTTGTCACTGTGGAACAACCCTAACTAATGCATTAAACAGAGTTTTTTGCCTTTAATTTCTCTTCTTTTTGAGAATGATAACGAGAAATAGTGAATGTAATGCAGCGGCGGGAGCCTCTCATCACATAATGCGCTCCCACCACATGATGTCTTGTGGCATACTAACAGGGACAGCAATGCAAACAGAAATGCTAACAGTGGCACACATGGTAACACAAGCACGAATGAGAACTGAAAGGGTAACGCACATGCTGGCGTAGACGGGAATGGTCTGCCACGTGATGTGTTGTCACATAATAACATGGTGCCTGCAAACAGAAATGTCAATGGGCATGGTGACATAAAGTGAAACAGAAAGATAAACAGTACTGTAGACAGAAATGGCAAAAAATAACAGAAACGCAAGCGCAAATGAAAACGCAAAGGATAACGCACATGGTGGCGCAGACGTCAACGGTAAGTGAACGGGTACTGAACTGCAAGCCGAAAGGGCAACAGTAACAGTAATGTAAGTTATTGCTGGTTTTCCCAAAACTCGTATAGAGAAAGACAGTGAGTACAAATAATGTATGCATAATAATGAGTATCGCGAGAAAATGAGATCTTGGAATACTAAATACATTATATCTCAGGAACCGTATGACGTAGAAAAAAAATTTAAAAGTCATATTATTTACAACTGTCCTGGCTAATTTGAATCTTAGCCCCCAGAAAATTTCTGACGAAAAGTCCGTATCTCGCACCGTTTCCAAGATACAGGCCCTGAAAAGCGCAGCGAACGCCGTAATGTTATCCGATGGGAAAAAAAGGAAAGTTTGGAGCACCATAACTTTGCCTCCCTGTAATGTTTTTTCACCAAACCACTGAGATGCACATCTGTGGGCAGTTGGCTGTCTTCACTCCAAATTTCAGGAAAAAAGACCAAACCGTTATTTTGCAGCAGGGTGCAAAGGATTTCTGTAATGCGTCGGCGCCGTAATGTTATCCTATGGGAAAAACTGTCAACTTTGGAGTGCTGTAACTTTGCCGCCATGTAATATTTTTTCAATACAATACTGAAAGACACATCTGTGAGATGTCGGCTCCGTTCCCTCCAAATTTCATCCCAAAACTCCCAACGGTTCTTTTGCAGTGCAGTGCCAAAGAATCGCTGTCACTGTCCCACAGATGGAAAACTACTGTCGCAATTTGCGGCTTTCATAAAAAAAGTTCGACACTTTCGTGAGCACGAAAGTAATTTGCGAAAGTACTTTTTCCAGAAATTTGAAAAACATATTTCTGGGGTGTTTTACCACAAAATAAAGACATGGCAAGCATCCTCAGGGTCCGACTAGGTGAATACAAAAAGAGTTAGGTTGCTAGAGGGTCCCAAATTTAAATGCCAACCATTTTTCTGATCACCAACTGAAAACAAAATGGCCGATTTGCGAAAGTAACAGGCCCATTTGCGAAAGTAAAAATGCATTTGCGAAAGTAAAAATGCATTTGCGAAAGTGTTGAACTTTTTAACTTTTCCCTTTGACTTATAATGGGAAACTGTTTTTTGAATAACTTTTGAACCGTTTAATATTTTTTCATGAAATCTTCGAAAGGCACATCGGGGACCCCAGCTGCATGTTCCCTGAAGATTTCGGACTGGTCGTGCAAACCGTACAACCTGTAGGCGCAACTGTAGAATTCCAGAAAAAGCGTAAACACGCACACAGATCACACTTAATAACTCCACAGCTGTATATCCAACCACTACAAAACTTGGCAGATCCCAAGGCCTATGATTCTTAATCATGTATTCCAAATTTCAGCCAAATCTGTCAAACGGTTGCAAAGTTATTAAGGTGCAAAGTTTTGGGGTTTAACATAGAAATGGCTCCTCAACCCTAACTATGGTAGTACTACCGTATACCATAATATATATATATATATATATATATATATATATATATATATATATAATATGTATATCTGTACAATGGTGTTCCCAAGGATTAAACATAATTCTGCAGCATTTGTGCACTCTGCAGAATGCTGCAGAAGACCTACTGAATAAAGCAATGCAATTTCAATGGTAATTAGTCCCCTCATTCGGGAAAATTTGACACTGACAGGATGAAGTGAATGCCACAGTTTCCTGCATTACAAAGGGGACTAATTGCAATTGAAATTACATTGCTTTATTCAGTAGGTCTGCTGCAGTATACTGCAGAGTGCGTTAAAAGTGTATTTCATCCTGGAGTACACCACTGTGTGTGTGTGTGTGTGTATATATATATATATATATATATCCATGCAAAAATCATTAATGCATCAGTTAGGGTTCTTCTATAGCTATCAGTGAAGTTCAGGTTAAGGCTGAACACCCTTTGACTCCCCACTACCCCTCAACCGCATTGGGGCACGACAAGTCATCAGTCCCAACTCACCCCATCACATGTGTAAAGAAGCAGAGGTATAGGGAATGGGGAGAGTTAGATCGACAACCCCAACATGCACCCAGATGCAGGTTGGGGTTGGGCTGGGGGTTTAAGGGGCTTTCAACCCTAACCCCAAATTTCCTCAATTTTTTCACTGTAGAAAATCCCTAACTGATGCATTAAAGAAGTTTTTTGCATAGAATTTCCTTGCTTTTTAAGAAAGAATAGAAAAGTAGAAAGTTGCGCAAGTTGGTGGAAGTGTGAGGCCCTATGGGCCCTGCACTTCCACCAACTTGTAAATGTCAGGCCACATTACACATCCAATGACTAAAAAGTACATTCACAACAGCAAGGCCAGCCACCAAACAAATGTTAATCTAGTACAACAATAGAAAACGCTGTCCACAAAACGTAAACTGCGCCACACAATATGTCCATAAAAAAATATTGTCTGACACGTAAACACCTCTATTAACATCTACAGGACATGTTGTCAACACCCTCCAAATTTCAAGTAAAAACACCAAACCGTGTCCAAGATATGACATATGAAAATTTGAAAATGTCATTCGTCAAAGTGGCAAAGTTCTGCACCTGTTGACTTTTAACACACACAATGACTAAAAACTACATCCATGACACTAAGGCTAGGTATCCTATCAATTTCAAGCCACCACCACAAGCAAAACCCTGTCTGCAGAATGTAAAGTGCACCACACCATATCTGCACCAAAAAAATATATTTGACACGGAAACACTGTAATTTTCATCCATATGACATGCTGTCAACACCCTCCAAATTTCAAGTGACAAAACCAAACTGTGTCTGAGATATACCATTTTTAATGTATGAGATTTTCATTCATCAGACTGGCACAGTTCCGCCCCTGTTGACATTTAACCCTTTATGTGCGGGTGCCTAGTATACTCTTGGCAATCCTGCTTTAATGCAACTGCTAGTGCCGAGCATACTCGGTCTCAGTAGGAACTTTCTTTTTCTGGGCTTTCTGGGTGAAATTTTCCTATGACTGCTTTAGTGTGACACGTGGCTACATGTAATCTGTCAAAGACATGACATGTGGCCATGTGTCACAAGACCTAGTCTTTGCAGTGACGTCTGAAACAGGCATGGGTCATTGGCTGTCATCTCAGATTTGCCACATTTGTTTCAGATAAGTGCTTATCTACGGAGCTCCATACTGCAGTGTATAGCTGTGGGTTTTAATGTGATCCTTGTACTTCTAAGAGCAAAAATAAACCAAAACACTTACTAGACTCGATAAAGACATACCCTTTTGTGAGAAAGCAGTATAGCATTCAGAAAAGGGTGTTGTTTTTTTCAGGCATCAGGCTTTTGTGAGGGCCACGAGGAGCCATCTTGTTCTCTTCGGCTGTCTGACAGGAATCTTTCATCTGGTTACTACTTTTACTACTTATGATAAATAGCACATCCATACATATAAAATACTACAGCAGTGCATGAAAAGTAGAAAGAAAAAAGTACAAACTGCTTTTTCTGCTGTGTTGTCATTCTGTCAATGGTCTGTAATTGGGACCACGTGGAGCATTAAGCTTATCTACAGAGTATGATCCTGGTATTTCTAAGATAAAAAAATAAATCACAGCACTTGCTAGACTCTGTAAAGACATACCCTTCATTAGATCAGTAAATAATTCAGAAAAGGGCTTTGTTTAGTTAGACAGCAGGCAGTTTGTTAGGACCAGGAGAGGCCGTCTGGTTCTCGTCGGCTATCTGATAGGAAACTTTCATGCAGTTACAATACTTTTTATGCTAAATAGCACAGCAGTACATATAAAATATTATAGCAGTACATGAAAACTAGAAAAAAATAGTACATAGTAAATAGAAGCTGCTGTAATTTGTCATCTGCTGTGTTAACATTCTGTCACTAATCTGTAATTGGAACCACGTGGTGCACTTGGTTCTGGGCTGCAATCTGACAGAAAACTTCTGCATTTTCAGCCCCTTTCAATCCTACCTCTCAAGGAAAAAGTATAATAAATATCTGGCACTTTGTGTTTATTGAAAATTTAGGTGAAAGCAGTACAATCTCAAAAAAGGGCTTTTGTTGATTCTACTGTGTCTGGTGAAAAACCTAACTGACTGAACTGATAGTGGCTTTGCTGTGGTGGCTCCAACTAACATACAGCTAATAAATAAATATTAAAGCCTGGTGATGAAAAAGAACAGTCTCTTTTTTCCTGTCAGCGCTCAGTTGTAAGTACAAGGGAGTCAGCAGTCATTTTCCTCTAACTGTACAAATCTGTCATTTCCTTCCAAGTCCATCAACAAAAAATTACAAAATAAATATTGAGGCCTTGTAGCAGTGAACAAATGAAAAACTTTTAGTATTTGCCTGTTAGACTCAAGTTCAGTAGCACCAGGATTGTTTCTTTTGAGTTTTAGTAAATCTCCTGTGAAACTGATTCTGCCATGTCAAGAAAAAGGTTCACTGTGAGTCATGCTCTAGATGAAATATTTGCAGACAGTGACTCAGCTGGGGAAACAAGTAGTGACTCAGACTCTGACCCATCAGAGTCAGACCCAGAAGCCAGGTTCCCAGAGAACAGCATAACTGCACGAGGCAGGGGCAATACCAGTACCTCATACACCAGAGGTGTAGGGGGGGTGAGGCAGGGCAAATAAATTCAGCCAAACTGTAAGAGGACCAGGCAGGCCGAATAAAAACAATATTGTTCGCACAACTGTGGGGGTGGGCAAGGGAAGGCAAATGATTGTACAATGAGTGTAACTGGACGAGGCAGGGCATACAAAAATAATACAGTCATCACAAGTGTAAGGGGGAAAGGCAGGATAAATCCCAACAAAGTCACAGAAAGTGGAACATATCAAGGAAGGGCAAATAAAGAAGATAAAACAAACACAACTGTAAGAGGTAGAGGCAAGCTAACAAAACATTTTAGCAGTACTGAACATGGCAGGGGACAAGGCAGGCAAAATAATGTAAGAGGGCGAGGCACAGTACGTGGCATAGAACAAATAACAGTTGAAAGTTGTCCATCAACATCTACCAAAGTGCAGGAAATGACATTGCAAGAAACAGTAGAAGTAACAGCATCAGATACTGACAGGCAATCTGGTAGGGAAGAAAGCACAGACAGTGAAAAAAGAACACATCTCAGGGAGTGAATGGGTACAGGACTCCACAAGTGAAGGAGAGGCAGTCTCAGTAGAGATGAGGGCTGAGATCACAGGAAACAAGACTAGGGGTGTAATAAGTACCCAAGGGAGAGGAAGAGACCGTGGAAGAAGAAGAGTCCATGGACAAGCCCAGCCAAATTTAGCTACAAATACGGTGGAGCCCACTTATGTGCACATAGGATAAGTGCACGGCCCGCTTAAATGCACATTTTTTCCATATTCCAATTTTTTTCCTATTCATCCATTGTTAAATGTACCTCTTAAGTGCACTACATGTAAGTGCACATTTCGGTTAAATGCACATTTTATTTTTACTTTTCCTATTGATTTTCAGTTCAACCCAGCTTATAAGTGCGCACATTTTGTACAGTACCACCTTAAATAGCCCACCTTAACATCTTAACTGTAGCTGTGATGCTGTCCAGCATGGCCACAGTAAAAAAAATAAAATAAAAAATAATTTTATCAAAAGAAAAGACTGACTTTAGCCTTCTGTTTAATTTTGAATCGTACACTGAAGTACACAAAGCAAAAGAAGATTAATGATTTTTTAAATAGTACTGTGTTATAGGACAGTGCAGTAATGTCATTTTAACTTGAGCACCTGGTTTTTAATAAAGCATATTACAGAGACTGTGAAAGGTGCCTGGAAGTGATTTTCTGCTTAAATGCACAGCCTGCTTAAGTGCACAAAAAACTTTTATCCCAAGGGTGTGCACTTAAGAGGGCTCCACTGTACTGCTGGGGCAAATCAGAGAAGTGCAGATGAAATTATGTGACATGAAAGTGAACAGCAGGAAGAACCTGTTGAGTTCACAGGATCTCTAGGTATTAATGTTCCTTTGTCTGAAAACCCAACACCACTTGAGTGTTTTAAAATATTTTTCTCCGAGTCAGACAATGGTAATGACGGCATTATAAATTTAATTTGCTCAGAAACTAACCGTTATGCTGCACAATTTCTGATCAATAAAAGTCAGTCTGAATTCTCTCGTTCATCTTCGTGGAAACCCATCAGTCATTCTGAGGTGTATGTGTTCCTTAGTATTTTCTTATTGACTGGGCTGATTAAAAAACCACAACTGTCTGATTACTGGTCCACTAACCCATTCCTCTCCACACCTATTGTGCACTCACTCATGAGCAGGGACAGGTTCTTGAACATTCTAAAATTCCTGCATTTTGTGAATAATGACAGTCATGGAATCACCTGACAAGCTAAGGAAAATAAGAAGTGTATTAGATTTCCTACAGAACAAGTGTGTGACAGCATATACCCCTGACCGATACATTAGCATAGATGAATTGCTTCTACTATTCAAAGGCCGACTCAGATTCAAACAATATATGCCATTGAAATGGTCAAGATTTGGCATAAAAACATATGAATTGTGAGAAAGCTATTCAGATAATGGTGGGATGGGAGGGTATGTGTGGAATTTCATGGTGTACGCTAGTAAAAATGTGCAAAATGTCACAGCTGACTAGACCATCACACACATTGTTGAAGAAAATTTTGAACTGAATGCTCCTTAATAATCTTGAGGTAACAGCAGACATCAGGAATAATGCATTGACTACAATGACAGGGCAAACAACACACGACATTGTAATAAAGTTATAGGTGAACTTGCTGGTCAGGGATATATATTGTTCACAGACAGATTCTACTCTAGCCCTAAGGTTGTTCGACACTTACAGGACATCAAAACAGAGTTCTATGGAACTGTCAACAAAGCCCAATTAGGACTGCCACAACAGTTTTGAGAGGCACAGCTGGATGTAGGAGATAGTATTTCACTCGCTGTAGAGGACTGTCCCAAAATGAGAGCCATCATGTGGCATGCAAGGCTCAAGAAAACTCAGACTGTATACATGTTGACCACTGTGCATATGGTGTCATGTGGTAACAAGCATGATGGAACCCCAAAGATCAAACCAGATGCTGTATTGCAGTACAATAGTAAGATGAGAGGAGTGAATGTTAGTGACCAGATGCTCAAAAATGATGCATGTGTCAGAAAAACAAGAAAATGGTACAAAAAAATGTTTTTCCATTTAGTAGATATCTCAGTTTTCAACTAATTTGTGGTCTACAAGCGTAAGGGTGGTAAAGGCACTCAATATCAGTATGTTGCAAAGCTCATAGAACAGCTTGCAGAAGCTTACTTGTGTAGTGCTACTACAAATGTAAGATATGTGTTGAGTGCAGAGATGGAGGTATGCCTTACTGGCAGGCACTTTCCTGCTAAAATCTCTCCCACACCAAAAAAGAAGAAGAACCCAACCAGACTTTGCAGGGCTTGCTTGGCCAAGGCCTCTCATGCTTTGACAGCCAGTGGATCTAAGCACAAGAGAGGATCAAGGGGTGGAGCATCTGACTGTCGCTGCTACTGTCCTGACTGTCATGTTCCACTTTATGTTGGAAGGTGCTTCAAATTATTCCACACAAAGATGGATTATGGAATCCCAGACAAAGAATCATCTTTGACTTCTGAGTAATGTGAAAAAGCACAGTTCAGGACAGTAAAAAAATGTAATTTTACTGACACTATTATCATATTCAGTGTCTTTACTACTCTTACAGCAGTCCACACCTGCAACACACATTTGCCTTGCATTTAACATTGTTTTTCCTGGCTCTGCCCTTGCCACTTCCGGTGCTGTTTCAGCATATGACACAATTCAGAAATTTGCCTGATTTTTTCCACAAATACACACAATACAGTGGTGTAGTGAAGTGCAAAAATACATAAATATCAGGGAAATATAACTCTAATTTATTTAAATAACATTCAGACTATTAACTAAACCTTCAGTGACCTTCAGTTAGCTTTTTCTCGTGACATATAAACATATTCAAAAATAGCTTTAGTTTAGCTAAATATGCAAAATTCATTTATTCAATTACGATTAACAGTGGAAAAACAAAATTAGTACTGGGTGTAGTTATTGACCCTAACAACATAAACAGAAGATTTCATTAGGATATCTCATACACAAAAAAATATACAAGACTGTACTTTTAGGGTCCAAATTCCTGCAAAATCGCCAGCAGCAGGGGGTCAAAATTATTCAAAGTGACCAGCAGGTGTGTGTTAAAGGATTAACACACACAACAACTGAAAACTACATCCATAACACTAAGGCTAGGTACCCTATCAATTTCAAGCCACCACCACAAGAAAAACACTGTCCGCAACACGTAAAGTGCGTCACGCAATATCTCCACAAAATAAATTTTCTCTGACACATAAACCCCATAATTCACATCTACAGGATATGCCGTAAACCCCCCCCCCCAAATTTCAAATAAAAAGACCAAACCGTTCCCGAAATATTCAATATGAAAGATTACTAAAATTCCCCTATCTATTCCATTATAAAAAATCTGGCCATCTTGTCCCTCCCTCACGATCAAAGATGGCGATCAAAGAATCTCACGATCAAAGAATTTGTAGGCTCACAATCAAAGAATTTGCAGTCTCATGAACAAAGAATTAAAAATATTACAAATCAAAAAATTGAAGGAAAGCCCCTTGAATAAAACCCACCCTCATTTGACTTCCTAGGACACCCCTGGGCTGAGAAAATTGATTTTCAAATTGGGCTATCTCATCCCTCTCTCATGATGCACAATCGCAATCAAAGAATCTCATGATCAAAGAATTTTGCAGGCTTGTGATCAAAGAATTTGCAAGCTCACGAACAAGGAATTAAAAATGGTGAAACACGAATTGTTCACTGATTTGAACTGAACCAACAGCATGTCTCGATAGAATGGACCCTCCTGAACAAAACCCACCCTCATTTGTGTCCCTAGCCCACCCCTGAGCTGAGCTATTAGTGTTTTTAGTTTGTGACACAAGATCACGATCAAAGAATCTTATGATCAAAGAATTTGCAGGCTCGCTATCAAAGATCGTTAGCGAACCGCAAAGTAAGATTTTTAAAAGCTTATAACTCTATTTTTTGACCAATTTGGATGAAACCAAAGGCATGGCTCAATAGATCAGAGCCCCTTGAGTAAAACCCATTGAAGTTTTACTTCAGAAGTGACCCCTGAGCCGAGATATTTGTGTTTCTCCAATCAGAAAATAAAAAGCAAAATGGCGGATCTCACGATCAAAGATTTTTAAAATCCTTGGGGACAAAGATTCTTGAACCATGAGGCTACAAATTCTTTGATCGCCAGGTGGGATGAGATGGCCAGAATCCCTATTCTTTGATAGCAAGATATACATATAAATTTTCCCAATGACTTATAATGGGAACTTAAAAGTGCCATCAATTTTGAATGCCTTAATATTTTTTCATGAAACAAAAAGTGGCATGTTCAGCCACCAAAGCTCTTTCAAACAAGCCATCTCACAGAGTGGTCCACCACACAAAGGCTGTGCATGACCACATTAAGAATGACAAAAGGTGCCTCCAAAAATGGATAATTTTGCATTTTTCAGCACTTTCATACACAAAGACTGGCACTGTGACAGAAATACAATTTGATAAATCAAGAGATCTAGTGTGCCCCAACATGTGTACCAAATTTCAGGCAAATCCATTGAACGGGTCCTAAGTTATTAACATCCAAACGTTTGACTTTAGTATGTAACTGGCAGATCAACCCTGACTATAGTGGCATGACTGTTCCACTATATATATATATATATATATATATATGCTTTGCAAATTTACTGTGCTGTTGGAATTACAAAGCAGCTTACATGTCTATTTCTTTAGGAACGGCTTCAACCATGGTTATAAGTCTAATTAATTAGTCATATAGTCATGTACTGTGCTGGTTGGTTTCTGTGCAGGTATGAAAGGTCTTATAAGTGATTGACATGATGCCTGGTGACCTTAGACTGTCACACACACAGTTTAAAAAAACATCATTATTACAGTTTTCATCATAATAATGACCTCAGAACCACTCATTTCCTATTAATTAAGCACTAGGTGGGTGGGGGTGGCCCTTGACTGTTGCTTGGCACACCCTTTCATCCTAGCCATTTGTTAATCTCTAGAAAATAACTGGCTCTTCATTCATTATAGCTTAAATTACCCTCATAACCATTCATTTCCTATCAATTAAGCACTAGGTGGGTGGGGGTGGCCCTTGACTGTGGCTTGGCACACCCTTTTACCATAGCCAGTCATTAGTCTCCAGAAAACAACCGGCTCTTCATTCATTATAGCTTAAATTTCCTTATCCATGTCTTATTACACTCTCTAGCGACCATGCCCCCCCCCCAGTTCTTCCAGGTGATAGAAGCAGTGCTGAGCATATCTGACCATATGTGTTATACATTACCTGTGTCAGGAACAGTTCAAGGCTCCTGCTGTTAACTGAGTGGTCTCTTGTAAGATAAGCTGAAGCAGCATTGACCAACTGTCTCAGACATCATCTGTCTTAAAAAGGGTGTGTACTGTATGTTGGTACATGACTGCCTATTGGTGGAAGAAGCAATGCTGAGCATATCTTTCACAGACCACCTGACTTACAATGACTGGATGGCTCATGAAGTTACTAGACTGCCATGTAATGGAAGAACCTGAAGGAGCGCTGAGCAATCCTTTTAGAAATCACCATGCTATGGAAAGGTATATGTGTTTTCTGAGTACATGACTTCTCACAAGTTGCAGGAGACACACTGCCTGCTGGGTATTTATGCAGCAACAAAGCATAATGCTTTAAGGGGCTTCAGGAACCCAAACAGCCCAACTGCAAGAGTGTAATCTCAGAGGGATCAGAGGTTTAATGCAGTAAGTTCAATTGCTAGTAGATGATGTTGTTGTGAACAGCATGCAGAACACGGTAGGCTAAACCAGAGGGTACATTTTTAAATTGTGACAATATAGTAATGTGTGCCTTGTTCTTGCTATTGTATTTATGAGCACATACCATCAGATGCCATTTCTCTGTACAAATAACACTGTGTTTATCAGCACTGATATTATTCTGGTATTACAGATACCATACAAGTAAATCATCACGGCAATATCCGTGATGATAGAAAATATAACTGCAACACTATTTTTTACGTTCATGGTTGTATTCCTATTACAAAGATAGGAGTGTCAAGGTCATATTTTAAATGACATGGTAAAACTTCCTTAATGCAACAGTTAGGGTGGATGGCTGTTGTGGTATGTTTAAGAAGTTGCATGTTATTTCTATTGCTTTGTGGTATGTATTGTGATTAGTTGTCTTCCCTTGTTCCACCCCCCCAGTTGTATGTGTGTTCTGTGTATATGTCTGTGTGTGTTTGCGTGTGTGTCTCTGTGTTTCTATATGTCATAGTGGTGCTGTAGGGGGGATGTCAGAGTTAGGGTTGAAAACCCTAACATCGAATTTCCCTACTTTTGTCGTTGCAATAACCACCCTAACTGTTGCACTAATGAAGTTTTTTTATAAATAATTTCCCTCCATTTTTTGACAACATAATTAAGCTAAAAATCAGACACCTACCAACCACTTATCTTACTAATGAGAACCTAAAGTATACTACATGTACATAGAATCATGGTTCACCAAGGTCTAACTTAATTGGCATCGAAAGCTGAGTTGTTAACATATAAGTATTGTCAATAAAGACATAGACATGTAGTAATAGTATCACTAGATAGATTTCCATCTACTTTCACAGTGAAATCATATCATATCCAGACACAATTTCAAGAAGAATCACAGACACAATAGAACAGTTTTTAAAAATATTTAATTAAGAATTAAGTGACAGTTGTTTTTTTAATCAAGGCTGTATTGCACAACTTACTCAGTGTTATACAACTTTTGTGCAACTTGAATCTCAGGAAAAAAAATGAATTTCTCAAAGTCATATGAAACTGGGCAAGTAAATGTTCCTGGGGTGGGCAAAAACCAAATGAGTCAAACAATAATGCAAAAGTATGGCCATCAAAACAGCAACTTAAAGCATTGCTGTAGTGGTGAAGAATTATTTAACAGAACATTTACACTATGTGCATCAGGAAAAATTCCTACCTCACCCCCTTAATAAAGGCTATCAGAGAAGCATCTGGAACACACCTTAGAGTGATATGTAGGTCAGTGTGTGATTGACAACACTATTCTCTCAATCTTAAAAAGTTAACCTGACCAAACATAATGCGTATCTAAGTAACAGTTACACAATTGTAACAACATTTAGAAAAGCAAAACAGTCAATACATAAAAAATACTATGACAAGTAACTAACAAGTAACATGTTTTCATAGTAAATCTTTGCAAGATAATGTATCTATTGAAATTTGTATAAGTCATACAGTATAGCAACTTTTACATGCAGATTAAGTATTATAAAAAAAGATAAACTGTCAAACCATGAACGTTTGGAATTATATACTGTGTGAAGAAAAAGCAGCATCCCTTCAAATGCTGAAATTGAGACTGCAGAATAACTTAGCAATATGCAAATGAATTACATATTTTCAATATATTGAAAATAACAAAAGTTCTTTAAAGTGCAGAAATTAATCCAAGCAAGTCCTCCAAAATCATATATATATATATATATATATATATATAAGTATATATATATATATATATATATATATATATATATATATATATATATATATATATTAGAGGCAAAAACCCATTTAATGCATTAGTTAGGGTTGTTCCACAGCGACAAAGTGAGGAAATTCGCTGTTAGGCTGAAAACCCAACTCCGAATTCACTCCCCAGCACCACACACACACAGACACACACACATATGCAAGTATGGGGAGGACCAAGTCAACACAACCAATGACAGACATCCAGCAGCAGGTGACAGAAATAACAAACAATTGTCTAAATGTACTACGAGACATCCCCACCCACCTGACCAGGTACTGCATGCTCAGTGGAGATCAACAGCAAAACTGAGGCCATGTACACCAAACGACATCCCTGATTGCAGCTGCACACAACGCACTCACACTTAGTAGTTGCATAGCCTTACCTACGATGCCCCACACCACACCACAACTGGTACTGTGCCATTAGTCAATATAAATGCTGAAGGTGCATGATGACAGTTGTAGAAAGGTTTTAACACTAGTGAGTATACATTAATTAAGAGAAGTACATAAATTAACTACAAGACACTAGCATGCTCAAGATAAAAGTAATGTTACATATAGTATGTGATTTACATAGTAGTACATTTACTGCAACTGTTTACTCAAGATAGAGAGGCTGATGTAAACGCATGGAAAAGCATTGCCTGTTCAACGCTGTTAAATTCATACTGCCAGTATCAGATGCATTCTTACTGATGAAGGTGTCCTGCTGATGTACATACATAGTCCTTCAGTGTGTTTCAATACTAAAGATGCAGTAAGTATTCTTTGTAAGAAACAGTGTAATTGCATGGATCAGGCCAAGCAATTTCTAAATATCATAGCACTACTGAGCCAACAATGACATACCTGTATCAGAGATGTCTACAGGATAGATTTTCCTGTAGGCACTTACTGAGTATGTTGTACCTGAGAAAGACAATCTCATTGCATCTGTGATGACTATCTTATTCAAATAGTGATACATTTACTATTGTTGCAATGAGTGATCTATGCCACTTATGGACACAGTGTAATTTTTTTAACAGTTGTTTCATACTCAGGCTGTATGCCTAGTGTTTGGGTTTGCCACACATCTGTCACTGATGCTATCAAAGTGATAACTATGTTAATTGTGGTACAACAGGAATCAAGTAGGTATAGTGTAGATATAAACAGAATGGCCCAGATATTCAAACTGCGCTCAAAAGTAGCACAACAGCAGGAGCAAGCACAAACGCGTTGCGCAAATGCGCAACAGGTGCGATATTCAAACATGGAGCACAGCAAATTGCGCAAGCAACCAACGTCTCAATATCGCACATACTGCGCCATGGCGAACCAGGTAGGAGAGGCTGAGCAAAATGCTGCGCTATGGAGCAACCAGGGAAGCTCAGCTGAGCATTCCAGAGCTGCCATAGCGCAAGCACAGCCCCCCAGAGCAATGGAACTGCACATCCAGGGAGGCAGGCTGGGGCCCACCGCCAGCCATGCCACACATGGGCACAGGAACACACTGCAGAACCCACACCACACCTGCACACCCCTAGCACAGCATCACTGGGGGTGGGACGGATGATCCATGTGCCCATGGGGACAAGCCAACAAAGCATAGCAGAGCCATGACACCCCAGCACAACCACTGGCAGGCGGAGAGTGCCACACACAGGGGGTTGACAACCACAGTGCACATCAGCCCCCCATACGCACAGCACACCCTGCACCGTGACCCCAAGACACCACCCATGTGCAGTGACTGGCACTGCAGGAAACACCATGCATCCCCCCTGGCACACGCCAACCCCTGCTGCAGAGAAGCATACAAGCCAGACCCACCCTGTGCACCCAGCAGTGGGTGGCAGACAGCAAGACCAACAGAAAGTCAATGCCATGCTGGTGATACCTCCCATGCACACACACGCACACACACACACACACATATGTACCCAGGACCATACCACCCCAGATGGCTTGTACACCACTGCAACTGAACAACCATAGCCAGCTGCAAATCAGAGATAACACAGCATTCATATCAAAATATAAATGTATTCTCAAAGAGTAAAGTACAAAACAATCAACCAGAACTATTTACAAGGGGGATGGGTACAAGGTTGGGTTGTTCAAGGGTAGGGATTACAAACTTGGAGAGGAAGGCAGGGTGGTAGGATGGGAGAAGTGGGAAGGGTAACAACAATTTATGGTCCTGCCAGCCGCCCGTCTCCTGGCTGGTGTTGGCCCGTCCCATGCCGCCTCCTCCGAAGGCCATGCCTGTGGATGGACTGCAGGATGGCTTGGTCATCCTGCAGCAGCTGTCTCATGCTCCGGACATCCCTCCCAATGCTCCGGAGAACCTCGAGGCCTAGGAAAATGGGAACACAGTCAATGGCTGTGACTGACCACAACCCTGAACACCACCCAACCTGCAAGCCACATAGCCCAATGTCCCACACCTTTGATGGCATGCACCCACCCACAGTGAACATGCACATGGCCATCACAAACAGGCGGCACCAGCTATGCGCTCCACCACCCACACACACTGCCCACGTCAATCACAGTACAAACTAGGCTGTCATGTGATGTTGCAACGTGGTGCGATGCCAGTTACACAGCTATGTGCCCAGTGCATGCCTGGTCCACCTGTGATGCATACACAGACGTGTCGTGATGCTGCACTGTGATGCAGGTCACCTGTGTCACGCCTACATACATGGATACATAGACAGTGTCGGCAGATAAGGACCTATGGGACACCCAGTCTGGCCATTTGGCCTTGTACGATCACTCTCTTGTCCTACAAGTCCGTTCGCTCACCCTGACCTCCAGAAGTCCCTCATGGTGAACCCACACATACAGATATCCGTGACCAAGTCAGCCTCACCACATCCTCTTGCAGGGTGTTCCACTTGTCCACCACCCATTATGTGAAGAAATACTTTCGCATGTTCCTCTTAAACGAGCCCCCTCCAACTGCATCCCATGCCCTCTAGTCCTGGAACATCCTTTACGCTGACAAATATTGTTTCCTGCACTCTGTTCCCCCCTGTACAATACTTGTATGTCCCCATCATATCCCCACAGCCTTCTCCCCTCCAGGGAGTACATGTTCAGTTCTGTCAACCTGTCTGCATAGGACTTGTGATGCAATCCATGCACCATCCATGTCGCCTCCCTGTGAACGCCTCACCCAGTCCTTGTCCATACGCAGGTATGTTTTCCGAACTGTACACTGTACTCCAGTGTGGGAGTCACTAGTGTTTCATCTAGTGGAACTACGACTCCCATTTGGTTGTGTCCATCATGGTTGGTGGTCCTGCCCCCAGCATGCAATAGCATCCATGACGTAATGATACTCACACCTCCAGCAGCTGTGTCTGCCGCTGCTGCTGCTGCTGTTGCTGCTGCTGATGCTGCTGCTGCTCTGGCCTGACAGCCTGTGGCACTGGGGCCCTGGCATGGCCCACATCAGCCTCGTCCGCGCTCACCATCCGGCCTGTGGGAGACATATGGTGAGACAAACATCAGTGTGACGAAAAGCAGAGTGCCCCTGCCCCAGTAAGACTGCCTGCCCACACAGCCATAACCATCCATCGCACAGCTGCACACACTGACACACCGATGCACAGCCACCCAGGCACACACACACCCCTACAGAGGATATAGGTGAATAGATGGTACACTCACGTGGCCTAGGCACCAGGCCCTGCCTGGCACGGGAACGCAGCTGTGTTAATAGTTCCGGCTTCCTCCGGCGGAGATCACTGTACCGGTGTCAGCACTGCTCTGCAGACCGGCCCCGGCCAGTGACCCCCACCAGGTCAGTGGCCACTTGCTGCCACACATGGGTCCTAGGTCCGGTGAGGGGGGCCTCACCATATAGGCCCTCATAGTGGGGCTCCACTAGGGCCACCAGGTTGGCCACTTCAACTGCACTCCAGGACACTGCCCTCCTCCGAGCCATGGCCCCAACTTTACAGCAGGCAATATGGCGCCCCGCTGCGCTGTGACCCCACGTGGAGTTGTTGCACAATAGACCAGCACAGGCTCCAATCACGCTGTTCACACAGCGCCATCACTCTACATGGCGCTGTAACCAGACAGCGCAATAGGGATGTACACATGGCATGCCCACAGCCAGGGTCAGAGGGCATTAATAAGGTCACGCAATGACGCAAGGCTACGCACAGCCCATAGGATGTATAGGGCATCCTGCACGACTGCTAAGCAGAGCACCAGTGCCACAGTGGACTATCACGCAGAAGTGCCACAGCACCATATAGTGCCCCGCTGCAGCGCCACTGGCACAATGGTGGCTATGGCCAGAATCGCCTATCGCGCTCAGCAGGTCTGCAGCATGATCGGCATCTCGTAACCTGTCTGGGCATGCGCAATGCAGTAGTACACAGCCACAAACATGCGCCATCGCTCAGCCGGATCTTCCCTATTGCGCTAAGCGCAACATACGAGGATATTCAGCTGACATATGCAAATCAGTCGATCAGCCATGCAAAGGCGCAGTGGCACGATTAGCATGTTATTAGTTGGCGCCACACTTATTTGTATGTGTTACACTATAAAATGCGACACTGGGTTGTGGTGGCCAGATTTGGTTGTTGCAGCTGAGAGGTGAGTTACATGCTGTGTGATGCTCAGGACAATGCTCATGGGCAGGGGTGCTGGAGGATGTCACAGGTTGAGGGGATGAGCATGATGAGGGCACTTAGAAAGGGCAGAGGGCACCTTTCCATCAGTATCTGCCATGCGGCGAGGAAAGGGGGCTTGCCCCCGCCTGCAGCTATGCTCATGGGGAAATGCTGGACTGCACAGTGACAGGTGTCCACTTCACCCATACAGATCAGCATGACTGACGAGAACCAGGCTGAGGGGTGTGGACGGCGGGCGTAGGAGGAGGCCGAACTTCACCACAGCAGAGACCGAGACCCTCTTCCAGGCCTACCTGGAGGATGAGCCGCTTTGAGTGGGCGGATTGGCACCTCAGCAGCAGCGTGCTGCATGGGAGGGGGTAGCTCTGGCCGGCCAACCTGCATCGGAAGCCACCAGCGCCCGCAGGAGTGCTACAAGAAGATGGGGACTGACCGCAGGAGGCTGAAGGAGAAGGTGGCAGCCGCCAGGGTGGGCGTGCTGCCACTGGTGGGGACCACCAGTGGTGTTGCAGCTGACCCCGACCGAGGAGACACTGGTCACGCCATGCAGCCGAAAGCCATTGCGGGTGTTCCTGGCGGAGGATTCCAGACAGGTGAAGCCCATCACGTAACGTATGTCATGGTGATGTTGTGGGGGCGGCTGTTGTTCACATGCACTCACATGTACTCTCTTCTGTTTCAGATCCTGTCTGCCTGCAGGAGACGGTGGTGGTGGGTGCTGACAGTGCGGCAGACCTGCTGGACCAGGAGGAGGGACCTTCCACCTCCGCCAGCAGCCTGCACGCACTGCAGCAGCAGGCCGGCTGGGCCGACAACTCCGCCAGCAGTGATACGGGTGCAGGGGGTGCACAGCCTGTGTCACAGCAGTCTGGCATGCAGGTGTGCCAGCATGCTGTGCCTATGGCAGTGGCACGCACCAGCACTATTGATGATGGCAGGCCTGCAATGGCCAGTGAGAGGTGTGTGTCCCACGAGGGACACATGGCAGGCCAGCACGTGCCCCTGGGCCATCCAGCTCCACACCTGTGTACCAGCATGCTGGCACAGTCACAGGCTGGGCCTTTCAGCACCGGTGGGGCACATCGGTGGCTGAGCAGGTGTCTGGCACTGTTGACAGCACAGGGGTGGAACAGGTGGACCTGGGAGCTCAGCAGTTGGAGGGACGGCAGCAGCAGTTGCACACCAGGCCTGGGGGGACAGCGTCAGGCAGTGGCACTTGTCCACCGCCCTTAGATCAGCCCATACCTGGTCCTGGTGAACAGCGGCCACCCTCAAGGGGTGCTGTGTACCAGGACCATCCACACCCTGGGGGTCACGATGCCATTGGGGCACAGTACCTTTTGACGCACCACCTGCCTGCTGCAGGAGTGCACAGCTGCAGGGCGGGTTGCAAGGTCCGTGGGAGGCACTGACTGTGTCCGTGGAGCGCATAGCAGGGAGTGTGTTCGGGACCGGCCGAGATGGTCCATATGCGGACGGATGTGACCGCTGCCATCGACAGGCTGACCCAGGCAGTGGTCTCTGTGGTGACCGCATTGACCACACTGTCTGGTGACCCTGTACCATGCACCCCACACAGTGCGCACTCCACTCCCCATTCCCGGCATCATGTGACACCAGGCCTGTCGATGCCGGTTCTGCTGTGGGCATCCCGAGCACCCCTGGTGCAAGTTTGTTTGGCGGGATGCAGACCCCTGTGCGGGCAAGGTCACGGTCGCGCACTGGGACCTCTGGTGGTGCACTAGCACCACCCGATGTGGCCCCTGCACAGCCTGCCAGTGCTGCTAGGCCATGGCGGGCCGCCCATGCATCCGCGGGTGGTCAGGACAGTGCTCCTGACTGAGCTGTCTCCCAATGCAGGCCCTGTCTGGTGCTGCCCTGTGTGCAATGTGGTCATGGTGGGCAGTGCACTGCTGGGTGCTCTGCTCACCAAACTGACACACGGACCACCTGCACACTCTCCCAACTGCTGTCCACAGGTGCGTGTGGATGATGATGCCTGCATTGCACTGTACACCAAGGTGCAGTTGTTCTGGTCCTGACACACGACGTGGACAGTCCAGGTGGTGAGGGTGTGGTGGTGCTGTGTGATAGCGTAATTTCCGCAGTGCTGTGCTGCTGCCCTGTATGCTGCCTGGTGTGTGTGTGTGTTCATTTGAGTGCTCACCCTCTGATGATGTGTTGGTATGCCTAGACCCTTCAACTCCCTGACCTTCATGCACGGTGTGTTCCTGTGTGCCTGTGGTTTCGTGATAGACAGTGTTGCCTGCACATGTCCCCTTGACTTACCTGTGTTGGGCATAGTGCTCTTCTGCAATGGTGTCCCGTGCAGCTGGGCCTGCCGTGTCAGTCGGGGTCCCTCCGTCCTAGGGGGCTCATCACCCATATCACGGCGCCACTGGCGCCCCATCGCTGTCCTCTCTTGACCTGTATGGCTATCCCAGGGTCTTTGGCCATGTTGTGCAGGATGCAACAGGCCAGGAATATCCCACAGGCCTTTTGGGGCTGTACTGTAGGCTCCGCCGAGGTGTCCAGGCACGGAAGCGTGCCTTGAGTATCCCGAACACCCGCCTATGATGTTCCGTGTTGCGGCATGTGCCCTATTGAAACCGTGCTGCGCTGGGGACGTGGGGCCGGTATGGTGTGAGCAGCCAGGGACGGAGGGTATCCACAGTCACCTGTGTGGAGATAGTGGAGATCAGTGTTAGGTCAGGTCCATGTTGCCCATATCCTTGTGTGCCACTACCATGGCACCTGTGTCTTCCACCCTTGCACAGAGTTTGCATTCCATACATGTGTACTCACCCACTAGATGACCCGTGGGGATGTTCCCTACTCGAATCGATGGCACAGTGCAGATTGGTGCCATATGAAGGCATCATGCTCCGCCAGGTGTGTGGCACAGACATTGATGATGCGCCTAGTGGCATCACACACCACCTGGCAGTTGACACTCGAGTAGCCCCTTTCGGTTCCGATGCATGCTTGGTGCGGGGCCAGGTGGCGTGTGAATGGCCACATGGGTGCAGTCTAGGCACCTAGCATGCCAGGCATTTGTGCTACCCTGTGGAACTCCTGCATGTTTGCTGTACGCTTCCCGGTGCTGGGGAAATGGACGACTTCGCAGCATGAGGCAGCAGTGCACTGAGGAATTGGGTGAGGATGCGTGCGTGGCCGACTGCGTAATGCCTGTGGTGTCTCCTGTCGGCCTCTGGAAGGTGCCCGTGGTGAGCAGGCACATGCAGGCTGTCACCTTGGTCTCCACGGACAGAGCATGACTCCGCCGTGAGGGTGCCTGCATCACATCACTGCACAGCTCACTGAGCTGTCTCAGTATTGCCCTGTTCAGGCGGTACTGGCCACGATCTCGACATCGCTGTACAGCCTGTAGGCTGATGCGGCACGACATTGCCTGTCGGGGCTGCATCACTGACGGGCCCCTCCCACGGCCACGCCCCTGCAGCATGCTGTCTCATCCTCTCATTACAGCTTCCATGTGAAGCTGACACTGTCCATCTCCTGGCTTCTGCCTCCCCAGCTGCTGTTCCTGTGTTACCCTACTGCCCCCACTGCTGCTTCCACTGCACCAGGCACCCCCACTGGCCTCTCTGTCCTCCAGGACCCACTGTCCCTCTCTGTCCTTCCTGCTCCTGTCTCTGTCTCTCTCTCTCTGTCTCTCTCCCCGGTTTGCGCGCCTGCTCGAGTTCTTGCGCGCTCCTTGAGCCATATTTTATTTTGGCTCACATCCGTACAGCGATCCTCCGGTTGAGCCACTTTGCGCATTGCGCAAGTGTTCAAATATCGCATTGAGCACTTTATGCATGGACCCGTCCCCTTCGGTTGCGCATGCCTTCATTTCCATTGCGCTGTGGCTCAGCGTGTTTTCGGTGGCGCAACTGGCCCCTTCTCAATATCGCAGAATGGCGCATTTTTGGAGTTGCGCACGCACAACCCTGTTGCGCATGGCGCAACCCTTTTGAATATCCAGGCCCATGTCTTTTAGTATTGATTTAACTCACAATGAGATAAGTGTACTGGGACAGCAGGGGTTATTCTCTATCACTGACTCTGTCAGTTATGATCACACTAAGGTTTTGATGACTGTAATGATCAAGTTACACTGTTCATCTTCATGAGTTCATATTCACACCCATTCTCCAGTAACTAGACAATGTATGGTGTAACTGGGTGGGACACTGTGTTGCAAAGCTGCTGCAGTGCCTAGCAGAGGGAGAGTATCTACTCATAAAGACAATTAAGCAATAAGCCATGACCAACAGTTATGTTAAATGGTCTGTTAATCACCCTGTAGGGGTTTAATGTTGAATGAGGTGTAGCCGAGTGCCACATGTCGCTAGACAGTGATAAATTGACCATTAACATAATACCTGGGAGTGGCTTATTGCTATCATAATAAAAGTGTTTTTTAAACAACATTAAACCATGTTCATCATATGGTTAGGCTCTACATGCATCTTAATAAAAACTAAACATAGGCTGTTATAATGTTTACAGTCAATTAAAAGCTGCATTTCTCAAACCCTTGTTATAATCAGAGATATTATACCTGTACAACTCCTTGGTTTTGCTCAACTCTATTGCTCAGGTGGCCAACCACATGTGGTGAGGTCTGGTGTGGGGCATCGGTAGGTAAGGCCATGCAACTACTAAGTGTGGTACGTTGTGTGCAGCTGCAATCAGGGATGTGTACGTTTGGTGTACATGGCCTCAGTTTTGCTGTTGATCTCCATTGAGCTTGCAGTACCTGGTCAGGTGGGTGGGGATGTCTCGTAGTACATTTAGACAATTGTTTGTTATTTCTGTCACCTGCTGCTGGATGTCTGTCATTGGTTGTGTTGACTTGGTCCTCCCCCATACTTGCATATGTGTGTGTGGTGCTGGGGGGGTGAATTTGGAGTTAGGGTTTTCAGCCCTAACAGCGAATTTCCTCACTTTTGTCACTGTGGAACAACCCTAACTAATGCATTAAACAGAGTTTTTTGCCTCTAATTTCCCTTCTTTTTGAGAATGATAACGAGAAATAGTGAATATAATGCAGCGGAGGGAGTCTTGTGGCATAGTAACAGGAACAGCAACGCAAACAGAAGCACTAACAGTGGCGCACATGGTAACGCAAGTGCGAATGAGAACAGAAAGGGTAACACACACAGTGGCGTAGACAGGAACGGTCTGCCACGTGATGTGTTGTCAGCATAGTAACATGGTGCCTGCAAACAGAAATGTCAATGGGCATGGTGACGCAAAGTGAAACAGAAAGAGAAACAGTACTGTAGACACAAATGGCAAAAAATAACAGAAATGCAAGCGCAAATGAAAACGCAAAGGATAACGCACATGGTGGTGTAGACATCAACGGTAAGTGAAACGGGCACGGAACCGCAAGTGAAAAGGGCAACGGTAATAGTAATGTAAGCGCACAGGCTGGTTTTCCCCAAAAGCTGCATAGAGAAAGACAGTGAGTACAAAGAATGTGTGCATAATAATGGGTATCGGAGCAAATAATGAGGACTTGGAATACTAAATAGGTTATATCTCAGGAACCGTACGACGTAGACAAAAAATTTAAAAATCATATGATTTATGACTGTCCTGGCTAGTTTTGTGGGGGCTAAGTATTTTTCTGACGAAAAGTCCGTATCGCGCACCGTTTCCGAGATACGGGCCCTGAAAGGCGCAGCGAACGCCGTAATGTTATCCTATGGGAAAAAAAGAGAAGTTCAGAGCGCCATAACTTTGCCTCCCTGTAATAATTTTTCACAAACCACTGAAAGGCACATCTGTGGGCTGTTGGCTGTCTTCCCTCCAAATTGCAGGAAAAAAGACTAAACCGTTATTTTGCAGCAGGGTGCCAAAGGATTCCTGTAATGCGTCGGGAGCCGCAATGTTATCCTATGGGAAAAACTGTCAACTTTGGAGTGCCATAACTTTGCCGCCATGTAATATTTTTTCAATACAACACTGAAAGGCACATATGTGAGATGTCAGCTGCGTTCCCTCCAAATTTCAGCCCCAAACTCCCAACCGTTCTTTTGCAGTGCGGTGCCAAAGAATTGCTGTCATTTTCCCACAGACTAGAAAACTACTGTTGCAATTTGCGAAAGCTTTCGCAAAAATTTGCGACACTTTCATGAGCATGAAAGCAATTTGTGAAAGTACTTTTTCCAGAAATTTGAAAAACATATTTCTGGGGTGTTTTACCCCAAAATAAAGACATGGCAAGCATCCTCAGGGTCCGACTAGGTGAATACAAAAATAATTAGGTTGCTAGAGGGTCCCAAATTGAAATGCCAAGCATTTTTATGATCACCAACTGAAAACAAAATGGTGGATTTGCGAAAGTAACAGGCCCATTTGTGAAAGTAAAAATGCATTTGCAAAAGTGTTGAACTTTTTCTTAACTTTTCCCATTGACTTATAATGAGAAATTGTTTTTCGAATAACTTTTGAACTGTTTAATATTTTTTCACCAAATCTTCAAAAGGCACATCAGGGACCCCAGCTGCATGTTCCCTGAAGATTTTGGGCTGGTCACACAAACCGTGTGACCTGTATGCGCGACAGTAGAATTCCAGAAAAAGCATAAATGTGCGCGCAAATCAAGCTTAATAACTCCGCAGCCGTGTATCCAACTGGTATGAAACTTGGCAGATCCCAAGGCCTATGGTTTTTGATCATGTATTCCAAATTGCAGGCAAATCCATCAAACAGCTGCAAAGTTATTAAGGTGCAAACTTTTGGGGTTTAACATAGAAATGGCTCCTCAACCCTAACTATGGTAGCACTACCGTGCTACCATAATATATATAACTAGTATGCACATATTTAACATCTTACTTTTTTAATAGTATTACCATAAAATATTACTGTACATAGTAGAATGAAGTACATAATAATTTGTACAAAGTAGTATGTACATAGCAGAAAGCATATAAATCAAAGTGACCACAACGTGTCAAGCAGCAACATGCAAACTGTGTACATAGAATATTGCCAACACGTACATACAATATGCATATAGTACTGTAGAACCATACATGTCTAAAACCATTCACAAGCAAAGTGTATTTTTTTCTGCACAATCTCAAATCTTATATAAAAAAGTAAGATTGCTAAGACGTATGTAGTACAGTATGACCCCAGACCACTGGCTAACTGTAGAGTTTAACTATATTTGTCTTTGTCTAAGAGGTGTACAGTGTCACCATCTGTTGCTTAGTATATAGTAAACCATATTTTATGTCACATGTTTCACAAATGATTCATAAACTGATCAACACATTGGAATAGCATGTTGCACAAGCATCATGATGTAGGTAATACTAGTGAATCACAATGAAAGCAGTAATAGCAAAAATGTGAAAAAGCATACAGCCTGCACCAATTAAGGCCAGCTTAGGCTGTTTCTTGATGCTGAAATCACAGCTAAAATACTTTCACTGTAATCATCATGAATACCTGCACCACATATAAACTTACTGTAATGCCCATATACAAACAAAAGTGTACCTCAATCTGAAGAGAAAAAGTTACATGCAGCAGTTTATAGACTGCACCACTGCATAAAATGTGAGTGCTATATATCACCATCTCTATTCTTCAGCCACATGAAATTCATTGTAATTCTTCAGAACCAGGACATAAGCATCTTTTCAATTTTGAGGCAATCTCTGTTTAAAAGAGCTCATGTAGTCATTGCATTCCATCCACCCATTACTGTATCTCAGCCATGCCACATAATGGAGTGAAATGACAGATACACCACGATGGAATATAATAGCCTGAGTATCAAAACATGCTCCCATGAATTGTACTCTTCCAGCTACAAAATCTGTGATTGGTGTGTGTACTCGTAGTCCATGTGCATCAAACCTTTGCAAAACTAGAAGCAGATACTGAGAAGAGGTTCTAAGTCATATAGACTGAACACACTCTCCTACACACTGGATACACCTCCAGCCACACTGTGCATTCCTCAACAACTGCATAAACTTAATGGAATTCACCTGTGGAACATAGAGTGAGATCCATGACATGTCTTCTGTGACTTCTTTTTGTGAATGTCAACAAGACAAGCAACTGTACTTTGTGACATAAGTAACAGTAAAGAAATGTCACATTGGAATACCATCAGAGTCTAAACTGTTTATGATAGCCATCATAAATTCAGTAACATCTTGTTGGATGTTGTCAGAGAATGATTGATGCCCTTGATATCCACCCAAAACATATCGTAAGGGTGTCAGAGTCTGTATCGCATTGTCATGTTTTTCAGTATCATTAACAATTTTTTTTAGTGACTGTGACAGTGGCGTGTCACAAGAACAGTGGAGAGGCCTCATACAATGAGGTACTGTATGTGCAGAAATACTTGGATTGCAGAGTTATCATAACAATTAACTCCAGTACTGTTGTCAAAAGCTGGACCAACAGACATATCAAGTATCTTTTTACATGGTGGAGAGTCAGTCTGTTGTTGAGATTTAGAATCAGTCTTTGTGGTATCAACGTTCACAGTTGGTCTATCTGTGTGGTACTTCTTTTTTACACCAGAACTTGTCACTGTACCATTGCTGCATGACACATTTGTTGGCAGTGGAATGAGAGGCAACTGTGACTGGTATAGAGTATGTAATCTGTTGTACTCAGCAACACATGGTCTGTCAGCACGCACCTTCCATGGTGCAATACTGATGATGTGCAACCCAGGTAAAGTGCAAACACATGAAAGTGCAACATAGGTCTGTGAAAGTTGTAACCCCCACCCCCAGCACCATGGGATATTCCCTCTCCTCTTTACCCTTAATTTCTCCAAAATCTACTGCAGTAGTAATTACTCCACTGTCCTTTGTCTTATTTCACATTTCTACTGTGAAGGAGTGGCCTCCCATCATGGTATCTCTTCTATTCTACCCCTTTAATGTTCTCTATTGTCCCTGTGGTGCCTATGTTTTGAAATGTTAGGTTACAATTGTAAACAGGCATGGTGATAATATAAGAAGCAGCCCCAGATAGTTTCCAAAACAAGCAAGCATCTCAGCATATAGTTATGCTGCAGTTATATAATAACATGAGATACCTTACAAGAAATAAAAATAAGATTAAATAGTTATTTTCCTTGGGTATTTATATAAGAAATGAAGCTCTTACCTGGTCTACTTGCTGTCTCACTTGCTTCAGGTACTGCGCTCTAAGGAGCCAGTGGCATCTCCTAACATGTATTTATAGGGTACAGTTGTGGGACGTCAGCACCAGAAGGGAGGGGTTAAACCCTTGATTTTTAATTAAGCTTTTTTTCTGTCTTGTGAAACTAATCAAGAGGTGGTTCATTCTGGGTATAATTAAGCCCAATCAATGTATTTTATTATGGTCAGGCTGATCCTCCTACTTAATGTATTAGGGTAGAAATTAAATGTATTAGAATAGGGGGTGGATCAGCTGATCAATGATGTCAGAGTGTTCACCTATATAAGGTGGAGGTTTGTGCAAGAGAGCAGATAGTATAAGAGCACAGAGGATGGTAGATGTGCTGGAGCTTAAGCTCATCTACTCTGTGGCAGTACTCAGCTGTTAAAGTATTGATAGTCTCAAGTTAAGAGAAAGCCGTGTTTTTGTCACATATTGGTTTTATTTTCTTTATAGTTAATTTATGAGGAAGTTTATTTTGAGTTTTATTTTTTTTTGTAAATAAATTTCACACAAAGTGTTGTGTGTTCTAAGGAACTTCTGTGTCTGGCTTATCACTGTCCACGCCCGTTCACAAGGTCATTCCATCTTTAAAGATCCCTCTGCCTATGTCAACCATTGCTGAGTCCAAACTAAGCCCTTGTGACTTGTGGATGGACACTGCATATGCAACACAGACAGGAAACTGTTTCCTTTTCACATATATGTCCTTCACAAGTTGAAACTTGACAGTAGCCCTAGAAATAAGCAGGGATTCTTCAATCTTGTCAAACTTCATCACAAGTGCTTCAATGAAGGTTCTTTGAACATTGAATTCATAGTCAACAATATGTCCCATTACACCATTTACCATGCCAAGTTCTACATCAAGGTTTTGAGGTAGCATGATACTTGCATTCATACACACAGTTAGAACCACTTCTAACCCTGCTGTGCATGACACATCTGACTTCAACTTAGACAAGTGCTCTGTTATCCTTGCTACCAAGTTCCAGATCAAAACTGCACCATCTACAGTATCAATAGTATGTAAAGTAATGATCTCTTTACCCTGTCTCTGCAACATGATGCTGTTGAACCCAGTACACTGTTTCAATCAAGGCACGAGACACACAATTCAAACAGAGTCTGAGTAGACAGAAGTGAAAAGATCACATGCTGCTGTCAGAGAATTGCACTCAGTACTGATGCAATGTGTCCTCACCAGAGTAATAGTTTTCTCTAACAATGACCCAATTTGAGCCTGATGCAAAAGTATCTTGTACCCCAGATCACGGCTCTGCTGCATATTTATATACAGCTCTATGTAAGTAAACAGCTCCCAAAGATTGATTCCTCCAATGCACCCAATCGTTTTTTTTTTTGCCTCCTTCACAGTCAGTGGTCTGAAGACATGCTGTCCATTCACAGGTGCAAGTTGTAGGAAGTCACCAAACACAACAACACTCTTACCACCAAATGGCTGGCTATAATCAGTATCAAGTATCTCTTGAAGCCAAAGATGAATACATGCCAGTATGACATTTGATACCATACTAATCTCATCAGTAATGAGTACCTTCATGTTCACAAACATTGGCCGCAACTGAGATGCCACGTCATGTGAGAGTTTTCTATACTTTCCTGTGTTACCATGCTCCACAGGTAGCATGAACAGCCTGTGCAGAGTAACACCACTGATGTTATACCCTGCCAATCCAGTTGGAACAGTAACAGCTACAGACATCACTTCTCCAGTCTGCCTCCTTATTTCTGCTGTTTTAGCTTTGATAACAAAACTCTTTCCTGTTCCAGCAGTACCACTGACAAACAGTAACAGAGGCTCATAGTTTGGACATGTGCACTTCTTCTTCTCATGACAGATACCATGCGTGACTGATTTACAGACAGCATCATATGCTGCATATTGCTCTGTGTTGAGCTCACTGACAAGTACACTTGGATCACATGCAACAAGAGAAGAGTGTTGCATTGCACTTTCAATCTCACTCATGAGAATCAGAGGATCATTCAGTGGTAGTGGAGCACCTAGAGTACACTCTCCCGCAGGATCCAAATATTCCTGAGAATTTCCTGGAGTATCTTCCTCAAGCTTCTTCTTGGCTTGCTCCATCTGTTTTTTCTCTAACTCCAGTCTGCTAATGTACTTCTCAGACTGCTGACTCTTGAAGGTTCATATCTGACAAACTGTTATTCATAAGTGTCACAGTCTCCTCTTAGTGTATGCTTATCCCTCCATGGTTTGAATAGAAACAGCAGAGCAAAATAGTAATGTTCCTTGCTGTCTGTCATAGAAAGACTCAATTTGTATTGGTCAATGAGCAGTGCATTATTCCTTTGAACAAAACAGCCATCAGAACCTCTGACTTTGTAGATGTCTCATGGCTCATCTGCTGATACATCACCCTTATAGTCATACCACTGAGCCACATGGTACAGCCACATGTCATCCATTGCATCTGACCAGTTTGGGTAGTACGTGTCAAGAAGATTATTCTTCAGAATATTCTTTGATGAAGGACAGTGCACAGCTAATTCTTCAATCTCATCATGAGATTTCAAGACATGTTTCATTTCTCTTTGTAGTTAACATTGAGAAATCATACAGCGTCAGATTTGCCATACAAGGGTGTCCCGATCAAGTGATCACTGGCCTCATACGCTCCACAGTCTCTATGTGATAGTGTCTTCAATCCCAATGACCAGCGTTGTGAACTCAATGATCTATTGGATGCTGCAATGTTTTCCCAAAGCTCAACCAAACTTGTCTACTCATGTTTAGTGATGTATGATGTCACTTGCCACACAAGAGACATGAGTTGTCAGCAATAAAGTGCACATCAATGTTTGCTTGCCACATCAACAGAAGAGTAGGATTGTAATCATTAATGAACACCTCATTCTCCTGTCAGGGTAACTCATAGACCCTCTTAGTGGGCTTCTCCTTGATATGATGCTGTATGGCAGAAAATAAGTCATTCATGTGACCTTGCTGGCAGACAGATCTCAGAAAGTCAAAATGGCATCTGGTATACCACTGATTTTGGCTCTTCACTGGTCAGTGACAGTATTTTCCACAAAGATGTCACCATTTGTGCACCAGCTTCCACAGTGTTGGGCTATCACACTTATCAGGGATATGACAAGTAACATACTGTGTGATTAATTTCAGCACTTCAGATGAATCATCATCATCATCACCAATATGAGATGCATCTTTGATACACAATAGCATGTGGATGTGAGGTGCACCTCGTGCTTGATAGTCAGTCCTCTGAAAGTAATGCTCAACTAATTGGCGGATTTATCTTAGACAAGATAAATGTCAGGATTTCATGGAAATTATGGTGAAAATGACATGACACTGAAACTGGATTAAGTGAGCACATCTCACCAAGTGTCATAGATGATATGCCATCTACATCAGAGTTGGACCATCTCAACAAATCAATCAACTCATCCCAACTGTACTCTGTACAGCTCAGAGTAACAAACCAAGTGGCTGCACCATACTCATGCAGCAATGGATCTGAGTGCCTATTATACCAGTATTCTTTTGTGCCATGCATATTTGACAAACGAGATGTCAAATTTACCTGCAGTGTTTTGTCCTTTTTTGCCAATCACTGTAGAAATTGAGCTGCAGTCATACCCTCTAACTGGTCAGTCAACTGAAGTGTATGAGCAAAAGATGCTGAGAGGACACTAAGTTCACTCTCCCACAGCAAGTGAAACAAATACTGTATGTTCCTATGAAACTTGCCATCTTTGTTCAAAACTCTTGATGCACATTATTCAGCACCAGAAACATGAACTTCACATTCATTCAGATGACTTCCTGTTCCTTTTGGAAACAAATCTGGAAAGCAATGAGCTTTAAGTTGTTCCTCCCATATACTGACAGGGCTACCTTCAACTTGTTGCATCTAGTACAAATCAATGTTATCACCAACGGGATCTCTACCATGGATGGGGGAATTGTGTATTGTTCATACACATGTTCGTCAGTTAATAGATCAACCTTCCAATAATTGGCTTGGCACTATCTACTAGTCCAAACTGACCATTCAGATCTGACAGATCATCAATGTCAAGGCCAGCATAGAAAGGATTATTGCTCTTCAGATGTTGCAAAGCACTTTTCACTTTCTGAACATTGACAATATCTTGCCAAATAACTTTGGACTTAGTAGGTATACCATTAACCAGTATCACCATACTGTTATCATTAGAGATTGTCAGAACATTCTCTTTCAGAGGAAGAGGTAAACACATAACTGCTCCCCTTCAGAGACTTCACAAGCTCTTTGTGGGGCACCTTGTGAGTCTTAGTATTCAGTCGTAGAATAGTCTGAAATGGTTTCATGGTCTGTATCAATATCTGTTCAAACATATTCAATGAAGCAATCTCATTTGGTGTTTCATCAGCCGACACATTGTTTAATGCAGATCTGTCTGGCAGACTATTACTTTTTCACCTTTGACAAACACTGCTGACACATAATAACTACTGGATCCAAATCAAAGTCACTCTTCACCAGTAAATAAGCCAACAATTGTGCCCATATATCATGGAAAGATGAAATCTTTTCAAGATAAACTGTGACAGACTGTGATGTGTAAAACAATATGTTACATGAGACACACATCAAATCAAACTTCTCTCTCTTTACTATCTCAAACTTAACTAGTTCCTTGCCAGATCTTGTCAGGATCTTGGATTCTGACACACTAACACTACAGTATAAGATGCTGTGACTGAATGATTTTCACAGATTGTGTCAAAATGTTTACCAGCACGCTGAACATCTTGAATCACAAGTTTTGCAGACTCTATATCTCCTGCTGTCAATGACTCATTAAGCTGCTTGTACACTGAAACAGCTTTTCTGACCTGGTATATTTTCCACACAAAACTAAGCATGGCAGGATTGTGCATAGCAATCATTCACATGTGATGAAAGACACTGTTGCAAACACCACTACCCAAGCAAGCTAACAAGTGCCCAAGCTATTCCTTATGCTTATGGATGTCACAGAGATCAATCTTACGTAATAAATCAGATCTCTGTTTCTTCGTACTTCTCAGAAATGTTTGTACAAAATTTGCAATTCAATCAAATGATGATTGACGCAGATTGCAGGTCTCATCACATGTCCATGATGCACAACATCTCTTTACAGAACCAATTTCTGATTCAACCTTATCATCTGACACAGTTTTGTCTTCTGAATGTGACACATCTAGTACATTACAAACTTCTCCAGCCTCATCAACTGAGAGGACAACGTCCTTCGAGACAGGTTTATAAGATTTCTCCCAAAAGAAAGACTCTGAGTGTTGTTTGTGTAACCATGTGCCTTGGAACACATCACAAAAGCTGTCTCTGTTGAGACACTCAACATGCTCTAGTCTGCCATACAGACTGTACAATGTCAGCAAAGTGTTCAATTTCTTTCATCATTTTCTTTCACAAACATGAAAGAACAGCAAGTGCCATGTTCACAAATCTACGAACTCTAAGTCATAGTTTCATCAAAGGCAATTTAATCTTCAATCTTTTGCCTTGATGTCTCACAATGTTTGAAATAATCCATTCAACTCTAGCCTTGTAAGCAATTTTTCAGAAGAAAGAGAACTTGCTGACATGGCCACACGTAGCAGACTTTCTTTTTCATTTGCTACTCTGAATACCCATATTCTGAGTATGCATGTGACCACTTGAATGACCCTTTACAAGAGCACACATAGTGATAAAGTGTGATCCACTTGCATCACTCAATGTAGCACCATTATCACTACTGGCATGCAACTGTTTTCTGCTGCAACACTTTGTAGTCCACATTCTTTTTAATATGCTTTCTACCAGGACTACCCTTCATTGATCTTACATAGGCATCATACACATTTTCTAGCTGCATATTGTTTTCTATACTTAGTCAGCATTTTCAAAAGTGAAGATTCACACTTCTCAGTCAATGTTAAGATCGTGTATCACACACCTATAAAAGAAAGATACAGAAAAAGGTTAGTTCCATATTACCATGGAAAATCTTCAATAAAAATCTAACACAGTTGCAGCCTCTCTGCTATTCATTGTTCCATCACAGCATAAAAACCATATTGTGAAATTAATATGTCTTTCAATGGGAAACAAAGGCCATATTGTTGTGTGAATATGCGTGACTATAATAAAGTCGCAACACTATTTTCTGTTTTCGCGGTTGTACCACCATTATAAAGATAGAAATATCATGATCATATTACAAATGGTCACGATAATACTACATAATCACATTTTCTTTACTGGTGATGTCTTTACTCATTCATTGTGGCAAGTAAAACTGTGATATTGGGCTCCATTTTGTCCAAGGTCTGTAACTCTACTTGCACAAATCTCCATTTTCACTGTTTTGTTTCAGAAACATTCACCACAAGTCTACATATACATAATCCATACACAGTATTACTAATTCCCCCCAAAGAAATACAGTACTACTCAGACCTGTAACAAAGTAAAATATAGCACAACAAATAATCTTGAAGAAACTACTGTCTCTATTGTGTGTGACAGCACAAACCTACCAACACATGACTCTAGGCTAACATGGTCAATGGGGCCCCCCTTCCTCACACACAACACAGACACCAATTACAAATCAATCACAGAGAAATAACTTAATAGCCTGAAAAGTACCATCTTTAGTCCTTGTGGCACAACATGTGCAGAAATACATTGCAAAATATCACAAAAGTTCTGATCCACTCTGTCCTTGTCCATCCTGCTAAAGCTACTTACCAGTACCCAACCAAACTGTGACACACCTAACAATATTCATAAAAGTGCCATATCTACTTCCTGTCAAACCCATACCCACCAACCCATGACTAGATATTACACAACATTCAACTGCACTTTTTTCCTCCCTCACCCCCTCCATTATCAACCCACATTTGTGTAAGAGAGATATTGCAAATAATACCCAGAACAGTATCACCCTCACATGCAACAGTCTCCACCTACACATGATGAAACCGAAACCATATTTTGTACCCTGTGCAAAAGCAACACCAGTAGCAAAATCAACATGTTAAAAGTACTGTGCATACCCCCCTGTGACATTCCCATGACCCCCATACATGGCTGTAGTCCACCATGAAGCCACATAGCTATACCCAAATATAGTACAACAGTCCAAATCATCACGTAAAAAATGTATTACTTGTATTCTGTATCACATCACAGACACACAGATAACTCAAACCTGATGCTTCCCTGTATCACCCAAAACAGCTACTTCTTGTAAATATAAACCACATAGCAAAAATCACAGCCTGAAAACTACCATGTATAATCCCAAAGAGACAACAAACCCACCTATTCATGCAGCAATAACACACACACACAATCCCACTATGGCACCTGAAGTCAACACTCAGCAGTGTCATAGTGTACACTGCCACAATGAAGTAGCAAAGCAAACAGTAGTAAAGCTAATTCTTGTGATGTACTATTACTGCAATCACTGTACATATGATCGTGATAGTCCTATGTGCATAATGGCAATATAACCGTGAACATATAAGGTATTACCATGGTTATTATTAAAATGAATGAGCATATTGTCGCGGTCATATGTATAATGCTTTTCCATTGGAATATATAAAAAATTGTGCGACACTAAACATATTGCCATCATTCTTTCAAGCTTTTCTGTTGACATCAATGGCATATTATCACAATCAAAGAAAGAAATTTCACGCACATAGTCCTTGAGATCGAGCTTTCTGCCCTTTTGCCTTTCTCCCATGATGCATTTCAACCAGGAAGTGCTTAAACATGAACCCTAGAAATGCCAGCAACCAACAAATGGCTAACAAATTAATAAATGCACTCCCACTACTGGAATATGCTCACAAAATGACACTAATTCACTCCATTAATGACTATGATACTGTTAATTACTGTGATTGTCACACTTGCTCCACTAAGTCCAACCATGTTTTTTTAACTGAAAAAAACACCACCTTAGCAATCTAACCAATCAGAGACAATTCAGACATAATTGACAGCCAACATCAACAAATCATTTCATTGTACTAATCTATGCATTTTTTTTTGTTCTATGGTAATACAAATCACAGTAAACAGCTTGGTCCACCAATCAAATCAGTAAAAACTGAACATTAAAAACTAAGAAGAGGCAGGAAATCCCACCATCTCTGGTAAACTGAGCAGCAGCACAGAACAGCAAGTAAGTCCACCATCTTAAGTTACTAGAAAAATAATTGTTTAAAATTACACATAAATGTAGTAGTTTGATGACTCTTAACAGCAGAATTCTGAATTTTATAGCAGTTTAAGAAGCTTAAGTCTAAACATTCAGTGTACTATTATTTTTAGCATAGTAAGTCAGCTCTTCAAATTGCACTCACCAGCACACATGTCAGTTCAAAAGGGACTGCTGGAGTGAAAGCACATGGCTATGAAGCTCTCTTCCAGAAAATCAGAATCAATCTAGTGAAGTCTTTTTCTAAACCAGCCAACCACAGACACAATAATTCCCACTAAAACAAAAAAATAGTTTAGTCTGCTCTACTCTACAGCCAATAGGAAAAAATAAAATGTAATAAGACAATGCAAATTTACTATTGGCAGTATGCTGCATGTGGTAGCCAGTAAGTATTCAGTTTCCCTCTGTTGCTGTATTTCTGAGGCAGAAAAAAAATTTAGAGGGAAAAAGTGACAGAACTCTTCAGATGCAACTAGCCATCAACAGACTCACACTCTTTTACTTCATATTACTGTAATATTTTTTTGTAAAAGAAAGTGCAATAATGGCAAAGAGATCCAAAACCACAGCATGGATAGTCATCAGAAGTTGAATTCATCGCTGTGGTCATTATGCCAGCAGAAGTCACTTTAGCAGTGACTTAAACCTACAAAACTGTAATGTTTATTGGTTTGGCAAGGGAGGCGTGAGGAGGGAGCAGCTCACGCCTATTATGCAACACCTCTTGAGCAGTAACTCGGCGCCAGACATACTGCTGATTCATCTTAGAGGAAATGATTTGGGTGACAAAAGGTGGGTTGATTTGGTTAGTGAAGCCAAATTGGACTTTGTTTCACTTACAGAGATGTTACCCAACTGTAAAATCATATATTAAGATATTAGTGAGCCGATGGTCTGGCAAGCAGATCAGCATATGTATCTATTCGACAGAGCAAGAAAAAAAGTTAACATACACATCTCTGCATTTCTACATGATATGGGAATGTGGATAGTCCATCATCTATAAATTAAGTATGTTAAAGATTGGCTTTATCTAAGAGATGGCATCCACTTATCATACACAGGCAATTGCCTTTTTTTGGGGAGACCTCTGAAGTGCTATCCATGCTGTGATCTGAAGAGAAGAGTGTCTGTATCAACAACTGTACATGAAAGGCTCTTTTAAGAGCCACTTTCATTTGTCAAAAAATAGAAAAACACTCAATAATATTTTATTTACATGGAAGCATTGACCAACAGGCTGTGTATAACTGTACTAGGATACAGGTATCTTAGCTGGGGGGAGGGAACATACTATGGTTACAGGCATTATTCATGCAGCCATGTATCACTCATTATTAGCCATCACAAGGACTATAGATGGTAGTTTTCACACCATTATTTCACCTGTTTTGCTTACATTCTGTACAGCTATCTTAGATTTGGGAAAGGGGGGTATATACTAGAGTTGAGGTGCACATCAAGCATCCATCTATTTGTCATTGGCGGCTATGACAGGGAATATAGACAGTACTTTTGACACTATTATTTGCCCTGTCTGACTTAGGTTCTGTACAAGCACCTTACCTGGGGGGGGCTTAATGGTTGGGGATGTAGTATTAGAGTTCAAGTCACACTGCATGTACCCACAAACCACTGGATATCATTTGTGACAGAGACTACGCACAGTGAATTTAACACCATTGGTTGTATCTTTGAGGTACGTTGTCTACAGGTACCTGTCCTTTGCAGGCGGGGGAATACTTGGCTTGCAGACGTATGGCATAGAGACATGTATTGCTGGTAGTCAGTTGTGACAGTGACTACAGATGGCCGGTTTTACACCATTACTTGCCTTCTAGGGTTTAGATTGTCTACAGCTAGCTTAGCGGGGGGGGGGAGCCATGCTAGAATTGGTGGTGCATAGCATGTAGACATGTATCACCTGTTGTCAGCCATGAAAACAACTACAGACAGTAGTATTGGCACCATAATTTTGTGTTTGTGGGTTATATTGTGTACTGTTATCTTAGCTCAGGGGTGGGATACTAGGTTTGGGAGCACACAGCATACAGCCATATATTAGTCATTGTCAGCCATTACAGGGACAACAGGCAGTAGTTTTTGCAGCATTATTTTACCTCTCTGGCTTACATTGTGTACAGCTATCTTACATTGGGTGGGATGTATACTAGGGTTGGAGGCACATGGCATACAGTCACGTGTTTGTCATTACCAGCTATAACAGAAACTACAGACAGCTGTTTTAGCACTATTAATTGGTCTCTGTGACTTCAGTTGTGTACAAGTACCTTACCTCATGTGGGTGCAAGGGGCGTACCTTGGTTACAGGCGCACACCATGTAGCCATTTATTACTCATTTTTAGCCATGAAAACAATTAGAGACAGAAGTCTTGACACCATTATTTTGCCTTTGTGGGTTACATTGTGTACAGCTATCTTACCATGGGAGGGGGCTATAGTAGGTTTGGAAGCACACAGCATGTAGCCATGTATTACTTGTTATCAACGATGACAGGGACAACAGACAGTAGTTTTCAAACCATTATTTTCCAAGTGTGGGTTTTGTTGTGTACAGCCACCTTATCTGGGGAGGGGCTTACTAAAGTTCAACTTATGCAGCATGTAGCCACATACTTCAGCATGCTATGTGTGACAGGGACTGCAGCCAGTGGATCAAACAGCATTGGTTGGCCTCTGTGTCTCACATTTCATTTATCTACTTGCTCTGTACAGCTACACCCATACTAAACTAGGTAGCTTACCTTTGGTGGGGGGAGGCATACTAGGGTTAGAGGAACACAGCATGCAGCCATTTAAGACTTATTCTTAGGCATTACAGAGACTATAGGTGGCAGTTGTTACACCTTTGTTTCCCCTGTCTTAGTAAGCAGACTGAGATGATACTACTCTGGAAATTGTGCAATATGCACACATTTATTTCTGATTGTTAGATAAGACAGCGACTAGAGATTTAATTTTCTATCTTTATTTGGTTCCCTTTATGTTAAGTAGTACACATGTACATGGGATTTTAGAGGCAGAACCAGTTCACTATTAAACTTGTACTATTTAATAATTAGTGACAACAATTTTTTTTTAGACATGCCAAGATATTGGACTGACACAGAAATTCCTCTCCTGTTGGATGGCATAGCTAAAATAGCTGACCCTAAAATAGTGATGAGGGCCACAAATGCTCCCCTTAAAGAGACCTGGGTGGGGGTTGCAAAATTTCTCTGAAAGGAGAAAAACCTACCTCAGAAGAGATGTGGAATGTGCGGGGCTAAAAAGAAGCTCCTGAGACAGAAGTTTTATAAACTTCAAAAAGTGGGAAAGGTCCCACAAAGAGACTGGGTCCGATATGATCAAGCATACCAACTCTGGCTGCAAGCTGGAAAACCCAAATTTGGGGAATGTGTATTGACCCATAAGTATAAATCTTGTTCTTTATTTTCTATATAAGTCATGCACCCTTTTTAGAATAGCCTTTTGTGATACAGTAACACCATGCTACAACTTATGTGAACAGTAACTTCAGGGCTACAGTACCCAATCAGGGTGCTGAAGCATGAGCTGACCTGATAGACCAACTGGCCTACTTTGCTGATGTCTAGTATGTTAATATGTTAGTATAACTGACTCCTAAAAGTCTTGTGCTTCAGTATGCATTCTGACTCAGTCATCCCCACAGACAATTAGTAAAACACTTTTCATGTCAATCTTAGCAGTCTGTTATTCCTGCAGCATCCCCAGTTCTAGGATGCAGAAATATGCTAGTGTTCTTACCTCTCATGTCAAGTAAGGTTTTGAATCAACAAGAGACAAACATCATTGATAATGTTCATTGTTAACTGAATCTTATGTCTCCATCAGCTCTTTGTTTTCAGTATTTATACTTGCACCTATTTTACAGTGTTATTACTTGTCTCATACACAGAAAACTGTAGAACTTTGGAAAAATTGTCAAAAAGTTATAAAACAAGTAATGATAAAACAATGTCTGTCATCTCTAATACAGTAATAAAAAATAAAACAACACACCATTAATACTGTTATACAGAATATCATCTGATAGCATTGAAATCACTCATAATCTCTTCTGCCTTCTCTAGCAACAGCAACTGTAGTCAGAAGTGAGTCACCAGCAAAGCTACCAGGCCCAGTTCACACAGAGCAGGGGACAGAACACGTTTCTGATGATGACGTCATCATCATCAGCACAAAAGGTAAGTAATAACGTAGTCTTCCAGATTAACAAACAAAATAAAAAAAAACTTGTAAAAAACAAGCAGCAAAGTTACATACAGCACAAACTAATTCCTAGACAGTGTTCAGACAGAACATTTATAAAAATAAAATGTCTGAAGAATAGTACTCAAATGATCTTGTTTACTTCTGGAGGTAATTCTCCTGTTGATATTACCAAAAAAAAGTATTCTGAAAGTGCAGTTAGAAACCAGACAGTACTGAACAAAATAAATAGCTGTCTACTATAAATATTACTTGTAAACGTATTTCTTATTATGAGTCCATCACTGATTTTCAATGTACAAAGAATGCAATTGCGAAACTCGCATAATACTATATAGAGTAGATGTAATTATAGCAGCAAGCAAACCCTCAATGGTGTGTCACTCCTTGCTAAACCACAATCAAATGTCAGCACAGTTCTGTGTAGTATCATATTTTAGAATACTAACCCCCCAACACCTGTTGCACATTATTAAGTGTATCTCTCTTGTTGTGTCTGTCTTATATCATATTTATCCAATAATGACCTCAGAGCTGGTCATTTCCTATAGATTAACGACTGGCTGGATGGGTACAGTGTCCTGAGGCACAGCTGAGGGTCACCCCCACCCAGCCACTCATTAATCAACAGGAAGGCACTGGCTCTGAGGTCATTATTGTGATTATAAGTCTAATTGCAATAACAATTTTTCATCTTTTGGTTTTTAAACTGTTTTTTTGTGGCAGTGCGAGCTACATGGCTCTCATGCCGCTCACTTCTAACATGCTTCAGAACTGCATGTCAGCCAATCAATAAGCTACCTCAGTAAATGAATAATTAATTAGAGGCATAATTCTTATTTTTGCCTTGTATTTTCTACCAATACCTGAACCATGTCCACCTTATAAAACAGTTGTCTCAATGCTGTTTTGCCTGCATAAATAAACACTAATTGGTTCATAGATTGATTAATAACACATATACATATACATATACATACTAATAAAATGTTAATCTTTTTTCACAGGACCACTGGAGACCAGGATATTGTCTGCTATAAAAATAGAAGAGGAAGAAGCTGACACATCAGAACGTATGTAAACAGCATAGACCTATCAATAGTATATAATTCTACTAAAGCATATGCCAACTTGTTAAATATGATGCATAGCTGGACTATTTCAGCATAAATGCCACTACTAACTATCAAATTTGTCCTGCCTAGCTAATGTGTCTGTTGATCATTTTCTGGAAAAAATGTTGGTCCATAGAAAAGTAATGAAATGTTTAGTGTCTCATTATACCCTATTCAAAATGTATATGTAGAGCAAAAAAATCTCCTCAATAATATTTTCTAGTTGTGAGCTTTGAAAAAATAGTGTTGTGCTGCTGCCATGTTGTCATCAGTTCAGCAGAGGGAAAAATCAATGTAGCTAAAAAAGTACTGCACTTTTCAACACGGCAACCATTAGGTGTACCTATTCAACTCCTGAGGAACAGAAGTCTGTCATAACTTATTTAGCAGTTGGTTTTAAATGTGTTTTCCAGCTTGTTCCCACTATCTGCTCACTTTAGATCATGACAGTCTAAAAAGTGTCATGACGTTATGCATGATTACATAAAATACAACTTCAACACTATTTTTAAGATCGCAATTGTTTTCCCATTATGAAGATAGGAGTGTCACGATAATAATTCAAATGACCATGACAATAGTGCAAAACCACATTTTCTGAAACTGTTGTTTTCTTTGTCACCTGAATCTGGCAAGCTGGATTGTGATATTGCCCTGAAACTTTCTACCAAGCAACACAGAGAAAGACAGTCTTACTTTTAAAACATGGTATAATGTTACCTATTAAGTAATGCATCTCCAAATGACAGACAGCACATAAATAGTATGTGCCGACACAAGCACACCTGACAGTATATGTATCTTCTAGTTTACGTATGCAACCCGTTGCAGTCACCACTGTTTTGCCAATTAGTGAAATTGTATTGAAAAGTTTAAATACCAATTCTCATAACTCATTAAGAGACATAAATCTTATAATTGCATAACAGGTGTATGTTAGAAATTAATAAGTAGTTATTTTTTAACAGAAACATTGAGCATCATTTCAGTGGCAGTCATAAAATCTGAACCGGAAAAAATGGAGGCATCAGGAGGTATGTGTACAACACACACCATCCAACACAATTTCACTATTTAGACATATTCCACATCACATGATTACACAACCAGATGTGTAATTCTGTATCTTCCAACTAGCTTCATTAAATGTCTCAGGTAGCTCATAGCAAATTGCTCTGTCTCACCACTACTAACATGCCCCCAAACCAAAGCTCAAACTTAAGCACAAGAACACAACTCAAGTGCCTTCACTTTCTGGATACACATCTACAGGAATGTCAGTACAAGCAATGGCCACCAATATTTCACTGGTTATATTTAAGCAATAAGGCACAACAGGGTGTGGGTTATCAGGGTTTTACCCACACCTTGTGTGGTGTGTCACAAAGCACAGTGGATAGCGATGCATCAGGACTCTGGATGAGGGTTCTTACACCACACCAGTCATAGATTAAATGTCTCTGGCCCCACATCTTGCAGCAGTGCTTGCAGCAGAATATTGCACTCATAACATAAATTACCATACACACACCCCAAAAAATCATCTGTTGCCCCTGTTCAACATTACATAGCATGTCCCACATATTGAATGTTTTTTTGTTTCTTTTCTAAAGCAGTGAGGTCTCATACAGACAAGCATTTTCTGTAACAAAATGATGAGCCTCTAAAAACTAACTGGCTCTTTTCTGTTTGTTTAAATTATTAAAAAAATACACACTGATCAGCCTGTATATCATACGTTACTGTAGAATAATGTAACATTTCAAAAACATGATAGCTATTCTGCTTACTATTTTTTGTCCCTTATAATAATTAACAGTATAACCCACAGGCTCCACTCTCGGTAACTGTTTCAGATTGATAAATATTGCAAGCATTTTGCATTTAAGAATCATCACATATTTTTTATATGTATTTTTTTTAATTTTATGTCTCACAGCAATAATAAAAAAGTTTACAAAAAGAGTAATATAAATTACAATTACCCAACACTGTCTAGCTATTTTCTGTAATATAGCATTTGTCATTACATGACTGCAACTTGAGGTAGTAAAACACAGATTGTTTCTGTCTCTCTTTCTGTGTGAGTCTCAGTCTCTGTTTTTCTGTGTATCTCTCTATCCACATACATACATGTCCATGGCTCTTTCTGTATGGCACCATCTCTCTTTCTCTGCATCTGTCTAGTTATGCATGTGTGTCTCTCTGTCCCCCTCTGTGCACGGATCTCTGTGTCTATTCCATTCTGTACTCTCTCTGTGTCTATCTCTAAGTGTTTGTTTTCTGACTCTCTCTCTCACACCAACAGGCTTAAACAGGAGACAGAGGAAGAAGGGGCACAGAATGTTGGGTCATGCATTGCCATTGTCAATCAAAGTCTCATCCCACCCATGCATAAAGAAGATGTGGTGCTACAGTACAGCACAACACAATATCCACACAGTGAACCACAATAACCCCAAAGCATGCTCCAGAGGCTGGTGGTCTCTACAGGGTGGTGGGGGGAGCAGCAGAAGAATACCTGTTAGTAGGGTTGGGATGGTAGAGGTGGTAACCCCAACAATGAATTTCCTTACTGATGCACTAACAAAGTGTTTGCAAAGAATTTCCCTTCTTTGTTTAAAAGTAAGTAGTAATAGAAATGGGCAGCTTGGTGGGAGGGCCCCGTGCTCCTACCAAACTGTTGAAGTGTGGCAAGTAGTGTAATTGTTTTGTGGGAACCACGGGCCTTCCGGCCCCTATGCTCCCAGTTACAATTAAGTATGGTTCCATATAACAGTCGTATAAAGCAAGGAGGCCTAGTTACAGTAATTTGGCCATATCTTGTGAAGTGCACGTGCTGCAAAATGAAGTTAAGTGTCGTTGTAATCATGAAAGTCAGTAGTTGTCACAGGAATGCAGCAAGCGAACATATGTCACTCATCAGTTCCCTAGAACGGACATGGAAAAGTACAGTAAGTGTGAACTGTGAAGGCATAGCAATCATCGACGAACAAGAAAATGTGCATATGGGATAGTAATTTGCAAGTATCTCAGGAACCATACTTGGTAGGAAAGAAATTCAAATTTCAGGAGTTTCATGGGTATCTAAGCTAGTTCTGTACTTAGCCCCCCTTAGCCCCTTTGTGGCAAAAAGTTTGTGTCTCAAACTGTTTTTCAAGATACGAGTCCCAAAAGGCGTTGCAGTCACCACAATGTTAACATAAGGGAAAAATTTGAAACTTTGCAATCCAGTAACTATGGCCCTGTTGAATGTTTTTGTACCAAACCACCACAAGGCACACCTGTGGGACTAGGACTTTCCACCCTGAAACGTTCAGGACAATACCTCAATCTACATTGCCACAATGAGGGGACAAAAAAACTGGTGCCACAGTGTTATTCTATGGGGAAATTTCCAAAGTTCAGAATGCTGTAAGTATGGACATGTTCAATGGTTCTGCACCAAACCACAAAAAGGCACACCTATAAGGGTAGGGCTTTGCACCCTAAAAATGTCTGGTCACTATAACAATGCATGTAGCAACAGTGATGTGACAAAGAAAATGACTCCCACAATGTTATCCAATAGGAAAAATTCATAAGTTTTCAACACTGTAACTAGGCACATGGTGACTGTTCTCAAAGCAAACCACTGAAAGGCACATCTGCCATACTAGGGCTTGCCACCCTGAAAATTTCAGCCCAATATCATAATCCAGCTGTCTACAATCAAGTGCCAAAGAAAACATCATGTCAGCAAATCTGGATCTGTAGTGTTACCACAGTAAGGTGGTTATGTCAAAGGTGGATGACAGATGCATCCGGTTGGACAGTTTTGGACTGCCAAAGGTGGATGGCAGGAGAAAAAGGGGAAAAAGGAAAAAAGGGGGGAGGAGGGGAAGGGGAAGAAAAAGGAATGACACAAGAAGAGGAAGAAGAGGAAGGAGAAAGCGGTCTTGGTTTTCACCATTACCTAATGGAAAAGGAGAAGAAGGTACCCAGGTTTTCACCTGGGGGAGAAAAGAGGAAGAAAGAGGGATAATCAGAGACTGATATATGGATGAAAATAAATGAAATTATGAAATATGATAATAAGAAATGGAAATGGAAGATGGAATTATTTGTGTATAAATAAATTAATTGCCAATCTGAGCATAACAACAAATAATGGTCTCTGTCTTTTTGTGAGGGAAAGAGGGGAATTCAGGACAATGGGAATACAACCGTGAACATAAAATATAGTGTTGCACTTGTATTTTTAATGGTTGGGAATACTGCCGTGGCACTTTGAGATAGTGTCATGATCAAAAAATGGCAAAATAGTTGGAAAAATCTGAAAGCTACCTTTCCAGGCCAGTTGGTGAAAAACTAATGCCAGATTCCCGTTCCTCAGGCCCCAAAATGGTAAACCCAATGGTTGATGTGTTGAGAAGTGCAGTATTTTTTAAGTTATATTGTTTTTTTTCTCTCTCACTAACTGAAAACAAGATGGCAGCAGCATGGCACTATTTTTGGAAAGCTGGATATTAAAAATACTATAGCGACAATTTTCGAGCTGCACATGTGAATTTTCCCATAGGATATAATAGGGCACTAAAAATGCTATAACCTTTGAATAGAACAAGAGTTTTACACAAAATCTTCAAAAGGCATATCTGCGACCCAAGACCCATGTAGCCCATCCAATTTCAACCTACTCAGATGCAGTCTTCAGTATAAAGTGACAGTATCATGATGCACCAACTCTGGTAAAAATCAAAACACTACAGTCTTTTAGTCAATTCTTTTATGGTTTATTTGGATTTATTTGATATGTGCCCCAACATTTCACTGACTTGGCTTCTTCTGGGGGACTGTTAAACATATAAGATATGTTTTATTATTATCTATTTATATCTAATATTTAATATTTTATGATGTGATTTAAAAATCATAATTATTATTATGGGTGTTTTTCTTAATCATTCACAAAGCATTCTATATTGCAATAAATCTGCTGTCTACTGACACATCCATAGATTTGTTACTACATATACAATTGAGTGCCATACAGTTCTTAAATTTTGCCATAACAGCATAAACTCCATTCTAAACTGGTCACAGATCAAGCTCTTCTGTTGCCATATGTTTCACTAGCACAATAAAAGCACATTACCCCTCTCATAAGAGTTACTTCTAATTCTCTAAAGTCCATTATAACTTTACTAATCCAATAAAAATCTATAATAATAATATAACTGCTTGTTATTCATCTTCATAGGCTTTTATGGCAGCTCCAAAACAACCACCTGACTTTCAATTAATTTCTTATGCTTCCTAAAATATGCAAAAAATAAAAAAAATGTAAAAAAAAACTTATATTAACTAATGCCATTAATGTGCTTACTAAATCTTTTACTATATTATATTCACCTTTCATCAATTTTAAGTCGAATTCCTAATTACCATTTGATTTTGATTATAAATCTGTAATGTTTGAAACATGAAACACTTGAAAATACATTCCCAAAACCATTTTAGGGTCTTTAAATTTTCTCCCAATTCAACTCACTAGTGTTTACCTTTACAACATGCTGTTCTTTGTTAGTACTATTTGCGCTGTTACTTTCTATCTTAGGGTTTGTTTTCTTTATCCCTTATGAAAAGAGAGAAGAAACTTAGTACGCGTGTAACTATTACTTTGCAGTTTATCTCTTTTCTCTAATGAAAACAAACACTTACTTCTTATGTGTGTTGTCACAGCCTCATGTGATTCAAAGTGGCAGCAAGAGGCTTGGCGTTGGCCTATTCCTCTTATATCTCAGTGGAGGAACTATGATGTCACTGCTAAGCATCGATAACACTGTAGCCAGGTAACCACAGTTATCTGGGAAGCTCTTCCCACACAGATATTTTAAGGCACAAGTTGTATTGTAGCATATATTCTATTAACTCTTTCATAGCAGGTATAACATGTTAGTAAGGATTCTGTCTTCAAAATTTAAGAACTGTATGGCACTCGATTGTATATGTAGTAACAAATCTATGGATGTGTCAGTAGACAGCAGGTTTACTGCAATATAGAATACTTTGAGAACAATTAAGAAAAGCACACATAATAATAATTATGACTTTTAAATCACATAATGAAATATTAAATATTCAATATAAATATATAATAATAAAAGATGTCTTGTATATTTAACAGTCCCCCAGAAGAAGCCAATTCGGCTAAAAGTTGGGGCACAGATGAAATAAAATCCAAATAAACTATAAAGGGATGGACTAAAAGACTGTAGCATTTTGTTTTTTACCAGAGTTGGTGCATCGAGTTACTATTACTACTGTTTCACACAAAGCACTGTCTCCACACCTAATAATTTGAAAAACTAAAGATGAAGAAGCAGATTTCCCCCTGGAAGCTTTTGTTTGTTGGATTCAGTACAAAGTGGACATCTAAAGAAAATGTTGGGGATTTTTCATGTTTTTCAGCATGCTTTGATTCTGCAACTGTACTTCCAATTGACACAAACATTTCCAGATCTGGAGACCAAGCAAACATCTTCCTCTGTTCCAAATGTCAAGCAAATCGAATAGACAGTTGCAAAGTTATTAAAGTGCAAAATTTAAAGGTTTAACACAGAGAAATGGCTACGCAACCCTAACTATAGTGGCACTACTGTGCCACTATTATGTATGTGTGTATATATATATATTAGAGGCAAAAAACTCCATTTAATGCATTAGTTAGGGTTGTTCCACAGCAACTACAGCAAGGAAATTCAGTGTTAGGTTTGAAAGCCCCCCTTGGATCCCCCCCACTCACAACCCCAACTGGCATCGGGGTGCATGTTGGGGAGGTTGGCCCTAAATCTCACACCATCAGATGAGTGAAGAGGCAGAGGTATAGGAGAATGGGGTGAGGTTGGGACCGACAACCCAGTCACGCTTGATGCGGTTGGGCGGAGGTCAAGGCTTTAAACCCTAACACTGAATTTTCTTGCTTTTGTTGCTGTGGAACAACCCTAACTAATGCATTAAACAGAGTTTTTTGCCTCTAATTTCCCTTCTTTTTGAGAATGCTAACGAGAAATACTGAATGTAATGCAGCGGCGGCTGTGCTCGCGCCACGTGATCTCTTGTCACATAGTAACATTGTGCCCGCAAACTTAAATGGTAATGTGCTTGGTGATGCAAAGTGAAACAGAAAGAGAAACAGTACTATAGACAGAAATGTTAAAAGCAATGCAAAATCAAGTGCAAATGAAAACACAAAGGGTAATGCACATGGTGGCGTAGACGTGAATGGTAAGTGAAATGGGTACGGAACCGCAAGCAGAAACGGTAATGGTAAGAGTAATGTAAGTGCACAGGCTGGTTTTCCCCAAAAGCTGTATAGAGAAAGACACTGAGTAGAAAGAATGTATGCAAACTAATGACTTTTAGAACACAAAAATCAGTAGTTGTAATAGTAAATTGCTTATATCTCAGTAACCGTACGACATAGAAAAAAAATTTAAAAGTCATATGTATTATCACTTTCCTGGCTAGTTTTATACATAGCCATGGGGGCTATAATTTTTCTACAAAACTCTGTATCTTGCATCGTTTTTGAGATACGGGCCCTCAAAGGCGCGGCAAACGCAGTAATGTTATCCTATGGGAAAAAAACAGAAGTTTGGACTGCCATAACTTTTGAACAGTTTAATATTTTTTCACGAAATCTTCAAAAGGCACATTGGGGACCCTGGCCACACGTTCCATGAAGATTTTTGGCCAGTCGTGCAAACCGTGCTACCTGTAGGCCAGACCGTAGAATTCCAGAAAAAGTGTAAACACATGCTTAATAACTCCACAGCTGTGTATCCGACCAGTACAAAACCTGGCAGATCCCAAGGTGTATAGGTCTTGATCATGTATTCCATATATCAGGAAAATCTGTCTAACAGTTGCAAAGTTATTAAGGTGCAAAATTTTGGGTTTAACATGTAAATGGCTCCTCAACCCTAACTATGGTAGCACTACCGTGCTACCATAATATATATATATATATTTTTCTTGCAAAAAACATCATTAATGCATCAGTTAGGTTTGCTGTCACAGTGACAAAAGTTTGAAAATTCGATGTTAGTCATAGCCCCTACCACCCCACCCGACCCCCATCCTGCATACACCAACAGAAGTCAAGGTGTGCCATGGGGTTGTCAGGTCCAACTCTCACCCCATTCCATGTGTAAGTAATCTGACATGCTACAGTATAGGAGAATGGGATGAGAGTTAGGACTGATGACCCCATGGCACACCCTGACATCTGTTGGTGTGTGGAGGATGAGGGGTGGGGTTTTGGGGGGGTAACCCTAACATCAAATTTCTAAACTTTCATTGCTGTGACATCAACCCTAACTGATGCATTAACAAAGTTTTTGCAAATAATTTCTTTCCTGTCTGAAAAAGTGTAATGTAACCTGTAAATGGTGTGGCTAGTGGGAGCGTGGGGCCCCACCAAACTGCCCATTTGTGCATAACGATATTTGTCTGTTAGAGCACAAGCCCTCCGGGCACTGCACTCCCACTTACACATAACTACAGAGCCATACAGCAGCCTGTAGGGCAAGGAACAGTTGTAACACTAACTTGCCAATATCTCAACAACCGTAGAAGCTATGAAAAAATTCCAGTGCTATTCTACTCATGACATCGAGACCTCCATGTGAGATAAGTCAATGAAATCTGTATCTCACATAGTCACCAAAAAGTGCTGTGGGTGCTAACTTTGAGGGTGTAATGATGGCCTACAGACATGAAAATGAGCCATTGGAATACTAATTTCGTAATATCTCAGTAACTGTACAAGGTAGAGAAAAAAATACAAAATTCATGGTATGCATGACTTTCAAACCTACATATGTACAGGAGGACTAAGAATTTTTGCAACAAAAAATCTGTATCTTGAACTGTTTTGAGATACGTGGGCCAAAAGGCATCACAGGTGCTGTAATGTTATCCTATGGGAAATTTCTCAACTTTGAAATGCTGTAACTATGGGCCCATTGAATGTTTTGATACCAAACCACCAAAATGCACATCTGTTGGACCAGGGCTTGCCATCCTGCAAATGTCAGGCCAAAAGCACAATCCACCTCGGCACAATGAAGTGACTAAGAAAACAACACATTAGAAAATGTGTTTGTGCAGTGTTATCATGATTTCTTTAATGTTTTCTGGCACTCCTATCTCTATAATAGAAATATTATTGCACATGGAAAAATGTTATTGAGATTACTTTTTTTTTATCACGACTGTTTTCACTGCAATAAAAAATGTTGCCAACTTCAGAAAATGGCAAAATGGTGGAACAAGTTTGAAAAACATATTTCAAGACCAGCTGGTGAAAAACTAATGCCAGGGTCATGTTCCTAAGGGCCCAATTAGGTAAACACAATTGTTGGTGTTTACCAAAAGATATTATTTTTTGAGTTACAATGTTTTTTGTCTTTTGGTAACTGAAAACAAGATGGCGGCAGCACAAAAAAAATTCAGGGAGCATGACAACAAAAATGTGATTGCAAAAGTTTTCACAATGCACATATAAATGTTCCCATAGGTTATAATGGGACATGAAAAAGTTGAATAACTTTTGAATGGAGCAATATTTTTTCACCAAATCTTAAAATGGCACCAGTTCAACCCAGGCCACATGTAGACGAACATATATGAATCCACTGAAATGCATTCTTCAGTCCACTATGGCCGACCAAAGAAATGTGAAAGTTGACCATTTTACATGTTTTGAATGCCCTACAATTTTGCAACTGTACATCCAACTGGAACAAAGCTTTCCAGATCCAGAGATATATGGTTGGCAGTTGTGTATGCAAAATTCCAGGCAAATCGGACTAACAGTTCCAAAGTTATTAAAGTGCAAACATTTTGCTTTAACATAGAAATGCCCGTGCAACCCTAACTATACCGGCCCTACTGGGCCAGTATATTGTGTGTGTGTGTGTGTGTGTGTGTGTGTGTGTGTGTGTGTATATATATGTAATCTTTGCAAAAAAAAACTGCATTAATGCAACAGTTAGGGGTTTTAACAGTGATCAAATCAAGGAAATCTGGTGTTAGGGTTTTCAACCCTAACTCTGACTTCCCCCCACTGCCACACATACACACACACACACACACATACACATAGACACACATGCACAACACACAACTAGTGGGGCAGTACAAGGCAAAACAACCAATCACAGACACACACCATAACGTAACAGAAATAACATACAACTTCTTAAACATACCACAGCAGGCATCCATCATCATGTTTCACCAGCTGTATCACTTCTGCTGCCAACAACTTGTCCTTTTCTGCATAACAGTATAGCCGCATGCTACTACCACCTTGACCATTTCTGCATAACTGCAAAGTCCCATGCCTCCATCCACTTGCCTGTTTCTGCATCACACCATAATATAACTAGTAAAACACATGCATAAGTGACAGCATGGGACCTAGCACCCAGCAACTTGCCCATTTGTGCATAACAGCATAGCCCCATGTTCTCACCAAGTCACCCCTTTCTGCATAACACCATAATGTAAGTAGCAAAACACATATATTGGTGAGAGCACAGAGCCCTTTGGTCCCCCACACTACTCTCAACTTGCCCAAAAGTAGTCATTTCTGCATAACAGCATAATATAAGTAGCAAACACATGTATTCCCATCAACTTGTCCATTTCAGCAAAACAACATAGCCCCATGTTCCTACCAACTTGCGTGTTTCTGTACAATACCATTATATAAGTAGCAAAACACATGTATTGGTGACAGCACCAACTTGGCCATTTCTATATAACAGCATAATATAATTATTGGTAGGAGCTAGTGCTGTGCAGAATTTTTAAATCATGGCAGAATGAAATTCTGCAGAATATTCAAAATCCCACTGAAATTCTGCCAAATTCCACTGGAAATGCAATGTCAAAATTCCACAGCATAAAATAGATGCAGAATGATTTTCAGGAGAAAAATCACTGTTCTGTGGAATATTATTCTGCAGATCTCAATACATTCTGTGGAAATTGTTGCAGAATAAATTTCTGTGGAAAAAATTCTGTTCCTCGAAATTTTATTCCGTGGATCACAATAGGCAAAATTCTGCAGGTGCACAAGTGAAATTCCAGCAGATATTTTGCCCATGGAATGGTCATTCTGCACTAATTCTGTGGGTGGAATTCATCTTCCATGGTTGTACAGGATGTCAGTGTATACATTTAAGAGTCTGGGATGGCAGTAGATGTGATACAATTGGTGAAACTTGATGATGGATGCCTGTTGTGCTATGTTTATGAAGTTGTATGTTATTTCTGTTGCGTTATGGTGTGTGTCTGTGATTGGTTGTCTTGCCTTGTACTTCCCCCCCAGTTGTGTGTTGTGTGTGTGTGTGTGTGTGTGTGTGTGTGTGTGTGTGTGTCTATGTGTGTGTCTGTGTTTGTGTGTATGTAAACCCTAATGCTGAATTTCCTCGCGTTTGTCACTGTAAAAGGAAAAAACTAACTGTTGCATTAACAGTTTTTGCAAAGAATTTCCTTACTTGTTGAAAAAGCATACTTAAGTACTTTCTCTCGCAAGTTGGTGGGGGAACCCGCACTCCCACCAACTCGCACATTTTTGCATAACATAACAATATAAGTACTGAATAACATGTGTAGATTGGAGTGAGGGGCCCGACATGCCCTGGTACTGCATAACCACATACATCTGTCATAACTTATGAACTGCCCTTTACCTTATAATGGCATCTTCCTTCACAACCAAACATGTGCTCACCATGGCTTTCACAATACACAGAAATACTTTTCCATTAGGTATAAGGAACATGTGCCACAACTCAACAAATGTAAGTGGCACCAATACAAAAATGTTCACAATCTAAGATCCATTATTAATCTTTCTACAACCCAAATTTCAGGCAAATCGAACACACAACACAAAAGTTATTGGAGTGAAATGAACCACATTTTCATTCGATGGAGTGGCATAATTCTGAACCTGTTTACATTTTACACACCAAACCACTGAAAGGCATCTCCGAGACACTAGGTATACCTACCCTATAAATTTCAAGCCACTAGCACCATGCATAACGCTATGCGCAAAACGTTAAGGCGTCACGCAGTGTCTCTGCAGTGAATTCATTTCTGGACCAAACAGACCAGGTGGCTACACAAGGATCTCCTCTCATCCCTATGACTATGTGACAAGTGCTGGTGACTCTTTAAAAACTCAGTGCATCAAGCGGACTATGATACCTACAGAGCACAGCAAAAGTTGTGTAAGAAACAAATCCAGCAGGCTAAGAGCTCATATTGTAAAGGCCTACTAAATGAAGCTGCTGGTGACCCCAAGACATTCTGGGCTCATGCAAAATCCTTCCTGGGAACAAACCAACCTCATCATAATAATGACATGGTCCTTGATGGAGTCCACTGTAATGAACCTCAAACTATTGCAAACCACTTTAGTGAGCTCTTTACAAACCTATAGAAATACATAGCCTCATTTCCACCTAACCCAGGCTTGACACCCTTCCCTGGAACAAATGTGCCACAACACCATCCTTTCAATTTTAAGGGTATATCAAAGGCTATAGTCCTAAAACAGCTCAGCTCAATCTCGGACAACACCAGCATTGGCTCCGATTGCCTTGAGCCAAAACTTCTGAAGTTAGCTGCTCCTTTTATTGCCGTACCACTAGCCAAAATCTTTACCATGTCTCTCTGTCATGGACATGTCCCAGATATCTGGAAAATTGCAAAAGTCACCCCTATTTTCAAGAAGGGAGCCAAAAAGGACATTGTCAGTTACAGGCCTATAGCTATTCTGTCAGTGCTCAATAAAATCCTAGAGAAAATAGCTGCCACCCAGGTCACAGAGTATCTCTCTAAATGTGAACTGTTATCACCCTCTCAGTATGGCATCCATAAAGGTCATGGAACTTCCACCGCACTACTAAAATTCACAAATGACATCCTAACTTCTATGGACCAAGGACTCATGGACGGGGCAGTTTTTATTGTCCTCTTCAAGGCATTTAACCTGGGGGATCACCATCTCCTGCTTGCCTGCCTCTCATCTCTTGGTTTCTCTTTTCAATCTGTAAATTGGTTCCATAGATACCTAGCAAACAGAAGTCAACAGGTACACTTCAAATCTGCTGTACCTGACCCAGCCTTCATAAATGTTGGTGTTCCACATGGATCCATTTTGGGTCCGCTTCTCTTTTCAGTCTTCATAAACAGTATATCCAATAACTTGCCATCATGCCATTAATTTCTATATGCTGATGATCTTGTCCTATATAACTCATCAGCAGACATACAGGCTATAAACAGAGATCTTACTTCTTCATTCATCTCCATCCAGGACTGGTTAAACAAACACAGGCTTGTCCTAAACATTGACAAAAAACACAAGGTATGCTCTTTGGGTCCCCAGCCAAACTCAACTTAAACCGCAACCTATATGATGTCAACTGTACTGATGGCTCATCCCTTATGATAGCTACCTCTTTCTGGTACCTACAATAGGTGTCCTGCTTGATGAAGTGCTCAGCTTTGATGACCCCATTATGGCCGCATGCAAGGCAGTAAATATGAAACTTTGCGCCACTTACAGGAGCAGTTGTATGCTCACTCCCTGAGCCAGGCTGGCCATAGCTAGGGGCATCCTTCTTTCCTCTCTGGTGTATGATGCAGTTGCTTATATAAATGCCTCAAAAAGCACTATAAGAAAATGGGACACCACATACAGTAACATCTGCTGATATGCCTCAACCACCCCTCTACTAAATCATCACTGTTCACTATACGTTGACCTAAACTGGCCCTCCTCATCAGCATACAAACATATTGTCTTTGGGTCTCTGCTTGCCAATATTATTAGATCCAACCTACCCTCCTCCCTGGCCTCCATGATGGTGCCACAGTCCTCCTACTATGGCCTTCACTAAAATGAGCTGTCACTTTGCACTCCAGGAGCAGAACACAGAAAGCAACCCTTGCTTTCAGTAGCTTTTCAACAAGATACTTGAAGTCCCTTCCAGTTGAAGTTTGCTCTGCACCCACTCATGCTGCCTTCAAAAAATTGCATTATACCTGTATCATCAATTGCAACCAATGCACTTGCTTTAACCCTCTTTAGGTCATCACAACCCCCACTTGCTTCTTGCTCCCTTTAAGCCAAAGCTATTTTATCCACCATGGCACTTTCCATTAGTCTGTATATGGCAACCCCTACACAACCTTATGACCTTGTGCAGTATGACTATTGTATCCTGAAATGATGGTACTCATTACTGACTGTTATGTTTCTCTGATCTTTATTACTTACTTGCATTTTGTGTAAGTGTTTGTTCTCTTGTCACTGACAAGATGTGTCTTCAACTGATGTAATCCTGCCAGACTGTATTTACTGTATGAAAATTCCTTTATTGTTTGTAACCTCCCAGGTTGCGCCTGAAAATAGTCGCTTTGTGGCTATGGCACCCACCTGGTAAACAAAAACTAACTAAATAAATACATTTTCTGACATCTAAACTGCATAATTCACATATCCAGGACATCCCCTCAACACCCTCCAAATTTCAAGTTAAAACACCAAACCATTTCAGAGATATTCAATTTTAAACTTTGTGCACCTTTAAGAATTCTTTAACCTCAAGAATCCGCTACGACCACCACAAAAATGGCAGACCTTGCGGCCCCAAATGCACTAAAATGGTGGACCTCATGGCTGAAAAATCTTTGATCATGAGGGGGCAACTGCAAATGCTTATTACTCTGGAATGGAACAATATTTTTTCACCAAACAAAAACTGACATGTTTCCTGAACAAAGGAGTTTCTACATGCCAAGTTTCAGATGTCATGGAAGACAGTGAGCAAAAATAGAAGAAGCTTCATTTTTGGCATGCAGCACAAAAGTTATTGAAGCAACACCACATTTTCAATCATTGGGGTGGCATAATTCCGCACCTGTTTACATTTTACACACCAAACCACTGAAAGACACCTCTGTGGCACTAGGCCTACCCAGAATGCTATGCACAAAATGTTAAGTGCATCATGCAGTGTCTCTGCAGAGAATTCATTTTCTGACAACTAAACAGCATAATACACATTTCCAGGACATCCCCTCAACACCCTCCAAATTTCAAGTTAAAACACCAAACCATTTCAGAGATATTCAATTTCAAAGTCTGTACACCTTTAAGAATTCTTTGATCACGGGAATCGGCCATGACTGCCACAAAATGGCAGACCTTGCCGCCAAAAATGTGTTAAAATGGTGGACCTCGTGGCTGAAAAATCTTTGATCATGAGGGGGGACAACTTAAAACCCTTATAACTCTGGAACAGAACAAGATGTTTTCAACAAACAAAAACTAGCATATTGCTTAAATAAGGGGCTTTCTATGTACCAAGTTTCAGACAAATCAACCACACAGTGGCTGTGCTATGTGTCATGGAAGACAGTGTGCAAAAATAGCAGAAACTGCATTTTTGGCACTTCGCTGCACAAAAACCATATGCACCACTGAAATAGAAATTGGTAAATAAAGAGATGTACCATGCCAGTCTATGTATACCAAATCATATTCAAATCTCTTCAATGGTTCCAGAGCAACATGAGCAGAAAACTGAGTACGAGTGGTGAAAAATAAATTTTGTGCACTTCACTGTACAAAAACCGTATGCACATGTCAAATGAAAATTGGTAAATCCACAGACGTACCATAGTGGACCTAGTATTACAAATGGCACTCAAATCTGTTCAACAGTAGTGAAGTTATAAGCACACAAAAAATGTGATGTTTAACATGAAAGTGCATACTGAACCATAAAGATAGGGGCCCTATCACAGCAAAACTGACGTCTGTGACAGGACTTGTCACCCACAACTTATGTGCTCAGCAGCACAATGCAGCAATACAACAGAGTACCACAGAAAGAAAAGTTAGGATAATGCTTTGCAGACATGGTATCGCATGAAAAGATGTTTTCACACTACACATGTATATTTCCCATTGACTATAATGGGGACACCAACACATGTCATAACTTGTCAACAGAGCAACATTTTCTCACAAAATCTTCAAACAAGGGCACCACAGCCCAGCACCCATGTATACTAAACAATCTGAAGTCAGTCAGATACATTCTTGATGTACACCAAAAGATGACATCATCACTGTTTTCACAATACACACATATATATATATATATTTTCCCATTGACTATAATGACAGACTCCAAAAAAAACATAACTTTAGAACGAAGCAATATTTTTTTATGAAATCTTCAAAGGACACCACCACATCCCAGCACCCAAGCATGCAACCCAATCTGAAGTCATTTAAATGCATTGTTTCACTGCTGCTGGGAGCATGGGGCCCAAACTTGTACATTTCTGCATAACATCATAGTATAAGTACTGAATATCATATGTATTGGTGCAGTGCGGGCTCCCATCACATTGCCCAGCACTTCATAACCACATACATCTTCTATACATTTTGAGCTGCCCTATACCTTATCATGACATCTTCCTACACAACCAAATATGTGCTCACCATGCCTTTCACAACACACATAAATACTTTCCCATTAACCATAATGAACACGCGTCACAACTTAGCAACCATAAGTGACACTGACACTGGCACAAAAATTGACACAATCAATGATCTATGATTAATCTTTCTACATCCCAAATTTCAGGCAAATCAGAAACACGGTTCAAAAATTATTGAAGAGAAACAAACCATATTTTAATTTGTCAGAGTGGCATAATTCCGCACCTGTTTACATTTTACACAACAAACCACTGAAAAGTACCTCCATGGCACTAAGGCTACCTGCCTTATAAATTTCAAGCCACTAGTATGATGCAGAATGCTATGTACAAATGTTAACTATGTCACACAATATCTCTGTAGCAAATTAATTTTTTGACACCTAACACCAAAAAATTTAAAACATAAATAAAAACAATCACAGACCAGCACTGGACCCAGAATGGACTGCAGCTGCACAGGATTCAAGAACGTCTTTTTTATTATTTTATATAATTGCATTGGCCAAAAAGAAAGACACAACAATTATATAAAATAACATTTGGAGTGCTTTGTGTAAACTCAAAGTTTACACACACCCTTAGGGTTAGATGCTTTTCATAAACCCCTTGAGCTTTTATCTCGGGGTTTATGTAGCATCTAACCCCTTGGGGGCATGTAAACTTCTCGTTATACAAAGCACCCCATACTTTATTCTGTTTATAATACATGACTTAGTTATTTTGTTTATGATGTAATTATGTAAATTAACACACCACCTCTTGGGGATTATTAATGTTACCTGATGGTCACCCTTCTTTTCAACAAACTTGTAACAAGTTATTTAATGTTAAATTAAGGTGTGAGATATACTATGGTTGAGCACACTGTTTACGGGATATGAATTAATGTTTTTTTCTTCTTCTTTTTCAGGTTTTTAGGGTCTCTGATCTTGTATCTTCACTTGTGGTTAGCGCAGGAATCTGAGCCTTGAGATACTGCTGCTGTATACCTTGCATCTGAGCTGCAAATATGCCTTGAATAACAAAGCCAGATAATTCCCTATCTCTGCTTCCTTTTTTCCTCTGTTTTAATTATTATAGCATTTTTCTCTGAGTATTATGCATTTAGTTTATGCAATGGTATTCAAGAAGTTTAAAATCAATTGATTTTCCTTTAAATCAAAAGACATTTATGCAGATTAATATTGTTATCTTTACCATTATTACTTTTTGTATGATTTACCCTGAAATAGTTAATATTTTCTAATAAGCTCATGTTTATTAATGCAATAATGTTGTTTAAGTTGTCACATGTTCCATGACATTACAATGCCCCCTGACAAAAGGTTTCCAGACCCAAAGTGTCGGGGCTTGTGTGGACATCTGTCTGTCTGTGGAGACATTGACTTCACCTTTAAACTGCAATAAAGCATTGAAAAAAATATTTTTGGTCAGCGGTTCTTCTTTCTGCAGAGTGCAGGTTATTTTGTATTCTGATTTCACTGAGTTTATTGTGTGCTTATTAACTTGAGTCTTGTAAGATGTGTAGTGGAGGAGATATTTGCTCTTTTCCAAAGCAATAAATCCCTGATTAATTTTAATTTATATGGCCTGGGCTGCCTGAAAGAATAAAACAAAGGCTGCTTGATGTTGTTCAATGTGATCTTCAGCAAAAGATGGCATATTGAATCTAGTTAAGTTGTTGGTGTTGTTGACCTCATAAAGTGATACATTCTAGCTGTATACCAGGAACATGGGATAAATCCTCATACTGCCACTGTCATCCAATATAAGGGGGTGCTTCACTCCTGTGGTGCTGTCTTTCAGATGAGGTTAAATCGAGGTCCTCTCTGCCTGTTCTGTAATGGTTGTTAAGGTGGATGTTACAGATCCCATGCCACTTTTCCAAAAGAGTAGTGAAATTTTCCCAATGTCTTGGTCAAACATTCACTTGAAATATCATCAACAGCTTAACATGTTTCAGTATGACAGTTTCCATCTGTATCCCCCCATACACACACTCACACGTGCACACATACACACACCACTGAAAAGAGGTAGACTTGCTTAGCATTCTTATCACTGTCAAAGAAAACAAAATAAAAATGAAAAATACTTGTGATGGGGTATATACTGTATTGTATATATTTTTTAATCAATAAACTTTGGAATTTTAACGCTTTGGTTTATTTATGCACTGCCGAGTCTAACATAAGAAAAAGGTAAAATAATGCAGTTAGAGTTCTTAATAAATTATATGCAAAATTATCAATTTATTCATGCACTTCTGCACCAGAGCAGGGTATGCTAATATTTTTTGATCCATGACACCGATTCGACAACAAGGTTGTCAACCAATGTTACAGCAATGGATTTATGTTGACTGCAAGTTGCGGTTGGCATAAATACATCCGGTAAACTGTTTCCTGCACCTCCCCATCCTTTAGGATTATCAACTCTGAGTCAGAGATGATTTGGAGTGGGGTGCAATACCCGGTTAAAGCAGTGCTGGGTTTATGTGGGTACATAACAGTGGCAACAGTGAATTGCTGCTGTAATGTCATTCGCTGTGCAATTGTCGCTGTTCAGATGGCATACAATATTTTTAATGTAGCTGAAGCTTGCTTTTTGGCAGAAAAAAGGTCATTGGACTGATGCTTTAAACCAGGGTTCCCAAATAGTGTCTAGCTGAAATGTTAGCCTGCTGCTCACTGAAAGAACACTTTCATGTGTAATGTCATGGACATAGCAACAGATTTTTTAATTAGTAAACCAATTGAATATAATAATTTGTAGTGCTGTCATGGTATTTATACATTGAACTTTAATCAGATTCATTATAAAGGGGACCCTTCTCTTTGCTATTAAATTTACATGTTTACCTTTTCCACTAATTGCCCTCTAGTGCTGACCATTTCCCAGCAGTGACTGCAGTAGGATTTAAACCTAACTTTATCTTTATTTCAGGTTAACAGATCATTGCTGTGTTGGCAGGATCCCACTGCCTTCCCAGTATTCAGTGAATAGCTAGGGTTTTGTTCTTTTATCTTCTTTAAAGACTGGTTTACTACAGTGTATGTAAATGTTTTTGCAATATTGACGCTGGAAACTATAACGTGGGTAAGGGGAATAATAAATTGGTTGCTTTTAACTAGTGCAAACTACACAGTGGCAGAAAATAACCAGTCAACCCACATGCCATATACATAGTGACTAAAATGTGAATCAAACATATCATATGGTAGTCAGGTAGACAATTAAAATTGGGTTTGAATCCCACAACAACTGTCCTGGAAAATGGTCAGCACTAGAGGGCAGTAGTGAAAAATGTAAACAAGACAAGGAAGGAGAGAAGCAATTTTGTTTTCTTGAGAGAAATGCAATTTTTTTTTGTACTTTCTCTTTTTCCCCTCCATGTTCCCCCAGCTCTGACTTCCTCAGGAACCCCAAGGAGTCATCCCTCTGCTGTCCACCTTATCTGATCTGCCCCCTTCACCCATGGAGCCATAGTTTTACCCCACGTGCAGGAATGAGGTGGTCCCCCAGTACCCCCAACTTCTGGTTGCGTTGGTCAGAGGGTGGTCAGGCAGGTGGCAGCACACCAAGGGCAAGCTCTGGGGCTCTGTCTCCTTCGGAGCTGGAAGGCATTTTCGCATTTTTCTGTGGACATCACGAGTTCCCTTGATGTCAAGGTATGAGCGCTGACATCCATGACATCCTCCCCTTAGCTGCCTCAGAGGTGTGTTGCATCCCCTGACCTTCTTCCGAGGCCAATCAGACCCTGAGGAGCCTGATGTAATGCTAAGCTCCTTGCCTCCACCAGGGGTCAGCATACGTTGGGCTGATTCCCTCCCCTTCCCCCAGAGAAGGTGAGCCGCCATGTGACATTCAAGCCTACTCCCCCTGGCTAGCCCTCCAGCAACTCGAGTCTGCTCTCGAACTTGGATCACCAGCGGTGCAGATGGAAATCCAACCACTGCACTAACGGGCTGGCTGAGTGAAATGCAATTTAGCACATAAAAATGTGATCCACTACATTTTTATAATATTTAAATCAGTAAAATGTAGTGCATATAATAACAAGGAGAAGGTATATATCATTACTTTGATTTAGAAAAATGAGGTCTGCCTTCAAAGAAAGTCTTTTCCTGTTGTGAGTTATTCCCCAGGTTTTCATCATTATGTTGTTGTTGTTGAACGTTAGTTGTTCATGCTTTTTTTTTAACCTTCTTTATTAGTTTATTACAATTACATACATACACACAATAATCCTGAGCAAGCCCAGGATCCACAAACCCAAAATTGGTTGTGTAACCTATGTACAATAACAACTATGTACATACACAGCTAATGGGGTTGGCTCGCCATTATATATAACCAGATCTAGTCACAACTATGCCCTGGGTAAACAATATCATTAGTAGAACTTAACACACGGAGGTGATACCTCTGATTCAAAAGCCTTGTTACCCACAAAGTTTGTTAAATTAAAGCCAAACACTTAGTAACATTACACCCTGGAGGTAGTCCCCCTCTGTGTCCCCTGGAAAGAGAGAGAGAGAAAGAGAGAGTCCCCGCCCATTCTTGAACCCCAGCAGACCAAAGCCTTTATCCTATTATCATTTTCTTATGTCCACTTGAGCCTAGAACAGTCATGAATAATTTTACCATTTGACACTGTAGAGAATCCATATAATACTGTATAATTCTACATGATAGTAATCTTTTGCTAATCACAACCTGACAGACAGGACGGTGTTTGGGCATTGCCTACCTGCAGTGAGTAGATAGCAGCTAGAGTCAATCATCTTTTATCATATAACCCTTTCTTACCCTCCAAATACATGAGCCTCTTTATTCTTTCCAAGGCCCATATAAGATCGATCACCCAGTGTTCATAGGCATAGCTAGAATCATCTTTCCAATGTTTCAAAATAAAGGATTTAACTATTGCTGTCATCAAGGATATGTGGTATTTGGGTGTGACCCTGATATTTGTGACATATCACCTAATATGCAGACTTCAGGCAATATGAATTCAGAATAGTCCAACACAGAGTCCATATGTTGTTTAATTTTGACCCAAAGCGACCATATTTTACTGCACTCTCACATAACATGCAGGATGTCTCCTGGCTTGACTCCACATCTAAAACACAGGTCTGTCTGTCTCAGCTGTCTATCACATAATTTCTTAGGAGTAAAATACATGTTAGAGGCAATAAAGAACTGCACAATTCTATACTTGGGTATAGGTATATATTTGGTACATATCCAGATGACATCCCAAGCAGGCTACTGAGGGGCCAATATTCTATCCTAATATAGAACACGTGTTGGTGAATTTGGGCTGAAATAATCCAATAGCACCTTATACACTTTTGACAGAGAGTTAGATAAAGGCTCTACAACTTTTAAAAATTGCCAAGTGAACGAGTTTACTGGTGGACTCCTAACCCTTTCCATACCCCCTCCAACATTTTAACAAGCTGTAATCGTCTGAAGAAGTGCATTGCATCACACCTCATTGGAAGAACCACCCTATTGTCTTTTATAACCTCCATTAATGTGAGGCCCACTAGCTGAACAGCCCAGCATTTGGTAATTACATCACCCTCAATCAGTAAATTGTGATTACCCAGTACTGGCTGAACAAGGGTCTTCAGCTGATCTCTTCATGGGAAGGAGGAAGAAACAACCACCAGGCCATTGCTGTTTTAACAATTGGAGTCATGGATGCTTTTTTAAATTATTTTCCTGGGATAGCAAAATGCAGTGCATCCGGAGATAGGCCAGAGTCTTTTAGCAATTGCCTCTCAATCTGGAGCCATATTGGAATATATGTCTCTCCCTCCATGTTTGTACCCCAATGAGTCATAAGACCCAATTGACCCGCCACATAGTATAAGTGGAGATCGGGCAGTTTAATCGACCCCATGTTATGTTTTTTCCTGGGGGGCTTGCAATTCCACAGAAATTCAGAAAATAGCTTTCTAATTTTAGTGAACCATATTTTGGGGATGCTATATGGGGCTAAGTAGACTGGATATAGTAACCTTGGCAGTGGGTTCATATTAACTAATTCCAATCTTGCTACAAAGTTTAAAGGGAGTTTGTTCCATCTAAGTATATCCTCTTTAATTGCTACCAGAACCTTATCCATATTTGTTGCTGCCCCATCCTCCATATGTGCAGTAATCCATATACTCAGATATTTGATCTTCACCCCCACCCAGTTTATTTGCAATGGTACACAATCTGATCTGCATACATGTGGAGTCAAAGGGAGAATATGTGTTTTGTTCAAATTTAGTTTGTAGTTCGAGACTTTGGAAAATTGTTCTATAACTTCTACTGTTCTTTGGAAGCTTTCTGCCAGGTCTTTTAAGTGCAGGAGTATGTCATCTGCAAAAACCGAGAATTTTAACTTTCTCCCCGCAATTGTGATCCCCTTTATTTTAGCATCTTTATTAATAGCAATTAACAGGGGTTCCAAATATATATTAAACAATACTGGTGAAAGGGGGCATCCCTGTCTGGTCCCATTTCTCAGTTGGATCTCCTGTGAGATATACCCATTACACAATACTCTGGTCATAGGAGCTGCATATAAATTCCCCCATCATTTAGCTTACTCAGATTGATAAGGAATTAGGCGACCAGAGTGGAACCCAAACCCTTAGACCTGCCCAAAGAGGAGGCCAATCTTGCCAGCTTGATAAAGTGGCCCGTATTGTGCCCTCTACCCTCCTTCTTCATTTGGGCATTATCCAGCCCTCCTCCCACTCTCCTAGGGATGCCCTTCAGACCTATAAAATCCCTCGTATTTAAAGAAAAAAAAGAAAAAAAAACACAGGTTACCTATCAGACAGGGATAGGAGGTACCAACTTCGTCAGGTAGTGAGTCATTTATCCCACCCCTATTCTAGACAGTAGAGCAAGAGATTAGAGGTTAGCTTCCCTGTCATAGAATTAAAAATTATATCCATCCTCTCTATATTGTCCAGTCGAATTCAAACCCACAAAGAAGGGTTCATCTCTTGGATTTTGTCACTCCCATAGCTTCTTTCCCCCAGTTGTCTCTAACTTCCTTCCCCTGTTCTCTTACCCAAAATACACCCAGCATGGAGCCCCAAAACAGTGCGACCAGAAGCCCCTCAACATAATAAAGAAAAAGGGGTTCGATCAGAGCCCATTCTGCCCCACCCCAACTAAACTACCGGCCTCTTAATTTGTACCCCACATCTTCTTGGGAGTGTCAACCCACCTTCAGTCCCACATTGACCCCTCTGCAACATGGCAACTTTAGCCTTAACATTTAAACAGAGTAAATAAATCCAACTTTGAGAAGACAACCTGCAAGAAAAAAAAATCTGCATTTCTTTTCTTTTTCTCAAGTCCCAACTTTTTAAGATCGTACCAGCCCACTTCTTGTCTTCAAGAACTCAGGTCAATGACTGAAATAACACTGGAAGTTTGAGTCACAGTCCCTCAAGGGCATCACACGCTGTCAGGTACCTTTTTTCCCCAGACTGAAGCCGTACCGACAAGGTCGCAGGATATTGCAGCCAGAATTTAACGCCAGCAAGATACAGTTTTTTTTATCTCTGAGTACTCTTTTTGCTGCTCTCTAACCGAGGGCGTCTGGTCCTGGAACAACTAGATAGAGGTGCCATTCCACTGTAAAGCTTTATCTTGCTTAGCACAAGCAAGCACATGGGACTTTTCTTTGTAATTCAAAAACATCATAATTAGGACTCTGGGTCTTGCTTTCAGTGGGGGTATCTCTCTTAATGCCCTGTGCAATGTCTCTAAGTTATAAGCCTCTCCAAAAGGCGTGACAACCCCAAAGCACACCCCAATGCCGGTTGGGGGTGTGGGCGGGGGGGTCCAAGGGGGGCTTTCAACTCTAACACCGAACTTCCTCGCTTTTGTCAGTGTGCAACAACCCTAACTAATGCATTAAACAGAGTTTTTGCCTCTAATTTCCTTCTTTAAGAATGATAATGAGAAATAGTGAATGTAATGTGGCGGCAGGGGCCCCACGCCCCGCCCATATGATGTCTTGTCACATAGTAACATTGTGCCCACAAACGCAAATAGTAATGTGCATGGTGACACAAAGCAAAACAGAAAGAGAAACAGTAGTGTAGACAGAAATGTTAAAAACAAAGCAAAAGCAAGCACAAATGAAAACGCAAAGGGTAACGCACAGGGTGGCGTAGACGTGAACGGTAAGTGAAACGGGAATGGAACCGCAAGCAAAAACAGTAATGGCAACAGTAATGTAAGCACACAGGCTGGTTTTCCCCAAAAGCTGCATAAAGAAAGACAGTGAGTACAAAGAATGTATGCATAAGAATGGTTCTCGGAGCAGAAAATGAGGAGTTGGAATACTAAATTACTTATATATCAGGAACCGTAAGACATAGAAAAAAATTTACAAGTCATATGATTTATGACTTTCCTGGTTAGTTTTGTACTTAGTTCCCTGCATTTTTCAGATGAAAAGTCCATATCTCACACCGTTTCCGAGATACGGGTCCTGAAAGGTGCGACGAACACCGTAATGTTATCCTATGGGAAAAAAGAGAAGTTTGGAGTGCCAGAACTTTGGCTCCCTGCAATATCTTTTCACCAAACCACAAAAAGGTACATCCGTGGGATGTTGACTGTGTTCTCTCTAAATTTCAGCCCAAAAGACCAAACTGTTATTTTGCAGCAGAGCGCCAAAGGATTTCTGTAATATGTCGGATGCCGTAATGTTATCCTATGGGAAAAAGCATCAACTTTGGGGTGCACATTGGGGTTATCGGCCCTAACTCTCACCCCATCACATGTGTAAAGAAGTTGAGGAATAGGAGAATGGGGTAAGAGTTAAGACCGACGACCCCAACGTGCACCCCGATGCCGGTTGTGGGGATGGGCCAGAGGAGTCCAAAGAGGGTTTCAACCCTAACACCACATTTTCTCACTTTTGTCACTGTGGAACAACACTAACTGATGCATTAAATGGAGTTTTTTGCCTCTAATTTCCCTTCTTTTTGAGAATGATGATGAGAAATAGTGAATGTTATGCAGCGGCGGGAGCACAGGGCCCAAAGGGCTCCGCAGTCCAGCCACGTGATGTCTTGTGACATAGTAACAGGAACAGCAATGCAAACACAAGGTGGAAACACAAATAACAGTAATAAAACACAAGCGCAAATGACAATGCAAAGGGTAATGCACACGTCGCATACATGGGAACAGTAACGCAAACGGGGACATAAACGCAAGTGGAAACAGTAAGTGTAACAGTAACGGAAGCATATACCCTGTTTTTGATGAACAGCTGCATAGAGAAACACAAAGAATGTATGCATTGTAATGGGCATCGAAGCTTAAAACGAGCATTGGAAGTACTTAATTGCAAATATCTCAGCAACTGTACGACGTAGAAAAAAAATTTAAATTTCACAAAAATCATGATTTTCCTGGCTAGGATTTTGCAATTACATAGCCCATAGAGCTATGCAGCTTGCAACAAAAAATATGTATCTCACATCATTTTTGAGATACGAGCCTCGAAAGGCGCGGCGTACGCCACCATGTTAGTCTATGGGAAAAAATGCCAAATTTGGAGTACTGTAACTTTGTAGTCATGCAATATTTTTTACCAAACCATGAAATGGCACATCTGTGAGATGTTGGCTGCGTTTCCTCCAAATTTCAGCTCAAAAGACCAAAGCGTTCTTTTGCAGCAGGGTGGCAAAGAACTGCTGTCATTTTGGCCATAGTCTGAAAAAGTAGTGTTGTGATTTGCAAAAGCTTTCACAAACATTTGCAAAAGTGTCTTGAGTGCGACACTACTTTTTCCATAAATTTGAAAAACATATTTCTAGGGTGTTTCACCACAAAATAATGACATGGCTAGCATCCTCAGGGTCCGACTAGGTGAACACAAAAAGAACTGTGTTGCTAGAGGGTCCTAAATTTAAATGGCAAGCATTTTTCTGATTGCTAACTGAAAACCAAATGGAAGATTTGCAGCACTACTAGGGCCATTTGCAACACTAAAAAGTGCGTTTGTGAAAGTGTCGAATGTCTTGTTAACTTTTCCCATTGACTTAAAATGGGAACTTGTTTTTTGAATAACTTTTAAACTGTTTATTTTTTCACAAAATCTTTGAAAGGCATTTTGGGGACCCTGGCTGCACACTCCCTGACATTTTTGACTTGTCGACAAACCATGCGACCTGTAGGTGCGAGCAAAGAATTCACCAGAAAGCGTATAGTAATGTGCTAGTAGATAACATTTTCATTAACTCAAGAGTTACATATTCAACCAGTATTAAAGTTGGCAGATCCCAGGATGTATGGTTTTGATTGTGTATTCTAAATTTATAAAATCTGTTGAATAGTGGCAGTTATTAGGTACAAAGTTTGACCCTTTAACCTTAAAAGGGCTCCACAACTCTAACTATGGTAGCACTACTGTGCTACCATTATATATATAGATATATATAGATATATATATATATCTATATATATATATATATATTCGTGCCACCGTAGTTAGGGTTGAGGAGCCATTTACATGTTAAACCCAAGATTTTGCACCTTAATAACTATGCAACTGTTCAACGGATTTACCTGAAATGTGGAATACACAATTAAGACCCATGCATCTTCGGATCTGCCAAGTTTTGTACCGGTCACATACACGGCTACGGAGTTATTAAGCATGATCTGTGTGTGCGTTTACGCTTTTCGGGAATTTTACGGTCGCGCGTACAGGTCACATCACGGTTTGCACACGACCGAGTTGAAATCTTCAGGAACATACTGCAAGGGTTCCCAATGTGTGTTTTGAAGATTTTGTGAAAAATATTAAACAGTTCAAAAGTTATTCAAAAAACAGGTTCCCATTATAAGTAAAGGGGAAAAGTTAACAAAAAATTTGACAGTGTCGCAAATGCAGTTTTTACTTTCTCAAATAGCCCTTTTACTGTCACAAATCCACCATTTTGTTTTCAGTTGGTGATCAGAAAAATGCTTGGCATTTAAAATTGGGACCCTCTAGTACCTAATTATTTTTGTATTCACCTAGGTGGACCCTGAAGATGCTAGCCATGTCTTTATTTTGGGGTAAAACACCCCAGAAATATGTTTTCCAAATTTCTGAAAAAGGTACTTTTGCAAAGTACTGTCTCACTTGCGACACTGTTGAATGCAATTGCGAAAGCTTTTTCAAACTTCGACAGTGCTTTTCTAGGCTGTGGGAAAATGACAGCAATTCATTGGCACCTTGCTGCAAAAGAACAGTTTTTGTGTTTTGGCCTGAAAGTTGGAAGGAACGCAGCCGACATCACACAGATGTGCCTTTCAGTGTTTCATTGAAAAAATATTACATGGCAGCAAAGTTACAGCACTCCAAAGTTGAAGCTTTTGCCATAGGATAACATTACAGCGTCCAACGCATTACAGGAATCCTTTGGCGCCCTGCTGCAAAATAACAGTTTGGTCTTTTGGGCTGAAATTTGGAGGGAGCACAGCCAACATTCTACAGATGTGCCTTTTTGTAGTTTGGTGAAAACATATTACAGGGAGCTAAAGTTCTGGCACTCCGAACTTCTCTTTCTTTCCCATAGGATAACATTATGGCGTTCGACGAGCCTTTCAGGGCCCGTATCTTGGAAACGGTGCAAGATACGGACTTTTTGTCAGAAAAATGCTTAGCCCCCTAATGGGGGCTAAATACAAAACTAACCAGGAAAGTCATAAATCATATGACTTTTAAATTTTTTTCTACGTCGTACAGTTCCCGAGATATAAGCAATTTAGTATTCCACCTCCTCATTTTCTGCTCCAAGAACCATTATTATGCATACATTCTTTGTACTAACTGTCTTTCTTTATGCAGCTTTTGGGGAAAACCAGCCTGTGCACTTACATTACTACTACCATTTTTGCTTGCGGTTCCATTCTCGTCTCACTTACCGTTCACGTCTACACCACCATGTGTGTTAACCTTTGCATTTTCATTTGCGCTTGCTGTTGCGTTGTTTTTTAACATTTCTGTCTACAATACTGTTTCTCTTTCTGTTTCGCTTTGCATCACCATGCTCATTACTATTTCCATTTGTGGGCACATTTTTACTATGTGACAAGACATCATGTGGTTGGGCCCCGCGCTCCCTCCACCTCATTACATTCACTATTTCTCATTATCATTCTCAAAAAGAAGGGAAATTAGAGGCAAAAAAACTCTGTTTAATGCATTAGTTATGGTTGTTCCACACCGACAAAAGCAAGGAAATTCGGTGTTAGGGTTGAAAGCCCCCCTGCCCACATCCCCAAACTGCATCGTGGTGTGCATTACGGTTGTTGGTCCTAACTCTTCCCCCATTCTCCTACACCTCTATTTCTTTTACACATGTGAAGGGGTGAGAGTTAGGCCAACAACCGTAATGCACTCATGCCTGCTGGGGGGTGTGTGGGAGGCCAAGGGGCTTTCAACCCTAACACCAATTTTGCTTTTTTTGTCGGTGGAACAACCCTAACTAATGCATTAAATGGAGTTTTTTGCCTCTTATATATATATTATATATATATATATATATATATATATATATATGTGTGTATACACAAATGGGTGTATTACAAGTATGATCATTGTTACTACAACTGGAAACTTTGCACAGTGGACCTTGGTGGAAATGAGTTTTACTCACATGAACTATCCAGTTCTTAATGAAATGAATAATAGCTTTTACTACTACTACTACTACTTCCCCACTACAGAAGTCAAGCTCACCAATCTGCAGTTGCCCAGTTGGTCCTTGGGTCCAATCTTGTGAAGGGGCACCATGTGAGCGATCCTCCAATCCCTAGGTACCTTCCCCATTTCCATGGAGGTGTTGAAGATGTCTGTCAGAGGGCCTACCAACACCTCCATGAGTTCATTCAGGACCCTTGGGTGTACACTGTCTGGCCCTGGTACCTTGTCCACCCACATGGCTTTAAGGCCTTTCAGAACTCTATCCTCTTGGATGACTCCATCTGTTATCTCTGCCCCTTCACCCTTGCCCCCCTTTCCCCTGCAATATTGGGACATCCCTTTCTTTTGTGAACACCAAGTAGAAGTAATCATTTAGTGCCTCTACCTGTTCTTCCTCTTGTTCCACCCATCCCCCATCCCTTTTGATTCTAACAATGTCATGTTAGAACTCTTCTCCCTTATGTATTTAAAGAACCCCATTTCTCCCTCTCTGATCCCCTGAGCCAACTTCAGCTCCTTTGCTGCCTTGGCTGCCCTCACTGACCTGGTGGCCTCCCTAGATGCCTTTGTAAACACCACTCTATCCTCCTCAAGCCCCGATTCTTTGAAGTTAATGAATGCCAATCTTTTATCCCTCACTTTCCATTTCACTTTCTTGCTGAGGCAGCTAGATATTTTTGACCTGGACTGCTTACTCTGAGATTTGGCACACGTGTTTGTGGCCTCTTTCAGCCCCTTCCTAATGATTGCCCACTTCTGTTAAGATCCCTCCTCATTTTTTCTATACCTTCCTGTGTATCTACCCTATTACATAGCTTTGTATAATCCACAAACAGGCTAACCCTCCCTTCTAGACCCTCTGCAATATCACTTATGAAGACATTGAAGAACATTAGTCCCAGCACTAAGCCCTGGGGTAAGCCACTTGTTACCCATCCCTCCTGTGAGCTATCCTCATTTATCACCACTCTTTGTGTTCTGTTTCTCAACCAGTTTCTAACCCACATAATCACCTCTGTCCCCAGCCCCATATCTGCCAGCTTGTGGATTAGTCTCCTGTGTGGGACTGTGTCAAAGGCCTTCCTGAAGTTCAGATAGGCCACATCTACCACTCTGCCCTGGTCTATTTCCGTTGTCACCCACTCAAAGAAATCAATCAAGTTGGTCTGGCATGACCTCCCTGCCATAAATCCATGTACATTCAATGTTTTCATGATAATTTTTTGCAGTGGAGTGCAGAGTTATCTTGTGCTTTTTATCATGAATCCATGTTGCCTTGGGTCCAGCAGTCCCCTTGTCTCTATGTAGTCCACCAGCCTTTCCTTAAGTAGGGTTTCCGTCATTTTACCTATCAAGATCAAACTGATCAGGCAGTAGTTTCTTGCCTCTTCCTTGCTACCACTTTTGTGCAGGGGTACCACTTGTGCCTTCCTCCACTTCTCCGGAACCACTCCTGTTTCCAGTGATCCACTGAACAGCTAAGCCAGGGGTTTAGCCAGTTCTACCCGGAGCTCCTTTATAATCCTCAGGTGTACCTATGGGGCCCCATAGTTTTATCCAGCCTAAGCTGTCCTTGTGCTCTTTTTACTCTGTCCTCTGAAAAAAGTCTAATGTCCACCCCTTCTCCCTGTTTGCCCTTCTCCATTAATGGGGGACCATCCCCATTGTCTTCTTTCATGAATACGGAGCATAAGTATTTGTTGAGGATGGTTGCCTTGTCAATGTCTTCCCTAATTCTCACAATCCCTTCCCCTTTCTTCCTCCTCTCACTAATATACCTAAAGAATTCCTTCCCTCTTTTCTTCACTGATTTAGCTAGCTTTTCCTTGGTTTCAGCCTTTGCTGCCCTTATTGCCTTGTTCGCTTCCTTTCATTTTACCAAGTATTCTTGCCTGTTCTCCATGCTTTTTGTTGCCTTGTACCTCAGAAATGCCATCTTTCTTCCTCTTCCTAGCTCTGCTACTCCCCTTGAGAACCACAGTGGTTTCCTCTTTCTTTTGGTCTTCCTGCAGGGCCTGTCACAATGGTTTGCTACCGGATGCAGGGCTTCCCTTAACTTATCCCACTGTTCCACTACTCCCCTTATGTCATTGTATCCCTGTATAGCCTTCCTGAATGGGTCTGTACTCCTGAAATCCAGGATTCTAGTCCTTATGTGGCTAGCCTCCTGTGATGTCCTTATGGTGAACCCCACAGCTCGATGGTCACTAGTCCCTAGGCTCTCCCCTACTGTGATGTCCTTTATCCTGTCCCCATTGTTTAGGACAAGATCCAGAATTGCATTCTCCCTTGTAGGCTCACTCACTAGTTGTGTGAGACCAGCCCCTTGCAGGGATTGCAGGAATCCCTTACTCCTGGTTGAGGCTGCCACCGGGATGCTACAGTTCACATCTGGCAAGTTGAAGTCACCCATCAGCAGCAATTCACCCTTTGTTGCCATGTACTCTATAATCTCCAGCAGTTCTCTGTCTACATCCTCCACCTGCCCTGGAGGCCTGTATATCACTCTCATTTTAAGTACTGTTCCCATCCCTACCTCCAGGGTTACCCACAACACCTCTGCTTTTTCCCCCTTGTCTTGTGGGACTGCCGCTGTTGTCTCTTCCCTGACGTAAAATGCTACCCCTCCCCCTTCTTGCCTTCCCCATCCCATCTGTGCAGCGTGTACCCTGGAATGGCTAGCTCTCAAGCATGGCTGCTATTGCACCTTGTCTCTGTGACTGCCATGATTTCCAGGTCCTTGGAGGCCATTAATGACACAAGTTCTGGGATTTTGTTACCCAGACTGCAGATACTGGTGCACATAGCCTTCCAATCACAGCCTCCCCCCTCTGCTATAACTCCAGTACCATCTCTCTCATTCTGTGTCTTCCCCTCCTGTACTTTACATGAGGTCCCTCTTTTAGTACCTATGGCCACTCCTTGCTCGTGGCTATGTCTGTTTCCTTTAGTCCAATGTTGGGGGTTCCTTCCATTCACTGATCCCCTTACCTTCATATCTTTCTGCTGCTTCCTCATTTAGGTCTCCTTCTCTGTGCTGGAGACCTCCCAGTTTAAACCCTCCATGAAGACCTCCAACTTCTGCCTCAGTGCTCTTGCACCTTCTCCAATGAGATGCAGACCTTCATGCTTAAAGAGCTTCCTGTTTCAGAAGGTCCCCCAGTCTCCAGTGTAGTGCATCCCATTGTCTGTGCACCAACCCTGGAGCCACTGGTTGAATTCCCTGATCTCGTCATTCCTGATCTTGTCCTCACTTCCACCATTTCTCTAAACTGGCAACACCACCAAGAAGGCCAGATGTGTTGTGTACTCCTTTAGGCTGTCCCCTAGGGTCTTCATGTCTGCCTTGGCTTCTTCCACAGTCCTATTTGCTATGTCATTTGTTACCCAAGGAGGACAATGATCCCCACAAAATCTTGATCTCTTCTCAACAGTTGTCCTAATCTGTCCTTAGAATTTCTTGCAGATGATCCTGGTATCCATTTCACTGTGGTTTCAGCTCTCTTTGCACTGATGGACTGTGCCTACACTCCTCGCAACATAGAGTCTCCCATGACCAGAATCCTCCTGTTGCTCTGTGTATTCTTCTTCTCCTCCCTTGTACCTCCTTCCTGCTTTCTTGAATCAGGTTTGTCCTGCTTGATTCTTTCTTCTTTCCCACTTGGTTTCTATCCCCTGGCTAGGGGGGCAAAATGATTATGCATGTGACTAGTGTGTAGCTGGTGGTGCTCCATCTTAGCTCTCTGTGCACCACTGCTCCCTCCCACCACCTACCATCCTCCAAGATCCGTAGGCCTTTGGGGGAGTGGGTGGGTAAGGGGGGTGGTGGGCACCCCCAATCCAGCCTCCTCTGAAGTCTCATGACCTCTTCTCTTGCATGCCTTAGCTCCCTCTATAGTTCCACAACTGTCCTGCAGAAGGGACATCCCAGTCTCCAGAGTGTCTGCCTTGTTATCAGCCCTTCACAGCTCTGGCAGATCTGGATGTCCATGTCTGTTTTCCTCCTGATTTGTAGGAGTCACTGTTTCTTTCTCACTTCACTGTGTTTTCTCTGCCCTCTTTTCCTGTTCTCACTGTGTCTTCCCTTGGAAACACTGCAGGAAGTTCCCTTTGGCTTCTATAAATGTAGAAAGACCCTGGGTGGCTGGGAGGGGAGTGGGAGGGTGGGTAGTACTATTGCCACCCCTTAGCAGCAGCTGTTAGCAGTTAAGTGATGGGAGAAGGGGGAGATTTAGCTGATTCCCCTCATCATCTCCAAAATGAGGTACTCTTAAAAGCAAATGCTAGCTCCCTTTCAGCTGCTAGATGCTGCTTCTAAAAGCTGAAGCAAAATGAGCTGAGGCACAACTAACTCTGCTATTCACAGGTCACAGGCCCCTCCCACTTAGCAGGAGCTGTTAGCAGTTAAGTGATGGGGGAAGGGGGAGATTTAGCTGATTCCCCTCTTCTTCCCCAAAATGAGGTACTCTAAAAAGCAAATGCTAGCCCCCTTTCAGTTGCTAGCTTCCATCTCCAAAATGAGGTGCTTTTAAAAGTAAATGCTAGCTCCTTTTCAGTTGCCAGCTGTTGATTCGAAAAGCTGAAGCAGAAGTAAGTACTAGCTCCATTTCAATGGCTAGCTGCTGCTTCTAAAATTTGACATTTATAGCCCTAAACGGACAGAGTCTGAGCTATCTGCAAGAGCTCTTGTATCCCTACTGCTCCCTCTGACCACTCCACTCTGCCAATAAAGGATTGCTAGAGGTTCCCAGGGTTTGGTTGGAGATATCTGGGGCCTGGGCTTTTGCATTTGCAGCTCCCACCCTGTGGAACTCTTTACCTCATCAGATACAAGACTGCCTGACAGTGGAGAGCTTTAAAACTGCTCTAAAAATGTATTTGTTCGACCTTGCCTTTCCTGATTACTGATTTTGTTGAAGGTCTGTTTGAATAGTTTTTATGCTTTTAAGTAAAATATTTATTGTGTTTTATTGTACAGACACTATGATCAGTGTGAATAGCACTTTTTTATAAATAAAGTCGAACTGAACTGAACTGAATAATAAAAGAAATGGTCCTGTGTGAACAAGTGACAAAGCACACCCCAAATGGAAAAAGGTATCTTTAAATACAAAAGATATGAAGGAAGCAAAAGTAAAATTAAAAAAAAGCATAGGCCAACATTTTCAGCATTACATACATTTCTGCTTTAACATCATCACCATCAAGACTGATGAAAACAGCTGCAAAAGAGAGCATTGTCTCCAGATCCCACCTGATGAAGACTCGGACAAAAGATGTGTGGGTGCCCAGTTCGGCAATTACTTTACTTAAATCTTTTCCACAGTTCAAATCCATATTGCTAATATTTAAATATTGATAACACACCATATATAACACATGCATATTCAACACTCGCAGTATTCTGTTTACATTATATGAACTTTCACTTTTTATGTCCATTAACCTTTCTTCTTCTCCTCTCCCCCCCCCCCCCCCGATGTACATCATCTGGAGGCTGCTTTTCTCTTCCACTATCTTCTGGGGTCTGAGTGTACACTCTTACCCCTCTGTCTTCTTGGGATGACCAGGGTCTTTTCTTACTATTTCATTCATTCCCCCTCATCCTTTCCTTCCCCTCCCTTATTTTCCTTATTTTCCACTAGGCCACCTCCCACTTGTGATGGACAGTGGCCTTCCCCCCATTAAGCCAATTAATTTCAGCATACAGGCCTCAATCACATCTGCTATCTCTGAATTAAAGAGGGCCAGACCCAACCCAGAGAGGTGCAGTCCATCCCCCCTATAATATTCATCCACATGCTCCTTTACGCCTCTTGTCATTGTTTGTCCCCCACAGGCTGCAAATAACCTGTGCACTCTGGTGTTCATGCACTTTCTTGCTGTCTCTACCACTTTATGACTTTGTGCATGTCTCCACACCCTCCTAGGTATCATATCAGACCACACCGGAGTAACCTCTGGCCACCATTCTTGTATCTTAGTTAAGTCTGACTTTATCTGGAAGAAAATGTCCAGCCAGGTTCTGGTCCCCAAATCAGTCCCTCCTAGATGTATAATAATAATGTCCCAGTGTCTGTGCTCCCTTTTTATTTCTTGCAGCAGCAGTAGCAGCTGCACCCATTTCATCCCCCACATGCCTTTCCACATCAGCTTGATCTGATTCATATACTAGTATAGCTAATGCCCTCTGAGCCTCCTGGATACCCACCTTTTGGTCCAATGGACAAAGGAGTGCCGCATATCCAAACTTCTAGCCTCCTTGTCCAACCTATTGAGAATTATAAGCAACACACATTATTCACCCATGTAGTGGTTCACCCTCCATGTGCAGTTTTTCTCTGATATCCATCTATTACTACTTTGCCGTATGCCCCCCCAGTTAATTCCTTATTGATAACTTGCACCTGCTTGTAAAGGAGAAAAAGAAGACATGGTTAGTACCATCATCAAGCATCATTCCATACATATCTCTTAAAACAACCTGAAAACCAATGCCCCTTTGCCTTAATTGCTTCCTCCAACCCTCCACGGGTCACTACCTTTAATGCCACCCCTATTCTGAAGGAATGTGATGAGAAGCTACTCAGGTCCTCCCCTAGGAATGCCATACCCTTCTTGAGTACGGCTGTTGCCTGTGTGCACGTTACTGGAGATCCATCCCCATGTATAAATAGGACTGGGTTTTGTCCCTTGGATGAACCATAGCTTATGCCGACAGCACTCCCACTGGACAGATGGAGCTGCCCTATGTCTGTGCAATGTCACCCTTGCTCCCACACCTGCCTGGTCAGTCTAGCAGCATTTTATGATCACCATCGCTTTGTCATTGGCCCACACTGTGTCCTCCCACTGTAGTCTGGCTGAACTGTTTGGTTTACTGTGACTCACCACCTCACTTACTCTGAAAGTGCCTCCATACATGGTGGTATATAACACCAGGAACAACATGTCCTAATTGCTAGACCTACACAGACTGTGGAGTGCCCCCATGAGACCAGCCAGTAGTGTTTCTGTGATGGGCCTCCTGCTATTCTTGGGTTTTCTCCCACCCAAAGCCACCCCTGCACTATGTGCCTAACCAGGTTGGTCTTGGTGGGGTTCTCCCATCCCTTTAAACTGCAAACCTGCCCTATCACTGTTAGGTGGACCTCCATGGTTGCATGTGCTACTTTATTCCTCCACCCTGATACCACAAACTCTGCCACTTGCTCTCTCATTTCCACCCCATTTACCTCAAAGCCATTTCCTTCTCTGAATACTTGGAACATCTTTCATGAGGCCTCAGAAGCTTTCAAAGTCTGGGGGGACTAGGAGCTGTGAAACAACACCTCAGCTCCTGCAACCCAATCTTCTATATGTACTCTGGAACTGCTGTTTGCCTGCGTTCTGCTCCTTGGGCAATGGCACAAAACTTGTCCATCTGCAAGTGAGAAAGGCAGCAATCCCAACTGTCTTAGGACCCTCATCATCTTCTCAGACATGGCTGCCCTCTTGTTCAGTATGTCCACTACAGCCCTGTTGTCACTCCAAAATGTGACCCTCTGGTTCCTAAGGTCCTCCCCCCATTCTATCATCACTACTCATATGGGGAAAACTTCTAAAAAGGTGATGACCTTGATGATCCCTACCCTAGCCCATTCTGTGGGCCAGCTGCAGCAAAACACTTCCCCCTAAAGTAGGCTCCCACTCCAAAACCTCCTGCCGCATCTGTATACAATAGTAAATCAGTGTTAAACACTCAGTCCTCCTGCCAAAAGGTCTTACTGTTGTAAGTCCACAAGAAAACCTCCCACATCTCTAAATCTTCAGTAGTGCCTTTTGAGATATCCACCCAATGGTGTGGCCTTGATGCCCCTTTTGTTGCCCTAGCCAGGTGCCATGTAAACGTGTGGCCTGGTGCTATAGCCCTACATGCAAAATTCAGGTGTCCCATAAGTTGTTGCACCTGCTGGAGCTTTACTAGCCTCTGAGTCTTCACTGTCTGTATAAGGGATATCAACTTTTGCACCTTCTTATCCAGCAGGCAAAACAGCTCCCCTTCCATGTCTATCTCAATTCCTAGGAACTCCAGCCTCTGGCTGGGACCCTTTGTCTTAACCAATGCTAGCGGTAGCCACAATTCCTTGCACATGGTCCCAAAATCCTTTATCATCCTCTCTGTCTCTGCCTACCGTTCCCCTATCAGGAGAAAGTCATCCAGGTAGTGTATTACTGAACTGTATCTGTACTTCTGCTGAAAGACCCAATGCAACCATGTGCTGAACATTTCAAACATAGCACAAGCCACCGAACAACGAACAACTCATGGGCATGGCCTTGTCAAAGTAATATAGCCCCCAATCTGAAAGCCCAGCAAATACCAGTCCTCCAGCTGGACCGGCAGGAGCTAGAAAGCTGCCTCTATGTCTGTTTTATCCAGCCATGCCCCTAGGTTGCCCATATGAGCCTTACCGCCTCGTCTAATGTCACCTAAGTCACCCTACTCTCTTCTTCACTTATCTGGCCATTAACTGAATCCCTGTCCAGGTATGGCAAGTGATGAATTACCCTAAATTCTCAGGGCTGTTTCATTGGGACCAAGCCTAGAGGAGACACCCACAGATTGGGTATGGGGGGCCTGGTGAATGGTTCCTATACCCTGCCCACTGCAATTTCTTTGTCAGTCTTTTTCTCCAGGATGTCTTCTTTCTCTTTTACCAATTTTAGGTTGTTGGCCATTGTCATTTTCCTATTGCCCTGAAACTGTAAGCTAAAACCCTTTCTGAAACCTTGTAACAAGCTGCTAGCTGCGTCCCTGTTGGGATAGTTCCTTATCCATTCCTCCAGTATCGTTGTTCATATGGGTGTGTCTGCTAGCCAGAAATATCATTCCCCTGGCCCTTTAACTGTCCTGTTGCCTGTCATAAAATGATTGCCCCATCCCTTCCCTGGCATGCCTCCCCTGCCCCCTCTCCCCCACTGCTGATCTCTAAAGTGAGTGGCTGGCCTGAAAGGGCTGACTTTGGTAAGTGCTCTATGCCCTTTTTTCCCAAGTTGTCCAGCATTTTGACACTGGGTGATTACCTCCACACTTGGAGCATGCATGCCTGAATTAGTGGTGGGGCCAGGAGCAAGACACCCTGTTATATCCCCAGCAGCACTTCTGCAAACCTCCTTCCTTCTTTTCCCCATCTCCATCTGAACCAGATGTCCTGGTGCAGATTTCCAGCCACAAATCTATCTGTCTGGTGCCCCATTTCACATCCCAAAAATTGTCCATCCTCTTTTTAAATTTTTCATCATATTTTAACCAGCTATAACCCCCCCCACCCCTTGATTTGTACGTGTCCTTTATGATTAAGGAGAATGTTAATAAGGGGGTGGTCAGTTCTGGTTTCATTTCTATTACAATGGCCATGTAATATGTGAAACCTGTTGACCATGTGTCCCAATTCTTACCCTTCAGAGACTTATCTTTCTCCCCTTTACCCAGCAGCACCACGGCTGCTGCCATGTCTTTTTTCTCAAAGCTCTCCTTCTCCTCATATTTATCGATATTTTCTACATTTGCTAATGCAAATATGTCAACATATTCACCTTTCTATATAAACTCCTTTATAGTAAGTGGAACATGGTCTCCTATCCTCACTACCTGAGCTCCTATCTCTCCCCATCACCTTTTCGTTGCCCCCCTTTCCTGTCTCCATGCCCATTTCCCCTTTATCATTCTTTTTATTCTCTCCCAAAACTTTCTCCAGCTGCCTCAATCCCCCATTGACGTCAGCATCTGTTCAACATATTGTTTGACACTGCTCTCCAGTGTGAAATCTGTATTACCTGGAATTTGGGGCTCTGGTTATGAGCCCAGCCCTACTGGTGGTGCTGGTTGGATGTTATCCTTCAGAGTGGGTGAACAGGAGGGTTCACGGTGTCAGAACAATGATGGGAATAAGTGGTTGCAGTGCTTCAGGCTGAGGGAGAGGAGTGGGCACCAACTTTGGCATAGGCAAAGGGGCAGGAGGTGGTACTGGGAGAACTGGCACAGGATCTACAGGAATGGGGTCCACTGGTCCCAGTGCAGGAGGGGTCCAAGGTGCCTTTTTGTTGTTCCCCTTCCCACCCTGCCTCTTATCTGCCATCTGCTTCTAAGCCCTCACTGGGGTGGGTGTGTCTACAGCCTCCAATAACTTATTTACCTTTTCCACCAGTTCTGTGATGGCCTGGTGACAAGCCTCATTGTTCGGCTTTGACTTTTTGGGTGCTATTATGCTGCACTTTACAATGACCTGAGAACATGAAGCAGAACTTGTGCATGGAATTTTCTCTCCTAGTAATTTTGCCCTGTGCTGAGGCCCCATGCATGCTGCCTCCATCATCTAGGTCTGACTTACGCCTAGGAAAAATCCTCCCATCTGTCTGTTGACCTCCCATCAGTAGCTGATTGCCACTGTCTCACCTGCTGGCATCTGAGGCCTGTCCCCCCAGTCCACTGGCAGTTGAGCGACCTGAAAATAAATAAATAAATGAATAAATAACTGAATAAATAAATAAACAAATAAAGCTGCTTGCAGCTGCTTGCCAGAGCACCCTGGTCCGGCGCACCCCTAATTGGCTCTCAGTGGCCTTGCCCCTTGCCCAAAACACCCAGCACCTTAGAGAGGGACTGGCCTTTCTAAACCAGTTGTGACAGGCCCTTGTTGCCTTCTTGTCTGCATTTGGTCTCATGGAAACCTCACAGATCATCTTGTCTGTGGCCTCAAAATGGCAGCTGTCCCCCCTTACAAAAATTCAGCCACTATCTGCCATCCAAGGCCACCCATGTCCTGAAACTGGTGCTCATCTATGCATTTCTTTTCTGTCCTGGGCCACCACCCATTCTGGTCCTTCCAAAACTCCAGCCCACTATCTGGGGCACAGATGCAGAGATGCTGTGGCCCTGTGTTCCTTTGTAGGTCCCCCTTCCCCATCGTGGAGGCCACTTGTGTCCATAGGCCCTCCTTAGCCTTGTTGCAAAATACCCCCAATGTGAAGCCTCTCGCAGAGGGCCCAAATCCCTTGTGAGTGTCCCAGACCAGTGCATCTGCTCTTTACCTGCAAACCTCCCTGACTTTCATCCAAAAATCTCTTAAAAATATCCAGTGTAACTTTATTTACTTTTGGTTCTTGTCCTAATATCAAAATACACCCATTGGTCTCTGATGCCCCCTGCCTTTTGGCACCCCCACATCAGCTGCAAGCTCTAGGTCACAAAGCCACATGGCTGTGACATCAGATGCCCTGCCACATGGTCCAAACAGTCAGGCCTTCTCCCCAATTGGCTGTGCCAAAAATGCACTAAAAACCCTGAAGCTAAACCATACACTAGAAAACCCAGACTGCATTTCCATTTTTTGTCTTGGATGTTGTTCAGCACCTGCTGGCTTTGCATTTGGTGCTTCCCACAACAGAAACTGCAAGCCCTAGGCTGCGGAGCCATGTGGCCATGACATCAGATGACATGCAATGTGGCCCAAACACTCTGGCCTTCTCCCCGCTTGGCTTGGCTGAGAAACTGCACCAAACACCCATTTTGCAGCCAACAATATAAGCCTCCAGCTGCCCCTTGATATTATGTCAGCAAACAACCAGCTCCCCAACCAGGCTGCATCTGAGGACCGACTCTACTGAAATGATGGCTTGCAACCGGCCTAGCTGGACCCCTATTGTTTCAGGTGACCAGCCCTGCTCCAAATAATCCCCTAGGCGATTGCTCAGCAAAAAACTCTGTCCCAGAGTCATTTACTTCCTTTTCTGTTAGAGCTTAGTTGTATGGCTAGTTAAACTTCATACCTATGGCTGTCACAACATTATCAACAATCCCCATAGTGGGTAAAAACTCTATCACAGTGCCCTGGAATTACCTGTCCTGCTCAGTGTTCAAACTGCATAATTTCTTCATTTAAACAGACGTACCTCGATGGTGTGCTGGCAGTATACTCACTTGACTCCTTCAGCTGGATCTACTTACAAAATCACTCTTAAAACCTGTACATAATTGACCTTATAACTCAAACTTAATTTTATATATATATATATATATATATATATATAAATATATTATAGTGGCACAGTAGTGACACTATAGTTAGGGCTGGCTACCTCATTTAAGGTTAAAGTATGAAATTTTGCATCTTAATAACTTTGCCATTGTATGACAGATTTGTGTGAAATTTGGTAGGTGCAGAGCAGTGCCATAGATCTCATGATCAGCCAAGTTTTGTAATGGTCAGATATACAGTTGCGGCATTATAAAGCAACATTCCGTAGCACATTTATGCCTTTTTGCACATTCTTTGCTTGCACCTACAGGTCTCACAGTTTGCATGACCAGTCTGAAAACTCTAGGAAACATGTGGCCAGGTCCCCAATGTGTCTTTCAAAGATTCCATGAAAAAATATTAAACGGTTCAAAAGTTATTCAAAAAACAAATTCCCCATTATAGTCAATGGGAAAAGTTAACAAAAAGTTCAACAGTGTTACAAATACAGTTTTTAGTGTCGCAAATGACCCCTGTAGTGTGTGAGTCAGCCATTTTTTTTTCAGTTAGTGGTCACAGAAATGCTTGGCATATAAATTTGGGACCCTCTAGGTACACACTTATTTTTGTGTCCACCTGAGGATGCTAGCCATGTCTTTTTTTGGGGGGAGTGGGGTTAAACACCCCAGAAATATGTTTTTGAAATTTTTGTAAAAAGTAGTGTCACAAAGTAGCGTCGCACTCATGACACTTTCGTGATTTCATTTGCAAAAGTGTTGTGATTTGCGACACTATGCCCAAAATTACAGGAATTCTTTGCCACCCTGCTGCAAAACAACGGTTTGGTCTTTTGGGCTGACATTTGGAGGGAAGAAAGCCAACATCCCACAGATGTGCCTTTTCATAGGTTGGTGACAAAATATTGAATGGATGGAAGGTTACAGTGCTCTGAAGTTTATGCTTTTTCCCATAGACTAACATTGCGGTGTCCACCGCCTCTTTCGGGGCCCGTATCTCGGAAACACTTCAAGATACGGACTTTTCATTGGAAAAATGCTTAGCCCCACACTACAGGGCTAAGTGCAAAACTAGCCAGGAAAGTCATAATTTATATGAAATTTTAATTTTTTTTCCTACGTCATATGGTTCCTGAGATATAAGCAATTTAGTATTCCAAGTGCTCATTTTCTGCTCCGAGGTCCATTATTATGCATACATTCTTTGTAGTCACTGTGTTTCTCTATGCAGCTGTTGGTGAAAAAAAGGGTGTGTGCTTTTGTTACTGTCACAGTTAGCGTTCCCACTTGTGTTTCCGTAACCATTTGTGTTAACGTTCCCGTCTACGCCACCGTGTGCTTTGCCTTTTTGTTTGTGCTTGCATTTAAGTTACTGTTACCATTTGTGTTTCCATTATTGTTTCTGTTTGTGTTTCATTTTGCATCATCATGTGCATTACCATTTGCATTTGCATATGCGCTTCCGTTTGCCTTTCGTTTGGTGTCATCGTTGCTGTTACCATTAGCATTTGCATTTGCGTACGTGCTTCCATTTGACAGAGTTAGGACCAATGACCCCAACGCACACCCTGATGCCTGTTGGTGGGGACGGTGTGGGTGGGGTGCAAGGGGGTGGGAACCCTAACATTGAATTTCCTCACTTTTGTCACTGTGGAACAACCCTCACTGATGCATTAAATGCGGTATTTTGCCATGTATATGTGTATATAAATTCATGCAAAAACTTCATTAGTGCATCAGTTAGGGTTCTTCTACTGAAAAAGTGAAATTGTTATAGGGTTACCACCTTCCACCCACCCCCAGCCCACCCCCACCAACAGGCATTGGGGTGTGCATTGGGGTTGTCAGCCTTAACTCTCACCCCATCCCATGTGTAAACAAGCTGAGGTGGTGCAGTGTAGGAGAATGGGGTGAGAATTAGGACTGATGACTCCAATGCACAACCCGATGCCTGTTGGTGGGGGTTGGGTGGAATGGGTGAGAACCCTAAAATCAAATTTCATCACTTTTTTCACTGTAGAAGAACCCTAACTGATGTGTTAACAAAGATTTTTGCATAGAATTTCCTTACCTTTTAAGAAAGAATAGAAAGTAGAAAGTTGCACAAGTTGATGGGAGTGCGGGGCCCGAACCTACCACATGATTTTGTGTGACATAGTAACAGTAAGAGCAATGCAAACACAAGCACAAATGATTATACACAGGGTGCCACAAAGAAATGCAAGGGCAAAGTGACACCTAAGCAGACAGTGACGGAAACGCAGGTACAAACGGAATTGCACACAGAATGCAACTGGTAACGTGTACGTTCACGGTACCACAACTGGAAATCCAAATGCTAACGGTAACAGCATGAATTATGACTTTCCTGGCTAGTTTTGTACTTAGCCCCTGTTTGGGGGGCTAAGCATTTTTGTGACAAAAAGTCTGTATCTTGCACCATTTCTGAGATATGGGCCCCGAAAGGTGCAACGGACACCATACTGTTATCTTATGCGAAAAAGCATCAACTTCAGAGTGCTGTTACTTAGTCGCCCTATAATGTTTTTTCAGCAAACCACCAAAAGGCACATCTGTGGTATATTGGCTTTCTTCCCTTCAAATTTCAGCCCAAAAGACCAAACCGTTATTTTGCAGCAGGGCAGCAAACAATTCCTGTAATGTTGCAGATGCCATAATGTTATCCTATGGGACAAAGCATCAATTTGGAGCATTGTAAGTTAGTCACCCTGTAATATTTTTTGACCAAACCACCATAAGGCACATCTGTGGGAAGTTGCCATTCTTCCCTCCAAATGTCAAGTAAAAATACCAAACCATTTCCGAGATATTCAATATCAAAGATTACTAAAATTTCCATATCTATTCCATTATAAAAAATCTGGCCATCTTGTCCCTCCCTCATGATCAAAGATGGTGCTCAAAGAATCTCACGATCAAAGAATTTTCAGGCTCATGAACAAATAATTTAAACCTTAGAAATAAACAAAATTGAAGGAATTGCGGTAAACCACCATGATGGTTCAACAGAACGCAGCCCCCTGAGTAAAACCCACCCTCATTTGACTGTCTAGGACACCCCAGGCTGAGAAAATTGATTTTTAAATAGTGTCGTCTCGTCCCTCACTCATAATGCACGATCATGATCAAAGAATCTCTCGATCAAAGAATTTGTAAGATCCTGATCAAAGAAATAGCACACTTGTGATCAAAGATGAGGGACAAGATGGCCAGATTTAGAAATGGCTGGCCGTGGAGGTGAGAGGTGGGCTGTGCCAGTTGTCAGCTGGGGAAGGGTGTGGGAGGTGCTGGGTGGGCTGGCAAGGTTGGGTGGGAGGGTAGCTACTAGACTACCAGAAAATAACAAATAAGCATATATTTTATTATGCTGGAGGGGAGCCACTAGGCTACCAGGGATCTCTACAAATAATATTCTTTAATACAGATCGGGGGGCCACTAGACTACCAGGGATATGAGAAATAACAATAATTTTATATAGCTTGAGTGAGGACCACTAGACTACCAGAGATGTATAAAACAATACACATTGAGGGGCACTAGACTACCAGGGCATTACAAATAACTATATTTTATTATGATGGGAGGGCCACTCGACTACCAGGGACAGTTAAAACATAATTATAATTATTCAGATGGGGCAGAACAAAGCCCCCTGAGCAAATCCCACCCTCATTTTACTTAATAGGACACTCCTGGGCTCAGAAACAACAGTTTTAAATCTGGCCATCTTGTCCCTCGCTCACGATGTACGATCATGATCAAAGAATCTCGCGATCAAAGAATTTGTAGGCTCGCAATCAAAGAACCACGAATGAAGAATTTAAAAGCTAATAACTCTATTTTTGGACTGATGTGGATGGAACCAAAGGCATGGCTCAATAGATCAGGGCCCCCTCAGTAAAACCCATCCAAGTTTTACCTCAGAAGTGGGCCCTGAGCTGAGATATTTGTGTTTTTCTGATTGGAAAACTGAAAACAAGAAGGCAGACCTCGCAATCAAAGAATTTGAAAAAATCCTGGTAGACAAAGATTCTTGAACCACAAGGCTGCAAATTCTTTGATAGCCAGGAGGGACAAGTTGGCCAGAACCCCATTCTTTGTTTGCAAAACATACATATAAATTTTCCCATTGATGTATAATGGGAACGTAAAAGTGCCATAACTTTTGAATGCCTTAATATTTTTTCACCAAATGAAAAGCGGCATGTTCAGCTACCAAAGCTCTTTCAAACAAGCCATCTTGTCAAGTGGCATACTACATGACGGCCATGCAGGACCACATCCAGAATCCCAAAAGGTGCCTCCAAAATGGATAATTTTGCTTTTTTCAGTGCTTTCGTACACAAAGACCATACATCCAACCAAAATACAATTCAGCACATTAAGAGATCTACTATACCTCACTGGGCTTAGCAAATTTCAGGCAAATCCATTGAACGGGTCCAAAGTTATTAATGTACAAACTTTTGAGTTTAGTATGTAAGTGACCGCTGAACCCTAACTATAGTGGCGCGACCGCACCACTATAATATATGTATATATATATATATATATATTTTTTTTTTAAATCCACTGTAGATAAGCTATTAGGAAGACTATAAGGAAGCTTCAAAAGCCTTGCTGGACAAATTACTAGCTAATCAAAAATTGCTCGAACGGGGGTGCTTCCTAGAGAAAGTCTCTAAGTAGCAAAATGTGTGAGCTCTCCCTCTCCCTCTCTTACCAGCCCTTAAGTACCCACTTAGCTCAACCATTTCTCTCTCTTTCCCCCATACAATTTCCCCATACCACCTCATGGTCAGTGACCTCATAGCCCCTCCGCTTTTGTGACCTCAGCTAGCTCATCCCCTCGCCAACCCCTTCCCCTCCTCCCTGTATCCAAAACCTGAGACCCCCACACATAGGCCTGGGCCTGCTGACATTGGTGTCTGCCCTCTTAATGGGGCAAACCACTTTGTTTGCTTGTTTATTTATTTTGTTATTTTTGACCAGGAAAGACATGCAAAGTTACAATAACTTGTTTCCAGGTGCATCCTGGGTGGTGGATTCCATGGAACATTTTTTTGACAGTTTATATAAAAAAAAAACACCTTTAATTAAGTGTCCAAATGTGGACTGTAAATGGAAAGCTGTGTTACAGCAAAAATATCCATTTTCCTCTACTTAGTGTGTACTGTACCATAGTGGATTAAGTTATTTTTAGAGCTTTGTGCAGACCCTACAGCTCTACGGGGATCACTCTGTAGCTTTGAAAATGGTCGATCATGGAACCTTCCATTGGACTTTTGGAAGTATCCTTCTGAAAGTCCAGTGGATCTTGAACCCCTCCATCACGATCAGCCACTATAGAATAACAGCTGCACTATTTCAGCTGTTACTTCTGCATTCCATAGCGCGAACTGAGCATGCGCGACTCGTGTGCATGCACAGTTCTACTAGTGCCATCATGTGTATGGCAAAATGTCATTCACTGCCTTCAGCCACTGATGTAGCCAAGAACAGTCCCTCCTCTTTGCAATCACAGCTAAATGTGGCCTCTTTGTCCTACTGCCCTTCCACAGAACCAGCTGGGCTCCTTTCCTTCTGCCGCCAATGCAGCTGAAAACCATCTCCCTCCTCTGGGCATGATCACCACCAATGCTGAAGAAATCATCACCCCCCCCACTCATGTGGCACACTAAGAGCCCTCCCAAGTGTGCCAAAATGTCTGCTTTTTTTTTGTTTACCTGTAAATAAAGAAAACAGTCCCTCGACATGTTTTTATGTTTTTTTCTGTAAGAAAGAAAACGGTCCCTCAACAGTGCCCCACTCCCCCTCCCAGTCCCCTTCCCTACCCTCCCACTGAGAACCCACCTCCTCACCCCTCCTTACCTCATACTTACCTCCAGAGGTCGGCACTGTCATCTTCTCTGGACCGGGACACGTCTGCACTCTTCAAAGCCGAATGGTGAACTGAAGAATCAAAGGTAAGCATGCTATAATGCCATTCAATGGGGTTTTTTACTCATTTAAACATTTATTTGAATTTTGACCCCAAATTTTCAACATGGGGTTCTTGGGACCCCACCTCATGAAAACTTTCAATGTCATTTCATTACTCAGTCCTGAAAGGTGATTTTGTGGTCGCTGCATGGAATAATCTTTCAGGACCAATTCATGAAATGACAGTGGCACTGTTCATGAAGTGGGGTCCGAAAAAGCCCATGTTGCAAATTTGGTGAAAAAATTCCCAAAATTGACTGCATTACAAGTGTGCATTGAGCAGTTTTTACACAAACTTCTAACTTTGCCAATTTTTAATATTTTCCCTCCACATTTTCAGCATTGCCATTTTTGCACACCTCCTTTTAAACCATACAGATGTCATTTACCACATCCTGCCTGAAACATGCTTTCGCACCTGTGGCACAGAATGTCATGGTCGCTCTGCAAAATAACCTTTCAGGACAAGTGAACAAAACAACACTGGCACTTTTAATGAGGAGGGGTTCCAAAAAGGCCAGGTTGAAAATTTGGTAATTGCCAAGTTACACCTGGGTGTTCTATAATTTCTATGCACACATGTAACTTTGATCACTTGGCAGCTTGTCACACACTTATCGGCTTTGGCCAGAACTTGTTATTCCTGCAATTAGCAACAGTTTCATTCTACAGTAACTGTAAGTAAAATGTTGCTTATCTACCAAATGTGACATAGCCTGTCTCCCTTACGTAACTGATTTATTTTGGTATATAACTGTGGGCAGACTAAATTGTCTGAGATAAAACTTCTAAAGGGCATGAATGATTTTCTGTGGGAATCTTAGACCAAACAAATGTCTCAAAATGAAATAATGTTTATTTGTACATGAATGACTTTTATATGATCCACTAACCATGGGCTCTCCTGGCTAGTGGAGTAAAAAAAAATCATTAATTGGAGACCTCCTTTTGGCTAAGACTTTGCTTTCCTTTGCAAAATTGCATTTATCTATTTAGGTTAAGAGCTAGTGTACTCCCTGGAATTAATAGTGACTTTAAGAAGTAGTCAGCTATCACTTCTTATATCTGAAGTATTTTTTCTTCTCTGTCGTGCTAGTAGATTTTTCACCTGACAGTATTAGGTGAGATGTGTGGAACAGCACCTATCTGGGGGCTGACATAGTCAGTTCTGTTTTTCCCTATACAGTACATCATTAGCTTTGTGACCTCATTGACTGTGATGTCACTAGTATCCAAGAAGAGCTGATATCCTGCTGCTTGATTAGTAATGTGTGATACATGTTACCAATCAGGCAGCAGGGCTTGTGATGTAATAATGACTGAGGTCACATGCCTGATGAAGCAGTAAGAGGAATACAACTATATATATCACTGCTTCTCACAACGCACACAATACAAATACATTAGGTAGAAAAAGTTCTAAGGAGCACATAAAAAGAAAACACTAAAACAGTAATATGGAGCTACTTTTAAAAATTACTAAAGTTTATAGCCTGCTATTTCATGGTGCTACTAACTCTTTAAAAGAGGTAATGCATAGAAGTATCTGTTTATGGAGTTTTATATCCTGCTTATATAAGTTGTTACCCAATATGACAATGTTTCTCTCATTACATTGATAGGCTTTTCTCTGCTTCTCGATAACCATGATTTTAGTAGTGGTAAAGTTTAATGTCAGTAATTCCCTACAGTACTGAGCAGGTAGTGTATTGGGGGTATAGCATATACAGAAACAATTTGTAATCAAAACTTAAACTCAGACCAATGGGTCTTTGTCAATAGGAGACCTAATTATGCCCTTGAACACAGCATTGCTGCCAAAGCTAACAGAGGTTTTCAAGGATAGTCTGCATTGTTAATAGGTTGTATTCATGTTTCACGTGTTTATTGCTGTAAATGCTACACCAAGTCAATACTGTATAGGGGAGACAAATGAGGTTACCCTCCATACAAACAGGGATGGAAACAGGTAACAGATCAAAGAGTGGGGTTGAGAAGGGTGGCAAATGGGGTAAGGAGGGTAATGGTACATCTTGGAGGGTTCTCTCCTTGAATGCAAGGAGCGTAAGGAACAAAGCTGAAGAACTACAGGCTCTATTGGCAGAAGGGATGGTGGACATAGCTGCCATCACAGAAACATGTGCCAACCAAAACCAGGACTGGGACCTGATGATCTCAGTGTATAGAATTTATAGGAAGGATGGGGAAAAGGGAAAGGGGAGGGGTAGAGATGTACATGAAGGAAGGGATAAAGTGTGCAAAGGAAGAGGGGTAGTAGGGTAGGACAGAGGCCTTGTGGATGCAATTCCAGGACTCAAAGAATAGAATTCTCAGGATGAGGGTAATATACGGGGCACCAGCTCAAGGGGAAGACTTGGACAGGGAGCTGGTAGAGCAAATTAGGAAGGTGTGTGGGAAAGGTAACACAGTGATCATGGAGGACTTCAATCTACCAGGAGTGGATTGGGGTAACCCAGCCACCTCGAGTGCTAAGGAGCAAATACTCCTAGATGCCTTCCAGGACTGCTTCCTGGCACAGATGGTCACTGAGATGACTAGACTGGGGATTACACTTAGACTAGTACTGACCAATGGGGAGGGGGTAGAGGACCCACCAGCTGAAAGTGACCACCACTTAATGTGGTTAACACTAAATATGAGCAGGGAAGCGGTGGGCACAGTGACCAGGGTGGTAGACTTTAGACAGGTGGATTTTGTTAGGATGGGTGACATCTTAAAGGTACACCTAGATATAATCCAGACACAGTGGGATGTGAATCAGAAATGGAAAAAAATCAAGTTGGAGATAGTGGAGGCTACTGAGACATGTACTAAATCACAGAGCAAAAAGGAATGGCTAAAAAACCAAGCTGGTTTAGTAGGGAGGTCTTAGAAATGGTGAGGGCTAAAAAAGCAGCATTCAAGAAATGCACGAAATCTGGGAAAGGGAAGATAGGGAGGAGTATGCAAAGAGGTCTGAAGAAGTTACCAGGGGAGTCACGGCAGCTAATGTCTCCAGGGAATTGAGGCTGGCGCAGAACATCAAGGATGGGGAAAAGGATTTCTTCACATACATATGAGAGAGAAGGAGCTGCGAGGACCAGATAGTGAGGATCAGGAAGGATGGGATGGCAGAGAAAGTGGTGGAACAGGCAGAAGCACTGAATGAGCACTTCTGTTCTGTATTCATGAGGGAGAAGGAGGGCACCTACAACAGGGGTGGGAGGGTGGGCATGGGGAGGGGTAACGGATGGGGTGATCACTGAAGGTAGGCTATTGGAAGAGCTAAGGGCTCTGACAGTGGATAAGGCATCAGGACCAGATGGCATACATCCCAGGGTGTTGAGGGAAATGGTGGAGATCCTGGCTGGACCACTGGTGGGCCTATTCAATATCTCCCTGGACATAGGGTGTGTTTCACATGACTGGAGGATGGTCCACATGGTATCAATCCATAAAAGTGGACCAAGGGATGAACTGGGCAATTACAGACCAGAAAAGCCTAATTTCCATTGTAGGGAAGCTGATGGAGACAATATTCAGGGAAAGACTGGTTTCCTTTCTGGAAGGCAATGGGCTCCAGGACAGTCATCAGCATGGGTTTGTCTCTGTAAAATCCTGTCAGACTAACCTAGTTGAGCATAATGACTGGGTTACGAGGGAACTGGACAAAGGCCATGCTGTAGAAGTCATATATTTGGACTTCAGTAAGGCCTTCGATTCAGTGCTGCATGGGAGGTTGGGAGGAAAGTTAAGATACATGGGGTGGGAACTAAGATGGTTACATGAATTGAGAATTGGCTACAGGGGAAACAGCAGAGGGTAGTGGTGGGGGGAACTTTAATCTCCAAGGGTTGTGATGAGTGGGGTGCCACAGGGATCGATACTGGGGCCAGTGCTGTTTGGGATATTCATAGCGGACATCTTGCATGGCATCAGGAGTAAGATCAGTGTATTCTCTGATGATACCAAGTTGGGGGTGGTGGTGGACGATATAGCAAGTTGGCAGGGGCTGCAGGACAACCTGACTAAGCTGGTGGAGTGGTCAGAAGCATGGCAGTTGAGGTTCAATGTGAAAAAGTGCAAAGTCCCACACTTTGGAGCAAAGAACCCAGGGAGGGGTTACCAGCTGAGAGTCTGGGAGGGGTGCAGCTAGGTATCACTGAGTAGGAAAAGGATCTAGGGGTGGAGTACAGTGTACAGTTCTGGAGACCATACCTATGTAAGGACATAGACAGGGTAAAGAAGGTTCAGAGGAGGGCAACAAAGATGGTGCATGGATTGCATCACAAGTCCTATGAAGACAGGTTGAAGGAACTGAACATGTACTCCCTGGAGGAGAGGAGGGAGAGGAGGGAGAGAGGGGATATGATAGAGACATACAAGTATCTCACAGGGAGGAACAGGGTGCAGGAATACACTATTTTTAAGCAAAAAAGATGTTCCAGGACTAGAGGACATGGGATGAAGTTGGAGGGAGGACGATTCAGAGAAAACATGAGGAAGATTTTCTTCACAGAACAGGTGGTGGACAAGTGGAACACCCTGCCAGAGGAAGTGGTGGGGGATGAAACAATCACGGGATTTAAGAATGCATGGGATAGACATAAAGGAATTCTGGAGGTCAGGGGTAAGGGGCAACAGACTTCTAGGAAAACAAACTGAACTTACAAGCTCAAATGGGCAGACTGGGTGGCCATAGGCCCTTATCTGCCGACACTGTCTATGTATCTATGTATCTATGTTGTAATGGGAAAGATGAACAACACAGAACAGTGCAGGAGGGGGCAGCAAAGGCCAACAGGATGATGGGTTGTTTCATGAAAGGGAGCTCCACCAGGAGCAAGGAGGTGATCCTGCCTCTCTACAGTGCACTGGTCAGACTGCACCTAGAGTACTGCATGCAATTCTGGTGCCCATATCTGAAGAAGGATGTGAGAGTACTGGAATGAGTACAACGCAGGTCATCAAAGATGATCCAGGGATTGGAGGATAGGCCATATGAGGAGAGACTGAGAGAGTTGAAAATGTACACCCTGGAGGTGAGAAGGGATCAGGGGGATATGATAAAGACCATTAAGTACATAAAAATGATAAACAAGACATGCACTTAAGGGATATTCAGGCTAAAGAGGGAAGGGATACAACAGGGCATGGTCTTAGATTGCAGGGGGGAAGATTTATGACAGAAATGAGGAGACACTTTTTTTTACAGAGAGGGTTGTGGCATAATGGATGGAATGCTCTACCAGAGGAGGTGGTATCCTGTAAGGCAGTGGGTAGTTTCAAAATGAGATGGGACAGGATGAGGGGGGGTTGTTGGGACGGGGGGAGGGGGTCAGCTGCACACTCAAGCAGACTTGATAGACCAGGTGACCTATTTCTGCTTTCAGATTCATATGTTTGTATGTTGTTAAGTAACAGTTCAACAGATTTGCATGCATAATCTCCTGGGGTAGGTCTCTTGATGTGGCAAATTTTGTGTGAATCTGTTGTGTGGTTTCTGAGACACAGAGTGTCAAAAATCCTTACATGTAAATTTTTTGCTGTTTCTTTGTCCACCTGTATCTCAGAAACTGTTTTAAACTGTGGTCTGAAATTTTCAGGGTAGAAAGCCTTTACCTCACACATGTGACTTTTGCTGGTTTGGTGAAAAATATTAATCCTTTCCATTTATTAAATTATGAAGTTCCCATTATTTTCAATGGGAAAAAATAGATGTCCAGCACGAAAATTGATTCATTTTCACAGGATCTAATTCATTTTTGCAGGCGTGGGGAATTCTTGTTCAATCTGATGCCATTTTGTTCTCTCAATGAGAGAAACAAAAGAAAGAAAGCACATAAAAATGAATAGAATAAAAAAAAATATCAGAACATTGGTTAAAGGGACTCGTTTAGCTACATTCTGATGTTTGTTTTTACAAATTATAGTAAGAAACACCTTTTCTAGGCACCCAACATCCTGGGTGCCCAGTTTAGTGAGAGGACCACTTCTGCCACATTTTCTGTATGAGAACAGTAGAATTTTCTTGACTTCTGCAGCAGCATCTGGAACTTGCGCTGCCAGATGCAGGGTGAGGTGTGAGCTGCTGTTTCCCTGGTGTCCCCTACCCAGAGATTCTTCTTCAGTCTTTCCCTGGTGTCTATTTTCAACCCCACCTGATGCTGGTCCCCCCCATGGCTGAACTTTGTAACTGTAAGGCATTTGACTGTGCTACAAATGTAATGTAATAATACATGCTGTACAGCAATTTAAAGTTGGAAGAAACTCAAGATCCATAATGCTCCGCCCACACACACCCACACAAACAAGAAAAAAAAAATATTTTGTGCAAACGTGTTCTAGTTGTTTAATGCAAAGTTTAAACAATACATCTCACAAATAATTCATTTTACCAGCATGGTCTAATAATACAGCATTCATAACAGCTGCCCTGGAACAGTTTGGCACAGAAGGTACTCCAGCCTAAACGTGAATGTTGCTGTACAATAAAATGGAGCCCACAGGTTTGAGTAAAATGATTCTTGTCTTCGACCATCCATTTCCGTGGTGGTAGTTATTGTTTTGGTGACAATCATAAGCAGAATAAAACTGACTAGGTGACAGGAACTTGCTCACGGATTTATTGTCCAGTTTTAAGGATTTGCGCTCCAAATTCCCGAGGTAACTTGTGACACCTCCAGAGAATCATTTGCCATCTCTTTTTGCCAGTAGAGATGTGCAAGATAAGAAAGCCATTGGTGTATGCCCATTTTAGCAGTCATAAATGGGGAAAGTGCCTCAGTAGACTAGTAGCTCATAGAATGCCCCAGGCAAATCGGGGCCATATAACCAAGCTAAAGCTTGTTGCACCTTGAAAACAAATATGCTCCTCCATGTCTAAGAGGGATATCTCCTATGTGTGGTCACTCATCATTGCCTGACTTTGACAAGTCAACTGACCTCCCCGTGATTCAATTATGGCAGCTAACTAATTGGGTAGAAGTAGAATCCCACTGAAAACAATGTGTTGAATATCTGCTGGGTTGTTCTGTTCAAATAAGCAGTAATGCAAATATTTAAAAAAAAACTGAAAATACAGACCAGCTTAGTGGAGCTGAGGGTTGGAAGTGCAGGCAAGTAATGGGTGACCAGTAGGGTGGGGCTTCCCACAGTGTGTAACATGCACATGCCTCCACATGCACGTGCTCATGCCAAGGACGTGAGGGTGGGTGAAGACAGGGAAAACAGGCTAAACAAATAACAGAAAAAAAATGAAAATATGTACAAATTATTTTGAGATTAATCTGCCCTATAGCAACAAAATACATAGTAGTCACATTTATTCTGACATTCTGTGCTTGGTTTGCAACTCATGCCCATAACATACGTACAGCATACCTCTCAAACCTTTCTCACTGAAAATGTGGGATACTGACACTCAGTTTGTGTGAACAATGTGGGCCACTTGCCACCTTAACATGGCATGCATCCTAAAACCTGCCGATACAAGTTCAGGAAACCAGTGCCTTGATTTGTGCAAAAATTGGTTTACCTATGTAGAGTACTGTGAATATTTAGTTTAAAGTCTGAGTTTACAAACAAGATCCTGTCTGTGTGGGCAATACCTTTTCATGTATGATGGATGTGGGACAGAGCAAATTTGAGGGGTAAACTAAGGAACAGTTAAGATGTATGTTACTGTGTGGGAGAAACTCTGAATCCACCGACACCCTCCAACTCAATTCATAGGTTTCTTCTTAAATCGGTGTGCTTGTACTAACAAATACATCAAATTACTGCCTGGTGGCACCATAGCACTGCAAATCAATGCTGACAGGCAGTCGGCTGGGTGGTGCAGTCCCACATCTTGGTCTGCAGCAGCTCATTCTATTGCATCCATGAGGTATGCTTTTCTTGGTCAGAGTAAAGAACATTTGTTATTTTACATAGGGAAGGGATAGTACACCAGGGGAGGGTGGAGGGACCATTAGACTACCAAGATCTTTTGTTTTCAATTACCAGAGGGTGAATGGACATTGGGGAGGAGGAAGGGACCACTAGACTACCACTGTTTTTTTTTTAATTACTGAGATGGCAATCAGACATGGGAGGGAGGGGGGAGGGACTACTAGACTACCAGGGATTTACTTTTACATATGGGGAGGGTGATGGCACATTGGGGGAAGGACAACTACGCTACCAGGAACTTTTATTTATTTTTTATTAGGGACAGCAATGGGACATCGGGGGAAGGGAGGGATCATTACACTACATGGACATTGAATGCATGTTACAGGATTGTGTTTTGCTAAAGGATCCTTTATTGTGCTTACCTATTGACTACAATGGAAAAGCAAGATAAAGGATCATTTTGTGAAACAGGATTCTGCATTGTGCTAATACCATTGTAGTCAATAGGAAAGCACAGTAAAGTATCCTTCTGCGAAACAGGATCCTATTTTGTGCTGTTTTTCAATGTATTTCAATGGGGTTTTCCACTTTAGTTAATAACTCAGCTGTTTCTTAACATTTCCCAAATTATCAACATGGCCTTTTGGGGCCTGCCTCATGAACAATAGGACTGTCATTAAGCAACTACTACCCAAAAGGTGATTTTGCAGTTGGTTGGAAAAAATCACCTTTTGGACAGGATTTGTGTAATGATAGTCACATTGTTCATGAGGTGGGTCATAAAAAGGCTATGTTGAAAATGTGGGGTCAAAATATGTAAAGATATGCCCATTCATTGCAATTTCACTATGAACGCTCATAACTTTGGAATTTTTAAATATTTTGACCCGAAATTTTCAACAGAGCCTTCTTATTACTCCAGCTCATGTATGTTACAGTTGTCACTTTCCAAATCCTGGCCAACATGTTTTTTCACACCTGTGGTGTAGAATGGTGTTACAGTTGTGGGGAATTACATTTTGGCGAGGATTTGAAAATGTTCTGCACCGGGGGTGGGATAATAAGATGGCTATGCTGACAATTTGGTCACTGTAGTCCTAGAAATGGAAGTGCAGGGCCTATAGGGCCCTGGGTTTGCATAGCTACATACATATACACATCTATGAAGGGATGCGAGCGCAGGGTCTTCCTACAGACAAATAAGGATCTGATTATACGATCTGAAAAAGTAGGAAAATTCATTGCAAAACTTTTTATTAATGCATCAGTTAGGTTGTTACTAAACTGACAGAAGTAAGGTGGTGTAGTTCTTAACCTCAACACTCATTCCTCACCTTGCAGACACTGACAGGCCTGGGGTGTGCCTTGCTCAGCTCTAACGCTCACCCCATTCCTCCCATACTGTACCCATCTCAGCTTATTTACTTATGGAATGGGGTGAACATTAGGATGAAGACCACAAGGCACACACCAGTGCCTGTCAGTGTCTGCAGGGTGGGAGTGGGTTGTTAGGGTTGGAAACTCTAACTCCACATTTCCCTACTTTTGTCAGTTTAGTAAAAACCATAACTGATGCATTCAAGAAGTTTTTTTAAAAAAATAAAAATCTCTCTCTCTCTCTCTCTCTCAATATATATATATATATATATATTTAAGGGGTGCAGTGATGCCTCTATATTTGAGTTGAGCAGGGCTTTCTGTGTCAAACCTCAAATTTTGCACATTAATGTCTTTGCAATGGTTCTATGGATTTGCACGAAATGTGGCATATACAGTCTTGTGGGGTGGGCCTCTTGACTTGTTAAGTTTTGTTCTGATTGGATGTACATATTTTGAGATACAGATAGAGCAAAAATATAACAATTTGCTGTTTTTTCACTGTTTTTTTCTCATCACCTTTTCCTAGACAGTTTGGAATTTTGTTCTGAAATGTCTATGGTGGAAAGGATTTGAGCTACAGATATGCCTTTTGCTTGTATGGTGAAAAAATTTGAATCTGTTCCAAAAATATTAAATTTACCATTATTTTATTTAGGCTGTACAGTCTTTTGAATAACTTCCTGGGACGAAAAAAGAAATTGCCAAACAAAAAAAGGATCCTTTTTCATTAGGGGCCAATCCTTTTCTATCACAAAAAAATTCCTTTTTTTCATTTTTCCGCCATCTTGTTTTCCATTTAAAAAAAATACATTTCAAAACACCCAAAAATGACATCCTGCAGAGACGCCAAAACATGTAGCTTGCTCAGGGGGATGCCATTAGGTGCATTCTGCACTTATGTGGTGGAAATATGCCCCCAGAAAGTGTTTTTTAATTAAATTAGATAATTTTCTGTGACTCACAAAGCTTTTTTTTCATGACTCCTTTTTCCTTCAAATGAAAAAGGATCACTTGTCACAAAAATGATGTAGGACTGAGTTTTTTTTCCCATTTTTTGTGACTCCTTTTTCATTCAAAAAGGATTTAGGACTTAATTTTTTCCATGGTTCTGTTTTCATGACAACAGATCCTTTTTTGTTAGAACAATAAAGGAGTAATGAAAAAAGACAGGGAAAAACAACTAAGTCCCAGATTCTTTTCCATGATAAGGAATCCTTTTTCATTTAAAATTTTCAATCAAGCAAAAAAGGATGTATTACCACAGCAAGGGATTTCGGACTTAGTTGTTGGCAATTCCTTTTTAGTTTCAAGAAATTCTTTTCCGTTTCCTTTTTTTGTTTCATATGGAAAAGGATTTCTTGAAATAAAAAAAACCCTTTCCTGTGTTTTCCCTATCAATTTCAGATTATTCCCTGGTCTTTAGTGGCACCCCTCACCCTTCCATCGCTGTCCCCCTACTCTTTGAAATGTACGCTGGTGTCTAGTGGTGCCCCTTGCCCTCCGATTGGCATCTCCCTATACATATATCATATATATATATATATATATATATATATATCTGTACAGTGAAGCCCAACAGAATGAAGTGCAGCACTGCAGAATTCTGCAGTAGAGTTACTGCAGCAAACAATGCAGTTTCAATGGGAATTAATCCCTTTTGTCATGCAGTAAGCCTGTGACACTGTGCTTCATCCTGGTGGGCTTCACTGTATATATATATAGATAGATAGATAGATATAGATGGATATTGTTTGCGAAAAAAAATTCATTAACATACTAGTTAGGATTCCAGTATCAAAAGTAGGGAAACATCATGGTAGAGTTCCTAATCCTAACACCCCAGCCCCACTGAACAGGCAGAAACAGGTGTGGGGTGTGCCTTGGGGTTATCACTCCTAATACACAACTCATTCCATGAGTAAATAAGCGGAGATGGGTACAGCATAAGAGAACAGGATGAGCATTTGGGTTTGACATCCCAAGGCACACTCCATGCCTGTTGCTGCCTGCAGGGTGTGGTGGGGTGTTTGGGTTGGAAACACTAAAATGAAATTTCCCTACTTTTGATGCTGGAACCCTAACTAGTGTATTAACAGAGAATTACCTTTCTTTTTGAGATAGTATAATCATATCCCTATTTGCCTGTGTGAGTGAGGGGCCCATCATACATAATTTTTGAGATATTGTAATTGTCTTCTTATTTCCTCTGTGGTAGTGCAGGGTCCTCCAGACCCTGTGGTCACATCAGACAATAATGGTATCCATATTTGAGTGTGGGAGTGCAGTAACCTATGGGCCCAGCGTTAGTATCCATCCATAATTTTTGACATATTGTAATCATATCCTTATTTCTCTGTGAAAGCTCAAGGCCCTCTGGTCACTACACTCTGATCAGTCCACAATGCTATCCATATCCATGCAAAATTTTAAAGATACTGTAGTCGGCTCCCATTCCATGCTGTGTAGCACCAAAGAAAGACCTCACATTGCATTGTTATCCTATGGAAATTGTATGAAAATTTGAAACCTGTATAACTCCACACCTAATAAATATATTTTCAGCAAACCAGTAAAAAGCACATCTGTAGAGCAAAACCTTTGTACCCAGAAAATGTTCATAGAAGAATTGAAAGCCATGTCTTCTTCACAGTGGAGTGACAAAGAAACAACTGCATAAACCAAGGCCGGGAGATCAGAGGGCTGTGGGTTCAGTTCCCACATCTGGCACTTGGGTTAATATCCCAATACTGACACTGTAGTGCAGCATCAGAGGGGTGCTGCACTTCTGAGGTGCCGTCTTTCGGATGAGACGTTAAACCGAGGTCCCATCTGCCTGGATTGGTGATAGTTCAGGTGGATGTTAAAGATCCCATGGCACTTATCAAAAAGAGTAGGGGAATGTCCCCGGTGTCCTGGCCAAATTTCCCTCATTCACTAAAAAATACCACCAACAGCTTAATCTGGTTCAGTTTCAGTTGCTTACCATCTGTATCCCCCCCCCAGTCGCCCCTGAAAAAGGGACTTCTAGGCCCAGTGGGCTTACCGGGTCAACAAAATTCAACAACAACAACATATTTTACAAGGTTATCCAATGGGAAATGAAGGAAAATTTAAGCCCCAGAACTCCAGAGCACAGTAATCTGCTTTCACCAAACCAGCAAAAGTCACATCAGTGGAGAAAGCCCTTTGCACCCTAAAAATTTCTGATCAAAATTCCAAACTATTTCTTCAGTGTGAAGGGACAGAAAAACAACTGTAAAAAAATTATTTTTTCGCAAATTAAAAAACAGGATCATTTTGAGCTTTCTCTTTTTGCAATTTGCAAAAACAGAAAAAATATTTTTTACAAATTCCAAAGCAGGATCCTGTTATGTGATTCTTTTTTGCAAATTGCAAAAAAACACATTTCCAGGTGATTTATGAAAAAACTAACACCAGAATCTGATGGAATGGGCCCAGATTAGTAGAACAGATGTGTTGGTTACTTTAAAAAACATAATGTTTTCTGTTTTTTAATGTTGTTTGCATCACTAAGAAAAAACAAGATGGTGGCAACACAAAAAAAGATTCCCAATGTGTGACAAAGGATTACTCATTTTCAGCACAGAATCCTGTTTTGAGGCTCACATCTAACTTTTCATATTGAAAATAATGGGATTTTTTTTAAATGTAATACCTTTTGAATGGATTAATATTTTTTCACCAAAGATTCAAAAGATACATCTGTGACCCAAAGCCTTTCTACCCTAAAAACCTGAAAATAAAATCCCTAGCCATTTTTGCATAGTGGCATGACAAAGAATTTCACAAAAAACAGTAATTTTCACAAGTGTTGACACTCTGTATCTCCGCACTCACACATCCAACCAGAATGAAATGTGACACATCAAGAGATCATTGGTTCCTGATTGGGCATGCAAACATTAATGCAAATTGGTTGAATGGTTGCAAAGGTATTAGACTGCAAAACTTTGAGTTTAACATAGAAGTGAAGGTTGAACCTTTACTATAGTGGTGTGATGGCACCCCTATAATAACACTCCATAGCTCTGCCCCCACACATCTGACCAGAATAATACTTTGTACATCAAGAGATCTTCAGTCCCTGTTAGCACTTGCAAACTTTCATACCAATTGGTTGAATGGTTGTGAAGATATTAAAGTGCAAAAACCACAGAAACAGATTCCCCATTTGTGACAAAAGACTACTCATTTGTGACATAGGATTGCCCATTTGTGATGCAGAATCCTGTTCTGAGGCTCACATCTAACTTTCCCTTTGAAAATAATAAGACATTTTAAAATTTAATAACTTTTGAATGGATTAATAATTTTTCACCAAATCTTCAAAAGGCACATCTGTGACCCATGACCATTCCACCTTAAAAATATGAGACCAAATTCCCAAGCTGTTTGTGTACAGTAGCATGATAAAGAAAATTACAAAAAAATGGTAATTTTAACATTTGTTGACACTCTATATCTCTGCACCTACACATACAGCCAGAATGAAACTTGGCACATCAAAAGACCCTTGGTCCCTAATGGCACATGTAAAATTTCATGCAAATCAGTTGGACATTTGAAAAGTTATTGAAGTGCACATTTTCAAGTTTAACATAGACATAAAGGCTGAACTTTAACTATAGGGCATGACCACAGCCCAATAATACATATATATATATATATATATATATATATATATATATATATATATATATATATATATATATAAATATATATATATATATATATATATATATTTATATATGTATATATTTTTTCTTTTTTATGTCTATAATATCCCTGGTGATCAGTGCCATCCCCCACCCTCAGATCTCTCTTCCCGTAATATTCTTCTTGTTTCCGTGGTGTCTAGTGGTACCTCCCACCCTCTGATGATGGCTCCACCTCAGAGTTTCCCCCACCCTGATTGACATGCCCGTATATAACTATCTGTAATAAAGAACACCTTACCTTGATGTCTCTTTCCCTGCAAAAAAGGAAAAGGTCCATTGCAGATCTACTGCCCCACCTCCACCTGTGCACCCAACCCCCCCACACATACCCCACACACCCTCACTCACCTGAGTATGTCTCAGGGTGAAGATCCACTCTCTGACTGAAGACACGTCTTGCTCCTGGAACCACCGACTGCAATACGAGAAAGTAAGGTAAGTGCGGTTCAATGTATTTCAATGGGGTTTTCAACTCTGGTGCATAGCTTTGCCATTTTGGCATATTTTCACACCAAATTTTCAACATAGCCTTATGACACTCCACCTCATGAACAATGTTGGTGGAATTACACAAATCTGACCTGAAAGACAATTTCTCGGTAACTTAGTGAAATCACCTTTTGTGCAGGATTTCAAAATTTTCACTAGCCTTGCTCATGAGATGGAGTCACAGGAAAGGCATGTTAAAAATTTAGAGTTAAAATATGTATACATGGCAAAGTTATGCACATCCATTGATATTTACCTGCGCTCGTTCTTAACTTTTGTTGTTTTAAATATTTTTGCCCCAAATTTTCAGCATAGCCATTTCTTGACACCACCTCATCAACGCGACAGCTGTCATTTTCCAAATCTTTGCCAAAATGTGTTTTCTCTCCTCAGGCACAGAATGTCATTGTGGTGACATGGAATTATGTTTTGGCAAGGATTTTACAATTTTTTCTACCCGGTTCATGAGGTGGGGTAATAAAACTGTTATGTTGAAAATTTGGTTGCTGGCATCCTAGAAATGAAAGCACAGAGACATGGAGGAATGCTAGTGCAGGGCCCTCCAGGCCCTATGCTCCCACAGGTAAATAAGGATACTATCATAGTACAGTCCACTCCATTTATACTGCCCATGGTTAAAACGGACAATCGGCTACAGTGGGAAAAAGTCCAAAACCAGTTGCCAATTACAATAGAATCTCATGCTAAAGCAGCTGGTTACATCATTTGTTGCCTGCCTGCTAAAATGGGCAAATTCTGCCAGGTGTTGAGGGTTTTCACACCTGATAATCGGTTAGTAATTACAGTGTTAATTGTTTAGCTACTGCAAAGCCATTTTTTGTTTCTATATAAATGAGGTGTTACAGTACCTTAGAAATGCTCATTGTGTCTCTGGACTGCTCTAACAATGGCTGGCTAAAGAAAGGTGATGTCCCTCAGCCAAAAAAACAATGTCTTGAAAAAGATTGATGAGCTGCCCAAGATTAGCCAGCGAGAATTGATTCAACACCTGAGTCTCCCCATATCAACCATGGCTGATCTACTGAGGTAGAGAGACCAGCTCTTTAGAGAATAGAATAAGACTCAGAATCCTGATAACAAAAGGAAGTAAGAGGGCAAGGTGGGGAGGCTGAAGCAGCTATCCTCTGCTGGTTTCAAAATGCCCATGGTCAGGATGCATTAATCAGTGGCCTGTTGCTAGCTCAAAAAGCCCAGCAGCAAGCCACAGCCCTCAGTTGAGAGGACTTCAACCCTTCTGAAGGCTGGTTTCAATGATGGAAAGCCAGAAATAATACTGGTACACACGGTGAAAAATTAAACTCCGACACAGCCAGTGCTGAGCAGTGGCTATTGAATGTTCCACCAGGGGTATGAGCCCAAACATATCTTTAACTGTGATGAAACTAGGCTTTTCTATCGATGTGTTGGTTACAGGACCTTAGTTTTTAAAAGTGGGCCTCTGCTGGAATCTAAAAAACGAAAGGAGAGAATCTGTTCTCCTTTACTGCAACATGGATGGCTCAGAGAAGCTCAAGCCACTGGTTGTGGGCAAGTCTCAAAATCCATAATGCTTCCATGGAATTCATCACTTGCTAGTTCTGTACCATGCCAATAATTCTTCATGGGTGGCTGGCAACATTTTTGTTGACTAGGTGCAGACATGGGATCACAAATTGAGGCAGCGCAAAATCATCCTTCTGCTGGACATTTTTTCCTGGGCATCCAAATGTTGCTGGACTTGGAAACATAAGACTGGTGTTTTTACCACCAAACACCACTTGCCTCATACAGCCACTTGACATGGGCATAATTTATTGCCTTAAACAGTGCTATGTCCATGCCATACATGAACAAATTTTGGACACCCCAATTATCAGCCCAGAAATGAATGCAACTCAGTGTGTGAAGCAAATCACACTGTTGGATGCAGTGAGGCTTCTAAAAAGATTTATGGGACATGGTATCTGAGGTGACGATTCAGTGCTGTTTTAAGAAGGCTGGATTTGTGCCACCTGATGCTGCCCCTGCTGAGCAGCCTTCCCTGTCCAATGAGCCTGACCTAGCTGCCCCCAAAATGCAATAGTAGAAAAATTTAACTGTTCCCAATGGACTGTCTGAAGAACTGTTTCAGGAGCTGTCACCTAGGCGATAACAACACTCTGCCTGAAGGATATCTGGATGACATCCAGGAGTTGAGTGGAGTGTTTAAAGGTCATGTCAACACCAAGGAAGAGGAGGAGGACCCAGAAGCAAACAGGGCAGAGAGGAGGTGATGGTTACCGTTGTCAACATTTGCTCAGCCCTATTGATATTGTGTCGGGCCATTGAACAGAGTGCTGAGTATGAGCTGAACTGGGATATGCTACACAAAACAGAAGAGACCTGGTGTCCCTACTACCACAAACAGACTACCCAGACTCGGATTACCGAATTTTTCCTGAAACCAAAGTAGGCGTAGCACTGCAGTTCTGTGGCACTACTGTGATTACTGTGCTTTACTGTGCTTTATAAAGTTTCTGAGTTTTCAGTTTTTTTAAAACAGTTAAAAAATATTTGCAGACAGTACTTAATATGCTTTATATGCTTTATTGAGTGCGTTTGATTGCATGTTGGTAACTACGACATAATGACATTAAGTTTCAGCCCTACCTGAGTTCAGACTTCCTATAGAAGCTTGCATTTGGTTACATCATCCATCTCATATACTGGGCAAATTGGCTTCACAAAAACTTGTCCAGTATAACTGGTGGCCACTGTATATCAAAAAGTAAGGAATTCTTTGCAAAAACAATGATCATTTACCTCCCAATCATTTACCTCCCACAAGTCATTAGTCACTAGTGAACCTTTCTCTGAATGACTGACCAACCTGAGAAAGCTGTTAAGACTGCAGCAGTTCTATTTGGTAGCTCAGACATAACAAATTTAATCTTCGGGCTTCATGAGGGTTTACCAAAATTATAGTTGCTGAGTGCACTCTTAACCAGCTAAACATTGAATATTGGTTAGTCTGCCTGGTGGGTGTCTTGGTGTTGAAGCTGGGTTTTTACACCTAGAAGGACATGAGAAAGTCTTTTTTTTTCTTTAGTGGCAAGCTGCAAAATTGCAAGATGCAAACCATAAGCCACGTATGGTGCTTGGCAAGTCATTTTGACTGTGAATCTTGGACTGACCTTGCCAGGTGTATTGTATAGGGTCTTAACTACATAAGTATCTTTGTAACATGGCAATAATGGTAACACTGAAATCAAATAATCTAATTGGTCAAAACACATCAGGTGACACACATCCAACCATGCATTAATTTCCTAGATATGACCTGCTATCTTTCAAAGCAAGAAAATCGGGATCGCAACTCAGTGAAACTTGCAATCTGACCTATAGGTGACAATGTGTTTAAGAATACTGTTCAAGAACGTATGCATGTTAGAAATTTTTCCCAGAATGCATTACTGACATAAATGAATGTGAGGTAGGAATAGAACTGAAAAGAATGAAAGTGATCAGTACAAGTAGGAATTTTTGAAGTTGAATCAGTATTGTATATGTGTTTTCCTACATAATCCAAATGTAGCAGTTGTAATAAATTGGTAGCCACTACATTAATACATGTGGCCTATGCAACGTGCATGTTGGGAGTTATGAAAGGCACAGAAGTGAAGCATTTCTTCTAAGACATGAAGTTCTTTACTATACATGATTGTTGTGATTTCACTATTTTCCATGAGAAATACCAGTATACAACAGTAATCCCATTGTATAATTCCATGTTACAAGTGCCTTAATGACCTTGACAGGAGGTCATTTCCCAGGCATTAATGCATGGTGGTGGGAAGCCCTCTGTCTGTGGCCTCGGGCACCCCAACCATGCATTAATGCCAGGGAAATTACCTCCTGTCTCTCTTGTTAAGGCTTACACATATAATTATAATGTTTTAAGCTTTAAAATAGTGCTAGCTTCTGACTGTAGTAAAACTGTTCAGTGCTGTTATAACGATAATTGTAACCAAAATCTTGGCCATCCTTCCTTTTTTTTGTTGTACTTGAAGGTTTACACTTTGCACTGAAATGCTTCTGTCAAATGGTGGGTTGGCACTGTAGAAATAGAAAGTTTTATAATTTTATAATTACACATTATTTTGATAAATCAGATGAATCAGTGATAATGCATAGTGGTCAATATATTGTATAGCATGCATAGCTGTAATTTGTAAAATAACAAAAGCAAACCTTATCAGCTATTTATTTATTTTTTGAACATCTGAACATTTGAGTAGTGTCACTCTTTACTGTTGTACTCTTTGTTTCTATTTTTTCTCTTTTATCTAAGTGTAACCGTTTGATAAGTGTATAAACTGTACCTGCGGGAACTTAAGAACAGGATGGTAGAGGCATACAAGGACGAAGAATCATAATGGAAAACTGCAACAACAGGAAGACACACAGAGAAAGATAAACAGAGAACAGGAGGAATAGTGGAGCTGCTCTGAATAAAGACAAGGGAGAAGGACATAAAGGAACCCAATAGTAAATGAGGAAACTTCATAAAGCTGACTTTTTAAACACATAAGCAACACGAGGACTATTGCTGCAATTTCTTATATGTCATCTGCGGAATTTAAGGTGGGTATACAAACTTGGCATATTTGTAACAAAGCTAGTTTATTACTGTTAGGATAAAATGGTGTATTCGCTTGTTTACATGTTTACTAGTTCACTTGTTGATAAATATTAATATTACTGTCTAGTTGTATAGCAATTAAGTGGAAACATGATGAACACACATGCACAAGCAAAAGCTAATAGCAGCTCTCCCATATTTGAGGAGTTGCATTTTTCACCACAAAAACAAACAAACAAAACAAAAGTAAGACCATAAAGGATACATGCAAATCTATTCAAACCAAAATTATTGAACATTTGAAACAGGTAGAGAATGTGAACGAAAGATTCACTGATAAAACATCTATACCTAAATTGTTGAGTGGTTTACAGAGATATAATGACAAAAGTTTGGATGTAATTAAAAAGGTCAGAATAGATGGAAATGCTGCAAATCCTCTCAATCACTCAAATGAGCAACTAATCACTGATGAACAAGAAAAAACAGAACATAAATAATTTATTAGACCAGGAAATAATTATAGAATCAAGAACGAATTCTATTACTAATGAGATACCGGAAAATAATCACTACATAGACAGAGTACGGATATACTCAAGAGACTATAAAAAAAATATAGGAAACTAAAGGTGGCTCACTAGACTTGGGTAAAGCAAGTTGTGCATCATATCAAACTAGAAGTGATCTAGATAGCTAAGACCATTGGAAAGGCATCTGGAGGAATGTACAGAAACACAAATCAATTAGTATAGAAAATGGTTCTGATGATATTGTAGACTATAGAAATAATAAGGGAAATGATGAATACATACCATTTACTCTTCTGGGTAGTGACCTGGTGAATAGTATGAGGAATCCATTTACTGCAAGCTAAGTTATTATGGAATAATGTATTATATTTAAAAATGAAATAGATAATATTAAAGGATACATAACAATTAATACTGCCTGATTGAATGACACTGATTATAAATTGGGCAAACTATTACCAAAAATGGTCTCCTCATTTAGAATAATAAGTGTGGAAGGTGATATACACACAAAAATTAGACTGGATTTCTTGATCATAAGTATACCAAATACCCCAGTAAAAGTAATTAAAAAGGAAAATTACACTAAAGGGACCAATTGTGCCAAAAATATAAATAAAGGGAAGAAACAGGGAAAAAATAAGGAACAACTGAAATCGCAGAGCTGAAGGGGGAAAAGGGGAAGAAGGAACAAAAAATTAACTGTAATTAAACTGCACTAGGAAACAGAAGTGTAATCAAAGTAGCTAATAATAAAACCAAATGTGGCACTGGTAATTTATCAAATACAACTGCATACTTAACACTAGAGTCCTCAGCAGCCCAGTCTGAAGAAACAACAGAAGGACAACAAATAAATATACCTATTGAACTTAAAATGGGAGAATTAGAGGAACAAGTTATCCTATTGAGACAGACATGTAAAGCGATATGTGGACAGTATAGAGAGAATGAGAATATAAATACTGGAAGCTAAGCACATAGTCAGGAAAATTCCCCTCACACTATGAATATTTAAACCAGTAAGCAAATACCAGTTTAAAACATCATGGAACCCAAAGTTCAAAGAAAGCATCCTTTGAACACTCCAAAGCACAACATTAGCAATTTACCAGTGAAACCCTTTATAAGGTTCTTTGGACCCTCTAACTGAATAAACAGTATCTCTTCTGATTTACTGTCATTCGTAAGTTCATGAATTAGAATAGAGATAGACATCTCTTTTATTGATGAAGAAATATTAGAAATTAAACACACAGCATAACATGCTTTGGATGTATATTTTAAAAACCTTAGGACTGCTAATGCTACGTGGTACAATTAATGTAAAGTGCTAAGCAAAGGTTTTCAAATCCTATTTCACAACTGACATGCATTTACTGTAATAGGCAATATAACGCTAAAGTAAAAGCTCATGATTAACCAGTATGGATTCATCTGTTTGGAATGCCAAAAATTCTGAAGGAAGATTATTTCAAACTTAGACAAGCAATCTGTAATTTGCTAAGTAACATTCTGCATGTAACACTGAAAAGAAATGGGATTTTGAAAACTGTACGCCATGATGAATGCAGCCAAACTGACATCCTTGTTAAGAATAGGAAAATAACAGAAATATTATGGAAAAACAGACACATTTAGATGTTATGGGGTTGCATCTGGTGGATTTTTTTGAATAGAACAGTGATAAATCAATCCATGTACAAACTGAACAAACATATGATTACATCATACCTGTTACCAAAAATGTGTGGCTATTGCAGGGTATGGTGAATGACATTTATCCTTTAGTGGAATGGGTTATTCCTGCAATGATACTATGAATCAGGATGTTTCCACTGTGAACTCAATTGGAGAACCAGAATGCAGGTTTCAGATACTTTCATGGAACATTGCAGGAATACAGTAAAATTTTAGGACATTGAGTGGCTTAATTTTACTAGTAGCTCTGACATAATTACTATTCAAGAGTCATGGCACAACAAGACCCTTAACATATCTATAAATGGTTATCAGGTCTACAGTTCAATAGGTATCAACACTTTTTTGGGTAACATTATGTGAAATGAATGATTGCACCTATTTAGTAATTAGTCTGTATATTCCACCTTAAGGTTCTAATTCTTATACACACAATATATGGAACCTTTTTGAAGATCATATTACTAACCTTGTATATACACTTCCTGGGTGTGATCTTCTTTGGATGATATGAACTCAAGAATAGGAGAATATGACGGACCGAAGGACAACTCAGTATTGGGTGCTATAAATTAATTACCCATGAACCCTGCCAGATCAACATTAAATAAAACCACAAATAAATCTGGGACTTATCTAATTGAACTGCTTGATAAATTTAACATATACCCATTAAATGGAAGATTAGAGTGAGACAACAGGGAAACTATGCCTATTTTAAATCCACATATGTCTCCCTCTCAGATCTAGCACTATGGACAGGTAAAACTGAAATATGGAACAGTTTACACATAATACCCAGAGGGGAATGCTATCATCTTTCTATAATGTTAAGAGGATGGGATAAGGATTCTAATAGCAAAATAGCTTTACTGCTTTGAATAGATGAATTAAGAGGGAATAAAAAACATGTATTTACAATCTAGATGACCACACAATTACATCAATTTAATCTGCTCTGGAACCTCTACAAAAAAAGTACATTTTCCTTACTCAACATTCGTGAGATGTGGAGCAAATCTGGACAGATTTCTGATATTTTAAAAGATGAGTTATATAAGCATATTACCTGTAAAAATGTGAAAACTCAACTTTAGTTTGATGATGAGTGTTGAAAACATAAATCAAAAATAAGAAAACTAATGAGTGTGGCCATGGTAATTAAGGATACGTGTATTTACAAAAATCTAAATAAGGAAAGAAAATTGTATAATGCTTTTCTAAACAAAAAAGAGAATATCATTATGAACAATGGGAGAAGATGCATATAGCTATATCTAGTAAAAATGAAAAATGTTTTATGCAACTTGTTGCCAAGGGGGACTAATGATTTTAAGACAGGAATTGACTCTTACATCACTGAAAATCAATGGGTGTGTCGCTTTAAAAAGATATTTCTCGACACAGAAATAACAGATGCACCAATAACAAAAAAATGGGGATGGAACAGACACTGAGCAACTTATCATTACTCCAAAAGATGTATACTTTGCAATTAAAACTTTAAAATCTAAACAGGCTCCTAGGCCTGATGTGATGCTTGCAGTGCAGAAATATATAAATGTGGTACTGTAGAATGGAGTAAACCTTTGGCTAATTTCTATATTAAATGCATTAACAAAAACATCATCCCTGATTCCTAGAAGGGTTCAACAAAAGTTCCAATACATAAAAAGGGGAACCTTCAAGACCTCACTATGTACAGAGCAATTAGTCTGCTGGATATAAACTTTAAAAATGTTTTCCAAAATTATACTTGAACATCTGATTTATCAAATTAATGTAACTGGTGAAATTGATGAAGCCCAGTCAGGATTAAGGAAAGGGTACTCCAAAATGCATAATTGTTACACGTTGTATTATCTAATTGAAAAATATACACCGATAAGAAAAACTATATGCATGTTTCATAGATTTCTCTTTGCATTTGACATGATATCCAGAAAAATCTTATGGACCTTAATGCTTGAGAGAGAGTTATACAACCTTGCTTAGCCAATATCATTGCTAATTTATATAGAAACACCTGGGCAACTATAAGATTAAATCACACTGGCCACAAGTCTGCTCCCTTTAAGACTAATAAGGGAGTCAGACAAGGCTGTGTGCTTGCTTCGACACTATTTAATCATTATATTGAGCCTATATTAAAACAATTAGATAATTTGCAGTCTGACTCCCTTAAGATCATTGACACTAGTTGTTCATCACTCTCTTATGCAAATAGTTTAGTAATGCTTTGATTAACAAGTGGAGAATTGCAAAAAAAAAAAACTGGATATGCTATTCTTGTTAGCTAACAAATATAAACTCAACACTAATTATTCTAAAACTGAAACTATGATTTTTAGCCGGGGTAAAGATAGTACTAAATGGAAAATTGGTTAGCGGTCTTTAGAAACAATAAATTCTTCTGTTTATTTAGGCATAACTTTTATGAATACAGGATCATGGACTAAACATAACAATAAAATCTTAAACACTGGTAAGAAAACTGCACTGGGTCTCATCAGGTTCAACTACATGTATGGGGGTCTTACTATTCAGCCTCTTATTAGGGCAATTAATTCTAAAATCATTATGCATATCCTTTATGGCACTGAAATTTGGAATACTAAACACAACGAAAAACCAATATACCTGTTCTCAAACTTGCAAACTACTCTTGGTGTACCTACCTCATGTCTAGTGATATATTTAAGAGCAGAACTGGGTATCATAAACATCAACTCACTCTATGATGCTAGAAAGATAAACTATTGGATACATCTATTTAGACCTTTTACAAATAGACTTCCAAAAAAGTGGCTACTTGAAAAACAAAAATGGATTAATAATGATTGCAGCCCTAAAAATTGGCTTAAAGATTTAAACAGCCTTTTTTCTAAATATAACTTAACTTTTCTGGAAAATACATCCAAAGGTGTATAAGTATTAGCATTAAATACAAAAAAATATATTAGAAATTTAATATATCATTATTGGAACAAGACAGACCTGGAGAAAATCTCACATACAACATATTCAATGTGGTACACAGAAAATATATATATTCAGTAAAATATAAGTACTATTTGGACGTGCTGCATGACCCAGATCTACACAGAATTTATTTAAGAGCTAAATTAGAATTGCTTGACAACAATCTTCTGAGAGCCAGATATAGTAAACACACATTAGGACCAAATTGCCATTGACAGTATAGTGAAATAGAAGATCTTCCACACATGTTATGGTAGTGTATATGGTACAACATGACAAGAGATTACTGATTAGGACCATTTATATCTACATGCGGTATATGTGATAAAAATGAATTGACTGTGATTTTGATGACCACCGAAGATGAATGGGCAATAAACAGGATCACACCATATCTGACCATCAATCTTGAGCTAAAATATGGGAAATGTGAACTTCAATAAGCACTGTTTCTGGCATAGAGTATATTAGAACTAGTGACCTTTTCTTGCCTCTTTTATTAAGTAAATTTTAAATTCAATTTAATATGAATATTTAATTGTGTGAGACTGTGTTGAAATAATATTATATGTGTAAAAGTGTTGTTATGTCTATGCTTTTAATCTTTTGTAATGACTATAACAGTCTAACAATAACATTTTCTACTACTAAATCATCTGGGCTGTAGCCAAATTCAAAGAAATCCCATTCAAACCAATGGGGAAAAAAACTACAAAAAATTCACTTTTTCACTATGCTGATCACAGAAACTGCACATCCAGCCAGAACAAAACTTGGCACATCCAGAAATCTACCACACATGACCCCACATGCAAAATGTTATGAAAATCCATTGAACAGTTGAGAAGATATTAAAGTGCAAAATTTTGGGTTTAACATAGAAAGCCTAGTTCAACCATACATTTAGTGGTGCTACCATGCCACTATAATACATACATATTTATGCAATGCCTGTGAGGATAAAAAACAACAAATATTTGTGAAATTCTCAGGCTGGTCAGACCTACAGTGAGAATATCACATTTATCCTCACTGTAGGTGATTTATCCACACAGTAGGTCCAACACAATCACAAACAACACTTGACCACAACTGTTCACAGAGGTTTGATTGGTGGGAGCTAGCAGCTCTAGCAGCACAATCTGAATTCACCTGCTCACTTGCATGCCAGCTCCCACTTGGCAGTTTAATTTCTGTCCTGCACCACACAGAACACTTTCACTTTCTCCCTGTATCTTTCTGCAATTTTTCATACAGAAAATTGAAAGTCTGCCTCAAAACATTGCAGTCCATCGTTACTTTACTCCCACTGTCAATCCAACAGGAACTAGAAAACTCCCCCTGTCTTACCTCCCTCCACTTCCCCACCATGAAGTACAGCTCTCCCCAACCAGCACTCTGTTATTCAACATGTCGGCAACCAAGTTCCATTCCCTGGCTGAGATGGCTTGCTCATCTGCCACAGTCACCTCACCAGCATGCAGAACCACATGACTCACCAGGATCAGCTGAAAACACAATGTGATGCACTGATGCACATGAAAGCATCACAGAAACCCCACTCTGTCATCCTGAAAAGCGCTCAACCATCCAAACACAAACAAAACACAGCAATTACCCAACCAGAAAACAAAAACTAAAGTCATAAAAAAAAAAAAACAGTAGGTCACATTGCATTAATTGGATATGCCATGGCCCTACCAGAAATGTTACTGACATTCACTTTGATGTGATAAGGGTGAGTAGTTTTAGTCGCAGACAAATAACAGCGACTAAAACACTGCCCCAAGTCACTACAGTAACCAACAACAGATCGACTGCTACAAACAGAGATGGTTGGTACATTCAAAGTATAAAACAAAAAACAAAAAATAAAAATATTTTATGTAGGGGGCTGTGCACCTCCCAACTTAAATATTTTCAACTCGGGGTGGAGGGGACTTAGAAAAAAAAACTCAAGGATGAACAAAAATTGTATCTCACCACAGGTCCTTTGGCTCCATTGGCAGTGGCTCTAGCCACTACACCAAACACATGGCCACACTGCTCCTCATATCTTTCTCTAGTGAGTCCATCTCACTGCTACATTCACTCTAACCCACTCCTTGGCATTCTTCACCACTCGCTCATTTTATGGGTGGTATTATTGAGTCACTCATATTAAGTTGCTCAAGAATACTCCCCCATATTGGGTGTTACCCTGACATTCTCAGTGTCAGTGTCAGTGTCTCAGCAGGTAGCACACTCACCTCTGAGGCTAGGAGATCAGTAGGCTGTGGGTTCTATCCCCACACCAGGCACTTGCATTAAATCCCAATACTGACACTGTAGTGCAGCATGAGGGGGTGCTGCATTCCTGAGTTGCAGTCTTTAAGATGAGATGGTAAACAGAGGTCCCATCTGCCTGTTCTGGTGGTGGTTCAGGTAGATGTTAAAGATCCCATAGCACTTCTCGAAAAGAGTAGGGGACATTTTGTATTGTGAAAATCAAACAATACTGGGGGACAATATTATGAAGTAGTTAAAGAAAAAGAATATTTTGGGGGAAAATAGTACTCACAATGCTTATGTGTTTGCCTCAACACAAGAACCACCTAATCTGGAGTCATGCAACTAAAATGGTCTAATAAAACTATGCTGTAGATCCATGTATCTCATGTAACCTACAGAATGTTACACTATATGTGAGACAAACTATGGATCGAGATCCTCACTCTAAGGGTCCACCCTGACCCACCTCCTCTCAGTAACTGTATGCATGTTTTCCTTTTTCCTTTCTTTGTGAATTTTTGTTTGTAGTTTTCTCTTGTTTTGGTCTTTTTTTTTTTCTTTTCCTTTTCTCAGGTTACCCACCCAAACAGTGATGCCACAATAAATCCTATCCGGTGCTGAGAGATGTACATTATCTAAATCATACCTGTGTTTGATTTGTCCCATAATTATCTTAATTAATTCATACTGGGAAATATACTGATTGTGCAGAACCCAGTGGCATCTCGCTTGCCAAATGTGGTACTGTAGGACACTACAAATAAGTCTAAGAGTACCTACCCTATATTTCTTCCAAGGCCCCTGATAGATGCCTAAAATGAGTACCTCATATGTCATATGTAAAATAGTAGCATCCTGTACCACACAACCCAATAGATTCCAAAAGTAAATCGCAAATGGGCAGTGAAAGTAAAGATGCTCCTGAGTTTCCAGGATCATGTTACACATTTCCTGAAGGCAATACCAATCTGTGAAGCTCTTATGCTTGTGGTTATCCCTTACCCTCAATCTATCAAATCAAGCCAGCTAGGTAGTATCCCATAAAAACTTAGGGGGTCTAGGGTCTAACAGTTGATGCGTGGAAACCTCAAGCTCCTGTGCTGTTCCTCTGAGAAAAGAAAAGGGTTCAGTATAATGTTCTAATAGAATTTGTTGATACAAAAATGGTCTAGAAAGAGTCTGGAAGTCAGTTATAGTTATTCTCCAAATCCTAATCTTTTCGAATTTATGCCGAACATAAGCAGGTGTGGTCAAGGTCTGAAATTTGAAGGACCATTTGTCCATTTCCAAATCAGCATTATCTGAGCAAACCAATCCTTTTCCCATGCCACTCAGTTCTGTGTCTTATTTCTGAAACCCAGTACTATGCTTCCATACCAAAAAATGGAATGGAAGAATACCAAAGAGTGTACCATTCCTATACCCCCAAAGGGATAGATCTATATAGGGTATTCAACTTGAATGGGTTTAACCGGCTCCCCCAAATAACCCTAAAAAATACATTATACGGTCTAGTATCCAAGGTATCAGGAGGTGGAAAGAAAGAACCCACAAGTAATAAAATTGGGATAATAAACATTTCCAATAAGTAAACATGTTTAAGTTTAGAAATATGGAGACCCTACCATACCTGTATCTGAGCTTCACATAATGCTAGTTTAGCTTCCCAGTTTACCAGTTCCATATCCTGCTGGCCGAATCGAAGTCCTAATATTGTAGCCTCTGTGACCATAGGCACATTACAGATCCTATTCAGGGGGGACGGTGTCCTATCATCAAGGCCTGACTTTTATGAAAATTAATTTTAGCCCCATCACCTCTGAGTATACCCCTAATATATCATATGCCTGATCTCCTTCTTCCTGTGAAGTCACAAATAAACAGAGGTCATCTGCATAGGCCATAATTTTGAAGGGAACCATCTGAGGAAGCAGAGTCATACCAACTAAATGGCTAGAAAGTTCAATATGTTTGATCAAAACATCAATGTAAAAGATGTACAACAGGGGGCTAAGAGGGCACCCCTGTCATACCACCTTCCTTAGCAGAATATGATTACTCAGGATCACATTCAAAAGTAAATGAAAATGTGCTGAACTGTATAGTGTATGTAACCATGCAATGAATTGTTGTGGGATACCAAAAAAAGTTAATAATGAGCACAAGACGTTATGGGAGATGTGATCAAATGCTTTCTCTTGATCAAGCATGATCACATAGCCATGCAACTGCCCGAAAAGCCCCTGTGCAAAGACTTCCTGTAAACAAATTAAATTATTCTTCATAATACAGCCTGGGACTGCACAATTTTGATATGGGGAAATTACTGTCTTAGCCACAGCAGTGAGCCTAAAGAGGCTTGCCCACTTTAAATGGGTGAGACCCATTGTCCCACGACCCAGGCAATAAGGTGAGGCTCAGCAAAGGGAGGAGAGGGGTGAGAGGGGAGGGGAGGGGCCAAGGAGGAAAAGGGGTGGTGCCAAGGCATCACAAAGAGGGAGGGGCATGAGAACAAAGGGGAAAAGGGGAGGAAGAAGACTGATTGGACAAATGGAAAGGGGTGAGGAAAGGAGCAATAAAAAGGGGCTGCACGCCAGAGAGAGGTCATAATTTGCTCCATAAGGAATTTCACTTGAGGAAGCACGTTCAGTCTATGGTAACGCCATTGGGCATTTGGATTTTACTTGAAAGTTAAAGGATGGAGTTTTAAGTAAGAAAGTAAGTAAAGGAATAAGGTTGAAAGGAGTTTTTTGGTTGAATTGGAGGAACATCAATGGGAGGACAACAGGAATAACAGAGGTAAGAAAGAAAGAAAGCGAGAGCCATAACATACAAAATGTAATGCTACTAGTAGGTGTCTGAGGCATGTTGTAAAAGGCTGTGTCGAAGTATGGTGATATGGGCCACTGATAACAGGGCAATGAGGCCACAGACAGTTGGGTCACGATGCAGCATGGGGGTGCGGCACTATGGTCGTGGTGAAAAAGGAAGGAAGTATAGTCAGAGCTGAGGGGAAAGCAAGAAGAAAGGCATGGTGGCTATGTGAGGCAGAAAGAAAGAGATATGTGGGTAGGGGCTGTGGGTGTGCAGCCGAGATGGAGCGGTGCCAGGAGGCTTGGATGGCAAAGCAAGGCGCTAGCAGCCTCAAGGTGGTGACCACCGGTGCAGAGCAGGGGAGTGTGTGACACAAAAAAGGGCTGAGAGAAAGCACGATGTAGAGGGGTAAGCATAAACAAACAGAAAGGAAAGAGCATTGGGGGTGGAAAAAAGAAGGCTCGACGGGCAAAAGGATTGGCTTGGAATATAACGACAGGAGAAGCTGGTGTGGGCTTGGAGGGACTCAGGCACAACTGGGAAGGCAGGGAATGAGAAACAAGGGAGCCCTTAGGGGCAGGCTAAGGGATTCAAATGATGCTGGAGGGAGAGTGAGAGAAAGAGCAGAAAACAAAATGGCACCCGACCACATGGTGATGGCTTGTGACGTCATCGCCACGTGGGAGGGAAGGGGGAGGATCGAACTGAAAGACACAAAGAAAGTGGATGAGACAAGGGCTCAAGGCCTGAGAATAGAGAAATGGGGACAGGATGGGAATGCAGGAACGGAGGCACCGAGCACACCCAAAGGGTGGAGAAGGGGATTACCGGGATGACACCGGAAGGAGGACAAAGAGCAGGAGAACAGAGCAAGGTTAGGACACCAGAAAGGCATGTTACAAGGGAAAAGTGCTGCTGGGGAAGCAAGAAAAGGGAGGAGGAAATACCGCCATGGGACCTGACCGCGTGGGATGACATATGATGTCATCGCCATGTGGGGGGGGGTCAGCAGCCCGGGAAGGGAGCACAAGGGCCCTGTAGTTAGACAGGGCATGAGGCAGAAATACAGCAGCCATACTCTCAGCCATACAACAACGAAATTCAGGGCCTCATCCTGGTACTTAGCCTGGAAAGACACTACACGAAGGGGAGGGTACAAAAATGAGTGGCTACCATGGCTCAAGGGGACAGCAGACCTAAGTTTTAATAAAGTCCTAAGCTGTGAATGGGCTTGTTACATGCAGCAGACCTGGGTTTAATCCATATAGCCTCTGTGTTTCAGAAGTTGCCGTTTTCTCTTTCTAAAGAGCTAGTGGCAGGAAAGGAAGCGAGCAGAGCATTGGGACAAAGTTTAAAGGGGCTAGCAGGGCCACCAGGCTGGCAATGCAGTGGCAGGGGGGGAAGGGGTTTTTAAAAAAAGAAAAAAGAGGGAGCATGACGAAAGGAGGTGTATGGAAGGCCGGGGTGACAGGAGGCCGTGGAGAGGAGACATCCCTACCAGGGCTATGGCACGAGGGTCTGTGATGGGGACAACAGCAGGGCACAGTAGAGGAAGGCCAGCAGGGGCTGGGATATAAAAAAAAAAGGGAGATGGGGACAGTTATGGCAACGCAGCAGAAGGGGGCAAATGAAAAGCTATGGATTATTGTGTTAATAGAAGTGTTGTCATTTTAGATATGGAAGAGAATGGTGCCAAGAAAAACAAAGCCCAACAAGGAGGAGTGTTTCAAGGTGGTGATGGATTTGGTAGAGAAGGCAAGTTGGTTACTGGAGGTGGCAGAGACGGAGGTGATAGAGAAGGGTACAAAAAGGAAGGGGAAGATGGGGAAGGGAAAGGAGACCAACAAAAGGGTCCACCACGGGTCACCACTAGGGAGCACAGTACAGTGATACAAGTGGTGGAACCATGGGCACCATCCCAACAGATCCCGATATCGGAGCCGAGTCTGGACAGTGCCCCTGGGCCAGGGACAGCAACGGAGCCAATGGTACCGATTTGCCAAACCTTTCCACCAATACCAGCGGTAGCGCCAGCACCGCCACAGACGAGCTGTCTACAAGGACCAGGAATACAGAAGGAGGGGCCAGGCCCCTCACAGATGATCCTAACAGGTAATCAAGGGGTGTCAATGGAGAGCAGTATAAAGGAATATATTGCACAGATGTTAAAAAACATGGGAGAAAATGGGATTAGTCAGTTTAAAAAGGCACTGGGGGAACTAAAAGGGAGGGAGGATGAAGAGAGGGGGGAGACGGGGGATAATCAGGGAGTACAAAAGGAGGTAGGAGCTCGGGGTGCGGCTAGCCAACCACATGCCTACAGCGGTAAAAGAGAAGATATGGAAAGGGTAATATGTAGATGTTTTTGTTTTAGCAAATGTGGATAGCATGGAAAAATATGAAAAAAAGATAGCTTTGAGAAAAAAGACATGGCAGCGGCAGTAGTGCTGCTAAAAAAGAAAGATGAGGACAAAACCTGGAAAGGGAAAACGTGGGAAAATTGGTCTATGGGCTTTACGTAGTTCACAGCCATAGTAAGCGAAAAGCAGACTGATTTAGCCATACCCTCCTAACTTATTCCCTCATCATAAAAAATGCATACAAAAAGGGGGGGCATAGTTGGTTAAGGTATGATGAAAAATTTAGGAAGAGAATGACGAATTTCGTGGATGTGAAATGGGATGCCAGGCACATAGATCTGTGGTTGGAAATTTACACAGGCCCAACAGACAAAGACACAGAAGGGGACAAAAGAGCAGCGGCGGCAACGAAGGCATGCTGGGGATACAATAGAGCAGCTTGCTCATGGCCAAATTGCCATTTCTGGCACGTATGTTCCAAGTGTGGGGGTCACCACCCAGTGGCCCGGTGTAGATACAATTGGGATAAGGGGACAGGCAATCAGGACAGTGTCCCTCAGACAGCCTTTCAGAATGGACAGAGTCCATTTTGTGGGCAACAGTGGGGGAGGGGGAACAGGGGGAAGGGAACATGGGGGGAAATGGCAAGTCTATCAATCACGACATCAGGACACATAAGGAGACGAGGGGGAGTGACGTACAGCTGGCACAGACTCCCATAAACATAGGAAGGATGGAAAGATGGTTGGGGGCATACCCAGATAAGGGTGTGGCAGAAACATTAAGGGAGGGTTTTAAAAAGGGTTTTAGTTTACGGTTCAAAGGCCGGAAGAAACAGATTGTGGCAAATAACTTAAAATCAGTAAGAGGAATGGAGGAGGTGTAGACCAAGAAAATTGGGGAGGAAATAAGGGCAGGGAGGATCGAAGGCCCTTTTGAAGCACTGCCACTGGCCAGATTGAGTGTCTCTCTGCTGGGGCTGGTCCCGAAAAAGCAGGAGGGAGAATATAGGGTAATACACCACCTGTCTTACCCTGAGGGGGACTCTGTTAATGATGCCATAGGGAAAGAAGACAGCAGAGTCACATACGCCACATTGGAGGACGCAGTAAGACTGATTAGAACGAAGCAGGAAGCATGGATGGCGAAAACAGACATAGAGTCAGCTTTTTGCCTATTACCAGTTAGACCGGAGGACTGAGACTTATTGGGTTTCAGGGTGGAAGGAAAGTATTACTTCGATAAGGCCATGCCGATGGGGTCTTCAATAGCCTGTGCAACATTTGAGATGTTTAGCACCTGGTTACAGTGGGTTTTTCAGAGCAGATTCGGGTACAGGGCAGTAGTGCACTACCTGAATGATTTCCTTTTCATTGGGGAGGGTAAGTTAGAGACTCAAGACATGCTCAGGAAATTCCAGAGATTGTGCCAGGAATTAGGAGTGCCCCTAGCCAAAGACAAGATGGAGGGGGCGAGTCGCAGTATTGAGTTCTTGGGTCTAGAATTAGATGCAACAAAAGAATTGTTTCGACTGCCAGAACAAAAGGTTAGGAAGCTGACAGAGTTACTGAAGGCAGTAAGAAACTGCAGGAGGGTGTGACTGCAACAGGCCCAGCAAGTGCTGGGCCATTTAAACTTTGCATGTAGAGCTATCACACCAGGATGCATGTTTACACGGCATCTGGCATGGGCTACGAGGGGGGCCACAAAACCACACCACTGGGTGGACATTAACAGGATGACTAGGAGGGACATGGCAGCATTGGAGCAATTTCTACAAGAATATAATGGGCACACATTCTGGCAGGAGGACTGGGTATATAACATGGATTTGCAGCTATATACAGATGCTGCAGGGGGTATAGGGATTGGAGACTACCTCCAAGGGAAATGGTTCTCCGAACCATGGCCATGGGGATGAAAACAGGGGGGGGTGACAAAAGCATCACCTTTTTAGAAATATTTCCGATATGGGTGGCGATGGTGGTATGGGGGGAGGACCTCAGGAATAGGCAAGTCACATTTTGGAGCGATAACAAAGCAGTCATGGAAGTATTGAACAAAAAGAGGACAAAGTCTGACACGGTCATGAGGGTCTTGAGCAGAATGGTATGGTAGGGTTTGTCCCTGAATATGTCTTTCAGGGCGAAACACGTCAATGGAGTGGACAACGTGATAGCTGATTGCCTCTCCCGATTGCAGATGTACAAGTTCAGGACCTTTGCACCTGCAGCAGAGACAAAGCAGACTGCCATTCCGGATCACATATGGGAGATTGGATTGGGGGAGCTGAGGCATTGTTCCACAACTCCTGGGCCCCTCGGACCCTGAGAGCATATGAAACCTCCTGGAGGGCCTTTCAAAAGTTCCAAGATCAGTATTACGGGCAGGTAAGTGGTCCGGTAACAGGGAGCAAGTGGCACAATTCATAGTTAAGAGTTGGAACCAGAGAATAGCACACTCAACCATGGGAGTGCATTTAGCAGCCATAGGGCAAATCTGCACATTAAGAGGGTGGGAGGACCCCACAAAGATTAACCTCATTAGAAGAATGATGCAGGCTTGGATGAGGGGAACAGGAAGGAGGCAGGACAGCAGGAAGCCGATAACAGAAGGTTTGCTGGTGCACCTAGTAGGGGCCTTACAGCAGATCTGCAGGTCTGCCAGAGAGACAACGGTATTCCAGGCATTATACGCCACTATGTACAGTGGGGCCTTCAGGTTGAGTGAAGTAGTGGGGCACAGCAAGAAGGTGGAAGGAGGGGGCTTACAGTGGGAAGACATGGAGTGACAAGAGGAGGTTATAACAGTTAACCTGCGGGAGTCCAAGACAGACCAGATGAAGCAGGGGAGGAAGGTGTGCTTGCGGGCGCACCAAAATATAGCCATTTGCCCAGTAACGGCCCTGTACGCATATGCGGCAGACTGGAAAAACCAAGGTAATGGAAGAATATTTTTACATGATGATGGCAGGCCTGTATCTGGGTACCAGGTGACAGCAGTACTGGGCAAGGTGCTTCAGTTTATTGGGGAGCCAACAGGAGTCTATTCTTCTCATTCATTTAGGATCGGAGCAGCCTCTATGATGTCTGCACAGGGCAGGGGGTTCGAAGCTATTAAAGAGAGGGAAAGATGGTCATCAGGATGCAATAAAAAATACATAAGAGAAGTACAATAATAACATGTTTCTTTTCTTCCCACAAGCAGGTACTAAAAGAAAGAAGAGGGGCGAGGGGGGAGAGAAGGGGACGGACATTGAAAAAAGACTCATGCTTACGCTTTGATCAATCACGTACATCCAAGAAGCTCAAGGCATGGATTTGCGGGCACTCATTTGTGCACTGGGCGGAAAGATGGGCGGCCCGGAGGCAAGGGGGGAAACAGCTATACTTGGATGTTGACACGATAAGGCTAGTGTGGAAAGGCCTACAGGGCATGAGATGGGCACAGCTGCTACCAGAACTGAGGGAAATCAGGAAGGACCATAAGCAACCAGACCTGATTGTAATAAACCTTGGGGGCAATGACTTGGGAACAAGGCCCTGGTTGCACATCTTTTATCAGACAGAGCATAATGGTAAAGTAATCAAAACATGGTGGCCGGAGGTTGAATTAGCATGGTCAGAAATCACCCCTAGGATGGTGTGGAGACAGGCAGAGAACCACAAGGGCATAGACAGGGCTAGAAAATGTATGAATTCGAGGGTAGGGAGATTGTTACAGAATATGGGGGAATGGTAATTAAACATGGAATCATAGAGGAGGTGTATGAATACTACAGGGGGGGACGGAGTGCATCTGTCAGGGCTTGGTTTAGCCATGTTCAACGCCGAGATGTCAAGTGCAATCGAAGCATGGATGGCATGGTGAGAAAAAAAAAGGGAGAGGGGAAACAAACAAGATTTGTTTTTTAGGGGGGAATGCCACCGTCCATCACAAGCGGGAGGTGGAATAATGGAAAGGAGAAGCAAGGGCGCGGTGTGTACGCCCATGGCACTGGCGCGGGACATAAGAATAAGAGGCCAGGATACCCCCATGATGTATGTCAGGAGGGAGGAAGAGAATGAGAAAGCTGGCTATTAAATTAAAGAGAACAATAAGAAACGATGTAATGTATGCAGGTAAGTGGAGATGTAAGTTATGGACAGATGATTGGGAACGTCAAGAAAATGTAAAATGAACTGGTGAATTATCAAATCATATCAAATCAGTAAAATTATTGCCAAGACTGAGCAACCTCACATTACTAGTCTGTGCCTTTATTTATGGGCTGGGTTCTGGGGACAATGCTCAGTATCATAGACAGTAGTTTTATGTCTACATTTAATAAAGAAATAGGTCTCCAATTCTTGATATCCAAACAATCCCCCTTTTTATGTAGTAAAACTAAAAAATCCTTTCCCATAGCATCAGGAATTTCCAGGTTACACAAATATCATTGAACACTTCGATTAATAAAGGAACCAGTAAATCCTGAAATGTTCTGTAAAATTGGGAAGCCAACCCATCGGGACCCAGAGCAGTGTTGGGCTTCAGTGTTTTTATAGCTGTTCGGATTTCCTCCTCTAAAATCGGCCCCGCCATCCCAGCAGTCACCCTTGGGTCGATCTCTGGAAAAGTAAGAGTAAAAAAAGTGAAGTAAATGTGATGTAATGGGCATGGGAGCTCCAAAAGTGGGCAGCAAATGAATCTGAAGTGTATGTAAAATGTCACCAAATTTTGTATGTGCCTGCCCTGAATCATCCCTGACCGCTTCCCACACTTTCTGTGTCACCTGTGATTGACAATCTTTAAAGATGTCCAGAGAAGCTTTCGTTCCTTGTGTGCCTGCGGATTGCTCCATCCATGAGGACTATGCTTTTGAATATAAATAATCTGACATTTCCTTTTTAATAGCCAAAATTTGGGTTGAGTGGTCCACTTGATCAATATTTTGACTGGTAATAAGTTGATAAAGGTGCTTGCAGTGTTTTAGGTACTGAAAATAAGCAGATTGTCTCTTCTGCTTTCCCCAATTTTTAAATATCTGGAAAATTTATTGGCTTTGTGTCCATCCACCAATCTCCTACTGAGTCATACTAGGCTACAAGCATAGCCCGGGCTAACATATTCTGTTTTATTCTTTGTTGTATATCATGGTCAGTTAGCAGGGAAGTATTCATACGCCAGTACCCTGGTCCTATATTATTGGATTATAACTGACCCAATGTAGTTTTGAGCCCAAAATGATCTGAAGAGGCAGATGGAATTGTAGTGGCCTTCAAAACAGTCCAATGTCTAGAAACAAAATTGTAATCTATTCTAGAGGACAGGGAGGTCCTATAATATGTATGACCCCCCCATTGTGTATAGCCCAAAACGTGTCTCTTAAATCTGCAGTACTTAGGAGATATTTAGTTGGTTAGTATCACAGCACAATTTAGGGGTATAGCCTGTCTTATCTTGTAATTCAAGTGGGCAATTGAAATCAACCCCCAAAACAAGATTTCGTTGCGTATGGAGGTATGGCTGGAGTAATCAAAAGAGTTGGACCCTGGCCTGTTTCGTTTGTGGGGCATACACCAGACCTATCCTCAAATCCTGTGAATGATAGGTAACATCTAGGAATAACGCCCTCCCTGGGTCCAACTCTATGATTTTGGTAGGTTGTACTGAACCCTGAAACAGGATACCCACCCCAGAGCACGCATCCTCCCCCAAAGACCAAACTGAGGAGCCCCAGACCCATGCCTTTCTTGCCTGATAAATATCTGCCTCCGAGCAGAGCCTAGTATCCTGTAAAAGACAGATATCTGCATGTGTATCTCGTAAAGCTTGAAATGTGGTGCCTCTTCGCCTATAGTTTTTTATACTGTTGGCATTAAGGGAATGAACTGTGATACTATCTGCAGCAACAAGAGGCATATAAAAAGGAATTTAGAGAAAACAATTATTTTAAGGTACATTTTTTTTATTCCTCGTTCTTTTCCATACTCTGATCCTATCTCCTATCTCCCCCTCCATGTCTGATGTTTCTTTCTGGGATGAAACAATGGAGGAGGCTTCAGAATCCTCATCCTCCTCTTCTGCAGCAGGTGTAAGTACTGCATATTTGTTGCTATCAGAGGGAAACATAGTGAGGAGAAGCTTGGCTTTTGGAATATTCCTCATAGATCGTCTCTTCCCTTTCACCACGGTGAACCCTTCCTCCAATGAGGGGGGTTGGGGAGGCATCTCTGAAGACTGTATGGAAGGTTCAGAGGGACCTGCTTGATTTTCAGAAAGCACAACCACAGTCCGTTGTACCTCACCAGGCTCTGTCCTCATGATGGTAGTTACTGCATCCGCACTAGAGGTATCAGCTGCATCCACAAGAGGCAAAGTGGACTTGTCCACCTGTTCCACATTATATTGTAAGGATTGTAGACTGTGCTGAAGTCCTGTCTGTTTTTCTTGTGCAGTATGCACAATTGTGTCCTGATTCCAAAGGGAACCTTTATTGTGTACTGACCATGGACATTGTAAGAACAGTTGACCATGTTCGTTGCATAGGTTACACTTGGGTGGGTTCCTGCATTGATTACTTGGATGACCCATTTGTAAGCAGAAGTTACACATTAAAGCCTCACATGCATTACACAAATGTGAGAAGGACCCACAATGATGACATGTTCTTGGTTGTCCCGGGTAGAAGCAAAAGCCTCTATCTAGTCCTAAGCAGAAGCAACTAGCAAGGTGTAATGGGCTAACTTCAGTCATCTGTTATTTTATTTTGATTTTCCACCCCCCAGTCCAAATATTTTCGGTATCAATGATAGGGGCAGGTCGATCCAGAACATATGCATATTGTTTGACCCAGTATAAAATATCAGAGACATGCACATTTTCATTCTGGAATAAAACTGTGATGAACTTCACTGCCGGCTGGGTGACTGGAATTGCCACAAATGGATCACATCACTGCGATTGTTTCACTGAGCCATATTTTGACCAAAACTTTTCAAGTTGTACCGGTGTATTAAAGCAGACATCAAACACTGTGTCACCAGATATATGGATCCGGGCAAAGATATCAGTAACCTGAAATTGCATAGATTCCTACAGAAGCCTACTTGCCACATACACCCTATCTGGAAAATGTTCTAGGCCTCCTCTGTATTTGATATGAATGGCATTTCTGCATTCCCTGGGTTTCCCAAGATTAGCAAAAAGATCAGCCATCTGTCATCTGGGATTATACTGTGGGTGACGGGGCAGGGGGTGAATGGAAGAACTTTGTACCTCCTGTTCAGGAGGTCCGGAGATGCACAATTTCTCTGCTCCAGTCTGCTGTCCCACTTCATCAGCCCAGGATGGCTTAGGTATAGACTGAGCATCAACTGTGGCCAGGTGCAGTAAGAGCTCATCAGGAGAAGTCATACAATTCATTACTTTGCCCTTATCTGGCCTTGCCTGCATCTCAACTCCTTCAGTACCCGTGAGTATAGGAGTTTCATCTAAAATAATGGTCTCAATGATAGTATTGTCAAAACAAGGCACAGTACCTGGTGCTGAAGTAGACACCGTGGTAGTCATACTTTCCCTGGTGGTAGTGGTTTTGGCCCCCGCCCAGTGATCGCTAAACACTGCCCGATATTACAAATATAAGTTTTCCTTGGTGTCCACTAGTCCCTCCCCCAACCTGATCACCCGCCCGAAATATAACAGCCATTTCCCTGGTGTCCAATGGTCCCTCCTACCACCCAATCACCCACCTGGCATTGACGTCCTAAACCCTGGTGTCCAGTGTAAACCCTCATCCCAATCCTCTGTATAGTAAACATAAACATTATCCTGGTGCCTAGCAGACTCCCCTCCATATTTCTGATCCCCTGTATGGTGAATTGTAAGCTGTTCCCTGGTGGTCTAGTGGACTCCGTACCCCAACAGGCAGTGCCCCAGCACTCCACCCCCTGCTCCCATCCCCAAGCTGGTGACCAGCTCAGCCTTTCTCTCTCACTACCATGGCTGGCCACAGACTGAGCTCTCGGTGAGTGCATACTGTGTACAGTACATGCTCATTAGCATTGGTTGATAGCTCAGAGTGAGCTGTCATTCAAGGAGCACATACTGTATATAGTATGCGCTCATTGAGAGCTCGGTCAGGGGCAAGCTGTGGTGGAGAGAGGAGGGCTGTGCAGGTCACCAGTTCAGGGATTGGATGGGTGGAGCAGGGCGGTGGGGCACTGTCTGCAGGGGTGGGGGTCCACTAGACCACCGGGGAACAGTTTACAATTCACAATACAGGGGATCAGTAATAGGGAGTCTGCTAGACACCAAGGTAATGTTAATAGTTACTATACAAAGGATAGGGATGGGGGGTTACCCTGGACACCAGGGCATAGGACATCAACGTTGGGTGGGTGACCGGGTGAGGGGAGGGATAGCTGGACACCAGGGGAATGGTTGTTATATTTTGGGTGGCTGATTGGTTAGGGGGAGGGACCACTGGACACCAGGGAAAACATATATGTGTAATATTGGGCAATGATCATCGATCACCGGGGGGTGGAGGCAAACCACTACCACCTGAGAAAATTATTTTTTCATATTGAGCAGTGATTGGCAATGGAGGAAACACTACCACTAGGGAAATATATATATTTTTTTATATCGGGCAGCAATTAGCGATGGTGGGGAGGCTGCCGCAGTACCTCTGCCTACTACTAGGGTTGCACAGAATTAAAGCAAGGTCTGGTTCAGTGGTATTTTCTCCACACAAGGGAACCCCACCAAAGGCCCTTGCTAGGAGAAAATGCTTTGTGAATGGGATTGCTCTGATATGCAGGTCCCCTCCCCCTCATTTGCATTGCAGCCCCCTCCGTACTTTGTCCTGGCACAAACCCAATTTGTGCTTTCAAACAGTGCTTTTGTGAATACCACTTGGGTGCAAAACCCAGTTTGTGTCACGCAAACTGGGTTTGTGCTGAGGCAATGATTGTGAATCTGGACCCTTATCTTGCTTGACTGCCTTGCTAACTGAATGTACCACCCCTGTCCCACATTAGTGCTTCACTACAGGCGACAAAAACATTACTTTAAACTAAATAATCAGAAGAAACAGAAACAAATAACACAAATCTGGTAACACAATTCCCTGTACAACACGATCTGAGTTATTTTGATTCAAAAAGCTTAGTTTTGAAATGGATCTTTATGGCTTATTTTCTCAGATAAGCATAGACACCCTTCTCTCTCTCTCTCTCTCTCTCTCTGCTCCCTCTTCAGAAGACTACACTGAACATAACCTCCTCATCTCATAAGACTCATTTCAGTACCATGTGACCTCCAATCCCATAGTACATTGAGAACCTCATCTGTGGCCCCACTTCACTGGAACTTCGCAAGGCACATTAACTTCATGAATTGTAGATAGTTTACAAATTATTTCACAAAGTGAATTATTCTGAATCCCACACCATTACATTTAATGCTGAATTATAGTCCTGAGTGGTAGTAATAAATGCTTCCCATACTCCCTTGATTGCTCAAGTACACAGCAAAAACCAAAGCAATACTTTTTTTCCAGTTTCAATCACACATGGGGTTCAATTCTCAAAGGCTGGTGCATGTTGCACTAATGGCAGTTTGTGCCACTTGCCAGTGCACCAGGAACTCTGTACTTCATTCTCTATTGGGTAGGGTCTCAACAGCAAAGTCCCACAGCTTGCTGCAACTGTGGCCATGTACTAAACAGATGGTGCATCTGCAAGGTTTGCCACAAGCTGTGGGTTGGTTGGGAGGCAGCTGTGCCTATGGATGGTGGCCAGCACAATACAATAACCAAGCACAAATTACTGTTGAATCAACATACATACATCCCCTCCCTGGTGTCTAGCAGTCCCCTCAATCCCTGATGTTCCCTGTATGTGGACATAACCAAACTCCTTGGTGGTCAGCAGCCTCTCCTCCCCAATCCCATATATACTACCATGTCAACACTGCCCTGATGTCCAGTGTTCCCCCTCCCCTTCCCTGAATGCCCCATCCAACAATACCCAACAGTCCCTGGTATTTAGTGGACCCCCACCCCTCCCACTCTGGCAGGCAGTGCCCCACCACCTTGCTCCCCATCCCATACCAGAGGCAGTGAATAGCACAGCCCTCTGTTCTCCACTATGGCTAGCCACTGACTGAGCTGTCAAGGAGCACATACTGTACAATCAGATGTTACAGTATGTGCTCCTTGACAACTCAGTCAGTGGCCAGTCGTGGTAGAGACCAGGTGGCTGTGCCAGTCACTGGCTCCAGGATGGGATGGTGGGAGTGGAGTAGTGGGGCACTGCCTGCCAGGGTGGGGGTCCAGTAGACCACCAGGGAAAGATATATGCTACATTATATGGGCAGATCGGAGATAGGGAGTGGGGGTTCTCTCGACCACCAGGGACAGATATATGTATATTTAATGGAGGAGATCGGTGATAGGGAGGGGCATCTGCTAGAACACCAGGGACAGATATATGTGTATTTAAGGGGGAGATTGGAGATAGGGAGGGGGGACCAAAGCATATGTTCCCTCCAGCCCAGGGGGGCTCTGTGGGTGGCACAAGCATCCTTAGACCAGCCCTGGCTGGTCTAGCAGGTGTTTCATTTTGGCAGCAATACACACTTCTGTGAATTCTGAAAAAGGGGATGGTGCAGCATTACACTGGTGCAAGGATCCCTGAACCATGCCACATCCCTTTTCATGCCGCAAGGATGGTGCAAGCCCCCTTTGGCTCACACAGCCTGCATTTGTTGCAGATTGCTTTTGAGAATTGTTCCCAGTGCATCTTTTCATGTAAGCCACGCCTTGCATGATTCCTTGTGGCTCAAGTCCCTTGTATCAGTCGGGGAAGTTTTGAGAATCACTCCCATTGTCTCTCTTTTTTGTCTTCCTCTTTCTCTTTCTGATGCTGACTGTATTGGTTGTAGCCTTGTAGCTTGTTCTCACAATCTTTCATTTTGGATACCAAGCAATTAAAAAAAACATCAGGTACCCAGTTAACAGTGAGCTGACTGTGCCTCCTGATTGGCCTCTTTCTTTCTTTCTTTCTTTCTTCATTTTTAGAAAAAACAATGTGCTCTTATTAAAGTAAGAAACCATAAAACAACTAAAAACAATTATCAATGGGGGACAATTCATATATTAGAAATGATCGAAAAAATCCAGCTGCCCCCCCTTGTTCAATCCTAAAGTTTATGGATTATTTTACAGAGCTGTATACCCATTTTGGCATTTTTTTCTTTCAAACATTTTTTGTGTGTGTTTTATATTACTAGTTACCGATTTTATAACTGCAATAAGACCCACAGAGTGTTGGTAGTTGTGCTACAACTGTGCTTCCATGTGTGGAAAACATGTGATCACACTATTCCCTGGAATGTACAGTTGTGGCACAACAACCAACACCCTAATGTGTCTTACTGCATACTTAAAACACATATTAACAATTTAATCAAACAAAAAATGAACAATAAACTTGCATTTTCATTGGCAGGATTTTTCCAAATTCTTGATGCAGTCTCAGTTCCCAATTTTAAATTGCATCTGGGTCAAAATAAATATAGAAAAATGTTTTAATGCTATTTTCAAATATTTTGACACTTCTGCAAGTTGCACCTTTACAGCAATACAATTACACATGGGTCATTTATAGATTAAAACGCATTCTGTCCTGTCGGCCGTTGGGTCGTGTTAAGCAAAGGATGGTTCTGACAGCATATGGCACTATTTGAAGGAATGATTGGTAATGTTGCTTTACCTAACATTGAAGCAGGCTAACAACTGTCTGTGTTCTACATTTACACAGAACACCAAATATGGTTCAGGGCTCCACTCTTGTTTAATCACTTTAAACTTGGTTAAGAGTACTGAACCAGAAATTCTTGCCAAACCATTTTGGCATTTGATGTTTTGAATTCTGTCAAGGATTGAAGAGCAATAAGATCAGCTCCATTGGTTGTGATTGTGTCCAATTAACTCTTTGGTCTAGACCCAATTTTTGGTTCTTAGCTCAGATATTTCAACACCAGCTCATTTTGTGGGCAAAACTATCCCCTGTCCAGCACATCCATCAGTATCTTACTAGGAAGTCTATTTTCTTACATTTTCATGACACAATAGGGTAAGTTGCAGCTCTGGATAGTATAAGTCACTGAGTTGACCACAGGCCATTCTTAACCCTTAGGAGGACACTGGGAATATAATAGGGTAGACTAAGTATATGACTAATGAAATGATTTGGGATACTTTCCAAAACTGAACTCATATCGTTGACATCCCATATCTCAAAACTATACACAGTAATACACTAATTGCTAGTCTTAATTTTTTCATTTTGTAATTTAAGCAGTGCAGTAAGGTAGTTTCTAGCAAAGCTGTTACAAAGCAGTCTGTCATTTAACTCCTTTATTTGTCTTTTTTACAGGATTTCCAATGATGCATCTACGATTTATTGCTCTTGAAATTTGTGCCTAGATATTTATATTCTTTTAAAACCTCCAGTTTATTATTACCAATCACCCAGGAGTTATCACTATTCCTGAAAGAACCACATATAATGATTTTAGATTTACTGATTTCATGTTTTGTTGTAAATCACTAAACTTTGCAGCTAAGAAATTTAATGCTCAGTGTAGCCCCATCAGAGTGTTTTAAAGGAGTACTTCATGATCTGTATAGATTAACATCAGTAACTCACATTGGAAAATTGTTGAAAGTGTGCAATGTTTATGTAATTAAGGGGTCAATTATGGAATTAATACAAGCATTAAATAAAAAGAGTGCCAACAGGCAACCCTGTTTCAACCCTTTATCAATGTTAAATGGTCTAGATTAGCTGCCATCCTTGCAAAGTCTTAACCTGGCTTTTGTATTTCAATGCAGCATCTAAATAATTTCTAATAATCTACTGTTAGTCACTGCACAAGTCCTCTATTTAGGGTCCTACTATCTCTATTTTTCTCTGTGCTGCCTGCTCCTACCTCTCCATTACCTTCCTATCTCCTGTCTCTCTTCTCCCCTTATTCAACATTCTCCTCACAAATTCCCTTTATAGTGCTCTCCTACTTCCACCACTCCCTGCCTTCCTGCCTTTGTTTTATTTTTTGCTGCTTGCTTCTACCTCTTCATTGCATCCCTAGCTCCTCTCTCCCTCTCCGTCTCCATCTCCCATTCACTCTTCCTCTTCCCCTTCCTACTCTTACTATCACACTTCTCCCCTTTCAATTCCTCCCTTCTCTTTCCAATTATGTTCCTAATTACTATCTCCCTCCTCCCACTCCTGTTAATCCTGATGTCCCTCCTGCCACCTTCCTTTCCCTCCTTACATCCCTCTCTCACCAACCGCTTTTGACCTCCCTCACTTTTCCCTCCTCCAGCCTCTCCTGTCTGCTTCACTCCCCCTGGCCTTCCGGATCTTCACTGCTTCATTACCCTTGCCTCCATCTTGCTTCTCTTAGTTCCCTGCTTCCCTGCCACCACTCTCTCCCTTCAAATCTCCCCTCTCCCCTCTGTCTTGCAGATGCATATCTGTCTTCATCCCTACTAAGCTCCTCATCTCTCTACTACTGTTATCCACTGGAGCTATAAAACCAAACCCAGGCCTTGCTTACTCCTCCCCCACTGACCTGCCCAAAGGTCTGAGAGTGGTGCACCTTAACATCAGGAGCCTCCTTCACAAAATTGATCTTCTCCTGACACTCATGATTAACCTTAAACCAGATGTGATAATCATCTCAGAATTCTGGCTGCCCTCAAAGATCCCAGATAATGCCATCTCCATCCTTGGCGACTCCCTTGTCTGACAGGCTCGCACAAGCAGGCAGGGTAGTGTGTTTATATACCTCTCCTCCTTAATCCAGTTCACTCCTGTACTCTCCATCTTCTTCCCATCTGCCTATGAGCTATTGCTTTTAAAAATCTCCCTCCTGTCTCCCTTCCTATCTTTATGGGGGGTGTCTACTGTTGCCAGGCCTCTCTTCCTTTGTGATCTCTGATTTCATCACTACTCTCACTGCCCATTCCTCAACCAGTGAACTCCTCATCCTTGGAGACTTTAACTTAAATTAGCTCTCCATGCAGAATCTATATTCTGCAATTACATTTCATCCTTTAACTTTTCTCAGTTGATCACTGAACCAACCCATCTCAACCATAAATCACTCAACCGTACCCTTCTGGATTGGGCTCTGGCCTCTCGCTGGATAGTTTTCATTTTTTTTTTCATTTCATTTCATTTATTTTTTACTGAAAACAAAAAAAATATGTGAGCAAAAAATTCCCATTTTCACAGATGTCCAGTGATGAATAAAATGACAATATACAAAACAAAATTACATAAATATATCAATAAACATTTTGTTGCAAATACATTAGAAACAATTACAGTCTCTGACAAAAACTTTTGTTCAAGCAAACTTTTAAAACCTGACACAATACAGCAAACAATTACATTAGATAATTGATTATATTGAATCAGCAATTCAAAATGAATCAAATTCTTCATAAAATTTGATCTAATCAATGGTAGCTTAAACTTCCTACTTAAACTGTTTCTAGTCATAACAGTGTGCACAGAGATGGGGAACATACTAACAACACTGTCAGGTACAAAACCTAGTTGAATCTTGTGCAAAAAAGGTTAAAGACCTATGTTTAAAGAAAATACTAAGAGATAAGCAACCAGATTCTTCATAAAGTGTATAATGATGAGTCATCCTAGATAGGCCAGTAATAAAACGTAGAATACTGTAATAAGTACTGTTAAGTTTGTTTAACATTTTAACAGTTGAACATGAATAAACAGTGGAGCCATACCTGAGTAAAGAAAACAAAAAACAGTTTGCCAATAAATTCCTAGACTCGTTATCAAGAAATATTTTGACACTAAACAACATACCAAGTTGCTGATGTAGGCGAGCATTCAAAAAATCAATGTGTTGATCAAAATTTAAGTATTGATCCAATATTATGCCCAAATACTTAAAGGTAAAAACCCTTTCTATTATATTACCAAAATTATCTTTAAGCACAAAATTATAATCTGTATGATTTCTACGACCACAAAAATCAAAAATGTGGTTTTAGTAGAATTAAGTGTTAATCTTTGTTTAATAAACCAGGAGTGTAAATTGTTAAAGACCCTCTGAAAATGATCCTGTAATTTTTGAACATCAATAACAACACTAAATAATACCATATCATCTGCAAATAAGACAATCTCAGTATCATTACATATTTCAGGCAATGGATTAATAAACAATAGTTTATTAATACATAGATAGTTGCTGCTGGCATCCTTTCGGATGCACTCACTGACCATCACATGGTTTACTGTGTGCACAAAATACACTACCCCAAAGCCCCTCTGAAACTACTACTGGTCCAATCCTTCAGATCCTTGGACCCGTCCTCCCTCCATGCAGATATAGCAACAACTGGCTGGTCTCCCATTTCCATTGCCACCTCTGTAGATTCTGCGCTCAGCTATTTTAAGACCAAGTCCTTGATTATCTGGGACCAGCATGATCCCCTCATGAAAAACAGTGTCAGAGGTTCCCACCTCCTCTGGGTCTCAGCCAAACTGATGGCCTGTCTGCCAGCACATGACCTTGCTTGGAAGGGGCACAAGACCTCAGGCTCCCATGTGGACTTGCTCAAGTACTGGATACTTCAAAATGCCTGCATCATGGTTATCAGACTTGCCAAAGCTGAATATTTATCCTCCACCTTTTAGAACAACATTAACCAACCCTCCAATTTCTGGAAGGTCATCCATGCCTTCTTGTACTCCCTGCCCAGTCCACCACCTCAGTCCTCAACATGAGCAATTCCACCATTTCTGACCCAATTTCTGTGGCTTCCAAGTTCAATACTTTCTTCACCACCTGTGCATTCTGTCCTCTCTCCCACCTCCACCTGCCCCCCACTCACTCCACCCTCTCTGTCTCTTTCTCACCTATCTCTTCCACTGATACCCTGAAGGCTGTGCTAACTCTTAACCCTCACAAGAGCAAGTGCCCAGAGGGTCTCGACCCCAGACTGCTCTCTCTCTCTCTCTCTCTGCCCAAATATTGTCCTTTTAGCTATCTCCCTCCATAACCTTTCTTTCTCCCTTATCTCTGTCCCTGATGCCTGGAAACTTGCCATAGTCATTCCCCCTTCCCAAAGGTGGCAACTCCGCCATTCCAGACAGCTATAGCCCCATCTCCTTGCTCCCCATCCTTGCCAGACTTCAAGAGCATTTCATTCTGGCTCAGTTCTCACCCTTCCTCAACTTTTTCTCCTTTTTCATCCCTTTTCAGTCTGGCTTTCTTAAGTCCCACTCCATCTCAATCTTCCTCCTCTTGCTTACTGGTTCCATTCTCTCTAGCATGGATCAGGGCCATATTACCTCTGCCATCTTTGTCAATTTGGCCAAAGCCTTTGACATCGTATCCACCCCCTCCTTCTCTACAAACTCAGAGCAACAGAGCTGTCAGCCACTAACTGGTTCCATTTTTATCTTATGGGAAGGACTCAGTCATTTTGAATAGGTATCTCTCAATCCCCCCCTCACCATCACCACCAGTGTCCCTCAAGAGTCCATCCTAGACCATTTACTTTTATGGGTCTTCCTCAGCAACCTCCCCACTACCTGCTCCTCTGTGACTATACATATGTACGCACATGACACTGTTCTTTACACCTCCGGTAACTCCCCTCTGATGTGGTGACCACTCTCCAGCTGGACTTCAATAAAGTTCAGCTCTGGTTTCACTCAAATCAGCTGTACCTCAATGCCAAGTAGAAGGCCACCATGACCTTTGGCAGCTGGCTAAGCTTCTGTTGGCTTATTGCCCCATCTCTCCACACCCTTGATGGACCACAATCAAGGATGTCACCTCCTTCAAGTATCTTGTGGTCTGGTTTGATAGACATCTCGACTTCTTTGGACATGTGGATGCCACCCACAAAAAACTGCACCCCAAACTGTGTGTGCTGTACAGTCATTGTGGTTGCATCCCCTTGTCAGCCTGCAGTGCCACTGTCCATAAAATGATTCTTCTGATCTTTGACTATGGTGACATAGTCTACAGTGCAGCCCACAAGAGCACCCAAACCAGACTGGACACCCTCTTTCACTCCTTCTGTCAATTTACTCCTGACTGGCCACACTGTATTCACCACTGTGACCTCTATACTTCCCTTTCACCCCTTGAAGCCAGACACCTATCCCACTGCTCCTTCTTTATCATGAAATATTGGCTTGGCTCTCTCCCCTCCTAACTCACCTCAATTCTCTCCCTCCCCCCCTTCCACCTCCTCCCTTCGCAACTCTGGATACCGGTTCCTTGCCCTACCTTTTAGGTCAGCCACTGCTGGACAGTCTGCTTTCTCCTACTGTTTCCCTAAACTGTGTAACTCCTTTTCCTTGTCCATCCTCTCTGCTCCATCCCTTCGACCTCTATCTTCTCTCCTTCTCAGTTTCATCTCCCCTTCCTGCCACTGCACCTGATCTCACTTCACTGCAACACTGCTCACCCACTCTCTCCCTCATCCTCTCTCTCCACTAGCCACCCTGTTTTTCTCTTTTAACCTCCGACCTATATCCTATATCCTCTCCCCCTCTCCCATAGCCATCCCTCTATCCACTCTGTTCCCCTTGCCTCCTTTCTAACCTCTGACCTTTATCCCATCTTTCTTTTCTCCAAAACTCCTCTGCCTTTCCCTCCACCTCCTATCTTTACCCTAGCCTCTCCTTATCTCTCTCTCTCCCCTACTTTCAATCTCTGTCCTCTCTTCTCCTCCCTAACCCCCTGTTATTCTCCTTTACAACCTCTCCAGTTCCCTGCAATGCATGAACAACCCTACTGTTCTAGTGCCTCATACACTGTGTATATATAGGCTGCTGCTCTGCCATGTCTCCTCCAATCCCATCTTCATCTCCCTCACCTTTCTCCCTTGCAAACTCACAATGTTCAGCCCCCCTTCCAATTTAATCATATGAATTTTTGCTTATACTGTAATGTTTTTGCACTCCATTGTTCTCCATGAATAGCTTCTAACATATTGTAACTTTGTATTCGATTGTGATTGTGTGTGGCCTGAATCTGTTATCGATTCTTACCTGTTGTTACTGAACTTTTACTATTTCTTTGTCCCACTTCCCCAGGACGCATATGGAAATGAGCTGATACTCAGCTCAGTATGCCTTTGTTAGTGAAACTCTTGAAATAAACAAAATAAATGAATGCACACTCAAGACTTTCTAAAGCATATTCCTATCTAATGGATCAAAAGCATTGCTTGAACTGATGAAGGCTGTGTACAACCTTTAGTGTCCTTTGCGCGCGCCTCTCTCTCTCTCTCTCTCTATATATATATATATATATATATATATATATATACTGTATATATATATATATATATCTCGACAAGACACATAGAAACACCGAATTTGTCAGCAAATAAGGAGCACTTTGCCCACCTAGTCCACCCCTCTGTTCCCTATTTTGCCACCGGAAAACCCTCAGTCAGTTTAAATGTTAATCAAAGTAACTTTTAAACTGTCCCCTGAGGACTGCAGTCCCTCTCCAAGATTGATGCAGGCCATTGCCTTTGTACAGGACCACATTCTCCCAGGTTGGTCACCAGTCCCCAATGTAACTAAAACCCCTCCTCTTGGCACCATTCTTTCAAACTCAAGTTAAAGCACCCGATGCAAAGTTCTCTATCCTCCCCTCAGCCATATATGGGCATCACTTTGGTGAAAGCCACTGATCATGCTGTCTGTTTTAGTCCCCTCCCCAGATCCCTGAACAATCTCTGCACTATTCCAGCTGTATCCCTAGCTAGGTCATTGGTCCCTGGGTGGACAATGCCATCTAGCTCCCACCCTTGCCCAGCAGCCCAAGTGTTTCTTAGGACCTACTGACCATCCCTTCAAGCCATAGCACCAAATAGGCACTTTACCTCCCTCTCCACCTCCCTGCCCATTCCCAAATCTATCCCCCAATGATTGATTCTGCCACCAAAAGCTGCTTCTTCTTCTTTTTCTGCTGGGATCCTCTGCCACCTACCTTGTGTTCCCCCCTTTGGGGAACCCCCGTATTCTCCTTCACCACTACTATGAATGCCACCTTTTGAAAGTTCCTTTCCTCAACAGTGACATAGGAGTTATGTAGGGGCACAGTTGGAGGAATGTGCCCTGCCACCCCCAACCTGTAGGAACCCACTATTGTCCAGATGGTTCTCCTTCTCCTGGGCATTCTCTGAGGCAGCAGTGGTGGACTTGGTGGATCCTCAGTGAGGGATGATACCATCTGTATCCTGGAAAGTTCAGCTCAGAGTCTAGTGACCTCTTCCCTCAACCCAGAGAGGTATGTACAAATGGGGCAGCACCTCAGTCTCCAAAAAGTCTTCCTGAAGACTACTGCTCTGCACCCACTGTGCTTCACCACTCCCATTTCTGGTTTATTTGCTTCCTTGTGCTACTTACTACACCCTGTCCCCTGCTTTGGTTCTTCCCCTTGAACTCCTTATCAGCCCTTCTATGTCACCCTACCCCTGATAGCATGTCTTGTAACTTTCCCATATTCCCTTGCTTCCTGTTTGCTACCCTATGTTCCTCCCTTTCTCCCTGCTCCCCCTGTCATTTTCAACTTAGATTATTTCGCCATTGCTGGAGCCCTTATTACTCTAGATAGGTTGTCCCTTCTATCCCCACTAGTGACCTTTCTTTTCTCCTTATGCTTTACCTGGGGTGTAGAGAACAGCAAAAGTGAACAAGTACCTTATATTAGTCAACTGTCATAGTCTTCTACTTCCCTGCAGATACCTGCCGACACCTAAGATGCCAGTTACCTGTTCTACTCTTTCACTGTTCCACTAACTCACTGGGACATGATCATACTGGGACATGCTAGGTGTGCTTCCTTTTATGCTACCCACTTAGCTGTTAAGGAAGTCCTGACTGGTTCCTTCTTGTTCCTGTTCCTGTTCCTGTCTCCTGGCTTCCTTTCATGGTGTCTGGTGCTTGTCCATGCCCCCTAAGATGCCTTCTCAGTCCCTTTCCAGCTATGAAAACCAAAATGCCTTCCAAACAGTAAAGGATTGCAAATCTTTTTGTGAGCCTGATGCTCCTCTGGGCTGGCACTTAGCTGAGTTAGCTGAGTTGAAGCAAGCCCTTACCACTAATCTTCTGCCTTTTGAAACTCTTAGGGAAGCCCTAATTGGCTCCCTCTCACTCCTGTTCCTGCCTCCTAGTTTCCTTTCCCAGTGATTGCTGCTGATTCCCAACCACTGAGATGGCTGCCTGCTTCCTTCCTGGTTGTGAAAACTAAAAATACTTCCAAAGAGTAAGTGGTTTCAACTCCTTTTGTGAGCCTGACACTTCTCTAGGCTGGCACTTGATCAAGTTAGCTGATTTGAAGCATTGAAGATATTTCAAAGAACATATATGATCAGTTCTTGACTAGCTTGGCCAAAAGCCCACCTGTAAATCACAAAAAAGTTGTGTCTTTTTCCCACATCAACAGATTAAATGAAATAGTGTATATCTAGTGCAGATCTTCATATGGGTGTTCAATAGTGATACAGTAGAAACCGTTTCAAGTGGATAGCTCTGTGGCAGAGTAATCATCCCTTTAAAGTGACTGTCTCAATTAAAAGGAGCAGCTTAATGATGAATTAAAATCAGATGGCCACCTGAAACACAGAACGGGACTCACAGGACTCACAAAACAAATGAAACACAAAGGGACAAGCACTGTTCATGATCACTACTCTTTTTGTGAATTAGTGCTGTTTGTCTCCTTGACTTTAAACTTTATTTTTTGACACCAATAAAAGCATTTTAGTCAACTAAAGCAACTTATTTGACAGCGCACTCCACCACTCCATCGCTCAGCTGAACAAGTCAGTTATTTTCTTTTGTTGAGCCTCCATGGACATGCTCATAAGGATCTCCACTTTCAAGTCAAACAGCTGCTCCCACTGCTGGATGCTGCCACATTGTAGGCACCAGTCAAAAAGTGGCCCAATGTGACCGATAGCTTCCTTCCTGGAAATGGGTGCCGGGGACAACTTATTCACATAGGCGACATCTTTGTCTTGGTCATCTGTGGGTTTTTCTTATGAAACCAAGTCACAGATTGCTTCTAAGGTCAATTCTGCTTCTGTTTTGGCCTGCCCATTGACATCCACAAAGCATTGAAACTCCTCTTCTGTGAATGTGGGTTGCACAATGTCAGCAACTGGGTTGTCAAGATTTTCTTGTGCTGCAGCACCCTTTTCTGGTTCCTCGACAGATGCACTTGTTTGCGGAAATCCAGATTTTTGAAAACAGTTCACAATTGTGCTGTCTTTTACAGCGGTCCACACTTTGTGCAGCATGACAATTGTATCAAGGAAATTCACATGCCATGCAATCTGTGATGCAAGAGACGTGGACCCACTGTCAATTATCCCGGCTACATGGTCTGAAAATAGAGAGCAGTAATGACCCTTAAGATTCTTTATCACTTCCATATCCAGGGATTGTATTAAACTAGTGGTTTTTGCAGACAAGAACTGAGTCTTTATGCGGCTAAATTTACTAATAATGTTAGAATGGTGGGCACTGCAGTTGTCCATCAAGAGTAGCACTTTTCATCTGGCATGCCTTAACTGTTTGTTCCATTTGTCTAGCCACTCATTAAAAACTATTGCAGTCATCCATGCATTAGCTGAGCTAACATAGGTGATTGGGAGGGTGGCCAAATCATTGGGGAGACAGTGGGGATGCTTACTCTTTCCTATGACCACCAGAGGAAGTTTTTCAGTGCCTGCCATGTTGTAGCAGCACAACAGGGACACATGGTCCTTTGCCTATTTCCCCCTAATAAGCTCCATATCCTTCTGAATGTGTCCCCTAGCAGGATAGCCCCTGTAGAAGACACTGGTCTCGTCTGCGTTAAATGTGTTGATGGGGGCAAAATCTGCAAGCAGGGCAGGAAGCACATTTTTTATCCACTCAGATGTGAATTTCTCATCTGCATCCATGCACTTGCCCTGCTCTTTTTTACAAATGATGTTCTGACACTCTTTCCACCAAGATACCCACTGATCTGTAGCCTCAAAATCTTCATGCTCTAACTGGGTGGCTATCTCATTTGCCTTCTTTTTTAACTCAGATCCTGATATGCAAACACCTTTGAGGCCACATTTGTAAACCACAGATGGTGGGCATCCTTCACCTGTGTGTCCTTACCCTCTCATTTTTTTTATTATAGATGGGTTGCTGTTGCAAAGCCAGTCAGACTGCAGTTCTTGTTTTTTCTTGCTGATGCATCTGACCTTGCTTTTTGAAATCCCAAACTGTGCAGCAACCTCTGCCACAGATGTGCCACACTGCTGAAGTGCCTCGATCACTTTTATTTTATCTGATAGAGGCAGATCAAAATGTTTGTTATTTATACTGCTGCACAGGGACCAAAAAACTGAAGGAAAAAAGAAATGGGAGACTCAGGAGACAAAGCAAACAGCAGATTTTAAGTGGAGATGAACAACATCTGCTCACCTCTGTAAGTTAGTTTCTTTTATACTGCATGCTACTGCTACAGCAGGCAGTAGCTGGAATGAAGTGATAATCTGTTAGTGAGCTGCAAATGAGTAGTGAGGCAGCTGAACCTAAGAATTAGATAACAAAACAGGTGAACTTAATCACCTAATCACTGTTTGATCGTCCTTGTAAACATAAACAGCCATCCCTAATATAGGGAGCAGCACTCATTGAATAGTACAGCCACTTAATCAGTGACCTGGAGGTCATCCCCTTTAAATGAACATCCCCTTTAAGTGTGTCCTGATTATGTAGCTTGCACTGTATAATCATATAACATGCTGGGGCTGATCTGTTGCCATTTGTAAGTAGGGAAATTATTATTCCTATGTTTTAATTCTCAGGTAGTGATAGAGAAAGTTTCTAGCTGTGTAGACTGTAGCCAGTATTTCTGACCATTCCTTTTTAAGGGCATGAAGAGCTTTAACTGGTATAAGATTGATACCAGGGGCCTTATTAGGATTGCAGGTTAGCATAGTCAGAAGCCCTCTTGCATTTGCTGTAAAAATGAGCTTACTGTGGAACTTTCTTTGGACTTTTGGAAGTATCCATCCATAAATGCAAAATAGTGCTCTCCCCCTCTGATTTTTGCTATTTGCTGCTCTGTCTTAAGGGCATTTGAAGTGAGGGGGGATGCTACTATACACTGCCTCCCAGCTTCTTAGGATATAAATGAAACAAAAACTTTTGAAGCTGCTGTATTATGTGGCCTCTCAATTTAACACTTGCAGGGTTGCAGACTGAACATCTGTCCAGCTCAATCAGATAGATTCATTCTAGTTCTTTCAGCAGCCTAGGGTTTAACTCAATATCTTGGAGCATACTGGAATTTCACTTATTGAAGCACTGAAGCAGTCATGGTCTCATTAAGCAGAATACAGTGTCAAATTACAGACAGTCTAGCTCTAGCTTTGCTCAACCACTTCATTCCCCTTGCCGACAAACTAAGTTTTAACCCTTGTTCCTATGGGCATTTATTGGGATCTGAGACCATTTTCTTATGCTTTTTATATTTTTTTCTATTCAACCTTTGTATATTTTCTATCCAGTGCTAGTGAAAGGTGGGGGCTCACACCACCTCTGTTTATCCACAGAATTGGGTTCAGTGTTGACTTTTCCACTCTGATGTATTTAATGTTCATAAAAGGTACATCTCAGACAGCACTGGACAGTAAAATAAGCTCTTTGTTTATCCACAGGGACAGCTACAGTGCAGGCTTCCCCCACCCACTGTGATGAATTGAATACTGATAAAAAGTGGATAAAGCCCCCAGTTTATTCACAGGTACCATGTGGGGCAGGCTAAGTACAAACTTATCCACATTGTGATGGATTTAGCACTGGTAAGAGGTGAGGGACTGGCACCACTTGAGCTTTAAACCTTCTGGTAATCACAGAGAGCTACAGTGTGGTGGAAGTGACAGTGCTTGGTTTCCACACTGTCTGTATTTAATCCTGGTAAATGGTGTGGGACTGCCAGAACTGGAGACTAAAGCCTTTTGTTTATCTACAGTGACAGGTACAGTATGTGACTGGTGAACATTAAGGGACTGGCACCACTGGAGACTGAAACCATCTATAAATCCACAAGGGCAGATATAGTGTAGAACAGACAGTCCAGGGTTTCCACATGGTGATTGATATAATGCTGATGAAAAGTGGCAGACTGACAAAACTAGAGGCTGAAGCCCTCTGTTTATCCATGTGGGTAGGTACAGCATGGGCAGGAGCAGTACAGGTTTCTCACACTGATGGTTTCAGTGCTGGCAAAAGTTAAGGGATGGTCAACACTGGGACTACTCTACTGACTTCATTTCCATAGTCTCTATTGGCAGACCATTTTAGAAGGCCACCACCTTCTCAGATAAAATATGCATCCTAATGTGATCCCTAAACTTGCCAGCCATGACCTTCAAAGCATGTCTGTATGTCCTGCTGAAGAACATATCCATATGTTCAATCATGTCAATACCCCTAAGAATGGGAAGACTGAGATCATGTCCCATCTCAGCCTGCTGTTCTACATGGAGAAGACGGTAACAACTACTAGTAAACATAAATGTGGATATTATCTGTTAGATCCTTCCAGGTATTCCTGTTTGGAAAATGTGACTTCTCCTTAACAGTGATATCTAAACAGAAAGCCCACCAGCAAATTTGTTTTTTATTTTTAGTACTGAACATATTCTCTTTACTGCTGTAGTAAATTTAAACACTGGATGAAATATGAAATTACTGATATAGGAAAGCTTACAAAATATGTCAGTAGGCATTTTATGTGATTGAACAGATATGCAGAATTAAAGAAATACTACATAAATTCACTGCCACTAAGTAAGTGACAGATGGGGGGATTTGTCAACACAAAAAGAGGGCTTGGTCTGCACTCAGAGTGGAGTAAGAAGGTCAGGTTTCCTGTGTGGGACAGTGGGGGTGTAAAAAAGTTGGGTTATCGAAAATATGATGGATCATAATGGTCTATAGAGCCCATTACTTGAAGCAGCAGTTTTGTCATTGAGGAAGAAAAAAAGTGTTGGAATTGACAACCATCTGACATTTTTCACAATCCCCCACTCAAAAATGAATACTGACACAATTTAACTTGCTGCAGTATAAGACCGCACCAAAGAATTCAGCTTCTATGCCAAGCTGGTGTTTCCCTGCTTGACATATGTGTTGCATTCTTTACACAGGGTCTTTATAGAGTACAGTACCACACTGCATTTTCTTGACATTATCCTCACTTTCATCTGAGTGCACCCTAACCCCCTTTCTGCCCTGATACCATTATATTTAGGGCTTGATTAAGTAAAGCTGTATCCAAATTTCCTCCCTGTGGACCAAGTGAAACTTTTTCAATGCCAAAAAAAAGACTAGCAATGCATTCTCTGGCCTTGAATAAATGTATTATGAGGTGGTATTATACTTTGCAGATTCTTGTGTTCTATGACTCTAACATGTTCACCTATTAGTTATGGGGCTATGTTGAATTTTGCAAATGCAGGCTAATAACTTTGGTAATATTCAATATTTTTACCATTTTTGCCATTTAAGTACAGCAACTCATGAATGTGACAGCTGTCATTTTTCAGCTCCTGCCCAAAATGCTTGTTTTCAGCCCAAAAGTTAATTTTGCAGTCCCTGCATGACATCACCTTTAGGCCAGGAGTTTAACATTTTCTCTGCCTTTCTTTATGAGGCAGGGTCATCACAAGGCTGTGTTGAAAATTTGGTGTAAAAATATATAAAAAAAAAAATTCAATATTTTTAACCCAGATTCCTCTCCTGCAGCCATATCAGCTCTGGCCAGATTTTGTTCCTTTTTAGGCTACAGCTTCTACTTTCAGCAGAAGATACTATTAAACAGTTTAGATTATCTTACAATGGTATGGGGCACTCAGACAACGTTCACCATCTCATGTTCGTCTCAGACTTACTGTATATATTCCTGCATAGTGGGCTATCCAGCCATCATCAGGTATGACAGTTTCCTTATTCACCCATTCATCATTGCACCTATGTGCAAAAATCCTCTAAAACTCTTAACATCTTTAGTAGAAACTGTTGCTTCTATGTTCTGACAGCTTTAAACCCAACTCTTTCTGTTAAAATAAAGAACTGTACTCTTTCCTGTGATGGAATAAAGTCTTGTCATGTTCCTTTTCTAATTTTTTTTACACAAAATCTGGCAATCAAAAAAGGAGTTTGTTTCTGAAACTTACGTTCATCATTGAACCAAGTCTCATTCACCTGACCTTGGGATCTCTTATCTCTGATAGGGTTTAATAGGAAGACAACAAGCAAAAAAATCTGGCACCAGGCTCCATTAAAACATTAAACATTAAAAACATATTTTATTTAAATATTAAAAACAGATCCACCACAACCCAATGTTCCCAGTGCAAAATAATAGAATGGAATTTGATAATTAAAATGTATATGTGACTTTGGATTAAGATGAAATAATTCCATTACATGATATTCCACACAGTGGGTTTTAATTCTGACTTCTATATTATCTTCGAAGTATGGAAACAATATTAACTTGCGAAAGTCAGAATCATAGTTATTTTTAATATTAGGGTGTGGGTCACTATTATGTTGTTGCACAGTTCTGTGGTATTCAGCCAGTGACTTGAGCATTAGTATTCCAGGTATCTTTTCCAGCAGATTTGTTATTATTAAGGCTGTAAAACTGTTTGTAAGCACTGTCACTTTAAGAAATGGGCCCTTATAAGGAAGAGGGAAAGTATTTCCAGTAGCACCTTGAAAAAGCTACAGTACAGGATGTGAAATGGTGATAGACTGTAGTGGAATACTGGGTTGTGCTATGTGGATCTTTTTTTAATATTTAAATAAAATCTGTTTTTAATGTTTAACCATGGAGCCTGGTTCTGGATTATTTGCTTGTGTTTTCATGGTTACCCACGTCCCAAGCATTGTGAGGAGCTACCATTTGTGTTTAGTTTTGATAGGAAGACATCTATTTACTTAACTACACTGGAGTAGAGTTGTGTGAAACTGGAAAATTTCACCCAGCAAAATATTTTGCAAAATTTGTGCATTCTGCAAAATATTTTGCCGGGCAAAATGCAACATTTTGGCCCTGGGGTGAGCAAAATTTCACCAAATAAATCAATGAAATGAATCACTCGCTGGCAGAATTTCACCACCCAAGGGGGAAATTTCATCATTTTTACCACTTAAGACTTTATAGACCCCCCCGGCCACTCACTAACCCAAATGTAGAAAAAAAGTAATTTCTCCCTGGTGTCTAGTGGTCCCCCCACCCAGCTGATCACTGGCTGAAATTGAATAAAGCCCCACCCCTCACCCCTTCCCTGCTACCCTCATCATGTTCTCCTTGTTAAAAATCAAATCCCCACTCTTGGGTGTCTAGTGGACCCCCACACCCCACCCTCTCATCAGTCACAGAGTGCCCACCTTGCTCCCCCAAGTACCCAGATTGGGCCACCAGCACAGCCTTCCACTCAACCTCCACAGCCAGCAGCCTGACTAAGCATTTCAATGAATGAGTGGGCAGTGGATTCTTGGAGTTTGGCTAGGGAGCGGAGTAGGGAGATGGGCTAGTAGTTGCCTGGGGAGGAGGGATCACCATCTTTGTGGAGGGGGATCACTTTGGCATATTCCTAGGCAAATGGGGCTGAGGATAAGTCAAAAGAAAGGTTTAGGAGGTGAGTTAGGGGGATTACAATGTAAGGGGAAGAGATTCTAGGTAGTTTAGGGTGGAGACCATCAAGGCTAGACTTGGTTGGGTTTAGAGACATGATAGGCTAATAGAATTCTAGTTGAGAAACTGAGGAGAAGAGGAAGCCATTTGGCTAGGGAGGAGGTGGGATTGCAGTTATGGTACATGAAGTGTCATTGGGGAGAATGCAGGTGGTGAAATACTTATTTTGGAGATTGGGGGCTGTTGATGGGTCAGCATGTTGGATACTGTACTCCTGAAGAATGGGTGTTGGGAGTTCAGAGGGAGGGTGAAGGAGTGAGCGTAGGTCTTTCCAGAAGGAGGAGGTGGAGCGAGAGAAAGATTGCAGGCGTGATTTGAAAAAGTTTGCTTTGGCTAGGCAGACTGCTTTGGTGCAACTATTTTGAAGAGCTCTATAGTATTGAAGATTTGTGGTGGACTGGAAGACTTTGAAACAAGTGCAGGCATGGTCACAAGATTTGCATATTGTAAGCAAATCAGGGGTGATCCATGGATGGTGGCAACATTTAGCTCTTATTGTTTTTTGGGAGGATGTGGACATTCCATATTCTAAGGAAGGTGTTAGTGAAATGAGTGAGGGTGGAGTCAATGTTGGTGGAGGAGAATATTGGGGACCAGTCAGCTGAGGCAAGGTCGTGGAGTAGGGTATTGATATTTAGTGTTCTGAGAGGACAGTGCCAACAGTAAATACATTTGGATATTTTTGAGATATTTGTGTTTCATTCTGGGTGCTGCAGTTTTTGCATATGGAGGTTCATGTTTTATTCCCTAGAGTAGTGTTGCACTGGTAGTTAAAGTAGTATGTCTTCATATTGCAGTATTGGGGTGTGCACATTTTTGCGTGCATGGTAAAATGATCTTTCCTGTCAGGATGGCTGGTGAGTACCAGGTCACATTTGATGGTTTCAGCCATACAGACTGACATGTTGTGCAGTTGTGAGCAGCAGTTCAACACAGTTGTGCAATCAGGAGTAGTAATCCTGTGTAGTCATGCTTTTGGTAGCAGTAATCCAGAGCACATGGAGTGAGCAACATCTTGGAAGAACAGTTGGGAGTGAATTCATGGAGCAGCATGGATGGCTTGGCAGCTGAAGTCAGTGCTGCAGTGTTGAAGAACATGACTGTTCTGTGAGTGGTTTTGAAGGGAGCTGGTGTAGTGCTTCTTATGGTAGGGCAATAGTTTTGTAGAAGTTCTTAATTGGTTTTGATGGTGCTGAAGTTGGACCTGTTAGGTCTGTAATGTGGTTGTGCTATGTGTTATTACATGTGTTGCTAAAGTCACTAGTTCAAGTGATATTAAAGTTGCTGTTACAGGTGTTATTAAGGTTACTGTTATAAGTGCTACTAATGTTGTAATAAAGTGTTTCTTGGGGTTTCTGTCAGGTATAAACAGGTTGTTAACATGTAAACAGCACATTATGTAAGTGGTAGTTGTTAACTAGTTGCATATCTATTAATTACGTACCATAATATACATTGACATATATGATGGCTTTTACAACTGGGTCAAAGGCCCAATTAGTTCTATGTCATCATAGTGAACACGGAATAGTGATCAGTATTATGGCGAGTATATATCGCGGAAAAGGAAATTGTCAATATACACTTATTGGCAAACCAACACCAGGAAGCTTAAGGTGTTTTTGCAGGGGGTTATACCCCCTGCACCCCCCTGATTTAGGATTCCTACCTCCATGGGGGTGCATGTTGGGGAAGGGGCACAATCTGGATGAAAAAAAAATTAAGTCTTGGAGTCAAAGATAGCTGCAAAATTCAAACCCTACCATCTCTTGCCCCAAACCCAGTACCTCTTCCCTATCCCTCCCTTTCCCCTCACCATTCCTCCTTTCCGGTTGCTTTCCCCTACCCTCACAGTAGAACTCGTCGCTACCCTGGCAGGTCGCCCATGATAATAGCGCCGTAATATGGGTTGCCGTTTGGACGGTCACCCATATACAGTCGCTATTATCACTGGATACCAGCCTAAACATTTTGTAAATATGTGTTAATATACATTATTACTTGTTTATAAGTGAATTAATATATATGGACATTGTATCTGCACATGAAAACTGTATCAGTTTTATTAATTCATATTGATTTGTCCCCAAGCTTTCATTTTTTGAATGAAGGTTCTTGCCTTAATACTTCAAAAGTGAGACTTTTCTAAAGATCATTTCTTTGAACATGACTAACTTTGGAATTGTTGCAATTATGAACCTATTCTTTAAATGAAAGCTTAACCAGGTTGTTGTTTTTTTGGTTTTGGTTTTTATTTATTGGGTAAGCTCACTGGGCACCAATTTTGTTTTCAGCAGCAGTCAGAAGGAGACAGCAAGGACTGTTTACAGACATTTCAGTATCATAGATAATATGTGCAATGGCAGAAATTATTCCAAAGTAAAACCGTTCATGCATACAATGCATTAACAGACCTGATTTTTTAATTTAACGTACAGGTGCAGTCACAAGTATCAGATCATGTTTCAGGTGAGACAGTTACTTTATGTATGTTTTTGTCACTGATGTATCTTTTAAGGGCTGTCTTTGAAGGAACACAGGGTTCCATTTAAGCAATAATGCCTGACAGGGTGTGTGTCGTGCTGGGATAACGTCACACCTCAGGTGATTGAGCACGAGGCCGCAGGCCGAGTGCATCCACCAACTGAGGCATGACTTTATCCCAAATGACACACACCCTGGAGGGCATTATTGCTATTATACAATGGCACGTTGTTATACAGAATAAAAACAATCATTTTAAAGATTTTTTTTGTGGAAAAATATTTTTGTTTTTTTAAGAGCAGATGAAACAATCAAGCAAATGGTCAATGTGCTCAAGATAATCTACATTGGATCACAGTGAGGCTGAGACTAGACATGTGATGTTGTACTGGGATAACATCATGGGTCCAGCCCAAGACTGACCAATCAGAGTCCAAGATTTTTGTTGCCATTGTACAATTACCCTTAGATGGTATGGGAGGGAGTTCCACAGTACTGGGGCTGCATACTCGGGTGAATTTGGGCTCATGTTAGTTTTTATATACGGGGTATGGAAGGAAAGGCTATTTTCCAACCATTAGCTTACATTCAGTGCACAGGAGCTGAGAGATCACTGACTCAGGTTAGCTGGTGAACCAGCATTTGAGACCCTACAGACAATTCAGTAGAGTGAATACTGAAGCCTAACCTCCAATGGCAGCCATCCTAGCTCCTATCCAGTTGTAAAATGCTAAGATGATTCCTATTCACATAAGGTTAGGATGACCATCCTGTTGTAAAGTACAGGAAGTGGTATACTTTAGGCTTCCACAGTGCAGCTCCACTCAGATACATGTATTTCCTGGTTCTATGCAGTAAACCAGATTTTTTGTTTGAAACGTAATAAGGTGAGCATCAAAGGTAAGGTTTGAGTCCAAGTATATATCAAAATATTTGAAGTAGAGTTTCCCTGGTTTAGTACTATTATTTTATGTTATCCAGTCCTGTAACCTCAAAAATCCCTTCCCTGACTAATGTTAATGCCAATGATATCTGAGGAAATTATATAAATGAATGTGTCATTTACATAGAGTGATACACCAGTTAATTCACATTTTGCTGGTAGAACATTTAGTAATTATGAGACCAGTAGGGAGCCTAAGATAAAGCCCCGAGGGACTGCAACTTGTACTTTTCCAAAGGAGGACAAGATCCCATTTTGTTTTACCATCTGTAGTCTGGCTTTTGACTAGTTTGTTATTCCAAAAAAGGTTAGGTTGTTTATCCCAGATTTTTGAGTATCTCTGAATTTTGCATGATTAATCAGGTCAAAAGCCTTGAGCAATTCCACAAATATTGTTCCAGTAATCCATTCTGCATCAGATGCACAGGATATATTGTGTAGTATCATTTGTAAGCTTAACCATTGCGGTAGCAGCACTGTGGTATTTTATAAAAAGTATGCTGTGCCCAAGAGAGGAGTCCATCTGTTCCAGAGAGCATTATGTGCATTTTGTGCATTTCAGTGTAAGTTTACAGGAGATTATAAGTTATCCTTCATGAATCTGCAATTTGCAGGCAATTTATTAGATTCTCCCTTTGACACCAAGACTACTGGGGAATTTTTTTTGTGCATCATATACGTTATCAGATATAAAAGAGTGATTGAGCAGCCTAGCCACCTGGCATGCAATGGAAGGAGCAGCTCTTTTGAGCAATTTAGGCTCACGATCATCAAAGCAACCTGACTGTCAATGTTTAATATCTTTTGGACAATTCTGAATTTCCCTGTTACCAATTTTAAGTAAAACTCAGGATAGGTGTTGTAAAACTCAGGATATATATTGTTAAATATGATTATATCTGTGTTAGTTATATGGGTAGCATTTGTGTAACCTTGGACAGCCCCTGAGAAATTATTCAGATCTGTGAAAAAAAAATGTTGAAGATATTAGCCATGAATAGCGGGTCAGTTTGTAAGTAATCATTTTCTACTAGGCTTTAAATGTTGAGGTTTGCTTTTGCCCTTAGGTAGCTCATTTATCTACGGCTAGAAATGTTTAAGTTGTGTTGACCAATTAATCTGAAGTTGTATGTAGTACTGACTTTTTCTCATGTTGGTTCCATTTTATGCTTATTCCTCAGGTTCCTGTATGCATAAGAGTCATTCTGTAATCCACTGTTCTTATAAAGAGCTACCTTTTGTCCCTCAGCTTCTTGATGTACAATTTACAATGTATCTGTTTAGCACTTATGGCTATGATTCTCATTTTGGTATAAGGGCATGTCTGTTTGCCATGTGCGGATGACACCAAGATGGGAGCAGTAGTGGATGACCTAGGATGGTGGAATTGGTTGCAGGATGATCTGTCAAAGTTGGAAATCTGGTCATATACATGGCAGTTGTGGTTCAATGCCAGAAAGTGCAAGGTGCTACATTTCAGGGCAACAAACCCAAGAACGAGCTACCAGCTAGGGGAGGTTCAGCTAGTCGTGACAAAGAATGATCTGGTGGTGATTATAATGGGCTCAATGAACAACTCAGCACAATGCAGGAAAGCCACTGCAACGGCCAACAAAATGCGTGGTTGTATTGCTGGGGTATATCTTCAAGGAGAAGGGAGGTGATCCTGCCATTGTATAGGTCACTGGTTAGGCCACACCTGGAGTACTGTGTGCAGTACTGGCACCCATACATGAAGAAGGACATTAAGTTACTTGAGGGAGTGCAGCCCAAGGCAACAAAGATGATCCAGGGACTAGAGGACATACCCTATGTGAGCTGGCTGAGGGAGTTGAACGTGTACTCACTGGAGGAGAGGAGAGGAGAGACAGGGGGAATATGATTGAAACCTTCAAGTAAATGAAGAAAATAAACAAGACAGGCACGGAGGGACTATTCAAGCTAAGGGGGGTAGGGACGCTTGAGATCACAATCTCATACTGGAAGGGGGAAGGTTCAGGAAGGAAATGAGAAGACACTTTTTTATGGAGAGAGTGGTGTCTGGGTGGAACACATTGCCTGCAGAAGTGGTATCCTGTAGAACAGTGGATTGCTTCAAAAGGGTATGGGACAGGGTAAGAGAGAGGGTCAGGGGAGGGGAGAGAGGGTCATCTGCAGTATAAGGGATGCTAGCTGCACACTCGAGCAGACTCGATAGACCATAAGGCCTGTATCTGCTGACAAATTCATATGTTTGTATGTGTAGAAATCTACTAACAAAGAATTTCAGAGTATGGTTAACGTCTGCACATTGGTCCATGTCAGACTAATTTACATTAGCCAGTTCCTCTAGAAATACACCCTCAGTAAATCTTGAACTATCCCGAAAGGTGATCACCTTGTGTGGAGGTTTCTTAGCATTATGTTTAGAAATACAGAAAATAAGGGTGTGGTCACTGAGGGAATTTGATAATGGCCCTGTAGCATGGACTCTGTCCTCCCTCTTAACCAATATCCATCCCAGCATGTACCCTGTTGTTTTTACAAGTCTGCTCAGGGATAACCTGAGTTAGACTTATTTTACCCACTTTGGTTTTATACTAGTTCTCAGATTCCCAATACCAGTTCAGGTTAAGGTCTCTAGTCAGTTCCACTAATTCACATAGATTGAGTTAGCCATTAATTCCAAGAACCTGTTTGGTCCCTTTTGGAGGATCATAGATACAGCAAACAGAAAAGTTGCTACTGTTTCCTAATGCTGGTTGGAGTGTGAGGTATTCAAATGTGGATTCCATGTGGAGTAAGTGGGGAAGGACCATCAGAGCAGCCAGTTCCTTACATAAAGTATAACTTCTGCTGGGGGGACTGTGGAGCACGAGCACCGAGCAGCAACTTTCATCAGCTCACAGAAGGTGAGGCTAAATCTGCCTAAATCCTCCTATTTGGAGCCTCTGACCTTTAATTTAAACAATACCAGTGGAATCAGTGACCCAAAATTAACAAAATGAGCAATCCAAAAAAAGAAAAGGGGCCTGTAGATGTTGGGAAAACCAAATCTACAGGTGGAGCAGGGAGTTCAGAAGTGACCATGTTGTCTGAGGTCAGGCTTGAATCGGGAGAAACAATTGCTACCCTGGGACACAAGCTGCAGACCCTAATAGCCTCAATGTCCACCCTAAGTCAAAAGGTGGACAATTTTAACGGCAGTGTACTTATCATGGAAACCACAGTGGATGGCCAAAAAATCGATCTCCAGGATGTCCGCAAGCAAGCGGACTCCTCCCCCACTGCATCCACCCTATTAGTAAAAGAAAGTCAGCATTTGAAAGCCAGGCTGGAGGCCCTCGAAAATCAGGCAGGGGTGGCTAACATCAGGATTGTTGGACTTCCCGAGGGTACAGAAAGAGAGATCACCTGATCCTCTCAATCAAGGAATGGCTCACTGAAAAACTTTCACCAGAGCCTTTAGAACTGGATTGAGGCATACAAAAGAGCTACAGAGTCAACCCCTGTGGTCATGCACAGAATCAAGATGCCCTTTGTACCCTGATGTTAGTCACTTTGGTAGTCACAGCCCATGACAGAATCCTTCAGTATGCCCAGAAAGCAGCCCCTATACATCAAGAGGACCAACAAGTTCACATATTCCCGGACATTAGCTATGTGACAAGACACTGTTGCAAAAAAATTTAAAGGGGTTAAGCGAGCCTTATGAGATCTAGGAGTGCCACATACAATAATTTTCCCCGCCCTGCTATGGATTGTGTACAGCAGTAAAACCTACATCTTTTTGGATCCCATTAAGGCTGGTAAGTGGGTGGATCGGAGGGCTGCTGAATCCAGGAGGTGCACAGAAGGCTCGGAAGATGGGGATGTTAAGGCGTTTACTTGAATGCCCCCCCCCCTCCGACTACAGATTACTGAACACTTTTTTTCAAAGGGGTAACAGTTCTAATAACTTTAATAACTTTAAAGCAGTTCATTTCATATTGATTTGAGGTTATTTCATGTAGCTTAACTATAGAACTGCTGAAATTGTTTAGAGACTTTTCAATTTTCAAGACCAAAGAGCTTGATATTGTATTTCATTATCAGTCGGAAATTGAGCATTATGAACAAACCTAAGATTTGTAGAGGTGTTCTTTCTTTGTTTTGTTGGGGGGGGGTTCTTTAGGAAGGAGATAGGTGGAATTGCTCTCATCTCATAGTTTATAAATCCTGTGCTGCTATTTTTTCAATATATTAAGTATTTTACATCAGGCTTTATTACATGGCACCAAATGTCCTTTCTTTGGGACAAGGCTTAATCGGACTAGAATTGCTGGACAATTTAATTACATTTGGACAGCCATGTTGCTCATGGGTTTAGTAATCAGCAAATAATGTATTATTTAATGTTTGCATAAAATGTAGGATCCTCCTAATGTGGTACCTCTATATGAAAGATGCACAGATACACTTTGATTAAGGACTGGGGGAATTTTGTTTCTTCTACCTTTGGGTGAAAATATCAAGTTTATTGGACTGTCTGTCATATATATTATTCATGTATTGTATATGGAAAAATGAAAAAATAAAGTATAAAAAAATAAAGTATAACTTCCCTTACATTTACAATCCTTCATGTGAACACAATAATTAGCATCTTCAACTTCATGACTGGCAATTGCAGGTTTTAGCAGGTTTCTGAGATAGCTAATACATCAAAGGAAGTAGAGCTGCAGCCCTCATTCTAATTCAAGTAGTTTTGTTGCTTGACTACTAACAATATGTATTAGCCCTAACCGTTTATAAGCAGCCCAAGTGGAGTCTGTGCATGCACCAGTTGCATTATTCAAGGTAGATGGTCCAGGATTCAGCTAAATATTAGCAGTAACAGAACTACTTCCCTTGTTGGAGTGATGAAAATATATAATTGTTTAATTTGTATTTGCTTGGTTAATTATTTCAAATTAAGGATGTAATTTCTGAATTGGAGATGTAATGCTGCCAGAAAGTTGAAGGCATGTTCATCAGAGGCATGTGCATAATTGTAGTGAAAGTACTAGCCTTACTCCCCATAGTAATGTGCTACATTTTATGACAGCAATAAAGGGATACTGTTTGTTATTAGAAACAGGGCTTGTGACAGACTAGTCTCACCCAGATTCAGCCTGTGACTGTTACCAGCTTTCACAACCCTTCAGATGCCTTAAAGGGTCACCTAGGTATGCTGCCACCTCTCAGCCACAGTCTTACTGGGGGTATCTCTAGTTCCAAATCCTACCAGAACCACTGCTTGCACATTACAGTACTCCACCAAAAGGGCAAACAACCTACCTCTACCGCACAGCTGATAATCACTTTGCTTTTAATATGGTAACCATAGCCTTCTCTTCAGAGCCATAACACAATTTTTGTCAGTTATAACCCAGTTTTCTGTACTTCAAAGGAGTCAGTAACAGAAACATGAAGTTATAAAAAAAATGTAATACTTTAAGATATTTTCACATAATACATGATAATACAGAAAGACTATGGGGAATAATATTTCTACAAAGATAAAAAGAAAATGTTTCATATAGTAGAAAGCACAGAGAAAATAACTATCTCATGCTTCTCTTTCTGTTAAGGAAAGTTTGCCACACAGGGCACCTTGGTGAATCAGGGCAGACTCAAACCTTGGATGGTAACTCCTTGAAATCTCCACCCTAACTGCCTAGTTTCTCACAAAACTCAGGTCTAACAAGGTTCTCAAAAAACAGTCTCCACCCACCCTCATTATACATGCCCTATAACATCACTTCCAGTCCAGTTCTTTGTGTCTTGAAGACTGGGTCTTCTTAGGAAACCAGAAACCGGTCTGATCTGGACTTCAGGAGATTGTGTATGCCAAAGGACATCTTCTTTGTTCTACCTCCTTTCTCACACAGCAGTAGTGACTGTTTCAGTCATTAGCAAGAGCTCTTCATGTAACATGAAAGGGTTGTTTTGGCTTTGAAGCATTAAAAGCTGTTTTGGCTTTCAAGATCCCCCATTAACTGAGCAGAGGGTCCTATAGTGCAGGACAAAGACATAGTAATCACTCTCCTCAGTAATCTGGCAACTAATTTCATCTCATTTCCCCTCACAGATCCATTCAAACTTATAAATATAGATAGATGGACATAAAAAAACTACAGTACAAAATTATATGGCAAGTTCTTACACCTCCCTATCCCCAGGAAATAAAAAAAAAGCAACAATCATATAGCACCCCTAAATGACATTTGTTTTTTGTTTGTTTTTTATGTGATCCAGCTGACTCCCACTGCTATGCCCTCACTTTATTTTTTGTGTAAAACCCATATTAGTTTCTCATAGCACCTTTCCTACTTAAAAAGGGGCACTTACTATTGTATAGACAACCCATCCACTTTGCCATGCTGTGACCAACTATGGTACTTAATGTCCATATAATAGGATTGCAGCACCAGGCTCCACCTTACCAATCTTGGGTTCTGTCTTCTGGTCCTATGCAGTCATGTATGGGGGTTGTGGTCAATGACCAGAGTGAACTCCCTCCCAAACAAATAAGGTTGCAACTTCTGCAAAACACATATGATACCAAGACACTCCTTCTTGATTGTGGTGTGGGCCTCCTCTCTGGGCAGCAGCTTCCTGCTCAGGTACATGATTGGGTGTTCCTCTCCCGAGTGCATAATCTGACTTAGAACTGCACCTAGCCCATGACCAGATGCTTTTATGTGCACAATAAGCTTCAGAAAATAGTCAAGGCTGGAAAGCACAGGTGCCAGATACAATATCTTCTTCAGCTGGTGGAACATGGTATTGCAGGTTTCATGCACTGATCTTTTTTTGGTATTTTCTTCCTGGTGAGATTGGGCAATGGTTTGGTCATGCCTCTGAAATCTGTCACAAACATACAATTGTACCCTGCTATCCCTAGGAAGGCACGTACTTTCCTCTTGGGCATAGCCCATCCATGTACAGTCCCAATTTTTACTGATTTAGGCATGATGTACCTACTCACCACCAGCCCTGTGCGCAAGATATTATAATGCCTGCAGTCAGTGAAACACCTCCGTCACATGCCTGATGTGATTCTCTCAAGTCTTGTTATAGATGACAATGTCATTCATGTATGCCAGCATGAAGTCTCCTGCCTCCAATCAGAATGCAATTGACAAGCCATTGAAAGGTATCTCTCACATTCTTTTTTTTTCTTTTATTAGATCTGTTTCTCTGCGTCCATGGACCAGACAGGGCCTACGACCCCTCCCTCAGAGAGATACATCCCTCAGTCCCTCTGACCGCTCCTGCTTGGTTGTCCCCAGAAATTTCCCTGTGGCTCCCCCCCCCCACGGTGAGGCCAGGGTGAGGAGTGCTGGTTCACTTCCCCCCAAACTGGGGAATAGCAATCCAGAACTGGAAGCCACCATACACAGGAGTTATCAGGGCCATCACAGGTTCTGCAAGAGCCTGTTTTTTTTCTCCATTTTTTCCTCCCAGACCCTACGCCCGTGCAATGGTCGGGGTGGCTGTCTCCCCCTCCATGAAGGCAGCCAATCACCCTGGACATGGACCGACTCTTTGTGATTGCATCTGCGCTGATACCCAGCCACTGCTAGGTGTCAGTCGACAGTGCACAGTGCTATCCCCCCTCCCCAAGGAAGGAGAGCAGTCCTCCAGATGTTCAATCCTTACCTCCCCGGCTGACCCCTGAATGACCAGAGTTCATTCCCAAAAATGGGGTGCTGGCATGGCATAAGGTGTGGCGTGCAGTGCCTCAACCCTCAGTGCAACCAGGCTGACAGCTGGCACATTCTTCATCCTGAATGGTATTACTCTGAATCAAATAATCCAATGGGGTGACAAAGGTAACCTCTATCTGGTTTCAGGAGTCAGGGGTACCTGCCAATATCCCTTTGTCAGGTCTATAGCAGACAGGTAAAGGGCTACCCGAAATTTCTCTAGGACTTCATCCATCCTGAGCACTAGGTATGCATCTGATTCTTTGCTGCTGTTGAGCTTGTGGTGTTCGATGCAGAACCCTGTGGCCCCATCTTTAATTAGGATCAGTACCACTGGGGAGGCACATGGACTACTGGCCTCCTGGATCACTCAGAGAGCCAGAATCTCCTTGATCTCCCCCTCTGTTTGAATGTCTAACTCCTTCTGGGACTCTGTACGGTGGCTGTCTAAGTGGGGCTTGGGACCCTGTATTTATATGGTGCTCTGCCAGCCTGACATACCACAGCTTCCCTGAGAACATTTCTCTGAATGTATGCAGCACCCCACATATTTTGGCAGCTTGGACTGGTGTCAGCCACTCCAAGAGGGTGACAGCATCCCCTGAGGGTACTCCCTTGACCTCTCCCAGAAGATCCACCAGAGGGTCTGCATTGGCCTCCTCCTCCAGATAGTTGCACACAGCCAGACCATCTTGTCTCAGTCATGGAAGGGCTTTATGTTTATGTGATAGACTCACTGTTTGTGCTTCCTGTCTGGTAGCTTCACCATATTAACATCATTAACCCTCCTGACCATAAAGTAAGCCCCTCCCACATCACCTGTAATTTGCTCCACCAGATGGGGATGAGCACTATCACCCATTGCCTGACTTCATACTCCCAGGCTCTGACCCCCCCAGTCATACCATATCTTCTACCTCTGTTGTGCAGTGGCTAGGTGATCCTTGGCAACCCCATGAGCTCCTTGAGACATGACCTGAAATCCAGGACATATTCCACAACAGATTCCCCTTGGGGAGTAAGGTCACCCTACAATTCATCCTTTAACAAATCAAGGGTACCCCTTTCCCTGTGTCTAAACAGGAGCATGAAGGATGAGAACCCTGAGTGCTCCCAGAAGACTTCCCTGTATGCCAGTAAGAGATGAGCTAAGTACTTTAACCACCCTTTCACATGCTGGTCAGTGAATGCCCATAACATGATCTTAGGAGTCCATTTGCTCTATCAACCAAACTGTTAGTCTGGGGGTCATATGGAGAGTCCCCAAGCTGCCTTACCTCACACTTCTTCCAAAGACTAACAATCAGATCAGACGTGAAGTTGGTGCCCTGGTCTAACATAATCTCCTGCGGAAAACCAGTCCTGCTAGATATCCCCAGAAATTTGTTATCCACCTTCTCAGCCTCAAGTGAAGACAAGTGCACTGCCACTGGGTACCCTGTGGCATAATCATCAACCACCAAAATGTACTACTTCCTGGTGTGACAAGGGGTGATAAGTGGCCAGACAATGTCCACAGAAACTCACCTAAATGGATCTTTGATAATAGGCTGGGGAACCAAAGTTGCTTTAGCCTTGTCCCCAACCTTTTCCATGCTCTGGTAGAATGGGCAAGTCTGGAAAATTAGTTTGCATGTCTATAAAAATAATGGGCAAGTAAAAATTGTTTATCTCCTTTTTGTGTGACTGACCCCCAAGTGTCCAGAAAATGGCATTTTGTGGGCTAAGGCTGGAAGCTGCTTCCTAGATTCCCTGGGAACCACTAGCTGCTGGAGTACCCCTTGCTCTGACACTCCCATGCATGGTACAGGAGCACATTCTCCCAGTACACCTTCCTTTTCTCCAACCCTGAGAATCACCTTCCACTCTGGTGGCTAACTCACTTAAATTTTGCAGGGGATGGGTTAGATTGCTGATCTTTCCCTAGCTTTGCACACCTGATCTTCCCTAAAACACGTTCTGTGGTGAGATAACCACCCATGTCTGGGCTCTCCTCAGTCAGCAGTTTTGCCTCATACTTGCTGCTCCCAATTCATTCTTCAGCTACATGTTCTCCTGTTACTGTTCTAGGAGTTGCTTCCTCTTGTACTTCCCCCTATGTGTCTTCAGGAGCTGGTTCCCTCATTTTGCTACAGGTAGTGACACATACAATTCTGGCCCTACTATCAAAGTCACTACCCAAGATTACATCCATGGGCAGGTCTGATACAACATCCAACTCCCATATGCCCTGGACTCCTTCAAAACTAAGAAAGACCCAGGCCATTGGCACAGAAACCACCAAACCCATCACTAATCCTACTAAACTGGACAAGCGGGATCTGTTCCTCCTGAATTAACTCCTGCTTCACCATAGAAATGGAGGCCCCAGTGTCATTCAATTCCTGGATCACCATCCTATTTACAAAAACATGGTGCAGATATACTGTGGAGTTAGATAGTGCTATACTCTGTGTACAGGGTACTTACTGCTGGGTGCTTCCTGAGCTACCCGCTCCAGCTGCATTCACATCTTTTGACATATTTTTCAGGCAGTCATGTGACAAATGCCCCAGTTTCTGGCATATATAGCACCTGTGTTCACCTTTCTCTTTGCTTTTGAAACCAGGCAGCTTCCCTTTTTGTTCAGACACAGACTGGCTTCCTTTAGGTTGCCACCCATGCTTCCCTTAAAACACTTGATGTCCATCCCCCATTACCTATGCAATGAGAGGATGGTCAACTGGATATGAACTGACCAGCTATCTCAGCTGTCTCCCACATGGCATTTGGAGTTCTATCCAACAGTCATATTCTTAGTTCCTCAGGTACAGTTTTTATGATCTGTTCCAGAAGAAATAAATAAATGTTTTATTTCCTCTAAAGGGTAAGCTTTTGTACCATCTACCCAGTGTTCTAACAAATTACACAGCTACACACACATTTCAGCATAGCTATCTCCTGCTGCCTTTCTTAATCCTGCAAATGTTTGCCTATAGGCCTCGGGAGTTAACACAGAATGCTTTAGCAAGGCATTTTTCACTTTATCATAGTTCATGCAGTCCTCTTTGTTCATTGTGGCAAAAGCTTATAAAGCCTTGCCTGTTAGCAGTGGCAATAGGTAAGTTACCAAAGAAACCCTGCTCAATTTAAATTGCCCACAGATTCTCTCAAAAGATCTTAAAAACAAATCAAGATAACCCACTCCTGATATCTGGGAAACAATTTAGAAATAAGCTTGACTTCCTGGGTCAAACCTACTGTACCATTACTCATAGTTTGTGGTGTTGTCCTCTGGCACAGAATCTCCATCTGTTTCTGATGCTCATGCTCATTTTATCACTTCTCTCTTAGCTGGATCTCATACTGGTATTTCCTTTCTGCTCATCAAACTCTCACTGGATCTCATGCTGATGCTGTGTTTATTGCTCCCCAGCTTTTAGCTTTCTCCCCTGCAGATTTGCATCTGCCTTCTGCCTCTCAATTTCTACCTTCACCTTAACAAGGGCAAGCTCCAGCTCCATCATTTACACCTGTTATACTTCCACAGCTGCCCTAGTTATAGGCTGTGGCTCACCTGCATTCTCCCTATCATACATCTCATGATGTAGTCTAGTTATGACCACTTTTGCAGTGCTTCCCTAATCACTTTTTTTGAAGATGTCTATGAGTTCTACTGGGGCTTAGCCTTCCTCATAGACCAATCCTCTCCTTTTGCACAGTTCCTGCGGGTTTGGCAGTCTGCATTTCTCATATGGGCCAAACATAATATCTTCTGTCTACCTACTCTTGTTTATAACAAAATAAAACTGGTAGAATATGCAGTCCCTATTTGTATATCCTGTTCTATGACTAGAAAGATAACCTTTATACTGACAAAACAGTTTCAGATCCCACTTGCTGCCTTCAGTTTGTGACAGACTGGTCTCTTTCAGACTCAGCCTATGACTGTTACCAGCTTTCTCAACTCTTCAGATGCCTGAAAGGGTCACCTTGGTATATTGCCACCACTCAGCAGCAGACTCATTTAGGGTATCTCTAGGTCTGAATCCCACCAGAGCCACTGCTCACACAATACAGTGCTACACCAAATGGGCAAGTGATCCACCTGTACTCCACAACTGAGCATCACATTGCTTTTAATATGGTAACTGTAGCCTTCTCTTCAAAGACAGAACACAGTTTTTATCAGTTAAAACCCGGTTATCTGTACCTCAAAGGACTCAGTCACAGAAACATGAAATAAAAAAAACCAAAATGTAATACTTCAAGATAGTTATACACATAATACATGAAATTAAAATAACTTTTAATACTTCAGTATACATACAATTAGGGATGTAAGTTTGTCATGGATGAGGTTTTAATGACTCATTGTTTGTTCATGAAATCATTAGTAAACAGTAGTAAATGTTGTGGCACTGTCATCATTGCTACATTCTGGTGACACTAGTGAAAGTCATGGAAGTCCTGAATAAAGATCAAATGTCATGTAATCAATGATGTGTATGACTGCCATGACAAACTTACATCCCTACATATAATACATCATACTACAGAAAGACTATGAGGAACCATAATTCTACAGAGATAAAAAGAAAATGTTTTCTACAATGGAAAACACACAGAAAAACCTTACTCATGCCTCTCTTTCTCTATGAAACAAGTAGAGTTGCTTACCACACAGGACACCTTGGTGCATCAGGGCAGACTCCAACCTTAGATGGTAACTGCTCAAAATCTGCACCCTAACTACCCAGTCTCTCACAAAACTCAGGTTTAGCAAGGTTCCCAAAAAACTGTTTCCACACACCCTCTGCACACATGTCCTATGACATCACTTTGATGACTGTTCTTTGTGTCTTGAGTGCTGTGTCCTTCTTGGAAAACCAGTCTGATCTGTACTTCAGGAGGTTGCATATTTTAAAGAACATTTCCATTGTCCTGTCTTCTGTCTTCTGGCACAGCAGGGGTGACTGATTCAGTTGTCAATCAGAGCTCTTCATGAAAGGGCTGTTTTGTCTTTCATACTCTCCTAGTAACTAAGCCAGGGAGTCCTGTAGTACAGGACAAAGTGATTGTATTCACTCTCCAGAGTCATCTGGCTTGCCTCTGACATCTAACTCAATCTCATTTCCTCTCACAGATCTATTGAAACTTATCAATACAGCAAGAAGGAAATAAGAAAGAAACCACAGAACAAAATTACATGGTAAGTTGCTAAAGGACTATTTTAGGAGAAGCCAATATCAGCACATTGGCAGTCATAGAGCCCCAACCTGGTTTAACTCTCTCCCTGCCACCATCACCAATGCCATCACCATCTCCACATTCAAAACCGCACTTCGGAACCACATCTTCAGCACTCGTAACTGCTCCTGTCTCTGAACATAGCCTCCACCTCTTTATTTTCTCTCCTGACAATGCCCCCCGGGCAGCTCTCCACCCAACCATCCCCTACACCACTTCCATGTCCACCTTGCCTAGGTTTAACCTGGCCAGTGCCAGCTGTTTCAATGTTTATCTACCAGAATTGCTCACTTGATACCAACTTGTTTTAATACCTGCTATCGATTACATGTACCCTGTACCCAATTGTATCTGTCTGACTACAATGTGACGTGGCACCTCTGTGGTGAATGCCTCACTGATTTTTGGCAAATCTGTGCTATGTAACTGAAACGCAATGTATGTCTTTATGTGACGAAGTACCTTTGTAAACGAGCCTCTGGCTCAAAGGTTGTAAACTGATTCTTAAATAAATAAATAAAAATAAATAATTATGTACACCCCTTGGATAGTACTGCTCCATATTTTAATATTTATGTATTTATGCATATTGCCTGTATATTGCATGTTTATTTACCTGTTTTTCACTACCTGCTTTTATGTAAGGCACCCAGAGCCTAAGGGATTGGGCACCATAGAAATAAAATTGCCTTGCCTTACCTTGCCTTGTCTCTGTCTACTCTCCTGGTACCTTGTAAATTATGTGTCATGATCATTTTTGTTATATCTTATATATACTGGGATTCTGGTTTATTGTTGCAACAATTGTTTGCAACTGTCTTTATGCCATTTCATTTTGCACTTTGTACATCAGTGTCTGTACACTGAATGTATTTCTACCTGTAACTAATTTAAGTTCACCCCTGAAAATGGGACTTCTAGTTCCAGTAGCCTTACATGGTTACCAAAAAACAAATAAAGGAGAGGGTGGTAGAAGTAGCAGTACATGAGACTAAACTGTATAGCAAGAACCCTCACTCATTTGTCAAAAGAGTTATGAGGGATAGTTAGAAAGTAGCAACAATGCAGTGACTTAAAATTTTAGGGAAACTGTCCCTACGCACCACTTGGGTCCTAAGAGGTGTTGATTGAAAGTATTGGTAATACAAGGGCATAAAAACTAAAGTAGACTGACCTCAACACCACTCAGGTCACAGGGAGAGTTGAAAGTAGCAGCATAGATTCAAAATTGAAAACATAAATGGTCCTCATATGTATTGGGTCATATTAAGGGAGAGTGGGATGTAGAAGCAATACAAAGGCCTAGAAGCTAAGCAATCAAAGATTACAATTCTTCAGTCATAAGAGAGGAGAATGGATAGCATTAACAATACAACAGACTAAAAGCTAAAGCAGACTAAACCTTCCCAGTCATAAGGGGGGCAGGAAAGGTAGTGTGAGTAAGTCTCCAGTTCTGGGTGTGGTAGCTCCCAAGGTGATATCAACCACTGTGTAGATCTGGAGTTAACTGAGCATAATGTCCTGTAGACCCTGCAGGTACTTCACAAATATACTGATCCAAGGCACCCTCCTGCTGTTTGCTCTCATTCTGGTGGCTACTCATGAGGGTGGCCCCTGCATGTCAGTGGGAATTTAAGATACAACTAGACCTCATGCTGTGGATTGATTGGCTGGCATCGTGTCACTGTCATGTAACTGGGTCCACCCAGTCACTGGAGGAGAAATGCCATAGGGGGTCAATTGGGGGCAGGCTATGCTCCATTATGTTCCCACCCCTGTTGATGGCCAAAAGTCCTTAATGGAACTGGACCTCCTGCCACTGCATGACTGAATGGAAGGGGTCACATGACTAGGTCCTCCTTGTAACCAAAACAGAAATGCTGTTGGTGTCACTGGTGATCAGGAGCCAACCGTACAGATGGCCCCAGAAGGCTGTTTAGTCTAAGCTATTTGGTCTTCTTTTTTTTTAAAAAGTCTTCAATGAGACTGGATCTCCAGCCAACACTGAATTGGCTGGCAGGGACCACAGTCATGTGACTGGGTTCTCACATTCACCAGAAGAGAAATCCTGTTGGGGTTGGTGGGAGGAATGGGGGATCGCTGGTGTGCTTGCACCACTACTAATGGCCTCAAGGGTTTGTTCAGACTGAGTTACACCTGTACTTGACTCACTCACTTACTTACTTTCTTTCTTTCTTTCTTTCTTTCTTTCTTTCTTTCTTTCTTTCTTTCTTTCTTTCTTTCTTTCTTTCTTTCTTTCCTAACAGGGGCCTATGCTTACTGTATGCAGCCACACATACAACTCCACAGAGGTAGCATATCAGTGCTATTGCTTTTGTGTCTTCTGGAAACAGTTGCATGTTGTTTGTCTTACCTGATGATGGCTGTCTGTGGTTGCTTGTGTGGTTATGTCCTTGTGCTGATTGGAAGGGGGTTGGAAACCCTAAAACCTCATTTCCCTACTTTTGTGGCATTAAGTTGGACCCTAACTGGTGCAGTCACACAGTTTTTACAATGAATTTCCTTTCTTTCTGAGATAGTGGAATTAGTGACTTTGAGATATGTATGAACAGATGCTGAGGTGCAGGCCAAGGGACAAGTCTGTCTGCCTGAGGAGATGCAGGGCCCTCCAAGACCTGCACTTCTGTGTGGAAACAAATGCCAAGAATGTATAGTGCTGTCTGTCAGGCTGTTGAAGTGCAGGGCCCTTTAGACCATGCAGTTCCATATGGCTACAGATACAAACATGCAGGGGATAGAGTCCATCTGCTAGCTTAATCACAGGGCTCTCTGGTAGCCATGGATGCAGAGATGCAGAGCTCTATGCCAAGAGACAATTTCTATTCACTATATTACATTTGAACCTGTGAGGGTAACCCTGCTCCTTTCCCTTCACAGGTTTGGAGGGGATGCCACACGACAATGCCATCTCCCCCAGCCTCATGTCATCCAGTTGGCACACTGAGATCATCCACAAACTCAGCTCATGAGGATCACAAAGTACTACCCACTGGGATCAAGACTGTCACTACACACAGAATTTCTTAAGATTTTATTTTTATTTTAACCTCAGACTTTCAAAGATGGCTGTTTCATGACTTCCCTGTTAAACATGACATGTGACATTTATACAGTAGTGGCTGAAACATCATTTCACATCACAAGTGCAAAAACACATCTCATCCAGGATTTGAAAAGTTACGCTTGTCACGTGTACGAGGTGGTCTGAAAAAAATTGCTATGTCAATCGTTTGGAGCTAAAATACTGAAAATTACCAAAATTATACAAAAGCATGGAAAATGTAAATGTAAATTCATAAGTTTTTTTTTTTCATATTTGGACCCTGAATTTTGAATATAGTCTTCTTATTTTCCCTACAAATGTTCAACATACCTGTAGTCCTCTTATGACCCTATGTCATTAATCTGGTAGTTGAAAATTTTTGAATCCCTCTCGAAATGTTGTTTTGCAATGTAACTGCAAAATCAGCTTTCAGAACAGATTTGAAAAATGTCACCTACCTTTTTAATGATGCAGGGTCTGAAAAAGACCATGTTGAAAGTCTCGTGGAAAAATATTAAACATTTGTGAAGTTATGAATGAACATTAAAATATTTCAATGCTCACCCATAACTTGGTCATGTTACCATACCTTTCCACCACATTTTCAACATTGTCTTCTTACAGAAACATAGAAACATAGACAATGATGGCAGGAAAAGACCAAAGATCCATCTAGTTTGCCTGAGTTCCCTATGCAACCTTGGAACCAACTGATACGCCAGGGTGCTGGACCTCCCCTACTCTCCCCCATTCTCATCCCCATATCTGATGCCCTGAGCAACCTCAATACCCTTTATTTTGTCCCAGCTGTGTTTACAACTACTAATGATTTTTGAACCCACCACTTCAACCAGTAGCCTGTTCCACTTCTCCACTACCCTTTCTGTAAAATAATATTTCCTCATGTCCCTCCTCAACTTCCATCTTTTTAGCTTCCATTCATGACCATGTGACCGTATTCAAATTAAATAGTGCACCTCACTTCACCCTGTTAATTCCTTTTAGGAATTTGAATGTCTGTATCATATTTCCCATTTCTCTTCTGTTTTTCAGTGAGTACATGTTCAGCACCTTGAGGTGCTGTTAATAGGACCTACACTACAGCCTCTAAATCATTTTTGTTACCTTGTACTGCACCATCTCCAGCTTATCCATATCCTTCCTGAGGTGAAGAATCCAAAACTGGGCATAATACTCCAGGTGTGGCCTCACCAAGGATCTATACAGGGGGAGTATTACCTCTTTTTTTGCCATCAATACCCCTCTCAGTACAACTAAACATCCTGCTTGCTTTGCTAAATGCCTTGTTTCACTGACTTGATTGCTTTAGAGAGTTGCTTAAGATAACTCCAAGGTCTTCTCCTTCAGTCATGGTACTAAGTCTTATCCCTCACATCTAGTACTCCACCTAGGGTTCCTGTTCCCCAGATGCATCACCTTGTCATTTTGGCATTGAATTTCAACTACCAAACCCTTGACTACCCCTGCAGCTTTTGCCAGTCTTTCTGCATTTTCTTTCATCCCTCATAACTATCCACTTTCCCACAGAGTGTATGTCATCTACAAAAAGACACAACCTGCCCTGCATCCCCTAACCAATGTGGCTGATGAACATGTTGAAGAAAACTGGCCCCAGGGCAGATCCCTGTGGAACCCCGTTCATGACCACCCTCTCTTCTGGTCTAACCCTGTTGGTCACTACCCTCTGCTCCCTCCATTTAACAAGTTTCCTACCCAGTTTACTATGACCTTGATTGTCCCCAGGTCCTCCATTTTCTTCACCAAGGTTCTGTGAGGCACTGATTCAAATGTCTTGCTAAAATTGTAGTACAGCATATCCAAAGCATGCCCTTATCCAATTCTCTTGTCACCCAGTCAAAAGAAAATATCAAGTTATTTGGCAAGACCTCCCTGCTATGAATTCATGCTGTTTCCTATCCTGGAGACCATTACTCTCCAAGTAGTCCACAAGGTCCTCTTTGATCAGTGACTTCATCAGCTTCCCTACAATAGATGTAAGTCTGACAAGCCTGTACTTCAGTGCTTGTTCCTTGTCCCTGCCCTTTTGGAGTGGAACTATGCCATCCTTCAAACCTTTGGAACTACCTCAGTTCTTAGAAAGTTGTCGAAAAGACCTACCGGGGAATCAGCCAGTACCACTCCCAATTCACTGAGTATCCTTAGATGCAACCCATCTGGTATTGGGGCCTCATCGCTCTTAAGGAATGTCAGCCCTTTCAGGACCGTTTTGCTAGTGAATGTTGACTGTCTCATTTACTTGACCTTCTTGGTGACTGCTTTGGTGCCACTCTCTGGCAAGGGCCCACTGTCCTCCCTAATAAAAACTGAGCAGAAACAATCATTTCAGACAGTGGCCTTTTGTCTATCCTCATCAGTCACCCAATCCCCCTCAGTTAGCCTTACAATGGTCCCTTTTTTCCTCCTTTTGTTTTTACTAATATTCCTGAAAAACTGCTTTTCTCCATTTGTTACTCCCTCTGCAGTACACAGCTCTATGTCTGCTTTTGCCTCCGTAACTGTTCTCCTTGCCTCGCTGTTTTTCTGTAAATATTCTCTCCACTCTAACTCCCCTACTTCTCTTTAAATTTGTAAGGCCTTTTCCTTGGCCCTTGCTGCTTCCTTGACCCTTGCTGAGAACCATAGTAATCTCTTGAATCTGTTCTTCATGGTTACTGTTCTCATGCAAAGCTTAGATGCCCTGAGGATGGACCCCTTAATTGCCTCCAATCTCTCTTCTACCCCATCTATATTGTCCACCTCTACCAAATTGTTCCTGACCAGTTCTCTCAGCATATTGAAGTCCACCCTTCTGAAATTGAGGACTACAGCTCTCAACTGTGGTCTACCAGATCTGAGGGCCCGTTCAAACCACACAGAGTTATGGACGCTGTTCTAGTGACTCCCCTACCCCCACACCTCCTACCACCTCCGAATCCATGTCAAGAATTGCAGTCTGTCTGGTGGGCTCCTTAACTAGTTGTACCAACAAGCACTCCTGGAATGCATCCAACACAGCCTGACTTGTGGTGTTCCTGTCCACAGGAACATCCCAATCGATGTCCAGTGGGTTCAGATCATGCACCATCATTACTTCCCTCTTAGCTGCCCCTCTTTGCAGTTCTTACCTGAGTTCATTGTCTTCCTCCTCCTCCTCCTCCTTCCCTTGCCTCTGTGGTCTATAGAGCACCCCTAGAGCAGTTTCATGACTGAGCCAGTCATGAGTTGTGCCCACAACAACAAAGTCTCTCAATTACTACTCCTAATGACCCCACTTTCTGACACCATTATGCCCTCTTTGGCATAAAGGGCTACTCCTCCCACTCTACCTACTCCTCTATCCCTCCTGAACATTGAGTACACATTGACAGTCACTTCCCGGTAATTATTTTCTGATGCCAATGTTTCTGTTATGGTCACAATATCCACCTCAGTATCTGCCATCAGCACCTGGAGCTCACTGATGTTGTTTCCTAGGCTCTTGGCATTAAGGCATAGCCCCCACCATTTGACTCCTAATCATACTTTCTACTACCCTTGCATTTCTCATGTTCTGTCCTCCCCTTGTTTTTCCTGTTGCTTGCCCCTTTTTGTTCCTCCTCTCTAATATCCCTACACATAGTCCAGCTAGGGCCACAGTTTTTTTTTTGTACTTGCTGTGCTGGCACAAACCCCAAAATATGGGGGAGTACTAACTACAATACCCTTCCTCTACTGTGCCATTGACATTCCCTTAGACTCAGTGTCCCATGCATTTAGTTTAAATGACTGATGCAGATTTCAAACTTCTGCCTCAGTATTCAGGTCCCTTCTCAAATCAGGTGAAGTCCATCACCCTTGATGAGTCTCCTGTCCCAAGCATCCCCCAAGCTTCCACAAAGTGGTGCCTCCTTTCCTTAACCATCCCTTTTTATGTTGATTGTGAGCATGCACAAGAAACATGTTGCGACAGATTTCTCCAGAAGCAGGTTGTGGAGGCATAGCACTGTTGTGCCCAGTGCCCCCACAGCCTGCAAAGGCTTGTCCCTCAATGCTGTGGCATGTTGCTGTTGACACTAGTTCAGCCAGCGTGCCACAACTTTCTAAAAAATCAGCCGCTGCAATCAGGAGCTTCCTCGTCATTGCAGCGTCAGCCATCGGGTGCAATGAGGGAGTGATCCGTCATTGCTAGATGGGATGTAGGACCCCTGATATTGTTTGTGAACATGGTGGCAGCTTTCTGCCATATTCACAAACAATATTTTACCCCCATGTTTATTTGCTGACAGGGGAGCCCACTCCCAGTCAGCATAATGTACCCCCTCCTGTTTTATTGTCTGCCGACAGGGTGCCCAATGCCCTGTCCCCATCGGCAGAAAGGAATCCCTTCCTTTTGTTGTTTGCCAACAGGGGTGCTCAATCCCCATTGACAGAAAATAATTCCCCGCCCTGTTGTTGTTTGCCGACAGGAGTGCCCAATCCCCCCGTCGACTACAGCTGCCCCCTCAAAACAAAATGAGTCTGGTGGCATGCTGGGAGTCCACCCCAGCATTCCACATGTCCCTTTTGTTGTTTGCTAATGGGGGTGCTCAGTCCCCCATCGGCTACAGTTGCCCCCCAAAGCAAGAGTCCTTGGTGGCATGGGAGCCCACCCCAGCATGCCACATGCCCCTGTAAAGCTAAAAACGCTCCCGGAAGTTTTTCTTTTTATTACCTGAAAAAGGAACGGTCCCTTGTAGTATCCCCTGCCCTCCCACAACCCTCACCCACCCATTGCACACCCTGCCTCCCCACACCCCCCTCACCCCATACTTACCTCTGGAGCTTGGCGCGACAATCTTCGCTGGACCGGGAACACGTCTGCACTCTTCAAAGCCGACCACAAACTTAGGAAATGCCGGTAAGCTGTATAATGTAATACATAGGGTCTTTTCAACTTTAATGCATATCTCGGGCATTTTGGGGAATTTTCCCACCAAATTTTCAACATGGGGTTTTTGGGACCCCTCCTCATGAATTCTTGAACTGTCATGGCGTTAATCAGCCCCGAAAGGTGGTTTCATGGTCACTGTGTGGAATCACCCTTTGGGGCTGATTAATGAAATGACAGTGCCAATGTTCATGAGGTGGGCTCTCAAAAAGCCTATGTTGCAAATTTGGCGGAAAAAATCCAAAAAATGACTGTTTTACGAGCGTGCATTGTGCAGTTGCTATGTACACTCGTAACTTTGTGAATTTACAATATTTTCATGCCAGATTTTCAACATTGGCATTTTGTCACACCTCCTTGGGAGCAGTACAGCTGTCATTGCTCACATCCTGGCTGAAATATGTTTTCACAGTTACGGCACAGAATGGCATGGTCGCTGTGGGAAATCAGTGTTCAGGACAGATTAAGAAAATGACAGTGACACTGTTCATGAGTAGAGGTCCTAAAATGCCTATGTTGAAAATTTGGTAATGATACTCCATAAAATGACTGTGTTACGAGCGTGTGTTGCGCAGTTGGCACGCATGCTTGTAACTTCGCGAATTTATAATATTTTCACTCCAGATTTTCAACATTGCCATTTTTCCACACCTACTTTTGAAAAGTGCAGCTGTCATTTTTTCCATCCTGTCCAAAATGTGTTTTCGCACTTCCGGCACAGAATAGAGCGGTCGCTGTGGGAAATCAGTGTTCAGGACAGATTAAGAAAATGACAATGATACTGTTCATGAGCAGAGGTCCTAAAATGCCTATGTTGAAAATTTGGTGATGATAGCCCATCAATTGACTGTGTTACAAGTGTGCTTTGCACACTTTCCACGCACCCTTGTAACTTCGCAGATTTGTAATATTGTCACACCAGATTTTCAACAGTGCCATTTTTTCACACCTCCTTATAAGCAGTACAGCTGTCATTTTTCACATCCTGACCAAAATGTGTTTTCACAGTTCCAGTGCAGAATAACATGGTTATTGTGGGAAGTCAGTGTTCGGGACAGATTAAGAAATTGACAGTGGCACTGTTCATGAGCAGAGGTCCTAAAATCCCTTTGTTGAAAATTTGGTGACGAAACTACATAACATGACTGTGTTACAAGCATGCATTGAACTGTTTCCACGCACCCTTGTAACTTCGCAAATTTCTAATACTATCACGCCACATTTTCAACAGTGGCATTTTTCCACAACTCCTTATGAACACTACAGCTGTCATTTTTCACATCCTGGCTAAAATATGTTTTTGCACTCCTGCTGGACAATAGCATGGTCACTCTGGGAAATCAGTATTTGGGACAGATTAAGATTGACCGAGTGAGAGGGCGGAGTGACTGAGCTCAACTGAGCTCTGTCAGGACTGCTGTGGATTTGTTTGTGGGCAGACAAAGGCCTCAACACAAGAGCCCAGTACAAAAGGGCAGCCTGCAGCACTTGGAGAAACAGAATGAAAGAGCGAGTGAGGAAGGGGGAGTGAGCGAACTCACCGAACCGATGTCAGGACTGCTGCAGATTTCTTTGTGGGCAGAAAAAGGCGTCAATACAGGCAGGGGCCCAGTACAACAGGCCAGCCTGCAGTGGTGGGAGAAACTGTATGAGTAGTGAGACATGGAGACTTAGTGAGCTCAATGGAGCTCTATCAGGACTGCTGGGATTTATTTGTGGGCAGAAAAAGGCTCCAATGCAGACAGGAGCCCCGAACAAAAGGGCAGCTTTCAGTGCCAGGGCAAAGAGAATGAGCGATGAGAAAAGGGAGACTGCGCAACCTCAACGGAGCTCTGTCGGGACAGCTGCAGAGTTCTTTGTAGACAGACAAAGGTGCCAATGCAGCCAGGAGACCCATACAAAAGCACAGTCTGCGGCGCCAAGAGAAACAGAATGAGTGAGTGACAGAGCAGTAGTGAGCGAGCTCAACAGAGCTCTACTGTGACTGCTGCAGATTTCTTTGTGGGCAGAAAATGTGGCAATGCAGGCAGGAGCCCAGTACAAATGGCCAGTTTGCAGCGCCGGCAGAAACGGACTGTGACAGTGACAGAGGGGGAGTGAGCACACTCAGCGGAGCTGTGTCAGGACTGCTTCAGATTTCTTTCTGGCCAGAAAAAAAGCCACCAATGCAGGCAGAAGCCCAGTACAAAAGGGCAGCCTGCAGCACCAGGAGACACAGAACGAGCAAGTGAGGGAGGGGGAGTCAGTGAGCTCAACGGGGCTTTGTTGAGACTGCTGCAGATTTGTTTGTGGGCAGAAAAAGGCAGCAATGCATGAGGGGTGCCCAGTACAAAAAGGGCAGCCTGCAGTGGCAGGAAAACCAGAATGAGCGAGTGAGTGAGCTCAACAGAGCTGTATTGTAACTCCTGCACATTTCTTTGTGGGCATAAGAAGGCAGCAACACAGGCAGGAGCCCAGTAGAAAAGGGCAGCCTGCAGTGCTGGCAGAACAGAATAAGCGAGTGAGAGAAGGGGCGTGAGCGAGCTGAACGGAGCTTTGTCGGGACTGCCATAACATCGCTGTGTTACCAGCGTGCACTGAACTGTTTCACGCACTTTATAACTTTGCAAATTTGTAATACTGTCATGCCACATTTTCAACAGTGGCATTTTTTCACAACTCCTTATGAACACAACAGCTGCCATTTTTCACATCCTGGCCACAGTATGTTTTTGCACTCCTGCCAGACAATAGCACGGTCACGCTGGGAAATCAGTCTTTGGTACAGATTAAGATTGACTGAGTGAGAGGGGAGAGTGACCGAGCTCAACTACGCTCTGTCAGGACTGCTGCAGATTTGTTTGTGGGCAGACAAAGGCCCCAACACAAGAGCCCCATACAAAAGTGCAGTCTGCGGTGCCAAGAGAAACAGAATGAGCAAGTGACAGAGCAGTAGTGAGCGAGCTCAACGGAGCTCTACTGTGACTGCTGCAGATTTCTTTGTGGGTAGAAAAAGGCAGCAATGCATGCAGGTGCCCAGTACAAAAAAGGGAAGCCTGCAGTGGCAGGAAAACCAGAATGAGCAAGTGAGTAAGCTCAACAGAGCTGTATTGTAACTCCTGCAAATTTCTTTGTGGGCATAAGAAGGCAGCAATACAGGCAGAATCCCAGTAGAAAAGGGCAGCCTGCAGCGCCGGCAGAACAGAATGAGTGATTGAGAGAAGGGGAGTGACCGAGCTCAACGGAGCTTTGTCAGGACTGCTGCACATTTCTTTGTGGGCAGAAAAAGGCACCAACAGAGACAGGAGCCCAGTACAAAAGGGCAGCCTGCAGCACCAGGAGAAACAGAATGAGAGAGTCAGAGAGGGGGGGAGTGAGCCATCTCATTGGAGCTCTGTCGAGACAGCTGCGTATTTCTTCCTCAGCAGAACAAGGTGCCAACGCAGGCAGCAGCCTGCTACAAAAGAGCAGCCTGCAGCACCGGGACAAAAAGACTGAGCCAGTGACAGAGGGCCACTGAGCGAGCTCAACAGACCAACACAGTCAACATTCGGCATTGACAAATGCTTGTTTATATTTGTTTATTGATAAGATTCATACATCACAAGGAACAATAGAGTAATGTGTCACAAGACAGTAATGCATAAATAATAATCACAGTGATAACATAACAGCAAATAGAACAGCACAAGTCCAGGCAAGAATTCCATACATAAAGCTACTTCAAAGAAAAAAACAATCAAGTGTTGTTAATATTTGGGAATAAAGTGCTGTGAAATGTTATATGAATTAATAATAAAATAAAAAAGAATAATAACCAATCTGTCACCAAGCTAATTTTTGGCTAGACAGAGGTGATTTAAATAATTGAGGTAGACAAGTGAACTGAAAGACCACAGCAGTACTGGGGTAACATTATATTGAAGCAAGGACCTTCACCATAGTTAATGAAGGGAAAGTAGGCATTTAAAATCGACTCGGATATCCTAGGGGCATTAATCCTCAGTTGTGGATAGTACACCTTGTTAAAGATCCCATCTAGTCCACTGATTCGTATAAGTAGTTAGTCTATGTTCACCTAGATAATCTCCAGAATGGCATTGTTAAGGGCAGATCTTGTCACACCAACATGGTGGAGTTCTATGAATGGGTGACGAGAGCACTGGATCAGGGTACACCAGTGGATGTCATCTTTCTAGACTTCAGCAGGGTGTTTGACTTGGTGTCACATCCCGGGCTGCTGAAAAAGCTGGGGGAAATGGGGGTGGGGTTACAGATGGTCAGGTGGATAGGAAACTGGCTAGCAGGGCATTATCAGAAGGTGATGGTTGGGGGGAGGTCTCATCTCCCAGGATAGTCGTTAGCGAGGTCCCACAGGGATAGGTGCTGGGCCCACCCCTGCTTAATGCTTATATCTCATACATTAGAAGAGGTAACAAGAGTGAGATGAGCCTTTTTGCCAATAACTTGAAGCTGGGTGGCGTGGTGGTGGATGGGGAACAGAGGAGGTTAGCCCTCCAGGAGGACCTAGAGACTCTGGAGGGGTGGTCATGCACCAGAAAACTAAAGTTTAATACTGGGAAATGCATGGTTCTACACCTGGGGGCCAGAAATCCAGCTCATGTGTACATCTTGGGAGGGGAGACACTGCAAGTCTCGAGTGGGGAGAAGAACCTTGGGTGGTAGTGGATGCCAAAATGGACAACTCAGAGCAGTGTAGAAGGACTGCAGCCCAAGCAAATAAAATGCTGGGGTGTATAGCCAGGGGGATAACCTTGAGGAGCCAAGAGGTGCTCCTTCCACTATATAATTGCCTAGTTAGACCACACCTTGAATACTGCATGTAGTTTTGGTGACCTTACTTAAAAAGCTATATTGCTCTTCTGGAGAGGGTCCTGAGGGAAGCGATCAGGATGATACAGGGCCTGGGGGAAATGCCCTATGGGGAGAGACTTGAGGAGCTCAACCTGTACTCTCTGGAGGAGAAGAGGGACAGAGGGGACATGATCGAGGTCTTCAAATATCATAAGTGAATAAATAGGGTAAGCCAAGATAGGGAGCTTCAGCTGAGGGAGGTGGAGATCACCAGGGGGCACTCAATGAGGCTGGTCAGTAGGAGACTGAGGGGAGAGACAAGGAGAAGCAACTTCATTGAGGGGGTGGTGGAACCCTCGAATTTGCTATCCATGGAGCTGGTGGCTGTTGCAACTAGGGAGGGGTTCAAGAGAGGCTGGGATAGGTATAGGGGAAGGTGCATCTCAGAACCCCACTGGGGGATGGGGTGGGGGACCTTGTGGGGAGGGTGGGGGAGGCTGTAACAGTGCCATCCAGGAACTGATTCCCAGGCAGACTCAATAGACCATAGGGCCTACTCTGTTGGCTTCTAAGTATGTTAGTATGTTGTACTAGGAAGGTTATTCTTTCCACTCTTTGAATCTGGTGTATTATGGTGGTCCATTCAGCAATAGTGGGAGGTTCCACCTGAAGCCATTTCTTCTTAATGGCATTTGTGGCTGCTATTGTGAGGATGGGCAATAGATAAATTCCCTCTCAACCATTAAGGGTTCTTGGTTGGATCCCCAGAAGTAAGGGTTCAGGACCCAATATTATCGTATTGTTGAAAATCTAAGTAATATGCTCTGTGATTGAGGTCCATTCAAATCCTGCCAAAAAGGTGATTCAACCGCAAAATCTAATTTTAAGTTGGATTTGAAAAATGTCACCTTCCAGTACCTTGTTCATGAGGAGGGTCCTAAAAAGGCCATATTGAAAATCTGGGGCAAATCTCTTGAAATATGACAAAGTTATGAATAAAAATTAAAAACACACTGAAATACATCAACCAGGCATACCTTATTTTCTCATATCACAGTCATGGTTCTAGCAAGATGGCTTTTTTTGATCAGAGAATGGATCTACCTCCAGGGACTGTTTCAGGTGAGTGACTGTGTGTGGTTGTGTGTGTTGGGTGGAGGAGCAGGGACTCATATCGGCAAAGGAATCTTTTTTTCTTTTTAAATTTAAAATAAAAAAAATTAATGAAGGGCTATTTTCTTCCTTACAGGTTTAAAATAAAATAAACAAAGAAGACAGTCTGGACCTGACACTAAGGATGGTGCACCCCAGTGTCAGCAGTAACTGATCAATGGCACCAGGGGTGGATGCCCCAGTGTCATAAGTAATGTATTGGGAGGGCGAGCGATCTGGTGGAAGGACATGGAAGTATGGTTTCACCCCCATTATTTTATTCATATCCAGGAGTGAAGTTCTTCCTTTCATGACCTCCATGACCTTTTCATATCTCTACTTGTGGAGTTGTGTCTAACACTGCCCCTGGGTGTGCACTGTGACAGCACAATGCACACCCTGTCATGACTATTTACTTATGCATTGTGGGGGAGCGTGGTTTGGCAGTGAACAAGATGGCAGCCTAACCTCTGTGCTCCATGATTCCCTTAAGTAAATACTATAACTTCTGTGAATATAGCAGCAAAAAATCTCAACTTCATGATTACAGTCTGGTAGCTACTCATCTGGAGATCCAGAAGTTCCTCTGGACTCCTGTTTTTGATCTGTTTGCAGTTGATAGTTTGCTGCTGAAGCTTCTGCTGACTCTCAGTCTCTCTTCTTGTAGGAAACTGCATCATCCATGGCAGCCACTTAGCTGGAATAGCCCAACCAAAGTCTAAAAGAGATTAAAAATATGTTTGAAATAATGATGTCCCAAAGGGAAAAACTTGAGGTGGCATCACAAAGAACCCTTATAGATATCACAGATTTATCACAAAGGCTCAATGTGTTCAAGCAGTGCATAGCGGATGTGGAGGATACAAGTGATCAACTAATGACTTACAGTAACATTCCCCAGGATGAAACCCAATTCTGCAACATTTTGCAGCACTCTGCAGAAGGCTACAGCAGACCTACTGAATAAAGCAATGTAATTTCAATGGCAATTAGTTCCTTTTGTTATTCAGGAAAATGTGACACTGCCATGATGAAGTGAATGCCACAGTTTCCTGCACGACAAAAGGGACTAATTGCCATTGAAATGACATTGCTTTATTCAGTAGGTCTCCTGCAGCATACTGCAGAGTGCTTTAAAAGTGGGTTTCATCCTGGAGGATGCCACTGTACATCAGAGAGCAGGACAGAACTCATTGCATATTGTGCGTGAGGATAGAGAACTTTAAAAACTGCTGCCAATAAAACAATATATGCTTTATTGGATTCCCAGAGGGGAGTGAGAGCCAGAACACTGCTCAGTTTCTCCAGTCAGTGCAGCCAGAGATCATGGGTTGCTGATGGCCTGCACAGCTTGAGAGTGACTGAGCCAATCATTTCTTTGCATCAAAGCCCCCCTCCCCGGGGGCAACCCATGACCCATTCATACCCATTTTCTTCATTATCTGATGAAAGAGGAAAGTATGCAGGCTGCTCAAAAGGAAAAAGTCCCTGATTGGCAAGGACACAAAATCCAAATATTTGCTGACTTCTCCCAAGCCCTGTCAGAGAATCAACAGGCCTACACTACTTCCAGATGAGTGTGTGCATATTTGGGCCTTCCATACTAACTCAAATACCCAGCAACCCTCAGCATACAAGTACATGGCATCTACAGAATCTTCAATTCCCACATGTCTACAGAAAAGTTTCTAGAGAAACAGGCCCCTTAATGGAAGTGGGACAACTATAGAGCCTTGGGACACCAAGGGGATGTGAATGCCAAACCTCAAGCAATGGACACCACCCCAGCTCCAGATAACCCTCCCTACCCCTGCAGAAGGCACAGTCCCTAGCTGCCTTCTCCTCTGATCAATTAGGACCCTTGGATACCTTATCAAAGCAGTGTCAGAGGAGGAAGCACAAGAAAAATGGTGGAGAAAGAAAGAGTGATCCATCACCATGAGTGAGGTTCTGTAGCCAAAGCCACAAGTAATCCCACTCCTCTTTCCGTTCAAATCCTGCAGTCCTGGGAAGCAACATATTCACCCTGCTAGCCCTGCTTCATGGGAAAAAATCTCAGGCCCAACCCCACCATCTGCCACCCACACAGAAGTGTTCCTCAGGCAGAGGAACTGCTATACTGTGGGCAGAAGCTGCTTTACAAACAAAGCTCCTGTCAAGTGGAGTCACAAGTACTGAAGAAAGTCCAGGCACTCACCTGGTGGACAAGATTTAGCAGGCTCTTGAGATGCCGTCACTGCAGACTGGATGACCCTTAGAATCTGCACAAAAACAATTTGCTATCTGGCCACATAAAGCATGGAGACAGGATTTTTATACTGTAACTTAAATCTCTGCCTCTAAAACTGGTAAGCTTCGGTGCTGAACCTGTTACTAGAAGAAGCCCAATCCAAACCCTGTAGCAATTAAGCCCTAGTGTTGCCTCAAAGGGACAATGTGGCAGGTGGGACAAGTCATTATTACTATATGTTCTGGGTAATGGTATAGCCCTTTTAAATGTTCAGCATACATTTTGAAAGGGTGTGTGGGGGAATATCCAGGCTTCTTGATGGCTGTAAGACACATGTAGTGCAGTGGTGTAATGCTCTGCCCACCAAGCCTGGCTGCAGACCCCATGGAGACCTGGAGCATGCACACGCAAGGATTTTCTGCTGCTCCTCCTACCTGCTGACTAGCATGAATCAGGTAGGCTGCAAACATTCACTAGGGCTCTGGGAAAGTTACTTGGAAAATGCTACACTTAAACTGCTTGCAAAGCACCTTCATGTAACATAATTTTTTTTCCCCGATGTACAGCATGTATAAACCAGACTGCCAGCTCCTTATGACTAATGCTTCCTGGCTGACAGGGGGGCACTATCTTCCAACTAATGTTCATGGGACAGAGTCTGGGTCACAGAGGCAAATCGCTTCATGGCTGTGTGAGGCACCTAATGTGGATTTGCCTGCAGATCCCAGAAGAAAGCCTCCACATGCTCCTTTCTAAAGGCCACACCTTATGCCCTAATTGCTGTAGGGGTAATCTGGGGAGGGGCACAATCGTGATTTTCCATTTGGGGACAACCCTTCATAATATACCCCTAGGTGGGGGACCTGAAATTGGTGTACTGGGTCCCAACGACTATTCCTCCATATTTTTTCTTCCCTTCTCCATAGAAGAGAGACTGTGGGGGCCAAGAGATAATGCAGGATGTAGGCCTTCCTTGATCAAGGAGAATAGCAAACAAATGAACCCTAAAGTGGCTTGTGAGAAGGACTGCTGAAATAATCATGCTGTTATAAAAGTGGCCTATGGGCGGGGAACATCTGGACTTCTATAGTTTGTTAAGTTACTCCTATTGGAGGTTGTGGGCATTTTGAACATGTTACATCTAATGCCAATACCAGTGGCTCAGCTTATGTACGATGGAGGTAGGAGTTGGAGGGGAGCAGTTCTAAGGGAGGGAGTTCTTTATGGTTATGTTTCTCATTATTAATGGTGGCTACACCTATAATTGTAATTTGTGTTGAATTACTGTGCACGGGGAATGGGGAGTCTTATGCTATGAGAAGGGGGAGATGTAAAAATATATATATATTACAGGGGTGCGATAGCACCCATATAGTTAAGAGTGTTGTCTAGGATGCAAAGTCGTGATGTGTGGAAATTTTTGTGACAGCAGCTTCTGTGGTTTCTGAGATCTGCATGTCTAATTTTGTAGAAAAAAACAAATTTTTTTGCTATACTTGACATTTTTCTTTTTGCTCGCTCCTACAGCCTACATGGAAAGGAATTGTTGCCCCAAACTTGCAGGTGACGTGTTTATATGGTTTTTAGGTGGATAAAATACTATAATTCCCTATGAGAACATGGATTTTGGTTTTGTTGGTTTAATTATGTATATAATACTTTTCTTCCGACCATAAATAATGAATGTTCATATTATTTTGAAAGGAATTTAAAGAAAAGTTATAATTGCAAAAATATAAGCCCATTTTCTTTTGCCTTTTTCCCTTTAACCAACCCCTTTCTTTTCTCTTCTTTCCATGAGACAGTTTTCACTGATGAACTGAAATGGTTTAAATGATTTATTTTGATTTGGATTTATGGTTTAATACTATTAGAGAAGAACCGAACCCAACAACTCATCATAGACAGTACTTTCTATGCTGCTCCCTCTGAATATATGTACACATGTGTTCATTTGTTTATTTATGTATTAACTTTATAGCTCTAGTTTCATGAACCTGTTGGGAATGATACAATTACGTTTATTATATTTAAACTACAATTCTTATATATATTACAGGTTCATATCTGCATTTATATGTTTATATGTCTTTCAGTGTTGGATGGCTGATCACTTTTTAAATAGCTATATTGGTGTGGATTTCAACACTAATATAAATATTTATTTACACATTAGGTGTTGGTAACACTTTTTATATACATATGTGTTTGCATTTGCACATACACTCTTTAGGAATGAATAATAAGAGAAGTTTGTGGAATTATATGTAACACCTTATGTGCGTATCACATTAAGAAGGCAATTTAAAACAGGTGGTGTGCTATTATGTCACCACTCCTTGATAACACCTTGCGCGAAACTGAATAGGGGTTTTGTTGGTGAGGAGTACCTGCCTGCATTCCTGTGAGAGGTATCTGGTCTATAAAACTTTTAATAAATCATTCATGCTCCCATAGTTTGGTGTTAGCCAGTTATTTAAGTGTGTTGGTGGATGGTGCTATGCTTTTTTGACTGGACATGTGTCCCAAGGTAGTGCCTTTGACAGATCTGGTGAAAAAACATCAAAGTATCACAGAGTTGTAAGACTTTAAATGTTAGTGTTTTTTTAACTCGTGCATGTGTAGTAGGGGTTTTGAGATAACGTGCTATGGTGAAAGTAAAATTGTGATGCCATAAATGCTTATTTTGTTTTCAAGCCACTTATCTGGCACAGCACCAAACATTTTTTTGTGCGCTGTGCCAACTGACTTTTTGACCTTTTCCATGAACCAACAAACATGGAAAAAATGCAAAAATGCTGTGATTTTTATAAACAAACATCAGAATCTAGCTAAACTGGACCCGTTTAGCTAGATGCTGATGTTTAAGTATTGTGCCCACATATATGTTTTCTGGACACCCAAAATCCCAGGTGCCCAGCTTAGTGAGAGGAGCACTTCCCTGTGTTCTCTGTATGAAAACAGTGGGATTTTCTTGACTTCTGCAGCTGCAGCTGGAACTTATGCTGCTGGCTGCAGATTCAGCTGTGAGCCGCTGTTTCCCTGGTGTTTAGTGGCATCACCCACCCTCCAATCCCCATACTTCAATTTATAATAAAAATGTATCCATTGGTGTTAGTGGTATCCCCCTACCCTGCTTTATGTATCTCTGGTGTCCATGGCACCCCCCCCACCCTCCAATCCTCATATTAAATATTTACAATCTCTCCCTTGGTGTTAGTGGTACCCCCACCCTCCCATATGTTTCCCTGGTGTCTAGTGGCACCCCCACCCTCTGATCCCCATATTTCATTTTTTTCATTGGTGGTTACTGGCTCCCCAGGAATGTTTAAATTCCTGATAAAAGAAAACTGTTCCCCATCTTTTTTAACCTGAAAAAGAAAACAGTCCCTTATCATCCCCATCATCCCTCCCTCCCGACCCTCCCACTGAGCACCACCACCCACACCCTTACCCTATATTTACCACCAGAGGTCAAAGGCTGTCATCTTCTGCAGACCAAGACACATCTGCACTCTTAAAAGCCGGACCGTGAACTGAAAAATAAAGGTACATTCCACATAATGTATTTCAATGGTGTTTTGAACTTATGTTCATAACTTTGCTGTTTGTTAGAATTTTTTCACCAAATTTTCAACATGGCTTTTTTTGGACACCACCTCATGAAAACTGCAACTGTCATTTTGTTAATTGGACTCAGAAGGTGATATTATGGACGTTGTGCGAAATCATCTTTTAGGACCGAATAATGAAATTTCACAACCGTGTTCATAAGATGGGGCCTCAAAAAGGTCATGTTGAAAATTTGGCCAAGTTATGCATGTTTGTTGAAATGTTTTTATGCGTGTGCATAACCTTGATAATTGTCATTATTTGGACTCCAAATTTATAGCATAGCCATTTTTTCATAGCCCCTCATAAACAGTACTGCTGTCATTTTTCACATTCTGTCTGAAATGTGTTTTCACACCTGTGTCACAGAATGACATTTTGGAAGGGATTTGAAACTTTTTACCTATGGAGTTTATGAGGTGAGGTTATAAGAAGACTATGTTGAAAATTTGGGGTCAAAATATGAAAGAATGCCAAAGTTATGACTGTTCATTGCAATTTCCCTATACCTGCTTGTGACTTTGGAAATTTTCAGTATTTTGACCCCAGATTTTAAACATAGCCATCTTATTACCCCAACCTCATGTATATCACAGCTGTCATTTTTCAAATCCTGGCCAAAATATGTTTTCACACCTTTGACATGGAATGGCGTTGCAGTTGCACAGAATTACATTTTGGCTAGGATTTGAAAAATTTCTGTACTGGGATACATGAGGAGGGGGTAATAAGATGGCTATGCTGACAATTTGGTCACTGTTGTCTTATAAATGAAGTGCAAGGCCCGGAGATCCCTGTGCTTCCACAGCTACATACATATATGCATCTATGGTGCAGAGCACAGAGGGCCCTGCGCTCCCACAGGCAAATAAGGCTACAATTATACTATCTCAAAAAATAAGGAAATAAATTGCAGAAGACTGCATTAATGCTCTAGTAAGGGATAAAGCCACAAAAGCAGGGATATGTGGAATTAGGGTTTTCAGATCTAACACCCCACACCCACCCTACACACACCAACAGGCATCGGGGGTGTGCCTTGGGTTCATCTGCCCCAATGCTCACCCCATTCTCCTATACTGTACCTATCTCAGCTTATTTACTTATGGAATGGGGTGAGCATTAGGTCAGATGACCCGAAGGCACCCTCAATGCCTGTTGGTGTGTGCAAGATGGGCGTGGGGTGTTATCTTTGAAAACCCTGATGCCACATGTTCCTACTTTTGTGGCTTTATCCTTAACTAGAGAGTTTTTGTGAAATATGTATATATATATATATATATATATATATATATATATATATATATATAATCAGTTGCTGGGTGTGGAACTGTGATAAATATTAGCTGGAATGTCCAAGGGTTAAACACTCCTGTCAAGAAAAAAAAGGCCTGGTCTTACTTAAAAAACTTAAACCACAGGTCTATGCTCCAAGGATGCTAATAAACTGAATAACTTCTAGACAGAGCCGATAGGGCTGCAAGTAAGGAATTGGGTATACAAATATTGAAAATTAGTTATGAGCCTTGTTGACAAACTGTAACTTAGGCTCATACATTTGTTGTTTTTGTAACATCTTTATACCGAATTTTCAACATAGCCTTGTTTTGACCGTGCCTCATGAACAAGGGTAAAGCAAATGTTCAACTCCTGCTCAAAAGGTGATTTAGCGCGGGGATGGCAAAATCAAGTTTTGGAATGCAAAAACACATTCTGGATAGGAGAGAAGAAATGGCTATGTTGAAAATTGTGGGTAAAGATACTGAATATTACCAAACTTACTAGCCTGCATTTGCACAATTCAGTATAGCCTACATATGTGTGTGTGTGTGTGTATATATATATATATATATATATATATATATATTTAGAACATAGCCTTCTTATAATCCCACCTCATGAACAATAGCAGAGAAAATTTTCAACTTCTGCCTGAAAGGTGATTTCACGCAAGGAACAGAAAATAAGCTTTTGGGATGTAGAAAAAAACATTTTGGCTAGGATTTGAAAAATGATAGCTGTCACATTCATGAGGTGTTGTAAAGATATGGTTATGTTATAAATTTAGGGTAAAAATATTGAAAATTACCAGTTATGAGCCTGCATTTGCAAAATTCAACATAGTCTCATAACTTTGTTGTTTTTTAACATTTTTACACCAGATTTAGAACAGAGCCTTCTTATGACCCCACCTAAAGAACAATGGTAGAGAACATTTTCAACTCCTGCCAGAAAGGTGATTTCATGCAGAGATCACAAAATTAGCTTTCAGGATGTGAAAAAAAAATGTTTTGGCCAGAATTTGAAAAAATGACAGCTGTCACATTAATGAGGTGCTGTAAAGATATGGCAAAGTTGTAAATTTAGGGTAAAAATATTGAAAATTACCAACGTCACCACCCACCTTTGGGAAAATTCAATATAGGCTCATATAACTTTGTTGTTTTTTTAATATTTTTACACTAAATTTTCAACATAACCTTCTTTTGACCCCACCTCATGAACAAGGGCAAAGAACAGTTTCAACTCCTGCCCAAAAGGTGATTTCACACAGGAACCATGAAATCACCTTTCAGGACAGATTTGCCTAATGTCAGTTCAGTTGTTGATGAGGTGGGTTCCCAAAAAAGGCATGTTGAAAATTTGGGCCAAAAACATGTAAACATGCCCAAGTCATGCCACTAAGTTCAAAACCCCACTGAAATACATTGAATCACATATCTGTTTTTTTTTTTTTTCAGTTTGTGGTCTGGCTTTGAAGAGTGACGACATATCTGCAGTCCAGAAAGGATCACAGCATTGGACTCCTGATCAGTAAGTAGGGGCTTGGGGGGGTGTGGGGTGGTGGGAGCTGAGTGCTCAGTGAGAGGGCTGAGTGGGGGGACTCTACCAGCTGCAAAAGACATTGATGGATGGTTTTCTGTTTACAGGTTAAAAAAAGCAAAAATCATGTGGATTCCTGCACTGGGGGATTGGGCACCTCCAGTGTAACAATTTTGTTTCTTGAGGGGGGAAGGGGTGGTGAGTGATGAGAAGGAGGGTTGGGTGGGGGATATCTTTAATAAAGATAAAGAAAAAAATGATCCTGACTGGAGGATTGTACACCCCTAGAGCAACTATTTCATTTCTTGGGGGTGTGGTGAGGAGGTGGGTGCTGTGAGGGAGTGTCTGGTGGGGGGATATCAATAATTTATAAATTACTTTTTTGGCGGTCATGGCAGAATATGGCACAATCTGCAATCTAAGATGCCTGCTGAGCACTACTGCACATGTGCTATTCGAGCATGTGCAATGCTGTTTGGTGGCCTTGACTGGCATTTTTTTCTTTAAAATTACAGATATCCTCCCACCTGACACTCCCTCTCATCACCCACCACTCCACCCCCAGAAGCATAAGAGTGACACTGTGGGTGCCCAATCCCCCGCCATCATGAGTAGGACTGCCTTTTGGTTTTTCAAGAATAAATAATGCTTTGCAAGTGGACTGCTCCATGGACATGGAGGCAACTGTGGTGCAAGTCCAACATGTTCGATCAGAAAGAATGCAAGGAATGCAGAGTCCTTTTCTGAAAGCAAGAGGTCTGCTTTGCTACTCCCACTACCACCCTAAAAAAGAAATGGATGATTCAAGAGGCCAATAATGTGGCTTCAGCTAAGGAGAGGATGGTTCAACTCTGATACATAAGGACTATCCCACAATAAGAAGGATAAGGATTGGAGATGGGTTTTAGCTATATTAGAGACCTCTGAATTATCTATCTTACTGGGTAATATCTATGGCCCCAGCTCTGATGACCTGGCTTTTTCATGGATTATGCCAAGAACTGTTGAATCTCAATACATCTCACTGGCCAGTTCTATGGATTTTAATCTGACATTAAATCTGGCAATGGATAGGAGTGGAGGGACACTAGAACACCACTCTCAGGCAGTCAAGGCAGTGGAACAGTTGATGTCTGTTCATCAGCTCACTGATGCATGGAGAGCAGAGCACCCTTAAGTGTAAGACTATACCTGCTTCTCGGTCCCACATGGTACCTCCAGTCATACTGACCTATGGCTACCATCCCTCCATCTCATCCCACAACTATCTACAGTTCACATATTTCCCATTATTATTTTGAACCATGTCTCTTTGGAGTTCAACTTCCTATGGGGTCTGCCACAAAAGAGGACTCACAACTGGAGGCTGGACCCTCTCTCATTGGATGATCCCACATTTCTATCATGGCTCAAAAACAAAGTACATCAAAACTGGGAAATAAATGACATTGGAGATGTATCTGATCTCATCTTGTAGGAGGCTTTTAAGGCTACTCTAAGAAGCAGCATCATGACATATGTGGCCCATAAATACAGAACCTGGGAAGATGAACAAATTACATTAGAGAATGAATTGAAGGACCTAGAGAGGCACTACAAGGAGGTGACCAATGCTCCTTCTACCTCTCTAATAGCTCAAGTTCAACAGTTCCTATATTAGACTCAATGACATTCTCAATCAAAAGGCAGAGTTAGTCATTAAGTGATTACACCATTCATTTTGAGAGGGAAGGGAGAAATCCAGCAAGCTATTACCCTACAGGCTTAAATGTAGTCATGCTGTCAAAGCAATCTAAGGACTACAGAATGCATCAAGTACTTTTCACAGAACCCCTGATGGTATCAATCAAGACATGCAGCTTTTTATGAAAAGTTATATGCTTCTCCAAATCCCCCAAAGATGAAAGATGTTGCAACATTCTAGAACTCCCTACCAATCCCCAGAATCTTCCCAGTACAGAGTGCTCTGCCGGATAATGTACATCAATCTCTCATGGAAAAAAACAGCAAGCAATAAAAGAAATGAACCCATATAAGGCCCCAGGGATGGACAGGTTTCCTGCTGACTTGTATCAGATAATATGCAAAGGCATCACCTCATATCTGCACCAGGGGTTTCATGTGGTAACAGCGATCCTAAAAGGGCAAGGACAAAACTGGCAAAGAGAAAATAACGTGGCTGCATAGGGTGAGTGGCAAAATACAGCTAACACTGAAACAGCGACGACAGTGTCATAGTGACATTCTGTGGAGGCTTTTCCCCCTGCACCCTCCATTACTATATATAACTGACTCCAGGGGGATGCAACTTGGGGAGGGGAAAGAAGCCATAGGTTATCATTTTGGTGACTACTGTTTTTTGTGACTCGCCCTAGGTGGCTGTGCTGTTTTGCTTTGCCATTATCATCCTCGCTCTTTCTGAGATCAATGTCTTCATGGGATACCACACCGGGTCTTCAAGGCCACACATATACAGGAATTTTGCCTCCATCTATAAAGGAAGCAGTAATCATGGTCCTCCCTATGAAGGGAAAGAACCCCATCCTGACAAGTAATTATCACCCTATCTCTCTTATTAACACCAGTGCTAAAATATGGGCAAAAATCTTTGCCAAAAGGCTGAAGACAGTTTTTCCCAGTCTAATTTGCCCCTCCCAGGTGGACTTCATCAAGGGACGACTCAACTCAAATCATCTCCGCTCCCTCCTGTCCCCGATATACACCTTGCAGGTCTCATCATTCCTTCCACTGCCATTGTAATAGACTTTGTAAAGGCCTTCAATTCTATCAAATGAGTATACCAGCAATAGACACTTGCCAAATATGGGTATTGTGCCAACATTTGTTAAATGGATCAGTCTGCTGTATTCATCCCCAGTAGCCTCCATTCTCACAAATGGTATGAAGGCTCCATTTTCCCTCTTCAGCAGGGTACCTGGCAAGGATGCCCACTATCCCCCTTATTTTTGTGATGACGGTCGAACCTCAGGCAAAAGCTATAAGGGATAACACATCCATTCATGGGCTCTGAGTAGGGAAAGAAGACTACAAAACATTTATATATGCGGACAACTTGGTCCTAACACTGTCAGATGCAGAACACTGTATTGGAAGTGTTGCCCTTGCTTCAGCAATTCACTTCAGTTTTGGGCCTTCAGGTTAATCAGTCCAAAACTGAAGTTTTACCATTGAACCACGCATGCTCGGCAGCTTAATTCTTAGCAGAAGGGTTGAACTGGGCACCTTAGGGGATCACATACCTTGGTGTAAAACTGCATCGTAATCCCTTTAACATGTTTTATTTATTTATTTAGTTTTTGTCAACCGGGAAAGGAGGACTAAGCAGTTCTGCTTATTTTCAGCCACATCCCGGGGAAAGGGGAAGTTTCAGATGCCAACTGACATACAGAACCAGATTAAGCTGTTTTTGGTATTTTAATGAATGGGGGGAAATTTGGCCAGGACACCAGGGAAAGTGCTACCTCTTAATTCTGATCATCTGTTCACCTCTACTAAACTGGAATCTGAGTGCCTGAGAGCACTGCATCTCTCATTAGCAGGCAAATTAGATGCGGTTAAGATGATCACTGCATCAAGATTTCTGCATTTGTTATCCAACTGACCCTTTCAGATCCCTCCTAAATGGTTCTAGACAAATTGACTGGCCATTTCCTATGGGAGGGGAAACCCCCAAGATAACGGAGAGCCAAACTTAGGAGTCATTGGAGCAAGGGAGAATGGGATCGTCCTTGATTTCAGGGGTACCACATGGCCTATATATCAGCCCAAACTATAAAATGTTTCTCAGCCCCGAACCCATATGAATCTCTGTGGCTCAGAATTCAGTCTATGCTTCTAGGATACAGATCTCCACTGATTTCCCTATACTCAAAGTGCAAAGAATCTAGCCCAGCCTCCCCTACCATTGGCATTTCCACCAAATATAGGGATAACCTACACAAAGTTATCTCAACCCAGCCTGCCCCAATCTCTCATACACAACCCAGGAATTCAAACTGGGGGTAATCCATATTCTGGAAAACTTGGAATACACAGTGCATAAGGTTGATTAAAGACCTGTATCTGCTGGGGACCACAACTACGGACTCCTTCTCCTCCTTTATTACATATTGCTGTCTCCTTAAGACAGATTTCTGGAGGTTTCATCAAATTAGGGATGTAATATCCAAGCTGAACAACAGAGATCCCGCTCACTCTAATGTCCAGACCCTGCAACCTATACTGGCATAGGAAAAACTCAACAATGGGGGAGGGCAGCTGTATCTACAAGGTTCTTTGAGATGCCCAATCAGACTAGACTTCCAAAGCAAGACTTCAGCGGCAATCTGAGTTGAAGATCACCATCATGGAGACTCATTGGACCCACTGTTAGAGCAGGGTGCACAGGGCATGCAAAGATGGCAAAAGCCATCTTATACTAAACAAACTCTACTCAGATGGTACAGAACCCCACATGTACTAAAAAAATTAGGACATATGAACCCTAATCTGTGTTGGAGATGTGGGCTACCAGCAGTGCAGCTCATGTACATATTATGGAACCCGCTTATTTAATCCGTTTGGAAAGAAAATGTGCAGAACTGTGTGGAAACAGTAGATCCAGAAATGCAAGTGAGTGCCCATCTCCTGCTGCTGGGCTGGTTGTACAGATGGATCTGCGAGAAACTCACGGAAAGATCAGTGGGTCACTGCTGTGAGAGTAGCTGCAAAAAAGGTTCCTACTATGTAAATGGATAACAACAAAGAGTCATACTACAACGGAATGGCTCTAAACAGTGGGCCAACTGGCAACCTTCAAAAAGCTCTCAAACTTTGCAACTAAGACCCTAAGTATTATGAATGCAGGACTCCATTTTTGAGGTCTGTATTTTGCCATAATCAGGAGATCTCCCCCCCATACAGTAAGTAATATATTCACATTGGTTACTTGGTTACTTGGTTAAAGGGACAAAAGAAGGCCGAGGTCCATCAGGATTGTCCTCCACATATGTGGATCATTACTGAGGTACTTCTCTGGTTAACCACTCATCGAGTTTAAGTTTAAAAGTCATAACGGAGGTTGCATCTACAATGTCTTGGGGGAGAGTATTCCATAGTAGTGGGGTTCTTATGGAAAATAAGTTTTGTCTTTTATTGGTGTTACATTTAACTATATCCAGTTGTTTATTATTTAACCTAGGTCCAATTTTTCTGGTCGCAAGTGAAATACCACATTGCCTCATCAGAACAGGAGATTTAGTAATCTTAAAAGGTTGGAGTAAATCCCCTCTTGTTCTTCTCATTTTAAGTGAATGCAATCCTATCTTATGTAGTCTGGACTCATAATCCAGATGTGCCAAGTGAGGAATGATTTTAGTGGCTCTTTTCTCAATCTTCTCAACTCTATCTACGTCCTTGTTGAAGTATGGACTCCAAAACGGGGAACCATAATCGAGTTATGGTCTAATGTGTGATCTGTACAGAGCAATGATGCACTGTTCGGTTTTAGAGACCAATGTACAATTAATCCTTCGAGGAAGTGCATTTCTTTGGTTAGCAATTTTGTTACAATGGGAAACAGGAGTAAGTTTATTACTAACTAGAATCCCAAGATCTTTTTCCAAACAGGAAACCTTAATGTTGGTGTTATTCAGTGTGTGTACCTGTTTGGGGTTATTTTTCCCCATATGCAGAACACCACATTTAGATACGTTGAACTCCATTTTATTAATGAGGGCCCAATGTTCGATTGATGAAAGATCTTTAAGTAGTGACTGTTTATTGCCAGCGTTGTTTACAGCACCACCTAGCTTGGTGTCATCAGCAAACTTCGTGAGAATGTCTGATGAATAAATTTTCATGTCACTAATGAAAATATTGAACAGGATGGGTCCCAGGACAGAGCCCTGGGGAACACCACTCGTCACCCTACCCAAATCTGATAGGATGCCATTAACCCGAACCCTTTGAGATCGATTTGTTAACCAGCTTTTAATCCATAACACAAGTGATGCTGATAAACCTAGGTGAATAAGTTTAGTGATCAGAATGGTGTGTGACACTTTGTCAAAGGCCTTACTATAGTCCAGTAAAATGACATCAGTGGGAATATTTAAGTCTAGGTTTAAACTAATGGAATTATAGAAAGACAGCAAGTTTGTAGTGCAGGATAGGCCATTTCTGAATCCATGTTGAGAAATGTCAGTAAGGTTTAAAGATACTATTTCTTTTTCCAAGAGTACTTTGATAACTTTTTCGAGTAATTTACAGGGAATAGAAGTTAAACTGATAGGATGGTAGTTATTGACTAACGAATGGGAGCCTTGTTTAAAAATGGGAGTAACTATTGCCGTTAGCCAATCTGGTGTGGAACCATAGATTCTTGAAGTGATTTGTTATAGATAATTGTGAGTGGTAGGGTAATTGTATCTTTAACTCCCAGGAGAAATTTAGAACATATATCATCCGGACCAGGACTAGTAGATTTTTTAATGCTAATAGTAAATTATGAATATCTTTCTGCTGAATCATTTGTTCAGTAGTGCTAATTGGTGGTATAGCAGTTGTGGATGGTAATGAATCTTGGGTAAATACTGATAAAAAATAATTATTTAGTGTTGAAGCGGCAACAAAGTCAGAGGATATTATTTTATTATTTATCTTGAGGGGATCAATTGTTTTGTTATTTCCCTTTTTGTTATTTAGATAAGCATAAGATGATCTGTGTGTATCTTTAGTATGCTCAGTACGGAATTCTAGGTTTCCTTTTGGCTACCAGTATTGATTTTTTAAGTAATCTTACTGATTCCCTATATTGAGTTACTAAATCGTCATTAGTACTTATGGAGGAATTTTTCAGACATATAAATAACTTGCATTTACATTTAATTTGTTTCTTAATGGATGGATTAAACCATGGTGGAATTTTGCATTTGCTGTTATGTGTGCATTTATCAGGGACGTACTGATATTCAAGTAAGGATATTTGAGTTTTTAGGAAGTCCCATGCCTCGATAGTATTAAGGGAGCATAAGGTGTGTGTCCAGTCAATTTTACTTAAATGTTCATTTATCTTTTGGAAATCTTCCCTTTCATAGTGTTTGATTGTTTGCTTGTTTAGTACAGGATGTTGTGATAAGGTAATAGTAAGGAATATTGACTTATGGTCACTATTGCCAAGGGGTTCAGATATTTGCAGATTATTCACAGGAACGTCTAAGCTAGTTATAACAAGGTCCAGGATATTATTACCCCGTGTGGGTTCCTTGACCAGCTGGTACAAACCCAGGTCAATGATGGTTGTGAGAAAGTTGTTGTTGTAATTATTAGAACCCATTAGTGTGTCCCAATTTATGGTTGGAAGATTAAAATCTCCTAAAATTAGGACAGAACCCTTACTAGCGAGCTGGGAAATGTCATCTGTCAACTTTAAACTTTGAGTGTTGTCTAATGAGGGGGGAGCGGTAACAAGTTCCAACCAAAATTTGAGGGAGGCCTTTAAGTTGAATATACACCCATACACTCTCAGAATCTACTTCTATTGGAGACTGATAGGAGGGGATGCTATCTTTAACATATAGATTAACCCCACCTCCCATTTTGGTATCAAATCTGTTTTTAAAATAATGTTTGTAGTCTGGTATTTCAGATAACCAGTTTCTGTAGGAATTACCCCAGGTTTCCGTAACAGCAATTAAGGAAAGATCAAGGAAATGGTCTTTTGAGTTCCAGCTCAGCATGTTTAGCAATATTTAGGGGATCGAGCATTGAGAGATAGTATACTTAAATGGTGACTTGAAAACCGTGTCCCAGTATTAAGAGTTTTGACAGGTGATCCAAACTCCCCTTTAGTAGTTAGTTTAAATGGGAATTGATAAAGGTAACAAAAAAGTTACAATTCAAATGGAAGAGTACAGTATGTTGTAATAATGAGTGTAGCAAACACATTTCTTGATGTATTGTTCTAAATCATAGTTATGTTCCTTGTTAAATCATTGGTTATGAGGCATTATACAATGGAAAGAAAGAAAGAATCCTGGTCCCTGATTGGTCAGAATGGGACTGGATCCAGGATGTTATCCCAGCATAACATCCCTGCTCCAGTCTCAGAACACTCACAATCACATCAAATGTTTGAAAAAAGAAAATGAAGCCACAGCCGTTCCTGTGATTGGCTTCAGCACTCCCCGGTCACAGCCTGAATGAAAGATATATTTCCAAGTGAGCCAGAACGTGTTTCTTTCAACATTCAATACGTGGCTCTTTTCAAAACTGTGGTGTGCTGTTCAAGTCACTTTTTTTTTCTTTCTCATTCAAGCATTTAAAAATGATCTGTACCACTTCCCTACCCTCTGTCCCATTTTCCCCCAGATATACAACTGACAGCAGCAGCAGCAGCAGGTGACAGGCAGCAGCAGTGATGACAGAGCAGGAGCTCCAAGCACTGGTTGCTGACTCAAAATGCTGCACCTACCATCCATCTATGTCAAAAACCATACCAACAGTTCATTTCAGTGATTATTTCAAAAATAACTTTCTATAAAAAACAAACAAACAAAAAAAACACTAACAGCGGGACCAAAAGACTTACCGATAAGTTCTGTAGCAGAAGTCTTTCAGTCCCCTCAACTCAGTCTGTGGATCGCATCCCTTTTGGAATCATGACTTCCTGCTCCTGAAACAACTCAGACTCAGTTCAAACAGGACTCCAGACTGGGGGGGGGTGCGGACGAAAGACAGAAAACTCTGTGTGTGTATGTGAATGTGTTGGGGACACAAGCACAAAGCACCAAAAGCAGCACCACTGACTGGGCAAAAGAATACAGGAGGACTACTTTTTAATATGCACAAGAAAACTAATGAAAAAAACACTTTTGCATATACATTGTTCATGTTTTTCTATTTTTATTCATACAAGTCATTGTATAATAAGAATAATGCACTCCAGGGTCAGTGTTCTGCTGGAATAACATCCCTTCTTGGGTACTGGTTGCACTCAGCCTATGGCCTCATGCTCAACAACCCAAGGTGGGATGTTATCCCAGCATAATACCCACCCTGTCATGCATTATTCCTTTAGTATTGCTTAGTGGTTAAGGGTACTGAGCTGCAAACCTGGAGACCTGGTTGATTCCCATCAGCACCCACTTGCATACTGTGTGACCCTGAGCAAGTCACTTAACTTCCTTGTGCTCCCAGGTTGCACCAGGAAACACGTTTTGGGTTAATGTGCCTTTCATGGTTAAACAATTGCAATAATGCTGTGGCTCAGGACAGTGCCTGTCTGATAATGTGTATGTATTCATGAGTGTGCGTTTGTTTGCATGTGTCAGTGCACGTGTGTGTGTGTGTGTGTGTGTGTGTGTGTGTGTGTGTGCATGAATGCAAGTGTGTGCATGTGTGAGTGGATATAGTACATAGAGTTAATAGCATGAAAATTAAAAGTAATAAATTATTCTCACCCCTTCAATTCACATACATGTTTTACAGAAATTACCAGCTATAGAGTGGCACAACCCATACTAAAAAAGTAACACACAACAGACATAAATAAATGGCACATCAATAATGACCATCTTCTCAACAGCCAACACAAATATCCAAAGACTGAGTTAAAACTTTTTTGTTTTCTTGTTGCAAGATGTTTGATAATTGTCCTGCATATCACTTTGAAATGTTGGTGTTTATCGTGAACACCTAAAGCGTAAAGTAAGATTGTTACTGCAGTTGACACCAAAAAAATGAATATGAGCAGCACAAGTTCTTGTTCGATGTTATTATTAACTGATTGCACTGGATAGCATATGATCTCACAACACTTACTATTGACTGAAGTTCAGATAAATACAACAGCTATATTGTGCATGGATATTAATCTACATGTCAACAAAGCAATAAATCTATGGTGGTCTGCATCGTTCAAAACTACGTTGTTACTCATGATAACCGATATAGAAATCATAGTATTTAAAATTGAAAGGTTACACTTTTCTCTAGTTGCAAGTTACATTCTCATCTGGCAAGTGTTTAATAAAGCTATTGTTTGCTTGAATATCCATATTGCCTGTTCATTGTGTTCAATGTTCGTAAAGATTCTGGTAACTGGCTAGACATTTTCTTTTGTCATACAGTTCTGTTCAGGAGATATAATTCATATTAGTTATTATTGTCGTCCCCCCCCTCCCCCCGTGCTTGTACATGACATCTCTCATTTTTTAAATATATCAAAATTATTCAGGGTGTATCAGCACATCTTGTTTTCTTGTAATATACCTTGGTTAAACTAGGTAACATCCAAGATGGCTGGTTTGTGCCTGCCCAGATGGTTGGTTTGTGTCCAATCCCCCCTCCCCTCCAAGCCATATGCTTGCAGGGATTGATGTCTCCAGATGTGATCAAAATCACATTAAAGCATGTCAGTACATTGTGTATTCTGACCTGTAGCACCATGGCAAAAAGCTCACTGCTCTTAAATTAGTAACTGGCAGACTTTCTCTTGCCATCCCCCCATGTAAGCTGCCACTTGAATCTCTGGTTTTGATTTAAAAAAAAAATAACATCACATTTAAGCATATCAGCATACACAAACAATTACAAAACTGTAAGCTTTGTTTCAAACTTAAATAAAAAAAATCAAGTAGAATTTAATGAATTAATGAATCCATACAGTGTTATTAGACAGGCAGCATGTCACCTGAACATGTTCATGTCACTCAAATAAGCTGTCTAGTGAGTAAAAAGTTGGTTAAACATTCCCACAGTATGTGGCCCAATAGGCAGTTTTCTTTTGCCTAGCCACCTCACTAGCAACCAAGTGGCCATGGTGATTGGTAGATGCAATGTTTACATTCAGTCGATGACTTGTCTACTGCCTGGTTATCACCCTAGGAATGCAGTTGCCATCGGTAGTATTCAGAGTGAATTCTGGTGAAGAAGCATTTTTATCATGAGTAAACCATGGCATTTGGACAGTGTCAGAAAACAAATAATTATTAGACTGCAGACCATGAATATTTCCACAGCACACAAAACTCTGAGACTTGTTGTATAAACCATATATGGGATGATGAGCTGGGTCATACAATTGTATCTTTATTTAAAGTCACTCATTTTGATCATTTTAAGAACTCTCATGAAGATAAAAATCATATGACACAGCTGTCTATGCTGTATCCCCTATTTGTTCTGCCAAACAAATGGTGAACTATAAAACAGAAATACCTGGGTGGAGGTGGGGGCACAATTTTCAGACAGTGTGAACCAAACTGAAATATCTGGATAAACACCCGATGTGCAGCCCATCTGTCTGCTCCCCCTCACACCAACACATAAACAGGAATGGATAAAAAAACATAATATGCTGCATAAACATCTACCTGATGTACTGTTTAGTTATGACACTGAGCAAGTGACATTCTGACTCATTGCTTCAGTCTTTCCAGCAGGACAAATTCATAAAAAAGCTACACCCCATTATCAATGAGATATCACATCTCCGCTGGTCTGTTCTGACTGAGCACATTACTTCTAAAAGTAAACTATATAATTCTGGTGTGTGTGTGTGTGTGTGTGCGCACGTGCATGCGTGCAGGGGGATTTACAGTGCAAAACAGTATTGAATAAATGTACCACCGTAGAAACATAGAATTTGATGGCAAATAAGGACTGCTTGGCCCACCTAGTCAGCCCATTTCCTTACCTAATGGATAAGCTGAGGATCCTAGTTAACCAACAGCCTACTTCCTCCTACCCACCACGAGAATTGCCTTATGTCTATTCCATGCATTCTTGAATTCCCCCACTGCTTTTGACTCCACGACCTCCTCAGGAAGGCTGTTCCATGCATCCACAGCCCTCTCTGTGAAAAAATACTTCCTCACATTACCTCTGAGCCATCACCCCCATCTTCAAATTGTGCCCCCTTGTTCTTGCACATCTCTTTTTCTGAAATATGCTGCCCTCTAGGACTTTATTGATTCCCTTGAGGTACTTGAAAGTTTCTATCATGTCCCCCCTCTCCCTCCTTTCCTCAAGGGTATACATAGTACGCTCCTTTAGTCTCTCTTTGTATGTCTTCTGGTGCAGACCCTGCACCATTTTAGTTGCCTTCCTCTGGACAGCCTTCACCCTGTCTATGTCTTTGTGGAGATGGGGTCTCTAGAACTGCATGCAGTACTCCAGATGGGGTCTCACCAACTGTCTGTACAGAGGGTTAACAACTTCTTGTTTTCTACTGTTGATGCCTCTCCCTCTGCATTCCAGTATCCCTCCAGCCCTCCTTACTGCCTTCTCACATTGCTTGCCCACCTTTAGGTCATCTGATATAACTATCCCCATGTTCTTTTCCATTTTTGTTGTTGTCAGTATCTCATCCCCTACTGTATACTCTTTCCCTGGGTTTTTGTTTCCCAGGTGCATTACTTTGCACTTTTTTGCTTGAATCTATGCTGCCATACATTTGACCATTCATCCAACCTTGCCAAGTCCCTTCTCATGCTTTCCACCCCACCTTGTGTATCAACCCTGTTGCAGATCTTTCTGTCATCTGCAAATTGACATACTTTTCCTTCCAGTCCTTCTGCAATGTCACTTATAAAGACATTAAAAAGGACCGGAACCAGTACTGAACCCTGTAGTACCCCACTAGTAACCCTTCTTTCTTCACTGTGGGCTCTGTTTACTATTACCCTCTGCATCATGTTGTCCAGCCAATGTTTTACCCAGGCTACCATCCTGGGACCTACTCCCAGGCTGGCTAATTTGTTTATTGATCTTTTGTGTGGGACTGTGTCAAATGCCTTGCTAAAGTTTAGGAAGGCCATGTCCATAACCCTTCCCTGGTCTTCTACTTTGATCACCCAGTCAAATAAATTGATTAGATTCATCTGACATGACCTTCCTGCAGTGAATCCATGCTGCCTTGGGTCCTGAGCCCCACTGGCCTCTAGGTACTCAAAAATTATTTCCTTCAGAAGTGATTCCATCATTTTCCCTACCACTGAGGTTAAACTGACAGGTCTGTAGTGTTCTGCCTCTGTCTTCTCCCACTTTTGTGGAGAGGAATCACATCTGCCCTCCTCCAGTGCTCAGGTAGCACACCATCCTCCCATGATTTGTTAAAAAGGCTAGTCAGTGATGTTACTAGTTCTCCCCTTAGTTATTTTACAACTCTGGGGTGAATCCCATCAGGCCTCATTGCTTTGTCCACCTTCAATTTGAGTTCTTTCAGAACCCTTTCTTATGTGAAAGGACTGATATCAACTCCCCCCCCCATCCAGAGTGCTTCTATTGACTGGATTAGGTACCTCCTCCTCTTCTTCTTTTGTGAATACTGAGCAGAAGTATTTGTTCAGTATCCCTGCTTTTTCACTGTTCTTTTCTGCCCACCCACCCTCCTCTTTATTCAGCCTCAGTACACCTCCCTTTCTCTTTCTTCGCTCCCTAATGTACCTATGAAAGGTTTTATCCCTCGTCTTAACTGAGTTGACTATCTTTTCCTTGGTTTGGGCCTTTGCTATTCTGACTGCCTTCCCAGCTTCCTTCTACTTTAACTGGTACAGTTCTCCATTCTGCTTCTTCTGTGTTTCATTATACTTCCTGAATGCTTTTTCTCCCTAACCTTTCCTGCCACCTCTTTTGAGAACCATAGTGTGTTTTCTTTCATTTTGATTTGTTTTTTTGCTTCACACAAAGGCTTGTTACCTCTGTGATGGCAGTTTTAATGTTTCCCCATTGTTGCTTCACCCCTCCTTCTTGCCTGTTTGCTAGTGCTTTTCTGAGGCACTCTCCCATTTTGACAAAATCAGCCCACCTGAAGTCCAGTACCTTCACTTTTGTATGACTTGACTTTACAGATGAGTTTATCTTGAACCACTCTGTTAGGTGGTCACTTGTTCCCAGATGGCTACCCACTTCTAGATCTGAGATCCTCTCTCTGTCCCCATGTGAGAGTACCAGGTCTAAGTTTACTCCCTCCCAAGTGGGTTCCAAAACTAGCTGTCTGAGGCATGTCCCCTGTAGGGCATAGAGAATGGTCCTTCTCTTGGATGTGGCTGCAGCAAAGGTGCTCCAGTTAACATCTGGCATGTTCAGGTCCCCCATCAGCAATATCTCCCCTTTCTCTGCCATCCTAAGAATGCCTTCTATCATTTTCTTGTCCATTTCCTCACCCTGAGATGGGAGTCTGTGTACAACCCCTGTGCAGATTGTGGTGCCATTCCCAGTCTCCAGGGTGACCCACAGTGTCTCTTCTCCTCCCTGTTTACCCTTTAGTTCCATTGCTTTGATCCCATCTCTTACATAGACAGCTACTCCTCTTCCTCTTCTCCTCTCCCTGTCCCTTCTGTAGATTGTGTACCCTGATATGTTGACATCCCAGTCATGGTTGTCTGTGTACCATGTTTCTGTAACTGCACCAGTATCCAGGCATCCCTCTTCTATCAACGCTACCAGTTTAGGGAGCTTGCTACCTAGACTACAGGCATTGGTACTCATTACCCACCATTTTGTGATGGCCTTACCCCTTTTTGACCTATCCCTGTCCTTACTGCCTTTGTCTTTTTCTCCATTTACCCCTGCTCTTCTCCTTATTGACTTCTTTATCTTGGTGTTTACCTCACTAACTGCCCTGATTTTTTGGAGGAGGCTAGGATTTCCTTTCTCCTTTTTAGTGTCTTCCCCCTTGGCTAGTTTAAATACTTGCCAATGAAGCATCTAAACTTATCACCTGGGATCCTGGTTCCCCTCCCTGACAGATGCAGACCATCATGCCAGTATAGGCCTGCATCTCTCCAGTTGAACCCGAAGTCCCCAATGAAGCCAACACCCTGAGCTCTGCACCAGTTTTCAACAACTGATTGAATTCCATGGTGTGGATCACCCTAGCCTCACCCATGCCATAGACAGGCAGCACTTACGAGAAGGTTACCATGCATGCTACTTGTCTAAGGCCCCTCCTCAAATCCACAGTCTCCTCCTGCACTGCTCTGATCCCTTTCCCAGCCAGGTCATTTGTCCCTAAGTGGACAATGACATCCAGCTTCCTCCTCCATGCAACTGCTACTGTGATCCTGAGGATTCCCTTCCTGTCCCTCCAAGCCATAGCACCAGACAGGCACCTTACCTCCCTCTCCCCTCCCTCCCCCAACTCTACCCTCCTAACAATGGAGTCCCCAACCAGGAGTTGCTTCCTTCCCCTGTGGGTTCCCATGACACCCTCCTGTGGATCTCGTTTGTGGAGGTTCCCAGCAAAATCCATTGGTCTCCACTGTGGGTGCCTCCATAGAGGAACCACACTCTGCCAGAATGGCATATGAATTGTGGAGAGGTATAACTGGAGGGATGCACCTCTGTTCCACCATCCTCACCCAAATGCCAACCTGACTTGACTCAAATAGGTACTGTCACATGGGACTTCAGCAGAGAGTCCCCACTCCCAAGACAGATTCATACTGTCTTTTATGCTGTATAAACCTTGTTTTTTTTTTAAATAGTCTAACTAGGTTTGCAAAACATGAAATTAGAATACAACACTCAATCTAATTAATGTGAGACAGTATCATAATAAAATGATGAAAATTACTAATTTCAAGCAGTTATAAAGTGTGTCCCAAAGAAGTGTACATAGCTGGCCTTTCTTCTGATCACCCACCCCAATCAAAAATAAAATAATGTGTAAAAGTAGTTAGTACAGCACTTGAACTACCTCCATTGGACTAATGCATGCGGTGCTCCAGTCATGAACTTCTATTTTTTGGGGGAGTTTTTTTTTGTTTGTGTGTGGACAGTAAAAAGATCCAACTTGCTGAGAAAGGCAGTGTTGTATAAATGTAATTTTATGGGACTATCCTGTTAGAGCGACCTTTCACTAGACATGATATATTACTTTAACAGAGCATTGCTGCTTTATTTTAGAGGCATGCAAGGATAAGAACAATAATATTAAAGTGCAAAACAATATAACGTATGGTAGAACACTGTTAACCTTAGGAAATCATCATTTCCTAAGGTTGTTAACCATCATTCATCTGTTCCAGTGTTGTTAACCTATTGATGCTACATCACATTGATAGGTTAACAACAGGGATCGCTTTGTGCATGTGTACTACACAACTGACAGCCTTCCAGAAATGGCCACGGTGGTGAAAGCATGACCCGGAATGGCTGCAGTGGTGACTAAAATTTAAACAGTAAGGATCGTCCAAAGTTTTTAAATTGAAATGTATGGCCATACACTATAAAATATATTGTATGGTCATACATCGGCAACCGGTTTGAATAACTAGCTTGAGGCTGCCATGGTGACATAAACCTCTCGAGCTTCACTCTCGAGGTTTACATAGTTGCCATGGCAACTTCTCGCCGGTTAGCAAATCGGTTACCAATGCATGCCCATACATTATCCTCTATATAACCCATCACACAAAAAGAGAAAAACCTCACTTTTCTTCTAAAGGGCTCATTTTGACATGCAAATAAAGATGCAGTTGTAGCTCTTAAAAATGCTGCTGATGCCCTCTTACTCTTTAAGAATTAAACTTTACTTCATGTTTGTTTACTCATTTACTTGCATGCTTACACCCAAGACACTTAATTGTCCAGTGGAAAAATAGTTAATTAAGAAGCAAGCCAGTAATCAGTCAGCCTCAGAATGTCTGGACAATCTAGTGAAGAAGCCCCTACTGTTATTATCTTATAAGCAAAGTAACAGGGGACTTATGCCATCATTACTTTCTTTACAACCATGGGGGGTTTGTATTATCTTTCAGTCATCTCATAGCATCTCATAGCAACATAAACACAACAGAAAATAAAAGAATGTGTGTTATTTTTACCTGCTTGTGTATATTGTTTTTAATAATTGAAAGAAAACCAGTCTTCTGTGTGATAGATGATAGATAGATAAATAGATAGATCGCTAGATCGATAGATAGATAGATAGATAGATAGATAGATAGATAGATAGATAAAAGAAGAAAGAAAGAGAGATCAGGCGATCACTGGCTCACTGCTCTTACTGGAGTCAGCTGCATGACTGCAGCTGATGCATCACAAAACCTCCACCCTCATGATCTACTGGCTCATGGGAGCACTGAGGATGTTGTATCTACAGTACAAACTCTAGGGTGTATTTTGAGGATTGTGTACTAAATAAACTATGTTCAATCTGTAGGGTGTATTTATTTATGATAATTTGCACAAATAATGACAGAAGTATCAGTGACAGTGTTTCTGACCAGAAGGGTTACTGCCATTTTAAGTGCACTGATAGCTGCTTATGAAATGAACCAACTGGAGAGTAGAATGCAGGAAAGTGCCCTGAAACAGGAACAGTAGTTTTGCTACAGAAATCAACTTTTTCTGTGCCCAATTGCATTGTTCTTCAACAGCCAGTGCAGTAGACTCTTGGGTAGGGGAAGGGGTCAGATCAGCAAGGGACCATTTTCTGATTTACAGGTTTATATAAAAAATGATAGATAGATAGATAGATAGATAGATAGATAGATAGATAGATGGAAGGATGATTACAGACTCACTGCTGTAACTGAAGTCAGAGCACAACTCCAGCTGTGGCATCACATTTCAAGGAAATGCCCCTGTTTTCATACTGAGAATGCATATGAATGACTCCTTTTGCTAAGCTGGGCATCCAGGATTTTTGGGTGCCCAGAAACATTATTTCCAGGGCAACTTTCAAAAAACAAACACCAAAATCTAGCAAAATGGGTCCCTTTTACCTAGGTTTAGGTGTTTGCGTTTTTGAAAATAAATAATTATTATTTATTTTCAATGTTTCTGATTTAGAAAAACAAGATGGAAACCATCAAAATCAGTTTTATTTTACTCACGACATGTAAATCACAAAACTAAGCAGTGACTATTGGTGTTTTTTTACTGGCTAAGCTTGATGATTGTCCAAAAAAATCCTTATAACTCCAGAACCATATTTTTTTTTCATAAAACCTTCAAAAGGCACACCCTTGGCACAGGCCCCTAAAGCCATGAACATTTCGTGAAAAAATTCCACACCATCTAGGCTGTGTGTGAGAGCAAACAAAAAAGCAATGTTAAGTATAGGGAACCAAACATCATTTTTCCTTTTTTCATTTTTAGCTTTCCGTACCTCAAAACCCAAACAAGATGCCATCACAAAACTTTTCACATCTTAAGACTCTGCCAGTGTGATCATGCTTGACAAATTTTGGCTTATTTTGCTGAATGCTGCTAAAGGTATTAAGGTGAAAAACTGGGGTTTAACATTAAACAGCTTTCTTAACCCTAACTACAGGAGTGCTACCGCAACCTCATCAATCCAAATCTATTAACAATGTTTGGGAAATACCCCAACAGAAAGCCATATCTAAAATTATTAAGTATGTTTCTCTGAAATTTATTTTCACAGTTTTAGCTAGTTTTCAAGACCAATGTTATTTTTTTTCATATTTGAGTATCTGTTTACATTATCCATGTAATGGATTTTCTCTCAGTTCTTTTGTTGGTGTACTGTATGTCTTTGATTCTTTGCAAAGCTTCATTAATATAAGTAACTGGGACATGTAGTACCATTGTACTACAAATTCTCTATTACCCACGTTATTTAGCCTATCAAACCAATTATTTGTGTGATTATGTTGTGCATCCTGCCAGCACAGCTTTGGTAAAGTTTTGTTCTCCATATAATAAATTCTGTTCCATAATCTGACTGCAGCTTTCCACATCTGTGCTTCCAGGAATACAGTTCCATATTCAGGTCTTAAAAAGGCAATTGGGGTATCCATTGGATGGCCCAGTGTAATTCTAATAAAGACATTCTGAATGCTTTCAATTAAAAATGTTAATTTTGATATTCCCCATATTTTGCCCCAATACAGTATCTGACTTACAACTTTAGCATCCAACACTCTTTTAATAACACAAAATGAGTTATCAGTAAATTGTGTAGAAAACCTATTTTCTTCCTAAATACATGTATTAGCCGTATCTGTCAACTTCTTTATTTGTGGGTTCTGTTTTAGAAAATTACTGAATATTAAACCCAAATAAGAAAAGTCATCAACTTCTCCTATCTCTTTTGTATCAATATGACACTTCTATCTTTTTTTACTGTTATCACCTAAAGTCAATGTTTTAGTTTTTAGAGCATTTAGTTCCAATTTAATTTTGTCCAAATATTTTAAAACTGCAGCTATACCCATCTTTAGACCAACAGGAGTTTGTGATAATAAAACAGGATCTTCCACATACACTAAAACTTGCACCCCAGCACTATTTAGTTTTGGTGGGAATGTTTCAATGGAGTCCAGACTTTTAAGAAGACTTTCAATATGTAAACTGAACAGGCCTGGGGCCAACTGGTATCCTTGCTTTACCCCATTATTAATATATATGGGTTCTGTCACAGCTCCATCCTTTGAATACCTAACTCTAGCATTTGTATTCTCGTGATATCATTTTAAAATATCCAACAACTTCTCATCAGTTCCATTATGTGATAATATTTCCCAAAGAATGTTTATGTTCATAGAATTGAATGCTCCTTTAATAGCAATGAATCTGGCATATATCTTTTGTTTTTTATGTAAAACATATTTGTCCAGGATGTAATTTAAAGTAAAAATTAGGTTTGTTGAATATTTTCTTCAAAAAACACATTGGCAATCTGATACCAGTTCTTTATCCATGACCTAGGCTTCTAGATGATCTAATATTATTCTAGTAAATATTTTTTGTCCAGTTAGAAGTAAGGATATTGGACAATAGCAGTTTGGATCCATATTGGAACCTTTTTCAAAAAGTGACACTGTAATGCCTACATGCCAATCTTTCAGCAGACATAGCATATTGACAATTAATAAAAATATATGAGATAGCATACTTGACCAGATATCCACTTTATTTTGAAAAAAAAAAACTCTGCAGGTATTGCATCTATTCCTGCAGCATTTGTTTTTGGGGGTCCTGGATTGCTGAATAGACTTTTGCCTAGGTAATACTGTAGCAAGCCACAGCTTCCCATTTACACTTCCTACATGACACACTGTGGCTACAGCACAGTCTTTTTCTAAACTGTCAATATCTGAGGATTTCTCTGCATGCTTAAAATGATCAAACCACTCTGTTTCAGTTATAATACAAATTGCATTGTACTGCCTGGCATTATTAGATATGCCAACTGCAACTAATGATCAGAATGTTGAGGCATCTTTGGCATGATCTGCCTCTTGTATCATTGACCAGAGGGAAGCTTTGTATTCTTTCTTTTCTATATTAATTAGATGTTTGAACTCAGTTGTTCAATTTCTTAGCACTTTCTTTGCTGTGATATCATTATTTTTACAGGCACATCTTCCTGTTTAATTGATTACTTTCTTGAGTTTTTCATGGGAATCATTATGCCATGGGTTCTTTATACCAGCTTTCAACTTTTGTGTTCCTCTATCTTCAGGAGCCATCTTACTCACTGCATCATGCAATGCAATGCTAAATTTTTCCATTAAATCATCATAGAATCGTGCCAGCAGAAAAACACCATAAGGTCCATTGAGTCTGACAGATAGCCCCCCATCACCCCTGTATCTCCCACCCTGCCAATTTGCTTTTAAAACTTAATAACATTTGTTGCTTCATCAATTTATTAAGCTTAACCTTTGCAAATAGGGATGTGAAAAATACAGAAATTTCATTCTGCTAAATATTTTGCATTTGTGAAATGTGAATTTTGCATGCAAAAAGCTGAATTTTGCCACCTTCGGGTGAAATTTTGCCACTTGAGGGCTAAATTCTGCATTTGAAGGGGATGAAAATGCATGTGTATTAAATGTATTAAAAGAGAAGTGTTTTCCCCCTCCTGGCCATAGTGGCCAACATTAAAGTAAATATTTAAATCCCTAGGATCCCTGGTGTCTAGTGGTACCACCCCCTGACCGATTGTCACCCAATATGAGGAATCCCCCCACCACCACCGAGATTCACCCCAATTCCCCATCCAGCATGTTAATTGTCTAGTGTCTCCCTGGCCAATCACCAGTGCAATATGAAGAACCCCCAGATTCACACCCTGTCCTCATCATCCTTGAGTGTGGTGTCCAAGCTCCTCCACAACATGTTATCATTATTTAATTAAAAAAACAAACCAACAACTTTCTCTGGTGTCTAGTGGACCCCCACCCTGTCCAATAATGACACCCACCCCACTTCCCCCCATCCAGGACCAGGCTCCATTGGGCCACCAGCATAGCCCTCCACTCACCTCCATGGCCAGCAGCCCGGCTGAGCTCTTTTCATGAATGAGCCATATCTGACTGAGTGCTTTTAATGAATGAGCACACTAGACACCAGGAAAAGTTGTTGGTTTATTTTTTTAATTAAATAATGACAAAATGATGTGGAGGAGTCTGGACCCCTCACTCATGGACGATGAGGGACAGGCTGTGAATCGGGGGGGGGTAATTTTTCAGATTGGGCCTGTGATTGGCTGGAGGGAACACTAGACACCAGGGATATTTATTTTTAATTAACATTCTAGATGGGGGATGGGGTAAATCTCAGTGGTGGGGGGGAAATTCTTCATATTGGGCCGGCAGGGGAGGTGGGACCACTAGACACTAGGGATCCTGGGATTTAAATATTTACTTTAATGTTGGCCACTATGGCCAGGAGGGGGGAAAACACTTTTTAAAGTATACATATATTGCACTTTCATCTGCATTTCATAGCCATAAAATAGTCAGCAAAATGCGTGAACTTCACAAAATATTTCAATGGGTGAAATTTCGGATTTTACCAGAATTTCACTGTCGATATTAATTTTCACTGCATCTCTACATGCAAACTCATTTCACTTAATTTTTTTAATTTTTATAAGATACATGCTATTTTCTTCTTTGATTTTAACATTATTTTAAAATGTTATTAATGCATTGCTTGTAACTTTGCAATGAACCTGAAAATGATCAGTTTTCCAAAAGTGTATTGCCTTCAAATAAGCAGCTCTCTTAAAAGCAAAAACATCTGTTAAAACAAAGATCCATAGTACTCTCCTGCTTTAATTGCCTGAAATTTAATTTCTCCTAATTAATCTCCCTTTGTTCTGCCATTTCACATTTTTACATCCATTCCAGTCATATAATGCAGCAGAATCTCCCCTTGCTTTGAAATTGTTTCATCCCTCACTTGTTGAATAGGTATACAAAAGGTATTGTCTATTGTCCAGTCTTGAGCATGTTCCTCTGTTGCATCTCCTGTTCTAGCTTTTAAGTCTCCAGTGAGCATAATGACACACTGTGGGTATTGAACTCTTAAATGTTCTAAAATACCTTTAGTTTCCTTTAAAATCCTTTCATACTCTTCGTTGTTAATATCTGGTGGCAAGTATAGGTTGAAAAGAGCATATACATCTTGATTTGTGAGAGATAACATTATACCAATATAATTAAAAAGCAATGACACCTTCCCAAAGACAGGATCCACCAGAGCCCCCCCCCCTGCACAGATAGCAGTCCCTCAAAGTAGGGACAAGAGCCAGAGCACTGACACCTTCCCACAGACAGGATCCACCAGAGCCCCCCTCCTTGCTTCATAGGTATGGAATGACAGTGACCGACATTGGGAGCTGCAGCTGATTTTTTTCTCACTGAGCCACTGCCTGCGTAGCACTGCACCACAAGAAGTCTATCCTCAATTGGCTTGGAACCAAGCCAATCAGGAGAGCTGTTTTTTCCACCAATTAACACCAAACCTGTCCCTTACCCACTACCTCCTACTGCCTACTGAGGAGTAATAATTACTCTAACTAATCCACTTCTGATTTCCCAGTACTACTCCCTCAACCAGACCATCCTTAGCCCAAATCACCTGGACCTAAATGACTGGCTGCAGGACACTGTATGAGCTATTAATCAGCACAGCTTGACATCAGAGAGGCACACCTCTCACCTATTCAAGCTGAGAGATAGCCATCAGGGAAATTCAATCTATCAGCTAACACCCCAGTCCCAACTAAGTGGAACTTTGCTACTAAAGACTCTTACATTCTCACTAATTCAGGGACCTCACCCTAAATACTCAATCTATAATGTTAACCCTTGTGTTAACATTAGTGAGAGCTGGTTCTATGTGATAATGGCGACCACCAAAGGGCGATTCCTGTTACAGCGAAGTAAGAAGGCAGAAAATTAATTTTAGTGCTCTGACTCCCCGACGCACAACAAAATGGTACCGGGGACTTGCATTTTTTATGTTTATGTGGGGGTTGTGCCCCCCACATCCCTCACACTCCCCTACTTAAGGATTCTCAATTCCAGGGGGGTGAATGTTGGGGGGAAAAATGTAAAAAAAATACAATTTGGGTTGGGCGCAACAAAAATGAACCTGCACCCATACCTGAACCATGCCCCCCTATCCACCAAAACTGCTAGCTGACCTGTTACACCATGGGGCCAGCTCAGCAGCCTACCACAGTGCCACCTCTCAAATCACCTCCCACCCCTCGCCGAGTGTGCTCACCCCCACTAAATGTGTACCTGTAGTGACTTCTTGTCACTACAGTTGCCAACCCACCCCATTCGGTCACTGTAACTGCCCGGTAGCCACTGTGCCATGTGCTGTGATTGAGTTGCCCTTTTGGGGGTCACTCAATCATAGTCACGCACATCATGGTATACCGTGCTAGCTCTGCCACCCCAACCAGGAGTAGGACCTGATCAGCCCATGGAATTGGGCTGGCAGGCTGGCACCACTGGGATGTTCATTGTAACAAATTCCACAGCATTCAGTGATCACTGCCTAACTGTAACTAGCACCACCCTTCACATACCCTGCCCTCTATCACCCATTTCTCTTGCTAGGTTACGGGTACTCTGCATTACTCACACACAGTACTCTATGGCCTTTAGCCCTTTCACACTGATACGCTTCAGATATAGGACAACTTGGCAGCCCCTAAATAGCAGGCTAAATCTCAAGAGGCTAATACTTTTGCTCCTCCTTATCTCTGGAAATGTACACCCTAACCCATGGCCAATGCTGGATAATAGAGTTACCTCCTACAGGGCTACCTCCAACCAAGAGGGCAAACTCTGAATAGCAACACTCAATGTTGGCAGTCTATACCCCAAATTGTACCTTATTGATGCCTGGATGAAGCACGTCCAGCTCAGCCTGAACAAAAAAACTGCAGACACAGAGATTGCCTTGCATGGCTATAATATCTTTTGACAGGACAGAAAGGGAGAGAGGGGAGGAGGGTGCTTCATTTACCTCACTACAAAGGTGCAAGCCAGGAAGGTACTGGTTAACCCAACCACAAACCATTGTGAATGCCTGATCATCCAAATCCAACAGGACAGATTCCAGTACTCACTCAGTGTGATGACAGTCTACATACCACGTGGAAAGCACTCCTTAGGCATGGATACATTTGCTAGCTACTATTCCCAGGCCTACCCTACAGGGGAGACAATAATAGTAGTGGATTTTAATATTAATTGGACATCAAAGTATAGCACATCACATAAAGATCTCATCTGCAGCCTATTTCTTTCACAGGTTGTCAATGAGCCTATGAGAGTGAACTACAAAACTGTAATCAGTACTCTTATAGACTGGATCCTAGCCACTCATCCACAGTGGCTACCTAACATTCAGGTAATGCCTGATTCTGTCAGTGACCACCATCCTATCCTGTCTGAGTGGACTGCTCGACCCCTTAGGACTCTGCCCAGAACCATTAACTCCAGGATCCTACATAGGGATAAAATTGCATCTTTTAAGGCATATCTAGCACAGTCAGACTGGAGCCTTCCAGATGTTATACAGGACATCAACTTGACCCTAAACCATGTCTGTACCATATTCAGAAAAGTCTGCAACATATATGCCCCAGTCAGAAAGCACAAAGTAAAAGGAGCACCAGCAGGTTGGATCAGTCCACTACTGCTTACACAAATGCAGGAAAAGGACAATATCTGGCACCTGGCCAAAGTCTTGGGGGCCACTAGAGATTGGCAGAGGTACCGTGAGGCAGGCAACAAATGCAGAAAGCTAATCAGGAAGGCCAAAGCTGGTCACCACAATACAATACAAAGGCAGAGTTGGGGCAACAGGAAGAAATTCTGGCAGTGCAATAAAGATCTAATGGGCAGTAGTGACTGATCACCCCCTACTGTTCTCATCAACAATACACAGTTAGTTTCAACCCCAACCAATATAGCTAATGCCTTTAATAATGCTTTCACCGACCTGTCCACAGTTCTGCCTACTGGATAAGACAGTGTTGCAGAAGACAATGGCCAGCAAGACACTAACCTCCAAATTCTACTTCAAACAGTTTTCCATGAAAGAAACAATCAAGTACCTAAGCAGAGTTATGGGTAAAACTAGATTAGGGAGTGACAAAATTGACATGGTACTACTGGCCTATGCCCTTGAAGAAGTGGCGCTACCACTGATTAAGGTATTCAACATCTCTCTATGGTTCTATGTGATAATGGTGAGTGCCAAACTGCAACCCCTGTTATACCGATGTCAGGGCGTCAAAGACAATTTCGCCACCCTGACATCCTCGGTGCATGGAGGAATGGTTGCTTTCTTTGGGGGACAGCACCCCCCCACATGGGAGGATTGACCCCCGTTCCCCCCTACTAAAGGATTCTCAACTCCATGGGTGTGCATGTCGGGAAGGCAAAAGTAAAAAAATATCAAGCTTCAGTCCGGGCGCAACAAAAATGCAGTAGCACCCAGACCCAGACCCGAAACCAGTACCCCACACAAAACAAGTGGAGGCCAACCCCTGATGCCATGGTGCAGCTTGGCAGCTGACCACAGCACCACCCTCTACATCCCTTCCACTCCCCTCCCAGGCCACGCTCACCATGCTCACTCCCCCCTCCGTGTGCGTGTACAAATAGCGACATCCTGTCGCTGAAGTCGCCCACCCCACCACATCCAGTCACCCTCCCCTCCATCACCATTCAGGCTTTCACCCATATCATGTCATCATTTTAGACAGCACCTTAATTCAGGTGCCAATGTCACAGGCTACCCTCTCTCTGGTTCAGCCAATTCCCCAAGATCTGGAAGTCTGCCTTAGTCACACCTGTTCATAACAGGGATAAAACAAATGTGTCCAAATACAGGCCCATCTCCATATTTTCCCCTCTCTCTAAAGTACTGAAGTGGATTGTGTCTGATCAGCTGGTCACCTACCTTGAGCACTAAAACCTGATGTGTAGTCAGCAGCACACCTTTAGGAAATTACATAGTACCACAACTGCACTCATAAATTTCACAACCTATATACATGAAGCCCTGGACTGACATGCTGTCTGATGCTAAGTAAGTCTCTGTTGGAGTCCCCAGAGATCAATTCTTGGACCACTTCTCTTCTGCCTGTTTGTAAATGGCCTTCCAGCTGCCTGCCCCAAACCCAGATGTTGCTCTATGCAGATGATACAGTCATCTTCAAGAGTGGGCCTCAGCATGAGGTAGTCACAAGGGAGCTACATATTAGCTTTGGATCCCTTGAACAATGGTTCAAGCAGAACAAGCTTGTCCTTAATTACAAAAAAAACAAAAACATTGCTCTTTGCCAGTATCCATACCAGGGAAAAATGCCCCCCTCTCTGCATCCTGAACAATCAGGGCTTACTACTCGAGCAGGCATTCCCTTTTAGATACCTGGGGGTGATATTAAATGAATCCCTCAATTTTGCTGACTATGTGGACAACATGGTCAGCTCAGTGAACAGAAAGCTGGGAGCCCTTTTCAGACAGCAGCTAAACCTAACCAAAAATGCCAGGAGCCTTGCTGTAATGAGCTCTGTCCTCCCTCTCATTGACTATGGATTTGCAGTTTATGATCTGCCTTTCCCACTGTCTTGAACAGGGTAAGAGTCTTACTCAATATGGCCTGCAGATTCATTACTAGCTCTGATAGGCTTACACATTGCTGTGCCTTATACTCCTTCATAGACTGGCTTCCCCTGGATACACAAATACAGTAGCAAAGTCTTCTACTGGCAAATAAAAAGCATTTGTTGGACTTCCCCCCCCCACCTTACCTTGCTTTTCCACCTAGTACGTAACAAGTACTGCACCAGGAGTACGGCAAGACATGATCTGAGGGTCCCCAAACAAAGGACTAGCCATGGCCAAAGAGCTTTTGCCTGCCAAGCTGTACACTGGCTGAACTATCTTCCTATCTCCATCTCTGATATACTTAACTACCTCAGTACAAGAGAGCCCTCAAAAATCTACCCTAACCCTACACAATAACCTGCACAATAATCCCCACAACCTGACTACCTACCTCTGTACCGGTACTCCTCTCCTAACCAAACTGGACATCTGTATCCTCTGGGGGTTTGTAATCCATAGTATATTAAGAATTTCACTAGTGGTTGTAACCCGTAGTATATTAAGTATATATTGTACTGACAAGGCTCATCTGAGTTGCCTGTAATTCCATAACTGAATTTTATAAACACATGTTTTTCCTGCCTGTACACAAATATGTGTTGTTCATCATTGGACTTGTATCTCTTGACTAGTAACCAGAATGTAATGACATCTTCTCTTTTCTGCACGCTTACAGCTTGTAAGTTTACAACACTTGAAGTGGAATCTTTGCAAATGAGCACTTAGCTCAAAGGTACTGTGATATTCAATTAAATAAATAAAAATAAAATAAAAATATCTACCATCCATAGCTACATTTGACTAAAACTGCAAGACCACCTTTCAGATACCCAAAAGCTGTGCACCTTAACTGCTGGAGTAGTCCATATCCTATAACTTTGTAGATAAGTTGTGGTTTGTTTACTATCCCAGGTCTAGTGAAGTAAAATAATATCATACTTATATTCTGTATCCATTTTGGGTCTTCTACTTTGGATGGTATACCAAACACATTTCATCATAGAAGGTCAAGCAGCCTTTTATATCCCTTTCCTATGGAATCTAGTCACTCTGAAGTGGAAGTGATGTCAGTTGTAGTGGTTGCTTTTTGTGCTATTCACTATTGACTCTGAAACTGATATTTCTACTATACTTTGTTCTAAGTCTAATGGTACAATGCTTGTATTTGTTCTTTCCCTTTTTTTGAGTTCTTCCTCTTATTTCTCTTTCCATCTTATCCTTGTCACCCTTTAAACTGTGTTCCTGTTCAACCAGCCTGAGGAATTTTTGTTTTTTATTTATTTATTTATTCTGGTCTCGGATTACATCTTTGAGTTAGAAGCTCATTACATAGGTTCCATGTCAGTTAGGATAACATTCAAGTACAACAGATAGGGAATTACATTCAAGTGTGAACAAGTGGGGATTACAACAAGTAGGGATTACAACAAATAGTATAAGAATTAACAATCGTGGTAACAATCAAGTGAAAACAGGAAGGGGAAGCAACAGACAGTAGCAAGTAGGAGGGCACAAGGCCATAATGGGGTAGGAGCAAGAGCAGGTAAAGTATAGGTATGGGGGAGGGTAAAGTAAATAGTAAGAAATTAGTAAGTGCTAGATGAGGGCAGTAGGCAGAATGACTGTGGATGTTGGGGCCCAAGGGGGAGCAGCCTAGATGGCCTTGTTGCAGAGGTGGGTGGGAGAAGACTGGCAATGGCATGCACCATTTTGTAATTCTTTGTTCTCATCCAGTTTGTTTTTCATTTTTCTTATTTGTTTGATTAATATTATTTTTGGGCAATTATTTCAGCTTGATGTTTTTCCCTCATAGCTGCATCCAGTTTGATATCTATATCTAGAAATGTATTTTGTGAATTTAAAACTGCAAGACTCTTTTCATAGTCTGTCAGTACCAAGCAAATCCATCCACTGGTTTAGTTCTGTATCTACTGTTTATGTAGTTATGATATCTGACCATGAAAATGTATTGCCACTTATTTATTTTAAGGTACTGTATACTGTTAATCTTGGGATGAAACAATTTTCCATCCTGCTTTGGTGGATTACATTTATATATACCATTAGTAATAATCTTCCTTTCTGGCATGAAATTAAAGTCACTGCATATGCAGATGATTTGTTAATACATCTGTCCCACCCGGTACCCTCCATCCCGGCCTTGCTAAGGGAAGTGGCAAGGTTTAGTGGTCTGTCCAATTGCAAACTGAATGCCAGTAAGTCCCTATTTTTCCCATTAAACCACAAAGTTTTCAAAAGTGATATCAGTCCTTTTGGTTTATGTTGAACCTCTAGGTCGTTCAAATATCTGGGTATCAAACTTTCCCGTAACCCCCAAATATGGTTTAAGGAGAATCTGGATTCCCTATTGCAGGTGATTACACGTGACCTTGAGATGTGGTCTAAACTCCCTATTTCTCTATGGGGCCAAATCAACATAATTAAGATGAACATATTTCCTAGGATCTTCTACCCATTGTCAATTCTCAACACCTTTATTCCTTTATTCTGGTTTAAAAAGGCACACGGTGTCTTCACTAGATTCATCTGAGCTGATAGGTATCCCCGTTTGGCTTATCATAAGCTGGCAGCCCCAAAATTGGAGGGGGGGTTGCGAATTCCTCATCTGGCTATATATCACTGGGCTAGTCACCTTGCGAAAAGCTCGAGATGGGTATCTCCCGGCCCAGAAGAAGCACAACCTATTTGGCTCAAAATAGAATTGGATGCAATCAAGGACAAAAACATGGACCCTGTCACGTTATTTTTCCTTAGGTTATCCCATGTAAGTGTGACTGTAGAGTGTCCCACGATAAAGACCTCTCTAAAGGTCTGCTCCCAGATGTGTTCCTTTTTACAGTACTCCTCCCATCTGGACCTGGCCCAGTCTATCTGGAACTCTCCATCATTTACTATTAACAAGACTCAGATTTCCCATTTTTGGTTGCCTCAACTGGGAGAGGGGAAGCTCCTGGCCTTTACTGATGGTGGGGGACATTGGTTATCAGTGGAAGAGATGGTGAGGAAATTTTTCATCCCGGCTTCTTCCTACTTTAAAGTCCTGCAACTGAAACACTTACTTGTAATTACCCTGGGTAGTACTCCCTCTTCCCAGAATATCTCTTCTCTGATACACGAAGTATCCCCACTTTCTGGCTCTCCTGGTGCAATCTCTAAACTATGTCAAGTTTTGTTTCATAAAAAGTTTGGGGGTCCATTTGGGCCATTACGATTTTGAAGTTATTTTCTCCCTCACCTTCAGTTGGATTGGCACTCTCTCTGGAAGTCATGTCATAAATTCATTTCTCAAGATAGTCTGCGCTTCATGCAATACCACGTATTGCATAACTTATACTATACCACATCCAAACTCCACAGGTGGGGCTACCTACACTCAAACATGTGCAATAAATGCCCACAGGAAGAGAGCACACTTGTTCACATGCTTTGGTCTTGTCCAAAGATTTCTCCCTTATGGGTTTCAATCCAAACTTCCTTAGACCCCCTGTTGAGCCTCCATGAATATTTTACTCCTGAGATGTGCTTGTTAGGGGACCTGTCTTCCATTAGAGTTAGGGTTCGCAAATTCCATATTTCCATCGTTGCCCTATCGGCTAAGAAAATAATTCTTTGTCACTGGAAAGACAGGTCCTCCCCTTCTCTCCAGGAATGGGTAAGAGAAATATTATCTAACCTGCGCATAGAAAAAGCAGTAGCCAGTCTTCACAACAATCTGGCAGCCTATACTAGAATTTGCGATCCCCTTCACTCACTAATCTCTCTGGTTCCAAGTTAAACCTATTCTAGGGTTATTATTTCTGCATGGCTATTGGTTAGGTGCACGGCATCCATGGGTATTGAGATGGGTTACTGCAGTAAGGGGAGGTTAGGGAGGGTGGGCAGCTTCTTTTTTACAATGTATCAATGAGTCTCTGTCATTTTCACTGTATGCTGCCTTTTATGGTGGAAAATGTATCAATAAACTTTAAATTATAAAAAAAAAATCTTCCTTTCTGTATTTCTTTTGTTTATTTTTATCAAAAGCTTTTCCATTGTAATTCAGATTGCCCTCTCTATCAGACATGTGATGTAGTGAGGTCTCAACTTACTCTTCAAAATATATATTTCTGGATCTTAGGTTTATTGATCTGTTTTTGTATAGCTACTGTATTTTTATCCAAATGTAACTCATTTCCTTTCCTTGTTTTATTATCATTCAGATCCCTTTGATTAAATTGTGTTTTTTCCTTTTTCCTTTTCCTTTAATTGGACCCTATACATTAAGAGACAGGTTGTCTGTGTGCCATGAATCTGCAGTGCCTAGACAACCCTACAACTGAATGTCATGAACAAGAGATTCTGAGGACTCCTGTACGCATTCACAGAATGGACACACATGCTTTTTTCACAGGATCTCCTGGCCAGTCATACAGGTATGTATGTGGCTGGTCAGGGGGCATGTCTGAGGGTGTGTCTGCTCATCACACCACTTACAGAGGCAAAGAGTGCCAGGCAATGGGGGGCACAGGACATGGTAGCAGAATCCTGCTGTATCTTTTCTGTCCCCCCCTTAGTTTGCACCCACCAACAGTGGCAGGATGAGGAATCCTTCCCACCATGCTACCCTAGCCCTCTTGGCTGATTGGGAGGGCCAGAGACAGGCATTCAGGCACTCACCCATCTTTTTAAAAAATGGACATTCGGTGCCATCCCACAATCCCCCACTCTGCCTGGAGCAGGGAATCCACTATGGGACCTGGTCAGAAATCTAACTGGATGCCTGCCTGTGTCCTCTGATCCACCCCACTACACAGCAGCATGCTGATGGTGTGGCTGAAGACAGGTATTGTGTGGCGGCATACATTAGTGCATGTGGTACCCCATGCACCTGTCCTTGGATGCAGAGCTGCACAGTCAGGTATGTACCACTCACACATACCCAACTCATATTGTTGCATAGCCCTCATTGTTTTGTTATTGTTCATTACTTCTCTTCCTTTTTTTCCATATTCACTTGGTTATCCAAATCATGTACAGTGTATCTTGTGCTACTTTTTCTATTGTTTGTTTGCTAATATGTGCAATGGTAGCTGATTGTTCTGCTTACTTACCTTTGTATTATTTTCTACATCTTGTTCTTTAGTTACATTTTGAATTATTTCAGCCTATTATGTCCCCTTTTACACATCATTTGTCAAAAAAAAGTTTTAACAATGACACCCTCACACTTAAATGGTAGTTGCCTACTTATATTTAGTTTTCCATTTCCCCATGTGCTTTCATTATTGCAGACATAGTTATGTCAGATGCTTCCCTTTTTATGACTGCAGTGGGTAGAGCCCTGCAGATAGCCTGCTATTATAGTAGAAAAAGGGAGCTCTCCAGATTCCTAATGAACTAGATAACATTTTGAGATTTTGTGTAATCACTGCTAATTGAAAAAGTCTGCTGTGTTCATTCAGCTGAGCAGTGTTCAACCAGACTATTTTGTGGTCAATAGCTTGAATCTGGGTACTATTCTCTTTCAAGAAAGTTTCATAGCACATAAACATGTCAGCTTAGCCTTCCTCAGCCATAAACTAGGTGGCTTGATACCTTTTATTGGACCAACAAAGATTTACAGAATATCCTAAGCTTTACAACTAACACATAATTCTTCTTCAAAAGAATGATAGCTTGGTTACAAGAAAAAAAAATGTTTGCACATCAATGTGACAGATTAGAGGAGCAATTAGTTAAGAAATACAACCAATGGGATAAGGAAACAGCCTCAAAAATCATAAGAGGGAGTGGGTCAAATGTGACAGAATGGAATATTCATGCAGTAAATTATCTGATGTTAAATGTATTAGCGTGTGTGTGTGTGTGTGTGTGTGTGTGTGTGGGCATCTAGAAACAGCAGGTCTGCTGTATAAAACTAAAGTCTATGAACTCATCACCCACCAGTTAAATCAAACCTCTAATACACATAGTTCAATATATTAGATAGAACCATCTTACATATATATACAAACATATTAAAAATATGTAACACCAATATCTGTCTATGTCTTCTACCACCAAAACAAGAAGGAAACAGGAGCACAAATATGATATTAAAATGAAATAGACTGAAAAACCAATGGGACAACATTTCTCTCAGGGTGATCACTCCATATTGTACCTCTCAGACCTGGTTCTCAAGGGACATTTTGAAACTACACTGTTTAAAGTGCCCCTGCTTCCTTCTTGTTCTTCATGCAGTGCTTCTGAGCATCGCTCCTGCATGCAGGCAGTCCCTCACATTTCACCAGCACGCAGTACACCACTGTGATGGGTGTTATGTTGCCCCACTATGCCCATGCAGTACTTAGGAGCTTCACTCCATACTGCAGGCAGTCCCTCACCTTCCACCAGCATGCAGTATGCAGCTGCTGTGGATGCCATGTCACCCCTCTGTGTTCATGCATTCCTTCTGAGCATTGCTCCCCAGTACAGACAGTCCCTTACCTTTCAACATCACATGGTATACAACAGGATGAAACATAGAAACATAGAATTGGATGGTAGATAAGGACCGCTTGGCCCACCTAGTCTGCCTATTTCCCCTACCTAATGGATCAGCTGCAGATCATAGTTAACCAACAGCATACTTCCTCCTACCCCCCACTAGAATTGTCTTATGTCAGTCCCATGCATTCTTGAATTCTCCCACTGTTTTTGACTCTACATCAAAGGATGAGTGCTATGATGTGCCACTGTGTTGATGCAGTGCTTCTGATCATCATGCCACAATTCAGGTAGTCCATTACCTTTTACCAGCACGCAGTACACAACCATGATGAGTAGCATCTTGCTTCACTGTGTTCATGCTGGCCTTTGAATATCACTCCACAGGGCAAGCAGTCCCTCATCTTTCACCAGCACAATACACGGCTCTTATGAGTGCCATGTCAACCAACTATGTTCAAGCAGTGCTTCTGAGTGTTGCTCCCCAGTACAGGTAGTCCCTTACCTTTCACCAGCACACAGTTCACAACAGGGATGGGTGCCATAATTCCCCACTGTGTTCATGCAGTGGTTCTGAGCATCACTCTTCTGTGCAGGCAATCCCTACCTATTCACCAGTCTGCATTAAACCACCATGTTGGATGCCATGTCGCTCCACAGGGTTCATGCAGTGCTTATGAGCATCACTCCCTGTGCAGGCAGTCCCTTTCTTCTCACCCTCACTCAGCACACCATGGTAATGGGTGCCATGTCACCCTGCTGTGTTCATGCAGTGCTTCAGAGCATCACTCCACAGTGCAGGCAGTCCCTTAACTTTCACCAGTACACAGTACACAACCATGATGAGTGACATCCCTACACCACCGTGATGGATGCTATGTTGCTCCATAGGGTTCATGCAGTGCTTTTGAGCATCACTCCCCTGTGCAGGCAGTTCCTCTCCTCTCACCAGTACGCAGTACACCATGGTGATGGATGTCATGTCACCCCACTGTGTTCATGCAGTGCTTCAGGGCATCATTGCATAGTGCAGGCAGTCCCTTACCTTTCCCCAGCATGCAGTACACCACAGTGATGGATGCCATGTTGCCCCACTATGTTCATGCAGTACTTCTGAGCATCACTCCGCAGTGCAGGCAGTCCCTTACTTTCACCAGCATGCAGTACACAACCATGATAAGTAGCATCTTTCCCCACAGTGTTCATGCAGGCCTTTTGAGTATCACTCCACGAGGCAGGCAGTCCCTCACCATTCACCAGCATGCAGTATACAACAGGGTTGGGTGCCATGATGCCCCACTGTGTTCATTCAGTGCTTCTGGGCATCACTGCTCAGTGCAGGCAGTCCCTGACCTTTCACTAGCACACAGTACACAAGTATGCTGGGTGCCATGTTGTACCACTGTGTCCATTTAGTGCTTCTGAGCATTGCTCCCCAGTGCAGGGAGTCCCTCACCTTTTACCAGCAAGCAGCACACCACTGTGATTAGTGCCATGTCACTCCACCGTGTTCAACTGTGCTTCTGAGCATCACTCCCCTGTGCAGGCAGTCCCTCACCCTTCACCAGCACACAGTACACCACATTGCTGGATGCCATGTCAGCCCATTGTGTTCATGCTGTGCTTCTGAACATCACTCCATGGTGCAGGCAGTCCCTCACCTTTCACCAGCATGCAGTATGCAGCTCTTATGGATGCCTTGTTGTCCCTCCGTGTTAGTGCATTGCTTCTGAGCACTGTTCCCCAATACAGGCAGTCCCTTACCTTTAAGCAGCCCAGAGTATGCAACAGGGATGGGTCCCATGATGCAGTTCTTCAGATCATCACTCCTCAGGGCAAGCAATCCCTACCCATTTACAAGTCCACATTACACCACCATGATGAGTGCCATGTTGCTTCACAGTGTTCATGCAGTGCTTCTGAGCATCACTCCACAGAGCAGGCACTCTCTCACCTTTCACCAGCGCACAGTACACGCTACTGTGTTTGGTGCCATGTCACCCCACTGTGTTCAAGTTGTGCTTCTAAGCATCACTCCACAGCGCAGGCAGTCCCTCACCTTTCACCAGCACACAGTATAACAACTTGATGGGTGCCATGTCACCCCATTTTGTTCATGAAGTGCTTCTGACATTACTCCTTTGTGTAGGCATTCTGCCAACTTTTACAAGCAAGCAGTATAACCCTGTGACGTATACCTTGTCCCACCAGAGTGTTCATATAGTGCTTCTGAGCATCATTACACAGTGCAGGCAATCCCTTGCTATTCACCAGCACACAGAACACAACTGTAATAGGTGGTATGTCACTCCACTGTGTTCATGCAGTGCTTCTGAGCATCATTCCTTTGTGCAGGAAGACCCTACCTATTCACCAGCATGCATTACACTACTGTGATGGCTGCCATTTCACCCCACAGTGTTCATTCATTGCTTCTCAGTATCGTTCCTCTGTGCAAGCACTCCCTTGCTGTGTTCATGCAGTGCTCCTGAGAATAACTCCACAGTGCAAGCAATACCCCACATTTCACTAGCACACAGTACACCATCTTGATGGGTACCATGTTGCCCCAATGTGTTCATGCATTGCTTCTAAGCATCGCTCCTTCATGCAGGCATTCCCTTACTATTTACCAACACACAGTACACAACCGTGATGCATGGAATGTTGACCTGCTGTGTGCATGGGACAAAGCTATTAATCTCCTTCAGCACTCTGACTTGCCCCATCTGGGACAGTCCTCCAAGCCCCATCACCCACCTTCTCTGGGACTCAGGTTTTCTGTTGATCCTGTCACAGGACATAGAAACAGAAGTTGATGGCAGAAGGAGACTGCTAGGTCCATCTAGTCTGCACATTTGTTTTAGACCTTTTTGACACTCTAGTTGCCCTTTGTAGTCAGGACTCCCTTGTGTCTATTCCATGCATTCTTGAATCCCCCCCTAGTGTTGACCCCCACAACCTCTTAGGGCAGGCTGTTACAGGTGTCCACTATTCTTTTTGTGAAGAAAAACTTCCTGGTGTTGGTAAAGAACCTCCCTCCTTGCAACCTAAGGTAATGTCCCCTGGTCATGCAGCCCTTCTTGAAGTGAAAAAGTTCCTTTGCCTATACCTAGTTAATGCCTTTTATTTACTTGAATGTTTCAATCTTGTCCCCTCTCTCTCTCTCTTCTCTGCTCCAGAGAGTACATATTCAGTTCCCTAAGTCTTTCCTCATAGGATATGTACTACAGACACTGAATCATTTTTGTTGCCTTTCTCTGTACTGTTTCCACCAAGTTAATGTTCTTCCTGAGGTGAGACCTCCAGAATTGGACTCCGTATTCTAGGTGAGACCTGACCAGCGATCTATTCAGTGGTAGTACCACCTCTCTCCTCCTGCTCATGATTCCTCTTGCAATGCAGCCAAGTATTCTTTTGGCTTTCAATGTTGCCCCCTCACACTGCTTCCTAACCTTCAAGTCATCTGAGATTATGATTCCCAGATCTTGTTCCTGGTTTGATGCCACCAGTGTTTCTCCTCCTAGGTAATACTCCTTTCTTGGGCTTTTCTTTCCTATGTGCATGACCTTGCACTTTTTTGCATTAAATCTCAGCTGCCACACCCCAGACCATTCTTCTAGTTTCTTGAAATCAGCTTCCATCTTGTTCATTCCTTCTGAGGTGTCCACCCGGTTACATATCTTGGGTTCATCTGCGAACAGATACACCTTCCCTTCCAGTCCATCAGTGATGTCTTCTATAAAAACATTGAAGAGCAGAGGCCCCAGCACTGAGCACTGGGGCACCCCGCTGGTCACCCTACCTTCCATCGATTGCATTCCATTAACCTGTACCCTCTGGGTTCTGCCTTGTAACTAGTTTTGGACCCATCTGACTACTTCTAGACCATCCCCTGTGTGGTCAAGCTTCTTTACCAGCCTTCTGTGTGGAACCGAGTCGAAGGCCTTACTAAAGTCTAGGTAGACCACCTCTACTGCCCTACCATCGTCCACTATTTTTGTAGCGTAGTCAAAAAACTCAAGCAGATTTGTCTGGCATGACCTACCTGCTGTGAAACTGTGCGGTTTAGTGTCTTCTTAGCCACTAGTTTTGAGGAATGCTATAATCCTCTGTTTGAGTAGTGTCTCCATTAGTTTCCCTACTATAGATGTGAGGCTCACCGGTCTGCAATTACTAGCCTCTTTGCAACTGCCTGATTTGTAAAAATGAAACCTCTGTTGCTTTTTTCCAGTCTTCAGGTACCATACCGCTCTTCAAGGATTTTACAAATAGAAGTGCCAGAGGGACAGCTAATTCTGCCCCCAGTTCCTTAAGGATTCTGGGGTACATCTCATCAGGTCCCATGGCTTTGTCTCCTTTTAGTTTATTTAGTGCCTCCCATACTTCAGCTTCTGTAAAGGGACTTGTGTCTGCCCATGGTCCTGGGGTGTTGTGTTTTTTCAGGGCTGGGCCATCCCCTGGGTCCTCTTTGGTAAACACCGAGCAGAAGTATTTGTTGAGGATTTCGGCTTTTCTCTGGGTCATGTTTGGTGCATTTCCCTTCTTCAGTAGTAATCTTTACCAGTGACATCCTCCTTTGCCTTCCTACATTCCCTAATGTATCTAAAAAAAAATATTTGTCTCCTCTCTTTGTCCCTTTTGCTATCCTTTCCTCTGTCTTGGCTTTTGCCTTTGTAATTTGTTTATTAGACTCTCTCATTTTTTTCTTGTATTACTCCCAGTCTTTCTCAGTTTTGATTTCCTGGTATATGATGTGCGCCTTCTTTTTTTCTTTGACTGTGGTAGCCACTTCCTTGGAAAACCAAAGAGGATTTCTTTTTCTTTTTGCTTTACTGATCCATCTGGCACATTGATCTGTGGCACTTTTTATTGCTCTCTGGAGTCTCCCCAAATGACCTCCACTTCCTTATCCTCAATTTCCATTAGCTGGCTACTTATGTTGTTCCTCATTTTTTGGAAATGAGCCTTGCTGAAATCTAACACCTTTATCTTTAAGTGGCTGGTGTCCTGTGTTTTGTTTACCTTAAAGCTTATCATGCGTTAGTCACTGTTGCCCATATGGCATCCCACTTCAATGTCCTCGAGCCTTTCTGAGTTTGTGAGAACAAGATCAAGAATGCCTTTTATGTACCCTGGATCAGAAGTGCATAGTCATCGGTGTGGGACCTGCTAGAGGGCAGGCTATCACTGTTCTACAATCAAAGGATTTTCCTCCTTTTTTCTCCCCTATTGGGCCCAGACATGTATGTACTAGGCCCCTATGGAGACACCTCAGGCATCCAGGTGTGGGGTCCCTTCTCATGCTGTCCCATGGTGCTTCCACCTAGATTCCTTTCCCCATCCTACAGATGTGCATTCTCCCTCCCAAGCCAGTCCCCAAGTGACGCAGGTCCTTTCTTGAACACAGGTTGCTGGCATGGCAGTCAGTGGTTAAAAGCAATTCAGTCAGTGGCTAAATGCCAGAAACAGAAATAGGTAGACAAATCTAGAACTGGAAACCTGAACTACAAAAGTAATGACCCCATCTATTAGGATCTTGTTTTTTTCTAATACTGTAGTGTAAATGTGGCACTTTTACATTATGTATGTATGTATGTATTTATTTATTTCAAAAGTTTTACCAGAAAAGACATACTGAGCTGAAAAATAGCTCATTTTCAGATGCATCCTGGGAGAAGAGGAACAGAGATGCAAGAACAACATAGAACAATAACTTATACAATACCATATCTTAGAGAAATATAAACTAAACATTACAAAATGAACATAAATGAGGTTCATCAGACAGGTAAAATTGTAGGTAAATATTTTACAAGGACACAGCGGGGAATCTGTCCCATGGGTGCAAGCAGCAGTACTTTTCAACAGTGAGAGCACCAGGTGATAGGGCATTGAAGGAAGGCATGCAGATGAGGGGAGAAGGCAAAGTGCAGACAAGTGAGGGAGGAAGAAGCAAGGGAGAAGTGTTGGTGAGGTGGGTGGAGGGGCAAGGAGGAGTAGAAATGGAAAGGGGAAAGAAGAAATTGTTTAACCATGAAATGCACAATAAGCTGGAAATTGTTTCCAGGTGTGACCTGGGAGTACAAGCAAGTTAAGTGACTTGCTCAGGATCACACAGTATGCAAGTGGGTGTTGTGAGATTCAAACCCAGGTCTCCAGTTTTGCAGCTCAGTGCCTTTAACCACTATGCTATACTGACTCAAACAGAAAGAGGGAAAGATGATAAACTGAGGAGTGTGGAAGGGCTATGATTCAAGGGCAGCCACAGGAGGAAGTGGTGTGGTCATGGAGAAAGAGGGAAGAGGGTAAACTGAGGAGTGGGGGAGAACTATGACTCAAGGGCAGGCAGAGGTGGTAGCAGTGTGCTCAAAGATCAAAGAGAGAGAGCATTTGGAAGAGGTGGAATGAATGGTTGTGGGGGGGGTTCTAAAGTTTAGGAAAGAAGAAAAAGAAGGCAGCCTGATCAGCAAAATATTTTACATCACAGTAATATAACTAAGTGACACATTAATTCTAAATATCTTCTCTTGCATCAGTCATTCCGCTTGTTTTTATTTTGATAAGTTGCTAACTATTTTTGTTATTTGGTCAGTTCCACAACTTACTGCTTGGTAACTTATTTTTGTAAAATTATTCTTAGACATAATTGTACTCGTTATCTTTGTTACATTTATTCCATTTCTATGAACTTTATATTCTGCATGTTTGTATCTGTTATCTTTTCCCCTTTTCCCTTTCCCCAGGACACATCTGAAAATGAGTAGTTACTAGCTCAATATGTCTTTCATCATAAAACCTTGAAATAAATAAATCTCTTATCAAGATAATGTATTAGTAGCCATTGTGACTCTGACCAGAGTTTGTTTAAATTCTTGTTGTTTTCTATGTGTTCCTCATTATGAATATTTCTACTTCCTGTCATCCATACATGTGAAATATCTGGTCTTCTTTCTTTTTACGTTCGCTTGCGCGCATGCGCAAGGAACGTCTTAGGAGAATGGGACACTTTGGAGGTGTGCCCCTCCCCTGCAATCCCCTGCTCCATTGAGCAGGCATGGCAGTCCTGCACCAATCAGATGCGGTGCTGTGTATGACAGAGGTGGTCTTCTCTTCAAAGAAAACCACCGCTGTCAAACTGCTAACTCCCCGCTCACCCAAATCTTTGCTGCCATGCTGAGGGCCACCCCAGCATGGCAAACATCCCAGCGTCATCTGCCGACAGGGTGCCCACATCCCGGTCGGCTCCACGCCGCCCAGCCATCCTTCTGCCACGCTGGGAGCCCGCCTTTAGCGGAAAAAACGTCCCGGCGTTGTCTGCTGGACGGGGTGCCCAACTTCTGCCAGCTCCATGGCCCCCAGTTACTCTTCTGCCATGCTGGGAGCCCACCCCAGCATGGCAAACATCCCGCGTCATCAATTGTAAAAAAAACCTGTAAATTAAAACCGTCCCACACAGTCTCCGCCCCTCCTACAACCGCACCCACCCACTCACTGTGCAAGCTGCCTCCCCACACCCCCCACCCCATACTTACCTCCAGAGCTCGGTGCGTCGATCATCGGTGGACCGGGAACACGTCTGCACTCTTCAAAGCCGACCGCGAACTGAGGAAATGCCGGTAAGCTGTATAATTGGCTAGATAAGGGGTTTTCAACTTTATTGCATATCTCAGGCATTTTTTGGAATTTTTGCACCAAATTTTCAACTTGGGGTTTTTGGGACCCCTTCTCATGAATGATGTCACTGTCATGGCATTATTCGGGCCCAAAGGGTGATTTCACAGTCACTGCGCAGTCACTGCATGAAATCACCCTTTGGGCCCAAATAACACCATGACAGTGACATCATTCATGAAAGAATCCAGCTATGTTGATAATAAAATCCCTAAAAATGACTGTTTCTAAGCGTCGTTAGCAGTTCCTCACGCAGGCTCGTAAGTTCACAAATTTTCAATATTTTCACTCCAGATTTTCAACATTGCCATTTTACACACCTCCTTATGAGCAGTATAGCTGTCATTTTTCACATCCTGCCCAAAATGTGTTTCCGCCCCTGTAGCGCACAATGGCGCAGTCGGTGTGCGACATCAATGTATGGGACATATTAAGAAAATCATGGTGACACTGTTTATTAGCAGAGGTCATAAAATGGCTATGTTGAAAATTTGGTGAAAAAATTCCTAAAAATGACTGTTTTACGAGCGTGTGTTGCGCAGTTCCTACGCACGCTCATAAGTTCGCGATTTTTCAATATTTGCACTCCAATGACTTTCAAATACCTAAACAGCACATAGAAGCAAGCAACATCCGGCATTGACAAATGCTTGTACTTCTTTGTCACTGATTTTTTTAAGCCATGTCCAAGTGCGAAATACCACTGCAAATACCTGCAAGCGAACGTTCGGCATTGACAAATGCTTGTTTTGTTGTGTGACAATCTAAACTGAATTTCTTTATATAGGGCAAAATGAACTGGTCCAGTTTCCTCAAGTATGATTTCCGTGTCACACTTCTACTCCCCAGTATACTATTTTCCAGAATTATAAGTTCTTATTGTATATTCTTCACTTCAGGATTTGAAGGGCTTTTTAACGCTATTGAATGAGCCTCCTATAATGTTTCAGTTTTTTAACTGTACTCACTGGGGAGTTCTTCTTACGCAACCAATTCTAAGCATCTTAAGTCTATTCACTGATATAACAAGCTATAAGACAATGACAGATAATGTTTATTTCTATCTGTACATATCTCTTTGCCTGGCACTTCTGGTTCTTCTAGGGCTTTAATTATTTCTAATACTGTGTTTTGTATGCCGTTGGTTTTCATAGGCTTGGGAGATGAAGTCATCGTAAGGTTTACAAAAGCTCTTACTACATATTTGTTTCCTCTAAGCGGTCTTCCTGGGGGCTAAAAATGTATTAATTTTAGAGTTATTATTAGCCTGTAGTTCTAACTTTTTTCTAGGTTGTTTCAGTTCATTTTTTTTCTATTTGTCCTATAGATTTAGATAAGTATACCCGAATATAAAATATAAAACAGATAGCACATACATGCATCATGATATGCTATAGCTGTTAATTTCAGTAATATAATTACAAATGGACTGCTTACTATATTAGAAGTAGAAAATAGAAAACATATAATTTGTGTCTTCATATCTTTAAATAATTCAATAAATTAGAATGATTTTTCATATTTAAAATGATATATGCAATATAAATAGGACAGAAAAAGCTAAAAAACAGAAGTGCAATGAAACATTTTTTTCCTTTTTTATGGAGCTTTTTCTAGAATTTTCTTGAGTTTTCTTTCCTTCCCCCCCAGAGCCCTGGCACATGGCCTTATGTGTGAATGGAGGTACGCATGCACACCGGAAGCCAGCTCAGCCCTTTCCACCCACCCATGCTGCCACCCTGCCCGACTATGTTACCCCACCGGCTCTCCACCCGGTGGGGAACAGAACTATGGGAGGGTCAACAACCCACCTCCACCACCCCCAGGAGAGGAGGGCAGCCTAACAGCATGCTCAATCCTGCTCCTCCCACCCCCCGTGCCAGCACACTGATGGCCTGATGTCATTCTCAAACCCGGGTGGCTGGCATAGCACAAGGTGTGGCATCCAGCGTCTCATCCCTCAGTACCCCTGGACCGGCCTGAAACATGTTCCCCCCCAAAAAAAGTTAGATAGATAGACAGATAGATAGATAGGTAGAAGTTGTTTTCATATAGCACCTCTTCCTGGAGGCCCGAGGCACTTAACAATGTTTAAAAACAATCCATACAAAACCAGTAACATACTTCAAGGCACACTGCAGAGATCAATAGCAACTCAATTTATCCTGTATTAAAACATCCAAAATAAAACATAACAAAAACAGCAGTCAGTTCTTTATCCGTCTTTAGCCAAAATCAAATGCCTGTTTAAATAAAACATTTTTAAACCTTTTTTAAAGGTTTCCACCAAGGGTTCCTTCCTTAGATGTCTTAGCAAGGAGTTCCACAGGGTCAGTGTGGCAACCTAGAAAGCACAGTCCCCAAAATGCTGCAACCTGGCCTTACAAAGCACAAGGAGGCTACCCTCGGAGGAACGGAGGGCCCACGTTTGGGGAATCAGGAACCAGGAGGTCTTGCAGGTAAACTGGTCCCCTCCCATGCAAGGCTTTATGGGTCAGTAATCTAACCATGAAGGCAATCCTCTGCCTCACTGGCAGCCAGTGCAGCTCATGGAGGACAGGCATGTCATGGTCAACTCTTGAGACACTAGTCAGCAGCCTAACCTCCATGTTCTACGCCAGCTGCAGGCAGTGAAGGTTGCCTCCAGATAGCCCCAGGTACATGGCATTGCAGTAGTCCAGCCTGGATGTAATAAAGGTGTGTACTAGGGTAGTCAGGTCCTCGGTTGGTGTTAGTTTCAGATCCAGAAAATTTCAGCTACAATTAAGAAAACTATTAACATACTTGTCAAGTGTATTTATCTAGGTACCTGCTATGCTGCACACAATAGGCTCAATTCTCAAAAGTCTGAATCTGAAGCACGGTGCCTGCTTCACACAGCAGTGGTGCAAGGGACACCATGCATCAAAACCTGTAGATTTCAGGATTCTCAAAGGCCCCCAGTGCCAGTCCAGGACACAGTACACCAGACCAACCCTGTGCCAGATCTTTGCCTAGCTGCAGGGTGTGCCAGGATGTTACGGGGCTTGCAGCAGCTGCAAGCTGCAACATCGCCAAAATAGGGATTCTGTAAGCCCTCCCAGAAGGCACACTTTAAAGTACCATTTGACCAGTCAGAGCTGATCTAACCATCCTTGCACCACCCCCACTACCCTCCCTAGGTGGAAGGGAACATGTGCTACAGTCCCCCATGCCCCAATGATGGTCATAGCTGATTGTGACTGACCTGGCAAAGGTTTGAAAATAATAGGAATAAAGAGATTAGAAGCACTACAAGGTGGGTCACCAGTAGGGACACTAGGTAATATTACTACAGCCATCTGTTGGGTGTTAATTGTCAGTGCCATTATTTATTTTATTAGTAACATTATACACATTATCTAGCTATTATCTAGTGAGTTATGCACAGTCAATCACCGATTCATCAGTAAATGGCTTGCAGTGTCTTCCTGCAGTTCAGTTATAATACACTTCAGCCAATGGGTACAGTATATATACACACAGGGTCAGATATTCAAAAGGGTTGCACATGACGCAACAGTGTTGTGTCATGCGCAACCCACTGATGTGCCCTGGCATGATATTCAAAAGGGAAAAGTGCGCGGCACAAATCCGGATGTGCCGGAGTGCATCAGTAATGTATGCAGGCACAGGTGGGGGGGGGCATGCCCATGCATACCCTGCATAGCCTGATATTCAGCCCGAGATGTGCAGAGCCATGCATGTGCAACCCCTACCTGCGCCAGCACAAAGTTGATCCCAAAGAAAAAGGAACTACTGATGGCCACCCACAGGTGAGCTGCCACATTGCAGGGCGCAACACGGCAGCTGCCACCTGTGGGTGGCCATCCAAGCTCCGGCTGCACCTGGCAGTGCCTCCCATGCCCGATCACGGGCATTTAAAAAAAAAATCTGTCCAATATCCCTGGTGGTCCGGTGGACTGCTATCTGCCCGATCGTGGGCATTTTTAAAAAAATAGTAGAAGTGCTTCTAATATCCCTGGTGGTCCAGTGGACCGCTGTCTGCCCAATCATGGGCATCTGTATAAAAAATAAGAATTCCATCCAATATCCCTGGTGGTCCAGTGGATCGCTGTCTGCCGATTGCGGGCATTTGTAAAAATATGTCCAATATCCCGGTGGTCTAAAGTGCCCCCCTCCCCACCTGCCCACTGGGCCCCACTGCCCGCTCCCCAGTCAGCTAGTAGGTGGCAGCCCCACCCACCTGCCGCCCGTAACTGACACCGTCGGTGGTGCTGTCGCCCATTGGTCCTGGCGTGAGCCAATAGGCGTGCAGCTCACTCATACTACACATTCCAGATATGTGAATAGTCCCATTCACATATCTGTAATGTATGAACGCAGTATGGGCTGCCGCCCATCGGCTCATGCTGTGGAACAATAGATGTACAACCCTACCGATGATGTCAGTCAGCAGTGGCCGAGGGCAGCAGGTGGGTGGGTGCTGGGGAGGAGCGGGAGGTGAGGTGAAAGCAAAATGGAAGCGAGTGGACACTGAACCACCGGGAATGTGGATATATTTTTACAACTGCCAGCGGTAGAAGCGGAATGATCGCTGGACCGCAAGATGTCGAAGAGTATACGGCTACGAATGCGATGGAGCGAACAGTCCACTGAATTCAGGAAATGAACAAAATTCTTCTTTTATGCAGATACCTGCGATCCGGGGCGGGCAGCAAGTCCACTGGACAACCAGGGATATTGGACATAGTTCGAGTTTGTATACAAATGCCCGTGATCGGGCTGTGAAGCACATTGCCAGCTGCAGGGGGCGTCGATTCCCGATGGTTGCTGCCTGGCAGGGTGCCAGGCGCAAGCTGTTGGGGATCAGAGCACCTGCATGCAAATGGAGCCATAATGACATGCAAAAGGCCCCATTTGTGCCTTGCATACATTATGGCCCCATTTGCATGTCAAGTTTTGAATATCATGGGCTGCTGTGCATAGCGCATGGAACTTGCGCTAGCGTATCCCCATGCTCCACTCTGGCCACTTGCGCTGGCGCAGTGCCACTGCACCATGCACACTGCAGGGGCCAGGGTGCGATATTCAATGCTGCTGAGCCATGGCACAGCTCCATTGAATATCGCCCAGTCCACACCCCTGCGCAGCCATGCTGAACTACGCCCAAGCTTGTGCCACAGCCTGGTGCAGTTTGAATATCTGGGCCACAGTACATATCGGTATTGTGGCATCGTCCTATGATGTATTCCTACCCATGCAAGAGAGCCACATGACTGCACCCAGAGTTTGCAGCAAGCCCTTCTGGTACACTGTCATTCTTGCGCATGGCCACATTTGCCACAAGCTGTGGGACTTAGGTGCTGGGACTCTACTTGACAGTGAATTGGGCACAGGGTCCCTGGTGCACCAACAATCAGTGCAAGCCACTGTTGGCACATCTTGTGCTGAGTTTTGAGAATTGAGACCCATGAGTCCTTTTTTCATTTTTTGATCCTAACCCTTGCCAGGTCTCCACTAGTATTTTTATGTAAAATGTGGTGTCCATCTTTTTGTCTTGAGAAAAAATACAATTAAAACATTTATAAAATACTCATAATTTGGTGGAATTAGGAAATTGTACTACAAAATAAAACTGGAAGATGCCTAGAATCTTTTATAGTAAAAAATAAAAGTGAGAGTCAAATTCTTTGCCCAGTTTTGTTCACTGCTGCTTTAAATAGGCTATTGAATAGTGTTCTTCTGTTAAAGTCTGTGCAAAAATTATTAAACATCAAAGGCAAGAAAGGTCTCTCTCCTTAGATTTCTACTATAATTGATCCATTATGTAAGCAATGAAAATGTAGAATAAAGCCCCTGAAACTAGTACTCATATTAGGTTTGCAATATTTATTAAAAGTGCTCCAGTGCAAGAAAAGTTTGGCTTGTTACAACATAATGGTGAAAAATAATGTCACGTTACATCTCTTACAGTTCTGTGCACCACTGCCGTGTTTCATCATAGATGACGTGTCACATAAAACAGATGATTTGACTACATGTACCCAACTAATGAAAATTCAGAAACTCAAAAGGTACCCACATTTAAAAATACCATGGCCCGGATAGTCAAACTGTGCCAGGCTGTGGCGCAAGCCTGGGCGCAGCTCAACTTGGTTGCGCAGGGGTGTAGCCTGGGCGACATTCAATGGAGCTGCGCTATGGCTCAGCAGCTTTGAATATCACACCCTGGCCACCCCACTGTGCATGGTGCAGTGGCACTGTGCCAGCACAAGTGGCCAGAGTGAAGCATGGAGATGCACTAGCACAAGTGCCATTGTGCCATTCACAGTACCCGTGATATTCAAAAGGGGACATGCAAATGGGGCCATAATTTATGCAAGGCGCACATGGGGCCATTTGCATGTCATTATGGTCCCATTCGCATCCCATTAGCATGCAGGTGAGCTTATCCTTGACGACTTGCACCTGGCACCCTGCCAGGCAACAGCCGTCGGGGACCGATGCCCCCTGCAGTCCAATCGTGGGCATTTGTCTAAAAAAAGAAATACTTGTCTATTATCTCTGGTGGTCCAGTGGAACGCTATGTGCCCAATCACGGGCGTCGGTATAATAACCCCCCCATCCAATATCCCTGGTGGTCCAGTGGACTGATCACTGCCCGATCGTGAGCATCTGTTTAAATCACCCCCCGGCCAATATCCCTAGTGGTCCAGTGGACCATACTCTACCCGATCGTGGGCATCTGTAAAACATAAAAACTTCCTATTACCCTGGTGGTCTAGGGTACCCCCTCCCACCACCCACTAGGCTCCACCGCCCGCTCCCCGGTCCGCAGCAGGCGGCAGCACCACCCACCTGCTGCCCGCCACCACCAACTGACAGCTCGGTAGGGCTGCCGCCCGATGGTTCTGGCGTGAGCCAATGGGTGTGCAACCAATCACCGCACTACATTCCAGATATGTGGATGATTCATTCACATGTCTGTAATGTGTAGTACGGTATGGGCTGCATGCCCTTTGGCTCATGCTGTGGACCAATGGATGTGCAGCCCTACCGACGGTGTCAGTCAGTGGGTGATGGGGTGGCAGGTGGGTGGGGTGCTGCCACCCGCCGGCTTCCCGGGGAAAGCGGGGCGGTGGGGCTCAGTGGGCAGGTGGGGAGGGGGGTATCCTAGACCACCAGGGTAATAGGACTTTTTTCATGTTTTACAGATGCCTGCGATTGGGCAGAGTACAGTCCACTGGACCACCAGGGATATTGGCCGGGGGGGTGATTTAAACAGATGCCCACGATCGGGCAGCGATCGGTCCACTGGACCACCAGGGATATTGGATGGGGGGGTTTATTATATCGATGCCCATGATCGGGCACATAGCGGTCCACTGGACCACCAGAGATATAAGACTTTTTTTTTTAATTTAACCAGATGCCTGCAATTGAGCAGCACTCGGTCTACTGGACCACCAGGGATATTGGAGGGGGGGTTTATTTAAACAGATGCCCATGATGGGGCATGGGGGGCACCGCCAGATGCGGCAGGAACTCGGGTGCCCACCCATAAGTGGCAGCTGCTGTGTTGCACCCTGCAATGCAGCAGCTCACCTGTGGGTGGCCATCATTTGTTCCTTTTTTTTTTTGCCTTAACTTTGTGCAGGTGCAAGTATGGGTTGTGCATGCATGGCTCTGCACATCCTGGGCTGAATATTGGGCTGTGCAGGTTATGCATGGGCATGCCCCCCCACCTGTGCCTGCATACATTACTGATGCACTCCGGCGTATCGGGATTTGTGCGGTGCACTTTTCCCTTTTGAATATCGCGCTGGGGCACATCAGTGGGTTGCGCATGGTGCAACACTGTTGTGCCATGCGCAACCCTTTTGAATATCTGGGCCCACGTGTGATAAATATATAACCATAAAAGACATGGGCCCAGATATTCAAACTGCACCAGGCTGTGGTGCAAGCGTGGGTGCAGCTCAACATGGCTGTGCAGGGGTGTAGACTGGGTGATATTCAATGGAACTGTGCCATGGCTCAGCAGCGTTGAATATCGCACCCTGGTCATCCCCAGTGTGCATGGCACAGTAGCATTGCGCCAGCGCAAGTGGCCAGAGTGGAGCATGGGGATGTACTAGCGCAAGTTCCATTGCGCCATGCACAGCAGCCGTGATATTCAAAGGTTGACATGCAAATGGGGCCATAATGTATGCAAGGCACACATGGGGCCATTTGAATGTCATTATGGCCCCATTTGCATGCAGGTGTGCCGATTCCTGATGACTTGCGCCTGGCGCCCTGCCAGGCAGCAGCCGTTGGGGACCGACACCCCCTGTAGCCCGATCACAGGCATTTGTAGTAAAAAAAAAAATAACTATTATGTCCAATATCCTTGGTGGTCCAGTGGACCGCTATCTGCCCGATCGTGGGCATCTGTATAAAGAAAGAAAAATCCGTCCTATATCCCTGGTGGTCCAGTGAACCGCTATCTGCCCGATCGCGGGCACCTGTATAAAGAAAGAAAAATCCATCCTATATCCCCGGTGGTCCAGTGGACCGCTATCTGCCTGATTGTGAGCACCTGTATAAAGAAAGAAAAATCCATCCTATATACCCGGTGGTCCAGTGGACCGCTATCTGCCCGATCGCGGGCACCTGTATAAAGAAAGAAAAATCCATCCTATATCCCTGGTGGTCCAGTGGACTGCCATCTGCCCAATCGCAGGCATCTGTATAAAAAGAAGAATTCTGTCCAATATCCCTGGGGGTCCAGTGGACCGCTGTCTGCCCCATCGCGGGCATCTGTATAAAAAGAAGAATTCTGTCCAATATCCCTGGTGGTCCAGTGGACTGCTATCTGCCCGATAGCAGGCATCTGTATAAAGAAAGAAAAATCTGTACAATATCCCCGGTGGTCCAGTGGACTGCTATCTGCCTGATTGTGGGCATCTGTATAAAGAAAGAAAAATCTGTCCTATATCCCCAGTGGTCCAGTGGACCACTATCTGCCCACTCGTGGGCATTTGTAAAACAAATATAATTACAATCTCCCTGGTAGTCTAGTGGTACCCCCCACCCACCCATTGAGCTCCACCGCCCCGCTCCCCAGTCAGCTGGCAGGCAGCAGCACCCCACCCGCCTGCCTCCCCACCGCCTGCCGATTGACACCTTGGTAGGGCTGCCGCCCATTGGTTCACAGCATGAGCCAATGGGCATGCAGATACCGTACTACACATTCCAGATATGTGAATGAATCATTCACATATCTAGAATGTGTAGTACACGGCTGCACGCCTACTGGCTCACACTGTGAACCACATGGGCATGCAGCCCCATCGAGGTGTCAGTCAGCGGCAACAGGGCGGCAGGGTGGTGGGTGCTGCCGCCTGCCTGCTGACTGGGGGAGGCGGCAGTGGGGCTCAGTGGGGTGGGGTACCACTATACCACCAGGGATAAATTATTTTGTTTTACAAATGCCCTGAGGCAGATAGCGGTCCACTGGACCCCCAGGGATACAGGATGGATTTTTCCTTCTTTATACAGAAGCTTGCGATCGGGCAGATAGCGGTCCACTGGACCACCAGGGATATTGGACGAAGTCTGTTTTTTATACAGATGCCCGCAATCGGGCAGACAGCAGTCCACTGGACCACCAGGGATATTGGACATTAATGTTTTGGGTTTTTTTTATTATTTAAAGTTTATTCATACATTTTCCACCATAAAAGACAGCATACAGAGAAAACTAATAGAGACTCATTGATTCATAGTGAAAGGATGCTGTCCCCCCACCTCCCCTTACTGCAGTAACCCATCTCAGTGCTCGTAGATGCCAAGCCTCTAAACAAAAAAACATATAGAAGCAAAAACCCTAGTATAGGTTTAGTTTGGAACCAGAGAGATTAGTGAGTGAAGGGGATCCCAAATTCTAGTATAAACTGCCAGACTATTATGTAGACTGGCTATTGCTTTTTCTGTGCGCAAGTTGGATAATAATTCTCTTATCCATTCCTGGAAGAAGGTGAGGACCTGTCTTTCCAATGATGGAGAATTATTTTCTTAGCCGCCAAGGCGACCATGGATACGTGAACTTTGGGTGCCTTGACTCTAATAGAGGACAGGTCCCCTAACACACATACAGTATCTCAGGGATAAAATATTCTTGGAGGTCCAACAAGGGGTCAAAGGAAGTTTGGATTGAAACCCATAAGATGGAGATTCTTGGACAAGACCAAAGCGTGTGAAACAGTGTACCCTCATCCTGCAAACATTTTGTTGCACTTGTTTAAGTCTAGGTAGCCCCACTTGTGAAGTTTAGCCGGGGAGTAATATAAGTTGTGCAATACATGATATTGCATGAGACGCAGTCTATCTTGAGAAATAAATTTATGACATGATTTCCAGAGAGAATGCCAATCCAGCTGAAGATGGGGGAAAAAGTTACTCCAAAATCTTGATGACCCAAATGGACCCCCGAATTTTTTATAAAACAAAACCTGATATAGTTTAGAGATTACACCAGAAGATCCAGAAAGTGGGGATACCTCAGGTATCAGAGAAGAGATATTCAGAGAAGGAGGAGTACTACCCAGGGTAATTACAAGTAAGTGTTTCAATTGTAGAACTTTGAAATAAGAAGAGGTCGGGATGAGAAATTTCCTAACCATCTCTTCCACTGATAACCAATGCCCCCCACCATCAGTAAAAGTCAAGAGCTTCCCCTCTTCCAATTGAGGCAACCAAGGATGGGAGATTTGACTCTTGTTAATAGTAAATGACGGAGAGTTCCAGATAGACTGGGCCAGGTCCAGATGGGGGGAATACTGCAAAAAGGAACATATCTGTGAGTAGACCTATGGCCACACTTACTTGGGAAAACCTAAGGAAAAATAACGAGGGAAGATCCAGAATTTTGGCATTGATTGCATCCAACTCTATTTTGAGCCAGATAGGTTGTGTTTCTTCTGGGCTGGGAGATACCAACCGCAAACATTTCGCAAGGTGACTAGCCCAGTGATATATAGCCAGACAGGGGATTCGCAGCCCCCCCTCCAGCTTTGGGGCTGCCAGCTTATGATAAGCCAAATGGGGATACCTGTCGGCCCAGATGAATCTAGTGAAAACACCATGTACCTTTTTGAACCAGAGTAAAGGAATAAAGGCATTGAGAAGGGACAACGGGTAGAAAACCCTAAGAAATATGTTCATTTTAATTATGTTAATTCAGCCCCAGAGAGAGATAGGGAGTTTAGACCACCTCTCAAGGTCATGTGTAATCCCCTACAATAAGGAATCCAGGTTTTCCTTAAACCATGCTAGGGGGTTACATGAAAGTTTGATACCCAGATACTTGAAAGACCTGGTTGTCCAACATAGCCCAAGGTGGCTAATGTCAGTCTTAAAAACTTTGTGATTTAATGGGAAAAATAGGGACTTACTGGCATTCAATTTATAGTTGGACAGAGCACTAAACCTTGCTATTTCCCTTAGTAAGGCCAGGACAGAGGATACCGGATGGGACAGATGTATTAACAGGTCATCAGCATATGCAGTGACTTTAACTTCATGCCGCCCAATTCTCAACCCTTGTATAGAATCATTATTGAGAATATTTTGAATAAGAGGTTCCACATATGTTAAATAATAAAAGGGAGGGGGGGGAACCCTGTCTGGTACCCGAGTGAAGTGAGAAAGAATGGGAAAGGGCCCCATTCGCGGAAATTTTTGCCGAGGGAATTTTATAAAGGGTGGCAGTCCAGGAGATAAACAGAGAGGGGAAGTGGAAGGCCTCCAAAGTGTGGAACAGAAAGTTCCAGTTCACATGGTTGAATGCCTTCTCAGCATCCAGGGAGACCAAGCCCGCAGGGAACTCCGCATCCCTGGTAGCTGAGAAGACATGCGACAAGGTGCATAAATGATTGGAAGATGAGCGCCCTTTCATAAATCCAACCTGGTTTGTACCTATTAACCCAGGAAGAACCACTGCCAACCTATTAGCCAGTATTTTAGAGAGAATCTTAATATCCTGGTTTAAGAGCGAGATAGGTCTGTAACTTTGAACCTGTTCGAGGTCTTTATCAGGTTTGGGAAGCAGGACAATCAGGGCCTCATAGAGATATGGATCCGTCTCCGCCCCAGATAGGATTTGCTGAAATAAGCAACCAAGTATTGGTAAGAGAAGGTCTCGAAAGACCTTGTAAAATAAAGCAGAAAATCCACCTGGACCAGGGACCTTGTCGGCAGGCAACTCACTAATAATCTTAGCAATTTCCTCCTGGGAAATAAGGACAATCAGAGTATCACTACACTGGTCAGGGAGAAGGGGCAAGTGGGAGTTCCTTAAATAACCCTGTATGTCTTCAGGGCGGGGGGGGGTGCTCCATGTCACTATACAGTTTAGAATAGTAAGCAGCAAATTCTTGAGCTATCTCAGTAGGAGACACCTTAAGAGATCTATCTGCCACTGACCTAATGGGTGGGATAAATCTTGTTGATTCCTGTTCTTTAATACGCAATGCCAGTAAAGGTCCCGCTTTCTCCCCTGATCAGTGTAATTAGCTCTGGTACGAATAATGGCTAGTTCTGCTCTCTCTTAAAGTAACCCCAAGTATTTATCCTTTAATTTCAGGAGTTTCCAAGTATCCTCATCTAGAGGATTGGCCAGAAGATTAACTTCCAGAGATCTGATTTGGGTTAATAAGGATTTAAGCTCTTTCTCCCGCTCTCTTTTCCTACCAACCGCCATGCTAATCAGTATCCCTCTCATGAAAGCTTTGAAGGCCTCCCACAAGATATCAGGTTTTGCACCATCTAAAGGGTTTAGTGAAAAAAAGGATTCTATTTTTTCCCCTACTAAGTTTACAATATTTAACGTCTGACATTAATCTTTTTTTAAAAAATGCCCACGATTGGGCATGGGGGGGTGCCACCAGGTGCAGCCGGAACTCGGGTGGCCACCCACAGGTGGCAGCTGCCGTGTTGCACCCTGCAATGAGGCAGCTCACCTGTGGGTGGCCATCAGTTGTTTCTTTTGGATCAACTTTGTGCTGGCGCGGAGCAGGGGTTACGCATGCATGCCCTGCACATCTCAGGCTGAATATCGGCTGTGCAGAGTATGCATGGGCACGCCCCTACCTGTGCCTGCATACATTACTGATGCACTCTGGGCGCATGGGATTTGTGTGTGCACTTTTCCCTTTTGAATATCGTGCCGAGGCACATTAGTAGGTTGCGCATAGCGCAACACTGTTGCGCCATGCGCAACCCTTTTGAATATCTGGGCCATGGTAAAAAGAGGCACTTCATGTGACTATATTGCAGAAACAAATCCCCAAATATATATTAAGTACTTCAGTTCAGTTAATGTGAGTCATTCATTTCTCCGCACAATCAATTGTGTTATTTATTTTTGAAGCACATTAAAATATATGGCTTTAGTATATTTTACAAAAATATATTGTTGTACAATGGCATAGGACATATCACATTTATACAATGTCCTCACTTGTTCTCCCAAGTTAATTCAAAATTTTCTGGTAGTTCTGCCTGTATAATATAACCCACAAGAGTACTCAAATATATATAGGCAACTCCAGTGTTGTATCAACAAATTAAATCTTAGATGTCATATACTTTCCCCATAACTTGTTTTTTAAAATTCTTAGCATTTTTTATACAACCACACTTTTACATTTTCTGCATTTATGTGTACCACTAGGAGGAGGTATTGCCCACAAGGTTTGTCTTATTTTTACTTGTGGCAAATAACTTTTTACTGCATTGTCTTTTCATAGTTGGTGCATGCCTAAAGATCATATCTGGTGCGTTACCTACGTATGACTTCAATTTTTTATCTGCTTGTAATATTCCCCAGTTTTTTGATAGTGTGTCACATAATTGTTCAGTTCGAACACTGTAATTAGTAACAAAACTGCATTACTTTGTCCTTGTACCCAATGTATTTTCTCCAGATGTGGGAATTAATATACTTGCCTGATCCATATTGTTAACAGCATCAAGTGCCTCATTAATTACTAATCCACTATATATCCTCTTTGTAGAAAACATTCTATTTGAATTTGCTTCTGTGTATCAAAATCTTCCACATTGGTACACTTTCTAAGAGTACAGATTAATTTCCCTTAGGAATATTCCTTAGGACATGCCCTGGATGACAACCACTACCAATAAGAGGCTGTTGCGATCCTATGGCTTAGAAAAAAAGGAAGTTGCTACCTGACCATTACTCATTTTGGAAATCTTTAAATCCAAAAAGACTGTCTCCTTCTGGCTAATGGTACCCTAAATGGGAATTAGTGGTTTCAAGCCAACAGACAAAATAAAAAAAAAGTTTCTTTAGTACCCCTCCAAGCAATAAATATATCATCTATACAACAGTGCCACAAATCCAAATCAGGTAAAAAGAGATGTGTGGCACCATCATACAGTACTTTCTGCTCCTACTTCCCAAAATATAAATCTACATAACTGGGGGCCATTGTGGCCCCAACTGCTGTACCCTTAGTTTGTTTGAAATACTTGTTCTTGAACAGGAACATGTTAGATGTTAACACCAATTCTGCCAGTTTAACAATACAGCATGTAGGAACTTTTTGATAGCCAATTCTCAAATCAAATAAATATGACAAAGCCTATACATACATATATATATATATATATATATATATATATATATATATATACACACATATATACATTGATGTTTAACATTTTTATATAATGATTCCACATCTAGGATGGTTAAGTACTGTCAGGAATATCCAGATTTTCTGTAATGTTAATAACTTGCATTGCATCTCTAATATATGAAGGTAAATGGGGTTGGAAAAAGGCACTGTGGAATCATGGGGGGGTCTGGAGTGTCTGATAGGGCAAATATCAAATGAATGGGACCTAGATGTTTATGTTACAAATGGCTTATCCTTTGACACAGACACAAAACTTAAAGTTTTTACCTGGTAGTCTAGTGCCCCCCCGAACCCCTGTGTCCCCGTTTGCCACATAGGTATATCCCACCATTCAGTGTTGTGACAGTACTCCCCCTCCCTGAACCCCAATTTCCCCATTTGCCCTATAAGCATACACATCATTTATTGCTGTGACAATATTCTCCCCCTTCCCAAATCCCAATGTCCCCATTGCCACATAGGAATAATCCCCCATTCATTGCTATGACAACAGTCCCCCCCTCCCTGAACCCCAATGTCACCATTTACCACATAGGTATAGCTCCCCATTCAGCACTGTAGCGGAACTCCCCCTCCACGAACTCCAATGTCCCTGTTTTCCAGTAGTCCTCCTCCCTGAACCCCCATGTCCCCATTTGCACAGCAAGTCATCCATGCCCAATTCACTTGTGGTTGAGTGTTCCCCACACCCCAGCAGGTAGTGGTCACCACCCCACTCCCTCCCATGCTGTAACACAGCTGGTGCCAGCACAGACTACCTCACACCTCCATGGCCAGTGCCCACTGAACTGTCACTGAGTGCCGTGCTGAATAGTGTATGTGCGTGTGTGCATTCTTCAGTTTGGCAGTCAGTAACAGGTCAGTCAGATCCAGCCATGGAGGTGTGAGGAAGGCTGTGCTTGTGCTGGCTCTGTCACAGCATGGGGGTAATCAGGTGGTGGTCACTACCAGCTGTGGTGTGGGGGCCACTTGACCACCAGTGAATCGGGAGTGGATATTTTGCCATGCAAATGGGGACATCATGGATCAGGGAAGGGGCAGTACTGTTACAGTACTGAGTGGGAGGATATACCTACGGTATGTGGCAAATTGGGACATTGGGGTTCAGGGAAGGGCTAGAATATTGTCACAGCAATGAATGGATGGTATGCTTATGTGGCAAATGGAGACATTGGGGTTTTGAGGAGGGGGGGTACTGCTACAGCACTGAATGGTGGGATATACCTATGTGACAAATGGGGACACAGGGGGTTGGGAAGGTGGACACCAGACTACCAGGTAAAATGAACTTTTGTACTGTTAAACTGTGTTGAGGCCCAGGAATCTGGGCTGGGGGGAACTGGACTACCAGGGGACCTGATCATATTTACAATTCATATATATGTATATATATAAAACAGAGTATACATGATGGGCAGGAGTGTGATATGAAAAATATTCTCACTAATACAGAGTGAGCTCTGGATACTCACAAGTGCAGAAGGAACGAATGAGAGTATCCAGAGCTCACTCTGTAGGAGTGAGAATATTTTCCAAAGCACATAATCTGCACATCATGTGTGCTATTTATACAATAGGGGTGGGAGCTTCAGAAATATTATGTTTTCCTGTGTTCTTTTCCTGTTTCTGTATGCTTTCTGCTCTTTCCTTGTGTGCTCTGAGTGTGTGTGAGTTTTTCTGAAGGGGCAAGAAGCCTCAGAAACTTTATGGGACACAGTTGAGTGTCTTTTGCAATGCTAACTAAGTAAGTTGCAGGTAGCAGTGAGAAACAGAAACATTTTTGTGAAGCAGTTTCATTTAGCATGCAGGCTGTAGCAAAGCTGAGATCAGCATAGTAATGGGCTGGGAGTCTCAGAAATACTAACGGACACAGGTGAATGTCTTTTGCAATGCTAACTGAGTTAGTTGCAAGTAGCAGTGAGAAGCAGAAACTGTTTTGTGAAGCAATTCCATTTAGAATGCAGGTTATTGTGACTCATGAGTGAGTGGTGAAATCAGCAGAGTACGTATATCTGTCGGATATTTTAACTCTGCTGAAGTCATCTTCAGATATGACATTCCAGTGGAAATAACTGAGGTTATCACACTGATATTGCTCCCACCCCATTTTGTGTGTGTGTGTGTGTGTGTGTGTGTGTGTGTATCTATCTATCTATCTATCTATCTATCTATCTATCTATCTATCTATCTATTTATCTATCTATCTATCTATATATATTATAGGGGTGCAGTTGCACCCCTATATTTAGGGTTATGAAGGCACTTCTGTGTTAAACTCAAAATTTTGTGTGTTAATAACTTTGGACCCATTCAACAGATGTGCATGACATTTGGCATGCACAGTGGGACATGGTAGATCTCTTGATATGCCAAATTTCGTTTTGGTCAGACTTACGGTCTTTGCACAACAAAATGCTGAATAATGCACTTTTCACCAGTTATGTGGGCAGTTTGGGGGATTTTGCCCATGGTGTTGTGAGGCCATCATGTGGCATGCCGCTCTGCGAGTTGGCTCTTCTGAAAGAGCTTTGGTAAATGAACATGCCACTTTTCATTTTGTGAAAAAATTATAATCCATTCAAAAGGTATTCCAGTTTTAAGTTCCCATTATAAGTCAATGGGAATATTTATATGGTTGTTTTGCGAACAAAGAATGGGGTTTTGGACATGTGATCCCTCATCACGATCAAGGAATTTGCAGCCTCATGGTCAAAGAACCTTTTACCCAGAGAATTCTTTGATTGTGACAGTCGCCATCTTGTTTTAAGGTTCCAGTCAGAAAAACTCAAACATCTCTGCTTAGGAGTCACTCCTGAAGTAAAACTTGGATGGGTTTTGCACAGGGGGCTTCACTCTATTGAGCCATGCCTTTGGTTTTGTTCAAAATGGTCACAAAATAGAGTTTCACACATTTTTATTCTTTGATCGTGACTCGCTGATGATCTTTGATCACTAGTCTGCAAATTCTTTGATCGCGAGATTCTTTGACCGTGGTCTTTGATCGCGAGGAAAGGACAAGATGACCAGTTGAAAAAAGCAAATGTCTCAGCTCAGGGGTGGGCTATGAAGACAAATTACTGTGGGTTTTGCTCAGGGGGCTTCTTTTTATCAAACCATGCTGGTGGTTTCCTGTATTTATGTCTAAAATTTGAATTTTAGCATTTTTCATTCTTTGATTATGAGTCTGTAATTTCTTTGATCACAAGATTCTTTGATTGCGATCTTTGATCATGAGGGAGGAACAAAATGGGCAGTTGAAATAAAGCTAATTTCTCAGCTCAGGGGTGGGTTATCAACACAAATGAAGGTGGATTTTGCTCAGGGGGCTTCATTTTATTGAACCATGCTGGTGGTTTCATGCATTTATGTCTAAAATTTGAATATCACCATTTTTTATTCTTTGATCTTGAGCCTGCAAATTCTTTGATTGTGAGCCTGCAAATTCTTTGATCACAAGATTCTTTGATCACTATCTTTGATTATGGGGGAGGGACTAGATGGACAGATTTTACTGCAACAGATAGGCCAATTTTTACAAATTTTAACTTTAAATATCTTGGAAATGGTTTGGTGTTTTTACTTGAAATTTGGAGGGTGTTGACAGCATGTCCTGTAGATGTGAATTAAGGTGTTTACGTGTCAGACAACACATTTTCTGTGGAGATATTGCATGGCACAGTTTACATTTGGTGGACAGCGTTTTCCATTCTTGTACTGGTTTGAAATTGATACGGAACTAGCCTTACTACCATGGATTTACTTTTCAGTCTCTAGGCATCTAAAACCTTAGCAGGTAAGGATGTCTGCCAGTCCAACAAATGAAGATCTCAAACTTTCACATGTTGTATCTCAGAAACAGTTTTGTCTTTTATGTTGAAATTTGGAGGGTCTTCAGGAGATGTCCTGTTCATGTGAATTATGGTGTTTAGGTGATGGAAAATTAATTTGCTGTGGACATTTTATGTGACATACTGTATGTTTTGCATATGGCATTTTGCATTGTGGTACTGGGTTCACATTTATAGGGTGCTTAGAGTTACTGCTATGGAGGTAATTTCCAGTGGTTACGTGTCTGACATGTACACAGGTGTTGAATTATGCCACTCTGATGACTGACACTTTGCTTTCTTTCAATGTGGTGGGAGCTTTCGGGCCCCATACACCCACCCAAATGCACTCCAAGCAATACATATAATATTCAGTACTTATAGTCTCATATTACACAGAAATTTATAAGTTGGTGGGAGCATGGGACCCGAATGTCCTGCTCTCCCACCAACTTGTATGACTTTTCACTTTTAATGAATTTGGAAGTGGGTGGGAGCGCAGGGCCCAAAGGGCCCTGCTCTCTCTCCAACTTACGCAACTTTTTACTTTTATATTCTTTCTCAAAAAGTAAGGAAATTATATGCAAAAATACTTTTTTAATGCATCATTTAGGGTTAAAACACAAAAAGTAAGAAAATGAAACTTTTAGGGTTGACCCCTCCGCCCTAGGACCTGTCGATCATCCCGTGATTGACAGCTGATGGAGTGTGCCCTGCAGGGTTAGTGAGGCTCACAAATCTCACCCCATTCTTCTTTCTGTGGCTTCTGAATATGAGATACAATGGAATGGGTGAGATTTAGGCCTCACAACCCCAAGGACACATCCTGTCAGCTGTCAATCTTGGGATGATGGCAGGTCCAGGGGGGAGGGGTCAACCCTAAAAGTTTCATTTCATTACTTTTTGTGTTTTAACCCTAAATGATGCATTAACAAAGTTTTTTGCATTATATATATGTATACAGTATATATATATATATATATATATATATATATATATATATATATATATATATATATTAATTATAGTGGCACAGTAGTACCACTATAGTTAGGGTTGTGTAGCCATTTCTATGTTAAACCTCAATGTTTGCACTTTAATAACTTTTTGACTGTCTTGCTGATTTGCTTGAAATTTGGGTTGGATAAAGATTTTTGGTAGGTCTCTGAATCTGGAAATTTTTTTGTCGATCGGATGTACAGGTGCGTGATTGTAGAGCACTGAAATATGTGGAAAATACCCAACAGTACATTTTCTTTAGATGTTCACTTTGGACTGAAGACTGCATCTGAGTGGGGTAAAATTGTGTGGGCTACATGGGTCCTGGTCGGAGATGTGCCTTTTGAAGATTTCACGCAAAAATCTTGTTCCGTTCAAAAGTTATAGCATTTTTAGTGTCCCATTATATCCTATGGGAAAATGTAAATGTGCAGCTCAAAAATTGTCCCGATCATATATTTTAGTGTTGAGCTTGGCAAAAATAGTGTTGTGCTGCTGCCATCTTGTTTTCAGTTAGCGAGAGAGAAAAAACAATATAACTCAACAAATACTGCACTTTTCGACACACCAGCCATTGGGTTTACCTATTCAGGGCCTGAGGAACAGGAACCAGGCATTAGTTTTTTACCAGCTGGTCTGGAAATGTGTTTTTCAGATTTTTCCACCACTTTGCCATTTTGTGATTGTGACACTATCACAAAGTGCCGTGGCAATATACACGGCCATTAAAAATACAACCGCAACACTATATTGTATGTCCGCGTTGTATTCCCATTATAAAGATAGGAGTGTCATGATCATTTCTTAAAAAAACATGGAAACACTGTAGAGCCACATTTTCTGAAATGATGTTTTCTTTGTCACTAAATTGTGGCCAGATGGATTGTGATATTGGCCTGAAATTTTCAGGGAGGCAAGCCCTACTGTGGCAGATGTTCATTTCAGTGTTTTACTTCAAAGACATTCATCATATCCCTAGGTATAACATTCCAAAGTTACAAATTTTCCCATAGGATAACATTGTGGGCATTGTTTTCTTTGTCACTTCATTGTGGCTACGTGCGTTGTGGTATTGACCTGAAATTTTGAAAGTGCAAACACCTACCCCTACAGGTGTGCCTTTTGCTGGTTTGGTATTGAACCATTGAATATGGCCATAGTTACAGTATTGTGAAGTTTTGAAATTTCCCAATAGGATAACACTGCGGTGCAGGTTTTTCTTTGTCTTCTCGTTGTGGCAATGTGGATTGTGCCATTGCCTTGAATGTTTTATGGTGGAAAGGCCTACTCCCAGAGGTGTGCCTTTTGGTGGTTTGCTATGAAAACATTCGACATGGCCATAGTTACAGCATTCCAAAGTTCAAAAATGTTGCCATAGGATAACACTGTGGCACCCGTGATGCTTCTCGGGGCCCATATCTCAAAAACGGTTAGAGATACTGACTTTTCGTCACAAAAATGATTAGACCCCCAACTGGGGGGGCTAAATACAGAAATAGGTTAGAAAGCCATGAAACTCCTGAAATTTGACTTTTTTTCTAGCATGTACGGTTCCTGAGATATTTGTGAATTATTACTATTGCACGCGTACATTTTTGTGTGTATCGACGAGTGCTATGCCTTGACTGTTGACACTCACATTATTTTTTGGTGCCCATAACAGGGAAATGATGACTGACATGTGTCTGGTTGCTGTGTTGCTGTGACAACTACTGACTTTCACAATTACACTTACACTTAACTTCAGTTTGAGGTGCGTGTGCTTCACAAGATATAGGCAAATTACTGTAACTATGCCTTCTTGTTTTATACGACTGCTATATGGAACCATACTTAACTGTAAGTGGGAGCACAGGGCCTGGAGGGCCCATGCTCTCACAAACACACATACTGTTTGACATACGTTCATGGCTTGGTCGGGCCCCGCACTCCCACCAAGCCATGCATTTCTATTAATACTTACACTACACCTTTAAAAAAGAAAGGAAATTCTATGCAAAAAACTTTGTTAATGCATCAGTTAGGGTTGATATCACACTGACAAAAGTGTGAAAATTCAACATTAGGGTTATCACCCCCAAGACCCCCATCCTCCACACAGCAACAGGCATTTTTGATGCTTAATTAACTTTATGAGGTGTCCAATTTGCTCATTATTTTGTGCTTGCACCTAAATCAGAGTGCTCAGGTGCCCACAAATTGTTGCAGCTTGTGGTTCCTCTGATCCTGTGGAGAACCAAAAAAAGATATACAGACAGAGAGGGGGGGAGAGAGAGAGAGAGAGAGAGAGAGAGGTGATCAGCATGGAACATTTTTTTTACAAACTACAGCTGTATACAGTTATGTTAACATATTGTTTTTTATACATTCTATATTGCTATTAAACGCACTGTCTTAATGGTTTAATAGTTAGTGACTTACTAATTGGACTGGAAGAATGTGTTTTGTGTTACTTCTTCAATTAGAAATGATTGGTATGTAAATCCTTTTCCATGATTTTATGAGACATTGTTCTGCCTATTTCAAATACTTTATTAACATAGAGATTACTCGATGGGCAACTATGCACAACTAGTGTGCTCTGCCACAGAAGGTTCTGATTTACATTGACTTGAAGAGTGAAACTTGAGAGGTCCATGGACTCAGAACCACAAATTGACAGAACACACAGATTGTACATAAAGTTGCTCATCCTGTGTTTTTTATAGTATATAGTGTTATTATGTGAAATGTGTGTATTGTGTTTTATTTGTATCTTTTTCATACTGAAACTGACTTGTGAAGTTTGTAGAGGTTCTAGAATACTGGCACCACAGAATAATATAGAGGAAAGCAACAATGTGGCAGCATCCCAAGTGGTTCTGCTGCAGTAGTGACATCACTTATATAGCAGAACAACATAATGACATCACTACTGCAGTAGAACAGGCATATTCTAGACATGAAATTTATGTCAGACAGAATTCCTCCGTCATGATATGCAAGCAATAACACACGATGAGGTGTGGGTTATATGCTGATAAGAGCATGCCCTGGGGTGTACTAAGGCATGAGGCGCTTGCACCGAGTGCCTTATGCCCATGGGCGTGCTCTTATCAGCATGTAACCCACACCTTGGAGTGTGATATTGTGCTTATAAAATGGGTTCCATTGTAAAAAAAAGGTTATTTTAAAAGTTTAGGTAAGAAGTTTTAAAATGTTTAAAAACTGTTAATATAAATAAAAAATAGAAAAGTAGTCCCTATGTTTGCACTGTATTGATAACTAGAATATATTTAAAAGGCAGTCACTAGAGGGTGCTAGTGTCTGTAGCTCACCCCCCCAAGACACACATATGTTGTTTTATTTTTAATTTTAAATTTTTGTTATATTTAAGTAGTAGGCTGTTCAGGAGCATGGCCAGATTTCAATTGGAGCAGGTTGGAATTGGACATGTCAGTGAGGATCTGGGAGCTGTTGAACTTGCTTGAACCACTTCTGTTTTTTTGGTTGGGTCATATTTAATTTCATCAGATTTACAGGTATGCACAGCAGTGTAATCTTTTGTAGTTTTTTAGTATGGTAATTTGCAGTGTACAGAGGTCGAGGGTAATGGATTAACGGTGCCAACCAGTGAACGAGCTGGCTTGTGATTGTCATTTCCAGTGTTGCATTCGGATTTCTTGGGGTTACAGACAAGGTACAGAAATTTTTTTGTATGGAGAACTAGGTCTGTGCTGAGTGTTTTGCTTTAGTTTTTTGTAATTTTGAATGACGGAACAGAGGATTAATTCTGTGGTTACCTGGAGGAAGGATGTAGTGAAACAGAATGCTATCTGGAGCAAGCGGTTCTGGTTTCAGCAGTTGCAGTGTGACTGAGGTACTTACGTTTTTTTAACAAGGCTCAAAATGCTATGGATGAATTTATTTCAATTATTTTTGTTACACTTTCATGTTTGACAGAGAGAGAGATGGGCTTTGTGTTGTTTGATGTCTGTCACAGCAGTGTGATGTTTTGCACTGGTGCTGTGCATTGTGCCCGCTTCTTAGAATAGTTTTGAGCTCAGCTTGGTTACTGATTTCTGTGGTTTGTGAGGTTGGCTATGGGAGAAAAGTGCTGGATGGCATAAATACATGCTGATAAGGACATGGCTGAGAGGTTATTTTAGCCAATCAAATTAAGCAATTTTGTTTACCCATTTTATAATGCAATTTATGCAATAGGTGTCTGAATAAAAACTTATATGTTAAGTTATCTGAGCCTGTGTGTGGATAAATGGGTGTTGATAGCTTTTAGTTATCTGCATAATGATCACATGAGCTCTCATTTATACACACAATGACTACATCACTGAGGACTACCAGCTGTTGTACATGCTCTGCAGCACTGCCTCTCAGTTTTGGGTTCACCTTCTCACAGTGCTGTTTACAACGCAATCTATCACAGTGCAAAGATTCAAAAAAATGTACAGCATAACCAAATATGCATCCCCAAAACAGAACCACATTTAAAAATAAAACACTGTTATGAAAACAAAAAAGCAATTTTTCTTCTTTCTGACCACAGCAAACCTGCAAATGAAACACAGCAATTTGACATAGAGAAACAACATGGAAAGGACTCACAGAAAAACGTAACATACAGTATAAGAAAACTGAAGCCAAACAAATCCTGCCACAGAAATCAGATATGGAGGGGGTGCCTGTGGGATCACAAAGTTATTTGTATAGTTGCTATTGACTACTTGTAACCCTTACTTGTGTTTTTTGCCACTCGTGAGGTTACTCGAGGTCACAGGAAACTGTGCAAAACAGTTAGAGTGACACTGGTGTCCCCACATATGCCATATACATTTCTTGTTTGGGTTTTAAAAGTTATTAAATTGTCTTTTTTATTGTGATTTTCTATGAATATAATTTCATATAAACAGTGGAGCATTGGTGGCTATTGGTAGTACTGAGATACACGCATATCCAGATGCTGAAGCCACTTCAGTTGTGGTCTTGTGGCTAACTTGGAGTGTTGGTTTGGGAGCACATTAGTACTGGTAACACAGAATGATTTCTTACAGATTACATGGCATATTTGATGGACAGACTTGGTAGATGCAGAATCACAAATCTGGTTTTCTAATGATGTGCTGAGGAATGTGTCTATCACAGTGAAATAATGTTCGATGGTGCATGTTATACACATACCTGTTGATGTGTCCATTTCTTGCTGTCCAGGCTTGATCAGTGCCACAGAAATGATGTCCAATGTTTCTGTAGAAGAAAAACCATATGAATAATAAGTATATGGTTGTTATCAAATGGTAAGATTTCTGTCTGTTAATGACTGCTACTGGAATTATGTCCAATGTTTCTATAAAAAGAGAGAAAATGAATAATAAGTATATGGTTGCTATCAAATTATGACATTTTTGTGTCTTTAGCAGTTATGAGAATTGGGATCTAAACTGTTCAATATAAGTTGAGTACTATGCAAAAGAGTGATAACCATATTGGTCATATACACAAACTTGAAGATACATCTACTGTCAGCTACAGTTGTGGAGACAGGTAGTATTTATTTATATCTTCTATGTGATTTGGGGATGCATTACTTAATGGGGAAGTTTGAACTATATTTTTAGAGCAACACTATGGGCAGGATTCACAAAGAAAGCCAAAAATCCCACAGCGGCGGAAAAAGGCCTGCAGCACTGCGGGAATGCAGTTGCATGACATTCATAAAGAAATTTTGAGCAGATGCAGAATTCCATGAAATCCCTGCAGCTGCAAAAATTCAGCAGCTGTGGAAATTGAGCAAGTGTGGAAAATCTGTAACTGCGGATCCGCAGCTGCAGAAATAGCTTAGGAGGCACAGCAATAGTTAACCTAATTAGCTGGAGCAGCAGACTTTAACATTGCTGCCATAGCATGAAGCTGAAAGCAGCCACAAAGAGTCCAGCAACCAGTCCCTCAACTGGCACCACTGCAGCACCACAGGTACCAGCAATACCATGGCACCACAGTGGCTGACTGCCACTGCTGGTCCTCCCTCCCTGAAGTGTTCCTGTTGCCTGCAGGGGTAGCATTCACTGCAGGCTGGTCAGGCTCTATTGCCTGTAGGGCTCCGTCATGGGCTGTACTTGGTCTGGTGGTTATTGCTTGTTGCCATATCATAGCAATGTGTGCTGTTGTTGCTGTAACATCAGCCACTGCTATACTCACTGGGATGTTGTTACCTGTGCCTCACCTCCCCCTTAATTGATTCCAATTGTTGGGGCACTACTGCAGTTTGCTGAGGGAGAGTTACACTTCATTTCAACGTTGTGTAACTTTTTTTCTGCAACTGTGGAAAAAAACTGATTGTGAATAGCCTTTCAGGGGATGTGCCTTACATACCTCACACCTTTTTTTCCTCAGGGACTTCCACAGCTGCACTTTTTTCCACATTCCATAGTGTTTTTGTCCACAGCTGCGGATGGTTTTGAGAATAGCACTCAGTGCAAATTCCCCTTTGTTTTCATAGCTACGGCAGTTTTGGGGACTTAGGGAAGGTTTTGCACCTTCAGAAAGCTTTGTGAATCCAGCCCTATGTCTCTATCTCTTGTTATCTGGACAATTTCAGGGCAATACCACAATCTAGTTTGCTAGAATACAGTGAAAAAGAAGCCAACAATTTAGAAAATGTGGTTCCACAGCATTGCTGTGGTCATTTCAAATATGATAGCGATAGTCCTATCTATCTTTATAATGGGAATATAACCATGATCTTCAAAGATAGTGTTGTGGTTGTATTTTGTATGGTCGTGCACATTGTCGTGCTGCTTTGTTATAGAGCCGTGAACTTACAAGAGCAAACATTGGAAACAACCTGAAAAGAAATCTTAAACCAAATGGTGAATAATTATGAGAGAGCTCTGTTTCTCAGTCCCTAAATAGGTATTTCTAATGGTTGCTGTGTTAAGCAGTGTAGTACTTTTTAAGGTAGATTGATTTTTCTCTGTCCTGAACTGACAACAAAATGGCAGGAGTATGACAATATGTTTTCGAAGGGCCTTTAAAATATGACTGAGAGCATTTTTATGCTGTGCATCTAAATTTAAGAATTGCATTTCATAGCATACAAAACCTTTTTTTCCTTTTGAATCGAACAAAACATCTTACAAAATCTTCAAATGGCACACCATTTAGCCAGTAACAATGTACCTTTTAGTAGTGGTATTCATGCTGTGATGGTCCAGTTATGCATCATATTTAAACAGTTGCCATATACTGTGATACAATAATATACTAATGATAGATTTGTGCTATTTACATACATTCTGATGTTCCAGCTTCTTCTGGTTCTGTTTTAACAGTAGCCAATGTCCTGGTCTCCAGTGGTCCTGAGAAAAAGGTTTAATTCTTATTACATACATGTATAAAGATTATTTATCCTTCAATCGGATAATCAACGTTTATTTATGAAGCTGAAACACCATTGAGACAACTCATTCAGAGAGTGGACCTGGGTCAGGTGATGGTTAACAATACAAGGCAAGATAGGACATATGATATATGGCACAGATGGTGAGACTTGCACATAACAATCTGCAAGAGGGTGTGGGGGGGTTTGCTATTGTAAAATATGACAGTGCAGAGGGGACTGTGGTGACACTTGCTTCTGGCTCTGTAGGGACTGACACACTATGGAGGGTTTCCTGTGGTTATAATTACATGTATCCTATATAGCATAATGTGGATCTAAAAAATTGCTTTCTCTGTACATTAAAAGAGATTGCTAAAAGGGTCTGAGAAATGAAGTTTTTTGATTGGCTTTAAACATTCTAACAGGCTTATGTTAATCTTTTATTAAACATACATGTACAGCTTCACAATATGCTGAACAAGGTTTAACATTGCTTAAAAGGATTTTTATAATAATAGCAATAAGGCACTCCCAGGGGTTACGTTAATGGTCAGTTTTTTTTTTTAACTTTTTTCTTCTTTTTTTTATTGTGGAAGAGTACAGTATTATTTACCTTAAGAGCCGACGATGATGACGTCATTATCAGAAAGATGTTCTGCCCCCTGCTCTGCATGGACTGGGCTTGGTACTTACCTTGGTGAGTGTGCTCTGGCTACAGCTGCTGTTGATAGAGAAGACAGAATACATCATAAGTGACTTTGGTGCTACCAGATTTCATTGTGTATTACAGCAGTGCTGATGTGTTGCTTTATTTTTTGTATTACTTTTTAAACATGATACACATGGTTTTCTGTTTACTTGTGCTATAACTTATTAACGATTTATGAAACTAGTTAAGATCTTTTTTTGTGTGTACTACTTTATACTTATGATTCAAGACACATTCCCCAAAATTGGGTTTGTCTGCTTTTAGCCAGAGCTGGCATACCTGATCATACCAGGCCCGGTCTTTTTGTGGAATCTTTCCCAGTTTGAGCAATCTATAGAATGTTTTTCTCAGTAGCTTTCATTTGGCCCTGCACATTCTCCACTTTTTGTTGGGGAGATGTTTCTCCTTTCAGAGATATTTTGCCACTGTCAGCCAGGTCTCCTTTAGGGGAGCATTTGTGGCATGCATTACAATTTTTGGGTCTGCTAATTTGGTGATGCCCTCTAAGAGGAGTGGAATTTGTGCATCAGTCCAGTACCGCGGCATGTCTGAAAAAAAAGCATAAGAAATTGTTGTAAATTATTATTAAATAGTTAATGTTTAATACTGAGCTGTTGTCACCTCTAAAAGCCTATGCAAATGTGTAGTACTAAGTTAGAGGGAATAAACAATGATTTAAAAAAAGTCTGTAGTATGTGACATACCTAACAAGAAACAATCTATGTGTGCATGTTGCACAACTTCAAGAGTAGTATGACCCCCTCCCTCCTTACACAAAAAAAAAACACAAAGAAAAACAACACATACTTGTGAAGAACCTAAGCTAGAGAGGCAAAATTATATTGAAATAAGTATTTTCTGTACTTCTTGTGACACCTGAGGCTGAGGAACACATGCACATGTGATGTTCAGTGAAAACTGTTGTTTGTCCCCACCCATGTAACTGCATGCTATTTTAGCTTGACAGAGGGTAATTTATGATGCAGCATTTAATGTTTGTAGTCACTGTCACATTGAAGATGCAGCAACTTCTAATCAACTATGGACCCTGTAAGCCCCCATCCCCCCTCACTCTTTCCCCCCTAGGTAAGGTATGTCTACACAAGGTAACTGAGACAGGCCAAATAATGGTCTGAAAAGTAGCCCCTGTAGTCTGTCACACCTGACAACAACTAATACATGGGTGTGTTTTTTTTTTAATTTTATTTCTTTATTAGGTCTAGGATTATAATTACCTTTGAGCCCAAGACTCTTTTACAAAGGTTCCAAGTCACATGTTACAAAGGATTACACTGGTTGCAAAAAGGAACATTATGGTTACATATTAGAGAACACAGCAAGTAAGATACATAAGAAGCTGTGAAAGGGAGTGTAGTAGTGGTAGGAGGGGGGTAGGAGGAAGAAAAATGAGAAAGGGGAGCAGTACCAGGAGTTTAGAAAAGGAGCAGGAGGGAGAAAAAAAGGGTTGGGGTGGGAGGGTGGATAGTGAGGGGAGGCAAGGAGAAGTGCAATGCAGCCAGGCAGCGTTGGCTGTGTCACAAGTGCTGGAGAGAAAGGTGGCCCTGGAAGGGCAAGTGCGGTGGGCAGAGCCCAGCAAAGGTGAGCACAGGAGGATGGGTGCTGAAATTATTAGCCACAGTAGTCGCAAGTGCTGGAGGCAGCAAGGGTGTTACGGAGTCTGGATTTGAAGGCACCAAGTCCGCTAGCAGTGGTAGTATCATTGGCAAGACCATTAAACCAGGTGGGGGCTCTGTAGGTGAAAGATCATTGGCCTTGGGTTGTGTGGCAGTGGGGGATTTGGAACAGCTGTGGCTTTCAACCCCAGGTGATTCTTGAGTTGGTTTTTGTTTGAAGAAAGGTGCAGACTCCTGGTGGGGGGGCAAGTCCCAATTGGATTTTCTTTGCAACTACACAGGTTTGGTACTTAATTCTATTTTCAAGTTGCAGCCAATTTTCTTGTGTATAGTGGTCACAGGTGTGCGTGAGCCATTTAGCACCAGTGATGAGTCGACAGGCCTTGTTTAGGGTGGTGGTTACCCTTCTGAGTGCTGTGGCAGTGGCGGCGCCATAGATTACAAGGCCATAGTCAATCTGGGAGATAATGGAGCTTTGGACAGTGGAAGCAAGGGCCTCTTTAGTTAGGTGTTGCTGCAGGCGATAGAGTCGGCCCAGTCTGGAGTTCATAGATTTGGCAACATTAGTTATGTGGGTAGCGTAGGACAGGTGGGCGGCTAAGGTGATTCCTAGATACTTGAAGGATTGGACCTGCTCCAGGGGGCTGCCCTGGCTGGTGTTTATCGAGAGTTGGTGATGTTTATGCTTGTTTTAGTGGCTGGTAAAAGTCATGGTCTTGTTTTTTTTCTGGTTAAGAATTAATTTATAATTTTTGAACCAGTTCTCGACCGAGGAGAAACCATGTTGAAGGGTTAGTTGTAGGTGGCTTGGGTCCTGTTGGGAGGCTAGGATGACAGCATCATCCACGTAGAATATAATTTGTTGAGGGCAGAAATTGGGGAGAGAGTTGAGGAACAAACTGAAAAGTAGTGGGCCCAGTATGGAGCCCTGGGGAACCCCAGAGTGAACCTCTTTGGTGTTGGAGAGTACATCGACTATTTTCACACATTGGTTTCGGTTACTAAGGTAGCTTTTGAACCATGCCACAGATTCAGTGGAGAGGCCAGCGTTCAGTAGATGACCAAGCAGGAGGTGATGGTGGACGGTGTCAAAAGCCTTTGACAAGTCTATAAATATAGCTCCAGTTAGGAGACCATGGTCTAGGGAGTTGTGGATAGCACCAGTGAACTCAGGAAGTGCAGTAGCAGTGCTGTGACCCTTCCTTAAGCCATGCTGCTGTTGGCATAGGATGTTATATTTGCCCAGATAGTCGGTGAGCTGGTCCGCTAATATCTGTTCCAGGGCCTTAGATAGGGGAGGAAGGATAGAGATAGGGCAGTAATTCCCGTGAGTGGTCCAGTGATCGCTTTCATGGATTGGAGTAACTGTTGCTGACTTCCATTTATCAGGGAACTGGCTGAGAGAAAGGGAGAGATTAAAAATCCTGGTAAGAGGCCCTAGTACTTCCTCCAGAGTGAGAGACAGACGCTTGAGATCCAGTGTATCAGTGCTTGCTCTGGTGTTGCCGATGGCTTTGGAGATATATATCCTGACTGTATTCCTATTTACTGCTTTGAAGTAGAAGGGGGTGGTTTTTGGGTGGAGACTGATGGGTGGGAAGAGGAGTGTCACTACCATTGAAAAAGTCTGGGGGAAGGACGCTGCTGAGGTCTGTGAAAACATTGTTGGAAGTATCTGCAATGATATTTTGGTCCAGTGTAGTGCTCCCGTTAATCTCGAGAATGGTAGAGGGTGATTTGGATTCCTTCCCAGTGATATATTTTATGTTATTCCAGAAAGCTCTTCCATTTCCCCATGAGTCAGTGAGTGCTTTCTTGTAATAGTCAGATTTCTGTTGGCATAAGGATTTGGCACAGTCATTCCTTGTTGTTTTGTATTTTTGGGTGTCTGCTTGATTCCCAGTTGATCTAGCCAGTTCCCAGAGATGGTCCCTATGTTTTAATTTTTTTAAGAAGAGAGTCATGGGTTGCAGAGAGATTTAACTTTACACTTTTTTAGCGGGGCAAAGGTGTTACAGGCTTCATTGAATATGAGGATGAATTGGTCCAGGGCTGTATTTGTGTCTGTGGCCCAGTCAATGGGAGACCAATCTTGATTTAGTAGGTGTGTTTTTAGGTGGGTTAGCTGTCCACAAGATAGGACTCTGCTGAGGATGATTTTAGGTTGGGGTTTGCAAAGTTTATTTGACCAGGTACAGCTGACGGGAGAGTGATCACTGAGAGAGTGAGGCAGTATGGCGGTTCTTGTGATCTGAGTGGGGTGACTAGTCAGGATCCAATCCAGTAGGGTGCTGGTTCCAGTTCTATAGTTTTTTCTGGTTGGGGAGTCCAGCATCTGTGTGAGGTTAGCTGATATGACTGAGTCCCGGGCAGCCCCTGCATCTGCTCCCAGCTAGTTTATGTTGAAGTCATCGAGTATGATGGTTTCGGAGTCAGGTGGAAGTGCTTTGATGTAAGCCTAAAGATATTATAGCCTGTGAGGGAGATTGCTTGATCAGGCACTGAGGGTGGGGTAATAAGATGGCTAGGCTGACAATTTGATCAATGTTGTTTGACACATTGAAGCACAGGGCCCAGAGCTCCTGTGCTTTGACACCTACATACATATGCGCATCTACAGAGGGATTGGAGCACAGGGTCCAAAGGGTCCTACACTCCCACAGTAAAAAAAGGATACTATTATACTATCTATTATACTATCTCCAAAAATAAGGAAATTCATTGCAAAAAGCACCATTAATGCATCGGTTAGGGTTCTTATAACAATGACAAAAGTATGGAAATTTGGTGTTTGGGTTCCCAATGGTGGGTTTCCAGTGTACCACATCACAGGGGCACTATGGTGCCATTATTTTGGGAAAATCAGCCCCAGAAAGATGTTTTGGATTATTGCCCATCCTGTGCGTTCACAAAAGTGGCAAACATTTGTGAAAGAAAGTGTGTGACAGTTTTGCAACACTTTCACATCTACGGGATGGCCAGTCATGAAAGACATCTTTCTGGGATTCATTTCTCCAAAATAGTTGCACTACTGTGTTCCTATGGTCCCGATTAGGTAAACATAACTATCAGTGTTTACCTAGAGGCAGAGAAATTTGAACTACAGCTGTTTTTGTCTAATGCTGAGAACAAGAATGTAGCAGCACAAAAACAAAATCCCAGAGCTCAAAAGGAAATTGTGCTTTTGTAAAAGCTTTTAAAAGCTTTTGTGGTGCACATATATTTTTCCCATAGGCTATAATGGGAAACTTTAAAGTTTATTAACTTTTAAATCTATAAATATTTTTTCACCAAACCTTCCAAAAGCAACTCCTTGACCCAGTCCCCATATACCCTGAAAATTTCAGAGCAGACAGACAAACCGTTCAGACTCCAGAGATGAGCAAAGAATTAGAAAAAGTTAACGATGTTTCACACTTTTTCATGATCTGCAGCTCTGCAACTGAAAATCTGACTGGAACGAAACTTGCCAGATCCACAGATCTATGGCACCACACCATGCATGCAAAACTTCATGCAAATTCAAGCTTCAAGTTCAAGTTCAAGTTTTTTGCAGGAAAGACTCCGTTGAGCAAGCTCATTCACAAGGAGGTCCTGAGGCACATACACATACAGTTTGCAATTACATAGACAGGAGATATAAAATGTAGAACAACAAAGAAAAAAATATATAATACAAGAGGTATACACAATAGAAGTCCTTATGCAATATATGCAGTACATTCCAGCTTTACCCTTGCCCTAAATTATGCAACACATTTCAGCTTAATAAGTAGAGGACCAGTTGGTACCTAGGAAGTTGACTTGGCATTGGGAGCCTAGTAGCACCTACATATAACTTTTAATTTAGAGATAGCTAGTGTTTTGTAGGAGTTAATTGATATGATGCTGGTTAGCTTCTGCATGGCTTGTAGTTGGTTCCAAATGTTTGGGAGGGCGTATGAGACAGCTTTTTGGCCAGCTGTGGTACGTGTCCTGGGAACATCTAGTAGGATAAGGTCAGATTTCCTTAGGGAGTAGGCACTATGCGAGATGTGTACGAGACATGTTAAATAGACAGGCAGTTTGTGGAGTAGTAATTTGAGGGTCCAAATGCCAGCATGCAGGAGGCATCTGGTGGCAAGAGAGGTCCACCCAACTGCTGCATAAAGATCACAGTGGTGGGTCCTGTATGCAGAGTTAGTAATGAAGTGAAGAGCACAGTGATAGAGTACGTCCAGTTTAGATAGGCTCAAGGTTGGGAAGGAGGTAAAGATAATGTATCCGTAGTCAAGCAAGGGAAGGAATGTTGCTTGGACAAGTCTTTTGCAGGTTGCGAGAGAAAAGAGGGTCCTATTTCTAAAGAAGAAACCCAAGCGTGCTTTAAGCCTCTTTGATAGATCCTCAATGTGGTCATTGAAGGAAAGCTTGTTGTCTATCCACATACCTAGATATTTAAATTTAGATGTACGACTTCCAAGGTTCACCTAGGGAGGTAACTATGAAGTTTTTAGGTGGGATAGGTAGGGCACCAGACAAGGCAAGTCTTGAGAAAATCATTGTATTGTTTTTTTTGGCATTTAAGAGAAGCTTGGCATTGATAAGGTTGTGTTCTAACTGGATAAAGTCAGCTTGGAGTGCTTCTCTGACTTCAGTTAAGGATGAGCCTGATGTGTACAAAACCGTATCGTCCGCAAAGAAATGTCTGCTAGAGTTCTTTATGTGGGAGTCAAGGTTGTTGATGTATAGTGAAAAAAGGGTTGGTCCTAGGATGGAGCCTTGAGGGACTCCTCTGGCAATTGGAAGGGGGGCAGATAGTGGGCCATCAGCTTTGACTTTTTCTAGCCTTCTTTTGAGATAACTGTTAAGCCACTGTAAGGTAAGTGGAGTGGCACCTATGTAGGCAAGACAGGTGATTATGAGGTGATGGTCTACAGTGTTGAAGGCCTTACTGAGGTCTAGAAAGACTGCACCAGTAACCGTCTTGGTGTCCATAGCATGGATCCAGTCATTAGAGACTTTAGCCAAGGCTGAGATGGCACTGTGCTTCAACTTGAAGCCAGATTGGGCAAGAGTTTAAGAGTGAGTGTGCTTCGAGGTGATTTTTTAGTTGGTTGTATATAAGTTTTTCCAGCACTTTGGAAAGAACGGGCAAGATAGAGATAGGACGGTAGTTGTTTAAGTCACAAGGATCTCCTGATTTGAAGAGAGGAAGAATATGGGCAGATCTCCTGCAGGATGGAACAGTGGCTGGGGTAATAGAGAGGTTGAAGATGTGAAGGATGGTGACTGTGAGTTTGGCATAGCCTAACCGCAAGAAAAATTATTCAGGACCATCGTTCCCTGCACTTTTCTTGCTGTCAAGGCTAAGAATTATGTCTTCGACTTCTTTGTAGCTAAACAAGCTCAACAGGAAGGGATGAGGAGGAGTAGCATGTGTAGTATCTGGGCTAGTGTTGCTATTCACTCAGCTAACGTATGGGGAGGAGTCGAATGCCAACCCGGCAGTAGCAAAGTGAAGGTTAAGTTCTTCAAGGATTCATAGTTTATTTTCAACCATCCTATCCTTGGCCAGAATCTTGGTGGGAAGGGAGGAAGCAGCAGAATGGTCTTCAATGGATTTCAGTGTCTTCCAGATTTTTTGGGAGTTCCCTTTGGTCTGCTCCAGAGTGAAGATGTAGAAGTTTGCTTTAGTAGCATGTACAATTTTAACACAGGCATTTCTGCCAGTTCTAAATGCCTGCCAGTCTGCCGGGTCCTTTGTGTACCTGACCCTAGCCCATAGCTTGTCTCTATTGGTAAGTGCAGATTTGAGCTCTTGGGTGAACGACGGATGTGAGATTTTCTGCACCCTCATTTTAATAAGAGGAGCATGCTTGTTAATTCGGATGGTGAGGCTGTCATTTAGGACAGAGACAGCGGCATCAGCAGATTTGGCAAGATATAGGTCTTGCCACCTGATCGTAGCTAGATTAGTTAGGAAGTTTACTGAGTTGAATTTACGGAACAAGCATTTGATTCTGAATTTAGGGTGCTGCTGAGTTTTAGATTGGAATCTTGTACATACAACGATACTGTGGTCACTCATGTCATTATGGAAAACTGCAGAATGTGAAATTTTATGGGGATGCGAAGTTATGATGACATCTAAGAGTGAGCTGTTGGCAGAGTTAGAAGCATTGATTCTTGTGGGTTCAGTTACTATCTGTGTAAGCCCCAGCTCATCACAGATGACTTTTAGGGAGTGGGATTTAGCAGTGAGCCAATCCATATTGAAGTCCCCTAAGATTATTGTTTCCGTGTTAGCAGCCAAAGTTATGGATTTCAACACATTAAGAATTTCTGTGCCTCCTGATGGGGGTCTATAGCCACCAATGATTGTGATGCACTCTGAGGATGGAAGGTGAAGTTTAAGCGAGACAATCTCGTATTCCTTGGGCTTAGTTTTACAGGAAATGCTGCTAACATCAAATTTTGATTTGGCGTATACACCCCCCCCCTCGAATCCCTATCAGCCCTAAAGAGCTTGAAGCCCAGTATAGTAATTTGTGGATCAGTGTTGGTCTTTTAGCCATGACTTGGTAATTATAATCAGATCTGGGTCAGTGTGGGCTGCCCAAACTTGAAGATGATCAAGTTTTTTGAGCAGGCTTAGAATATTAACTATCATCAGTTTCATCCCAGGAGCAGCTGCAAACTCCGACGGAGAAGTGATTTGAGTTGAGGGACCTGGATTTAGTTCGACATTGCCTGAACTGAAAAGGAGAATTAGAAACATTTTCTTGAGGGCATTTATCAGGTAGAAGTGGGCTGTTTTCGTATGGGTTCTTGTGTGGTGTTCAGTCATTGAGGTACGTCTAGCCAGGGCATAGGAGATGCTGACATGGCCGTTAAAGGCTAGCAGGAGAAGTGCATGGAAAGACATTGGTGAAGGGAGGAGGGCCAGAGGAGGAGTATGAGAATTAAAATGAAAACCCAACAGATTAAGAGTAGGGAAGCAATATGAAGATGCAGCAGGAACTATGATTGTGGGCTGCCAGGCTGGGATGACTTCTGACTTCGCATGGATTGTTGCTTTATGAGTCATAATTTTTGCCAGGATTAGAAGAAGAATGATAATGCAGGCCATATTGTCCATGACTGAGTACAGTGATTTGTGTAGAAAGACCAAGAATCCCTCTAGTGGCAGGTCTGTATAACCTGCTAATTGGACAAATGGTTGCAAAGTTATTAAAGTGCAAAATATTGAGTTCAACATAGAAGTGGCTGTGAAATCCTAAATATGCTGTCCCTACTGGGCCAGTATAATAATATATTATACTGATATGGTAGTGTCAATATAGTTAGGGTTCAATGGTCACTTCTACTGTAAGTTAAACCCACATTTTTGAACTTTAATAACTTTACAACCATATGGCTGATGTCCATGAAATTTTGCATATGCTGTCTGGTAGCATAGCTCACTTGATGTGGTAAGTTTCGTTTCCATCAGATGTGCAGTTGTGGAGCTGTGGAATGTCAAAAAATGTGAAAATTACCATTTAGGTGCAAATTCTTTGCTCAGCTGCACCTCTGAAAGGGCTTGGGTGGTCTGGTATGAAATTGCTAGGGTATATGGGGTCTGGGCTGCAGATGTTCCTTTTGAAGATTTGGTGAAAAAGTATTAATCAGTTCAAAAGTTATTAAAGGTTTAAGTTTCCCATTATAGCCTATGGGAAAAATTAGCGGCCTGATTCTGAAACGCATGCGCAACTCACGGGTGTATGTGAGTTGTGCCATGTGGTGCTATGCCAGGGACCCGGCACCATATTCCAGGACAAGTAGGGTCTCTGGCACCTATGTCCACAATTTGCAGCCACAGGCTAGTGCCAAAGGCATGGCACACTAGACCTGGGTGCTGCAAGTCACAGCACACATTCTACTACCCCACTGAGCCCCCCACCCTGGAATGCAAAGGCATACACCTGGGGGCAATGGGGGGCTGGCTGATTGGCACATGTGCTGGGGGGCAGCGATGGAAATGGACCCCAGGGGTCCCCGACGTTCAGGGGTGGGGCATGACAGGGCGGGGAGCATGGGGAGCACAGCAGTGTACTTTCTGTGGCACTGTGGGTGGGCATCCATCGCTGTGCCAGGACAGATGCCTCTTAGACCTCCTCCTAGCTGGTTTAACCCTGGTAGACCACTCTCTGTTCTGTAATATTGCAAGTGGGTTATGGCAGCTGCCATTCTGGAATAGGGCACAGTTGCTGCCATAACCCACCCTTGCGCCATGCCACTGCTGGTTGCAGGCTTGGTCGGTGGTGAAATCCACATGTGGCACAACCCACATACAGCATGGTGCAAGGCGCCTTTTTGAATTGCAACTGGCATTATGCCTGGTGTAAGGTGCAATTTGCACCATCGGGTTCAGTGTAAATCGTCTTGCACCAGGCATAATGCCTTTTGGAATCAGGCCCTAGATGTCTGGTGGGAAAGCAGTTTCTGCTATTGCGAAAGCACATTTTGCTTTTGCAAATGGATCAGTAGTGTCATGCTGCCACCATCTTGTTTTCAGTTAGCAAGGGTAAAAAATGCTGCAGTTCAAAAACTACTGCCCTTTGATAAACACTAACAGTTGTGTTTACCTAATCAGTGCCTGAGGAACATGATCCTGGCATTAGATTTTTAAAATAATGGTCAGAAATATGTTTTTCGAAATTTGGCCATTGAAAGTGTCCCGAATTTGCAACACTACTTTTGTGAAAGTGCTGCAAATTGCAGCAGTTTTTGTGCAACTAACAGCACTGTTGCATGTAAACTGCAGCAAATTTGTGGCTCTACTTTAATATAAAAACATTGGCCCCCATAAATGGCCAAAATCTTTCCTGCCCATTTTTTTGACCAAAATAAGGTCAGAATTATACTCCTCTGCCCCTGTTTAAAAAATCTAGCATCCTTTTACTGTCTCTAAGGGGACTGAGGTATGTTTAAAAAAACTATTTCTGCTGACATCGAGGTGCCAAATCTTCATGTCAGTGATGGTGGAGGTCCCTCGCCCCCCGGCCCTGCTAGTGTGGGACACTGGAGAGCTCACTCTCAGTGTCCTGGAATATTTTTTTTTTTAAAAGCTTCTGCTGACATCAGGGTGACAAATCCCCATGTCAGCACTAGATGCCCCTTTTGGCAGAGTGGTACACTGGGGAGCCCACTCCCAGAGTCCCCAGAAGAAGAAGAAAACAGTCTCCAAACATTGCCAACAATGGGGTGCCCAATCCCCGTGTCAGCACTAGAACCCCCCCTCCCAAGTTTGGACACTGGGGATTCCACTTCAAGTGTCCCCAGTTATGTCTTACCTCCCCAACACAGTTCTTTGGGACACTGGGGAGCACATCCCCAGTGTCTCAAGATGTTTATTTATGTATACCAAAAAAAAAGAAAGCAGTCCCCCGACATCTTTTTTTTTTGCTGAAAAAAGAAAATGGTCCCTCATTGTCTCTCTGTCCTCCCTCTCCCATCACTACCCACCCACTGAGCAACCCAGCACTCCACCACCCCTTGTGCTATACTAACCACTGGAGATCTTCTTCTGTCATCTTCTTTGGACCGGGACGCATCTGCACTCTTCAAAGCCAAACTGCAAACTGAAGAATCAAGGTAAATGCTGTATAATGGCTGTCAATGGTGTTTTGAACTTATGTTGATATCTCAGCCATTTTTCAGTATTTTATCACGAAATTTTCAACATGAGCTTTTTGGGACCCCACCTCATGAACATGATCACTGTCGTTTCATTAATTGGACCGTAAGGTAATTTTGTGGTCACTATACAAAATCACCTTTCAGGACTGAGTAATGAAATGACAGTGCCAGTGTTCATGAGGTGGGGTCCCAAAAAGCCCATGTTGAAAACTGGTGCAAAAATACCAAAAAAACACCTGAGTTACTCTCAGCTGTTTAAATTTTTCTACGCATGCCTGTAACTTCGGCAATTTTAAATATTTTCAATGCAAATTTTAACATTGATATTTTTTCACACCACCTCATGAACGGTATAGCTGTCAGTTTTCACATCTTGCCCTAAACATGTTTTCACACCTGTGGCATGGAATGGGATGGTTGCTGTGTGAAATCACCTTTTGGGACCAGGTAATGAAATGACAGTGTCAGTGTTCATAAGGTGGGGTTCCAAAAAGCCCATGTTGAAAATTTGGTGCAAAACTACAAAAAAACACCCGAGTTACATGCGGTCATTGAAATTTTTTTACGCATGTACACAACTTTGGCAATATTTAATATTTTCACTCCAAATTTCCAACATAACTATTTTTCCATGCCACCTCATAAACAGTACAGCTGTTGTTTTTCACATCCTGCCTGAAACATGTTTCCATACCTGTGGCGTGGAATGGCATTTTGCAACAGATTACAAAATTTTCACCAATGGGGTTTATGAGGTGAGGTGGTAAGAAGTCAGTATTGAACATTTGGGGTCAAAATATGGAGAAATTACAAAATTATGACCATTCATTGTAATTTCAATACGGCAGATTGTAACTACAGAAATGTTTTATATTTTGACACAGATTTACAACATAGCCTTCTTATTACCCCACCTCATGTATGTCACAGCTGTAATTTTTCAAATCCTGCCCAAAATGTTTTTTCACATCTGTGGCACAGAATGTCCTCGCAGTTGCACAGAATTATGTGTTGGTGAGGATTTGAAAATGTTCTGTACTACAATAGGTACATGTCCTGGGGTAATTAGATGGCTATGGTGATTATTTGGTCATGCATCTACAGAGGGATGGATGTGTAGGGTCTGAAGGACCCTGCACTCCCACAATAAAATATGGAAAATGGCCCTCCAACAGGGAGATGAAGGTTAATTACAATGTCTCTACACATAAAAATAGCTGGGCGTGCAGGGCCTGTAAACAACAATGGCTATGGTGATACTTTCACAAAAAGTAACTTCCACAAAAAGTTAGGAAATTCATTGCAAAAAAACTCAGTTAATGCATCAGTTAGGGTTCCTATTATGACAACAAAAGTATGGAAATGTGGTGTTAGGGTTTCCAGCCTTAACACCCTATCCCACCCACCCAACCAACCCAACCACTCCACCCTCCACACACCGACAGGTGTTGGGGTGTGTCTTGAGGTCGTCAACCCTAACTCTTACCCCATTCTCCTATGCTGTACCATCTCAGCTTACTTACACATGGAATGGGGTGAGCTTTAGGGTCAACAACCCCAAGACATACCCCAAAATTCTTTATGCACCATCTGGTATTATAGATCTCTGGATCTGGCAAGGTTCATTCCAATCAGTGGTGCAGTTGTGGAGCTGCAGAGTGCATAAAATGTGAAATTTACTATTTAGGTGCAAATTCTTGTTTGGAGCTATGGTCTAAAATTGTAAGGGTATATGGGGTCTGGGTCACTGATGTGCCTTTTGAAGGTTTGGTAAAAAAATATTAATCCATTCAAGAGTTATTAAACTTTAAAGTTTCCCATTATGGTCTATGGGAAAAAATATTTGTGCCATGCAAAAGCACTTTTTGCTTTTGCAAAAGCACTTTTTACTGCCGCAGATGGGTTCAGTAGTGCTGTGCTGCCACTATCTTGCTTTCAGTTAGCGATGGGTAAAAAATGCTGTAATTCAAAAAATACTGTACCTTTGTAAACACCAACAGTTGTGTTTACCTAATCGGGGCCCAAGGAACATGATTCTGGTGTTAGATTTGCAAAATAATGCTTGGACATGTGTTTATTTAATTTGTCCATTGGAAGTGTCACAATTTGCAGCACTATTTTTGCAAAATTGAAGCAAACTGCATCAGTTTTCACACAACTAATATCACTGTTGCACCAAAACTGCCACAAATTGAGGTACTGTTTTGCGAAAAGTGACGCAATTTACAGCACTACTTTGATACAAAAAAAAATAAATCAGCCCTTTAAAAAAATTTTCTAACCACTTTTTGGGCCACATAAGTTCAGAATCGTGTTCCTTGGCCCCCATTTAGGTAAACACCTGCTGGTGTTTTCCTAATAAAGGGAGGTTTTCTTCTTTTACTGCCTCCAAGGGTGCCAAGGCATGTTTTAATAAGAAAAATGTTTTTCCCAAAATTGGGGTGCCCATTCCCCATATCAGCAGGTAGAAGTACCCCACCACCAGTGTGGGACACCGGGAAGCCTACTCCCAGTGTTCCCAGTTATGTCCTACCCAATCCCCCTTACTGTACACATAAACAGTGGAACAAAATCTGGCTGTTAATAAAAAAAGGAACTGACATGTTTGCCATGCTGTTTCACAAATCAATTGCAAAGTGATAAACATTTCTGAAAGATCTTTTTTTTTTTAATTTCACTTCCAGGATAGCAAAATGTGGTGTAGCTTGATTACATCTACATATCCGAGTTTTATTGTCCTGTTATGGCAGTTGTTTATAGTTTTCCTACATGATATATTTTAATGACATTTCATCCACCAACTGTCCAGACTCATCCCTCCCCACCCCTCACCCCAGCCCCTCAATGCATGAGCAGACACATCGGGTCTATTACTAAATTAGCACACTGAAACTGAGAAGCTGTACAACAGTGGGGTTGGAGGGGGTGTTACAGAAATGTGCAGGGCTGTCTCCTTTTCTAGTCGCATGCATTGCTCAGTAATAGATACCAGAGATGGTGCTAAACTGAATTGTATTCATGACCTTTGTCACTAACGATGTGCAGTAATCAAATATTTAAAAATTAAAGAAAGAATTCCAAATGGTAGCAAAACAGAAAGCCAAGTGTCATCAGATATCTTGAAATGTGATCTCTTGTGATCACTGTAGGTATCACAAATATTTCTCTAACATCAAGATTTTAAGGGAGAAGATAGCCATCAAATTGCAGACTGATGATCTAAGGAAAACAATACAGAGAACTGTAAAACATGGACTGTCTTAGGGAAGATCCCCCCACAAACACACAGATGCATGTAAATATGCTTGTGGTGCATGTCAGAGTCCAACCAGAGATAGTCACATGTCTGTGTGAAGCTTGGAGTTAGATTTGCATGTAATGTTCCTAAAAATATATATATATTAATCAATGCGATGTTGAATATGCACTGGTAAATGTTACTGTATGATTCAACAGTATAGTATCAAGTTGATTTCTAGCAGGTCCTCCTGTGCTCAATACAGCTCCCAATTTATAAATACAGATTACCTGGTGTTTAGTGGTCACTCTCCACCCACCGAACCCTCGCACCTGTTATTAATTTATATTGCCAGGTGGCTAGTGGTTATTCCCCCCAACCCCCATCACTAACCCAATTCAGAAATACATGTTCCTTTGAAGTGCAATGGTCCCTCCCTCACTCTACCCCCTTCCCCGTTACCTGGTCCTCTTATAGTGGCCCCTTCCTTCTTCCCCTATCTCCCCTCATGGTCCTCCAAATATTCAAATGGAGAAATTTTAACCAGCTTAGGTTGTTTTCAACCCATAGTAATAAGTGTGGCATAAAAATAAACATGTAGAAAAGTATGTATCTAGGAAGTCAATGAAAAGCTGCTGCCCAGTTGTACTCCATCATGTGATTGTACTGTAAGTCATTTTTAACTGCCATTGGCTTATGAGAGAATAAACTTGGTCAGATACCTTGTAAAAGAGTTCAAAGACTTAGATTGTCTAATGTCCAATGGGATCACATTGCAAAGTTGTGGTGGTCGGATGTGAATTTGAACTTCCTCCTAAAGTCTGCAGTATAATCATTGGGACCTTAAGCCAATCCTTCCTTTTTTTAGCAAATTTCATAAAAATGAATAACTACATAAACACATGCATGCATACTGAGACACTGTCAGTGTTCATTCTGGACATCTAAATTAGACAATAATTTTGATTGACTTACTATTTATTTTTGGATACTATCTTTTTTTTCATTCAGCTACTTTTTAAAAATGCTGTTTGTGAGCAAAACAGTGAGATAAATCACTAGTTTTATGCAACAGCAATAATTTTTCTGTTTGCATTACATTGTGCATGTGTGTACAACACATTTCTGAGAGAGTTACATGATAGAGACAAATAAAAAAAATATTAACACAGTACATATCATCAAGTGTTATGCTAAGCAAAAAGCGTAGACAAAGCCAAAGCCTATTTGGGGGCACTAGGCAATCAGATGAACTGTTTAAGTCACTTATGTGAGGGATCTGGGATATGCAGTCGCAAGTTGCAGCAGCAATACCTGTCTTCAATCAGAGAGTGGATCTCGAACCAGGGACTTAATCAGGTGAAAGAGTGTGTGTGTGGGGGGGTGCTGGGTGGTATGGGGAGGTGGATACTGAATGTAAGTGTATGGGTTGGGGAGTGGATCAGATTGATGGGGGACCTTTTTTGCTAATTTCAAAACAATTTTTTTTTAAATTAGCACAATTTTCTCTTTTTTTTCAAGGGTGACAGATCAGGGATGGGGTAGAAAGAATATAACAGGGTAAGAGATTGGGGAGTGGGTGTCACTAGACACCAGGGTACCACATCATACTATAGGGTAAGTGAGGGGGGTCACTAGACACCAGTACAACAAATAAGAATATGATTACAGTGATCAGAGGTGGGGTGGGAGAGGTGAGTGCTACTAGATACCAGGGGAACAAAGTATATTATAGTCACAGGGGTGGAGGATGGGAGGGGCTAATAAACAATGGGATAACAAAGTATGTTATAAGCACAGTTATCGGAGTGGTAGGAGGACAATAGACACCAAGTATGTTATGGTCACATCGTTATGGGGAGACTGCACACCAGGAAATGAAACAACATTATGTGGATAGAGATGGGGGGAGGGAGAGTGCTTATAAAAAGGAAAATCATGCTATAATGCAATTAAATTAAAACGTGAACACCATTAAATAAGTAACATAAATGAGCAGATCATGCACATTTGGAATCAATAGCAGGAGTGCAAAAATATACACATAGAGACTGATGCACCTCACATCAATATTACTAATATGAACTGCACAGATTATGAAAATTAAGACCCACATTGCATGTGTTTTGTTGCTAGACTGCGTAACTCACCATTTATCTAATTTACTCATTCTTTCATTCAAGCATTTATTTATTTAATTACAGTTTTTTAAAAATATTTAGCAATGTAAGGGATAAGGTGGTCATACTTGCAAGTCTCCAGTGTGACAGCATGACAGCCATCATGGTGACTAGAGAATAACCCCCATGAACAGACCATGCTGAGTGTATCCAGGTCAACTCTGGTATGCAATGGATTGCAAATTAAACTTTGTACAAGTGCAAGAAAAGGAATTCAGAAAGGAATGGGTTGGGGATGGAGGTTGAATATGCACCGACTCTACTAATCCTGATTTGTTCAGCAAGGAGGGTTTTTTTTTAAAGTAACTGTCACATATGACAAAGATAATATGCCACATAACTCCTACCGCCCCAACCCCAACCCAAGCAATTTATATAGAATTACTGACAGCAGTGATGAGCAGACAGAAGACACCAATTTTTTTAAAAAAGGAACAAAAAACAAAGATGATCATCTAAATGCACTCCGATTTTCATTCTTATTTGAAGCCGGTGTGTCACTGCCAAGAAACTCTTTGAACTATCCACATCATAAAATGTCCATAATCTACACTAGACAAAATGCAATCATAAGGAGATACACAACTTATTCAGATAATCCATGAATTTAAGATTTAATGTTAATAGATATCAGGTTGTGATTCGAGGTCTAGCAGACTGTATTCGTAATGAGCAGGACTGAGAATGCCATTTTTCTCCCTCCTGTTTAAAAAAAAACTTAGTTATTTGACAGATCAGGCAGGATGCCTAGAATAAAAAGATATTACAAGAACTGCATGTTTGTGGTACAGAAAGCATTGGCATAAAATCATGCTATACAATACAAATTTCAGATACAGGACAAGATGTAACTGTCTTTCTGCAATGAACAGCATCCAACAGGTTACAGTTACACTGTACACAGAATGACAGTTACTGCACTTTCCTTAATATCTCTAAAGCAGAGTAGATGTCAGAGACTATGGGAATAATTAGCCGAACAACACATACCAAAGCTCAATAATTGAAGGCAACTTTATTTTGTCACCAAAGCAAAAGACACAGATGCTAAAAATAACAATGACGACTGACTGGGGAGAAGGTGCAGGAGTTTATGCCATCATGGCAGAACTGCATGCTCACGAAACTGAAGGAGTGAAAAAAAAATGGAGCTCCTTTTCTATGGATGACCTCAAACTGACCATTTCACCACCTACTAAAAAACTCCTGTAAACCGCAGTAAAAAAGAGTCAAAATTACACTAACACACCTTTTAGGGCTATACTCTTTATTACTAACAACAATAGAGGCAGAAATCATTTCCCATCTCATTTAATATAATTTATTTTTACCTGCTTTTGCCAATATCGGGGTGCCCAATCTCAGTGTTGGCACTACAACTCCTCCCCCTGACAGTGTGGGATACTGTAGAGTCCATTCCCACTGAACCCAGTTATGTCCTCGTTCCCAGTGCTTTAGGACACTGGGGAGCCAACCCCTAGTGTCCCAAAATATTTCTTTGGCAAACTGTGAAAAAGAAAACAGACCCCTGATGTCATTTTTTTTAAAAGTCTGAAAAAAAGAAAATTGTCCCTCATCATCTCCCCCTTCCTTCCCCATCCTGATCCTCCCACTGAGCAACCCATCACCCCACACACCCCTTGCCCTGTACTTACCACTGAAGAGCATCAGCTGTGGACCAGGACAGATCTGCACTCTTCAGAGCTGAACCGTGAACTGAAGAATCAAGGTAAGTGCCCTATAATGGCTGTCAATGGTGTTTTAAACTTATATTGATATCTCTGCCATTTTGTGGTATTTTTTCACCAAATTTTCAAATGGGCTTTTGGTACCCCACCTCATGACCACTGTCACTGTAATTTTGTTAGTCGGACCTGAAAGGTGAATTTGCAGTCACTGCATGGAATCACCTTTCAAGACTGATTAATGAAATGAAAGTGTCAGTGTTCATGAGATGGGGTCCCAAAAACCCCATGTTACAAATTTGGTGAAAAAATATGAAAAAACACCCGAGTTATGCATGGTCGTTTAAACTGTCCTACGCACATGCTTAACTTTGGCAGTTTTCAATATTTTGCCACCACATTTTCAACATGGCCATTTTTTCACACCACCTCATAAACAGTACAGCTGTCATTTTTTATATTGTCATTTTTCACATCCTCCCCAAAATGTGTTTTCGCACCTGTGGCGCAGAATGTTGTGTTCAGTGCTTGAAATTCCCTTTTGGTACTGAGTAATGAAATGACAGTGCCAGTGCTCATGAGGAGGGATCTCAAAAAGGCCATGTTGAAAATTAGGTGCAAAAAATCCTAAAAATGCCTGAGTTACATGTGTCCCTTGAATTTATTCTACGTACGTGTATAACTGATACTTTTCAATCTTTTGACGCCAAATTTGCAACATAGCCATGTTTTCATACCACCTCATGTACAGTACAGCTGTCATTTTTCATATTCAGCCCAAAATGTGTTTTTTGCAACGGTGGCACAGAGTGGCATTGCAGTTGTGCATAATTACGTTTTGCCTTGCATTGAAATGCAACTATGAATAGTTACTCTGTAACTGGATACATGAGGTGGGGTAATAAGATGGCTAGGCTGACAATTTGATCAATATTGTTTGACACATTGAAGTGCAGGGCTCAGAGCTCCTGTGCTTTGACACCTACATACATATGCGCATCTACAGAGGGATTGGAGCACAGGGTCCAAAGGACCCTGCACTCCCACAGTAAAATAAGGATACTATTATTCTATCTCCAAAAATAAGGAAATTCATTGCAAAAAGCATCATTAATGCATCGGTTAGGGTTCCTATAACAGTGACAAAAATATGGAAATTTGGTGTTAGGGTTCCCAATCCTACCAACCTCCCCAACCCACCTTTCACACACCAACAGGCATTGGGGAGTGCCTTGGGGTCATCGAGCCAAACTCTCACCACATCCTCCTATACTGTAGCATCTCAACTTCCTTACACATGGAATGGGGTGAGAGTTAGGGTCGATGACCCCAAGGCACACCCCCTAAGCCTGTTGGTGTGTGGAAGGTGGGGAAGTGGGGTTGGGTGGAAGGGTTGGGAACCTTCTTCTTCTGTGAAGAAATACTTTTTTGTATTACCTCTGAGTCTTCCCCCAATCCTCATAATGTGATCCCTTGTTCTTATTCATCTTCTTTCCTAAAAGATGCTGCCCTCTTGAACTCTATTGATCCTCCGGGCCCTGTACTTCCATCTCTCCATAGATGCGTAAATGTATCTAGCTGTGGAAGCACAGAGTCCTCTGGATGCTACACATCCAGTTATAGGAAAATAGTCACCATATTGTCACCATAGCCTAGTTATTACCTCGCCTCATGTACCTGGTGCAGAAACGTTTTCAATCCCTGCCAAAATGGGACTCCATGCAAGTGCAACGCCATTCCACACCACAGGTACAAAAACACATTTTGGCCAGGATTTTAAAAATGACAGCTGTGACATACATGAGGTGTTGTAATAAGAAGGTTATGTTGCAAATTTTGGTTCAAAATATTAGAAATTCCCAAAGTTACAAGCGTGCATATCAAAATTGCAACAAACGGTGCCATTTTTAATCATTTTGAATCCACATTTTCAACATAGCCTTCTTATGACCTCACCACATGTATCCTGTACAGACAATTTTCAAATCCTCACCAAAACGTAATTCTGCACAACTGCAATGCCATTCTGTGCCACAGGTGTGAAAACAAATTTTGGCCAGGATTTGAAAAATGACAGCTTTGACGTACATGAGGTGGGGTACTAAGAAGGCTATGTTGAAAATATGGGGTGAAAATATTGAAAGTGTCCAAAGTTAAGAGCATCTGTAGCAAAATTATAATGAATGGTCATAAGGCAGACATTTTTTGAAATTTTGACCCCACATTTTTAACATAGCCTTCTTAAGACCCCACCTCATGAACAATATGACTGTTACACAAATCCTACTGTGAAAGGTGATTTTGCCAACAGACAGCAAAATCACCTTTTTGATGAGAGTTGCCTAACAACAGTCATATTGTTCGTGACGTGAGGTCCCCAAAAGACCATGTTGAAAATTTGGGGTCAAAATCTTAAAAAAACAGCTGAGTCATGCATAAAAGCTGAAACCCCTATTGAAATATATTGAACAATATTTACCTTTGTTTTTCACACAGCAGTCGCCGGTTCCAGCAGCAAGCCGAGTCTTTGAACGTAAGAGCGGATCTCAAACTGGGACCTCTTCAGGTGAGTGACAGTGTGTGAGGGGTGTCAAGGGGGTTGTGGGGAGGTGGTTGCACAGTGTGAGGTTGGATGAATGGTGTGGGTGTGATTGGTGATGGATTTTCTTTACAGCTACAAAAAAGTTAAAAAAGACATAGAGGGATGGTTTCCTTATTTTCAGGTAATATAAGCAGCTTGAGGGTGAGGGTACCTCTAGCGACTAGTGAAAGTAATACAAAAAAGATGGGTCAGCAATCATAGGGTGGTGGATGCCAATAGATCCCAGGTCAATTATACAAAAAGTAGGGACATTGATACAAGGGTGGGGGTGCCACTAGACATCAGGAAATTGATAAAAAAATTGGGGGCAGCAATCGGAGGGTAGGGGTGCCACTAGACACCATGTAAATTATACTAAAAAGTGGGGGCAGTGATTGGAGGGTGAGGGTGCCACTAGACATCAGGGAAATGATACTAAAAAGTGGGGACAGAGATTCCTTTTTCACGAGCTGAATCCTTTTTGCCAGCTGGAAAAGTAATCAGCTGGTAAAGTTTGACTCACGAAAAAGGAAGTAAGCGAGTGTGAAAAAGGATTTTAAATAGTAAAAAAAAAAAAAAACTTCCAAGGTACAGATGTGTCAGCCATGACGAAGTGTAATAACTAGCAGTAATGACATGTCACAAAATCCGGCATGACAAAAGGGCTTAATTGCCATTGACTAGCAATGGCCCCTGCAGTAAACTGCAGTATTCTGTGATATTCTGCAGCATTTCTGCACTTTATCCTGGCTTGACACATCTGTATTTTTTATACCAAATAACATCAGACTCCACCAAACAGAGTCCCAATGACCAAGGTACATGGGTTGATGTATCTGTATCAGTTAATTTGTGTGAGTTTTCAATTATTTTAATGAAAAAATGGAAAACAAGATGGCAGCTCATGAAAAAGCTATTTTTTTCTCAAGGAAAAGGATTTTGTTCTCGTGAAAAAGAAAATGATCTCATGAGACTAAATCTTTTTTCGTGAGATCAAATCCTTTGTCGAACTTTTTACATCTACAGTATCCTGAAAATTAACTTCCCATAGGATATAATGAGAACTTAAAAACGTAATAACTTTGCAGCAGTTTAATATTTTTGCACAAATTAACAGTGGCAGTTCTGTTTCCCATGTTCTTTCTACCATAAAAAATCAAAACAAAATTCTACACCGTTTGGGTGCGAGGCTATGAGGTAAAACTTCCAAAAATTGTGACTCTTTATTTTTTTCTCCATCTGGATCTCATATTCTGCACATCCCACTGGAACAAAACTTACCACATCAAAGAGATCTACCCCACAGGACAGCAGATATCAAATTTGTGCAAATCCATTGATCGCTTGCAAAGTTATTAAAGTGCCAAATTTTGAAGTTTAACATTAAACAGGCTACTCAACCCTAACTGCCCTTGTAATATATATCTATATACACATATATGGCATGTGCAACCCCTACTGAAAATATCACCAATATTTTTTGTTTGAGTACTGATTGACCCAGCATCACAAGTGGCAAAGAAACGAGTGATGTCCGAGTCAATCTGCATGAGAACAAAAAATTTCAGCGATATTTTCAGTAGAAGGGTAGCATATTCCATTTATGCCATACCTCCCCTACTGTTTTTAAATACTGTTATTGTTCTAAATTGTCTTTTAAGTTTTGTGGGATGACTGAGCAGTAAGACCAAGTGGCTGTTTTCCTTAGAGGACTGATGCTGTGCGTCTGCACATTAGGATGTCTGTTTTCTGCAATTGTGTCACTAGAGGTAATGGCATGGGCCTGGATAGTACATCAGCACATCGGGTATGTGCAGTGTAAGTTTGAGCACCATGATGTAAACTGCGCTCTGACTGGTGGGTGGTATGGTTACAGGCGGAGTGATGGGTTAGGTACGTGGAAGTGGCGGTGGAGCTGCCAGCAGTAGGAGAGGGTCAGACATGGCTGAAAGCTGGAGAATGTGCTGGGTTACATGGTGTCAGACACTGAAGAGAAAACCAAAGGTACTTTGGATGTTTTTTCTTTTTTTAATTATGGGAGCAGTTGTTGGCTGTGAGAGTTCATGAATGGTAATAAAGGAGCCGACTCAAGTCAGCATTCAGATATGAAAGTGAAAGTGTGCTGCTCATGCTGCCAGTGTGCTGCTTGCACTTCCAGCTCCAGCCAAGCACTACCTATTGTAAGTATATTTCAACTACTATAGGTATGTTTGGACCTAGAGTCAGAATACTCCAATATTCTCACTCTAGGTCCCAAGGAGGGAAAAATGTCAGCCATATGTGCCCAGAAATATACTCACAGGTATAGTATAGATATAGATATGGATACAGATAGAGGTATAGGTATAGGTATAGGTATAGGTATAGGTATAGGTATAGGTATAGGTATAGGTATACATATAGATATAGACATAGGCATAGGTACAGCTATAGATATAAATATAGATATAGATATAGCTATATATATAGATGTAGATAGAGATAGAGATAGAGATATAGATATAGATATAGATATAGATATAGATATAGATATAGATATAGATACATATAGAGATACAGATACAGATATAGATATAGATACACATACAGAGATAGGACACCAGCTTAAGGGGAGAAACTAAAGGAGGCAGGAAGGAGGGAAAGATCATATGGGGATGAGGTGATGATTACTGCTGGCATTAGGATTTTGATGGGTTAGAGAAAGTGGGGTGCAGAAGGATGCAAGTTAAGAATGTGTGGAGAGAGAGATCCTCATCCCGGTTGCCTGGGAATGAGGAAAGACAGGAGCAAGGGGGGGAATAGGGAATCTGTACATTTTAGAGAGCGCAAGGAAGGAGATAGGTGAAGGTAGCTTGGAAGAGAATTCTATAGGGAGGAGACTTGGTAAGAGCAGACTGCCTGCCCTGAATTGTAACAAAGACATAGGAGAGAGAATGCACAGGGGTCTCTGGAACGTAGCTGATAAGAGAAAGAGGATGAAGGGGAGATGAGAAGTATGAAGAGAGAAGCCCAAACCAAAATTTGGAAATGAGGGTGGTGGCATGGTGCCTGCAATGTAAGTGAATGAAGGGAAGGGAGAGGGGCAGAGTAGAGGAGGCGGTGCTACGTACGGAGGGATCATCAGTGGCACAGTGGCAAAAGACATTAAGAAAGTGTCAGGTCTGGAAATGTATGAGGCAGGGACAGACCAGAAGACCGTGTCGGCATATTAAAAAAATAGGAAGTATCATTTTGGTAATGGGCTCATGGTGAACCACAGGAGAGAGGGATTCTTTTTTCTAAACATGGCTCCTAGTTTAGCGTGGAGTTTGGCATGAATATAGTTGATGCGTGAAGAGAAGTCAAGATGACTGCCCAGCTAGATGCCAAGATACCTGACCACAGGAACTACATCAAGGAAGGTGCCATTGAGGGTAGAAAAGGAGGGGAATGGGAGATTTTGGTTAATTTTTGAGTGGTACTGAAAGTCATGGATATGGCTTTCTTTGTGTTAACTTTGAGCTGATTGGTCTGGAACCGGCATAATACCCTCATAAAGTCACTCTGTAGCCAGGATTCCACTTCAGGGAGATGGGAGGTAATTGAGGAAAATTGCAAAAAGGACTGGGCCCAGAATGAAGCCTTGAGGGACACTAGATTGAATGGGAAAGGGAGGACATTGCATCACCTGATTGGACACATTGTGTTCCGCTTGTAAGATAGGACTTGAACCAGTCTACAGTATGGGAGGAGAGACTGGTCAAGAGGAGTTTGGATATAAGAAAAAGATGGGACATGGAATCAAAAGCCTTGGCTAGGTTGATGAATATTGCAGCAGTGATGTGACCATGGTCCATGCTGTTGAGTATTTTGTCAGTGACACGAAGAAGGGAGGTGATGGTGGAATGATTTTTTTCTGAAATGTGAATGAAATGGAGAGTGGAAGCCAGAGAAGTTGAGAAAATCAGAAAGTCTAGAGAAGACAAGGGTCTCCTACAGTTTAGCTAAGGAAGGGAGAAGAGATATAGGCCTGTAACTGCCAAAAGTAGTGGAATCACCCCCTTTGTGAAAGGGTAACACCTTGACAAATTTCCATGCCTGAGGTATGGTACTAAGAATGAAGGAGAGGTTCAGGAGATGGGAGAGAGGAAGAACTATAGCAGGGGCAGAGATCCAGAGAATGTGGGGGTCTAGGCCATCTGGGCTGGATTTGTGTGGGTTGAGAGAGGTGAGGGCAAGTAAGACTTCATGCACAAAAATAAAAGAGAAGCTAAAGCCTTCAGCTGAGGAAGAGGCAGGGGAGTCCAGAATATGGAATATGGAAATTTGTTATACAAAAACTTTACTGAAAAGGCTCTGTCAAAGACAGACTGAAAGTACAATAAACTTGCAAGATTTGCCCATTCAAGCAAACATGATACTCAACACTGTAGTTTATATGGAAAATTAAATTGGTTAAAACCAAGTAGGAAAAGGGAAATTAATCAGAGTTCTTTGACTTATAAACTGCTAAAATCCAAAACTGAACATCTGTTAAAAAAGACATACTAGTCGAAGCACCAAAAAATGAACAGTATCAGTTAAGACCAGCTGACAGGAGATTGCCATATATTCATTTGCACAATAAATTTGGTAATTTGACCCTGCAAATGTGTGTTGCATAATCTTTTTTTTTTTGTCAACTCTTTATCACCAGGTCAACAGACGGGGGATGTACGCCCCTATCAGCACCTGGACCATCCTCCCAGCATCTTCCTCTTGTCTGGTCTGGTCTGGGTGGCCCATAGCTTGCCCCCGCAGCAGGACTCCCCCAGGACGGTGGCAGAGACGCCAAGATCAACCCCAGTGTCCCCAGCCTAGGCTTATGCCTGGGGCATCAGTCGGGAGGAGTGCATGTCAAGTGGTCCCAGCTGCTGGAATACCCAGTCTCCACTGGATGTCACTAGCATGCTGGGGAACCACACCTCTTCCTCCCCAGGATGTGGAAAGTTGTCCTTGGGATGCTCATCCAACCTCCCCCCAGCTGATCCTCTGACTCACCATGCTCACTTCTGAACATGAATCGTCAGCACTGCAGGCAGCAGTGCTACCTCTGCACTGGTGGGCTAGCTTTTTGTTGTAAAATCTTGGAATGAAAAACATGGAAATAGTAGAACAGAAAATTAACTGAAAGAGTTCCAAGAAACTCTTTGGAAAATTTCAGTGCAGTCACGTGACTGTTACAAATGACTCACACATGACAATTCTTTACCCTGTTTACTGCATACTTGTCAAGTTTTTCCTTGAACATTTTATGTGACTCGTATCTCTGTCATTTATGAAGTAACCTATCTATACAGATTTTGATGGTACTATTACCATGTTTAAGTGTTACACAGGGCTGTTGTTGAAAATATGGCTTGTACTTACCAAACTCTTGCATGAAACTATTATTTTATTAATCAATCAATTGTGTAACATCAAAAAACAATTTCTTCCCTTTGTTATTATTGTAAACATCCTTTTATTGCTCAACTGTTATGTAGTGTTGCTTTGCTTTGTCATCGAGTCTGATCATTTGATTCAGTCTGAATCCACGTGACCAAAGGACCCTAGAATGACTTTGAAATCAGTTTTGTGATGCTGATCTGTTTACATAAATTACCTTTCCTGGATTATAATAAAGTATTTTAGATATCTCCAAAACAATGCTCCCTGATTTGAGATGCAGACCATATAAAAACATTACAACTTTGGCTGTATTTGTATTTACAGTAATATGATTCATCATGAAAATCCATTGTTACAACCATTAATACAGCTGGTAGTAATTTTGCAGAAGCTTTGTAATACCTTCAATGTCAACATTTCTCTGCACTCACTTAGAGGGATTTGGTACCTTAGACAAACCATATATTTTTCCAATAGTATTAGCACCTGTCAATGAGTAATATTCATTCATTCTATCTGTCTGTCTGTCTGTCTGTCTATCTATCTATGTATCTATCTATCTATATATCTATCTATCTCTCTCTTTCATGCAATGTCCTGACTCAAAATAACCAATTTATCTCCCTGAGTGAAGAGACGGGACTAAAAGCAGTTAAACGGCGGATCAGGATTATGTGAGCATTTTTCTGCTTCAGTTCATGTTTGAATTTTTGATAATGTTTCTAACTATGAACTAAGTACCTGTGGTAGTACTGGGCTCTATGCAGAAACATGTGGGTTGCCTGCCCGCCATGTATCTGTGGTGCATAGGCAACCCTAAATTGGAATTCTGAAGACCCACAGTGACATTCATGGAAGGGTTACATGCCTCTTGTGCACATGATCCCCTGGCTGATCATGCAACTGTGCACTGCGGGCAGTACAGGGGCATGTCCTTAGGCGTGGTCATACTCCACGCCATTCACAAAGATGTGAAATAACAGATGAGGGTGTGCACGATACAGCAGCAGGAATCTTGATTAATATATTGTGTGCCTATCACAAAGTACCCCCACAGGTGCGGGACAACAGATTCCCCACTTGTCATGTGGTCCTAGCTTTCTGGCCTGACTGGGTGGGCTGAGGGCAGCCAGTGAGGCACCCGCACATAAATGTTAAGTATTGCTGTCCTGCTCTGTCCCAGAATCCCCTGCTTGCACAGAACAGGGGATCCACCACAGGACCCAGGATGGGCATCTGATTGGATCCACCCCTGTGTCCCTCTAATCCACCCCCACGATCATGTGTGCCAGCGGATGGGGCCTTGCACAGGCACTCTGTGGGTGCATGCAGTTATGCATACCATGCATCCTGTGCCTGTCCATGGGTGTGTAGTTATGCATGCTGGGTAAGTGTGAATCACATATAGTCGGCACACATTCATGCATAGGCCCCAATGTGAGCACTTTTTTGTATGTCAGTATCACTTTTTTTGCTCTAAGATGTTGGGTTTGAATCCTCCCTATGACAGTGCTACAGGCTAAAAAATATTTGTCCTGTCTGAATATTCTCAAAACTCAAATATTCTTAGGTCAGAAGTAACCACTATCTTGAAAATTCTCCTGAGCATGCTTAGAAGTCAAATTTTTAGTGTTAATCAATTTTATTGAAAAAAATACACTTAACATACAATAAGCACACACAGGCATGAGCTGATCCAGAAGATGATCATGTACATTTTCAACTACTGTGACATAGTCTATAATGCTGCCCCACAGTCTCACCTATCCAGACTGGACTCTCTCTTCAATTCCTTCTGTCGTTTTGCTCTTGATGCCTCTCCCCGCACCCATCATTGTGACCTCAACTGCTCTCTCAACCTCCTTCCCCTTCACTCCTGGCATGCGCTACATGGTGCTAAGTTCATCTCTAAATTCTGGCTTGGATCTCTCCCCTCATGTACCTCCCCCTCTCTTGGCACCCCTACCAACTTCCTCTATTTTCTGAGATCCCAGGCTGACACTCGTACCCTCTCAGTCCCCTGCAGAACTACATCCTCTGGCCAAAAAGCCTTCTCTTACCACTTGTCTAAAATGTTGAATGCATTCCCTCCACAAATCTGCCACTCCTCCTCCCTATATTCCCCTTACCTATGCTCTGCACAATTACCTTGCACCTACCTGCACCTGCTTCTGACCCCCTCCTTGCATACCTGTCTCCCTGTCTCTCTCTCACTTTTTTCTCTCCCTCTCGCTCTCCTCTTTCTCACCCCCCCACCCCACCTGCACTTTACACTACCCCTTATAGACTAGCTCTTAAAAAGGGTGACTGGATCCTATGTGTTCACCCTGCTGCATCTGCATCACTACTGAACTGCCTGCAATGTATGCATTGTCAACCTTGCATCCTATGCTTGGTCCCTGTACTGATTCTATATGTATGCTTCTCCTATGAACTGCCAGTACAGTAACTGTTGCATCAGCCTATGTATGTATTCACCATCTGTTATGTATGTATCTAAACTCTCACTCCATACATCCCTCTCCATATTCCCCCAGGACGTACCGTGAGACGAGCATTAAGTTGCTCAGTGTATCTTTCCTGGTGAAACAATTCAATAAATTAATAAATAATCATGAATACAACAATCAGTTCATCACAAATGGAACAGAACTGTGGTCTGCATGATACAGGAATAAACTATGTATACATCTTTGAGGTACAGACTTCAATAAACATATGCTTAAATAGAACTGTGCTGGATTAAAGCAAACCACCCAAGACCTAAGCTTAACAGATACGTTCTTACATACAGGGAGGTCACCCAGCAGTCTATGTATCACTGCTATTAAACAAATCAGTGGCCAGAGGGAAAAGGGGCTTTCCGGGTGGGAGGAAGTGGGTCAGGTGCTGGATTAGAGTGCGAGCACTCGTCTGCCCATCTTGGGGCAACTGAGACAGGGGAGAGGCCAGAAAAGGATGTAGTACCTGCAAAGAAGATATCACCTCTTGCCAAAAAGACTGCGCTGGTGGGCAAGCCTAGAGAATGTTAGCCAGGTTGTCTCTTTGCATCTCACATCTCTAGCAGTTTCATGTGGTTTCATGGCCTTGAAAGAAGCCAGAGTGCGATACTACTGCTGGAGAATTTTGTTCTGTATGATCATCTCACTGCTGTCTGCACAAACCCCAGGTGCTGTTCTCCAGCACTGGGTCAATTGTTCTTCAGATATCTGTTTATCTAATTGGGCTTCCCACTTTTCTTTGACAGACTGGGACTGTTCTGGCAGGACACATTGTATTTGTTTGTACTTGGTTCCATCCTTCCCCCTTTTAAGGCACAGCCACCTCGCCAATAAGGATGTGGCCTGTGTAGACATCTGCCAACATTTTTAGATGGCCCTCCTTATCTAAAGCTACCTCCAGAAACCATTTTGTGGCAATGTATACTTGTACTCAAGAACTTGGCATCTGTCTAATTGTGCCCCAAAAGATATTATGAGATCCTAAATATTCGAGATACCAACCTGCTGCCATGCTGGCCACATTAGGGTTTTGTTATCTACCTTTATTAATAGATTGTGCCATAATGGACAGTATGCCGGATGAATTATTGGGGTTTTAAGTAGGGTATCTGGTGTTCTTCTGGTCTTAACTGCTGTCAGGACAGTGAAAAAAAGTTTGGATACCCTGGCTTTTTGATATACAGTAGTGGCCCAGGGGACACTCCTTTTGTTAGGGTTATTTCCACCCATAGCTATTGGGATTCTAGTGGTGAGTGGGCAGAGAAATTATGGAGAGTCTGAGTGTGATAAGCTGAAACATCAAGGGACTCCCCATCCACAAACTTGCCAGCTAGTGCAAAGTTTCATCCTGCTAACTATGGGGACTTTGCCCTCCCACAAGTAGCTGCCAGTTAGGGTGTCTAATTTGGAGAACCAGCTTCTAGGGGTTTGGACTGGGATATGTGATATACAGTGCAGGGGGTCTTGAGGTGGGGATCATATTAAGGGCTGCTATTTTCCCCACCAATGAAAGATGAAGGTGTTTCCATCTGTGTAACTCAGTTTTTAGTAAGGCCAGCAGTGGGGTTAGGTTAGCAGATGCCCACTGCTGGACATCCAGAAGCAGACAGATACCTATATATCTGAGTCCATGTGGGGCCCATTTCGTGCCTCTGGAGTAAAGTCTGTGCTAGGACAGGAGCTGTGAAGAAGGAGCACCTCAGTTTTGGCCATGATCATTTTCAGGCCAGAGATTTGGGAGAAAAGACCAGAGGGTCTCTAATTGCTTGCAGGGAATTCTCTGCCACCACCAGCAAATCATCCTCATACTAAAGGTTTTATACTCCTTGTCACCCAGTGCTATACCTTTTATGAGCCCATTTTCACTAAACACTATTGCCAGGTCTGTGGCTAGCACAAAAATGAAGAGCCTGCCTCATGCCTTTCTGGACTGGGAGGGATCAGATAAGTTTGAGATGGTCAGGACTTTGGCTGTTGGGTTATGGCACAGTGTGCAAATCCACAAGAGAAAGGAATTTCCAAAGCCCAAGTGTGTAATCATCCAGTGAAGGAAGCCCTTCACTTTCCTAACAGGTGGTTGCCATTTGAAAGACAACCAGTAAGCCTCCTATTAGAACTACTTTTGCTATAACATCTAAGCGATTTTCTGTGTGGACCACTTCTAACAATTTTGATTAGTTTAATCACACAGTAAACCCTAGTCTGCAGTATCTGCTACCCTCATCACAGGCAAGTTTCTAGAGTGCACCTGGCTGTTGTTCGAACTCTCACTGTGCCTACTGACAATCATACAGTTGCCCTTTTGATAGGGGTCCATACATTTCAGAGAAGCCTTTTATATCATAAGCTCCCTATTTGTAACCCAGTCATAGCTTGGGGCCTAAATTGGAGAAACTTACTTTGGCTTCCTTTATGCCAACTGTGTTTAGAGGCTTCTGCCTCCTTCCTTGATGAGAGATATTTTCTTCTTACCCGCATTTTGCACAAAGACTGGGTGTCTTTGCATACTCAACCTGAGTTTTAACTATCGATATATAAAATACTCAGGTGTTTTATACACCTTACGACCAACTCTAAAGAGTCCTTGCATCTTTTGTTTCAGCCACCCTTGGGAAACAGAAAACCTTTATTTCCAAACAGTGCCTTCCCAGATGGCTGGTCAATTGTATTAATTCTGGTTACAAGTAGTACAGTGTACAACTTCCTGTTGCTGTTGTTTGTGATCATTCCCTGAGAGGCATGGCCACCTCTCTCGCATATTTTTGACATGTCTCTGCTGCAGGGATATGTGCAGATACCAATTGAAGTACAGTCCACAATTTCACTAAACATTACAATCTGGACATTGTATTCTGAAAAAGTGATGGCTTTGGCCTAGCAGTTCTTCAAAGCCTTCTTTCATAGGCCTCTAGCCTCCAGCCACCCAGCCTGTTAATGGCCAGTACTGCTTGGTACTCATACCATAGGTGTGGCCTGATGAAAGAGATATCCTCAAAGAAGATAGAACAATTGCATACTTATCGTAATAGTAGATCTTCGAGAAAATCTCTTTCATCAGGCCATGCTGGCCCACCCTCCATCCCCCATGGGATCTACAGCTTTGCAAATACTATCTCCTTCTCTAAGAAGGTGTATCAGATGTCTTCATGCTGGTTTTTCTACTTCGCTTGTTTAGCAGAGCCATGAATTTTTGTTTGGTTCCCTGAAGAGAGGTCCTAGGGATATATAGTATTGTACATGCTGTCTCCTTCTCTATGAAGATTATCCAGTGTTTTCATGTTTGTTTTTTTCCTCCATTGTTTGGCAAAGCCATGCATTCTCTCCTGGTTACCTAAAAAGAGGTCCTCTGAGCATGATCTCTGGTGAGGAACTGAGGAGGGAAGGGCTGCCTGCTTTTATATAGGGAGAGGTGATGTAGGACAGTTTTGTGGGTGGCCCCTAGTGGACTGCTTGCAAAAGTTTCCATGTGGTCCTAGAGCCTGGTGGCTATAAGTTCTATAGGGGTGGCCTGATGAAAGAGATTCTCTCAAAGATTTACTGTTATGGTAAGTATGTAACTGTTCTTTGTGGTACAATAGTTCAACACAAAGTTCTGTAGTAATCAGTTCTCAATAAAGAGTCCATTCAGAGGGACAACTGGGCTCTGGTATCAGCTGGGATTAGTAAGGAAACAATCAATAAACCAAAAGTACTACTGAGCTGAATTTGTCCATGGTAGCTGTGATCCACACAACAGTTCAAGTGGGATAGTTTTAGCGGGAACACAGAGCCTTCTGAAACATGCATGTGGTGAAGGGCAGAGCAAATAGGGGGAGAAGGTTAAAATGGTCTTGAAGTAATTATTTTCCAGGAGTAAATCACAGACTTGTGGAAGAGCACTGCAGAAAAGTTCAAATATTTCACATTTTAGAATCAAAGTCTTATAATGTTAATGTTCAAGCGCTTGTTCAAAGCATTCTGTTCGACCTGTAATTTCAAAACAGGATGCATTTTAGTTCAGGTGTTGCTTGCTCTGCCCAACTAGAAAACATAAAGAAAGTTAATGTACTCACAAATCAATTTTATGTGGTTTCAATCTGAGGTTCTGGACAGTGCAGTTCTTTCAGCTCCTCAGGTCCAGTCAAGCAGCTAGAGGGGAGTGCTGTCACTGTTGCCACTGCTAAGCACAGTTTGGCTGGGTTCAACTGTGTCTGCTGGGGATATAGGGGAGATTGAGGTGCTGTAGTCAGTAGTTCTGGTGGTATATGCTGACTCAGTGCTACAAACCTATTCTTGGAATGCTGCATCACTAATGTGTCAGGGGATCACGAGGATGACGAGCTGCCCTTGCTGCAGCTTCTGAAGTGAGATATGGTTGGTTCAATGTCCTTGAGGATAAGGATCTTGTTCAGTTGCCTCTGTCTTCCTCACCTTGGAGTCCACCATTAGTCATCTTGTGAATCTGTATTGTAAGTGTTGCGGTCCACTTCTTTCTCGGAGTTTGGTAGAGGAGGGGTAGTGTCCATGCTGTAGCTTCATCTCCTAGGACAGCTTTTTCAAAATATGAGTCTAGTTTGCAATCAGGCCAGATATTAAGGATAAATGCCACTGGCCCAATGGTGCAGAGGGCTGAGGCACTGGTGCCTTACCTCACACCACGCTGGTGACCCCAATTTGGGAACGGACTTGGGTTGTGGAGGGGCTGGCAGGAGAAGGAGTGGATTGAGCATCTGGAGTACTGCTGTCCTCTCCTGGGGTGGGGTGGGTGGGTGGGCAGCCCACTCTGTCAGTGACCCCAGTGGACACCGGGGTACTACAAGCAGCGGCACACAAGAGGGACCAGAAAAAGCATGAAAATGCATGCAAGCTGCCCGGATGATGGTGGCCCACCTCCCTGCATCTCCCAGCCAAGATACCTCCAGGCTACATTTCCATGCCCCGGTAAAACTGTAAGAGAGCATTACGTGCATTCCTGTCTCTCATCCCAAGGGCTCCGGTGGGATATGGGAGAGCCCCCCTGGTGAATGGATACATCCGTGACAACTGAGGGCTTTGGAGCAGCTGGATGATGGATCAGCAGAGGAGGCAACGGCAGGTCTAGGCTGCCTGAAGGAGAGGACAGCAGCAGGCAAGATGGAGAAGGTAAAGAAATAATGTAAAAAAAAGGATAAATGCCTGCATAGCATCTGGTGTATCAAAGACTTGAGTGGTCTCATTAACTGACAGTCTGAGCTGGGCAAGGTAGCAGAGGAATGAAGGGATGCTAAGAATATGAAGAGCTTGCTTCCTTTCGTGTAGGCCCTTTGTTTCTTTAAAAGTTCACTGTAGTCCAGAAAAATGAGTACTTTATGTCCCTGCCATTGTAATGGTTCTGGTTTATTTTATTAATTTATTGAAGAGTTTCACCAGGAAAGTTACACTGAGCAGAAGCTTGTCTTATGGTACATCCTAGGGAAAGGAGATTTAGGACAACAGACAAATATTGCAACAAGATGCATACAGTAGCAGCTAGGTTAACAACCATATATAATAGCTCTATAATAGATACATTACACCTAATACATACTCGTATACTGATATCCATATAAGTATACATTTAGCAGATTGTACTGTTTACAAACTACAACATAGTTACAGAGTTTCGTGGGTGGATAAAAAGGAATAGATGAGGAAGGGGTGGAAAGTAGAGGAGTGGGAGAGTGCTAAGTCGGAGTAGGTGCAGACTTGGAAGGGCTACTACTAAGGTGGAATAAAACCAGCAGAAATTTGTTTCCTCATCTGTTGGAGGATGGCCTCCTTGTCATGGAATCCATGAAAGCAGGCTAGTAGATGCTTAGACTTTTCCCTGGGCTTGGGCATTGGGGCAAGGAAATGGTGAGCTTTATTGAGCTCAATGGGTCTTTCTCCAGAGATTGCAAGTATGATTGGACTAGTATGCTGACACCTGTTCAACAATTTTACCATGGCCTACATTACAGCGACAACAGCGACAGGTCTCTGTAATGTTGGCATGGGACCCCGGCATTGCTTTCTGGGGGTCTTGAACCCCCTTCCCTTATCAACTCTGACTCAGAGTTGATTATTTAATTTATGGGGGGTGTGGCGGCAGAGCACCCCACTTGTGGGTTCTGGGTCAAAGCTCCCCTAAGAAAAGAAAGTCTTCAAAGAACGGCTTTATGCCACCTGCAATTGTGGTTGACATAAAGTCATCGTTGTAATGTCGTTCAACGACTAATTTGTCAAACCGTTGTCATGGATCCAATGGGAATCACTCACCTTAAAAACAAGAGTGGATCCAGCTTTTCTACCCATTCATAGAATCTGATGAACCAGAGATTGTTCCAGCAGGTCAGGTTCCTGAGATCATTGACCCAGGCCCAGGGGTTCTGAGTTAGCCTTGTTCCTTCTCTCAGCTGGGCTTCCTGCAAGACCTTCATCTCATTGGTGCAGACTGTTTTCTTTTTATCTGCACTGGCTCAAACTTCCAAGTACAGCAGGTAATGTCTTGTTGTGTTTACTGTACACTGCTGTATTAATGATTGTCTTCATCTATTTGATAAGATGTGCAAACATCTCTATACTCACTATCTTCTTGGGCAATGGCTCTTCAGTGGCAGTTGCAATGTTGAAGGCCTACTGGTGGTCTCACATGGAAGATTCTCTGTCAGGTAACCAAATAAGACTGATAGAAAACTGTGGTCACAGGAAAAACTGAATGGTGAGCAGAAACACTAAGGCAGCTGTTTTAGTGTGCTTCTGTCTGAATTAGAGACTGCTGTATTACCAAATTATGATGAATTTAGGCAACGGTGGTGGGAACCATCAGTTCAAATGTCCATTTCTCTCTGCGACCAGGCCATGCCTCAGAAGTCAATATTTTTAAGACTTATAATTCAATAACCAATTAATATTTTTTGAAGAAATCTCCAAAAGGCACCTCCTTGAACTCAACTGCCTCTACTCTGAAAATTTCACAACAAAATTCCAAACTGATTTTGCCCTAGATGTAAGAAAAAAAAAAAAAAAATGTAAATTTCTTATCATGAGATTCCCTGGATCTCAAAATCAAAATAAATGGCCATCATGAAACATGTACAGTAAATCATAAGAACCTGTCACCCTGACTGTGCATGCAAATTGTCATGCAATTTCTTCAAACAATGCCAATTTTATCAAGGCTCAAAGTTAGGTGGTTAGCATTAAACTGCTTATTCTACCTGCTGCACCTGTATAATATTGAACTCTTGGATAGTAAAATATAACATATTTGGCCAAAATAGTTACATGACCACACGTAGTTTGTGATATAGTCATATTACTATGACAGCAGCCAATAGTCTCTGAACTATTGTTCTGAAATCATTCAGAACTCTTCTGAGCATTGCACAGGACAAAACAGATTCATGCTCTGAGGTGCTGGTCTCAGTTTCATTTACAAGGGCAGGAAATGTCCCTAATCAAAAAAGACCACAGTTCAGAAAGTAACTGCACACCAAGTAGAATTCCAGAACAGCATAAGTCAAATAATCACCTACACCAAGAGATGATCAGCAGATAGAATTTATTTACTGACAAAATTATAGCAACTGCAAGACTGACATTAATATGACCACAATCCAGAATCCCCTGCACTTCGCTCTGGTGGAGCTTCATTGAGGTGGGCTTCTGCAACTGACATGCTCTTATACCAGATGCTGCACCAAATGGTAAAATTGGAAGTGCTGTACCATTTACAGAGATAAAAAGTTACTTTGAAGGTAGCCAAAGGCAGAAGATACAAACCAGCAATTTGTGACCCATTACAGTGAGTACGCATTTAATCAATTACTTTAGAACAAAAAAAGATGAGTGCCAATTAGATCACAAACACTGGATTGTAAAACAACAAGTAAGAATAAAAGCAAAAGGCCAAGCAGCCCAGAATATACAGTTTTAAATGTCTTAGTAAATACAATTAATGTTGGTAAATTGCAAATAATAATAATACCCAGGGTTGACAACACATCAAAGGGCAGTTATCCACACCTTGAGATTAAAAGGAAATGGTAGGATGACCAAGCCTCGATCTCCCCTCTGAAAATTGGTATTCATATCAGAAATGCTGGGGATCAGCATGCTTTGAATCTCCAAAATCCTAGAAAAAATGGAAATAAAAAATTGAGAATAAAGTAAGAAACAGATAGAAAAACAGTCAGTTGGCAGTGTGGGGGAAGGGTTGTTGGGAGGGATTTAGGTTAAAGGTTTGATGGTTCTTTTTAACAACTCAGTGTTTATAATCTTATTGAGACTGATCTTTTTTTGATAAAAAAAGAATGTATTGATTTTGTACTAATGTGTCACAAACTGTTGGTTAGTATATTTCTCAGCTCTGACTATCTGCAGTAACTTTTTTCTCTCTGTCAAAGGTACAGCACTACTGACTGGACCATTTGGTGCAGCAGCCAGTATGTAAAGGGTATGTCAATTCCAGAAGTCCCCCCCCCACAAAGCCCCACCTGAGCAAAGTGCCTGAGCATCTGAATTGTGGTCACAGTAATGTCAACACCTTCTCAGTCTTGCCTTTGCTATAATTTTATCAGCAAATAAATCCTATCTGCTGAGCATCTCCTGGTGTGGGTGTGCCTTCAGTATATTAAGGACCACCTACAGGCCTCGCTGTTCCCACCTAAGGCTACAGATTCATCCTGCAAGTTCCTGGCCACCAACATTGATCTCAGCAGTACAAGCATGAACCTAATTATGAGCTGGTCCATTGGCGCTGAGGGATGAGGCACTGCCAAGCACCTTACCTTGTGCCATGCCAGTGACCCAGGTTTGGTCAGGAACTTGGCTGCCAGGATCGGGGGTGGGGGAGGGTGGAGCAGTATTGAGCTAGCCACTGGGCAGCTCCTATTAAAGATAGGGTGGTAAATTATCCCCATCTTGGCTGACACCTGGTGGAGGCTGGGTGCCAAAGCAAGGACACTGGGAGGCAGACATAATGTCAGGTGAGTGGATGGAGAAGTGGACCAGGAGCACATGTGTGCCTCCATGTGCATGCATTCACCACATACCACAACCTTGGGTTGGGGAGAAAACAGTTGAAAAATGGATGGCACAGCAGGGAGAATGATGCCAGTGCAGTATGCCTCCACCTGCCATGTCACCAGAACTTGTGGCAATGCTACTAGATATGGACCTTTGGAGGAGGGTGGCCCTCCTCCTCTTGACACTGCCATGGGGGGAAATCTGTGGGGATACCAAGCCATCAGGTAAGCTGGGGGATAGTGGATGGTGGGTAGGTGGTTGTAATGCCAGCTGAAGGGAGCCACCCTGCCATGGATGAGGGGCATAAACAATTGGTGAAAAAAAAGAACCTAATCATGGCAGTGTCCTATATTCCTCCTGGTATGGTAGATCCTGGATTCGACTCTTGTCTTGACCATATCAGCTGTATGAAACTAAATCACGAAGGCTCTTCACTGCAGATGTTAAAATCAGATGGCTATCCCTTCACTCCAAGCAATACAAAACAAGCTGACCGACCTCTACCTCAGCCAGACAGTCAAGTCCCCAACTCAAATCAACTATGAAAAATCCTGAGAAACACTTACTGACTGTACCCTGCCTTCCTACCAGGAAGGATCTCTTAAGTGGAGGTACTAGCAGATGCGATGAGCGATCACTCTTCAGTTTACTGCTCCTGGTCTGCTAGGCAACAAACACCCCTGCCAAAATTTATCTAAGCCCACTGTCTAATGAGAGAGAGAGAGAGAAAGAGAGAGAGAGAGGGAGAGGGAGAAAGTAACAGAATTCAGAAACTACCTTAACTATACTGATTAGCAACAGTTGGACTGCATTCTGGTCATCGTCCTCACCTTCAACTTTTTCTCCCAAACCATCCAAACCATGTGTGATCATTTTGCTCCCTTAAAAAATGAAGAGAATCCATTGAGATAATCACTGGGTCACCCCAGATCTCCTTGCACTCATCAAAGAATATGATAATCACTGGGCTTTGTTCAAAGAAAATGGCTCCCCCAAAATCATACTGATGTACAATGAACTGAGAAACTGGTCAGGTGATAAGCTCACATTGAATGGTAGCTTCTCTCTGAGGTCCCAGTTCACCACTACAAAACATGGCCTTTTATCTGTTAATATTCGACGGCAGACCAGCTGAAAGTAAAAATTAATTAGGGGAACCTATCAGGAAATGAAAACTGCAAAACCAGCATTATGAATTTAACAGAATTGCAACAAATAGACTTTACAGCAAGTCCCAGCCTGCGTCAAATAAGCCAGACTGTCAGACTGTGAGGTGTCAGCATGGCTCAGTTGGTAGCACATCCACCTCTGGACCAGAAGGTCATGGGTTCTCGTCCCACACCGGGATTGGACTTGCACCTAAAAATCGCTGGTATCCGAGTGCAGTATTGGGGGGTGCTGTACTGCTGGGGTGTGCCATCCTTCAGATGAGACGTTAAACCGAGGTCCCTTCTGCCCACCCTGGTGTTGTCCTGGTGGGTGTCCAGGTGAAAGTAAAAGAACCCAGGGCACTCTTCGCAAAAGAGTAGGGAACATTCCCGGTGTCCTGGCCAACATTCCCCTTCCCATAAACTGGTCCATGCAATTATCCAGGCTATGTGTGGGTGATGATGTGCGATATGGCTGCCACCACACATTCAGTCACTTCACTACCAGTCTAGCATTGCTTGTAAAGCGCTTTGGATGTATGAAAAGCGCTATATAAATGCTGATTCTTCTTCTTTTTCTTCAGACATCTAAACAGCAGAAGCCTGGCTGGCCCCTGGAATTGCCCCAGGCAGCCACTCTTAATGAACTTCTATCAGACAAACTAGAAAAGCTGGACCAACTAGACAAGCTTGACAAATTATTTTCTGAACTGGCCACTATCAAGCTTGTGCTATGAGACCTAGCAATGGACTTAAATACTGTCAAACCAGTTCTTGAAACTCTTAATTCTCCTAGTCACAGATGCAGAATCATGCATCAGCTCAACAGAAGATCATCAAACCATAGACCACAAAGAACTTCTCAACATGTGGGAAAAAACAAACTAAAAGACAAACTGGAAGAACAAGAGAGTCGTTCATGGAAAAACAATCTGGCAATTCTGGGCATCCCAGAATAAGCAGAGGGGATGAACCTCATGGACTTTATTAAAAAATTACTGATGGATGTTGCGGAGCCACCAAGCACCGGCACAACCTACATGCTGGACTACGTTCACAGATCTCTTCAACCACCACCACAACAAGGCAATAAGCCAAGGGTCATCACTGCCTGATGCCAATCCTTCCACATAAAACAGCACATCCAGACACTTGCCAGAATAAAAGGCACACTGACCTGGAAGGGACAGAGATTCCATATCTTTAGTGACGTGACCTCTGCAGTATGGGAGAAACAAAAAGCCTATCAAGAAATTAAGAAGTCACTACACAAGGCTCAGATCCCTTTCCATGTGCTTTACACTGCATGGCTGATAGCGACAACACCCAAGGGCTCACATAAAATCCACAACGCTGAAGTGGCCCATGAGGAATTATCGAACCACTTTCCAACAGTGTTCCCTCGCCTCCAATGCCACCAAAAGGAAAATACAACAAAAGGGAGTAACTGCTCCCAGGCAGACACCGAAGTGGCAACACAAACTCCTACCACAAGTGCCTAATATATTCTCTCTAATTTTAGGAGCAATCGAACTAGCACCCACCACCACCCACCTCTCCACACCCCCAACAACATCCCCAGTACTGTGCCAACCATGGACTGAAGCTACTACCTGTGACTGGAAGGAAGGGCAAGAACTAAAATGTGCAAGGGCATGGCAGTCTGGGAGGTGGGCTTCCAATACTATCTGAAGGAACATGGGAAACATGGTGACTAGCCACAGCACAGCAGAACAAAAGAACAACAGAGATGGCTATAACTGTCTTTCCCTCAGTAAAGTTTCCCACTGAAGAACCACCATCATTTCTTCTGCAGGACAGTAATAAATCTTCAACTACCAGCACATCTAAGTAATAGAAGGAGGACAGAACACACCTGGCTGCACCCATTCCACATGCCATTACCTGCACAATGGACAACCTCCCCGGAAGGCCATCACTGCAACACACAAATCAAGACCTAAAGACCCACCCACTGGCCTTAGCTTGCAGCTAACAACATAGCCCCACCCCCGCCAGAATCCATTGGCCATCCCACATCATCTTCGGCACAACCACAAGACACTGCGTTGCAAACCGGAACCCACCAAGACTACTCTGTCCGAGCAAACTGACCTTTGGGAACTCCATCCAATACTATCAGCTGTGTACTCCCAGTCTCTGACACCCCTATCAACAAAGAAGAATGCCAGACAACAAAACAGACTTTTGGCTGAAGGTGGAATCCATGCAGCTTGGTCAAAGGAAATAAGTGCACACAACCAATTAAAAGACTGAGACTATGTACAGCCCAGCTGATCTGATGTTAAACTGTTTAACAAGCCATAGGTCAAACTATGCATGACAGGTATAATTTTACTTTGGACACTCAGAGGGTAAAGATGCAGTGGCTGAATACTATGAAGGGTCACGGACTGCGCCATCTCAATGCAGCGGCTGTGCAAGCTCAAGGTGGAGGCTAACAAAACCCATTGCAATAACCAAGGACAAGGTAGGATGTCATTGGGTGCAGAGGGTCAATTTTAACACCCTTCCCTTTTGTTTCTTCCCACCACCCATGCCAGTATAGAACCACTGGTTGAAGCAATGCCAAAGAAAGGTCAAACTGCACATAAACACAATCTTGTGCAGGACTGCACAGATACCTGACGTACAAGGCAAGCCCCCTCTTTCAGGTTACAGCAATCTACCCCAAATGAGTGGATTCCCCAGCTAACCATTCCACCCCACACTAATCTTATTTACTATTGACAAGGGCAATCAGGGTTTAGATTTTCTCTCCACCTAACACTCCAAGGCAAAAGAGCCAACACTCTTGGTACTTGGCTCAGGACTCCAACAAGACTCAATCTACCAAAGCGATGCAGCCCTGGCGAGTTCGGAGAAGACACTGACTCCATCTCTAAACACAAGCCAAGACCAGACAAGGGGAAGAACCACTTGAGAAATACGACCAACACAGACTGAGCTCTCGGCATAAGGGGACCCCCTATAGACTGCCCTCCTACTCACATGATCTCATAACAGAGCCGATGCTCTATAGAGGCCAGGGAACATTCACAGGGCATTCCCATCCCCAAGCATTTAAAATAAAAACATGGTATGGAGAGAGAAAGCGGGAGTGGGGATAAAGTGGGATGACAAAGGGGGGCACTAATTAAGACAGATAGCTTGGACCCCCCCCCCCATACACACCCTATCCAGCAGTGACCAAAGACACAGGAGGGACTACCAGAGGAGCATGAAACCAAACCAAGAAGGGTGCCACTGCATGGGGACATACCCACATGGAGGGACCTGTGTACACTCAGGTCATGAGCAATGCTCCTCAAGATGAAGGTGGCAGACACACACAGGGACAGAGGGTATAGCAGAGATTATGGCAGGGGATTGTTGCAATGCTTACCTCACCAGCACCCCAAGTGGCCTGGGTGCTCAAACATTATTTGAGAAATGCCACAGGCAATAACTACCAGATAATTTTGGAGCACTGGCTGGTGGATGACAGACATCATCCTTGCCATGCACATACTGTGCCTGCAGCCACAATTGAAGGAAACATAATCCCACAAACTCAGGGAACCGTCAACTTGGGGACGGGAGGGATGGGGCGGGGGTGGCAGGAAGGGGGAACTTACAGTATTTATGATAGCATGATAGCCTACAACCCCTGTGGCTACAGAAAGTCACAAGGATGCCTGCAAAATCAGTGATTGATAACATAATGTATTAACTGCATACAGAATGCAGTGTTAACTGAGAACAGAGGGCATAGACCTCATGGTAGCACATTAAAGATTAACTGTACTGAAGCCTCGCCTCTCCTCATGTAAACCCAGAGTTCTTTCGCTGGGAGGTGGGTGTTAGCAAGGCTTCCCCCATCCTACAATACTTTGTTAAGTTATTAATATAGCTCTCTGTAGTTTTCCTTGGTGTAGTTTAGTATGCATGCTATGTTTTGTCTGTATGAACATTGCAGTCCAGATGTGATCCTACTCTTCCAGATTGCTCACCCCCATGCTGGGCTGGTCCACCTCCCCTATACACTGAATAAGAGACCCACTATCCTCCTGACAAAGAAAGTGACTGTCCCGCAGCGACCACGGTCCCATCCCACACCCCCACAATATCAAGCACACAGCATGACAATTGCCCTAAAACCCGCATAATGAGCAAACCCTATATCTGTACCACATGGAACTTTAAGGGGGTCCAAACAAAAGGAAGGAGGCACCAAGTCCTTAGACGGCTTAAATCCCCGGAAACACAAATTACTTTCCTCCAGGAAACTCACACCCCAGCCAAAGAAGCTCTTCTATGGAGGAAAGAATGGGTGTGACAGGTCTGTGCCACTGGAAGCAGCAACAGAAAGGTAGGTGTAGCCATACTCATGTAAGCCACCCCTCCTACTCTGTCTAGGGGTATCAAGGTGGTAAATACTGTATATGGGAGGGGGGCACTTCCCAACACAAGTAACAGTCCAGAGAATTAGAATAGAAGCAACTCGTTTTCTGGGTTCTTCGAGTTGTTGTGACTGGAGATCATGGTAAACACAAAAGAACCAAACAGCTGCACAGTGTTCTGGAGGCTGCAGGGGGAATGATGGTTAGCAATAAGCATGCACAGTCCATTGATTAAGTTCATTGTTCTCTCCAGAATCAAAGTGCAAAAGCAATTTACTTAAACTTAAAAAAACAGTAACAGGTATTCCATGCCATTAAAACATCAGGTAGCTTGACTCTGAAACAATTCACCGACTTTTATCATCTGTCTCTCTCTCTCTCTCTCTCTCTCTCTCGTTCTGCAGCAGTTACACTTCTTTCCCTTTACTCTTTCTTCAGGCACTTCCATGCCTATATTTTTATTCTGGCTTATGACAGCACAAAACATTTCTACTGTCTCAAATCTTTAAATTCTCTCTGATTCATTTCCACAACCTGATCTTAGACCTTCCCCACCCAGAGTTATTTGTTTTAATGGAGCAAACTTTTCTGTTCCTTCTAGATCTTAATTCCATACTTTTCATAAGGTGTTCTTATAGCAAGAAGTGAACCACCAGAACCATTTCAGACATCCAATCGCTGATGCCTTGGCTGTCGGCTGGGCCTTATTCTGGGGTTTTGGGTGCTCCAGACCTGATCCCAGTCCCACCAACATGCTCCGCTCGTGCAGCGATTCCAACCTCTGAAGTGACTCATCACGGGGACTTCTGCCAGTGCCACACAGATCACCCAATGGATTGCCACCCCACTGGGGTCCCAAACATCACTCCCCCAAATGGACATTCCCCGCCTCCACAAGTGCTCAAACTGTCAGTTCCAACTCAGTAGCAGCCTACAACCTGGGGATAAGGGGTAACTCTGACAGCGTTACACCCTCAAATGCTTCGGCTGCCACTTCCAAGCTGCGCCCCAGGCCCTATTGCCATAGAGGGGCCCACCCACAGTAAGCTATTCTGACCCCACAGCTTAACTACCCACAGGCAATCATTTTTTGGGGCATTTAGGCCCTATCAGTGCTTACTCTACCAAGGTGCCGAAGTGCACTTGGTGGGACTCCATTTTTCTTTCTTCTCCCCAGGCTTCGACTCCCAAATGTACCAACAAGCCCTTTCTGCTTTGCTCTACTACTACCCTTCTACTACACCTGAACCATTGCTTTTCAACTTGCGAGTCTTCAATGGTATAGGGGCAGGGCAGAAAGTGACCCACCCTGGCCCACCCCGGCCCTCCAGCTGAACTCGCATGCCAAACCTCCAGATTCCTCTCTCCCCAGGTCTCTCCTTTGATCTCCCTTTGTTCCAAAATCCCCTGCTATTTATACCCTCTATGGAGGAGCCCCACCTGCAGTTTGCAGGCAGCACCACATCCCAGACTCAACAGCACCACTAGCCCTCTCTCTGCCTAGCTGCCCCCCAGCAACCAAAATTAACTGGTAAGCACCAAAAAGGTGTTTACACTTCCCCCACACACAAAGCGTTCACCTTCTGGTGAACGCTCAAACAGGCTGCACTCACATCCGGCGGAGAGATATGGCCACTATCCCTCCACCCGAGGATCAGAGAACCAAACCTGCTGCACACCTGAAATGGTGGTACACTAAACCCATAAACCCCAATACTACATTCATAACTCTTTTTTACACTCTTCCAAATCCTAAACCTTACTGGGCCAAGATTTGACAATCGACCACTGATCCCCACGGTCAACTGTCAGGTACTATAGCAGCTGCATGCCAGCTACCCCCTTTTCAACTACTATACACGTCTCTATCTACTATCTTTTTATGTTGACTTGCACATGCGCAAGCAACATCTTGTGGCAGTAGCACATTTCAGAGGTGTGTCAGTGTCGTGGTGAATGCAGGGGATGCTTTAGTGGGTGCATCTCTCAGCCACCAATCAGTGAGCATGCTGTCAATGACAGCAGTTTCAGAGAGAGCCACAGAGCTGAAACAAATCTGCCGCTGCAATCAGAGACAGGCTTATCATTGCAGTGGTAGATGACACACATCTATTATGTGCCTTTCCTGGTGAAACATTTCAATAAATATTTCAGCTCCTGCCGACTGCCACACAATCCCCAGAAAGCCAACACTGGAGTGCCCAATCCCCGTGTCAGCATGTCCCCCACCACATTATGTGGCAAACTGTAACATGGCAGTTTCTGCCACCTGCCACACACTCCCGAAAAGCTGGCATTGAGGTATCCCATCCCTGTGTCAGCAACCCCCCCCTTAGTGTGTCTTTCCTGGTTAAATAGTTTCCCCTTTCCTTTCCACCATCGGGATGTCCTCTTCCTGTGTCAGATGCACTTCTCTGTTCATATGCTTATGGTTGACATTGTGGTGGCTAATCCCTGTGTCGCACCCCCCAAATTGAGGCACACGGGGAGCCCTCCCAAGTGTGCCTATTTTTTTTTGAGTAACCTGTGAATGAAGAAACCTTCCCTAGCTGGCTTTTTTCCCCTGCAAACAAGAAAATGGTCCACTGTTGTTTCCCTTGTCCCTATCTCCATCTCCACCCTTCCTCTGCTCACCCACCTCCCTGCTCCCCCCCCACCCATACATAACCTCCAGAGGTAGGGAGCCACAATCTTCTTTGAACCAGGACACGTCTACATTCTTCCAAGCCAAACTGTGACCTGAAGAAATGATGGTAAGCTTTATAATGGGAGGTAATGGGGGGGGGGGGGTTCAACTTAGGTTGATATCGCAGCTATTTTTTTGAGTTTTGACCCAAACTTTTCAACATGGGGTTTTTGAGACCCCACCTCCTGAATGAGCCACTGTCATTTAGTTTCTCGGTCCCAAAAGGCGATTTTGCAGTCGCTGTGTGGAATCACCTTTGGGACCAATTAACAAATGACAGTGCAACTGTTCAGGAGGGGATGTCCTAAAAGTCCATGTTGCAAATTTGATGAAAAATTCAAAATTGATCATGCGTTGCAAGCGTGCATTGCGCAGTTTCTATGCACGATCATAACTTCTCCAATTTTTAATATTTTCTCTCCAGATTTTCAACATTGCCATTTTTCACACTTCCTTATGAACAGTGTTGTTATTTTTCACATCCTTCCTGAAATGTGTTTTCACACCTGTGGCACAGAATGGCGCGGTCACTGTGGGAAATCAACTTTTGGGAAAGATTAACAAAATCACAGTGCCACTGTTCATGAGGAGAGGTTCAAAAATGCCCATGTTGAAAATTTGGTGAAAAAAATCCAAAAAAAATGATTGAGTTACAGGCATGCATTGCGCAGTTCCTATGCACATTCATAGCTTCGCCGATTTTTCATATTTTCAATCCAGATTTTCAACATTGCAATTTTTTCACAGCACCTCATGAATAGTATAGCTATCATTTTTCACATTCTGCTAGAAATGTGTTTTCACACCTGTGGCACTAAATGGTGCAGTCACTATGCAAAACCACCTTTCGAGATTGAGTAACGAAATGATAGTGCCACTGTTCATGAGGTGGGGTCACAAAAATCCCATTTTGAAAATTTGGAGCAAAAATACCAACAAACAGCTGAGCGTTAGGGTTTCCAACCATAGCACCCCACTCTGTAGAGACTGACAGGCATCGAGGGGGTGACTTGGGATTGTCGGCGGTAATGCTCATGCCATTCCACCCCCACTCTATAACCAGTGACAGGCATTGAGATGTGCCTTGGGGTCTTTGGCCCCCACGTTCACCATATTCTCCTGTACTGCACCCATCTCAGTGTATTTCCTTATGGAATGGGGTGAGTATAAGGCCCGAAGACTCCAAGGCACACCACAACACCTGTCAGTGTCTGCAGGGCAGGATGAGGTGAAATGGCATGAGTGTTATGGTCAGTGACCCAAAGGCCCACCCACAATACCTGTCAGTCTCTGCAGGGTGGGAGAGGGGTTGGCATCAGTTCAGTACTTCACTGACATTCCTATTATGCATCTCCTTAACTCCTGCACTATCTATGCCAATGCCAGAAAGCCAACATTTGGCATTGCCAAATACTTGTTTTATTATGCTACCAAATGCTGCCAGGAATGGGTACAACCTAAATTAATTTGTTTATTGTCATTCCTTCCCCCCCATTTATACTCAAACAACAATAATGAACACTTGTTAACCCAGAATAAACTTGTAAAACAATTTTGTTTGCATACCTTGCCTAAACATCACCATTCAAGTTACGTACATTAAAGCCTTATTCTCCTCACCCACACAAGCAATTGTAATGTAGCATTATAACTTTTACATCATTAATCATACCATTGCTCCACTCACTCCACATTCACACCACTACCTACACCCTAAAATAATTCTACATTGATTCATCTCTCTTTTTTTCCCATACTCAACAACAGCTCAAAACGCATTTAAGATCATGCAAGTTAATACTGGAATCAAAATAACACAAAACACAGCTTTTAAATAATATAAATATATAGGCACCAATGTAGAAAACTTTCATTGGACAATACTATTTGATGGAATAACCGCTAAAACTTTAAGGTAACCAGAAAAGTTTGTTACTTAAGTCAGAATAACATTGTGTTGTAAGGCACTGAAATGTCTGTTAGATGTTACACAAAATATAGCTTAGTGTCCAGTTTAGTACACTCATCTTCTTCAGTAGATTCACACAAATACCCCTACCCAAGATCCTGATCAGATTGACAACACCTTTAATGTGGCTTTTACTGACCTTAGCTCAGTACCCCCTCCCCTGATTTCTTCTCCCCCCCCTCCCCTGGGCTGTCTCCCCCCACCACTGGTCCCACCTTTCCGTTTCAAGACCATCTCCCCGAGTACTGCCAGATCTTACCTATCTAAGTTCCTTGGCAAATCCAGACAGAGTGGCAATACACTAGACCTTAAGCTGCTCAACCTGTACTTAGACACGGTCCTAACCCCCCTGACCAAAATCTTGAATATGTCGCTATGCCTTGGTCAGTTCCCTTCCCAGTGGAAATGGACGGTGGTCGCCCATCCACAAGAGTGGCAACTGAACCTCCCATAATAACTACAGGCCTATTTCCATTCTGCTTCACCAAAGCACTCGAAAAAATCATTGCCGACCAACTCACTGAATTCCTAGAATCAAATAACCTCCTTTGCCAGCAACAGCACTGTTTCAGGAAGGGCCACAGCACCACCACTGCCCTCCTGGAGTACACCTCATACATCCACGATGCCCTCAACCAAGTGGCCTTGGTTGGGTCTGTGTACATAAACCACACCAAGATCTTTGATATGGTCAATCATTCCCTATTATTAGACTCTCTCCTTTCCACTGTCCTGTCCCATGAGGCCACCACCTGGCTCACTCACTACCAGCAAGGAAGATCTCAGCAAGGGAAGATAAATGGCACTCTATTTATTAGTCTACAGATTTGCTCTGGGGTACCCCAGGACTCCATTCTTGGCCCACTCCTATTTACACTGTACCTGAACTCTCTCCCCCCTCTGTCTGCACTGGACATCTCCTCCTTTATGCGAACAATGTGTTGATTTTCAGTCACCACCCTGACCCTACCCTGCTTCAACAGGATCTGCAGCACTCCTTCAAGGAAGTTGAATCCTGGTTTTCAACCCATAAACTTATTCTCAAATATAAAAAGATAAAGGTAATGCTATTTTTTCACCACCAAAATAAGTACAAGCCCTTCGCTCTCTCCACCCTCAATTATCATGACATCTCCCCTAGAATCTGTTCCCCATTTTAAGTACCTTGGTATCACCCTTGATCCTGCCCTCTCCTTCCATGAACACATTACCATTACCTGCTCTGCAGCTAATGCCAGAATTGGCCTCCTATACAGAATTAGGTCCTGCCTCCCCCCCCCACTGCCCTTAGACTGGCTATCTCCAGCTCTATTCTATCACTGGTAGACTATGGTCTAGTCATCTATGGGTCTGCCTCAAACTGCCCTGAGTAAAATTAAACTTGCCTTAAACAAAGCCTGCCACCTGGCCACTGACTGCGACAGGTTGACGCACACCTGAGATCTCTATCAATGCTCGGCCTGGCTAGATTTCCAAGGGCATCTCTACTATCAGACTTACCTACTAGTAAAACAAATCTCTATGGACCACTCGCCCCCTGGATGTAACCTTCTTCTCCCTCTCCAGGGCAGCACAGGTGGGTGACCAGACATACCGACAAAGCTGCTTTCCAAGACCCCTTCTATAGAACCACCACCGGACAAAGATTCATCAAATATGGGGCCCCTTTATGAATGAACTCCATCCCCTGTTCCCTCCTACCCATACCCAGGTTGGGCCCTTTCATAAAAGAACTGTGGGATCACATCCTGGCTTCATCAAATTGTGACTGCCCGTAACACTGTCGTAGCCCTCCTTCTATTTCCTCTCCTGTACCTTAGCCCCATGACAACACCCATTTATGTGGCTTCTGGTCTCTACTATCTCCCTGCTCCCTTTTTATCCACTTCCTGGGCCTGTTTCCCACTTACTCCTCCATAACTTTATTGTTCCTGTCTCTATTATTTATTTTATTTTCCTCAGACTTACTTCAACATATTTGATTGCTACCATGTCAATTGGCAATGATTATTGTACTGCTTTGTTATTGTATAACTCCCCATTTTATATTTTGTCTTTGTGTACAATTACTGTCATTGTTCATGATGTCTGTAACATTTGCCTGTCACACTTTGTACTGACTTGGAGCCTTTGAAAAAGAGTCCCTGACTCAAAGGGTTGTAATGTATAATAATAATAATAAACTTTATTTGTATGGTGCCTTTCAAAAACCATGGGGCCTTAACAATATTAAAATCACAAGTACCAAAACAAACATCACAGCAGTGCAAAATATCAAACTGATATCACCCAATAATTAGTCACCAAAAGCTTGGTACCGTAGAAATGTTTTTAATGCCTGCTTAAATCCTTCCATGGTCATGCACTCACATAGCCGACGTGGTAGAGAATTCCAAAGGGTAGGGGCAGCATACATGAATACCCTAGCCCCAGAAGATTTCAGACACACCCTTGGAATCTCTATCTACCCCTCATTGGCTGAGTGGCGCAATTGCCCAGGGCAGTAAGGGACCAGGAGCTCTTTCAGGTAGTCAGGGCCAAGTCTGCGTGGGGCTTTAAAAGTCAGAAGACCAACTTTACAGGTGATCCACCACTGAATTGGCAGCCAGTGCAGTCCACGCAGCACTGGTGAAAAATGGCAGGACTGAGATGATCCTGTAAAAAGCTGGACCACCGTGTTCTGCACTGGCAGCAAGCGATGGATTTTTAACCCTGGTAGCCCTAGGTACAGGGAGTTACAATAATCTAAACCCAAGGTCACAGAGGCTTGGATCAGAGTAGAAAGGTCACCAGATGGAACAAGGTGCTTAATCCTGGAGAAATTCCTCAGATGGTAGAATGAGGATTTGATGACGACTGACACCTGCGAATGCAGGGTCAGCCCTTCGTCAAAAATTACCCCCAGGTTTAGCACCTGTTCAGAGGTCAGGAGTGACATGCCGCCAAGAAAGAGTCCAGAGGGCGAACCCACGCCCAACCCCCCTATCCGGTGACCAGGATCCACAACCAATACCTCAGTCTTATCAGAGTTCATCTTCAACCAACTGACATCCATCCACTCCTGGATTTCAGTGAGGCAGCTATTAAAGACCGAGAGAGCTCCAACCTGGTCGGGTGTGAAAGAAAGGTAGAGCTGGGTATCATAAGCATAGCAGTGAAACCTCAGCCCATACCTTCTTACAATGTCTCCGAGGGGCAACATATGCACTGCAAAAGAACATGGGGGGCAACACTGAGCCCTGAGTGACCCCACATGTCAGAGAAACTGGATCTGAGGAGTAAACACCAGATACCACTCTCTCAGCTCTTCCAGTGAGGAAAGATGTAAACCACCTGAGGACTGTACCTGACAGTCCACAGATGAACCTCAGATGATAAAGCAGGACCCCATGGTCCACAGTGTCAAACGCTAATGACAGATCTAGAAGAACCAGAATAGAACGGTTCCTCTGATATCTAGCCATCAGGAAATCACTGAGCACCCAAACCAGCGCTGTCTCTGTACTATGCTTCTTTCGAAATCCAGACTGGAGAGGTTCATAGATGTCATGGATGGTCACATGGTCCTTCAGAAGAGTGGCCACTACTTTCTCAGTCACCTTCCCTAAAAAGGGGAGGTTAGAGATTGGTCTGTAGTTTGCAAGGAAGCCTGGGTCCACAGAAGCATTCTTCAAGAGTGGTGTCACCACCGCCTCTTTCAGTGAGCTTGGAAACTCTCCTGTCTCCAAGGAGCACCAGACTATCAGAGCTAGGATCGGACTGATAGATTCAATACAACCCCAAATCAGGGAGGTAGGTCCTGGGTCCAAACTACAGCATGTAGGATGCATACTCTGGACAATCCGCATGACATCCATGAAAGCCGGCCGGTCATAGGTACTCCAAGAAAACTGAGAGACAATGGCCCTGCGCTGATCCACAGCAACACCCATAGAGTGTGCTGGAGGGAGCGCTGCCCTGATGTCAGCCACCCTAGTCACAGAAAATCGAGCAAGCTTATTGCAGTCTTCTTGCAAAAAAGCTTTCTGGACTTGAAGACAGACTGGGTTGCACAGTCTGTTCACAGTTTGGAACAGCTGAGCTGGTCAGTTTTGAGCAGTAGCAATCTCCCCGGACAGAAAATCTGCCTTCTTATGAGTGATTGCAGATTGCAGATTGATAGACTTGATAATGGTCCATCAATCTAAGGTGGTCGGCATCAAGGGCGGATTTCCACCAGCAATGCTCTAACTTCTAGACTTCAATAAATAAAAAACAAAATAATGTAGTACTTGGTTCGCTGGCCTTCAAAGTCCTGAACCATGGCAAAAGTTTTAAATAAGGTTATACCAGTCCAAACAGTTGACAAGAATATCTGCCATGCTTTCTTAATAACTGCTGGCTCATGGCCTCCCAATTCTAAAGTGCTTGCACTGCTTTTGATTTTTACTTTCTCCAAAGCAGCCTGGAACACCCAGTCCTCTTTTTTTCTTCAGTAACATCCCAACGATGTTCTGTTAAATAAGGATAGTTCTCCCCAGGGCACTCCTTATGGATGTGGTGACGGACCCAACATTCAGCCTGTGACCAATCTGGAATGCTTCAAATGCTGGTTCTGGGTGCTTTAGAAACCAAGACCCCGATGTGTATTGTAGGTGGTGGGAGTCAGAGGGTCTCAAAGAGTGCATATCTGAACCTTTTTTTGGCACACATTTTTTGCAGTCTAGGGATATTGTAAGAAAATTTCAGGTTGGGGAATTGATATGGCTTTGGATTGTCTCTTTCCCACAGCTGGTCATCGAAAGTGTAAGCTTTGCATGGCAGACCTGGAGGAGGAGGCACAGGATACTCTGGTTCATTGTCGCTAGAGTCATCTTCTGAAATAACCTGCTCCACAATAATACCAGGCAATTTGGCAGGAGGAACCTCCCGAGCCACAGGGGGTGGTCCTCGGGGTTTCCTCATGGTACTTGTCAGCATGGGATGCATGATCAATGCAGGGGACACAGAAGGCTCGGTCCTACCTGCCACCCCATGGCCTTTTCCTCTGCCATGGGGAGGATCAGGCACCACTGGAGAAGAAGGGCTGGGCAGACATCTATCACCCTCCTCTTCATGTTGGATCTCACTAGTTACCCCCTCCAACTGCTTCCAATTATTTAGTCTTGAAGATGCAACACTGGTCCAAGCAGGGGTGGTCACTAGACTCCAGCCTGGCTGATAGACAATAGCAGACTTAGGCAGAATGATTGTATCACTTCCAGCACAGTCCAAGCACACTGGGAGGACCTTCACCACTCCACTGATCTGATAGCAGATGACACATTTTTCACAAGTGCCTCCCTGCTGGGCTACTTCCCAGAGCCATGAAAACAAACATGCAGGCACTAAAATCATTTTATTCTCCTGAGCCTCGGCCATTTTGTCAACACGAGTGTCTTATTCAAGCAGCGGTCAAGCACTTGTGGAGCAGTTCGAAAAAGTTTTAGTCAAGGTGACTTTGCTTCTCTCAATCCAATGTGACCCCCACAGCCCAGCACTAAGTTCTCAGCCAATCCAATGAAGTTCTCCACACCCTGCATACATTATGAGCTCACTAGCAGTTCATGTTACTGAATGGCTCTGCTTTGAGGTGTGAAACAGCACGAGTTCAAAATTGCACTTAAACATTTGGAAATCCCCCTGCAGCTTTACATTAGACAGTTCTAATGAGGCACGGGTTCCCCACATAGTTCTTTAGCTTCCTTTTAATTAAATCCCAGATAAGCCCCCATGTTGTAAGCTCCCCTCCCCATCTAGGGGTATCCAGGTGGTAAATAAGTGGGAGGGGTACACTTCACAACACAAGCAACATAGTCCAAAGAATTAGAATAGAAGAAACTGATTCCCTGAGTTCTTTGAGGTGTTGTGACTCGAGATCATGGTAGACATAAGGGAACTAAACAGCTGCATGGTGTTCCGGAGGCTGCAGGGGGAATGTTGGTTAGCAACAAGCATGCACAGTCCATTGATTAAGTTTATGTCCACTCCAGAATGAAAGTGCAAAAATTATTTAATTAAACTTGGCAAAACCAGTAACAGGCACTCCATGGAACGGGGGCATTAAACAGTGTGTTTCTTTCACATACACAGCTGGGTCATCTACTGCAACAGCCTCTTGTGCTAACAGACTATTCATTTCATGCAGCTCTCCCTTCAGTCAAAAAGACTATAATTCCTGGCAACATTTCTAAGGTTGAAAAGGTCATTAAAACATGAGTTAGGTTGACTCTGAAACAATTCACTAACTTTTAACTCCTTCCTTTCTCTCTCTCTCTCTGTCGCTCTGCAGCACTTACATTTCTTTCCCTTTACTCTTTCTTCAGGCACTTCCATTCCTATACTTTTACTCTGGCTTATGACAGCATGAGACGTTTCTACTGTCCCAAACCTTTACACTCTCTTTGATTCATTTCCACAACCTGATCTTAGTCCTTCTCCACCTGGGGATATTTTTTTTAGTAGAGCAAACTTTTCTGTCCCTTCTAGATCTTAATTCCATACTTTTTATAAGGTATTCTTATAGCAAGAACTGAAACACCAGAACCCTTTCAGACATCCAATCGCTGATACCTCGACTTGTGGCTGGGCCTTATTCTGGGGTTTTGGGTGCTCAGGACCTGATCCCAGTCCTACCAACATGATCCACTCATGCAGTGATTCCAACCTCTGAACTGACTCAACAGGGAGACTTCTGCCAGTGCCACATAGATCACCCAATGGACTGCCACCTTGCTGGGGTCCCAAACATCACTCCCCCAAATGGACTTTCCCTGCCTCCACAAGTGCTCATACTCTGGGTCCCAGCTCTGTGTCAGCCTACAACCTGAGGTAAGGGGTAACTCTGCCAGCAATACACCCTCAGCTGGTTGGGCTGCCACTTCCAAGCCATGCCCCAGGCCCTATTTGCCATAGCAGGCCCACCCACAGTAAAACATTCCAACCCCACAGCTGAACTACCCACGGGAAATCTTTCTTTTGGACATTTAGGCCCTCTCAGTGCTTACCTCACCAAGGTGCTGAAGTTCACTTGGTGGGCCTCCATCTTTCTTTCTTCTTTCTTCCCAGGCTTCAGCGCCCAAATGCACCGACAGGCACTTTCTGCTTTGCTTCATTACTCCCCTTCTACTATTCCTGAACTGTCACTTTTCATCTCATGGGTCTTCAAGAGTGGAGGGCCAGGGTGGCAAGCAGACCACCCTGGCTCAGCCATGGCCCTCCAGTCGAACTCGCGGACTGAACCTCCCAACTCTTCTCTCCCTGGTCTCTCCCTCACTCTCCAGTGGCACCAAACTTCTTTCCTATTAATACCCTCTACAGAGGAGCCTCACCTACAGTCAGCAGGCAGCACCACATCCCAGACTCAGCAGCACCACTAGCCCTCTCTCTCTGCCTAGCTACCACCTAGCAAACAAAATTATCTCATTAGTGCCCAAAGGGTGCTTACATTCATACACAGGAATATGTAATTTAATCCAGTTAAAGAGCATATAGACCCAGAAGGTAGATGAACAGTGGTCAGGGGCCAACCCAACCACTGAGAAGTCATACTAGTGGCACTCTATGGCCCAAATGCTGATGAACCAGTTTTTCACCTCATTGCTCTCTACTCTGGCTACAATGCCACACCTACCAATTATAGAAACCAGGGACTGGAACATTGTTTTAGACAATAGCCTGGATATATCAAAGCCCAAACTTGTGGGCGTCTCACCTGCCCAGCACTACCTCAAGGAGCTGGCATCATCCCTGGGCTTGGTGAATGTATGGGGAATCCTACATCCCACATCATGTGAGTTCATCTTCTGGTCAGTACTGCATGACCCACAATCCAGGATCAACCTTTTCATGATAAACCAGGATATACTGATGGTGACAACTGTCTGTGAAATTTACCCCAAAGTTATCTCAGACCACACCCCAGTTAGCCTATACTTCTTCCCTTTAGATAGACATGCCCATGATAAAGTATGGAGAATTAACAACACTCTCCTAAAAGATCCAGAACGTCTAAAAGGAATAAGACAATCAGTAAAACTTTACTTTGATGCAAGTAACAGTTCAGTTTCCACACAGAGCTTTCTCTGAGGAGCATTCAAGTGCACCCTAAGAGGAGAACTCATTTGTCTTGCCTCTACGCAAAAGAAAAAGTGGGAAATGGATTGTACACTAATCCTATATACAGTTAGGGAACTTTAAAAGACAGTCGTAGGTTCACCCACCTCTAACACCTAGCTACAACTCCATGCAGCCAGGGTCAAATATGGAGACCTACTGCAAGAACAGGCAGAGTTTTCCATATTCAGAGCCAAAACTAGATATGTGGATCAAGGAGAGAAGGACAATAAGCTGCTAGCCCTTAGACTCAAACAATAGGACCAGCAGAGGGCAATCCTCTCCATCCAGGACACAACTGGAAAACTTCTCACATCCCCCCAAGTAATTGTATTAGCATTCTGAGACGTCTATAAAATCCTCCACACCAAAGAGGCCCAGGAGCTTCAGATGAAATCAAACACTTTCTATGGAAAGCACATCTACCTAAGGTTACACTTGAGGCCCAACAAACCCTAGGCAATCCAGTGTCAGAACATGAGGTGCTCCAGGCCATCTCCTCCCTGCCCCTGGATAAGGCATTAGGTCAGGATGGCTTCTCACCTAACTTTTATAAAGTGCTTGCACAAGACCTCACAGGGCCTACAACCCAACTATTCAATGAAACAAATTAATTATACCACCTTGACCCACTCCTACAGGAAGCCATCATCACACTGCTTCCCAAACCAGACAAGCACCTGGCCCAGAAGGGCCACTATAGACCCTTTTCGCTCCTTAACAATGACCTGAAGATCTTGACCAAGATTCTTGCTATGAGGCTAAGCATGGTAATTGGGAACCTGACAGGCCCACAGCAAGTGGGCTTCATGAAAGGAAGACTCACGTCAGATGACCTGAGAAAACTGACCCACATCCTCACGGCCTACAGAGATTCATTAACCCCCATGATCCTATTCTCCCTAGATGCAGAAAAGGCATTTGAAAGAGTCTCCTGGGTCTTTCTGTTCAAAACCCTAGCCAAATATGGACTCCCAAACTCTTTCATAGAATGGGTGGAACTACTGCACCCCCACCCCATGGCCAGAATCCTGTGCAATGGAACCCTCTTGTCATAATTTGACCTACAGGTGGGCACCAGACAAGGCTGTCCCCTCTATCCATGCCTATTCAACCTCTACATAGAACACCTGACAAGCAGGTTCTGACTAGATGAAAGCATTTTTAGAGTGAAGGTCCGGGATCAGCAATATAAAATCTCTGCATCACAGATGACATCCTGCTCCACCTAGAAGACCCTGCCCACTCCATACCCCCCTACTTTAAACCCATTGCAAGAGTTCTGCAAACTCTCAGGGTATAACCTTAACATCTCAAAATCCTGCATTATGCCCTCAACTGTAACACCTTCAAATCACAAACCATGCAATGGAGAAGTTCCTGGAGCCCAAACACCATGAACTACCTCTGAATTACCATCTCCCAAAATCAAAAAATAATGCAAACCAAGAATACTGATGAACTTAAACCAGCATCAAACAGGACCTGGCACAATGGACCTCTCCCTCCTCCTAACCTTGTGGGCATGCGTCAATGTGATTACAATGAACATGCTCCCCAGACAGCTATACCCCATAAGTATGGCAGGATGTCCCCTCAAGGCAGTGTGGTTCACGCAATTGTGGTCAGCCCTCACTCACTTTCTATGAAACAGCAAAACACCTCAAAGAGCTTACAGTAAGCTCACGCCCACGAAAGAGGCAGGTGGTCTGCAGTCCACACCTCCCAATTTATTCGGTGGAGAAGGCCCAAACACCAACCAACAACAGACAGGTACATGCCTGAGTGAAAACATATGGAGATCAACCTATGCAGAGGAGTGGGCCCTCGTCTCAGGGCCCTCACAAGCACTCCCCTCTGAACCCTCCTGATGGAGCTGAGGAACTCATCTCTTCAGACTTCAGTTAACATCAGTGGCCAATTTCACAGCCTGCTATGCACAAACCCCCAACTCTACTGACAACAATCCCCATCAGGCAACCCCAACTTCAAGATCAATAAGAAACCTATCCCTCCAAAATGTTTAAGCCAGGAAAGAATCCACTATCTCCACCACTATACAGATAGTAATACCCTGATCTCTTATCACAAACTGCAGCATGGGAAAGCACCAATAACCATCCCAGTTTCCCCTTTCTCCAGTTACAACACATGTTGACAACAACCTTAGGCCCCAAACCTTGGGACTTCAAAAACTACTCTAAATGGGATGAACTCTGTGACATTGCAGAAAAACAACATGCCTTGTCACTGCTACACAAAAAGTTACTGGCCACCACTACCACACAAAACACAGCCTTCTGCACATACTGGCAATCTGAATTCCCAGACTTGGCCACCCCAGACAGCAGAAAGGTGCTTTGGAGGAACATGTATAGATTCCTGCAACTAGAAGATCTTAGACAAATGCAATTAAAACTTAAACATGACCTCTACCCCATCAAGCTGCACGGAACTGATAAGTTTAGCTCAGACCTCTGAACTCACTGCAAGCAGGACAGAGGTTCCCTCAAATGCATCCTATGGAATTGTCCAAACGCCAAACTTCTCTGAAACATATTTCAAAAATACCTAGACCCTATGCTGGGACTAGACCTGGCATTCACCCCAAAGACATGTCTACTGGGACTCAAGCTAGACCCCATCCAAGGAGTCAGCAAGCCCCACATTGCCCTTATATTAGCCGCTGGCAAAAAACTAATCCTAACGCACGGGATGGATGGATGAAAAGATCTCTACCCAAGGAGAGTGGCACAATACTATGCTAGAAGCTCTGTGCATAGAACAAATGATTAATCACATGCGCCACACCCCAGACATATACAAAAACACTTGAGGCATCTTGAAAGCCCTTCGACACAGCTCCCAGCCTGGCATCAACTGAGCAACTGAATCACTTAGCAGCAGCCTAGGATCTACCTCCCAATTAGGTGTGCTAATCAAAACAAAACTGCACTACCCTAACTGCTAGAGTATCAGATTTCCGCAGTTTATTCCGTCACCTTTTGTGCAAGGGACACATGGCTCTATACACTCTTGTCATTTCATATTGTTTGTTGCATTTGTAGTGTTCTAGTATTTCATGTATTATGTATCACTTAAAAATTCCTCAATAAAGCATATTATTCTGAAAAAAAAAAGAAATGAGAAACCAGTGTAAATCCATATTAGGAAAGGTAAACGCAAATGATGTAAATCAAATCTTCAAGAGTCTGGTAACAATCCCCGGAGACTATGGTAAAGCATTAATTAAGTCCTCCCCCGTGGATGCCCCATCACCACCAGCACCCTGAGACCAAAGTTTTATTTTAAGCAGGTAAACATGAACACAGTTATAAGATGTCTGCTAAGATAAATGTCCAAAAGTAGATTTGAACCCGATGAAGTGGATATGAAACTACTTAAAATGGCCATCAATAAAATGACCCTACCCATCTGAAAAACCTCTTCCTCCCATTTGGCTCCATCCCCCATGTCTGGAAACAAGCCAGTGTTGTCCCAGTCTTTAAATCCAGGGACAGCACACTGGTTTCAAAGTACAGGCCATTTTTATCCTCACTCCGCTGTCTAAGACCCTGAAGAAAATTGTCTGCGATCAAGTGGCCAACTATGCTTTGGCCCCCAATCTCTTATCTTCTGAAAAGCACAGATTCTGGAAACTACACAGAATGACCACCACCCTAATACAGCTAACAAAGGAACTCCATGCTGCTAATGAAAACAAAGTGGGGTTGCAGGGCTAGAATCCCCAAGGTTGGTCAGCACATCTTAAATAGGTCCTATAAAGATTAAATGTCAGTCAGAGATACTGGGCAAAAAGTGTCAATGTTTATTAAACATTCTGTATCCAGACAAAACAACATGTATGAAGATGTCATCTCTGACATCGAGATGTTAGGGTGCATTTTACTGCATTTGTAGCAATCCCAGGACTGTGTTGTTAGCTTGTAGCCTCTAGCATGCTGTTTGCAGGAGTAAACCTAACTGCAAAGCTGGAACACGATGATTGTTATGTGAGTATTCCCTGCAACGGTGACCTATTGCACTTTACATGAAGATACACACTGTTTGGGCTGAATGCAATATGTTTACTATAATAAACCTTGACACTTTTTGCCAAGTAAAAGTAAATATGATAGTACAAGAGTAGAAATTTATTATGTATTACTAGAATGTCTTAAGATTTTATTTCTGCCTGGTTGTAAGATTTGATAATATCCATGATAATGAAACCTGAATCTTGATGATGTTCTATACTTGTATTTGACAACTATGCAATGTATGAATATTTATATGTGTTTAATGTAAATGGAACTGGAACTTTGCCGATGGCCCTGTTATTACTCTCTGCCCGTGTGGACTGTTGCTCATAGTGCCTATCACACTGCTTATACCTGAGTTATATGTTCATGCCCGATGAAACTTGTTGCTACTATTCACACTGTACAAACCAATGTATAATAGTAATGTTTGCCAACTCCAATTGTTACTTTTACTGACCTCTTGTTGTATGTAAACTTTTTTTTTTGATATACTTCCTTTATTATGGTAGGCCCATATGGGCTTGTTACATCATAGCCAAATGTATACATCGTACATCATATACATAGGTACAAAATACAAATCTTGATGACAGCACAGTGTGTACCTAAGAGATAGCATTCTATTGAACAAAGCATATGATGACAAAAATAAACAGACCTGACAAACCATACAGATTTACCAACTGACTTTGTAAACCTTACTATCTAATCGAACTCGATGAAGATACTTTGATATCTGCACTTCAAAAACTGAGAGGTTGCTCCTGAGGTAATGGGATGGGAGATCTGAATACCCTTCATGGTTTCTCTGACCAGGTAAGCGGGGGATGGTGGAGAGAGAGGGCCAAGGACCTAAGCATCTCCACCCACATTAGGCTCGTATAAGAGACACCTGGATCACCTATTGTGATATAAGTGGGCTTGTTGGCAAAAGCTGAAAGTGATTCTCTCCATTAAATGAATACTCTCTATAATAGCTCTCCAGTCCTCCACTGGGGGAGGGAGTCCTTTGAGCTCATTTCCTGGTGATGGCCTTAAGGGCGGCTATCATCAGAACCGACCACAAATATATTGCCTCTCTTCCCCTCACCTCCCTAGGCTGTGAACCCAAAACAAGGTGTTCCGGACCCAGAGGAGTCTGCAACTGGAAAATCTCCCTAAGGTGATGTTCAGTCTCTGTCTAGTATCCCCTAAGTACCTGACAAGACCAAAAAATGTACGCCTGGGAGGCTGGGTCCTGTCCATGTTCCCTCCAGCAGGCTGAGCCAGTCACTGGGGCATAATGCACTACCTGTGCTGGGACCCAGAAGTAGCAAGACCTCACCTTCCAGACATATTCCTGCCAGACCGGGGCCCCTGTCATTTGCCATGTAATCCACCATATGGCACTCCATTGTTTCTCCAAGAGGGTGATCCCCAGGTCTGTTTCCAACTTAAGTTTGAGTTGTTCTGTGGGTAGGGACATATCTATTATACATATTTGATATAATAGGAAACCGGCCCCTCTACCTCCCCCTGATGACCAAATGCCTCGAAAAAGGGGTTCCACTGTATCTCCCTGAACTCGGGAAAGAAATCTCTGAAGGCTATGGACATAAGGGGAGTAAAATCCTTTCTTGGCCCATTTCTTAAACCAGGGTTCCAATGTAGCTGCTGGAAAAAGAGGATCATAGGCCCACCAGCGGAACCTCCATAACTGCTGTCAAGTGGGACCACAAGCTGTACCTAGCCTCCATCCCTCCAGAACTGCCCTCATCCTAGTACTGCATACCTCTGGGAACCCAACTGCACCCTCAAACAAGATAGCCTGCAAGGTAGATTCGATCTTGACTGCCAAGTCCATTCTCTTCCAATGGGAATCAAATACAGGACTTCCCCATAAAAGTGCCACCTGCATTTGGACTGCCACCCAATAGCCCTATAGGTTTGGGAAAGCTAAGCCTCCTTGGGCCTTAGAGGCATAAAGGAGAGCTCTGCATATTCTAGGTTAGTCTTTAGCCCACAAGAATCTGAAAAACATGTTCTGCCATATATTTAGATCCTTCTGTGGAACCAGGCAGGGAACACATCGGAATAAGTAGAGTAACCTGGGTAAGGCATTCATCTTCGATGCCTGTGTCTTAGAGTGCATAGACAATGGCAGGAGGGTCCATCTCTGAATGTTCTTCCTTAACTGTACAATCAGAAGGGGGTAGTTAAGATCCCATAGCTGCTGATTACTAATACCAATCCTCATCCCTAAGTAACTCACCTGATCTAGATCCCACCTCATGGGGTATCTACTCCTCAGACCTGGGGGGGACATAATTACAACTAAGTACCTCCATTTTACCACAGTTCAGCTGATATCCAGAAAGGGAAGAATATTTCTCCAACTGCTGAAACAGGGCAGGGAGGGAGGAAGCTGGCTCCGTAAGGTACATTAATATATTGTCAGCATGTAAGGCCAACTTATGCTTAAACCCATTGATTCGTAGTCCCTGTATGGTCTCATTCTCTCTGATAGATTGAGCGAGAGGCTCTATGTATAAAGCAAAGAGCAACAGGGATAATGGGCACCCCTGTCAAGTGCCTCTCCTAAGTTTCAGAGGTCAGGAAATGTGGCCATTTGCTCTAACATAGGCAGACGGGGAGTCATATAATTTGTATATTAGTTGTGTAAATTCTCTCGGCAACCCAAACCGGGAAAGGACTGCTCCCAAAAAATTCCTATCAACCTTATCAAATTCTTTTTCGGCATCCAGGCTCATTAATAAAGCCAGGGTGCGGGAGATATTGATATGGTCAATGAGGTGGATAGTCCTTCTGCCCAGGGCAAACCCATTTTGGTCTAATTGTATCAACTGGGGAGGTAATATTGGATTAATTTTGCCATAAGGAGGACATGATCTTATATTCTGTGTTTAGCAATGAGATAGGGTGATAAAAGGCACATCTAGAGGGGTCCTTCCCCGGTTTAAGTATCACCAATATCAGCGCAGTGACCCAGGAGGGCGGAGCCGGACTCCTCCCTCCCATGACCTCCAAGAATGTATTTACCATGAGAGTTTGAAGGTGATTACAAAAACACTTAAAAAATTCCCCTGGGAGCCCATCTTTCCTGGGATATTTCCCTGTCTTAAGGGCCCCCACCTCTACCTTAAATTCCTCTACAGTTAGAGGACTCTTAAGCTCTTTGGCCCGGTCTGGGGACAGGGCTGGTAGTTTCAGTTTATGTAAAAAAGTCTGTATTCTCCCCTCCAGTGGGGGGTCCCCTTCTCATATAGTTGTTCATAAAACTCCCGGAAGGCCTTAACTATCTCAATCATTTTGTACACCACTTTCTGGTGCCCAGGATGCCATAAATTCAGGATTGTGGCTCTAGCTCTTTGTGCTCTCAATCTACTAGCTAATAGTCTAAATGACCTTGGGCCCCCTTCATAATACTTCTGTCTTAAAAATAATAGTTTCTGCTTGACCTGATAGTCTAATAACTGTCCTAATTCCCCTTTAAGAGTCCTAAGCTGCCGTGCTATCACCCTGGAAAACTTCTGTTTCTGTGTTTCCTCCAATTTCTGAATTTGTTCAGTTAGTGTTTTTTTTTTCTCCCCTCTCACTCCCTCTTTTTCTGAGCCGCTAGCTGAATAAACTTCCCCTTGAGCACAACTTTGGCCATATCCCAAAGGGTAGCACATGATGTACCTTGTCCCTCATTCTCTGCCAAAAATCGTTGATAGGTATCTACAATCTGGTCCTTAACTTCCTTGTCTTTGAACAAGGAGACATTAGGTCTCCAAAAGGTATTTCTGAGGAATCCGCCTACATCCAGACGCATATAAAGAGGGGCGTGGTCTGAGAGAATGAAGTCTCCAACCAGGTCTCTTGGACTCTAGAGACCTCATCCCTTGGGACCAAGAAATAATCTAATCTAGAGTAAATATTGTATGTGGCAGAAAAGTAAGTATAATCCCTCTGCCTAGCATGTTGGTGTTGCCAAACATACATGATACCCAGTTCCCCCATCAACTTATGGCCCTTTCCAGACACATGGTGTGAATTTCTTGGGATCTGGGAAGTTGTATCTAAAGCGGGATTAAAGGTAAAGTTCAGGTCCCCTTCACAGATCAAAACCCCCTCCACCCACTCCTGAAGAAGGAGAAAAAAGGATCTATAATCCTGATAAGGGGTATCAGGTGGAAAATACATTGAAGCAAGTGTGATTAACTGCCCCTCAAGCTTGCCCTTCATGAGGACGTAGCTACCTTCCTTATTCCCCTTTACAGCCAGTTTTTCAAAATGTGACTTATGAGGTAAGAGCACCACAGTGCTCTTCATCTACACTTTTTATATGAGGAGGCAGCCACCTCCTTAGAGCCCAATTTGAGAAATTTACCATGTTCCTTCTCAGAGAGGTAGGTTTCTTGTAGAAGCACATAATCTGCTGCAGATTTCTTAATTGAGGCAGGAATCTTATTGCATTTAACTGGACTGGTAAGTCCATTTACATTATATGTGCATACTATCATACCTGAATTAGCCATCATGCATTGCAAAAAATAGGATCCAACTGTAGCGTATGTCGTCTATTCCCCCATCCAAGAACAAACTCCCCCCCTCCACCCTCAGAGCAGTGCAGTAGTTCTCCATCGTAAAACAACAAGTTAACTGTACAATTAAATGGATGCAAACAAGGCAATTACATAACTGGATAAACATATATTCCTTTCTAGGTAGAAGATCCAAATTAAAGGATCTCTATCTGAACCCTCCTCCCCACTGTGGGAAGAGAATAAAGAGGGTGGGAGTGTTCTTTACTCTCCTACAGGAGGGCTCCGTCCAAGAGATTCAATGGTGTTAAATGCTATTATGAAAAGGGTCTGAGAAATGGAGCTTTCTGATTGGCTGCAAACATTCTAACAGCCTTATGGTAATCTTTTATTAACATACATGTAGAGCTTAACCATATGCTGATCAAGGTTTAACACTGTTTAAAAACATTTTTTATTATAACAATAAGGCACTCCCAGGGATTATGTTAATGGTCAGTTAATCACCCTCTAGGGGCATGTGGCTCTCGGCTACACCTCCTGTCACAGTACACCCCTAGAAGGTGATTAACAGACCGTTAACATAACCCTTGGTCATGCCTTATTGCTTAATTAGCTCCTTGCAGTGAGTGTCAGCAGATGGATTAGCTCAAACAACCTACAGCATGAACCACCCCGGCACTCCTGTTAGCAGGACACCCTTAAGGAAAAAGAAAACACTATTTAGTCAAGTTATTTCTTTCACTAACATTCCGAATAGGTAGCCAATCAACTCGATGTTTATGTGAAAAAGTGTTGAAATTGCCATCCAAATCCAGGTTGATAGCAAGGTAGAAAAGAGGAACTAGGCCGTCTCCCGCTCCACAGAGACGGGGAGGGCAGGCCCCAGTACAGGCCCTCAAGCACCATCCCCACCCAAGCAGGCAAGCCAAGTGAAAATTGAATTACTGTACTTCCACAAAACAAACCTCCACTTTTATTTTGGTACCTGGTTCATGTGCTAGCGGAGGAAGTCCAGGCATGCACGGCCAAAAGCACATTTGGTGGTTATTGAAGGACTGACTTCAGCAGCACCCCCTTGGAGTGCCCCCAGCCAAGTCCCCCCAAACAGATCAAAAGGTCCACCCAGAAAGGATCACAGCCCAGTAGACACCCCCCGGGGACCGCCAATGAAGGCCAAATGAGTCCCTTACGTTCAGCTGTTTAATCAGAAATGCAATGTGCCCCATTCAGCCACGCCTTAGCCCAGACTCCCCCCCAGGCAATTCCAAATTATGTGGAGGCCCACAGTGTACTGGGTATAGCTTTCCCCACCTGAACACAGAGGCTCCAGGGGGTCCCCAGGACCCCGTACCCCACAGAAAGGCAGCCCCACAGCCCCCCCAGCCATCTACCCATGGGCTTCAAGGTTACTTCAAATATAATATTACAGTGTACATCCTGTCTAGTATCTTTCTCTTTTTTTTAAAGAAAACAAGTTAAGTGTCCAGGTTTTGCTCCAAATGGTAAATGAAATGTCCGTCCTCTGCTTCGGGTAGGGCAGTTCTCTCAATCCCACTAAACACCCTGATAAGGTCACATCGTGTGTCCTCACAGAGATAGAGAGGGGAAGATCAAGAAAAAATTAGATTATTTATAGAGATACTGTGCCTGGCACTGTTCAAGTAGTTTGGGAGTTTGATGATTCATCAGGGGTGTCTCCTTGCATCATTTCAGATTCTGTCTGTGCTGGTTCCTTGTTCAGGCCTCTAAAGCATTTCTTGTTTCAGAGGGAGTCCCACATAGTGGAAGTGGCCATGTTGCCTTTTGTACCTTGTCTTTCAGTTCCACCTGATGACCAGTCCATGGGTTCTAACTGCCTGCACTGCTGAAAAGTAACCTCTTCCCTTGGGAGTTGTATGCTGAATGGTTTCAGGAAATCTTCTGCTGCTTGTAGATCAGGGAAATGTTTCAAGCCCTTGGCCAGCTGTACCTTCAGGTGGGCTGGGTACTCGACAAAGGCCCACATATTTTGCTGTTGCAGTTGTTTAACTACTGTGAGTACCTTTCTGCTTTGGGACAGCAACTGTGGTGTAAAGTCATGGCCAAAATATAAGTGAGTGTTCCTAAAATGAATTGCTTTTCTTGACCATGCTAGTTGCAATATTTCCTCTTTCACCCTATAATACAAAAAAGCAAGAACAGCAGAGCATGGCTTGGCCTTGGGGTCCTGAAGTTTTGGGATCAGATATCTGTGAGCCCTAATAATATTATGGGCTTTTTCTTGAGGGAGATTCAGGATCTCATGTAAGAATGAGGAAATGAAACCAACCATTGCACCAGTCTCAGTGCCCTCAGGGAGCTCATGTATTCGAAGATTGTTCCTCCGATTTCTGTTCTCTAATTCCTCCAGGTGGATTTCTAGCTGTTGGGAATGATAGTGAAAGTCCAACAAAGCTTTATTGTGTACAACAGTGGTGGTAGTATAATCTGATAGAACCTCCTTGATCTCCCCAGTTCGTTTGGTTGGTATAGTAATTTCTGATCACTGATCTGAGACCTTTGTTTCTAGCCTTTGAAGAGTCTGATAAATTTGTTTGAGGGTTTGGCAGAGTTCTCTGGATGTAATCGTGCATTTGGGTTTCTCTGAGGGGGTCTTTGCTGTGTGTCCGGGCCCAAGACTCATGGATTCTGAGGCCTCCTCCCTGATTGCTGAAGCTGACATTTTTAAGCTTATTATCTGTTGATTTGAGGAATTATCCCTCCAATGGTGCTTCGGAGGCATCAGGTAATCCAAAATTCTCCTTTTGGTTGACAGGATGATGGGTTTAAGTCTGGATGCCCATGGATTTTAAAGTCGATCAGTCAGTTAATCTTTATTTAGAACCACTCATTCGCTATACTAATAACTCCCTTTCAATACAAGGTATCATGGCTGAATCTTATCAATATAAACTATCCGTCTACGCGGACGACATCCTTCTTCATATTTTACACCCCTCTACTTCAATAAAAGCGGCTTTGACTGTTATTGAGCAATTTGGTAAATTTTCAAATTATAAACTTAATATAGCTAAAACAGAGGTGATGCCTTTAAATAAATATACTTACTCATCGGAGGTGTCCCAATTAAGTTTAAGGTGGGTTAAAGATAATATGAAATATTTGGGAATATATCTCCCTACTGATAGTTTATGAATGAAACAAAATAATTTAGATAAAACCTCTGTCCCAAATTAATAAAGATCTTAATCACTGGATTACACTTCCTCTTTCTTTGTGGGGAAAGACTGACGTAAAAAAATGAATGTACTTCCCTGACTATTATATCCCCTTTACATGACTAACTTGTTCCTCCCTAAATCCTGTTTTTTCCAGGTAAATTGTACTATAGCAAATTTTATTTGGGGTAAAAGAAAACCGAGAAGAGCAATAGCAAAACTCCAGTGTAGTAAAGTACATGGTGGGCTGCAGTTACCAGATTTTCTTCTTTATTATTATGCAATCACATGCTCGGTAATATTAAAATGGAGTTGAGGGATGTGGATAGAGGACCATCACAGTTATGTTCCACAATGGCTTCAAATTGAAAATGCATTGTGTGCCTCCCAGGGAACAGATATAGGCACTCTTATTTATGTAAATGGTAAGAATATCCCTAGAATTTTATACGGCACAGCTATTGGGATCACTCTTTGGGTTTATAAGAGGTTAAATACCAAATTCCAAATATCTGTTGTGAAAGATATCTCACAACCAATCCTCAGAAACCCTAATTTTAAGATTGGTGGTAAACCTTTAAATAAAAAATTCTGGCCCTTTAATCATAAAATTAAAGTGATTGATCTGTTAAGGGGCCAATGCTTAATGACATTTCAAGAAGTAAAGAATAAATATCAGATACCGGCTGAATTTGTTTTTAAATATTTTCAGCTGTCCCATATGCTCCATTCATATTTTGGGTTGGGGCCTTGGAATCAATAACTAGTTGGGCCTGTATTATAATCTATCTCATCACCACCTACATCAAAACTCGTATCTCATTTTTATCATCTTTTGAGAGACCACCTTGAGTTACATAAATGCCCTTCAAGGTACGTGTGGGACCAAATAATGCCTATCTCTGCTCCTGAGGAGAGGTCTTGGGAAAAGATCTGGCAGCATTTATATCGAGACGTGAAGTGGGATAGATACAGATTATTACAGTTTTTTGTTATTCATGACTTATATTATACCCTGGTGAAATTATGTAAAATGGGGCTACTTGCTTCAAATATATGTTCCAGGTGTAGGGTAATGCCTGATAACCTACTGCATATATTATGGGAATGTAATAAGGTAATACCCTTTTGGGCAGATATTAAAGATAATTTGGATCCAATGTTGGGTCTTTCTGAGACGTTTACACCTGAAACTTGTATTTTAGGTAGTTATGGATCAGTATTATTTGGGGTATAGTGTAAATATATACTGTAGCTATGATATCTTTGTGTGCAAAAAAAGTTATTTTACGACATTGGCTCGACCAGGCAATACCCTCTAGGACTGAATGGGTTAAGGAAATTCTTTTTGCCTTACAGGCTGAAAAAATTATTGCCCAGATGTTGGGCAGATTACATTATTATAATGAGGTTTGGGCCCCTTTACATACGTTGCTAACAATTTAGATACTTATATAATAGGAGTAGTTGAAAGAGAAGATGACATTCTCTACATTAATTTGGTTAGTTAAGTGTACCGGGGAGGGAGGGGTCATATGGAGGAAGGGGGTGGGAAGGGATGGGGGAGGAAGGATTAGATAAGGGTAGTTGTGTTTCAAAATGTGTTATTGTAGTAAGCTATTTTTTATGGCGGAATTTAATACACTAGATGTAGACAAAGCTGGTATTTTTGATATTCTATCTACGTCTTTTCTTTGATTTCGTATCCTTTTCTACAGCTGGAATTGTTCAAGACTTTCCTATGATTGTAACAGAAAAGAAAAACTTAATAAAGCTTACTCAATTTGAAAAAAAAAAAGTTGATCTGTCAGAGCGCGATGATTAGGCTGCCATTAAAAGGTTGTCCCAACCGGAAGTCATTGTTGTATGTAACCTTACTTGACTTGGACACCTTTGAAAAGGAGCTCTTAAGTTTAAAGGTCTTCTGTACCCAATAAATAAAATAAAATAAAATTATCTGACTGATGCTGTGCTATAATCCTACTTGATGCACAGTTACCTACTGAACTGTGGTCTTCTGAGCATTACCAGAGCACTTTTTAACCTGGCTGATGAGTTCAAAAAGCATCTGCTGATCTTCAAAGCTGCTCTTGCTAGTTAAATATTGTTGCATTGCAACTGCTTGTTCAAAGCTGCTGTTGCTTGTACCAAAGTGCTGTTGCTCATTAAAATTAACTCCACCTCATTAATTGCAGCTGCAGATTAATGGAACCTGAAAACTGCATTCAAATAAAATCAAAAAGCTACACTCATGCTGTACAATAAGCTGTTCAAATCTGTTTGAGAAAAAAAGGACAAATGAAAGCAGGGAGTGAGTAAAAACAAAACTTCTAATGGTATGTAGCAAATAACTTATGTCGCAGTTTGTAAACTTGCGTAGAGAGGCTATTCATTGATATAGGAGTGAGTGAAAATGCAACCGCTAATGGTATATGGTAAAAAACGAATGTCACAGTTTGTAAACTCGCATGTGACCAGGGACTAATGTGAATAACATTTTACAGATGTGATGACTTGAGTAACATGCAACAATGCTTAAAATATCAGAATGCTGGTTGTTTGTTCAGTTGCTAGTTGCTAAAGCTAGCAAAATATATTAATTATTTGTGTACCAGAGAGACAGCAATTTAATGAATTGTAAAGAAATGAAGTGGTGAACATAGTCTAATGGAATACCAGTAAGAACTGTTTAAGAAATATGAGAGCCGGTGTGACTCATTTGAACACTGAGCCATGAGGTACTGTAATACAATTAATCAAATCTATAGCTGAGTATGCATAACCTCACTACTTTATTTTAGGTGATTGTTGAGACTACTAAAAGACAGAATGAACTGATGCACATTTACAATAAAATCATAAAGAAAAGCAATAGGTATGTAACAGAAGTGCAAGCTATATATGAACATTTATGGAGGGCACAAGCTTTATGAACTCTAGTATTTAACAATGTAATAGACAGCAGAACGAATATAACAACATCACTTGATGAATGTGGTTATAGAAGGGTACACTAAAAAGAGCAGTATAACTAAAATACAGAGAATAAATAGATTTCTTAGAGATGAGAGGATAAAATTAATACTTTATTTACAGTTAATGGAAACTTAGTGAAAGACAGCCTGTGGATATTCTGAACAAGGGCTAATCAAGTGTTTTTGAAAGTATAGAAGCATAGAAACATAGAATTTGATGGCAGATAAGGACCACTTTGCCCACCTAGTGTACCCATTTTCCTACCTAACGGGTAAGCTGCAGATCCTAGTTAAACAACAGCCTACTTCCTCCTACCCCCCCACTAGAATTGCCTTATGTCTGTCCCATGCATTCTTGAATTCCCCCACTGTTTTTGACTCTACAACCTTCTCAGTAAGGCTGTTCCATGCATCTACAACCCTCTCTGTGAAGAAATACTTCCTCACATTACCTCTGAGCCATTCTCCACCCCATCTTCAAATTGTGCCCCCTTGTTCTTGCACATCTCTTTTTCTGAAAGATGCTACCCTCTTGGACTTCACTGATTCCCTTGAGGTATTTGAAAGTTTATATCATGTCTCCCCTCTCCCTCCTTTCCTCAAGGCTATACATCTTAAGCTCCTTTAGTCTTTCTTCATATGTCTTCTGGTGCAGACCCTGCACCATTGTGGTTGCCCTCCTCTGGACCGCCTCCACCCTGTCTATGGTCTTCATATGTCTTCTGGTGCAAACCCTGCACCATTTTGGTTGCCCTCCTCTGGACAGCCTCCACCCTGTCTATGTCTTTGTGGTGATGGGGTATCCAGAACTGTAGACAGTACTCCAGATGTGGTCTTACCAACTGTCTGTACAGAGGGCCAACAACTTCCCATTTTCTACTGGAGATGCCTCTCCCTATGCATCCCAGTATCCCCCAGCCCTCCTTACTGCCTTCTCACATTGCTGTCCCATCTTTAGGTCATCTGATATGACTACCCCCAGGCCCTTTCCATTTTTGTTGTTGTCAGTATCTCACCCCCCCATTGTGTACTCTTCCCCTGGGTTTTTGTTTCCCAGGTGCATTACTTTGCACTTCTTTGTGTTGAATCTAAGCTGCCATACATTTGACCATTCCTCCAACCTTGCCAAGTCCCTTTTCATCCTTTCCACCCCACCTTGCATATCAACCCTGTTGCAGATCTTTGTGTCATCTGCAAAGTGACATACTTTCCCTTGCAGTTCCTCTGCAAATGTCACTTATAAAGACATTAAAAAAGACCAGCCCCAGTACTAAACCCTGCAGTACCCCACTAGTAACCCTCCTTTCTTCACTGTGGACTCCATTTACTATTACCCGCTATATGCTGTTGTCCAGCCAGTATTTTAGCCAGGCTACCACCCTGGGACCCACTTCCAGGCTGACTAATTTGTATATTAATCTTTTGTGTGGGACTGTGTCAAATTCCTTGCTAAAGTCCAGCTAGGCCATGTCCACAGCCCCTCTCTGATCTACTACTTTGGTCACCCAGTCAAAGAAATCAATTAGATTTGTCTGCCATGACCTTCCTGCTGTGAATCCATGCTGTCTTGGGTCCTGTGTCCCACTGGCCTCTAGGTACTCGACAATTTTTTCCTTCAGAAGTGATTCCATCATTTTTCCTACCACTGAGGTCAAACTGACAGGTCTGTATTTTCCTGCCTCTGTCTTGCTCCCACTTTTGTGAAGGGGAATCACATCTGCCCTCCTCCAGTCCTCAGGTACCACACCATCATCCCATGATTTATTAAAAAGGGTAGTCAGTGGTGTTACTAGTTCTTCCCTTAGTTCTTTTAGAATTCTGGGGTGATTCCCATCAGGTCCCATTGCTTTATCCACCTTCAGTTTTAAGAGTACTTTCAGAACCCTTTCTTCTCTGAAAGGATTAATATCAACCCCCCTATCCAGAGTGCTTCTATTGACTGGATTAGGCATCTCCCCCTGCTTTTCCATTGTGAATACTAAGCAGAAGTATCCATTCAGTATCCCTGCTTTTTCACTGTCACTCTCTGCCCAACCACCTTCCTCTTAATTTAGCCTCAGTATCCCTGCCTTAGTCTTTCTTTGCTACCTTATTTACCTATGAAAGGTTTTATCTCCCTTCTTAACTGAGTTGGCAATCTTTTCCTCAGTTTGGTCCTTTGCTATTCTGACTATGTAATGTGTAGCCTGCCGTGAAGTAGCCAGAAAGAGGAATGGAGGGGGGGTTGAGCTCAGGCACTGGGAGTGGTGTGGGGGAGCATGGACCCAGACTGAAAGGGGGGAATGATATGATGTAAAACTAATTATTTTGATACATTACATTTGTAAAACTAATTATTTTGATGCATGATTTAGAATTAAAGGAGATCTATTATAGCTGGCAAGGAGGCACTGAGGGTTGAGGCCCTGGACACCACACCTCAAACCATGCCAATGACCTAGGGTCGGGAGCGACCTTGGGTTTCGGAGGGTCAGCCGGGGGGAGGAGGATGGAGCATCCAAGGGACTGCTCTCCTCCTCCGGGGAGGGTGGGGTAGGATTACCATGACTATGCTGGCTTCTGATGGTGACTGGGGGTCAGTGCTAGCCAGCAGTTTGCTGTGGGGATGGCATGGATGGCATTGGATGTGTGGTGCATGGAAGCGCACACAGCAGCATCATTGATGCCCTGCATGTCCGTGCCATGGGGTGGGGTAAAAACAAAATAAATCTTCTAGCACACTCTATAACATCTGGTCCTTCAGCACCACACCACTCTTACTCAAGTTCAGCTCCTTCTGACTCCAGACCCTCGGCTTTCCATGGTGGTGGAGTAAGTACCTGCCGTGAAGTAGCCAGAGAGAGGAATTGAGGTGGGGTTGAGTTCAGGCACTGGAAGTAGTGTGGGGGGGCCATGGACCCAGACTGAAAGGGGGGGAACCATAGGCAACTCTACCTCAGCCGAGGAGGGAATAAAAGAAAGCATAAAAAATAACAGAGATGTATTATACAATGTATTAGGGGATCACACCAATAATGGAGGTGAATATGGAATAATTAAATACTAGAGAATTATCTAGTAGACTGTGTCTACTGCTCTATACTAAACTGAAATGTTATTTAAATCCAGATTCCTAGACCCTGAAGAAGCCCATGTTGGGCGAAACGTTGGGCAGGCACCAGGAGATCTACTTGTTATTATTGAAACAATAAATCAGTTGATTTTTGAAACTCTAGAGTGGCTGGTTTTGCTTACTGTGACTCTTTTCAGGAGTAAACTTAACTGCAAAGATGGAGCATGATAATTATGTGAGTATTCCCTGCAACAGTGACCTATTGCACATTTTATGAAGATACACACTGTTTGGGCTGAATGCAATATGGTTACTGTAATAAACCTTGACACTTTTTGTCAAGTAAAAGTAAATATGATAGTAAAGAGCAGACATTTACTATGTATTAGTAGAATGTCTTAAGATTTTATTTCTGCTTACTTGTAAGATGTGATAATGTACCTGTTAATGAAACCTGAGTCTTATTGATGTTGTATACTTGTAAGCATTTGGCAGTAATACAATGTATAAATATTTATATGTGTTTAATGTAAATGTAACTGGAACTTTGCTGATGGACCTCATTGTAAAGGAGCTTCGACTCAGTTGAATTATCCAATTCATTTGTACAAATGAACAAAAGTTTTACAACTACTATTGCTACTACTACTACATTTTGAACATTATCTCTGACTGGTATTAAATCTTTATTGAAACTATTTAACTCATTACCTGTGTGGTCATTTTGTGTCAGGTAAACCATGGATAGTCGGGACTTCATATGACGCTATTGGAGGTAATGAGTTAAGGTGTATTGACTGACCTTGGGGATTGTAGCCCTGCAACTCGTCTTTGTTTTCATCAATATTGCAACCACTGGTATGTGCACCCAACTGTGTGTGTGTGTGTGTGTGTGTGTGTGTGTGTGTGCTGCTGTTCTTTGTATTTTTGAACTTCATGCTGCCTTAGATAAAGGAGAATATGTTGGTGCAGCCTTTCTCGATCTCACAATATCAATAAAGTCAATGAGGTTTGAATACACTAAATATCTGCTGTACACCAATGATAAAACAATCTTCACCTCCCACTGTGATCTGTAGACTCTGGAAAGCAGCCTGCAATCCAACTTCAGGAGGGTCTGTGATTGGTTCACCACTAACAAGCTAATCATTAACACTAAAAAAATTAAATCTCTGCTGTTTGGGAGCACCCATGACCTGAAGAATGGACCTGTGCTTCACATCACATCCCCGGCCAGGGACTGCACTGAGTAAGTCCATATCTTCAAGTTCTTGAGCATACAGCTGGACTCCACCCTATTTTCTGTTCACATGCTAAGTCACTGGACAAAAATATCTACCAGTGCCTTGGCCTACTTTATAGAAACAGGACCAACCTTACCATCAAGATGAAAAACCTAGTCTCTAGCCTCATCATCGCAGATAAGGACTGTTTGTACCACCCAGCTGACAAATTCTAAACCTGACTCCCAATTACAGTAGTAGCCACAGACATTGCCAGCTATTTCCAGATATTTTGTGAAATTTCTAAAGAGTTTCTCTCTGCTGCTTCTACTGTGGTAATGCAGAAAGCAGGATATTTCTCTAGAAATATCACAGAAATATCGGGAAATAGCTGGCAATGTCTGTGGCTACTACTGTATGTAATCTGTACATGTCCTCCAACCTCCTCCCATTCTGCCTCTGAGTTCTCCTCAGTGAAGCCTTACTACATAAAATAATGCTTCTCAGACAAATGCCTTCAGATGTCCATATCCACCTCTCTCTGATCAGCAATAGCCACAGACCTCATTCTATGGGTGACAAAAATCTGCTTCTGTCCCTCAGAAAACATCACTAGACCAGTGCTCTTTCATATCTAGAGCAGTCACAGCCTGGAACTTCCTGCCTTCAGTGCTTACCACTCTCCCCACCTTCAAGGCCCAAATCACAGCCCTCCTGTTCCTGAAACTCCACTGCAAGTGTGCCTAGTCCATCACATACTTTAGACCCCACCTAGTGGCCCTGCCTAACATCCACACTCTGTCCCTGCTGTTACTGTTTGTCTCTGCGGACTGTTGCTCACATTGTCTATCACCCTGCACATAACTGAGTTATTTGGTCATGCCCGCTGAAGCTTGTTGCTACTATTCACACTGTACAAACCTTTGTATTATGGTAATGTTTGTCAACTCTAATTATTACTTTTACTGACCTCTTGTTGTATGTAACCTTACTTGACTTGGACACCTTTGAAAAAGGGCTTTTGAGCTCAAAGGTCTTCTGTCTACAATAAATAAAATAAAATTATTTGACTGATGCTGTGTTATAATCCTACTTGATATTTCTGAAATGTGGGCTTCTGAGCATTAACGGAGCATTTTAACCAGGCTAATGATCTCAAAAAGCTGCTGCTGACCTTCAAAGCTGCTCCTGCTAGTTAAATGTTGCTGCTATGCAGCTGCTTGCTCAAAGCTGCTGTTGCTTTTACTGAATTGTTGCTGCTCACTAAAATTAACTCCACCTCCTTAATTGCAGCTGCATGTTAACAGTAACAGAAAACTGCATTTAAATAAAATCAGAAAGCTGCATTCATACTGCACAAAAAGCTGCACAAATCTGTTTTAACGAAAGGTCTGAAAAGTCAAGCTAAAGTTTATTGGCAGGAGAGAACTCCATTGAGCAGGCTTATTTACAAGGAGGTCCTGACTCAAATAAAGGGCATAGTACATACAGTATTACAAAAAATAATGAAATACATACGCGGATATACAACAGTAATCTTCACAAGGGATGAAGCATATAATGTAAAAGAAAATAGAAGAAAAATGCAACTAGATACAAGGGAGTAAGCATCTATACAGGTTAATGGAATATGTTATTTATAGAGATACATAAGGAACATTGTAAAGAGAACTGCAGATACTTGGAGCACATTTTGTAAAATGGCAGTCTTATGTATCTCCCTATTTTGTAATGGGAAGATATAAGTAACATTGTACAAGTATTGCAATTAGTCTGAGCATAATTTGGAATGGGCTGGATTTTAATATCAAATGGCAGGTAGAAGGGGAGAGAGGCATGGGGGGCATGGAAATTTGGGGAAGGAGATGGAAAGGGAGTAGGAGGACAAGATAAGATGGATAACATAGACAAGGCAACATAGGGGTGGTCCGGGGTAGTGGGGGGCTTGAGGCAAGGGGGTGATGTAGTGGTTAGCTCATCAAGGGTGAACTAGCAGGTGGCTTATTCAGGGTAACTTGGGAGAGATGAAGAAGATGGGAAAGGGTAGAAGGATATGGTGGGTATGGAAGGTAGGATGGGTTGGATGGGGGTAGTAAAGTAGGGATAGGTGTAGAGGGAGGGGGCTTTTGGGAAGGGTGTGGTTACCCATATAGTGGCAAGAAGAAGTATACAGCATAGTAAGAGGTCAGCAGCAAGTGCATGTGTCATGTAGTTTACTAGCAAGCAGGTTTTTAAAACTGCCCAGGGAGATTAACTGCTGCAGCTTGAGGTTTGTTTGGGCTTTATTCTAAGCAGCTGATAGAGCATGGCTTATGGCCAGACCTCCAAAATGGGAGCGTATGCTAGGGACATTCAACATGATGTACATAGTTGGTTAGTTGATGCTACGTAAGGTGTAAAAGGAGGCAGTGTACCAGAATAGATTAGTTATATGGGGGAGTTGATAAAAGGGATTTGTATAGCCAGATGAGGGAATGAGAGAGCCATCTGGTGGTTAAGGAGGACCAACCCAGGGAGGCATATAAGTCGCAGTGGTGAGTTTGATGATGGGCATTTAAGATGAATTTTAGTGCTCTATGGTATACTGTGTCCAACTGGTGTAGTAGTGAGTCTGAGCAAAGGCCATAAAGAATGTCAGTGTAATCGAGGAGTGGTATGAAGGTTGTCTGGGCCAATTGACAGCTGGTGTCATTGTTAAACCATGATTTATTCCTGTAAAAGAAGCCAAGTCTTTGCCGCAGCTTCTTTGCAAGGGAGGCAGTATGGATAGCAAATGATAGATGTTGTTCAAGGTCGCAGCCTAAATATTTAAAATTGTTAACTAACTCAAGGTTGTCATCAAGAAGGGTCTTTAAAGAGGGCAGGGATGCAAGCTCATTTTGGGTGATAGTTGGTTAACTGGAATTGAAGTATATGACCTTTGTTTTTTGGCATTTAAGAGCAATTTGAATTGTGCAAGGCTGATCTGGAAGAGATCAAATTCTGACTGGAGTTCCTTATGGACTTTGACTGCCAAGGGTTTGGATGTATATATTACCGTGTCATCCGCAAAAAGATGCAGTTTTGCTTTGTTGATGTTTTTTCTGATGGTGTTGATGTAAACCATGAACAAGAGGGGGCCAAGGATCAAGCCTTGTGGTACTCCTCTCAAAAGAGGGAGGAGTGGGGAGATTGAGCCATCAGCTTTCCCCTGTTGCATTCTATTTGTGAGATAGCTGTTGAACCATGACAGAGCGGAACCTGAGATGCCATGCCAGGGTAACATGTCAAGGAGTAAGGCATGATTGACACTGTCGAATGCTTTGCTGAGATCTAAAAAAAACTGCTCCTGTGATTTGTTTCTTTTCCATAGCCATGAGCCAGTCATTGGTCACTGAGGCTAGAGCTAATGTGGTACTGTAGGCTGATCTGAAGCTGGACTGGGATGAATTTATCAGGTTATCTTTGTCAAGGTAGTCTCTTATTTGGGCATTTATCAACTTTTTAAGCAGCTTAGAGATCAAGGGAAGCATAGAAATGGGGTGATAGTTATTCAGGTCTATGGGGTTGCCTGATTTAAATAAGGGGGTCACCTGGTCTATTTTCCATGGCTCAGGCACAATGCTAGAACTGATGCACATATTAAGCAGGTGCAGGATGGGGGCTGTTAGGTATCTGAAACCAACTTTAATGAAGTATGGTCCTACTCTGTCAGCACCAGCACCATTGTTGACATCAAGATGGAGTAGAACTGGAGTAGAAGGACTTCTACTTCTTTGAACTGAAAGGGAGTAAAGGAGAAGATATTGTTGGTAAGTGGAGGAGAACGCTTGGGTGGGTTGTGTATGAGGGTGGCTGCTTTTGAGGTATCAAGTGCGAGACCTGAGGTGGCAAAGTGGTCATTAAAGCTATGTAATATGTCAGGTTTATCCAAGAGGATCTGACTCCCAAGGAAGATCTTACAGGGTAGAGAGGAGCAGGATTTATTGCCTTCTGCTGCTTTAATGATACACCAGAATTTGCTGGAGTTTCCCTTTGCTGATTCGAAGACAGCTAGAAAGTAGGCAGCTTTTGTGGTCCTGATCGATTAGGTACACTGATTATGGCATGCTGTGAAGGCTGCCCAGTCCGCTGGGAGCTTGGTCCTCCTGGCTTTAGCCCAGAGGCAGTTCCTGTCATTAACGGCAGCCTTAAGTTCAGCTGTGAACCAGTGGCATGAAAGCTTCTGGATTCTACATTTTAGCATAGGGGCATGTTTATTGATGATTGTTCCTAAGATGTTGTTGAAGAGGGAGGTTGCTTCATTGATATTTGTGGTCAGATAGAAGTTAATCCAGTCTATGTCTCTAAGGTCAGCTAAGTAATGAGGAAGACTGAATTTATGGAAGCTCCTTTTCCATATGAATCTGTATTTTGGCTTAAGGATTTGCTGCCCTCTAACACAGGCTATGGCTCAGTGATCACTGACATTGTTGTGAAAGACTGCTGAGTGTGTGAACTTATGGGGTCTATTTGTAAGGATGAGGTCTATCAGTGACTCGTTAGATGGTGTTTTAGGGTTCAGGCAAGTGTACTCTGAGATCAATTGTGTGAAGCCTGCTCATCGCATAAAGTTTTGAGTTGTGAGCATTTGTTGTTGGGTTTGTGCCAGTCAAGACTGATATAGCCGAGGATGATGATTTCATTCTGTCTTGCATCAGTTATGCTGCGTAGATGATCTAGGAGTTCCATTTCCCCAGACGGTGGTCTGTAGCAGCCTATTACTGTTAGGGATTCCATGGAGGATAAGGAGAGGTTTACCAGTATTGATTCAAATTCCTTTTGGTATGGTAGATTGGGTGAAGTCAGAGACCGTCACCCTGTCTTTGATATAGATAGCTAACCCCCTCCGCTGGTTGGTCTATCACTGTGATAAATAGTATAGGAGGGGAGGGAAACTGCTGTGTTAGGAGTGTTTTTTTTCAGCCATGTTTCAGTTAGGACTAGTATGTCTCGATCTGTGTAGGAAACCCAGGCCTGGACCAGATCAACCTTTTTCTGGAGGCTGCACATGTTAAGATGAAGGAACCTCAGATCCTTAGTGTCTGCAAAGGCAGCTGGAGATGCTAGGATTTGTTGAAGGCCAGGATTTAATTTAAGATTTCCTCCACAGATTAGCAGCAGGACGATTATGTTGCTGAGCCACCTACAAAGCAGTTTAATTTTGAAGGGTTTGGGGCATCTACAAAGGGGATGGGTAGGTGGCACACGTGTGCCAGTATAGTTAAGGCAGTAGGGGCATGAATAGATTTAATGTTGGGAGCTATAAGCAGTACTGCCAATAGGGAATTCTGAAAGCTCCATAGGGTGGTTGAGTATGGGTGGAGTAGTGTGGAGGGAGGGTGAGGAAGGGATCTAGATTGAGCAATTAAGGGTACAGCCACAATGCAGTCTAGATGTACTGCTAAGTTTGGAGGCATAGCTGGATGGGGAGGTCTACAGGTGAGTGGAAGTGAAATGCAGAGAAGGAGAATGCTGGGGAGCAAGAACATGGTCAGGTAGGGGGTACAATGTAGCATTTTATAGTGCAAGAGGCTGCAGTGAATGTGCACCCATAGGCAATATCCAGTGAGTGATCTCAGGAACAGGCTTGATGATAAGGAAGGATCTGATGAAAGGTCACTTAAGTATTAGCTATTGTAGCACTTTGTATCCAGATGTGGCAGATATAGCTAAGACCCTTAGTAGTGTGCAAGTAGCTCTAATCTGGGCCAATTAGGAGGGTCATTTATATATAGACTAGCGTAGATCTTGAATTGCAGGAGTGGACAGTATAAAAGGTCTCTGAGTAGTGAGAGCAGTTGCACTAAAAGGCTTATCGCTAAGAATGAAGGCAATAAGCTATTGCAGAAGGAGGTGTCTATCTCTATGTACGCATTCAATATGTGTGGGCACTTGTTTGAGGAAGAGAGATGAAGTGGGAGAAGAAGGGAACTGCCTGTGTGCAGAGACATTCGACTACCAAATGGGGCCAATGGGAGAGGGGGAGGGGAATATGGGAGAAGACCAAGCGTATTTAATAGAAGCTGGGGTCAGTGAGGGTGGGTGGGACAAATTTATGAGCTGTACAGAAAGCAGAAACAATACAAGTACAGTTGGAAGGGAGCCGCTGGAAGCCACGCTCCAGAAAATTTGGTTTTATGCAGCACTCAGTTGCAGAGCGGGAGCTGAGGTAACCAATCTGAGCCAGAGAAGCAGGTAGCCAATGAATTTGCCATTCTCCGGTGCCGGTAATCTTATCTTAGGTATGGTTCTGGAGCTGGTGGGTCATTGAAGAAGGTGCGGCCAGCTGAGGTGAAGCCATGCCATCACCACCGGTCGGGCTTGCTTGACAGGATAGGGACTTGGACCTGGAAGAGGGAGAGGGAGAAATTGTTAAGCTACAAATAGGCAGAACTCATAGGACTGGCACTTAGTTAAATCAGTGGAAGGGGTTGGAGTATACAGTGGGCACACTGAATGGGGAAGAGAGTAGTATGAAGAGACAGGGTGGGGAGGGGGTCCCTGCTGTTTTGCTTAGCCATGGGTGCCAAGATTAATGAACAGTCCAAGGCAGGGTGGGGTGTGTAAAAGCAGATAGTCAAGAGTTAAAGAGCTAATTAAAGCAGCTGGTGCTAAATTAAGACAGACTGCAGCCAGAGAGTGTGGGGGTAGGACAAAGTTGAATCAAGGACAAAGGCAGGTCTTAGGCCACTGAATTAAATCAGACTGCAGTCAGAGAGTGGAGGTGGGTAGGACATAATGAAGTCTAAGCAAGGGTAAGTTTCAGGCCTGGAGAGGCAGGTACATCAGAGAGAGGGACAAGGCTTGTGGATGTAGATGGGAAGGGAAGAGAGAGGAAAAATTGCAGGCAAGAGACAGTGAGAGCAGATGTTCGAGAAGCAGGGCAAATAAGACAAGCACAGTGCTAGCTCTTGTGGAAACAATTTTCAGAAAGCAGGGTAGTTAACTGGCAAGCATCAGTATAATTTTATTAAGCAATAAAAGGCTGGTAAAAACATTTTGTTTTAGACAGATGGCAGTACAATATACTAGCAAACAACATAAACTTAGTGCTACTCTTGTGGAAGCAATTTTCAGAAAGCAGGGTAGCTAACTGGCAAGCATCAGCATAAATTAACTAAGCAATAAAAGGCAGGTAATAACTTTTTTTTCTAAAACCTGATGGTGGTATAATATACTAACAAGCACATCATAAATTAATTAGGCAGCAACAGGCTGGCAGATACTATCTACTAATTTATGAGCTGTACAGAAAGCAGAAACAATACAAGTACAGTTGGAAAGGAACCACTGGAAGCCATGCTCCAGAAAATGTGGTTTTATGCAGCAGTCAATTGCAGAGCAGGAGCTAAGGGAGCCACAAATAGCAGTCCAATATGGAGAAGCAGGAAGCCAATGTATTTGGCATTCTCTGGTGCCAGTAATCATACCTTAGGTATGGTTCTGGAGCTGGCGGGCTGCTAAAGAAGGTGCAATCGGCTGAGGTGAAGCCATGCCATCACCGCAGATCAGGCTTGCTTGTCCAGATAGGGACTTGGACCTTAGGTATGGTCCTGGAGCTGGTGGGACATTGAAAAAGGTATGGTCCTGGAGCTGGAAGGCTGTTGAAGAAGGTGTGGTGTGCTGAGGTGAAGCCGTGCCATTGCCACAGGTCAGGCTTGTTTGTCCAGATAGGGACTTGGACCTTAGGCATGGCAGGCTGAGATGAAGCCTTGCTATCACCACAGGTCAGGCTTGCTTGCCCAGATAGGGACTTGGACCTTAGGTATGGTCCTGGAGCTGGCAGGCTACTGAAAAAGGCATGGCCAGCTGAGGTGAAGCTGTACCATCATCGCAGGTTGGGCTTGCTTGCCAAGCTAAGGACTTTTACCTTTGGTATGGTTCTGGAACTAGTGGGCCATTGAAGAAGGCACAGCTGGCTAAGGTGAAGCCATGATGTCACCGCAGGTCAGGCTTGCTTACCAGGATAGGGACATAGACCTTAGATATGGTTCTGGAGCTGGTGGTCATTGAAGAAGGCACAGCCAGCTGAGGTGAAGTCGTGCCATTGTTGCAGGTCAGACTTGCTTGCCAGGATAGGGACTTGGACCTTAGGTATGGTCCTGGAGCTAGTGGGCCATGGAAGAAGGCATGGCCGGCTGAGGTGAAGCCTTGCCATCACCACAGGTCAGGCTTGCTTGCCCAGATAGGGACTTGGACCTTAGGTATGGTCCTGGAGCTGGGAGGCTATTGAAGAAGGCACGGCCAACTGAGGTGAAGTTGTACCATCATCGTAGGTTGGGCTTGCTTGCCCAGCTAAGGATGTTTACCTTGGGTATGGTCCTGGAGCTAGCGGGCCATTGAAGAAGGCATGGCTGGCTAAGGAGAAGCCATTCTGTCACTGCAGGTCAGGCTTGATTGCCAGGATAGGGACATAGACCTTAGGTATGGTCTTGGAGATGACAGGCAATTGAGGAAGGTGCAGGTGGCTGAGGTGAAGCTGTGCCATCACTGCAGGTTGGGCCTGCTTGCCCAGGTAGGGACTTGGACCTTGGGTATGGTCCTGGAGCTGGTGGGCCATTGAAGAAGGCACAGCCGGCTGAGGTGAAGTTGTGCCATTTTCGCAGGTCAGGCTTGCTTGCCAGGATAGGGACTTGGACCTTAGGTATTGTACTGGAGCTGGTGGGCCGTTGAAGAAGGTGTGGGCAGCTGAGGTGAAGCTGTGTCATTGCCACAGGTCGGGCTTGCTTGGCCAGATAGGGACTTGGACTGTAGGTATGGTCCTGGAGCTGGCGGGCCATTGAAGAAGGCATGGCTGAGGTGAAGCCATGCCATTGCTGCAGGTCAGGCTTGATTGCCCGGATGGGGACTTAGACCTGGAAGAGGTAGAAGATAAAACAAGTAATGATTCAAATTAACAGCTAACAATGGAAAACTACTGTCACTTGGCTTAGAAAAATTACCTACAGAGGGTATAATGCCCACAGACTGTAGCTTTGAGCATCATGAAGGGTCACAAAATAGTGTCTCCCAAAGTTTCCTTTCAGCTTTACTTGGAAAAAAGGGGAAAAAAGTAATTATAATTGTTGGGGGAGAAGATAAAGCGGAATCCAAAACAAGCTTCAGAAGAATTCCACTCAACCCCTAAAAAGACAATTCCAAATACAAAAGAGATCTTTTTTATAAGATATTTCTTTTATTTTTCAATTCAGTCATCTCTTAATTGATTCAGTTTCTCGTCTCAAATAGTTGTTTTTAAATGGTTCCAAAAGAATTGTCCATTTGTCTCTCATATAAAAGTTTTTTTATAAGGCTCCGTAAATATTTTCCATTTATAACGCTTCAGAACAACTTAGTTCCTTCATCAGACAAATGCCTATATCATAATGTATACTTCACCTTCCTCCAAAGTTCAAATTATTTCAAATCTGTAAAGACAGATATACAAATACTTCAATAACTACATCATAAAGAATATCCTCCCTTGTAAATTCCAAATAATAATAAATATCAATAAACAGGGGGAACCAACCTGTATATTGATATATAAAAGTAACATTCCTAAAATGGGTTCATTTTGTGATGGCTTCCACTGGTCTTAACTAGTTGAAAATACTTGACTGAAGTAAGCAGATCAGAGTATAAATGTGGGATGGAGGGGGTCCAAGGAGAAAACTTTTTTTCTCTCTAACGTCTCATACTCTAATAGAAAGAACAAAAAAGAATCATTTAAAAAAACATTTTAAAAGATTCCATAGTTTTTGGATGAAACAATTATTTGACAATATTATATTAGTTTCCATAACTTTCTTTTACCTTTTTTATCCAAACTGATTCAACAATAATCCCTTCAAAACAGCTCTGAATCTCCTCTAAATGGGGAAGAACACATAAAATAGCACTTAAAGTGTTATATTTCAATAGGCATCAATATACCTCAGTACATGCTTCTTTACATAAATAGAAGTTTTAAGTTTAAATTACCTAGTATCAATGTCTCTATCTCTTCCTGTTCAAGAGCTCGACGTTAAAGACCAAAAACGTCCGCAGTGCGGCCGCCATGCGAGTGGACACCAGAACAATCTATCTGCTACATTTACCTTCTTTCTGAAGGATAAAGAAGGGACCGGGCCATCAGGTAAGCACGTAAAGCTTGCTGATATCGCACTGTGACAAACCCCGAGTGGCCCAGTTCCTAAAAGGAAAACCACCGAAAGAGAGAAGATCTCTTTTAAACAGATGGCCCTCTTCAAAGTTTAACAATGTTATTGCTGATCCTAGGTCAAATCAAAAACTGACGTGAAAGATGATAATACCTAAATGAATTATAGTGAAGTTATTACAAATAGTATTCAAATGAAAAGAATAGTCTGTCCCTCATAGGTTCGAAGTGTCTGGATTAAGTACGACTTAACAGAATGGGGGGTAGAAGGGGGGGGGGAGGTGTGTTCAAAGTAATATGACAGAAATGGGGATAAACATTATGAATAACTATAATTTATATTGGATCCAATAGAATCAGTAACAGCTACAACTCAAAAGGAATGACAATAGACATACATATGAAAACAGTGTCCATATCACAACACAAGAGAAATGGAAAATTAATTACTGATTTATATCACAAAGAAATAGCAAGAAATACATTATTACACTCACAGAGTTTTCACCCTTGGAACCTTAAAAAGACCATCCCCTATGGACAGATGCTAAGAATGAAAAGGAACAGTGGGACTACAGCAAGATATGAAGCTAATCTGGCAGACTTAACACAGAGATTTGAAAATAGAGGCTACACGACAGATACCTTAGAATGAGCAAAATTGAAATGTGCACAGAAAGAAAGACAAGATTTATTTCAGCCAACAGTTTCTGATACTAATTGTAAAAATACCATCACCATGGCAACTCAGTTTTCAGAAAACTTTGTAAAGATTAAGAATGTGATTATGAGAAATTGGAACATCCTACAGGCAACAGAAACCAGTGCCCTTATTTTCCAAAACAAACCCATTGTTACAGCTAAAAAACAATTACACTCAGAAATAAATTAGTTAAAACATTTGAACAAACAACCATCACCAACTACATGGTTAGATAGAGACATCAAGGGATTTTTTATGTGTGGAAATTGCACACACTGTAACAGTGGCATTAAGACAAAGAATATTAAAAGCACACAGAATGATAAAACATATGAAATTAGAAGTCTTATCACTTGCAATTCTGACTTCGTTGTTTATTGTATCTTATGCCCCTGTTCTATGTATTATATAGGTGAAACCACATGACTCCTCAAACAGAGGATTATGGAGCACAAAAGCTGCATTAGAAGGGAGCAATCCCCTTTAGCAAGACATTTTTTTGGAAGCGCATCATCAAGTTTCAGCTCTAAGATGTTTTGGACTTGAGAGAGTATTACCACCATAAGGAGGGGGCGGTAGAGAGTCCCTTCTGTTAAGGAGAGAGGCATGGTGGATTTTCACCATAAGGACTCACAAAAAGAGATATGGACTCAATGAAAATCTTGTTTGGACAACTTTCGAATAATGGGACATTTAGCACTTGTGTTGTGATATGGACACTTTTTTCATATGTATGTCTGTTATCATTCTTTTTGAGTTGTAGCTGTTACTGATTCTACTGGATCCAATATAAATTATAGTTATTCATAATGTATATTCCCATTTCTGTCATATTACTTTGAACATACCTCCCTCCTTCCCTTCTCCCACCCTTCCATTAAGTCATATTTAATCTGGATCTTTTGTGATTTCCACAACACTTCAGTCCTATGAGGGACAGACTATTATTTTCATTTGAATACTGTTTGTAATAACTTCACTATAATTCATTTGGGTATTATCATCTCCCATGTCAATTTTTGATTTGACCTAGGATAAGCAATAACATTGTTAAACTGTGAAGGGGGCCATCTGTTTAAGAGAGGTCTCTCTGTTGGTGGTTTTCCTTTTAGGAACTGGGATGATTGGAGTTCATCACAGTGTGATGGCAGCAAGCTTCACGTGCTTACCTGATGGCTTAGCCCCTTCTTTATCCTTCAGAAAGAAGGTAAATGTAGCAGATAGATTGTTCTGGTGTCCACACGCATGGCAGCCACACCACGGGCATTTTTGGTCTTTAGCTTCGAGCTGTTGAACAGGAAGAGATGGAAACATTGATACTAGGTAATTTAAACTTAAGACTTCTCTCTATTTATGTAAAGATGCCCATACTGAGATATATTGAGGCATTTTGAAATATAACACTTTAAGCACTATTTTATATGTTCTCCCCCATTTAGAGGAGAATCAGAGCTGTTTTGAAGGGATTATTATTGAATCAGTTTGGATAAGAAAGGTAAAAGAAAGTTATGAAAACTAATATAATTTGTTAAATAATTGTTTTCATCCAGAAACTATAGAATCTTTAAAAATGTTTTTTTAAAATTACTCTTTTTCATTCTTTCTATTAGAGTGTGGGGCATAAGACAGAAAAAAGTTTTCTCCGTGGACCCCCCATCCCACATTTATGCTCTGATCTGCTTACTTCAGTCAAGTATTTTCAACTAGTTAAGACCAGTGGAAGCCATCACAAAATGAATCCTTTTTAGGAATGTTACTTTTGTATATCAATATACAGGTTGATTCCTCCTGTTTATAGACACTTATTAATATTTGGAATTTACAAGGGATGATATTGGTTATGATGTAGTTATCGAAGTATTTGTATATTTGTCTTTACAGATTTGAAATAATTTGAACTTTGGAGGAAGGTGAACTATACATTATAATATAGGCTTTTGTCTGATGAAGGAACTAAGTTGTTCTGAAACATTACAAATGGAAAATATTTATGATGCCTTATAAAAAAATGTTTATATGAAAGACAAATGGAAAATTCTTTTGGAACCCTTTAAAAACAATTATATGAGACAAGAGAAACTGAATCAATTAAAGGATGACTGAATTGAAAAAAGAAATATCTTAAAGGAAAGATCTTTTTTGTATTTGGAATTATCTTTTTAGGGGTTTAGTGGAATTTGTTCTGAAGTTTGTTTCGTGCATCATGACCCACTGTCAGCCACTTTTTCCCCCTGAGGGAAATAGTTTTTCAGCGCAAGTCTCTACAGTTGTCCATATTTGTACTATATTTAGAATGCATTATTTATAGACACATAGTAACATAGACAATGGCTGCAGAAAAAGACCAATGTTTATGATTATGCTCTGTTGATGTACTGTATTGCTGTATAGGACTACTATTTTTGTAATGCTCTTTATTACTATTTATTTTTTTCTCTTGTACTATTTTTCATACCTTTCATTCCCAGGATGCATCTGGAAACAAGCTGTTATCAGCTCAGTATGTTGTGACTGGTAAAACTTTTGAAATTAAATAAATCAATAAATGCATACGTACATAAGCACATCAATATTCACACATGTATTGTGCATCAGAAACGATAGCATGCTAATTAACACGTTGTGCTAAAGTCTGTGCAATGTACTGTCTGCATTCAGATATGGGGTCCTCTGCATTTTTAAGGCTTGATAACATATTTTCCTCTACTCAGTCTGGCTTCATATATGGATATTTAACCACCACAGCACCAATGAAAGTAAAGAATGACATACTCTTTTCTGTGTATAGAGGCCATCATACAGTGTTAGTTTTTATGTACCTATCCAAGGCTGCTGATTTCAGCAGATCACAGTTTCTTCCCTGATGAACTCAACACCAGCAGTATCAAGTAGGCCTCCATTAGATGGTTCATCAACCAACTATCAGAAGAATAAAATGGCTCACTATTTATGGTATAATATCATGTCTGACCTGAACGAACTATTTCTAGATGTATCTCAACGGTTTATCTTTGAGGCACTGCTTTTTCTCTGTTTGTCAATTATTTTACTGCACATTCTTCCATGCAAATTTATGTGCTTTAGATAAATGGGGTTGCCAATAAATGGCAACCAGAATTGTCTGATGGCATTCCTGAAGAAATGGAGGAGGATCTAGTGGCATGGGGGTGGGGGGGGAGAATGAGAGAATAGGCAGTATAGAGGGAAGGGGTGGAGCTTGGTGTGGTCAAGATTGACAGGTAGAAGAAGGGGAGGGCACAGGTGATGTCATGAGTGACAGGTGCAGGTGAATGACATGTACACCTGTGGGATTACAGGATTGGCCCAGGGATGTGGCCTGGAGGGATCCTTGCCAGGGGTCCTTTGGGGGTTTATAAACCCAGGTCTAGGAGCCTTCTCCCTCTTTCTGCTGGGATTTTCTGTTTTGATCTCAGCACAGCATTTGTCAATTTTTGTGGCTTATTTGTACCACTAGGTAAGGTATTGCAACTCTGGGGCCTGGGCCACCAGGCCCTGAGGGTTTTCTGTAGCTGAGTTTGCTATATTATGAAGGTAAATGGTGATAGCAATCTGTATTTCATTCATCTTACTGGCTTATTTTTATTTTGTTCTATCTCTGCTGGTAAGAATATAGGAATGTTAGAGTGTTTTTTTTTGGAGAATTTGAATGTTAAAGGGCCTCGTGGGGTAGGCTGGCAGTGTGGGCAACCACACGGCTTACTAGGTTTAGCAGCATAAAATTGGTAGCCTGGCTTCATTTGCAGGAGGGGGTTACAGATGTATATTAGAGCAAAGAAAAACAAAACCAAATGAAGGAAATTATGTGTTTTTTAATTTTTAAATAATGTACTAATTGGTATTGGGTGTTTTTTCTGCCCAGTGAAGAGAAGACTGCAGTGAGTTGTAGCAGGGAGGAACAAGCTGCAATTTGTTGGTGGTTTTTGTGTTTGCTCGATGGTTTTCTTTTAGCATTAGTAACTGACCGAGGAGGTTTTCTAATCCAGGATACACTCTTTGCTGGTACAACTTTGCAGGGGCCACATGGCTGCAAGAGGAACACTCGTTCCAGGAAGAGGTCTAACTGACTACTCGCATTGAGCATGAGGGGTTTGGAGGGGCCTGAAGGTGATGGTGACACCCCCCTGAAGGTTCTTGGGTAGTGCCTTGAAGCCCAGGTTTTTTTGTGGCCTGTTTGTTCCTGGGAGTACAGAAGCATGCATGGGTATGTGGCAGATGGGCATGGGCCCTCGGTGGTTGGAGTGCCAGAAGCAGGTGACTGGGAATGTGCACTTGGAGCATGCTGCCGGGGGGGAACAGGAGGCTGAGAGTTCATTCTGTGAGCAGGAGGTGGGTGCTTGCAAGCCTTTATGGGGACACAGTGGCTCGTGGCCCAGCAGTCACATGGAGGAGAGTGGCATCATCCAGTTTCACCTGTTTTCTTGGTGGCGATATGGGGAAGAGGATTCACTGCAGAGAGGGAGGTTGGGGGTCTATGGACTGCACAGTGAGCCCCCTTTGAAGCACGGCCATGTGGCATGGAGTCTGACATCATCACAATGTGGCCTGCAGGAGGCCTGGCGCACATGAGCGAGTTTAGAGGGGAGGGACAAGAGGCACCTGTGCATGACATTCCAAATGACACATTTTCAAAATAAAAAAGGAGAAAGAGGGGAAAAAGGAAATACAAGGAAGCAAGCTAAAAGGACTGAGAGGAGAAGATCTCCTGCCCAGCAGTACAAGTTTTCACAGTTTTAGGAGTGAGGACCTGCTAGAAGGCAGCACGCTAGGCCTCCATTAGAAGGAACACTTTTCTAGGATCATCTTAGGGCCTGTTGAATCATCAACTTGGGGGATGAAACTAAAATAATAATTTTTATGACTGAACAGCACAGAACTGGTGCACATAGGGTTTACTGTTTTTTTTTTTACTGGAGCGTGGCCCAATTTAAGGGGTCAACCAGGCACATGAGGGCAGGTCCTGGGCTGGGAGGAGGGGACCAAGTGGGGACCCTGGATCCAGGGGAATAAGGACACAGCCCGGGCTGAGAACATGGGACCACTGTGCCAAAAATGGAGAAAGGTCCAGGCTTGGAGGGAAGAGTAACAAAAATTAAAAAAGAAGGACATTTTTGGTGTACCAACATGGGGATGCTAGCGGGGTCCTCTGGTAAGACATATATTGCACACATGAAGGTCAGGGGGCACCTTCTAGACCTAGGGAATGCATGGGACAAAGGAGGGGGCAAGTTGTCAACATTATATCGCATTATGGCAGCATAAGATGGTGAACATATGGATGTATGGGGCACCCTCTGGTCCTCAAACAGGGGGATGAGTGAGGGGGCAGATGTGCCTGCGTGTTTATTGCATTTTTACAAGGTTAAGGTTGTCAGAGCTCTCATGAAGTAGGGGCGGCTGGGGGGGAATAAAGGACTGACCAGATTTTGTTTCTCATTCCCCTATTTTCTTGTATAGCATTTTTTTCAGGAATGGCACCCAAGAAGCAGCCCACACCATCTTCCAGTTCTCAGCTATGCTTGGAAGCAGCAGCATTAATGGGTAAGAAGACAGAGATCATCGAGAGGGCCCAGAAGAGGGAAGAGGAGGAGGAGGAGGCAGCAGAGAGAAAAAGGAAGCAGCCAGTGGGACCCCGGAGCATGGAGGCAGGTGGGAAGTGGCCGAGGGGGCTAGCCTCCAGCCCAGAACTGGTCCCCCTCCCTGAACCCACAGCAGAACCTTTGGACCCGGACACAAGAGTGGGTAAGGGTGCAGGTGATCCATCAGGAAAGGGCATCCTTAAAGATTATATGGCAGGTTTGTTGGTAGAGATGGGAGAAAAGATTTGGACACAATGGAAAAATCTTGATGAGTTTAAGTAGGAAAAGGGGAGAGGCAGGAGGGTGAGGGTAGGGCAGGTGTGGGGAGAAAGCTTTACAATGTTCCACCAGGGTTCTCTTTGGAGGACCATGTACCGGCCTCCATCAATGGCAAAATCAGGAAGGGAGAATATGTGGACATATTTGGCCTATTAGACAAAAAGACAGCCAAATAATATGAACAAAAAGAAATGGTAGGAAAATCAGAAATGACAGTGGCACTGGCAGTGGTAGGCCATAAAGAGGAAGAAGTCAATTACAAAGGAAATAATTTAGACACATGACAGGTGGGATTTTTGATATACAGTGCCATTTTACTAGAAAAACAGCCAGAGTTGGCCATTTCACTGCTGACCTACATGGCCATAATTAGGGACGCTTATAAGGCCCAGAAAGGTTATGGATGGTTGGAGTATAATGAGGCCTTCTAGCAGCAGATGGCTGTGAGGGGTGACCTACGGTGGGACTGTAGGCACTCTGAGTTATGGGTCAGAACCTTATGCAGCCAGTTGGGGGTGGCATCAGAGGGGACCAAGAAGGCAGTGGCACGGGTGGGGACAAATCTTGCTGGGCATACAACAGAGCTGTGTGCACCTGGACCAACTGCAAATTTAAGCACATTTGCTCAAAATGTGGGGGGCAGCATCTAGTAGTGAAATGCAGGAGGAACAACGAGCACTCTGGGGTGGAAAAGCGGTCAAGAACAGCCTTTTTGAGGGGCACAAGGGGGGAGAGGGAACTGTAGTAGATATGGAAATAGAGGATGGGGCTTGGGAACAGAGGTGGGTAAAATTCCAGCTATGGGTGGAACTGAGAACCGGGGGACAGGAGCCCTGGGATGGGGTTTCCCATTGCCTAGGACTCCTATCAGGGCTGAAATAGTGGAAGCATGGGCAGCAGGATACCTGGATCAGTAGCAAGGGGTGATGCTGAAGGAGGGTTTTACAACAGGTTTTGCATTAGCTTTTCATGGGATTAGGAGAGGGGCGAAGGTGAGGAAATTGGCTTCGATAAGAGGGAGGGAGGACATAGTTCACAAGAAAATCTTTAAGAAGAAAAAGGCAGGTAGGGTGGAGGGGCATTTCACAAGCCCGCCATGTGGTCAATTCTGCATCTCCCCTTTGAGATACCCATCTCCAGCCAGGGGTAATGGTCAGATGTCTCCCAGGTACATCAGCATGGAGAGACACTGACCGCATTGCAAAAATTGTTCACAAAGCAGGAGAAAACATTGATGTCCTAGTACACATAGGGACTAATGATCTCACCAGCCAGTCAGTTGTGGAGACCAAGGAACATCTGACCAGGCTGGGTGACAAACTATCATCTATTTCGTCTGCATCTCCTTCTCTGAGATCCTGCCAGTCTGGGAGAGGGAGCAGATGGACAGAAGGTCAGAGAAGGGGAGATAGGGAGCTAAACATCTGGCTCAGGGCTGGTGCCAGTGAAAAGGACACAGATTTGTAGGGAACTGGCAACAGTTCTGGAAGCGAAAGTTCTTTAAATTTGATGGACTGCATCTGATTAAGGAGGAGTCAGTGCATTGGGGCAGAGCGTTTGGCGTCTTTGCAGAATATTTAAACTAGCAAATGGGAGAGGGTGCAGCACCCCATCGTCGAATGGGAAGAACACCCCTCCCCTCAGCTAGTGGTCAAACAGGGATTCAGCATGTTTGGTCATTTGCATCACACTATAGAAGAAAAAGGTTTGTCTCCCACACGATGCACAGGTAATGCTAAACCTCACCCAACAACCAACACACCAAAATCTGGCCAATGGAAAATCATGTACACACATGCTCACAGCCTGGAAATAAGATCCCAGACCTGCAGGCAATAATGTCAGAGGCTAAACTGGACATAGTAGCAATTAGTGAGACATGGTTTACCAGTAACCACAGGAGACTTCAGTACCTGGCCTGTATTGTTCAGAACAGACTGAGGTGCAAAAAGGGGGAGGTGGCCCTGTATGTCAATGAAAATATCAAAGCTACAGAAATTCAGAATACACATAAGGAGCCAGAAGAACTGTGGGTCACTCTGGAAACAGGAAATGGGACAGCCATAAGAACTGGGGTTGTCTACAGGCCCCCAGACCAGGGGAGGACATAGACACATTACTGTTAGAAGATATACAAAACATGACAGCTAAAGGAGGTTCTGATAATGGGAGACTTCAACATGCGGATACAGATTGGTCAATAGCAGCAGGAACATCTGCCAGAACTAGACACATAGTGGATTCCCTGCAGGGAGGGCCTCAAACAACTGGTACAGCAACCCACAAGAGACAGGGCTATCCTAGATCTAGTACTGACTAACAAGGAAGGGATCACAGATCTCAGGTAGAAGGTCACCTGGGGCCAGTGACCATCACATGGTATGGTTCAATTTGGCTACTACATCTAAATCATCCCATTCCAAGGCAAAAATATGGGACTTCAGAGGAGCTGACTTTGATAAGATGGCCAACAGAGTTAAGCTAGCCCTGGCAAAAGAAACACAGGTGAGGGGTACAGACAAAGTGGGCAAGCATTAAGGATGCAGTACTTGAAGCAACATCCCATTGTGTTAGACAGAAAAGGAAGTGCAAAAGAAGAAGGAAACCACTTTGGTTCTCAAATACAGTAGCAGAAAAGGTCAGAGCCAAAAGGCTGGCTTTCAAGAAATATAAAGAACACAGCAGGATGAAGATTGGGAGGCATACCAAACTGCCCTAAGGGAAGCAGGGAAGGCAGTAAGGCAGACAAAGTCCCAAACTGAGGAAACACTATACGAACAGTAAAGAAGGTGACAAGACTTTCTATAGATACATTAGTGAAAGGAGAAAGTCCAGAGAGGGTGTGCTAAGCTAATGGAGAAAGGGAGCATGTGAGGAGGAGGACCCTGTAAAGGCATCTATCCTAAATAGAATTCTTTTGCTCAGATGTTACTGAAGAGAAGGTAGGGCAGGGCTCACAGCTCAGGCATCATGGACACAGGGGAAGGGAGGTGAGCACTACTCCCTTCACAAAAGAAAGGGTCCTACAAGGGATTGCTAAGCTCAGGGTGGATAAGGCAATGGAACCTGATGGCATACATCTCAGAGTACTAAAGGAGCTAAAGGTGAAACTAGCAGAGCCATTAGCAGAACTGTTTAGTGAGTCTCTGAGCACAGGAGAGGTCCCAGAAGACTGGAGAAGGGCTCATGTGATCCCGCTCCACAAGAGTGGTAGCAGGGAGGAGACGGGGAACTACAGACCAGTCAGTCTTACCTCAGTAGTGGGCAAGATTATGGAGGCACTCCTTAAGGAAAGAATAGTGCAACACCTGGAATCCATAGGAGCACAGGATCCAAGACAGCATGGGTTTACAAAAGGAAGGTCCTGTCAAACTAATCTCATAGATTTCTTTGACTGGGTAACCAGAGTGGTGGACCAAGGGGGAGCAGTTGATGTCACCTACCTTGACTTCAGCAAAGCTTTTGACACTGTTCCACATAGAAGATTGATAAATAAGCTGGGTAGGCTCGGGGTGGGTCAGAAGTTGGTCAACTGGGTGGCAAACTGGTTGATGGGCAGAAAACAGAGAGTGGTGGTAAATGGTATACAGTCAGAAGAGATGCAAGTCACAAGTGGGGTACCTCAGGGATCAGTTCTGGGGCCAGTCCTCTTCAACATCTTCATTCGTGACCTTGCAGATGGACTAGAGGGTAAGGCTTGTCTGTTTAGATGACACCAAGATCTGCAACAGAGTAGATGATCCAGATGGGGTGGGCAGAATGAGAACAGATCTGGATAAACTAGCAAAATGGTCGGAAGAGTGGCAACTGGGATTTAATGCAAAGAAGTGCAAAATCATGCACATAGGGAAGAGAAACCCTGAAGCCACCTATAGGCTGGGAGGAGTTGCTAGCAGTCACAAAGGAAGAAGGGACTTAGGCATCATCATCACTGATGACCTGAAATCATCCAAGCAGACCTCTAAAGCAGTAGGTAAGGCTAGGGGTGTTGGGGTGTATTAGTAGGGGTATCATAAGTCGTAAGAGGGAGGTAATAATCCCTCTTTACAAGACACTGGTTAGGCCCCATCTGGAGTACTGGCAGTATTGGAGGCCACACCTTCACAAGGACATTAACCAAATTGAGGCAGTCCAGAGAAGGGCAACACAAATGGTGCAGGACTGCATCAGAAGACATATGAGGACAGATTAACAGAACTCAATATGTATACCCTTGAGCAAAGGAGGAAGAGAGGTATGATCAAGGCATTCAAACACCTTAAGGGCATTAAAAGGTGAAAGAGTCTAACATGTTTAAATATAAGAAAAATAGCAGGACAAGAGGACACAGCATGAGATTAGAGGGGGCCAGTTGGGGGAATGTGAGGAAGTTCTTTTCACAGAAAGGGTGGTGGATGCATGGAATGGCTTACCACAAGAAGTGGTGGCTATGAATACAGTGCAGGCTTCAAACAGGCATGGGATAGGCATAGGAGCAATACAAATGACTATGAATAGATAGGCCACTGACAGAGCAAAGGCCGATGGCACATTTATAAGGTAGAAAAAGAAATGGGCAGACTGGATGGGCCTTGCGGTCCTTATTTGCCATCAACTTCTATGTTTCTATGTAGAATAGTCCCCAAGAAACAGCCGAGAGAATACCGCCTGATTCACCATTTGTCTTATCCTGAGGGTTCGTCCGTGAATGATGGCATAGCTGGGGAACACAGCACCATATCCTATGTATCATTGGATTCAGTGGTGCTGCTAATTAGAGCACTGTAAGGGGGCTGGTTAGCCAAAATGGACATCAAGTCCACCTTTAGACTGCTGCCGGTACATCCCGAGGACTGGGATTTGCTGAGTTTCCAGTTCGATGGGGGGATTTATATTCATAAGGCCATGCTGATGGGGTGCTCAGTGGCATGCTCCACTTTTGAGGCTTTTAGTACGTGGGTACAGTGGGTGTTTGGGCACAGTTATGACCACAGAAGAGTGGTACACTACATTGCTGATTTCTTTTTGATGGGGGAAACTAAGAGGGAGGTGCAGAGGATGTTGCAGGATTTCCAGCTTATGTGCGAGACAATCAGAATCCCTTTAGCAGAAGAAAAGACAGAAAGGCCGGTCAGGGTGTTGGAATTTTTGGGGATTGAAATAGATACAGTAGGAGAATGTTTCAGGTTGCCCCAGGGCAAAGTACGGCAGCTAAGGAGCTGCTGGGACAGGTGTTGGGCAGAAGGAGGTGCCTTTGGTGTTAGCATAACAATTACTTGGGCATCTGAATTTTGCCTGTAAGGCAATCGGTCAAGGCAGGGTATTTGGGGCATGCCACAGGGAAGGCTAAGAGCAGCATCATTGGGTGGACATTAACAAAGGGGTAAGGGAAGACCTTGGGGTACCGGACACCTTTTTTGCCAATTACAATGGGGTTACTTTTTGGCAAGATGAATGGGTGGACAGTGACACCCTACAATTATATACAAACACATCAGGGGCTTTGGGCATGGGAGCATATTGCAGGGGTGGATGGATTTCCGAGGCTTGGCTGGGCAGCTGGGGGGCCAGGGGACTGCTAAAGGATATCACCTTGTTGGAGATCTTCCCCATTTGGGTAGTTCTAGTGGTGTGGAGTGGGGAGTTGCAGAACAAGAAGGTTTTGTTTTGGTGCGACAACAAAGGTGTGGTCATTAGCAGATGGAAGGAATCCATGAAAACGGTAACTCAGGTGATGAGACACCTGATGCTGCTGGGGCTACACTTGAACCTTACATTTAGAGCTAGGCATGTGGAAGGGGTCCAGAACAAACTTGCTGACAGCCTTTCACGTTTGCAGTTGGGCAGATTCAGGAGGCTGGCCCCTCAGATGGAAGTAATGAGAACATTGGTGCCAGGACAGCTGTAAGGAGTAGGGCGACAAGAGCCTGAATGTTGTACCAGAGCTCATAGTTGGCCAACACTCTGAAGGCTTACAAAAGGGCATGGGAAGCCTTCCAAGGGTTTTGATCTCAGAAGGGCATGATGCTAAGTCTGCCCGTCACCAAGGAGCAGATAATAAAGTTCATGGTGGATTGGTGGGGGAAGGGGGTGGCACATTCAACCATGGCAGTACAATTAGCCAGTAAAGGTCAGGTCTGTGGTACCTGGGGATGGCCTGAGCCAAACACCAGTAAGAGGGTAAGACACATGCTTTTAGGGTGGCAAAAAGGGCAGGCCCCACAGGCAGACTCCCATAGGCCCATTACGCCGGACATCTTAGCTGCAGTCCTGGGGGTGTTGGGCATCATTTGCAGTTCAGCTAATGAAGCCTGCCTTCTTAGGGCCAGTTTTACCCTAATGTACAAAGGGCCTTCCAGGTGGGGAGGTGATTCTCAAGAACAAAGGAGATATTGAGGGAGGCCTGCAGCTGGGTGATGTAACGTTCACCAGGAAGGGGCTATGCATTTGGTTGCAGTGTTTGAAAACAGACTAGATTGGATGTGGGGCTCAAGTGCAGATTAAATGAACAGAGGGATCAGGCATGTGCAGTAAGGGTCATGGAGAACTACCAGGCCATCCGTCCTATGGGCGCAGGCCCTTGATTTTGATGTGGCAACTGTAGGTTGGTGACTTGTTACTAGGTGGGAGGAGTCCTGAAAAAGGTATTGGCATTTCAAAGGCATGACCCAGCAGAATTCAGCACTCATTTATTCAGGATAGGGGAGGCCTCTGCTTTGGCCCAGGAGGAGGGATTGGCAGAGGAAATCAAAGAGCTAGGTTGATGGTGATCCACCTGTAAGCATTATGTCAGACCCTGAATTGACTGTGTTTTTGTGTTTCCTTGTGTCAGCAGGTGCAAGCAGGAGAAGGACCATGTGGATTGTGAGGCATTCCTACATATACTGGGCTAAGAGACACACACAGCAACTGGCCAAGGGGGCAGGGAATACATGAAAGGACTCAGAAGCCCTCAGGTCCACTGGAAAGGGGTCCGGGGTATGTGTTGAGCCCAGTTGCTTCCTTTAGTAGAAGAGCTTAGACTTGCTTGGGGTAAACTGGATATCATAGTTATCCGCCATTGGGGTAATGACCTGGGAATGGTGCCATGGGGAGCCTTGTTGCAGATGGTTAAGGCTGATTTGCAGACTATAAAAAACTGGTGGCCAGGGGTTGAGGTAGTGTGGTTGGAAATTATATCCCGGCAGGTATGGTGACGTGCATTAAGCATTGGGGCGATTGAAAGGGCCCACCAGAGGCTAAACAGATGGATGGCTGGTTTTATGAGGAAGCTACATCTTACATAAAGGGATAACTTTTGATAAACTTAATTTGTATGGGGACGGGATTCATCTCTTGAACATGGGGATGGCTTGCTTTTTGTTACCATTTTAGCAGTTGGAGGCAGCTAGGTTGAGGAGTGGCTAAATGACCCCACAAGTGGGGATGCCCCACCATCAAACACAAGCTGGAGGTGGGGACTAGTTGAAAGGGATTCAGTGGAAGGAGGGAAGGGCATAGAGGGCAAAGGGGGAAGCAGTTGGGGGGGAGGTTACATGAGCTGGGGCAGTGCACCTGCATGTGATTAGAAGGGGTGTGGCAGTTATAGAAAGGCTAGGGGTTGGGTTTATGGCATCTGGACCTAGCATAAGTAAAGTGTAGAGAGTACTGGTTGATGGTGATGGGGGGTTGATGAAGCACCTGGACCCCGAGAAGGAAGGAATGGAAGAGATGAAGAACTGGACCGGCTGCAGAATTCAATACAAGATTGAACTGGGGAAAGTTTATGGACAATAAATTAAAACAAACTGTTATGTTGATCAGATATGAGTAAGTTACATGTAATGTTATTTTTAGTGGTGTGAATAAATCAAATTGCCTTTCATTCACCCAAAACCTGTCTGGATGTTGAATAATTTCAGAAGGGATGGTCAGAAGACAAATGGGGTTGCCAATAAAAGGCAACCAGAATAGTCTGATGGCATTCCTGAAAAAATGGTGGAGATCTAGAAGCATGGGGGTGGGGGCAGGATAATGAGAGAATAGGCAGGGTAGAAGGAAGGGGTGGAGCTTGGTGAGGTCAGTATTGACAGGCAGGTAGAAGAAGGGGGGCACAGGTGATGTCATGATTGACAGGTACAGGTGAATGATGCTTACACCTGTGGGGTTAAAGGATTGTCCCAGGGATGTGGCCTGGAGGAGTTCTTGCCAGGGGTCTTTTTGGGGTTTATAAGACCAGGTCTAGGAGTCTTCTTCCTCTTTCTGCTGGGATTTTTTTGTTTCCCACTCACCCACCCACCCTGACAGCATGATGGCAAGAAGGGAGTCAAGCTATAAGGGAGAAGCTTGTGACAGGGTTTTTCCTGGGTGAACTGAGGATCCAGGGGCAGGTGGACAGTTCCTGACATATTGGAAGGTGGCTGAAAGAGCAAGGTTGGAAAAGAATTTGGGGGGAAGGGGAAGGGCATAGAGGGCTAAAGGAGGGCAGGTGATGGGGAGGTTACACAGGCCAGGGGCAGTGCACCTGGACATGATTAGAAGGGGGGGTGTAAGTTATAAAAGGGCTAGGGTCAGGTCTGTGGCATCTGGACCTAGCATAAGTAAAGTGTAGGGAGTATTGGTTGATGGTGGTGAGGGGGGTTGGATGACGCATCCGGACCCCGAGAAGGAAGAAACGGAAAAGGTGAAGAACTGGACTTGCTGCGGAATTCAATGCAAGATTAAACTGAAGAAAGTTTAGGGACAATAAATAAAAACAAACTGTTATGTTGGTGAAATATGATTAAGTTACATGTCATGTTATTTTAGTGGTATGAATAAATCAAATTGCCTTTTGTGCACCCAAAACCTGTCTGGACATTGAATCATTTCAGAACGGATGGTCAGAAGACAATACAGCCTTATATAATTGCCATCATAATGTGACTTATACTCTCCAATCAGATTTCCATATGACCAAAAATTGGTTGTTTCACAACAAACATTTGAATGTCAACAAGGCAAAAATTAGGATCTTTGGTGCACCCTCTAAAGTGAAGAAGACTGTAGACCAACTTGTAATCACAGCCATGGACACACTCCACATTGTAATCACAACTATGGAGACCCTCCCCACTGGGCAGTCAACTGTTTCCAATACAGTACCTGGATGCCTGCATAGGCCTCATGCTAAAACACAGTAAGAACATCAGCTACATTCTAGCAATTATCTTACTGTACAATGCCCCATGCATATGTATGTAGATGATACAGTCTTGTGTAATGGCTACCGTAATGTGACTTATAATATCCAGTCTGATTTCCACATGACCAAAAATTATTTTTTTGACAACAAACATGTTTTGCATGCCAGCAAAATAAAAACTGGGATCTTTAGTGCACTCTCTAATCTGAAGAAGATGTAGAACAAATTGTAACTACAACTATGGACCTCCCTCCCAACTGGGCAGTCAACTGTTTTAAATGTAGTATCTGGATGCCTGCCTAGACATCTTGCTATACTACAGTAATAACATCAGCTACATTCTAGCAACAGCTGGAGAGAGGATGAACACCTTATACCATTCCAAATGCAACCTTGGTCAATCAGCATGCAAACAAATGGTTAAAGTAGTACCGTAAAAATGTGCTAAAACATATGTTGTGCAGAGTGTTTTGATTTGTGTGTGTAGTCCTGACGTGTCCTTCCCTTTGTTTGCTATTAAGAGTTTTTTTTCTAAATTAGCCTGCTAGTTACATGGTAGTTTTATGTCCCATGGGGATCTCCATCTTAGTAAGGTTTATTGGTCTTCTTTTTCCTACAATGCCTCCTGTCCCATGTGACAGTGATGCATCCAGGACCACTGATTCACTAAGTACTAGCTAGAAGAGCCTGATGTTCTGGCCTCCACTAAATAGCTCTAATTCAATATTGTGTTTTCTGTATATGTGTCAGGTTTAGCTAGCAGGAGTAAATGTTTTGCATTTAAAACTTTTAATTTCAACAAACTGCACACAGCCATAAAAAGCATACAAATCACCCTAGGTCATCAATGCTATAATTAGTAGACTCTAGCTGTTTTCTTTCTTAACTACTCAGTTAGTCCTCAAGTATTTGCTAAACTGTAAATGTGGCCATTAGTGCTCACTGGATAAGGAAAGTTACTCAATATCACACTTTGCTGTTGTACAATTGACTCTAAACCAGTGCTAGCTGAATCCATGATACTGAATACATCACTGTCACATTGGGCAAGAGGCATTGTAGGAACAAGAAGACCAATAAACCAAGCTATAAGATGGAGATGCCCAGGGGCTATTAAACGACTGTAACACTAGCAGGCAAATTTAGAAAAAAAAACTCCTGCTAGCAGACAAAGGGAAAAATACACTAGGACTACACAAACAAATCAAATCACTCTGCACGACATAGGTTTTTTCAAATTCTGGCTGTACTCGTGATTTAGAAATGATCACCCTTTCTTGATTGTTGCAACTTTTCTGCCTCTACTGCAGTACTACATAATCTTGTTATGTTGTATAGATAGTTTTGTGGATATGTCTTTGCCTGTGGCCCTTGTACACACCATTGCTCTAACAGAGGTTAAACTGGCTGGGCCATTCAAACTGAAGTATTCATCATTGGATTACTTACTTATACAAGTAAGTTCATGAGTATGCAACTGAACACATCCAGTCTCTCCTCACAACACCATCATTTAATTATACCCTCCACTCACAGGACCTACTCAACTTTGTTGTACCCAAGGCTAGGAGAGACTACAGTAGGCGCTGAATATGCTTATCTAGTTTACCACTTACTGTTGGAATAAACTCCCACCTCACCACAGGGTCAATTAAGAGTTTTTCATCTTCAACAGGGAACTATTTGAGCAGCAGAATGTTTCTGCCTTTCTGTTTGCAACTAACCTGCTGCACAGTAGTCAGTGTTACCTATTAATTAGTTGCAGTTTGTTTCAGTTGGTGGAACTGTAAGACCTCTGCATGTTACAGCTGGCAAGTAAATGTAACTTTTTAATTAAGAACTTCTGGTTTTAAAATATATTTTCTTGGTGACTCAGTTTTGCATCCCAAACCCTGGATTCCAGGAGTGAAGGCCAGCAAAGGAGGACCAAAGAACAGGTAAAAGGAGATTGATTGCTTTACTATATGACAACTTTTTGGTGTTAAGAGGACTGAGCAAGTAGAGTCAAAGTAGGTGAGTAGAATGCAAAGGACAGCTGAGGCTCAGAGTCTCTTTACATCAGGGCCCTGTATCCTTGGGGTGAGGATGAACATACAAGAAAAAATTTCATTTCCACATATTGAAAGATGATTGCCTAGTCCTGCCACACCACTGCATCTGTTTTCCACAGATCCCTTCTCCTCTGATATCCCAGGCTTTACCATGGCCAGACAGTGCTTCCTTCATTCCTGCACATAGCCGCTGATATGTAGAAAGGAGGTCTTTTAAGAATAGATAAGGAGTCAGAGGCCAGCTCAGACCTCTCAGAGATCTGAGAGGACAACTCCCAAGACACAATACTTGTGGTGGGTGTTGGAGTGATAGAGGGCCTGAATGGATGGTATCAGAAAGGCAGGTGAGAACTGGAGCAAAACAAAGTTAATTCTTAGTTCAGCATATGCTCCCATTGACCCATAAAACACAACTAGACAGACACATTCCAAGGGTTGGAATTTGGCCAGGAAGTTATTATTTTAGGTTTCTCAACCATAGAAAAATGCTACCTTGCCAAACATTCTGCTGCTATTTTTGGATTGCATTTTACTGTACGTGCTCAGTAGCTAATGAGTTCTTGTTATGTTTCAGCTTATTCCCCATTGTTTCTTGCAAAACAAAACAAAAAAGCATCACACTGGAAAATAATTTTTATTTTATGGCTTGTGTATGCATATATAAGAGGAATAAGATGACACATATATCATACTGCATATTAACATTTTTCAAAACACATTGGGTAATGGACCATAGACACTGTATGCTGTTATGCTGGATAACGAAGTCCTTTTCTCATCTGATAAAGAACACCATAGCAATCACCTACATTTGATGCTTGTTTAGAAAATCTGAAATGCATCACAGCATCACTTTTCTTTTCCCATACATTCTCACTTGGGCTTTCAGCATTTTTCTGTCAAGCACTTTCTGTGAAAATGCTGTCAGTCAAGTCACAGGCCTGATAAAAAGAAATCAACAGTACTTTAAAGAATTCAATATATGCCTTAGAGATGTGATGAACTACAGAATCATTTTCAATGTGATCCCTCATTGTTCTGTGAATGGATGTAATAGGTCTAATTTTAGGCAAGCCAAGCAGTATTTAAAGCAGCAGTGCATGATCATTAAGCAATAATTCTGTTTCTAGCTGACTTAGTCACACTGTAATATACACACTGGTAGCTAAATGCCTGAGCCACAGGAATGGACAAAACATGCAGCACATGAATTAGTTGGCAGCAGAGCCCAGACAAATTTGAATTAGAATTATTATTATCCCAAAAGCAAAACAAAAAGTAAAGAAACAAAGGGATTGAGAAGTGCCAAATCAGGGCTGCAAAGGTTCAACAATTCTAAATTAATTACACACAACAGTAGCAAACAAACAAACATACAAAAAACCAAGCTGAATTAAATATGCTATATCCTTTCTAGTTTTTATTTGCAAACAATATCCAGTGGACAACACATACTGCACAGCGTCAATTACAGTAACAGGTGGACTCCTACCACTACCCCAGCAGCTTTGTACCTCTCTGGTACTTCCTCAGTTGGCATCCTCACCTGGAAGGATATATGCTATAGAAACATAGAAGCTGTTGGCAGAAAAGAACCTCTTGGCTGACCTAGTCTGCCCTAAGGTCCCTACTTACTGTGCTGCCGTATACCCTAATTGATCTCCAGCCTCCCCACCAGCCCTGTTACTAAGGTCCCCCATGTCTATCCCATGCATATTTAAAACAACCTGTTACCATTTCAGTACCCACCACCTCTGCTGGGAGTTTGTTCCACACATCCAGCACCCTTTCTGTAAATAAGGATTTACTCACATACCCACTAAGTGTCCACCCTTCCAGCTTCATAACATGTCCCTTGTCCTTGAGTATCTCTTTCTGTGCAAAATGTCACCCTCCTGTACCTTATTGATACATTTGAGGTATTTTGTTTCTATCATGTCTCCCCTTTCTCTCCTTTCTTCTAGAGAGTACATATTTAATTCCCAGAGTCTTTCCTGGTAGGGCTTCTGATGCAGGCCATGCACCATTTTGGTTGTCCTTCTCTGTACTGCCTCCACCTAATCTATGTCTTTCCTGAGATGGGGCCTCCAGAACTGGACGCAGAACTTTAGGTGGGGCCTCATGATTGATCTATACAGGGGTAACACTACCTCTCTCTTCCTGCTGGTGAGACCCCTCCCTATGCACCCCAGCATTCTACTAGCCTTTCCCACTGCCTCATCACACTGCTTTGCTGCCTTCAAGTCATCAGATAAGATGACCCCCAGATCCCTTTCCTGTCATGTGGTTAACACCCCCCCCCATATGATATGTTGCCGTTGGATTTCTGTGTCCTGTGTGCATAATTTTGCATTTTTTGGCACTAAAGCCCAGTTGCCAAATCTTTGACCAGTGTTCCAGCTTTTTCAGATCTTCCCTCATTTTTTCCACCCCAACCCCACCCGCCATCCCCCCATGTGTCCACTCTGTTGCAGATTTTTGTGTCATCCGCAAACATACCTAATTGATTCAGCTTGTATGTTTTTTTTTGCTACTGTTGTATGCCCTCAGTTTGGGTTTGTTTGCTTTAAGACACAGAGGTTGACACTCGTAAGGTGTACCAAACCTCAGAACTGAGCACACTTGGCTTTTTTTTTGTTCTGCAAAGTTTAACCCCCTGGCCCTGATACTGCATTGCTAAAGTAAAACTGTTCTCTTGATAATGCAAATGTTTACCCTACACAAATCAAATGTTTATGACTATCACTTGTTCATTTCTATGCCCCCACCACACCAACATGGTAGAAAACAAAATGACTGTGATTTCCTTACATATAGATCAGCAGGAGTCCAGTTGTGTCATACAAGTGAGGCACTCTTGCATCCCCTTTCTGTCATCTAAGGTACAACACTGACATGTCAGCTATTAAGGAAGTCACTAGCCTCTCATTCTGGTTGGATTAGAAGGGGAGGCTGCAGTGACCCAGCACTCAAGATGTTGGAAAAAATGTGGAGGTAGAAGGGCTGGACAACTAGTTAAAGAAAGTCTTAAGATTTAAAACAGTCCTGTTCAATTGAAGACCCTTAATTCCAAAATTAGCTGCTGTTCTAGTCACCTTAGTTTTCTGGTGTTAAAAAATGCTTTTTTAAAGGAGAACCACTGGCAAACAATGCGACAATTGTGTTAAAAGTGCACTGGGCATGGGAAATAGGGAGATTATGAAATCTCCAAACATAAGGGCACAATACAAGAAGGGGCAGTGGAGCATTAGCATATCGCACTGTTCGAAGCATGATCTCAGACGCTTTATGCCCACTTGTTGGAAAATGCCAGCTACACCCATTTGATTTGGAAATGTTATGAGTGTTGTGCTACAAAAATCCAACTATACATAGTGTGAGTTCAGGGGGGATCAGGGTACTGATGCCTCGAACTTTGCAGCAATTGGTGCATTAAGTTTGCTAGTAGTTCTCCTTTAAATGTTTTATAAAACATTAATTTTGTAATGTTTTAGAAATTGTGCTACCCTGACTGCCCTGTGCCATCTACCTGTCCAACACTGCATACTCTGTCACACTCCCTCTCAACATTTTACATAAATGCCTCACCCTAGTTGTTTATATGAACTAAGCATCTCCAGTGATATTGTACTCATTGCCAGCAGTAGCACACGTAAGAGTATGTGGTAGATTAATATTTCTGCAGATATAAATGGACTACATTATACACTGCATACATTTTTGAAATTTCAATTTATTATGGGACAAAACCACTGAAGGTGTCCCTTTATGCACACATTATCAGTTACAACAGATACATTAAACATTTCATATATAACAAACATTACATAAGTTACACAAGGACAAGCATAGTACATAACCTCATTGCTCAAATAATTAGAGTAAACAGTAGATATTAGTAAAATATTGTATTTAAGAAAATAAGTACTACTTTACTCTTTCATATCCTGGACAACAAATGTCCAGTTCCAGGACTGAAATTTGAGACCACACTTTAATAGCCTGTAAACAGGGTTTCCTTTTTATGCCTTCATAGCGAGAATTATGCTGACATATAGCTGAAGGAGGAGGAGGAGTTAGAAAAGGGGGCTCTGGAAGGGTGTTACTGGATACTGAATGCATCACAAATGTTTGCTTCACAGAGTGGAGCAGAAGTACGTAGTTGAGTATGCATGAATCAGTGTATACCATCTCACCACCCCTTCTCCAACAACAATTCACCTTACCCTGTGCCTCACATGCCGATCACTTCTCAGGTAAAAAAAAAAAAAATGCTCCTTCATTTTACATAACCTCTGACCCACTGCACCAGATCACAATCATTTACATGGTGAAAAATAAAAAAAAATCCTTCATTTTACATACCCCCAATCGACCCACTGCCACAGATCCCAACCACTTCCCTAACTGTTATCCAGCTTACAGTGTTCACAAATCAGTGTGTGCTCTCTCTCTGCTCCCACAGCAACAGCTCACATACCTCCACCCACTGCCTCACACGCCTATCACTTCCAAGGAAAAAACAAAACAAAAAACACTCCTTCATTTTACATAACCTGTGACCCATTGACACAGATCATGATCGCTTCCACTTAATTAAAAAAATCATTTGTTTTAAATGCCTCCATCCCTGACCCACTCCCACAGGTCCCAATCGCTTCTCTAACAATTAACTAGCTTCCAGTATTTGGTTTGGTTTGAAATGCTGATTACTTCCCAGGTGAAAAAAGAAGCACCTTCATTTTACATAACTTTCGATAAGGTGATACGGAGGTTGATGAGAGATCTGCTGTACATGGTTTAAAATGATCTTGTAATCAAGCACCTACAAGCATTAATAAAAGGATCAGGATTTAAAAAAAAGTGTTTAGCTTGGAGCCTGTACATTAATATTTTTTATCCATATCTTTAGTTTAGTTCTTATTTCTCACATTGAAAATAGCGACTGAAAGCCATACTCATCAAGCCTTTGTTATTTAACGCACATGAATTAGTTGCAATCATAACTAAAGATGGGGAAAAGGTGTCTGGAGTGCAGGTGAAAGAGAGAGAGAGAAAGAGAGGATTAAAAAAAGTGCATGTAAAACAAAAAGTATTGGATGACTAATGATTGCTTTTTTACTTTCTTCAGTTCTTTATAGGCCAGGCCAAGGTGCTTAGACAAGCTTTAGAAAATAGAGGTTTAGCTAGGCCTTGTTCAAAGATGATATCCACATTCAATAGTCATGTGTTCTCTCTTTTATTTGCCCCTATGTTTCGCTCTCTATGGAGCTTGTTCCCAGGGTACACTTTTTCATTTTTTCTATTAATACAAAATGTTTCATTTTAGTTTTCGTTTTCAAAAAAGCATATTTGTTAAATAAATAAATTCTCCAAATTGCATATTCCCTTCTACTGTTTATCTTATCAAAAGAGTGATGCCTTATTTATAGTTACTTCCTGTCAATGTTTCCATACATCATGGTTCAATGTGCTTATGAACTTGGTATGATGTATGCTCATACAATTTAGACACAGTGTGGCTATTCACCTGTTTGCCCATGGGATATACCACCCTGTAGAGGTGCAATGATGAAGAACTCTAGAGAAAGGTTCCACCCCTATAGGTGCCGTGAAAATGATTCCATGGCTAAAGGTAACTTAGGAAGGAGCCTATGGGAAAGAGAGAGAAGCTGCTGGAGGAGGAGGAGGAGGAGGAGAGGATGGCAGGGCAATGCTAAAATTATCCTGGACTAGCCAGGAGAAGTAGCCTTTTAAGGCCTGATTGAGGGCGTGATGTTGCTCTGCCAATTGAACTTCAGGTGTAGCCTTGCAATTATTTTTCTTTTTCAACCATCCTGTAAATATAGTTCAAAGTTCAGTTTTAATTAATGTTCCACTTTGTTTGCAAGCAACAGTATCCTGAGACCCATAAGCCATTTACTGGTGCATAATAATGCCTGATCCCCACCCTCATATCTAGAGAAGCAGCATACCTCATGATTTAGGTTTTGTAGCTCACGTTTTTGTTTTCTGCAAATACATATATTTTTCTCTCTAAAATAGAGTCCAAACAAAGATTCCTTTTAGTCATTCCTGTTTTGTCAGTAGTCTACAAGTTTCCTTGGACTCCTATCATTTTCAGGTTGTGTAAGCTAATGTGAAAAAAGCAGGAATATAAATAAAAACACAAGATCATAAAAAAACCATTACATATGGGAACATTGATATTAACGGATAAAATACACATTGCTGTATACCATATACCTATGCTAAAAGTATGGACTCTGTGGAGGGCATTGCTAGCAATTACAGACATGTCAAAATGTTGTACAAGTGATAACACAATGTGAAAGACAAATAATATTGTATGTTTTAAGCTGGATAAAGAAAATTGAAAATATCAATGAATAAGTACAGTGTGTTATATGGTTACTAAGAAAGAAAAAATATGCATACAGTGAAATTTGTAACTCAATAGAGTTAAACTATATTGAAAGTGTGACGTTGGTGACATGCCAGAACTACAATGTAGTGACCAGAAAGGATGCTTTTGTAAAAGTATACAGTTAGCAAAAAATAGTAATATACAATATAGGTGATGCTCAGGATGTATGTCCACCAGAGTCAATACACTGAGTAGTTAAAGAAAGCAAGAATGAAAAGAAAATGTATGATGCTCAGTGCTGGGTCTGTTTCCTATTTCTTTCCCCTTTTTCGCGTCCCACCTTCCCTCCTTTGATCATCTCGTATCATGACCTGTATATTGTGTCACAATACTAAAGATTTTTAAAAACAGAAATTCATGAAGTAAGCAATATAATCCTTAGGGAAAAGTCAAACATTTAAAGCAGGAGGGAACTTAAGCACGACAAGATCTGGAGATTCATAGGATTTACAACCCTTTTTTGAAGGTCCCGTTCTCCTGCACAGGAGATAGCATCAGTTGTTTAGCAACCATACTCCATGCATGCATGAGCACTCGGAGATGACATGCACATCATCCCACGGGTCCTTCAAAAACAGTCTTGAAAGGAAATGAAAGGTGCAGCTTCTGTGGCACAGTTAAGAATCAGAAAGTCATTACTTTGATATATCCTAGAGGCACAGGTTAACGAAACAACGGTAATTACAGTAAATGAACAGTTTAATCTGACTCTGAAAAATGATAGGAGGCCAAGGAAACATGTAGACTACTGACAAAATATGAATGACTTAAAAGAATCTTTGTTTGAACTCTATTTTAGAGAGAAAAATATCTGTATTTGCTGAACACAAAAAGTTAGCTACAAATCTTAAATTGCCAGGAATGCTGCTTCCCTAGATGGGGAGGGGATTATTATGCAGCAGTAAATGGCTTATAGTGTCTCAGGATACAGTTGCTTGGAAACAAAGTGGAAAATTAATTAAAACTGAGCTTTGAACTATATTTACAGGATGGTTAAAAAAGAGAAATAACCGTGATGTATGGAAACATTGAACGGAAATTACTATAAATAAGACATCACTCTTTTGGTAAGATAAACTGTAGAAGGGAACATGTAATTTGGAGAAGTTGTATCTTTAACAAATATACTATTTGAAAATGAAAAAATGAAAACTAAAATGAAATATGTTGTATTAATAGAAAAAATGAAAATGTGTACCCAATGAACAAGTCCGTACAGAGCGAAATGTAGGGGCAAATAAAGGACAAAAAAAAGACTATTGAATGTGGATATCATCTTTGAACAAGGCCTAGCAAAACCTCAGTTTAGTATAGTAATCTGATGTGAGTCTATCTCCCTTTCTCACCCTCACCCACCTCGAGGTTTTGGCATACAGGGCATTAGGTGAGATCAAATGCCGACCGCTTAGAAGTTGGCAGTAGGGATTTTACTTTTTTACTTTGTGGTTTACTTTTCTTACAAAAGAACATATCTTGCAATGCAGGTGAGAGAGAGAGTGTGTGTGAGCGAGAGAGGGTTAGAAAAAGTACAGTAATCTGTTACCTGATGTGAGTGTCTCTCTCACCCACCACACAGTTTCAGCATTCGGGGCATTCCTTGAGATCATTTGCCGACCGCCAAGATGTTTGAAGTTTGTGCTTTAATTTTTGGCTTCATGGCTTACATTTCCTACAAAAAGATGTTTCTGGCAGTGCAGATGAGAGGGTGAGAGATGGAGAGAGGGTTACAAAAATTACAGTGATGATGTTACTTGATAGAAACACATATAATTTGACAGCAGATAGAAACCACTTCGCCCACCTAGTCTGCCCATTTTCCCTGCCTACAGTGTCACTGCAGACCCTACTTGATCTCTGGCTCTTCCTCACTTCCATTAAGATTCCCTTATGTCTATTCCATGCACTTTTGAACCCCACTACTGTATTCCCTCCCATCACCTCCACTGGAAGACTGGTCCAGGCATCCACCACTTTTTCTGTGAAGTACTCCCTCACACCTCTCCAGAATCTACCCCGCCCACTTCACTTGCACATCCATTGTTCTTGAGCATCTTTTTTTCTGAAAAATACTTCCCTCCTGTACTTTATTTACCCATAAAGTATTTAAAGGTCTCTATCTTCCCCCCTCTCCCTCCTCTCTTCCAGTGTATACATAACTCTTCTAGTAGGACTTTTGAGGCAGATCCTGCACCATTTTAGGTACCCTCCTCTGGACAACATCTACTCTATGTCCTTCAGGAGATGTCTCCAGAACTGCACACAGTACTCTAGGTGGGGTGTTACCCATGACCTATACAGAGGCAATACCAGCTTCCCCTTTCTACTGGTAATACCCCTCCCTATGTGCCTCAGTATCCCCCAGCCCTCCCAACTGCCTTGTTGCAATGTCCAGCCATGCTTAGGTCATCATCTATGATTACTCCTCAGTCTCCTTCCTGTTTAGTGGTCATTGCCACCTCTCCACACGTTTTGTACTCTGGCCCTGGCTTTCATTGCCCTAAATGCATGATTTTTCACATCCCTCTTTCTGCTGGTGATAGCCCTCCCTATGCACCTTAGTATCCCGCAAGACCTCTTGACTTGTCATGCTGCTGGTCACCTTTAAGTCATCATATATGATTACCCCCAGGTCTCTTTCCTGCTTGGTAGTCATCAATACCACTCCAACCAGTTTATACTCTTCCGCTAGGTTTCTGCGCTCTAAGTGCATTATTTTGCACTTGTTCACATTGAAACCCATCTACCATACCCTTGACCACTCCTCGAGTTTTCTCAGGTCTCTGATCATTCTTTCCAGTCCACTCTAGAGTGTCCATTCTATTGCAGATTTTGATGTCCTCTGCAAAGAGGCAGAACTTCCCTTCCACTTCCTCTGCAATATCACTTATAAAACATTAGAGAGGACCAGTCCCAGTACTGATCCCTGAGGCACCCTGCTAGTCACCCTTCCTTCTCCAGTGTGAACTCCATTTACCATCACTTTTTGTTGCCTACCCCCAATCAATTTCTTACCCAGTTTACCACCTTTGGACCAACCCCTAAGCTGCCCAGCTTCTGAAGTCTCCTATGTGGAAAGGTGTAGAAAACCTTACTGAAATCTAGGTAGATTGCGTCCACTGCTATACACTGATCTAAATCCCTGGTCACCCAGTCAAATAAATCTATCAGGTTCATTTGACATGATCTCCCTCCCCCCCATGAATCCATGCTGCCTTGAGTATTGTAACTGATTGCTTTCAGATATTCTACAATCCTTTCCTTCAGCAGTGATTCCATTAAATTTCTGACCACGTATGTTAGGCTGACTGGCCATAGTTGCCAGTCTCCTCCCTGCTACCTCCCTGCTAGCACTTATGTGAAGTGGGACTACATCTGCCCTCATCCACTCCTTTAGAACCATTCATGTTTCCAGTGAGTTGTTAATAGGACTGTCACAGGTATGACCAGTACTTCTCAGAGCTTCCTCAGTTCCCTTGGATACACTCATCTTGTTCCAATGCTTTGTCCACTTTTAAAGTTTTGAGTTCCTTCAAGACTCACTCCCTCAAAAAAGACCGATGTCCACTTCCCTCCCTCCCTTCAGAGCTCTGGCTATCTTCTTGTGGCCCCTTCCCACCTCCTTCTCCTGTGAACAATGAACTAAAGTATTTGTTCAGGATGCCTACCTTTTCCTGGTCCACCTCTGCACAGTCCTCCCTTCCCTTCCTAATCTTACCATCCCTCTGCTGGTCTTCCCCTTTTCACTTACATACCTAAACAGGTATTTGTCCCCTTTCAGTAGCAACTGGACTATTCTCTACTCAGTTTGTTCAAGTTCAAGTTCAAGTTTATTGCAGGAAAGACTCCGTTGAGCAAGCTCATTCACAAGGAGGTCCTAAGGCACATACACATACAGTTCGAAATTACATAGACAGGAGATATAAAATGTAGAACAACAAAGAAAAAAAAGATATAATACAAGAGGTATACACAGTAGAAGTAATTATGCTATGTATGCAGTACATTCCAGCTTTAACCTTGCCCTAAATTATGCAACACATTTCAGCTTAATAAGTAAAGGGCCAGTTGGTACCTAGGAAGTTGACTTGTTGTTGGGGGACTAGTAGCTCCTACATATGTTTTTTAATTTAGAGATAGCTAGTGTTTTGTAGGAGTTAATTGATACGGTGCTGGTTAGCTTCAGCATGGCTTGTAGTTGGTTCCAAATGTTTGGGAGGGTGTATGAGACAGCTCTTTGGCCAGCTGTGGTACATGTCCTGGGAACATCTAGTAGGATAAGGTTGGATTTCCTTAAGGAGTAGGCACTATGCGAGATGTGTATGAGACAGGCAGTTTGTGGAGTAGTAATTTGAGGGTCCAAATGCCAGCAGGCAGGAGACGTCTGGTGGCAAGAGCGGTCCACCCAACTGCTACATAAAGATCACAGTGGTGGGTCCTGTAAGCAGAGTTAGTAATGAAGTTTGTGCCTTTGCACTCCTTACTGCTGTCCCTTCTTCCCTCTGTTTCCCCGATACACCACTCTATCCTCCTTTATCTTTGAGAAAAAGAGATGTGTAAGAACAAGGGGGCACAATTGAAAGATAGAGGGGGGATGGCTCAGGGATAATATGAGGACTTTTTTTTCATGGAGAGAGTGGTGGATGCATGGAACCACCTTCCTGGGGAGGTCGTTGGGTCTAAAACAGTGGGGGAATTCAAACATGCATGGGATAGACATAAGGTAATTGTAGTAGGGGGCTGTAGGAAGTAGGCTGCTGGTTAACTAGAATCTGCAGCTTATCCAATAGGAAGGGAAATGGGCAGACTGGGTGGGCCAAGTGGTCCTTATCTGCCACCAAAGTATATGTTTCTATGTTTCTCCTCCCTCTGCATCTCCATATGTCTTCTGAATGCTACCCTTACAGAGTTTACCTTTTCAGCCATTTATTTCGAGAATCATAGTGGTCTCTTTTTCCTCTTGCTTTTGCTCACATGCATAATGCAGAGGTTTCTTGCCTTCACTATGCCATCTCTTTTAGTTTCACCCACTGTTCCTCCACCCCACCTAGGTCATCCCCCCAGTCATACCTGAGGCATTCACCCATCTTTTTCAAACCTGCCATCCTGGAGTTCAGGACCCTTGCTGTTGTGTGGTTCAATTCTGCAGTCATACTTAAATTGAAAAACAATGTACAGTTATCACTGGTTTTCAGGTGGCTTCCCACCTTGACGTCTGCAACACTATCCCTGTTGGTGAGTACCAGATACAGTATTGCCCCATCATGAGTGGGGTCCCTGACTATTTGCTGGAGGAATGCTCCCTCCAGGAAGTCCTGGATATCCCTGTTTCTAGCTGAAACTGTAGCTGAGAGGCTCCAATATACATCTGGCAGATTAAAGTCTCCCACCAGCAGCACCTTCTTCTTTTCTGTCATCTTGCCAATGGCTCCCACCATTATCTTATCTAAAACCTCCCAACGTGCTGGAGGTCTGTAGAACAAATCAATGCAAACAATATCTCCATTCCCTGTTTCCAGGCTGCCCACAGTACCTCTGCCCCCCCATTTCCTGTATCTCTGTTACTTTTATGCCTTTTCTCACATAAGCAACACACCTTCTCTTTTTTTCCACTTATTTTTCATGAACAGAGTATAGCCTGCTATGGCTCCATCCCAGTCATGATATTCAGTGCACCATGACTTGGTAATGCCCACAATATCCAGGTCAGCTTCAGTCATGATGGCCTCTAGGACTGGAATTTTATTTCCTAGGCTTCTAGCATTCACACACATGGCCTTCTAGATTTTCTTACTACTCTGCTTGCTAACTTCCTTTTCCATTTTCCCCTCCACCCTTCTCCACTGTATTTCAAATGCTCTTGTTTCCATTCCCCTTCATTTCTACAACACTCCTTCTTTTATTAATTTGCACCCTGGGGGGATTCACCTCCCCTTGGGACAGTCTTACTCTCTACTGCAGTCTATGGAGGCAGTTTATGCCTCCCTGAGTCCTTCCACAACCACCCTCAGCTAGTTTAAGGGTTCATCAAAGTAACATTTGCACCATCCACTGAGGACTGCAGTTCCCTTCCAGACTGATTTAGGCCACCACCTCTATTAAGGCCCTTTTCCCTCCAGGTGGGTCACCAGTCCCCAATGTAGCTGAACCCCTCCTCTCTTCACCATTACTTCAACCATGAGTTGAAGCTCCTGGTGCAGAGAACCCTCTCTTCCCCCTACCACCATCATATACAGGTAGCACCTCAGTGAAAATCAGTGAGTGCGCTGTCTAAGATCTCTCCCCAGCTCCCTATTCTCCCCCTGTACTATTCCAGCCTGCATCCCAAGCCAGGTCACTAGTCCCCAGGTGGACAATGTTGTCCAGTTCGTTCTCCCACCCTGTCTCCTAGCAGTCATCAAGATCCACTTCCCATCCCTCTGGGCTGTAATGCCTCATAGCCACCTAACCTCCCACTCTATCTCCTTTCCTATTTCCAGATCTATCCCTCTCACAGTCAAGTCCACCCCATCAGAAGTTGCTTCCTTCTCCTCTAGAGCCTCCCAACAAAACTTCTTGGGGTTTCCATTATGGAGGACCCCCACCTTCTCCCAGCACTGTTGGGGCAGCGTAGGAATTACATAGCGATATCAGTTGAGGGATGTGCCTCTGGCCCACTACCTCCACCCTTCCAGATCTCACCATAGTAAGGTGGTTCCTTCTCCCTGGCATCCTCTGAGGTAATGGTGGCAGACTTGGTGGCCTCTGAGTGGCAGAAAAGGTCTTCTAAATCCTAGTCAACTCTGCCAGGCATCCAATGACCTTTTTCTTCAACCCAGAGAGGTGCATGCAGATGGGTCAGCACTGTAGTCTCCAGGAGGTCTTTCTGAAAACTGTCACCCCACAACTACTGCACCACTCCCAGTATTAACAATTCCTCCTCTTGCTGTATCAACTGGAAATACTTTTGTACCCTTACTCAGAATAGGGTGTTTCTAGTTTTTGCCTTTTTTTGCTTGCTTTGTTACTTTGTACCTTTGCCTGTGTTAAGGATTTCCCTTCTACTTCTCTCAGTAAGTAGTTTCCACTTTTTAAAGTGTTTTCTTCCTGCTTTTACCCTCTTACCTTTCTTTGATTTTTCCTACTGATGTAGCAGCACATTCACCTTCCCCTATCCCTTTGCTACCTGCCCCTAGATAGGTTGCTATCAGTGTTCCCCATATACCCTCTTTAAATACCTTTATACTCACACACTAGAGAGCATGTTGCACCTATTCCCAGTTTTGACCTTCCTTTAACACTCCACTCTTCCCTACAGTAAATGTTTCAACAGGAGTAAAAGGGTACCTTACCTTAGATGACCAGCAGAGCTTCCTACTTCCCTGCTTCCTACTGTGGATGCCAGCCAATGCCTAAGGTGACAATCTCTCCTGCGCTGTTGCACTCATGAGCTGAGACATGTTAGAGTGACTGAATGTATAGTCTCTGAGCAGTTCTTGGCCTGTTACAACTGGTGGACCACTGATCATGTGATGTCCTGGCTTTGGCTCCACAAGATGGCCAAGTTTCCTCTTCTTATTGGCCAGGTGGAGGTTGCCTGCAAGGACAGTGGGATTACAGCTCTGGAGAGTGATGAAACAAGAAGTCAAGTTAGTTTAGCAGCATTTCTGCTACTCCCTGTCTGGCTAATTTGGTACTTTCACCCTGACCCACTGTGTCACGAGATTTGCTTAGTGTGTTTATTTATAGCCCCTGAGTAGAACCTAGTCTGCTCTGATCAGTGGCTGCTGATGAGGTGTTCTTCTAGCTCCAGCTCCAAAAGGAGACTGAATTTCCGCATCCTGCTGGCTGAGAGGCGGTCGCCTGCAATGAAAGTGGAATTTTAGCTTTGGAAGGAGGTACTGTAAAACAAGAAATCAGGTTAGTTTAGCAGCATTTCTGCTACCCGATGTCTGACTTCTTTGGCACTTTCACCCCAACCCCACTGATGTGAGTCTCTTTCTCTCCCTCTGTCTCACTCATCTTGCAGTTTTGGCATTTAGGTGGTTTGATTTGTTTGTTTTTTTTGCTTCTTTAATTTTATAAAGGGAAAAATCATAGGGACATAATGGACATCTCTGGCAGTCCAGTCCAGGTAAGCACCAGAGCCTTTCTTCCTAAGGTTGGCCTACTATATTTAGGCTCCCCCTATTACCCACCTTTTCAATTTGTCTCTCAATCAGGGCTCCCTTCCCAAGGTCTGAAAGATGGCCCATGTCATCCCTCTATTCAAATCAAGGGACCCTTGCGACCTAAATAATTACCAGCCAATCTACTTGCTCCCGGCCTTGTCAAAACTATTGGAGAAGGTAGTAAATGTACAGCTCAGATCTCATCTGGAAAGTTTTAATCTACTAAACCCAATTCAAGCTGGTTTCCATCCCATGCATAGTACCTCCACTGCCCTTGCTAAGGTTATAAATGACTGGCAGTCTGCACTTGAAAACAAACAATACATATGCACCTTGTTTCTGGACCTTAGCAAGGCTTTCAACACGGTGGACCATGATTTACTCCTGGTCACTCTGAAGAAAGTTGGCGTGGACAACCTGGCCCTAAGTTAGTCTGAAAACTATCTTGCGAACAGAGAGCAGCAGGTCAAGGCTGAAGGAGACCTATCACCAAAAACAATACTCCTTAGAGGTGTCCCCCAAGGATCCATACTTGGTCCACTTCTCTCTGTGATTTATATTAATCAAATTGACACTGGCCTAAAAGTCATCTAGTATCCATCTCTTCGCTGGTGATACAGTGCTATACATTGACAAGTCCATTTTGGACCTCCATAATGATTTCGACATCCTCCAATAAAATCTTCTCAACTTAAAACTCCTGCTCAATGCCAAAAAAGCTAAGGCCATGATTTTCTTTCCACTGGCCCCTCATCTAAAAAAAAAACCCAGATAAGGTTCTTCACATAAGCACTCTTTTTGGAGAAGCCCTGGAGTTCATGGAAAAATTCAAATACCTGGGGGTCTGGATTGACTACAAATTGTCCTTCATTGATCACATTGATGAACTCACTAAGAAACTACGTCAAAGGCTAGGTATTTTCTTCAGGATCAAGCACTCACTAACCCAGGAGGCTAGAAAACTCCTAGTCCAAGCTACCTTCTTGCCTCTCCTAGACTATGCGGACCTCCTATATGGCCATAGTACTGGCACAGCTCTCTCCAAGCTTGATACCCTATACCACAGATCCCATAGGTTAATTTCAGATGCCCCTTATGACACACACCACTTCATCCTCTGTTCTTCCATAGGCTGGACCTCCCTTAGCTTCAGGAGGCAAAAGAATGCTATTCTTTGGACATATAAGGTAATCACTCATAAATTACCTCAGTACCTCACAAACTAACATACTATTTGCCAGCAGATTAGGTCTTACGGTCTATCGAGTCTGCTCGAACCTTAGATCCTTAGTTGGGTGCCGAGACCCTCCCATCCCTTGTGCTCCAGAAACCCCTATCATCCATCCTCACCCCCCTGGGACAGGCCATCAACTGATACATCCACTTTCTGTGTCTGTCCCACCTCTCTTGAAGCCCTCACTGTGGATCTCTGAACCAGCTCTACCAGGCAGTGCATTCCAAGGGTCCACCACCCTTCAGTGAAAACCTCCTCCTCTTTTCCCCTTCACCTTCCACCTTCCAACTTCAAACCATGCCTCTGGTGATACCTCCTGCTTTAGGCTAAAGATCCCTCCATGTTTACTCTATTTATTCCCTTGAGGTACTTGAAGACCTCAATCATGTCCCCCTGTCTCTCCTCTACTCCAATGAAAACAGGCAGAGCTCCTCAGTCTGTCCTCATACGTCAAACTTCTAGCCCTCATATCATCTTTGTTGCTCCCTCCTCTGTATCCTCTCCGAGCTGTATGTCCCTCTTCAGTGTGGTCTCCAGTACTGTACACAGTACTCAAGGTGTGGTCTAACCAGTCCATTGTACAGTGGCAGAATCAATTCCTTGCTCCTAGAGGTGATCCCCCTTACGATGCATCCCAACATCCTGTTTGCCTTGCTAACTGCCTCCTGCACTGCTCAGAGTTATTCATACATGCATCCACCATGACCCTAGGTCTTTTTCCCTATTGAGGCCTCCAGCGCCTCCCTCCCAGGGTGTACCTGTGTTTAGAGTTTTCCACCAAGATGCAACACCTCACTTGGGTGATATTGAAATTTAATTTCCATGTGTGAGCCCAGCTCCAGGGTGTCCAGGTCTCTTGCAGGGCCAACCTCCCCTCTTCTCCTCAACTACTGCCCCATCTTGGAGTCATCTGCTAAGAGACTCATTTCAATTCCTATACCCTCCCTGATGTCCGATATGTATGCATTTAAACAGGATCGGACCCAGACCCGAGCCCTGTGGTACTCCCCACTACCAACCTCTCTAGGGTTCGAGAGCTCCCCCACAGACCACTACTCTCTGGGTGTGTCCAGCTAGCCAGTTTCCAATCCATCTGACCATCAAAGGGCCTACTCTAACCCCATCAGTTTCTCCACCAGACCATTGTGGGGACAGAGTCAAACGCCTGCTGAAGTCCAAGAATAATACATCCACAGGCTTTCCCTGTCCAGTTCTGATGTTACCCATTCTTAGAACTCCACAAGGTTGGTTTGACATGATCTACCTGGCACAAACCCATGTTCGCTGAGTATCCAGACTCTCCAACCTCCTCCAAGTACCCCAATTGTTCCTTTAGTATACTCTCCATTAATTTTCCCACCACTGAGGTCAAACTGATGGGTCTATAGTTAACTGGTACTTCCTCAACCCCCTTTATGGATTGGCACTATATGTGCCTCTAGCCAACCTTGGTACCTCCCTGTCTCAAGTGACCTGTTGAAGAGCTCCCGCCAGGGGTGCGCCAGTATGTCGGCCAATTCCCATAGTACTCTAGGAGGAATGCCATCGGGCACAGGGAGGATTTGTCTTTCTTTAGGGCCTTGAGGACTAACTACACCCTTTGGCGTGAGATAGCATCATCCGTCCTCCACCTTTACTGGCCTTTTTATCCTTACCCAGATGTGGACACCCTGGGGTACCTCTCCCTCCTCTCTTGCTCCATTTGTATGGCTCCTGATCCCACTTACTCGCCACTTCTACTCCCCTTCATGCCTTGCTTTGTAGATATCCCATCCCCTCCCTAGTGAACACAATGGCAAAGTACTCGTTACATACCTCTGCCTGGTCCTCGCCTCTTCCACCACCCTCCTTCTGATCTCAATCTGCTGAGATGGCCCTTAGTTTTCTCCATCCCAATGTACCGAAGAACCCCTTTCCCTCCATGTATCCTCTGTGCCAGCTGCTGCTCTTGCTGGACTTAGCTCCCCTCACCATACACGGGTGACTTTTCTAGATGCAAGCTGGTACATTTCCTTATCCTATCCCTCTTGTTGTTTTATATTTTTGTAGGCCGCCTTCTTTCTCTGACTGCTATCTGTACCTCACTGGACCACCAGCATGGTTTGAGTGACCTTGCTCCTCACGCTTCAACTTAGCAGATCCTGACTGCTCCCATGAAGTCCCTGTTTTATGACCTCCCATCTCCTTTCCCACATTTGTCATTGAGGTAATCCTGCTCAAGTGATCCTTGAGAATATTTCCCATGCCCATAAAGTCTGCCCCCTGAAGTCCACTGCCAGTGTCCTAGATCTCACCCCCCATGCTTATTTGAAACCAGACAGTATTGTGGTCGCTCCCAGTCAGGGGTCCTGTACAACCATGTCCCTTACCAGATCCCCATCTGCCAGAACCACATCCAGGACATGCCCCTCCTTGTGGGCTCCATCACATGCTGTGTTAAGAACACATCCTGGAAGCCATTCAGCAGCCTCTGCTCCTTGGCCACCTTAGAGGACACGGTTCCCCAGTTTGTACCTGGCATATTAAGGTCCCCCATCAACACCACTCCTTCCCCTTTTGGTCCACACTGGGCAATGATGTTGTCCAGCAAACCATCCTCTAGAACATCACTCATCCCAGGTTGACCTTATCTCCTGCTGGGGATCGTAGGGTGACCCATAAGGCCGCCACGTTTCCCTCTGCCTCTTCTACCCTAGCAATTTCTATGTCATCTCTAATGAACATAGCCACTCCACCCCCTCTGCCCTCCTTTCTATCCTTCCTAAGCATAGTGTACCCCTGTATGCTTAGGTCCCAGTCATGGTTTTTGTTGGCCCACGTCCCTGTGACCGCCGCCACATCCACCCCCTCAACAGCATGGCCTGGAACTCTGGCAACTTGTTTCAAGCTCCTGGCATTTACTAACACCAACCCCCATCCCTTATCCCTGATCCTCTTGTCGAACCCCACCAGATTCCTTATACTTCCATCCTCCTCTGTTCTCCTGATACCTCCACCCCAGTCTGCTTCCCTCCCCCTTGGGCTTGAAGGCTACTCCCTCATCTGGAGTGAGAGGGCTTCTGGTCAGCCCATCCTTATCCTGCCTCACCCCTTGCATCCCTAGTGCCTATTCTCTCGGAAGTCTTACCGTCTTATCTCTGGCTATCCCTAAAGTTAAAACATGCTTTGGTTGAGCCTCAATAAGCTTCACTCTTCCTACGCTCTGGAATAAGACCCAGAAAACCTTAAGGCTCACTATCCCTGTCACATTCTCCCTCTTCAAATTCTTGTTCCTGAGGACCTTCTCTGAGGTCTGTCATTGTTTCAAGTCAAGGTCTTAACATCACAATTTGTTACTGCTTTAAATTCTGGACATAAACCTCAACCATTGCCTGAGGCATCATTTTAGTCCTCCCTTCTATCATTGTCCAAATCAAGGTCCCAACATCACAATCTGTCTTTGATTCAAATATTGGACTTAAACCCCAACCATTACCTGTGGCATCTGCCGTGGTGTCCCTTTTAACAGTCCTTCCTCCCTAGGCCATCATGTCCAACCCCTGTTCTATCTCGGCTGACCTTCCCTTCCCACTCCCTATACCACCCTCCCCTTCCCACCCCACTTGCCTGGCTATGCCTACAGTACTTATCAAAGGACTCTTACATCTCAGTCTTCTTCACATTTTGACACTAGAGGAACTGCCACTCCTGCTCACTATGACTCCTCCAATGATTTTTACTGTATAAACGTTAGCTCATTACCTTATGTCCATATATCTGTAACCATGCAATTGTATTTAAATGACACTACCTCCTGTTGAACCTATTGCTATGTTCTGGTGCATGTATCTTGTCACATGCAATGGTTATATAATAGTATTACAATGTAATTGTTATGTACATTCACTCAATCTGTGATGTCTTAACCCTGTTGACAATTGTTTTGCCCCAGATCCATCTTGTAAATGAGCTTGTCTCAATGATGGTACACCTGGTAAACCAAATATTTTAATTGATTGATCGATTGACTGATTGATTGATTGATTGAATAGAAGGGACAGAGTGCCTGGTGAGGGTTTCTGAATCACCACCAGAATTTCTGTTTAGCAAAGCAGGGAGAGTGCCTGTGTGTGTGTTTACTAAATTTCACTACCATAAAAAAAGTGAAAATAAAATGCTAGCGAAATGACTTGCATTTTTTAGCAGCAAATGTCAGTCCAAAGAATACGTGATACACAAAACATAACTACCATTGCAGAGCCTTAGGCTCATTTTGATATATAGTAGTCAGCAAACTCAGTATAACCAGCCCAAAATAGATTTAACTTTCTTAATAGGAAAAGTACTTTGCATTTTTTATGGCTGCACAGCAAGAGCTATGCAGATGTATTGCTGAAGGAGGAGTTAGAAAAGGGGGTGTTACCGGATACTGAATGCTTCACAAATGTTTTCATCACAGAGAATGGAGCTGAAGCCTGTATATGAACATGCATGAATCAGTGTGCATTCTCTCACTGCCCCCCAGCACTCCCAACAACAACTCACATACCCCCCTACTGCCTCACATGCCAATCACTTGCCAGGTACAAAAAAAAAGCGACTTCATTTTACATAACCTCCAACCCACTACCACAGATCACGATCACTTCTTTAGTGAAAAAAAAATTTAAATCCATTCTTTTACATACAGTACCCCTGACCCACTGCCACAGATCCTGATTGCTTCCCTATTCATTATCTGGCTTACAGTGTTCATGAATCATTGTGCACTCTCTGCCCCCCTCCCTGGCAACAACTTGCATACTCCCATTACCTTACATGCTGATCACTTCCCAGGTAAAAAACAAATAAGCACTCTTTCATTTTACATAACCTGTGACCTACTGCCACAGATCACAGTCACTTCCATGGTAAAAACTAAAAAAAAAAAAATCCTTACTTTTACATCCCCCCCTCCTCAACCCACTGCTACAGATCATGATCTCTTCCTTAACCATTCTCTGGCTTTCAATGTTTTGGTTATTTTCAAATTCCATGTTCGGATGATCCAGTTCAGTGATGTGGGCAGATACAGTGTCACTTGTCCTAGCACTATACCCACCCAGAATGGTAACAGCCATGTAGATCGCTGAAACACCAGCGTGGTATCAGTGGGTGAGGCACAAACAGTGGCAACCGAAAGGGCGAACGCACAGGAACGCCAAATGACAGCACAGGAGTGAGTCACACCACAGGCCTGCATGGGCGAATCCCCATGTGGAAACAAGCGGCACAGCGACCCAGACAGGCCTGAGAAGCAAACATTAATGCATTGCCCAGTGCTCGCTGTAAGTCAGTACAAAATCATCGTCTGCTATCTGCAACTCCTCTATGTTCTGAGGAAGTCAGACAAATGAAATAATAAGCTTCCATACACTACTGAGTTCATACTTAAATATTTCTGAGAATGCTTTAGTATTTGGCTGATTAGAACAATTCCAGTAGTGGCAGTACACATAATCCTAAAAGGATGGACTCATTTGCCTGACACACTATAAGATATTGGACTGGGAGCTTGCCAAATAGTGAGAAATGTTATTGTTTCAGACATACCCTGCATGGTGGGCAATGTTTATTCATTTGCTATCCTGCACAGCTCTGTCTACAAACACACAGAGTATCATTGTTTGTTCTGACACAAAGATTAATGTAATATTCCTGCAACTTTCATCCAACACATTATCTTTGTGTGCAATTTTGCTGCATGGATTGGATACACAGTAAAGCTTGCCTATTGTTTGTGTACTGAACTATCAACTTTGCAATACATTACATGTGCACATTACATGTGCATAACATTCCTTTAGGAACAATAGTATGTTAAAGACGCCCTTGCCAACTTTTCATGCAAAACAGAACCAATGCCATACAAATTCCGTAGGTTGGAGGCATTGCAGAGGTCCTGTGCCCCTGCCCTCCCCTCCATGGGCCCCCTCTCCTCCACAGGGCCCCCTACCACAGCTGCTCACCCACCTGTCAACCTGCACATCGCACCCTCTGCCATGGGCCCTGTTGGGCATGCTCAGTGCCAGTCACCCTCTTGTGCGTGCCAGTACCTGCATGCCCTCTGGCATGAGCACCATACAGCATGTCCCTTCAGCCTCTGCCACCTGCCCGCACTCTCCCCATGGGTCACCCTTCTTGCGCATTCTCCCTTCTTGCTGTCTGCCTTCTGCCATTGCTCTCTGGGGACTTGCTCTTTGGGAGTCACCCACATCACATAAATCCCCTGGAACCTTACCAGAAGGCTGCAAACACCTCAAGAAAGAGAAAACAAGAAAAAGAAACTGTGCAACAGATTTCCCTAGCATTTGGTCACTGCCATCTTACAGTTCTTCATGGATCCAAGATGCATTTTCATAGCAGTTCTGAGTGATCGCCACATAGCTGGAGGAATGTGGTACATCATCAAGTCTGACTTGAAAAGAAAATGCAGACAATTTTGCAAGCTTCCCTTGTGATAAGAGAACATTTTCCTGGGGCCCTGTAACACAGAGAGTTATGCCACTTTTAGGGGGTGCTAGTGCTGCTACCTAGCACAGTGAAGATGTCCACTGGAGACAGAAAAGTTACGAGAGTGAAGGGTTGCAAAAGTGGAGAGGGACCGGCTCTCATCAGTAGGTTTTAGTATGCCACGCCACCCTGCTCAATTGGTTCTCTTGCAGAGGACTTTCACTGTTCCATGACTGTGCTGTTTTAGGCCTTATTCCACTGGCAAACAGCATGGCAGCTATGAGACCATATTCACTTTGGTGTAAAGCCCCGAGCAGTTTTGAGCAAACACATCTGAAGACATAGAAACATAAAAACGTAGAAGTTGTCACAGAAAAGGACCACCAGGCCATTCACACATCACCTGATGTAAGTGATGGACAAAAACCATGGTTAACACAACCCACCTTTTACTAAATGGTAGGTTATCAAACATTTCAGATAAATATTGCTAAGGGATTGTTTACATGCCCATCAAGTTTTTGTACTGAAATAATATTTTCCGTACTTTCATAGATTTCGTAAGAGAGTAAACAATATTCAATGTATTAGTCCCCAGGAGTTTATGTTATTACTCAGCCTCCCTATATCATAAAGATAATGTCAAGGAAGGTCTGCACTTCAGCGAACCCCACAGTAAGGATCTATACAGGAACAAAGCCTAGGCCCCACCCCAGTTTTGCACAGATAGAGACCGTTATGAAAATGATCCTCCTCACACAAGTAAATCCAAATCCAAGCTACATTTTAATTCTGTGGGCTTCATTTTCAAAAGCCCTGAGAATGCCACAAGCCCCTAGTGCACCGATCATACCATGCACGGGGCTTGCCACATTCCACTGGTGCCAATCAGGATTTTCATTCCTGTAGACCAGCTGCCCCCTGGTCTAACTTGTATCATTCCATGAACCATTTTTACAGGGCTTGCACCGAATAATTGGCACAAGCTGCTGTAAAATGTGGAAAGTGTTGCAACTGTGCTCAATGTACTAAAATAGGGTGCAGCTGCACCAAAGGAGTTTGGCACAGCTGCGCCAAACAACAGGGTGGACTTGGGGATTGACACAAACCCTGCATCCTCTGTTTGAAAATCAAGCCCTATATCTCTTATCAGGTCAATGCATTACTATTAAATTGTTAGGCAAAAGGATTCAAAACTGGGGTACCAAGTAGCTATAAAAGGACCTGGATCTAATTGTTTTACTCATGCGTACTACCAACTGAAGAGAGGCGGCATTCTGTAGGGCTTTAGCAGATGGATTGTAATATGTCTCCTCAGATTGTCAATCACCTGATCATACACACTGAGGTGTCTTGTCTGGGTTTCCTTGTATTTTCAATGGCTGCGAAGAATGCCATGTTCAAATAGATAAAAGCAAAAAGTAGCTACTTCTGGTAGCTGGTATGGTATTATGGGACACTTAATGTAAACAACTCTTGTGTATGTCACACACTGAGGGGGAGCGTGACAGAGACTGCAGTGGCAGACTGGAAAATGATGTGGTATAGCTGAGGTAGCACAGTTTATAAAACTTTTGAAAATAGCAATTTTCAACACCAGGAAAATTACTGAGATTATAACCACAGCTATATCAGAAGGCAAGATCTTAAACTAAAAAGGACAGTTTAAAATGTAAAGCTTCTCTTTATGAGTAAGTCTCATTCGCAAAGTGCATGACACAACTTGCAACACCTCAATTTCCAACTAAATTACAAAGACAAATCTGCTCAGCTTGTGCACACCACACAATTTAGCCCAACCATTCATATGCCCAGCTGTGATGCCTATCTGCTGTCCTCCAGGACTGTCTCAAGAAATGCAACCAGAAAGTTGCAGATCTAAAGTCTTCAGTCTGCTTGCAAGCTGGTCTGTCAAGGAAACAAAACACAAGTAGGTGCACTGCTCGAAAGTAACAAGGTGAAATCTAATGGAGATTAAATATTAGGCTTTAAATTAGGTATTTATCTATGTACTGTACTTATGTATGTATTTATTTATTTGAAAATTGGTAACTGGGTGAGGCACACCGAGCCTAGGCTCATTTACAGATACAACCCAGGGAGAGGGAACAAAAAAAAACAATACTAAACGGTTACACAAGTATTAACAATTGGTACAAAGAAACGTATAGGCAGAGAACAATTCAGCATATTACAAGTGCACATAAAAACTAAATGAAGCTAAGCAAAAGTACAATGAGTGGCTTTGAGTTACAAATAAAGAGACTACAACAGGTGAAATGACTGGCAGTACTGATACAGAAAAGGAAGGATCTTGCCTTATTTGCAATAGCTAAGGCAACCCCAATGAAGGCACTGAACAAATACCCAAACATGTCACATACCCATTAATTGTACAGAGCACTAGTGTATTGGTTCAGGTTATTCAAAGCACTGGAGAATTTCTGTCATACAGGCTGCCTTAACTTTAGCACATGAAAGACTATTTTTTTTTTGCCATATTGGATTTTACCTCACTTAATCAAGAGCAGTGCACCTACTGTACTTGTGTTTTGCTTCAGTTGTATCAGTGAGTGTTGCCTTCCGTGGGATGCACAGGGCCTTTTTCTGAGCAAGGCCTGCTATCTGTATATTTTTGGCCCATCAAGTAATGTTATTTTTTGCTATTAATTTGAATTTGTCTGGCTTACCACCTGCACACAACACCTGCCAAACTGTTGACACCACCCACTGTTCCTGGGACCAATAGATACTACAAATTAAACTTCTGGAGGAAAGTGGTGAATCTTAATCCTGCCTGATGTGCCAATGTCTGAAGTATTGTGACTTTGAGTTGGACTTCACTGTTACCACTTCTCCCACTGCTCTACTGCTCTTGCCAGCAATAGAGCTGAGAAAGTGGCAGCAGAAGTTACCTGCAATGTAAAGTCATGTTATTTGAGGGACATGTCTCTTAAGTGAGCTGAAAAGTTTGGATTTCATGGGGCATGTTAGTATATATGGAATCATTCGGACAAGACAGCGGCTTGGTGCCAGCAGTTGAGCCGGGGGGCGGGGGGGGGGCAGTATACTGGGGATACATTTCAAAAAGTCTGTGTGAAGGAAAGGGAGTATTTTTCCCCATGTTCTCAACTGCACACTATTAGACTGGAATGAGTATGCACCTACTCATTCTGTTCAAAATTTCTTAAGGATAGTAAGTCAACAAAGAGCCATGCATTTGGCTTGATCCTTGCCCCAGCTTTCTTTGGCTTACCCACCTTTACATTGCATCTAAACATTTTTTTTCACTAATCAAGAGGCAATTAATCAAAAAATTGGAAACTGTTGTTGTCCTGATACTGTAACAAACCCCAGCAGCCAGGTATTATAGGGTGCTCTGCCATGGAAGGGGGATGGCCAGGGCCCTAACATTGACTTTGTTGGGACTATGAAGCACAGAGGCAAGTTGGGCACCTTTCATTCTTCAAACAGAAATTCAATAAACCCATTGCCTCACAAATATCTTAAATCACGAAGAAAGGGTTTATTTGGTATAGAACTGGCTCCCTGTTGGCTCCCACATACAGGAACAGACATACAGTACCTTAACCACCTCAGTACTTTGGACAGTAGATAACCCCAAAGGGGAAGTCACACACAATTTAATTTACTGGTACACGATATCAGTAGCTTTCTTACAGATGGATGCCTAACATCTTGCTTGCTGCAGATACAGGAGTTTCATTATTAGCATGCTGTCGGAACGCCTTGTCACAAACTTGACTGACTTCTACTCAGGAGGGATCAGCCACCCTCAATTATATGGTTCAATGAGGTGTTTCCAACTTTCACCCTTGATTGCTGCCTACAAAGATTACATTAAGCCTTTAGTCCATAACTCTATGTCCCTGGAAGGGGACCCACACTTTACTGAGTACATTATTTTCCCCTGCAATCATTTACCTTAGCCATTCATAGCACTGGATGCCTTTTGGTGATTCTTCTCACAGTCGGCATTACTGGACCAGGGTACAACTGTCTGGATGACCCACCTATTAGCCACTGAGGGCAGCTGGGAAATGCCTTCTGCCACTTTATCCCAGAGCTGCTGATACTGAGCTCTGACTCAGGTAAAAGATAGGTCCTAACTCACCGGGGACTACTGCACAAACTTACAGGTCTGCATTATCAGCTCCTCCCTTTGGAGCTGATCTCACTGAACAGAACTAAACTGAACTCTCTTGAATATGGCTTAAGCCCCTTTATTACCTACAATACTGTACAAGCAAATTCATCTTGCATACAGCCAGAGGCATGGCACACCATACCATTACCCACTAAACACACATTGTGGTTACAGTCATATTCATTATATTGGTAGATTATTAAACCAAACTGAGAATTTGAATGGCATATCTAAAGAAACAAACAGAAGTATAAAGGAGGGTAAGGACAGCAAAGGCCCAAATTGAGGAGAGTATCTCCCAGGAGGTCAAGACTGAGAATAAGACTTCTTCAGGTATATGAGTAAAAATATGAAGGTGAGAGGTGGTACAGTGAAGATCAGGAGACTGGGAGGAGGGGGACTGTGAAGATGAGGACCATGAAAAAGCTAAAATTTGAAACAAACAGCTCTACTCGGTCTTCACAGTGGAAGGAGGGGATGGGCCAACATGCATTAACAGGCACTTCGGGAGGAAAGTTTGTACAAAATTACATATACAATAAGAAACTGTCTTCAAGAGGTTGGAAGCCCTAAAGGAAAACAAGGCAATGAGACTGGACAGGACCCTTCCAAGGCTACTAAAGGAGCTAAGCATGGTGCTAGCTAGCCCTCTGGCAACAATATTTAGCACCTCTTTAGAGTTTATGGTGGTTCCAGAGAACTGGAGGAGGGTTGATGTGATCCCTCTGCACAAGAGTGGCAGCAGGGAGGAAGATAGCAATTACAGACCATTCAGTCTCACATCAGTGGTGGAGAAATTAAAGGAGTCCCTGCTGAAGGGGAGAATGAGAGGGTACCTGGAGACAAATGAGATGCAGCACCACTGCCAGCATGACTTCACAGGGGGTGGTCATGTCAAACAGATCTCATAGGTTTCTTTGACTAGGTAACTAGGGAAGTGGATCAGGGGATGGCAATAGAGCTGGACTTCAGTAAGGTCCTTGGCACTGTACCACACAGGAGGCTAATAAAGAAACATAGCAGCCTGGTTTGGGGGAAAAGGTGGTGAACTGGGTATCTAACTGAATGAAGGATAGGAGGCAGAGGGTGGTGGTAAATGGCAGTCACTCAGAAGATGAGACAATGACCAGTGGAGCACCACAAGGATCAGTACTGTATCTTGTCCTCTTCAATGTCTTCATAAGTGACATTGCTGAGGAACTGGAGGGGAAGGTGTCTCTCTTTGCAGATGACACAAAAATCTGCAAAAGGGTGGACATCCAGGAGGGGGTGGAAAGCATGCAAAGGGATCTGGGGGAAACTAGAGGAGTGGTCTAGGGAGTGACACCTTAGTTACAGTGACAAAGAGTGCAAAGTTATGCACCTGGGGCAGGGAAACCTATGGACTGTGTAAGATGGTGGTAAGGTAGTTACAGTTACCAAACAAGAAAGGAACCTTACGGTAATCATACAGTGCCTTCAGAAAGTATTCAGCCCCCTTGGATTTTGTCATATTTTGTTGTGTTACCACCAGAATTTGTAATGCATTGAAATGATGTTTCCCCCTTGATTCACACAGCATACTCAACATTTAAAGGGGAAAAAATAATTTTATTGTGTAACAAAAATTTATGAAACATTACAAACTGAAATATCTTGTTTACTTAAGTATTCACCCCCCTGAGTCAATACTTTGTAGAAGCACCTTTGGCAGCAATTACAGCTTTGAGTCTTCTTGGGTATGTCTGTATCAGGTTTGTTCATCTGGATTTGGGGATTTTCGCCCATTCTTCCTTGCAGATTTGCTCAAGCTCTGTCAAGTTGGATGGGGAGCGGCGGTGAACCACAATCTTTAAGTCTTTCCACAGATTCTCAATGGGATTCAAGTCTGGGCTTTGGCTGGGCCACTCAAGGACATTCACCTTCTTGTTCTGAAGCCACCCCAGTGTTGCTTTGGCTGTATGCTTGGGGTCGTTGTCCTGTTGGAATGTAAATCTTCGCCCCAGTCCAAGGTCTATTGCAGATTGATGCAGGTTCTCCTCAAGGATGTGCCTGTATTTGGCTCCATTCATTGTTCCCTTTATCCTGACAAGTGCCCCAGTCCCTACCACTGAAAAGCACCCCATAACATGATGCTGCCACCACCATGCTTCATGGTAGGGATGGTGTTACACGGGTGCTGAGCTGTGTTCGGTTTGCGCCAGGCATAGCGCTTTGCATTCAGGCCAAAGAGTTCAATTTTTGTTTGATCAGACCAGAGAATCTTTTGCCATATGGTCTCAGAGTCTGCCACGTGCCTTCTTGCAAACTCCAGGCATGCTATTATGTGGCCTTTCTCAGAGTGGCTTCTCCTAGCCACTCTCCCATAGAGGCTACATCTGTGAAGTGCTGCAGAGATTGTTGTCCTCTGGACAGGTTCTCCCATCTCAGCCATGGAACTCTGTAGTTCTGTCAGGGTGGTCATTGGTTCTTGGTCACTTCCCTGACCAAGGTCCTTCTTGCACAGTTGCTCAGTTTGGGAGGTTGGCCTGCTCTAGGAAGAGTCTGGGTGGTTCCGTAATCTTTCCATTTCCTAATGATGGACTTGACTGTGCTCCTGGGAACTTTCAACCCCCTAGAAATGCTTTTACACCCCTCCCAGAGCTATGCCTCCTCACAATTCTATCACGGAGTTCTACGGACAGCTCCTTGGTCTTCATGGTAGAGTTTCTGCTCTGACATGCACTGTAAACAGTGGGACCTTATATAGACAGGTGTATTTCCTCTGAAATCATGTCAACTATTTGAACTGACCACAGGTGGACTCCAATCAAGTTTTAGAGTGATCTCACAAGGACATTGGATGCACCTGAGCTCAATTTGGAGTGTCATAGCAAAGGGGGTGAATACTTATCAAATCAAGACATTTCAGGTTTTTATTTTAAATTACATGTACAAAAAAGTCCAGAAGTTTCATTCCACTTTGACATTATAGAGTAATTTATGTAGATACGTGACAAAAAAATCCCATATAAATGTATTTTAATTTGAGTTTGCAACATCACAAAATGTGACAAAATCCAAGGGGGTGAATACTTTCTGAAGGCACTGTATCCGATGACGTCAAGGTGGAAGACAGTGCAGCATGGCAATAGGCATAGCTAGCCAGATGCAGGGGGGCTTAGGGAGGGGGATTTCTAGCAGCAGAAGGGAGGTGGTGTTGCCTCTGTGTCACTCACTTGTTAGACCCCACCTGGATTACTGTGTCCAGTGCTGAAGTCTGCACCTCTGCAAGCACATTGATAGGATGGAAGTGGTCCATAGGATGGCTACCAAAATGGTGCAGGGTTTACATGAAAAACTATATGAGGAGAGACTTTGGGAGTGCAACCTGTATTCCCTGGAGGAGAGGAGAGCAAGAGAGTTCATGATTGAGACCTAAAAGTACCTCACAGGAGTGAATAAGGTGAAGGAGGGGAGTCTTTTTCCCAGGAGGAGGAGTAGTACGAGAGCATGGGGGCAAGCTATGAAGCTTGGTTGGGGGGTGTTAAGAGGGATTTGGGAAGGACTTCTTCACAAAAAGGATAGTGAACACCTGGAACAGCCTGCTAGAAAGGTTGGAGTGAAGACAGAGCTTTAAACATGCATGGGACGGGCACATGAGCACAATAAATAGAGGTAAGGAAGGAGTGAGAGACATCTGTGATCAAATAGGGTCCAGGTTTAGTAATAGGCAGAGAAGATAGGGCAGACTAGATAGGCCTACCAGTCATTTCCTACCAACACATTCTATGCTTCCATTTTGTTACCTGTGCTTCTTAAAAATAAAAATCAAATATTATTAGTTACTCCCACAGGTAAACACTTTGTTTATTACATGAAGTTGCCTTTTGTAATGGAAGTACTTGGTAGTGCTCATTAGATATATTGCCTTTGTTATTTTTTTAATGTTTCATATAATCCCTTTCTAAATTTCACACTCCTGTCATGTTTCTCTTAGCACAGTTCTGCAAGATCTAATGTCCCTCAAAATAACATACTGTAATTCAGTTCTCAATTCTGTGCACTGTTGTTTCCTTCTCAACACCCAAAATGTTATGCAGGAACCCTTTTATTCCATTTTACATCACCCTTTATTTATCTCTGGTCTCGTAAGATGCTTTACCTCACTTGAGACTGCTTTAGCATTTATTTGTAGATTTGAAATATTTAATGGTGAGCATAATTAAATATGGTTGCCAAAAGCTTTTCATCTATATTATTGGTTGTATTTAGTTTGAGCACTAATAGTTTATTATCAGCTTTCCCATGACAATGATGAACTAGATGCAACAGACAGTGCTCCTTGGCTTCATGGAAAACTGGGAATATCAGGCTAACTCAAGGCAACAAAACTTAAGCTCTAACATTGGGCCCTATGCATGAATGTGCAGAGTGCCTATGGGCTGCGTATCTGCACCCAGTGTGCCCCCTTTGTAGGATGCATGAAAGGGGCTCACATTCCATATGAACCCAGTCCCCCAGCTGCACGGACAGCAACACACCGGGGTGGGTGGGTGGGGGAAGTGCCAGCACAATGTGACATTCACTATGACATGAAGTGCTGCTCACAGGGGTGCAGAGGAGGGTGCAGGTTAAGGCAGGTGGTACCCTGCTGTAACTCCAGTACACACCACGCATACACAGTCCGCTGCCCAGTCCAGGCAGATAGCCCCCTTCCCCCACCAACAGAACCCATTCACCCATCCTTAATGACTGCCCAGTGCCACCCACCCCAGTACACAGCTGTGCCCCATCACTGGGAATGCAGACCCCCCCAACACACACAGCAGCATTGGCCATGGGGATGCAGACACACTCTCCCACCCACCACATCACCACCTGACCACCCCCAGCCCCTCCAGCCAATAGTTGGTGTGTAGTGGACCCCCCCACCTCTGCAGCATTAACAACACCATCCCTGACCCCTGTACCTGCCTGTCAGTGGCACGGCATGGAATTGCCAGCAGAACAGCCCTCCTCACACCTCCTCAGCCACTGGCCATCCAAGTGATGCTGGGAGCATGCTGCTATATGTAGGCAATGCACTCCCAGCATTAGATGGATGGCCAGCAGTCATGGAGGTGTGAGGAGGGCTGAGCTATTGGCCATCCCAAGCCGTGGCACTGACAAGCAGGTAGAGTGGTCGGAGTGGTGTTGTCAGTGGTGCGGGGGTCCACTGTCCACCAATCAGATAACAGGTGTGCCGGGATTGAGGGTGGTCCATTGGCATGTGGTCGGGGGATGGGGCAGCAATGTGCCTTGGGGTTGTGCTCACAGTCTGGACTGGGGACAGGGTTCTATTGTGGTGTCTGTGTGTGTGTGTGTGTGTGTGTGTGTGTGTGTGTGTGTTGCCTACTGGTGATGGGGGGTGAAGACATCTCTGCCATGCTTACTGGGGACAGGCCTCTTCTTGGGGGGGATGCCATGTCACGTCACGATGGCAAGATGGTGGCTGTGCTGAGCTTGCTGCTGCCGTTGTGTGTTTAGCGCTTTGTTTTTTAGCGCTTTTAAGAAATCAAACGTTACTTTTTTGCTTTTAAAACTTTATTCCTCTTTGGAAGTGGTTTCTAGTTAGGGCTGAAGAAGTGAGGAAGTTAGAATTTTGCGATTGCGAGTGAATGAGTGAATGAGTAATGTTCTGGAAGTCTTTGTTCACTCTCCGGATTCCATTTTCGTTTTTATTTGTTATTTGTCTTTTGGATTTTATCTAAAGTTTTTGAGTTTGTTCAGAGCCAAATGGGGAGCTAAATCTGATCGTTCGTGATCATATGAAAATTCACGTAAGAGTTTAATTTCATGCTTAAATCCACGTTTGGTCTGTGGATTTAAAAACGTGTGGAGTCGTTTGTCTAAACCATTGAAATAATTGTTATAAAAGGATCTATAAGGAGGACTAACAAGGAAGAATTATTGAACTGTGTATGGTTTGTTGCTGAAACATTTTGCCTGCCTGCTTTAAGGAAATTTGTAAGGAGGAGGATGTGTAAGGAAGTTTTCAATAGAGTACTGCTATTCCAGCTGCTACTAGTGATCTTAAGGACTTTAGTGGATCTATATGTGAGGTTGTGGTTGAGAAGTGTTAGCTGCCTCTCGGTTTCGACCGGACAGGAGTTGCCCAGTTTGCTCCCTGGGAAGCTGGGGGACCTAGGGCTTCTCCTAGACTGCCCTGGGATTTGGCTGTTGGGCTAACTCTTGGGGTGTTTTTATCTGCGGGTCGCTAGCCGGGTAAGGCTGCTATAGAAGTAGTGGTTGCCTCTCGGTTTCCGACCGGGTAGGAGTTGCCCATTTACCCCTAGGAAGCTGGGGGGATTAGGGCTTCTTCTAGACCTTCTCAGGATTCAGCTGTATGGGCTGGCTCATGGGATGGTTATAGCCGTGGGTCATTGACTGGGTAAGGCTGCTATTACTGTTATTTAGGCATCACATTGATCTACCTGTCTCCTGGAAAATCGATTGTTTGAAGTATGGTCCTTGAAGTATAAGCTGCTGCTGGATTTGTGGACTCCTTCAGATCCCTTTGCTAAGCTGAGTTTGATTCAGATTTCTATCACTGATTTCTGTGTATTTATTATTTATCTGGACTTATTTGACTTCTCATTTGCTTTGAACACTCTGAAAATGTCCCCTGCATGTGAGAGGTAGTTGTGGGAGACTTTATAATATCTATTGCACTATTGCACGTGAGAGGTGCTTTAATGTTTAAAAAACACAAATTATTTTAAGTTTTATATTTAATGATGTTTTATTGTTTAGGGTTAGTTTTGAGTTAGAACTTATTTTAGTTTTATATATAATTTGCATCCCCTTTGTGAGAGAAAGGAGAGTTAATTTGATAGATGTGTTTATTTGAGTTAGTTTATTAGATAATTGTTATTAAAGATGTGTTTGGGGTTTACAACAATCAGGCGCTATTTTCCCACTCTGATCCGGGACCTCCGCCCCTTTTATTGTCCTTGGCTGTCTAATGATGTTCTTAATAACTGCCGCATAGCGGGTATAACAAGAAGGCACTTAAGGGATGGGTGGGCTGGACAGAGTGGGAGATTGGAAGGTGGTGGGCAGATAGGGATAGTTGGGTCAAGAAGACGCCCTGAGGCGAAATGAGATCAGAAGAGGGGTTCTCCTTGTCTGATTCCCATACCCAAGGGCTTCACAGATTGTGGGCAGGTGCCGCGTTCCTCTCCAAAACCCATCCAACTCGGGCGGTGCTATGTAATGCCAGGTTCATTAGGAACAAGACTGCTATTATTGCAGATCTTGTTGCAACATCTGACCTGGCATGTATCACCAAGACCTGGCTGGATGAGAATGCAGGTCCTATCTTAGACTCTGCTGTCTGCTGGGTTCTCGTGATGCACCGTCCGAGATTGGATCATAGGGGTGGGGGAGTGGCCATCTTTTTTAGATCAGATCTGAGTCTTGTGGAGGTGCCAGTTGGCAACGCCAGGTCTTTTGAGTGTATCCTGGCAGCAGGTGCAGAGTTTAGGATTCTCCTCATCTACCGTCCACCCGGCGATGGTGGAGACTTCCTGAAGGAATTCGCGGACTTCATCGTGGACATGGCATTGGAGTTGCCCAGATGGTTAATACTGGGTGACTTCAATGCCTGGGTCGATGATGAACTCTCGCATTTTGGAAAGAATTTCCTCCAACTTATGTCTATGTTGGACCTGTCACAGGTAGTTACCTCTGCTACCCATATAGGGGGACACTCGTTAGACCTGGTGTTTACACTGGATTTGGATGCTATGCATCTGGGGGTGGAACCAAATGTGTGGACAGACCATCACACCATAAGATTCAGTTTTGGGGCACCCCAATAATAGGCCTGCCCCTATGGAGATGGTCCAGTATCACCCTTTAAGGGGAGTAAACCCAGAGGGCCTATTAGCGGTACTGGACCTATCGGGCATTTTGGTTGAGAGCATGAGTCCAGGAGACCTTGTTCTTGCCTATAATAAGGCAGTGAGCAGGGCCTTGGACCAAATTGCTCCTGTTCGTGTTCACCCACTCACCCAGCACCCAAAGACTCTATGGTTTGATGAGTCTTTGAAGGAACTGAGGAGAATAGGGCGAAGGCTAGAGAGGGCCTGGCGGAAATCTTGCCTGGATGCTGACAAACTTAGATTGATGGATCATTATGTTATCTATCAATCAGCAACAACCCGTAAGAAGGCAGAATTCCTGTCCAGGGAGATTGCTGCTGCGCGGAACCGACCAGCTCAACTCTTTCGGACTGTTGACAGACTGTGCAATCCACTCTGTCTACAGTCTGGAAGAGACTTTTCATAAACAAAGTGTGATGAGCTTGCTCGGTTTTTCGCTGATAAGATTGCCAACATTAGGTTGGATATCGGCCAGGCTCATTCTTCAAGGGCTTGCAGTAATCGGCAGGGGGAAACAAACACCTATGTTGCCTGGTTTGATTTTGGTAGGCTGGAGCTCATGGATATTGTGAGGATTGTCCAGACTGTACGTCCAACCAGCTGTAGTTTGGATCCGGGCCCTACGCCTCTATTATTAAGTTGCGTAGATACTATCTGTCCGATCATTGCTGAAATTGTTTGGAACTCTCTGGAGCAGGGGATCTTTCCTGATACTCCTAAAGGAGGCGGTCATTCGACCACTCCTAAAAAAACCCTCATTGAACCCGAACTGTCCAGCTAACTACAGACCTGTCTCTAACCTGCCCTTTTTGGGTAAGGTTATTGAAAAGGTGGTTGCACTGCAACTGGATGACCATATTACAATCACAATATATATGATACTGTCCAATCGGATTTAGGAAAGACATAGTACTGAGACTGCTCTTGTCCGGTTCTAAATGATCTCCTGATAGCGAGAGATCGAAAGGCGTGTACTATCTTAGTCCTTCTTGATCTCTTTGCAGCATTTGACACTGTGGACCATGGTGTGCTTTTGGAACACCAGCGGTGTTACTGTGGACTGTCTGGTACAGTTCTGCAGTGGTTTCAATCTTTTCTCACGGGGCGGAGACAGAGGGTTATCACTGGAATTTATTCCTCTGATGCCTACTCTCTGCCCTGTGGGGTTCCGCAGGGCTCCATTTTAGCACCCATGTTGTTTGCTGTCTATATGCTGCCATTGGGAGACATTATTAGGCAGTACAGCTTGGGTTTTCACTCCTATGCAGATGATACCCAGCTGCATTTGTCTTTAGTCCCGGACAGGAAGATGCAGTCTCTATACTTAACAGCTGTCTATCTGAGATCAAGGAATGGATGAGTGCCAGCTGGCTAAGGTTAAATCCGGATAAGACTGAGGTGTTGGTGGTGGACCCAGGTCGCCTTGAGGTGGGTTGTAGGGCTGGACTTCCTTCGGGCATATGGATCGATAGTGCCCAGCTCTCAACCTCAGACCGGGTGCGTAACCTGGGCGTTATTATTGACGATGGTTTGACCCTGAAGTTTCAGGTGTCATCCATTGTCAAATCTTCCTTTTATCATCTTAGGAATATCGCTCAGGTGAAACACCTGGTTCCTCCGGCTGACCTTCCGGTATTGGTCCATGCCTTTGTTACTTCTCACCTTGATTACTGCAATGCCCTGTACCTAGGGTTACCAGGGGTTGATATCCGCTGCTTGCAGCTGGTGCAGAATGCAGCAGCCAGGCTTCTGACTGGGACATCTATGAGAAGTCATATTACACCTGTGCTGCGCGAACTGCACTGGCTGCCGGTTCAGTGGCGGATCACCTTTAAGGTCGGGTTACTGACCTATAAAGCCCTACACGAACAGGGACCGCAGTATCTTCAAGATCTTCTTGTTCCCTACTGTCCCTCTCGCTTGCTCCGCTCCACTGACGAGGGATTGCTAGAGGTTCCCAGGGTTAGTTTAAAACATCTGGAGCTCGGGCCTTTTCTTATGTTGCCCCTACCCTGTGGAACTCTCTAACTCGTCGGATACGAGGCTGCCTGACCGTTGAAAGTTTTAAGTTAGAATTGAAAACTTATTTATTTAAACAGGCATATGGAGAGTGATTTTATTGTTTTATTGTAATCATATTGTTATTGTTGTTCTTTGTTATATGTATGCATTGTAATTGTGTATTTGTACAGCGCTTTGACTTTGAAAAGCGCTTAAAAATAAATTTTTACTTACTTACTTTACTTACTAATCATGTCTATGGGGACCGATGTGTGGTGGGGGAAGGGGAGTTTGTATCAGACATCAGATGGGGTCGGGGCACTGCTATCTGCATAGGGGGGCACTGGCATCTGGGAGGGGGGCTGGGTTGCTGCTGGAGGGGATCATCCTGATGCAGGGGCTGGTATCAGGCTGAGGGGGCTGCTGGACTATGGGGCATGGCTGCACAGGTCTGGGTGCTTGTGGGGGCTATTCACACACCTGGACCCATGCCTCACTGTGCAGGTGATCTACAGTACTCCAGGACCCAGATCAGACATCTGATTAGATGCCCGCCTGGGACTGCAACTCTGCCCCTGGCTGCCCTACGCAGTCCTGTGAGCTGGGGGGGTGGAGCCACAGACAGGTGGCTGACCATTGTGAATACTGGCATGTGAACACCTGTCCATGGGTGGGGAGCTACGTGGGCAGGGTATGCACCTCTGGAGCATACTTCCCACCCATTCATGCATCAGCACCATTGTGTGAAATGTGGCAACATACAAATGGATTTGGAAATAAAAATGAAGAGTAGAGATCAACATCTGGGGTTGCAAATGAGTGCATAAGGAATTATATAACAAGGGTTTTAATGTGAACTGTTGCTTTAAAGGGGTAATGTCTTTATTTTTACATGCAAAAAATAATGTACAAATGAAAAGAAACTTTACTTCTAAATGTAATGGCTGTCAAATGTAGTACCCTTTGACTATTGAAGTCCCCATGTTTCCTGGTATCTTGTCCGGTACTAGGTTATGTACGGTAGGCTCTGCCCTGAAACTGGGGTAATGGCATGCCAAGAGGTTATTGCCCAGCCAGTGACCAAAACACAAAATGTTCAGCTGAGAGACAAACAGTAGGGGAGGATATGGGAGAGTTCAGCTATTAAGCTTTAGACTCATTTACAGTTTGAATTCTGCAAGAGAAGAGAGAGAGATAGGAAGAGGGTGAGAGAGGGAGAAGGAGAGGGAGAGGGAGGGAGGGGGAGATGGAAAGGAGAAGGAGAAAGGCAGAGAGAGATAGAGAGAGAGAAAGTAGGTTGAGTGTGTGCCACAGATGCCTGGCAGCTCCAGAGCCTGCAGATCCCATATCTGAATCTGAGCTCCAAGCAGTTCTGGTGTTGAAGTGGTGAAGGGCGCAGCTATGGTGCTCCAAAAGAAGTAAAGAAGCCACTAGTTATATGACTAACAGCCAGAACACAGATCAAGAAACATCAGCATTGATGTTCTGATTGACTCATAGAAGCTACATGGTTGGTAACTGTGAGTAAGATCTCAGTGCCCTGTTTTAATGTCAGCATAAAGTGATAACAGGGTTTCCGTCCTGGGTAGGAGCAGCACCACGGATCCTTTAAATGAGGATGGTTCCCAGTGTATCCACTCAGGTGCAGTTCCCCCTTGTGAGGATAAGGCCCCTCACTCAGTGCCTCCTAGGCATGGCAAGCAGACTATGGATATTAGCCAGTGTGCTGCATACCAGAACCCCCTTAAATTGAGGGTTGGGACCAGTGTGGCTTTTTCCCAAGTACAGGTATCCTCCAGTGTCAGGGCATGGCTCATGTGAATTTTAAAGTAGAGTGTCCATTTTGAGGTGTGCTCAGTGTGTCCAAAAGTAGGATGTTCCCAGATACACCAATTGCAGAAAGAGTACATGTAATGAATTGAAATACATCTCTAATGCCCCCTGGGAAGGAGCAGAAAGTTGGAAATGATGTATGTCACCAAAAAATGTGAAACGTTGTTTGGCTCTGATACCATCTGTGTGGACAGTGGCTATTTGTGCAGAAACTGTAAGTCAAATGGAACATATACAGTACCATGTTTCCAGTTTTTTAAAGATCAAATACACATATTTAAGAAAAGCTAGAATTCACTTGAATCCAAGTCCGTGTCATGATTAGTGTTTCCTGAAAATACACTGTTTGGTTTTGTGTTTTTTTCTAGCTCAGCATCTGTTAATGTGCTCTGCAGTAACTGAAAACAGTGAAGATTTTTTTTTTGTCCCTATGTCCCAGTGAGTGATGACATAACTCTTGTCTAGTCTGCTGCTTCAGCAATTAAGTCCCTGACTGAATGAAGAAGCTGTTGCAGTTCCCAGTCAAAGCAGTCTGTAGAGCTAATTGTTTTCATTCAAAGTTTGTTACTAACCCATCTGGTTTGTGTTTAGGTTGGCTTAAAATATATCATTCTGTTCTCATAAAAAGTTGATCATTTGAGTTTCAGTGCTGAACTGAAGTGGTATGAATGAATGGCTGTGAGAAATTACCTTGTCTGTATTACAGCTATCAGTTCATTGTCATCAAAACTCTGCATTGTTTTCTGGCTATATAACACAGGGTTGTTTAATGGATATAAAATAAATCTAAAGTTTGTTAATTCATAGAAGCAGTGTCTTTGATGTAGATTCCATAAATAGGTTCATGTGAGAATAATTGTTTTTATGTCAGATTGACAAATAGGTGTCTGCCACTCTCAACTATTTCAGGAACATGTACTGTATGAACTCACAAAATTCAGTTCTTTGAGTGTTTCTGTGTGAAAATACATCATGTATGTGTATAACTAGAAATACTATATGACATCCTGATGCCCCGTCTCCTACCTGATAGATGAGGCAGCAGAAATCTGCTGCCCCCTTTTCCCTGCCCCACAATATCCCTGTCTCCTGCCCCCATTTGAGGCTGCTGCACCCCACTGCCCACTGTGTTCTCCACACAGTCAGGGTTGCTGCACCCTGCTGCCTCCTACACAAACAGTTAAGGCCGCTGCACCCAGCTTCCCTCTGTCTCCCCCCTCCCCACAGTCAGGGCCAATGCACCCTGATGCCCTCTGTTCCTGTCTCCTCAGTCAGGGCTGCTGCGCTTTGCTAAGCCCTAGAGTCCCAGGTCCTCTGCCTTCACAGTTGGGACTGTTGCACTATATGGCCCCAGGCCACCAGAGATAGGGTATTTGCTGCACCTGGTACCCACTTCCATTGCCCCAACTGGTCAAGGCTGCTGCACCACATACTCCCTGTCCCACAGTCAGGTCTGCCATACCCTGATGCCCGTTTGTGTACTGCCACATGGTCAAGGCATCTGGACCATGCTGTACTCTGTCTCTGCCACCACATCCAAGGATGCTTCACCCTGCACCTGTGTACACAGTCAAGGCTGCTGTGGCATGCTGTGCCCTAGAGCCCCATGCCTCCACAGTTAAGAGCTGCTGCTCCATACTGCCACTTGCCATAAGACAAGGAAGGGCATGTGCTGCACCCTGTCCCCTGCTACTACAGTTGGTGCAGTTTCTCCCTTTTGGCCCCTGCCACCAGAGTCAGATCTGATGCTACACCCTGCTGCCCATGTCACTTGTCCCAAACAGGTATGTCTGCTGCATCCTGTCCCACAGTTTGAGCTGCTGTACCCTGATGCCTCCCCTGTCCCCTGCCTGAACAATCAGGGCTGCTGCACCCTGCTACCCTCTGTTCCCACTATATAGCACAAGATGAAAGTATTTTTCGTTTTTTCTTTTGAGCAGTTTGAGCAGTGTACCAAAGGAACTGACTCTGGTGGCAGGGAGCATCATGATGCAAGAACCCTAACTGTTTAACCAAGAGGTGGTATGGTGCAGCAGGGCACAGTGATGGCATGGAACAGAGGGCAGCATGGTACAGAATCCTTGACTGTGGTGCAGGACACAGTGGGGTATCAGGATACAGCAGCCCTCATTGTGAGATGGGGTGCACATGGTGCAGTGGCCCTTCCCATTTGGGGCAATGAAAGTGGGTAGCAGGGTGCAGCAAAAGCTCCACCTTTTGTGGCCTGGGGCAGCATGGTGCAGGAGTCCCAACTGTAGGGGTAGATGCCCTGGTACTCTGGGGCTTAGCACAGCACAGCTGCCCTGTCTGTGGAGACAGGAACGGAGGGCAACAGGTTGCATTGGCCCTGACTGTGGGGGTGGGGGACAGAGGGAAACAGGGTGCAGCAGCCTCAACTGAGAGGCAGGAGACAGGGGCATCAAGAAGCCATATAATAATTCTGGTTATGCACATACATGATGTATTTTCACACAGAAACCCTCAAAGAACTGGATTTTATGAGTTCATACAGTACATATCATTGAAATAGCAGAGTGTAGCAGACACCTGTTTGTCAGTCTGACATAAAAACAAAATTGTTCTCACATGAACCTATTTATGGAGGCTACATCAAAGACAAACTGCTTCTATGAATTAACAAACATTAGATTTATTTTATATCCATTAAACAACCCTGTGTTATATAGCCAGAAAACAATGTAGAGTTCTGATGACAAAGAACTCACAGCTGTAATACAGACAAGGTAATTTATTACAGACATTCATTCATTAATACCACTTCAGTTCAGCACTGAAACTTAAATGATCAATTTTTTATGAGAACAGAATGACAGATTTTAAGCTAATCTATCTAAACACAAACCAGATGGGTTAGTAACAAACCTTCAGAGAAAACAATTAGCTTTACAGACTGCTTTGACTGGGAACTGCAGCAGCAGCATCTTCAGTCAATCAGGGACTTAATTGCTGAAGCAGCAGGCTAGACAAGAATGATGTAATCGCTCACTGATAGGGACAGAAAAATCTTCACTGTTTTTAGTTACTGCAGATCATATTAACAGATGCTGATTTAGAGAAGACCACAAAACCAAACAGTATGATATGTTCAGGAAACATTAATCATGACAGGGACCTAAATTCAAACTTTTATTAAAAATATGTGAAAAATGCTGCATTTGATCTTTAATATAATTGTAATTTTGAGTATTGCGAAGTCTGTTTAATAATACCAGTGTAGTGTTTTGTATCATTGTTTTAAAATATCCTATTTTTCCCTCACGTAGGGTCCCTGGTTAATGTTACCTTTTCTCACCCAATATATGAGCACCTTTCAGTTGTTTATTTGTCCAACCACACACTAACTACTGGTGAATTATGTGTACTTTTTATGGGTCGCACTTTCTGCCCAACAAAACCACTAAACAGAATACAGTTTTGTGAGGAACTGGAGGAATATTTCTGTAGATTGAGACTTAAAGTAATCTTTCGTTGCAGAGAAGAAATCACAGGCAGAAAAGAAATCACTAACAGTAACAGTTAAATGGATAAGGGAAAGGAATACTCTGATTTTATCCCCCCAAGTAGGTGTAATAGGAACCTGGGCAACTATATTCATTGCTTTCACCAGACAGTTACTTGTCAGATCCTTAGTAGGCAAAAAAGGGCCAATTATAACCTCTCTCTCTCTCCATTGGAATGGAGAGCTATACAAACACTGAAATCGGACCACAACATTGTCATAAAAAAGATGATAAAGGCTCTGCATTGGTGATATTAAACAAAAAGGACTATATTAATGAAGCTAACAGACAGCTAACTGACCATACCTACTACAGAGAACTGAAAAGTGACCCCACTACAAAATATACAAGTGAACTATGGGAATTAATTAGATCATTTCCAAACCATGTCCAAGACAGACAAACTGACTTCATACCTGTTGAACCCAAGCCCACGATGGATGTAACACCCCTCTACACTAATATTTCACACACAGATAGCATTTCAGCCTGCCTTAAATACCTACATGAGAAAGGAGTGGACCAAAACATTGACCTTGAAGTGGTAGGGAAACTTATTGAATTCATTTTGACACATAACAACTTCAGCTTCAATGGTAAACATTATGTTCAACCATGGGAACAGCAATGGGCACCAGGATGGCTCCACAATATGCTAATCTCTTTATGGTGAATTTTGAGGAGGACTTTTTAAGGCACTGTACACACAAACCACTCACTTATTTCCATTACATTGATGATTTGTTTATAATTTGAACAGAGGGCACTGACACATTTAAGGATTTTCATCAGGCACTTCATAACCTCCACCCAACAATAAAGCTTTCCCTGGAATATTCTGCCACCAGTATTAATTTTCTGGATACCACTGTCACAATCAAGGATGGAGCCTTACATGCAGGTATTTATAGGAAGCCAACAGACAGACAGAGATACTTACACAGAAATAGTACTCACCGGTACCAGGTCAATATCTCACAAATGAAACCATGCACAGATAACTGCTCAGTCTAAAGCACGTAATGGAATACAGCTACAGGGGTATGATAGTGATAGAACACTACTGCTACCTCTGTCGCTCATTCTGCAGTGGAGGAAGGACTGAAGGTGCCACAGGTGCTGCACCTCATCAAGCTTCTGCTGTGGTGGAGTGGCTAAGGCACGTGCAGTGGAAGCCTGGGGATCAGGGTTTGAATCCCCATGTCCCAATGTGTTTTTTTTTTTTTTTATTTTGCAAAAAAAAAAAAAAACAAAGTTCCCCCACTCAGTGTTTCCTGTTTTCTTCTCAGTCCACACACCCCTTGGAGTTAGATATTTTAGTTGGGGTGTGTGGGGGGTGCAGGGGTGGCGCCCCCCACAAAAAGGAAAATTTCCATATGTGTTGCAGTGGTGTGGCTGTTCTCTAGCTTGTCAGCATTTTGTTCCTAGCTTGTTGCGTCGCACGCTGTAATGTCTGTGGCATTGTTGTGATGCACAGTTTCATCCATGAAATTATGACCCCGTGCCATAATTACCTGAGCCACACAAAAAAATCTGCCATGTACAGTCAAGCATTTCAGTATCACCATATCTGTTCAAATGAGGAAGACAGAGATACACATTTGGCTATATTGAAAAAAGCCTCAATGTAGCAGTGACACTCTTCCAGAGAAATTGACAGAGCAGTAGAACTTGCAACACAGGTACTAAGAGAACAGCTACTTCATTATAAAGAAAGGAACACTACCAAGAGTAGTAGTCACATATCATCCTGACCTTGAACTTCCGTGTAAGATTATTAAGCACCTCCACCCAATATTTAGTGAGGATGAGACCCTAAACTGTATTTTTCAAGAACTACCATTGCTACCTTTTAAACAACCACCTAATTTAGCCAATCTGATTGTTAGGAGTAAACTTGCACAAGAACAGAGTACCATGACACTAAAGGTACAAGACTCTGTAATCAACCCAGATGTAGGACTTGTGAGCTCATTTCCACTTTGGATTGTGTGGTTACATCACAAAACAGACTATTCAGGATACAGGAGAATTATACATGTGCATCATGGAATATTGTTTATTTCATTCAATGCAGGAGCTGTCTGCAAACAGGGTATGCTGGAGAGACAAGCCAACCTCTCTGCAGTAGAATGAACTCACACAGACAAACTAATAGTATGAAGATGACTGACAAACCAGTGGGGCAACACTTCAATCAGACTGATCGATCCATCTCAGATATGTCAGTAATGATCTTAAAAGGACATTTCAAACATACACAACAGAGACAGACTTTTGAAATCAGGCTTATGTTACTTCTCAATATGGTAACAGATGGGGTGAACATTGATTTGGATTTTATGACACATTACCCTACTTAAACTTACACAGACTTTTACTTCAAAGGATGGACATTTAACAAGACTTCGATGTGTTGTTGTTTTTTGGTTTTATTTTCATAGAGTCCATTATAGCTGATTATCTACATGTTAATTTCTCTTCTAAAAAACATGTGTGGGGAGGGAGGGCTGGTGGGTTGTCTTGTGGTGGGGGTTGTGTGTAGGTGGGGGTGGAGTAACTTTATGTGTGTTTGGGGTAGGAGGATGGTGTGTTGTTTTTGTGGGGAGGGGTTATATGTGGGGTAGGGGTGGGGAAATCAAGTGGGGGTTGGGGTTGGGGTTACATTGAGGAAAGGCTTATATTCAGGTACATGTCATAATGATGCTATTGTGTGTTAGGACTCTTGGTTCACATTCATAGTGAATATATACTTCTTTGTACTAGTTATCTTTTCCTGGGGTGTGAAAGAGGGTTTAATTCCAATGGGTTTTTATTCAGATTTCTAAGACTGGTACTGTACATATTGTAATTTGATTATATACTGACACATTTTGATCTCTGAACATTTTAGGATGCATGGACTAATTTTCTAGGGGGTCCCTGAGAGATTTGCTGTTTTTTATTTGTCACTGATGCTGATAATTGATATTATCTTGTAAAAAATATTGTTACAGCACTGAAGGTCTTAATGTTTATGGAGATTGTTAACTGGTTGAGAGTATAGTTTAGAAAATGTCTCCAGATAGGTTTAATTCTGTATGAATGTGTTAAGCAGTTGTTTATACTAGATAGCTTTTTTTAATACCCTCATATTTCCATATATAGAAAATTTCAGTTTTATAGTTTTTAACATACAATACTATCAAATGTTAACATGCACTTATGTGGGTATTAAATCTAAAAGTCTTGCTTTTAATTAAGAATGTATTCACATAACACACTCATTCATTCATAATTTAAGTTAGTGGGACTGGCTGCGCAAGTGTTCCTGTTATCTGCTTCTGTTGACATTTGACCTTGGAAGGTTTCTTAGCAGTAGCAGACTGGTAGAATCTGGTTCCTTCATTTAAATCTCTGTCTTTTAAAAAAAATGTATTTTAAACCAATGAGAAATCTTTTTTTTTTTTTTTTTTATGTATGATCTGGGTGTTAATAGAATGTGATTATCTAAACAACTGGCATTAAGATACCTAGGAATGACTTGGTTGGTCCAAAAGCTTAAACACTGTTTTCTTTTTGTAACATCTATGTTGGTCAAATAAAAGGTATCAAACCATTTGCTTCTGGATCTGTTCTCACCCAATAGATAGATAGATAGATAGATAGATAGCTTAATTCCTTGTGTGTACTAGAACTGAATGACTCCAACAGAGCTGAATTCTTCAGTTAAGTTTTCCATGCAGGGTTTCTGCTCAACTGATGTCACTTGGTTCTTGAGCTGTTAAGTAATTTAAACAACAAATATTAGGTGTGAAGGGGCTGCACTAACTAAGGGACATAAATGAGGAAAAAATAGGATTATTTCAATACAAAATCTCAGAACAATACACTGGGATTACTAGACATCACACATGCCCAGCTTGTTACAGTAATATAAGCAATTTAAAACAAACATGGGTTACGTTTCCTGTTGTAGGTGTCCCACAGGACACGTGCCATGTCCCACATGCCCACCACCACAGGTAAACCATGGTTGGTCTTCTCACTTACTGTAGTTAAGGACACTGTATGAAAGTATGTCTGTGACTGGTTACAGTCATAATATATAAATTATAAAGTTCTTATTGTTCAGCATGAAAGAGTAGATGTTTGTCTTGATCGATGACTGAATTTTTAATATGTTTAATGTCTCTGGAAAGTATAAGTAAAATAAAATATTAGACCATTTTTATTACAGTCTGGCATTGTCCTATATCTCTGCAATACTACAGTTGATTTTATCTGTAAATGGATTTTCTGATTATATTGTAAATAAAGGTTCAGAAAGAATACTCATTTTCTAGAGCTGCTGACGCATTAGGGAAACATTAAAAAATATTATCTTTAGACACCTCTAATTTGTATTCCATATACTGTATCTTCCATATATTTTTCTTCCTTTTATTTATTTATTTATGTATTTATTTATTTTTTGTGGCTAGAGTCCCCTGGAGCATCCGCCCCACCCCCTGTGCCCTCCACAGCCACTGACAACCCTAGCTTGCCCCCACAAGGTGATGCTTCTGAGACAACCCTCACTCACAGAAACACATTCAGGTTACTGGCGGCATCATCACTGCCAGCAGGACTCCCTGGGCTTACTCCCCATGGGAGGGGCCATGGGGTGAGCCGATTGACAGAACTCTGTCTTGGCAGGGACCGAGAGGCACAATGGAGACAACGGGACCAGGGACAGGCATCATGGCAGGATCTCCAGCCTTTTTTGCAGATACTGATTCCCGGGGTAGGACGTGCAATAATGTACTACATCTGCCCACCACCAGCCTAATGACGACAGTCACGGTGGAACCCCCAGCTTCAACCATGGGTCCTTAGTGCACCGGACACTCTGCCTTCCCTCCCCCAGAGAAGAAGAGCCATCCCCAAGACACTTAATCCTTCTCCACCCAGCTGTCCCTCTGACTCCAGAGTCCATTCCAGAACCCAGGATGTTGGCACTGCAAGTGAACGCCTTGCTGCTGCGCTGACAGGCCAGCTTCCCTATTATTTATTGCAGAGAAAATGTGCACAAGAATTGAATCCTTTATCCGTTGTAGTTCATCTGTCCCAGCAGCAGATTCTACACTTCAAGTAATACTTCTCTGCTGTGACATCACAATCTGTTGTCATGGGAATGACTGTGAATTCACAGGAAGAGAATTATGACCATAAGTGGGGAATCAGTAACTGGAGTGGATGGACTCATAAGGTACAAAAAGCTTGTTAAAGAAAAAAAATGACCTCAGTAATAAATACTGGACAGGTGGAATAAAAACTCAGGTTGGATTTTCAAACGTGGGGCTGTAGCACTCATGTCCCTATTTTGCATGCATGCTGCTTCCCTGCAAATGTGTCAGAATGACTGGGGCAAATTTTTAAACATCATGATGCATTTGTGACACTTGTTGTTTTGCACAGCAAAAAATTACAAATGCATCAAAATTAGATGCATGCGTCATTTTCAAGGCACAAGTCACAGCAATAGTGCGTGGAAGTTAGATAACCTTTTAAGTGGTCTAACACTGCAGGCAGATGTCACACACCCTCATCTAAAAATAGATGCTGGTCTTTGAAAATATTGACCATATGTGAAATATAAGCTGAAATGTGTCTAATTGTTATGTTTTCCAAGTTCTCCAGGAGGCACCAGCTGCTCTTTAAATGGATAAGGTAATGTAAAATTTAAGGAGAGACCTTAAAAATCAAGCATACACCAGTTATTCTGCCTGCAAGGTTCATAAAGCATCTATTTAATAGAAGTAAACCATTACAAGGAGTACACTATGCTGTAGATCCACTGACCAGATAAAGGACCTTGATCAACAATCATAGGATAAATTTGTGTTGCCAGGCATAAAAGACCCCAACCTGAGGACTGGGAGGAAAATAACTTGAGGATAAAAAACTACATACAAAAAGGAATGGCAGACTCTAAGGGTCTGGTAATTGTTGATTGTGATTTGAATTTATAGGACAGTGGTTCTGCCAAAGGGAGGTAGGTCAGGATTCTACTTTCTGTCACAACAGCTGTTCTTGACAAATGACGCAAATCATAGTTCTAAACTTTTTTTTAGTTTATTCTTACATGTATTAGAAACACAGAAACACAGACAACGAAGGCAGAAAAAAACACAGGTCCATCTAGTCTGCCAAGTGTTCCCTATCTGCCCCAGGACTATTTGTCCATGCAGGATTGTAATTCCTCACTGTCCACACCCCTGCTCCCTGTCCTACTGCTTCCGACCTGAGCAACCACCAAACCCTTCACTCTGTTCCAACCATGCTTAAAACTATTTATTCTATGACACTGCCATTATTTCTGTAAAATAGAACTTACTGACGACCCTCTTAAACTTTCACCCACCAGTATACCATGATGATAGTGACTGCATATGTGCAACTGTCATAACGGTGACCCATATGACGGCGCTATCATAGTGGGAGACTGTAGGGGGATGGTGAATGTTGTGACCACTAGGTTAGGGTGGGCAACAGGAAGGGAGGGTGGGTGACAAGATGTAGAGGGATGGGGAACAGGGATGTGACCCTGTGGTGAGCCTGCTTCTGCTGAGCCAACCATGTGGTGTGGTGGGCAGGGTGGTTAGCTCCGACGGAGCAGATCCTGGGGCAGGTGTTCCTTTTGTGCTTCCCGCAGCTGTGGGACTTAGATTTTTTTTTGAACTGGGCTGTGCCCTCCAATTCCCAGTAGCCTTTTTCTGCATATCATCAAAAATGTTTTCAGCGATAATGCAGGTCTCAATAATAGTGATCACCTTTGTGAAGCCGCTATTATCACATAGAACCCCCCCACCAGTTTCCACTTATGACCTTGAGTTCTTGACCCTATACTCATGCTAAATAGTTCCCCACAGTTCACCTTGTTTATTCCATTCAGGAACTTGAAGGTCTCTATCATATCCCCTTTCTCCAAGCCTGGTCTCCAGCAAGTACATGTTCCGTGCTTGGAGACAATCTTCATAAGATCTGTCCTGTTGGCCTTGAACTACTCTGGTCACCCTGCATTGCATCATCTCCAGTCTGTCCCTGCCTTCCTTAGGTGAGGACTCCAGAACTGAGCACAGTATTCCAGGTGTGGCCTGACCAGTGACCTATATAGAGAGATAACAGCACCTTCTTTTTCCTGTTATAAATTCAACTCCCAATACACCCCGGCATTTTATTAGCCTTTTTACACTTGCTTGATTGTTAAAGGGTGTAACTATTGATAACTCCCAGGTCCCTTTCTTCTGCTGTAGTGCTCAATTTACCCTTCCCATCCAGTACTCGTTCCTGTTTTTCACCCCCAGGTGCATAGCCTTGCTTTTATTTGGCATTGAATTTTAACTGCTAAATCTTAGACCACCTCTCTAGTATTTGTAGATCCCTTAGCATCACCCTGATCTATTCATCTCTATCAACCCTACCACAGAGTTTTGCATCTTCTGCAAAGAGACACAACTTGCCATGATGCCCTCTCCAATGTTGCTGATGAACATATTGAAGAGAATAGGACCCAGGACAGATCCCTGCAGCACCCCAATCATGACCTCCCTCTCTTCTGATTGACCCCATTTAGCACCACCCTCTGCTGTCTCTTCTTCAACCAGTTTTTTCCTGTCCCTCTATCCATCTATGTCCTAGGCCACACCCATATCCTCCAGCTTTTTTAACAATCTTCTTTGTGGCACTAAGTCAAAATCCCTCCTGAAATTGAGTAGAGTAAATCCACATCATGGCCTTTATCTACTACCATTGTTAGCCAGTCAAAGAAAACTATCAGGTCAGTCTGACAATATCTCTCTAACCACAAACCCATGCTGTTTACTATCCTGTACACCAGTGTTCCCTAGGTAGTCCATAAGGTCCTGTTTGATCAGCGACTGCATCAGTTTACCCATTAGAGAGGTAAGGTTGACTGGTCTGTAATTTCCTGGTTACTTCTTGCCCCGTCCCCCATGTGTAGGGGAACTAAATCTGCTACCTTCCAGGTTTTTGTTTTGAACTATCTATGTCTGAATTGAGCTATTGAATATTACTACTAGGGGTTCAGCCAGTTCTAATTATGAAGTTGAACATGGAGATCCTAAAATATAATTTTATTTCACCAAAACCAGACCACCTGATGCATTTCAGACACCTGGTTTTGGTGAAATAAAATTATATTTTTGTAGCTCCATGTTTGACTTTGTAATTGGGATGTGTGTGTGCTGCAGCTTTGTATGCAAATATGAATTAATAGCTGGGAGCACCATTTTTACCATGAGCATTTTTTTTAAAGAAAAGTTCAGACAGTTCTGCAGTCAATTCCTTCAGCAACCTTGGGTGCATCCCATCTGGCCCTAGACTTTATCTACCTTTAGGGGGCTTCAAGCCCCTTCTGAACCTTTTTTCTGGTAAATAATGTCTGCCTCATTTCAGGAATGCCCCAGACAGTTGCCTTGATGCCACTTTCAGGCAGAGGCCCACTGTGTTCCCTTGTTTGAACAGAGCAGACATAATTGTTCAGTATGGCTGCTTTTTGTTCACCATCATCTAGTACCCTCCACCTCTTATAGCCTAACAATACCCCCTGCCTTCTTCTTTCTTTTCCTTATTATATCTGAAGAATTGTTTTTCCCCACCCTTGGCCCCCTTTGCAATATGCAGCTCTGTGTTTGCCTTTTAGAAATTGTTCCAGTCTATCTCAATGCTCAGTGTTTTGCAGTTATAGCCACTCCTTCTTCAACAGACTTCAAATATTTGCAAAATTAATGATATTTATTATCCAATAGGTATAGGCTCAGATGACAGCTGATAAACACATTTAGCAGACCAACTATATTAATAAATAGGAGACCACAAATGTATTAGTAATGTTGTCATCACTGATTTAATCATTTAGTAAGTTTGTCATCAAACAAATGCCACCGGACTCATTTTTTCTCACAATCTGAACTTCCTCATGCCAGGTATTGACAGCTGTGCCACCAGCTCATATAAAGACTACTGCTCTACCAGATCTGCTCATATGTAGTACAATCTACACTAAACTCAAAGGGAGATCAGTAGCCAGTAGTTGCAATGGTGAAAGCTACAGAAAAAAAAGAAAATCATTCCTGAAACATTTATGTTTTTTAAACCAGCAAAAACAAACAAAAAAAAAAGAATACTTGACCATGGCCATAGAACCAGCAAATCTGGAAAACAACTTCAATATGGAGATGAAGGAGATACTGACCAGATACAACAAGACACTGAGCCTCTGGACACCCTACAGCTAATATTTCAAACCAATAACCAATTCCCTGCCAAAATGAACAACTGTCCACAAATCTAGCTACAATGATTGATGAGGGTGCCATAACTAAATTTATCAAGTTGGAAAAACAACACTAAAACTATAACACTAGCAGAAAAACCCAGATAGACATTCAAATATTCTGAACCTATCTGAGGGACAACTTCAAAATTCAGAGATAGGTGCATGGCATAACTCCTGAAGACCTTGACAAGATAATGTCACACTACTTTACGTACTGTACAAAAAAGGACAGCCTCAACTACAAGCCATTGATTTTGTGAGCAACATTTCAGAGTACTGTGAGGCACCTTAAAATTAAACAATACCAAGTTTCTTTATCTATCTCCATAGCATTTGAAAAAAAAAACAGCAAGTACTCATACCCCAACAAAAAAAACTTAACGCACAGGCAAGGGGAACAAACCACGAGGGGCAGGTGAATTAACTGATGGCATTATTGACAGACTGTATGCCTGTCAGCAACTAGGCCCAAACATATCCGAACTGCTCTTAAATATCATGTGATTGGTAGTAAATATTTTTGTTAATATCAGAGGGACAACAGAAATGAGAAATGTGTGCTTGAGTGATATTGAATTGAAGTAAGATGAAATTGCACACACCTTTCTCCAGCACAGTAAGGAATGACAGACCAAAACACACCCAGGAACCAACCCAGAATATATAAGAAAAGTAAAACCAAGGGCCTATCCTTTACAAAACAAAAACAACCAATGTCCGGTGAGCAACTAGTGCATCTACAGAGACCAACATCCATCAAAATCTAACACGCCAAATTCTCCTTTTTTTCCAAGCACGTAAAACAAATGCAGACCATCTTGTTAATGGAAACTGGTTCAAAAATCAGCAGGTCAGAATCAATAAGCTGCCATATAGAGTAGAACCTCAGAGATCTGAACAGCATGGGAATGCATGGTGTTCATATCTCTGAAATTTTTGTAACTCTGAAAATGACTACAATACAATGGGGCTTCTTGCAGTATCAAATACACTATCTTTGTTTGATTTAAAGTTCTTAACTTTTCTCTTGCAGCCATCGGCTAGTGTTTTATTGGGGAGCAGCCTCCAATATAGACCTGTCTCATCGCAGTTAAAGACTTGATCTCTGGTAAGCTATTGCTGTTCCACTAGGTGTTGTAGGTTGATTTTAAAACACTGCGAGGCTTCACAATCAGCTGAAAGTGCCTCCCCCTGCATACTGAGTTGGCGTATACCATTGCGGTTTTTGAAGCGATGTAACCACCCAAAACTAACCTTGAAATCTTCTTCAACACTATCAGGGTACATTTGTTTAAATAAAAGCTTAGCTTTCTCGCTTACAATGATGCCGCTGATTGGGGTACCTTTACAGCATTCTTGGGTAAACCACAAATGCATGGCACAGTCAAAGTCCTTGTTTACTGATTTTCTAACAATGCAACGTGTTTGAGCAGACCCTGTATCTTTGGGTTCTTGGGCAAACTGCTTAATTTTATGCTGAGACTATTTTAAGTCAAACACTGTCAATCTGCCAATTCCATACTCCTCAACAACAGCACTCAAACTCGCACCGTGTTCAATTTTACTTATTACTTCAAGTTCAGTTTCAATACACAAGGTAACCCACTTGCATTTGTTAGCCTGATTTCCTGCCATGCTGATCTACGTTGATAGTGTTGAAGTGTGTTGAAGAAGATTAATGCCTTTTAAACAGGCAAGAAAATGAGCTACAGGTGGCAATTACAGTAGTGCTTAACTCTTAGAGCTTAGCGCTTGGGGGGTGCGGTTAACTGGTCAGTTTGGTTCTTTGAAGTTTGGATCTCTGAGGTTCTACTGTATAGTCAAAAATATGGTAGAAAAGGCTGGAATTAATACTGATAAACACCTAACCAACCTCTCATACAAAAGCTGTCAGACTTCAGAATAGCACCTACAGAGATCATTCATGACACAAACAGGCCCAAAGTTTAAATGATTGTTGTAAGATAAATGAGCAAAAACAACTGCAGATAAGCTCTTTGCTGAGTAGACAGACTACAGCTACCACAGCAACTGCACCTGGAAAACATCCTGCACTAAGCACTATCTCTACAAATAAAGACATCCTAGAAGGCTACTTAAGCAACCCTACCATCAATACTAACCATGTCACTTTTATTATCATGCAAGGTCAGTATACAACATGTACTACTGATTGCCTACCCCCCAAAAAACTTAGCCATTACTAACCTTCCAACTATGACCTACCAAAAACTCCTACCCCATCCTCAAACCTGAAACCTAAAGCTAACAACTCCTTCCCAGAAAACAAGCTCTGGCAGAGCCACTACAACTGTGAATGCATTAACTAGATAAGGGTGTTTCATGGGCTTAAACATAAACATTTATTTATTTAAAAAATATCAGATTTACAAACCTTTGAGTCAGAGACTCATTTACCTCATCGAAACTACTACAAAGACAGCACAGTTAACAAGTCCAGAAACAATGGCTCGGAGAGCAGATAGTTACAACAGTCATTCACTGGAGATACATGGGTAGCAGTAGATAAACAGATGACATAGTTTAGGCCCACAGGCCCACATCAAGAAGACCAAAGCAGTTCAAACAATATACAATAGCTAAAGCAAATAGATATCAGGAGTCAAAGAGAAGCCTAGAGTGTTCACATGAAGGCTGTTGCATACACTAACTGAATCAAAGTATAGTACATTGAGAAAGAGCATATTTAAGCAATAAGACACAACAGGGTGTGTGTTCTCATATAATGACATCACTCCTGGGGTGGGCTGAAGCACGAGTCGAAGCCGAGTATTTATTTGCACATATTTATTTGATCCACTGGATCAGCAATATTTGCACAAGCTGTGCCCAATGCAGATTTTATAGCACTGGTCCTGGTCTGGTGATCTGGGTTTTACCCATACCACACTGCATATGCCTTAATGATATACTGTACGAATGGTTGCAGATTCTAACCCATTGAAGGTTGAAGTTTCAGAAAAACATTATGCTACAAATATCAAGACTCACTCCCTCCCTCACCCCCAGTCACAATTAATCCTCTACCAAAGTCATGCTTAAATACTGGTGCCTCTAGATCCACGCCACTAAGCTTTTAATGCCAACATGCTTCTTCTGCTGCTGTGAGTTAAACTCTTTATTTAAAATCATTTTGTTGAGAAATTTTTGTTTTAGTATATCCATGGTCAGGAAAAATGAATTTGTAAAAGAAACCAAAATCCCCATTTATCAGTTCATTGAATCACAAAACAGCATGTTACGAATTTTTCAGATTCTATGTTGAAATCTAGATTTAGTATTTGCCATATTGGTTCTTGCAAGAACAGATCCAGAAGCAAATGATTTGATACCTTTTAATGGACCAACATAGATGTAACAACAAGAACAAAGTGCTCTAGCTTTTGGACCAACCAGTCTTTCTTCAGAAGCCTAATGGCCATTGTTTAGAAAAAAACAATACTTTTAACAGCTAGATCATGCAAAAAAACCCAGAAAAAAAAATCCCCATTGGTTTAAAATACTCATTTAAAAAATACAGATGATGATACCAGAGAAGTTTAACAGTACCATATTACCTTCAGCCAGGAGGTTCCCAGGCTCAATCAAAGGTGCTTGGTACAAAACACATACAAAGAATCCTACTGCATATAAATGTAGTTGACATAAGATAACACTGCTGGAGCAGATGACTCTTAAATCAAGCTATGAGTGTTGCAGTGTGTATAAGGATGTAATTACTGAAAAGGAACCCCACCCAGATAAAAGACATATTAAGAATGTCTTAGGACTCCCAAGAAGTTTCAATGCATGCATTATGCATAAGAAATTACCAGTAAAGTTGTCTTAAAAACATTAGTGCACACTGTATGATGTGTAAAACTTAGCTGCACCTATCACCCAGCTGTACTCTCCAGCTAGAAATCATGTACCATAATTTCAAAAACCTCTAGTATAGTGACAGGACTTTATAAATGATAATTTAAATATAAATTGACAGTATTAGTGGCAAACAAAAAACTCTAGTTGAGGACCACCAAGGAATTAAGACCATGTAGCCTGATCTGTACTGATGTCAATATACATTGAGAATTTAACAACTTGATATACCAGAAGTATCAAAGGAATCTGAAAAAGTGATAAAAATGTAATTTCTCTCCTCCTCTTCACACAAACAATATACCCTACCCCACCCCACATCCCCATAATGCGGGAGGGGGAATAGCTAGCTTTAAGAAGATACTGTCTCTCTCACAAACACACACACACACACACAATCACACAGACACACACACACTCTCCTAATGAAACTTTATTCACATCAGTCACTGCAATTATTCCCCAAAGGAATTCAACTTGTCATGAAATCCTAAGTAAAAGGGCTCATGTATCCTAATACCTACAGAGTAATTAGACCATTAGACATCAAACCAAAGGGTATGCTGTGAAGACAAACTTGGAGAAGATGCAATAAAACAAACTTGAATGACAGCCCCCAGATGTCATAAAACACCCATTAGAAAATTAGAAAAACTCCTCTAACAGCCTAGGCAGAAACAAAACACTGCACTGAAGTGAGAACTCAAAACTGGTAGTAATACATATATTCCTGATTTTAACATGCAGTTTTCCTTTAAGAAGATTCAGTAGAATATAAACAGTAGTCTAGAACTGCCTGCCTGAGAATGAAGTAGGTATATTATTTGGAAAAAGGGAAGGCTAGGTCTCCTGTTATGCAATGTCCTGTAAAGTATCACACTAATTGCTCTTAGGATGTTGATGTCAAATTCTGTGAGGTACCATGGGGAACTTGTTATGCAGGAAGTTCCAGGAAGTGTTTAACCCATTCTACTTCTAATATCTTTCTCAAACTTAAAAAGAAAAATACACTTTATCACAGACTGTGTTTACAAAGTACTGTGCCCATGATCAAAATAATTTGAACCCCATCCCCCCAAAAATGTGCCCTCACATGAACATGCATGATTTATCTGTAAAGACTATTAAAAAAATGTATTTCTAAATGCATTAGTGACAGCAATGCTTTCAAGGTTATCTGTAAAGACAATAAAAATAATGTATTTCTAAATGCATTAGTAACACCAATGCAAGATTTTGAAACTACTAAAATGACAAACTACTGGATAGATAGATAGATAGATAGATAGATAGATAGATAGATAGATAGATAGATAGATAGATAGATAGATAGAATATGGTAAACAAATATTGTTAATCTCAAAAGCTGAACTTTGTTTTTAGTATATAAATGTTTAAGAAATATCTGAAAGCTGTCTATTTTCCTTAGTTTTTAGACACTTCTTAGTCTTTCCTTTTGAGACACCAGGTGACTCTGATAATCATTTGCTCTAAGGGTTTTTAAGTCAGTTTGAAAGCATTTTAAGTATCTTCTGTTCTAGTCCTTAACAAAATGCAGGGAACTCCACAGAATTGTTCTGTTCCTTGGTCCACATCCCAAATGTGTGAGTCTTCTTTCATGATAATAGAGATACCTCATGCACCTCCCATATGAATAAAAAAAAGGTGGGTTGGACCTTTTGGAGCTTCTTGGGTCGAGGTGGGGTGGACCTTACTTCTCCCATAAAAACAATGCTGCCTTCCACTACTCAGGTTCCAGTTCTTGTACCACCCATTTAAGAAAGAAAATAGTATCCTGCAACCATTGACTAACATGAAAGTGTATTTATTTGAGAGCGGAAAACATTTCTTGGAGAAGGTTAAGGCGGAGGAGACTATTTACACCTTCAGTCAGTTCCACAGACAGAAAACATGACATCACTCCTTTTGTACATGCAATACTCCTGTAGGCTCCACCCACAGTTGTAAAAATGATCAAATAACTAAACATTGTTTTTATCTTTTAATTCACAGGAAACCATTATGACAATTCTACCAGGAAAAAAAAACAAGAGTCATTGACTCTGACAGTGAGTCTGAAGAAACAAGTAAGTCTCTCACAGGAAAAAAATAAACAAAAGCCCCCCTCCCCCCAAAAAAAGGTTTTCAAATATCTGGGTTCCTGCAATTAAATTAAAAAGAAAACATACAGTTATCATTAACTAGGTAAAATAAGCAACAAATTAATGTATCTCGTACGCTCTTCTCTAAAAAATCAGTTTCTCTAAATATCAACATGTATAGGCAATACCTGTTGACGCTGAAACATTTAAAATTCTGGCACCTAAACACAATGCTGTAGAAAAAATCAGAAATGCTACAAAATCAATATAGAAAAATGCCCTGTGCAAACCTTTACAAGTACAAAAAAAAAAAAAAAACTTTTGTTGCAAGATTTTTGTATTTTTATCTTTTTTCTCACAGATGCCTACCTGAAAAAAGAAATGTTTCATTTTGCATCCAGAAAACTTCCACCAGCTACTATGATGAAAATAGAACCTGCAAAAAAAGTCTCACTAGCAAGATTTGCATTTGTAAAGCATGAATCTAGGTTAATAACATTTTCCTAACTACTGATCCAAAGTGCAATGTCCCTGTGAAAGGAATAAAACATGGACTTTTCTCTTTTTGTTTTCCAGTGGTATTAATATTCACACACTGAGATTTGCTATGTATAGTTAAGAAATGTTACTGTCGGACTTCCGGTGATGTCATCCCTACTATGGCCACCTAGCTCCTGTGCTCCGTGTACCTCTCCGTAACATTCCTTACCAATCTAATTTAAATTGTGCATTGTATAGTCTTCTTTGGTAGGTGAGGTTAGTCTTTCTTCCTGGCTATGGAAATATCAAACAGATTTGCAGTTTTACCACAGGATCCCAATGAAATTAAATGTGACGATTCTGATTCCGGGAACTCGGTTAACTTGCAGCGTGCAACAAAAACTCCTTCTCGGTGGGCTGCATGGACTAAGAATACCAGCAGAAACCATAATAATCCACCAGATAAGCAAACTGAAATTACTATGGACAACAAATTGGACAGAATTCTTTCAGAACGTTTGGACATAAAATCTGGGGTTAAAACATTTTAAGAAACAATATCAGAACTCAAAACTGATATGCAGCATCTGAACTCTAAAGTAAATGATCTAGACCAGCACCAGGCCTCTACCTCCACCCAGGTTTCTTGGCTCCAGGATAAGATGCAACAAATTACGACATATTGTTTAATCAGGTCAAACAGGATCTTCAACTTTGTGACACACCTCCCAATGTCTCTACTTAATTGGATACAAGCTGTCTAAATGAATATATTACCCTGTTTGCTATATTTAATGCAATCAATCCCTCAGATGTTTACAAAAGGGGAAGCAAGGAGATGGAACAGGCTGATAACGAGTTACTTATGGCAGGGAGGCAGGTCCCAAATGTCATTAGACAGATTACAGGCCCCCAAGGAAAGGGGGGGGCTGGCTTTACCGAATTGGTTTGGTTATGCAGTAGCATCTCTGCTGACTCATGTCACAGAGTGGATTACACCTAGGGGATGTGGACCCCAGTGGTTAAAGATAGAATGGGAAATGTCTGCTAACCAGTTGTATGGGGCAATGATTTTTCAGCCACCTGCTATGAGCACCCTGGGGTTGGAGACATCAATATATTCCCGGAGTTATCTTAGAGGTTGGGTCACTTACTTAGCACATCCCAGCAATGAATTTGGTGCTCGCTTGATGGGGATGCCATGGCAGAACCCAGCATTCCTCCCGGCAGGTTTAGGTGCATGATTTAAAGTATGGAATAGATTGGGGCTGAGGCACACCTATCAGTTCCACTCACAGGGCCTATACAAGACTTTTACATAGTTACAAACAGAATTCTCCATACCCAGATGGGATTGGTTCCAATATAATCAAATACATCATTTTCATGAATTTACTGTGGTCCTACAAGTGGAGTAGGGGAAAGTTTTGCCTTTGATCACACTACTATTGGCTATATCGGAGGAGACGGTCCCCAGGCACTTGATATCCAGGTTCTATCTTGGGAGGGGATTCATAAGATATGGGATGAGGAGATGGGGGTAAATCTTACTCCTAAGGAGTGGCTGTTGATATGGAGAAGACAGCACAGAATCACAGGCTCATATAGATGGCATGAGTTTGGCTGGAAGGTGGTGGCATGATTTTTTTGCACACCGCATATTACAGCAACATTCTCATTCACTCATGATGCTTCTTGCTAGAGAGGCTGCTGCACTTGAGGTCTCCACCCCATCACACGTGCTCTGGATCTGCCCCATATTAAATCAGTTTTTTCAGGAGGTGGAATGGGTATTAGTGGACCTGCTCATGGAATTTATTCCTTTAACACCAACAACAGCAATACTACAGCACTTTTCCTCCACATTTAGACATGTCAAAACTATATCTGGCTGCAGCCTTGCTCACTGCTGCCAAGAAGACTATTGTTAGAAATTGGTTGAAGCCGCCCCCCCCCCACACTCAGAGCCTGGGAGGACCTAGTTTTTGACATTTATTTAATGGAAACTTATGACTGCTAAACCACAGGGGAGGATACCCCAGGTATCGTGCTACTGGACTGCATGGTAGGTTAAGATATCAGGACATAGACCTGATCTAGTCTTATAGGGAGCTTCGGGGTGGAAGGATGGATGGAAGTCCCCCAGAGATGTATATTTATCGACCCCCCAGCACCAGGTTGGTCAGCCAAATAACTGTTAACTTAGATGACAGATTTAGCTAATTGCCTCCCCTGCTTTGAAACCCTCTCCTACCCTATCACCTACCCTATTGTTGCTCCTTAAGCCCATCTCTATGCCTTTTATCCAGACTCTCTATTTTTGAACCTCTCCCCACGCGTAATAATTAAATAGGAATGGATAGGTGCAACTGCCACTGAAGTGTGTGGGCATCTGGAAGGGGAATTGATGTGGGAGGCTGTGAGAGGGGGAATCTTGATTGTCAGAACTATTATCACCCCTATGTATCAATAATGTAACTTATCTCAACATGTACTATGACATGAAAGCATTATTTGTATTCCAGAGCCTTGTAAAGCTTAATAAAAATTAAGTTTTTTAAAAAAAAAGAAACATTACTGTTTTTAGTTCCATATTTATAGATTGTTCCTGCAAAAAAAGTTTACTTTCCTCCCGAATAACTAAGTAATAAGAGTTTGTCTTAGCTCATTTTCTTCAACTGCTGAAACCTGTAAATAAAAAAAAGTCTCAATTAACCCAATAAATCACTACTGACTAATGTAACCTGCAAAAGAAAACCCCACCTACTAACCATTATGAACAACCCTATTTATCTGTTTAATATGAAACTTTTTTAAACTGCCTAACTACCTGTCATTCTTACATTAATAAAGCTTTTTTGAAATGTTCTTACCTTATTTTCAATAACTTGATCATCGGGCAATCCATGAAATGATGCCCCAAAAGTCCTAAAATAATAAACAAAACCACCAAAAGCAAATGATGAACAGTCCAAAAAAAATACATAAATAAATTCAAATAAAGTTTCAAAGCTGCAAATTATATCCAAAGTGTGATAGATAGAGCCACATGTATATCCAGCAATCTAAAAGTGAAGCAATGAAATAAAAAAGCCCTACAATAAAAAATTATCCAGGGATAAATCCAAGATGTCAAAGAAATGCAGGAACTCTCTCAGAAGATGCCTGAATGACACTGTCTCCATCCAGATGAAGATTCACTTCCATTCCTGGTAGACATCCATGTTCGTCTCTGATGATGAAGTGCAAGCCATCCAGTTACTCCACTGAAGTCTTCACCACTTGAGAAGAACCACTTCCTGGATTGGAAGACAACTTATCTCCACTGGAAGTTGCTCCACACACCCTCTGAAGAAGTCTCTGTTGAACGCTGATCCTGGAATCACTACCATTGCCATTATATCTGTGCTGCTCATATCTGTGCTGCTCATCTGTCTCTCTGCTGCTGACTCTCTGGTGATCCACTCCAACCTCCACATATAGGTGTCATCTTCCAGGCACCTCCACAGGCCTTCTTCCCTTCTCTTGGTGATCTCTGCATGCTGCTGCCAGCAGCTTGACTGCAGGATCCTACCTCAAACATATCTCCCAAAATACTGAACAGTAACTGTGCCACAGATGTTGGCAACACCCACCACAAACTTGATCACACCCCTCAACCGGTTAGATAGATTTTCACACACCCTCTCAACCATAACTACACACTCATTCATAACCAATACCCATTCAAATATTACAACCACTTAAACATAGCAATCCTCCACTAACCATGGAATTAAAAAAAAAAATACAAAAAGCCCCTAAAATGTAGCATAAATAAAAAAAAAATACACTCACACAAAAACTATTATTAAACTGACTTCACCCTACAACTTACTCCTGTTGCATAAATTGAATATGTGATTGGGGATGCTGTAAGATAATGGATTTATTTTTACTTATTGAATATGAACTCAGCACCATCACTGTGGCTCAGCTTTACTCCACCACTCATGGGGTTATCCTAGTTCACTTTGAATTCATTAAAATAAATCCATTATCTAACAGCCCTCACTGCATGTCCCTTATATATAAGGGCACAGTTTTAACTAATGCTCCCCTTGAGATCCATGATTTTGTGTAGAAGAAACTATGAGTGATTCTGTTTGCCACATGTGGCAAGCTATATTTTTTGTGGGGAAAAGCCTACTCTGGATTTTCTTGATTTTACTATATTTATTGTATTTGTTTTTATCTTGAATGTACAGTGCTTTGATATTCGAAATGCGCTATAACAAATACATTTTATTATTATTATTATCATTATATTTATCTACTTCCAAAGAGAATATGCCTGTGAGATACAAGTTTGAACTGTGAATACACATTTTTGCCAGTACTTGAAAAATTACAGCTGTCATGCTCATGAGGTGGTGTAAAAATGGCTACATTGAAACTATGGGGTCAAAAATATTGAAAATTACCAAAGTTATTCGCAAGTGTTGAAATATTTCAATGTATGCTGATAACTTTGTTGTTTTTTAATATTTTGACGCCACATTTTCAGCATAACCTTCTTATGGTCCAACCTCATGAACAACAGTGGATTTGAAAAATGTCACCACCTTTGCTCTTGAAGTGAGGTCTCATAAATACCATGTTGAACATTTGGTGTAAAAATATTACACATGGCAAAGTTATGAATAAAAGTTATAGAGAATACTGGATGGGCAACTATGCACAACCAGTGTGTTCTGCCACAGAGGGGTTCTGATTCCCTCTGACCTCGACAGCAAAGCTTGAGAGGTCCATGGGAATCAGAATCCCAAGGTGGCAAAACGCACTAGTTGTGCATAGAGTTGCTCATCCTGTATTTTTTATAGTACATAGTACTGTGTTAAATATGTGTGCATGAGTTCTTTTCCTTTCAAAATGAAAATGACTCAGGCAGTCTCTAGAGGTTCTAGAATGCTGTTCTACCATAGTAGGGTAGAATCACATTCCATGACCTTTGAACTGTGGTACAACAGCATTTTGAAAGGGATGGAATTCAATACAGAACAACACTCCACTATACACTGTCAAACCTTATTGCAATACATTAAACCAACATACTTTATTTTCTCATATTGCAATCACCAGTTCCAACAGCAAGATGTGTCTTTGATTGGACAGTGGAGCTATGTCATGTGACATGTTCAGGTGAATGAGGGTGTGTGGGGGTTTGGGGTGGTGGTTGCTGAATGGGTGGTCACGATGGGCTGGGTGTGTGTCTGGGAGGTTAGATTGGCAAGGAACAGTTTTCCTTTTTAAGGATAAAAAATAAAGACATCGAATTTGTCACAAAAAAAAAGACATGGAGAGATAGTTTTCTGTTTTCAGGTTTTACAAAATCACTATTGGATCCAACACTGGTGATTGGGCACCCCACTGTCGACTAAACTCCATGGCAGCACCTGGGGTGGGAACCCCAGTGTCACCACCTGTTCATGGGAGAGTGATCTGGAGAGGAGGCAGTTGGCAATTGGTACCAGGGGTGGGCTGCCAGTCCACTTTTATAGATAAACATTTTGGGGAAATATGAGGGAGAGCTGGCTAAGATGGGAGGGGAGTGATAAGTGAATTGCATAGAAAGCTAGATGGATGGATGGATGGATAGATGGAGAAAGAAGGGGATCACCAGCTCACTGCTCCAACTGAAGCCAGCAGCATGACACCACCCAGGGCTTCACAATTCAAGAAAATCCCACTGTTCTTATGCTGAGAACATGGGTGAACTGCTCCTCTCACTAAGTTGGGCTCCCAGGATTTTTGGGTACCAGAAATGTTCTTTCCTGGGCAATTTAAAAAAAAACAGACACAAGAACCTAACTAAATGGGTCCCATTTACCTAGATTTAGGTGTTTGTTTGTGTTTTTCTATTATATTTTTATCCTCCTGGGAGTCTGGCAGATGGCCCTGGCCCCTCCCTCAGAGGGAACTAGTCTCTGGCCCCAAATTTTCCAGCCTGACCTCCCCTCAGATCCCCCATGGGTTCCTCCCCAGTGACAGGGCTAAGGTTAAGGGGCACCATCTTTCAGAACTCCCATGGGTTCCCCCCATGACAGGACTGAGGGGAAGAGGCTCCAGCTGTCCCCCACCCTTGGTGGAGCCATCACAGAGCCTGCCAGCTCTGTTTTCCTCCATTTTTCTCCCACCGCACTCCCTACCAATGTCATGCATCAGCAACATACTGCCCAACTTGTATCTCCCTCTAGCTATTGCTAGAGGGTGATCGATGAGTGGGATGGCAAACTGTCCCTCTCCTGAGAGAGGACAGCAAACCTCCAGATGCTCAATCCTCTCTCTCTCTCTCCTGCTGAACCCCTGGTGGCCCAGGCTTGTTCTCAAACCCAGGTCGCTGGCATGGCATGAGCTGTGGCATCCAGCGCTTCAACCAGGCCAGCAGGTGTTTGTTTTTTTAATGTATTTTCAATGTTTTTAATAGGAAAAAAAAAACAAGATGGTGGCCACCACTATTATTTTTCTCTCATAAGTAATTCATTTCTCATGACAAGTAAATCATTAAAATAAGCACACACAACTGATGAAATTTTACCCATTGAGCTTGGGGGTTATCCAAAAATTTAAACTTTAAATCCTTAAAACTCTGGAACCGATAATATTTTTTTACAAAACCTTCAATAGGCAGTACTTTGATACAGACTACTTCTTCCCTGAATTTTTTTGTGAAAAAACATCCAGGCTGTGCATGAGATCAACAAAGCAAAAAAAGGTCATGTTAAGTACAGGAAAACTGAAAACTGTTGTGTTTTTTTTTTGTTGTTGCCTTTTTTGGCATTCTGTATCTTGAAAACAAATAAGTTATCATCCTGAAACTTTCCACATCTTGAGATTCTGGCAGCTAGACTATGCATGCCAAATTTTGGGCTATTTCATTAAATGCTGCCAAAGTTATTAAAGTGCAAAGATTGTGGCTTAACATTAAACAGTCTACTCAACCCTACCTATAGGGGTGCTATGGCACCACCCAAAAAATATATATATTGTATAATAGATTATCCACCATAGGGCATAAGGTCATGCTGTACATGCACAAGGCTGCAGTCTAAGTGCATTCAACCACCCAAGGCATACATATATCAGAGCATGACCATGTGCTCTGTAGTGGATTACCTATCTTATAAAATGTCCAGAAGTTTCTGAGGGATGAAAAGAAGTGCAGGTGTGCAGTTATTTCAGAATAATGCATGGTCATGTAGTGTATTTCATCCAATCAGGAAACTGGATTGTCACTGATTTTTCTTATTTTACAAATATCTTACATGGATAAAGCATTTTTTCCCATACAAAAGGCCATCATTTATTTCACTGCATACCTGCGACTAAAGTATAAATTAAAAGTCTATACTTACACCAATAGAACAATTGTAAGTGTATACCTATCTACACTAATAAAACTATTAAAGGTACAGTGGAGTCAGCCATGATGAAGTGCAGTAACATGCAGTAATGGCATGTCACAAAATCATGCATGACAAAAGGGCTTAATTTGCCATTGACTTACAAATGCCCCTGTAGTAAACTGCAGCATTTCTGCATTGCATCCTGCCTGTCACATCTGTATATACAGTGTATATACACTAACTGTAAGTATATACATACACTACATATAACATTATAGGACCACACTAATTACAACTAATTAACACCTCAATGAACCAGTTTATAGTCACCCCATTTCTCACCAAACAGTCACATCCCTCAAGGCTGTAGCTGTCTCTCAAATGCCATTACACTATGTAAAAACATTATGGGCAGAAAACAAGAAGGGAAAACCCAGAAATTATTGCAAACTCATCAAAATCACCACCCTAATGTATTATACTAAACAAACTATGGGAAATGATATACCTATCCATTTAAGGAACAGAGGGAGAAATACACCAAGAAAAAAGGCATAGATATAAAGAAGCCATGACAAAATATACAAACAGGTATCAGGTTGGCAAAAAAGATGCGGTATTTGAGAGTGTCATGACAGGAGATGTTAAGGTTAATAATAAAACATTCCAAATGGTAATATTAAATACATGCTGCAAATAGAAAATAGAGTTAAAAATCGACATTACAACATTGGGTCTTATTCAGGAAATATCATTGCCGAAGCAGATCTGGAGTGGGTCACCATCACTGAAACCTGGTTAAACAATAACCACGACTGAAAAATGATTATCCCAGGATACTGTCACTTCCAGAAAGACAGAACTGGGCAAAAAGGGGAGGGGGAGTAGCTAGATTAAGGAAGGCATAAAAGTGACTATAATCCAAAATGACAACACAGAAACTGAGTCACTTTGAGTCACTCTAGAGGCTGGAAATGGAGCAATAACTTGAGTAGGAGTGTATTATGACCACCGACAATGGGGTGGAAGGGGATAAAGAAATATTGAAAGCCATTCTAAACATGAGTGATAAAGGTGAAATAATAGTGCTGGGGGACTTCGATTTACCTGACGTAAATTGGGGTACCCATAAAGCAAGTTCAACCAGAAGCAAAGACTTTCCAGAGGCTTTGCACTTAGCAGGCCTGAAACAACTGGTAAAGGACCCAACAAGGAGGGATGTTGTCCTTGACCTGCTGTTAATGAACAGGGACATTGTTGTGGAAGTAGAGGTGGGAAGCCACCTAGGGTGCAGTGATCACTGCATGGTGCAGTTTCATTTCAGGACAAAAACAGAAACCAAATACTCTAAAACTAAAGTTATGGACTTTAGATGATCAGATTTCATGGCAATGACGGAAGGTCTTAAAGAGAGAATCACACATGTAGATTGGGGGAGGGACTTTGAAGAGTACTGGGCACATCTCAAGGAAGCTATACTTCAGACTGCAAACCATTGCATAAAGAAGTTGAGCAAAGCAAAAAAGAAAAGAAAACCACTGTGGTTTACTAAGGAAGTAGCCACCAGGGTTAGGGAAAAAAAGGCTGCAGAAAATACAAGAAAACAGGATCTAACAAGGACAAGGAAGACTACAAAGAAAAAAAAGGGCTGCAAGCAAGGAAATCAGAACAGCAAAGGCAACAACAGAGGAGAGGCTAGGCAGAGAAGTCAAAAAGGAAGACAAAACCTTCTATAGATCTATTAGTGAAAAAGAAAGACCACAGGGGGTATTGTCAAACTCATGAAGGAAGATGGAGAGACCACTGAGGATGACAAGGACAAAGCAGAGATCCTAAACAGATATTTCTGCTCCATATTCACAAAGGAGCTGGATGGCTGTGGACCCACTATTACAGGAGACAATAAAGGTGGCAATGGAGTATACTGAGGACTCTTTACAAAAGAGGAAGTCCTGAAGGAACTGGTGAAGCTCAATACAAACAAAGCCATGGGACCAGACGAAATGCACCCTAGAATACTAAGAGAACTAAGAGAGGAATTGGTGGCTCCACTGGCTGATCTTTTTAACTTATCATTTGAGCTGGGTGAGGTCCCACTAGATTAGAAAATAGCCACAGTTATCTCGCTACAGAAAAGCGGTAGCAGAGTGAGTGCAGGCAACTATAGACTGGTAAGCCTCACATCAATTGTAGGGAAAACAATGGAAACCCTCGTCAAGGAGAGAATTATAGTCTTTCTCAAGGACAACAACAAATTAGACACTAAACAGCATGGGGAAGTCATGTCAAACCAATTTACTTGACTTCTTTAAATGAGTAACGAAAATAGTAGACCAGGGAGGTGCGGTAGACGTAGTGTACCTGGATTTCAGCAAAGCCTTTGACTTGGTCCCACATTGAAGGCTGCTAAATAAATTAGACAGCATGGGAGTAGGTCATCAGGTGGCTAACTGGGTAAGGTGTTGGCTTATTGGTAGGACCCACAGGGTATTAGTGAATGGCTCACTCTCAGAGGAAAGAGACATAGCTAGTGGAGTACCACACAGTTCAGTGCTTGGCCTGATGGACTGGAGGGTAAGGTGAGTTTGTTCACAGATGACACAAGATAGAAAACAGGGGGGACAACCCAGGAGGAGTAAAGAAGATGAGGGCTTAACTGGAATTTCTAGAAAAGTGGTCAAGAACGTGGCAACTAAACTTCAGTACTAAAACATGCAAAATCATGCACCTCGGAAGTACTAACTCAGGAGTGGATTACTTCCAAGGGAGTGAAAACTGGAAGCCTCTAAACAGGAAAGGGATCTGGGAATAATTATAACAGATGACCTAAAACTTATCAAACAATGCAAGAAAGCAGCACTGAGGGCAAATGGTATGTTGGGATGCATAAGCAGGGGGAGTACCAGCAGGAAAAATGAGGTAATCCTTCTACTCTGCAGATCAATGGTGAGGCCACACCTGGAGTACAGTGTACAATTCAGGAGACCACATCTCAAGAAGAATATTACCAGACTGGAAACAGTGCAGAGGAGGGCTGCTAAAATTATTCATGGATTGCATGACAAATCATATGAGGAGAGGCTGCGTGAATGAAACATGTACTCTGTAGAGCAGCAGAGGGACAGAGGAGACATGATCGAGACCTTCAAATTCCTAAAAGGAATAAATAAGGTGTGGATCCGGGACATGTTCAATATCACAAATCACTCAAGAACCAGAGGGCACAACATGGAGCTAGAGGGGGGAAGATTCAGAGGCAACACATGCAAGTTCTTCTTCACCAAGAGAGTGGTTGAACCATGGAACTGCCTTCCACAGTAACAGTGGAGGCAAAAGCAGTGGAAACTTTCAAGAAGGTGTGGGATACATACAAGGGCACCATAACACTGCAAAGCAGTTAAAGGAAGGGGTAGGATTATGGGCAGACTAGATGGGCCACATGGCCTTCTTTTGCCATCACTTTCTATGTTTCTATCTATCTAAAAGAGAAAAAAGCAAAGTTAGTGTGAATAATAAATAAAACATTCCTTAGTTATAGTATAACTGAAGGAAAATGACAATTTAGGATAGAATGGGAGGGACTACCAAGCACAGAAACTGGGGAGGAGACATCAGATGATATTTCCTGATTATAAAAAGAACTAAAGGAATATTTAATCTCAATATTTACTATGAATGTTTTGAGAACCTTTCATCATCTGTCTGAGATATTCAATATATTGGCGAGAATGCTTGTAGCTTAAACTATATCATAATAACAGTTGCAGTTCAACTACTGCAGGTACGTTGAAGGTGAACAAATTGCGTGGACCAGATGATATACATTTGAGGGTACTCACAGAGTTTAAGGAAGTAATTGCTCTTACTCTGGCAATAATCTTCCTGAAAAAAAACTGGTGAAGTCCCTGGGCAATGTAGTGCATAAGAGACCCCTTCTTTAAATATCATGTGCAATGATTTTCAAAAATAAAACAGGCAGCACCACTCAGACATTATGGTCTGCAAACCTTACAGCAATGTGCTACTTTCCGAGACTTCTGGACAGACAAAAATGATCAATTTAAACTATGTTCTGCTTTACTGGCTTTGAACATGACAAAACCACAGTCAAAGAGCTGATTGTCTTTTCATGCAACAGGCACAGAGCAAGAAAAAAAAGAATCTCTACTGACCTCAGTAATGTGATGATATCTCTTGTTTCTTCGTAGATAAAAGAGAATAGAATCCCAAATGACATCACCAGGGTGGAGACATGCTGATTACCACACAGAAGAGCCAGTCTAAGCATCTAGCAATGTGGCTGAAGCAGAGCACATGACAGATGGCTAACAGTGGTATTAAATGATAGAATATCATATGAAACACCAGGTAGACACTGTTTTTATAACAATATTTAATGAATGGTGATGACAGTTGATTTTCTATAAATTTCATCACACATGATCTTTAAACAAGAAAGTAGAAGAGTTCAAGGTAACTGAAGGCCAGTGAGTTTAGTTTCAGTTCTTGAGAACAATAATGGTGCTAATTATTAACAAGCATTTGTCAATGCCGAATGTTTGCTTGCTGATATTAGCATTGGATGTGCAGGAGTTAGACAGATGCAGAATAGGAGTGGCAGTGAAGTACTGAACTCACGCCAATCCCACCTCCACCCTGCAGAGATGGATAGGCATTGGGGTGTGCCTGTGGGTCGTTGCCCATAATGCTCATGGCATTTCATCTCATCCTATCCTGTGGACACTGACAAGTGTTGAGGTGTGCCTTGGGGTATTCGGCTTCACAGTCACCCCATTTCATAAGGACATATGCTGAAATGGGTATAGTACAGGAAAATTGGGTGAAGTCTGGGGCTGAAGAGTGCAAGGCACACCTTGATGCCTGCCACTGGCTTCAGGGTGGGGGTGGGATGGCATAAGCATTACAGCTGGTGATCCAAAGTTACACCTCTGATGCCTGTCAGTCTGTGCAGGGTAGGACATTATGGTTAGAAACCCTAAAGTCCTGGGCATGTATTGGTATTTGCACTACAAATTTTCAACATGGCCTTTTTGTGACCCCCACCACATGAAAGCATTTGGGACCTATTCTCATGAACAGTGGCAGTGTGATTTTGTTAATGTGTCCCGAACTTCAGGTTCCCAAAGTGGCCATGCCATTCTGCACCAGATGTGTGAAAACACAGATCAGGCAGGATGTGAAGAATGACACCTGTACCATCCATAGGGAGGTGTGAATCGATGGCAATGCTGAAAATCTGTAGTGAAAATATTAAAAATGCTCAAAGTTCTGAATGTACATGGAAACTGTGGAACACATGCTTGTACTACAGTCATTTAGTGGAATTATTTTACCAGATTTTCAACATAGGCATTTTGTGACCTCTGCTCATGAACACTGTCACTATGATTTTCTTAATCTGTCTGAAACATTAATTTCCAACAGCGACTGTGCCATTGTGCGCCAGATGTGCAAACACATATTTCAGGCAGAATATGAAAAATGACAGCTGTACTGTTCATAAAGAGGTGTGGCAAAATGCCAGTGTTGAAAATCTGGAGTGAAAATATTACAAATTTGCGCACTTCCGAGCATATATGGAAACTGCGCAACACACAATTGTAACACAGTCATTTTATGGACTTTTGTCACCAGATTTCCAACGTACTCATTTTAGGTCCTCTGCTCATGAACAGTGTCACTATGATTTTCTTAATGTGTCCTGAACACTGATTTCCCACAGCGATTGTGCTATTCTGCACCAGAAGTGCAAAAACACATTTCAGCCAGGATGTGAAAAATGACAGCTGTACTGTTCTTAAGGAAGTGTGGAAAGGTGCCAATGTTGAAAATCTGGAGTGAAAATATTACAAATTCATGAAGGTACGAGCATGCATGGAAACTGCGCAATGCACGCTCATTAAACAGTCATATTTTTGATTTTTTCCACCAAATTTGCAACATAGGCTTTTCGAGAGCCCACCTCATGAACACTTGCACTGTAGGTATGTTACTCAGTCCTGAAAGGTGATTCTGCGCAGTGACCACAAAATCACCTTTCAGGATGGAATAATGCCATGACAGTGGCTGAATTCATGAGGAGGGGTCCTAATAACCTCATGTTGAAAATTTGGTGCCAAAATTCCCAAAAATGCCTGAGACATGCACCAAAGTTGAAAAAACCCTATTTATGCCATTATACAGCTTACCAGCATTTCTTCAGTCTGTGGTTGACTTTGAAGAGTACAGACGTGTTCCCAGTCCACCAAAGATCTTCATGCTGGACTCAGGAGGGAAGTATGGGGGGGGGTGTGGGGGAGGCAGGGTGCGCAGAGGGTGGGTGCAGGTTGGGGGAGAGGCCTCCGAACTCAATGAGGGACCATTTTCTGTTTTACAGGTTTAAAAAAAAAATCACTAAAGTTTTTTTTTTTTAACAGGGTCATTAGGCACACTGGGGTGGGCTCCCAGCATGCCACCTGAGTGTTTTTTTGGAGGTGCTGTAGCTGATGGAGGATTGGGCACCCCCATTGGCACACAGCAAATTGGGGGGAACATTATGCCGACAGGGAGTGGGCTCCTCCATCAGCAAATTGAACTGGGAAGGGGGGGACTGAAGCTGACAGGGATTGGGCCCTCATTGGCAAAGAAAGACTGTTGGGGGGTGCATGATGCCAAGAGGGATTGGGCACCCCCTCAGCACACAACAAATGGGGGAGGGGGTTACAGTATGCCAACTGGGAGTGGGCTCCCTCATTGGCAAATGAACTGGGTCAGGACAACAAGGTACCACCCTGCAATGACGGGTCACTCCCTCATTGCAGCGGTGGATTCATTTCAAGGTGGTGGTATGCCACCTGAACAACTAGTGTCAGCAGCAGCATGCCACCACATTGGGGAAAGTGAGCCAAGTCTCAAAAGGCACTGGGGCCATTGGCCCCAAAAAGTGCCTCACCTCCAAAACCCCGCTTCTCTCCTAAGCTGTGACAAAATGTTTCTTGTGCATGCTTGCAAGTAAACATAAAAATTAGATTATGAAACATTTGGGCAGATTTTGTCTGTTTAAGGAAAGTACATGGCTTCACTTAGGGAGATAGTAGCAGTCTAACTTTTCAGCCTTTTTTAAATTCTTTCTTTATAGCCTTGAGATGCTTGCTTCCTGCCATCTTCTACTTCAGTTCTGATGGACACTTACCCATCCTGCCTCAAAGGTCAACTTGTCCAAACTCCTGTCTAAAACTGAAGAGCATGGAGACACCCCCACGTAGAAAGCCCAATATGATGAAGCACTATGGGGAACCCAAACTCCCTCCCCTAAATGTAATCAAAGTTCAACTCCTGCATGCTGTAAGCTGGAATGCATCTAGTGCTAGTAAGCCAAGTCCGATGTCATGTACATGTGCAGGGATGTTTCTTTTCTATACTGCCAAACCACTTCCTGTGTCACTACATTGTTCTGCATCTGTCCTGAATTGGGGTGACAGGCCATTGTGTTGTTTTCCATGATGTTTAAAGCTCCCCCAAGCCCACCACATGAGGCTGTAATGTGGTATATGGATGCCATAACTCGACTCATAGAGTCTGACTGCACTCCCTCCACAACACTCCCTAGACTCCACTGGAATTGTGCAGGGTGCTGGGCTTGCAACATAAACATGAGTTCCCTGTATGTGAGCATGACGTGCTCTGCTAATGACACCAGGCCAGACCTTTTGGTTTTTTTGAGGATGTAACAAAGCAACTAGGCAGGGGAAAACTGTTCGATAAGTTTAGATTTTGGAAATGCTTTTTATGTAGTTCCTTATGATAAGTTGGTTAGTATGACTTCTTATAGCCATGGACAACATTAAACATGTGATGGATGTAAATGTGAAATGCCTTTCTGTCCCTTTCTGTCCCTTAAATGGAGCTCAGTCAAACATACCATTAAATCAGAAGCCAATTTCAGCACAAGATGCATGACTGCACTACTCATGCCTGTACTGTAGAGTTTAATAATACACATTCACAGTGCTTGAAAATGGTATGCAGAACAGCAATAATAAGGTAGAGACTAGTACCAATACATTAAATATACAGTAACGAAAACAAGCTCTGGCAGAGTAACTATGACTGTAAGTGCATTAACTAGATAAGGGTGTTTCATGGGCTTAAACATAAACATAAATTTCTGTTGCATACACTAACTGAATCAAAGTATGGTACATTGAGAAAGGGCAGATATTAAAATAATGCCACGTCTGTATTACAGTTACCTATATGTTTCACATTTTGTTTTATGCTCTGTTATAGCAATCAACTCAACAGAACTGGGCCATCATATACATGGAGGTACAGTACCTTAATTTCAAACACTGCTGAGACAACTATATGTTGTGACAAGGTGAAAGATAAACACAATGTTGAGACATGTTTTTAAAGACATTTGATGTGTGTTAATTGATTTTTTAGAGATTGCCAGCCAGTTTACACACATACTTAATATAATATAAACATGCATATACCCAAATGTCAATGTAAATCTAACACATTTCATTGCAAGTTGTTCTCTTAAAGGAAGATCTTACTGTACAAGGCCTAAAAGTGGGTGTTAGGCAAAAGTAAACTGGGGTAGGTGTGATATTGAGGGTATTGCATAGATTATCTTTTATTGCTGCTCCATCCCAGGCACACACATTATGAAAATCAACAACCCCTTGATATGAAGCAACATGAATTATTTAGTACAAGGACAGAAACAAGTAGGCGACTGAGTAAGTGGTAAACAAGCATGAGCATGGTAAGTCAAATAACATTTCAAAAAGTCTCTTTATTAAAATTAATGTTTTACAAACATGTTTGCACAGTTGACAATTTTTGTAAAAAAATAACAAGGAGAGTTAATCCACATATGTACACTGGTATTATGCATACAGGTGGAGGGATATGAGGCCTGGATGCACCAGTCTGACCTGCTCCTGAATCAGAAGATCATGGCGGAGAGGCAGAGGTACTCAGGGTTCCATCGATAGCTGTTGAAGCAGATGGAACAAAATCTGATAAGGTCAAAGAGGGGCTATTAGAATCATGTGAGCCCCTTCTGCCTGTAGCTTCAGGAGAACCCTCTGAAGCACTGGGAAGGGAGGGAGGAAAGGCATACAAGAACATCCCTGTCCAGGAAAGAGACAGCACATTTCACCAGAAAACACCACACCAGGGAACGAGCGAGCAAAATTTGGGTAGTTTTGCGTTGGATAGGGAGACAAAGAGGTCTATCTCTGGCCAACCCTGTAGGTCGAATAAGCTTTCAACTACTTCTTGATTTAGCTCCCACTCATGAGCCCTGAGAGTGGTGTGGCTGAGACTGTCAGCCAGGATATTGCTGACACCCGGCACATGGACAACAGTCAGGCGGAGGTTGTGCTGGACTGCCCAGTACTACTCTAGCATCACTTCCCAGCATAGAAGGTATGAGCGAATGTCTCCCTGTTTGTTCAGGTACTAGACCATAGACATATTGTCGGTCTGAATCAGAAGTGTCCCCAGACATAGAAGAGGCTGGAAGGCCTGGAGAGCATACAGTACTGCCCTCATTTCTAACACATTTATGTGTAGAGATGCTTCCAGCTGAGACCATGTTCCCTGAGTCTGATGGTCTCCTAGGTGGGCTCCCTAGTCTTGATATGAAGCATCCATTGTAACCATCATGGAAGGAGCAGGGTGATGAAAGGGGAACCCCCATGGAGAGACTGGACAACTCCTGCCACCAAAGAAGATCCTTCTTCATGTTCCCAGACACTAGGACCCTGTGGTCCAGGTTGTCCAGCCACTGATCCCATTAGACACAAAGAGTCCATTGGGTCACCCTCATATGCAGTCTGGCTAAAGGAACTGTATGGATGGCAGCTGTCATCAGCCTGAGAAGATGAAAGATCATGGCAAAGAGGCAGATATCCACCTGCCACTGCTTTTCCTGAGTAGTTCCCCCTTCCCCCTCATTCCCCCCTCTTCCTTTGGTCTGTCATCTGTCCACGTCATCCTTCTACAGCCCTCCTTCCTTCCTCCCCCCACCCCTGCTCTCTTTTCCCACCAGGCTCTGCTTCTTGGCTAAGCTGATTTGTCACCAACATCTACTGTACACACTGTGATTTACCAGCTTCCTGCTACTGTGTTCCAAAGGTTTCATACTGTATATTCAATTGTTTCAGTGTAACCTTCAGTTTAATGTGTTTTCTGCTCTCCCTTAATTGCCATTCTGTAAGTTCAGTTGTATTAGTGTAACCCTTAATTTAATTTGTGTTTACTGCTCTTCCTTACTTGATGTATATTTCTGACTCTACACCACAGTAGGTGGCCTGGGTTGTGCCTGAAAACGGTCCCTGGGACCAACGCACTTATCCAGTTACCAAAGTCATAAATAAAGAAAATAAATAAACTCCATGGTGTGACCTCTTGCTATTAACTGAATGATCCAAGAGTCTGTGGTTATGTCCTGCAACCCTGGACAGTGGAGAGCAAAACCTCCTCCCCACTTATTCCTCTAGAGGATCTGGAGGTCCTCCACAAGTCAGGAGACTGAGGAGAGGGAGTCAGCAGCTCCTCCGGGGGACTGGATTTTAATTCCGATTCTATTCAATAAACAATAAACAAACTTCTGGGACTTGGCAGGGGGAGTAGGGGTTCCTGATGCTGGATGCCAGCATTTGGTTTGGTGTTTGGCAGGGGCCTCTTTGGTCTGGCATCTCTGTTGCTGAAGAAAAGGCTGTTTGCCTTTGTAACCCCCTCAGTACATGAATGGATGGATTTACCTCAGTCCTGCAATTCAGTGATAATATCCTTCCTTAGTGTAACCTCTGAATAACACAGATCCCCTGAAAGGGGCATCCAGAATGGAGGTCTAGATGTCTTGTGCCAGGCCAGCAACCTTGAGCCATGAATGTCACCTAATGCAGACAGCAGTGGCTGTGGTGCAAGCAACTGAGTCTGCTGTGTCATAAGTGGCACGGAGGGCATGACGAGAAAAGTTTTTTGCCATTCTTACTGTCTTGGCAATCTTGGCATTAAGCTCCTGGTCCTGGATAACTTTCTTCTTTGACTCAATTGAGGCCAGGGAAGATTTCTGATAGGAAATCATATGAGCCACATATTTAAGGGACCTGAGGGTGCAAGGGGAGAAGGAATGGACCTTGTGACCAAAATTGTCCTGCTGCTTAGACTCCTTATCAAGAGGAGACATGCTCAAATGTTAGGTTTAGATGACTGGTCATGGGCAGCCATGATAAAAACCGAGTCTGCTTTAGGATGGCCAGTAAGGTGTGTGACCCCATCTGGTGGGGTGGTACACCCTGTCTTCCTTTTTTGAAACAGCCAGAATGGAGGACAGCTGTTGCCAGATAGTGGATGTCAGGTCTTCATGAGGCCCAGTCCAAGGCAGTATGGGCAAAGGAGCTGGGTCAGTCATGTCTAGATGCTTCACAAGCCTTTTCTGCTTTGGATCCTGTTCCTGGAAAGCCCAGCCACAGGCATTTTGTATAGCTATGAGGAGTTCTGCAAAGGAAGAGTCCTCCAGAGTGGACTTTGGGGGCTTCTTAGGCTGAGGCTTTATAGGTGCATGCATAGCAGAGCTGGAGGACAAGTCAGAGTCAGAGTCCAAAGAGTGCCTGCGGGGGGTCTGAATCCTTTTTAGAGACATGTCCAGGGTTTTATCCCTGACCTGGTGTCTAGAGGAGCCTTCTCCAAAAAGGTGGGAATCCACAGAAGAGGCTTACCTAGGGATCAGAAAGGAAGCAGGAGTAGAGGTCGCCACTGGTTCCTGATGGTCAAGCTCATGAGGCTAGTTGAGTCCTGTCTTCCTTAATCAGGGTCTGAAACACTGCCTGGATATCAGCCTGAGGCTGCTGTGGAGGCAGAGGTTGAGGCTGAGAAGGAGGTGATGTAGGCTGAAATAATGGATAGCCCAGTGTCTGATATTGAGGGTATCCATGAGCCTGATAGGAGTAGGGAAAGCCAAAAGGAGCATACCCTTGATTAGACATAGCCCAGCATCTGGTACCCTGGTACATAATGAGGTTTATGACCAGGCATTGGATACCCCGGTGAAGGGTACATTGGGTATTGTGGGGGTGGATAGCCTGGAACATTGTGCATAAGTCTAGCCAAAGGTAGAGCTGAAGGTCTGGTAGGAGGTGTGGCCAAAGGCCCGGCAGGAGGTCCAGAAGGCCCAGGCATTGGCCCCATAGGGACATTTGAAGGGTCTGGCATGGGATCAGGCACAGGAATATCCATCACTGGAAGATTCTGTGCCTGGGGACCTTATGGAAGGCCATCCAGCATTTGAGGAATAGCCGGAGTGCCAGATATACCCTGACCCCATGAAGGGTCACATGGAGAAGGGTCACTTGGGGTCAGAGCATGAGTAGAACCCAATGGAAGAACCACCATAGTCTGGGGAGCTGAAGTCCAAGATGGTGGAACCTGGTTGTCTAAGGGGGCTCGGGTTGAGGAAGTCCCGATGGAAGGCCCCCGGAGGGATGAACACTAGGCCCAGTGGGTGAATCAGGAAGAGAATGACCTGGTAAAGGAGGGAGAACCTCCAGATTAGTGCACACCTTCAGCTCTTGCTCTTCAGGCAAGCCCGGAGGGTCTGGTTGTGTCAGTGGGAGCGAGGAACCCTCAAAAAACTGTTGCATGTCTAGTAGCTGGCTCATCTTGATGTCGGGGGTATACTGTGACCCCGACAGGAAAGCCCCAGCTGTGCAGTCCCCAATGGAACCAGGGAGCAACTTATCAGCCGTGACAGTGCAGACATCAGAAGAGCTAACATCTGATGTATCAGCCTGGGCCATGCAGACAACAGTGGAGCTGGAGTCCAGTTTACCGGCTGTGACAGTGCACTCCTCAGTGGGGCTGGGGATTGACTTATTGACCTGGCTGCTGGTGATAGACCCTGAAGAAGATATGAGCCTAAAGAGCATAACAGGGGTTCTGTCATCCAAGAAGAGCCCCGACTGCACCATGAGTAAAGCAGGCAGGGAGGCCATGGTCTGATCCACCAGAGCCTTAGGAGGCCTGGCAGTAAGGGTACCTACCGGAGTGGATACCTCTCCAGTGTCAGTGGTGCCCGATGATCACCACCTAGTGGATGGAGACCTATCCTGGTCTTGGTGCCTCTCCTTGTCCTTTTTCTTCTTTTTGGGTTCTGGCATTGGAGAAACGGATTTTTCCCACAGATTCTGCAGCTCCTTTTCCATCAAAGCTAGGCACTTCTCCAGCAAGTGGACTTCAAGCTTTTTCTGGTACCTAATTCATGTGGCCTGGTTGAAGGATTGGCAGGGTGCACAATCCTTTACCCAGTGTTTGGGGCCTAGGCAGATCACACAGTGGGAATGCTCATTAACATGCAGGATCTGGGTGCTGCAGGACTTGCACTTCTTTTAGACGCATCACCCAACTGTTAATGTTACTGAATTGTACCTCCAACTATATCCCATGCTGTAAATGTGTCAGTGTTTTTTATTTGCTTCCCCTTTCTTATGTATATCCTTCAAGATCTCTGTATTAGACCTGTTTACACTGTGTTTTACTATGTAATTGTTTAACCTGGTGTTCTGTTCTCTTTTTATGCTAAACTGGATGTTTGTGTAAATAGGCATTTTTGTTCACATACCTTTCAGTATAAAATAAAGACTGATTGATTAAAAACTGGACTGACAGACCTGAACAACAGCAGTTCTGTAAAAATCCAGACTGGCCATACTGGGTGCAACTTGTAAAAATACTGCTGGTCCGGTCACTCTGGTTGAACTGTTCAGTCTGACTTTTACATATCTGGTCCACTCCTGGAAGTCTGTTTTTCAACTCTTTCTTGACATGACTGAAAATGGAACTGTCAGGACCAGACCAGATAGATAAAAGCCAGATCAGATCATCTGGAGTGAGTGGATCAGCAATATTTGCGCAAGCTGTGCCCAGTCCAGATTTTACAGCTCTGGTCCAGGTCTGGTGATCTGGTTTTTACCCATACTGCACTGCATGTGGCTTAGTGGCATACTGTACAGGTGGATGCAGAGTCTAACCCATTAAAGGCTGAAGTTTCAGAAAACCATTACGCTAAAAATACCAAGACCCATTCCCCCACCACCAAGTCACAGTTAGTCCTCTACCAAAGTCATGCTTAAATATTGGTGCCTGTACAGAGCAACACCATTAAAATTTTAATGCCATCATGCCTTTTCTGCTGTCATGAGCTCCCCCATCCATTGAGTCCCATTCTGCTTGTGGCAGCTCCCTCCCAACCAAGTAATTTTCCAGGGAGCAGCCCTTTACACCACATCAACTAAATTACTGCTAAACTCCTTATTTTTAAACATTTTGTTGAGAAATTTTTGTTTTAGTATATCCATGGTCAGGAAAAATGAATTTGTAAAAGAAACCAAATCCCCCATTTATCAGTTAATTTAATCACAATGCAGCATGTTATAAACTGATCAGATTCTATGTGTAACCCAAGTCAAACAAAAATTAGACACACACATGCCTACCTATTTGCAAGTGAAGCAAATGTGGTTACTATCATTCAGTTGTAAACACCTATAGTCACAAATTGCAGGTTAAGAACATTCAGTGGAATATAAACAATAGCCCAGAACTGCCTGCCTGAGAAAATGAAGTTGGTGTATTATTTGGAAACAGGCAACACGGGGACTCTTGCTATGGAATGTCCTGCAAAATTGCAGAATGAATGCTCTTAGGATGGTGATGTCAAATGGCTTAATGGAGTGTTCATAGGGGCTTAGGGGAACAACAGATCTCATTTGTTATGCAGAAAGATCCAGGAAGTGTTAAACCCATTCTACTTCCAATGGCTTTTTTATGATGTCTTTAATAGCCATTGGTAATCTGACACCGAATGAGTGTCAGGAGATAATGAGTTAACTTTCTGTGGGCTCAATTAGCTCCTGAAACCAGAGGAAAAATAGTGCTCTACAGATTCTTATACACACCAAGGCAGCATAGTAATGAGGCTTCAGTGGAGGAATCTATTTTTAACACTCTATCATGTTGTTTGGTAGCAAAAATGACATCAGCCCTTTTCTGAATGCAAAATGCCTGCTGGGCTATGCCCACAGTCATAAAAGGGACATGCTATGGTTAAAAATATAGAATACGTCTTTGTAAAACCCTTCTTCCCCAAGTGAAGGTTTGGTGTGAATCCCTGCACAAACCATTGGGTTAGAAGCATGGGGGACATGGGACACTGCTACAGTTGTGCACTCCTAAAAATTGTTCTTGTAAAAAAAAAAAAAGAAAGATTACATCAAAAACTTCAATAGGCTGAATGGTGATTGTTAATTTTATTTAAGATCCTGGAAGAAATAAATTTAACATAAAAGTAGCAACAATAGTGTTCCCTCTTACATGGCTGAAAATTCTAATCATATGTTGGAACATAAGAAAAAATTACTCACCTTAGTAATGTTGTTTCTTCTAATGGAGTCTTGCTGTATTCTGACAAATTGCAGTGAGGTCCAACCTTCGAACTGCCCCGGAGATGAGAGAGTTAACTTTCCATGCCAGGCATGGAATGCTGAGCTCGAGCTCGGTTGAGACTCTGTCTGTTGCTGTTTGAACTCAAACCGTCAGATCTTTACGAGCTAAACTCACTGAGTGTCCTGTGTGGAAGCTGTAAACCTACACTAGCCAACTGGCTACTAAATATAATAAACAGATTTTTTGGTCCCAAAACAAAGACTTGAGTCAGGAAACCCAAAAAATGAAACAAACACAACACCCACTCACCCAAAGTAAATGGGTGATAAATAAAGGGTGGAGCACCTCTTGAGTGTCAACACTGCTACTGCCCACCCACATCCCAAAACAACGGTTCTGAGAGGGGAAGGCGGGGGGGAGGTCAGAATACAGCAAGACTCCATTAGAAGAATTATAATTACTAAAGTGAGTAATTTTTTCTTCAAACAACATGAAGTCTTGCTGTATTCTGACAAATTGCAGACTACCGAGCAGTACCTCCATGGAGGAGGGACAGAACCTACCTAGGAAATAGGCTCTGGAGCACTGCTGTGCCAAACCAAGCATCACTCCTAGCCTGGATAGCCAGAGAGTAATGCTTGGTAAAAGTGTGAACTGTTTTCCAGGTAGCTGCTTAATATATCTCTAAGATAGGAATATCCCTGGCAGCAGCCAAGGAAGCAGCTGTACTTCTGGTAGAGTGAGCCCTCAGGCCTGAGGGTAGAGTCCTGCCTAGTCATTGCAAAATTGAATGTAAGAGACAATCCACCTGGCAATGTATCTCTTAGTGGCAGGTTTTCCCTTACCAACCTCACCATAAGTGAGGAACAGTTGGAGGGAGTCAAACCTGTGACCCTTGGTATGCTCTATGTAGTAGCTAAGGGCCCTTTTCACATCCAAACTGTGCAGCCTCCTCTCACCAGAGGAGGAGGAATGGTCAGTGAAGAAAACAGGAAGAGACATAGACTGGTTAAGGTGGAAGTCTGAAACCACCTTAGGTAAAAACTTCCTGTTAGTTCTGAGGACCACCTTATCTCTATGGAAAGAGATAAAATCAGGCTCCACTGACAGGGCTTGTAACTCGTGTATGCACCTGGCAGAAGTGATGGCCACCAAGAAAACAGTTTTCCAAGTCAAGTACTTAAGCTCTGCTGAGGACAAAGGCTCAAAAGGGGGTTGCATAAGCTGAGCAATGCAAACATTAAGGTCCCAAACAGGGGCAGGGTCCCTGAATGGCAGATTGGTATGAAGCAATCCTTTGAAAAACTTAGAGAATACAGGATGAGCTGAAAGGAAAGCAGAGACAGCTGCCAGATGCACTCTTAGTGTAGCTGATCTGAGTCCCAAGCTACTAAGATGAACCATATAGTCAAGGACTGTGGGCAGGCCAGCAGACTCTGGAGAAATATGCTTCCCAGAGCACCATAAGGAGAATCTTTTCCATTTGGAGTTGTAAGTGCTTCTGGTGGAAGGCTTCCAAGAAGCCTTTAGGATATCCATAACACCTTGAGAGAGGTGTAAATCAGCAACCTCTAACTCTTCAAGAGCCAGGCCTTGAGATTGAGAGATTTGAGATTCGGATACCAAACCCTCTCCTGAGCACAGGTTAACAGGTTGTAATTCCTGGGAAGAAATAGGGGAAGGTGAACTGCTAAGGACAACAGGAGAGGGTACCAGGGCTGTCTGGCCCAGTCTGGAGCAATCAGAATCACCTTGCAGGGTTGAGACCTGATTTTGACTAACACCTTGAACAGGAGAGGGAAGGGGGGAAAAGTATACAGGAACTTCCCTTCCCAATTGAGAACTAGGGCATCCAGGGGGACTGAGCCCAACACTGGGGGCCTGCAGCAAAAGAGGGGAAGTTGGTGATTGTCTGGGGCTGCAAAAAGATCTATCTGTGGGGTGCCCCATCTAGAGAAGATCACCTTCAAAACCAGGGGATCAGGGACCATTCATGATGGCCTGAGATATCCTGCTGAGGCATCTGCCAGAACATTGTCCTTGCCTGGGAGGTGTACTGCTGTAAGAGAGGTGTTCAGGAACAGGCCAGAGACCATAACTTCATTGCTTCTGTGCACAAGGCCGTAGACTGAGTGCCCCCTTGCTTGTTGATATACCACATTGTGGTGGTATTGTCTGTCCTGATCTGAACTACTTTGTTCTGAACAGACTTGGAAAAAGCCTGAAGTGCTAGAAACACTGCTCTGAGTTCTAATAGATTGATGTGAAGCAGAGATGCCTGAGGAGACCACAACCCTTGGGTGGTCAGGTCTCCCAAGTGGCTCCCCACCCCTAGAGGGAGGCATCTGTAGTAAGGATTAGAGATTGAGACTGAGTGACAAAAGGAACTCCCTGTCTTAGAGTGTCCTGATCCTGCCACCACTGCAATGCCTGGATCAGGGTTCGAGTCACTGGAATCACTTTGGTCAGACAGTCCTTTTTCTGAGACCAAAAGGCTCTCAAGTGGAACTGAATGTCCCTCATCTGAAATCTTGCTCCTTGCACCACTGCTGTAGAAGCAGCCATGTGCCCCAGGAGCTGTAGAAAATGCCTTGCTGGTCGAGACACCTGGAGGGTGAATGAAGAGGCCAGTGAAATAAGGTTCCTTGCCCTGTCCAGGGGAAGGAAGGCTCTTGCCTTTACTGTATCTAGCTCTGCACCTATGAAGGTGAGGAGCTGTACAGGCTCTAGAACTGACTTTGAAAGATTCAGAAGAAAACCTAGAGAAGTAAGCAGTTGCTGAGTTATCTGTAGGTGTAACTTGACTTGGTCTGGGGACTGGCCTACTATGAGCCAGTAGTCCAGGTATGGGAAGATGGAAATCCTTTTCCTTCTTAGGAAGGCAACTACTACTGCTAGGCATTTTGTGAATACCCTTGGAGCAGAGGTTAGGCTGAAGGGCATTGCTCTGATTTGGTAATGGCCTGAGGGCAGCTCAAACCTGAGGTATTTTCAATGGGAGCTTCTGATGAGAATATGGAAATAGGCATCCTTGAGGTCCAGGGAGACTAGCCAGTCCCCTGGCCTTAGAGAGGGTAGAATTATTCCCAGAGTCACCATTTTGAACTTTGGCTTTAAAAGGTGCTTGTTTAAATATCTGAGATCCAGGATGGGCCGCCATTCTCCTGTCTTTTTGGGGGTGAGGAAGTACCTGGAGTACAATTATTTCCCTTTGTGTAGGGGTGGAACCCTTTCTATAGCTCTGAGAGCCAAGAGGGAAGAGACCTCTGCCTCTAGGGCAAGTGCCTCTGAAGGATTTGCAGGTGGAAAGGATCTGGTTCTCATCTTTGGAAATTTTTTGAAGTTGAGAACCAGTCTCTGGCTTACTACTTCCAGGACCCATTTGTCTGATGTTAAAGACATCCAGTCCTCAACAAAGTAAGCCAGCCTGCCCCCTACAGGTAGTGGAGAATCGGACCTGGAAAACCCATGAAGGTGCCTGTTTGGCAGGGGCTTTAGGCTGAGGGGTGGAAGCAGGCCTGCTTGTACCCCGTCTTCCGTTCCCTCTAAAGAAACCCCTATGAGCATAAGCAGAAGAGGAGGCCTGAGCTTGGTAGAAAGGCCTATGAAAAGGCCTGCCCCTGCCCCTGGGATGCTGCCTCTGAGGAGTGGCTTGCCTTTCCTTGGCCTGAGCACTCCTATAGGTGGTCCTGTACTCATCCATTTTCTTCATGTAGTTCTCTGTTTGCTCCCCAAACAGAGAATTACCCACAACAGGAAAATCCATGGCCTTAGTCTGGGTATCCTGAGACAGGCTAGTACATCTGAGCTAAGCCATCCTACGAAGGGCCACAGATATAGCCATGACTCTAGATGAAACATCATTGGAGTCCACTGCAGCATGGAATTGCACCTTGGATGCCTCAATACCATCCGCAGCTACCTGCTCTAGCTCCTTGGCAAGCTGGCCAGGGACCTGTTTAGCTAAAGCCATTACAGTGTCCCATCTAGATTTCTGATATCTAGCTGTATAGGCCATATAATTAGCCTGCCTGAGTCCCAAGGATGCTGCCATGTACTGTTTCTTTGCCATGGCATCAATCCTCCTGGAGTCCTTATCTGCGGGGTGTGAAGCCAAGGGTATATTTGCCTTATCACAGGCTGCAGCCTGCACTACCCCAACATGGCTGCATTGGTGGGTAAGGAACTCCGTATCTGAGCCTGAGAGAGTATACCTCTTGTCCATTCTTTTATCCACAGGAGGTATAGAATTAGGAGTCTTTAAAATTTTTATTGTCTGTTTCCCAAAGGGCTTATGAAGGGGAATAGACAGCCTCCTGGACTCTGGGATATCCATCATTTCAACATAGTCAGGCTCCTCCTGGTCATCCACAGCTTCTTCCATAGGAAGCTGAAGAGTTTCAGCCACTTTCTTGTAAAGCATGAAATGGGAAGGGGACTCAGAAAGCCTAGGAGGAGACACTCCTGAAGGTCTGTCTGGGGAGATGTCTGGGTCAATGGGCACATCCAGACTCTCATAATCACACTCACTTTCCTCATATTCTCCTTCCTCATCCTCCGGTTCATAAAATTCCTCTAAATCATAATCCGGAACCGGTGGAACCGACCGAACTGAGCGCCTTCCTAATGGTGCCGGTTCGGTCGGAACCGGGGATAGCGACTGAACAATTTTTATCACTTTGGCTATTTCATCAGCGGTCGGAGAAAGAACTTTTGGATCCACACCAGCTGATTTATCCCTTCTTGTTCTCTTAACCAGAACTGACTCCTTGGATTCGGTTTTCCTTTTGCTCGAAGAAGTTTCGCCCTGGTCAGAGGGAACTCCTTCTGGTTCGGTTGGAACCAAACCGGGCTGGTCATCCGGGTCAGCGGACTTCTTGGCCTCCCTTTCCCTGAGCCTGCCAACTCTTTTTTCCAGGGTAGCTGCAGGAAAATTTTTAAAAATCTGGCAGTCTGAATCAAGGTGGTCAAACCCCAGACAATAAACACAGGTGGTGTGGGGATCAGCCTTAGCAAAGACTTCCCTACACACACTACAGTGTTGAAACCCAGTGGGTCCGGTTTTCTTTTGGGTTTCTCAGACATGGCCAGTCCTAACAAAACTTACCCTTTTTCAGCAATCCGCCAGGCAAAGACACCCATATCGGTTCCTGACGGTATTACGGGTCATGGAAAAACTGTAATAAAGTCTGTTTTTAGAACCGATGAGACAGTACCACACTCTAAAAGCAGAAATAAAGTTTTTAAAACAACCTGATCGGTTCATACCGAACCGATCCCACGGTTACAAGTTCCACACAGAATAATAACAAAAATAAACCTATCTAGTACTCACGAAACCACAGACAGAGACTGAACCGATAGGTTACGGTTTAAATTTGGTCGAAAACTGAGAAAAACGGTACTTTAACCGACAAATTGAACTGAGCAAAGGAGAAATCTCCGGAGCAACTGTTCAGTGAGGCTGAGTAAAGAATCTGATGGTTTGAGTTCAAACAGCAACAGACAGAGTCTCAACTGATCTCGAGCTCAGCGTTCCATACCTGGCATGGAAAGTTAACCCTTTCATCTCCAGGGCAGTTTGAAGGTTGGACCTCACTGCAATTTGTCAGAATACAGCAAGACTTCATGTTGTTTGAATAATTAGAAATACACAGAAAAAGGGTAAAGGAGAAACAGCACTACACACAAATATTAGTTAGAGCTTTGACAAATTTGTCAAGTACAACATAATACTGTGCAGGTCCAGTCATAATTAGAAGCTAAATTTCAGGCTTGTAAATATAGAAAATGTAATTTTCAATAGTGTAACTGATTTTGATGACTGCTAAATTTTTACTTAGTAAATTAAAATTTTACTATGACTGTTGTCTGACAAATGGTTTGATGACATCGCTTGAGAAACTGAAATGGTTGCTTGTGGCAGATCACACACACACTACACTTACTTGGCAAGGCAAAAGCTGATCCATCTGTTGTAGAACAAGAGGTGCTGATTCTCTTGGCTGCAGGAAGGATAGGTTACTTGCACCCTGACCTGCTGATCCATTTCATTTGTTACACTTTTCAAAGACAGAGACAACTCAGAAACTAAATCTATTTTTTTTTCAGTTTGTATGAAATATACATACAGTGCAATACATATGATACATTCAAGACATGCACTGGTTAGCATGTTCACCAGGTGTACTACTGGCTTCTTTTAAAAATAAAATCCAGATATTTATGAAAGCCTTTATTCATTTGAAATTTGGTAACTGAGCAAGGCACACTGATCTGGGGCTCATTTCAGCTGTCCCACAGGATAAGAGGGAACAAAATGAGTGTGACCCATCAGTAAGAAAATGTAATTTTCTTGATGTAACTTGCTGGTACAGATGAAATCTCTAAAACATGAACAGCATCTAACAGCTCCAAGCATCTGCTCATCCTATCCAGTTATTGAACGGTCTTACAGACTCAACATCTCTGTACCTCCTCAAGTATGGCTTACCAGGTTTTTCAAATCATGCTATACTTAGGTAGGGCCACTGAAGAAGAGGTTCCAGTCCCTGCAGAATATTGGGATGACAGAAATTACAGAAGAGTGGTAGTTTGGATACTGTTCATTTTTAGAGTGAGGGTTTAGAAGACAAATGGGGGTTTTAGATCTTAATGATGGCAAAGGAATGTTAAGATTTATTAGGGGGAAACTATGGCTCTGCAAGTGTGACTAGCCTCTTCATATGAACACCACAATTGGATATTGGTAACTACGGTAGCTGGTTATATTTTTAAGACTGGATCAGCAAGTTTCTAATGGCTGCTTCAGGAAACTGGTGGAATATCAGCAGTAGCCATTTTCCACAGAAACCTTAGAAATATGAGACTGAAAAACTTAAAAGGCGCCATTTTGCATAAGACATTTTGAATATGCCTATGTTTAGACCTGGCTATCAAAGGTTACTTGATTCTTTTGAGATTAATAGGGTCCTAAAAGTGGGTACCCCACAGGGCTGAGCACTGCCATCTTTGTTTTCAGCTGGTGTAAATTTTGATTAAGTGGTAAGTCTTAGCATGTTAAATGTGAACATTTTGATCTATATGTTTTTAATTCTATTTTACATTTTCTTTATCTCTGTCTTGGTCAGTACCCTTCATTCCACATTTTGAGTCTGCTTTGGCACTTTTTACATTTCAAACGATAAAAGTAGTGCTCTTTATCATATTATTCAGTCCAGGTTTTTATCAGTTTTACCTGTTGTTTTTGAACACCCATTGCTTAATATCACTTTTCTTGTGACTAGAATGAACTAGGATGCAACAGACACTGCTCTTGGACCTAATGGGACAATAGATATACAGAAACAGCTGAGAAGACTGATAAAATATTGGTCTTGGTCATATTAAAAGCCAATTATGTATAAATAAATAAAAATAAATAAAAAAGAGTTCTCTTCTATTATTTTAAATGTAAAAAAGTGCTAAAACAGACTGAAAATGGGAAAGAAGGACATTGCACAAGACAAGAGGTAAGTGGCAATTTAAAATGGAATAAAAAAAGTATAGGTAAAATGTTTTTACTGTAACATGCACTGCTGTTTTAATAGGGAGTAGACTACCATGTGGGTATCCTCCCTCCATCACACATACTTAACAAATGACATGTGGTGAAGGCAAGTGCTGTCCATGCAGGGAGTTTGGAATATCAAAGTATAAGCAACCCTATAGAGGGCTGTATTGCTTTTACAATGCCTGGTAAGGTGTCCCCTTTATAATTTTAATACATAGAAATCAAATTCACCACAACTTCGTTGCATGCATCCATCAACTTTATTGCATGCATGCCCCAGATTTATACAACAGCAGGGCATGCTTGCAATCCATATAGTTACTATATGGTAATCATGTGACTTTCAGTCAATAGCAGACTGGATTCCTCTCTTTCTGGTTTATAACATACATGGAAAAAAGTTAATAGTAATTAATTTGGTGCCTTGCACTGTTCAAGTAACACAAATAAAACAATTAATGTCAATTAAACAGATACATGAATATCACAATAGACATTAGGGTTCCCATAGTAAGAAAGTGGCACTAGTGCAGAGCTAGTGCATGCACTGCACCTGCACAGGTAAAACCAACAGGTAGCTTCAAAGGCAAAATGCCCGCACTAATACTATTGAATATAGGGCTGCACATGCATTGCACAAATGTACTACTCTGGCAGCACAGTGTAATACAGTTATGCAACACTGACTATAGCACTGAGGAGAGCATTGAACACAGAAGGTAGCAGTGGGTGTGTGTAGGACATCAGTGAAAGACACACAACACAGTAATGCAGGTATCCAAAACAAATTTACTGTGCAAAAACGCCAACAGAACATACAAAAAAACAAAAACAACAACAACAAGCATTTGTCAACGCTGAACATTTGCTGATTTAAGCATTTTTTTTTTATTTTGACCCCAAGTTTTGAAGATACTTGTTTTAGGATTCACCTTATAGACATGACATGAACCATTTATAGTATATTGGCTGAAATGTCATTAAGCATCAGAGGTGTGAAAACACATCTCATCTAGGATTTTAAAAATGACACGTCACATTTAAGAGGTGGTGTGGAAAAATGGCTATATTGAGTTTGGAGTCAAAATACTGAACATTAGCAAAGTTATGAGTGACGGCTGAATTAGTATAATGTTCAGTCATAACCTGGGCATTTTACCTTATTTGTACACCAAATTTTAAACATAGCCATCTTATTACCCCACCAAATGAACCCGGTGGGTGAAATTTTTCAAATTCCTGCCAACATGTCATTCCATGCCACTGAAACGTCATTCTGCACAAAAACAAGGTACAAAAACACATTTTGGCCAGGATTTGAAAAATGATAGATGTCACATTCATGAGGTGATGTGAAGAAAGGGCTATGTTGAAAATGTGGGGCCAAAATATTAAACATTACCAAAGTTACAAGCCTGTGTTTGCAAATTTCAATGTAGGCTCATAACTTTGTTGTTTTTTAATTACCTTTAAGACAAATGTTCAATATAGCCTTCTTATGACTCCACTTCATGAACAAGGGTGGAGAAAATTTTCCGCTCCTGCTGAAATATGATTTTGTACAGCAATCGTGAAATTACCTTTCAGGACAGATTTACCTAATTTCACTGCCATTGTTCATGTGTTGGGGTCCCAAAGAAGGCAAGTTAAAATCTGGGACAAAAACATTAAAAAATGGCCAAGTTATGCCACTAAGTTCAAAACCCCATTGAAATACATTTAATTGCATATTTGATTTCCTCAGTCCATGGTAGTAGAACGGTTATTTTATGTAGTTTAGTATTCATTGGAAAGTTTAGCTCCTAGTTTTATCTGTGATGTAATTTCATAGTATTTGATATTTAACAGTTGATGTTGTCCTTTGATAAATTCCAATGCTGTTAGTTATAGTCGCATATCGTTGACATGTTCGACTCTCACAAGATCCATTGATTTCAGACCCTCATACAGTTACAGGAAGGTTTTTATGTCTTCACATCCGGTACATATGTGCAGCAAATGTATCTTTGTTTCAGGCTAGGGGTTGATTTGCAGTTGTCTCCCACCTACAACTAAAACAATGCCTGGTGTCTAGCAGACCCCCTTCCCCTGTATTTTATTTATTTGTTTATTTAAACATTTCACCTGGAAAGTATGCTGAGCAGAGGAGCTCATTTCTAGATGCATTCTGGGGGGGGGGAAGGGTAAAGGGAGTACAACATTAAATAGTACATGGATAAATAATGGACAGTATAAACAATACAGGTTCAGATAACAGAACAAGTGTGATAAAGTGCAATGTGACAGTATGTTCAAAGATTAAAGCAGCATATCAGCATGGTGAAATATCCATGAACAAGAGAGCCACAGGTAGAACAAAGCAGTCACAACACTGTGAAATATTCATAACATGAGGATCATTGGTAATACAAGGCAAAATCAGCATGGTGAATCTAGTTACAGCAATCAGAGAAACTAGTGTATTAAAAATGTAACAAGTCCCTGATATCTAGCGGATCCCCTCCCTATCCCTGACCCCCATGCAGTGTATAACAGCATTCCTAGTGTGTAGGTTACCCCTCCCTTCTCTGTACCCTTGTCCAGTATTTTAAATCTTACCTAGTATCTAGTGATGACCCTCCAACTATAGCAGGTAGTAATAACTACTCCTTTGAGAAAGGATTGGCAGTCAATCCAAAACATGTCAGGCAAGATGCTCTGTCTTGTTTGGTGTAATAAATTTTTAACTTTTATTATGATTTTATGCGTTCCTCTCATGGGTTGGTGTGTGCCAGATCCTTTATTGCTTACTAGTAATAACAACAAGCAGACCCCCAACCTATTGACATCAATGGAGCCAGCAACTGGCACAGCACTCCTCTCACCAACATAGCTGGCCACCAACTGAGCTGTCATTGAGTGCATACTGTAGAACCAGCTGATTCTGCAGTACACACTCGATGACAGCTCAGTTGGCAGTTGGCCATGGTGGTGAAAGGAGGGCTGTGCCAGTCACTGACTCCATTGATGTTAATAGGGATAGGAAACAAGGGAGGTGGGGTGGTCTTCTTGTTGTTATTACTACCTGATATAGTTGGCAGGGGGTGCCACTAGACACCAGGTATGATTTTAAATACTGGATGAGGGTACAGGGAAGGGAAGGGGTAACCTACACATAAGAAATGCTGTTACACACTGCACAGGGCTTCATGAATTAGGAGGGGAAACATCACTAAACCCCACAACTAGACAATTTACATTATATTCAAATCCCCATAAGCATTACTTACATCTTGATTTTTTTGTGTTAGTGGGGAACATCTCAACTTGGTGGATTCTATAGGAATTGACAGTATTTACTTGTCAGACCATGCTCCAATAAGCCTGGAATTGGGACTTTATACCGAACCAAAGAATACTCAATGGAGACTCAATTACTCCTTGTTAAGGGATCCAGATTTTATTAAATTACTGCAGGAAACAATACCTAGGATCATCGAAGAGAATACATCTCAAGTGACTTACCCCAGATTCTCTGTGATACAGGAGAAATTAAAATTTTTACAGTTGTCAAGGATTTTTGGGTTTGTTTTTGGTTGTATTGAGTGAAATAAAAAATAAAGTTAATTGCAAAAAAAAAAATTTTTACAGTTAGCACATATGCAAGATCACGCTCTGCTTCCTCTCCTTAAACAAACCAAAAATAAAATACAAGATGTCTTAATGTATAAAACTGAACAAGCATTATTGTGGTTAAGACAAAAGTATTATGAGGGTGGTCACAGGTCAGCAAAGATATTGGCATACTAATTAAGAAAGCAAAGTAAACTGCTCACTATATTAAAATTAAAAGACCCCCAAAAAGGTAGACTACATACCAAAACCTCAGAAATTTTTAACATCTTTTGAAATTACTGTACCACATGAAGAAATTACTCCAGCTGAGGACTCAATCAGAGAATTTCTGACTCAGATGAAACTCTCAACACTAACCAAGACACATAAACAAAATCTGCAACAGCCTATTTCAGCACCCAAATTATCCTTGTTATTAAAAATTTTAAAAACGTGAAAAGCCCTTGTCCAGATAGTTATGGGTAGGGACTGGCTATCCATCGGGTAGCTGGAGCAGGTAGGTCAGGTATCAATGTTTTTTGGCTAGATATGATAGTTTGGGGAGTTTACTACCCTACCTGACCTAACAGTGTACTTTGCAGGTTGGATACTGTGGACAAGGGTAATAGGTGAGAAATGGGTAATTTTTTTAAAAAAAGGCATTTTTCAGACAGCTTGTGGGGTCCTGGGACTCTTCCTGATTTCCAGCCAGGCATAGCAGGCAGTTTGTGGTTTCTCACAGCAGATAGGAGCTCATGACACTAGCCTGACAATCTGATTGGTCTGTACTGGTGTCTGAGCTCCCTGTCTGCTTTGTGAGCATGCAGACTAGCTCTGGAACTTGGTGGGAAAGGGAGCAAGATTCTGTGCTCACTACAATTGTGGCAAAAAGCCACAAAAAAAAAGTTAAAACACAACTTTTATTTTGTCCAGGAAGGAAGTGGGAGCAAGGATTAGGGACTGAGGAAAGGGGGAATAATTGGGGTGAGGGTTATCAAGTGTGGCAGCACTCAGAAGAGAAGGAGATGGGGGTAAGGCACTCATTGCTGCTGACAGCAGCTGTGAAAGCCATTTAGGCTGTATACATGCTGTCGGTTGTTAGGTGCCCTGAGCCCTGTCTGTGACATAGCTACACTGTGTGTCTCTGCAATATAGTGAAAGCCATTTAGGCTGTATTACACACTGTATGTTAGGTGCCCTGAGCCCTGTCTGGGACATATCTACTCTGTGCTTCTTTGCAGTATACTGAAAGCCATTTATGCTGAATTATACAGTGTCTGTTAGGTGCCTCAAGCCCTGTCTGTGGCGTAGCTACTCTGTGTCTCTCAGCAGCATAGCAAAAGTCATTTAGGTTGTATTACACACTGTCTATTAGGTGTCCTGAGCCCTGTTTGTGACATAGCTACTCTGTGTGTGTCTCTCTCTCTGTAGTACAGTGAAATCCATTTAGGCTGTATCACACACTGTCTGTTAGGCGCTCCAAGCCCTGTCTGTGACATAGGTACTCTGTGTCTCTCTGTAGTATAGCAAAAGCCATTTAGTTTGCATTACATGGTCTGTTGGTCGGTTAGGTGCTCTGAGCCCTGACATAGCTACACTGTGTGTGACATCTCCCTGTGGCATAGTGAAAACCATGTCTGTCTACTATGTCTCGTATTTCCTAGACTAAGTGTACTAAAAGAAAGCACAGTGCTGGTGCACATGCAACTGAAAATGATGTGGACAATATGAATCCTAGCACTAATAAAGAACATAGCAACAATTATAACAATAACATCACCAGTACTGTCAAAAAATGTCCTACTGAACCAAAAAAGTATGTTAGCAATGAAATGATAGTAGTTTTGGAATGAACTGACAGGAGATACTCATAAAGGTGCTGAACATTTTATCACATGTGTTAGGAGACTTCCAGCTGCAGAAGCAGCATGCAAGGAGGGGGAGGTATCCTTTTCAAATATAAACTCATATGCCGAGGCAGTAAATGGTGATAAAGATGGTGGTGATAGTGGGGACTGGGAATGGGATAGTCCAGGATATATCCCACCTGATGATGATGGCACTTCCAGTTCTTCTGAATCTTGTGGCAGTGAGGTTGGTACTAGTTTCAATGAGGACTTGGAGAGATGCCACTGTAGGACATGAAAGGCAAATGCAGAAAAAAGTCATGTGCTAAATGCAAGAATAAGAAGATGACAATAAATGGGAAAAATTCATGCGAACAAGAAAATGGCAGTATAGGGTTTCCTCCAGGTCCCTTGATTGTACGAGAAATAGTGCCAGGCACCATAGTACAAAGCACAAAGGGTAAATCTTTAGTGTGGAATTAATTTTATATTGACCCTGTAGACAACTCTGGAGCTGTATGCAGTCTGTGCAAAAAGAGTGTCAGTCATGGTGGCAAAATGGGACATTTTGGAACATCAGTAATGATATGACATGCAAAAGCAAAACACCCAATTGAGTGAGGCAGGGCAACGGACGGTGTGGTTGGTATCAGTGGTGCTGGAAGTGGTGGTGATGGTGACCATAGTGACAATGAACTGGAAGCAGGAACTGACATTGAATCACTTGTTGTGTCCTTGCAGTCTTCCCAGACAAACATATATTGTTTTCTTCTGACACCAACAAGTACTGCAAAATCCCACAGTAGTACTCCAAATAAAAAAGCTGTGAAAGGTACAGTTTCCCCAAAACTAAAAATATCTCGTCACTCTCATATACTAACATTAAAAGAAAGTGTTGAGAGGACATTAAAATTTACCCACAAGAATCCAACATGTCAGCTGTTAAACAGAGCCATTGCAGAACTGTTGGGCAATTGTCAGCTCCTTTATGCTTTTGTTGCCCAGAAAGGTTTCATCAAGTTCAAGAACCAGACTGAACCACGATACACTGTTCCATGTCAAAAATATTTCCCCAAAAATGCTGTTCCACAGTTGTATGACTTGGTTCGTAGTACGGTCACTAAACAGTTGAAACTCTCTGAGGTGAAGCGGGTTCACATAACCATGGATATACGGACCAGCAACCAAACAATAGACTAGATGACTGTTACAGCTAATAGGTCAACTATTCAGTCAGAAAGTAATAATTCCCACTCTACCATAAGTAGTAGGAAGCAGACTGTATTATGTGTCACCACTTTGAAAGAAAACCATAGTGCTGTGAATATTTTGAAAGAGCACCAAAATCAATTCCAGAAATGGCTTACTCCATATTCCTTATTTCCAGGGTTCATAGTATCAGATAATGGTGTCAACATAGTCAATGCTGTTAGAGAAGTCAACTACCAACACATAACTTGTTTTTCACTTTGTTTACATTTTCTCATCCATGGTTTCTTAAATGGAAACAGAAATGTTGAAAACCTGTTAGTTCTTGCTAAGAAAATATGTGGGCATTTTAGCCACTCTGTGAAAGCTCAAAATATCCTGAAGGGGCTGCAGAGGTCAAACAATTTACCCTTGCATACGTGAAAGCAGGACATTCCAACCCACTGGAATTCAACATTTTACATTTTGGAAAGGCTTCTTGATAGAAAGAAGCTGTACATTACTACACCATGCAGAATTAAATGGGTAAAGTAGACATCATGTTCAGTTCCAGCAGCTGGACTCTACTGAAATCTTTGGTCACCTTATTGGAGCCATTTGAGGCTGCTACTTGTGATGTCAGTGCAGACAGTGCAACACTGAGTCAAATTCTTCCTCAGATCAGATTTCTTCACATTTTCCTTGACAACATAAAGAAATACTCTCAGGCAAAAGACAACACCACTGCTGTTGCACTGGCAGATGACTTGCGCCTCAGATAGTTGACTGATCAGAGAATAAATGCCATGTTTAAGAATGACACCTATGTGTTGGCTACTTGGCTAGATCCACACTTCAAGTGGAATATTGAGGCCATCCTTCATGCAGAGAGGAGAGATCTTCTGCTAACCAAATATGACATTGCCTTACAAACACCATTAACTGATGTACAGCAGTCAAACCCTGCCAAACCATCACAGTGCACCTCTGGTGCAGACAATAGCACAGCTATCAATTCTTCATAGTCAGTAGTGTCATCAGCGAGGAAATGGGCATGTACAGCAACTTCTCAAACATCCTATGTTCATGGTCAGGAAGGCAAATCACTTCTGAGTCACCTGCAACAACATGGACTGGTATTCTGTAAAGAAAGTGTAGCAGGTTCATCTGCCAGACAGGTAACCATCTCACACAACACAATGATCCTGGATTACTTTGCAGACCATATTGTGATTGGTCTCAAGGAAGATACATTAATAATTGGAAACTAAAGATAACAATATGGCCAAATCTAGCAAATCTTGCAATAACATACCTCAGTTGTCCACCTTCAAGCATATATTCACAATGCATATTTAGTGCAGCTGGAGGAATCGTCACTGACCACAGAACACTGCTAAGTCCTGCAATTATGGAATGGCTTACATTTCTCAAAATGAATGCTGACAATTTCCTAATTGTCACAAACACTGATTTACGCAAGTCTGACCCTGAAAAGGAACAACAGCCTGAAAACAGTGATACTGAATATGATGACAAGGTTGTGTACGAAACAAATGGAACCATCACCACTGCCACTATGCCAGCTACGTATGCCACACTAGTATTGCTCTTTGTTTTCTTTTGTCAGTCATCAGTTTATATTATGCAAGTTTTATCAATACACATCATGGGTATAGTTTTTAAAATAGCAGCAGACTCAATATCAGCAGCTGCCCTACTCATATCTGCCTGAGCAATGCCCACCATGGGTATAATTTTTGAGAACAGCAGCAGGCTCACAAAGAGCAGCTGCACCTCTCATATCTGACTCAGAAATGCCAGCCTTGGGTATAATTTTTAGAAACAGCAGCAGACTCACTTACAGCAGCTGCACCTCTTGTACCTGTCTCAGCAATGCCCACCATGGGTATCATTTTTGGAAACAGTAGTAGGCTCTCTAAGAGAGCATGTGCCTCTTGTACCTACCTCAGCAATGCCCACCATGGATATAATTTTTTGAAATAGCAGCAGGCTCATTCACAGCAGCTGCCCCTTTTGTACCTGCCTGAGCAATGCCCATCATGGGTATGATTTTTGGAAACAGCAGCAGGTTCGCTAAGACCAACTGTGCCTCTCATACCTGACTTAGCAATGCTGGCCATTGATATCATTTTTAGAAACAGCAAAATACGAACATATGAAATTTGCCAGCAGATAAAGACCTAGTGGTCTATCAAGTCTACTTGAATGTGCAGCTAGCACCTTTTATTCTGCAGCTGTCCTTCCCTCCCACCCTTCCCATCCCTTGACCATACCCCTTGCCCTGTCCCAGCTGCTTTTGAAGCAGTCCACTGTTCTATTGGATACCACTTCTGTTGGTAATGCATTAAACCCAGCTACCACCTTCTCTGTAAAAAAGTGTCTCCTTATCTCCCTCCTGAACCTTCCTCCCTCCAGTCTCATATCATGGCCCCAGGTGTCCCTTCCATCCCTTACTTTGACCAGCCCCATCATACCTGTCTTGTTAATTCCTTTCATGTACTTGAAGGTTTCAGTCATATCTCCCTGTCCCCCCTCTTCTCCAGTGAGTACATGTTCAACTCCCTCAGCCTCTTCTACTATGGCAAGTCCCCCGGCCCCTTGATTATCTTTGTCACCATGCGCTGCACCCCACCAGTAACTTAATGTCCTTCTTCAGATACGGACACCAGTACTGCACACAGCACTCCAGGTGTGATCTAATTAATGATCTATACAGTGGCAGAGTTACCTCCCCCTTCTTTGAGGATATACCCTTTGCAATGCAACCAATCATTTTGTTAGCCTTTGCAGCTGCCCTCCTACATTATGCCAAGTTGTTCATTGACCCCGTAATGAGCATCCCCTGATCCTTCTCCTCCTCTGCCTTGGCTAGCTGCACTCCCCCCAGCTGGTAACTCCTCTTTAGGATTTTCAACCCAAAATGCAGCACCTTGCACTTTTTGGCATTGAACCAAAGTTGCCAGGTGTCTGACCAGGTTTTCAGCTTTGCCAGATCATCCTGCAACCCCTGCCATCCCCCAGGTCATTCACCACCGCTCCCATCTTGGTGTTGTCAGCAAACAGACTGATCTTGCTCTGTATTCCCAATGATATGTCTGCAATGAATATCCCAAACAATACTGGTTCCAACACCGATCCATGCAGAACACCACTTGTCACTACCCTTGGGGATGAGAGCTCCAAACCCACCACCACCCTCTGTTGCCTTCTCCAAAGCCAGTTCCCTAGCCATCTCACCAGCTTTGCACCCACCCCTGTGCCTTCAAACTTACTTCCCAGCCTCCTCACTGAGTCAAATGCCTTACTGAAGTCCAGGTACAGAGCATCCACAGCATGGCCCATCCAATTGCCTAGTTACCCGCACAGAACTCCACCAGGTTGATTTGGCAGGATCTGCCTCTTACACAGCCATGCTGTCTGCTGTTCTGTAGTCCTTTTGCCTCCAGGAGGGACACCAGCCCCTCCTTCAGGATAGTCTGGTGGCCCTCCTGGAGGCCAAAGGACTACATAGCAGCTGCACCTCTCATACCTGCCTCAGCAATGTCCCCATGGGTGTAATGGATTAGGGTACCTAACAGACAGTGTAATAGTGCCAGAAAACAATCTTTATATGATTTTTGTTATGGTTGAGGTCAGGTAATTGGGTAGTAGAACAGGTCAGGTAGTAACTACCCGACCCGACTACTCGGTTTTCATCTGTTTTCTTTTTCCGGGTACTTTTGGCATACCTGAGGGTTGTCTTGGTAGTCAGGTATTTTAGTACCCACCCATCCCTTATAAAGGGGCAGAATTTTATCAAGCAACAAGTGAATTTATACAGGAACCCTTATTAAATGCTCTGAAGAAAAGTTAAGAGACCTCTATTTGCTCCGCTTCATGGCAGCAGACCTCAATCTCTACTATCTTAAAACTGAATAAACCAGCACATCTCTGTGACTCCTATCTCCCAATTTCAGTTTTAAACCAAGATTCTAAATTATGTACTAATATACTAGCCCACCGTCTGAATACAATTTTCCCAGAACCTAGCCATCCAGATCAATCTGGTTTTATTTGGAATTGACAACCAACAACTAGCATTAAAATAACTTTATATATATTAGATCATGCAGGTAAACAAAACATCCCCTTACTTATTTTAAGCCTTGATGCTCAGAAAGCATTTGATAAGATCTTATGGGCTTTCTTGTGCAATAACCTTCACAAATTTGATTTCCCATAAGAATTTATAAATAGTACACAAGACATTTCTACAAGGCCTCAGGTGAAAATGAATGCTAATGGCTCCCATTCTGCTCACTTTACATTAATGAGAGGTACTAGACAGGGGTGTTCTTTATCCCCCTATCTATTTGCCTTGTATGCACAACCCTTAGCTCAGTAACTTTGGCAAAATATTCAGATACAAGGCTGTCCAGTCAGAAATCAAATCCACAAAACAATTTATTGTGTAGATACTTTACTATTACGATACATATTACTAACCCAGACCAATCCTTACCAGCACTAACACAGAGTTTCCAAATCATGAAGCAGGTTTCCGGTTATAAAATTAACAAGCAGAAAACGGAGGTGTTACAAATAAATTTTCAACCCTCCCACACAATTTTAGCATCAGTACCCATATAAATAGGATAAACCACAAATCAGATATTTTAGGATACAGTTAATGAAGGAACCCACAAAAACATATGCATAGAACTTTTACGCATTGGTAGAACAGGTTAATAAGAATCTTACCACATGGAGCCATTTACCCCTGCCCCTCATCAGTAGGGTCCAAACAATTATTATTTTACCCCAATTTCTTTATCTTCTCCAAAATATTCCTATCTCCCCTATAACATTGGATTTTCAAAAATGGGATAAAAAGATATAATGTTTTTTATGGCATGGGGAATGTCCTTGAGTGTCATATGAAAAGTTACAATTACCTAAACCTAAAGGTGGATTGGCCCTATCAAATTTAACTTAATATGCCACAGTGACTTTAATTCAACATTTACTCCAATGGCTGAGACCTCCCTTGGATAACCCACAGTGGGCATTGGTTGAAAGAGACTTCGCCACTATGCCTCTAGATAGAACTACAGTCTTTTAACCCACCCAAATTGATTCACACCCAGAACCTTCAATCTTTACAGCAAATGTTCTCTGAAACTGGAAATCCTTTCTAGTGCATCCAGAGAATGTAAGGTGGACTAAGTGGATGAGTATCCCGAACTAGATGCACACTTTATTCCAGCACGGTTGGATGATAAATTCCGTTGTTGTATGTGCTTTGGATTAATTCATGTTTGCCAGTTTTGTTCAGATGGAAATTTAAAATTTTATGAGCATCTTCAATCTGAATTTCACCTAACTAAACAGGATTTTTATAGATTCCTACAAATTAGACATTACTTACACCAATCCATAGGACTACCTGTAGATTTGCAATCAATAGACCCTATATTTGCATTCATATTAAATGCTCAAAGTGCAACAATGCAAGATCATTTTATCTCTAGGTGTTAACAGGCACTTATAAATGCCCCCACAACTATTATGAATATTTTACAATCTACTTGTGAGGCTGACTTAATAATCTCACTAACCCTCAAGCAGTGTACAAAAATCTGGATTCAACAACATCAGATCACCTGCTCCTCTGTTTGGCTGGAATTTGGCTGGAGGGTAGTTAGCTGATATTTTCAGACTCCTTAAAATAACTACTAAGTATCATCCCTATCAGGATTCCACCTGCTGGCAACAGTGTGGGTGTGAAATGGCCATGCATACTCACATTTTTTTCTGTTTTTGCCAAGCCCTTGTTCCATTTTGGAATGATGTGGACAGAGCTCTATGGGAAATTATACCTGCACCTGGCCCTTTGACCAAAGGAAAAGCACTTTTATTGCACTGCCCTCCACAGCTTAAGAATAAATATCTTCTTTATTTATGAGGAATACAAAAGTCATGACATGAAGGCAGGGCTCAAAAGCCTAGGTATGGCAGACCTTGGCCCAGATAATGAACATGGTCAGTGCCATCAGCAGCGGTAACAGGACTATAGAGGGGGTGCATAAGCATCACATGTACATGAAGAGGCTGACAAAGGCAGTCCTGTTGACTTCCTGCAGGGAGATACATGCGACATGAGCATCACCAGCTGAATGAACACTAGCCCTTGCTGAAGAGGTAATAGCCACCACCCTACGGCTCCTGGAAGTGATGGGAGAGTTGGGAAGTGGCTATGATAGCCAGGTGGGACCAAACCAGCCATGTGAGTGGCCATATTAAAGAGGTGTAGTCACACCCCTATAGTTAGAGTTGAGTAGGCACTTTAATGTTAAACCTCAACTTTTGCACTTTAATAACTTTGCAACCGTTCAATAGATTTGCACAACATTTGGCATGTGCTGTGTTCTGGGGTAGGTCTCTAGATGTGGAAAGTTTAGTTTTGGTCAGATGTGTGTATTCTGAGATGCAGATAGTACAAAAAACTTAAAATGTATCCTTTTTTCATTTTTTTCTCATTCACCTTGCACACATGTGGTGTAGAATTTTAGTGTGAAGTTTTCATGGTAGAAAGAGCTTGGGACATAGAACAGGCTTGCATTTGTTTGGTGAAAAAGTATTAATCTGTTCCAAAGTTATTGCGTTTTTAAGGTCACATTATTTTCAATGGGAATTTCACTTCCTAGGATAGCTTTGTGGAACAAAAAAAAAAGGATTTTGGTCTCACAAAAAAGCATCCTTTCTCTTGAAGGGCCAATCATTTTTTGCCAGAAAAAAATTCCTTTTTCGTGAATTACTATCCTGCTTTTTAATTTTTCACACAACAAACTGTCATAACTCTGCCCAGTGATGTCTTCTATAGACATCCAAACATATATCTTGCTCATTAGGAGCTGATGAGCTTCACTGTATACTTTTGTATAAGTCTCATGCCCTCCAAACATTTTTAGGCAGGCTTTTAAATCCATTTTCACAGATTGCTAAGTTTCTTTTTCACGATTCCTTTTTCGTTCTTGCAAAAAAGGATTAAATAAAATCTAAGTCCCAAATCCTTTTTTGTGAGCCGATTCCTTTTTCACGATGATGGAAAATGATTTGTGAAAAAGGAATCATCTCATGGAAAAGGATTTGTTAAAAAAGACTAAGTCACAAATCCTTTTTTGTAAGATGGCATTCTTTTCCGCAACCACAAAAAATGATTCGCGGCAAAGGAATTTGCTCACAAAACAGGATTGAAAAAAAACCTAAGTCCCCAATCCTTTTTCATGAGATGGATTCTTTTTCTATGAATATGGCAAATCATTTGTAGAAAAAGAGTTCAAGGGATCTTTAATATACTAAAATGGGAGGGGGGATGCCACTGAACACCAATGAAAAATTAAAATAAAATATGTACTGAAATTGGACTGTGGGGGTAGTGCCACTACACACCAGGGACTTTTAACAGTAATGGGATCCAGGCACAAATTTACAATATGAAGGCAGTGAATACCAGGGTATTAACAAATGTCAGACACATAAAAGCTGATAAAATTATGTATGTCCGAAGGATCCTGCACTCCCACACCATAATGCATGGGAGCGCAGAGTCCAAAGGACGCTGTGCTCCCACAGTAAAATAAGGAGATGATTATATTATCTCAAAAAGTAAGGAAATGTGTGTCTGTCTCCCACAGTACAATAAGGATACAATTATGTTATCTCATAAAGTAAGGAAATAAGTTGCAAAAAACTTCATTAATGCTCTAGTTAGTGTTAAAGCTTCAAATTTATGGACGTGTGGTATTAGGGTTTCCAACCCTAACACCCCACACCCACCTTGCACACACCAACAGGCATCAGGTGTGTGCCTTGGGGTCATCAGCCCTAGTGCTCACCCCATTCTCCTATACTGTTTCCATCTCAGCATATTTACTTATGGAGTATAAGGAAGGAATGTAAGCCAAGAAGTGTAAGGTCATGCACATAGGGAAGGGCAACCCTGGAGAAGAATACCACATGGGGGGCATGAAACTAGAGGCCATGAAGCAAGAAAGGGATCTGGGGGTGATTATAATGGATGACCTCAAAAAAACAGGCAGTTTGAGAAGGCAGCATTAAAGGCAAATGGTATGCTGGGATGCATAGAAAGGAGAATCACCAGTAGAAAAAGGGAAGTCATGGTGCCACTCTATAGATCACTGGTAAGACAGCACCTTGAACACTGTGTACAGTTCTGGTGCCCACATCTTAGAAAGGATGTGGATAGATTGGAGGAGGTACAAAGGAAAGTTACAAAGATGGTACAGGTACTGCATCTGAAACCATGTAAGGAACAGGTGAAGCATCTTAACATGTACTCCTTGGAAAAAATGAGAGAGGGGGAGACATGATTGAAACCTTCAAGTACATGAGAAGGGAATAAATAGGGTACAGGTTCAAGACCTGTTTCAGGTCAAGAGCTATACAAGAACAAGAGGTCATAATACAAAACTGGGAGCGGACACGTTCAGGACCAACACACGTAAGTTCTTTTCATGGAAAGGGTGGTCGATACATGGAACAGTCTTCCACAGGGAGTGGTGGATGCAAAAACAATTGGGGCTTTTAAGAATGCTTGGGATAATTACAAAGGCATCATAACAATGAGTAGCAGTTAAGGGAAGGGTAGGGACATGGGCAGACTAGATGGATCTTATGGTCTCCTTCTGCCATCACTTTCTATATAATTATGTATCTATGAATGGGGTGAGCATTAGGGCTGATGACCCCAAGGCACAACCCCAATACCTCCCAACCCCACCCTGCAGGAAGGAATGGAGAAAACCATTATGGTTTCACCTCTTTTGCCTCTTCGCAAATCAAGTTTGGGGTGTGCCTTGGGGTTGTCAACCCTAACACTGAACCCTGGCCCCCGATGTCAGATCTACCTCCTCGTAGTCTGTTTCCCTAACCACTAGGCCATCTTAGCAGTAGCAATTTGAACCTACATGATATGACCCTTTGGCTCTCAGCCACCCCATCTGATCTGGACACCTTGGAGTAGGAGACAAAAGTTTCAAGTTACATCTTCTGCTGCTGTTTTGCACTCTCTTTTTCTCCCCCAGCTTCTCCCAGAGCCAACTTCAAACCAGTACTTTTCATAGCTGAGTTGCCCATAGTCTGAGTATGCTCAGAACCAATTATTCAAAATTTCAAAATTAAACAACTTCGGAATGCATTAATATTTTTTCACCAAACAAGCAAAAGACACATCTGTGGGCCAGACCCTTTCTACCCAGAATATTTCAGACCAAAATTATAAACTGTGTGGGTAGTAACCAAGCTGATAGAAAACCCATCAAAACCAATGGAAAGAAAATCCCCCAAAACTCACTTTTTGCACTATCCAGAACATAGAATCCACATAACCGATCAGGACAAAACTAGGTACATCCAGTGATCTACCATATAAAACTGCACATGCAAACTTTCAAGCAAATCTGATGAATGGTTGCCAAGTTATTAAAGTGCAAAATTTGGGATTTAACATAGAACTGCCAGTACAACCCTAACTATATGGGAGCAACCGCGCCCACATAGAAACATAGAAACATACATAGAATTCAAGCATGCATGGGACAGTCATATGGCAATTCTAGGGGGTTGGGTAGGAAGAAGTAGGCTGCTGGTTAACTAGGATCTGCAGCTTATTCATTAGGTAGGGAAATGGGCAGACTGGGTTGGCCAAGCGGTCCTTATCTGCCATCAAATTCTATGTTTCTATGTTTCTATGGGGTGTTAGGGTTGGAAACCGTAATACCAAATTTCCCTACTTTTATCACTTTAACCCTAACTAGAGCATTAACGAAGATTTTTGCAACTTATACATTATAGTGCAACAATCACACAGGAGTGCAGTCATACTCCGATAGATAGGGTTCAACAGTCACTTCTATGTTAAACTCAACATTTTACATGTTAATAACCTCACAACCATTCAGGTGATTTGCATGAAAGTTCATGTGTGTCATCAAGGACCAACCAAAGATCCCATGTTGTGGCAAGTTTTGTTTCAGTCGGATGTGTGGGTGCGGGGATACAGAGAGTATAAAAATGAGAAAATTACCATGTTTTGTCAAATTCTTTGTCACGCCACTGCAAAAAAATGGTTTGGGATTTGGTCTGAAATTTTTAGGGTAGAAAGATCTTGGGTCACAGATGTGCCTTTTGCAGGTTTGGTGAAAAAATATTAATCTTTTCCAAAGTTATTAAATGTTAAAGTTTCCCATTGTTTTCAATGGGAGCAGTTAGATGTGCCATGTGGAAAAGAATCCTTTGTCACAAATGGGTAATCCTTTGCTGAAAATTGCTAATCCTTTCTAGTAAATGGAAAATCCTTTTTAGTGCTGCCGCCATCTTGTTTTTCAGTTAGTGAGGGAAACCAATTTAAAGAGCTAGTGTACTGTGATGTTTTATCCACTGTAGGAGTATTGCAGTCACCAGTGTATTGTAATATATTTATCATATGTTTTGAAGTTGACTTTTAGTCCGGATTTTACTGATTGAAAAGTCCTGTCCAGATTAACATCTGACAACAAGCCGGTATGGGCCGATTGTCATGTGCTTGGTGAAGCTGAAAGAAAATGACAATGTGGGAGGCAGACAGACTCTGAAGCATATTACTTTTTGCACATAGACTGCCCACTGACCACAGATTGGAATATTTAGGTTTATTAATATTCACTTAGTAGTTTGTGTTCTCATATAAGATTATGTATATTTGGACAATTCTGTATTCTCATTTTCAGTCCATCACTAATGATTTTTATTCCTTGTTATGTTTACAGAGATCTGACAAGACAGTGGGAGAGAATCCAAGCAGAAGAACAAATATTGAGGATGATTGTCAGTTAATTCTTATATATGAGTGTAATGTGAGAGACTGCTAATTATAATAAATCTGCTGATGACTGCAATTTTTTTGCTGAGTGATGTGCTCTTAAGGTATTTGAAATATTTTTACATAGGCTGTGAGATTGCAATAAACGCACTGAATCTGTTAGATTGGTTACAAAAGAGGGAATGTCCCTTGGGAATGTAATTTGGCACCATGGTCTAAGCAGAAGATACTGGGTTAAAAAAAATAAAACAAGAAAAAAAAGCATTTTTGGGGGGCAAATTAGAATTACAGGACATTGATTAGCTGATATTTATTACTGCAAGAATGACTTCCAATACATTTTGATATTGATCGCCCCCCTCATTGAGAAACATTTACAAACACATCAACATTACTACAAGATAATGATACATTTGGAGAGCACACTTGCTTTTTTTTTCAACTATGTTTTTCCTCACTTCACCCTGACACATCCCCTGGGGAGGGTCCATCCTATCCACCCAGGGCACTCTACCTATAGTGTAGAGTGCCAGGCCAAGCAAGCGGGGCATGGAGAGGAGAGGAGAGTGCCTGGTGTTGGGAGTGTGGTCTGGGGTAGAGGTGCCTTTGCCTATCCCCAAGGGAGGGGATGTTTCACTTGTTTCCTCCCAAGGAGTGCGGCTTGCAATGATGCCTGTGCACTGCTGCCCTGATGGCATCTGCCACTCTCCACCCTTGCATCAACCAGTGAACCTGCAGTACCCCCGATCTCCATTGGGGCAGCCAGGACACAGGGCATCCCAGGATCCCACCCCAGGGAGAGGACAGCAGCCATCTGGATGCTCCATCCTCTTCCTCCCCTGCTGACCCCGGCTTCCCGAGTTTGTCACTGAACCCGTGTCGCCGGCATGGTGTGAGGTGTGGCGTCTAGTGCCTCAACCCTCAGCACAACCGGGCCGGCCAAGTGTACTTGCCTCTTGACTGGATTTCTGTGATACAGCAACATTTGCTTCTTTATATCCATTACATTTTGCATGATTACTCGAAATGCCTGGGACCGATTTTATTCTGTCACACCCTGACTTCACGCTGTGCTGTACTGTAGTAGCTAACATGCAGTAGTCTATTTAGCAGTAAAGCAAACAAAAGCCAGCACCAGCAACAGATTCACAGCACTAAAATGAAAATGATGGGCAAAGTGCAGAATAAAGTGCAAGTGGAGTTTGCAATAAAATGCTAAGAAATAAATTGTAATTGCACTTACAGTACCTACAGGCAGGGCACTTGAAAATAACAACCAGGAGAACCGACTGTATGCAGGTAAGTGTAACTGCAATTTACTTCTTAGCACTTTGTTGTCAACTCCACATGTACTTTATTCAAGACTTTGGCCAGTGCTTTCCAATAAAATGTTTGGTGCTGTGAACCTGTTGCTTTTTTAGTCAGGGCACAGCAGACTGTGTAATGATGTTTCTATTTTGCATCCTGTTAAATAATACAAACTAAATCTTGTATGAAACAGTATGTCATTGTACAGTATTGAACAGCATTATTTTTTCCCTTGGAGTCTACTGGTACCCCTATCCTCCAATGTATGCCCCACCCTTTATTTTTTCCCTGATGTCTAGTGCACCTCTTACCCACCAATGGCTTTCTCTGGCTATAAATAAAAAAGGTCCTCAATGTTTTTTTTTCTATTAAAATAAAAAAGGTCCCTCACCAATCAGACACCCTCCATCCCCATCTCCCACTCAGAACCCACCACCCCACACACCCCAGTACACCCCCACATACCCTCAGTCACCTGAACAGGTCCAAAGTTTGAGATCCACTCTCTTGATTGAAGACATGTCTTGCTGCTGGAACTGGCAACTGCAATATGAGAAACTAAGGCAAATGCTGTTCAGTGTATTTTAATGGAGGTTTCAACTTTTATGCATAACTCAGCCATTTTTTTCAAATTTTGACACCAAATTTTCAACATGGCCTTTTGAGGACCCTGACTCATGAACAATATGATTATAATTATGCAACTCTCACCAGAAAGGTGATTTCATGGTCAGTTGGCAAAATCACCTTTTGGGCAGGACTTGACAATTTTCCTTGTCCTTGTTCATGAGGTAGGGTCATAAGAAAGCTACTTTGAAAATGTGGGGTCAAAATGATTCAAAATGGCAAAGTTATGCCCATTTGTTGCAATGTTGCTATGCACGCTTGTAACACTTGAAATGTTAAATATTTTTACCTCAAATTTTTAACATAGCCTTCTTATTAGCCCACCTCATCTATGTCACAACTGACATTTTTCAAGTCCTGGCCAAAATGTGTTTAAACACCTGCAGCACGGAATGGTGTTGCAGTTGGGCAGAATGATATTTTGGCGAGGATTTGAAAATTTTCTGTAGCGGGTACATGAGGTGGGGTAATAAGATGGCTATGCTGACAATTCAGTCACTGTTGTCCTACAAATAGAAGCACATGGCCCTTCCACAATTACATATATATGCACATCTATCGAAGGGCCATGTGATTCCACATGCAAATAAGGATATGATCACTCTATCTCAAAAAAGTAAGGAAATTCTTGACAAAAAACTTTGTTAATCTATCAGTTAGGGTTCCAGTGACAAAAGTTTGGAAATGTGTTATTAGGGTTTCCAACCCTAACACCCCAGCCCCACTGTGCAGGCAGCAACATGTGTGTGGGGTGTGCCTTGGGGTAGTCAACCCTAATGATAACCCCATTCTCCTACACTGTAACTATCTCAGCTTACTTACACATGGAATGAGGTGAGCATTAGGGCTGTCCCTAAAAGCACATTTCCAAACTTTTGGTCACTGGAACCCTAATTGATGCATTAATAATTTTTTTTGCCAATAATATATATCTATGGCTGTTTCCTTTATTTTAGGTATAAGAAATAGTTTTAAAAAGTCATTATTAATTAAACAATGTCAGTAACAATTATTTAGCAGGCATCTGGTCCAGAATAAAAAACATGTACATGTCCGTATCAGAACAATGCCATGCATTCTTTAAAAGATAAGCATTTGAGCAGTAACAGAGAAAAATATAAGCATGATTCAATCAGATCAAACTTACAGCAAAAAAAAAAGACAAAAGCTCCACCTTAAGAAGCAGGTTTACCTTAAGATTTGCTGCTTCAGTGCCAGGCTCAGTGTTTACAGTTCACTGTGGGGGTTGTAGTTTGGTTTGGTTCCTGTACTCTGCTGTGCTTATTGGATATTACTATAGCTGTGCTTTCCCCTCTCCAAGGCTGCATAAGAGCAGATTCTCACCCAAGAATCCCTCAGTATGCTTGACTGGTGCAGTTGTGCTGGCTGGGTTCAGCTGCCCTGGAGGTGGAGTTGTGCTGGTGGTGCTGGAGTTGGCCAGTTGGGTTGTGGTGGGAGTGGGCTGCCTGCATGTGCTGTTGTGCTTCCAGTCAGATTAATTTCTCTGCCAACTGGACAAGTCTGCCCTGGAGTTCTCTCTTTAAACCTTTGCTTGATGTGATTTATTTTCCGTTTAAGCCCTGCAGGTCATTCAGGCCACCCAAACTGCAGGTTCTATCCTGGGTTCACCAGTTCCAATCTCACCACTGGTTCCCACAGACCAGGGTCATGAAGTTTATTTTGAGGAGGAATGAGGTATTCCCTAAGCAAGAGTTTGGTGCCCCTACTTGTAGACAGGATGATTTTTCAACCCATTTTTCTTTCATCAGACAAATGACTGACACTTTAGGCTTCCTCCTCAAAAATCTATGGAAGATGAGAAGGAGGAGGCAGAAATTCTGTATATAATGGGTCTGGTTCCCTCCAAGAGATTGTTTCTCTTTATCTGCAATTCTCTTAGGAAAGCCACCCTAAAAATTCTACAAACACCATCCTCTGTCCCTGAGGTGGACAGAAGAAGAAAAAGAAAAGCATATCTTCATTGGTACATGGGAGTCGCTGGGCCCAGTCCATAATGCTATCCTGCACTCCCTTCCATGCATAATTTTTCAGATATAGTAGTGATATCCTTATTTGCCCTGTGCTTCCATCCCATAGTGCACAGCATCAAAAAATACTTCATACTGCAATCTTATCCTATAAAAAAACAGCAAAATTTGAATACTGTGTAACTTGACCCAGAATTACTATAGTTTCTCAAAATTACCAAAAGACACATCAGTAGCACAAACCCCTTCTACCCTAAAATTTTCAAAGCAAAATTGTAAACCATTTCTTAACACCACAGTGACAAGGAATCGGCTCTGTAAACCTCCCAGTATAATGTTACCCTATGGGAGATCAACCAAAATTCAAATCACCAGAACGCCAAGCCAAAGTAATATATTTTCAGCAAACTGGTAAAGCCACATCATTGGAAAGCCCTTTCTACCCTGAGAATTTCAGTCCAAAATTCCAAACCTTTTCTTTGCTATGAAGTGACAAACAAAAAGCTGTATAACATTTCTTTTTTTGCAAATTGTGAAACAGAATCCTGTTTCACAAATCCTTTTCTGCAATTTGTGGTAAAAGAAAATCCTTTTTTTGCAAATTGCAAAAAAGGATCCTGTTTTACAGGAGACGTTTTCAGAGATTTGTGAAACAGGATATCTATGGCTAAAAAAAACAAACACATTTCTCACAAAGTAATCAAAAAACTAACCTCAGAATATGATTCTACGGGGTCCGAATAGATAAGCACAACTGTGGGTGTTTACGAAAGCCCTGTATTATTTTTTAAATTTCAGTTTGTTTCCCTTGCTAACAGAAAAAGAGATGGTGGAAGAACGAGCTAGGATTCCACATTTGTGATCAAAGAATCCTGTTCCATGATCAAGAATCCTGTTTAAAGTCTCACATCTAACTTTAACCTTAGTAAAATTTAATAACTTTGGAACAGATTAATATTTTTTCACCAAACCTTCAAAAGGCATCACTGTGACCCAAAACCTATGTACCTGAAAATTTCAGACCAAATTTTCACTCTGTTTTTGTGCAATGCAGTGATAAAGAATTTGACAAAAAATTGTAATTTGCACATTTTTTGAGACTCCATATCTCTGCACCCACAAACCCAACTGGAATGAAATCTGTCACATCAAGAGATATTTTAGCCCTAGTGGGGCATGCCACATATATCGTAAGTGTCAGTGGCTCAGTAGGTAGCACACTCGCCTCTGAGGCCGGGAGATCAGAGGGCTGTGGGTTCAGTTCCCACGTCTGGCACTTGGGTTAATATCCCAGTACTGACACTGCAGTGCAGCATGAGAGGGGTGCTGCACTTCTGAGGTGCCGTCTTTCAGATGAGACGTTAAACCGAGGTCCCATCTGCCTGGATTGGTGGTAGTTCAGGTGGATGTTAAAGATCCCATGGCACTTATCGAAAAGAGTAGGGGAATTTCCCCGGTGTCCTGGCCAAATTTCCCTCATTCACTCAAAATACTACCAACAGCTTAATCTGGTTCAAGGTCAGTTGGCATTCATCTGTATCCCCCTCCCCCCGGGTCGTGCCTGAAAATAGGCAGGATTTGTCTAGTGCACTTACCCGGTCAACAAAAACTAAATAAATAAATTTCATGCAAATCGCTTGAATGGTCATGAAGATATTAAAGTGTTTTGTGATCAAGAATCCTGTTTTGAGTTTCACATCTAACTTTTCCCATAGGAAATAATGGGAAATTTTAAAATATAATAAGTTTAGAACAGATTAATATTTTTTCACCAAACCTTTAAAAGACACTACTGTCACCAAAAACCTATATACTCTAGACATTTCAGACCAAAATTCCACACCACTTTTCTGCAATGACGTGACAAGGAATTTGACAAAAAATGGTAATTTACATATTTTTTGACTCCATATCTGCACACTTGCACAGCCAACTCTAACAAAACTTGACACATCAAGACATCATTGGTCTCTGATGGTGCATACCACATTTCATGCAAATCACTTGAACAGTTGCAAAGTTATTAAAGCACAAAAGTTTCATTTTAACATGGAAATGAAGATTTAGCCCTAACTATAGGGGTACAGGGAAAAAATATATAAATATACATATATATATATATATATGTATTCATGCATATGCCAGTAATGTGTGGCACATTGGTTGTAGGCTGTGCAAATATTTCCATGTATCCTGCTGTTCAGCCATCTGTATGGTAATTCACTACTGTGTCCAATGTGTCATCACCTATGTGCTCACTAGTGATGGATTGTGTACTCACTGATGACGGGGTGTGTGCTCACAGGTGTCAGGGTGTGTGGTGTGTACAGCCCAAGGGCATATGAACAGTGCACCACACAAACAGCATAGGTGTTGTGTTACTGTATGTGATGCTTGCATGCTGTCCCAGGTGGCAAACGGGTATGTGCAGTACATTGCTTTATATCTCTCCTCTCCTATCTCAAAAGCCCACTCCCTCATACCAGACACAGTGGAGAATGCTCTGGGTCCATCTCAGAAGCCACTGCCCCTGCTGGCCACCTGTGTGCAAGAGATGACTGACACTGGTAAGGAGAGTGAAGAGGAGGACGATGATGAGACCTTCATCACATGTTTGGCACAAGAGTGGTCTGCCCCAAACCAGGAGGGATTGTCCTGTCTTACCAGACCCCATAACAATGGGACCCAGCCACTATCCCTACCTGGCACAGGGGTCACAGCAGTGCATTCCCACACAGTCCTTGGCACACCCACTACTGTGCCACCCCATAATCTCACCTCTGGCACAGCCATCATCCTGCCATGCCCTGTCAATCCTACAGGACCAGCCACTGCTGTGCCACCACATGACCCTTCCACAAGTACAGCCATGGCCCTGCCACACTGGCCTATCCCACTGGCACAGCAACAGCCAGGATGCAATGCCCCAAATGTACCAAAGCACTGACTGTGGTGAAGCCCCAGGCTGCACAATGACCAAGGGTGCAGCCTGACCATGTTCCAATGGACAGTCCCTTGTGACACTGACAGGCAACAGCTGCAGTCTGCTGTGGAGACACAGAGTATTGTGCAGCAGGAAATGGCGCGCATATACCACATGCCACCAACAACATGCAGCATTCCAAGAAGCAGGCAGAGGCATGGCAAGAAGAGAACATGGTGGCCATTTGTGAACTGCACAATGACATTGTTCATACAGACATGCCATGTAGTACTGGAACTCAAATACTTGGCACACCCAGGGCACCAAGTATACCACTCACACCAGGACACAGTCTGCTCATCAGTGGAATCATCACCCCGTGGGGCAGTAGCTGGGGATGGCTAACACCGTCCCTAAATTTAGTCCCCATACTATGGATAATTACCCCCCCCAACCATAACAGGTATGATGTGCACATACTGTCCATCTCCAGGTAGAGTAGTAGGGGATGCATCTTGGGTGCAAATTACCAACTCTGTCCCACTTGTGCCCCTCTTACCCTCACATTACCACTGTGTCACTGCCCCACCCCTACAGCCTATTCCATCCATCCACTCATCTGGATGAATTGCATTTCTGTTTACCTCCTTTTGGAATCCCCCATCCCCTGCCTGGATAGCATGCATACTTGTATACTTCCCTTCTGAATCCACCCCTTCTGTCTGGATAGCATGTATATTTGTTTACTCCCCTTTGGAAATCCCCCCCCCCACTTGGATGGCATGTAAATTTGGTTATGCCCCTTTTGATACCCCCACCTGGATGGCCTCTGTTTGTGTTTTCTCATTATTCTGTGTTACTACACTGTCTAAACACATTGCAGCATCCTGTGTGGTCAGTACTCACCATCCATGCATAAAGTGATACGTCAGGAGGCGGGCACTGTAGTCGTGGGCCTTCCTGGCTATTCTGGAGTAATGTCTGTTCTGCTCCTTGTCCTTATGCTCATCATCCACTGCAGGGTGTTCCTCTGGCATCATGGTTGAGTGCCATTTTGTTTAGTATACAATAGGCAAGAAATATGGTACAGGCCTCCTGAGCGGTATATTATAGAGTACCACTACAATGATCATTGCATCAGAACTGTATTTTGAGCATTTTGTGCATGGCACTAGGTGCTGTACCATACCTGCCCTCTGCAACAGATGCGGGTTGTAGGACAGATATGAAGAGCCGGGGCACAGGGGATATGTTCTGTCCACTATATAGGTAAAGGGCATGAGTTAGTGTCAGCATCTTCAACATGGGGGTGGCTGAGAGGCCTTTGGGGTGTACTCACTAATGAGGTGTCCACTACAGATATCTCTACCTTTGAATCTCTGGCACAGGATGGAATTGTGCAAGATGAAGACACTGTGAACACTGATGGGGTACTGTGCCAGGACTCTGATGATGCACCTTGTTGCATCTCACACCACCTGGCAGTTGATGGAATTGTACCCCTTCCTACTTGATATAGGCATCCACCCCTACACCAGTGGGTGCCTGGATGGCAACATGGGTGCAGTCAATGATACCAAGTACAGCTGGTAGGTATACAGATTGATAGAACTGCTGCATGCTTTATTTTAAATTAGATATACTTTATTAAATATTTAACAATAAAAGTACAATCCTAAAACAATAATAAGTATTTTAGTTGAACTGTATAGTCATTTTACTTGCTTCTTATTGTAACTCCTTGCAATTACCTTCCTTTGTATGTCTGTCAGCCCTCCATCTGATGTGAAACCTTTGTAAATGAGCTGGTTGTGCTCAAAGGTATTGTAATCCGAGAACAAATAAATAAATAAAAGGTAATACAGCAAAAGAACAAATAACAGTAAGCAACAATAATCCCACCAAGGAAAAAAACATAACCCCCCCAACAAAACCCAAGAAGGCTACCCCACAGCCCAGTTCAACACACCCTAACCCTCCCCAGCCCACAGCAGCAATGGCAGGTTTCATAAAGAAAATAAATATTGAGGAGTATATATCGAAGATTCAAAAGAACTGAAGACAGGTTTATACTATAGTAAACATAAAAAAGTAGGGGGAGCCAAGTCCAAACATTAAGCCATATATAGGGTATGCAGCTTGCCCCATTTCTTATTATAACTACTTAGGCTATTATTAACACTAGCTATCATTTTCTCAATATGAAGATAGTCGAGGAGCTCCAGCAACCATTCTAAATAGGAGAACGGGGATTGATCTAACCAGTGACAAAGGACCAGTCATTTAACTGACATTGAAATCATGGACATCATAAACCTTAATTCCTTAACCCCAGTCTTTTTTTATCATAGAAAAGTTTATTATTTTTCCAGGTTACAAAACAACTCCACAGGAAAAAGAGTCACAACATATGAAGTAATAAGACAGCAGTGTGGCATTGCACCAAATACAAAAGAACAAACAGACTGTATGACCACTGTTAACAATGAACCTAGCCATACTATATAAGGTCCAAAATAGACAACATACCTTGAAAGTAGCTACTGTAAACATAACCTGTTAAGCAAAAAGCATAGTGAATAGCACACATTTCCCAGAAGACTGCAGTGGAGGCCAGACCAGAATAAGTCTACATCATATGAGAGGGTTACCCGGGGGTGTAGGAGCCTTTCAAAGGGAAGAGTGGAGATACGCATCCTATTTATGAGAGTACTTGGCCAGTTGCCTGCGATGAGAGTAAGATAGCCTTTCTAACCTTAACCCCAGTCTGAGTTAAATCCCCAATCAAACAGATCTCCTGGATAAAATATGAAATTTAATCCCAAAAGGGGGCCTACTCTTGTTTTAATTAAGTCCCATAAAGGGGCCACTTTGATACACTCCCAGAAAATGTGGTACAAAGTGCCCTCAGCCAGTCCACAGCTCATACAGTTGGGTGTTTGCACCCGACCCATTCTATGTAGCCTCAGGTGAAGCAGAGATTGTTCAAGTCATCAAATAACTAAAATGGTCAGACCAGATTTTGGGCCAATTATAAGTGGAAGGCTAAAAGGCGGTAGTCCAATACTGGGACTCATCAGTAAGGTTAGGGTACAGTTTGGGAAACAAGAGCAAATAAAGTTTGGAAACTGCATGATGTCACAGTGCCACTTCTGCCAATGTTTGCAAGAGCTCCTTCCAATTAACATCCACAATATTTTTGCCAAAATGATTTTGCAAACCATGACGAAGTAGATACACTTTGAATATATCTCTCATAAACATATGTAACAAGGTAATAATAGCTTGACAAGTTCTTAAAGACCCATCATGAATCAAGCTGCTAACCTGCAGCCCAGCAATAGAAGGCATCTAGGCTTTATCAAGCATTTTACCACCAATATTAAGACTGGGGTTTCATAAAATAGCTGTGCCACATCTTGATATGGTTTGTAATGCATCGTAACACAGAGTTGTAGATTAACCCAAATCGAAGTAGCAACAACAGTATCTTTGAAAGGCTGCAGTAGGATTTTCGGGGGGGGGGACAAAAGAGCCAATAGGCAGTACCACAATTGTGAATTAGTTCTGGCTCAATTTGCATCCAAAAGGGAACATAGGTCAGACAGTCCCCAACTGATGGCATGTACAGCCATTTTAAATACTTGCTAGAATGACTAGCAAAATAGTAAATGTAGAAATTCGGGAGACGGAGACCTCCAATCTGTTTAGAAGCAGTTAACTTCCAGTAGGCCCTTCTTGGTGTCATACCCAATGAAATAAAGTCTGTTACAACTCTATGTATTTTTTGGAACCAAGAGGATGGGAGCCATAAATTAAGTAAACTAAGGGGATAGAAAAGATGGTGAAGAATATTCATTTTAATGCTACTGATCCTGCCCCAAAGGGTAAGCGGGAGCCTCCTCCATTTCTTCAGTCCATGCTGTATAACATCAAGGAGGTCCTCTAAATTCAATTTCTTAAGCTGAGAAATATTCCTTAGTAAGTAAATCCCCAAATATTTAAGTTTGTTGGGTTCCCAGACCAGCCTTAAGGACAAACTATTTGCCTTAAAGAGCCCAGAGTTGAGAGAAATAACTACAGATTTCAGATTACAGAAAGAGGAGTAAGTGCTTTGGCAAATATTTTATAAATATTAGGAGTAAAGCCGTCAGGCCCAGGTGTACCAGAGAGTTAATAGCCTCCAATATTTCTTGTTCTTGTTCTTGTCCAGTAATTGGGGAGGATAAAAAGGCCTGCTGAGTAGCATTTAGTAAAGGGGGAGTGGGAGCTCCTGCAGATAGCGATGGATTTCAGCAGTTGTAGGAGGGTCAACCCTAGGGCCATATAAGGAAGAGCAATACCACTCAAACTCCTTGGCTATATCCCTTGGCAATACTTTGAGAGAGCCATCCTGCACTGATTTAATTATGGGAATGAAACAAGAAGCCTCCAGCTTCTTAAGGTGCATAGTCATTAATTGCCCAGCTTTCTCGCCCTGACCTATGGGTTTTATAGATGGCATGCTCTGCTTGTTCTCACAATAACTTCCCGTATTGGTCTCTAAGTACTACAAGCTTTGTCCTAATGGTGTCAGAAGTGATAAGTGTTTAAACTACCCTCTAGTTCCCTAATACGGTGCAACAGGAGTGGAGGTCTCCCTCTCACAACTTTTCTTTCGTGTGGCAGCCAGTCAAACAAATTCCCCCTGAATAAAGCACTTGAATGAGCACCATTCAGCATCTACCCTATTGACCGTGCCCTTATTACTGGTAACAAATATATAAATTTGCCCCCTAATTCTGTCAATGACCTTAGGGTCCTTAAGCAGTTGATTATTTGACTTCCAGGTGGTATGTTTCTGGGCAGCATCTGATATAGCCAGTTGGAGCCATACTGGGGAATGATCAGACAGGACTCTAAGCTCAATCTCTGCCCCCTGGGTATACAGAACTGTGGCATGCTTGCTGTTTGCTTGGTTGGTATGCTGGGGAATATGTTGAACTCCCCAACATGGGCCAGTAGGACATCTAGGAATTGGCCTAACAGTCACAAGGTTACTGATTGTGAGACACTGGTGATGTCCCCCACTTGTGTCTGGAAGGTTCTGGTGGCCAGAAAGCACTGTACAGCCATCACCTTGACCTCTACTGACATGGCATGGCTGCACTGAGTGTCTGTTCACAGCTGATCATGCAGCAGCTCAAGCAGCTACATTATCATGGGCCTGTTGAGCCTGTACCAGCCCATGATCTGGTTGTCACTGAAGACTTTAAATATGGCTCACAGATGGTATTGTGTGTTTGCAGCATAGCATCTCTGTGGTCTGCACCTGGGCACAGGGTTGGCATTGGCCTTCTCCTATTTCTCCATGACCTGCTGCATCAGACAAACAATGTGTGCTGACATACGAGTCATCCTGGTGTGTAGCCTGCAGTGTCTCCCCCCAACTCTGGGGTTTGCCCTTGGTTTAGACTGTCTTTTTATAGGCGATAATTGCGCTCCTCTATTGGGCTACACAATCCCATTTATGCAGGCTATACAATTGAATATTGCACTGTGTACATTATGCAGGTTACGATTCCCTAGTCTGGGCACTGCACACATTATCTCTGTGCTACTGCACTGTTACAAATGGTGGGCACAGTTATGTCCTCTGAATATGGCATTCTGATGCTAAGCTTTTGCAGCATGGGCACGGAAACTTTGAGCGGTGTGCAAGGCTTTGAATATGGGGCCCAATGAGAGAAATACTTGATCAAGCATTTTTTTTAATCCTTTGTAAAGAGATATCCCCACACCCTAAAAAACATTTGCATTTAAACACAATTCATTAAAATTTGCTGAGTGTATTTCCACTTCATTATTAGCAAGGGTATTTGGCTAATAACAGTGGGCCCACTTCTGTTGCTACATGTCAAATCATGGCTAATCAAGATGTATGAAGTCTTGCTTTTGTGCCACTACATGTTGCAATGACACAAAAACTGTCTTAGCTACGAGGGGGCAGAGACTAAGTCAGAATGCAAATTAATTTTTCCAGATGTTTAAGGTAGTGCACAAATCCTCAAGTCTAACAAACACAGAAGCCTATTTATGGTATAGTGTTAGTTTCATGTCATAAGCCACAGAAAAATGCTGTGAGCATAGGCACTTCCACAATAGTTATCCCCCTACCCCTAATCCATGCCTTTTGGCCTACTTCTGGGCTGAAAAGTGCGTAACCTATTGCCAGCCTCTCCTGGTCTCCTTGTGGTCCAGTCAACCCCCTCCCTTCCCCCATCCTTTTAGTAGTACATGGTATCCAGTAAAACACCATATCTAGCCCTGTTACCCCATGCTACCCATCTCTGCAGTTTAGCTCCTTGCTTATCTCCATCCCACTTGCTCCAGTGCTGCAGGCACATCCTTCTGTCTGTTTTGATTAGGTTGAGGACAGGTAAATAAGACAACTACTTTGCCCACAAAAATGAGGGCAGCCATGCTATATGCATGGATGTCCAGACCTTTCGCATGGCCACCCCTGCCCTTTCAGCATCTATTTGCAAAGTAAATTGGGAATAATGGGAGGGGTCTGTGACCCTCCCACTTCTTTGAATATATTTATGGATTTCTTGCAAGAGACTTGCATAAAAAGGCTATTTTTGCACTTTTGGTTAGTCCTTTATGATTGAGAATTATGAAATGGGTAGGAAGAATGTTGAATTCTTTTGGCCAAGAGCTGCTTTCAGCTGGGCTGTTATCCCAGCACAATGGCCCAGCTGAAAGCATTATGTTTAAAAATGCATAAAATTTACTAAAAATGACCCATTTCATAATTGCAATAAGGCATTCCAGGGGGGTGTGTTATGGCGAGCTAACGTCTCTTCTGGGGCAGTGGAAGCCCTCGGCTACGCCTCGTGCTTCAACCCACCGCGAGGTGGGCCGTTTTCCCACCATAACACACACCCTGTCATGCCTTATTGCTTAATTAGGCCCTTTGTCTTTGTCATTTGGACTTCCGTTTCTGCTGCTGCCTGTCTACTCATGCCATCATACTGCTCCATTTGTAACACTACAATCAATTGCACTGAAACACAGTTGTGGTTCCAGGATTTAAGAATAACTGAGACACAGACAGGATACCAAAGTCTTGGAATTGAGAATGTATGCAGCATTTGTATCAGGACTGTGCAAGAAACTACTGTATGAATCATTGCTGTAGCACAGCTTAGGCAAAACAGATTTTATTTGGGCATATGTCCTGTCTGACCCCAGCCAAAAGCCATCACTGTAGCAACATATTTTGATGTTATAAATGAAGGAGTATGACTCTATGGTTAGATAGTCAACATGAATAGATGATGCCCAAGGGAAACAGATCCTATTTCCAGTTACATTTCCTCAGTAATAAAAAAAAAAAAAAAAAAAAAAAAAACAGTGCAATGCCAACAATATATTATAGGGGTGCAATATTAGTGTTAAATCTTCACTTCTATGTTAAAGTGAAAATTTGGGACTTTAATAACTTCACAACTGTTCAAGAAATTTGCATGACATTAGGCATGCACAATGGGAGAACAAAGATCTCTTGTTGTGGCAAGTTTTGTTCCAGTCCAATGTGTGTGTGTGGAGATACAGAGTGTCAAACATTTTGAAAATCACCACTTTTTGTCAGATTTTTAGTCACCATGCTGCACAAAAACTGTATGGAAGTGTGGTCTGAAATTTTCAGTATATAAAAGTCTTGGGTCACAGAGGTGCCTTTTGAAGGTTTAAGGTAAAAATATTAATCCCTTCCAAAGTTATTACATTTTAAAGCTTCCCATTATTTCCTATGAGAAAAGTTAGATGTGAGGATCAAAATAGGATTCTTAATCGCAAATGCAGAATCCTTGTTCACAAATGCAGAATCCTGTTCTGCAAATATGGAATCCTAGTTTGTGCTGCCACCATCTTGTTTTCAGATAGCGAGGCAAATACACTTAAGTTTTGAAAATAGTAGAGGGCTTTGATAAACACCAACAGCTGTGTTTAACTAATCAGGGGCTGAGGAATCAGATTCCGGAGTAAATGTTTTCAAAAAACATTCAGAAATGTGTTTATTTTATCCGCAGAATTTTCTTTACATCAAATTATGGAAATCTTTCACTGCAAAACAGGATCCTTTTCCGCAATTTGCAAAAAAGGATTTTTTATATGGCTGTTTCTATGTCACTTCATAGCAAAGAAACGGTTTTGAATTTGGGGCTGAAATTTTCAGGGTACAAAGGGCTTGTCCCACAGATGTGCCTTTTGCTGGTTTGGTGAAAATAAATTACTTGGCTGTGCAGTTCTGAGGGGTTACATTTTGTTTTGTTTTTTTCCCTTAGGATAACATTGTAATGGCAGGTTTACCCAGTTGTTTCTTTGTTACTGTTCACCCATGTCATGGTGACAAGAAAAAAGTTGACCATCATGAGGGCACCAGCACAATGCTGATGGCAAACATCACACCCGGCCATTGTGACACCTGACCTCCATCATGCCGAATGCCCTAGGTCATGTTCAGGCTGTTTGTGGGGGGACTATGCCACCTGCACCACCGCTACAGGGGGGGCTTCACCACCCATGCTCCTGTACTAATCTTATCACCTTCATGTCAAAGGTGTATGGAGCTAGGGGCACAACATCCCTATGGTGCCATCCCTGCTGAGCATTGCAAACTCCAGTTTGCCAGCATGACAAGTGAACTGGTTGTGGTGTCATAATTGCGCCACCCGCATAACAGTATACAGATTGTCACTCCGCTGTAAATAAATGGTTTACAATTTTGTTCTGACATTTTCAGGGTACAAAGGGCTTTGCCCACTGATGTGCCTTTTGCTGCTTTTGTGAAAATATATTAATTTTTTTGTTGAGTTATACAGGTTTGAGATTTCCCTGTGTTTTCTGTAGGATAATATGTCAATGTCAGGGTTTTATTTGGCTTGGCATATACAGGATGGAAGCGCAGGGCCCAGGGCCCTGTGCTGCTACAGACAAGCAACTTTTGCAGTAGACTACCTCAAAAATGATGCATGGATGGGAGCACAAGGCCTGGAGGGCCCTGTACTCCCACACACAAATATGGGCACCATTAAGGACTGATGGGAGTGCAGGGCCCACATGCAAATAAATAGAAGATTATGGAGTGATTGCAGTACACGGCCTGGAGGGCCCTGTGCTCCCACAAGGAAATAAGCCTATGATTATACTTTTTCAAAAAGTAAGGAAATTATCTGCAAAAAACTACATTAATGCACAGTTAGGGTTAATGTGATAAAAGGAGGGAAAATATACTTTCTCAGAAAGTAAGGACATTCTCTGCAAAAAAATCTACATTAATGCACCATTAGGGTTAAAGCATCAAAAGTAAGGAAATGCAATCTTAAGGTTCCCAAACCTAAGACCCCACCTTCACCCTGCACGCAGGAACAGGTCTGATGGATGTACCTTGGGGTTGTGAATCCTAATGCTCACCCCATTCTACTGTACTGTACTCATCTTAACTTACTCATGGAATAGGGTAAGCATTAGGGTCCTATAAATGTATGCAGGGCGGGGTTGGGGTCTTAGGCTTGGGAACCCTAAGGTCAAATTTCCCTGCTTTTGATGCTTTAACCCTAATGGTGCATTAATGTAGTTTTTTTTGCAGAAAATTAAATATAAGCTGAATTGCATTCAAATACAACTCCAAACATTTCCCAAAGGGACAGTAGCTATTTAAATCAATCTAGTTTTTTTGACTTTATATATCTCACTAGTGCCTTTATATAAGTTGTGTATGTTATATCAGTACACTTGAATGGAAATTAGATAGGAATTAATAGTCCAATTTATTTAAAAGGGGACCAGAAAAGAAAAAGAATCACAGTGTTTCTGGTCATTTCCTTTTTAGGCGCAAACAGCATACCTGTAAGTGCCTATTGATGCCATGCATACTCTTGTTTTGCATTTAGTCAAGTTGAAAGGTACATTCAGTGTGAGTGATTCAGTGGCATGATGTCCCTGAGGATGCCAGTGGTAGGGTTTTTGGGTCCTGACGTAGGGGTTCAGACCTACAAAAGCCTGGATTTGATCCTCTCTGCAGAACATTTATATTTCTCACTACAACTTCTGTAGTATGAGAGACATTATTACACGCCCTTGCTGATGTTAGTGATAGAGTTTCAGCAAGGTTTGACGTTCTATACCGCTGATGACTGGAAAAGTTCTAGCTGAGACTTTCAGGTTTGAATACAGCTTGAGAAACATTACTTCAAACTGACAGACTGGTGCATTACTAAACTCTGCAACTATTAGGTTGTCTTCAGTCAGTGCTGGATGTCCTTTGACATAGCATGCATTTCCTGTCAATGTGCTTTAGTGCAGCAGTACAGCTACAGATTATCAAGCAGTAGTGGGTGGGGATCTGGGTTTGATCCCTAGCATGGGACATTTTCTTTCTTACTCAGTTTTCTTAGTTTTAGAGAAATTGCTTGATGTCATTACTGATGTCAGTCATAGAGTTTCAGCAAGATGTGAAGGTCTATATTGCTTGAACATTTCCAGCTGAGACTTTGAGGTGTGAATGCAACTGGGGAACATGACTTCAGATTGACTAAATGGTTCATTACTAAATCCACTGCAGATGTGTGTGTAGGGGCTTGTCTGCACCCAGTGCTAAATGTCCTTTTCCTCAGCATGCATTTCCTATCACAGAGTCTTTGTAAAGCAGTTGAGCTACAGGCTACCAGGAAGTAGTGGGTAGGGAGAGTTTGATCCCCAGTGAGGGATACTTATTTTGTTCTCACTACAATTTCTGTAGTGTGGGAGACATTGTTAAATGCCCCTGTTCATGTTAGTAATAGAGTTTCAGCAAAGTCTGAAGTTCTTTATTTCTGATAACTTGAAAAGTTCCTGCTGAGACTTTCATGCTTGAATGCAAACTTGGGAAACACTATTTCAAATTGCCAGACTGGTGCATTATTAAATCCACTGCAGCTGCTGGGGGGGGTGCAGTGAGGGGGTCTTCACCCAATACTTGATGTCTTTTGCCACAGCACACATTTCCTGTCAATGTGTTTTAGTGTAGTAGTAGAGCTACAGACTACCAAGCAGTAGTGGTTAGGGGACCTGGATTTGATCCACAGTGTGGGGCATTTTTGTGCTTTGTTAATCAGTTTTTGTAGTATGAGAGAAATTGTTTGATGCCATTGCTGATGTCAGTGATAGAGTTTCAGCAAGATATGAAGTTACATATTTAGGATAACTTGAAAATTCCCAGCTGAGACTTTAAGGTTTGAATGCAACTTGGGAACATTACTTCAAACTGATTGTCTGGTTCATTACTAAATCTAATGCAGCTGTGTTTGTGTGTGTGTGTGGGGGGGGCGGTCTGCACTCACTGTTGAATGTCCTTTGCCACAGCATGCATTTTCTGTTATTTAGCCTTTCTACAATGGTAGAGCTACATGCTACTAAGCAGTAGCGGGTAAGGTGTTTGGATTTGATCTCAGAGTGGGATGTTTCTGTTGTTGTAACTACAATTTCTGTAGTATGCTAATATGAGAGAAATTGTTAGATGCCATTGTTGATGTTAGCGATAGAGTTTCAGCAAGGTGTGAAGTTCTATATTGTTGATCAAATAAAATGTTCCAGCTGAGACTTTGAGGTTTGAATGTAACTTAGAAACAATACTTCAAACTGGGAAAAGATCATGCTAACTCTGTATGCCCTAGTGCAGGGAGTGATCAGGTTAAAAGTGCTTAGTCCGTGTATTGTGTGGTCTATGCGTGTTTATTTTTTAAGATGTATGTGTGCACTTGCATGCATGTATCTGCACTGTGCAACATGTATGTGTACATTGTTTAGCATGTACAGTATATGTGCCTTTTACTATACAAAAATGACAGTTCCATACATTGGTGTACTTCAATACTATTGGTACTTGATTGAACCCTCTTTTTATAACTTTATATAAAAATATATACAAAGAGGAACCATATCAAGCTATATTATACAATATGAACAGATCATCCAAAGAATACAGTTGTAACCATAGATTCATTCAGATATTTCCAGATATTTTGCAATATATCTAAAGGTATTCTTTCTGGTGACCCACTGTGGCACTGCAGGCAGGCTGGGAATGACTCCCAAAGATATCACAGACATTTCATAAAACATCTCACCATGTCTATGGCTGAAACTGTGCACTCCATAGACCCTCTCACTCATGGTGTAAAGGGTATTAAATCAGTAAGATAAACAAAAGTACTTCAGCTACTATAAAGGTTTGCATAATATTACTAGTCATGTACTGTTCAATTCCTTTAAGGGTCAAGGATCAGGGTGAAGCAGTGGACATAGCCTACCTAAATTTCAGTAAGACTTTCAACAGTGTTCCACATAGAAGACTCTTAAACAAGTTGGGTAGCTTAGGAGTGGGTCTAAATCTAGTTAACTGGGTAAGAAATTGATTAGGCGAGAGGCAGCAGAGGGTGGTAGTAAATGGAATTCACTCCCAGAAAGGGAGGGTGACCACAGGAGTGCCTCTAGGATCACTGATGGAACCAGTCCTCTTTAACATCTTTGAAAGTGACATTGCAGAGGATCTGGGAGGAAAGGTCTGCCTCTGTGCATAACACCAAAATATGTAATATAGTGGACCCTTTTTTGTGGGGAAGGAAAGAATGTGCAGTTACCTGAGAAAACTTTAAGAGTGGTCAAGGGAATAGCAGCTGGATTTCAATGAGAAAAACTACAAAATAATACACTTGGGGCACAAAAACCCAAGGGCAGAGTACAAAATGGCTAGGGTGGTACTTATAACCACCACACAGAAAAGAGATCTGGGTATAATCATATTGGATGACCTAAAGGTGGCCAGGCAATGCAATAATTCAGTTGGGAGTGTTAGTGGGATGCTGGAGTGCGTAGAGAAGGTATCACCAGCAGTAAGGGGGGGGGTGTTACATGGAAACATAAAAACATAGAATCTGATGGCAGATAAGGACTGCTTAGCCCACCTAGTCTGCCATTTCCACTACCTAACTGATAAGCTGCAGGTCCTAGTTAACCAACAGCCAACTTCCTCCTACCCCCCACTAGAATTGCCTTATGCCTGTCCCATGCATTCTTGAAATCCCCCACTGTCTTTGACTCTATGACCTCCTAAGGAAGGCTGTTCCTTGCATTCACAACCCTTTCTGTGAAGAAATACTTTCTCACATTACCTCTGAGCCATCCCTCCACTATCTTCAGATTGTACCCCCTTGTTGTTGCACATCTCTTTTTCTGACAGATGCTACCCTCTTGGACTTTGTTGATTCCCTTGAGGTATTTGAAAGTTTCTATCATGTCCCTCCCTCCTCGAGGCTATACATCTTAAGCTCCTTTAATCTTTCTTAATATGTATTCTGGTGCAGCCCCTGCACCATTTTGGTTGCCTTCCTTTGGACAGCCTCCACCCTGTCTATGTCTTTGCAGAGATGGAGTCTCTGGAACTGTACACAGTACTCCAGATGTGGTCTTATCAACTGTCTGTAAAGATGGCCAACAACTTCCTGATTTCTACTGGTGATGCCTCTCCCTATGTATCCCAGTATCCCCCCAGCCCTCCTTACTCCCTTTTCACATTGCTGTCCCACCTTTAGGTCATCTGATATGACTACCCCCAGGTCCCTTTCCATTTTTGTTGTTGTCAGTATCTCACCCCCCCCGTTGTGTACTCTTGCCCTGGGTTTTTGTTTCCTAGGTCCATTACTTTGCACTTCTTTGCATTGAATCTAAGCTGCCATACACTTGACCATTCCTCCAACCTTGCCAAGTCCCTTTTCATCCTTTCCACCCCACCTCGCACATCAACCCTGTTGCAGATCTTTGTGTAATCTGCAAAGAGACATACTTCCCCTTCTAGTCCCTCTGCAATGTCACTTAGAAAGACTCTAAAAAGGACTGGCCCCAGTACTGAACCCTGTGGTACCCCACTAGTAACCCTCCTTTCTTCATTGTGGACTCCATTTACTACTACCCACTGTGTCCTGTTGTCCAGCCAGTGTTTTACCCAGTCTATCACCCTGGGACCCACTCCCAGGCTGGCTAATTTGTTTATTAATCTTTTGTGTGGGACTCTGTCAAATGCCTTGCTAAAGTCTAGGTAGGCCATATCCACAGCCCCTCCCTGGTCTACTACTTTGGTCACCCTACTGCGAATCCATGCTGCTTTGGGTCCTGTGCTCCACTGGCCTCTAGGTACTCAACAATTCTTTCCTTCAGAAGTGATTCCATCATTTTCCCTATCACTGAGGTCAAACTGGCAGGTCTGTAGTTTCCTGCCTCTGTCTTGCTCCCACTTTTGTGAAGTGGAATCACATCCACCCTTCTCCAGTCCTCAGGCACCACACCATCCTCCTATGATTTATTAAAACAGGTAGTCAGTGGTGTTACTAGATCTTCCCTTAGTTCTTTTAGAATTCTGGGGTGAATTCTATCAGGTCCCATTGCTTTATCCACCTTAAGTTTTAAGAGTTCTTTCAGAACCCTTTCTTCTAATATCAATCCCCTTGTCCAGAGTGCTTCGATTGACTGGATTATGTAACTCCCCTTGCTTTTCCATTGTGAATACTGAGCAGAAATATTCATTCACTTTTTCACTGTTGCTGTCTGCCTATCCACCTTCCTCTTTATTCAGCCTCAGTACCCCTGCCTTCATCTTTCTTTGCTCCCTAATATACCTATAAAAGGTTGTAGCTCCCTTCTTAACTGAGTTGGCTATATTTTCCTCGGTTTGGGTCTTTGCTAGTCTGACTGCCTTCCCCGCTTCCCCGCTTCCTTCTGCTTTAACTGGTACAGTTCTCTGTCCTGCCCCTTCTGTGTTTCTTTATACTTCCAGAATGCTATCTTTTTCTCCCTTACCTTCCCCGCCACTTCTTTTGAGAACCATAGTATTTCTTCTTTCATTGTGATTTGTTTATTTGCTTCACTCAAAGGCTTGTGTCCTCTGTGATGGCAGTTTTGATGTTTCCCCATTGCTGCCGCACCCCACCTTCTTGCCAGTTTACTGGTGCTTTTCTGAGGCATTCTACCATTTTGACAAAATCAGCCCTCCTGAAGTCCAGTACCTTCACTTTTGTGTGGCTTGACTCTACAGCTAAGTTTATTGTGAACTACACTGTTTGGTGGTCATTTGTTCCCAGATGGCTACCCACTTCAAGATCAGAGATCCTCTCTCCATCCCCATTTGAGAGTACCAGGTCTAAGGTTGCTCCCTCCTGAGTGGGTTCCAAAACTAGCTGTCTGAGGCTTGCCCTCTGTTTGGCATTAAGAAAGGACCTGCTCTTGGATGTGGCTGCAGCAAAGGTGCTCCAGTTAACATCTGGCATATTCAGGTCTCCCATCGGCAATATCTCCCCTTTCTTTGACATCCCAAGGATGCCTTCTATCATTTCTTGTCCATTTCCTCCCCCTGAGAAGGGGGTCTGTATACAACCCCTGTGTGGATTGTGGAGCCATTTCCAGTCTACAGGGTGAACCACAGTGCCTCCTCTCCTCCCTGTTTACCCTTTAGTTCTGTTGCTTTGATATTCCTGTGTATAAATTACTGGTGAGAACCATCCTAGAGTACTGTTTTCAGTTCTGGAGACCACATAACCAGAAGGACAGAGACAGAGTTGAGGTGGTCCAGAGGAGTTCAAGTAAAATGATGCAAGGCCGACATCATAAATCCTATGAGGAAAGACTTAAGTACTTGCATATGTACACACTGGAAGAGAAGGGGGTATGATGGAGACCTTTAAATACCTATTAGGGTAAATAAGGTACAGGAGGAAAGTATGTTTCAGAAGAAAACATGCTCAGGAACAAGGTGATATGATATGAAACTGGAGGGGGGTAAATTCAGGAGAGATGTGAGGATGTACTTCTTCACAGAAAGAGTGGTACATTCCTGGAACAACCTTGCAGCAGAGAATTTGGGTCAAAAACTGTAGTGGGGTTCAAGAATACATAGGACAGGCATAAGGAAATCTTAGGGGAAAGGAAGAGTGAGAGAGATAATGAACCAGAAAGCAATAGGATCTTTGGTGATACTGTAGGCAGGGATAAATGGGCAGCCAAGCAGTCCTTATATGCTGTCTAATTCTATGTTTCCATGTTACAAATATGCTGACCTACTGGTTTAAAGGAGAAGTCCAACTTTTAGTCCATCTTCACCACAGCTCAGCTGCTCTAGTAGGCAAAACACAGAGCAATATGTTGCTCCAGTCCAACCTGTGGTACTGTGCATGCAGTTAAAACATATAATAGGAAAGGCATCTGTTGTAAACCAATCAGAATTGATTATTGCCATCAGTTATAATCCCACAAACTGCACCGGAGAATTCCCAGAGTCAGTTATTCACGCAAACCCCTCCCACAGTTGGTTAATCAACCCATAGCCACACCCATAGTTGGTTAATCAACCAACAGCCAGTTAAAGAAACCTTTACCTGCTGCAACAATATTGGTAGACACATTTTGGTAGAGAGAAAGAGAGAGAGACGAGATCAAGAGATTAAATACAGAGTCTCATTAAAAAAAGAAAGCAAATATAAATTAAAATTTTATCTTGACCTGGTCGGCAATTGTAGTTCAGCAGCACTGCAAGGAGGAATTTGTTTGTAGAATCGGTTGAAGGCCATGTGGCTCCATCAAGTAAAGAAAAAAAAAAGTCAGCTTCTGCCATGTGGTCCTCCCAGATGTGTTACCGGACTAGAGAGGGGAAAAAAATGCACAAACCAAGTCACCAAATAAGACCCCTGAATTCCGGGCACTCCAGAGGAAAAAAAGGGTAGGTGGAATTAGTTTGCTGGTGCTGGTGTAACTGACAGTTCAAAGGGCATCCACTGTGCCTTGTGTTCTCGGTGAACTCATGGGAGGAGGGCACAACAAACTAAGCAAGTTTCTGGCAGCTCAAAAATATACAGGCAACTCCAACTCATATAATAGTAATAACATTTAGGAGTTGGAGTATACTTGCAATTACCAACTTCTGTGGAAATTAATCACCTCAGCATTTAAACATCCACAGAATCTGGTTATTGCTTCATATACTCCAATTCACTGGATGTTATCATTTAAACAATCAGACAAAAGTGAATAAACAAGCAATGGCAATTGCCATCAGTACACAATAAACCACATAAATAAAAAATTACATGTACTCAACAGTAATAAATAATTTTGTAAATTCAGTGAATTGACTAAATAGGCTACCTAAATAATATGGTTAGCAGAACATAGTTTGATGGAACTTCCAGATTCTTATTCCTCAGTATGATTGTCACAGCCAAGTCTGTTCCTCACCTGCTTCCTCCTGTGAACTTGCTAGTGCTGTACCAAGCACCCTCAAGACTGCTGCTGAACCAAGTGCCTCAGTTTGCAGGGTCCACTTATCCAAAGGGGAAACCTAGATAACCACTTGCTTGAAGCACTCTGGCTCTTTTCACAAGTGTGATGCAGACCAGTTTGCTTAGTATGGTGTCTTCAGTAAGTGGACAAGGATATAACAGTAAATTAAGTGAGGGTCACTGATGAGTTTTACATACTTAATAATGTGAAAAGTATATACAAGTCTGTTCATAAAGCATGAGCATTAATGCACATTCAGGGATAACAAATAAATATTGCCTGGTACCTCAGAAAAACAAAGTGATCTGCAAACTACAGAGCTATCAAAGAAAACCAGCTAGAGCTAAAAATAAAACGTAGCCTTTACAATCCCATCCAATGTAGCTTAACCCTTATGGCTAGCATCTAATAGACTTGCTTCTCACACAACTGCCTGCAAAGTGCATCTCCCTAGCTGATAGATTGATTTGAAATAGGTCTGTATTGGGTTTAAAAACGTGTTGCTGGTTTGAAGTGTTCATGCTTCAAAAAGGATCAATCATTGTCCATAAGCATTACTATTACAAACATAACAGAGTTCTGGCCAAACACAAAATGGCAATAAATAAATAAATAACAGTGGTACTTTGGCCCTGTTATCCAGTTATTTGTATTTAGAAGAATAACATTTAAAACAGTTTTTACAAAATATAATCAGAGCTTTGCAAGTGAATTGCTTTCTAAGTCTGTGAATTCATAGCTAAACATTGTTCTTATAAAGCTTCAAATGAAATCCTGATTCTGTTGTTTTTATTTAGTGGAACCAAAACTCCAGAATAGAAATCAGAGCAGAGCAGACTGTTTGTTCTCACAGCTTATTTTTTACAATTTTAAAAACAGGTTTCAGTATAATAGTAGTGACAACAGTTATAGTTCAAGGGAGATTCCTTAGTAATGACTAGACCAGTGCGTTAAGAAACACTGCAGCTTTTGATTTCACTGTTTACTATCCTCAGGTCCAGTTATTACCTCATAAACCTCAACCTATGTGTTCTGCCATTTTATACATGCCCCCATTAATGATAAATGTGTTGGTGCAGTAACTAGTCCCATATACATCAGAACCCATCTCATAAAACATTTACTTAAGACTGGTGTAATGGTACAAGCCAATTTAAAATATTAAACACAATGGCAAAGGAAAAACAGTAAATGTGCACAATAAAGTTTAAATGACAGAAATCATATTTTCATTAGAATTTCAGGAGTTATTAAGTCTAAGAGGAAGGTAAGCCCATAATGAAGAGTAGGCAAAAATACTTGGTGGCACCCAGGGAAGAAAACAGGACAAACAGAGCAAAGAGTATTTTAGTCACAAGGGACTCAATGACTATGGGGTGGAGAAGGTGGTAGGCAGAGGTGGATGGGAAAGGGGAGGTCAGAAGCCTTCTTAGTGTATCATCCATCTGGGATTGGGTTGGGAGAATGCTGGGGTAACATAGTTGGTTTTAATAGAATCCTATACTCCCACAAAAAATATTAGTCACAGACACCCATTTTCAACCTCTTTGAAAACATTTGTAGGTGTTGGATGCAGGTACTGTATGTTTGTTATACCTATCAGGGCAAAATCATCAAATATTAAAGCAAGTGTACAGTAATTACATTGACACTATTATTAGTCTTGTGGGGAATATTGAGTTAAATCCTGGACTGAAATGTTTAAATAGCAACTCACTGAGTATGTCACATGGCAACACAAGAAGTCTTATTTTTTTTATCATTTAAGATTTTATTGAGTTTCATCTTTTGAAAAGATATCAATAACACACAATACAAAGATAGGTATCAGACAAAAAAGAGACAGTCTGTAGAATGCAACACTATCCACATAGCTATGTCATGTCGTCAAACAGGAGCTGCCATACATTAATCAGTTAAGTCCAACTAGAAGCCGCATATCTACAGCTAAACATGCTATAATAAATCCAGAGGGTATGAATACCAATCAGAAGAAAAACGCAGGGGTGTAACCAACCTATGGCCATCAGTGCACTATATACAACTCCCATGCATCTACCATCCATAAGGGGAGTGTGAGATGAAGGCCAGAGAGATGGGAGGAGGCAGAGAAAAGAAATACTGGACAGTCAGAGTGGTAGCAATGATGATTTGCAAAGATGTTAGAGAGAAAAGAGGACAAAGATGAGGGAAAGGGTCTAGGCCGGAAGTGGGTTCACATGTGGGGTGGGCAGAATAGTGCAGATGTGAGAGTGTAGGCATGCATCCCATTTTTTGTAGTATCTGGGGAGTTGTCTTCATCCTGCAGCAGTAAGGCATTCAAAGATGGCTAGCCTGGCCAGTGCTGCACACCAGTACAGAATGGAGGGGGGCAGGCTGCCTCCATCTTGTCAGGATATCCCTTTTCACTTCCATAAGTGCAGCAAGGACCCAGATGTTGTGCAGTGTGGCCAGGGGTTCGAGGGAAGAGAGATCTCCCTGCAAAAGAGAGACATGCAAATGTAAGATTCTTTTCCCTACAATTTTAGAGCAATCATCCAGTATGGCCAGCCAGAACTTCTTGAGGGTGAAGCAGGTCTACAGAACATGAAGTAGATGTGCTAGGGATTCTTGGCACCACCAACTTCTGTCGTGGCTAAGCAGCTTAAGTTGGAAGAGTATGAGTGGAGTCCTGTACCAGCGAAGAAGAATCTTCAGCTGTATCAGTTGACTCTTGGCATCAACATAAGCACCATGCTCTGCCCTCAGGAGGGAAGACCAGTGCTCTGGGGGATTAGGACATTGATGCTCAGTCTCACATGCCAGCCTGCATTTGGAAGTGGTGTCTGGTTGCGAATCCTTTAGGACCTTATAAATGGTTCCCACAAGACCTTGTCTCTGACTGGGCTTGTGAAGATTAGCTAGGCAGCTCCAATCCCCGTCATTTACCTACTGCAACAGAAGGGGTGGATCACACTCCTAATTTGGAGATATCTCCAGAAATCCTGAGCTTCCAGACCATAACGGTCCTTCAGCTGCTCAAAAGACATCAAGGTTGTGGTGTAGGGGGGAGGAGATTTCCCACTGTTCTTATCCCTTTTGCTAACCACCAGGTCCAAGAGAGGGGTTGGTTGTCCACCACAATCAAACTATTATGCCAAAGGGGAGCATACAGTATTGGAGGAAAACAGGCCAGAGTGGGGGTGCCTGAGAGTGCCATGGCCTGCCACCAAGCTTTATAGGTTTCAGCCATGATTGGGGTGATCTGGCTCATGGGAGCCTTCCCTCCTGATAACAGGGAAAAGAGGGAGTTGTGCGGGAAAAGAGCAGACTCTTGGGTGACCCACTGTGGAGGACAAGAAGGACCCCAGACAAACCATGCAGTAGCCTGCACCATACGGTATGCCAAATGATAGCCAGTAAATCAGGGAAGCCCCCGACCACCTCTGGACCAGTGAGCCCTCAGCTGGAAGCAGCCCCAGTGGGCTGCTTTCCCTTCCCACATGAAAGAGGATACTAGTTTGTCCAGAGAGGAAAACAGGGCAGGGGACAGAGAAATTGGGATGTTGGACAGGAGAGAAGAGACTCTCGGAAAGCAAAAACATCTGAATGGCCTCAATCTTACCTTTCAGGGACAGCTGTAGTCTGCGCCAATGCTGGTCCTCAGCTGTCAGGACAGAAAGAAGGGGGGGAAATTTGTCTTTTCCAGATCCCTCCATGCTGTGGATATGAAAATGCCTAGATAGGAAAAGCCCTGTGGGGCCCAGGCAATGTCCATGCCCGCTAGGCAGCTCCTGCTGTATCTGGGATTCAGCGAGGAAAGTATTGTTTTCTTTTGGTTAATATGTAACCCAAAAAGAAGGGAAAAGTCCTGTAGCACAGCACCACTGAGAGAGAGAGAGATCTGGGTTGAATAGTGTAAGGAGCATATCATCCGCATATGCATTTACTAGGAAGCTACGGCCGTTAACAGGGATCCCTGTGATCCCAGGGGAATACAGAAGTCTCTTGATCAAGGGGAAAGGGGACAACCTTGCCTGGTGCCCCTCTGCAGAGAAAAGGGAGAAGAAATATCCCAATGAGTAAGGATTTTAGCTGTGGGCATCTGTCAGAGGGTGGTTCTCTAGGAATAAAAGTGGGTACCAAAACTGTAGATCTGGAGAACACTATGGAGATAATCCCACTCTAGGGAGTCAAAAGCTTTTGAGAAATCAATTGCAAGGGCGGCCATCGGGGTAGGAGACTGAACAGCCAACCACTTTAGGTTAAGGAGAAGACACAGGTTGTCCGCACCAGACTTACCCTTTGTAAAATCAGACTGCGAGGGATGGATCATGGTGGGAAGGATGTGAAGCAACCTATTCACCAGGACTTTAGCCACTAGTTTGGTATCCACTGATAACAGTGAAACAGGCTGAAAATTGGAACAGTCCAAAGCATTGGAAGATTGCTTCACTCATAGTGGGGGGAAGTGAGCCCTTGCAGTGAGCCTCTTGAAGGGCCCACAAAAGAGGGGAGTAATTTCAGACTTGAGGAGTTGATAAAGATCGACGGTCATTCTATCAGGACAGGGGCTTTTCCCCCCTTTGCCATTTGAGAGAGAGCAGCCTGGAGCTCCTTTATATCAAAGGAGGCAACTAGACTGGTGCAGTCCACCTGTGACAGCTTAGGGAGGTGAACTCTGTGACAGAATTCTGAGAGCTTCTTGGAAATCTCCTCAGGTGCAAGCTTGGAGCGGGTCTGATACATTGTCTGGTGAAAGAGATGCATAATCTCGTTGATCTCCTTAGGTGCTGAGACTACTTTCCCCTCTATTTCTAAGTGCATGGATTCTGGAAGCAGCTTGCTGCTTACGCAGATGAAAAGCTAGCAGCCTGCCCCCTTTGTCACCCCCTCCCACGATTTGTGCTTAGAGCAGAGGAGCTGCCATTCCACTTTCTTGTTCAGGAGGCTGTTAATGCAGTATTTCAGCCCCACAATAGCGGGAAGGAAGGAGGCATTAGCCGTCTGCAGCGTCAAGTCTTTAAATTGTGATTCCAGGGAGGTGAGTTCCACCAGCAATCTGCAGACCTCAGCTGCCTGGGTCTTGTTTTTAGCTGCTGAGTTGGAGATTAACCTACCTCTGATGACTGCCTTAAAGGCTTCCCAGATCATGGAGGCAGAGACTTTGTCCGAGGCATTCAGTGAGAAATGGGTATGAGCTTCATCCTTTATAAAGGCTTGGAACTCTTTATCCTGCAGCAGCAGGGGGTTACACTTCCACCTCATGGAGGGAGCCCCTTGATTGTGTGGACAGAACAAGAGACATACTGGGGCATGATCAGAAATAATAATATTCCATATTTTGACCTCTGAGACCCCAGACATGGCTGCCTGATTAGCCAGCCAAAAGTCCAGCCTACTATGAGTATTGTGGACCACCGAGAAGAAAAAGTGGTCCTGCCCCCGTGGGTTGTCCCTCCTCCAAAAGTCAAACATACCCACTCTGACATCAAGTCGGTGAGCCCAGCCAGGTCCTTAGGGTGGGACTGTGGAGAAGGGAGGGATTTGTCTACAATTATATCCAAAACTAAGTTGAAATCACCCCCCATAAGTATTGGGATGTCCACAAATCCATCTGTTAGACTAGAGAGGGTCTGGCTGATATCTGGAAAGCACTCCCCTAAATCACTGTTGTTGTCATATACATTGGTTATAAGCACCCTTCCCCCAGGATAAGAGAGTCTAGCCATTACCCACCTTCCCTGAGAGTCTGTTCGGGTGTCCTCCACCACCAGGGGAGTGTGCCTTGTGCAGCAGGAGGATAGCCACCTTCCTGGATTTGCTTGAAGCACAACTGGCTATCACAGACCCTACCCACAATTTGTTGAGCCACAACACCATTCTGGTAGTGAGGTGTGTCTCCTGGAGTAGGGCAACATTGGTACCCAGAGATTTCAGGAATTGCAACACCTTGGTGCACTTGGCAGGGTGATTAATCCCGTTTACGTTTCAGGAGACTTACCTCAAACCTGGGACTACAGGAGACTTACCAGCCATGATCATCCACCAGGAGATGGAAGAAGAGAAAAAGCTGAAAGCAGGAAGGAGATTGCTGATGCAGAGGAGGTTCATGAAGTCTGGAGGGGAAAGAAGAGGGAGAGAAGATGAAGCACAGGCTAAAGAGGGCTATGACAAGTATCACCACCCTGAGATGGAACCTAGTCAGAGAACAAAAACAGTTTAGCTATGCAGTGCAATATGAAAAACTTCACACTAAAATGCAATAAGAACAATAACAAAATACAATCTGTAAGTGTAACTGTAATAGTGTGATACTGAAGAAAAATAACCAAGCTAATGGTACTGAGGTAAGCTCTTGAGGGAAGGCCCAGATGGGTCTCCTAGCCACACTGACTCGGGCACCAAGAGTGGGATGGGAAGGTCTATACAAATTAACCACAACCTGTCCCTGCCTGGCCTCACAGTACAGAGGGACATTAGCTCCTGAGGCCAGGATATCCCAGCCAGCATTCAGCCGCCAGCCAGCATATAAAATAAGTAACAGCTGAAAAGGGGGGGGGATATGGAAGGGAGGGAGAAACCCCTCCCCTGCTGCTTCCATACAAGAAAGGCATCTAGAAGAGGTAGCAATGGCTATCAATAACAAATCCGACCATCAGAAGGTGGCAGTGAGATTCCTATTTGACCCACAGGATACCCAAGGTCTCCCCTTATAGCGCTATCCCCTTGGATGGGCAGGCAGTTATGGGGGGAGGGGGCATCTGCCCTTCCCAATCAGTAGCAACACAGATATTGGGACCCATGGGTCACTAACTGGATGATGGGCACATCAGCTGGGCTAAGCCCTTGGTGCAGGTACCACCATCCATCCAGCATGCCACCCTCTCCAGGCCAACAATCTATGCAAAAAACAGAATAACACATCAACAACATTATAAAGGAGTCTTAGCCATCGGTAGGCAGTCCTAGAAGTCATCCATTCTTTCCAGGCATGGCAGGGCAGCTCAATCAGGTCTCCTCACCCCTGCGTGTCTGCTGTGGAGCAGCCAAGGCCTTGGTGAATGTCTTAGCTCCAGGTCTGAGTAGTCCAGCAACCGCTGCCCGCTCTTCCTCGGTTTTTTCTACCACATCTGCCCAGTCTAGCAGGGTGGTAGAGTCCATGGGCTCACTAAGGTCCTCTTCACGTTGATCACAGATTGGGAGCCTTTCTGAGGACAGGCCCTCAGCCCTGGGAAGCTCTGCAGTGGGGAGGATGCAGATGTACCGGGGGCTGTGGGGCAAGGGCTTCTGGAGTGCTGGCATGGGCATGCAGGGAGAGGATGTTTCCCATGGTCCTGCTTTTGGGACATTTCTTGTAGTACCAGGAGTTGCTTATCAACAAGTCTGCCATCCAAATCAGCATGTTTCCCATACTCATGAGAAGAGGGGCTGGGGGATCCATTAGCAGCAGGACCAGTCCAATTGTGATTAAAGTCCTCCGGGAACCATTTTTCCTTTTTTTCAGCCTGTTTGTTGTCATGCCCCCCAGGTACCCAGAGGCATCTGGGAGATGTAGTCTTAGGGCGAAGGCCTGGCCAGTGGTTGTGAAGCCACACTCCAGCATTTCTGGGGTACTCTGCCAGAAAAACTTGTCACCTTTTGAGATGTGCAGGGCGGTATGATGTTTGAATTGGCATAGAAAAGAGTTTGCCTGCAGGACTTACTCAATGAGGCCGAACTCCCTTCATCTAGCTGCCACCTCCTGAGAGACATCCTGGTATAGAGAGATGGGGGCACCCCTCCAGGTAAGTTCTCCAAGATCTCTCGCAGCCCTCATTATTCTCTCTCTTTGACTGAGTAGCATAGTAAACAGGCAATAATAGTTTGTAGGACAGAGGAACCCTGCACTCTGCCTGTTATCCTATGGGCCCTCTCCACCTCGATGGGTTCTTTCCACCTGTCCCCCAGGAGTTGCTGCAGGAGCTCACTAGTGAACCTATCCATGTTGGGGCCCTTGACACTCTCGGGGAACCCCAGAATCCTAATGTTGTTCCTCCTCCCCATTCTCTTGCTCCTCAGCCCTCTCCTAGAGTTTGGCAAGCTTCGCCTTGTGTTCATGCAGTCTTTGCCATACCAAAATCTGCTGTCTTTCCAGATTGTTGGTTCTTTGCTCAAGAACATTCTGTTTATCCTCCAAACATCTGACATCTGCTATATTTGCTGCCAGGGCTGCCCCAATTCCATCCACCCTGACAAGTAAGGCCTCCAGCATCTGTGTGATATTTGTTAGGGCATCCCCCACCTGTGTCTGCCTGGGAAGGCCCTGAGTACAGCTTGATCTAATGCCAGCATCAGCAGAGGCTGCCATTGCTTCACTCACTCACTCCCAACAGATGGGCTGTCTAGAGCAGGTAACCACTTCCAATTTTAGAGGGAAAATGTGGTAAGACAACCCACGATTGCGACCTGACAACTTCCACACAGTTGCAAAAGTCTCCATCCCATGACCCGGTGAGTACAGTTAGCACAGCACCAGGGGGCTTATGAGGCCTAGCATGGTAGCATGGCTAGTACTGTGAGTCAGCTCAATTGGCATGGTGGAAACAGATCACTGGGCAAAAAAGTGGCAGGATAGTAGCAGCACGGGATAGGGAGGGATTTTCAGCTGTTAGATGTACAGTTCAGCCCTGCATCACTGCTGATTTTGATCAATAGAACGCCAAGGAAGGACAGAGCAAAAGACTTAGGCAGCCATGTTGTCCAGGTCCCCACAAGAAGTCTTATTAGAAAAATGAACACCTTTAGATTATGGGCTTATCTAGAAAATTTGGATGATGTGAGACTGATGGAGACTTGGTTATCAACAAGAGTAATCAACAAGGGCATTAAATAATGAGGTGCAAATGGAAGATTATTACCACTTTAGATATATGACTGATCCAAGGGTGGGGGGGGTACTGCTTTATCTAAAATAAGAATTGGAATCATTCAGAACTAATGTTTTCAGGGTCTGTGCATGATATAGAATGTGTGGTGGAATTTGTAATGCAACTTAAAACCTGTGTTAGGGTTGCGTATTCAACACCTAAGGTCAATCCAACTTGTCTTGAAGGACTTGCCCATGTGATTGATACACATAGTAAAGGGAGACATTTGCTACTATTGGGTGACTTTAACACAACATGGAATAACCTTGGAAGGAAAAAGTTGAAATGAAGTTGAAGCTCCTTAGATCTTTGGCAAATTATTGATCAATCCTCCAGAAAGGGCTTACTTCTGACAAAAAGTAATCTACTATATTTGAAATTGTATAACCTCATATGTACATGAAATAAGTAATAGAATTATGTCCACAAACACTGGGGGCCATAACCTGATTTTAATATATGGATCATGAAAATAATATACTAGAAAAGCATACAAAAAATCCCCCATAATACTATCACTCCCAAAGTGATAATACTACACTTCAGGAGTGATAATACCATTGTTCAGGTGCCGTAATATTATCATTGAGGACCTGAACGATAGTATTATCACCAAATCACAACAGTGCATGCACTAGTGTAGCTCCCAACATCTTTCAAAACGTGCCTTCCAATTGGCCACTTCTCCTGTTAGGGCCGGCAGAACAGTTCGAAAAACATGGCGACCACTGTCTCGCTTACCGAGAGTGTTTCTTAACTGGAACATTTTGCAGCTTTTTTGTTTTAAATATCTGAAAAATACAGATATCCAGTTGATCCTCCATTCCCCAGACATGGAAAAGGTAGGCTGTCCTTCAGTAAAACAAAAATAAAAAACACCGAGCAGTGAGACAGTGTGGCACTTGGCCAGGACAGAGAGACTTGTTCGCTGCAGCTGCCAACTGCCTGACAGAAAAGAAAATCAAAAATCGCATCCATATATTAAAATAAAAAAATAGGTTCCTGTGCATTACAATGTAGTAATTCCATCCCGAGGTTCTGGGGACATGGAACCTCCTCGAGGTTCCCAATGTCCCCAGAACTCTCTCGATGGAATTACTACATTGTAATGCACAGGAACCTATCTATTATTCTATTTTTTAATGAAATAGTGTGGGGCACAAGTATTCAGCAAGGTCAACAATCTTCAACACATATGTGCTTTGGGAATTTCAATCCTAGTGTAAATAATAGAAAGTTACAAGATGAAAGGTGGATACCTGATATAGAAACAGCAATTTCAGAGTTGACACATTTGTTCATGAAAAACTGTTATCTTCCTGTCCCATTAAAGAACAATAGATTAATGAATAAATAAATAAATAAAAACGAGAAAAAGCATCATACGCTTTTTGGCAAGGGGCACTGGAAAATTGCACCTGTGGAATCCACAAATTTCACCATTCTCCCCCAAAACTGACATGTTCCCCCAACTTCTTGCAATTTCTGCGTTTTTATTTTGAACTGTGTAAAAAGTCTTAACATCTTTAATAAAATGCTCTCAAATATATTAACTATTTTGCATGCAGGACTTGAGAGTGGCTGAAAAACAATTCCGTGCAATGTGGGGGAAGGGTTTTATGTGACACTGCTTTCTTTTGAATCCTTGTCTTATTTGGTTTGGTTTCAAAATCCATTGGCCAAGCATAAGTACACGTAAACACTTAACATTTGGTTTGTGTTGAAGTTGTCTATCAGAAACTTTTTGTTGCCACAGAGACTGAAACAGCAGATGGGAGAAAAGGTGTAAATTATCTCATTCACCTATGGTAAATGGTGCACTAACAACTAAGCTATTTTGTAAGTGGTAGGGAAGTTTTTTTCTTGCGAGTATACTTTCATTCGGACTAGTTTTGATTCAAACAGCTGATGATTTTGGATGGCCCTGCTGATTATAAACTTGAATAAGATAGTTAGTAACAGTGATCTCACTCATAACAATCTACAACCTAGATGCTCACATGCAAAGACTAGAATAAAAACCTGACTAAAGTCTGAAAACGAGCTTATGAAACACACAAAATGTATCTGAACATTTATCTTTAACTAAACAAAATCATTGCAGCCAGAGTAAAACAAAGGTAAATTACAGGGTACCCTGACTACTGTATAATGTAGTAAAAGTATATTGGTATTTTATTTTAGGTTCTTTGGTAGCCAGGAAAGGCCCACTAGACACAAGTGCCTGTTTTCAGGGGCAACCCAGGAGCACTGCGGAGGTTAAATGACTTGCTCAGAGTCACACAGTATGCAAGTGGAGATTGTGGGAATCAACTCCAGTGGCAGGATTCACAAAACAGATGTGCCCAGCGCAACCCAGATGCACCGGCGCAAGTCAGAAATGCACTGGAAGCCGATTCAGAAACAGGGTGAATGCGCTAGCCCAACTGAGACACCCTGCACTGAACAACAGGCGCCATAGGTGCAATGTAATGACATGCAGCACATATACAGGAGGCATACCCATGCATACACAGTGCAACTCAATTCACAGTGCAGAACCATGGTGCATCAATGGGGTAACTTCAGCACAAAGACAAGATGCGCCATAGAAAGATAAGTATAAAAGAAGGAGATTTATGTCCAGCACATCTGCAGGTTGTGAATGGAACGTCCACAGCAGCACACAGCCAGAGCCAGAGGGGAAGAGGAAGAGGAAACCAGAGAGAGGGAGAGACACAGCCAGCCAACCAGCAACAAAGCCAGGCAGCAAACAATGCCAGAGGGCCACACTGACAGCAGAAATTTACCCAGCAGCAGTCGCCATAGCTGGTGCCCAAATGAGAAGGAGGCAGGGTGCTGGAAGTCATCGTTGGAGGCCAGCCCCACAGCGGTATCATGCCCGGCTGTCCTTTGACAGCTCACAGAGGTGGAGACTGTAGGTTGATACCGCCTTAACAGGGCCATGCTGAGGCAGCTCTGTGAGCTGTGCCATGATGAGATGCAGGCACCCACCACACAAGGTCATGCCATCTTGGTGGAGACCAAGGTGACAACGGTCTTGTGCTTGCTCACCACAAGAACCTTCCAGAGGCCTACCGGAGACACCACTGACATATCACAGACCTCTACATCCCACCTTCTCACACAGTTCCTCACCGCACTGCTACCTCAAGCTTCAGAATACACCCATTTCCCCAGCATGTAGGCAGAGTGGACAGAAGCCATGCAGGGGTTCTACAGAGTGGCATGCATGCCAGGTGTCATAGTGGCCATCGACTGCACCCATGTGGTGATCTGTGCACCACCTGGTGAGGAGGCGATCACATATGTGAACTGAAAGGGGTACTATTCCATTAATTGCCAGGTGGTGTGCGATGTCACAGGGCACATCACCAATGCCTTCGCCACACACCCTGGGAGTGCACATGATGCATTCATATGGCACCGTTCAGCACTCTGCATGATTTTTGTGGCCGGGGACATCCAAAGTGGCCATCTGATAGGTGCATGTGACAGGGCACCAACAGCACAGAGGGGCCCAAGGCTGGGACACGTGGGGTGGGCCATGGGCAATGTGAAGCAGGAGCATGGGCCCTGGGAAAGAAGGGATGTGAAAGGGTACAAAGGTGGACAAAGGGTGGCACACAAGCACTGTGCACCACATGACAGACGGGGGCATGCATGAGCAGTCATGGTAGGGATGCAGGACTGCCAGGTATGTGGATGCACAGGCGGGAGAGCAGGACAGGGGCACACACCACAGAGGGCAGGGATGAGGACAGGGCACATGCCACAGTGTAACCCAGTGTACTAATGGACACACGTCTACACCCACAGGTGATGCTGCATACCCACTGAGGCCTTGGCTCCTCACCCCCATCCAATGACCTGGAACAGTGGCAGAAGAATGCTACAGTGAGGCACACATTAAGACACGTGTTATCATAGAGCATGTCTTCAGCATGCTGAAGATGCAATTCCAGTGCCTGTTTCAGTTAGGTGGTGCCCTACAGTACAGCTCTAAGAAGGCCTGTGGAATATTCCTGGCCTGTTGTATGCTACACAGCATGGCCCATGAACATGGGATACCTGTTGAGGCCGGTGAGGGTGACAGTTCCAGGGGGGGAGGAGGAGGGGGCAGAGAGGGCACCCCGATATCCACAGAGGTGAAGCCGGGCAGGGACATAGGGATCCCAGGCTGGCAGACAGGGCATGGGAATACCACATGCGTGTGGTGGAGGAACACTTTGGGCCCCGAAGGTGAGTATGCAGGTATGTATGTTTGCAGGTGTGAGCACCGCAGTTTAGGGACTACAAGACATGGGAACAGTGGACACTGGATGCCACACAGTGGCGCACACACAGGCGCACGCACACGGTGGGAGACACACAGACTCACAGACACCAGGCATTCATCAATCTAGCACCACCCAGGCCATGTCATAGACATCACGGGTCAGTGCGCACTGAGGCCTGCACATGGGCACTGCAGGCACTGTAACACACTCATCATTCCCATGACACATGGCACAACAGCGGTACACACAGACACACTGGACAGCCTGCACAGGTAGCACAGAGTGGTGCCAGGACAGCTGTGGGGCAGGCAACTGCCACACACCAACACTGGCACCACCCACAGGGCATCTGGTACGCATGGGCGTGCCAACCTGCCACCACAGGCCTGTGGACATGGGCATCACATGGGTGCCTCCCGACCACCACAGACAGGAGGTCAGCCTCTGCCATGGCTGGTGGTGATGGGGGTGCCACCAATGGCCACAGGAGGCATTCCCAGTGACCCCAAAGGGGTGCTGCACTGAGACTGTGAATGGGTGCCCAGTGGAGTGGCCATCTGACACCCTCTGGCTAAGCCATGGACAGCGGGTGTGGATGCCAGTGGCAATGGAGTCAGCAGCAGGGAGTTCACCTGGCTCCGCTGCTGGAGTGTACAGAATGTGCTCCTGGGCATCCAACTAGATGCACGCTGTCCATGGCATGATGTGGATGTAGCCACCACCTCCGCAACTGCTGCAATCTGCTCCAGAGCTGCGGTCATGCCCACCTGCATGATGCGTGTCTCTGTCAGCATCTGAGCATGCCACACAGCAGCGGGCTCATGCACCTGTATCATTACTGCCCTGTGGCTCTGGAACTCCACACGGAGGGCCTCCTTACCCTCCACAGTCACCCGCAGCAGGTCAAGGTAGGCCCCCATGTTGTCTGCTGGTGATACAGCACGGTGGCATAGCCAACGATCAGGGGATGGTTCAGCCTGACCAGGTGCATCCACGGTTGGTGGTGGTTGCACCCTGGCAGGCTGCAACATGGGCGGGGCTTGGCAAGGCACTGCTGTTGGTTGCCTATGGGTGGTGTCCTCCAGGGCCACTGGAGTGGGTGCGTGCACACAGGCACCCTGCCCGGATGACACTGACGTCGCCAGCACTGCACTGGGCATTGGTGCAGGGAGCACAGCACCCACAGCCATGGGCAGCTGTGCTGTGACTGCATCAGAACCCAGCACAGTGGGAACATCAGTGGTACCCAGGGACCCATGCACAGGCAACCCCGCGACGTGTGCACCACTGTCGGACATGTCTGCGGCGCTGGTGTCGGTTATGCATGTGGCGGTGCCAATGCCCTCCCCCTGCATGCCACTGGTGAGCATGAGGAGGGCATCCACTATGTCCACTGCATCATCCAGGTCAGCATCAGACAACCCGGACAGGCTCCTCAACCAAGCGATGTACCTGCTGGCTGTCCCGCCATTGCTGGCCAAGGGGCCCGCAGGGTCCTCCGTCACCGGGGCCATGACTGCTGCCATCGTGCCTGCACGGGCACAACTGTGTGCCTCGTACCGACCTGTTGCATGTTGCTGCATCCACCACACATTGCCAGTGCCACCCAGTCACACGTACCTCCCCTGTGTTCCTGTGTACAGTGGACGTCTCATCTGTTAACATCACATGCTCTCCCTGTTCCACACTGCAATGCCTAGGCCCACTGATGACCATATCATCACTCAGCAGAACTGTGTTGTACATGCTGGGATGTGTACATCCCAGTTCACAAACAGCCATTGTGGACATGAATGGGAACAGTCCATTGGTGCTCTGTGCACCTTCTATATTGCCCTGCCACTGTATTCCACGTTATGGCCATGAGTTCCACATATTGGTAGTACTGGATCTACATCTGGGGTACAGGAGCATTGCCTGGTGTGCACGCTCACAGTCAGTCACCCCAGTTTGTTCTGTTGCCCTATACACATGGTTGTGTACTCACCCTCAAGGCGCTGACCTGTCAGTGACCTGGTCTCAGCCTGCTGAATTGGGAGCATTTATGGCTCAGGGCATGCAAATGAGGTCTGAGCACCTGGTAATGAGATGCTAATCAGCTGAGTTGCCCGTGCATGTTAGATGAGGCTGTTTTGGGTGCATTCTCTGTGAATTGCACAATTGCCGCCAGCTTATCTCACTTTGCAAGGGGCATCTGTGGGATGCGCTGATGGCCGTACAACACATCTCCGGTGCATGCATTTACTGTGACAAGGTACCTTTGTAAATGAGCCTATGGCTCAAAGGTTTTCCAAACTGTTGTCTAAATAAATAAATGCACTTATCAGTAGGTGCGTGTTCCTGAATCAGGGGCATTCTAGTCGGTGCTTCTGTCGTGCATGTGCGGTCACTGTATCTGGTGGCGCATCTCCCATGATACGCCATTCCACTGCTAACCCGATGTGCCATTGCAGGCCTGCTGGCCATGACACTGTGTACCTTATCACATAGCATGTTCCACTATGCGCCGTCCATGCTGCACTGTGTGTCAACTGCCCATGGATCACACATGGCATGCAGTAGCTGTTCATAGCACATGCCGTGGACGATATGGCATCAACAAGCTCATCACACATGCGCGACCGGGTCCTGGCCTTGCCATGCCATTGTGGACTGCATTGTGCATGTGAGGGCGTGTTGCCTTTGACCTATTGCACTTCATGTTCAGTGCGTGCTATGCTGCACTTGCCTCAGTGTTTCACGCGGTGCACAATGACCGCTCAACTGCGAATTGCCTTTCTTCACCTTGCCACTGTCAGTTCCCATTGTAATATGCCTAGGGCAGGGAGATAGACACCTAGGACCATGGACTTGTCAGAGGTGGAGCTGCTACATCTGATAGCACTTGTTTTGTCTGTGGAGGGCCACCTGTTTGGCCAGGATGACCTCCATGAGCCCAGGGCCCAGGTGTGGGCCTCCATTGCTACTAGGCTTGTGCATCATACAGGGATGCCACGCACAAGAAAGCAGTGCAGGCATCGTTATGGTGACCTCCAAATGCAGGACCCAGAGAGGCTGACACAGCAGTGGTGCCATGCACGCAGGGGCGCACTGCCAAGGCAAGATAGGTGTTGTTCATCTGGCTCCTTTTGTGGTGAGTGTTGGGTGTGTGTGTCAAGGCCCTCATTCAGCACCCTCGTAGGTCTCACAGCATCCTGCACGCATGGCAGTGGCTGCACCTGTCCTGTGCTGCCGTACCATGTGTGCCATTGGGGGGAAAGCTGGGCATGGCTGTGTCTGCCTGCGGACCACTGGGTGCTTCATGGCTGGTCATCACTGTCTGGTGCATGGCCGCAGGCCGGTGAGAGGGGGCACTGTGGCACTGAATCCTACACGGTGGCAGTGGTCACTCATGGTGCTGTCTGTTGTGTTTTGCAGGACCAGATGCCAGGCAGTGGGCCACAGATGCAGCTGAGGTGTGGATGTGGCGGATCATGGGTGCTAGGCCTGGTGCCCTTCCAGGGCCAGGTAAGCACTGCATTCTGCTATTGCTGCATTTTATATACTGTACAGTTACTGGTGGGTGGGGGTGTAGTCCACATTCAGGCCTTCAGTGTGAGTTCTTTCTGTCACTGCTGTAGGTCTCCAGGATCATCATGCTGTGGCTGGGAGTGGTGCCCCTGTTGATGTGGACCAGAGGATCCATGTGGCCATCCAGGCAGACCTGCACCAACTGTCCAGGACTGTTCAGCATCTGTCAGCTGCCCTGCAGGGTGTCCTGCTGCAGCTCCCGGTCCGTGGCCATGCCTGGGTGGTATGTGGCAGGGCACGGTGATGCTAGTGGCCCCTTGTCTTTTCCTGGGGCCATCCCTTGTACATACTTAATGTTCACCATCCACTGTTACTGTCCCTTTCCTGCCCTCCTTCCCATTCCTGCACCTCCCTTTCCACTTTTGGTATTATTGTTGTTGTGCTTTGTTATTCATATCTGTTGTACAGTTTTTTATGATCTTAATCTTTTATAAACATATTTTTCTCAGCACTTGTGTTCATGGGTGTGATTGTTCCAGCTCTGCGGTTGCTCCTCATGCCCTGCTGCCCTGCTCCACTTGCTCTGCATAGATCCCCTGTGTGGCTACGGGGCATCCAGCTTGCCCTGGCACATCTCAGGTTGCGCTGGTGCATCTACAGTTGCACTGTTGTGTTTCACAGTGATTCACAGTGGGGTTGCACTCAGTGCTTCCCACTGAGCATGCCTGTGTAAATGGTTCTGTCTGCGCTCGGCACATCTGATTTGCGCTGGCGCATTTCTAATGCACTGGCGCATTTGTGAATCCTGCCTCAGGTCTGCTGGATGTACTCAGCTCATTCACAGTCTATTATTCTAACCTCTAGTCTATGTTGCCAGCCCCAATAATCTCCAGATTTAATGTTTTAATATGTGATTTCAAAAATAATGTACAGTACCTACAGTGTAAATTATGAGCGTTAAACACTTAACATTTTACTAAAACTCAATTATTTGCAACTCTATCTGTTTATTTTTTCTTGCACCAAAGTGGGTGAATAATTATTTTTTTTAGTCTTTGGTTATGGGATAAGGCCCACTAGGCACAAGTGCCTGTTTTTTAGGAGTGACCTGGGAGCACTGGGCAGTTAAGTGACTTGCTCAGAGTCACACAGTATGCAAGTGGAGGTTGTGAGAATCAAACCAAGGTCTGGTCTGCTGGATGTACCATGTTCGTTCACAGCTTGTTATGCTAACCTCTAGGCTATACTGCCAGCCCGGTGAACAAATGTTGATCAGGCTTCATTATTCTACATCCAGAAACAGAAAAAAAAAATGTTTATTCTGGATTTATTTAATATTGATATGATGTGGCTCACTAAATAGAATCTATAGCACTGTATGAGGCAGGTATTTTTAAATTTTGGAAAATAAGCAACACATTTAGCAGTTTAGTATTCATTTTAGGAACATACACTTTTTTAAAATTTTAAAACATATTTAAGTGGCAGTAGATTCATTTAGTAGTTTTAGTAGTTTATTCTGATTAATATCTGCTGCAGAAAACAGTAAAATATTTATTGTGAAGCAGTCAGGGTCAATAGTTGAACTCTCACAATTTCTCCACAATATCTGTAAAAAATCTCCACAATTTTGGGTAACTTTTTCCACAAATTTCCAGTGGCCCTGGCTATGTCCCACAGGGAAATGTATAAAAATTACTCAGATTAAAGACAGAATATGGCAAAAGGCAAATAACACTTTAAATGCAGATGATTGTACTGAATTTAAATCTCTAAGGAACCAATGTAAAAAAAAACGTATACAAAGAGTGAAATCACAATACTGTAATGAACAAAACCATTAACCTTACATCTACTGTCCATTCCTCTCATGTCAAGCTCGACAGGCCAGTCAGCATTCACAGATTGCATGCCTAAACTTTGGAACTCACTCCCCTCAGATATCCAACATGCCTCCCCCAGTCAATATCTTAACTCCCTTTTCAAAATACATTTTCCCCATCTGCACATGCACCCACGCGAGCTCTTGACTCTGTAACCAGGACCTTCTGAAATAGGGTTGTATCTACACTATTTACTGTTCTTGTTTTTAGTTGTCATACGCCTCGCCACTGTAATCTAACCTTTACTATATCTTACAGTCATATGACTTGTTCAACTGCCTGTAGTACTGCACTTTACCTTGCATGATTATCTTGAAATGTGTCTGAACATGTCTACTATGTCTGTACACCCTCTCATACTACCCCCAGGGCGCATCTGGAATTGAGCAGTAGTTTGCTTAGCATGCCTTCCTGGTTAAACATTTAAATAAATAAATAAATAAATAAACCTGTCATCATAATGTAACCTGGTTAAAGGTTTTGATCCACTAAAAAATGTTAAAACTAGAGGTGTGCACATGGCACTGACAAAGATGGCCACTTAAGACTGCAGCTTCTGCTGACTTACTTAATTAATTAATCATTTCACACAGTTAACTTAAAAGATACCCAAGTTTTATTATTGTATTCATTAGAGTGTCAGTCCATCAAATGAGCTATCAAAAAACAGAGTGGTCCATAACATTTTTCTGTGTTTTTCTATTATTTGTACTGCTGCAGCTGTAAATTGTGCTATGGCTTTGACATCTGGGGAGCTCGCACCGGATGGCCACAAACTGACCCTGAACATCTCTGCAGCTGGAAATCCCACAAACAGTAAGTTGTATATACAGACAATAAAATAAATGCTAGCTAATATTCAACTGGATGTCTCTTATATGAAAAAATCAATGGGATCACTTACAGCTGATATGGACAATAACGCTTAAAGAATTGAAGTTAATAAAATAAAATAGCGGAGTTAGAAGATGTAGTAGCTTTTCTTGAAGACACAATTGAACAGCAAACAAGTCAAATCCAATATCTATTTAAAAAGGTGGTGAACCTAGAAAACAGAAGGAGGTGGAATAACATATCAATAGTTGGTGTACCTGAAGGGCTATGAGTGAATTCCATGACACCATTTTTACAAAAACTTATCCCGGAACTATTAAATTATTAGTGGCATCTAGAAATAGAATGGGCTCATCGATCTTTAGTATCTAAATCTCAGTCTGATGGGAGACCAAGATCCATTATTGTTAATTTTTTAAGATAGTCAGTGGAGGAAGAAGTGTTAGAAATCGTTAGGGAGCATAATCAGCTTTACTGGCAGGGAGAACTTTTTTAATTTTTCTAAAACTTTTCCACTGAGGTTGTTGAAAAATGTAAAGCCTTCTATGAAGTTAAAAAACAATTACAGAAATTGGGAAGTCATATTTTTTTAAATATTCTGCTATGCTTATGGTATCTGTGCCAGGCAGTTGCCCTCAACTATGCGAGTACTCGGACCATGTATGGAATATGATTAATAACTTTTCCACTAGGCCATCTGAAAAAAACACCATTAACTTTTCAAACAGCCTAGGGAATTCTCAGGAGGCTCAAGACTTGAATAATCAGTCAGGTCAAATTTTCACACCTCTCCCACCGTGATCCAGCCAGCAGCAGTATGGCCCAACAAAGTGACATTCAACCTCCTGAGGAAAAGTCTGCACAATCAAGCACACCTCTGCCAGATTCAACAGTTGTTAAAATATATAGAATGTTCCTAAATCAGCCACATGTTCCAGCATCACTAGAAGAAGCAAGCCCTCAAATAAAATGTTTTTCTCTCATTACTAAGTGCAGCCTGGGTTCTAAACAGGAGCAAAAAAAAGGCATGGAAATAGAAGTAGGGATTGTCCAATGTTGTTTGGTAATTCTGCCCGCCCTTCACCAATGAATCCTGCCTGCTCTTCTTGACAGCTTGATACATGTGTGTACTGCCTAAGGTCACTTCATACTTTATCTGCCATGCTTTGTGGCAATGCTGAAGGACTGCATATGTCACTTCCTGTTCTGGGCTCTACCTAAGATGCAACATGCTGAAGACTATGCTTCTAACTAACAAACTAACATTTATTGTGTTTTATCAGATTGTTTTATGATAGTTGAATCCTCTCTCTTTCCCTGTAATTAATCAGTTGTTACTTTATTTTATTTTTATTTGGTAATAAGGATGGAGAAATGTTTAAAGTCATGATATGACTAGTTAAAAGACTTAGCACATACTGTTATTCTCAAGAATCAGTAAAGCCCCACTGGTAAGTCCAAGCATTTATCATTGCAATGTGCTCTTAGACAGAGGTAATATTGTTTAGGAAGGGTGTGTTTTCTCTCAACTCCAAATGGTTAATTAGCTCATTTGTCCATTCTAGCTGTAAGTGCATAATGGTTTATATGAATGCATATAAACAGCCTGCTGCGAACAACAATTTATTAATATTACAATAGTTTAGGCATAGCTGCATGTAGGATTAGTTGGTATATTTGCCATGGCTGTAAAAATTATAGATTTGTTATGAAAATTCAACGCTGCTCATTGTGTGAGAAAGAGGATAGTACTACTCAAATATTAAGCATATACACAGTTACACAGGACTCATGACAGAATGAGATCTGCAGGTTTGTCAGTTTCTAGATCTTGAAATGATATTCAGCTCATTGATATGCATGAGGGATGAACAACTTATTAACTAAGCCACATATATATGGAATCCTTCTCTTTTACTTAATCCTAAATTTTCTTTTGTGCAGTTTAATGGCATATCATCTCCACAGTAACAAAAAAAATTGGGGTCTTGCACTATGACTCCTATCAAAAAGAATGCTTCTCTTTAACAGATGACGAGAGTAGATGCATTAGTTAGGAACTGCTTCATCTGAAATTGCTGAATGTCTAATTTGGTAGCCATGAGGTGGCTTGCTGTTATTGCAACACTGATGGGGGTTAACAGCATATTAAAATTTTCTGTCACTTCTCCCTCCTAATCTGGTGGCCATGAGGTGGCTTGCTGTTATTAAGAGCCCATGAGGTTAGACAGCATAATAAAATAGTCCACCCCTTCCCCATCCCTTTTTATTGGTGTGTGAAAATGTAATGAGCAGCCATCCAAACTTCATACTAAGCAACAGAAATTACTTTAATTACATGTCTGAGTTGGAGTAATCCATTTTATATGCCAGGCATACTTAATTTCCTCATTTCAATATGTGTTTTCTTCTGGCAACTGAAAAGCCTGCATACCATATCTTAGTAAACATCATGCTGAAAAGAAGATTCCATGTAGTTATTCCAGATTAGTGTTTCAAGCTTGCAGTTCTGCCTCTATTTTGATATACGTGAGCTGTTTTCTTTTTCGGGAGTGGATTTGATTTTGTATCGCTAAATCAGCAGTGCGAGTTTATAAAAATGGTAATAGGTGTTGCAGATAAGTTTCAGTGCTATCTGTATTCACATATCCTACTCAAGGAATCACTGAGTAGTACATAGTTAAGTATTTCTCAATAGTGCTACATTACTGTACAATATATTTTTCTCTCCTTCTCTCCAGGTTCATCCTTGGTGCCCCTCACTTAAGTCATAGCTGTCAGCCATTTGATAGCCTGGGGTGGTTAGGTCTTTGTGAACATAGGTAGGAACACCTAGTGACCTTCATACATAAGGCACTGGACAGAAAACTCCTAAATTACATACCACTAAACTTGGTTTGTAGAAAAAAAAAAGAATTTCTAAGATCTGCACATAGTATGGACATGGAGATTTCAAGATGCAACTTGGAAATTGAAAAAGACTCAGTCTATTATGCAGGTGCCCTAGCTTGGAATAAAATACCACAAAATCTTAGAAAAACTATGTGGAACAATACCTGGAGTGAGATAAAAAAATGGTTGGAAAATAAAGCATGCAATTCTAGATTGTGTAGCACAGTTTAATATTTTATATTTAAGAACTAGAAATAAGCACGCTTCCTAAATGGAAAAATGCTGGAACCCATGTTGTCTGCTTGTTTGACTATGCCCATTACATTTTATATTTGTATTTGTATAGGTGTCTATTGAATGAATTGGTAATGTACATTGTTTGTTGCAGTAACTCTACTGCAGAATTCTGCAGAGTAGGGCTTCATCCTGGTGGACTTCACTGTATGTGAAATAATGTAATTGTAACTATATGTTTCCTTTAGTGCCCTGGACCTCATTGTAAATAAGTTTTAGATCAATCGAGCAAATCCAGATTCATATATTTTATGAATAAAATATTTTACTACTACTAAATTCATTACTATTTATTAGATTATGGTTAGGTATGGGGTTTTTAGTGATAAAACTTTTAGTTTCTATACATTGTTGCTGTTTATAGTATTACTTAACAGAAGTTTACGGCAGATGTAGTTCCCTTTCTATTCTGAATATTAAGTTCATATTATTTAGTACATCTTGTTACTTAAGCTGCTCTAAAAATGTCTACTGCTCCAAAAATTTCTAAGGTAGTTTCATGGTTTTATCAAAGGTTGTAACAATGCAATTAAGAGAACAAAGGTTTGGGCTTTTCTTAAATCTTTGAAAACTGACATTGAGTGTCACACCGGTGACCTGGGTTCGAGAGCAAGCACGGGTTGCCGGGGGCCGGCAGGGGAGAAGAGGAATTGAGCATCTGATGGACTGCTCTCTCTCTTCAGGGAGGGGGGTTCAAGATGGTTGGTACCCGACTGCTCCCTGGCAGAGGATGGGGGTTGGGGATGCACGCCGTACACTGGGAAGGAGTCGGGGGGGCAGACGCCAGGATGGGGGTGCATGCAGACACATGCCCCAGCCACCGGTGTCATTGCATGCCCACTGACTCGAGGGAAATTGTGAACAGTGGAAAGTGGCACCTGATGGCCGTCTGTGTGCGTTCATCAGGTGCTGGTACCTGAGCTGGATCCGTGAAGGGTGGGGAGTTAGGGGGCTCCCTGCTGCCCCACTGGGGGAGGCAAGCAGCAGGAGTTATAGGGTGCCTGTAGTCCCGGTAGAGATGGATGGTGGACGGATCCCCAGCGGGATGTGAGGAAATAACAAGGTGCAGAGAGGTGGCCAAAGAGGGATAAATATGAATCTAAAAAAAAAACTGACATTGTGTTTCTGCAGGAGACAATCATCTAACTCCTGAAGAAACTGCTAAACTAAAAAGGTCATGGGTGGGTTTGGTCTATGGGAGTTCTTTTAATTCAAAAAGCAGGGTGTGTGTATTTTATTTCATAGGAATTTAAATGTTACTGTAGACTCAACCATTACTGACCCCCCAGGCATGTTTATTATTACTAATATTAAAATAGAGGATAGGAAGTTATCTTTGGTTAATGTATAAGCCCCTAAAAGTAATCATTCAGATGTTTTTGCAACTCTGGTGGATGCAATCACAAATAACATCAATGAAGAAATGATTATAGCTGGTGATATGAACACTGTGGCTGATGTCTATATAGACAGTACTTATATGAGTCCTACAGACCATTCTGTTTCCTGCAATGCCTTTAATGCACTCTGTAATGAATTCAGTGGTTGATGCATAGAGAATCCCCCTTCCAAAAGATAAGGACTACACTTCCCACTCTGCTAGGCATGGTTCTTCAAGCAGATTAGATTACATTTGTATTACCAAATTGCTCCTTCTAGGCCTCACTACAAGCAACAATTAATATTTCAGATCATGCCCCTGTTTCTATGGGTACCAGTTTGGGACATGTCTTGTCATCAGAAAGAAGCTGGAAATTTAACTGTAGCTTGCTCCATCATAGCGAATTCCCTGCCTGGCTAGGAGATGAAATAAATGCTTTCTTTGAATTTAATGATAATGGTGAAGTAACCAATTCCACCCTTTGGGACTCTTTCAAAGCATTCATTAGGGGCCGAATACTTTTTTTCTCCTCACACAGGAAGAAACTCAGGGAGGCTAAACTTTCTAATCTTGAAAAGAATCTGAAAACTAAGGAGAATACCTAAAGGGGGTAAATAAGGTACAGAAGGAAAGTATGTTTCAGAAAAAAACATGCTCAGGAACAAGGGACATGATACGAAACTGGAGGGGGTAAATTCAGGAGCGATGTGAGGAAGTACTTCTTCACAGAAAGAGTGGTAGATTCCTCGAACAACCTTGCAGCAGAGACTGTGGGTCAAAAACTGTGGTGGGGTTCAAGAATACATAGGACAGGCATAAGGAAATCTTAGGGGAAAGGAAGAGTGAGAGGGATAATGAACCAGAAAGCAAATAGGATCTTTGGTGATACCGTAGGTAGGGACAAATGGGCAGACTAGGTAAGCCAAGCAGTCCTTATATGCTGGCTAATTCTATGTTTCTATGTTTCCATGTTTCAAATATGCTGGCCTACTGGTTTAAAGTAGAAGTCCACATTTTAGTCCATCTTCACCACAGCTCTATAGCTCAATTAAAAGAAACATAGAGCAATATGTTACTCCAGTCCAATCTGTGATACTGTGCATGCAGTTAAAACATATTATATGAGAGGCATATGTTGTCAACCAATCAGAATTGTGAATTGTCATCAGTTATTATCCCACAAACTGCACTGGAGAACCCACAGAGTCAGTTATTCATGCAAACCCCTCCCACAGTCAGTTAATCAGCCCATAGCCACGCCCACAGTTGGTTAATCAACCAACAGCCGGTAAATTAAACCTTTACCTGCTGCAACAATATTGGCAGACACATTTTGGCAGAGAGAGAGACGAGATCAAGAGATTAAATGCAGGACCTCATGAAAAAAAGAAAGCAAATATAAACTAAAATTGTAACTTGACCTGGTCAGCAGTTGTAGTTCAGCACTGCTGCAAGGAGGACTTTGTTTATAGCATCAGTTAATGGCCATGTGGCTCCATCAAGTAAAGAAAAAAAAGCCAGCTCCAGCCATGTGGTCCTCCCAGATGTGTTACCGGACTACAGAGGGAGAAAACCGCATAAACCAAGTCACCAAATAAGATCCCTGAATATAGAAACCCACTTAAGCTACACTGGTCTGTAATCATCCATTCTGTTGGGTTTTTGTTAACATTTAATTGTTTATTTTTACTTTGAGCTATCTTTTAATCAATTTTTTAAAACCAAGAAATTAATCTACCTGTCAGATGCCATTCTTGGTCAAAGAAGCAGGAGTGACATAGTGGAGAGTAGCCTGTCAATCTTCATAGATGTGAGGGCGCTGACTCCCACTATGGGCAGTTTGCTGAGAAGTTGTGGGGGAGCTGCTTCCTAGATGTGGTATTATTCTTTTTTTTGTTAACTTGTACTTTTAGTAAGGCAGTCTGGATGGGGCTGTACCTGGGTAGCAGTGCCTGGTAAAAGTACTTAGAAACTTCAAGGCACAAGGATAACCAGCACTCAATGCAAAGATTCCACCTCTGTATGACATTAGTGTGAAAGAACGTACTTGGAGTCAATTGCGTTTGTGTTCAGAAGTGCTTTCTTTCTTCTTTTTCAAAAAATGCAGACACAGTGCAGACACACATGACAGACTCTCCTCCAAGCAGGCCCCCTCCCTGCTGACAAAACAGGAAGTCCTCCTAACACATTTCATGCCCCCTGGCGCTTAATCATAGGAATGACAAGTCAAGAGATGGAATACTGTTAAATAGCCAGGCATTTAAAGTGACAGTGTGAAAGGTGAAAAAGTGCAGCAATATAAATAGCATAGGATATACAACACAGACACATGATTTAAAAACATTCATAGAGCAATGCACCATTCCTGCTATTATTCAAACATTGTTATCTCAATGTATATTGAATTCTGTATACCTGTTGTAATGTTGAGAAGCAGGTTATTAAGCTCTAGGCAGGATAATACAAATTAACTTTTTTTTTTAAATGTGCAATGGTCCCATATCTCTTTTTATGTGTACACTTGGCATTAAAATAGAGGATTGTTACCACTAATACTCAGTCCACTGGTAGTAATTAAATTTCAAATTGTTATGCATGGTTTCCCTTGAAATTTCATTACTGGACGACAGGTTCCATATGTATGCAGTATTAGCAGCACCGAACATGAGCCATATTGGTCATAGATAATAACATCATAACATAAGCACCTAAAGGAGGCAGAACAACAACAAAATGGACAAGGAGTGGGCAGGAAGAGGAAGAGGAGGCAGAGGTCACGGAAGGGGCAGAGGACACAGGGGATGGAACCAACAGGGCTACCGCAGGATGGGATACCAACAACAAATGTGATCAACCTTTCTAAATATGACCTTACAAACAAGGAATTAAGTGGATTAAATAATGAACTTTCCTTTGTGCCAACACAGCGACTGAATCTGTTCAATACCATCATCGAATGCAACAAATGTGTACGTAACCAAGGACTTAAATCTTTCTTTGCAAGAAAAATTAGAACAATATGAATGACTCTACTACAGAGGCTGAGGTAAGCCAGTTTTCTATTAATGACATTGCTGTAGGGAATGAAAACATAGAACAAGGTGACTCTTGCAGAACTTTTAGACCTAAATCTACATTCGGTCCACATTTATCTCCAGCATTACAAACTTTCCTCAAAAGCTGTGAAAGAGACTTGCATATTTTGGACAAAAATATAAGGGAAAATGGTTAACAAAATATAATCTTACAAAAGAGGAAAATATTGCACTTGAGAAACTGGGGTCAAATATAAATATCACCATAAAGCCTGCAGACAAGGGCAGCTCAATTGTGATTTTAGACACAGTGATGTATAACAGTGAGGTTAACAGACAGTTACAGAACACAGTTTTATAAAAAGGTTCCATCTGACAAAACACTTGTATTCTAAGGGGAAACTGCTGCTTATTTAAAACAAATTTCAGAATGGGGGAGGATCACAGATGAAACCTTAGAATACTTCATTGTAAAATACCCAGTCAAAGCTTGTTTTTTATTGCCTGCCTAAGATACATAAATGTTTGGTTAATCCCCCAGGACACCCCATTGTGTTAGGGAATGACTCCCTTACTGAGCCACAATCTAAATTTGTAGATTTCCACATTAGTGAACTAACCAAAAAAGAAATACCTTCCTACATCCGTGTTACAGGTGATATCCTTTCAGTCCTAGAAGATATAGAAATTCAGGAAACTAGCATGTTTGTCACTTTATATGTTGAGGCACTGTACTCTAATATACCTCGTATACCTCATGATGACATGCAGTATAGTCTGTGCCTTGTACTTTGTAACTGTTGTTTACCATTGCCATCTTTTATGGCCCAGGTTGTGCCTGAAAATGGTCCCTCAGATCAGTGCACCTACCTGCAATCAAAGACATAAATAAATAAAAATAAATAAAATGAAGGCCTTGATGCTATAAGGCATTTTTTGGATAAGCGAGAGAATAAGACACCCCCCACTGACAAGTTAGTAAAATTTACAGAGTTTATTTTAAAATGTAACACCTTCTTCTATCAGGACAGTCAAGTAATGAGCTGTGAACGAGCTTGGTACATCCAGCAGACCTGACCTTGGTTTGATTCTCACAACCTTCAGTTGTGTACTGTGTGACTCTGAGCAAGTCACTTAAACACCCAGTGCTCCCAGGTCACTCCTGAAAACAGGCACTTGTGCCTAGTGGGTCTTACTTGTGCCTAGTGGTCACCAAAGACTAAAATAAATAAATAAAAAATGTACAGCAAAAGGGAACAACCATGGGTACTAGTCTAGCACCAAATTTTGCAAACATGTAGTTAGACAAATGGGAGAAAGAGGTTGTAAGATCACAAGAGAAAAATCCATACCTGCACAGAATAGACATATACTGTCATTTTATTGATGACATACTTATAATATGGACTGGAACTGAGTTAGAATTGTTTGAATTGGTAAGATATCTTGAATCTAGTAACAACAACCTCAGGATCTCACTGTCATGTAGTATGTCACAAATCAGCTTCTTGGATCTAATCATAGCCAAAGATGGCAAAGGGGGCATAAAAATGGACATCTTTAGGAAACAAATGGATAGGAACACTCTGTTGCAAGCATCCAGCAACCACCCATACCGCATGATAGCAGTTCTCCTGAAACGTCAAGTTATATGTGACAAAAGAAACTGTACTGATATACACATGTATAACATCAGGGCTACAGAGCTGGAAACTAGGCTACAGGAGAGAGGGTACACTCACCACTTGATCTCCAGAATTAGAGAAGAAGTAGACACTATAGAAAAGTCTGAGGTCATGACCCCTAGGGATAAAAGGGAGAAAGGTGACTTAAGAATCAACTTTGTGGGGATCACGTGATGCGCATGGAGGAGTAGCTGCAGCTTGTCAGGGCTCCCGCTTCAATAACGTGAACCTGCTACTAAAATATATACTGCAGTGCAATTTTCCTTCTGTTGGGAAACCAAAGTTTATAGGAAGCACTAGGGCTCCTTTTGGAATCGGAGCTTTGCGGAATGCAGGCGTCGGATCAAGAGCTAGAAGCCTAGCGGCCACGCCGCAGTTCATCACCATCTGTGGAGGGAGAGGCATCGCCAGAGAAATATACGGCGACTTGTCTTCCACAAAGGATCGCTGTTTAAATTAGTGGGCTATGTCACAGAATTTAAGCCTGCGTTGATTCAACTTGCCCGTCGGGTAGCGGACACAGAAGCCAATTTCGTTGATTGAAAGATCTATGGAAAAGACGGGCCTACCCTGATTGAATGTAAGAGGGCACTAGCGAGGATGGAAGACCGCCTGGAGATCTCGAGGAAGAAGCAGGCGTAATAATTAGTGCTTTTAGGTCTCCCTGAGGAGAGGAAGGCCGAATACTGAGCAGTTCTTGCAGAAATTGCTGAGGAAAACGGTGGGGCCTTCACCTAACGGGCTGAGTACATAATGAGCTGGGCCATAGAGCCCTTAGGCGAAACCAGCTGCCTCTGACCCTCCCAGGCCTATTATCTTCAAGTTATTAAACTTCCTAGATCGGGAGCATATTTGAGGGAAACCAGAAAGTTGACAACGTTTCAATGGGAGAACAAGAAATTGAGAATGGTCCCAGATTTAACCTGGAAGATGAGACAGGCAGCAGTTAATTTCGACCCATCACCTCAAGCTTTGGGTGGCTGGAGTTCGTCATCGGATGCTCTATCCAGCTAAACTTGAGATTGCTACTAAGGATGGCACAAAGCGCTTCGACTCAGCCGACGAAGCTCTGTCAACGCTTAAAGGGCTGTTTCCAGATCTTTTTTCCAAGGGATGACGCTCTAATATTTTGGAAGTGCCAGAAGTTATAGTACATCATATGGGTTAAACCTCTAGTGAACTTTTAGATCGTGTTTACAATATAAGTTTGGACATTACTCCTTTATCATAAGCCTGCAAGTAATGGAGAGACTTTCGCCATGATATGAGACATTACTTTATTAAAAACTGTTATTCTTTTGGTTTGATTAGGGGTCTCGAATATAGAGTTGAACCCCTAATACAAAATTTTGAGATGCAGTGTTTGATTACTACCACAAGAGGGAGCTGTTGGCTCGTATATTCTATTTTTTTTATATATACATGGGCAAAGTTAACTACATGCCACCTTATTATCTGGACACTCGCAGCTCATTATTATTGTTCAGCTGTATGGATTGTGGGGACAGCGTCTCTCTTTATTTTTTCCACGTATGAGAAGTGTTATATGGGTGTAATGTGTAAAGGAGAGGGTGGTTGGGTTATCTGCTCTTTCCCTTTTCTCGCTACTCCCTCTAACCATTATTGGCTGTGCAGGAATCTATACTTAACTCTCTCCTGGCTTCTTCCCTTACTCTCAGAGGGATACATGGATTACATAAGCTATATCTGTATTTAGGGATGCTACAAACCTGGTTAAGGTTTTGCTGGGTTAAGAGTATCTTGGGGTTTTACATACCATAGCTCTGGTTAGAGACCTTAGTAGGTTAATACTCATTTTGGGTTATATCAGTGGCGGTGTTTTCTTAAGCCTTCCTGAAGGGGTGCTACTAAGGCCTCCCCCCCCTTTCTTCAGGTTTCTCTCTCTCCACTTTGGCTGACTATTGCACTATGTCTCATTACATGCGGTTTGAGCTGTTGAACCGTGGCAATTTCCACAGGTTCTCACCTTTATTATTAATTTTTTTCAGACTTTCCTAAATAAGGAGCGGGGTCCCCTGCCTCTAGGGCGCACCATGTACCATGGCTGGTGGAGTTGGCTTCTGGGCAAGAGGAGTTAGTTTTGGATGGGAGTGTGGATTAGTTATAACAAGATGGTGGGGGGGTTTGGGGTTATGTGGATGGGGCTTTGGGGTAGGGGGTATGGGGGTGCAGCTATCCAAGGTGTTACCTTAGAGAAGTGTGTTATTTTAAGAAGATGGTTTTCAGAATAAATATTTTGTCTTGGAATATTAAAGGGGGGAAGGACAATTGCAAAAAATTTATGATTTTGAATCATTTAAGTCAATATAATCCTGCTATAGTTTTGTTACAGGAAACTCATTTACTTTCTAACCGCTTATCTCATTTTAAGAAAAAATGGGTAGGGCAGGTTTTTGGAGCTGGGTTCTCCTCTAATAGTCATGGGGTTGCTATATTAGTTCGTGCGTGGATTCCGTTTACCCACTCGGAAATAATTTCAGAACCAAATGGGAGATATATTTTTGTCTCTGGCCGACTTTGGGGGTTGCAGCTGGTTTTGGGATCAGTGTATGGACCTAACGTGGAGACACCCTCTTTTTTGTTCATCTGGTTACGATTTTATCTTCTTTTAGAGAGAAGGTTATTATTTTAGGTGGTGACTGGAACTTAGTCCAGTCGACTAAGCTGGACCGCTCAGGATGTGGGAGTCAATCTTCTCCGCCCAAGTTGCACTGGTAGAGTTTGCTACGTCTCTGGGATTAATGGACCCGTGCAGATTATTCAACCCATCTACCCTGGAATATACTTTCTTCTCCCCGGTCCACAAATCCTATTCAAGGATAGACTTTTTCTTAGATAGCCAGCAATGTCTACCGGGTATACCTGAGACAGGAATGTTGCCCAGAGTGATTTCCGATCATTCCCCTATTAAAATGACTTGGGGTTTATCTGGTTCCTTACCAAGATCCTACTCTTGGTCACTTAACAATAATGTTTTAAGGGATCCTCAAACATTAGTTCAATTTAGAGTTTTTATCTAATACCATTGCAACTAATTGGGGCTCCATTAAAGCTGTCGACCAAATGTGGGCAGCTCTTAAAGTGGTATGGAGAGGGGAGCTAATCCGGTTGGCAACTATCTGGAAAAAGGAAAATAATAAGGAACTGGCTGATTGCTTAAATAAAATAAAGGAATTGGAGGTTATGGGAGAGGGGAGGAGATCAGAGGGACAAGAGCAGCAATTATGTACCTTAAGGACATGGTATTCTGGGGCTTCGAGGGAGAAGGTGATTGAGTCTGCTTCTAGAATTAAGGCCCTATACCTTGGCCAGGGCAGTAAGGCTGGAAAATTACTGGCCTGGCAATTAAAACAGAAAAGTGAAGCTAAATGGATAGCAGCACTTAGGCATCCCTCCTCAAAGGAGCTAGTAACAGATCCTGGAGGTATTCTAGAGATCTTTGTTGAATATTATAAAAGCCTTTACTCCAGCCGACCGCTCTCCTCTCAAGGCATAGCTAGTATGCAAGAATTTTTGCTTAATCTTTCCCTCCCCCAACTCTCAGAGGAATCCAAGCTAAGGCTGGTAACTCCTATATCAAGTGAGGAAATAGGGACAGCTATTGATTCACTCAAGATGGATAATGCGCAGGGCCAGATGGCTTTACACCTCTTTCTACAAGTTATTCAAACTCAATATTGTACCATTACTGAGCCAGCTCTATACCTTCTGGATTGAATAGGAATAGTTGATAAATCCTTTTGAGGCCAAAATAATATTGCTACCTAAACCAGGCAAGTCTCCGGAATTCGTGGAAAATTTCAGACCGATATCTCTATTAAATCTGGACGTTAAAATTTTTGCAAAAATTTTGGCCTTTAGGTTGAAACAAGTATGGTTGGAGCTTATTAGTCCGGAGCAGGCTGGATTTGTGGAGGGCCGCTCCTCTGCTGATCACTTCCGGAAGTTGTTTTATTTAATTTCTGCGTCTGATGACCCAGGGTTGAAAGCTTCCCTGGTCTCACTAGACGCAGAAAAAGCATTCGATCAGATTGAATGGTCCTTCATGTTTGCAGTTCTTACTGAATTTGGGATTCCAGATAGCTTTTTACACTGGGTCAAGATTCTCTACTCGATCCCACCTGCTAGAATTCAGTGCAATAACCTAATCTCAGCTGTCTTCCTTCTAGCAAGGGGAACTCGTCAGGGTTGCCCTCTATCTCCCTACTTATTTAATTTATACATTGAACCCCTAATCCGGCTTATCAAAAGGGACCATTTGACCCGAGGTATAACCATAGGTGACACTGAATATAAAGTGTCTGCATTTGCAGATGATTTACTATTACATATCCGGAGTACAACATCGTCGCTTCCACGTGTTTTGGACTTAATTTCTAGGTTTAGCGAGTTTTCTGGCTATAAGTTAAATATGTCTAAAACTACGTATACCCTCTCTCCATTTCTATATAGCAGTTGGGTTTTGTCTCTGGGCCTAAAGTGGCAAACAAATTCTCTCACATACTTAGGGATACAAATCTCTAAGGATTTAGAGGATTTAGCCAATTTAAATCTTAAACCCTACTAAAATCAGTCAAGGATGACCTGGAAAGATGGTCTAAACTACCGCTATCTTTTTCAGGGAGAATCAATACGATTAAAATGGTAATTTTACCTAGGTTTTTTTACCCTCTCTCAAATTTAAATATTTATCTCCCCAAATCTTTTTTTAAATCGATCCACAAACTCTGTTCGGTTTTTATTTGGCAAGGGAAACCCCCACGTAGGGCCTATTCTAAACTTTGTCAGCAGCGTAAGTCAGGCGGCCTACAGTTGCCTGATTTTTCCTTTATTACTTAGCGATTCATGTGTCCAGAACGGCTTGGAGGTCCGCTATTGAAGTAGCTTCCTGATCTGCCGTGGATTTTGCTTTCTCAAGAGTCTTGAAGTTAGATCTCGAATCTCTCCTATACACTTCATGGAAAAGTTCCTAAGAAGGCCAGGAACACCCCACTAGGCTGGGATGTTAAAGCATTATACCAGCTTTATTCTAATTTTAAAATAATTCCATTTTTTGACTTATCCCAACCTTTGTTAAAGAACCCCAATTTTACGATTGGTAATCAACCAATTACCAGATTTTTCCCATTACCTCAGCGTAAGATTCGCATCTCAGAGTTTTATTCTGGAAATTCCATGCTTTCATTACCAACCTCTCTATTAAATTCGAGTTAAACCCCAATCCTGTTGTGCTGGTGCAACTCCAAAGCAGTATTAGGTATCACATGGGTAAAGGTAAGTGCGGTCTCAAGAACAGGGGCTGTGGCTAAAGTTGGGTGAGATTATGGCATCAGGTAAGGCTATTTCTAAAATTTATAGGTATATCTCAAAAGAACTTGAACCAGCTGTGTCCCCAGTCCCCTGGCACTGGAAAGCTAATCTGTCTTTAGATTGGACTGCGACGGGAGAAAATATGGAGAGACTTGTATGTTTATACTAAGCAGGAGAGACTAAGGAGATCCAGTTTAAACTGCTCCATAATCTTTACCTCTCTCCAGCAAAGCTGAATCGATTAAATAGCTCATCCTCCCCTGTATGCAGCGACTGTCAAGACCCTTTAGCATCTACTTTGCATAAAATGTGGTCTTGTCCTAAAATACTTAGGTTTTGGAATCTGGTTAAATGCTGGGTAAGCTTATTCTGGGATTTGAATTCTTTTTTAACATTGAGGTCTGCATACTTGGGGTGTATACCCACATACCTCAGCAAACCCAAAGGTATCAAATGGCATTGATTTCTTTAGTTACTAAGTTATTGATATTAAGGCATTGGAGGGAGGAATGGTCTCCTTCTTTTCGTGAATGGTGGGAGGAACTTTTAAATACTTTATACGCAGAAAGGTCTGCATTTTCACTTCTCAACGCTACGGCTAAATTTAATAAGTGTTGGGGTGGATTTCTTCAATTCCTTAAAAGAAAGTATCATTCCTGTACTTGGACTTCCCCCGCTTAAATGTTTGAGATAGCTTGAGAACCAGATATTGCGGGATATAAGAATGAGGGTGGCTCTGATCTCCCTCCCTGGTGTCCTCCTTTTTGCCTCCTTCCGACTTTTGGGTCTGATTTCTTTATGTCTTTTTCCCTATTACCCTACGTAGTTAGGCATCATCAATAATACACTTTATGTATGATTGGTAATTATGTCAAGGCACCTTGTTGGATAGCTGCACGGGGTGGGTAGGGGGGTAGGGATTTCTTTTTCTTTTTTTCTTCTCTCTTTGTTTTTTGTTTTTTTGTTAGCTTTTCTTTCCCATTAAATAATAGATTGTTACGACTTCTTTTGATTCTGTGGAGATCATAATGGATTTCATGTTCATCTGGAAGGCCTATCATGTATTCTGTATGTTTGTTGGTAACAATCATCAATAAAGTGCAATTATTTGCAAAAAAAAAAAAAAGAATCAAGTTTGTCACCACATACAGGTATAATGCCCAATCTGCAGAAGTTGATAAAATCATTAGAAAACATTGGCATTTCATGAGATTAGATCTCCGACTACAAGATTTGAGCACAACCCCCCTAGAATGGCACACAGGAAGGGTAAGAACCTACAAGACATTCTAGTCAATTCAGTTCAGTCTAAAAAGGAATCACCAAGAATGTGGCTACCAAACAGGCTGGATGGCTGCTATAAATGTGGAAACTGCAAATTCTGTGCAAATGTTAAAAACACCAAAGTTTTCCGCAACCCCAAGAGTGATAGGGAAGCCAACGTTTGGGGCTTTACTACATGTGCCACTGAGGGGGTTATTTATATGGCAACCTGTATGTTTAACTGTTTTTACACAGGTAAAACCAAATGCCAGTTTAAACAGCGTATTGGTGAACATCTTAGGGCCACTGAAAATGGAGACCCAAAAAATGCCATTGCTGTGCATGTCATCAAAGCGACAAATAAACAGGAGCACACTATCAGCTTTGTGGGCATAGAATAATCCATAAAAAACCCACAGGAGGTAATTATGACAATGTTCTCCTTAAAAGGGAACAATATTGGATTTTCTCCACAGGCAGTATGAATACACCAGGGCTTAATGACAAGATAGAAATAAAACCTTTCTTGAGAAAATGAACCTGAAAATGCCCCCTTCCCGTAAATATGCAAATGTGATCAACCACTGAATGTAACTATGACTGTGTTGTGTAATAGCAGGAATGGTGCATTGCTCTATGAATGTTTTTAAATCATGTGTCTGTGTTGTATATCCTATGCTATTTATATAGTTGCATTTTTTTACCTTTCACACTGTCACTTTAAATGCCTGGCTACTTAACAGTATTCCATCTCTTGACTTGTCATTTCCATGATTAGGCGCCATGGGGCGTGAAACGCATTAGGAAGACTTCCTGATTTGTAAGCAGGGAGGGGGCCTGTTTGGAGGAGAGTTTTTCATGTGTGTCTGCACTTTTTGGAAAAGAATAAAGAAAGCACTTCTGGACACAAAAGCAATTGACTCCAAGTAAGTTCTTTCACACTAACATTATACAGAGGTGGAATCTTTGCCATGAGTGATGGTTATCCTTGTGTAACCCCTCACTCCTGCCTTTTTAGCAAAACGACAGGTGGCATGCTGTTGAAGCTGACAGCAGTACCTGGTGGGGACTGGGTTCGGGGAGGATGAGGTTACTCGGCACAGGGGGACCTAGGTTTGGCTACTCTGAACAGGGGCACCCAAGTAAATCCGAAAACAGGAAGCAATAACTGTAATGTCCAGAACCAGGAATGGGATTCTTCAGTCTGGCTTTTATTCACATCCAAGCTGAACAAACAAAGCATAGACGGACCCCATGGGGCTACATTTCCTGGTAATGCAGATCAGAGACAACAGAACACTTTATCACTACTTCCATCCCTCAGGCTCTAAATCCACCAGGCACACAGCCCGGACTTGCACGCAGCTTTGGGTACACAGCCTGACTTGTACACACTTGGGTTTTCCCCACTGGCCAGGCTCCCCCGCCGGCCACTTGATCCGCGGACCATTGGAGGAATGAACCAATTATCCTGTTGTGGCTCCCCAAACCACACTAGAGTCTTCAACTCCTAGAGAGAATTTTCCTTACAATCCCATGTCTGGGTACTTCCTTCATCACTGGCCAAGTCCCTGAGGCAAAGTAGAAATCCACAGAAGAAATCCGTAGAGGTGGACCTGGTCACTAAAGATGGGGGGCCACCCACCTCCAGCTCCCACAGCCCAAACCCAGCCATTTCCCTGGAAACTGAACAATTCCTTTACTGAAAACTTGCAAATGTAGATTCTGGGTAGACGTCTGTCACATCTCCTCTACATATTATTTGCATCCCAACAAGGTCTGGACTTGAACATACTTTTACTTTGCTTAGCCCATTACTCTAGACTTCCCAATATTTAGTAGTTCAATCCCCACATTGTCACACAAGTCCCAGGATGAAAAACATAGGCCCTTTTAGCAAGAGCAAACCCTCATCCTCACGTTGCAGGTGCCCCACAGGCAACTCACAAATCTTCTTTTCTCCCAAATAAACACTGGAACACATAGGCAGCTTTTCCTTCACAAGCAGAACTAGGGGGTTGCCCTAGGAATCTGCAGGGAATCCTTTCTTGTCCCCCGCCAGAGGGAAGGGGCACTGAGACCCGAAAACAGCGGTCTACACCACTTCAGTAATCTTCTGTGTCTCTCTTTAAGGTGGAGACACACACCCTATTACTTAAAAGTAGCCCTCTGTCATGGCTGAGGCTCCTAGAGCCTTCACTGAGCTGCTTTACCAGCAAGCTCCCAACTTCTCACTTCACTGACTCACACTCACTGAAGACTGACTCAAGACTGACTTCAAAACTCCCAACATTCTAACTCCCTTTGCTGCAGATTCCAATGTGGCTCATGCAGCTGCGATAGTTCTATTGGTGATGTCATCCCTCAGTCTCAGCTGAGATTGAGAACAGAGTGAGACAGTGTGAAACCCATTTAACTGGAGTTTCACAATCTGCCTTCCCTGCCTACCACTAGGTCTTACTGGGATTCTAGTAACCCCAGGTAACAAGGGGGTTACACTCGCCCTTGACCAGGAAAATGAGTGTCCACAGTCATTATTCACCCGGCCTTAGGCCATCCCACCTTATGTGCTACCTGCTGGGGGGGTGATTAGGCCCCCTCCTACCATGTGCAAGCACAGGCAGGCAACACTAAGGGCCTAGAGGCCTTTAGCTGACATATCAGCCTCTACACTATCCACTTACTATGGACACCTAGTGGCTCTGGTTGAACCATCCAGAGCATAGCCCTGTTAGATCAGCACTGCGGTCCCTACTGCAGGTCAGGGCCATAGCCTGTCTATCCCCTTAACTCTCTAGGGAAAACCTATCTGCCTTTAACTTAATACCCCAGAAACAAAAACAACCCAGGGACCTCCCCGACCTTGGGCAACCTGCAACCACACACCATTAAAATACCACATTACTGCCTCCTCCCTACCCCCACAACCACACCTGTGGAAGGAAAGGGTTAATACAGTAACATCAACCATAACAACACAGTACTTTAAATTTCTATTCACTAAAGTACTAATGAGGAACTCCGATGAGCCCCTCCTCCTCTTATTGTTTTCTCTTCTGTCTTCCCAGGAACACCTGTAAGAAAAAGAAAGACAACACACACTCTCCTAATCTGCATACACAGTCTACCTAAACCCCTACCATCAAAACACTGCAGAATCCCAAAAAGATTTTTTAGAAAAAGGTAGAAAAACAGTATTTACATTAGAAAAACAGCAACATTATTTACAATCCACAATTGGGGGGATGGAGTGCCCTAAAAGTCCCAACTAGTGACCACAATGCCCGAAGGCTAGTCCAATAAAGAGTCTCTCCTGGGCTGGAGCCCGGTGAAGCACAGTTCTATCAGGCCAAAGTCCCGAAGTGGAGAGTCTTTGTGGACAGTTCACACATTTTGAAGTCTGCTAGTGTAGGGTGTGTACTGCAATGTTATAAAGATAGAAAAGTTCGGACTTACCAGCCACTTGTAGAATGGAAATTTTGAGACCGACCTGCACCTCTGACGAAGGCTCTCCCTGGCAGCATTTCTTCCGATACAGCTGGGCGGACATCTTCTGGGAACCACAGGAGGGCACATCTGGGAACAGCTGGGGTGATGTCATCTCTGGAGATGGAACCTTAGAACAGGAACAAAAAGAAAACAGCTGGTCCAACGTCATCCGATTACCAGGCGATGAACAGGATACAGCTGGGTTGGTGTCCTGTCTGGATCTGAAATCATCTGGTGGGCCAGTCGATGGTTTCTGGAAAGGCCAGTACACTGTAGACTGATGAATGTGGGGCACCTAGTCCTGGATGTCCATATTGGCGGATCAATAAAGGCACTTCACAGTCTGGTGTGGCAGTACTGACTACCACTGCTCGGTTTTCCATTTTGTAGGCACGGGCATATTTGCTGGGAGGTCCTTGCACTGAGGCCAATAGTACCCAGGGGTCAGGAGCTTGAATTATTACCCCGTCTGGGCGCACATAACTCACACAGTGGGAGATTTCACATCCCTCTCCATCCACTATTCTCACTCTGTCTATAAACAGTGTCCTGCCTCTCTTCCACTGGGTATACTTTTCGTGGAACAGTCTATTCTTTACATGCTTGTTGGCCCCAGGATGCACACTTTTCATGGCTTCATCCCAGATCCAGGATTTCCTGCAGTTCTCAATCTCCTCCCAGACTTTCTGAGGAAAGGTAAGAAAGGTCATACCATAGATCTCATTTGCCTTTCTACGAACCAGTCTCTCCTCTTTACTTGCTTTGGTCAATCTGAGACCACTGGCCTGGCTTGGGGGTGGCCAGTCCTGGTTCTGTCAGCTATGCATCCTTAAAGAAATTAGAAATGGATCCCTGACTTCTTTCTCTTGGAAGCCAGGTCAGTGCATCATCACTTTCTTCCATGAATTCCTCCGAGGCAAGATCTTGAGGCTATGTAGCCATTCCTTTTTCACAAGGCCACATACTGTAGGTTCCCCCTCATCTTCCTCTTCACTGAGGAGCTGAGCCCAGGAGCGAGCAGTCATTCTCACTCCTGAGACTATCCACTCATCACTAGGTGCAAAGGTCGACACCTCCCATTCAAAGGCCTCCCGCATCTCATCTTCACCTAAGAGACTTGGGCTAGGCCCCCCGCTCCAGGGGTCTATTGATGCTTTATCCGAACTTTCTTTCTGGGATCCAGCATCCGAAACTTCAACTTCTGGTTCTGTCTCTAACTCTGCACCCTCTAGCTTTGTGCCACACTCCCCTGAGGGGCCTTCCTCCACAGGCTCCTCCTGGTGCTGTGTGCTGCCAACTGCAGATTCCTGAACCTTTGTCCATGTGGGAGCCAAACGAATTTGAGGCGCTTTATACAAGCCATATTTTTCTAAGCATCCAGCACAGTGAGGAATCATGAAGACGTCCCTTCCAGCTCTCAAGTATATTTGACATACATGCACTGGATAACCAGGAACCGCCACATGAGGAGGTAGTTGCCCTCCATAGTACCACTTTTCAATATGCCTCAGTCTATTCACTGCTGCTGTTACTGCAACCCTGGCATGATCCTGGTAACAAGCTGGTCCTGAGGGCATAACTGCAGAAAAATAAACAAAAATTCACTGTAACTGAAAATCCCACTTTATTGAACACACTCTTTAGTTGTAAAATGGCTCCTCTGCTGCTGTGTTTACTTTACTACCCCACCCTGTAATGGCGGCAGCAGCACTCCTGTGCATCAACATTCAGAATCTGGGTCAAGCCACTGCGCACCCGATTTACACAAACCACTGATAACTTTTGCTCAAACTGCACAACTTGCTCTATTCTTGCTTTAAACACATTTACAGGATTTTCCACGGACTTTTTACATGCTGGAAACATTTATTTGATTCACAGTCCCTTACAGCTTCAGGTTTTTAGCACAGGATTGCCTGTATAACTAGTGCTGTACTTTGGCTACAACCCACAGTCTCTCTCTGGCTTCAAACTTTAAACTGAGGCTGAATTCATTACTATGCACACAGTCAACGGCTTAACCCTTCACACCGATGCGCCACTTTCGTGGCGCATTTCAGCATTGTTTATATTTGAATCAGCTGACTTAGAAGCCTCGAAAACTTGCTGTTTAATTTTGTTCCAAAGTGTAGTAAATCAAATTAAATTTCAGTTGCAAACAACAAAAAACTGATCTGGGCATTATTTTTTGAAACACTTAAGTTTATTTCAGCACTAAACTTAATATTTGTTATGCTTGTCGAAACCGGAAGTGCCTCGGAGCGATCAGGAATTTGAAAAATGCCAGTGGCATTTCTAAAGTATATTTTTATTGCTCCTTTGATTAGCAGTGAAAGTATCTATGGTCTTGAGCCTTACTGAGTGCCACCAAAATAAATAAATGAATGAAATTTGTACACCGCATGTTACAAGGAACTGCACACCACATCAATGAGTGGACAACCAGATGTGATCCCTGTTCTTTTCCTAAGATCATACAAGCCTTCCACACGTGTCATCCTTCTACAAAATGAGGTGGTGAGTGTCAGAATTCTACGGTGCTATTGATTTTATCTTTTTTCTTGAGCTCTGTCTTCCAGTACCTCCATCGGTTCCTGCAAGTTTATTTTTGAAAGAGCATACAAGCCCTCTACACGGCCACTAGACCTGCATTGTGATCACCCTCTTGTTACTGCTTCTCTTTTCCCACCATGACTGGTGATGCTCTGTCTGCGAGTGTATTCCGTAAGGACGTCTACATACCCTCGCACGCCCAATTTACTGTATTGCAATTCCCTACCGTTTCTCTTTTTCTACTTGGACTGGTGATCGCTGTTTGCAAGTTTATTTAGTACGAGCATGAGCAGTTACCCGCCACCATCCTTCCCGCTGTATCCTTGTACAAAATGAGCACCACTACATCTACTGTGGTATTTTGCCTTGACCTACAATATCACTTCACTGCTACTCTTTTTTCCACCCCATGACTGGTGATGCTGTCTTCCAGTACCTCCACGAGACTTCTCTCGATTATGATGCCCTGAAAGTTTATTTGTTGAATTTCATGATTGTGCAAACAATACATTACTCTGTGATCAAAACACCCCCCTTCAGATTAGATAAGGTATGTGAGCCTGGCTGATCTGCATAGTAGGAATTTGTTTTAGCATGTAGGAAAATAAAATATAAAAGATATTGGTGAATGGGTAGTGCTAGAGAGGGGATGTTGTTGTCATACCTTTTACTGCTTGTTATCTGAAGGGGTTGCTTTGCACAAAACACATAATGCATTTTGCACTGAATACACACTGTACTATAAATATATTCTGCTAAAATGATTTGTATGGAAACTGTATTTTTATCATCAATGCTTGCCAAGATAAAATTGTGTTAATGCACTTGGAGCTACTGCCTAATTGAGACTGCAATGAAACCCCAAAGACAACCATGACCCACATGTGTGAGAATCATATCTGTGTACACCTGTGTGGCTCTAAAACATGCAAAAAATATTGTGCACCCCAGGCTGGCACGTTATAGTTTGTGGCTTAGTAGCAAATACAAATCTAGTAAAACACACAATTGACTATTGACTCTTGACCTATAAAAATCATATTCTCAATGCCCTTCTCTCTTTTCCTCTCCCTCCCTCCTCTTCTCCCTTCCTCCCTCCCCTCCCTCTCTCCTTTCTTTCTACTGCTTTTCTTTTTCCTCTAATCTTGTTCTCTTTTATTTTACAGGTCTGACAGTATGAGGGCTCCTACCTTATTAGATAAGTATACATGTTTTCTATCATGTCTCTATTTCTCTGTATCACAAGAGCTGCAGATTCTTTGTGACCTGTTTCTAATTTTTTAATTTTACAGGTACCTTGTAGTTACCTCTTACAACCTCGGCATTCTGAGGCAGGTAAGTCCATTTGTTTTACCTATTATTGGCTGGTGGACTGTAAATGGTGGCTGTGAGTGATGCAATCATAGCTAAGCACACCATATAGTCTTTTTTTGTATTTTGGTTTGTACCTCATAGTATAATTCCTGATCTGGGTTGTTATCACATTGTTTTTTTCCTCATTGTCATGTTTTTGTCGGTCCATACCACTATTTTCCCAGCCATGCCACTACATAGAAATAAAAGGCTTTCTGTTGTGGATGCAGTGGGACCTGGGCTACTACAAATGACCCTGTATGGACCGAATCGAGACCCCAACAGGACACCGGAGGTACACAAGCATTACAACTGTGGTGTAAAAATGGCCTGCAATTCAGGTCTGATCACCCCTGCGGACCTCCAAAAATACAAAATCTAGGTTTCTGTAAGCCATGCACATCAATTGACAGTGCACAGGTACCAGGCAGTATAAAAAAGTGTGATCTGGGTTATTTTCACATTGTTTGTCGAGCATTGTTGTGTTTTCTGTTGGTCCATAGCACTAAACTCAATTCAGGGAAAACACTGAAATGAGGCCTTTTTTTCCCTAAAACCCATTTTCTCAGCCATGCCACTACATAGAGATGAAAAGTTTTTTGTTTTGGATGCAGTGGGACATGGGCCACTACAAATGACCCTGTATGGACCGAATCGGGACCCCAACGGGACACCGGAGGTACACAAGCATCACAACTGTGGTGTAAAAATGGCCTGCAATTCAGGTCTGAGCACCCCCGCGGACCTCCAAAAATACAAAATCTAGGTTTCTGTAAGCCATGCACATCAATTGACAGTGCACAGGTACCAGGCAGTATAAAAAAGTGTGATCTGGATTATTTTCACATTGTTTGTCGCCCATTGTTGTGTTTGTTTTTTGGTCCATAGCACTAAACTCAATTCAGGGAAAACACTGAAATGAGGCCTTTTTTTCCCTAAAACCCATTTTGTCAGCCATGCCACTACATAGAGATGAAAGGTTTTTTTGTTTTGGATGCAGTGGGACCTGGGCCACTACAAATGACCCTGTATGGACCGAATCGAGACCCCAACGGGACATCGGAGATACACAAGCATCACAATTGTGATGTAAAAATGGCCTGCAGTTCAGGTCTGATCACCCCTGAGGACCTCCAAAAATACAAAATCTAGGTTTCTGTAAGCCATGCACATCAATTGACAGTGCACAGGTACCAGGCAGTATAAAAAAGTGTGATCTGGGTTATTTTCACATTGTTTGTCGCCCATTGTTGTATTTTTTGTTGGTCCATAGCACTAAACTCAATTCAGGGAAAACACTGAAATGAGGCCTTTTTTTTCCCTAAAACCCATTTTCTCAGCCATGCCACTACATAGAGATCAAAGTTTTTTTGTTTTGGATGCAGTGGGACCTGGGCCACTACAAATGACCCTGTATGGACCAAATCGAGACCCCAACGGGACACCGAAGGTACACAAGCATCACAACTGTGGTGTAAAAATGGCCTGCAGTTCAGGTCTGATCACCCCTGCGGACCTCCAAAAATACAAAATCTAGGTTTCTGTAAGCCATGCACATCAATTGACAGTGCACAGGTACCAGGCAGTATAAAAAAGTGTGATCTGGGTTATTTTCACATTGTTTGTCACCCATTGTTGTGTTTTTTGTTGGTCCATAGCACTAAACTCAATTCAGGGCAAACACTGAAATTAGGCCTTTTTTTCCCTGAAACCCATTTTCTCAGCCATGCCACTACATAGAGATGAAAGGTTTTTAGTTTTGGATGCAGTGGGACCTGGGCTACTACAAATGACCCTGTATGGACCGAATCGAGACCCCAACGGGACACCGGACGTACACAAGCATCACAACTGTGGTATAAAAATGGCCTGCAATTCAGGTCTGATCACCCCTGTGGACCTCCAAAAATACAAAATCTAGGTTTCTGTACACAAGCATCACAATACAATTCTGTACAATCACAGGTTGTGACTTGCCATAGCAAATGCTTATTTTCTCATCAACTGTCTTGTACTTGTACAAATACTTGTTAGCCATGATAAATGTTTCATACCTCAGAACTTTTCAGCCTTTGAAACTCACAGTGATTTACTTGTCTTCTTCCTTTCCCATCATTTAGTCATCTGAATTGCTGCACAGATTTCCTGTGAGCTTCTAGAATTGCTTCCTGATTATCCCCCTCCCCCTAAAGTCATCTGCTCTCTGTCTCTCTCTCACTCTCTGTGTCTGCCTCTCTTTCTCCCTCTGCTGGTTTGACTGTGATGCAGCACAGATAAGTGGTTTGTTTTTTAAGTTATATTCATAATAATAATGAGAATAACAATGGTTTGTATGGTACATATTTTTTCAATACCTATATTTCAGTGACTTTCAGTGTAACCCCAGGAAACAGTTTTATTTGTCCATTGATTCAAAGTATTTGGTAAACAATCTGTAGTCTGTCAGACAATAGTACCTCAGACAGATTTTGAATAATTGTTTATAAAAATACAAAAATGACATCAAGAAAGTCACTAAAGACGGCTAATGAGGCATTGGAGGATATTTTTAATGACAGTGATGATCCAGCCTCAAGTGACAGCAGCAGTAGTAGTTTGGATTCAGATACTGAGGTAATGTGGCCATCACTCAGGAATATAAAATACAGGACACAGGAAACAGAATGACAGAAAAAACATGTTTGGTGGTGTCTTCGGTGCCAACAGATGATCATGTTCTGGGTGCTACACATACAAGGATGGTAAATAAGAAAATGTCATCCAAATGTACAACACCTTCACTGTCTGTGGCAACACCTTTGTGTAGCAGTAATGTCATAACACATAGAAGAAGAAAAAAAATTTGTGGAGCTAGTGCTAGTGTTGAGAACATTGATGAAACACAAATGAATAAAACCAATCACATAAATCAGAGTAAAACAAATGACAACCTTTCAAGACAGAAAAAGAGCAAAAAACCCCAGGCTCATACTCACTTACAAGCAGCACATGAGCAAGAAAATCTGAGTGATGAAGATTACAGTCCATCAGCAAAACAAAGCAAACATGTTGTCCAAACAGGAAGCAGTAACAGAAAAACCAAAACAGCACCAAAAAAAAACTGTTTTAGTGACTCTTCTGAAACCGAATGGTCACGCACATTGACAGATACATGTATCATTCCGTTTTGTCTTCCTATCGGTGTGATTCACCGCTTCACAGGTGAATTTACTGAAGCTGCATGCATGTCAAGATTTTTTTCTGAAGACATATACAAGAAGATTGCGGCTCGAACAAATTCGTATGCTGCTGCTGTGAGAAGTGCAAAACCTGAAAAACATAAAATGCCTTGGGAGCCAACAAATGCAGAAGAGATGAAAGCATACATTGGATTATGCATAATCATGGGCATTGTACACCTGCCAAGATTATCGATGTATTGGTGCTCTGAGAAATTTATTAAACAACCAGATGTCAGTCAGATCATGACAAGAGACCGCTTCTGTATGCTTGGAAGATACCTGCATGTGGAACAGGACATCAGTGATGTAGGTATTGGTGGCTCAGTTCCTAATGACAAGCTTAGTAAAGTAAGGAATTTACTTGACATGATAGTACCAAAGTTTTTGACTGAATATGCATGTGACAAGGAGCTGACTATTGATGAGGCAATGGTTCCATACAAAGGACGCCTTTCATTTGTACAGTATATGGAAGCTAAGCCCCAGAAATGGGGATTGAAAGTATGGGTACTTTCTGAGGCCAAATCTGGGTACATTTCGAACTTACAAGTGTACACCGGGAAACATGTGATTGAAACTACAGAGGCAACAGACACAACACTTCCTACAAGAGTTGTCTTAACATTGACAGAAAAACTAACAAATACGTATCACCACCTGTACATGGACAATTACTATACAAGTCGAGAGATACTGAGGATGCTTTTGACGAAGGGACTGTATGGATGTGGCACTATCCGTTCAAACAGAAAAGACTTCCCGGAGGACATCGTAGCATCCAAACAAGAAGTTAATAAAATGGAACGTGGCGATATGGAATGGAGAACTAATGGACCATTGCTGGCCACTGGTGGTATGATAAGAGGCAGTATACTGCTTGTCATTGATCCACAATCCACATGATGGCAGAGGCATTGCCAACTGTGGACCGGTGCAGAAAGACAGCACTGCTGTGGCTCTACCTTGTCCTGCACCACTTGTGGATTATATGAAGCATATGAGGGGAGTTGATAGAGGAGATCAAATGATCTCACTATACAACATCTGTCGCCGGGCAAAGAAATGGTGGAAGCGACTGTTTGGTTACATTATTGAATGCTGCCTTCTGAATGTTAACATCATTTATAAGTCACATTGCAGAGAAAGTAATATGGACACAGATGCAATGTCACACAATACATCATCCAGAAGCAGAGACTATTTGTCATTTAGACTCGCTGTGGCACGAAAACTCATTGGAGTGTTTAGTTCCAGAAAAGTGCCCGGAAGGCCATCAGTTATACCACGCCCAGATCGTATGATGAATGCAACACACATGCCAGTAATCAGTGAGACAACCCAGTAGTGTTTTGTCTGCAATGAGACAAGGAAAAGAGAGGGAAAGGACCATTGTGAGGGAAGACACAGGTCTCGTTTTGCCTGTAAACAATGTAGTGTACATCTGTGCCTTTCAGCAGAAAGAAACTGCTTTGAGAAATACCACACTGTGATGAACTACTGGCAATGACAAGGCAAGTAGATATTCAATTTCTGTAACATTTTTTTTAATGACTGTTTGGCCCCTTCCTATCCCATTCAGCACAGATTCACAGGTATATTGATGTGAATTTCTCAGCTGAATATGTTTCATATGTTTTTCTAACTGTACTTCTTTTCAATTCTTTTACAGTCTATGAATCTGCATTGCCCATGGAAGCATAATGACAAACAACAGTCCAACTTCATCAAATTCAGTCCTGGCAAAGGAATGTGTCAGTTTGTACAGAGTTAGCACCGGCTGGTGCATCACCAGAGACTGATGATAAAAAAAGTAACCAAATAGCAAAATGTTTTCTGTCCATGTCCATATCCAGTCATAGTTGTAGAGTATTAATAATGTTATTCTTTCATGTTATTCAAAATTAGGAATAAATAACAATGTTAAAAAAATGTCATTCACATTTGTTGTGTCCATTTTGTGATCAAAGTTGTGTTGTTTGTGCTCTGGTAGTGTGACGTGGGGGTCTCATGTTGGTCAATACAGGCCCAACTGATATACCCCAGTCAATCCAGCACCCAAAACAGGAAGCCTTAGGCCTCTACCATGTAGCACTGCTGAGAAAATGAGTTTTAGGTGTAGAAAAGCCTGAATTTGATGATTTCTAAGAGTTGTGTTGAGGGCTGTAGACTAACAAAAACACACGACAATGTGTCACAAACTCAGTGATACCTACTCAGATCATACTTTTTCATATAATTTGGTGTGAGGTTGTCACCCTGAGTCATGCCTGAAGTACCCAGACCTACATTTGGAATTTTACTGACCAACAGGGGACGCCAGAACATGATTTTGACACCTTTTTATGATCAAAGTTGTGTTGTTTGTGCTCCTGTAGTGTGACGTGGGGGTCTCATGTTGGTCAATACGGGGTCAACTGTTATACCCCAGTCAATCCAGCACCCAAAACAGGAAGCCTTTGGCCTCTACCTTGTTGCACTGTTGAGAAAATTAGTTTTAGGTGTAGGGAGGCCTGAATTTGATGATATCTGAGAGTTGTGTTATGGCTGTAGACTAACAAAACACACGAGAATGTGTCACAAACTCAGTGATACCTACTCAGATCATACTTTTCATACAATATGGTATGGGGTTCTCACCGTGAGTCATGTCTGAAGTACCCGGACCTACATTTGGTATTTTACTGACCAACAGGGGGCACAAGAACTTGATTTTGACACCATTTTGTGATCAAAGTTGTGTTGTTTGTGCTCCTGTAGTGTGACGTGGGGGTCACATATTGGTCAATACAGGGCCAACTGTTATACCCCATTCAATCCAGCACCCAAAACAGGAAACCTTAGGCCTCTACCATGTTGCACTGCTGAGAAAATGAGTTTTAGGTGTAGAAAGGCCTGAATTTGATGATTTCTAAGAGTTGTGTTGAGGGCTGTAGACTAACAAAAACACACGACAATGTGTGACAAACCATGTGATACCTACTCGAATCATACTTTTTCATACAATATGGTGTGGGGTTCTCACCGTGAGTCATGTCTGAAGTACCCGGACCTACATTTGGTATTTTACTGACCAACAGGGGGCACCAGAACTTGATTTTTGACACCGTTTTGTCATCAAAGTTGTGTTGTTTGTGCACCTGTAGTGTGACTTTGGGGTTTCAGATCAGTCCATGCAGAATTTGTTTTAGTAGACCATGTCACACTGTATCAAATATAGAAAACCTTTTGTCTCTATCCGTGGCACTGCTGAGAAAATTATTTTTTTACGCAACATGCACTATATATTAATATTCTAACTGAAAAAAATATAGTTGTGTGGGGGTTAACAGACTGCACTTGCTGGCAGGACTTGACACAGTCGTTACTTGCAAAACGACTACACTGCTGCACACACATTTATATGGCATAGGGCAGAAAATCATTGTTTGAGCAGTTTCTAGTTTGTTACTTACTGTTATCAGTAGCAGTTTGCTGCGATGGGGAAAAATGGCCTGCAGCCAGTTCTTGGAGGCCTCAGAACAGAAACGGGAGGGCAGTCCTACCGATCGTCTTTTCAACCACCACTCTTGCAATTTCAACGATCGATTAGTGGGTTGAGCCCAATTTTAAACAAGAAAGTCTAATTTTTGACAAGTTTACAGTGATTTTAACACTCCGCGATGCTCCTCCACTGCCAGTACACGCACTCCACTCACACTCCCTCTTGAATGCTGGGGCAGTCACTGTAGAGCTGGCTGAGGGACAGGACTGATCTCAGCCTGACCAGTCACACAGCGCCATGCAAATGAGCCTCTTCTTCCTCACGAGGGCTCTTCTCCTCACGGCGATCGTCGAGTAGGCAAATTCAAACTGCAGAATGCAACTTTTTTTTCTTTACCAACTGACTCCACGGCGGGAGCCCATTCCAGCCATTTAACATAGCCATTACACCTGCAAGTCTTTCATACTTTCAAAAAGCATTTCCAATGTCCAGGGCACAATTTTCCTGTTGCTACCCCTAGTCTTCCACACTTTTCTTTACAACAGTTTATTTTAAGAGCATTTCCAATGTCCAGGGCACAATTTTCCTGTTGCTACCCCTAGTCTTCCACACTTTTATTTACCACAGTTCATTTTTAAAGCAGGCAAAAACGCTGTAAACAATTGTGATGCAGGACAAGGGCACATTCTTTGGCTTTACTGCTCCTTGGTAAACAGTTGGCAATTTTAAACAGCAGCACAAGATTCACAGCAACACACTAGGGAAATTGCTTCAGCTTTTTGGGCTACCCACTGCCAGATAGCCAAAACGCTAGCCCCCTTTCCCAAGCACCTTCCTTCCCAGAACAAAATCCAAAGCGGTGCCTCCATTTTTGTAACCCCTCGCCCCTGCCTTTTTAGCAAAATGACGGGTGGCATGCTACTGAAGCTGACAGCAGTACCTGGTGGGGACTGGGTTCGGGGAGTATGAGGTTACTCGGCACAGGGGGACCTAGGTTTGGCTACTCTGAACAGGGGCACCCAAGTAAATCCGAACACAGGAAGCAATAACTGTAATGTCCAGAACCTGGAATGGGATTCTTCAGTGTGGCTTTTATTCACATCCAAGCTGAACAAACAAACAAAGCATAGATGGACCCCCATGGGGCTACATTTCCTGGTAATGCAGATTAGAGACAACAGAACACTTTATCACTATTTCCAGCCCTCAGGCTCTAAACTCACCAGGCACACAGCCCGGACTTGTATGCAGCTTTGGGTACACAGCCCGACTTGTACACACTTGGGTTTTCCCCACTGGCCCAGTTCCCCCGCCAGCCACTTGATTCGCGGTCCATTGGAGGAATGAACCAATTATCCTGTTGTGGCTCCCCAAACCACACTAGAGTCTTCGACTCCTAGAGAGAATTTTCCTTACAATCCCACATCTGGGTACTTCCCTCATCACTGGCCAAGTGCCTGAGGCAAAGTAGAAATCCACAGAAGAAATCCATAGAGGTGGACCTGGTCACTAAAGATGGGGGGCCACCCACCTCCAGCTCCCACAGCCCATACCCGGCCATTTCTCTGGAAACTGAACAATTCCTTTACTGAAAACTTGCAAATGTAGATTCTGGGTAGACGTCTGTCACATCTCCTCTACATATCATTTGCATCCCAACAAGGTCTGGACTTGAACATACTTTTACTTTGCTTAGCCCATTACTCTAGGCTTCCCAATATTTAGTAGTTCAATCCCCTCATTGTCACACAAGTCCCAGGGTGAAAAACATAGGCCCTTTTAGCAAGAGCAAACCCTCACCCTCACGTTGCAGGTGCCCCACAGGCGACTCACAAATCTTCTTGTTCTCCCAAATAAACACTGGAACACATAGGCAGCTTTTCCTTCACAGGCAGAACTAGGGGGTTGCCCTAGGAATCTGCAGGGAATCCTTTTCTGCCCCCCGCCAGAGGGAGGGGGCACTGAGACCTGAAAACAGTGGTCTCCACCACTTCAGTAATCTTCTGTGTCTCTCTTTAAGGTGGAGACACACACCCTATTACTTAAAAGTAGCCCTCTGTCAGGGCTGAGGCTCCTAGAGCCTTCCCTGACCTGCTTTACCAGCAAGCTCCCAACTTCTCACTTCACTGACTCACACTCACTGAAGACTGACTCAAGACTGACTTCAAAACTCCCAACGTTCTAACTAACTCCCTTTGCTGCAGATTCCAATGTGGCTCATGCAGCTTCGATAGTTCTATTGGTGATGTCATCCCTCAGTCTCAGCTGAGACTGAGAACAGAGTGAGACAGTGTGAAACCCATTTAACTGGAGTTTCACAAGCTGCCTTCCCTGCCTACCACTAGGTCTTACTGGGATTCTAGTAACCCCGGGTAACAAGGGGGTTACACTTGTGCCTTGTAACTTGTACTTTTATTCAAGTTTGTTTAGTGGTACAACAGAGCAAAATTTGTTAGACGGTGTGACATAGACTGCTCATGGTGAGTTCTGCCTGAGAAACCCAGCAGAGGAAAACAGAATAGAGCACTTGCGGAGTCAGAGTTGGGGTGGTGGATGAACTGAGCTACCGATGTGGAAAGAAAGGTGGACAGCAGGAGGATCTGATAATTGAGATTCCTAAACAGAAAGTCCTGAAAAAGCTCTACATTAAAGGCAACTGAAAAGAAATAGAATACGAGTTTGAAATTAGTTTCGGGTTAATGCAATTTCCCCTTTAATGCCTGTTGTTGATATTGTGGCAGTTGCTGTGTACTTTTGTTTTGGCAGCTTGGTTGGTGGGTCTGCTCAACAAGTTTTAAGTCATTTTTAGCATTTTCATTTTTAAAGTAATGGTCTGGGTATTCTGATAATTCTGGGGATCTGCATAGGATGAACTCTGTGAGTGATACACAGAAGGTCAGTGGTATTAGCTTGGCTTCTGTGTATTTTACCTTGTGTTCTGACTGCCACTACAAACAGACACTTCTAGTGTCAGCTGCTATTTAAGTTTTTTGTGTGACAGTGTCCATCAGCTTGCCATCCTATCTGGATGAAAATGAGGGTGGGAAATGAAAAGGTTACCTTTTGCCTGCCAAGTTCTGTTGCTGAGCACTCATAGATTACTAGATTACATAGATTATTTGCCTATCGTGCCCCCAACTGGCTAAATACCCTTAGCACCATTATTACCTCCTCTAACTCTCTAGATGCTTTTAAATCTAGCCTATTCTCTCACCTTGCCACCTCCAACTCTTGTTACTGCCTTGATTAAATCCTAACTATTTCCTTTTCTCTGCCCTGACCACCTACCTGACAAAGGCTTGGTAGGGGTTTCCTTTTCTCTAACCATGGTCCGCTCCTCCCTCCTTTCTCTCTCTTATACTACCTATCACACTTCCCTTACCTATTCTTTCCCTTTCCCTAATGTTCTCTAAATGATGAAAGTGTTTAACTGGTAATTTATCTGTCGTTCACAAATGTATATGATGTTTAACTGTTTAATGTCACTGTTTATTTCCTCAATGTAATCTAAATGTGCAACTCACTGTAACCCTATTGTTTGTACCTAATTTTGACATGGAACCTTTGTAAAAGAGCCTTGGCTCAAAGGTATTTAATTCCTAGAATACAATAAATAAATAAATAACTAGTTGGGGATTATACTTTCTGTTGGGAACAGCCTTCAGAGTGAGGCAGATGGCTTCCCCCCCACTATGTCAACTACATCCCATCTGTCCCTGTGTACGTGACAAACAGACCATCATGAAGACCTACCAAAAGTGCTGTTGAAATGGAATTTAGATGAGGGCCAAAATATTCAAAGGAGTTGCGCCTGGCGCAACTGAGTTGCACTAGCGCAACCCCAGAAATGCACCCCAGGGCAATATTCAAAAAAGGGAATTGTGCCATGCAATTCCTGATGTCCTGGGGTGCAAAGATAATGTGTGCATCACATCTCCAGGGGGTATGCCCATGCATATGTGGTACATCCTGATATTCAGCCTTGGATGTGCGGCGCATCTGCTGGCACATCTAAGAGATGTGCCGCATACCTGGGCACAAAGTTGAGCTAGTAATAAATGGCTCGACTGCTAGCCACCCATAGGTGGACTGCTGCAGTGCAGGCTGCAACACAGCGGCTGCCAGCTGTTGGTGGCTTCTCCATCCCCAGAACACTGTCCACAAGGACCCACAAAACTCCCTGATGGTCCAGTTTTTCCCCCCTTCCTGCCCGTGCCACTGATCATTGTAACAACAATTATGTTAAGATCCCTGATGGTCCAGTGGTAGCCACCTCCCTGCCTGTAACCCTGATCACAGTAAAATAATCATTTGAAACACCCTGGTGGTCCAGTGGTTCCCTCCCTCTCTGCCCTTTACCCCGATTGTGGTAAAATAATCATTTGAAACACCCTGGTGGTCCAGTGGTACCCCCCCTCTCCCTCCAGTAATCCCGATCACCGAGAAATATATATTTAACTTCCCTGGCAGTCTAGTGGTACACTCATCCCCATCCAGTATCCCCAATCACTGAGATATTGTTCGACATCACTCCCTGGTAGTCTAGTGGTTGCCCACCCCCCCACCAACACAGGATCCCCTGCCCACCCAGTTCACCCGGTCATCAGCAGGCAGCAATCCCACCAGGCATACTGCTGCAGCTGCCAGCTGAATGACAGCTTATAGTATCTGCTGCAATCTCATTGGTCCACACTGTGGACCAATGGCCTTGCAGTGCATACTGTAATAGTCATTCACATTTTTGTGAATGAAGGCAGTGTCAGTGACTCAGTAGATAGCACACTCGCCTCTGAGGCTGGGAGATCAGAGGGCTGTGGGTTCAGTTCCCACATCTGGCACTTGGGTTAATATCCCAGTACTGACACTGTAGTGCAGCATGAGAGGGGTGCTGCACTTCTGAGGTGCCGTCTTTCGGATGAGACATTAAACCGAGGTCCCATCTGCCTGGATTGGTGGTAGTTCAGGTGGATGTTAAAGATCCCATGGCACTTCTAGAAAAGAGTAGGGGAATTTCCCCGGTGTCCTGGCCAAATTTCCCTCATTCACTAAAGATACCACCAACAGCTTAATCTGGTTCAAGGTCAGTTGGCATTCATCTGTATCCCCCTTCCCTGGGTCGTGCCTGAAAATAGGCAGAATTTGTCTAGTGCACGTACCCGGTCAACAAAAACTAAATAAAAAAAAAATAAATAAATGAGCATGCAGTAGATACTGTAAGCTGTCATTCAACAGGAAGCCGTGGAGATATGCAGGTGGTATTGCTGCCTGCCGAAGACCAAGGTGGGAGCTGGATGGGTAGGGGGTCCTCTGTGGGTGGGTGGGTAACCTCTAGACTACCAGGGAGTGATGTAGGATGATATCTCAGTGATTGGGGATACTGGATAGGTAGGGGGGTACCACTAGACTACCAGGGAATTTAAATATATATTTCTCAAGTGATTGGGGTTACTGGATAGGGAGGGGGGTACCACTGAACCACCAGGATGTTTTGAATGATTATTTTGCCTTGATTGGGGTTGCAGGCAGGGAACCACTGGACCACCAGGGTGTTCTGAATGATTATTTTACTCCAATTGGGGTTACAGGCAGGGAGGAGGCTACCACTGGACCACCAGGGATCATAGCATAATTATTGTTACAGCAATTGGTGTTACATGCAAGAGGGGGGAACCACTGGACCACCAGGGTGTTTCGAATGATTATTTTACCATGATTGGGTTACACACAGGGAGGAGAGAACCACTGGACCACCAGGAATTGTAACATTCCATTGCAATGGTGATTGGTGGCACAGGATGGGGAGTGGCTAGTACTGTGGTACCTGATACTGGGATCACATGCTGTGCAGGCTGCCAGGTACATTTTGCTGGCCAGCCCTGCACAAGTCATGCAAATGGGACCGTAGTGACATGCAAATTACCCCATTTGCACCTTGCATGCATTATGACCCCATTTACATATCGGTGTATGAATATCAGGATTATGCGCATGGTGTATCTCTGATGCAGTGGCGCAGTTTCCATTCCTGGTATTCAGATCTGTCTGGGGGCTGTGCCGGTGCATTGTATTTGTGCCGCTGTCATTTTGTGGTATATTCAGATGAGATGCACCATGGCACATCTCCTTTGAATATATCCCTTTGTTGCTCTAGTGTAACTCCAGTTGGCATGCCAAGAACCACTCAAGCCACTGTTGCCAGCGAATTTTAAATGTCAAGCTCCAGATGTCAAATCAGATCAATTTAATTCAAAACCAACATTAACACTTAAATTGAGCATATTTTGGAACTCCAGTCAGAACAGTATGGCAAATGTATCTCTGCACAGTAGCTTTTTAAACTGCCATCAAATTCAGAACAAGACAAACAATCCCTAAACAAATCTATCTTCCATGATGAAATTTCAAAGGCCATTTTTTCCCTTTCTATAGAAAAGGCATCAGGCCCTGATGGCTTAACAGGGGGATTTTATAAGGCCACTACCTAATATCTGACTCCCATCCTTCATAGAGTTTTATTGAGATTTATAATTTGGGAACCCTACCCCCTTCTATGAGAGAGGCTGCTATAACTGTTCTGCCTAAAAAAGACAAGGGCCCAGATATTCAAAGCTTTGCGCGGTGTGCATCCCATTTGCACGGGTTTAGCGGGGGAGTAGCATGGGTCTGCCATATTCAAAAGGCCAAATAGCACACGCAAACTGCATTAGCACCAGGCAAACCATAATTATATGCAAGGGGGGAAAGTGAACATGAATACAGGCGCTATGAGATATTCAGTGACTAGTGCCACACTAAGGTGTTTAGCGTGACTTAGCATGACCCATAGCATGGCACAAATTTCCGCCAAGGAAGAGCTGGTCTTAACCCTGGGCAAACAGCTTTGCACAACAGTGGTGCTTTGTGCACTGTTTGCGAGGGATTTACACAGCTTACGTGACCCTAACATATGAGTATGACACTCAGAAAATGACAGACATGGAGGACACATGCTGCTCACTGATGACACCACCATGATGCCAACAGCTGCCACCAGTCCCAGCCAAGCACAGACAGTAAAGGATGATCTGACCCACAGGGGACATCATGGTAGTGTGGCCAAACAACACACACCTGCAGACCTTACGTCAGTGGTGACCAACAGATGCCAGCACTGTGGGCGTGGTGGCCATTGAGGGGAGGGTGTACGGGTGGCCAGACCTCACCACAGCACAGGCATGGCCACAAGGCTGGGTCACATCATGCAGTGCACATGGGCCAGTAGTGGAAATACCCCACCACCTGTATGCCTGTTGGATCGTACATGCCCCCCAGCCACATACCACACAACTGTACAGATGCCACAGCACACACAGCCAGCCATGTATATGTCACTGTGAGCATCCCATGCCACAGGTGCAGCATCTGTGAAGCACACAACAGTGAAACAGTACTATCCACTGTCAGTAATCACCTACAAGCTGGGCCTGTCACTGTGTACAGTGCAGTGGTCATCACTGCCCTACATACCATAGGCATTGCTGTGTCCCTCACACTACCAGCTCCCTTGCTACTGTAGTGTCTGCTGTGCACTATAGCATGGCCTACAGTGTGACGGTTGCATGCAGCACCACAACTGCCTTTGCCTATGCTGTGTTGTCCCCTGGGGCACACAGTGCTATTTTGTACTGCATACATGTAGCCTGCAACAACCATCTTGCACTGTCAGACTGACCTAAAGGTGGAGCTGTGGCCAGACCTGGCCAGCCCCTGTACTTCTAGACTGACCTACAGGTGGAACTGTAGGACCCTGCAGTAACGCTGGGCAAACTGCATGCAAATCGGGGCATAATGAGATGCTAATCTGGCTGTTTGCCCAGAGACTACCTAAGTAGGCTCATTTGCATGTCACTTTTGAATATGGCAAATCTTAGCTCCAGCAAATGTGTTTGCACTGGGCAAACAGCTTAGCTCCATGGTAAAGCCGTGCTAACATGTTAGTGTGGTGCTAACGGTTCGGGGAATATTATACAGATTTGATAGCTGTTGTTTCACATCTGCTGCTGCCTGCAACTGTACTGGGTCCACGTACTTTCTGGCACACAGATTGGTGACATAGTTCATCTGTAACTACCCTCACATTGCTGTGCACTGTGTTGTTGTTGTTGTGGTTTACACTTCCTGGTTGCTATATTCAGTGCAGTCTTATTCCACGACTACATTTGTCCTGCACTCCCAGCCCAGTTTGCATGGCCTCATTCCCATGCTATATTCAGAAGCTGTTTTCCCGGGCTATTCCTTTTGAATATAGCTTGCTTTGTGTTCTGGGCTATGTTTGCCTACCAGGCAGTGTTAACTTAGCCCAGGGGCAAAGTTTTGAATATCTGGCCCAGAGGTCCGACATTGTGGGAAAAGTACTGCCCAATATCATTAACTAATGTTGACTGTAAAATTTTGGCTACAACTGTGGCAAACAGATTGAATAGGATTATAGAACGATTAATATACCCTGATCAGGTTGGCTTTGTAGCTGGACATCGTAGCTCAGTTTTTTTTATATACAATTATTCATATAATTCATGCCTCTAAGATAATCAAATCTCAACCTGTTTTGCATTCTCTAGATGGAAATAAGACTTCTAACAGGCTAGAATGAGGATTTTTAATTTCATTTCTTTTAATGATTACATTTTTGCAGACTACTTCTGTAAATGGGTTCAAGTCTTATATTCCAAGGTCTATGCAAGTGTCAGAATTAATTGGCTGTCCTCTGTCAGATTTCCTATTTATCATGGTACGAGACAAGGTTGCCCTCTTTCTTCACTCTTCTGGAGCCATTCCTTATTAAGATAAGGGCATCCAGCTTTATCATAGGCATAGTCAGAGGAAAAGCTCAAAAATATCAGCCTATGTAGATGATGTGATGCTTTCGATCATTCATCCAACTTCTGCACCTTCATTGTTAAAAATTATACTGGAGTTTTTAAGCTTGTCATGGTTTAAAATCAATTTTAACAAATCAGAGGCTTTCCTATTAATAGATAACACTGATAAAACTGTCTTCCATTAGGACATTAAGATTGCTTCAACTCGAATTAGGTTCTTAGGGATAATCTTTACCTCAGGCATCTCACAGATTGTTACCAAAAATTTTAATGTACTCCTAGACAGTATGGATTTAGATATGTTCAGATGGAACAAAATGCTCCTCTCATTTTGGGGGAAGATACAAGCTTTTAATATGATGCTTTCACCGAAGGTGCACTATCTTATTCAACATTTATCGGTATATATACCATCTCGCTTCTTTAGTAAGAGTTATATCCTGTTTAGGAGATTTTTATGGGAAAACAAACCCCCATGGATTTCCTTTGGGAAACTTGAACAGCCAAAAGATAAAGGCAGTTTTAGTCTACCAAATTTTAAACTCAGACACAACTCATTCATTACAGTGCAATGTGTCAGGTCACTATGGTTAGGCAATAAACAGAACACACTTGGTTGGGTCCAGTTAGAGAATGTATTACTAAAAGGGCACCTTTCCAGACTCATTTTATATTCAGGTACCCCATGATACTTGAGTTTGAATCCTGTTCTAAGCCAAGTGGATAAATCTTGGCAAGAAGTTGCTATGGCACTAGAATGGGACCCACAGTCTTCACCCCACTGTCCTATATGGGATAATAAGCTTTTCCTAATTGATGGCAGATGCTTGGACTGGGCCAAACTGGAAATCAAGGGGTATTCACTTTTTAGATGATATCATTGACACCACTTCTGCCTCCCTGATGCCATTCTCACAATTATCTCAAAAATGTTATTTGCCAAGAACAGACTTTCATAAATGCCTTCAGCTCAGAGATTTTCTCAGAGCTACCATAAACAAGATGTGAGCTTTCCTCTGATACATATCTTAGATAAAATTTGCATGACTGATAATGAGCACAAACATATCTACAAAATGCTTATTTAATCAAAACCTAGCCCTGTAGACTCCTTAATAGCCAAAATGACAAGCTGAGTTTAAAATTACAATTTCCCCAAAGGAATGCAGCTAAATATGGAACATGACCTTGAAGGCTTGTAGATAAGCTAAAGGAAGACTTATCCAGTACACAGTTATACACAGATGGTGTCATACTCCATGGAAACTGGCTTAATTAGGTCTTTCTACAAATGAGTCATGCTGGAGATGTTAAGTAGAGAATGGCACACTCTCCCTTATATTATGGTCCTGTCCATCTTCAACGCCTTTTTGGAAGGACATTATTTCAATTTGTGAAACAGTAACTAAAACATAGATTTCTTGCTCAGCAACATTTGCAGTTTTAGGAATTTGTTCTGAATTAGTTAACTGCACAGTTTCAAAAAATGTGGCTTCTTGCAGCCGTTATCACTGCAATAAAGTTTGATATTTAGGCTTTGTAGGTACATTGAAGCCCCTACGGTGAAAGAGTGGATAAAGATCTTACTGTTTTGAGCTAGTTATGAAAGAGTGGCATATGCTAATATGAACAGACTAGAAAAATTCTGTGATATTTGGGAACCATATTTAAATTCTAAGTTATTTTTTAAGTTCATTTATCCCCTGATTGTAAAAACATCGCAGGGTATCATAGCAAGAACAGACAATGGGCCTCCATATACTGTTCACATAGCCCAGATATTTTTATTGCTGGAAGGACTTTTCTTTTCAAGTGACTGGGACGACCATCAGTCAAGCTTGCATTTGTGATCCTGCGCAGGTCTTAAATTCATAATGAAAAATGCAGAGACGGTCATATCATCAATTGACCACTAGAGGGAGTACAGCGCTTCCAATGAATGATTGATTGCTTTATCTCAGAAGTATCCTTCAATATAGATGATGGGCTTTCTAATATTATTTCACAAGGTCCTACGACTTTGCACACAGCAGTCTGGCAAATAGGCAGATCAGGGTTCCCAGATTGCTTGGGAACCTACAGAAGATCCAAGAAATATGCCTCAAATGCAGAACGGTAGTAGCTTAATCGATGGGCTGTAATATGCTTACATTTCTACATCCCATTTCTGAATCCCAATGTAGGCATATTTTGGTTTTGGAATTTTACATTTCATTATCTTTTTCTTTTTTAATCTTCCTTGCCTGAAAACAAGGTAAAAAAGTCTGTTACAGGGATAGAGCCACAGATGTCACGTTGCTGGAATTCTAAGCAGAATCAAAGTGTGTATATTTTGTTATTTGAGATACCCCCTTGGCAACCAAAAGGGGGCCAAACTTTGTAGTTTAATTTTTTCACATGATAGTTTAGAGACAAAAAGACTGGCATAAATCCCAGGTACAGTTTGAAGCCTTAGGCAATATCCATATGGCTGTATTATTTTCCTTTGGTCCTAAATGCTGGATTAAAATGCTCCAATTTTGTGATTTAATGGTTCATATTGTTAAGGTTTTTATTGCAGCAAAACCTATATTTCAAACATTTGTTATACGAGGGAAAAAAAACTCATTGTTATGGTTATTGAAATGTAGAAAATTAGTAGAGTTTTGAATAGACTAGCAGTAATCTTGTAGTTTTAATTATTATTTTTTGGAGATGGCCAGGAAGGCTGGGGGGTGGGGAGGGAAGGATGCAAGACTGGTGCACTGCATATCGTAGCTCATAACAATAAAGGGGGCAGGAGGGTAAGGGGAGTTTTACACCTTGTTTCTATATTTTTGGGATGTGCATAGTTCTGGGAAAGTGGGGGAACAGTTAGATAGGGAAGGATAGAGAGGGTGTGTAGCACAGAATCAACGGTAGCTTTGATATTTACAATTTTAGAAAACAACTCACCATGTAAATGCTCATGGCCACTCAACTTGAGGATAATATGGCTATAGTTTTAACATGGGCTTCCTGGAATGTCAAGGGAGCTTGACAGAAATTACAACAATATAAAATCTTAAGGCATCTAAGCCCACCAAAAGCAGATGTTATCTACCTACAGGCAATGCACATGCTGTACTTAGAAGCCCCCAAACTAAGAAGACAGCAGATAGGGCAAGTATTCACAGGAGAAGGCTCCTCCCAAAGTTGTGGTGTGATGACTTTAGTAAATAGGGCCATACCCTTTTCTTCATCTCAAGTTATTAAAGATCCACAGGGCAGATTCATTTTTGTTAAGGGTACCATAGACATGGATGATATCCTAATTGGTAGTATATACAGTCTGAATGTTGATTCCCCTGGTTTTTTCATGCATTTAATTAATGTTTTTTAATCCCCTTTACGTCCAGTCAGATGATTATTGAAGGGGATTTATATTTAACATTTGATCCTTGTTTAGATCATTCCGGTACATCCTGTAAAGGCCTTTCTCCAGCCCAAAGGGCAGTATGGGATCTAGTGGATCAATTAGGTTTATGTGATATTTGACGAGTTCTTCACCCCACCGAAAAACAATATACATTTATTTCCCCAGTACTTCACACTTCTTCCCATATTGACTACCTTTCAATTTCTCAAGCCCTTATACATGAAGTATTAGACTTGTCCATTCACTAAGGACTCTTCTCAGACCACTCCTTGGTTACTTGTCAGGTATCTTTCTCTTTCTTTCCTAAACAAGGAGTAAGGTGGAAACTTAATAATCAGCTATTAAAAGACTCAGGAGTAGTTAAGTATATCTCTGATCAAATTATCCAGTTTATTTCTAATAACCTTAATTCCACTGGGAAACTAGATGTGGAATGGTGTGCATTCAAAACATATATGAGAGGTGTACTAATTTGTTTAGCCTCAAGAAAGAAAAAAGACAGAGAAGCTCGGCTAGAATCCATTTTGTCCCAAATATGAACAAAAGAGCACACATTGTCCCCTCATTCTTCTGAGCAGGATTGGCAGGAGCTGATTAAGCTGAAAGATTCTTATTTAGAACTATTGAGAGAGCAGGCAGAATTTGTAATTCTTAAAGCCAAGGCTTCTCACATAGATCAGGGGGAAAAGGCGGGACGCTTACTGGCCTTACGTATTAAACAACAAGAATCTTCTAGATTAATTGCAGCACTAAAATTTATGACCAACGGCTGTTTACTAACATCTCCTTCAGAAATGGTAGCTGAATTCTGTACTTACTTTAAGAACTTATATGGCCCTATGGCAGACCCCCTCCCCCCCCATTCAGCAACTTGACCAATACTTGAAGGGCTCTCAACTACCCCATCTGTCGTATATACAGCAGACCACTCTGATTACACCTATCTCACAATCAGAAATAGATTATGCAATTAAAGATCTCACCACTGACAAGACCCCTGGACCGGATGTTTTTTCCCCTAATTTCTACAAAACTTTTGCAAAGCAATTGGTACCTTTACTGGTACCACTTCTCCAATATATTCTGTCTGGGGCTGAGGTGGATAAATCAGTGTTTGAGGCCCTTATTGTTCTTCTGCCAAAATCCAGCAAAAACCCTGAATTGATAACTAATTATAGACCAGTTTCACTCCTTAACCAAGATATTAATATTTTATCCAAACTTTTGGCCAACCATATTAACACAGTTCTCCCAGAGCTGATAGGGCCAGAACAGGTAGGCTTCATGAGGGGGAGATCCTCTTCAGACCATTTGCGTACTTTAGAGCATGTATTCTTGGTGTCCAGTGACACTAATGTCCCTGCTGTTTTGGTGTCCCTGGATGCAGAGAAGGCCTCTGATCGAGTCAATTGGCTTTATCTCTTGAAAACTCTGAAAGTGTTCATTTTCCTAAGACCTTTCGAAAATGGGCAGGTGCCCTTTATAAGTATCCCACAGCTCGTATCTCTAGCAACTGAGCTTTATCTGAGACATTCTTACTCCAGTCTGGTACTAGACAAGGATGCCCCCTATCACCCCTGCTTTTCAACCTATATTTGGAACCCCTTATTCTCAGATTAACTATAGCACCGGGGCTTCAAGGTATCACTATTCAAGGCCACGTAGTGAAAGTTTCAGTATATGCAGATGATATGCTTCTCCAAATATCACATCCAACTTCCTCAATACCTCACATTTTAACAATTATTGAAGAATTTAGTATAATATCCGATTACAAACTAAACTGAGAAAAAACAACAGTTTTTCCTCTTAATTACAAGGTTGTGAAACATGATATTTCCAACATGGGGCTTGCCTAGAAAGCAGATTCTCTGCATTATTTAGGTATTGAATTGGCAAGGAATCCCACCTGTCTTCAGAAGCTTAACTTAGATCCTCTCATACATACCATTAAACAAGATTTACAAAGGTGGTCTCTCCTTCCTTTATCACTTTGGGGCAAAATTAACCTGATAAAAATGAATGTCTTACCTCGCCTCTATTACCCCCTAAGCTGCTCCCATTAAAATGATTTAAGAATGTGCATAAACTTTTTACAGACTTTATATGGGCAGGGAAAAGATCCAGACTAGCATTTTTGAAGTTGGCTGCTCCTAAAGTTAAAGGTGGGTTACGATTACCACATATTGGTCTATATTATTGGGCCAGTCAATTAAATAAATACCTCAGATGGATAGATTCCAGAGATCGGCTAAACTCCCCTTCCTTTACACCAATATGGCTCAAGATTGAAAAAGACTTCCAGAAAACACTGGGGCTTTCCCCATCCTCTCTTCTATTTATTAATCTGAAATCTCTCCCGTAACCATTAAAAACATCTTCCATTGCTGTTTCCATTAGAATTCACTCTCAGTTGTGTAATTTCATGAAATATGTCCATACCCTTGACCTATCCCAAAGCATATGGGGTAACCCCAATATTAAGATAGGAGACAAAATTCTTTCCTCTGGATGGCTACCACAGCTAGGAGACTGTCCAATTCATCATTTTATCAAGGAAAATGGAACCTGGCTTACCTCTCCTGAGATATTAGTTAAAGCAAGTATCCCAAGAACTCAGATCTTTAAGGTGTATCAACTTTGCCACCTTCTGGTTAATACATTTGGGTATATCCACCTAACTCCACTTAATTTGCCCTTCTGGATGGAGTTGCAATCAGTAGTGGGACTCCCACATGCAGTCTCCAAAATATATTTGACCATTTACAATTTGAAATATCCAGAGTGCTTTGGTCCCACAGCTTTCTGGTCCTCCCTCATTCCTGGAAAGACTATAAACTAGCCTCTCCTGTGGTGGAATTGTCACCATTTAATTACTCAAGATAGGCTGTGACTTATGCAGTTCCAAATATTGCACAACTTGTGCTACTCCCCCCGGAAACTAGCTAAATTTGATTGCATTGACTCTTCTACTTGTGTTAGATGCTTACAGGGGGAAGGTAATCTGCTCCATATATTTTGGAACTGTCCAAAAGTTTCCAAATTATGGACCCTCATTAAATGGAAGGAGAATCCTCTTTTAGGCCTGAATGACTTGTTCAATCCTGAGATTTGTCTACTGGGTGATCTTTCAGAGGTTCATGTACTAAATTGTAAATATTACATAACTTTAATTTCAATGTCTGTTAAGAAACTGGTTTTGAAACACTGGAAAGATACAGAAGAAATTACATATACGGAATGGTTAAATTAACTTCTGGCTAACCTCAGAACTGAAAAAAAACATAGCAAGCCACAACCGGAGATTTACAAGATTTAATAAGATTTGGGACCCTCTGTATTGTGTTATACTAATTTTAAATGTTAAACAATTTTTCTTTCTGTATTGTGTAGTGGCTCTTTGAAATGGTTCTGTGCAAGGGAGGGATTGGATAGGTGGGGGGTTAGAGGGGATGGGAGAGCTCTGTACTTCTATATTTTCACACTTAACATGTATGTAACACATTTATGATGGATCAGAGCTCTGTAATTGTAAAAGCTTAATAAACTTTGAATTGAAAAAAAAGTTAATTTATTGTTAATAAAGTTTGATATTTGTAGCTCTTCTTTTAATAGATTTAGGAGCCATAAAAAGTTACTGATGGTTTCATTTTATTCTCTTCTGATGTTAATATTTATGTTTAAGTATTATATGCTTGAAAAATTTACTATATGATGATTGCACTTTAATGTTCGTTCTTTCTCATTCTTATTTATTTGTCTTTATCTTGTATGTTTTGAAACTTTAATAAAATATGGATAAAAAAAGTGTTAACACTTTAAAGCAAAATTTGTCACAGAAGCTGGATTGGACCTATCTTCTCAAATCACAGCCAATGCATTCAATTACTATTTTTGTAATCTCAAAGGTATTAATATACAGTACCAAGATTTAATCAAAATATGGAAATTTTTCAAATTAATGACAGGAAATTAGGAATCCCTTCATTTAGATTCAAGATGATTAAGAACTGGGATTTGTTGAAATACATTAAAAAGTTAAACTCTAACAACCCCCCAAGATCAGACCAAATTGAAGCAAAGTTTTTAAGAATATCAACCCACATTGTATCTCTGGTATTAACTAGACTCTTTAACAGGAGTCTTTTGCAGGGCAGATTTCCAGAGCAATGGGAATGCACTAGAATAGTGTAAATATTTAAAGGTAGAGAAAGACATTACTCTTCCAGCTATAGGCCAGTTACTCTGCTATCAATCCTTTACAAATTGTTGGAGAATATAGTTAGCAATCAATTGACTCTGTATTTAGAAACTCATTCTTTGCTGGTTACTCAGCAGTCAGGGTTCAGGTCTGGTTGTTTAAAAGACACCACACATATGAAATCTGTTAGTTTAGTGGCAGGATCATTAGCTAGAAAGGAGTCCATGAGTGTAGTGTTCATTTACCTCTTAAAAGCCTTTAACTTGGTGGACCTTTCTATACTAGCACTAAAAATGGAGTCGATCGGGGTGGCACCTGATACATTGTGCTGGTTCCAGGACTGTTTGGTAAGGAGATCCATTTGTAGTAGCTGACAATCATGCAGGGTAGTACCGGAAGTTTCTATTTTGGGACCGTTGTTACTCTAATATATATTAACAATTTACCGGATGTTATTATTCATTCAGAAATCAGATTATATGTCAATGATACTATTATTTTAACTTCAGCAAAAGATAAATCAGAAATGGAACAAATGCGTCAACATGATTTTTCTGCACTGTAGTGGTGGTTTAGGGAATCCAGATTGGTTTTAAGTTTGAATAAAAAACACAGTTAGTGTTGTTTACTTCACACACCCACAAAACAAATAACAACCTTGACTTAAACATTAGTCTAGTAACATGAGAACAGGTAAATAATGTAAATAAGTTGAAATATCTAGGAGTGTCAGTAGATAGTGCATTTAAATTTGACAAACATATTATACATACAATGAAAAAGGTTAATTCAAGGATTGGAGCACTCAGAAGGAATGTATACAGTGGTAGTTACATAAAAGTTGACCAGTATGGTAGTATAATACAGTTGTGGTAAAAAAAAAGTCCAATATGATGCAGTTGTGATAACAAAAATCAGTGAATAATATGCTTTTTTTTTACTGCAACTGCATTATGCTGCAGTATCACCCAATTTTTGTATAACTACCACTGTATTTACTCATAAAGAAGGCCAGATCCACCATAACCACCTGTTCATCTTGCCTGTACTTGAATACAGAAGCCTGTTATAGAGGCATGCATTTAAGCACATGCTCGATAAGGTGGATATGGTTTGCAGTTAGCTCAGTTTTTAGTTATGTAGCCCCCTTGGTAGCCACCATTGTGACATGTATGTGAGACTGGCATGAAACTCTTTGCCCATAAGAAGGGATAAATAGGCAGTAGAAGCCTAACATTTTGAAGGGTTTTGTTTTGGGAGTTACATTTGTTTCTGAAAATCACCATTTACAAAAATATCAGATGAGAGAACTTTGCAATAGAGAACTGTTGGTCCCAAGATTTAAATCAATGTTGGGTTATTAGCTTTATATTAGTTTGCTCCTAAAACCTGGAACCAGTTAACTGCCAACATTAAACATTTGAAAAAACTGTGTGCTTTGAAAAATACTATTAATAAAAGCATGAGGACTGTATGCACATGTTACTAGACTAAAATTCAGTATTGTATGTAATTGTAATATAAATATGATGGTGATTGTATAGTATTGAGGCTAAAGTATGCAAGAGGGTGTTTTTGTATTGTTCTTCATGCTCTGTGTGCTATGTAACACATTTATATAAACAACTGATACACAATATCACAGTACAACCATGTAAATAGTGCCTTGTGGTCCTAAGAATTCTATTCTGTTTAAAAATAAAGATATTTACTAATATGAAAGCAGTGATGCACAACTTTCAAAAGGCTAGGGGACAAATAGAAGGGGGCATATGGCTAGCCTGGCCTTTTTGAAAGCCCCCCCCAGGTGAGGTAGGGAGAATTGGATGGATAAGAGAGGGTGAGGAAGGAGGACATCGAAGATTTGAGTGGGTGATTGAAGGGATGGTGTCAGGAGGAGATATACTGTTTTGTGGTGGATGGAGGGGGGTGGCTTCAGTGACATAATGCTCCAAGGATGACATACTTCACCTACCAAGAGAGAGGGGATCAGTGTGCTGGGGAAGAAGTTTGGTGTCTACATTGGCAGAGGGTTAAACTGACTGCAGGGTAGGCTAACACTAGGGTAATCACTAAGAAGGAAAAGCAAGTGTGGAAGCTAGCTAGGGCTCCTACAGAACTGGGTACTAGGAACATTGGGAAGGGGAAGCAGCAAGGCACGTATTTATACTAGGTTAAGAAAATATTCTATGGAGAGTGGGCTTACTACACTAGTAAATAACAGAACAAACAGGACATTTAAGTGGTTAGAGGAGGATGAAGAAATACAGTCATTAAATAAAACCAGAATGAATTTGTGCACCAGATAAAAAGCCATCAGCCTTAATGCAAGGAGCCTGGAAAACAAAATGAGTGAGCTCCAGGCAATGGTGGTAGATGTAGGATTGGACCATAGCCATTATGGAAACTTAGGACACAGGAAATAATGACTTAGACCTGGCATTCCCAGCCTACACCATGTATAGGCAGGATGGGGAAGTAAAGGAGAAAGGTTAACCATCCACTGTATGTCTGGGAAAACACTGAAGCAGTGTAGGATGGGTCCCTCAGGGAGGGGAATGGGGGAAACAGAATTACTGTGTGTTGAGCTCATGGCAGCATCAGGTACTAAATTCAGTATTGTATGTAATTTTAATATTAATATGATGGTGATTGTATAGTATTGCATATACATGTGTATATGCACATGTGTATATGCATGTGATATAGTATTTAATGTTGGTAGTGTCAGTGGCTCAGTAGGTAGCACACTTGCCTCTGAGCCCGGGAGATCAGAGGGCTGTGGGTTCAGTTCTCACATCTGGCACTTGGGTTAATATCTCAGTACTGACACTGTAGTGCAGCATGAGAGAGGTGTTGCACTTCTGAGGTGCCGTCTTTCGGATGAGATGTTAAACCGAGGTCCCATCTGCCTGGATTGGTGGTAGCTCAGGTAGATGTTAAAGATCCCATGGCACTTATCAAAAAGAGTAAGGGAATTGTTATTATCATAATCAGCAAACAAAAATAAATTCAAACAGTGTTAAGTCACACAAAGGAATAGATACAGAACATATATATATATTAACAACAAAAATGATTACAATCATACATTCTCAATACAATGTAAATGATAAACATTTCCCATCAAGTACATATTACAATAACTGAGGGGAAATTAACGAACAAACAAAGATAACATCTAAGAATATAAAAAGGAATACTTACTCTTTCCAAAATGCAACATTTAGTAAAGTCCTGCATTACAAAGTTTTTAGATCAGAACTAAAAGAAAAGAAGAAGGAAAAAACAAATACAGTAATCTGACAGACTATACTAAAGTAGCCCATTGAGGTCATAGCCAATCTATAGAGTCCCATCTACTGACAAATGGTTAAAGAAAATTTTCCGTAATCCTGTATTTTCAATCTAGAAATTGCATTAGCAACCATACCAAATAATGCCTCTTGTGAAAAGTATTGTTGTTGAATGGTAAAATGGCATCTCACATGCCCTATATAATACTTAAAACAAAGCAAAATCAACCACAATGTCACTTTATCATACTTTAATGTGGTTACTGGCAAAATCCCTGTACACAATGGCCTGGATATTCAAACTGCACCAGGCTGTGGCGCAAGCTTGGGTGCAGCTCAACTTTTTTGTGCACTGGTGTGGCCAGGGCAATATTCAACGGAGCTGCGCTATGGTGCAACTGCTTTGAATATCGCACCCTGGCCACCCTAACTGTGCATGGTACAGTGGCACTGCGCCAGCGCAAGTGTCAGAGTAGAGCATGGAGATGCGGTGGCACAAGTGCCTTTGCACCATGCACAGCACCTGCGATATTCAAAGGGGGACATGCAAATTCATTCACATATCTGGACTGACTAGTATGGTATGGGCTGCACACCCATTGGCTCATGCTCTGAACCAATGGGCGTGCAGCCCTACCGAGCTGTCAGTCAGCGGAAGCGGCAGGGGGTGGGGTGCTGCAGCCCGCCAGCTGGCGGGGAGTGGGGTGGTGGGGTCAGTGGGGTGGGGGTGGGGTCCACTAGATCACCAGGGATATCGGACTTGGGGGTTGATGAATGCTGCCCTCGATCGGGCTCTGTACAGTCCACTGGACCACCAGGGATATTGGACTTAGGGAGGGGATACAGGGATGCCCGCAATTGGGGCATGGGGGGTGCTGCCAGGTGCGGCAGGAACAAGTGATGGCCAGCAACAGGTGGCAGCTGCTGTGTTGTGCCCTGCAATGTGGCAGTTCACCTGTGGGTGGCCATCACTTTTTCCTTTTTTTTTGGTGTAACTTTGTGCAGGCGAAGGTAGGGGTTGCGCATGCATAACTCTGTACAGCCCTGGCTGAATATCGGGCTGTGTAGTTTATGCATGGGCACACCCCCCCACCTGTGCCTGCATACATTACTGATGTGCCCCAGAACATTGGGATTTGTGCAGCACACTTTTCCCTTTTAAATATCGCACCGGGCGCATCAGTGGGTTGTGCATGGCACAACACCGTTGCGCCATGCACAACCCTTTTGAATATCTGGCCCAACATGTCTAAAGTTAAGGGGTATAAAGGAAAAGTAGGCCATTTTCTTAAAACAAGACTCCAAAAATCTTTTATAAAGGGCTATTCCAAAAATAAATGTTCCATGGTTTCAACTAACTCAAAACAAGTACCCCTAGTGCAATACCGATCAGTAATCTGCGTATGCTTTAATTTAGTACAAACATTTAATTTACCGTATAAAGATAACCATAGCACATCCCACATATGAGGTGGGATCCGGGGAGAGGTTAACATATTGCCAATTGAAAGCTTTATTTGTGATGAATAACAATCAAACGGAGCAGAATTTTAAAAATATTTTTGTAAAATATAAGCATACAGTTCCTTTCTACTAAAATGCAGAAATGTATGCCTTGAAATACCCCATAATTTAATTTTTCCAAAACATAATTTAAGAGATTGCGGGAGATGATTTATGGACCATTGTCTTGGGAATGTCTCATATTCAGGCCAGAAAAAACATAAATCACCCATAGTATCCCGAAGCCATGGTTTCCATTGTGTGCCTCTATCTGTAAATAAAGAAGAAAACTACAGGATGTAACATTTTTAGAGCCCATGTTTTTTCTCCCTAAACAACAAACATCTCTTTATGGGGTTCAGTCTACTGCCCCAAATACAAGAAAAGAAACAGCCACATAATTGTGTTTCTAAAGCTAAAGGAAGACTAAATACTGCACTTAAATATAAAAATATGGGTACTAAGAAGGTTTTGACCATTTGAATTCATATCAGTTTAGACAGTCCCCATATATTCCAACTGTCTACCTTATTTTGTGCTTCTTGTAGTTTAAATTTCCAGATTAAATTGCTAAATCTCCTGCTCCAAATAACAGGCTCAAAATTTTAAAAGTATCCTTAATCTGCCAATAACCTGTGTAAATTGAAACTGCGCTATCCCCACTGTTATACAATTACATTTATCATAGTTAATTTTTGCACCAGTAAATAACAAAAAACCCTGCAAAACTCTTTTTAAAACAAGTGCAGAGGCAGATCCCCGATCAAGAAACACAAGTCATTGGCATACGCAATACATTTAACTTCAGGCTAAGTACTTGAAAAGGAGAGTCCCCATATACTATCATGACCATACACCTGCCTAATTAATGGATCAATAGTAAATAAATACAAAAGTGCACTAGGGGGACATCCCTGATGCACACCACATAATATGGGACATATAGTCCCTAACCAACCGTTACAAAATGCTTGAGCAGTAGCTTTAGCACAACAGGTTTGTATCCATTCTATAAAGGTATGAGGTATACCATACCGAGCTAAACAGTTGCATAAATACCCATGTCTTACATTATCAAAAGCTTTTGCCTGATCCAAACTTAAAATCAAACCTCTAAGTTCCCCTGCAGATCCCTTACGAAAATTTTGACGCAAAAGTATTAAACTATTTGTTATGTTCCTGTTAGGAATGGAACATGTTTGTGCAGCATGTAGAAGGGAATGTGCTTGATGTAACAGTCTATTGTTTAATATTTTGGTAAACAGTTTAAAATCTGTATTTAGTAGAGTTATAGGTCTCCAGTGTAACAAATCCCCTCTATCCCCTTTTTTGTACATAAAAACTACTAGCCCCTCATTCATACTTACAGGCACTAGTCCCGTTTTTAGTATTTCATTCAAAACTCCAGTAAATTCTTCCAACAACTGTTAAAATATTATTTTGTAAATTTCATACGGGATACCATAATTTCTCAGGACTGCGCCAGCTCTTGTTTGTGCTAGAACTGCAGAGACCTCTGGTGGTGTAATATGTGCTACTAATATAGATGACCCTGAATCTGAAATCTGGGGCAAATTACACCGACCCAACCACTTGACATGTGTGTGACTTAAAGGTTCAGTAATACCAAAGAGATTCTGCACATGCAAATCAACAATATGCATAACCTCTCTGGGATCAGTACACCAATCCCCTGCCTGGTCAGTAAGTCCCATCATGTGTTTCTGATGTCTTTGAGAAGCACTAAATTGAAATGAATTCAAAAAGGCCTTTGTACCCTGGGTACCAAAATGGCATTCATTAGCCAAAGATTTGGAATGATCATATTGGAAATTATTTTTCCGTTCTCTTATTTCGTAAAACCTGGGAAGGACTGAAACCTCACCATTAGCTGCACGAAAATGCAAATCCAAAAATTCCTTTCTACACTTTAAATAGGCATCAGTTTTATATTTACCATATAGTCTCCCTATAGTTTGAAAAAAATGCTTAATGTCAGTTTTTGTTATCCATCCACCATTCCCGATAAGTATCATAGAGACATACAGCAGATTTCCTGGCCTGTAGAATAGCTAGAAAGCCTTCTTCTATTGTAGGAAGAAGTAATACAGCCAGATTCATCCTACAGTATCCTGGACCTCAATGCATAGGCATATGACTTGCCACCGTAGCTTCTATGATTGCATGGTCAGATGAGGCAACAAGCAAAGTTCTAGTATCTATAACTTGCAGAGAGTCTGAAAGAAACCAAAAATCTATCCGTGTGGCTTTATTGCCTTGAAAGAATGTTTTTGCAGGAGTCCCTTTAAGGGCCATAACATCACTAAGGCCCATTTGAACTACTAAATTATTAAGGCAAGTAGCATCACAATACATTTTAGTGTTTCGACATCCCCTATCCGTCCTATATCTACTACAATTAAAATCACCACCCAAAAATATATACTTAGAGGTGAATGAATACTGTATGGTTGAAATAAATGAAATATCTCAATATGTGCGAATTTAGTCTGAGGAGCATAAACATTTATAAAATGACACTGTAAGCCTCTAATCACTACATCCAACAGCAACACACGACCAGGAAAAAGATCTACTAATTGTATTACCTGTGCAGTGGGATTATTAAGGGCAATACCGATACCACTACAAAGGTCTTCACCCACTGACCAATGCGTAACCCCCCATCTCCAACCGGCAGATGCTAACTCAATATCAAGTTTAGAATGCAACCTAGTATCCTGCAAGAAAACAACATCATGATCCTTATTCTTAAAAAGGGACAGAATCAACACACGTTTCCTCTCGGATAGCATACTATTTACATTCAAAGAGGCTACCGAAAGATTATAAACTGCTAACATCAGAAAGGAATAAATAACCAGCCATATCCTGAAGCACATTTTTAACAAGCAGCAAATACAGCATACTATTTCTTCTTAGTCCCTTTCCTCATTCCTATCTATTCTTTTTCTTTTTAACCGAATTGGCTTGTGGCAAATTTTGATCTATATCAGATGTACCATCATGTTGCGAGGAATGTACAGAAACTGAATCAGACTCAGCACCTGCATCATACTGTAATACAATAAAGGGATTATGAGTGGATGTAGTAGGGGGTGAGGAATCACCATTCTGGTATTTCCAGATCGAAGACTACAACTTCTGGAAGTTACCAGAGTAAAGGCCTCCTCAGGCGGAAGAGGTGGAGGCATTGAAACCAAAACGGCACCAGAAACCTCCACCTGAGAAACAAGGTTTTCTGTCACTGGCAAAGGTTCAGGAACATGAGAAATTATCGGAGACTGAGGTTCCTTTTGGATCAGGGCACATTCATGATCAACAGAAATGGTTAAGTTCGTCCAGGGGGTGGGGGAAGGGTTCTGTGCCTTAAGGCAGCTTTAACCACTGTATTAATGTAAAAATCTTGGATACTATAGTCTCCAGATTTATTTTGAGCAGCCAAAGGGCAATCAACAAAGGAATGTGCTTCTTCACAGAACGAACACTTACTAGGGTGATGACAATCAGAAAAAACATGCCCCAGTTCTCCACATCGAGCACATTTAACAACCTCACACATTTTACTCAGGTATCTAGGAGACCCACACTTATAACAATGCCTGGGTTGCCCCGAGTAAAAAATAAAACTCTTATCACATCCCAAATAGAAACAACTAGGCAAATGCTGTAAGCCTTCATCTGTTTGCATTAAATTAACCTTGTATCTCCAGCCGCCATTCCAAAACCCTTCATCGTCTAGTATAGGTTCAGGATTCCCCTGAACAGTACATTTTCTTTCCAACCAGTACGTAATATCTTCTACGTTCACTCCCTCATTATGAAAAAGAACAGTTATTACTGTGAATGATTGTTTGGTGAGAGGGATAGCCTGAAAATGTGACCAAGCTGGATTTGTTTTCAAAAGTGCATATCTCTTCCAAAATTCATTAAGCAAGTCTGACGTGCGAAAGCTAATGTCATAAGTATTGTCCCCTGGGGTATGTATAAGAGCATACACCTCATTAGGAGAAAAACCCAGCATTTGTTTAATTAGAACCTTCCCTATGTAGAAATGATCTGGCATACCATCCATATGACCTAAAAACCGTAAACGAACTGCATTCCTATGTTTTGCCAGAGTAACTGTTTTTTAAACAAGTTAGCAAATGTAGCAGGGGTTGAGTAAGAACAAGCTGGTCCTGTACTGGATTTCAGTCTGAACCCAAATCATTCACATTACCCAGTACCTCAGGAGTTTCAGCTTGCAATATCATGTGCTCAGGTGACAAGGAAACATTAGCTTGTAAATTAAGTATACCAGGTTGAGGAGTCAACTCTAAATGAGAGTGTAAAGTCACTACAGGGGAAGTTTTGAGCAGTCAAGCCCATAACTGCATACATCCATAAAAATAGATTCAGCCTACCCCCCACCTTCCGCTCCTTCCAGGTAGAGGGCCAATGTCGGCTATCAAGCCTCCTTCGTCTGTTTGTATCCATCCCGCCCCCCGAAGAGCTTGTTGTGGGGACCAGGACTCACTAACCACAGGGCTAGAATCCTGGGCATAGTTTCATCCGTTGATAGATCTGAAATAATAGAACCTTTTAAAACTTTAGGCACAGTACCTGGCAGGCTGGAAGGAGAATCCAAAAGGGTCCGTTTCCTTTTACGATCTTCCTCAGCCTGTTGTTGAAGATTTTTGAACTCAGCCATAGCTTCTTCCACGAGCTGCGATTTTTTTTCTAATAGAGCATTAAACTCATCAGACCCCTACGAGGAGGCCTGGGCTTCACACATAACTGCAGCTTTTTCGCCCACTATCTCTCCTGATATCCCAGGCTCCCCGGAAAGTGCTAGGTTTCTCTCCGACGCCACGCTCCTGATGACTTCCACATCATGCACCATAATTTCTGCCAGCAGGGATGCTATGCTATGCTGGCCACCACATGAGTGCATCCCAGCCGTACCACTGTCCCCGCACGGAAGGTTGAGGTGTGGACTAGCAGCTGTCCAACCTCTGCTGCTCTCTGCAGCCATCTGGAAATCCGAAAAAGCACTGACTCTCTAACTGCACCCCCTCACAGAGTAGGGGAATTTCCCCGGTGTCCTGGCCAAATTTCCCTCATTCACTAAAAATACCACCAACAGCCTAATCTGGTTCAAGGTCAGTTGGCATTCATCTGTATCCCCCTTCCTCCAGGTTGTGCCTGAAAATAGGCAGAATTTGTCCAGTGCACTTACCTAGACAACAAAAACTAAATAAATAAAATAGTGTAGGGGTATGGAATATAGATCACTGGGACAGGGGGATTAGGGTGATAGAGAACCACTGTAGAGTCAGAAAAAGAGGAGGGGGGTCACAAACTGTGAGGTGATAGTAGTGGGGGACAGTCTAGTAGCTAAGAAAACCAGAAGACAGGACCATTAAGATGCATTGGAGAACTACCTATTGATGCAGCTGGGGATAGAACCCAAAAGGCAGGTTGTCATTCTTGATGTGGTACTCCTCAACTCAGAAATTTTGAGTAAAGTGTAGGTTGGGGGAGCCACTAGAGTCCATTAGTCATAACACCATATGGTTTGAGTTACTCTTGTGAAGGCTGAAATTTCAGATTTCAGAACAGCAGACTAATCACACAGGGTAATTAGTCCAGGATAGCTTATTTTGAGTGCACACAGTCAGAGGAGTATAGGAAAGATGGAGAGAAATTAAAGGTGCTATTCTCAAGGAATCAATGTCATGTTTGAGGATGGTTACCAAGAGAATCAGGCACAAGAGACCAATATGGTTCTCTAAAATAGTCAGAGAGGCAGTGAGGGCCAGAAAGAAGGCCTTCATCAGGTAAGAGGAGAAACAGGGGGATGAAAAATGGAGTGTACCAAGTAAAAACTAGGGAGATCAAAAGGGCAGTCAGGGATGCATACAAAAATTATATATTTTTTTATTTTTTTGGGTAGCATTGCGTGTTGTCCCCATGTGGACAGCGAAGGGGGAAGGAGCCAAAGAAGCTGTAGTGCAGCATTCACATACACAGATGAGAGCTAGTATCATGCCACTGCCTGCTAGTCAGATGCTGCCAAGCCAATCAGTGTGCAAGAACTAGAGCAACAGCCACCAAGAAAAATATGCAGCCTCCACTCCTTCTTATGTATGCAGAAGCCAGGCTCACCCTCGCAGTCATGCATGTACATGTGAGACTGGGTGTGACTGGCATGGATGACTCATTACAGCTGTGACTTCAAGCATGTTTTTTTTTTTTTACTGCAACTTTGCTGGTTAAAAAAAAACAACTACAGTAGTGCCAGTGAGGGAGCTCAGGACATGTGGCTGCCTCCCCAAGGTAGGACAGTTTTTATAAAAACAAATGTTTGCACTTACCACAGACAGATGGACTTAGACATGTTTTCTTTGTTAGGCCAGGTTTGCTTGCTTAATCTGGTGTCTGGGTCTGTGAAACTGGCCCACCATGTCCCATGTCCCAGGTCCAGGTCTACTTCTAAATAGGGTGTGTTGCTCTGCAGCATGCATGCATGCAATTTTGTTAACCCAGATAGCCCCTATCATCATGTTTATTGTAGCTGTGAGCTCAGTCCATTCTCAACCTTACTGACCCTAGGTAGGCTGCCTGTTAGCTTTTTTACAGGCAGGCAGTCAATGCTTTTCTGCTCTTCTGAAGTGAACTAACAATGCTGCTGTTTTGAAGTTGTGAACACTCTAGTGATACTGAGGAGTGAGGAGTGAGGAGTGAGTGATGTAGGGCTCAGAAGCAATTTCCTGTCCTGGGGGGAGGGATGGGACTGGATAGCAACCTTCTGGGATGAGAGAGTAGGGATTTGCACTCTTTATGGTGCAGGCTGGCTTTTCACCTGAACCCAGCTGAACTACTGCAAGATACTTGGTGGAGATGAGAGCAGTCAGCTGTGCTAGGGATAAGGTTCAGGTGCAACTTGCTGGGATTTCAGAGGTGGACTTGGGTAACTTACTGAGCTGGGGAAGGGGACAACATGATGGACTGGGGAGGGTCAGTGACATTTGGCAAGGGGACTGGGGTACAACTTGTTAAGCTGGGGGGGATGGGATAGCAGGATAGTAAATCCTGTTACAAAAAAACACAAAATGTACAACAAAGCACCAAAACTCCAAATATTTATGAGGCCTAGACAGCCCCCAGACTTGAGATGTGTGATATTGGCAAACAGCTTTGCAAATTAACTTCCTAAAGTTTGCCAAATTTGTGAATTGCCAACTTTTTAAGTCTTGCAACTTCACAGTGACCTCACCTGACTTCTCTTTGAAAAGTGCCACTTCCCCAGGAAAACTTCCTGTGTTGTTGCAAACTGGTGAAGTGGGTAATTTGCAAAGTCTTTCACAAAGGCAGACTTTAAAACTACACTGGAACTTCACTGGTAAAGTAAAACATGCCCCAGGCCTATTCTTTACATTTTGGAATCTTGTGCAAACATTTTTGTAAAGGCTGATTGCTCCACTGCATCCACTCTTTGGGTAAGATCTGAGCCCAGCTGTCTGCCTTCTACCATTTTGGATGAGCTTGGGCTTGAAAACATCCTGCTGGGATGTCACTACTTGAGGGTTTTTTCTACGTAAAGAACACTGCTTGATTAGTGCATCAAACTCCTGTAATTCTTTAATCATTCTTTATTTTTCAGTTTCCATAGCAACCAGAGTACTGACATGCAAGGACATAAATTCTGAGCACGTATTAGCACAAAACCTTAGCTGACACAGTGATACCTTATAATTTAATGCCATTTTAGCAGATATGAGTATAATAAGGAAGTTCCAGTATCCATGAAAGGAACCTTGTAGCAAATCAAGGCATGTGTGGGCAACAACATATAGCAATCTCTTGCGTGCATGTGTGTGTGTGTGTGTGTGTGTGTCTATATATTCATTCTTTGCAAAAAAAACTGTGTTAATGTATCACTTAGGGTTCAAGTTAACACCACATACGTATAGAAATGTGGCATTAGGGTTTCCAACCCTAACTCCTCACCTCCACCCCCAAGCAGCAAAAGGAAAAAAAAACATTAGGTTTTTGGGTCTCTTGAATCTTGGTGAATCAGTGGTGGGCTCTTCCTTGGGGTTGTCAACCCTAATGTTCTCCTCTTCCCCAGTCAGTAGCCTCCTGAATGAAGCACAAGATACAGCTCCAAGCTAGTGCCTCATATTGATACATGCTTCAAAGGTAGAGAGTTTTTTTCTCACCACATGTTAGCAAAGTGTTGTTGTGGCCCCTACATGAAGAACGATGATTACTTCTGACCTTGTTTGCTCAGGGAATGGGGTGGCCAAATTTTCAAAAGTGCCTTTTTGAGAACCCACCTCATGAACAATGGCAGTAGAATTATGCAAATCATGCTTGAAAGGCAATTTTGTGGTTACTTGGCAAAATCACCTTTTAGGCAGGATTTGAAATTTTTCACCACATTTATTTATTTAAAATTTGGTAACTGGGAAAAGCACACTGAACTGGAGCTCATTTCCAGGTGTGACCCAGTGGAAGGGAACAATACAGTGGATTACAGTATTCAATAAACAGTACAAAACTGTACATACAAACTAAGAGAAATAATTAACAAGCAAAAATATATAAGTGGTAACAGCATAGAGGTTAGAATGTACAAAACACATAACAAATCTGATAATGTGCATCTTATTACAAGATATATATATAAAATGGCAAGAAAAAATCTAGAAATCTCATTGGCCAAGAGAGATCAGCTGACTATACATTAAATCTCTATATATGCACAGTCATCCTGGTCCTAAACCACATCACACAATGAACAAAATCAGTCCTCCTACAACCAAACTATCTTCCATCAATCTTCCTACAACCAGAACTGATCTTCCACCACAAACATGGCTGCTACCCTTACACTGCAGAAACCTTCAGCTGGGCCCTAAAAATAAAACTACCTTAAATATAAAATAAAACAAAGTAATTAAATGTTCTTTACCTGATCATCACATTGTCCTTATAGACATAAACAAATTATTAACATTAGGCATTGTTTACAGTTTTCATTATAACTGTTTCTTTGCTAACAGTGAATGGAATAACATTTAGGCAGGGATTTGAACATTTTCAATGTTGGGTTCATGAGGTGGGATAATAAGAAGGATATGCTAACAGTTTTGTAGCTTTTTTGCTGCAAATGCAAGCGCTTGACCCGCAGGGCCCTGTGCTTCTACAGCAACATGCATGTACAAATCTATGGAGGGATGGGAGAGCAGGACCCAATGATCGCACTATCTCAAAAAGTGTGGATGAATGAGACAGCAGGGCCCAGAGGGCCCTGCACTTCCCATAGGCAAATAAAAACACAATTATACCAACTCGAAAAGTAAGACAATTCTTTGCAAACAAACTGCATTAATGCAACATTTAAGGTTCAGGCTGAAGGGACAATAATAGGGAAATGTGGTTTTAGGGTTTCCAGCTTTCTAACCCTAAAGCTTACTCCATTAGGTGTGTACGTTTCTGGAGTATATAGAATGAGTTGAGCTTTAGGGTTGATAACCCCAAGAAATACTGTACCCTTGATTTGTTTTAGGGGTGGTGGGGGGGTTTAGGGTTAGAAACCCTAAAACAACATTTCCCTACTTTTTTCACTTTAGCTTTTAGCCTAAATGCAGTTAGCATTAATGCAGTTGTGTGCAAATAATAGTAATTAAACAGGGAAAAGATGGTGGCCAACCTGGAAGGGGGGATGAAAAAGGGAGCAGTACCAGGGTTGGTTGCCCCAGCAAGCAAGAAAGAAAGAAAGAAAGATGAACAGAGAGAGATGGAGACCAACAGATGGAGGCTTCAAGCCAGTACTGCTGTTCTACTCAGATTACACAGCACCAAATGCAATGATCATAGAAGCAGCCACTGGTATCACTAGCTCAGCCTGACTGGTCTGACAGTACTTCAACCAAGTGACCTGTGACTGCCTCAACTGCTGAGAGGCTGAAGGGCTAGGTCCTGCAATGGCCCCTGTAGCCTCAGAAGAAAAGGGCTCGACAACAACCACCTCCTGAGCTGTGGAGAAGTCTATGGCAAAACATCCCACCTCAAGGCTCACCTGAGAAAGTACACAAGGAAGAGGCCTTTTGTTTCAGAATCAGAATCATTCATTTATTGGATAGCAAAATTAAGAAAACATTCTCATTTACAATTGTGTCCAAACATAAAACAAGAGACAATATTACAACAAAAATAAATACAATTGTTACAAAGAAACATTCTGTTAAAAATGCTAAAATGACACTGGATTGCTATACCAAAATTATCTATGCAAAACAGTTACAATATCTATTGAATACCTCTCCTAGAGCAGCTTTGAAATGAGTCAGCATGGGTAAGACATGCAATTCCATTCTTTTTTGTAACATTGCCCAAGTTCGTGGAACAGTAATAGTCAACATCTTCTCCCCATATTTAGTTCTATTTCTAGGAGTTTCAAAGGAATAGCAGTAATTTGATCACAAAGTATATTTTGTGATGTTTTTAACTTGAAGTTTACATAATAAGAAAGAAGGTAAAGCCCTTAATATGAATCTGCATAACAACACAAACCAGTTGAATCCTTTCAATCTACTAGTGAAGTTCATCCAGTCTCACTGTACAAGATGCAACTGTGGGTCCTATATGGTAAATTAAGAACAAACTGTATATCATTATTGTACAATGGGTCTAAAGTGCCTAAAAGCGCTCTTGTAGTTTTATTGTAAATAAAATCTCCATAATCCAAAATCGGCAAAAATAAAGTAGTTACTAACAGTTTTCTCAATGAGAAAGTAAACAGAACTTGATTCTTATAAAAAAACATCAGCTGTCTGAGTTTTTTGGATAGGTGGTTAATATGACATTCAAAAGTTAAGTTGCTATCTAATATCAACCCTAAATATTTATAATGATTTATAATGATAAACCTTACTAATTATAGCACCTGAAGCAGCTTTTATGTCTTGTTTGATTACTTCTTTAGTATTTCTTTTTTCAAACAATAACCGCTGGGACTTTTTCTCATTTAAGAATAATCTTAATTCTAAGTGGCTTTTCTGTGGCAAATGCTTCACAGGTCAGCTGAGCTTCAGAGATGCCTTTGGACTCATATGGGGGAGAAACACTTTGACTGTCCCATCTACAACAAACAGTTCCTAGGAAGTGACCACCTGAGCACACACACATTAAAACTCAAAATGTAGAGGGAGGGGACAAAAAAAGTCAGGTACAGTGACACAGATGCCATCAACCTCTAAACCCCTCAATCTGAATCTTTAGACCTAATCCTGGAGGGAATAAATTCCAGCAGAATAGGCAAAGAATCCACCCCATTGTTAAATAACTCCTAGATCAAATATTTGTGAACTCAGTTTTTGCTCAGACTTTGTGAAGTGGCATTCATACTGTAAGTGGAAATGCGTTAATAAAAATAAACAGTTCAGTAAAGTGTGACTCCTTGTGTATCATGTCACAAGCAAACACAGCAAAAGCAGACTGAATGGATTGTGCTACAGGGGAAAAACTGTTTTGAAGCTGAAAAGAAACTTATTGAACATAATTTATAAATAATCATGAGTTATATTATTGTGGATTATACTTCTTTAATGTAAAATGTGTATGTTGGCACCAGGAAGCTTGGACTTTCATTAATAGGTCATGGTGTGGTAGCTGTTTTCTGCAAGTCCTTTTTTGGTGTTTAAACTACTTTATAATAAGTGGCTTAGCCTTCCTCCCATAGGGAAACCGTGGTGTAATTTGCCATTATAAAGGAGCATTTATAATGGCAAACACGCGCACAGCTTCCCTAGCTCTGAGCATGCCCCCACTGCTACTTTTCCCTTCAGAACCGGGCGGGCTGCAGAGCACCCTGTATTCATTTTATATAATTGCTGAGGCGAAAAAGGCTAACCCACCAATTACATAAAATAAAACATTGGTCGGTGTGTGTAAACTCGAAAGTTACACACACCTTCAGGGTTCGATGCTTTTAATAAACCCCTCGAGCTTCGCTCTTGGGGTTTATGTAGCATCTAACCCCTCGGGTGTGTATAAACTTCTCGTTACACATCCCGACCCATACTTTATTCTCTATTTAATTGTCTCTAACTGCTGTTTGTATAGCTTGTGTTGTTTCACTCTTGTGTTCCTATTAACTGTGCAATACTGAAATGTTAACATATTTAATGTGAGTATTCATTTAATGTATGAGTAGTGTGTGAATGACTGTTGTGTACAATAAAATTGTTTGTCATCCAGAACATTTGTCTCAGTACTTTTTATGGTTAGTATTTTTCACACTGGATCTTACTACTAGCTGGAAAATGCCAAAATGCTGCATTGTTTATGGCTGTAGCAATGCTGGCATGGATGGAGTTTCTCTGCATTTTTGTCCTAAAGACAAGGGGCTTAATTCTCAAAGGTTGACACAGGGCTTACATCAAGACCTGCATCAAACCCTGTGCTGTGCTGAACACATTGCCGCACCTTGCACCTGATTCACAAAGATGACATGCATTTGCGACACTTTACTCCCTTTAGGGCAGTTTGCACAATATATTTGGCACAAATCCCATAAAAAGGTCCCATGATTGCCATAAAGTTAGGCCAGCATAAAGCTGGTCTAACTAGTGGCATGTGGTGCAAGGGATCGAGAGTCTTGATTACCAGCCAGGGAATGCCACAAGCCCCATGCGCCATCTGTTTGGCGCATCTGGGGCTTGCGACATTCTGATACGTTTAAGAATCAAGCCTAAGATGTTAAAAAAATGGATAGATTTTGTGACCAGATGTAGAATTCATTTGAATTATTCTGCTTACTCAGTAATCTGCAGTGCTCATTTTAGTGATGAATTTTTTGAGCCAAGTGCCACTTTGAAATAAATGTTTGGAATAAAAGTAAGCCCTGGATAAGTGTATGCTACTAAATTGTATTCGATATATGCCCTCAGACTTAGATTTATATTAATAATACAGGCAGTTGATTCAGAAATGGCCCTGTTATTTATTTTCAGAGGTGACAAATTATTAAGCTGTCACACTACAGCAATCCCACCCCCCCAAAAAAAGATTTTGTTCACACATACACACGAATGCTGTTGCATATGCACAAGAAGTTCATGAAAAGAGTTTTTCCAGACATGATTAATTTGTCTGATAAAACATTGTATGTTACATATGCCCTCAGCATTTGTTTTCCACTGCCAGTCCATAAAACAGATTAGGACTTGGTGATGTTATTTATTTACAGTGGAAGAACTTGTCATGAATTCACTGTGCCACCCCCCAAAAAAAAACACACTCCAGTTGCACACACTCACACACACACACACATATGTTTGCATAGGCATCCACATAGAAAAAAAATCAGATTTTTAATAACTAGTTATTTATTTGATAGATTGATTGACTGCATCACTTTATTTTGAAAAGACATGCATTATATAAAATGTTTTCTAAGTACAAGATTCCAAAGGATGCACTATTTGCAGTATATGCAAGCAATAATACCCAACAGGGTGGGCGGTATTGGGCAATACCGGACCGCCCAGGGGCGTAATGAGGTCAGACGTCGCAGGTGGAGGGCCTTATAGTCCCTGGAAGGTCCGGTATTGCCCATACTGCCCATCCTGGAGGGTATTATTGCACTTAGAAAATGGGTAACTGTGTTAAATTTTGGAAAACAAATATGAAAATAAAAAAATATATGTGAAATATATATAAAAATCAACTAAAAGTCTAGTTAAATAGTCCCTGCATTGCTTCAATTGCCACAGGTGGGCACTGCTGTTTTTCCCCCTTTGCTATCAGCATTTTTTTCAGTTTGCTATTTTGTCCCCCACACCCACACACACACTGAGGCACCATAGTGCAGTTCTTTTATTTTTTGATGGGCGACTTGGAATTGAAAACAGTGTGGTGAGATGTATATGAAGAAAGGTACCCTTCATTTTTTTAAATTGGTTTTGCGATGTGGCGCGAGTTTCAAACCTGGAAGTATACTGTAATGAGCAGGCTAGTGTAAAGCGAAGGGAAACTGTTGACTGGAAAGAAAAAAGAAAGAAACTGCCAAAATATGAAGGTACGGCACTTAGGAGGCACGGCAGAGGTACTGTTTGGGTTCGGAAGGGATGGTCGAACTTTGTGTGTTGTGGCGTGTGTTGCGAGCAGCAGACTGTTCAGCTGGTTGCTGACAGACAGCTGACTGGGAAAAAAAAAAGATTTTGTGACTAGCGTTTCTTTCAGCGTTTTGATGTGTGTTTTAAATAAATATAGAGACTGGGAAAATGGGGAAAATGGGACCAGCCGCAGTGAATGTGTTTCAAAAACAAGACAGTTGTGCTGGATTGGGGAGTTCGATTCCTCGCTAAGCGAGGAGAAAAAAAATGGCGGTTATTTCAAATGGTGACATGGTGTTTTGGCCAATCAACAAGCAGGGTGGTGGGCACACAAATACTTCAGTGGGTGAAGGGGCACTTGGGCTGGCACTTTTTATCTCCTGGGCATCTATTGAAAGTTAATGTACCCCCTGGCAGGGGTACCAGCCAATCAGAGCCCAGGAAATAGAAAGTCCATTTTCTAAACGTAAATAAAATATCAGAGTACCACTACAATATATTAAGTATAATCCAGTCTGGTGTGAAAAAGGGAATGTCTAAATTGACTAAAATATATGCAAAAATCATTGTCACTTTTATTTATTTGCAGGGAAACATTTTGAAAAGCCTCCACAGTGGCGAACACGACACCCAGCCCCCACCCAACGCAGACAGCATCTATAAAAACACACTCAATGCCCATGCATATGCATGGGTATCCTCATTAAAAAAATGAGTTAGTTATTTAGTTAGTTATTGCATAACTTTATCAGTCATACAGCTGTACAATGTTTTCAATATGTAAGGCATCAAAGTATGCAGTACTGACAATATAAATATAAATTTAACATAAGTAAGCCATACTACTACAAAGACTCCTTTGATATGAACATCCTTAACTTGGTGCTAGACTCTGTACTCTCCCCACTGACTGATCTCCTTAACCACTCTCTATGTCTAGGGCAGTTTCCAACTGACTGGAAGATGGCTACTATCACACCAATAATGAAGGGTGGTGACCCCACCTCACCCAATAATTACTGGCCCATCTCCATTCTTCCATCCCTCTCAAAAGCCCTGGAAACAATAGTTGCCACCCAACTCACCGACTACCTGCTTGTGCACAACATACTATGTAGAGAACAACATGGCTTTAGAGCAGGGCATAGCACAACAACCGCCCTCACAGAGTTCTCTACAGTAACTCATTGCACAATGCCCTAGATAAGAAACACCTAGCAGGAGCTGTATTTATAGACCTGTCGAAAGCATTCGATACTCTCACACACCATGCTCCTAAATACTCTCTGCCTCACTGGGCTGTCCCCTAGACCCATTACATGGTTTACAAGTTACCTCTCAGGTAGGTCCCAATGTGTGAAGATAAACAGCTCTCTCTTGTCTACTCTGCCTGTCCGCTCAGGGGTCCCCCAGGGCTCCATCCTTGTTCCATTATTATTCAGCATCTTCCTGAACACCCTGCCAAAATCCTGCTCAAGTAATCTTCTGCTCTATGCAGATGACGCAGTACTGTTTGCCTCCCACTCAGATCCCACAATCCTACAGTCCTCCCTGCAACTTGCCTTCATCCACATTGAAAACTGGCTCACTGACCACAGACTGGTGTTTAATGTAAAAAAGACTAAGTTAATGCTCTTTGCCCATTGACAGAGCAAGAACTGCGATGCCCAACTAAAAATATTTTCCAAAGCCCTCCTTCCACTGGAACAGGTTCATACCTATAAATACCTGGGCCTTACATTTCATCCCAGCATCTCATTCCACCCACATATCAATAATCTTTCTTCAGCCATAAATATTCGCACAGGACTACTGTATCGGCATAGAGACTGCCTACCGCCAGAGGCCCTTAACCTTGCTGTTACTTCCTCTGTTCTCTCTCTCTAGTAGATTATGAGCTAACCATATATGCAGCCGCTGACCATACTGCTCTAAATAAAATCCACTTAGCCATCAACAAAGCATGTAGACTCCTCACTGGAGTAGACAGGCGTACCCACAGCTGCACCCTGTATGCCCTTACAAATATCCTCACTCTAGACGAAAGAGTTCATTACCAAACAAGTCTCCTCACCAAAAAAATTCAGCCAGGCCTAACCCACCTTGGAGTTTCTGCCTCCCTCCACTTTGCTAATGCCGCAGCAAACACCTAATCGGCAAATAAACTGATACAGGCTGTTCCCAGGGTTGCGACCTCACTAGCCCAAAGGTCCTTTTCCTACAGAGCACCTTTATCATACAGTGACCCCCCCCCCGGCTGTTACCTCTGTTGCCAGACTAGGCCCATTCAAAATAGCCCTCAAAGACTACATACTCTCCACCCGCCGCTGCCAGTGCACCGGCTAAGTATGGGCTGCTGTGTAGCACCACCAATACCTCATTACTAGGCCCTGGCTAGGCCTGCTCAGTCCTGTCTCAGTAGTAGAGCTGGGATGTAGTTGCCATCAGGTGCATATAAACCATCAGTATCACCTATACAGAAGCACATAGAGTAAGGTTTGGCTAAAGTGCTCTGTATCCTGCTGTTAATTCTCTACACAAGATTGACTGTGTTAATGACAACGTTCGGTTTCTCGACAGTTTGCATCATGGCAATTACAAGCTCCTTAGCAGGACCTGTATTGCTTCTTAACTGTATAGAACTCACCCTCCTTATTAAATGTACTGTACATTGACAATTACAAGCTCCTTAGATGGACTTCTATAGTTACCCAATTGTATAGGCTCAATCCTCATTATTGTATGTACTGTTCGTATCCTGTGTTTCCTTTTTCCATCTTTGTATTATTGTATACTGCATGCTTATTGATATGTATTGTACTCTGACGAGGAGCCTTTGTAAATGAGTCTTTGACTCAAAGGTTGTAAATCCGATTTATTCAATAAATAAATAAATACCAAAACCAGAAATCTTTTAAATATTACAGTATGGTGTTTTGCATTATCGTGTGTTACAGTTTTTGAATAGTCCTGCAATCCTGTACTTGATCTAAGCAAACATACTGTAATTTGGTGGTACTATATTATGGTTCACAGGCATCCGTCTGTGCACTGAAAACCTAACAAAAAGTATTTTTGACCACCACTTTAATTATTTATTCTGAATCCAGGCTGTGTGTCAGGGAATACATGACAGGTTTTAATATTCTCTTGTTAGGTTGGTTAATGTGTAAATGGAAATGTTTGACACTGAGGAGGTAGTGGAGTCAAGAACAGTGGAGGAATTCAAGAATGCATGTGACAGACATAAGGCAGTCCTAGTGGGGGGGGTAGGAAGAAGTAAGCTGTTGGTTAACTAGGATCTGCAGCTTATCTGTTAGGTAGGAAAATGGGCAGACTAGGTGGGCCAAGTGGTCCTTATCTGCCATCAAATTCTATGTTTCTATGTTTGCATGCACATTATACTGGCATTATTTGCAACCATAGTACAGTTTCTTAATATATGTGTGCTGCACTCTATGTATCCCTTTCTGTAATAATTTTTGGGATTATTGTATTATTATTTATTGTGGTTATTATTCAGTCATATAGTGACCCGGGAAATGACCACCCTGTCAGGGAGTATCTGGTGAATGCCCACTTTGCTGTTGGCACATCTTGAAGCAATTCTTTTGCTGTGTTTGGTGGAGTGGGTGCATGGGGAATCAGACAAACTCTCTTAGTGCAGGTGACAATAATGGAACTTTCTTCTGAAAGATGCTACCCTCTTGTACTGTACTTTGTTAATTCCCTTGAGATACTTGAAAGTTTCTATCATGTACCCCCTCTCCCTCCTTTCCTCAAGAGTATACATATTAAGCTGCTTTAGTCTCTCCTTGTATGTCTTCTGGTGCAGACCCTGCACCATTTTGGTTGCCCTCCTCTGAACAGCCTCCACTCTGTCTATGTCTTTGCAGAGATGGGGCCTCCAGAATTGCACGTAGTACTCCAGATGGGGTCTTACCAACTGTCTATACAGAGGGATAACAACTTCCTGTTTTCTACTGTTGATGCTTCTACCTATGCATCCCAGCATCCTCCATCCCCCTCTTACTGCCTTCTCACATTGCTTGCCCACCTGTAGGTCATCTGATATAATTACTCCTAGGTCTCTTTCAATTTTTGTTGTTGTTATTAACTCACCTCCCATTGTGTACTCTTCCCCTAGGTTTTTGTTTCCCAGATGCATTACCTTGCACTTCTTTGCATTGAATCTGAGCTGCCATATATTTGACTATTCCTCCAACCTTGCCAAGTCATCTTTTCATCCTTTCCACCCCACCTTGTGTATCAACCCTGTTGCAGATTTTTATGTCATCTGCAAAGAATCATACTTTTCTTTCCAGGTGCTCTCCAATGTCACTTATAAAGACATTAAAGGAGAAGTCCACCCAAAACTTGAAAAAATATATGTTGCACAGAGTGTTTTAATTTGCATGTGAAGTTCTAGTGTTTCCTTCCCTCTGACTGGTATTAGGAGTTTTTCCTAAATTAGCCTGCTAGCTTTCTACTAGTTTTACGACCCCTGGGGATCTTCATCCCTGACAGCATAATTGTATTTCTTGTTCCCACAGGGCATCTTGTGTCATGTGACAGTGATGTAAGAGAGACCCAACATTCAGCATACAAATGCCAAACAAACTAAATATCTTGGCTTACAAGCTGCACAAAAATACCAGCAGCAAAGTTTTCGGACAGTAAGACCTTTACAATGAGGGTGGTCACCAAGCTGAATTCTACAGATTTTAAAATATAGCCATCTCTATTGTTGTGAACTGATTGTAAAGCAATGCTTTCTGCTGGATTTATGGTCTCTGCTACATCACCATCACATGAAACAAGGTGCATTGTAGGACAAAGGAATACAATTAAGCTGTTTCATATGGATATCTCCAGGGGTCATAAAACTACCCTAAAGCTAGCAGGCTAATTTAGGAAAAAACTCCTAATACCAGTCAGAGAGAAGGAAACACTAGAACTTCACATACAAATTAAAACACTCTGCACAACATATATTTTTTCAAGTTTTGGGTGGACTTCTCCTTTAGAAGAGGACCAGTCCCAGTACTGACCCCTATGGTACCCGTAGTTACCTTCCTTTCTTCACTGTGGACTCCATTTACTATTACCTTTGCATCCTGTTGTCCAGTCAGTTTTATCCAGGCTACCACCTTGGGACCCACTCCAGAGCTGGCTAACTTGTATATTAATTTTTTGTGTGAGACTGTGTCAAATGCATTGCTAAAATCTAGGTAGACCATATCCACAGCCCCTCCCTGGTGTACTACTTTGGTCACCCAGTCAAAGAAATGTATTAGGTTTGTCTGACATGACCTTCCTGCTGTGAAACCATGCTGCCTTGTGTCCTGTGCCCCACTGGCCTCTAGGTACTCAACAATTCTTTCCTTCAGAAGTGATTCCATCATTTTCCCTACCACTGAGGTCAAACTAACTGGTCTGTAGTTTCCTGCCTCTGCCCTGCTCCCACTTTTGTGAAGTGGAATTGCATTTGTCCTCCTTCAGTCCTCAGGTACCACCCCATCCTCCCATGATTTGTTAAAGAGAGTAGTCAGTGGCATTACTAGTTCTACCCTTAGTTCTTTTAGAATTCTTGGGTGAATCCTATCAGGTCCGATTGCTTTGTCCACCTTCAGTTTCAAGAGTTCTTTCAAAACCCTTTCTTCTGTGAATGGACTGGTATTGACCCACCTATTCAGAGTGTTTCTCTTGTTTGGTTTAGGTACCTCCCCTTCCCCTTCCATTGTGAATACTGAGCAGAAATATTTGTTCAGTATTTCTGCTTTTTCACTGTCATCCTCTGCTCATATTCCCTTCCCTTTATTAAGTCTCTGTATCCCTCCCTGGGACTATCTTCACTCCCTAATGTACCTATGAAAGGTTTTATCCCCCTTCTTAACAGAGTAGGCTATCTTTTCCTCAGTTTGTGCCTTTGCTATTCTGACTGCCTTCCCTGCCTCCTTCTGCCCAATTTTATGATTGTGGACAGTCCATCTGTGAGTCCCAGTGAAATGGTAAGTGGCCGCCTCAGTCAGGAGATGCAACAAAGCCCTGGCACCTCTCTCCCAGACTCTGAGTAAATATAAATGTTATTTTGTGCCCTAATCCTCTGACCTCTTAGATGCCTGAGCCAAGTATTTACCCTAATGCCAGGGATGATACTTATTTTCTGCCAACTTGTGGTTTGTTGCCTTGTCTGTATAGCAAGTTAGGGGGGTCCTGGTTGCAAGATGCTGCTTAATGACCGGGGTAAGGACTGCATTTGTATTTTCAATGTTTTTAACTTGAAAAAACAAGATGGAGTCTGCCACAATGTTTTTTTTTTTTTGCTCATGACAAGTAAATCATAAAAATAAGCACTCGTAATCATTATTTTTTTGTGTGCATTTGTCAGTTATCCAAAAAATTCCTTACAACTCTGGAACCATATAATATTTTTTTCACCAAACCTTCAAAATGTACACCCTTAGCACAGGCCCCTTCAACATGAAAATTTCATGAAAAGATTGCACACTGTCTAGGTTGTTGGTGACAGCAAAAAAAAAAAAATGCAATGTTAAGTAGAAGGAAATCGAAAGTTTTTTTTTCCACTTTTTTGTTGCTCCATATCTCAAAAACCAGACTAGATGCTTTCACAAAACATGGCACGTTATGAGCCTCTGAAAGCCTGACCGAGCATGCCAAATTTTATGCTATTTCTCCAAGCTGGAGAGGTGGTCAGAGAGATGGCAGTTGAGATTTAATGCTAAAAAATGCAGAATAATGCACACAGGGCACAGGAATCCAAGGGCCACTTATACATTGGGAGGGGAGGATGTTTTGGTAACTGAGCAGGAGCGGGATCTGGTGGATATCATATTGGATAACCTTGAGACAAACCAGTGTAACAAAGTGGTTGGGGAGGTAAACAAAATATTGGCATGCATAGGGAGGAGTATTACAAGTAGGAGAAGAGAGGTGATCATACCCTTAAACAGGTCCATGGTTCATCCACATCTGAAATATGGGGTACAGTTCAGGAGACCTCAACTACAAAAAGACATAAATAGGGTGGACAGAGTTTAGAGAAGGATGAACAAAATGGTGCAGGGCAAGCACAAGAGGACATATGAAAAGAGGACGAAGGAGCTAAACCTGTATTCCCTGGAAACAAGGAGGCAGAGGGGGATATGATCAAAATCTTCAAATGCCTGAAGGGAATAAACAAGGTGAGGGAGGGGAGCATCTTCAAGAGGAAGGAAAACAAAAAAACAAGGGGACACAGCTTAAAGGAAAATTCAAATGAACAGGAGGGGGCACTACTTCACTGAGAGAGTGATAGGCCCCTGGAACCGGCTGCCGGAGGTGGTGGTGGTGGTGGCTAAATTAGTGGAGGACTTCAAGAGAGAATAGGATAACTACATGGGTTTAAACAAAAAAGGGGAGGACAAGTACCCAGAAGGAAAGAGGGAACTGGAAGCAACCTTGAGGGGGTGAGGGCACAGAGGTGAGAGGAAAAGGTTGAAGTGACAGTGGGATACCTATGGGGTGGGGATAGGGGCAGACTAGATGGGTCACTATGTCCTTTTCTGCTGACAGATTTCCATGTTTCTGTGTTTCTATTTTTCTCTATTTATCAAACAACTCCAAAGTTGTTAAGGTACAAAAACTGAGGTTTAATATTAAACATTAAACAGCTTACTCAGCCTTAAGTGTATGGGCACTACCGCATCCCTATAATATATATATATATATATATATATATATATATATATATATATATATATATATATATATACATACAACAAGAAGTAAAATGATGAGATAAAGAATTATCTAGATGAGATAAAAAGATATCTTATCTAGTGATATCAGTAATAGCAGCACATAAAAATCTTATGTTACAGGGCTGCCCCTTATTGTGAATGAATTTCCATACACTTTGTTTTTTTTTGTTATAGGACAGTTCAAAGGTCATAAAAAGTTGTTGTAGTATCATTCTGATGTCATAACAATACTACAACTTTTCTGCCTCAAACTGTCATGCGCCTCTGTGTTCCCTTGATGCACCACCTTAAAGATGTTTTTTTACTCACACAACTTGTATTTAAAGATTCCGGTAAATGGAAATTGCAGCTGCGGTGACTCCAAAAGTCAGGCTAACAAAAAAAAAATACCTTTCATATTCGTCAGCAGAAGTGTGCTAAAATGAAATCTGTGCAGAAAAAAGACAGTTAGGGAAGGGAAAGGATGGTTGGGCATGGAGTCAGCACTTACTGACGACCGTCTCTAAGAACTCCATCAATGGAAGCTGAAAACAGAACTCAGTTTTAACTTACATTTCTTAAACCATGTACTACATAAAACAGTACATGGGCAACCGTGCACAATAAGGCAAGTGTTTCCATCATGAGGTCCCTATGATGTCATCTCAACCAGTCAACAGACACCCACTTCAAGCAGTGGTATTGTTAACAAAGAGGTGTTCATTAATCATCATGTTCTTCAGTCAATCAATCAATCATCAAACTTTTTTATGTTTGTGCACTTGCACAGCCAACATCTTTGGACAGTGGGAATTTGGAGGCGTGGTTGCTGTTGGGCGAATACAGGGCATGCGCCAGTGGGCGCTTCCCACATTCCCCCAATCAGCCTGCATGCTGGCACCACATCATGCATACATAATGTGGTGAGCACATTTAAGAAAAGGTCCACTGCAATCCGAGCAAAGCTCGTCAGATGCAGCGGAACTTTTCTTGACGTGCTCGCCGACATTATGCACATGGCGGCACACTGGCCGCCGAACTACTGACTTTGGGGGTGCCCAATCCCCCTGTCGGCTGCCCCTGCCCCCTATGAATGTGCCGACAGGGGAGCCCACCCTCGTTGGCATAAAGCACACCCCATTTGTGATATGCTGAGGGGTGCCCAATCCCCTGCCTTACCTCATCCCCTTTCTTGTGTGCCGACAGGAGTGCACTCTCGCCAGCATAAAGAACCCCCAATTGTTTAATGCCAAGGGGTGCTCAATCCCCTCAGCTCTGCCCCTCACCCTTCTTTGTGTGTCAACGGGGTGCCCAACCCGCTGGTTACAGACACCCTCAAACAGTTAGTGGCATGCTGGGGAGCCCACCCAGTGTGCCAAATCTCCTGCAAAAAAAAAAAACTGCCCTAATGTTTTTTTTTTAACCTGTAAAGCAACGGTCCCTCGTAGTCCTCGTGCCCCTCCCCCACCACGCCACCCTCTGCGGGCACCCTGCCTCGCCACACCCCTCACCCCATACTTACCCAGGAGTCTGGTGCGATGATCTTCGGTGGATCGAGAACACGTCTGCACTCCTCAAAGCCAACTGCGAACTGAGGAAATGCTGGTAAGCTGTATAATGGAATAAATAGGGGTTTTCCAACTTTGATGCATATCTCAGACATTTTTGTGAATTTTGGCCCCAAATTTTCAACATGAGGTTTTTAGGAACCCTTCTCATGAATTATTGCACTGTCATGGCATTATTCAGTCCCGAAAGGTCATTTAGCAGTCATTGCATGGAATCACCTTTCAGGACCGAATAATGAAATGACAGTGCTACTGTTCATGAGGGGGGCTCTCAAAAAGCCTATGTTGCAAATTTAGTAGGAAAAATCCAAAAAAATGACTGTTTTATGAGCGTGTGTAGCAACTGCACAACGCATGCTCGTAAGTTAATGGATTCGCAATATTTTCATGCCAGTTTCTCAACTTTGGCATTTTGCCACACCTTCTTGTGAACCGTACAGCTGTCATTTTTCACATCCTGGCCAAAATGTGTTTTCGCACTTCCGGCACAGAATAGCGCGGTTGCAGTGCAAAATTAGTGTTTGGGACACATTATGAAAATGCCAGTGACACTGTTCATGAGCAGAGGTCCTAAAATGCCTGTGTTGAAAATTTGGTGGCAATACTCCATAAAATGACTGTGTTACGAGCGTGTGTTGTGCAGTTTGCATGCTCGCTCGTAAGTTCACAAACTTATATTTTCACTCCAGATTTTCAACAGTGCCATTGTTCTGCACCTCCTAATGAACAGTACAGCTGTCATTTTTCACATCCTGACCTAAATCTGTTTTCACAATTCCAGCGCAAAATAGCGTGGTCACTGTGGAAAGTCCATGTTCCGGACACATGATGAAAATGACAGTGACACTGTTCATTAGCAGATGTCCTAAAATACCTATGTTGAAAATTTGGGGACAAAAGTCAGTACAATGAGTGTTTTATGAGCGTGCATTGCACAGTTTGCATGCACGCTCATGACTTTGTGAATCTGTAATAGTTTCACTCCAGCAGTTCATCATTGGCATTTTTCCATACCTCCTTATGAACAGTACAGCTGCCTGAAATGTGTTTTCGCATGCCTGGCACAGAATTACATAGTTGCTGTACAAAATCAGTTTTTGGGACAGTTTGAGGAAATGACTGTGACACTATTTATGAGCAGAGATGCTAAAATGCCTATGTTGAAAATTTGATGCCAAAAGTCCATGCAATGACTGTGTTGCAAGTGTGCATTGCGCAGTTTCCATGCACTCTTGTAACTTCGTCAATCTGCAATATTTTCATGCCACATTTTCACCACTGGTATTTGTACACATCACCTTATCAACAGTTCAGCTGCCATTTCTCATAGCCTGCCCAAAACATCTTTCCACAGCTGTGGCGCACAATGGCGTGCTCGCTGTGCAAAATCACCTTTTGGGACACATTAACAAAATCACAGAACTATGCATCTCTAGCTCCACCACTCCCACTGCCAATGAGAGCGCGACAACATTTGGCATTGACAAATGCTTGTAATGTACCTTATCCCTGGGGTTCAAAGTACAGAACATAAAAACACAAATAAGATGTAGTAAAACAGCAATCTTATTTACAGAATGTACTGTATAATTAACAGTAATGTAGAACAAGCCACTAGGTGTCAAAACAGTTTAGCTTGGAGCATAAAAGGCCAAGGAGAACAAAAATGTTTTCAGCTTTTTAAAGTCCTTCACTGAGGGGATATGATGCAGATGATATGGAAGACAGTGCCATAGCTAGGAGTCATTACAGCAAAAGTACAGTCCCCTGATGAGTTTACACAGGCTTGTGGAACCTCTAAAACATTCTTGCTGAATATGGTGACCTGGAACATATGTGTGTATAGCAGGTGTTTAAGGTAGCCAAAAGCAAGCCTGTCCACGGCTTTGAAAACTATCAAGAAAATCTTAAAGGAGCTTTGCCATCTAACAGAGAAGCCAGTGCAGTTCACACAGCATGGGTTTGATATGATTGAAAATGCTTGTATCACATACAGTATCAGCCATGCTGCCACATTCTAGCTGGAGACAATGTACTAAACCTCCAGGAAGCCCTAGACAAAGATTATTACAGTAGTCAAGGTGGGATGTAATGTTACCACAATGTCATGAAGGTGTGTACTAGGGATGTACAGGTAATGAATAGTATTTCCTGAATAACATGAACAATGCACTATTAGTTATTTGGATATGAATAAGGACTAGTGGCACTAGTCTTGCCTATTTGTATTCAGGAAATATTTACAAAACAAAAACAGACCCACTGCCTCCTTTCTAGCTAAATCATGATAAAAACAACCCCTTGTCCCTCTACAACAAGCTCACTCCCCCCCCTTCCATCACCAACAATTGAAGCTTTAAAAAGATTAACCACTGGAGGGCCGGCTGGGGGCAGGCAGCTTGAATGTCCCATGACTGCTTGCAGTCTTCAGGGAGGGAAGGGGCTGCGACCCGTTGTTGGAGCGACCACTGGTGGAGGCCAGGGGTAGAGCAACACGACAGGATTATTGGGGTGGTGCGTGACAGACGTCGGCTCTGGCCTTGACGTTCGGACGTCATGCACCTTAAAAAAACCAGGAAAAATCACTTGCTGGCCACCAGATGTCGGCTCTCTGTTCCCTGAGGGCCTCCAGCACCTTCCCAGGGCCTCCTGTTCCTCAGCAGCATCCCTAGGCCCTAGAAGAATGTGCTGGGGTCACGCCTCTCCCCCTGGTGCCTTCCCCTGGGGACTCACCCGGCGAAGAGATACGCTGGGATATCCTGGGGGTTGGCTGCAATATGAGGATCAGAGGAGGGCTGGGTAAGGACAGTAGGGGGAACTTGGTAGAGCCCAAAGGAGTGGTGGACCAGTGAGCACAGGGGGTGGAAAAATAGATCACACAAAAAAAAAAATTAACAACAAAAAAACTTTGAAGATGACTGACTGGTACAACTTGCTCACCTTTATGGACAGCCGCCAACTCCTCTTGTGCTTTTTTAATGTAAAACAAATCATCCCCCCACCCTCCAACCCGGTAGCAGCACACACACCAAACCCTGCTCTCCCTAGCACCCAAATTTCATAAAATGAGCTAAGTGCTCCTCCCCCTGATGCAGGAGGGCAACTGACACAACCCACCCTCCTCCATGGCTGGCTGCCTTCTTGTGAATGGCACTCCCATGCTTGCTAACATAGTAAAACAGCTGAGCATGGGGGGGGACTTAGTTCATTTTGTGAAATGTTGGTGCTGGAGTAAGGACTTGGGCGTTGCAGCTGGGTGGGGGATGGGGATGGGGATGATTTGTTACGTTAAACAAATGGTTAGAAAAGACTGTGGCCAGCTGTGGAGGCAGATGGGTTGTGCCATCACCCATGGTTGGAATTTTTTTGTTGTTAATCTTTTTAAAGCTTCCATTTTAGGTGCTGGGGGAGGAAGGTGGGAGTGTGCTTATACCAGAGTGTGGGGGGACAGGGTTGTTTTTAACATGATTGGGCTGGGGAAGAGGGTGGGGGGCTGTTTATTTTACCCCCCAACAGGTACATGAATAATGAATATGAATACTGAATTTCAAAATATTTGGGGCCTTAAATATGAATATTCAGCCAAATATTTGAAATAAGGTATTTGCCCACCCCAATATGAACCACTTATTGCTTCAATCAGAAGATATATCTTGGGTGGAAAAAAGGAAACTACTTGCTGCCACATGGTTTTCCAGTGACAGCTAGTCATCCACTATGACCTCTATATTTTTAGCAACATCTATGGCTTGGAGGGTGGTATCATCCAAAGATGGAAGGGTGCTCCCATTCCTCTGAGCTGACCATCATCTTCAAATTGAAGAAAAATCACTATCAGCACTCAAATGAAGGGTAGTCACATTCAAAGCATATTCCAACTTCACTTCCAAGGAAATGCAGCATGTACACCACAGAATAAAATCAAATGCTTCACTTTATTGAAAAAGTTGCAGGTTATAGTTTACAACAAATGAGATCCATTTAGGTCCATAGGAATCCATTCACATAATTTACTTTGCTTCTCCTTCAAATATTGAGATTAATGTTGCATTGTACTACATTGAGAGCCAGAAGTGCAGAAACAGCGGAACAAATCACTAATGATTCCTACAGGCCTAAAACGATCTCATTTGTTGTAAGCTATAACCTGCAACTTTTTCAATGAAATGAAGTATTTAATTTTATTCTGTGGTCTACACGCCGCATTTCTTTGGAAGTGAAGTTGATCCTGTTCCTCTTCATTGGTGCCTTCTAAGATTCTGATGCTATGAATAACAACTCTGTCTTTCCTGGATGAGGCTCAGCAAGTGTGCCACCATCCATCCTCTTAGCTCACATAAACATTGATTTATCACTGCACTAGAGTTCCCTTGAAGTCAAAGGTAGTTACCGCTGGGTATCATCTGCATAGTAGTAAAGCCCCAAGCTTTACCATCTGACACTCTCCTCCAAGGGCAGCATGTATACTATGAATAACAGCAAGGATGGAATCAAACCTTGAAGAAAGCCACAGGGCACCATGGCTGCCCTAGAGCATTAGTTCTCAAACACTGTGATAGTGAGCCTCCTCAACATATGGAAAAAACCTATAGCTTCCCCTAATTTATTGAAAAATATCAGACTTCCCCATAGAAACATAGAAACATAGAAACATAGACTTTGATGGCAGATAAGGACCGCTTGGCCCACCTAGTCTGCCCATTTCCCTACCTACTGGATAAGCTGCAGATCCTAGTTAATCAACAGCCTATTTCTTCCTTCCCCTACCATATAACACACTGCCCTGTACACCAGACAAACGGTGAAATGCCATTACAATTAATGATTGAGTTTATTCACCTGGGCCTGTTTACATTCAATTTTTCTCTGTCTCTTCATACTAAACATCAACTACTCAAAATGTAAAGCAGTAGTGCATGTCAAAAAATTACACATAATAAATGCAAAAATGTTATGGTGAACATCTTAAACCTCTTCTTTTTTACTCCATTTTAAATCACCCTTTTCTCCAGTCTTGTAAGAGCCACTTTCTATCTATTAGCTTCAGAGTTTTTGAGATTACAAATAAAAAAAATTAGATCTTTTTCAAAATGGCTATCCCCAGGTTTTCAGCACTATCCTCACCTTTTTTTTTAAACACCCATCATTCAACATCTCTTTCCTTGTGATTATGGTAAAATAACATGCAGCAGACTCTGCTTCCTAACCTTAAAGGCAATGGGCATTTAAAGATAGCTGTGAATACTGAGGAAAACCTGGGGCTAGTTGTATTAAAAGGAACACTCCTTTTTAATCACTTCAAATCTTAAAACAAATGATAAAGCAGACTCAACCTGTGGGACAAAGAGCATCTTACAAGGCAGGTGAAACAATTATGGTCTAAAACAGAATGAAATGCTGTATGTTCAAAATGATTGCTGTAATTTGTACTGCTGCTTTTGGTACAGTACATTGTCAGACTTGACTGTGCCTTCCCCTGTAAATGATTAAGGCCTCCCCAAGGAAGCTGGTCTCATCAGTTGAGAAATTATGCCCTAGGAGAAAACTTCAAAGGGTCATCTGCTGCACCCTGCTGGCTTGGAATGACTCAAACCAATGCAGCCCTGTTCCAACTAGTCCTCCATACTTCCTTGGGCTTTTAGTCAAAAACTGATGAGCTATAGTTTTATATGTCAAGAAAAGGTCAAAGATAATCACCATAGAATATTCCCCTTGATCCCTCATGAGGAAGAGATCATTCAACAACCCTCAAATGGGCAGTCTCTGTTCTGTGTCAATATCTGAAACCTATTTTAAAGGGCTTGTAGATATGACACATAAAGCATGCCACCAATTACTATGCTACCACTTTCTCAATTTCCATCCCTCAGAGGTTTGAGACAGGACTGTAGTTACCCAGAATATCTGTTTATTTTATTTATTTCAAAACTTTAGCAGAAGAGGCATACTAAGCTGGTAACGTATTGCTTCCAAATGTGTCCCTAGAGAGGAAGAAGAGGAAAATACAAAAATTTAGTACAAAAATACAAAGCAATAAATACAGAATATGAAGTAGCAGCCAAAATGAGCAACTGAGCAGGCAGAGCTGCTGTGTAGAAAAATATATACTATAAAAAAGTGCAGAAGAGCAATAAATACAATACACAGCATGCAACAAAGCAATGGTGAGCAAGGGTGGGGGGAATGGATTAAAAATAAGGAAGGGGCTGAAGGGAAGCTGCACTAGCATAAGTACAGAGTAACAGCAGGATGGGGGTTACAGTGAGTCAGGTAAGCACACAGGTCACAGTGTCATGGGCAACTGCAGGATAGAGTAGAGAATTCCTGGAGGAGAGAGTTCAGTGAGAAAAGGGAAGGAGCAGAGCAGATGGAAGTAAGAGAAAGAAAGAGAGAGAGAGAGAGAGAGAGAGAGAGACCCCAGAGTTTAGGGAAGTGGAAGAAAAAGGTTGCTTGATCAGCAGAGGATTTCATTGGAGGGAGAGAGAGTATAAATGTGAGACCAAGAGCTACAAAGGGAGTAACAGGTAATGGGGGAAGTGAGGAGGGAAGCATGGTAAGAAGAGAAGGAGCTAAACCAGAGTTTGGAGATGAAGGAAGCAGAGTGGGCAAGGCACCAGGCCTCAAGGAAGGAAAGGGAGTAGTACAATCAACAGTGATGAGTGTATGGGGTACAGTTCAGGACAATTCAGCATAAGAAAAGAAAGAGGAAGTCCTTTCTGGCTAGGGTGGACTTGGGGCAGCACTGTAAACAATGCTACCACAGCCAAAAATGGGTGTGGCATCTTTGAGACACTCTTTCTGCAGACAGGAGGTGAGCTGCTCCCTTTATTCCAGTAAAGTGCACCAAGGTTGGGAGTAAATAATCTTTCACTGTTAGGGACTACCCCTCTTCAGGAGGACCACCACTCTTATGGAGGACACTCTGTCAAGGAAGAAAGACCCAAATTCCTTGCACTTGTTTGTGAAACCACCCCTTTGGACTGCAAACAGACAGGATGCAAGAATCTTTCCATTGTGCCAAAGAGCTTAACAAGACTCCCCATCATAATCACCCCTAATGGGCACTCTGTCTTTTTCTTGGTGATTACCCTCTGTCTCACTCATAATGGTTCCTCAGAGCCAGTATACGTTGCACTGAACTGAAAGGCTCCTATCTCAACTCTACTGCATTTAGCTACCTCATTGTGTCATACCATGACAAGCTTTGGCAGAACACCAATGGACAGACACAGAAAGGTGAAAGGGTATTGACTGTAGTTTAGACAGTGTTGCTATAGCCCTCCACAGCCTTATTAATCCACTTAGTACCAGTGACCACCATGTTTGAGAGCTCCAGAGCTGTCATGAACTTGTTTGGAAGTTCTGATAAAAGTGATACAGAACCTTCTCTATAGGGGAAGATGAAAACCAGGGGACTCCAAAGTGAAGTTCATTGCAAAGTGATTCAACCAAAGTATTGGAATAAACTTTGCATTTGCAATATTGAAATTCAAAATCTTTATTGATTTTATCATAGCAAAACCAACACAAGCACAATAGACAAGTATTGACCCCCGGCTAACATAAAATAAGCTAACTACCAACCCCCCCCCCGCTCACCCATCCCTTCCCAGGAGTGTGCCTAACACAAGTAACAAGGATAGCAACAAAGCATTGGAATGAGCCACATGGAGAGTTAGCAAGAACGTGCACTACTAAAGCAAATATAATGCATATAACTTGGCCCATTTTTTGTCAAAAAGCTTGAGCCTATTATGGGACCCTTCAATCGAGCGTTCCATTCCAAAACATGCTGAAAGCTCATTCAACCATCCACTATAAGATATGAGCAGCTTATCTAACCAGTGTTTAAGCACATGCTTTTTGACAACCATTGAGATTAAGGCCATATGGAATCTATGTTCCTTAACTCTGATGTTGGTATAAATGCCCAAAAAGACAGATTTCTAAGGTGAAAAGCCCCTCCAGACCCAACAGAGGCTCCACCTAGACTGAGTGAGTTGCCATAATTGAGCAACTTTTTCACACTGCCAGAACATATGCAGTAGATTCCCTTCTGATTTACCACACCGGAGTAGGTAGGGTCGGGCAGACGGCCTATTTTGGTCAATTTAACAAGCATATAGTAAATGTCATTTAATATATGATGTTGGGTAAGTCTAAGCTTGTCCTGGGTGTTATAAAGGTATAGATCTTTCCAGATTTGTGCCCAATTAAAGGGTATATCCGGCAGCAAGGAGGTCCAGACCTTAGAGCCCGGAAGGGGATCTGGGTGGCCAATAGTTAAGATACAGGTGTATAGCAGGGAGATGCAATGAGGTTTTGAGGATAGGTCCTTCAACTGGGCTATAATGGGCCCTATTCTGGATAACTGAGGGGTGGTACTGAATAAATGACCCACCAGGTGTCTCAACTGGAAGATCTTGAAGATGTGTGTCCGAGTCAAGTTATATTTCAGGAGACTATCTGAAGAAGAAAGGAGGGAGTCCTGAGAATATAGGTAGGCCACTATGGCTTCCCGGAACGGAGGTAGCCAACCTGGAGTGAGACATATACCACCTTGATGTTGGAATTAAGGACAATGGGTTGGGCAAAACCTTGCTTTGGGAAAATCTTGAAAAAGGTGCAGCACTGAGTGAAAACCTTCAGTGAGGTGCCAATCACCGATTGACATAGTAGCATCGGCAGGGCTTTCCATGAAGAATAAAATATGGTTGATGCATCTAAGTTATGCAGTCGTAAAAGCTGGTTTTCTAATTGGAGCCAAACTGGTATATAGTCACCTTCGGGACTGGATAACCATCTACCAGACCTTGAAAAGTGGCTGGCCGAGTAGTATAGGAGAAAGTTGGGAAGACGAAGGCCACCAGATTCTTTAGGAAAACTTAAGAAAAGAGCATCTAGGATGTTTATTTAACCAAATGAAACTAGAGATAATGGAGTGTATATGTTGGAAGAAAAATAGAGGAAGCCAAATGTTCAACACATTTAAGGGCTAGAAGAGTCTGGGGAGGATGTTCATTTTTATAATATTTATCCACCCCCATAAAGATAATGGAAGGGACTCCCACCTCCAAAGATCCTGCTGAATTGTAACCACTGAGTCCTCTAAGTTTAACTCTTTGACACTCGAGGGATCTGTGGATAAAAGGATACCCAAGTATCTAATAGAGTGTGGGGACCATTTCATACCAAACTGAGAAAAAGCAGCTCTATGAGTAAAATGATTTAAAAGGAATATTTCAGTTTTAGAAAGATTTAGTTTATAATTGGAAAGGTGACTAAACTGAGCTATTACTTGAAGGGAATGCTCTAGAGAGGTTGCAGGATATTCTAAATGAAGGGGAATGCTGTTGGCATATACCAATAGAGTTAAAATGTGATTAAGCACTGAGATACCCTGTATCCAGGGGATGGTCTAATACTACGAAGGAGGGATTCCAGGTAAAGGTTGAAAAGGAAAGGTGAGAGAGGACACCCCTGTCTGGTGCCAGTGAAGAGAGAGAAATGGGGGGAGAATACCCCATTACAATATATCCTGGCAGAAGGGGAAGAGTAAACAGTTTGGAGCCACTGGAGGAAAAAGAGAAGGGAAGCCCATTTTCCATAGGGTCGACCAGAGAAACCCCATATCCACTCTATCAAATGCCTTTTTGGTGTCTAATGAAATCAGTGCCATAGGGGATTGAGAAGATTGGGAAGCCTGAAAGATATGACTCAGTTTCCTAAGATGATCCATGGAGGAATGACCCAGAATGAAACCTACCTGTTTGCGACTCAATAGGTGTGTCCATACTGCCCTGATATGCAAGGAGAGTATTTTAGTAAGTATCTTGATATCACAATTCAGGAGAGAGATCAGGCAGTAACTAGCTGGTTGTGACTGGGATTTATCTAGTTTAAGAACTATTGTGGCTTCTAATAAGGATAGGTCAAGAGAGTCTGCAGTTAGCATGTATCTATACAGTCTAAGCAAGAGGGGGGCTAAGTCTTTAGAAAATGTTTTACAGAAATTAGAGGGGGGAAACCATCGGGTCCAGGTGCCTTATCCAGGGCTAGATCTTTAATTGCATCCTCCACTTCTGACTGAGATATTGGAGATGGCAGGGAAGCCTGCTGATGATCTAAAAGGGAAGGCAAATTGAGAGAATCTAAAGAAGCCTCAGTTTTCTGAGAGGACGGCGGGAAGAGGCATTTGCCATAGAGGGAACGATAAAAGCTTTCAAAAACCTGGGCTATGTCATGGGGGTGGTTTTAGTAGAGCTGTCTTGGACTACGATGGAGGGGATTAGCCTGGAGCTTTCTAACTTGTGCAGCCACAGAGCTAAGAGCCTACCCACTTTCTCCCCTTGATCCACATATTTAGACTTAGTTTTCTAAATGACGTATTCTGCCTTTTCCCGTAACAAGTCTGCATACTTATTTCTAAGGGTTAGTAGAGCTTCCAAAGAGTCAGGGGAGGTGGACAAGGAGAGAGAGAGAGAGCTCTGCTGTCCTAATTTGAGATAGGAGAGATAAAGCCTCTGCCTCCCTCTGTCTTTTCCTCCTGGAAGCTAACTTAATAAATTCCCCCCGGAGATAACACTTGAGTGCACACCAAACCATATCCTCGCTCTGTACAGAGCCCCTGTTAAGGTTGATGAAGGATTGAATAAGGGATTGTACCTTAGAGACAATGGATTTATCTTTTAATAACTGAGTGTTTAATTTCCATACTGTGTCTCTCTGTCTAACGGGGTCAGGGGCTAGAACCACCCAAGCCAATTAATGATTGGACAGGACTATTGGCTCAATTCCTGCCTGGCATAGGCCATTTAGGAGGGGAAAGACTAATTAGAATGCAGTCCATCCAGGACCATGATTGGCGAATAGCCGAATATAAGGAGAAAAGCCAGTGGGAAGGGTTAAGGATATGCCATGGATCACAGAGTCTGAACAAGTCCATGAAATCACTCAGAACCCTTTGGGGTGGTGTAGGGGTTTTAATGGTAGGTGAGATCTATCCAAATCCTGTGTGGGTGGAATATTCCAATCACCTCCCAATATTAAAGGGGTGGGCAGGATGAAGCAAGCCTGTTGGCTAGATCCATGAAAAAAGTAGTATCACCTCCCACCGGACCATATCGGGAACCTAGGAGTACATCTGTACCCATGAGAGTACCCTTAACTAGAATTAATCTGCCATTTGGGTCCACTATAGTCTAATCAGCTTAGAAGGGCATATTGTCCATAACTAAAATTGCTATACCACGACTCAAAGACGAGTCTCCTGATGCAAAAACCTGGGATACTCCCAGTCAGCATAACCATATGGCCTCTTTTTCCAACAAGTGTGTTTCCTGCAACAGGATAATACCAGCATTGAACAGGGTACAGTGTTTTAAAGCCTGAAGTCTTTTTCCTGGATCTCTAACTCCCCTAATATTCCATGTTACAACTTTAATTGTGTTGTTCGCCATTTGGTACAGTCATTGTGTATAACCAGCCTTTGCCAACCAATAAAAATGTATTACCCCTAGGGAACACTCCAGCCTACCCCCCTCACCCCTCCGACTGAAATCCCCCTCCAACAGAACACTGTAAGAGCCAAACAAAGTTGTCTGTCATGATACATTCACAGGGCGAGCTCCAAGCCCTTAAACTATGGCAAACCCTCAGAACCTGTCTAGACATAGAGCCATTGGAATCCCCCCTCACCCCTCCACTTCTTCAAACCAAACCCAAAACGCTATTTGTAACTTGAGATGTAATGCACTCCTCCAGGTAACTGCCCCTCACCCACCCAGAAACCGACATTCCCTTGATCGGAATCCACCCAGCATGAGAGAGTAAGTAAACCACTGAAAGAAAGCTTCCCACCCCCCTTCTCCCACAAACCCCAGCAACTATGTACAAAGGTCTCCCCTAGTGTAAGAGACACCAAGTAAGAAATACAGATAAACAAATGGGGAGACCCACCCCATACAGCTCCTAACCACAGTTTCTCCAAGGGTAAACCCGAAGGCACAGCATGGGTCTGGGAGTCTTGGTCTGACATAGGAACATTAATTTGAGAAACCCAGATGTGGCATACCAAGCACAGGAGAACTGTGAAGGAGCTGTCCCCCTCCAGTAGTTATTGTGCTAGACAGCCCTACCTTGAGCCTGCATGAGCCAGGGCATCCCCTCATCCCCAACCACTGTCTATACCAGGGTCGTTATCCCATGTGTGTTATTCCGGATTGGTTATGTATGCAGGACAGGTAACACTAACCAGGTGTGTGTCTCGGTTCAGAAAAAATAGGGCAAAGTGGATTCCCATCTGTTGCACCCAATCTATGGTTGGAGTTTCACACTCCTGGGAAATAACTGCGTTGTGAAGATTAGACCTGGGGAAATCTTGGTAACCTGAGATCACTTAGACCAAATCAGGTCAGAGTTAAGCCCTAGAGATAAAAAAACCCTACGGTTTAATACTTGGGATTAAATAATGCAAATGCCCCTTGTATGTCCCACAGGCAATCCAGTGGGGAAATTCACCCAATATCCAGAACCACATTTAACCACTAAGAGGGAACATACTATTTTTATCTAATCCCTGACCAACCCCCGTGACAAACACCGTTCCAAAACACCCATATATAATGCATCAAGGAAAACAAGCATTAAGCCATAAAGCTGAGAGAAAAGATGAAAACCGTACTTGAAATGTCCAAAGTCCTGAAAATTCCAACAGATCGAGATTAAGGAAGTGCTAGGGGGAAGAAAAAGACTCCCGGACCAGGAGTCATTCCAAATCCTTAACAGTTCCCCTAACCCACACCCAGAAAATCCAATACCTTCCAGGGATTTAAGGCTCCTTGAACATGACTGCCCTCGGTGTTGGCTTCTAGAAATTACCAGGAAAAAACTCAGCCCTCCTCTCCAATATCCTGATCTTGGAAAACAGGCCACAACCAGGTAAACGATAAAAGAACAGTTAACTCCAAATTTGGGAGGAATTAACCTCCTACGAGAAAGCAAACTGCAACTCCAGGAAAAGTCAGCCAGCTTTAAATAGATCAGGTAGCTTATTCACTAGGTCAGCCACTGCTTGAGATGGCGAGTCATATGATATCCAGATACCCGTGATCAAAACCTGTAGCTTTGCTGGGTAGAGCATTTTGAAGGGGACGCTAGCTGCTATCAATTTACTGACTGTAGGGTGGAAAGCTGAGCATTTTTTTGCCAGGTTTCATATGGTAAATCCTGGGTAATTCTGAGCTTGGAGCCCTCCCATATAACTGCCTGCAGCTCTCTCACTTTAGTTAGCACATGTTGTTTTTCCACAAAGCTCAAAAACTTCAGGATTAGTGGTCTTGGAGGCAAACCAGGCTGAGGTCTAGGTCGGAGTGACCAATGGGCTCTTTCGATTTGGTAGCTAGTGTTAAGTGGGGACGGGACCATTATTTTTTGCATGAAAGCAATGCTATTGAGGCCTTCCTCCAGTTTCAGGAGGTCCATGATTAAGATATTGTTCCTTCTGCTCCTACTTTTCAGATCTTCAGTTTTCAGCCATAGTTTTTGTACTAGTTGGTGGAGTTAAACTATCTCTGGATCCAGTTTGTCTCTTCACCTTTCTAGGAAAGATGAGTGGGCCTCTGTGTCACCTACCCACCTAGTCAGATCAGCCATGTCTCCTTGCATAGATATGAGTTCTGAAGATATCTCAGTGAGGGTTTTCCGAAAAGGCAGTAACTCTTGTAAAAAACTATCTTCTGTGAGGGGAATCGGGTATGAGGTTGCAGGACCCTTAGTGCCAGATGCTCCCCCTTGAGGCTTGACTTTCTTGGGCATTTTTTCAGGTGAGGGAGGAGGTGTATGCTTTATCAGGGCCTGCCTCATATCAGCATCCATCACAGAAGAGAATCCTCCTATAGCTATGCAATCTTGATACACAACGAGTGCTGAAGGTAGCCCCTTGTAGTAGCCCTGGATATTCTAACAGATTAATCCAAAATTAGGTGTTAAAAGACGGTGATGTGAGGATGACGATGGGAGCTCTGGATCTGTGCTGCCACTAGGATGTCTGCATCTCATGACCATCCTGGAGGGTGCCTTCTTAACAGGGTAGTTCAGGAAGTGGCACTGTATACCACACCCACAAACTCAAGTACCAAGAGAATCCTGTTAAGAATTATCTCTTTGTGGGCTGGGAGTGGGAGGCAGGACATGTTGAGGTACAGTAAACCTGGAGAGGAGCTTTTTGTGAATGGCATTAATGTGAGCAGAGAAAACTAAGGTTTAGTTCAACACACACCCAAGTATTTGAAGTGTGGACTTCTTTAAGGGCAGAGCCTTCCACAGTCAAGAAGACAGGAAGTGTGAGAAGCCTTACGTGTGGCTTCTTGAAGCCAAAAAGCCATCTAGTACATTTTTCTTTGCCATGAACAAGAGGTGGTTTGAAAAGAACCAGCACTGGACATTGTCAATATCACATTGCACTGTTATGTCCAGCTCAGGATCATGACTCAGTTAGTCAAGAGTGCAGGGCCATGCACATATGTATGGATATGCATAGAGACTCAGATTGACATGAGGTCATGAGAGAAGATTGGAAAGCAAGATGTTGCACATGAGAAAACCCTGAGGAGCTCTATAGGTGATGGGAAGGGCTAGAGAGGGCATCAATCAAACAGCTAGTAGCAGAGCCGGCTGACTGTCTTGTCTAAAAGATACACTCTCATGAGTTTATCAAATAGGAGAGGAGGGGTAATGTGTTGAAAGCCTTTGCAGGCTGACACAGATTGCTATGGCGAAATACCCTTGGTCTGTCCCCATCAGAACAGTGTCTGTGAGCCATAAGAGGGATACGAGAGTAAAGTCGGTCTCTGGAAACCAGAACTGAAGAAGCAGAAAAAGGAGAAGAGCTGGGAAGCAGCTTACTGAGCTTTAGAAAGATCAGAGAGGAGAAAAATGGGGCAGTGGTTTCTTGAGGTGGAGGAGTTATTTCCAAAACAGTTCAGATCAACAGGAAATCACCAGGTATTGTTTTTCTTCAAGGATGGGAGCCGGTCCTTGTTTTTATCGCAGTAAATCCAAAGTACACTGAACTGCTCACTCAGCTGATTAAAAAGCCAGACCAAGATTTTTACCCTTGATGGCCATTTTTATTAAATACAAAATGTCCCAATGTTCCACCAGACCAGCTTCTTCAGGGGACGTGTAGAAAAAATGAATATACAGTAATGAGTACCTTCATCATGATGTGATTTAAATATTATACTGTATATTGCCTTTAACAGTGTATACTGTAGCTTTAATTCTCTTTTAACATGCCCATAGTAAACATGGTTATATGGGCCTTCTATAAGCCTAAAATAAATCAAATAGTTTAGTCAATACATTGATATCTTCTATGATGTATAGTTGCAGCTAAAGATATGTTCAGATATTTCCAGATATTTCACAATACATCTAGAGATTCTCTCTGGTGGCACACAGTGGTACTGCAGGCAGGCAGGGAATTTTTTTCAAATATCACAGAAGTTCAGAAACTATCTGGCCATGCCTTTGACTACAACTGTATACCAGTGCATAAAGCCACAACTACTAAAGTGCAGTTACAGTTCTCAAACACGGCAAAATATCGATATACTTGTAACACACCTGTCCTGGATACAAGTAGTCCTGACTGCCTGGCAAGGGTTGTAGAAGTTTTCCTTTAAGTATCTGTAAAACTGTAAGAAATACATTAAGTTCAGTAATGATCCAAGAAAAGCAAAGGTAAATTTATTATAAAACTGTCATAGAGCATGATTTGTTAGAGGTGCACTTGGCAGCTATAGCAGAGAGGAAACATCTAAATAGCTATACCATGCTGGTTACCTAAAGATGCAGTAAGGCTAGATAATGAAACAGGCAATATGGAATAGTTAAAGACAACTAATACCAGTTGTAGCTGTCATGATAATTACAAATTCTTAGAACAACACTGTAACATTGTATGGATGATCCCCAATGATTCTGAATGTCAATAGACTATTCCTAACTTGTTACTGAACAAACTGGTTTCTTATGGTTTTATAGACACTTAAAGGATAATCTCTACACCCTAAGGCAGACAGGATGTGGTATATCCCAGACTAGTATGTCATGAGTGTATAGGCATTATGTCATATTTGAGAACTGTACTAGCACTTTAGCAGTGGTGGCTTTATATTTGTATACATCAAAAAAGATATCAATATATTGAATAGATATGTTGAGCTCTATTTTAGGCTTATAGAAGGCCTTTGTGTGACAGTTTCAATTTTGGGATGTTAAACGAGAATTTAAGGTATGCACTGTTAAAGGCATTATACAGCATAATGAAATTAAGTATAATATTTAAATCACATCATGATGAAGGTACTCATTATTGTATTTATGTTTCCTAGAAGTTCCCTGAAGAAGCCAGAAAGGTGAAACATTGGGACATTTTGAATTTAATAAAAATTGTTGTCATTGACAAAAGTCCTGGTGCCCGATTCCAAGACAGCGGATAGAGCAGTGCACAAATTATGCCAAAGTGTAAGATATGCCAAAATCCCTATGAAATGCAAGCTGCACCAGATTCCAAGAGTACCATGAGATATGCCAAGAAACGCTGGATTACGCATGTCGCAACTAATGCCGCTAGTGCATGTCACAGCCCACAAGAGTGGCATAGCACTACGCAAGTCACAACACTATAACTATAAAGTTGTGCGTAAGTCATATACTGTCAGAGGGCTATGAGATGACGGCAGTGGGAGAGGTGTGGCAAGTAGTAGCAAAAAGCAAAAGAGGAACTTCACCTTTGATGAGACGATGTTCTCATGGAAGAACTTGAGGCAAATTCAGACCTGATGGGGAAGAGGCGAGCGACAAGAATGGCTACAGAGGAAAGTGGCATGGGATGTAGTCATGCAGAAGGTGAATACAGTGGCACATGCATGCCACACCGCGCAGGAAACATAGAAACATAGAATCTGATGGCAGATAAGAACCGCTTGGCCCACCTAGTCTGCCCATTTTCCTACCTAATGAATAAGCTGCAGATCCGAGTTAACCAACAACCTACTTCCTCCTAACCCCCACTAGAATTGCTTTATGTCTGTCCCATGCATTCTTGAATTCCCCCACTGTTTTTGACTCTACGACCTCCTCAGGCTGTTCCATGCATCTACAACCCTCTCTGTGAAGAAACACTTCCTCACATTACCTCTGAGCCATCCCCCCATCTTCAAATTGTGCCCCCTTGTTCCTGCACATCTCTTTTTCTGACAGGTGCTACCCTCTTGGAGTCTGTTGATTCCCTTGAGGTATTTGAAAGTTTCTATCATGTCCCCCCTCCTTTCCTCAACGCTATACATCTTAAGCTCCTTTAGTCTTTCTTCATATGTCTTCTGGTGCAGACCCTGCACCATTTTGGTTGCCCTCCTCTGGACAGCCTCCACCCTGTCTATGTCTTTGCAGTGATGGGGTCTCCAGAACTGTACACAGTACACCAGATGTGGTCTTACCAACTGTCTGTACAGAGGGCCAACAACTTCCTGTTCTCTACTGGTGATGCCTCTCCTATGCATCCCAGTATCCTCCCAGCCCTCCTTACTGCCTTTTCACATTGCTGGCCCACCTTTAGGTCATCTGATATGACTATCCCCAGGTTCCTTTCCATTTTTGTTGTTGTCAGTATCTCACTCCCATTGTGTACTCTTCCCCTTGGTTTTGGTTCCCCAGGTGCATTACTTTGCACTTCTTTGCGTTGACTCTAAACTGCCATACATTTGACCATTCCTCCAACCTTGCCAAGTCCCTATTCATCCTTTCCACCCCACCTTGCATATCAACCCTGTTGTAGGTCTTTGTGTCATCTGCAAAGAGACATACTTTTCCTTGCAGTCCCTCTGCAATGCCACTTATAAAGACATTAAAAAGGACTGGCCCCAGTACTGAACCCTGTGGTACCCCACTAGTAACCCCCCATTTTCTTCACTGTGGACTCCATTTACATTTACCCTCTGTGTCCTGTTGTCCAGCCAGTGTTTTACCCAGGCTACTACCCTGAGACCCACTCCCAGGCTGGCTAATTTGTTTATTAATATTTTGTGCAGGACTGTGTCAAATGCCTTGCTAAAGTCTAGGTAGGCCATGTCCACTGCCCCTCCCTGGTCTACTACTTTGGTCACCCAGTCAAAGAAATCAATTAGGTTTGTCTGACATGACCTTCCTGCTGTGAATCCATGCTGCTTTGGGTCCTGTGCCCCACTGGCCTCTAGGTACTCGACAAGTCTTTCCTTCAGAGTGATTCCATCATGTTCCCTACCACTGAGGTCAAACTGACAGGTCTGTAGTGTCCGCCTCTGTCTTGCTCCCACTTTTGTGAAGGGGATCATATCCACCTTGTCCAGTCCCAGGTACCACACCATCCTCCCATGATTTATTAAAAGGGTAGTCAGTGGTGTTACTAGTTCTTCCCTTAGTTCTTTTAGAATTCTGGGGTGAATCCCATCAGACCCCATTGCTTTATCCACCTTCAGTTTTAAGAGTTCTTTCAGAACCCTTTCTTCTATAAAAGGACTAATATCAACCCTCCTATCCGGAGTGCTTCTATTGACTGGATTAGGTATCTCCCCCACTCTTCCATTGTGAATAATCGGCAGAAGAATTAATTCAGTATCCCTGCTTTTTCACTGTCGCTCTCTGCCCAACCACCTTCCTCTTCATTCAGCCTCAGTATCCCTGCCTTAGTCTGTCTTTGCTCTCTAATGTACCAATAAAAGGTTTTATCCCACTTCCTAACCAAGTTGGCTATTTTTTCCTCGGTTTGGGCCTTTGCTATTCTGACTGCCTTCCCCACTTCCTTCTGCTTTAACTGGTACAGTTCTGTGTCCTGCTCCTTCTGTGTTTTCCTATACAGTAGTTCCTGAATGCTATCATTTTCTCCCTAACCTTCCCCACCACTTCTTTTGATAATCATAGTGTTTTTTCCTTCCATTTTGTTTTGTTTATTTACTTCACACAAAGGCTTGTTGCCTCTGTGATGGCTGTTTTGATGTTTTTCCATTGTTGCTCTACCCCACCTTCTTGCCTGTTTGCTAGTGCTTTTCTGAGGCACTCTCCCTTTTTGACAAAATCATCCCTCATGAAGTACAGTACCTTCACTTTTGTATGGGTTGACTCTACAGCTAGGTTTATCATGAATCACACTGTTTGGTGGTCACTTGTTCCCAGATGGCTACTCACTTCGAGATTGGAGATCCTCTCTCCATCCCCATTTGAGAGTACCAGGTCTAAGATTGCTCCCTCCCAAGTGGGTTCCAAACCTGCTGTCTGAGGCATGCCTCCTGTAGGGCATCAAGAATGGCCCTGCTCTTGGATATGGCTGCAGCAAAGGTGCTCCAGTTAACATCTGGCATATTCAGGTCCCCCATCAGCAATATCTCTCCTTTTTCTGCCATGCTAAGGATGCCTTCTATCATTTCCTTGTCCATTTCCTCCACCAAGACGGGGGTCTGTATACAACCCCTGTACATATTGTGGTGCCATTTCTAGTCTCCAGGGTGACCCACAGTGCCTCCTCTCCTCCCCATTTACCCTTTAGATCTGTTGCTTTGATTCCTTCCCTTACATAGAGAGCTACTCCTCCTCCTCTTCTTCCCTTCCTGTCCCTCCTGTAGATTGTGTACCCTGGTATGTTGACATCCCAGTCATGGTTCTCTGTGTACCATGTTTTGTGACTGCCACAATGTTCAGGCATCCCTCTTCCATCAAGGCCACCATTACGGGGAGCTTTTTACCTAGACTACAGGCACTGGCACTCATTACCCTCCATTTATTTCTTATGACCGTATTGCTTTTTGCCCCATCTGTGTCCCTACTGCTTGTATTTTCTCCATTTACCCTGCTCTTCTCCTATCAACTTCTCTGTCTTGGTGTTTACCTCACTAACTACCCTGATTTTTTTTGAGGGGGGGCTAGGATTTCTTTTCTCCTTTTCAGTGCCTCCCCCCTTGGCTAGTTTAAATGCTTACCAATGAAGCATTTAAGCCTGTCACCTAGGATTCTGGTTCCCCTCCTGGATAGATGCAGACCATCGCACCAGTATAGGCCTGCATCCCTTCAAGTCAAGCCCCAGTCCCCAATGCAGCCAAATCCCTGAACTCTGCACCTGTTTTTCAACCAGTCATTGAATCACATGGTGCAGATTATCCTATCCTCATCCATGCCATAGACAAGTAGCACTTCTGAGAAAGTTACTGTGTGTGCTACTTGTCCAAGGCCCCTTCCCAACTCCACAAACTCCTGTTGCACTGCTCTGATTCCATTCTCAGCCAGGTCATTTGTCCCTAGGTGGATTGTGAAATCCAGCTCACTCCCCCTTGCAGCTGCTCCCACAATCCTGAGGATGTGTTTCCTGCCCCTTCAAGCCATGGCGACAGGCAGGCACCTTTCCTCCCTTCCCCTCCCTTCCCCAGTTCTACCCCCTAACAATTGAGTCCCCCACCAGGAGTTGTTTCCATCCCCTGTGGGGTCCTGTGCCACCTTCCTGTGGGTCTCCATTGTGGAGGTTCCCAGCATCCTTCTTGGTCTCTAATGTGGGTGCCTCCATAGAGGAACCATGCTCCACCAGAGTGGTGAATGAATTGTGGAGAGGCACAACTGAAGGGATGTGCTACTGTTCGACCTCCATCACCCTCCCTGAGCCTACCAAGGTCCAACCATTCCTCTTTCTTAGCAACCTGTGTGGTAGTGGCAGTGGCCTGGGTGGTCCCTAGGTGGGGGAGCAGGTTTCCTAAATCCTTCCCAGGTCAGCATGGAGAAAAACCTCATCCTCAGAACAGAGGTGGCTGCAAATAGGGCAACAACGCAGTCTCTAGAATGTTTTCTGGAAGACTGCTGCACCACAGCCAGTGCATTGCACCACTCCCCACATGTCTGTGTCCCTTCCTGTTACAGATGCTTTTAATTTTTTGTTTGTTCTTGTTTTAGTGTGTGCAAGCTTGTGAGTGTCTCTACCCCCTATTCAGTGTGCTGTGCCTTTAAGGATATGAACAGGTGTATGTTGTTAGCAGTTTTGGGGACGTGATGTCAGAGCCCCTGCTATAAAGGAAATTATGTTCTTGAGGCGGTTGGGCTGCATACGGGGTGGGCACCTGGTACATGTAGCAGCTGTGTGTGATGGGTGTGTGTGTGAGTGTGTGGGGACACAGGGGGCCACTGTGTGGAGTCACAAATGTGCACTGCACTGCATGCACACTGGGTGATGGTGTGTGTGGGGTTTGCCACTAGTAGTTGACTTATCTTACACTATGTCACCAAGTTGTACCCACCTGTCACTAATACAACACTCTACACAAATCCTCTGCGTGGTGTCATTCATTAATGCTGCCATAATAGGATGGAGGTTCAACCGCATACTGCACAAAGCTGAAGGCACATACAGTACAGCAGGCTACAGTTGTGTGATCGCAGTGTCTGCACCTCACAGTTGCATAACTGCATCATGTAGGCCGCATTCACGTGGTGGTGTAGTACACCGCAGGTGTGGCTTGTATGTGGAACATGTGCGAGTACACCATCAGCAGGCACTAGGCCACAACTCTCGCTCACCTGACACACAGCAGATCCCAGCAGCAGTAGAAGGAGACTGGGCATTCCTGAGGTGTACAGCAAACCAGACATCTGTTGCCACACAGCACAGCCAACTGATTGGTGAGTATACATCTCCTACATGTTAAGAATTATGCATAGCTCTGTGATCCACACATACATATATACCTGTGCTCTTCATAGGTGTGTGGATGTACCTCAGGATGGGAAGGTCCATTCTATACACACATTCCATGCCCATCTGTGTCCCTACAGTGATTAGGACACTCCTGATCATATGAACCATATGGGGCTCACTATCTGTAGACATGTTACTGTCCAGTTCAGGGCAGTGCCACACATACTGGCTCTGTGCTATGAATGTGCAGACCAGTGCTATGATGATTCGATGATGTGGGGTGGTGGGGCATGGAGTGGGTACATGGGCATTACACGGTCTGCAGAGACACATCACTCAGTGCTCCATGGAATTGGCACTGCACTGTACATGTATGCCACACCAGGTGGGACACACATTGGCAATCAGTGGTTACTGTGACAGTGCAGTACCCATACTTCTGGGATGGATGTGGGTCATTGCACAGTCCAATGTTCTGTACAGTAATCCTGCACCAAGCAGTACATGCAGTCATTACTGCGGACTCCCAGTGGTACCCTCAGGTGTGGCACACAAAGAACAGCAGGGGGTGGGGTTTCTGGGGAGCAGCAGCACACATGAAGCATTCACAGATGTCACCTGTGCTCACTGCCATGCTTCCATGACCTCATCTAGGTGCCACACAGCTGTCTGCAGGCCTGCCAACTGGGGTGTACATGGAACACGGTGAAGGTAGTGCCTTGGTCAGGTTGATTGTGTGCCTTGCCCGTGTGCAGCCACAGCTAGTGATCCTGTCATGGTTATGTTGCAGGTCTCGGTTCACTATGTCTCACAGCAGGGATGTCAGCCTGAGTGTCTGTGCCATGAACTACACATCGGAAGAGATGGTGCAGCTGGTAACCAGGTGCAGCAGTGGTGCACCACTGTTGCCAGCTGGCTGAAGGCGGTGCATGACCGTGGAGTGTGAGAAGGCATGGCGTGTCATAGCTGTGCACATCAGTGTAGTCCATGGGGTGTCATGCAGCATGTGACAGCTGTAGCACAGGTGGCAGGACCTGATCTGTCGTGAGCTGGAGATACTGCACCACCTGCTCGACATTGTGGTGCAGAGGGATGGAGAGATGAGAACCGGTGGTGGCAGCATCAAAGGTGTGTACAATTAAATGTTACATGCCACAATCATTACTCCACAACCAGTGCATTTCCCTGCTGTGGTGCACCTATATGACACTGTTTGTCCCCCACACAGGTGCAGGTCCCAGCCAGCATGGGCGGCAGGAGCAACAGGCCCAGAAGCAGGAGCATGGCAACCGGCGGCAGGGGATGCATGGCCACAGAAGGTCAGGTAGGTTCCATCACAGCACAATGCATAGCATGCCCTCAGCATGGTGGCTGCATGGGGGAGCTGCCTCACCTGGACATGGTCATGTGTGCAGTGGTGGGTAGCTGTGCTCTGCTATGCAGCCTAGGTGTCACCATGCACACCTGCAGTGCCTGTGGACATTGTGCAATGCCAGTGTGCCTGTCACCATGCCACATTTTGTGGATGGTGTGTGTGCATATGTGTGTGTGTGTGTGTTTGACACTGCCTGCAGTGTGCACTGTGCATGTCATGCGTGTGTGCTGATCCATACTGTATTCCTGCTGTGACCCATGCCTTCTCCCTGCAGGTGGTGGGAGCAAACTTTCCGACAGCAGGCACTTCTGTGGGCAATGACAGACCTAAAGTCCCAGGATGCAGTGGAGTACCAGCGTCGCACATGCCACAGACACAGGTTGCACCAGTAACACCCACAATGGATAAGGAGGTGGAGGGAGCGTGATGATGCAGAGGAAGGCACGCACATGACAGTGGGACTCAGGGGTCCGAGGGGCAAAAGTAAAGGCAAAGGCAACGTTTATTTAAAAATCCAATTCCTGAGGCTCTGGGCACTGTACAAAATGAATAAATACAGCATCAAAAACACATAATATGTCACATATTTAAATACACAGAATAACATTTATAACCCATCATATAATTATCATGTTCTGCTAAATTCCATAATTCAATCCCAAAAGCTTGGGAAAATAGGAGGCCTTCAGGTGGGCCTTAAAAATATCTACAGTAGAGGCTCCCTAACCCCAGATGGCAGCAAATTTCAAAGAGCGGGAACTGCAACACTGAAAGCTCTGTCACCAGCAGATCTCAACCTCATTCTAGGAATCGCCAGGAGGCCCTGGAAGAGTGGAGGCAGTGAACAGAGACAGCAGGTGCAAGAGGTCTAAGAGATAACCAGGGCCCTTGCCTATGTAGGGCCTTATAGGTGAGAAGACCCACCTTAAAAAGGATCCACCACCTTACTGGCAGCCAATGCAATTCACGTAGCACTGGTGTAATGTGGCAAAATTTTTGCTGCCCAGTAAGTAACCAAGCAGCTGCATTTTGCACCAGCTGCAGCCTATAGAGAGATCCTCCTGTGACCCCGAGGTAGAGCACATTGTACTGTAGCTGGTCAATTCTTCTTGGCAGTAATCTCCCTGGACAGTAACACTGCCTTCTTATGGCTGATTGCCCCTGGTATGCATTATAATGCACCATGAGCCAGTTTGTCCCCCTCAGGCTGGATCTCCTCCAGCAGCACTCTATACTTCAACCCTTCCTCTTTGTTTCCTGACAGCTCTATCATACCTCAGGTAAGAAGCTTTGGGTCATACACAGACAGGTGTGAGGGAAAATGGTGTCAGATAACACCCTATTATAGGCATCAACCCCAGCACCAATGCCTCGATGCATCACACCACACTAGATAGATAAACTGCCACCAAAAATCCTCAGGGTCAATCCCATAAGGGCAACAAGCTCATCATCTCAGTAGGGGAGGGAACCATGCAGCGGTGCCCATGGTGGAGCTGGCTGAGGCTGATCCTGGTGATGCAGATGTGCCTGTGGAGGATGTGTAGGCAGAGGAGTGCCTGGTAGTAGAACACCCTGCAGGGGAGCCAGAGGTGATGTTGCTGGCTGGAGGGGTGCTGGTGGTGGAGGCACATGGTGTAGTGGTGCAGGGGGTGGGGTTGCAGTACCCTGTGGGTGGTCAGGCTGTGGTGGAGCAGCACCCAGAGGTGCAGCAGGTTGTGGGTGACATGCTCCAGGATGCCGGTGCTGTCCACCACTCTGGGCACAGTGACCCTGCCCTCAGCTGCAGGTTGGCTATGGAACTGCTGCAGGGTACCTGGTGGACAGAGCAGGCGAGTTGGACCTGTACCCAGGGTAGCCAGTGCCTGGAGACCAGCACCTGGTGGTGCTCATGTCCTCCATTATGGTAGATGTTGCATGCTACAGTTCACTCGGTGTCCTACTGTCTGCACTGCAGCGGTACTAGCCATGTCAGAGCATGGACTGTGGACATGAACTGTTGAGTGCGCAGTGCCTTGGGGCCAATGCCATACTGTCTGTACATTGGGGTGGTGTGGGGGACCTGGCGTGTATCTGCGGGGCTAGTGGGATATGTTCCCTGGTGGGGGACCACCCATGTGTGGGGTGTCTGTGTCGGGCTGCATGCCTGAGTGCGTGGCAGAGGTTGCTGGGAGGCTGTCATCTGGGGGGGCATGTTGGCTATGTCAGTTCCATATACTGCTGCTGTCTGTACTGGATACTGGGGTGCTTGCTTCCCATTGCTATTGTATATGTTGTTGTTCTTTTTCTTCTAATTGTTGTTGTTCATGTTGTTGCTGCCTATTGTTCTTTCCATGCTGTTTCATTAAATGCCTTTTACACACCCATGTCTCTGTGTATCCTTCTGTGGTCTGTGTGTGTGTGTCCTGTGCACATGTGGGTGCACATGTGGCAGTGCTGCACCATCACTTGTGCATACTGTCAGGAGGTCTAAACCTCCACTTTCAGGTTCTTGGAAATAATGGAATGCAAGGAATCACAGAGACATGTTGCATAAGAGTAATAAACTTGTTTATTACTACCAAAACAATAATCACAGTTGCCCTAAGCTGTTCTTATCAATATGAACTGGGAGTCAATGCTAAGCATTCCCTATACCTCGAGGATTCTCCGTGTCTCTTGGGGTCTCTAAGGTAAAAGATGTAATGTCTTACATTATATACCTATGATAATTACTGTGGTTACTGCAAGATAGAAGTATTTCTAGTTACAGAGATGAGCCCTATTGGCAAAGCTAGAGGTGTCTCCACAGTCCAAGATAACATTATACAATTTTGTAAGAGTCATCACTTTGTAAGACAAAGGAGTACAGTTATACATGTATCAGTGTAATAGTACAAATCATCAAAATATGGCAATGCTGACTCATATATCATAATCATTACAAGGACAGAGATGCCCTAACATCTTGTAAGCAAGAAATACATATATGTATTAGAAAGTAAAGTGTATAACAATAATAAGCATACATATCCTGACATCTACTCTTATACGGTAGATGCCTCTTAGCCTATATGTTAGTATAACATATGTCTAAATGCTAACTGTCTACAGTGTGACCTCTAGGGGGTACCAATAAGGGTACAGGGACCTCGTATAACATTCCCTCCTTTTTGCCTCTCAGGGCAACGCAGTAAAATAGGGAAATGGACAGGGAGCAGGGGTTGTTTACAGACCCGATGTGCGAGCCTTGTAAAGGAACTCCACCTGCTCATGGTGCTGGTGCAGAGTGTGCCATAGGCAGCAAAGCATAATAATCAGAAAAAATATCAAAAATACTTGTATAATAACAAAACCGTTGAATGTAATCTCTAACCAAGTGTCAGTTAAGGCACTTTTCATACCACCATCATTAATTAGTGCAAGGACAGCTTCATTAACTTTAGTAATATTATTGCTGATGTGGATGAGATGTGTATCTTTCTTGTCTAAAAGTGATTTTAATGTCAGTGTAAGGGGATCAATATGTACATTAAAATAAGGTAAATACTCAAAAAGGTTGAGCAGATAATCAGGGTTACCAGCAATAATATCAGTGTCCATCAGAGGGATGGGGGTAATAACGGTATGTCCAATAACTGTCTTCTGGTGGGGAATGAAACAAAAGTTGGGGCTGTCTAAAACACATGTTTTCATTCCATACAAATATGACTTAATATTAGTAACTACACATTGTGATTGGTTGGCATCCATGGCACTCCAGACATTACCTCATGGATTTTAGCCCACCTGATAGGCCAGTGATGCACATGACCCAGATCAAATTTCTAGTACATCCAGGTCCCAGAAACCCCTGCTTTCCAGTTTCGAATCGCGCATCTGATCAGGCAACAAGCACACCAGGAATCCCTGTCTGCTCCTGTAAGGTAAGACCTTGAATCCAAGGATATATATATTTAATCAGGTTTAAATCAAAAGAAAAGGCACAATGTATGCAGTTACAGTTAGGAACTTTGCAAAAGTTGCTAGAATTTACCAGAAATATGCCTAACCTAAGCTAGCCCTCTGACTCAGTGTTAGCTAGCTCATGTGTTTCCTTGTTCAACCCTTTGGGCTGTATCCTGGAAAAGATTGCAGTTTTCTGTCATAGTAATATCCTCCTCTGTGGCAAGAGTGTAAATAGGCACTAATCTATGTATCTTTATATGTTATGCGTTCTTCAATTCGTTATGGGCAGGCAACTTATGTAGTACCGTTTGGCGCGGTACGCTATCCTGTCTGTGCATCCCCCTCTCCCAACGATCTCTGGCCAGGTGCTTTGGCATTTTCCGTGACGTCCTCATGGTTAGCAGGGAGTTCTTGGGCCTGAAAGTATCACGGGCTGGCCGGCGGCCTGTCCTTGCCACGTGACGACCACGTGGCCTCTCGCTACTTTCTCAACCTTCCCTCCCTCCCCTCCTCTGGCCTCGGCCCCTCCGGAGGCCCGAATCGCTCTGCCCCTCCCACACCACGCAGCCCTGGACCTAGCCACGGGCACCTCCTTGCTCCACGAGCTTTGGGCGCGTCTTCTAGTAGGCCTCTGCTTGGGCCTACTGCAGCCCCAAGTCGCTCTCCTCCCTTTGGCTGCACTAAAGGGAAGCTCCTCCCCTGTGACAGTGTCTCCTCCTCCCACCGCTAGGCCGCCGCTCGCGTTGAGGATGTCTGTGCTCCTCTCTCGTCCTCGTGACCTAGCCTGGAGTGGGGGGGAGAGTGTTTCTCGGCGGCCAGAAGGAAGGAAGGAAGCGCCTCCTCAGCGATCACTTCCAGGGACAGCACGCCTCCCCTCCATGCCTCGTATGAGCAGCCTTCTCTGGGGCTTTGTCTTCTCCCCCCCAAGCCTCTTCCCAGAGGAATGTGGAGACCGCCGGAACCGTCCCCTGTCGACCTCGTCCCCAGGGAAAAAAGAAGAAGAAAAAAATCAGAGGCCAGTGTGCTCACAGGCCATAATGATGCCCGCCTTCACGGAAGGAGGTGGGGGGCACTCTTCAAGGATGGCTGGGGGCGCGGTACGAGGCCGCGAGCTGACAGTGTCATCTGGTGCTGCAGGGTTACACCCAGTTCTACACAGGTTCAAAAGGGGAAATCTCCACTGGGACAACAGCTGATGCCTTGGGGTTTCCCCCCTCCAAAGGGTCCCTCCCACAGTGACCTTCCAGTGGGGCCCCCCATGACAGAGACTGACTGGATCTCCCTTCTGGACCTTACTTCTTCCCCCCTACCACTCGGGTCCCTCCCACAGCGACCCAAGAAGGTAGCCTTATCCCCCTTGGACTCCCTCTCGGTCACACCACGGCTCCCTCCCATAGCAAGCTATGGGCCCAGACCGCTGGCCACCAGGCCCTCTTCCCTCCATGGTCCTCATTGTGGAGGCCCTCCCATAGCACCCCCGCAACCCGCATGCAGTCTCGGCTCAGGTTAGGCAGACCTTCCTCAGTCGTGTTGGGGGGGTAAAGGAATCACCCCCTGGGCGTCGTGTATAGTTCCGTTCTAAGGTCTGCTTTTCTCTCTTCCCCAGATGGTGAAAGCAAAGAAATGCTCCTCGTGCAGCGCTACCCTCCTGCCCCAAACTCCGGGTCCCCTCTGCATGGCCTGCCTCCTCAATGACGACGATTCCTCCCTGGAACAAACACCGCCCATGGGCCCCAGCAAACTGGGGTCCAGCAACCCTATGTGGATGGACCCGGGCTCCCTCCTTATCCAAAACCAGCAGGCCGTGGTTGCCATGATGGAGAGCCAGCAGAACTTTATGCTCAAGATCATGGAAAAGCTGGAATCCCTCACTCAACACTGAGCAAAACCACCGAGTCCGGAACCCGACAAGGAGGCGGGGCAACGGAGGAACATCCGAACCCTGAGGACACCTTTCCAGATGTCCCATGCGACGAAGCGTCTTGAGGACAGGGAGAAAAGATGATGCAGGGAAGAGGAAGAGGCGGAATCAGATGAAGAGGATATGGAACTTCAAGCAACACCTTCTCTGACATCAAAATTGTGCTCCTTTGACACGATCCCAGGGTTCATGAAGATCATCAAGGCCACCATGGGTTTCGACACTGAGGAAAGTAAGCCCAAGTCAAAGCTCGACCCCATGATTCAGCTGAGACCATCGATCACAGAGACTTTCCCAGTATGCCCTGCGACTGAGGACATCTTCAGTAAAGAGTGGCAATCTTCTGAACTGGGCAGAATGTCAAACCGTAAGAACCTGGACAGAATGTACCCGGTCCAAGGGGAAAAATCAGATATCTGGTATAAGGCCCCCACCATTGACCCCCAGGTGGTGGCTCTTAGCAAACAGACTGTACTACCATGCTATACAATAGCTCTCAAGGACCAGATGGACAAGAAGGTAGAAGATATGCTCAAAAGGGGCGTTCGAGATTGAGGGCACCGCTGCAAAAGCAACCACTACAGCCATCTATACGGTTCGAGCACAGATCCGCTGACTCGAAGAGCTCCAGGAGCAGGCCATCCCTAAGTCCAGGGAGGCAGAACTGTTGGAATGTACTTTAGATGCAGCTAAATACCTAGCTGACATGGCGGTAGGCACCTTGCGCCTTCATGCCAGGGCTACCGTCATCACCAACCGTGCTCGAAGGGCACTATGGCTGAAAATGTGGGATGCAGACAATGAGTCAAAAAACTTTGCTACAAAACTTACCACTACGAGGTAAACATGTTTTCAGGGAGGGTCTGCAGGATTATTTGAAGCAAAAGGAACAGGGCAGAGACCTCCTCAAGAATAAGTCCAGGTACTCCTACCTCCCCTCCTCGAGGCAGAGGTTTCGGGGGGGAAGAAACCGTACCAACCCCGCAGGGACACACAACAACAGGGCCACTCCTTTCAAGGCAGAGGCACCTCTCACAGCTTCCATAGCCGTACTCTCAGAACTATCAGTCCTCCTCCTTCAGAGCCTGGGGACAAAGAACCGGAGGACGAGGTAGAGGCTACAGGGGAAAGCAACAGTGACTACCCCTCACACCCTTACAAGGCCTGGACCTTTACCCACCAGTGGGACAAAGACTAACTCTATTCGTCCATCGCTGGCTCCACACAACCTCGGACAGGTGGGTCCAAGACGTGATAACCAAGGGATACTCCATAGAGCTATCCCACGCCCATATTCCTCAAAGATTCGTATCCTCCCCCATAGCCAGGAGAAAGACATCCCCGCATCAGGTCCAACAAATCTTGTCAGAACTGATTCAGAACAGGGCCATTCAACCCGTACCAGCGCCAGAACAGAATCTGGAGGTTTACTCCATATTCTTCCTGGTGCCAAGAAATCAGGGGAGCTCCGGCCTATCCTGGACCCAAAGCACCTAAACTGCCACGTGGTCTCGCACCGTTTCAAAATGGAGACCATCCGATCCACTCTGCGCTGTGTTTGGGTAGGTGATTTCCTGACGTCCATAGACCCCCATCATTCTGAAACACAGACAATTTCTCCGTTTTCACATCCTAGGTCACCACTTCCAGTACCAGGCCTTGCCGTTCGGCCTCTCCTCAGCCCCGAGAGTGTTTACCAAGGTCTCCATAACCCTGGTGGCCAGACTCAGGGAACAGGGACTGGACATCATCCCGTACCTGGACCACTGGCTCATCCGGGTCGGTCCGAGAATCAGGCACGGATACACGGAATCTGCCTTACAGGCACTCGAAGACCACGGCTGGGTGGTAAATCGAGAAAAAGAGCCACCTCGCTCCACACAGCAGATCGAGCATCTGGGAGGCTCATCAACTCGGCTCAGGGATGGGCAAAGCCGTCCTCCTCGAGAATTCACAACAGATAGACCTGGCCCGTCAAATGAGGCCCACCACCACACAACAATGTGAAGGATAGCCCAGTTGTTGGGCTGCATAGCCTCATGCATAGACCTCGTGCCCTGGGCCAGGAGGCACATTCGTCTGCTCCAAACTTACGTCCTGACTCGGGGGGGCACCGAGCGAACACAACCTACAGGTCATGGTACCACTACCCCATGCAGTGAGACTCTCCTTGGCATGGTGGATGGTGGAGTCGAACTTGACCAAGGGAGTCCCACTGGAGGCCCCCTACTCAATTGCCATAGAAACAGATGCGAGCCTCTCTGGCTGGGAAGCTTTCCTGGGAGGCCATAGCGGCCCAGGGCCTATGGTCACCAGTGGAGTCAGAGCTCTCCATCAACATCCTGGAGATGAGAGCCATGTTTCACGCCCTAAAGGCATTCAAGCACCAGGTGCACGGTCAGTCGGTCCTGATCCGGTCCGACAATTGGGTCATGGTGGTCTACATAGCAAACCAAGGTGGAACCAGGAGCAGGGCCATGTTGAGGGAGGCTACGGCAGTCATCAACTGGGCCCAAGCCAACCTCAGACACCTGGGTGCAGTTCACCTGGCAGGAAAGCTGAACGTCCGTGCAGACTGGCTCAGCAGGCAACAGGTACACCCGGGGGAATGGTGGTTACACCCGGATCTCTTTCAGATGATCCAAGTGACATGGGGCCCCGTAACCATAGATCTCATGGCGACACGGGAGAGCGGCTCAGGTCAGGGGATTACTACTCGCAGGTTCCAGAGACAGTCTCTCCAAGGAACAGGCGCCCTGTCACAACCATGGCAGTGGAGGCCGCTTATGTCTTCCCACGCTTCCCCTGATCCCACAGGTCCTAACCAAGGTATAGAAGTCACATCACACAGTTATCCTGGTGGCCCCTACTGGCCATGCAGGTCGTGGTTTGCAGCGGTCGAGAGATGTCACTAGCCAGCTTCAGGATACCCTACCGAACAGACATGCTCTTGTAGGGCCTAGTACTCCACCCAACCCCGCGGACTCTGAAGCTCACGGCCTGGCTCCTGAGAGGAGGAGACTGAGGGCAGCGGGCTACCGTGACTCCATCATAAGCACCCTACTCCAGTCCAGACGGTCTTCCACCACTTCCACTTATGGGAGACAATGGTCTATTTTCTCTTGGTGGTGCTTGGAACGGTGCAAGGTTCCCGAGCAGACTGACTGGCTATCTTCCTACTGTTCCTCCAACAAGGAGTGGACAAGGGACTGGCACACTCTTCTCTCAGGGTGCAACTATCAGCCATAGGGGCGGCCACGGGACTCATCTGGGGATACACCCCGGGAGCTCACCCGATGCCGTGTGTTTTTAAAGGCAGTAGAGATCCTCAGACCGAGGACTCGACTGACCATCACCCCATGGGACCTCTGACTAGTCCTCGAGTCCCTCACCTCAGCTCCTTATGAACCCCTCCTCGAGAGCAGATCTGTTCTGGGTCAGCCTCAAGGCATGCTTCTTGGTGGCAATCTGCTTAGCTAGAAGGATCGAAGAACTAAGGGCCCCTATCCTACGCAGGAACCTTATACAATGTTCGCCCCACTAGGTCCGTCTGAGAGACAGTTCCAACCTTCCAGCCAAAGGTATCCACCGGCTTTCCACAAAAGCAACCCATCGAACTACCCACCTTCCCGAAGGGCTCCAGCAGAGGCACCAGTGGAATTCCCACATCATCTAGAAACATCGGATCCGCCCTCTCCATTGACACTTAGCCAGAACCACGTCCCATATACAAAACAGAAAAGATTTTTCATCATCGCGAAGGGACAAAGGCAAGGTAGAGCTGCCTCCAAGGCCACCATTGCTGGGTGGCTAAGGAGAGTCATCCAGAATACCTACATAGCAAACCGGATGACTCCACCCCAGGGGATCAAGGCTCACTCCACCAGAGCGATCGCCACTTCTTGGGCGGAGAGGGCCAATGTGTCCTCAGAGGACATATGTAGGGCAGCCACGTGGAGTTCCCTCCACCGTTCACCAGACACTACAGGCTTGAACAATTTATAAGCCGTATGAGCCCACATTCGCCCTCAAGTCCTGGCAGCAGCATTTCAACCCCTCACTCTTAGACCACTCTGCTCCCCCTTGGGTACTACTGCTTCTTATCTACCCATGAGGGTAATGTCTAGGTGCCATATGGATGCCAACCAATCACAATGGGTGTTTACTCACCTAGTAAAGGTGATTGTGTTGGTTAGCATCCATAGCATTCAAACCCTTCCTTCAGAGTGCTCAGAGTGACAAGGACTGAACTAGGGGTCTTCCCATGGTAGGCCCACGAGGGTATAGACATCAATGATTGTTTCTTAATGATAAACTACCAGTCGGGCCTTCGGGACCGAGATTAGAGTGTAAATAGTAGGAGAAGAATAAAGACTCGGCCTACGGGCCACTGATACTGCATTGTAGTCTGCATCCCTTTTTGTCTCTGATCATATCTCTTATTGCCTTCACTTGGTTGTGCCTGCACTGTATGTTTCTTCTCTCGTACTAATTAACCTTAATTTCAGTTATGGAAGATTCGAACTGGAGAGCAGGGGTTTCTGGGACCTAAATATACTAGAAATTTGATCTGGGTCGTGTGCATCACTAGCCTATCAGGTGGGCTAAAACCCATGAGGTAATGTCTGGAGTGCCATGGATGCCAGCAAAAAACAATCACCTTTACCAGGTGAGTAAACACCCAGTACTCTCAATTAGGATGATATTGCATTTTAACAGTGGGAAGTCTCCATTTTTGCACACTGTACCAGGCAGGTGTAGAGACAGTCTATAAATCCATGCTGACAGACAATGAACCTCCTCTTGATAAGATTGATAAAGCTTCTTTGGAGCTGATGTTGAGTCTGGAAAGTCTATGCCATTAGTGCTGATGTCATCGTCCATGGAAAAGGACCAATCGATAATGTCTGGGGAATAGCCCCAAACAGGTTTAATAACATCAAATAGATCACACATTGACTACAAGTAAATGTAACCTTCTTAGCACAGCAATCTATGTGCAGAGACCCAGGCATCCAGAATAGGGTGGAAGACTAGTAGAGGAGGCAATTTGAGGTGTTCTCTGCAGGTATCTTTCATCAAAGGTGCCAACAGCGTGAAGAGTTGCAAGATTGTCAAATAAAGCTATAGTAGGATCAAAACATGGTAAAGAGACAGTAAAAGAGACAAACATTGTAATACTTAATAGAACATTTCTTAGAAGTAAACATATTCAGTGTTAGGGTGTGTCTTGGTCACAAAACCCAAATTCTTAGTTGTAGAAAGTGGAATAGTTAGAGTTTTGTTGCATACACATTGCCAATACAGCTAGGGAAGTTGCACTGAGGACAATACCATTTAGAGATGCGTTTATTATGACTTATATCAAGGTTCTTCCAGATTCTAGATCACGGAAAAGATTATTGATGGTAGTGATAATGTAGGCCATAAGCTGAACACAATATCTCACAGGCAATATATTATTTATCTACTTTTTCATTATTCTAGTACAATAGGAGAGCATTAATCTTATCTTCTAGAATACCATAAATGCCTTTACAATGTCATGCATATGTATACAGTATATCCTTCTTCTTGACTAAGGCCATCCACACCATGCAATAATGGGAGTATAATATCATTATCAAACCAGTCTGGAATTTCTATGAATGTGATTTGATAGCAGCAATATTGGCCTTATTCCAAATATACATGGCATTACCAAAAGACATCTGTGACAGTGCCCATGGCACTTGTGACATCAGAACTATCAACTTTGTGTGAACTGGACAACTCATGCAGGTATGAATGCTTATGACTTTGATCATAAGGGTTAGGTTTTCTCCTGAAATTGCCTCTATGCTCGGTGGTAAAAATTCCCGGCAATAGGGTCTTGAGTATGAATTTGAAAAGAAGCAGCTAGACTATCAAGCAATAAAGTACTGTAAAATGCTGAAGTGTTAGTAGTATGATACATACCAAATTTGTTCATATTACAGTAAGTCAAGTTAAACAAAACAAGTATATGCATAAACTGTAAATTGTTAAGGTAGCACCAGGTAAGGCATTGGCTGTTAGACCACTATGAGGACCAAAGGGCAGATGTTTTGAGCATTCCAAAAGCTGTTCTGTCAGTAGAGGTAACACAGAAAGATACATGGCAGCAGAGCCATGTTATATACAGCACAAATTCCTGGCAGAGTCCTTTGACAAAGGAATTACAATATGAGGGATCAATTAAGGCATTGATATTGTATAAACCAGAATGTCTAAGAGCAGTTTGGAGCAAGGACAGTGAACCATTAGGGATAATTTTACGATGGACCAACCATGGAAAGTTCCCTTGGAAAGTTTGGCTACAGGGAGAATTTGTCCTTGTAACATGGTCTGCCACTCAGTTTGTAGGGTAGATTTTCAGAAGCAACAACTAAGACAGTGAGGTAGGCATCTGAACCTTCCTGGAAAGTAATCAAATTCTCTGGTATATTGATGGAAACTCCCTCTGGGGTAGATGCTAGAGGATCAAAGAGAGGAAGGAGGTGCTTTACCGTGCCTTGGATGCAGGGAATTATTCCTGAGATGAGGTAGAAGTTTTCCTTTAAGTATCTGTAAAACTGTAAGAAATACATTAAGTTCAGTAATGATCCAAGAAAAGCAAAGGTAAATTTATTATAAAACTGTCATAGAGCATGATTTGTTAGAGGTGCACTTGGCAGCTATAGCAGAGAGGAAACATCTAAATAGCTATACCATGCTGGTTACCTAAAGATGCAGTAAGGCTAGATAATGAAACAGGCAATATGGAATAGTTAAAGACAACTAATACCAGTTGTAGCTGTCATGATAATTACAAATTCTTAGAACAACACTGTAACATTGTATGGATGATCCCCAATGATTCTGAATGTCAATAGACTATTCCCTAACTTGTTACTGAACCAAACTGGTTTCTTATGGTTTTATAGACACTTAAAAGGATAATCTCTACACCCCTAAGGCAGACAGGATGTGGTATATCCCAGACTAGTATGTCATGAGTGTATAGGCATTATGTCATATTTGAGAACTGTACTAGCACTTTAGCAGTGGTGGCTTTATATTTGTATACATCAAAAAAGATATCAATATATTGAATAGATATGTTGAGCTCTATTTTAGGCTTATAGAAGGCCTTTGTGTGACAGTTTCAATTTTGGGATGTTAAACGAGAATTTAAGGTATCACTGTTAAAGGCATTATACAGCATAATGAAATTAAGTATAATATTTAAACTCACATCATGATGAAGGTACTCATTATTGTATTTATGTTTCCTAGAAGTTCCCTGAAGAAGCCAGAAAGGTGAAACATTGGGACATTTGAATTTAATAAAATTGTTGTCATTGACAAAGTCCTGGTGCCCATTCCAAGACAGCGGATAGAGCAGTGCACAAATTATGCCAAAGTGTAAGATATGCCAAAATCCCTATGAAATGCAAGCTGCACCAGATTCCAAGAGTACCATGAGATATGCCAAGAAACGCTGGATTACGCATGTCGCAACTAATGCCGCTAGTGCATGTCACAGCCCACAAGAGTGGCATAGCACTACGCAAGTCACAACACTATAACTATAAAGTTGTGCGCAAGTCGCAGGTATGTCATAGGGGCTATGAGATGACGGGTAGTGGGGGAGAGGTGGCAAGTAGTAGCAAAAAGCAAAAGAGGAACTTCACCTTTGATGAGACCGATGTTCTCATGGAAGAACTTGAGGCAAATTCAGACCTGATGGGGAAGGGGGCGAGCGACAAGAATGGCTACAGAGGAAAGTGGCATGGGATGTAGTCATGCAGAAGGTGAATACAGTGGCACATGCATGCCACACCGCGCAGGAAACATAGAAACATAGAATCTGATGGCAGATAAGAACCGCTTGGCCCACCTAGTCTGCCCATTTTCCTACCTAATGAATAAGCTGCAGATCCGAGTTAACCAACAACCTACTTCCTCCTAACCCCCACTAGAATTGCTTTATGTCTGTCCCATGCATTCTTGAATTCCCACTGTTTTGACTCTACGACCTCCTCAGGCTGTTCCATGCATCTACAACCTCTCTGTGAAGAAACACTTCCTCACATTACCTCTGGAGCCATCCCCCATCTTCAAATTGTGCCCCTTGTTCCTGCACATCTCTTTTCTGACAGGTGCTACCCTCTTGAGTCTGTTGATTCCCTTGAGGTATTTGAAAGTTTCTATCATGTCCCCCCTCCTTTCCTCAACGCTATACATCTTAAGCTCCTTTAGTCTTTCTTCATATGTCTTCTGGTGCAGACCCTGCACCATTTTGGTTGTCCTCCTCTGGACAGCCTCCACCCTGTCTATGTCTTTGCAGTGATGGGGTCTCCAGAACTGTACACAGTACACCAGATGTGGTCTTACCAACTGTCTGTACAGAGGGCCAACAACTTCCTGTTCTCTACTGGTGATGCCTCTCCCTATGCATCCCAGTATCCCCCCAGCCCTCCTTACTGCCTTTTCACATTGCTGGCCCACCTTTAGGTCATCTGATATGACTATCCCCAGGTTCCTTTCCATTTTTGTTGTTGTCAGTATCTCACTCCCATTGTGTACTCTTCCCCTGGGTTTTGGTTCCCCAGGTGCATTACTTTGCACTTCTTTGCGTTGACTCTAAACTGCCATACATTTGACCATTCCTCCAACCTTGCCAAGTCCCTATTCATCCTTTCCACCCCACCTTGCATATCAACCCTGTTGTAGGTCTTTGTGTCATCTGCAAAGAGACATACTTTTCCTTGCAGTCCCTCTGCAATGCCACTTATAAAGACATTAAAAAGGACTGGCCCCAGTACTGAACCCTGTGGTACCCCACTAGTAACCCCATTTTCTTCACTGTGGACTCCATTTACATTTACCCTCTGTGTCCTGTTGTCCAGCCAGTGTTTTACCCAGGCTACTACCCTGAGACCCACTCCCAGGCTGGCTAATTTGTTTATTAATATTTTGTGCAGGACTGTGTCAAATGCCTTGCTAAAGTCTAGGTAGGCCATGTCCACTGCCCCTCCCTGGTCTACTACTTTGGTCACCCAGTCAAAGAAATCAATTAGGTTTGTCTGACATGACCTTCCTGCTGTGAATCCATGCTGCTTTGGGTCCTGTGCCCCACTGGCCTCTAGGTACTCGACAAGTCTTTCCTTCAGAAGTGATTCCATCATGTTCCCTACCACTGAGGTCAAACTGACAGGTCTGTAGTGTCCTGCCTCTGTCTTGCTCCCACTTTTGTGAAGGGGGATCATATCCACCCTTGTCCAGTCCCCAGGTACCACACCATCCTCCCATTATTTATTAAAAGGGTAGTCAGTGGTGTTACTAGTTCTTCCTAGTTCTTTTTAGAATTCTGGGGTGAATCCCATCAGACCCCCATTGCTTTATCCACCTTCAGTTTTAAGAGTTCTTTCAGAACCCTTTCTTCTATAAAAGGACTATATCAACCTCCATCCGAGTGCTTCTATTGACTGGATTAGGTATCTCCCCACTCTTCCATTGTGAATAATCGGCAGAAGAATTAATTCAGTATCCCTGCTTTTCACTGTCGCTCTCTGCCCAACCACCTTCCTCTTCATTCAGCCTCAGTATCCCTGCCTTAGTCTGTCTTTGCTCTCTAATGTACCAATAAAAGGTTTTATCCACTTCTAACCAAGTTGGCTATTTTTTCCTCGGTTTGGGCCTTTGCTATTCTGGACTGCCTTCCCACTTCCTTCTGCTTTAACTGGTACAGTTCTGTGTCCTGCTCCTTCTGTGTTTTCCTATACAGTAGTTCCTGAATGCTATCATTTTCTCCCTAACCTTCCCACCACTTCTTTTGATAATCATAGTGTTTTTTCCTTCCATTTTGTTTTGTTTATTTACTTCACACAAAGGCTTGTTGCCTCTGTGATGGCTGTTTTGATGTTTTTCCATTGTTGCTCTACCCCACCTTCTTGCCTGTTTGCTAGTGCTTTTCTGAGGCACTCTCCCTTTTTGACAAAATCATCCCTCATGAAGTACAGTACCTTCACTTTTGTATGGGTTGACTCTACAGCTAGGTTTATCATGAATCACACTGTTTGGTGGTCACTTGTTCCCAGATGGCTACTCACTTCGAGATTGGAGATCCTCTCTCCATCCCCATTTGAGAGTACCAGGTCTAAGATTGCTCCCTCCCAAGTGGGTTCCAAAACCTGCTGTCTGAGGCATGCCTCCTGTAGGGCATCAAGAATGGCCCTGCTCTTGGATATGGCTGCAGCAAAGGTGCTCCAGTTAACATCTGGCATATTCAGGTCCCCCATCAGCAATATCTCTCCTTTTTCTGCCATGCTAAGGATGCCTTCTATCATTTCCTTGTCCATTTCCTCCACCAAGACGGGGGTCTGTATACAACCCCTGTACATATTGTGGTGCCATTTCTAGTCTCCAGGGTGACCCACAGTGCCTCCTCTCCCCCCATTTACCCTTTAGATCTGTTGCTTTGATTCCTTCCCTTACATGAGAGCTACTCCTCCTTCTTCCCTTCCTGTCCCTCCTGTAGATTGTGTACCCTGGTATGTTGACATCCCAGTCATGGTTCTCTGTGTACCATGTTTTGTGACTGCCACAATGTTCAGGCATCCCTCTTCCATCAAGGCCACCATTACGGGGAGCTTTTTACCTAGACTACAGGCACTGGCACTCATTACCCTCCATTTATTTCTTATGACCGTATTGCTTTTTGCCCCATCTGTGTCCCTACTGCCTTTGTATTTTTCTCCATTTACCCCTGCTCTTCTCCCTATCAACTTCTCTGTCTTGGTGTTTACCTCACTAACTACCCTGATTTTTTTTGAGGGGGGGCTAGGATTTCTTTTCTCCTTTTCAGTGCCTCCCCCCTTGGCTAGTTTAAATGCTTACCAATGAAGCATTTAAGCCTGTCACCTAGGATTCTGGTTCCCCTCCTGGATAGATGCAGACCATCGCACCAGTATAGGCCTGCATCCCTTCAAGTCAAGCCCCAGTCCCCAATGCAGCCAAATCCCTGAACTCTGCACCTGTTTTTCAACCAGTCATTGAATCACATGGTGCAGATTATCCTATCCTCATCCATGCCATAGACAAGTAGCACTTCTGAGAAAGTTACTGTGTGTGCTACTTGTCCAAGGCCCCTGCCCAACTCCACAAACTCCTGTTGCACTGCTCTGATTCCATTCTCAGCCAGGTCATTTGTCCCTAGGTGGATTGTGAAATCCAGCTCACTCCCCCTTGCAGCTGCTCCCACAATCCTGAGGATGTGTTTCCTGCCCCTTCAAGCCATGGCGACAGGCAGGCACCTTTCCTCCCTTCCCCTCCCTTCCCCAGTTCTACCCCCTAACAATTGAGTCCCCCACCAGGAGTTGTTTCCATCCCCTGTGGGGTCCTGTGCCACCTTCCTGTGGGTCTCCATTGTGGAGGTTCCCAGCATCCTTCTTGGTCTCTAATGTGGGTGCCTCCATAGAGGAACCATGCTCCACCAGAGTGGTGAATGAATTGTGGAGAGGCACAACTGAAGGGATGTGCTACTGTTCGACCTCCATCACCCTCCCTGAGCCTACCAAGGTCCAACCATTCCTCTTTCTTAGCAACCTGTGTGGTAGTGGCAGTGGCCTGGGTGGTCCCTAGGTGGGGGAGCAGGTTTCCTAAATCCTTCCCAGGTCAGCATGGAGAAGAAAAACCTCATCCCTCAGAACAGAGAGGTGGCTGCAAATAGGGCAACAACGCAGTCTCTAGAATGTTTTCTGGAAGACTGCTGCACCACAGCCAGTGCATTGCACCACTCCCCACATGTCTGTGTCCCTTCCTGTTACAGATGCTTTTAATTTTTTGTTTGTTCTTGTTTTAGTGTGTGCAAGCTTGTGAGTGTCTCTACCCCCTATTCAGTGTGCTGTGCCTTTAAGGATATGAACAGGTGTATGTTGTTAGCAGTTTTGGGGACGTGATGTCAGAGCCCCTGCTATAAAGGAAATTATGTTCTTGGGCGGTTGGGCTGCACGGGGTGGGCACCTGGTACATGCAGCTGTGTGTGATGGGTGTGTGTGTGAGTGTGTGGGGACACAGGGGGCCACTGTGTGGAGTCACAAATGTGCACTGCACTGCATGCACACTGGGTGATGGTGTGTGTGGGGTTTGCCACTAGTAGTTGACTTATCTTACACTATGTCACCAAGTTGTACCCACCTGTCACTAATACAACACTCTACACAAATCCTCTGCGTGGTGTCATTCATTAATGCTGCCATAATAGGATGGAGGTTCAACCGCATACTGCACAAAGCTGAAGGCACATACAGTACAGCAGGCTACAGTTGTGTGATCGCAGTGTCTGCACCTCACAGTTGCATAACTGCATCATGTAGGCCGCATTCACGTGGTGGTGTAGTACACCGCAGGTGTGGCTTGTATGTGGAACATGTGCGAGTACACCATCAGCAGGCACTAGGCCACAACTCTGCTCACCTGACACACAGCAGATCCCAGCAGCAGTAGAAGGAGACTGGGCATTCCTGAGGTGTACAGCAAACCAGACATCTGTTGCCACACACAGCACAGCCAACTGATTGGTGAGTATACATCTCCTACATGTTAAGAATTATGCATAGCTCTGTGATCCACACATACATATATACCTGTGCTCTTCATAGGTGTGTGGATGTACCTCAGGATGGGAAGGTCCATTCTATACACACATTCCATGCCACATCTGTGTCCTACAGTGATTAGGACACTCCTGATCATGAACCATATGGGGCTCACTATCTGTAGACATGTTACTGTCCAGTTCAGGGCAGTGCCACACATACTGGCTCTGTGCTATGTAATGTGCAGACCAGTGCTATGATGTTCGATGATGTGGGGTGGTGGGGCATGGGTGGGTACATGGGCATTGCACGGGTCTGCAGAGACACATCACTCAGTGCTCCATGGAATTGGCACTGCACTGTACATGTATGCCACACCAGGTGGGACACACATTGGCAATCAGTGGTTACTGTGACAGTGCAGTACCCATACTTCTGGGATGGATGTGGGTCATTGCACAGTCCAATGTTCTGTACAGTAATCCTGCACCAAGCAGTACATGCAGTCATTACTGCGGACTCCCAGTGGTACCCTCAGGTGTGGCACACAAAGAACAGCAGGGGGTGGGGTTTCTGGGGAGCAGCAGCACACATGAAGCATTCACAGATGTCACCTGTGCTCACTGCCATGCTTCCATGACCTCATCTAGGTGCCACACAGCTGTCTGCAGGCCTGCCAACTGGGGTGTACATGGAACACGGTGAAGGTAGGTGCCTTGGTCAGGTTGATTGTGCCTTGCCACGTGTACGGCCACAGCTAGTGATCCTGTCATGGTTATGTTGCAGGTCTCGGTTCACTATGTCTCACAGCAGGGATGTCAGCCTGAGTGTCTGTGCCATGAACTACACATCGGAAGAGATGGTGCAGCTGGTAACCAGGTGCAGCAGTGGTGCACCACACTGTTGCCAGCTGGCTGAAGGCGGTGCATGACCGTGGAGTGTGAGAAGGCATGGCGTGTCATAGCTGTGCACATCAGTGTAGTCCATGGGGTGTCATGCAGCATGTGACAGCTGTAGCACAGGTGGCAGGACCTGATCTGTCGTGAGCTGGAGATACTGCACCACCTGCTCGACATTGTGGTGCAGAGGATGGAGAGATGAGAACCGTGGTGGCAGCATCAAGGTGTGTACAATTAAATGTTACATGCCACAATCATTACTCCACAACCAGTGCATTTCCCTGCTGTGGTGCACCTATATGACACTGTTTGTCCCCACAGGTGCAGGTCCCAGCCAGCATGGGCGGCAGGAGCAACAGGCCCAGAAGCAGGAGCATGGCAACCGCGGCAGGGGATGCATGGCCACAGAAGGTCAGGTAGGTTCCATCACAGCACAATGCATAGCATGCCCTCAGCATGGTGGCTGCATGGGGGAGCTGCCTCACCTGGACATGGTCATGTGTGCAGTGGTGGGTAGCTGTGCTCTGCTATGCAGCCTAGGTGTCACCATGCACACCTGCAGTGCCTGTGGACATTGTGCAATGCCAGTGTGCCTGTCACCATGCCACATTTTGTGGATGGTGTGTGTGTGCATATGTGTGTGTGTGTGTGTTTGACACTGCCTGCAGTGTGCACTGTGGCATGCATGCGTGTGTGCTGATCCATACTGTATTTCCTGCTGTGACCCATGCCCTTCTCCCCTGCAGGTGGTGGGAGCAAACTTTCCCCACGGCAGCAGGCACTTCTGTGGGCAATGACAGACCTAAAGTCCCAGGATGCAGTGGAGTACCAGCGTCGCACATGCCACAGACACAGGTTGCACCCAGTAACACCCACAATGGATAAGGAGGTGGAGGGGAACGTGATGGCAGAGGAAGACGCACATGACAGTGGGACTCAGGGGTCCGAGGGGCAAAAGTAAAGGCAAAGGCAACGTTTATTTAAAAAATCCAATTCCTGAGGCTCTGGGCACTGTACAAAATGAATAAATACAGCATCAAAAAACACATAATATGTCACATATTTAAATACACAGAATAACATTTATAACCCATCATATAATTATCATGTTCTGCTAAATTCCATAATTCAATCCCAAAAAGCTTGGGAAAATAGGAGGGCCTTCAGGTGGGCCTTAAAAATATCTACAGTAGAGGCTCCCCTAACCCCAGATGGCAGCAAATTTCAAAGAACGGGAACTGCAACACTGAAAGCTCTGTCACCAGCAGATCTCAACCTCATTCTAGGAATCGCCAGGGGGGCCCCTACTGGAAGAGTGGAGGCAGTGAACAGAGACAGCAGGTGCAAGAAGGTCTAAGAGATAACCAGGGCCCTTGCCTATGTAGGGCCTTATAGGTGAGAAGACCCACCTTAAAAAGGATCCACCACCTTACTGGCAGCCAATGCAATTCACGTAGCACTGGTGTAATGTGGCAAAATTTTTGCTGCCCAGTAAGTAACCAAGCAGCTGCATTTTGCACCAGCTGCAGCCTATAGAGAGATCCTCCTGTGACCCCGAGGTAGAGCACATTGTACTGTAGCTGGTCAATTCTTCTTGGCAGTAATCTCCCTGGACAGTAACACTGCCTTCTTATGGCTGATTGCCCCCTGGTATGCATTATAATGCACACGCAGGGCCAGTTTGTCCCCCTTCAGGCTGGATCTCCTCCAGCAGCACTCTAGCCTTCAACCCTTCCTCTTTGTTTCCCTGACAGCTCTATCATACCTCAGGTAAGAAGCTTTGGGTCATACACAGACAGGTGTGAGGGAGAAAATGGTGTCAGATAACACCCTATTATAGGCATCAACCCCAGCACCAATGCCTCGATGCATGCATCACCCACACTAGATAGATAAACTGCCACCAAAAAATCCTCAGGGGTCAATCCCCATAAAGGGCAACAGCTCATCATCTCAGTAGGGGGAGGGAACCATGCAGCGGTGCCCATGGTGGAGCTGGCTGAGGCTGATCCTGGTGATGCAGATGTGCCTGTGGAGGATGTGTAGGCAGAGGAGTGCCTGGTAGTAGAACACCCTGCAGGGGAGCCAGAGGTGATGTTGCTGGCTGGAGGGGTGCTGGTGGTGGAGCACATGGTGTAGTGGTGCAGGGGTGGGGTTGCAGTACCCTGTGGGTGGTCAGGCTGTGGTGGAGCAGCACCCAGAGGTGCAGCAGGTTGTGGGTGACATGCTCCAGGATGCCGGTGCTGTCCACCACTCTGGGCACAGTGACCCTGCCCCTCAGCTGCAGGTTGGCTATGGAACTGCTGCAGAGGTACCTGGTGGACAGGCAGGCCCGAGTTGGACCTGTACCCAGGGTAGCCAGTGCCTGGAGACCAGCACCTGGTGGTGCTCATGTCCTCCATTATGGTAGATGTTGCACGCCTGTACAGTTCACTCGGTGTCCTACTGTCTGCACTGCAGCGGTACTAGCCATGTCAGAGCATGGACTGTGGACATGAACTGTTGGGGTGCGCAGTGCCTTGGGGGCCAATGCCATACTGTCTGTACATTGGGGTGGTGTGGGGGACCTGGCGTGTATCTGCGGGGCTAGTGGGATATGTTCCCTGGTGGAGGACCACCCATGTGTGGGGTGTCTGTGTCGGGCTGCATGCCTGAGTGCGTGGCAGAGGTTGCTGGAGGCTGTCATCTGGGGGCATTTGGCATGTCAGTTCCATATACTGCTGCTGTCTGTACTGGATACTGGGGTGCTTGCTTCCCATTGCTATTGTATATGTTGTTGTTCTTTTTCTTCTAATTGTTGTTGTTCATGTTGTTGCTGCCTATTGTTCTTTCCATGCTGTTTCATTAAATGCCTTTTACACACCCATGTCTCTGTGTATCCTTCTGTGGTCTGTGTGTGTGTGTGTCCCTGTGCACATGTGGGTGCACATGTGGCAGTGCTGCACCATCACTTGTGCATACTGTCAGGAGGTCTAAACCTCACTTTCAGGTTCTTGGAAATAATGGGAATGCAAGGAATCACAGAGACATGTTGCATAAGAGTAATAAACTTGTTTATTACTACCAAAAACAATAATCACAGTTGCCCTAAGCTGTTCTTATCAATATGAACTGGGAGTCAATGCTAAGCATTCCCTATACCTCGAGGATTCTCCGTGTCTCTTGGGGTCTCTAAGGTAAAAGATGTAATGTCTTACATTATATACCTATGATAATTACTGTGGTTACTAGAAGATAGAAGTATTTCTAGTTACAGAGATGAGCCCTATTGGCAAAGCTAGAGGTGTCTCCACAGTCCAAGATAACATTATACAATTTTGTAAGAGTCATCACTTTGTAAGACAAAGGAGTACAGTTATACATGTATCAGTGTAATAGTACAAATCATCAAAATATGGCAATGCTGACTCATATATCATAATCATTACAAGGACAGAGATGCCCTAACATCTTGTAAGCAAGAAATACATATATGTATTAGAAAGTAAAGTGTATAACAATAATAAGCATACATATCCTGACATCTACTCTTATACGGTAGATGCCCTTAGCCCTATATGTTAGTATAACATATGTCTAAATGCTAGCTGTCTACAGTGTACCTCTGGGGGTACCAATAAGGGTACAGGGACCTCGTATAACATTCCCTCCTTTTTGCCTCTCAGGGCAACGCAGTAAAATAGGGAAATGGACAGGGAGCAGGGGTTGTTTACAGACCCGATGTGCGAGCCTTGTAAAGGAACTCCACCTGCTCATGGTGCTGGTGCAGAGTGTGCCATAGGCAGCAAAGCATAATAATCAGAAAAAATATCAAAAATACTTGTATAATAACAAAACCGTTGAATGTAATCTCTAACCAAGTGTCAGTTAAGGCACTTTTATACCACCATCATTAATTAGTGCAAGGACAGCTTCATTAACTTTAGTAATATTATTGCTGATGTGGATGAGATGTGTATCTTTCTTGTCTAAAAGTGATTTTAATGTCAGTGTAAGGGGATCAATATGTACATTAAAATAAGGTAAATACTCAAAAAGGTTGAGCAGATAATCAGGGTTACCAGCAATAATATCAGTGTCCATCAGAGGATGGGGTAATAACGTATGTCCATAACTGTCTTCTGGTGGGGAATGAAACAAAAGTTGGGGCTGTCTAAAACACATGTTTTCATTCCATACAAATATGACTTAATATTAGTAACTACACATTGTGATTGGTTGGCATCCATGGCACTCCAGACATTACCTCATGGATTTTAGCCCACCTGATAGGCTAGTGATGCACATGACCCAGATCAAATTTCTAGTACATCCAGGTCCCAGAAACCCCTGCTTTCCAGTTTCGAATCGCGATCTGATCAGGCAACAAGCACACCAGGAATCCCTGTCTGCTCCTCTAAGGTAAGACCTTGAATCCAAGGATATATATATTTAATCAGGTTTAAATCAAAAGAAAAGGCACAATGTATGCAGTTACAGTTAGGAACTTTGCAAAAGTTGCTAGAATTTACCAGAAATATGCCTAACCTAAGCTAGCCCTCTGACTCAGTGTTAGCTAGCTCATGTGTTTCCTTGTTCAACCCTTTGGGCTGTATCCTGGAAAAGATTGCAGTTTTCTGTCATAGTAATATCCTCCTCTGTGGCAAGAGTGTAAATAGGCACTAATCTATGTATCTTTATATGTTGTCGTTCTTCAATTCGTTATGGGCAGGCAACTTATGTAGTACCGTTTGGGCGATGCGCTATCCTGTCTCTCGTCCCCTCTCAACGATCTCTGGCCAGGTGCTTTGGCATTTTCCGTGGCGTCCTCATGGTTGGCAGGAGTTCTTGGGCCTGAAAGTATGTCTGCGGGCTGTTGGCGGCCTGTCCTTGCCACGTGACCGCGTGGCCTCTGGCTCTTTCTCAGCCTTCCCTCCCTCCCTCCTCTGGCCTCGGCCCTCCGGAGGCCGAATCGCTCTGCCCCTCCCACACCACGGCCCTGGACCTAGCCACGGGCACCTCCTTGCTCCACAGGCTTTGGCAGCGTCTTCTAGTAGGCCTCTGCTTGGGCCTACTGCAGCCCCAAGTCGCTCTCCTCCCTTTGGCTGCACTAAAGAGCTCCTCCCTGTGACAGTGTCTCCTCCTCCCACCGCTAGGCACGCTTCGCGTTGAGGATGTCTGTGCTCCTCTCTCGTCCTCGTGACCTAGCCTGGAGTGGGGGAGAGTGTTTCTCGGCCAGAAGGAAGGAAGGAAGCGCCTCCTCAGCGATCACTTCCAGGGACAGCACGCCCCTCCATGCCTGTATGAGCAGCCTTCTCTGGGGCTTTGTCTTCTCCCCAAGCCTCTTCCCAGAGGAATGTGGAGACCGCTTGAACCGTCCCCTGTCGACCTCGTCCCCAGGAGAAAAAGAAGAAAAAAATTGGAGGCCAGTGTGCTCACAGGCCATAATGAAGCCGCCTTCACGGAAGGAGGTGGGGGCACTCTTCAAGGATGGCTGGGGGCGCTGCAGAGGCATGAGCTGACAGTGTCATCTGGTGCTGCAGGGTTACACCCAGTTCTACACAGGTTCAAAAGGGAAATCTCCACTGGGACAACAGCTGATGCCTTGGGTTCCCCCTCAAGGTCCCTCCACAGTGACCTTCCAGTGGGGCCCCCATGACAGAGACTGACTGGATCTCCCTTCTGGACCTTCTTGCCCCCCTACCACTCGGGTCCCTCCACAGCGACCCAGAAGGTGGCCTTATCCCCATGGACTCCCTCTAGGTCACACCACGGCTCCCTCCACCTGAGCCATAGGCCCAGACCATGGCCACCAGGCCCTCTTCCTCCATGGTCCTCATTGTGGGGCCCTCCCATAGCACCCCCCAACCCGCATGCAGTCTCGGCTCAGGTTAGGCAGACCTTCCTCAGTCGTGTTGGGGGGGTAAAGGAATCACCCCTGGGCGTCGTGTATAGTTCCGTTCTAAGGTCTGCTTTTCTCTCTTCCCCAGATGGTGAAAGCAAAGAAATGCTCCTCGTGCAGCGCTACCCTCCTGCCCCAAACTCCGGGTCCCCTCTGCATGGCCTGCCTCCTCGATGACGACGATTCCTCCCTGGAACAAACACCGCCCATGGGCCCCAGCAACCCGGGGTCCAGCAACCCTACGTGGATGGACCGGGCTCCCTCCTAATCCAAAACCAGCAGGCCGTGGTTGCCATGATGGAGAGCCAGCAGAACTTTATGCTCAAGATCATGGAAAAGCTGGAATCCCTCACTCAACACTGAGCAAAACCACCGAGTCCGGAACCCGACAAGGCGGGGGGGCAACCGGAGGAACATCCGAACCCTGAGGACACCTTTCCAGATGTCCCATGCGACGACGCGTGCGAGGACAGGGAGAAAGATGATGCAGGGGAAGAGGAAGAGGCGGAATCAGATGAAGAGGATATGGAACTTCAAGCAACACCTTCTCTGACATCAAAATTGTGCTCCTTTGACACGATCCCAGGGTTCATGAAGATCATCAAGGCCACCATGGGTTTCGACACTGAGGAAAGTAAGCCCAAGTCAAAGCTCGACCCCATGATTCAGCTGAGACCATCGATCACAGAGACTTTCCCAGTATGCCCTGCGACTGAGGACATCTTCAGTAAAGAGTGGCAATCTTCTGAACTGGGCAGAATGTCAAACCGTAAGAACCTGGACAGAATGTACCCGGTCCAAGGGAAAAATCAGATATCTGGTATAAGGCCCCACCATTGACCCCAGGTGGTGGCTCTTAGCAAACAGACTGTACTACCATGCTATACAATAGCTCTCAAGGACCAGATGGACAAGAAGGTAGAAGATATGCTCAAAAGGATTCGAGATTGAGGCACCGCTGCAAAAGCAACCACTACAGCCATCTATGCTGATTCGAGCACAGATCCACTGGACTCGAGAGAGCTCCAGGAGCAGGCCATCCCTAAGTCAGGGAGGCAGAACTGTTGGAATGTACTTTAGATGCAGCTAAATCACCTAGCTGACATGGCGGTAGACACCTTGCGCCTTCATGCCAGGGCTACCGTCATCACCAACCGTGCTCGAGGGCACTGTGGCTGAAACTGTGGGATGCAGACAATGAGTCAAAACTTTGCTACAAAACTTACCACTACAGGGTAAACATGTTTTCAGGGAGGGTCTGCAGGATTATTTGAAGCAAAAGGAACAGGGCAGAGACCTCCTCAAGAATAAGTCCAGGTACTCCTACCTCCCTCCTCGAGGCAGAGGTTTCGGGGGGGAAGAAACCGTACCAACCCCGCAGGGACACACAACAACAGGGCCACTCCTTTCAAGGCAGAGGCACCTCTCACAGCTTCCATAGCCGTACTCTCAGAACTATCAGTCCTCCTCCTTCAGAGCCTGGGGACAAAGAACCGGAGGACGAGGTAGAGGCTACAGGGGAAAGCAACAGTGACTACCCCCTCTCACCCTTACAAGGCCTGGACCTTTACCCACCAGTGGGACAAAGACTAACTCTATTCGTCCATCGCTGGCTCCACACAACCTCGGACAGGTGGGTCCAAGACGTGATAACCAAGGGATACTCCATAGAGCTATCCCACGCCCATATTCCTCAAAGATTCGTATCCTCCCCCATAGCCAGGAGAAAGACATCCCCACATCAGGTCCAACAAATCTTGTCAGAACTGATTCGAACAGGGCCATTCAACCCATACCAGCCAGAACAGAATCTGGAGGTTTACTCCATATTCTTCCTGGTGCCAAGAAATCAGGGGAGCTCCGGCCTATCCTGGACCCAAAGCACCTAAACTGCCACGTGGTCTCGCACCGTTTCAAAATGGAGACCATCCGATCCACTCTGCGCTGTGTTTGGGTAGGTGATTTCCTGACGTCCATAGACCCCCATCATTCTGAAACACAGACAATTTCTCCGTTTTCACATCCTAGGTCACCACTTCCAGTACCAGGCCTTGCCGTTCGGCCTCTCCTCAGCCCCGAGAGTGTTTACCAAGGTCTCCATAACCCTGGTGGCCAGACTCAGGGAACAGGGACTGGACATCATCCCGTACCTGGACCACTGGCTCATCCGGGTCCGGTCCGAGAATCAGGCACGGATACACACGGAATCTGCCTTACAGGCACTCGAAGACCACGGCTGGGTGGTAAATCGAGAAAAGAGCCACCTCGCTCCCACACAGCAGATCGAGCATCTGGGAGAGCTCATCAACTCGGCTCAGGGATGGGCAAAGCCGTCCTCCTCGAGAATTCACAACTTGATAGACCTGGCCCGTCAAATGAAGGCCCACCACCACACAACAATGTGAAGGATAGCCCAGTTGTTGGGCTGCATGGCTTCATGCATAGACCTCGTGCCCTGGGCCAGGAGGCACATGCGTCTGCTCCAAACTTACGTCCTGACTCGGGGGGGCACCGAGCGAACACAACCTACAGGTCATGGTACCACTACCCCATGCAGTGAGACTCTCCTTGGCATGGTGGATGGTGGAGTCGAACTTGACCAAGGGAGTCCCACTGGAGGCCCCCTACTCAATTGCCATAGAAACAGATGCGAGCCTCTCTGGCTGGGAAGCTTTCCTGGGAGACGCAACGGCCCAGGGCCTATGGTCACCAGTGGAGTCAGAGCTCTCCATCAACATCCTGGAGATGAGAGCCATGTTTCACGCCCTAAAGGCATTCAAGCACCAGGTGCACGGTCAGTCGGTCCTGATCCGGTCCGACAATTGGGTCATGGTGGTCTACATAGCAAACCAAGGTGGAACCAGGAGCAGGGCCATGTTGAGGGAGGCTACGGCAGTCATCAACTGGGCCCAAGCCAACCTCAGACACCTGGGTGCAGTTCACCTGGCAGGAAAGCTGAACGTCCGTGCAGACTGGCTCAGCAGGCAACAGGTACACCCGGGGGAATGGTGGTTACACCCGGATCTCTTTCAGATGATCCAAGTGACATGGGGGCCCGTAACCATAGATCTCATGGCGACACGGGAGAACGCTCAGGTCAGGGATTACTACTCGCGGTTCAGAGACAGTCTCTCCCAGGGAACAGACGCCCTGTCACAACCATGGCAGTGGAGGCACGCTTATGTCTTCCCACCGCTTCCCCTGATCCCACAGGTCCTAACCAAGGTATGGGAGTCACATCACACAGTTATCCTGGTGGCCCCCTACTGGCCATGCAGGTCGTGGTTTGCAGCGGTCCGAGAGATGTCACTAGCCAGCTTCAGGATACCCTACCGAACAGACATGCTCTTGTAGGGCCTAGTACTCCACCCAACCCCGCGGACTCTGAAGCTCACGGCCTGGCTCCTGAGAGGAGGAGACTGAGGGCAGCGGGCTACCGTGACTCCATCATAAGCACCCTACTCCAGTCAGGCGGTCTTCCACCACTTCCACTTATGGGAGACAATGGTCTATTTTCTCTTGGTGGTGCTTGGAACGGTGCAAGGTTCCCGAGCAGACTGACTGGCTATCTTCCTACTGTTCCTCCAACAAGGAGTGGACAAGGGACTGGCACACTCTTCTCTCAGGGTGCAACTATCAGCCATAGGGGCGGCCACGGGACTCATCTGGGGATACACCCCGGGAGCTCACCCTGACGCTGTATGTTTTTTAAAGGCAGTAGAGATCCTCCGACCGAGGACTCGACTGACCATCGCCCCATGGGACCTCTCACTAGTCCTCGAGTCCCTCACCTCAGCTCCTTATGAACCCCTCCTCGAGGCAGATCTGTTCTGGGTCAGCCTCAAGGCATGCTTCTTGGTGGCAATCTGCTTGGCTAGAAGGATCGAAGAACTAGGGGCCCTATCCTGCGCAGAACCTTATACAATGTTCGCCCCACTAGGGGTCCGTCTGAGAACGGTTCCAGCCTTCCAGCCAAAGGTATCCACCGGCTTTCACAAAGAGCAACCCATCGAACTACCCACCTTCCCGAAAGGGCTCCAGCAGGGCACCAGTGTGGTCCCACATCATCTCGACATCGGATCCGCCCTCTCCGTGTACTTAGCCAGAACACGTCCCATATGCAAAACAGAAAGATTTTTCATCATCGCGAAGGGACAAAGGCAAGGTAGAGTTGCCTCCAAGGCCACCATTGCTGGGTGGCTAAGGAGAGTCATCCAGAATACCTACATAGCAAACCGGATGACTCCACCCCAGGGGATCAAGGCTCACTCCACCAGAGCGATCGCCACTTCTTGGGCGGAGAGGGCCAATGTGTCCTCAGAGGACATATGTAGGGCAGCCACGTGGAGTTCCCTCCACACGTTCACCAGACACTACAGGCTTGAACAGTTACAAGCCGTACGGCCCACATTCGCCACTCAGGTCCTGGCAGCAGCATCTTCAACCCCTCACTCTTAGACCACTCTGTTCCCCCCCTTGGGTACTCCACTGCTTCTTATCTACCCATGAGGTAATGTCTGGAGTGCCATGGATGCCAACCAATCACAATGGGTGTTTACTCACCTGGTAAAGGTGATTGTGTTGGTTGGCATCCATGGCATTCCAAGGCCCTTCCTTCAGAGTGCTCAGAGTGACCGGGACTGAACTAGGGGGTCTTCACCCATGGTAGGCCCACGAGGGTATAGACATCAATGATTGTTTCTTAATGATAAACTACCAGTCGGGCCTTCGGGACCGAGATTAGAGTGTAAATAGTAGGAGAAGAATAAAGACTCGGCCTACGGGCCACTGATACTGCATTGTAGTCTGCATCCCTTTTTGTCTCTGATCATATCTCTTATTGCCTTCACTTGGTTGTGCCTGCACTGTATGTTTCTTCTCTCGTACTAATTAACCTTAATTTCAGCTATGGAAGATTGAACTGGAGAGCAGGGGTTTCTGGGACCTAAATATACTAGAAATTTGATCTGGGTCGTGTGCATCACTAGCCTATCAGGTGGGCTAAAACCCATGAGGTAATGTCTGGAGTGCCATGGATGCCAACCAAAAACAATCACCTTTACCAGGTGAGTAAACACCCAGTACTCTCAATTAGGATGATATTGCATTTTAACAGTGGGAAGTCTCCATTTTTGCAACTGTACCAGGCAGGTGTAGGTCGTCTTGTAAATCCATGCTGACAGACAATGAACCTCCTCTTGATAAGATTGATAAAGCTTCTTTGGAGCTGATGTTGAGTCTGGAAAGTCTGTGCCATTAGTGCTGATGTCATCGTCCATGGAAAAGGACCAATCGATAATGTCTGGGGAATAGCCCCAAACAGGTTTAATAACATCAAATAGATCACATTGACACAAGTAAATGTAACCCTTCTTCGCACAGCAATCTATGTGCAGAGAGACCCAGGCATCCAGAATAGGGTGGAAGACTAGTAGAGGAGGCAATTTGAGGTGTTCTCTGCAGGTATCTTCATCAAGGTGCCAACAGCGTGAAGAGTTGCAAGATTGTCAAATAAAGCTGTAGTAGGATCAAAACATGGTAAAGAGACAGTAAAAGAGACAAACATTGTAGCCTTAATAGAACATTTCTTAGAAGTAAAACATGGCCCAGTGTTAGGGTGTCTGGTCACAAAACCCAAATTCTTAGTTGTAGAAAGTGGAATAGTTAGAGTTTGTTGCATACACATTGCAATACAGCTAGAGGAGTTGCACTGAGGACAATACCATTTAGAGATGCGTTTGTTATGACTTATATCAGGGATTCTTCCAGATTCTAGATCACGGAAAAGATTATTGATGGTAGTGATAATGTATGAGCCATAAGCTGAACACAATATCTCACGGGCAATATATTGTTTATCTGCTTTTTTATTGTTCTGTGCAATGAGAGCATTAATCTTATCTTTAGAATCTATAAATGCCTTTGCAATGTCATGCATATTGTATACAGTGTATCCTTCTTCTTGACTAAGGCCATCCACACCATGCAATAATGGGAGTATAATATCATTTATCAAACCAGTCTGGAATTTCTGTGAATGTGATTTGATAGCAGCAATGTTGGCCTTATTCCAAATATACATGGCATTACCCAAAAAGACCTGTGACAGTGCCCATGGCACTTGTGACATCAGAACTGTCAACTTTGTGTGAACTGACAACTTTGCGTGTATTACGTTTATGACTTTGATCATCAGGGTTAGGTTTTCTCCTGAAATTGCCTCTATGCTCGGTGGTGTGTACCCTGGCAATAGGGTCTTGAGTATGAATTTGAAAAGCCGCTAGACTATCAAGCAATAAAGTACTGTAAAATGCTGAAGTGTTAGTAGTATGATACATACCAAATTTGTTCATATTACAGTAAGTCAAGTTAAACAAAACAAGTATATGCATAAACTGTAAATTGTTAAGTGTACCAGGTAAGGCATTGGCTGTTAGACCACTATGAGGACCAGGGGTATGTTTTGAGGCATTCCAAAAGCTGTTTGTCAGTAGAGGGTAACACAGAAAGATACATGGCAGCAGAGGCCATGTTATGTACAGCACAAAATTTCCTGGCAGAGTCCTTTGACAAGGAATTACAATATGAGGGATCAATTAAGGCATTGATATTGTATAAACCAGAATGTCTAAGAGCAGTTTGGAGCAAGGACAGTGAACCATTGGGGGATAATTTTGCGATGGACCAACCATGGAAAGTTCCCTTGGAAAGTTTGGCCACAGGGAGAATTTGTCCTTGTAACATGGTCTGCCACTCAGTTTGTAGGGTAGATTTTCAGAAGCAACAACTAAGACAGTGAGGTAGGCATCTGAACCTTCCTGGAAAGTAATCAAATTCTCTGGTATATTGATGGAAACTCCCTCTGGGGTAGATGCTAGAGGATCAAAGAGAGGAAGGAGGTGCTTTACCGTGCCTTGGATGCAGGGAATTATTCCTGAGATGAGGAGAAAATGGAACAAGATAGCCATCTTGTCAGTGTATCTGAAAAGGAAAACCAAACAATAATAAGTTAGTACTATTCCACCCAATGGGGTGAGGAAAAGTAATTATACTCCTTTATACAGTTTCAGCTGGTTTGCATGTAACCATTTGTCAGTCAGTTTGTTGTTGTACAATAGTCTAACCTGATAGACTTTGCTGGACTGAGCTATTGACATGGGTAGGCCTTTCTACTATTGGAGAAGGAATGCTGGATGTGCAAATCTGAGGACCATTATCTGATCTCCAACTTGCCAATCCACTTCTTGTATGTGTTTGTCAAACTGTATTTTGACTGTTGTTGGGCCTTTGCCCATGCAATTGGCAGCATACAAGTGTGTGTGTGTATGAGGTCTTTTCTCCGTTTTTCCACATATTGGTCTACAGACACACAGTCTGCCGTGGGGGTGTGCAGGTCAAAAAACAAGTGTTCAGGTCATCTTATCTGCCTACCAGTCATCACCTCAAAGGGTGTCCACTGGGTAGTGGCTGAGAGTGTGCCCCTGACTGCCATAAGGAGTAATGGCAATAGGGAATCCCAGGTCTTGGGATTGTCCTCAATGAATTTTGAAAGCATTTGCTTGATCCATCTGTTGGCTCTTTCTACTTGACCTGAAGATTGTGGGTGGTAAGGTATGTGGAATTTCTGGGAGTTCAAGTGCTTCTTTCATCAACTCTCTTGTAAAACTGGTTCCTTTGTCGGACTCTACCTTGAGAGGTAGGCCCCACCTGGAGAAAATCTGTTCCACCAGGATTTTGGCAGTGGTTTAGCAGTACACGTCTTAGTGGGAAAAACGTCAACCCACTTGGAGAAAAGATCAGTTACTGCAAGGTGTACATGTTATTTCTGTTGGTATTAGTCAATGGACCAAATAAAATCAATCGGTATGGCATGCCAAGGGCCAGAGTGTCTTTGTGGTAGTAGTTTGGCATTTCATTTTGTAGGGATAGGATGTTTTGAGCATAAACAGGGCAATTATCTATGTACTGTTTGACATCCTTGGTGATATCAGGCCACCAGGCGGTGATCTTGAGCCTTTAGAGTATATTTTCCACTCCCTGGTGTCCACCAGTAGGGATGTAATGCACTTGGTGCAGAAATTCAGACCTAAGGTGTCTGGGAACCACCCACAAGTTGGTGGGGGTGTCATCTAGCTGATATCAGATGAGCTTGTCATCTGGGGACAGGTGCAACTTACCTTCATGCCTCTGGTAGGGGGTATGGGTAGGTAAGTTCTGTTCAGTACTCTTGTCAAGGAATCTGAACACATCTTGGAGCTCAGAGTCAGCATGTTGGGCTGCTGACAGGTCCAAGGGGAGAAAGGGTTCAGGTTTCTTCCTGACTACTGCAATATGTACAGCCGCTCTAGCCTCTGGATGATCCATCATCCAAGTGTCCCCCCCTCATCTGCTGTATCATTGAAGGCATGGTAGAGCTCATGTATGGAGTGGGCTATAACCTTGTGTACATTGAGTTTGTGTGCAAATCTTTGTGCCAGTGAATGTATGTATATTACCAATTCCTTGTGTTTCACTGGGCTGCCATCAGAGGAGAGGAAGGAGTTCTTCTGACAGAAGAGAAGGAATTCTGTAAGAGAACAACAAACCCAGTTAGAGTCTGTGAAGATGATAGTATCCTTGATCCCATGCTGGATGACCCTGAGGGCACAGGCCACCACTGCCATCTCAGCATATTGTGATGATGCCACACTGCAATGCTTAGAAATTTTAACAGTGTTACCATAAGGATAAATCACTAGGATGTCCATCCCCGCAATTTGTTCTCCCTGATAATAGGAAGCTGAGCAGTCTGTAAAAATATGACACAACAAGGTGTTCTCAAGTAGTTGTGGTGTAGCAGGGAGGAAAGGACCTGGATCTGAAAGATCAGGTGGCTGCAGTGTACAGTCATGGGGTTCTCCTTGGAAAAGGAGACCATGCACCAGCATGTATGGCATTTTGGTTGGATGGACCTGAATGTCTCTATCTTGGAGAAAAAGTGACCAGTGTGCCAGCTTGGTATTAGAGACTGACCCATCCTTCACTCTGTCGGATAGCAGAAAGGTAGTTGGGGTGTGGTTTGTGTTAATGATCAGGGGAGAATACACAATGATATGCAGGAAGTTCTTGACAGTCCAGTAGGTAGCCAGAAGGTTCCTTTCACAAAGGCTGTACTTCTGTTCCACTGGGGTCAACAGCTGTGATGCATATGCAATGGGTCTCAGAGTGTCATGAACCTTCTGGGCCAGCACTGCTGATATAGCTATGTCAGAGGTGACACACTCCAGATGGAACGGCAATGCTGGATTGGGGTTGACCAGAGCTGGAGCTGAGGCCAAGGTCTGTTTCAGTGACATCACAGCCTGGGTGTGAATGGGACCCCAATTCTAGGGAATATCCTTTTTCAGTAATTCATACAGAGGAGCAACCTTCTGAGCAAAATCACAAATAAAATCTCTAGAATAATTTGCCATACCTAGAAATCTCCTAAGGGTGGCCACACTGATGGGCAATGGCAAGTCTTGCAATCCTTATATCTTCTTCCAGGTAGGGCTTCGGCCTTGATCAGTTATTCTCAGGCCCAACAAGAGTACCTCTTTCTGACATAGTTGTGCTTTTGCTGGGTTACATTTGAGGCCTGCTCTCTGAATGAGGGTCAGTAGTTTGCCCAAGAGATCCAAGTGTTGTTCCTTTGTGGCTGTTGCCAACAACAGGTCATCCACATACTGCAAGAGACACTGGGGAGTAGAGAAACCCTCAAGGGTGTCCATCATATGTAAATGGAGCAAGGAAAGGCTGTTATGGAATCTCTGCAGTAAGCAGGCCCATTTGTACTGTCTACCCTCAAAGGTGAAAGCAAACTTATACTGACTCTTGGAGCCAATGGTAATGACAAGAAACCACTGGAGATGTCCAGAGCACTGAACCATTTTTGGTCAGGGGTCAAAAGTCATAGCACACTGGGTGCTGATGCCACAGTTGGAGCACAACTGGGGGTGACCTGATTCAGTCTCCTTTAGTCAATAGTAAATCTCCAGGTACCTGTGGGTTTCTCACAGGCCACACTGGGGAGTTGGCAGTGGAAACACATGTCCCTGATTATACCTTTGTTTGAGAAGCGATTTTATTGTTTCCCTAAGAGAAGGCAAGGTCTCTTGTGGAAAAGGGTATTGCTGTTGCCTTTCATGTGCTGGGTCTGTCACTTCAATGACAGTATGCATTCTGCCACAATCATGCTTGTTGGTGGCAAATGTCTCCAGATGCATTTGTACAGTGGGGAGCAACTGTGGGAAAAGCCTCTGGTTTTTGAACAAATCTATGATGTTATACTCTTTATTGTTTGTGGATAGTATTGCCACCACGTGTGAATCAGGAATCATGATGGTGTGGTATTGTCTATCTGTATCAGTAACATGTTGGCTAGGTCCACCACACAGCCATGTGGTGCTAGGAAGTCAATTCCAATTATATTAGGGTGATCATGCAATACCATTAGCTGGAATGTGTGATAGGCCTTCAGGTGTCCCAGTTCCACAGATAGTGGTAGGGAACTGTATGCAGGTAACCTAGTTCCATCTACTTCTGACATGTTGGTCCTCCATCCGGTGGACCAAGGGGATTTCTCTGGGTGGTCATCGTGTAATACAGACACAGCTGCGCCTGTATCAAATAGTACTGTCAGTAGGCGTCCCCCAACCTCGGCCTCAGTACAGGGGCTTCCGTTTGCATCCAAGACCAGATTGTTTACAATACGGACCTGGGCCTATAACTGTCAATCTGTACCAGTGGTGGCATGGAGAGTTTGGGCCTGGCTCCTTTGAATCACTTCACCATGCTGCACTGATGCTATATAGGGAGCTTCTTCTGGGTTCAGGACTGTACTTCTGGTATCTCCAGGGCCTGTTGAGGCCTGTTCTCCAAGTTGTATGGCTGCAAGGGCCTGAGTGGGAACAGCATTCGCTATGGAGTGCACTTGCCCAAGAAGTTCTCGGAACTTCTGATTCTCTTCGGCTATCTCCCTATATGAAGAGCCTGGTCTTTGTTGTTTACCCTTGTTATCCTTGAGGTATTTCTTATTCTTATGGTAATTCCGGTTCCCACCCCACGGTTATTACTGTTGCTACTGTTGTTGTGGTTTTTGGGCCTGTTGGGGGTGTTGGCTGTCTGTAGGGAGGGGCTGTTTCCCTTGGGCCTGCCCCTCCACCATGTAATGCGTCATGGTCTCCAGAATAGTTTCCATGGTGGCTACTTTCTTGGAACTGGGGCCCAGATCATGGATGTAGAGTTGATAAACTCTCTCAGTTTTCCAAGAATGTTGGCAAACCTCTCCTGGTGGGATAGGTGGTTGGCTCTACCTTTTCTTTTACTGCAGGGATCATGTTCTCAAGGAACAAAGTCTGTACTGATAAAATCCTACATTTGCAGCTTCCTGTGCAAGGTGCTTCCTGCTCGGTAGGCCATCCAAAGACTCTGGTGGTAAGTCGCTGGACTTTCATTCGCATTCTGTTTCACAGGGTATGCGAGCATCACTCCTACTACACCTGGGCTGTGCACAGGAATTAGTTCAGCTGCAACCTTGTCAAAGGTGGCAGTGCCATTCTGGCAGATGGTATCAGAGAGTTTTGCCCACAGTCCAGGATCAATGGTCTGGCGTATGATCTGGACCTGGTAGTCTGCAGCGAGACTAAGCATTTCACATTTAGCAAGCACTTTTTCCAAGTGGCAGCTGAGGTTGTCAGATGGGCTCATCTGACCAATGCTGTCAGCTATTTGCTGAACAGAGTAGGCTATTTGTAGGGGATTATTGGGATGATCAGGTGGAGGTAGGTTCCCTTGGGTGCCGTCCAGAGCTGCCTGGGCTGTGGCCTCTGCCACAGTATGGACCATTCCCTCCTGAGTAGCAACCTCCTGCAACATCTGTCTGATCTGCGTCCAGAGGGTTATTTGCTTCTATCGGGTAGGGTCTCATTGCTCAAAGTGGCATCTATCATTTTCTCAATCTCCTCCTTATCATCCACAGAAATAACAGCTACCAGTGGTGCCATCGGGACCAGTCCTGGGCCTGCTCTCCCCCATAATGGGGACCACCACATTGGCATCGCAAATGATGAGTGTCATGACGTCGGTGACGTATGACACGGGTTGGATGTGATGGGTGGATGCTATGCTGTGGATGGCGGGGTGGAGAGTCTGAGCCATAGTAGAGGTGTGACTGGGCATTATATTGTGAGATGTTGTCATCTGAGACCTCCCCTTCAGTTGACATAGTTAAGGCAGGGGCTACGCCTCCCATCACCTTAACATGTCCAGCCAGTACCTCCCACTGATAGCACAGTTTCACCATCTTTGATTTACATTTGACATTATTCACATTCACAACATTCAAATCTACCTCATCCTGCATCTGCTTCTGTAGCACTCTATACGCAGCTCTCGATTCACAATTTTCCCTAGTAGCCACTTCTAAGTCATTACGTACCTGGTTTATCTCATCCTGTATCTCTCCCAGCTCCTCACTCAATTGCTCATTCATTCTACTTAATAAGTCATTCATTTGCAAAGCCTGCTTCTTATCCTGTCTCAAACTTTCACACTCCTGCTTCAACATATAAAGTTCTTGCTCGCCTGCCTGTACAGAATGATGCAAAGGGAATCCTTTTCATTTCACAGTGTTTGGAGTGCAGATTCCAACCATCTTACGTGTCACACATTCTGTTTCCGCAATCCCATCTCCTGCTTAAGAGATGAGATTTTAGTTCAAGGGTTGGAATCTAACTTTGGAGGCTTCCACAGCAGCATAGAGACATGACCAACAGCCCGTTAGCTTCTCACTTTCTGGCTGTTTGTCTCTTCTGAGTACTGAGTTGAAATCCCCAGTACAGGGTTGTCAGATTGACTTGTGTCCCACGTGAAGTTAGCCCATCCTCCATGGGAGGCAAGAAAGTTTGAGACATCGAGTCTTAGTTCTGCGCAGATATTTGATACGGTGGCCATTGTGTGGGAGGGAACGAAAAATCAAACCGTAAAAAAGGCTCCGTGCTGTGTATCGATCCACAGCAGGAGCACTTTTAATTACAGTCAGGCTACTGAGCACCTGTGAGCTTGCAATTCAAAACTGCTGTGGCATGTGTCACATCGGCATTGATCACACCCAGAAGCAGCCAGACTTTGCAAGTTATTACAAAGTGGTCGTAGAACAGGAGAGGTGATGCGATGCAGGAATGCACACCTACAGTCACTGTTGGGAAGGAGATAGTTTGAAGCAACAAGTGAGACTTTGCAAACACCAAATATTGCCTGCACGTGGTTGCCAATTGTCAGGAGGTCGAAACTTCACTCAGGTTTTTGGCAATAATGGGAATGCAAGGAATCACAGACACATTGCATAAGAGTAATAAACTTGTTTATTACTACCAAAAAGGATAATCACAGTTACCCTAAGCAGTTCTTACCAGTACGAACTGGGAGCCAATGCTAAGCATTCTCTATACCTTGAGGATTCTCTGTGTCTCTTGGGGTCTTTGAGGTAAAAGACTTAATGTCTTACATTATATACCTATGATAATTACTAAGGTTACTGCAAGATAGAAACATTTCTAGTTACAAAGATGAGCCCTATTGGCTAAATTATAGGTGGCTCCTCAGTCCAAGATAACATTATACAATTTTGAAAGAGTCATCACTTTGTAAGACAAAGGAGTACAGTTATGCATATATCAGTGTAATAGTACAAATCAGCAAAAGATGGCAATACAGACTCATATATCATAATCATTACAAGGACACAGATGTCCTAACATCTTGTAAGCAAAAAATACACATATGTATTAGAAAGTAAAGTGTATAACAATAATATACATACATATCCTGACATATACTCTTATATGGTAGATGCCCTTAGCCCTATATATTAGTATAACATATGTCTAAATGCTAGCTGTCTATGGTGTACCACTGAGGGTACCAATAAGGGTGCAGGGACCTTGTGTACCAGTCCCCACTGTACAAAATGTTGATGTGTGCTGGCTGTGCACCTCACAGTCATTGGTGTGCATGGGTGGTAATGGCTGCATGGTGCCCTGTCTGCAGCAGTTCACTGTGCCAGGTCCAGGCCACATGCCACCACACATGCATGTCCAGCTGTGTGGTGGCCTTGGGCCTGTATGGCACCCTTCTGCCCGGGGTCCAGTGTACCCCTGTGGGTGGCATCAGTGGCACAGGCATTGGTGTCTCACCACCATATGTCTACAGGTTTGTGCCACCTGGTGCTGTGTCCCTGTTGTGGTTACACTGTTTCCATGTATCAGTGGCCATGGCAGGGCATTGTGCCTGGTGGCACCATCGTCCCAGCGTTGTGTCTGTGGCCTCTGTGCACCCTTGTTTCCTGTGCCACTCATGCCATTGACACATTCATTGCTGTCTCTTTCACTCTGTTCTGTGTGTTGGCACATTGTCTTGAGTGTTCCACTGTTTGGGTGTGGTCCACCTTGGGGCATTGCTGTTTCTGTGGTGTGGTGCTGTCTGTCTAAGGGGGGGTGTTTCACTGGCCTGTGCACTGTTTAAGACAGCTTTTACCTGTTCTAACTTGCGTGGCCATCATCTGCCATATCTCTGTACACCATCTGTTTTGGAATAGCATGTCATAGTCTGCATTACGCAGTGGTGTATACATTTTCTGTTGTATCTGCATCGTAGCTATTGTGGGGTGCAGTGTAAGTGTTCTCTTGGAATTGTGCATGTCACAAATCACTGGTGTAACTTGTGATTTGCACTGTCAGGACTGGTGTACTGCATTTATGCCTGGCATAACTGTCTTGGAATCAGGCCCCTAGTCGGACTTTTTGATAAACTGAGTGAGTGGCCCAATCTACTGTGATTTTGCTGTACAGGGGTTATTCCCTTTGTGGAAGGGGAACTTTTACATGCTTTCAAACCCCAGGCACCCTGCTAAGATATGGGAAAGATCAGCAATAATGAAGGGGGGCCAACAAAAATATAGGCAAAGATGTGAAGAAGTTTAGAGTCAAGGTCATCAGGGCTACTAACTTTGGAGGAATTTAGGAAGACTATACCAGATATGGTTGTCTGATAGCCATGGAAATGTAAAATAGGGAGAAAGAGGATGAGTGGGGAAGGAAAGGAGAAATGGGTGGAAGGAAATAAACTCATCAGTGGGAGGATGAGGGAGAAGAGGCAAGAGAAAAGAGGAGGTGGAACCAAAGGGAGACAGCAGAGAGATAGTACAGATAGCATACTAAAGGTAAAATACTAATTAAAGGTGGAGGAAACCTCTAAGGGTCAGAGATCAGTAAGCCTCCTGATTTGTGGATCAGAATGGAATATTTGGGGGGGGCAAAGACACAATGGATAACCTTCTAGAATTAAAGGAGAATGTAAGGTTATTCTGAGATTAGTAGTAGTAATTTGATTTGGCTTCCAGATAGCATTGGTGCTAACATTTCAGAGTATTTTGAGCCACAATTAATCCTTAGGGTTGCCAGTAGCATTATGTTATTACCTCCCGGAGTTACAAACTTTTAAGGAAGTGATGAGTTCAGAAGAGATACAAAGAGGGTGGGAGTCTCCAAACATGCATTTCAGAGGGAGGCTTGTCTGTCCCAGATGGAGGTGAATTTAGAGCAAAAGAAGTTGAAAGCTTCATCTATGTTAGCAGAAATAGAGACAGAGCAGAAGCTGATGATCCAAAAGTCATCAAGCAGGCTGCACAAATTGTGTCACCTGACCAGATGTCCATGGGAGAGGCCAGATCAGGGTGGTTAGGGTTGTGCTGATTTAGGTGTGTAGGTTTGGTGATTAGTTACGACAAGTTAAGGGCTTTACTTGCTGGGAGCATTTGTTAGTTGAGGGGAGAGTGAATTCATACTTAGGTCATCAAGTATCAGAAGAGGAATGGGTAGGGAATAAAGATAGGAGGTTAGTCACTAGTGAGTAACAGGTAGCACCAGGGATGTAGTGCACACCAACAGTAAATACTGGGTTAGGAGAAGGGGAACATGAGCATACACAAGAGGAGTTGTTTGTGTAAGAAGGGGATGGCAGACTGATGTACAACATCACAGTTGTGGTCAAGACAAACGTATGCTGTCACATTACTCCATGGCATACCACAGTCCTGCCTGAGGATAGCACAGAAAGAAATTGAGATGTTGTATCTACATAACTGATCCTGGCAAAAAGTCAGGATTAAGACATGACTAGAATGTCAGGCTGGGGCTTCTTGGTTCCCAGCCTATGTTGTTAAAATTTAGGAATAAGCATAAGGTAGTGATGTAGATAATGCAAAAACCTTTAAGTAGGGGAGGGGGATAAGTGGCACAGAGTTTTGCTTAACATCTCCAATAGGAGAAGCAGAAGGCCAACAATAAGTCTAAGGCAACAGGAATTTTATTATGAGGAGGGAGAGGTAACAATTTGCTTTGCATACCTGTTACTGTATTTTTATTCCATTCTTTCTGCATGAGTATCAGTTAGACTTTATCATCCTAAGGGACAAAATTGATAGTCCTGGGAAAGATCAAGATTTTGTTCAGAGACAGACCAACTTTCTCTGAAGGGAATTACTATCTCAAATGTCCTATGTCACAGCAGGACTCCTGGACAGTTAATGGGTGAGCTTCAAAGGAAAGAAGTTTTGATTTAGTTCAGGAATCTGCTCTAAGCTAACAACTGGTGCAGCCACTTCTGCTGGGGCAGATGGGGCTCAGAATAGTAAGAAGGTTTCTGAGTCCACAAAAATCCAAGATTCCAGTTTGAGCCAATTTTCCAGATGGGGTTTCTTTCTTGGACACAAAGGAAATTTTGAATTTACAGTATGATGTCAGAGTGATATACAGGATGATGTGTCATGGGGTACTGTCAGCTGAAGGGATTTGAGGAATTGCCAAACCTTAAAAAAATGTTGTTAGGTTTGGGACTCCGAACAGTTAACATCTAAGATTTGAGTCTACACTAATTAACCTAGGGTCCTGTGTGGTATGCTCTTTCTATTCTGGGAAAGTTATTAAGTGCAGTAATAGTTTTCTACATGTTGTCTTTCTGCTGTGTACAAAACACTTTCTGTTTACCTCTGTAGAAGTACTGTTCCCTATAGTTTGTGTGTAGTATCCCTTATTAAACTGTACATGTAAATATCTTGAAGTATTATCATGTTATTATTTATATAGTTCATGTTTCTGGGACTGAGTCCTTTGAGGTACAGATGACAGGGTCATAACTGGCAAAAACTATTTCTGCCTCTGAAGAAAAGGCTACAGTTACCACATTTTGTTTTTAAAGTGAGGTATTCTCAGCTGCGACGGAGGGGGTGGATTGCTTGCCCATCTGTTGGAGCAGAGTGGCTGTGGTGGGATTCAGACCTAGAAATACCCTGAGTGTCTGTGCTGAGTAGTGGCAGCTTGGGGTACCATTGCAGGCATTTGAAGGGTTAAGAAAAGTGGTAGCAGTTAGGCATGGACTACCCAATGGGTAGCTGGGTCAGATTGTATGGGTATCGTCTCTTTTTGGCCAGGTAGGGTAGTTTGGGTTATGTACTACCCTACCTGACATAACAGTGTAATTCTCAGGTCGGGTTGTTTGAGACAGGTAACAGGTCACTTAATGCATTACAGAGCTCAGCATGTTTTGGGATGGTGCTGAATCTCTGTTGCAATCTCCAAACAGACATTCAAAAGAGCAGCCTCTGGGGTCCTTCACAGAGCTTGTAGCAGATCAGAAGCACATGACACCAGGCAGATACTCAGTTGGACAGTGGTGTCAAGGGCTGTACTGCAACTCTGCCTGTGGATTATACTAGTGTGGACAGCTTGGTGGAAACAGCATGTCCGACACTCTCATCATGCAATCTGCAGCACATTCACAGCATTTTGAAACAAGATCTGAGAAAGGCTTTGTTGTCAGTTGAAATAAAACAAAAGTTTATAGTTTAAAAAGCACTACACTATGCCCATATGCCTGAATGTTTTAGAGGAGGACAAGAAAGCAGAAAGGACACCACAAGAGCAATCTGGAAGAGAAAAAGGCAGTGAGGTGGGGGGAAGGGGACTGTGAAAAAAGATCTCATGGGGAGGAGGATCTAACAGTTGCCCTCAGAAGTGGTGCTAGGGTGGGAGTAAAGAACAGCAGGAACAATAAGAGAGAAAAAGGCATCAGTGCAGGGGACTGTAAATGATCTCAGGGGAGGGAGATCTAACAGTTGCACTCAGAGGTAGTGCTGGGGAGGCAACAGAGAAGGAGCAAGGTGGAGGAAAAGACATAGGCAAAACACAGAAGGCAGCTGGTTTGAAATTAAAAGTTGAAAGTATTACAGTGTTTGTTAGGTGCCTAGGAGCCCTGTCATGTATTACTGTGATATAGTCAAATACACTGTCTGTCTCTGCAACAGTTAGTGAAATCCTTTTACAGCTGTATTACACTGTCTGTGATGTGCCCTCAATGCCCAAGCCCTGTCATTTATTACTGTGACATAGTCAGCAACACTGTCTGTCTGCAGCAGTTAGTGAAATCATTTTACTACTATATTACACTGTCTGTGAGGCACCTCTGAGGCCCGAGCCCTGTCATTTTCATTTATCACTGTAACATAGCCAGCTATACTGTCTGTCTCTGCAGCAGTTAGTGAAACAATATCCTTCCATGGCTGTCTATTAAGTCTAATATTTCCTAGTATAAGTCTACTAAAAGGAAGCACAGTGCTGCTGCATGTGCAGCTTTTAATGATATGGGCAACAGGAATCATACCATTAATGTAGAATATAGCAACAATAATAATAACATCACCAGGACTGGCACTAACTGTCCTAAACAAAAAAAAGCATGCTAGTAATCAAATGATAGTAGAGTTTCAGAAAGAACTGACTGGAGTTACTCACTGAGGTACTAAACATTTTGCCAGATGCGCCAGGATACTTCCAGCTGCTGAAGCAGCATGCAAGGAGGCATCCTCCTCAAATATAAGCTCAAATGCTGAGGCAGTGGATGCTGATAGAGATGGTGGCGCAGTGGGGACTGGGAATGGGATAGCCCAGGCTATGTGCCACATAATGATGAGAGCTCTTCCATTTCTTCTGAATCGTGTGGCAATGAGATCAGTAGTTTTGATGAGGGGGTAGGACAGTATGTTGCTGTAAGGCATGAGAGGCAAGTGTAGAAAACAAATCATATGCCAAACATAAGTATAAGAAGATGAGTATGAATGAGAACAATTCATCTCAACAAGGAAATGGCAGTGCAGGGTTTACTCCAGGTCCCTTGACTGTACAAGGAATAGTGCCAGGCACCATGGCACAAAGTAAAAAGGTAAATCTTTAGTGTGGAATTCATTTTATATTGACCCTGCAGACAGCACTGAACTGTATGTAGTCTGTGCATAAAGAGCATCAGTCGTTTGCAAAGCAGCAAATCTTGAAACATCAGTAATGGTGAGGCATGCAAAGGAAAATACCCAATTGATAAGGTGCTGTGTGGTTGGTATGGACAGTAGTGGAGGTGGTGGTGGCGGTGACCATAGTGGCAATGAACTGGTAGCAGAAAGTGACATTAAATTACTTGATGTGTTGCAAAGGAATTCAAAGACAGCACTCACACCTAGCAGCAAGGAACTTCAAAAAAAGTTTTGTAGTTCAAAGAACTTGTAGTTTATCACTTAACCACACTTACAGCATACATACAAGAAACAGACAGTGCCTCCACACTGCCCACTTGATGTGTCCTTTTAGTCTTCCCAGACAAACATACATGGATTGTTTTCTGACACCATCAAGTACTGGAAAATCCCAAAGTAGTACTCCACATGGAAAAAGCGTGAAACATACATTCCCCCCCCCAAAAAAAAAATGTATTATGTGTTGGCTATGTTGCTAGATCCCCCCGTAAGGGGAACATTGAAGCCATCTTTCCTGCAGGGGAAGACATTGAGTACTGGAGAGATGTGCTAATCAAATGTGACATTGCTCCATCAACACTATTAACTGCTGTACGGCAGTCAAACTCTGCTGAACCATCAGAGTGCACCTCTAGAACAGACAATAGCACATCTATAAATTCTTCACAATCTCCTGTGTCATCAGCGAGGGAAAGGACATCTACAGCTACTTCTTGGGCATCCTATGTTCAGAGCCAGAATGGCAAATCAAATCTGAGTCACCTGCAACAAAACGGACTAGTATCCTGTAAAGAAAGTGAAGCTGGTTCAGCTGCCAGACTGGTAACCATCTCTCACAGCACAATGATCCAATAATATTTTGCAGACCGTAGACATAGAAACATAAAATTTGACAGCAGATAAGGACCACTTGGACCACCCACTCTGTTCATTTCCCTACCTAATGGATAAGCAGCAGTTCCTAGTTAACCAGCAGCCTACTTCTTTCTGCCCCCACCCCCTAGAATTGCCTTATGGCTGTCCCATGCATGCTTGAATTCGACCACTGTTTTTGACTCCACAACCTCCTCCAGAAGGCTGTTCCATGCATCCACAGCCCTCGCTGTGAAAAAATACTTCCTTACATTACCTCTGAGCCACACCCCCATCTTCAAATTGTGCCCCTTTGTTCTTGCACACCTCTTTTTTTGAAAGATGTTACCCTTTTGGACTTTGTTGATTCCCTCGAGGTACTTGAAAGTTTCTATCATGTCCCCCCTCTCCCTCCTTTCTCAAGAAAGATCCAGTACTCTCTTGGAAACAAAAGAGAACAATACGGCCAGATCTAGCAAATCTTGCAGCGATGTACCTCAGTTGTCCATCTTCAAGCATATATTCTGAATGCATATTTAGTGCAGCTGGAGGAATAGTCACTGACCAAAGAACACTGCTAAATCATGTAAATGTGGAACAGCATACATTTCTCAATTTCCCAATTGTCCCAAACACTGAATTATGTTATTTTAACTGTGAACATGAACAACAGCCTGCAAAGAGTGATACTGAATATGATGACTAGGTTGTCTACAAAATAAACAGAAAATCCTGTGTGGAGTGGTGTACTACCAAATCTGGAAACTTAGCACTGCTAACATGTATCTCTCTCAGCAGTTGCAACTGTCCCTTTGAAATAAATCCTGCCATGGTCACAGACAGTTCATGGTAGTGCTGTGTGGAATTTTTGAATTCTGGTGGAATTAAATTTCATTGAATTTTTGAAATTCTGCCGAATTGCAACAGAAATGGAATAGTGGAATTCTGCAGCAGAAAATGGTTGCGGAATGATTTTATGCAGAAAAACTGTTTTTTTCCAGAGAATATTATTCTGCAGATTTCTATATTTTCCTTAGAAATGGTTGTGGAATGATTTATAGCTGAAAGATGCTGTTCTGCAGAATATTATTCCATGGATCACAGCAGGCAGAATTCCACAGAAGAACCAGTGAACTTCCGGTGGAAATTCTGCCAGAGGAATGGTCATTCCATGCAAATTTCACTAGTGGAATTCTGCATTCCACAGCACTAGTTCGTAGACAAACAGGGATGTTTGTCATTTTTCTGACAATGTCAGCATTATATACATTCACCTACTTCTTTATTTTTACATTTTCTTGTCAAATGTGTTTCACGTGTCCTATATTGTTCCAGTCCTGCTCTGTATGAGCACTCACACAAATTCTGAAAGGACTGTTGCTAATAACTTAAAGGCCTTATATCATAGTTGTTACTGCAGTTTCTTCCACTGGCATAATTTTCCTCAGTTTTGCTGTCATTCTACTTAGACTCATATTACTGACAGACTACGCCATCACCACTGCTACCATGCCAGCCACATGACATACTACTGTTAGTTTTGTCAATCATCATTTTATTATGTTTGATGCCTGCCATGAGTATACTTTTTGAAACAGCAGCATCCTCAGAGCAGCTGCACCTCTCGTATCCACCTCATTAATGCCTGCCATGGGTATAATTTTTGGAAACAGCAGCAGGCTCATTCAGAGCAGCCGCACCTTGCATATCAATATCAGCAGTGCCCATCATGGGTATAATTTTTGGAAACAGCAGCGGGCGCACTTACAGTAGCTGCACCTCTTGTACCTGCCTCAGCAAAGCCCATCATAGGTATCATTTTTGGAAACAGCAATAGGCTCACTCACAGCAGCTGTGCCTCTCACATCTGCCTCAGCAATGCCCGCAGTGGGCATAATTTCTGGAAACAGCAGCAAGCTCAATTAGAGCAGATGCACCTCTCATACCTGCCTCATCAATGCCCACCACAGGTATAATTTTTGGAAACAGTAGCAGGCTCATTCACAGCAGCTGTGCCTCTTGTACCTGCCTCAGCTATATTCACAATGGGTGTAATTTTTGGAAACAACAGCAGGCTCAATCAGAGCAGCTGCACCTCTTGTACATGCCTCAGCAATACCCACCATGTGTATAATTTTTGGAAACCTAACAAACAGTGTAACACAGCAGTCTTTTACATTTTTGTTATAGTCAGGGAAGGGTGATAGGGTAGTAGAATGATTAGATAGTAACTACCTGACCCTAACCAACTACCCATTTTACATTAGGATATTTTTAGGGTAATTTAGAGTAGTTTGGATGTACCTGCAGGTAGTGTTTAGGACAGGGTATTTTACTACTTGCCCATATCTGGTAACAGTGTAAAGGCTGAGTCTGGGAGACACCAGTCTGCCTCAAACTGGAGGCAGAAGTTGGGATCTGAAACAGTTTTGTCAGTATGAAGGTTAGCTGACCAGTCACAGAACAGGATATACAATAGGGGATTGTTTATTCTACAAGTTTTATTTTGTTATATGCCAGAGTAAATAGATAGAAGATATCGGTCCATATTTTCAAATGATTTGCCGTTATTCCACAAGTCCCTGGTGCATCAGGACAAATGGTGCAGCAGGCTTGTGGTATTCCCCTGCCACAAATTGCAAGTTTCAGTCCCCTGTGCCAAAAGGCACAAGTTAAACCAGCTCCCCCCAGTCTAACTTTGCATGGAATGGGGACCCTTTTTATGGGGCTTGCACCAATGCTTCGTCATAAGCTGCCATAAGTTGTGTAAAGTGTTGAAACTACACCCGATGTACTAAAATCATGTGAAGGTTGCAGAAAACTGGCATGGTTGCATCAAACACTGCAGCTGATGCAGGGCTTGACACAAGCACTGCATCAGCCTTTGAAAATCAGGCCCATTATGTCTGGGCCGTATGAGAAAAGCACACTGCCAAACCTGCAGGAGCTGTGCAGAAGGATAGAACTGGGTATGAGGAAGGTCAATCATGGATGGAATTAATAGACAACCTCAAAAAACGTGATCTGGGAAGCCATGCAAAAATGGGTCACTGCCAGCCAAAGTTGTAAGGTGGAGGCTATATTTTGAGCTGGAGCCCATGCTGGTTAAGGTGAAGGCAGAAACTCAGAGGCAACAGCCAAATGTGGATCTGAAGGGAGAAAGCTAAAGGCTGAGAAGCAAGAAAAGCAACACCAGCATGAGATCCAGCTGAGAGAGAAGTGAGAGAGATAGCTCCAGCATGAGTGACAGGAGCAAGAAAGGCAGTGCAACAACAGTGAGAGAAGCAAAAATCAACAGCATGAGATTCAGATGAAAGAGGTTTGGCATGAGAGACTGATGGAGATTCTGCACCTGAGGATAACATTACAGACTGTGAATAATGGCATGTGGGGTTCAATCCAGGAAGCCAAAATGAATTCTTAACCATTTCCCAGATATCAGGAGGGGGATAATCTTGATTTGTTTTTAAGATCTTTTAAGAGAATCTGTGGGCAATTTGAATTGGCCAGGGCTTCTTGGTTGACTCACCTATAGACACTGCTTATAGGCAGGACATTAGAAGCTTTTGCCAAAATGGACAATGAGGACTGCATGGACTATGATAAGATGAAAAATGCCTTGCTAAAGTGTTATAAGTTAACTCCCAAGGCCTATAGACAATGCTTGTGAGGGTTAAGTGAGGCACCAGGGGAGTAGCTATGATGAATTGTGTGTGCAGCTAAGTAATTTGTTAGGCCATTGGGCAGAGGGTGAGAAAGCATGCTCTGTAGAGGAAATAATAGATTTTTTCTTCTGGAACAGTTCCTAAAAATTATACCTGAAGAACTGAGAATACGGTTATTGGACAGAACTCTGAGCTTCATGAAGAAGACAGCTGAGAGGGCTGATCAGTTTATATGTAGCCAACCATCCTCTCATTGCAAAGGTAATGGGAGAGGGGCATCAGGGGGTTTTAATGGAACCCTGGGGGGGGGGCAACCTAAAAGAAGCCAGTCTATGCCTGAACAAAAAGGGAAGTCACCTGGTTTCAAAAGCAAAGAGACAGGTGAATGTAGCTGCCATATCTGCCAGAATCTGGGGCATTTGTCTTATGATTGTCCAAAAAATGTGAAATAAGGCATTACAGCAGTTGGAGGGGGTAGCTTACGGAGCTCATAGCAGACATTGGTCTGTACACAGAGTGCAGTGCCTTATAACTCCACTGCACACATATACTTTTTGTTTGTAAATGTAAGGGTGACCCAGGGATTGACGGACACTGGGACCACCATTTCTATGGTGAAACAGAATTTGATTCAGGAAGAACAGATCCTTCCTGGTCAGAATTCTAGTATTAGAGGAGTGATGGGCCCTGCGGTCTCAGTGAGTCCCTGAGCTGCCTTACACTACACTTATCTCAGCAGGCTTCTGACCCTGTGAAAGGCCCAGATGTTTTAAGCTGGCAAGGTGGCCAGGACATACAGGGAGGTGGTGTTGTACCAGACTGCCCGTGGATGTAATTATGGGTAATGACTTCAATAATATGACTAATACTATGTGTGCTACTACCCATAGCAAGGAGAGGGAACTGGGTCCTGATGACACATGGGGCAGGAGAAGCTGTAGCTGAAGAATGAGATGAAGTACTAGATATGAGCCACAGTTACAGACAGAGGAGAGTTCAGCTGTAGGCAGCCTCCCATAGCAGAGTTTGGTTTGGGAATGTCAAGCATGCAGATCTAGGGAGAGCTTAGCAAGCTGATCCATCTCTAGAAAACCCAAGGGATTTAGCCACCAGTGTGGAAGATGACTCCCAGTTCTGGGAGAAGGGAGGAATACTCAGAGAATGGGTCCCTGTACCATGAGTGGGTTTCAAGGAAGAACTAAAGGAAGGGTTTCTCTGACAGATGGTGATTGCTATAGAAAGCAGGTTCTGGCCTTAGCCCAGTGTATATACTTTTCTGGACAGCTGGAGATCAACCATAGAGAAAGGCAGCTGACTGACAATTCTACTGTGTCAGTATTTTTAAAGATGTGGAAAACTACTGCCAGACATCTCCACAGTACCAATGGTGGGAAAGGTTGGGAACAAGACCAAGGTGGCTTTGAGTCCCCTACCTGTTATCAAAAAGGCATTTTGGTGAGCTGCCATAGATACTATGGGGCCACTCAGCACCCCAAGTCACACAGGTAAGCAGTACATTTGATGGTCATAGATTATGACACAAGATACATAGAGGCAGTGCCCCTCTCCTCCACTGAGACTATGAAGGTGGCTGATGAACTGCTGGGGATATTCAGCGAGGTATACTTTCTCCAGGAGATTCTATTAGACCAAGGCACCAACTTAGTACAACATATTTTATTGTTCAACATGTAGTCATTACAATATCAAAATACAGGTACAGATAAGAACATACATATATATATGCCATGTTATTATAACATTTCTTACAAAGTTTTCCCTTTAAATATAGACTGGATAATTTGTGAACTTCATGTATTACAGTATTGTATTCATTAAGCACATCTTATTCAGATTTTCTTAAAGTTCCAAGCAATTCCATCTCACCAGTCTAAATCTTCGAATAATCAGTTATTGTTTAAATTTACAATACACATCAATATTTAATATTGGAGCAGTTATTTTAGTTTCATTGCTTCTAGACTTTGTAAAACTTGATTAATTGACTTAAAACCAGCCTATCTCTGGACCCAAATAAGGCCAGTACTAGTTCATTGGTGGTAGGTCTAACGTGGCCAAATTGGTCCCAATCAGAATTTTCTCATCCTTTCATACTTAGGGCAATGCAAAACTATGTCTTTAAGGTCATCTTCAGTATTCAATCCACAAAATACTGTGATTATCTACTACCCTTTATGTCTTTTTTGTTCTATATATAACATTTGCTACATATAGCTCTCTATACGGTATCAAATTATTAATCTTCGATCCTCATTTTTTCTAAGATTCTTAGATACGGGTTCCATGGAATGGTCCACTTTATTAACTTGAACCATCCAAAATGTTTTAGATTCATAATTCTCATATGGCCTTTTTGTATTTATATATCTCTTAGTCTAGTTTTAATTTGTAAAAATATCCCATGAAAGGGTGTATAATAGACTTCAGAAGAAGATGACCCAAGCCCATAGGAAAAATGTTATTTCTGATATAACTGATTATTGGGAAAACAAAACCCTGTAATTATATTCAATATCCTCCTCAAACACATTCTTAGGAAGTGGTTGTCAGAGAAGAAAAAGCCTAAATATACCTTAAGCCTTTTCTCAAGAGACAAGGTTCCCAATGAGAGTTGGCCCAGTTTCATTTGCATAATCTCCGAGGGACTGATTATTGTACTTCAAGATATATCTATAAACATTATTCTGCATTACTTCTAATGGTTTGAGATTATCTTGTACCCAAATTTCTTCCCTATAGAGTATACTAGTTTTTTTTTTTAATTTTGCTGTAATTACAGTACTTTAATCCAGTAACAGATCCACTCCATAGTTTGGCATTAAATCTTTTAAATGCATTACAAGTGGTCAAATGTTTTGATTTTACTTAAACTGCATGTGAGGTCTACCTTAAATGTTCTGCATATCTGATTCCTGAATAATCATAGGACTTAACTGTTTTAATTTTGCTTTATTACTATACACACAGGGGAGAGTATTTTTTTTATTTCCAAATATAACCAGATTTGTTTTATTGCTGCTCACAACCAGTTTGTTAATCCCACATTGTCTAGAAAAATGGTTTAATTTACACTCTAGGGGCCAGATATTCAAAACTTTGCACCGGGCCAAAACCGTTTGCGCAGGTTTAGTGCGGGATTAGCGCGGGTCTGCTATATTCAAAAGGCCAAATAGTGTGGGCAAACTGCATTAGCACTGGGCAAAATTATAATGTATGCAAGGGGCAAACTGACATGAATACAGGCGCAATGGTATATTCAGCGACTAGCGCCAAGGCTATGGTTTTGGCGTGACTTAGCGTGACACTTAGCACGGTGTACATTATCGCCCAGAAAAGCTTGTCTTAACCCTAGGCAACCAGCTTTGTGCGACACTCATGGCTTTGGCGCGTGTTTGCGTGGTTTAGCGCGGGTTTTACGTGACCCTAACAAAGAAATATGACACATAGATAAAGCCAAACATAGAGGAAGCATGTTGCTAACTGATGGCACTACAATGATGCCATCATCTGCCACCAGTCCCAGCCATGCCAGGCAGTAAGTGGTGACCCTGCTGCCAATGGATAGCATGGCAGTGTGGCCATACAGCACACACCGCGGACCACACATCTGTGGACACCAACAGATGCCAGCACACACATGCAGCACTGTGGGCATGGAGGATGTTGAGGGAGTATGTATGGGTGGCGAGGCTGTGCCACAGACCAGATGTGGCCACAAGGCTGGGACACATCATGCAGTGCACATGGGCCAGTATTGGGAATACCCCAACACCAGTGTGCCTTTCGGATAATATATGCCCCGGCCACATACCGCACAGCTGTACAACTGCCACAGCACACAAAGCCAGAAATGTACATGTCACTGTGAGCATCCCATGCCACAGGTACAGCATCTGTGGGTCACACAACAGCGTAACAGTAATGTCCACTGTCAGTAAACACCTGCAGGTTGGGCCTCTCACTGTGTATAGTGCAGTCATCATCACTGCCCCACACACCAGAGGCAATGCTGTGTCCACACACTACTGGCCCCTTGCTACTGTAGTTTCTGCTGTGCACTGTGGCATGACCTACAATGTGACAGTTGCATGCTGGCACCACCACCATCTGTGCCTATGCTGTGTTGTCCCAGCGGAGTACAGCTGCCGGGCAGCAGTGCATGTGATGAGTGTTCAAAACTGTATAATATTCCCAAGCTGTTTATGAGTGCTAATCGGCCATGTGGTTTAGCGAGAGGCCAAACAGTTAGTCCGGTGCAAACTGCATGCATATCAGGTCATAATGAGATGCTAATCTGGATGTTTGCCCACAGACTACCTAAGTAGGCTCATTTGCATGTCACTTTTGAATATGGCAAAGTTTAGCTCGGCAAACGTGTTTGTTTGGGCTAACGGTTTAGCCTCTGTGTTAAACTCACAAGAAACGTGTTAGCTCTGGCGCTAACAGTTCGGGGAATATTTTATGTTTTGCACACTGTACTTTCTCACATACACTGCTGTCTGCAGCTGTACTGGGTCCACGCATTTGCTGGCACACACATTGGCCACATAGGTCATCTCTACCTACCTTCACATCGCTGTGCACTGTGTTGCTGTTGTGGTTTTCACTTCCTGGTTGCCATATTCAGAGCTGTCTTATTCCAGGGCTAAGTTTGCCCTGCACTCCCAGCCCAGTTTGCCCGGCCTCATTCCCATGCTATATTCAGAAGCTGTTTGCTCTGGGCTATTCTTTTTGAATATAGCTTGCTCTGTGCTCCGGGCTAAGTTTGCCCGCCGGGCAGTGCTAATTTTGCCGCAGGGCAAAGTTTTGAATATCTGGCCCTAGCCCTACAAGTGAGGTAGATGTAAATACCAAATCTTCGGCATATGCTAAGCAAGGTATTCTGTTATTGCATATTGTTGGTGAATGATAATCTGGATGGGAAGTACTTTCCTTTAATGACTTTATATGCAAATTAAAAGTGTTGGAGCCAAATACGACCCTGTCTGACACCCAGTTTGTTTTATAAGTGTGGATGAATTACCCTCATGATTAAATTGTACTTTAAGCCATGTTTCTTGATGCAACCTAGTCAGGATATCTAATAAGGTGGAATCTATTTTGTATGTTTGTAATTTTCCCATAGAAGATGTCTACTGATTGAATCAAAAGCTGCCTTTAAATTGATAAAACAACAAAATAGTTCAGAGTTTTTTTATCTTGGCATACTTTCAAAATATGGGATAGCAGAAAAACTGCTGTACAGTGGATCAGACCTTCCTGAATTCATTTTGACATTCACCCAGTATGTTATTGTCTTCATCCAATTCTGTAAACAGTTGAATATAATTCTAGTAAATAATTTTTGTGATGAATCCAATAAGCTTATTATATGGTACATAGATGGTTCATTAATATTTCCTGTTTAAAAATAGGACATATTATGCTACCTTTCCAGGATTCCAGAAACTGTTCCCCCTGTACATGTCAATTAAATAAAATATAAAAAAATGGTAACCATCATTGTGGAAAAGATCTGTATATATCTATTACGATATTATCAGGGCCTGGGGCCCTATCTGAAGCAATTGTACTGATAGCCAACCAAATCGCATGTTCATCAATATATATTAGTTTAAGGAATTGCAGGTTTAATTGATACCTCCTGTACAGCATTTTTCCTCAGAAGAAGTATAATATAGTGAACTATAGTTATTGATGCTTATAATTTATTTGAATATTGGGAATGTCCTTGACTGACTAAAACCAGAATTGTTTAACATTTTTATTAATGAACATCTTAGTTAGCCCACATAAAGTGTTGGTACTTCTTTTCTGTTTCTTTTCTGCTTCTAGGACTATTTTATACTCTTCTATTTTGATTTAGTATTTTCAAATTTTCTCTATTGGGATTTTTTTTATAATGACATATACGTCAATTAAGTTATATTTTTGCTTATGTGCATATTTTGTTAAACCATGTTTTATCTGTTTGCCTACTCCTACAAGTTTGTTTAAAGAAAGGTCTAATATAACTATGAATTTCCTCCCATTTTTCTATTAGTCTGTGAATGTCTTCCTCATGTCTGAAGGTTGTTAAATAATCTGAATTCAATATTTCAGCAAATTTTATTCTTACTTCAGGTTGCCATCTAATTCTCCTCAAGTTTATTATCTCCATCCTTTGTGTTATGTCATTCCCCTTCTCAATGATTGGGGTTTGAAAAATCAGATATATGTTAGTTAAAACCAGAAGATGCACTGATTCTGGTCTATCCAATATTTTCATATTTGTAACTATCTTAATGGCATCCAAACTGGAACATATCTGATCTATTATGGAAGAACCCTTTGGTCCTATGAAGGTAAATCTGCCTTCCAAATCTCCCATTGTCCTACTATTTAAAAGGCAGAAGTTGAAAATTTTCATTATTTTTATCAGTGACTTTCCTTGAGTGTTTGTCAAGTTATCTTTTGTTTTACAAAATGAGTTTATTTTTTGATTCACTATGTTAATTCCCCTAATGAGTTTGTTATGAAGTAAAAACAATATGGTTTCACTGTGGACCTGTGCATTAACGTCCCCCACAATAAAAATAGAAATAGATTCATATTTATTAACTAAGATCTCTATAAAATCCCTTAGTTGGTCCCAGTTATATGTTAGAGTTTTATCTTTAGTAGGGGGGTATATACATATTCATTATCACCACTTTATGAGTCCCTTACTCTAACAACAAAGATTAAACAAAAGTTATAGAACATTTTTGTTTGTTTTACCTTTAAGTTCAGAGAAGTTTTTATGAATGTTGCCACACCACCTCTTGCTCTACCACTGTTTTATTTATTTTTTGGCTGGCTAAGCATATCCCATAAATCCTGGGAGCACTGGGAGAGGGAGATTATCATCCAGCCACCAAGTTTCTTGCATACGTATGATGTCCTTAGTGTCCAAAACATTTGTAACCTCATTGTCAGCCAATTTAGTCCCCATGCACTTTATATTCCAGGATACTATTTTTAGCATATTAAGTATACATTGATGGTTCTGAGCTGCTATCTTTTTTTGTCAGTCTGCTGAAACTGCAATCAGTGGGGCAAATGGATTTCCATCACTTTGATTTGTGGACGTCTGCTTGGTATTACTTCTTTTCCTATTGTCCTTGTTCTGTGATTTTATATCTGTTAAATGTATCCTCAGTCTGTCTAAGACATTAGCTGCCTCCAACATCAGGGCTGATAGTTTGCTATTTCTAAAGGTTAAATCTATCTGAAGGTCATTTGAAATTCCATTATGAATCGTTATCTGCTCAGTCATATTGGGGTAATAGTCATTCTAAGGGCATACAAAAGGAAGTTTGTAATTTCCCTTTTGATTTGCCCCCAATGTTGCTCTTTAGTAATTTCCCACCCAAATAATGAAAGCATGTTGTTTTCCCAAAAATCCTTTTGATTTCTGTTATAAGCAGGAGAATTGTTAATAGTGCAAGTAATATTGCCAAATTTTGATATAGCTATTGCTTAAGCTGTTGGTTAACTAGGATCTGCCGCTTATCTGTTAGGTAGGAAAATGGGCAGACTAGGTGGGTCAAGTGGTCCTTATCTGCCATCAAATTCTATGTTTCTATGTTTCTATGTAGGGCCACTCGGTCAGGAGAAACAGCATTGCAATTCAAGATGAGGCTCAAAATGGCATATCTGATTTTTAAATGCCATGCATGTGCCTTTATATGCCTTTATGTGAGTCTCCTCATAGAATCATGTGATGTTGTTCCTGCTCCTCACATGATCCCTATTCAAGCATGTATTCAATTCAATTTAATTTAATTTAAATATAATTCAACATTTAATGATACTTAACACTGTTCTATATTATTTTGCTTTTAATTAGTTAATCCAAACACACCAGTACAACTGAAATATGTCAGTCCTCAGTCAGTTCTACACAAGGTAAGTGGTACCACTTTTTTACTAATCCCCTACTGCTAGGCTACTACCGAGCTACTGTTGGGTTATCGGGCTACTGTACTACTTAATCATCTATGCGATTTCTGCTCCAATGCTTGTAAGACCTATAAACAACAAGGACCCGGAAACATTTAAGATGAAAAATGTAATCATGCAATCTGTAATTTGTTAAAATATGAAGCTTAAAATATAAAATATGAAAAACAACTTTAAGTCTAATAGTTCAAATAATTCTAAAAGGGGATATACTCTCCATTTAAAGTAAACAATAAGTGCAACAGCCAAGCAACAGCTAGAGCAGCAATAAGAACAGTAAAAGCAATATAATTCACTTCCAAGAATGTCATTGGGTTGTTTGGTCTCAAGAGTGATACATTTGAAACTTAAATCAGTCAGTCCATGTCTCTCACTCACCACACCTGAGCTGACTATCACACAGTTGTTCTGGGTCTTTATCCCTCATGGAGCTTACTGACACTCAGGAGAATGGTGGGGGTCTTCTGCCACCTCAGACTCCCTCTCTCCTCATCCCTCTGTCCAGAGCCCAGGCAACAGTGACACCAAATCAGAGACACAGGTTGGTCTGGAAAGGTTTGACAGTTTCACTACAACCAGCTAAAGGCAATCCTTATCTCACAGGTATTGGTGGCATACCTGTTATTGAAGTGTAAAAACCTTTGTCAAGTTCATGCTCTCACTGCTTCTCCACAGCACTACAGTATTCAGTTTCCACACTCTCTACACTCTCCAACAATTTCCAACCTCATGTCTGATCTGATTTTTAGTCTTTGTTGGGGTAAGGCATCTCAGGGCCTTACCATACCACTCCCATACTAACAGCCTGATAGAGTGATTCAATGGGTCTCTTAAGACTATGCTAAGTGCATTTGCCAACCAGTATATGAGAGAGTGGGACAAATACTTATCCCATCTCTTATTCGATATGGAAAAGTCTCCCAGATGTCTGCAGGGTTCTCATCCTTTCAGGTCCTATTTGGCAACAGGATAAGGGACCCTTGATTTGGTAAGGATGAGTTTCCTCCCAAGGGAATCTGATGTGGAGTATGTCCTGAATTTAAGGTCATGGTTCAAAGAGCTTGCATGGCTTGCCCAGGATCACCTAGCTGCTACACAACAGAGGCAGAAGATGTGCATAACCATGGGGTGAGAGCATAGGAATATGAAGTTAGGTAATGGATGATGGTACTCATCTCTGTGCAACAGAACACATTACAGGTGGCTTGGTGGGGCCGTATTTGGTAGCAAGAGGTGAATGGCGTTAATTACATGGGGGAACTACCAGACAGGAGGTGCAAAAAGTGAGTCTACCATGTAAACATCATAAAGTCTTACCATGACCAAGACACAATGGTTCTGGCTGTGTGCAGCTATCCAGAGGAGGAGACAGAAACAGACCTTCTGGTGGATCTCCTGGGAGAGTTTAAGGGAAAATCCTCAGTGGATGTTGTCACTATCTCAGAGTGACTGACACTGGCCCAAGCTGCTGAAATGCATGGGGTCCTGCATACATTTGATGAAATACTCATGGGAAAGCCTGATATACTCATGGTGGCAGAGCACTACATGGATACAGGGTCCCAAGCCGGCTGAAACAGCCACCCTACAGAGTCCCAAAAGGAGTAAGACATGCCATGGTGGGGGAGACCAAGGAGATGCTGGCACTCTGGGAGATCCAGGAGTCCAGTAGTTCCTGGATCTCCCCAGTAGTACTGTTCCCCAAAAAGGATGGAACCATGAGGTTCTGTGCTGACTACTGCAAGCTCAACAGCTGCACAGAGTTGGACACAAACCCCCTGCATGGGACAGATGTGGTCATAGAAAGGTTAGGGGGAGCCCATTACCTGTCCACCATAGACCTCACAAATAGCTTTTTTCAGGTACTCCTAATTCCTGAAGCCATAGAGAGGTCAGTCTTTATCACCCCATTTGAATTATTTGAGTTTCGAGTAATGCCATTTGGGCTGAAGGATGTGCAAGCTACCTTTCAATGGCCCATGGATCATATTCTCAGTGGGGCAGGAGACTTTGTTCTGGCATACATGGATGACATTACCATTTATAGTTAGACTTGGGAGGATCACATCAGGCAAGTGACCGAGGTGTTTTGCCAACTGTAGGTGGCTGAGCTGACAGTTAATGTGGAGAAGGGTCAGATAGGAATGGGAGAAGTGTCATATCTTGGGCACATGGTGGAGAATGAATACTTCTGGACTGAGCCAGTGAAAATTGAGGACATACAGGGATGGGCCACACCCACAACCAAGAGAAAAGTATGAACCTTCCTAGGGATGGCAGGATACTAGTTTGTGCTGAATTTCATCAGAATGGCCAGACCCCTGTCTGATCTCAAAAGGAAGAAAATGGAGGAAAAGGTTCAGTGGAAGGAAACCTGCCATACTGCAGTCTATTAGCTGAAGGAGGCATTGTGTCAGGCACCTGTGCTTGCCAGCCTAGACTATTATCTCAGGTTTATTGTGCATGCAGATGGATCTGATCATGGCATGCAAGATTATACACTTGGGAAAGAAACACCCAATCGTGTACCTGAGCAGGAAGCTTCTGCCAAAAAAGGAGACCTACATCAAAATAGAGAAGGCATATCTAACTATTGTCTGAACTTTGCAGAAGCTGCAGCCTTATTTGTATGGGATGGAGTTCACTCTGGTCACTGATCACAACCCCTTTACCTGGTTGCATAGGACCAGTGGAAAGAAATCTATATTGCTAAGTTGGAGTCTGCTGCTGCAGTCCTATAATATGACCATTAGGAACTGCAGCAGGTTACAGCATGGTAATGCAGACAGGTTGTCCAGACAATAGCTAGTACCCCTTTTTGTTCTTTTAAGTAGGAAAGGTGCTATGAGAAACTAATATGTCATTCACACAAAGAGTGAACTGAGGGCATAGCAGTGGGAGCCAGCTGGCTCATACAAAAAACAAACATAATTTGGTGCTGCTAAAGGATTTGCTTTTAATTTCTTGGAGGGGAGAAAGATGTAATCATTTGCTTTTATACATGTTACTGTATTTTCTTTAATTCTTTCTGCAAGAATATCAGTTAGAATTCGTAAAAGTTGATATTCTGGGCAAAGGTCAATATTTTTATTAGACACATACCAACTGTCTCTAAGGGCATTTACTATTTCTATCATCCTGCATCACAGCAGGAATGCTGGACAGATAATGGAGTGCACTCCTGCTGGGACAGATAGGGCTCACAACAATAAGAAAGTTTCTGAATCAACAAAAAAACAAGATTCCAGTTTGGGACAGTTTTCCAGATAGGAGGTTTTCCAAAATGCAAAGGAAGTGTAGACTGTATGATGTCAGAGTGGCATACCAAACGATATGTCATGGGGGTCTGGCAGCTGAAGGATTTTAAGCACTTGCCATACCTTAAAAAAGTTTGTTAAGCTTGGGACTCCGAACAGTTAACATCTAAGTTTCCTGTTTGCCATAATTCACCTAGAGTCCTGTGTGGTAATCTCTTTTTCTGTTGGGAAAGTTAGGAAGTACAGTAAGATTTTTCTGTGTGTTTTTATTCTGCTGTGTGAAACACATTTTCTTTCTACCTCTATAGAAGTACTGTCCCCCATATTCTTTGTGTAGTATCCTTTATTATATGCATAAATGTTTTGAAGTATTACAATATTAATTTTATGGGTTATAACTGACATAACCTGTGTTTCCACATCTGATGAGAAGGGTACAGTTACCATATCCTAAACTGAAATAAATAATAAATAGAATATTTACTTCTAAAGTGAGGTGTTCTCAGCTGTGTCAGAGAGTGGTGGGTCACTTGACCTTTGTGGAGCACTGTACTGTGTGAGCAGTGGCTCTGTTGGGATTCAGATATAGAGATACCTGAAAGAGTGTCTATGCTGAGTGGTGGACACTACTGAAGTACCACTGCAGGCATCTGAAGAGTAGATAAAGCTGGTAACAGTGTACAGGCTGAGTCTGGTAGAGACCAGTCTGCCTCAGACAGGATAACAGGAGTGAAGAAAGGAATGAAGAGAGGGTTCTAGCTCTTCATAAGGAATCAATGTTAATAGCTGAAGAAGGGAGTAGCTTCTACTAAGTATAAGGGGGAAGGAGCAAGAGAGGAAAGAAAGGGTTGAAGTGAGGAGAGGAGGGAGATGGGACACAAGTACCTTGAGCAGTCAAGGTCAAAGATCTTGTCTTATCATATCTGAGAGGGGTCAGAAACTCATAAAGGTACAAGTGCCTTGGTCATTCAGGGCCTTATAGGTTTAATTGAAACAAACTACCTTAAACTCAAGGTATCACCTACCACCAGTCTGTCCAGAGAAAGAAGCACGGGGATGATAAACTTTGATTTCCAAACAGAGGTCAGTAATCCCTTTGAATTCTGGATCAGCTGCAAGTGACACTGTTGACTACAAGACAAGACCTTATAGGGCACATTACAACAATTCAACTAGGATACTACCAAGGCCTTCACCAATATCCTCACATTCCCAGACTGGAGATGTTCCTGAGATGGTAACAACAGCTCTTGACAGCCACAGACACCTGGGACACAAATGACAGGCACTTATCAAGAACCACTCAAAAACTGTAAACTCACATTACTGCCTCTAACTGCACTCCACCTTCCAAAGAAAGGAGACTGAGGTCACATTTGAGGGACAACACCAGCTTCTAAACTTGTAAGTCACACTTTGGTAAGGGGAAAGGAGCAAGCAAGGTAGGCAAGAGAGTTAAGTGGAGATGGGGATGAGAGAGGAGGAGGAGAGTGGCACGTGGAGGAGAGTTACTAGACAGGGCATAGAGAGGGCATACATTACAGGTGAGAAGGAGGGGAAAAGAAGACACAGGGAGTTATGAGAGCTACCTAGTACAGGAGAGGGATGAAAAGGAAGAAGAGGAGCTGTCAAGAGGAGAAAGAAATAAAGTGAATGGAGTAGGGAGGCTCTATAGTGGTCCCTGTGTGGGAGCACTGAAGTCAAGGGAGCAGGAAGGGCAGATTAAGGACCCAGGGTCAAGATTTACAAAAATCACAAAGCACTGCACAAATTGTGTGCGCTTTGTGACTGCCCAAGTGTAAAATGTTGCTGTTCTCAGTCAGATAATGCACTGTGCTATCTGACTGAGAATAGAGCCAGGTGGACTCTGCACTAACCCCAATACCACTAGTGCTAACACCACTAGCACCACCCTGATATGTAGCCAGAGTATGGTTCTGCAAGGAACAGCAAAGTACTCTATTTTCAGTTCAGGAAAGCAGCCTTGTAAATGAGCCCATTGATGTGCATGTGCTATGTGGCCATTTGCATGCCCATTATGGGTCCATTTACATAGGCTGCAGTAAGTGTAGTGCACCCCATCCCTCCACAGAGGCAGTCCTGTGGCAGTACAATCACTAATCTCCTTGGTGCTAGAGGTCCCCTCCTGTGATCACCAATCGCGCAACCGATATAAAAATGTATTTCCCTGGTGGTAGTGGTTCCTCCTCCCCACCAATCACTGGTACAAGTTGAAAAAGGCATATTCCCTGGTGCCAGTGGTCCCCTCCCATGAACACCAATTGCTGGCCCAAAACGAACAATGCAGTTTCCCGGGTGTCCAGTGGTCCTTCCCCTCAACTGGTCACCCACCCAATATACGAATACCATTTCCCTGGTGCCAGTGGTTCCTCTGCCCACCTGATCACCTGTCTGTTATGCAGATACCATTTCTCTGCTCGCCAGTGGACCAACCCCCAACCTGATCCCTTACCCCATTTCCCAAACACTATTCCTTGTTGTCCAGTGGTCCCTCCCCCACCCTCTCCCTGATCCCCTGTAAAATAAATAAAACCCATTCCCTGGCATCTAGCAGACCAATCCCTATCCCCAATCCCTGTACAACAACCAATCATCCCTTCCTAGCCTAGTGGACCCTCCATCACAGCTGGTTGTGCCCCACCACCATGCTTCTCCATCCCAATACAGTATACAGTACATGCTCATTGACTGCTCAGATGGTGGCTGGCCATGGTAGAGAGGTTGGAGGGCTGTGTTGGTCACTGGTTGGTGTTTGAAATGGGAGTTTGGTGTGGTGGGGTACTACCTGCAGGGGTGGGGGTGGGGGATCCACTGGACACCAGGGAAGGGATGGTTGGTTATTATACAGGGGATCAGGGATAGGCAGGGGTCTCTGCTAGATGCCAGGGAATGGGTTTCATTTATTTAACAAGGGATTGGGCAGCGAGTGGGGGAAGGGACCACTGGACACCAGGGAATAGTGTTTGGGATGTAAGGCAAGAGATCAGGTGTGGGGTGGGATCACTGGACTCCAAAGATATGGAATCCATATATCCGGCAGGTGATCGGAGGGGGGAGGGACCACTAGACACCAAGGAAACTGTATTGTTCATTTCAGTTCAGCGATTGATGATCACCAGGGTAAAGAACCACTGGCACCATGGAATATTCTTTTCACAACTTGGGCCGATGATTGGCAGAGGTAACCACTATATCAGTCGGGTGATCATGGGAAGGGGGGCACTTCCAGCAGGGAAGTATTATCGGGGGGCACTTCCAGCAGGGACATATTATTCAGGCCTGTGATTGGTGGGGGGGCTGCTGGAAGGTCTCAATCAGTGGTCTTTGCTCCATGCAAGCAGACCCACAAAGACTATGCTGATATGCAGTCCCCCCTCATTTACACTGCGACCCCATCCACACTTTGCCCCAGCACAAATCTGGTTTGTGTGCACAGACTAGGCTTTTGTGAATATCAACTTGCTGCAAAACCGGGTTTGTGCTGGGGCAAAATTTTGTGAATCCTGGCCCAGAAGTCATAAACCTAAGTAAAAACCAAGTCTAAATATATATTCATTGCCAAAGTGGCAGTTTAAAAACAGTTTAAAACAGCAATATACAGTGTGTTACAAATACAGCATCAGATCCCCAAATGAGGGTTATCACTACTGTATATCATGACAGAGCAAAGCAGCAATGTTAAACACACACTACCAGGATCTTCCTGCTAGATGCCCTGCATTGAAAAGATGCAATGTCAATATAGGTCATGGTAGTAAATATGAGGTCCTCCGCATATGTATGTTTTTCTGTGATATTTAAACTACTTTACTTGTGTTTGCATCCGTTTCTATATATGCATAAATATCTGTCTTTGATGTTGGTGCATTCGTAACAATTGCAGCTGTGTTTGAAGCAGCAGCCAATCAGCATCTTTGGTTCAGACAACACTTTACTATTGCTGACTGTAGCTATATAGCAGGACTGCAAGACAATTAATTAGAATCAATGGTTTAAATTGTTTTCCTGCATCTTTATATTAGTTGGCAATGTTTACGTGCTTATTTATGTATGGTTCCAAATTCCTGTGTTATACATGTGCACATATACAAAGTTTAAATAACATCACAGTTTCACAGCAGGAGTATGTCTCATGTCATAATTTTTATTTATTTATTTATTTATTTAAAATATCAGATTTATGACCTTTGAGTCAGAGACTCATTTACTAAGGCACCTCATCATGGTGAGATGGAGACAGAACAATAAAACAATAGTTCCAGGTACAAATTAACAAATATAACAAATCATAGCAGTACTTCTAAGTAATAACAGACATTTTATAATGGCAAGAAAGAATCTTGGACTGTGATTGGTCAGTTTGAGCTGGACCCATGGCATTATCCCAGCACAATGCCACAGGTCTAGTCTCAGCCTCACTGTGAACCTGTAGATGATTTTTTGGATGAGCTTGATTTTTTGCTTGAGCTTTGATTGATTGTTTCATCTTCTCTTAAAAACATAAAATATTTTTCCACACAAAAACATCTTTAAAATTATGTTTTTTATTCTATATAACAATGATCCACTGTATAATAGGAATAAAGCATTCCAGGGTGTGTGTCATTTGGGATAACGCCATGCCTGGGGCATTAGATGCACTCAGCCGCCCAATTCCCCCAAGTGTGGTGTTATCCCAGCACGACACACACCCAATCGTGCATTATTCCTTTAGTAATAACAATCCTTCACTGGAGTTAAATGTGTGGCATTAGTCAACAGTATACATAATTTACATACCAAAGGTACCTCATCAAATGGAGACAAAGACAGTATTGCAAAACACAAAAGCTAATGCCAGAGTAGTAGCAGGTAACAACAGAAGTTACAGGTTTCTCAGAATGTTCACAAAGGGGCTGTAAGCAATCCAAAGGACCTTGTAATTTAACAGTTCTGTGAGCATATTTCTATTTTATTCTATGGTGGAGCATTGGTGGAGATATGACAGAGGGCTCCATGGAAATACTAAGCTGCTGGTATGCTTACCTTCAGAAGGCTGAAACATTCTTGAATATAAGTGGGCAACATTCCTTGTGAGTTATTCTGTGTCCTGGTTTCATAGATCTTTTCGAAATGGTGTCCTTCTGATCAAGTTGTGACTCCTGTTTAAAAAGAGTTTACAGAACGTCAGACAGTGCTTTGATGTTTTTGTGCTTTTGCATTTTAGTTTTAGGAGTTCAGGTAGGAACAGGAGTTGGTTTTAAAGCTTGTCAGCACTCACTGAAGCCTCTATAAAGAATCAAGTGGCACCCCTCATTCACTTCACTCCCTGAAATAAAGAAAACCATCCCTTGATGTTTTTTTTTCCTGTAAAAAAATAAACAGTCCCTCAGCAATGCACCCCCTCACCCTGACCTCCCACTATCCCACACCCCATACCCCCCAAACATACCCCTACTCACCTGAACAGGTCCCAGAATCAGATCTAAGACACGTCTTGCTGCTGGAACCAGCCACTGCTTTATATGAAATAAGGTAAGTGTGGTTCAATGTATTTCAATTGGGTTTTCAGCTTTGGTGCAAAACTTTGCAATTTTTCAATATTTTGGCATCAGGATTTGAACATTTCCACTCTCCTTGTTCATCAGGTGGGGTCATAAGAAGAGTATGTTCAAAATTTTGGGTTAAAATATGTTAAAATGGCAGTTTTTTGCATCCTTGAAATTAAGCTATGCTTGCTTGTAACTTTCGTAATTTTTGATATTTTCACCCCATATTTTAACCATAGCCATTTCTTTACATCCTGCACTCCCATCACTCTATGGAGTGATGGGCGTGTATGACCCTGGGCCCTGCACCCACACGGGCAAATAATCATACAATTACACTATCTGAAAAACTACGACTGGATGGTCAGGCCCTGCACTCCCACAGCAAATAAGGATATGATTATACTATCTCAAAAAGTAAGGACATTTTGTAAAAAAAACTCTGTTAATGCAGCATTTAGGGTTTAGGCTAACGTGATAACAGTAGGGAAATGTTGCTTTAGGGTTTCCAACCCTAAAACACCAACCCCACCTTTAAAACAAATAAGTCAGGGACTCTTCTTAGGGGTTGTCAACCCTAAATCTCATTACATTAGGTGTGTGTGTTTCTGGAGTGTATAGAATGAGGTGAGCTTTAGGGTTTACAACTCCTAGGAAGAGTCCACACCTGATTTGCTTTAGGGTTGGGGTTGGGGTTGGGGTTGGGGTTTTAAGTTGAAAACCCTAAAGCCACATTTCCCTACTTTTGTTATGCTATCCTCAGGCCTAAAGGTTGCATTAGTGGAGTTTTTTGCAAAGAATTTTCAATAAAAACAATTCCTTCTTAATACACAGAAAACTGACTGGGGTGAACATAGAAACATAGACTCTGTCAGCAGAAAGGACCACTTGGCCCACCCATTCTGCCCAGATAGTCCCTGTCTCATCTGTCTCCATAGACCCTAACTGAGGTCATCTCAAGAAATTAGTGGAATTAAATTAGAGGGGGAGGAGATAAGAGTGTCAATATATGCATATGATATCTTATTATATAACAATGACTCAATAAATATCATTCCCAATTAACTGAAAATAATATGACAATTTGGACTAACCTCTGTGTTTAAGATAAATAAAAAAATCAGAGATTTTCTTTTACAGGGGCCCCATTACACCATAAATTAAACAATGTTGTAAACTCCACTGGGCCCTGAAAGGATTCGGATATCTGGGGGTTTGAATATCATCAGAACACTCAAAGCTATTTCAGCTTAGTTATAAGAAATTTATTTCAGAAATACAGCTTGACAGTACAAAGTAGAAAGAGTTACCCTATCGGTGGTTGGGAGGGCAGAAACTATTTGGATGAATATTTTACCCAGGTTTAATTTTTGCCTCAACTCTATCTATTGAGATTACTGCTCCAGTTTGCAGACAAATGCAAAAACTGCTGGAAATCTGGGAGAAGGCATGAAACAAAGGGATAAGTGGAATATTATGATGGCTCCAAAGACAAGAAGTGGGCTAGGGGTCTCATACTATTGGATGACACAATTGCAATACTTTACTAAATGCAGGAAAAATCAGCATACTCCTGACTGGGTACATCTAGAACAGCACAGCTGCAAATGGCCAGAATGGCAGAAATCCCTACATGAAATGGGACAGTTTGTTGCCCTCACAGGTTGGCAACCCTTGGGACAAATTAATGGTATAACTCTTGGGCCAAATCTGCAGAAAATGAAAACTGAATACTGAAGTAGTCAAATGATACCCCCTCACAGCATGTACAGATTGTGCACCGAAAGGCTAGATATCAGTTTTAAAAGTGAGGTGGACTGGGCCTGTTCAACCTTGGCATTTCTTTGAGGGCCCCACATTAAAATTGTTTAATCAACCTCTGTGGAATTCCATCTTCCAGGGAGTATCTATTCTGCTATATGCAATTTAGACATCAATCATCTCAAATCCATGTGCCTCAGTGCTTAAATGGGAAGAAAATCCCATTAGAGTAGTGTTATACACACTAGACATGCAGAACCAATCCAGGAAATTGTTCTTTCTCTTGTACACTGGTCTTAGGAGTTTGGAAGGTGATCAAGTTTTAATATTTAGTTTTTGTTGACTAGGAAAGGAGGGATAGGCAATTCTGCCTATTTTCAGCCTCATCATGGGGGGGGGGGAGAGATGCAAACTGACATATTGTAAAAGATTAAGCTGTTGGTCATATTTTAGTGAATGGGGGAGACCTGGCCAGGACGCTGGGTAAATTCCCCATCTCTTTGGTTGAGGGAGCTATTGTCCATTGTGGCTCTCAGCCAAGATGGCTGACACAGGTGGAAGAAGAGGAGAAGGAGGAGGAGAGGCTGGGGATCTGGCAGGGGATATGACCTCAATCCTGCCACAAATTTAAGTGAGGTCCATGAACCCAGAATGGTGGATGTGGAAAATGTTATTGAAATTAATGCCGAGGGTGAGGAGGAGATGGAGCAGATTGAACCCACTAGAGATACTGACCTGCTAAATGCTGCTGTGTGTGCTGAAGAACAAGCATTGAAGGAAGAGATGGAGAAGAGGATGCAGAAACAATGGACATGATGGCTGAGGAGCAAGCCTTGTTACTTCTTGAAAGGGATAATCTCCTCAGCAAACAGCAGACATCAAAGGCTGCCAAAGTGTCAGCTGAGCCACTGAGAGCTGCCACCATATCAAACTCAACTGTTCATGCTGAATCATCCTGAGGGCCCAGGAAATCTGCGAAAAGTTCAGCTACCTGCATTGCAAACGCTACAGTCAGTGAAGCCTGATTTGGTCAATTTGCATACTGTCCACACAGAGACACTCAGCACGTCTGCACATCCTGAAGCCTTGGAGGGGGAAAAGTGATAAGTTGGTGTGGTCTCCTGAATGAGCTCCACGAAATATGGGATGGAAGCTGGGCAAGAACAAACAGTGGATCCTGGACCTCCTTGACTCAAAGGTTTAGCAGTACATACAGGATATTTCCAATGTAGCTACTGTGACTGCACCCATCAAAGATCTTGCAGAGCCAACTGCAGTTGAAACTACACTTTTGGTGCGTGAATGTTTACAGAGACATGGACATTGTTGAAGGGTAGGTCTGTACACACTGTTGCTGATGACAAAACAGACTTACATGCCAGCATAATGGGGATGCAAAACGATGTGATTATTGTGTCTGATGGTGAATGCAGGGATGAGGAATCTGCACAATACCCTGCTGCGGATTCGGAGGGAGGGGAGCTCCTGCACAGAAATCTGCACATATTCCTGTTTTGGTTGGGGTGAATGAGGCCCCATCCCTATTCCCCATAGACTCACTTAAAGAAGGAACTTGGTATTCTGCCTCACCACAGGACTCAGAGCCCACTGGGAACTGACCTCCTTGGTTTTGTATTGCCTGATCCTTCACAAGAGAGTTTTAAAACCTCTGTTCAAGTTGTCTGATCTCTTCCAAAATAAAAGGCAAGCCTGCTCCACATAAGAATGCTGTTAGACTACTCTAAAAGGGTGGATTAGAGACCCCCTCCTGATAGATTATATGTGGCCAGAGCACTGTTGAAAGACTCATTGAACTTTTTTGCATCAGTACACACTGGGGACTGGAATTATGTGAGCTTTAAGACAGTTGCAGGACTTGATTGCTTTTGGGCAGGTACAACACTCAAAAGGATACTCCACTGTTGATGCCTTTTGTGGTGATTCCCTTTACTAAACCAGTGAGCAGGACTATAACTATGTTGTTTAAGAATGAAGGAGAAAATATTTCTGACATCTTATTCTGGCTGAAGCAATGCTGCGAATTACAGGATAAACAAGTACCTATTATTGACAGTGAACAAATATGGACTTGGGATCGAGGAGTAAAGTGAAATTCTATTTGTCCAATACTGGGATGACTCATTTACCTAGCAGCTTCTTTCTGGATAGGGAAGGGGCACCCTATTTTACCAGGTGCAGCCTAAGTCTTGTCCTAAGTGTATGTCCCAAATGCACCTCAGCAGCACATGTGACATCTACAGATACAGTCATGTGGAATATGGACATCTGACTCAGGTTTGCATGAATGTATTTTATTGCAACTTGTGCAAAGGAAAGGGGCACTCTTGTCTTGTTATACTCATTACCACTGGGCTTCTCATAATAAAGATGATGGACTCTCACAGAAAGTCCTGATATCCAGGGCACAACAGCAGAGGGCAACAAAAGCCTCCAAATAATGCATGACATCTTTACAAAAGGAACAGATTGAAAATACAGAGTCAGTCTCCCCTCCCCCCCAAGACAACCCAGCCTTCTGCAATGGAAGAGACAGAGCCTGCATCTTCTGAGCCAGTTTTGATGGTGGAAGCTGAGGCTCCCCAGAACCCTCCTGAAAAAATGGAGTTCCATACCTTTCTGGTCACTATGGATTCCCCTGATATGCTGTATAGCAGAACTGAGGCATCCTCTTATACCCTGTAATGCCCACTCCCTCCACCAGATGTGATCCCATTCTAGATTGTTAGCAAAGGAAGAAGCCTAGAAATAGGCAGCCAAAGAGAAAAACCTAAAGCCTCACCCCGGAGTAAAACATCTATGCCCCTACCCCTATCCCTATCCCCATGACAAATAAATTTACCATTACTGCTCCTGGCAAACAGTGTAGAGATACAGAGGGTGAGGACAAGGACTCAGTGGCATCCTCCCTTGCATCTTCCTTAAAGGATTACTCTTCTGACCAGGAGGACTCACTGCCAGAAACATCAGCTGCCAAATGTAAGAAGTGAAAACATGGTCCAAGAGAAAATACATTTTAGATGAGTAGTGGTGTCTTCTCCCTATACTATTAATGGTTTCAGCCCTGGAGACTACCTCCATAAATGTTAATAATATAAGAGCTTAAAAAGTAAAGTGATATACTTCTTCAAGACACCAGATTCAAAATCTCTATTTATTTATCAGCTTTTGATGATGTAGTGCATTAGGCAATATACCTGCCTATTTTCAAACACAACCTGGGAGACTACAAGATACAGTATAGTAAAACATACACTAGAACACACAGGCATTCAGAACAATTGCTTCAGATATACTCACAGGGATAGACATAAAATATTACAACAACAGGACCATCCACACAGGGATGTTTTATGAGGTCAGGCACAATTAAAAGACATACAAATGTAAGGCAAAACAGTAATCAAGTCGGCTTGGATGAGGCAGGATGGGGACAGAAACAAGTATCAAGTGCTAGAAGGTGAGAGAGGAGTGCTGTTTTAAAGGAGGAGTGGGACAAGTTGTCCTTTATTCAGTGGGGGAGAGTATTCCAGGTTTTGGGAGCAAAGTGGGTGAATACTTGTTCTCACATTTTTGTAGTGCAACATGGGACAACGAGCAAAGGCAGATGGGAGGACCTTAGGGGATGGGAGTGTCACACTTGGTCTAGTGTACCCCTTCCCACCGCGCCCACTGAGCCCACTGCCCGCTCCCCATCAGGGTAGCACTCACCCACCTACCATCCCCGACCACCGACTGGACAGCCGGTAGGGCTGCACGCTCATTGGTTCACAGCATGAGCCAATGGGTGTGCAGCCCATTGTATTATATTGTCCAGATATGTGAATGAATCATTCACATATCTGACTGAATAGTACGGTATGGGGTTGCATGCCCATTGCTCATGCTGTGAACTAATGAGCGGCAGCCCTACCGAGCTGCTCAGTCGGTCGCGCAGGTGGCAGCGGGTGGGAAGCCGCCGCATGCCAGCTGATGGGGGGCGGGTGGTGAGGCCTATAGGGTGGGGAGGGGGTACACTAGACCACCAGGTTAATAGGACTTTTTATGTTTTACAGATGCCTGCGATTAGGCAGAGTGAGGTCCACTGGACCACAAGGGATATTGGCAGGGGGTATTTAAAAAGATGCCCATGATCGGGCAGCGATCGGTCCCTGGACCACCAGGGATATTGGACGAGGGGTGTATTATACTGATGCCCTCGACTGGGCAAATAGCGCGCCACTGGACCACCAGGGATATTAGATGAGGATTATATTTTAGACAAATGCCTGTGATCGGGCTGCAGGGGGTGTCAGTCCCTGATGGCTGCTACCTGGCAGGGCGTCAGGCGCAAGTCTTCAGGGATCGGCGCACCTGCATGCTAATGGGATACAAATGGGGCCATAATGACATGCAAATGGCCCCATCTGCACCTTGCATAAATTATGGCCCCATTTGCAAGTCCCTTTTTGAATATTGCAGGTGCTGTGCATGGCGTAATGGCACTTGTGCTAGCGCATCTCCATGCTCCACTCTGGCCACTTGCACTGGTGCAGTGCCACTGCACCATGCACAGTGGGGGTGGCCAGGGTGCGATATTCAAAGCTGCTGCACCATAGCACAGCTCCATTGAATATCACCCAGGCCACACCCCTGCACAACCAAGTTGAGCTGTGCCCAGGCTTGTGCCACAGCCTGGCGCAGTTTGAATATCCGGGCCTATGGTTTTTATTTAATGGTCCATAGACTTAAGGTCTCCCTGTTACCAGCACCACCTGCATCACAGCTGCCATTTTAAAATACCAATAAGACACCATTCTGGGTCCATAATCTTTCTTTTTGAGGCACCAGTACTATTTATTAGTTTATTATGAAAGCATTGTTCTTTTCCTCTTACCCCCCCCCCCTTTTTGGTAAGTCATCCTACATGCTGCAGGCTATTTTTGTGACTCTAATACCCCCTGACTTATAAGTATGACACCTTTAGTCACTTAACAATGGGGTGTAAACTCTGGCACAAAGCAGAAAACAAATTTTTAAGGATTATAATATGCTATTACTTGGGGTCTGTTGGGGCTACACGTAGCTTCAGCTCCCTCACTATATATTACTCTTCCATTTATTTCTTTATTCTTTAAGCCTTGACAATGTTTGAGCCACAAGACACCTGCATCCAACTGGTGTGCTTTTATTTGGGCTGCCTCAGAGTCTTGAAGCCTGAACCCTCATTACCATCTTTATTGCTATCTTTTTTTTTATATTACTATTTCTCCTCCCCCCCCCATCTCTAATCGGGGCACATATGAACTGCTGCCTCATTAAGCTTCAATTAAGTTCATTATGAATATCCCTACTTCTTAATGAACCATGTATGCATTCAGTGTGTATATGTGTATCCCTGTATATGCTTACCCATGTATCCACTATGTATTTCATGCCTTCACATGTGTCACGTATGGATACATGGATATGTGTATATCTGTATGCCAATCTGGTTGCTTGTACATGCCTGAGTGTTTTTATCTCTTATGCACCCTATATGGAAACATATAACTATATACATGAGTAATGTGCTGGATACGGTGACTCAGCCATTCTATTGGCCCATTTATAAACTCATGTATAAAGCTATAAAACTTATTTGTTAAGATGGCAACACCCTCTTACTCTGAGCCATATATTCCTTTATCCATGCTCAGAGTATGTTACTGTTACTGGTTTTGCATGTACAACCTGGAATTCTTTTAGACAACACGTCATATTGATTCTGGTCCCCTTCATGGACTTGCACTAAACAATGAGCCATTGACATTGTTAATACTTTATATAATTGTGCATATAGTTTGTACCTTAAGATTTCAGACAGTATATTTGTACTGTATTTTTTTGCTCTTAAGATCTACTTGCATCATATCTCGCCTAGTTGTGAGGTAGGAGAGTCTCGGGCACTTGTGCTGACTCATATCCTACCACTCAATATAAGTAGTGTGACATAGTTTGTTATATATTAGGATAAGTATAATTTTTGGTTATTTAAGATTAACATGTTTAGATCTCCTCCTTATATTATTCACAGAGAGACACAGTAGTTATTACCATTGCAAAATTCTTAGTCCATATGTTTTAGTGATCCTGCCCACCTTCATTTCTATACTCCCTATCCCATTTGACCTTATGTTGTCCTCTACCATAACCAATTGGAGTCCCTTATGTTTCTGTTTTATCCCTATACTATATCCACTCACACCATGAGTGATTTAATACTTTATTCATGGAACATTAAAGGACTCAATTCTCCTTGTAAGTGTAAGCAAACTCTTACCTATCTTAAAAGCATAAAGCACATATTGCTTCCTTACAAGAGACCAAACTTTGATGAAGATGTAAATAGACTCAAAGGGATTGGGTCAGTCAAATATATGCCTCTTCATTTTCCTCCAAGAAACATGGGGTAGTTATTTTATTACACAAGAATCTTAATTGGACTCTAATAAAAACAATAACTGACTCAGAAGGTAGGTGGGTAATTATTACATTAAATACTCCAACAGGTCCCATTATGTTAATCAATGTCTATGCTCCCAACTCAAATTCCCCAGAATTCTTGCATAACCTAGCACAACATATCTTGCTAAACAATAATAACAACTTACCAATATTGTTAGGAGGTGACTTCAATCTGGCTTTAGAAGACCACCTAGATAGAAGCAACTCTTCCCTCTACTCCCATCCCAGAAGTATTAAAGCCCTATCAATGTTACTGAAAGACTTTGGATTAACAGGTATCTGGAGGCTTCTCCACCCCAGAGATCGAGATTATACCTTCTTCTCCTTGCATCATAAGTCATATAGCAGAATTGATTATTGGTTCACATCTCTCTTTGTAACAGACAAAACAATCAATACATCAGTCTTCCTTATCACCATTTCTGACCACTCCCCTATCCAACTACACTTATTATGAGGCCTCCCACCATCCAAATCTCCTACTTGGCATCTTGATCCTCTTCTACTGAAAGACCCAGATTTTATTCCATGGGTTAAAAATCAAATCCAAGATTACCTTTCTTTTAATAACCCATCTGACACCTCCATAAGTACCATTTGGGAAGCATTGAAGGCCACCATTAGAGGTAAAATCATTACCTATGCCATCCATAGAAAAAGCAAAGAGACAACAGTTGACAGAACTAGAAACATTTTTTTGTATGATCTATTTTTCTGCCCGTGCTTGCTGGTCCTCCACTCCTTCAGGCTCTGCCAAGTACCCCCTGACCTCTTCTGTCCTTTGGCCTCCTCTGGTCCCCAGATCGCAGCCGACCCCAGGATATCCCGATGTATCCTTTCACGGGCGGGTCCTCTCCTCAAGGGAAAGGCACCGGGGACAGCCCCAGCACATCCTTCTAGGGCCCAGGGATGCTGCTGGGGAACAGGAGGCACCAGGAAGGCACTGGAGGCCTTAGGAACAGAGAGCCATCATCCGGAGGCCAGCGAGCTATTTTCCTGGCTTTCTGTTTGGGGCAGCATAGTGACGTCATGACATACACCGACATCCGCTCCTCCCCCAGTTAGTGTTGGACCATGCATCATGTGATACTCCCAGCCTCCGCTAGGAGCCAGCAGGTGCTGGACCAGTCCCCTACCCTCCCCCCGGAGAAGGAGAGCTGTCCCTGGGATGCTCAATCCTTCTCCCCCCCAGCCGGCCCTCCAGTGACTCGGGCTCATTCCCAAACCCGGGTCGCTGGCATCACAAGCGGAAATCCAACTGCTGCACCGGCGGGCCGTCAAGAAAAAATTTTAAAAGAAAAAGAAAGTCAGTACTTCAAAAATCATAAACCCAACCCAGATTCACAACTTCATCTAGAAATTCTTCAATTAAGAACTAAGATTAATAGCCTTATATCCCGCAAACCAGAACTAGCCCTCTTTAGACTCAAGCATAATTACTGGGAGCAGGGCAATAAATGCAGCAAAATTCTGTCTTACCAACTTAAAGTGTAACAAGCAAGTAGACACATTGCTAGTTTACAAGATCACTTAGGTCAGATTCACTCTGATAACTCATCTATTAATGTCATCATGAGAACTTTTATCAGAAGTTATACTCACAACAAAATGCTGCATGCAATAAACAAATAAAACGATATCTGGACAATCTTCACCTCCCTTATCTTTCAGAACAAGATAAAGCAACTGTCAGTGAACCCTTCACCCTCCAAGAGATGCATAAAGCACTATCTTCTTTAAAATCTGGTAAATCTCCAGGAGGTGATGGATTTACTATAGATTTCAATTAAACACTCTCTGACACCCTCTGTCTTCTGCTGCACAATGTGTTTAAAGAATTGACAATTACTGGTAAACTCCCTCCTACCATGACTGAGGCTATTATTAATGTCTTACCTAAAATAAGAACCCATCTCTCCCCTAGTTACAGACCCATTTCACTCATCATCACTGATGGCAAAAATCTTTGCCAAATTACTAACCTCTCATGTAGAACCACTAATGGCAAAATTAGTTCATCCTTCTCAAGCCGGCTTTATTGCTAATAGATCTGGTTCTGATCACATACTCTCTTTTCAATATAATTCACAAAGCAAAACTCTTAACTCACCAACAACTGCTATAGCTATCGATTTCGAAAAAGCATTTGATGCATTAAACTGGAACTACCTCTATCTGGCACTCTCTCACTTTGGCTTCACCAAAACATTTTGTGACTGGATTAAGTTGTTATATACCTCCCCTTCAGCATGTATTCTCACAAATTCTACCCTCTCATTCCCTTTTTTTTAGCCAGGAGTACCAGGCAAGGATGCTCTTTATCTCCATCTTTATTTATCCTTGCTATGGAACCCCTATCTGCTTATCTCCACCAATCCAAATATATCCAAGGTATTTACATAGGCAATTCTTGTTACACCTCTCTTTCATATGCTGACGATCTCCTCATTCTATTAGAGAATCTGGATTTATCGGGTCTATCACTAATTCAGTCTTTTAGGGAATTTACCTTACTATCTGGTCTGGCTTTAAATTATAATAAATCTAGAACATTGCCTCTAAATAATCTATGTAAACCCTCTATGAATACCACTCTGGGTTTTCGTTGGGCACCCCCAAGGTATCTCATATCTTGGTATTCAAATCACTTCTAAACTAGACAAAATCTGGGATGCCAACCTTACGCCCCTTTTATCTAATATCAAATCCACTCTAGACAGATGGAAGCTTTTTAATCTTTCTTTCATTGGAAAAATATCCTCTATCAAAATGTCTATCTCACCTAAGATACTCTATCTTTTTGCCAATATCCTTTTAATTATCCTCTAATTTCTTAAACAAACTAGATAAACTAATTGGTAACTATCTATGGGAAGGGAAAATTCAAGATTTAGTCAAGCTAACTTCACTCACTGGTTGAAAGGTGGCTCGGACTACCCTGATTCCAAGCTTGCCTATGGACTTATCGTAGAAGCCCAAACCATCAAATGGTTTTGTAAATCATCTGCCCAAACTCCCTATGGGTCAGTATGGAAGCCTCTTTATGTCCTGGTAATGTCCCTACCTTTCACATTTATAATAAACTATCCCACAATCTAAAATCTCACCCCACAATTTCACCATCTGTGTTTTATTGAAATTACTTAAATAACTGAAATCTAACCCTACACCCATTGCATATGCCCCTATGTGGGGTAACAACAATATCTACCTAGAACATCACCCAATTTTCTCTCGGACTTGGAAGAACAAAGGTATACTCTTTATTTCCGACAAAATTGAATCAAAAAACCTAAAACTTAAAACCTTCTCCAAGCTTCGTAACCAATGGAATCTCCCCAAAACCGAGTTCTGGAAATATCTCCAACTTCGAACTGCACGCAACACATACTTTCAACATTCATCTACACAATCCTTATTAGAACACCAAGAATCCCATTGGACTGAAATAACATCTCACACAAGCAGTATTAATTACAAAAATATTAGAGATTCTCTTCTGGACCAATCGACCAAGGCAAAAAATAAAAGGAGTATACTACTAAATTATAACATTACAGACAATCAATGGCAGAAATGCTGGCATTCATGTCACAAAACATTTAAAGACACACGCAGTGCACTTATACTGATAAAAATTCTACACTTATGGTATAGAACCCCAGAGGTACTACAGCAAATGGGACTCATCAATAAAAATAATTGTTGCGTGTAATTTTCCCAACTGGGACCTTCTCCACATTTTATGGTACTGCCCTCTGATTAAAAATCTGTGGCAAACTGTTCATCACTGCATTCAAACTGATCTGTCAAACTTTTGCAATAGAGCCTAAATTAGCCTAGTAGGCATTCCACCATTTCATAATAACAAAAATATCTCATTCACAAATCATATGGCTGAATATTTTATTCCCCATGTTAAAAGGCATATTCTTGTGTTCTGTAAATCTGTTACCACCCCCAGATTCGCAGTTATACTTAAAAACCTAACTCAATATGCCTCCTTGGATCATACAACTCATATTTCGTCTGACCATCTCAATATATACAATGAATGTTGGCAGGACTACTTTAGTTACTTAGAATCTTCAAATAATCCTTCATAATACGTTGCATGGTAATAGCACTAATTTGGTGTCTCTCTTAATTTCTACTTTCTTTCTCTACTTATCTTAACCTTTGTCCATTCCTTCTCTTTTCTTTTCACAATACATTCAACACCACAACATTTATATACTTACCAAAGAATCTTTTTCAAGAACTTATTCTAACGTCCACTCTTTTATTTTTTTGGTTTAATGGTTTAATCTGACTTACAGGGCATCTTTCTGAATATGTAACTATCAAGCTTGTTTAACATAGTTTTATTATTCGCCTGTACACAATTGCATAGACTTTATTTCCTTCACCTTCCTTTTACCATTCCCTGTATTGATATGTGCTATTGTCTGTATTGTACAACCATATCATTATACATATATTGTTATGTTGTGGAAGATGTACCTCTTTTTCTGTTATATATACCAATAAAAAGATTAACTGGAAAAAAAATTTAGTCTGTATGTTTATTGTTCTCCTTTTTTCACTGTAACTATTTGATTCATTATGTTTTCTCTGTATTATGTTTATGTTAGCACTTAATTTTAAATAAAATACCCCTACTCTTTTTGAGAAGTGCCATGGAATCTTTAACATTCATCAGAAAACCACCAGAGCAGGCAGATGGGATCTCGGTTTAACATCTCATTGAAAAAGCTGGGTGGCCCAAATAAGGGAAACATAGTGTGGTGGAACTGGGTTGTGTAATCACGGGAAAGGAATGGGGAATCGTGGGAGCAGGCACACATGACCATGGCCTATCTCAGCTGAAGATAATTCTGTTGGCAAACCTTGAACAAGATATTTTTGTATCCCCAAAATCTATAAGCATTATGGGACCCATAGATCTGAACCATACTGGAGAGTCTGCGGGAATTGTGGAGTGCATGAACATATATTCTGGGAATGCCCCATTCTCAAAGATTCTGGAAAGAGACTGGGGATACTGTGGTATCAATTATGATCATCCCACCCCCTGGGCTTTTCAAACACTTGATCCTGGGTGTCACTCCCCAAAGGAGGCGAAGGACAAAAGCAAAAGACACCTATTCAAACATTTTTGTAGCAGCAACTGCTAAATCTATTGCCCAACAGTGGCTTTTGGCTACTCCTCCATCTCTGGGAGGCTGGATTAAGAATTGTAAGGCATACAGGAGATGGAGTGAATCATGGCATTCCTAAGGCACCAGCAAGGTGAAAGCAATGATAAATGGCTAACATTCATAGAGTATTTGGCAAAAAGAGAGGGAGTATATATTTTGAAAGCCCTGGCTGCAGCAACTTGATCCAAGGGTTGGAAGTAGGGAAAGAAAGGATGTCTGTTACCCAGTATACCTCACAGAACTACACAACCTATTAGCTCTGTAGGTACTGTTGTGTAAGTAATCAACTCATGGCAATGTTACTTATAAAATGATGGCTGCAATGACCCTGAACTGCTGGTATGTACCCTGTATTGTTATGTTATAGTTTGTTTTTATCTTTCTTTATGATTTCTGTGAAATCAAGTTCTTGTTTATGCCCATGATATTACCTTTCTGATATATTAATGAACTTTGATTAAAAAAAAACTTTCACTCATATCAGCACAGAGATTGCTGAGCTGAGAGATTGTTTCACCACTGCTGAGGGCTGAATACTGTAGTTAACATGGACGACATAATAGAGAGACACTGCCCAAATATGTGAAAAAGCAAGAATAAGCATGCATATTTGGGACCAGGTGGAGGACCTTGAGAGCTGGACATAGAGGTATAATCTCTAGTTTGCTGGATTTCCAGAAGACATTGAAGGCCATGATACCCTCTGATTTTTACATGTCCTGATGATGCTTCTTGACACCCAGGGATAAGCACCCCCAGCAACTGAAAAGGCACACCATTCCTTAGGCTTTACCCCTGAAACTGGGAAAATAACCAAGATCTATCCTAGCTAAATGTTCTGGTTTTAGGTAAATAAAAGTGTTCTTCATTTAGCAAGAGAATGGGTTCCCCTTCAATGGCAAGGCTAGAGAGTGAACATTTTCCAAAATTACTCAGCTGAGCTCTCCCAGAAATGCAGGACCTATACTGAGGTTAGAAAAAAGTATCTAAGCTTGGGAAACTGTTCACCTTCTGGTACTGTGCCCTGCTGAGAGTGATCTACAATGGATCTTTTCACATCTTCACAACCTATAATGTAGCAGATATTTTTTTTCTACATCATGGCCAGATCTCCATCACTCAGCTAGTCAAAAACCCTTCCTGACCCAACTCTTCCCTGAGTGGCCACTAGGAGTTGCTACTGTACCCCTCTTTTTCAGCTCTCCACACCCCATTCTAGCATAGCTGCTATGGTCTTCCAAGGCCTGGACTAGGCATTTTTTAGCATTCTCCTTCCTAGGTATCAACTGCTGCACCATTGTGGCTGCCTCTGTTCTGGGACCCAATATGTTACCTTTATACTTAGTCTCTGCCTGTTCACTACTGCCAAACATGGTCACTCCTGTATGCTTGTGTAGCCTGGCCTCACTGCTGCTACTGGTGCTATCTCTCCCCCACCTGTGCCTACCACCACCCTCCCATGGTGCCATCCTAAAGCAACTTCCCACTGCTCTTCCCACCCATATCTCCCCCACCTTGGTCACCCCTGAGTCCCCTTCCCACAGTCCACTTTCCCCTGTCATTGTCCCTGCCTGAATCCCCTAGGCCCCCCCTCTACCTTGCTATCCCTGTCCTCCGCTGTCCTCCAAGCCCGTGCTCCCTGCCAGCAAAGTCCACATACAGCCCTCCTCTGGTGTTCAGTAGATGACATCTACCCTGCTTAGGGTAATCTCCCTGCTCCTTATGCTGTCCTGTAATATCCACCCCAACCCTCATCCTATCTCCACCGGCCTGCTCTAGACCCCACCTGCTGCGGGTCTACGCACAGCCTCCATGAATATATGTAGCCTCTTGAAGAACTCTACAGTCCTTCAATGCTAAATCATGCAGCACCAACTGGACATATTAGCACTGGTTGAAACCTGGATCTCCAAATTGACCCTGACTCCTTTGTTGCCTTCTCTGGGTGCTCTCTATTTAGGGAGGATAGAGTGGGTAAGCGTGGTGGTGGATGTGCCATTTACATGCGTGACACCTTGCTGGGACATGCCCTCCCACCCCCTCAACTGGATCATGGTGCCCAAGCTATTTCACTAAAAATCGATAGAGACCCCTCTAGGGCCCCCCCTTATCATCACGGTGGCCTAGGTTCCCCCACAACACCAAACTCCAGCTCTCCTCTCACTCTCAGAATACTCTCCAACCTTCCTTATAAAGTTGAACAGATTTTGCTGGGGGACCGCAATACAAACTGGCTTGCCAGCTCTGCAACTCATACCTAGGATACCTTCACAGCCCTTGTCCTAACTCAGTTAGTAACACAACAACCCAGATACAATCCCTCTAATGGAACTCACACCCTGTTGGACACTGTCCTCTCCAACTGCCCCCATAAAATTGTGGACCTCACTGTCCTCCCTAACTCCCAAAGTGACCACTCCCTAGTAATCTTCTCATGGTCCTGTCAGCTGCCAAAACCTGCACCTAAGGTGGTAATCCATCAGTACCTCCACCCCAGTAACCTCACTAAACTCAAGCAGCACCTTGCCCCCTGGGACTAGTCCCCTATAAGCCTTGCCTCCAGCATCGATACTGCACTTGACTACTTTTCTTGCTCCTTTTATACACGGCCTGTGACATTTTTGCCCCTGTCTCCAAAACCTATACTAAAAGACACAGTGCTCCCTGGGTCACCTCATCTCTCCTCCAAAAATTGAGGCGCAGGGACATTCTGTAGCACAGAACTATCAACTCAGGTAAACCGGCAGATAGACAGGCCTACAGTGCTGAGTGCAAAAAATGTACTTGGGCCATTCATAAGGCCAAAGCAGAATACTATAGATCAACTCTTACCTCCTCCTGGGGGTCTACCGATAAGTTCTGGGATAACATAAAAGAATTTAACGGGAAGTCACGTACCCTCCCCATCACAACTTAACATAAATGGCACCATCTCCACTGACCTGCAATGCATCATTGACTGCCTCAATGCTGCCTTTACTGACCTTAGCACAGTACTCCCTAGCAATTTCTTTGACCTGATAGCTGCTTCCCAGCCACCCACCTTTACCCCCCCTTCTAACTTTGCACCATCGCTCCTCAGGAAGCCAAGCCATACCTGTCTAAAGCCCTGAATGGCTCCAACCCCAGTAATGACCTGTTAGATATAAGACTCCTTCACCTGGTTCTAGATGTAGTGCTCCTTCCACTTACAGACCTGCTCAATCACTCTCTATGCCTTGAGCAGTTTCCCCTCACCTGGAAAATGTCAGTTATTACACCCATACTTAAAGGTGGTGACAGTTCCTCACCTGGTATTTATCGGCTGATATCCATTCTCCCCCCTCTCTCCAAAGCCCTGGAAAAAATAGTGGCAGACCAGCTTACTGATTATCTTGCCACCCACGACCTGCTCTGCAGGGAATAGCATGGCTTCTGCTCAGGCCACAGCACTACTACAACAGTCCTTGATTTCTCTAACTTCCTCCACTCTGCCGTTGACAAAGTTCATCCAGCTGGTGCTGTCTTCATCGATCTGTCCAAGGCCTTTGATACAGTCAGCCACTCCCTTCTGCTGGACTCTCTCCTACAATCTGGCTTCTCCCAAGGACCCCTTTCCTAGTTCACCAGCTACCTATCTTCCTGGACCCAATGTGTCAAAATAAGCAGCATCCTCTCCAGCAACCACCCCGTCCACTCAGGAGTCCCACAGGTCTCCATCCTAGACCTCTTCTTTTCAGTCTGTATCCCAATGCACTACCCAATTTCTGCTCTGGCATGGTTCTCCTCTATGCCGATGATACTGTCCTCTTTGCCTCACACCCAAACCCCACCACTCTCCAGACTACCCTCCAGCACTCTTTCAACCTGACTGAGCACTGAAATATGGACTGTAGACTGGTCATAAACCTGAAAAAACTAAGACTATGCTATTTGCTCATTACCAAAGCAAGCTTAAAGACTCCTCCCTTCAGGTACTCTCCAGCTTTCTCCATCCCCTTGAGCAAGTCTCATCCTACAGATACCTGGGCATCAGCTTTGACACGGCCCTCACCTCCCACTCCAACATCAGTGCCCTCTCATCTGCCACCAATGCATGTATTGGCCTTCTTTACTGCCACAAGGACTGTTTGCTGCACAAAGCTCTCCAACTGGCCATTTTCTCTTCGGTCCTCTCCTTAGTTGACTACGGCCTTCTGGTCTATGCAGCTGCAGACAGCACTATTCTCAGCAAAACCAAAATGTCCATTAATAAGACCTACAGGCTCCTGACCGGCACTGATAGGCACACTCACACCTGTGCACTTTATTCCCTTGCTAACGTTCTCAATTTTGAAGAGAGGCTCTAATATCAATCCTGCCTCATGGCCAAAAAAATACTCCTCAGTCTTCCCCCCAGGGGTTGCTTCATCTTTCCAACCTGCAACCCCCTCTGTCTCCACTTGCAGTGTCTCCAAGTTCTCACTCATGGTCCCAAGGGTTACGACCTCCCTAGCCCAAAGGACCTTCTTTTACAGGGCCCCATCCTGGTTCAACTCCCTTCCCTCCACAGTTACCAGCTTACAAAGACTGGTTCACTTAAAGAAGCTCTCAGGAATCACATTTTCTCCACTTGTTGTTATAAGTGTCCTCAGTGGTGAGTCACAGGCCCTGCAGTGCCTCCCACGTACCTGCTTCACCTGTGCCTAGGTCTTCTCCAGTGACAAAGTCTCATATATAGACTGCATTTGCCTAGTCTTATTAGCACACAGTTCAATTTAATGTGATTACTTGCTTTAGCTACCTCACTGTATAGGGTCACAGCTTCACCTATATATAATTCCATTGTTCTGTCTAAAATATCTGGTTGCACCCTACTGTCTTAGTATATTTAGCTCATTGTGCTGTATCTGTCTGCAACTATATCTTGTATTAACTTGAATTCTCTGTAACCTGACGTGGAGCCTTTGGAAATGAGTCCCTGACTCAAAGGGTTGTAATTCTGATGTGATAATAAATAAATAAATAAACCAACCCCTCCAGCAGGACCACAGGATTTCTGGCCCACAACTGATGGACATGTCAATACCACTACTGTCTGACAGCAGAGTTCCACAGCTTGCCTCCAAGACTCTTCAGTCACCTCTGCTCCCCACTGATAAAGTATGTCAGGTGGTGCCCAGAAGCAGGGGTGCCAGAAGATTTTAAGAGGTGGGGATGCTGAAGATCAGATGGGCACTTGTTGTGGTATAATGAACACTTTTTCCAAACCAGGTTTTGATATACAGGAGTACAGTAAATGCACATTTATGATGATGACTGTAATGCTAAGAATACATTTATACCATATGGAATATTTAATACAGATTATTAAGTGCTCAGCTCATGTATACCAGTTCCAACTTGTTTTTCAAAATTAAATAAGTAAGCCACACTGATAAGTTCCCATATTAGTCAACAATAAAATCCCATCCAATTGTACAGAGAACAACAGGGCAATTTAAGGAAAGAGAGATAAAAGTGTACTATATTGAAAATGTTACCTGTAAAATAAGCAAAGAATTGTTTGCAAATTGTATGTTAGATCATAAGCAAGATAGTTTTGCTTAGTTTATCACTGTAATTGTGTAAATGGAATATCAGTCAGTTAATTTCCATTTGTTCCTCAACTGGATTGTGATTTAGCTAAAGTGATGCTCTTGTGTACTTTATGAAGATTGCACTCCTCCCCCCCCCCCCAGTCGCACCTGGAAATTAGCTCAGTGTGCCTTTCCCAGTAAAAACTTCTAAATAAAGAAATATAAATAAATAAATAAATAAATAAATAAATAAATAATGGTCTATGGTGTTACAGAGAATGTTCTGGATGGATTTCCTTAACATTTGTATAACATACATAGCATTCTCTATAAGCTTTGTTAAAGGAAAACTGCATGGAACCTGTTAGTCATTTTTAAAGCTATAGGGGGCGGAGCCCTGCAGACGTCTTGCTATCACTTGGAAAAAAGGGCACTTCAGACTTCTAACGAAGCACAATTTTGGAGTTGAACCATGATCCTCCCACTACTGAAATCACTCTGCTGGGGGGGGGGCAGGGGAGTTCCTTTCCTACATGCAGAATTCTCATGCCAGTTCATATTACAATCAGTGGATATGCTCAATGTAAACAGCACAGGCAGGTTCTTTTAGTCTTAAAGGACACCTAAACCATCTTTTTACACATTTTTATCTAAACAGTGCCCTGTTGGCAGGAGTGTAGTGCACTGATACTTTTTAAAGTCTTCAATGTTTTTTTTTTATTTAGTTCTCCAGGCAGCAGTCTTATGTCAGTAACTGAACAATTTGAAGCACAGTTGTAAGGGAACTTTATTTTATAGTTTCTCTAATGAATTCCTTCATAGACTTTATTGTAGCACAAGGTGATTTGAGATCAGGTTTTGTCTTGTAGCAGTGGGGTCACTGGGCTGGGACAGTCAGACATTCATTATGATGATCCTCCAATTGAGTAAAACAGGCAGTCTCATTTTTTAGTAAATCTGTTTGTTTGCTAATTTAAAGCTACTTTCCCTATAAGGCAAGTAAAGATCATGTTACCCTCTGTCCAGTTTTCATATTGACAAGCCTGTGGAAAAATTGGATGGTTACAGTTTATTTGCATTTGTAAGGCATTTATTTGGAAATACTGCTTAATTGATAATAAAGTGACCGTTTTATTGGTGCTTGTGTCTAATGGCTATCTTCCCTCTGGGATTTGCAAGGTAATGTAAGCCTCAAGGGTGCTGGTGGGTGAGGGATTGGGGGGGTGAGGCTTCAGTTTGGTTTTCTTCTCTTAGCCAGAATCTCCTCTATTTAGTACTATACTCAAACAAGTAAACAGTAAGGCAGAGTAACTGTGACATTAAACTGGGATTACACTTAGCTGATACCTGCCCTATGGTGGTGCTTAATTATGCAGTTGTGATAGCATGGACCCTGGAGTTAAATGCTCTGCTCTCCTTTGACTTGTCATATTGTTTTTTACATATCTACCTGTGTGATATTTTTCTGTTTGCATTAAATGAATGATTTGGCTGACATTGGTATGCTATGCATGTTTTGTTGCCCAAACAAATAAACATAAGTCAGTGCCAAGCATGTTTTCTTTCATGCTGTTACAAGTTAGAACAACATTATCATGAAGCTATAGGCAAGCCTTTCTTACCCCCATGAGTCATTGTTTCATGGACTTTGGGTTCCTTTGGGCTAAGGAGTATAGGCCCCCATATTTAGAGCTGGCCATGTGCAGTCTGTGGCAATTTGTGCACAGCCTGCCTGGGAGGCAATATTCAAACAATTAGCTCACTGCAACTTGAGCATGCAAACTGTCTAAATACGGGGCCATGTCAGTATGGTGCACAGTGATGATGCACTATGCTGACACAGGCCCAGACTGAATATGGCTGACAGGAGTGCAATGGAGGTAGTGTGGATCAAATGGTATAGTGGCAGGTCTCCTGCTGGCCATATTTAGCCCTAACATGCTAATGACCCCTTTGGGTATGGAAGGCACTATGACCTATTTGCCTACCCATTATGGGCCTTTAGCATGTGTGCATGCCCCTCTCCATTCTTTAGCTATCTTACATATTCCTTGTGGTCTATTTGTTCCCCACCCCACTATTCACCTGTTCTGTAGCTGTCTCAAATATTCCTGGTGGTGTAGTGGTTTCTCTGCCCCCTGATTGACTGTCCTGCAACTGTCTAGAATATTTCTGGTGGTGTAGTGGTTTCTGCACTCCCAATCATCTATGCTGTAGCTGTCTTGAATATTCCTGGTGGTCTAGTGGTCTCAACCCCCCAAGGGCATCTGATCCTTTGTCAACCCACCTGCTCAGGACCCTCCTCCACATACCCCCATTCAGGTCACGAAAGCTGAAGTATGGCATAGTGATAGCAACCTTCACAGCCTTCTGCTCACAATCTTGGCCAGCCACCATCTGATTGTCAGTGAGCAATCATGAGTACAGTAGAAATGGATGTTTGTACAATACTTACTATTGCTCAGAGACCATCAGATGGAAACCAGCTGAGATGGTGAGCAGAAGGCTATGCCAATCATCACTACTGATGTAGTTTGCACTATGTGACCTGGGCTGGGTGGATGCCTGAGATGGTGAATCAGGAGGGGTCTGATGCCCTTGTGGGAGGATCACTAGACACATCAGGAATATACCAGACAGCAACAAGATGGGTGATTTGGATGCTTATGCAACGCATTTCTCCAGGACAGATCAGCTTACATGCAACATTTGTTTTTCAGTGGGATTCTGCTGTTGGGCCCTGCTTTTACAGTTTTACAATATATTTACACAGGATAGCCCAGCTGAGTTGTGATATCTTGTTTGCAGTGGGGTTCTGTTAGATCCAGTTTTTGCACTGTATTTACCCAGGGTAGTACAGTGGAGATGCAAGATCTTTTTTTTTTCCAATGGGGTCCTCCTTTTACAAATTTTTATAATGCATTTTCCCATGATAGCCCATGTGAGAGGCAATTTCTCATTTTCAGTGAGGTCCAGCTTTTACTATGAATTTTTCCAGGATAGAGCAGTATAGTGGACTTATTTATTAAATTAACTTATTTAATATGGCAAAGCAGTAGTGCATGTTTAAATGTCTTCTCCATGAAGGATTAGTAACTTAAAAACTGGCAGTGATAACTCTGTTCTCATCTTGAAGTTGGTACGTTTTGTTCATGTGAAAGATGGATCTACAATCTCTGGAATGTCCTGCAGAAATACTCTAACCCAGTGAGTGACTAGCTGTACCTGTATGACTGGAGGTGATGCTGGTACTATGCAGAATGTGAGTGAGGAGCAGCTGACTAGTCATGCCATGTGAGCCTGTGAAGGATTCATTCTTACAGGTCGAGAGGCAGAACTGGGCCAGGGCTGAGTGAGTTAGACGGTCGGTGTCAACAAATCAAATATGAATTAATAACCAGCCTGGCTTTATCATAAAAGGAGCAGTGAGGTAAGTTTGTTGTTTTGTATTAATAATTTTGTTTGTATTGAATGACCTTATTTGACAGCGAGGGGCTGGGCTGCATCCAGTGACTTGAGTGATCTCTTTTTCCTCTCAGCTTGCCCCTTGCTGCCAGCCTCCCATCCCCCCACTGTAAGTCAGCATGGAACCCATGAAGTGAAGTCTACATGCATCTGATGGCGTATGGCAATTCTTCAGCATTAAAGCCTGTGCTGCATTCAGATGAGGCATTATGTAATTTGTGTTTTTTGGTTTTGGTGTCTAGGGTGACTTCTGAGTGGGTGTTTAGGATGGGATGAGCCTACCACTGGCATTGCCTCTGCCACTGCCATGTGACTTGGCCATGTACATGCCATGGGACATGCTTGGTATTAGGTCATCATCTGTTACAGTGGCTGTGCACCCTTGCAGGTTGGCTGTCATGTGTGGGTTGTGCTAGAGTGCTTGATGGTGTTGTGGTTTTGGTGTATAACATATGGGGATTTGGGGGTTGGTTGCCATGTATTGGATATGAATGGGAAACATCATCCTGCAACAGAGCAGTGACAATTATTGCCATGCCATTGTCCAAGTTCTCACACAGGTTGCGGAAACCTTGCTGCATGACAAGTCTGTGGGCTGTGATGTCACTGTATATGCCTGATATTTCATGCAGCTGTTCCTGCTGAGCCTTACCCTCCTTGCTCCAAATGTCTCAGTTCAGGGTACATGCAGATAAGCATTCATGACCTGGTATACATCCTATGTCAATGTTGGGCTTTGAGAGACCTTTCAGTGGGTCCTGTGAATCAGTTCCATTCTCTGGCATGGATGGTCTGTATAAGTGTCTGCTGTGTGACAGACACATGCACCTCCCAGGCTGGTGTTTTGTGTGCCCTTCTCATTGCCTAGTGTGTCTGACTGTGAGGTGCACTGTTGGGGGGCAGAGTCTTCTGTTCGGGTTGCAAGGTAACTAGTGTAATGCCTGCTGCAGTGATAGCTGACTGCATTCAAGAGAAGTGGTATATAGTTGGGTGTTTGAAGGGTGGCTGGAATCAGATGTTTTGCTTTAGTTTTGACAATTTTTTTAAGAAAATAAAAAGTAGTTACTTTGAAAGTGATATTGGTTGTTTGCAACAAATCCAAGAAGGCTTCAAAAGCAGCCAGTGTCAAAATGATCCTCAAAATGCACCAGAATGCATTTAAAATCTGAGAGCTTCTGGGGTCTAAGTGGTCCCCAGATCCCCAGCCTATGGGGGGCTGGGGACATTGTTGTTCATGGAGACTCCACACTTCTAAATTTAGCACTACACCACTGCCTGTTGGATAAAACTAAGTCTGTAATAAGACTGCACTGGTCCAGGAGAGATTCAAATTACACTTCTCTTTCTCTCTCAGTCTCCCAATTTGTGTGTGACACTGTACACTTATTTACTGCTGTCTGTAGGGTTTTTTTAACCCTTTCATGACCAATCTAAGACTGAATGATAAACATAGCTCCGCCATTCCTCCTTCCTCTCTCTCTCTCTCTCCTGCTCTCTCTAGGAACCAGACTTATACAGGGAAATGCTGGAAAGTGAAGCAGACCAAACATGATAACTTACTTGACTTTTTTGTCAACTTAAACTATTAAATTATTTCCCAGTCTTTTAGAAATAACACTTACTATGTGCACTGAATGGAGACTGATGGTTGGATAAAAAAATATGTATTTCTGAAATCACTGACTATAACCTTCAGAATATGTATATAATGTTCATCACTGCTGGGCTTGATGTAGTGCATAGTACTATATGGCAAAGGTATTCAATTTGTTTTGTTTTTAGTTTCATTTGATCCTAGCACCCACATCTCCTTACCCCTCCACCCAACAACCACCACACTCATTTGTATCTAAACTTGCTCTGTAAACTGACAGCATGAGTGCAAAACTGTAACAGCTGTGTGCCTTATCCATTTGAATCACATAACCGATCTTACACAGAAATGTAGCCCTCCCTTCCTGTGTCTAAAGGTATGGATGGAATATGTCCGTGGGAAGGGGGTGTCCACAGCAGCAAAAATGCTTCCAGTGGCCACATAACCTAGGCCCAGATGTCACACACACAGGGTCCCTTTTTCTCGCTGGTGCTAGGTGAAAACAACAAGTTAATGCATATTAAAGTTACTTTTAATAATGGAATGTCCACATGGAACTTGAGGAAACAACAGAGACCCCAGATTCATTAAATGTATTCACATATAGCTCCAGGGATCATCAGTTAATTTGTGGGGAATACATTCAGCATTCAAATGGCCAGTATGGCCATAATAGCAGCTTTTACCTGGCATGAGGAGATTGCATTCTTTAGGGCAGCATTAACTCGGGACCACTATAGTCACAAACGTTTGAAGGCAGTACAAGTCCCAAAACTGTTCACAGTGCCTAACAGCCCATTATTCTTCACAGGCACCCAAACATTCAATGATCCTCATCTCTCTCTCGGCCTGCACTGGTTCAGTGGGTCCCCCTTTGAACATGCAATCCTCGCAGCTTGGGAATTTGCAAGTTTCCTCATGATGCCTGCATCCTTTCCCAGAACTGACAGCAACTGTCCCTGAATTGAGAAGGGGGACACATCCCATGGAACTCCAAGGCAACTTGCACTCTGGACCCTACACTCCCTGTCACATTCTTACCCACTGGATCCCTACACAAATCGGCACAGGCTGCCAGGGCACTCTGAAACTTGTAGCTGCTGGCTCCCCTCTTGACTTTTGCTACCCTCCAAGATACTGTGCAGCTTGTGGCTACTGGCTCCCACTACTTCCTCTGTGTCCCAAGTGCCACTGGCCAGTGGCCAGAGCAGGCAATTGCCCCGCCCCTACTTTGACTCACTCTAACTTTCTCGCCACTCACTCCTTTGACCAGAACTCCCCCCCCCAAATTACTAGGCTTTATCCCCCCACACACCTGTGGTGACCTGCTGACCCACGGGAGGCTCCACCTGAGTGCTGAGAAGAATTAATCCATCTCCCTACTGGACCAAATTAGGAATCAAAAACCCAGGGAGGGGGGACTAAACTAGTAATCTCCAAAAGTGGGGGTTACATAAACATAGACACTGACAGCAGATAATGACTACTGGGCCCATCTGGTCTCCCCATTTTAAATTTCAATCACTTTTGCTGCAAACCCAACTTGCCCTACAGCACTGTCTCTTCTACCTCCTTCCTTCCACCTAGGATTCCTTTGTGCCTGTCCCAGGCATTTTTGAAACCCACCACTGGTTTCACCCCCACTGCCTCCCATGGAAGGCTGTTCCAGAAATCCACCACCCTTTCTGTGAAGAAGTACTTCCTCACATCTCACCTGTATCTACCTCCTTTCAGCTTCATATCATGATCCATTGTTCTACAGCATCTTTTTCTCTGAAACATATCTCCCTCCTGTACCTTAACCCCCAAGAGATATTTAAAGGTCTCCATAATATCCCCACGCTCCTTCGTCTCCTCCAGGGTGTTTATATTGAACTCTTTCAGTCTCTCCTCATTGGGCTTCTAATGCAGACCTTACACCATTTGGACAGCCCTCATCTCTCTTCTTGCTGCTTTCTCCTTTTTCCAGTTGTTCCCCTTCCACACCTTTCCCCTTTGACTGCTCCTTTTCCTCCTTCTTCCTTTGCTAACCCCCTGCATCCTTGAATAGCTTGCATCCTGGTAGGATTCTCTCTCCTTGGGATCTCCAAGCTCTCTATTTCAGCTTGTGTTGGCCCCCTTTATGCCTCCCTTATTTCTTCCATCACCCCCCAACTACTTTAAGTGTCCATCAAAGTAACATTTTAAGGACTGTGGTTGCCTCCTAGATGAAAGCAGGCCATTATCTCATTACAGGTTCTTATCCTCCCAGGTTGGCCCACAGTCCCCAATGTAAACTTACCTCTCCTCCCTGCACCATTCCTTTTACCATTTCTTGCAGGTCTTGGCATGGAGCTCCCTCTCCTTCCACATATAATACAACGTGCACTCACAACTCACATTTTAAACACATAGGAAACACAGGATCAACCAGATAAATGATCTACCTTTACCAAAAATGAAATTTATACACGGAGCTGACTACAGAAATTCATCTTTACATTTAAGGCCATAAAACACCTTTATCAAGTTAATGTATTAGCAGCAGAAGTGGCTATGACCAGAGTTTGTTTTCAGTAGAAGATGTTTTTCATATAGTGAGTCCCATTCTGTTATTGCCCCATCTTTATTGGCCTTTTAGATAACCCAATGAATATTTATGAGTTACCCACTGCTGCTAAGTACCATTATAGAACTGTATAATGTAGTTTATGTCCCCATGACCCTTATAATTCTGTATTAGAACACAGATACATTCTACCAACAATGTAAGTCCTTAACAAGGACATAAATTACATCATACTGTTCTAAAATGGTCTTGACCAGCAATGTGTGAATCATAAACACTCATTGAATTTATCAAAAGGCCAGTTAAGATGAAACAGTAACTGAATGTGAACTTGTGTTTAAAAAGAACTTCTACAAAGAAATACATGTTTGCTGATTGAAGGCAGTTCTCCAGTAAGGCATTAATAGCCAAGTCCAAATTATTTATTAAACTGCATTTACAAACCATAAACAAACATTAAACTCCAGTACATACATTCGAGACCCATGCAATAACCAAGAAATACATCTACCAAGTCTTTACATGGTTATTATTTTTTTATCTTTAAACACCACAATTTGAATATTAAAAGTTGGTTCACACTGCTTACAACCTCAGATCAGGACTAGACAGAAATGACTGTGAGGTAGTTCAGTGTAAAACCTGAGATATAAATACTGTGACAGTGAAAAAAAAACCACTTCTGATGGTCCTCGATGGCTTTTTCACTGTCAGACACCTGCCAGAGAATAGGTAACCATCAAAGTGTTCTGAATTCTTCCAAATGGCATTCAGGTAGCTCATTTTTGATAAATTATCCAAGTAAGCAGGTCACTATAGAAAAAGGGAAAGAGCAAGTTCTCACCTAAAACTAGCCACTGTAGCCATTTTTGTCAAAGCTTAAAAAAGGTATATAAATAATACATAAACTCAGTCAGAACAAATACAAACCTTCCTAACTGATGGCGCTCCACCTACCCTAATACTTTCAAAACTCACCCTCCATGCCACCCCACCCCCTCCTTCTCCAACCCCCTATACTCCCCACTCTTCCCTCCCCTGCCCTCACCCCATCCCTCCACCCTACCCCTCCCAGCCTGAGGACAGCCCTATGGTACCCCATCCTCCCTCCACTCCCCTTCTTTCACCCCACTTTCTCCTTTCCTCCTCCCACACATCCCCACCCCTACTCCCCACTCTACCCTACTGACAATGCCAGTTCAGCTGCTGCTAACTTTTTACTACCTGTTAGACCAGGACCCTCCGTCCTCAACTGAACCTCCAAACTCCCCAAAGTTTTGTACCGCATTACTGCAGTGTTGTCTGTGTAAATCGCTCTTCTTTGTAAAAATGTATTCCCAACTTCACTGAACTGAACTACAAAACTTGTAATACTGTACTCACTGTAATAGCACTTATCACTTTAGGTTAATTTCCTGTTCATATGTATGTACTATTTTGTCCTTTTGTTCTGTATCTACTGACTTGGAGCCTTTGTAAATGAGTCTATGGCTCAAAGGTGTTAATCCGAAAGTGAAATAAATAAATAAATAAATAAATAAATAAAATCTACCACTTACATAATTTGTGTCTCTGGTTTCTGATCCCACCATCCACCACCCACAGCTGCAGCTGATCTCCCTGGTGGAAGGCTATGTCCTCCTTAGCAGCTCAACCATGCTACTTTTCTCATCTAGGCAACTCTAGTGGCTGACTCAGCTTGGATGAGACCCCATTATGCTCCCAAGGACTAATGTACACATGATCAGTGGTCAGCTAGCTGTCAGCAGTTATAATTTGATCATCAATACTCTCTGCCAGAGGATGTTGAGGGGATCAGAAACAAAAGACTCCTGCATGCCTTACGATCTTAAGGGTACTGCTGGTACCAGCTCTGACCCTGTTTGACATGATCTGGGACTGAACTCAAAACTAGCAATTCAATACCATTGCAACACTGTAAGCATTTTAAACAATCTGTCATAAATGTATTTAATAATGTATTCCGGGTCGCCCCTGAAAAAGGGACCTTTGTGGCCGAGTGGGCCTACCCGATCATCAAAATTCAATAAATAAAATAAATAAATTGTTTTTTTCATATATTTGAAAGGCCTGACTAGTGAACTTGGACTTTATGGAATGATTCCAAACATATGAATCTTCTATTTGGTAGACAAAACAAATTATGGGCATTCGAATGATGATAAGTACTATGCTGTGCTCATCATGGTCAATCTGATTTAGTGCCTTCCCAGACCCAATAATACTATCAATACCCACACTTGCTGGTAGCAAAACCTGACTAGAAGAACAGCACACTTGTAAATTTCACTTTAGTGTACTACTGTTCACTCACTGTTCTGGCTATGTTTTCCAGAGGCTGACAAAAGAACAAAACAATAGCAAGTTACACAACAGTCATCAGGGGAGCTGTCTCGAATGGGCTTACTTTAAAGTAAACAGCAGAATCAAGCAAAGCAAAATGTCTAACAGCTTTCTTCTGAATCTGACGGCAATTGGCAGTAGCAGCAGTGCAGCAGGCAGTCGGGCTGGCCCTTGGCGGTTCAGTCTAGCAGCAAGATATATACTGTACTTACCACTAACTGTGAGGTCATGTAAATGGCAAATAAAGGGTCAGAACTCATTGGGCTACTATTCTTATACCCCTGATTACTTCAAAAGTGCAGCACAGAACAGACAGTACTCATTGTGGAGGCACCACAGCCTACCGACAACAATATGGCCAGTATTTAAAAAGTATTTGGGACTGGGAGAAGTGTTAACTTCAGTTTCTCACTTAATGTGGCCCTGGGCTGTGACAAGGAGAACAAATTACTTTGGTGTCAGCTAGTGACTCTGACTCGGCTGGGGACTATTGTTTGTCAGGATCAGTAGCACTCAATTAACTCTCCAGACAGCTGACTTCAAACAGGTGGATGTCTCCTGACTCAGTACAGCACTTTGAGGTGGGGAAGGAAACTGACTGTCTGCTTAAACTGGTGCTTGAACTGTACCAAAAGAGGCAGCTTCAAAAGGGCATTTTATTTGCCCTGATAAGGGTGGGGGCATGGTAGCACCATGCACACCCAGATTCTGAAACCCTTTCCCAGCAGCCACAGATGATAAAGGAAGAATGCCTGGCAGAAAAAGGAACTATACTCACTGCAGTAACAAACCAGAAGCTACAGCACCAGTTGTGCATTTCTGGAATCATAGGGCAGTTCATCACATATTCTGGACAGCAATCAGTATGATATGCGCCATCCAAACTCCCTGTGCAACTAAACTGAGGCTGACAGCAATAAGACCAGAGTGACCAGCTAAATCTGTACTCTCTTGCAGCATCCTGGGCCTCTGTAGTGGCCACCACCCCAGATATCAGAAAGCACGTAGGGACCTGATCACACAATCCTCTTCCCTATTGCTTGCTAGCCAAAACAATTCTTTGCTAGGTGGAAGGAAGCCAAAGTAAGTACTTTTTCTTTCTTTTATCTCAGCTAAACATAGCTGCACCAGTACAAGAACAGTGTTACCATTGCACTGACAAGTTCTTGAGTGACCACGGGGTTGGAAAACTGTAGAAAAGGGTTAAGACTGAAGCCTCAGTCTTCGACTTGGACATGCACATATACAGCACAGCCAGCCAGGATGCAACTCAATAAGTCGCAGTGAATTACACGTCACAAAATACTGCATGACAAAAAGGCTTACCCGCCACTGAATTACTGTTCTCCACAGCATGTTGCAGCATTCTGCAGTAATACTGCAAGGTATTGTGTTGCATCCTGACTGGTGCTGCTATATACAGGTCCCAAAGACATTGCTCTGGACACACTGACCTAACTGTGTTTTACCTGCAGAGGTTTGATGCAGTCTGTTCAGCAGTGTTGTCTTAGTGGCAAGTTTTCAGTTACACTCTCAGACTATGCTTATAGATATAGATATTTATAATTTGTGTTAAAATGGTTTAAACATAAGAAATGAAAGCTGCTGCATGTATGCAAAGTTATTGTGCAAATTAGGCAGAGCTAAATGGATATTCTTTTTTGTCTCACTACATGACTCCATGCTTACAGGCAATACTTCTCATGGGCTAGATTGAGGAAAAAGCTGGAAAAATAGCAAGCTGGGTACTGGTGAAAATATACCACAGTCCCTGAATCAGTTTTTAAGGGGTGCCCCAACCCCTTTTTTTCAGGAGTCTGAGGGACCTCTGATGGCCAGGAGAACACAAGCTGTAATGTTGGGTACTAGAATGGCACTATATATGACTCCTCCTCTGACTCTATGGTTATATGCCATGCTAACAGTTTACCAGTTGGATAAAAAATTAATTAGATTAGCCACACAATATTAGGGGCTCCCACACAGAGAGACAATGGCTCTGACACTGTCTAAAATAATGCACTCACCCATGTCACCTGGAGCCTGAAGGAGCTTCAGCAGGCAGGAGAGCATGTGAGATAGTGTCAAGATTTATCTTAACTGTTTCTGAGCCTTTGCAAAAGTCATACCCTTACCTCTGTTCTCTTGTATGTGTGGAAGCCTAATTTGTGGCCACCAAGGTAAATCCTGCACAGAGTGCAAAGGCAGCTTCCCGAAACACTATTAGTGCATCCACATATCTATATCAAAATGCAAATATCTGTGAGTGGAGCAGCATAATAAATCTATCAGAGTAAGACCGTAGTCATTAGGTCCAGTTCAAAAAGCATTTTATTATTTAAAAAGAGCCGGGACAGCACTTTTTAAATAATAAAATGCTTTTTGAACTGGACTAATGACTAAGGTCTTACTGTGATTGGTTTATTATGCTGCTCCATTCACAGACATTGTAAATCCTGCATAGTTGGAGCTCAAGTACTTTATAGCCATGTGAAAGAATAAGAGAAGTGCCAGGCTGTCTACCATTCTAAGCTCCTATGAAAGGAGGATGTTTATTACATAAGATTATGTTTTCATTGTAGTGCAACACCAATGTGGCTAACAAGGCTATGGTTTTCTAACAATTACCCTGGCAGGCACCCACATACCTGTGTTACATACAGGTTACTGCAAGGTATAAATAGCTGCTATACCACTGCCTTAGAACAGCAGGAAGGCTGTGATCTGCTTTCAGGCAAGGAGCACCTCAAACCAGCAGGCATCGGAGCATCATGTTTATATAGAAACTGCATTCTCCAAGGGCCTACACTAAAAGAAACTTTGCATGCTCCCTCAATCCAGGCACAGATGACAGTAGCATCTGTACGTCTTGGACCACATAGTATGCTGGCCTATGGTGAGAGTAAGGAAACACTGACTCCTTCTCACCCTTTGACTTTGCCCCACAGGTGGATGGGTAAAACATTGTGCACTTGCTCACACCCAGTCCTCACTCTCTACTTTGCATAGCCCAGCAGGTTCCCCAGTTCTTGTTTGTACAGGACTGTTTTTGCCTAGCATCCTCAGATGTCAAAAGCACCAGATACCCAGTAACCAAGGGATTAGTAGAACCTGCAATGAATAGCAGCAGGCAGGGTTTGTCTATGGGCATGTCCCCAGATGACACCTGAGCAGACAGGGGATGGGGTAGCTTCCACCCAATAGGACCTTGATCGGGCAGATAGACAGGGTTCCCATTGGGCGGGAGTTGTTACCAGCTAGAAAGAGGGCCTGTGTCGGTAGAGCAGAAAAAAAGACAACTAGAGGCACCCAGGGGTAGTGCAGGGTGAGGAACAGGGCAGTTGGGAGGTGGGAAACCAGCTCAGCAGCAAGGTGTACAGCCAGTGCTAGGGTCCTATCTGCCCACTGTTGATCCCGTGTGTTGCATGTTTCCTTAAAAGTGTGACAGCAGATTGCAGACAGCGAATCCAGAGATGTTTTTACATTGCTCAGCAGGCCTAAGAAGTTTGAAATAGAGAAGGAAAGAGAGAAGGATAAATAAAGGGAGAGGGGGTACAGCACCAGAGGAAGGTAGTCATCCAACGCACTTGGGAAAACTGGCAAGTGTGCTTTGCAATCTATGCAGGCTTGTTAGCTGAAATGTGCCTACAAAATGTCCAGGGACTGTGGAATTATTACAGCCATATTGTGGTGATGCATGCAACCTAAGGGGGAAGGGGGTAACTGGAGTACAATGAAGAGTTTTGCAGGAGGAAGCATATTGACCCCAGTGGAGCCAGGGGGGCTTTGGATCTCCCTCTGCTGTGGTCTACTGAGGCTTGTGGAGGGTCCAACATTCTGAGAGTGGCTTCCCAGTGCACCACACCCAGTCCCCTAGACAGGTTCTGCAACAGTGAATGTGGTTTTGCAACAGGGAAGTGTGGCAAACGAGGTGAGGGGAAGGGGGCAGTGCTATCATTACAACTGTAGGACATATAGGATATATGTAAATAAAAGCATGAGTGCATTGTTTGTGGACAGAACTACCAGTTTGTCCAGTGCACAAAAGAGATCATCCCACAGACCTTTCAGAATGGAAAATCTTCCAACCCCCATAGGGGTGGAGCATGTTGAGTGCTGGTTAGTGGGCTACCTGGACATCACTGGCAGAGGGTTTTGCATAGGTTATCAGGGTCCTGTACAAGGGTCCTCACAACATATGAAATGTAGAAAGCTTCTAATCTGCTGGGGACCGACCAGACATCGTTAGGGCCAAGCTTAAAATGGAAGTAGCATTAGGCAGGGCTAGTGGACCATTTAAATACCTTCCATACCCCCACCTCCAGGTATCATCAATAGGCTTGGTTCAGAAGAAAGCACTAGGGGAGTTCAGAATGATCAATCACCTACCTGACCTGGAGGGTGATTCTGTCACCCACCATATCAATCTAGCAGATCCTGTGGTGTCTTATTCCCTTTTCAATGCAATCATTGAAGTGGTAAAATGTGTGGGGAAGGGCACCTTGCTGGGCAAGACCAATATCAAATCTGCCTTTTTCCTCTTGCCAGTGCACCCACTAAACAGGAATCTACTGGGCATGAAGTTCTAACACCGGTATTACATTGATAACTTCATGCCCATCGGTTGTGCTGTGTTATCCATGATGTTTGAACGATTCAGCACCTTCTTGCACTAGGCCACCACAAAGCTGGCAAACAGATCAGAAGCTGCACATTACATGGATGACTTCCTGTTTGTCAGCAAGGGGGGTGGGACTGATCACTGTGCACGACTGATGGGATCCTTCCATACTATGTGCCGGTGTAACTCCCCTAACACTCAGGGTTACAAGAATCCCAGTTAGATCTAGTGGCAGGCAGGGAAGGCAGCGTGTGAAATTCCAGTTAAATGGATTTTACACTGTCTCACTCTGTTCTCAGATGACATTATATAGAATATTCACAGTAGCATAAGCCACATTGGAATGTTGCAGCTGGGAGTTAGATAGAACGTTGGGAGGTTTCGAATTCAGTCTTGAGTTAGTCTAGTGGGAGATTCAGTGGAGGGAGGAGATGCACTGCAGAATGCAGTCCCTCAGAGCCCTCAGCTCTGACCAGAGCTACCTGTCATTGTGGGTGGGTGTTCTCGCCCTAGATAGAGACACAGAAGATAATGTTTGGAAGTGGTTGAGACCCTCTCCCAGTTGTTCCAGGGCCCCATCCCGGAGAGGGATGTGGGGGGGGATCCAGACCAGCTCTCAGGGGAAATCCCCTGGCCCTGCAGGCAGGAGAGAAGCTGCTTTGAAGATTTGTGCTGAGGCACCAAGAAGTATTTTTGTTTTTTCTGTGGATGAAGCCTGTGGGCACCTGCAAACCAGAGTGAGTCACGCTGCCAGAGAGCCTATGTTTCACCAATAATGTTGTTTAAGTATCTGCTACTGTGGGTCAGGAAAGGACAGCCAAGTACAGTGCTTAAGGAGTGTGTGACTTGAATGCCTTTAATATGTGGGGGTCTACAGGGATGGACGTGGCCACTTAGAAAAGTATGTCACAAGTCAGTACATTGGAGTTCCAGAGACTGTAGATTATGAGTGTGATATACATTTAAAGTGTTAATCTACAAACTCAGAGTTTTCAGATGAAGAGGTGTTTGAGACCAAATGAATGGCCGGGTATGAATTATGGGAGCAAAAGGTGGGAGACCCCCCATCAGGAGTAACCAGATTCACCTCTACAGGTTCACTTTGGGACACCTGTTGCTTTCTTCTGGGCACTTGGACAGTGTTCAGGAAAAGTACCCAGATGTGGGATTAGATTGAGGATTTTTCCCTTCATGGAGCCTGTATGTGCTCATGGGTGGTTGAGGGAACCACCGAATAATGTGCCATGCCATATGGAAAGTGGTCCAGTTGCTGGCCGGATGTGCTATGCAGGCAAGTAGTCCAAGGCTGGTCAGATGTGCCAGGCCAGGGAAATCCAGAGAAGAGTACAAGTTCTGGCTGAGTGCCCAGTGTGTTTCTAAACCTGAGGGTTACAGTGTGTAGAAGATGTTTTCTGATTGCAAATTCAGCTACTAGGAATGTAGCCCCAGGGTCCATCTATGCTTTGTTATTCTGTTTGGTTGTGAATAAAAGCCACACTCTAGAATCCCTCTCCTGGTCTGGACATTACAGTTATTGCTTCCTGTGTCTGGAGTTACTTGGGTGCCCCTGACTAGAAGTCAAACCTAGCCAAAATACCGAGCAACACTTTTCTCCCCGAACCCAGGAAGCCAGGTAGTGGGTTACATAATTGAGGCACCGCACAGCGCTAATAAAACAAAAATAACATCAACCTGACCCCTGGTTGCACCAGTACTTAGGAGTGCCACTAGCCCAGAACAAGATGGAGGGGCCGTGCAGGTGCCTGTCCTTTTTGGTTATTGAAATTGATGCAGTCACCATGGAGTTCTGGCTGCAAGAGAAAGTCAGTGACCTGAGAGCTTGCCGCAGAAGGTGGTGCATGTGCAGAAAATTGCCCTGTGGGAATTGCAGCAGCTGCAGGGGCATCTGAATTTCATCTGCAAAATAATCCGAATGGGGCAAACCTCTCTTCGATGATTAGCCAAGTGTGGGGTGGGCTGCAGCAAGCCCCACCACAGGCTTCAAGTTACAGAGTCCACACAGAATGATATCAATGTATAATTGGCATTTCTGTCATGTTTCAATGGGGTGACCATTTGGCCCACAGAGGTCACAAGCCAACATCTGGAGCTTTACACAGATGCTTCTAGAGGGGCTTGGTTTTGGGGCTTATTTCCAGGGGTCCTGGTGCATTGGGCATTGGCCTCAGTCCTGAGTGGATGCTAGCTTGCTCCACCAGGATACGCTCCTGAAAGTTTTTCCCATCATAGTGGCATTAATGTTTTGGGAGGGAACAGTTTTGCAAAAAGCGAGTGACATATAGGACAGACAATACAGGGGCAGTCTATAGCATAAATGAGCAACTGGGGGGAAGCCCCATGGGAAATCTGATGAGGGTGTTTGTATTGAGGTGTTTTATCCTGAATACACAGTTCAGAGCAATGGGTATGCCTGGTATTGATAATGATGTGGCTGAAGCGCTTTCTCATTTAAAATGGGAGAAATTCCGAGAACTGGTGTGGGAAGCAGAGGTATGCCCAAGGGAAGTGCCATGCTACCTCCTGGAGTTGGTGATCCAGAAGCCTATGAATTACTCAAATGTTGATTTGCACCCAGCACAAGGGCAGTATATCGGGGGGGGGGCAGAGAACATTTTGGTGTTGAGGCAGCAGCTGAGCTGGGCAAGTGCTTGGCCAATTCCAGAAGACCAACTGTGTGCGTACCTCCTGCATATGAGACAACAAGGTTGTACACTGGCAACTGTGGGGTAGTATTTGGCAGGAATTGTCTGGTTTGCTAAGGCAACTGGGGTAAGGGACATTATGTGGGCTTTTTGGGTGCATGAGATGCTGGACTGGGGACCTGAAAAAAGCAGATACATGACACCTGATCAACCAGGCGTTGTTAGCAAAAATAATGACTATTCTCTCCAAGATTTGCTCATTGGCTTTGGAGGCATGTTTGTTTCAGCCAGCCTTCCTAGTAGTTTTCAGCGGGGTTTTCAGGGTGTCTTAAATAACTCAACTGAGGAAATCTGCATTGCCACTGTCTAGACATGTGCCAAGTTGCCAAAATTTGCTCCATGAAAAATTCCATGAATTTTGGAAAATTCACAGAGCTGGGGACTGTAATTCAAGTTCTTATTCATCATGTGGATTGGCTATAATTAGCATGGGGAATGGCTAATTTGTCAACGAATCCCAAGGCAAATTAGGTTTATACCCTCTGGCACTGGCCTCCTCCTCCCTGCACCCCCGGCCCAGTGAACATCAAGCTGCTGCTTTTCTGAAACAAAATGCTATCGCCTCCCCCACCTATGCATCAAATACATTCCCCCCACCTCCCTGTACCCCACTTCCACCATCTTTAACAGTTGCTCTCAGTCCCCCAGTCAACCTCGCTCTGGTTACCACCACCCTCCTCTCCCCACCAGCACCTGTAAAATATTACCTGCAAATAAAGGAAATGGTCCCCCAGTGCAGAGCATCTGCCCTGTTCAGTGCTAGCTCCTGTTTTGTAATAGCTTTTACGAATGAATGGTGATATCTTAGCTCCTAGTAAACCAATCAAGTTTTACTACGAGCAGTGAAATCATCATTCATTCATTTGTGCCATTATCAGACGGGAGTCGGTCTCAGAACTGGACAGAGGACTTGTGCTGACACTCTGCACCGGGGGACCATTTTATTTAATTCATTTAAGTTTTTGTAACCAGGTAGGTGCACTGATCCAGAGGACCATTTTCAGTAATGAACTGAGCCACAAACATAGCACATTAAGCAATGCAAATACAGGTAAACACACAATACTGCAGGCTTCAGACATGCGTGTAGGAATTACAGTACAAGGGGTCTTTACTTAAAGAAGTTACATAAGACACATGGTGCCATTTAAAGCCAGAAGACAGGTAAAATACATAGTCACAAAAACATGGAGATCATACATATGGTGTCAAATTATCAGATACAATAAAAATAAAGTGCAATTGCATTCACGTAAACAGTCACCATTCAGGTAAACAGTAGTAAACAGGTCATCAGGCAGATAAGTACTCATAATACAGTGCAATAATCCACCTTAAATAAGTGCAGTGGCAAAGAACAGTAGGGAAGCAATATCCTTAGCTACACTGGGGGAGGGTGGAGGAAAGTAGATGTAGGAGAGTCTCAGGAGAGGGTGTGACCCAGCCATAGCTGGGGGGGGGGAGGATGGGGATGCCTGGAATTACCCAGATGCTCAGTAGCATTTGGCTTCAGACTGTAGTCAGGCTTTGAAATTGTTTTTGAAAGAGAAATGGGAGATGGATGAGTGGAGTGATGTAGGGAGTCTGCTCCAGAGGGAGGGGGGAAGAGACAGAAAAAGATTTGCTGCCCATGGTAGAGCTGATTCTAGGGACTTCTGGGGGGAGGGACTGATGACTCATGGAGGCTCGTAGATGCCACTCTGCCACATGAGGAGGGATGAGTATGGGGACAGGTGGCCATTTCTCAGGGTACTGTCAAATAAGCAGCCAAGGGCATTATCAAACCAGTCTTGCAGTGAGAGCCAACCAAGAGACTGGTATAATACACAATGATGGATTGTATAGGGAGCACTGAGGATGAAGTAACAGATACTGTTGTAGACTGAATTCAGTCTTGAGTGCTGGGCTCATGATATGGGGGAATAGACGGGAGAGCAGTAATCAATAAAGCAGAGAAGGTTGCCTTGCATGACTGCTAGGCATGCCTCAGTAGACAGGAATTGTTTTTGGTGGTAGGCAGCCCCTAGCTTCTAGTTAACTGTGTATGGAGTTGGTAACGTGTTCAGCGAAAGTAAAGGAGGGTTCCAGGGTAACGCCTAAGTATTTGAAACTGGGGACATTTTCGAGAGGGGTGCCTACAAGTGTGAGTACAAGGAGAGAGGAGTTAGCCTTGACAACCTTGGTAAGGAACAGTTTGGAGCCAAGTAGCATGGATTTAGTTTTCTTTTCATTTACCAGGAGCTTGTTGGAGAGAAACCAATTGTAAGTAGCACCATAGTTAAGGTAAGAGTACAGGAGATGTTCACAAGTGACTTGTTGCTGTGGTAAAGAATAAGATCACCTGCGTAGAGGAAAGCCTCACAGGATAGACAGTCAACCAGGAGAGCATTTATAAAAAATGGAAAACAGTAGGGGGCCAAGGATGGAGCCTTGGGGGATCCCCGTGGAGATAGGCAGGGCAGGAGAGGAGGCTGTACCAATTAAAACTGACTGGGACCTGCTCTCAAGATAGCTTATAAACCATGCAGTTGTCTCAGAGGTGCAACCAATGTGACAGAGAGTGGTGTGGAGGAGGGGGTTGTCAATGAGGTCAAAGGCCTTGGCCTGATCCATAAATGCAGCACCTGTGCCCTTGCCCAAGTCCATGTTTCAGACAACATGGTTTGTGAAGTGGGCTAAGGCTGATGTGGTGCTGCAGTGCTTACAGAAACTGTGCTTTTGGGGGCGGCACAGTAGATTGTACTTTCCAAGATGCTCGGAGAACTGGAAATGCACAATTTTCTCCAGCAGCTTGCACAGATGGGGGAGGAGGGAGACAGGCCTATAGTTATCTAGAGAAAGGCGATCACCATCTTTGAAAATAGGCACAACATTGGCATGTTTCCAGGAGTTGGGCATGGTGGCTATGGAGAGGGTAAGGTTAAATATGAAGGTGAGGGGTTTAATGATTGCAGGAGAGATGAGCCTCAGGAATGAAATGAAAAGCCCGTCAGGCTACCTATGTTGGGGAGGGTCTTTAGGAGCTTGGTAGTAACACTTGGGCCCATGGCTCTAAAGTAGAAGGGGGGTGGAAGGGGTGGAGATGAAGGAAGGACAGCTTGAGTGACTGCCAGGGCCAGGGGGTGGCTGGGAGGGAAGTTTACTGAGATAGACAGAGAGGACAGAGAATTATTTTGTTAAAAATCTGTGCAACCTCCAAGGGATCAGTCAGAAGGCCCAATGGGGAGACGAGCTGAGTGACTTGGCTGTGGGTCTTGGGGTTGAGCAAGGACCCAATAGATGCCCAGAAGCGATGGGGGTCACCCAGGGTGTTTCTCTGTAGGTTTAGAAAGAAATTATGCTTTAGGGCTTTGGCAGTTTGCTTAGAGGCATTTCATAAGCATCTGTAGGCATTCCAGAGTTAGGGGCAAGGGGGCGCTTTATAATCTTTCCACTTACTGTCCTTGTCTTTCATCAGGGAGAGTAGCTCCTTGGATATCCAGCAGGAGCATCCCCCCCTTACCCTCCAAGTAGTAAGAGGGAAGTGGAGGTCCTGTATCCTGTTGAGGGCATCTGTGAAGAAACTAACTGAAGATGACACATTATTGATGAGGTAGAGGGCAGACCAGTTCACCACTCTTAACATCTTCAAGGAGGTTTGTGGGATCCAAGCAGTTGAAGTTTCTGAATAACAGGTACTTGGGGAGGGGGTGGTGCTTGGTCTTATTGGTCAAGATGATATAAGTAGGGGAGTGGTCACTTATAGAATCCGACAATGTACACGTCTGTAGGACCAAGTCCACTCGATTAGTGGCCACTCAGTTGAATAGACAGTGGATGAACATTCGGCAGTTGTGTCTGGTGAGGTACGAGATGACTTGCTCAAAACTGTGTGTTTTTAGGAGGTTTGCATAGTCAGGTTCCTGGGCACTTAACCAATTAAGGCTGAAGTCCCCAAGTAATATAGTGTTCCTGGTTGGAAAGTGTAGCCCTAAGCCATCTAGGAAGTTAGATAAGCCAGGGATGCCTCCAGTAGGGAGGTTGTCGCAGCAACCCAGATAGAAATTTTTTGAGGAAACCAGAGTCAACATGGCAAGGAGCCATTCAGTGGGGGAGAGGGGGTTGGAACAGCTAATGTTTTCTTTATTTGCAGCCTTGTACTGTATTTTGTGAGTGCTTGTGTGGGAGTAGGGTAGTGGGGACTAGAGGGGGGTTGGGTGGGGGACTGAGGAGTAACTCTATAAGACAGTGATACTTGGGTGGGGGGTTGGGGAATGCATTTGGTGCACAGGTGGAGGGAAGGGATTGCATTTTGTAACTTCAAGAAAAGCAGCAGCATGATGTTTGCAGGGGGCATAAAATTCACTTATTTCCAGGTTCCTGTGTTGGGAGAGGGGGTTCCTTCATAGCACAGTGGGTGGGGGAAGGTTTTTTAAGTTACAGGAAAACCAAAAATTCTGCTGCCAAAGTTGGCAGTTCAGTCCCGGAATTCACAAATTTGTGAATGTGAATGTAGCAGATTTGCATCAACTTCACTGGCAAATTAAAAGTTTGCAACATCTCTACCAGCATCACTGTGTGAGAATGAATATGGCAGTGATCACTGAAGGAGTGTTCGTTCACTTAGAGCAGAGTGAGATGGACAGTGGGGCCAAGGGGTCATGGTGCAGTCATTGATCCCTTTCTGGGGTTCAGTGGGACATCCAGGGATGGGCTTCCACTTTCCTCCAGCAAGTAAATCCTGCAGGACAGGCTTTTTCCACTATGAGGATGGTTCCTCCCTTACAGCATTCTAGTTTCGCTACGTGCTGAGTAAGGTTCTGTGGGCTCTAGGGATGGTGTCTTAAGAATACAACACCCACTGTTTCCAAATAGGTTCTGCCTCACATGCTAGGGTAGAGGGCTGGACAGATGCTCAGATTCAGACCCTGGGATGATGGAGATCCCAGGCTTTTGAGACTTATGTGCAACTGCAGTTACTTTAACCTCTTTGTTTCTGTTTTGTTGGTAGGTCACGTCTCCTGGGTGAAGCATGTGTGGATCGGTGGCCATTCTTTTGTCCTTTGGCAGCGGCAAGAGTATGACAGTTCCATGGGGGTGAAAATCTCTTCATGGATCCCCAGTGGGTACAGATACATTGGATGGGCCTCGGGAGAATGAAGTAGGGGGATTTACTCTCTTGGATCATAGCCGAAGGTCGACACCATGGCCCACCAGATAAACTGATTGTCTACCTGTGAGAAAGGGATTTGGGGCTGGTAATATCCGTTGAACTACAGAACAGGATGAGTGAAGACTTGGGACTGTTGCATCCCGAGTGGCCTAAGACAGAGACATAGAAACATAAAAACTGATGACAGATAAGGACTGCTTGGCCCGCCTAGTCTGGCCATTTTCCCTACCTACAGCAATACCGCAGATCCTACTTGATCTCTGGCTTTTACCTTCTCTTTCCTCTTGCTAGGGTTCCCTTGTGCCTATCCCATGCATTCTTGAATTCTCCTACCATTTTTGCCCCCGCCACCTCCACTGAGATGCTGTTCCCTGCACCCACCACCCTTTTCATGGAAAAAATACTTCCTCACATTACTCCTGAGCCTAGCCCCCCAGCCTCATATAGTGACTCCTTGTTCTTAAACATCTTTTCTGAAAGATACTGCCCTCTTGTACAGTACCTTATTTACACCTTTGAGGTATTTAAAGGTCTCTATCATATTCCTCCCTCTCTCTTCTCTCTTCCAGGGTATACATATTGAGGTCCTCTAGTCTCTCCTTACATGATGTTTGGTGCAGATCTTGCACCATTGTTGTTGCCCTTCTCTGAACTCTCTCTACTCTGTCTTTGTCTTTCCGGAGATGCAGCCTCCAGAACTGGACATAGTATTCCAGATGGGGTCTCACTAGTGATTTGTGCAGGGTATCACCACCTCCTTTTTTCTGCTTGTGATACCTCCCCCTGAGCAAATAATGTGGTCTCACATGATACAGAGGCAGTGGTGGTGCCATGCTCGGAATCCCAGTGCAAAAGAGAGGACATGTGGGTTGATCAATACTGCCATGCGGTAAATTATGGATGCCACTAGTGGATTTGTGTTGCAGCATGATGGGATCATGGCAAACGTTCCACAGTTGTATGCAGAAGATGGAGTGCACCCATCAGATTTAAGGAATGATAGATTTTTAGCAGACCTATGATGTGGGTTAGAGGAAGTGATGGCATGATGTGTTTGTGTTTGGTAGGGGACGAGCATCATGGGTTAACTGGGCATGATCTGCTGCATGATGCTCATCATGTGGCGGCATAATAATCATGCAGTATTGTACAATGGGGTTAACAGAGCTGTCGCACATTTTCAGGCAGTCTGACGTGAGGCTGGGGAGTGGTGAAGCCCTGGCAGCTGGTACCAGAGGGGTGCCAGCCATAGACACAGGATAACTCTTGGACCTAGTTCAGCAGTCAAGACACCTTCTGACGGGGGAGGGTGCACTCGAGACTAGCCCATTACGAGCCATCCCTCATGCCTTAGAGTCCAGAGTGCCTCAAAAAGTTGTACCTATGATGTTGCCCCCACCCCCAAAGGAGAGGAAAAGTCTATACATATCCAGTGATTAGTAGTTTGTAAACTTGATTATCTGCAACCACCTTGCTGCTCACATCACACCATATTGATTGACTGATATATTGATTGATATATATTGAAATAAATCATCAGTTGCCAATTCCATAGGAGGCAGTATACTGTAGTGGGTTAAGGCTCTGAGCTGCAGATCTGGAGACCTGGGTTTGAATCCCACAGCATCCAAGGTGCATACTGTGTGATCCTGAGCAAGTCATTTAACTTCTTTGTGCTCCCAGGTCGCATCTGGAAACAAGCTTCAGCTTAGTGTGCTACTCCTGGTTAAACAATGTTCCCTTTTCCTTTCCCATTTCCAACTGGCTGTTTAACAAAGACATGGCTATGGCCATTTCCTCCAAGCATGTTGTCTGTCTTGCTTGTTCAGGTGAAGGAAGGGGGAGGATTGTAGCCTAAAAAGACAATATGGGAGTCCATCTCACCAGACCTGTTAGGCAATTTATTCCTAATTGGTATTTGTTGTTAATATTCTAATATGTGGGAGTGTAATTGGCAGGACTATGGAATGGCTGTGGCTACAGTTCCACTCTAGGGTGCAACTTGATGATTATATCACCCCTGTACATTACTGGGTTGGCAACTGAGTAAAATGGGGAGGGGGATTCATCACTCTGGTTTAAACTCACCACAGTACTTTACAACAGCTACCCTGAATGTTGACCCTGGCACTGTATATAATTACTCTCTTTTTTTTTGCCATTCCTAGCTGCTGCCATTGCCTGGCCCTCAAGTTTGCTAGAAAGGGTAGAGGTTTTTCTCAATGTGCTTATTCTTTAAACAATTCATGATGAGTAGCCAGCTTGGTAGCACAGAGGGCTGAGGTGCTTAGCTCCTTAATTCTCCCAAGCCGGAGATCTGAGTTTGGGAACAAAATCCAGCTTCAGGGGATCAGCCAGGGAGGAGAAGAATCGAGCATCCCAACACACAGTCTCCTTCTCCAGGGAAGGAGGGCAGCCAGCTTTGTAGCTCTACTGCCACCTGGGTGACCACAGGTGGCAGTGCAGCTTGAGCAGCTAGTGGGAGGAGGGATGTCAGCAGGTGCCGCACACCTTCCACTATTGTGGGGACACGCTTTGTGCACCCTTGATGCTGACATCCCAGGGGACTCTGAAACAAACACAGTAAAACACTCCCTATTGGCAGGATAACGCCACCAGGTCCATCATTCCTGTGAGAGCTGGTAAGCTAAGGGGGAACAAGGAAAAGACCCAGGAATGTCCTGGGGGGTGCCAGAGTGATGTAGCTGGGATCAGGAGACAGGCAGAAGGGGTCAACAAGGAGCACTGGGGAAAAAATATACTTCATGATAGGTGACCTAGTTAAGGTCAGTACTAATTTATTGATTTATTTAATTAAAACTGGTGACTGGGAAAGGCACGCTGAGCCAAGGCTCATTTCCAGGTGAGATCCAGGTACAAGGTATGCACAGAAAGCAAACATTGTTACAGTAGAAAATATTTGACAAAGAAATACAAAAGTATAATATGATATAGGCACAATATTTATAAAAGTTAGAAACTATATATTCTAGTAATACATGAACGTAACTACAGTTAATATTAGAACACTAGAAGGTCCCGTGATTAGGATCCTGGAGCATGTAGGAGCTGGGTTTGCATTTAGGGGGTAACCAGTTCAGGCCAGCAGAGACCTTTCACCCCAGAGTGGGAAGGTTATGAAAAGAAGCAAGTTTATGGCAATCAGGGAAGATTCTGCTGCAAGCCACTTGGGGGGATAATGAGGGAAACGCTCTCAAGAGGTAAAAAGCGAGATGGAGGGGGGATTAGGAGCATTGGAAGCACTGTGGAGAGGGGGAGGATTCTGAGGAGTCTTTTGAGGAATGACAAAGGGGAAGCAAGATGAAGGCCAGAGGGTAGATTATTCCAGAGAAGTGGGAGATGGCACGAGAAAGCAGACAGGCCTACAGAGGAGTGTGGAAGAGGGATAAAGTACATGAGTCTCTGTAGCAAAGGGAATATGTAGTGGATTCGGCTGGTGTAAGGTAGGATGAGAAGTAAGGGGGAAGGGAGCCAAACCAGTACTTAGCAATGAGAGAGGCACAGTGGACAGTTCTCCTGTGTGATAACAGAGCGAGAGAGTGCGGAGCATAGAGGAGACAGTGGTGGGTAAGAAGCGGGGAGGCAGCAATGAAGGGGCAGAAGGAGTTAAGGAGAGAGTCCAATTTGGAGAGGGAAGTGACTGAGGCTGTACCATAGACTACGTCTATGTGGTCTAACACTGGCAAAATGGATTTAAGTACAAGTTCACATCGAATGGGAAGAGGGAGGCTGGCTTTGTGTTGGTATAGCACTGCAAGTTTGGGCCAGAGTTTGGTGCAGATGGCATCGATGTGGGTGGAGAAATCGAGGTGACTATCCTGTCAGACGCCCAGGTATTTGAAGGCAGAGACCATCTCAAGGGGCAAGTCATCTAGGGTAGTGAAGACTGGAGTGGGGAGAGGCTAGCTTTTTCTGGAACCAAGAAACATGGTAACTGCCTTTTTGGCATTAGGTTTTAGTTGGTTCGATTGGAACCAGGACTGAACTCTGTTGAAATCGTCCTGGAGAAGGGGGAGTACAAAGGGCTGAGGTGCTTAGCTCCTTACTTCTCCCACGCTGGAGGTCAGAGTTTGGGAACAATATTACTATTTCTAATTACTGTCTACTGTTTCTCTTTTTATTTTCAGTAAACCACTCAATTTGATCATCTTTATGGTTCAGCAAAGAACTTGCAATGAACTTGTCCCCTGTACTCAGAAGTCATAAAGTGTTTCTCTTTTACTGTGCTTCAACTGGTTTGTCAGCCCCCACAACGTATATTTTCACATCTTTTCAGATGGGCAAGCTGCTCTCTGTTTATGTTACATCTCTCACTTCCCATGACTGACATCAATTATTACACAAGGGAAAGCAAGATGGTGGCTGGGCAGGGCTGCTGTCTTCAAGGGCTCTGATGGGAGCCAAATCTGCTTTTTCATTTCTGCTCACCTTCTTATCCTTTTGTATCAGGAGAATCCAACTTATATGCCAAGATTTATTTGCTGTGTACGGAGTATTTTTTTAGTCTGCTAATTTGTTTTAGTTAGAAGTGTTAGGCACAAACTGTCAGGCAGGGCTGAGTAAGTGAGTTAGCGTTAGGAGTTAGTGTTTTAATTTTTAGAAAGGTCCCTGTAGCTAGTGTGGAGAATACCTGCTGTGAGAACTACCAGGGAGCGTAGATGCCAGGAGCGTATTTCAGCAGTAGTGTTTGCTTGTTGCTGTTCCCTTTATCCCACATCTGCTGAGAGTCATTGCTTGAAAGTTTGAGAGGAAAGCCATCAGAAGTCACAAACTGGTGGCTGTGAGGGAAGAGTTCCCTAGTGATTGAATTAACTCTATTGCTGTGCTACCACACTGCAGATTTGGACAGTGGGATGCAATTGGATGAGTAGTTGGGAGTTTGCAATTTGTGGTTGGAACTTGCAGCTGTAATCATCTGTATGGGGCTAAAATCTACAGCTGAAGTAGCCTGAACTAATGGCTGCAATTGAAGTGGTTGACTTGAACTGTGGTGTTTCAAGCTCGAAGTGCTTGGAGAGGAGCGTTTGCAAGTTATGGAGTGCTCAGAGAGGAGCTCGGTGTTGAGTGCTCAGAGATGAGCATTTTGCTTCAATTACCTAGCACATTTAACTTCGGATATATGCTGTGGGATTTGGTCTAGTATTCCTGATTTAACAACTTTCCCATCAGTCGGACTAAGTTTCAGCATCAGTGAGAGCAGAGCTGGAAGTTGCATGGACACTGTCTGAGTTTTGGTGTGGAGGGTAAGAGCCTCCTGTGTGTCTGGCTGTATTATTCATCTGTTCTCCAGTATTGATGAGAGTATTGCTAGAGAAAGTTTTTCTTTTTTTTTTATTTATTATGCTTTTTCTGCCGACAGCCACCCAGTACCTTGGCCCAGTCACAGATTCTCCACTTCCACTCCCATATTTGGCCGCGGCTCCTCAATACCCCCCTGGCTTACCCACCAGGGTGGGGTTGTGGCACCAGCCTTATAGTGCTACAACCGATGGGATAGGTCAAGGAACCGGCCTGAGAGCTAATTGAAGCCAAGTGCGGGCTTCATCTTGGGCAGCTGGCAGCATTTTTCCCCCCGATATATGAGGACGGGGACATGCAATGATGGCCAGTGTCTGCCCCACCCCCCTGAGGAACTGTCGGCATGCTCAGTACACCCAGCCTCCACTAGGTGTCTGTGTTATGCCAACCAATCTACCCCCTCCCCCCCAGAGAAGGAGAGCAGTCATCAGATGCTTGATCCTTCTCCCCCAGCCAGCCCTCTAATGTCCTGGTTCTGTTCCCAAACCTGGGTCACCAGCATCGCAGGTAGGCAACCTGCCCCTGCACCAGCAGGCCAGCCACATTGCTGGGGAAACTTAAAATGACACCTTTTGCTAACTCTGTCTGCTCTTATAAAATCCCCCCAGCTTTTGCAGTATTATATCAACATTCTGGTAATGTGGTTGTGAGGGCACAGCTCCTGTTTTAATCTTCTTCCTCAGTTCTGGTGGGAGCTTATGGAAGATACTGTTAACAGATGCAGGGACAGTTGAGAATATGTTTTTGGTGATATCTTATTGACATTGGTTACAGTTAACTTGACATATTGCTCCCTAGAAGGAGATGGACTTTTTTGAACTCTGTTTTTCATAGTACTACTTTGGATTTATATGTGAGTGTGTGTGTGTGTGTGTATATATATATATATAGTTGTTTTATTGTAACTATATACTAGTGAGTCTGGGAGGGGTTTTTTTTGTAAGTAGTGTGTATGGTGTGTGATTGTGTAGATAAGTTGTGTATTAGTACTGATTGTGTGGTGGCTGCTTGAGTGGGTTAGGGTGTGATATGATTGGAGGGTGGGTTTGATTATTGTTTTAGCAGTAGTAGGGTTTTGTTAGTGGTTAGTGACGGAAGATGTGTAGGGATCACAGACCCTTCCATATTGCCTACGTTGCATCCTTGCTGCATGACCTCTGCCCCTTTATCAACCTCCCTATTCCAGCAACACTGGTGAGATGCTGTCAATAGGTGGGTATTATTAGGGACCGAGTAGATTGGTGGTGGGGCACTGTGGGCACAGTGAAGGTAAGTGGTATTGGAGTAGTCAGCAGCAGGAGACACCCTAGGGCTAAATAGAGCTGGGAGAGAGGCCCTACATGCTTAGTGCCCATTCCCAGGTATCTCACCGGACTGAGTGAGTAGGTAGTCAGTGGCCCAGCAGTCTCCACCAGTCCCCTTTGGGCTGTGTTGTGTAATGCCAAATCAATGAGGAAAAAGACCACATTTATAGTGGACTTGATTTTATCAGTCAGTCTGGCTTGCATTACAGAGACCTGGCTGGGAGACGACACTGGGCCAGTTTTGGAGGTGTCCCTCCCTGCCATGTACTCTGTGGTTCACTGTCCAAGGAGGAAACACAGGGGTGTGGATGTGGCCAATTGTTTTTGATCCAGCCTGAACTTTACCATGCACCCAGTGGGTTCTACCTCATCCTTTAAATGTGTGGCAGTGCATGGGGGTCCAGGTGTGGGTTTCAGGATTGTCCTTGTTTACTGCACTCTGGGGTGGGGGGTGAGATTTCCAGCAGGAGGTTGTGGATTTTGTCATCGATGTTGGAGTCCCCCAGATGGATAATTCTGGGGGACATCAAAGCCTGGGTCGATGACAAATCCTCACATTTTGATGGGATCTTTCCTGATGCCCTGAAGGAGGCACTGCTGAGGCCTCTCTTGAAAAAAAACATCGACCCTGATGTTCTGGCGAATTATCGCCCTACACTGAAGCCCACCAGGATGAAGCACAGCACTGCAGAATTCTGCAGTAGAGTTACTGCAGCAAACAATGCAATTTTAATGGTAGTTAATCCCTTTTGTCATACAGTAAACCTGTGACATTGCGCTTCATCCTAGTGAGCTTCACTGTATCTCCAACCTCCCATTTTTAGGGAAGGTTGTTGAGAAAATAGTGGTGTTGCAGCAAGAGGTGAACCTCATGGCCTTTGATATCTGTGAGCCATTCCAGTTCAGTTTCAGGGCCAGGCATGGCACCAAAACAGTATTGATCAGGGTGCAAATTGACCTCCTCAGCACAAGAGATAGAGGAGACCAGCCAGTTCTCATTCTCCTCAATCTCTCTTCAACATTTGACACTGTGGACCGCACTGTACTTTTGGATCACCTTAGAGAGTATTGTGAACTCACCAGTACTGTCATCAACTGGTTTGAGTCCTATCTCTTGGGTAGGAAACAAAGGGTGGTGATGGGGAATTTCTCCTCCTCCTCAAAGCTCTTGCTATGTGGAGTTCCTCAAGTTTCGATACTGTCACCAATGTAGTTCATGGTGTACATGCTACACCTAGGAGAGCTCATTAGATGTTACAGTCTGGGTTTTCACTGCTATGCAGATAATACCCAGCTGTATATGTCTTTTGGCCCTGGAACAAATGACGCAGTGAACATGCTAAATAACTGCCTGGCCAAGATCCAGGACTAGATGTCCTCCAACTGGTTGAGGCTAAATCCAGAGAAGATGGAGGTTCTTGTGATTGAGCCTGGTCATGGGTGTGAATGGAGTGCCTCCGGGGCAGCAACAGGATTGGTCCTGGGAACCACCTTATTGATGGTTCCTCTAGGGTGAGAAATCTGGGCATCTTCCTGGATGACAGGTTGACACTTGGTACTCAGGTGACATCTGTTGTCCAAAGTGGTTTCTACCATTTAAGGAATGTCACCTGGATTAAACCCCTAGTTTAGCCTGAGGACCTGCCATTACTAGTACATGCCTCTGTTGCATCCAGGCTTGACTACTATAATGCTCTGTACTTCAGGATCTGTGGAAGGACCCTTTGCCAGCTGCAGCTGGTGCAAAGCATAGCAGCCAGGTTACTGATGGGCCTACCTACGTCATGCCATGTGACACTGGTCCTGCAAGATCTGCACTGGCTGCCTGTCAGGTGGAGGATCATCTTCAAGGTGGGCTTGCTCACCTATAAAGCCCTATATGCATCAGGCCCAGGCTACCTGATATATCTCTTTACACCTGCCACTCCGGTCTGTTCCCTCTGCTTCTCCATCAAGGGTCTCCTTGTAGTTCCAAGGGCCAAGTTAAAAACCTCTGGTGATAGAGCATTTGAGGTGGCCAACTTAGCCCTCTGGAACTTGTTTCCTGGCTGTGTAAGGAAGGCCCCATCAGTGGAAGCATTTAAGAGGGGTTTGAAGACCCATCTTTTTAAATAGGCTTTTCTGGACCAACTACAGCAATTTTTAAGTGTGTATTTATTAATTATTTAAAAAAGTTTATTTATGCTTGAGGTTTTAAAGTTATTTGTAACATGGCATAAATATAACTAATAAATAACACAACTGATACTCTCCTGTACAACACTACGACTGTATGTTCTTCTCATCAAATGTAACCAGCTAACTGTATCATCCTGTAGTATTTCAATACCATACTGTGTTATTTATCAATGCTATGTAATCCCGGGTCACCCCTGAAAAAGGGACCTCCGGGGTTCAGTGAGCTTACCCGGTCACCAAAATTTAATAAATAAATAACCAGGTGACAGAAAAGCAACCATGGATTAATGCCGCAGTAGATCCATGGTTGTTTTTATTCTGCAGTACCATACTTAACCACAATAAGCTCAATAGTACAGTTCTAATAATTTCCCACCTACCCACCCAGGTGGACACTGTGCAGTTGCACAATGTAATGCAAGAACTCTGTACTCCGTTTAATATGCAACAGTTGATAATCAATGGACCTGTACATTTTAAGTATTATACTGGCACAAAGTAAAATAAATACCTGTCACTGTGTTGCAAGGTTATTATGTTATTACTTGTTAGGCAGCAGTTCATGAGAGCACTGTTCATGCTTAAATCCCAGCATATGTCTGCACGTAAGTCCCACACTCTACTCTCCCTGCAGTCCGTAAAGTACAGTGAGGAGTACAGCGTGTGACAGCAAAAGAAAAAATGAAAGTTAGAAATAAGTGTACAATGAAACTACTTAATAGTAAATACGAGTGCTTCAACAGTCATAAATATGGGAAATGTGTGAAAAGGGAAAGAATCAAAAATGATTACAGGAGCAATCTTACCCAGCAAGCATAGCGACTGATGGTAGGAAAGGAAAAATTAGAAACGTGTGTAATTAACTGTCTTTCTACTGTGTGAAACATGTTAAAAAATGTGTGTTTAAGCTGCAGTAATAGTAGAGAATATACATTGAACAAAATGTTTGTTATGCAGAAACTGATAAGTATGTAAAAGAGAGCTACATGTTCAATGTGTTTGTTACATTTAAAGTGACACCTTTTACAGGACTGAAAACAACATTTTCCACGATTTATTAATACTGATCTTTTATTGTACATCATATAGTACTCCTAGCAGCACTTACCATGTTAGAAGTGCACTAAACCACTCCAGTGCACCAACCAGGACAACCAAGAATTAATGCCACAGTAGAATCATGCTGTGTCGTGGTTTAATGCTTACTTAGCCCTTTACAGCTTTGTTTTATTTGTGTTGCTGTTTGCTCTGCCTGTTGATTATGTAAGGCACCCAGAGCCTCTGGGATTGGGTGCCATATAAATATATTTTAGCTTACTTTACCTTACTTACCTTACAACTGGAATGTCAGGGGTCATAACACTCTCAATTAAAAGCAAGAAGGTGCACTCCCACTTAAAATATCTTAAAACCTGCATTGCATTTCTCCAGGAGACTAGTTTACTACCTCATGAGGCAAATAGGCTAGGAAGGGAATGATAAGGATATTATGCACAAACTATTGCCCCAGTTAAAAAGAGGTGTCTCAGTCCTCATACATTAAAATTGACACTGGTCCCTTGGGAAGGTTAAATGGGACAAATATGTAAGGTGGCTCCTTTTAAAGATGGAGACCCCGAGGGTCCCATAATATTGGGGAACATTTATGGTTCCTATAGAGGTGTGCCCAAGTTCATTCGCACATTTAACCAGACACTTGTTCAACTCAGTGCCATGGGAGCCCCATTAGTGATAGGCAGGGATTTCAATATCACCTTAGAACCCCTCCTAAACAGACCCGCAGGCCCACAGAAAGCTCACATTTGGACAGCTCAGGTGCTGAACAGGCACTTACAGATATCCGGAGGCTACTGCATTTATGGAATAGAGACTTTACCTGTTACTCAGTCTCCCATCACAGTTGTAGCAATATAGATTTTAAGCTGACATCTCCTGACATAATCCAGAAACTAGTGACTCCATTATAGAGCCAATGGTGATCTCCAACAAATGCTACAATTTTACTGAAAATTATATGGGGTCCCCCAGTCCCATGCTTCTGCTCTTGGAAACTTAATCATCTCATTCTCAAAGATGGTAAACTCTTACTGTGGGTAAAACTGAAATATGGAACATATTTTCAGCTTAACAATTACAGTAAGGTATCTCATGGCAGTCTGTGGGAGGCCTTTTCAGGCAACAGTAAGAGGCAAAATAATGGGCTACTCTTGTAGAGAATTCAGTGCCTAAGAAATGAATATCTAGATATTAAGTAAACCTCCTATCTTTACATAATCTCAATTCTTTATATATGGAGAATAAGCTCATGTGTATAATGCAGTCACAGATACCAGTAATCTCTATCGATGAACGTCTTGCCATTACTGTACCTGTGCTCTTTCTTGTGAAATAAAGTCTCATTAAAAAAAAAAAAATAATCGGCTACTCTGTCCATAGAAGAAAAGAAAGTGAGGCCAAGTCAAAAGCATAAATTCTCAACTGAAACAAAAAGAAACAAGCTATAAAATAGGGCCACTACTTTCAAATCTAGAGGCCTTCTCATAGAAATTACAGAACTGAGAGTCTAATGTAATACATTGCTCACCAGAGAAGCAGAGTTAGCTATTGTACATCTCCATCATAAATATGGGATGGGGAAAAAAGTGGGTAAAGTTCTGTTTAATCATAGAAACATAGAAACATAGACTTTGACGGCAGATAAGGACTGCTTGGCCCACCTAGTCTGCCCATTTCTCTACCTACAGGATAAGCTGCAGATCCTAGTTAACCAACAGCCTATTTCTTCCTACTACCCACAAGAATTACCTTATGTCTGTCCCATGCATTCTTGAATTCTCCCACAGTTTTAGACCCCACAGCCTCCTCAGAAAGGCTGTTCCATGCGTTCACCACCCTCTCTGTGAAACAATACTTCCTCACATTGCCCCTGAGCCGTCCCCGCCTATCTTCAAATTGTGTCCCCTTGTTCTTGCACATATCTTTTTCTGAAAGATGCTACCCTCTTGGACTTTGTTGATTTCACTGAGGTATTTAAAGTTTCTATCATGTCCCCCACCTCCTTTCCTCAAGGGTATACATGTTAAGCTCCTTTAGTCTCTCCTCATATGGCTTCTCTTGCAGACCATGCACCATTTTAGTTGCCCTCCTCTGGACTGCCTCCATCCTGTCTATGTCCTTTTGGAGATGGGGTCTCCAGAACCGGACACAGTATTCCAGATGGGGTCTCACCAACTGTCTGTACAGAGGGATAACAACTTCCTGTTTTCTGCTGGTGATGTCTCTCCCTATACATCCCAGTATCCCCCCAACCCTCCCTGCTGCCTTCTCACATTGCTTGCTAACCTTAAAGTCATCTGATATGATTACCCCTAGGTCCCTTTCCCTTTTTGTTGGGCATTGTGTAATCTTCCCCTGGGTTTTTGTTTCCCAGGTGCATTATTTTGCACTTCTTTGCATTGAATCCAAGCTGCCATTCTTCTGACCATTCCTCCAACCTTGCCAAGTCCCTTCTCATCCCTTCCATGCCTTCTTGTGTATCAGCTCTGTTGCACATCTTTGTATCATCTACAAAGAGGCATAGTTTTCCTTCCAGTCCCTCTGCAATGTCACTTATAAAGACATTAAAAAGGACTGGACCCAGTACTTAACCCTGCGGTAGCCCACTAGTAACCCCTCTTTCTTTAGAGTGGACTCCATTTACAATTACCTTCTGTGTCCTGTTGTCCAGCCAATGTTTTACTCAGGCTACCACCCTGGGATGCACTCCCAGGCTGGTTAATTTGATTATTAATCTTTTGTGTGGGACTAAGCCAAATGCTTTGCTAATGTCTAGGTAGGCCATGTCCACAGCCCCTCCCTGGTCTACTACTTTGGTCACCCAGTCAAAGACATCAATTAGCTTCATCTGACATGACCTTTCCACTGTGAACCCATGCTGCCTTGGGTCCTGTACCCCACTGGCCTGTAGGTACTCAACATTTCTTTCCTTCAGAAATTATTCCATCCCTTTCCCTACCACAGAGGTCAAACTGACAGGTCTGTAGTTTTCTGCCTCTGTCTTGTTCCCACTTCTGTGAAGGGGAATCACATCCGCCTTCCTCCAGTCCTCAGTTACCACACCATCCTCCCATGATTTGTTAAATAGGGTAGTCAGTGGTGTCACTAGTTCTCCCCTTAATTCTTTTAGAATTCTGGGGTGAATTCCACCAGGCCCCATTGCTTTGTCCATCTTCAGTTTTAGGAGTTCTTTCAGAACGCATGCTTCTGTGACAGGACTGGGATCCCCCCCCCCCCATCCAGAGTGCTTCTGTTAATTGGATTAGGTATCTCTACATCCTCCTCTTTTGTGAATATTGAACAGAAGTATTCGTTCAGTATCCATGCTTTTTCACTGTCCCTTTCTGCCCACCCACCGTCCATTCTATTCAGCCTCACTATCCCTCCCTTTGTCTTTCCATGCTTCCTGATGTACCTATAAAAGGTTTTATCCCCCTTCTTAACTGAGTTGGCTATCTTTTCCTCAGTTTGGGCCTTTGCTATTCTGACTTCCCTCCCTGTTTCCTTCTGCCTTAACTGGTACAGTTCTCTGTCCTGCTCCTTCTGTGTTTCCTTATACTTCCTAAATGCTATCTTTTTCTCCCTAACCTTCTCTGAAGACCTCTTTTGAGAACCATAGTGACTTTTCCCTTCATTTTGATTTGTTTATTTGCTTCACACAAAGGCTTGTTGCCTCTGTGATGGCAGTTTTGCTGTTTCCCCATTGTTGCTCCACTCCTTGTTCTAGCCTGTTTGCTAGTGCTTTTCTAAGGCACTCTCCCATCTTGCCAAAGTCAGCCCTACTGAAGACTATCCCTACTCTTGGATGTAGTTGCAGCAAAGGTGATCCAGTTAACATCTGGCATATTCAGGTCCCCCATCAACAGTGTCTCCCCTTTCTCTGCCATCTTAAGGATGCCTTCTATCATATCCTTGTCCATTCCCTCTCCCTGACATGGGGGTCTGTATACAACACCTGTGCAGATTGTGATGCCATTTCCAGTCTCTAAGGTGTCCCATAGTGCCTCCTCTCCTCCATGTTTACTCTTTTGTTCCATTGCTTTTATCCCTTCCCTTACATAGAGAGCTACTCCTCCCCCTCTTCTACCCTCCCTGTCTCTCCTGTAGGGTGCGTACCTTGGTATGTTAGCATCCCAGTCATGGTTCTCTGTGTACCATGTTTCTGTGACTGCTATGATAGCCAGGCATCCCTCTTCCATCAAGGCCACAAGTTCAGGGAGCTTGTTGCCCAGACTATGGACATTGGGACTCATTACCCTCCATTTCTTGATGGCCTTACCCCTTTTTGTCCCATCCCTGTCCTTATTGCCTTTGTCATTTTCTCCATTTACTCCTGCCCTTCTCCCTATCAACAGCTCTATTTTGGTGTTTACCTCACTTACTACCCTGATGTTTTTTGGTGGGGAGGCTAGGACTTCCCTGCTCCTTTCCAGTGCCTCCCCACTTGGCTAGTTTAAATGCTTGCCAATGAAGCATTTAAACCTATCACCTAGGATCCTGGTTCCCCTCCTGGACAGAAGCAGACCATCATGCCAGTATAGGCCTGCATCACTACAGGTGGACCCCCAGTCCCCAATGAAGCCAAATCCCTGAGCTTTGCACCAGTTTTTCAACTACTGATTGAATCCCAGGATGTGAAGCACCCTAGCCTCATCCATGCCATATACAGCCAGCACCTCCAAGAAGGTTACCATGCATGCTACTTGTCTAAGGCTCCTCCCCAACTCCATAAACTCTTCCTGCACTGCTCTGATCCCTTTCTCAGCCAGGTCATTTGTCCCTAGGTGGACAATGACATCCAGCTCCCTCCCCTGTGCAGCTCCTCCAGTGATCCTGAGGATTTGCTCCCTGTCCCTCCAATCCATGGCACCAGGCAGGCACCTTATCTCCCTCTTCCCTTCCTCCCCCAGTTCTACTCCCCTATCAATGGATTCCCCTCCCAGGAGTTGTTTCCTTCCCCTGTGGGGTCCAATGCCACCCTCCTGTGGGTCTCCTTTGTGGAGGTTCCCAGCATCCTCCTTGGTCTCCACTGTGGGTGCCTCCGTAGAGGAACTACACTTTGCCAGAATGGCATATGAATTGTGGAGAGGTACAACTGGAGGGATGCACCTCTGTTCCACCACCGTCACCCTCCTTGAGCCCACTGTGGTCCAACCACTCCTCTTTCTTGGCAACCTCTGAGGCAACGGCCGTGGCCCTGGTGGTCCCTGGGTGGGAGAGGAGGTCCCCCAAATCCTGGCCAACTCAGCCTGGAGATGAGCAACCTTCTCCCTCAGCCCAGAGATGTGCCTGCAGATGGGACAACACTGCATCCTCCAGAATGTCTCCTGGAAGACTGCTGCTCCACAGCCCCTGCACTGCACTGAACCACTCCCATCATGTCTTATTTCTGGCCTCTTAACTGTTGTTTGGAATACTTACTCTTTCCTCTGTTTATTTTTATTTTTTTTCTCCCTACTTACTGCCTCTGTGCCCTTTAAGCTCCTGATCTTCCTGTTCTGAGACAAGAAGTTTATATTTCTCAGTAGTCTCCTTATTTGCTCAGAGTCAGACCTCCAGCAGCTGGGGGGATGGACAGCTACTCTTTTCCTTTTAGGATGGTGAGTCTTTTGTGCTCTGAGATCACTCACTTCCTGCTCCCAATCAGGAAGTTCCTGCTGTCAGTCAAATCCTGTGCCCTATAAAAGTAGAACTGGCTTGGGGGGGTGGAGGGGAGGGAGGAGGGCAATATAGTCCCAGTAGATACTGTATGTATAGTTATAACAGCAGCTCCTTCTTCTAAGTGCTCTTTGCCTTTTCTCTGGCAACAGCTATCTAGGGCAGTTTTTAAATCTGGCTTTAACCTGGCTTCCTTTTAGCTAAGCCACTCCCCCTACTTCACTGCTCTTTCTACACTTGGTTAATTGCACAGATAACAATTCCCTTCAGCCACCTGAGACAAACACCTAGATAACTGCACAGATAACAATTCACTTCAGCCAACTCAGACAAACACACTAACTTTTTGTTTTGTTTTTACCCTAAATTGAAGGTCCCAGCAGTAGAGTTCTAGTTCCTTAGTCCTAATAGATAAGTATAGTTATAACAGCAGCTCCTTCTTCTTAGTGCTCTCTGCCTGTTCTCTGGCAGAAACTATCTAAGGCAGTTTTTTTAAAATCTGGCTTCAACTCAGGAAGCAACAAGCTTAACACCATATAATGTAGCTGGCCTTCATAACTTCCAAGAAAAATTAAACACCCAATCCGGGACGGTGAACAAAACTCTTGAAATATTTTACTCACTGCTGTATGCTTCCCCATCAACACCAGATACAGAATACAGCAATCATTTTGGTACCTGGCTCTCTATGCCAAAGCTCCTTGCCAAACAGGCAGCTTTACTGGACTCCCTACTTAATGAGGGAAGAAAAGCAGAAAGCTGTATCCCATGTCAGTATTTACAAAGTTCCAGTAGACAGTGGGATGCCGGCTGATCTGTACCAATATCTCAGAAATGTGGTATGCCTGGTCTACTAGAAGGTATCCCTAGAGTGACAGGCTCACTGAATTCTATACCCCTTAATGTTGGAGCAGGTTATCATAGTACTCTCCAAAAAAGGTGATGACCCTTTCATCCCAGGCCACTATAAACCAATTTCACTCATTAATGTCAACATCAAAATTCTGGTGAAGGCCCTAGCTTCCAGTCTGGAATCCTTACTCCCCTTACTTCTCCACCCTTCCCAGGTAGGATTTGTAAGGGGCAGGCGCATCTCAGAGAACACAACAAAAGTACAGTGCTCACCTTGGAAGGTGCAAAGTAAGATTCCTTTAAGTAAACATCAGCAAAGGTACTACCCTGGAGCTTTGAGGTCACACTGCCTGTTCACCGGGGGGGGGGCGGGTCTGATGAAGAGGCAGTGTGACCTCAAAGTACTGGGGTAATAGTTTTGCTGACATTTAATTAATAAAGAAATCTTACTTTGCAACTTCCAAGGTGAGTACTGTACTTTTGTTGTGTTCTCCATGTTTTGGCCATTCAATCCAGTACCACCTGGAAGTACCTGGTAAAGTGTGATTGTCTGTGTTCAGTGCAGACTCATCGCAGGCAATCTTCCCTCACAGGTAAATCACTCAGTAAATACTACCCCCACTCCAGCCATGGAAGTTGCAATGGATATTTGACTTAGTGGGGTTAGGGTACCTTCTTAAGGCATTGGATGTAATGGGATTTGGACCCACATTTCTATCCTGGGTGCATACTATGTACATACAACCCTCAGCCAGGATCCTCACTTCTTCCTCCTCACCAGGGAAAGGCACCAGACATGGCTGCCCTCTTTTCACACTACAGTACTTTTGGTTTTAGCCATTGGACCACTTGTAATTATCATTCAGGAACACCACTCTCTGTTGGTCTCAAAAATACTGTACTAAACCCTATACTGATGACTTGTTGGTATTAATTTTGGATGCCGCAGTAGCAAACAAATCTCTTCTACACCTTTTTAAATACATTATCACAAGCCTCTGGACAAAAGGTAAACCAAACAAAACTGAAATTCTCCCCCTTAAAATCTGTCAATGCAGACCCTTTATCACCCAAGGACTAAAGTTGTCCCCTGTTGGTATTACCTTCCCTGGGATCAAAATCAACCCCATCTACAAAAAAAAAACATGTTTCTCTCCAACTTTTTGCCTCTCACATAAGCCCTTAAGGAACAAATGTGATTGCTGGAGGTAACCTCACCTTGATATAGAGGGTAAATTAGAAGCCTTACAAATTGTCAGTGCACCCAATATCTTTCATTATATTTCTCATCTCCCGGTCTCCATATCCCTGCAATGGTTTACCCAAATTCTTGCCTTGGTAGGGAATTTTCTGTGGGAGACAAACTGTCCCATTACAGCATAACTAAAGAACACACTGCAATAAAGGGCTTACATTGGCATTATAGCTGTTATTTAACTTATATGGGAGCACTGATGATCTGTTGTTTTTCCTCAACAGAGGAGAATGTCCCATTATGGGCACAAATGCAGACAACAGTGTCTGAGAGCAGGTCAGTATTTCTGTACTCTCTCTTTTCATGAAACTTATGCTACCATCTTTATATCAATGGCACAGTTCACCCATGGGGTAAGTGCAGTAAAACTCTACATGTACCCTACAACCCTATTAAATGTGCCCTGCTCTAGTGAACTCCAAACCAGTGTATTGTAGGGAAACATCTACACTGGAAAGGGTGAGTATAGCAGTATTCCCTTAGTCAAGGACCTTCTCAAACCCAGTGAGCCATATTTAGATTCATTTGAAAACTTACTGCTCAGATACAGCCTCCCACAGGGAAACTTCTGTAAGTTCCTGCAGATTAGGAGCTTACTGGCCCTGAAACTAGAAAAGATAGACTTACAAGTCCACTACCTAGAAGTCTCACAAAGGAAGTGGCATTGATAATAAAGACAAAGAAGAGAGCTTTCAAAAAGTATAAGGAAACAAAAACGGATACAGACAGAGAAGAATATAGGGCCAAGCTAAAAGAGGCCAGAAAGACAATCAGAGCTGCAAAGGCACAAACCAAGGAGAAAAGTGCTTAGGACATAAGAAAAGGCAACAAAGCTTTTTCGGGTACATCCGAGAGACAAGGAAGACCAAGAGGGGTGGGCATTGTCAACTAAAAACCAATGAGGGTTGGCACGTGGAAGAGGATGCCGAAAAGGTGGAAGTTTTGAACACATTCTTCTGCTCTTTGTTTACACACAAAGACAGTGAAAATGATCCAGCACTTGCTACAGATGAACGCCACACCCAGGAGGCAGACAATAGCCCCATTACAAAAGACAGAGTCCTACAGGAACCAAACTAATTAAAGATGGACAAAGCCATGGGTCCAGACAGAATTCATCCACGAGTCTTAAGAGAGTTCAGTGAGGAACTTGCTGTTCCACTGACCACACTCTTCAACAAATCACTGGAGAGTGGACAAGTGCCAGATGATTGGAAAAAGCCCTGTAATTTCTACAAATTGGCAGCAAGGAGGAACGGAACTACGACCTGTCAGCCTCACCTACATTGTAGGGAAGATCACGGAATCTATACTAAAGGAGAGGATAGCAGCATACCTGGAAGCCAGCGGGAAGCTTGACCCTAAACAGCATGGCTTCTCATCTGGACAATCTTGCTAAACAAACATGGTGGAATTCTTCGATTGGGTAACTAAAGTAGTAGATCAGGGCAGGGACATAGATTATTTTATATTTTGAGTTCAGTAAGACCTTTGACTCCATCCCACACAGAAGGCTCATCAACAAACTGGAGAACACAAATATAGGAAGTAAGATTGTAAACTGGGTGAGAAACTGGCAATAGGGGAGGACCCAAAAGGTTCAAGTAAATGGTGCTCTATCACAAGAAGGGAAAGTAACCAGTGGGGTCACACATGGGTTGGTGCTGGGACCAATACTTTCAACATATTCAACAGCAACATTGCAGATGAATTGGAGGGAAAGGTAAGCCTGTTTGTAGATGACACTAAACTCTGTAACAGGATGGACATGCAGAAAGGGGCCAAAAGGATGGAGTCAGACCTAAAGAAACTGGAAGCATGGTCCAGGACTTGGCAGTTGAAATCCAATGCCAAAAAATGCAAAGTTATGCACCTGGGAAGAAGAAACCCAGGGACAAATTACTCATTGGGAGATGAAATATTAGCCATCACTGACCTTGAACGAGACCTTGGAATCATGGTATCAAATGACCTGAAGGTAGGAAGGCAATGTGAAAAGGCATCACAAAAAGCCAGCAGCAGCCTAGGATGCATAGGCAGGGGTATTACAAGCAGAAAGCAAGGGGTGATAATCCCGTTGTGAGGCCTCACCTGGAATATTGTGTCCAGTTTTGGAGACTGCACCTTAAAAAGGACATAAACAGATTAGAGTTGGTGCAAAGAAGAGTTACAAAGATGGTCCAAGACCTCCACCATGAACCTCACAAGGCCAGACTTACGCAATTAAATTTGTACTCTTTGAAACAGAAAAGAGACAGGGGAGGCATGATAGAGACTTTAAATACCTCAAAGGAACCAACTCATCATAGGAGCAGAGCCTCTTCAATGAGAATAAAGAGGCATGTACCAGACGGCACAACAGATATTTGGTGGGGGGTAAATTCCAGAGCAATGTAAGAAAGTTCTTCTTCACAGAAAGAGTCATGGAGCCTTGGAACAAACTACCACAGGAGGTGGTGGAGGCAAAGATGGTTAGGGAATTCAAGCTATCTTGGGATAGGCACTGTGGGATACTAAAACAAAGAAGTATATACCAGGGGAGGAGTTAAACAAACAAACATATGGCAAAATATATGGATCCATACTTCAGGGCATGCCACTCCCCTCTGTTACCACCTGTCTGGTTACTTCTATTTGTACTTTTGATTTTTGTCAGCTCTAAATTTCTACTGTACTGAACATGTATATAAATGCTGTACCCTGCCTATCCCAGTGCCCGCTGGGCATATCATACCACCTATCTGTAAACCTGCTATTTGTATACATGACTTGTCTCCTCTAAATTATATTGTACTGCACATGTTTATGTATGTAATCATCTTTATTACTGTATCCTGTGTAACCCCTTCCCCCAGGGCGCATCTGGAATCGAGCAGTACACTGCTCAGTATGCCTTCCTGGTGAAACTCTTAAATAAATAAAGTGATCCCCATCTGCCGTCACATTCTTATGTTCTTATAGATGAGCAGAGGAAAGGCAGAAAATGTTTAACTAATGAGATGGGAATCCCTCCATAACCAATCCAACAAAGCTTGACAGAGATGACAGGAACATGTAGGCCTTATTTTATCTGGGGGAGAACTGGTCTTGTTGTTAGGGTATTGCTCAGAAGGCTTGCAGAGATAACTCCAGCCACTGTATTGAAAAAAACTTTCAACAACATTCTCCGTCAGTGGTACCATAGCCCAACTATGCTCCATTCCATGGGATGGTTTAACAATGACTGTTGCTGGAGATGTGGTTCTGACAGAGGAGAACTAATGCACATCTTATGGTCATGATCACATTCCAAACTTTTTGGCAAGGGGTACAGGTGGCATTTACTGCAGCCCACCCCTAAGCGGTTCCTCATAGGCCTCACCTATTCAGGCCTCTAACACAGTTTCCCTATTGCCCAATGGTTTATAGCTGCAAACATAGAGGCCAAGAGATGGTGATACACCACACCAGGTGTGCGTAAATCCCACAGCAACCTGAACACTGTCTTGTATTATTGCTTAAATAACTCATTCAAATTCTCAGTAATGCCCTCAGAAAGAATGTACAATAATAATACTTTCAGGATGCAAGGGTATTGATCCACCTTGTGATATGTCTTAGGACACACGTTCTAAAAATCTGGTAATCCCTGTTAAACACATCATGCACTTGGACTATGTGGAATTTTGGGTGGGTGGCATACCTCTCAACCTCCCGCCTCATGAATCAGGGACAAGGCTTAAAAAAATCAGGGACAAAGGACCAAAATCAGGGACACTTCTTCAAAATTGGAGATATTCACTCAGGAAGCTGGTAGAATAAAGGGCTTAGTGTAAAATGCATTTTCTAAGGAAGAACAAGTTTATAACTTTAATGTCTGACATTATTTTGTGCTTATAATCCCCACTGTTTGGTCACAGAAACACAATTTTTAGGAGGGACAGAGTAAAATTTTGAGGCAAAATCAGGGACGTCCCTGAAAATCAGGGACAGTTGAGAGGTATGGTGGGTGGGGGAGCAAATTCCACAGGGGAAACGCCAGCATCCAATGTGTTAATTTGCTGTAGTCCAGAAAAGAGCTGCGTTGTCTCCTGCAGTGGGAAGCGCGACTGTATGTATCGAGAGACCCTTACATAATGAATCATTAAGTCAACTGCAGCTTGTAAAAAGCACTTCATAATTGTGACGTTGAGTTGTGGGGGTGGGTATCGGGGAGATGCAGGCTCTGAGAGTACAGAAGCATTAAATTATCTACATCCTAGGCTGCCTTCCTGTTCCGTATTTCGGTATTGGGGAACCAAAAGCCTCTGGCGTTGTATATAGAGTTTTGAAGCTGGAGATCTGTATATTTCCGAACAGCATAATTTTGTATGTGCTTGTGTGTGTATATATGTAAGTATGTGTGCGTATGCGTGTGTGAGAGAGTGTGAGTGTGTGCTGCTGGTTGAAGCTTGCCTCTTTGTATTCTAGCTGCGATTCTTCCCTTACCCATTTTGAAGAAACTAGGGCACTGTTGTGCAGAGCTGCTGGATTTTAGAACACATGCTCGCTGTTCCAATGCTGATGGACCTGAAACTGACCAGGCCTGTGGCAGGTATTATGCTTAGTTCTCAGTGATCCTGGGGTCTCCTAGCCCTGCATACCAGTGCAGTTACGGAGTCCTTTTCGCCTGCTCTGAAGGTAAAGTAAAAGGCAGCGCCTGACGGACCTGTGTATTAGCTGCCCCTTTGCAGGGATTTATTCTGCAGTTTCGTTTCGGAAAAGAATCCTTACCTCCAGAGTCTCATGGGAAAATATTATATTCAGCAGCGACTTAAGAAATGGCCATCATGGTTTGATGCTAACTGAATTTTCCTATCGGACGACACTGCGGAAGATTGGAATAACAATTACATCCGATTATTTTACACGGGCGATCACTAATGGACAATTACCCAACCCTCCCGCGTGAGTATGCTAACAATGTTTCATTTAAAGAGCATAGTTCTCTTAGGCACTTCAGTATTTTTGAAATATCACAAATAGACACATACAAAATGTCTCTGGTTAGCTTTCTTGCAAAGACAGACGTTTGGCTAAGGCTGGCAGCACTGGTTTAAAGATTATGAATAAAAGTGAGCTTGTATTTTTTGCTCTGACAATGTTAGTTGGCTTTGGTTATAATGACAGACAGATGCGAGGATATTCGCTGAAAGTTAATGACTAAAAGAGAATACAGTATGCCGTTCAGTTCTGCGGTGAGGAAGGCAACGCTTCCGATCTCTAACAGGTGTACCTCAGGAATGTGCCTAGTGGGGTCTGCTCGCCAGCATGCATGCCTATTCATCATTATCCTTTTGCTAATATACCAATGAGCAGTTTTCGGGTTGTAGGGTATTAAAACTATTGAAGGAAATATTGTATTATGTACCACGTTTTATCTCTAGTACTTTGGCTGTCGATTGGGTTTTAGGCTAATTAAGTACATCTCAGGGATTATTAGTCCAATTTTTGAAATAAAGCTCTCAATCTTTGAAACGTCATTCTAACAATTTGCATATTGCAAACCTTATGTATAGAAAATTATGTTTGGAAAATAAAGCAACACAAATGATCAATATAATTTGTTTCCTAATATATACTGTAGGTAGTACACACAGACATATACATACGAATGCCGAGAATTGGAAACATCTGCGATACATTTTTGCTGCATTGAAATGTAGTCTGTCGAAATTTATTTTTTGTAACACCTGTTATAAATGAGATTTAAAAAATCCTGAACAATGTCGCATGGAATGGAATATGTTATAAAAGTTAAGGGAGAAATTATTTTGCATATGTAAATCATTTACTTTTGATATGGTATCAAATACTAGATTAAAGGCAGCTTCAGTTTGAGCCTCATGTAGCATACATTTTTACACAGGATATGCAATCTCCCGTATTTTAACGATGAAGATTTCAGGATTTCCTTCAGAGATAACCTATTAGGAAAGCAAAGGGTTAATAAATATTTGGACACTTGGCTTTGAAGAGGCCATTGCTTCCATGTCTAATTTTGTATGTAGTCTTTGATAATTAGACACTAGATACCGTATGTGAGGTAATGGGAATATAGAACATCATGCTTCAGTTCTGCTTTCTGTATGCTTGCATACTTTACCTTGACCAATCTGCAAATATGGGGAAGTCACAAAGCTGCAGGTTTTTAATAAGTGATGCTACCAGTCTGACCTTTAGATGGATTGCTATAACAGAAATATGACTTACAAAGTGTGCTATAAATTACAGTGTAAGCTTTTCATGGTGATGATACTGCTTACACTGATTGATATGGGTTGGCTGTAAATTGTTCATCATTAAATATGTACCTTTGCATTGATCCTTTGTAGCCTAGCATCCCTTTATCTAGGAATCCTGAAGTTGTCTGCCTCCTGTGCTGTTTTCTGTTTGCAAAGTAACATATGCTGTTCCCTAAATGAGACATGATGAAAAACAATAGGGTTGCCAGTTGTTGCAGTAGGGTGATTAATTGAAGTGCTTAATTGCTTCCTTAATAAGATAGCATCACAGTGTAAAACCCCATTGGTGCTGCTTTAAATTTTTAAAGTTGACTTTTACATAACTGATTCTAGGGTCTCTATGTCTTGATATAAAAATGTTATCTTGTCTAATAACTGATGGTCATTAGTACCTATTTTCTTGTACTCTGATATTTATAAATCTTCTATGCATGCCTGCTTGGAACATTTTAGTTAGGGTTGTTGCTGTAAATGCAAATAAGACTTCAGGTAACCTTTTAGTTGTATGTATTCATTTAAGCAATAATGCCTGACAGGGGTGTGTTGTGCTGGGATAATGTCACGCCTCAGGTGGTTGGGCATGAGGCCGCAGGCTGAGTGCATCCAATACCTGAGGCATGACATTATCCCAGCACAACACACACCCTGGAGAGTATTATTGCTACTGTACAATGGCTTGTTGTACTAAAGAATAAAAAAAAGTAATTTTAAAGAATGTTTTTGTTAATGTGGAAGAATATTTTTGTTTCTTAAGAGAAGATGCAAAAAAAGAGAATATCCTAGAGGTCATCTACATTTGTTCACAGTACTGAGACTAGACCCGTGATGTTGTGCTGGGATAACATCATGGATCTAGTCCCAGACTGACCAATCAGAGACCAGGATTCTTTCTTGCCATTGCATAATGTACATTTATTATTAGCATCCTCATACAAAAATATCCAAGAAGGCAGGCTCTTAAGTATTATCAGCCTACAGTTCACAAACCAGTTTACAGTAGCTATTTTCAGTGGCCAAAATAGATCCACTGATGTGCTATCCTGAGAATTTAAACCTAGATTACTCAGCCTTATGAGAGTAATACAAGCCAAAAGCATTGCCTTTGCCAAGGCACTTATTGATGTTGAAGCATTCACCTGCTTAAAAACTGTTCTTCTATTTCAGAGACTTTTCAATTTATGACAACTATTTCAATGCAGTAAAGCTGCTAATAGATTTTAGACATATTTTATTTGATATTTGTTGACAAATGCATATGTTTATGGGGTGTGAAGCCTAACATGTATGTTATAAGAAATGTAAATATGCAATCTGGGGTACAGCATTGGTACCCTGGGTCTGTTTTTCATCTGTAGAGTTTTACACTTAAAATAGTATAAAAAGTGTGTATACTCTGTACAGTACGGATACTTTAACTCCATTTATGGAGGGTTAGATATTAGCTGTCTTCATCTGGACTCAGCACCACTTGTAATTGTTTGCAGTTAACAAGATGTGTCTCACCTAGACACTGATAAATGTATCTGTGTCTAGAGCGCTCTTCAATATGGAGATAGCAAGAACAAGGTTCAAGTAATTTCATTACTGAAGACAATTGTATGTATTTTTAATGAGACAATTTTTTATGGTAATGGCACAGTAGCTTGTATCAAATAGTGGACTTTTGAATAGTTGTTCAAGAAGAAATTGAATATATGATGAATGTAGGTGTTCAGTGTAACTCATCCTGATTTCTTCCTTATTTCCTTCTGAAAAGAGCTTGTGGGACTTGCATGGTGGTTTGTATGAGTGGAATGGCAATCCTTTGTCACTATTGAGTCCCAGCACCTTTGTTTAAGTAGAAATTTAAATGCAAGAAGACTTGGGATCTTGGTTTATTCAAAGGAGGAGTCATTACTTGCAGGATACCTTCCCAAAATGGAAGAAGAAAAAGACGGGCATTTACAACACTAACGGTAATAGATCTTGGTGGGCATTTGCAGGGAACTGGAGCTAGAGCCCAACCAACACCAGTAGATGCTGTCTAGTGACAGGAAGTCACTGTAGAGATGAAGGGGGGAGGAGAACAATGGACTGAAACTGGCATAGATATGTTTTTTATATGCTTAAAACATTGTGACAGAATATGATTTCTGGCACATTCTTTTAAAATTCCACTGGTTGAGTGCTGACTGAAGCATGTACATTTCTGTCAACACTGCTACCAAATGTTACATTAGAAAATTAATGACTGGCCATGTTTCACATAGTGGGGGATGGGATGTTTCTGAGACATGGAAAAACTTGCTATATTCTTTAACTTGGTAATGTTGCCCTGGTTCTGTTTGGTTTCACTTGCCTATGGGTGCAGATCACAGCCCTCTGCTGTCCCCTTATTATGATGAATGACTATCATTTTCCCATTCAGTCATTAAAAGAAAAGAGCTAGATTAAATGCATAATAAAAATAGAAAATAAAATTAGAACTGATGTTTCAATTGTAGATCTTCTTTAGAAATAATTTATACTAATAAAAAAGTAAACATAGTTATTATTCATTGCCATGGAGTACTTCTATGTCTCAAATAGAGTATGTGCATTCCTACAACGTAAACAGAAATTTTAAGCAGCACTTGTTGTTAGTTGATTTTGCCCACTCAACTAGAAACTTAATAAACCTGAAAGCATTAGCCTACAGCAGTCTAAATTCCTGCCCCATGATATGAAGACACTTTCCACATGTTGACTGTTTTGCCTACATTTTGGAGGATGATAGCTCACATTTGGAAGAGGATAGATATGATGCAGATGGAAAAGTGACTTTGTAAGACAAAGTGATACATGCACTAATACAGATTTAACCAGCATCCATGCTAGCAATTGTCAGTTCCACTACCGCAGCCTGTATGGAAATTTAATTTTCTGTTCCATGATTTCTATCAGTAAATACAACTCTTTTGAACACTATAGACTGTGTGAGATTAACTTCTGCGCTGTCATGGGAAATTTCAGAGAGACCGCAAAACCATACTCTCACTGGCTAATATGTACTGTATTTCAGATAAAGAAGAACATTTCGTATGGATACTGTTTCTGCTGGTGCAGAGAGAAAGCTGTTATAATAGTGGATCTGCTATTTTAGGCAAAAATTATATGGTCTAAAACTATGCCAAACCTCAAATAATCCATGCTATTCACACAGACCATATACGTGGTTAGCATGAATTCTGTGGACTGTGATACAGCTCTCCTCTGTTAGAAAGCATTGATTTTACATGGTGACATTGTACTTTGAGATGGGAAGAGCTTCTACTGTAGATCCATCATGTCTATTCTCTTTGTTTCATAAGATGTGCAACCATGTACTAATTTGTAAAGGTTCTCTATCCACTCTGCTACCCAGGGTTCTTTGTTACTCCCATGGTACTGTAAGCAGAGATTTCTCCAGGCTAACCATGCAGGCCTTGTACTACTTTCGCATCTGCTGTCTCTGCTGCTAGACTGTTCTATTGTTCCATAGATTCACCACCATATGAAAAAATATGTGGCACCTGAATTAACAACATCAAGCATGTCCCAGCATCCAGATGGCAGACACCAGTCCCAAACATATCCATCTATTCAATCATGTTGCTAATACTGAGTATGTAGAAGATTGAGATCATGTCCCCTTTCAGCCTCCTTTTCTCAAACATGAACACGTTAAAGGTCATCTTAGTCTCCTCACAGCTTTTGTCTTCCATCCCCTGGTTATTGTGATGGTGCTGTCCTGTACCCTCTCAACTGGCTCAATGTCCTTTTTCTGTTGAGGAGCCTAGAACTGCACATACACAGTTCTCCAAGTTGGGACTGACAAAGACCTTGTAATGTGGCTAGATTACATCCCCATGCTCAGATTATCACCAATATTTGATGCTCCAGACATACTGTATGTTCTCTGGATGGCAGGCACAATAGGCACTGCTCATCATTCTTCAACCCATTATCTAGTATGAGTCTTTGATCCTTTTCTGCCTCAGCTGAAGTAATTGGCCACAATGTGTAGGTCTTCTCTCTGCCTCCTCCCCCAAGTGTAGCTTCTTAAATTTGGTTACATTGAATCTGTAACTCCAGGTGTTCAACCAATTACCCAGTTTGTTCAGATTTTTCTGATGTTTTTGTCTCCCTCCTCATGGGAGTCCATTAACCTGGCCAACTTAGTGTAACCTGCAAAATTTAGCTGACTGGTAGAAACCCCAGCTTCCAGACAAATAAGGAGTGTGTGTGTGTTTTAATTCCTGTCAAGCTTTAGTCTTCCTTCCTCTACTGCATCTGTCTGGTTCTCCACCCTTGGTCTGCTAGCCTTCAAATGATTCAGCTATTGGTGCCAGTATTTCTGCTTTGCCAGACCCCCTCTGTGACATGGCTGTTTTTCCCTTAGCTTAACCACTCAAGGTGGCCACTCTTCCCTTTTATATGAGACCCCACCTCACATACTCAGCAGGATAAGAGAACATTAATCCAGCTATGGCCACAGTGTGGAGGAGGGGAAGAAGTCACCTTGTTTGTGCCCATTGGACATCATTGACCCTCCATGTGGTACAATCATCTTGCCCAGTAATGGTAGATTTCCACCCACATTTGTCCCACTTTGCCTACCTGTTTGTCATGACCGCTGTTCATGACTGCCTTACAGGATGGGCCTGATGCTGCATTGTCTGTTAAAAATCTAAGGCACACCACAAGCCCTACTAGGTGCTGCTACATGAAAGGTACTTTGAAACACACCCACCCCAAGAATAATGCATCCACCTGATTGCATAGAGCTAGCCCACTGGGTGTGTTTTAAAGTACAGTAGTCAGTGTTGCAAGCTTACAGTATGTTGGCAATTTTAACACTATATAACAATGAACTGTATAACTATTTTGTCAGTGTAGCACTAGTTAAAATACATATTTTCATATAAAGATTGGTGTAGAAATATGAGGATTTTATTCAGTTCTGTTAATAGTAATGTGATGACCTTGATTTTGTTGAAATTCCAGGATGTACATACCCACTTATGTTAGTCGACAGAGGGGATGAGTATTATGAGTGCTTTACTTTCTATGAGTTCTAGTTGAAATGGCTGTAAATGGCATTGCTGTCATGTGCTCCATATTGTGTGGACTAATTCATTTTTCACACCTGAAATCAGCTGGTTCCACAAAGTTCAATATTACAGTACTTGATATTTTTGTCCACTTAATGAATGTCTTAACTAGTTTATCACTAACTAAAAAAGCAGGTAACAGTTGCTAACCCTATAAATATGCCTGTCCATGTAAAAATAGGCAATAAATGAAATGGAAGGAAGAAAACAATCCCAATGATACTGCATATTCAGAAGTGGCTGTTCTGCATATTTTTTGGAATTTAATCAACATTATGAAATGGTTAAGCAAAACTGACGGTATGTATTGGTTGAAACCAGTCACCTGGCCAGTCGAGTAGTGCAGCAGCTGTAGGGCTATGGCTTACAATGCCTGTGACCAGGGTTTGGAAACAAGTTTGGGTCATCAGAAGACCAGCCAGAGGGAGTACTGAATATCCATGAGGATGGTCTCCTACTGAGAGGCTGGGCTACTGCCATCTCTGCAGCACTGCCACCTGGGTGAATCTAAGTGGTAACACAGGGTTAGGCAGAGTGGGAGGAAGGATACTAGCTGGATGCATGACTGGTACACTGCTGTGCATGCCACTGCACTGTGGTCTTAGTGTGCTGATATCCTGGTGCCAAGTAAAACACAGAAAATTATTGACTGTGTCGGGAGAAAAGGATTAGTTGGCCCATCTAGTGTGCCCTGTTTTCCCTGCCTAATGCTACACCCGGGACTCCATTTGATCAATGGTGTCCTCCCTTCTACCTTACCACTGTTTATTTTGCCCATGCTCTGTTCCACACATGTTTGAAGCTCCCCACTGCCTAAACCCCTACTACCTCTTCTGGAAGGCTTTTCCAGATGTCCACCATCCTTTCTGTGAAGAAGTTTTTTTCTCACATCCTTCTTAAACCTGCCCTTCTCAAGTTTTGTAGCATGCCCCGGGGTTCTGGAGCTCTTCCTCATTTGAAATAGACTCCCTTCCTGTACCTTGTGGCCACAGCACCTGCAACAGTGGACCCAGGTATATCCCAGCCCCATGCCACCACCTAAGATGCTGTCCAATGATGCCATGGACATGGAATAAATTCCCTCTACCCCATTCCTGCCTGGGGAGGTATGGCCAAAACTCCATGGAGGCAGGCACCTAGGTTGGAGAACAGGTGCCCAGGTTACCTTGGGTGTGCCTGAGGAACACAGGTGCTGGAGATAGGAGGAAGCATAAACAGAAAGCAAAAAAGTCACCTGACTGTCCAGTGATATTGCTCAATGCTTAGTCATCCTGTTTATGTCATGCAAGAATCTCATCACCTATTAGTACACATTTAAAAAAAAAAAAGAAAGAAAGAAAAAGGTTGTCAGCAATTAGTATGCCACTACCACACAATCTAATAACTGTGACCATCTGATTAAAAAAAAAAACTCTGTGTGTCTTTGAAACAAACACAATTTTTAAAAAGTACTACTAGAATGCCTCTGGTATCCTCACAATGATGTGCAACTCTTTAAAAAACTACCTTACTGGAAAAACTCATTCTTGTGACCTCCACAGTTTTATTTTGAAAAAAAAAAAAAGCATGGGTTGATGCAGGGCTTGGTGTAAGCCCTGTGTCAACCTTTGAAAATTGGGATCATGATCTGACGCAATACATGGCCAATGTTTCCTATTCTCTCCCTCTTGAAATCTCCATTAAATTTTACTTGATGAACAAATTATATTCTGAACTGATACTAATCTTATGTAGGGGTGATGCCACAAAAACTGAAGATTTTAAAGGTATTTGGAATTATCAGCAACCAAGGATCAATGCAGTTTGCAGACCAGTGTTGATACTTTTTCTTTAAAGCATGTTTAGCCAATCTGTCATTTGGTAGATAACTTCATGTTACCCAGTATGCAATAATTCATGGAAACATAGAAATATAGATGATGATAGCAGAAAAAGACCAACAGTCCATCTAGTCTGCCCATATTACCCCATCATATGCTGGGACCTATTGTCTCTGTGGGATCTACGCTTATCCTATTCCCACTTTTGTTGTCCATGTCTCGAAATCCCTTATCCTGCATGTAACTACCATACCCTTAGCTATATCCCAGCTGTGTTTGAAGACATTTACAGTATGGCTAGAGCACCCACCACTTCTGCTGGCAGACAATTCCATGACTCAGGCACTCTTTCTGTAAAAATAATACTTCCTTGCATTTTAGGATAAATGCAGTAAGAGATGGAAGGGTGTGTTAAGCTATATTGCTGTATACTTCAGGTGTTGTAAGGTACTTATTCTGTGGCCTCATGCCTCATAATACACCTTGGGCTTGTGGCAATGTAACTTAATGCACACCCTGTGGTGTCTTAATTCTTACTTGTCCTCCACACTGGTTGATTATGAGATGGAGGCTTGCCAAAGAGAGCTAAACATCTTTTCAAATGCTATTTCAAATCAAATAACATGAGCAGAAGAAAAGGAAGTGCAAATACACTTTGCTTTCTAAAATAATCTTTGCGTCCCAATCTTGCTACTGTATTTCTTCTTTAGAGAAGAACATTAGGGAAAGTGAGAGTGGGGGGAGAGAGAGAGAGAGAGAGAGAGATGTGGAAACTACTGTAAACAAAAGTCCTTTTTCAGGTCATCCCCACTAGAAGGGATCATTAGACTCAATAAAATGGCACCAGCATTATTGATATTAGACTATATTTGACAGGGTTATGAACATTTCAGGTTGATATACAGGACCAGAAGGTAGAAAGTCAGAAAGTTTGTAAGCTACCTCAATTCTATTTAAAGGTAAAGTGCTCCTTTCTGTCTTTGTTTTTTTTAAATCCTTCTGTTTCCTACCCCCAGCTTACCTCCCCATCTGATGCCAGATCTTTCAGCCCAAACACTTCATTACTTCAGGCAGCAACTCTCAGTTTTCCCTCCACCATGGTCTTCAGAATGGGGGTGGGGGCACTCTGGAAACATATAACCAGATCTGTGTGAAGGTAGAAAGCAGGGCCTGAGTGTCATAACTATTATTTTGAAGCCTTCCATATTTTCTGCTATCTTTACCATCCCACCCATCCTGAGACACTGGCACTGATGGGTTCAGATATAACATGCGTGCATAGTAGTCATAGGGATCTCATCCATGGAATAAGGGGTATGGATTAGCCTTAGGCACATGAAAATATGTGCTAAGTTACTTTGTACTGATGTTGGGATAGTTACATTTTTCAGTCAAAATGATTACATTGAACAAATCTGCATGTGAGCACTTGAAAAAGGAGGAGAGCTTATTATTTCTTCTGACCCAAAAGCCTTTTGTAAATACCATTTTTGCACTTCTGCAACACAGTGCTCCGAACTACATTTTGTCTGTTACTATCAGTCTCTGTTTTTAAATGTGTCCTTTTCTTTGTCCTGACTCTAGTAAGGGGGTTTTAACTTGCAAATCCAGTAAATGCACTGCAAAACTTTGTTCAGTTAGGGTTTAACTGAACTTATAATGAATATGTTGTCTAAGACAAGGTTGCATGCTTTTGTTATAACATTCGTGTGCTTAAAGCAGCAGTACAATGTAAAAAATATTGTGCTTTTTTGACAGTTTATTCCCTATGCGCTGTTGAGCATTTCCCTGATACTCTTTCCTGCTGGCATTGTACTATCACCCTGTAATTTGTTCTGTTTCCCTTTGTTTTTGTTTACATTTCTGGCACCCACCGTGTTGAACTGGAACCCCCTCTGCTGCCAACTGCGCATGTATATAACTGGCAATACTACACAGAGACATCAGGAATGTTCAGCACAGGGTCCTGCTGCAGTAACCAAAAGACATGATGTGATGTATGGGGGAAGCGCAGTTGAAAATTAGGCAGCTACCATATTTACTGTGGATCAATACATTTTAATATCTAAAAAACTAAAAATCGATAGAAATTTTTTTTTACAGATATAGAAACCTGATCTATGGCTGCATGCATCCAGCCAAAAAGCAGAATTTTGATAATCCCTTCCTGATTAGGGAGTACTGCTGCTTTAAATAGCTGCAGAGAACTGTTATCAAGAGTGTGAGCTCCGTGATTCCTTACTTGCTGCCAGTATCATCATAAGGGTTAAGAATTGACAAGAATAGTTCAGAGTAGAGCTGCAAGTCAATTTGAGGTACATGTCAAGTACATTGATAATTAGAGATTTGCTAAATATATAGTCCTATATTTAACAGAAATGTTGCTAAGTATATAGTCCTATATTTGACAGAAATATCTCTGCTGACATACTGCATAGGGCTTTTGTAAAACAAAACAAAAAGGGACCAAATTGGTACATTTTAATTAAAATAACATTTTTGTTAGTTTCTTCCTGCTGGTTGGACATTCAGGGAAGGCAGTGCAAGGACCTAGAATATTATGGCTGTGATTCTAAATCTGTTCCTTTTTTAATGTCTATAAGTTTTGATTGTGCATGGTAAGGAAGTGGCAAGGTGATGAGAAAATGATTTGGTGTTAGTCTGGCCATTTGTAAAATGAGCCATTTATGGTGTGAAACCCGATAAGACTAGGGAACACATTTAAGTGGCTGTAAGTGGATGAAGATATCAAAAGCTCTTGGCTTTGATTACTTGAGGCCCAGTCACCTGTGGTGGAATACCTCAGGACAGCTGACAGTCTTCTGAATGGTTATGCTTATCATAATATGTCAAATAGTTAGATTACCTGGATTAAACTAGTGATTAGAAAGCTATATAAGTTAAGAGTTGATTATCAAACTAAAAAGTATTAAATTGAAGAGAGCCAAACAGCAGCAGGGTCTATCTAATGTATATTATTTCTGTGAAGTAGTAATTCATCTAAGGCACACTACAGAATTCAAGTAAATATGAATTATACTAAAATATTCTAAACTACCAAATAAATCTTCAGAGAAATGATGGACAAGCCAAATCGCTGTGGAAGTTTTCAGATGTTCACATTCACATACATGGGACAATGGAGTCGGGATTTCATCTGAAACAAGTGCAAGGTTATTGATGACATAGTCAGCAGTGTAGCTGAGCTGAAGAACAAAATGAACATGCTTACAAAGCACAGACAGTAATGAGATCATAACAGAAGAACATAAGACACTGGAAATATATGCATTGAGGGTGGGAGCAGCCAACATAATGGACTGGGATGTGAAGAAAGGGGTAACAGTCTAACGTATTATCAAATAGTTAAACACTGAAGTGGTTCACATGGGAAACCATCAAGAGATGTAAGCACACCAAGAATGGGGATATGAGAACTAGTTCAAGTCTACTGCTACCCACTGGGAACAAATGTGACCTACTGGCAGACCAGCATAATAAAGAAGAACACGAAATGGCAGATAATGTAATCCCAGTAATGCCAAGAAAGACAAAACACAAGAGACAATGGTTAAGTCTGATTCAGTCTTCAGATATACAGATAAACAAGTGTGGCAGATACACAAAGTAAATAGTGGATTCTGCTTCCTGCCAGGAGCCAGCAATAAGCACATTATGTGTTATATGTAAGGGAAACTGGATTGGAACTACTATGGGCAACTATGGGCAACCATGCCTTTTGTTCCCATACCAGCCGCAGTATGAACTGCAGCATGAACATTACTGAATGGATTCAAAAACTGTTGGAGCCCCAACAAGAGCACTTCTTGGTAGTGGTACAAGTTGGAAAAAATGACGTTAGTGGTAAGAAGAAAGATCAAATCATTAGGAACCTCAAAATGTAGGACAGAGCATTAAAGAGAGGAAAGCAGATGACTCTTTTTTTTGGGGAAAACTACCAGTCTCATATGCAGACAGAAAGTCAGGACTGAAATGATTACTGCTTAGCTTAGATGCTGGTGCAAAGAAGAAGAAGCATTCACTTTCCTTAAAAACTGGATGACATTCTGGCTCAGTAACACAATGGTATCACTACCTCTTACTATGGTAGTGAACTGGGTTTGAAAATGGACTCAGGTCATGGGGGGCTGGCTGGGTGAGGGACGATTGAATGTCCCTCAGACAGCTCTCCACCCTTGCAAAAAGGGGGTTAATGTGTTACTCCAGTCAACTACCACCTGGCAGAATCTGTGTAGCTATGAAATAGGACCATGTGGAAAAGGACCCAACACTCATATGCTGGGGCAACTATGTGGAGGTGGAGCATGTACATCGCATCATTGTATGTGTGTGGTCCCATGGGGGAAAATAGAGGGAACACCCACCTTCAACCATGACAGGATGTTGGTTCAGTCCCCTGCTAACCCTGCACAGATGGCAGACCACCGTTGACTAGATCCTGTGGCAGAGGACAGTGCAGTGAGGTAAGACCCAGGGATGTTTGGTGCTGGGACAGGGAGGATCAGTTCAGATGGGGACAAGTCAGCCAGTAGGAGTACAAAGTACTGATTGAAGAAAAGAAACTGGACAACATTTGATATGAAAAGTGATCTTTTCAAGAAAGATGGGTTACATCTGAACTGAAAAGAAAGCAAGCATCTTGGAAAATGGATTACCACAGTAATGGAGATCATAGGGGTGGAGAAGGAACTGGAAGAGGCTGTTGAAGGCAAACAGAACATGGGGGTGTTACAAGGGAGCAAAGTCCTGTCAGTCAACCTAATTCATAGGAGGTGACAAACAACACTCGTTAAGAAACACAAGATTCAGGGAAGTTGAATGACAAGAGACAAAACTGCAACTTGATGTGTTTGTACATTAAAGCCAGAAGCCTGAGAAGCAAGTTGGATGAACTGGAGACACTTGTCTGCCTAGCAGAAAAGAGAGTAATATGAACATCAGATACATGACAGAATTAAAATTACCTGTGGAAAACAGAGGTAGTCAGCTACAAACTATACAGGAAGGATAGGCCAGGCAAGAAAAGATGAGGAAAAGCATTATGTGTCAAAAGGAAATTTCTGGTAAGTAACTAAAATACAGAACCTTAGAAGAGATAAGAGCAAAACGCTCTGGCTGAAAACCTACAGTGAGTTTGGAAACACAGTCATTAGTGGCCTATGCGTAACCAAAAGGAAAACAAGGATTTCCTACTTCATGAGGTATTCTAAAAGGCAATAACCAATGGAAGTATAGTGATCATGGGAGATTTTAATCACAGAGACAAACACTGGGAGGAGGGAATTGCTAAGACTAGGATGTGTGGGACATTTTGGATATTATAGAGGACTTCTATCTGATACAGTGCACTTAACTTTCAAAACTAAAACTTCGGTGTGAGGTGCCAGCACCAAATGGCTTTGATGCAAGTGGCACCTCGAGCCAAAGTTTAGAGCAGTCCTGATTTTCAAACACAGGCTGTGCCAAAATCAGGATGCCATGCACTAAATCTACCCTGCGCCACCCTTGCAGCAGACATGTCCTTGTGCCCAGCCATAAGGGGGCTTGTGTCATGGTAGGGTTGCACCATTCCCTTATTTGGAATTCCAGAAGCCCTGCCATAGTCACAACAGGGGGCTCATGTTAGAGCAGCCAGGGGGTGGTCTAAGGGCCCTGGGCTGCTGCCTGGCAGGGCAGCTATTGAAGGTGAACTGGAAGGTAAGTAACAGGGGCAGATGGAGCCCTGGTGGTGTCATGGGGTGAGTGGGGCATGGCAGCATTGGGGGAGATGGGAGGAGGCACCCGGTGGAGGTGCCCTGTGCCCTGGCACACAGCTGATTGAGCTGGGTGGGGGTGGCACGGCCAGGCCATTATGACCCAGACTCCAGTTGACAGCAGCCCTGGCACCTACCCCACAGGAGCCACAGACCTCTAAATGCTGCAGGAGGCAGTTGGTGCTGCTTGTGGGGTGCAATTGGTGGACATGAATGTGCCCCAGGCATTGAGACATTCCCCAGGTACACAACCCCCATGTGGTGGCCTGCAGATGCCCAACTACAGTGCCAGAGACTGTGGTTTCTGTTGAGCTGGTGCTTGGGTTGCTGTCAACTGGGGTCCAGATCATCATGATCCATCCATGTGCCCCTCACCTGGCTCATTCAGCTGTGTGCCAAGTCACAGGGCACCTCTGCCAGGTGCCTCCTCATGTCCTCCTCACTGCTGCCATGCCCCCCTCAACCCTGATTGCACCACAATGGCTACATCAGACCCCAGTACCACTTTCTAGGCATAGTTAACCCCCCAATCTCCACAGGTCATCTAGTGTCCCAGCAGGTGGGGAGGGTGATGGATCCCTCCATCAAACCCTGAAGCTGCACCCAAAGTTTGGCATAACCCTATGGCTGTGGCAACTCTCGGGTCTTTGGTACAGGGACACCCATTTTTATAAAACAGGGCACAGGGTCCCTGATATACTCAGAGTTTGTTGTAGACATACATCACCATAAATTGTGGCAATCTAAAGACTGATTGAAAATCAAATGCAGTGTGTCAAAGGAACAGCTAAAGAGCATGCAACACTTGACCTGATCTTTAGAAATACTGATGATTTTCTCAGAGACAGGGACATTACAGAAACTCTGGGCAACAGAGATTATACAGTGGTAGCCAGTGACATGATACAGAATATCCAGATGTATACCATGGGAGTGCAAATACATGTGGAAGATAAAAGCTGTAATTTTCACTGGAGACATAGCTACTGTGCAAATAATGTGTTCTCTGCATAGTAGCTATGTTATTTGCATAGTAGCCATAGCCCATGTTTTTCACATGAATTGACTTCCTGTGAACAGCACATCAAATAGTGGCACTGTCACTTTAACAATAAAAGTAAACATCTCAGCTTGTTATTATTAATAAAGAGGAAAAGAAAGAAAAATCTAAAAATGAATAATTCATTTACATAATGCAGAATGTTTTTTTACCTCTAAGAGACACACTCATAAAAAGTAGGAACTCCCATGGTATACATCAATTATCCAATGAGGTAGCTTGAATATTCATGTTATCTGGTTTAAAATGTTGTTGTTATTGTCACTGTGCTTTCATGGCTGCACCATTCATGAAGTGTGCAATAGCAGCAACATTCCAAACCAGATAACATTCATATTTGAAGATACCTCATGATATAATCCTTATGTCATAGTATATCACAGGAAATCCCAATCCATTTCAATTGGATTTCTGTGATAATTCAAGCTATATACAAATATATAGTGAACCTTGTCACTGGCTACCACTGTAACATTATTCAAGTCACCACTGGAAAAACAGGGGCAGAATGAAGAAAGGGAAAAACGCTGCTTCTGCACAAGATGGATTTTGGAAAAATTAGGACGCTTACAGCACATGCACTTTGAGAAAGCATGTTTTTGGGCTGAAGTGTTCAGCAACAATGGAACACCCTCAGAATATATCTAGATACTATAGCTTAGAGCAAGAACATATTCCACAAAAAAGAAAGTCTGAAAATAGGTGTAAACCTGTATGGATGGTGAAGGAGGTATTCAACAATATCAGTGAAAAAAGGCATACAAGATGAGAAAATTGTGAGACCCCAATGAAAATGAACAGATCTACACAGTCAAGCTCAAAGATTGCAAACATAGAATGGGGGGGGGGGCAAAACAAATGGCAGAAGAATGAATAGATATCACTCAGAGTCAAATCCAAAAAAAAAGTTATTGATGGAACGAGGAAAACACCTATGAATGGCAGACCACTGGAGGATCAGGGAAATGGTGACATAATCACTTCAAGGGGGGGAACAGATGGCTGAATGCTAATGTGTAATTTTACATCAGTATTCACAGAAGAAATACTGATGATGAGATGATACTAGGTAGTAAAAGGTTGTTCGCAAGGAATTAACAGAATACACCACAGGATGTCTGTGACACCCAAAGTCACTGAAACAATGCTGAAAAGGGTAAACATCAACAGGGCAAAGAGGCCTGATGTATTGTGCCCAATATTCTAAAGTAACCATTCAAGGAATTATTTATTCCATTCACAATATTATTCGATGAATCATTGAGGACTGCATTTGTGCCTGAGGACTAGGGTGTGGCCCACGTGATACCAATATTTAAATGACATTCAAATTATGAAAAGAGGAAGAATCAAAGGAAAACATCATGATGAACTGCATCACAGATCAAAGTGCTGAACACTTGGAATAGGATTCTAGGACAAGTGGTGTTGGCTGACACAGTTTTGAACTTCAGGCTTAAACAAGATAAGTACCATAAAGAGAAGGCAGTGAAAGGGAATGCCCACTGAGTTGGTGTGGGAGCAAAAATTGTGTCTTCTTCTTTCCTAAATTTGTATGTCTATAATTTTCTTTTCATTGGCATTAAATCAGATTATGAAATAACTAATAAAACAACCATCTAATCCTCTCCCTCACACTATAAATATCATCTCTCCATTACTCAAACTCATAGAAATTTGTGTTCCTCTGATCCAAATGGGGACTGTTATGTATTATAATTGCCACTTATGGTGAACCATGGGAGATCATGTAGCTCCCAGGACAATTGCATCCCCTTAAGAAACTTTATAGCCCCATCACATTCAATAGAAATACCCAAACTCCTATACCCCTCTACTCATCCCACCCCTGCCAAATCAAGCACCTAAGCTCTATCGCAATATACCACCGCCGATCTTCTCATCTTTCTTTCTGACTATCTTATGGTGTCTGAGGTCTGCTATTCAGCTACCCTATGCCTTGTCTGTTCTTTTGACCAGGGGAAATGTGTGATGATAAAAAGGTATGATAAACACAGCCTTTTCCAGTGATCCAGTTTGTTGCTGGCCAGGGGAACTGCTACCACACGAGAAACCACTTACCATCAGATTTAAAAGTTATTAACATTTTTAGAATGTAGACACTGGCCTTCATGAAAATAATGAAAAAAAAAAAAACTTTGCCATAATCAAGACTGTTAACCTCCAGCTACACCTCATTTATGTATCACCCAGCATTTGCAGATTCGTGGTTGGATGGGCAGACACTTACCATGTAGAACAAATCATGGATCAGTCTTTGGCAAGGCCAACTGTGCCAAAAATGCAAAGACCCACTCAGGTGGAACTGGAGGCTCAGTGATATACAGCTAAACAGAAAATAGTAAATCAACATACGCACCCTCCTACACAAGGTACACTGTCCAGGCAGGAATGATATCCAGAAACCAAAGCATTTTATTCAGAATTCATAATCCATTACAAGCATAAAGTGCAGAGTGCTAGTGCAAATAATTCAAACAACGACAAACGTGGGGAGCAGCAGATCACCTGACATTTCACCATTTGCTGGCTTTATCAAAGGTAATACCCTCTAATGTCTAGGGTCTTATATAGCAGCTAAAGTCATGTTCATGTGATACATAGAGTAGGAATGATTATTAAAATGATTATTAAATGTTGAATCTGTGAAAGAGTATGAAAGAACTCCTCAATTAAAGAAAACACAATTATGCATTATATAGTCTTTGAGACATGTTTATTGCCTAATTATTTTCTCAAGATGTTATGTATAATTGTTTAAATTATAGTTGCAAATTGTTGTTCATTATAAGTAAAAACTTTTGAGATTTCTATTCTATGTATATATCAAGGTATGTATATATATATATATATATATATATATATATGCATACATACCTTGATATATGAATGATTAAGGAAGTCACTAAAAGGTTTTTTACTTACTTGATGGTTTTTACTTGGCTTGAAATATATAGGCAGCAGTTTTAAATTAAACAGTGCCATATGTAGGAAGGTAATTTGCATTAGCCAGTGATAATGACAAGTTTCTTGGAACACTGTGTGTATAGTTTATGCTTTCTTTTATTGAGGGGAGTTTCTTAAACACTGTTTCAGCACATTAAAAATAATTCCCACTATGTTTGGTATGTGTGTATTACATGAACATGACTTTAGCTGCTATATAAGACTCCAGACATTAGAGGTCACTGCCTTTGATAAAGCCAGCAATAGGTGAAATTTCAGGTGGTCTGTCGCTTCCCACATCCATGGTTGTTTGGATTCTTTGCACTAGCACTCTACACTTTATGCTTATAATGGATTGTGAATTCTGAATAAAACACTTTGGTTTTTGGATATCCTTCCTGCCGGGACAGTGTACTTTGTGTAGGAGAGTGAGTGATATGATTTACTATTGCCAACTGTGCCACCTGTGCAAACTGTAAACAACAGAATTGTTATGTGACAGAAGCCTTTTTATTTCTGGTATTTGTTATAGGTACAAGTGGAGTGGTTAGTCTCGATCAGGGTAGAACCAGGTTTTCAGTGAGGGGTAAGTGACTGGAAACACATTTGGACAAACAATACAAATAAAGGTTGGCACTATGGAGATCTGCAAACTGGCTCATTCTAAATACTCAACCTGTACTGTAGCAGTACTATGGGGTACAAAGCTGAGGTGCTACCTTTGTGTAAAATGTTATAACCCCTGTCATTGAGTCCAGTACCTGATGGTTATCTGCATTACTACTGAAGAGCCAGGGGCACTGTAAAAATTATCCTGGTCAATATTTACTTGTTTAACATAACATACATGTTCTGCAATCCTCCACCGCTGTGCTTGGGATTTTACATAAAATATATTGTACTGTTCTAATAACAGAACAGACTTAGGGTTCTACTTGTCTATCCCTCTTGCCTCAGTTTGAGAATGGACACACAGCCAAACTTTTCAAGTGGAATGCTTCCCCTACTCATGCTGATATACACGCAATGTAATTGTCCCTCAGGAATTTAATATTGCTTTGAAAGCCTGATCGGTAATAGCTTCCACAGCCTCACTGGTAGACTATTCTACATGATAACCACCCTCTGTGTAAATTCATGTTTTCTAAAGTTTCCCCTCATCCTCCCCAATTCCACCACCCTCAGTTTGAGTACAAGTTCTCCGAATCTGTGCCCACCAATTCAGACATCTGTGTATACAACACCCTGTCTATTCCTTTTAGTATTCAAGACATCATTATTATGCACCCTTTCAACCTTCTCTAGATTGAATCATCTGAGTAAGCAGTCTCTCCTTTTACCTTTTGCCTACTAAGCTGCTAACCTTCTTGGTGGTCCTGTACAATGCCCTCTCAGTTTCTTAAATGTATTTTCTGGAGGGTAACCAAGATGATCCTGGAACAGAAAGACAGGACATATGACAAAAGGTTAGCATACCTGAACATGTACACACTTGAGTGAAAAGGAGAAGAGGGGATATGACTAAAATATACAAATGGTTCCCTGGGTTAAAGAAAGTGGATAATGAGGAAGTGTTTAGACTGAATGGGAACACTAGCATCAGGGACAACTCCATGAAGCTGATGGGGGTGGGGGATAGTTTAAGAAAGATATCAAGAAGTACTTTTTCATGGAGAGGGTGGTGGAATGGTGCAACAGGCTACCAGTGGAGGTAGTCTGCATGAAATCATTGGGAGAATTCTAAAGAGGGTGGGACAGATACAAGGGGTTGGCAAAGACCATACTAGGAAAGGGAAGAGGAAGGGGGAATAAGGAGTCTCTAGGTAGCTCTCCTTCAGGTTTAGTTGCATAGGAATGAGCAGACTAGATGGGCAACCGGCCTTCCTCTGCTGACAGATTCTGTGTTTCTATGTACTGAAGTTACCAGAATTGGAAGCAGTTCTTTGAGTGTGGGCCAACCAAGGCCTTGTACAGGAAGAGGACCACCTCCCTTGACCAGCAGTAACTTAAGAGATCAAATATTTTAGGCACATCAAATTGGAGAATCCATAAAAGAAGGTAAGGTTGTATGTTAAAAATATTTTCTAAAGTACTGAAACATTGGTATTGTAGAAGTAAATGTGTACTAAAGTATACAGATAGATAAACAATAACACCTTTATACTATGCTGTACAAATATGACCATAAGCCACAACCTAAAATTCTGAAAATGAACAGTGTATTTCAAATATTGATTGTGTTATATTTATTATTTTCATTATAAGGGGCTAAAGAGCCACTGTAATGTTACAGAAGGGAATTTCATTTTCTGCACAGTTTTTTGTAGGTGTCATGTCAAATGGAAGTGTTAACCTAGTTAAAAACCAAAACAACATTAAGGGATTGTTCCACAAGGCACTCCTGGAAGCAGTCCAAGCCTTACACTGTGAAAGCAAAGGTGACCTTAGAACTGCATCTGTGTTTCTGAAAAAGTATCACTAACTGATACCCCAGGAGAGTTTTAGGGGCTTTGTAAGGAATGCTGTCTAATGAAAATGAGAGCAATGCCAAATGAAACAGAAATCATATTTGCTTTAGGGATATAATACCAGCACTTACCTTCATGGCTGTTTATATCATGCTCTGAGCTCTGAGATGGTTTGTGATAGTATAATGCTGATGACATTAGGCTCACTTTTATTTTTTTGGCAGGGCTCCCTCACCAGGTATCTGCCCTGGTGACGGCCCTGGTCTTCCACCTGCTGTCAATACCGCGATCCCCTGGTCACCTCCAGCTTTCCCCCTGAAGGGCCGGGCCATAGAGCTGGGGCCCTTATCCAGCTCCCGTGGAACTAATATCTAGTTGGGGGATCCAGTGACACAAGCTAATTGAAGCCCAGGGAGGGCTTCATAGAGGCAAGAGGACCCTTGCATTTTTCTCCTGATTTTTTTTGCCTCAGAGAGTTGGATGGGCAATGATGTCAACACACTGACGTGCAGACGTGCACTGGTTCTCTCTCCCCTAAGGTAGATGCCCACAGCCTGCCAAACACCCAGCCTCCGCTGGGTGTCAGTGCTGTGTGGCGCATATCCCTCACCTACCCTGAAGGAAGGAGAGCTGTCACAGGATGCTCAATCCTTCCTTCCCCCTGCCAGCCCACAGCGGTCCGAGTCCATTCCCGAACCTGGGTCGCTGGCGCAGCACGAGGTGTGGCATCCAGTGCCTCAACCGTCAGCATCACCGGGCCGGCCATTAGGTTCACTTTTAAAGGGAATCCACACCATTATCTATATAAAAGACAAAGAACTTCTGTGCGCAAATACTGAGGCAAGGGTTACCCCCAAAGGGCATTTGGCTGGGAAGCCAAGTTTCAAGAAAATACAAAATCACACATGCCTACACAATGCAAAGCATCATGGGCTGCATATGCAAATCACCACAGAATGTTATGCTGGTTCAACTTTAAGCAGAATTGTTTGGTGCCAAAAGGCCTCTCACACAGTTTGGAAAGGGTGCTAACAGATGACATAGACACGTGTTTCGTCTTACCAGGACTCATCAGTATGCCTCGTCTGTTTGACACCCCAGTGGAATGAACCAGCTACCCTAAGATGGTCTGTCTGGGTTATGTTGTGGTGAACCCATTAAAATAAAAAAATTATTTAAAAAAACAAAGAACCTCTGTGCGCAAACACTGAGGCTAGGGTTACCCCAAAGGGCATTTGGCTGGGAAACCAAGTTTCAAGAAAATACAAAATCACACATGCCTACACAATGCAAAGCATCATGGGCTGCATATGCAAATCACCACAGAATGTTATGCTATATGATTATTGTAAAAGTTACTCTATAGGTTCAAAATGTACACTGCTGGGTTATACTTAGCAAATGTCTTCAGTATAATAGAAAAATACTTCTAAAATTGGCATGTGGAGGCATCCATTTTATGGACAGGAAAGATGTTGAGTTGATGTCACTGCCTCACCATCCCTAACAGTGTGCACTGAAGCAGGTTAAAACAAACTGCTCCTACAGACAGGAACCATGTCAAATTGTGAGGGAAAGCCATGGATTCTTTCTTACTCAATGCCAAACATACAATCAAAGGTTTTCTTCACAGGATAATAGGTCCCCAATCAGCACAGCTAAACTGCTCTCAATTCATACTATTAAGACTGGTGAGGAAGTGACCTCATCACAACAGTACTCCTGTCCACAGAGTGAATGCTTCCACATCCTGGTTTAAAAGTATTTTTCAGTAATTTAGTAAAATCATTTGCTAACTGTATCCTAGCAAACCAATTTATGGATCACTATAGTAACCGTTTTTTTTTTTATAAGAACAATTTTTATTGATGTTTTATCAGTAACAAGTCAAGAAAAACATCTATCACATAGACAAAAAAAAATATATGCATAACTAGCAAACAGACAGTAATAACATGACATATCAGAGATGGGGCTAGGAGAACTCTATAAAACTCCAACTGACTGTATAACATCATACAATGATAAGCATCTTAACAATGAAAGAAAGAAAAAGAAAAATAATAGTGATCTTATAGAACTAGAAAAACAGTAATCACCATGGCAACACCCTTGACAAAGATAATACTAGCCTAAACACTCACCCCCAGTCTACTCAACCATGGCGCCCAAATTATTTGGAATTTAGATAATGCATCCCTTCACCAATACAGAACTTGTTGGTAGGATGCCGATTTAGTAACTGCCAGGGTCCATTGAGTCATTGATGGAATACTGGACATATACCCCTTTATCAGAATTAAATATTTAGCTTCTTATTCTGCAGTATAAAAAAAGGGGCTTATACTTTTAAGTGTCTAAGGGAAGCATATGCAAATTGCTCAGGAGCCAAAATCTAGGTGTTCATGGTAAAGAGATGCGTAGATCCTGTTCTGTTTGGATCATAATATTCTGCCACCACTTTGTAAGCAGTTTACACCCCCATAAGATATGAAAAAGGGTCCCAGTTTCCTGTTTACAACTCCAGCATTCATTGTAAAGAGACAAACCCATCTGCTCCAATTTATCTGGGGTTCTGCACCACGAGCTAAAAATTTTGTTTTGAAGTAACTGTAAGTTTGGATCCGGGGAAGCTCTATGAGCTTCAGACCAGCACCTGGACCACGAGCCCTCATCAAAAAGTTCTTGTAATTCTACTTCCCATTGTCCATTCTGGGAATTCCAATTTGAAAGCTGTGTATTCATCAAAACTGCATAAAAGACGCTCATGTGCCCTCTAGGCAGCACAAGTCCCTTTTCCAAACTCTTTGTAAGCTTTGTGTGCTGAAAAAAGTGGTCCTTAGTAAACCAAGGGACAAAGTATGGTGAATCTGAAAAAAGTTCCATAAATCCCGAGGAGTAACTAAAAATCCATTTGTAGCTTTTGAGAGGATTTAAGTAACTCCGATCCTGTGTCAATCAGATTACCTATGCTCTTAATCCCCATGGCATCCCAGGAGTGCCAATTTACCTGCCCCCCATTTGGATGTGGGGATTATTCCACAAGGGCTCCAGAGGTCCAAGATAGTTGCATTCCACTGAAGCATCCTCACTGCACTATTCCATGCCTGTATAATAAATATAATAGGAAGGGTGGGGTGGCAAGTTCCAGATAGGGGATCCCTCAAGGCTTTTGTTAGCGGGATAGTCCCTAATAGGGATTGTTCAATCTCAACCTGCAAAGGTGCTGATGGCAAAGAAGGGTTGAACCATCATAGGGATTGCTTAAGGCCAAAACTAATATGGTAAGCCCATAGCCAGGGCAAGTTCCAGCACCCCTTCACTACCGGTTCATAAAGAGTCCTTCTACCAATATGCAACAGTTTCCCTTCCCATATAAAATCGGACATAATCTATCAATTTTATTCCAAAGACCAGAAGGAATAGGTAAGACTAAATTGGATAAACAGAAGAAAAATGTAGCGAATGCAATTAACTTAATAGCCACTACCATTCGTGGAATAGTTAAATGTAATTTAACCCATCTATTCATGTCCATGGCCAATTAATGTAATAATACCTTTATATTATGAATGCACATATTCTGGAGATAAGTGTATACTGAGGTACCGGATACCTGATGGGGCCCACTTGATTTTTGAGGTACCTAAAAGCACTCAGTTAGGGTCAGCTTTGTAGAGAGGCAGAAGTTCAGTGTTATTCCAATTTACCCGCAGGCCAGATATAGCACTAAACACTTCTAAAACATCCCAAGCTATAGATAAAGAGGACTCTACATATGACAACGTAAGGAGAAGGTCATGCGCATAAAATAATGTGAATGACCTATCGTCTACTCTGATGCCACAGATATTCAGATGTTGCTGAAGAGCCATATGTAAAAGTTCAATGACCAGCAAGAACAACAGGAGGCTAAGGGGCAACCCTGTCTAGTACCACGAAATAGGGAAAAGGGTTCAGATAATATACCATTAGCTAGCACCCGTGCTTTCGGTGAAAAATATCACATTTCAATCCAATCTTGAAAAATTGTCTCAGTGCCAGATTCTTTAAGGACACAAAACAAGTAATTGATTCAAATTAAATGCCTTCTCAGCAACTATGGCTATGAATGCAGTAGTCTCAGGTCCCCTGGTGGCACATTGATTAGATTCAGGATTGTCCGAAGATTGTCATTCCCTTGTCACCCTGCATGAAGCCTGCTTGAGATTTATGAATTAAAATGTGAAGAACTTTCACTAAACGGGTAGCCAGTATTTTAGTTAAGATTTTAAAGACAACTTTTAATAAGGAAATAGGCCTATAATTAGCACACTTAGTAGGGTCTTTAGTAGGTTTGGACAGGACAACAATAGTGGCCTCCTACATTGTGGGTGGGAAACTTCCTACTTCCTTAATGGACCTATATAAATCCAAAAGCTTGGGAGATAATAGCAGTTCAAAGACCTGGTAAAAGTCAGAACTCAGCCTGTCTGCAGGGGGCTCTACCAGAGTCTAAACTATTAATAGCCACTGTGATTTCTGACAATGTAATATCCTTGTCCAGCACTTGGGCTATCTCTGGTGTAAATTTAGGGAGGGACAGCCATGAAAAAAAAAAGAGGCATAGTCCTCAAGGGAAGGGGAGATAGAGGACTTACAAAGAGAGGAATAATATTCTCAAAACATGGCACTCATCCATACAGGGTCTAAAATAATTTCACTGTCCTCTGTCTTAAGATATGAAATTTGGGCCTCTGCGGTTTTACACTTCAGCTTGTATGCCGAAAGCTTTCCAGCTTTTTTCCCAGATTCCCAATAACCTTGTTTCATAAAAAATAAAGCTCTACCTGCTTGCTGGTGGTAAATAGTAGATAAATGGTACTTATGTGCTGCAATCTACTGTACCCAAGGATGCTGGTCCCCAACTCTCGATATATGGCTATTTCTAACCATTTTATCTGCATGGTAAGGTCAGCAGTCTCCTGCTTCCTAAGCTTGTTCTCGACCTTGGATAACAACCTTAAATGCCTCCCAAAGTGTCAAAGGAGAGACATCTGGAGTGGAATTTGCTTCAAAATAAAAAGTTATCTCCTAAGTGAGCCAATTGCTAAAATCTTTTGCATGGAGCAAAGCAGGATTAACCCACCATTGAGGGGATTTAGCAATACCACCATGGGGAACCAAACCAAACCAACTGGGGCATGATCTAATAAAGTTATGGGTAAAATGGCTATATTAATTATATCCAAAAGCATGTGAGAGCTGCATAACACATTATCTAATCTACTACATGTTTGAAACCTTGATGACCTAAAATTATAATCCCTAGTATCAGGATAATGGATTCTCCAGCAGTCAGCCAAATGAAATTCCGAATACAGAAGTTCAACTGCATTTCTAGAATGCATATGAGAGGAGGTTCCCCTTTCCAGAGGGGTTCCATTCAAAAAAGGGTCTAAAAGAAAAGAAAATCACCACCAGTTATAACAGTCATGGGTGGGTTATACCAATCTGCAATGGCTTGAGCTACCTGGGAAAAGAAATATGGTGCATCCACATTAGGGACATACAGGTTTACAAAAAGGACCTGCATGCCCCCAGTTTGTCCATAAGGAGAATCCAGCATCCTAAATTATCTCTGGAGACCTTCTCCACTATTACAGGGCAGCCTTTCCTCACCAACATTGACACATTCCTCTTCTTGGAGGAGTAAGTGCTGGAGAAATATTGGACTACTCACCCACCAAGAAGTTTTCCTGCTTTTTTTCAAGTAGGTGGGTTTCTTGCAAAAAAACAATATCACATTTACAGTACAAGTCGCATTAAACTGTCCCGCCAATAAGTTGGCTTAGTATTGTTTTTTACAGTTGGCAATGCATTGGCAACTCATACTGCATTATTTTCCAACACTTAATGAGCTCAAGAGCAATGTTTATAAAATGTTTTTGGTACTCAATTGGCATTCACCTTAAGCCCAATCACAATGCCATGCAAAACTGAGTTGTAGCTCTTAAGAAACAGTCTGTGCAAGGTTTTGTACTAAATCCAGCAACACTTATGCAACTCAATCAGAAATGCTAAAGCAACTCATTGACAGAACAGTTTAATGTGATTTGTACTGTACGTGTACCTAGCTATGATAACATTTTCCTTTTTTTGATGGGGTGATTCATACCTTGAACATTCCATGTTAGTACCTTTACGCTAGCTGTTTAACATTCTATAACTGACCTGCCTGAATAATAAACATAGCCTAAACCAAGAAAAAGTAACTATCTGTATAACGCTATCAGGGTGTCACCATGGTGTATATTCAACATAAGCAAAGTGTAGAGAAAAGCACTCACATTTAGTCGAAAATTATTAATATAAAACCTCCATAAAGTTTTCCTCACAAGACATATCCTATCTAACCATGGATTGAGTCTCTGTCTCCAAACATACACTACAAATCTAAAAATTACTGTACCAGAAATAATATTAACTCTAGAGCAGAAGCCTAATTGGACTGCTCCACAAAAAGTACCTATGACTTTCAAAAGAAACAGTAGTAATAACATTACCAAAACTTCCAAATAGGGCTCTCCTCCTTTTCCCCATAACCCTATATGGGATAAAAGTAACAAATAGCTATCCCTTTTCCACCACCAAACCCTAAGTAGCAAGAGAAGCAGGAAGAGAGGGACCCATGACCACATAACACCTAGGTCCTCCCACTCTCCAGCAGACACTAACAATAGATTCCCTCTCCTCAGAAAACTTCAGTGTGCTACTCAGCCTGCAAATCACCAACTGCAGCTAAAACAAAAAGTGTACCTCTAATGTGACTATTATGGAGGTCCCCACCCTAGCTCCCCATCTAGATACCTATTTATACAACTTTATGTGCTCCCAGATAGTGACATGTCGTACCTTGGGTGATGTATCATATATATCCAAATAACTGATATACCAGTAGGGAGCTAGAATAAACAAATATTAAAATAAGTATAGCAAATTGCAGTCACACCCCAACCAGCAATTCAACTCAGTACATCTAAAACAACTCAGTAATCTTATTTATCAGCTACTAATGAAATAAAAAATATAGAGGTCAACCCTGGTACCCATTTTAGAAAATGGCAATATCTCTTAGAAAAAAAAAACTACAATGTCCTGAAGAATTACATCCTCTGTAAATCCTCCACAACCAAGGTCATTGGTCTGAGTGGTTTCCTGCCAGACAGCAAGCCAATATGGCAATAAAATACCATCATAAACAATACCTTGGTCATTCAGTCTGCAGTTTGAGCCACATCCGTTGATACCTTAGGTAGCTCTGAATCCACACAACAGGAGTCATCACTGTGCACATTTAAAGGAGTTGGATCCACAAAGGTAATAGCAGGACTAGTTGAATCTCCATAAACTGATGCCAGCAGCTCGTCCACCTCAAAATCAGCCCAGTCCATTCCTGAAGGTTGAGAATGCTCCTTCTCGGAAGTTGGTGATCTCCTAGAATGTTTCAGATTTGGATCCAGCTACCACCCCATGGGGCTGGGGGTGAAGACAGCTGTGAATTTTGCTGGTGCCTTGGTGAACATGCATCAGCCAAATCAGCAGATTGTAGTAAACAATTAGGACCAGCCACATGAGAAGTGTCCCTTTGGCATTTCCACTTTGGTGGTCGGTCTGAGTCTCCTTTACATTGATTAGAGGGGTGTAACTGAGAGGCTTGGAGAAAGGCACTTACAGAGGAGCCACACTGGGGAGACTGGTACCCATTTCTGCGATCTAACTCACTAGGTTGATTAAGAGGGATGGCCCAAGGAGAGTGGCTTGAGCTCATTTCCACTGAAGCAGCAGCTCTTGCCTTAATATCCTGCATGAGCCTCTGAGCTGCTAATGGACAGTCAAATTTAGTCCATTGGCCATCCCAAAAAACAGATAGGATTGTAGGATATTTCATAACATATTCAATTTTACATTGAGCAAATTCTTTCCTCACAATGGCAAAGCCTTTCCAACATATGGCCACCTCTTTCAAGAGGTCTTGAAAAAAAAATGAATAGTGTCCATTCCATTTAATAGGACCCTTTTCATGAGATAACTTGAGGATTTGCTCTTTAATAGAGAACAGGAGAAAATACGCTAGAATTGGGTGCAGGGGCATTCCTGTGGACAGCCTCAGTCCTAGATACCTATGAGCCCACTCAGTTTCAAGAGGATGATCCCAATAGAAATCCAAGGCTTGCAGGATCAATTGCTGAAGAAAATCAACCATGTTGGCTCCCTTGGCTCTTTCCAGGACTTCAATAATCTGAGTCCGACTCCACTTTAAGCATGAACAGCTCAGAGTCCACTATTCGCAGCTCTGACACTTCCATCTATTCCCCAAGTTGTGAAACAGAAGCCTTTATGTTTGGGATATACATTGTGAGAGCTTGCAACTTAGCCTTTATTTCAAGTAAAATTGGCCCAATCCACCACCTCGTGTGTTTCCAATGTAGCCATGGCTGCCATTTAAAAGAGGAGTTGCGCAGTCCAGTTAGGAGAAACCAGCCTTTCCAATATTCAAACTTCACACCAAAGGGGAGCACAGGTGGGTTGCAATTTACCGATACTGATTAAAAGTGAAGAGAAGCCAAAATAATGGGAGCAAATTGCCAGAGAATGTAGCTACTTAGTGGAGCTCGCAACCTAAGCAGCCATTAGGTTAGCCAGCCATGCATGCGCCGCCCCCGACAATGGTAATTGTTGAAATAATTTTATAGGGAATTGCACACATTCCCTTTAAACAGTGCTGGCTTCAGAACTAAAATTTTGCTGACAATTTCAAGAGTGAAATTTACACAGACTGCTGTATGGATTTTCATATTATATTTATACCTAAGCAATAAGAGAGAGTGTGTGTGTCACAACACACACCCAGCAGCGTAGTGAGGCACGATGTGCCTGCAAAGTGCCTTCAGCCCCTTGGCATATATTGCGACAGTACAACATAAAAACCCCAATGTGTCTTACTGCACTTATAAAATAGGTTTTACCGAAAGAGTTTTTTCAATACTTTTTATATGATTTAAATATATAGAACTGTATGTTTAAAAATATATATTGTATATATAAAATATTTGATACTGCTTATGACAAGTTAACAAGATGTACTATGGAAGAAATGGCTGCCCTTTGAATTTACACAGTTCCATAAGTTGGCAAAAAGATTTCTTCTATGTAATATGTCCTGGTTGGCAGGATTCATTTTACTTGTGCATTGTGCCCCCACAATGCATGGGTCCCAGCCAATCAGATGCAGCATTTTTCCTACCCATTTTACAAATATGATTACTGCATAACAAATGTAATTTAAATAAAAGTGCAATTAATGCATACACTGTTGCATAACTAAAAGAAAATGTGATTCATGTTCAATGATGAGGGGTTTAATTTTCCAAATGTGGTCATCTGTATAGGCATTCCACAAATTAGGGGTTACATAATTGTGCACTGACCACTTTTTGCTAAGAGGTAAAATTTACTTGTGCTAAACCAATGGGAGGAGCTGATTATCTATTGCACAGTTACTCATCCAAGTCTAGAAATCCATCTGCTCACAAATCACAACAGTTTGCAGATGGAAACAGTGGAAGAATATAAATGCCCAGTTTGGACGCTGTGTAATTAGTAAGATCAACAATGTTTAATGCATTTTTGTTCAATCCCATACTATTAAGCACAATAGTAAGGAACTAGCTACATGCATTTATAAAGAAATGGGGAGGAAATTCTTAAGTCTGGTTGGGGATGGACTAAACCAGTTCTAAAACAAAAGATCCATTAGAATTAGGCCTGTTCAAAGAACTGAATAGAACACCCCTTTACAGGGGATGTCCCCTCAACCTAGTTTCTGTATACCTGTGTAATTTGTAGGCATGAACAATGATTCCCTCTCTTGCATCCCCCTAATTTCATCCAAATATAAATATAAATGAGGTTACTTCACTCTGTTTTGCCCCAGTGTGAAAACCTGGTTGTCTCCATTGCAAAAGTCATGACCCCACTCATGCATGGCATAATGGGAGTTGATGATACACATATGCACACCAACAGAAGTTATACTCTCAGCCAGTTCTGTTACATGTCTTGTGACATCCCTGTATTCTCGAAAAACATGTTTTCTAACTCAGACACACTTTAAGCTACAGAAAACAGCAGGGCACTTACTATGCCTTGAAAAGTTTCATGGTCAGCATAACTCAAGAACACAGGGACTGCAGAGGACAGCAACAAAACTGACTAATACAATATAACTACTGCAGGCTTTAACACTAAAATATAATAAAATCCCAGGATGCCTTACATGAGTCTGGTCATGACCTTTGTGTTGGAGTCAAGCAGGTTTAAACGTAATACTTAAGTACCATCATTTACATCTAAATCTGATGAAACTAGGAGGAAGCAATAGAGGCAATCATTGCTCATGCCTACAAACTACACAGGTAAACAGAATAAAAGGCTGAGGGGATCTTTCCTTTAAGAAGAAGACTGTATGATTTGGAAAGCAAATGATTAAAGCAACAGTGCAACAAAAAATGTTTTTCTAAAAATCTAGTTTCAGCTACCCTTAATAAAAACATTAGCATAGTTGTCAAATTGTTTTTTCTAGGTACTTCTTATGACGCACACTATGATCCAGATTCACAAAATGACATGGGATAGTCCAAAATCACAAATTACAGACTGGACGTACCATCTCCTGCAGCTTCGGAGATTTATATTTTCAGTCCACAGTAGCTGTAGGAGATGTTACCCCTGGTCCCACCAGGCATAACATTTTTCCACAGCTGTGGGTAAAAAACACCCACAAGCTGCCATACATCATGGAGCCAGTCATAAACCAGCTCCACCCTTGCGAATACTGCAGATGCTGGAAAAACTACAGCTCTGCTAGTGGCAACCCTCTTGCGCTGTTTTTTTTCCCACAGCTGCGGGGTTTTTGGGGGCTCTGTGAATCCAGACCTATGAGTTTTATTTCCTTGGTCTTAACCCTTGCAAGTCTACAATGATATTTCTAAGCCAAATGTGGCGGACATCTTTTTTTCTTAAGAAAATAAACTACATTAATACATTTATAAAATACTCAAAATTTAGTGGAAAGAGAAAACATTACCACTAAATAAAATTGTAAGATGCCTGGAATCTTTTATAGTGAAAAAAAGTAGAGTCAGAATTGTAGTCCCATATCATTGCACTTCCACTTTGTTTTGTTTTTTTGTAGTCTCCTTCCCCTCTGAGCTGCAGCGTTCTGCCCCCTGCCCCACTCGCTGTCCCCCATCCCAGGCTTTATCTCCCTGGATGGTGCCACAGTGCAGGCACCCCCTTCCCAAGAAATTTGGTCTCCTGTCACTGGCTTACCCCGCAGGAAGGGTCCATGGGATTGGGCCCCCCATGGACATTAGTCTGAGCAGGAGCAGCGGCGGAGTCAGGGGCCATCATGAACGGAGCCAACTTTTTTTATATGTTGGATTCCCAGGGGGTGGGGATGTGCAGTGACACCAGCATCCGCCCCGCCCCCCCAAACATGTGGCGCTGGAAGTGGCAGTACCCCTAGCCTCCACCAGAGATCTGTAGAGAACTGGACATGCTTTCCCCCTCCCCCCAGAGAAGGAGAGCAGTCCCTGGGATGCTCAATGCTTCTCCCTTGGCAGCCCCCCCAACTCTCAAGTCCGTCACCAAAACTGGGATGTCAGTGCTGCAGGTGGACACCTTGCCACTGCGCCAGCAGGCTGGCCTGCACTGCTACTTTAATTAGTAGGTGATAAGCATATAACCAATATGCAAATATATACATATTGCTAGGCTAAAAATGAAACATGAAAAGAGAAAATCTTTGAATTCTCTTGCAGTTCAACTTAGTACCAGTTTAGAACCAGGAAAGGTTCCCATATCCCTAATTCTTTATGGCCTTGTTAATTAAATTGGACTGAAATCAGAGACTGTCAAATTCTTCCTCCTACCTTTTCAGACTCGGACCTGTCCCTGACTGGGCTCTCTCTGCCAACAGCCGGCGCGGCCTCGGCCACAGAACCCAGCCACTTGGGTGCCTCTCTCCAGCCCGACCTAGAGCTCCATGAAGCCGGACTCAGATCTGCCCCTCACTGGACTTCTCTCTGCCCACCACTGGTGCAGCTGCGGCCACAGAACCAGCCACCTGGGTGCCTCTCTCCAGCTTGACCTAGAGCTCCATGAAGCCGGACTCGGACCTGCCCCTGACCGGGCTTCTCTCTGCCCACCGCCGGCATGGCCGCAGCCATGGAACCAGCCACCTGAATGCCTCTTTCCAGCCAGGCCTAGAGCTTCATGAAGCCGGGTAAGGACTACAGACTGAAAGGGGAAACAGCGGGTTGCCACCATTGGACAATCACTCTCAGCGGTCGGCTGTGATTGGACTGCTGCTCCCCTCCCTGACTCCCTATTGGACTGTGCTTTCTGCTTGATTTTTCTGTGCACCAGGGCCGTGCGCCCATTGACTTACATTGAAAGTGGCCGAAATTTTATATCCGCTCGCTATCTGTGCTTTCTGCCAGCACTTTACTCTGGCTTGATTACTGTGTCGGATACTTGTGTGGGGTTTCATTTTAGGAAGTGTTAGCGCCGATTCCGATTGCCAAAAGACTGCACTGTATTTTATTGTAAAAACTCTCTCTGCTCTGCTACTTTTTTCCCTCCATTTACCTCGGCCTTTTTTTTTTTTTCCTCCCTACTGGGCTTGAACTGCCTGCCCCCCTCAATCCTATCCCTGCTTTCTTTATCCACCTGTGCCATCCCCCCCATGAATACCTCTTTCTGCTGTCTCTGTCTCAGCCCCCAGTGCCAGACTAAGTACCCATGCTACACTTTGCTCTGGTTGCTGACCTCCCACCCTCCTGCTTTCTTTTGCCTTAGCTCCACCCCCGATTTAGCCCCGTGCACTGTCCTTTTTCCTCACGCTAACTACCTCTAGTCTGCATTCCCTCCTGCAGACTCAGACCTGCCCCTGACCAGGCTTCTCTCTGCCCACCGCCGGCATGGCCGCGGCCTCAGAACCAGCTGCCTGGGCTCCTCTCTCCAGCCCAACCTAGAGCTCCACGAAGCTGGGTAAGGACTACAGACCGACTGGGGAAGTAGTGGGTTGCTGCCATTGGACAGTTGCTCTCAGTGGTCAGCTGTGATTGGACCGCTGCTCCCCTCCCTGACTCCCTATTGGACTGTGCTTTCTGCTTGATTTTTCTGTGCACCAGGGACGTGCACCCATTGACTTACATTGAAAGCAGGCCAAAATGTTACACCCGCCCCCCTCCTTCCCTACAACCTTAATTAAATAGTCCTTAGCCATGCCCACCCCTCTTAGTCCCTCCCCTGCTAGCTCCTCACTGGTTTCAGCTCTAGGCCCTCCCCACCCTGCCCTTCACTTGTACCACCCCTGATCGCTGCCTACTTAGACCTTTCCTTTTCTAATTTTTGTTCTTCTATAGTGTTCACTTCCTGCCCACCATGCTCTCCCTCCATTCTACTACCATGCTCCTCCTCTCCCTCTTCACCCTCCTCCCACTTCTCTGCCCTCCCAGTACCTGTTTCCCCTCCTCCCCAAACCTTTTAACTGAGCCCTGATTATTGCTACCTTGGCACCTCTACAGGGATCTCCAGTCTGGACCATAGGCAGCAGCCTCCAACAAATAAATTGCCACTTGCAGTCTGGTCACAAACACTGGCGTACCTTGGTACCCTCACATTGAACTACAGCTTCCAGACCATGGCATGCCCCCGTCACAAAAAAAAGCATAAACTGTCACTGAGGGAACTACCTCTCTGCACCCTGAAGCTTCTGCTGCTAATCCTACTGATATCAGGAAATGTCCACTCGAACCCTGGTCCTTATGCCAGCAAGGTCTCACCCAAACACAGTTCATCCGGCACTCTTTCTATTATGTGTCTAAATATCTGCAGCTTACTCCACAAGATTGACTCCCTGCAAGCCTTTGCTAGCCAACATAATCCAGACATATCGGCAGTTACTGAAACCTGGCTCACCCCCCTGGTTCCTGACCAGGCGATTGCTATCTCAGGATACAATGTCTTTAGGCTCGATCGCAAGTCTAAAAGAGGGGGAGGTTGTGCCATGTGCTTGAAAGACACTATACTGAGCCACCGAACTGAAGCAGCCACTGCGACCTGCCCTGCACAGATTCTCCCTGTCAGGATCCTACTAGAGGTCCGTAACAAGGCACTCACAGTCATTACAGTTTATATTCCTCAAAAGGAGCAGGTCTCAGGCATAAACGCAGTCCTGGACCTTGTCAGATCACAACCCCCTGACTCTGAAATCATTCTGCTGGGAGACTTCAACATCAACTGGCTCTCGGCTGAGATGGATACTTTCAAAGACTCTGTCCTATTGGCCAACCTAATGCAGATGCTGGACTCCCCAACTAGAATGAACTATAAAGCAGGGACCAGCACCCTGCTCGACTGGATTGTTACTAGCCACCCCTCAAGGATCTCAAACTCTGCCGTCCTTCCTGATTCACTCAGTGATCACTCTCCCATCAGCTGTACCTGGTCAAACAAATTCTACAAACCCCCCCAGAATCATCTAGAGCAGAGTCCTCCCCCGTGTCCAGTTAACCCACCTCAAAGTCCACCTCCTCCAACAAGATTGGACTCCTATCTTCCAGGTGTCCAGTACAAACTTGGCCCTAGACCACTTCATTCACATCTTCAATAATGCCTATAACCTATTTGCACCCCCTGAAGAAGCACAAAACTAAAACCCTCTGCAACCCGTGGATAACCGGAGACCTCTTTAAAAAGCTAAAGTCCAGGGACTGCCTTTGGGAACTGGCAAGATCCACCGGGAAACAAGGAGACATCCAAAATTATAAACGTGCACGCAATGACTCTACGAAAACCATCCGGTCCCAGAAGTCTGATTACTATAAGAAAGTACTCACCAACTCCAGCAGTAATGGGAGAGACTTTTGGAACAGCCTAAATGAAATCTCTGGGAAGAAACCTAAATCTGCGCCAGCCATGCTAAAGGTAAATGGGAATACCATACTTGACCCTAAAACCATCTCTGATATTTTCAACACCACTTTCACTGATCTTAGCAGTGTCCTTCCCCCCAACTTCTTTAACGATGATGACGCTCCTGAAACCCCCAACTCTTCAACTCTCGCCAATCACCCTTCCTTCTACTTTAGAGCAGTCCATAAGAAAGATGTTCGTAAGTACATCACCAAAGCCATCAGCAAATCTAGAGCCAGCAAAGACACACTTGACCTCAAGCTCCTGGCCCTCACCCTTGAAGAGGTGCTAGGGCCCCTTACCAAGATTTTCAGCCTCTCCCTCTCACTCAACCAATTCCCAGATAAATGGAAGTCAGCCACTGTCACCCCAATCCACAAAAGTGGTGACAAGACTGACCATGGGAACTACCATCCGATCTCAATCCTGCCACCCCTCCCAAAGGCCCTTGAGTGCATTGTATCGGACCAGCTTACCCGAATACCTGGACAAACACAACATCCTCTGCAGGCAGCAACATGTTTCCAGAAAGGCCATAGTACAGCCTCCACCTTGCTTGAAGTCACTGGGGCCATTCACAGCTCCCTGGACAAAGGTCATCTCACTGGCACAATTGTTATTGACCTAACCAAGACTTTCGATACTGTCCACCACCACTTTCATCTTGCCCAACTTAAAAAAGCTAGGATCTCCCCTGATTCTATCCCTTGGTTCAATAGCTACCTTGCTAATAGGACACAATGTGTAAAAATTGTGAATGTGCTCTCTGATGCCAAACCTGTCTGCTCCGGTGTCCATCAGGGATCCATCCTGGGACCACTCCTCTTCAGTCTGTTCCTAAATGCACTGCCTACCTCCTGCTCCCAACAGATCATACTCTATGCCGATGATGCGGTAATTCTAGCCTCACACCAGGACCTAAACCAGCTGCAAAGCAACCTCCAACATTGCTTCTACACTGTTGAGAACTGGTTCACTCAACACAAACTGATCCTCAACCAGAAAAAAACAAAGACCATGATTTTCAGTAGCGCCCATAACAAACATAAACTTCATCACCTCTCCATATCGACCAGCCAAGGCAGCCTGCTAGAACAAGTCCAAACTTTTAAATACCTTGGGATCACCCTTGACCTGTACCTCTCCTACACTGACCACATCAGCAATGTTGCCAGAGCTGCAAACTCCAGACTAGGCCTGCTGATCCACCTCAGGACACACCTTCCCACTGCAGCCCTGGCTGCTGCCATCCAGAGCACCATCGTTGCCACCATTGACTATGGCCTCATCATCTACGGCTTGAACATGGTTACTGCACTCAAATGGGTAACAACCGCCCTCAACAAGGCCTGATGGCTAATCACCGGCACTCAACGTTATGCACACACCTGCGACCTCTACTCCCAAACCAACTGGCTGCAACTTGACAAGCGTATTAAATATCAAACCTGCATTATGGCTATGAAAATTCAGATGGGCCTCACCCCACCTGGTGTTGCCACCCTACTACTGTACAACCTAAGATAAGCAGCCGGAGCACCTGAGGAACCAAACTGCAGTGGTTCCAAATCCCCTACTGCCGCACAACCCAAGGTCAAAGAGCTCTTGCCTACCGGGCCGCCTACTTGCTAAAGTGACTCTCTAGTGATATCACCGCCAACCCTGCACTTCGTGCCTTCAAGACCAAGCTCCACCACTCTCTCATTGCCACCAGCACCTGTGACTGTAATGTCTAGCCTTGAATGTACCACTGGGTGGCCCCCCCGGTCTATTAAATCAGTTCATCCCTTCGTGGCTCTGCTGCTCTGCCTACAACCACAAGAGCCTCAGGCTCCTAGCACTTTGTGACACCAACCATGCCTAATGTCTGCACTTTACTTTTTGTTTCTCTGACAAAGCCCTCCGGGCTGCTTTTCCCCTCCACCCGCTGCCACCCCCTCCTTTTCCTCCCTCTGCCGCTCCTCTCTCCCTTGTTGTCCCTCCCTCCCTCTACCTCCCCCTCCATTCTTTCTACTCTATCTGTCTCTCTTCTTTTTCACCTCATTCCTCCTCCCATTATTGAATGTTTGCCTCAATTTATGTTGCTCATCTGCAATATATGTTTGTACAACAATTAATTGTGTTGCCAGTAACGTTTCTGTCTAATCTGTACCTAATGACATGGAACCTCTGTAAAAGAGCCCTGGCTCAAAGGAATTTGTAATCTTAGAACTCAATAAATAAACAAAATAAAATAAATAAAATTTCCCATATTATGATCAATTACCAGTAGACAAACCTTTATCTTGGTGGTGAAGTGGATGCATAGTGCAGTAGTTGTAATTTTAATTTCTTCTAAAATGTTTCCCTTCCTATCTGTCACCGGCCAGCCAGTTGTCTTGCTCAGGCCACTCCTGCCTCTACTTATGCTGCTAGTCTTTGTCTGCCATGGGACCTACCTGTCCAGACATCTGGTGGTGAAGTACCAGAACATGTCCCATCCCCTGTGTTAGCTGCAGACAATGCAGGAGAATGAACATTCATTCACTATGGTAATGGAAGGTAGCTGCACAGCAGGATCAGGACATTGGCATGGAGTGGGAGGGTGGGCTGCCATTACAGCCAGGCAGGGGATTTTTCCTTTTGAAGTCCGACCCACCTCTCCAGGCCACTATGTATTATGCCAGCTTTCTAGTGCCAGCATGTGGGGGGAGGAGCTGGTGCTGCATGGCCACCCACAATGCCAGGGCTTCTCTCAGACCACAGGAGGCTCAGTACAGCAAGCAGTAGCAACCCTCAAACTTCAGGGTCTGTGCATGCTGTCTCCACAGAATGCCCAGAACCCCATCAGCTCGGAGTGAGTGAGAAGTATCAAGAATTGATCTTGGGTCTCTTCATGCTGTAAAGCAGTGCAATACCAGACAGTGCCACTGGGCCGACATCTGTTGTTGTACTTAAGTGATAATGTGAGTGTGGACTCACTATACAAGGCAGTACAGTAATGGGACTGTAGCATGGATAATGTTCACCACTGAAAGCCGAGTTGTACTTAAAGAATCCCTGACACCATTGGGACTAGTTTGAAGAAATTAAATATTTAAACATAAATTCAGTTTACATTTCATATTTTTTCTCTAGTTCTTACCAATATTTCTTCATTACTTAGAGCATTTTGTATGAACACAGACTCTTTGCTGTATCATCTCCTGTTGCTTGTCTACACCTGTCATCACTGTTCTGCTTATGATGTCACAATCTGTTGTTGTGGAGATAATCATGATGGCATAAACAGCAGATTATGATGTAAGGTATAATCAAGTTGGCAGGACAGAAATAGTCTAGGTGATAGTGATACTGTTTTCATGCAGTCATTCTCAATACAAAGAACAAGGGAAAAAAAATTACAGAAAATACATGAACTATAAATTGAATTGTGACTAAATGTTAAATGTTTCAAAGTACTCCAAACTGATGTACTGTTGTAACAGCGATGTCGTTACAACAAACCCCCCACAGCAACACAACCCGTTTGACAACCACAGTGTCAAATGGGTTGTTGCAAAGAAGTTCCGAGACTTTGTCTGTCAGTGTTCACCACTCTTCCCTGACATCCGTTCCCCACCACAGTTGTCTATAATTTTGAGGGGTGCAGAGGTGACCCCCCCGCAAACAGTAAATCCCATGTTGAGCTATTGCAGTCCTCAACACTTTTCCGTGGAGATGTGATCGCCATCGGTAAAATGTTGTCCTTGTTAAGTCCTTTGACAATTTTGTTGTCAAAGCAGCTTGGTACATCCTTCGAAACTGTGTCTGGTGCTCTTTAAGCAGTAATGTGATATTAGATTCACTATACAAGGCAATAATCCTGTTGTGGAGTGGATAAAGAATGGATTTGAAGGCTGCTAGTTTATTTCCAGGTGTTGCCAGTGATAGAAAATGTATGACCTTATTATGCTGTTATGCTACCTGTTTTTAAAAAAATATACATATTATGTGTACATGTTCTGAACCCCCTCCCACAGTTAAAATGCAAGGCAAGATGATGATGTCACCACTGTCATTTTAGTGACAAAAACGTCATGTAGTAATGCCACTACTATCATTTTATTGACAATAAAATTACTGTTGTGAGTTTGCTGTACTGTATGGTAAACTGTTTACAGCTCTGTCTTCTAACTAAAGGAGAGGGGTCCACAGGTAGTATCTACAATATTGCTGATTAAGTGCAACTTGGCCTTCATACTTGTACTTTATCCACTGTATAGTATGATTAGTGCATCATATAGTGAATAATTTATCATATTATCACTTAATTACACTACCTATTTTTACTTAGGACTTAGCTTCGTCTGTCTACAGATGAGAAGAAAATTTATGGGCTGTATTTTTAAAAGGCCTGACGGCACATTTTGACGCAACTATGTTTAAAGTGGCAATGCTGCTAGACCACCTAATATATCACATACTAGTCAAAAGGTATAGAGCTCATGGCCACCACCTGCCTTGGATCATGCTAGGTATCATTGAGCTCTTCTAACAAAGAGATGCAGCATGGGCTAGTCATAAATCAAGGGTTCTAACCTCAGACATACAAGCTTTTACCTCTCTCTGGAATCACTGCACCAAGCTTACTTGATGAGCCAAAGCTGAACCCTTCCCAAACTAGCTCTCCTGCAGTGGCCCAGGCCCCTCCAAATTCTAAAAAACAGTACTCAGCCTCCTTAACCCCTCCCTCCTTCTGGCGTGTCCCAGTCCCACCTTTGTTTCTCTCTGTGTGCTTCTGACCCAGTACTTCACCAAAGAACCCTGAGCACTCATTCTCCACTCTCCCCCACCTACCAGCCTATATCACCTCCAGCTGGCAACTTCCACCTCCAGGCAACCGCAGTCAAAGATGTCCGCAAAGAGCTCTTAGTGTTAAGCTCAGCCTCCAGCTATGGTGCTGATGGCATCTCTCCCAATTACCTCAGACTTGGCACTCCTACAATAGCTGTTTCTATTGCCCACATTTTCAACCAGTCTTTCTGAACTGACTCCTTACCCCACAGCTGGAAGCATGTCCTGGTTGTCTCCATTCACAAAGGCAGTCCCACAGATGTGCCCTCCAACTATCACCCAATGTCATTGCTACCCATTCTCTCCAAAGTATTTTGTAGGTTTGTCAGGAGGCAGCTATCAAGCTTTGGCTCCTACTCTGGATTCCTGACTCTGAACCAATCAGGCTTCAGATTCATTCACTCCACCTTCACCTTCCTCCTCCTCCTTAGAGTCATTGACCACATCCACACAAACATGGTAAGGGCTATGGGCACATGGGCTATATTCATTGACCTTGTCAAGGCCTTTGATACCATGGACCACAACCAGCTCTTGTTCAAGCAATCAGTCTCGTGTGTCTCCTCTTCATCTCTTGCGTGGTCCTAATCCTACTTGTCTAACCATACGTATGTCAAACTAGATGCAAGTATTTCTCCCACCCTCCCAATCTCATTTGTGGTCCCCAAAGGCTTGATCTTGGAATCTCTGCTTTTCATAGTTTTTGTCGATGACTTATTTTGGACTCCTCTTCCTGCAGTATTCACATGTCTGAATATGATACCATCATTTACATATTAGGCCCTTCCATCCCTTCTATTGAGGATACCCTGCAACATGATTTCCAAACTGTGCATTAATAGTTCCAGAACAATCAGCTTGTCATGAATTAAAAGAAAATATCCATGCTGTTCAGCTGAAGACAGTGGATCAGCTCTCCCACCTCCACTCTTAACCTGTTATCTGCAAAGGGGACCACCTGGACTCTGTCTCCAACTGTAAGTACATAGGATGCCACTTGGATCAGCACCTTGACTACTCTGGGAATGTATCATACTGTAGATAGCAGCCTAGTGCTTTGCTAAATTGGTGGTCATTATAGGGTAATGAGCTGCCTCCAGTTAAATATTGGGAAACAGGTTGCTGAATGATCAATCCTTCCTCTATTAGACTATGGGGATATTGTCTACTCCAAAGCAAACCCCTCCCCCCAGCCAAACTTGCCACACTGTTCAGTGTCCTGTGTAGATTCATTCTACCCTAATCTTCCTGTACCAACCACTGTTCCATGTATAAGAAACTAGGATGGACACCTCCTTCAGTGAGATAGTTGATACACATAGCCTTAGTGGGAGCCAAGTATTGGGCATGAAAATTGTTTAGCTTCCTTTCTAATCTTTTCTCACCCTCATCAAAACCAGTTTACTTGCTCAGATTAGAAGTAGACTGCCAACTTCAAAACTTACATTGCAAGTGCAAGCTAAGGCAACAAAATTCAAATAGGGAGGCGTACAAACAGGCAGCTCACCTTTAGTGACGTAGGAAATCTTGAAGTTTATTGCCACTATTAATATCTTTCTCTGGCATGTCTCTCTAGATTTTACCCACTATTTCTAAGGCTTCATCAGTAGCTCACCTTTCACGATCTACAATAAACTTATATAAATTAATATGCGGCATACATTTAATAGTAAGCAAATGTTATGTATAAATGATGATGGACATCGAGCATATAACTAACTCAGTCACACGAGTGATTTACATCCATAGTACTGTTCTTTTAACATGCAACTTATTTTCAACATGTATTTGTCATCAAGGCAAAGGTCAGGAAGCATAGAAAAGCCAGGAGCAGTTATAAAATTTGCAAGTAGAGTTTTATTATTTTCAATAACAATAAAATTAAAAAAATCTAATTGTGCAGGATAGATTTTATATAGGCAGTTCAAACAAAACAAAGTCCTTCCTCTGGGGGTATTTCTAATTCTAAATTGCAATCTCTCTCTCTCTGTTTAACAAAAGACTGCTTTCTTTATATATAATGCTATTCCTGGTGATTGCCCCAGGACATGTCTGGAAATGAGCATTTCATCGCTCAGTATGCCTTTTCAGGTGAAACGCTTAAATAAATAAATAAAACTTCTGCATCCAGAGTTGTTAAGAGACATCCTGTTTCTCACAAAATGTATTAGAACTTTCTCAGTTTCTTTCCTTGCAGGTGCAACAAAATAGAACATTGTGTCCCAGAAGTAATCTCCTGTTGAAAATTTTGCAAAAGAGACCATGGAGGTCAAACTGCAGCTCAAAGTTAATCTCTGAGTTCCAAATAGCTTTTTGCAATCTTTTTAACAATATTAAGTATATGCATTTTCAAACCAAGGGATCCCAGTTTCACACAGAGATTCACATATATTTTTATAACCACAGATAAGCAAGGGGGAAGAAAAGATAGAGCAAGAAACAGCAAGTGAAGGCAGGGGTATAGTGGGGGAGGGGGGTTGTGAGACCATCAGAGTGATCAGTTCCTACATCTCACACAAAAAATTTGATTGTTCAATCAGACAGGCAAGCGACAGAAAAGGGGAAGATAGAACAGATTATTGCTTTAAACTCTTTCTGCATAACAAATGGGACAGGGTCTTATTCAACCCTGTTACAGTATTTGACTGTAATTTTTTTTCTTCTTTTTTAGCTTTGCTTCATACAGTAAATACACATTCTTAATGCTGTAACATTTCTTCCAATGTGAACATATCGCTCCACCACACGCTCACCTAGTGCAGTTTGTTGTTATTGCAGGCTAAATCCTACTTTCCCTTCAACCTAAAATGATCTAAGGCACAATCCTACCCGACTTCCAGTAGTTTTAAATGTCATATAGTTCCAATGTCCTTGCAACAGCTTCTATAGCCTTAAGATAAAGATTTCTGTTAAAGTGTTACTTTTATCCAACTTTATATTGCTTTATATTTATTGACATGACGTGTTAAAATATAAATTCCTTTGAGTTTATTTAAATTCTCAAGTATTTGCTGCCTCTCCCTGGGAGTGAATGCTTGCAACAAAAGCCAAATTGGGGTGTACAAACAGGCAATGCACTTTCAGTGATGCAGTAAACCTTTGAAGTTTGTTGCTAGTATTAATATCTTTCTCCGGCATGTCTCACTCTACATTTTGCCCCATGTTTCCAGGGCTTCATCAGGAGATTGCCTTTTATGATCTACAATTGAATTAGATAAATTAGTATGCTATATACATTAAATAATAAGAAAATATTATGTAATAATGGCCATGGATATGGAGCCTGCTACTCATTCAGTCACACATGTGCTGTACAACCATAGCACTGTTCTGTTAATGTTCAACTTATTTTCATCATGTGCAGTATTTGCCTGTAAATTATTTTTGCTTCTTTTTATCTTTGCAAGTCTCTTTGCATCTCCCTTACCCCTCCATGTTGTCTGCCCTGTCACAGAGCTGAGTGTAGTCTGTGAAGAGACATATCTTGCCTGGATTCCTTCTCTCATGTCACTGATGAACATATTGAAAAGGACTGGACCTAGGACTGATCCTTGTGGCACCCCACTGTTGATCTCCCTCTTTTCTGATTTGACTATGTTAACCACAACCCTCTGCTGTCATCCTTCTAACTTGTTTCTCAACCATCTAACTGTGTCCTTCACTATACCCAGATCCTCTAGCTTCTCTAGCAACCTTCTATGCAGCATCAAGTCAAAAGCCTTGCTGAAATCAAAGTAGAATAAATCCATAGCATGGTCTTTATCTACTACCCTCATTATCCAATCAAATAGTACTATCAGGTTGGTCTAACAAAACCTCCCTGCCATGGATCCATGCTGTTTACTGTCCCAGAGTCCACTGCTCTCCAGGCAGTCCACAAGGTCCTCTTTGACTAGTGACTCCATCAGTTTACCCACAACAGAGCTAAAACTGGCAGCTCTGTAGTTACCCAGTTGTGCTTTGTCCCTCCCCTTATGGAGCGGGACAATATCCACTACCCACCAGTCTTTTAGAACTACCCCTGTCTGAACTGAGCTATTGAATATCCCTACCAGGGGTTCAGTTAGTTCTGTTGCCAATTCCTTGAGCATTCTCATGTGCACCCCACTTGGCCCTGGGGGCATATCCATCATTAAGGCTGCTATCCCTTGCTGAACTCTTGCACTAATAAATACATACTTGCTGCCTCATCTCAGGGATCCCCCTTATAGCCACCTTAATGCCACTGTCTGGCAGAGGCCCTCTGTCTTCCCTTGTAAATACAGAACAGAAGCACTCATTAAGAATGGCTGCTCTCTGCCCATCTTCCTCAGTTACCCTACTTCCCTCTGTTAGCCTAAAAAGTCTTCCTTATTCTTTCTTTTTTCCCAAATATATCTAAAGAACTGTTTTTCCTCTTCCTTCCCCCACCCTTCACAGTACATAGTTTTGTGTCTGCCTTTGCTTCTCTGACCCCCCTCTTGTTTTCCCTTATTCTAATTTGGTACTGTCCCCATTCTTCCTTCCCTTGGTTTCTTTGTACTTGATGAAGGCCTTTCTTTTGGCTTTCACTGCTTCCCTGACCTATCCAGAGAACCATATTGTTCTCTTGTACCTGCTTCTTTTGATTACCATTTTCATTCAATACTTTGTTGCCTTGAGAATGGCCACCCTGATTGCCCACCTAGCTGACAATGATGTACAGCAACTAGTGGTTGTATCCATTGCATGACTTTTGATAATCACACCCAAAATGAATAACCTTTCAGAATTTAATAGACAGTTAAGGTTATTTAGAAGTTTTAAATCAATATAATTTTCTTTGGCTTGCCTACTGCTTTTGGTACAGGGATTACACAGTTGCTTGTGTCTCAACAAAGCATTGGGGAAGCCAAAGGATTTGTGTTGGTACCAGGAAGTCAGACGTTCAAATAGTATTTTAATGTCTATGCTCAGAATAAAGTGCTTCTTTAGATAAAAGCCAGGTTGGGGTAAGTGTTGTGCCTAATGCTTCATTTGGGGCATTAGACGTAGTTATCACACTTGATTTTTTCTTGCAGATGCTGTGACAGGGCTAAAGTTAGGCCCTGTCCCATTCGTGTTATGTAGGAGGGAACTGAAGCAAGGATTCTACTACTGTCTCTATCTTTTGTAACTCTCTATTAGACTGTGCAGTCAGTTACCTCTACCTGTTGTACTTTTGAATTTCTAATTCCTTCTAATTTCTAACTTGCTTAGGTCTATATTGCATGCAGCTGGGTTTCCTGATACATAAACTAGAGATAGTGAAATGATGGCAGAGGCAGCTGTGACAGAGTGTGACCTCAGACTGATGTGATCTGTCACAATGCTCTTGCCAGCTACAAGATGCAGCACAGTGTTAGGCCTAGCAACAAACAGCTGCTAGATGGGTCACAGTCTTATGCCTAGCAACCAGCAACTATAGGAGCCTGTCTTAATGAGATGTGTGGGGAGATGGATTTTCAGCAGAGCCAGGACAGGCTGCCTTATGTTCATTTGAAGAGAGAGAGAGAGAGAGAGACAGAGACAGAGAGAGTCGGAGAGAGAGAGAGAGAGAGAGAGAGAGAGAGAGGAGAAAGAGACACTAGAGAAGAGATGCTTCAGTGTTTTCCAATTTGTTCACCCCAGAATTCTAAAAGAACTAAGGGGAGACCTAGTGACATCACTGACTACCCTTTTTATCAAATCATGGGGATATGGTGTGGTACCTGAGAACTGACGGAGGGCATATGTGATTCCCCTTCACAAAAGTGGGAGCAAGGCAGAGGCAAGAAACTACAGACCTGTTAGTTTGACCTCAGTGGTAGGGAACATGATGGAATCACTTTTGAAAGAAAGAATTGTTGAGTACCTAGAGGCCAGCGGGGCATGGGATACAAGGCAGCATGGATTCAAAGTGGGAAGGTCATGTCAGAGGAATCTAATAGATTTCTTTGACTGGGTGACCAAAGTAGTAGACCAGGGAAGGGTTATGGAGATGGCCTACCTAGATTTTAGCAAGGCATTTGACATAGTCCCCCACAAAAGATTAATAAACAAGTTAGCCTGCCTGGGAGTGAGCCCCAGGGTGGTAGTCTGGGTAACAAATAGGCTGGACAACAGGACACAGAGGATATTAGTAAACAGAGTACACTCTGAAGAAAGGGGGGTTACTGGGGGGTAGCACAGGGTTCAGTACTGTGACTAGTCCTCTTTAATGTCTTTATAGGTGACATTGCAGAGGTGCTGTAAGGAAAAATATGCCTCTTTGCAGATGACACAAAGATCTGCAACAGGGTTGATACACGGGGGGGTGGAAAGGATGAGAAGAGACTTGGCAAGGTTGGAAGAATGGTCAAAAGTATGGCAGCCTAGATTCAATGCAAAGAAGTGCAAAGTAATGCACCTGGGACACAAAAACCCAGAGGAAGAGTACACAATGGGGGGAGGTACTAACAACACAAAAATGGAAAGGGACCTGGGGGTAGTCATATCACATGACCTTAAGGTAGCCAAGCAATGTGAGATGGCAATAAGGAGAGCAGGGGGATACTGGGATGCAAAAGGGAGAGGCATGACAAGTAGAAAACAGGAAGCTGATATCTCTCTGCACAGACAGTTGGTGAGACCCCCTCTGGAGTACTGCGTGCAGTTCTGAAGACCCGGTCCCCACAAGAACATAGACAGGATGGAGGCAGTCCAGAGGATGGCAACTAAAATGGTGCAGAGTCTGCACTAGAAGCCATATGAAAAGAGAATAAAGGAGCTTAATATGTATACCCTTGAGGAAAGAAGGAAGGGGGGGGCATGATACAAACTTTCAAGTACCTCAATGGAATCAACAAAGTCCAAGAGAGTTGCATCTTTCAGAGAACGAGAAGTGCAAGAACAAGGGGGCACAATTTGAAGATAGAGAGGGGATGGCTCTGGGGCAACGTGAAGAAGTATTTTTTCACAGAAACGGTGGTGGACACATTGAATGGCCTTCCTGAGGAGGTTGTGGGGTCAAAAACATTGGGGGAAATTCAAGAATGCATGGGACAGATATAAGACAATTACAGTATAGTGGGTGGTAGGAGTAATTAGGCTGTTGGTTAACTAGGATCTGCAGCTTATACAATAGGTAGGGAAATGAGCAGACTAGGTGGGCCAAGCAGTCCTAATCTGCCATCAAAGTCTATGTTTCTATGTTATTTTTTTTCTTGTGATTTAGTACAATAAATCACCCCTTGTAGTAGTCTACAATGTCTCCTGGACTCCTCATGCTTCCTCACCTAAGCCTTCAATATATTTAGTGTCAGAGGCACCTGGACAAGTTTCAGTACTTCTGGTGTCATTCTGTATCAGAAGCCATCCAGAAACCTCTCCACAGATGCAAGAAATAGTACTTCTTCTATACATATACATTAAAATGCTATTTGAGCTTTTTAAAGTAACTTTTTTTGACTGTACTATTCATGTTGTTTGGTAGTTTTGTTAACCTAGCCACTCCCTGTTATGCATTAGGTTGCTGCATTCCAGTTATCTTCTTGAGTGTGCAAGTCACAAACTTGTAAGCAAGCAATGAGCTTGCAGTTATCTAGGTTGGTTGGAGTATTGCATGTAGTATTGTGTGACAATAAAATTCTGCTGGTGGAATTATTGTGAAAGTCAGAGTTTTACTTCCATTAAATTTTGGAATGCACTTTGGCATCTTTCATGAAATTGCATCTTAGAATGGTGGAATGAATGTATGCATTTTGAACTGATGTATTACATTGTGGAATGGAATTGTGCAGAACTGATCATTCTATTATCTATAGAATTGCGAAGTGGCTGCATTTATTGTGAATTAATGCACTGAACTGTGGAATAGAATGCAGCAAAGCTATCATTCTGCAGTTTATGTATGTGTCATTCCACAATTCAGCCAGAATATTGAGTGGAATTGAATAAAATTTTGGGGAACACAGTTGGAGGACTCAAATTTTGCCACAGTCAGAATTTCGGAACATTCTGTGAAATTCGAAAAATTTTGCTAAATTTTCACAAAATTAGAATTTGAGATTCTGTCCAGCACTATTTGCACTTAACCTCCATTGGGCAGTGTCAGTGGTTCAGTAGGTAGCACACTCGCCTCTGAGGCCGGGAGATCAGAGGGCTGTGGGTTCAGTTCCCACATATGGCACTTGGGTTAATATCCCAGTACTGACACTGTAGTGCAGCATGAGAGGGGTGCTGCACTTCTCAGGTGCTGTCTTTCAGATGAGATGTTAAACCGAGGTCCCATCTGCCTGGATTGGTGGTAGCTCAGGTAGATGTTAAAGATCCCATGGCACTTATCGAAAAGAGTAGGGGAATTTCCCCAGTGTCCTGGCCAAATTTCCCTCATTCACTCAAAATATCACCAACAGCTTAATCTGGTTCAAGGTCAGTTGGCATTCATCTGTATCCCCCTCCCCCGGGTCGTGCCTGAAAATAGGCAGGATTTGTCTAGTGCACTTACCCGGTCAACAAAAACTAAATAAAAAAATAAATAAATGTTTATCCATATTACTAAAAGTTTTAATTGAAAATAGTTCAGGGCAGCATCAGTTTCACTGGACACTAAGATAGGCAACCAGTTGGTATGAGTTGGGTATTCATTTATCTACGACAAAGTCAGGCTGTATTAGGGAATTAATGCCTGGGTGGGGGGGCACATGGCTGACAGGCCATGTGCCTCCAACCACCAGCCGGACATTAATTCCCTAGTTGAGACCAACTTTGGAGGGGATTAATGCACTTGTAACATCGCAAGCACAGGGAAAAGACTGTTTTAGTTCAAATAAGTTTGGAGTACATTAATAAAGACAAATTGATAATATTACCTAACAAAGCATTTTATGGTGTTCACCTGCATGTGGAACTGTGTGCATGTAAGTTCAGTAGTCTGTATTCATTTATATTGTTACTGTGCTTTAAACTTTTCTGCAATCCATTTTGTACAATACCACAGAGAAAATGTAAAAAAAAGTGCCTCCATTGTGTATTGTGTCAACTCATTGCTTCAGTTTTTCCTTCACATTCACTACAGCATCTAGGGTAAAATATGAAGATTTGCATATATCTCTAAGGTGATATATGAAATTCTTACTACTTTACCCAGAATGCACCACTGAGTGGGGAAAGAAAAACAAGGGTGAGGACTTAAAAGATAGCTGTTTGTTCATGGAGGTATATTTATTTCTCTCTTTAGGTCCTAAATGCCACAAGCTGCTGTCTCTTTTCTCTCTGACAGCCTAGTTACCATCTGGTTCTGTGAGTCTGTTCCTGTGCGGGGTGAGCTTCACGGAGCAAGGGACAGGATTATGCATGTCCAGAGCTCCGTGGGGTGGCTGAGTAGCAAGGCGGTTTTGCAGACTTAGTGCTCCTTGGTTACGGTGACTGCTCACTGCCAGAGTTCCACGGGCCAGGTGAGTGGGAAGGAACATATTGTGCAACACAAACTATGACAAAATATGCAGCATTCCAGTTTGTCTTTACACACAGTGGGTGAGTTTTTTGTGTGTCTCTCAGTAGCGCCACCTATAGGGAGGAATTGTCATACAGAAAGAAAGGTACAATGACATGTGGGATAGGGACTGATTACTCTGTGTCTCTATTTTTCTCAGTAAGCGTGCTCCCAATGCCAAGAGGGCATTACTAGGGATATAATCCCTGCTACAGCTAGGATTTTGTGTTGTATTTAAACCAGTCCAGTTACATTACTTTGGTATAGTATTTACTGCATGTTACGAATGCGATTTAACATACATTCAAAGATTTGTTTGAAATAAGTCAATTCATTTTGGATGCACTGATATATTATACCATATCTGTTACACTAGCAGGTTATGTCATGAAATGAAAATTAAAATGTTGTACCTCGTTATTGTCATTTCATTTAGATTGCATTGTTTCTCCTGATTTGTAAGAGGCCCCTTTTATCTCATTTTTAAGTCTGCTTTAGTTTTTTCTTGTATCTGAAATAATTAATGGAAAGCTACATTATATATGACCTCCTCTGGATTTTCATCAATATTCCCTGATGTATTTTAACACCCATTGTTTGATACTACTTTTCATGTGACTAAAATAAACCAGTATGCAACTGAAACTGCTCCCTGACCTTAAGTACTGAGACTGATAACATAAGTATTTATTTAAGGACACAGGTGATGCATAAGCTCCAAGACACAATAAATAATGGCAGGCATATAAATAAATATGAAAATAAACAGAATTCCATGACATTTGGATGGGAAGTTTTGAACTTTTAAGGACTGAAAGTGTGGCAGTTGTATTTTTGTGATTTTGTCTGAAAACATTTCTCCAGTTATAACTCAGCCACCTTTGGTGCTCAACACCTGAATATTTGCATGCATAACCTTCTCAACAGGGTTTTAGAAACTGCTTAACCCCACTGCATCCATTTGGCTGTGCTGAGCTGTTTGCAGTCCTGTAGTTTTTTTCTGGGTGACTGTTTTGTTCTACATCCTACTGTTTTCCCTGAGCTTGACCAGAGGGACTCAATGGAACTGCTTATCATAATGAGTTCCTCTTGTTTTTCACAGGCACTCTCCTTAGAAAGAGAGTCATTTACTCCTTTTCCTATCAGACCTATCCATTCTGAATAGTAAGAATTTCTCCTTCTTGATGCCACAGTACTTTTCCCCTGCCATTTCTCATTGAGTACCTCTAAGTCATGGATTTCCAAGTGCACTTGGCTCTCGGACCATTCACATTTACTGGGTGTGATTCTCATATGAAATACTGTCATGTGAGAATTGTCCCCTGTATGATTCCTTGCTCCACCTGGGGGCCTGCTATTCTTGTACTACCCAGCTGTGCTTCCCTACCCATGGAGAACCCATGCATCTATGTCCTGTCAGTGGTGGACCCTACATTAGCTGCCTCCTCTGCCTTTCTGTAAAATCTGTCTGGCTTACCATTCCATTGATATGACAGTACCACCACCCTCTTGGCAGAACTAAAACCCATAGTGGTGTAACTATGATTCACAATCATTTGGTATGTACTACAAGCAGGGAAAATGCTTCACCTACACTAGCATCATGACCCCGCAATGCCCCTCCAAGACTCCTGTTACTGTGGTGCCCAGCATCATGTTCCATCATGGCTAATGATATTTGGATACTTCTGTCACAATGGCCTCAGTCACAGCTTGTAATAATGCTTACTGTCACTCCTTTCAAATGTTAAAAAGCTACATCGTCATCTGCAGGGTTGTTACAGAGAGAGAGCAGGTAACACTGGAGAGACATAATGCTCTGCACACGAGTGCCTCCACAAGCCAGTTAGTCTGTGAGCTCCAGTAGTTAGATGGCAAATTGCAATAAGGCAGGCAAGTGCAAAGTTAGGGACTTGACTGTTCTGGATGGTCCTTCACTCAAGATGCTGATTAAGATGTGGGCACATGGTACTGGGCACCACTGTACTTTTACTATAGAACCCCTCTGAATGCTGTCTTATTATGACTCTATCCAGTTTTTTCTTTCTCCTTCACAACAGGTCAAGTGTATATAAAGTTATGGATATGATTTCCACAAAATGATTGTGAAATTCCACAATATTCACCAAACCAAATGGTAGTAAACAATAATTATGAATTTTATTTTGCAATCTTCGACTGCTTAAAGAAAGAGTTTAGATGACTGACACACAGTGTCTCCTTTGCAGGTACTATGAGCCTAGCAAAACTGTTGACATTGTATTCTCTAGTTTTAAAGTTTTATGGACTAAAATTTGTAGTTTACTTGCTATACTTAATTTTATTTAAACATTTCCAAACATTTGACTGATTTTAACCCTTTTTCATGCTTGAGGTCTCAAACTTGGTAAAGATGTTCTCTAGGTAGGGGGACTTCAAGTGTGTCAAATTTGGTGCAGTTTGGACATGGTGATTTAAAATTAGATGGTCATAACAGTAGGTGAAATGTTGGCAAAATTCCTTGCACATTAAACAGAAATTTCATAAAATTTCTCAGAAGCACAATTTTAATTTTGCTGAAATTTCACTGGCTGAAGTTAAGTATGCTCAGCCTCAATGTTTAATGAAGCATGTTAAAAATATCAACAATAAATGTAAAATGTAATTTTTTTTTCAAAACACCTTTTGTTAAAATCATAATGTCTTGAAACATTTTATGATTTAATTTGTTTTGCATTCAAGCATACAACAGTTTTTGTGAATATCAAGTTTTCTTAAAGAACTACAATTGCATCACAAAAAACTCAATTTCCCCATGACTCTGCCTGTGAATGCATCAGAAGATGATGGTACGATACTTACTGAGCTTTAATTCAGTATAGGAAAATAATTAAATTTTTGTAGTACTGAACAATACATCCTGAAGCAGAATGCAGAACTTGTGGTATCAAAATGCTGCTTTAATGATTTGCCCTATATATAGGTAAAATTCACATAGATTGCTGTTGGCAGTAAAATAATTTAAATAATGTTTCCAAAGCAGCAGCAATTCTGCAAATGATCTAATATAATAAGCATAAAGGGGATTTAATAAATTATTATTTAGATTAATACATTATATATTACTGTCTAATAGGTTCCAATGCTTTTCTTCAGAGGTTGTCAGAGCTTGTGGAGGAAAAGAAAAAGAAAATTCTTGTGGCTTGTTGTTGCTTAATGTTGAAATCAAGATTCTTTAGATTGTTTAAAATTACATTAGGAACCAAACCTTTCTTAATTTCAGCAGATACTGTTTAAAATACAGTATTCACCATGAGAAATAAATGCCACTTCCAAGCTGTTAAGAGGACAACGTAAAAAAAAAACAGTAGCTGGTCATCATCCCAACAATATTTGTAGTTTATTATTTGAAGGCATGGTAGAGGGAATACAGGAATAATGTGGAATATTTATGGATTTTCATGTTTTCAAAATGAATGGGATTGTTATAATTGTGTTGCCCTGTGATAAGATACTACAAAACTCAAGATGTTTTCTTTTATTTTCATAAAGCTTTTACTCCTGAGTGACAAGGGGGCAGGCTTAGCAGCCTTGTCCCTGCTCCCCAACCTTCACCTCCCCTGGTACTTACCAGAACAAAGTTCCCCCATAGACTGCCCCCCCCCCAGGGTGGACCGAAGAGGGGGAATGCCATCCTTACCCTAGAACACAAATTCAGATCTGGTCTGGCATTCCTGGGTGGTGGTACAGTTCAGGGACTAGTGTTCAGAGCTTCACAAATCCTGCATGTCTTTCCATTTTCTTGGTCCCTCCACCCTCCCCACAGACAAGCAGTCATCCATGCTGTGTGAAGGCATACACATGCTACACCAAACTGGCTGCCCCTCCATTCTGTGCCACCCATGCCTGCACTACCACTAGGCCTCCACCTGGTGACAGTCAACAGTGAGACTGACAAGCCTCCCTACCCAGGGAAGGAGAGCAATCCATCAGGCACTTGATCCTATCACCCAGCCAAATCCAGCAACCTGAGTTGGCTCCCAAACCCAAATCTCTGGCATGTTGGGCGGTAGCGTCACTGCTGCACCCTGGGGCCAACCTTATAAAACTGGATGTTAATACTGAATTTGAAAATGCAAACCTTGGTTCCAGAGGTACTGTACATAGTCCAAGGGAATCACAAATTACATTTGTGGGGCAAGTCTACTCAGTGACTTAGTGACAAGTGTGTGCACTAGTGCAGCTTGAAGTGGTACTACTGTGAATGCAATATGTGCCATATAATCTAGCTAGTTAGTTCTCCTCGTGTACCACCATGATGAGCATCACCACTTAAGATCTGGCCAGGTGGGTCCTTTCTCCCTCTCCAGCATTAGTTATTGGTCTTTCTGCCACCACCAGCTTCCTATCTAGATAAATAGATTATGGGAAGTATAGGAAGCTTCAAAATCAATGTTTTAAAAATGATCAGCACTGAAAAGTTATGATAAAAAATTCCCTTGGCTCTAGAAGGTTCTAAACCTAACCAAACCAGTTATTCCATCTCTAAAAGTGAAAACAGTGACACTTAAAGGGACAATGTCAACCTTTTTTACATTACATTATTTCTCGATGAAAACCCATATTTTTTGATTGCTTATCTTCTCTAAAATTCATTAATGCTGCTGTTTGTTTTATCTGCTTCCTTTCTTAGTAGAACTACAATGCATGGTTATGGTGTGATATACCCAACCTTGTGTTGCTTCAAATGCTTGATCAGTTGTTATTGCACACTATCTGAGCATTACAAATACCACCAAACTGAGCAGTCACTCATGATGTAATAGTCTCATGTCCTCTCACTGCATCATGAGTGGTTAGACTGTGTGGGCATGTTCCCAAGTCCAGGAAAGATGCAGTGAAAGTTAATCAAGGAATGTAAACAAACATATTTTGGTGTGGTAACAAGTATGGTGGGTAGTCTCTTTTTCACTTTTAAAAACAAAAATAGAAACAGACTGAAACAATCAGCTATATCAGCAATCTTTACAGAATGTGAACATTCATAAAAGTGTTTTTTAAACTAGGGACATTTTGAGGCCTACGAGGGTTGACAATGTCTCTTTAACTATTTCTGTATTTGCTTTTATTTGACTTCTCTAAGTAACCTGTAAGGAAAAATGAATTTATTGTGTAATGGTCCTTTCCTCTCATGGTTTCCAAGGATGAGTGACAAACCTATTTCAGTGGAAATACTAATCCAGTTAGAGTCAGTGGAAAGCATGACGTGGTTTCTGTGTCGGAAGACTGACATGTACATGCAATCCACTAGAATACTAAACTATGCACAGAACTTAAATTACCCAGGGTCTTCAGTAATTGCCAGACCTGAAACAAAAGTATAGTGGTATCATCTGTTAAAAGTTTGATGTTTCAAAGACATACTAAATACCAAAACATTAACAGCAGTGTGTGTGTGTGTGTGAGTGCGTGTGTGTGTGTGTGTGTGTGTTTGTGTGAGTGTACTATTACAGTCTTTGCACCTTGTTGTGTATTATCTAAAGTATGTGTTTCCTACTACAATTGCTGAAATTGAGTTTGAGTGAACTTGTTGCAGATTAGCCTGTAAAGCTACTGATATACTGTTTGAAAATTGTAACTCTGGAAACTCATATACCCTTTACATGCTGACAGAAACATTACATACCTTTCATTTTATTTGCCATAAAGGTTCTACCACTAAAAGTGTTTCTGTCCCAGGCAAATAACACTTTTCTTTGCTTAAAAGTAAAATTTAACACATTTTCCATTTGAATTTTTGATATGTTAGAAATATAAAACAAGTCAGAAAGTAAACATAGTAAGGGAATATGTTTTAATAGGGCATATTTAGTGATGTATAAATAAATATATATGTGAGGAATAATATCAGTATTCGTTGTATTAATTATTTAGCACTAATGCCCCTGCCCATCCCTATGACCCAGGGCCAAGGTCCAGGGTCATGCTCCACGGGTAACCTTTCTCAAGATTCAGATCCAGAGCCATGCCCCATAAGACTAGTTCTTCATATTGGGCTTGCAGTATCAGTCACAACTTTCTTTGTGCAGCCCTGTGCAAAGCAGGAGATCAGTCATATTTTTGTTAGTGAAGGGCCACATTTCTTTGCTTGAAGCAGGAGATCATTCATGACTTCCTTCACACAGGGCCCCAGACCTGCTGACTGAAATAGCAGTCCCAAGTCCTAACTTCCCTCAAGTCTTGCACAAAACAAGAGGATAGGCCTAACTTGCAAAGCAGGACAGAGGATGAAGAGCCCTGTACAGTACAGGAGGTGACTCCTGACTTGCTTCACACAGAACACTTCAGGCCCTATACAAATCAGGGTGTACAGGGTTCTACATGAAGCAACAGGTGAGTCCTAACATGCTTTGTGCTAGACTGTGGCTGTCTGTCTGTCTGTCTATCTATCTATCTATCTATCTATCTATCTATCTATCTATCTATCTATCTACCGATCTATCTACAGGTAAAAAGTGATAGAAAAGTGTTATATACAAGACAATCAGGGTCTGTGAGATAATAAATCTACTCACTCTTCAGGCTTGTGGTGTATTACTTCATTAGACCATCAAGGGGGTCTAATGAAGTAATATATCACAAGCCTGAAGAGTGAGTCGATTTATTTTCTCAAACACTTTTAATTTTCTTTTATAAAATAAATTTGGGTAGTCAAAAAAGTGTTTTTTATTTACTTTTTAAGGGATACTAAAAGTGTTTAACAGTGGAGGAGTTAACCCTTAGTTCAGCTTTAGAATTAAAAGGGAGCAGATAAGTGAGTGCAGTCATTTGTGTTCAATATGGACCCCAGTTTGAAATTAACCCTATGAATGTTAGATCACGCAGTTGCCCATCATGGCTGCAATCAGTTGTGAATGGAAGTGGAGTCTACTATTACAGTATTTACTAAAGTGTTTTGTAAGTTCTTTCAGTTTGTTTAGTTTCTAGTTTAAAATACAGTTTGCTAGATTTGAAAAGATGTTACTGTTTGTGCATCAATCAGGTATGAATTCAGTAGTAAGCTACGATGGGGTGAGTTAACATGAGAAAATCCCATGCCCATGTTCAAAACCAGTAGGTGTGGTTTACCATGAAGGTGGGATTACTGATTACAACCCCTCCCATCAATTCACCATACCACTATTATGAAATATTGTTAGGAATTTTATAGTTTTAAATGATTGTAAGAACTACTGCCATTTCCGTGCTTGTGCAAATTGCTCAAGAAACAGCACAGTACATGTGACTTATTTGGATACTTAGTGGTGTTTCATAGGTTCCTGAAATCAGAAGGTGGTATCTTCAGTCCACTGCTATACTTTCATTTTGTTTGTTAACCCATTATTTTGGTTGCATACATAAATGCACCCATTCCTTGGTCCTGCAAACTGGTGCACAAAGATGCATGCCTTTGTTTTACCTAGGTTGGACAACTGTAATGCATATTTCAGGGGCTTATTTGTTGGTCAAGGTCAACACCTGCAGCTAGTGCAGAATGTCACAGTAAGCCTTCTGACCTCTTCTTGGATGTCAGAACATATTATACACTCACTACACATGCTGGGATGGCAACTAACAGACCTCTTTAAAGCCCTGAATAGTCTGGGTCTCCACTATTTCTTTGAGTATCTGACCCTTTATACCCAGGCAGAACAACCAAAGCCATAGCCCAGGGGCTGCTATATTGCAAAGAATTTGTGGTGGTGACACCTACAGTATATTATGCAATGCACTGCCAAACAAGATGAATCTGTCCTCCACGCCAGAGGTCTTTAAACAATAAAAGTTAAGAACCTTCTGCTTAGTCAGGCCATCCCTGGCCTTTCATAGTCGATATTAGTCTGAAAATGTGTTTTAGTATACTTTGGTTAGCCTTATTTATTGGCAGTTTTCACACACTCTATTGTAATTCTGTAATTTGTGAGTTTGAGTTTGTATTGTAGATGTATTCCCTCTCTCTCTCTCTCTCTCTCCCCTCTCTTTCTCTGTCTCTCTGTCTCTCTCTGTCTCTCTGTCTCTCTCTCTCTATCTCTCTCTCTCTCTGTTATTCTCTTCCCATTAGTGTTTTATTTATTGTTATTTCTAGAGTTTTGAGCTGTGGAATGACACTTTACAAACAAATCACTACTTGTACTACTACTTCTGCTACTGCTACTAAAATGATTAATGACATGATGAGGTACTGGACTTACTGAAAAATTATATACACACACTTACACAGCTAGACAAATAGACACAGATAGATAGAGTTCACTGGGATAGATAGATAGATAGATAGATAGATAGATAGATAGATAGATAGATGGATGGATGGATGGAATTCAGTGTTTTTTTTATTTGTGGTATAATGTCATTTGATAGATGCATGGACAAACAGACAGACAGAGTTCAATGTTTTTTTTATTTGTGGTATAATGTTGTAGTTAATTTGAGCAGGGGGTTACTGCTCCTCTTTTTATGATTTTGTATGATTTTTCGTCATTGTGGGGATTTATGAATTATGTTAAGGAAGTTATTCATTTTGAAAGGAGCATATTTCTATTGTGTGTGTTGGTAGGTATTTGAGTAGGCAACTGTGTTTGCTTTATTTGACATGGTTATTTTTCTTGGTCTATTTATCAGATTGATTGTCAATTATATGACCTGCAGTGATGGCATATTTGCTTGACTTGGAGTTTGCAACTCCTGTTTTAATTTCTGTCTTGTGTGGTCTTGCCCTAAGTAGTTCTTCCCCCATTGCATGTGTCATCACAGTTTAAACAGGGAACTGACCACAGACAGTTATCCAGTTACTATGGTGCTAGTGCATCCTTTGTATTGTGTAGATTCTGTCTTGTGCTGTAGAATGTTCTTTTTCTATGTTTTTTACTAACTCTTTATAATAGATGCATGGTAGGTATGGGATATTCACTTCTGCTATCAATACTCTGTCTTATGTATGCTGTGGTTATGGTATAAGCACATTTCGTCTAACCATGCTGAGATGCTATTTAGGATAGATGTAATTTCAATGAGTATGAAGTGATCGTTAATACAAAAATTAAACAAAATTTTACCACAAATTAACAAAAAGTTGTAGCACACTGACAGGAATATAATTTCATTTCATCTTACCAACTGACAAAGGCCAGAACTGCATTCAATGGCAATAACTTGGAGTACCAAAAAAAATTCATTTGAACATCTTAGTGCATGTCTGTACAAGACATCAATTGTTGCAGTATCATAAATCCCCGGTGTTGATTTAGACAAGGAAAGGTAAGTAAAGGATGTAGTCAGGCAGTACTAAGATTTGTTTAGAATTCGTGGACATATAATAAGGATAAAAGGTCCTCATGGTCAGAGTTTCAATAAGAGGAATTTCTAACTTATGATATGGAGGATACACTTTTTGAATCAGTGTAACTGTTATAATTTTGTTTTTAGTTTTAAACCTGATAATTTATAGTATATTTCATATGCATGAGCAAGGGTTTCTTATTGGTACAAAAGTGTCAGCTTCCTCATTCACAGGGTGCAAGAAAATTGCAGCATCACTTCACAGGTCTCCCACAGTAGCAAGGCATGTTGAGACACTCTTATAATTGCAATAAACAGTATGTCTCTCAGTGCATATACAGTAAAAATATAAACTCTACAGATGGGTTGCTTTTAGAATATACAGATTCAGTGGGTAATTCACCTGTGGAAATATATTGTCTAAGTAATTCCTCTGTAGAGTATAGTTTTACTATTATGTCTACTAGGCATCTTATTGCCTATGTTTTACAAAGATATAGAAGCCTATGAAAGAACATCAAGGACCTACAAAAGTAAGATACCAGATCTACCTGCCTTGGCAATCAGTGAACAAAATGACAGAGATATACAGTAAAGGAGGGACTAGAAACATGAAAAAGGAAAAATATTCAGTGAATAAGAAAAAAGTCAACTAGAGTTACATTGTCTAGGAAGACATATTAATGACAGTAGATAAAAAACATTGGTAAAAACAGATAAATAGATGGATGTGTGTGCATACCTATGTACCTACCATACGTGTACTGTATTTTAACTCTGTTTATGTTGGAAGAGAGGTGATTTCATAATAGGTTCTGTCCAGCTGTTATTGCACTGTAAGGACATACACTGAAGTACAAATAAATATTACTGACTAAAACAGCACAATAGAAATCAGGATTTATCATTTATGAATTATGGACAGTATAAACTAAAGTCAGATTGTATTGAAATTATCAGTAGACGAGCTACTGAACAGACAATATTTTTAATGAGTAAACAAGGAACACAAGACATTGCAAACAAAATGCTACCCAAAGATGTCTGGAACAGCAAGTAAGAAGACACTGATGAGCTACTCTGCCTTACCTTTCGAATTCTTACTATATATCTATATATATATATATATATATATATATATATATATATATATATATATATATATATATATATATATATATATATATATATATATATATATATACAGACTGATAATTACATTCTCCCTCCTGGATGCTTTATCATTAAGACTTTGCACTTTCTGACAAACTACATACAAGTGCTCCCCATGCCCTGAGCCCCCATATGCTGCATAATAAGCACCACAGGGCTATACCACCCCCCATGCCCCGATCCCCTAATATGCTGCAGAATAAGCCCCACAGGGCTATCTGACATCTCCATGCCCCAATCCCCCAATTAGCTGCATAACAAGCCCCACAGGGCTAACAGAAGGCCCCCAGGCTTGATCTCCAAACCCCAATGTTCCATCGGTAATGTAACTGTACACTGGTTAAAAAAACAGAAAAGCCCACATCCCAGCCCTGATAGTCTAGTGCTCCTCCCCCAACCAGCAGTGTCAGTCCATCTCGCTCCCCCTCAACCCATACCCAGTCTGCAGCTGGCAGAATCCACTTCTCTCCACCATGGCCAGCTGCTAACTGAGCTCATTATGAGTGCATACTACTGTAAATATGGGGAAAGGGGGGAACATGTTTAACCAGGAAAGGCACACTAAGCTGAAACTTGCTTCCAGGTGCAACCTTGAAGCACAAGAAAGTTAAGTGACTTGCTCAGGGTCACACAGTATGCAAGTAAGGGCTATGGGATTGAAACCCAGGTCTCCAGGTTTGTAACTCAGAGCCCTAAACCTCTGCACTGTACTGCCTCCAAATAGTACATGCTCAGTGAATGACAGCAGCTTGGGGATTTTGTTGTCATGCAGATTCACTTGTTTACATAGTTTAAGAAATCAGACATGCATGCTGGCATTTATAAACTCTCAAACCATCAATATAAATGAGATTTTTTTTTCAGCAGGGGTGATTTGAGAGGAAATGGAATTTTGAGATGCAATTATACTGTCTTACAAATTTGTGAACCATTGGAAATTATGCCATCCTTGTTTCTTTGTGCTGAATATGAACCAAAAATCAGACTTTCAAAAAATATTTTAAAGATCAATGGAAATTATTTGCTTTGTGTTATTTTTACTGCAAATGTGTATACAAAGCACAATAGTTTTTATTTAAAAAATAATAATGCCTAAGTGTGATACTAAATTGTGTTTTCAGCATGGCTTTCTCTGTCCTGAATTTTTGGGGCCACAACATCCTGTGAGAAACAGCATGATATAATTTACATATCAGTCCAGTTTTCCTCCTGCTAAGAATAGGTTAACTGAATACCACACTTCCTCGGTTTGAAGTGCATAATTATTCAGTCACAAAAGGCACATACAGTATCATGCCCCAGATGAAAAACTAGTAAGGTTTTGAAACACTGGGATACTAGTCTCAGGATCGCTTGCTCAGTTTAACTTGATCTTATTGTATGAAATAAAATTTATTTTGGCATAAAATGTGACTTTTGTGACTGATTAAGATATTAGCTTTCAAAAGAGTATAGTAAGTCTTTCTGCTCTGTTCTTGTTACTGTTTGATGCTACACACCACCCTTGATTTGAGTGCTAAATTTGTTTGCTCCTGCTACATAAAAATAAATCCTGTGACTATGAAATAATGTCTTACTATTTTAAAAATATGTGCTACTATTAGAACCCCAAAACACCTATATTAACTCTTTGGAACCCAGACATATTCCTAATAGAAGTATCTATCTGTTTAAAATGCTTCTGATGGCTCTGAGAAAATTTAATTAATTTTAGTAGCAGCTACTTATTTTCCTGTTTTATAGTTCCCTTATTGTCTGTTGTTAAGAACATTTTTATGGGAATTGGATCCTTGTCCTTTGGATTGTATCTCTTCCTGCTGCTTGTCCACATTTTTTTTTATTCTATTTAGTTTGTTTATTCAGGAGGTGGACTGAGTTAAAAACACATTTTCTGCCAATCCTGACAGTGAATACAATTCAATACACATTTATACAAGAACAATGTCAAAATCTATGACTGAGAAACAATGTCCTGTGTGTGACATTGAATTCATAATCATATCCATGGCAACCAACTGTGACTAACAAACAAATGATTATGTCATCATGTGTAGACAGGCAGCAGGAGTAGATAAAGTCTGAGGCACAAGGATCATATCTTCAAGCAGCTGTTCTTAGTAATAAAGAATTGGGAATGATAAATGGATATATAATGTGAACTATAGCCAGAAGTTTATGTACATATTATGTTTCAATGTTTTTCCACAGTGGTCACAGACCCTTGAAACAGTTTTGAAGATTGCATTGTGACACGTACACAATACAGTTTTGAAGATTGCATTGTGGCATGTACACATTCTACATTCCTGCATGCACCACAGCACATTATCATACGTTTGAACACATATGGTATGCACTATTTTAATCACCAGAGACTGCACTTTCTATTGTGTCACCTGTCACCCTAAAATATGTTAATTAGCCATATTGGGAGCCTTGATAGCAAAATGAAAATTACACAGTAAAAGAAAGTACATTTGAAAAACATAGTTTGGCTCCCTGAGTCATAGGGGCTTCCTCTTTTTGTCACATTGACTTACAGTACACAGGACTGGACTTAATCCCAATAGAGAGCATTTTAGACATGTATGGGTTGTACTTGGCATTTAATGCCATTAAAAAGCTAGTACCACTACAAATAGCAGAGAGAAAAGGTTATTAATGTTTAAAAGTAACCATCTGGTACTCTTCCTTTCTAAAGTAGTTGTCTTTTACCATTTGCTGATTAAAAGGTTTTTGATCTGAGAGTCCCAGGTATGAAGTAAAAAGCAATACTTCACTTGATAGCTTTGCATATCTAGTTCTATTCCTCTTAATACCTCATCAACACTGTGACTACACTCACTGTGACATCACAAGTGACTGACTTGGAAGCAGGTGACTGGTGTTTCTTGTTCCATTGTAATGACACAGTCAGTATTGTCACAATGCCAGTGAGGTAAAGTATGAAGGGCAGTATAAGTACTGAAGATATGTTAGCCTCCAGATAAAGTTAGGTTTTTTTTTTGCTTGTTTGTTTGTTAACCAGGTGGCTACACTGGAGCCAAAGCTCTTTCTGCAGGCATGACCAGGAATCATAGCTCACAGAAAAAAAATACAACTGTACAAAGTATAAGGTAACAAATAACATGTTTGTATATACAAGTTCTGATTTACTAATCTTAAGTTTTACAGGAACTGTGTGCTTTAGAATATGCCTCAGTAAAACAGCTAAGGATTTTGAATCACTGGATGTTTTTGAACAGAACTGCAAGTCATAGCAGGCCTTTGTGGCAGTATAGCTGAATGACCATCGTCAACCCAATCAACATTTTAGCAGTAACTGAACCATAATCTCACGTGATGATTTGATATTCCTTTTATTATTTAGGAGATTGAAATAATCAAATAATGAAGATGGAGAGCCCATAAGCAACACTTTACTCAATAAATTGAGCCTTCCAAATTTGTAGTTAAGCTAATGAGATAACCATTTTAGTTTGCCTGAAAATATGCAGTGGTGGGTCCAGGATGGTAACAATAAAGGCAAATTGACCTATTTTGTTTAAAAGCACACTTTGGGCAAGTACAGTTTGGCCCCCATCAATAACAATCCCTCCCCAAATCTAAAATAGGAAGAAGGTTCTGTAAAGCAAATGTTTATCTTGTGTCTGCTGCTTTCAAGACATTGTTTTACCTGTACAGCTGTCCCAGCCTGGAATAGATTTTTGGGGTTATGTAATTTAAATAATTTTTAAAACTTAATGTAGTATGTAGATGAACACATAAACGTTTCATACAGGACAGATTGTCTAATATCTGGCCATCAAGAATAGTGAAGTCCAGACTAGTTTCTCTCAAATACAGTTTAGATAGTGTACCATACAATATAACCTTGGTCTTCTGTTTATGTAGGACCATGCATTTGAACCAATGTAGCTTCTAATTTATTATTAATAAAATAATAATCAAGGGGATAATTTTGTTAAAATCAGTACAGCTATACACACTACACCTAGCACTATAATATTTTTGCACAAGAAACAATGAAAAAATAAAAAAAGTCACTTCAACAAGCAAAAAGATAAAGTGTACACTGCTATTCTTTACATTATACTAGCTCTTTAGAAACAAAGAAACATAGAAAATGATGGCAGAAAAATGCCAATGGTCCATCCAGTCTGCCCATAACAACCTATCATACCGCCAGACCTTTGGTCCATATTGTATCTTTGTCTACACTATCCATCTCTTTGCTCCCTGTTTTACTACTGCCCCTCTGAGTAACAATTAAGACCTTAGCTTTGTCCCTACCATGTTTGTAGCCATTATGGTCCTAATTATCTCCACCACATCCCATAATCTTCAATCTGGGCCCTTTCTAATCCCACTTTGGGCCCCCTAATCTCTCATACTCTAAATTATGGACCCTTCAACTCCTACATTCCGTTTAAGCTACTTAGTTGCTCTTTCTAAAAATAAATTACATTTGGGAGCTATTCATTGCAGTGCAACCTGCTTATAACAGACTCATTTGTACATAGTACAAAAGTCCATTATAAGCAAATGTCTGATGTATTGCAAAGTAAGTAATCAGCCAGGCATTCAGCACCTGCACCCTATATGTTTATACACTACAGCACTGTAGCACAGCAAATGTATTGTACTATACAGCATGTTGGTCTTTGTGGATGGATTTAGTTTTATTCTAGCTTGTTTGTGCTTGGCTTCATGTAGGGATTAAGATGTGTTTTTTTTTTTTCAGTGCAGGGTTTCATGGAGGGAGGGGAAGTGAGGAGGTCTAATGAAGTTTGTGACAGGTCTTCAAGGATACTGTGTGCATCATGCTTTAAATCAGTGTTAAAACAACACTTTATTTTCTTCATTCAACTTTAAAAAAAATATTTATCTCAGTCTTCTTCTTTGGTCTAATTGTATACTTAGCCCACATGTGCTCGGTAGTGGCTATGACAGATCAGGCAAGTGTCAGATTGCCTTGCCGTTCCATTGCCTGCATCAATGAAAGGAGGGCTGCTTGAACATCGGTAATTGAAACTGCTGCTGCAGGCTCACGTGTGAGTTCTTCCTCAGCTGAGTCTTCCTGCTGAGTTGATTGTGACAGAAATGACATGACTTCATAAATATCATCCTCTTCTTGCAGGTTACTATCCATCTGATCACCTAGATGGCAGAGTCTGTCAAAGTCTTCAGTTGCCAGACCGGTGAGTGGCTCAGTTGCAGTTTTGTCCAGGAGTTCTGCTTGCTGAGCTTGCTGTTCAGATAGGTGGAAACTTGCTTTATGGAAATGGATAATGGTTCTTTCTTCACTGATGGAGTCCCAGGCAGTCTTCTTTAATCTCACTGCATCAAGTGTGCTAATATATTTAACACAGACATGTCGGTGATCTCTTCATTGATGTCAATGAGATTGATTACCTATTGTCTCATGAGACACACATAATGCCTCTTGAAGGCATAGCTAATGTCCATGTCCAGGGACTGAATTAGAGAAGTCATGTTTGGGGGTTAAAAAGTCAGGGCAATGTTATGGAAACCCTGAACTTGTGGATGCCTGTGAAGTTATCCAAGAGCAGTGCTATTTTATGTCCCCATAGCTTCCAGTCCCAGCTTCTAACTTAGTCAGAAAAATGTCACCCATCATCCAGGTGCTTTTATTTGCCTGGTATACATCAGGCAGGTGATGGATATCCCAGAAGCATTGGGGTTGTGCAGATCTGCCTATAACCAAAAGATCAGTCTTCTCTTTACCTATCGTATTGCAGTAGCAAAGTCTGGAGAGATGCTCTTTTGTTTTTTTCTGCCCAAGGAGGGTTTTACACTTGAAAGAGTCCTGCTCATGATACAGCAGAAAAAGACCCAATCTCATCACACCTAAATACATCATTAGTGGAGAACAGTGACAAGAGACCAGGGAACACATCTTTAACCTAGGACTCAGCGCTTCTGGTGTCCACATTTTGTTTCTCCCCATGAACCCTTTTATGCTCAATGTTATACTTTAACTTCCACCTATATAGCCATCCTTCTTAAGGTTGGAAGTCAGTCTTACCCATTGCAGCAACCTATTTAGCAGCCTTCTCCATAAGAATTGGTCTGCTAATCTGAGGGTCCCTCCCCAGAGTTTTGGCAAACCAGTGTAGCAGGGCATCCTCTGCTTACCCATCCTTTCCCTTCAGTTTTCGCTTGCGGTCCAGGTTTTCATTGGAGTGCTACTCATCAAGTAGTTTAGAGCAGCTCTTCGTCAGATCAGACAGCATGGAACATGGCATACCAAAGTGGAGACAAGTCTATCATTGACATCTTTGGCATGTTGCTAAAGTCTTTTAAAATCTCAGTCTTTTGAGATAGAATAAGTGCATTTCTTTTGGTCATTGCAGCAAGGATTGGCTGGAACAGTGCAGTACGGCAGAAACACCAACAGCAGCAGGGAGATTAGCAATGATGTAAGTGAGCCTAACTCAGTAACCTTAAATAGGCACAAATCACCTGTTAGTGTACCTGTTAATGAGTGCAGTAAAGCTCCCTGGCATCTTCTATACATGGCACACTTGATCGTTATAACATGATTTTTTACTACAGAGTCCTATGCAGTAGGTTTGGGAAATGAAATGTCATCAGTTGTACCCAAATATCCAGAATAACCATGTCCATTATAATTGGGTTGCACTGTATTTGATGGGTAAATGTGGTCTAAGAAGTCATTGCAGTGAATGTTAACATTTCTTAACATGATATTAATTCTAAATTTAAGAATTGACTACAATGTGGTTCCTTCCCTGTTTACAGTGACTTTCACTCGAAGTAACCCCATTTAATAGCATTTTAGGAATGTATACCATAGGTGAGTTTAATCTGGCATTTGGCACTGTCAAGGTCTCACACCATGCCAGTGTAGCCCCTAATATCCACTCTGGTCCTTTTCTAAGTCTACTTATCTCCCAGCCCCTAACCATTAGGCCTGCCTAACTCTACATTGTTTTTTTATCAGGCATTTACATCCACTTGATGCTGGCTGGCCCCCTTCTTCCCTAAGTCCCCCCAGCCCCATCACCCACCTTCTGTAGGACTTACCTCCTCAGTTTTATGCATGGATTAACCCCCATGGCAGGGCCTAAAAGAGTGGCCAGTCTCCTTCAGAGCACAGTCCAGATGCACAAGACCTAATCTGTGGTGCATGGCCTGCAAGGGACCTGAGGTGTCATCATGCTGTGATCAGAGATTGTCCACCATAGTTTATTTCCCCATGAGGCCTGCCTGGCATTCAAGCACATATCAACACCGAGGGATAGGCCCTCCCCTAATGCTTCATGTCTCAAATGTGTTGGCATCCAGCCCAGCCTCCACTGGGTGTCAGACAAGCAGCAGGATGCAGACTCCCGTCCCACACAAGGAAAAGGAACTGTCCTTAAGGCACTCAGTTCTTCCTCCCCAGCACCCCCAAGGAACCTAAGCCCTTTCCTGATCACAGATTTCCAACATAGCTAGCCGTAGTGCTATCACTGTGCTATTGGCCATTAACTCTACATTGTTGCAAAAACTACTACTTGGCATTTCCAACAATGTATAACAATTTCAAACAAAACATGTACTTTCGTGGTTGGCGGGGTCAAGCTATTGGGGTGAATGTTATCACTTTTTAACTCAATTTTAATTTTAAGATTTAGGGCCAGCTGTCCCCCTAGATGATTCTATCCTTTGTTTAAAGTGACAGCTGTTGAGAAGTAGCCATTTTGATTTTTTTTCAGGCATGTAGCATGTCATGTTGGTGATTTATGCTTTGCCTTTTGCAGCCACCACATCACATAATCTCCATTACCGGCCCCCTTAGTCCCATTTCAGACCCTTTGTCCCCAGGACCCTAAATAATGGACCCTCAGCTGCTACATTTTTAAAGCTAATCACTTTGCTCTTTCTAGCAATGTTATATTAGAGGAAATATGATTTTTGGCAAGAAAAGATGGCCTCAGGAAGTCAGTGCAGTAAACGTTAATGTTAAAATGGCTTGGTAAAGTCTGCAGCACAAAGGGAAGGAGGAAGGAGGAAGGAGGGAGTGAAGAACCTCTAAGGTGCTTTCATTCAACATTAGTTAGCTAGGAATGGGCAGACAGAATGGGCCTACAGGACCTTTTGTTGCCAGAAGATTCTATGTGTCTGTGTAAAATTTTAACTTGTTCATACAGCAGTACACATTGATAAACACTAGTATATTTTTTTATTATAGTGTGTTTAACTTTTTTTTAATAATTTATTTTAAAGTTTGTATCAGGTGGATCATGTTCAGTAGAAGCAAATAACAAGCATTTGTCAATGCCGAGAGTTTGCTGTTGGTATTGCTCTTGTACATGCCTCCCATATTTTTCTCTGTATATTCCTCTGTCTTGCATTTTAAGGGTGGGCGTTACAGTTGGAAACCCTAATGTCCCGGGTGTTTGTTGTTATTTTTTCTCCAAATTTCAACATGGGCTTTTTGGGACACCACCTCATGAACAGTGCCAGTATCATTTTGTTGCTCAATCCGAAAAGATGATTTTACACAGCAAGTGTGCCACTCTGGGCCACAAGTGTGAAAACACATTTTGGGCAGGATGTGAAAAATGACAGCTGTACTGTTCATGAAGAGGTGTGAAGAAATGGCAATGTTGAAAATCTGGAGTGAAAATATCAAAAAGTGGCAAAGTTACAAGTGTGCATAGAAACTGCATAACACACGTTTGTAACGCAATAATTTTTTGGATTGGTTTCACCAGATTTTAAAATGGCCTTTTTGGGACCTCCCCTCATGAACAGTGGCACTGAAATTTTGTTAATCTGTCCCAAAAGTTGATCTCGCACAACAACCGTGCCGTTCTGCACCACAGGTCCAAAAACACATTCTGAGAAGGGCACAAAAAACGACAGCTATACTGTTCATAAGGGGGTGTGAAAAAATGGCAATGTTGGAAATCTGGAGTAAAAATCTTACAAATCTATGACCTAATGAGCGTACATAGAAGCTGCACAACGGGCACTCGTAACGCAGTCATTTTTGGGATTTTTTTCACCAAATGTGCAACAAGGGCTTTTTGGGACCCCACCTCATGCAAAGTGATGCTGTCATTTCGTTAATTGGTCCCAAAAGGTGATTCTACACAGTGACCACGAAATCATCTTTTGGGACTGAGAAATGAAATGACAGTGACTGTGTTCATGAGGTTGGTTCCCAAGAACCACATGTTGAACATTTGGGACCAAAACTCCCAAAAATGGCCGAGATAGCAACCTAAATTGAAACCCCCCATTCACTGCCATTATAGGACTTACAGCCATTTCTTCAATTTGCTGTAGGCTTTTGAAGAGTGCAGACATGTACCTGGTTCACTGAAGATCGCTATGCCCAACCTCCGGAGGTAAGTATGGGTGAGGGAGGTGCTGGGAAGTGGGGTGTGCAGAGGGAGGGTGCAGGTTGGGGTAGGGGGGCTGGCGACAACCACATGGAACTGTTTTTTTTTTTCTTTTCAGGTTTAAAAATAAAAAAAGACTTTGTGGATCTGTTTTCTTTTTTTACAATAAAAAGATGGATTTTGGCATGCTGGGGTGGGATCCTAGTGTGCCAGATAAATGCTGACCTGGGGATTGGGCATCCCAAGGTTGGGGAATATGGGGGGGTGCATCCGACACTGGGAGTAGGCATCTTGGTGTCGGAACCACGAGGGACTGTTTTCCTTCTTTTCAGGTTTAAAAATAAAAAAAAGGCTTTGTGGGTCTGTTTTCTTTTTTTACAGTAAAAACGATGGATGTTGGCACACTAGGGTGGGCTCCCAGTGTGCCAGATCAATGCCAACCCGGGGCCTGGGCACCCCGAGGTTGGAGAATATGTGTGTGGAGGAGGTGCATCTGACACTGGGAGTAGGCATCTCAGTGTCAAAACCAGTTCACCAAAAGGCAGGGACAAGTCACACAGGTATTGAGCACCCTGGTGTTGGCAAGTGGAGCAGGGGGTTCACCAGAGCGATGGCAGAGAGCGGGACATGGAGGAGGCAGGTGAGAAAAGTGCCTCCTCCCAGCCAGCTGTGGCCTACTCTGCATGGCTGGGAGAAACCAAGTGGGATGTCAAGACACAAACAGTTGTTTGCTCTGCGGTGACCCGCAGATGAAAGGAAAAAGCCGGCTCCTGATTGGCGCAGCTTTTTCTTTTCATGTGCAGACCACTGCAGGCAAAACAGCATCAGAACCCACCTGGCTGAAGATTGGTGTGATACTGTCGAGCCACATGCAGAGCACTCTGCATTGAACAGACAGTGTCACGCCTCTCAAAGTCTACTCTCCCAATGAGTTTGACACGCATGCGCAAACTCAAAAATGGAATACTTTCTTCAGTGGTTTACACATTTCTAAATTTCTGAGAGCACACTTTATATAATATTTGCCAGTAGTATTTCATAACAGAGTACCACAACTTTTATCTAATTAATTAATTAATTTATAGTTTATTTATTTATTTGAAATTTTAAAGAAACATAGAAACATGGCCTTATGAGGTACAATTTGTTATTTTCTGTGGGTTCCTTGGTACTTCAGTGTACTATAGAAAAAGTGCTTGGTTTATAGTGCAGTACAACAGGGCACAAATGTGGTAGTTCCAAAAAGATAACATAAGTGCAAGCTATTTTAGGTACTGTACAAAAATATTAATGGCAAAAGTGGAGAACAAATCACCTCTGGTGTTAAGGATTGCTCATTTATACACAGTCTCTACAGAGAGTTGAAAGGAAGGTTGGTGCTATTACTCCATACAGATCAGTAAATATTGGGACTAATAAGACTAAGTTAATGCTGGTAAATTTATACATGTAGTAGAACATGGTTTTGTAATAGATTAGTGTATAGGTACAATTTTATCATTTATAGTATGTAGGGGTATGGGGGGATCTCCTGTACATAGATCTGGGTGCCTCCTTTATGTATTTATCTGATGTGAAGATTATATTATGTTGCTCTTCTTTCCATTTTTGTCATAGGTGACATGAAGTTACGTTTGCTTACCAGGATTTTGCGGTCCATGGGATCATAAATTTAGATGTCGCATTACATCAACAATATGAACTAACAGCAGTTTGAATCAGTGCATATTTAACATTTTCATAAAATTATGTATTCTTCTGTTAACTAAAGTTAACATATGACTGGCTTTTTAGAATTTTAAATAATTTATGATTGCTTGGGGAAAGATCTGTGTCATATTGAAGGTAGTGATTTTAGTAATTTAATTGTAGTTTTAAATGTGTATTGATGTGATGAATGTTTTACGTTGTCTTTTGTCTAACTTATGACATCAGTGATGATGTCACTGTTACATGTATAAAAGACGACTAGTCTGTATGTGGATTACGCTTTTTGAGAAAGGAAAGTCTTCCAAAAAAACATGTCAAAGTGTAATCTTTGTCTGTACCTGCACCTGCTGAATAAAATGGGCACTTTCTAAGCTGAGAACTGCATTCTGCTTCATATATGTGGTGGTGAGTGCATGATTTTTCACCGTTGACTAGATATATATATATATATATATATATATATATATATATATAAATAGGTGTGCAGTTGCACCCTTATATTTAGGGTTATGAAGGCACGTCTATGTTAAACTTTAAATGTTGCACGTGAATAACTTTGGACCCGTTCAACGGAGTTGCATGAAATTTGGTATGCATGGTGGGGTATGTTAGATCTCTTGATTTGCCAAGTTTAATTTCAGTCGGACTTATGACTTTTGCACACCAAAATGCTGAAAAATACACTTTTCGCCAGTTCTGTGGGCAGTTTTTCGGATTTTGTCTGTGGTGCTGTGCAGCCGTTGTGTGGTCTACTAGTCTGAATCTTGGCATGTAGAAAGAGTTTGGGTCAAGGAACGTGCCACTTTATGTTTGGTGAAAAAATATTAATCTGTTCAAAAGTTAGTAAACTTTTTAGCTCCCAATATAAGTCTATGGGAAAATTTATATGGTTATTTTGCAAAAGGAGAATGGGGTTTTGGCCATCTGGTCACTCCTCATGATCAAAGAATTTGCAGGCTCATAATCAAAGAATCTTTGATTGCAAGAAATTTATTGATCGTGATGGCTGCCATCTTGTTTTCAGTTTGGGGTTGGAAAAAAACAAATATCTCAGCCCAGGGGTGACTTCTGAAGTATAACTTCGATAGGTTTTGCTCAGGGGGGCTTTCCTCTATTGAGCCATGCCTGTGGTTTAATGTACTTATGTCAGAAATAGAGTTTTAAACTTTTTACTTCTTTGATCATGAGCCTGCAAATTTTTTGATTGCAAGATTCTTTGTTCGCGACCTTCGTTCGTGAGGGAGTGGCGAGATGGCCAGATTTAAAAATCAAATCTCTCAGCCCAGGGTGTCTTGTGAAGTCAAACAAGGATGGGTTTTGTTCAGGGGGCCTTCCCTCTATTGAGCCATGCCTGTGGTTTAATGTAGTTGTGTCAAAAAATGGAGTTTTAACATTTTTTAATTCTTTGATCGCGAGCCTGCAAATTATTTAATCGCGAGCTGGATGAGATGGCCAAATTTTTGCTGGACCAGATGTCTCTGGGAGGGACCAGATAGCCCAAATTTCAAGACCAGATGTCCCCTCATGATCAAAGTTGATCTCTGATCTCAAATTTGCGGTCAATTCTCACGATCGAAGAATTTTTAAAGGTGCTAAAACTTTAAAATTGAATGTCTTGGAAACGGTTTGCTGTTTTTACTTGAAATTTGGAGGGTGTTGAGGGGATATCCAGTAGATGTGAATTATGGTGTTTAGGTGTCGTAAAATGTATTTGTTGTGGAGATATTGTGTGACGCATATTTTGCAGATAGTGTTCTGCATTGTGGTAGTGGCTTGAAATTAATAGGGTAGCTAGCCTTACTGGTACGGAAGTGCTTTTCAGTGGTTAGGTATGTCAAATGTAAACAGATGCAGAATTATGCCACTCCGACAAATGAAAATCTCAAATGTTAACATTAAATATCTCGGAAACATTTTGGTCTTTTAACTTGAAATTTGGAGGGTGTTGAGGGGATGTCCTGTAGATGTGAATTATGGTGTTTAGGTGTCAGAACATCAATTTGCTGCCAAGATATTGTGTGACGCAGTTTAAGTTTTATCATTAGCATTTTCTATTGTGGTAGTGGCTTGACATTTATAGGGTAGTTAGCCTTACTACCACAGAGGTAATTTTCAGTGGTTAGGTGTGTAAAATGTAAACAGGTGTGGAATCTTGCCACTCTGACAAATGAAAATTTGTTTTGTTTTAAGTTGGTGTGAGCACGGGGCCCAAAGGGCCCCATGCTCCCACCAATACCCACTCCCACTAGTACATGTGATATTCAGTACTTGTACTGTTATGTTAGACAGAAATGTGCAAGTTGGTGGGAGAGCGGGACCCCTCCCACCAGCTTGCACAACACTGTACTTTACTATACTTTCTCAAAAAGTAAGGCAATTATTTGCAAAACAAACTGCGTTAATGCATCATTTTGGGTTAAAGCAGAAAAAGTCAGGAAATTAGACATTTAGGGGTGCTCCGCTACCCCCCTTTCATGTAGCCCCCTCCTCCACAGACTGACAGACGCCGGGGTGTGTCATTGGGGTTGTGATGCAAATGTCACCCTATCCCTCTTTACTGTGGCATGTCAACATGCTTACACATGGAATGGGGTGACATTTGGCCCTCACAACCTAACACACCCCTCGCATCTGCTGGTTTGTGGAGGGGCACATGAAAGGTAGAATAACCTACAGGCCTCATTTCAGACATTTTGTTCTTCACCCTAAACGATGCAATAATGCAGTTTTTTGAAGAATATATATACATATATATATATATATATATGTATATATAGTCACATAGTGTGGCTGAGAAAGAGATTTTTGAATCCTTGGGAAACCTTATGGAAGATATTTGTCTAGTATTTAAAAACATTCCCATATTTCTAATTTGTGATCTGAATGTTAGAATTGCAGACAGAACTGAGTCCTAAGTGATAGCCTGGACATTCTGATCTTCTAGATTTGTTCTTTGCTGTTTGAGGAAATACAGATTGGCAGGTCAGCCATCCCTTGTGGACTGTGTGTTGGTATACAGGACTTGGGCAACTAGAGGGCTAGTTACCAGGGGTAACCCGTCAAAACAACAACAGAAATTGAGCGACTTGAATATGAGTGACTCAGTTTCAACACTCGTCATGTGAGCTACCCTGAAAGGGTAGCACAGGGAGAACAAAAAGGCTACCGGAAGAACAGGAGGGGGAACGGAACAGGACCGAAGGTATGTGGGAGGTAGTGTGGCAAGAGGCTGTCAAGCTGACCGTGTGGTGTGATGGTGAGGGTAGCTGGCTACAGTGGGGAGGGTGCAGCGTTTAGGGCTGTGGAGGTGCACAGTATTTTGTGTTTTGTGGGTGGTAGTATTTTTTTTTACAAGTTTCTTCCATTCCTCAACATGCACCTTCCCTGGAGATGAGAATCTTTAGTAAGGAAGTGCCGGGGGCACAGCTTCCTACATAAAAAAAACATTTGTTTTCACCCGCATGTCTTCTTTGGGAGTGTACATTGCCATTTTGTTTTTTCAGAGATGTATACTCGCTATAATGGTGATCACTATTTGGCACTCACTGTTATGACATGGAACCATTGCCAGGCAGTCAGATTACATTGCTGTTCATCCCTTGCTCCAATCAGGAGCCTTGTTTGCTAAAGGGGGCGTGGTTTCTGTCTCTTTGGAGCACTGTTTAATATCAGTGATTGGATTCTAATCTGCTGGACTTGTTCTGTGCTGCTTGAGGAGTTAAAGATCATTGGGCTAGCCGGCCCTTGTGGACTGTGCATTGGTATACAGGACTTGGGCAACTAGAAGGCTAGTTGCCAGACAGTCAGATCGCATTGCTGTTCAGCCCCTGCTCCAATCAGGAGCCTTGTGTGCTGAAGGGAGCATATCTATTCTTCCCTGGTAGAGTGTTTAGGACCTCTCCCCTAGTGGTCCTCCACTGCAGTCCTTTCGCTAAAGGGCCACAGCTTAAGGGTGTCACACTATGGGTGTCAGTGTGGGATGGCAGTTGGTAGAAGACCCTGCACCCACAGTATAATACTATTTGTCTGCATTTACAGCGTGTCCTTGACCCTGCATCACTATATTTGTGCATTATATTTTCACTTCAATTCATAATGTTTGTTGTATTACTGGTAGGCTCATTATGCATTCTGTAGTCATTGTAGTTTAGCTAATATTCTACTGAGTATTTCAAGCTATTGTATTTCACTGTTTGTAGAAGCAGCTCAGTTTTACTTCCACCTTTTAATAGCATTTTTGTGTGTTCCTATTCATAACTGCTCTGGTTTAATACTGTATAACTTCATTTGGGGAGCGGGGTTTGTTAATTGTTATTTGCTTATGATTTAGCGTTACAACTAGTGTTTTAGAGTGCATTGTGCATATTATCTGTGCTCTTTTAATCCTTGCTCCATCCCCATTACCTTCCTACCTGAGTCTCATAACATTATACCTCACTTACTTCTTGTTACTGCTCTCATTTTTCTAACTTCTAATTAATTGTCTACTTTCATCTCCCTTTTACTATGCTGTTAATTTCTCTTGCTTTACTCACTCCCTATCTTTCTTTCTTCACCCTTCTGTACCCTTTTGTTTCTTCCTCTATCTACTCTATCTCACATTTTCCCTATCCCTTTCACCTACTCTCCCCTCCTCCTCTATTCCCTGTCTCCTCCACTCCCCCTGGCATCCTCTGTGTCAATTTTTTCCCTCTCCTTGGCTTCACCTCAAAACTATTTTGTGCCTTTTCTCCCTATTTTCTTCCTATCCCTCCTCCTTTTCATGATCTCTCCCCCTCTCATCAAATCAAAATACTTCTGCTTTTAAACTCATTGTCAGCTTACCAGTTTTATTGGCAGGTGACATTGAATTTAATCCTGGCCCCATTTCATCTTCTCCTTTGCAGCTTTCCAAAGGATTGAGGGTGGCTCATTTAAACATCTGCAGCCTCCTCCCAAAGATTGATCAGTTACCACCTTTAATGCTTAAGCATTGTCTGGATGTTCTAGTTATATCTGAAATCTGGCTCTCCTCTAAGATCCAGAACTCAGTTGTAACTGTACCTGGCTACACCTTAGTCAAGCAAGATTGCTCTAAAAGGGGTAGTGGTGTTGTAGTTTACATATCCACCTTGTTCCAATTCATAACAGTTCTTTCTGTCTCCTCTCCTTCTTCCCATGAGATGATCCTCCTTAAGCTCTCCATTCCTTTCTCTATTCCTATCTTTAATGCTGGTCTTTACTGCTGCCCTGTTGTATCCTCTGCTTTTACTGAGCTTCTTTCATCTATCTGTTCTAACTCCTTGATGGGTGAGCTACTTATTCTTGGTGACTTTAATTTAAATTGGCTCTCCCCTAACTCAAACAAATAGTCACAAAATATAAAATCACTGCAGCTGAACCAATTGATTTCTAAGCCCACCCGATTACATTTCAAATCCCTTAACCACTCTCTACTATACTGGGCCCTCTCTTCCCATCCCCACCATATTGTGGATGCAGGTATCTTCCCTGATGCACTCAGTGATCATCATTTGGTTTACTGTGTGTGCAGGTTACATTGTCCCAACCCCCCCCAATTCATATTTCTCAGGTCTTTTATGTCACTTGACTTGGCCTCTTTCCTAACTGATCTATGTTCTGTTGATTGGTCCCCCAGCTCTACAACTAGTAATATAAATTCTGCCCTACAATATTTTCAGTCAAAGTTCTTGGCTGTATGGGATAGTCATGCACCCCTAAGGAAAACCAGAGTCCAGGGTTTGCATCTTCCCTGGATATCGGCTGAGGTACTTACTTGTCTCCACTCCTGAGACCTTGTCTGATGTACTTTTAAAGTCACTGGCTCCCAGTCTTCATTGACCAACTATAGATGCCTTCGTAACACCAATACAAAGCCATCAGACTCACAAAGTCTGAGTATTTTGGCTCCACTCTCCAAAACAAAATTAATAACCCTTCTAAATTCTGGAAGGTTATACATTCACTTTTCACTCCTCAGACCCAGTCCCCCCCCCTCACTCTCAATGTCAGTGACTCCCTTATCTCTGACCCTTCTGCTGTTGCTCAGTCTTTTAACTCCTAATTTATTACCTGTACCCTTTCATTCATCCTTTCCTCCCCATCCCTCTTCCTTTCCTCTCTCTCTTCCTTCCTCTCATCTTTCATTTTCTTTCTCTCCTGTTACCCTTCCTGTTTCTCTAAAGGTTCCACGTACCCTTATTCCATTGAAGAGAGGTAGTCCTGATGGCTTTGACCCTAAACGTCTCTCCTCTCAGCACCTGCTATTGCTCTTCCCATTTCTGTACTTTTAAATCTCTCTTTTTCCTCTGCTACTGTTTCTGATGTTTGGAAACATGCTGTCATAATACCTATTCACAAAGGTGGTAATCCCACTTCTCCTGGTAACTTTCATCAAATATCTCCCCTTCCTACCTTGGCTAAGTTACAGGAACACATTGTTCTACCTCAGCTCTCTTCTTTTCTTGATAACTGCTCCTTCTTCACTCCCTTCCAGTCTGGTTATAGAAAATCCCCCTCCACTTACACTTCTCTCCTTTGGCTCACTGACTCCATTCTTACGAGTATGGATCAAAGTCTGATTACTTCTGCCATCTTCGTTGATCTCACTAAAGCTTTTGACACTGGGGAGCATTCCCTCCTTCTAGACAAACTTAAACCTGCAGGCGTCTCTGAATCTTTTGTAAGTTAGTTTTGTCCTTATGTTGAAGGCAGGTCCCAAGCTGTCTGGATAGGAAAATTCAATTCATCCTCACTCCCCATTAGCTTGGGTGTCCCTTAAAGGTCTATCCTGGGTCCTATTCTCTTTTCCATATTCCTTAATGACCTACCTTCTGTCTGTTCTTCTGCATCCATTCATATGTATGCTGATGACACAGTTCTTTTTGCATCTGGCTTCTCTCCCCTTGAACTTATCTCCCAGCTACAGTTAGATTTTGACAACATTCAGTGCTGGTTCAAGTCTAACATTTTATCCCTTAATGCCAAAAACAGTCTCAATGACTATTGGCACTTGTCAGAGGCTTGCCAAATTTATTTATGTCCCTTTATTTTATACCCTTGATGGTGCTAAGATTGAAGATACTTTCTCCTTTAAGTACCTCGGGGTCTGCCTTGACCGACGTCTTGATTTCTCAGTGCATATAGTTGCATTTCACTATAAGCTTCACCCTAAGCTAGGTGCTCTGTACAGGAATAAAGTGTGTATCCCACTCCCTGACTGCCAAGAAATTGTACTAAAAATGATCCTTCCAATCTTTGACTACAGTAAATTAGTCTACAGTAGTGCCGTTAAAGCCTCCCTTACCAGACCAACCCCCTCTTTCATTCTTTCTGTCATTTTGCTTTAGATTGCTCAGCTCGTACTCACCACTGCTTTCTTTACTCAGTCTGTATCATTGCATTTCTGTACTTTTATTATTACACTGATTTGTTATATCCTCTCCCCTCTCTCCTCTCCCCCAGGACACATCTGGAAATGAACTGTTATAAGCTCAGCATGTATTTCCTTGTCAAACCTTTTAAATAAATAAATTGATGATACACTGGGAATTCCACTCAGAAACTCTAGTGATAACATTTGTAACAGAAGCAGTTTAAAATTACTTAACTTTGTTGAAAAGAATACGTTGCATGTTTTGAATAGTAGAATCTTGGGAAACTTGAAGGGTAGTATAACTTATTTCACCAGGTCGGGGGGGGTCAGTAATTGATCTTGCCTTGGTTGATGTGTACTCAACTTATATAGTAAATAAATTAGAGGTGATACTGAAATGGGTTAGTGATCAGCATCCTCTGGTATTAACCCTGGATATTAAAATGGAGAGCTGGGATAATGTAGAGTACAGTATAAAAGATTGAAGAACTTCTAATATAGTAATATAATTAATAAAAAGAGTGTAAAGTGAACCCCATTCCTGACTGAATGGGTGTGTGATATGTTATATTCCCTGAGCCCTGATATATATTCTTTGGTACCCGTTAGTGGGGATAGTTCAGTGGATACATTTACTTATGACAAATGTACTGTATTATATGATAAACTGATTACTGTTATCTGTGACACTATCTGTGCAATACCCAAGAGAGACGATAATAAGAGTTATAAGAATTATTCTGAATGGTTTCATGTGGAATGCTACCAAGCAAGGTGTGCTTTGAGGAATCTGAGGAGGCTTATTACAATACAACAGCATGCATCTTTTTTAACTGCTCTAATATGTCTTAAAAAGGAATCCAGATACCTTCTTAAGAAAAAAAAAGGAAATATAAAAAAGAATTATGGGGCAATCTCCAGCAAACTGTTAGAGAAAAGAATACAAAAACATTTTGGGGGCTGGCTGCATTTGGTATAGATAATAGATTAAAAAACTTAATTATAATATATATATATACTGCTACTTGGCGTGAATATTTTCTTAAATTGTATAGGGTAGATGTAATTCGTAATGATACAGCATTGGATATAGATCCTCCTCAATGGCCTCCAATACTACCCCATGAGATGATTGTAGCCATTAATGCTCAAAACAATAAAACCCCAAGGGTGAATAATATACCAACAGAGATATGTAAGGTAGATCCAGTATGGTGGGGACCAATTTTAGCTCAGCTTTTTACTATTATCAATAGAAGATTTTTAATACCAAAACAGTGGAAAGTAGGAGCAATTTTCTCCCTGTATAAGAAGGGAGGTAAGTCAGATCTGGCTTCTTAGTGACCCATTGCCCTGCTGTGTGTGGCTCAAAGAATTTGTTTTTGGATAATTTTGAATGGATTACAAGATTAGCTTTCTGATGATAAATTAAGTTCCTCTTATCAAGCTGGTTTTTGTAACACTTATATATACTATAGACTATATTTTTGCAATTAGTTATTTTAACAATACATATGTTATATAAAAAAAAGAAATTATATAGTTTTTATAGATATCAAGGGAGCATTTGATAATGTCAATCAAGACAAGTTATGGCAAATTTTCAGGGGGAAAAATATAGACCTACATTTGTTGAATAGTCTTAAGATACTGCATTCTTGAATGTAAGGGAGAATTAGACATAATAGAGTCATAGGTGCTGGAATGGGGGGAGGGTGGTGGCACTATGGCCATGGCCCTGCCACTTTCGTAAGTGGCCTTATCAGTTTTTGCAATCATGTTAATTTATTACCAGGGGAGAATTTACACCTTACATCCTTGGCCCTACCACTTTTCAAACCCTTGCAGTACCAATGAATAGAGCTGGTGAATTCATGGAGCTGCTTCCTACTTCTAAAGGTGTTAGACAAGGGTGCATCTTGGCACCAACTTTGTTTAATCTTTATATAGAACTGCTACTTGAAGCTGTGATGCAAAAGGATGTGCATGCTCCAATTGTGTTTGGACATAAAATTGGTATTCTGGTTTATGTGGATGATACTATTTTGATTAGCAGAACTAAAGTAGGTATTACTAGAGCAATTCATGCGGCAATTCTGCTTCTGCAGAGTATTGATTTACAACTGAATGCCCAAAGAACTAGAACATTTGGAAATTTGGTTCTATATCCATTGAGGAGGTACAGTATTATAAATATCTAGGGATTTTAATAGATAAATCAACTTACTGGAATAAACATCTAATTACAATAGGGAAATCAGTGGTATCTACAACAAAAGGGATAATGAGGTTTGGGATTAATTTTACTTCTTATTCATTTAAGGCTATGAAGCAAGCATTTAAGGAGAACGTTAATGCTCAAACTCTATATGGTGCTGAAATTTGGGAGATTTTTATCAGTTGTAAAACTTTGGAAAAAACATAAAATGCTTTTATATGGAGTATGCTGGGCCTTCCTTGAGATACACCTACAGCTCTTTTTCATATAGAATCAAATATGACCTCAGTGGATGTACTTGTATTTGAAGAGAGTTTAATCCTACTAGAAAAAGATCATTGGAATGGAAGATGAAGGGTTGCCAAAATTGTACTGTCTGGAATTTTTAATAATTGCAAAGATGAGGGTTGGTTTCAATCTTTAAATGTTTTTTTTTCCTGTGGGATGCCGACAAGGAGCTCCAGTCCCTCCCTTGGACAGAGTCAGCCTCCGACCCGATAGTCAGGTCATCATAGAACCTGTGATCTCCTAATGTTTACTGTTTTGCTCCCGGGTCCATGACTGTGCAGTGGGAGCACTGTGCAGCGTATTGACATTTGCCTCCTTCTACCCTTTTGACTCTCCAACTACATTCACAAAACAAGATCCTGCAAAGTACTTGGGCTTCCTGCCTCTCTCAGAACAGCATGGCATCTTCATCATTTACCAACTCCCCACCTTCATTCGCACCACATGTCTGCCAGGATTTCTTTATGTTTATCCTGTTCCCAGTGCAATTCTCAGTGCTATAATTCCAGATGTCACTCAACTTGCCTTTTCAGTTTCCTCCTTGTCATCCTAAGGGTGGATATCAAACACTTCCTGGCTTTCCCTTTGCCTGCCTTCATCCTATCAGCTTCAGCTGTACAGTAGTCTCCCAGCCAAGCTCCTGTTGCCTCCAGTCCTCAGGTACTCTTCTATCATTCAGTGCTCTATGTCATTGTTTCCCTGTGATGTCTGGGGATCGTACCATCATCAATCAGCTCTGTATGGAACATTTGGGGGATTTCCACCTGCATCAATTTCAGTTCGGTCATTTCCTCCTTCTCAATTACTCCCATGTATGTTGCCACCAGATGGCCTTCCAGCATGAAACACCTCATCATCCATTTCTTGCTTCTCAATCCTCAGTCAGCCTGAACATCAAGCCCTCAAAGTTGTTCCATGACTATCTCCACTGCACACTAGCTCTCATCACGTGTTAAGGCCCTGACACCTGGCTGTCGAGCTGCCCAGTCCCTGCATTCAATTTGTTTCCCAGTCATTCACCTTTGGCATCTTCTTGGTATATTTGGGAAGGACCATTATTCCTGTGCAGTTCATTTGGCCTTTGCATCATCCCTTGGCTCTTCTCTCTGCTCTCTACAGTTCATTTAAAGCTTTCTCCATGTTTGCTGCTGTCCAGCAGTCATTTGTCTGTAAACTGACTTTTTCTGATAGATCAGCCAAAATTCTCCTCATGGCTGCTGCATTCCAGCTCTTATCCAGCTGTTCCAGGAGCTATAAGTTTCCCTGCTCAAAAATAAGCTCTTTGTTACAGTGATATTCCTCACATTCCTCAGCACAACATTGGATATAGAATGTGAGGAAGCCAGACTACCTTCCATCACTATCATAGAATATTATCTTAGTGACAGCCTTTTCAACCAGATGCTCTTGCCCGAATCAAGACCTTCTTTTCTTCCTGCAATACCTCATTTGTGCAATACACATAATTTCTTAAGGTCAATCATTCAATTCCCACTTCCTGACTTGGACATCATTGGTTCTTGAACTGAATCGGTACTTTCACATCCTGACAGTTTTAAATCTGATATAGATAGCTGGGCCCATTTTTCAATAATGAAACAGCTGTCCAACCTACTACAAAGATCCTTCTCCTGTTTCACACTGGTATACATCATTGTATCTCCACTGCATGGCTATGCGGCTAATTTCAAGCAGTCCTGGACTGCAGTTCTCTGGCCTCCAGCATTGCTTCTCCATAAGATTGCTATCAATATCTCCCTGTAAGATCACCTAATAGGAAATGTCACTTCCTATGGGATCATTTTGGAACCCTCCAGTCAGCCTCTATTTTCCTGTCAATCAACCTGTAATGGACATTGTAACAAAAGAAGTCTTCATCCCATTCGATTTTACAGTCCATCTGAAGCCAACTTGGGTTCTCTGTCTTACAGGTTGCATCACATCATTTATTTCATATTCTAGGCTATGCTAAATGAAGCAGCTAATTCATTATCTTGATCCCAATTGCAAACCTTTCTTTAGCTTCCATCCTTCAGCAGCTTCAGTTATGCTCCCTCCGCTTTCATCCATCGAACTCACAACTTGCACCAGAGGGTCAGCATCATTATCTGGGCCACCCTAGCTCTAGTCACAAAGATCCATATGCTATAGTATGCTAAAGCACTCTTCCTTCCACATACATTCATCCTCCCAGAGTTCTTTGAGCATGTGAAACATATTCTCAAATTCCTCACTAGGTTATCAAGCCATGAACTTCTCATGCAGACTGTTAAGCTTACCTCTCAGATTATCATGAACCTGAACTCCTCATCATCTCCCTATAGATGGCTTCATCACAAAATATCCAGACTCACTGAAGCCCAGTTCCATTCGAATATCATGGTACCTCTGCCATCATCCAGGCTTTAGGGGTTCCCACATCCTGGATAATTCTGTTCCATTAACTTCCTTTGCAAAATTTTATTTAAGATTTCAAATTCCCTCATGCAGACTGTTAAGCTTACCTCTCAGATTATCATGAACCTGAACTCCTCATCATCTCCCTATAGATGGCTTCATCACAAAATATCCAGACTCACTGAAGCCCAGTTCCATTCGAATATCATGGTACCTCTGCCATCATCCAGGCTTTAGGGGTTCCCACATCCTGGATAATTCTGTTCCATTAACTTCCTTTGCAAAATTTTATTTAAGATTTCAAATTCCAGAAGTAAATTAATCATAATATCCTGTCACTCCTTCCTCAAGACTGACAGATCTCATACAGGAATGTAACAACTTTTCACCAGAGCTATACCAACTGACACCCAACAATGTATATAACCAACTCTTATTGCCATGTATGCTCAGATCCTTCCTATTCTCTCTCAACCACAGATAACCAAACACTCATGTCAACATAAAAGGCTTCTAGAACTCATTAAACTTCCACTTGGCCTAAACTTTTATACATTTTCAGACTGTCTTTCAACTTGGAGCAGCATCTTCAACATTCAAGAATACATTTTTTTTCACAGCTTTTGAAGAGACATGAAAGATGGAATTTGCCAGCCTTCGAACCAGTCAGTCCTAATCCAGAAGCACTAATCATACAAGCTTATAAGATCATCTCCTCTTAGTTTACTAAGAGGATGGGCAGGTCAGTAGCCATGGTTTCTCATGGGGGAGTCCTCTCCTTTGTACTACTAACCACACTCTCTGTGAGTTGGAGGAGGTAATCTGTTTGAGCCTTCTATTCCCTACATGTTACCCAGCTCACCTACCAAGGGTGGGAATAGAGAAAGGCCAAAGTTTTACAAAGTATATGCAAACAGTATGCTGTTTACCAAATATTGAAATAATTGTGTCATGGTGTCTCAAACAAGTGATTATGTTGTCAGGCAAAGATAAATCTACAGGACAGTGATCTCAGTTTCATGGTAATAGATAAAGTTACGACAGAGAAAAAGGAGAAGTTACAGTGCATACAGAAAATATACAGTATGAACTGTACACTGACTTATAAAGTGTACAAAGGCCTGACTCGCAATATACACTTATCTTCAACTGTGAGGGGACAGAATCATAAATCATGAGTGGCAGTGCCACAAGTCTGTTATGAGAGTTCTGCCCCTTCTTTGTGATGATAAACTGGAAAATGTGAGTCAGTCCATTGCATATTTGATTGTTACATCAGTTTACTGGTTTAATGTGTGGTACATAGCGTAGTGCTTGTGTATACTTATGCACTTGAATGTTATGGACTTAAGGTTATGATCTTGAAGTTATGAATTTAGAATTTGGCTTTTCTCTATTTCCACCCTCTGTAGGAATGTTGGGTAGGAATAGAGGCCCAGCATCAAGGGTGAGATAAGAGAGCTGGAGGAGGAGGAGGAGGAGGCTGGTGAGGATGGTGAGAGATTTCAAAACACTCGAAGCTGAGCAGTGGAAAGCTGTGGCTTAATTAGGGGATATGGGAGGAGCTATCCCCCCATGAATCTCAGGCTTGTAGCCCTCCCATTCAATGTGTGTTACATAGTGTAGTGCTTGTGTATACTTATGAACCTTAATGTTATGGACGTAAGGTTATGATCTTGAAGTTATGAATTTACAATCTGGCTTTTCTCTATCCCCACCCTTGGTAGGAATGATGGGTAGGAGTAGGAATAGAGGCCCAAAAAGATTGTTAATGGTTCGATTATCTCTTCCAACTGTGGAGACTGTGGCAACTAGTACACAGAAGAGGAAAAACATCCTTTGTGAGAAACCTCCAAGGACCCAGGACTACTGACCTGCCCATCCTCTCAGCATGCTAAGAGGAGAATAATCCTAAATGTGTGCTGTTGGTTCTGGTTATGTCTGAGAAGTAAGTCCAAGCTTGCTGATAGATGAGTCACATCTCCAAATCCATTGATGAGCAGGAAATGAAACACTGGAGGATGACGGTTCTGGCAGAAGAAGACGTGTCCAATTGGATGGCAGTCCAAATGAGAGAAGATGGTTAATTCATGTCCAAGATAGCTGTACTGGATTGAAGAGCTTATTAAACTGAACACGAAGATACATCCAGGGAGCAAAATCTAGAGATGGTAGCAGTAGGTATTATTACCTTGACTGATAATTGGTTAAAAGGCTGCCATAAAAATCACAGAGAAGGGTACATCATGGAGCTCTGTAATAGCACCAACCAGATCTTTACATAGGTAGGTTAGGACACCAGTCAGAACATAGGAGATGTTATTTGTCAAAGGCTGAAATAGCAGGTACAGGAGCATGAGCATCTGAAGAAGTGGCTGAATGCAGGGAAGAGACATGTGGTAGTCAGCAGTGCCACACTACAGGAGTGTGGGATGAAACTGGAGCTTTCAGAGGTCCCCCATGGAGGCTGAGCTGAACCAGGAGGATTCTATGTGGGATGACTGGATGAGTTGAATGGAATTGCCAGTGAGGCCAATTGATGTAGACAGGCCGGATGATGAAACCCTCGTGAGTGGTAGCAGTGAAGGTGTAGAATGTTCATGAGTGGTCTACTTGGCTAGTGGAATGTCTGCCAAAGATGCTATTTTTGAGAGACGAAGATATCATAGATAAGTGGCGTCATGTACGTATGGTAGAAGTATATACTAGTCAGGAGGCTTGCATGAGGCTGTCAGGAGTCCTTAGAACATTAGATACAATTGAGCACCTCAATGGGAAGGTAGACAATATCCCAAGACATCCGGGGGAATTAGAGTGCACTTCACAGAGATGTCCTGCATACACAACCTGAGCTGAAACTGGAGCAGGAGGGAAGCCGAATTGCAGTAGAGGAAGTGAATAAATTGTTGAAAAACAGGAATTGCCTGTATGCAGGCTAGCTAGAGCATGGGACCCCTGGGTAGGTCCTTTGCATGCAGAGTTCAGATGATTGAACTGTAGTGTAGGTCTCAGGCTGTCAGACTACGGAATGTGAGGCCCCCATGTGGGCCTGCCTTGGTGAAGGTGGAAATATATTTGAGTAATGAGAAATGCCCCCTCATGGGGCATGTTTGTTGTGGGATAGCAGGACCCCCATGGGGGTCTGCCATGGCTGCAGGATTGTAGGATCCAAGGTAAAAAGGGCAAGACCCCCATGTGAGTCTTCCTGTAGATGATATGGAAACACATTTGTGCAAATGAATAAAGCCCCTTTGAGGGGCTAGTTTGATTGGGATGGCAGGACCACCATGAGGGTCTGCCATCACCGTATTATTGAACAGTCTGAGGTAAGGAGGGTGAGACCCTGATGTGAGTCCACCTTTAGTGATATGGAAATATGTTTGAGTAATGAGTAAGGCCCCTCATGGGGCACATTCACTTGAGATAACGGGACACCCCCCTGGACAACCAGCACAGTAGTATGATATGGTCTTCAACAAGAAGGACAGGACTGTTTGCTTGGGATGGTGAGACCCCATGTGGTCCACCATTGCCGCATTATTGGATGGACCGGGATAGGTATGGCATGACCCCTATGTGAGTCTACCTGAAGGGCTATGCAACTATGTTTGAGTGATTAGTATGGCCCCCATGTGGGGCATGCCTGTATGGGATGGTGGGACCCCAAATGGTGGATCCACCATTGCCATAAAATTGCATGGTCCACGTTATTGATGGTGAGACCTGTCTATGACTACACTCTACATAGAACTGAGCATTCTAAGCTCCCCAGAGCAGTTATCCACACAGTGTGGCTTATGTGGCTGCGAGAGTTCTAAATGACCTAATCATTCCTCCCTCAGGTTAGCTGAGTAAAAAAAAGATGTCATTATAGAGCCCCTTGAATCTCATACCTCTTCTCTAACCAGTACACAATATCAGTCAAAATTACTCCCTCGTTTCTAAACAGAATCATTACATTTTAAAAGAGGGAGGGCTTAGAGAGAGGTACTGTATCACAAAGAAAGTGGACCAAACAGGAGTGTCTTTTACAGAGGAGCACTGAGTCCAAAATCTGTGCAAAAGAAATTCAGACCGAAAATTGATATCGAAACTTCGTTTCCCAGAGCATAAATAAGTGCAACAATGTCCAATGGGGAAAACTGTAGGGACTGTTTAATCAATTCCTTTGCCACAAAAGCTATTGGGGAGGTTTCTAAACCCCTTCTGTAATGCAAGTTTGCAGAGCTGGCAAGTTTCTGAGGAATACGCTGCAGTTCCGACTGCATGGTAAAAAATGTTTGGGGTCACCAGGGGATTGGGTACAATAATTACCTGTCAGTTATGGAGTCTGTATAGGGTCCCAAGGTTCCATATCACCATGTGTCCCAGTGGAAACAGAAAAATCAGTTAAGTGCACCACAGTACCTGAGTCAGAAGCATCATCCGGGTTGCTGTAAGCAGTAATTTCAAAGAGTTTTGGCAAAACGCAGAACTGTCAACAGTAAGGGTTGCAGAAGCATCCATGGACTGTACAGAAGGAAAATCAGCCAAAGCAGTCCAGCGCATGGGGAAAGGTCCAGGGAAACCCCACAGAGAAGCAGATAAGGAGCTCCAATTGGGGCAGCCTGGTGGCAGCGCATCTGTAAGGCAATGAATGGAGTCACAGGAGAGGTGAGTCCAGGTGTAGCCCAAGCCAACAGACACAAGGTATCCAGTGGCAACTTGGAGTCATCAGTCCCCAACCAGCTGGGCAGCTGTGGGGCTGAGCTGAGGAGAGGAGATGGAGCAAGGGACCAGCCCATCAGACAGCGAGAGCGCCAACCAAAGGAAGAACAGGAGCAGGCCAGTGGAGGTGGAATAGTGGGAGTCCAGGAACAGAGTGGTAGCTGATGAGGCAGAAGGCACCGGAGACCCACCAGAACAAAAGGAGATACCGGGAAGGGGGGGAGATGGGAAGAAGTCATGCATGTGGGGAACACAAAACATCAGGAGACATGATGCAGGGGAGCAGGAGAAAGAAGCAGAGACACAGAGAGACACAGGAGGGGGGAATACAGGAACAAAGAGATAGAGACAAGGGAAGCAGAACAGAAAGAACAGAGGTAGAGTGCAAGGAAAAAACAAGCAAACCTTACCAACTGCGCATCACAGAATCCCCCAGGAGATTTCAAAATGCTCGAAGCTGAGAAGTGGAAAGCTGTGGCTTAAGTAGGGGATGTGGGAGGAGCTATTTACCCCCCAACTGAACCTCGGGCTTTTAGCCCTCCCATTATAACTTTTAAATATGCTGTTTGTTTGAAGAGTTAATAGTTTCTCTTTGATTTCAACTGTTGGTCTGAGTGCTGTATAGAGCTATAAGGATATCAACATTGTGAATGCTCTCTCTCCGATTGATTGTTATTATATTGTAAATACCTAACCAACAAGATATCAGTGATGACAACACTAACAAGATATCCTAATATCTTCATGTAAGATACAAAAAAAGTCTCTAGTTATCATTTCATTTTTATCTCCATTGGTGTTGTATAAAATACTCAGTACTTTTTCTTTAATTTACATTTTTTTCTGGAGTGGGCAGGCAATTCTAGCCCTTCTATGATGGCTCATTCTCTGGTCCTGGGCACCTGGGTCAACATGGAGCCCACCAGCTCAATTTTTTCAAATTTTTTCTCCCCGGGCCCCATGAGTGTGCAGTGGACAGAGCAGCTGGGCTCTGCCTCCACAGACGCAGCCTTGCACCCTGGGAGTGGGGCCCTCACCGTTCTGGTGGCACGTATGCGCTGACACCCAGCCGCTGCTGCATGTCAGTCAAACTGTGTGCCACACTGTCCCCTCTCACAGAGGAAGGTGAGCTGTCTACAAATGCTCAATCCCTTCTCATCCCTGACAGCCCACGAGTGACCTGAATCTGTTCCCTAACCCAGATTGCCAGTGTAGCGAGAGATGTGGCGTCCAGCGCCTCAACCCTCAGTGCCACCAGGCCAGCTTAAAATACTCAGTACTATATCATGTTTTTCCAAAGTTTTACCTTGGATGTCAAGGGCCCATTAAACCATTCTAGTTGCTTTCTGCACTGGCTTCTAACAAAGCTTGTAGTGCAGCTTTCCAAAGGAGATACTGGCTAACATCCAGCTGATCAGCATACTGTATACATAAAACATTTTGTACTAAGAGAAGGGTCACTGTGAGAGTGACCCACTTTTTTAACTCCTAGATGATAATAGAAAAAATGCATGAAAACAACAAGATCAGGTAATTATCACTGACAGAATGAAGCTACAATATGAAGCTGCATGAAAGTGCAAAAGACACAATAGGAAGTTCTTTATGATCTCTTACAATCCTCAGTCACTTCTCAGCATGTGACATTTTTTCTTAATTGTTTTCTTGATTGGCATGTGTAGAGAAAGTGGTCCCAAAATAAAGTGTTTAGTCTTGTTACTTGTGTTGACAGTACTCTGCTATACTCCATTTTGGTTCTGTGGTAGAATGACTTGTGACTTAGACTCAAACACTCTCAACACAGGTCAGTTATACATTAGTTTGAAATTTGTTGTAGATGCCTTAGGAGTGAATGCTAACTCATTTATTTAATATTATACAATGGCAAGAACATTTCCTGGACTCTGATTGGTCAGTGTGTCCCTGGCACAGTGCGGTTATCCCAGCACAACCTCATTGTATTGATTTGTTGGATTTGTTGGATCATTGTTTGTATATTCTCTTTAGAAACAAAGATATAGTGCCACAATAAAAATCTACTAGAAACATTTTTAAAATGTTTTCTTTATTTTGTATAACGATGAGCCATTGTATAATAGCAATAATGCACTCCAGGGTGTGGGTTGTGCTGGGATAACCTCACTTCTGGGATGTTGATGCACTCGACCTGCGGTGTCATGTCCAACCACCTAGGCATGAGGTTATCCCAGCACAATCCATGCTCTGTCATACATTATTGCTTAATTTGTTCTTCTACTGCAGTAAGTTTATCACTAGATAGGTTGATCACTTTTGACTTCTGTTGTGCTAGTCTTGTTGCTGATTCTGTAAGGCAGTCTGGTGGTATCCCCCTTGATCTGTATCTCCTCTACCTCCTTGTCTTCCTCCGTGCCTGTCTTAAAATTCCCTGTACCTGGTGTCTCTGGTGCTGTGACAAAGGTTTTCTACTGTGCCCTCCTGCTGAAATCTTATAAGAGAACATGTCTTAAACAGACACAACATTGACAGAGTGTTTGGTGATATATTGTAGACAATCAAATGTAATGACAATATCTGCTGCCTGTGATCGTACAATATAGGTGATTATGTTTTGACAGTAGTCTACCATCTCTCTCTTCTCATAATTTATAAACAAAGTGAAATTTGTTCAGTATTTCTTCTGAAATACTAAAAGTACTACAGCTTTTGTTGCTTTGGACAAAACATCTAAGGGGTATAAACTTATGCATTTGAGTTGTATGTTTGCTAGGACAAGGTCTGCATGTAACATATGTTTACATCAAGGGACATTGGCTTACTTTAGACTGCTAACTCCATCTGTATTACCTAATAGGGATGATGACATATACTTCATATCATGCATGGTATTTCATTTTAATTTGATTTTGTTTTGCAGTTGACTTACCCTGGACAGCTCAGCTGAGTAGTACCATGTGATTTTCAGTGGGATCCTGTTTCTATCCATATCTGCAGCTGAGTGGATTGGTGTACTAAGAGGTTATCTTGCCCAAAGTCACACAGTTGGTATTTTTCTCTAGTGGGGTTCTGAACCTGTCTGCTCCTATTTCCCAAGATAGTGTTTTAACCACTAGGCAACACTGCTTCTACAAAGAACCTACACACTGCCACTATAAAACAAAATTCTGCATTTACAGTACATTTGCCCAGGATAGCCTAGATAAGCTGCAAAACCTTATTTTCCATGTGATAATGCTTATGCCCAACCTCACAGCTGGGGGAACTTAAGCACAGGGAAGTTAAGTAAATTTTTCAAGGTCACATACACTGAGTCAGTAGTAGTTTTGTTGGGCTTTGAAACTGGGATCTGATGGGCATGTCTAGCAGCTGAGCTGGAAGCAGCTAACTCCTTCAGCTCCACACTGACTTAAGAATAACTGTTATAAAACAACGCTAAAAGTAATTCAGCATTGCTCCAAAATACCTTGACTAGATTGCTGGTACCCTGATGATTGGTGAGATATAAAATTTGACACGTTTGGAAAATGGGTCATCCTAAAACTACAATGGGAGGAGATGGAGTTCGACAGAAAGATACTCATGTAGACCTGGAGAAAGAAAAGGATCAGCCTGACGGCAGCCTTAATCAGCCATCTGCATTACTGAAAACAATTCAAGCACTTGATAAGAAAATGGACAAGTTTATATCTAGGATTCAAACCGTTGAAACAAAAATCCAAATGGTAGATGACTCTGCTCAGGGAGTCAACAAGATGGCAGAAAAAGCGCTATTGGTAATGAATGGCCTGATAAAAGAGAACACCTTGTTAAGGAAATGCTTGGAATCACTTGATAATGGGACGCGGGCATCCCATATTAGAATTTTGGGCTTGCCAGAGGAATCAGAGGGAGAGGCCTTGGACAGTTTTATCAAGCAATGGTTGCCTGATTTCTTACATTTAGACTCCCCAATATCAGTGTTGTGTGCATATAGAGTGAATACCAGAGGGCCCCGACTACATGTGGACTCCGCCCACTTGTCTGCCAGAGCAGTCTTGGTTGTATTGAGCTCGATAAAAGAGAGAGACTATGTGTTGCACAAGGCATGCAAACAGGATCCCTCTAAATGGCAGGAGGTACCCATTCATGTCTTTCCAGACTTAAGCTATGCCATGAGGCAATGGTGTAAAGCTTTTGATGGAATCCGAGCTAAATTGCATCAACTGGGAGTCCATCATGTCCTCCTGATGCCGGCGAGTCTCAGGATTGCCTATGGGGCGAAGACCTACCATTTCTTGGATCCGATGGATGCCAGCAAGTTAGTACTGAAGATCGAATTGGATTATTCAGCCTGAGGATCAGATTCTGACTCAGGGAAGAAGAGAATACCTGAATTCCTGAAGCAAAGGGCGTAGTAAGTTTATAAAGAAGAGTGACTGAATGGACTTGGCCATTTATAAAACAAACATTACATTATACATAATGATACTTATTGTTGTGCACAAATGTTATTTTAGGTGTAAGGTTTAACTGCCTTTCTAGGCTACGTTTTACTCTTTTGTACTAAGGTTCGTGGTGCACTCATTGGGGAATGTTTTATGTTTGTGGTACATTCAGTGGGGATCAAAGAGGTAAGCCAAGTCTTAAATGGTCGCTCTATGCTCTTAAATGTCTTAAAAGTTATATTGTTTATTGTTCAAATGAGCTATTAAAAAACATTATACTAGGTTTAGTAAAAGGGGCATTTACATAAACGTTTGACCTGATTACAGGTTATTGTTGTTTAATTCATTTTTGTGAAATGTTTGGTGTGGAGGGAGGAGAAGAGGCTTAGCACAGATCTTGTTTCTTTTTATTTTATGAAGCTAGTTGGGGGAGTGAATCCTATTAAAAGGGTTGGAAATTTTAACAATAGAGTGATTTCATATAAAGAAATTCCCCACTCATGACAGCACTTAACCTATGTAGATCATATTATTAATCTAGTGATTATATTCATACTGGTAACCCTCATATGATGTACCAACTTAGGAGTGTTAATGATGTTGTTTTCTTATCAGATGCTGTGTTTTAAAATGAAGATGCACTGTCCTATGGGCTATGTTTGTATCTGTTGTATTGTAAGATCAATACATATAAGTTTAAAAAAAGAAACTGGGATCTGATGATCACTTGATTCATAGTTCTGTTCCATACCATTGCAACACGTGTAAGCAATAAGATTCTCCCAACATTTATGTTAACCATGAACCATCTGTTAATCATCATTTAGGGGTACATTGTGGCACAAGGCACAGCTAAGTGCCACATTTCCCTTAGGGGTGAGCAACTGTCACTCTAACACTGGGTAGTCCCTTATTGCTGTGGTAATGAAAATCCTTTCTCTCATGTGTTTTTTGAGGCATTTAAGTAAGATTCTGAAATGACATAGTCTATCTGCAGTTTTTTTTCTTTTTTGTTAAGAAAAATCATATATTGCTTCTATTAGGCTTGCATTGCTCACCATGGAAACTGACACAAGCATTCTCATGTTTATCTCTTTTGTGGTTCTCAGCCATCTCCTCAGTATCAGGGTGTTTGCAGCAGCCACAGACATAATGACCTATCTCACTCTCTTCACTTTTTTTAACTTCAGTGCTTCTGCGCTAGTTCCTTTTCTGTCTCACTAACCACATTATGTGGGGAAGGATCATGCTGATTCATTTTTGAGCCTTTGCTTTAACTTAGCTACACAGCTATTTCCTTCAGTTTCTTTTCCCTCATACCCCCCTCCCGTTATGTCACTAACTTTCAGTCAGTCCCCAAGAGATATTCATGACAATTTTGCCCCTAATACTGACAGCCACAGGCTAAGGACCCAACCAGACCAGTCCAAAAAAATGCCCGTAGTCTGAGTAACAAGCTTCCTGAATTAGTGGCCTTGATGGAGGAGGAACATCTGGATATCGTGGCATTCACAGAAACATGGTACAAACAAAACCATGATTGGGATGTAAACATACCAGGATACACTATCTACAGGAGGGACAGGGAGGGTAAAAGAGGAGGAGGAGTAGCTCTTTACATAAGGGAAGGAATCAAAGCAACAGAACAAAAGGGTAAACAGGGAGGAGAAAAAGCACTGTGGGTAAATTTGGAGACCGGCAATGGCACCACAATCCACACAGGGGTTGTATACAGACCCCCTTCTCAGGGGGAGGAAATGGACAAGGAAATGATAGAAAGTATACTTAGAATGGCAGAAAAAGGGGAGATATTGCTGATGGGTGATCTGAATATGCCAGATGTTAACTGGAGTGCAGTTGCAGCAGCCACTTCAGAGTGGGGTTATTCTAGATGCCCTACAGGGGGCATGCCTTAGACAACTAGTATTGGAGCCCACTCGAGAGGGAGCAATCTTAGACCTGGTTCTCTCAAATGGAGATGAAGAGAGGATCACAGATGTAGAAGTGGGTAGCCATCTGGGAACTAGCGACCATCGAACAGTGTGGTTCACAATAAACACAGCAATAGAGTTACGCCATACAAAGACAAAGGTACTGGATTTTAAGATGGCTGACTTTGCTAAAATGGGTGAGTGCCTAAGGAATGCACTGGCAAATAGGCAGGAAGGAGGGGTGGAAGAACAATGGGGAATAATAAAAACTGCCATTACAGAGGTAACAAGCCTTTGTGTAAAGCAAATAAACAAAATGAAACGAGGTAAGAAACCACTATGGTTTTCAAAGGAAGTGGCAGTGAAGGTTCAAGAGAAAAAGAAAGCATTCAGGAAGTACAAGGAATCACAGAAGGAACAGGACAGAGAACTGTATCAGTTAAAGCAAAAGGAAGCTGGGAAGGCAGTCAGAACAGCAAAGGCCCAAACTGAGGAAAATATAGGCAACTCAGTTAAGAAGGGGAATAAAACCTTTTATAGGTACATCAGGGAGCAAAGGAAGACCAAGGGAGGGATAGTGGGGCTTAATAAAGGGGAGGGAGGCAGGGTGGGCAGAGGGTGACTGTGAAAAGGCAGAGATACTAAACAAATATTTTTGCTCAGTATTTGCAAAGGAAGAGGAGGAGGTACCTAAAACAAACAGTAGAAACACTCTGGATACAGAAGTTGATACCAGCCCGTTTACAGAAGAAAGGGTTCTGAAAGAACTCTTAAAACTGAAGGTGGACAAAGCAATGGGGCCTGATGGGATTCATCCCAGAATTCTAAAAGAACTAAGGGTAGAACTAGTGACACCACTGACTACCCTCTTTAACAAATCATGGGAGGATGGGGTGATACCCAAGGACTGGAGGAGGGCAGATGTGATTCCCCTTCACAAAAGTGGGAGCAAGGCAGAAGCAGGAAACTACAGACCTGTTAGTTTAACCTCAGTGGTAGGGAAAATAATGGAATCACTTCTGAAGGATAGAACTGTTGAGTATCTAGAGGCCAGAGGGGCACAGGACCCAAGGCAGCATGGATTCACAGCGGGAAGGTCATGCCAAACAAATCTGATAGATTTCTTTGACTGGGTGACCAAAATAGTTGATCAGGGAGGGGCTGTGGACATGGCCCACCTAGACTTTAGCAAGGCATTTGACACAGTCCCACACAAAAGATTAATATACAAGTTAGCCAGCCTGGGAGTGGTTCCCAAGATGACAGCCTGGGTAAAGAATTGGCTGGAGAATAGGACACAGAGAGTAATAGTAAATGGAGTCCACTCTGAAAAGAGGGGGGTTAGTAGTGGGGTACCGCAGGGTTCAGTATTAGATCGGGTCCTCTTCAATGTCTTTATAAGTGACATTGCAGAGGACTGGAAGGAAAGTATGTCTTTGCAGATGACACAAGATCTGCAACAGAGTTGATGCACAAGGTGGGGTGGAAAGGATAAGAAGGGACTTGGCAAGGTTAGAGGAATGGTCAAATGTATGGCAGCTTAGATTCAATGCTAAGAAGTGCAAGGTAATGCACCTGGGAAACAAAAACCCAGGGGAAGAGTACACAGTGGGGGTGAGATACTAACAACAACAAAAATGGAAAGGGACCTGGGGGTAGTCATATCAGAAGACCTAAAGGTGGGCAAGCAATGTGAGAGGGTAGCAAGGAGGGCTGGGGGATACTGGGATGCATAGGGAGAGGCATCACCAGTAGAAAACAAGAAGTTATTATCCCTCCTTACAGACAGCTGGTGAGACCCCATCTGGAGTACTGCGTGCAGTTCTGGAGACCCAATCTCCGCAAAGACATAGACAGAATGGAAGCTGTCCAGAGGAGGGCACTAAAATGGTGCAGGGTCTGCACCGGAAGACATATGAAGAGAGACTTAAGGAGCTTAATATGTATAGCCTCGAGGAAAGGAGGAAAGGGGGGACATGGAAACTCAAGTACCTCATGAGGAATCAACAAAGTCCAAAGAGGGTAGCATCTTTCAAAAAAGAGTGTGCAAGAACAAGGGGGCACAATTTGAAGATAGAAGGGGGGCGGCTCAGAGGTAATTTAAGGAAGTATTTTTTCACAGAGAGAGTTGTGGATGTATGGAACGGCCTTCCAGAGGAGGTTGTGGAGTCAAAAACAGTGGTGGAATTCAAGCATGCATGGGACAGTCATAAGGCAATTCTAGGGGGTGGGGGTAGGAAGAAGTAGGCTGCTGGTTAACTAGGATCTGCAGCTTATCCATCAGGTAGGGAAATGGGCAGACTGTGTGGGCCAAGCGGTCCTTATCTGCCGTCAGATTCTATGTTTCTATGTTTCTATCATCCTGCAATGCATTGTTTTCCATCAGCACTGAGTGTATGTGCCAAATCCAATTCCTTTCCTTCCAACCTTGATGAAACCAATGTGGATACTTATCATTCTCTGGCTGATTGGAATGGAGCCTGTAGCCTGAGGAAGAGAGATCGGGGTGCTGGCAGCTTAAGCCTGATAGGGAATCATTAGTGGGTTGATCTGCTGCCTGCCACTAGGCCTAATGCTGTCTCTGATGTTTGTTTCTGTTCAGATGGGAAGTAGTTCATTGAGCATGTACAATTCCCCCCCTGTATTATGGAGGTTCCCTGTATTACATATTCAAGTGTTTCCTATACTATGGAGATTTGGGTACAGCCAGTGGTAACGACAGGAAAGGTTGGACTTTTCAAATTTCAGCTGGATAGCCCTAACAGGAATGGTGGCTCATTTGAAAAAGGTTGATCATAGTAACATAATTATGAAAGGGAACTCAGCAGGTTTGATGCTCTAGACTTTTGTTTTACAAAGATAAATGTACTGTAGGTATTGTATAATCTTGGGAACCAATCAGGCCAGTCTCCATCATGGATGTGTTTACTGAATATGTACCCACTGACTTGGTGGTATTTCTGTTCATCTTTGCTGCAGCAAAATTGTGTTTTAAATTGAAATGTGGACTTTGCAGCTTCTTCCATCTCTGCTGCAGTAGAAATTATTTACGTGCTGCTGGTGCTGCTGCTTGTCATTGGAGCTGGACAGACTCAGATATTGCTTGTGTTGTGCTGGTTTCTGAGATGAGTTGTGGGAAAGTACAGACTAGTTTTTGTACATCCCCAGTCAACTATAAAGATGCAGAAGCAGGAATGACTTTTTAATGGTCCCACTGTTGCAGGAAACAGTTGTTTAGCTGCAAGAGAGGCACAATGGAAATGGGTATGAGTGAGTGGCAGGAAGCTAAGAGTGCTGCAGGGAGAGACTGGAGGAAATTGTATTCAGGGCTTCTGAAGCCTGGTTCATAATGTGAGAAAAAAGAAATTAAAAAGTGGAAGGACAGATTTAAGGGCTTAGTTTACAAATAGTTGATATGTGGGGGTAGTGTTTAGGGTGTGGGTTTCTAAAAAATTTGGAAATATGTTGGCTGCAAGTAATGAAATGTAGAAAAAGGTAGGTTATTTTCCTTTACCAACATGGCTACCCCATATTTTTAAAAAGTTTTCTGGGAGACAATCATATCTGACTTTACTGTATCCTGGCTTGTGAAAAAAGTACTGAACCATTGGTTGGTGTCATGTATTAAGGATTTGGGTTTGGAACTTTTTCAACCAGTCAGGACACAGCAAATTTCCTATCCATTTTATATGACTCATCTAACAATAATTGCAAAAGAAAACTGAATTTCCTGTCCCATTAATGCACTTTAAAAACATGACAGTAGAACCTTTAGAAACATGATTTGATTCACCAGTTTGAGACAAAACCAGAGTGAGGCAGATATCAGCCTGAAGTACTCAGAAGAGTTAACCTCTGCCAGGTAATATTAACAAACAGAGTTGATTACAGTATTAGTGTAGGAAATCTTTTAATTTTACTTTCAACAATAATATGCTTGCACAGTCTACCACAGCCAGGGAATGTATTTGTAGTCCTTACAGATAAACAGTAGTATGACATCTGTAATTATAGTTACAGTACATGACAGGAAAATATCTCTCAGAACCTTGTTGGTTTTACACTTTTAAAATAAAACTATTCACTTGTTTTTTATTTTTATATTAGTTATTTATTTATTTAGGGATTCGGGTCACAGTTGTTAAACTGTTTATGTGGCTTGGACTGTAAATACGCAATTTGCATATATATTACATGCAAATATATGTACATTTTTGGACTGAAAAGCAAGAATCTTTTTAAACTCTTTTTATTTCTACATTGAACTGATTTTCATTAGATGCATTATAGATGGAAGGAGCTTTTTCAACCAATCAGAGTGCTCCTTTCTTCTGTGTGGAGTCTGTCTTATAGTACATGGTTACCTACACTATCTATGACAGGACAGAACTTTTCCAAGCCTACCTGTGCTTGAATCCATTTTAAAACCATATGGCCTGCTGCAGTGCACCACTATCATATTTAGAAGAGCAGTGGCAGAGGTGTGCTTGAACATAAACATCAGAATTAGGGATATATTTATGCAGACTATGGAGGCTCAATATAAAATAAATAATTAGCTGTCAAAAAGTAAATGCTCCTTCGTACTCAAAACCTATTTAAATATCTTATTGGATCCCTTAAGGAGAAAGATATTTATTAAATATAGATTTGAATATTCTGACAGTCAAAGATTAAGGAAATTCTACAAAACGCTTAACAAGAAATTGTAAATGTGGGTTAGAAAGACTTAACACACCTGACAGTTGTATGTCCACTGTAAAAAAATACAGAGACATACTTTTAGGTAGCATTGTAGCACAATTTAATTTGGAACTCCATAACATCACCACTTACTTATTCAAATCTACATCTAAAGAAGTGTTAGAGAACCTGTGGTCTCTCTCCTAAAGGTAATCTCCCAGAAAAAGCTATACATTATTTTATTTATTATTAATTTAGCTTTTGTTAACCAGGTGAGGTGTGCTCGGCAAACAGATGCCTATTTTCAGGTACAACCCAGGAGAAATACAACACATCATGTACAGTGAGCACATTACAATGATAATAAGACAGTAAAAAGAACACACAACCATACAATGATAATATAAGGCAATACAATACAAGCAGTGAGACACTGATTGAAAATGAATTATTATACGTATGCCTGGTAAAGAAACTGATTATATAATGTTCAAGAAATGGGGATTCCAGATAGGATCATGGTGTAGGAACATAGGGATAGATATTTTAGAAAAAGTACACACCCTGACTATCTTTTGACAAATTTCATTTTTAATTTTTAGATTTTTACTTGTTATTTATACTATGTCTCAATATGTTTTTTCTTTTATATGCTAATTGTGTGAAATGATTGTATGATTTTTTTAACATATTGTATGATTCTTTTTAACAAAATTGTAATGACAAAACTTGTCAAACAATAAAGAAACTTGACTTGACATGGTTACCTTGTTTTGCCAGTGGTTTCATAAAACTTGTTCTTAACACGTAACTGTTAAGAATGACTTTTTGAGCCCACATTTGTCAATCAATTCAAGAAAGTCATTAATAATTACATTTTTTCTATAAATCTGTCAATCAAAACTTTTATTGCAGAGCAAGTGTACACAGCTGGCATGTGAAACTGCAACTAAAAGCCTTTTTTTAACTCAATAGCTTTTCACCATGGTTTTCCACAGACTCAGAATCAATATACTCATTTATTTCCACCCTGATTTCATTTGCAAAACAAATTTACCCTTGTATTACACAAAATAAATAAAAACACCGATTGTAAGAACAGGCTGATTCTTAGCCGCCGTGGGGGTCCTGTAACATCAGGAGCTCTCGGGTTTCATTTCTGAGTTCACATGTTGTCACAGAATTCACTCAGTGTTTATAGTCAAGTTGTTCTTAAATTAACACATATGGGTTAATTATTCTATATATACTGTAAAGAGTGCATCACATGCAGGTGCCCTGTAAACAGGCATGTTCTGAGATTATTTTAAAAAATGTAATATAGTATTGATTACCCTTGATCAATAATATATTAATAGTGCCATGGAGACCAGCAGTATCATATTCATAGGGTATTAGAGCCACTCACCTTCGGTTTATGGTTCATACCATAAAAATGCATGTCAGGCTTCTCTTACAACTGTACACATAGTCTTTCAGGATGTCCTGACATGCAGAAAAGGTTGCCCATCTCTTTATATCCAATGAGCAACCTAAGCTAGTAGTAGATTGTTAGTTGGTCAGCATCGAGTATATTTTACTGTTGAGGCAGTGTGCACCAGTGTCTCTGAATAGTAAAAGCAAATCTGAAACTAATGTATCTTCATTCATGGCAGTATGGTTTATGAACTCATAATCAGATCCATGACTGGAAACAGGTTTTAATATAGAAGGACTTGGGATGACTAGTTTTATAGTCTTGAGGCAGAAATAATGTCATGCTGCTGTGTGCTTCAGATGGGTGGGCATTTCTTACCACCTACAAATTACAGTTTGGCAGAAATTATGGTTCTCATCCTCTTCAACTGCAGTGAGCAGATAAAAGTTAATACTGTATCTAAATCATATCATAACTTCTTCATTTATTCTGGTGGAGTATAAACTACAGCTCAGACAGTATTTATGTAAAGAGTGTTGCTATGCAGAAGATACAGCACAGCTGAATGTCACATTCCTGTCATGTTGTATGCTATGTTCAGAACAGCAGAGGGCTCACACAGTGTTTTATTATTTTTGTATTTCTCCTAATCATGCCCCTTTTGTGTCCTCTCCCCCACCCTAATAATCATGGTTGCTTTGTCTGCTGTGCCCTTCTTGCTGCTGAGAGGATCAGCAGGTGACTGCCTTCATGGCTGATGCCAGTTGCACTCCTTGGTTGGCTAGCAGGCAATACATGAAAGCCAGATGGTCTATGCCCTCCCTCCCTTCCTTGGAACCAGGCACCTCACCTCCATAATGCTCTTGACCCTTAAATGGCTCCATTATGGAAGAGATTACAGGGCTCATAGCAAACCACAGTTCCCAAGTAGCCTATATAGTTCTCCTTGATTTTAATGATGACTGTGCTTGTTTGTTTGTTTTTTTCAAGTACCTGAGATACAGTATCAAAGAGATTTTGATACAAACACAAACTCATTTAATTGTGTATGTCAATAGTGCTGTATCGATCACTCTTGCAGTTGTAAGAGTGGTCTCATATGCATTTTTAGGGTATAATGCCCTAAGAATGTAAGTGAGACCATTCTTACAACCATAAAGAAAATTGGCAAAAGTTGGGGGAAGGGCAGGAGGTATAAAGGCAAAATGGGTCATTATCAAAAACAGTTTTCATAATCTCACTTGCTCATGCCTGAGAAAAGTGAGAAAAAAGAAGGTTTAGGAAACTGAAATAGTTTAAGAAATTCAAGGAGAGTAAAAATGAGAGGGGCTGAGAGGTCTACCTAGTCAAACTAATGGAGGCCAATACGGTGGTGCAAAAAGCCAGATCAGAGATGGAACTCAGAATAGCAGAAGGTGTTAAGGAAGGGGACAAGGCGTTCCTCACTCTATGTCAAGGTGAAGAGGTGGATGAAGGAAGGTGTTGTCAAACTGAAGCAAGTTGAGGCATGGGTGAGAATGATAAAAGATGATAGAAATACTGAGCAATACTTCTGTTAAGTACATAATAAGGGAAAGGAACGGCCATTGCCACAGAAGCAGACTGCAAAGTGGCTAGAAGGGGGAACAATTGCCACAGAACCCACTGCCTAGGAGAGAGAGTTCTCAAGGTGCTCTTAGCTCTAAATGTTAGTAAATCTCTAGGTCCAGACTAGTTACACCCAAGGGTGCTGAGCAAAATGGCTGTAATACTAGTTGAACTCTTAAACCTTTTCAACTCCTCCTAGGAATCAGGAGTAATGCCTATGGACTTGAGAACGGCAGATTTGGTACCCCTACCAAGAAGTAGACCAAGGGATGAGTTGGGGACCTACAGACCAGTTATTTTGACATCAGTGATTGTAAAATTGATGGCAACTATACTTAAAGAAAGGCTGGTGGAGTTCCTAGTAGCTATGGGCTGCAGGACAACAGATTGCATAGCTTTGTGACAGGAAGGTGAAAGGATGAAGACAAGGCAGAGGTGCTAAACAAATTCTTCTGCTCAGTCTTCACCATTGAAGACCAAAACTGTAGTTCTACTATGGGAAAGACAGTGTGCAACAGTAGGACAGCAAACAACTTCCACTTCTCAAGAGAAAGAGTCCTAGAAGAGCTTAGCAAACTAAAAGTAGACAAAGCAATGGGACCTGATGGAATCCACCGTAGGATTCTAAAGGAGTTAAGGGAAGAAATTGTAACAATGCTCACTGACCTTTTTAATAAGTCACTGGAAAGTGGCACAATACCACTAGACTGGAAAAGGCTATAGCGGTACCCTTACATAAAAGTGGAAGTTGGGAAGATCCTGGGAACTACCGCCCAGTCAGTTTGACCTCAGTGATAGGAAAACTTATGGAAACCCTGCTGAAAGACAGAATAGTGGATCATCTAAAATATCCAGAAAGCTTGACCCCAAGCAACACAGATTTACAGCAGGAAAATCATGCCTAACAAACATGATAGAATTCTTCAACTGGGTGACCAGAACAGTGGATCAGGGAGGGGTGGTGAATGTGGTGTACCTAGACTTCAGCAAGGCCTTCAATACCATACCCCATAGAAGGTTTATGAATGAGCTAGAGAATATAGGACTCAGAAGACAGTCAACTGGATTGCAAACTGGCTTAAGGATAGGACACAGAGGGTCTTAGTTAATGGAGTTCAGTCAGGGGAGGGCAAGATGACCAGTGGAGTGCCACGGGGTCAGTATTAGGCCCCCATCCTCTTCAACATTTTTGTCAGCAACATCACTGATGAGCTGGAGGGGGAAAGTATGCCTGTTTGCAGATGGTACAAAACTCTGCAACTGGGTGGACACCTAAGAAGGAGTCTTGAAGATGGAAAAGGATCTGAATAGGCTGGAAGGATGGTCCAAAAATTGGCAATTGAAATTCAGTGCCAAAAAATGCAAGGTCATGCATCTGGGTAAATGAAACCACAGGAAGGAATACATGCTGCTAGGACACCAACTTGAAGTAACACAGGTGGAGAGAGATCTTGGCATAATTATTACAGATGACCTTCGGACGAGCAAGCAATGTGAAAGGGCAGCGCAGAAAGCAAATGGCATCCTTGGATGCATAGAAAGGGGCATAACTAGCAGAAAAAGAGAGGTGATAATGCCACTCTACAGTGCACTGGTCAGGCAGCACATGGAATATTGCATCCTGTTTTGGAGACCACACTTGAAGAAGAATATCAACAGACTGGCGGTGGTGCAGAGAAGGGCTACTAAGATGTTGCAGGTTTTGCACCAGAAGCCATATGAAACCAGACTGGCCAACATACAGCTGTACTCAATTGAACAGAGAAGAGACAGGGGAGACATGATAGCAACATTTAAATATATGAAGGGAATTAACACAGCACAGAAGGAAAACTTGTGTTAGATTAAATCAAAGAGTCATACAAGAGGCTACAAGCTATGACTGGCAGGAGGTAAATTTAGGGGAAACATCAGGAAGTACTTTTTTTTGGAGATGGTGGTCGACCCTTGAAATAGCCTACTACAAGAGGTAGTAAACTCAAAACATGTAAGGGAATTCAAACTTGCATGGGATAAACACTACTTGTAAAAAAGGAAATAGTCTAAGAGAAGGGGAGTAGGTATTCTGGGCAGACTAGATGGATCAAGAGGTCGGCTTCTACCAGCAAATTTTTATGTTCTTAAGGTCATGTCAAACAAATTTGATTGGCTTCTTGCACAGGGTGATGAATGCTGTGCATAAAGGTTAGGCAGCAAACATACTGTATCTAAACTTAAGTAAAACCTTTGACTCTGTTCCACACAAAAGATTAATCAGAAATCTGGGAGACCTTGAAATAAAGAACACAATAACAATGATGGTAGGTAACTAGCATGAAGGGAGAACACATAGAGTGGTGATTAATTGGAAATCCTTGGGTATGAGGGAGGTCATTAGTGAAGTCTCACAAGGATCGGTGACTAGAACGGTACTTTTTGATGTCTTCATTAGTGATATTATGCAGATGACACCAAGCTCTGTGGCAGGGTTGACTGTATGTAAAGGATATGAGACATGAGGGAGGGCCTTTAGCAGTTTGAGAGGTGTTCCTCTATCAGGCAGTTTAGCTACAATACCAAAATGTTCAAGGTCGTGCATATGGGAAACAAAAGTCCAGGGGCTTCATACAAACTGAGGGGAGTGGCAACCATGGTGACCGAGGAGGAAAGAGATATGGGGAAGACGATTTCAAATAACCCAAAAGCATCAGCATTATGCAGTAAAGCAGTAGGAAAGGTAAACAAAATGTTAAGATGAATAGGTAGGGGGTTCAGTAGTAGGAGGAAAGAGGTTACCTTTCCCCTGTACAGTACCCATGTGAGGCTGTATCTGAAATACTGTGTACAATTTTAGAACCCTCATCTAAGGAAGGACATTAATTATTTGGAGTCGGTACAGAAGTGGGTGACCAAGATGATACAGGACCTAAAGGGAAAGACATGACCAGGCACTAAAATCCTCAACATGTGCTCTCTGGAGACTAGGAAGAAGAGGGGGGATATAACTTGAAACATTTAAATACATGAGGGATAATCGTAAGGTGAATTTAGGAAGCTATTTCTCATCAGTAATAATACAACTACCAGGGGCAACAGCAGCAAACTGAAGGGTGGTAAATTCAAGAAGGGTGCTAGGAAAGTCTTTTTTATGCAACCGGTGGTAGAGGGTTAGAGTAAGCTTCTGGAGATTCTTATAAATTCAAAGACAGTGGGGAGTTTTAATAGAGGATGGGACAGACATAAAGGGCTGTTTGGGGGCAGGACTTTGGGGGTGGTTGGATATGAACCTCAAAGGGCATGTGCTGCCACACTGGGCAGACTAGATAGACCATAATTCCTTTTTCTGTTGGCACATTTCAATGCTTCTGTGAAAGTGGTTTCCAAGGCAATATTAGTATATGATTGATTGAGGCTGATCAATAATATATTAAAACATTTTTAAAACAAGGGGTAAACTGGTCAGGGACTCAGTTCCCCCTCCTCTGACACCTTTCTCCACTGAACTATATTGGAGTGATCTACCTCCTTGAGATAAGAGTTCCACCTCTTAGAAATGTAGAGATTAGAGTTTCACTTACTAAATGTTTCCAATTTTACCGCTTATTCCCCGAATGAGGCAGTTTCCAATGCTCCAGCATGTGTGGCATTCATTTCAGAATTAGAGTATCTCATGTGCAGAAGGAAGGGAGCACTCTAATAGTCTGGAAGTGCTCCATCAGTCTTTAATGAATACTTGAGCCTTTATCATCTAGAGATCCAGCCAGGCCTGATTCTCAGCTTAAGTTAATGAAATGAGTTTAGCAGTTAGAGACCAATGACAAAAAACTACAGGAGTAAGTTATAGTAACATAAGTTATCATTTATTGGATTATTGTCAATATGTGATCTTAATGCAAGATGGAACAATGGTATGATGTTTTATTGTTTATGTATTTAATATGTGGATATATTTTAAGATTTTGCATTGCTACCATTTGTTAATTGCAGTGCACTCATTTATGAATTTATTTTATGTATTTATTTGGAAATTCAGGAAAGCACCTTTGAGCCAAAAGCTCATTTACAAAGGTGCCATGTCAAACACAGTACATGGTCATAGGAAACAAAACAATAAGTCAGAGTACAGCGTGCAGGTAAACAAGTCAGTTTAGGTTGGCATTAAACAGTAAAAACAATTCAAGGTTACAAGGTAACCCCACAGAGAGTAAAATAGTGCAGAGTCACTACAGTGCACCAGGAACAGTTGGGAGATACTGTAGAATTGAAAAGTAGCATGTTAATTTAATTTAGTGGTCCGAGACTATGTGACTTGTTAGCTGCAGTTAAAGTTCACAGTCCTGTACTTCTGTATAATGAGTCTGACATAGGTAACTAACTTAGCTGCTCAATTAATTTAACAGGTCTCTTTTTACAGTGAACATAGCAATACTTTTTTACAGTGAAATAAATCAGTTCTACAGTAGCTTTGTCACTTATGTTGCAGAAATAGGAGTAAACGGGGAAGGCTTTGGGAAAGAGGAGGAGGTGGGGAGAGAGAGAGAGGAGAGGGGGAGCGAGAGAAGGGTATAGAATAGGGTGAAACAGGGAGGGTGGAGGTGTAGTGGGGTGGGAGCAGGGAGGGAGATGGAGGGGTGGTGTAAGAGAAGGACTGGGAGGGCAGGCCTTGCCAGTATACGGATAGAGGTGGAATAAAAACTGAACTGAACACAAAGCTACCATATAGACTGGCACTACCTGACTCAACACAATTTAGAGGGCTACCTAATGAATGAGCTGCATGGAAGCTGAATTGCCATCTCACCTACAAGAGGGTGTCCTCCCAGGTGCATTGGCAAAGTTCTGAAAGGAAACCTACACTGCATCTGTCTGCACTGTGCCTTTCCAAATAGGTGCACACGGTTTTAGTTCTCAGTGCCATCAGGACATCACCTTTCCTGAGCACAAACTGAACTGATAATACAAAAATAAAGAAAGAAAAAAATGGCTAAGCAACTTATAGAGGCAAAACAAAAAATAAATGTTACAACACTGGTTGTAGGTAAAAGAAACAGATATCTCTATTTTCTAATTCAGGCAGCTGGCTATGTCTTTCAGTTACCATGTTCTTTTGTTCTCAGGCAAAATAAAACTAAATACTAATGCAAAAAGGATTATGGATTATAGATACAACCTATTGTAGCATAACAGTATCCTATCCATACATGCTAGACATGGCTCGTGTCTGTACGCTTTTTTTTCTGGAATTTAAGACACGCAGTTCCAGCAGTACAGCCTTTGGGTGCAGCCACAACTGACACTGACAGCTTAAACATGTCAAGGGACATACTATATCGTGCAGTCAGAAAGACATTTCCAACTGTATTCATTTATATTCTGTAAAAGTGCAAAAAACAGAACTGATGATGTTTTCAAAATTTGCAGTGACCTACTGTATACTAAATACAGTAGTTCAACTTGTAGTTTTAGGAAACCCCTTTAAATTAGTGTATGTTGACACAGCATATTTATTCATCCTGGCTTATGAAGTGTATGTGTGTGTGTGGGTGGGGAAGGGGTGGCCTAAAATCATTATGTTACTAATGCATGTAGCTGTAATGTATTCGGATGGAAATGTAGGGATTCAGTGCATTTCAGTCCTTCCAGTTCATCTACCATTTATAGGTGTTATCTGAAATGATGCTGGTTATTCTGCTCACCAGAACGTGGCAACAATTTTGCACTTTGCTTTCTGCTGTGTTCGTGAAACAAGGAAATCTTTTTGTGCAATTTTTGCTTTTGGGGAAGGTTTTTTTTTTTTTTTGAGCACAAGGTAATTTTTCCAAAGTGTGTAGGATGTGTAAAACACACAAAACGTGGGATATTTGATGAAGCATTTTCTACATATCCCAGATTTAGTAAACAAACATCACAGAATTCTGAAACAAATCCTGATTTTTTCCCCTCACATTCAAAATACTCACAGTAACATGGACAGGGTGCTGGATGCATGGAGCAGTCTGCCACATGAGGTGGTGGGAGTGAGCACAGTGGAAGGATTTAAACTTGCATGGGACAGACATAAGGGAACCCTAGAAGTGGGAAAGAGAGGACAAAGCCATGGATCAAGTAGGGTCAAAGGCCATAAACAAGGGTAAGGCATATGGGCAGACTGGATGGGCCTAGCAGTCCTTATCTGCCAACAATTTCTATGTTTCTAAATAAGTGAAAGTGAAATATGTGTGTTCATTTTTAATAAAACTCTGTGGTAATTTTTGCAGCATTGATTATAAAATTTCTGCAAATTTAGAAAGTGAACACAAAATTCTCTCCTCTGCTTCTCACACATCTTATGAATATGAATGGGCAAACCAGAGTGGTTCTTAGAGAAATTTACTTTTATTGCACAACCATGTAAAGTGCAAGTTCAGTACAAAATAGGAAGATCCAGTGCAAACAATGGACAGCAAAAATGCCCCTACATATCAGCATAGGAAATGCTTTCTTCAATCTGGTGTACCCATTCATTTTTATAAGTACTACTGTTTCCCCTTTAGTATGGTACACCCCATACGGAGTGTATGCTGAGGGCATTTTCCATGTTTTTTCTACTGCTCACACTCAGTGGTAAACTTCTCACTCTTGCTTCCACTGCTGCAGTGATTGTTTTCTTCACATGAAGGGTTCACTGTCTGAATGATGCGAGGATCTCCAGCATAAAATCACACTATCAGAATAATCAATACTCATTTCGGACATAGAGCCCTGCTTCGGTGGTACTTACAAATCGACTAATTGACTTTCTTCCCCATTTGCAGTTTTCTTATAGCCAGCTATACAATATGATACAAAACAATGTTATATCATTTTATTTTCACACAAGCTTTATGTCAAAATACTTTACAGAAAAACAATGCAGAAGTGTAATATGAGAAGAAACTTCATGGAAATACTATATTACAAAATAAAACCCTTAAAAAAGTAGATGAATAACTGGCCCACAACCAGTCTTTTTCAAAGTTCTTTGGATAGAACCTGACCAGGAAAGCCAGTAGAAGCAGAGGTACTGGGGCCCATTCACCGATATAACAGATGGCGGTGCAAAATGATAGGTTTCTATTGACCTTTTGTGCCATCAGCTATTTATGCTATTCGGAAAGCTAGTCCCTAGTCATCAGGGGATAGTCCCCACCCCCATGACAGTGTCAGTATGCAAATTTGGTATCCTGATTTGGTGGGTGTAGACACCATGGTTAGCGACAGTGGCCAAGTCTCAGCCTAGCATAAACCCACAGCTGCTTAGTCACAATGCTGTCCCATAAGTGTTGATGAGGAAGGATGTGATGATGTCTGAGTTCCATGAAGGTGGGTTGGATATTCTTCTAACTAAAATCAGGGTTGTACTGCTTTTGTTAGCCAACTAAAAAAAAATGGGCTGCTCACTACAGTAAAGGTGCTGCAATTGTATATGTGATACTTACATCAGCTCACTGACAAAAAATGAATGTAGTGCACCCAGGTCAATATGAGTTCATTTGCTATTTATTTTCAGTACAGAAAAAGGTTTCACAGTGCAATCGACAGTGAATATAGTGCAGAAAAAGATATACGGTTTACCAACTTGCTCTGTATGACTAACACTCATACTTTGTGAGGTGCCCTTCCTTTTCATCAGGAAGTGGAGTTAGACTTTTGTTGATTACACAAATACTCACACATTTAAAGACACAGCAGTCATTAATTTATTTTAACCTCCTGTATTACTTTTCTGTAGGAAACAAATAGATCACGTGGGAGATCATTTGTTAAAGTGAGTCTGCCCTGGATGCTATTAACTAGAAGTGCAGAAAGTGCAGTAAAGTGCTTGAACCCTTAGTAGCGGTGATCCTTTTTCAATTCAACATAGAAAAAAATTACACTGATTGTAATCTGTTGAACTGGTGCTTTTCTTTATATACCTTTTCAAAACTTTCATAATTTCAGCCAGCCCTTATGCTGTGAAGGGTTGAGGTGCTGTGCCAGCACACCGATGACCTGGGTCTTTGGGGACTGGCTGGGGGGAAGGAGGACTGAGTGTCCTCGAGGAAGATCTTCTCCTCTGAGGAGGGAGGGCAGTCATGCTGTGGCACAATACTGACACCCGGGTGACCACAGGTGGCAGTGCACTAGGAGAGACTTACTGGGTGGGGGACACCAGTGGTGATGCATGCTGCCCTGAACCCAGGATCCTAGGGGAGAAAACCAGAAGGGACAATCTCAGACAGAGCAACAGTTCGAAATCTTACCCCTCGCAGGCCCTGTACTGGTGACAGGGTCCTCCCTCCATGAACTGGATCCATTCTCCTGCAGGTAAGAGGGAGCTACTGCCAGTCAACCCCACCACAGGGTGGGGGCATGAGGGAAAGATGGAGGTCAAGCTAAGTCCCTGGGATGTCAGATGATGGTGCTGGGAATGCTGGACCAGGATAATAGGGCTTGTAGTAGAGGAGCATAAACTAATTAACTAACAACAAAAAATCTTTCACAACTTCAAATCCCCTGACATATTTTAAGTGCTGAGAAATGGTTAACATTATATTCAGTAATAGCTGGTAATCCCTCCTTAGATGGAAATTCAAGGTTGAAATGCTAGTGATCTCTTAAGAATAAAAACACCACCAAGAAAATGCAAAAAAAAAAAAGAGAAATATGAAAATACAATAAAATCAATGTAAAAAACAAGTCTGTTACTCAGAACAGACTCTGATGTTGATGACTGTCTGCTTTATAAAAAGACATTTGCTGCAAAGTTCCACATCACAGGACAATAATATTATCACTTATAATTTACCTATATTAAGGTAGGAGAAAAATCCAAAATGCTATTCAAATCCATAGGTTCTAGTGTGTCCAAGTGGTACAGAGCAGGCTGGTGCATTTATGTTTCCACACTTTATTCACTATTGTTTGCACTACAAAGCATTTTTTTGCACTGAACAATACAGTAGATAGCAAATGAACTCATATGAGCTTCTTGTTTTCTTTTTTTTTTCCTTTTAGCTTTTGTTGACCAGGAAAGGAGGACTAGACAATTATGCCTATTTTCAGCCTCGTCCCGGGGAAGGGGGATACAGATGGATGCCAACTGACTTTGAACCAAATTACACTGTTGGTGGTATTTTTAGTGAATGGGGGAAATTTGGCCAGGACACCAGGGAAATTTCCCTGCTCTTTTTCTAGAAGTGCCATGGGATTGTTAACATCCACCTGAACTACCACCAGAACAGGCAGATGGGACCTCAGTTTAACGTCTCATCCGAAAGGCGACACCTCAGGAGTGCAGCACCCCCCTCATGCTGCACCACAGTGTCAGTATTGGGATTTAACACGAGTGCCTGGTGTGGGGATAGAACCCACAGCCTTCTGATCTTCTGGCCTCAGAGATGAGTGTGCAACCTGCTGAGCCACTGACACTGCTATCTTCAATTTGAAACAGTATAAAGGCTGGTGAGAAAACATTTCCAGTGTATTACAATACATTACATTCAAAGCATTGGGCCTTCCCCAAGGCCTCGATGGGGAAACAGGGATTGGTGTTTGGGCTCCCCCACCAAAAGGAGTTCTCGACAAGAATGGGAATGGGATTGCTGAATCCCGATCAGGCCCTCCCTGGAGCCCATGGAGAAATGTGTCAGGGATCGTCGACCCTGTGGGCAAGGGGTGGGCGTTCAGGGGGAGCAGTCCTAGTGGCCACAGGATTGGATTGGGTGGCCAGAAGCCAGGGGCAGAGTGGTGCAGGGTAGGCTTAAAAAGAGCTGCAAGACAAGATGTGGTCTCTTTTCCCTGCACCCTCTGAGGCAGGAACACATACCGGTGAAAAGAAGTGGACGGAGCCATGCGGTGAGCATGAGTTTTGAGCCTAGCATCGGAGTTGGTCCAAGAGCGGCCTAGTCAGCTGTAGCAAATACCGAGGGACCACAGGAGCTGGGGCTGAGGAGCCGGAGCCAGAGAGCAGGAGAGAAAAACTCATATAGAAGGAGAGGGGTAGCTTTGGGGAGTTCTTTCTTACTGGGCTGAAGGAGTTGTAGTCAAGCAAGGAAGCTCCGCAGGTGGCACACAAGACTGGTCTTGGCTGGAGGGTTTGGATTTATCATCCCCTACTTGTAGATGATGTAACCTGAGTAAGTTGCTTAATGTCTCCAGAATGGATAACTAAATATATATATATATATATATATATATATATTTTACATAACAAAAGAGGTTTATAAAAGTTGAAATTAGGACCAGGAGAGTTGGGGCCTTGAGGCAGGGAAGGCCCAGGGACTGGTGGTTGGAACAGTGCCTGTAAGGAAAGGGGTGGAAAGAAGAAGGCACCCTCCAGGGAGTTAGTGGCCTATAGAGTGCCTGATTGTTAAAAAAAAAAACAACACTACTGATTAAAGGCACAGGAGACCTATGAAACAGCAGGGCTCTGTCTGAGTAACATCAACCTGCAGTTGCATAAGGGTTAATTGGCTGGGAGTGAAAAGCACAGGTAAAAAAAAAAATACTCGGGTTTTGGTTTGAAGAGTGGTGCCAGTGGGGTTAGAAGGAAGATATATATATATATATATATATGTATATCTATTATGGTAGCACGGTAGTGCTACCATAGTTAGGGTTCAGGAGTCATTTACATGTTAAACCTAAAATTTTTCACCTTAATAACTTTGCAACCATTTGGATTTCTCTGAAATTTGGAATGCACAATCAAGACCCATACGCCTTGGGATCTGCCAAGTTTCGTACCGGTTGGATATATGGCTGCGGAGTTATTAAGCATGATCTGCATGCGCGTTTATGCTTTTTTGGAATTCTACGGTCGTGCCTACAGGTCACACGGTTTGTGTGACCGGTCCTAAATCTTCAGGAAACATGCGGCCAGGGTCCCCAATGTGCCTTTTGATGATTTCGTGAAAAAATATTAAACAGTTCAAAAGTTATTCAAAAAACAAGTTCCCATTATAAGTCAAAGGAAAAAGTTAACAAAAGTTCAACAGTGTCGCAAATGCAGTTTTTACTTTCGCAAATGGCCCTTTTACTGTCACAAATCCACCATTTTGTTTGCAGTTGGTGATCAGAAAAATGCTTGGCATTTAAATGTGGGAACCTCTAGCAACCTAATTCTTTTTGTATTCACCTAGTTGGACCCTGAGGATGCTAGCCATGTCTTTATTTTGGGGTAAAACAGCCCAGAAATATGTTTTTTAAATTTCTGGAAAAAGTACTTTCACAAAGTACTTTCGCACTTGCGACACTGTCGAATGAATTTGCTAAAGCTTTCGCAAATTGCGACAGTACTTTTCTAGGCTGTGGGAAAATGACAGCAATTCTTTGGCACCAGGCTGCAAAAGAACGGTTTAGTGTTTTGGGCTGAAATTTGGAGGGAACGCAGCCGACATCTCATAGATGTGCCTTTCAGTGTTTTGTTGAAAAAATATTACACGGCGACAAAGTTACGGCACTCCAAATTTGACACTTTTTCCCATAGGATAACATTGCGGTGACCGATGCATTGCAGCAATCCTTTGGCGTCCTGCTGCAAAATAATGGTTTGGTCTTTTGGGATGAAATTTGGAGGGAAGACAGCCAACATCCCACAGATGTGCCTTTCAGTGGTTTGGTGAAAAAAATTACAGGGAGGCAAAGTTATGGCACTCTGAACTTCTCTTTTTTTCCCATAGGATATCATTACGGCGTTTGCCGCGCCTTTCAGGGCCCGTATCTCGGAAATGGTGCGAGATACGGACTTTTCATCAAAAAGATGGGGGCTAAGTACAAAACTAGCCAGGAAAGTGATAATTCATATGACTTTTACATTTTTATTCTATGTCGTACGGTTCCTGAGATATAAGCAATTTACTACTCCAAGTCCTCATTTTCTGTTCCGATAGTCATTATTTTGCATACATTCTTTGTACTCACTGTCTTTCTATATGCAGGTTTTGGAGAAAACTATTGTGTGTGTTTCCATAACTCTTACCCTTAATGCTTCTGCTTCTGGTTCTGTACCTGTTTCACTTACTTTTCCTGTCTACGCCACCTTCTGAGTTACCCTTTGCGTTTTCATTTGCACTTCTGTTTCTGTAATTTTAACCATTTGTGTCTACAGTACTGTTTATCTTTGTGTTTCGCTTTGTCGCACTATGCACATCACCATTTCTGTTTGTGGGCACTGTGTTACTATGTGATAAGAAGACAATATGTGGTGGGAGCACGGGGCCTGCTCCCGTCGCTGGTCCTCTCGCTGTATTACATTCACTATTCCTCAGTACTGTTTATCTTTGTGTTTCGCTTTGTGTCACCAGGCGCATTACCATTTGCGTTTCTGGGCACTGTGTTACTGTGTTTGAAGACATCACGTGGCAGGAGTGTGGGGCCTGAAGGGCCCCGCATTCCCGCCGCTATATTACATTCACTATTTGTCATTATCATTCTCAAAAAGAAGGGAAATTAGAGGCAAAAAACTCTGTTTAATGCATCAGTTAGGGTTGTTCCACAGCGACAAAAGTGAGGAAATTTGGTGTTAGGGTTGAAACCCCTTGAACCCCAGCCCACACTCTAACCGGCATTGGGGTGCGCGTGGGGTCTTCGGTCTCTAACTCTCACCCCATTCTCCTATACCTCTGCTTCTTTACACATGTGATGGGGTGAGAGTTAGGGCCGATGACCCCAATGTGCACCCCAATGCCAGTTGGGTACTGGGCTGGGGGGTTCAAGGGGGGTTTTCAACCCTGACACCGAATTTCCTCACTTTTGTTGCTGTGGACAACCCTAACTGATGCATTAAATGGAGTTTCTTGCCTCTAATATATATATAGATAGATATATATTTATGCAATAGGCGTGGACTCAGAAGCCATTGAATAAATTCATTTATCTTCACAGCTGTTGAATAAATAAAATTTATCCATATAGTAGCTATGTCACAATCACTCTGGAACTCATTTAAAATGTTCGGCCTCAGTAGCCATACTACCCATATTCAAATGTGAATAACTTTAAAACAAAAAAAGATAGCATGGTACTGCAAGCATGAACGTTGTACAGCACAAATTTTCTACAAAATGAGTGGTGTTTCATTTATAGATACCATATAGATTTATTTATAATTAGCAAGAAAGAGCAGAAAATGCAATTTTTTGTTCACTTTTTTGACAAACATGCAAAAACAAGATAAGCAATCAAAAACAAATGTCCCTGCACTGACAGAAAGCATCCCTATTGCATAAATGAAATATGCAATGGTGAGCTGTCAGATAAATGATTTATCTACACTTGTGCTGTTTGACCTCAGACACCTCACTCATGGCATATGCCACTCGTGAGGTTACCTGAGGTCAAACAGCACTTGTGTAGATAAATCATTTATCTGACAACTCTCCATTGTATATCCCATATACTGTATATATATATATATATAATAAAACAAAGGAGACAAAGGGAAAGGGGTAATGGCAGGCAGGGGAGTGGCTCAAGCCAAAGCTGAGCAGCACTACTCTTTCAGTGGGAGAAGACAGTGAAAAGGCTGGGAACGGCATGGCTCGAGGCATGCCTGGACACACCAGTAGACCATCGGAGAGGTCAGAAGGATCTGAGCCCATGGCAGAGGGTGCAGCCAAAAGGTAACAAAATTAAACCAAATAGAGACATAATGGACTGATTGTGGGTATTGGTAGGGCTACTCTTGATCCCCAGTGGGGGGGACAGTAGCTCAGAGGAGGGCAGACACCCAAGGATCATGAGGGATAACACCCAGGGGACTCAGCTGGGGAGAGAATCGAGAAGAAATGGGCCAGAGTGGGGTGGGAAGGGGAGATATTGTTCAGGTAAGACCCCCAAGGGGCTAGACAGTGAGACGGATGTCCCCCCCGGTCTGTGGCTCCAGCTAGGCCATGCCACCCAAGGTGAACATTACCTAAGAAGTCCAAGGGGTGGTATGACTCATCTTTAGAGGTGGAAGATGGGGAGCCCCTTGGGTAGGAAAAGGGAAAGAGGCCAGTAGGCCAGCCACTGCCCCATTGACGCAGCCAGGCCCTTCCAGGCCTGGTGGGGACTTGCCATGGCCAGAGCCTCCTTTGCCTAAGATGCCCAAAAGGGGGTATGAGTTATCTTCAGGTGATGACTGAGGCAAGTCATGGGCACAGGGAAAGGTGAAGAGGTCCAGAGGCAAGGGTCCTCGTCCAGTGCCCTCAAGATTTGAAAGGGTCTGGCCAATGCCAGGGATAAGTAGTAAATCAGAGGCAGAGCTCACTGGAGGACAAGGCCTGTGGCCAAGGAGGCCAGTACTGTTTTCTGATTTGGAGGAGGAGGTGCACATAGGGGAACAGGTTGGGGGGAAACAAGATGGAGGAGGTATTAGGGGGGCATTGAAGAACCTGGATACTATCTTAGCAGGCTGTGGAGAAGGGGGCAGGCAGGGGAGGCAGGGGAAAAGGGGGTGGTGCTGAAACATCTGTACTCCAGTGTGGAGGAAGAGGTAGGGGCCCACCTGTCAGACAAGACTAGAGCAGCAATCCACAGGAGAGAATTTGCGGATATGTTCACCCTATTGCATAGGAGTGAGGAGGAAGAGAAAAAAGAAGGGAACAAAAATGATAAGAACAAAGAAAAGAAACCACAGGTGTAAAAGAATTTTGAGAACTGGTTGGCAGGGTACTTGATATACATGTACATCTTGTGTTAGGAGATGCCGGATCTCAGCTGTGGCCTCCTCAGTCATTGGGCCGGTTCATGAGAGTGCATGCGACCCTGGGGAGGGGGGGCGCTCAGCTTGGCTTCATTATGACAAGGTCTTCCAGCTCCAATTACATAAGAATCTGGGATGGGAATGGAATCAAGTGGACATACCTTTGTGGGTGGACGTCATCACAGATAAGGCATACATCCAATGAACAGATTGTGGCCTCCCCATGAAAGGGGATCCGGGTGAGGGGGAAGGAGTAAGGACCCAGGGAGGCCGAACAAGGCAGGCAGTCAGTGTTACTGCTTTAGCAGGGGGGCAGGCTCACAGGCAAAGTGCAAGTTCACTCATGAGTGCCTCGCCTGCAGAAGGCCCTACTCATTTACTCAATGCCCTGTGGGGAAGCAGGGTGGGAGTTATACAGAACAGAAGGTTGTATTTACTAAAAAAGGGAACCCTGGAGTGAGTGGAAGCTCCAATAAGGGTATGTGAATTGAAGGGGTGGTTGGAGAGACACCCCAGAAGGGAGGATGCACTTGTGTTATTAGAAGGATTTACAGAGGGGTTTAGGATTCCATACATGGGTCCCCAATTTGAAATCAGCAAGGGAAAACATGGGAGTAGTGTGGGACAAGGTAGCAAAGGAGAGACTCCTGGGTTGGATCGCTGGTCTGTTTTGGGAACTGCCATTAGACAACTTTGGGTTTTGCCAGTAGGGGTGGTACCAAAAAGTGCTCCAGGGGCATTTTGAATGATTACTCACCTGTCTTTCCTATAGGGAGGGTTGGTGAACAACTTCATAGACCCAGCATTGAACTCTGTGCACTATACACCATTGGACAGGGGCAGGAGTGAGGTGGCAAGATTTGGGCAGGGAGCAAACATTGCAAAGGCAGACATTGAATCTGCCTTCTGGTTGCTCTCCATCCACCCAATAGACTACAGTTTGCTGGGATTGAAAGTGGATGGGGAATATTATGTAGACAAATGAATGCCGAAGGGGTGTGCTATCGCATGGGCATACTTTGAAAAATTTAGTACGTCTTTACATTAGGTAGTGGGATAGATGACCCTGGGTGCAGGAATTGTCTATTACTTGGATGATTTTTTGGTCACTGATCCCCAGGGGAATGACGCTTGTGAAAGGATGCTATGGGGACTGCAAAAGGTTTGCCAGAATTCTGGCATGCCCCTTTGCTGAAGAAAAGCCATTGGCCCAACTACACTACTGTCCTTTTTGGGGATTGAAATTGACTTGGGAAGAATGGTATGTAGGTTGCCAAGGGACAAGGTGGAAGCCCTTTGAATGATGGTGGGGGATGCCAGGCGTACAAGGAAGATGACATTGCGACAGGTGCAACAGTTGCTAGGTCATCTGAATTTTGCATGCAGGACCATACCAATGGGGTGAGCCTTTGTATGGATGCTGGCAGAGATGACCGCTGGGGTCTGCTGGCCCCACCACTGGATTAGAATCCCTCGGTCGGTGAAGGAGGATTTGGCTGTGTGGGTCACCTTTTTGGAGGACTTTAAATGTGTTACAGCATGGTCAGAGGAGGAGGTATCAAACACAGACTTGAATCTCTTCACAGACACTTCTGGGGGCCTGGGGTTTGGGGCATATTTTCAAGGGATGTAGCTGGCATTGTGTGGAGATCAGGGACTAACCAAGAACATCACATTCTTGGAATTCTTCCAAATAGTGGTAGCCCTGGTAGTGTGGGGAAGGAAACTGCAGGATAGGAAGGCGCTATTTAGGTCAGACAACACCAGGGTGGTACATATAATCAATCGGCAGCGGGGGGCTGTTGGCCCAATTGGGGACTTGCTCTGGGTTTTTGTGTTAAGGTGTTTGCTGAACAGCATACAGTTTAGGACCTGACATTTTCCCAGGGAATGCAACAGTATAGCTGATGCTTTATCTCGTTTGCAGTGCAAGCATTTCAGGACCCTGCCACCTGGAGCAGATGACAGTCCAGCAGAGATCCTGCAGTTTTTGTGGAACCTGGGGATCTCGAAGACTGGGCATTGATGTGCTGGTCACTGGCATCCAGCACCCAGAAAACATACAGTAGAAGAGTAGAGGCGTTCATAAGGATTCAGGACTCCCATGGCTGGGAGGAGTCTCAGCCTATTCCTGAGAGGCAGCAGTGCTGGTTTATGGTGGCATTCAAGAAGGAGAGTAGTTCAGCAGGTGCAGCAAGCCATCACCCGTTGGGTTAGGGTGGTTTAGCAGGGCATTGGTGCTGGAGGACCACACTCAGGCATTTAGGGTTACGAAGCTGCTGGAGGGGTGGGGCAGGTCACAGGCTACAGTCTGAGACAAAAGAAGACCAGTGAGGCCATGGACATTGGAACGCTTGGTGAGAGTCTTTCCAACACTCTGCACAGGTCAGCAGGAGGCATGGCTGTTCAGGGTGACATTTTTGTTGGCCTACTGTGGGGCCTTTAGGGTCTCAGAGGTCACAGCAACCACAGACAGGATCCCATCAGGAGGGGCTTGCAGATAGGGGACATGGTGTTGTCAGGGAACAATGGGCATGGGGTACATGGGCAGCACTTCAGGACTTGGGGGGATGTCAGAGGATCAGGAGGGAGTTAATGAGGTATGAGGTGGGGACACGGAATGAGGATTGAGCGTACTTCTGGTACATGGAGAGGACACCATTGACGCAGTTTCAGTTTACAAGAATGTTTAAGAAAGCTTTGTAGGCAGTGGGAAAGGAGCCGGGGGATTATGGGACCAATTCACTGCCGATAGCAGCAGCAAGTTGGGCAGCAATCAAGGGCATGACACAGGCAGAGATTAAGGGTTTGGGAAGGTGGAAGTCACAGGCATTCAAAAGATACATACGAGCACACATGATTTATCTTGTTTTTATTTATTAAACAGATTGGAAGGGAACTAGGAAATAGGTGTGGCCATGTGGGCACTCTTTCATCCATTGGGTAATGGCCTGGGAGTGGTCCAGATCTGGGGGACCAGTCTTGAGCTTCAGTGATATCCCTGTTGAGGTGCAATGGATGGGCACAGGGGTGTGCGCTGGGATCAGTTGATTCCCAAGTCACAGGAAGAGTGTCAGAAGGATTCACACCTGGACAACCTGGTCATCCACTTGGGAGGTAATTACTTGGGTGCAATGAAGTCCATTGCATTATTGCACACCATGAAGGAAGACATAGCCACCATCCAGCACAGCATGCCAGGGACTAGAATACTATAGTCACATATCGTAGAGACAACACTGGCGAAGAGAGAGCAAGGGCAAAGAACTGGACAGAACATGGATGAAGATCAATGGAGAAAGAGGGACATTCATGGCCTGACTGCCTGGAGGGGTCATTAAGCACAACCACATATCCGTGAAATCAAATAAACTATATTGAACAGATGGGATACACCTATCCAATGAAGGAATTGACTTTTTTTGTAGGGACATTCAACTGGTTTTAACCCCCCCCCCCTTACTTAGAGAAATGGGCAAGAGGATAATGGGGGAAGGATCTGATTAGGAGCCAGGAAGTAAGGTAAGGGGATATGACGGGCTGTGGGGGACCTGATTGGGGATCAGGTTGGTGGTCAATAGGGAGTGTCTCCAAGGTTTGTAAGGGTGAGTCGGGTTAGCCTGGCTCAGAAGTGGGGGGAAAGAGCGACCTCCAGTGCCCAGCAAGTAATGGGTGCTTCTCTTACAGGTAATCTAAGGGGGACCCTGGCCTGTGCCCAGCATGGAAAGGCCAAGGTCACCAGAAAATGCCCCTGGGTTGTGATGGACCTACTGGGGCAGCCACCACGTTGGGCCTCTGAGTGCGGGTTTCCCACAGTGGAGGTCCGCGATCTCTAGGGTCTGACAAAGGGAGGAAAGTAGAGGGCCATGGCCTGTATAGAGGGCACTAGACCTCCAACCCTGATGGCCTGACTCCTTGAAGAGGTCAGCAGCCTGCAGCCTTGCGAGGGGGGCAGGCAATGGGCAGTATCCTCTCCTTTCATGATGGGAATGGGGGAGCTGGGATATGAACTTCCGAGAGGCTCCCTTTGGTGCACATCTGGTCTGTTTTAGGAACTAATTTTAATAAACATCTGGCTGTGGCCATTCAAATCCCAAAACTGGTGTGTTTATTGTCTCCAGGGAAAGATCGGAGTGGGGGGGTAGGTAAGAATTGGACAACCAATGTGTTATTACCCTGCCTCCAACCTACTGCTGATTTACATTTTACAACTACAGTGAATCCGATTAAAGAGCACCTCTAAAATGCTTAAAAACATTAGATTTACACTAATTATGTTTTATCTTTCTTGTTTTCCAGTTCTTTATGTTTTTTACCCTTAATGATGTTAGTCTACTATTGTAGATAATGCAGCAATTATTTAACTGAGTCTTTCAAAGTGTATCTAACGCTACGCTGCTAACCACACAATTGCCATTTGTGACATTAGTCTGTTGTCATAGTGAGTACTATGATGTCATAAACAATGACACTGTGAGGTTAACAGGGGAGAGGCACATGTTTTCATGTTTTCTATACGTACTTTTTAGATGGACTATGAAGATGTGCTGTAAATTGTGGAAAGGAACAGTGAGAATGAAAAATGTATTCTCTAGTAAGTTGTAACAGTTGAAACTTCTTATTTATAAAAGCACATGCTGAAGTGGAGAGTAGCTCTTTAAATTCTCCCTCACTGCAATATGCGCCTCATTACAACATATAAAATGACCGACTCCACTGGAGAGTGGACTACATGAATAATTGAACCAAATTAAGATAATTAGTTTCTTTTAGTTGTGTGAGACTCCAGCTGTAGTTGCTTGACGAATGTAATATAGTCTTCGTGTCTTGCAAGTTATTCATCTGTTAAAGACTTCCAAATCAAACTGTGAATTCATAGGCTTCTGAGCTGACAAAAGCAGTGTAAAGCAGTAGAGGTTTGTTTCATTAATGACTCTGTACCATATCTCCCTGCTTCGACAGTGGATTCCTCGGGTACAACAGACTTTCCATCCCATTTAATCCCCTGAGCAGAATGAACTCTTCTTGATTATCTTCAATAAGAACAGTAGATTGTTTTTATAGAACACTCCTGTTTCTGTCCTATAGTACACTCTCGGACTGTATGGGGCAGAAACAATTATTAGTGCCTATAGAAAATAAATCCAAGTAGCACCTAGACTCTTAACAGAGATTGTTTCAGGATTGCCTGACTTCACTTTGACTGGCCACTCTGCTCATAAAAAAAACTCATTTGGAACAAAAAACAATTGTATTTGCTACCTCCAAACATAAAGGGGTGCTGCGGCACCCTTCCCTAGTCTATGTGGTTTAATGCTGATTATCTTCTGTTTTGGACCCCACCATCCATTCCACTTTTCCAGCTAAATGAAAAAAAGTTCAATAACAAAAATTGTGACAATGATATAGGGGCTATAAAAAATAAAACCATCAAATTCAAATGGGCAACAAAGAGTAACAGTAGTGAGGGGATGGTGGTAACACAGTTCTTTTAAACTGTGCAGTATTCATTCACTGGGGTTATTACACTTAATATTCTATCCTACACATAATCATGCATCTCACTTTTTTATGTAAAAACTCGTAGTAATTTCAGGACAGAATTATAGCTCACTGTGAGACTAAGTATAAGACTTTGCCAAATGTCCATGTAATCATAGCCACACTCAGAACTGATTTAAACAACAGTTCAGTCCAGAATGAGTTTCTTCTTAAGCTGTACACACAGAGGCAGCTTAGGCGCTTAATGAGCACTAAGAGTATTAGATGAAGTGGAAGTCCATTCCGGAAAAAATTATTGTGAGTTTAAAACAGAATTCTTTTTTTTTTCCTCAGTCAATGTTCTTCTCATCTGCCTCAGGCTCTGTGTCCCTCTTGATGCTCAGGGGACCCTCAGCCCCATCAGCAGAGTACTGGTAGCCCTCAGTTGGCAAGCCCATGGTGTTCCTTCTAGCTTTTTTCATCCTTCTTGCCTCCCCGATGGTACTGCACTGTGTCCTCTTGTGGCCTCACAGGCCACAGCATTCCCCTATAATAGCAGGGTGAACACTCCCTGGCCTGCAGCAGGGGTTGCTGTGACTGTGGAAGGTGATGACGCATTCCTCCTGGTGGGGGAAGCACTGCCATAGGCAGAGCCCCTGACCATGGCCGCCCCTTCAACAGTGACACAGGCTCACTTCTGAGCCCAGGTTCCCTGCATTGGAGTGCAGCGCACTACTGCTGGGACATTGGGTGGCCTCAACTCTTTTTTCTATCTTGCATTATTTGTCCCTCCTCCAGTGCTTGGCCCTCAGGCCAGACCCCACAACCTCTCAATCTCAACACTGCAGTCTCACCTCTAATGGTCCCCATACCTTGCCACATATGGCAAGGTCCTTGAGGTGACAGCATCCTTCCCCCCAGTATGCATTGAATCTGGTATGCGGTGTGGATTGCAGAATGGGGCCCATGAGTACCTGGGCCATCCACCAACATCATCAAATGGGCATTTTTTTCTCCCTATTGTCTTTGCTAATTGATGACTAGCTGAAGACATATTGTGAGTCTTAACCAGTTTTCTTTAACCAGTGCTACACATAGCTCTACTGTAGGTCTCATGCACACATAGTGTGACACCTAGGACTGGAATTGGGTCAGGCCATAGGTTCATGTCATTCAAGTTTGGAGGAAGTTCCATAAAATGAGTCAAATTACATTTCACTTAAAGAAAAAAGTAAAAAAGACTTAAACGTCTAGTCTTCATTGCTGGCAGGGGTTAGGTGCTCACTGAAAGCATTCCTTCCCCAGTCTGGCCAATCACACAATGAGGTTACCGTTGTAGTGGTCTGGACATCCTGTTGAAAGCCCACAATACTGCTTAGCACATGAGTGTATGACTGAGAGAGAGTGAAGGGGGGCACCAGAAAAGTCAGGAGGGTGAAAGCAGTACTTGAGTATGCAATAATGGGGAGAAGGTGCTGCTGTTGAAGTCACAACTGTCAGCACTCATGATGTCACTCGCTTGTGCTCTCCTGTTCCTTCTTGGAGTGTAGTGTGTAGAGTGCCCTATGCAGCTGAACCATCTGAAGAAGATCAACAGGCAGGCCCTCCACTGTTTTGGCTGGTGCTGAAGTACTTCTATTTTGTGATTACTAAAGCAGTGACAGTGGAGCCTGGGTCTTCTGCTTCTGCTGTTGCTGCTGCTGCTTTTGTGAGTAACAATAGATTAATTCGCAGCTTAGTGACCTTCTGAGGTAGCTTAGTGACCTTCTGAGATAGCTTAGTGACCTTTTCTGAGGTGCTACCTGTCTACGACAGGGGAAAGTATAGGGTACTCTGCACCAGGAGCTGCAGCACATGATTGAAGGAATGGTGCAGAGAGGAGGGGTTCAGCTACACTGGGGACTGCGGTCCCACTGGAGGGATTGGGGACTATTTGGGGGACATGTCCTGCATCCATCTGGGAGGGGAACCACAATCCTTTATGAACAGTTTAAATGTTACATTGGTGAGCATTTAAACTAGCTGAGTGAGGTAGTGGAAGGAAATGGGGAGACACAAACTGCCCCCAAACTGAAGTAGGCAGTAGGGAGAAGCCTAAGGAAGAGAAATCCCCAAGGGTACCAAACAACAAAAGAAGCAATATGGGAGAAGTGATGAGAGATGGAACAAGAGCAGAGGAGGTACAGAGAGAAGACAAAATGGGAAAGAGGATGTTGATGTATAGGGTGGTAACAGATTCTGGAAGGCCACGTGTGCAAATGCTTGAAGTCTGGCAAACAAAATTCCAGACCTAGAGGCCATCATGGCAGAGGCAGACCTGAACATTCTTGCCATTTACCGAGTCATGTTGCAATGAGAACCATGACTGGGATGTAGCCATACCAGGCTACACTCTGTTCAGAAAGGACAGGGTGGGAAAGAAAGGAGGAGGAGAAGCGGCTCTTTATTTGAGAGGTAGCATAAAAGCTACTGAGATATAGGGAAATGGGGGGAGTGGAGGTACTGTGGGTCACCTCAGAAACAGGGAAGGGAGCCATGTTTCACAGGTGTCCCATCAAGACAGTGCAGCAAAAATGGTGAAGACAGATTCAACCCAGCAATATGAGCACTGGGGAAAAACAGCGACTGGAAACTTGAGCTAGGGATTGGACAGTAAGACCTTCCTGTGGTGTATAGTGTGTCTTCAAGTACGTATATTTAAGTAATGGGGGTGCAGAGGGTAAAAGTTTGTGTGATATTCCTTTGATTTTCGGTGTTCTGACCCCATGCTCAAGTTTCAATTTGCTGTTTTTCCTGGTGCTCATATTGCTGGGCTGACATTGTCTTTGCTGTTTTTGCTGCACTATTATGACATGGAACTGTATTCGCACTAGTGTGATCTACGGGCCTCCAGCACTGGGTGGGGAAGGGGGGAGTTGGATAAGGTTCTGGTGGAAGCCATCCAAAAGATGGCAAACAAGGGAGAGGTGCCACTGGTGGGGAAATTCAGTCTGCTGGATGTAGATTGGAGCATCTCAGCTGCAGCTTCAGTCAGCAGCAGGGACATCCTGGACTCCCTGCAGGATGCATTCATCAGGCAACTAGTAAAAGAGCCCTCTCATGAAGGGGCAATACTGGGCTGGGCCTTGTACTCACCAACAGGGACAGTGTTGCAAATGATACAGTGGGTAGACACTGGAGACCAGTGATCACCATACAGTGTAGTTCAATATAAGTACGGTGGTAGAATTGAACCATACAAAGGCAAGGGTCCTGGACTTCAGGAGGTACAATTTTAAAAATATGGGGGAATGCTTCAAGCATGCCCTGGTTGGAGGATAGGACATGGAAGGAGTGGAGAAACAGCAGGCAAACCTAAAAGGAGGGCTAGAGAAGGTAACAAACCTCTGTGTCTGACAAGTAAGCAAAAGCAGGATGAAAAAGAGACTGCTGTGGTTCTCAAAAGAGGTGACATGGAAGGTAAGGGTAAAAAAGTTAGCATTTAAGAGGTATAAGGAGACACAGAGAGTGGAGGATAGAGATGAGCATCAGGAAAAACAGAGAGAGGCAGGGACTATAATTAGGATTGCAAAGGCATAAACAGAGGAGAAAATAGCCCAGGCAGTACAGGAAGGGGACAAGGTATTTTTCAAGTATGGAAGTGAAAAGAGAAAGACCAGAGGAGGGATAGTAAGACTTAGGAGTGAAGTAGGGGAGTGTGTGGAGTGCAACCAGGAAAAAGCATACATCTTAAACAATAACTTTTGCTCAGAGTTCACAGAGGAAAGGGAATGCGAGGGACCACAGATAAGGACCAGGAGCATTGCAGGAAGGGAGGTAGACACTAGTCCATTTACAGAGGAGAGAGTCCTGAAAGAACTTGCAAATCTGAAAGTGGAGAAGGCAATGGGGCCAGATGGGGTGCATCCTTGGATATTGAGGGAACTCAGGAAGGTGCTGGCTGTACCTCTGACAGCCCTGTTCAGTCACTCATTGGAGATGGGAGTGGTTCCAGAGGACTGCAGGAGGGCAGATTTAGCCCCACTTCACAAAAGTGGGAGCAAAGAGGAGGCTGAAAATTACAAGTCAGTCAGCCTGACTTCAGTGGTGGGGAAATCAATCACTACTAAAGAAGAGGATTGTGGATTATCTTGAATCCAGTGTCCTACAAGATCTGAGGCAGCAAGGATTCACTGGAGGGAGATCATGTCAAACAAATCTGATAGATTTCTTTGACTGGGTGACCAGGGAAGTATATCAGGGTGGAGTAGTGGACGTGGCCTACCTCTGTTTCAGTAAGGCCTTGGACACCGTTCCATGTAGGAGACTCATAAACAAGCTTTGAAGCCTGGGAATGAGTCCAAAGTTGGTAAACTGGGTGAGAAATTGGTTAGGGGACAGGAGGCAGAGGGTGGTGGTAAATGGAGTTCACTCTGAGGCATGGAGGGTGACCAGCATGATGCCACAAATATGAGTACTGGGACCTGTCCTCTTTAATGTCTTCATTAGAGACACTGCAGAGGGGCTAGAAGAGAAGGTATGTCTTTCTGCAGATGACACTAAAATCTGCAACAGGGTAGACACTCCGGGGGGGGAAGGGTAGAAAAAATGAACAGAGATCTAAGAAATCTAGAGGAGGGGTCAAGGGAGTGGCAAGTAAGATTCAATGCAAAGAAGTGCCAAATAATGTACCTGAGGCACAGAAACCCAGGGGTGGAGTACAAAATTGGGGGAGTGTTATTAGCCATCACCAAACAGGAAAGGGACCTGGGGGGTAATCATATCTGATGATCTAAATTTGGTCAGACAGTGTGACAAGGCAGTGGTGAGAGGTATTGGGATGCTAGGCTGCATAGGGAGGGGTATCACCAGCAGAAAGAGAGAGGTGGTGATACCGCTGTATAGATCACTGGTGAGACCTTACCTAGAGTACTGTGTCAAGTTCTGGAGACAACATCTCTGGAAGGACAAAGACAGGGAAGAGTTGATCCAGAGGATAGGAACCAAAATGGTGCATGGTCTGCATAACAAGCCCTATGAGGAGATACTGAAGGACCTCAATATGCACACCCTTGAGGAAAGGAGGGAGGAGAGATATAATAGAAACTTTCAAATACCTCACTTAAGGTTCAAGAGGGAAGCATTTTTCTGAGAAAAAGATGCTCAAGAACAAGGGGAAATACTATGAAGCTGAAGAGGGGAGGCTCAAGACAGATGTGAGGAAGCACTTCTTCACAGAAAGAGTGGTGGACACCTGGAACAGCCTTCCAGTAGAGGTGGTGGGGGCACAAATGGTAACATGCTTCAAGAATGCATGGGATAGGCCTAAGGGAACCTTAGAGGTAGGGAAGGGGAGGTAAAGCTGGAGATTGAGTAGGGTCTGTGGTGTTACAGTAGGCAGGGAAAATGGGCAGACTAGGTGGGCTAAGCGATCCCTATCTGCTGTCAATATCTATGTTTCTATCTCACAGCAGACCAGGGTGAAAAGCGATAGTGGTAGTTGAAATGAGAAAAAAATAAGTTTCTCATGAAATATTTAAGTGTATTTTCACATTTTTTCACAAATTACAATTGTGTGTTTAAATGAGCACTTTGTGTTAAAAATTGCTCATTTTTGAAATGTCTAATTTTAAAAAACGTGGAATTGGGTAGGCAGTGCTATTTGTTGAAACTGAGCATTTTTGGAAAAAATCACATAAAAATGCACAGTTTGGGAAAGAATTTTTGTTTTAACTGTGCACTTTTTAAGATCACAACTTTAAAAATACTCAGTTCGGGAAGAATGTTGCTATTTGATTAAACAACATGTTGGTGAATTATTGCATATTTGTGTGCAATTTCATGAAAAAAGCACAAATGCAATATTAGGAATTTCATGCTATTTCGCTGGCATTATAAAAATTTCACCCTGCATCAGAATGCAGGATTTGTTGCAGGACAGCATGCCAAGCTTAGCACAGAGTTTGAGGAGCACAGTGTCGATTAGGGCTGTGTAGGGACCAAATAGCATTTCTCAAATTCCACGAATAGTAGGGATCCCAAATACTCGGGAGTCATTCCCGAATAGGAGACCATTTTGTTTTCGGGAACTACTATTCATTCCCAATTTAAAGAAAAAAAAATATACAGAAATACTCTTCCCCCACCCCTGCTGAGCTCACTACAAACCAGACAATAAACATGTATTCCCTACCCCCAAATTGTCTACCCTAATCCCACCCTCCCACCCCCCACCACCCATACAACATTTATAAAATCATTATGTTATTTTTGCCCACAGCTGATGACTGGCACAACCCATCCACCTCCATGGCCAGCCACATGTTAGGCAACAAAAACTGCTTCTTTGCACTATATATAAATTTTTTCCAAAGTCTCCCCCATACCCCCACTGTGGCAGCACCCCTATAATGCCACCCTCCTCCCAACCAGCACCCAAGTAGTGGCATTCAATGGCGACCAGCACAACCTGCCCTTCTTCGTGATGTCTGCCTCATAATGAGTGAACACACTGGCTCTGTCTCTATAGAAACCCAGCTGCTCACATGATCAGCTCAGTTTCTGTAGAGACAGAGTGAATGTGTTCATTCATTACAAGGTGGCCAGTCAGGGAGGAGGAGGGTGAGTTATGCTGGTCACCTTGGAGCACTGCTATGTGGGTGCTATGGGGGAGAAAGGTGGTATTATAAGTGTGCTGTCAGGGTGGGGGATGGGTAGACCTGGGGGAAATATATATATATATATATATATATATATATATATATACTGTATATGCCAAACAAGCACTTTTGTTCCACAACACAGTGGCTGGCCATGGAGGTGGGTGAGTTGTGTCAGTCATCCACCATGGCAGGAAAAATAATTTTATACATGTTGTGTGGGTTCTGGGAGAAGGAGTGTGGGATTGGGTGTAGGCAATGGGTTGGGGCAGAGGGATAAATGTTTAATGTCTGGGATTTTCGGTGAGCTTAGCAAGGATGGAGAAAAGATGTTTTTGTAGGTCTTTTTTTTTTTTTTTTTGTTTGTTTGTTAAAGCACAGTTTCCGAATTTCCAAATACCAAATAGTTGCATATTTGGCCACCGAAAACTGAATGTTTGGCCGAATATTTGGGAAGGGCAATTCGGATAGCCCTAGTGTTGATGTAGGGGTAGAAACTGAGATTTTGGTCCAGCCTCATTGAGATACAGTATACCACATTCAGTTAGGTTGAGCTTATTATTTATTTATTATGTTGTTCAATCCAGGAGAAAACATACTGAGATACATAGAAACTAGTTTATAGATATGTTCTGGGGGAAGAGATGGGGCTAGTAAAATACAGTCTAGTCAGCCATAATGCAGTGCTCTGTAAAAGTCTGCCAGTAACATGCTGCACAGTATTCCAGGAAAACAGTGTGATCCAATTTGTCCCATGGGAAAGTGTGACATGCTTATCATGGAGACTGACTGGTTCCTCTGTAGTACATGCTTAATCTGGACAATCTGGTTAATCAGAACATTTCTGTGAGAACATATTTTGTCTACAGTAGCCCTCACAGTATTCACCTACTGTTAATCGGGACCTTAACTACTAGTTAAAGGGAACATCTCAAGAAGCTAATTGGGTGCTAACAAGCCCACTGTCCTATCACTCCAGGTAGATTGTTCACCTAAGACCAGGTCTGAGACCAGGGGCTAGATTTTCAAAATGTTAAGGGACTAAGTTGCATGCTGTAGCCACTGCTGTGGGATGAAATTATTTTCTGTGGGTGCAGCTGTGGGGTATGTTGTGCTTGGTCCCACTGGGTGTAACATTTTGGTGCAGCAGTACCGAAAAAAATCCCTGAAAGCTGCCATAAATCATGGAGCTAGTCATAATACAGCTCCACTTTTGAAAATATGGCAGCTGCCGGCCCAGTAGCACAGAGGGCAGAGGCACCAGCCTCACCTGCCACCACGCCGGTGACCTGCAGTCAGGAGTGACATTGGGCCACCAGGGGTTGGTCGGAGAGAGCAGGATCAAACATCCGAAAGACTGCCTTCCTTTTTTGGGGAAGGAAAGTTCTCAGCTGCAGGTTTTAGCCTGGCCCCTAGCAGAGGCTGGGAGCTGGCACACTGATGCAAAAAAATGGGGGTGGAGGTAGGACGGACGCCTGGTGTGCCATGCACGGGAGCATGGATGGAACCACCACTGGTATCATTGCATGCCCTTTCTCCACGGGGAAGAAAAATGGAGAAGAAAAGTTCTGGCAGCTAGATGATAATGGATGCATGTAGTTCCCACTCCCAATCAACTGGGCTGCCAGCCTAAACTGGATCCATGCCTCAGTGAGGGCCTGGCCCCCCTTGCTGACCCTGCCAGGGGGGCAAGCCTAGGGGGAGGAAGGCTGGCAAGTCCCAGTGGGCATTGTGGGATGGGACTGGGAAGGTAAGAAACAATGGGGGGAAACAAATATAGTAGCTGTGGTAAAAACTGCAGCTCTAAAAGTGGTGATTTGCATCAGTTTTTTCTCACAGCTGCACAACTTTAAGAGGCACTGAAAATCTAGCCCACAGTTTCTTTGCTGCACTTATTGTTTTTCTTGCACTTTACATCCTTTAGTGTAGATTTACTATTCTAGCACCACACCATCATGGATCATGAAATTTGAGGTTAAAAAGAATTTTAGGGCAATGAGGATTCAAACCCAGACGTCCTGGATCATAGGTTTGTGAACTAACAAGTAGGCTATGCCGACTGCTGCTTAGCAACCTTGTGGTTAGACACATCTGTGACAGTAACTGATCCCAGACCAGTTAAAAGAGAAACTGGTCTCAAACCAGGTCGTGGAGAACAATCGTCCTAGACAATCCTAATCCTGCACAAAAACTCCATTTCTAATGTCCATCTTTTTATGACCTGGACTTGCTGGAGGTGGCTGTCAAAGGAACTGACATTAGTTTAGCTGAAAAAAAACATGTTTTTGAGATGCTAGAAGGTCCTGGTGCCTGTTTGCCCACAGAAGCCAAGTTTCAGCATTTCAAAATCACAGGCAGGGGAATCAGCCATCATTTCTGAGGAATCAGCAAATGAGTTTATGTTTTTGAAGTAAAGGAATCTGAATACAGTGTGTTCTTTGTTCTGCAGTAATGAACCACAAATGTATTTTTTAAAAATGTCATAACTAATAAAACGGTTTTAAAACACATATACCATGGGTAGCATATTTACTCTGTCAATTGCCTCATAGGGGATCACAACCAGCCTAATTAATGAGACCTGTTTTATTGAGACAGCTAGTTAAATGGGACAACTATGAATCTAAGGGTCTGTTCCAATTAAGAGGGGTATGCTCAATTTGGAGTGGGATGCCAGTTTGAATGGGGTGCCATCGAGTCATGAAGAGGGGTATGTTGGAATATCACTCATATCTTCCTACTGCCAAAAGTCATGGAGACTGTCTTTTTGGAATTAAGTGATAACTTGTTTGAATGAAACCAATATTGGATGGCGTTAAAGTTCTGCTGGAGTGAAAATTTACACTCAGGAACCAAAGCGTCAGAGGCAAATAATACTGTGTCATCTGCGTAAATGTAAAGTAGGTGTATGAGGAAACACAGATGAAGGGGAGATCATTTAGGAAAATGGAGAAGAGGACAGAAACAGGAACAAGAATGAAGCATTGGGAGCACCAAACCTGATGGGCAGAGGGGTGGATAGGGCATTGGCAACTAGAACTGACTTTCTGGTATGAATGGTAGGAGATAAACCAGTGGACCACCCTGTCAAACAGGCCAGCCCTCCTCCTAACTTATCCAGCAGAAGGGCATGCGCAACAGTATCGAAGACCTTGGCCAAGATGATGAAAAATAGCAGCAGTGATGTGGCCTCTGTCCATGTTTTTCAGCACAGCAGCAGTGACTCAAAGGAGGGATAAGAGAGTGGAGTAACATTTGTTTAAAGTAGACTGGAAAGGAGAGGGGGAAGGAGTTGGAGTCAAGGAAAGGGTAGAGATGAGCACAAGATTTTCCAGCACTTAGCCTGGACAGGAATGAGGTGATGTGATGTGCAGCCGCAAGTTACCATGAACTTTCTAATATAGTTCATACCTTGTATTTGTGTATTTATTTTGCAGTATATTACAGAGGTTAAAGCACCACAATGTGAACCTAGAGATGCATAACTGACAATGTCATACTCTGTGACCCTGAAAAAGTCACTTAACCTCCATTTGCTCCTGGGTGGCACCTGAAAATGTGCTTCAGCACAGTGAACCTTTCCAAGCCAAAAAATCTTAAATAAAAATACAACATAGTATCCATGTTGCTGGCCCAGTGGCATGGAGGACTGAGGCACTAATGCCTTACTACAAGCCACACCGGTGACCTGGGTTTGGAAATGGATGTGGGCTGCTTGGAGACTGGCCAGGGGATAGAGGATTTAGCATCTGTAGGACTGCTGTCCTTCCATGGGCAGGGGGATGAGTGTGACTCACTGCTTGTCTGCCACCTGAAGGTGTCTGGGTGGCAGCGCAGTATGGGAATACAGTAGAGGGAAGGTCCACAGACAGGACACCAGAGGTGTCTCCATGGAGGCAGAGTGCACACATTGTGCACACTGCACATGGGTGAATCCAGGGAGAAAATAGAAGAAAAAACCCTCTGGCCGCAGGATGATGTCTGGTCCTTCACAGGTCCTGCACTGATGACCAGGCACCCCACCACAGTCCTACAAGCAGAAGGATACCGATAGGAAGGTAAGTCCCAGAGAAACCATGTGATGGAGATGGGAAAAATGGACAGAAGTTGGGGTTGGGGTGAACAGGTAGACAAAATGTATGTAGAAAAATTACAGTATCCATTTGGAACCAGTACTTTTATGTCCCATTGTACTGCACTACAAACAAAACACTTTCGTAACCGGCTGTACCAAGGAACCCACAAGAAAATTAGATATTGTATCTCTTGAGGTCAATCTGCCATCCATTTGATACTAATTTTGCAAACTTAATTAAATATAATGTATAAAGTGAAGTGATAAGTTTATACAGTAAAACATTGAAACAGATTTTTTTGGCAATAAAAACACTTTTGGCCCACTCATCTGCTCCGATGTTACCCGACTAGTCTGCCTTAGCAAACCTATCTGGTCTCTGGCAACCCTCCCAAGTCCCCGCCTCTATACCCTTATGTTTATCCCATGTATGCTTGAAGTCCCCTCCCCCCCACTGTTCTAGCCTCTATCATCTCAGCTGACAGTCTGTTCCAGGCATCTATCACCTTTTCAGTGAAAAACTTCCTCACACCTCTCTCTTGAACCCCCTCCCCCCAGGTTCATTGCATGCCCCCTGGCCCTTCTGTTCATTCTCATTTGAAAGAAACTCTCCACCTGCTCTCTGTTCACCTCTGTGAAGTACTTGTAGGTCTTGATAATCCCCCCCCCACTCTCCCAGGGTGTACACATTGAGATCCCTCAGTCTTTCCTCATAGGACTTCTCATGCAAACTCTGCACCATTTCACTTGCCCTCCTCTGGACTGCCTCCACCCTGTCTATTTCTTTTTTGAGGTGCGGTCTCCAAAACTAGATACAGCACTGCAGGTGGGGTTGCACAAGTAAGCAATAAAGCAGCAACATCACCTCTCTCCTACTGCTGTAGATACCCTTCCCTAAGCACACCATCATTCCACTAGCCCTGCACACTGCCTTGTCACACTGGAGTGACTGTTTGCTGGTCTATGGTACTTTTCAATAAATATTGGAGCATTATTTTTGCTGTGGCAAGCGCTGTTTTTTTGTGTTTGCTTGGGCTTTGTCTCATTTTACAGCTGCACACCTTTGGCTTTCAGCTTTTGTGTAGCATGCAGTTTTGTGGTTTAATTGCCTGTCACGCTGCCCTGCCACCTTGAAGTCCTCAGATATGATAACCTCAAAGTCCCTTTTATGTCTAGTCACTGTCAGTACCTTCGCCCATCCTATACTCAGCGCCAGAGTTACTACAGTTGAAGCCATTGCCATAGTCAGAATAGCCTGAAATTTCTGTGATACCTCTAGAAAATTACAAACCGCCTGGAGTACCACTTTAGGGCCACCAGAGAGAATCTTTTTAGAAATATTGTAAAATATCTGGAAATATTTGACTACATCAATGGCTGCAACTATATGTCCTAGGTGTATGAGTCTGAACTTTTTGGAATTGAACCCCAGGTACAATGTTTTTGACTACTCCTCGTGTTTCCCAAGATTCCTGCACATTTTCTTCATCTCCTCGTGAGTGCCCACCCTAATTCTGAATTTGATGTCATCTACAATAAGGCATATCTTCCCTTCCAGTTCTTTTGCAATGTACCCTATAAAGAAATTAAAGAGAACTAGTCCAAGTACCAATCCCTGTGTCCCTGCTGGTCACTGTCCCATCATTTGAATGAGTGTTGCTACCCACCACATTCTGTCTCCTATCCATTTTAAGATGAAACATACTGATGAAACATACTGTGCTCACAAAGAAAGGAGTGAACAGGACAGTAGTAACAAACACAGCAACCTACTCCTAACTTGGGAGTGGTGGTAACCATTTTAACATCATGACCTGCTGCTTTTTGCATTGAAAACAAGTGGGTGGGTGGAAAAAGTAGGGAGATGTGTAAAGCACTTAGCACTGTAACATGTGGCACACACGCTAGTAATGGAAGTGCTAAGATGTTTCCATGTGTTTATTTTTACCCTTCATGAATATTGTGCATCGTCTTCTGTACAAAATCCTCTTAAACTCTAATGAACTTTCTAAGCCAACAAAGCATGCAATTCTAAGCAATTGGACTCAGTCCCAAGGGGGCATATTCCTCACACATACTTCAGCACAAGCTGACACACATGGCAGTCCTTCTGAAAAGAGTTCAGGACTGAAACTTGTGGTGACTGAAATACCCACTCCCCTTTTTTTTGTCTCTGAGCAGCTTTTAAGTGCCCCTTTGTAACAGTATAGAGAGCTTGCAGTGTTCCACTGTGTAGCATTATAGACTGAGGGAGAACTCCAGGCAAACTGGAGCATTCTTTTCCCCTGTGTGAAGGTCCATGATGCCTGGATTCCTTAAAAACAGGCACATTTGGCCAGCCTGTTGGTGCAGATGGCTGAGGCACTATTTGCCTTACCTCTTACCACATCGGCAATCCAAGGTTGGAAATAAGCTTGGGGCACAGGGAGGTCATCGGGAGAGGAGAATTGAGAGCCCAGTTAACTGCTCTCCTCTCCTGGGGATGGGGAGGGATGCAATTTCACTCCTTGGCTGCCATCAGGTGGAGGCTGGGTGGCAGCACCAGTGTCTGAGCTCTGTGCAAGCTAGGTGCCGTGGTTCTGTAGTGTGCCACCGTGGCAAGGGGAAATGGAGAAATAGGGAATGCACCAGATTCATGAAGCCCTGCCTGCCTGTCCCCATTCCCCCATCACCACCCAACCACTGTCCCCCAGTTCTGGGTGAGAGTCACCAGTTTGGGTGAGGATGGCCCTTCCCTTCCCAACCCTGCCACAAGGGGCAATCTGTGGGGGAATTCTCAGGGAAGAAATGTCAGGGGGGTGCTGGATGGGGTGTGGCAGGGACAGGGTTGATTAGCCTGCCAGAGCCAACACTCGGGGGGGGGGGGGCATTATGGAAAAAAGAAAACAGACACATTCAGGGGAGATATTTAAATGTTTTAAAATATTATGGATCAATGTCAGTCAGTAATATGTAGAAAAATGAATTGGCAACAATACTCCACACAGTGGTGTTTCCATTGAGGGGGTTGAGATGACAGTATATGAACCCTGACTGAGAAGCTTGAGAGGACCATGCAATAATCTAAACCTTGAGATAAAACATGTGCCGAGTTTTGCGTGGTTGCCCATATTTTATTTTATATAGTACATATATGTTTTTTTAACACAGGAGCCACAGAAGCACTAACCCCCAAGGAAAAAAAAAACTTGCCAAACTATGCTGAACAACTGTTTTAAATGCACACAACAGCACTTTAAAATGTGCACAACCATTTAGAATGTGCACAACAAGGTTTATGAGCAGGATGATTTTTATACAGAACATAGAGAATACTGGATGGGCAACTATGCACAACCAGTGTGTTATGCCACAGAGGGGTTCAGATTTTACCTGACCTCGAGAGCAAAGCTTGAGAGAGCTGTAGGAATCAGAACCCCGAGGTGGCAGGACACATTGGTTATACATAAAGTTTCTCAGCCTGTATTTTTATAGTGTATATTATTATGTGAAATGTGTGCATTGTTTTTTTCTCTTTCACAATGAACCTGACTTGTGCAGTCTCTAGAGGTTCTAGAATGCTGTTCTACCACAGAAGGGTACAGTCACATTCAATGATCTTTGAACTGTGGTACAACAGCATTTTGAAAAGAATGGATTGCTATATAAAACAATGCTCTACTATACACTATAATGGCTTACCATATTTCCAACTGCAGAGATAGGTAACATGGTCAACAGGGCAAAAAGCTTGTTAGAGTTGCTTAGTGTTGAAGACACAGACTGATGTTGTTTTTGCAGTATATTTATGATTTTCCTTACCTGAACCTTCATGTCTGAAAAAGGAAAGCTTTATAGTGTATGGTGGAATGTCGTTCTCCACCGAAATCCATCGTTGTCGAAACCTTGTAGTCACACACTAGCGACGTTCGCAGTGCAACAGAATGATTTTTTTCTACTGCACTGCGAACATCACACACTGTGTCCTTGAGCAGCATTTGACAGTTAGGGCTCACTCCATAGACAGAACACATAGCAAAAGCAGCAATGTCAGAAGCAGTACTAATGTTTAGCGTTAAAACGTTCAAAATGTAAAGTTCTTAAACAGTTAAAATGTCAAGCGTGAAAACGTTCAAAATGTAAAGTTCTTTTTTCCTTCTAGTAACCCAGTAAAAATGTTTTGAAGCAGAAACATGCTGTAGTGATTTTTTTCCCAAAAAAAAACAACGTTCCACCATACACTATAAAGAAAAGTGGATGGGGAACAGTTGGCAACAGGGCATCTTTCACCTCGATGGCACTATGACGAGGGATTACCTCTCGAGCTGCACTCTCGAGGTAATCCCTCGTCATAGTGCCAACTTGGTGAAAGAATAGCCCTGTTGTCAACTGTTCCCCATGCACTATCCTATATGTGATCTACCTCATCAGAAGATTACAGTTCTCTGCAGATAAAACAGCCTGAAAAGCTCTTCAGTCATTTGCCCAGCATGGGAAGTGCAGGGAGAGGTGGTAACTCACCTACTGTGGTGCTGTACAAGTGTTGCAGTATCTAGCCCAACTGGCCCTCTAGCTCACATGGCTACCTTACAAGTGAAAATGCCTGCTGCCTCACCTACTCTAGTTCAAGCAGCAAGACTTGATAAAACCGCCACAGTGAGTTCCCCAAACTCTCCTAGGATATCTAAACAAAATTTAAATAAAGTGGGGGATTATTGGGGTTTATAGTATTGACTGCCATAGCTTTCATCATCAGTACCTGAATTTGCCACAGCCGAGCAAACTGTTAACCAAAATTTCAAAACAGGCAAAAACTGAGGAAATGGCCCACTCTACACCATCTACATCATCACCCAAACAAATTGGTGGCAAAAAGAATACCATTGACTCTCTGGGCAGTTTGACTGATTTACTCGCTGGGCAATTCGACTGATCACACCTTAACCGGGATTGACACTTATGACCATGACTTCAATGCCCTTAATGAAAAGATGGAATTTGAGATATAAGACTGCAGCTGTGTCTTAAAAGATGCAGAAAAACTCAGACTGCCTAAACACAAACTCCGATAAAATCAGTGTTTTGGAAGCAGCTATGGCAAATCTTATTAGAGATTTCTTCTCAATGACAAGAAAAATTGAAATGCTTGAAAATTAAGTAAGGTACAATAACCTACAAATTGAAGGGCTACCAGTAAGACTGGAAGTGGACTATCAATAGATCAGGGATTATAAAAGATATATTCATATCTGTCTATGAGCTACCAGAGGACAACCCACTTTTTTAACCAAAATGTTTCACTTTCAAAAGAAAAAATGAACAGAAATGGAAAATACTGTGTCATCTAATACAGATAGTACTGCATTTAAAAAGAAAATGCTGACACCAGGCAGACCATTCTGATCGTTTTTGCATTTGGATCAGTTTGTGACATGATTGAGAAACTTTAATTGCTAAATAAATGTTCAGCTGTTCTTTAAAGGGCATTGGGCTGGATTCTCAAAAGGGCTGCGAATGACACAAGCCTAGGGTGCACCGACATATAACGCATGGGGCTTGCAGCGTTCCCCAACCAGTGATTGGGATTCTCGATCACATGTGCCGACTGCTACAAGTTAAACCTGTTTTTTAACGCAGCTATGCCAACCAAAAGATTTGACGCAGGGCTTGATGCAAACCCTGCATCACCCATTGTGAATCCGGCCCATAGATTTTATGTTTATCCCAATTTCACCTACTTGACTAAACAATGTATGCACCATTTTCTTGGTTACAGGCAGGAAATATTTGAGCTTGGTGCTGAATTTCAGCTCCTTGCACTGGCTAAGCTACATGTTGTGCATAAGGGAAATCAATTTTTAATTTTTGCACCAACCAATTGAAGACATTTCTCCATTCTCAGTATGAACAGCAGTCCTCAACAGAGGGGGAAACATTGTCCAAGAAAGAAATGATTGCAATAGAGAGTGATACGGAAATCCATTCCGAGCTTTAACCTGAAATATTCCTTTACTATGTACATGCTTTAGAATAATCCTCTCCTCTTTATCGTTCTGAAATAATAACTATGACAATTGATGGGATATGATTTAAACATAGTAAATAGCAGAGTTAATATTAAGCATGTGGAAAGGATTGGAACTTATTTTTGTTTTACAGTTTTTCTTTCAATATATTGAGTGAGAGGATTAACTGAACATGGTATAATGTACTATTACTCAGAGAAGTAATTAGGTTATCACTGTTAAGAGTTTATGATATTTTTTCATAACAGCATGAAATTTCTTGTTGGATGGAATAACCCTTGATGTATATCTTTGACTCACGTCTGGAAATCCCTAACTTAGTGTGGTTTAGCACTATGTAAATATTTTTTATCATGTATGGCAATTCTTTTTTTTTTCTTTGTTATGGACTTATTATTATATATATATATATATATATATATATTATAGTGGCACAGTAGTGCCACTACAGTTAGGGCTGAGTACCCCATTTAAGGTTAAAGTGTGAAATTTGGCACCTTAATAACTTTACCACTTTATGACAGATTTGCCTGACATTTTGTATACACAGAGTGGTACCATAGATCTCTAAATCTGCCATGTTTTGTGACAGTTGGATATATGGTTGTGGAGCTACATAGCACCGTAGAAAGTCATATTAATGCTTTTTTGCACATTCTTTGCTCGTGCCTACAGGTCGCACATCTGCATGACCATTCCGAAACCTTCAGGGAACATGCGGCCAGGATCCCCAATGTGCCTGTCAAAGATTTCATGAAAAAATATTAAACGGTTCAAAAGGTATTCAAAAAACAAATTTCCCATTATAGTCAATGGGAAAAGTAAACAAAAAGTTTGACAGTGTCGCAAATGCAATTTTTAGTGTCACAAATGACCCCTGTAGTGTCACAAATCTCCCATGTTGTTTTCAGTTGGTGGTCACAGAAATGCTTGGCATTTAAATTTGGGACCCTCTAGGGACACAGTTCTTGCTGCATTCACCTAGTCGAGCCCTGAGGATGCTAGCCATGTCTTTTTTTGGAGGTTAAACACCCCAGAAATAAGTTTTTGAAATTTTTGCAAACAGTAGTGTCACAAAGTAGTGTCGCACACTCGACACTTTAGTGCTTTTTTTTTTTTTTGTGAAAATGTCACAAATCACGACACTACTTTGTGACACTATGCCCAAAAGAATAGGAAATCTTTGCCACCCTGCTGCAAAAGAACGGTTTGAACTTTTGGGCTGAAATTTGGAGGGAAGAAAGCCAATATCCCACAGATGTGTCTTTGCATGGTTTGGTGACAAAATATTAGAGGGCTGAAAAGTTATGGCACCCTGAAATTGATGATTTTCCCCATAGGCTAACCTTACGGCGTCCGCCGTGCCTTTCAGGGCCCTTATCTCGGAAACTCTTTGAGATACAGACTTTTCATCAGAAAAAATGCTTAGCCCCCCAGTAGTGGGCTAAGTAGAAAACTAGACAGGAAAGTCATAAATAATATGAGATTTTAATTTTTTTTCTATGTCATATGTTTCCTGAGATATAAGCAATTTAGTATTCCAAGTATTCATTTTCTGCTCCGATGCCCATTATTATGTGTACATTATTTGTATTCACTGTGTTTCTCAATGGAGCTTTTGGGGAAAAAAGGGTGTGCATTTCTGTTACTGTTACAGTCAGCGTTTCCACTTGTGTTTCCATAACCGTTTGCGTTAGCGTTCCGTTAACGCCACCGTGTGTGTTACCCTTTGTGTTTGCATTTGTGCTTGCGTTTGTGCTACTGTTAACATTTCCATTTCCATTACTGTTTTTGTTTGCGTTTCCTTTTGCATCACCATGTGCATTACCATTTGCGTTTGTGTACGTGCTTCCATTTGCATTTGTGTTTCCTTTGGCATCATTGTGGGTGTTACCGTCAGCTTTTGCATTTCCAATTGCACTACTGTGACTGTGCATGTTACGATTTGCGTTTGCGTATGCGCTTGTGTTTGCATTTCTGTTTTCATTAATGTTTGCACTTGCGCTTCTATTACCGCTTATGCTATCTAACTACATTTGCGGCCACCATGTCCGCTACTATCTGGCGCTGTATTTTGCGTTACTGTTACTTCACTATTTATAGTGCACATTCTCAAAAGAAGGGAAATTCATAGCAAAAACTCCATTTAATGCATCAGTTAGGGTTGTTCCACAGTGACAAAAACAAGGAAATTCGGTGTTAGGGTCGAAAACCTAACTCGCATTCCCCCACCCCACCCCTACCCCCACCACACACAAATATAAGCAAGTAGGGAAGGACCAAGGCAACACAACCAGTCACACACAACCAGCAGCAGCTAACAGGAATAACATACAACTATCTAAACCACGAAACCACACACCCATACTCCCATCAGGCTGTGGCATGGGTCGCCACTGCTAACTGTCATCCCGGATATTCTACGCACCAATAAACACATATTGTGCTCTGACACTTTCATCTTTGCAAAAGTATTTTGTTAAACTATGCTCCTAATTACTGCACATCTTTGTCATCATCCTGCAAGCAAATGGTTGGGTCCTTTGGGCTGACATTTGCAGGCTGCCAAGACCTGGTCCCACAGATGTGCTTTTTACTGCTATTGTGCTAAAGTACTTAAGGATTACAAACTTAAACTGTTCCAAAATTGAACAATTTGCCATAGACTAGCATTGCGGTGCCCATGATGCCTTTCACCACCCATATGTTGAAAACGAAGCAAAGTACACCATTTTCACTACTGCCATCTTGCTTCACCTTTATGTGAACTAACCTCGAAGAACAACTTTGTAAATAATGCATCATATCTGAAGTTGGATTTCTCCACTTCCTACAGTAACACAGCTATACACCTCCTGCTGGATGTGTATGATTGGTTGTGTTGCCTTGGTCCTTCCCCTACTTGCATGTATATGTGTGTGTGTGTGTGTGTGTGTGTGTGTGTGGTGGGGGGGGAATGCACAGTTAGGGTTTTCAACCCTAACACCAAATTTCCTCACTTTTGTAGCTATGGAACAACCCTAACTGATGCATTAAACAGAGTTTTTTGCCATTAATGTATATATGTATATGTATATATATATATATATATATATATATATATATATATATACACACACACACACACACATATGCTGAATTCATTCTGATTCAATGCTGTATGTAGTTTCTAAAAACTAATAAGATATAAATAAACAATAGAGCAACTTTTAAGTGCATTTTCCTTGTATAATAAAGAGCCAGAAATGTTCCTATCTGTAGCATCATAGATGGATGGATTACTTCAGGCCAATTGCAACACTCCTTTCCTTTGTGTGAATGCCCATGGTGTCTGGGTATCAAGAACATAGGCACATCCAGGAGCAGTATTTAAATGTTTTAAAATATTATGGATCACTCTCACGCAATAATATATAGAAAAATGAGTCAGCAGCACTGCACAACAAGGCTGTGGTGCCACTGAGGGGTTCAGATCAGAATACGAACCCTGAGATCAAAGCTCGAGCGGTCTATGCGTTAATCTCAAACCTTAGATAAAAACACATGCTGAGTTGTGTGTGGTTGCTCATAGTTTATTATATATAGTATATGTTTTTTACACAGGTGTCACAGAGCCCCCCCAAGGAAAAAAATATATACAATGTATTTGTTCTGTCTTACACTTAAATTTAATTTACAGACTTTTAACAGTAAAAAGGTACAGCTTTGGCCATTGGGTGGTTAATAAGAAGCTGGGTGCCGGGTGACTGAGAAATTTTAAAAATGTTATGATCTTTAAACTGTACAGACCAACTGTTTGGAATGTGCACAACAACACTTTGAAATGCTCACAACTGTTTAGAATATGTACAACAAGATTTTTGAGCAGGCTGATTTCTATACAGAACAATGGCTAACCATCCAGTATACCCAACTGCACTGTTAGCAGTTTAAGTGTGATCTCAAATTCTTAGTGTGTCAGAAGAGCTCACCTTTAGGTGACAATTCTTACATCCCCCAGAAAACACATGCTACCACTGTTGTGCTTAACTGCAAAGAGTACTGTGAGGGGACATATATATACAGTGGTACGAGAGATACAGCCCAGTAAGTCTCTGTATCTTCTTTGAGGATATCTCCTCCATTAGGCCACACCTTTGGAATGATATGCCGTCAGCATTAGGACCACACAAAAACTTTTTCTAGCTGGGGGCCACCCATTGTGACATGCAGCGTCTGCATGTATATAAATGAGGGTGGCCTCCATCACTTTGCTGATCTTTTCCTGCCGTTGATCACCCTCATCAGACCTGCTGAAGAAAATGCCATCAATCTAGCCATTTCCATTTGTTATTTTACTTTACTTAGTTGTCTCTGTCTGCCTCAGAATTTGAAAGTGCCTTTATTTTGGTATTGTAAACGCAGTAATAAAATTTACAAAGAAGATACACACGCAGTTTATGTGTGCTGTTTGGGCCTGTCTCACAACATGAGAACTTGAGAGATTTGCCAAAGCTTCAACCAGGCTATGAGGTATCACCATAAGAAAGCACTAGAAAATGTCCTTCTTCTCAAGACGTTGAAAATCATGGAGAAGGAGCAGGGCTTAGAATCTGTGTTTCTCTCACTGTCGACCAAAAAGCAGCAACAAAGTCTAAAGACAGACACAAGGAATGGTTGTCATCATGGGCCTAAGGTTAAAAAGGGAATGGGTGACTGCACAGAGGAGGAACAGGAAAAAGCAGACATCTTGAACAAGTACATCTGCTTAATGTCAACAGAGGAAGGGGATGGACCACAAAAAAGTAACAAGAGCTCCAAAGGGGTGGGGGAGGTGGACACTAATCATTTTTCAAAAGAGAGAGTCCTGGAGGCACTCACTTATCTGAAAGTGGACAAAGCAATGAGGCCAGATGGGGTACATCCAAGGGCATTGCAGGAGTTCAGTGAGGTACTGGCTCCACCTCTGACAGTCTTATTTAGCAGATCACTGGGAAACCGAGTGGTTATGGAGGACTGGAGGGGGGGCTGATGTAGTCCCAGTTCACAAAAATAGTAACAGGGAAGAGGTTGCCAAATATAGGCCAGTCAGCCTGGCATTGGTGGTGGGAAAGCTAATGGAAACATTGCTAAAGGAAAGGATTGTAGAATATCTTGATTCCAGTGAGTTACAAGACCTGAGGCAGCATGGATTCAGAGTGGGGAGGTCATGTCAAACAAATCTGATCGATTTCTTTGACTGCGTGACCAAGGAATTAGTTCAGGGAGGAGCAATGGACATGGCTTACCTACATTTCAGTAAGGCTTTCAATACCATTCCACACAGGAGACTAGTAAGCAAGCTGGATAGCTTAGGATGGGTACAAAGGTGGTAAACCTGATAAGAAATTGGTTATGGGATAGGCAACAGAGTGGTGGTAAACAGAGTTCATTCTGAGGAAGGGAGGGTGACCAATGGGGTACCTTATGGATCAGTGCTTGGACTGGTCCTGTTTAATGCCCTTTATAAGTGACATTGCAGAGGAGCTAGAAGGGAAGGTCTGCCTCTTTGCAGATAACACTGAGATCTGCAAGAGGGTGGACACTCCAAGGGGGGTGGAAAGGAGGAGCAGAGACCTGAGAAATCTCAAGGATTGGTCAAGGTTATAGCAGCTGGGTTTTCAATATGAAAAAGTGCAAAATTATCCACTTGGGGCACAGAAACCTGTGCACAGAGTACAAAATGGGTGGAGTGGTATTGACAGCAACCAAGCAGGGAATAGACCTAGGAGTAATCATATTGGATGACATAAAGGTGGCCAGGCAGTGCGACAAGGCAGTCAAGAGGGCTAGTGGGATGCTGAGGTGCATAGGAAGGAGTATCACCAACAGAAACAGGGAGGTAGTGTTGCCCCTCTGTAGATTGTTGGTAAGATGCCACCGTGAATACAGTGTCCAGTTCTTGAGACTACCTCTCAAGGACATAGACAGAGTCGAGTCAGTCCAGAGGAGGACAATTAAAATGGTGCAGGGTCTGCATCAAAAGCCCTATGATGAGAGACTAAGGACTGACTATGTACATCCTGGAAGAGGAGGAGAGAGTGATATGATAGGGACCTTTAAATACCTCACAGGGGTAACTAAGGTACAGGAGGAAAGTATATTTCGGAAAAAATGGTGCTCAAGGACAAGGAGACATGCTATGAAGCTGGAGGGAGGTAGATTCAGGAGAGATACTAGGAATACTTCTTCACAGAAAGAGTAGTGGATTCCTGGAACAGCCTTCCAACAGAGGTGGTGGGTGAAAAAACAGTGGTGGGGTTCAAGAATGCATGGGATAGAAACAAGGTACTCATACTGGAAAGGAAGGGGGGGGAGGAGAAAGGACTGTACATTAAGAAGGGTCTGCGATAAGAATATAAGTAGGGAAAAATGGGCAGACTGGGTTGGCCAAGCAGCCCTTATCTGCTATCAGATTCTATGTTTATGAACATACAGACACATGAAGAAGTCAGCAGAGTAAGGCCATTTTGTATATCTAGTCTACTCATATTGCAGGGTCCTCAGCTTACGCTCACGCTTACGCTTCTGCCCCTGCCCCCCCCAGTCCTCCCATCCTTCTCATCAGCCCCTCCCATGACCCATACTTTCCCCTTAAGCTTATCCCACCCTCTCTTAATGCTGCCAACTGACTTCATCGAGACCATTTCCTCTAGCGGCGCAGTCCAACTGGCAACCACTCTCTTCATGAAGAAATGCTTCCTCACCCCACCCAGCTTTAGACTGTTTCTATGTTTCTAAGTTAAAAACTATTCCCTAATGAAATACAAAGAAGCACAGAAACATAGAAAATGACAGCAGATAAGGGCTGCTTGACCCATCCAGTCTGCCCATTTTCATTGTGACTGCTTTTGCTACAGTCCCATCTTGCTGTACGGCACTGTCTCTTCCACCCTCTTCCTTTCTTTTATGATTCACTTGTGCCTATCCCAGGCTTTTTTGAACCCCACCACTGTTTTCATTTCCATTGCCTCTGTTGGAAGACTGTTGCAGTCATCCACCACCCTTTCTGTCAAGAAGTGTTTCCTCACATCTCTCCTGAACCTACCCCCTCCAGCTTCATATCATGACCCCTTGTTCTAGAGCACCCTTTTCTCTGGAAAAACCTCCTGCCTGTACCTTTTTCACCCCATGAGGTATTTGAGCATCTCAATCATATCCATCCATCCCTCCTCTCCTCTAGGTTGTATATATTGAGCTCCTTTAGCCTCTCCTCTTAGGCTTTTGATGCAGACCCTGCATCATTTTGATAGCCCTTCTCTGGACTGCCTCTACTCTGTCTATGTCTTTCCTGAGATGCGGCCTCCAAAACTGGACACAGTACTCCGGGTGGAGTCTTACAAATGACCTATATGGGGGCAACACCTTCCTGCTGGTGATACCTCTACCTATACACCCCAGCATCCCACTAGCTCTCCCAATTGCCTTGTCACATTGTCTGGCCACCTTTAGAACATCCAATAAGATTACCCCCAGGATCCGTTCCTGCTTTGGTGGTTGCAAATATTTCTCCCACCATTTTCTACTCCACCCCCAGGTTTCTGTAGCCAGAGTTTATTATTTTGCACTTTTTTGCATTAACCTTAGCTGCCAAACTTTTGACCACTCCTCCAGCCATTTTCATCCCTTACCATCCTTTGCACCCCCACTGGAGTGTCCACACTGTTGCTGATCTTGGTGTCATCTGCAAAGAGGCAGACCTTCCCTTCCAGCTCCTCCACAATGTCACTAATGCAGACATTAAAAAAGACCAGCCCAATACTTACCCCTGAGGTACCCTGCTGGTTACTCTCCCCTCCTTGGAGCAAACTTCATTTAGCACCACCCTCTGTGGCCTGCCCCCTAACCAGTTTCTTACCCAGGTTACCACCTTATTGCCCACCCCCTTGCTACCCAACTTGTTTACCGGTCTTCTATGTGGAACGGTGTCAAAGGCCTTGCTGAAATCTAGGTATGCCACGTCCACTGCCTCTCCCTGATCTAACACCTTAGTTACCCAATCAAAAAGCTCTAAAAGATTTGTTTGGCATAATCATTCCTCTGTGAAACCATGCTGCCTCAGGTCCTGCAGTCTGTTGAATTCCAGGTATGCCTTAGTCTTTTCCTTTAATAGTGTTTCCATTAACTTCCATACCACCAAAGTCAGACTGGCAGGCCTATAATTGCCCACCTCCTCCTTGCTACCACTTTTGTGAAGTGGAACTACATCTGCTCTTCTCCAGTCCCCTGGGAAAATGCTGGTCTCAAGCGAACTGTTAAACAAGCCTACCTAGGGTGCAGCCAATACCTCCCTGAGTTCTTTCAGCACTCTTGGATGGATTCCATTTGGCTCCATAGCTTTGTCCACCCTCAGATTAGTGAGTGCTTTCCTGATCATCTCCTCAGAAAAGGGACTGGTGTCCACTTCCCTCCCCAAAAAGCTCTTGGTGCCTTTTTGGGGTCCTCCCTCCTCCCATTCTACTGTGAACAGTGAGCAGAAGTATTTGTTTAAGATGTTTGCCTCTTCCTGGTCCTCCTACATACACCCCTCCCCATCTTTACCAGTACAATCCCTCCCTTTGTCCTTCCTTTCTCGCTAACATACCTGAAACATGTCTTGTTCCCTTTTGATACTGCCTGGGCTATTCTTTCTTCCGTTTGCACCTTTGCGCTCCTTGCTGCTTTGCCTGCCTCCCTCCAATTCCCCCAGTACACTTCCCTATCTTCCTCTAACTATCTGGGTTTCCTTATACCTTCTGAATGCCACTTTGTTTGCCTTTACCTTTTCTGCCATCTCTTTTGAGAACCATACATTTAAAGATATAAGGGCATATACAAAACACATTCCATTTAAAAGTATTAAAGGCTTGAATACAGGAGAACCTGGTTAAATAGAACAGCATACTTTAAAAGTATTTTAACTAATATTATGGAAAAACTAACAAATTCTGATTCACAGGGCTACTACAGAATTATCTTAAACAGCCCAAAATTCTCAAATTGAAGTCCAAAGTCCAAAAATAAATGCACAGTGGAGCAAGGGCCCCTTCTGAGAGAATCCAAGATAAATTCTATATTTGTGTAAACTTGCACAACATCCTTGTAATAAATCCAGTGGTGACAATAAGTGGAATCCATGAAATGTCCACAATGATCTAGAGGTCATCAATAGTATAGCAACAAATTTTCCAAAGAAATCTATAAAGAAGAGAAGGGTTATAAAATACATTGTTAGACATAGGCAGTCATTCCCAAAATAGTTTTAAATCCAAAATATCATTAAGCCCATTTGGTAATAGGTTGTTAAGGTGGAACATCCACCACAACTCTTTTCAATAATTTCTGGAGACTGTCCCCTCCTCGTAGCAGTCTATGCACATATTCTAATGCCATAAACATTTGATCTGTTGGATCTTTACTGTGGTAAATCCTGAAATGAATGCCTCAAGCATTTTTGTCAGAGCCATTCCTTATGGCTCCCAGATGTTCCTGCATTCTGATCTTAAACTGCCTGGTGGTCCTACCCACATACATTTTGTTATAACAGCACCAGGCAGCATAGACCACATAGTTGGTATAACAACTTGCGAATTATCGAACTTCCACCAGTTTCTCTCACCCACCCTAATTCATCTACCAGTTACTGCAATTCTGCATGTAGTACATCTTTTGCACACAAAATACCAATAGGCTTATTCTGTGACCAATTTTCCATCTTTGGTTCACTACAGTGACTTCATGCCATGAGTTTCCCAAAATCAAGGCCCTTGAAAAATAAATTCTGGATCTTGGTCCCACTGTTTTTCTTAGAGTTGGATAAGATACCAATACAGGCCAATATTTTATAACAATTTCCCTCATCCTTCCTAATAAGATATTATATCTGGAAACCAGGGTTTGTGGTGGTTCATTTTCTCTCCTACCTACTTTAGGAATCAAAATAGAGTCTCTGGATGTTGCTTTTGCCCTTTTATATGCCTATTTAATATTTTTTCCTGAATACCCCCACATTGTAAGCACTCTCTCAGTTCCAGGTACTTCAATTCAGATTTATCCTCTGTGGAGCAGTTCATTCTAATTCTAAGGAAATCCCCCACAGGGATACTTTTAATCAGTGAAAGAGGATGACATCATGCAACAAAGAATTGCCTGCTATATCCTTATGAAAGGTATTACTCTGTACAACACAAAATTCATCTCTAGAAAAATCTGATATTCAAAAAGTCAATAGTAGTGTAGAGATGCTGTGAAATTTTATTTTGTCAGCAAAATTCTAATGAAACTGGGAATTTCACACTGCAAAATATTTCACATAATTTGCACATTTTGCTGGAATTTTGCCAGTGTGAAATGTGGAATTTCATGCACACTTTTAAAAAAAAGTGTTTCCCCCCCTTATGAAGATCCCACAACCCTGGTGTCTAGTGGTCCCACCCCGCCCCGACGACCCACAATAGGAAGATTCCCCCCCCCGAGATTCAGCCCCATCCCCATCCACATAACTTAAAATAAATTACATTTCCTGGTGTCTAGTGGCCCCACCCCCTGGCCAATCACCAGCCAAATGAAGAATGAACCCCCACCACCACTAGATTTAAACCCATCCCCTCTCCCCATTGTCCGTAAGTGCTGACATCATGAATCACTCTGAGTTGAGTTAATTAAATTAAGAAAAAAAACTCTTCCTGGTGTCTAGTGGACCCCCCACCCTGTCCAGTAGTCAGTAGTACTACTAATAACCCCACCCACCCCATACCCCTGTGGGGTACTGGTACAGACCTTCACTCACCTCCATGGCTGACAGCTCAACTGAGCTCTACAAATGAACCTGAGTGAATGAGCCCTTTTCATGAATGAGCATGTGCATGCGCTCATTCATGAAAAGGGCTCACTCACTCGGTCTCATTTGTAGAGTTCAGTTGGGCTGCTGGCCATGGAGGTGAGTGTAGAGCTTGCCAGTGGTCCACGGGGGTATGGCAGGGGTGCGGGGTGGGGTGAGGTTACTAGTAGTACTACCGACTACCGGACAGGGTGGGGGTGGGGGTCCACTAGACACCTGGGAAATTTTTTTTAAATTTAATTAACTCAATGTGAGTCATGATGCCAGCATTTATTGACAATGGGGGGCATAATGGGTGTGAATCTCTGGGTGGTGGGTCCATTCTTCAATTGGCCAGTGATCTGCCACAGGGGGTGGGGCCACTAGACACCAGTGAAATTTAATTTTATTTTAAATTATGTGGATGAGGGATGGAGCTGAATCTGGGGGGGGGGAGATTCTTCCTACTGTGGGCCGGGGGCAGGACCACTAGACACCAGGGATGTGGGATCTTCAGGAAGGGGAAAACACTTTTTTTTATTTTTTTTTTTAACCAGTTGTTCTCCCTGGCTCTCAATTGCAGAATTTCACCCGTGGGTGGCAAAATTAGCATTTTGTGGGAGAAATTCCACATTTCACTGGGGGGGGGGTTGGATTTGGCATTTTGCACCCACAAAATATTTCACTGGGCAAAATAGTTTAATTTCGCACAACACTATAATATTGTCATTCACTGTATGGGTAAACTAAAGGTTAAAGCTATTAATATTCAACCACGAAATAAAATTCTCAGCCTCCAGAAGAGAACCAAACCAAGCAAGAATTATAACATCAATAAAATGGTGCGATCTGGCAATTCCCCCCCAGATGTGGATTACCAACTGCATGAAATATTACTTGTTCCTCCCATCAGGCCAGGTACAGATTAGCATAGGAAGGGGCCATTGTGGCCCCATTTGTGTACCCTGGACCTGGAGCAAGAATTCATCAAATAAAAAAAAAACTCATGATGCAGTATGTAATTCATCACTTGGAGGAGAAAGTATGATGACACTGTTGGGTAAGTCTCTTGGTATCTCCTCAGGAAATGACATATGGCCTTTATCCCAAGGTAATAAGGAATGCTTGTGTGAGCGATGTTATATCAGTTATAACAAAAACATAAATTCTTGCCAGTCCAGATCTTGAAATGTATTTAAAATGTCCATTGTGTCCCAGAGATAGGAGGGTGTCTGAAAAAAAAAACATCTCTTTCAAGAAGAAGTTCTTCCAAAGCTTTGTGCTCAAGGGTAGCAAAGTTGTGATACATGTCACATCATGCAGGCTGTGAAAAATGACTCATTTATTTCAGAAGAAAGCAAATTCTGGAAAACCTCAACTGCTGGTAATGACTAAGGGGGGCAGGTAAGTTAATTTTCATTTAAAACCTGTATGGCAAAATTATATAGGCTCTCCAATAAATACTCATACTTACATCCATCCCCTTAGAATCTAAAACAAAGATTTCACTTTCTAACAGATTCATTGCAAAATCCAAATCAGACTTGATATCACTGAGATTCAGAGACACATAATCATCACAAGTTAAATGAGTGTCAACAATTGTAACATCCAAACTAGTCTCATTGTCCAAGTTCCCATTTTCACCCAAATCAGTGATTGTTGTATTGTCTCTAAAATGTACTCTCAGATTTATTTTTCTATAGAACTTGAACAGTTCAGCTGTTACTTGGAAATGGTCTGGTGTCACTGTCAGTGTACAATTCAAACTTTAGACAGAACCTGGATTTGCATCTTTTTTTAACTGGACATGTGAGATATTAATCCCTCCTTTGAATTGGTCACTCTCACTGACTTGTGGAGTGGCTGACTGGTATTCTTTTCTTTTCCCCCCTCCTTGTTTTCCTTTGCTGCTTGGACCTGGAATGTCTGCTTGGGGGATAAGGGTTTCCTGGTACTGGGATTCTTCCCTCCCCCTCCTTGAAAAAAGTCATTGATTTTTCCTTGTTGGTACTGGAAGAGGTGAAGAAATCAGTATCAGAGTTTCTATTATTTTTGCTCTTGCCATTAATGTTTTGCCCCATTCCTTCCACCTCTGTATCTGTTACTGGAGTGGTCTCTACTAGTACTCTTTGACTTCTCCCAATTATACACTTGGACTGATTTAAAGTCCCTTAGATCTCTTTGAAATTTGCTGATTTTTCTCTTTTTTTATCTCACCTTCATGCTTATCTACTCTTGTTTTCAGCCTATTCTCCAGTTCAGCAAATTCATGACATGACATATGTTTATTTAATTTTTCTCTCAAAGAGGCAATCTCCTCCTGGACCTCCTGTAAATTAGTCTCATCCTCTTTAATCAGTAAACTAATTAATATAAATGAACATCTGCTTAGTTGTTTTCTCCTAACTATTCTTTTGTTTAAACTTTTGAGGATTCATAGAAGGCATTTTGAATAAATGCAAACCTCTCTGTATTCTCTGTACTTCAACATACTTTGCCAACATTACCTTGTTGTACAGCAGTTTTCTCTCTGAGTTCAGTAAGTCCTCCAATTTATTTTCATTTTCACTGTCTGGTGTCACTATATCTGGTTCTCCAATGCTGAATAGTTGTTCAGTCCTTTGTTTCTTTAACTCCCCTTCATCTTGACACAGAGGGGTTGAAGAGGTTCCTGGTTGCTCCAGCATGGTGCTCCCCAATTATGGTGTGCTAAATATACTGCTAATCCAAGAACCACCATACTTCAAAGCCACAATGAAACTAACACATTGCCCGATTATCTTTCATGAGCAAAAAAGTGGCCAACTGAGAATTTACCAAGGGCTGTATGTAGCAAGCCTTATTGAAGTACAGTCTGAAAAATGCACTAAACACTGCTATCACAAAATATTATGAAGCTGCATACAACTTCATTTGCTGAACTGAGACATCCATTTAATGCAAAATCCAGAATTGATCATGGAACGTGCAGGTGACAAAACAAAACACTCCAAAGTAGCCCCTAAAGTACAGCCAGTTCTATGGTGCAGGTTCCAGGATTAGAAAACAAAACCCTAATGGAATACATTTAAGGATATAAGGGCATATACAAAGCACATTCCATTTTAAATATTCATGCAAAAGTATTTAAGTACAGTTTAGGAAGAGTAACTCATACCCTGAAGTGTCATACTGCACTTATAAAATAGGTCCATATTCAGATAAGGTTAGCAGTGTGGTTACTATTCCTGAACTGCACTGCTTTGGAACCTTCTCCAGCAATCAAGAAGCAAGATGTTCCCTACTTTTTTTATAAATTCAAATATACCACAGAAAATCCCATCAAAATAAATGGGGATTTTTTTGTGATATATCTATATACATACATAATATATAGATATACTGGGACTTTCCTCTGGTTACTGCTGTATATACATTTGAGATATGGACGAATACTCAAAAGTGATGACATAGATACAAATCCCACTATTGGGCTTCACCTGGGCTAACATAAATGTGCCAAAATGTTTGATTGTATTTTTGAACATTTTGACAAAATGTCAACAATTTATGGCAAAAAATAAAGCATGCATCATTTTTTAGCTATGGCAGAAGTTGGACAGCCTCTTAATTGATTTAACCCTTTTGTGCAGTTTGCAGGTTTGCACCAGAAATGTGATACAGATCTTACAGGTATGACAGTTTTTCAACAGCCAGTCCTTAGCTTCCAATGCTACTAATTCTTCACCCTTTACCAGCACTGTATATACAGTACATTAGAAAAGATGTTGAGGGAATGGTACAGCAGACTGATTAAGTATTTTCTGGATACAAATGTGGCAACTGCATCATTGCTGAAGTAAAATATGAGCTCCAGTTTCTTGAGAAAACCTACCAGGTCACCTTGCTTAGAAGTATGTCATGACTAATTCGGTCAACTCTTCACTGCATTATTGTTAAGACCATGGTTGTTCCATTTCCCTTAACTGATACAAATTGCCAATTAGGGAAGAGCTTTTGGTTGACAGGTAAATGGTCCTGTTTAGATGGATTATCTGCTCCAGTATTGACATTTTTTATTGTAATGCATATTGTTTTTCAATCTTATTAGTGCCCAGAGGGCACCTGTGCTTTGATAAAGCAAGTTGTCATTTAGTTGAGCATTTAAGAACGTGTGTGCATGTGTATTCCAATGACTGATGACATGGATTTAGATCAGATACTCCATACCTTTGTCAGTTGATTTAATCATGATGTGATGCTCTGTTGGTTTGTGGCATAGTAAATAAAGGTTATATATAAAATGTCAAATGACAGGAATTATTATACCTTGGACTGAGTCGAGCACTCTTATTGGACCACAGTAAGTCAAATTACTTGCACTAGTTTCAAAAAAATGTCTGTTGCCATATTGATCCTTGCATAATAAGACGCATAGATTAGGTGATTTGATACCTTTTGTTGGACCAAGAGAGAACACAGAAAGACCTTAAGCTTTCAACCTCCAACAGGGGTTTTCTTCAGAAGAAATGACCTTGCCTTAGTTTGTGATATTGCCCTCTATATCCCAAATAATTTATCTATTTATTTGAAAATTGGTAACTGGGAAAGGCACACTGAGAAAAGACTTGTTTCCAGGTGTGGCCCACAGTACTTGGCAATGATAAATAGTTAAAAACTATTGACTGCTGATGTCAGGCATTTTAAATACATCTTACCCTTACAGTAAAACAAAAAACTGCATTCATTTGAGTTTGAAACATACTTTCCCAAAACTGATACTAGTTTTATTTTAATGAATTAACACACCCGCCACTATTCAGCTCTGCACTCTTCCCCAAACTATGATATGTTTTTATTTTAAAAAGCAAAATTAAATTAAACATACTTTTGGTATGGTGCAGGTCCCAGGCACAGTACAAAAACTAGAAATCAAAAAGACAGAAGTGTACTCCCCCTTGCTTGTGAAGTGTACTCCCCTTGCTTACTTCATCAGTTCCTACATGTACTTAGTGTTTCTTTTTTTTTTTTTTGCTGATGCCACTCAGAAAAAAAAATCCAGTTCAAACACTTCTGTGTAATCCAATCAAATCTATTAATTGGTGCTGCAACAATGTTGTCACAAACACATTTTCAATCCACTGCCATCTTCACTGCCACACTCAACGCTGTTGGTTTTGCCTGGTGGAAATGCACAAAAAAACACTTTGTTAAAAATGAAGTAAAGGAACCATAAAGAAAAACCTTGAAGAGAGAGAAAGAGGGAAAAAGAGAAACAGTAGGTGCTTTGTTCACTTGGTATAGGTTTTCTTCTAGTTCTGGAGACTGCTCCAGTTTGCTGTATATTTGTTATGAGATTGCTCATCATGTTGCTAGTGGGGTATCAAGGTTTATTAAAACAGACATGGACTGAACTGTTTCTGAATATAGTGGAAAATGTCTGGGCACTGGGGATGATCTATTGACTTCAGCAAGCATACTGCACTCAATCTTCAGCTTTGGGAAATAGTACACTAGACAAATGTTACCCTGAGTTAAGGGATAATGTGTTAACATTTGAACTATGAGAGTAAGGGTAAGAGAGTGTAGGATTGGGCAACTTCAGTTCAGGTTCATTCCATTAGGCAGAGACACGGGTCCTTGGTATTGGGGGTTTTAGGCTACAAATAGGGGGAAGTGGAACCTCTTAACCATCCTTCACCCAACCCAATCAATCCCAAACTCTTCCACCCTACCCTTGTCCTCTAGTCAGATTTTGAAAAAGGAAAACTCAGCACATGCCATAGTGTCAAGAGCCAATTTTTGTTTTAAATAAAACACATTTCTGGGGAGGGAGAAGAAAAGTAGGGGATCGTTGGGGTGGGAGATTATAGGACTAGCTTGGGTCACCTGGGAGGGCAAAAGTGTGTTTTCTTTTAATTAATTAATGGTCAATGTGATCCCAAAGTGGCACAAACGTTAGACTGAGCCAAATCAAAGGTAAAAGTGCCAAATGTAGGAACATTCACTAAATAAAAATTTGTCATTAACATCATTAACATCCTTACCTGAGGGATTAACTGTTGACTGACAATGGTTATGTTGCCTGATGACAAGGGAAAGAAGAGTGCATAGGTGCCATAGGATGGGTGAAGGTGAGGGGTTGTTTTGCTTGAATCCCTGCCTTAAATTGGTGCAGGCACACCTTGCCAGCAGTTTGTTCTACTTATCCAATACCTTGTTTGTAAAGAAATACTTTCTAACATCCTTCCAGAATCTCCATCCTGCCAGCTTTGTTATGTTCCTCCTTGTGTTCATGATTCCACTCATTGTGAACAGTTCCCCAGTGTCTATATAATTCAAATAGCTGGAAGGGATCAGGGAGGAATAAGAAGGTTGCAGTGGGCAAGAACCTGGGAATAAGTAATGAGAATGGGAATAAGGGGGAGGTTTGAAGGGAGTCTGCTTGAACACCAGGAGCCCAAATAATAAGATCAGTGATCTACATGCAATGGTGGCACAGGCTGAATTAGATTTGGTAACCATCACATACATGGGCCACAATAAACAATGAGTGGAAATTGGCAATTCCAGGGTATACCCTGTACAGGAGGGCCATGAGAAGGTGTAGTGGGAGGGAGGAGTAGTCCTCTACATTAGAGAGAGTATTGAAGCTATGGAAAGCAGGACCACAAAAAAGAAAAGAGGAAGAGTGGAGTGATTTGGGTATAGCTAAGCATGACTTCCAATAAAACAAATTAGGATGCCACTGGCCCAGTGGCATGGAGGGCTGAGGCAACATGCCTTACCTCCTATCACACCAGCAACCCCTATTCATGAGTGGATGGGGTTGCTGGGAGTTGAATGGGGTGGGAGGAGAGGATTGAGCATCCAGAGGATGGCCCTCCTCTCTCAGGAAGGATGGTTTGGCAGTCCGGCTTCATGACTTTCCCCCGGTGGAGGCCTGAGTGTAGGATGCATTGGGGATGCCAAAAGTAGGAAGGGTAATATGGGACTCTGTAACATGTGCACACCTCCACATTTGCATGTCGACATGTTGTGCTCCAGCAATAGGGAGGGCAGGGAGAAAATGGAGGAAAAAAACTCCCGGGCAGCAGGATGATCGAGTGACCACCTGCAGGCCCTGCACCAGTGGCCGGGCACAACCATAGTCCTCAGGTTGAGAATGACAGTGCAGGCAAGCCTCGGGGGAGCCTGGTTGCAGGGCTGGGGGAAGTCAGTCAAGAAGGGGGCCACTAGGGAGAGCAGGGGAGAAAATACAATATAAAAAAAAAGGTAGGATGGGAGCATTCTATAGACCACCAGGACAAAACATGAGGGAGACAGGAAATTAAGTGAGGACATTAAAAGGGGTAGCAAAATGGTACCAAGTGATGATAGAGAACCAGAATCTGCCAGACTGACTGGGAAACCCTATCAGCCAACAATTCCAGGAGTCAGGCACTGCTGGACATGATACAGGACTAGCTGATGGTACAACTGGTTAGGGGACCTACACAGCAGGTCACCATCCTTGACTTGGTAATCATCAGTTCAGAGGTGGTTAGTTGGGTGGCAGTCAGGGAACGATTGGTATCCAGTGACCACAATTCCATGTGGTGGTGCAAAACTCTGGTCTCCCTCAATTGCAGTGGTTCTGGACCTCAAAATAGTTGATTTTACCAGGGTGAGAGAATGGGTCAGTGAAAACATTGTGGGAGGAGACCAGATCAAGGGATTGAGGAAAAGTGGGGAAAGATCAAAGGGACAGTTCTGGAGGTGACAAACTCTTGCTCCAAGAAGACCGCAAAATGGAGCAAGCATAAGACAGCAGTCTGGTTCTCTCATGAGGTGGGGGAGGCTGTAGAGGCTAAAATGAAGGCCTTCGTAAGCTGCAAGGTTGGCAATTGGAAAAAGGAATGGGAGGAATATCAGGCAAAGTTAAAGGAGGCAATGGCTGTGGTAAAAAAGGTGAAGAAAGACATGGAGCTACATATTGCTGAAGGAGTGAAGGGAGGTGAAAAGGAATTTTTTAGATACATTTGGGAGAAAAGGAAGGCTAGGGGAGGGACTGTGAGGCTAGCTGAGGGGTGAAGGGTGATGGAAGATGAAAAGCATAAGGCCAATGTTCTAAACAATTACTTCTTCTCAGTATTTACAGTAGATGATGATGGACCACTACCAGAAAGTGGGATCAGAGCTGTCATAGAGAGGAGCATAGGAAATGGGGAGGTGGTGATCATGGCTGAATTAATAGGAAAAGGATTAGCGCCCCTTAGGGTGGACAGTGCTCCAGCCAAGATGGCCTGCAACTAAAGGTGCTTAGGGAATTTGCTTATGAGCTGGCATGCCCCTTGTCACATCTATTTAATGACTCATTGGAGTTCGGGATAGTGGCAGGAGGTGGCAGAACTGCAGATGTAGTCCCACTGCACAAGGAGGGGGGGCAAGTAACATCAAGGCAACTATAGACTGGTAAGTCTTACCTCCATCATGGGAAAACTGATGGAGTCTATTGTGAAGGAAACCTAGTTACCTACTTAGAGGATAATGAGCTGAAGGACAGCAAACAGTAGATTTTGTCAGACAAACATAATTGTGTTTTTTGACTGAGTTACTAGGACAGTGAACAGAGACCAGGTGGTGGATTAACTTTACTTTGACTTCAGCAAAGCCTTTGATTCTGTGTTGCATTGGAGACTGCTTAAAAATCTAGAGGATTTAGACATAGAGAAGGCATTAGTCAATTGGGTAGTAAACTAGTTAGGGGAAAGTCAGCAGAAGATAGTGATTAACATGGTCAGATCTGGGAATAGATGGGGTTCCAGGTGGGGTGCTGCAGGATTCAGTCTTAGGACCTGTACTATTTAATGTATTCATTAGTGACATAGGGGAAGGTATCCAGGGTAAGATTTGCCTCTTTACCGATGACACAAATCTCTGTGGTAGGGTGGACAGTGAGATAGGGATGAGAGAACTTCTGAGGATCTAGAAAACCTTGAGAGGTGGTCAAAAGTCTTTCTGTTGAGATTCAGTTCCAAAAAGTGCAAGGTGATGCACTTAGGAAATAAGAACCCACTGATGGAGTTCTGGATGGGAGGGATTAAGTTAGCCACTTTATCAGAGGAGAGAGATCTCAAAGTCCTCATCAATGACTCATTCAAGCAAACCACCCAAGGATGATGAAGGAGGTAGCTGAAGTGATAACAGGGCCCTTTGTAAACATATTAAGCTGCTCACTGGCCATGATGGTGATCCATAGGAACTGGAGGACAGCAGACATGGTCCCTCTACACTACAGCAGAAGGAAGGATGAGCTAGAGAACTATGGACCAGTCAACTTGGCATTTATAGTGGGAAAAAGTTTGGAGCCTTTACTAAGGGAAGAACTGATGGGCTTCCTGGAAGGAAATGGGCTACAAGACCACAAACAAGATGAGTTCACAAAGGAAAGGTCTTGCCAGACAATTTTAATGTGTATAGCGGGAATAATTATGTAGTCTTTACTAAGGGAAGAATTGATGGACATCCTGGAGGGCAATGGGCTACAGGACCACAAACAACATGGGTTCATAAGGGAAAGGTCTTGCCAGACAAATATGGTCGACTTCCTCAACTGGGTGACCAAGGCAGTAGATAGGGAAGAAGCAGTAGATGGGGTATAGTTGAATTTTAGCAAAGCCTTTGACTCAGTCCCCCACAGAAGGCTGGTCAAGAAGATAAGAGACATAGGGATGGAGAAAAAAATAGCAACTTTGGTGCTGAACTGGCTGATGGGAAGAACAAAATGGGTAGTTGTTAATGGGGAGTTTTCAGAGATAAGAGATGTAACAAGTGGAGTACCTCAGGGGTTGGTGTTGGGCTGGGTCCTTTTCAATGTAATCATTTGTGACATATGGGATTGCATCAAAGGCAAGACCTGCCTGTTGCAGATGACACAAAGATCTATACAAGGGTGGACACAGAGGAATGAATAAGGGAACTCAGGGAGGATCTGGGCAGGTTGGAGAGCTAGTCATAGATCTGGCAGCTGGGCTTCAGCACAAACAAATTTAAAGTGATGCACACTTGGAAGACAAACCCAAAAGTGCAATATAAAATGGGGGGAGTGGTGCTGGAAAGAATCACGGAGAAAAAGGTCCTAGGGGTCATGATATCAGAGAGCCTGAAAACAACAGCACATTGTAATCTAGCTGTGGGCAAGATAAACAGGGTGCTGGGTTACATAAGGAGGGAGATAAGCTGTAGAAGTCAGGAGGTGATCCTCCCATTGTACAAATCACTGGTGCAACCACACCTGGAATATTGCATAAGGTGCTGGAGCCCACACCTGAAGAAAGACTGTGACAAGGTGGAAGCATTACAACACAGGGCAACTAAGATGGTCCATGAACTAGGGGGCAAGACATACAAGGAGAGGTTTCAGGACTTGAATATGTACACCACTGGGAAAAGGAGGAAAAGGGAAGACATGACTGAGACATTCTTTTCTTCTTGAGTTCAGCTGCTGGAATGAATGGGAACTCACTTAAAGTCACAGGGCAGTGATTAAAGTGGAACACCCATAAGCACTTTTTCAAAGAAAGAGTAGTGAACAAGTTTAACAACCTGCAGGAGAAATTGGTACAGGCCAAATCAATGAACAGCTTCAAGGAGGGATGGGACAGGCACATGGGGTTACTTAGAAAAGGGGGCATAAATAAAGGGGAGGGATGGCTACTAGGGCCAGTGCAGAGCAGTTAAGTAGGGTGGGCAGACTGGATGGACTGACAAGCATGTTTCTGCCATCTTTGTCTATGTATCTATGTATGTATCTATGCAACCAGTGCCACAAGGCCTATAGGAAGGCAGCTCAGATGCTGGGGTGTATAGGGAAGGGTTTTGACACTAGGAGGAGGGATGTGATACTGCTCCTATATAGACTGCTGGTGAGGCCTAATCTGGAGTACTGTGCCCAGTCTTGGAGTCTTCACCTGAAAAAGGACATTACTAGACTGGGGTCAATGCAGCAGTGGGTCACAAAACTGATTCAGGGCCAGCAAGGCAGATCATATGTAGAATGTCTGAAGGTCCTTGACATGCACTCACTGGTGACCAGACAAGAGAGGAGGGACATAACAGAGACTTATACATTCCTTAGGAGTATAAAGAGGGTAAATTGCAAGAACCTGTCTGTTTGAAATAGAGATACAGTCACGAGGGGGCATGATTGCAAATTAGTAGGAATTAAATTCAAAGAGGAGGTGAGGAAGTTACTTCACAGAAAGGGTAGCAGAGATTTGGAACAGATTACTGACGGAGGTAGTTGGGCTAAGCAGCATTAATGGGTTCAAGCATGGGTGGGACAGGGCCAGGTGACTCATAATCCCACTTTGGAGAACCTGGAAGGTAGAGGAAGGGCATAAATTTTCCTTTGTGGCACTAGTCTGAGGGATATGATAGAGTCAACTATGGGCAGACTTGATGGGTCATCAGTCTCCTGCTGTCAGATTCTGTGTTTCTATGTCTACCTTGTTTGTCCCTTGAAGAATCTTGAAAGTTTCAGTCATGTCCCCCTCCCCCCCATTTCCAGTGTGTGTATATATATTATAGGGCTGCTAAGGTTGAGTAGCCTGTTCAGTGCTAAGCCCCTAACTTTGCACATTACTATCTTTGGCTCCGTTTGATGAAATGAGCTGAGATTTTACATGTGTTGTCTAGGAGGCAAGGTCTTGATATGTGGAAATGTTTGTGATGGCAGCTTATGTGGTTTCTGAGATCCACGTGTCATTTTTTGTAAATGTCTAACTTTTTTCCTATACTTAACATGAGTTGTTTTTGCTCTCCCAAACAGCCTGCATGGTATAGAATCTTGTCCCCAAACATGCAGGGGACATGTGGCATGTCACAAGGTAGTGCCTTTGACAGGTCTGGTAAAAAAATATTACTTGATTCCCAGGTTATAAGCTTTTAAATTTAGTAGTTTCTGAACTGTGTATACACAGTAGGGGTTTTCAGATAACGTTCTGCAGTGAAAGCAAACATTTGATGCTACAAATGCTGGTTTTTGGTTTCATGCCACTGAACTGGCAGGACACCAAACATTTTTGGTGTCGTGCCACCCGCCATCTTGTTCATTTTTTCCATGAACTGATAAACATGGAAAATACATAAAAGTGCTGGGATTTTAAAAAACAGACATCAGAACCTAGCTAAATTTGAGCCATTTAGCTAGATTCTGATGTTTGTTTATTGACATTCTGCCCATAAATACGTTTTCTGAGCACACAAAATCCTGGGTGCTCAGCTTAACGACAGGAGCACTTTCCCTGCATCTCTGAATGAAAACAGCAGGAATTTCTTCACTTCTGAAGCTGCAGCTGAACTCATGCTGCCAGCTGCAGTGTGAACTGTGAGCCACCCTTGCCTTGGTGTCTAGTGGCACTCCCCACTCACCGATCAGTGTTCCCCTAAATGAAAAAGATATATTCCCTGGTGTCTAGTGGCACCCCCAACCTCCAATTGCCGTCCTCATTATGCAAAATCCAACAAGACAGTCCACTGACCTTGGCTGTCAACTTCTGTGATCCATTAGCAGCCCGCCCCCGTAGTACCCTGAGGAAGAAGGAGTTGGACCCCATGATCCAACTCTCCTATCCTGCAACTGGCAGAGCGGAGTAAAGCTAAGCTCACACAAGTGCCACTGTGGTCCATCTGACTCCGGTTCATTCGAATACCCACTACCTTGAAGCCCTGGTTCTCCCTGATAAACCTGGGAGGTGACTAACTAAAAGAAAACCTGTGGCTAGCCACTACCAGACACCTTATAATAAGTGCTTAGTTCAGTAGCGCAAGTGATCGTACTTCGTGGGGTGACAGATGGCAGCAGAGGTGAGCGGAAGGTATAAACTGCCACTATCTCTAACAATAAATTTTAAGAGTTTACTGTCTGTTCCTGCAACTTGTGCTACCTATGGGAGAGGGCAGATGACACAAGATGTGGTCAAACAGTAAAAATATCTGCTGTCTCCTTATTGGGAAGAAAGCAAGCTTAATTGTGCTCCTGCAAGTCACTGCTGCAAGATAAAAGTACTCCAGGACTTCAACCATGGTAGAATTGCAGGGAGTAGCCTGACTGAGGAAGTGAAGAGAAATATGAAGAGCAAGCCCCACCATGTATGAAAAGTACTACTAGTAAGTCACCTAAGAGCCTTGATGGAGAAGTCACTTAATACTAGCTGTGGATTCATGACAACCGTCATCCGTTGTGGATTTCCTGCATCACCATTGCGAGTGACTCAAGGATCTCATCTTTCCCAATGAGTAAGATGACTGCCATCGCCTGCCAGATGCAAAGAGTTGATATGTACATTTATCAAAAAAACAAATATGTTTTACTGTACATGTCAGCTGGGCTATGCTGGATAAATTTAAAAAAAAAGTTTTGTGGCATGACCCCAAAGAAAGTCTTATTTTTATATAGTCATTTTTTTGTAATAATATAAACATACACAAACAAAGCAAACCTTTCTTCTCACACACACTTTACATTTCCATTTGGAGTCTGCTGCTTGCATTTGGGTGAACTGGAGTACCCTGATGTTAAGTGATCTGACCAAGGTCTCACAGTGAGTATGTGGCAATAGCCAGGTTTGAACCTGTGACCAAATGGTTCCTGATGCAGTGCTCTAATCATTAGATCATACTGCCTCCAAAAAAACTTTGAGTCTATCCCAGTGTATTTTTGCCTGTACTTTTTTTTAAATATAACTTTTTATTTTATTTTGAAATAAGACATCATATACATAATCATAATTTATGCAACATATTAGTTGTTGAGATTCCTTATTACAACATAAACAATCTTATTTATTTATACAGACAAGACTGTTTAACATATCCCAGGTAAAGCATCATACTTATTATCTCTATATAGTAAATAAACCCCAATAGAGTCCAGTAAACTATAGAAATAGATAAATACTGCTCCATAGATTCCCTGCCCCGTGTGTTCCAGACCAGCCTCCTCCCCAATCCAGAGCATCTCCATAAAGTGACCGGAACCCCAAAATAATGTAATTTCTCATCCATGAGTATCTTTAGAATCGTACAAGATTCATCCTTTCTTTTCATGAGACAAAGTCTGGGTAATTCTCTAACTGATATGCAACCCACTGTCCCCATCTAGTGTTGAAAGTGTTTATCCTGTTGTTTCTCTTATATGAGAGATGTTCCAAATTATATACTTCATAGATGAGGCTTTTTCAAGAGGTTTTAACTGAGGTTGCTTTAGTGAGCCATAGTCTGGTAATAACTTTTTTAGCTATTAAAATTAGGAGTGTGACAAGCTTATATTGGGACCAGTTAATCTGGATACCCTGCAAGGGCATCACTGTCAGGACAAACCCTGGGGTGAGCAGTTCAGGAGTACTAAATATATTGTTAAGTTTCATTAGGATATCCCTCCAATAGTCGGATAGGAGTGGGCAAGACCAAAGTATGTGTTCTTGGCCTGCAGGGGAGTAACCATATCCTCTCCAGCAAGGCTCCCATCCAGTGCCCACACCCTTGCTTGAATATCTGGGGTTCTAAAAAATCTAACCCTGGTCTTCCAGGCAAATTCCCTCCAATAAGACATTAATGAATTCTTGGAATAAAAATGGGTGGATTGCAGCCATCTGTCCGGGTCTAATTCTAAGTTAAGTTCCCAGCCCATCTGACTCTCACTTGATCATAATCTGGTGCTTTCATTGGGCACATTGCCTGGTATATATTACTGATAATATGTTCCCAGGATCCTCCTTTTATGGTCTGAATGATTAGTTTCACCATTTTGGATGGGGCTACTGCTATTTTAATTAGGGAGTCAGCCATCTCAAGGAGAACAGCATGGAGCGCCCTATAAGTAAGGAGCTCTCTCCAAGATAATCCATATAAGGATTGTAAGTATGGAATCAAATTAATTCCCGAAGGACCCACCAGTTGGAACACATATCTAATGGAGTATAGTTCCCATTTTTGAAGAATCAGCTCCAGCGAGGATGAGCAAAGATCTGTATTACAGGCTAAGGTAGTTAAAAAGTATTTCTCCTGAGTGGTTAACCTAAATCAAGTTAAATAAAGCCAGTTCTTTGAAAACTGTGCAGTGAATTTCATAAACTGGGATAGGGGATAGCATCTGGAGGGGTCTCCCAATAAGTAAGCAGGTAAAGATTCAAGTCCAATTAAAGTTATTTCTATTGTTTTCCAGTGGGCCGTGTAGGAGGGATTCAAGAGCAGAAAGGCTGTACGTGTTTGAGTTGCTCTGGCATATTCTTTCAGGTTGGGTAGGTTTAACTCTCCCTGCATTCTAGGCAATTGTAATAAGGTGTATTTTACCCTGGGGATCTTTCCTCCCCAAATAAACCTAGAGATAAGTTTATCCCAGGATTGGAAATAGAAGTCCGAAGGGACATTTGGTAACGTTTGTAAAAATAATAATAAACAAGGAAAAACATTTTGTTGGATCACTTCTGCTCAATTGATTAGCCCAAGGGGCAATTGTGTCCACCTAGTCATATCAGAAGTGATTTGCTGTGTAATTGGTTCCAAGTTCACCATTTCCAGGTGTATCAGCCTGGCAGGGATTTTTATCCCTAGGTACCTCATCTTGAGTCTGTGCCAGCGGAAGGGGAAGTCTAATTTCATTTGCCTGGAGGGGGAGAAGGAAAAATTAAGTACTTCAGTTTTTGAACAATTGATTTTATAACCGGACAAGTTGCCAAAAATCTGAAGTTGTTCCCAAACGGCAGGAACGGATGTCTCTGGTGAAGTTAGGGTCAGTAAGACATCATCTGTGAATAAGGACAGTTTATACATTCTGCCTCCTAGTGGGATCCCCTCAATGTTGACATTCTCCCTCAGTTTGGCTGCCAGGGGTTCTAAATAGAGTGCAGAAAGAAGTGGGGATAGTGGGCAGCCTTGTCTTGTACCTCTAAACAAGGTGAATGATGAAGAAATTGAGCCATCCAATTTAAGATATGCCACTGGAGAGTGATACATAGCCTGAATTTGGGATATGAACTTTTCGGGAAAATCATATTGTTTAAGGGTGGCCCACAAAAAGGGCCATGACACCGTATCAAAAGCTTTCTCGGCGTCCAGCCCGAGTAGAATTAGGGGAATTTCTCTTTGAGTGGCATGCTCGATTATTAATAGAACCTGTCATACCACATCATGGGCTTGACGTTTCATGATAAATCCCACTTGATCTCTGTCAATTAGCTGAGGTAGAAATCTATCTAGTCTATGAGCAACGATAGACATAAAAACTTTATAATCACAATTTAACTTAGATATGGGTCAATATGAAGTGACCAAGGTACTGTTTTTTCCAGGTTTCGGGATGGCTGTAATTTCAGTATACCGCCAAGGGGGGGGCCTCCCTCCTGAATTTCTCTGAAGGCCGGCAACATAATGGGTATAAGTAGTTTCTGAAAGTGTTTAAGAAACTCATTCGGGTATCTGTCCGGTCCCGGGGTCTTTTGGATTTTAGCCAATTTAAGGATGTCTAATTTCTTGTTCAGTAATGGGACATGTCAGGCTCTCAGCTTGATGGACATTTAGACATGGTAATTTGGCCCTCTGAAGATATGCGGCCAGTTGTTGCGGAGTCAGAGAAATATCTTCAGTATATAGAAGCTTGTAAAAATTGGCCATAGCTTGTCTGATGGCAGAGGGATGGGACAAGAGCTGGTTAGTTTGTGGATTTCGAAGTTTGACAACTGTAGCTTGGCTTCTGGACCCTTGAAGGCATCTCGCCAAGTTCCTGGCTCCCCGGGGGCCCCCTTCCACAGATTTAAGTTTTAAGTATAGCAGTTGTTGCTCTATTTTTTGGTCAGTTATTTTTTGAAGTTTTTGCTTTATAATCAACATCTCAGGTTTGGCAGAATTATCACCCTGACATAACCTAGCCTGTAACCTCGATAAAGCCTCTTGCAATTCTCTTTCCCCCTTTTTCTCTCTATTTTTTTTTAAAAGAAGAGTATTTAATAATATCACCTCTGAGCACTGTTTTGAGGGTGTCCCAGTTAATAGTAGCTGAGGTATCTAGAGAGGCAATATCTGCCTGGATAGTTGGTATGCGGGACCAAACCATTTGAATGAATTCTGGATCCAGCAGGTGTAATATACTGAACCTCCCAAAATTTTGCTTTTTAGGTCTTACCACATCTATCTTTAGGAAAACAGGAGTGTGATCTGATAGGATGGATGACCCTGTGTATATATCCCTAACATATTCAAGGTGTTCAACCAAGGTTAAAAAGTAATCTAATTGCACTGAGATATTAGTTTTGGGTGAGTAATGTGTACAGGCCCTTACTGAGGGAAAGAAGTGATTCCAAGTATCTATGAGCCCAAGCACAGGAAGGGTTTGTTTTAGGTATTTCTGGATAGCTGATAGCCGATGCTTAGAGGGGTCAGATGAATCCAGCTTAATGTTCAGGGTAACATTTAAGTCCCCTCCAATAACACACATGCCTTGTATAGCGGGCAATAAGGTATCCAGAAATCTTTGAGCTACAGCCACCTTGCTCCCCGGGGGTAGGTAAAGCGAGGCCAGTGTAATCTGCCTTGAATAGAGTTGACCCACAACTATTACATAGTTCCCATCTATGTCTATGATTTGTTTCTGCATTTGGAACTGCGCTTCATGTGGAATTAGGATCGCAGTGCCCCGCCTCCATTCAGAAGCATGAGCTGAGGCCACCACTTCTCCAAACCCCCATGCCCTCAGTTTTGAGTGTTCCAAATGAGAGAGATGAGTCTCTTGGAGCAGAATTACATCTGGCCTGCTTTGTTTAAAATAACGTAATAATCTTCTGCATTTTACCGGGTTATGAATGCCATTTACATTAAAGAACATGATAAGAGCAGAGTTAGCCATAATTACTTAAAAAAAATATCTTTCTCTGAAGAGGGTCTCCCCCCCCTTTGTCTCTCCAATCCTAATAAGAATCTGCTGTCTTGTCTATTCTGATATGTATAGAGCCTAAGTCGGAATCTCCAAGAAGTTGTTGTTTTATAACATCGAAGGGCCCATAGCCATTTCTTTTTAAACAAACCAGAAGTAAGAGGCCCCTTGTCTGTCACCTTAACAAACAGTGTTGCATATTGTTTTACATTAAACAATAACTCATATGCCAACAAGGCATGGTTAAACATCGAAAAACTCTTTAACCCTAAAAAAAAAAATAATTTTAGTATAACAGCTCGTAATACATCCTTCACACACAAATCAAAAGCATTTATCCATATTGCATCACATCCTACGGATGGATTGAAAATAAAAAGTATGGAAACTTCCAAGGTAGGGGAAACCGTTTCCCATTTCCCTTTAAACACTGGGTGTATTTTGATGGAATTAGGCTTAAACCCAGTGGGAGGGTTAAGGTCAGGGCATGCTTTGCCTCGGGCCCTCCTTGGGCTGATAAGGCCCAAAAATAAAAAGAAGAGAAGAGTAGAAAATAACAGGTCAGAAGAAGAATAAGCACCAGGCCTAAAATTAAAAAAATAGGTTGATGGTTGCCCCATTAGGTTGTTGTAATCGGTTTCACAATGTCCTTGTATCATACATCAGTCCCCCTTCTGTATGAGCTATCTTAACAAGAAAGTCGAGGTATATCAGGTCTTCATTTTCTAGCCCCAGTATCTCGAAGGACTCCTAGCTTATTTTCAAACAAGCATTTGCCCGGTAGAGTTTATCAAGGAGTCCAATGAACAAGTACTGTGACAAATGTAGCTCATCGATATGCAGCCCCAGGAGAAGAAAGGAGGGATTAGGCCAGTTTCAGGCAACAATAAAAGTTTAAACCTCTCCTCGAAATTTCGTGGTTTCAGTATTGAAGAGGGTACATCAAGAAGCGTAGAGTATCTGTTTCAGGGCTTAATTATGCTGCCTCCCAAGGTCCATTGGGGAAAGGGAGGCGAAGGGAAGAGCATTGTAGAGGGGTATGGGCTTCGGCATGATCCCTGACAAGTGTCCAAGTGTCGCCCAGATCTAGAGGGCTAAACATCATGAGCTAGAATCAAGGGCAGCTCCCAGGCCAGGTCCAGATATATCCGAACCAGCTCCTCACAGCTTCCATTTCACCTCCAGCCCCCCCCCAAAACCTCCCATAACTAACCGCAGGCAGAACAACCAAAATGTACCTTAAGAGATTTCAGGTTTCTTTAACAGCAGCAGTGGTGGTTTCCCTGACGAATTTTGTCAGTTGCTGCTTGGGGTCACACGTGTTTGTCAGGTTTCTCTTGTCTTCTGCAGTGGTCAGTTTTGGCTGTGTGGTTTACCAGTGTGGCGGCGTGCCGGTTGGAACATACCAGACTGAGGCCTCCCTTGAAATACCAAAACCTTCACCATCAGTAGCTCACAGGCCTCCTCAGCATTGGAGAACTCCATCTTTCCCTCAGGCATGAAGACGACGAGCTTCGCCGGATATGGAGTTTGAAATTTGATGCCCTGGGTCTTCAGCGTTGGAAGCAGTTGGATGTAGGGCCATCATTGTTTCATTGTCTGGGGTGTATAGTCATGATCCACATAAAATCTAGTTTGTCCGAAAAAGATCTGTTTACGGCAGACTGTCAGCAAAACATGCTCTTTCACTGCATATTTATTAAACTGGGCGATTATGGATCTGGGTGCAGCAGTCGCAGAGGAGGGTTTTGGAGCCAGAGCTCTATGCACTCTCTCTAGATCGAGCTGGTAATCCTCAGGAAGGTCGAGAGCTGATCAGAGTAGGTCAGATATAAATTCTTTTAGTTTAGAACCCTCACTTCCCTCTGGAATACAGTAAAGGCGAATATTTTTGCAATGAGCTCTATTCTTGGCATCTTCTTGGCGTACTTCTAAAAGGCCTTGTTGTTCTTGGAGTTGTTGCACTGTATTTTCCAACTCATCCACACAATTCTCCGTTGCTGTAATTTGGCACTCTGAATCGTCTGCTCATTGTTCCAAGAGCTGCACATCTCTTCGAATTTCAGAGTAGAGCTGTTTAATGTCTGCCCTAAATGCACACAATTCATGGTAAATCGTGTCCAGTTTAATTTTTTTTGTTCTGCTCTTTGGTGTGCGATAGTCTGGTATAGTAGACTTGGCAGGAAATGGCGCGTTTTGCGGTTGAACAGACTCTAATTCAGAAACCTCAGACTCCGATCTGGCATCATCTTCCACGAAATCATCCATTTTCTTTGACTTTGCAGATGTAGGTCCTTTATTCCCCCTCTTATGCATGCTGTATCCGTATTATTTTTGAAAGTTGAGAATGTAAGTGGGGAGATTATCTAGGAAGGGGATCAGAGCGAGTCCCTTAAGCTACCATCACCATTGGGGGCGGAACCAGAAGTCCTGTTGCCTGTACTTTTTGACTTCTTAAAGCACAATGAAATTTGAGAAAATGAGAAGTTTTGCAGTGGAATTGGTGTAAACCAGAATCGATCTGGAATCAGAATGTACCCAGATCTAGAACAGAGCAACTCCAGTTTGGGGTACAGACTTAGGAAATAAGTTGACTTCTTGGACACATTAAATGGCTTGTTTTCATCATTGTATATTTGTTTTCATCATTATCAGAATAGCCCCAGAAACCAACTGAATGCCTTCCATCCATGCAAACAGTCCTCTCACCCACCAGAATGCCCTCCCAACCTACCAAAATGCCCCTCCCTTACCAGCCAAAATGCAGCCCATCTGCTTGAATGCCCTCCCACCATGATCCTTGGTGTCCAGTGATACCTTATCCCATGCTAAAGATCTCAGGCATCAAATGGTACCCCATCCCTAACTCCATCTTGTGCCATTGATAGCTAGCATCCAACAATACCCAGGTACCCAATCTTTCTACAATCTCCATATCTGGTCATATCTGTCCCTATTATTTTATTCCCTGGTGTCTATTGGCACCCCCCCAACCACCGATCACCATCCCTGTTATTTTATTTTATTTCCTGACATCTAGTGGCCCCCCAACTCTCTGATCACTGTCCCCATTATGTTAGTTTTGTTCCCTGGTGTCTAGTGGCACTTCCCTCCCTCCCACTGTGATCAAAAGTTGCAATGAAGAAAATGGTCCCTTGATGAGTTTTTTTGAACAAAACCTGTACAAAAAAAAATGGTCCTTCACCAGTCAGCCCCCTACCCCCACCTCCCACTCATTATCCACCACCCCACATCCCCAATACACCCTCATGCACCCTCACTCACCTGAACAGGTCCCAGGTTTGAGATCCACTCTCCGATCGAAGACACATCTTGCTGCTGGAACCAGAGACTACAATATGAGAAACTAAGGTAAATGCAGTTCAATGTATTTCAATGGGAATTTCAACTTTGGTGTGTAACTTTGCCATTTTTTAACATTTTGACCCAAACTTTCAACATGGCCTTTTGGGGACCCCACCTAGGACTGTCATTATGCAACTGCTACCCAAAAGCTGATTTTGCGGTTACTTTATAAATTCACCTTTTGGGTGGGATTTGGAATTTTTTTTCTGCCCTTGTCCATGAGGTGGTTTCATAACAAGGCTATGTTGAAAATTTGGGGTCAAAATATTTAAAAATGGCAAAATTATGACCATTCATTGCAATTTCGCTAAGCACACTCATAACGTTTAAATATTTTCACCTAAAATTTTCAACATAGCCTTCCTATTACCCCACCTCTTGTATGTCACAACTGTCATTTTTAAAATCCTGATCGCAATGTGTTTTGCACCTGTGGTGCTGAATGGCATTGCAGTTGTGCAGAATACATGAGGTGGTGTAATAAGATGGCTGTAATGATAATTTGGTCACTGTTGTCCTATAAATTGAAGTACAGGGTCTGAAGGGCCCTGTGCTTCCATAGCTGCATACATGTATGTAACTATGGAGGGATGGGAGTGCATGGCCCAAAAGGCCCTGCGCTCCCACAGGCAAATATGGATACGATTATACTATCTCAAAAAGTAAGGCATTAAATTGCAAAAAGCTTAGTTAATACTCTAGTTAAGGTTAAAGCCACAAAAATATGGAAATGTGGCATTAGAGTTTCCAAACCTAAGACCCCACCCCATGCTGCACACAACAAAAACTGTTGGAGGTGTGCCTTGGGGTCGCCATCCCTAATGCTCACCCCATTCTCCTATACTGTACTGATCTTAGCTTATTTATTTATGGACTGGGATGAGTATTAGGGCTGGCAACACCAAGGCATGCCCTGATGCCTGTTAGTGATTGCAATGTGGGGCTGGGATATTAGGTTTGGAAACCCTAATGCCACATTTCCCCACCTTTGTGGCATTAACTCTAACTAGAGCTTTAACAAAGATTTTTTTGCAATAATATATATATATATATATATATATATATATATATATATATATATATATATTACATTTCATGGGCCTGTCTACAGTATGTAGGACTTTTTTGCTGCTCTGGAACCATTTTTTTTGCCCTCCTCTGCATTGCAAGAACCTTATCCCTGTTCACTTTCATGTGTGAACCAGGACTGCACTAATACTCTGAATGTGGCTGAGCAGCAATCTGTACAGGGGCAGGTCACCTCCTTCTGTCTGCTGCTGATCCCCCTGCCTATGCACCCCAACATCCCAGTTGCCTTCTCCACCTCTCTGTTGCACTGTGCTGACTGCATTAAATTCTTTGAAATACAAAAAACCAAAATCCATCTGCTCTGTCACTTTTTTCTAACACTAAATTTTCCATGTTGTTTTCTTCCTACAGGTTTCTCACCCCTATGTGCATAACTTTGCACTTTTTGCATTAAAGTTTAGTTGCCAGACCCCCTGACTATTTCAGCAGTCTTATAAGCTCTCCCCCCAGTGTTCTGATCCTCTTATCACCCTCCAGTCTACCCCACATTATTGTGTCATCTGTAAACTGGTGCATCTTGTCTTGGATCACTTGCCAAATGTCACAAAAAAAGATGTTAGAAAGTAATGGGTCTACAACTGATCCATTGGCAAACCCCAATAGTGACTTTTCTTACCATTTAAGACTACTCTCTGTTTCCTACTTTTCTAACAGGAAAAGCAGGCATTAGGTAGAGGTGCTATTGATAGCTTACAAGGGTTTGAGCCACCAGGTTTTTAGGAGTCATTGAAAGAAAGCTGCAGCATGCAGGTAAATTAAAATAAACCAAAATAAATGTCAATATTTTGTCAGTATTTGAGAAACAAACTAATTGGTTCACAAGTCTGTGACTAACAATACAAATGTTGTTATTAAAATAAAATTTAGTAGAGCTTACATTTGGTAGTTACACACCATGTGTGTGTCTGTCGATGTACTGTTTGCTGTGATGAAAGTCAGGTGGTGCAATATAGTTTAAAAAGTTAATTTATTTACCTGAGAACAGTAACACCATGGCATCTTTAGCCATGCTTTTGTTAGTTCAGTTTTAACTTCATTTTCCAAATACCAACTTTCCAGGCTCCAGTATATCCAATATGCTAATGGGCACCTATGCCACAATAAAAGACTGCTTCACTCTTTCTCTTCTAGTAGGTTCCCTGACTCAAGATTCAAATCACAATTACATACCAAGTATTCAAATTCCTTCTCCATGGTTTGATACCAGTCTAGGGCTGAGCAAAATTTATTTTCTGCTGGTGAAATCTGGCAAAATTCTGGCTTTGCTTCCAAACATTTTGCTAAATTTTTGTGATAATTTTGTGAAATCTCGCTTTATTTGTATTACTACTATTTTCTTATGTGTTGCATCCCATGTATATTGTCCCTTGTTAACAAACCCAGGTCCACCTCGAAAATGAGCTTGCTCAACGGTGATCGCCTGGTTAAATAAAGACTTTGACTGATAGATAGATTGATTGATTGATTGAAATAGGGCCAACATTGTGATTCCAAAATTTCAGTTATTTCTATCTAATTTAAAGTGAGTTACAAAGATATTAGTTTGCCTTACATGCTTTGAAAGTCCATAGCAGTGAATGACTTTTGAAGATCAGTTCATATATTTTGGCAAACTCTTTATGAAAGTAGAAGGGGTCATAGTTTGGCCCCAGCAAGGTAGCCAGCCAGTTCCTTCACTCCACAATCGATCATCCCCATTAAGGTCAATGGAGGTCAGTTTTAAGTCAATTTTTATACATAAGAATGTCCAGCTTGAGATTAATGAAGGGCAATGTTCAATTACCAAAGGCCCTTGTTAGTCAAGTGGTGCCCTTCATTAATCTCAACCTTGACATTCTTATGTATAAAATAGACTTAAAACTGACCCCCATTGACTTTAATGAGGTGTACCCCTGCATTCTCCCTGGGCACATGTCATTACGTGTGTGAATACAAGGGCTGATCTGATCAATTGGGAAGTGAAGGGATCAGCTGGCTAACTTGCTGGGATCAAGCTACGATCCCTTCTACTTTTATACAGAGTTTGCCAAAAAATACAAACTGATCCTCAAAAGACTTTCACAGCTATGGACTTTTCAAAGCATGTAAGTTTGACCAGATTTAAAAAAACAATGTATACAATCTCTTTAAAGAGTATCCAAATTGCACCACATTTGGTATGCTGTCTTTACCAAGGTATATACAGATGTGTACCAAGCTGCATCTCTATCATTAAAGGTGACTGAGTTATAAGCCCCCAAACATTCAGAAATTTTAAAATTACATTTTGCAATTATGTAAACTGCAGAATTTTAAGCCCCTATAACTTTCAAACTAGTGAATGGAATATCATCTATTTTTTTAGGTTCCATGACCCTAACTATTAAGCATTGAGGCCATCCCATGACCTAGTGGCAGAGTGTTGCTCTGCCATTCTGATGACCCTGGTTTGGAAGCAAGCCTGGGATGTCATGTTGGGAGGTAGGCCATGATCGAGACAGCTGTCATTCAGCAGTTTATGTTAGTTGGGGAGGGTTATCAGCTGGTTCCACCATCACAGAGACCCCTGTGGCAGGGCCCAGGATCTTGTTCCAGCTACATTGGAAGCTGTAACTGTGCAAGACTGACAGAGGCATTGCCCCTACCAGGGGATAAGGGAGAGAACAAAATGTGGGAGCAAACTTGGTAGCCATCTGAATGATGGCTGGGTTCAGCTTGATCCGGGTATATCCCAGGGAACAGAGTATATTCCTGAGAGATGAGCTGCTGGCCAGTAGGAAAATCAGTATGGGACAAAAAAGAGGCTGTACGTGTCAGGTCTATAGTGTCTTGCTCAAAGGCTGTCCAAGTTATAAGCAGCCAAATATTCCAAAATAACATCAGTAATTAAAAGTTACACCAGCTAACCACTTGAGCTCACTGACTAAATGGTTTCTGGAAGCACATGCATGTGCAGCATTGTTTCTGGATCTGTGCAGTGCCACCTGCTGACTCTTTTTCAACCCTGTGCATAACAATATATATTTTTATCAACTGAAAACAGTGTACCAAGTGACACCAAACATTACAACTAGTTGTGACAGAAGTATCTGGATGTCTTTAGTCATGATGGAGCATGATACTGGGCATCCCTATCACAGGAGCATTGGAGGGGCATTGCAGGGTCATGATGCTAGTGCAGGTAAGTTGATTCAGTGGTTTTAAGTGTTTTGTGAAAGTTAATTCCACAAGTGGAATTTTAGTGGCACCACCTATTATGCATCCATGATTGAGCAAATTTGACAGTAATTTCTAAACTAGCCACAATAAATTTATTGATATATATACAGTATATATATATATATATATATATATATATATATATGTGTGTCTGTGTGTAATATATATATATATATATATGTGTTTACTTGTAAAGTGTATTCCTTAAAAGACAGTTCAAGAAAAGGATAGCCCATTTTGAGCGTTAGCTCATTTTCAATGGGGTCCATTACAATAGCACAAAATATGCTCATAAGTTACAGCATATAAAATACATATAGTGTATGGTGGAATGTTGTTCTCCACTGAAATCCATCGCTGTCAAAATGTTGTTCTCTTACACTAGTGAGTTTGCAGTGCAGCAGAACGATATTTTGTTCTACTGCACTGCGCATGTCACACACTGCGTCCTTGAGCAGCATTTGACAGTTAGGGCTCACTCCATAGACAGGACACATAGTGAAAGCAGCAATGTCAGCGGCAGTACTAATGTTTAGCATTAAAACATTCAAAATGTAAAGTTCTTACACAGTTAAAATGTCAAGCGTGAAAACATTCAAAATGTAAAGTTTTTTTTTCCTTCTAGTAACCCAGTAAAAATGTTTTGAAGCAGAAACATGCTGTAGTGATTTTTCCCAAAAAATGACATTCCACCATACACTATAAAGAAAAGTGCATGGGGAACAGTTGACAAAAGGGCTAATCTTTCACCTCATTGGCACTATGACCATGAATTACCGCTCGAGCTGTGCTCTCGAGGTAATCCATCGTTATAGTGCCAACTCGGTGAAAGAATAGCTCTGTTGTCAACTGTTCCCCATGCACTATCCTATATATTGTGCAAAGTAATACAAGGTACTTACAGAAAAGTAACCTAAGTAATCACGAACATTCTCAAGAATAATTTCGGTCATCAAAAGTGCAGGGTTTCATGGAAACCAGTAAATCTCTTTGAGTAAAAAGATTTGACATAGTGGGCCAGATATTCACAGGCACACACTGGAACAGGGACCATGACAGCAGAAAAGGACTGCCTGGCCCAACCAGTCTGCCCTGTTCCTTATCTACTGGATATGCTGCATATCCTAGTGACCCTACAGCCTATGGCCTCCCGCCCCCACCAGGTTTGCCTTATGCCTGTCCTATGCATTGCGTTCCCCCACTGTTTCACCCACTACTGCAGTGGGGTACCTATGTTGTTGGGGTAGGCAGCTTCCAGGTCATGTATGGCCATGGGCAGTGTGTCTGTTTAGCTATCGATCTGTATATGTATGTATGTGTGTATATATATATATATATATATATCTATATCTATATAGATATATATATATATATATATATATATGCACATACATATATACAGGTCCTGCTTGCACAGCTGCATGGGTGTGTTGTATGCACTGATGTGCCTGCCAGTACACAGTTTCTCTGCTTCCAGCTTGTACTTCCATTCCGACCAACAGGGGATGCTGTGGGCATGCCTTGGCCTGCAGCATCCAGCCTGTACTTCCATTCCAACCAAAAGGTGGAGCTGTGTGCACCATGCAGTAGCACCGGGCAAACTGCATGGTACTGTATGCTAAGCAGCACATAATGAGATGCAAATGTGCCTGTTTGCCCATGGATTACCTAAGTAGGCTCATTTGCATGGGAGCTTTGAATATAGCTTCAGTTTGCTCCGGGCTAACCACTTTGCACCAGGCTAATGTGTTAGCACTGTGCAATCAAGTTAGCCCCGGGCAAACCTCACTTCAGCATAGCACACCAAGCACAGTTCTGCAGTGTGTGGCTTACATTGTTGTTTGCCGTCATACCTTTCAACTGTCCCTGATTTTACCTCAAACCTTTACCCTGTCCCTCCTACAAATTGTGTTTCCATGATCACACAGTGGGGGTTGTAAGCATAACATAATGTCAGACATTAATGTTACAGACGTGCTGTTCCTTAGAAAATGCATTTTACACTACACCACTTATTCTACCAGCTTCCTGAGTGGATATCACCAATTGTTAAGGTGTGTCCCTGATTTTAAACCTTTGTCCCTGATTTTTTAAGTCTTGTCCCTGATTTATGAGGCAGTAGGTTGAGAGGTGTGTTTGCAGTAGATGTGAGACAGTTCTGTGCAATCACACACACAATGTTCTCCACCTGCAACACTGGCTTGCTACAGAGTCTAATGAGCTGCAGTTGCAGTTTGCACTTCACTGTTGCTATATTCAGTGCTGTCTTATTCCCGGGCTATTTTTGCCCTGCACACCCAGACCAGTTTGCCTGGCTTCCTTAGACTGCTATATAGCGTATGGTAGAACGCTGTTCCGCATGGAAATCCATGCCTGGAACAGCGTTGTTTTCCCTGCACTTTCGATGCGTCCACGATCTTGTTGGCTGCACGGTCGTCACCCGGTGCAGCACAACAAGATCGAACACATTTTATGCGCGGTGTGAGTGGCGCCGCAACCTTGAGCGGCGTGGGGCAGAAACTGAAGTGGCCCGCCTTTTTTTTACAAAAACTTGTCCGGTGTACTGCGTATGGTTGCCATTACATATAAAAGATTGGTATGAGCAAGCAACCAAACAAGACAGTTGTGCGATCTTGAGGTTTCCGTGGTAGCAGGACCTCTCGAGCTATGCTCTCGAGGTCTCTGGTTACCACGGAAACCTCTCGATCGCAACTGCCTTGTTGTATATGCTTGCGCATACACAATCCTCTATATTCAGCAGGATTAGCACCGGGCTATTTCATTTTGAATATAGCTTGCTTTGTGCTCCGGGCTATGTTTGCCCACTGGGCAGTGCTAATTTAGCCTCTGGGCAAAGTTTTGAATATCTGGCTCAGTAGGTGTTATCAAATATAGACTTGTTTGTTTCACTCTAGACCCATTTCACCAAATGTGTATGTGCCATGATAATGTGTAATGAAGAACTCTTTAACTTGTATGTCTTTGAAATGATGTTACTGTATGCTTTCTCCTTCTGGTGTTGTGACCTTAGGGTAATTATCATAAAATGCAGATCCATTATCAGCCAGCCAGATTGCAAACTGTTGCACCATATGATTATAATTTAAGGTCTGAAACCTCTGATGTTTGAGGGGTTCAGTACTTTCTTTAACATTTTTTTTCAGCTCAATTAAATGTTCTTCAGTATGTTCTTAGTCTTCATGTTGCTTTTGGACTCTTTCTATATTCCTTTTCATTCTTGATAAACACCTTAAATGGGTATTTAATTTATTGATTGATTAATTGATTTTACAATTTATGTACCCAGGATAACCCAGCTGAGATGCAATATGTTTTTATTGGGGTCCTGCTCCTAAAATTTATGAAGTAGGGTGGACTGGAACACTAAGAGGTTAAGTGACTTGCTTAAGGTCACACAGTGGGTATTAAGTTCTAGTGAGCTTTGAATCTGTGATCTTCTGGTTCCAAATCTGGTGCTGCAGCCACTAGCCCCTGCAGTATCTACTCTGGATAGAAATGAGCTGTGATGATGAATGTTGCAGATTACTTTTTACCACAGAAATAATGGTCAAATGCCAGGATAATACATTTTCTCTTTTTAGAAGAGAACTAAGATGAACCTGGAAGTCAGTCTTTTGCAGTAGCTGGTTTTAAAACACTAGTTCACATTCTTATATTTCAGTCTGGGCTTATATTAAATAGTGTCTAGTATGAGTCAAACAAATCCATTAGTATCAATGTTGAAGTCTTTCCCAATTTTTGGGACATCAAAATACTTCCCTGGTGTCAAATTTTGGATGTCAGTACAGGTACAGCAAGTGATTAGTATGAGAATACAGTATATCTAGATAGTGTATATCATAGGAAATCCCATTGAAATGAATGCAGATTTTGCAGTGCTACATCTAGACATATCTAAAAATATATCTACATATAAGCATGCCTTTTCACATGCTGCCACTCTACATTAATATTAAATGTTACTGGTAATACGCAAGAAAAATTTAAAAAGTTGATTTCCATGCCTGCAAAATTAGATGTCATCTAATTTCTTGTTTCCCTTTTTGAAGTAGATAGTTCCCCCTCCTACTTTAGTTTGTGAGTGCTTCACCTATTTGTGGACTTAGGAATGGATATTCAATTAACTGTCCCTGCAAACAGTGCTAGCACTGTGCTACATGTGATTTACATTCTCTCTTGTCTGGCAGAGTATGATGTGCTATATTAAAAGGCACTGTAAGTGCGGTGAAAAGCTGATTGCACTTGCATGCTAATGAGTACCTGATGTTTATGCAAATTATTGTATTGTTGCTGCAAATGGTGCACTGGCATGCTGAAAGGATTTTGGCAGTGTTTCAACACCATGCTAGTTAATGCTGCTAAAACCCTACTTTTAAAACTATGCACAGGTGTGCTCATCCCCCAGCATCTCTGATGCCATTTATGTGAAAAAAATAGTCCTCATTAGGGTCCTGTTCCTAATCAATCCACATGCCATTATGGCAATACCAGAAATCCCTGGTTAGCTAGTAGACCCCATCCAACATGTGACTGAAGTTATACATAGAGCAGTGGAGACGTTAACTCCCTGATAGTCTAGAGGATCACCTTTACCCTCACCTGATCACTTTGAAACCCCCAAACATTATTCTTAAACCAGTAACACCCCAAACATCAGTTACCACCCCCACCAGTTCATTGGCACATACCATGTGCTCAACACCATGGGAGGCCACTGTCTGCCCCCAGAAGATCATTATAAATAGACATTGCACATGGAAGAACAATGACTGTACCGCCATGTGTACTGTCTATCGATAACAGACTTGTGTGGCTGCTGAATGTGGTGGTGAGATGAGCAGAGTGTAAGTGCCAGGTGGCGGGAGGTGGTTGCTGGTGATGGGGGTCTTATTTCTTATTGGTTCGGTGGGTGTTGCTTCTGGGGGTTGAAATGATTGGGTGAGGATGGGGAGTCTACTAGGCTACCAGGGAGTTAATATCAGCACTATGCTATGTATAGCTGTGACTGGGTGGAGGGGGTTCCACTAGACTGCCAGGGATGTAATATAAACACTAGTCTTAATTGGGACTGAGTGAGGGGTACTGGACACCTCTCTGTGCTATGCCTTGATATATACAAAAGAGAAGACATTGTGCTTACCTGGTAATGGCTACATAATGACATGCAAATGACCTAGTAGGGCCTTGTATGTCTTATGTGGACATTATCATGTAGGTGTTCAGATATGGCACACAGAAACAAAGGTGCAAGCCTGCTTCGAATATGCTATTATCTTGGCTTTAGGGTGTGTTTGGGGCCAGGAAGTTGCAAAAATGGAGACTGGAAGGAGAATGGTACTGCTCGGTCAAAAACATGGTGTGGTTGCCCATATATAGATATTCTGACAAGCAAAGCAAAGAGGCAGCACGCACAAGCCAAATGTGTTAAAACAGTTTATTACTTAGTATCAAAAAGGCATAACATATGTCAGAGCCCCTGGAGGGTGACTGATCAGACTCACCGACATTTCATTTTGCTCTGACATGAGTGACTATTGGGAGTGGAGTCTGAATGATGATATGCCTCTTTTTATAGGCACTGATTTAAAGGTATAGTGCTCACACAACAGTGGCTAGTTAGGATGGAGGCATTACCAGATATCCAATTATAGTGCAAACTGTCAATGTGCAAACAGTGGAAAAAACACACATGGGATACATGTACGATCATTCTCAAGTTAAAAACAATAACGTCATCAAAAAATGTGAATAAGTGGGGCTGAAAAGAAATTTATGCTCACGAAGACCATTATTAACTATCATATTCATATGTACAAATATTGTCCATTGAGAGATGAGAATAAAAATGTAGAGAATAATGAGGTAATATACTGTAATATATGGAAAATATGGAGATGGAGGTATTAAGAAAGAGATGGCCAGTGGGGGAAGGGAGGAGATAGGTGTGAGGGGTGAAGAATGGGGGGGGGTGAACCTTGTCAAAGAGTAGATTCCATATGGAATTAGACATTCATAATCATTTAAAAGACAAAGAACCTCTGTGCGTAAACACTGAGGCAAGGGTTACCCCAAAGGGCATTTGGCTGGGAAGCCAAGTTTCAAGAAAATACAAAGTCACACATGCCCCCACAATGCAAAGCATCATGGGCTGCATATGCAAATCACCACAGAATGTTATGCTGGTCCAACTTTAAGCAGAATTGCATGGTGCTGAAAGGCCTCTCACACAGTTTGCAAAGGGTGCTAACAGAAGGCATAGACACGTGTTTCGTCCTACCAGGACTCATCAGTATGCCTCGTCTGTTTAACACCCCAGTGGACTGGACCAGCTACCCCTAAGGCAGTGTGCCTGGGATATATTGTGGTGAACCCATTAAAATAAAAAAACATTTAAAAGACAAAGAACCTCTGTGCGTAAACACTGAGGCAAGGGTTACCCCAAAAGGCATTTGGCTGGGAAGCCAAGTTTCAAGAAAATCCAAAGTCACACATTCATAATCATACTGAATACACTTCATAGAATATTCTTCATAGTGATATAACTAATCTACCTAACTTAGGAACATTCAAACTGAAGTTACACCATCATCTCACGGCCAACAGTTTTTGTTACTGCTTTACCTGAGACTCCCATCTACTAGCATTCAATCTTCTCACAACTGGATAACCCTATATCTCTGCTGTTTCCTCTATAATTCTGAGGCTACTCCCCTTTTCACACTTTGACAAGGCCCCTGGGTACCCCCCATCCACCTGATTCCCCTGCCCATACTCCACCCACACCAGCTTGACAAGGCCTATGGCTGCCACTTCCTACCTTTCTTACCACCCCGTCCACCTCACCCCCTGCCCCTACCACCCCTCCCCCTCCCACACCAGCTTTAAAAGGCCTATGTCTGCCACCTCCGACCTTTCTTCCCCCTTACCCACCTCACCCACTGTTCCTACCCCCTCCCACACCAGCTTGACAAGGCCTATGGCTGCCATTTCCTACCTTGCTTTCTTTCTCCCTTCTTTATCCTCCCCCCTCTCATCTACACTTTCCTCCTATTATAACGATAAAACTGCATATAGATACATATATATTTGCTCACTTTTACTGTTTTGGAAACATTGTACTTTTACCCCTTTGTATATGTGTCTCCCCTCCCCACTGATGTGGAACCTTTGTAAATGATCTGTCTGTGCTCAGAGGTATTGTAGTCCAAGAATAAATAAATACATAAATAAAATAAAATAAAATAAGTGTCCAGAGAGAGAGAGAGAGAGAATAATCAATCAGAATGAAGGCTGATTAATTAATTTAAGGAGGTAGAGTAGTAACCATAATAACTGTGTTGATAATGTTAAATAACGGCTATTACACATTATGAACTGAGTGGTCGCAGATCATATGTTAGGACATAATAACATCTGTTGCCCAATTGTCAAAGTTTGATATTAGTAGTAAGAGCTATGCATTTCTGGAACTAGCAAATGGCAGTCTAAACATAGTTCCTGGCTAGGCAATAAAAAGTCAGTGAATATCGAATATAAGTGGATTCTGTTACAAGTGACATAGCTATGCTGGTCAATGTTAGACTCATAGAATCCATTTTTAATATGTGTACTGTATGTGTTTGCCAGAGTGGTTATTAGTGGATGTAAAGGTGGCAAACCTCCTCCTAAAATAAACATATTTAGTGTTCACGTGAGAAGGGCTGGTGGGGATGATAGGTATTGGATGAGGAGAGGATAATGGGCATGGAAAATATAGGATGGGAGAAAGAAGGAGGGAGGGAGGCAGGGAGGAGGGGACGGGGTCAGTATGGGAGGTTATGGGGGTGGGCTGGAGGAAAGAATATGTGAAGACAGACATCTTGAATTGTATTAATACATTATAGTTTTTTTATAAAATGGCTAGAGAAAACTCTGTGTCCTGATTGGTCAGAAGCCACCCCAGGCATGCATTTATAGAGCGATAACCCTGAAGGTAGAAATTTCTTGGCAACCAGGATGCAGAACATGACACATATCTATTCCTGCCAGAAATTAAAAAAAAAATGTTGGCAGCCATGTTTGTTTATTTATTTATTTATGTATGTATGTATGTATGTCTTAGTTAACCAGGTAAGTGTGCTGATCCAATGGACCATTTTCAAACATGACCCAGGCCACAAGGTGACACCAACATAGTTCAACATAAATTTATATAGACAGTAGTAGTTATTACACAGTGATGAACAATAGACAAAGGTCAAACATGAGTCAAACATGTTAGCTAGGTAAACACCCATTCCTTGCCCTAATCCAGTAACTAACATTTTCTTTCTTTCTTTCTTTATTTATTTATTTCTGATACCACATAAGATACACCGGGCATACATATGCCTATTTTCAGGCACAACCTGGGAGAATTACAGACAAACAGCAGGAATAAGGAATACGGCAAAATAGTAACAAAAAATTTAGAGCAACGTCATCATAGGGTTTCAATTAATAGGCAGTGATACAACAAAAATCAGTGCTTACTAAAAATGAGAAATATGGTTAACCTTCATACTAAATATCCATTCAACCCAACAACTAGCAGATACATGGCACAGTAAAAAAAAAATTAAACAGCTAACCTGATGCAACAAGTTATGATCATTTTCTTCTCACAGGCCACTAGGCCATGGCTCCAATTTGCTGGCACTGTGTAGTCCTGCAATGTGTACATCCTGCTTCCATTCTATGATCCACCCCCTTCCCTGCACTGCCACTGATGCCACCAAGCTTTTCCTTCTGCCATGTCAAGAAGCTGGAGAAAATCACATTTCAAAATGTTGCATAGTATCAGAATAACATTTTTTTTATATCTCCTTCCTGCTGCCACTGTCACACATGAGCGGGAGTGCTCGGTCTACTCGGCTTGCCTAATGCCGAAACCAGAAGTCACTCCTCTCTCCCCAAATCTACCATACTGAAGCTCCTAGTTCATAGAGCATCCTTTGCTTATTAAATAAAATGAAATACAACATTTGGAAAACTACACTTGTGAGGCTGGGGGGGAGGTGCAGAAACACATATACAGTACGCTGGGACCAGAACAGAAATCTCTCCCTGCTATACTGAAGCTGCTGTGCTAAAGCACCAAAAGTCCTAGTTCACTGAGCATCCCTTGGTTAATAACAAAATGCAAAATTTAAAACAGCTACAGTTGTGGTGCTGGGGTGAAGGGGAAACACAGACACTTGCACAGGAGTTAGATGGGGTAGAGCACACAGTGCATGACCCAGTGCAATCACCTTCAATTAACAATTAGGAAGTGCTACAGTTCCATTACTTTTATTGTAATACTAGAAATGTATTATATTGAAATATAAAAAATGAAGCATTTTTAAAGGAGTTTTCATTTTTGGGGCTTTTTTTTACTTTTGAAATATAAATTAGAGAGATCCATTTTATGAGTGCAACAGGCTACTTCAAGGTGCTGTTAGTGTGTCTGATAAATGCATTCCTCAGGTGATGAAGTGTCCCATGCCTCACTACGCACCTTGGGTTATGCATTTATCAGACAATAACCCATAACCTGTCACAGCTTATTACTTTCACAAAAACCTTTGGAGTAGTGTTTCATAAGTACATATTCATGCTTGGACTCCTTCAAATATGGGACAATCTCTGATAAACAACCAAGTATGAATCACTGAAAAGAGAAAGAAACACAATGCATATACACCATACAATCATAGAGATGGTGTAAAATCAATTGTATCATTGAGCCCCTCTGGTTTGATAGATTCCACCCAATTAATCCATCATGATTCTTTCTGCAACAAAATTTAAAGTCTGTTTCCTACCCTTGGCTTAACTGGGACATGTACCAACACTGTGAATTTTAATAACTCAGGATTACCTCTGTGTACCAATGAGAAATGGTTACCCAAGGCATTGTCCGTCTTATCACTCTTTATTGCACTTATATGCTCCTGTAGTCTATCCTTGACCCTTCTGGTTGTTGTGCCCATGTAGATTGTTGGGCATGGGCACCATACAGAATACACTTCATGTTTAGTATTGCAGGTCACATGTTGTTTTAGTGAAATATCTCTGCTGTGGCCAGGAATGCCAGTCTTGACCATTACTACATACCTGCAAACTTGTAGTGGTGGCATTTGAGCACTTCATTAGGGGCTATGCCTAACCAAGCCTAACCAAGTGTGCTGGTGGGGTAAAGACTTTAGGTGACTGTGTACCAAAATGTCCATAATATGTTTCTCTCTCTAGAGAAAGTCACTCTAGGGCTAGGACCTAGGACTCTAGATAATTCATTGTTGGCCTTAATCTAATCCCAGTTTTTCTGGACAATTGTTCTTACTGGTAGTGCCTACTATTGTATTTAACTACCAATGAGACTGGTTTCTCATTCCTGTTGGTTCTGTCTTTGGAGACCAATAAAATTTCTCTGTCAGTCCCCTTGGCCATCTGTATGCCCTATTAATTGCCTTGGCTGAGTATTCCCTCTTACGGAATCTCAGTTTGAAGTCTTGTGCCTGTCTCCCAAAGGTATCCAAGTTGTAGCAATTTCTTCAAATGCTAAGGAATTGTTCAGCAGGGATTCTCTGTATAAGTGCATGCTAGTGCATGCTGCTGGCACAAAGTAAGGCATTACCTTCTGTTGGTTTTCTGTAAGAGATGCTCCCCAGGTTTTGACCTGCTGCAGTTTCTAAACTCATATCAAGAAAATTCATGCTGGTGTGGTGGACATGGTGGGTGAAAGAAAGATTAAGATTAAGATTGTTATTATTAAACCAACACATGAATTCAGTAACACTTTCACCTGTACCCTCCCAGACCACAGTGATGTCATTGATAAAGCAATGCCATCTGATTATCCTTCTGAAGAAAAGTTTCAAATCTAGACCATAGATGAGTCCCATCTCCCATGAGCCCAGAACAATGTTAGCATAGAAGAGGGACAGCCATGGACCCAATAGTGGTTCCCCTGAGCTGGAGGTAGAAGGAACAATCCAAGGTAAAATAATTTTTGTTAAGAGGTATTATTTCAGGCCACTCAGGAGGAAATCAGATAACATCACCCTACCCCATGGTAATTTAGTTAAAGCAGAGCAGACTGCCAGTAAACCCAGATCACAGGGGATGCAATTGTACAAGGATGACACATCGATTGGAATGTATGGGATAATAACTGACACAACCAAGCAGGGATCAAGTGCATAATAAATGCACATATGCATTTGTCAGTTTATTTTGTAGAAAATACAAATATTTACAGAAATAAAAAAAAATTAATAAATAGTCCTGTACAAATAAATTCAGGCCTCTGCTTCCTTCAGCAGAGGCTTTGCTTCAGCCTCAATAATCCAATTAACTCATTCTATCTGATGCTGCCATTTTGGGTCAGGTTAAGCAATGGATGGTTCTGACGCCATATGGCGCTAATGGGTATAATGGTTAATACTTTTCTCAAGTAACATGTGTGAAATCCACCCACACACCCCAACTGTAGGTCTTACCCTACTCACTGTCAGCACTTGACTGCTTTGACTATCTAACATTCCCCTAGTTGTGAGCCCTTTTTATAGCTCCTTGTGATTACATTACATAATTGGGAAGTTTCCATAGGTCATTACATTACATAATTGTGGAGTTTCCATAGGCCAGATAGTGTGGATAGAACATCACAGGCTTCAAAACATACAAATAGGGCCCTTTTTTTATTTATTTGCTCCGCTAGCCCACAAATTATTCTAGTTCATATGCAGCCCTCAATCACAACATCTCTGGGGCTGCTTCTGTACAGGGTACACTTTATTCTACATGCTAAGTGGCGTACAGTCCTTGCCTGTAGTGTCTCACTAGCCAGCAGTCAAGTATTAAAATGACTTTGATCTTGCGCTATCACGGCAGTCGGCTTTTGCATCCTTTGCTCTGAAGCAATCATTCCTTTACTTGCTTTGAACAAGGAGAGTACATTCAGCCACTATATGCAGCTATAACAACATGGAGCAACCTGCTCCAAAAATAAGAATTGCTCAGTCGCACTTGGCGAACAGCGCTGTCCCTCACACCGGAGCCGCATAAGTCAAAGGAGCTGCACTCAGCAGCAGTGATTCCGGAGCTCTGCACCCCAGAGACAGGCACCACACTTCTTCTTAAACCAAGGGGTACCAGACATTAACAATAAAGCACAACTTAAGCTGTTTCCTCTCTCTGCAATCTGGAGTATAACGCTGTGTGCATAAAGATGTGGTAAAGAGAATAAGGGACAGAAAAGAGTTTTTGGAGATTGCCAGGTTGGCCATCATGACAAGAATTTAAATAAAAGGCAGAAAAAATAAGAGGAAAGGAAAGGAAAGGGTGAAAGGAAAAAGGGGGGGGATTGCACATTTTCATATTTATGACAGGGGCTTAAACACATAACAGAGGGCTCATCTGCCCACCCAGTACAGCAGAAATAGACCCGAGGTACCCTGACTGCCAGCAGTAGTTTGAATTCTGGTGCCTTTTTTTCTTCTCCTTTGTTCCCGACTGATTGTGAAAGGCTGCACTGTTAGCGTTAGCACTACCCTCCTTCTGCAGTTGAAAATAAATGCACCGAATTGTTATAGTTGCCAAACTAGTTGAATTCAGTGCAATATTTTTGGTATTTACTGCCTGCATTTTAAAGTGCACCCTTTGCCCTTTTTATTTTCTTTTGCACTCTGATTTGTTAAAGTAGCAGTTCTGCTTGATTTTCAGTGTGTTTACTATAATTACTGCCTGCAATTTAAAGTGTACCCTCTGTCCTTTAGATGCTTTCTTTTTCCTTCTCTGTCCCCCCTCATATTTCCTTTCACAAGCCACTATAAACTCAATCTGACTGAAGCCTGTGGCTCGAATTGCCCTGATCAGCTGAATCGCAGCCTAAGTTGGAAATCTCTGCTCCTGAGCTCTGACCTTGCCCCCCCACCAGCTCCATCTGTCTCGGTTGTAAAACTCCCTTTTCTTCCCTTTGGACAAACCCCCTTTATTGTCTGGGCAACTGCTTCTCTGTTCTGCTTAAGCTGCTCCACTTTTCTTCACTCTTTTAGAACCTTGTCCTATCCAGTTCAGCTCCTTGGTTAGAATTGCCACAGTGTTTTGTACCACAGGTCGAATTGGTGATCTGCTCAGACTGCTTCCCCTACTTTTGTCCCTCCCCTGTGCTTGTAAAATATCCCTCCCACTGATTAATTGTGGTATTTCTCCTAACCCCCTCTTCTCTTTTTTAGGAGGCTCTCAAAATTTGCTCCTGATCAAGTGCCCCTCCTCCACGGCGAGTTCTGCTGCTGCCACCACTCATCTGCCCACAAACCACAGCAGAAACAGACCTGAGGTAAGCTGACTGCCACCCGTAGCTTGAGCAAGGAGCTCCCTGCCTGTGCTGCACACCGGCACCCCACCCACCCCCCTCCCACCGGCCCTATCCAACATTTTATATTTATAGGTTAATTGGATCACATTATACAGTGTCTACTTTTTCATTGGCAGCTTATATTCTGTGCCTACTAGAGGTACCCCAGCACATTCTTTAGCTGTCATCGGTGTTGCTCTCTCTGCATCTTCTAATCCTGCATTCCATATTTTTTGTTCCACCAATTCTACTGAACTTCCTTTATAATACACTGTTTCCCTTAATTTCCTCCTCCTCCTTACTGCACCTACATAGCTAACACTTGCATTATTGCTCCTTGTAGTGTTAGCTCTTAAATATGAATTTTACTAGGTATTCAACTCCACTGTGCATGTTTCTGCTACTAGCCGTCCTTCTCTCTTTTGAACCCTCTTCCTCCATTGACCCCTCTTACATTCCATCCCTTACTGTTACACTACATTACTATTACTCAGTGACTGAGTTCCTTTGTCTCACAGCATACCTGTTCCATCCCCTGGCATTCACCTACTCCACCTTGCCAACATTCTTCTCAGTGCGAGTGATTCTACTTGCTCTGTCTACTTTACACCTTCTCTTCACTCCTTACCCACGCACTGATAGACCCCTGCAGCAGAAATGGTGTCAGAAACGACACCAAAAAATACTCTATGACAGCCTTGGAAAACTTCTTTTTCTGATATTGCTTTGTTAAGGAAGCATTGAATTAAATCCTGGTCCTTCTATTCTCATTGAATCTCCATCAGAGTTATCATAGCTTAAAGGGCTCAGCTTCTTGCATGTCAGTGCTTGCAGCTTCCTAAAAAAAGCAGGACCTGATCCAGGCCTGGGTTTTGCACACAAAACCTGACTTGTTAGCTGTATCAAAAACCTGGCTTAAAAGCTTTACCCCTGACAATAGTATTACCGTTCCCTCCTACAATTTGTTCAGAGCTGACAGGTCATCTTGGCGAAGGGGGAGTTGCCATTTTTGTTCTTGATAAATATACAGTCTCCGTTATCAGTTCCACATCGGTTCCCAATGAATTTGAAAGCCTTACCTTAAAGATATCCCTGCCGTCTGATGAGCATATAATCATAACTTGCTTCTATAGAGCTCCATCTGGGGGCCTACAGATTTTACAACACCTTACCAAATTTCTGGAATCTTCAAACTCTGAAATGGTTATTTTGGGTGATCTCAATCTTAATTGGAATTCGCCGTGCTCAAAGCCTCTAAAAAACCTATGCGATACCTATGGCCTCTCTCAGATTACCCCAGATATTACCCACCCCAACACCAAAAAATCCCTCAAACAGCACCCTTCTTGATCTAATCCTCGTTAACAAACCTCATAAGTTCTCACACACTGGGGTATTCGACAATGATATTAGTGACCACAGGGCTATAGCCTGTGTAAGACAAATCCCTAAATCCAACTCCATCCCCAGCTTCAGACTAAAAAGGACACTTGGAAACTTCAACCACCAAGACCTTCTGCTTGACCTAAGCAAAATCTCATAGCAGAAATTCTACCTGGCCACATCAGTCTTGGAGGTTTATACCTTGTTTCAGAACCTAGTCCTCAGAGTGATTGATAAACCTGCTTCTATTGTTAAAATAATAATGAGGAAAAGAACCTGCCCCTGGTTCAACAATACTGAACAAAAAGCCCTACATGATAGAGACCTGTTATGGCAGACTAAAATAGTCCAAGGACTGGCTGGAATTTAGAAAGTCAAGGAACTTGTGTACAAAGCTCATAAGGGCAGAGAAAGCTAAATACTTTCAAACTGCTCTTGCATCATCAAAAAAGCAATACCGCAAAATTTTGGGAAATTCTCAAACAGATAGAAGGTCACAGTCCCTTCTCATCCCTACCATCCAAAATTAACACTGATACGAACACCTTCACTGGTAAACAGATCATCTTAGAATAGCTCAATACCCACTTCACCACTGCTGGTCTTGCATTCAACTCCTTGCTGCTGAGCCAACTCCAGACACAATACTGCTCTGGCAACTCATCTTCCCCCCCTTGCCAAGAGCCACCACCCTTCACCCACATTTAGTTTCAAGCCAATATCTTACAAACAAATAGAAGATCTCCTGCTGACCCTAGACTCCAAAAAAAGGGCCAGTGCTGCTCTAATCAAACCCCTCTTCCTGAAACTTGGGTCTTACTTTCAACACCTCTGATTTTATATCTTTTTAACCTCTCACTCTCCCAAGGAGAACTCCCTGCAATCTGGAAGATTGTCCATGTCATTCCACTATTCAAATCCGGTGACCCATGCAATCTCAATAACTATTGATCTGTCTCTTTGCTACCCATCCTTTCTAAGCTGTTAGAAAAAATAGTTAACTCCCAGCTGAGAGAATATCTGGAAAGCAACAATATGCTTAATCCCATTCAATCTGGATTCAGGCCAAACTACAGTATAGCCTTGGTCCTTACAAAAGTCACTAATGACTGGTAGATCACCCTTGATTCCAAAAACCACGTCTGTGCACTTTTTCTGGACCTTAGTAAGGCCTTTGACCATGCCTTACTACTGACAAGCCTGCGTAAAATTGGTCTACAAGAAAATGCCCTGAAATGATTCTCTTGCTGCCTGGTGAGCAGGCAGCAGCAAGTGAAAGCTCAAGGGGAGATCTCACCATTGAAAACCCTGCAGAGAGGGGATCAATCCTGGGCCCTTGCTATTTGCAGTATACGTAAACGATATTGACCATAGAATCGGCAGTGCAGATGTTCCATCTGTTCATGAATGACACTGTTCTGTATGTTGCCAGACCCACGCTCGAGCTTGCATGTAAGGATCTACAGGTTGAATTAGTTACCCTTCAATGTAACCTGCTTCAGCTTAAACTTCAGCTTAACGCTATAAAAACCAAAAACATGTTTCTCTCTCCCCATGTACTTGCAAAACCTGCCAAATTATTAAATTCCAACCCACAGATACTGACAATCCTGGGTGAGCCACTTGAAACAGTGGATAAATTCAAATACCTGGGTTATGGTGCATATTGAGGAGGTTACTAAAAAACTTAGGCAGCAACTGGGACTTTTTTATCGCATTAAGCATCTTCTTAACCAAGAGGCTAAAATAAGACTAGTGCAGTCCACCTTTCTTCCCCTCCTCTACTATGCTGATCTGTTGTATAGCCATTGCCCCAAAACTGCCCAAACTAAGCTGGACACCTTGTACCATAGAGTGTTAAGGTTCATCACTAATGCTCCATACAACACCCATCATTGCCTCCTCTATGAGTAACTTGACTGTCATTCACTTACCTCCAGGAGGCTGAGGAATGCATCTCTCTGGTTCTACAGAGCCATCACTAACAAACTCCCTCCTTACATCTCCATTCTCTTCAAAAGCACAATTAGTGCCTATTCCCTATGTAGATATTTCCACTTACTGTTTGACATCCCTAAGATACAAATCCGCTTTGGTGCTTCTGCTATAAGCTTTACTCTCCCTGCAATGTGGAATAACCTTCACAAACCCTTAAAACTTTCTCAACTTATTGGAACATTCTCCTTTAAATCCTTTCTGAATCATTCTCTGAGAGAAACATGCAACGGCTGCTATTCATAAAATGTCACAGAGCCAGAGATACTTAAAAAACTAACTTCTGCACTTCTCCCTCCTGTATTGTAACATTGGTATTTGACACCTTCCTGACTTATAACACCACCCTGATTTATCCTCACCCGGTTCCCCTATCCTGCTTTACTTCTCCTCCTCCCACACTCCTCTCACCAAACCTTCTTACCTTACTCTAGCAGTTACCCCCTTTCTTTCTTCTTTACTTTTTGTTTTGTCACCACTTCACATGGTCCCTCTCTGTCTCATCCCTACTCCATCCTCTGATCATTTACCCTCTTCCTGCCTCCCTTTATTCTACCTCACATTCCTACTCCATCCTCTGACCATCTGCCCTTCTCCTGCTTCCCTCTATCCTACCTGTCCATGTTTTGTCATATTTGCATTCTACTGTGCACATGCATACTTGTACACTGTCTTGTTCTGCCGTATATGCATACTAGGTATTGCCCTCATGCAAAATCTGTATATTGACACTGTTGTTCCTGTGATTTATGAACTTTTCACCTTTTCACCAATTTTTTTCACCTTTTATTTACTGTATATTTTCTGTTTTTAACCTGTCCTCCAGGACCACCTTGTAATTGAGCTTGCTCAACTGTGCTTTATCCTGGTAAAATAAAGACTGATTGATTGTTACATTGCTGTTAAGGCATCGGTAAGACCCACTTTCAAACTGCTCTTGCATCGTCAAAAAGCAATACCACAAATACTATTCCAGGTCCATTAATTTTCCCAGGAGATCCAGTGTCTCTTAAGTGTGATGGGATGGTGAACGTGATCTCCTTTAGGTAATAATCTATGTACTGGCACTATTTCTCAGTGGCTGACCCTATCCCGGACACAGTGGGTCCCTGGGCATATTGTTTAAGCTTTTATGTGTCTTAAGTAACACACAGAAAGTTGGGACAGTATGATGTTCTGTCCTCAGAAAAGTTAGCTTCCTGGAATGTGAGTTCCCCTGCCCACAAAGCACTGCTAAACATGTCATTAACTTCTTTTTCAAATATAATTTTTTCCACCCTTCTCTGGTGGTACTGATGGATGTTCCATCTTTTGGGACCATTGTGGCTGGCAGCCATCATGAAGCTGTGGCATTGGAGATTTCCCCCTTACTTTCCCCCTTACTCCTGTGGACACTGGCACAAAGATGTCAGTCCAGGCTGGTGGTGTGCTGAATGCAAGGCTCAGCCAAGCACCTAATGGCGTTCTCCCCTCCATTACACTGCTGATCATGCATTTCACCTGTGTGTTCACAGGTGGCAGTGTCAGAGCAGTGTAGTATCCCTCCCTCCCTTAGGGGAGGAGAGCTTCCCCAGGGATGGTTGATCCTCCTGCCCCTGGCCAGTCCCTGATGACCCAGACTTGTTCACAAACCCAAATCACTGGCATCATGAGTGGTAGTGCTACTGCTACACCAACAGGCCAGCCATCAATTGGGGCTTTTATTCAGTTTCGGATAACAAGTATTATCCGCCAACTGCCTCATCTCCTCTCCAGCATACATTTCTCTCTATAATATTACCACATTACCACATTTGCGTGATGCTTTTATTGTATCTGTCCTTTTTCTCAAATCTGTTAGTGCTTTTTGCTCATCAGTGGAGATGTTACAGAATTTTCTTTTTTCAGCATACTTATTTATTAATTCTATAACGTCTTTTATCATGATATTCTTGAAGACAATTATGTTGGGATCTGTGTTGTTTGGAGGACAGTACATTAATTTCTCCTTGAAGGGTGGCATACCTCAGTCTGTCTCTCTCCATTGTTAATTATTTTTTTTTTTATTCTTTGGTGACCGGGTAAGGCCCACTAGGCACAAGTGCCTGTTTTTAGGGGTGACCCGGGAGCATTAGTTAGATTAAGGGACTTGCTCAGAGTCACACAGCATGCAAGTGGAGTTTGTGGGAATCAAACCCAGGTCTGCTGGATGTACCAGGCTCATTCACAGCTTGTTACTCCAGCCTCTAGGCTATCCTGCCATTCCCAATAATTGCATCCTGCAACCCTGGTTCCTTATCTATTTCTGAGTCCTGTGTTTCCATATTCATGATTATTAACACTTTGTCCATATATGTATTTGGTGTCTCCTCTGAACTTTTTGAGCTCATAATGTCTGTTAAGTCAGCAGCAGTGCATGTGCTCTCATTTAGAGTAATGATATGATGGTCTAGGCCTGTGTGGATGTTGTTGTCTGTCTCTCTTAGGTCACCCCCCCATACTGTGGATTGTGTAGGGTTGTTAAATATTGAATAATATATGGAGTGGTGTGTGTAACAAGAATTTTGCATACACCCGAGGTGCTGAATGCCACATAAACGTCTTTCGGATGAGACGTTAAACTGAGGTCCCATCTGCCTGGATTGGTGGTAGTTCAGGTGGATGTTAAAGATCCCATGGCACTTATCAAAAAAAGAGTAGGGGAATTTCCCCAGTGCCCTGGCTAAATTTCCCTCATTCACTATAAATACCACCAACAGCTTAATCTGGCTCAAGGTCAGTTGGCATTCGTCTGTATCCCCCTCCCCCAGGTCATGCCTGAAAATAGGCAGGATTTTTCTAATGCACTTACCCAGTCAACAAAAACTAAATTAATAAATAAACCTGAGAGCCAAGCTCAAGGGGTTTATCTAGGTATCCAGTACCAAGCTGCGTGTACAATTCGAGTTTCTGCACCACCCCATATTTTATTTTATATAATTGCTGGGTTTCACTTTTTCACCACAGCAATTATATAAAATAACAGATGTTCTGGTGCAGCTGCAGTCTGGCTGGATTGTAGCACATTCAAGGTCACCCATTGAGAGTTAATGTTTTTTTTCCCATTAGTTGCTTTTTTAAATGTTTTAGAGCACTGTTTATTTTTTTTTTTTACAAATAACTTAACATCGAGTCTGAGTGGTGGTACTGTTTTGGGTGAGAAGGCAAGGTGGCCAATGGTCAGGAATGGATGAGCTACAGCTGGGGCATTCGCAGCACAAGGTAAAACTGGCACACATTTGCCATTATAAACACTCCTTTTTAATGACAAATTACACAATGGGTTTCCCAATCAGATAAAGTGAAACCCAGTTATTATAATGTAATTTCAGGTTGATATTTTTGAAGAATTTGAATAGATTTGTCTCTGTTTCAAAACTATCGTTTTTTACAGCTGCAGTGGGCACAGCCCTGCAGTTGTTTTGATATTACAGTAGAAAAAGGGAGCCCACTAGTTTCATAATAGACTAGATAATATTGGAGGTTTTGTTTTATCAGTACACTAATTAATTGTGGCAGTCTGCTGAGGAGAGTTTCAAAGCACTGTTTTGTGTGCTATGCTTCAATCTGGCTAGAATTATCTTTGAAGAAAGTTTCATAGGTATATTAACATGTCAAGTAACTCAAGTTTTCCCAGGCATAAAGGGTAACTGAGAGTGAGGAAGGAGGTTTCAAGTTTCAGATGCTATGTTGAAAGGCTTCAGACAGGGCAGACAAAAACTGAAGTGTAAATGACAAATCAGACCAGAGACCTACTTTCACATTAGGTGCATAGTTTTATTTTTCATCAGCCAATATTCTTTATTCCAAGCCATGCAACATTTTGGAACCTCTGTTAACTTTGTTTGTATTGTTGATTAACGTGGAACTTCTGTAAACGAGCCCCTGGCTCAAAGGTACTTCTGAATAGCAAATAAATAAAGACTACTTCATCAGGGAATTGGTTGAAATTCACATAATAATCATAACATGAGTATACAATGTTTTACTGCTAACATACCTCACAAAATAATTCATGTAATTCATATAATCATTTTTTTTATTCTTTTGATAACTGGCTAAGGCCCACTAGGCACAGGTACCTGTTTTCAGGGACGACCTGGGAGCACTGGGGTGGTTAAGTGACTTGCTTATAGTTACACAGTATGCAAGTGAGGATTGTGGGAATCAAACCCAGTTCTGCTAGATGAACCAAACTCATTTATAGCTCACTAACCTTTAGGATATACTGCAGCCTCAATTGTAATATGGTGGAATAGTCTCCACATTACCTTACTATTTCCACAATGTACGCACTTTCTTATCTGCTTTCTTTAAACATTTTTTCAAAAAATCTGTGTGTATAAACATATATTAAATTATGCTCCTAAATATCAATATGGAAGCTGCAAAATCACTAAAACATGTTATTAAAACTTGTTAATGGCCGTACATTTGTCTATAAAATGAATTCATTTTTAAATGCTATATCAAAACCTTCACCAGACACAAATACAAATAATTACCTGACCCAAGTTTGCTAGGAAGCCAATATGTAACTATACTATATGCTATCACAAAAGAAAATCATGTAGTTCATCATACCACTCTTCAAACAAGAAAAAAATAACATTTTCAATGCAGACAGTTAACCTAATTCATTTCATTCCTTCTTAAATTCTGTGACCATTGTAACCCCTACCACCCCCTCTGGTAGGCTATTGCAGGCATTCACCATGCTCTCCATGAAAAAAATATTTTCTCACATTTCCCCTGAGTCTCCTTCCCTCCTCTAACTTCATATTGTGCCCTCTTGACTTGGAGCATCTCTTACTTTGGAAGATGCTTCCTTCCTTTACTCTGTTTATACTGGTGATGTATTTGTACGTCTCAGTCACATGCCCCCCCCATCCTCCAGGGAATACATATTTAACTCCTTTAGTCTTTCCTCATAGGTCTTAACCTGCAGGCCCGGCACCATTTTACTTGCCCTCCATTGCACCGCCTCCACCTTGTCTATGTTCTTTCTCAGATGGGGCTTCCAGGACTGGAAGCAGTATTCCAGGTGCGGTCTCTCAACAGTGTCTTATACAGGGGCAAGATGACCTCCCTCTTTATAAGCTTGACACCCTGCCCTATGCATCCAAGCATCTGGCTAGCCTTTCCAGCCACCTTATCTTACTGTCTAGTTTCTCTTAGGTCCGCCAAGATAATAACTCCCAGGTCCGTTTCCTACTTTGTGATTGTCAGTATCTCCCCACCTAGTTCGCACTTTGCCTCTGGGTTCTTGTACCCTATGTGCATGATCCTGCACTTCTTTGCATTGAATCCCAGCTGCCATTCTTCAGACAATTTCTCCATTTTTTTAAGGTCTTCCCTCATTCTTTCAACATCCCCTGGCATGTCTACCCTATTGCATACCTTTCTATTATCTATGAAGAAGCATACCTTCCCCTCCAATCCCTCTGCAATGTCTCTAATAAAGACATTGAAGAGGACCGGCACCAACACCGACTCCTGTGGCACCCTGCTCATCACCTCTCCCTCTCCAGAGTAGTCCATGTTTACCACAACCCTCTGACTCTTGCTATTCAACCAGTTCTCCACCCACAGAACTATTTTAGAATTTACCCCTAGGCTGTGCAGTTTGTGAATCAGCCTTCTATGGGGGATGGTGTCAAAGGCCTTTCTGAAGTCCAAACAGGCCTCATCCACCACACCTCCCTGTCCACTACCTTAGTTACCCAGTCATGTCATAGGTTAGTGCAATGAGTTAGTGCAAAACACAGTTTTTCTTCTTGGTAAAAAAATACCATCTCAGGCAGTGTAAGTATGTTAGTGTGTGTGTGTGTGTGTGTGTGTGTGTGTGTGTGTGATTGCTCTGTGTGTGTAGACAGTGCACTGCAATGTTATACTGCAATATATATATATATACTGTATATGCATATATGTGTGTATGTATTAGCCAGTGTGTGTGTATCACAGCAATCAGATAGTGCAGTTAGGTGGTTCATTGGTTAGTGCAAAAATTGCTAGTCTACAGTTCCCCACTATCTAGATCAGTTTCAGCCATATGCATGTCATGGCTGATTTAAATGAGGTGTCTAGTGGCAATTCCCCACCCTCCAATGTCCCTCGGAGCCTGAAAAGAAGAAAACGTTCCCTCGATGTCTTTTTTTTTAATCTGTAAATGTGTGTAGACAGTGCACCGCTATTCTACACTGAATATATATATATATATATATATATGGATTAGTCAGTGTGTAGTATCAGAACAATTAGAAGGTGCAGTCTGGTGACTCAGTGGTTAGTGCAAAAATTGCTAGTTTACACATTTTTCAGTGTCTACAATACCAGTATTTTGCAGCCATATTGGCTTTTGCTAGAGTTTGTTTTATAGGGACTGAAACTGAAGCCATTTTCCAGGAGGCTTCTTTCTCCAGCAGTATGTTCTGTGGCTGTCAGGATAAAGATTTGTGGTTTCTCCTTTGTTTGCTCACATTCCTCTCCAACCTGTATTTGGGTCCCAGTGCTTCATCTTGACCATCTCCCCTCTGTATGTTTTCCTCCTTTTCTTGTCTGTTGCTTTTATTCCGGTATATTGTTTGTTCGTTCTGCTATGTGCCTGCTTTGTCTTAAAAAAGTGACATTTATGTGTGCAATGGGTTCCTCTGACTGATGCAGTGTCAGTATTTGGTTCACTATCAGAACAGCTGCTATCTTCTCTGTTTCTTGTGGTGTTGAAATTATTTCTGTTGGTGGACTTACTGCAACTATGTACCCTGTAGCCTGGACATGAGCTAGAGCTAGGATGACCTCTACTTCTGGACTTATGTGGTCTCTCCCACCTGGCTGCTGGAGGTCTGAATCCAAGCACAGAGGAAGGAGACTACTGAAGAGTACAGGAAGTTCCTGTCCCAGAACAGAAAGGGTAGGAGTTGTAAGGGCACATAGGCAGTAGGAAAGTAAGTGTAAAAATACATAGAGGGAGGAGACAGTAAGCATACAAAGCAACAGGAGAGGGGATACAAAATAAATCAAGATGAGAGTGGTGCAGTGCAATGGCTGTGGAGCAGCAGTATTCTGGGAGACATTCTGGAGGCTGCGATGCTGCCCTGTTTGCAGGCACCTCTCTGGTCTGAGGGAGGAGGTTGCCCGTCTCCAGGCTGACCTGGCTAGGATTCGTGAAACCTCTTCCCCCACCCACGGACCACCAGGGCCACAACCGTTACCTCAGAGGTTACCAAGAAAGAGGAGTGGTTGGACAAAGGTGGGCTCAGGGATGGAGAGGATGGTGGAACAGAGGTGCATCCCTCCAGTTGTAGCTCTCCACAATTCATATGCTGTTCTGGCAAAGAGTGGTTCCTCTATGGAGGCACCTGCAGTGGAGACCAAGGAGGATGCTGGGAACCTCCACAAAGGAGACCCACAGGAGGGTGGCATGAGACCCCACAGGGGAAGGAAACAACTCCTGGTGGGGGACTCAATCATTAGGTGGGTAGACGTAGGGGAGGAAGGGGTTAGTTGTTTAACCAGGTATAGCACACTAAGCTGAAAACTTTTTTACAGGAGCAACCCGGGAGCACAAGGAGGTTAATTGACTTGCTCAGGGTCACACAGTATGCAAGTGGAAGCTGTGGGATTCAAGCCCAGATCTGGTCTGCTGGATGTCACCAAATTTGCAGCTCAGAGCCTTAGACCACTGCGCTATACTGCCTCCCAAGGAGGTAAGGTGCCTGCCTGGCTCCATGGCTTGGAGGGACAGGAAGCAAATCCTCAGGATCACGGGAGCAGCTTCAGGTGGGAGGGAGCTGGATGTCATTGTCCAACTAGGGATAAATGATCTGTCTGTAAATGGGATCAGAGCAGTGCAAGAGGAGTTTGTGGAGTTGGGGAGGGGCGTTAGACAAGTAGCATGTATGGTAACCTTCTTAGAGTTGCTGTCTGTCTATGGCAAGGATGATGCTAGGGTATTCCGCACCATGGGATTCAATGAATGGTAGAAAAACTGGTGTGGAGCTCAGGGTTTTGGCTTCACTGGGGACTGGGGAGCCACCTGGAGGGATGCAGGCTTATACTGGCACGATGGTCTGCATGTGTCCATGGGGGATCCAGGATCCTAGGTGACAGGTTTAAATGCTTCATTGGCAAGCATTTAAACTAGCCAAGGGGGGACACTGAAAAGGAGCAGGGAAATCCCAGCCTCACCCCAAAAAGTGCAGTAGTTAGAGAGGTAAACACTAAGGCAGAGAAGTCAGTAGGGAGCAGAACAGGGATAAATGCAGAAAAAGGTGTTAAGGACAGAGATGGGGCTAAAAGGGGTAAGGCCATAAAATAAATGGAAGGTGATGAGTACCAATGCCCGTAGTCTGTGCAACAAGTTCCCTGAACTAGTGGCCTTAATGGAAGAGGGATGCCTGGATATTGTGGCAGTCACTGAAACATGGTACACAGAGAACCATGAGTGGGAAGTCAACATACCAGGATACACAGTCTACAGGAGGGACAGGGTGGGTAAAAGAGGAGGAGGAGTAGCTCTCTTTATAAGGGAAGAGATTAAAGCAACAGAACTAAAGAGTAAACAGGAAGTTGATGAGTCACTATGGGTCACCCTGGAGACAGGAAATGGCACCACAGTCCGCATGGGGGTTGTGTACAGACCCCCATCTCAGGGGTAGGAAATGGACACAGAAATGATAGAAGGCATCCTTAAAATGGCAGAAAAAGGGAAGATATTGTTGATGAGGGACCTGAATATGCCAGATGTTAACTGGAGTACCTTTGCTGCAGGCACATCCAAGAGCAGGGTCATTCTTGATGCCCTACAGGGGCATGCCTCAGACAGCTAGTGCTGGAACCCACTCGGGAGGGAGCAATCTTAGACCTGGTACTCTCAAATGGGGAAGGAGAAAGGATCTCAGATTTAGAAGTGTGTAGCCATCTGGGAACAAGTGACCACCAAACAGTGTGGTTCACAATAAACACAGCCATAGAGTCAAGCCATACAAAAACAAAAGTATTGGACCTTAGGAAGGCTGACTTTGTGAAAATGAGAGAGTGCCTTAGAAAAGCACTAGCAAATGGGTAAGAGGGAGGGGAGGAGGAACAATGGGGAATAATCAAAACAGCCATCGCAAAAGCAACAAGCCTTTGTGTGAAGCAAATCAGTAAAACAAAACGAAGGAAAAAACACTATGGTTCTCAAAAGAGGTGGCAGGGATGGTTAAGGAGAAAAGGATAGCATTCAGAAAATATAGAAACACAGAAGGAGCAGGACAGAGAACTTTATCAGTTAAAGCAGAAGAGGCAGGGAAGGCAGTCAGAAAAGCAGAGCACAAACTGAGGGAAAAGATAGCCAACTCTGTTAAGAAGGGATAAAACTTTTATAGGTACATTAGTGAGCAAAAGAAAGACCAAGGGAGGGATACAGAGACGCTAATTAAGGGAGAGGAATGTGGGCAGGGGTGACAGTGAAAAAGCATGGATGCTGAATTAATATTTCTGCTCAGTATTCACAACAGATGAGGAGGGGGAGGTGCCTAAACCAAACAAGGGAGAAACTCTGAATAGGGGGGTCGATACCAGTCCATTCACAGAAGAAAGGGTTTTGAAAGAACTCTTGAAACTGAGGGTAGACAAAGCAATGGGGCCTGATGGGATTCACCCAAGAATACTAAAGGAACTAAGGGTAGAACTAGTAACACCACTGACTACTCTCTTTAACAAATCATGGGAGGATGGAGTGGTACCTGAGGACTGGAGAAGGGCAAATGTGATTCCACTTCACAAAAGTGGGAGCAGGACAGAGGCAGGAAACTACAGACCAGTTAGTTTGACTTCAGTGGTAGGGAAAATGATGGAATCACTTCTGAAGAAAGAATTGTTGAGTACCTAGAGGCCAGTGGGGCATAGGACCCAAGGCAACATGGTTTCACAGCAGGAAGGTCATGTCAGATGAATCTAATAGATTTATTTGACTGGGTGACCAAAGTAGTAGACCAGGGAGGGGCTGTGGATATGACCTACCTGGATTTTAGCAAGGCATTCAACACAGTCTCACACAAAAGATTAATATACAAGTTAGCCAGCCTTGGAGTGGGTCCCAAGGTGGTAGCCTGGATAAAAAACTGGCTGGACAACAGGACGCAAAAGGTAATAGTAAACAGAATCCACAGTGAAGAAAGGAGGGTAACTAGTGGGGTACTGCAGGGTTCGGTACTGGGACTGGTCCTCTTTAATATTTTTATAAGTTACATTGGAGAGCACCTGGAAGGAAAGGTGTGCCTCTTTGCAGATGACACAAAGATCTGCAACAGGGTTGATTCACAAGGTGGGGTGTAAAGAATGAAAAGGGACTTGGCAAGGTTGGAGGAATGATCAAATACGTGGCAGCTCAGATTCAATGCAAAGAAGTGCAAAGTAATGCATCTGTGAACCAAAAACCCAGGGGAAGAGTACACAATGGGGGGTGAGTTAATAACAACAACAACAATTGAAAGAGACCTAGGAGTAATTATATCAGATGACCTAAAGGTGGGCAAGCAATGTGAGAAGACAGTACGGAGTGCTGGGAGGATGCTGGGATGCATAGGGAGAGGCATTAACAGTAGAAAACAGGAAGTTGTTATCCCTCTCTTCAGACAGTTAGTGAGACCCCATCTGGAGTACTGCGTGCAATTCTGGGACCCCATCTCTGCAAAGACATAAACAGAGTGGAGGCTGTTCAGAGGAGGGCAACCAAAATGGTGCAAGGTCTGCACCAGAAGACATACGAGGAGAGACTAAAGCAGCTTAATATGTATACCCTTGAGGAAAGGAGGGGGGGGACATGATAGAAACTTTCAAGTATCTCAATGGAATTGACAAGGTACAAGAGGGTAGTATCTTTCAGAAGAAGAGATGTGCAAGAACAAGGAGGCACACTTTGAATATAGAGGGGGGATGGCTCAGAGGTAAAGAGAGTTTTGAATGCATGGAACAGCCTTCCTGAGGAGGTTGTGGAATCAGGAACAGTGGGAGAATTCAAGAATGCATGGGACAGGCATAAGGCAATTCTAGTGGGGGGCAGGAGGAAGTAAGCTGTAGATTAACTAGAATCTGCAGCTTATCCATCAGGTAGGGAAATGGGCAGACTGGGTGGGCCAAGCAGTCCTTATCTGCTGTCAAATTCTATGTTTCTATGTTTAAATATTACCCTGTTTGTAGTCCCCCTCATCTCTCTGATATTTCTTCTTCTTTCTTAGGACAATTTCTTTTTCATGTGAGGCCACAGATTTAAGAACATTCTTAAATAATACATGTTTGGGGCCAGCAAGCAACTGTGCACTGAGCCTTTCACCTTGTGCAGTTCAACAGCCTTATATTCATATATGCATTGTACACCAGACATAGCCTCAATGCATGTACATGCACATATATGTCTCTGTTAGATAGGCATGCTAATTAGCACAATGTTCTAAACTTTGTGGGGTACAGTTGGCTGTCTTCAAGTATGGGGTCAGGTACTTACAAAATGGAGTTAAAGCAGCAGTATTTGTTAGACAACAAAAACATTTCATCACTCATTTTTTACTTAGGAAAAATGTTTTTCTAACAACCTTAGATTCAACCCCAATGTGTTTTTAATCTTCATGTATCCTTAAAACAGCTGTTATAGCTAATGTAGTAAATAATTACTCATGTCATTAAGATGGTTGCCACTTACAATTTTTAAAAATGTAATCCACTGTAGTTACAGTACCTGTTGAATATGCAAGCAATAAGACACAAAGAGATGCAGGTTATGGCCTGATAAGAGCACGGCCCATGTGTTTTATGAGGCATGAGGCACTTGCGCTGAGTGCCTTTAACACCTGGGAAGTGCTCTTATCAGGCCATAACCCACACCTCAGAGTGTCTTACTGTTATAAAATGGGCCCCCAAGTAATTATTAAAACACACACACACACACATAACAAATAAAAAGCCAGAAATATAAATTTGGTTTCAATGGGTCAAATACTGAAAAATAGTCCCCCTGTTAAAAGAAGTGTTTACTAGGAGGAGAGAGGTTGCTATATATTCCTCACGTAAAAGCTAGAAAAATACCATACAGTTTATGTAAGGTCTCCCTTCCTACACAAGCCCTAAACATTTAACCTTTTGTATGTGAAATCTGACTTCTACTTTAGTGGTCAAACCCCACCACAATCAAATCAGTGACGTGTGACTTTAAAATCCCTCTACACATGAGGTGCTGCCATAGCAATCCAGCGAATGTGGTAGTACATTTGAAATAAAAATCCAGATCCCCTCCTTGGCGGTATTGTGTTTCTAGTTTGGTAAAAAAATTCATTCCTTTAGCAGTGACCGGCCCGAAATTAGTCAACATTTCATAACCAAGCCCGGTGTGGAAAAGTACTAAGTATGGTGGCTCCAGTGGGACAAGCTCGTTCTCAGTGAAAGTGGATGGGTGGTGTCAGGGTGAGAAGGAGCAGGTCTGGCTTTTTTGTCTTTGCTTAGGCTGAACTTGTAAGGTCTGCACAGGTTACCATGGAATGTAAAACCTTAATACAGCAAACAATGTACTTGGTGTTTCTGCGTTGCTGGCTCGTTAACGGAGGACTGCTTCTATACCGGGATTTGAAAGCTGCATGTCACTGAGTTTATTGTGGTCAAGTTTCAGCACTGAAACAGGTCAGACTTTACTAAGAAAATTATAAATGTTTAGGGCTTGTGGAGGAAGGGGGGAGTTACACACAATGCATGGTATTTTTTTTTACTTTCTGTCTTGGTGCCACCACTCTCCCAATGCAGCTGCTGTCATTCTGTCAGAGAGAGAGAGAGCTATGGCACACATTCATTTTATTGTGTAATGTAGTTTGGTTGGCACAAATAGTGCCCGTTGAATGGTTTTGTCCTGATAAAGGCACAACTGGAAAAGGCTTTCAGCCAATCCTGTTTAAGGATTTTTTTTGCCCATTTTATAAATATATAGTAGATTCTGGATGTATGCACATGATCAGTACAGGCTATTGTTGTGCATACATCCAAAATGGCATACATCCGAAATGCCATAGGAAGTAATGAGTATCATAGAAATGAACTGATCTCTGCTCCATAGCTTTTAGTATTCTGATGCCATAAATGTGGATGGGGATTCGGCATCTCTGAAGCTTAAAAATGCCGCAACTGAATATACATCTGAAAGTTCACAAAACCCAGCTCTGTATAAATGTTTTATTGTTGATGTTAGAATTTTACCTGATGTCAAAAATGGGGATCAGGGAGTCGGCGTCCCTTGAGCCGGTGTGGCAGTTTGTGTTTTCTAGCCTGCCCCTCTATAGCTGTTATGAACCTGATGCAGGACTGCTCCTACTGGCATTTTGAAGCCTACTTGCTTTTTCTTTCTTTTTTTTTTTTAATCATATCACTATTTTTCTGCCTTGCTGTGGCAACTTATTGGTGGGGGCATCCAGCCACCGGCTCTGCCTGCCGGGAGAGCACCAGGCTCATTCACATGATGGGGGATCCAGCACAGATAATGCCAGTCCACTGCAGGGCCTCCCCATACCCTGTTCAGCCGGACCGGCCCTGGACCCCCCAGCACGATTCCACAAGAGTCCTCCCGGTGAGGCAGGGCATGGCTATCAGGCTGCATGGTCATGCCCAGCCATTTTTCCTCCATTAGGGTCCCCCGATGGAGCACGGGCATGCAATGACATCCATGCACTTTTATTTTTACATGCAGATGCCTGCTGCGCTCCCCCTCTGCTAACACCTGCATCTGCAGTACCCCCCGTGAGTCCCCAGGGATCACTGCAGCATGGTGTGCTTCCCCAACCAACCCCAGGACTAGGAGAGCTGTTGGCAGATGCTCAATCCTAGTCTTCTCCTGCCAACCCCCGACTACCTGGGCTCGTTCCCAAACCCAGGTCGCCGGCATGGTGTGAGGTGTGGTGTCCAGCGCCTCAACCCTCAGCGCCACTGGGCTGGCTCAGCCTACTTGCTTTTTCCTAGTGTCACTGTACCCGATGGCAAAAATGCCAAAAATGTGTAGTAATCTGCCATTATGAAGCTGTGTTAGCAGTTTGCTGCTCTCTTGTTCATAGCAGACAGCAGAGGCTGACTGAATGGGGAATTGCTAAATCAGGATTTTGGGTAGGGACAGCTGTATGTGAAGAGTAAAACACAGTAAGGTTATGGTGAGTCAGTCATGGGGGTTTACACTCCATTAACATCTTTGTTCTTAGCTGAGAGTTCAATTCAGACTCGATTTACACCTACTGACACCTATTAAGCAGGTGAAAAAGACCACCTGACAGCTTCTCTCAACCAAAAAATGTGCACACAGCTGAAATTTGGTGTGCATTCAAATGGATGATTTAACATTAAAAGAATAGGCCATGAATCAGGACAGCAGCTTTTCATGCATACATCCGGAATGTGCATACATCTGAATGGCATACAAGTGGAATTGACTGTACTTGATTTGTACTGTGGATACACAGTATTAGAATGCGGCTGCCTCCTGTTTCTGATGGTAAACAGTACAGCACAGTACCTAGATATGTAATTTTGTTTTCATGGTGGGCATGACACAAGTGCTAGAATTTTTAGAAACTGTAAAATCTTGTATTTTAAGAAATGAAAACAAAAATCGGTGTATTGATGTTTTTACCAGGAAAAAAACAACATTATTGCTGAAAGAAAATACATGGCTAAGAGCAAATTCTGTTGATTTAACTAAAGCCCTGACTCCCCCATTAGTGACTCAGTTAATACAGCTGCATTTCTAATTTACATTCTGGGGGTGAGTACCATTTTAAAACAGTATGATGTAGTTTTGTCCCTTTCAACCATAGAGTTCTGTAGAAGAACACAGATGCAGAGTGACTACACAATAGCTTAGCAAGGACATAAAATACGTCATGCAGTTCTAAAATTGTCCCTAGCAGCAACACGCAGTGAATTTACTAAAAACCCATTAACTTTAGAACAAGAACTAAATGTGAAGTAGCATTTGAAACAAAGCTTGTATAGAAAACACACTCTTTTAGGATAATTTTCTCCTTTAAGACATCAGTAACAAAGCAAGCATGATGGTGAATATATACAGTAAATATACAGTATTATGAGTCTAATTAATTACTCATGAGCTAAACTAGCTCAATGATTGTCTGCCGTGCCAGTCTGAAATCTTTTAGAAATGCCCAGCACGGCAGCCACACTCAGCTGATCGCGCACCGAAATAATGCGTGCGACGTACAACGTTTACTGTCACAGTTTTAACAAGTAAAAACAAAATGTGAACAATTCTGTGTGTGTTCAAGTGAATAATTACTATACTCATCCTTGAGCCATCATCTGTTTAACAGCCAGCATGTCAGCATTGCTCCGACATGTTATGAGGAGCCTGTGTGACCATGCGGCAGTCTCAGCGTGTGTTCCACGAAAAAAAATCTGTGAAAAAAAACTCTCATTATTGCAATTAAACTTTTAATCGCAATAATGACTGAACAGCCAGTCATTTCCTGAGGTTTAACAACTGGCCGGTGGGGGTTGGCCCCTCCCCCTTGGCCAGTTGTTAATCCCCAGGAAATGACCAGCTGTTTGGCCATTATTGCGTAATTGTGAGTCAGGCAGATGACCATATGTAAGAACTTAGGGTAAATGTGGTAAAAGGAGCTATTATGTGACACTCTGAAGTGTTTAATGACTGTGTATGCAGCCATGCTATTTAACTGCTGTGTAGACAATCATACAGTAATAAACCTATCTGCAGCTAAAGCTAATACACAGAACTCAGGAAACCATCTATGAATTTACATGGGACAATGTAAAGTCTTTCCATGGCTCCATATTAATCTTGGACACCAGTCTGAGAAGCCAGTTAATCTAACACACTATATTGGTATGACCATTGGCCAGGCAATGACCATTGCCAAGCAGATAACTATTTTTTTTATCAAGGCAGTGTTTTTTGTAATACACTACTGTGAGGCTTGCATGTGCTATAGATACAGTCCTTCAGATGTAATCATCTACAGGAAGTGTGTGACAACTTTCTGTTTTTGTAAATTATAGATTTTTTAAATACTATAGGTTTGGTTGTGTGCCTTTATTGAACTGTGCATTTTCATTTTTAAGTATAAAATGCCATTTTTTTAATTAATATTGGTCTGATCTAGGATGCCAATCTTCTATCTAGAAAAAAGATTCTAGAATATAAGCAAGTAGGGCTAGGCAGAGACTAAATGTTATCTCCTGAATAACACAAATAATGGTCTATCCAAATTGTCAGGTCTGAATAATGAATAGCCCACTATTAGAAAGGTATTTGGCATTAGACTGGAGTGTTTAATAAAAAAGCTTTTCCCTGCTTCCTAGGTAGCCTGGGCTAGTCTCCTGACCACCCTTCTGGCTTCTTTAACGTTAAGTTCCCCTCTCATTACTGTGCATCAGATTAATATTTAATTTTTTGCCAGCTCCACCAGCTGACACCAGCCCGTCTCCTTTGATAATGACACGCGCCACACTCCCCAAAAGCAGCATATTAATTTTGTGAACCCCACCCCCTTTACCCTGAGAGATGAAGGGGGCTCATATCTTCAATTCCCAGCTAACTCAGCCACACCTCAGTCATTAATGTGGTGGACTCCTGCTGCCCACTTCGGAGTGTCAGACACAGCCAGCCAGTATCATAAGGGAGTGAATTAATGGTGTGCGATCATGAGGAAGGTGATGGGTCAATAGTATCACTTTGATACCTACCGATCCACTGCCTTCCTTATGATTGCATGCTGACTAGTTACACCCTTATGACACTGGCTGGCTGTGGCTGACACTATGGCTTGGGCAGCAGGAGTCTGCCACATTAATGATGAGGGTGCATCTGAGTCCTCCTCAGCCCCAGCCTGCTTATCCAGTAACCATCTTCCCCAGGACTTGCTGGCCTTTGATGTGCATGTTTATACATGCCTTTGCATGTACATGCACCAAGCATCTTGGACATCCCTGTTATTAAGATTCCATGCTGCGTTTACAACCTGACTGTCCTTCTCTGGGTGGCAGATGCAGTGGGACATCTGTCCCACCCATGGAGAGAGGCGTGCTGTCCAATGGCCACTCAATCCTCTCTCCCCCGGCCAACCTCTGATGTCCCTGTCTTGTTCCCAAATCTATGTCATCAGTGTCTCAAGTGAAGGTCTACAACTACACCAGCAGGCCGGCCTTGGGCTGGGTTTTTTCCAAGAATTGCAGCACAACTCCATCAAAATGTTTAAAAGATCACATGCAGACATTTTGAAACATTTGCAATGACACAGCTGCAGCAGAACAGGTGCTGCAAGTCATGGTTCCATAGCTTTGAAAATCCAGGCCTACTACTATAGCTCCTTAGCTAATCCTTTAGACAGTTGTTTTAGTATTATTCTAAAGTTAAGTTTATAGGCTTCAGGCATCAGAATATGTAAAACTGGAACACTGATTCAGGAACCAGAATAGATTAAATATGTCCATGTTTGGAAGAAAGTAACAGAAACTATTTGCCAGCACTGGTGTTGTTGATCATTGGGATTGACCTGGTCTTTCACTGAGAGAGTGACTTCACTACAGAGATGAGTCCCAAGATAATAGAAACATGTGTTTGTGGTTGTTGCTGTCTGATTGAAGGGTCTAAGTGTGAAAGTCTATGTTTGACACATTTCAGACCCGATAAAGCCTTGCCAACCACATCCGCTGTATGGTGACCTGTATACTGCTACAACACACAGTAATATGTGTGAGGAATTTCCTGTAACAACAAATCAATTGCCAAACTTATCCATGGTAATTACTCCTTTTAAAGGGCTATGTCTTCATGGAATGCTTATTGAAAAAGGTATTATACAGTATAAATCCTGTCTGTTTTAGCAGCTTGCCTTGCTCATACGAACATACGACCATACCAAATTTGCCAGCAGATAAAGACCTAGAGGTCTATCAAGTCTGCTCGAATGTGCAGCTAGCACCCCTTATTCTGCAGCTGCCCCTCCCTTCCACCCTTCCCCTTCATTAACCCTCCCCCCTTGTCCTGTCCCATCCTCGTTTGAAGCAGTCCACTGTTCTACTGCATACCACTTCAGCAGGTAACGCATTCCACCCAGCCACCACCCTCTCTGTAAAAAAGTGTCTCCTCATCTCCCTCCTGAACCTTTCTCGCTCCAGTCTCATATCATGGCCCCTGGTGGCCCTCCCCTCCCTTACTTTGAACAGTCCCTCTGTACCTGTCTTGTTTATTCCTTTCATGTATTTAAAGGTTTCAATCATGTCCCCCCTGTCTCTCCTCTCCTCCAGTGAGTACATGTTCAACTCCTTCAACCGCCTCTCGTATGATAAGTCCCCCAGACCCTTGATCATCTTTGTCGCCCTGCGCTGCACTCCCTCCAGTAACTTAATGTCCCTCTTCAGATACGGACGCCAGTACTGCACGCAGTACTCCAGGTGTGGTCTAACTAATGACCTATACAGTGGCAGAATCACCTCTTCCCTCCTCGAGGATATACCCCTTGCAATACAACCCAGCATTTTGTTGGCCTTTGCAGCTGCCTTCCTACACTGTGCCGAGTTGTTCATTGATCCTGTGATGAGCACACCCAGATCCTTCTCCTCCTCTGTCTGGGCTAGCTGCACTCCCCCTAGCTGGTAAGTCCTCCTTGGGTTCTTCATCCCAAAATGCATCACCTTGCACTTTTTTGGCATTAAAGCCCAGTTGCCAGGTGTCTGACCAGGTTTCAAGCTTTGCCAGATCATCCTGCAACCCCTGCCATCCCCCTAGGTCATCCACCACCACGCCAACCTTGGTATCATCAGCAAACAGACTGATCTTGCTCTTGATGTCCCATGATATGTCTGCAATGAATATCCCAAACAACACTGGTCCCAACACCGAGCCCTGTGGGACACCGCTCGTCACTGCCCTTGGGTGTGAGAGCTCCCCACCCACCACCACCCTCTGTTGCCTTCCCTGTAGCCAGTTTCCTACCCATCTCACCAGCATTGCACCTGCCCCTGTGCCTACTAACTTCCTTCCCAGCCTTCCATGTGGCACTGAGTCGAATGCCTTACTGAAGTCCAGATACAGGACATCCACTGCATGTCCCCTGTCCAGTTGCCTAGTTACCCAGTCATAGAACTCGACCAGGTTGGTTTGGCAGGATCGGCCACGTATGAAGCCATGCTGTCTGCTGTCCTGTAGTCCTTTGGCCTCTAGGAGGGCCACCAGCCTCTCCTTCAGGATAGTCTCCATTAGCTTACCCACGATGGATGTGAGGCTCACTGGTCTGTAGTTTCCCGGTTCATCCTTGGGGCCACTCTTGTGGAGGGGCACCACATGAGCCATCCTCCAGTCCTGAGGTACACACCCTGAATGTAGTGAGGCATTAAATAGGTCTGCCAAAGGTCCTGCAAGGATAGTGATATGTAAGATAATAAAAGCTTGTTTTGTAAATGTTATGTAATTTATGAGGTGTCAGTTTATTTGTCTGATCAAATTTAAAATGAAAAGGGAAAATGATTATAAACTACATTACACTATATTTAGAATTGAGCAAAGTTAAAAGGGAGTGGAGAGCTCTCATGTTGGGGTATCACTTTTGAATTAGGCTTGGTGATGGCTTGACCTCAATTCCTAGTGGACCGCACTCTACGCCAGTAATATGCATGCGGAATTCAACATAATCTGTAGTCTTTTGTCTAAATACTGGAAGCCCATGGTTGAATGAGTGTGAAAATGCTTTATTACTCTCTCGACTGTTTCTCAGGGGTGGGAGTTTCCTCTAGAAAGTACTTGAGGAGAACTGACCTGAGTAGTTTGGGAAAGCCAACATATCTGACCAATTGAATACGCTTTGGTGTTAATCACTACTCAAGTTAATCCCTTTCAGTTTAATACAGTATCCTAACAATCTGAAGAACAACAAGAATTAGAAAAAAAGAAAAGTTAGAGTAAACTATATAAAAGATGTTTCAAGAAAGTAACAAGTTACTTACTTTGCTTTTGTGTGCATGTTCCTTTGTTAAACGCTGTATAAATACAGCCAGCCACTGTAAACTGGTCTAGCAATTCTGGATGCAGATCAAACTGGCAGCTTTGTGTAAACCTTATTTGTGGACTATTTAGCAGCTGTAAGGAGAGATTGTTAGATTATTTATGAAACTTGTTTCATTTTGGGTGTCTATGGAATGCTATCAGCCAATGAGTTACTCTTTTTTGTATGACCATTCAGAAGAAAGGACTGCATTTGAACATGTTAATATCAGGCAAAGTAAAGCATTCATGAACCAATGGTTTTGTACAGCAGGATGCCATGGTTAATTTAGACACTCATTTTAACAGCTGTAAGTGCAGATATCCTGAACATTCCTTGGTTAGGTCTGTATAGTCAGTTTCCTTAACATCTAGTATGTAATCTATTTATGCAACTAGTAAGAGGATGAACTACAAAAAATGGTATGCATTTATGGCCTGCTGAGTGAAGGTATAATTTTCTAAAATTTTAAATGCAAGTGAAGACCAGACCTTCAGACTATGGCATGGGGACATCCCTGGTCCTGTTGATACTGATAAATAGAAATGTAATAATCTTTTATATAGAAACATAGAATTTGACAGCAGCTAAGGACCACTTAGCCCACCTAGTCTACCCATGTTCCCTAGCTACTGTCACACCGTAGACCCCAGTTGATCGTCGCCTTTACTCCCCCTTGATTCTAAGGTTCACTTATACCTATCCCATGCCTTCTTAAATCCATTATAGTTTTTGCTCCTACCACCTCATTGGGAAGGCTGTTCCAGGCATCTTCCACCCTTTCTTGAAGCAGTATTTCCATACATCGCCTCTGATTCTACTCCCCTCTAGCTTCATCACATGACCCCTTGATGCATCCTTTTCTCTGACAAAGGCTTCCCTCTTGAACCTTATTTATACCCTTGAGGTATTTGAGAGTCTCTATCATATCCCCCCTCTCCCTCTTTTCCTCCAGTCTTTTACATATTGAAGTCCTTCAGTCTCTCCTCATAGGGCTTTTGATGCAGACCCCACACCATTTTAGTTGCTTTCAACAAAAGGACTGTATAGTACTAAACAACCAAACTGTAAGTGTTTTTGTCTAATAATAAACATTTACTGTAAGCAAGTAAGGTATTTGTGCAATGTTATAGGAATTTTTCCATCAAGGATTCAATGCAAAACAGAAAAAGCTGTCTATGACATACTGTAGTGGCAGTGGATGCCTCTTTCTATGCCAGCAACCCAGGCTCACCCCCTCAAGCCTGGTGTGCCCTTGTGGACCAGCAGTATGAGGATCAGTCAATCTAGAGGATGTGCTCTTCCTCTGAAGTTGGTGGGTTGTGGTTTGCACTGTGATACTAAAACCTTTGCAACCATGGATGGCAGTAAAGTATGGGATTGCAGTGGGATGAGAGGATACAGATGTAGTGTATCTGGCATACTGCAATCATGGTATCCTTCAGTCTTTGAGCAAGCAGGCCTTACAGGGAGACAAATTGTGGGAAAAGGAGGACCCTGACTGGCAGTATGACACATTGACTTACCCCATGTCAAAATGGGCTACATCTATGCAGTCCATTGGTTTCACCTCAGAAACCTACTCTTTCCATTGTATGCAGCTGGACTCTGAAGTGATATGCCTGTCAAGGATCTGAAAAATTAGAAGTGGCAATAGAAGGCTGGATAGAAACATGGAAACATAAAACTTGATGGCAGATAAGGACTGCATGGCCCATCGAGACTGCCCATTTCTCCCTACCTACACTATTACCAGAGACTGTGCTCCATCTGTAGCACTTTGTCCCTCCCCATTCCTTTCCACTATGATTCTCTTGTGCTTGTCTCATGCATTCTTGAACCCCACCACTATTTTTACCCCGACCACCTCCACTGGAAGACTGTTCTAGGAATCCACCACTCTTTCTGTGAAGAAGTACTTTCTCACATCTCTCATAAATCTACCCCCTTCCAGCTTCATAGCATGTCCCCCAAAATACTTCCCTCTTGTATGTTCCTTACACCCCATTAGGTATTTCAAGGTCTCTATCATTTCTCCCTCTCATGCCTTTGTTCCAGGGTATACATATTGAGGCCCTTTAATCTTCCCTCATAGGAATTTTGATGCAAATCATGCACCATTTTAGTTGCCTTCCTCTGGAATGCCTCCACTCTGTATATGTCCTTCTGGAGATGTGGTCTCCAGAACTGGACACAGTACTCAAGGTGGGGTCTTACCAGCAATTGACACAGAGGCAACACCACCTCCCTCTTTTTGCCAGTGATACCCCTCCCTATGCAACCCAGCATCCCACTAGCCCTCCCTACTGCCTTGTTGTACTGCCTGACCACAATTAGATCATCTGACATGATTACCCTCAGGTCTCTTCCTGCTTGGTGGTCGTCAATACCACTCCACTCATTTTGTACTCTGGCCCTGGGTTTCTGTGCCCTAAGTGCACTATTTTCCACTTTTTTGCATTGAAACCCAGCTACCATACCCTTGACCACTCCTTGTTTTCTCATATCTCTGCTAATCCTTTCCATCCTCCTTGGAGTGTCCACCCTACTGCAGATTTTGGTGTCATCGGCAAAGAGGCAGACCTTTCTTTCCAGCTGCTCTGCAATGTTACTTATAAAGACATTAAGGAGGACCGGTCTCAGTACTGATCCCTAAGACACCCCGTTGATCACCCTGCCTTCCTCAGAGTGAACTCTGTTTACCATCACCCTCTGTTGCCTATCCTCTAACAATTTTCTTATCCAGTACACCACCTTTGGTCCCCACTCCTAAGCTACCTAGCTTGATTACTAGTCTCCTATGTGGAACAGTGTCAAGAGCCTTATTGAAATCTAGGTAGGCCATGTCCACTGTTCTACTGTAATCTAAATCATTTGTCACCCAAAGAATGCTATCAGATTTATTTGACATGACCTCCCCCCCGTGAAACCATACTGCCTTGGGTCCTCTAACCCACTGGATTCAGATATTCTGCAATACTTTCCTTCAGTAGTGATCTGATTAACTTTCTCACCATCAGTGTCAGGCTGACTGACCTATAATTGCCAGCCTTCTCTCTGCTACCACTTTTGTGTAGTGGGACTACATCCGGCCTCCTCCTATCCTCCAGAACCACTCCTGTTTCCTGTGAGTTGTTAAACAGAATTGTCAGAGGTGCAGAGGTACAGCCAGTATTTCCCTGAGCTCCCTCATTACCCTTGGATGCATCCCATCTGGCCCCATTGCTTTGCCCACCTTCAGATTAGCAAATGCCTTCAGTACTCTCACCTCCAAAAAAAGACTAGCGTTCATCTCCCTCCAAAACTTTTGTTACTTGTTTTTGGCCCCTCCTCTTCTCCTTCCTCTGTGAACACTGAACAAAAGATTTGTTCAGGATGTCTGCCTTTTCCTGGCCCCCCTCCACACAGTCCTCTATTCCCTTTTTAAGTTTACAGCCCAACCCTGATCTTCCTCTTTTCACTTACATACCTAAAAAATGTGTTGTCTCCATTTGTTACCTCCTGGGCTATTCTGTCTTCAGTTTGCACCATTGCAGTCCTTACTGCTCTCCCTGCTTCCCTTTATTTCCCCTGATACAATGATGATAAGCAGTACCTCAAGATTCAGGAGTGCATTGGAGGGCTCCTCATGTAGGAGTGGATTTGAAGGTTGTCAGAGTAGGTCCTAATCAAATAAAGTTTATGAATATACACTATAAAAAGAGTTGTTAAAAACAAACAATGCAAATCTGGACTGAGTTGAGTTGAAGATCTATCTAACTTTTGACAGTTGCAGGAACTGGTGTATAGCCTTTAGAAATTCATATATATTTGTATCAAGACCTTCATCTTCTTTTGCATAAGGCAGACCTTTTCCTCCTTTTGGTACAGTAGGTGGGGACCAAAATGTTGTACTAAACTCTTTTCTAGGCCATGTTAACTTTGAAAGGGTAAAATTCTGAAATGTTTTAGTATCTGACTTTATTTAAAATTGTGCACACCACGATAATCCAAAGTTGGTACATGATCTCATTTTCATGAGAGACCTGGAGAAAGTATGCAGGAAAGTTACAATACAATATAGAAAACTGAAATATAAATTCAATAGTATATATAAAAACACTAATCCACCTATATTTTTATTTACCTATATTTATGACAGACGTAATTGCAAGAGCTAACTGATAGTTTAACAAATGCATATTATTCAAAAAAGATATGGACTCCTTTGCTTGGTTGATACATAGCAGCTGGAAAACACTGACAAAGATTTTTCTATTCACTTTCTCTGTCACAAAAAATAGCTCAGATTGGATTACTAGTTTAGTCCAAAAGGTTTGGTGCTGGGGTACAGGATGTTAAGAGCCTTTGCATTGCCATTTCTGATACTGTTTAGTAATGCTCCATCTGAGTTTTGCTACAGCAACCTCAGCACCACACAAACACACACACCCAAATCTTCCATTGGAAATGTAATAATGTTATCTTTGGGCAAAGAAATGTAACATTGCCTTATCTATTACAGATTTTTTTAATGAAATACTTTGGATGACATGTCCTCCTTGGAAGTAAACTGGGAATCCTGTAAACATGCATTGTTGAACTGAATAGTATTGGGGCCTATAATAATCAAAAGAAGCTGCAACATGCCATCCAGCTTCGACCAAACTTAATGGATTTGGAGGGAGAAATGAGCCTCTAATCGGTATGATGATATGTGATGGGACTGTAGTGATGCCAAATTGGTCCATAATGAAAACCTCCACTAAACTATTGAATTTCAGTAGCTGCTTGTCAAACTGAATTACCAATCTATTGGTGAGTAGGCTTCCAAAATTCTAGTTTGCCATCTTCATGTCCATCTGAGTTTTATCAAATTACCCATATTTACAACCTTTCCCAAAAGAACATTACAGTACTGTAGGCTCATGTGAAATTAATCAAATATTTTTCTCATATAATCAGGCCATTTATAGTATCATGACATGATTTCTACTCCTGAATTATAGGATTATATCAATTCTGTAACTCTTCCTTATTTTTTCATAAATTATATTTTGGCCTTCAATTCTCCTCTTAATGAATTTCAACTTTTCATTTCATACAGCTTTAATTTTTCGCCTCCGTTCACTTAGTCCTCGGGGCTGGGGGCATACTGCCATTGTTATCACCCAAACTTAGGCTGCCACTAGCCCCCACCTACCCAGATTAAAGTCGGGATCTACAGCATTGGGCCTGAGATTGTTATTGGTTGTCATTATAATGATGGCATGGTTTTTACACCTTTTTGTTCCCTTTCACCTTCCTGATATCAGGCCATGTCTACCATTGGCCTCACATGTTGCAGTGCAATTGTATGCTGGTGTCACTCCTTTCAATGGAGTAGGCTCCCCAGACCACTGCCAGGGTCCACTGTGACAGCGGAATGAGGATATCTCTCTCCCCATGTTGGCTCACACTGCACTCAACACTGCAGCACCCCCCAACCCTTATCAACACAATCATGGCTCCCCGAGTCAGCTCCCAAACCTGGGTGGCTGACATATAACTGAATCTATACTTTAAATTGGATTGGCCCTTAAATCCATAGAAGAAGACAAAGCTCCATTATTAGATGGATTGTCTCCCAATTTTTGTGTTATGTTTGCAGAGTTGCTGGCCCCCTTTGATTGGGCTTTTGAAGAAGCTCTGTCTATGGATGCTGTAACACAGTCTGCTAATGGTCATTATTTGCTGTACTCCTGAAGCCAAGTAAGGACCACCATTTCTGTAAAAAGATCACACTGTCACATCCTCAATGCTAAATACTGGCCTGGATACTAGCCACTAGTCCTCACCATGTGATGTGCAAACCCATAATAAGAGCTATTCTACAGGGCAAGGGGATGGATTGGTTGCACACCAAGTGGAGTTAATGTCAAGGAGATATATACTAGATAATTCCTGGATAACAGCACATGTGCTTGAAGTTGCTCAACAGTTTTCTTCCCCTACACTTTTCTGGGTCTGGTTGCTTAAAAGGCAATTGACTGCATATAGTGACCACATCTTTTTCCTCTAGTCTGTATTCTCTTAGTTGGACTGCTTTATACTTTCTCAAGGGTCATTTTTTGTCCTTAATGGTCTCCTTTCAGACTTTTTTAGTTACTGTCACCTAACAGGTATGCCCTTTGTCTCCTGTATTGATTAATTTAGCTCTGAAACCTTTGCTCCTTTAAATCATTTGCATCTAAGCACTGGCACACTTTGGGAATTGTGGACCTGGAAGTTAGTACTATTCAGGCCCAAGCTGTGCTGTCTACTTATGTAGTTCAGTTTAAGGCAATAACTTACATTTTCTTTTTAACATGATTTGTTTATATAGGGAGGTTCCGTCCCTACCACTCCCCCATAAGTTAAACGTATATTTAAAATGGGGTGTATAGAAGGCAGAGTCCCTGACAAACAAACCAGATCATGTTTACAAAGAAAGAGTAAGTGATCCCTCACAGAGTGTGAGCTTAAGTAATAGTTACTTCTGGACCTGTGATTCTCTAGTTACTGTATGGCCCAGTTTTTTGCGTAATTTAGGTGGGGGTATGTTTACAAGTGCACAGCATAGGCTGCTGACTTATTGGTATCATTAGAGAGCCTTTGCCTTTCTGTTTTCCTATCCTAAGGGAAATTGGAGATTGCAACACACTCGTTGGCTATAAACTGAAATTAGTCCATCCAGCTTGTGCTGCTTGTCCCTTTTGGCACATTCTTTGTAACACGAGGTCTCAGAGGAATAAGACAGCAGTTATGGAGAGCTTCATTGCAGATTCCTCAGCAGACCTCATCTGCATCATTTTTTTATTTTTTTTTATTTTAGTCTTTGGTAACCGGGTAAGGCCCACTAGGTACAAGTGCCTGTTTTCAGGGGTGACCTGGGAGCACTGGGTGGTTAAGTGACTTGCTCAGAGTCACACAGTGTGCAAGTGGAGGTTGTGAGAATCAAACTCGGGTCTGGTCTGCTAGATGTACCAAGCTCATTCATACCTTGTTCCTCTAACCTCTAGGCTATACTGCCAGCCCTGATAGAAACCTGGTTGGGTGATGATGCTGGCCCTGTGCTGGGGGCATCTGTTTCTCCCTGGTTTTTTTTTGGTGCATTGCCCAAGGAAGGATGGCAGAGGGGTCTGGGTGGGCATCTGTTTTAGATCCACCCTGGGACTCACTGCACTCCCAGTGAGAGCATTCAGTTCCTTTGAATTTGTGATAGCCAGATGTATTTCGGGTGTCAATGGCAGGATCGCATTCTCATCTAACAGCCTCTGGGCAGTTGGAATGTTTTCCCGCAGGAGCTTGTGGACTTCATTGATGAATAGATGTTAGATGCCCCCAGGTTATTGATGATGGGGGACTTTAACACATGGGTCAATAATGAACCCTCGTGTTTTGGACAAGGGCTCCTCAATTTGATGTTTTCTTTGGGGTTGACACAAACAGAGGTGGGTGAACTGAAAAAAATTTGCTACATGGAGTAATCCATGAATTTTACCCGTTTTACATAGTGAAATGTTAAATTTCACCTGTGGAATGGCAAATATTTTGCCTTGGAAAGTGAAATTTCACTTTCCAAGGCGAAATTTGACTTTTAGAGGTGAAATTTTGCCTTCCAAGGTGAAATTTCACTTTTATGCAGGCAAAATTTTGTCTTCCACAGGTGAAATTTCGCCTTGGTAAAAAGGGGCTACAACAGGAGAAATTTGCGGATTACTCTGTGTGGCAAAATCGGCTACTTTGCCGCAACTTTGCCGGTGAAATTTAAATTTGCTACATCTCTAAACACAAGCAGTTACCTCTGAAACACATCAGCATAGTCACACACTGGATCTGATTTTCTCACTGGGACTTGACATCAGTGCAGTCAAGGTTGATACAGTTGCTTGGTTGGGTCATCATGCAGTTGAGTTCCAGCGTGGGGTCCTGTCTCTTACTACCCCTTCTGTGGAGATTATCTGGTGCTGCCCTAAACATAAATTGGAGCCTCACAAACTCCAGGAGGTGCTGGATATCTCAGGTTTGCTACTAGCCTGTGCTCAAGGTCCAGAGGCAGCCATGGAGTGCTATAACATGGCACTTATGAATGCCCTGGACTCTATGGCACCTTTCCACATTCGGCCCTTGAACTCCCACTATGGTTCACCATGGTACTGTGCTGAGCTGTGGTGGTTGAAGACTGAGGTGCAAAGGTTGGAGCATTCCTGGAGAAGATCCAGATCTATGGAAGACAGACTGGCATTGAGAATTCATTATACTGAATATCAATAGGTGATTGGCCTGTAAAATGACAGAATTTCTGTCACAGTCAGTTGCTGCAGCAAAGAATTGACCAGTCCAGCTCTTTCATACTGTAGACAGATGGTTAAATCCTTCCTGTCTGCAGTCCACGAGAGCTATTATCACAGAAACGTGTGAGGATTTTGAACATTTCTTTGATGACAAGGTGTCAGTCATTAGATCAGGTAATTCTTCTAGCAGTCTGTCTTGGACTGGGAGTGGTCACAACTATGGTGGCATAGACCTGCCTGCCTGGGTTGAGTTTCAACTGATGTCTGAGGCCAAGGACCTCTGAGTGGTTTTCTGTTTGCATCCCACCAACTGTGAACTGGACCCGCATCCAACGTGGTTGATTCTCAGCTGCACTGAGTTCTTAGGTCCAGTTTTTGCTGAGATCATGAATGGGTCCTTGAGGGAAGGTATCTTTCCCTTGGTTCTGAAGATGGCCATGTTCAGACCCCTTCAGAAAAAAACTTCTTTGGACCCTGACATTCTAGAGAAATACAGGGTGGTCTCTAACCTTCCTTTTTTAGGGAATGTTATTGAGAAGGTGGTGGTTGAGCAACTGATAGATCACCCGGCATCTCTATCTATGAACCTCTCCAGTCTGGTTTTAGGCCTTGTCACAAAACAAAGATGGCTCTTGATGGGGTGGCTCATGATCTTCTCAATGCGAGGGACTGAGGGCTACCTTCAATCTTAGTGTTCTTGGACCTTTCATTGGCATTTGACGCAGTGGATCATGGGGTGATGTTGGATAACCTGAGGAATTATGTGGGCCTCACTGGCACAGTTTTGTGCTGGTTTGGCTCTTACTTGACTGGGAGGATGCAGTAGGTGGTCCTGGAGGAACTTTACCTTGGAGCCACCCTTGTTTTCCTGTGGTGTTCCTCAAGGATCAATCCTTGCTTCCATTTTATCATCTGTGTATATATACTGCTACTAGAGGAGATCATAAGATGGTGCAACATGGCTTTTCACTGCTATGCAGATGCTACTCAGTTGTACCTATCTTGTGCCGCTGATGACACATCTGCGTCTGTGGTGCTGAGCCACTGTTTGGCTAAGAGTAATGTCTGGATGGCTTCAAACTGGTTATGTCTTAACCCAGGCAAAACAGAGGTCATGGTTACTGAACCAAGTCAGCGGGGCTTTTCTGGGAGGAGGGATATGGCTCTCCCAATATTAAGCAGCCATTCCCTCATAGCAGCTAGTGCAGTTAGGGACCTGGGGGTCATTTTAGATGACAGATTGACATTTGAATGGCAGGTGTCTTCTGTGGTCTGATCTGGCTTCTTTCACCTCTGGAATATTGCCAGGATCCAGCCATATGTAGCTCAGGATGACCTGGCAATGATTAGCCATGCTTCCATCACCACTAGACTGGACTACTATAATGCTCAGTACCTAGGGTTGTCTGGAGGTTTGATGCATTGACAGCAGCTAGTCCAAAATGCTACAGCATGTATGTTGGTGGGTTCTTCACTGGGGGACCACATCACACTGGTCTTGTGCACCCTGCACTGGCTGCATTTGTGTTCGTGCATCACCTTCAAGATTTTCTTATTGACATACATGGCCCTTCATGGTTTGGGACTGTACTATGTAAAAGAGCTCCTGATTCCATATTTCCCAGTCTGCCCTCTCTGCTCCACCAGTGCTGGTTTTTGGCTGTCCCTCTGGCTAGCCTTAGATCATCTGTTATAGAGCCTTCAAAATGGCAGCCTCTACTGTATTTTATCTAATTCACTTCCTTATTGCATTCATTCTGCCAACACGGTGGAGGCCTTTAAAGCCTCTTTGAAAACTTTTCTGTTTGATCAGGCTCTTAATATGACATAATCCAATTCTATTTTAATTACTGTTTAATATGGTAGTATATTTAGATCGTGATTGGTATTTTAACTTTGTAAAGCACTCAGAGCCCTCACTGGATTGCTTGCTATATAAATAAATTTGCCTTGCCTTGCCTTACCTTATGGTTATGTCCTTTTATCATCATTGTTGTCATAGTCATGAGGAGTTGGGTTTAAGTTGGGCATCATAGCTGGTTCCATCTTTTGGGCATTAGGTTATATTGCACCAGTACAGCAAGATATACTAGTTTACCATGATTAATAAAGGACAAATTCCATTTTTCAGATGTCTGCAATGCCAAAATCAGTTTTTACTGGTGTTCTATCCTTGTACCTTTTTGGTATGTGTACAAATAGTCAGAATTAAGGAAGGATATGTGTATATTGAATTAAATAAAGCAAAATGAAAACAGTACAGGAAAGAATTTATAGAAAAATACAATTTCTGAAGAGTCACTGATCTAGTAAAACAATGGCAAATTCCATGAAATGGTTTGTTTTCACAAGTGTATAGAAAGACCAGATTCTGGAATTTTACCTGATGTTCTGGTAAAAACCAAAAATCAGTGTCCTTGGTAAGATGGCTAATGTAAGTCTTAACAAACTGTATTAAAATGGATATGTGTGTCAAGGTTGAGATTTTAAGATTTAAAGGAAAATGAATTACAAACAATCAAATAGTCCAAACAGTTTCACAAACTTTCATAAGTAAGTGAACTGCAAGATTTTAAGGCCCTGTAAGTTTTAAAACTAAATAATGCAATGTCATCAATGTTGCCAGGTTCATAGACTCTAAAAAGGGGGCTAGTGTGTGTCAGCATTCTAATCTCTTCCTTCAAGGGTGCCAAATTTAGAAACAATCTACAATTTCAAAATATCATCAGAACATAATGTTGAATTTCATGAGTTCTTGTGATCATTTTATGGAAGCCATATCCATATATTTTGCCCAGTCATAAACCTATCCTGTAATGGAGGAGGAAGGAAAAGGCTAGGTAGAGTGATAGGGTAGTATTTATAGGAGACTCCGTGTTAAAGGTAACAAATGAGATAGCAGGATATTGCATGTACTGTATATGAAATAAGGAGATTTTAACACATGCAGTACAATTCAAATGAGTACAACCCATTGATAAGCACTGTAGCTACAGTAGCAGGAGAATCTGACTGTTGTCTGCTTTGGCAGAAATGACACAGGGTGAACAAGACCTGTGGAAAAGATAAGATTTTTTATAGATCTGGCTGTTTCTAAAGGGAAAGGTATCCAGAGTGAACATATTGACATTAGAAGTAAGACCGAGAAAGTTTGGTTAAAAGTTGACTGTTTGTTTTTTTCTCACCCTGAAAGTTAAGCTAAGGCTTTGACTGCTATATAGCTCGAATGAATATTAACTTCAAGTTTTCTTTTTATTACTGTCCGATTTCCCTCTAGTGCTGTACCAATGGAATAGATACTCATCATCCCATCATAATGTAATGCTATTTCTCAGTTGCTTATTGTACCTTTTCAGATATTGTGCATCCCATACACTATGATTAAATACTATAATTAAAAAGTTAAAGAAAAGATTGTCATGTTCCCAGGGCCTATGAGGAATAACTGTGGAAAATTAAGCAAGCTAACTCTTGTTAAGAACAACAAATAGGATGAAAACTGCACCTCAGTATTAACAGGGGGGCTACAGGACTCAGGCTGGCTAACCCCTGGAAAACACTAAGAAACAAACTGGTGCTGCACTCCTGAGTGGCAAAAAAGTTGGAGGGACATGAAAGCTCCACATAAAGACTGCTTTTCGGGGAGTCACGTGATGCAGCCTAGCGCTTAGCAGCTCAATTGCCTAGCTCCAGCTAAATCTATTTAAAAGTCTGTTTCAATTAATACACTTGTGACCTGCTTCAAACGAGACATCAACCCAACTCTGCAAACCATTGGAGATCCAGAGAAGAGCCTGACAGTGGAAATTTGGTGCAATGGATGTGGAGATGATAACTGTACCACCCAAACATACTCCACCACCAATGCCGGAGGAAACTAGCAAGAAATCCAAGGCCCAAGTCTCCTCGAGTGGGTGCGTTCCTACTGCTACCATGCCAGAGACCAACATATTGACTGTAGAAAGATTTCTTGCTGAATTCCAGCCATTCCAAAAGGAGCTGAGATCACTAACTGCTGAATTTAAAACTATGGCTGTCGCACTCGAAGACCTTTCCAAATGCATAGGCGATAATGAAGTTAGAGTTATTTCATTAAAGAAAAAGATGGATAAAGTCGATCCTGAATTAGCTGCTGCTCACCAGAAACTGGCTCGGCTCGAGTCCAGAGTAGAAGACCTGGAGGGTAGGAACCAAAGAAACAATGCAGTTATTATCAGGCTCCCCGGAAAAGAAGAAGGCTTCGACCCGATACTATTTGTGCAGAAATTTGTGGTGAAATTAATGGGGCCATCTCCATTTGGACCTGACTACATAACTGAGAGGGCACACAGGGCTTTGCGACTCATACCAGCAATGGGTGCAGCCCCCCACCCACTAATCTTTAATTTCCTCAACTATCTGGAAAGGCAACACTTCCTTGGCAAAATCAGGGTGCATCAGGAAACACAGTGGGAAGGAAAAAAATACGAGTAGCCCAAGATCTCCCAGTTACTGTGCACCAAAGAAGGGCCTTGTTCAACCCCATAGTAACTAAATTAATTGCAGCAGGCATTAAATACAGGCTGAGATACCCAGCATGTCTGCAGATCTGCTTATCTGTAACTTGGTGCACATTTGAAGAAGTAGATACTGCGATGATTGAATTGAAAAAAGCTTTGTCCAACTTGTTCAAGGTCCGCTGACCTCCAGAAGCATTAGGCAGATCTATGGCAGTGGTTTCAATTTGTTGTTCAAGGACTGGCTCTGACTTGATTTCCAATGACCCCTTTACTAAGTGACACAAATTCATTATGTTAATCACTGCGATTCATTCTATGCTCGCGCCCCCTCCCTTATATGGGTGTCCCATTGTTGCCAGAGGCCACCATCTGTGTGGGACCCTTTTCAAGATTCACTCACAGCCGTGGCAGGAAATCCATCAAATGTGATGAAAAGTGTTAAGTAAGTGGGCATTGAAAGAGGGGAGTATAGTAGATCTGTATGGGGAGTGGAACTGTGCTATACATGCTTTTATCGGATAATCAAGGTCACAATAGTGGACTGGTAGTTTGGCTTACAGTGATTGGATTTGCACCCAGTGCACTGCTCGATTAATACTGAGGGAATGGTTTTCTTGCACCAGGTACACCTGATGAGCACACACCATGGACTTCTAACTGAGTTTGGGTCAGTTTGTTGAATATTTGCTTTACGAGTGCTGGAAACTTTGCTGTCACCCATATGTTCCTGAAAGGGAGCCTATGTACTCAACCCCATCTGGCAAGTGATGGGTAAACCTTAGATTTTTGAACTTACAGACAGTTTAGTTGGGACCCTTTTACTCAACTGGAACTAGTTCTCCTTGCCAGATGTAGATGGTTTGTACTACAGCATTTAAAAGGAAATATTGGCTAACCCCATCAAGTTCAGTGTGTTATACCAATGGGGCGCTATATTGTAGAGCTGGTTGGGTTAAAATGTTAAATCATTTATTTGACTGTCTTCTTTTTCATAGTCTTTGTTAGATCCATAAAGGGAATCTTAGTTTATTGAAGTTGATAGCTGTTGTCAAATAATCATAATCTTGTATAATTGGGTAAGGAGATTCTAGTTGGTGTTCATAATATTAGGTGTTTTATTTATTAGAGTGGGTATGTTTTATGGACAACATGTTTAGGAGATGCAGCTGAAGCAAGATGGTCTACAAGCAGGAAGCCTGTTCATCATGGACCATAGCGTATATAAGTTGGATGGGGAGGGGCTTATTATGTTCTATTATACCTATTAGTATTAATTATCAGTTTCATGGGGGGGTTAAAGGTCATAGAGTTATTTGTTGCTACAACATATTACTCCTATTTCCGTATAAACCTTGGCGTAAAAGGTTGGGAGTGGGTGGCTAAGGGGGAGGGGCAAATACTTTCCCTGGCATTGGAGAGTGTGTTGATCAAGAAAGGTGTACTTTCCAGGTATTATTGTATCAAAGTAGTTTGGCTTACTGACAAAAATCGCTAATCACTTCAATATTATCACTTAGAATGTTCGTGGTACCAGGAACAGAACAAATAGATGTAAAATACGTAAACATCTCCTGCAATTGAAAGGAGACATCTCCCTGTTGCAAGAGACTCATTTGCTAGATTCAGAGGCCGGGCAATTCAGGATACAATTTGTGGGACAAGTTTTTACAGCCAGGGACAGTACACAGAGTAGGGGGGTTGTGATATTAATATCAAGGAAAGTCCCCTTTATATGTTTGCAATGTATACAAGATCCAAAAGTCAGATTTCTGTTTATTAGAGGAACTATTGATAGAGTGGAAATTTTACTGGGTAGTATATCTGGTCCAAATTTGGACACCCCTTCTTTTTTATGGAATTGACCTCCACATTAGCTCGCTTTATTTCCCTGCCTATTTTTATAGCAGGGGACTGGAACATGCCATTTGCTCCTGATCAAGATAAATCTAATAGAAGGCAAGCAGAACTGTGTCCGGCTCAGTGGGCAATATGGGACTAAACAGACCATCTAAGCCTATGTGACCCATGGCAGACATTACATCTGGATACCAGGGAGTACACATTCAAGTCCATGGTCCATGGCTCCTCTTCCTGTATAGAGTATTTTCTCACCAGCCAAACCCTCTTGAAAGGGGTCCTACACTGTGGGATATCTCTAGGCATTATATCAGACCACTCCCTAGTAGAATGCAGGATTGCATTCTTCCCCTTTTATCCAAAAGAGTCCATCTGGAAAATTAACAACCAACTTTTAAAAGAAACCTGGGTGGTCAATAGATAGCTAAATGTATAGAAGAATTCACTGCTGATAACCTAGACTCGACAGGTAAGTCTGACGTGAGTGGGGGGGGCATTAAAATGTTATATTAGAGGTGAGTTGATTTAGATAGCTACAGCCAGGAAGCATAAAAGGGACAAGCATGCCCTCACACTATTAGAGCAAATTAGGGTGATGGAGTCCCATCTTTTTCCTACCACCAGGGACGAGGAACATCAGGAACTCCTCAAGCTCTGGGAACATTACAGCGAGCTTCTCTGTGAAAAGCCAAAATGGCTATATTACAAGCTTGTGCATCCTTTGTGGACCAGGGAGAGAAGGCTGAGTGGTTACTAGCCCTTAGGGTAAAAAACAGGAAGCTTCCAGGATTATAAATTCAATTAGATCAACAGTTGATAGCTCCCTTAAGACTAGCCCAAAAGACATTGCACGGGAGTTCGAACTTTATTACAGGGAACTTTATAGCCCAATGCCCAGCCCCAACCCCTCTGCATCACTTATTGACGAGTACCTCTCAGCGTTACCACTTCCCACTCTAGCAGAGCCACAGAGGGTTTCGCTGGAGAACCCATTCACCAAGGCTGAGATACTCAGGGTGATAAGAACCTTGCCATTGAATAAATCCCCAGGACCGGATGGGTTCTCACCCATTTTTACAAAGTGTTTGCAACTGAATTATCCCCCTGGCTACTTAAATTGTTCCAACATATAATTTTCTTGGGGTACCTCAGGAGAGAGAATCCAGAAGTATAATATAAGTGCAGTCTTAAGTTTCAAAGTTTTTCAATTGTGACATATGCTGATAGGCACTCTGAAGTCACCCTTTGAGCCTATACAAGCTGGTAAATTTATGCAGATACTCAAGCCATTAGCACTTTTACCTCATGCGGTTCCCAAAATCTACACTAGTTTGTATGATAGGGCTTTCCCCAAGGTGGATGGTGTTCCTGTCTATTTGGCCGTACAGTACCCAACAGGAGGTACTGACTGGAATTAAATCTGGAAAAACTGCCACCCATATATAACACAGGACAGGTTGAGAGTCATGCAGTTTCAGATAGCGAATGATATTTACCTGACACCAGTTAAGTTGCTTAAAATGGGTAAAGCCCCTTCATCTCAATGTGTGAGATGCCAGCAAGAGTAGGGCACACTTTTCCACATATTCTGGGATTGTCCCAAAGTTGCCACATTGTGGGCTCTCATTAAAAACAAAGCTGACCCACTGCTGGGTACATATGTCTAGTTGGGGAATATAGCAATACTCAGGTAAAGGAGCGTAGATGTTATATGGCCATAATTGCTCTATCAGTTAAAAAGCTTGTCCTCTGACATTGGTTAGATAGGGAATATATATCTTATGTGGAATGGTTGCAAGAGTTACTCCTTAATCTCTGCATGGAGAAGATGATAGACAGTTTGCATAGTTGTGCTGATAGGTTCGAAATAATTGGGGCAGATTGTACACTTTATATGTTTAAATAAGTATATTACTTATCTGGAATTTCCAGGTCCCTTGAACTTTTTGGGTGACACCATTTAGATGCCGGAGAGGGGAGGGTTGGAAGGGCTGGTAAGGGAAGGTGGGGATTGTTGCATTACCTGTTAATGTCACGTTCATTTTGTTATTGTATATAATCTGAAAATTTAATAAAGTGGTTTCAATTTAAAAAAAAGACTGCTTTTCATTATTTTACATGGTGAAACAGTGAAACATACAGTGCTCCAACTCAGGCCAGTCACCTGGGAGGTATAGCCCCAGCGCTTCGCCACTCAAGTCTTCATCGGGGCAGGGTTCTAAAGACTGCCAATGATACTTATACAGCCAAAATAGTGACATTACTGATTACATCATAATGTGCTAACAATTCATTAGTGAAACATATACCAAAAGATAATTGTCAATAATACTGACAACATGCTACTAGGCAAATGTTGATCATACAAAGGACTGATTAGATAGGCAGAAGAAGACAGAGAAAGGGAACCCATTTCAGGATAAACACAGCAATCACCCATAATTTGTTCTGTTCCTCCTGGTAGCCCTGGGGATCTACTAAAATGTTATAACTCTGATTAGGGTGAGTACAAGGAAGAGTGTAGAGGGGTATTACATCTAGTTCATATTTTTCCTGTAAATGAATGAGAAGAAAAGGAAAGGTTTAGACAATGAATAAACAATTTAATAGATATAAAGGTCTTACGTAGAATCTAATTTCATTCTAGGTTACACCCAAAATTTCATAGGAACAGCTTTAAATCCCACATTTCATTCAGTGTCCTAGGGTTGACAGTGTCTAGTTGAAAAATCCACAGGCTTTCCCTTCTGAGCAGCATTTTGATGCTCCCCCTCCCACCTCCAGGTGGTTTGACACATTCAAGTCCCATAAACTTAAGGGATCTTGGATCTGAATTGTGGTGTTCTGCGAAATGTCTACCAACTGAACTGTCAATCTTTTTATTTATAATGATGTGGACATGTTTCTGTATATGTTCCTCGAATATTCTTACTGTACTGCCAGTGTAGGACAGTCCACAGCCAGACCACAAAACATAAACCAGAAAAGTGGTTCTGCATGAAATGAACTCTCTGATTTCAGACGGCATGGAATTCAAAGGGTGTACAAATGTCCTACCTGGCACCATGTAGTTTCATATATTGCAATTAAAGCACTTATGACAACCATAAAGTTTATTTGGTAACCAGGTGTGTGGGGCTTGACCATGCCTGGAGAACTGATTATGTACTAGTCTATCTTTAATGTATTTGCCCCTTCTAAAAGTGACTCTAGGGTGATCACCTGTAACTCTCTTAAGGGCTGGGTCAGTGAGTACTATAGGCCAGTTCTTCCAAATTATGTTGCCTATTCTACCTGTTAAATGATTGCAATCTGTTACAAAAGTGACCCTCCCATGATGGTCATTTTGTCTATTTCTAGTGTTATTAACAGAGTCATTCTCTAAGAGGTAATTTTGTTATTTGGCTCTGACTTCTGCTTGTGCTCTAACACACTCTCCTCATAACCCCTATTCAAAAATCTTTGTTTCAGTTCTGATGCCTGCTTATCAAAGTCTGCATCGTCTGTACAGTTGCAACATATGCGCAAGAATTGACTATAAGGAAAAGCTATTTTTAGAGACACAGGATGTGCACTTTGGCACCTAAGTAAAGCACTGGTTGCAGTGGGCCTCATTCCAAGATGGCCGGTGTAACTCACACGCAGTTGTGAGTTATGCCAGTTGCCACTATGCCATGGACCCTACACTGCATTTCAGAAGTGACAGTTGCAACTTGCAAGATACTGCATGGCGTATAGATGACACAGGTCGCATCTTGCAGTGAGCATCAGGCGGCCCCCCTGGAGCCTCCCCACTCTGGACCACTGCAGAACACAGCAGGGGTCATGGGGGGCAAAGACAGATGGCACAGGCATCCGTGGGGCGCTACTGCCATGGAACCCCGGGGGTCTCTCATGGTCGGAGGTTTGGGGGGTGGGGTGGTGCTAGTGGGGGCCAGGGGGACAGCATGGCATTGTTGACACAGTGCTGCAAGGCTGCATTTGATGGTGCCAGCCATCAGATGCCAGTTATGACAGCTCCGAGCTGTCGGAAGTCAGCTACACCACTATGTTTTCCGGAATCGAAATTGCGGGTTGCGACAACTGGCCTTCTGGAATTGGGCTAAGTTGCTGTCACAACCCGCAGTTGTACCAGGCATTGCAGGCTGCAGTATATGTGTGGTCATATCTTCTGATTGCTGCAGCCTGCAAATGCCATGGCATAGGTGCCCTCCTGGAATAGCAATGGGCATATCGCATGGCGTAAGTCGCGGGATACGCCATGGGGATTGGCATATCCCACCTTACACAGGCATAGCCCATCTTGGAATCAGGCCCAGTGTATTTTCTAAAGCCTTTTGGTGTAATTCTCTGCCTTTCAGAATCTTCTGTCAGTATAACATCTGTGCCTGTATATCAGTTTTGATTTTATGGCAATTCATTCAACATACTGTATTATAATAAATGGCTGTCAATTTTTACTATGGGCCAAGCCAGTTATTACACCACTCACACACTCACTCAGGTCTAGCTACAGTCTTGAGTGCTTTGTCCTGTGACACAGCAGTTTTTTCTCTAATCAAAGCATCTGTGACAGAACCGTACTTTGGTTCAGTATTTTAGCACTGCGAACTGGAGCCATTACCCCTCTGTTACATCTGAGTGCTTCCCTTTTTACCGGCCAAATTGTTGTCCTTCTCCCTCCCTCCTCTCTCTGACTGGATCTAAATGTAGACATGCTCAGGTGCATCACGGGCGGCTCACTGGTTCAAGTTCAAGTTCAAGTTGATGTTTCTTGGAGGATTAATCAATGCACCTAGGCTCATTTCCAATAGCATCCTAGATAACGTAAAACAGTGCATATAGAAATCATAATAAATAAACATATCACTTCAGTTACAGTGTTATGATTACAATGTTATGATTTGATCAGCTGCACAACCACATGGATGAATGGTGTGACTGGATGGTAAAACATATAGAAAACAAGAAACAGAATTTAACAGCAGATATGGACTGCTTGGCGCACCCAATCTGCCCATTTTTCCCTGCCTATCTTATCCTGTCACTGCAGATCCTACTTGATCTCTGACTCCTCCCCCCTTGCTTCCCAGCTAAGATTCCCTTGTACCTATCCCATGCATGCTTAAAGCTCACCACTGTTTTCACTCCAGCAGCTCTGCTGGAAGACTGTTCCAGGCATCCACCACTCTTTCAGTAACACATCTCTCCTACATTTCCCCCTTTCAGATTCATTTCATTTCGCTTTGTCTTTGTGCATCTTTTCCTCTGAAAAACACTCCCCTCCTGTACCTTATTTAGCCATGTGAGGTATTTATGGGCTTCTATATGTAACCCCTTCTCTCTTCCAGGGTGTAAATATTGAGGTCCTTTAGTCTTTCCTCATAGGACGTCTGATGCAGCCCCTGCACCATTTTAGTTGACCTCCTCTGGATAGCTCCACCATGTCGATGTCCTTTCTGAGATGTAGTCTCCAGAACTGGACACAGTACTCTAGATGGGGTCTCACCTGTGAGCCATAAATTGTCAACACAACCTCATTCTTTCGCTGGTGATACCCCTCCCTATGCATCCCAGCATTCAACTGGCCCTACATCCCAGCATGTTACACTGTCTTGCCACCTTGAGGTGATTAGAAATGATTACCCCTTGGTCCCTTCCCAGTTTGTTGACCGTCAAGACTCTTCTCCCATTCTGTACTCTGCCTCTGGGTCTCTGTGCCCCAGGTACATGATGTTGTACTTTTTTGCATTGAAACCCAGCTGCCACACCTTGGACCACTCTTCAAGTTATCTTGGGTCTCTGTACATTCTTTCCACCCTCTCTGAAATGTTTAGCCTATTCAGATTTTCATGTCATCTGAAAAGAGCCATACAATAAACTGCTAACTCTGTAGGGGAACAGGCTCTCAGTGACAGTGTGTCAGTTTAGGATGTCGGTAGTGAGGGACAAACCTGAGGGTGCTGGGTGCATCACAGTGAAATTAAGTGGCAGAGCTGAGACAAACATGAAAGTGAACAAGTTACTGCAAGGTGTGAATGCTGCTAGTTTCAGAAGGGAAAAAGTCTTTCTTTTTCTAATTTCTGTACTTTTCTGGCTATGATTCTGATTAGTTTCCTGGCTGTGATTAATTTAGTGCACATGTGCTTCATTACATATAATGGGAGAGGACAGTGAGTAACAGGGGGTAGACAAACAAAACACAGAGCCAGAAACAGGAAAAAAATTGATGGACAGAGATTATATAAAATAAAACATGAGGTAGTGTGGCTACTCAAATTTAATACATGCCCTTTGTGTGTGATGCTTAAATAAACCTCTTAAGCTTCGCTCCTGGGGATTATGTAGCATCATACACCTTGGGTATGTATTAAATTCTCGTAACACACACTACACCATGATTATTCTATATATCTTAGATATGTACACTAAATTGTGTGGCTGTTCTGTCTATGTTGATAAATTGTAATAGACTTTAAGTTTAAAAAAAGAAATTCATGGCTGCCCGATGACTGTGTGGTAGTATGTCATTCTACCATACCTGAGACCTACAGTAGGTTCAGTAATAAGCTGATGTTGCTGACAAATGGTGCATCATACTATGGAGCACCTACCCCCTGACTGACAGTACAAGCACTATGTGCTCCAAAAAGCATTAGTTTCAGTCACTGGTGTAATAAAGCATTCACTGTGCAAAGCAAAAAAAAATCACAGTGAACATACAAAAATAGAAAATACAAAGGCAACAATACATATTTTGTGCAGTTTCTTGTACTGTGACCTTTGTATTCACTGTTTCTATATATTCAGTGTGGTATTTTACATTTTTCTTGGCACAATGAATGATTTTTTTTATACCAGTAAATGAGAACTAGCTATTTTTGGAGCACATATTGAAAGTATGGTCAGTCAGGAAGCAAGAGCACCATGGTATAACACTCTCGGCTTTTAGTTTTTGTTTGCTTGGGCACATGTGCAAAGTGAACATATTATCACAGTAGCAGCCTTCAGAGGCATGTTAAAGTTAGATCCAATGCAGCTCAGGCTGCAGGGGGCTTGATACTGACATGCCTATGTTCAACAAGGCTGATCATGATAGTGTGCTGCTGATTTTGGTGGAAACTTTGTGAAATTAGAAGAAGACAGCTGCTGCTATTACAGATCAGCTGTATCCTTTCATCTACATGGGACTGTCCATCAAGTAGCTGAGTGACATCATGCTCAACCTGCCCCCCCAAACATGCAGCATTGAAATCCAGGTCCCTTCCATGAGTGGAGAGCCCACAGCACAAACTCCTCTCCCTCTCTTTCGTGTAACCCCCCCCACCAATGTAGTACACCCCAACCCCCTTAAAATGTGCAGACACCAGGATGCCCACCCTTGGTGCCACCAAACATCTGTGACACAGAAGTTCCCAATCCCCAATGTCACCCTTGCTGTACTAAAATGTCCGTCATTGCCCTTTTTTTAATGTTGCCCTTAAAAGTAGAAAAGCACCCATAGAAACACAGAATTTGATGGCAGATAAGGACCACTTGGCCCACCTAGTCTGTCCATTTCCCTACCTAATGCATATGCTGCAGATCCTAGTTAACCAACAGCCTACTTCCTCCTACCCCCCACTAGAATTGCCTTATGTTCTGTCCCATGTATTCTTGATCAAGTGGACTCCTTCAAATACCTAGGGATTCTCCTGGATGACACCCTACCCTTCTCCGTTCACATCAAGCAACTAATAAAATCCACTAATTTGAAACTTGGTATTCTCTATAGACACCGTACTTCCATGACATTGGATGCCCTTAAACTTGTTTCATGCTGCTCAGTACTCTTCTCAGTGGACTATGATCTCGTCATCTACGGGGTTGGCTCTGACACAGCACTGAGGAGGATCAAAACTCTTCTTAACAAGGCCTGCTGACTAGTCCTGGGTGCACACATGCAGACACACTTGTGTGTCCTATACAAGGAAACTGGCTGGCTCCCCCTCCAACTCAGGTTCCAATACCAGGCCTGCCTACTAGCAAAAAGAAATCAATGCTGAGGCTCAAGCCAAACACTACTTCTGTCCTCATTGAAAATGCACAACTCTCCATCAGCAGAAGTGCATCCAAGGGTGGACTGATCATTCCCTTTAAGTGAACTACCCTGGCCCAAAGATCACTCTCCTATTGTGGGCCCAAGTGGTTCAATGACCTGCCCGCTGCCCTTGCTGAATCTTCCAGGCTCAGTCAATTTAAAGTAGGGATATGATCTCTCTTTGCCAACAAATCAGACTACCAATGTTACTGCTAGCTAATGGCTGCCAGCAACAGGTCCTGCCCCAGTCCTACATAACCCATAGATACAAATGTACACATCAATGTCTTTGATCTTTCAAAGCTGACCTTGACCCCTCCCACCAAGACCACCCAGGCCAGCCACTCAGCACCCACCACCCTAAACCCTCCACCACACCCTCACTCACCTCAAAATGCTACAAAACATGTCCTTCTCCCTCAATGCCAGCTGGGAACTGAAGAAACAAGAAACAAGTGTGGCCAATGTATTTTTAACTTTAACTCATAACTTCATTATCTATTAATATTTTTTACTAAAGTTTTAACATAATTATTTTTGCCCGCCCCCGTAACAAGGTAGGTGAAATTGTTCAAATCCAGCTTAAAACATGATTTCACAGTTGCTTCACAAAATCATGTTTCAAGCAGGTTTTGAAAATGTGAGGTGGGGTTATAAGACTATGTTGAAAATGTGGTGACAAAATATGGTGTAAATGACCACGTTAAGAGTGGACATTGAAATATTTACTTATAACTTTGCTTTTTTAAAATATTTTTCCACCAAACTTTCGACATAGCCCTTTTGGGACCCCATCTCATGAACAAAGCAAGTGAAATTTTTCATATCTGGATCAAAAGGCAATTTTCCAATTGGTCTGAGAAACCACCTTTTGGGCAGGATTTGAAAAATGTTACCTACCAAGTTCATGAAATGGGAAATGGAGTCTTAAAAAGATAAGGTTGAAAACCTGGGTTAAAAATCTTATAACCACTGCACCATGTAACTGTTTTCACTTGAAGTGCATAGTGTATTATTTTAGCTCTGCCAGAATTCTTATTTAATTCATTAAAAACATTTCCAAATCAAATCATTTGCTACTGCTCCACAGGAGCAGTAATCTATGTTTCTTTGGATACTGAGAAACGGGCAACCATGGTTGAGGAGTGCTGCTAGCAACAGAGCATCTTTGATTGGGAGGATGGGGCTGTGTTTTTTCACAGCATCAGCAATCCCTGCAGAAGGGCTGTGGGTGGAAGGGCCATGGAGGGTTCACACTCCAGCTATAGGGGGAAACTATCACCAAGGCCTCCACTATGGTGAGTATGATGCAACAGTGGGGGAAAGGTGGTGGGAGGTCCAAGGAAATAACAGGGATAAATCATTGTACCAATGCTACTTAGAGGCATCAAAATGCCCAAAAGAGAAAACTCCACTTGAAATGGGATGTAACATCTTGGCTATGCTATCTTGTGCCAATAAATTGCATGTAAAGCATATGGGATGCAGTGAATGCACAGTACTACATAAATGTAAACTAGATTCTCTACTATTCTTTAGTCCATGTGCGACTAGTAGTTAATCTAAGTACCAATGGTACTTTGATGTGGTAAAGTTCAACTGATTAGAAATTAACTTTATGTAGAAGTTTCAAGACCAGTTTGAAAACTCATTTGTTTAAACAGAATTTTTTTAATAATTGATATTTTATGGATTGTGAATATTTTTAACTGAAGTTGAACTTTTGTAAGTTTTTATTGAATTGTTTTATGACATATTTCTATGTACAACAATGTGATATGTTTGCATTGTGCTATATAAATAAAAATATTATTATTATTATTGAAATAAGAGTTGGCTAAAGCCAACAAGGACTTATTTTTTAGTGGAGCTTAGTCTTGACACCTGGCCAGGTTTCAACTGGATAATCCAGTTTCTGAATCCTCGTCTGGTCATCTGGTTTTGCTCAGAGGTACAGTAGCCTAGATTGAGCCATTTTGAGTGCTCACATGCTCTTAAAACAGATTGCTTGAAATCATTTACTGTGTGGCTGCATATCCAGGTTACAAACAAATCTTGATGTCACAGAGACCATTGTTTCTAAAACCAGCTAGTCTGGGATGTGAAAATGATGACTATTAAGACCATTAGCAGTAAATGAACCAAAACTTTTCTATTCTGAATTTAAAGTATGGTCTTTTCCTGCTCTAAGAGTAAACTGTTCTATACCCTGATATGCTCTGGTTTCCTTGTTGTGTCTGTTCTATATTTTGATTTGTTTGGCACTCTTTTTTGTTAAATTAATAAGCACATTTGCATTACCTTCATCCTTACATTGAATCCCTCTCTCATGAGTTAGTTTTAATACCAGCTGGATATTTCTTGACATCAGTCACAATATTCCAGGCAATGCAGATAAATAATGGTGTGACTGATGTTATGGAATGTCTTAGAAATAATATGAAAGAACAGTAGCTGTTGAGGTGAAGGCAACACAACATAGATTTGAAGGCACCAGGGGCTTAGATACCGTAATTAACTGATCAAAAATTGGTCAAGGCTGATCTTTATTTTATTTTATTTTTTATTTTATTTAGATTTAGGATTACAAAATACCTTTGAGCCAAGGCTCTTTTACAAAGGTTCCACATCAGAAAAATACAGAAATTGTAGAAAAGTAACATTTCAAGGAGACTAGACATTTCACAGTGTAATACATATTGTAATAGTTATTAGGACCTTAGGTTTGAACAAAAGAGGGAGAAACAATGAAGCAGCCAGTGGCATTTGTCAGGCTAGATAAGACAGTAAGTGCTATTTCCTTGGGGGGTGAGAGAGGAAGAGCGAAGAGGGAAGAGTAGACAGTACATTGAAGGGATTAAAGAGGGAGGAAGAGAAGATGAGAGATGGGGGGAATGGGGATCAGCATATATAACTGGTATGAAAAGGAAAATGAGAGGGCATTTAGGAGTTTAACAATTATTTCCTTCTCCTATAACTCTTAAAGTCTTCTCCAACATTATACATGGCTTTTGAAGGGGAGTGATACACTCATGAGCCATTAAAAAGGGATAGGACTATGGACAGAGTTGGGATGTAGTTTAGTATCCCATTTTCTCCTCATCCAAAGTGGCAACACTAGATGGAGCTATTTGTTGTTTATAATTGTGTGGTAAGTGTTTGTCTCAAGAACCTATCTATTGTTTATAATTTTAAAGTAAGTGCTTGTCCTCAGAACCAGATTGATCTTTGCCCCAAACCATTATTATATCTCCTACTAAGACCTATAAGATGTGTCATGCCAGAGAGATGTGCTCTGACTAGTAGTGTTGTGATTTTAAACTAAGCTGGTGAAGTCTGGGCAAGGTCAGGAACTTTGCAGCATGCATAGAAGAGTGGTGAAGTTCTTTTCTTAAAAAAAATGTTTTTAAAATAACTAATCCCTACCACTTTGAGTTACTTTGTCCACCCCTTTGGTATAGTGTGTCCACCCCATTCCCACCACCCAGACCCTTTCCTGATATGTAGCCCCACCATCTAGCCCCCACCTCCCTACCTCATAACCCCTCCCCTTCCCTCCACAGCCCTGGTTAAGTTTAATTTATCTACATATAATTAATTTAGTGGCTTCAGTACCCTTACCTCCACCTGTGCAACACACCAGTAACTCCCATCACCCACCTCCCCAATCGACCCCATCCTCTGAATCACAAAACAACTACCAAACCCCCACCCCACCAACTCACTCTCCTTCCCAAGCCCCCAAAGTAATAAAATGATACATAGAAACCTGTAAAAAAAGTAAGTGAAGCATGCTCATGTTTTGGTGTTTTCACCTACAGTATTACCTGATTGGCTTCTGTCTTATTTAGCAAATATGTTTACTATACTATATTTTTATCTGGGATATTTGGATAAGTGTTTTCTAATAGCTGTGTTGGGAGGAGGGACAGAATTTGCTTTCCTGTATTGACTGTAAGAGTGTCATGGCCATATTTAATTATCTGATATTTTCAGCTGGAATGTGCAGGGACTTAATTGTCCTACTGAATGTAGGAAGATAGTAAAAAAACTTCAAACCCTGAGGTGTGATGTGTCCTTTCTTCAAGAAACCCATCTCATATCCAAAGAAGTGGGATGTCTATAACACATGTGCTTGAGAAGGTATACTGTAACTCTAACCAATAATTTGTTACCATACTGTGCAAAAGGGCTTTATTTAAGGGGGAACATATTAAGATAAAGAGGATAGAATTCTTCCACTTGAAGGTATCTCTCGGGGGAGGACTTAATGTAGGGTACATGTATATTCCACATGACTCTGACACAGGGTTCTTTAAAGGTATATGAACTAGCTACAGGGTGATTGCTCTCTCGGTATTTTAGGTGGAGATTTAACTTTAGCCTTGGGCACTACAAGAGACAGGAAAGAAAAGGGGGATCTCATACTGAAACATGTGTTACCTCACAGGTGTTAATTTGTTTTGCACAGCTAGGCCTCAGGGACGCCTGAAATAAGATTCACCTCTAAGCTGAGACTTTACCTATTATTCTCCAGTTCAAGGACCCTTTGATTGCCTTGTTGTATTTCCTTCTGTCCCAGGAGCTCCTACAGATGGTGTGGAAGGTAGAACTGAGAAGTATTTTTATATCTGATCATGCTACAGTACTATTAACAATAGCATGGTGTAAGTCTCCCAGCCACTTGAAACAAATCAAGAAGGAATACAATATTTCTCTAATCACCTGCTTTGTGCTCCAGGAAGGAGCTGGAGATTTGTCAATACCGAAGACTTATTTATCACACTGACATTTCCCCTGCAACTCTTTGGGAGGCAATCTAAGCAGTCCTCAGGGTCAAGGCAATTGCATATGCCTCCAAAACCCATAAAGACAGATTCAGGATATTGCATGAGAAAGAGGCTTCCCTTAGAGATCTTATACTTGACCTGCTAATACCCAGGCTTGGTCAATAACCTAAGATATCAAACTGACATAGTAAAGGGAGAGTGACAGCAAATTCTACAATACCAAACAGAGTATAGAAATGTAGAAACATTGACAATAATGGCAGAAAATGACCAATGGTCCATCCAGTCTGCCCGAGTTCTCTATTTAGCCCTGGGACACACTGTCATTCTGTGGTAGAGAGAATGCCCTTTTCAAACTAAATCAGCAGTATTAGGAGATGGGGCACAGCTGAGTTGTCACCTTGCCCAATGCCTTCATGCCTGGGAAACTGAACAGTATATTTTCTTCATTCATTCCTCTCAAGGCCCCCCAGTATCTGCCCCCCAAGATGTCACCCAGGATTATGTGTCCTTAATCAAGACATTGTATGCCTCTGTCCCTCCTCCCACAGGGGCATAACTTGATTAGTTTTACTCTGATCTTCCATTACCTCAGGAGCCTATTCTCACCAATACGGCACTGTCAGCCAATCACACCTCAGGAAGTTGAAAAAGCTACCATTTCAGCCAAAGACATAGATATTTCCAGATATTTCACAATATTTTTAATGGCAAGCAGGGAATTTTTCAAGAGATATAAAAGAAATCTGAGAAAATATCTGACTATGTCTTTGATGGCAATTGTATGTGTTCCTTGTCCAAGGGATGATCCCCTTGGTTTAGATAGATTCCAAATTGAATTGTGTGCCTCTTTTTGTATTTGATGTACAGATTGAGGTCTCTGAGGTCTAACACAGGATGTAGAGCTCCTGTCCATTTTGGAACTAGGAAGTATCTGGAATGAAACCCTATGTCCCTGTCTTGTGGGGAAACAGGTTCAATAGCATGTTTTTTTAAACAGGGTCTGGACTTCCTCTTTTAGAAGAATGAAGTTGAGAATTCAGAATAAATAACTTAAAAAAGTCAACTTCTTTATCCCTATAAAAATCTATTTACTTCCTCATAAGAATTCTTTGGAATGTGAATAAAACAGATACCATGTTTTCATCAGTTACAGCATCTGGACTATTACATACGGTCCCTCAAGCTCAACACTAGAGATGGGCAAAGTTGGCTAAATTTGCTCTGCAAATTAATCCACAAATTTGGTGCAATTCACGAAGTGTGACTGCATCCAGGAAGTGTGGAATTTCACCTGCAAATGGTCGAATTTCACCTGTGAATAGCAGCATTTAACCATTCGCAGGTGAAATTCTGCCATTTGCAGGTGGCATTCCACACTTCAAGGGCAGAATTCCACCATTTGCATGGAAAACTTCATGATTTTGGGTGAAGTTGAAGTTGCTGAAGGAAGGGAAAACTGCGAAACTCTGCAAATGTGAATTTTGGCCACTTCACGGCAGACTTTTCCAGTGAATTAAAACTTTAGCACATCTTTACTCACCACCTTCAAATATATACGAAATAGAACTTAACCATATTAAAAAAATGTCTAGAGAACTTAATCATACTAAGTTAAAAAAGGCCTAATATCAGTGTCAGTTTAATTTACAAAAATACCTTTTAGATCATCTAACTATTTGGCATTCTATTATAAAAAGAACAGGCCTGTCAAGCCTCTAAAGCTGTACAGTATGCCACACAGGAACCCAACCCTCTCTGAAGCGCAACTGTTCTTAATTTCTGAAAGCAGAAGCATCACTATATGATGTCCGACATTTTGGCATCAAGTCACGTGGCCTCCGATTTGGCACAGCATTTTAAAATGTAGATCTAGGTTAGAATGTTAAAAAACATAATCATGTACGCCATATATTCACTTCAGAAACAAAAAGTACATTAATGCAGACTTTTGAGTTGAAGAATGCAAAGTGCACAAAGTAAGGGAAACGAAAAAACTTTAGGGTGTTGTGTTTCTAGAGTGTAGGTGAATCAGTGTTGGGTGTTCTTTGGGGTTATCAACGCTAATGCCTACTCCTTCCCTAGAGCAAGCAAGGTCAGACATGATTTCTTTTTTTCATGCAGGGACCTCTGGATCCTGCATGAAGAAAGCTGAGACAGATTTTTGTTAGCATCATGTGACAAGCCATGCTTCTCTACATCTGAAGACAGTATCACTATGAGCATTGGCTTGGAACTGTATCTTGTGCTTCACATAGGAGGTTACGGGCTGGGGGGAAGGGGTGAGCATTGCAGTTGACAACCAAAAAAGAACACCCCACCACTGATTCAACAAGACTCTGGAAACCAAAACCTTTATGTTTTTTCATTTCCCTACTTAGTGCGCTTTTCATTCTTCAACCCTAATGTCTGCAATAATGTCATTTTTGCAATTAATTTCCCTTCTTTTTCAGATAGTGGAATGGTATCCTCACAAAATGAAATAAATAGAATCCTGGAGATTGTTTTGACCCAGTGCATGGGCTCATCAGGCCTCAACACATATGTCAACACCTTGTGAAGGAAGGCTCCTCAGCCCACCACAAGATGTGGTGTGTGTCAGAACACTGCTCCACCCTTCCCCAGGTTAGGCCCAGTGATGCATGATGCAGTACCTCCCCTTCCTAGCTTGGCCCATTAAGCCAGCTCACTGAGCTCACTCCCAGACTCAAGTCACTAGCATGAGAAGGCAATGTGGTCCCCACAAGGCCAATGGACATCCCTGCAAACAACGTTTGACATTTTGAACCCAAATTTTCAATGGAATCTTTTTATGACCCCTCCTTGTGAACATGACAGGTGCCATTTAATAATGTACTGGACAAAATGTAATTTCACACCAGACGTAATTAAACTGGCACAGGGAATTGGGCACCCCAGTGTCCAATTCAAATAAATAAAGCTGCTCATGCAGCTAATGGTGGAAACTGTACTAGAAAAAAACACACAGACACATGCACAACACACTCAGCAGGGGTGGGACTACACAATGACAGGTAGCCCTGTTCCTGCTGAATGAAAACAGCAGCTGGGCATATACAAACAGGGAGCTGGCCCAGCCAGCTGTTAAATTACAGCATGTTCATAATGCAACTAGATGACTTCATGTAGTCATAAAAATGCAGTTATTTTTAGAACACTGATGTTTTTTAACTGCGCATGCTCAAAAATTGAACAGTTGTTCTTAAATATTTGAAAAACTGCTAAGGTTTGGGAAATAAAAACCCTCCCCTAAGCAAACAAGATCAGATGTGATCTCTTTTCTTCCAGCCCTGTGTGAAGAGAGCTATGACAGATACTGTTGGCAACATGTGGTGAGCCAGAGTGTACCTTTGCCAGCCCACTTCTATCAAAATTGTCATGCTCTTATAGGTTCCCTCTACTACACACTATCCAACCTTGTGGTCATTTTGCAAGCACCCTCTAGCAAATTTTTCCCTTAGTGCTACCAACTCGCTATACACAGTTGTCCCTCACCTATAAAACTAGTACACTAATCCTTGCCTTTCTAAACATAGCTAGGCCGGGTTCCGACATTTCCCCTAAACACCCCAACTGCAACCCCAAAAGGGTGTGCTCTAGGTCACTGAAGCTATTACTCGGTACCCTGAAAAAAATTGTATTGATCTTCTTACTCTGTACAGGGGATGTCAAGCTGAACCCAGGCCCACCGGCCCATATCTCAACTCCCACAGACCTAACAAGCTTAAAAGGAATGAGCCTGCTCCATGTAAATGCCCGCAGCCTGGCAAAAAAAATTAGATGCCATACAAAGTTGGTTGCACCATACCACCCAGGATGTCCTGATGATAACAGAAATGTAGTTAAAACAGCCTATTCAAGACTCTGAACTGAATACACCATCCTACAAAATCTTCAGGATGGACCAACGGGTCAAGGTTCGGCTTCCATTTTTAGCTCCTCAGCCGTACCCAAGGAATTTGAATGTCTTACCAACAAGGTACAAATCTTACATTCTCAATCATTATTAGTCATAGGGTGTTACAGGCCTCCCTCAGCCAGGCTCTTGTTCCTAAACCATCTGAGCAACCTGTTGGACAATACCTCCTCCATGATCATAATCCTGGGTGACCTAGACCTCCACTGGCTATCTTCCTGTTTGAAACCACTCAAAGGAGCTATGTAATGCCTTTGGACTATCACAGCTCATCACAGAACCCACACGTCCCAACATGAAACATCCTGACCACAGTACCCTGCTTGATATCATTCTAGTCAATAAACCCCACTTGTTCACCCACACAGGGGTCTTCTTCGATGACCTAAGTGACCACTGTACAATCGCATGTGTCAGATCACTGCCAAAACAAATTTCCATGTCCAGATATATATTCAAGTGGTGCCGTCCCAACTTTGACCCCCTCTCCTTCATATCTGCCTTACAGAATGCCTGCTGGCAAGATTTCTATCTTGCCCCTACCATCTATCAAGCTTATGATGTTTTCCACAACATACTTCTAGATGCTCTAAATAGACATGCAACCCTTGTGAAAGTACATACCAAGAAGACCTCATGCCACTGGTTCTCTCCTCATTTAAAATCTGAACTCCTCTGAAAGGATGCATTAGGGAAAAAGGCAAGGAAATTAAGCTACCTGCTGATTAGTTAGCCTTCAGAGTAGCTAGAAATCGGTGCTCCAGACTTACAAGGGAGGCCAAGATTAATCACTACAACACCAAGCTGAACTCTTCCTCTACTCATCCAGACAAATTTTTGGAAAACTCTAAGAGATATAGGGACATAGACCTTCCAATGCTCTGCCCACAAAGCTTACATCTGGTAATTCTACCATCACAGACAAACTCGAGATTTTCAATTTATTAAACAATCACTTTGCCACTGCAGGGCTGGCATTCGATACCTCCCCAGCTAACAACCTACGTGATCAGCCGTTTGGCCAGGGCATGTGAGCTGACCCCTCTACAGCTACCAGGACAGATCTGTTATTTTCCTTCAGTCCAATAACCCTGAAACAAGTCATGGATCTCCTCCTTAATCTTGACACCAGGAAAAGTGCCGGAGCTGATCTTATTGATCCATATTTCCTAAAAGTAAGCTGCCATGTCCTGGCTGTACCCATTACTCATCTATTCAATCTGTCTGTTACCCATGGTGCTCTCTCAAACATGTGAAAAACTGCCCATGTCATTCTTCTCTTCAAGTGGGGCGATCCTGGAGACCCCAACAACTATAGGCCGATCTCTCCGCTTCCCACACTCTCTAAACTGCTTGAAAAACTTGTAAACCTACAGATTAGTAACTACCTTGATTCCTTCAGTGTACTTATGCCTGTTCAGTCAGGATTCAGACCACAGCAGAGCATGATCTTTGCTTTGGACAGGGTTTCTAATGATTGTCTCCATGCCTTGGACAATAGACTCTATGTGGGTGCTGTGTTCCTAGATCTCAGTAAAGCCTTCAATACTGTGGACCATGCTATCTTCCTAGACATTCTCCATAACACTGGCTTTGATGACACAGCCATCAAATGGTTCAGTAATTACCTGATTGGCTGGACGCAACAGGTAAAACAGAAGGTGACCTTTCCCCTGTAAAATTACTACCAAGAGGAGTTCCACAGGGCTCCATACTGGGTCCACTCCTATTTGCCATGTTCATCAATAACATCCATTCAGGAATTAAATAGGTTAATATTCACTTATTCGCTGATGACACCGTACTGTACATCTCCAGGCCAACCCCTGATTATACCTTTCTTGACCTACAGATGGAATTCGACTGCCTCCAAAAAAAACTGCCACACTTAAAGTTGCTCCTCAACGCAAACAAGATGAAAACAATGCTCCTCTCACGATCTTTGAAGAATTCCTCAGCCTCCATCCTGACTCCTATTTTACAGATCTTCACCTTCCTGGGAGAACCTCCTGAAGTTGTCTCAAAATGTAAGTACCTAGGTGTCTGACTCGACAGCAAGCTAACTTTCTCCACATATATAGATGAACTTGCAAATAAGCTCAAGCAGAGACTGCATTTTCTTTCGGATCAAACACCTACTCTCTGCACAAGCAAAAATGAGTCTTGTCCAATTAACCTTTCTCTCTTTACTGGACTATGCTGACCTTCTCTATGGTCGAGGCACTTGCTCGGCATTTTATAAACTTGACACCCTATACCATAGGGCCCTAAGATTTTATAACTGGTGCCCCATACTCCACACACCATTGTGATTTATACAGACTGGTAGGCTGGACATCCCTAAGACTTGGACAGGGAAAAAATGCAGCCCTCTGGACCTTCTGGACCATTACTGGGCTGCTCCCCTCCTACTTCTCTGACTGCTTCTGAATTTGTGCCCCAGAAGCTACAGGCTGAGAAGTCTCTCCTACATATCTCTTATTATTCCTAAAGTCAAAACCCACTTTGGATCATCTGCCTTCAGCCACTACTTACCGTCCCTATGGAATAATTTGCAAAAATCTTTCTGAATCTCTGACAGAATTAAAATATCCTCCTTCAGAACCCTGCTTTCCTGGGCTTTTCCTGAATTCTGTACCTGCAAAGCTTAATGCACTTATGACAGTGTAAACACTACACTGGGAAACAAAAGGTTAACATCTTGTTTGAGGCTGAGGAAATGCAGGGAGTACAACATGAACAGGTAAGGGGGGGTGCCTCCCCAGGTGCTGCTAATTAAAAGGATTGCTAAAAGGCAGAGAGAATCCAGCAAGGAGTCAGTTAGAAGCTGGAAACTGCTGCAGGGAGGAGATACTCCTAGGCAGAGAACCCTGCAAGATGGAGGGTGGAATGTAAGACAGGAACCAGAGCAGAAAGCCAAGGAGAATGGTTAATTATTGGAGAGAGCTTCTGGGGAGAAGTTGAAACCTGCTGCTGAGAAAGAGACCATTCCTAGAGCACAGAGTCCTGAGGTAAAGGATCAGCCTAGCCAGCTGGGCCAAAAACAGTGAGTGGAATGTACTGCTAATAATAGCTTGCAAATAAGGCTAAAAGGGAAAACTGTGTTTTATTTGAGATTCTGCATTCAAAACTGCTGGCCCACAAACCATTTATGTTTTGAGACTGTATATTGAAAAACTGCTGGCCTGCATAGGTGGTTCAAAGATTCCTTTTGTCAAGTCAGCCTGAAAGAACTGTTTTGTGTTAACCTTTATGATACTTGACCAGGCTGGAGAAGTTGAACTGACTGATTATGCTTTTCTGGAGTAATAACTGACAATTGGAGCAATAAAAGTAAATTTTCTTCTGTGAACTTTAAACCCAGTATGTTGCCTCTCCATCTACCATAGGCCAGCTTGGCCCAATACTACACTCAACTCCCCTATCTGTCTCCGCTATATATCTGTAACCCTTCACTCTTATACTCCTACCTCTTTTGCACAACTACTGTATGCCCTCACTCCTTACACTTTCACTCTTTACTTGTAAATTCCTCCAGCTAGCCTCCTACTAGGTTCCATAAGTGGTTTATTTTTGTCAACTATGTTGACTGCTATCACTGCTCTGTGCTCAATGTATTATGTGGTGTGCTTTGAATATCTTGTAAATATTGTACTTGTATTGTACATGTACTTATATGTGTTACTGTTATCTTTTTTTAGTTGTAATATGCAGGTCCATCTTATAAATGAGTTCTCAATGATGTTACACCTGGATACATAAAGACTGGATTGGTTGATTGATTGATTGATTGATTGATTAATACTTCTCTACCATTGAAGAGTGTATTACTATGAGGCACTGGCTTGGAGCTGTACTTTGTGCTTTGGACAGGAGGCTACACCTATGGGGAGGGGTGGGCATTAGGGTTGACAACCCCAAGGAAGAACCCACCACTGATTCGCCAATACTCCAGAGACCCAAAACCCTAATGATTTTTTCACTTCCCTTCTTTGTGCATGTTGCATTCTTCAACCCTAATATCTGCATTAACATAGTTTTTGCAATTAATTTTCTTTCTTTTTCTGATAGTGGAATTGAATCTTCATTTGTGCAGGTCCCAAAGATACCTGCACAAAATGAAATAAATAATACTGGAGACAGTCCTAACCCAGTGCATAGGACCATCAGGCCTCAACATGCATGTCAATACCATGCGAGGGAAGGCTCCCCGGCCCACCACAAGGAGTCATGTGTCTACCAAAACACTGCTCCATCCCGCCCCAGGCTAAGGCTGGTTCTACTTGCTGAAAAACCTTCCCTACCAGCCTAGGCCCATTAAACTGGCTCCCTGAGCTCACACCTGAACTTAGGTCACTAGTACAGGAAGGCAACGTGGTCCCCACTGGGCCAACGGACATCCCTGCAAGAAACATTACTTCATAATGTGTTTGTTGTTGTGACATTCTGACCCTATAATTTCAAATGAGTCTTTTTATGACCCCCTTCTGAACATGACAGGTGTCATTTAATATCATACTCAACAAAATATAATTTCACATCAGCAGTGTGAAACCACATGTTGGCCAGGATCTTAAAAACTACAGTTGTCATGTTCATGAGGTGATGTGACAAAATGGCTGTGCTGAAAATTTGGTGTTTAAATACTGAACCAAAGTTATAAGCATGCATAGAAAAATTACAAGATACCTCTATAACTTTGCTGTTTTTTTAAATATTTTGACCCCAGACTTTCAACATAGTCTTCTTATGACCCCCACCTCATGATCCCAGTAGGTGAAAATGTTCAAATTGTGGTTGAAACATTGTTTCATGCCACAGGTGTGAAAACACATTTCAGCAGGATGTGAAAAATGACAGCTGTTATGTTCATGAGGTGGTGTGAAAAAATGGCTATGCTGAAAATTTGGGGTCAAAATATTGAAAATTACCAAAGTTATGAGCTTGCGTATAAACATTTGTACGTATACCAATATCGTCATCATTTTTACAAAATCTTTTTACAAAATTTTCAACCTGGCCTTTTTTGGGACCCCACCTCATGAACACTGATGGTGAGATTATGTTAATTATGCCTAGAAGGTGATTTTGTTCAGTGAGTATAGGGTAAGGAGTGTGTGGTGTGTTGGGTGCTGAGTGGGAAGGTTGGGATGGGGGTGGGGACAGCAGCAGACGATGAGGGACCATTTTCTTTATTTCAGGATATTAAAAAAAAGAGGCATTGCAGGATGGTTTTCTTTGTTTCAGGAACACTTAGCAGTAGTTACAACACTGGCGATTGGGCACTCAAGCATTAGTATGATACTTCAGGACACCGGGGGGTAGGATGCACCCCAACACTAGGGATTGGGCACCCCGGTGTTGGCAACTTGACATTATGGGTCTGTGGGGGGCAGAGACCATATGGAGGGGGGGAACAAACTGACACCAGGGATGGGCACCCCAGTGTCAGATTTTACTGCTAAATATCATATTTGAAATGGCACCAGGGATTAGGCCCCCTCCCAGGTGTCCAGTTGAAATGAATAAAGCTGTTTATGCAGCTAATGGTGGCAGAGTCACACACACACACACACATTAAAAGCACACTCAGCAGGGGTGGGGCTACACACTCTGACATGTAGCCCATCCCTGCAAAATGAAAACAGTGTGGATGGATTTGTCAACAGGGAGCCAGCCATGCCAGCCATGCCAGCTGACAGCTGCCTCATAAGACAATATGACTTCATGTTGTTGCAAAAATTCAGTTATCTTTTGAACATGATTTTTTCAAACTGCACATACTCACAAATGGGAAGGATTTTCTTAATCAATTTAAAAACTGCTTAACTTTGGGACATAACAAAACACAAAAGCATACACCATGGGCCAAACTCTACGAAACCTACAAGGTTTAGGTTTCATATCCTCCTAGTTTTTCAGTTATAGTTGAGCAGAAAAAAAGGTCTTAATTTTGGTGATTCTTTTGGGGGGGTTGCCCTTCTGTAACATTGCCCTCAGTGAACTGATTGCCACAAAATTATCAAGTTTCAGAGATCCTGGCACTATCTCAGAGCTTTCAAAATTTCACATAAATCAGTTGAATGGGGCCAAAATTATTAAGATGCAAAAACTGGGGTTTGACATTAAAGTGCTTACACAACCCTAATATACAGGCGCTGCTGAGCCTATATAATAAAATAGAAAGGACTATCATTTGTCAAGAAAAAGAAGCAGTTCATTATCCCCCTGTATCTTTTCATTAGTGTTAATCTGAAAGCCCTTTACAACTGGCAGTTCATGCAAACTCACGTGGCCTTCACAAGCTTAGTATAAGAGGAAATGCAGAATCAGGTCAATAAACTCTGCATTTACTAATTCTCCTTGTCACCTCCTTGGTTCACTTCCACAAACTTTAGTTCAAAAGTTTCTTTCTTTCCAGTTTTCTTAAATTCTCTCAAAACATGCTCCCTGTTGGAGGTCATATAAATATTGTGTGCATATCATTAGTCAGATTTATGAGCACACCATGACTATAAGTGCTGTGACAGGTAGATTTTATATGTTAACCTTGCATATGTAGTATGAGCATATTAGTATATGCACACAACGTATTAAAAGCATACTTAAGCCTTAGAGGTTTAAATACACAGCACACATTATTAGGCACATTTTACTTTGCATTATCAAAGGGGTTAATTTCCTTCCCTTCCATTCATGGCCCAATAACTCTTCGATTTACCGAGGCAGAAAGAAATACAGAGACCTCCAAGAACAAATGCTTTAAAAAACATACAAACTATAAGATCTATTAAAAGGGCTGTTCGCAAAGAGATGTACTGCATCTAAAATACAGTCCAGCATTTAATTGTAATTAGTGGGAGTACCTCCACTGCACTCTCCTAGCAGGTAGCAAAATATGAACATGTGGTCCACTCTGCTTTCTGAACTGGATATAGGGGCCCTATCTCATCACACAACAGAATACCTCCACCTTACTCCTGCATATGTGAATTTACCTTCTATTACAGTTGGCCTTCTGGAATGTTGTGCCTAATTGGCACTAGTAATGTAAGTCAATCAATATTATATGGTCTATCACTCCCCTTGTAGCTAGGTTCCCCCCCCCTTCAATTTCCTCCAGAGCCTACTCTCTCTAGCTCAGTTGTGATACTTTTAGAAATACCCACATATCGCTATTACTTGACTGCAGCTGACTTCACAAAATGAGAAAAGAGTAGTCCTTTCAATAATCTCCAAGCTTTCCTTCTTAGCCCCCTGCCTCTGTTTGTTTTGAAATGGGAACTTGCCACCATTAGGATAATGAACTGGAATAGACACTTCAATTGATTTCCCATATTACATAAGATGCAGAGGCTGTAATGCCCTCTCTAGAGTTCCATGACAAAATGAGTACATGAATGGCAGAATTATATTACTTTATTAGGCAACTTAGAATACATTGCATAGGACTCAAGTTATAGTTCTCATGCTTGGGTTATAGATATGTTTGGAGCTGCTTCTATGCAATTTTGTTGTTTAAATGATGTGTGGCAGCATCTCGACATGCTTCTTGTGTAACTCAGAAATGATTTCATCCTGTAAAGAAATTAAATATAATAAAACCTTTTATGTAACAAAAAAATGATTTAACTCTGGCAGTGGTTAAATTAGGCCCTAACTACAACCAAAACCTGGGATTTCAGCATTAGACTTTCATAAAGAACTACTTCCAAATTGCTGACAACTTTTTACACAAGCTGATTCCGGATATAGGATAAGTAGCTATAGTACTGTTCTTCAGATCAATGGGGACATAGAAGCTGAGGCATTTGAACTATTTTTCTCATCTTATTGAGTGACAAGCAGAAGAGCAATTTAAATGCTAATAAAAAAGAACAATATGTAGGATGCTTAATTACAAAAGAAGGTAGATACTTTCTGATCAGTATTTGGTTTCTGCAAACACACATGCAATCAATTGCTTCAGACCCAGCACAAAACATCATGGGTCTGGAAATCCCTTTATCAGGGTGAGGGGTGAGGGTAAGCTGACTAGGAGATGTTACAGATAGTGTTACATTCTGCTTGCCATGTCACTATTCAGACATCACCACAGCTGACTGAAACACATTAAACATAACACTCAACTTTAAAAGTTGCACTCATGGGTATGCAGGACTGCAAGAGTTGTTGCAAGTTGTCACTTCCCACTTACAAAACTGTGGTACCCTCTAGATGATAACTGGTAGCAGTCTCAGGCCAGTACCACTGAACACATCCTAGCCAATGGCAGCTGGGGGAGAAAACCTGGGGGGAGCCTCAGCCTCAGAACCAGGAAGAATGGTGGTCAAAAAGGCTGGATTAAAATAAATTTGGCGTAACACTGTAAAAACCAAAACAAACAAAAAAACCCATTATTTTTCAATAGCAAAGTAGTTAAAATATTTCTGGGATAATCCTTAACATAGAAACTCAGAATGTGATGGTAGATAAGGGTGCTTGGCCCACCCAGTCTGCCCAATATCTTTTTTTTTTTTTGTACTTTAACCTTCTTTATTTGCTGACGATCCTACTTGATCTACGGATCAATTTCTTTAAACCCGAAAGTTGAGAATACGCTTTCAGAAAGATTACACAATTGTAGCCATGCTGTCCACAGACAGTGCAGTTATAAACTATATGTAAACATTACCATGGGTAACACAGTTTATACATGAGTGCACTGTCTGTATGAAGCATAACATTAGTTGAAGACCTTACCATAGTTTGGTACTACATTATGGCTCTTTCATCCATTGTAAATTATAGGTTCTTTCAAGACAGCCTTATACATCCAACAGTCCCAAAACCTTTGATTTACCATTTTGTGTTAGTTACTATTTTTCTCATGTGCAGGTCTCTGTCCCTAATTTACTACGGGATGTTTCAGGGCCTGTAAAAGACTTGTATTACACTAAGGGCTGGCCTTAAGGAAAGGCAACCTAGGCAGCTGCCTAGGGCACCAATCAATAGTTACATACCACTTTTAACCTATAATCCTTAAAGGCATGCCTCATGGACTTCATCACATGCTAGTGAAGACAAAGTTAGTGAGTTGCATACCGTTTGCCACTTGCTTTGTCTGAACTGTTGTTGGTTCCACACACTTACAATTATACACTGCTAATTTGTGTGTTCCACTCAGCCCACTGTATCTCCTATCCCTACCACTTGAGGCCCCTACAATCCCAGGTACAATGGTGCAATTCTACTGGGTTCAAGCCTCCTTTATTGCACTTACTGCCTCACTCCTCATCACAGACACAATGCCAGCCCTAAAATGCATTCATAGTTACCCTCTTACCCACACTGACTTTGCCATTTTCAATGCCCTAGTCCTTAATCAATGGATTACCTATTGTCTTTGCCAACTTGCTCCCAAATACTGGTACCTCCTACCCCATTACCTCATCAGACTTTGATGGTACTTCCCATTCTTTAGAATGTGTTCGCATGATAAGGTCCTCATCCTCCTTGCTCTGTCCCTTTTACTGGCTGCTGAAGACATCGAGCCTAACCCTGGTCCTTCCCAATCTCTGTCTCCTCCCTCTCCCCCACCTCCTGGCATGGGTTTAAAGGCCTTAAAATAGCCCGCCTTAACATTAGAAGTTTCCTTCACAATCTGGATGACCTCTCTGTTTGGGCTTGCCACTACCAACCTATCCTACTCTGTGTCTGAAACCTGGCTAAAGCCCGTAACACCCAACAGCCTCTGGGACGTAGTAGGATATAATTTCATTAGATGTGACAGTGCCTCCTCTAAATGAGGTGTGGGCACAGTGATTTACTACTACAAGGCCATCTTAACATCTCTGCCCTCAGTTCCCCTCCCCTTTCAGGACTGGCCTTCGAATTGTGTCACACTACCCTAACCCTAGGCAATACTAAGAAACTTCACCTCTTTTGTGCTTACCTACCTCTTCCTACTGGCCACCAAGCTGTCCCTCTCTTGTCAATACCATTGGTCCCCTTGCCCATAATAATGAAGTCATACTCCTCAGTGACTTTAACATCGATTAGTTAAAATGTAATAGGCAGTCAGTTGAAATAAACCTAAATAGGCTGCTCCTTACATGATTAATCTCCCACCCCACAAGGTTCTCAAAAAAATTGGCAATGTGATACCCTTATTGACTGTGTGCTAGTCCCTAATATTGATAACATTATTTGCTCAGGTTTTCTTCCAGGTTACATCAGCGACCATTCCCCTATCTATTGTGTATGGTGTGCAAAAAACCCTAAGGCCCCTCTTCACCTGATTCATTTTTGCAATCTCTCCCACTTGGATCCCTCCCAGTTCAAAGCTGAAGTGACTCGCATCAATTGGTCTTACCTGTGGGCAACCTCTGATGCTGACCGGGCTGTCTCCCATTTCAACTCTACTTTCTTAAGTCTCCAGGAAAACTATGCCCCCCTCCACTCTTACCAACAGGCGGTCCATTGTCTGATCACTAAATGGCTGAACTGTCCTCCCTCATCCCTTTTAAAAATGAGAGATAAATACTGGTCTATCTTCAAGGCTACCAATTCCTTCTCAGACTGCATCTCCTATAGGACCCTCTGAAATGCTTGTAAATAGCCATCCAACAGTGCAAAAGCTGCTTCTTCAAAAAGCAACTTGAATCCTCCTACAACAACCCTTGTCGGTTCTGGAGTTCCATCAAAAAGTCCCTGGGTCAGAATGTAAGCCCCGCCTCTCCCAATATTGAGATGGGGGGTTAATTGCAATAACCCCTCAACAATGTCAAGCGCTTTTAACAAGCTCTTCTCTGACCTTACTGCTTACACAGGAGTGTTTCCACCTATTTCAAATTGTCAGACTTACTCCCCATTTCTACTAAACCTAGGCTGCATCACCCTTTTCACCTCAAATGCATAAATGTCTTTGAGTTGTGCAAACTCCTCATGTGTATCCCTGAATCAAAATCTGCTGGCTCCAATGGAATACAGCTCAGACTAGTTGCCTATGAGTGTGCCTCCCTGCTGTCTAAAATCTTTAACTTATCCCTCACTACCAATAGTGTACCAACTACCTGGAAAATGGCAACCATACTGCCCATGTTTAAATAAGGCAATAACAAAATCCTCAGCAACTACAGACCTGTTGCCATTTTACCTGATCTTAGCATGGGCCTGGCAAAAATAATCTCCTCTAAACTTACCACTATCTCACTGCTCATAACCTCCTCTCCCCAGCCCAACATGATTTCCACCAGAACCACAGCACCACTACCAGTTTGCTCACCCTCACCTATAGTATCGCCACCTATCTTGACAAAGGCAAGCTCACTGGCACTGTATTCATAGACCTCACTAAGATCTTTGATATTGTTGATCACACTCTACTATGCAACAAATTACTTGCCCTGGGAATCTCAGATAATGCCCTCCCTTGGTTCAGAAGCTATCTGAGCAATAGGCAACAACATATCAGGTTCAGTTCCTCTCTGTTGGATCCTGCCCCTGTCACTACTGGTGTGCCTCAGGGTTCTATACTCGGAACAGTCTTCTTTTCCCTCCACATCAACTCTGACCACCAGTGCTTCTCCTACAGTATCCCTCTCCTGTATGCTGATGACCTGGTCTTCTTCACCAGTGCCCAGAACATGCCTGATATTAATAGAACTCTCTCAGCTGATCTGATGGCTGTTGAAACCTGGTTCTATGAGAAATGTCTTTTAATGAACCCATCAAAATCACATGTTATGCTAGTCAGAACCACTCTCCAGTAAAAGAATATCTCAGCTCTACTCACTGTGGCCTATGATAATGCCCCCCACCAATCACTACACTGTCCCCTCCTTCAATTACCTGGGTGTTATGTTAGAGCCCTCCCTTGACTTCTTTCTCTTTTCACGTGTCATCCACCTATGAGACACTTCATGTTTGATTTGGACTAGCTTACCGAGACAGCCATAATCTCTCCCCATCAGCCTGCACTGCAGTTGCCCATGGTATCCTACTTCCCAAGTTCTCCTACGGCCTGCCCATTTTCACTAATGCCTTGAATGCTATCCTGCAGAAATGAGATGCCGCCTACAACAACATCTGCTGATTTGCCATTGCCTGCAGCCAACTCACCACCACTACACCCTGTACTGCAAACTATGCCTGCTACTTCCTGCTGCCAATGTGACCTCTTTCTGGGTTGCATCACTCAAAGTGTAATTCAGAACTTTGTGCCCCTGTCTCTTGCCTCCCTCCTGGTGTCCTACAAAAATGCCTATCCTTTCAGATCCTTTGACCTCAAACTCATATCTACACCCAGAACCAGGACCAAATTTGGGGAGACATCCTTCGCTGTTGTTGCCCCTAAACTGTGGAATGACATACCTGCTAAAATAAGACAATATACTGTTACTTGTGCTTTCTGAAGCCAATGCCATTCACATCTGCTTCAACTGGCAGTATGCTCCTGTCCCTAGCCCTAGCCCTCACAATCACTAGCCACTGGTACTCAGTACCCCTGCACTTGTCACTTTGTATACCTTTTGGTTTGTCCATACCGCAGGGCTTCACCAATAACCTCTCCCCTCTGCTTCTTAATTTGTACTGCTCACTTTACTCTGATCAGTCTGATGCCTAATTTATTGTCATACACTGTGTTTGTTTTTACTAAGTTTATTACATACTCTAATGTTGTAGAACTGTCCCTGCATTTGTACTGTTTAATAGTCTGTACCATCCTGGGTCATGCCTGAAATAGGTAAATATTTGCCTAGTTCACTTTACCCAGTAAATAAAAAATAAATAATTAAATAGGGGGTGCCAAAAATGCATTTCAGTTTTAAGATTATTTTTTGTCTTCTTTTTTTACAATCTCTGTGAGTCTGACTCATAAAACAACTATAAAGATGGTGTAATTTATGTGGGGGGTATCTGTGGAAGTGAAGACTCCTGTCCCATGTGTGCCTGCCCCTGCCCATAGCAATAGCACTACATGTTGCCTGCATGTTGACAGCATCCTTCTGCACCCCTCTTGCCAAACTGATTTCTATTTTAGTACCAACAACTAAGCAGGCAGAGCGCAGATGCAGTTATTGTGGTTAGCAGACTTGCAAAGAAGAACAAAGAAAGAGACTGAAGGCTCGCCTTGAGAGCTTGTAGTGGTCTTCAGCTATGGTCCAAATTTTATTTATTAAATTTTTTTAAGAGTACTCTGTGGTTCAGTCAGGCTGGCAGATTGATAGGGATGGGAAATGGGACAAAGTGCTGCCACTGCTTTGTAGGACAAAAGGGTGGTTAACAGGATATACCCACCATTGACTCTCATCGGTGGCAGGCAGCAGCACTGTGCTAGTTCTGAGGAGTGAGACTAAAGCAAGAACATCAGGACAGGATAATAAGGCCCAGGACAAGGAGGACAAACTGGACTGGTGTCAACAAAAATAAGCAGCAGCAGTAACTCTTGTAAAAGGTGAGTGAGTGGAGAGAAGTCTGAGTTGATAAAGTGAAGTTCCCCCCCTCAAACAACCACAGAGAAAAGAAATGTACCTCCTGGCTCCTCCAGTGGCATTGCTGCCATGTTGAGGAAGAGAGAGAAGGGCTTGGCCAGTTTGAACTCCCTTATAAACTTACAGACGGCATACTGGTGGTGGTCATGGTTGTGGGAGCACTGGTTTATGGGCAGCCTCTCATCATTGCAGAGGTGTTACATGACTGTGAGCTGTTTTGAAGGGGTGCTAGGGCATGGGAATGCCATGATCTGGCCAAGTTTGACCAATACTGCTTTGCTAAAGACAAGAAAGTGGGCCAGTGAATGAGCTGGTTGGTGTGTGTATTTACAGACTGTTTGCAGCAAAATAAATAAATATATATAAAGTTCAGTATTTTCTTACTGTACTCCAAGCAGAGAGAAGCCACAGGCTCCTCCTAAATACCTTCTGGTTCCTTCTTCATACTAGCAAGATTGTGTGTGTCATATAGCTTGCATGCACTGCCTGCCCTACTGAAAAATTAAATTTTTCCCGGGTGGTGGGTCATCATTCAAACTTCACCAAGGGGCATCGCATAACCCAAGGCTGGCCCTGATTATGCTCTTATGGTTCATAGAAGGAGGAGTTCTATGAGACTTGTGGGATCAAGAATGTCCCCCTTGTTTTTTTCTGAGTGTCTCAACTCAAGCCATGTATGTGCATTCAAAAAAGCTAAGGTCCAAGATGCTTCCTTCAAAGCTTCAGTATGACTGTTATCTTCAATTATAGTGTTGCTATAGAGTATAACTACTGTACTGCTTTATCCTGCCCTTTTCAATTATTTTCATTTTCATACATTCTTTTTTTTTCCATAAGTATTTTAGGTATTTTTCTGTTTTCTTCCTAATCCCAGCATAGCGCATGCGTGTGTGGAGGCACGCGTACGTCATGCACTACTGGATGCACCACCTTACCAATCGCTCCGTTACCATCTGTACCTGCCACCAGACCTCCATCTACATAGAAACATACAAGTTGATGGCAGATAAGGACAGCAGGACCCGTCCAGTCTGCCCATTTCTTTTTCTACCTTATGAATGTGCCATTGGCCTTTGCTCTGTCAATGGCCTATCTATTCATACTCATCTGTATTGCTCCCTTATGCCTATCCCATGCCTGTTTGAAGCCCTGAACTGTATTCATATCCACCATTTCCTGAGGTAGGCCATTCCTTGCACCCACCACCCTTTCTGTGAAAGAGAACTTCCCCACATTACCCCTTAATCGGCCTCCCTCTAATCTCATGCTGTGTCCTTTTGTCCTGCTATTTTTCTTATATTGAAACATGTTAGGCTCTTTCACCTTGTTAATGCCCTTAAGGTGTTTGAATATTTAAATCATATCACCCCTCTCCCTTCTTTGCGCTAGGGTATACATATTGAGCTCAGTTAATCTGTCCTCATATGTTTTCTGATGCAGTCCCTGCACCATTTTGGTTGCACTTCTCTGACTGCCTCAATTTGGTTAATGTCCTTGTGAAGGTGTGGCCTCCAGTACTGCACACAGTACTCCAGATGGGGCCTAACTAGTGTCTTGTAAAGAGGGATTATTACCTCCCTCTTCCGACTTGTGATACCCCTACTAATACACCCCAACATCCCTCTAGCCTTACCTACTGCTTTAGTGGTCTGCTTGGATGATTTCAGGTCATCGGTGATCATGACGCCCAAGTCTCCTTCTTCCCTTGTGACTGCCAGCAACTCCCCTCCCAGCCTATAGGTGGCTTCAGGGTTTCTCTTCCTTATGTGCATGATCTTGCACTTCTTTTCATTAAACCCTAGTTGCCACTCTTCCGACCATTTTGCTAGTTTATCCAGATCTCTTCTCATTCTGCCCACCCCATCTGGATCATCTGCTCTGTTGCAGATCTTGGTGTCATCTGCGAACAGACAAACCTTACCCTCTAGTCCATCTGCAATGTCACTGATGAAGATATTGAAGAGGACTGACCCCACGACTGATCCCTGAGGTACCCCACTTGTGACTTGGATCTCTTCTGACTGTATACCGTTTACCACCGCTCTCTGTTTTCTGCCTGTCAACTAGTTTGCTACCCAGTTGACCAAAGTCTGACCCACCCTGAGCCTACCCAGCTTATTTATCAATCTTCTATGTGGAACAGTATCGAAAGCTTTGCTGAAGTCAAAGTAGGCGACATCAACTGCTCCCCCTTGGCCCACCACTCTGGTTACCCAGTCAAAGAAATCTATGAGATTAGTTTGACAGGACCTTCCTTTTGTAAAACCATGCTGTCTTGGATCCTGTGTTCCTATGGATTCTAGGTGTTGCACTATCCTTTCCTTAAGGAGTGTCTCCATAATCTTGCCCACTACTGAGGTAAGACTGACTGGTTTGTAGTTCCCTGCCTCCTCCCTGCTACCACTCTTGTGGAGTGGGATCACATGAGCCCTTCTCCAGACTTCTGGGACCTCTCCTGTGCTCAGAGACTCACTAAACAGTTCTGCTAATGACTCTGCTAGTTCCATCCTTAGCTCCTTTAGTACCCTGGGATGTATGCCATCAGGTCCCATTGCTTTGTCCACCCTGAGCTTATCAAGCTCTTGTAGGACCCTTTCTTTTGTGAAGGGACTAGTGCATACCTCCCTCCCCCCTGTGTCCATGTGCTGAGCTGTGGTCCCTGCCCTACCTTCTCTTCAGTAAATACTGAGCAGAAGTATCTATTTAGGATAGATGCTTTTACATGGTCCTCCTCCTCCTCCTCACACACCCCCTAATCCCCTTTAATCTTAGAAACACCCCCTCTGGACTTTCTCCTTAATCTAGCGATGGTGGGACTATGGACAGGTGACCCTCCATCACAGAAGAGGAGAGGCAATGCTCGCTCTTGCTCTCACCCTCCCCCTGTGCCCAGCACCCCAAGGCACCCCAATGACCCAAGGTCATTCCCAAACCCGGGTCACCGGAGTCGCACGAGGTAAGGCATGGATGCCTCAGCCCTCAATGCCACCAGGCTACCATTTTCATACATTCTCTAGACATTCAGTTAATGGGTTTATAGTTACCAGAGTCTGTCCTATTTCCATTTTATATATGGGTACATTGGCAAGTTTTCTTTCTTCTGCAACCATGCTGGCAGTTAATTAACTTTGTAGATTGATGGTCAGTGGTTCATAAATTCCTTCCTGGACTTCTTCAGTAACCTAGGACAAATGTTGTCTAGGTCTACAAATTCATTTCCAAGCCCCTATAACATACAGTATTACAGTATCTCTACCTCTTTTATACTGAAGTCCTTTATAACAGAAAGTACATGACCATATCTCTTTCAAGGTTTCATTTTGCAATTTTCATCTCCTTTTTCATCTACTTTATGACATTTCTGGATTCTTCCTACATCCCTGCATCCCCCATCCTTGACACTGCCTTCATTGATTTTCTCCAGCACTGCAGGTATGTTTTCTGTGCTTTCTTTCTTTTCTATTACCAAGTTACTAGCATTATTATTATAATAGGATGTTCCATCGTGTATCAGAACTGTCAATGGATGATATATAATCACTGAATATCCCACATGGATGTTGTGTGATGCTATGACTGCAGCTGAAAAGCAAGGATTAGAACATTTGTGATAATAAGTGATGACCGGTTTTGGCCAGATCTTTATTACTTTCAATAATAAGTCATCTTAAATGATCAGTGAAAAAATCGACTCTTTAGTCCTGTCATTTATTGCCCTATAGACTGGAGTCTTATAGATAAAAGCTTTGGCCAGTCTTAAGCTTAACTCTCACAGGTACATTTCCTTTAGGACAAAATATCTTGATGCTGCAGTGTCTCTTTAGCAGATGCTGATGTGCATTTGTATCATGTTAAAATGAACAGTATTTCAAAATAAGGATTTGCATTATATAAATCATTACTCTGAATAGTGGCATTTGCTAAATCTATTCAAAAACTGCAGAAAATAGTCTCAATTTACAATCATTTTGAGAGAGCTCTGTAGCTCTGAAAATGAACGGTCTCACAGCAGCTTCCATTGGACATTTGGAAGTATCCTTCCAAAAACCCATCGGAGCTTAAACTTCTCTGCCATGATCAGAATACAGAATAACAGCCGCACTATTTCAGCTGTTACTTCTTCATTCTGATGCATGAACTGCGCATGCACATGACTCATACACATGTGCAGTTCTGTGGGTTCCACCATGTTGCGAATGGCACAATGCCATTCACTGTAGTACAACCTCCCCAATTCATGTCACACACTGGGAGCCCACCCCAGTGTGTGGAAATGTTGTTTCTTATGTTTCTGAAAAGTAGAAAATGGTCCCTCATTGTCCCGTTTTATGTTCCTGCTGCATCCCTCCCCACGTCATGCCCGACATTTCATTGATTTTCATTGATTTCATTGACAATACAGAGCAATTGGAGACCAAAGTCCATAAGCTCGCCACTAAAAAAACCCCTACAAGTGACCCTTAATTCATTTATTAATACAATAATGATTGAGCTTTGATTTAAATTCAGATATAGTTTCACTTTCAACCACGTCACAGGGCAATGCATTCCATATTTGTGTTACCCTATTATTACTCCAGTACCTCGTCTCATTTGTATTTGTTTTTTCTTTAATTAATTGCTGGCTATGTGCTCTTGTATTATGTCCATGATCCCTATGCTCCAACCCTATACAGTCCCAAAGAAAAGAATCTATATGAGCCTTAAAGATCAGACATTGGGGTGCCCAATCCCCATGATGGCATCCTGTGCAACCCCCTTCCCCATTCATGTGGCACACTGGGAGCCCACCCCAGTGTGCTGAAATGTCTTGTTGTATGTATTTTTCCTCTAAAGTAGAAAACAGTCCCTCATTACGTTTTCTCCCCCTGTAAAACTGAAAATGGTCCCTCGTTATTGCTGCAGTCCCCCCTCCCCACCCTCCCACCAAGCACCCACCTCCCCACACCTCCCCCCTTACCCCATACTTACCTCCAGAGGTTGGCGCTGTCATCTTCTCTGGACCGGGACACGTCTGCACTCTTCAAAGCCCAGCCGCGAACTGAAGAATTAAAGTTAAGTGTGCTACATACTCATTCAATGGGGTTTCAACTTATGCTGATATCGCAGCCATTTTTTGGAATTTTTGCCCCAAATTTTCAACATGGGATTCTTAGGACCACACCTCATGAAAACTGTCACTGTCATTTTGTTACTCGGTCCCAAAAGGTGATTTCACGGTCACTGTGCGGATTCAACTTTCAGCATCAATTCATGAAATGACAGTGCCGCTGTTCATGAGGTGGGGTCCCAAAAAGTCCATGTTGCAAATTTGGTGAAAACATTCCAAAAAATGACTGCGTTAGGAGCATGCATTGCACAGTTTCTACACACGTTCCTAACGTCACCAATTTTTTATATTTTCACTCTACATTTTTAACATTGCCATTTTTGCATACCTCCTTCAAAACAGTACAGCTTTCATTTTCCACAACCTACCTGAAACATGTTTTCGCACCTGTGGCACACAATAGCACATTTTCTCTGTGCAATCACCTTTCAGGACAATTGAACAAAATGACAGTGGCACTGTTCATGAGGAGGGGGTCAAAAAAAGGCTGTGTTGAAAATTTGGCGAAAAAATTCCAAAAAATGACTGCGTTATGAGCGTGCATTGCTCACTTTCTATGCATGCTCTTAACATTGCTAATGTTTAATATTTTCTCTTCACATTTTAACATTGCCATTTTTCATACACCTCCTTCACAACAGTACAGCTGCCATTTTCCACAACCTGTCTGAAACATGTTTTCATTCCTGTGGGGCAGAACAGCGAGTTTGGTCTGTGCGATCCCCTTTCAGGACAATTGAACAAAATGACACAGGCACTGTTCATGAGGAGGGGTCCAAAAAAGATCATGTTGAAAATTTGGTGCAACACCTCCAACATATGGCCAAGTTACACCTGGGCATTGAATAATTTCTGTGCACAAGTATAACTTTCGTCACTTGGTAGCACTTCACAGCTCTATCGGCTCTGGACAGAACTTGTTTAGTTCAAGTTTATTATTGCAAGAAAACTCCATTGAGCAAGCTCACTCACAAGGAGGTCCTGCTACATATAGACAAGCAATGTACAATACAGATAGGTAATAACAATAAATACATGAAATGCGCATTATATGATAGAGGCTGAATATACATACATACATACAAGGTTCCACAATGATGAGCGCAGGTGGTGAACACTGATTTAACACAGGGGAATGAATTACAGGTTGCATACTGATAAATGTGACAAGGTACCTTTGTAAATGAGCCTATGGCTCAAAGGTTTTCCAAACTGCTGTCTAAAATAAATAAATAAATAAATAAAATAAAATAAATGAAACTGATGTATGCAATACATATATTGTGGCAGTTAGGACAAACAGAATACAACTGATAAAGGGGGGGTAGGAGTGATTTGATAGGATAGCATTGGAACTTATTCATTGGGAGGCCACGAATAGATGGGGAGGGAAAGCAGTTAATATGGAATGGCAATTATGTCATACCCATGTATAAAAATAGCACACATGGGGAGGGGAGAGATTTAATGACAGTTACAGGTGTCTTTTAAGTTTAGAATAGGGACAATATATAGGAGATTTTCTGTTATCAGCTTGAATGGCACAGTGAACTGAAACCCTCTGTTTATTTTTTGGGTAACAACACAGTAGGCCCCATTGCACTCCCATACCTGTGAATCTCTTATCTGATCTTGAGATATCTTGTCCTAGGATGAGATGATCACTTTAAGGTTCATTGCTATTTAACCTTGAATATCTTTTGTATAAGTATTTTCAACTATACAACATTATATTTAATTTTGTGATGCCAGATGCTGGTCACCAAGGCCCAGATTAGTGCAATTATGTTAATTTCTATTTGGACATCTCTGGAGTTATAAAACATCTTCCCACAGACTTCTTAGAAAACATATTTACTGCAGTCGCCATTAGCAGCATAACCAGTTTGACGTGTTTTCTTTGCACTCTGTGCAGCTCTTCTTCTTGTAAAGTAGCTGTTACCTTCGTTGTTTCCTGTTTTAGCAGGGAAAACTATCTCTAAGAACTGCAGTGGTAGCCAGCGATTTGTCCCAGAATATATCTAGATATAGCCTGCTATATCACAGGAAACCCCATTGAAAAGAATAACTATATCTAGATATAATGGGATTTATCAGTGTCTACCAGTATGCTATGGAGCTATCAATGGGCTCTTTGTAATCTCAAATCTTGGAACAGCATCAGGAGCTATTAAGTAAACCCTGAAGTCAAAGCCATCACTGACTAGTGAAAACAGATAACATTTAAACTGTGCAGAATTTTCAAAATCCCCTTCCAAATGAATTCTGAGGAATTTCAGAAGTTCTACCTACTGTATGTCTGCAAAATTTTGTTTGAAGCAGAATTCCTCCATTCCAAAAGCCATAGGAATTTCTTATTTAAAACCATGGGTTAGTTTTTCACAGTCTGTATAAACTATAGATTGGTGTTCTGCAGTTTACTATAAATAGCATATTGGTTTTCCACAGTTTACATTGATTCTTCGTTGTGAACTGTGGTAACTTTAGTCACATTGGGTCAGATATTCAAAGCTTTGCATGGTCTGCAAACAGTTTGTGTGGGTTTAATGCGGGATTAGCATGGGACTGCCATATTCAAAAGGCCACATAGCGCGGGCAAAGTGCATTAGTGCTGAGCAAACCATAATTATATGCAAGGGACAAAGTGAACATGAATACAGGTTCTATGAGATATTCAGTGACTAGCACTGTGCTAAGGTGTTTAGCGCGACATAGCATGACCCTTGGCATGGAACAAATAACCGCCCAGGAAAAGCTGGTCTTAACCCTGTGCAAACAGCTTTGCACATCATTGGTGCATAGCGTGGTGTTTGCACAGGATTAGCGTGGCTTGCGTGACCCTAACATAGGAGCATGACACTTAGAAAATGCCTGACATGGAGGACACATGCTGCTCACTGCTGGCACCACCATGATGCCAACAGCTGCCACCGGTCCCAGCCGAGCACAGACAGTAAGGGGGGATCCGACCCATGGGGATAACTAGGTAGTGTGGCCAAACAGCACACACCTGCAGACCATATGTCTGTGGTGACCAACAGATGCCAGCACACACCTGCAGCACTGTGGGCCTGGCTGCTATTGAGGGGAGGGTGTATGGGTGGCCAGACCTCACCACAGCCCAGGTGTGGCCACATGGCTGTGACACATCATGCAGTGCACATGGGCCAGTAGTGGGAATACCCCACCACCTGAGTGCCTGTTGGAGCATACATGCCCCCCCAGCCACATACCACACAGCTGTATAGAAGCCACAGCACACACAGCCAGCCATGCAAATGTCACTGTGAGCATCCCATGCCACAGGTGCAGCATCTGTGGAGCACACAATGGTGAAACAGTACTGTCCACCATCAGTAATCACCTGCATGCTGGGCCTGTCACTGTGTACAGTGCAGTGGTCATCACTGTCCTACAGACCATAGGCATTGCTGTGTCCCTCACACTACCGGCCTCCTTGCTACTGTAGTGTCTGCTGTGCACTGTAGCATGGCCTACAGTTTGACAGTTGCATACAGCACCACCACCACCTATGCCTATGCTGCGTTCTCCCCTGGGGCACACAGTGCTAATTTGTACTGCATACATGTAGCCTGCAGCAACCATCATGACTGTCAGACTGACCTACAGGTAGAGCTGCGGCCAGACCTGGCCAGCCCCTGTACTTCCAGACTGACCTACAGGTGGAGCTGTGGGACCCTGCAGTAATGCTGGGCAAACTGCATGCAAATCAGGGAATGATGAGATGCTGATCTGGATGTTTGCCCAGAGACTACCTAAGTAGGCTCATTTGCATGTCACTTTTGAATATGGCAAATCTTAGCGCTGGGCAAACATATTAGCACCAGGCTAACAGCTTAGCTCTGCGCTAAAGCCGCGCTAACGTGTTAGCGTGGCGCTAATGGTTCAGGGATGTTTGTACAGTTTTGATCACTGTTCTTTCACATTTGCTGCTGCCTGCTGCCGTACTGGGTCCATGCATCTGCTAGCACACACATTGGCCACATAGTTCATCTCTACCTGCCCTCACGTCGCTGTGCACTGTGTTGTTGTTGTGGTTTGCACTTCCTGGTTGCTATATTCAGTGCTGCCTTATTCTAGGGCTATGTTTGCCCTGCACTCCCAGCCCTGTTTGCATGGCCTCATTCCCATGCTATATTGAGAAGCTGTTTGTCCCGGGCTTTTCCTTTTGAATATAGCTTGCTCTGTGCTCTGGGCTACGTTTACCTGCCGGGCAGTGTTAACTTAACCTAGGGGCAAAGCTTTGAATATCTGGCCCCAGATTTGTAAAATATGGACAACTAATCCATAGATTAAATAAAACAAGTACAAAATACTTTGGGAATTCCATGGAATTTATCAGAAAATTCCAAAAAAAGCATTTCCAGAACCAGAATTGCCATTCCTCTGAAATTCCATGTGAGGAATTCCGCATTTTGCACAGTTCTAGCAGACAGACTAGATGCACACATAGGTGCAGGCATAACATGAATGGGCATTTTCACTTTTGTTAATAGTGTTTCAGAACACATTTTCTAATTTGCTAATCACACCACACAAATTCATAAGGAACACCAAGTATCTGACTTAAACAGGACAGGCAATGATTTGTAGTTAGCAGCAATTTATAATGTTATTTTCAGAAACAATATTCATACCCCTACATGATCCATATTTAACTGTACCTGAATAATTATTGATGTAAAAAATTGTATTTTGCATTGTTTTGTTTTTCATGGGCAACATTCTGTTATAGCTATCTCCATAGAACCGGTGTTCTGAACTTTTAACCATGTCATTGTTTGTGTACAGAATTCTAAGCATGGTTCTGATAGGTCAATAGCTCATAATTAACATTATATGCACAAACTGTGACATAGTAAAAACTCCAAATTACTGGTTCCATGAAGAGAACTGAAACGGAATGCTGCCCATAAAAAGAAAACATTTGAAAATACAGTTGTTCATATCAGTGTTTATTCAGTTACAGTTAAATATGGATCATTTGGAGGTATAAATTTAATTTCTGTAAATAGGAACATTACTAACTGCTGCCAATTAGCACAGATTTCCTGTCCCCTTTAACCCTTGCTTTGCCGCAGATTGATATATCAGTCCAGAATTCCTATACGTTCTAATTCTGTTGGCAGTCTAAGGGTTAAAGGACATAGTCATGATATAACCAACCTAATAGTCATAAGGCTGATGCAGCTGGAACAAGACTTAAGGGAGCTAAGTGCATCCCTGAATGAACAGAACCCATAGAACAATATACACTACATGTGCTTCTCTCTCTCTCTCTCTCTCTCTCTCGCTCTCTTTCTCTTGAATGCCATGAACTGACTTAGTTACTACACAGGCCCACCGAACTGAACAGAGTACACCTTTTTCCTTTGATCTGCTGTGTCCCCAGTAATTTCCACACTCCCCTGCTGATCCCCGAACCCTGTCAAATTTAAGAAGTCCCTCCCCCATGCTATTGCATTTCCCAATCCCTACCCAAAGCCCCTATTTAATACCACCCCACCATAAATTGTAAAATGTTTCTCTGACCATCCTGCTGCATTCTCTATACCAATCCCCCCCCCCATTCTAGGTGGGCCCCCTGAGAAATATTAAAAGTCTCTTCTCATCTTGCTGTATGCAGTTCTCTTCCTGCTTTCTTTACCAAGTACACCCCAAATTTTAAAACATCCCTTCCCCTATCCTCCTGAGTTCCCAGTTCTTATAACTCCTCTAACCTGGCCCCAGACCCATCCAAATATTTGAAAAGCTACTTCCATCAATATTCTGTGTTTTTCAATCCCTCCCTGTTCCCACATTTAAACCCTGGACCCTCACGTATCTAATGTCCTCATCATATTTGCACTCAAACTCCCCTTCCTCAATGGTGACTGGAACAGCCCTCTACTCACCTTCAGAGCAGGACAAAATGTAACTGTGGATACCACTGGACCACATTGCTAATATTAAATAGATACTTGCTTTACAATACTGAGTCATCCGTTAATGTTAGAATTGCAGTTCGGTGGAGGAGCTGGGGTGCAATGGAAGTGGGGGAGCCACAGGATACCATCAAGTTCTTGGGATGTCTTGGGGGTCTAGGGGACTAGTGGTCATGCAAACTCTGCTGAAAAGTAGACACAGATGAGGAGGTAAGCAACAACAAATAGACATATGGAAACCCTGGAACATTGGTCCAGAATATGGCAGTTAATATCCAATGAAAAAATGCAAAAATATACATATGAGTGCCTATGCACCATGTGGCACATGGTACAGACAAGAGGCATGTACCCAGGCTGCACAGCTCCATGTCCACAGGCAGGTACATGGTGGCTGACATGCACAAATGTTGGCCACTGCATGATGCCTGTCCATGGCCCCACCCCCACTAGTGTGCTGGTGTGTAGTGGATGGATCAGAGGACACAGTTGGGCATCCAGTCAGATGTCTGACCTGGTCCCCAAGTGGATCTCCTGCTGTGCGTGGAACAGGAGATTGTGGGATGGAGAGAGACCCATAATCTGACAAAGAATAGGTGAGTGCCCAACAGGTGACACCCAGCCCTCCTTTGCTGATTAGAGGGCAGGGGAGGCACAATATTTACAGCTCACTGCCCACCACGGATGGTGGGTGACCTCCATGGGGGATGCATTGAGGATATGGCAGGATCCCTGCTGCCATATGCAATGCCTCCCTTTCCAGGCACTCCACCCCATCATGAATGACACCGAGTATGAGCATGTCCCCAAACATGCCCCAGACTGTTTGCACACGTAGCTGCACAATGGGCTAGGTGACCCAGTATGGAAGGAGTGTGTGTCTCTTCTGTGCATGCCACAGGGGGTCCACAGGACCCCAGATGCACAGCTCTATGACTCAGGGATGCCTACACACTATGGCTCTGTGGTACATAGGCACAATGCCCCTTTGTGAATAGGCGCCATTAGCAGTACAATTAGCAGAGATATTATAGCACCAATTGAGTCAATGTAGGGCATTCAAAAGAGGAAAGGGACTTAGAGGTTATAATAAAAAGCAACTATAAATCCTCTTCTAAATGTTCTGAATGTTTGTATTTAATCTCCCTAAGAGGATCCCTTCAGATTCCCCTGTTACTCTTACTGCCACTACATACTTGACTCGTTGCAACAACTTCCTTATATTATGTACCCCTATCTCCCAGCCATGTTGCTCTCTCTACTGCCTCACCTCTTCACCCTTTTTACTCCCTTCCACCAACCCTACCACATACCTTGTCTCATTTAACTCTAACGCCTCATCTTCCATGGGTCCTACTGTATATATTGAATATATATTGTGTACATTACAGTATGTATATAGTGTGCTGCATTATTTGATGACTACACATTGCTTTGTTCTCTGTTACTTCATGTATTGTATAGTTTGCTTTGTAATGTTTACTGACTCCAAGCTGTTGTTTCATTGCTGACTTACATGTACCCTACCCAGGTCCACCTTGTAAATGAGTTCTTCTCAATGGTGTTTCGCCTAGTAAAATAAAAATTGATTGACTGATTGATTGACTGATTGAAATAAAGGAAAGCTTATTATGCCATGCATGATACATGTAGTAAGTGCTGATTACAATGTTGGTGTGCTTTAGATGTGACATATTATGATCAGAAATAGGCCAGTATATGCTTCTTCTATGGCTGTTTAGTAGTGGTGTCGCTTCTGTGATGTCATCACATCTGACGTCGGTGCCATCTTATGGCAGAATCATGGCACTGATTTTAAAGCCACAGAAAAGTTTGTTTAAATTTTTAAAACAGCATGAAAATACATAAAATCACCACCGACGAGGTAGGGAGCACTATAGTGTAAAATATCAGCTCCTGTTCTACCTGTCTACAATTTATTTTTATTTTTTTTTTTTTAGAGAAAAAAACTATTTACTAAAGGTGTCTTTTAAGACTTGGCTTCAAGGGCAAAAAAAACGTTAACCTTCTAATGGCATATATTCCACCAAAGAATATCAGTGATGACTTCAATGACCTTATCAATGCTGTATCTGGTCTAAATCTGCAGCATGAAAAAAATTGTATTAGGTGACTTTAATTGCAACTGGCTTGCAAGCAACAACAGGGCTCTTAAAGATAAACTGGTGAATATGTACCTAATTCAGGTTATTAAAACCCCTACCAGAGTTAACTATAAAACTGGCATTTCCATCCTGCTAGAATGAATCCTTGTTAACCACCATGATAGGGTCATCTCAAGTGCTGTCCTGCACGACTTCCTCAGTGACCACTGCAGTCACCTGCAGATGGTCTGCCAAGGTAGCCAAACGTGAGCTCACCAGCATTGAAGCCCGGGTATTCCACACCCACAAGCTCCCATATTTTGAAGCCTTACTCCAACAAGTCGACTGGTCATTCCTGGCCAGTATACAAGATGTCAATATAGCCCTGGAATATTTCATCCTCCAATTTAACAGGCTCTGTGACATTGTAGCCCCCTTCAAGACCCTCCACAGGAGGGGAAACTCCCAAACCTCCTGCCATCAAGTCCCTTACAAGGGAGGGAGCCAAAGCAAATACCTCACAAAATACAAGGAACAGCAGAGCACTGTAAAATCCCATATCAAAGATGCAAAGGCTGCGTTTCACAAAACCCAACAAAAAAATTCACCAACCACCCCAAACAACTGTGGAGTGGTATAAATAAAATCATCAGCAAATCCAAAAAATCTCTGCCCTATTCTATTGTAGAGAGTGCCAGTACAATTAAAGGGGACAAGAACATTGCTGACCCCTTTAACAAAACCTTCAGTGACTTATTGGCATACACTCCAGACCCTGCTGTCCACCCTGCCACTGAAGAGTTACACCTAACCACCCCATTAGACCTCCTTTCTATTTTGAAAGGCACAGTTGTGCAGAGGTGCATGGCTACCTAACAAAAAACAAAATTAAAATAAAGCTTGGCCCTGACAATATAGATATGAAACTGCTCAAACTAGTGCTGGGGGGTCACCCACCCCTTGCAGATAATTTCCAATCTGTCTCGGTCCACTGGGCAAGTACCAGCACTATGGAAAAAAGTCCATGTGATCCCAGTATTAAAAGGGGTTAACCATAACCTGCCATCCAACTACCGCCTGATCTCCATCTTACCCTCTCTATCAAAAACCTAGAAAGGGTTGTGAATGATCAGCCAGCCCAATACCTGAATCAGTATGAGCATCTGGCAAATGTGCAGCATGGGTTTAGGAAATATTTTGGTACAATGACTGCACTCCTTGAGTTCACTGACTCAGCTCATTGTGCCCTGGACAGAGGAGAATTGGCTGTATCCATTTACATAGACCTAACCAAGGCCTTTGACCTTGTGAACCATGTCCTTCTATTCCAGAAACTAATTAATCTGGGCCTTTTTGAAGACTCAGTCTCTTGGTTCAAAAGCTACTTAGCTGGTAGAACCCAGGTTATTAAATGCCATAGCTTACTTTCCAGGATAGGCCTGTGGCGATGGGTGTTCCCCAAGGGTCAATCCTGGGACCTCTCCTCTTCAGGCTATTTTTAAACAATATATCAACTGTCTGCAGGTCAGCTAATACAGTACTTTATTTGGATGATGCTGTCATCTTCTCCAGTGATGAAAACCTGTAGAACCTGTGGCTGAGACTTCAGTATGCCCTCAGTGCCATCCAGGAATGGTTTACTGCCAACTTGCTAGTAACAAACACAAAAAAACTAAATGCATGTTTTTTGGAACCTGTAATAAGATCCATAGCTCCCCTGTCTTAACTATTATCACTGCAACTGGACCCCCCCATGAACAAGTACAAACATTTAAATATCTTGGGGTAACACAAGACAGTGAACTGTCTTTCATTGCAGATGTTGACCTCTTGGTAAAGGAAGCAAACTCTAAACTAGGACTGCTATACAGGCATAGAAACAATTTCCTTCCAGAAATTGAGATACTACTTGTACAGTGCCTCATTGCAAGTATTATTGACTATGGGCTTGTGTTTTATGGCTCTGCGAGTGACAATGTGCAGTCCAGAGTCAGGGGTCTCCTCAGTAGGGCTTGTCGCTTTGCACTTGGCCAAAACAAAACACACACACTTGTGTGCCATACAGCAGCCTGAACTGGCTGAACATTGACACGAGGGTGCTTTACTACATTCTTGTCAATGGCAAAAAATCATTACAAGGCTTGCTGTGCCCTAGCCTATAATCACTGTTCACCTCAGTGGATAGCAAATACTCAACCAGGGGAGTGATGCAGCACTTTCTGCCGCTTCCTCAAAAAAGAACCTCCCTTGGAAAATCCTGTTTTTCATGCCAGTTTGTTAACCAATGGAAAGACTTGCCTGACTCTCTAAAAACCAATTGCTCCATTGAGCTGTTTAAATCCCAACTCCACTCCTCACTTACCCTACCTGGAACATGCAACTGCTACTGTTGACCATCAGTGTTACCTGAAATGTACTTATGTACACTGCACTTTCTCTGACTGCAATGACAGATTGTAACCCATGTACTGTTTTTACTGTACCTCATCTACTGCTAACTTATTGTCTTACCTGTATCTGTATCCAATGGATTATAATTGTAGTCTTGTTGTATTTTATTGTGCACCTGTAACTGACAGAAATAGTAGTCTTTTGTTGTACCTAACTCTAAACCGTTTAAAATAGGCTCTGTCTAAAGGGTTTTATGTGTAATAAAATCTGACTAAACTAAATGGTTGGTACTAGGCTGGGTGGTTGGAATGAGGTTGCTGGTTCTGGCATATATGCATGCCTCCATGTGCCTGAGTGACTGTGTCTCTGAGGCCCTGGGGAGTTAACGGGAGAAAACCAGGTAAAAACTATGCCCCTCTGTTGCTGTATTTGATGGCCCTTGGGACTCTCAGGTCCCACACCATATGGAATTCAACTGGCCTGATGGCTGGGAGAGCAGCAGATAGAACTGGAGGGCCTGAGGCAGGGCCTGAAGGCAGGAGCAGGTGGTGATGGATGGGCAAACAGCTGGATGAACAACAAAATTGGCCCTAAATACAGAAAACTAGGACTATTTTAAAACAAATGCCTGACACAGTACACTAGAGAGAGAGAGAGAGCGAGAGTAAACAGGTTATATACAAGCTTAATTTTCCAATTATGACCCCCCCCAGAAAAACAAGGTTTATGTTCCATTTAGGGTAACAGCTAAGGGAGAAGCATAGTTCACCCATGTCACGGCAACAAGAACAAACTCTGGTCAGAGCCAATGTGGCTGTGGAGCGCTTGCTTTTACCCATTATTTCTAATGAATTTGCACAATGCAGATCTGCTGGGAGGCAGTTTCAATCTGTTCTTCCTTTTACAGATTTTTACAATGTATTTTCCTAGAATATACCTCCTGATTGCTATATATTTAGCCTGGATGGTTCACAGATGAAATGGCATCTTAATTTTGGGTGGTGAAGCACTAGCAGTAGCACACTGGAATGTGTCATACATAGGTACAAGATGTTTGTGGGTGATAAGCCCAGTGGCCATTCTTCTCAGGCACTCACATGTGGATCCATTGTCCCAGTGCCATTGCACTACTCAGTGTGGGTGAAAAGTAGTATAGAGTTCATATATCTCATCCAGTGTTAAATTTCAGCCAGTCAGCATGTGCCACGTCATTTGACAGGTGGGCATGGTGTAAAATGAGCCAGTCAGAATCGTACCCGTATGGCGCTGGAAGTCCTGCTCCTCTGTGCGGGATGTCCCACCTTAACCACAGGGCAGCCCACTTCAAACACAGGAAGTGACGTATGAAATGCAGGAAATGACATATTCTTGAATCCGAAAATGACGCATCATTCCCATTCTACATCCCTACATCCATCCCCAGTCCCTCAAACCTCCTCGACACCATCCAAGCTCAAACCCAAGTCCATCCTCTATCCCCTCGAACTGCAACCACCCCATCCTAGTTCAAACCTGAATCCATCCTCCACCCCTTGACCCCCTACCACAATATTTTGGCACAAACTCTCCCATCCTCTCACCTTGTCCCACCACCATCACCCTAGCACCCATCACCTACCTCAAACCTGAGTTTCTCCCCTCCTCGCTCCATGCCTCACCACCACCTACATTGCACCCTATCACCTACCTGGAACCCGAGTCTCTCCCCTCCTCTCACCTTGCCCCACCATCACCTACCTGGCACTCCCTCAACCTCCCCCTGTCGATCTGTGGTATGACTGCAGGGTGCCTTTTTACTCAGGGGATATTTTGTGTGAAATGTACTTTGAAGCTCAGAGGACTGTAAGGAAATTTATCTCTTCAGTGTAAGGAAGTTATTTTAACACAGTGCATTTTAAGTATTGATGAAAAAACTGTGATTTCTCTTTTAATGTGAAAAAGAAAATGAGTTCTAACTTTAAAAGTAGAGACTGTGTGTATATGTGTGCGTGTGTGTGTGTGTGTGTGTTGAAGCTATGTTTCAAGGGTTTGTAGCCTAAGTAGACTGCTTCAAATCCTAAAGTCTGTTTAAAAACTGTCATACATACTCTCTGCATTCTGTTTTTCAAGAGGGTTATCCTCTCTGCATTTCCTGTAAGAACATTTTATCTTTGCTATACAAAAAAATTCTGTTAAAAGAATGCATTTTAAGTATTTATGAAAAAACAGTGATTTATTTTTTAATGTGAAAAAGAAGATGAGTTCTAACTTTGAAAGCAGAGACTGTGTATATGTGTGTGTGTTGAAGCTGATGTTTCAAGGGTTTGTAGTCTAAGTAGACTACTCCAAATCCTAAAGTCTGTTTAAAAACTGTCATACTCTCTACATACATTTTCTTTTAAATGAATACATCAGAAATCTGGTATTTTGATATCAGAAGCTAAACATATTTTTCAATTTCCTTTGAAAAAGATAATTTACAAAGATCACTGCTTATCAAAAGCATATATTTCTATTAAATGTATATTAATGTACTGGTGAAAGTATTTAAGAGCGTTCTAACTTCCAGAAAGCAACAAAAAGTGCTCTGCATTACCTATGTAAAACTGAAAAACAGTAGACTGCTTCATGGAGACTTTTATACTCTGAGAAACTTAAGAACATTTCCATTAAAAGTTCATATTAAACATGCCCTGCCCAACATTACAGTATAAAAATCACAAGAGATGACATAACTATATTTACCAAAAGAGGTCTGTAATTTAGAAACCCGTGCCCATCTATGTGACATTCACATAGATGAATATTGATCTTAAGAAACCCCCAACTGAACACGCTGATGCATTGTGCTAGTAACAAGAGATGACATAACTATATTTATCAATGGAAGACTGTAATTTAGAAAACCTTGTGATGATCACATTGCGTGACTTCATCTGGCAGGAGTCTTATATAAACTCCTGGTTGGAGATGTGCCAGAATAGCTTTCAGAGCCTCATTGAATCTACTTTATAGGATCTGAGCTGATTATCCAAGAGATTCAAGAAGATGGCCCAGAACACAGCATCTCTAACATTCCAGTCATGGAAGAGACTGTTATGCCACCAAGTGAACAGCCAAGAGATGAAAAGCCAGAAGAGAAGGTGCCTTTCAGGCCGAAACCCATGTATGTGCGCTACATAAAGTGTGAAAAAGAATGTCCACTTCAAATTTTGGCCAGTGGAAGGATTTGTGACATAAAAAGAAATCTCACTGCACAGTTTGGTGAATCAAAAAAAGCAAAAACTAATCCTGATACTCCTATTGAAGAGGTGCACCTGCAAGACCTTGAAGCTAGTATGTGAGTCTGTTGTGGAGAAAGATATGAAAATGAAGCCCAGAACAGAGAGTGACATGGAGGGAGAGTCAGATAAGGATGCCAAGACACAGGCAGAAGCAGCAGCCAGCCAAGAGGCAGATGGTGACACTGCCATTACCAACAAACCATAGGCTATGAAAAGAAAAGATAAGGCAACAGGCTAAAGAAGAAGAAGAAAAAGATGGCAAAGCATCTTACACTGTGGAGGTAAAGTTATGCTTTGTTTTTAAACACTAAAAAATGAGTGAGTGAAGGCATGCATGCAGAGTGTAACTGAACAGATGAGTTAGCAGATGAACTGTAACTTACTGAGTAAAAGGACCAATGTTGTTTTCATTTTGCTTTATCAGAGTGATGGATATGGAATAGAGCAACAGTCTTATTCAGGCAGCATGGATACTCGAGTGTCCACAAATCTACTGCTTGACTGTGTTTGCTGTGTGAAAGATACAGATATGGTTATTAATAAGATGTGTGAGGGTCAATATGTTAGAAAGTTAGAGAGCAAAAGAATGCTTGAAAAAACAGAAAACACTGTAATCACTACACAGCCACAACCATCTTTGTCTACTCAGATTAGACAGGTTTCCTCAGCTGAAAAAACAGGCCTAAGTATTAAGCCCCCCAAAACTGGCCACAATGTGTATTGTAAGTGTGTTATGTACCATACCATTCATAGTGTAATTGCCACAGTGATAGAGAGAGTGATACGTTGTGAAATGGTTGATGCTTGTCCTGGGTGTGAGATAGATGATCCTAGTCAGATAAACCATACATGTATCTTTGATGACTTGATGGCTAGAAAAGCATACAAAAATGTTTCTGAAGCCATACATATAGGGCACCTCATGCCTGTGATCTTAGCAATAGCTATGAAACAACAGGTCTTATGCATGCGCAACAAAACTATAGAATCTGTAAGTCATGTTTTAAATTATGTGAAAAGAGCCGATGACCCCATGGGCTTACTTACAGATATGTTACAAGAGACAGACGGTGAGATTAGGAAAGAGGCCAGACATCTAGTCAGTAAATGCTCCTTTAAAAAATTTCTAACAAGAACTTCGGGGACTCCATTAAATTTCTAAAAAGAAATTAAGGGACTCTGTTTTTGTTGTGAATATTCATTTAACTGCTGATCTGCTACAGGTTATGTGTAAATGTTGTAGAACCCAAAGCTTCATATTTTATTTTACAGAGAACCATGCGGGATGCAAGCAAAGAGAGTGTCCAAAGACTTATGTATCTGATCATAAGCCATTACTGCGATCCTTCCGTGTTCAGGCTGCCTGACTTTGAAGCATCCCTTTCTGACTTATCTTCTGCCATGGAACTGATGTTACATGTCTCCTCAGACATGTGGGAGGATATAGATAACTATATGAAAGAATCTGAGTTGACACATTACAGTGATTGTGCCTAGATTTGTAGAAGATCCTGAATGCCTTTGTAACCTGTATATATTGGTAGTTGCAGCAATGTGTGTGTCTGCTTTAAAGCAAAGAAATGAATGTGATACTTTTCATACTGTGGAAGTGGCTTCTTCAATTGTCATGATGATCCATGAAATGAAAGAGCACTAAGCATCATGTGTATTCATCACTTTTCTACAGAATATATCACTTACGTTGTATTTAATAAATGTGATGTAGCAGTCATTTTTTCTGAATAAAAAAGTGGCACGCTAATCTGTATAACGTGTATTATGAGCTTTCAGATGGAACGTAATGGCATGCTCCCGATATTCTAGTCACTCTTGATGGCTACAATGTGCCATGTGATAAAGGACACTTTAAAGACTCCTGTATACTTTGAAAAGTGCCATGCATTAAACGTATGCTGTGAAAGTGCTGCACCTTCACTGGCAGAAAGGACAATGACTGAGATTAAAAGTATGCCCCCAGTTTTGTGGCATATGTATATTAATGCAATGAACTAAAAAAAAACACACAGATATATGTAAGGTAAATGGCATTTTTGATTTTGCAACAGTACCCCTCAAAAATCACCCTGATTATTTTGAGTGGTGCATGGCACATGTGTGTATGTTTTGTGCCTACCTTGTCACCAGGGGGAAAGTGGATGAAACCCTTGCTTGTGTGAAACATACAGACCAAAAGTTACTGGCTCTGAGTATGATAGAATGTGATAGAATCTGGTAGTGTAGAAACAGGATATTATGTAATCATTGCATGCATACTATGTGTTATGGGTATATATATATATATATATATATATATATATATATATATATGCTCTTTAAAAAACTGTTATGGCTTTTGTATATAATTAATATATGTATCAGTTTACGTTTTGTATGTATGAATAAAAATATAATCACATATTGCAGTTTATGGTTGTCATTGAATTTTTAAGAAAAAAGCACACATATACATAAGCATTATTTTATGGGTGACAAGAGGTTGGCTAGTTAACAGATGTATTTTGGTACTGATGAAAAAAGATGACTGATCAACTGCTTCAGAATATATATTTGAATGCAAGAAAAGTGGGCAGTTTTAGTGATGTGACTCAGTTATATAAAGCTACAAAAGAAATTGATAAAGGTGTGACCAGGAAAGGTGTTGCAGAATGGTTTGCCAAGCAGGACCCCTATACGTTACACAGACCAGCAAGAATTCAATTTAAGAGAAATCCTGTCATTGTTTCTGACATACATAGACAATGGCAAGCTGATTTAGTGGATATGAGTCAATATGCAAAGTGCAATAATGGGTTTAAATACATACTGACATGCATTGATGTGCTGTCCAAGCATGCCTGGGTAGTGGCTTTAAAAGATAAATTAGGCAAGGCCGTGATGCAGGCCTTTAAAACAATTTTTAAAAGTGGACGCATACCTGAGAAGTTGCAGACTGATCAGGGTTAAGAATTTCTAAATGCCTCCTTAAAGGCATTATTAAAACAAAATAAAATACACTATTTTGTAACAAATAATGAAGTTAAGGCTAGCATTGTAGAACGGTTCAATAGAACTTTAAAAACACACATGTGGCGTTACTTTACAGCCCAAAACACGTGGAAATATATTGATGTGTTGTATGACCTGGTGCACAACTATAATCATACTTATCACAGAAGCATTACACACAGACCACTGGATGTTAGCCCTTCCAATGCCCTGGATGTATGAAAGACCATTTATGGCAAAACAGTTATTGGCAAAAAAGAAAAGGGTACCCTTCAGAAAAGTGATCACGTGACAATATCTAAGCTGAAAGGGGTGCTTGGAAAGGGATATGAAACAGACATACACAGATGAGATATTTATTGTGACGGAGGTCTTAAAAACACTGAGACCCACCTATAAGCTAAAAGACTATCAGGGGAAAGACATCAAAGGTACTTTCTATGCAGAAGAGTTGCAGAAAATTGAACTGGATGAGGACCAAGTGTATGGGGTGCAGAAAATCCTGGCAGAGAAAAAGCATAGCAGGAAAACTTGGTATCTGGTAAAGTGCCAGGGTGGCCTGATAAATTCAATAGCTGGATCGAGGCAAAACAGATTCGGGACATTAGAAGTGGATAAGATTTAAAAATGCTCAAAAATGGCTTTTATATCACCTTGCCTAGCAATGCCTCGCACAACATTTTCCCCAATAATACTATATCCACTTTTACAGTAAAGTTACCACAAACGCTGGAACTGCCTGGGGAATGGGAAGTGGAATTAGCAGAAATTCAGTACCCTCATACCTGGGACAATGTGCCTGCACAGAAAAACAGGTTCAGTATGATCTATCAGTCTCTAAGCGTAGCCCATAGTAAAACACCGCCAACCAGCCCCTTTGTTGGGTCCGAAGCATTGAAAATTCCATCAGGCTATTATCCTAACATGGCGAGTGTTATTAAGCAAATTAATAAAAGCATATTTGAAGCAAATGAATTGCCAGTGGTTTTGGAACAACAAGCCGCCGGGAGAGAAATAAGCATTGACAGTGACATCAAATGCATTCTGTTTATGCATTGGCAGATACAGTACCTTTTGGGGTTTAGTAGACTTGAAGTAGGTGTAGGAAAGACTCTAACAAAGAACCCTGCAGATATTAATGAGTTTTTTTTTACACATTATATATCTACACTGACATTATCACGAATGAAATAGTGGATGACAGTCTAGTATCTCTGCTGAGATGTGTACCCGTCAGAGGCCAAGACAATGAGATAGTGACCGTGACCTATGATAAACCCCATTATCAGTCAGTAAACATCAGATCAATGCAGTCACTATTGAAATAAAGAATGATCAAAATGAACCTGTGCCATTTCGATTTGGAAAGGTGATCATGAAGTTGCATTTTCACCCCCAGAGTACTTCAAAATTTAAACAATTATGGTGATTGTTTGACATTATGGAGACCCTGCCTTGTACAAAAGCTGTTACAAGGCACAGGCAGGATATGGCCTTCCGGACTTTCATGGACTTCCTACTATGTATGGTTCTGGTATAGGAGGGATATTTCATAGTCTGTTTAGAAAAGCAGTTCCATTTTTAAGAAAGGGGTTCGAAATTGCCAAACCACATCTACAAACAGCTGCTAAAAATGTCACAAAGGATGTTGTGGGGCATGTGACTAAAGCCGTCACTCAAAGGATGTCAGGAGGTGATAAGACCACTCAGGGTGGTTCAGGACTGATTGTGGTCAAGAGAGGTAAAAAGAGAAAGCGCAGAGTACACCCTTCACTTCTCATCGGACCTCCCCACTACTTTAAAAGGCATGTCTCAAAGTGCAAAACATCACATAAAAGGAAGAGGTCAAAGTCCAAAGGACCTTTGAGGGGGCATAAAAAACATAGAGATTTATTCTAAAAAACATGGCTTTTGTACACTGTGGTCCTGAAGAATGCACAAAATTGGAACTGGACTTGTTTGCCATTGCTCCCACACAGACAAGCATTGAAAAAAAGCATTTATGTAGAGATACCCCCTCTGGCTGCCCTTTCAGAAAACTCACCAATAGAATTTTATATACAGTAGCAGGGAATGGTGAAGACTATTTGGATCTAAACAACATGCTTCTTTATGTGGTTTGCAAAATCACTGAAGCAGATGGTGGTGATATACCTGCAGCTGCCAAAGTGGGTCTTATAAACTACCCAGTGGCCACCTTTTTCAGCCAGCTGGATGTGACTGTCAGTGATCGGTTCATCAGTCAGAGCAATAACTGTTACCCCTACAGGGCTATCATAGAATCTGTACTGAACTTCAGTGAAGAGACCCTTTCTACACAATTCATGGCAGTATTGTTTTACAAAGACACCCTGAGGAAAAACAAAATCGCAGACAGAGCGGGTGACAAAGTAGGGTTTAATAAAAGAAGCTCCTTCACACATCTCAGTAGAGGAGTAGAGCTGCTGGGACACTTGCACACGGACTTGTTTTTTCAAGAGAAACTGATGCTGAATGGCATGGATATTAAAATTAAACTGACATGTAACAGGGACAGCTTTTGCCAGATGAGTGGAGATACTGAGCCTTATAAACTAAAAATCATGACCGCCTCTCTGTTTGTCAAAAGGGTTAAAGTGACCCCCAGTGTTCATCTCGGACACTCGGAGGCCCTGCTGACCTCCAACGCTAAATACCCTATAGACAGAGTGGGGGTGAAAGTGTTCAGCCTCCCAGCAGGCAGCAGGGTTTGTAACCAAGATAATTTGTTTTTGGGACAGTTACCAAAAATGATGGTCATGGGAATTGTTGACAATGATGCTTTTAGCAGTTCCTACACTCAAAACCCCTTTAACTTTAAACATTGTATCATTAATTTTGTGGCTCTGTATCTGGACTGTGAACAAATCCCCACTAAACCTCTGCAGCCCGATTTTAGAAATGGAAATGCTGTGAAAGAATATTTTAATCTAGTACAGACAGTGGGAAAAATATGAAAGAGCGACCATTAGTTGTCAACCATCAGGAATTTACCCAAGGGTACACACTGTTTGCCTTTGATCTCACTCTGGACCAAGAATGTGCTGATCATTACTCTTTAATTAAAACTGGGAATCTCAGAGCAGAAATCAGATTTGCAGTTCAAGCCCTTCCACAAACAATTAATCTCATTGTCTATGCTATGTTTGACAAAGTCATTGAAATAAACCAGAGAAGAAATGTTATTTTTTATTATATGTGATAAACCATTAAAAATGAACATAAAGCAGCTGGAAAAAATTGTAATGAATGACACACATCTGTGACTGCTTTTTGGGTGTGTTTCCTTATCATCTGCTACCCAAAGAGAGACTGAGAAACCTTCCGGCAGCACTAGTCATCAATACTGACCCCCACGACCTCCCTTGATAGCACTGGCTAGCTGTATACATTTCAGAAAATGGGGCTGGGGAGTTCTTTGATAGCTATGGTTTTCATCCTGACAATTATTCACAAAGGATCGGGGTCTTTTTAAAAAGAAATGCAAAGACCATTCTATACCAAAACACACAGTTGCAAGATACCTTCTTTACCACCTGTGGATTTCACTGCATCTTTTTCTTACATCACAGATGTAAAGGACTTTCTTATGATCAGATTCTAAAAATGTACTGTAATGATTTGCTCAAAAATGATGCCATGGTAACTAGTTTTGTACATCACCCTTTCAGACATCGAAGCATGTCGGGCCCTGTATCAGTGGGATGGCAACATGTTCAGACTTGTTTGTCTTATAATGAATTTAAAACATGCAATCACATGTAACTTACAACCACAATTTTATAAAATCATATATACCCTCATGATCTCTATGTCCTTGTCAGTTTTTCTGAGGGCCATGTGTTTGAAATTGTCAGATATGTAATGTCTTCAATAATGACATGATATATAAAATATTAAAAGATATTTATTGTAAAAGAATGACAGATAAAATCATTTATGCAACAGGGGTCAGGATAAAAACTGTAGAATAAAACCATTTATCTTCGCTACTATGGTAATAAATTGATTTATCCACATAGTAACTACATCATCACCCATTTATCCACACAGTAACTACATCACTAGCTCATTTATCTACACAGTTCTCTTCAGAATTCATTTAGAATGTTCTGCCTCAGAACCAGTACTAACCATATTTAAATGTCAATAACTTAAAAACGAAAAAAGATAACATGGTACTGTGAGCACGAAAATTGTTCAGCACAAAATTATCTACAAAATGAATACTGTTTCATTTATATAAACCCTGTATATTGTATATGGTTAGCAAGAAAACAGAAGAAAATGTAATTTTTTGTTTACTTTTTTGACAAACAAATATAAATAACTTTAAAACAAAAAATGATAGCATGGTACTGTGAGCACGAAAATGTTCAGCTCAAAATATCTACAAAATGAGTGGTGTTTCATATATAGATACCATTTTGTTTTTATAATTAGCAAAACAGCATAAAATCAATTTTCTTTTCCTTTTTGACAAATTATTTACACCTACCAAAATCAAAATGTTCACACAACATCTAAACCTGTTGTATAATGGAATAGCAGGTTCAGGTTAGATAATGATGAGTTTATAGTCCAGTGACCTTCACTCTCACCATGCCTCTGCACTGTGGAGGTTACTTGAGGTCACTGGAAACTGTACAAGATAAATGCATTATCACACACTGAACCGCTGCATATCCCTTATAGATAAGATACACAAAACTAAAAACATCTTGTTAAAAATGAATATTACATGTGACATGCCACTGAGCTAGGATTATGATATAAAAACCATGATTACATACTAAAGATGAGGTAGGTTAACATGTATCAGTATACACACCTTTCATAAAAAAATACTACCATATTTCATATGAGGTAGGATGATGATAACATACAGAAATATAAGCACCTTTTTTAAAAAAACATGCTAATGTATTCAATATGAGGTAGGATTATAACATACATCACTGTTAATACCTTTTTGTAAAAAACCAAAACATGCCAAAATAGTCAGTACACATTGGTCACTAACGTATATAATATTCACATTTATACAGGGAGCCAGGCAGGTTTCTTAAACATCTTTCGTCTTTTGGGTGTCACTGACCATTTGCTAAGTGGAGAGGGTTCAGGGGCTTTTACATCAGCTGTTTTTTGACTTTCAACGTATCTCCTGTTTGCTGAATGACCAAAGACAGATGTGGGTATGTTAGCCTCTGCCAACGCTTTGACAAACACATCCCACCCCTTTGGTTTTTTGTGGTCAGGGATAGCATACATCAATCCCCCCATATTATTCCAAAAAAGAATATTCTTGTTCTTTGCCATTTGCTTTAGTAATATCTCAGTATTTTTTAGACCTTTGAGAAACTCTGTTCAAAATGTCTTTTTCCATAGAACTCGTGACAGAAAGAGTCTCAGTAGGGGGTTGCTGGAAAACTGCATCATTCTCAGGTATGTGTAAGGTCAAACTGATTTTAGCCTATTCTCCTTGACGTACTAGAGCAAGGTAACATTGTAACACTGCAGAGTACAGCTTGGCTTTGTCATGATCTGATAAATCAGTCCATGATAGTATAGATCTCATTTCTGTATTCAAGCTGTAAGTTGCAACTTTTCTCATATCCTCATTGGGATAGTTTGTTTTCATATGGTCCAATTGCTGCTGTGGTACCAGATACATTTCCTGGGTAAAAGCCATTATCAGTTAGCCAGCAGTCCAGTAAACAAAGGAATAACAATACCCAGCAACATCCCTATGAATCCACCTGTCTGGTTTACAGTCTTTTTTTTTTTCTTTTCGAAGGCACTTTCCTGTTGCTTAACTTTTTTATGACTCCACCCCTTTTTCTCAGAAAAGCTAGTTGTTTAGCCAACAATGGTATATTTCCTTTCAGGGTGTAAGCCATGTGGTACTGCTTATGCAATGTGATCATCACACGGTTTTCTAAATTACAGTCTTCCATTGTTAAATATAGTTATGTCATCTCTTATGACTAGCAACACGCATCTGCGTGTTCAGTTGGGTATTATTAATATCAACTATAATCTGTGTGACTCATCATAAGGCTGGCAAAAGGTTTCTAAGAGAGAGGCCTCTGTTGTTAAATATAGTTATGTCATCTCTTGTGACTAGCAAAACGCATCAGCGTGTTCAGTTGGGGGTTTCTTAAGATCAGTATTCATCTATGTGAATGTTACATGGATGGGCACAGGGTTTCTAAATTACAGACCTCTTTTGATAAATATAGTTATGTCATCTCTTGTGATTTTTATATTGTAATGTTGGGCAGGGCATGTTTAATATGAACTTTTAATACGAATTTTCTTAAGTTTCTCAGAGTATAAAAGTCTCCATGAAGCAGTCTACTGTTTTTCAGTTTTACATAGGTAATGCAGAGCACTTTTTGTTGCTTTCTGGAAGTTAGAACGCTCTTAAATACTTTCACCAGTACATTAATATATATTTAATAGAAATATATGCTTTTGATAAGCAGTGATCTTTGTAAATTATCTTTTTCAAAGGAATAGAAAAATATGTTTAGCTTCTGACATCAAGATACCAGATTTCTGAAGTATTCATTTAAAAGAAAATGTATGTAAAGAGTACAACAGTTTTTAAACAGACTTTAGGATTTGAAGCAGTCTACTTAGACTACAAACCCTTGAAACATCAGCTTCAACACACACACACACACACACACACACACACACACACACAGTCTCTGCTTTCAAAGTTAGAACTCATTTTCTTTTTCACATTAAAAAATAAATCACTGTTTTTTCATAAATACTTAAAATGCACTCTTTTGACAGAATTTTTTTGTATAGCAAAAATAAAATGTTCTTACAAGAAATGCAGAGAGGATAAAACCCTCTTGAAAAACAGAATGCAGAGAGTATGTATGACAGTTTTTAAACAGACTTTAGGATTTGAAGCAGTCTACTTAGGCTACAAACCCTTGAAACATCAGCTTCAACACATATACATACACACACACACACACACACACACACACAGTCTCTACTTTTAAAGTTAGAACTCATTTTCTTTTTCACATTAAAAGAGAAATCACTGTTTTTTCATAAATACTTAAAATGCATTGTGTTAAAAGAACTTCCTTACACAGAAGAGATAAATGTCCTTATAGTCCTTTGAGCTTCAAAGTACATTTCATACAAAAAAAACCCAGAGTAAAAAGGCACCCTGCAGTCATACCACAGATTGACAGGGGGAGGTTGAGGGAGTGCCAGGTAGGTGATGGTGGAGCAAGGTGAGAGGAGGGGAGAGACTCGGTTCCAGGTAGGTGATGGGGTACAATGTAGGTGGTGGGGCATGGAGAGAGGAGGGGAGAGACTCATATTCAAGGTAGGTGATGGGTGCAAGGGTGCTGGTGGTGGGACAAGGTGACAGGATGGGAGAGTTTGTGCCAAAATATTGTGGCAGGGGGTCGAGGGACGGAAGATGGATTCACATTTGAGCTAGGATGGGGTGGTTGCAGTTCGAGGGGATGGAGGATGGACTTGGGCTTGAGCTTGGATGGTGTCGTGAAGGTTCAAAGGACTGAGAATGGCTGTAGGGATGTAGAACGGGAATGATGTGTCATTTCCGGGTTCGAGAATATGTCATTTCCTGCGTTTCGTATGTCACTTCCTGTGTTTGACATGGGACGCCCTGCATTTAAGGTGGGACATCCTGAGCAGAGGGGCAGGACTTCCTGCACCATACAGGGATGATTCTGATTGGCCCATGTTATGCCACGCCCACCTGTCAAATGATGTGGCACACGCTGATTGGCTGAAATTTAACATTGTACCAGATATATGAACTCTATACTTCTGTGAAAGCCGATGCTGTACTCACTAACACAGGTCCCAGAACAGGCATGTTACCTTCAACCTTCTATTTGTTTGTACAATTAGGGAACCACAAACACACTATCCATAGCCTGGAGTGTACATTACAAATGCCATTGCAGGATACCGCACCCCATGGCACCCAGGATACCACAGAAGTCCAGATGATGGCATGTTACACAAGGGAATGGGAAAGAGTGCATGACAGCAGGAATATACAGCATCAGCAAGGCATGCATCGGAGGTATGTCAATTCCCTCTTACAGTTTGCCAGGGACATACACACAGCTGCATACACTGCTGGGTCCGCAACTTGTGTAGTGCCCCAATGTATGGTATACCCACTTGGGTCATTCTGGAGTGAAGGTCCCCAGCCTGGGTCCAGTGCAGTCAGTGACTGGCTGTGGCAGGGTGTGGAGAGCAGTGCAAGTCTCTGCAACAGCTCAGGTATGGGGGAGTGTGGTTATCTATGTACCAAGGCAGTGGGTGGGAGTCCTCTTTGCTACGGATATGGACCGTGGTTTCCTCTGGTGTGATTGGGTCCAGGGGGGCCCTACACTACAGAGCTCTTCAGGGATGGAGCTGGATCAATTGGGGATTGGAAGGGGTACCTTTAGTCCACCAGGGCTGCCAGGCTGCTGTGCACCTGGGTGCACTTCCACAGCCCACCTGTGGGTGGGTGGGTGGCTGGTCGGCTTAGGCCAGCTATTCATGGCCTAGCTATGGGCCGCACTGCTCTGGGCTGCGAGGGGTGAATTTCCCACTGAGTATGCCTCAGCACAGCATATGCATGGGAACACACCCTCAACTTGCATGGCATACTATGTTTGTGCACGCTGGGCCATTCCCTTGTGACAGGTGCATCCCACACATTTGAATATCATGCTGTGTTGCATTTTTGGAGTTGTGCGGCACATCTCACATTTCCATCAGGATGCACTGCACATCTCCTTTGAATATGGGGGCCCTGGACTAGGCTACTCTGAAGAAATACATTATCAAAATGGAAAAATCATGACCCCACTAAAAACAAGATATTGCATCTAATCTGGGATAGCCTGAGTAAATACAGTTCAGAAATGTATAAATGAAGTTCCCTATGACAATGAGATGTAGCAGCTCCCCTGCGCTATCCAGGATACAAAATGTAGGATAAGAAATATTTAAAGGAATTCTACACTAAACTGAATTTCACTGTGGTCACTGTCATAAACAGTTTCTTTATTGTAACAGTCACACAGGAGTCTGGTGTGCATATTTTATGGGACACATACAAATAGAGGTGAGAAAGAATATGTGCCTCAGCTGGGAATTGATCCCAGGCTGCCCGGAATACTGTTCTGATTGCACTAACCAGCTGTGCCACTGAGACAACTGGAACCTGGGCCATCCCCAAGCACATTACTCTTTCTCAAATGCACAACCCAATGGCAACACAAATATTCATTTGAAACAATGACACAGGAGTGTGGTGTGCATATTTTATGGAACACATACAGTACAAACAGGTGAGAAAGAATAAGTGCCTCAGCTGGGATTTGAACCCAGGCTGCCCAGAATAGTGTTCTGGTTGTGCTAACCAGCTGTGCCACTGGGACAACTGGAATCTGGGCCATCTTTGAGCACATTACTCTTTCTCAAATGCACAGCCCAATGGCAACACAAATATTTACTTGTAACAATCACACGGGAGTATGGGGTGCATATTTTATGGAACACATACAAACAGAGGTGAGAAAGAATAAGTGCCTCAGCTGGGACTTGAACCCAGGCTGCCAGGCAGTATTGTGGCCATGAGGATGGTGAGTAGTGTGTGTGTGTGTGTATGTGCAAAATACAAGATAAGAAATATTTAAAGGAAATCTGCTCTAAACTGAACGTCACTGTGTTCACTGACATAAACAGTTTTTTTATACCATATTAGAATGCAATATTTATTTCGAATGTTGTGGTCATGAGGATGGTATATATAGAGGGTGTGTGTGTGTGTGTGTGTGTGTGTGTGTGTGTGTATGTGTGTTGCTGTTGCTCAATATATTTTTTCCCAAAAAGATAGTAAAAAATAGCTTCTTATCAATACATATTTAGTCTAAGCAGTTCACTGAAGACCTGCCATATGTCTAAGACTGCTCATCAGATAGTGTCTGCAGAGGTTAAAAAAAAGTGTAAATCATAGATTTGCTGGGGAAAGGGTGACATTTATGAGGTATGAATCTTTCTTGAAAGACAATACATTCCCAAGTTAAACTAGTATCAAGAAGCTGTTTAAATGCTTACTATTTAAATGTGCAAACCTCCAGTTTCATACGCAACCAATATTTAACAAATATTTAACAAGCTGCTTCAGTTTCCTAATGGCATCTGATAAGCAGCTTAGAGTTATATCTCCAACATTCTTAACAGAAAGAAAGGACTATTTTATTTCAGTTGGCATGTAAGGATACATTGAAATGTCCAAAACATGTGTTCCATGAAACTCCATTTTCAAGCTACAGATAGCAAAATGGCTGTAGGCTCCACCCACAGCCATAAAAAGGACGACTGTCATGAGGGCACCAGCACAGTGCCAATGGTGAACATTGCACCAAGACATTGTACCGCCTGTCCCCCATCACGAAGAATGTCCCAGGGCATCTTCTGACTATTTGGGGGGGCTGTGCCTCCTGCACCCCCCCATACTATATTATAATTACCTCCAGGTTGGAGATGTATGAGACAAGGTGCACAACACCTCTACAGCACCGTCACTGCAAAGCACCACAAAATCCAGTTCACCAGCATGACAAGCAAACTAGTTGCGGTGCCCCAATTGTGGCATCCTAATTGTGTCACCCACATAATAGTATACCAAGCAGTACAATGCCAAAACAGTGTAGAAATGCTCCTGGATCTTGAGGCTGCTGGCCAGATTTTCAAACGTCAGGGAATGACGCATGGTTGTTGCATAAAAAAATAAATAAAAAAATGATGCAAGGAGCAAGCTGCATCAAAACTTGCATCAATTCCAATTTTATAATGGTGCTTGCATGAAAAACGGGTCTGCATGCACCAGACTGGCTTGTGCCATGCTTGCATCGAAACAATGGCCGTTGCATGTTGGAAAGGAGGCCTGTGTCCAAAACATAATACACCATCTCCTTATTTGGCATTTCAAAGCATGAAAGTCCTGTCAGTGATTAGACCAGCTAGAGCTGATCTAACTATCACTAGAGCATATAAAGAGGTCCACAGGAGGTGGGCAGACCTGATTGTGTTACTGTGAATGGTATTCTGTTGCAAGAGTCCTGCACTGCATACATCGTAATGCTGTGTCATGTAACATAGCATGTAAAATATTGCCTCCAGACACAAGCCTATATAATACCTGTCAGTACTGTCATGTGAGTGCTATGACTGGAATGGATAGGGTAAATTATGGTGAGGTTTGTTTATAGAGTCAACACTCCACTGCAGGACTAGTGTAGAGTGTTTTGGGGGCTTAAAATGCAATTGTCTAGGCCATTTCTTCAACCATATTTTTTGACACAGCTTCCATCATTCGTGCCCCATGCCTCATATGTTTGACACGGTTTATGTCATTCTCATCCCATGCATCATATGTTTGATGCAGTTGACCTTCTGAGTCATTTTAGAGGACTTTGCCACAGTCAACAATTTTGCACAGTATATGATGCACCTGGATTTGATGAAAGCTGGATGTTTGCCACACACTGCATCAGTCTAAGGGCCCTTTGAAATCCATCCCTGTGTGCTGTTTTGATTCCTCAAAGTAGTATTGGCATCACCCTAGCTTCGGTATCTTTTCACAAAGCAATCTAAAAGGATTTATTGGTAGGTGAGTAAATGTCCTTGCTTGAAAAGACAATGCCGAAGATAGGTAGCACTAACATTACTTCAGGTAATTGTACAAATCATAAGAACAGCACACCAGACAATTTCCAAGATTTGGGCGTTTTGTTACATTCCCCTTCTTTTGTGACTTTTTTGCTGAAACCATAGCTATTGCCTTAAAGAACAAGGGTGAACATTTCAGAAGTCTTCATGTAGGTGCATTTCCCAATTCCAAGTTACCCCTGTATCAAAACAAATGCACCAAAAATGTTTGATTGCTATTTTCTAATGTTTTGACACAGTTCTAACAGGTTATCGGCTTTCAGCGAAAAAATGATTTATGCATCATTGTTTTGACACAAACATCAGTTTTTTGCACTAATTGGGGTGACTGCAACCAAAGGTTAGACCATATTTTATGTAGTTTAACTAGTTTCAATTAATGCAATTGTGCAAATATGTTGCAAGTTGTTGCAGTGTATATGGAGACCTTTTAAAAATCCAGATCCATAGCTGCACTTCAGAGTGTACTTTAATAAACATAATGGGGGGGGGTTGAAGCCTATATCTAGATGTTCTATTGCTTACAAGTGTGGGCATGAGAACAAACCACATATATGGGAGGGGGAGAGTTGGTCATAGCCAATGTATACATGCAATTTTCTATTGAATACAAATCGGGACATACAGTATGAAAAAATTGCCCCTATATCCAGTTTTCAGTACTAGGACATAATTAAGTCCAATTTCCAAAACAATGCTTACCCAATTTGCAGTGTTCTGATATAATTGTGCCTAGATGCCATTTTTAGAACAAATGTAACCTGGTCTGTTATTTAGTTTGATCTCTAGACATTTTGCAACCAAAATTGTATGCAAAGTACCATAAAACATCTTCAAATGCTGCAGATACATCCAACTTTTGAAACTAGCTCCCATAAGATATGGTATACTGTGATGTGGGCACGTCGCAAGTGGGTGCCTACAGAAACGGTGACTCACTTGCAGCATATACCCAGATGGTGAGAGAATAGGGAAGGAGACTGGATAGGGAGGGTTTGTGAATGATGACAGGATGTTGCTACATGTACACGTGTGTGGGGGGAGCGAGCACACCAAGCAAAGGGCAGGAGGGTTTATGAGGGTGGTACTGCAGTCAGCCACCAAGCTGGCTCCATGGTGTGGTGAGGTGTGTGTTGGCCTGGGGTGGCTAGGATGCAGGGTTCAGGTCCGGGCACAGGTATGTTTTGTTGTGCCCAGCCTGAAAAGGGGAAATATTTGTTTTTGTCACTGTTGCACCCCCCGACATGCACCCCCCCTGGAGTTGAGAATCTAAAAGTAGGGGGGTGCGGGTGGTGAAGTCCCCCATTAGGGGGTGCAGGGGGGGCACAGCCCCTGGCATAAAAGTAAAACATACAATTCCTTGTGCCATTTTCTATGTCACCGGGGTTGTACATCACCAAAATTTAATTTCGGCGATGTACATTCACTATAAGGATGATCGCCTTTCAACGATCGCCCTTATGACATAGAACCATAAGATACAGTAGAATATGGTGTAAACACATGACAGAAGTTCCTAACTTTTTTTTAAACTTCTTTATTGTTGCGGTTATATGATGAGAACCATAAAAATTGCAAAGAAGTACAATCAAAATTATCATCCATCCTTATATACCATAGCATGGTACTGACTGTCAGTTTGGATCCATAACTGAGTACTATAAGAAAAAAATTCATGTTTCAAGTCAGTCCATAAATACACAAAACATTAGATAGAGTCATTAATACAATATAAAATGTGATATTCTTGCATGTTTTCACACACAAGAAGCTACTCGATTACTACTGAATGACTTAAGAATGAATATTCTGTTGGAGCCAGGTAACATTCCTGGCTGCTCTATAACAATAATCATAATACAAAACAAAGAATAAACAACATTTGATGTGAGTGAGGCTGTTGTGGTGTGTGACCCTAAACAGCATCCTGTATAACTAGGTATCATTCAATGGATTTTACCCTTTCTCCGGTCAGTAGTTCCTGAGCCAGTCAGTACCCCCAAGCCTGCTGGGACAGGATTGATCTACCCTTAAGCGCATCTATGTAACCTATAAAAGGTAACTAAACTCCCATCATTTTATGTGTTATCAGACGAAGATCTGCCATAGGTTTTTCCATGCGGTAGATGTTTTTAGTTATGTAGACCCAATCATGTAGTGTCTTGGGTCTAGGAGTTAACCATTTTTTTTGTAATTGCCTTGCCACCTGCTTCCAAAAGGCAACCCCAAATGCCCACTGGAGGTTTGTTCTTTTCCCCTTATTGAGCCTCCCTAGAATCAGATGTTCAGAACTAGGGTCACCCATGATGCCTGCTATCAATGCATCAAACCAGAAGGGCTACAGCAAAAGGCAGTCCCAGAATACATAATGGGTGTGCCCTCATCCACACAGCCCCATCAACATCTGTCAGAGTTGCCCCTTGTATAGTGTTTAGTTCTGATAAGGGTGAGAAAGTATCAGCTCAGCATCTTCCATCTGAACTCCCTCTGGTTATTGGAAGTTGAAGTATGAAAAATCCCATCCCAAATGCTTCTCCAATCCTGAGAGCTAAAGATGAGTCCTGACTAGAGATCTGTGGAATATAAAATTCCACCTGTGGAATGTCCACAGAATGACCATTCCAATTCCTTGGAATTATGTGGAATTTCGCAAAATTAAAAATTTCAGTTATTTCACTATAAGTTTATAAGTATGCATCCAAATAACACCAAAAGTGGAACATAAGCAGTACCCCATGGCTTACAAATCTGTAGCAAGTTTCAGATGTAAATGGAAAGAGGGCAAAGTTATGGGTGGCCAAACATTTAATCAAAATTTAATTTTCAGTTATTTTGAAATAATTTAAAAATCTCTTCTCCAAATTTCTCCATGATATCAGTATTTAGAGAAGCACATAGAATTCATATATGCACCATGTTTTAAGTCTCAAGCTTTAATGAGAGCTGAGTTATACGTAGTCAAATATTTTGCCAAAATTTGGATTTCTGTAATTTTAGTATAACTTTGATAGTATTCATTGAAATATTACAAAAACTGGCAAATATACAGACTATTACTACATTTGTATATGCACTTAGTTTCAGATTTCTAGCTTTAAATGGGACTGCGTTATAGCCTGCCAAACATGTTGCCAAAATTTAAATTTTGATTAGTTCCCTCTAATTTTAAAACTACATATTCAAATTTAACCAGAGTTGACACATTTAAACTACTATACCACATGGTCATTTCTGAAAAAGTTCATATTTTCAGCTTTAAATGGGATTAAATTAAAAGTAGACAAACTTTCACAACATTTAAAAAATTTAATTTTGCAAGAATGTAAACTCCAACTTTATAAACCCCTGATACTTTAAAACTAGAGAATGCAATATCATTAAATTTGGTAGGTTCATAGACCTTATGAGGGGACTGTGTGTGCCAGTTTTATTAATTGCTTGTTGTGAGAAATTGTTAAATAACATCTGTACTTAAAGTCAAATCCCATGAGTCTCTGTGAAAATTGCAGAATTTCATGAAAAATTCCATAAAACTGGAATTTTCTAATTTCACTCAGCCTTATCTGGGGGGTTCTAATTAAAGGATGGGGTATAAGAGGCAGGTAGTGCAGGGGGTCACTAGGATCAGGAGTTAGATGCACAGTTTCAGCAAGAAATAGACAACTGAGCTGGGTAGCACAACAGTGGTAGACCCCCAGGTTGGAGCAAGAAAGCACAGAGTGTCAGCAATTCCAAACTGAATGCAGGATATTTAAGGATCACATCCAGTAAATTTATAATCCTGGGAGCCTGGTGTACATGCAAGTCTAGGACTTAGAGGTACTCAAAAAGATGTAGAGGGGGAATACAATGTCTTGGGCAGCAGAACAAGAGAATTCTGGCTATTCCAACATGGTAGGTTGATAGGAAAAGGAGTAGGTGACTCACGTTTTAGGGAAGTTTGTCACTGTAAAGAACAAAGAGGATATCAGTGGGATCAGTAGTTCTACTGAGTCAATCTGACTATGCCAAAATGAAGGGTGGGAGGGATAGTCACCCAGTGAGGAACAGCAGGACTGCAAAAAGCTCAGCCCAGCTTATCAAATGAAGTAGTGATATGTGCATTGTTAATATTAAATTCCTCAAAAACAAAATTCTGGATGCTTCATCTACAGAATATGCTATCATAAAAAAGTCAGAAAATGTTACTAATCATTTTTTTCTTCTGCAAAATTAAAACTGCTTTACCTATTTATCCAGTTGTGTTAGACACCAAGATACATGGACTATGGATATGCATATCAAATGTTAACTCTAGGCATGCAAAAGCAGAGAAGTTACAAACATTCACATTTTTGATAGTTTTCAGAAGGTTTTGCAAATATTTACGTAGTAAAGTTTTGAACCCCTGTAACTTAAAAATCTCTTATCTAATTCTCTCCATATTTAGATAATTCTATAAGCATTACAAAAATGTTATCCATACTAATTTACACATGTCTAACTCCAAAGGTGCCTGAGTTATATGTAGATTAATATTTTTTCATGAAATTTCCTGAAAAAAATAAAATGACAGATTTTGAGCACATGTAGTTTTGAGACGATGCATCATATTGTCATGAAATCTGGCACATTGTTAGAACACCTACCATCAAGAAATCATGCCAAATTTAAGATTTCTGACTAAAGGAGCTTAATATGTATACCCTTGAGGAAAGAAGGGAGGGGGGGACATGATAGAAACTTTTAAGTACCTCAGTGGAATCAACAAAGTCCAAGAGGGCAGCACCTTTCAGAAAAAGAGATGTGCAAGAACAAGGGGACACAATTTAAAGATAGAGGGAGGCGGTTCAGGGGCAATGTGAGGAAGTATTTTTTCACAGAGAGGGTAGTGGATGCATGGAACAGCCTTCCTGAGGAGGTTGTGGGGTCTAAAACTGTGGGAGAATTCAAGAATGCATGGGACAGACATAAGGCAATTCTTGTGGGGGGTAGGAAGAAATAGGCTGTTGGTTAACTAGGATCTGTGGCCTATCTTGTAGGTAGGGAAATGGGCAGACTAGATGGGCCAAGCGGTCCTTATCTGCCGTCAAAGTCTATGTTTCTATGTTTCTATGTTTCAATAGATGGTTAAGATATATGCAGATCAAAAATGTTCATGAAATTTGCTCAAACAATAAAATGACAACATTTGAGCACCTATAATTTTGAAACTATCCCACCAAATTACTTGATATTGGCATGTTTGTGATCATTGCCCCAAAGAGTATATATTCAAAATTTCAGAGCTCTAGCTTGAACAGTTATTGAGTTATAACCAAATGATTAAATTTAAAACAAAATCAACAAAATTTCAATGAAATTCTGCAAAAGTTTGCAAAATTTTGTGAAATGTTGTCAAAATTCTGCAGATTCAGAATGTTCCCATTCTGTACAGCTCTAGTCCTGACACCTTTTCCCAGGCTAATTGATATGGGGAGGGAGCAAATGAAAGTTCCTGCCTTTGACATAACAAAGAGTTATGGTCATTTTATGAATTTGGAAAATCCTGCCCTAATCCCCCATTACCCTGGTACTGTATACGCTTCTTACATGGGTTTTGCTCCATGCTGACGGTCATTAAGTTGTTGAACTATGGCATATTTAGCTGGCTTCCTAGATAGGAGGCTAGAAAGTCTCATGTGGAAGCATCTGAACATTTGTATGTATGGTAAGCTGTACCATACCTCGCTCTCAGGTCACCATAGGACATTAGACTGCATATTGGTCACCAAACTAGGGTTTCCAAATGTTTAACTTATCTGCAGCCTTTTAAACTGTTTTACTAACTTAAAGCAGCAGTGCATCAATGTGGAGAAAATTTTGACCTATACTCTTTTATTCGATTTTAGAGTGCCCCTTTTCTATTGACTTGTATGATACCATTCTTTCCACAATGTGAGTCCGCTTTAGTACTTTTTTCACATCTGAAGTAATAAAAGGAGTGCTCCTTTTAATATGTCTTAGACCACATTTTCATCAGTATTCTGAGCTGTTTTTGTGCATCAGTTGTTTTAAATCACTTCTGTTGTGACTACAATGAGCTAGCATGTAGCAGGCAGTGCTCCCTGATCTTACAGAACAATAGTTATTCAAAAACTGCTGCAAATACTGATGAAAACTTGGTCCAAGCCATATTAAAAGGAGCACTCTTTTTATTATTTCAGACCTGGAAAAAAGTACTAATGCAGGCTCAAAATAGAGAAAGAAGGTATGTTTGTGACCATTGCCCCAAAGAGTATATATTCAAAATTTCAGAGCTCTAGCTTGAACAGTTATTGAGTTATAACCAAATGATTAAATTTAAAACAAAATCAACAAAATTTCAATGAAATTCTGCAAAAGTTTGCAAAATTTTGTGAAATGTTGTCAAAATTCTGCAGATTCAGAATGTTCCCATTCTGTACAGCTCTAGTCCTGACACCTTTTCCCAGGCTAATTGATATGGGGAGGGAGCAAATGAAAGTTCCTGCCTTTGACATAACAAAGAGTTATGGTCATTTTATGAATTTGGAAAATCCTGCCCTAATCCCCCATTACCCTGGTACTGTATACGCTTCTTACATGGGTTTTGCTCCATGCTGACGGTCATTAAGTTGTTGAACTATGGCATATTTAGCTGGCTTCCTAGATAGGAGGCTAGAAAGTCTCATGTGGAAGCATCTGAACATTTGTATGTATGGTAAGCTGTACCTCGCTCTCAGGTCACCATAGGACATTAGACTGCATATTGGTCACCAAACTAGGGTTTCCAAATGTTTAACTTATCTGCAGCCTTTTAAACTGTTTTACTAACTTAAAGCAGCAGTGCATCAATGTGGAGAAAATTTTGACCTATACTCTTTTATTCGATTTTAGAGTGCCCCTTTTCTATTGACTTGTATGATACCATTCTTTCCACAATGTGAGTCCGCTTTAGTACTTTTTCACATCTGAAGTAATAAAAGGAGTGCTCCTTTAATATGTCTTAGACCACATTTTCATCAGTATTCTGAGCTGTTTTGTGCATCAGTTGTTTTAAATCACTCTGTTGTGACTACAATGAGCTAGCATGTAGCAGGCAGTGCTCCCTGATCTTACAGAACAATAGTTATTCAAAAACTGCTGCAAATACTGATGAAAACTTGGTCCAAGCCATATTAAAAGGAGCACTCTTTTTATTATTTCAGACCTGGAAAAAAGTACTAATGCAGGCTCAAAATAGAGAAAGAAGGTAGCAGACAAATATGGAGATAAAGGGCAATCTATACTAGCATAAGAAAGTATAGGTCAAAATGTTTACCACATTTTTACTACATTCATGCACTGCTGTTTAACATACAATTTGGATAAGTGTCAGCAGCTCAGTAGGTAGCACGCCCCCCTCTGGGGCCAGAAGAGTGGAAGTTCATGGGTTCTAGCACCACACCAGGTGTTTGGTTTAATACTCATAACTGACACTGTATTGCAGTACAAGGGGAGTACTGTACTGTTTAGGTGATAACCTTCGGATGAGACATTAAACCATGGTCCCTTCTGCTCATCTCTGGTCACTGCCAAGGTGGATGTTAAAGATCTGATGGCACTTATCAAAGATGAGTAGGGGATTTTATTTAAGGAAATCATACAAAACACAACAAGGAACTACGAACATATATCAAGCAAACAAACCAATTTTAACAGGATTCAAAATGTTCCATTCCCAGAGCTGTAATAAATAAAAGGAAAAAACCTGATATTACAGGTGAAGTATTTCACATAAATTGAAGGGAAAAGGATAAGGTGGGTACACTATGTACCATGTCCTGAAAAGCTGTACCAGACCATGTGCTATTCCTCTAAATCAGCTTGACAGTGGTGATTTGCCAACAATTAATTAAACTGCCAATTTGCAGCTTTCCCATGTTCAGATGAGCAGAGTTGCTTTAGGGTTTGCATAACTATAGTCAAACCAGAGCCAAGGCAGTCTGGGTCCTGTAAGGGAAACACAGACTTTGAGGAATCTTTTATCTCCAAACTCTAATAATCCAGTATAACAAACAAAAAGAAGGAACTAAACTCAACTCCAGCATCAGATCATAATATTCATTTCATCCAAAATACATTTCCTTGGAGAACCAGCTCCATCTGGGTTTTATGATTTGTTAAAAAAAAAACATCAATACGCCCATATCTTTTATGAACGTTCAGTTGACAAGGCTGAATCTACAATATAATGATGAAAATGTAATCACATCAGAAGCAATAACCACTAAACAAAATTAATTTGCAATACAATTAAAGTCCTTTCTGCAAAAATTATTTTCTGCAAAGAAGTATAAATAAAAATTAAAATGAAATAAAAACATTTGTATTAACGTAATTGAAAAAGACACAGGTAAAAAATGAATTATCTTTATTTGTGTGAAACTTTCCACATTTAGGGGGTAGGACTTGTATAGATTCCCTCTATAAACAACAAAATACGAACATACAAACAAAATAAACACTTTGAATATTTGTTTTGCTGTCTGATTTTTAAAGCTAATAACATAGAACATAATGGACCTGATTTTCAAACAGTCAGGAATGGTGCACGGGGCCTGTGCCAACAAGAAATGGCACAAGAGGCATCTCATGCCACAACATTCCCAATTTTCAGATGCTGCCTGCACCAACTGGGGGGCCACCTGCACTGGCTGAGCTTGGACCACCCTTGCAATGGATGCACCAATGTGGCAAGGTGGATGGGGGCCTGCACCAGAACAGTGCTGCAGCGACCCTTTAACTGTGATTCTGAAAAATGCCCCAATGGGCACATTGGCCACTACAGTTAGACCACCCAGGAGCTGATCTAATGGTCCATGTCCATTCTAAGTGCTGTGGCTAGCTGGGAGGTGGTCCTTGTCCCCCCATTGCAGTAGGCACCAGCAGACTTCTGTGGTCATCCCACTCCTGCCAGCTGTTTCGGCACTGGTGGAGCCATGGTTGGTGCCCTCCAAGGCCCCCCCAGCACCAGTCACATGATTGCTCCCCCCACCCAGTCCATGGCACTGAGGCAGCCATGCCCTGTCCCAGTCTGGGGTCTGTCACCAACCCCCACCCCCAACTCTCCCTGAGCTGCCCTCTATGGGCCCTGCCATCCTTCAGATGTATGTCCGGTGGGTCCCTGCCATGGCTGCCACTGCTGCCCAAATGTCTCACAGCTTGTGGCATTCCCCTCCCTGGCACCATTTGTTTGGTGCACAGGATGGCTTGCAGAAAACTCAGTTGAATTTGGCTCTGGGACCCCAATTCTTTGAAAATCCGGTGCAGGGTCCCTAATGCACCCAAGTTTGTCACAGGTGGGGGTTCTGCACATGGTGTACTGCTCTAAGGGAAGCTTAGAAAATCTGGTCAAATATGTTTACAATTGTTGTTCTTAGGTAGTAACAATATGAAAGTAGCTGCACTAGTCTTAAACATTACCTGCTAAACAGCAGCTTCCTGCACACACTCTCAAACAAAGCCTTCTGGCTTCTGTGCCCTGCAGATTTAAAAAATTTAACTCAGAACAAGATAGTCTAGCATACTGAATGCATATACAATTGTAAATACATCTTATGCTGAAGATTTCAACTCTAAAGTAAGTGTTTACCTTTCTTTACAGGGATAAGCCCAATCTCTGTTGGCATTTTTATTGGTACTGAAGTCTCCATTTGGAAAGCTCTTTAGATGTGAGTACACTGGCATCAATGACATTGCAACATGATGTCATCACAATTCATGATGTCGGCTATGTGCTGACATGCTCACCTCCCCAGCAGGTCAGACATTGTAGACAAGCAATACTAAATTAGGTAGTGACAAAAGTCTGTACTGGAAAATATAAAGAACACTCTGTGCAAAACTGAACAACAACAGAAGTAACAATAAAGCACAATAATAGGGTGGTATGAACTCATATCAGTTTACCCCAGTTCAAGGCTTCATTAATGCTATACTTTTTATTCAGGGTTTTAAGCTGCTGGATCCAGAAGGCCTCCTTTCTCAATAAGTTTCTCCTGTTCATGTCTGAATCAGAAATCTTGGGGATGTAACCTAGACTCCAGTGTCTCAGTGTACTGATGCCATGACATGCCTGGCAAAGTGACCCGATATAGACAAGATCACGTCACCAGCTCTGGTATCACTTCTGTTTTCAGAAATTATGACCTTAAGTATTCTAGATGTTTGCCCTATGTAGGAAAGATCACAGTGGCACCTCAAAACATAGATCAAAATTTCTTGCAGTACAAATAATAAAATCCTGAATCTCTATGTGTTTATCCCTACTGGGATTATGAATCTTTTTAACATTTCATGTGTTCAAGCACTGAACACATGGTGCCACATCTGAAATTATCCAGAGATCTATTCCTTAGCCACTGGGAATGATTTGAATCTACTGTGGGTACTTGATACTTAGTATGCACAAATTAGAAACCTCAGGTTTTTTGTTCTCCTAGCAGATACCCATGGTTTTTCAGAGAAAATGTTATATCCTTTGTCAGTACTGTGTAGAATGCCTGATGTTTCAAAATAGTGTTCTTCTAGTGTGCTGTAATTCATATCAAACATCATTTTGTTTACATTCTGATTTTTAGGTACCTCATTCAATAAATCCCTCCTTGAGGTCTTACGTACCCTTCATAGAGACATAGACCTTGTCAGCAGAAAAAGAATGGTAGACCCTATTCATCTGCCCTAATTTTCCTTGCCTATTACTACGCCCTGGACCCTATTTGGCCACTGGTGTCTCTCCCGCCTCCCTTTCCTCTACTTACTATGCCTATGTGCCTATCCCATTCATGCTTAAAGCTCCCCACTGTCTTTGTCCACACCACATCTTCTAGCAGGCTGTTTCAGGTGTCTATCACCCTTTCTGTAAAGAAGTATTTCCTCAAATTCCTCTTAAACTCCCCCCAAGCTTCATTGCATGCCGTATATTTGGTGCTTCTCTTCCTCTGAAAGAGACTCTGTACCTGCCCCGTGAAGTACTTATAGGTCTCGATCATTTCCCCTCTCACTGTCCTCTCCATGAGGGAGTACATGTTGAGCTCCCACAGTTTCTCAGTATATGATTTTTCATGTAACCCCCTCCTCACAATTTTATTAGCCCTCCTCTGGACCACTTCCTACCTGTCAATGTCCTTGTGGAGCTGCAGCCTCCAGAACTTAACATAGTACTTTAGGTGAGGTCTCACTAGTGAGTGATAAAGTGGCAACACCACCTCCCTTCTCTGGCTAGAAATCCCCCACCCTGTGCACTTCAGCATCCCACTAGTACTGCCTACTGCCTTGTCATGCTGACCTGTCACCTTAAGATCATCAGATATTACTACCCCAAGGTCCCTTTCCTGCTTGGTGACTGTAAGTACCTCCCCCACAACTTATACACAGCTCCCGGATTTCCCCACTCCAGGTGCATGACTTTGCACTTTTTGGTATCAAAACCCAGCTGCTGCACCGTACACCACTCCTCTAGTTTCACTAGATCCCTTTATATTCTCTCCACCCCTTCATGAGTGTCCACCCTGTTGCAGATTTTTGTGTCATCTTCAAAGAGACACACCTTCTCCGCCGGTTCCTTAGCAGAGTCACTTATGAAGTAATTGAAGAGGACAGGTCCCAGTACTGATTCCTGTGGCACTCCACCACTGGTCACTCACCTGTCCCCTGAGTGACTGCCATTTACTACCACCCTCTGCCTCCTATCCTTCAACCAATTTGATATCCAGCTTAACACCTTCTCCCCAACCCCCAGGTTGCTAAATTTCTTTATTAGGCTCCACTGTGGCAGTGTCAAAGGCCTTACTGAAGTCCATACAGGCCACATCCATCGCCCTCTGCTGATTCACCTTCCTTGTCACCCAGTCAAAGAAATCTATAAGGTTTGTTTGACATGATCTTTCCCTGTGAAACCATGCTGCCAGTGGTCCTGCAGCCCATTCACCTGCAGGCACTTCTTCAACCTCTCCTTCAGCAGGGTATCCACTAACTTCAAGATCACTGATGTCAGACTGACTGACCTGTAATTGCTAGCCTCCTCCCTGCTGTTGTTCTTGTGTAGAGGGACCACATCAACCCTCCTCCACTTCTCTGGAACTACCCACCTCCAATGAGGAGACTAGCACATTGCTCAGGTCTTTTAGAACTCTTGGGTGACTCCAATCCAGCACCATCACCTTGTTTTTCTTTCAGCTTCCAATCTCTTTTGGACTCTATCCTCTGAAAATGTTCTTGTGTTCACTCCTCCCTCCTACCAGGTCCTGTGATACTTGTTGGTCCATCCCCCATTCTACTGTGAAGACCAAGAAGAAACAGCCATAAAAAATGTAAACGTTTGCTTGATCTTCCTTTGCATAGTCCACCCCATTCTCCTGATCTACACTATCCCTCCCTTGCTTTCCCATTTTCATTAACATAATTGATTTTCTCTTTATACTTTTATACTTGAAGAAAGTCTTATCCCCAATTTTGACCTCCTTGGTGATCCTCTGCTCTGTTTGTGCCTTAGCTTCCCTCACCCTCCTTCCTGCCTCCCTTTGTTTATTCCGATATGCCTCCCTGTTCCCCTCTATCTGGGTCTTCTTGTACTTCCTAACAGCTGTTTTCTTTTCTCCATTTCTACCTCAACCACCTCTTTTAAGAACCATAGTGGCCTCTTCCTCCTCCTACCCTTGCTTACTTCCTTCAAACAGCTTGCCATTGCCTTAGCTATTTTCTCCTTCATCTTTTTCCACTAGGCCTCCACTCCCTCCCCCCATCCACCCCTTCAAGTTTTTCACTGAGCATGTCTCCAAGTTCTTTAAAATCTGCCCTCCTGATGTCCAAGACCTTCATCCTAATGTTGTTTTCTCTTTCCCATCCTGTATGCCAAACCACACTGTATGTTGATCGCTTGTACCCAGGGGACTTCTCACTGTGACATCTGTAAGGACCAGCACTGCCCCATCTCTAGTGGGTTCCATAACCAGCTACCTGAGAAATACACCCTGTAAGGAGTTGAGGATGGCCCTTCTTCTTCTTGTAGCTGTGGCCAGAATGCCCCAGTATACATACAAGGGATAGTAGGTGATATTTCATTCTTGTCCTGCTAGACCTTTCTTCAACCTATGACACAGTGGATCATGGGGTATTGTTGGCTCATTCCAAGCACTATGTAGGATTTTCAGGAATGGTGTTGTGGTGGTTTAAGTCCTACATGTCTGGCAGGGTGCAGCAGGTGTCACTTGGCTCATTTACATTGAGCAGTGCTGCACTATGTTGTGGTGCACCTCAGGGGTCAATCCTGACCCCCATGTTGTTCACCATGTGTATGTTGCCTTTGGGGGAGATCAACAGACACTACAACCTGGGATTTCATCGCTGTGCGATGATAGTAAGCTGTATGTGTCTTGTTCCCCTGATGATGCTGCAATGGTATCAGAACTGGGCTAGTGTCTCAGGGGAAATCCAAGAGTGGAATACAGACAGCTGGTGGATCTGGGGTGGTCCATTTCAGTAGCAGCAGATCCAGGTCTACCTCTGAAATGACTGCCTTAAGGTCCATAATTTAATTTCCTAGGCTGCTTGGATTAGCACACATGGCTCTCCACTCCATTTGTTCCTCCCTCCAATAAGCTGCCCTCCCTTACTGATACCATCCTTCATCTTTCCTGTTTCTACAGCACTGCCCTCCCCTTTCTCCTTTTCCCTTTAGCCACCCTCATTAACTTTTCCCTCAGCCTTAAATCCACCTCCTGATCTGCCCATCCTTCCCTCTCCCTAGTCCCTATGCCCCTCTTCCTCTAGGGAATCTATTTCCTCTGGGCTTCTCCTCTCTGCTGCTCTATTTTCTGGTGGTGGTGGGGGGGGCAGTCTCTGCCACCCTCATTTTTTTCTGCTTCCCACTTGGCTAGTTTAAATGCAAATCAAAGTAGCATTTAACCCTTCCACCCATGACTACCATTCCCCTCCCGGATGGATGGAGGCAATCTCCTTTGTACAAGTCTCCATGTCTTCAGGTGGGACCCCAGTCCCTGATGTAGCCAAAACCCTCCTTCCTGCATCATGCCTTCAACAACTCATTAAAGGCACTCGAGCAGTGTTCCTTAGCCTCCACTCAACCATATACAGGAAGCACCTCAGTGAATGCCACCATGTGAGCTACCTGTTTCAGGCCCAACCCCAGGTCTTTAAACCTTTCCTCCACCAGTACTGTTGCATCTCTTGCCAGGTCATTGATCCCCAGATGGATAGTGACATTCAGCTACCCTTTCTGCCCCACCGCCCTAGCAATCCTGAGGATACGCTCAGTATCCCCTCATGCCAAGGTGCCAGATAGGCACCTTCTTTCCTTCCTGTCCTGCTCCCAAAACTACCCATCTAACGATTGTGTCCCCCATCAGAAGTTGCTTCCTCTTCTGCTGGGGTCCTCTGCCTCCCACCTTGGGCCTCCCCTACGAAGGACTATTACATCCTTCCTGGTCACTACCACTGGTGTCTCCCCCAGCAGTCTCATCCTGTCACAGTGAAAAAAGAGTTATATAGTGGCACCGAGGAATGTGCACTCAACCCACCATCCCCACCCTTCCAGAGTCCAAGACAATCCAGTCAACCCTCCTCTTTGGCATCCTCTGAAGCAATAACGGTAGACTTGGTGGCACCTGGGCATTATTTTGTAGTACAAACTTTGCTTTGTCTGTGCTTTAGTTAAAGTTTGTTTACTGTAACCCTAAACCTGATGATTATTTCCTGTTCTGTTTGCAGAGATGTTTCTTTTTCAGAACAATTCAGTTTTACCCTAGATAACTGATTATAAAGAATACTGTCTTTTAGTGACATTAGATGAATGATCCTCTTTTTGAAATTTTTGTAGCCCTAAAGTCAGGTAGGATATAAATTGTTTAATGGGAAGAGATAAGTTGATAGTAGGAGAGAAGGAAGTTGCAGATTATTTAAATTATTTTTTAATTAGTCAGGCAGAAAAGCTGACGAAGGGGAAAGTGGAGACCAGTGTAGCAATATACAGAGCCCTAGAAGTCATAAAAATGTAGGGAGGGGCTTCTCATTTAGTCATATTCTAGAACAAGAAGTCTTATCAATGCTGGAGTCATTAGATGAAAATAAAGGTAGAGGTCCAGATTTATTGCATCCTCGGATGTTATGACTAGCAGCCAAAGAAATTGCAAATCCTCTGATGTATCTATTTAATATGTCTATAAAAACAGGGGTGGTACCTACTATTTGAAAGGAATCTATTGTTGTTCCCATATATAAGTCAGGAGAAAGGAACAATGTGGCGAATTATAGGCCCATATCACTACTGCCTGTATTGGGGAAACTTCTGTAGAAAAGCATATTTGGGCAGTTAGTAACATATTTTTATGGGAAATTAATTTTGGTTGAGCAGCAACATGGATTCAGAAAGGGCTTTAGTATGATGACTGCTCTGGTTGGGTTGATGAGCACCATACTCGATGCCTGTGACAAGGGTTTGATGATGGGTGGGTGTTTGTCAACCTAACCAGGGTGTTTGATATGGTAGATCAAGATATATTGCTCATGAAACTGCAATCTTGTGGTATGACTGAACAAAATCTGGGGTGGTTTGAAAGTTATTTATGTTCTAGAAAACAGAGTGTATGAATAGGAGACATCTTTTCTGAACCAAAGCAGGTAAAGACAGGGGTTCCCCAGGGTTCAGTATTAGGGCCATTGCTCTTTTCCCTGTTTGTAAATGATTTGCTGAGAGAATTCTGTAAAGCAGAATATATATTATATGCTGATGACACAGCATATATTGGGTCACTCTGCACATGAAATACAAACAATATTACAGGAAGAATATCTAAGGCTAACAGATTGGTTACCTTTGAATAAATTAAAATTGAATGAGAGAAAAAGAAAAGTTATGTTGTTTGGGGTGGTGCAGAGATTGGCCCAAGGTGGGGTAGACTTGTGTATCAAAAGTAACAAAGAGGTACAGTTATCAAAAGTTGAGAGATCTAATAACCTGGGTGTGCATTTGGATTCCACCCTGTGCTTTGTGAGGCACTTAGAAATAATTGGCAAGAAAATCCATCAAAAGTTAAGCTTCCTGTATAAGAATATAAGTGCATTAACGGATGAGGCAAGAATGACTATAGCTAGACAGGTTTAGTTGCCCATACTGGATTATGGGGCACCCTTGTTTGTTAATCAAGGGAGCTTATTTATGTCAAAATACCAACTGATACTAAATAATATATGTTGATTTGGGGTAAGAGTTCCAATCAGGACCCACCACTGTCTTTTGTATGAGAGGATGAAAATTCTCTTATCAGAGCTAATAATAGAATATGATGCTGCAGTACTGGCATATACAGTCTGGCATAATAAATCTCCAAGTTGTTTTTTTGAGAACTTTAAAACACTTTCTTGTTCATATTTTACTAGACACAGTAAAGCAGTTTTATTTTATCAAAGTTCACTGACATTATCAATGGTAAAAGGCCCCTTTACCTGGTTTGGTCCTGCACTATTAAATAAGCTGTCAAAGGAAACTCAATTAGCCAAAAGCATTAAGCACTTTAAAACTATGCTGACCTCTTATTATGATTCTTTGAATCATTGTTGTAACAATAACTGATTTGTGCTACTGTTTTAATATTACATTTGTATGTGTTGTACTGACCAATGTTTGCATTTATGTGTAATGTATTTATGATGTTTTATATGTCAGGCATGACTGAAAAAGGGCTGTGCCCAGTCATTTTACCTGGTTAAAAATAAAGTAAACAAACAAACAATGAAAGCTTTCTGCGTGGAGAACAGTATTCCTAGAGGCCTGTTTCCTAAACAGGTCTTCCGACAGTTTACCTCCCTTGTTGTAGATAATCACATCCCCAAAAAAACAATGCTTTGAGCACTACCTGTGCTAGAAAATCTAATTTCTCCTTCTAGTATTTAAAAAAACTCAGGAAAAAGAAGTGGCACTTTCACTGATGTCCCTCTATATGAAAACATATCATCAGTAAAGCATCTGTATATGAGTAGCTCACTAAATTTGTTCTATCTCTCAGGGTCTCTAATGTACTCATTTTCAAAGACTTCCATATACAAATTGGTGTAAGACAGGGCCATGCTAGTCTACATAGCAGTGCCTCATACCTGCCAATAATAGTTCTTTTCAAATTTAAAGACATTACTTTGTAGTGCAAATTCCTCTAGTTCAGTGGACATTTCATTAGTTGGCATACTTGCATCTCTGTTAGCTGTTAAGCAGTCATACAGGGCTTGTAACCCATCATTATGGGGAAAGCAAGTATACAGGTCTGCAACATCTACTGTCCAACAAGTGTTATTAAGATTCAAATTAAACTCAGTAAATTCTTTTAAGATGACAAGAAGGTATTTGGTATTTCTCAAAAAGCTCCAATAATTCACCACAGAACATTTAAATATAGCAGTCTATGTACTTAGATACTCTGTCTGTGACTGACCCAATACCAAAAATAATGGTTTAATCAAGTGGGGATGTAACACTCTTATAATGCCCAAAATAATGGTTTGGCTGAGTGGTGATATAACACTCTTATGAGCCTTTGGGAGACAATAAGAAATAGGGATCTTAAAATAATGTACTAGCTCATTTCTCCAACTTTTTGTCTCTTACTGCATTATCCAGCACAATCTTTAATTCATTCTTTGTGGTGTCAGTAGGGTCGCCTGGCCATGTAACATAGATATCCACTTCACTTAATTGCCTTAAACATTCAGCCTAGTATTCTCTGAAGTCCAAAATCCCCTTATCTGCACATTTAATGGTAATGGAAATATCACTCTCTGAGAGCTGAAGTGACTCAAGTTTTCCAGAAGTCAGACTGTTAAAATGAGTTTTGCCTTTTTCCATTTAATTTATTATTCCATCAATTTCTTTATCAGCAGCTAATATGTATGTTTGCATGTGAGCTGCTACAGAATCAGGTGGATACTAACCTGATTTAACACCAAAAATTCTTTTAATATCCCTGTCTTTCATGGAAACAATATCTACTGGGGAGGTTCTGAGTTGTCAAAGTAATCTCTTTAAATGTCTACAAAAAAAGTTCACAGTTTTTAAAGCTATGGGGTCCAGCCTTTCTACAAGACAGAAACTTAGTCCCTTGTCTCAGCACTGATAAATCATCATCAATGAGTGTTCCATGTGACAAACTGAAAACAGCTACCTCTTTGTTCAAGAGCATAGTTTGTGTGTTTTTTCATCTGTGTCTGCGCCGTTCCTGCTTCTGTTCCTTCTGTTGTAAGGCTGCTGATACTGGGCCCTTCCTCTTGCATTTTAGGGTAATAATACATGGTCTGTTGTCTTAGGGGGTAAGGTCTCCTGAAAAACATTCCCCTGTCTATCTCTAAAATCTGCATCTCAGTGTGAATATATCAAGGCTGCTATCACTGTATTCAGTGAATGTTTGTCTTTTTATGTTCAATCCTAGGGGTCTGGCTTGATCCCAAGCTAGACTTCTCTCTTCACGTGGACTCCATCCACTCCAAGCATCAGCCCAAATTGGGAGCATTGGATAGGATCAAATATTGTCTCTTCCTCCCTATCTGCAAAGAGCTCATAACCAAGCGAATCCTCCCCTCGTTAGACTACACCAACGTAGTCTACAACTCGGCTCCCAAAATGTCTCTAACCAAGCTAGACATCATTTACAATGCTTTCTGTTGTTTTGCCTCCAACCTCCCGTTTCACACTCACCGTTGCTCCCTTTGCTCTGCACTATCCCTCCCCTTCCTAGAAAACCAACACCAATCTCAATGTGCCACCTTTAGTGGCAAATTCTGGTTCAGTTCCTGCCCCCCATCTCTCTAGCCTCCTACCACTCCCAGCATCAGGCTACTTCCTTCAAACCTGTGACTCCTGCACTTTCTCTCTTCCCCAGCCCCTCTCTCAATCAGGCAAGGTAGCTTTCTCCTATAGACTTCCTGAGCTCTGGAATTACCTCAACCACTCCATCCACCTCACTCCCTCCCTAGCCACACTCAAAAAACAATTGAAACTTCTCCCTCCCCCCATCTGCAACTGCCCCACCTACATCCCTCTTTGACTCCCTCTTCCACTTACGCCTCCCTCCCCTCACCTACACCTCTCCCAGTTCATACCTACCTACTACACCCCTTTTTGATCTACTCTCTCTCTTCTTCCTTTCCCAGTCTGAACACTCACCAAACCCACCTACACCACTCCTTGTCTTCCTGCACCCCTACGCTTCCCTACCCCTTATCCCTACCACTCACTCTTCACATTTGACTCCTCTCTCCTCAATTGCCCTACTCCCTCTTTTTTCTTCCCTTTCTATGTTCCTTAACTCCCCCAAAACCCCTTCTTCCCCTCCTCCTCCTCTACTTATGGAGCCTACCGTATCCCTAGTTCTGACCTAGCAGAACTTGCCTAGCCATGAATTTCTGCCTATCTAATGTAATTTAAAACTATCTATTGCACTTTCATATACAAATTTACATTTTGTAAACTTTGTGTAATTGTAAATCTCTAACTGTATATTATGCACTTTGTGACTTATGATGTTGTAACATGTTTCTTCCACTATGTACACGTCTGTTATCAAGCTTGCCAACTGTAACTCCCATTACCCTCTCCCCCGGGTCACACCTGGAGACTAGCCTTGGCTCAGCGTGCCTTTCCTGTTTATCAAATTTTAAATAAAATAAATAAAAATAAAATGTTCTGCTAGGTCTGAGTTCCTGCCTAGCCTTGCTCCACGAATACACTCTTTTTTTCCTTAAGGTCTGTAACATCTCTTTTAAACATTTTTAATTTTTGTAACCTGACAGTTTCATCAATGGTCTTCATACTCTTCTCTAGTTTAATGGGGTTTTTTTTGTATTCGTCAAGGTCCAATTTTGTCTTAACAGGCTCATTTGTATTTTGAGTATCAGTGGTAGTTTTTTCTTTTTAAGTTCAGCAATTAGGGCTTCAATTAACAAAAGAATAACATCAATGCTGAATTTAATCTAACCTATCCCACCTTTCTAATAACCCTTCAAAATGAAAACCCAAATTAGGTTCAGTCAGTACTCTCAACCCTCTTGGTAATCTTTGTTTTATATACTGGGCCAGATATTCAGAAATGTGCCAAAGTCCAGCTCAAGTCTGGCACAGCACAAACCTGATGCACCATGGCACAACTGGAGCCATATCAGAGGATGCGCAGGCCAAACAGCGCCAGTGCAATGCGGCTGAATATGGCATAGTTGCGCCAATGCGCACACAGAGATGCCCCAGCACAACTGTGGCAGTGCAGAGCAGCACAGCAATGGGGGAAGGGCACAGAGAACAGACCCAGGGACACAGCTATGGAAGCACAGTGACAGTGGCCACAGGAGGCCCCCACCAGCAGGGTACAGCAGGGCACACACAGGCACCCTGAGACCGGACCCCAGAACATAATGGTGGCATAGATAACAGGCAACAAGAGGTGCCAATGGCCAATGGAAGGCCACCAAGACAGCCCCCTCAGGCAGGCTGCTGGCCGTGTCCCCCCACCATGAGGCCATGGCAGGCCACACCCAGGACTATGCAGCCAAGCACACACACACCACACAGGCACACAGGGAGCCCACACACCAGCCACTGAACAGCCAGGATGCAGGCAGTGTGGCAGACCACATGGAACAGGTCACACAATGACAAGCAGAGGACCCCAAAACAGTGTGCAGACAGTAACTGAACAATGACTATGGCCATGCGCCACCACCAAGCACACACCCGCCACGCACCCCTGACTGCTGCCCCATGGACACCCCAATGCACAGCCACCAAACCAGGGGATGGACACCACCATAGTGGGACACACTACAGGACACAGCAGGGAACCACGGAAGCATAACACACACCCCCTCTCATGCACACACCATGGACAGACACTGAGTCCTGCAGCATGGCTCCACATGCCACTTGCAAAGCAGACATGGACACAGGGAGGTATGTTAGAAAAGATTTATAAAACAGGTATCTATTTACAACACATAACAGGGGCAGGGAAAGGGTAGGTACAGCAAGGGAAGGGGACAGGGAACAGGGACTGTATAGCAGGAGGGGGACTGTAGGAGAAGGTGCAACAGGATAAACAGGGGCCAAGATCTGGAACATCAATGGCGGCCATGTCTGGCCACCCCACAAAGCCTTCGCTCTCTCCTCTCCACTGCCAACATCCTCCGGGTGGTGATGACCATCTCCAGGATACTGGAGACAACCAGGAGAATCTGTCACATCAGCCATGACAGCATTGTGTGAGGAGCTCTCCATGCTGGATGCCGGACACCTATGGCAAGGGACAGGACAGGTGATCAGTGCAATGGCCCAAGAAACCATGCCCACCCACAGTGTGCAATGGGAAGTGGAACCACACATCCCAGAAGGGCCCAGAACAGACACCTGTAGGGGGTTGGCCAATGCCAGCCAGCAACACAGCACACCACAGCATTGCATAGAGGTGGTCCCCACCGCACAATGGCCACACAACTGCACAGGGACAGTCACATGGCACACTGTACCGGCAGCACTGGCAGCACCACAGCAACAATGGTGGCAGCTGGGCACATGCCCATCCCACCAACAGCCGGCACATGGGTCCAAAGGATGCACCACAGTGGCATTCACCACGCACAGTGTGACACACAGAGCTGTCACAGTGCATGGCACAGGTGGCCATGCCTACACCCACTCCTCAATGCCACCCCCCATGTACAGTGAGAATGTCCATGAGAGTGCTTACCTTCCTCCTGCAGCTTGTGCAGGTTCACCCCCATCAGGGTTCACCACCCAGTCACGCTCTGCTGCTGCCCTGGCCCACCTGCGGTCCGCTGGCCCTGTGAATGGAAGTAAGACAGGAGCACATCAGTACCCAACCACACCAGCTGCCTCCCCAGCCCTCTGCACACGGGGCGTGCCCCTGCCCAACATGTCCTGCACTCCAGCACAGCTGCATCACAAGGCACATGGCAGATGGCTATGACAGTCAGTGATGTGCATGATGACAGTGTACCCCACCACAGGGCATGCCAGGCAGCGTAGCCAACACCACAGTACAGCACCAGGGTAGACATGCAATAAGTGAACACCTACCAGGCTGTAGCACTGCACCATGCCAGATGCATGCCTCGAGCCCCCGGAGATGTTCAGGGTCCCTCCAGTGCAGGTCACTATACCAGTGCCTGCACTGCTCATTTGTCCAGGGAACTTCTGTCCTCCTCTCCAGGTGGATGGCAATGGTCTGCCAAACACTGCCCCTGACCTGCTGCAGGGGCACCTGGCTGAACAGCTATGCACTGTAGGGTTCCACACATGCGACCAGGTTGATCACATCCAGGTTGCTTCAGTTATGGGCACAGCGTCCCCGGCCCTGTGCCATGGCTCTCTCAAGGTTCGGTGGTGCAAATGGCAGGAACAGGTGCACGTGGCAGCCACAGATGCCAGATGTGCAATGATTGGGAGAATGCATGGTGCCCGCCCATCGCACATTGCTGAGCATGCACAGTAGGCATGGCCCAGTGGGGTCATGGGGTCATGGAGGCAAGACCGGGGTCAGAGGTCACTGACCAGTTTGCAGTGTGCATGTGCGCTGTAGGGCACATGACACCATGCGCAATCATGTGCATAGTTGCCCATGTACGATTGACACCATGACAGCATAGTGCACATGGGCACTGCAGGCCCATGCACTGCGCATGCTTGGGCATTGTGCCCCAGCCTGCTCCAGTGCAACACCATTTCACATGGTTCATCTTCTCGATATTCAGATGCTACATGGAAATCAGCTCATCAGCCAATGTGAGGCGCAGCGGGGTAGATTAGCATATCATTATGCATATCATGAGCATATCAATACCATTGCACACAACCTCATTTGCATGCATTGCGCCTCATAAGCACCACTGAACAGCACAGGCCATGGACTGGTATTGTAACCTTCACAGGTAGGTGGGGGATGCTGCAGCAGCAGACTGGGAGCAGACAGCACTGCAAAGTGGGATGGACCAGGGAGATGCTGCTACTGACACACTGTGCTGTCCATGTTCACAGGAGGCAACATGTCAGCACATGAGGAGGGCGAGGAGTGGGGGCTTGCACAGAAGTGCAGGCCCAGCTTCACTAAGGGGGAGTTGGATGCCCTGTTCAAGGCCTACCTCAACAGAGAGGCCCTGTTTAGCAGTGCCACAGGCACACCACAGGAAAGGGCTGTTGGATGGTAGGAGGTGGCAACCTATTTCAACCAGCACAGAAGCCACCAACGGTCAGTGCAGGAGTGCCGCAAGAAAGTCGGGACTGACGGACGGCACATTAAGATGAAGGTGGCAGCCATCAGAGCATCCTGTAATGCCACCAGAGGAGGGCCAGTGGATGCACCCACTCTGACGCTCACAGAGGAGTTGGTGGCAGCCACTATCCACCACACCTTGGTGGAGGGTGTGCCTGAAGGGTGCTTCCAGATGGGTGGCAGCCCATCGCTGCATGGTATGTATGGCAGCCACTCACAGCTGGTGGCCCGGCAGGTGCGTACACAGGCGTGCTGTCGTGCATGCAGCCGTCCTGCATGCCATGTGCATGTGTGTGCATCCATGCACATGCCTTGCTGCTGGACACATGCAGCAGCAGCGTACAGAGGGGCACATGTGAGCAATGCAGCACTGACATGCCATCCTTCTTTTGCAGCACTAGCACACCTCTGTGCAGAGGATGGGGCACCTGCAGTGGCCACTGCACCTGTGGACACTGGCACAGCCCTTGAGGAGGACCCATCAACATCCAACAGCATCCAGGGCCCTGACAGGCTGCGGATGAGCACCATGGTGCCTGTGGGTGTCCTTGGCCTATGGTCGGACAATGCCCTGGATGTGTTCCTGCAGGATGCCAGCCTTGGTGTCCTCTGTGCAGAGACACAGATCGGGGTGGGGTCCAACTCTGATGGCAATTTCACAAAGATCCTGGACAGCATGGGTGACGTTGTGGGCAAGTTGCCCCTGCCAGCATCACAGGTGGTTACAGGGCCCAGTGCAATGCCCTGCGTTGGTGGTGGTGTGGCCGTGCAAGTGCAGGGAGGCATACAGCAGCCGGATGGGTTACAGCAGCAGGCTGCAGGTGCCACTGGGCAGCTAGACACAGGGTCCACCACAGGTGTGCCTGCTGTACCCATTCCCCCTGCAGACCCCACTGTGCAGCATCCACCAGAGAGGTGGGCTGTACAATGTGGTAGGTCACCCACTGATTATCGACATCCCACCCAGGAGCCCCAGGATGCAAACCATCTGGTGGAGCACACCCAGCTGCTGTGGGCATCCATTCAGCAACAGGTGCTGCTCACCACTGGGGTGCGTGCACTGTGGGTGGAGGTGCGCCAGTTAGCTGAGCAGCAGGACAGGGGCACTATGCAGATCCTGGAGAGGATGCAATACATGCAGGAGGCCACAACTGCGGCCTTGGATCACATTGCCAGTGCAGTTGTGGATAGCTTTGTGTTGCTGGCTGCCAAAGGGCATGGCCATGCACAGGAGACCCCCCGCAGTGTGCTGTCCACCCTACAGACCCGGCATTGGGTGGCCCCAACACAGTGGACATCAGGCTCAGATGTGAGCATCCCAGGCATGCCTGGGGCTGGCCTGTTTGGGCAGCTACACATCCCCATGAGGACACAGTCACGGTCCTGCGCTTCCACCCCTGGGGGGCTGTTGGACACCCCCCAGCTGATGCGCAGCCTGTGGCTGCCAATTGGCCCTGGCATGGCTGACCCATGGCTGTGGTGACCATGGTACCTGCCAGCTGCCCTGAGCTGAGTGCTGCCCTGACCGCAGTCTGCTGCTGATGCTCTGTGCACACATGGGCAGTGTGTGTGTGCACCATACCTGTGGTGGCGCACCTGTGTGTTGTGCCACATGCTGCCCATGTGTGTGCATGCCTGGTTGCTGGACCATGTGGTGTGGGCATGATGAGGGCAGTCTAGCATCAGTTGCACCTGTGCCCCGGTGTCATGCATCTGATCCATGCCACGTTCCACCGCCTGTGTGGGTGGGTGTGTGTGTGTGTTGCCATGTGTGGTTGTGTACCACTGTGTATAAACACTGAGGCAAGGGTTACCCCAAAGGGCATTTGGCTGGGAAGCCAAGTTTCAGGAAAATACAAAATCACACATGCCCCCACAATGCAAAGCATCATGGGCTGCATATGCAAATCACCACAGAATGTTATGCTGGTCCAACTTTAAGCAGAGTTGCATGGTGCCGAAAGGCCTCTCACACACTTTGCAAAGGGTGCTAACAGAAGACATAGACACGTGTTTCGTCTTACCAGGACTCATCAGTATGCCTCGTCTGTTTGACACCCCAGTGGAATGGACCAGCCACCCCTAAGGCAGTGTGCCTGGGATATATTGTGGTGAACCCATTAAAATAAAAAATATTTAAAAGACAAAGAACCTCTGTGCATAAACACTGAGGCAAGGGTTACCCCAAAGGGCATTTGGCTGGGAAGCCAAGTTTCAAGAAAATACAAAATCACACATGCCCCCACAATGCAAAGCATCATGCCTCAGTGTTTATGCACAGAGGTTCTTTGTCTTTTAAATAGTTTTTTATTTTAATGGGTTCACCACAATATATCCCAGGCACACTGCCTTAGGGGTAGCTGGTCCATTCCACTGGGGTGTCAAACAGACGAGGCATACTGATGAGTCCTGGTAGGATGAAACACGTGTCTATGTCTTCTGTTAGCACCCTTTGCAAACTGTGTGAGAGGCCTTTTGGCATCATGCAGTTCTGCTTAAAGTTGGACCAGCATAACATTCTGTGGTGATTTGCATATGCAGCCCATGATGCTTTGCATTGTAGGGGCATTTGTGATTTTGTATTTTGTGTACCACTGCCTCCCCTACCCCTGCTTTGCATCTCTGTGTGTGCATGCCCCTCACCATGCACATCCCTGCATGTGTACTGTCCTTGTCTGTGTGGTCCATGCATGTGTACCTCACCACTTACCTGCGTTTGCCAAAGTGTTCCTGTGTGACAGTGTCATGGTGGCATCATGCCTGCTGCTGGAGTCGGGGTTCCCTCCACCCAGGGGGTTGCTGCCCACCACCCTCCAGCACATTGTCTCCATCATCCCCGCTACTGTCACCCTCATCCACCTCGACAACTATCCCACAGTCAATGGCCATGTTGTACAGTATGCAGCAGGCCAGGAATAGGCCACAGACTTTTGAGGGGCTGTACTGCAGGGCACTGCCTGACCTGTCTAGGCAACAGAATGATGCCTTCAGCATGCCAAACGCATGCTTGATGATGTTGCGCGTGCTAGCACATGCCTCATTGTAGCATTCCTCTGCTGGGGACAATGTTCACTGGTAGGGGTGAACAGCCAGGACCTCAGCGGGTGGAGAATGACCTGGTTAGCCCTATGCTATTCTTTAGTGAGCACTTGCCTGGCCATGGCACCCACCCCACTTTGCACATCATGGCCACCCCATTCCCAGTTCTGCTATGCCCATGCCCTACTCACCCACTAGGTATCCCATGGGGATGTCCCCACATTCAAACCTGTGGCACAGCGCAGAGCTGTGACAGATGAATGCATCATGTGCACTCCCAGGGTGCATGGTACAGACATTGATGATGCGCCCCGTGGCATTACACACCACCTGGCAGTTGATGCTTGGGCTCCCCTTCCTGTTGATGTACACCATTCCCTCAGGGCCAGGTGACATGTGGATGCCCATGAGGATGCAGTCAATGGCCCCAAGCATGCCAGGCATGCCTGCCACCCTGTGGAAGTCCTGCATGTTTGCTGTATGCTCTGCCTGTGTGCTGGGGGAAATGTATGAATTTCAAATCACGTGGCAGCAGAGCACTGAGGAACTGTGTGAGGATTTGGGACATGGCCAACTGGGTGATTCCTGTTGTGTCCCCTGTTGGTAATTGGAAGGTGCCTGTGGTGAGCAGGCACATTGCAGCGGTCACCTTGGTCTCCACGGACATGGCATGGCTCCATCTGGTGGATGTCTGCATCTTCTCACTGCACAGATCACTGAGCTGCCTCAGAAAGGCCTTGTTCAGGCTGTAGCATCCCATGATCTAGCTGTCACTGTAGTTCTCAAAGGTGATGCGGGCACAGTACTGCCTATGTCAGGCATACCGCCGATAGGACCTTCTGCCTCCTCATACCCCTCATTACCACCTCCATCAGGAACGGCACACTGTCCATCACTCCTTCAGTTCAATGTCCACCTGGGCAGTTCACCGTTGTCTGTGTGCCACACTGGTGCACTGTTTATCTGTGTGTGTGTGTGTGTGTGTGTGTGTGTGTGTGTGTGTGTGTGTCTGTGTGTGTCTCTCGCTCTCTCTGCCGCTCTCTCCCTCTCCCTCTCCCACACCACCTCTCTGTCTCTCTCCCTCTGTGTCTCTTCTTCTGTCTGTCTGTCTGTCTGTCTCTCTCACTATCTCTCACTCTCTGCTCTCTCTCGCTCCCTCTGTCATGGCGCAACTGCTGTCTGTGTGTTTGCACCTTGTTTTTATAGGAACAAGTCTGGTCGGTGCATCTTTGGTTTGCTCCACACTTGTGCCATGGCTTCACGGTTGAATATGCCATAGCACTGCATATTCATGGGACCGCCCCCTGCACTTGCGCCACATATATTATGGTTGCACATTGGCACAATGGGTTTTGTGCTGCGCTATGGCTCCCACTGAATATCGCTGCTCGGTGCATTTTCGTACTTGCGCTGGCACAACTCAGATGCGCCATGATCAACTGCTCTGAATGTCCGGGCCACTGAGTTATAGTTATTGTGTGACAGTCTACATACCACTCTTTCTGCTTTTAAGCCTCTAATTTGTTAAACAAAACATTGGCACTACCAGAGTTAGATAAAGGTTTTGTACTAGTAACCAGATTAATTATTAGCTGATTTTCTTCATTGCTTAAGCCAGTTAAATTCAACCTCTCTTTTGTCAGTTTGTCCAGATCAGCAAATGTTTCCATATTGTTGGTCAGGTGTCCTCTGTCCCAATCAATTAGAACTGGAAAGCTGTTCCTAGTAATAGAGGGTGGGTCAATCTAGTCATCAATTCACAGTCAAACCAGAGCCAGGGTGGGCTGGGTCCTATAATGGAAAAACAGACACTGTGGAGTGTTTAAGACTAATGCAGCTACTTTCATGTTATTGCTACCTAAGAGACCATTGTAAATCTATGATGTACTGTGTTGTTAGATTTATAAAAACAGACAGCAAAACAAATATTCCATGTCTTTATTTTGTTGTTTATAAAGAGTCTCCATACTGTTCCTTCTGACTAAATGTTGAAAGTTACGCAGAATATAGGTAATTCATGTTTTACCTATGTATTTTCTAATAAAGTTAATGCAAATGCAGACATTATATAATTTCATTTTTATTTATACTTCTTCATAGAAAATATCTTTTTTGCAGAAAAGACTGCAAATTAATTTAATCTAGTGGTTGTCACTCCTCAGGAGATTACATTTCCTTCATTATATTGTATGTTCAGCCTTCTTCAATGAACAGTCATAAAATATATGAACATATTAGTAATGTTTTATAGCAGATCATAAATCCCTGATGAAGTTAGTTCTCCAGTGAAACACATGCCGGATGAAATAAATATTATGATCTGATGATAGAGCTGAGTCTAGTTCCTTCTTTCTATTGTTATCTTTGCATAATTGTACCCACTACCAAATGCAGTGAACTTAGTTTTTGCTTAAAGGTAGACACACATCTTGCTTGCCAGAGATAATATTTACACGCAGCAAAACAATTATTACATTTTCCCCATTCTCCACCAACAATGCTGAACACAACTTTCCTCATAAGCTGACTTTTGAAAAAAATAGGTTGTCCCCATACTTGATTAAGGATGTCCCAAAAACCAACACCATAGGTGTATACAAACAAAAATTCAGGCAGCATCTGTAGTCTGTACTTTTGTGTTTCAGAGTGTCCTTTTCATTTATTCTGCCATGGTTCCCAGGCCAAACTAAGTCCCACATGTACAGTAGCATTTTAGTGCCAGTCAATTGCTGTAGAACAGCTTTTTCCTGCCCTACCATATGGGGCAATACTTAAAAGCTATTGGTTGGGAGAATTTGCAAGCTACTATCAGATCATACAGTGTTTTCCCCTGCCTCCATACACATGTGTTCCGGTGCCTGTCTTCATTGTCTGACTTTTGATAATGTAGTTTTTAGATATTCTGTCAAATTAAACCCCTGTTTACAGCTTGGGAGTATCAGTCACCCCCTTTTCCATTCCTGATAGAATGATACTGTTAGGAGGTTTTAAACCTCACTTTTAGTTTTTTGGCAATAATGGGCATGCAAAGAATTATAGACATGTTGTATAAGAGTAATAAAGCTTGTTTATTACTACTAAAAGGAAAATTATAGTTGCCCTAAGCAGTTTTTACCAATAGGAACTGGGAGCCAATGCTAAGCATTCCCTATACCTTGAGGAATCTCTGTGTCTTCTGGGGTCTCCCAGATATAAGACATAATGATTTACATTATATACCTATGATAATTACCATGGTTACTGTAAGACAGAAACATCTCTAGTTACAGAGATACACCCTATTAGCTAAATTAGAGGTGGCTCCTTAGTCCAAGATGACATTATACAATTTTCTAGTAGTCATCACTTTGTAGAAACAAAGAAGTACAGTTTGTACATAACCATGTAATAATACAAATCATTAGAAGTTGGCAATGCCAGCTTATATATTATAATCATTACAAGGACACAGATACCTAAATGCTAGCTGTCTGCGGTGTACCTGTGGGGGGTGCCAATTAGGGCGCAGGGACCTCGTGTAACATTCCCCCCTTGTTGCTCATCAGAAGATGGCAATGCCAACTCATATATCATAATCATTACAAGGACACAGATGTCCTAACATCTTGTAAGCAAGGAAATACATATGTATATTGGAAAGTAAAGTGTATAACAATAATGTGCATACATATCCTACATACATGCATACATATCCTGACATCTACTCTTATACGGAAGATGCCCCAGCCCTATATATTAGTATAACATATACCTAAATGCTAGCTGTCTGAGGTGTACCTGTGGGGGTGTCAATTAGGGTGCAGGGACCTTGTGTAACAATACTATCTCTTCATTGATTGATGGTGTCCATAATTTACTCTCCCCCCCTCGGACCGGGGCTATGTTACTGTATAGAAAACTGCCCCTTCTGTCAGCTTCCTGTAAGTTATGTCCCATTTAATGGGGTCTGAACAGTTCCCATAAGGCCTGAAAACAAAGATATACAATTTAGTTTCTACTACCAAGGTGGGGACACATAGCTAATAAACAAGAAACATGGAATAATACGGTCTGAATCAAGAACACTCTTCATTTTTGATTACATTCTGTTTTTCCATAGTTGGGGTTTTACTTCAGCTTTTATTCAATATGCCTGCCAGTTCAAAAAAGAATGCTCTGCACCAAACTGAACTCCTGTTATGGGCATCGTAGATATTTATACACCAACTATTTGCCGTGTCTGTTTGAGAGTTGCATCCTGTCTAAGGTAAATGCCTCTGCTGTTGGAACAGTTAATGTTGGAACCAGTCTCCCTTGAGAACTGATCTAGGGTCTCCTGCACATATTCCCATGATTCTGAATCTCAGATTGAGATGCACACATCATCAGCATATGACCAAGTTATCTACAGTTTATTATGAGCTGACCTGATCTGAGTTGGCCTCTCCTCACATGATGTCATCTGGTTTGGGAACTACCGCTTTTAGCAGATCCCAATTCATTAAGTTCAATCAGACTATATCTAATTTGGCCCATATAGACGTGGGAGTTCTTATGGTTCTGTCATTGGTCATCTGCTCTTTTCTATCTCTATAAACAGTCTTCCCCTCTGTATCTACCTCCTGCTTCTACCTTATGTACAGTGTGTGGATCACATAGCCCTTTACTTTAGTTCTTCCTATGTAGGCCACAGTAATACACAGTTAAACCAACATTTCTGAAATATCTAAAACTAGCTAGTAGATAACAAGATGGTCACATACTCCTCAAAAACTTAGAGTATACTCTTTAGTTGCAAAGCTAAACTCAAATCCTGTACTGATTCCCTGGACATTTCTTGTATTGATAGCTCCTTAATTGCTTCACTCCATAAATTCAAACACCTTGGCATCACACTTGACCTTGCATTGGATTTTTCCCTTCTTATCTCCTCTATCTGTAAGACTGCAACTGTCAAGCTTGGTTTACATATAGGATCTGGCACGTTCTCATCCCTATGGCTAGACTAGCAATTGAGCAAGGAGTCATTTTACCCAGCCTGCAATTAGGACTCCTAACCTTCCCTCAGATCACCAAAACTTTCCTAAATTAATGGGATATGGCCTGCAGCAGTATCTGTCATTTCACACTGTCCTTGCTCCATATTACTAACCACTTTACTTGCTACTTTGCTCTGGGATGGCATCCTCCATTTACAGTCCTCACCTAATCTCTTGGCTGCTTTCTTGACAGACTCCTTAGATCATCCCCTTCTGTGTCTGTTGTAGCAGTTCTTCAGTGCCCTCACCAACACTCTTAAATCCTTTGATGAGTCCCTTCCCTAGGTTCCCAGGTGCTCCACTAAAATGGATGAGCAGTTTTTTATTGCATTTGTACCTAGGTTCTGGAATCTTCTGCATTGGTCTCTACACAAAACTCCTTTCCACCATTTATTTAAAGGAGCCTTTAGAAAACACAGGTTTTTCAGTTTGTAATTGCACCTAAAATCTATGCCTGACCAGTTACTCCAGTTTCCTTCACTAAGGTTCTTATTGCTTATTTTCTGCCTACCCCTGACTGTCTACTGTTGTGTATGCTTTTATGGAAAATACTGTAGTTACCTATGGCCTGCAGTCATTATGACTTGGCACTATATGGTATGTATTATATTAATCATTTATCCTGTAATTGTTTTGAACAGTACTGTTCCTGTTATTTGTATATTGTGGTGCCTCACCTATATCTTACTTCTATTTTGTTTTACTCACTATTCTCAATTGTAACTTCTGTTCTTTTATAAACTCCCATTGTGTATCTTTAAATATATGTTTAGTTGTCTAGTAGATCTACCTGGTAAATTAAAACTAAATAAATAATTGGTTATAGTTACTGTTTGAGAGTGATCATTAGCTGAATCTGATTGGTTTCTTATGACTTAACTCATCCTATTAGTGCCAAGAAAAGAAGAAAGCAGCTACAGTTTAATTCCTTTTTCGCTATCTTAAAATCACATTTCTAAATTGTTAGTGATTGTTTACTGCCTGTAAAGATTAAGAATGACAGATTGGTAGTACTAAAGACTGTAGTCCTGTTCCCACCTGGCAGGTATGGGACAATAAACCATAGTGCAAACATCCACATACTGCTCACAGACTCCAAGAGGAGGAGGTCAGTGACCCCCCCCCCACAGTGATGGAACAAGTCTGGAAGGGGGGGAGGTGGACGGGGCAATAACAGTTAGCAAAAATGGAGGGGGTGAGGAATACATAACAAGGGTACGTGGAGGGGTGCACACACAGGGGATAAATGTGAATAGAAGAATAGAGGGAAGAGAAAGAAGGTCAGATTAGAGGTGGAGGGTGGTGTCTCTGAATGCGCAGAGTATTGGAAACAAGATGGACAACCTGCAGGCACTATTAGCAGACAGGAGGGTGGACATAGCTGCAGTAACCAAGACTTGGGCAATATCACACCATGACTGGGACCTTGCGATCCCTGGATATAAACTATACAGGAGGGACAGGGTAGTTGGGAAGGGGGGAGGGATGGCAGTTTACATCAGGGATAGAAGAATTTGCATGAGGGAGGAGTTGGAGGAAGGGGAGGTGAAGGCATTATGGGTTCATTTAAGGTCCAATAGAGGGAGAAAGGTGAGTCTGGAGGTGGCTTACAGACCACCCAGTCAGGATGAGGAGAGGACAGGGAACTGAACTCATGGATATTGGAAGCTGCAGGGAAAGGAGAGGTGGTGATTGTAGGGGACTTCAATCTGCCCAAGGTGGACTGGAGCATACCATCCACAACATGTGCTAGGAGTCAGGTGATCCTGGAAGGACTGCAGAGTGGGTTCCTGACTCAGGGCATCACTTAACCAACAAGAGCTGAGACAATTCTTGATCTGGTACTCACAAATGGGGAGTATGTACAGGAAATAATGGTCAGGGAGCCACTGGATGGGAAGTGACCACTGCACAGTGTGGTTATAGTTAGATATGGGCAGGGAAAGCATCCCGACTAAGACCAACATCTTGGATTTCAGGAGGGCGGACTTCAGGAAAGTGGGCAAAGCACTAAGGTGTCATCTAGCGGGCATCAGAGCAGATATGAGGGTGGACCAAAGGTGGTTCATCATTAAGGAAGGAATACTGGTTGCCACAGATGAGTGCATTAAGCTCAGGGGGAAGAACACAAGGGCCAAAGCACCCAGCTGGTTTAGTTCTGGGGTTGCCCAAGCAGTAAGGGAAAAGAGGTTGGCCTATAGAAAATTCAGGAAGACCAAGAGTGAGGTGGATAGGGAAAATTATCCAAGGTTGGCTAGTGAGTCAAGTAAGGAAGTCCGGAGAGCAAAGGCACAGAAGGAGCTGCAGATAGCTGAAGGAATTAAGAAGCGGGAGAAGGCTTTTTTTCAATATATAAGTGAGAAAAGGGACAAGAAGGATGGGATTGTTAGGCTTAAGAAAGGGGTAGAGTGGGTGGAGGATAATGGGGGAAAAGCAGAGATACTAAATGAATACTTCTGTTCTGTCTTCACCAGGGAGAAGGACAGACCAGTGCCTGCAGGAGGGAAAAGAGAAGCAGGGGGATGGGAACACAGATGTAGTGATAGAGGAAGATAGAGCGAGGGAGTGGCTGCTGGCATTGAAGGTGGACAAATCACCAGGCCCAGACAAAGTACATCCAAGGGTACTAAAGGAACTGGCTGAGGAGCTGGCAGGGCCACTGGCAGACCTATTTAATAGATTATTAGAGTCAGGAGTGGTACCGCAGGACTGGAGAACAGCAAATGTAGTGCCCCTCCACAAAAGCAGTCACAAGGATGACCCAGGGAATTACAGACCAGTTAGTCTGATCACCATTTTGGGAAAGCTCATGGGGACCATACTAAAGGAGAGGTTGGTAGAATATCTAGAGTAGCATGGTCTTCAGGATGTGGGGCAGCACGGGTTCATGGGGGAAGGTCATGTCAAATGAATCTGATTGACTACTTTGACTGTGTCGCTAAGATAGTAGACAGGGGCCAAGTGGTAAACATCCTTCATCTTGATTTTAGCAAGGCCTTTGATTCTGTGCCCCACAAAAGGTTGATCAGGAAGTTGGTGGATCTCAGTGTTGGGGAAAAGATGGCCAGATAGGTGAAAACTGGCTGAGGGACAGAACCCAGAGAATGGTTGTGGGGGGAAGAGTTATCTGGCACTAGAAAGATAACTAGTGGGGTCCTTCAGGGCTCAGTGCTGGGGCCGGTGTTGTTCAAAGTCTTCATCAATGACATTGGAGATGGCATTAAGGGCAAAATGTGCCTATTTGCAGATGACACCAAGCTCTGTGGAAGAGTGGACACAGCTGAAGGGATATGGGACCTACAGAAAGATCTGGAAAAGCTGAGGAAATGGTCCAGGATCTAGCAGCTTGGCTTCAATGCTAAGAATTGCAAAGGTATGCATATTGGAGCCAAGAATCCCAGGACAGAGTACTACCTGAGTGGAGTCCAAGTATCTGCATCAGAGGAGGAGAAGGACCTGGGAGTGATGATCACTAGTGATCTGAAGCACTCCATGTAGTGCAAGAAAGCAACAGCAAATGCAAACAAGATGCTGGGATGCATAGCTAGGGGGGCCAGTAGTAGGAGAGAGGATGTTATACTGCCCTTGTACTGGTCACTGGTAAGGTCGCATCTAGAGTATGGAGTTCAGTACTGGTGCCCACACCTCAAAAAGGACATTAACCTGCTGGAGAAGGTCCAGAGGAGGGCTACAAAGATGATAGCAGGTAAGCAAGGTAAGGCATATGAGGAGAGATTGAAGGCACTAAACATGTACTCCCTGGAAGACAGGAGAGAGTGATGGGACATGATTGGGACCTTCAAGTACTTGAAAGGAATAAATAAGGTTGATAAGGAGAGTCTCTTTAAGCTGGGTGGCAACCATAACATGAGGGGGCACAGTCTTAAGCTGGAGGGTGAGAGGTGGAGGTTTAGGAGGGAGGGAGGTAAGGAAGCACTTCTTCACAGAGGACACTTGAAATGCACTGCTGGAAGAGGTCATCTCATTGAAGACAATGGGCAGCTTTAAGAGAGGCTGGGATAGGCATGGGGGGAAGGTAAGGATCATAGGTAGAGAGGATGAGAGGAGTGAGAGGGACAGCAGGGACATTATCTCAAGCTGTGGACCCTGCAATACAAGAAGACTTGATAGACTACATTTCCTTCTTTTGCTGGCTTCTTCATATGTTTGTATGCCATACTAGTGCTTCAGCCCTGTCATAGAGGCGGCCTTCTTCAGATTGTAAGGTTTAGACTCAATGCACAGCCAAGTCTTGAGCCTCTCGCCTCTGGCAGGAATATGATAAAAGTGTGCCAATAAAACGGCTGCCAGTTGTAATATTGTTTTTTGTCAGCACTGATTTTAACTGAAGATTGTATTGAGACCACTATAAAGCCATCTGATCATTAATCACTTTTGTTCACTACCAATGTAAGCTAGATTCAAACCAGCAACCTAGACGTGAAAGACTGCAAAACCTACTGGCAATCCACCAAACCATTAAGCCTCCTGCTTAAAGTAAATTTTTGATATGAATATTCATACTGTACTTGTCAAAGGTGAGGAAACTGAAATAGAATCTGTTGGGAAACAGTTTACCAGATCCTTTGACCCCAGCTAAGTTAATGCTAACATTTAGGACTGATCTGCGAAAGCTAAGCTGGCAGGATATTAACCTGATGAGTCACATTACTATTATTCATCCCAAAAAAATTATTGCTATGTTTCTGTTAGTGATGGGCAGAATTGGAGAAATTCCTTCTGCCGTAATTCCAGAAAATGTCATAATTTACACAAATGTTTGTGGAATTCTGCCCATATGGAATCCATGGGTAATCCACCTCCTTTTTCTATGGAAAACGAAAAAACTGTGTAAAAAAATCTGAAGTTTATAATAACTTTAATCAAAATGTTGCATTTTTCATTGATGTCTGCTTTATTCTCTTTTATATATGGAAAAAACTGGGGGGGGGGGGGGGGGGGAATCCATGGTTTAAATTAAGAGACAGGAAATGAGTGTGAATTTTCAGCTGTATAGCATGGTCCTATTTTCAGATATTAAATTCATATCACCAGGTGATCCATATTGCATTATTCTTAAATAAAAATTGATGTGATAAACTGTGTTTTATATTGTTTACAGTTTATGGACACCATTCTATACAGTTCTGGGGCTGGCAGTATAGCCTAGAAGTTAGAGTAATGAGCTATGAATGAGGTTGGTACATCCAGCAGACCTGGGTTTGATGCCCACAACCTCCACTTGTATAGGACTGCAGAGTGGGTTAATATCACTCTGAGCAAGTCATTTAACCACCCCTTTGCTCCCAGGTCACCCCTGAAAACAGGCACTTGTGTCTAGTGAACCTCATCTGTTTACCAAAGAATAAAAAAAAAGTTTTCTTTATGGAATCAGTAATTTTGAGTTTTGACTATGTTGATGGATTTCGAACTCTGCACATCAGCCATTGACCTAGCAGCACAATGCTCACAGTTCTCAGTCCAGGTAATAACACAGTCAAAAATCCAAATTATTGCTTCTGTGAAGAGAACTATACAGAATGCTGTCCATAAAAAGGAAACAGTACAAAAACAGTTTTTACATCTGTTTTCCTTCAGGTACAGTTCAAAATGGATCATCAGATTATATGAATAGCATTTCAGAAAACAAGAATATGATAAACAGCTGCAACTCTGTACAACATTCTGGTCTCTTAAAAATCGTGATGCAGACAACCTGGGTTTGGGAAGAAGTCTGGGTCATCAGGGGCCAGCCGGGGGAGGTTTGAGTGTCCCAGATGACGCGCTCCTCCTCTGGAGGGGTAGGGTTGCCACACCACCCCTTTCCTGCTGCTGGTGGATATCCAGGCAGTGGCTCAGGACTGGCAGTGTGTGGGGAGGGGAGGACACCATTAGGCACTTGGCTGACGTGCATCAGCACTTCTACAGCCTGGACATCCATCTTTGTGCTGGCATCCTCAGAAGTAGGGCTTTGGGGGGGGACATAAGTTCAAAAGCCCCCACTGCTGTGCTGTATGATCCCCAAAAGGGGTGACCATGAATGGTCAGTACAACCACCATCGAGTCCCACCAGAAGTGGGCAATAAAATAATAAATAAATAAATATATCAGTGTTTACAGAAGAATCTCACAGTTTACTTATTGGGCAAAATTTTGGAATATTTTGGAAAAGGAGTGGCAATTCCACTAGAATTCTGCCAAGGAAATTTATCATTCTACACAGCTCTAGTTCATATGTCAATTTCTGGATAGTATGAACTGCTTGACAGGGAGAACACTGTGGGCTGCCCTCGTACTGTCACTCAGCTGATGAACCTTCTCCCTCACTTCAAGGGACCAGTATTCTGACATGAGTGGCTGATTCAGTTTTCAGATTTGCACATTATTTTTGAATCTTGTTTAAGAAAAGACTTCCACAAAACTGTGTATAATGTGTTAGCAACTGCGGTTGATAGGGATTTACAATGTCCTCAAGCACATTATCCTTCTGACTTGAGAATTTGAGTTTTACAATAAGTTAAAGATCGCTGTGCCAGTTCATTGCCCTTGAATAATAATTCAAGATGCTATAGAAATAAATGAATGACTTTCCTATGGTCCTCTTTTTTGTGACAGTGCATTGAAAAAAAGTATGTGAAGCTAACATTGTTTCTATGTCTCAAAATAATTGTTAGCACTGTAAGGCAAAGGCTTCTGTGTGCTGCAGAAGTTCCAAAGAAGGTTTAAGTATACAGTAATTAAAGAGAAATGCAGAACAGCCCATCCCCTAACCTAATATTCACAATTTCTCTTTGTTACTTGAGCTGTTTTACAGCAAGCTAAAAAAAAAGTTAAATTCAACCATTAATGAAAAAGGAGCAATGCATACAGAACATCGGGTAGAACATGAAGAAATTTGAACTATTAATATAATCTTGCATCTCCTCTTATTAATGTGAACATCCCTGACTAACTTTGCAGGAGGCTATACAGTACGTATCTGTATACAATCCAGTAAACAGACATACACAAAACACCTTTTGATTTCTGTTAGATATATTTGTTTCAAAGCACAAGCAAGCAAACATTCAGTATTGTTCTTAATCCACTGACCTGATGTGAGAAGACAAAATCCTATTTCTACAGTATTATATATTTTTCTCACTACCAATGCTCAATCAATAAATTAAATAAATGAACTACAGAATATTCCATTCATGACATTTATATAAGAGATACAAGGGTCTGACTAATTCTCAGTCAGAAATCATGGAAAATATGCAGTTTGGGCTCGCACATTTGACCCGACACTTAAAACTGCTCTACTCACCTAGTGGCACACTCACAGAAGAGGGAGTAGACCTCCCTGCAAGTGTGGTACAATAAAGATCACCTGTCCAGATATTAGGTGGCTTCAAGCTGGATTTGTACACCAGAAAACTCCAGCAAATCCCTACCATCATGGTACATCAAGACAATATAACGTGTACCCAGTGCAGGTTGCGATATACAAAGTGCACTATGTTGGTAGTGCTTGCCACATGGTCATCTGGTTGCCAGTTGTACCCTAGCACACTACTTATTTTAGTAAGAAGCAGTGGGGGAAGGTCACAGGGAGCTGTTGTTGCTTTTTTGGGTTTTTGTTTTTCCTTTCCTCACTGACTTTTTTAGGTATAGCTTGAACACCGCAGATTCAATCATTTTCAAATTTGATATGAGCATTGCTTAGAAAAGCGTTATGTAGTTGTTAGCATCTTGGCCATGGTGACCTAATTATTTATAAATTGTGGCTTCTTATTTATCTTTACACTTTGGGCTGGATCATAACAACCACATACGTTATTATGATCAGACATGTTATACATGCATATATTTCTTTGTACAGTCTGTTTACAATTCCAGTTCATGTTGCTGTCAGAATTTCAGCAGTAATGAACTAGTTATGCACATGTTCTAGCCTGTGTATGATTGTTAGAATTTTGACTATACTGTATCTCAAAAAATATCTCTTTTATTTTAATCAGACTTGATATACACCTTCCTTATTACCATGATTTGAGATCAGCTGCATCTCTACCATAGTGACCTAATCATGCATGAATTCTGGCTTCTGATTGATTATTAAAGGAAAATGCCCACTTGGAATTGGATGCCACGTCAGAGTGAGGTAAGGTCCAATTAGCATTTTTGAAAAAATAACTTTCGTACTTACAGTCTGTGAAGTAATTTAGTTTTTATCTGGTTGATCCTGCTAACCCCCCTGCTGGCATTGTGAATCTAAATGCCCCTAGCAGCACAACCATAACCTCCCATGGTTGCCCTGGGAATGATGTATGAGACAAGGAGCAGTGGGGGGATCATTCATAGGGTTATTATATACTGTAGTCGGAGCTGTTAATAGCTACGGTTTACATGTGCATGTCCTGGTGCTATACCGAGACCAGGTATAGGCTGGATGTTCACTGCACCGGGAATGAGTTATCCACTTATAATTAAACTCAAGATTTTAGTTCAATGCTGCTAATTCTGAATGCTAACATCACTTTAGGCATGGTCACCTAGTTACTGTATGTATTTCTTGGAACTTGGGATTTTGTTGTCAAATGTTCAGATCTGATCTGGATAATATCTTGAGAGCAACTTACCTGATTCTCATCGAATGTGATATAGAACTTCTAATTATGTGTACATTCTAGCATGTGATTGCATACTTTTTGTGCTATGTCTTGAAAAAAAAAAACTGACTGATTGATAATAAAACTTGGAACAAATGGTTCTTGCCATTGATTCCAACCCTCTTCGAGATTATATCTGACTTGTTTCCTATAGGTGGCTCTCACAATCTAGTTGTATACTAGGGTTGTTACTAGGTTTATACAAAGGTTTAGGGCAGAAATAGACTGTGTGGTCCATCAAGGCTGCCCACCACGTATCCATGGTACTAGTTTAGATGGAAAGTTTCTTTGTTTTAAAATACAGTTTGTTTGTGCAGTCTGCCATCTCTTGTAGGAGGATGTTCCATAATCACATCTGTTGTGAGTAGGAGTATTGCCTAGTTACAGTTTTGCACCAGTTTGCATTCCTCACCTGTCTAGTGTTATTTCAAGTAGGTTAGTAGTCTTGTTTAATTATCCATCCTTGATTGGCCTTTAAAAACCTCACTGTTTATAGTGTCAGTCATAAACAGGGACACTGGTTTACTGGGATTGAGAAAAGGCATATTCCATTTTGCACATTGTAAAAACTGGTACTGTCACCGGTGTCTGCTAAGCCAAAATCCGCTTTTACCGGTGTTTGGTTTTGTGTACTTTATTTAACAGTTTTTAATTCTGCTAACATGCAGTTTAGCAATTTTGATTTCCACTATTACACATCCTTCCAGCCTTGTACCAATTTAAAGTTATTTTAGGTACAAGATGTGATGGCAGCAGCAACACTACAGCCCCCATCCCTAAGGTGTGATGGAAGCAGTACTACGGCCCCATCCCTCAAGTACGATGGCAGCACCAACAGCACTACAGGCCCCCATCCCTCTGATGAGATGGCAGCAGCAAAAGCACTACAACCTCCCTCCCTCAGGTGTGACAGAAGCAGCAGCACTGTGGCCCCCATCCCTTAGGTGTGATGGCAGCAGTACTATGTTCACCATTCCTCCAGTGTGATGGCAGTATCAGCACTGTGGCCCCCATCCCTCAGGTGGGACAGCAGCAGTATACATTCTCCGTCCACCAGTGGTGATGACAGAAGCACTACAGCCCCCACCCCTTTGGTGTGATGCCAGTAGCAACAATGCAGTCTACATCCCTCTGGGGTGATGGCAGTAGTGACAGCACTATGATCCTCTTTATTCAGCACCCACACCCCACATGCACAAGTTACAAATGACTTGGTCTCTTTGCTTGTTAGAATTCAGATGTGAATTAATCTGAACCATCACCACTAAGGTGGACTACCTTTGTTTTGTCCTATCTATAATTTAACTTCCTAAATTGGATTTCTGCCTGTGACACCGCTGACCAGGGTTAGGAAGCAGACTTGGGTGTTGGAGAGCCAGCTGGTGGGTGAAGGCTTGAGTATCCAATGACCACTCACCTTCTCCTGGGAGGGAGGGTGGGTTCATGGCTCAGCATTCGCTGGCCCCATGGTGGAGGCCATAGGCACGACAACATGTCAGCCCTCACTGCAGGAGGGAGCGTGACGGACATCGGCTTGTGCCTTGACATCATGTGGCCTGTCACGCTCCCAAGAAAATGGGAAAACACCCACTGACCCAACTGAAGGACAGCTGTTGGTCCCTTCATAAGCCAGAATCCCCAGACATGTGTCTGTTCTGACCCCTGCCATACCCAGGATACACTGGAAGCTCGTTAGGGCAATTCTCCTCCCCTGGTAGCCACCCACAGGGGTAGGGGCCCACTCGATGAAGGGTTACTTTGGGTTACCTGGTAGCACAGCAGTAAGAGGCAGTGGATGGTGGTTGGCACTCAGCAGTGATGGTAGGGGGCCTTGGCAGGCCTGAAGGAGTGAATGGCCAGGGGGTTAAAAAATACTTGAATTTGGTTCTTTGAAATAAAGTGTCTTCACCTAAAAAATCCACAAGTGATTAGTGGAGGACGTTGAAATGGATTTATGCATCTACCAGACATGTGGATGCTTTTTCTCTGGTGTCCATGAAAACAGTGTCTCCCAGTTTTCATGTCTTTGTTCAGATGTGAATTGAGCACCACTCTGCCCACCAGCATCATATAGCCCCTGGGGTCTTACCTTCTGTAGGTCATTGTGATGCTTTCAAAATCCACTGGCCAAACATAAGTACTCTCAAATACTTAACATTTGCTTTTTGTTGAGGCAGACTATCAGAAAACCTTTTGTTGTCACAGAGACTGAAACAATAGGTTGGAGAAAAGCTGCAAATGATCCAATTCACCTAAATGGGGTGCAAACTGTGAAGTATTTTCATAAGTAGTAAGACAGTTTCTTCTTCGTGAACATATTTCCATTCAGACTAGTTTTCATTCAAACAACTGAGGATTGTGGATGGCCCTACTGGTTATAAACTTGAATAAGCTAGTTGGTAACAGTGATCCTGCATTTAGCAATCTGCAACCTAGATGCTTATATGCAAAGAATACAATAAACACCTGACTAAAATCTAAAAACAAGTTTATAAAACACTTAAAATGTATCTGAACATTTATCTTTACCTATACAAAATAATTTCTGCCCAAGTAAAACTCAGGTAAATTACATGGTACCCTGACTACTATTCTATAATGTAGTAAACATATATTGGTATTTTATTTTTTATATTCTTTGGAAGGCAGGTAAGGCCCACTAGGCAGGACTGTCTGTTTTCAGGAGTGACCTAGGAGTACTGGGGGAGGTTAAGTGACTTGCTTGGAGTCACACAGTATGCAAGTGGAGGTTGTGGGAATCAAACCCAAGTCTGCTGGATGTACCCAGTTCATTCACTGCTTGTTACTCTAACCACTAGGCATGGGTGGTTAAACTGAATGGCTGATTACAACAAAACAGTGCGGGTGATTTCCTTACTGACTCTATATGCAGCAAAGCAGAAAGAATGCAAAGCACAGCAGCATTCATTTTAAGATGCTGAAATCTGGGTCGGCCTGCTGGCGGTGCAGTAGCTCTATTACTTGCAATGCCAGCAACCCAGGGTCAGAAGCGAACTTGGGTTGCTGGAGGTTTGGCCATGGGAGTAGGATCGAGCACCTGGGGGGACTGCTGTCCTCCTCCTCCTCCAGGGAGGTTGGGCTGCAGGTCCTGCTGCTTTACCATGGGTGGTGGTACAATGGTGCTGCCGAGTGACCAGGAGGGGAGGACCCTAGCCAGGATGTGGAGCAGTGACATTTTTCTATGTGCCCTACCTCCTTGGATCTCCTCTAGTGGCAGTGCCCTCAGGGACAGAGACCAGAAAACCAGGAACGATCACCCCCCACATTGGCCACTGGCAGACGGGACCCAGGTGCCTCAGACTTCATAACCAGGCTCCATGAGGTACCCACTGACTGCTCCGATACACACTAAGGAGTGTGAAAGGGTCCTGGGTCCTCCTCTCCTCCTGGCAGGGGTACAACCCAGGCAGGATAGGTTCAGGACCACAGGAGCTCCTGAGCATTACCTGGGTGAAGCTAAGGAATACCCAGCCTGAAAAGTGGAGACTGATGCTGTGAGAAGGGGACAGAGAAAGAGAAAATAAAAAAAAATACTGAAATCTTAGAGATTCTGTGCAGTGACATGCAATTTCTGTGAGGCACCGGTACAAGAATTCAAAATCCGCAAACCAAGCAGGATTCCGTGATTGTTACCGGTGTTACCGGTAAAAATGGAAAACCAGGGTCCCTGGTCATAAACAATAAGTCCCCTTATTCCTGACAATTTCTAGGACTCAATACTCAAAGATTAGCACCTGCACTAACATGGTAAGCATGGGCACTAACCAAGGTCCTGGTTGGGCCATATTCAGAGGCCCTAGGAGTGTCCTTCAAACCCAGTAGTGCCAAAGTACTAAAATACCACTGCACTGATGTAAGTGGAGGGGTCCCCTCATGCCTGCCAGTGCAGCAGTATATTCAGAGCTTTGTGGCAGTGGTAAACAGCTTCCCAAGCAGCACTATATACTACTGCCAAAAACTACATCTTAATGGGGCACTAAGCCAATGCTCCCACCTCCCCGAAGGCAGGGAAGCTGTACTGCAGCCACCCATCCTCGATCATCCATTCACACTGATAGAAACATAGAAACATAGAATCTGACAGCAGATAAGGACCGCTTGGCCCACCTAGTCTGCCCATTTCCCTACCTAATAGATAAGCTGGAGATCCTAGTTAATCAACAGCCTACTTCCTCCTACCTCCCCCCCACTAGAGTTGCCTTATGTCTGTCCCATGCATTCTTGAATTTCCCCACTGGTTTTGACTCAACGACCTCCTCAGTAAGGCTGTTCTATGCATCTACAACCCTCTCTGTGAAGAAATACTTCCTCTCATTACCTCTGAGCCATCCCCCCTCTATCTTTAAATTGTACCCACTTGTTCTTGCACATCTCTTTTTCTGAAAGATGCTACCCTCTTGGACTTTGTTGATTCACTTGAAGTATTTGAAAGTTTCTATCATGTCCCCCCTCTCCCTCCTCTCCCTCCTCCTCAAGGCTATACATCTTAAGCTCCTTTAGTCTTTCTTCATATGTCTTCTTGTGCAGACTCTGCACCATTTTGGTTGCCCTCCTCTGGACAGCCTCCACCCTGTCTGTGTCTTTGCGGAGATGGGGTCTCCAGAACTGTACACTGTATTCCAGATGTGGTCTTACCAACTGTCTGTACAGAGGACCAACAACTTCCTTTTTTCTACTGGTGATGCCTCTCCCTATACATCCCTGTAACACCCCGGCCCTCCTTACTGCCTTCTCACATTGCTGGCCCACCTTTAGGTAATCTGATATGACTACCCCTAAGTCCCTTTCCATTTTTGTTGTTGTCACTATCTCACCCCCCCATTGTGTACTCTTCCCCTGAGTTTTTGTTTCCCAGGTGCACTACTTTGCACTTCTTTGCATTGAATCTAAGCTGCCATACATTTGACCATTCCTCCAACCTTGCCAATATAAATATAAATAATAATAAATCCCCGGTGTACAGTGGTTCCCCACTAACTGCCTGCTCACACTGAGACATTAAACTGAGGTCCCATCTGCCTGGATTGGTGGTAGTTCAGGTGGATGTTAAAGATCCCATGGCACTTATCGAAAAAGAGTATGGGAATTTCCCCTGTGTCCTGGCCAAATTTCCCTCATTCACTAAAAAAATACCACCAACAGCTTAATCTGGTTCAAGGTCAACTGGCATTCATCTGTATCTCCCTCCCCTTGGTCGTGCCTGAAAATAGGCAGGATTTGTCTTGTGCACTTACCCAGTCAACAAAAACTAAATAAATAAATAAATAATATCAGTGGCATCCAGTGGTCTCCACTACCGATTGCCCATTCACGCTGATAATAAAAATGACTGATGTCTAGTGGTTCCCCCCTCCTCAATTGCTTGTTCAGACTGATACCATTAATGCCAGGTGTCTAGTGGTTCCACTCCAATCACCTGTTCACACTGATAATATCAATCCCTGATGTCCAGTACATCCCCCCATCACAAGTCCATGATCAAATATGATTGAAACCTACTTTTAATAAATCCATATATAACCACTGTATAGCACAAAGTTCTATAAAACTTAATAGTATTTTAACATATTTCTTTTTGTACAATGCAAACACACTCTTACAGTTATCTTCTAAGCTGGAATAAAGAAGGACTAGAATACCTAATCACATGTTCTAACAATGTAAATACTGCCCTGGTGGTCCAGTGGTACCCCCTCCCCACTCCTGATCACCTAATCAATCCCTTTACAATATATTGGTCCAGTGGTTCACCCCTCAAATAGCCCCTCACCTGACCGGCTCACTCACAACCCACCATCCTGCACCCCCTTACTCATGAGTCCAGCACGCCAACAGCTCCATATGGTGATCAGCAAAGCCCTCCTTTCACCTTCATGGCCAGCCACCATATGGGCTGTCAGGGAACACATCTACTGTAGAAAGCTTTTACAGAAGGGCTATTCGGGGGGACCACCAGGCCAATATTGTAAAGGGATTAAACACCTAATTTGGGGGGACCACTGGACACAGGAATTGATACTATCAGTGTAATAGGTGATGGGGGCACAGGACACTAGGGACTGATATCAGTGTGAGTGGGCGATCAGGGGAGAACACTGAACACCATGCACTGATATTATCAGTGTGCACGGGAGATGGGAGGGTCAAAGCAGACACAAGAAATAACATTATCAGTGTGAACAGGAGATGGGGGGTTACCACTGGACCACCAGGGAATGTTGTTTACCTTGTATAGGTGATGATAAAGGGTTGCTGTACCCCATGCAAATGAGCTCATAATGGGCATGCAAATAATGGTTTAGCGCTTTGTATGCCCAGTGAGCTCATTTGCATGTTCAGGCTAAATATAGGCCACAGGGTCTTGGCACTATTCTGGACAGTGCTGTTTCCTGAGAGCTATATATTACACAAGTCCATGTCAAGGCAGCACCATTTCACTTGGTGCTACACCAGTATGGCCCAGTATTCAGTTGGACAGTGCTGCCCTCTATCCAGCTGAATGTCGCAGCAGCTGGTTGAGTACAGGGGCAAGTGCAGCACAAAAAGTTGCACTGTGCTTGCAGAGTTTATTATTTATGGGGCCTCTGGAGTCATTAACTCAAGTTATTCTAATCATTCTTGGTATGAGAAATCTTTAACTCATTCTATCCTATTGTCATTTAGAATGTTCAGGTATCCTCTGCCTGCTACTAGAACACCTGTGTGCCTGAAGGGGTTTTAGATCTGCAGCATTCATACCAACACTCTGTGCTTAAACCTACATATCTTAAAAACCATACATCCAATTTTAAAACTGTAAAAAGAAAAGTTTTACAGGACAAAAAGTTTTTGAAAATGATTGAGGTTTGGTAATGCCTATTTAACTGGATTTAATGTTGTGTAAGGTTGTTTTCATATTTTAATAAATTCTGATGATTTTATCTAAATATAATTATGCTCTGTTTACTTAGTCATGCAAAAATATTAAATTTCTGTAAAATTGTTGATTAAAATTGTTAAAAATATACAATAAACATCTGTCATTGTCTAAATATAAATTTTGCAAGTTTTTTACCATTTTTTTAGTCAGAAATCAATATCTGAATCTCTTGTTATTACAGTTTGAGTTTTTTGTTCCACTCCACTGGTTGGAATTTTTGCAGTGTTTAATTCTTCTTACCCACTGATTTTAGTTTATGAATCTGATTATCAATTGTTTTGTTTTTCCCCTAGTTTAGTAAGAACATATTTACACATTACCTTAGAAGGACATATCAGGAAGTGATGCAGGAAGGAAGTGCTTTGTGAGGTCAAGTGATGTAAACAGGAAGAACACTTCCAGTGTAGGTCAGTGAGCTGACACAGGAAATGGATACATGTGTTAGTGCTGGAGGTCTCTCTATGATTAATTGCATATGTGCTGGAGTTAAAATGTGTAATTTCATTGAAATGAACTGTTTTATTTTAATTTTGTAATAAAATCCCATAATAAGTATAAGGAAACTGTATTTTATTTGTGCTGTTTGCTTTATCATACTGTAAATGAAGCATGATGTTCATGTAAAGTTCACAGTCTTTCAGTAAACATCATGTTACATAAATCTGTGTATTATTTAATTTCCTGGCATAGTTTATTTTTTTGGGTTGTATTATGGGATGGTTTAAGGTGAGGGAATGACTCTATGAAGAAGCACTGTGTGTTAGTGGCGGGGGGTCCTGCATTCCTTATACAGGCTCAGATGCACTTCATGTGTTCTGGGGAAATGAGAGGGGCTGTGCATGTAATAATGGTGCTAACAGACACTGTAGATACATTATGGGTATCGTATAGGATGATGAAATTGCTGAAAAGGCACTGGTAATTTGGGGTATACTGTGTCATGGGGAAGGGGGTGGGTGTGCCTGTACCAAGGAATGATGCTCATAGGCACTGCAGTCATTTTGCATCATGAATTGGCACCCGTCCTTGGGGTATACTCAGTTGTAGGGAAGCAGGTGGGGCTGCCTGCACCTGGTAATGGTGTTCATATGCCATGCAGAAACATAGTGGGTACACATACAGGGTGATTACATGGGCACCTGTAAAGGTTGTGTACTATGTGCTGTGTCACATGGTTTGCCTGCATACACATGTGATATGTTGGAACATTCAGTATGGCGCACTGTGTGGGTGGGAGGGTGGGAAGGAGTGTGGGTATGCCTGCACCATGGAGTGATGCTCATTGGTGCACATGTGTACTGTGTGCTATGTTTCATTTGAATGGACTGTATAAGTCATACACTGGCACTGATCACATCACAGTGCATACGAGTTAAGGGCTGGTCTGAAGCATTATGAGCACAAGGGACTAAAGTGGTTGTGGAGTGATTCAAACTTGAATAGAACATTACAGTGTATCTGAGGGTAGTGTTGGAATGAATCTTGATGTGCACAATGGGCTACACCATGGTGACTGAGGAGGGATCCATATCAGTAATGCATATCACAGATTGTCAGAGATAAAGGTTGGACTGAAGACTGATGAACAGATGGACTAAATCAGTGACTCTGGTGGATTTGAACCTGAACAGCACTTTACAGTGCAGTAGAGGTTGGGGCTGGACTGACACCAGATCAGTCAATGGACAACACCATTGGCTGTGGAGGGATCTGAACCTGAAATGCACTTCATTGTTCACTACAGTTTGGAACTCGATGGATGCATGATAAGGAGATAGATTTTACAAGTGGCTGTGGATGGATTTGAGCCTGAGATTTTACAAGAGACTGTGGCGGGATTTGAGCCTGAAGAATACTTTACAGTGCATCAGAGATTGGGGCTGAACTGATGTCATATGAATTGATTGGTTACACCAGTGGATGTGGAGGGTTTTGAACATCAAATGCACTTCACAGTGCATTATGGGATTGGTCTGGACTGATACATGGTAAGTCGATGGACAACGCCATCTGCTGTGAAGGGATCTGAACCTGAAGTGCACTTCACTGTTCACCACAGTTTGGGGCTCGACTGACACATGATAAGGAGACAGATCTTACAAGTGGCTGTGGAGGGATTTGAACCTGAAGAATACTTTACAGTGCATCACAGATTGGGGCTGAACTGATGTCATATGAGTTGATGGACTACATCAGTGGATCTGGAGGGTTTTGAACATGAAATGCACTTCACAGTGCATTATGGGATTGGTCTGGACTGATGCATGGTAAGTTGATGGACAACACCATCAGTTGAGGAGGGATCTGAACCTGAACTGCACTTCACTGTTCACTACAGTTTGGGGCTCGACTGATGCATGGTAAGGAGTTAGTTCTTACAAGTGGTTGTGGAGAGATTTTAACCTGAAGAACACTTTACAGTGCATCAGAGGTTGTGTCTGGACTGACATCATACAAGTCGATGGATAACACCAGTGACTGTGGAGGGATTCAAAACTGATTTGGCCTTTACAATGCATCAGAGATTGGGGCTGGACTGATGTCAGATAAGTTGAAGGCAACACCATTATTTTTTCATTTTAAACAATCAGCAACTGTGTATTAGGGAGAAAACTCAAGTGCAGAGCATGAGACAAACCTGCTACTGACCCTAACCCACTTATCATCCATAACGCAGGGAGCAACATGCCACATAGATTTTAACATAGCCATAATCCAAACATAAATTCTTTAAAAAGTAACAAAAGGTGCTGAATTCATGTGAACTCATCTAGTACATGCACAAGAAACACTCTCTCTCATCCCATCAGGAATGCCAGCCGGATCCATAAGATGTGATCACACAGAATGACTAGAAATTATCCCAAAATGAACAAAGTAACAACTATGAAAACTTTTATCATAAATAAAAATAAAAACAAATAAAGTAAATACAGATTACAAATCGAGGTTTTGGCACCAAAATAAAGTGAGTATTTTAGGATAAGAGCAGCACCTCCATCTTGAAACTAAGTTTCCAGTCACTATGCTCTTCCTGCACCAGTGTGTGCTCTGACTGGTTAATGGAAATAGTGACGTGTACAATAAGCATAGAGCAAGCATGGCAACAGTGAGGATCAATATGACCAAATGGTGACGCACTACAGAGCTAGGGCGGGTGTAGGTGAGGGCTGTCACCCCTAACTGAAACATCAAAAAAAAAAAATCACTGTACACTCCAGAGCCCAGAGAGCCACTTTCCCTCCAGTAACAGTTGTAAAAAAATATGAGTCCTTGCTTGAATGCTAAATAAGGATTTAGTCTAACATTTCAGGCACACACATTGAATAGAATAGTGAAAGGCACAACAAAAGATCTGCATGCAGGTTCCCTAGTGCTTTGACAACTAAGGCTTCATCAGGGGGATGGTGCCTGCATCTAAGACAACCCCTTTATAGCAATTAAATTCAGAACTGATGATGTCACAAAATCCGACCAATCACAGAGCTCTATTTTTAAATACAGAAATATTCAGCTCACTTAGCGGTATAAATGGACTAATAGTTATAACAATCATGATATCAGTGACAACATGTTATAGTAGAAAAATACCCCAAAAGACAAAAAAATACGCCAAAGTGGTGACGGCCAATCGGATTGCTCGAATAAAAAAATAAAAATATAAGTCATGAAATTAATTATAGTGTCAACCTGATCAGCTTAACATGTTACACTAAAACAAGATGATTTGTTGTTACAATACAAACTAATGGCAGAATGAATATAATACATTTTCACACACATGCAAAAATAGTAAATTTTATTTATTTATGTATTAAGGCTTGTTTTCTTAAAATAGCCAATGGGAACGCATATTATATTAGGTAAAATCAGTAAGGGTATGATGTCCCCTATTAGCTGGTACAATTCAATTCATCAAATGTAAACAAATGCTTGAGCTGCACCAAGAGAAAGATATGGACGCCAATTGGCGTCATCAGGCACTACAGCACATGATTTAGGACGCCATATGGTGTCATCAGGAAAAAGAGGTATGTTTTTTTATGACGCCATATGGCGTCATCAGGAAGGAATGAGTTAAGATACCCAATCAGTTTGGTTGCCCTTTTCTGGGCCCTCACCAGGATGATTTTATCTTTTGTGAGATATGGGCCCCCACTAGGCAGCAGTATTCTAAATGGGATGTAACTTGTATGCATAACGTGAAAGTGACTGATTTGTTTCTAGAGGTAAAGTGACATCTTATGCATCCCAATATCCTAGTTGATTTAGCCACCATTCCTTTACAATGTTGTGTGGATCTGAAATTACTATTGTAGGTACTTTATCCATAAAAGTATATTATTGTAGTATGAATATTTCAAGGCCTAATCTGGTGGTATTCTCTGAACTGATGAAACAGACTCTAAAGAAGTGTACTGAATGTGCATGAATGAACAGTTACATGCTCCAAGAAAAAGTGGATGTTCAATTAATATACTGATGTTTACATTTAACTGTTGATTTTTTACTACTTACTTGTTAATGTTTAAAGGGAATATAAACCCAGCTGTTTACATTTTTAATATAATTGTTAAATTTATCACACGTTAAATCCGTTTAATAATTTAGTGTATTGTTTTGTGTGTTTGTTTTGAAATACTCTTATTTTTTCCTTATTTAGGATCCTTTTTTAATGCTACCTTTTTTGTTTCATAATATTCATATTTTTAATTAGTTAGCCATTCCAGGAGACCAGTAACACCAGTTGAGCTACTATTGAACCCAGTTACATCAGCTGAGCTACAGTCTACAATTATGTTTTCCATGCAGAGCTTCACCTTAGCTGATGTCACTGTTTCTGGAACTGCTAACTAATTAAACAAGCATTTGCCAATGGCAATCGTGTTTGCTTGTTTGTACTTGCTGTGTAGTGTTGGACCATGGCAGGTGGGGGTGTTTGGCAACATGGGGGAGGCAGCTGCAGTTTGTTGGGGGAGAGGACAGGCAGTGTGAGTGGGGCAAAGAGAAAAAAGAAAGTGACAACAAATGGCTGCAGGATACAGCTGTGCAGCACAACAAATGTTCTCAGCAGGAACCTTTAAGACAGTACATATTGCCAGAGCAGCTTCTGCTTTGTACTTTCCAGCTCTGTAATTGGTTAAGTACATCAGACTGACCACAAAGAGTAGGTGGAGTGTGGGCTGTATTAGGAAGGAAATTGCTAAACCTAAGTCTGTGATTGGTGGAGAGAGAGAGACAACCCCCAAAATACCATTTCACACAGTGGCAGCAATATGTTCACTTATGCTGTTGGCAAGCAAACAAAAATTAATATTGGGCAAGAAAAAGACTGTATCGCAAAGGGACACTAAGAAAATAACAGACTACGGTATTTCAAAACAAACACACAAAACAATGCATTGGGGTTGTTAAACAGGCTTCACACATGCCCGAATTTACAATTATATTAAAAATGTAAATTAAAAGTTTAAGTTTCCATTAAAGTAAAATATTTATTATTGCTCTTTTTATCCCATTTTTGCCACCTTATGGCTCCATCTGTCCCTCTATTTTTAGAGTCACCATGGCTTCACTATTCCTCCAGCTGCAACAGCAGACAAGTGGCTGCTTTCACAATCAATGCCTCTGCCACTCCTTGGTTGGCCAAGAGAGGGTGCATGAATTTCAGCCTGCCTACAGCTGCACTCACCAGGAGCTGAGCACTTCCTCCTCGTGATGTGCCTGGCCCCCTACCAGCCTCAGCATGAGAATCTGGAGCTCCTAGGAAGCAGCAGACCATGCTGTAGTACCACTGGGCAGATTGAATAGATATTATTTTCAATATTGTTTTTTTTATCCTCCAGCTAGATGAGGCATCCCAAGTCACATCTCATCCCAGTCTCCAGCTTCTTACCTGCTCCATTGGTTTCCATGGATTCTCCCCTGTAGCAGGGTCTTTAGGGAGGCTCCCTTCTCTGTATAGTATTCAATTAAGCATGGGGCATGGGGTCAAAAAGGATCCAAGGCCATAAAATTGGTGGCACTCATTATATGCCAGTTCCTCTCTGATCGATCCTTCCATCTTCCCTGATGCTAGACAGTGCTGCTGTTAGTCATGCATGCACACTGCATGCATCCTTCCTGGCCCTCTACCTGGTGTTGCTTTGGTGGCAAAGCATAACACTGTACCCCCTCCCATAGCTGGGAAGGGCTGTTGTAGGCCACTCCTTCCCAGCCTGCCACTCGGCAACCAGTGTTCTCAGTCTACTCCTAAACCTGGGTTGCTAGCACAACAGCATGATGCACTAATGTTGGGCCATCTGGTGGGCCTTAACTATTATTTTTAACTTACATTTGTAATTACCTTGATTTCTCTGTACTTGCTGGAGTTCAGCACAGTCAATGTTTAATGCTACAAGCACTTTACAGAGGAGTAACTTCATGATATAGGTTGATTCAAACATGATGGGCTGGATTTTCTAAGGGCCCCTAGATCACCACAAATGTGTAGTGATCCAGGGCTGTGGAAAATCCTGGCTGCATCAGGGACCCTGCACCATATTCTGAAAGAATAGGGTTGCTTTGCCATATATTGGGGCGTTGCTGCATCCTTTACTGCAAGCGCCTTGCAGCATTCATATCCCTTGGAAAATCTGGCCCAATAAGTTCTCTGAGGGCACAGGTGTAAAAACATTAACAAGTTAGTAATTAGTGCTGGCAATTAGTATGTTAGTATACAAGTATATAAGTCCAGAGGGGGTATTGCTAAGCTTAATGGAGAAAAGGGAGCATGTGAGGAGGAGGACCCTGTAAAGGCATCTATCCTAAATAGATACTTTTGCTCAGTATTTACTGAAGAGAAGGTAGGGCAGGGCCCACAGCTCAGCATCATGGACACAGGGGGGAGGGAGGTGAGCACTACTCCCTTCACAAAAGAAAGGGTCCTACAAGAGCTTGCTAAGCTCAGGGTGGATAAGGCAATGGGACCTGATGGCATACATCCCAGGGTATCTAGGAGCTAAAGGAGGAACTAGCAGAGCCATTAGCAGAATTGTTTAGTGAGTCTCTGAGCACAGGAGAGGTCCCAGAAGACTGGAGAAGGGCTCATGTGATCCCGCTCCACAAGAGTGGTAGCAGGGAGGAGGCGGGAACTACAGACCAGTCAGTCTTACCTCAGTAGTGGGCAAGATTATGGAGGCACTCTTAAGGAAAGGATAGTGCAACACCTGGAATCCATAGGGCCAGGATCCAAGACAGCATGGGTTTACAAAGGAAGGTCCTGTCAAACTAATCTCATAGATTTCTTTGACTGGGTAACCAGAGTGGTGGACCAAGGGGACAGTTGATGTCGCCTACCTTGACTTCAGCAAAGCTTTTGACACTGTTCCACATAGAAGATTGATAAATAAGCTAGGTAGGCTCGGGTGGTCAGAAGTTGGTCAACTGGGTGGCAAACTGGTTGACTGGCAGAAAACAGAGAGTGGTGGTAAATGGTATACAGTCAGAAGAGATGCAAGTCACAAGTGGGGTACTCTCAGGATCAGTCCTGGGGCCAGTCCTATTCAACATCTTCATTAGTGACCTCAGAGATGGACTAGAGGGTAAGGCTTGTCTGTTTGCAGATGACACCAAGATCTGCAACAGAGTAGATGATCCAGATGGGGTGGGCAGAATGAGAAGAGATCTGGATAAACTAGCAAAATGGTCAGAAGAGTGGCAACTGGGATTTAATGCAAAGAAGTGCAAAATCATGCACATAGGGAAGAGAAACCCTGAAGCCACTTATAGGCTGGGAGGAGTTGCTAGCAGTCACAAGGAAGAAAGAGACTTGGGTCATCATCACTGATGACCTAAAATCATCCAAGCAGACCTCTAAAGCAGTAGGTAAGGCTAGGGGGTGTTAGGGTGTATTAGTAGGGGTATCACAAGTCGTAAGAGGGAGGTAATCCCTCTGTACAAGACATTGGTTAGGCCCCATCTGGAGTACTGCGGCAGTATTGGAGGCCACACCCTTCACAAGGACATTAACCAAATTGAGGCAGTCCAGAGAAGGGCAACCAAAATGGTGCAGGGACTGCATCAGAAGACATATGAGGACAGATTAACGGAGCTCAATATGTATACCCTTGAGCAAAGGAGGGAGAGAGGTGATGATCGAGACATTTAAACACCTTAAGGGCATAAACAAGGTGAAAGAGTCTAACATGTTTAAATATAAGAAAATTGCAGGACAAGAGGACACAGCATGAGATTAGAGGAGGCCGATTAAGGGGAATGTGAGGAAATTTTTTCACAGAAAGGGTGGTAGATGCATGGAATAGCTTACCACAAGAAGTGGTGGCTATGAATACAGTGCAGGGCTTCAAACAGGCATGGGATAGGCATAAGGGAGCAATACAAATGACTATGAATAGATAGGTCACTGACAGAGCAAAGGCCGATGGCACATTTATAAGGTAGAAAAAGAAATGGGCAGACTGGATGGGCCTTGCGGTCCTTATCTGCCGTCAACTTCTATGTTATGTTTCTATGTTATCACCAAGTGCAAGGTGTTACATCTTGGGCGGGGAAACCCTAAACACAGGTACACCCTGGGAGGGGAGGCGCTGGAGGCCTCAACAGGGGAAAAAGACCTAGGGTTCATGGTGGATACATGCATGAATAACTCTGAGCAGTGCAGGAGAGTGGCTAGCAAGGCAAACAGGATGTTGGGATGCATCGTAAGGGGAATCACCTTTAGGAGCAGGGAAGTGATTCTGCCGCTGTACAATGGACTGGTTAGACCACACCTTGAGTACTGTGTACAGTACTGGAGACCACACTTGAAGAGAGACATAAAGCTCCTGGAGAGGGTACAGAGGAGGGCAACTAAGGTGATATGAGGACTAGGGGATTTGACGTATGAGGACAGACTTGAGGAGCTCTGCCTGTTTTCATTGGAGGAGAGGAGAGATGGGGGGACATGACTGAGGTCTTCAAGTACCTCAAGGGAATAAATAGGGTAAACATGGAGGGGATCTTTAGACTAAACCAGGGAGGTGTCACCAGAGGGCATGGTTTGAAATTGGAAGGTGGAAGGGTGAGGGGGGAAAAGAGGAGGAGGTTTTTCACTGAGAGGGTGGTGGACCCTTGGAATGCGCTGCCTGGTGAGCTGGTTCAGAGATCCACAGTGGAGGGCTTCAAAAGAGGGTGGGACAGACACAGAAAGTGGATGTACCAGATGATGGTCTGGCCCGGGGGGTGGGAATGGATGATAGGGGTTTCTGGAACACAAGGGGGAGAGGGCCTCGGCACCCAACCAGGAATCTGAGGTTCAAGCAGACTCGATAGACCGTAAGGCCTAATCTCCTAGCAATTAGTATGTAGGTATGTAAAAGTGATACCTTGTACTAAATGGAATGCAGTTGCAATTCATTTGCAGAATAGATGTGGTTGAAGCAAGTTTATTGCCAAGTATTAGACATGTTCCCCAAGAAGAAAACCTATGTTTTATAGTAGCATGTAAACCAATTCTTTGCAAACATTATGCTTTTATCTAGGTCCCTGTGTGTGTGTGTGTGTGTGTGCGTGTGTGTGTGTGCGTGTGTGTGTGTGTGTGAGATATCATTTGAACCCATTGCCGTATGTTACAATCTGAGTCTTTGACTGCTTGTTGTCCTTTGAAACCAAGAGTCATCAACAGTAGACACCAGATCAATCCTATGGGTAACCATTTGAACCCATTCCTATGTATGCATTAAGGATGAAACACTGCAGAATTTATATTCAATGACTATGCCTACATCTGCTATTTTGAAACTGGCAAATAGGGCCCAAAGGAAGTCTGTTTCCTTTCAACATTTTGGCACTTTGAAATCTTGACACAGCACTTTTTACAGGAAGCATACACTGAGCATGTCTAAGTTGGTGGCAAGCCATATGACCTGAAGCAGCCAATGATGAGTAATCCTGGAGATTAAGATCTCTGCACTCTTCACACATCTCAGTGCCATTTCCAGGTCTGTCTCACAGGGGAAGGACCTATGGCAGGAAATAGCTCCTTTATTGTGAAAATGAGGGACTTTTGATTAAAAAACTTTGGAACTCATGAGATAAGCAGGTATTATCATTTTAGTTATACTATGTATATATATATATATATATATATATATATATATATATATATATACACTATAGTTAGCTGTAAATTCAGGCAGGCGGCAAGTGAAATCATTTGGAAAAGAAGAGAAAAAAGTACACAGTGTAAGCCTGTATTGCTAGTTGCAGGCCATGCAGCAGGAGCAGGCAGAGGAAATTTAGTAGACTGGAAAAGGTGCAGGTTTTTTTTCTATCTAAAATTTTATTCAGTAGTTACAAGTACAACAGGTTTACTACCACAAAAGTCTTACACATTTAAAGTGTAAAAATACAACTCTACCTTATTTCCTCTGGTTTTATACAATAATGAGATTCTTACATATCAATCTGAGGAGTTATACAGTAATACAGGTAAATGAGAGCTAACCTTACTACTTTAGAATGTCGAGGGAAGGGGATTACTTATTTTTGGATTGGTGGCAAGGAAGCAAGAACTACCCATGGCCTATCTATATTCACCACCCCTCCTCTTTATAGCCATTCTCAAATCAAAGCCCTGTCCATCTGTGGTGGACCAAAGCTCCTCATAACCTATGTCCCCCCCATCCATCTCTCCTATGAAATTGACATAGCAATGATGACTATATGTCTTTGCAGCACCTGTGAAATATTTCACTTAAGGAAAAATTACCAAATTTTTATGAAGAACAGTTTAATCAAAGAACTTAATGAAACAGATTTAACACTATTAATTAACTAACTAAAATGTTATACATTCACCATGTCCTTTCATCTAATGTGTCATCTGAAAAACAACATCTCAGGAGAGCAGCAACCCCTCATATTCTGCTACAGTGTCACTATTGGGATTTTATCCCATGTTCCTGGTGTGGGGCTAGAACCAACAACCTTCTGATCTTCCACCCTCAGAAGCATGTGTGCAACCTGCTGAGCCACTGACACTGATCCCCTAGACTGACATTAGTCCCCAGAATTCCACTGGTTCCACTCCCACTGCAGTGCATGCAGCCTTTCCTGCTGGTCATTCAGCGTGCCAGGAGATAAAGTCATCTTGAGCAATCCAGAAGCACAGCACATTCCTCTCTTTCATTCTCCAAGTGCTTCCAGTTCTCCTACTCAGCATAGAAGTGATCCATTCAGAAATGTAAATTCTTGTTCCTGAAAAAAATCATCCTGCATTCACTGCCCAATTCCTCATAGCCCCTCCCTCCCCCTATCATGACTACTGGTTTCTGAAAACAGCATGCAAGAGTCATGTGGCAAGCCAAAATCACAAGTTTAATTTCATGAATCATGTTTCTTGTCACATAAAAATAATACTAAATACTAATACTAATACTAATACTAATACTAATAATAATACATACAACATAAAAAAGGGCCACATGTTAAATTATGTCATGTTATATTATATTATCATACATCTTAATATATTAAGTGTAATATATATCAGTTTGACTGAACGCAGACATCCACATATTTTATATTTAACCTATCACAAAAAATCTCCACCCTACTTAAGTAACTTATTCCAAGTTTGTACAGTAAAAATGGTTTAAGGACAGCTGGTAATTTGGAACTCAAAGTCCCAGTGTTAAAAACAGCAAAAGGGAAGATGAATATTGTTAGTCTTGGACCCAGAGCCTGGCATGATCCACCACAACTTTTAAAATTAAAGTGGAACTTGGTAAAAACCTGGATTATAAGTGATAGGTAGAAAGTTTATTTTTGACAAGTTGTGTCATTACAAAGATAAAATGCCAACATCCATATAGTCATATGAAATACATTTTCATAAATACAATACACAGAATAGACATTTTTTTAAAACATATACATTTTTGACTATAAGTGAATCCACACTGCCTAAAAGCTGTTGTACTTATAAAACAAAAGGTTAACTGGGCAAATCCATATAAATGTTTTTTAATCTTATAGTTTCAGTTTATAATTTCTGTTTGAAAGAGCCTGAATTCTGTCACAAACTATGTAACTTTTACTGTTTGATTATGTTTTTAAATAATGTGTATTAAGCTTTTAGTTTTATACATGGCTGTATGAATGATGGACCCCACTGTAAATGAGCTTTGCTCAGTTGTGATATCTTTATCTTGATTTCAAGAATAAATGATTACTACTACTACTGCTACTTTTTTGACATATTAGATTATATCTGCTCATGCATCATATTTGCTGAACTGCTTAATACCATCTGTAGGCATGTCGTTGCACAGTGACTGAAGCAAAAAATCATCCTGTAATTGCAAACCCTGTACAGTTCCTCTCCAGAAGTACCTATGCCCCCCAACAACCACCACCAGTCCACTGCACCTAAAAAATGTAATGGATTCCCTGCAGTGTGGGAGCATTTTACAGATAGCATCAGGAGCTGGATTTTCAAAGGATGGCACAGCGCTTCCATCATGCACTGCATCAAACCCTTTCCTTGCACCATATCCATGTGCTGTACCTTTGCCCAATTTTCAAAGCTCAGGAAAAGTTATAACAGTTTACCTGCCTTGAGGTAACTTGCACCAAATCTCAGGTACAAGCACCATAAAAACAGTCCCCAAGATTGACACAAGCTAGGCCACACCAAGATGAGCTAGTTTGTATCAGTTGCCGCACATGATAGAAAATCCCATTAGACTGCACAAGCCTGGTGCACCATATCATTGGAGCACCCAGGATTTGCAGTATTCTCATTGTTTTGAAAATCCATCCCCAGGAATCCACTGAAATCAAATTTTTCTTGGCCTATAAATAAAGCCAATTTAAAAAAGAACAATGAACAATAATAATAATAATTCTATTAAAATATAAGCCGTAGAAGGACTCAGGCTTCGGAATACAACACATTCTCTTCATCATCATAAGCAGCAGCAGCATCCTCTTCCTTCCATCAGGAACCACATTTTCCTCATCACGCATCACTGTGATGTGTGGGAGACATCACCTTCTTCCCTACCTGCACACTGCATAGAAATGGTACACCTCAGATTCTGTTAAAATGCTCCACTCCTCTTTATATAAAAACAGTGCAGCATCTTCAGATGTTGGGGATATTCAAAGGTTTTCATAACTCGTCGCATTAATTATAAAGAAGAATTAGCATTTGTGGTGCTTTTCCCACACAAAGTATCCCAAAGTAGTTTACAAGCAATACGATCCTGGTAATGAAGCAACTGTAAATGATTAGTGGCAGCCGTTTTGCACATCAGCACCCACACATAGCCTTGGGTGATAGCCTGAACTGGTGTTATGGGAAGGATTATGTTGGTCTGGACACTGAAGAGAAAATCTCAATCTCTTCTGAAAAGTGCCTTAGGTTCTTTTACTTCTACCTGGACACCCTCAGCACAGCACCAGACATGTGCAGAAAGCATCTTGGTTTAGGTCTCAAAGGATGGTACACCCTGACAGTACAGCATCCTCCTAGTACTGTACTCAGGTGCCAGTGTTTATAGTATGAGTGCAATTCCCACATGGGAAACCATGATACCAGCTGCCAGTGGCACCATAGCCACCTGTGCACTGTAGACAGAGACAATTGCTTGCCCACCTTGAGGCACTATACACAGTGCTATTTGTTATTGTCTTCACATCTCATCACATGTTCATTTAGAAATCACATTTTCTTGTCATATAAATAAAATATACATTAAAAAGTATTAAGAAAATTTATATTATTTTGCAATCATCTACTCCAATAATTATATTGTTATGTCACTTACATCACAGGGTCTCACTCTGCTGTTCTCCTCTGACAGTGCAAGCTGAAGCACAAGAACCAGGGCTCAATTTTCAAACCCCCTGAATGCCACCAGCCCTTGGTGCACCGATCATATGGTGCATGGGGCTCATGACATTCTTCCATCTAGTGATCAGGATTTTCAATCCCAAGCACCAAATGCCACAAGTTAGACCAGATTTTCCCATGCCTAACTTATGCCATTTTGAGGACCCTTTTTATGGAGCTTGTGCCAAGTCGTTGGCACAAGCTGCTGTAAATTGAGGAAACTTTTGCAACTGCACCCGATGAGTTAAAATCGGGTGCAGTTGTGTCAAAGGAATTTGGTGCAGCTGCACCAAAAAACAGGTTTTTATTTATTTATTTAGTTTTTGTTGACCGAGTAAGTGCACTAGACAAATCCTGCCTATTTTCAGGCATGACCCGGGGGAAGGGGATACAGATGAATTCCAACTGACCCTGAGCCAGACCAAGCTGTTGGTGGTATTTTTAATGAATGAGGGAAATTTGGCCAAGATACTGGGAAAATTTCCCTACTGCATTGCCGTCAGTAGGGGGAGATGTTGGCTGTCTGTTGTTCATGATGGCCACTCAGAGCAAGACTGAACAGTGTGTGAATGCACTTCAGGTAAGAGAGTTAGCCTCATCTTCTACTGATGTATTGCCAGAGGCTGAGAATGAGAATGTGAATCAGGAACTTGTTTATGGAAAGGACGACGATGGTACGGATGTTTATGCTTCGGCAGAAGATATTTTTGCCACTGTTTCTATATCAAACCAGACTAAAATTTGCTCGGAGGGACAAATATCTGAAAGAAATGCTGCAGTTACTGAAAATTAAGAATCTAAGCAAGGATTTTTATTAAATTGATCTGCCTTTAATTCCGAACAGCAGGATGGATCTGCTGTCATTTTGGCTCCATCTTCTATCAGTTCAGCGTCTGACGCAGCAGCATCAAAGGCTTTGCCAAGGGTGGGTGAGTCATTTCCTCCTATGGTGCCTTCTTCAATTAAAAATGACTCTGATGTGTTACAGGCTCACAGTTTAAACTCTACTAAGGTAGAAGTGTGCTGAAAGCCTTCAGTATTTTCAGCTGTACAATTAAACGGTCAAAATCCCTTTGGTTCTAATATGAGCAAACCTAATGTCCAATTACAGGGGAATAGCGTGGACTGTGAGCCGGGTCCTCAGCTTTCTAAATTAGCTGGTTTTGTATTCAAACCCCCCTGAGACACCTGATAGGTTGATAAAACCACAAAGCCCTGTGAAATATCAAACAGTACACAATCAGCAATCTTCAGCTACAGTATTTTCATTTACTGACATTGCAAATATAAAAAAAAAATGTTTGGATTCAGGCAGAGACGTTGTGCTACAAGAGAATCTTGCTGTTACAAATGAACAACAGATGCTTAATCATCCTACTAGTTCTTCCACTAATATTATACCCACTGAAGGACCAGCTCGGTCTTGCAATACCTGGTCTCCACAGAAAGCACTTTTAGAAGCTGGATGAAAAAAAATGTCTGGGGGGAAACTGGCTCCCCTGATCCAGCATGGGACTCGACATTTGATTTTACTTTGGCCTCACCAGATTGTAAACCAGGGCCCCAAGCATGACCTATGAGCACTCCTACAATTCAACAGGATTTATCTGAAACTTTAGTGGAAACTTTAGCATTTAACAAAGATCATGAATGTAGACAGAATAAAGATCCTATAATTATTCTGGATAACACTAAGTCTCTACAAGAAAATAATATGGAAGATCCTAATCAGGATAGTAAAAACCCTGACACTCATCAAAAACCTTTAATGTCAGATTTATTCTCTCATGCAAAAAAAGAAGCAGCCTCTAGAAGAAATGTTGTCCGCATTAGATATAAAGGGGGATTAGCAGAAAGACTAGATTGCTATTATGTTGGCAGAACCTTATTAAAAGATGTAAAGACCAAGTTCTAACTGTATCAGAACACACACAAAAAAAAAAAAACTTTTTTCTCTCTCTTTGTGTTAATTTAATTTTGTTTTAAAAAAAAAAAGTCTGTTGCAACAGCACTCTAAGTTTTCCCCTCTGTCTTGCTCTTATTCTACCTATTCCTTCATATAGGCTGGCCACCTATATGATTTTTGTAACTATCAGTATCTGTTACTTGCCTTTATAGTTCTGATGCGTTGGTCTGAACCTCCCCCACCCGAGGATATGTAAATTAACGGTAAAACAAATGGCATAGATATAAAATTTTATTTCGGAGTATGTTTCCGTTGAATTTGGCAATAACCATTTAAAAACCAATCCTGCTGAGTTGTACAATACAGCCCGAACCCGTATTTACCTTCCGTGTAAGGATACTCGGTATTATGATTTCATGGAGTGAGTGGAAGTTTTAAAACTTAAAGTCTGACGTTAAAGTTGTTTGGATATGCTTCCCATTTATAAATATTTGTAATATTCTGTGTTGTATGCAGAAACGCAAACTTTGGAAAACGTAAATAACTACGGAGGCACCTAGAAAGAATTGGAGTCCTTCCAACTAATGGACCGTTTTGTTCGTTTGCTTTGGGGCATTTTTCTTTGCCGGAGTGAAGAGGACACATCACAAACAAAGTAATTAGTAAAAAGAAGTAAATGTCTCTGTTGGAGCTAAATTTATTGTAAATAAAATTGTATAATGCCTTTACGACCGTGCGTAAGCTAGCACTAGTTGTAATTTCCTTCTCGAGTGTGCGCACGATCGTGAAGGTATTTTCTATTGTAATTTTCCCTGTGGTTAAGTTATCCTACTAAAAAGAAGTGAACTGCAGATTTCATACCTTCCAAAAGCATTTTTAAGTGATTCCAGTTAGTTTTGGGTTTTGGTGAAAACGAAGGATTTTCTGGCTATAGACGTGGATGTGTCCTACTTCTTCATGCAGCCCTACCTAGGAGCCGGCCGGCCATACTTAGTGTGTATTTATGATGTCAGAAAAGAGGAGGTGCTTCCTAGAAATTGATTTAATGTTAAAACCATTGTAGCTCTAAAAAAATAAGATTTAAAACAGTATAAGGATGTTTTAATTCATTTAAAGGTGTAGCATTTTTTTTACAAAATGAAATGTGTTGTAACTAACAACAAAAGGTTGGAAATGAGATACGGGGTGGAGTTTGATAGTCACCTGACCCCTGTCCTATATATATTTTGCAAAGTTAACCTAGTGAGTCAGATAGTCTGGGAGGTTCAGACCTGTGCTGACCTCCAAGAGTGAACTTCACTAGCTCTTTCTAGTGTTGTGATTTTGTTGCTTCTAATTTTGTTATTTTCACTGACAAGTTCGATTGTATCATTTAATTTGTTAATAAATTTGATTCCTGGATCATCTTCAAAGTTGAGCAAGCATCCTCCTTATATCCCACTACTCACAAAAGACTCTTTACATTTTTCACATACTGATGTTTTTGCCTTTATAAATATATTGGCAGAAGACAACTTTGACGTCAGTTTTCAGATGTCACATGCTTTAGAATTGTTTTGGGAATGATATGGCCATGTTAAGTTCTCTCCCATATGGACCCCCTTTTTAGTGATTCCGCTTACAAAACCACTTGTAAAATATGTTACAGTTATGTTTCAGAACGAGGGGGTCCATGTGGAAGATATCACTTTTTGGTTGAATCAAAAATGTTTTGTGCTTAGTACTCCTGAAGCAATTCTGGAATCTGAAAGATTCTGGATGGGAGGTTGGAAATACAAAGTTAAACTCATTCACTAAAAATACCACCAACAGTTTAATCTGGTTCAAGGTCAGTTGGCATTCATCTGTATCTCCCTCTCCCGGGTCGTGCCTGAAAATAGGCAGGATTTGTCTAGTGCACTTACCCGGTCAACAAAAACTAAATAAAAATAAATAAAATAAATAAATAAACTCAGACAGAATGAATCTGGAATAGAATATATTCCCAATTCCTTTATTTTGGAGCGGGATAGAGGGGTTTGTTTTTTATGGGGGGCAACCGAGAGCTTGTTATAAGTGTGAGGATCGTACTCATTTATCAAGTGCTTGTGATAAACCGCGTTGTGACAATTGCAGAGAAACAGGCCATGTCACAATGTAATGTGCTAATCACTGTGAAGAGTATGGACACACTTTTGGAGAATGCCCTTTGGCTGCAAAAAATAAATCATCATGTGTCAGCCCTGAATTGCTTATACAGCAAGCCCAAGAGGCAGTAGCTCCTTCAGCAAAGAATCCCCCTCCCTGAGCAGTCCCTACCAGGCCCCTTACCACTACCTCACTCCTCCTCCTCTCTTATCTCTGATTTGTCTAAAATTACATTAGTTCAGGACCCCCCCTCCTGTTTTAGTGACAGGTCCAGTAGAACTTCCTCAGGATACCATTTTGGTGTTGGATAACGTCTCTGTTTCTGACTCACAGCTGTTACTTCCCATTTGCTATAAAGATCCTCCAGGCTCGGAAGGGTCTTTTTCTGCACCCTTTGCTGCTTCACCTCTTTCTAGAAAGTGGTCTACTATATCTTCCAGGTCTAAATTACGCCCCCTTCCCCAGAACCTCTGAAGACTGAAAATTCATATTCAGCACTTTTTTGGGGTGACTCTGAAATGGATCACGGGGATTCAGATTCACAGGCCTTGACCTTAAAACCTCCTTCTCAGAGTACTGGTGAATATAAGGGTAAAAAGCAGAAAAAATGGAAAAAATAATTAAAGAACTCTGCATTTTCAAAACATGACTACATTTACTTAGGGCTCTTTTAATACGCACAGTATCCTAAATTTTGAGAAAAGTCAGGCAATTTTTCAGTATGTTCATGATTTACAAATTGATGTATGTTTTATGCAAGAAACTTGGATGCATTCTGCAGAACAACTAGTGGCTTTTAAAAGGGATTGGCAATGGGGTCCTTCCTATTGTTCATTCGGTCCAGACAAGGCAGATGGTATTGGTATTCTTTTTAATTCTTATAAATTCACTATAAGGAAACTGAGAGATTTAAATGCAGGGAGGGTTTTGATACTGGATGGTTTATGGGAAGAAACAAACTTCAGGTTTATTACTGTTTATAATCCCCAAACTAAAGCTGAGAGGGTAGCTCTTTTGAAAGCTATTCAACCTTTCCTGGTCATTAATTTATTAGTTTTTTTTGGAGGAGATTTTAATTGTACTTTACATCTGAAAAGAGAGTCCTCTCATTCTCAGGTTAAGAAAAACATTTATTGTGATTCACATGCATTAGAACATTTGGTTAAACCTGCAAATCTTATAGGTTGTAGAAAATATCAGATTTCAGGACCAAACTTTACGTATATTCGCAGTAAATTATTTACCACAAAAGATTACTTATTTGTTTCCGCTAATGTACCAGTTGGAAACTTTAAATCATGTTCAGTCGAATTTTTGGACCATTTATTTTTATTTTGTACAATTCATTTAGGAGCACAAACCCTCCCAAAATTAAATAGATGGAAACTCAATTCTTCCATTTTGTTAAATTCATACGTTCATCGTACTATTTTTAATCTTCTCATAGCTAGATTATTGGTAGCTTTTCTATGCCCTAATATAGGGGAAAGGTGGAAAACTACTAAATCTGATTTAAAACTTTGGTTTATAAAATATGGGAAAAAGACCGGGAATGAGAAGTTTTTAAAATATCTCTCACTCAGACAACAACTGCAAAAACTTTATACCTTCTCATATACTGTGAAATTTGATTACACAGACCAGATTGCAAGATTAAAAAAAGAAATGCAGTCCCATCAATGTGATAGAGCTCAAACTGTCCAGGCTTTATTATGTAATGGGACTCAGAAATCCCCTATTGGTGACCCTTATGAAGCATGTAAGTCCTTTAAAACCTCTACCAATCTTGACTACCTAATAGATCAAGCAGGAAACCATATGGTTACAGTTGAAGAGATTAATGATTTGCTGAACAGTCATTTTCTTTCTTTAGCCCCTAAAACTTTGATTTCTCAGGAAAACATTAACTTTTTTGCATGATATTTCAGTTTCACTTTTTCCAAGTGAGATTTCTGCTTTGCAAGAACCTATAACTGTGCCTGAAATTGAGGTAGCCATCAAAGCATTAAATAATAATTCATCACCAGGGTATGATGGACTTTCTAATAAATTCTATAAATCCTTTTCACATATTATAGCACTTTGTTCAAAACTGGTTTTTGATTATTTTTTTCAGACTAACACTATGTATCCCTCCTTTTCAGAAGGTTTAATGATTTTTCTGTTTAAAACTGGAAACAGAACTGATATCAAAAACTGGAGACCTACCACTTTATTAAATTCAGATTACAAAATATTAACCATTTTGCATAACAATCGATTAAAACATTATGCAGCTAAAGTAATCTCTCCACACCAATACTGTGGCCTTCCTAATAGAACTATACAGTCTACTTTAATGACTATTAGGGATGTGATCGAACACTCCATAGATTTAGGAGCATCCAATTGTATAGTGGCAGCTGACTTGGAAAAAGCTTTCAATAGGGTTTATCTGCCTTTTTTATATCAAGTTTTGAAACTCTATCATGTTCCAATTCAGATTATACAGAATATAAAGCTCCTATACCAATCTTCTTATATCTTCCCAGTTATACAGGATCAGATTGCTTCCGGATTTTCAGTCCATACAGGTATACGGCAGGGCTGTCCACTAAGCCCTTTATTATATATTTTTTCTTTGAACCCTTTATTGAAAAGGTTAGTGGATATCCTTATATGGGAAGGCATTTCAGGTATGGTAATACAACGGCAGTTGGTAGTACAAGCATATGCAGATGATGTTTGTTGTTTTTTCTCACATCATGCTTGTTTTAACCTTTTTTATCTGAATTTGCAAAATATGCCAGTATCTCAAACGCTGAATTAAACCTTACTAAAACACGAGGTCTGTTTATTGGTGCAGGAAATTATTTACTGGTAAGAGATTATGGCATCGAATTTTCTAAGGAACCCATTGTCATTCTTGGCATTTTATTTGGCTCAAAAAATTTGCCACTGGAGAATTGGGATAAGGCTTTAAAAAAAATTGAGCCTAAAGTTCTGAGATGGAAACAGTGGAAACTTACAAAAGAGAAACTTATCCAAATTTCTAAACAATTTCTTTTACCCTGCTTACAACATGTGGCAAAGATTTTTCCATTACCTGCTATATTAGAGACTAAGATTTACCGTTTATTTTTCCAAATGTTGGGGGGAAACCATCTTAACCTTATTAAAAGACAGTTTACTTACCTGGACAAGGCTAAGGGAGGCATTGGAATGTTTGATCCAGTGTTTTTTTTTATTTTTCATTATTTTATTCAGTTACAGTTTGTAGCGGATTATTAGATATTACAAAGGGTGGTAATACTTGGGTACAATTAATTTTAAATAAATTTCTAATGGCTTAGAAACATGTACCTCCCAGGTGTAATAAATATTTATATATTCCATTGTATTTTAAACCTGCAGCACAGAAATTGTATAAATGGGGTATATCAAAGGAAATGCTTCTAGGTTGTCATGGAAAATCCCTTTATAAATCCTGATGTGTCAAATCTATCCCACGGTCCCTAGCTTTAAAAATTGTTCTGAGGTAGATAATCATTTTATTTTATCTCAACTTAATAGTAAAAGGCTTCCCCCTCAGATGTGGGAAACCCTCTGGTTACTTACATACGGAAGATTAAACCTTAGAGGTAATGCAAAATATAAAGCCAAAGAAGAAAGAAATTGCTCATATATGGATTGTATCAATTTAGAAGAATCTACAGAACATTTTCTCTTATATTGCTCTTTTTCAAAAAATCTGTGTGTTTTTTGGGCATAAAAATTGAATTTTAAATGGATGGCTTTTTTAACTTATGACATTTTGGTGATTGGTAAATATCCCCACAGTTTATTGAATTTTCATCACAAAACTTTGTCCATTTTCTTTTGTTTTCTTTGTTTTTATTTATGGCAGGCACGCTGTCAGTGGGTTCTTTACTAGAAGAAAATGGATTACACTGTTTTTTCTACAATAATTGTGCATGAGAGGGGAAAATTATATTCTAGAGATTGTTGTTTTTTTCTTCAAAATAAACCAATAGATGGTGGAGAGGCTTTCATACCTTTATTAAGTATAAGTAGAATGTATAATTTTTGAGAAGTGGTGCATTGAATATGTATGTCTTTCCCGATATAGGAATTTCTTTTGTATTTTGTAATCTTTATTTCCTGGAATATTTTTTTTTGTGTGTGTGTGTGTTTTTTGAATGTTCCTTTTCTGTTTATTCTTCACAATAAAAACTACCCTACTCTTTTCAATAAGTGCGATGGGATCTTTTACATCCACCTGAACTACTACCAATCCAGACAGATGGGACCTCAGTTTAATGTTTCATCCGAAAGATGGCACCTCAGAAGTGCAACACCCCTCTCATGCTGCACTACAGTGTCAGTACTGGGATATTAACCCAAGTGCTAGATATGGGAACTGAACCCACAGCCCTCTGATCTCTCTGCCTCAAAGGTGAATGTGCTACCTACTGAGCCACTGACACTTTACGCAAGGCTTGACAGAAACATTGAATTACCCTTTGAAAATTGAGCCCCCAGTGTCCTATTTAACAACTCATTGGGGACTGGGGAGCAATGATGATTCTTGATCTTCAGCTGTTCTACATTGTAGAAGATAATGGTTTTCAAAGAACAGCTGAAGCACAAATACAACATTGTATCACACTTCAGATTGTCGAGGCATGTCAGGCCCAGACAGTGCATGTGGTGCTGCGTGCTGCAAAAGCTAATTCCAGTTCTGCAGCCATATGACCCAGGCCTGTAAAGTGCACAATAAGCCTCCTCCCCATGGTCCTTCTCATACTGAGTTCACTTGAATGCCGTAGACAGCATTATGTACAATTTTCTGCAGTAGCCCAATAAAGGTTGCTATTTTACTGTCATACAATTTTTGTTTCCTGGTATATACATACAAAAAAAAATAATACATTAAAATATTAACAACAGAAGTTAAGTTCATCTAAACTCTAAACATTTACTGTCACAGTAATGTTGTCTTACCATGTAAATACAAATATTTTAGATAAAAATTATAAAAACATATTTATATTATATTACTGTCCTCACAGTAGTACTATTTAATATCCAATATATAAAACACATGGCATAAAAGCAGAAGAGATAATAATATAAAATAATTCGAATGCAAAAATATCATTGTGAAATCTATGGCTCCGCAAGTGAGAATATGCATAATGCATATGGGGTACAAAAACCCTGGCACAATATATCAGTTGGGGGGTGAGGATATAGCATGCACCAAGCAGGAAAGGGATCTTGGGGTTGTCATCTCTGATGACCTCAAGGTAGGGAAACAGTGTGACAAGGCATCAGGTAAAGCAAATAGGATGCTGGGATGTATAGCAGGGAGGCATCACCAGCAGGAAAAGGGAGGTCATAATTCCGCCATACAAGACACTAGTGAGGCCCCACCTGAGTACAGTGTACAGTTCTGGAGACCATACCTATGTAAGGACACAGACAGGGTAGAGAAGGTTCAGAGGAGGGCAACAAAGATGGTGCATGGATTGCATAACAAGTCCTATGAAGACAGGTTGAAGGAACTGAACATGTACTCCCTGGAGGAGAGGAGGGAGAGAGGGGATATGATAGAGACATACAAGTATCTTACAGGGAGGAACAGGGTGCAGGAAAACGCTATTTTTAAGTGAAAAAGATGTTCCAGGACTAGAGGGCATGGGATGAAGTTGGAGGGAGGACGATTCAGAGGAAACGTGAGAAAGAATTTCTTCACAGAACGGGTGGTGGACAAGTGGAACACCCTGCCAGAGGAAGTGGTGGGGCTGATCACCAATGATTTAAGAATGCATGGGATAGACATAAAGGAATTCTAGAGGTCAGGGGTAAGGGGAAACAGACTACTAGGAAAACAAACTGAACTTACAAGCTCAGATGGGCAGACTGGGTGGGCCATAGGCCCTTATCTGCCGACACTGTCTATGTATCTATGTATCTAATATAATAATTGCCATGAAGTAAAGGGAAATGCAGGTGGGGACTGATGGGATTCAGACTCAGGTCTCCAGGTTTACAGCTCAGTGCCCTTTACCACTACGCTATACTGTCTCCTAAAAAAGTAAAGCAGAAAGTTGAAGACTAGAGGGAAGGGGGTATATGACTAAAGGTCCACAATGAAAAGTAACTTACTGTAGCTCAAAGTAGGTAGGAGCTATCTTAGTGGGTTTTGCAGACTCTTTCACAATATCACAAACAGTAATCAACAGTAGATGCATACCAACAGTACCTGCCACAAGTGAGCTACAGTAATTAATAGTCATTGCTGACCTCAAGACTTTTTTCCCTTCCTATTAATAGTATGTTTTATCCTATACTATGGATCAATTACTGCATTTGGACCCACAGCAGTCTATTCAAATTGGTAAAGCTACACTAAATTTTTCAGTTCCCAACCTGAAGCTGAATCAACCTTGGCTCCGGCCCACTTCTCTTACCCTTTGTGTGTATGTGTGCTTTTGAATGGAGTACTGTGTATAACCATTTGAAATCATTGATGTTAGCTACCAACTGAGCCCAGGTGATATAATCACCAGATCCCAGGTTCTTGTGTATGAACATCTTAAAAAGATCCATTCCTGTGGGCAACAATTTGAACTCATTGCTAGGTCTGTGTGAGTAATAAATAATGTTGTAGTAGTAGTAGTAGTAGTAGTAGTAGTAGTAGCAGTAGTAAATCTTTTTTATTCATCAGAATAAAGGAATACATTCAATTGAGCAACATTTAATTTCCAGTGAAGTCCCAGAAAGATTACAAAAAGACATAAGGACATAAATACAACTTGGTAAAAAAGTTACAATATACATCACTAATAAATAACATATTACAGAGTTTAAATAAGTTGATTAATCAGATATCAAACATCACATTGAATACAGTGAGAGGAGCTGTTTATCTAGATTTCATACCATTGTACAAGTTAGATAAGTTTTGGGGCACATCGCTAATAAATAACATATTACAGAGTTTCAATAGATCAGTTAAACAGATATCAAGCATCACATTGAGTACTGTGAATGGGGCTACTTATCCAATTTTCATACAGTTTGTACAAGTTGGATAAATAAATGGGGGTACCAACACCCCACAGGGGTACAGGAATTTGGTTCCACAAAGTGGTTCCTCTATATGGGACAGAAGACCTTCCCACATTCAGATTACATCTAACTATAGAATGTTGTATACCCTGTGAAGAGCATAAACTATCCATAATACATCTAGAAGTAAATAATTCTGAGATATAACTAGGGACCCCTGTTTTCAAGACTTTGAACATTAACTGAAGTAGGTGTAAGTTCCTACAGACAGAAGGTTTGGGCCAATTTAAATTACTATACAACAGACATCTGTAGGTTTTATAGGAAACCTCCATTACAGAATGGTCCATTCTATGGAACATTAAATCAACTTTATTCAACAGACAGCCCACAGCCCCACCATATAGAAGGTTCCCATAGTCTAACATGGGCATTAAAAGGGAGTTACATAAATTCAAGTGCACATTCCTAGACATATATTTTTTGAGTCTATATAAGGCTTCCATCTTTCTGTTTACATTCCCCAGCATGCTATTAATATGAAAAGCCCAGGTTAGACTACAGTCTAACCAATCACCCAGGTACTTGTAATGATCAACCTCTTTGATATTAGTACCATCAGAGGTGGAAGCAGCCAGATATAAATTCTGCTCTCTATACTGTTTGTTCCTAAATAATAGGACCTGGGCCTTTAGATGATGCTTATTAAAGAAATTCTGAGTCTGATCAAAAGCCAATTGTAATTTAGGTCCAATCAAATCAGGGGGTTTACCTTCCATGTAAATTATAGTATCATCTGCATAAAGGTGGCATTTAACATATGGTAGATCAAGGTTAAAATTGTATATATAAATGTTGGAAAGTATAGGCCCCAGTATAGATTCCTGGGGACTCCATAAGACATAGTCAACATATTCGATCTAAATGGGCCTACTTCTACAAACTGCCTTCTCCCAATTAAATATGAGGAAAACCAGTTAACCGCTTGAGAGGACAAACCAATCTCGCTGAGCCTGGACAGGAGCACCCGATGATTCAAAGTGTCGAAGGCTTTGAAAGATTCAATTTGAAAGGGCTCCGACAATAAGTTTCCTGTCCAGGCTCAGCTACAGCTCACTAACCACCTTAATTAAGGCAGTCTGATTACTATGTCAGGGTCTAAACCCTGACTGGTGGGAAGACATCTTTCCATTCAATTCTAAGTATCCTCTCAGTAGGTTTGAGATGATTTTTTCAAAGACCTTGGAAATCTGCATTAGGAGTGAGATGGACCTGTACTTGCCCAACTCGCTCCTAACATCTGTCTTGAAAATTGGTCTTACTTTTGCAATTTTCCAGCCTTCAGGGAACTCGCCTAATTCACAAGATAAATTGAATATGTAAGCCAAGGGATGAGATATGCAAGGAGCTGCATATTTCAACAACCTGGCTGGTATCCCATCACAACCAGCTGCCTTAGAGATGTCCAATCTTAAGAGTTCAGTTCTAATCTCCTCAGGAAAAATATGATAGAGACAAAATTTACCTGAGCCTCCCTTCCCAGGAATCTTATCTCCTGGGACTACCTTTGGATCTGGGGTCCCATTTATATCTAATGTGGGAGAGCCCACCTTACTGAAATAGTCATTGAAAATATTCACAAGCTCATCTCCCAGGATATTTCACTAATGCCACAATTAATAGGCTAGGAATCTGAATAGTATATACCAACCCTATTTGGTGGTTTGTATATATTTATATATATATATATATATATATATATATATATATATACACATATATATGTTCTATGTGAAATGAGCGAATGCAGAATAGTGAATACAAAAAGGACATGGCAAAATGGTGGGGACACAAAGAACATCTGGTAAATCTCAGCGATCACCCAAACAGTGACAACACTGTCGCAGTAAGTTTCTATGGGAGCCCCCCCCCACACACACACACACCCCTTACTATGTATAATCAACTCTTGGGCGGACACAACTTGGGGAGGGGGAGAAACCGTAGGTCACCATTTTGGCGACTGCTATTTTTCCCAGTCACTCTATTTGGCATGCTGTTTTTCCATCACCATTTTTAAAGTTGCAATTTTGCGGTCACCTATTTCATGGGATACCTACTGTACATATACTGAATAAGGATCACATGGCCTACAAAATAAAGTTAAAAGTAAAAAATAAATAAAAAAACTTTCCCAGTCATCCAGGCTATCAAAGCTTTGCTCCAAGGCCTCCTCAACTCCCACAGTCACCTCCCATATCCCCAGTCCTCCCTCTTCACACACAACACCATCTTTTAAAATCCCCCCCCCAAACATCATTTTGTTTTAAGTTTTATTTGAAATTTTTGACCAGAAAACACTAACTGAGCTGTGATAGCTCATTTCTAGGTGCACCCTAGGTGGATGGGTGGGAATAAGTTACATTGACATGTTTTATTGATAGGGGGAATGCTGGCCAACACACTGGAACAAATATCCAATTGCCATGTGATCTTTAACTTTCATCTGGAAAGATACCAGAGATCGGTAGACTGGACTACAGTTTCATGTTAGACAGCTCCCCAGCCATGCAGCACACCCTTACTGAAAAAAAATGTAAGGTGTATGACTGATCTTGCATGAGTTGTAAGAATAACATAAGAAAATGCATGTAGTGTCAAAATTACTTTGCGTTCTTTGAATGAATACAAACATTTTATCAGATATACAAACTTTAATCTTTCTTGCATGAACAAATGCAAGTTGATTGCAAGTACACACACGGTGTTTTCACGACTGTAATTGTTTAAACACTAGTCAAGAACTCTGCAAGTTTAAAATGTAGTGTGGTACAAAATAATTATACTTGCATGTTTCTGCACTAGTTTAAGCACAGGAGTTTTCTTGCATTATACAGCGGCATAGAAAATGATGGCAGAAGGAGGCCAAGGGTCTATCTAGGCTGCCCATGAGTTCCCGAGATCTTTTTAGACCCCAAGACCTAACTCTTCCATCATTTAATGCCCCCTACTGTTCCTACAGACATGTAAAAACATCCTGTGCATATACTAGTCAAGAAACATGCCAGTATAAAATGTAGTATTTAAGGATGAATGACACTTTGTAAAAATTGTACAAGGAAGATTGCTCTAATCGGTATACTTACAGGTAAGAATTAGGCTATGCCGGATATGGATGTTATTTCCCAAATACCACTAATACCGTTTAACACTGAATAACAAATAGCACACCGTTTGAGTGGAATTTGGTATTTGACTAGTGTGTTTAAAAAAAAAAAAATCTTTTCCCCACTTCATAGGTGGCCAGGACTCGTTTTCTGGCCACCTTCCTGGCTCCTTTAACATTAAATTCACCCCTCTTTACTCTGTGTCAGCTTAATATTTAGTTTATTGCCAAATCCACTGGGTGCTGACACCAACCTGTCCCCTCTGACAATGACATGCCTCACACTGCCCAAAAGCAGCATGTGAATTCCAAAAGCCCCCAACCCATGCCCTGATTGGTGAATGGGGGGCTCATACCTTCAATTTATGGCTAACTCAGTCAGACCCCTTTCCTTAGAACAGTGGACACCTGCTGCTGCTCCATAGTGTCAGCCACAGCCAGCAAGTGTCATAAGGGAGCGAGCCTATGGTGCATGATCGTGAAGGAGGCAGCAGGTCAGTAGCATCAATGTGATACTTGGCAGCTGACTGCTGAGGCCGCCTAGCATCACTTTAATGCTACTGACCCAGTCTCTTCCTCACAATCGCGCATGACCCAGTCACACCCTTATGATCCTGGCAAGCTATGACTGACACTACGGAGCAGGTGGCAGGAGTCTGCCACATTAATGAAGGGTTTCTGGCTGAGATAACTGGGAATTGAAGGTATGAGCCCCCCATTCATTAGTCAGGGCATGGCAGTGGGGGCTATCAGAATTCATATGCTGCTTTGGGGACTGTGAGGCTTGTCATTGTCAGAGGAGATAGGTTGGTGTCAAATGGCTGAGCTGGCAATAAATAAAATATTAAGCTTACAAAGAAACGTAGAAACATAGAAGTTGTCAGCAGAAGAGGACCTCTTGGCCCACCTAGTTTGTCCTATATTCCCTACCTACTGTGCCATGCAGACCCTATGCGATCTCTGGTCTTCTCCCCCCTTGCCGTACTTCTAAGTCCCCTTGTGTCTATCCCATGCATGCTTGAAACCATTTTAGCACCCACCACCTCTACTGGGAGGCTGTTTCAGGTATCCACCACTCTCTCTGTGAAGAAGTATTTCCTCACATCTCCTCTGAGCCCCCCCCCCCCAGCTTCATAGCATGACCTCTTGCCCTGGAGCATCTTTTTCTGTGGAAAATTCTACCTTTTTGTACCTTATTATTATCTGTGAGGTATTTGAATGTTTCTGTCATATCCTGCCTTTTCCTCCTTTCCTCTAGAGAGTACATATTTAGTTCTTTGAGTCTTTCCTCATAGGGCTTTCCATGCAGGCCCTGCACCATTTTGATAGCCCTCCTTTGTACCACCTCCACCCTATCTATGTCCTTCTAGAGGTGGGGCCTCCAGGACTGGACACAGTACTCAAGATGGGGTCTTACCAGTGATTTATACAGGAGTAATACTACCTCCCTCCTTCTGCTGGTGATACCCCTCCCCATGCACCCGAGCATCCTGCTAGCCTTCCCCACTGCCTTATCATACATGCTTGGCTACTTTCAGGTAATCAGAAATGATTACCCCTAGGTCCCTTTCCTGTTTTGTGGTTGCTAATACTTCCCTGCTCAATTGGTACGTTGCCTCTGGGTTCCTGTGCCTCAAGTGCATGATTTTGCACTTTTTTGCATTGAAACCCAGCTGCCATTCCCTTGAACAATGTTCCAGCTTTTTTCAGATCGTCCCTCATTCTTTCCACCCCTCCCCCGTTGTGTCCACTCTGTTGCAGATTTTTGTGTCATCCACAAACAGGCATACTTTCCCCTCCAGCCCTCCAGCAAGGTTGATAATGAAGACATTGAAGAGGACCGAGCCTAGTACAAACCCCTGTGGCACACTGCATGTCACTTTGCCTGCTTTAGAGTGGACCCCATTTACCACCACCCTCTGACTCCTCTTGCTTAGCCAACTTCTTACCCATTTTACTACTTTTGGACCTACTCCTAGATTGCCCAGCTTGCTCTCCAGTCCTCTATGTGGAACGGCGTTGAAGGCCTTACTGAAATCCAGGCAGGCTTCATCTACCGCTCCTCCCTGATCCACTTCCCTAGTCACCCAGTCAAAGAACTTGATCAGGTTTGTCTGGCAATACCCCCCCCCCATGAACCCATGTTGCCTTGGATCCTGTAATCCACTGATTGCAATGTATTTCCTAATGCTTCCTTCAGTAGCGATTCCCTTATTTTACCTACTACCTAAGTCAAGCTGACAGGTCTGCAATTTTCTGCCTCCTCCCTATTTCCACTTTAATGTAGTGGAACCACATCTTCCTTCCTCCAGTCCCCCGGAACCTCCCCTGTTCCTAGTGATAAGTTGAACAAAGCTGTCAGAGGTGCAGTCAGCACCTCGATGAGCTCCCTCAGTATCCTAGGGTGCACCTCGTCCAGTCCCATTGCCTTGTCTACATTTAACTGCATTAGTTCCTTGAGGACTCTCTCCTCTGTAAAAGGACTAGTGTCACCTTCCTTCCTTTAATGCCCTTGTCCCTTATCTTTAACCTGTCACCTACTTCTTCCTCCATAAATACAGAACAAAAGTAATTGTTCAATATGTCCACTTTTTTTGGTCCTCTTCCTCCCAAAGCCCTCCTTCCCCTTTTAGCCTTACTATCCCTCCTTTTGTCATTCTCTTCTTGCTTGTTTATCTAAAGAATGTTTTTTCCTTTTTTTTTTTTACTGATTGAACAATATTCTTCTCCATTTGTGCCATTCTGTTCCTAACTGCTCTTTTTGCCACTCTGTTGTTCCTGGTAACTCTCCCTATCCTCCAACTTCTGTGTCCTCTTGCATCTTCTAAATGCTAGTTGTTTTGCCCTTACTTTCTCGTCTACTTCTCTAGAGAACCATAGTGGTCTCTTTGCTCACTGGTCCTTGTTAACCTGCCTGACACAGAGATTTGTTGCCTTTTCAATGCCCTCCTTTATTTTTGCCCATTGTGCCTGGGCTTCCCCCAGTTTCCATATCGCTGCTAGTGTACCCCTGAAGCATTCTCCCATTTTCTTAAAACTGACCCTTGTGTAGTTCAGGACCCTCATCTTAGTGCAGCTTGATTCTGATCCAGTTCCAATATTGAGCCACACCGTACGGTGATCATTGGTCCCCAGGTGGCCACCCACTGTGATGTGAGCAACACTGTCCCCGTTTGTCAGTAGCAGGTCCAGTATTGCCCACTTATGAGTGAGTTCCTTAACTGGTTGCCTGAGGGCCATCCCTTGCAGGGAGTACAGGATATCCCTACTTGTAACTGTTGCTGCAGCTGGTAGGCCCCAATTCACGCCTGGTAGATTGAAGTCCCCTAACAGCAACACCTCCCATTTGCATGCCATCCTTTGGCTTGCTTCCATCATATCTTTATTCACCTCTCCGACAGTGCTGGAGGTCTGTGGCTCACTCCTGTGCAAATAGTGACCCCCGCATGTCTCCAGGGTGACACACAGTACCTCAGCTCCTTCCCATTCTCCTTGTTTTTTCTTAGCTTTTATGTTGTCTCTGACATAAAGAGCCACTCCTCCCCCATTTTTACCTATCCTGTCTTTTCTAAACAGAGTATACTCTGGTATGGCTAGATCCCAGTCCTGCTTTTCGTTGCACCAGGACTTGGTAATTGCTACTATGTCCAGGTGTACATCTGCCATGGTGGCCTCTAGGTCTGCAACCTTATTGCCCAGACTTCGAGCATTTGTACACAATGGACCCTATGCACCATGTGGGTGGGGGTACATGGAAAACACGTGTACCCTGCCCACATAGCTGTGCACCCATGGACAGGTGCGCACATGCTGGTATGCGCAGCTGACGCCACCTGTCTGCAGCACCTCCCCCCAATGTGCAAGTGCATGGTGGAGTGTTCCGCGGACCAGGCATGCATCCAAAGGGATCCCCGGGCCTGATCCATGAGGGGATCCCTTGCGTCCTCAGGGCACAGATGTCGGCCGATGGCACATTAAGTTTCTGTGGCACAGGGGTGGTGGGAGCCCATTCAACCACCCCCAGTTCTCCCTGTGGCCCCCATCAGTTGGGATGACATGTCATGGGGGTCTGGAGTACCCCAATATACTCACTGCAACTTGCGGCGGTATCCTGGGGGGGCATGTAACCCATACAGCTGGGGTCTGCCTGGCATATGGCATATGCCTGGCCCTCTGCACCCAGCATTCCACACCTTTGTGAATGGCGCATAGTGTGGGTATGCCCCCTGACACACCCCCAGCATGCTGCTGTCCGCATGGCCAGGGGATCAATGAGCACATGTCCTGCACCCTCCCCTAGAGAATGCCACACAGGGTCCATGGGACCCCCATAATGAGGCATTCAGACTTAGCTATGTCAATGCACCTGGGATACGTGGTGCGTTGGCATAGTGCATAGGGTCCATGGCTCTGTAGATTTTCCTCAACCCTCCCCCCCATTTCCCATTTTCCCTTCCTTATTTCTTCCATTTGTTTTTACTGTCTCTCTTTCCTTTTACCTCTTGGATTCCATTGTTATTTGGTTCCTTTTGGGATTCACTCTCTCAGGATTCCCACTGATGACCTCATAAGCCTGTGTGGGGGGAGCAGTTTATGTCTCATTGCCTTATTCCACCTCCCCCTTGGCTAGTTTATATGCTCCCCAATGTAACATTTAAACCATTCACTGAGGACCATGGTTCCCCTTCGGGATGGATGCAGGCCATCCATCTGTACAGGCCCTTATCCCTCCAGGTGAGGCCCCAGTTCCCAATGAAGTCGAAACCCTCCTCTATGCACTATTTCTTCACCATGCATTGAAGATCCTGGTGCAGAGAATTCTATCCTCCCCCTGTCATAGACAGGAAGCACCTCCAGGAAGGTCACAAATCATGCTACTTGCCTAAGACCCCTGACAAATTCCCTAAACTCCTCCTAAAATGTTGCTGGCTCATCCCTAGCCAGGTCCTTTGTCCCCAGATGGACAATTATGTCCAGCTCTCCCTCCCTTCCTGCTTCCCAGTGATCCTTTGGATTCTCTTTCCATCCCTTTGAGTCATGGTGCCAAGAAGGCACCTCACCTCCCTCTCCTCATCCTTACCTGCCCCGAGTTGTATCCCCCTCGTTATGGAGTCCTCCACCAGGGTACACTTCCTCCTCCCTCCAGGGTCCTGTGCCACCCCCCTTGGGGTCCACTATGGAGAACCCCCACATCCACTCCTGTCACTACTTTGTCTGCCTCTGTGGGACTTTCCTGCTCAGCCAGTGCAGCATAGGTGTTTCGTAGTGGTACCAGATGGGGGATGTTCCTACGCTCCACCACCCTAATCCTCCCCAAGCCCACTTTTTTCCAGCTGCTCCTCCTTCTGGGCAATCTCAGAGGTAGTGGTGATGAACTAGGTGGCCCCTGTATGGGGATTATGTTCTCTGAACCCAAGCCAACTCAGCTTTGAGTCTGGCAACCTCATCTGTCAGCCCAGAGAGGTACCTGCAGATGGGTCAGCAATGCAGTCTCCAGAAAGTCTCCCTGAAGACTGCTGCCCCACAGCCACTGCATTGCACCACTCCCAGCATAACTACAGTGGAGTCAGTCACAATGAAGCACAGTAACTTGCAGTAATGACATTTCACAAAATCCTGCATGACAAAAGGGCTTAATTGCCATTGACTTACAATGACTCCTGCAGTAAACTGCAACATTCTGTGATATTCTGCAGTATTACTGTGTTGCATCCTGGCTGTCACTTCTGTATGTCCTCCCTTGCCTGTTTTTCTGTTTTGTCTCTTTTAGCCCCTTTTTACCCCTTGCCCAACTGTTGCTTAACACTAACTCACTTCTACTCTGCTAGTTTTTGTTTTGTTCACTCTAAACCCTTAATTATTCCTACCCTAGACAGGGGGGAATCATCTGTACTCACACTGTTGCTAGACTCTAACATGCAAGACAATAAAAAAGACACTATTTCACCAAGTTTCCCCACAACATACCCCACCTATGTTGTCTCAAAAAAGACTCTTCAGTTCCTGTCTGTGGCCAAAACACACAGACTCTCCTTTAAGACAGAAAAGTGAGTCATATATAGCAAGACAAAACCAGCCTGTAATCAGAAATGTCACTCACCCAGCCCATCCTTCAATCATCACCTTGCTGAGGCCACAGGCCAAACAATTATGACCTAGCCCCCAAATTTCAGGGCAAGACAAAGCTCTTTATAATGGCCCTTAAATGTAGGCTACTGTGGTTGGTCTCAATTTACCCTGCAGACAATAATAAAGACACTGTTTTGCCATATTTCCCCACAACTTACTCCACCAATCCTGTCTCAAAAAAAGCCTCTTCATTTATTGTCTGTGACCCTGCTTTAAGTCATTACTTTCAATAGCTTTCATATGAAGTCTGAATTATCCATTGCTTAACCTGGCACAAAATGAACACCCAGGAGAAAATGGGCCCGATTTTCATACATAGAAACAAAGAAACATAGACTGATGGCAGATAAGGACCGCTTGGCCCATCTAGTCTGCCCATTTCCCTATGTACAGGATAGGCAGCAGATCCTAGTTAACCAACAGCCTATTTCTTCCTACCTCCCGATTGCGTTTTCCCTGACAAGCGATGCCACAAGTCTGATTTTGTAATTATCAGAGCCACAACTCCCTGGTGCAAGTCCCTTGTGCTGAACACAAGACTTAGAAAAGCTCCCCCTTTGTCTACATTTGTGCTATAGGGCGAGTCATTTGGAGGGGAGGACAAACCTTTTGATGCAAGCTGCTGTAAAATGAGTAAACTGTCCCAACTGCTTCAGTCCTACTAAAATCAGACTACATTGAATCCGAGGGCTTTGGTGCAGCTTTGTCAAACTTTGAGGGGATGCAGGACTTGGTCGCAAGCCTTGCATTCCCATTTGAAAACCGGGCCTTATGAGTTAATGCAGTAACTTGCAGGAGCGAGTCTTATATAGCAAGTCAAAACCAATCTGTAATCAGAAATCCGAAAAGGGATGGAGGGTGGAATTTAATGGTAAAGGAGGTAGCATGATGGTTAGGAGACTACTGTAGGCCTGGCCAACTAGGAAGGGGGAGATGCTTTTTCTTTTAAAACATCCACCAGCTGAATACCGAGTACCAAATAGCCAAATAGTTGGCCCCCCCGAGTATAATAGTCAGTCAAATATTCGGGAAAAGGTATTAGCACAGCCCTAGTGAGAAGGTATGTCTTCATAGTGCTAGTAGACATCATTAGGTACACTCTGAGATAAAAAAAAAGCTGCATGCACCTCAGTAAAAACTTTTTAAAAATGTACTATTTAATCAGTATTCAGCTATTACATATATCTTTTTAGATTTCCCCTTCTGTCATTACTGAGGAACTTTGTATGAAAACAGAGTCTTAATCCTGTACAGTTTATCTATGTTAGTTTCTTACTCCCCACTTGAATTCATATCCCTCTATAGCTACAGTACATCATAATTAGTTATGGCAATGACTGTGATGCCACAAGTAGAGTATGATGTCAGGTGTACATTAATATTGATGTGGACACACTCTAAAAGGTTGTAAGAGAGGTTTTGTGCCCTCAAATTTAAAATATTGGGAGCAGAATGAAGACATTTCCTTTTAAAAATACAAGAAATATGTAAGAATTTATCAAGATTTTTGCTCATGTATTAGTTGATATACATTTTCATGCAACACTTGAACAGCACAATGTCAGTGGCTCAGTAGGTTACATGCCTTCCTCTGGAGCCAGAAGGTTGTAGGTTCTAGCCCCACACTGAGATGCAAAACCAGTACTGTAGTATAGTAATCCAATGCACAATTTGTCGTGTATCTCAGGATGTTGGCAAGGAATTGTCCTGCATGATGCAAGGAATTTTTCTTTCATAAATTTTTCATGCAAGGAAAAGGTCACACTCCTTACACATTCCTTACATATAATTCTTACAGGCATTGCTGGCGCCTGCTGTGCACTTGTAATGGTGCATTGCAGGTGCCCCCAATTTAGCACTCAAACAGGTGAACAGCATGCTCATAACAGGAGCAGCCTGCAGCGGCACAGCAGTCCTCATTTAGCACTCAATGAAGTAGACAGCATATCGCAACAGGAGCAGCCTGCAGGGGGCACAGCAGGTGCCTCCATTTTAGCACTCCAAATGGAGTGAACAGCATCTCGCAACAGGAGCAGCCTGCAAAAGTGCACAGCAGACACTGAACAGAAAATCCTTCTCCTCCAGCTGGAGTGAGCACCCACCTTGTGGACTTTAAAACTAGTTAATGTCGGCTAAGGACTTTAGATTGTTTCATGCACAGTTGGGGTTTACTGCAGGTGGCAGTATGGCTTACCATGTGACTTTGTTACTTAAATCCAGTGCTTATTTGGAAGTGTTTTGCTTGTTAGTGACAGTTGTAGCCTGTGTAGAATCGATACTCAATTCCTGTTTTAAATGACTGCTCCATAGAGTGATTGTAGGTTATAATCCACTGTTTCTTCTGTATTTTATGCTTTTTCTGTCTTTAATTTGGTTTCTGCCCCCCCTTGCCCTCTTGGACTGTGCATGTGCAGCTCTAGCTACCATCCCCCCCAAGCTACCGACTGTATCCTTTGTGTGATTCTCCTACTAAGTCTACCTTTTTACCTCCTAATAGGCACCTCCATTTTAGCACTCCAAATGGAGTGAACAGCATCTTGCAACAGGAGCAGCCTGCAATGGTGCATGGCAGGTACTGAACAGAAAATCCTTCTCCTCCAGCTGGAGTGAGCACCCACCTTGTGAGGTGTTTACCCATCAACACTTGGCATCAACTCCCACCCACCCCACCCCAGCCACCCTACCATCCAAACCCATCCCTCCTTTTATTTATGTCATCTAGTCACATGACTTCCTGTTTCTAAGTGCCTATTTTCTCATCTGATGCTTATATCTACTGACCACTAGGGGTCAGTCTTTGTCTTCCCTTTATTCCTTCAAGTCTTTCTCATCCTGCCTCCTTCCTCCCCCCCCATTCCAGCATCTCTCCTCCTTTTTCTCCTTTATTTTGCCCTCTACAGGTGCTTCCTTCCCATTTCCTGATCCAGGATTTGAACCTTGTACCCTGGTCTCTGTAGTCTAAAGCCCTTCTGCTGCAGTATCTGTCTAGACCTAATACTGCTCTCTCATTACCTGTCCTTAATGTTTTTGATCTCTTCCTCTCATAAATCCTTGTCCCCCCGTCTTTCATTTCTCCTCCCTCTTGCCATGAGAATGGATCTTAATTAGAAACTCTTCACTGTTACCTCTCTCATTCTTTTTCTTTTTCCATACCCATCCCCTTCCCCTTACTTGCCCTTTTCCCTCCTCATCATCTTGCCCCTTTCTCTGTCCCCCTTGGTTCCACCGCCTGTCCACTTCCACCCCTTTTGTGATCACTCAGTCTGAACTGTCTTCCCTCCCCAGCTCAGCTCCCCTACCTACCTTTACACTTCTTTTGTGCATTCACATTCTCCTTCTCCATGTCCCTGTTGTGGTATCTGTGCCCTGTCACTGAAACTGTCACCACTCCCTATGACTTAAACTTGTTAAATCTGCCTTGCTCTGTCATGCCCTCCTTCTACTGCTTCTGTCAGGTAATATTCATCCAAACCCTGGCCCTGCCCCTTCCCCCTCACCTTCCAGTAGGACTGCAAGTGGGCTAAAGATTGCCTGGATCAATATCTGCAGCCTGGTAAAAAACTCAACATCTTACAGGGCTGGGCTGCACTGCAAAAACCAGACATACTGGTTGTTGTCGAGACCTGGCTCTCACCTAATATCTCCAACTCTGCAGTCACCTTAAGTGGTTACTCTGTGTTTCAGGTAGATAGAGTTGGTAAGAAGGTTGAAGGCTGTGTCCTATATTTAAAGGACTCCTTCCAGGGCTCTACTCTCCACCTTCCCCCGTGAACATGACACACAGGTCTTAACTGTCAAAGTAACTCTAGGTCTCTCCTCCAAATCCTTCTTAGTCTTCCTGGTCTACATTCCTCCCCGGGAAAAAAAGCTAGCTTTCAGTGCCATTCTAAACTATATTTCCCTTCTCCCCAGTCACCTGGAGGTTATTGCTCGGGGAGATTTTAACGTTAACTGTCCTTCTCTGTGGCTCCCTATAAGGATGCCATAGTGGCACTTGATCTCTCCCAGCTTATAACCTTCCCAACTAGGCTCGATCACAAAACAGGGACATCCACCCTTATTGACCTGATCCTTACAAACCGCCCTTACAGACTTTCCAATGTTTCCATTCTGCCTGATGTACTTAATGATCATTCACTAGTACTGTCACTGGTTCTCTAGGACAACTATATCCCCCCCAAAGTCACAAGTCAACATTGCTTCAAAAAAGAGATGCTTGATAAATTTAAAAAGTATTTGTTCAGTTGTGACTGGTCTCCACTAGACTCTGCACCTAACATTGATGGGGCACTCTCCTACTTTATCTGTACCTTCAGCTATGCCTGTGTGATCTATTTGTTCCCTTCACAAAAAGTACTGTCAAAATATGGGGCTCTCCATGGTTCTCCAAAGCTTTCCTGGATAGTATGCGTCACCTGGATAAATTCTGGTATAAAGCCCTTGACTCTGGACGACCCTCAGACAGGCAGCTGCACAGGGCTGCTAGGAGTTGATGCACTAGGGAGATAAGACAGGCCAAGGCCACCTACTACCAAGAAACTGTAACATCCACATGGGGTTCGGGACTCAAGTTCTGGAATAACCTGAAGGAACATAATGGGACCTCCTTGTCCCCTCCTCCATTCTTGCTTAACATTGATGGTACCTCTACTCAGGACTCCCAGATCATTGCTGACTCTCTAAACACTGCTTTCTCGGACCTCAGCAGCCTTCTCCCCCCCTGACTTCTTTGACTCCCCCTCTACCCCGCCCAACTCCAGAATCCCTCCTTTCCATTTCAGAACTATTTCTACCCACAAAGCTAAACTTTTTCTCCTCAAGGTTCTTGGTAAAACACATCATAGTGCTGATTCCTTAGATCTTAAGCTTCTTCATCTGACTATTGATGCAGTCCTCTTTCCCATCACAAAAATCTTCTATCTCTCCCTTTGTCTTGGTCAGTCCCCCTCCCACTGGAAATCTACCATTATCACTCCTATCTTTAAAGGTGGTGACCGCACCCTTCAAGGGAATTACTGTGGCATCTCTATCCTCTCCCCACTTTCCAAAGTACTGGAAAAAATAGTTGCTGAACATCTCTCTGACTATCTAACTAAACATAACCTTCTTTGCCCTTAACAGCATGGTTTCTGAAAGGGACACAGTACTACCTCTGCTCTTCTGGAATACATCTCTTTCATTCACAGGGCTCGGGACAGAGGACACCTAGTTGGTTCTGTGTACATGATCCTGACTAAGGCGTTTGATACTGTAAACCACACCCTCCTCATCAGATCCCTCCTCATGCTAGGGCTATCTCAGGATGCCTCCTCTTGGTTTTCTGACTACCTAATGAACAGGTCCCAGCATGTCTATATAAACAATACCCTCTCAACTAGCTTCCCTGTGAGGTCCAGGATTTCCCAAGGCTCTTTCCTTGGCCCACTACTGTTTAGCTTGTTCTTGAACTCTCTTCCCAAGGCCTGCTCTGGTAAACTTCTGCTCTATGAAGATGATGCTGTTCTGTTCAGCTGCCACTTGGAACTCTCCCCCTCTCCAGCAAGACCTCCAAAATTTATTCACTGAGGCTGAAACCTGGTTCTCTGCCCATAAACTTACACCTAACTACAAGAAAACAAAGGTCATGGTCTTCTCTCACCACCAAAATAAACAGAATGGTGTCCCACTTCAGATCTGCAACCTTCATAACTTCCTCCTTGCTAAAGTTAACTCCTCTAAATATATTGGAGTCACACTTGATTCTGCACTTACTTTCCATGAACATAGCCACCTACTTAGCACCACTATTAACACTAGAATCAGGCTTCTGTACCACCATAGATGCTGTCTGCCCCCTGACACACTTCACCTTGCCATCTCATCCTCTGTCCTCTCTCTGGTGGACTACGGGATTACCATCTATGGAGCCACTGATTAAACTGCCCTTCAGAGGATTAAAGTGTAATTGAACAAAGTATGTCAACTGATCATGGGCTCTGACAAGTGCACCCTCACTTGTGATCTCTACAGTCTGTCTAATTGGCTAAATTTTGATGGCAGGTTAAAATATCAGACCTGCCTGCTTGCCAAAATAATCTCCACCAGCCTTCCTCACCAGGCTTCAAAATCTCCTCCAAACTGCCCACGTGTAGAGATCCACTAGAAGTTCATCTTAGGCCTCCATGCTTCTTCCCCACTGTAGGACCTCCCTTGGGCAGCATACCTTCTACTATAGGGCCCCCCTTTGGTTAAATGCCCTGCTGGCTGCCTCCTCTACTGTATCCAAACTTGGCCCATTCAAAACTCCCCTTAGGGAACACAATAATTCCTCAAGCACCTGCAATTGCCTTTAACCCCCTTTTCATGCTTCACTCTGTTCCCCTTATTTTCTCTCACACACCTTCTCCCCACTTCTCTATCTCCCACATCCCCCCTTCCCCATTGCCATCTTGCCTTACCCACCACTTTCTCCTGGTCTCAGCTCTGTCTGGCATGACCTACATAAATTTGTTTCCTACTCTTATTTATCTGTCCATATAATCTGTGTTTATATGACCTTGGATAGTTTTTATCATGTATAATTATTGTTTTGTCTTCTTTGTTACCAAATGTGTTAGTTCATACCTATATTATTGTCATGTATCTCCATGATGTGGAGCCTTTGCAAAAGAGTCTCTGACTCAAAGGTTTGTAATTCCAATTCTACTAATAAATAAATAAAATAAATAAATAAATAAAAACTCGCATATTTATTCAAATGTTTCACCAGGAAGGCATGCTGAGCAAAAATTGTTTGTTTCCAGATGCATCCTGAGGGAAAGGGAAGTGGAGTTACACAAGTAAAATAGTACATGGGTACATTTGTGGAGTCAGTAATACAATAGATATACAGAATACAAGGGTAATTTACCATTTAGGCAGGTGGCAGTAAACAGCATAGTACAAGGATACAATTGACAAGACAGTAATGCAAGAGATAAACAGAGTACAAGTGCAATTTATAATTTAGGCAGATCGCAGTGAGCAGAAGCAGTAAGAACAATTTGATGGGTGTATGCAGGCATAAATTATTGCATATTGAACCATGAAAATTCTTACAAAGTTCTTGCCTTTTTTTTCCATCAAGGTCCCCCTAGTTCTACACACACAGTCAGAACTGGGTATTAGCCCAAGTTCCCTGTGTAGGTTTAGAAAACATAACATTCTGATCCTCTGTCCCCAAAGGCAAGTGGACAACATACCCAGTCACTGGCACAAGTAAATATGCTGCAAGTTTATAGGCCCCCTTAAATTTCTTCATCTCCCCCATCTGACCCACAGAGTGCTTTCTTATAGCAACCCCATCTCCCTAAACAGAGCCCTCCAGCCCTGCATTTTATGGGTCAAAGGTCCAGTGGCAGCAATCTTCACCTCCTCCAATCATGAGCCATGGTAGAGGGAGCAGTATCTCAGATCCTAGCGGTGAAGTCAGATCCTCCTCAGCACCATCTCTGACACCTTTCGAGGTGGGGGTGGGTTGTGGAGGGAAGGCTTCTGCCTTTAAAAGATGATTGGATAAAACTCACTGATGTGATGATGGATAGATTGGCCTCCCCTTCTATTCCACCCTAGAGGCTGACAGAGCTGGTGCTGTAAAATAGGAGGACAGAGCTGTTTGGATTTGAGCAAAACAACGATATAGGGTTTGGAGGATGCAAGGTTTTGTCAGGATTTACAGAAAACAATGTTCTATTCTCTTATACAACTTCTGTCAGCCAAGAACTCACAAATAAATGCAGTCAAAATGGCATTTGATGGGAAATTATAAAAAGAAGAACATTTAACTAAGCTATGCTAAATTTCCTGTAAATGTAGAAATACTGTTCTCCTTCAGACTAATATGTTTACAACAGAATATCTTAAAATAAGCTCATCACCATTGTGAAAGCATTGAAAAATATAGCATTTGGATGCAGTTCATTTAATGTTTTATGGATTTTATGGATTTTATGGATTTTCTGTATCTCTTTCTTTTATGCTTTGTTACTGGGTTCAATTACGAGGCATCAGGATGCTGATACCCCACAGTCGATCTGCTCCTGCTGTTTAATGCTTTGCTGGAGTCATTATTCTCTATTTGTGACATCATTATCATAATCATTTCCACAGCAATGAAATGTGATGCCAAAAACAGTGCAGTATAACTACAGTAAATGATTAACCAGAAGAAGCAGATGAACTATAGGTGACAAGGATCTTGTTTCCATACAAATCCACCTGCAGTGGTGCTAAGTGTCATGTTCCGTCTTGCCTAGTCATGTTGTGAAACTATTGCCATGATGCCCTGATTGCTGACTAGACAGAATGATTGGAAACACTTAGGAATTAAGCAATTAGCTGAGATGTCTCTGTCCGTTCTTGCCAGTTTTTGCCCAAAGGTGCTGATTGACATGATTTTCCAAGAATGAACATGACATTGAGATGCACTGTACAGTAGTAAAGAAGAACAAAGGAAAGAGAAATGCAGACAGTATACACCATATAACCTGATTTATGTCTGAATATTGTGTTTTTCAAAATGTTAACTGCGACAATACTCTCTTTAAAAACAAAATCAATTCATATTTCCAGCCGAATAGAAAAAAAGTCCCTCATCCCTTTACATGCAGTGGAAAGCTGTTGGGGATTTATTTTGTGAAGTCTAGCTTATACATTATAAATTCTTAGTGAGTTATTAAACTGTAGCAGACCAAGACATGTATTTATTAATAGTGATTGGGATGCATACCCAATTCTCCAAACTCTTGTCTGAAATAAATTGGTAAAGGTTACATTCTCTGGCTGCTTTGACTACTTGGATATTAGAAGGGTTATATTAATACTGCAAGGTAGAATAACCTTGATATATTTAGGATAAATTTGGGTTTTCTGCTGCCAGTACTGTCACAGGAGATAACTGGGGCAATGTCAAAAAACTAGTTTCTTTTGTTTGCATAAAATTCCTAACTGAAACATGTGAAAAAAATAAATGTGTAGGGAGATTACACTTGGATCAGAGACTCTGTAGTTGGAGGATAATCTGAATGCCTCTGTAATCTCCAATACCTTAAGGAGAGATTCTTCAGAATTAGAAAGACATCAAAGAATATAATTCACATTGGAAGACTGAAAAATTATTCTTTTGGATGCATTAGTGTGCCTATATTTTATGAGTTATTGTTGGGAAGTAAATGGAGCCCCTTCCTTGCTGTACCATGAACAATGTCTCTTGCAAATCAGTAATCAGCATGGAAGCTATAACTAGTAGCTTTATTGAGCTCCTTCCTCTTATTTCAATTTACATGAAACATCTGGAAGTTATGATTATTGTCCAAGGAAACAATTAAATAATGTAGGGTCCAAACTGACTTAGGCATTAAAATAAATGGGTTCCATGTCAAAACAGGGTATCAAAAATAGTGAAGACAATTTAAGGCCAGCAATATGAGTGCTGGAAAAGGCAGTGACAGAAAACTTCAGTGAGGCATCAGAACACTGAAAAGCAAATTAACACCACACAGAAGCCCACAGCACCCCCCTTACTTAAATATACATACTTGAAGACAAACTATGCTGCACACCACAGGAAGGTTTTGGTGTTCTGATGCTTCGAGAAGTTTTCCATCGTCGTCTTTCCTGGCACTCATATTGTTGGGCTTAAATTGTCTTCACTATTTTTAACACGCTGTTTTGCTGTGACACCAAATAAATGGAGGTGATACAAAAGAAATATAACTCTACCCCCAATATGAGTCATACCTTAGGAAGCCACCTGTATGCCACCACTGGGGTATAGAGGCAATATCCTGTTGGGGGATGAGGGACAAAAAAACAAACAAACAAGGGTGATACTATACAACATTTTCTTCCATTAAGTGATGAAACCTCTTCCACTGTTAAGAGATTAAAATACATTTTGCTTCATAAGTTTAAAAATGAAAGAGCCTAGTTGAGCTACAGTGTAAGATAGTGCATTCTCGGAGGATCACGTGATGCAGAGTGCTGAGTAGAAGCTCCTCCGCTAAGCTCCTGCCTCCCGATTATTAAATCGCCTTTTTTAGATGCTTAATTTTCTCTATTTCCTCTGCCTGTGAATTGTTTTACTGTCTAAACACCCTGTGAACCTGTTTTTGGTGCTAGATTGGTAGATGGAGGCTTACATGAAGAAAGCCCCGAAGAAACACCCCCCCCCCCCGTAACTCCTGAAAAGGCCTCAAAGAAATCCCGGGCCTCGTGTGGGCCAGACAAGCCTGATCCTACGTGTCAAGCTGGGGAACAAGAACCTTTGATGCTTAATAGGTTATTAGAAGAGTTTAAACCTTTCTGTGAAGAGATAAAAGATATGGCGATTGATCTGAAAACTCTCTCAAGAAAACTGGATGAAGTCTCGTTAATGGTTTCTGATAATACTGCTCGAATAGTCTCGGTGGAGAGGAAGCTGAAGAGTCTGGATCCTGAATTGGTGTCTACAAGACAGAAGTTGTCTCATCTAGAGGCTAAACTCAAAGATTTGGAGGGCTGTAGCCGCAGAAACAATGTCATAATACTAGGGCTACCAGAGGGTGAAGGGGCCAACATGCTGTAGTATTTATACAGAAGCTGGTGGAACGGGTTGCTGGCCCCTCTCCCTTCGACCCAGTATACATTATAGAGCGAGCTCATAGGTCTCTGTGACCAAAGCCTTCTCCGGATGCTCCCCCCGTCCCATTATTTGCTGTTTTTTGAATTATTTGGAAAAGCAGCATTTTTTTCAGAAAGTGAGAGCTTTACAAGAGGTACGTTGGGAGAATACAAAGCTGAGGATTGTGCAAGATCTCCCTGGATCGGTCAGTCTGAAGCAGAAAGCGTTTCATCCCATCGTATCTAAGATCATTGCAGTGGGTTTGAAATTTAGGATGGGATACCCGGCCAGGTTACAAGTCTCAGTAAACGGATCCTGGTTTAATTATGATGATCCTGATGTTGCCTTGCCAAGCCTAAAATCTATGCTACCGGACTTGTTTTGAGATCCCTGAGTGGTCTTGCTAGAGTGTCAAGGAGTTGCTGAGAGCCTTTTATTGGAACTGTTATTCTTCTTTCTCTTGGAGGCGATATCTTCAACGAGCTATATTTGGATGTTTTCGTTCTCTCATCTGGACTGGGCTACTTTGTGCACGGCCTATCCGCTAACAATTTCCCAAGCCCTAACTTCCCAATGTTTATTTTGGCTTAGGGTGAAGACTTTTAGGGTCTTGGGGATGGCCTACCTGGGAAAATAGTTTTGGATTCCATTGTATTTAGTTTTGGGGGGTTGCATACAGGGGGAAAGTTTGGGCTGTTGATTCTAGGATTAGTTGTTTATGTTACAGCTTGTTGGGTATTAGAGCAGTCTCGGGCTTTCATTGCTACTCATACATACCCTGTCAGGTTCGGATGGTGGTTACAAGAGGGTGCAGCGTGCCTAAGTAATACACGTCCGTGTGGTTCTTAATTCGTGAAGGATCTCTTTCAGTCTTTTCACCGCCCCTATTTTTCAACGGGAATTTTTGGAATTAAGGACTGGCAGTCTCAGGAAAGACATGTTTCTCAGTTTTCTCTCTTTAGGGTCTTGGTCTCAACATTTTTCTCAATCCCTGTTCTCAGTTCGAGGTTGGGGCTATTCCCCTTCATTAGTTTCCTCCTCGGGTTAGGAATTTTGTAAAGTTTTTTCTTGGGGCAAGGTAACCCCTAATTTTCTCTCAGGTTTTTGAGGTTACCTGTCACAGTTACGTATTTGGTAGTTTATTTTACTTTCCCCTTTATTGTCAGGTTAATATTCATGCGTATACATGCATTGGAAGCCCAGGACCACTCTCTAGTTGTCTCTAGTTGCTAAGGGTTAGCTAATATCATTTGCAATTTAAACATGCACCTCAGGATATATATGGTCTGTCATTGGCAGAGGTGCATTATCGGGAGGCAGGAGATGGAGGAAAGGACCCAGAACTGTGTTAAACGTTACTTGTGGCAGTGTGGGGGGGTGGATGGAGGGCTGGGGGTACGGGGTCTTATTAGGGGGAAGGGGAGTTGTAGGGGGAAAATAATGAGTTAACCGTGGGGGGCTGGGGTGGAGGGAGGGCTTTACAGCAGCAACTTTTGGGGTTTGGTTACATGTACTATATATCCTGAGTGCAGGGCTGAACCTACTACATTCAATAGTTATTATTAGGTGGCCAAGGAGGTGACTTTTGCTACTTGGAATGTTAAGGGGATCAGGAAAAAACCCAAACAATATCAGGTTCTTAAACATTTAAGCCTATTATGTTCTCAGATCACTTTCCTACAGGAATCCCATTTATTAGAAGCGGAAGCTTTACAGTTAAGGAGATAGCAGGTGGGGCTGGTTTATGATGCTCAGGGTTCCACTAACAGTTGTGGGGTCATGCTTATTATTAATAGGGGTATTCCCTTTGTTTCTACACAAGACATTAAAGACCCTGAGGGTAGGTTTATTCTAGTTAAAGGCACTCTGTGGTCAGTTCCATTTTTACTTGGTAGTATATATGGCCCTAATATGGATGATACAGGGTTTTTTATGAGACTCATAAACATTATCCTGCCATTGCTTCCCATTAGGAATATCTTGGTAGGTGACTTTAATCAAGTTGTAGATTCTAATCTCGACAGGTCAGGTAGTGGACCGGGAGTGGTCTGTCCGGGACAGAGGGCTTTTAAGGACTTATTGGATCGATGCGGGCTCTGTGATGTTTGGCACGTCCTATTTCCAGATTCTAGGGAGTTCACTTTCAGGTCAGTGGCGCACAGCTCGCAGTCCCGCATTGACTGCATTCTTATTGCTCAGGCTCTCCTACCGGGGGTCAAGACTTCCTCGATTCAACCTGATCATAAACTGGTGTTATGCAAATTGGCATTCCTTAATTTACTAAATAGGGAAACAAGATGGAAACTTAATGAACAACTTCTTAAAGATTCCAAGTATTGCAAGCTCATAAGGGAGCAAATTGAGTTCTTTTTCGTATCCAACCCCTTAGACAGTACAAAACTGGATATTTTATGGGGGGCCTTTAAGGCTTACATGAGAGGGATCCTTATTAGTATGGCGGTGAGCAGGAAAAGGGCAATGGAGAAAGAACTATTATCGTTATTGTCCCAAATTCGATCACTCGAAATTAATATTTTGGCTAGTGCCCCAGATGAAGACAAGAGGAAGCTCTTAGTGCTGAGAGACAGACATCTAGAGTTACTTTGGGAAAAAGCAGAATTAGCTATGATTTGTACTAGAGTCAGTTACACAGATCAGGGGGAGAGAAGGCGGGGCGCCTATTGACACTGCGTATCAAGCAACAAGAATCTGTGAGATTCATCCCTCCAATTAGGGCAATAGCTGATGGGTCTCTGAAAATATCTCCTACCGAGATAGTACAAGAATTTGCCCTATACTATGAAAAGCTGTACAGTGATATGGAGTACCCTCTCTGCCCTGGGAGCACGGAGAATTATCTGAGGGATTCCCATTTACCCTTCCTTTCAGTACAATACAAGGGTTTTTTGGTCTGTCCTATATCACAGGAGGAAATTGCTGAGGTTATTGGTGGATTACCCTCAGATAAAACCCCAGGCCCTCATGGATTCTCCTCCCTATTTTACAAAGTGTTTCAGGACCTTCTACTACTAGTACTTAACTGACTATTTCAATATATTCTAACCAGGGCAGAGGTAGATCCTCATTTCTTTGAGGCCTTGATTGTACTTCTCCCTAAACCAGATAAGGATCCTGAGCTTGTTCAAAGCTACAGACTTATACCTCTTTTAAACCAAGATATAAAAATCCTTTTGAAGATTCTAGCCAATAGGTTAACTGTAGTTCTTCCTAAGTTAATAGGTACGAACCAGGTTGGATTCATGAAAGGGCGCTCATCAGCTGATCATTTGCGTACACTATCTCATGTCTTCTCGGCTACTAGGGATGCTGAGTTCCCTGCAGGTCTGGTCTCCCTGGATGCCAAGAAGGCGTTTGATCATGTGAATTGGAATTTCCTGTTCAGAGCTTTGGAAGCTTTTCAATTTCCTCCTGTATTTATATCCTGGATTGCTGCATTATATAGAACCCCTACAGCAAGGATTTCGGGAAACGGGGCTTTCTCCAAACCCTTCTCACTTTATTCAGGGACTAGACAGGGTTGCCCCTTATCTCCTCTGTTATTTAATTTGTACCTGGAACCTCTCATCCAAAATATTCTTAATAATGCCTCTATACAAGGCATTTGGGTTGGATGTTATGAAATTAAAGTCACTGCATATGCGGATGACTTGTTGATACATCTATCCCATCTGGTATCTTCTGTACTGGCCTTATTGAATGAAATAGCAAGATTTAGTGACCTGTCCAATTACAAATTGAATGCCAGTAAATCCTTATTCTTTCCATTAAACCATAAGGTATTCAAGAATGATATTAGTCCCTTAGGTCTATGTTGGACTCCCAGGTCATTTAAATACTTGGGCATTAAACTATCCCGTAACCCCCTAACATGGTTTAAGGAAAATATTGAATCCCTCTCACAGCTTATTATCCATGATCTTGATAGGTGGTCCAAACTTCCCATATCACTATGGGGCTGGATCAACATAATCAAGATGAATATATTCCCTAGAATGTTTTACCCTTTATCTCTTCTCAATACCTTTATCCCATTACTCTGGTTCAAAAAATTACATGGTATATTCACTAGATTTATTTGGGCAGATAAATATCCCTGTTTGGCCTATTACAAATTGGCAGCTCCAAAATTTGAGGGGGGTTTGCGGATTCCCCATCTGGCTATATACTACTGGGCCAGTCATTTAGCAAAATGCTTGAGATTTATATCTCCTGGCCCAGAAAAGGAACAACCAGTTTGGCTTAGGATCAAACTGGATGTAATTAGATCTAAGAATGTGGACCCCCTAACCTTATTTTACCTTGAAATATCCCAGGTGCGTATGATTGAGGAATGCCCTGCAGTAGTTACTTCACTAAGGGTATATGCACAATTATGTTCATTTTTGCATTATACCCCTCTGTTAGATTTAGTTCAGTCTATTTGTAATTCCCCATCCTTCACTATTAATAAGAAGCAGATTCCCCGTAAATGGCTGCCCCAACTGGGAGATGGGAAATTACTTTCTTTGGTGGATGAAGGGGGGCAATGGCTGTCCATAGGAGATATTATTAAGAAATTTCTTATTCTGGTTCCCTCCCATTTCAAAGTTATGCAGTTAAGGCACTTACTCACAATAGTTCTTGGTAATACCCCCCCCGCCTGTCCCAGCCCTGATACCTGAGGTCTCCTCATTTATTAGTACTTCAGGTGTCATATCTAAATTATATCAGATTCTGTTTCCTAAAAGATATGGAGACTCATTTGGACCCACAAGATTCTGGAATTCGTTTTTTCCTCAGTATCATCTGGAGTGGCAATCTCTGTGGAGATCCTGCCATAAATACATTTCTTAAGACAGATTGTGTCTCATGCAATACATAACATGTATTGCTCTCCAGTAAAATTAAAGAAATGGGGTCTCTTGAATTCCAATACATGTATTAAGTGTTTGCGGGATAAAGGAACACTTCTTCACATGTTCTGGTCCTGTTCCAAAATTTCCCTCTTATGGGATTCAATCAAGACCTCCCTGGATCCCTTACTGGGCCTTCAGGATCATTTTACACCTGATATATGCCTTTTATGGGACCTGTCTTCTGTCAGTGTCAAAGTAAGAAAATTTCATATTTCTATGATTGCCCTATCTGTCAAGAAGCTTATTTTACGTCACTGGAAAGACAAGTCCACCCCAACTTTTCAAGAATGGGTGCACAAAATTCTTGCCAACCTCTGAACAGAAAAAGTGATTGCAAGTCTTCACAATAGACTGGCAGTATGTGTCAAAATATGGGATCCCCTTCACTCTTTAATTTTATTGGCTCAGTCGTAATCATATCATATTTTAAAATGCCCTATAGGTTCTTAGGGTATGAGCTCAGTACTTAGGGGATTTATGGAGTAGTTGCTGCTGTAAGGGAGGGAGGGATGGGAGGGTTGGGCAGTTATGTCCTTATAATTGGATGTATTGCATCTCATTCTCATTGTAACTGCCCTTTATAATGGAAAATGTATTAATAAAGTTTAAATTGAAAAAAAAAAAGATAGTGCATTCTCATGTCTGCCACACCCCTTAACAGTTCTACAGTTTAACAGTAACTTCAGTTGTCTGGACTGACTGGCTAATTGCCTTTTAGCAGTATTCAAGGAGTGTTTTGCACTTTACTATTACTGATTCATGTTGCTTTAATTACACCTAAGACATTATAATTCTTGTACAACATTTTGTTATAATTATTGTACCACATGTACATTTTTTGTTTCTGTCGATTTGTTTTACTCTTGTAACCCAACCCTCTACACTCCAGGTCACACATGGAAATACGCTTCGGCTCAGTGTGCCTTTCCTGGCCAACAGAAGTAAGTAAATAAATAAATGCACATTGTACATACTGTACATACATACATGTATACATGCATACATAAATACATTCATACATACATAAACACATAAATAAATAAATAAATACATACATATATATATACATGCATAAATACATATATACATACATGCATAAACACAAATAAATACATACATACATACATAAACACCTACATAAATACATACATACGTATAGTACATACATACATACATACAGTATGTAAACACCTAAATAAAATAATAAATAAAGTAGTAGCCCACAGTGGGAGTGGGCAGTTGAACTGATTTGATCACAAATTAACGTGCCCATTACAGACCAGCAAAAATGGCATCTGTTGGTACCACTGAAATTGTTACCATCTTGTTGCTACAGTTCCCATCACGCTAATGAGCTGGGCCGCATTTTTGCAACAGCAGACAGGCACTTCTTGATGGTGTGGCAAGTCATTATAATGATGATGGCACCATTGCATTGCCATGTGTGCTCTCAAGATGAGGATTATAAGCACTGAATGCATATGACTGGTGTCTCACAACTGTGGCACTAATGCCCCTTCCAGCAGCCCAGCCATAATGTGATAAATATAAACTGAGGCTGTTCTGGCCAAAGAATTAACTATTTTAGCATCATAGCCAATCCCCCAGCTATGCTACCCAATAAGGACCAGGAAAAATTTATCAAATGTCCGCCTACATTCATATGACTCTGGTTTTCAGAGTATATTTCTGCTCATTGTTGAATCTCTGCTGTTCAGTTTTAAATTACATTTCAATCCAGATTTGCAAAATGTCAGCATTTGTGCAAGTTGTTGAAGGGAATGATCCAATGTAGCACATAAGAAAAAAATCAATGGAACATTACAGTAAAAGTATTGTAATTCTACTAAACCTTATTGATTACTTTTCTCCATTCAGTACTAGTTCATACAATAAGTAAATACAACATATTTATTATAGAGAACTTACCCTACCAATCCAAAGGAAGAAACATTTATAAACAGTACTGTATCCCCATTCAGTATATTTTCTGGCATCACTGTTTTTAACTCACAGTAACAAATCTGAGAAAACTAAAAGCCTCAGGGTTGCACATTTCACAGGATACACTTTGGAGTCAGTTGCCATAGCAACAAGATACCATTAGTTTATATGGAGAATGCAGGGTAATTCTCCATATAGTGAGGGGGGAGATATGAAATACCATTTTTGTAACAGCATATCTCACATTAAATACAACTAATAGTTACAGTAAGGGTATGAGTGTTACTGTATCTGCCAGCAGGGAGTTCAACGCCATCTTTATTGCATGTGGAGTATTTTAAACTCTAAATTCAACATTTTAAACATTAAAATAAAGTCCTCAAAACAGTGTGATTCCACAGCTGGCAATGAAAGGGGCTAGATGGAAACACAAACACAATAGGCTCACGAGAGAGTCCATTTTTCACTCCTGTCGTAAGGATCCAAATACAGTGTAAAGCATGAAAGGTCTGCAAGGAGGAAGAGCAATGCTTGATGTAAAAGGTATAGCATTTAAGAATTACTGTTAAGTCTCCCTCTCTGCTTTGCCATGCTAGTCACTTTGGGCTCTATTCACCAATGGTCCTAGTACACACCTAGGGGTGATACTGGCAGTGCAAGTGAGTGCCATGTATCCAGCCCCCACGGAATTCATGGGGCCAGTATGCACATCCCTCTAGGCAGGCCCAGATGCTCCTTTTGTGGCTGTGTAGCTCTGTGCTGGGGCAGAAACTGCCGGGGTGATGGATGTGGACCAGACTAGGGGCTTCCAATTAGAAGCCTCAGCTGGGCCCTATAGGTGCCCCCCCCTCCACTGGTGCAGGACCCATAGAACATAGCAGCCACAACCCCAGTGGAGGTATCCAAATTGTAACATTTCTAAGGTCAGTGCCCTGCAGCCTGCCACCATTCCTAGCCCTCCATGGCATTGAAGGAGACTGAGGTTCATAACTGTATGATGCAGAAGGAGTTCCAGACAGAGGGTGCACAGCTATTATGGCAGCCCTCTGGCTGGTGTAATAGTAAGCGTCCCTGACACTGGCCCGGTAGAGCACAAATGATACTGTGCATACCACACACTTTTGGGACTCCACTGGCATGCCCACTTCCCACCCGCTGTCCAGACCAGCCCATGTAGTTGAGCAGGATTCACCATGCATGGTCCCAAGGAGGGATGGAGAGTGGGTGTGCACCATTAATGCAGCTGCACATGTCTGATGGACACCTGGGATGTACATATCCTGACCCTACATGCCTTGTGAAAGACATATAGGGAAGGGATACCATTAAATCATAGGGATCATTAAATTTATGACCCAGCATTTCTGTGGAGTTTCAAACTTAACTATCAGAAATTATTTAGAGTTAGTTGTACACTACCCATTAAGTTTTAGATAAAGACATCAACTGAAGTGATAACAAATCAGATAATACTCTGTTTATCCTGATTTACTCAGATTTAGTTTGATGTGATAGTAGTAAAGCATCTCATTTTGTGGAGCTATCTGCTGCATCTCCCCACCTCAAGCAGCCAAAAAGTCCTCCCTAACTCTTAAAACAAAGCTCTTTCAGTATCCCTCCCCCTCTGGCAGACCAGGAGGCTTTAGTTTAAAGTTGCTAACTGGCCACTATCAGACCCTGGGAGTGTATAGCCTTATTCCCACTGCTGGAGTTTGAAACCCTCATCTACTTGTCCATAAAATTTTAAAATGAAAGTAATATCTGGTCAGGCATACAAGATCACCTGCTTATTACCTGCTTGGTAGCAGGTTTGTGTTTTTACTCATTGCACTTGTCACCTGTCTGTATTTTTGGAATAAAACTTCAGCAGCAGCAATATCTGGATGTGTTTTTCATAATGGTGACAGTACAGTTCCCAATTAGAAGTGTAGCTTGTGTTCTTGTTTGCCTGTGTTACTATTAGAGGTCAGCTCCCCTTCATCATCATCATCATCAGCAGCACCCCTGATCCTGCACCAATGAGCGTGTGCTTTCTTGAACTGTAATATCTGGGCATCCTGCCATCTCTAACCCAGATATGCAAACCACCCCACCTTTTAAAGGGGGACTGTCAGCACCAAGGGCCCCACACATTTAAGTGTGGAGCTAGTTCCAAAGTGCACTTTGTGTGCAAAAAACATCTTGGTTTACTTATTGTTTACTGTAGTGTAGTAGGTTGCATCCCAGTAATTTTGTTTAGTTCTAGGCTGACATCTTGTGTTACTGCAAGTCCCAAAATCCCCTGCAGCTGACATAAGAGCAGTAGGCAACAGTGGGAGACTCAATTGTCTTCAGTGCATGTTAGCATTTATATGCACTCTGATCCTTTCTTTACTAGTCCAGCTGTCCTCCCTGGGCTAAATACAGTCACACAGAGGACTGCACTTAGACCCAGGAAAAAAGCAGAACTAGAAAACATCTGACTAATCCCTTTAAATAATTAGTCCCCTTGCCACATCACCATCTACTCTCAATCCAAACCATTTGTGGGGTGTTATACCTGTACATTAGTTCAGTCCATGCCTGTAGCTGAAAGTGTTTAAATCATACTGCTGTTCATAGTGCAACCTAACTGCTACAGGCTGGTGGATTCACTTATGTGTATATATTTGCAACCCCACCTCACCCAATAAACTCTAAATGCATACCCACTGCAACACTCCCAAACTCATCAGCATTACATTAGATGAAAAGTCCAGAGCATTAGTCATACCCTGGGTCACCTGCATGGCAGCATGTAACCATGTAATTAGGCCAGACTTATTTCTGCATCACAATCAATTTTTTGAAAGTTATTTCTGCTGCTAATACAGGCCAACCAAAAGGATTTAAAGAAAGCATTCCATCCTTTTTGAGAGCTACAGTATTAGGGAAAAAAATGATTTGATTCAACCTTGAGTAGTATGTTCTATACTGGGAAACAATGTCACATTGGTCTTTAGTGTTATAACAAAGAAGAATAGCATTGAATGACACAACAATATAAGCATAGCAGCCAAATAAGCAAAACAATTTATTGTAAAATATTGTCTATTCAGAGCATTTTTTTTCCTTTGTGAATCTGCAAGTCAACTTGGTTTCTAAGAGACTCTATAGATTAATATTCATAATCTGACAATATATGCAAAGCTTATTTATAATGAATAGTGTGACAGAGATGCTCTTGGACATAGAATAATTATGAGTTCACAAACCAAATTTTAAACATTGTTAAGGCAATTGGCATTTTCCTTTGTAGGCCAGCATGTTTGGATATGGTTCCAGTTAATCTGTGACACAAGTCTGGTTGGCAACTGTCACACAGTCTAGTTACCAGACTGGTTTATTAACCAAGTTACAGTATCTCCGCTTAGGTATGCTGTTCAGTTATACTGTATGTTGCACCTACTGTACATTTTTACTGTTGTTACCACATCAGGCTCTTTAAGGGTGGTTGTTTCTTGTCATACGCAGCTTTGACTTGTTGACTTCAAATTATTATCTTGATAGTTTTATATAATGTTCCCATGATTTATTTTTCTGTTAAAGGGACACTGTCACCCTGCTTGGCCTCAAAGTGTTACTAGTTTAAAAAACATGTGTCATGATTGTTCACATTCTGTAGAGACTGCTGAGGTAGCTAGCAGTTTGATTTGGATTCTTGTTTTCTTTTCAAAAGTGAAAAACACACTGCAGACCATACTGGTGTCATGACAGAAAAATCATGTTTGTTTACATTCCTTGATCAACTCCCACTGTATCTTTCCCAGACTTAGGAACACCCCCCAACACAGTCTAGCCACTCATTATGCAAATGGACTAGACAACACTATTGTATCATGAGGGGCTACACTGTTTGGGGTATTCCTAATGTTCAGGAAGTATACAGTAAGAGTAAGAAAGGGTTTCAAACAAAACAAGGTTGGGTATAACTTTGCATTAGCATGCATTTTAGTTCTAATAAGCAAGGAAGCAGATAAATCAGTCAGCAATATCAATGAATTTTAGAGAAGGTAAAAAATCATAAAATGTGTGGATTTAAATAGAAATAATATGATGCAAAAAAGGTTGATAGTGTCCCTTTAATCTTACCTGTACATTTTAATGCTATCTTAGCAAGTAGAATAATAATAAAAGATAAAAATATGAGTAAAATACAATAATAAAACATTTGGAAATGTGCCTGCTGGAAATTTGGAAGCTAACTGGGATAAAAAAGAAGTAAACCAAGATAGCTGCCTGTGATGTTATGTTGTGTTGTATTTTTATCTTTGGGTTATATGTTCCTTTCTCCCAAAATTTGAGAAACTGAGCACATATATCACATATCCGGACTTAACAAATGGCTTAAAAGAATTGATTTGGACTCACTGAAAAACCAAGCAACCATACTGAACTGAAGTTTAAGCTAGATGTTTAATGGTGTAAAATGATAACAATGGAACAAGCGAAAAAAGAACAAAGGAACCAGGATAGGAAAATCAAACCATAAAAAAGCAACTGCAAAAGCCAAACTTTGAAACACAAAACTGAGTAATCTATCACTTAGAATAATAATATCAATGCAAAGTGATTATAGTGAATAAATTCATGGCACACATGCCATCATACATCCTACCTCATAGCTCTAGTAATAGAAACAGTCACCATCTAGAAGGGGCAGAAAACTGGTCACCAAAACAGAAAAAAACATGTTGCCTAAGATGGACAAACTAAGATTGCTGCTTAAAGTAGTGAGCCCTAGTAAGAGCCAATCCAGCTGAAAATAATGGTATTGTGGTCAGTGAGAAATGTGCAAACTAGCAATTTTTACACTAACCACTGAGCCACCTAACTGCACTTTCTAATTGTTGTCATACACACACAGATACATATACATATATATGCATATGTATTCCAGTGCAACACAGAAGTGCACATATCTACACACATTTTTACAGATTAATAAAAAAGACATTGAGGGACTGTTTTCTTCTTTTCAGGCTCCGAGAGATATCAGAGGGTGGGGGATTGCCACTAGACACCTCAATTAAATCAGCAATGACATGCATAAGACTAAAACAGATCTAGGTAGAGGGGGAATGTTGACTAGCAATTTTTGCACTAACCACTGTGCCAGGTCAAGGTGGCAAAAAATGAAGTTAGAGGAGAAAGGCTCAGGGGAAATGTGAGAAATATTTTTTTTATGGAGAGGGTTGTGGACACCTGGAATAGCCTACTAGAGGGGGTGGTAGGGGCTAAAATGATCACAGAATTTAAGAAGGAGTGGGATAGACACAAGGGTATCTTGTAGGAAATGGAGGAGCTCCAAAGTTTAGTTTGGGCATGGGGCCTCACATTAGACAGAGATTAAAAGGGCAGACTGGGTGGTGATGTGACTACCATCCCCCCAGCCCTACCTCCCACTGAGCACCCACCACCCCACATTCCCAGACTGTCCCACATACCCTCACTCACCTGAACAGGTCCCAGTGTGAAGATGCACTCCCCCATCGAAGACACGTCTTGCTGCTGGAACTGGGGACTGCTATATGAGAAATAAGGTAAGTGTGTTTCAGTGTATTTCAATGCATTTTTAACTGCATTTACCTTATTTCTCATATAGCAGTCACCAGTTCCAGCAGCAAGACATGTCTTCCATGGGACAGTGGATCATCACACTGGGATCTTTTCAGATGAGTCAGGGTATGTGAGGAGGTCTGGTGAGTATGGTGTGGTGGGTATTCAGTGGGAGGTTGGGCTGGGGGTGCGGGGTTGCATCAGCAATGGACCTTTTTTACAGATTAAAAAAAGACATAGAGGGACCGTGTTCTTTTCAGGCTTCAAGGGATATCGGAGGGTGGGGCTGTTGCCACTAGACACCTCATTTAAATCAGTAATAACATGGATAAGGCTGAAGCAGATCTAGATAATGGGGGAATGCAGACTACCAATTTCTGCACTAACCACTGAGACACCTAACTGCACTTTCTAGTTGTTGTGATACACACACACAGACTAATACATAAACAGTGAAGCTCACCAAGATTAAACTGAATTCTGTAGCATGCTGCAGCAGAATTACTGTAGTAAACATTGTAATTTCAATGGGAATTAGTCCCTTTTGTCATGCAGGAAACTGTGGCACTGTGCTTCATCCTGGCAGTGTCACAGTTTCCTGCATGACAATAGGGTCTAATTCCCATTGGAATTACATTGTTTACTGGAGTAACTCTGCTGCAGCATGCTGCAGAATGCTGCAGAATTGGGTTTAATTCTGGCGAACTTCACTGTACACATTTATGCATATATATTTCATATATATTCCAGTATAACATACAGTACAAGTCACATTAAACTGTCCCTCCAACTCACTGGTTTAGCCTTTTTCAATGAGTTGCTTAATGTGTGCACTGCTCACCCGCAATGAATTAATAAAAGTTTCCTAATGATTTGTTTCTGGCTGCTATTCAGTTTCTGCTTACTGTACTTTGTAGCTCTCTGGAAGCTTTTATCATGCAGTGCATAAGCAGTGCACACATTAAAGGGAAACTGTCAGCCTTCAGCAGCTATACTGAACTTGTGTGAACAGTGTGCCTGTAATAACATCTGTGGCAAAATAAACTATTCACATGCCCCAGTATGAGTACAAGGAAGATCTATTACCTAAATTATAAAAATATATACTTTAGCTCAGACTAAGCACATTACCTTAATGTTTGGACAATCTTCCGACACCAAATGCCTATTCTCAATGTGAACATGCATTGCAAGTGTGTGAATTTCCTGAACTAGTGCAAGTGATAGTTGGGGCTAAAAGTACATGATCTTCTGAAAATGTAGATCTTTGTAAGAATAATGAAGAGCATTGCAAGTCTTACTTTTATCACTTTGAAAAACAGGACCATGATCCTGAGCAGGCATGTCATGTCCATGTCAATGGACATGCTCAGGATCACGGTCTTGTTTTTCAAAGTGGTAAAAGTAAGACCTGCAATACTCTTTTTTTATTCTTACAAAGATTTTTGTCTATCCCAAAACAATATCTAACAGCATTTGGCTAGTGGGGCTGGTGCCAGTTTTGACCCCTGTCCCTGAATATCCACATGCGATCACACAGATGACAGTACAGGAACAGACAGTCAGGACCACCCTCACAGTATACACACACACACACACACACACACACACACACACACACACACACACACACATCAGAATAGGAAACATATATAATGAGAAAGAAATGTACAAACATACTTGTACTGCAGCACAAGATGAAAGCATATAAAAACACAGCCCCTAATAAACTAATATGAAGCACCATCAAATTATGGTAACAATGGACACGCATGGGCACCTCTGCAGGCCCTCTCCCCACACATACACACACAATAAACAGTATGACTTGATAAAGTTCAGAACTGTTGAGTGCAAAGACATGTTAAAACATATAGATATACAATTTGTGACACAGCATAGGTCAATGAGTTGCTATACAATATAATGGGGGGATATCACAGAGATATGAAGGACTGGAGTAATCTTTGTGTTGCTAAATAAAATAGACAATGTCCCCTAGATTACAGATAAAGCAATGATTAGGTATTAATATTTAAAAATACTTACCAGTCCAAGATAAGTCTCCGATTTGTGTCATCTGAATCAGAACTGTCAGTTTCTATGTCAGAATCAGATGCAGCTTGTGCCCCTTCACACTGATTAACACTGGATATTGTGAGCTCAAATTGGTAAGGTTGGATGCTAATATCAAGGTTTAAATGTATGTCCTCAACGTTTTTATATTCATCTACCTCAAACATGATGAATAATGAACACAGGCACAGTAAATATTGAAATCCAAAGGTAAAAAAGCACACTCCTTGTAAAACAGCTAGCTTAGCTGATCTGAACTTTCAGGAAGAAGGCACATAACCAGCACAGACTAGCAAACTCATTTTCAGTACTTGAACAACAGAATTTCAGAATTTCAACCGCGTTGTAAGTTTTAAGATGAAAAAGTGTATATGAACAGTCAATTTCAAACCTCCACTTGAAAAAAAAAATATCTGTAACTTAAATGAACTCTGTTTAGGGGTCATTTAACTAATCTTCAGTGAGAGTTGTAACATCAGATGATTAACTACTTAAACATTCCATTCTGTGACATTTGACTTACTCAGTGCTATAGTCCCAGGGAGGATCAGTACTACTGTTCGACTCTCGACTCACCGACACATCAGTCACTGACACCATCTAACCAAATCTGTCAATTCACCGAATTCCTATTTACCACCAATCAAAACACCGAAACAACTAGCAAGTAGCAAGATAATTAAACAAACTTAACAGGCAAGTCGCAACTGTGCTTTGAGTCAAGTTAGTGAATTCATGAAGCAACTTGCAAGTAGCAAGAGAATTAAAGAACCAACACGCAAGTCGCAACTGTGCTTTGAGTCAATTTGGTGAATTCAAGAAAGTGAAAGGTTATCATGCCCCCTCTGTGGGGGAACCACATTACATGGCTTGGCCATTGCCATTGTCTGAAGCCTCTGCCTCAAAATGACCACTAAGTAATTTGAATGCACACTAGATGGTGCTCGTGGTGAACATGACTGTTTTGCTAGCTTACAGCTTCTCCTTACTAATATGTCAAACAGGTAATTGTGCAACTAGCAACTGGCATATCGAAAAGCACAAATCGCAAAACGCAACTTAACTAAAGGAAATTGTGCAAATAGCAACTGGCACATTGCAAATGGGTGTTTACTCACCTGGTAAAGGTGATTGTGTTGGTTGGCATCCATGGCACTCCAGACATTACCTCATGGGTTTTAGCCCACCTGATAGGCTAGTGATGCACATGACCCAGATCAAATTTCTAGCATATCCAGGTCCCAGAAACCCCTGCTCTCCAGTTCGAATCTTCTATAGCTGAAATTAAGGTTAATTAGTACAAGAGAAAAAACATACAGTGCAGACACAACCAAGTGAAGGCAATAAGAGAAATGATCAGAGACAAAAAGGGATGCAGACTACGATGTAGTATCAGTGGCCCATATGCCGAGTCTTTATTCTTCTCCTACTATTTACAGTCTAATCTCGGTCCTGAAGGTCCGACTAGTAGTTTATCATTAAGAAACAATCATTGATGTCTATCCCCTCGTAGGCCTACCATGGGTGAAGATCTCCTAGTTCAGTCCTGGTCACTCTGAGCACTCTGAAGGGAGGGCCTTGGAGTGCCATGGATGCTAACCAACACAATCACCTTTACCAGGTGAGTAAACACCCGTTGTGATTGGCTGGCATCCATGGCACTCCAGACATTACCTCATGGTTAGATAAGAAGCAGTGTAGTACCCAAGGGGGGGAAACAGAGTGGTCTAAGAGTGAGGGGTTGAGGATGCTGCTGCCAGGACCTGAGTGGTGAATGTGGGCCGTATGGCTTGTAACTGTTCCAGCCTGTAGTGTCTGGTGAACGTGTGGAGGGAACTCCATGTGGCTGCCCTACATATGTCCTCTGAGGACACGTTGGCTCTCTCTGCCTAAGAAGTGGCGATCGCTCTGGTGGAGTGAGCCTTGATCCCCTGGAGTGGAGTCATCTGGTTTGCTATGTAGGCATTCTGGACGACTTTCCTTAGCCACCCGGCAATGGTGGCCTTGGAGGTGGCTCTACCTTGCCTCTGTCCCTTCGATATGATGAACAATCTTTCTGTTTTGCATATGGGACAAGTTCTGGCTAAGTACACAGAGAGGGTGGATCCGACGTCGAGATAATGTGGGACCACACTGGTGCCCTGCTGGAGCCCTTTCGGGAAGGTGGGTAGTTCAATGGGTTGCTCTCTGTGAAAGCCGGTGGATACATTTGGCTGGAATGCTGGAACTGTTCTCAGACAGACCTCTAGCGGGGTGAACACTGTATAAGGTTCTGCGCAGGATAGGGGCCCCAAGTTCTCCGATCCTTCTAGCCAAGCAGATTGCCACCAAGAAGCATGTCTTGAGGCCGACCCAGAACAGATCCGTCTCGAGGAGGGGTTTGTAAGGAGCCAAGTTGAGGGACTCTAGGACTAGTGGGAGGTCTCACGGGGCGATGGTCGGTCGAGTCCTCGGTCGGAGGGTCTCTACTGCCCTTAGGAAATGTATGGCATCAGGGTGACCTCCTGGGGTGCATCCCCCGATGAGGCCCGTAGCCAACCCTATGGCTGATAGTTGCACCCTGAGGGAAGAGTGTGCTAGTCCCTTGTCCACTCCCTGTTGGAGAAACAGTAGGATGGTAGCCATGTTGGTCTGCTCAGGAACCTTGCCCCATTCCAGGCACCACCAAGAGAAAATAGACCATTGTCTCCTGTATGTGGAAGTGGTGGAAGACCGTCTGGACTAGAGTAGGGTGCTGATGACAGAGTCATGATAGCCCTCTGCCCTCAGTCTCCTCCTCTCAGGAGCCAGGCCATGATCTTCAGAGTCTGTGGGGTCAGGTGGAGTACTGGCCCCTGTGAGAGCATGTCTGTTCGGTAGGGTATCCTGAAGCTGGCTAGTGACATCTCTCGGACCGCTGTGAACCATGACCTGCATGGCCAGTATGGGGCCACCAAGATAACTGTGTGACGTGACTCCCATACTTTGGATAGGACCTGTGGGATCAGGGGGAGTGGTGGGAAGACATAAGCATGCCTCCGCCTCCATGGTTGTGACAGGGCATCCGTTCCCTGGGAGAGACTGTCCCTGAACCGTGAGTAGTAATCTCTGACCTGAGCATTCTCCCGTGTCGCCATGAGCTCTATGGTCACGGGCCCCCATGTCACTTGGATCATCTGAAATAGCTCCGGGTGTAACCACCATTCCCCCGGGTGTACCTGTTGCCTGCTGAGCCAGTCTGCACGGATGTTCAGCTTTCCTGCCAGGTGAACCGCGCCCAGGTGTCTGAGGGTGGCTTGGGCCCAGTTGAGGACTGCCATCGCCTCCCTCAGCATGGCCCTGCTCCTGGTCCCGCCTTGCTTTGCTATGTAGGCCACAGTGACCCGATTGTCAGACCAGATCAGGACCGACTGACCGTGCACCTGGTGCTTGAATGCCTTTAGGGCATGAAACACGGCTCTCATCTCCAGGATGTTGATGGAGAGCTCCGACTCCACTGGTGACCATAGGCCCTGGGCCGTTGTGTCTCCCAGGAAAGCTCCCCAGCTGGAGAGGCTCGTGTCCGTTTCTATGACAATTGAGTGAAAGGCCTCCAGTGGGACTCCCTTGGTCAAGTTCACCTCCACCGTCCACCATGCCAAGGAGAGTGTCACTGCATGGGGTAGTGGTACCATGACCTGTAGGTTGTGTTCGCTCGGTGCCCCCCCGAGTCAGGACGTAAGTTTGGAGTGGGCGCATGTGCCACCTGGCCCAGGGCACGAGGTCTATGCATGAAGCCATGCAGCCCAACAACTGGGCTATCCTTCCCATCGTTGTGTGGCGGCGGGCCTTCATCTGACGGGCCAGGTCTATCAAGTTGTGAATTCTCGAGGAGGACGGTTTTGCCCATCCCTGAGCCGAGTTGATGAGTGCTCCCAGATGCTCAATCTGCTGTGTGGGGGCGAGGTGGCTCTTTTCTTGATTTACCACCCAGCCGTGGTCTTCGAGTGCCTGTAAGGTGGATTCCGTGTGTATCCATGCCTGATTCTCGGACCGGGCCCGGATGAGCCAGTCATCCAGGTATGGGATGATGTCCAGTCCCTGTTCCCTGAGTCTGGCCACCAAGGTTATAGCGACCTTGGTAAAGACTCTCGGGGCTGAGGAGAGGCCAAACGGCAAGGCCTGGTACTGGAAGTGGTGACCTAGGATGTGAAAACGGAGGAATTGTCTGTGTTTCTGAATGATGGGAATATGGAGGTATGCGTCCTTTAGATCTATGGACGTCAGGAAATCGCCTACCTGAACACAGCGTAGAGTGGATCGGATGGTCTCCATTTTGAAACGGTGAGAGACCACGTGGCGGTTTAGGTGTTTCAGGTCCAGGATAGGCCAGAGCTTCCCTGATTTCTTGGGCACCAGGAAGAATATGGAGTAAACCCCAGATTCTGTTCCGGCGCTGGTACGGGTTGAATGGCCCTGTTCTGAACCAGTTCTGACAAGATTTGTTGAACCTGATGCGGAGATGCCTTTCTCCTGGCTATGGGGGAGGATACAAATCTTTGGGGAATGTGGGCGTGGGATAGCTCTATGGAGTATCCCTTGGTTACCACGTCTTGGACCCACCTGTCCGATGTTGTGTGGAGCCAGCGGTGGGTGAATAGAGTTAGTCTTTGTCCCACTGGTGGGTAAAGGTCCTGGTCTTGTAATGTCAGGAGGGGGTAGTCACTGTTGCTTTCCCCTATAGCCTCTACCTCATCCTCCGGCTCTTTGTCCCCGGGTTCTGAAGGAGGAGGACTGATAGTTCTGAGAGTACAGGCTACGGAAGCTGTGAGAGGTGCTTCTGCTTCAAAAGGAGTGGCCCTGTTGTTGTGTGTCCCTGCCGGGTTGGTATGGTTTGTTCCCCCCCCGAAACCTCTGCCTCGAGGAGGGGAGGTAGGAGTACCTGGACTTATTCTTGAGAAGGTCTCTGCCCTCCTCCTTTTGCTTCAAATAATCCTGCAGACCCTCCCCGAAAACATGTTTTCCCCGTAGTGGTAAGTTTTGTAGCAAGGTTTTTGACTCATTGTCTGCATCCCACAGTTTCAGCCACAGTGCCCTTTGAGCACGGTTGTTGATGACGGTAGCCCTGGCATGAAGGTGCAAGGTGTCTACTGCCATGTCGGCTAGGTATTTAGCTGCATCTAAAGTACATTCCAATGGTTCTGCCTCCCTGGACTTGGGGATGGCCTGCTCCTGGAGCTCCTTGAGCCAGCGGATCTGTGCTCGAGCTGTATAGATGGCTCTGGTGGTTGCCTTAGCGGCGGTGCCCTCGATCTCGAAAGCCCTTTTGAGCATATCTTCTACCTTCTTGTCTGTCAGGTCCTTGAGGGCTATTGTACCGCATGGCAGTACAGTCTTTTTGCTAAGAGCCGCCACCTGGGGGTCAATGGTGGGGGCCTTACACCCGACATCTGATTTTTCCCCTTGGACTGGGTACATTCTGTCTGGATTCTTACGGTTTGACATTCTGCCCGGTTCAGGGGATTGCCACTCTTTACTGAAGATGTCCTCGATCGCAGGGCATATTGGGAAGGTCTCTGTGGTCGGCAGTCTCAGTTGAATCATGGGGTTGAGCTTTGACTTGGGCCTTCTTTCTTCAGTGTCGAACCCCATGGTGGCCTTGATGATCTTCATGAGCCCTGGGATCGTGTCAAAGGAGCATAATTTTGATGTCAGAGAAGGTGTTGCTTGAAGATCCATATCCTCTTCATCTGATTCCGCCTCATCCTCTGCCTCTGCATTGTCTTTCTCCCTGTCCTCGTGCGCGTCGTCGCATGGGACGTCTGGGAGGGTGTCCTCAGGGTTCGGAAGTTCCTCCGGTTGCCCCCCCACCTTGTCGGGTTCCGGACGCGGTGGTTTTGCCCTGTGTTGAGTGAGGGATTCCAGCTTTTCCATGATCTTGAGCATAAAGTTCTGCTGGCTCTCCATCATGGCAACCACGGCCTGCTGGTTTTGGATTAGGAGGGAGCCTGGGTCCATCCACGTAGGGTTGCTGGGCCCCGGGTTGCTGGGGCCCATGGGCGGTGTTTGCTCCAGGGAGGTATCGTCATCGTCAAGAAGGCAGGCCACGCAGAGGGGACCCAGAGTCTGGGGCAGAAGGGTAGCACTGCACGAGGAGCATTTCTTTGCTTTCACCATCTGGGGAAGAGAGAAAGGCATACCTTAGAATGGAACTATACACGATGCCCAGGAGGCGATTCCTTTACCCCCCAGCACGAATGAGGGAGGTCTGCCTAACCTGAGACTGTATGCAGGTTGCGGGGGTGCTATGGGAGGACCCCCGCAATGAGGACCATGAAGGGAGAAGGCCTGGTGGTCAGTGGTCTGGTCCCATGGCTCGCTATGGGAGGGAGCCGTCGCGTGACCGGGAGGGAGTCCAGGGAGGAAGACTACCTTCTCGGGTCACTGTGGGAGGGACCCAAGTGGTAGTGGGCAAGAATAAGACCCAGAAGGTAGAACCGGGTAGTCTCTGTCATGGGGGGGCCCCACCGGAAGGTCGCTATGGGAGGGACCCTTCGGGGGGGACCCCCAGGCATCAGCTGTTGTCCCAGCCGATCTTCCCCCTTTTCCTTTTTTTTTTTAATCCTGTTGCCCCGAATGTCCCTGTAGCTCGTGGCCTCACGCCGTGCCCCCCGCCATCCAGAAGAGTGTCCCTCCCCCCACCTCCATCCGTGGAGGCGGGCATCATTAAAGGCCCGAAGGCACCCTGGCCTCCGATTTTATTCCCCATTCACTTTCTTCCTGGGAAAGAGGGGACAGTGGATGGTTCCAGCGGTCTCCCCACCCCTCTAGAAGAGGCTGGGGAGGAGACAACGCCCCAGAGAAGGCTGTTCGGCGTGGAGAGGAGGCATGCTGTCCCTGAAGGTGAGTGCCGGAGGCGCTTTCTTCCTCCTTCCTGGGCCTTGAGAAAAACCTCTCCCCACTCCAGGCTAGGCCGCAAGGACGACAGAGGAAGACAGACGTCCTCAACACGAGCAGCGGCCTAGCGGGGGGGGAGGAGGAGATGCTGTCACAGGGGAGGAGCTTCCCCGAGTGCTGCCAAGCAAGGAGAGTGACTTGGGCCACAGTAGGTCCAAACAGAGGCCTACCGAAGGACACGCCCGTGGAGCGAGGAGGCGCAGGTGACTGGGTCCAGTGTTGCGAGGCATGGGAGGGGTGGGCGAATCGAGCCTCTGAGAGGGGCCGAGGCCAGAAGAGGCAGAGGAGAGGAGGGAGAAAGGGGGAGAAGGAGCGAGAGGCCACGCGGCCGTCGCGTGGCCAGGACAGGCCCGCCAGCCCGTGGCACTATCGGGCCCAGAACTCTCCGCTAACCATGAGGACATCACGGAAACGCCAAAGCACCAGGCCAGAGGTCGCTGGGGGGGACGCGCAGACAGGGTAGCATACCGCGCCACGCGGTGCTACATAGGTGGCCTGCCCATAACCAAAACGAGGAGCACATAACTTTATACTGTTTCCACAGAGGCTTTCACCATCCATATTACTATAACAGAAACAAACTGCAATCATTTTCAGGATACAGCCCAAGGGCTGAACAAGGAAAAAACACATGAGCTAGCTAACACTGAGGCAGAGGGCTAGCTTAGACTAGGTATATTTCTGGTAAATTCTAGCAACTTTGCAAAGTTCCAAACTGTAACTGCATACATTGTGCCTCTTTCTTTTGATTTAGCCTGATTAAAAATTATATATCCTTGGATTCAAGGTCTTACCTTATAGGAGCAGACAGGGATTCCTGGTGTGCTTGTTGCCTGATCAGATGCACAATTCGAAACTGGAGAGCAGGGGTTTCTGGGACCTGGATATGCTAGAAATTTGATCTGGGTCATGTGCATCACTAGCCTATCAGGTGGGCTAAAACCCATGAGGTAATGTCTGAAGTGCCATGGACGCCAACCAATCACAATCACAACTGAGTCGGTGTTTTGAGTGTTGTGCAATTAAACGAGGCAGTCATTCAGAACTTGACAAATCGGATATGGCAAAATAGTAGCCAGTGGATTGAGGGTCGACGAAATGTACCTAATCCATCCCAGGGTTGTCTGCTTATCTCCTTTTATAGCTAGGAAAGGCTGACTGAGCTGACATGCTTATGAGCTATGAACCTTTTTTGAAAGACAGTTCTACCCAGATTAATGCTTAGCACACTAAATAGTGCTTTGAAGCAATGTTCAGCTGAATGAAAGTGGAGCAATACCGCAAAACCGCAAACTTTATCTAGTCCGTTAGGAATCAGGAGAGCACCCTTTTCTACTGTAATAGCAAAATGCCCGCAGGACTCTGTCCACTTCAGCCGTAAAAATGGATATACAGTACTTTGTATAAAAGAATCATGGATTGATATTAAATTGTGAAATATAAGTTACCTGAAACAAGGTTTATGTCCAGGACAGAAACAAGAATGGAGGAGCCGGTGGCTCTATATTGCATATCAAGTTCAACTTCCAACAGAAAGATAAACTTACTAAGCTGGGTACTGGTTTAAAATGTATATCAGCAGACATTTTCTTCAAAATAAGTAGCACTGTGACAAGAGATATTGCATATTTATAATTCACTGGCATGGTTGCTGCAAAGTGGGGGAACTAAGCACTTTGTGAAGCTTTGGGAAGTTCTCCAACCTTGCAACAACTTTGCAAGTGATTTTTTAAAGGTTAAAAAACAAGAACCCCCACCCTCACCCTTTAGGTCATAATCACCCACATCCCTTCCATCATGCCACATGGTTCAGAATAACATTCCCTTATCCATTTCCCTGCTAAGCCCTTCCCTCTCAATTCCTTTTAGCATCACAGCCCTGACAAACTTGACCCCAAGCTCTGACACTAATCTGCTCCCACCATTGCTTTTCCACTCATTTCTCTGCTAAACAATTGCTTTTACCTTGAGTTGGTCCCTCATGTCTGGAAACAAGCTTAAGTTCTCTCCCTCTAAAAAGGGATGACTGCTCTTCACTGGGGAACTACAATTAGTGGTCAGATCTTTCCAGATATTTCATGATACTTGGTACAATACTTGGCTTGAAGACAGGAGAAGGCTAACTGCCCATCTGGCCTGTCTCCCACAATAGTGGGGCCATCACGCTACTTTTTTAGCCAGAAGGAACTTGTGCAGCTTGTTTTTAAATGAGTTTATGGTCATTTGCTTAATTACTTCCTCAGGGAGATTGTTCCACATGAGAGATGCTCCATAAGTGAAGTACCCTCTTCTGCTGTTTTATTTTTAGATGTTTTGAGGTAAAGCTGCTTTTTGTGGCTTCACAGGTCTACCTCTCTGTTGTTATATCTTAAACCAGGTCCTTCCATTAAGTTCCTATCACTGGTGATTTTAAAAATCATTAGCATGTCTCCCCTCTCTCTTCTCTGCTGCAAAGTATATAGGCCCAGTTTCTCAATTCATTGTTCATATGGCTTATTACCTAGTGAATTAATCAGTTCAGTAGCTCTATGCTGCACCTGCTCTATTTTGTGTACATCCTTCTTTAAGTATGGACTCCATACTGGGGAACAGTAGTTGAGGTGGGGCCGAACATATGTCTTACATAGGGGCAAAATACAGGTTTTATTTCTGGACACAGAAGTTTTCCTTATACACTGCAGGATCCTGTTAGCTGTTCCCACTACTCTGTTATGGTACTCACTGAGGTTTAGATCCCTTTGAATATATAGTCCCAGGTACATAGATACATAGACAATGTCAGCAGATAAGGGCCTGTGTCCCACCCAGTCTGCCCAGGGCTTTTTTTCTTTCAACTTTGCCCAGTTTGTGTCCATTTAGGTAGTAGTCTTTGCACCTCTTTCTTCTCCAAAAGTGCAGTACTACACATTTTTCTTTATTAAATTGCATCTCATTTTTTTGCCCATTTTTATATTGAATGGAGGTCCTGAGTTAATAAGGCAAACTGTGCTTCAGTATGAACTACTGCTCCTAACTTGGAGCCATCAGCAAACTTGATACTGCAATTTTTCACATTTTCATTCATGCCTGAGATAAAAAAGCTGAAAAATACAGGGCCCAGAACCAAGCCCTGTGGCACTCTGCTGGTCACTCTGCCAGGGCTTGAAAGGTATCCTCTAACCCTTACCCTCTGCATCCTATCCTTTAACCAAGCAGCGATCCATGTTATAATTTTTATATCTATTCTCTTACTAAGTAGTTTACCCTATAGAATGGCATGAGGAACTATATCAATTGCCTTCTGTAGGTCCAGATATATCACATCCGCTGGCTGTTCCCACTAAGGGTCTGACTAACCTTTTTATAGAAATTTGAAAGATATTTCTAAAGAGACCTTACAGTGGTAAACTAGAGACAGGCAAGGAATTTCTCTAGAGGTATCAGAGAAATGTCAGAAAATATCAAACTATGTCAATTGTTGCAACTGTACCGGACCATTTCTCTCTCCTCTACCCTGGCCAAACTTCAGAAGCACACCCAGCTCTCTGTCCTAGACAGCTCTTCTTTCTTTCCCCTTTTTTAATCTGGTTTTGGAAGACCCACCTATTAGTCTCCTCCCTTCTCCCTCCTCCATGTCATTGACTCTGTATTAAAGGGATGGACCAGAGACAGATTACTGTGACCAACTTAATTGACCTTGCTAAGGCCTTTCATATGGTGGCCCATTCATCTTACTGGACAAGTTAGTTGTGCAGGACTATCTTCCCTGGTGGTCACTTGGTTCCACTCCTACCTCTCCAGTTGTCAACAGTTGGTCCATATTGCTGATGCTTTAACCTCTTCCCTACCAATCAGTTCTAGTGTCCCCCAGGACCCATTCTGGGCCCCATCCTCTTCTCCATTTTCCTAAATGACATCCCTTTAGTTTTTGCCCCTGCACACATACATATATATGTTGATGACTTGGTACACATTATCATGGGTGCCTCAGTCTCTGAGTTGTAATCATTGCTATAGCATGACTTCAACAATGTTCAAGACTAGTTACACTCAAACCAGTTGTCTCTTAATGCCAAGACAACTGTGGTTGTGTTGGTTGGTACAAAGCAGAAGCTAGCCAGGCTCAATTTCTCCCCTACCTTTAATACTCTTGATGACATTCCCTTGATGAAGTCATTCACTTCTTGTACCTTGTAGGGTGGTTGGACTGAAACTGAGCTTGTTCCCCCACATTGAAACTGTTCACAAATAACTTTGCCCTAAACTTAGCTTGCTATAGCATGACAAGCCCTACCTCCCACTCCTGGTTTCTATGAGATTGTTCTCAAGATTGTCTTACCGGTGTTTTATTATGTAAATGTCATCTACAGGACTGCCTCCAAGGCCTCTTTAGCCAGACTGGACCTTCTCTTCTATTTCTTCTGTAACTTCGCCTCTAATTCTCAACCTTTCACTAATCACTGTTCCCTTTTTGTGAACCTCTGCTTCTGTTCCCTCATATCTCAGTGCCTTCCTCGCTGTTCCTCTCCTCTTTCAGTTTTGGTGCTCCTCCCCCCCAACCATGCCCCTCTCCTAAGCCCTTCAAGCCCATCTTCTTACATTCTCCACTTCTCTGATGCATGTTCCATCTTGACCAACTCAGCTGCAAAACCATCATAGGGCAATTTGCATTCCCTGTCCATTTTTCCAGTCTCTGGAACAGCCTTCCTTTTTATATCTGCCTATCTCTGTCATATGTCTTCTTAAAACAGCTCTTCAAAACAAGTTTTTCACCTTCCTCCACCTGACTTTAACCCATTTCTCCCTTAGCATTGTCCTCTTTGTGCCACTATACTGCCCTAATGCAGCTTTTTGCACAGTTTGACCCAGCCACCTTAAATACATCAGCATGCCCATTAATCAGTTTGTTAACCACTGTATATTGTATTTTGGCACATGATGCTCCATGATTTTGTATTTCTGCACAGTACCCCTTTGCACAGTTCTAGTCACAGTATTGCATATTGAACCAACTGTCTTAATGGCTGCATTTTAAAATTGCCTTTTTATTTTATTCCTAATCTGTTTTGTAATTTGCATTGTTTCCATTGCACAGCTTTGTTTTCCACTATATGTTTTTTGCACAGTCTGCTTTATGATTCTGTACTTCTGCACACTACTGTATATCACTCTAGAGCCAGTGTATTGTACAGTATCTTGAACAGACTGATCCATATGTATTTTTTTTTATATTGTGTTTTTGCCCCTTCATAGCCCTCCTCTGTGTCACACCTAAAATTGAATATTGGCTCAGCATGCATTTCCTGGTCACCAACTAAAAAAAATAATTATGAAGCACTGCAAGATTCTCCAGCAGTCAGGGAACAGAATGACAGTACCTCCTGTTCAGTATACAGATACTGCTTGTGTACACTGTTCCCTGTTCCCAGTCATCTCTCACACAATAGACTGCCACTTAGCTTGCTCTGCAACAAGTATCACAATTTATCTCCTAGTTACCTCCAATAACAGTTTGTATTCTAGTTTGCTAAACAGTTTCGAAATAAAAAAAGAATGACCCCAAAAATGTTTTCAGCAGTGAACTTTCATCAACTGCCATAATGTGCATTTAGAGTGCCTGGAGCTATACCTTCACTTGCTGTAAGTGGGGGAAGAAATCTGCCTTTAGAGTGCATGGAGCTATACCATCATGTGCTGTAAGGGGGGAAGAACCCTATAAAAAATAAAAAAAACTTTGCTGACACTACTTCAGTGTCTTTTTTTTGTAAAAATAAAAATCTTGGAGTTTATAATATATAGTTGGGGGTGTTTCTTACAGCATAAGAACATTATTTCATGCTTTCCAGGCTCACAGAACTGTTAAGTTTCACTTTGCAGTCCTTTTGCCCAAACAGCAGAAGATAATATTCATGCACTGTACACATGTTAAGCTCTAAGATTGTTGACACAGTAAAGTTGCATTCTAGTATAGAATTCTGTGGTTGAAAGGGACATACACTATATCATAGAGTTCTAAAATGATACTTGTCATGAGTACATAAATCAAAAATACTAAGCTAACTAAGAGATGAGTAAAGAATGAACAATACCATCATTTGAAGCAGCACTTGAAAAGCACCTTCTATAGGGAACAAGACAGCAAGTGAACACACTAAATCCTCTGTTAAAACAGATCAAATAGACTTCTGATGTTTTCTTTTTACAAATGCCTGGTACTGTACCTCTCTGGCCACAACCTGGACCTCTCTTTCTCTCTCTCTCTCAGTAGCTGGCTATTCAAGCAAGGCTTTTTTGGCACTGGCGTGAAAAACAGTTTCTAAATGCATTGTTGCAGACAGTTAAACTGCTTCAAAGAAGTGGTATACGTAACTTGCCTTTGTACCTGCTCTGAGACACTAGCTGTCAGAACACTTAAAGCACACATGATGAGAGAGACACACAAGCTGAAAAAATAGTGCTGGAATTGGTCTACTGAATAGAGAGAGAGAGGAGTATCTCATTCAACTGGCGTAGTGATTTGGAGTTGTGGAAGGATATACTGAAAACTCTTAATTTGTGCTTTGGTATCCAATTTTTACAGCTACAGCAAGATGGCTGCAGGCTCTGCCCACTACAGCCATAACAAAGGGATTCACAGGGTTAGTGCAGTTCTCCTTGAACTACTGTGCCTTGCATTGCTACAGTCGAAGAAAAATAAATATATTTGTTCTTCTGCCATCAACTGCATTGGAAACCTAAGTTAAACCTTACATTGTTGTCTGCAGAATGTCATAGCCTTTTATATGGCTTTTGCCATTTTTTGCAAAGCTGAAATCTTGTTTTGTGAAAAACAATGTAAATTAAACTATTTAACTTTCATTTGAAAAATCACAGTTTTGATATACTGTAGTTCTGCTCCAAACATCAACATTCTTATATGGATCACTTCAATAATGGTGATTCTTCCTTTTAACAGTACTGATCAGAATTCTGCTGAGAATCCATCAGAAATGTGCCAACTTTGGGCATATCTATGGGGGAATTAGTAGTAGATTGCCTGTGCCATTTTTTATTTCTTACTTCAGAGGACCACTGGCTCCTATATGTTGGATACTAAGTAAATAGGGGAATGAATAGGAACATAGGGGAATGGTTAATATGGGGTTGGTACAGTAGTACTGCTGTGATGGTTGAAACAGATGATGGTGTGGAAGGTTAGGTACTGAAGCAGTCTGAGGAGAGGTAAGATGTAGATGTTTGTGTAACAAAAATTGTAACTTTGATGCATGCTTCCTCTGTCCTTGCAAAGGGACTACCACCTTTTTGGGGTGCTGTGAAAACACAAAATCCTCTTGAGGAGGCCGTTATCCCATTCAGTATGTGCCACAATGGCAAGATCCCATTAGACCAAATGTACCTTACAGAAGACGGTCCAATCTGTAAGGAAAGATTGATGCTGTCAATGAAGGAGGAGTGGAAGATGTTGGTACTGTATTACCAAACCAAGCATCTGGAGGCTGCTCCAGCATCATGATTTAAGAACTGTTTGATGGGGGTGGTAGTGATGCAGAATCAATTCCAAAGCCACTCGGGGAAAAAAAAGATGGTTGGTTAACAGAGGGAGAGCTATAAGAGACAGAGCAGGAAAGGACAGTAAGGGAAACCAGCAAGGTGCAGGACAACAATAGAAATAAAATGATCAGACACAAAGCCATCGTGTCACCAAGGAGCAGAGTAGAATGAGGGAGTAGCTACGAAAAGCCAGAGGCACCCAAGGAAATGACAGGGATGACTGGCACAGGAGATCATGATGGACTACAGCTGAGAGAGCAAAAAGAGTTGCAGCAATGAGCACTAGAGGAGGTGAGAAATTCAGTAGGACAAGCAGAAACAACATGGGATGGACTGAGCTTCAGTCATGTAGCACCTGACAGGAAGGAAGAAAATGGACAGGATGGGTGGGAGAACTAGAAACTGCACAGCTGCAATAAGCAATAAACTGAATATCTGGAGAATGTTTCAGCATGCACAGTTTAAAAATTGCTCGATGGCAGGGGGGAGGGGTGCTTAGCATCATCCTCTGCAACAATGAACCATTGACAATAGCCCTGAAACTATGTAACCCCCTTCAGGCAGGTGGGAGTTAATGGTTCTGCACAAACTAGTCTCCTTTCAGGAAGGGATGTTAATTATAAGATATCCTGCACTTTTGCAGTTCAATTAAACAAAAAGATCCCCAGCAAGAAATGGATTGACAGGGCCCAGCCAGGGTTGCTATGGCCAAGGGAAGTATAAATGCAGTGCCCAGGAAATATTTGGTGGATTAGAGATGTGTAGAGCAGGGGAAATGTTGTCTTGCAGAGCTATTTAAGGTTTAAATCTGCCCAAGGATCCAGCTGTGATCAGCTGGGGGCACTTGCAAGACTTAGGGGGTAGCAAAATGGATCTTGAGTCTGGGATTTAGCATAAGTCTCCAATAAGGCCCAGTCCCTGGACAGATGACCTGCACAGCACAAGGAAGATGACACTAGTGGTGAGAGGCCTTTAGAAGGTTCCTCAAGGAGTTCTTCTTGATGGTTTCCACTGTGTGTCCCACTCCTAATTTAGAGACTTTAGATGTTCAGTGGCTACAGTATCAGGGCAAGATTAAGGTATAAGTGCTGTCCCCTAGCAAATGAATCGGAATTCCTGATATATAGTTAATGAACCAACTGAAGATAAAGTAGGAAACTGGGAGTTAAAAGTCAGTCTGGCTTACGGGTTTGCCTGTCCAGTAAGCTGCCAGGAGGCAAGAGATTCTGTGATCTGGGAAGATGTCAAGAATGATCAGGTGCATCATGGGTACCACAAAACGTTCCCTGATATAAAGGAGATGGGGTTATGCTCAAAAGCCAGCCTGCTGAAGAAAATGTAGCATACAGGGATGTACCAGCAGCACCAGGCAGGGAAGAATTGTGAAATGTTCAGACACTAACCAGAGCAACATGTAATTAATTGTTCCTATCCCTGATGCAAGTGCTGGGATAGTGAATCTCCATTAGAGTGTTTCATGTTCAAAGCCCATCATGGACCTCTGACACTTATCACTGAAGCTGAAAGACATAGTCTATAACAGGTAGAGTGTAATCCAGAATTACTGTACCATCCATTTTGACTATGTATAACATCTAATAACATCACGTAAATGGTCTATGTACGCAACTTGTAAATACACTTTTTTTTGTTTAATTGAAAATAGAAGTTTATGTGCCTTATTTGACTTGCCTACTGTTATGAATAAAGACACAGTAGTGCTGAGAGATGTCCAAAAGATGCAAAGGTAATCTGGGAACTGTTGCTTAATGAATTTTTAAAGATGGTCACCATAAGCAAAGAGAGTTCTGAGCCATGAAAGTAACTGAAGCTGCCGGTCTTGCTCCTAGGTCCTCCAACCCCCATAGGAACAGCTACCACCATGACACAAACAATTCCTCGAGGTGCATGCATGAGCGTTCCGCAATGGCAGGTGTGTGAGGATCAGTGGCGTTCCTAGCTTATGGCCCCAGTAACAGCACTATAGATCTACTCACAAGAATATCTAGCCTGTTGGTAGATATATTTTCTGATCGAGGTTGACTTTAATAGGAGAAACGGCAGTTGGTTGCATAAATATGTGAAATTATGTCCGGACAAGCAGTTGGTGAAATGGCAGAACAGCAAATGGCTCCAGAGCAACACCGCAGAAGGAAGAAGTGATATCAATTTTCTTCAACCCCCCAAGCAACCACTATTGATTACAAAATTGGCAGCAAAGCTAATCCTCCTAAGGAAGGTATGACCAGTAGGATGCGACTGCAACAACAAAAAGTGAATTTTTTTTTCCTTTCAAATACTATATTTTCTGGCAAACCTCTTTCCCCCCTTCCCCATTCTCCACAAACCGCTCCTCTGACCAACAACCCCGTACATGATAAAGAAGAAACCACTTACACCACAGCAGATGAAACAGAAAACATGGATCTCCTGGAGACCTCCGCAGTGATACTACAACCAGCGACTAAATCCCATGAATAGGTAGGTACATTTTGTGTCAGTTTAAAACCAGGACAACAAGTAAATCAAGTTACTTCTGTCATAGCTCTCCCACACAATTATGACTCTCAGGGTGAAACTGGGGATACGTCCAGTGCGGCCTTGTCAACTCAGTCAACCATTAACTCTAACCAGGCAGTGAATGAAAATGGGACGAGGGGGGAGGCATGTGCTTCAAAAACTGGTGGCTCAGACTTAGTAGCTAAGGAAAATTTACAACACTTTCAGTCTGAAGTACAGAATTCAATTAAAATGGGATTTGCTACTCTCACCTCAGTCATTACTGACCTGTTCGGGATACTCTCAGATATACAAGCCCAATTAAGCACTTTAACTTTAAGGACAAATGAAGCCGAAAATTGAATTAGTGCATTGGAAGACAAAATCCCCTCAATGACCACCAGACAGTTGGACATGGAAAAAGTGCTAAACAAAATGAGGATTAAAATAGTGGACTTAGAAGGCAGATCAAGATGAGCCAACATTAAATTAATAGGGGTTCCAGAAGGAGTGGAAGGCCAGGGGCCCCTCTTCCCTTTTTGAAAAAATGATTACGGAAGCTGTGGGTAAAAGATTCCCTGAAGATCATATAATTCTAGACAGGGCCCATCATGGCCCTAGACCATCTGTACAACCCTCTAATGATAGGTCCCCCCAACCCATCTTCATTAAGCCTCATTATTTTATTGATCGGGAGCTGATTCTCAAATGTGGACGCATAAATAAAGGACTGACAGTTGAGCAATTAAAATGTTCTGCTTATCCAGATTTATCATATGCTACACTGCAAGCAAGAAGGTCTTTGGCTAAAGTTAGAACTCTTTTAAATTAGCACGATATCCGGTTTAACTTTCTGCACCCTGCTTAAATTTGATTCTTTCTACATGGTAAAGTACAGACGTTCTCCAATCTTAAATAAGCTAAACTTTTTTTCAATACACAGACCTGGTCAACTTGAGAAAACAAAAATGGACCCTAATATATCAGAAGATACAATGAATAACACTTAGCTTGAGATCCAAAGTGTGTCTAAAGTAGTAATACCTAATATACCCAATATGCCAAATGGGCTTGCAGCTGGGGGAAGGGGAATGCAGGGCTTTACAGTTATCTCGAAAACAACAAAGAAGGGGATTGAATTGGGATAAGGAGGGAGGAGAGGGGGGAAACATAATTCTTATGATATGTACCATATAAAGGCTAAAATAAAGGGGTTTTTTTTCTTTCTTTTTTTTCCTAGCCTCACATAATATGTTTATTATTAGTGGGGCAAGGCTAGGGGACACTCTCACCAGACCTCACCTAGCATTAGTGGAACTAGGAAGAATGAGAGGGAAGGGGTGGGGAGAGGGGAGGATAGAAGCTGGATTTAAAGACATATTCTGTAAAGTGAGGAGCTGTGGTTCTATAAAGGTTGATGTAAAGGACAGAGAAACTGCTTGGTCTGGAAATGTGGTATTTAATTATATTTGCTTGTTTCTAGTGTTACTATTAGGAATGGCTATAGCAGAATGTCTTTGCACTCTAAGGCTATACAAAAAGGAACAAAAATGTCCTATTAGTAACCTACAGCACTCTACTAAGTCTATGAACAAAGGGGTGAGGGGTAGGGGGTAATAATGATGCAAAAGAAGTATATGGGTCTGAAATACTATTATAGTCCTAAAGGTTGTTTAGCTATAACTATGAAAGTCAATGTTTTGATTTGTGCAGTATTTCTTACTTTCTGAAGCATTGAAACCTTATGGGGGGGGGACCAAATATCCATGGGAATGCCTTCTATCATATTTTTAGAACCACCACAAAATGCAAAATTTAAAGATTGTTACCTGGAATGTACAAGGACTACAAGACCACCTTAAGGCCAAAAAAGTATTCAATTTCATAGACCGTATGGGAGGAAATTGTCTTATGATCCAAGAATCCCACCTGGATCAGAAGGAATTTTTGTTCCATGCCAAAAGATGGGGGATGGAGTAAATGTATCATACTCAAACATCTCATGGGATGTTTTTTTCAAGAAATCCTTTGCAACTAAAATAGTGAAAAACTCAGAGGATACCCAGGTCCAATATGTGATCGCACAAGTCCTAATACAAGGAAAGACTTATACTTTATGTAAAGTATACGGTCTAAACAAACATTCCCCAAAATGTTATTCACACCCGTTTCTAGTATTAGCTAACTTTGCAGCACCTCTAATAATTGGAGGGGATTACAATTTGGTGATGGATCCAATGTTAGACAAATCTGAAACCAGGGCAAATAAAATGACTATGGCTGCATTTACAATTTCTCAATTTATGAATGATTATAAATTAATTGATCCATGGTGTACAAAAAACCCTAACACTCGGCAATATTCTTTTTTCTCTGCCCCTCATCAATCATATGTGCAAATACATTTTATCTTAACCTCTCAGTCTACTGAATCCTTAATAGTTAATATTAAATATCATAATATTCTCATCTCAGGCCATGCCCCAATTTCAATTGAGTTACAAATTCCCAGCACCTCAAAAAAAACTCACTTCAGAATAGACCCTTTATTATATAAGGACACACACTTCATTGATCATATCAAAACTGAAATTGATTTGTTCTTTGCTCAAAACCCTGCATACAATACTAACCCTGCCTGTATGTGGGAGGCTTTTAAGGCATTTATATGGGGCAGTATTACATCCTACACAATAAAGAGGAATAAGCAAAAAAATGAAGCTCTAAAAAAGTTAGAGAACAGAATTGTGGAGTTGGAGGCCACCCATGTACTGTCAGAGGATAGTCACACTTTTCAACCCTTATAGCACACAAAGAAGAATATAATAGACTAATAGCAGAGGTGGCAGAAAGACAAGTGATGTATATTAAAAGTAAATATGATACTACAGGACAGAAAATTGATAAAATAATGGCTTGGCAACTTAAGAAAGCTCAACAACAAAATATAATTACTAAAATTCAGAACAACAGGGGAAAAACATTTCAAATCCAGAAGACATTAATAAGGTATTTTATAACTATTATCAGAAATGTTATACCTCTGAGATAAAAAGCTCACAAACTGCCCAGGAAGAGTTCTTCTCAAAAATTGAAGTACCTAAAAGTCACACCAGAGAAGGCTGAGATTTTGGATTAAGACATTATGTTAGATGAAATATTGGAGTCAATAAAAAAACTCCCAATGAGAAAAGCCCCTGGCCTAGATGGGCTTCCTGTTGACTTTTATAAAATCTTTGCCCTTAAATTGGTGCCATATTTAAAACAGCTATTTGACTATATTTTGGATACAAAGACCTTACCATCAATCCTAAGGGAAGTCAGTTTGCTATTATTTTTGAAAAAGGATAAAGACCCCCACAGTTCAACTTCATACTGCTCTATTTCATTAATTAATACAGACTCAAAAATGTTGGCAAAAACCCTGGCCACCAGACTCGAGCCTATATTATCTGATATTATTCACCCCTACCAAAATTGTTTTATAAAAGTATGCACTCTGACCATGAATGTTAGATGCCTACTTAATCTATTGGATTTTTGTAGACACATCGATCTATCTATTCTTACAATCGATGCCAAAAAAACATTTGATCAGGTTGAATGGTCATATATTGAATTTGTGATAGATAGATATGGCTCTGGGGAAAGATTTCAGAAATGGATAACTATACTATACTTGGGTCTGGTGGCCAGGGTTAAGACTAACTCTAACATCACCCCCTTAATTAAACTGCAGAGAGGCACTTGACAAGGGTGTCCTCTCTCACCAATGAGATTTGTGCCAGCCATAGAACCTATGGCAATGGCCATAAGAGCATCGACAAAAACACAAGGCCCAATAATAAATGGGAAAGAGTTCTGCATTAGCTTATATGCGAATGACATGCTTATCACAGTCAAAGATCTGAATCACTGTTTCCCAGAAATTCTTGAAATTCTGACCACATTTGGGGGATTCTCTGTTTGAAAGTAAATTGGACTAAGACCGAGCTGTTTGAGACCAGGGCACACTCAAATCCATTTATTTCTCCAGAGCATTATCAGATTAAATCAATGACACAACTTGTGTATTTGGGGGTCAAAATCGATCACAGACTTAAGGATTTACAAACATTAAATTATGATGCTTTAATAGAAGAGGTTAAGAAACTTTTGGATCAGTGGAAGAATATGCTATACACTCTCATGGGCCATAGCAATGTAGTTAAAATTGAAATCCTAAAAACATTTTTATTCCTATTTCAAACCTTACCAACTATAATTCACAACACATTTTTCTGGGCATTGGAAGTGGCAAGTAAAACATTTTTTTGGAAGGGAAAAAGGTCAAGGCTTAAGATAGAGAATCTGACTACCCCACAATCAAAAGCAGGATTAGTTCTTTCTAACTTCAAGATGTACTATTTAAGGCTTAAGATGCTTCATTCAAAATAGAAACCGTAGCAACCCCCTTTGCTAATGTAAAACATAAACTATATACAGATCTGGTAAAGTTAAACATATGGTTACTGTTACCTACACAGACTACAAGATATGTGTCGAAACATATAATAGGAGTCAAAATTTAAAAATCTACAATGTCTAAGGATTCCCCATATTTGTGAATACCTTGTTTATACCTTCCATATATATCCAAACCTTTAAAGAGTGGTACAATAAAGGACTATGCCAAATTGAACAATTTATCGATAAGGAATAAGTCTTAGATTTTGAAACATTGAAAAAGAAGTTTGATTTCTCTAATTCACATTTCTTTGCATATCTACAGATTAGGGATTTCATTCTTATGAATATTAATAACCCATATTCAGACCAATTAACTCCTCTTGAAAACTATTTTAAATTACCCGTTCATATAAAACCCATTTCGCAGATATATGGCATTGTAATTCCTTGATCTCCCTACATGGCTAACCTCAAAAATAAATGGGGAGAAAAGTTAGGGATTCAAATCTCAGCTGAAAGTTAGAAGAACTCTATTAATATAAGATTATGGGGGCTGAAATCTATACGAATACATCACATATTATTCAATATTTTATACCAAACATATTATACCCCTGAACTATTAAACAAATTTAACTCCACAATTTCTGGTGGATGCCCAAGGTGCAAAAATCATGAAGGCACCCTAATTCATATTCTCATATTGTGCCCTAAACTTAATAATTGGGCAGCAATTTTGGAATTTCTATCAAGTTCAATTAAATATATTTTACATAAACATTCAATGTGGATGCTATTTCAAATTGGATGTATCTATGATAATTTACCAGTTGAAAATCAAACTTTACTAAATACATCATAGCCCAAGCCTTTAAACTGATACTATTGAAGTAGAAAGACCCAAACCCCCCAGACTTTAAGTCATGGCTGAATGCAATGGCCTCTATACACATGTTGAAATGCATTCATTACATTTCAGTTAAAGTAACTGATAAATATAACCAGATTTGGAATCCGATTCAGACTAAATTTAAAAGGCTACCAACTCCAAGTTAGACCAACTAGGTGGGATATATTGGTCGACCCCTCCCCCTCCATATGTCTTAAGGTATCAAGGCTGTTAAAGTAATGATTTGCTAAATCTCTGCTCATTTGAAATGGCCTATATTATATGCATAATGATTTAATATGTTAGTTGTTGATAAAAGGTAATTTATATAATCTTTTATATATACAGATTCAGAACTAACAATATATGAAATATAAGTGTTAAGCTATATGAAACTCAAGTAATAAGTGTCAGATACTTTGTAAGACGTAAAATTAATTTGCTTCCATATATATTTTTTATCGGACTGCAAATAAAAAAAAAAGAGAGAAAAAAGGAACAACTACCACCATGAAACTTTGGACTATGGCACATTTTCCAAGGGGTGGAACCTCTAGGCCAGCAATACAAAAGGAGCCACTTTGGGTGGTGGCACCACATCCTACTCGAACCATGAACTGTTGTAACCCTGGACACAGGGGGCTTGATTTTCAAAGGAGGATGTAGGGCTTTTGTGAAACCCTGCATCAGCCCTGTTGTTTGGCACAGCTGCATCAAACTTCTTTGACACAACTGCATCCTATTTTATTACATTGGGCACAGTTGCAACACTTTCCACACTGTATGGTAGCGTGCCCCAAATATTTGGTGCAAGCCCCATAAAACTGGTCCATGGAATGCTGCAAGTTACACAAGGGAGGAGCTGCTCTAACTTGTAGCATTTGGTGCATGGGAGTGAAAATCCTGATCGGTGCCAGGAGAATGCTGCAAGCCCCATACACTATCTGATCAGCACATCAGGGACTTGCAGCATTCTCAGGGCTTTTGAAAATCAAACCCAGGGCTTTCAACCCAAAGGAAAGACACACTGGGCTCAATTTTCCATGGGCAGAGAATGATGCAAGGTGCTTGTGCCAGAAAAGAATGGTGTAAGTAGCAAGCTGCATCAAAACCTGCATCAATTCTGATATTCTAATGCTTCTTGTGTCAAAAGCAGAACTGCTTGCACCAAAGTGGATTGTATCTGGCTTACATCAGAAAAATGGGTATACCATTTTACAATGGGGCTTGCTTCAAAAAAATTGCACACCATCCCCTCCTTGGAGATTTTCTAAGGTGGAAGCTGTTAACACTGCATCACAGATGCATGCCACTGTTAGACCAACCAGAGCTGGTCAAACTGACACTAGAGCATATACAGAGGCCCACAGTAGGTGGGCATATCTGACTATAGTACTATGTATGGCATTCTGCTGCAAGAATCCTGCATTGTAGATATCATAATGCTGTTTGTAGCATGCAAAACAATGCTTCCTGGGGCTATTTCATCTGCCTTAATGTTTGACTCAGCTTGCATCATTTCTCACTCCAGCATCATATTGCTGACTCAGCTCACATCATCTTTGCTCTGTCTCAATCACGCATCATATTTTTGACTTAAGATACCTCATTTCTCCCCCATGTGACTCATGCATTGTATTGTTGACTCCAGTTGCCCCATATTTGCTCTGTCTTAGTCAATGCATCATATTTTTGATTCAGCTTGGGTCATTTTGGCTTCATGAAGTTTTTAACTCAGCTTACATCATTTTTGCTCTGTCTCATAGAAACATGGACTATGACGGCAGATAAGGACCACTTGGCCCACCCAGTCTGCCCATTTCCCTACCTATTGGTTAAGCTGCAGATTCTAGTTAAAAAACAGCCTACTTACTGCAGCTCCCCACTATAATTGCCTTATGTCTGTCCCATGCATGTTTGAATTCCCCCACTGTTTTAGACCCCACAACCTCTCCAGGAAGGCAGTTCCATGCATCCACCACTCTCTCCGTGAAAAAGAATTTCCTCACATTACCCCTGAGCCGTCCCCCCTCTAACTTTAAATTGTGCCCCCTTGTTCTTACACATCTTTTTCTGAAAGATGCTACCTCCTGGACTTTGTTGATTCCTTGAGGTACTTAAAAGTTTCTATCATGTCCCCCGTCCCTCCTTTCATCAAGGGTATACATATTAAGCTTCTCTCAGTCTCTTCATATGGTTTCTGATGTAGACCCTGCACCATTTTAGTTGCCCTCCTCTGACTGCTTCCATCCTGTCTATGTCCTTGCATAGATGAGGTCTCCAAAACTGCACGTAGTACTCCAGATGGGGTCTCACCAACTGTCTGTATAGAGGGATAACCACTTCCCTTTTTCTACTTGTGATGCCCCTCCCTATGCATTCCAGTATCCCCCTGGCTCTCCTTACTGACTTCTCACATTGCTTACCCACCTTTAGGTCATCTGATATGACTACACCCAGATCCCTTTCCATTATTGTTGTTGTTAGTACCTCCCCTGCTATTGTGTACTCTTCTCCTGTATTTTTATTTCCCAGGTGCATTACTTTGCACTTCTTTGCATTGAATCTAAGTTGCCATATGTCTGACCATTCCTCCAACCTTGCCAAGTCCCTTCTCATCCTTTCTACCCCCCTTGTGTATCAACTCTGTTACAGATCTTTGTGTCATCCATCAAAGAGGCATACCTTTCCTTCCAGACCCTCCGTAATGTCACCTATAAAGACGTTAAAGAGGACTGGACCCAGTACTGAGCCCTGAGGTACTCCACTAGTAACCCCCCTTTCTTCAGAATGTGTTCCATTCACTATTACCTTCTGTGTCCTGTTGTGCAGCCAGTTTGCTACCCAGGCTACCACCCTGGGATCCACTCCCAGGCTGGCTAAATTGATTATTAATCTTTTGTGCAGGACTGTGTCAAATGCCTTGCTAAAGTCTAGGTAGGCCATATCCTTAGCCCCTCCCTGGCCTATTACTTTGGTCACCCAGTCAAAGAAATCGATTAGATTCGTCTGACATGACCTTCCTGCTATGAATCCATGTTGCTTTGGGTCCTGTGTCCCGCTGGCAACTAGGTACTCAATACTCATGCATTATAGTTTTCTCTCAAGCTGCATCATTTTTGCTCCATCACACTCCATGGATCACATTTTTGATTCAACTTGCGTCATTCTCAACTTGAGTTAGTCTCACCCCATGCATCATATTTTTGAGGCAGTGGACTTCTTGCATCATTTTGGGGGACTTTGCCACAGAGAATGCTTTTCTTGCAAAAATATGATGAATTTAATGCAAGGCAGTCATTTGATGTACCTTGTGTTGGTCTAAAGGCTCTTTGAAAATCTGGCCTATTGAGTACCATACACTTCCTGTTGTGCCAGGGCTTAGACCATCCTTGTGGGAGGGGTGCTACACTTAATTAACCACTGCTCCACTGAAAATGTACTCTATACTGCACCTTCATCCCCAACCCACTCCACAGCTATCACTCCCTCCTACATTGTCTACCAAGTCCCTTCTCTCTGAACTCCCAAGCTGCCAAACACATTACTGCAGCTCTCACCCCATCCTAAAAATGTGACTATATTACTTTTGTTCTCTAAGGGTGAGAACTCCACTGGCACACTCTTTCAATCCCAGATCTGGCAAAACATGTCACAGCTTATATTCAAAAAATCTGTGGAGTCCATCTGCCTGCACCCATTGTTACCTATGGTGACCAAGGACAGGCAGTATGGTCCAGTGTGAGAGCATAGAGATGTAAACAAGGAGAATCAGGTTTGAAGCCTTCCACTTGCTCATTGTGCAACCTTAAAAGGAGCATAAATCCTGTTTATAGTTTTTAATATACTTTTATATTTAGGCATGTGTGAAGTCTGTTTGATAACTCCAGTATATTTGATTTGTGTGTTTGTTTTGAAATAGTCTTGTTTTTTTCCTTACTTAGGGCCCTTGTGTTAATGCAGCTTTTTCTACTCGATATTCATTTTTTAATTACTTGGCAGTTCTGGAACCTAGTGACATCACTTGAGTGGAAACCCTGCACAGAAGGCTTCATTAAAAGGAGAACAGAAGCCAGAACATTGTGCAGTTAAAAGGTGCTGCTGTCAGTGCTACAAGTAAGCACTGCCTCAAAGTGGATACAAGATAGTGCACACCAATCTTTCATGAAATTTTTTCTTTTATTGCAACTCATGCAAAAAAATGTGCAAAAATGCAGGACTAGGCCAGTAAAAGGAGTAGAGCACCCCGAAACATAGGGGTGCTTTGTGGCACTGGCACTAGTCTGTGTGTCTCTGTGCCTGTATTCAGCACTGCCTTTTTTGCACATTTGTCCGTACAAGTTACAACAAAAGAAAAATGTTCATGACATATTAGTACATGCTGTCTTTTGTATCCAGATAGAGCTTCATTGCAGACTTATGCTCAACTAATGTCACTGGATTTTGGACCTCATAAGAAATCTAAACTATAATATTGGATGGAGACAAAGCATTACAAAGACACCCTAAATGAAGGAAATAGAGGACTATTTCAAAACAGGCAAACAAAACAATACACTGGATATTAAATAACCAGCATACATGCTCTATTTTACAATTATGTTAAAAAATTGTAAATAAAAGTGTTTGCTTTCCCTTTAAACAAGTAAACTAACTACTCTGTATGTTTCCATATTCCTTTGTTCCCTCATGGCTGCCTGGCAGGGCTGTTCAGTCCCATCCCTCACCCCAATCAGCTACCACCTCTACCAACACCCTTTCGACCCTGGACCCCCATAGATACCCCCCCATGGCGGGGCCAAGAAGGGAAGGGCCATCCTCCCAGCATCTGGAGCATTATCCAGTAGTGGCTCAGCTGTTTTGGGTGGGAGCTTGGATTGGGGCTGAGTGAGTGGGACATCATTGAGCCTGACTTCCTTGTTCTATTCAGTGTTTCTTGATGCCCCCAACCCCTGGCCATGGTGCCACATTGGCATATATGTGTGGAGGTGCATGTACATCAAAGAACTGTGCCCATCCATACTTTGGCACTCAGACACTGCACTGTCCCCCATGCCTCCACCTGGGAGCAGCCAAGGGCCAAGACACCGGTCCTCCTCTCCCCGGGAGAGGAGAACAGTCCTTCGGATGCTATATCCTCTCCCTCCCTGGCTGACCCCAGTGATCTCAGCTTGTTCCAGAACTTGGGTCACCAGCGTGGTAGGAAGTAAGGCACAAAGCACCTCAGCACTCCAAGCCACTGGGCCAGCAACTGCCCTATACTTAATCTCTGCATCTCTCTCTCTGTTACTATCACTGTTTGTCTGTCTATCTGTCTGCCTCTCTGTCTCTTACTTTCTCTCTGAGCTTATTCTGCAATAGAAACATAGAAACAGAATCATAGAAGTTGTCAGTGGATAAGGACCACCTGGCCCACCTAGTCCACCTTACTGATCCTGTCTATAGCACCTCCTCAGCCCCCTTTGAGTTGTCAGAGTTTCCCCATGTTTGCCTTGGTGCTAGGATTCCCTTATGCCTATCCCACTCATTCTTGAAGCCTGTGGTCATTTTAGCTTCCACCACTTCTTCTGGGAGTCTCTTCCAAGCTCCCACCATCCTCTCCATGAAGAAAAACTTCCTGACATCCTAATGATGCAATAATCCTATGAAACCAGTTGAGGTTGCATTCCCGAGCAGCGGGCGATTGTTATTTACACAAGTAAAACTTTTTTTGCACACAGACCAGTGGTGCCAGTGATTGCTGCTTTTCTCTACCACTTTTTTAAGAAGCCCTAAGTGGGACATTTCATACTGAAACATGATTTTTTTACAGGAAAATGATAACCTTGATCAATGCAACAGACTTCTGTAAATAACCAGAACTAAGACTAAGTATTGTCGATTTTTAGTTGTTCATGTTGTCTTAGTTAAGGTATTATAGTTTTCTGCAACTTCTAGAAGAACATAACCAAAATGTATTACTGTAAGATCAGGACATTTAGCATCGTTCATGTTTTTTGGCAGGACACAGCTGCCTGAACCAGGACTGTCATGATGAAATCAGGACAAGTGGTAACCTTAAGTAGAAGAAATTACAGAAGCAGGAATGCAAAGTCACATCACCAGATGAATTTTAAATTGGCTTACAAATCATAAACAAAGGGTCAAAATAAACAGTTTCCTGTCAGGATGTGATAGGGTGAGCAGTGGGGCTCAGCAGGAATCAGTTTTGGGGCCTACCCTGTTTCACATATATCTGGCAAACATGCAAATCTCAAATGGATGACTAAGTTTACAGATGACATCAAGATCAGACTAGTGGTAGACGGTGTTGAAAAGATGACAAAGTCAATTAAATTAGATTACTGATGGGTCACATAAGGGCAAATATATTTGTATACGTTAAAAAGTGCATAAGGAATTTTGTTGCTAAAAAAAAAGCATTGCATACACATATCATATACACAGAATGTGGTATAAGTAAGGGAGTCTCAATGAAATGAATCTTGGGGCAATTATAGCCAACAATCTCAAGTAGTCAGTTCAATGTATGTAAATAATAAATAAGTGTTATAAGGTAATACATTGCATAACGAGAAACTTTGTCAGCAGGGATAAAGAGGTGACACTACCAATGTACAAGTCCCTGGTGAAGCCCCACATGGAGTATTGCATAAATTTTTGGGTGCCCAATAACATCAGCAATAGAAACAGTCTGTAATCAGTTCAGCATAAATACACAAAATGTATAAAAGGATATGGCCAGAGGCTGGCAGAGTTACAACTGGTTAAATTAGAGTACAGTAGAATGTTCGGCAACTTGATCATTGTGCACAAGGTGGTAAGGGATGCAGACCATCCATCATGTATGGGTCTTAACTTCAAATGCAACACACTAATAAGAAAGGCACACCACTTTCAGTTAAAAGGAAAAATGCATCAAACCGAACAAAGTAGAAATTGGTTTAGCTAGAGGGTGGTGTCAATGTGAAGCAGTCTGCCATCCAGTCTAGTAGAGTGATCTGGATGGCTACAAGGGTAGTCTTGGTATTACAGGTTATAACCGCAGGTAAGCAGAGTACTTTCACAATGAGCTTATTGCCTTCTTATGTCTGTTTTTCCTATGATCCTAACCTCACATCATCAGTGTACTGTAACAAAGCAATGGATAAAACAAATACAGTGCTGGGATGCATTGGGAGGGGGTTCAGCAGCAGGAGAAAAGAGGTAATTTGCCCCCGGTACAGAACACTGGTGTAATCACATCTGGAGTACTGTATGCAGTTTGGGATTCCACCCCCCTCCCCAAGAAAGAAAGAAATAAACAAACTATAGCCAGTGCAGGTGAGGGTGACCAGATGGTACATGGCCTGCAGTGTAGGGTGTATCAGCAGACAGTAGAGAGCCTCAGCATGTGCTCTCTGGAGGCCAGGAGGGAGAGGGAGGCATGCTTGAAACATTTAAACACATACAGGGAATAAACAATGTTGACACAAGCAAGCCGTTCAGAGTGGCAACATTAATACCGGGGGGGAAAGAGAAAATTTGTGAGGGAGGTAGGCATAAAAAGGACATTAGAAAGTTGTTGTGCACAGAACAGATGTTAGAACAGTAGAATAGGCTTCCCACAGAGGTTGTCAGTGCAGAAATTGTGGAGGGATTCAGTAGGGGATGAGACAGACATAAAGGACTATTTAAAGGAGGTGTGAAAGATAAGCTGGGAAAAGAGGGTTATAGACCCCTAGGGTGCATGTATCGCCTGACAGGGTAGACTGGATAACCCATGAGGCCTTCTTCTGCAAAATATTTTCTATGTTTCTTTAAAATGATCTGATTGGCTAAAATGTAATTGTTTATAATATACTTTGATTCCCATGTAAAGAATTTTCTGATGCAATTGCTTGAAAGTTTGTACTATATCAACATTGTATTGAACTGAACAGTACAACAATAATCTTTGTTTGAATCATTTCCATATCTCTGTCAGATAGGTTATCTTTATGTTAATATGGCTGGGGAAAATCACTCTTATTGTTATAAGAATGGTCTCATCTGCATTCTTAGGATATGAGAACCATGAATTGTAGGTGAGAAGTTCTGTCACCAGTGAGACTTCTCTTAAAACCATAAGAGTGGTCTTCCAGCCATACTCATATATTATTGACTGAGGCTGATCAATAATATATTAACATTTTTATAAATCTCCTCCAAATAGGCCTATTTCCAGGGTACCTGCACATGACACAGTCTTTACAAAGTAAGAGTGTCTCACATGCAGGTCAAAGGAGTGGATTAGTAAGGAGTGCTCCCACAATGGCAACTTCAAACCTGATGGTGGTTGTAACCCTGCACCTGAGAGCTGACACATTTGAGTATATGACATGTGGCAGACAAGTCTCTGTAGGGCAGCAAACAGATGCCTTTTACACTAAAGTAAAAACACAAAGATTTGCCACACACCAAATGGTGCACAGTCTCTTGGTGCATTCCTGAGTACCTGGGCCCAAATACAGAAACACACATGGCAAGGGACACACTCTGGCTCACTGTACTCACAAACAGGAATTCCCAAATCTTTTTTATTGCAGAATTCAGCACTGTCTCCTGGTAAGAAGTTGCACTGCATACAATTTAGAATTAATAGATAAATACCTCACTAGTAGGAAGCATCACATACATGGACTGCTTGCTGTCCCCTGCACTGTGCTCCACTAAGCCTTGACAGGGGGCTACTGATGAATCCCAGTGGAGCCAAGAGCCAGCAAGCAGTCTGTGAGGCTCCTTGCTATTGAGGTATTTAGAAAATATCTCACACAACTGGTATCATCATGAGGATAATCTCTAGATGGACAACTAGTGGCAGGCCAGATTTCTTGCAGTACAGTGTACCATGCTTAGGTAATAGCTGCTATTGGATTCCCAGCCTCCCCCTACAAAACAGGGTACTAAATGAGGTAAAGACCAAGGCAAAAAGGTCAGCAGGGAGCTGGATGGGGTAAATGGAGAAAGCAAAATCAAGGAGGACAGGGATGGTGCTACAAGAGGCAACGCCTCCAAAAAATGGAAAGCAATGAGTACCAATGTCCGTCGTCTGGGTAACAAGACAGGTGCTCATGGCAGAGGGAGAGGTGTACATTGCAGTCATCACAGAAACATAGGCCACCCAATACAATGACTGGGATCTGTCTGTACCAGGGTACAGGTTATTTCATTGGGACAGGGTGATTGGGAAAGGGGGGGTGGCACTGTATGTGAAGGAGGGACTGAAGTGTGTAAGGGAGGAAGGGGAGGAGGGTAGTACAGAGTCACTTTGGATGCAAATCCAGGATTCCAAGAATAGGATTCTCAGAATGGGAGTGTTGTACAGGCCACCATCTCAGACAGAGGAGTTAGGGAACTAGTGGGACAGATCAGGAGGACCTGTGAGAAGGGTAGTGTGGTGATTTTGGGGGACTGCAACATGCCAGGAGTGGACTGGAGTGCCCCAACAACCAGGAACAGAAGAGAGCAGGTACTGCTGGCTGCCTTCCAGGACAGCGTCCTGCTGCAAATTGTCAGTGAACCAACCAGGTTAGGGAATACCCTTGACCTTGTGCTGGCAAATGGGGACTTTGTGAGAGAATTTACAGTGGAGGATACACTTTCAGGGAGTGACCACCACTCAGTATGGCTCACATTGGATATGGGCAAGGAAGGAGTGGAATCTGGCACAAGAGTGCTGGACTTCAGGAGGGCCGACTTTGGGAGGATGGGGGAAGTGGTAAAAGGGTACTTGGCCAGAATTCAATCTCGTATGGACACTAACCAGAGGTGGGAGCTCATAAAGCTGGGGATAGTGGAGGCAACCAAAACCTGCTGCAAGACCCAGAGCAAGAAGGCTAGGGCTAAGAAACCAAGCTGGTTGAGCAAGAAGGTCATGGAAAAGGTAAGAAGAAAAAGAGCTGCCTTTAGGAGATACAAGAAAACAGGGAGGGGGAGGACAGGGAGGAGTACTTGATGGAATCGAAGGAGGTGACAAGGGCAGTAAGGGGAGCCAAGGTATCTACAGAACTCAGGATGGCACAAGGCATTAAGAAGAGGGAGAAGGACTTCTTTAGGTACATCAGGGAGAAAAGGAGCTGTAAGGACCACATGGTAAGGATTAGGAAGGAGGGGGGTTGGATGAGAAGTAGCAATAAGGCAGAAGCACTAAATGATTACTCTGCTCGGTATTTACTAAGGAGAAGAGGGGGGTGACACCCAAGGGGGGAGGAATGGCAGAAACGGGGGGGAGGGGGTGACCAATGGGGAAATCATGGAGGGCAGAGTTTGGGAGGGTTTGAAGGCACTGAGGGTGGACAAGGCACCAGGTCCAGATGGCATCCACCCCAGGGTACTGAAGGAGCTGGCAGAGGTCCTTGCAGGACCTATGGCAGATCTATTAAATGCCTCACTACATTCAGGGTGTGTACCTCAGGACTGGAGGTTGGCTCATGTCGTGCCCCTCCACAAGAGTGGCCCCAAGGATGAATCGGGAAACTACAGATCAGTGAGCCTCACATCCATTGTGGGTAAGCTAATGGAGATTATCCTGAAGGAGAGGCTGGTGGTCCTCCTAGAGACCAAAGGACTACAGAACAGCAGACAGCATGGCTTCATATGTGGCAGATCCTGCCAAACCAACCTGGTGGAGGTCTATGACTGGGTAACTAGGCAACTGCACAGAGGCCATGCAGTGGATGTCCTGAATCTGGACTTCAGTAAGGCATTCGACTCGGTGCCGCATGGAAGGCTGGGAAGCAAGTTAGAAGGCACAGGGGTGGGTGAAAAGCTGGTGAGATGGGTAGGGAACTGGCTTCAGGGAAGGCAACAGAGGGTGGTGGTGGGTGCGGAGCACTCACACCCAAGGGTAGTGACGAGCGGTGTTCCACAGGGCTCAGTGTTGGGACCAGTGTTGTTTGGGATATTCATTGAAGACATATCATTGGACATCAAGAGCAAGATCAGTCTGCTTGCTGATGATACCAAGGTAGGAGCAGTGGTGGATGACCTATGGGGATGGCAGGGGTTGCAGGATGACCTGGCAAAGCTTGAAACCTGGTCAGACACCTGGCAACTGAGGTTTAATGCCAAAAAGTGCAAGGTGCTGTATTTTGGGATGAACAACCCAAGGAGGAGTTACCAGCTGGGGGGAGTGCAACTAGCCCAGACAGAGGAGGAGGAGAAGGATCTGGGGGTGCTCATTACAGGGTCAATGAACAACTCGGCACAAGGTAGGAAGGCAACTGCAAAGGCCAATAAAATGCTGGTTGTATTGCAAGGGGTATATCCTCGAGGAGGGAGGAGGTGATTCTGTTACTGTATAGGTCATTAGTTAGACCACATCTGGAGTACTGCATGCAGTACTGGTGCCCATATCTGAAGAGGGACATTAGGTTACTGGAGGGAGTGCAGTGCAGGGTGACAAAGATGATCAAGGGACTGGGGGACTTATTATATGAGAGGAGGCTGAGGGAGTTGAACATGTACTCGCTGGAGGAGAGGAGGGACAGGGGGACATGATTGAAACCTTTAAGTACATGAAAGAAATAAACAAGACAGGTACAGAGGGGCTGTTCAAAGTAAGGGAGGGGAGGGACACCAGATGCCATGATATGAGACTGGAGGGAGGAAGGTTCAGGAGGGAGATGAGGAGACACTATTTTACAGAGAGGGTGGTGGCTGGGTAGAATGCATTACCTGCAGAAGTGGTATCCAGTAGAACAGTGGACTGCTTCAAAAGGGGATGGGACAGGACAAGGGGGAGGGTCAATGAAGGGGAAGGGTGGAAGGAAGGGGCAGCTGCAGAATAAGGGGTGCTAGCTGCACATTCGAGCAGACTTGATAGACCTCTAGGCCTTTATCTGCTGGCAAATTTCCTATGCTCGTAACAAACTTCCTGAATTAGTGGCCTTGATGGAGGAGGAACATCTGGATATTGTGGCAGTCACAGAAACATGGTACACACAGAACCATGACTGGGATGTCAACATACCAGGATACACCATCTACAGGAGGGACAGGGAGGGTAAAAGAGGAGGTGGAGTAGCTCTCTACATAAGGGATAGCATCAAAGCAACAGAACAAAGGGTAAACAGGGAGGAGAGGAAGCACTGTGGGTCAATTTGGAGACAGGCAATGGCACCACAATCTGTACAGGTGTTGTATACAGACCCCCCATCTCAGGGGGAGGAAATGGACAAGGAAATGATAGAAAGTATCCTTAGAATGGCAGAAAAAGGAGAGATATTGCTAGTGGAGGATCTGCATATGCTACATGTTAACTGGAGTGCATTTTCAACAGCCACTTCTAAGAGTGGGGTCATTTTAGATACCCTACAGGGGGCATGTCTTAGACAACTAGTATCAGATCCCACTCGAGAGGGAGCAATCTTAAACCTGGTACTTTCAAATGGAGATGGTGAAAAGATCACAGATTTAGAAGTGGGTAGCCATCTGGGAACTAGTGACCATCGAACAGTATGGTTCACGATAAACACAGCAGTAGAGTCAAGCCATGCAAAGGCAAAGGTACTGGACTTTAGGAGGGCAGACTTTGCCAAAATGGGTGAGTGCCTAAGGAATGCACTAGCAAATGGTCAGCAAGGAGGGGTGGAAGAACAATGGGGAATAATCAAAACTGCCATCACAGAGGCAACAAGCCTTTGTGTGAAGCAAATAAACAAAACAAAACAATGTAAGAAACCTCTATGGTTCTCAAAGGAGGGGGCAGGGAAGATTAGGGAGAAAAAGAGAGCATTCAGGAGGTACAAGGAATCACAGAAGGAGCAGGACAGAGAATTGTATCAGTTAAAGCAAAAGGAAGCAGGAAAGGAAGTCAGAACAGCAAAGGCCCACACCGAGGAAAAGATAGCCAACTCAGTTAAAAAGGGGGATAGAACTTTTTATAGGTACATCAGGGAGCAAAGGAAGACCAAGGGAGGGATAGTGAGGCTTAATAAAGGGGGGGGGTGGGCAGAAGGTAACTGTGAAAAGGCAGAGATACTAAACAAATACTTTTGCTCAGTATTCATAAATGAAGAGGGGGAGGTACCTAAACCAAACAATAGAAACATGCTGGATATGGGGGTTGATTCCAGCCCTTTCACAGAAGAAAGGGTTCTGAAGGAACTCTTAAGACTGAAGATGGACAAAGCAATGGGGCCTGATGGGATTCATCCCAGAATTCTAAAAGTACTAAGGGTAGAACTAGTGACATCACTGACTACCCTCTTTAATAAATCATGGGAGGATGGGGTGCTACCTGAATACTGGAGGAGGGCAGATGTTATTCCACTTCACAAAAATGGGAGCAGGGCAGAAGCAGGAAACTACAGACCTGTTAGTTTAACTCAGTGATTGGGAAAATGATGGAACTACTTGAAGGAAAGAATTGTTGAGTACCTAGAGGCCAGAGGAGCACAGGACCCAAGGCAGCATGGATTCACAGTGGAAAGGTTGCGTCAGACAAATCTAATAGATTTCTTTGACTGGGTGACCAAAGTAGTAGATCAGGGAGGGGCTGTAGACATGGCCTACCTATACTTTAGCAAGGCATTTGACACAGTCCCACACAAAATATTAATATTCAAGTTGGCCAGCCTGGGAGTGGTCTCCAAGATGATAGCCTGGTTAAAGAATTGGCTGGAGAACAGGACACAGAGGGTAATAGTAAACGGAGTCCACTCTGAAGAAAGGGGGGTTACTAGTGGGGTACCGCAGGGTTCAGTGCTAGGACCGGTCCTCTTTAATGTCTTTATAAGTGACATTGCAGAGGGACTGGATCGAAAAGTATGTCTCTTTGCAGATGAAACAAAGATCTGCAACAGAGTTGATACACAAGGTGGGGTAGAAAAGATGAGAAGGGACTTGACAAGGCTGGAGGAATGGTCAAATGTATGGCAGCTTAGATTCAATGCTGAGAAGTGCAAAGTAATGCACCTGGGAAACAAAAACCCAGGAGAAGAGTACACAATGGGGGGTGAGATACTAACAACAACAAAAATGGAAAGGGACCTGGGGGTAGTCATATCAGATGACCTAAAGGTGAGCAAGCAATGTGAGAGGGCAGAAAGTAGGGCTGGTGGGATACTGGGATGCATAGGGAGAGGCATCACCAGTAGAAAACAGGAAGTTTTTATCCCTTTGTACAGACAGCTGGTGAGACCCCATCTGGAGTACTGCATGTAGTTCTGGAGACCCAATCTCCGCAAAGACATAGTCAGGATGGAGGCAGTCCAGAGGAGGGCAGCTAAAATGGTGCAGGGTCTGCACCAGAAGACATATCAAGAGAGAGAGAAAGACTTAAGGATCTTAATATGTATAGCCTCGAGGAGAGGAAGGAGAGGGGGGACATGATAGAAACTTTCAAATACCTCAAGGGAATCAACAAAGTCCAAGAGGGTAGCATCTTTGAGAAAAAGAGGTGTGCAAGAACAAGGGGGCACAATTTGAAGCTAGAGAGGGGACGGCTTAGAGGTAATGTGAGGAAGTATTTTTTCATGGAGAGGGTTGTGGTTGCATGGAACAGCCTTCCTGAGGAGGTTGTGGAGTCAAAAACAGTGGTGGAATTCAAGAATGCATGGGACAGAAATAAGACAATTCTAGGGGGTGGAGGTTGGAAGAAGTAGGCTGTTGGTTAGCTAGGATCTGCAGCTTATCCATTAGGTTGGGACAGACTGGGTGGGCCAAGCGGTCTTTATCTGCCATCAAATTCTATGTTTCTAGTGATGTGGGAGGCAAGATCCAAGTTTCGATCCATTCACACACCAAGTTATTTAAAGTGGGTGCCTTCTTTAAGGAAGAACCTGTCGTGTCATGAAGACTGGTGCTTGTCAGCATAGTTACTCTGACTTAACTGTATATCATTTTTGTGTTTAGATTTGTTGACTGGAAAAGGAGGGCTAGGCAATTCTGCTTATTCTCAGCCTTATCCCATGGGGTGGGGGTGGGGTATGTGAATACAGATGCAAACTGACATATTGAATCAGGTTAAGCTGTTGGTCATATTTTTTAGTGAGTTGGTCATGTAGATAAAAAAACAAAAAGCAAACACCAGCCAGACACAAACTCAACTAACTGAGCAACTAAAAGGCTCAATACTTGACTGTAGCAATGTAGTGATATGGTGGTGTGGCTAGCCTCACGCAGAAGCAGCCACTACAAGTTAAGTGAGAAGCAGCAATTGCCTTTGGCTGTAAAGGCAGTCATGTGCATAACTTCGGTGATACAGAAATCTGGTGCTAGGCAGTCAGCAGCCATTCTGAGTGAAGAGAGATTAAAACAGATATCAAATTAAAGAAAACAATTAACCTTCTTGAATGGTTGCTCTACGTTGAAAGATTCTAAAGACCAGCTACTAGAAGGCCTGGGTAATAACCAAAATTCTCTGTCACCACTAAATCGTTCTTGTCCGAGTATTTATACTAGGGATTTTTGTATTTGATGTGATTTCAATACAAATTAAACAGTCCATTATAACATGACAGGCATGGAAAGGAAAAAGATCTGCAGACATCACGCTTATGCATGTCCTAAGCATATTGGACTGCTGTCCCAGCAGAGTTATGCAGAGGCTTTCATTAGTCTAGAGAATAACCTGTTAAGGCCTGTAGCAAATATGATATTCAGCATATAGACATAATGTTTACTGGCTTATTTACAATGGCATCTCAAGGATTTGTCCTTTGGAATAGGTCAGTGAGGCACTAGCAGGGCAATTCTATATTCCATAAGAAATTAAAAGTGAAAGCTTTTAGAAATCACCTTTCTGGAATGGCCGTCTCCTTGGCTGGCTTGTTAACATTTGTTTTATGATTTATAAAGCATACTTTTAATCTCTCATGGATACCTTAGTTACTGTACCTTAAACTAAAATTTCAGAATTATCATCACTTTGCATCCAGGCATTGAATGCGAAGTGTACTGTAACTATTTGAAAATGGCTCAACTATCAGTAAAGGCATTTTCTCTTTTTTTTTGCTATTTCTTTTTATCCTCCTCTGTGCTGCAGACCCTTACCTCCGGAGGGAGCCTTCAGCCCCATCCCCTGGTGTCCACTATCCAGCGCTGACCCATACCCCCATGGCTTGCCCCCTGGTGGGGCTGGTGGGGTTCCCCAAAACCCACTGGAGACCGGATCCAGTGTGACCAGTGCTGTGGCTAGCCTGGAGCAGAGTCTGCCAGTCGCCGTCCATCATTCACTGTGGCATCCATTTTTTCCTCCCTAGGAGGTGAGGCATGCAGTGATGCCCACAGAAAGCATGTGCACATGTCCACAAATGCTCCTCCAAGCATCTGCCCCATCCCTTCCCCCTTTCTGCAGTGTCAGTGCACTGTCTCTGAGCCTCCTCTAGGGGCCAGTCAGACACCGACCACTGGCATCTTCCTCCCCGGAGAAGGAGAGCAGTCCATCTGACACTTGATCCTTCTCTACCCCTGCCAACTCCCAGTGGCCCGTACTCATTCCCGAACACGGGTCGCCAGCATGGTGCGAGGTAAGGCATCCAGTGCCTTAGCCCTCAGTGCCACCAGGCTGTGTGGTAAAGGCATTTTCAGCATTTAATATTCTTTCAGCTAGGATGGTCACTTCCTTTGTAATTTATATACTTATTTTCTATTTTATTTAGATTTCAGCACACAAGGATAGCCTCATTCAGGTAAAAAAATCTGTTTTTTAAAAAGGTCCTGTGGGGCCTGTACTGCAGCACAGTCAATATTTAAGAGTTGCAGAGTTAAGGGGAACACAAATTTATAACAGTAGTTATAGAATATTTATAGAGATCTACGTAATATCAGACCACTATGTACAGATATAAAAAGTCACTAGGTGGATGAAGGGATGCTGCAGGAGATACATTCAGATATTTTCTGATATATCTCAAGAGATTCTCTGTGGTGGTCCACTGTGGTACTGCAGGCATGGACTCTGTAGAGAGAGCACAGACATTTTGGGAAATACCTGGCCATGTCTTTGGCTGCAACTTTACCCTGCAGTCACAATTAAGGACTTAGTAGGTCTTGAAAGATTGAAAGTCATTAGCTTCTTTAATTTTGTAGGGCTGTGAAATAGAAGAGTGAATAAATACTTGTCCCATCTAAGCACGTTTGCTTTTAACATTTATATCAGTAATATTTTATTTCCAACATAGTTGTGCTGGTGGTTTATGGAAGCAGTTTACTGCTACCAGCAAAATAAAATGATGAAAGATGTTACCAGCACATTTTCTTTGCTCTGAAAGGTTAATGCCATGCACATTCTGAGAAATAAATGTCAGTTTCATTCTGATTCACCCTTACAGTAAATCTAGAATAGCAGTAGTATTAGTGATTATGTAGGTACCTCTATTATTTTCTACAGTTTCAATGGAACCATTATGATTATCACTCTGGAAATGAGACAGCCATAACAGTAATGTGATGGGATATCACATGCAGCCAACCAATATACTATTTTTTTTTCACTTAGTATTTAATCTTCTATAGCTGCCTGACTGGCCCCATTCCAGTCCAGTCCTCGCAGCCCCACCCAGCTTCTCTGGGACTTACCCATTCTTGCCATCCATCCTCTGCCTGATGACCCTGGACAGCCCAGTCGCCAGTGTGGGGCCTCCAGGGGACCAGTGCTTCATGCTAATATGGTTGGGTTTTTTCTTCTGGTTTTTCTTCCCCTGGGTCTGCAATGCATGCAATAATGCGTTGTATGAGCTCCATATCCAGGGAGATGCCACCTGTCATCAAGCAGGTGGGACACCTTCCCTAATGTCCTGCTGCACTGCCACCAGCAGCAACCAGCAGAACACACTTACCTCCCCTCCCCGGAGGGAGGAGAGTTGTCCTCAAAATGTTCAGTTCTCCATCTCCTGGCTGGTCCCTGAGCTACCCACATCCATTCCCGAATCCGGTCACCAGCGTGGCAAGAGATGAGGTGCTCAGCGCCTTAGCTCTCCACACCACTGGGCCAGACCCTCCCAACCAGGATGCTTAACATTTTATAATTTGAAAAAAAAAACACCTTTCATATTAAATATGCATGCTGGCATGATAAAAACATAGATTTACCCACATGAGAAACACTTCTCAGAAGAAACTTATAGCCAGTGTCTTAAACGGAATTTTATATTTTTTTGCTGTCAGGAGGGATGAAATTCCACTTATCCAGGAGATTTGATTACTAGTATCTTATAGATATGCTGTTAAAAAAGAGCATTACGTAGTAATTCTTAAAGTTTTCAAAAGATGCCAGATTAAGAGTTGCATGTTCTGGATTTTCAGAAGGCTGATTTCACTAGAATAAGGGAGCTACTAGGAGGAGTACCTGACTAGTATAAGGGCAGACATGGGTGCAACTGAAAAATGGTCTGTAATTCGGGAAGGGGTCCTGGCAGCCACTGAAACCTGCCCTCAACAGACATGCAAGAAATCAAAGCTTAAGAAACAGCTTTGGTTTTCAGGGGAGGTGAGCAAGTCAATGAGAGGAAAGAGGAAACATAGAAACATAGAGGTTGATGGCAGATAAGGACAGCAAGGCTCATCCACTCTTCCCATTTCTTTTTCTACCTTATAAATGTGCCATCCACCTTCGCTCTGTCAGTGGCCTATCTATTCATACTCATCTGTATTGCTCCCTTATGCCTATCCCATGCCTGTTTGAAGCCCTGCACTGTATTCATAGCCACCACTTCCTGAGGTAGACCGTTCCATGCATCCACCACTCTTTCTGCGAAAAAGAATTTCCTCACATTCCCCCTTAATCGGCCTCCCTCTAATCTCATGCTGTGTCCTCTTGTCCTGCTATTTTCTTATATTTAAACATGTTAGACTTTTTCACCTTGTTAATGCCCTTAAGGTGTTTGAATGTTTCGATCATATCACCTCTCTCTCCCTCCATTGCTCAAGGGTATACATATTGAGCTCCTTTAATCTGTCCTCATATGTCTTCTGATGCAGTACCTGCACTGTTTTGGTTGCCCTTCTCTGGACTGCCTCAATTTGGTTAATGTCCTTGTGAAGGTGTGGCCTCCAGTATTGCATGCAGTACTCCAGATGGGGCCTAACCGGTGTCTTGTAAAGAGGGATTATTACCTCCCTCTTACGACTTGTGATACCCCTACTAATACACCTAACATCATATAAAAAGCAAAAGAAGTCCCAGAGGGAGGAAGATCGAGCTGATTCCTAGGAGAATGCAAGGAGAGCTAACAGGGTGGTAAGGTAGGCCAAGGCAAAGAAAGAACCAAGGATAGCAGAAGGGATCAAGAAAGGAGAGAAGGCCTTCTTTCAGTACATCTAAGAAAAAAAAGATCTATGAACCAGGGCATTTTGAAACTTTAAAGGGGTCTGGGAGGGTGCAGTACAACAAGGAAAAGGTATTGAATGAATACCTCTGTTCCATTTTTACAAATGAGAATGATGGTCCAGTGCTGCAGGGAAAGTTGGGGCAAGGAAGGCGGAGGTGGAGGGAGAAAGAGGGAGGAAGTGAGTTTGGAGGACATAGTCCACAGGGGTATCAAGGCCCTCAAAGTGGAAAATCCCCTGGACCTGATGGCATGGGCTTGCTTACTCAGTGAGATGATGGCAGTACTTGTGGCCCATATTATGAATCTGTTTAACTGCTCCTTGGAAACAGAAGTGGTACAACGGGACTGGAGGACCACTTAAGTGGTGCCCTGGCACAAGAGTGGGACAGGGGATGACCTAGAGAATTAAAGGCCAGTCAGACTGACCTTGCTAGGTGGCAGGTTGATGGAAACAATCATCATAGAACAGTTAGTGGAATTCCTCGACACAAGTGGACTCCAGGATGACAGGCAGCATGGATTTGTGTTACAGAAGACATACCACACCGATCTGATTAACTTCTTTGACTTGGTTATGAGTGCAGTGCACAAGGGTCAGGCAATATACATACTGGGCAGGATTTTCAAACCATGGCATGGGTTTGCGTCAAGCTCTGTGCCATGACATTTAGGTTCTGGCAGTGCACCAACCCCATCACCACAACTGCGTCCAATTAAACAATCTTGGGTGCAGTTGCAACAGTTTCACGATTTACAGCAGCTTGCACCAAATATCTGGCACAAGCTCCTTACAAAAGGCCCCCAGGATTGCCACAAGTTAGACCAGAAAAAGTTTGTTTAACTTGTGTTGAGTGCTGCACGGGATACAAAATCCTGTTCGATCACCACAAGCCCCATTTACCATACTATTGGTGCACTTGTGGCTTGCAGCAATGTAAGCCTTTTAACAGTCCTGCCCACTGTGTTTGGACTTTAGCAAAGCCTTTGTCTCAATCCCCAGTGAGAGACTCATCAAAAAGTTGGAGGACCTAGGGGCCGGTAATAAACTGATCCTGTGGGAAATAAATTGACAAGGGGAGAAAACCCAAAGCGTGGTGGTGAGTGAGCCACTTTTTTGAATGAGGGAGGTCACCAGTGGAGTCCTGCAGGGATCGGTGTTCAGACCAGAGCTATTCATTATGTTCATAAACAACATTTGGGATAGCATAAAAGACAAAATCTGTCTCTTTGCAGATAATACCAAGCTCTGAGGGAGGGTGGGCATGGAGCAGGCAGTCAGGGATTTAAGAGAGGATCTAGCAAAGTTAGAGAGGTGGTCTGGCATCTGGCAACTGGGATGAATGCCAAGGGCCAAATACAGACTAGGGAGTGTGAAAGTCACAAGGACATGGAAAAGGACATGGGGATCGATATAACTTGCAAACTGAAGCCCTCTATGCAATGCAAAATAGCAGCAGCTAGGGCAAACAGGATTCTAAATTGCAAAACTAGAGGTTTAACCAGCAAAAGGAATGAGGTGATCTTGCCACAGTACAGGTCCATGGTACACCTGTGCCTGGAGCACTGCGTGCAGTATTGGAGTTTCTATCTAAAAAGGATTTAAACCATCTAGACGCAATACGGAGAAGGGATACAAAGATGGATAAGGGTTAGCATGATCTCCCATATGAGGAAAGGCTGAAGAATCGAAAATGTACTTCCTGGAGGAGAGATGGGGGTTGGATGATATGATAGAAACCTTTAAGTAGCTCAAGGATAAAAACAAGGTAGAGCTTCTGATTCTCCTTAGACTCAGTGAGAATAGGAACATGAGAGGGCACAGTTACAAACTGGTGGGTGGAATGTTCGAGAAGGAGACTGGGAGACACTTCTTCATGGATAAAGTGGCAACAGGGTGGAATGAGCTCCCAGAGAAGCTTGACGACCTGAAAATAGTTGTGGATTTCAAAAAGGAGTGGGACAGAGTCAAGGGGAAGGTAAGAGTGCAAAGGGGGAAGGAGCACCATGTCAGCATACGTACATTGTCTCCACAATGAGCATGCTAGATAGACCAGATAAAAGCACAGAAACCAAGCATTATTCAAAAATGCTTAAGTGCAAAATGCATCGGTAAAAGACAGGCATACAGTATACAGACATGCCGACCCAATTTAACGTGCTCCAGTGCTAAGAGGAATTCACATTTTCATCTGGGGGCCCATGATATAATTAATTGGCATCATAATGGTTGGAGTGCTCAGTTTCTATGCTTTCTCAGAGACTTTATTTAATGAGAATGTGGAGCATGATTGAATCTGTGTGCTTTAGATAAACCAGGTAGCCTTCTTCTGGCAATTTGGATGTTCATAAGAGCATTGGAGATTGAAGTCTCCGGTTCATCCATGGGCCAGATATACAACAAGCAGCCACAGTGCAGACTATCACATACTACATAACCAATGTACCTCAACCATGCTCTGGAGAAACCCCCTTTACATAGTTGATGAGTGAGTGACTCAGATTCTATGGCCTTGCAGTTCTTTGCCACTCATGTATGAATGCCAGCAAGGGTGCCATTTTGTGCAACTCTATTTGTAATGGTGTTTATTTGATGTATGTACCTTCCCTGTGTCCACTGGGAATTAGATTGAGGCCACCTCAACTTATTTTGCATAGACCACTAAATAGCTATCAGCTGATAAGGCTACTGGCCACTACCAACCTAGATCATATTCAATGCAGTGATGTAGCAGTGAAAAGCTTTGTAACACACTGACAGTCCAAGCCATCCAGTTCCCACAGTTCAAACAGGGAAGACAGGTTTTTCTGGCACCAAGTACATGTATGTGTATTCATAATTGCATGCACAGTGGTATCAGCTAGGATGCAATGCTCTATCGTAAGCATGTTTTACCTTCTTGCATGACAAATTGGAGTAATTGCCATTGGATTGCATTGTGTCCTTGCTGTGTTATGCAGCATGCTACTGGCAGAAACTGTGTTAAGAGAATTGCATCCTGGCCAACTCCACTGTAATCTGTTGTTCAACCAGATAGTAATATAGCAAGGCACTGTAACTGTGAGTATAACTATGTGTAATGGTCTACTACTGTATTTCTTGTCGCCCTGGAATCCTCTTAAAAAATAGGTGATGCATCTAAATTAATCTATTCCAGCTCTGAAAATTCAAATAAATACATGAAGGAACTATCTCTTGTGTTCAAACATTTAAATGCTAATTTTCAGGAGAGCCAGATACTGTATATGAGTCAATAGGAAATCTCATGCTTTGCATAAATAGTGAAGCCATGGGCTCAGGATAATTGTAGTTATACAACATTACCTTCCCTTGAAACCGAGACACAAAAGCAGCATTTTGCAAAACACCATATTTCAATTGACTTTTTTTTACAATAAGGTTATTGTGTTTTCAGTATTCAATGAATATATTATTATTTTAATGGACGTACTATGCTTAGTTTATCAGTTTTTAATGTTTTTTTTTGTAAATCATGTACTATAGCAGTAAGTAGTAAAACTTTTTAAAAAAATTACTTTGTCAGCTTAATTTAGCATCTGTTAATGCTGTTTCCAGGAAGTAAGGATGGCAGGGTACAGATAGCCTACAAGTGGGCACTTAGGCAGAGTTCAACTTTTGACTATGTTGGCTGCCATGTATCTCTACTGGAGCACAGCTTGGACACAACAGAGTTTTGCTGAGGCCTGTCCCCTGTCTGCCCTCAACCTGAAGCTGCTACCAGTGTCTGTTTAGGTGAAAGGTTTAGAAAGCAAGGGTCAACTTTATGATGACTTTTGCTGTCTATGGTTCATTTTGTGTTCCTAATACTGTAGCATCTTCAGCTAATCATGTTTTGGTGATAATAGAACAATAGCAGCATACAAGCTGCAGTGTCTGTCAATATCTATAGTGTAACAACCATAATTTCAAGATTTTAGATAATTAAACAAAGAGCAGATTTTCATATCCCTTTTTTTCTTACGCTGCTATTGCTTGAGCACTTAAAGAGAAAGCAAGGAGAAAGGAGGAAGAGAGTGCTGGAAAAAAATAAAAGAGGGAGTCAACAAAGGCAGAACAAAGAGGAAGCAAGGAAAATAAGGAATTATAGGTTAAAAGAGTGAGAGAAGAATATGGGTGAACAACAAGGTGAAAGGTAGAACAGAAAGGAAAACTAGAAAAAGTGTTCTGCTCCTGATGGGAATAGCACTTCTATATTTTGGTCATTAACACATTTAATAGTCACTCATTTAAAATATTTTTTATTCAGTGTACTTTAACCCCTACATCCTGTTGTTGCCCCATGTGTCCTCTGGTACCTTATTCCATTCTAGACAATGGGCTTAAGATTTCCTGGTCTCTGATTGGATGATACCTAGGCCGAGAGGGGGGAACATTATCTTCCAGTAGCGAACAGGAAATAAAAAGTGCCACCCCTTTCTGCCTCAGTAGTAAACTGGCATCACTGTGCAGGTCTGGATTTGAAAATTCAGTAGCCACCTTTTTTTCTGCTCGCTAAGAGAGAGAAGCAAGTGAGTCAGCCCCACCCTCACACACAACTGAATTCCACTATAGTTGTTTAGAATACCATAAGCATTGGGTTTTTTTTCTTAAAAGAATAAATAACTTCACCTTACTCAATTCTTTATTGCCACTGGCTCAGTTAATTACATCTCCACTCTCCATCCGCCTGTCTACCTGCTTAACCTCCTTCCATAAGCCAGCAGCACACCTCCATCTTCTGGTCCGAAAACCAAGAAAGTAGCACTGGTCTCATGCTTGAGATAGCATTACACCAGGGACAGTGCAACAATAGAGAGGTGCAGGATGACTTAGAGCAGAGGGCTAACCTAAATGGGGCACGGGTCATATATGTCGAAGATGTATGTTGCTGCACATAATTACATACAATACAGCGCATATATTGCATGCAGCATAAGTCTTGTTTTTGCAGCTGGATCCACCCCCACACTTCCTCAACCCCCAACTAAAATAACTAACTCTGGGGTGTTTAAAAGTAAATATCGCACAGTGCAGAAAAAAATGAAAAATTCCGTGCGTCTTGGACCGGGAATCGAGCTTGCCTCCCTTGCTGAAAGTGGCTCATCCTGTAAAACCATGGCAGCTGCTCGGCAGATCCCTGTTCCAGCAGAGGTCTTATCCTCTGCATGGGATAGTGAGATGGTGCAGTACCATGCACATACCCATTCATGGTATTGCACCCTCTCACTGCCCAATACCACACTGTTTCTGTTTCAGGGTTTTGTCGTACGCTTTTAAGAGCATGATATGTTGACCCGGTAGGCTTAAATGAAGGTAAGGACTTTCTCTCAACAAAAGGAAAAATGGACATTGTCAGGGGGAAAGGTTCAAGTTCAAAATTAGAACAAAATTAGAAAAAAATAGCACTCAAATACCTCAGTGTCCTCTTCTGGCAGATAAAGAGAATACTGGTTGGACAACCATACACAGCCACCCTGTGCTGCCACAGAGGGGTTCTAATTACATAAGACCTTAGAGAGTATAATGAAATCAGAAGTCCGAGGTGGCAGCTCAGACTGGATGGGCATATGTTTGCCCAACCAGTAATTTTTATAGTGTGTAGTATGTTTTTAGTTTTTATTTATTTATTTTTTAAAAAAAAGTGTTTTCACAGTACTCTGTGGTAGCAGCGAATGTGCAGGATGTTTCAGTTCAGAACTTGAACTGATTGCTGTGTATGCAGCAGTTCTGTGTAAAACACCAGCTACCTCAAGGATTTCCAGTCAGCTGGAACCTTGAAGGGTGCAGCCACATTCCATGACCTTTGAACTGTGGTACAACAAGGTTTCAGCTGGCATGGAAATCCATGCAGAGCAAACCCTCACTGTACACTATATAATGGTAGAGAGACTACTTTACCAAATAAAGGACTAAAAGTTCTGAATGTCTCTGAGTGTCTAACTCCCTGTCTTTTTATAATCCGTTTCACCAGTAGAGCTTAAACCAAAGGCTTAGATGGATGTTAATCAAAACATTTTCCCCATAGATTTCATGTTCTTAGCCCTCCTGCTAATCTTTATCTGGTACCCTGTTTAGCGTGTGCATCTACTTCCTGGACTGATCTTTACTCTTCCACTGGGTATCTCAAATCCCACCCCTTATATGGAGTCAAAAGAACAAAACAATTTTCTCCATTCTGAAGCCCATATTGGGATAGTTTCTTAAAATTAATGAAAATTAAGTAAGCAATAAGACATGATGTGGTATGCATGGAACAGAATTTACTGCATACCCAGGAGTGTGGTGAGGCACAAGACCACAGGCTGAGTAGCTTCAGCCCCGGAAGTACAATAAAATGTGTTCCATGCACACCCCTGGAGTGTCTTCCGCTTTTTTTTTTTTACTTTTTACATCCAGAAAAATCATGTTTTTATGTAGAATAAATAGATTTTCTAATGTGAATTTATGATAAAATAGTCTCTCCACCTATTAAATAATTATGTCACTTTGTATGTGCTGTGCATAGTTTGACCTTTCATTAGGGTAATTCTCTATTTTTTGTTTGTAGTTTTTTTTTCTTTTTTTTAGACTTTAATGGTAACAATAGGAGATAGAAAACTGTATTTTTTTTTATTTTATATTTATTTTTATTAATCATGATAATTATCAGCACAGTGGATGCAGGACCTACATACAACAGAAGCGATCGTGAACTTGAAGAAACCAAAGCAAAGTGAAAGTGTTTTTTTTTTTCATTCACAAGGAAGGGTTTTATGAAGTGTGTTTTTTTTCTCCTTCATGAGGATTTTAACAGTAGTGTTAGAAAATGCAGATGAGGGAGCATGCCGTCTTCTTTCAGTGACCCAGCAAACTGGATCTGTGAGCAAGACGAAGTGCCTGTGTCCCTCAGACCACAAGTGGCCATGACTAGTTAGCCTGTCAGCATAGAGAATTGAAAAAAAAAATCAAGCAAAGTAAGTACATTTTAGATTAGGAACAGCAGTGGATCGGGAGCGGGATTGTCAGCAGAGACAGCAGGGGTGTGCATGGTGTGGAATCGGCACCACAATTATTACATCAGGAGCAGTCAGTAAACTTTTTTTTTCTTTACTCTAAAAGGTCTGTGTGTTGGACTACTGCGTTATTTGTAGAAAGTCAGCAAACAGCACAAGAGTTTCTCTAATCATCCTCAACTCACTGAAGAGCCTTGTTAGCAAGGGGAAAAATATGGTGGCAAAAAAACAACATTCGAATAGCACAGTGATTTATCTTTGTTTTTGTTGCAGTTCTGCTTTTCTGAACTTATTATTACCTGTGCATGGAACAGATTTCATGCACAGGTAATAACCACTAGAAATCAGGATTTCCTCTCACCATTTTATAAACATGCCTTCACCAGGATTTAACTCTAGTTGACTGGGTGCCTATAGCCTCAGCCCAAACTATAGATCATGCTCTGGCATACCTCAAAGAGAATCTCATCAAAATCTGGAACAAATATGCCCCTTTTAAGCAAGTTAGAGTGCATGGTAATCACCTTCCCTGGACCACCCTGAACTATTGACCTGTCAACAAGCAATAGATAAAGTGTGGAAAGCTCACAAAGCTTCCCATCACCCCCGGGATTACTCCACTTACCGTACACTCTGCAATGGTTGCACCAAGGCCATTCATTTGGCTAAAGCTGAATATTTCCGGTCCACTTTTAACTCTAACACAAACAACCCCTCAAAGTTCTGGAAAATCACTCACTCACACTTCTCCCCCAAAACTAAACCTCCACCCCCACTACTCAAAATAAATAATCAACTCATAGCTGACCATCCTATTGTAACTGCAGAATTCAATGCCTACTTTAAAACCTGTGCCTCCTCCCTACTAGCATCCTTCCCTGCCTATCCTACTACCCCATCCATGCCAGATACATCCTCACAACAACACCAAATAGCTAATAGTTTTTCCTTTTCTCTCATCTCTCCTAGTGACACGCTAAAAGCAATTCTTTCTATCAACCCGACAAAAGGTAACTCCCCTGATGCATGGACCCAAAGCTACTTTACTTATCTGCTCCAGCTATCTCTAACCCCCTGTCTGATCTCCTCAACTTGTCATTCACCATTGCATCTATCCCTGGAGCCTGGAAGCATACAACTATCCTTCCCCTACCTAAGGGTTGAGATATCTCATCTCCTAGGAACTATCGCCCCATCTCTCTGCTACCCACTCTGGCTAAACTTCAGGAACACAATGCTCTTTCTCAGCTCTTCACCTTTCTTGATGAGTCCACTTTCTTCACCCCCTTTCAATCTGGTTCTAGGAAGAACCACTCCACTACCACTTCCCTACTCACACTCACTTACTATATCCATACTGCTATGAATAAAGGTCACATCACGTCTGCTGTCTTTGTCGATCTTGCCAAGGCTTTCAACTCTGTCTCCCACTCCCTTCTACTTGAAACCTCTCATCAGCTGGCCTGTCCCCATCTGCCTGTAACTGGTTTTGAGCCTACTTGGTAGGTCGAACTCAATCTGTTAAAATAGCTGACTCTACATCCCCACCTCTACCTATCTCCACTGGAATGCCTCAAGGGTCTGTACTTTTCCCACTCCTATTTTCTGTTTTTCTAAACAACCTACCAGCTGTATGCTCCTCATCCTATATCCATATGTATGCAGATGAAACGGTACTATTCACCATTGGCCCCACTGTCTCCAATGTGACAACTAGACTACAGACTGACTTCAACAATGCTCAACGATGGCTCAATTCACATCAACTTTTCCTCAATGCCAAGAAGACAGTCTCAATGACCTTTGGCACTAGGCAGAGACTGTCCAGGCTACCTTCCTTGCCATCCTTCCACACCCTAGATGGGACAACTCTAGAGGACACAAACTCCTTTAGATATTTGGGTATTTGGCTTGACCAACATCTTAACCTTTCTGTACACATTGTTGCCATCCTGAAAAAACTTTGCCCTAAGGTTGGCGCCCTCTACAGTAACCATGGTTGCCTACCTCTACCAGCTAGGCATGATCTTGTGCAGAAAATGATACTCCCTACATTTGACTATAGCAACATAGTCTATAGTGCTGCTCCCAAGTCTTCCTTACCAGGTTGGATCCTCTTTTCAATGCTTTCTGTCACTTCGCTCTCGACTCCCCCTCTCGCATACATCACTGCTCTTTGTACCACTTTTTAGCTTTCCCATCCCTGGAGTGCAGACAGCTCTCTCACTGCACAGAATTCACTTCTAAATTCTGGTTTTGGGACTCTTTCCTCCTACCTCTCCTCTTTTTTTGCTACTACGCCCCCTGCCTCCTGTCAACTCAGATCCACTGACTCGTGCACTTTCACTATTCCTCATCGCTCCACCACCACAGACAAGAAAGCATTTTCCTATCATTTCCCTAAGCTCTGGAGCTCTCTTCCCCTACCTATCAGACACTCCTCGTCCTCTTCCTCTATCACCTCAGCCCTACACAACTTCTTTTCTGCTAACTGCACTTGCTTTTAACCAACTATCAGACATCCTTATCCTCTTCTTCTATCTCTACTGCATTACACAACTTACTCTCACCATTATGCACTTGTTTTTACCTCCTCTACCCTCCCTCCCTTCCTTCCATAGTACTCCCTACCCATAAATCCCTCTTGCACACATCCACTTGCTTGACTCTTCTTCTCTCTCTTTCTCTCTCTCTCTCTCTATCTCTCTCCCCCCCTTCCCTTTGCAGGGTTCTCAACCTCCTGAAAGGGTTATAGCTTACATAGGTGCTGGAACTGGAGGGGCGAAAGGGGCGGTAGCCACTCCACTTTTTATTTCTGTATGGCAAAAACTAGTATAGAAAAAGTGCCCTTTGTACCCTCATAAGTTCCCTTTTGATTCTCAGCCCCCTCAGCTTTTACCATCTTCCGGCACCCTTGATAGCTTATAGCTTCCCCTCTGATCTCTCTCTCCCCTCTCTCCTTTCTCCCCTACTTTTATTATCTATCTCCCTAAATTCTCCCCTCCAGCTTCTACGGCTGGTCTCCTCTTAGCACTTATTAACACAGTCCCCTGTTACGTCTTATTAACTATTAAGGTTGCTCCAACTCCAACCTTAAACTCCAACTCACTGTTACTTAGTTACTACTAGGTTGCTACCAATTATGGTAACTACTCTGACCTGATACTCTGGAATGTACTCTACTGTTTGCACACTAACATATGTATTAGCTGTATGTAATTGCACTGCAACTTTCTTGTCCTGATGTTCTGTTTGCACACCAATATATGTATTAGTTTTATGTATTTGCACTTATGTTAATGATTTTAGTTACTTTCCTCCTCATGTAACCCCTCCCCTCAGGACGCTTCTGCAAATGAGCTGGCTTCAGCTCATGTTGTCTTTCCTGGCGAAACATTTTCAAATAAATAAATAAATGCCTACGCTGTTGACTTCTAGTACACAGGAAAAAAGTTTGTACAAAAAATAAAAAGGCTTGTCTCTTGTCCATGTACTTTTTTTTCTGATCCTTGAGTGCGTCAAGGGTTTATCCTGGCCTCTAATCTATTTTGCAGGCTAATACATTTGCATTTGCGATGTCCTTTCCTGAGCAGTGGCTGACAGTTCTGTCATAGGTTTGCAGTACCAAGCTTAAAAGTCTGCCATTCTGTCTTAACATTCATGTAATTGAGCCACTTCAGAGGATTGTGATCAGTGAAGACCTGGAAGTGGCATCCATACAGGTAGGGTCTCATTTTGTTAAGAGCCCACAAAAAGTGTGGAGTTGCGAGAACAGAGGCTTAACATAAGGGCTATCTGAATTGTTCAAATGCCTTTTTCAGTTCTTAGTCCAGAACACCGGTTGTCTGGCCAGTTAGTGGTGCAGCCATATCACTGAAGTATTGAACAAACATCAGACAGAATCCTGCCAACCCCAGGAAAGTTTTCACCTTCCCCTTGGAAGCAGGTCTGCCCCAGTTATTGTTGCAGAAGACCTATACAGCTGCACTCGAACAAGGGAACAATAGCAGGTAAATGGAGGGTACAAAATACAAAGAAACAAGTTCTGATGCAAAAAAATAGCATGTTGTAGAGTGTTGCACTGTGCCTCAGTGCATTGCATCACCAAGTCTTGATGCCTCTATGAAGCTTCGAGGTTTGATGAGGCAAAGTGCCAAGGCATAGTGTCACTGTTATACTACATGCTACTTTTTTTGCTTCAAAACTTGCGTCTTTTGATTTTGTACACTCCATTTACCTGCTATTTTGTTTTTTCTTTTTAGAATCCAGCCGTAGCGATGTTCTGTGTTCTGTCATTTGGGTTTTTGGTTTTGCATCAACTATTATACAATGCACTCAACCACTGTGTTGGGTTTTTTTCAGTTATTAATGGCTTCCAGCTTTGTTGGTTTGGGTTTGTTGTGCCCACCCAAACACTGTGTCCTGGTATGTCACTTTTGACATGCCTCTATATTGCACTTTTCAGCCTTCACTATCAAGCCTGCTTTTTGAGCCTGATCAGTTCTTGACTGACATGCTCCACATGTTCCAGCCAGGTCTTGTTGTAAATGACAGTATCTTCCATGTATGCAGCTACAGATTCCCCTGCCCCATTCAGTATTCCGTACACCAGTGGAAAATTGCTGGACTAAAGGGTGTGACTAAGAATTCATACAGTTCAAAGGGTGTGACAGACCTGAACTGTTCCTGACCCTGTTTTTGTCAGTGGTACCTGCCATTACCGTTCAGTCAAATTGGTTAGGTTGAGATACTTGGTGCCTCAAGCTTTCCAAGATGTTCTCCATTCTAGGCACAGGATTTGAATTGGTCACTGATTGAATTCAGTTTGCAGTACTCCACACAAAACCAGGTTTACCCATCCTTTTAAGGGATCAGAACTACTGGGGAAGCCCAAGGGCTTTTCGAGTCTTGTGTCACCCCCATGTGATTTTTCTCTGGTATCTCTTTGCACATCTGGTGTCTGACACTAGCAGTAATCCTATAAGCACTATATCTAACATTTTTGTCTCATACTGTCATGAGCTATTGCCTCGCCAATTTTATGTACCCTTTTTTGGAAGCCAACAGAGCCTCAAAGCCTCAAAGGTTTGTAGCACTCCTGCAATGTCTGCCCCTGATCTGAGTTCAACTGTGTGGAACACTTGACCTCATCAATTAAATCTCACACCTGCTATCTTCAAGCAGATCACTTGTAGGATCCTCATGTCCCCTGTTCGAGAATGTATTGCTGTCAAAACCAAATCATCTTGGTAATAGCATGGCTTGAGCATATTAACATGCTAGGTTTAGGGCTTGGGGGCTTGGCCTGGCAGTTCGAGCATAAAATTCACATCATTCAATTTGTCAGTCACAATAGAAGGACCCACCCAGGTAGCCAGCTATTTGTTGTGTCTCACTGGAAAAAGTGCCACTACTCTCTGCTCAACTTGATATGTTTGAGCTCTTCCACCCTGATTGAACAATGCTTACTGCTTGTTCTGGGCTTGGAGAAGACTCTCCTATGCAGTCTCCATTTATTCCATTGACCTCTTGCAGAAGTTCTGCACCTACGACACAGTGCTCTTCTCGCTTGTTGAGGACTTCCCTGCCCATTCCTCCTTGACCAAATCCAGAGGACCTGTCATCATGCATGCATAGAGTACCTCAAAAAGTGAGAATCCTGTTGCTTCCTGTGCCACCTTCCTATAGGTGAATAGCAAGTGTGGCAGATATTTGTCCCAGTCTCTTGAGTGTTTGTGAACAATTGTGTGAAGTACACATTTTAGCATGGAGTTAAAATGTTCACACAAGCAGTTGCCCTGTGAATAGAAAGGTAATGTCTGGAGCTGTCTGACCTTGCATCTCTCCAACAAGGTTCAGTAGTTATCAGTGTGGCCATAAAGTTTGTGCTGCAGTGCCCCTGTCTGATAAGATTTCTTTGGGGATCCCCACTCAGTGAAAAATCCCCAGAACCTCACCTACCACCTTTTCTGCTTCCACAGAAGACAAGTTTGCCCACAGTAAGTCAGTCTGTTTCCAAGCTAAACCAGGATGCTTGTACATGTTTTGGAAGTGAATGTTTTGTTTTATGCTTGTTCTTCATGCCTCAGTGCAACTTTACAATATTGTTAACTCTACCAATTCATTAGGAAGACTCTCTTTACATCAAGCCTCGTCACAGTTTTCTCAAATATTGTTCATTTTCCATTTGTTATTGTTAAGACACACCACCCAGCCATGTATTTTAGTGGCAAATCCATCATTCATTTCTTCCACTGTGTGTGTTGTAAATGTCTAAATTGCCAGATTAAGTGAGTGTATAAGATATAGCATGCATGCCTCCTTTCCTCACTGGTACCCCCAATGATTTCAGTCAGTAACTGCCAAAAACCTGTGGAACAATACCCATTGAGTCTCGGTAGCATAAGAATGGCATTTGAATGGATGGCACTTCATCTAGAAAGTTGCACGAGCACGAGGCCATTCAAAGCATGGTGTTGCAGTTCATGCTATGGACTGGAGGAAATCTAATTCTATTTATGGAGATCAATTTAAGGGATAATCACTGAATTGTTGATTGTAATAGGTTAGTCGAAACTGCTCAATCACATCAAGGGTCATTTAATTCTTTTAAACTAAGCTTGGCTAGGGACTTCAATGTCAGGATTCAATGATTTTCACGTTCAGCTAGATGGGAGTGGAGAACCAGACCACTGGATTCTATGAATAAATGTCAGCTCTTTTATTTGCCTCAAACTATGGTTTGTCACTGTTGAAGTAAAGTAATATGAATAACTGTGTGTGATTGGCTGTTGACTGACAGGAGCTGATCCAATTACAGTACATTAACTCATGAATAAATGTCTGCTAATATAAGTAAATATTAACTGTTCCATCAACTGTTTGAGTGAATAGAGTGATGGCATAACAGATTAAAATTACATATTAATCACTGATACAGTAAAGAGACCTAGTTTACAGTGTGAGGTCCCAAAATATGTTTTTGCATTCCTGTCACAACACTGCCCAAGCCACTCTAGGTGGTTGTGGTGAACTAGCTTGCTCACTCAGTGCCTCTGGATCTTTCTCCTTCCTGGAATTCCAGAATGGCTGCTTCTCAAATAGCTATTAACATTCTAAATTGGATACTGTCAGTGCAACTGAAGTACATTACTTTAACTGTTCTCTATTTTGTAAAGGCTAGAGCCAGTCAAAGTATGGGAAGTGTATTGTTTAGTCATGTTCATGCAGACCCAGAGTGTCCATTCATAAAGGAGAAGGACATTTAATCTGTAAAAGCTGATTTTCAAGTACTGATCAACCTTTTGTTATTGATCCACCTTTACTGGCCTTTAGGTAAACTCGGTGGGTGCTTCTGATTTTCACACTGCTGGTAAGGACCATTTTAGAACTGTATAATGTTCTTGCCCAGCTCTTCCATTCTTGGCACATTGTATCTGTGTTCTACTCTGTGGATGAAAGTGACATATACTACATCCTTCTTTTCTAAAATGCTACTTACTGTACATACTAGTGGATGTTAGGATTCAACTGATTCTGATCCAATTTTAGGATGTTAAGAATTTCCGAATCCTAATCCAGTTCTGTTTCAAATCTTAAAAAGGCCTAAAAATCAGATTTGGGATTTGGATTTGAAATCCTAAATCCTACTGTACATGCCTATGTAAAAATAGGTTTTGGGATTCAGTTTAGGGATTAGGATTTTCAGTCTGCAAATTCTAAATCCTAAATCTGAAAATTATGTTGGAATCCATTGAATTCCATTCTATTTGGCAGATTCCTAGCAACTCTAGTACTTAACCACCAGTGTGTTCATCAGAAGCATGCACTGTACTTACTAAAAGGCCAGCAAAGATGGATTAAAAACAAAGTGGGAAAAATATTTGTAATACAACTTATACAGGATAAATTAATTACAAGTTAAATGCAGTTCCATTTCAGCTAATTAGCTGCAACTCAGATGATCCATTTGGAATGGATTAGCTCATTAAATGTAGACTTTGGTAGAGCACGGTGAGTTACCACAGTCCCTGTAACCAGCATGTCCCCACGTAGAAGACATAGGATAATGTAGACACCCCCAAAACCATAACAACAATTAAGAAAGTAACTGTCACAATCCCCAAAGAAGTTTCAAAGTATAACCCATAATCATCACACTGGTCTTAAGGGACAGCATTTTGTTTATTTAGCAAGCATTAATTGTGGGGCAAGGAAGGGTGTTTTGTTACTTGCTAAGACCCTCCTGATAATACATGTGCTGTGGCTTGAGCTTGACTGCCCCAAGCAAGTTGAATATGAAATTTATAAGAAGAAAGTGTATTACAGGAACTTTGGCCTCAAAAGGAAAGCTTGCTGCTATAGATATCAAGACAGGGTCTTTCAAGCCCAAGAAGTTGGTGGTCACAAAGTACTTCACCAGAATTACTTGTTGGCTACATTCTAGAGATGTGTAGCTAATGTGTTATTTGCTCTTGGTCACTATCTGCAGCTAGCACCAGTATCTGTATGTGAGCAGGTAGATCTACATGGTAGATAATTTGCCCAGACAGATGTTTGACTGGATAATCTAGTTATTGAAATGTGTCCCCCGAGATAACTATAGGAACACAGAAGTTGATGGCAGATAAGAACCGCAAGGCCCATCCAGTCTGCCCATTTTTTCTACCTCATGAATGTGCCATAGGCCTTTACTCTGTCAATGACCCATCTATTCATACTCATCTGTATTGCTCCCTTATGCCTATCCCATGCCTGTTTGAAGCTCTGCACTGTATTCATATCTACCACTTCCTGAGGTAGGTTGTTCCATACATCCATCACCCTTTCTGTGAAAAAGAACTTCCCCCAACATTACCCATTAATCGGCCTCCCTCTAATCTCATGCTGTGTCCTCTTGTCCTACTATTTTTCTTATATTGAAACATGTTAGACTCTTTTACCTTGTTAAGGCCCTTAAGATGTTTGAATGTTTCAATCATATCATCTCTCTCCCTCCTTTGCTCTAGGGCATACATATTGAGCTCTGCTAATCTGTCATCATATGTTTTCTGATGCAGTCCCTGCACTATTTTGGTTGCCCTTCTCTGGACTGCCTCCATTTTGTTAATGTCCTTGTGCATGTGCAGCCTCCAGTACTGCACACAGTACTCCAGATGGGGCCTAACTAGTGTCTTGTAAAGTGGGATTATTACCTCCCTCTTATGACTTGTGATACCCCTATTAATACACCCCAACATCCCTCTAGCCTTGCCTACTGCTTTAGTGGTCTGCTTGGATGATTTCAGGTCATCTGTGATGATGATGCCAAAGTCTCTTTCTTCCCTTGTGATTGCCAGCAACTCCCCTCCAAACCTATAGGCAACTTCAGGGTTTCTCTTCCCTATGTGCATGATCTTACACTTCTTTGTGTTAAACCCCAGGTGCCACTCTTCTGGCCATTTTGCCAGTGTTTTTCAGATCTCTTCCGATTCTGCCCAACCCATCTTGGTCATCTACTCTGTTGCAGATCTTGGTGTCATCTGCAAACAGGCAAACCTTACCCTCTAGTCCATCTGCAATATCGCTAGTGAAGATATTGAAGAGGACTGGCCCCAGGACTGGTACCTGAGGTACCCCATTTGTGACTTGCATCTCTTCTGTCTGTATACTGTTTACCACCACTCTCTGTTTTCTTCCCACCAACCAGTTTGCCACCCAGTTGACCAATCTTTACCCCACCTGAGCCTACCCAGCTTATTAATCAATCTTCTATGTGGAACTGTATCGAAAGCTTTGCTGAAGTCAAGGTAGGCGACATCAACTGCACCCTCTTGGTCCACCACTCTGGTTACCCAGTCAAAGAACTCTATGAGATTAGTTTAACAGGTCCTTCCTGCTGTAAACCCATGCTGTCTTGGATCCTGTGTGCCTATGGATTCCAGGTGTTGCATTATCCTTTCCTTAAGGAGTGCCTCAATAATCTTGCTTACTACTGAGGTAAGACTGACTGGTCTGTAGTTCCCTTCCTCCTTCCTGCTGCCACTCATGTAGAGCGGGATCACATGAGCCCTTCTTCAGTCTTCTGGGACCTTTCCTGTGCTCAGAGACTCACTAAACAGTTATGCTAATGACTCTGCTAGTTCCACCCTTAGGTCCTTTAGTATCCTGGGATGTATGTCATCAGGTCCCATTGCCTTGTCCACCCTGAGCTTAGCGAGCTCTTGTAGGACATTTTCTTTTTTGAAGAGACTTGTGCACACCTCCCTTCCCACTGTGTCCATGGTGCTGAGCTGTGGGCCCTGCCCTACATTCTCCTCAGTAAATATTAAGCAGAAGTATCTATTTAGGATAGATGCTTTTCCTTGCTTCTCCTCCACACACTCCCCCTTATTCCCTTTGATCTTAGCAATACCCCCTCTGGACTTTCTCCTTTCACTAATGTGTCTATAAAATGTCTTGTCCCCTTCTTTTATTGTTCATGCTAGTGTTTCCTCAGTGTGGGCCTTTGCCTGCCTTACTGCCTTCTCTGCTTCCCTTAGGGACGTTTGGTATGCCTCCCTATCTTAGTCCCGCCATGTTCCCTTATATTTCCTGTAGGCCACCCTTTTGACTCTGATCTTTTCTGCTACTTTTTCTGAGAACCAAAGTGGTTTGCTCCTTCTTTTGCTCTTGCTTTTCTCCCTAACACAATGGGCTGTTGCTTCAAATATTGCATCCTTAATGCTTGCCCACTTTGCTTGTACTGCCCTCACCTGTATTTCATCTTGCCAGGGCTAGCTTAACTCTGTTGGCCATTTTATCAAAGTCAGCTCCTCTGAAGTCCCATATTTTTGTCTTGGAATGGGATGATTTAGTTCTAGTGGCCAAATTGAACCATACAATATGATGGTCTCTGGCCCCCAGGTGACCTTCTACCTGGAGATCTGTGATCCTTTCCCTGTTAGTCAGTACTAGATCTCGGATAGCCCTGTCTCTTGTGGGTTGTTGTAACAGTTGTTTGAGGCCCTCTCCTGCAGGGAATTCACTATGTGTCTAGTTCTGGAGGATGTTTCTGCTGGTATTGACCAATCTGTATCTGGCATGTTGAAGTCTCCCATTAGCAGAACCTCCCCTTTAGCTGTCATGCTTTGTATATCTTTTAACAATAATGTGTCTGTGTCCTCTCCCTGGTCTGGAGGCCTGTAGACAACCCCAGTTTGTATGGTTGTCTCATTTCCTGTTTACAGGGTGACCCTCAGTTCTTCTGGTTCCTTATGTGTATTCTAAATTTCTGTAGCTTTGATATTTTCATTGACATAAAGGGCCCCCCCCTTTTTGCACCTTGGTCTCTTCTGAACAGTACATAACCAAGTACTGAAGTCTCCCAAGTGTGGTTACTGGTGAACCATGCCTCGCTAATGGCTACTATGTCCAGTTTAGCCTCTGTCATTGTTGCCTCCAGGTCTGGGATCTTGTTTCCCAGACTGTGGGCATTTGTGTACATGATTTTCCATTGGCCAGATTTCGGTGTGTTAGTTGTTGGGTGAGGTTCTGCGTTTCCCCTGCACATCATATGGGGAGCCAGACCTTTTTCCTTACCTGGTGATGCAAATGAACTACAAACATGCTGAACTCCTGTTTGATCACTAGCTGAGGGGGGGGAGGGGTGTTCTTCCCATTCGATGTATCGGGTGCTGCACCCCTCTGCTCATTTGCTAGTTTAAATATTATGCAAAGACATCAAACTTTTGTCCCAATGCACTTACTCCCTCCTTAGTCAGCAGCAGTCCATCGAATTTAAAGAACTTTCACTCACCAAACTGTTTCCAGTTACCTACAAATGTGTGTCTTTTTCCTGGCACCAGGCCTTGAGCCACATGTTTAGTTCCCCTATCTTCCCTTCTCTGGCCTTCTGTCCATCTGCTACCCCCCCTCCCAGACCGGCAGGATCTCAGAGAAGGAGATTCCAGATGAAATGGATGACAGTTTGTCTCCCAGCCTGGTCAGGTGTTCCTTGGTCTCCACAACTGACTGGCTGGTGAGATCGTTAGTCCCTATGTGTACCAGGATGTTGATGTTTTCTCCTACTTTGTGCATGATTTTAGCAATGCGGTCAGTGTCTCTCCACGCTGATGAAGTTCCTTCACATTAAAATCTTCACTTACAAGGAGGTCTCGGGATGATGGATGTTACATTTATTTACACAATCAGACATTACAAATGCTTTCATCATATTAAGAGACAACAAATATGACTAAACGAGAGAAGAATTTCAAATCTAGGACACATCACAGACCATAAATACTAGAACAGTTACATTCATCAGCTTCAGATAACATTTCAATACAGCTAATCTAAAGCATGTATATCTTAAATATTCTTTAGCTAATGGGAAATGTTGTTATACATATCAGGGGTTGAGTGGGCAGAAACACTCTTTACTGATTTCCATTTGAACCCTTGGGACAGCCAGTGATTGACTGGTAATCGACTAAGAATTAAACTGGATAAAGGAGAGTTATATTTTGCCAAGTTTTCGTGAAGACTATTGTTTTGCCATTTAAAATGGAAACAAAGCCAATTATGTTGCCTTCTCACTCCTAAGGAAAGATACCGTAGTTGCTTAACCATATTACAAATGTGCATATTGTATGTACTGTACATTATAATGCAAAATTACAAATATTATGATTCAATGTCCCAGATACCTCATTATCCTCCACAGACAAAATACTGTGGGCCCCAAAAAAATGGTTACTATCCAGTGTATCTGGTGGGTACCGCAGATTATTAAAACATCTCTGTTGCACTCTATTGTGTTCACCACAACCCCACCACCACCACCATGCAAATCATTTCATTTTATACACTACGCACTATAGTAAATGAATGTTTTGGTTACCTTTTCCTTGAAATTGGTATGTTGTGATTATACACCAGAACAGTATTTAAAAGCACCATAAAACAGATGCATTAAAAGTTTCCATTAAAGAGAACATCTTGGCAAACTTGTTAGCAGTAGTCATCTGTTCAATTTTATCTTAAAAATTTCCACTGATGGTTTTGAAAGCACCAGCTAGGAATATCATTGTATTCAACACTATATAATGTGCATTCATATAGAATGTTCTATTGACTACAACGTGATTTACAAAGTAATGAAATGGATAGCTGAGGCAACATTTTCCAAAGAAACATTGGGTGTGCACCTCATATATATGTCCCCTGTGCATCTGAGCAAGGTTTGTTCACAGGAGAACTCATTTTCGAAGGATTATGCCCCTTGTGCCGCCACAGCTGCAGCATTGCCCATTGCAACAACTGCACCTGATTTTATAATCTCAGGCACCGTTGCAACAATCGACCTGATTTATGGCAGGTTGTGCCAAACTTCTTCCACAAGCTGCATGTAAAGGGTCCCTAATATTGTCGCAAGTTAGACCACAGAAAAATGGTCTGGTGAGCATCACTTTGCCACAAGGGATAGAAAATATTTTTAGATTGCCACAAGCCTAGTGCACCATATATTTAATTTACCTGAGGCTTGAGGCAATTCAGTCCTTCAGAAAATCTGGCCAGAGAGAGTCTATTTTTAAAGGTCCATTGCATTTGTTACATTTTGACTTGCTTTTTTACAGAATCCATCCTGATGCGGCTGATTTTGGCTATAAGTGCTAAGTTATGTAAAAATTGGCCAAACATTTATTCCATCCCTAACATACTGAAATTAATTTGGATGCATGTGGGATGCAGGCAACAAACAAATGAGCCCCCGTAGATCATTACATTTACCCAGGCAAATGTGGTAGCATTATATGCCAGCAAGCAATATCCCTCAGACAGCTGTGTACTATAGTAATGTCAAGTTTCTAATGATTATATCTAATGAAAAAATATCACAATATTCTGTGGCAGTAGTATGAAGTATGTGGGGAAAATAATTTATGTTCATTCAGTTCATAAATCATATTTTTAGGGGCACCGATGCACAGAGCTTGAGTGCACACCAATTCATGTCCCACATAAATGAGGGCTAGTACATGTAATTTACTCCAATGATCTTGAAAAACAATTTAAAAAAATGGGGCATTTACATCAAATGGGCTGGCATGTAGTGGGGAAGGGGTCATTGAATTATTCACTGTGTTACCACAGAACCAGGGAATTTCCTGGCTCACACATCAATGAGATACATTTGACTGCTCATGCAATTGATAGGTCATCTTGCCCCATTGCCAGTGTGAGGAGGTTTAAATATAGTATAGTATGGTATAGGTGGTTCACAGTGCTCCGAGTTGTGTGAACAGTGTAGCTGCTTACGTGGTGGGCCACCCGCTGAATATTGGTCCCTGTGGATCTGTAAATCTGTATATCAGCATCAGTGGCTCACTAGATAGCATGCTCACATCTGAGGCTTGAAGATTGGAAGGTCATAGGTTCTAGCTCCACAGTAGATACTTGGAGTGATACCTATAAGTACTGCACTGTTGAAGTGCATTCCTTTGGCTAAGATGCTAAACTGAGGTCCCTTCTGCTCGTCTCTGGTCACTGACTAGTTGGAAGTTAAAGATCCTATGGTACTTATCAAAGAAGAGATGGGGAATTTTATTGAAATGAACATTACAAAGAATATCACAAATCAAATCACATAAAACAAAATAAATCAAGGCAAGCAACCCCACCACCATTTATGAATAATCCCTGTAAGGTAACAAGGTTTAAAAAAACCCCACTAAAGATAATGAGCTCAAATGAAGCTACCTGACAACCACTCATATGCCTAACCCAAATTAGTTATATGTTACATGACATTTCTCCATAAAGCTACCGAGGCAGTCATCTAGTGCTACATCTGTCACTATAACATTTTGTAAAGCCAAAGTCACATTAAACAATACCATAGAAGACTCCATGATCCTTTGTTGGGTAGTGAGGCACACCTAGACTGCCAAAAATAATATTTTAGAAAGGCAAAAGGTACAATCAAAGTACTGGGGTGGAACTTAGCCCATTTATGAGTGACAATCTCCTCCTCAATACCAGTACTTTATAAAGCATATGAACATATGTACATATGTACATATGAACATATGAAATTGCCAGCAGAAACAGGCCTCATGGTCTATCGAGTCTGCTCGAGTGTGCAGCTAGCCCCTTATCATGCAGCTGCCCCTCCTGCACCCCCTTCCCAGTATCCCTTCCCCTTACCCTGTCCCAATCCCTCTTGAAAATGCCTACTGTCTTACAGGACATTATCTCGTCTGGTAAGTGTTCCATTTGTCCACCACTCTTTCCATGAAAAAATGTCTCCTCATCTCCCTCTTGAATCTTTCCCCCTCCAATCTGAGTCCATGCCCTCACATGTCCCTCCCCCTTTTCATCTGAAAAATCCCTTCTGTGTTGGTCTTGTTTATCCCCTTCAGATATTTACAGGTCTCAATCATATCCCCCCATCCCTCCTCTCCTCCAGTGAATACACATTCAACTCTCCTAGCCTGTCCTCACAGGGGCTTGCTCTCCAGTCCCTGGATCATCATTGTGACTCTTCGCTGTACCCCCTCCAAAAATCTGATACATAGATACATAGCTGTTGTCGGCAGATAAGAGTCTTGTGGCCAATCCAGTCTTCCCTGTCCTTCTTTCTAATGCTGAAGGTACCCTAGATGCTACAAGCCCCCAACACCTTTCACCCTAGTTTGATAATTCCCATGTGCCTATCCCACACATTCTTGAATCCCTGAATCATGGCCACCCCACCACTTCCTGGGGAGACTATTCCATCTCTCCACCACCGTTTCAGTGAAGTAGAATTTTCTCAAGTTCCATCTAAGTTTTCCCCCTTTTAGACTCATGCCGAGCCCCCTTGTTCTGCTATTTCCCTTCATGTGAAAAATGCTCCCCTCTGGTACCCTGTTGATCCCCTTTAGATATTTGAAGGTCTCTATCATTTCCCCACTCTCTCTCCTTTCCTCCAGGGGGTACATATTGAGAGCTCTGAGTCTCTCCACATATGACTTATGATGCATCTCCAACATCATTTTTGTCACCCTCCTCTGTACCATCTCCATAATGTAAGTTTCTTTTCAGAGATGAGGCATCCAGAACTGGCCACCTCCACCACTTCCTGGGCAGACTATTCCATCTCTCCCACCACCATTTCAGTGAAGTAGAATTTCCTTAAGTTCCCTCTAAATTTTCCCCTTTTAAGTCTCATGCTGTGTCCCCTTGTTCTGCTATATCCCTTCATGTGAAAGATGCTCCCCCTCTGGTACCCTGTTAATTCCCTTTAGATATCTGAAGGTCTGTATCATGTCCCCCCTCTCTCATCTTTCCTTCAGGGAGTACATATTGAGAGCTCTGAGTCTCTCCTCATATGTCTCATGCTGCATCCCTGACACAATTTTTGTCACCCTGCTCTGTATGTCTCCATACTGTCTATGTCTTTTTGGAGATGGGGCATCCAGAACTGAACACAGTACTCCTGATGAGGCCTTACTAAGGAGTTGTACAACAGTACCACCACTTCCCTCCTTCTACTTGGTATACTCCTCCCTATGTACCCTAGCATTCTGTTAGCCTTTCCAACTGCCTTGTCGCACTGTTAAGCCACTTTGAGGTTGTCTTCTATTACTACCCCTAGATCCCTTTCCTTTGTGGTGGCCTCCAGTGTTACCCCATCTAGTTCATACTCAGCCCTAGGATTCCCTCTCCCTAGGTGCATTATCTTGCACTTTTTTGTATTGAAACCCAAATACCATTTTTTCGACCAGTTTTCTAGCCTCTTCAGATCCCTCCTCATTTTTTCTATACCTTCCTGTGTATCTACCCTGTTACATAGCTTTGTATCATCCATGAACAGTCTAACCCTCCCTTCTAGACCCTCTGCAATATCGCTTATGAAGACATTGAAGAGCACTGGTCCCAGCACTGATCCCTGGGGTATGCCACTTGTTACCCATCCCTCCTGTGAGCTAACCCCATTTGCCACCACTCTCAGTGTTCTGTTACTCAACCAGTTTCTAACCCATGTGACCACCTCTGTCCCCACCCCCAGATTTGCCAGCTTGTGGATTAGTCTCCTGTGTGGGACTGTATCAAAGGCTTTCCTGAAGTCCAGACAGGCCACATCTACCACTCTGCCCTGGTCTATTTTCTTTGTATCCCACTCAAAGAAATCAGTCAAGTTGGTCTGGCATGACATCTCTGCTGTGAATCCATGTTGCCTTGGGTCCAGCAGCCCCCTTGTCTCTAGGTAGTCCACCAGTCTTTCCTTAAGAAGGGTTTCCATCATTTTACCTACTATCAAGGTCAAAATGACTGGGTGGTAGTTTCCTGCCTCCTCCTTGCTATCACTTTTGTGCAGGGGTACCACTTGTGTCCTCCTCTACTCCTCCAGAACCACGCCTGTTTCCAGTGATCCACTGAACAGCTTAGCCAGAGGTTTAGCCAGTTCCTCTAGGAGCACCTTTAGGATCCTCGGGTGTATCCCATTGAGGCCCCACAGCTTTATCCACCCTAAGCTGTTCTAGTGCTCTTTTTACTCCGTCCTCTGAAAATGGTCTAATGTCCACTCCTTCTCCCTGCTTGCCCTTCTCTATTAATGGGGGACTATCCCCATTGTCTTCTTCCATGAATATGGAAAAGAAGTATTTGTTGAGGACGGTTGCCTTGTCAATGTCTTTCTCCACTACCCTACTTCCCTCTTCCCTAAGTCTCACAATCCCTCCCTCTGTCTTCCTCCTCTCGCTAATATACCTAAAGTCCTTCTTCGGGAATGGGAGCTGGTACTGCACAAAGTTCTACAGGTGGAGCCTGACCAATAACCTATACAGGGGTAGGATAACCTCCCTCCCTCCTTCTGGAGGAGATCCCTCTTGCAATACAGCCCTGCATTTTGTTGGCTTTTGCTGCCGCCTTCCTACACTGAGCATAGTTGTTCATGCTCCCTGTAATGATCACTCCTAGGTCCTTCTCCTCTGTGGAGCTCCCCAACTGCATCACATTCAAGTGATAATCCCTCTCCCAGTTTCTGGTTCTGAAGTGCATAACCTTGCACTTTTTGGCATTGAACCCAACTGCCATGTTTCTGCCTACTCCTGCAGCTTAGTCAGGTCCTCCTGCAATCCTTTCCACCTCTCCATATCATCAACCACAGCTCCCATCTTGGTATTGTCTGTGAACAGGCTGATCTTGGTCCAGATCTTGTGTGAGATATCTGCAATAAAAAATCCCAAACAGCACCAGTTCCAGTACTGATCCCTGTGGTACCCTGCTCGTCACCACTCTCGGTGATGAGAGGCCTCCCCCACCCCCACCACCCTTTGCTGCCTTCCCTTTAGCCAGTTTGTGATCAATTTTACCATTTTTGGTCCCACCCTCACATATTCCAGTTTCCCCCCCAATCTCCCATGCTGCACTGAATCAAAGGCCTTGCTGAAGTCCAAATACAGGACATCCACTTGTCCAGTTCCTGTATCACCCAGTCATAGTACTCTACAAGGTAATTGTAAATGGAGTCCACTCTGATGAAAGAGGGGTTACTAGTGGGGTACCGCAGGGTTCAGTACTGGGTCCAGTCCTTTTTAATGTCTATATAAGTGACATTGCAGAGGGACTGGAAGGAAAAGTATGCCTCTTTGCAGATGACACAAAAGATCTGCAACAGGGTTGATACACAAGGAGGTGTGGAAAGGATGAGAAGTTACTTGGCAAGGTTGGAGGAATGGTCAGAAGTATGGCAGCTTGGATTCAATGCAAAGAAGTGCAAAGTAATGCACCTGGGAAAAAAAAAAACCAGGGAAGGTTACACAATGGGGAGGGGGGAAGTAGTAGCAACAACAAAAATGGAAAGGGACCTGGGGGTAATCATATCAGATGACCTTAAGGTTGGCAAGCAATGTGAGAAGGCAGTAGGGAGGGCTGGGGGGATACTGGGATGTATAGGGAGAGGTATCACCAGCAGAAAATAGGAAGTTGTTATCCCCCTGTACAGACAGTTGGTGAGACCTCATCTGGAGTACTCGTCCATTTTGGAGACCCCATCTCTGCAAGGACATAGACAGGATGGAGGCAGTCCAGAGGAGGGCAACTAAAATGCTGCAGGGTCTGCAAGAGAAGCCATATGAGGAGAGACTAAAGGAGCTTAATATGTATACCTTTGAGGAAAGGAAGGAGAGGGGGGACATGATAGAAACATTTAAGTACCTCAGTGGAATCAACAAAGTCCAAGAGGGTAGCATCTTTCAGAAAAAGAGATGTGCAAGAACAAGGGGACACAATTTGAAGATAGAGGGGGAACGGCTCAGGGGCAATGTGAGGAAGTATTTTTTCACAGAGAGGGTGGTGGACGCATGGAACAGCCTTCCTGAGCAGGTTGTGGGGTCTAAAACTGTAGGAGAATTCAAGAATGCATGGGACAGACATAAGGCAATTTTTGTGGTGGTAGGAAGAAATAGGCTGTTGGTTAAATAGGATCTGCAGCTTATCCTCTAGGTAGGAAAATGGGCAGACTAGGTGGGCCAAGCGGTCCTAATCTGAGGTCAAAGTCTATGTTTCTATGTTTCTGTGTTTACAAGGTTTGTCTGGCAGGACCTGCCCACTATAAACCCATGCTGTTGACCATCCTGGAGACCATTTCCTCTAAGAAGCTCACTAGCCTCTCTTTTAGTATGGTCTCCATGAGCTTTCATAAGATCAATGTGAGGCTCACTGGCCTATAGTTTCCTGGTTCATCCTTTGGGCCACTTTTGTGGATGGACACCATATGGGCCATTCTCTAGTCCTGTGGTACACATCCTGTGTCCATGAAGGTATTGAACAGGTTGGCCAGTGGCCCCACCAGGACCTCCTCCAACTCCCTTAGTACCCTAGGGTGAATGCCATCAGATCCTGGTGCTTTGTCCACCCTTAATGCCCTCAACCCATCTAGTACCCTGTTCTCTATAATCACTACATCTGTCATTCCCCTACCCACCCACCTCTTCTGGGGTATCCTCCCCTTCTCTTGCTTGGAAACATAACCCAGGTTGAGAGCGCCATGCTTGCTGAGCTGCAAGTGGCCTAGTCCTCCACACCATGGGAGCAGCTTGGCCAGGTTCTGCATCCTCCCTTCTGTTCTCCTGCCTGACTAGGGGTGGGTAGTGGTTCATCACATCCGCTACCTTACCCCTGTCTGGTGTGTGTGTTTTGGGCGGGTGTCTGTCAGACTGCTGCATTCGGGATCCTGCATGTTGGGATTCCAAGTGTCACCCTTAAGTAATGCTCCCACATGGACATTCAAAAAAAAAGGTGACTTTGTCTCTGGAATATTTGTACGGGACTGACAAGGGCAATTTTTTTTCCTTGACCTGCATATATGTATGCATGTTCTGTACCCTTAGTCTCCCATGGGGGTGCCAGCCAAACTGCATCCCATGTCAAACCTGGATGTCTCTTATTTGTAAGCTAAGTCAGAACTGAGGAACAGCCATGTGGCTCAAGCCCTAGAAACACAAAAGATAACTGACAAGCAACCTGAACAGTATGTTCATATAATTTATGCAATCCAATAATCCGATTTATCTTTTTGAACAAAAAAAATATCAATGCTTTTGAGACTGAAGTAGTGGTACTTGCCACCTTAAGAAGATAATTAAATAATTCAGCCAGGGTGGGGCTTAATCAAGCTTTTAAAGATTTGATTAAAACCCTATAGATAACTCACGTAAACCTGGGGCAGTATTATTCATTAAGACAGAGATAGATGAAGAAACTTCTTCCACTGAGATTAAAACACATAAGCCTTTCTGTTAGCAGCGGCAGATCAAACATCTCCAGAAAGCACCCCAGATTATGGCTTTGGGGCTGGGCTGTGGAACCAAAATCTTCAGCTACATAAGCAGATACAACATCTAGTATGTTGTGCAACTCTGTCACCATCTTAGTAATGCAATCTAGAGCTCATATGAACTTGTAAGTGACTCTTTCCTTGCCCTCCTCAAAGGGGATCAAAAGTATGCTTAGTATGATGCATGCTGAACATCCTTGCCCTCTTAACAGACACTGCTCTGTCATACTGGAGACTTCTCATATAATTTTTAATTATAGCAATATGATCAACATAAAAGAATCCTTTTAAGGCACTGGAGAGACCTGGGACCCCCCAAATAGCAGAGAATGACTTGAGGAACTGGGTAAATGAGCCAGCTACGAAAGGGTTATGTATGCCACCCAAAACAGATCACAAATCTTTATTGAAATATGGGGCCTATACTTGAACTCTAGCCATTGCAGAGTACCACCCTCCAGTCTCAAGTCAATCACATTCCACTGAGAGGATAGTAGGAAGATAGGCCCAAGAAGTTTTCTGATCCATTTAGGTAGAAGAGCCCAAGCCAAGCTAGAATCTTTAACATACTGCAATACTCTAGAACATGGGGGACAGAAGCAGTACATCATTAATGCACAGGATCCGGCAAGGACCCTAAGTGCCAGTTTGGAATTCTCCTGGGCACCTCCCTTACAATGAAGGTAGAGGGGCGCATGCTCTCACTCCAGCACCTTCTTCCCGCATATCTCCCTTCCCTTAAACACCACCTCCCACTTCAATAGGGCAGAATAAGTGACAGGGATAAAGTATAAGAAATGAAATGTAAGTTATGACAATATCAGAGGCCTTAACGAACATGAGCTATTGTATAATAAACAGTTTTTGAGACAAATTGAGTAGAATGTATTTCCAAGGGAATTTCCCGGCCAGGCATCCATAAGTGCATGTATACTGCAAGCTTAAAATGTAATCTGAGAAGTACCTCTGTGTTTTATATGTTGTACAACATTGAAAATCAATAAACATTTATTTACAAAAAAAGAAGAAATATGATCAACATATGAGATATTTTCTTGTATAGTTTTGGAAATCAGCCAATGCAAATACGCCAGGGGATCCAGGTAAAGGACACATCGATCCCTGGATTTCCTGTCTGAAAATTCCTGAAAAAATACCTTAAGTCATTTTTCTAATCATCCCACCAATCTGATAGGGTGTCATTCATACTCCATGTGTCAGGAGAGAGAGAGAGAGAGAGAGATAATGTATTGAAGTGGGACAGAGCTCTCTGTGTCTGAAGAGAGAGAGAGAGAGAGAAAGAGAGAGAGAGTGTGAGAAAGTATTGGACTGGGAGGGAGCTGTGGCTGCTTTTGTCGAACAGGACAGAGTGTAATCTGTGGCAGCCAGTGAGCACACACACACACACACACACACACACACACAAACACAATGACTTCCATAAGGCTTTTAAAAAATGGCAGTGTAAGGTGATTAGGAAATGTGGCGGGTTAGGAGTGTGACTAGCAGCAGTGGTAGTAAGAGCAGGCATACTGAGGCACCACGATTGTGGCTTCTGGACCAGTCATTTTTTTTTCTTTAAATTTAATGGGGGTTTTTTTGTGTTGGGTTACTGTTTAATAGCTGTCAGCGAGTGGCACAAGAGTTTCCCTGATCGGGCACAGCTCCAAGAATGAGCGTCGTTAGCGAGGGTAAAAAATGGCGGAATTTAAAAAATCCATGTCTTAATGGCAACTGATGTTTTTTATTTGCAATGCGGTCCAGATCTTGAATACTTGTTTTTACTTGTGCATCGAATGGATTTGATGCACAAGTAAGAACCAATCAGGAAGCAGGATTTTCTATACCCATTTTACAATGCAGTATCAGATGGTCCAAGACTTCAGCCATTCTGACCTCCACTGACTGTATCTGAACATTTGATGAAATGAAAAAAATTATCAATATGGGTTGATCATGAGCCACTAATAAATGTATTTTACTCTTGTGGGTGAATGACCCTGTAGGCATCTTGTAAGTCAGCACTTTTTATAACATTATTTAATAAAACAAAATCACAAAACATTTTAAGATGTCTACGGTCTGAATCATTGTGAGTTATCCTGGAGTTGAAATCAACTCCAAATATCACCATCCTGGAGATATGTAAATATAGTTGAACAATTCAAAATAAATTAGTTCTGATGGCCTTTTGCTGAGGGGCATAAACACGTATCACCTGATAGTTTATTTGTTGGTGGGAGTCGTCTAAGAAAAGGGCCCTTCCTGGTTGAATTTCTACCCGTTAGGACACTTTGAAATCAAAGATGTTTAATAATATTGCTACACCATTACATGTGTCAGCTCCTGAGGAACAATAAGAACACCCTTCCTCCCATTGCTTTTTCACTTTTCACTATTGCTGCCTGTAGTTTCCAATCTAATGTCTTGCTCAAAAATGACATGACTTGTAGAACATTTCAGAAATAAAAAGGTCAATAACATTCTCATGTAATTGTTTAAGCTACTGATGTTCAGGGAGGCACAAAATAATAGGGTATTAGTATTATCCACAAAGTTAAATTAGAGGTAGCAAAACTCTCAGGCCCGGATATTCAAAGGGGTTGTGCCTGGCGCAACCCCGCATTGTGCCATAGTGGGATATTAAAAGAGCTGTCGGGAACAGCACAAATCCTGATGTGCCAGAGTGCAATGTAATTGTATGCAGCGCAGATGCAGGGGGCGTGCCCATGCATATGCAGCACATCCCAATATTCAGTCCGGGATATGCAGCACATAAGCAGGCTGAGGGCTGAAAGTTGAGCCCATGAGGAATGGGAACAAATCCTGGCCACCCACAGGTGGGCTGTTGTATTGCAGGGTGCAACACAGCAGCTGCCAGCCGTGGGTGGCCACCCGCCTCCCCAGAACACTGTCCTCAAGCACACACATCACCCTGCTGGTCTAGTGGCCCCTCCTCTGTCCCGATTCCCCGAGTAACCGATCAATGTAAAAGGAGACCTTCCCTGGTGGTCAAGTGGTCCCCCCTTCCTCCCAATTCCCTGAGTCCCCAATCAATGTAAAAGAAGACCTTCCCTGGTAGTCAAGTGGTCCCCCCTTCCTCCCAATTCCCCAATAAATGTAAAAGAAGACCATCCCTGGTGGTCTAGTGGTCCCCTCCGCCTGTTGCCCTGATCGTGGTACATCGCCATCATAAATATCCTTGGTGGTCCAGTGGTATCCCCACCCTCCCACCCACACAGAACCCCTTGCTCACCCGCTCCCCATGCATCGCGGTGGGCAGCAGCACCTGCCTGCATACCGCCTGCCGCCATACGAATGACAGGTATCAGATATGGGTTGTCAGGCCCATTGGTCCCCAGTGTGGACCAATGGGCTTGCAGAGCATACTGTACTAGACAGTTCCCAATATATGAATGAAGGGGGGGGTAAACTTGCCTAGGGTTGATCGGTGACTATGCGCTGTAATGCTTTGGATGGGGGGGTAGGATGGAGATGGGGCGGTAGTTATTAGTGGAGGTGCGATCCCCACTCTTATGTATGGGAGTGATATAGGCCGATTTCCAAAGGGCAGAAAATTTTACCTGGCAGAGGGAGCAGTTGAGAATATGGGTGAGCGGAGTAGGGACTTCCAGGAGGGTGAGACGGAGAAGTCTTAGGTCTAGGGAATCATTACTGAAGAGAGAGTGGTTAAGGGCTTTGGCAAGGTAGGGTTTGGCTGTCTCTGGTGTAAGGATGCGAATATAGAAGGGTGGGGTATGGGGTGGTGGTGGGAGTGCCTGGGCAGGTGACAGGTCAAAGAAGTTTGGGGGGAGGACATGGTTGAGATCCATGAAGGCGGAGTTTAGGGCTGAGGCTATACAGGGGGATCTGAGGAGAGGTTACCATTAATTAATATTTGGTCTGGGGGCAGATTAATAGGTTTCCACATAGTTCCTTAATATTATTCCAAAATTTATGCCCGGAGCCCCAGGTGGAGGTTAAGGAAACTTTGTAGTAATCTGCTTTGGCAGAACGAGTGGCCCATGTGCACTTGTTACGCGCCTCCCTATACTGTTACCTGTCCTCAGGCCGTTGGGTCTCATTTGCTCGGTTTCAGAGGGCATCACAGTGATGCAGCAGGCCCAGGAGGTGGTCAGAGAATCAGGGGGCATGGTTGCCCTTGGACATGCTCTTGGTTAGGGGGGCGAACTTATCACAGACAGTATTGAAAGTGGTGGAAAATAGTTCAAGCGCATGATCTGGGTCGAGGGTGTTAGCTAGGGGTGTCCAGTCCCAGTCTTTGTGGTAGGCCTTGAGTTGGGCTAGTTTACTGGGCCCAAGTTTGTGTTGAGAGGTAATTTTAGGGGGGACTTTGGGGGCAGTGCAGGACCAGGTGAAGAGTACTGGGGAGTGGTCACTTAGTGCATCAGGGAGAACCAAGGGGTTGGTTTTTCTGTGAGGACGGTTAATAAAGACAAGATCTTGGAGGGAGGATGTCCCTGTGCGGGGGTTAACCTGGGTGGATCAGTGACTACCTGTGTGAGATCAAGTGCTGAAGCTGTCTTGGCCAGCCAATTTATGTTGAAGTCACCCATAATTATTTTTTCATACTGCGTGGGAAAGGTGGAGAGCTGGGACAGGATGTCTTGGAATGCTTGCTTCTGGTCCCTAGGAGGGATGTAGGCAGTAGTGAGGAGGAGAGGGGAGGTAAGCTTGCCTAGGGTTAATTTAAGGGTGAGAGCCTAAGCCCCCGATGTTAGATGTGGCAGAGGGAGTAGTTGGCCTGAAAGTGAGTCTTTAAGATAGAGAGCACAACTGCCCCCTCGTTTACCTACCCTATCAGATCGAAAGAGGAGGTATCCAGGGAGGTTTACTGCTGAGTCAAGGACAGCGGGGGAGAGCCAGGTTTCACTCAGGGCTATGATGTCAGGGTGGTGTTGCAGTACCCACTCTTGAAAAGAGTCCCATTTTTTTGTAGGCTGCAGATGTTGATAGATGCAATGCAGAGCCCATGGCCTGATTGTGGGTGGGGCAAGGGAGCGTTCTGTGGGCCCAGATTAGGGTGGACATTGTCTGTCAGGAGGAGGAGGAGGAGAATGAGTGATCTGAGTTGATTGTTGCTTATTCGGGTGTTTAGTCGATGGCATGTTCGCTGAAATGAAATGAGTATGATTAAATGAACTGCAACCAGGGAATAGTTAGTTTCTATATACAGCATATTTTGATGTCTGATTTCCAGTTTTGAAATAAGATGTAAGTAATACATTATATATCACGGTATGTCTGTAATATTTTGCTTTCTCAAATAAAAGATTCCTCTTCTCTTCAGTCCTTCAATTATTTATTCATAATTCAATTTATCCAATGATTGGATGGCCATTTTTGAGCTAGTTGATCCCAAAATGTAATAACAATGTAGCATTCCAAACATAGATGTTGCATTGTTTTGGGGATTGCATTGATAACCTCTTCTTTCCTAATGGTATTTTCTAACGTCTTTTAAGATTTTTAGGTGTTTGGGGGTTATCTGTTTTTGCCAAAGGCTTTAATAGACTTCAGTTTTCTTTTCTGCTCCAAACATGCCGATTAGATATGCGTTTACTACTGTAATTTCAGTATATCAGCCTTAATATGGTGTCACTCTCCCTTATTGTCTTGTCTCTTAAACTAGCATTGTGTCTTTTCTGCACTCTTACTTTACAGCTTTCAAATATACTACTAATACTACTTTTACCGTGTGTTTCACTTTTATGTTCCATTAGTAATGATGTTGCAGTCTGGTATTGTTTCTGTTTAAGTTCATTGTTTACATTATTATCTGTGATGAGAAGTCTCCTTTCCCACTATGTGATAAGATTATTACTTTTGCTAATTGCCAATTTATTGGGATGTTATATGCCTCCCCTAGACTCTCCACAGCCCCTTTGTTTACATGCATCTCCTCCATCTTCACACACACTTCCTTAGGGAGATGATTCTGCTAGGTGATTTCAATTTAAATTGGCTCTCCCTGACCTCCAAACCCACACTACAAAACATTGAACTATTGAATCTGACTCAGCTCATAGAGGAACCAACCAGGCTAAACACTCGCTCATCTAACCACTCATTACTTGACTGGGTACTCTCCTCTCCTCTCCTCTCACCCCACTGTATCATTGCTTCAGGTATTCTCCCAAACATTTTTAGTGACCATTGCCTGACTTACTGTGTCAGGAAGGTGCTTCTCCCCCACACACTTCCCAAATACATATGGCACTGCTCCCTCAGTACACTTGAAAACAATGCCCTTCTATTTGACTTACTCAGTGCTAACTGGTCCCAAGTGCTCTCAGCCACCAACATCAACTTAGCTCTTACTGCTTTTACCAGTGTCCTCACTAGAGTTTGAAACACTCGTGCTCCTCTAAAAAATCATGCATCAAACACATCCACAACCCCTCAATAAAAGCCACCCTAACTGCCTTGTGCAAATTATGTGATCAAGCATGGTCCTCCTACAAGTCCACTCTGACCCAGGTTGATCTCCAGGTTTACAGGTCACTTAGAAACAAGTGCACTAAGGCCATCCACTCAGCAAAAGCTGCCTACTTCAAGGAACGCCTCCATTCTTCCCAAACACTCTCCCCGTAACTTCTGGAAGACCATCCACTCTCTCATTGATCCCCCCCTCCCAGTCTACCACTCCAATACTCTCATCTGATGACTCCATTGTTTCTGACCCTGCTTCTGTGGCCAACACCCTAAACAAGTACTTCACTTTCTGCACTGTCCATGACATCTCTGCTGTGGCCCACTCTGTCCCTGATTATGATCAATCTGCAGTGGTTTCTCCAAATGGACACAATTTTTTCACTTTTCTCTCTGCAAGAAGTATAGATCACTTTGCTGCCTCTAAACCCATCCAAAAGCAGTCCTAATGATAGTGATCCTAAGAGCCTTCGTATTTCTGCCACGTCATTGCTGTCCCCCTTACTCACCTGCTGAATCTCTCTCTCTCTCTCTCTCTCCCCCTCAGGAATACTACCCCAGGCTTAGAAAATGGCTAAGGTCATTCCCCTCCATAAAGGTGGTGACCCGCGCAGCTCCGGGAACTACTGCTCCATCTCCCTCCTCCCCTCCCTCCATAAGCTCCAAAAATCATTTATATATACTCTAGGGTCTCCAAATTACTCACTATTTCAGGCACCCTCTCTCCATTGCAAGCTGGTTTCAGGAAGAATCACCAACCACATCCTCCTTGTTGTTATGGATGCCATTCTTGCTGGTATGGACAAAGCTCATATCACTGCTGCCCTTTTTTCTACTAGCTAAAGCCTTTGACTTGGTGCCCCACCCACTCCTGATCCACTAGCTCCCCACAGTTGGATTAGCCACCCCAGAAGTAAACTGGTTCAGCTCCTACCTAATGAATCGGTGACAGTCTGTTCAGGTAGGCTCCACCCTATCTTCTCCCCTCGCAAGCCTTGTCAGGGTTCCCCAAGGCTCCATTCTATGTCCTCTCCTGTTCTTCCTGTTTATTAATGACTTTCCCTCAGCTTGCTCGCATGCACAAATCCATATGTATGCTGACAACACGATTATCTATTATACGAATCTCTCAACCCTTGATGTGAAGGCTCCCCTCCAAAGGGATTTCAACAGCATGTTGCATTGGTCCAGGCCAACAACTTGTGGGTAAACATGAAGAAAACAATCTTGATGACCTTTGGTTCTAGACAGAAACTCTCAAATATCATGTCCCCCCCCCAGTCTTCTCCACCCCTGATGGCCCCCCCCCATTAATGTATCTGCTTACAAATACCTTAGTGTATGGCTAGAAAACAAACTTGGCTATGCAGTCCATATTGATGCAATGCACGCCAAGCTTCACCCAAAACTAGATGTTATATACCGTAATAAGGACTGCCTTTTGCTTCCCGTGCATCACGAATTGGACACAAAAACCATCCTCCCCATTCTAGATTATGCAGATGTTGTCTACAGCTCCATTCCAGCCTCTTCCCTTGCCAGACTCGACACCATCCTAAACTCTTTTTGCCATATTGCAACTGATTCCCCATTCCGCTCTCATCATTGCTCCCTCTGCTCCCCTCTTCTATTCCCCCCCTTTCCCAACACCACTGGATGCACTCCTTAGCATTCATTGCCAAATACTGGTTTGGTTTACTACCTTCCTATCTTTTCTCACTTCTGTCCCCAACCAGCTACTCCCCGGACTCACTCCATTCCATGGTGTACCATTCATTTTCTCTTTCTCACCCCCACTCCTCAGCAGGTCAGTCTGCCTTCTCCTACCATCTACCCTTTCTTTGGAATCAACACTCTCCTACTCTCCAGCTGTAATAGGGAATAAAGAAATGTGTTCCAATATTGCAGGCAAACTTCATTTTGGTCTAAAACATAATGTGTTTGTGTAACAAATAATGAACTATGAAGCTGAATTATATCAAAACTTGTAAAAGCTACAGGTTTAACTGATCCACAACTTGTAATATTCAAGTGTCTTTTGATATCTGTACTGACCATGTGAGTAATGGCAGACAGGTGTTTTAAGTGTCTGCAAAAACAGAAATACAGGGATAGTGTTCAAGTTACCCTTTTGACTATTATTATCAGGAGGACAGGCCAGAATAAAAAAGCTTGTATGCACATTCCTAAGTGCAAACCTATTTCTTCCTCCTAAGATCTTAATAACTAGTAATGACCATTATTATTATCCTTATATAGTAGTATCAATACAAGAGCTAGATCATACATTAGGTCATGCAAGAACTAAAAGGAGAATTGCCTTGTCATGCAAGAACTAAAAGGAGAATTGCCTTTTAAAGTTAAAGTTTATATTTGTCTTGGACCAATCATAAGACAACCATAGTACTGTCTTCCACTATATAAGCAAGCCACTATACACTGTTAGTTTGAAGAATGAAGAATGAAGGATGTACCACTTGTAATCTCTCACTGTGATTATTATTTAATTCATTAAATTCTTCCGCCATCAGCATCATTTCCGTTTGTCTCCTTTCTAAGTATCAGTAATAGACAATTTAAAAATGGGATTTTTTTACCCACCTTTACACCAGCTAGCCTCGTCACTCCCAGCATTCAAGCACCTGCTCTGAAGTGAAGCAGCAGCATCATGCCACTGCCCATAGTCCCTCGCCACTTTTGCTCTAAGCTAATCAGTCACTTAGTCCTTCTTCGTTTATGCCTTTGATTTATATAAATTTGTAGTTTGTTCTGTAGTATCTATGTACAGCACTTTGTATTTTAGATTTCCGCTATTTTCCACTATGTTGTTTTTTGCATTTCTGTACTTATGAACTGTACTCCGCATTTTTGTACTCTAACTGTAATTATTATATGTTGGTTTATTATGTAAACATCACTTTGTGTCTTGTTGCCTACTGTTTTCCCCCTCCCACGGGTTGCACCTGTAAATGAGCCCTGGCTCAGGGTGCCTTTCCTGGTTACCAGAAGTTTAAATAAATAGTGTACAGAGAGCTGGACAATCTTGATACTCTGTTTTATGTTTTTACTGATAATTTTTGTAGCAATAATTTCATATCTTGCTTTGTGTCCACCCACCATTCACTTTTATTATCGTGTACACTGGTAACTGTTTTTCTAGCTTCCAGCAGCTGATTAACTTCTTCACAAGCTTTCCGTGAATCAAGTAGAGTATTATTTAGTCTCTATAACCCTTTTTCTATCATTTGTTGTTCTTCACCTCCTAGTTATGTACTTAGTAGCAGGTGGTCTGAATTCTGAAAGGGGGGTTAACTTTACCTGTTGTACCATATTAGCTGGTGATACAAAATTGAAATCTATCCTTGTGGCCAATTTATTTTTGTAATATAGTTATTTGAAAATTGATAACTAGGAAAGGCACAGTGACCTAGACTTGTTTCCAGGTGCAACCCAGGGAAAGGGTAAACATGGGTAGATAGTACATCACAGCAATAAATAAAATGATGAGAGAATACAATCAGTTTGATAAAAGTACAATAATGGTACAAGCAAGCAGCAGGAATGAAGTGCTAATACGACAGTAGGACTGAATAAAATCCAGAGCAAGTATGACTTGAGATCGCTATAACAAGAAAGATGTCAAACAAAACAGGTGCATTATGTCTGAAAATTAAGTTTTAGCTGATGTCTGATGCATCATTATTTTTGTAATAAGTGTATGCTTCCTTTTTATGTATTCTCTTATAACTATCTAGTAATCTGGCATGATCAAGCATTTTGACCAAAAAGTTAGTGATGCAGTAGGTCTTATTCCCAATTGTCTTTCTATCAGTTTTATTTAGGCTGCAGTTAACATCTTCCTAAGTACTACATACCTGGTGGTATACAAATGTGGTTGCATTGGTGCTAAACAGCTCTATTCATTCCTTTTTATGTTGCAGTCCATACACATTAATAAGTCTATACATGTCCTCTTTATTGGACACAATTAGTAACACGGTATGGCCAGGCTCAGTATCAAGAAATCTGGTCACTTTAAAGACGTCTCCTTTCAACATAATTTCCACACTGTCACACTTAGCCTGACCAGATGATGGCCCCCAGCACAATTTTTTGCTTGTGAAACATTTGCTAGATAATGCATCCTAATTTCTTGTAAGAAATACATTTCCTGCTGTAAATCTTTTAAATATGAGAATGCAAGAAGCCGTCATTTTTTATGTTGGCTCGCACTTACGTGTCAGCCAAAATCTTATGGTAGTAGCAGATTAGAATGCGCAGTCACTGTTGGGCACATGCAGGGCATGCATCAGTAGGTGCATCCCTTATTCCCCAATCAGGCAGCATGCAGGCGCCACATCAGCAATTTGGAATGTGGCCACCAGATCTAACAAAAGGTCCACTGCAATAAGAGCGAAGCTCTCATGCAGCGTGACCACAACACGCCTCCTGACGTGCACGCAACACTGCCACTGCCTCCTATGAGAATGCCGATGGGAAGCCCACTCCCCATCGGCATAATAACTCCCTCCCATTTAAAATATATGGGGAAGGGTGCTCAATCCCCCTCGGCATTATTCACCCCCCGACAGTTTTTCTTTGCCGACGGGGGGGTCCAGTCCCCATCAGCATAATGTCTCCCCTTATGTTGTGTGCTGAGGGGTGCCCAACCCCTCGGCTCATGCCCCCTTCAGAATGTGCCACTGGGAAGCCCAATCCCCTGTCAGCTACAGCATCCCCCCAAAAAAACACACTTAGGTGGCACACTGGTAGCCCACCTCAGCATGCCAAATACCCTGCAGAAACACCATCCCGTAATGTTTTTTTTTTTAACCTGTAACAAAGAAAACGGTCCCTTGTGGTCTCCGTGCCCCCTCCCGAAACTCATGCCCACCATCTGCGCACCCTGCCTCCCCACCACCCACCCCATACTTACCTCTGGAGTCTGTCACGCCGATCTTCGGGGGACCGGGAACACGTCTGCACTCTTCAAAGCCAACCACAAACTGCAGAAATGCCAGTAAGTTATATAATGGCATAAATAGGGTTTTTCAACTTTGGTGCATATCGTGGGCATTTTGGGGAATTTTGACACCAAATTTTCAACATGGAATTATTGGGACCGCTCCTCATGAATTCTGTCACTGTCATGGCATTATTCAGTCCCAAAAGGTGATTTTGCGGTCACTGCATGGAATCACCTTTCAGGACCGATTACAAAATGTCAGTGCCACTGTTCAATGGGGGTCTCAAAAAGCCTATATTGCAAATTTGGTGGCAAAAATAAAAAAAATGGCTGTTTCATGAGCATGGCTTGCGCAGTTTACACGTACACTCGTAACTTCGTGAATTTGTAATATTTTCAGTCCAGATTTTCAAAATTGGCATTTTTCCACACCTTCTTATGAACAGTACAGCTGTCATTTTATATATCCTGGCCGAAATGTGTTTTTGCATGTCCGGCACAAAATAGCGCGGTTGCTGTGCAAAATCAGTTTTTGGGACAGTTTTAGGAAATGACAGTGACACTGTTCATGAGCAGAAGTCCTAAAATGCCTATGTTGAAAATTTGGTGACAAAATTCTATAAAATGACTGTATTACAAGCATGCGTTGCGCAGTTTCCACGCACCCTTGTAACTTCGCAAATTTGCAATATTTTTATGCCAGATTTTCAGCACTGCCATTTTTTCACACCTCCTTATGAATAGTACAGCTGTGATTTTTCACATCCTGCCCTAAATGTGTTTTTGCACCTGTGGCACACAATGGTGTGGTCACTGTGCGAAATCAACATTTCGGGCACATTAACAGAATCACAGTGCCACTGTTCATGAGGGGAGGTCCCAAAATGCCTATGTTAAAGATGTGGTTAAAAAACTCCCAAAAATAATTGGGTTACAGTCGTGTGTTGCACAGTTTCTATGCATGCTTGTAACTTCACCAATTTTTCATATTTTCACTCCAGATTTTCAATGTTGCCATTTTTTACATCTCCTCATGAACAATACAGTTGTCATTTTCCACATACTGCCCAACATGTGTTTTCATCCCTGTGTCACCAAATGGCATAGCTGCTGTGCAAAACCACATTTCAGCAAATAAACTGATAGTGCCGCTTTTTATGAGGCGGGCTCACAAAAAGCCCATGTTAAAAATTTGGAGTGAAAATACCAACACACTCTTACGGTGTTAGCGTTTCCAACTGTAGCACCCCACCCTGTAGAGACTGACATGCATCAGGGGTGTGACTTGGGATCATCGGCTGTAATGCTCACGCCATTCCACCCCCACCCTGCAGCCAGTGACAGGCATCGTGGTGTGCCTTGCACTGTTCAGCCACAAAGTTCACCCCATTCTTCTATACTGCACCCACCTCAGTGTATTTCCCTATGGAATGGGGTAAGTATAATGCCCAAAGACCCCAAAGAACACTATAACACTTGTCAGTGTCTACAGGGTAGGGTGAGGTGAAATGGCATGAGCATTATAGCTGACGACCCAAAGGCATACCACAATGCCTGTTGGTCTCTACAGGGTGGGGGTGGGGTTGGCATCATTTTAATACTTCACTGCCATTCCTATTATGCGACTCTAACTCCAGCACTACCAATGCCAATGCCAGCGAGGCAACATTTGGCATTGACAAATGCTTGTTTAATACTATTAATGTTTGGTGTAGCCACATTAAGTATTAGTCAGTGCTCATTAACAAGATTAGCCACAATGTAAGGGAAAGAAAAAAAAAACAATTGAAATTATGCATTTATGTAACATTTTTCATCTTTTACTTCTTGTACTTACACTTGTTCTTTTTTTCTCTTTGCTGATTTTGCTTCAGTTTTTTTGTGGCACTCTTTTTCCATTTCAGATGAAGCCATTTGTAGGGATGAATTAGTAGAGGATGCTTCAGATTCAGTCCTTGCATCAGAATTGCTCATTTCCTTCCCACACCAAAGCTTCACATTTACTTTCTATGGGTATTTCATTGTGGCAGAAATTCTTTTCATAGTATTTTGAGTTTAGGGGGCTGGTGTCATGTGCCCTGTATGTGTACTACAGTTGTCATTTTTGGGGGTGGCATAATCTCTTCCTCTCCTATTTCTGTTGGGGGGGGGCTAACTAGACTTTAGCAAGGCATTTGACACTGTCCCACATAAAAGATTAATAAACAAGTTAGCCAGCCTGGGAGTGGGTCCCAGGGTGGTAGCCTGGGTAAAAAATTTGGCTGGACAACAGGACATAAAGGGTAATAGTAAACGGAGTCCACTATGAAGAAAGGGGGGGGGTTACTAGCAGGGTAACGCAGGGCTCAGTATTGGGACCGGTCCTTTTTAATGTCTTCATAGGTGACATTGCAGAGGGACTGGAAGGAGAAGTATGCCTCTTTGCAGATGACACAAAGATCTGCAACAGGGTTGATACACAAGGGGGGGAGGAAAGGATGAGAAGGGACTTGGCAAGGTTGGAGAAATGGTCAGAAGAATGGCAGCTTAGATTCAATACAAAGAAGTGCAAAGTAATGCACCTGGGAAACAAAAATCCAGGGAAGAGTATACAATGGGGGGGGGTGCTAACAACAATAAAGATGGAAAGGAACCTGGAGATAGTCATATCACATGACCTAAAGGTAGGCAAGCAATGTGACAATGCAGTAAGGAGGGCTGGGGGGATACTGGAATGCACAGGGAGAGGCATCACCAGTAGAAATCAGGAAGTTGCTATCTCTCTGTACAGACAGTTGGTGAGACCCTATCTGAAGTACTGCATGCAGTTCTGGAGACCCCATCTCTGCAAGAACATAGACAGGATGGAGGCAGTCCAGAGGAGGGCAACTAAAATGGTGCAGGGTCTGCACCAGAAGCTATAAGAAGAGAGACTAAAGGAGTGTAATATGTATATCCTTGAGGAAAGGATGGAGAGGGAGGACATGATAGAAACTCACAAGTACCTCATGGGAATCAACAAAGTCCAATAGGGTAGCATCTTTAAGAAAAAGAGATGTGCAAGAACAAGGGGGCACAATTTGAAGAGGGGGGTATGGCTCAGTGGCAAAGTGAAAAAGTATTTTTTCATGAAGAGGATGGAAGATGCATGAAACGACCTTCCTGAGGGAGTCGTGGGGTTAAAAACAGTGGGGGAATTCAAGAATGCATGGGACAGACATAAGGCAGTTCTAGAGGGGGGTAGGAGGAAGTAGGCTTTTGGTTAACTAGGATCTGCAGCTTATCCAATAGGTAGGGAAATGGGCAGACTAGGTGGGCCAAGTGGTCCTTATCTGCCATTAAAGTCTATGTTTCTATATTTCCTCAATGATTTTCCATTGTGTCCTTGTCTCCTGAACAGGGTTCTGTTTGTGATTCTGTTTGGTGAGTGGTTTGAGACTTAAGCATCTCTGGTACAGTAATTACCTCTCTTTCATGCTCTTGAGGTTCTATAATATCCAATGTTTGTGGGATTATTTCTTGTTTTGATTGTTCATTAGGTAGCGGGGGTCTGGGTGTTTTCATGCTGATGTTTGTCTGTCAAATTAGGTAGCGGGGGTCTGGGTGTTATCATGCTGATGTTTGTCTGTCAAACGCCGTGGAGCCACTTCTAGATTTCTATTCTGGCACAGTTTTTGTGCCTCTTTTTGTGCTTTATTTGTTGACATTTCAATATGCTGGATCGTTGGACTGCATCCAGTATGGTGTCGTGTTGTGGTCTATCTCTCCTGTTATGTGTGTCCCAACAGCAGATTCAGAAAGGATGTCCTACTTCATTGCACACGTTACATCTCAAGTTGTTGGCGCAAAATGTGCTGACATCCATATTCTAGGCATACGTTACACCTTATACAGTCTCAGGCATTACTGAGATGACTTGTTGAACAACATTCAAAGCACGTTTTCAGTTGGCCTTGATAAAAATAATGTCCTCTATCTCGACCTATGCATAAGCAATTCGATATGCCATTCTCCATTTGTTTTAATTTTACTCAGAACTTCCACCCCGTCCATATTTGTTCTTTGCCCACGATTGGTTCAGATTTTCCCTTCTCTTGACATTTTTGTGCTAGTCAGTATTTGATATCATTTATGTTTATTCCTTTGCTTTTGAATAGAATAGTTATAGGGTTGTATTCTCAAACTGTTTTGAGACTAAGTCCTACACCACAATTCCAGTTGTGGACCGAAGTTTCTGCAGCTGCAGAGATTGCTATTCACAGCTGCAGCAGTTGTGGAAGATGTTATGGCTAGTCCCACTGGCTGTAACATTTTTTCACAGCTGCGGGGAGTTCTGTGGCAACATCACCAGCAAGCCACCATAAATTGAGAAGCCGGTCGTAAACCAGCTCCACTTTTGAGAATACTGTAGCTGCGGGAGAAACTGCAGTTCTGCAAGTGATAATCCACTTGTGCAGAGTTTTTCCCACAGCTACAGGATTTTCAAGCACTTTGTGAACCCAGCCCATTGTTTGTATTACCAGTTTACTAAGGAGAATTGCTTGAAATGGGAGCCAGGGCTTGATATATTAAATTTTTTGGCATTTAGTCCTGAAATGTACAAGACAGGATGCTGTTTTGAAGCAAACCTCTGAATTTACACCCACAGAGGCAGTATAGTGCAGAGGAGGCAGTATAGAACAGTGGTTTAAGGCTCTGAGCTGCAAACCTAGAGACCTGGGTTTGAATTCCACAGACCCTCCACTTGCATATTGTGTGACACTGAGCAAGTCATTTAACTTCCTTGTGCTCCCAGGTCGCACCTGTAAACAAGCTTTCAGCTTAGTGTGTCTCTCCTGGTAAAAAAATAAATAAAAAACAATGTTTGTTTGAGTGTATAAATTTTAATGGAGAAAAAGTCCTTGGAGTCTTTGATTAGTTTTCTGCCTACATATATTCTGTCTGGAAATGTATCTAGTCCTCCCCTTTAATAGAACCACACTGCATTTCTTCTCTGAGATGGTGTACCTGGGAATGAGAAAGGGTTTGCCATTTTGAATCCATTAGGGCATTGTCTGGTGTTTAAGTTGTTCTCGTCCTGTCTCTTGAAGGTTGATTTCCAGTATTATGTTGTTGCCCCTCACATTCTATAACAGATTCTCATTCTGTTGTTCTCTGGATTTGCTCACTTATGACTTCCCCAGAATTTCTTCTGTCTGTCTCTACATTAGGCACTCTGTTTCTTGTAAAAGGTATATTTTCCCTCAGTGGCCCACTCTAGAGCGACATCCTGACAGTGAAACCCGAAAACAGACCATTACTGCGACAGTCTCTGTAATGGTCTGATTTTACTGATGCTTTTCTCCTGGTGTTCTGACCCCTCCCTGGAACAACTCTGACCTGGAGTTGATTATATTAAAATGATGAGTGGTGCGACAGGCAGAGCCCCCTTCATCGTGGGAGCATAGCCCCCCAAAAACACTTCCTTTTGTGATGGCACAATACCAGTGTCGGCATTTTGCTCCCACTGTACAGGAGGTCAGGAAATTTACTGTTGACCACAAGCGGTGCTTCAATTTCCCCTGAAGTTTTCCCCAGTATCATTTTTACCTCTCCTTTGCTGATTATCTGTAGTATAGCCTTTAGCATTAGGCATGAGTGGAATAGTTAAAGTTTCCTTACCTGCTGTTTGCATTTCTTCTGTCTTGCATTCTGAAACTTTTCCAGGTTCTAGTAGCGAGGTGCCTACTGCTTCTGGTGCTGCTTGTTAAGGAAGCTTTTCAGGGGAAACAGCTGAGCAACAAGCTGTGCTGGAATTGACGGCATCTATAGTCTCTGTCACAATCTCCGAGTTACCTTCCGCAAGATTCACAGATGCTGCAGTTGGACTCGGGTCACTATTTGCCAGCATTTGCAACTCTTATTTCACTACCTACCTTCTCCCTTTCAGTAGCGGAATATTTCATTTGAATGGTTGAGTCAGGCTTCGGTCTCTGTACTACTACCAGTCAGTCGGGATGGCCTGTTAGAGGTACCTCATTTCTTGTGGCATTTCTTTCTGGCTGTACTGTAGCCGTTACTGAGTGAGCTAGTGTTTGTGGTGAAGTTAGCACCTGGCATTCTGCTTCTGCTCCTGTAGCATTTTCCTCCAATTGCACTGTTTGTTTGGACACTGGATTAAACATCTGTCCTGAGAATTTCTGGATTGTTTTTCAGTCCTGGGCAGGTTAACCTTATATTGAGGAGTGGTTGCCAGATATGGTATTCATGTCACTCCATCTGGTCTATTTTCCAGCCTGCTGCTGTTAACGCAGCTGCAGGGGATCATCCATGAGGATTTTCTTCAGCTGGTCTATGTTTTCTTGAGTTACTTGATATTCCATCTGATTTTGTTCATCTTCATGTTCTGATATTTCTTGTTTAACTCAGGGAGTGCAATAGTTCAAAATTTGCAGGTCCACCGCTAGCGCATATTTCCGATTGTCTAGTTTTGATTGTTCATTCGAAAACCACTTCTCTTTTTCTTCCATTAGTGCCAACAAGTGTTTTTTTTCTTTCCAGTATTTAATCTTTTACATGGTCTTCTTCCATAAGCAAAGTAGACAAAGCTACTGTCTCACTTTCATTATTTATAACCATATGGAAACCTTGTGGCATTAGTTCAACCTCTAGTTTACTGGAGCCAGGAACTGAGGCTGATGCCCCTGCTCCAACAGCGTCTCAGCCACTCACCTCTCCAGGACTCTCCATACTCCACAAGTAGCGGACAGCAACCCCTGCTGAAGAGTAGGGAAGGAAGGGTTTTCCCCAGTGTCATTACCAACATTCCCCCTGTCAGTAAAACAGGTCCATGCAATCCAACCCCCCAGGATGCACCTGGAGCCAAGCTATGACAGCTTAGTGTCCCTTACATGGTCAAAACTTATAAATAAATCAGTTAATATCTAAACTGATTTTGGTCACAAATTTTATTTTTAATATGAAAACTTGCACCACATTTTGAAAGCCATGACATTTTGGTACTCAATGAATGTTAACTCAGTACCACACATATAATTGCCTAGTTCTTAAATAAAATAATATATTTTGTGGCAGTTCTGTGTCAGATTAGAAAATGTGTTTGCTTGCCATGCAGACAATCCAGGATAATGTTCCAAGCACAAGCTGACATATATTGTAGTGCCAAGCCATAGTTAAATGCAATTTTGAATGCCTCCTGCCTCAGACATAGTGGAAACTCCTGATGGTTTCTGACTGTTCCCAGGTTTCCCAATGAGACACAGTCATGTGGACAGAATAATTGGTTTTGGATCTCAGTTGGACTGTCCTGGGTAAATAAGTTATACAAATATTGGAATCCATTCTTGTTTTGGATTAAAATCTATAAGCAAATCAGACAAAAGCTAAATTATACAACGGCAAGGAAATGTCCTGCCCTCTGATTGGTCACTGGGTGTCTGGAACAGTGATGTTATTTCACAGTAACATCACTGTATAAAGTCCAAGCACACAGATGACCACATGTTTGAGTCAGAAATCATGGCACTGCTGTTTCATCACCACGGCGTTCTCCTGAACCAAGCGGCTTCACCGAACCATGGAGACCGTAACAGCCAGTTGCATGCTTTACTTTCACCAGTTGAGAAACAAAAGCCTGTCAATAATCCAGCTCCTTCACTCAACTCCCTCAAACACAAGAACCTTTCATTAAAAATAGCCATAATTTGAAATGGCATCCCAATACCTCTGGCACAGCTGTAGTGCGAGCGGTTTCAAAAGCTCACGCCACACACCACTACTCGGCTGCATCATCAAAGAAAAGGCCACACTGCTTATGGCCAGGTTAAACAAGAAAGACAACAAAACCAAAAACCAAGATGCATACAAACACTGGCACTGCATAAATTATTTTTTGTTTGTTTGTTTGTTTGTCACCACTACTTATGATCACTTCCAAAGTATCAGAAGTAGGATCCTCAGTGCTGAAGTGGTCTTCGGTTCCTATTTAAAACCATGGATAACAAAATGAATAAAGAAATGAATAACTAACTTCTCCCAGTTCCAGAGCAGGCACATAACAACAAAACAATAGGGTTGGGGAGGTGACTGACACAGAAAGTGACCAACAGGAAGACCTAAAATGGGACACAGGGCAACCATGCAGCAGCAGCAGCACCTGCTTGACAAAAGAGAAACTATGGAGTCTTTTTTGAATATGTATACCTGCCCCAACAAAAAAAAATATATAAAAAATATTTTAAACATATTTTGCCTATGTTCTTTTTCTAAAAGAAAACAAAAGAGCCATTGTATAATAGCAGTAAGGTACTCCAGGGTGTATGTTTTTGTGTAATAACGTTACTTCTCGGATGCTGAACGCACTAGGCCTGTGGTCTCATGCTTCAACCACCTGAGGCGTTATTACACAATAGCACACACCCTGTCATGCCTTATTGCTTAATTATACATATGTTTTTTATATTTATGGATTCAATTTACAACAGACACTAAACCAAAAAGAGATGTCATCATGCTGCGTGATGCTGCAATATAGTATTAAAACTGATTTATGGCACAGACACAGTATAATAGACAACTGTGAATTACAAGGATATCTATTTAAGGGCTCTAGTGACATTATATAATGCATGAACCCCTACCCCATTTCCACACTACCATTACCAAAATATAAAGTTTTTTTATTGAAAAATAAATACTTAGGCCATGGAAGTGTCACAGATGATTCAGTGTTAAATAATTACCTTTCCAGCTATGAAGGTGTTACTGGCAGCAGCTTCAGTATATCTCATTCATCTATATATATATTTTTGTGGTGAATTTTAATGCTTGTGAAATGAGGCAGATTTATAGCACTGGAGACTGACTCATCTGTTTAACTACATGACAGGTATGGTATGAGCAAGCCCAGTACAAGCATTCCACCACGCTGCCTTGTCAGTGTATGTCCAAACCTGTCACAGCATGACCATCACCAGTTGGAGAGGGGGTAGTTTAAAATCCATGCCCATGCAGTATTCAATGTGTCATATGAGACTAGCAACAAGATTGCAGTTATTTACAATTCCAGTGGAGTTTATTGTGAAGTGGCACCTGTCCATCAGAAACTGTACTGAAACAAGCACAACTCCTTACCAACTGGATACTATGCAACCATAGGATAATGACTTTTAACCTCTGACAATGTGGGCCAGATTTGAACTAGAGTAGTACAATCCTGTCAGTGTTCGGATTACTGTTGAGCTCAGAAACATCTGAAAAGTTCAGTTTGGTTTAACTCCATTTGACTCCCCTTCTCCAAAAAAAGTGAAAAAAAACTGTTAAACACTGTGTTGTGTATTACATTCATAAGCAGACACTGTGGTCTAGTGGTTAGAGCAAAGACTTGAGAACCAACAGAGTACAAATTGAAAAGAGACATGATACTCTGTGTGTGAACTTGAGGTAGTCACTTTCCCTCCAAGTGTTCTCGACCACTGGCACTGGAAATGGGAGAAGCAGACCCTCACTGAAAATGTGATGTTGCATCACTGCTAGAGTGTTCTGAGGGGAATTTTTTTTTAATTTGTATTCATTCTTATGTTCACTTGCAAAGCATGGGAACATATTAGCATCAGTCCGCTGTAAAAGGACTTTTTGTAGTGTGCCATTCATCCACCTATCACAGCTTGAGATTACTGACTGTCATCCATAATTCTCTGCCTTTCTTCTCTTTTTCTCTTTGAAGTCCTCAACCAATCACATGGCTGAAAAATGCAAGCTGCAAAGTTTTCTTGTATGCTCCTAATTCTTCCTGTTTGAAAGCATAACCCTGCTTCACCTTTCACATATGTGCTACTGTTTACTTGTTTCATAAGTGCTGCAGTTTAGTGATTTGTTTCTCAGGGAATGGCAGATGTGTTGTACAATTTATATAATTTCTATGCACGTAATGCAGTGCTTGCAACTCATGGAATTAATGTGTTCTCATACATGGTAAAAGAAAAAAAAAGTTAAACATATGCTAACATGTTCCTACACTCATTGACCACTTTAGGTAAGGAGCTGTGCTACTCTGCTTACCTGTTTTGAACACTAAAAATTCAAGCATTTTGGTCATTACAACATAAGTAAACAAGGCAGAATACACATAATCTAGACATCATGTTTTCTATATTTGCTTGCAAAGTGTGTGACTAAATTATCAGTCTGAACGGTGAGAGGGCTTTTGGGGGTGTGCCCCTTCTCCACCTATCATAGCCCAGGATGCTGAATCTCCTCCTTAATTCTATATACTCTCAGTTTTTCTCCTCCTGTTACTTCTGAAGTCCTTGAACAGACACAAGACTGGAAAATGCAAAGTAGAGGGTTTTCTTGTGTTATCTTATTTCCTTCTTGAAATTTTACCTGTTTTTCATTTCACATATGCTGCTGTTTATTACTTTCACATGTGCTAGTGTTCAGAAGTTTGTTTCTCTGGGAATGGCAATGATGTTGCACAGCCCACATCATTTGCATACCTATGATGCAGTGGTTACAACTCATGTAGCTAATGTATTCTTATACATGGTAAAAAGTAGGTAAAATAAATGTTTTAACATAGTCCCTCACTCATTAATCACTTTAGGTAAGGAGCTGTGCGGCTCTAAAATTAAAGTATGTTGGTCATTACAAGATAAATAAATAGGGATCAATAGATATACCTCAGGTCTCAGCAAAGAATCTTATTGTTTGCAAAGCATATGAATAATTTGTTGTTAGTTTGAAGTGGGATATAGCTTGGGTTGGGGTCATATTGCTTGTCCACATATGATAGCTGTGCAATACCAATGTTCTTATTAATTCTGCTTGCAGCGGCAAAGGGCAACAGAACCACCACTGCACGGCTCTGTTTTACTCACCAGGCCCGATTCTCAAAGTCCTTAGATTGATGCAAGGTGTCTATGTCAAACATACATGACACAGGTGGCACCTTGCATCAAAAATGTACCATGCCCTGTTCTCAAAAGCAGCCTGCATCAAACACAGGCTACGTGCACCAAAGGGGGCTTGCACCAGCCTTGCACCACAAAATTGGCTGCAGCATGGTGTTAGGGGGCTTGAGGCAGATGCAGGCTGCCATAGCCCCTAATTTGCTATTCTCAAAACCCTCCCAGAGGGCAAAGGTCTAGGTACCGTTAGACCAGTCCTTCGCTAGTTTAACGGTACTTATAAATCCTCTGGGAGGGTGCACCAATGTGTGTCTGCTTCCCTCCCTCCCTCCCTCCAGCCCCAATCTCTTTTTGTATGTACCTAATAGATCCCTGGCTATCTAGTGGCTCCCCAAGCCCTGATCTCCTGTTATAATGATAAAAATATCCTTAGTGGTCTAGTGGACCCCTCCATCCCTGATCCTGTTAATATAGTTTTATCCTGGCTCGGTGGTCCACTACCCTCGAGTGCCCTACCACCCTGCTCCCCAGTTCCATAACCCAGCTGGTGACTGGCACAACCCACTGCTCAAACACCACGGCCAGCCACTGCTGAGCTCTGAATGAGCACATACTGTATACAGTATGCACTCAGTGAATGACAGCTATCAGTCACTGAGTGCATACTATATACAATATGAGCTCATTCAGAGCTCAGTCAGTGGCTGGCTGCAGTGGTGAGTGGTGAGCTGTGCCAGTTGCTGGCTGGGTCATGGGATCGGGGGAGTGAGAGGGTAGGGCACTGCAGGGTGGGGGGTTCACTAGACCACCAAGAATATTAAAAATTATATTAACGGGGGATCAGACTTGGGAGATCCACTGGACCACCAGGGATATTAAAAATTATGTATTAACAGGAGATCAGGCTGGGGCAGTTCATTAGACAACCAGGGATATTAAAAATTATATTAATGAGAATCAAGGTGGAGTGGTCCACTACATCACCAGGCATATTATTATAATTATAATGGGAGAGCAGGGGGGTCACTAGACTACTAGAGACATTTTTATTATTATAAGGGGATGTTGGGCTTGGAGGAGGGGCATTCCACTACACCACCAGGGACTGCTCAGGAACATTGCCACATGGCCGCTAATGACTTGCAGCAACCTGTCTAGGTGAGTCCTCTGTTTGGTGCACCACTACAATTGCCACATGCCATGAGAGTTTTCCACCAGGACCCTGCCTGATGGATAATTGGGTGCAGGGTCTGTGGCACACTGGCAATTGGTGCAAGTAACTTTTGGCGCAGATTGTGCTGAGTTTTGAAAATCGGGTCCCCCATGTCTTCAGGAGCTTGGAGGAAGGCAAACTAACTGGCACCATTGTTGTGGACCTGTTTAAGGCTATTAACTTAGTTGATCATGGCATCCTCCTTGAGAAGCTACACTCCTATGGCTTCTCAACAGCAGCCACTGCTTGGTTTAGAAACTACCTCACTGGGACATCTCAAGTGGTCTGTACCGGGGGGCTACCTCCAATACTCTTGGGGTGTTTAGTGAGTTCCCCAAGGGTCCGTACTGAGGCCTCTCCTGTTATCCCGCTTTGTTAACCACCTCCTCAGGGCTGGTATGGGCTACCACATGCTAATGTATTCAGATGATCTTATTCTTTACTGGAGTGACAAGCACTCAAAGAAACTATCCTTCTACCTCACCAAGGAAATTGGCCCCACCCACATGTGGTTCACTGCAAACTGACTACATGTCAAAATAAAAAAAAAAAGGCAATGCTTTTTGGGTGTAAACCAAGGCTCACCAAATGTTCAGTTGGGCAACATATCCCCTTCCCCTTGAGCATACGGGCTCCAGTTGGGGCCTATCTTGAATAGGTAATTGCATTCAAATACCTTGGGGTCACCCTTGATACCTCCCTAATCTTTGCAGATCACATCAAACAAAGTTGTCAAGCATGTGAACCAGAAACTGGGAGCCTGCTTTTGGCTAAAAAAAATCTCATTATGCCAGAAGTGAGGCTAGCCATAGCTCAATGCCCACTTCTCCCCATCCTGGATTACTGCTCCCATATTCTGTTTTTACCCAGACTTCGAGTCACAACTTTGGTTGACTGAATACTAACTATAACAACATCTGTAGGTTTGTCTCACTGGCCCTGTACAATACTCACCATAGTTACCTATACATGACATTTGATTGGCTGTCCCCACAGGCCCACCTTGACTACCTTATGAGTACCCTTTTGGAAAGTCCCTTTAGGATAGGGAGAACTCCCCCCATCAAGCCTCTTCAGTATTAGGACTAGCAGGCAGGAACGTAGGCCCTCCTCTCAATGACTCCTTGAACATCCCCTGACAGCAACCGAGATGGGTCAGAGAGATTTTTACCTTGCTGCCAACAGGCTTTGGAATGGTTTACCAGCCTCACTTCACTCGGTGGGCATTTCCCTCCTCTTCAAAACACATTTTAAAAATGCCTTTTTAACTACCACAATTTGCAAGTGCCTGTCCTGACATGGAATGGGAAAATTTGCTATACCTGGCTCAGACAGCTGGTCATATTTTGAAGCAATTATCTACTAGTGGATTCATTATCTCATTTTATCTGAGCTATGCTACTGTTTATGAGCTGGAGTCAGCCTCCCTGCCTGTTTATTTTCACCACTGGCCTGTGTTTCAGTTTGGGGTCCCAGCTGTTATTTTGTCACTTATTGCAATCACTATATGGCTGTTTGTTTCTGCCCATACAAACTGTTATATAATGTGACAGTTTGTACAGGTAGAAGCAACATACAAGTTGACATGGCACATACAGCACAGTCCAAGCATACAATATGTGCTGTATGTGCCACATCGACTTGTATGTTGCTTCAGCTGTACTGTATGTGCCATGCAGATGGCCCTGGTCATCCCTGAAAATGGTCCCTCAGACCAGTGTACCTACCTGGTTATCAAATAAATAAACAATAAATGAATAAATAAATACATACACAAACAAACAAACCCTCTGCCATTCTTCTACTTTTCTAATCAAAGTCCTTACCCAATCAAGAGGCACACAAGTCACAATCTAAGAAAACAGTGTTACGTGTGAGCCTGTTCATTTCCTAATCATGATAATTTCACTATAATAGCTCTTTGTTGTTAATTTGTTAATTTTAACTGCTGCACTATCTATTCCCAACAACTACACAGCAAATCTAAGCAAGCAAACATTTGGTATTGCCCAGTGCTTGTTACAACTTGTTTCCAAAACACTGCCTACAACACCATGATCCAGTATTATGGATTGAATAAATGATTTGAGTGCCAGGTGTCTGGGACTAAGAATCACCAGGCAGTGAGACATGGCAGGGTTGTTTCCAAAGCAGAGAGGTACTTCTATTATTAAAGGCAATTGCCAGGATTTTCCAAAGTCAAAAAAAGATTCAGCTGACAGTTATGTTAGTGACAGAAACTGCACTGGCATGTCTATATCATGTACTATCTTAGAAAAGCTGTTTTCCAAGCTACAGCTTATCTGCAGCATTTCAGTTTGTTTTGGTACTTTACATGCATTTTTGATTTTAAAAAATGGTTACCGATAGATTTAAGTGATAGATCAGGTTTCACTTGATCTGACAACTGTGTCCAGGCACAGCTATAGCTGAGCTTTGCAAATTGGACATCACAAAATTAGAACTTTGAAAGTTGGACTTAACTATGTTATAGCTTTGAAAATTGGATGTAGGGGCAGTTTGCTTTAATGTCCAAAATGTGTACACAACAGAAAATTGCATTTTGACATAGTTCTGAAAATGTCCTCCTCCTCCATGTGTTTAACTGGAGTTTCAAAAATAGTGTCCAAAGCAATAGGCTGTATTGTGTATTTTTTATCTGAACAACAGTATTTTAAAGGAGGCATATTGCATAGTGTGGCTTTCACAGCTAGTTACAAAAAATATTTAAAAGTGTTATTAAACAGTTTTATTATTTTTCAAGTATTTACTTCATAGGGTTTCCTACAGTAGTCTTGAATTGCCAGTTTTCTAGTTGCATTTGCAGGTGGGAGAAGGGTGTGAAGAGGGGCACAGAGAAATGGGGTACTTTGTTAATTACCTATATGGTTTGATGTTCTCTTCTTTGAGGGGTGGGAAATGTTTCTATGAGTGTGAATGAAAGGGTTAACTGTTGTTATACGTTATGGGTGAGAGATAGAGGGTGCTAGAGTGATACAGAAGGGCGTATAACTTTGCATTGTGTATAAAACCATTTTGAAGATGATAAAAAACAGTTTTATTCCTAAATCCTTGAAATGTGAATATGTCAAAAACCCAAATGTCCAGCATGTATTAAATGTTTGACAGACACACAGTTCTCCTATTTTTACAACCCTGCCAAAAAGGGGCAGAATTCTGCAACATCGGATAAGGATTATTAAACTAGGTATGGGAGGGGTTGTTTTTCTAACAATCTTCTTGAGCAGGGATTTTAATCCTTTCAGAGTCCCCGGTTTTCTCCTGAATGTGCCAGAACCACGGTAACCTACCTTGATCTCTTTTATGTGCTGCCTGAGGTGTGCATAGAGTATTCCTGCCACTTGTCAAGATTGCTAGGTGCTCTTGCAGCAGGTAAGTGAAGCAGCTTGTGGCAACTTACAAGTGTCATATGCATGAAAATGATAGCTTCATGAGTTAGATAAAAACTGTATCCCACAGTTTCACCTCAAATATTGTCTGTTCATTTTTATTATTGTTGTGTTTTTTGACAGACTGTTTCTGATGGCAGTTGAATACATAATGTTGCTGTATGCAAGATAATAAGATAAAAGTACTTCAATCAGGGTTTAGTGGGGTTAGAAAGTAAAAGTATTGCACATGAGGCCTAATCCAGGAGCTTGAAATCATCCGGGGTCAGTCACACCAACAAAAGTTGCCTAGAGTTAACAGTAGATGACTGGGAGTTACTGTACTTTATACTTTTTTTGTGTTTTATTAGTGTGATGATGTAAGCCTGTGTTAAGTTTTAGGCAGCTGTTATAAGCCACATTTATACTACTTCTCCGTTTGCTAAATTGCACCCCCCCCATGCTTACATCACATTACTACAACAACAAAATAAAAGCTTACACATCAAGTGTACACAGCAGAAACAGAACAATTTGTTTTCTCTTTACATAAACATATACTGTACAGACATGCACACACACACAATGAAACAAACACACACACACACACACAAACACAAACACACAAACACATACGTACATACATGGAATACAAAGTGACAGACATACATTCACTACATACAGGGAGGCAGAACCAAGGTATTTCTGGGCAGAAACAGGAGACAGAGGCTCCACCGCTTTTATATGAGAAAGTGGCAGAGAAAATGGAGTAGTATTACTAATTTTCAGTGGGTAGACCCACCAGTGGTTCAGCAGTCCTCTATGGTAGGCTGTGTAGCTATTTTCAGTATTAGGCATGTGATTGCTCCCTGTCATTCAGACAGTGACTGACAAAGGTGATGAGTGAAGAGATTGTGCTAGTCACTGTCAGGGGAGCTGTAAGTATGAAGGGGGTGCTGCAATGGTGAGTGAGGGGCCAGGGGAGGATGGAGGGGCCTGAGTGGGCAGAATGAGTTGAGAGTATACAGTTGTATGGGGGCAGGAGCTATCTGACCACTAGGAATTTGATTCATTGATACAGGCATGGGACAGGGGGCAGTAGACTGGTGGATCACCAGTGATTTGATTTATAAATATGGGCAGATGATAAGGGGGCAGGACAAGTGCTGGACCACAATGGATTCAATTCATTAATATGTTTGGGTGATCAGGAGTGATTGGATTGCTTTACCACCAGTGATTTTATTCATTGATAGGGCAAATGATTGGGGGTAGGAGGACCACTGGACAACCAGGGGTTTGAGTCATAGATATGGACGGGGGGGGACCACTGGCCCAAAAGAGATTCAATTCAGTGATACAGGCAGGTAATTGGTGGCAGGGAGACCGCTGAATCACTGTGATTCCATTTATTAATACAGGTGGGCAATGGAGGAATGGGGAGGACCTCTGGACCACCAGGGAAGTACTACTTGACATACAGATGGATGATCAGAGGGGTGGTGGAACACTGGATGGCAGGGATTAGGTTATAGGCAGCACTGACAGGTGTTGTGGGCAAGAATCACAAAATCACTTTGCTCCATGTCTGTAATAAGGCCCTAATGGAATCTAAATGACTAGCACTTTGCTGGATCTATGGGGGTCATTTGCAAATAGAGGTACAGATATGACATATAGTGTGGCAAGTAGGGGGCTGTGGTTTGTGGGTGCAGTTATGGCTGGTGTGCTTGAACATGCCATTAGCACTTGCAAAGTGCTTCAGCATGTTCTGATATACCTGTTGTTTTCTCCAGGCACTAATTTGCTCGTGGAGTAAACATTTAGCCGGCCCAACCACGGGTCTTCGAATATCCTGGGCAGTGGGTTTATACAGTAGATGGTCAGATATCAACAGAAATACATAGGTGAATATGGACAGAAAAAGGCTATAAATCCCTCAAATCTGCCCTGATTTCCTACATGTTATTATTCTGCTTCTTCAGAGTCCCCCTTCTGACCCCTGCCTATCTCTTGTTCCTTATATTGCCTTTGGAAGTGTTAAAGTGTGTTTTGAAGTTTGACAGAGTCCAACATTAATAGTTAGACTGTTTGGTCACCACCAGCTCTATAAAAAAATATGTTCTTATGTCTTTTTTAAATCATCCCCTTCCAGCTTGAGGATGTGCCCCTAGTGGCTGTATTGTTCCTCAATTTGAACAACTTTGTGCAGTCCACCCTGTTATATCTCCCATATGTATTTGTATATTTCTGTCATGCCCCTTTTTTCCTCCTGTCCTCATGCCTTCTGATAGGTTGCAGCCATAAGCTTACTAGGCATTTGTTGTAGTACAATATACAAACACTGCCATGTAAGCAATAAGACATGATGGGGTGTGCATTATGCTGAGATAACCGCATGCCCAGAGGTGTAGTTAGGCATGAGGCACTTGCACTGAGTACCTTCAACCCCTGGAAGTGTGGCTATCTCAGCATAATGCACACCCCTGGAGTGTCTTATTGCACTTATAAAATGGGAACCATTAGTAAAAAAAAAAATGAAGATTCCAAAAACAGTTTATATAAAAACAGAAAAAAATTAAAACTGAATTTAAAATAAAAAAAGTCCCTTTTATAACTTTCCAGTTGTCACTGTTGCAGGCTGCACCCACAATGTGGTGCTGTTGTGAGCAATGCACCCCTTGTCATTTTATCATCATTTGATCATCTAAACTGTAGTTTATTTTTTTGTTTTTTGGGGGAGGGTTTTTTATTTTTTTTTATTGTTATTTTGGATGCCATGCAGTGAGAGACAGAGAGAGAGAGAGACAGAGATGGGGTAAACTGCATGATTTAGTTTGAGTGAGGAAGGGAGAGAATGAAAGAGCTCCTCTCAGTAAAGATAGCTAGTGTGTTTGTTTTGTTTTTCAGCCACCCTTTTGAGTGTGAGCAAAACACTGTGTGGCCAGTGGCAGGAGAGAGTGAGAAAGTGCCATTGCAAGTTACAGGGACAGAGACTGGACAGCAAATGCTGTATTGGTGTTTCTATGTGTGACAGCACTTCAGTTTGGTATTTTACCAAAAAAAGAGAAGTTAATGATTAGGAGGCGGCTTGTTTGAAAAGCAGAAAACTGCCCTGTATAGTGGCCAACGAGACACCCTGACTCTAAGTCAAGTGGACTACTGGTTATGAATGCAAGGAAAAAGTTGGTTTATTCATACTGTTTTGGGGTGGGTTGGGGGCAATTATAAGCACTTCAAGAGAGAGAGAGAGAGAGAGTGGCATCTAAAAGAATGAGGTGTTGTGTTTAATTTGTTGCTTTTGGTACGTGGTCTAAGCCATTTTAGCAAGTGAGACAAATGGCGACTTCAACATCTAATAAAATTCTAAATTGAATGTCTAAACTGAAATCATAGAGCCATCACATTCTGTGCTCAAGCTGTTTTGCTGGGACTAGTTATTTATAGTGTGATATTGTCCTGTATTGCACTATAAATAAACAATCAGAGTGTTCCATTGTTCTTTCCCATTTTATAATTTTACTTATACAGTATACACCACATAGAATGTAACAGGTAAGCAATAATATCCAAAAGGGTGGGTGGTATTGTGCTCTACCAGACCACCCAGGGGCATAATGAGGCCCGAAGCTGCAGGCCCTTGGAAGGTCTGGTATAGCACAATACCATCCACCCTGGAGGGTATCTTTGCACTTAGAAAATGGGCATGTATATACATTTTAAATAAATAATAAAATAACAGAGGTAATCACTTTCAAAAGGAATACAAAGACTAGAAAAAAAAGTGCTTGGGACAAGTTTTGTGCCTACTCTGAATTTTAAACAGGTGCAGCTTCCAGTCAGTACAACCTGATATAAATAATTGGGAGTAATTATTGATTACAAATTTACTTATGTAGACCACACAAATTCAGAGGTCACAAAATCAAACAAACTAGAAGCCCTCAGAGATTCTCTCACTGCTTTCCAAAACTGTCAGAAGCTAAACTTGCACAACTGTTGTCTTTCATCATTGATTATGGAAATTTAGTCTAATAGTTCTTCAAAAGATTGACAAGTTATACAATAAAATAGCTTGATTTGTATTGTCTTGTAGCTACAAAATCACACATGCCCACACAATGCAAAGCATCATGGGCTGCATATGCAGATCACCACAGAATGTTATGCTGGTTCAACTTTAAGCAGAATTGCATGGTGCCGAGAGGCCTCTCACACAGTTTGCAAAGGGTGCTAACAGATGACATAGACATGTGTTTCATCCTACCAGGACTCATCAGTATGCCTCGTCTGTTTGACACCCCAGTGGAATGGACCAGCTACCCTAAGACAGTAGTCTTTGTATATTTGCATATGCAGCCCATGATGCTTTGCATTGTGTGGGCATGTGTGATTTTGTATTTTCTTGAAACTTGGCTTCCCAGCCAAATGCCCTTTGGGGTAACCCTTGCCTCAGTGTTTGCGCATAGAGGTTCTTTGTCTTGTAGCTGTTGCCCTCATCACTGTTTGATGTCTGAGCAACTTGGTTGGCTTTTGTCAAATGCAAAGAGAGAGATCTATATTGGTCTACCTAGTTATTTAATATCTTAAATGACCACAAACATCCCCTGAAAAAAATTATTGTTATTAAAATTACTAAAAATATCACTCTTTCAGAAATTCAGACCATAGTAGCTTGCCCCATCCTTGTACCAAACTGAGATAAGGTAAGATCACTTTACAAACTTCTGCAGCCAGAATATGGAACCCACTGTTTCTACAGTATCCATGCTCACTGATGGCTCATACAGTGGCCAGCTTCAGAGGTAAGAAAGGGCTGTGCCGGTCATCATGTTTTTGTGTTAGTAGGCAGGTGACACCTGGGTGAAGGGTATGTGGGATGTGGGATGTGAGTGAACCGGTCAGGTGGGGGGTGCATGGGACCATTCAGGGGGCCACTGGACCACCAGGGTCATCTTTTGCAGAACCAGAGGAACGGATTGGGGGATGGGAGAATCTCTGGGCCACTAGGGAATTTACAGAGTGGACTGTATTGAATAATTGGGGTGGGGGAAACACTGGATCACCAGGGAATTTACATAGAGGAATGTACTGGTTGATCAGGAGTGAGGGGTACCATTGGACCACCAGGGAATTTACATTGAGGGCTGTACTGGGTGATACAGGGACCACTGGACCATGAGTGAGTGAGTATAACTGTGACTGGGGCACAGTGGGGCTGGTACGCTCCTAGCAAATTAGCTCATAATGGGCATGCAAATGACCCTTTAGCACCTTGCATGCCCAATGGCCTCGTTTGTACGCTTGGGCTAAATATGGCCTACAGGTGAGCAGGTGCTATCCCATTTTGGGCAGCCTTATTCCTGTGGGCCCTATGCAGCCCTGTAGTCCCTGACAGAGCAGTGCAGATCCACTTAGCACTTGGCTGACATGGACCAATATTTAGTTGGATAGTACTGATTTGTTGTTAAGGGCTATCCATCTGAATATCTCTGGAGACAGAATGAGTGCAGAGCCAAGTTATGTGTAAATGTCTTTACCAAGCTTGCTTAATTTTTTTCAATATTGGGGGCCAAATTCTTTAAATTTGGAACACCCTATATTTCTTGTGATTACCTTAATATTGCATAATTGTTTCCTACCCTCATTGGTGTGTTTTGTGTTTATTGTTTTATGTCCAATGTATTGTATAAAGCAGGTCTATGGTTATAAATAGGATTCTACATCGTAACCATATGTACCTGAATAAAAATAAAGTTTTATGATGATATGAATTACAGTTTGTGCAGGGCCTGGGAGTTAGAGGCAACCCTGCTGAATTGGCACCACCACTACCTTGGTTTATTGGTCACATTACCTACCCACAGTAAAGAACTGCATTTTTCTGGTAAAGCACATAACATAGGTTGCCTGCCATTGTACGTACTGTGCATACATATGTACATGCAAACAACTTTAGGAAGTAAAGAAGGCAACTGATCCATTGAGTTTGCTCTCTCCTAGCAGCTCATTAGGAATACCTTGTCAACACATTTTCTGTATTATGAATCCACTACATAACAGTAGTTTACCACTTGCAATATATAGCCTTTTGCTCTTATGGGAAAAGGGTCATTTTATATAATGTGTTATTTGAAGTTTGCTACAGCCTGATAAAGAGAATAAGTGGACAAAACCTTTTTTAACATTTAAAAGTATTATTTTTTTTTAATTTCTTTTGTTTAACAATTAGAAAATCAATTAGATGGATTGATAAAATAATGAAATCCAAATCTGGCGATCCCATGGGTCTATGGTTTATTTTCATTCAGTTATACTTATAAAGTCAGAATCTAAACAAGTTACCAAACGATATAGGATAATCACTGCAAGTCTCAACACATTCAAAGTATGTGTTCAGTTAACCTAAGTGTTTAGTGTTCACTGAGCAGAGTGATTAAGTTATACAGTGAAACTGACACTATCTGAAATTATAGAGCAGTTAATTATTTTAGTGACAGATATTAGATTTCAAATAGATCAGAATTACATGCCACCTGTTCTCCAGACAAACCTTCCTCTTCATCCATATTGAAATTTCTCTCCTGCTCTTGATGACTCTCAATTAAAAGCTTTTTTCAATCACAAGAGTGCATTGTGCATATTTATGGAACACATACAAATAGAAGAAAAAAAGAAGCAGGTGCCTGAGCTGGGACTTGAACCCATGCCACCCGGAATACCATTTTGGTTGTACTACCAGCTGCACCACCAAGACAACTGAAAACTGGGCTGTCCTGGAGTACATTGCTGTTTCTCCAATGTACAACCTGGTGCTACACAGATAATTACATTTTTCAATCACAAGAGTGCAGTGTGCATATTTATGGAACACATACAAACAGAAGAAAGAGGTAAGTGCCTCAGCTTGTATATATCTGTACAGTACCAGGTTGTGCACTGGAGAAGGAGTAATGTGCTCCGGGATGGCCCCGTTTTCAGTTGCCTTGGTGACACAGCTGGTAGCGCAACTGAAATGGTATTCTGGGTTCAAGCGTCAGCGGCAGCACTTATTTATTTCTCTCACTTAAAAGCTTTTTAACCTTTTTTTGTATCCACAATGCTTTTTAACCTGGTCTGGGTCAAAGAAAAGGGAATTCTGACCATTCAGCTTGATAGGGTGTTTGGCTGGAAGCAGAGTAGGTAATGTAGCCCCAAGTTTAATGTGAGCATCCTGTACAATAAGAACTTCTTTCTCTGTTGCAGTAATATTTTCAAGATGTGTGGATATACAGTATATGAATTTTACAATTGCAAAATAAAAAGCACCTGTTTTACATGCTGTTCTTATGATCAATTTGCGGACTATTTGAAACACATGTGCAAAGATTATCATAGCACAGCTGTCTTTGCTCTCCTGATCAATTTTCATTTAAATTCTTTGCATATTGAGACCTTTCAGACGTAGCTGATAAAGTTTTTTTGTTTTGAACTTCAAACCCTTTAAAAAAATCTAAAAAACCAGCAGATAAAGGGTGGGTTTTTCAGTACTAAATTGTGGTTCACTATGATAGTACAGTAGTTTTCAGATATTCTGTTAAGTTTTTCAATTCACTGTCAAGTAAATTATGGTACTTTGGGGAATTTTTCAATACCTCTGTTTTCTGTTGTAGAAGCCCTTTATTCTGTGTGTGACTGGCTATCATGTTATGTGTATCAGTAATAGCCTCAAATCAGTAATTTCAATTTCAGACAATTTGCTAGTCCCTTTAACATGTGCTATCTCAGACTGTAAAAATCTAATCTACTTTTCATTCTGGTCAGACTTCATGGTAAAAGAGTCATTTTCTCTCCAGTTGCTCCACAGACATACAGAAGCTTTTGTGTCTAGCACATCCAAAGTTTTTGATGCATCAGTTTTCTGCTTACCTTAACCCAGCATAATGCATTTCATTTTGACAAAAGTGCTGACAAACTGCTTTATCACTAAGGCTATAGCAGACAGATCTCCACCCGACACGATCACCTCCATTTCCCTGCTTGCATCTCTTGGGTCCAAATTTGACAGGTTGACTAACAAGACCATCAGACTCCTTTTTAATGTGTTCATAGGTGACTCCACATCAGAGGACCCAGATTTTCTTTTTGTTTTCTCTGTTTTTGAGTTTTTTTTGAAGTTGTTTTCATTACACTAAAGAATTTCAGGAAAGCTTTTGTCAAAAGATGCTCAATTAATGAATTAAGATCATTGCTTCCTGCTATCATCTTGGATCTCACCTCAGGAAGACGTAACTTTAAATATTTGTGATAGTGCTTAGCCTTCAAATAGTCAGTTGTTTCTAGGAATACATTCATCCTGCAGTTCCTCTAGGGTGTTTCATATGTTGATTGCAAAATGTTCCCCATTTGTAACAGTAGCACTTAGCAATGGCAATCTCCTGTACTGCCCTTTCAGTATTAGATCACAAAGAAAGCAACCTTGTGTGCAGTGAGCGCATAATATCCATATGCTAATGTGCTTATCCAGATATCTGATGTGAAGTTTATAATCCCATTCTCTGCCTCCTTTTGTGCACGTATGATGCAGGTTTTGACTTCCTGATAAATGCCCATGGCAGCAAATGTAAACCAAATTTTTATTTCATATCTTGAATTCAAAAATAAAAGCCGAATTCAGACTCCAGTCGGTTTCACAATTGAAAAGGGCTATAAATCTGTACCTATAATTTCATCAATAGAGTAGGCTGTATAATTTTGGAAGTGGGCAGATGCCTGAAGTCACATTTGTTCTTATAACCAAATGACTGCATATAGTTAACAGCTTGGTATATGCAAGAAGACTAGCGTCCCAAGGAGCTTGTGATGCTGCTCTGTCATGACAGTGGCATGAGGAATGTAGTGTCAGTTGATGCCTCTTACTCAGCAGCTGTTGACCTGCTTCTTCTTCCAGAAGGAAGTAAAGCATGTCGAACTGATATTCCTCTGCCTCTGGGGTACTGACTGATACTATTGCCATCTGGCTTCTCCTCCTCCTCATCATCATCATCATCATTATCATCCCTCCTACCTGATTCAGTGAGATGTGTGGCATGAGAAACCTTATTAGGATGATGCTGCATTTGGTACTAGCATTTGCTGTCACATGCTAGCAGTGGTTCCCATGCCACTGACTCACCCTCTGCTAATCGTCATTTTACAGTGCAGTCCTAATGGTTTTAGTTCAGCAGTGGAGCTTATCAAAAACTGACATCACAACATGCTTTTACATGTTCTTGGTTCTAAAGCCATGCAATGAATGGTACTGTAATCTAAATCTTAATGGAGTTGCAGCAGGCACAGGAACTGAACCAGGGCTAGTGGTATTGCTGCTAGTGGCCAGAAATCTGGTGGCAGGAAGACATAACTGAAGGGCACCTGTGGAACTGATAGTAGTTTGTCTGTCTGTTGTAGCAGTAACTTTGGAACTGGAAGAGTAACCAGTGGAAGTGGTTGTAAACTTGCCACTAGTTGATATGCATGTGATGGCTTTTCATTTAAAACTGGAACTGATACTTAATCATTAGTACATCACTGTCATTATCATCCTCATCAAGATCCAGAATAATAAGTGTGACATCTGTGTCAGACTCTTGAAATTCATCACCATTTTCAGAAAATCACAATCATCCTGTGTCTCAATAGGGTGTGGTTCAAAAGAAAGATTTAAATTTACATTAGAGAAATTGTTATGTGATAGAACTAAAGAAGAGGGTAGTACCTTAAATATGTGTAGATAGATAGATAGATAGATAGATAGATAGATAGATAGATAGATAGATAGAAAGAAAGAAAGAAGGGATATGCCGGGAGAGCTGTGTGATACCTGATTTATCTATACGAGTGTTGTTTGACCTTGGTTAACCTGACAAGAGGTGTAAGCCATGAATGAGGTAGCCGAATTTAAATAGCATGAGTATTGATAAATCAGGTATCACACAAGCTTCCCCCTGCATATTCTATTTATGCAATAATCAATCAGTCAAGTCTTTATTTAACCAGGCATTCATCGTTGAGCAGAAGCTCATTTGCAAGATGGACCTGGGTAATAGGTTAGCAGCTTGTGTAATTGGCTATTATTTTAAATATGTGCATTTTTTTTTTATTTTGTAAAGTTTACAGGATTTTTTGGGTGAAACTGTTGCTTGTCACCCTTGTCCCAGCCTGGTTGCTATGGTCATTGCTGAGGATGCAGTGTTTGGATGACACCTTGATCTCACAGCATCACCACTGACTGGTGGAGCAAGTGGTGATTTGAAGATAGTTGAGGAAAGAAAGTGGATCCACTTAGCAAGAGTGGCGACCTCTGTAAAGTGAGTGAAAAAGGATGAATTAGTGAATTAGGCACTCTGCGTACTTGAAGAAGCAGATAACTGAAGAACTGCTTCCTTTGTTTATTTATTTTTTCTGTTCTGGTGGTCTTCCTAGCATGAGAGGTGATTTGATGAGACAGCATCTGCACTACTGGAGCACTTAGGATCAGGAGCTATGGACAGAGCGTGGAGAAGAAAAAGGTATCTTTTTAAAAATGAACAGTGCACATGTTCATTATTTTTTAAAGCATTGTGGAACAGCTTTATGTGTTGAGGTTGCATGCTGTGTCTAGGTTTCAGCCAGAAAGAGAGTGAGCAGGTGAGCGAGTGGGCAAGTGCAGTGTGTTGGCATTAAGTAAAGACATGCTGGGGAATACAGTGTAAGAGAGAGGCTGATATGGGTTGCAAGCAGGATAAGAACTCTTTTCTAAAAAGGCACCATTTATTTTTCTTCTGGATCCAAGTGCAAGGCATTATTAGAAAGTGCAACCTTGGGCTAAGGTCCCGAAGCTGGCTAGGTGCGCTCCGCTAGGATGGGATATAAAAGCTCTGCATCAATACTATGCAAGGTTTAAAATTTCGCAAGTACGTGACTTATCCCAACCTTTATTATGAAACCCGAATCTTGTAATTGGGAACCAACCGATATCTAGTTTTGTAGCAGCAACAGCTGTTAAATTATGAGTTAGTGATTTTTATTTAAATGGGTCGCTAATCCCATTCCAGGCTTTGGTGAAAAAAGTTTGGTGTGAGAGCTCAATCTTTCTTAAAATTAACCCAAATAATAAGTAGTCTTAAATCTTATTTCCACAAAAGTTGTGGGATGGATAATTTGGGAATCATGTTTAGTAGACTTAAAGAATTTATACTGTCAGGCAAAGCAATTTCTAAGACTTATAAATATATTACTGTTAGAAGGGATTCTAATGTGTCCTCGACTCCTACATATTGGGAACTAAACCTATCTTTAGGGAGGACACCTGAAATGTGGCAGAAAGTTTGGATCGACACCTATAAATATATTAAACAAGACAGGTTGAGAGACATTCAATTTAAGTTATTACATAATTTATACTTTTCCCCAGCTAAACTTTCTAGGTTACACGTCAATTTTCTGCAAATGTTTGGACTGCAATGACCCCTTGCATCTACTTATCATAAGTTCTGGACTTGCCCCAAAATTTCGGGATGTGGCATCGGTGAAGCTAAGGATTAGCCAATTTTACGACTTGGCCGACTTTTTCAACCCTGAGGTTTGCATATTTGGGATGTATGATAAATTACCCGGCAAGGTAGTTAAATACCGGATGGCTATGGTAGCGGCTGTTACCAAGCTGATAATTCTACGCCACTGGAGAGATGATTGGACCCCATCATTTGGGGAATGGTGGGATGAATTCTTGAATGCACTGAATGCAGAAAGGTCGGTCTTATCATCCTTCAATACTTCAATGATTTTCCGTCAATGTTGGGGTGGTCTGTACCAAGGTTCAAGGATAGATACGGTTATTAGTTTAGGAAATTTCTTTCACATTTATTGTGTTGGTGCCGACCCTTTTTGATTTTGGTTCAGGCATTGTCCTTTCCTCCTTTGCACAATATGCACTAGCCTTGTTGTTTTCTTCTAGGTTTGTTAGGTGATGTCTTATGGTATAATATGGTCTATTATTAGTTAAATACCAGGATAGCCGCCAGGGATGGAGGGGTGGAGGTGGGGGGAGTAGGGGAGTTGAGTTTCTCTCTCTTTTTTTATGCCTTTTCTGTATTATTAATTTATGGTCTGGGAGTTGTATTTCCTTTTATGTCATTATTTATTTCATATGTAATTTGTGTTGGAAATTGTTCAATAAGGCACAGCTATTTGCAAAAAAAAAAAAAAGAAAGTGCAACCTCTGTTTAGTGTGTTGTCAGTGAGGGAGGTACAGTGGTTGAGTTGAATACCTGGAAGTAGTGCCAGTGGGCGGGTGGCCAAGTTGGGGGTGGCATAGTAACTGTGTACATAAATGGAGACTAACATAGCAACTATATGCATAAATGTAAGATTCTCCATTTATACACATAGTTATTCAGATAAATGGATTTATGGCAATCCATTTATGTACACACCTGTTGCATAAATTATAGTGGCATGGTAGTGCCACTATAGTTAGGGCTGAGTAGGCTGTTTAATAATAAACCTCTAAGTTTGCACTTTAATAGTTTTGCCTCTGTTTAACAGATTTGCATGGAATCTTGCTTGAACAGTCTTGGGGGTAAGGTCTCTTGACTTGCCAAGTTTCATTCTGGTTGGATGGTCAGATTCTGAGACCCAGATCGTGGAAAAAAAATCAGTTTTTTTTGCTGTTTTTGTTTTTGTTTGTCATCACCTAGCACCCAGATGGTTTGGAACTTTGTCCTGACATTCCTAGGGTAGAAAGGAATTGGTCTAGAGGGATGTCTTTTGTTGGTTTACTAAACAAAATACTAATCCATTCCAGAGTTATAAGGAGTTGAACTTTTGGCTATGAACATCCTCAGTATGCTCTTTTGGATAACTGTTTCATACAAAAAAAAAATGTGGCCATACAAAAAAGGATTCTGTTTCATAAGGGGGGTAATCATGTTTATCAGTATTGTCAGAGGTATCAAAAAAAGGTCTCAATGAGTACTACAACATGAACACATAGGGTGGGATATTCAAAGGGGTTGTGCATGGCACAACAGGGTGCGCTATGTGCAACCCACCAATGTGCCCTGGCGCAGTATTCAAAGGGACAAGTTGCACTGCGCAACTCCAGATGTGCCGAGGCACACCAGTAATGTATGCAGCACAAGTGCAGGTGCATGCCCATGCATATGCAGCACATCCCGATATTCAGCCCAGGATGTGCGGGGCATATGCTGGTACATACCCACCTTGCACCACTCAGGGTGGTGCAGTGTTGAGCCTGGTGAAACCAGGAGCAAGTCCTGGCCATCCACAGGCAAGCTGCTGTATTGCAAGGTGCAACATGGTAGCCGCCTGCTGACCACCCAGGACACAGTCCACATGCCCCCTGCCCAGGGGGCAACATGGCCCCCCACGCCCAATCATGGGCATAAGTCATAACTATCCCTGGTGGTCCAGTGGACTGCTCCCCTTTGCCCGATCATGGGCATAAGTCATAACTATCCCTGGTGGTCCAGTGGACCGAACCCCATTGCCCGATCGTGGGCATAACTGACATCACCCTGGTGGTCCAGTGGTACCCCCTCCCCACCAGCCCACTGAGTCCCCCACCACCCTGCACCCCCCAGTCAGTGGTGGATGGCAGCTCCCTGCCCGCAAGCCACCCAGCCGACCACCAACTGACAGCTTACAGTAGGGCTGTATGCCGATTGGTCCACTGAGTGGGCCAGTGGGCGTGCAGACCATACTGTTCTGCACAGTCCCAAATTGTGAATGAGCACTCATTAACAATTCAGCACTGTGCAGTACAGTATGGACTGCATGCCCATTGACCCATGCAGTGGACCAGTCGGCGTACCACCCTACTGTATGCTGTCAGTTGGCGGGTGGCCGGGCAGCTTGCGGGTGGGGAGCTGCTGCCCACCACTGACTGGGGGTGAGTGAAGTACAGCAGGGGACTCAGTGGGCAGGTGGGGGGACCATTGGATCACCAGGGTGATGTTAGTTATGCCTGCGATCGGGCGATGGGGTTCAGTCCACTGGACCACCAGGGATAGTTATGACTTATGCCTATGATCAGGGGAAGGGAAGCTGTCCAGTGGACCACCAGGGCTTCTACTTTCACATGCCCGCAAACAGGTGAAGGGTAGCGGAGCTGCCGAGGGGCAGGGGGGCGTCAGTCCCCGACGGCTGCAGCCTGGCAGGGTGCCAGGTGCAAGTCGCTGGGGAGAGGTGCACCACATGCAAATGGGGCCATAATGACATGCAAATGGCCCCATTTGTGCCTTGCATGCATAATGGCCTCATTTGCATGCCCAGTGCTGAATATCGTGGTAGATGCACCTAGCGCAACCGCACTTGCACTGGTGCATCCCCCTGCTCTGCTTCTGCCACTTGTGCTGGCACAGTGCCACTGTGCCATGAGCAATGCATGCACCCTCAGTGCCATATTCAACAGTGCTGAGCCGGGGAACACGTGATGTTTTCAGTGTAGGTAGATGCTTCTGAAACCCGCTCCTACCTCAAAGGCTTCAAATTTAAAGAAATAACGGAATTCAGTGCAAATATTCCACTAGAACTTGATCATCTTATCATCAGGAAACTCTAGGAGCTCAAAGGAGATTTCATAGACTAAAGAAATGGGAGTTTTTTTTGAAGAATGGAGGCTGAAATGAAACAGGCCCTCCCTACCCGTATGCCACCCACCACAACAGATAAGCTAGCTAAGTGTCCAAAAACCCAGACCACAGCTCCGGGCAAATCTGTGCAAGCTTTGACTGCTAATATTCCACTATCGGAAGAAAAGTTCTTTGCCGAACTAGCTCCATTGAAGAATGCTTTTTTAGACTTCTCATCAGATCTGAAAGCTATTAAAGAAGAATTAAAAGACACAAATCGGGCCGTGACTGACGTTGCAGCACACACATCCTCACTCGAGAAATGGCAGTCCAGGGCTGACTCGGACATGTCTTCCATGCGGCAGAGAATAAGTCAATTAGAGCTCAAACTCAAAGATCTAGAAGGCCATAACAGGCGCGACAACCTCATTATTTTCGGCCTCCAGAGGAGGCAGAGGGCCATTCTCCAGTTTTATTCACTCAGAAAATGTTGTTAAAAATTGCTGGTCCCCAGCCTCATGCTAATGAATACATTGTTGAGCGAGCACATAGATCCTTGAGACCAAGACCACCTGCAGGAGCCAAACCTAGGCCTTTTATATTGCATCTGTTTAGCTATGTGGACCATCAGCATATTCTGGGGAAAATCAAAGAATTACAATAAATTAAGTGGGACCAAGCCATTCTTCGTATCTCTCAAGATTTGCCGGCTGCTACATGCCAGAAGCGAGCAGAAAATCATCCCAGCATTGTGAAGTTGTTGGCGGCAAGTATTAAATTCCGAATTTTATACCTGGCTAAACTCTTTGTTCTGCACCATGGTTCTTGGAAATCGTTCGATAATGCCGAACATGCTGCCTGAGAAGTAGCAATCCTGTTTTCCTATCTATTTCCACAGCGCTGATCCTCGTCAATTAATCTACCGAAGGTGTCAACTCTGCCTGGTTCCTGATAAGATCCCTAATGATGATGTTTTGTCAAGAATGGGACTAATCAGAGGATAAAAAGAACATTATCCTGTTTTTGTTTTTTAGTTTTGGTACATGACAGTTCTAGGAGGTATTTGTATTTCTCTCCTGTCCTCAGACACTGTCTAATAAAGTGCTGCATGCCACCAGTGGGCTGGAGATGAAGTAACATCCCTTGTCTTGTGGCCTTTTTTGTTCTTTTTTTTTTCTTCCCTTATTTATTTACTAGCGTTGACTCTGCTCAATGTATTTTAGTTGAAGTGCCCAGTATAATGGTTCCCGAAAGGGCCTCTATATAACTTTGTTTGGTTCAAGGTTGGGGCAAATCAAAGTTTAAAATGAGCTCCTAATCAGCTTGTCTCAGTGACTCTTCTCCTGATCTTATTTTCTAGCGTCAGCACTAGCTCACCAAGCATCTGCAGCTCCTTCACATTCTCAGAAAGTTATCGTCCTTATTTGGAAGTCTGTGTTGTTGCCAGTAAGCTCATTGTTTTTTTGGAAATGTCTTTTCGTTTGGTTTTATATATCTTTTTTTTCACTAGAGACATTTCAATCGCTTTCCTTAAGTAGTCTATATGAGTGAAATGCCGCTTGATCATGTGCATGAGGGAGAGTTATGTTCAATAAGAGTTACATTGTGTTGTGATCACTTGAGAAACGTGGGCACAGCAATATTAACCTGCCCATTATGTTTATTTAGGAAATGCCTTTTCGTTCTGTCCTAGCTATTTCTAATTAGAGACATCTCAATTGCTCTCTTTAAGTAGACTATACGAGCGAATGGGCGGCTCGATTATACACACAATTGCGATTTGAGTCTAGTAGGAGTGACCTTGTGCTGTAATCATTAGAGAAACGTTGGAACAGAAATTTCAACTTGGCCACTATGTTTATGTTATTTAAATACAATAGCTCAATTCACCTTTTCTTTTATATATGAATGTGATAGTATATTTCTAAGTTGTGTAAATCAGTCAAACATTGGCTTGACTCATTTCCAATGCACAATGGTGGTTCATTTTTTGGTTTGGGCAGAATTACAGTCTACTGTGTATATGAAAAGGATTAGTTTTGGTTTAATTGTTTAATTTAATGAAGGAATACCGACTTTTATTTAATAATACAGTTCTAATACTATGTTTATAAATGGTGATCCAAAACTATGGGTGAATGTCACCAAGCACCATATTTTTTTTTCTATCTTCTTTTCTTTTGTGGGGAATGGGGTGGGAGCGGAGAGTTGAGTGGGATTGCCTAGGCTGGTTACAGTCATGAAACTGAATATGGGGGTTGATCTTCTCACTTTAGTATCTAGGTCTGAGATTCCTTTTTTCTTATTTGTAGAGGGTAAAGTCGGAAGATCAAGGGTATACTTTCATAGAGTTGGAAGTTTAGGTTTAAGTAGTTGGGATGGGGGGTAGGTTTATTATAATACTTAGGATGTCTGCCATGGGTTGGGATGTAACAATCAGTAGAGTAGAAGTTATGCACTGGCTGTTGTTTGATGAAGTACTCTCCCTTTTTTCTTTAGTGTGTTATAGGATGTTTACAAGAAATGGCTGGGATTAAGTTTTGTTCCTGGAACATAAAAGGTGCAGAGACCCCAGCTAAAAGAACTAAAATATTGCTTCACCTTAAAAGTCAGCTAATAGATGTAGCCTTTCTGCAAGAGACACATTTGTTGTCCAGTCAAATAAATTGCTTTAGGAGATACTGGGTTGGTCAGGTATTTGGTTCCAGTATTGATTCCCACAAAAGAGGGACAGCTATTCTTATTTCCTGGAAAGTTCCATTCCATCTCATTCAATCAATTGCTGACCCAGGAGGCCGATACATGATTCTTAGGGCCCTATTGGGACATTCAGAAGTAATATTAGGCTCCATTTATGGACCGAATAACAAAGACCTGGAATTTTTTACGAACCTTATGTCTACCCTGGCCATATGGTCTTCATTTCCAATAATTTTGGGGGGGGACTGGAACTTGGTAATTTCTAATCAACTAGATAGATCCAGCCAGATAAGACAAAAACTAACATCCTCCCAAAAAGCATTACATGAGTTAATGATTCGTGGAGGCTTATATATCCAGACAGTAAGGAATTTTCATTACACCCCCTTCCTCACCACTCCTTTTCATGACTGGATTATTTTCTTATTTCACTAGATCTATTACCGGGTGTTTCCATGGCTTACTACTCTTCTAAAACAATTTCTGATCATCTCATTGCCCACCTCCTCCTTGATATTGCACCAAATATACATAGAGATAAATTCTGGAAGTTAAATAACCAGCTCTTGAAATCCGAAGGCCTAATAACACTTATTCAAACCTTCATATATACTTTCATGGTTTTCAATGCCTCAACAATGCCTAAAAAAGATTTTTTATGGCGAGCACTGAAATGTGCTCTAAGGGGGTAATTTATTCGATTTGCGACAAAATGCAAAAAACAAAGAGAAGCAACTATCTCCTCCATACAGTCCCAATTAGAAGATTTAGAACAACACCTTCTTCCCTCACCACCAGTTGATGATTGGACAAAAGTAGAATCTCTTTGTGCACAATATAAACGGATTTTAGTTGATAAGGCTGAATATCTCATGCTCTGATCTAAAAACTCATATTTTGATCTGGGGAAAGGGCGGGGAAGCTCATGGCTTTCCGTTTGCTCACACAAATGGGCAATAAAATAATCACTTCCATTTACTCGTCCTCAGGAGGCTTGCTTACCTCCCCCCAAGAAATTGCAAATGCATTTCAAGAATATTATCAACAGTTATGTTAAGCTCCTAATCATCCCTCCCTGCTTCAAAAAATGGATAACTTTCTACAAGATATCAATCTCCCAGTGTTATCTGAGGATCAGTCTACATTCCTGAAAACTCCCATTTGTTTAACGGAAGTCCTGGCCACTATAGAATCCCTATCAAGAGAAAAATCTCCAGGCCCAGATGGATTCACTACAAACTTTTACCAGACCTTTAAAGAGACTATTGTTCTCATTCTTTTAGATACTTTTCAATACATTTTTAGTAAAGGTATCTCCAACATTACCCTCACTCAGGCCTTGATAATTGTTATCCCAAAAGCAGATAAAGATCCCCTTTTTATTCGCAATTATAGACCAATTTCATTAATTAATATGGATCTTAAGATCTTGGCTAAAATACTTTCGTCTAGATTAGACCAGGTCTGGGAATCCCTGGTTAGTCATGAGCAGGTAGGGTTTGTCAAGGGGAGACTATCATCTGATCACCTTAGGAAAGTTGTCTACCTCTCTTCTGTGTCCAAAGAACTCACCTCCTTTGCCGCTCTTGTTGCCATAGATGTGGAAAAAGCCTTTGACAGGGTCTCTTGGGAGTACCTCTTCTTGTTATTGGCCAAATACCGTATCCCGCAAGAATTTATTCAATGCATTAAAATATTATACACACTACCCAAAGCCAAAATTTACTGTAATGGAATTCTTTCCACATCTTTTACATTATCCCAGGGTACCAGACAAGGTTGTCCCCTTTCCCCTTTTCTTTTCAATTTGTACTTAGAAACCACTGATTAGGAAAATCAAAAATTCTGATTTGATTTCAGGGATCCCAATTGGGCATACTGAATACAAGTTATCAGCCTATGCTGATGATTTACTCTTACATATTACTAATCTAGCTCAATCTCTCCCGGCAACCTTTTAAATTATTTCTCAGTTTGAATCATTTTCGAATTCTAAACTTAACATGGGTAAAACAGAGGTTTATCCACTTAACAAATTCACTATGAAGAGTAAAATTAATCAATTGGGTGTTCGTTGGAATACTGAAAAAAATGTTAATATTTAGGAATAATGATGCATCCTCTCCCCCATGTTATGAAAAAACTTAACTTAGACGTTCTTAACAAAACCCTGTCTGAAGATTTTAAGTGATGGTCAAAATTGCCTATTTCTTTATGAGGCTGTTTGAATATTATAAAAATGAATGTGCTACCTCAGATTTTATACCCCCTACAAATGTTCAATGGGACCCTACCGCTGTCATGGTTCACACAGATACATCGAATTATCAGTTCCTTTATATGGCAAGGAAAGAAAGTCAGGCCAAGTTACCTCAAACTTACATGGCAAAAAATTGATGATGGACTCCAAGCCCCTAATTTTTATTTTTATTATTTAGCCATACATTTAGCAAGAATCAGATTCCGATTACAATCCCCAGAACCTCTCCTGGAATCCACCTGTTGTCCTTCCTGGGTCAGAATTGAAATGGCTTTATGTTTAATAAATGGAACTGATCCTAAGACTCTCCCCTTTATTTCCAAGAAGAATCTCCCTAAGGTCCTAAAGGAAACATTGTTATACACTTTACTTCAAACTCAGCATCAGTTAAATAATTTCTTAAAAGTAGTTGCATCCAAAGATATAACTCAACCTTTGTTTTCTAACCCTAATTTTCTTATTTCAGGTAAGAATATTAAGCATCACCAGTTTTGTCCACAAATGGGAGTGAATTTTGTAGATCAACTGGTGAAAAACCAAAATTGCTTCCCTTTAAAGAAGCCCAATCCATTTTTAAATGGCTTGATAACCTTGTGTTTAAATATTTTCAAATAACCCATTTATTGGTAAAACACTTTGGGTCAGATAAATGGTCAAGTCCCCTTATGTCAGTGGTTCTCCCATATGTAGAATCCATCCCAACATCACACATTATATCCTATTCATATAAATTTCTACTAAAAGAAATAGCTAACACAGAAGGTCAAAGATTTTATTGGTGGGACAATATCCTACCACCACATTCCCCCTCTAGGAATTGGCCCAACATTTGGAAACACCTATATAAGTATATTAAATGGGATAGGTACCGAATAATACAATATTATATGAACCATAATCTATATTACACACCAGTTCAGTTTCACCGAATGGGGGTTTCATCCTTTAGTCGATGTCCTAAATGTCAACATGAACCAGCTGATTTATCTCATATGCTTTGGGCCTGTTATACGATTAATTCTTTTTGGAAGGAGATTCAAAATTGCCTTAATCCTATGTTTATGATCACTGACAAATTTACTCCAGAAATTTGTATTCTGGGAGATTATACGCAGATTCAAGGGTCACAGCAGAAAGCTCATATGGCCTTGATTACTTCTTGTACCAAGAAAATAATACTAAGACACTGACTTGATTCATCTACTCCCCACTGTTTAGAGTGGTTTAAAGAAATCATGTTTGCCTTACAGGCAGAACTTATATTGGCTGGAATTAAGAATAGATCAGAGGCATACAAGCAAAGGTGGGAAACACTCTAAACTCTTATTTCGGTACAATAGTTCTAACCCGAAATAATTCTTTCAATGGTTCTAAAAGAGGGTAATATCTATTAGGTATATTCCAATAGCCAGCACTTTTGACTCATAATCTCAACTCTCTTTTCTCTATTTGTTCTTATTATAGTACCTTGTGGCAGACTGGGGATGGGAGGGATGAGGGTCATGGGGGAGGGGGGGTTACAGACAATTTATGCGCATCATAACATTGAACTGTTATGCAGTCACTTTCCTTTTTTTTACTGAATGCAATTATAATGTAATTGTTCTTATCCTGGTCGGTTCCTTTTACTGCATTATCATGTTGTCTGTACTTGGATGTTGTAAAAAATGAAAACAAATAAAGCTTATTAAATAAAAAAAAAAAACAGTGCTGAGCCATGGCGTAGCACCATTGAATATCGCCTGGTCCAGCCCTGGATCTTCCCAGTTACGCTGCACCCAGGCTTGCACTCCTGCCTGGTGCAGTCTGAATATCCCACCCAAAATATCCCAAAAAATGTAGGGCCATATAAAAAGAATATAAAAATTACACAGTGAAAATTTCCATGGGATAACACTGTGACTTTAACAAGCCATAAGTCCATCAATAATTGGAGTTAAAGGACAATGTATGTATCAAAAAATGGTGTCAGTGACTACTATGACACTAACACATAAGTCCCCCTAAACATTCATGAGGTAAACATTGTACCCCCAAATTACCTCCAGACTTCACCATGGTGCCAAATTCACAGTGAAAGTGTAATCATCCACAAAAATGTAACAAATGTGCATCTTGTCTTCTACTACAACCATAGAAAATTTAACAACAAACTGTCAAAAATGTACTGACATATGGGTAACAAAGCAAAAACCACATTTCTGCCTATATACAATAAACCACCGGCAGATAAGAGATACACTTAGTGTATTCTTTTCCTTTGAAGTGAGCCCCACACAAAATAATTGCAACAAAGCACATACATTACCTTTCTGGAGGCATGAAAGTGCAGGGCCTTCTGGGCTTGTAGTTCCACAGCCAGATGGCTATGTGCATCTATGGAGGGATGAAAGTACAGGGCCCTGTGGGCCATATGCTTCCCTAGCCTGATGGATGTGCTGGACATGCATGAGTGTAAATACAATTCTACTATCTCAAAAAGTAAGGAAATTCTTTGTAAAAAAAAAAACTGTTAATGCATCAGTTAGGGTTTAGATTAAACTGACAAAAGTAGAAAAATGTGGTGTTAGGGTTTACAACCCTAATTCCCCACCCTCACCCCTCAAGCAGGAAAAGGAAAGAACATTATGGTTTTTGCTGTCCTGATTCTTGGCAAATCAGGAGTGGGGTCTTCCTTGGGGTTATCAATCCTAACGGTCACCCCATTTCATGACCAAATAAGGTGACATGATATGTTTTCTTCAAGCAGGGCCTACAGGTTGTTGGCAACTTGTGGGGAGACACAGTTCGGTACGTTTGAAGGCTGTATCACAATGGGGTGAGTATCAAGAGTTGAGAACCCCAAGGAAGACCCAACCCCTGATTTGCCAAGAATCAGGACACCAAAAACTGTAATGTTTTTCCCTTTTCCTGCTTGGGGAGTGTAGGGAGTTAGGGCTGGAAACCCTAATGCCACATTACTTTTGTTGGTTTAATCTGAACCCTAACTGATGGATTAACACAGTTTTTTGCAAAGAATATATATATATATGCCTGACAATTTAAAAAAAAAATGCTAAGAACCAAACAAAAAAATTAAAATACAAAACAGATTAATGGCAACTAGTTCTTGGGACAACTAGCCATGGCAGGCCACAGCACCAAACTACTGGTGATATGTAACTGGAGTAACAAACACATTTTTATATGACTGATAATAATGCTGTGTGGAATGTGGAATTCTTCTGGCGAAATTAATGCAGAATGCCCATTCTGCCGATGGAATTTCCACCACAATTTCACTGGTTCTTCTGTGGAATTCTGCCTGCTGTGATCCTCAGAAAAATATTCTGCGAAACAGCATTTTGTCCATGGAAAATTATTCCGAAACCATTTCTGTGGAAAATATTGAGCTATGTGGAATAAAATTCCACAGAAATGTTGTGGAAAATCTTATTCCACATTTTTATGCCATGGAATTTGGCCACTCTGTTTCTGGTGAAATTCAGTGGAATTTCAGCAGAATTGCAAAAATTCTGCAAAATGTTATTCCGCCAGAATCTGAAAATTCTGCACAGCATTAGCTGATAATTATGTGAAAATATACACAAATATTTCAACAGCAACTAGCACTCGAGGCAACTAGTTGCAGCAGGGCAAAATATCACACCACTGGTAGTTGGCAGTTGGAGTGGCAAACTAACCAGCATGATCAGGGGCTTCCACTATACTGCTACTGCAAGATAGATAGATAGATAGATAGATAGATAGATAGATAGATAGATAGATAGATGGATAGATTCATATTTATGACATACCTGTCAGTACAAAACATGTCAAATATCAGTGATATTTGACAAATTCCCAACAAAGAAGGTTACTGGTAGTAACCATAAGAGAAAAAGCAACTTTGTAATACTAAAAAACCTTCTGCTTCAACTTGCCTTGATGCTACTGCTTATCTCTAGTAATGTTCACCCTAACCCCACCCCCCCCAACAGTTTCCCGGTTGCAGTAACAACCACCAATCAATAAAAATTGTATCTATTAATATTGGAAGCCTGCAGGCCAAATTTGACCAGCTCCAGGTATGGATAACCCAGCATAACTTTGACATTCTTTCCTTAGTGGATACCTGTCTCTCACACAAGGTCTTGGATGCCTCCATACCGCTAAATGGGTACACCCTCTTCAGGCTTGACAGGACTGGGAAAAGGGGCAATGGGTGTACTATCTATATCAAAGACCACATCAGGTGCCACGCCCTCACTCTAATTGACACTGGGGCGTCTGCACAGGCCTTAGCTGTCAGGTTACTGTTAGGTTCTCAAAGCAAATTGTTAGTTATAGCCTCGGTTTACATTTCCCCCAGAGATCAATCAACTAGTTTCCACAGAATCGTAGAGTTCATTAAAGGCCTTAAGCAAAACTGGGAGGTGGTAGTCCTAGGGGACTTCAATATAAACTGGTTGTCCCCTGAGGCCACCCAATACAAAGATACCCTGTCTTGCATTAACCTCTCACAAATGGTTTATTCACATACCAGGTTTAACTACTGCACAGGCTTCCGTTCCCTACTTGACTGGATCATCATGAACCATCAGGACAGGATCTCCAACTCTGCAGTACTTGCAGACTCACATAGCGATCACTCCACGGTAATTTACTACTGGGCCAACAAGGCTGCTAAGCCTCTTCCAAAATCATTTTGCGTCATTCCCTCAAATGTGGGCAGCTGGACTTGCTCATGGCTTACCTAAGGTGTATAGACTGGTTCTCACTATACACCGCAGTAGACATTGACCAAGCATAAGATCATTTTATTGCTAAATTTAATGATGCCTGTAACATCTATGCTCTGATTGAAAAGTGCAAAATTAAAGGAATGCATAACCCAAGGGTCACCCCTGCTCTTCTGCAACTCTTGGTCACCAGAGACCATCTTTGGCACAGAGCCAAGGCCACTGGCATGAAGACAGACAAGCAGAAGTATAGATCTGCCAGAAACATCTGCACCTATGAGATCAGACTTGTGAAATCCCTATATTTTAATGACTGCCTCACTCATTCCTGGGGTGATGGCAGATAGTTCTGGGAAAATATGAAGGACCTCTCTGGCAAAAATATCAAGGCTTCACCTTCAATGCTGCTGGTGAATGGTGAGATCACTCAGGACCCTTACACCATTGCCAATACCGTTAATGATGCTTTTACAGACTTTAGCAGCATATTGCCGACTGATCCCCCTGAATCATCTGTTGAAAGTGAGCCAGGCCCTAAGACCACGCTCAGTGAGGATCCCTCTAGTCTCCCCCCTTCTATCTCAAAGCAGTCACTGTTCCCAAAGCTAGAAAGTACATTTTGCATGTGCTAGGCAAAGCCAGACACAGTAGCAACTCCCTGGACCTTAAGTTGCTGGCCCTTACCCTTGAAGAAGTTCTTCTTCCATTAACAAAACTTCTGAACCTATCTCTTCAGTTAGGACAATTTCTCCTGCTCTGGAAGGCTACAGTGATCACCCCAGTCTACAAAAGTGGTGACAGAGCCATACATGTCAACTACCAGCCAATATCAATACTGCCCCTGCTCCAAGGCATTAGAAAGGATAGTTGCTGACCAGTTGGTCAACTATTTGGATAAATATGGAATCCAATGCCCACAGCAACACAATTTCTGTAAGTGGTATAGTACCTCCACCACCCTGCTAGAGTACTCAGGATTCCTGCATGGGGCTTTAGACAGTCATTAAGTTGCCAGAGCGATTTACATCAACCTCACCAAGGCATCTGACACTGTCAACCATAAACCACTTCTCGCCAAACTCAGTTCCATTGGCCTCTCCACTGAAGTGGTAGGATGGTTCCAGAGTTATCTCAGCAATAGGTCACTATGAGTAAAAGTTGATGGTACCCTCTGCTATAGTTGGAAGGTACTCACTGGTATTCCCCAGGGGTCAATTCTAGGCCCACTCTTGTTCAGCCTTTTTATTAATAAACTTCCCTCTGCAAAGAACATATCCTTCTCTATGCAGATTATGCTGTTATCTTTTCTAAAAACCTACCTGAGTCCCATCTGCAAAGTGATTTCACTGCAGTGGAAGCTTGGTTCACCAAATACAAGCTCCTCATGAATTATAAAAAACTGAATCAATGTTATTTGGGAACCCCCACAACAAGTATAAAGACTTTCAGCTGACAATCCACAATAACCTTCTTACTCCACTAGAACAAGTTCAAACTTTCAGATATCTTGGCATCACCCTGGACAGCTCTCTTTCCTTTGTGCAGCCTACTGAACAAATTGTAAAGATAGTTAACCCCTGGATTGGCCTAATCTACAGGAACCGTCATTGCCTATCCCAAGATGCCCTTTCTCTCACCATAAAAAGCTCCATACCGTCCATCATTGATTATGGTTTAGTAGTTTATGGTGCTGCTCCAGGCTCCATCCTCAAAAGGGTTTCTTTTGCCCTGAATAAATCCTGCCGGCTGCTCCTTGGTGTTAACAGCCTTACCCACACAGGTGAACTCTATGTGCAAACTAACTGGCTAAACCTTCAAGACAGAGTGCAATACCAGGTACAGTATGTCTACTTGGGGAAAAAAAAAACTGTCTTGGATTCTCCCGTCATCAGAAGCTTTCGCTATGGCCCTTACCCCCTTACACTAGAAGCAATACCAGGCAATCTCTAACTGTTCTCTTTTTGCACCTTGAAGGCGCAAAGAGACATTTGCCTACTGTGCCACTTTTTGGCTTAATGAACTCCATCCTGACATAACAGTGAGCCCAAGCTGGGAGTATTTAAAAAAACTCCACCAACACCTCACCCATCAAAGCAGCTGTGAATGTTGGCCAACCTGAGTGACTGCACTGCTTTCCATGTTTCCCTCTCCTTCCTCTTCCCCTCCTCCTCCTCTTCTCCCTCCCTCCCCCATGGTGAGCTCTATTTTTTCCTCACCTAATCTTCTCCTTGTGCACGTCTTCTTATCTACTCCCAATGCACTTATTTCCATCCCTACATCTCTCCTGCCTCTCTGTCCCTCCCTATACTTTGTCAATGAAATTTTATTCTGCTTAGGTGTTCAAGTATTGTAGCTGTATTATTGCATTGTATGCAACCCAGTACTCACCTGTTTTAGTAACTGTTTAAGATTTCACTACACTTATATTTTTAATACAATCCCATTATTTGAAATTCATTTTTTGAAATTAATGTACTATCTTTTGTTCCTGTTTGAATTGTCTGTAACTTGTTATTTTCTACTGATGTGGAACCTTTGTAAAAAAGTTTCCAGCTCAAAGGTGTATACCTAGATCTCAGTAAATAAATAAATAAATTGTCACTAGTGACCTGCAGTGAGAGTATCATGATATTATCAAAACGGTTCAGTATTCTCGCTCTGTTTCCATAGTGGCAATGTAGGTACAGTGATGGTAGTGTATAATTATCATACAGTACAAACTTTTATACAGCAATATTGTACTGGGATAACATCACTGTTGAAGGCAGCCACTGAAAAACCAAGACACTGAATTTTTCTTTTCATTGTATAATAAAAGGCATGGCATAAATCAGATATGCTATGGCCTGAAGTTATCACAGATGTTTTCCCATGTGCATTTTAACCTTGTGACATCAGTCATGGCTTTACCACTTTTTAAGTCATAAGGTTAAACTGCACTTGTAAAAATATTAGTGATATTTTCATTACAGCCAGGATGGGGTCTATATTCAAAGACCCCTGTGGTGGGGCTACACTTCATAGTGCCTTAGTATTAACATAACACTGTGGCCATGCATATGGGCATAGTGGCAATTTCAAAGGTTTACATCAGTGGTAAATGGCACCCAAAGTGGTGCTGTTTACTGCCTCCAAAAATCTAGTCTTAACTGGGGAAAAAGCCCTGATGGCATGATGGTTGTACTGCAGCTGGTCACTCAGTTCACCCATCGTGTGACAGGCAGATGGCTTCCCTGGTGAGTACTAGCAACCCCCGGCCTCTGAACACCTGTCCCAGTAGTTGCACATGATGCCCTGGTGCCTAGTGTTCCCCTTCCACCTCCGATTCCACATCCCAGTTGTTTCACATGATGCCCATCCCGATACTGCAAAATTATTCGCTGTAGTCTAGTGGTACCCCCCCACCCTCCAATCCCTCATCCCACTACTGCACAATTCTTCCTTGGTGTCCAGTGGCACCCCCCCACCTAATCATAACCCATCCTGGTACATCTTAAGTATTCCTTCTTGTCTAGTGACACTCACCACCTGCTGATCACCCATCCCGGGGATTCCAAAGATTCTCTGGTGGCTATTGGAACCCTACCAACCTCCCAGCTCTTATAGTGCCCTATAGCCCTGGTGTCCATTGGCACCCCCCAAGCTCCTATGTACTGTACGTGCACTCACTGTCACTACATACAGTGGCCAGCTGAGGAGGTGAGAGGAGGGAGGTACTGATCATTGTATAAGGCTCACCACATGGCCCCCACATCACTGGTAAGGGTGGGATTAGCTGAGTAGTGTGCTGGGTGCAGGTGGGTGGGGAGGCCACTGAACAACCAGTGTCCATTTGGTGACCAGTAATTGGGATGGGGGTACCACCAGATGCCAGGGATAGTCTAGGGTACATGGGCAAGGAGCTCAGGGGGTGCCACTTGACACCACTGCTGTGGGGCACTATACAGGCCAAGAGGTCGGGGTGGGTTCCACTAGCCACCAGGAAATCTCTGGAATCACTGGGATGAGTGATCAGTGAGTGGGGGTGTCAGTAGACACCGGGGAATCCTAGAAACTTACTGGGACAGGGGATCAGGGGAATAGGGGCACTGCTAGTGACCAGGGATGGCATCAGGATGGGCATAACTGGGCCACTGCTTTCAGTGTAAATGAGCCCATAATGAGCATAATAGAACATGACATGGACTGACGATATCATACTTATCTTCATTCGAGGACAATGATATTAAGATCATTTGGAGGCAGTACAGCACAGTGGTTTAAGGCTCTGAGCTGCAAACCTGGAAATCTGGGTTTGAATCCCATGGCCCCCATTTGCATACTGTATGACCCTGAGCAAGTCACTTAACTTCCTTGTGCTCCCAGGTCACACCTGTATACAAGCTATCAGCTTAGTGTGTCTCTCCTAGTTTTAAAAAAAAAGAAAATAAGATATTTCATTAGTGGCTTCTCCACTCATGAGATATATCATTGGCATCTCATGAAGATAAATATGATATCTTCAGTCAGGTCATCTTATGGACAAGATAAAGCTGTGAAAATCCAGTTCCCTGACTGGATGACACACACCACATGACTGTGCATTATTTCACACCAACCACATGCCTGCACTTCTTTTCTTCCCACAGAACTGTCTGGACATTTTATAAGATGGACAATCCACTACAGGACATGTGGTCAAGCTCTGATATTTACACACCTTGGGTAGCTGAGCACACTTGGCCTGAGGTCCTGTACCTAAAAACAGAAAGGAAATTATTTGCAAAAAACTGCCTTAATACAATATTTAGAGTTCAGGCTCAAGCCAAAAAAAAGTAGAGAATTGTGATTTTAGGGTTCAAACCCAAAACCCCACCCCACCCCTAAAACAAATCAGGGTTGCAGTCTTTCTTGTGGCTTTCAACCCTAAAGCTCACCCCATTCTATACACTCCAGAAACATACACACCTAATGGGGTGAGCCTTAGGGTTGACAGCCCCAAGGAAGACTGCACCCCAATTTGTTTTAGGGGTGGGGTGGGGTTTTAGTGTTGGAAACCCTAAGACCACAATTCCCTACTTTTTTCACTTTAGTCTGAACCCTAAATGTTGCATTAACCTATTTTTTTGCAAAGAATTTCCTTACTTTGAGATAGTATAATTGTATCCTTATTTGCCTGTAGGAACGCAGGGCCCTCTGGGCCCTGCACTCTCATACACCCATACTTTTTGAGATACTGTAATCGTATCCTGCACTGCCATCCCTCCATAGATGTCTATATGTATGTTGCTGTTGAAGCACAGGGCCCTGTGGACCCTGCACTTCCATTTGTAGGACAACAGCAACCAAACTTCCAGCATAGCATTCTTATTACCCCACCTCATGTACCTGGTACTGAAAATGTTCAAATGCCCACCAAAACATGATTCCATGCCACCACAATGTCATTCAGTGCCACAGGTGTGAAAACACTGTTTGGCCAGCATTTGAAAAATGACAGCTGTCACATTCATGAGGTGGTGTAAAAAAATGGCCATGTTGAAAATTTGGGATCAAAATATTTAAAATTACCAAAGTTATGAGCGAGTGTTGCAAAATTTCAACAGATGCACATAACTTTGCCATTTTTATATATTTTGACCCCAAATTCTCAACATAGCCTTTTTATGACCCCAACTCATGAGCAATGGTTGGTGAAAAGTTTCAAATCCCACCCAAAAGGTGATTTTGCCAAGTGACCGTGAAATTGCTGTTCCAGATGGATTTGTATAATTCCACTGCCATTGTTCATGAGGTAGGGTATCAAAAAGACCATGTTCAAAATTTAGTTTAAAAATATACAAATTGGAAAAATTATGCATCGAAGTTGGAAACCCCATTGAAATACATTGACTCGCACTTACTTTAGTTTCTCATATTGCAGTCAGCAGTTCCAGCAGCAAGATGTGTATTTGATCGAAGAGTGTTTCTTCACCTTGAGACCTGTTCAGGTGAGTGAGCGGGTGTGGGGGGTGTGGGGTGGTATGTGCTCAGTGGGAGGTCAAGGTGGGAGGGTTGGATCAGTGAGGGACTGTTTTCCTTTTTACAGGTTTAAAAAAAAGACATTGATGTACAATTTTCTTTATTTCAGACAGGATGACAATCAGAGGATGGGGTGCACTAGGCACAGGGGAAAGACAAAATATTAATGGGGATGGATGATCGGAGGGTGAAGGCACCACTAGACCCAAGGGAAAAATTAAATAATTATGGGGACAGTGATCGGAGTGTGGGGGGTGCCACTAGACACCAGGGAAACATTAAGTCATTATGAGGACAGTGATGGAAGGGTGGGGGTGCCACTAGACACCAGGGAAACATTAAATCATTACAGGGATAGTTATTGGAGGGTGGGTGTGCCACTAGACACCAGAGAAACATTAAATCATTATGGGGATGACAATCGGAGGGTGTGGGGCACAATTAGACATCAGGGAAAAATAAAATAATTATGGGGACAGCTATCAGAGGGTGGGGGTTCCACTAGACACCAAGGAGACATTAAATCCATTATTTACAGGGACAGTGATTGGAAGGTGGAGAAACCACTAGAAACCAGGGAAAAATAAAATAATTATGGTGACTATGATCAGGAGTGGGGGGTGCCACTAGACACCATGGTGTGTGGGAGTATGATTGAAAAGTTGAGTGGTTGGGAATATAAGTGCAGTGTGGATTAAGTGGTGTTGGTGTGGTAGTTTATTTTGGGGGCTCGTTGAGTGTGTGAAGATGTGCTGGGAAGGTACTGGGACAGTCAGGCATTATTCTCCCTCCAGGCTCAAGGACCTCCACCCTTTTAGGTGCCCCCCACTGTCCCCAGAGGTATATAGATGGTGTCGAGCTCTGGGGATTGTGGGGAGGAGGAGGAGGAGGAGGAGGACAAGGGCTGGCCCTGGTGGGGAAATGGAAAGGAGTGGGCAGATTGGGATAGTGGGGAGATGAAGATGCCCTGGGGCAAAATCTGTTCAGGAGAGGGATCCTCCCTGCCTGATTCCCATACCCAAGGGCTCTGCTTATAGCAGGCAGGTAGCTCGGCCTTCACCGGTGACTTATCCTACTTGGACGGTGTTATGTAATGCCAGGTCCATTAAAAACAAGACTGCTATAATAGCTGATCTTGTTGGGTCATCGGACCTGGCGTGCATCACTGAGATCTGGCTGGATGAGAATGCTGGCCCAGTTTTGGCTTCATCTGTACCAGATGAGTACTCGGTGATACACCATCTGAGGTTGGATCATATGGTTGGGGGAGTTGCCTTCTGTTTTAGATCAGAACTGAGCCTGGTGGAGATACCAGTGGATACCACCAACTCCTTTGAATGTATCATGGGTGAGGGTGTGGGGGTGCAAGATTCTTCTCATCTACCGTCCACCCCAGGAAATGGGAATGTTTTCCTGCAGGAAGTCGTGGACTTCTTTGTCGACCTGATATTGGGATCCTCCAGATAGTTGATTCTGGGGGATTTCAATGCCTGGGTCAACAATGAACTCTTGCAATTTGGTCAGGACTTCCTCCAGCTAATGAACTCACTGGGCTTCACACAGGTTATTTCCTCCTTGACCCATATAGGTGGTCATTCATTTGACTTGGTGTTTCTCCTGGGGATGAAGATATCCGACTTGGTGGTGGAACCAGTCAGATGGTCTGACCATCACACCATCAGGTTCAGTTTTGTGGCCCCCCCCAATAGGCTGGCCTCTACGGAGATGGTTCAGTACTGCCCTTTGAGGGGGTGTATCCCCGGATGGCCTGATGGCAGTGCTGGACCTATCAGGTCTACCAAGTGAATGCATGGATCCTGGGGACCTGGTACTTGCCTATAATAAGACAGTGGCGGGGGCCCTGGATTCCATTGCTCCTGTTCATGTTCATCCCCTCACTCTTCACCCCAGGTCTCCTTGGTTTGATGAGACCTTGAGGGAGTTGAGGAGAGTGGGATGAAGGCTAGAGAGGTGTTGGTGGAAGTCAGGCCTGGAGTGTGACAGCCTTAGTTTGATGAACCATTATGGGGTCTATCAATCAGCAATTACCCATAAGAAGGCAGAGTTCCTGTCCAGGGAAATTGCTGCCACACAGAATCGACCAGCCCAGCTCTTCCGGACCGTGGACAGATTGTGCAATCCAATCTGTCTTCAGCTCGGAAGTGTATTTTCACAAGAACGATTTGAGGAGTTTGCTCGGTTCTTCGCAGATAAGGTTATCACAATCAGGCGCTTTAAATTATTTTATAAGGTACTGAAAATTATTTTAATTGTATAAGGTTAATTTAAAATACCCTAGCTATTTTAATGAACACAGCATTTCATCTGCTAGATTTGAAGATTTTAACTAAATAGTAGGACCCTGGACTATGCTGACATATTTGAAATAATAATTGGGTATGTGAATAGCCTCATGTTTTCTAACATAAGTAGACAGCTAAACTGGTGGAAGGTATACAGGATACCCCCAGATGGTAATGTTCTGTTTCCTTTCTAATCTAGGCACATACCCTTCCATATTACTCCATGAGAGGAAGGAATTGAGCTGTAGTTTGGCCCAGTGTTAGGTGTTTGAGGGTTTAAAGTGGGACCAATGATCAGATGGATTGAGAAGCACATATGGTCTTCAGACCTCATATTTTTGGATACCACAATGGTTGATCCTGTTGAGGTGGAGATCGTAGGTTTTCCAGTTCTGGTCTGGAATTCAGTGGCCACATATCTCTCTTATGCCTTTTATGTGGCCTAATACTGCAGTTTGTTTCCAACCTAGTTGCGTGGATTGGTTAGTAGTTGTGTGCTTGGAATTATGAATGGTTTGCCTGACAGATTCACTGTGGGAAAACCTGGTAGACCTCCTAGAGCAATAGCTTCTACATTTGGACCCCATGGTGCTCAAACAATCAGTTTTTTGTACATACCTTAATATTCAATTTGAGGTTTGCAGCTTTTACTGTAGGTTGAATAAGAAATAAGGAAATTCAATATAAATCTAAGATGGAAATGAGACACAAATTCAGCTGCATGACTTAGCAGGGTCATTGGTTCGTCTAATTCAAAACAACTAGAAATTAACTTTTTTCCTTTTCAGCATGAGGACAATAATTAATTCATTATCTCCTGGCAGTCATATTGTGTCAGGTTAGCAATAGATAGTATGGACTTTATACAAAGCTATTGGAAGCAATGAGCTAATGGTGCACTGGAATCCACTGCTGTCTTTGTACTTATTGGACATCTTTTATATTTAAGATGGTTGTAATGGACCAAATGATTTTACTCTGTTATGTTTGGATAATTTTAGTTAGCATTGTAAAGATTTTATGTCAAACAATAAACTCGAACTGACTGACTGACTGACATCTCAGCTTTTCTGTTATGCAATGGGGTGGGTATTAGGGTTGACAACCCCAAGAAAGACTCCACCCCTCATTTGCTTCAGGGGTGGGGCATGGGTGTTAGGGTTAGAAACCTTAACATCACATTTCCATACTTTTGTCACTTTATCCTGAACCCTAAGTGATGAACTAAAGCATTTTTTTTGCAAGGAATTTCCATACATTTTGAGATAGTCTAATTGAATCCTTATTTGCCTTTGGGAGCGCAGGGTCTGGAAGGCCCTGTGATCCCATTCATCCATAGTTTTTGAGATATAGTAATCATATCCTTATTTGCCTGTGGAGGGCCCTGCACTCCCATCACTCCATAGATGTGTATATGTATGTTGCTGGCCCTGTGCTTCCATTTCTAGAACAACAGCAACCAAATTGTCAGCATAGCCATCTTATACCCCACCTCATGTGCCTGGTACTGAAAATTGTCAAATCTCTGCCAAAACATGGTTACACGCCACCACAATGTCATTCCACACCACAGGTGTGAATAGATAGCTTGGGCAGGATTTGAAAAATGATAGCTGTCACATTCATGAGGTGGGGTGAAAAATTGACTATGTTGAAAATCTGGGATCAAAATATTTAAAATTACCAAAATCATGAGTGAGCATAGTAAAACGTCAATGGATGCACATCATTTTGTTTTGTTTCGTTTTGTTTTGTTTAATTTTGTTGACCCGGTAAGCCCACTGGGCCTAAAAGTCCCTTTTTCAGGGGCTACCAGGGGGGGATACAGATGGTAAGCAACTGAAATTAAACCAGATTAAGCTGTTGGTGGTATTTTTTAGTGACTGAGGGAAATTTGGCCAGGACACCAGGGAAATTCCCCTACTCTGGAGGGGCATTGTCTCTTACGTGGCACCTATGGAGGAAGACAGTTCACTGTCGGTTCTGGTGGAGGATGGTCGCAAGGAGGATGTCGGACCAGTGGAAGCTGTTTCTACCCAAGATGTTTTGTTGCTTCTCTCAGTTTCTTCTGTCTGTTCGGTTACTACCCCAGCTAAATTAAACACAGTGGAGGATGGAATTGAAGACAGTACGGTCACCGCAATGGTTTTGAAACAAGATGTCTTAAAAGGTCAGTTATTACAAACGGAAAAGGCCCTTACATCTGCCAGAGCTGAATTATTGGAACAGAAAAAGTGAAAACGCTTACTTGGAGTTTCTCCCGATGTTATTCGCCGTACTTTCAAGATGGGTCCTGGCTCCGCTGATGACGTGGTTTCTTCTGCGCCAGCATCTGACTCGGCTACTGTTTCAACTGCAGATTTGATAGTTTGCATGCTGGAAGAACCTTGGTCTCCTGAATCTGTGCTTTCCAAAGCTGGCTGGAAGCAGCTTGAAGACGGTTCCTGGGTAGTTGATCCGACTACACCAACGGATATATTGGCCCATTCTGTTACTGAGGCTGGTGTCCATGTTGTTTTGCAGGATGCTCTGCATTTCGACTCCAGGACAACTACTACACCTTCGGCTGTTGCTTCAGGTAGTACTGTTCCTGTTTCATCTGATTCAGACACTGTAGACATTACTATAGACACTCCGGTTATGTCTACGGCTCTTTTGCCAACCCCTCCTAACACTAATTCAGCTGATCTATTTGCGAAACCTGTTGAGCAAGCTAAAAGATGTAATGCTATTCGACTGCATTATTTGGGAGGGCTGGCTGAAATACCAGATCACTTTTATGTGGGCAGGGTATTGATCAAACAATCCCTGGGAATTACGCCTGCTGATATTTATGCCCTTATTCACGCTCCAGGAGAACATTCCTTTGACATTAGTTTTAGAACTCCTGCGACTTTAGAAACTTTTTGGTTGCGATATACATCTTTAAAAACTAACCCTTTATGGTCCCCTTTTCATGTGGTTCCGTTAACTAAGCAACCTTTCAGAGTCATTACTGTTCTATTTCGTAATGAGGGAGTGAATTTGTTCCATATCCTTTCTTGGTTACAAAAGAGATGTGAGGTTCAAGGCACGCCTGAACCTATTTTGGATGGGGAAGGATTTTGGAATGGGGATGGAGATTTAAAATTAAACTCCATAGTGTTCATGATGAATTTGTACATCTTCCTAATTGTTTTCATTGGCGAGATAAAGGCTTTTGTTTTATCGGTCAACCAAGGCGTTACTATAAATGTGGCTCTCCGAGACATATTAGCATGTCGTGTGAAAAGATTTTTTGTTTTCAATGTGGAGAGAGTGGCCATTCTGGCTATCAGTGTGAGAACCCAGTGAAATGTACTTTTTGTGATGAAATGGGGCATTTCTTTCCTGATTGTCCGAAAGCAGCCCATAATACTAAAGACTTTGATTATGCTCTGCAGGATTTACTTATTTTTAAAGCGGCTAGGACTCTTTTGGATGGGGTTGGGCCTCCTACTTCCCAGAAACCGAAGTCATATTCTGCTGCTTTGACAACTACCTCTCCTATTGCTCTTTCTCACCCTCCGAAATGTGCTCCCCCTCCACCTGCTGTTCCTCCTGTATCCTCCGGTTCTGCTGCCCCACCCCTTACGGTTAAGACACTTTCTTTAGTAGTGCCCTCTTTGGATAATCAGGTTGTGGTGGATACGGTTTCCTTATCCCCTGTTCCAATGGAGGTGGAACACTGTTCAGTGCTAGATTGGTCTCAATCTCTAGCCCCAGTGTCCGTATCGAATAAATTTAGAATTTTGGCCTCTATGGATACTGAGGACCATGATTCTGATTCAACCTCCCAAAATCCCTCACAAGTAGACATGACCTCAGATCAAGAAACTGTTTTAGATCCGAGAGTGGGAGCAAAATGTAAAATAAAAAAAACTAATTGCGTTGGGTTGCGTAAGAGTAGCAGGAAACTGCACTCTCACTCCTAACTTACTTCTCGATCCTCACTTGATATTTCTTTAGCTAGTCTTAATGCTAATAGCCTTAGGTTCTTATACAAAAAAAGGGTCACTTTTGCTTTATTCTCAGATTTACGTCACAACATTATATTCTTTCAGGATACCAGGTTGTACACAATTCAAGATTTTTCTGTTGCTACAGATCTCTGGGGCTGGGGCCTTGTTATTGGTCAGGGGGCACTGACCTCTGCTCAGGTGTTGGAACCTGTTTTACTTCTAATACCATTAAAGTGACAGATGTGGTACATATTTCTCCTGGGAGGGTATTGTTGCTTGATGTTACTATTCATTCCATCCCCTTTAGACTAGTCAATATTTATGCTCCTCAATCCAAATGGGATCACATTCAGTTATTACACCTTTTTAGGCCCCATTTATTTTCTAGCCGGAATATTTTATTAGGTGGTGATTTCAATATTTCCCTGATGGCCAAATCTGTTACTTCTAAAATTTATTGTGACACGAATTGTCTGAATGACTTGTTAAAAGTAACAGGCCTCTGTGTTGTTTTTGAGAATATTCCTTCCTTCACATATTTACAAGGCCTTCGAAAATCAAGGATAGATTATTGGTTTGTTTCTTCCTCACTTCAAGTTTTTACTCCACGAGTTACTTTGGTTGCTTCTTCTGATCATTGCCTTCTAAGTTTTTCGCTTTCCAATTATCAACAAACTTCCAAGGGCCCAGGGTACTGGAAGTTAAATTTATCTCTTTGGATATTCCAGCGGTAAAAGAAGGTTTTCTGTCTATTTTAAAGTGGCGTGACTCTGTTTTTTATATGACTCCCAACAGGATTGGTGGGAAGATTCTAAACTTATTTTAAGGAATATTTTCTTGACATTGGCCACATATTGGGAGCTTCCCGTAAATCCTATCACAGATCTCTTCAAAATTTATTGACTATTTTTTATTCCCAAATTAATCTTGGTTTACCTGTAGATTTTCATGCTTTGAATGTGGTAAAAGTTGAATTAGCAAAGTTGCATAATTCTAAGCAAAAGCAACTCGAGAGGGAACAAAGATTTAGTACACAGGGTCCACAATTTATACTAATCCTTATGACATTAATATGTCTCATAGAAGTAAGAAGGATGTGCATACTCTGTTGAATTCTGTTGGTGTTCGGGTTACTACTCGACAGGATCTCTTTCAGATTATTGATGCTCATGTTCAGTCATTGTTTGCCAAGGATTTAAACATTACACTGCACTCAATTGCTGAATGGTTGGCATACAGTTCTTTGAAATGGATCCCTGACACATTTTTGATATCCCTGTTGGCCCCTATTTCTTTGATAGAATTCCGTGCAGTTATTCAGGTTCTTCCGAAACGTAAAACCTCTGGTAAGGATGGCCTTCCTAATGAAATTTATAGTTTAATTAGTTCCATTTCAGATCATCATTTGGTCTCTATGTTCAATGATTGTCTTTCCCTTGGTAACTTTCCTCCTAGTATGAATGAGAGGTTTTTGATCTTTCTTCATAAAACTGGGGATAAAGGTGATCTAAATAAATGGCGTCCTATAACGCTTTTGAATTCTGATTGTAAAATTTTTACTAAAATTCTGGGTTTACGAATTTCATGTCTTTTAGCAGATATTATTTCTCCCACACAGTTTTGCTCAGTGCCTGGTTGTACTATTACAGATGCCCGGATTCTTATCTGGGAAATCATTGAACGTGGAAATAAGGATGAACTTGCTGGTATTTGTGTTACTTTAGACCAAGCGAAAGCTTTCGATAATGTGTCTCACCTTTATCTTTGGACATGTATGCTAGCTATGGGTTTTCCTCCTCGTTTTGTTCATTGGTTACAACAATATTATTTAAATGCTGAGATTATTCCATATGTTAATAGCTGGTTTGGCACTTAGCGAAAATGTGGCAAAGGTGTACGTCAAGGGTGTCCCCTCAGTCCTATGCTTTATATTTTATCTTTAGAACCATTGCTTTCTGCCATCTCGCATATGGATGTTATTAGAGGTCCCTCTCTGGTCTCTTATGATGCAGAAATTACTGTTGTAGCTTATGCGGATGATTTATGGGTTTTTTTAGCAGATGTTCCTTCCTGTACCGCTACAGAAGCATTAACTGTGGCTTACAGGAAAGGGACTGGAGCTTCTTTTAACTTATCCAAAAGTAAGTGTTGTTTTTTTTTGGTAATCATTCCTCCTCACATTCTGTAATTATGGGGATTCCCATTACTACTCAAGTTTGTAAAATTTTGGGTATTTATTTTTTTTTGTGGGATGGATACAGCCACATACAGTTGGGACAAGCTTATTCAACCTGCTAGCTGGAAAATCACCCTTTGAAATAAGTGGAACATGTCTTAAAAGAAAATAATATATATGGTTAATACTTTTCTTATTGGTTTATTCTTACATTTAAGCGCAGTTTATGCTTTGCCGATTTCTAAGGAAGCAACACTTTACAGTCTTTTTTTTCAAACAATTTGGGGTAGTCACTTGAACCCCATTAAGAGGAATATTTTATATTGTCCGATTAAATCGGGTGGACTGAATATGATTAATCCTGTTTTATTTTTCTTTAGTATATTTTTATATAAAAATGTTTCTCCTCTTGTCCTTGGTAATCCTAAAGTCTGGACTTTATGGCTTCTAGATCATGTTTCACCTTGGTTGGATGAGTGGTCTAAGGATGGCCTCATACACAAACAAAAAACAATTGCTCATTTACCTGTTTATTTCCATTCCTGTTTTAGTAAAATTAAGAAATGGAACATATCTTATATTTCTTTTACTCTATTTTCTCGAAAAAGCATGTACTATTCTTTATTGGATCAATATTTTTTAGAATGATTTGTGTTTCAGGATTTGTTAGCTACAGACTTGCTACAGGTTTCCGCCATGCTTACCTCTACTAGCATTCCCAATTATATGTGGGATGTCACATGGCTTACCATGCATGGCAAATTAAATGTTAAGGATAAAGGTATAGAAGAGAGGTACTGTCCAATAACTCTTACTTGTACAACTAAGTTTGAAACTATGTTACATTTGTTTTTTGAATGTCCCTTTATTTTGCAGTTTTGGTCGATAATTTCAGTTCATTGGGCTCATTTTCATTTTCCGAGTATTGGCCCTACTTGTTTATTTTTTGGAATTTTATCCTTGGACTGGGACTCCTTTAATGCTGATACTATTAGATTGATTTTTGGGGACATAAAATATCATATCTGGCAGGTTCGATGTACTTGGTCCCTGCGAGCTTTATTTATTTCCCCTGACCAATTGTTTTGGAGAATTCATGTTTGGCTTTTTGAAATTTGTAATAGAGATTCACGTTCTTTATCGTCTTACCAGTTTCACAGGAAATGGAAGGTGATACAGTGGTTGGATACTGGTTGAATTTTTTTTCTTTTTTAGTGGGCATTTGGAACCCCTTTCAAGGTTATTTTTGATTTTTGTTCTTTTTTTTCTCCTTTTAGTGATATGGGGGCGATAAAGTCTCAATTAGTTTCTCTGTTCCAGTTTAGTACATGTGATTGTTCTTGCTTCCATTCCTTTCATTATGATTTTGTATGATATTTTTAATACCTATATTTTTGATTTTGATATATATTCCCTACTTTTCTTGTTAGAAAGTTTTTCTTTTGATTCTACCTATCTGTTTTTGTCTCGTTTCTACTCTTGGTTTCAGTTTATATTTGCATGTCTGTATTTTTTACTTGACTTGCTTATTGCTTGCATTTTCTGTTTGACTTGTGATGCCACTGTATTGTGTTGTGTTGTTTATTGATTTTGTTATTCTAAATAAAACATTCCCCTACTCTTTTCGATAAGTGCCATGGGATCTTTAACATCCACCTGAACTACCACCAGTCCAGGCAGATGGGACCTCGGTTTTAATGGCTCATCCAAAAGATGGCACCTCAGAAGTGCAGCACCCCTCTCATGCTGCACTACAGTGTCAGTACTGGGAAATTAACCCAAGTGCCTGATGTGGGAACTGAACCCACAGACCTCTGATCTCCCGGCCTCAGAGGCGAGTGTGCTACCTTCTGAACCACTGACACTGCTATATAATGACATATTTTGGCATTTTTACATATTTTGACCCCACATTTTCAACATAACCCTGCTTATGATCCCACCTCATGAACAAAAGTGGTGAAAATGTTCAAATCCCACCCAAAAGGTAATTTTGCCAAGTGACCATGAAATCTCCTTTCAGCCCAGGTTTACATAATTCCACCACCATTGCTTATGAGGTGGGGTCTCAAAAATATCATGTTGAAAATTTAGTGTACAAATATGCAAAAATGGCAAAGTTATACATGAAAGTTGAAAACCCCATTAGTAAAACACAGTTTATCTGCATGTCTTGGGAGACAAGAAAAACCTTTGGATAAGCAGGGTTTTGGATAAATGAGGGCCCTATACAGTACTGTACTTAACCTTGCAACCAACTGCAAATTCATCCTGGCAATGACTGTGAGCACTGGAACACTTGTGGCTCAACGCAGTGGGGCTGACTTTTTAAATTACAGTAACTCTCTCATTAAAAAAAAAAAATTCCTTTATCATGTTTTCACCTGAATTGCAAAGCCAAGAAGCATTGGCATGTCACCCATTCATAAGTAGCCTATTGTTACCACAAAACAGACAGCTAAACACTCTAGCAATGTAAGCTACTGGGCTGTGCCTCTGTCTCGGCTTGACTTTTATTTCCTATCTCTTGTGAGCCTTCCAGCTGTCTTGTAGCCTGCATGTCATCAGAAGTCCTGTGTAGCATTTTGCTGAAGTGCATCCCCTCCTCTGCACAGCTCCTGTCAGTGTCACTAGACTCAACCTTGGTCATATTTTGACACCGTGGCTCTGGTGCTTTCTCATCCTCTGAGTTCAAGCCCCTAGCAGTCAGGATTGTAGTGGCTCTCTGGTATTTGGTATAGGTGCTTCAGAACAGTCTTTGTGTACACTTGCAGCATTTACACATTCTTGGGTGGCAGGTACCAAAACAGACTGTAGTGGTCGTGTACCACCCTTCAAGTCTCATGTAATGTCTAGCAGACTAATCTCAGGGAGAAGCACAACAGCAACCAGCAGTGTTTCAACAGGAGGGATAAGAGATTTTGGAAGAACAGGAACTTACAAAGACTACAAGAACTGCCGTGGTTCATAGAAGTGAACGAGAGTACTGAACCACAGGATGAGCACATCGCCGGACAACAGGTACCAGGTGTAGTTGTTTGGGGGGGAGGGAGAAAACCAGTGTAGTGATGACACTGGTATAGTGGAAAGCCAGCCAAATTTACAGACAATCCAGACCGTGAGTAACAGCTGAGAGTGAGTGATATAACTCAAGCAATGTAAGCTTCCGCTCTAACTAAATTAACTCTCTTGCAAGAATGCTTATGGCTCAAAGCAGAGGGGCTGACTTTTAAATTACAGCAATTCTCCCAGATATAAAAAAAAACCTCTTTCTGAACTTGCCTTAGTGCTTGATTTAGTTTCTCTGCTCCATGCTTAAGGCTGGGACTGTATTTTACTTACTGCCTGCTTTCTAGTTGTATAATTACAGGGATGGGGATTGGTGGGTAGGGAGCACCTCTAGACACCAGGGAATGATTAGATAATTATGGAGACGGCAATCAGAGGGTGGGTGATGCCACTAGACACCTGGAAAAATTAAATAATGATGAGGACAGTAATCAGAGGTTGGGGGGCACCACTAGACACTAGGGAAAGACTAAATAGCACAAAATAATTGTATGATATTTTTGTTCATATGAAAATTTTCATACTGGAAGCGTCATGAAAATTTTTTTTTATATACTTTATCCTTATTCTTTAAGAAAGAAAAACAGGTTACATTAATTACCAAGAGAAAAAAAAACTTTTAGGCATTTAAATAGCCATATAGAATATGTAATTAAATAAAGCACAAAACGTTTTCTTTTATTTTAGAGGGATTTAAAAAAAAAACAAAGCAAAAACAATGTTATTTATGAACTGTATTATTTAAATTAATCTACAAGATATAAGTTCATTTTGTGCTCCAAACTTATACTTCCCTGCAAAAAAAATTCTTACAATTAAGCATCAAAACCCCTTTACAGTATTTAGTGTCCAAGCCAGAAAATTAGTCAATATAAAATCAAAAAAAAAAGGGAGGGAGGGAACCATAGAGAAATGATTTTCTCCACCATCTAAGAGTTATCAAAATTGTTTATATAGGATGATAGTCGGTGACCTCCGCCTCTTCCTCCTCCTCCTCCAAATCAGAGCCAATATCATCAGGGATCTTGACATTATTCTCAAAGAAAAGTCGAGCTGCATCTGGGTCCTCAAAATATTGAAACTTCCCCTTGAAATGAACTCGCAAATTAGCTGGTGCCATTAAAGCAGATGGAACCCCAGCTTCCTTAAACTCTGACATTATATGCAACATTCTCTTGCATCTCCTTTAAGTGTATAGACAGAAATCCGGGTATAGATGTTTATGATGTCCTTCATAATAGCACTGTTTTTTCTGTCTTGCCATCTGAAGAATCTTGTCTCTATAAATCAGGGTACCGAAAGTTAAAATAATGTACCTTGCTCCAGTCAAATGTGCCTCAATGTTTAACTCCTTTGATTGCCGTGGTGAAGGATTATAGAGTGACTCTAGGTAAATAGGTGGTTCAGTAGGAAAAACAACGGAAAGTGCCATCTGAACTGCCTCTTTAAGATCTGTATTGGGAACTGTCCCAGAGAAACCTATTAATCATAGGTTTCTCCTCAACATATTGTTCTCAAGTTTTTCTAGTCGAGACGTCTGAGCCAATTGCTCATGAAGTGTCACGTTAGTGGCGCCTTCCAGTGTAAGAACTCTTGCAGAAACAGCTTCTATCTCCTTTTCATTGTTTTTTATTTCCTTCTCCATATTTTCCACTTGTGCCTCTATAGCAGCACAATGAATAGCTATCTCCATTAATGTTTTCTCAATTTGAGCTGAAGATAGTCTCGATTTGGCTTGGAACTCCATTAATAAAACTTGTATTGAGGCAAGTGTGGGCTTCTGTGATGCTTTCTGCTTTCTACTAACTTCTGAGTGGCTCATCACCTCAGGAGAGGCACCTGCTCCAGTACCTCCTTGAGCAACCACAAATGTAAAAAAAAAAAAAATTGGGGGTCATTTCTCCAACAGTTAATTGCAGAATCCACCTAACAGAGTCCCAATGAGCAATACAGATGTGTTGGTCTCTCTGCAGGATGTCATTTTTGTGGGTTTTGAAATTTTATTTAGAGGAAAACAGAAAACTAGATGGCAACAAATGAAAAAGGATTTTTCCCTCGCAAAAAATGATTGGCCCCATATGATCATTTCATACAGCTATTTTGAACTGCTTACTGAGCAGAACCTACATTTTAAAATATAATAACTTTTGAATGGATTAATATTTTTACACCAAACAAGCCAGAGGCACATCTGTGGGCCAACCCTTTCTACCCTCAAAATTTCTGACCAAAATTCCAAACCATCTGGATGCAAGGTGATGACAAAAAAATTGCAAAAAACAGTGATTTTTTACATTTTTCGCTATCCGCATCTCAGAATCCACACGTCTGACCACTGACCAGAATGAAACTTGGTAAATCAAGAGAACTATCCCATGAGGCTGCACATGCAAAATTTTGTGCAAAGCGGTTCAATGGTTGCAAAGATATTAAAGTTCACATTTTGAGGTTTAACATAGAAACCTCTGCTCAACCCTAAGTATAGTGGCTGTACTGCATCTACATATCTCTCTCTCTCTCTCTCTATATATATATATATATATATATATATATATATTATAGTGGCACGGTAGTGCCACTATAGTTAGGGTTGAGTATCCACTTTAATGCAAAACCTAAAATTTTGCACCTTAATAATTTTGCTACCGTACAACTGATTTACCTGACATTTTACATGCGTGGTCCAGTACCACAGATCTCTGGATCTGGTATGTTTTGTTATGGTTAGATGAATGGTTGTGGAGTTACGGAATGCCAAATAACTAAAACACATTGACTTTTTGCGTGTTTCTTTGTTCATGCCCACAGCCCGCACGCTTTGTCCGTTTGGTCCGCAATCTTCAGGGACGATGCAGTTGTGGTCACTGATATGCCTTTTGAAGATTTGGTGAAAGAATATTGAATCATTTAAAAGTTATTAAAAAAACAAATTTCCCATTTTAGTCAATGGGAAAGGTTAGCAAAAATCATGAAACTTTCATGAGAGGCTGTTTTTACTGTCACAGATGGCCCTTTTACTTTCATGAGGTGGCCATCTTGTTTTCAGTTAGTGATGCAGAAAAATGCCTGGCATTTAAAATTGGGACCCTCTAGGTAAACACTGATTGTTGTGTTGACCTAGTCGGGTCCTGAGGATGCTAGCCATATCTTTTTTGAGGGGTTAATCCCCCAGGAAATGCATTTTTTAATTTTTTTGGAAAATACTTTGGCAAAATACTTTCACAAATGTGAAAGTTTCAAGAGGTTTTCTCACGAAACTTTTGTGATTTGCTAAAGTACTCCCAAAATAACTGCAAATCTTTGACACCCTCCTGCAACAAAACGCTTGGGTCTTTTGGGCTGAAATTTGCAGGGTGGCAAGCCCTGGTCCCACAGATGTGCCTTTTTGGTGGTTTGGTGCCAAAACAGTACAGGGGCCCAAAGATACAGCATTACAAAGTTCTGAAATTTTCCCATAGGATAACATTGCAGCGTCCATAATGCCTTTCCGGGCCCGTATCTCGAAAAGGGTTAGAGATACGGAGTTTTCATCTCGAAATTTCTTAGTCCCCCACTCAGAAATAGGTCGGAAAGCCTTGAAACCCATGAAATTTACATTTTTTTAGCTTGTATGGTTCCTGAGATATTTGCAAATTAGTGTTTCAACTGCTCATTTTCATGTCTGTAGGTCAGTATTATGCCCTCATAGTTAGCACACACAGTGCCTTTCAGTGCCCGTATCTTGGAAACGATGTGAGATACAGATTCAATCGACTTTATGTTGTGATAAATACTCACTCTCGTGATTACGGCACTTGAATTTTTTTTTCTACATGCTACAGTTCATGAAATACTGGCAAATTAGTGTTACATGAGTTCCTTGCCCCATAGGGCTGCTGTATGGCTCCGTGCTTATGTGTAAGTGGGAGCACAGGGCCCGTTGGACCTACGCTCCCACAAACACATATTATGCACAAATGGGCAGCTTGGTTTGGGCCCTGCGCTCTCACAAACACATATCATTTACTATTCATATGGCAGTTTCTCAAAAAAACATTCATTGCAAAAAACTCCGTTAATGCATCAGTTAGGGTTGTTTCCACAGTGAAAAAAAGTTTGGAAATTCGGTATTAGGGTTAACCCCCCACCACCCCACCCCCACGATCCCATCCTCAAACCCTAACTGCGCATTCCCCCACCCCCCCCACACACACACACATATGCATGATTGTAAGACACTATACCAGTCAGTCACATCTGCAAGCACAATAATCATAGCACTGTACTCCTTTCACATACCACTATGTAATGAAAAACACATACAGTATGATCGACTCTACACTGCCAGAACAGTGTGATGACACGTTATTGCTGACATATCTTTCTCATAAAGTGAAACGTAGTCTGCACAAACTTTTCTAAATACTGCTTTTAATTTGCCATAATTCAACGATTGGCTCAATGCAGGTATTGATGCCACCACATAGGCATGTGTTAGCAGGACAGACACACCTGACACATGCATAGTACTTTTCAGATACTGCTCAGGTATGAAACTAGCACCATCACATGTTGTAATACTGCTGCGTTGACTGCAAATACTCATTAGCAGCATGTTATGGTTAGCTTTGAATGTTACAACTGTTGCTCCCATATGTTGCTTGTAAACTATACTACAAAACATTACTTTTATTATTACTACCATTTGTTCTTAAGACTGACTCACTCTAGCAGAAAAAAACATCCACTGACTGCTGCTAGGGTTATCTAAACTATTATTTTCAATACAGCTATCTATAGGTAACATACTGTGTGTTCCATCATTTTTTAACAATTGAAATAAATCTGCTTAAATCTTGTTATTGATGTTTGTAACAGAAAAATGCTGCCTGTGGTCCATCTCCCATGGTTGCTCAGCATGTGTCTGTACCCACAAGGCACTGTGATGGCAGCAGAACTCATACAGTTGCTGCACCATGATGATGGATGTCTCTTGTACTGCTTGCATGTGTGTGTGTGTGTGTGTGTTGGTTGGGGGTTGGGGGATGTGTAGTTAGGGGTTTGAGGATGGGGACATGGGGGTGGAGTGTTGGGGTGTTAACCCTAACACTGAATTTCTGAACTTTTGTCACTGTGGAAACAACCTTAACTGATACATTAACAGAGATTTTTGCAATGAATATATATATATATATATATGTTTTATGTCTGACAATTGAAAATACTACACACATGCTTTAACAGCAGCTAGCCCTTGAGGAAACTAGCAAGCACAGGGCATAACATCACATTAATGGTGGCTGGCAACTGGAATGTCCAACTAACTGGTATGCTGTGGGTCTCCCATTAGATTGCTACTGTACTAATTGGGGTAGGAGGATTAAGAGTTTTATGTCAGTTTTGGACCGGTATTTGCTGACTGCAGGGAGGGCATTTGTCCCCTTCAGTCTACCTTTATGATAGTTTGGCACAAAATTATTTAGATGCAAACTGTGTTTTGCAGCTCATTTGATGCAAAACAGTTTGCAGCAGAATCTGAATCTCCATATCGGAATTTCCAAATATATTCCTATTAAGTTAGCTCTAAAAATGGCTACCAACATTGGATATGTTTTTCCATAAATTAACCCAAAAAGGGTTCATTTTCATTTAATTCTCACCTTTCCATTGGGCCTGACAAAGGCTTCGGTTAATGTGGTCTGATCCCAACTATGAAGACATTTAAAGAATAATATACTGCCCGATCTGCATGCACCTCTCTGGACTGAGGGCAGAGATTGCTCAACTCTTGGCTAAGTTAGCTAGGATTCAGGAAGCCTCCTCCTCCTCCTCCACCCAGAGACCACCTGGTTTGCCAACACTGCCTCAGAGACTGCCAAGGAGGAGGGGCAGCTGGACCACAGTGGGCTCAGGGAGGGTGAAGGTGGTGGGTCAGAGACACATACCCAAGATGGTACCACTACAGAGCTCATACACCACTCCAGTGGGGTGGGATTGTCCCATGCAGGCACCTGCAATAGTGAACAATGAGGATGTGGGGGGAGGGGCCTACATGTTGGAGACCCCAAGGGGGGGGAAGGATCCCAGGGCAGGAGGAAGCAACTCCTTGTGGGGATCCCATTTTTAGGGGGTAGATTTGGGGCAGGGATGGAGACAGGGATATTAGGTGCCTTCCTGGCACCATGACTCAGAGGGATAGAAAGCAAATATTGGGGATCGCTGGGGCAGCAGGTTGGGAGAGAGAGCTAGATGTCATTGTCCACCTGGGGAGAAGTGACCTGACTAGGGATGAGGCTAGGGAAGTGCAAGAGGAGTTCTGGGAATTGGGGAGGAGTCTTAGGCAGGGAGCATGCTCAGTGGCCTTTTCTGAGGTGTTGCCAATCTATGACAATGGGGAGGACAGGGTTCTCCACACTAGGAACTTCAATGCATGGTTGAAGGAGTGGTGCAGAGAGGAGGGGTTCAGCTTCATTTGGGACTGGGGTCCCACCTAGAGGGATAGAGGCCTATACAGGGGAGAAGGCCTGCATCCATCCAGGAGGGGGACCAAGGTCCTCAGTGAACAGTTTAAATGCTTCATAGGCAAGCATTTAAACTATCCAAGGAGGATTATGGAAGGAAGCAGGAAGAATCAAACTGCTCTCTCCCCCCAGAAGTGGAAGTAGTAATTAAGCAGAACCCCCCACGTGCTTATAAGCTCAGTATTGAGAATCTGGGAGGAGAAAAATCCCCAAAAGAACTAATTAACATAAGAATCCAGGGGATAGAAGGAAAGGAAGAAAGGAAGAAGAATAGAGGAGAAAATAAGGGCAGGCAAATGGGAAAAAGAAGGGGGGTGGCAGTACAATCTGGAAAGCCATGTGTGCAAAAGTTCAGAGTCTGGTCAATAAGATTACAGAACCTGAGGCTACCATGGCAGAAGCTCACCTGGACATAGTCACAATTATCAAGTCCTGGTGCAAGGACAACCAGGACTGGGATATAACCATACCAGGTTATATTCTATTCAAAAGGAACAGGGTAGGTAAAAAGGGGGGGAGGAGTGACTCTATATGTGGGGGAAAACATAAAAGCTACAGAAATACAGGGGGCACAGGGAGGAGCAGAGGTACTGTGAGTCACCCTGGAGATACTGAAGGGGGCCACTATTTGCACAGGAGTGAGCTACAGACCTCCAGCAAAGGGGGGAGGTGTATAAGAACGTTAGAAGCAATCCAAAGGATGGCAAGCAAGGGGGAGGTATTGCTGGTGGGGGACTTCAATTGACTGGAAGTGGAGTTGAGCATCTCAGCTGCACCCACAGTTAGAAGTAGGGACATCCTGGACTCCCTGCAGGGAGTATTCCTCAGGCAACTAGTTAAGGAACTCATTTATGGGGGAGCAATACTGGACCTACAGTAGTACTGACAAATGGTGACAGTGTTGCTGACATCACAGTGGGTAGCCACCTGGTGACCAGTGATCATTGTATGGTATGGTTCAATATAGGAACTGGGCCAGTATCAGGCCACACTAAAATGAGGGTCCTGGACTTCAGGAGGGCCAGTTTTAAGAAAATGGGAGAATGCTGCAGGGACATACTAGCAGGGATAGGAAAACTGGGTGGAGTTGAGAAACCGTGGGCAAAAATAATGGAGAGCTTTGAGAAGGCAACAAAACTCTGTCAGGCAGATTAGCAAGTACAAGAGACAAACTCTGGCCAGAACCGATAGGGCTGCAGCTGAGGAATTTGGGGTAAAAAATATTGTAAATTATTTTCTTAATATTTTTACACCAAATTTTCAACATAGCTTTGTTATGAACCTGCTTCATGAAGATGGGCAGAGAAAATGTTCAACTCTTGGTTTAAAGGTGGTTTTACACAAGGACTGTGAAGTCAACTCTTGAGATGCTAAAACACATTTTGGGCAATAGTTGAAAAATAACAGCTGTCACACTCATTAGGTGCTGTAAAGAAAAGGCTATGTTGAAAATTTGGGGTTAAAATATTGAATATTACCAAACATAGAAGCCTGTATTCCCACAATTCAACGTAGGCTCATAACTTTGTTGAGTTTTAATATTTTTACACCAAATTTTCAACGTAGCCTTCTTATGACCCAACCTCATGAACAAGAGCAGAGAAAATTTCCAATTCCTGCCTGAAAGGTGATTTTGTGCAGGAACCTTGAAATCACCTTTTGGGATGTTAAAAAAACATTTTGGCCAGGACTTGAAAAATGAGAGCTGTCACATTCATGAGGTGCTATAAAGATATGTCTATGTTGTAAATTTGGGGTAAAAATATTGATAATTACTAAACTTATGAGGCTGCATTTGCAAAATTCAACGTAGGCTCATAACTTTGTTGTTTTTAATATTTTTACACCAAATTTTCAATGTAGCTTTCTTATGACCCCCACCTCATGTACAGAGGCACAAAACATTTTTAACTTCTGCCCAAAAAGTGATTTCATGAAGGGACTGAAAAATCACCATTCAAGATGTAAAAAAAAAAAAACATTTTGATCAGGATTTGAAAAATGACAGCTGTCACATTCATGAGGTGCATTAAAGATATGGCTATGTTGTACATTTGGGGTAAAAATATTGACAAGTCCCAAAGTTATGAAGCTGCATTTGCAAAATTCAGTGTAGGGTCACAACTGTTGTTTTTTAATACTTTTACACCAACATTTTCAACATACCCTTCTTATGACCCCACCTCAAACAGGGGCAGATTAAAGTGTCAACTCCTGCCCAAAAGGTGATTTTGCACAGTGACTGTGAAATCACTTTTCAGGACAGATTTGCCTAATGACAGTGACATTGTTCTTGTGATGGGGTCTCAAAGAAGGCATGTTGAAAATCTGGGCCAAAAATATGCAAGAATTCCCAAGTTATGCCTCTAAGTTCAAATCCCCATTGAAATACATTGAACGGCATACCTGTTTCTTCTGTTCGTAGTCCGCCTTTAAAGAGTGAAGATGTGTCTGCAGTCCAGAGAGGATTACGGCATTGTACCCCAATGGGTAAGTAAGGGGGTGCAGGATGGTAGGCACTGAGTGGGAGGGTCAGGTGGAGGGACTGTATTGGCAAAAAAGACATTGATGGACAGTTTTCTTGTTACAGGTTAAAGGAAAAAAAATGGGACAGAGATGCCAATTGACACTGGGGGATTGGGTACCCCCAGTGCCCTGGGGGGGTGAGGTGGTGGGCGCTGAGAGGGATGAAAGTTTATATATATATATATAGCTAGATAGATTTTATACTGCCACAGTAGTGGCAGTATAGTTAGGGTTGCAGAGCCACTTCTATGTTAAACTCAAAATTTTGCATGTTAATAACTTTGTCACCATATGACAGATTTGCCTAAAGATTTGCATGCACAGTCTGGTACCATAGATATCTGGATCTGGCTAGTTGTGTTGCAGTTGAATAAGCAGTTGTGGAGCTGCAGAACACCAAACAAATGCAAAAAAATTGACTTCTTGCGTGTTTCTTTGCTTGTGCCCACAGCCCGCATGATTTGTCAGTCTGGTCTGAAATCTGCAGGAAGATGCAGTCTGGGTCAATCACTGATGTGCCGTTCAAAGATTTGGTGAAAAAATATTAAACCGTTCAAAAGTTATTCAAAAAACAAGTTCCCCATTATAGTCAATGGGAAAAAAATATATGTGTCTCTCAAAAGCTGCCACCAGTACATTTTATTGTCGCAAATGGCCTCAGTACTGTTGTGCCACTGCCATCTTATTTTCAGTTAGCGGCGGAGAAAAACAGTTGTAATTCAAAAAATGATGCCCCTTGGTAAACACCAACAGTTGTGTTTACCTAATCAAGGTCTGAGGAACATGATTCTGCCATTATTTTTAAAAACTAATTAACTGAAACATGTTTTTTACATTCAGCCTGCTTGAAGTGCCGCAAATTTGTGAAATTACTGCCATAAACTGTGGCACTACATTTGTGAAAATGTCACAAATTGCGGCACTATCTCTGCAGTTGCGCGATACTGGCGGGGGGCAGGGCTTTACAGCACAATTTCATTAAAAGTTAAATTTACATTTTAGGTGCAAACAGACCCCAGAATTTAATTCCTTGTCCCCCATTTAGGTAAACACCTCTTGGTGTTTACCCAAATAAAAGCCTTTTTTCCCTATTTCCGGTCTCTAAGGGGACTGGAACTGAGAAATGTTAATTAATATAAAAAAATATGTGCCGACATCATGGTGCCCAAACCAATGTTGGGAAAATGTGTTGTTACACTTTTCAGTGGCTGGTCAGATCAGTGCCGAGTTTTTTCATTTGGGATACCCACCCTCTAATAAAGTTTGGTGGGCTTTGAATGAACTACTAACATTTGCCAAACTATCAGGACTGGCCTTAAAACCATGCCAGCCGTGCCCCCACACCTTGGGGGCTCGACCGCCACAGTAAGCAAGCTGCTGCAACAGCAATTGAACTGTCTGCCTTAGTTCCTTTAGTTTTTATCATAAATGTTTTTTAGCAGCGTGCGTGCATGATGTGGCCCTCCACATATCACTGTTCCCCATGGACTCTGCCTCCCCCCGCCGGCTGGCCCCATCATTACATCACAGAACACTTGACTTGATCATCTTTTGTTTTATTTTATTTTCAAGACTGGAGTGTATGCCAATGCTGACTAGCCTGGCTGGTTCGCGCTAGATGAGGCACTTAATTTACAGTAATCAGACACTTAATCTGCCAGTGAGTGTCCAGTTAGGTAAAGTGCTCCATCTGGCACCTCCCCAACTTGTTTCTGTTTTTAGCAGCCAACAACAAAAGAGCTAAATGAGACCACTCATCACCAGGCATGCAAATTACCGAGTCTGTTTAGACTGTAACTGTTTTAGTTGAAGTTAAGTGCCCCTGTTGCCCCATGATCATCGTTTCACTTTTATCTCTCACTCACACCTCCAGAAAAAAAGTTATTTAACTTGTTTCTAATTTGTCCTATCAGAGGTGTGAGTGTCCTGACATGCCCTTATAGAAATGATTAAATTATACCGACTTAAACGTAAACTGCTCTGCAGAGTAGGCTTCCATAAGCAAATGAAGGACACAACCCCCCCCCAGCACCTAAGACAGACAGTGGGAGAGAGAGAGAGAGAGAGAGAGAGAGACGGTGTAGTGGGAAGATAGGGGAAACACAAGTGGCAGAGATGGTGATCGGGGATCAGTGCACATCGGGCGTGTCTTTTATGCAGTTTCTTATGCTAGCTATTAAGTAGACACCTCTGCCCTTCCCACTGCCATGCCACATTTGTTAAAATTTTGTGAAATAAAAAAACTGTCCTGATTAGTCTGTTGCTTCGCACTAGTCACTGGCCCCCGTATACCTGAAAGTGAAGCATTAGTTGTTGACCCCCAATTGCTCACCAAAACAATAATCTTTTCACCCCATATCCATTAAGCAGCCCAAAGCAGTGAGGAAAGTAAAAGTAGCAGTTTCGGTCTCATTACAGTAGTTGTAATTTCTCCACTAAACCCTAAGCTGGCCATACAGTGAGTGAAGAAGGAAAGAATGTTGCCCACAGCAGAATGCTTCAAGGTCAGACTACCACCCCCCCAGGCACACACCCTTTGAGATAGACATCAATGCCAGGCTGCTCAGCCATGCACATGTGGCTGGGGGTGCGGGGGACAAATGGACTAACAGAGCAGGTGGCAGCAGAGAGGTAAGCAAGTCATGAAACTTGAGACAGCAAGAGAACACGATAATTAATGAGCAGTTTGGGGGGGAGGGGGGCTGGTTTAATTTAAAGAAGCATAGAAACATAGACTTTGACGGCAGATAAAGACCACTTGGCCCACCCATTCTGCCCATTTCGCTACTTACTGGATAAGCAGCAGATTCTAGTTAACCAACAGCCTACTTCCTGCAACCCCCCACTATAATTGCCTTGTGTCTGTCTCATGCATGTTTGAATTCCCCCACTGTTTTAGACCAACGACCTCCTCGGGAAGGCTGTTCCATGTATCCACCACTCTCTCCATAAAAAAAAAATTTCCTCACATTACCCCTGAGCCGTCCCCCCTCTATCTTTAAATTGTGCCCCTTGTTCTTACACATCTCTTTTCTGAAAGATGCTACCCTCCTGGACTTTGTTGATTCCCTTGAGGTACTTGAACATTTCTATCATGTCCCCCCTGTCCCTCCTTTCATCAAGAGTATACATATTAAGCTCTCTCAGTCTCTCTTCATATGGTTTATGCTGCAGACCCTGCACCATTTTAGTTGCCCTCCTCTGGACTGCTTCCATCCTGTCTATGTCCTTGAGTAGAAGAGGTCTCCAAAACTGCACACAGTACTCCAGATGGGGTCTTATCAACTGTCTTTATAGAGGGATAACCACTTCCCTTTTCTACTTGTGATGCCCCTTCCTATGCATCCCAGTATCCCCCTTGCTCTCCTTACCGACTTTTCACATTGCTTACCCACCTTTAGGTCATCTGATATGACTACCCCCAGGTCCCTTTCCATTTTTGTTTTTGTTAGTACCTCCCCTGCTATTGTGTACTCTTCTCCTGGGTTTTTGTTTCCCAGGTGCATTACTTTGCACTTCTTTGCATTGAATCTAAGTTGCCATATGTCTGACCATTCCTCCAACCTTGCCAAGTCCCTTCTCATCTTTTCTACCCCCTCTTGTGTAACAACTCTATTACAGATCTTTGTGTCATCTGCAAATAGGAATACCTTTCCCTCCAGACCCTCTGCAATGTCACCTATAAAGATGTTAAAGAGGACTGGACCCAGTACTGAGCCCTGAGGTACTCCACTAGTAACCCCCCTTTCTTCGGAATGTGTTCCATTCACTATTACCTTCTGTGTCCTGTTGTGTAGCCAGTTTGCTACCCAGGCTACCACCCTGGGACCCACTCCCAGGCTGGCTAACTTGATTATTAATCTTTTGTGTGGGATTGTGTCAAATGCCTTGCTAAAGTCTAGGTAGGCCATATCCACAGCCCCTCCCTGGTCTATTACTTTGGCCACCCAGTCAAAGAAATCAATTAGATTCATCTGACATGACCTTCCTGCTGTAAATCCATGCTGCTTTGGGTCCTGTGCCCCACTGGCCTTTAGGTACTCAACAATTCTTTCTTTCAGAAGTGATTCCATCATTTTCTCTACCACTGAGGTCAAACTTACAGGTCTGTAGTTTCCTGCTTCTGCCTTGCTCCCACTTTTGTGAAGGGGAATCACATCTGCCATCCTCCAGTCCTCAGGTACCGCCCCATCCTGCCATGATTTGTTAAAAAGCATCGTCAGTGGTGTCACTAGGTCCTCCCTTAGTTCTTTTAGGATTCTGGGTTGAATCCCATCAGGCCTCATTGCTTTGTCCACCTTGAGTTTTAGGAGTTCTTTCAGGACTCTTTCTTCTGTGAATGGACTGGTGTCAACCCCCCTATCCAGAGTGCTTCTATTGTCTGGTTTAGGTAACTCCTCCTCATCTTCTTTTATGAATGCTGAGCAAAAGTATTCATTCAGTATCTCTGCCTTTTCACTGTCTCCCTCTGCCCACCTCCTCTCTCCTTTATTAATCTTCACCATCCCTCCCTTAACCTTTCTATGCTTCCTAATGTACCTATAAAAGGTTTTATCCCCCTTCTTAACTGAGTTGGCTATTTTTTCCTCGGTTTGGGCTTTTGCTAGTCTGATTGCCTTCCCCACTTCTTTCTACTTTAATTGATACAGTTCCCTGTCGTGCTCCTTCTGTGATTCCTTATACTTTTTGAATGCAGCCTTTTTCCTCCTTAACCTTCCCTGCCACCTCTTTTGAGCACCATAGTGGTTTTTTACTCCGCTTTGTTTTCTTTATTTGTTTCACACAAAGGCTTGTTGCCTCTATGATGGCAGTTTTGATTTTTCTCCATTGTTCTTCCGCCCCTCCTTTTTGGTCATTTGCTAGTGCATTTTTCAGGTATTCACCCATTTTGCTAAAGTCAGCCCTTCTAAAGTCCAGTATCCTTGTTGTTGTATGGCTTATCTCCATGGTTGTGCTCACTGTGAGGCACACTGTGCAGTGGTCGCTTGTTCCCAGATGTCTACTGACTTCTAAATTTGTGATCCTCTCTCCATTTGAGAGTACCAGGTCTAGTATTGCTCCCTCCCGAGTGGGTTCGAACACTAGCTGTCTAAGGCCTGCCCCCTGCAGAGCATCGAGAATGACCCTTCTCTTGGATGCGGCTGCAGTACATGTTATCCAGTTAACATTTGGCATATTCAGGTCCCCCATCAACAGTATCTCCCCTTTTTCAGCCATTTTGAGAATGTCCTCTATCATTTTGTTGTCCATTTCCTCCCCTTGAGACGGGGGTCTGTATACAACCCCTGTGCGGATTGTGATGCCATTCCCTGTCTCCAAGGTGACCCAGAGTGCCTCTTGTCCTCCCCCTTTGCTTTTTAGTTCTGTAGCTTTGATCCCTTCCCTCATGTATAGAGCTACTCCACCTTCTTTACCCTCCTGTCCCTCTGTAGATTGTGTACCCTGGTATGTTGACATCCCAGTCATGGTTCTCAGTGTACCATGTTTCTGTGACTGCCACAATATCCAATTGTTCATATTCCATCAGGGCTACTAGCTCAGGAAGCTTGTTTCCCAGACTACGGGCATTGTTACTCATTGCCTTCCATTTAATGTTGGCTTTATCCTTTTTTCCCCCATCCCTGCTCTTATTGTCCTTGTCTATTTTTTCATTTACCCCTGTCCTGCCCTGTGTTGAGCTCTGTACCTCAGTCTTTACCTTACTACCTGCCTTGTTTTGTGAAGAAAAGAAAATAGAACTGTGCAAGATGCATCAGTAATGTAATTCCTAATGTTGTTTTCCCATCTGCTCAGCAACACTGAAAAAATGCTTGCAGATACAGATCATTACTTTGACTGTAATATGAACAAACTTTATAAAATGTTCAGATTATGATATTTTTCATTTCTGAACAAAATAAAACAAATTATATCAAAGTTGAGGATAATATAGCTACTTCAAAATAAATTAGTGTGAAATGTGGGCCCCTCAGCCTGATGTCTCATATTCACAGTATTCTAATCCAGTTCGTAATTGTCTGTGCCTCACTTTTTCTTTGTCCCGCTCTGTCTCTCTCTCTCTCTCTCTCTCTCTCTCAAAATCTCTCTCCGACACTGAAATAACTCAGTACTGTTTCCTTGTCTCTGTCACTTATGGCCTGCATAAGGTGTAAGGCTCTGGTACTCATCAATTCAGCAACAGATGCCCCATGTGCTGATACTCTCATTCTTTCTGTTGCGACCTCCTCGATCTTCAATCAGATCTATCTGACACTATATCTTTGTCTCTCTATCTCAGTGTCTCTCTTGGCCTCTCCCCCTTCCCCCATCTCTTCATGTGAATATCCATATATATGCCCAACAAGATCACAGGTACTTTGGAGGATGCAGAGCAATAATCATGTACTCGTGGAGAAATGAGCCAGTGTATAACGGCAACTAAACGGTAACATTACTTAAACCTGGCTATGTCATATTATATGTATAGTCCAAAAATAGCATCCATCCAAAGAAATCTCCAGGGACCGAATGTATTTTACTGTGAACGGGATGGCATGCTACATGGGAAAGTAAAAATCAAAAGTCCAAACTGCTCCATCAATCAAACATAACAACAAAGTGCAAGCTAGAAAGGAGCTGCCTTAGATCATGAATGCTGCAATTTAAAAGAATTAGTGAGGGCATGATTGTGTCTCCTTTCAAATGCAGGCACCAGTGATTTAAAATGCATTTGCTGACTCTTCCCCCTTTTTTTGGCATGATTCACAGCACTCTAAAATCAAGAAATGAGCCTGTCTGTGCATAACAGCTACTGCCACCTTAATCGCCTGCAACATTACCCACCTATGTATGCAATGCAGCTGTTACTGTGCTGGCCCCCAAACACAACCATCAGCTTGCCAAGTCCAAACGGACTCTCCCAATTAGTTTACCTGACCTGACCACTTCAAGTGAATGTGTATGAATGCTGCGGCTGCACGCCTGCAAACTTTCATTCACAGCACTTCAACATCCTGAAATGAGCCTGTCTGTGCATGACAGCTGCTGCCACCTTAAAGTGAAATTAGAAAAATGAGGCATTTTCTGTTTGAAATTCATTTTATTACAGTGTCTGGTATCGCATGTTAAGGTGGTGATAACAAATAAACATGTTTAAACCTGGAGTCTTTTTTCTGTTACCATTCCAACTCTGTTACACATCGCAAGGCTGACTACTGAGTACTGAATTAAAACAGCGCCCGCACTGATTGCTCCCCTTGTCACACTAAGCACCCTAGAAGCTGCAATCTGGATACCTTCTTGTAAAGCTCTTTCTAGAACAGTAGCTAACTTTGACATGTCATAGCACCTATGGCCATGCAGTGCTGAACATAGGAGTGCAAAAATAAAATGAATTCCTCTCATTGTGATCAGCAACTATTTCCATAATTAAAACAATAAATGTGAATACTCAGCAAGGTTATTGAACAAAGTGCAAAAAATGTGACAGCTATGGTGAAACAGCTCCTGTATTTAATAAACAATGCAAATGTTTTACAGAGTTATAAGAGACATATACATAAACAAGGGTAAGCAAGCTGAGGGTATTGCATTTCAATGAATAACCTACTGCACGTTTACCTGAAACTATGTTAAATCAAATCAAATCAAACTTTATTTTTATAGCGCCTTTCAAAACCCAAGGCACTGCGCATAAAACCAAGTACAAATATAACTATAAAACAGAAAAGTAAAATACATCAGTCATGAGGGAAGGCCAAATTAAATAAATATGTTTTTAACTCGATCTTAAATCTGTCGATGGTCAGGAATTCTCTTAACCGACGAGGTAGAGAATTCCACAGGGTTGGAGCCGAAAAGGCAAAAGCACGTTCACCTGATGTTTTTAATCATATCCTGGGAATCTCTAGTAATCCCTCATCGGTGGATTGGAGAGGACGGGAGGAGCAGTAGGGTATCAAGAGGTCTTGCAGGTAACCAGGTCCCTGATCATGTAGGGCTTTAAAGGTTAGCAAACCAACCTTAAAGGTGATCCACCACTGAATAGGCAGCCAGTGCAGTTCGCGGAGCACTGGAGTAATATGACTGGACCTAGAAGAAGTCCCAATCAAAAGCTTGGCTGCCACGTTCTGCACTAGCTGCAAGTGGCAGATAACCCCTTGAAGCCCTAGGTAGAGAGAATTGCAGAAATCAAGGCGGGTAGTGATGAAGGCATGGACCAATGTTGGAAGATCATCTGGAGGAACCAAGTATTTCACCCGGGCGATATTCCTCAGATGATAAAAAAAGGATTTGACGACAGCCGACACCTGAGATCTTAGTGTCAGGCCATCATCAAAAATGACGCCAAGGTTACACACTCGGTCTGAGGTAGTGAGCTGTATGCCATCGATCAAAAGACCTGATGCCTGGCCAGCTCCCATACCCTCCCCCGGATGACCAGGGTCCACAACCAGCACTTCAGTCTTCTCCAGATTCAGTCTCAGCCAACTAGTACTCATCCAGGTTCTGATCTCGGTAAGGCAGTTGTTTAGCGCAGAGAGTTCAACATCTTGTCCAGGCAGAAAGGACATATACAGTTGAGTATCATCTGCATAGCAGTGAAAATTCAAACTGTATCGCCTGATGAAATCTCCCAATAGCAGCATATACACTGCAAACAGCATGGGGGCCAAACTGGAGCCCTGTGGCACCCCGCAGGACAGGGAATAGGTACCAGAGGAATAAATTCCAGTGGTAACTCTCTGAGACCTGTCCACAAGGAAAGAGTGGAACCATTTGAGGACTGTACCAGACAGACCACAAAGCAGCCACAGGCGCTCCAACAGCACACCATGGTCTACAGTGTCAAATGCTTCAGAGAGATCAAGAAGGACCAGAATGGTACACACCTTTTGATCTCTAGCCATCAGGAGATCATTCAGTACTCGGACAAGTGCAGTCTCTGTGCTATGCTTCTTCCTAAACCCGGACTGGAGAGTATCATAGACCTTGTGAGTTGTAAGATGATCATCCAGTTGCAATGCAACCACCTTTTCAATAACCTTACCAACAAATGGCAGGTTAGAGATAGGTCAGTAGTTAGCTGGACAGTCCGGGTCCAAGGAGGATTTCTTAAGGAGTGGTCGGACGACCGCCTCCTTTAGGGGTTCTGGAAAGACCCCTGTCTCCAAGGACCTCCAGACAATTTCAGCAAGGATCGGGCAGATAACATCAACACATTCCAATAAAAGGGGTGTCGGGCCCAGATCCAAACTACAACTGGTTGGGCGCATTGTCTGAATGATCTTCACAATGTCTGTGAATTCTGGCTGGCAGAAATCTGACCAAAAAGACTAAGTGCGTGCCACATCCTGCCGATCGCCACAATTCCTCAAAGGAGAGGCTATGCCGATGCTAGACCTGATGCTAGCAACCTTATCTGTGAAGAATCGTGCAAATTCCTTGCATTTCAACTGAGAAAAAGCTTCTCTGGGCTGAAGACAGATTAGATTGCACAACCTGTCAACAGTCCAGAAAAGCTGAGCAGGTCTATTCTGCATGGCAGAAATCTCCCTGGACAGGAATTCTGCCTTCTTACGGGTGATTTCTAGCTGATAGCTATCATAATGTGCCATTAGTTTAAGCCTGTCAGCATCAAGGCCAGACTTTCGACAAGCTCTCTCCATCCTTCGACCAACTCGCCTCAACTCCTTCAAGGAACCATCAAACCAAGGGTTCCTTGGGTGAAAGGTGAGAGGCCGAACACGAACAGGAGCAATCTTATCCAGGGCAGCTCCAGCAGCCTTATTATAGGCTAATACAAGATCACCTGGACTCTTGCATTCACCTGACAAACCCAATAGGTCCAGTGCCACCGATACATCATTAGTTAACCACATGTTAACCACATGAGTGGGAGAAGTAATGATTTCCAAATGTGTTTCTATCATAACACACTACTCCTGTGGCACAAAAATAGGTAGTGTATTAGAATTAATAATCAACCTCAGTGCCAAACCTATATGATATAAGGTATAGTTACTGAACATGTTAAGACAATCTGGCCATGATTAACCATCATACTGCAATTTTTTTTACCAGGAGAGACACCCTAAACTGAAACTTGTTTACAGGTGCAACCTGGGACACAAGGAGGTTAAGTGACTTGCTCAGTGTCACAGTATACGAGTGGGGGCTGTGGGATTCAAACCCAGGTCTCCAGGTTTGCAACTCAGAGCCTTAAACCATTGCACTATACTGCCTCTAAATGTTTTGATACTGTACTATAGAGGTCCCACAAACCAACTTTTATTGTCTGTTTCATCAGGGTTTCTTTTGCTGGTAGAAACAAAGCTATGCTATTCAGTGTCAGGCCTCTTTTATAAGCTTGTAGATTGTGAAAGTAGAAGTGGCACTGACAATAATTACTTTGGCTAGGCTGACCCACTGTGGATCTTCCATCATTTTCTTCCAAGCCATCCAGCGACCTCCAAGGAAATTCACAAGAACAGATTACAAGAAATAATGCAAATTTACTGCATTTGTCTAGTATTGCTAAGTAATGGCATTGCAATAAGAGGAACATAAAGGCACAGTCTTTGATTCAGAAGTCCACATCTTGAAGATCAATGGCAAATACAGTGCTTGATACGATCATGATCTATACTGTAACTTGATTACTTTGAGAGTGTTTAATAAAATTTGCACTTGGAAACATGGCGTGGTGTCTATTCATTCTGTTAGTTTTAGTAGGCCTGGTTCAGATTTTTCATCATGATTGCTTTACCCTACTAGAGTTGCTCAGAGATGCTGATGGCTCATGCTGTGACATCACAGAAGTCCTGATGTCTGCAGCTGCTAAAAGAGTCCTTGGGGAAAAAAACTGTTTACACAGATACTAGAGACAGGAAGTTTGTACCATCTTCTGAACTGTGTATCCAAAAAAAAAAAAATCTGCTATGTAAGTCTGTTGGTATGTAAAGTGTAGTCAATTTCTCTTCAAGCATGATCATTTTTTTCTTTTATGATGAGAAATTGCCATAGTATTCAATATCAAGCGCTTCTAGTGTTAGTTCTGTTGTAACCATAATCGGAAAAAGGTATGGTGGCAAGTGAGGACGCAATTGCATATCTTCTCATTTGATTTATTAATGTTAACACAGTTACCTGTGTCAGAAGTAGCAAGCCCCCCCATCAGTTGATTTTCGGACTAGTAGATTACTTCACAAATCCATTAGTGGTTTAGCATGTAACTAAAAAAATAAATAAATAAGTAGAACTATTATTCTGTTGACATACTACTGACACAGATAGTTCTTTATGCACACACAGACAGTGTGCTGATGGATATCAGGTGATTTCCCCATTTTTATTTTTCAAGATTTAGGATACACAGACTAACTCACAACCTAGAAATTCTGACTGAAGACACTGAAAACAGACCACTCCCATAGGCACATATTCATTTTACAATTGCTGGACTAAAAAGGTAAATGGTGAGCAGTCAATTAAACAATGCCTTTCCCTATATACTATAATATTTCAGTGATCTTCCCTCCCTCCAACTCTCACCCACATCTGTTCCCCCACAAAGATATGAATTTGATTCAAAAATGTGTCATTGCGTCTGAAACCTACCATGTTGTCTCCAGTTTTTGTTTGCATATAGTCTATACTGATATGATGAATGGAGCTGTTACAGCAACTTACATTGTTTGCAGTTGCCAATTCTGTATTTGTCATTACACTAAGGGCAATGACAGAAGCAGTACTGCTTATTCACTATATGTCAGTATTATGCATAACAAAATCTGAAATGTACATCAGTTTGAAAGTTTGACAAACATTGTTTTTAATGGCCACAGTCAGCACTTGTACCATATGAGTTAGTCTATGTGTCATAAATCTTAAAAAATAAACATGGGAAAATCATCTGATATCGATCAGTAGACCTTACTACCTCTGATAGAAGTAACTGTGTCAACATTATTAAATCAAATAAATAAATGCAAATATATATATATATATATATATATATGTCTCATAATTTGTCACTACACCTTTTTCTGACTAATGGGACACAACACATCAGCAGCGTACGTGAAGGCATTTGCACACTGCAGAGTCCAGCAGCACCCACCCTTCCTATGCCCCTCTCCTATTCTGCTCTCAGGCCTTCATCTAGGAGCATTCATTTGGTGGATCAGCCAACCCACTCTCCCCAGGACAGGAGAGCTGTCATCCAGACACTCAATCCTTTCCCTCCCCAGCCAAACCCCAGTGACCCACTCGCACAGCGAACATGGGTCGCCAGCATGGCAATAGGTAAGGCATGGATGCCTCAGCCCTACCCAAGCCACTAGGCCAGTTGTTTACCATTGACCTTTAAACCATTACTATTACCACAGCACTTATGTGTTACTGAGCACAGTAATGTAACTCCTTTATTCTTTGCAATATTTTTCATGATTGTTTTAGATAATTGGGTTTTCATTTGGCAGTCAAGTGGTACAAGAAGGACAACCCCAGCCCATATTAAATCAATACACTTGGCATCAGTGTAACTTGGTCACAGTTGACACCAGCAGAGCTTGGTAACACAACCTTTCAAAAATGTAAATGTCAAGCCATTCCATTGTTTGCCATCTTCCACAGTTTTCACAGATAACAGAAGATCTTCAGCATCAGCGTCCCCCCCCCCCCCATCTAGGCAATGCAGCTGCTAGTGTACGGGCCCACAGACAAAACCTCCAGTTTGTCAAGCCAAAATGACCCTCCACATTAGATTGAGAAAACAAATAAGTCACAGCACTCACCTCAGAACCAGAAAATAAAAGGCAAAGGCAACAAAACTGTGCACAACAAAGCGCCTTTACTATAGCAGCAAAATGAAAAAACAGTACAGACTCAGCAAGCATTTTGCTGCTATAGTAAAGGCACTTTGTTGTGCACAATTTTGTTGCCTTTTGCCTTTTATTTTCTGGTTCTGAGGTGAGTGCCGTGACTTATTTGTTTGCTCAGTTCATGGAGAGTCACAGAGCACCCAGTACCCGTGTATGGCTCTGTCTTTTGTTCGACACTCCACATTAGTTGCCCAGATCCCACCGATGTGAGCGAATCCATGCAAACACCATTGCTGCATGCTCCCAAACCTACACTCACACTCCTTCAGCAGTTGCCATAATCCCAACCACCACCAGATCCTGTGACACTGTAAACATGATGAAACACTCAGCAAACATCACTCCACAGCTGCAGTATGTCTCCGTATGTATGTGTAATGGAAGTGCAGGGCCCAGAGGATCTGCATTCCAACATATGCATACCATTATATTATTATATAAATGGGCAGCATGAAGGGAGTGCAGTGCCCACAGCCACATACCAGTTACATTACACTTTCTCACAAAGAAGGTAAATTCATTGCAAAAAACTCAATTAATGCATCAGCTAGGGTTGATAGTACAGTGACAAAAGTTTGGAAATTCGATGCTAGGGTTCCCACCCCTACCACCCCATCCCCCCAATCCTCCACACGCCAAAAGGCTTTGGGGTGTGCCATGGGGTCATCAGGCCTAACTCTCACCCCATTCTTCTATACTGAACTCATTTTAACTTGTTTACACACAGAATGGGTGAGAGTTGAGCTCTGATGACTTTACACACTAAGCCTGTTGTTGTGTGGAGGGTTGAGATGGTGAGTGGGGTGGGAACCCTAGCATAAAATTTCCAAACTTTTGCCAGTGTACTATCAACACTAACTGATGCATTAATGAAGTTTTTTGCAATGAATATATACATATATATTCTTCTATGTTAAACCCAACTTTTTGAACCTTAATAACTTTGGAACTGTTTAATGGATTTGTATGAAATCTGGCATGCATAATCTCTAGGAGTAGGTACCTTGACAAGCCAAATATCATGCAAATCCATTTTGTGGTTTTGGAGATATGGAGTGTTGAAAAAACAGAAACATCTGTGGGGTTTTTTTTTGCAATCTCTTTGTCCACCTGGATCTCAGAAACGGCTTTAGTCTGTGGTCTGAAATTTTCAGGAAATAAGCCTTTGGCTCACAGATGTGCTTTTTGACATTTTGGTGGAAAAATATTAATTTGTTCCAAAGTTATGAGATGTTGAATGTCCCATTATTTCCTATGGGAAAAAATAGATGTCAGGCACACAGTACGATTTCTGAATCAGAGCTAGATTAGATCCTTATTCAAAGTAGGATTATGATGCAGAATCCTGCATCAAGCTGCCATGTTATAATGCAGAATCCTGCACTGAAGTTCCATTTCGATGCAGAATTGTGCATCTTAAAATGACACTTCGATGCAAGATTCTGCCCTCTGTACTATCATGCCACCGCCATCTTGTTTTCAGTTAGCGGTGGAAAGAAACTGTTATAATTCAAATTTTACTTGCCCTTGGTAAACACTGATACTTGTTTACCTAATACATAGATACATAGACAGTGTCGGCAGATAAGGGCCTATGGCCCACCTAGTCTGCCCATTTGAGCTTGTAAGTTCAGTTTGTTTTCCTAGAAGTCTGTTTCCCCTTACCCCTGCCCTCTAGAATTCCTTTATGTCTATCCCATGCATTCTTAAATCCCGTGATTGTTTCAGCCCCCACCACTTCCTCTGGCAGGATGTTCCACTTGTCCACCACCCGTTCTGTGAAGAAATTCTTTCTCATGTTTCCTCTGAATCGTCCTCCCTCCAACTTCATCCCATGCCCTCTAGTCCTGAAACATCTTTTTCGCTTAAAAATAGTGTTTTCCTGCACCCTGTTCCTCCCTGTAAGATACTTGTATGTCTCTATCATATCCCCTCTCTCCCTCCTCTCCTCCAGGGAGTACATGTTCAGTTCCTTCAACCTGTCTTCATAGGACTTGTGATGCAACCCATGCACCATCTTTGTTGCCCTCCTCTGAACCTTCTCTACCCTGTCTATGTCCTTACGTAGGTATGGTCTCCAGAACTGTACACTGTACTCCAGGTGGGGCCTCACTAGTGTCTTGTATAGCGGAATTATGACCTCCCTTTTCCTGCTGGTGATGCCCCTGCCTATAAATCCCAGCATCCTATTTGCTTTACCTGATGCCTTGTCACACTGTTTCCCTACCTTGAGGTCATCAGAGATGACAACCCCAAGATCCCTTTCCTGCTTGGTGCATGCTATATCCTCACCCCCCAACTGATATATTGTGCCAGGGTTTTTGTACCCCATATGCATTATCTTGCATTTCTTTGCATTGAATTTCAACTGCCAAACCCTTGACCATTCTTCAAGTTTCTGCAGGTCCCTTCTCATTCTGTCTACACCCTCTGGTGTGTCTACTCTGTTACAGAGCTTTGTGTCATCAGCGAACAGTGAAATTCTGCCTTCAGATCCTGTGCAATGTCACTGATGAAGATGTTGAATAGGACCGGTCCTAGCACTGATCCTGTGGTACCCCACTGGTTACTCTTCCCTCTGTGGAGTGACAGCCATTTACCACCACCCTCTGTGTCCTGCCACCCAGCCAGTTACCTACCCCACACACTACTGTCTTGCCCACACCCATATTCCCCAGTTTGTGTAATAGTCTTCTATGTGGCACAGTGTCAAAGGCCTTGCTGAAGTCCAGATAGGCCATGTCCACTGCCCTCCTGATCCACCTCCCTAGTCACCCAGTCAAAAATTCAATGAGGTTGGTCTGACATGACCTCCCCCTGGTGAAACCATGCTGCCTTGGGTCCTGTAGTCCATTGACAACCAGATGTTCCACCAATCTCTCCTTCAGTAGTGCTTCCATGATATTTCCCACTACCGAGGTGAGGCTGACTGGTCTGTAGTTCCCTGCTTCCTCTTTGTTCCCACTTTTGTATAAGGGGACTACATCTGCTGTCCTCCAGTCTTTGGGTACCTCCCCTGTTTCCAGTGATTGGCTGAACAGGATAGCCAGAGGTTCAGCCACCACCTCTCTTAGTTCTTTAAGGACCCTGGGGTGCACCCATCTGGCCCCATTGCTTTATCAGCTCTTATTACTTCCAGTTCCTTCAGGACCCTTTCTGTGTAAAGGGACTTGTGTCCATTCTGCACCATTCTCACCCTTGTACTCCTTCAGACCCATTACCCCCTCTTCCTTAGTAAAGACTGAGCAGAAATACCTGTTAAATATGTCAGCTTTATTGTTGTCATCCTCCACGCGGCTCCCATCCTCCCCTTCAGTCTCACTATCCCTCCCTTTGTCTTTCTTTTCCTTATGTACCTGTAAAGGTTTGTCCCTTTACCCACTGATTTTTGCAATGTGTTCTTCTGTCTGAGCTTTGGCTTCCCTTACTGACTTCCCTGCCTCCCTTTGTTTCTCCTGGTACTTCTCCCTATCCCCTTCTGCCTGTGTCTTTTTGTATTGCCTGAATGCAATCTTTTTGGCTTTCACTTTCTTTGCTACCTCTTTGGAAAACCATAATGGTCTCCTCTTCCTTTTTCTCTTGCTAACCTGCTTAATGCATAATTCTGTTGTTCTTATAATCCCCATTTTAAATACTGCCCACTGTTCCTCAACCCCTGATTCCTGTCCCATTCCCCTTAATGCCTCTTTCAAGTATCTCCACATTTTCCCAAAGTCTGCCCCCTAAAATCCAGGATCGGTGTTTTGTGTGGTTTGGTTCTGCTCTTTCTGTGATTTCAAACCACAATGACTGGTGGTCACTGTTACCCAGGTGCTCCCCACTGTTACCCCATCACACTGTCCCTGTTTGTGAGCACAAGGTCCAGTATTGCCTTCTGCCGAGTTGGTTCCATGACCAGTTGCTTGAGGAAGGCACCCTGAAGGAGTCCAGGATAAATCTGCTCCTAGTTGATGCTGCTGGGATGCTCCAGTCCCGTCTGGTATATTGAAGTCTCAACCAGTACTACCTCACCCTTGTCTGCCATCCTTTGGATGGCTAGCATCAACTCCTATCTGTTTCTTCCTCCTGGGCTGGTGGTCTATAGACCACACCTGTGCGATGGCTGGCCCATTTTCTTTCCAGCTTAACCCACAGTATCTCTCCCCATTTTGTTCCACCTGGATCTGTGTGGCCTTATGTCATTTTTCACATACAGTGCCACTCCTCCTCCCTTCCTGCCTGCCTGCTCTGTCTCTTCTGAATATGTTGTAGCCAGGTATGGCCATCTCCCAGTCATGGTTATCATTACACCAGGTTTCAGTGATGGCCACAATGTCCAGGTCTGACTGTACCATGACAGCCTCCAGATCTTCCATCTTGTTGCTAAGGCTCCTGGCATTTGTACACATGGCTTTCCATGATTTGACCTCCTAGACTGCTTCACTGTTCTCCAGCCCCTTCCTTGGTTGTCATTTATCCCTGGTTCTCCTTGCTGTTTGCCCTTCTGCTGAATTTGCCCTTTTCTGCTTATCCACCTTTTGGACACTAATCTCCATCTTTTGCACACTGCTTTGCAGAATAGCCCTCCTCTGGTTCACTGGTTCCACTACTAGCTGTGGGGGTGAGCAAGTAGGTACCATCCTTGCTGGCCTGCCACCCCCTTGCTAGTTTAAATGCTTGTCAATGTAGCATTTAAACTTATCATTGAGTGCTTGGATTCCCTCCAGCATGGATGCAGGCGTCAGGCTTGAACAAACCTCCATCCCTCCAGGTGGGTCCCAGTCACCAATGAATCCAAACCCTTCCTCACAGCACCAGTTCTTCAACCATGAGTTAAAGTTCCTGGTGCATGCACTCCTATGCTCTCCCTTGCCTCTCACAGGGTCGTACTTCCGAGAAAGTGACAGAAGTAGCTACTTGCTTGAGACCCCTCCCCAGTTTCCTAAACTCTTCCTGAACTTCCTTTGGCTCCCCATTTGCCAAGTCATTAGTACCTAGGTGGATAATGACATCCAGCTCATCCTCCTAATCAGGGCCAGAAGAATACAACACCGCCATTATTTTTTTTTTTAAATAAGCCCTGGAAATATGTTTTTTGAGATCATTCCCTCCCCCCATATTGTCGCAATTTGTGAAAGTGCAGTGCTACACTTTCGCAACATTTGTAACAGTTCCGCACCATTCTTTCACAAATCTTCTGAAACTGTTACAATTTGTGACACTATTGCCCCAAAAAATACCATTTTTTTGCCACCTAACTGCAACTGCGTGGTTTGGAAATTTGGGCTGACATGTGCAGAGTGGCAAACCCTTGTACCACAGATGTGCCTTTTGGTGGTTTGGTGAAAACATTTCCATCAGTTCCATAGTTACGGCACCCCAAAGTTGTGAATTTTCCCCATAGGATAACAATGTGGCATCCGTCAAAACCACAGTTTTTTTGCCACCTCGCTGCCATGACATGGTTTGGACATTTGGGCTGAAATCTGCAGGATGGCAAGCCCTTGCACCACAGATGTATCTTTTGCTGGTTTGGAGAAACAATTTATATTGGTTACAGAGTTACAATGCTCCAAAGTTGTGACTTTTCTCATAGGATAACATTGTGGCAGCCGCTGTGCCTTTCAGAGCGTATAACTCGAAAATAGTTTGAGATACGGATTTTTTGGTAAGTAAAGCTTAGGTTTACTAAGCATGTGTGGAGGTGGCTAGGTCATGAATACAACTGTGAAAGAAGTTTTTCTGTGGTTGCTACGGTTACTGAGATATTGCCAAATAAGTGTTATGAGGGTTGCTTGGAATGACTCTAGGCCTGTGCTATGTATTTGTACTTATGTGTAGGTGGGAGCGCAGGGCCCAGAGGGCCCATGCTCCCACCTATGCACACTATTTATGCTAAACTGAGAGCACTGGGCCCTCCTGCACTATGCCTCTATACTCATGGGTGGTTGGGAGAGCAGGGCCCAGAGGGCTCTCACTCTCAATTATGCATCCCATTATGCAAAGCTGGGAGCACAGAACCCTCCTGCACTATACCTTTCACACTGATGGGGGGATGGGAGCACAGAGCCTGGAGGACCCGCACTCCCACATATGGATACTATATGAGTAACATTTCACTTTCTCAAAAAGAAGGGGAATTCATTGCAAAAAATGATGTTAATGCATCAATTAGGGTTGATTCTGTACCAACAAAAGTCTGGAAATTTGATGTTTGGTTACCAACCCTACCCCCCACCATCCACAGACTAACAGGCACTGAGGTGTGCCTTGGGGTCACTGGGCCTAACTCTTACCCCATTCTCCTATACTGTACCATCTCAGCTTATTTACACATGGAATGGAGTGAGGGTTATGCCTGACAACCCCAAGGCACACCCCAGCACCTGTTGGTCTGTGGATGGTAGTGGTGTGGGGAAATGGTAAACGAAGCTTCAATTTCCAGACCTTTGTTGGTGTGGAATTAACCCTAACTGATGCATTAACAGAGTTTTGTAATGAATATATATATATATATATATATATATATATGAAATGACCATGCGTGATAGTGGAGGGGGTTGGGACAAGGAAAAAAAACAAACAAACAGGACAGAGATGCCGATCAGCACTGGGGATTGGGCATCCCCAGTGTCACTATGTTTCTGGGGGGGGTGCTGAGTGGGACAGTAGGGTGGAGGGAGGAAAGTTTAAAAAAATGTATATATATATATATATATATATATAAAACCATGCATGTGTGGTAGTACAGGATAACCGTGCATGTGTGGTAATGGAGGGACAGGATAGGTTATGCACTGGGGACTGGGCACCTCCAGGGCCACTGTTACATTTCTGGGGGTGCAGTGAGGGAAGGGAGGGAGGGTGGGGGGTTAGATATTTTGAGATCACGGACCCATTGACCACCAAAAAATGTTTCCTCCAGGTCAAGTAGTGTAAGCACAGGGCAGACCATGGTGCACAGACAGGAAGGTGACTTTTGTCACCTCATGAGGTTGTTCATTCACAAGCTACTTTTCTCCTAGTCCTATCAAGAGGACTGCAGGGCTCCACCCATGCAGCCCTTAAAAGAGACTGCTATGGTTCTCTAAAAAAGTAGCAGAGAAAGTAGGGGCCAAAAAGCTAACATTTAGAAGGTTCAAGATGACAGAGAAGGAGGATAGGAAGAGATATCAGGAAAAACTAAAGGAGGCAGGAAAAGCAGTTAGGAGTACAAAGGCTTAAATAGAGGAGAATATTGCCAAGTAAGTAAAAAAGGGGAATAAAACATTCTTTAGGTATATAAGCGAAATGAGAAAGACTAAAGGAGGGATAGTAAGGTTAAAAGGATAAGGAGGGGGTTTTGTGGAAGAGGACCAAAATAAGCAGACATGTTGAACGAATACTTTCTTTCAGTATTTACAGAGGAAGTGGTAGGTGATGGGCTACAGATAAGGAACAAGGGCATTAAAGGAAAGAAGGTGGACACTTGTCCTTTTTCAGAGGAGAGAGTCCATAAAGAATTAGTACAACTAAAAATGAACAAGACAATGGGGCCTGACAAGGTACACCCTAGGATACTGAGGGAGTTCAAGTAGATGCCGGCTGCATCTCTGACAGTCCTGTTCAACCTATCACTAGATATGGGGGAAGTACTGGGGGACTGGAGGAGGAACAATGTGGTCCCACTTCAAAAAAGTGGTAATAGGGAGGAAGTGGGAAATTACAGACCTATGAACCTGACTTCGGTGGTGGGTAGAGTAATGGAATCACTACTAAAGGAAAGAACTGGGGAACACCTTGTGACCAGTGCATTACAGGATCTGAGGCAGCATGGTTTCACAGATGGGAGAACTTGCCAGACAAACCTGATCGAGTTCTTTGACTGGGTGACCAGAGAAGTGGATCAGGGTGGAGGGGTGGATGTGGTATACCTGCATTTCACTAAGGACTTTGACACTGTTCCACACAGAATACTGGTGAGCAAGCTGGGCAGCCTAGGAGTAGGTCCAAAAGTAGTAAAATGGGTAAGAGGTTGGCTAAGCAACAGGAGTCAGAGGGTGGTGGTAAATGATGCTCACTCTGAAGAAGACAAGTTGACCAGCTGGGTGCCACAGGGGTCAGTACTAGACCCAGTCCTCTTCAATGTCTTTTTTAGAGACATTGGGGGAGGGCTGGAATGGAAAGCATGCCTGTTCACTGATGACACAAACTCTGCACAGAGTGGACAGAATGGGGGGGGTGTAAAAATTCAGGGAAGATCTGAAAAAGCTGAAAGACTGGTCAAGGGTTTGGCAATTGGGTTCTAAAAGTGCAAAATCATGCACTTGGGGCACAGAAACCCAGAAGCAATGTACTAATTGAGTGGGGTGGTATTGGCAATCATAAAACAGGAAAGGGATGTGGGGGCAATCATTTCTGATGACCTGAAGGTAGAACAGCAGTGTGATTAGGCAGTGGGAAAAGCTAGCAGGGTGCTGGGGTGCATAAGAAGAAGAAGAAGAAGAAGAATCAGCATTTATATAGTGCTTTTCATACATCCAAAGCGCTTTACAAGCAATGGTAGACTGGTAGTGAAGTGACTGAATGTGTGGTTGTGGCCATATTGCACATCATCACCCACACACAGCCTGGATAATTGCATGAACCGGACTGGATAAGGAGGGGTATCACCAGCAGAAAGAGGGAGGCAGTGTTACCCCAGTATAGATCGATGGTGAGGCCCCACCTCAAGTACTGTGTCCAGTTCTGAAGGCCCCATCTCTGGAAGGACATAGATAGGGTAGAGGTAGTATAGAAGAGGGCAACTAAAGTGGTGCAGGGCCTGTATCAAAAGCCCTATGAGGAAAGACTTAAGGAATTAAATATGTACTTTTTAGAGGAAAGAAGGGAAAGGGGGAAATGATAGAAACATTCAAATACCTCACAGGCATTGATAAGGTACATGAATTTAGCATTTTACATAGAAAAAGATGCTTGAGGACAAGAGATCACACTATGAAGTGGTGGGGATACTCAGAGGAGATGTGAGAAGATACCTCTTCATGGAGAGGGTGGTGGACACCTGAAACAGCCCCCCAGCAGAGGTGGTGGGTGCTAAAATAGTAACAGAATTCAAGCATGCATGGAATAGACACAAGGTGATCTTAGAAATAAGGCAAGGGGGGAGCCAGAAATCGAGTAGGGTCTGTGGTGGCAAAGTAGGTAGGGAAAATAGGGTAGACTAAGTGGGCCAAGCGGTTCTTCTCTGCCAACAACTTCTATGTTATATTTGCACAGCCTGCAGCATGTGTGATCTTTTCTGCCTACTGCCACTGCAGCAGCTACTTACTGCTTGCTTATCTCCCCCCCCCCCCCCAACATAAGGGCCAGTGTCTTGATTGACTCTGGCTGGGCAGAAGAGAACTGGGAGGTGTGTGCTGCAGGAGCTGAGGTTCTGACTGTAAGTGTGCATGCAAGTCCCCACTTTAGACAGGAAGTCGTCTAATTTCTGGGACAGGACTGGGTTGTACTGGCAAAGGCACAATCTGATACAATCTGTGTGGCCTGTTCAAATCCCTTCTAGCCTGAATCTCTGGGCCAGTCCACTGCACACTTCTAGTTCAGTTGTGATGTAATGAATGCATGAATTAGGCTAACTAGATTGTTGGGGAAGAGATCAGGACACAGACTAGTGAGAGTTTTTAGATGGTGAAAGCTGCTTCTGACAATCATAGACCCCTGCAGTTGACAATCAGAGATACCTGCAAATGAAGAGACAAGGTGCAGTCAAGATTGAGACCCTTGACTGTGTATACATTTAGGTCTATTCATCAGATCCATTTGTAAAATTGGGAGCTGAGAGGGCAATGACATCCTCAAAATGAAGGTCTAAACCAACTAAAGGCACCTTGTGACATTCTAGGATTAAACTTGAGTCAGCTTGTAACTGTACAAGATTGACTTTAAGGTAATGTTTCACAATGACAACAGAGAAGTGAGGGTCAGAAGAAGGTAGTATCCCTTTATGTTTCAGCACACAGGTAAAATGGTAGTTATATGGAAGTAAGTGCATATAATAATAAGCTAACTGTGGATATCACATGGTTGCATAGTAACACCAATAGTAACACTATTACTGTACAGTTACTTCCAGATAATTACCATTTAACCTGTGTCCAGAAACATAAAGTAATTCCCATACATGCGTATCATCTGCACTGCAGTGGAAACCCAATCTGTACTACTGAATGATCTGTTCAGGAGGCAGCAAATACAGCACAAATAGCATTAGGGCCAGGCCTGAGCTGTGATATAACCCTCAGCTGAGCAAAGCGTGGGCTGAGGAAAACTTAATAAAATGCTGCACACAATATGTGAGTATAGAGCTACTGTAAACTGAGAGAGTATAGTTATTGTCGGATATCCAAAGAGCTCAGAGCACTCAAGCAAGGTCCCATAGCCAAGCTTGTCAGAAGCTGCAGATGAATATAAGAACAAAGGCAATGATAGCATCTATCTCTTTCTGGCCATAAGGGCATCACTCAGCTCTCTGGTCAGCACTTTCTTAGTATATTGAAGTGGTCTGAAATCGTGCTGAAACTGTTTATAAATGTTAAAATGCTCCCCATGGGTCTGAAGGTTGTGTTGCCACCACCTTTTCTAACACACTTCTAAGCAAGGGAAGGTTTGGAATGAGACAAGAGCTTACCAGAATCTCAGTGTTTAAACATAGCTTCTAAAATAGATGACATTCATTTTAAATACATAACCCAGAAACTGTCCCTCAGCTAAAGATGTATTACCTACTATGACAAGTTTAGGATCCTAAGCTTCCTGGTAATGTCCAGGTCACAGGTAGTGGATGCAGAACAGATTGTAGGCAGAGAACATTTTGCTGCACCCCAGGCTCAAACTAAGTTCAGCGTGATCAGCTAGTCATCATGTCATGGTATGACTTCTCCAAATTCTAAATGAAATATTGAAGCAAATCTTTTAACTGGTTCCCACTACTTTGTCTTGGTAGAACTGGCTAAGCTCTTTACGCCACTCAGTCAAATGTGCCACTGACAAACAAAGGCAATTCAGTCCTAATAAAACTGACTACAACATGGAAGAGGTCAGCTGGCCTTTGCTCAGTAGTAATGATGTCAGCAAGATAAGCAGATCTTGTCAAGATCACAGCTTCCTGATTAATTTTAAAACTACTGTTATGGGCGAGCAAGTCTGGCAAATCATGTACTTTTCTCCACCTATGCACTCATTGCCACACATACATTTCAAATATTCTGTTTAAATAGATAGGCCTGCAGAAAGACAATATCTGAGCTCCTCAAAAGAGTAACGAAAGCAGCTGTTTTTACAGATATCAAGATAGCCTAGAGACAGCAACTGCAAAAACATCGTAAGCCAAAAGGAAAAATCAATCTGTATTGTATACAGTAATGGCATGGACAACAGAAAAGTCCCCCAAGAACAGTAATGAAAATGGACTGGCTGATATTGTCATTGTGCAGTCTGCAGTGTGGTTTAAGAAGAAGAACAACATTGTCACAGAAGATTGGAAGGAAGCTCACTGATCTAATATATTAATAAATTGCTGTCTGATCTTCAATGACAGCTTGCTCTGCAGTGGTACATGGGACTGACTGAGCAGTGGGGATCAGGATTTACAATTGCCCCCTCTCCACACTATAGAGCACAATATTAGCCCAGCATATATATTTTTTGCCCATCCGTGGCTGGGACAGAGTTGGGTTAGGGAGTTGGGTATGGATTTAAAGATGGTGTTGGGCAAGTAGTGGGGGACCTTGCTAAGAAGCTGGGATTTACCTATATTCTGACCCCAGCCCCCCAAACATAAACATTAAGAATTGGGTTGGGGAGGAACCCAAGCCACCAATATTTTTTGCTCATAGAGAGCCCAGGGGTTGTGCTAGAGAGAAGGAAGGTTGGAACAGATGTTGTTGGGTGGAGGATGGGTGGCAGTTGGCCAGATATGGTTTCTTAACTTTTTGATCACAGGAAAACCAAGAGGGCATGGAGGGCAGGACATGACTGAGGGAGTGTGGGTGGACAGTTAACCAGTCCCGGCCATCGGTAAGGAGGTGAAATGCTTTTTAAAGTGTTTTCTTTACCTGTTTTTGGCTAGAATAAAAAATACCCGAATAACAGACTGTTTGAGGTCCTGGATACGAATATTTTCTCTGAGTATATAACACAAGGTATTCTCACCCCCCAAAGTAAGTATATGACATATAAACCCAATGACTGTAACCCATTTTGTATTTTTCAATTATGCCACCCAGCATTCTGTGCTACAGTCAATCAACAGAATTCCTTCCCCCCCTCATTATGGATGTAAGGGGACAAGAGAGGATGGGGAACACATTGCCCTCCCCAAATTATTTACCCAGGACAGTTTAGTTAAAATGCAGCATGTCATTTACAGAGGGATCATGCTCGTTACCCTGTTTTACAGTGGTTGTGCTGAAGCACTAGGAGGTTAAAAGACTTATTCAGAGTCACACAGTAAGGCCCTGTCCACACTAGGGACCGATTTTAAAATGTTTTTAATAACATTTTAGAAACCAGTCCCTAGCACAGTTGTAGGAGCATCCACGCTGCACTCTAACAACCGTGCTTGCCCAAGCGAGTTCCCTGGCATACTTGCCGCACCAGCACAAAGCATTGTGGGTATTGCAATGCACGATGGGATACTCACAATTAGGTTTCCTAATGGATTGGGGGAAATTTATACTGTATCTTCAGAATCAGGACCTCAGTGGGAGCCCAGCCATGTACAGTATGTGGTGTATATATATATATATATATATATATATATATATTTATTTTTTTTTTTTATTGTACCGTTCAGATTAAAATCTTAATGTATGTTTAAATATGGTTGTCATAACCCATGTTACATCACAGATCATGTCCACACTGATGTTAACATGGGTTAAGGCAACCGTGTTTGTCTAAAACAGTGCTAAAGACTACCTCCCTAGCAGGGTTTTAGCATGGTTTTAGAACACAGTTGTAGTATGGTTTTAACTGTGCTGCAGTGTGTACGCAAACCGTGCTTGAGGGACTGAAAATGGGTTAAAGCGCTTGAACAGTTTTTAAGTTCTTTCATGTGTTACAGGGCTAAGTGGCTCTTTTGTGATTGAAACTGTCTCCTGATCTATAGGGTCTCCTTTTAGGGGGCTCCAGATAGGTTGGGTGGGATAGTTGTAAACTCCATCTATTCACACTGGCTTTCTGAGTGCTGTAGACTTAAAGTTGTTATGTCCAGTAACTTTACTCTGCTTTTCAAATTGAATGCACTACATCTTTTTTTCTGTATATTACATGTGTGGTTCTGTTTGTTTGTTTATACGTGCTTCTGGTTCCAATTATCCTGACCCAATCACACTCAACCCATCAGAACTGGAAAAGCTAACCTGTAAGCCCCTACTGGTATATGTGGTATTTGTTGCAGAAGGAATCCCATAAAAACGTAACATTTGATGGAAGAAAAGGACTGCTTGGCCTACCCAGTCTGCCCCGATCTCATCTGCTTATTCTGTCTCCACAGACTTTATCTGGTCTCTTGGGACTCTCCCACCTCCCTGCTTCCTAACTAATTTACCCATATATCTATCCCATGGTTGCTTGGAATGCCCCCCAATGTCCTAGCCACAACCAATTCTGATGCCAGTCTATTCCAGGCATCTGTCACACTTTAAGTGAAAATATAGTTCCTCACATCACTCTTAAACTTCCATCCTACAGCTTCATTGCATGCCCCTTGGTCCTAATGTTGGTTCTCATTTGAAAGAGAGTCCTCACTGGCAGTCTGTTCACCCCTTTGAAGCACCATAGGTCTCCATTATGTCACCGCTCTCTCTCTGCTCTTCCAGAGTGTACATGTTTGGCTCCCTCAGTCTCTCCTCATAGGGTTTCTCATGCAAACCATGCACTATTTTAGTAGCCCTCTTCTGGACCACCTCCACCCTGACTATGTCATTTATGAAGTGAGGCCTCCAAAACTGAATGCTGTACTCCAGTTGTGGTCACTCCAGTGAGTGATATAACACAACGCCACTTCCCTCCACCTTTTAGAGCTGCCCCTCCCTATTTTTATTTAATAATTTTTTTATTTAAACATTAGGTAACCGGAAAAGGCATGCTGAGCCAAGACTCATTTCCTGGTGCGCCCTGTGACAGGGGTAACAGATTTTGTACACATGAGATAGATATATACATACATATGGATACATATAAGAGCCATAATTAGTTTGGCTAGACAGGGTAATACATTTATACAGAATTTATACAGCGGCAACAATTTACATAGTGTATACAGCGGCAACATTTTACATAGTGTGTACTGATAGGACATACATAGCAAAATAATAGATTAGCTGCTTCTGAGAAGAAATAGTCCAAGTATCTTGAAAAAAAACAAGATGTCCCACAGGAAATGCTTTTCTCAAGCTTGAGCTATGCTGCCACCCATATGTGAGTAATCAACCTGAAAAAAAGTCTCTACAAAAAAAAAAGAGTCAACTGGGGATGCAATGGAATAATGGACAGCACTGTAATTCTTCTTCAAAATAAACTTTATTCATATTTCTTGAAGACCCATTGCTCAATGTTTCACCTACACCATGTAGGCTTCATCAGGAGGTGCCTCTTAATATCTTTATCAATGGCTTGGCTTCCCTTTGTACCATAACAATTCCCTCAGAATGGGGATAGGTCAATACTGGTTGTTATTTTGATAAAGGCTTCCCTTTATATTTGCTGTTTCATTTTCCTGTTTTAACCTTTTTACCCTTCAAGGGCTTCTTTCAAGACAGACCCATACTATTTGCTTCAGAACGCCACTCTAATTCTTTTACATGTTCTATCATAGCTTCTTATGACATAGTATGAGAAGAAATAGTCAGGAATGTAGCATAGTTTAACTTGTTGTGGGGAGGTCTGTGCACCCCAGCATCCCACTAGCCCTACACACTGTCTTATCATACTACTCTGCTACCTTGAGGTCTTCAGATATGATAACCCCAAGGTCATTTTCCTGTCTAGTGACTGTCAGCACCTCCCCCATCCTATACTTAGCATTAGGGTTCCTTTGCCCTAGGTACATGATTTTGCACTTTTTGACATTGAACCCAAATCTGCTATGTTTTTGACCATTTTTGGAGTTTTTCAAGTTCCTTGCACATTTTCCACCCCTTCCTGAGTGTCCACCCAGTTGCATATTTTGATGTTATCTGCAAACAGACATACCTTCCCTTCCATTTCTTCTGCTATGTCACCTTTGAAGATATTGAAGAGGCCTAGTCCCAATACTGAGCCCTGTGGTGCCCTGCTGGTCAGTCTGTCATCCTTAGAATGAGCACCATTAACCACTACCACCCTCTGTCTGCAATCTATTAACCAGTTTCTAACCCAATTTACCACTTTGAATCCCACTCCCAGGCTGCTCAACTTCCTAATCAGCCTCTTCTCCGGCACTGTGTCAAAGGCCTTGCTAAAGTCCAGGTAAGCCATATCAATTTCCCTTCCCTGATCAATGTCCCTGGTCTCCCAGTCAAACAAATCTATTAGACTGATTTGGCATGACCTCACCCTTCTAGATCTGTGTTGTCTCTTGTCTTCCAGTCCACCGGATTCAAGGTACTCTACCAGTCTTTCTTTCAGTAGTGTTTCCATTAATTTACCCACCAATGAAGTGAGACTGACTGGCCTATATTTGCTAGCCTCCTCCCTGCTGCTAATTTTATGTAGAGTGATCATGTCAGCCCTTCTCCCGTTATCTGGAATGATGCCCGTCTCCAGTGAGCTGTGGAACAAGGCTGTCAGTGGGGCAAGGGCTCCTCCCTGAGTTCTTTTAGTTCCCTGGGCAAATCCCATCTGGTCCCATAGTCCTATCAACCTTCAGAGCTGCAAGTCCCTTCAGGACTCTTTCCTCTGAAAATGGACCTGTGTCCACCTCCCCACATATATTCTTCTCCCTTCCCTCTTCTTTTCATTGTGAAGACTGAGCAGAAGTACCTGTTTAAGATGACAGTTTTTCTTGGTCCCATGCTGCACAGTCTCTCCCTTCAGCCCTGCTAATCCTTGCTATACTTCCCCTTGCTTTCCTTTTCTCACTAACTTACCTGAAGAAAATCGTATTCCCCTTAGTGACCACTTTAGCAATCCTTTCCTCAGTCTGTGCCTTTGCTTCCCTAACTGCCTTGCCTGCTTCTGCTTTGCTAGGTATACCTCCCTGTCTTCCTCCCTCTGTGTTTCCTTACATCTCTTGAATGCACCCTTTTTCCTTTACTGCTCTTGCCACTTCCCTGGAGAACATCACAGTTCCATAACTATGAGTGGGACTGTTTGTTTCCTGGGAAAACAAGAAGCTGGGACTATTTGTGTACAGTACATCCCCTTCTGCTTTGGACCCTGAATTAAGGGCCTTCTGAATACCTTTCTACCATTACCCTTGATACACAAGGTGCTACTCAAGGTGTGGTGGGATGAAGTCGTCCTGATCCTGATTGCACTGGACTGGTCCCAACAGATCTGGTATCAGGATCTCCTCAGTATCAGGAAGCCACTGTGGCTGCTTTCACTTCAGTCAGTCCTCCTGACAAGGTTCAAGAAGGCATTCCTAAATCAGAACCCTTAGTGCCTGCACCTGATAATCTGATTCCTGAGCAGCAAGAATTCCAGGCATTGGGGCTTGCTGAAGAGGTATTGTGGGTAATGGGAGCTTCCCAGAAAGCGTCTGTTACTAAAACCTAAAACTTTAAATGGAAGAAGTTCCCCAGCAGTCCAATGTCAAGATCATTCCCTAATGCTGCTAACATGCTCAGTGACTCATGTCCTGAACTACCAGTATTCCTTTATTCAGTCAGGTCTTCAAGCAGCTTTCATTATTAAGGACATAGCAAGCTCAAGTCAGGCTCATCAACTGAGTTTTAATCACATTTCTTCTACATTTTTTTTTATTCTGTAGGGGTGCTACTGGTGTGTAGCCAGTATCAGAAAAAAAACAGTATCATGTGCATCTGCCCAGTGCTGCTCAAAGGGAGCCTGAAAGTCCTTTTACAATTGATCTATTTTCATACTCACTTTCTTCATTCCATAGTTTTGAATGTGGCTCTTGGTTTCATACATCAGTCGAGTTGTGATAATCCTGACCACCTGCATGACCATCTTTTAGGTCAGGTACCTTTTTTTATTTTATTTTATTTATTTAGTTTTTGTTGACCGGGTAAGTGCACTAGACAAATCCTGCCTATTTTCAGGTACGACCCAGGGGAAGGGGATACAGATGAATGCCAACTGACTTTGAACCAGATTAAGCTGTTGGTGGTATTTTTAGTGAATGAGGGAAATTTGGCCAGGGCACCGGGGAAATTCCCCTACTCTCCAGTGGGGGAACCTCTGTCCAAGATGGCGGCTGTGACCTTGACTGCTGTGGAGGAAGCCATGGAGGTGGGTGCCATGGCCTTGGCTCCCACCTCTGAAGTATTGAAGGCTACGACTGAAATTGTGAATAATATAGTGAATACTGCTGATAATGTTGCTTTGGACTCTCATACAAAGGAAGCTGTACAAAAGGTTACATAGATAACACAACAATTTGTGTTGTGTCAAGAGCAAGAAAACATATACAAATACATATTAAATCACTTGTGCAAAAGGACATGAGATATCAATAATCACATTATTATTACAAGAAAGAGGTCATGCCAGATTAGGAGAAACAAATAGGGAAAAAGTCCAGAACAGAAAGGTTAAGTGAAAGGTGTGGGGAGCAGACAATAGCAGGAGAAAAGATTTCCCAAACACGTCTTTGTCAGATAACGGAACAGGGTGGGTAGTGAGAAAAATAGGAGGTTTAATCAGGGCAGTCACAGGAGCTGGAGGTGGCAAGGTGAGAGAAAAGCCTTGATTTGAAAATACCTAGAGAGGTGGAGGCAGTAATATGAGTGCTGAGGGCATTTAGCCAGCTGGGGGCACGATAGGCAAATGATCTTTGTCCCTGAGAAGTCCGGCATCGGGGGACTTGGAGAGGCTGGTGTTCTGATCTTCTGGTAAAATGGGTGCTAGTGCTCGGGCATAACAGGTCTTGGATACAGGGTGGAGTGAGGCCCAGAGTGGATTTTTTCGCCATCAGGCAGGTAAGGTACTTTATCCGGTTTGAGAGTTGCAACCAACCTGAGTCAGCATAAAGTTCACATGTGTGGGTACGTCGATGTGCACCAGTGAGCAGCAGACAGGCCTTATTTAGGGATATGTAATGCGACTCATGCTGTAGTAGTGGCAGATCCATATATAACTAAGCCATAGTCAACAACTGAGATGATAGAAGATTGGATGGCAAACTCAGTGCAGAATGGGTAAGAAGCTGTCGGTTCCGATACAGAATCCCAATTCACTGATTAATAGTTTTTGCTGTACTATCAATGTGAGTTGCAAAGGTTAGGCCTTGATCAAAGTTGATTCCAAGATATTTGAAAATTGGCACTTGTTCAAGGGTATTTCCCAGGTATGTATTAATGGTGAGTGGGACTTGCCGTTTCTTGTTTTGTGGGTTAGAGAAGAGCATGGATTTAGTTTTTTTGTGGTTTAGAACCAGCTTATGTTCAAGGAACCACATCTCAACTTTGGAAAAGCATGCTGAAGGTTGAGGCATAAGAGGTTCAGATCTTTATGAGTGGCAAGAATCACGGCATCATCGGCATAGAGGATTAATTGTTCAGGGCGGATTTGGGGAGGGAGTTTAGGAAAAGGATGAAAAGGAGGGGGCCCAGGATGGATCCCTGGGAAACTCCTGAGTGAACCGGTTTTGAGTCTGAGAGAACTCCAGCTACTTTTACAGATTGAGAGCGCTGAGCAAGGTAATTTTTTTTACCCAGTCACCAGGACCCTGCGAGAGCCCTAGGGATAGAAGTTGTTTGATAAGTAGGCCATGGGTGAACTGTATCAAATGCCTTGGTTAAGTCAATGTAGGCTGCTCCAGTTAGGTTTCCTTTGTCCATGGAATTTTGGATTGCTCCTGAGAATTCAAGTAGGGCAGTCGATGTGCTGTGCCCTTTCCTAAATCCATGCTGCTGAGTGCATAGGATGTTGTGCTTTTCCAGGTAGTCTGAAAGTTGGTCCACCACCAAGCGTTCAAGGGCCTTAGAGAGAGGTGGTAGTATTGATATCAGGTGATAGTTACCAGGCAGTGACTTATCACCACTTTTGTGCACCGGATTGACAACTGCAGCCTTCCATTTCCTAGGGAATTGGCTGTAGCAGAGGGAGAGATTGAACATTTTTGTGAGGGGGAGCAGTACTTCCTCCAGAGTGAGGGACATAAGTTTAAGGTCAATAGTGTCGCTGCTTGCTCGGACTTAGAAATGGCCTTTTACATATTTATAGACTTTATGCCTTTACTAGTTTGAAATGGAAGGGTGGTTTGTTGAAGAGGCAGTAGTAGAAGTAGAAATTGGAGGGTCAGCATCAGTAAAGAAATCAGATGAGAGGACACCACTAAGGTCCGTGAAGGTATCATTTAGGGTGTTTGCAATGATCTCTGGGTCTAATGTAGTGGCTCCATCCACATTCATTATTGTAGGAGAGGATTTGGACTGCTGACCCATGATATTCTTTATGTTGTCCCAGAAGTCCACGCCTGTTACTGAAATCAGCGGTCGGGAGCATCTTGTTTCATCATCTACTGCTTCTATGCCGACTGCTGTCAGTAAATCTGTTGTTCCTGCTGATAACCTACAGTCTCCCTCTTGAAAGACCCCCCCCCCGGTTGTGGACCCGCTAGTTAAACCTACCTGGTCAGTGGAGACTGCTTTGCGGGATGCTGGCTGGGTGCAGGAACCTATTGCTGGGTGGTAGATCTCTGGCCCTTCTCCTGTTTGGTCTCCCCACCCGAAGACTTACCTGAACTGCAACAGATGCCTAGCAAGGCTGCGGCTCCTTCTGACCCCTTGTGTCTGCCAATGGAACTGGAGCTCACACAGAACCCTACTCTAGGTTTACCGACAGGTTCGTTTCCTCAGGAATCTTTCCCTGATGTGTCCCTGGGATCTTCTGTCACTGGAACATTATTGCATCCCCCGAAACAGGAAGGGCCAGGTCATACTTTTTCTTCTCTGTTTAAGTTTCCAGTTTTGGCTGCCAAGAGACACAACGCCTTATGTCTCTCTTATGTAGGTGGTTTACCTGAGCCCCCAGACCATGTGTATGTGGCTCATATGCTTCTCAAAGACTCTTTGAAATTTTTCTCTAATGAGATATATGCACTGATACATATCTCGGGTGAATCCACTTTTGACGTTAGCTTTCAAACGTCTCGAGGACTGGAACGTTTTTGGTCCAAATACCATGTTTTGAAAACAACTGCTTTATGGACCCCATTTCTGGCTGTACCTCTGACCAAACCTGCCTATAAAACCATAACCATTTTATTTCAAAATGAGGGTGCTGATATGTCTGATGTTCTTTATTGGCTAAAACAACACTGTACTGTTCTAGGGCAACCTGAGGCTATTTTAGACTCTGAGAATATTTGGACAGGGGGGTGGAAGGTCAAGGTTTTGTTGAATACTACAGAATCTGGTTCAGTACATTTACCAAACTCTTTTTTTATAGGTCAAGATAGAGGGTTCCTATTTTATCCAGGCCAGCCGAAAGCCTGCTACCGCTGTGGTGACCCCTCTCATCTTGGTAGCGTATGTGATAAAGTTTAAGTGTAATATCTGTGGGGAGCTGGTTCATGTGGGGACACATTGTTTGAATGAATGCAAATGTAACCTCTGTGAAGAGGTGGGACAAACATTTCAGAATTGTCAGTGGGCTTCCCATAATCAGGAGTTCCATGATGGTGGGGTAGACCAGCGCTTTATTATTACCCAGGCGCAGAAGGCCCATTTACATACTAGATCTGCTGTACCACCTTTTGCAGTCCCTCAGCCCATGCCACAAGTACCTGCTCCTGCTGCTGTGGCAGATGTCATGCCTCCAAAGGTTTCTTTTACGGAGACTTCTCCTACCTCAGCTCCACCTACCCCGGAGTCTGACAGGTCCATTTTGCCACTTCCAGATGCCTCTCCTGGTCCTAGTAATATGCCACCTCCCAGAGGACCTGCCTTTATTGCTCGTCGGAGATCGACAAGGAATAATCCTAGGGCAAAGTCCCCCCCCCTTCTACAGCCCAGGATCCTTCCCCTGTACCACTGTCTAATGCTTATGAAATTTTACAACCTATTTCAGATGATGCTGGAGGGGAGTCTGACTCTTCCTCCATTGCCACTTCTCTCCCTGTTGGTATGACTGACTCAGAATTACAGATTGGTACTGGTCTCTCTCAGAAGTGGAAGGCTAAGGTAAAACTTAAAGGTAAAAAGATAGTTGGGAAAAAGAAATCTTAAGGTGTTCTTTCGCCCACCCCCCCTTTTTCTTTTTTTCAATGTCTCATTTTTCCTGTCACACTATTAATATTAATAGTATAAAATGCATGACGAAAAGGCAACTGTTTTTTTTCTCTCTGCGGCTTCTGCCACTGGGGATTTTTTTGTTACAAGATACCAGATTTCATACAACTCATGAGATACGTCAAGCACAAAAGGACTGGTTATTAGGCCCCTCTTTTTGGTCTGTTGGCCCTGATAAATGTTCTGGAGTAGGAATTTTACTAAATATCCATGGATTTCATTTGCTTAAATTGCATGATGTAGCCCCAGGTAGAGTGCTTATTTAGATTTTGTAATTGGGTCCTGTTCCTATAGGGTGATTAACATTTATGCACCACAAACTAAGGCTTTCCATATTGACTTGTTTTCCTTAGTTCGACCTTACTTGCACACATACCTTCAAGTTATATTTTCTGGAGATTTTAATTGTGATTTGAGTCTTCATGATAAGAGTACCTTTGCTACTACACAAAAATTATTTTGCGATTCTCATGAGTTGATGAAAATGGTGCAAACTGTTCATCTTAGTGAAGCATATTTGTCTTTTACTAAACAGCATACTCCTACTTTTCAAAAAGGTAGATTGGCCACTTAGATTGACTTTGTTTTTTTATCACATACTTTATCTGTTTTTTCAGCCTCTGTACAACCTGTGGCCTTTTCAGATTATAAACTACTTTCTGTCGGAATAGGACAAAATGTGCCTCTTGTTAAAGGACCGGGCCTCTGGAGTTTAATACTTCTTTATTACATGACTCTTTGTTTATGCAGTCTCTGCTGTCCTTTATCCAGGCTCGGAAATCTGTCTTTATTTGTTATATGGACTCTATTCAGTGGTGGACAGATACTAAGCATGATTTAAGAATTTTTTTGTAAACGTATAGCTGTCAGAAAAGTAGAAAGGATTACCTACACTATTTACAGAAGAGGGTACATTTGCAATCAGTACTGACAATAACACATGAGACAGGGCAAGACCTTTCTCAACAGTTGCACCTTGTACAGGCTGATATGTTGAGTTACCAATCTCGACAATCCCGTCAACTCTATAATCAACATAAATTTGGCACACAGGGACAACGTCATGTTGTTTGCCCTTTTGAATTTAATTCTCACTTAATTGCACATAGACCTATGTCCTGTTTAGCAAACTCTGAAGGTACTTTATGTACATCCCAATCTGATATTTGCAAAATAGTGTCAGTCTATTCATCAGCCCTTTTTTCCCCTCTCTCTGTTGCTGCTGGAGACCCTGCTTCTCTTTATAGTGACTTAGTTATTCCAGTCCCTTCGCAAATGTGCCTGGATGAGGCATGTTCTCCTATTTCTGAACAAGAACTCCGATTGGCTATTAGTTCTTTGCCTTTGAACAGGACTTCTGGTTCGGATGGTCTTCCAACTGCCTTGTACAGAATGTTGGGGGACCACTTGGTTCCTGAACTTATGTCTGTGTTTAATTCCCTCTTAGCTACAGAATTCATACCCTTAGATTTTATGAAAGGCACTTTGATATATATCTATAAACAAAAAGATGTTCATCTTCTTAGGAGTTGGTGCCCATTATGTATGTTAAATACTGATTTTAAATTGTTAATGAAAATACTGGTGAAGCGTTTGTTGTTGATTGCAAAGGTAATTATTCATCTGGCACAATCTTGTTCGGTGCCCAATAGAAGGATCTCAGATCATTTAATACTTCTTCATGAATTGTTTTCTCATGGTTATGCTAATGTGATTTTAGAGTTTGTAGTTTCAGTGGACCAGCAGGTGGCATTTGATTCTGTTCACCATGATTTTCTGTGGGATTCACTTCGATGTTTACACAAACCTGTTAAAATGATAGAGTGGGTCCGTGCTTTTTAGAGGACGGCTACTGTTGTACCAGTAGTGAATGGTTGGGTAGGTCCAATGATACCAATTAAGAGAGGGGTCCATCAGAGCTGTCCGCTAAGCCCCCTTTTGTATGTCTTCTTCATTGATGTTTTACTACATCATTTAAATGTTCACTCTCAGATTCGAGCCATTTCTTGTCCTGCTCTGATATCACCCTACAAGGCTATTGCATATGCTGATGATATTTGTTTTTTGGTGGTGGATGAACTTTCTGTTTTTGCTTCCCTCGAGGTATGCACAAAGTCTGGGGACTTGTCTGGTGCAGTTTTGAATTTTGACAAAAGTTTGGATATTTGGTTAGGTCTGTCTTTGGTTCCTTTAGACCCCGTTGGCCCCTTGAACTTTATTGTGGGTCCCATTCGTATTTTGGGTGTTTGTTTGGGGTTCCTGATTCTGATGTTATAAACTGGGAAGCTAAAATACAACATGGAAAGAATAAAGTAGCCCAATGGAATAGGGGGCAGGTTGGGAAAAAGAAACGTGTTTTTTTGATTAAATCTTACTTGATCCCGATTTTTCTTTATTTGAGTTATGTTTTTCCTATTCCTAAACAATTGGAGACTACTGTTTTTAGCCTGTTCTTTCAAGCTTTATGGGGGAGCAGGTTAAACCCCATTAAAAGAAATATAACTTATCTGCCCATCACTGATGGTGGTGTCCACATGGTTAACCCTTTGTTGTTTTTCACTAGCATTTGTCTTACTGCAAACTTAAAACCACTGTTGATCAACACTCAGAAGGGCTGGGAACTGTGGTTTTATGATTCTTGTCATGTTTGGTTCCATCAATGGGAAAACAGTTCTTTGATGGTGCTTCGGCTTTCTGCTGGTATACCGATTGATATTAAAAATTTGTTCTTGTGTCTGAAGCAATGGAAGGTGACTACACAGATGGTATTAAATTCCTCCCGTAAAATTTTATATAAACATTTACTTTTGACCCTCTGTGCAGTCCAACTACCTTTTGACAGATGTCCTAGTCAACATCTTTCTTCCCTTTTATCTTTTTTGAGATGTAAAAGAGTGCCAGCACACATGTGGGATTTCCATTGGTTGTCATGTCATGAATGTATAAATGTTAAGGCAAATCAGAAACATAAACAGTCATTGGAACGTTTTTGTTCCAGACCATTATGTATTACCAAACAGGAAACTATTTCCCACTTATTTTTCGACTGTTCCTTTATTAAAGACTGGTGGACCTTTTTAGCTAAAGCTTGGGCTATTCCATTGTTTCATACAGTGACTTATTCTAACATTATGTTTGGTGTTTTTCCCCCCAATGGACTGCGTGGCATAAGGATACCTTGAACTTTTTTTTTTTTGGTTATAAAATGGAACATTTGGATGGCTCAATGTCTGTTTACCTTGTAACAGAAAGACTGTTCCTTTTTGGAACTTGAACGTAAGATTGTGTAAGACCTAAGGAACATATATGATCTCGAACATACCTCTTTAAGTAAGATTGTCCTTTTGGAAATCTGAAAGGCTCTCCCTTGGATTACAGATTCTGATGCAACAGTTACTTGACTTGTACTATATTGTCTTCTTGTATCTGTTTTTCCTTTTTTTTTTTAGTTCCTTTTGTTTGACTTGCCTTGTATTTTTTTTGTTTTGTTTACTGCTGTACGATTTTGTGTTTCAATAAAATTTTCCCCTAATCACAAGTAAGGGAACCTAACATCCTGGTTCTCAGAGCTGTCATGGTGGCCGCCAGGCTGGAGCAGGGTGTGGAGATGGAAGGGGAATAGGAGATGGTTTGATTATCGACAAGTGTGGATGTTGCTGTTATGGATACCTCGACTGATGTTTTGGATAATGCTCATATACATGGTCCTGCTGAATCAGATATACATTTCTCAAGAACTAAACCTGTTTTTTTGGGTTGCAATCCAGTTGCTGTGAACCCGGCAGCTGAATCTTCAGAAACCGTGGGAGAATTGTTTTCATCAGACGCTCTGAGCCTCGAGATGCTGGCTTTATTGCAGCAGGAGGAGGAGCAGCATTTGACGTCTCGACGAGCACCTTTAGTGGGCTTGCTCCCGCGACTCACATCCACATTACCAGAGGCATTGCATAGAGGAATGGAGACTCAGGACACTCCTCTCGTACCCCCGGATTTGGCAGTTTCATCTTCAGTGCAATTGGTGGCGAATTCCCAGGTTAGTGGTTCGGGGACTGTGTCTGGTGTAGCCTCTGCTTGCAGTGGGTTACAGCAAAATTTGCCTATAGTGTCTGCTTTACCGAGTGATGACTCCCCTGTTATTTTGCAATCTCCTTTAGAGACCCCTGTTGCTCCCCCCTTTCTGATGCTGTAACAGCGACTCCTGTAGAGGCTGTACAGCCGGCTTCTTCCTGGAATGACATGGTGACTCTGAACAAGGAAACAGACACTTCTTCTGCCTGGTCTGTGGAACACGCTTTATTAGCTGCTGGATGGGAGCGTGGTTCTACAAAGGACAGTGGGTTTCAGGTGCTTCCTCTATCCAGATCCCCTGACCTGTCTCACCTGAAAAGACTGCAGTCTCAGTAGTTGGTCAGCCAGGGAGTACGCCTTCGCAGTTGCGGCTGCCAGATGACTTACATGTGACCTAGAACCCAGTGCTGGTGCTGCTTGATGTTTCAGAGGTTGTACGGTCAGCTCCTTTACAGTCAGCCCCTGCACCAAGTTCTGATTTTGTGCCACCTTCCTCTAAAGTGTCTTATTCTGCTGTAGCCTCTCGGTCTCTTGCCTCAAGGAGACCGGGTCCCCAAGGCCCAATGATGCCTGCCAAACGTCATAATGCGGTACAGGAGCGTTATCTTGGGGGTATGTCTGAATCCCCTGATAGGGTTTTTGTGGCTCGGACTTTGCTTAAGGAATCTCTAAAGTTTTTTGTGACAGAGATACATGCTTTATTACATGTTTCAGGGGAGTCCACCTTTGACATTAGTTTCAAAACCCAACAGGGCCTAGAACGTTTTTGGTTGAAATACCAGAGGGTCCAAAAATCTCCCTTATGGGCCCCCTTTTCAGTTCTACCCTTGTCATGGCCTACCCCAAAAAGCGGTCACTATTTTGTTTCGTTGTGAAGTGGTTAGTATGAATGATTTGACTCATTGGTTAAAAGCTCACTGTACTGTTCTCTCAAACCCTGAGGCTGTATTTGACTCTGAACAATTATGGACTGGGGGCTGGAGGGTACGAGTTATGCTCAAAATGATGGACGCTGGTATAGCACACACCTTCCCAACAGCTTATTTCTGGGTCGAGATAGGGGAGTCCTTTTTTATTTGGGATAACCCAAGGCATGTTATCAGTGTGGGTCTGTCTCTCACCTGAGTAGTGCCTGTGACCAGATCAAGTGTAAAGTCTGTGGAGATTTGGGCCATTCTGGCTTTCATTGTGTGGAACAAGAACGTTGTAATTTATGTGATGTGTTAGGCCATAATTTTCAAGTTTGTAGATGGGCTGCCCATAATAACCCAAATTTGGCTGATGGTGCAGATCAGCATCTTTATATTACTTTGGCACAAAAGAAAAGGATTTTTGCCCAAAAGGAACAGATGGATTCTCACAGCGAGGGTGGCCTGGTCATTTCCGAGGGGGATGGTGTTATGGCCCCAATGTTCCCGTGGCTCAGTCCTCAAGTGCCATACTTTCACCATCCTGTCTTGCGGTTCCTGATACAGCTCAACCTCCTTTAGTGGTTGGGCATGATGTGGAACCACTGACTGATGATTTTTCCCTCCAGACTGACTTGTCTATGGCACAATCCCAGGACGATCAGATGATTTCAGATGCTGTGGCTCTCTCACCAAAACATTCTGTGCTTAAGGTTCCACTAAACCCTGGGATAATGGGCCCTTCTCTCCACCTGACCTACCTGGCTCGGCCGTGATTGCTGCCTGGGTGACTCGAAGCAAAAAATTACTGGCTTCTAGGCCTACTGCAGGGTCTCTTCCCCTCTCCAACAAATTTGATCTCCTGCAATCTACAGGGGGTTCCTCAGAGGAATCTGATTCCTCCTCCCTGCCATCTTCCATGCCTGATCACTTGACTGACACCGAGCTTCAAATTGAGCACCATGGAAAGAGCAAGGCTAAAACTAAACATAAGGGATCTGTCTCCCGTAAGGGGAGACTGAAATAAGGGAGACTATGGTCCGTCTCTTTCTCTTTGTTTTAGTGCTGATGCTGTCTATTAGGCATATTACTCATTCTTTGAATGTTAATAGTATTAAGAATCCTGCTAAACGGGATTTAGTTTTTTCCTATTTAATGCTTTCTGTTTCAGGTACTGTGTTTTTGCAAGACGTTCGATTCCATACGATGTCTGAAGTTATGCAAGCTACGAAGGCCTGGTACCCGGGCCCTTCATTTTGGTCTATTGGTCAGGAAACTGCTTCTGGTGTGGGTATTCTGTTTCGATCATCGGAGGTGCAGTTACTTAAGTTATATGAGTTGCTCCCCGGCCGTGTTCTTATTCTAGATGTTCGGCTTCATAATGTTTTTTTCCACCTTATTAACTGTTATGCCCCACAAACTAAAGCCCTCTGGGTTGGGATGTTAAAGATGATTCAGCCTTTTTTACATACTTCACAGTTAATTATAATTGGTGGCGATTTCAATTGCGATTTATCCTTTCAAGGTAGAACACATACTTCTAAGTCGACTAAACTTTATTCTGATTCAATTTTTTTGGCTTCTTTGATCAAAACGGCGGATCTGATAGATGCTTAAGCAATAATGCATGACAGGGTGTGTGTTGTGCTGGGATAACGTCACGCCTGGGGTGATTAGGCACAAGGCCGCAGGCCGAGTGCAACTAATCACCTCAGAAGTGACGTTATTCCAGCACAACACACACCCTGGAGTGCATTATTGCTATTATACAATGGCTCGATGAAGGAAAAAAAAGACTAAATGAGTTTGAAAATACATTTTGTGCTTCTTTTTAAATTATTTTTCTGTGTGTAGGTATACTAATAGAAAAAATAGTGCCCACTCTAGTCAGTAGGTGGCAGTCTGTGATTTCGTGCAACTGTGAGGTTGCTCTCTATTGTCCTGAAAAAAAGAAAAAGTCTGTTTGCCTGGCGGTTCTTGTGGGTAATTCTCCGAATGTAGAGTCTGGTATTTACTGCTCCTCTCCTGTTATCTCTCACCTCCCCCATACTCCATATCCCGCTTGCAGTCTCTGTCAGCTGCCATTTTCCCATGTGTAAGTGCTGGCAGTGTTAATTCTTTCTCTCAGTGCAGACAGTTTGTGTGAATAATTTGTAGAGAGAAAGATCAGTTTTTTTTCCTTTTTTTTTGCTGCTGATTGGTGCTATGTAAATGACGGCTTACCTGGCGAGATTGGAGGATGCAAGGAGGTTGCCATACAATGAAAAGGAGAGGTGCATTTGACCTTTCGGGTGCTAGGAAAGGATTTGTGAAAAAAAAACAGTTTCTGTTGATGAAGGGCTTTCATACAAATGGCTACTGTATGCGGCTTTTGAGAGAAACTGCCAGCTGATTGCATGCCTCTGTAAAAAGCGTCGTAATGTAAAGCCGCTGTTTTTGTATAAACCTATGGTTTGGGTTTGGGTGGTTTGGATACATGCAGGAGGTTATAAAGTGTGATTTGATGGTGTGAGCTGCAGAAAGCTGGGGAGAATCATTATAGTGCTAAAGGTAGGGTAAAATCATGCTGGTGTGTGCTGCTGTTTGAAATGGTCTGGGTGGTGGCATCAAATGGGCAGCTGGCAGTGTTTTTTGGTTTTGTCATTCAGTCACATTTGCATTGGGACTAGATCTGTGATGTTGTACTGGGATAACATCACAGGTCCAGTCCAACACTGACCAATCAGTGTCCAAGATTCTTTCATGCCATTGTATAATTATTGTTTCCATACTGGATTACATACAACTTTTTATAAAGGTAATTTGGCTACAAGAATTTTTTTTTTTTTCATCTCCTCCCATTTATCAATTCAGATGGTGGCGGTTCAATGGCTGAGTTCTCTGATCATGGGATGATATCACTTACTCTTGGTGAAGTTGATGATGTACAGAGAGGTCTGGGTACCTGGAAGATGAATGTTTCAGTTCTGTTGGATGCGGATTTTACATTGCTTCTGTGGGATTTTGTGGTGGCCAGGAAATCATTTTTTATATGTTACGATGATGCTACAGAATGGTGGTTAGACACTAAACGTGATTTTATTTGTTTTTTGAAACAATATAGTAGGACTGTATGCATGACCAGATATAAGGATTACTTGAGCCTACAAACCCGATTACAGAGACTATTTACCCTATCCCTCACCACAGGGTATGACTATACTTCTCAGATACAGTATTTTAAGGCCCAGATGCAAAATTTTCATTCAGAACGAGCACAGGTAATACGCCATCAACAACAATTTGTCACTAAGGGTTCTTTGGCCCCTGTATGCCCCTTTGAGGCCTGTAATTCACATGTTGGTCATAAAGACATGTCATCCTTATACAATTCTGTAGGGCAAATTGTTCATTCTCAGTCTGCCATAATATCTACGGTTGCTGAATATACGGAACAGACATTTGACCCTTTGCTCTTTGATCTTGCAAAGGCTGAGATTTTTCTATCCAGGATTGAGGTTCCCATGCTTTCTTTACAAAGGGGTCCTGTTTGATATCGAAATTTCTTCCCTCTGAGGTTCTGGAGGCTATTCGGTCTCTAAAAACAAATACGGCTCCTGGCCCCAGATGGTTTGCCTTTGGAAATGTATAAATTTATTGCTCAAGAATGGGGGGATGAACTAACCCAGGTATATAATAGTCTTTTGCTTGGTACCGCTTTGCCTCTCTCCTTTAATATGGGTTCCTTACTATACTTGTTCAAATCAGGCGATAGGCAAGCATTGAATAATTGGCAGCCGATTTGTTTATTGAATACTGATTTTAAGATACTTTCAAAGATTTTAGCTAAACGATTGTTGTCTGTTGCCACTGACTTGATTTCGATTAGTCAAACATCCTCTGTCCCAGACCATTCAATTCAAGATAATTTATTGCTCCTTAGAGAGCCTTTTGATAAAGGCTTTCTGAATTTGGTACAGGGTTATGTATTGTCTTTGGATCAGAAACAAGCTTTTGATGCGATACAGCACAAATTTTTGTGGTTGGTTTTGGGAAAATTTCGGATACCTCATGAATTTATTTCTTGGCTTCAGTTACTATATCAAACGGCAACTATTTTTCCTTTAGTAAATGGTTGGTGTGGACCTTTGATTGGGATTAAGTGTGGAGTGCACTAGGGTTGTCCCCTGAGTCCTATATTATATGTAATTTTTTTGGACCCCTTACTGAGACTTTTACAGTCTTCTACTGGTATTTTACCAATAGTTCTTTCTCCTACAATAAGTGTTTACCCTCTTTTGGCTTATGCTGATGACATATGTTTATTATTGAGAACGTCAGAGTCCATAGAGATTGCTTTACACTTATGTTCAGATTTTTTAGCGGTGGCTGGCGCTAGTCTAAACCTCCAAAAAAGTAAAGGTTTTCAGTTAGGACTGGATAGCCAGGTCTTGCCATTGGTTGGGGGTATCCAATTTGGGGTTGATCCCTTACGAATATTGGGTATTTATTTTGGTGTGCCATGTCCGGATGTATACAACTGGAATATGAAGCTTGATATAGCACAATGGAAGGTTTCAGATTGGAATAAATGGAAGATGGGGAAGAAAAAAAGGATATACCTGATTAAGACTTATTTGGTGCCGATATTTTTGTTTTTAAGTTACATATTTCCACCCCCAAGGAATAATGAGACAAGATTATTAAGCATATTTTTTCAAGCAGTATGGGGTAGTAGGCTTAACCCCATACAACGTAATAAATTATACCTCCCCATTTCTCAAGGAGGTTTAAATATGGTACACCCTTTATTCTTCTTTAACAGTATTTTTTTTATGGCTAATCTTCGCCCACTTCTAATTCTTTCAAATAGAGGTTGGGAACCTTGGGTGTTTGATACAATCCAGATTTGGTTCCAGTTATGGGAGGGAGGCACTTTGAGAGTGGTTAGGAAAATACCTACTGCTCCTCTTTATTGGAAAGACACCTTTTCTAGATTACATCAATAGAAGGTGCTTACTTCAGGGACTATGTCTGGTCAATGAAAACACCTGTATTGTATGTTATTAGATACTATTTGTCATGATCCCGTTATGTTTGACCATTGTCCAGCTGAGCATAGGACACTAGTTTTACAATTCTTGCGGAACCCTAGGATTCCCCCTCAGATGTGGGACATGCATTGGCTTAGTTGCCATGATAAACTGAATGTAAAAGGTAATCATAAGCATAAACAGCTGTGTGAAAGGTATTGCAGCAGGCTGGGTTGCCAGGATATAGTTGAAACAGTGGACCACCTTTTTTTCCAGTGTTCCTTTATAATTGGATTTTGGAATTTTCTGGCCACCACATGGCAATTCCCAGTGTTTGCTTCTGTTTCATTTGATAATTTGTTGTATGGAATAACATCTGGTCCTTGGCAGAGTTGGGATGGAGAGACCTTGGAAGTTATATTTATTGTATGTAAATGGCACATTTGGTTGTCTCAATGTCTTTTCACATTGCAACAGAAACAGTCTTCACATTTGGAATTAGTTGGACATATTACCAAAGATTTACGATTGATTTGTGCTTCTGAACGTCAATCCCTACAAGAGGCTTTATGGTTGATGAAATGGAGGGGATTGCCTTGGATCACAGATTCTGATGCACCTATTACTTGAAGGCTATATTGTTTTCTTTTCTTTTAACATTGTCTTTGATTATTTTCTGCATGAATCCTAATGCGGTATTTTCTTTGAAAAGTTGTTTTGAGACTGTTGTACCTATGTTTCTTTCTATTATGTTTTTTTGTTTTAGTTTTCTTTCAAATAAAAATTTCCCCTACTCTTTTCGATAAGTGCCATTGGATCTTTAACATCCACCTGAATTACCACCAATCCCGGCAGATGGGACCTCAGTTTAACGTCTCCTCCAAAAGATGGCACCTCAGAAGTGCAGCACCCCTCTCATGCTGCACTACAGTGTCAGTACTGGGATATTAACCCACATGCCAGATGTGGGAACTAAACCCACAGCCCTCTGATCTCCCACTCTCCGAGGTGAGTGTGCTACCTACTGAGTCACTGACATTACCTACTCTTTCAATTTTAATATGCTAATATGAGCTGGGATTCCATTGCTTTCTGTAGCGGTCTAATGTGAAAATCACTCTCGGGGTTAATTTTTTAAACAGAGAAGCAAATTAATCCAGAGGCTGGTCTCCTCCTAAGACAGACAGAGACATAAGACAGAGAAAGCAGGGGGATCATGGCTCATATTGACATGTAAAAATTGAAAAATAGGTACCCAACCTATGAACAACAGTATCATAACTCAAATGATTTACAGTATAAAACCAATAACCCTTTTTCAAATCATGGAATGAAGAAAGTGAATAAGAAAATAGAATAACATTATTTGCAGTCTCCATTGAGCTGCATTGTTTTGATGGTGTGTGTGCACTGGATATGGTTTCTTTCTTCAAGTTACTTCCCTCACGGTGCAATATGTAGCCATTCTGGCTTGTCATGGTAAAGTCAGCATACGGATCATAGACTAAGAAAAAATTATGTTCTCATTTTTTAAGGGATTGGACCACATGTTTCCTTGATGTAGGAATTTTCACCTGTGTGATACAGGATTCTGGTACATTCCAAGCTCATAAAGAAACCATTTGTGCCAAAGCATACTTGTCACATTTCTCATCAAACATGGAAAACAGCATACATGCCTGGTCCCCATCACCTCTGTCAGACATGTGAGTGGGTTCTAGGCACTGTTAGTGAAGCATCATTATTTGAAAATACAAAATCACACATGCCCCCACAATGAAAAGCATCATGGGCTGCATATGCAAATCACCACAGAATGTTATGCTGGTCCAACTTTAAGCAGAATTGCATGGTGCCAAAAGGCCTCTCACACAGTTTGCAAAGGGTGCTAACAGAAGACACAGACACAGACACATGTTTCGTCCTACCAGGACTCATCAGTATGCCTCGTCTGTTTGACACCCCAGTGGAATGGACCAGCTACCCCTAAGGCAGTGTGCCTGGGATATATTGTGGTGAACCCATTAAAATAAAAAACTATTTAAAAGACAAAGAACCTCTGTGCGTAAACACTGAGGAAAGGGTTACCCCAAAGGGCATTTGGCTGGGAAGCCAAGTTTCAAGAAAATACAAAATCACACATGCCCCCACAATGCAAAGCATCATGGGCTGCATATGCAAATCACCACAGAATGTTATGCTGGTCCAACTTTAAGCAGAATTGCATGGTGCCATCATTATTTGGTCTGCTTTAGGGACAAGGTTGTCCTTTGCCCTCCTGGAACATTCCTGCCCAAAGTAGTCTCAGTGTTTCACCTAAACTAGTCCTTAATGATGCATCTTCTCCTTCTGAGACAGCACAACTTGGATAGAAAGCATGCGTCACTGTACAAACTTGCAGTGTATTCTTACTGAGTGTGTTTTTTTGTTTGTTTGTTTATCAGCTAGGCCTCTGTACAGTAGGTATCTTAACTAACTGGTGAGGCTGAAAATTACATTCCATTGTAGGCCATGCCTGGAGGCATTCAGCTAAGTGGATCCTTTGTTAAGCAGCCCAGTTCCTGCCCTATAAAAGGTTTCTGTTTTTGGGACACATCAAAGAATTGTGTTCCTTTGATAAAACAGATGTGAGTTTAAACAGGGACAGATACAAATGAAACAGTTTCCTGCTGAGTAAACCAGATGGGATGACAAAAGGACTAAGGCTGGAAACCATATAATCAAGCTAGAAAAAATGACTGCAGTTTGGACCTGTTTTCCAAAGACGTGGTGTGCATAGAACAAAAAATAGTAGAACCTTTGATGTCAGAGAGACATGTACAAAGATGCAACATGGTGGGCCAGTCAGCCAAAGACATTTGTGGTCTATGTTTTTCTCTGAGAAGTCAATTATGATTTGGGACTGTGAAGGAGCAGCAACAAGGGTTTGAGTCTGCCATAACTCACCAAGTTCCCAGTTGGGGTAAGGTTCTACTCTGTTTAGGATATAGATAGACGTGTGTTAGGTTATTCTGTATAATCATGATCTTTTCAAAAGTCTTTCTTTTTATTTCTCTAGGAATACTGTTTCCCCCTAGTCTTAGTGTGCATTATCCTGTAACCTATGTAAATATCTTGGAGTATTAAATATTATTTTTTATATACTTCATGCTTTCTGTGACTGAGTCATTTCAGGTACAAATAAGTGGGATAAACTGATAAAGCTGTGATTCTGGTTCAAAGAAACAGGCTACAGTTACCACATCTAAGCAAAAGTGTTTTCAGCTGTAACAGTAGGGGTGGGCTGCTTGCCCTTTGTCCCGGATTCCCCCCTTTTCCCTCAAAAAAACACAGAGACCATTGTTTGTTGTTGTGCTCAGATTGGCAACTAATTTATTTATATTCATAAATCCATATTCCATTTTCTATTTCTTTATTATCATATTTCCATAATTTTCATTTATTTCCATCCATATATCACTCTCTGATTATCCATCCCCCAGGCGAAAACCTGGGTGCCTTCTTCTTCTCCTTTTCTGTTAGGTAACGGTGAAAACCAAGACCGCTTTCTCCTTCATCTTCTTCCTCCTCTTGTGTTATTCCTTTTTCTTCCCCTCCGTCCCCCCTTTTCCCCACTAGCCAGTCTCAAGCTTGTGTTGGATGACTGGCTTCCCCCCAACTTAAGGTATTGCTCTCCCTTAGCTCAGGGATGAAACTTCCTTCCCCCCTTTTTTTTTTATATACCAGCTTCTGTCTGTTTCCTCCATTCCTCTATGAAACCCATTGTTTCCGCATTGAACATGTCTATTGCTATATCTGACAAGAGTACCCCATCTGACCTGTAGAAGTCATCCACCCATTCTTCTACTCCCTGCAGTATCACTTGTCCTCGCAGCTGCCTTATCAATGTCCCTACCCATCTATTCATCTTTCTCCTGGCCCTCTCCACCACCCTGTGGCTGTATTTCTGTCTCCATACCCTTCGTGGTATCATATCTGACCAGGCAAGGCATACTTGAGGCCACCACTGTCTTATTGCCACTAGGTCCCTCTTTATCTGTAAATATGTGTGCACCCATGGTCTGCCTGCCAGGTCATTGCCCCCAGGTGTATAATGATTAGGTCTGGACTGGGCTGATGTCCCTTGAGTTCTTTCAAAGTGGGCAGGAGCTGTGCCCATCTCATCCCCCGTAGGCTGTGCCATACCAACCTACACTGTCTTACATCCTGGTACAATTGTTTTCCCCAAGCTTTTTTCTCTGCTCTCTTACCAGCCCAGTAAATATAGGAATGGCCGCAGATCCAGACTTCTGTGCTCCTCTCTCTACCTATGGGGTGCAAAGAAAATTAATTAATTTACTCATACTCTCAGTGCCCTCATTGTATTATCCCCCCGCCTTCTTTTTTTTTCTTTCTTTGTGCTCCTCCATAGGAGCACCATACTTCCATCTTCTTTTCCCGTTTTTTTTATTTTTTTATTTTTATTTTACTTCAGAGCTCTGATGTATCTTTTATAACTGGCTGACCGCCAGCACCCTTTTTCCAAAATGTCCTTCACGGGTTCACCCATTGCTGCCCACTGTGAGGCAGCCCCAATCCGTAGGGAATGGAAAGAGTAATTAGCTGGGTCCTCCCCCAGAAAACGCATGCCCTTTTTCAGCACTGCTGTAATTTGATAGCCGGTGACCCTTTTTCCATCCCCATGTACAAATAACTTCCCCATCCTGGTCACCTGCTCTGCGGCGAAAACCCACGGCCTGTACTGGGCATATCACAATCTCCGACCGCCCTTTTAGTGTTATCATGCACCCTTGCCCTTTTTGGTCTGCCTTTGACCTCTTTAGCTTGATTTGTATTTCTCTTATCCCCCAACTCACATCCTCCCATTCCACACCTCCTTCCTTGTCATCTTTTCCATGGCCTACCACTTCACTCACTCTCATAGCCCCTGCAAACATTATCACATAAATTGTGTGAAATAGCTGGGCCTCCCCCTTTGATCTGCATATTGCCGGCAGCACCTTTTTTTAGCTTTATTAGCCACTGCTCACCTATTAGCCTCCTATTATCCCCTAGTCCTCATTTTAACCTACCCCATCCCTGCATCATTCTCCTGATGAGCATTGATTTTGTTGGGTCATTCCATCCTTTTAGGCTGCAGATCACACTGATCCCTGCAAGATAAACTCCCATTGTGGCTTGAGCAGTCCCTTTCTGCCATTGTTCCACTGTGAACATTCCCAACTGCTCCTCAGAGAGTGGCCCACTTACCTCCATCTGGTGTTCTGCCCTAAATGTTTGAAAAACCCTCCAGGCCCCATCATAGGCCCTCAGAGTCCGAGGTGCCCATGAGCTGCGAAACAGCATTTCTGCTCCTTCTTGCCAACGTCCCAGATGTTCATTGGTATGGGCATTTTTTGTTCTTCCGCTGCTGGTGCCAGCTTCCGGAAATGGTCCAGCTGCAGACGGGAAAGGCTGTCAGCCAGGATATTGCATACCCCTTCTATGTGTTTCATTCTGAAAGACATGTTCAGCTGCAAAGCCCTTAACACTAACTGTCGTACTACCTGTATGACTGTATCTGACTTGGCTCCCCTGTTGTTTAGTGCATGAACCACCACTCTATTGTCACACCAAAATGTCACCTTCTGATCCTGCAATTCCTCCTCCCAAACCAAGGTACATGCCCATATGGGCATGATCTCCAGTAGTGTTATATCTCTCACTTTCCCGTCCTTCACCCAACTGACCAGCCATGGTTCTGCAAACCACCTGCCCCTTAGGTAACCCCCCATGCCTAGCCCTCCCACTGCATCTGTGTAGAGGTCAAGGTCTGTGTTGTACAGCCACTCCTCCTGCCAGAACGAACACCCATTGTAATCCTTTAAGAATTCTTCCCATATACTAAAATCCTCCCTGACACCTTGAGTCAGATCAACCCAGTGATGTGGTCTGGTGACCCCTGCTGTAGCTCTGGCTAATCTCCTTGTGAATGCCCTTCCTGGTCCTATGGCCCTGCATGTGAAGTTCAGGTGTCCCCAGTACCTGCTGAACCAGTTTTAGTTGTATCCGTCTCCTGCTGGCGTGTACTCGGATTAATTCCTTCAACCTCCTTACTTTTTTGTCCGTTAACCTAAAAACTTCACTCGTGGCATCTATCTCTATCCCGAGGAATTCCATAACCTTGCTGGGCCCTTCCATTTTTTTCTGGTGCCAATGGGACTCCCAGCTCCCGGCACAATTCCTGGAATTTATCCAGCATCCTCTGTGTCTCCCTTTTTCCCTACCCAATGAGGAGAAAATCATCCAGGTAATGTATGACTGACCTATAACCCGTTTTTTCCTGGAATATCCACTGCAAACATGTGCTGAATGCCTCAAACATAGCACATGCTGTGGAACACCCCATTGGCATTGCTTTATCGAAATAATACTGTCTCTCACTTTTAAAACCCAGTAGATCCCAGTCTTCCCTCCTGACTGGAAGCAGTCTGAAGGTGGACTCAATGTCTGTTTTTGCCATCCATGCATCCCTTGTGGCCCAGATTATCCGGACTGCATCCTCTAGGGTCACGTATGTCACCCTACTGTGTTCCTCACTGATAAAGTCATTCACCGACTCCCCTTCCGGATAAGACAGGTGGTGGATCACCCTGTATTCACCTTCTTGTTTCTTGGGTACCAAGCCCAAAGGTGATATCTGCATGTTTTCCAATGGGGGGGGGGGTGTCAAATGGGCCCTCCACCCTGCCTGTTGCTTTCTCTTTCTCAATCTTCTGCCTTAGCATTTCCTCTTTCCCTTTTACAGACCCCAGGTTGCTTGCCTCCCTTGCTTGCCTGGGTCCCCTAGACTGCAATGAAAACCCTGTGTTAAAACCACTTAAAATCATATCCCGTATGCTCATGTCTGGATATCTGTCCAGGCAAACTGTCCATGCTGCCAGGTTGATGGGGGTTCTGGCCATACCAAATTGCTCCTTGTTGTGCCACCCGTCCCCCTTTCCTGACCCCTCCCTTCCTTCCTGTCTGACCTTCCTCACTTCAGTGGTTTTGGCCCCCTCTATTCCCATTCCCCCTGCCCCTCCCTCCCTTGTTCCATGCTTGCCCTTTAAACCCCTGGCCATCTCGAAAAAACTGTTGGCCTGATCCTTGCCCCCCATGCCCTTGTGCTCCTTGTAGCCCTGCTGTTCTGCACTTGTTTGCGGGTGCCCCTCCACATTTTGAACAGGCATGTTGAAAAACGACACTGAGGCCATGAGCAGAAAGCCCTGTTATAAGCCCAGCAGCATCTCTGCGGCGTAAACCCCTTTTTGCCCCACCCACCCTCGGGTGTGGACTGATCTGTCACGTAATCTGTCCATAAGTCTATTTGCTTGGTGTCCCATCTTACATCCCCGAATGTTGCCATCCTCTGCCGAAAGCATTCATCGTAGTATATCCATCCTACCCCGCCTTTTGCTTTTGTTCTCCATATTATCAATGAGTAGGTAATGAGCGGAATGCCTAGCTCTGGCCTCTTTTCCAGAACAATGGCTGAATAAGTGGCAAAACCTAGAAACCACCCGTCCCAAGTCTTCCCTTTCGTGAACTTGTCGTCCTCTTTCTTCCCTAAAAGCACTATGGCAGCTGCCATCTCACTCTTACCTATGCTCTCAGTTTCCTCATACTTTGCCGCCGCCTCCCGGCTCACCAAAGCAAATATATCCACGTATTCCCCTTTCCATATTTTTTCCTTCATGGCCAATGGCACATGTTCGCCTATTCTCATTCCCAGCACACCTATCTCTCTTGTACCTTTTCCCTCTCTTTCCACTCCCTTTACAGTATCTCCTGGTACCTCTTTTCCTGTCCTAATCTCCGTCAGGGCAGATTCCATTTGCCCCAGTCCTCCTGTCCCCAGTGCCACCACAATTTGCCCTATATACTCTTTTATACTGTCCCCCACTGCATTGGATGTGTTACCTGTAACCTTGTCCTGGCTGAGCTGCCTGGAGTCCTCCAAAGGTCCTCTTGCTTCTTCCTGTGATTGAGGTGGAGGAGGAGAGTGAGCTACTGGGGTCTGTGGGCAGGACCTCCTGTCCTTGCCTCTGTGTCCGGGTTCCGCCGGGGAGATTCCCCTTTGATCTGGGGTGAGTACTGGCGTCACCGGGTCCAGCTGCCGTATGGGTACTGGCTCGACTGCCTTGGCGGGCCCCGCTATCACCGGTGCTACCCTAGCGGGACTGTGTAGCCCTTCGGCTGGCCTCTTCCCCTTGCCACCTTTTTCCGCACCCACTTTTCTCTTCTTCCCAGGCCTCTCCGGCTCCTCCCCCTCCACCAGTTCCCACATTTTGTTTGCTTTTTCTGCCAATTCAATTATAGCCCTGTAGGTGGCTTCCTTTGATGGCCTGCTCTTCTTGGGTGCCATGTCTGTCTTATCTTTTTCTCTGTGAAGACAACTATAGGAAAAGAAAGACAGGGTTATTCGTATATCTGTACCTCCCTGTGCGTCTTCCTCCTGTCCACCGCACAACCCTTCCTGCCAACACAGACCAGGCCACCCATAAAGGAAGGGAAAAATAGGGTTAATTGTACCTATGCCTGTTTTAGCGCCCTCCTTCTGTCCCTTGCACCGTACGTCCCATACCAAAAAAAAAGGGGGCCCCCATAAAAAACCCCCGTCCTACTTGCCAGGTCGCCCGGTCTCCTGGTTGCTCCCGGCCGTGCTCATTGCAGAAAGCCCAACACCAAAAACGGGCCCTCCTCTCCCTTTTTGTCTCTTCCTTAGGCCCTGTTTTTGCCTCCTGCCATGCGCTCCCCCCCCAGCACCTTTCCTTATTTTGGAAAAGTCTCCTGTCTGGGCTGACCAGGGGCCATGCCATCAGTCTCCCCACCATAACTCCCCCTGGAGTGGTCACACCACGTGGTCACCTTCCTCTTCATTCATGCCCCTGTATAAAAGGGGGGGGAGAAAGCCAACCCAGAAACCAGCCCCTACCAAAGGGTGAGGGCACTACTTCACACAGTCCACCTCGCTGGCGTGTGACGTCACCCGCGAGGTCCTCGATTGCCCTGTCTCTCCTTCCTCTCAAGGCCTCCACCCGGACCCCAGTTCTCCCCCCAATATGTCTCAGAAGGCCGTCAAAAACCTTGAAAATAAAACAGCCTGAGTACCCGGGCGCAGCTTTTCCCTGAAACAAACCTCCACGGTGTGTGACACCACACCACATGGCCCCACACCGCACTCACTCTCCCTTGCTTCTGAGGCCTTTCTCAGGCCTGCTATCCTGGCCCCTATGCCCACATAAAGTAAAGAAAAAACCTCCCACCCACCCAAGCCCCTCAAATGGCCAACCATCAGTATCCACCTTGGGCCTTTCCCCAGCACTGCTGCACGTAAACCTCTCATGTCCTAGCTCTAGCAAGCACCCAGCTCGGAAAGTGCCTCTTGTATAAACCCCCCCCATGGCTTGTGACACCACGCCACTCGGTTCAGGCAACGGGGCCTCTTCTAGGCCTTACCATTCGTCCCTAGGAGCCAAAAAATGGCCACTCACAGCCACTAGAGCCAAAAACTGAAAACAAAAGGCTTTACTACCCCCTACGCGGCGTGTGACGTCACGCCGCATGGCCCCCGATTGCGCTTGCTCCCCCCAGCGTCGCAGACCCTTCTGGGCCTCCAAATCTTAGCCGTACCACCAAACAACAGCTAACCGAGCCACCATAGCCTGCTAACCAAAGGCAAGTGCTCTCCAGCAACCCCCACGTGACGTGTGATGTCACACCCACAGCCCGCGCCTCAGGCCTACTAGTCATCCTCCAGGCAGCCACCGCGCCACATTACCACCACAAAGCACCCAAACAAGGCAAAAAAGGGGGGGTTTTGTCCATCCACCACACAGCGTGTGATGTCACCATGTGATCTGGACTGCGCTTGCTCCCCCCCCACAGCTTCCTGGGCTCTTCTCGGCCCATTGTTGCCCACTGGCATCCCCCAAGGGGTGATAAACTGCCACACAACCCAGAAAAAACATGAAAAAACCTTGTTAATCATCCTCAAAATGGCGTGTGACGTCACGCCATGTGGTCCGAACTCCCGCTCTCTCTCCCTTGTCTCAGGGGTTCCTCTAGGCCTACCGCTTTCTCAGTCAGCTAAACCAGGCCATAAGAACTGCCAAGCATCAAAAACAAATCAAAAGGCTTTTACAAGACCCCCCACATGGTGTGCGTCGCCCTACCTTCACAATCTGACTAACATCGCCCTTCCTGGCCCCCTTAATTGATCAGTTATCAATTGCAACATGTTTCTTCTTAATACTGTATATAAAGAATGAAAGCGCTAGCTAACCCTTTAAAACATTCACAGTTCTGAACATAATTTCCCTATACATTCTCCTCATATTGAAGTTTTTTTTTTGTTTTTTTTTTGCAGGCTGAATTTAAGACTCCACATAATGGAGTTTGCCTTTTAAAAGGGGCAGACCATGTTGCTCTGGTGCACCCCTTGCAAATCACTTAAGTCAATTGCTATTTTCCTTACCTCGCTCTCCTGGTTAAACAAACCTCAAAGAATTTGCCAATCCGACGTGCTGCAGTTGATGTAAATCAAAACTCCAGCAAAAAGTGGCTGAGGCCCCCTTGTGCTGTCCCTTATGTACCTCCCTTCTCCCCTTCCCTTCCTGCTACCTGCCCATTGTTCTGGCTCTTGGCCCCTCCCCTTCCTTCTCCCCTCCCCTTCTGAGCACAACCATTCCCTAATGGAGGGAAGGGGTGCACCAGGACAACATGGTCTGCCCCTTAAAGGGCAAACTCCATTAGTAAGGAGCACTGTACTGTATGTGAACAGTGGCTCTGGTGGGGATTCGGTCCTAGAGATACCTCAAGTGATGTTGCAGTGAGTGGTAGCAGGATACCAAGGTAGCCCTTCCAGGTTGTGAACTGGAAACAACCAACACAGTTCTGGAGTGAACCAGTCTGTAACAGTCACATACACCAGATGTTGATAGGGTCATTCTGTTCTATAAGGTGCCCAGGGTAGAATTTCATGAAGACATGCGTCAGCTGTTCATACAATTGCAGCCAAAGACATGGTCAGATATTTCCCAAAATTTCTGTGGTATCTCTAGACAAATTCCATGCTTACTGAAGTACCACTAAAAGGCAACCAGAGAAAATCTCTTTAGAACTATCAAGACATATCTGGAAATATCTGGCCAAGTTTTTGGCTGCAACTGTATTTCATACAGAGGCTGCTAGGGCCAGACTGACAGCCAAACAGACAACGGCCAAATGAATTGCATGCTACATTGCCTTGTGCCATACACCTACTTGTAAGGAGCCACCTTGTAGAATGTGAGTTCACTCTGCCAACCACACTGTTGCATTCCATTTGTCGAGATATCTAGGGATGCTACTTTGTCTAATGTGCACACTTTCATTTCCCACTACATTATCGACTTGCTGATTTGTAGAGATGCTGCTTTGGGGTCTCTCTCCTCCAGTCTCTTTTCTTAAGTGGCGCTGGCCTCTCTCCCCTCCACTTGGTGGTCTGCTGAGAGTCTGCCATGTACCACAGAAGAATAGACACACTACCAATGAAAGTCCACTGTGCAGAAAGCATTTGTTATATGCATCATTTAAATATATGTGTTCTTTTATGTGGACTAACACTCTGGCAGAAAAAAATAGCATCATATATCCAGTGCTTTGAGGTAAAAACAGTCTCTTACTTACAGAATACTCCTGAGAGTTAGCCATAATCTGGATAGTGAACTAGATCCATGCAGTAAGAAAAAGAAGTTACTTACTAGTAGTCATAGTTCTACTGCTGGTATTCAGTTCACAGCCACATTACTCATCCACCTCCCACTGGATAGTCTTGTTCTTCTGCATCTGTACACCGTATCTATATCTGGACAGCTAGGGGTGGAGACCTAATGACATATAATTTGGAGGTATTAGGAGTCTGCTTAGAATCCTTTCTGAGACAAAGAGCATGCTCAATGGAACTGCCATAGTAAATACCAGCAGTAGAACTATAACTTCAAGTAACTAACCTATTCTTATTGCCTTTCAGATGGTGTGTTGTACATAACCCAGTTTAATGCCCCTCAGTATTATATTGAAACATATTTTTGAAGTATTAAGAGAGAAAATTGTAGCATCATTTATTTTTTGTGCGTTTGCATTTTATTTTGTTCAAATAGTGTACAGAAATCACATGGTAATATCATAAGGCAGGAGTACCACTCCAGTTGGAAAAAATAGTACATTAAAAAGAAAAACTGTTTTCCATGGCTTACATGGTGTTTGTGCTTCTGTACCCATACCCCGATTGAAAGAGTGGCTTACAAATCTCCCCTCTTCACTCCATAGCTGCTAGGAGGTACATTGTAGTAACACAGATGACTAGAGCCCCATAGAGGACTAGTGTGGCTTGGTCAAGTGGTAGTCCTCAGTCCACCCCAAACCCCAAAGATACTTATGTCATAGGAAAAGGATGTGTACATACTACCACCTCATCAGAGTCATTTCTTTACAAGGACATATTCCTGCCCCTATGATATGCCATTGCCACAGCTAAAACATTACAGCAAAGTCGTCAACAGTGACAACAATGACAAATCACTGTAAAGTCAGCTCAGGACCCCGGCATGGCTTCTCCGGGTGTTGCGCCCCCTCCACGAGTCAGCTCTGACCTGGATTTGATAATAATAAAGTGCGGGGGGGGCAAAGCCCCCCACATGGGAGGTGTGGAGGGCACAGTCCCCTGCAAAAACCCATTACTTTTCTGACAGCACAATACCAACCACAATTGCATTTGACATAGTGCCATCACTGTAATGGTGGTTGGCAGATTTTCGGGTGAACCAGCATCATAGAACCTCTGCTGTACTATATCTTGCCTTATCATTAAGCGTGAGTGACCTCGAGGGGACATATTCTAAAAATGGACCATTCTGCAAGGCCCTACACATGATTACTTACTCCCTCACTCTGCAGATGATCCAGCATTGCATTTTGTTCCACTCCTGCCTCCCCCCACCACCACCAGTTTGGATTAACTTAGGTTCCTACTATGAAGGTATACATAGATACATAGATACATAGACAGTGTCAGCAGATAAGGGCCTATGGCCCACCCAGTCTGCCCATTTGAGCTTGTAAGTTCAGTTTATGTTTTCCTAGAAGTCTGTTGCCCCTTAACCCTGACCTCCAGAATTCCTTTATGTCTATCCCATGCATTCTTAAATCCTGTGATTGTTTCAGCCCCCACCACTTCCTCTGGCAGGGTGTTCCACTTGTCCACCACCGTTCTGTGAAGAAATTCTTTCTCATGTTTCCTCTGAATCATCCTCCCTCCAACTTCATCCCATGCCCTCTAGTCCTGGAACATCTTTTCGCTTAAAATAGTGTATTCCTGCACCCTGTTCCTCCTGTGAGATACTTGAATGTCTCTATCATATCCCCTCTCTCCCTCCTCTCCTCCAGGGAGTACATGTTCAGTTCCTTCAACCTGTCTTCATAGGACTTGTGATGCAATCCATGCATCATCTTTGTTGCCCTCCTCTGAACCTTCTCTACCCTGTCTTTGTCCTTACGTAGGTATGGTCTCCAGAACTGTACACTGTACTCCAGGTGGGGCCTCACTAGTGTCTTGTATAGTGGCCCTTTTCCTGCTGGTGATGCCCCTGCCTATACATCCCAGCATCATATTTGCTTTACCTGCTGCCTTGTCACACTGTTTCCCTACCTTGAGGTCATCAGAGATGATAACCCCAAGATCCCTTTCCTGCTTGGTGCATGCTATATCCTCACCCCCAACTGATATATTGTGCCAGGGTTTTTGTGCCCCATATGCATTATCTTGCACTTCTTTGCATTGAATTTCAACTGCCAAACCCCTGACCATTCTTCAAGTTTCTGCAGGTCCCTTCTCATTCTGTCTACACCCTCTGGTGTGTCTACTCTGTTACAGAGCTTTGTGTCATCAGCGAACAGTGAAATTCTGCCTTCTAGGTCCTGTGCAATGTCACTGATGAAGATGTTGAATAGGACCGGTCCCAGCACTGATCCCTGTGGTACCCTGGTCCTCTTCCCTCTGTGGAGTGACAGCCATTACCACCACCCTCTGTGTCCTGCCACCCAGCCAGTTACCTACCACCACCTACTGTCCTGCCCACACCCATATTCCCCAGTTTGTGTAATAGTCTTCTATGTGGCACAGTGTCAAGGCCTTGCTGAAGTCCAGATAGGCCATGTCCACTGCCCTCCCTGATCCACCTCCCTAGTCACCCAGTCAAAAATTCAATGAGGTTGGTCTGACATGACCTCCCCCTGGTGAAACCATGCTGCCTTGGGTCCTGTAGTCCATTGACAACCAGATGTTCCACCAATCTCTCCTTCAGTAGTGCTTCCATGATCTTCCCCACTACCAAGGTGAGGCTGACTGGTCTGTAGTCCCCTGCTTCCTCTTTGTTCCCACTTTTGTATAAGGGGACTACATCTGCTGTCCTCCAGTCTTTGGGTACCTCCCCTGTTTCCAGTGATCGGCTAAACAGGATAGCCAGAGGTTCAGCCACCACCTCTCTTAGTTCTTTAAGGACCCTGGGTGCACCCCATCTGGCCCCATTGCTTTATCAACTCTTATTACTTCCAGTTCCTTCATGACCCTTTCTCGTGTAAAGGGACTTGTGTCCATTTCTGCACCATTCTCACCCCTTGTACTCCCTTCAGACCCATTACCCTCCTCTTCCTCAGTAAAGACTGAGCAGAAATACCTGTTCAATATGTCAGCTTTACTGTTGTCATCCTCCATACGGCCCCCATCCTCCCCCTTCAGTCTCACTATCCCTCCCTTTGTCTTTCTTTTTTCACTTATGTACCTGTAAAAGGTTTTGTCCCCTCTACCCACTGATTTTGCAATGTGTTCTTCTGTCTGAGCTTTGGCTTCCCTTACTGACCTCCCTGCCTCCCTTTGCTTCTCCTGGTACTTCTCCCTATCCCCTTCTGCCTGTGTCTTTTTGTATTGCCTGAATGCAATCTTTTTGGCTTTCACTTTCTTTGCTACCTCTTTGGAAAACCATAATGGTCTCCTCTTCCTTTTCCTCTTGCTAACCTGCTTAATGCATAATTCTGTTGTTCTTGTAATCCCCATTTTAAATACTGCCCACTGTTCCTCAACCCTGATTCCTGTCCCATTCCCCTTAATGCCTCTTTCAAGTATCTCCCCATTTTCCCAAAGTCTGCCCCCCTAAAATCCAGGATACGTGTTTTTGTGTGGTTTGGTTCTGCTCTTTCTGTGATTTCAAACCACAATGACTGGTGGTCACTGTTCCCAGGTGCTCCCCCACTGTTACCCCCATCACACTGTCCCTGTTTGTGAGCACAAGGTCCAGTATTGCCTTCTGCTGAGTTGGTTCCATGACCAGTTGCTTGAGGAAGGCACCCTGAAGGGAGTCCAAGATAAATCTGCTCCTAGTTGATGCTGCTGCTGGGATGCTCCAGTCCACGTCTGGAATATTGAAGTCTCCAACCAGTACTACCTCACCCTTGTCTGCCATCCTTTGGATGGCTAGCATCAACTCCTATCTGTTTCTTCCTCCTGGGCTGGTGGTCTATAGACCACACCTGTGTGGATGGCAGTTCCCATTTTCCTTTCCAGCTTAACCCACAGTATCTCTCCCCCATTTTGTTCCTCCTGGATCTCTGTGGCCCTTATGTCAATTTTCACATACAGTGCCATCCTCCTCCTTCCTGCCTGCTCTGTCTCTTCTGAATATGCTGTAGCCAGGTATGGCCATCTCCCAGTCATGGTTATCATTACACCAGGTTTCAGTGGATGGCCACAATGTCCCGGTTCTGACTGCACCATGACAGCCTCCAGATCTTCCATCTTGTTGCTAAGGCTCCTGGCATTTGCACACATGGCTTTCCATGATTTGACCTACCTAGACTGTTTCACTGTTCTACTCCAGCTCCTTCCTTGGTTGTCCTTTATCCCTGGTTCTCCTTTCCGGTCTGCCCTTCTGCTGAATTTTGTCCCTTTTCTGCCTATCCACCTCTTGGGCACTAATCTCCATCTTTTGCACACCGCTTAGCAGAGATAGCCACTCCTCTGGTTCACTGGTTCCACTGCTAGCTGTGGGGGGTGAGCAAGTAGGTACCCTCCTTGCTGGCCTGCCACCCCCTTTGCTAGTTAAATGCTTGTCAATGTAGCATTTAAACTTATCATTGAGTGCTTGGATTCCCCTTCAGGATGGATGCAGTCCGTCAGGCTTCAATAAACCTCCATCCCTCCAGGTGGGTCCCCAATCACCAATGAACCCAAACCTTCCTCACAGCACCAGTTCTTCAACCATGAGTTAAAGTTCCTGGTGCATGCACTCCTATGCTCTCCCTTGCCTCTCGCAGGTAGTACTTCTGAAAGTGACAGAAGTAGCTACTTGCTTGAGACCCCTCCCCAATTTCCTAAACTCTTCCTGAACTTCCTTTGGCTCCCCATTTGCCAGGTCATTAGTACCTAGGTGGATAATGACATCCAGCTCACCCTCCCATCTTTCCTTCCCAGTGATCCCCAGGATCTTCTTTCCATCCCTCCATACCGTGGCACCTGGTAGGCACCTCACCTCCCTGTCCTCCCCCTCCTGTGTTCCTAGCTGGATCCCTCTTATGATGGAGTCCCCCACCAGGATTCGCTTCCTCCTCCTCTGGGGTCCACTGCTTTCCCCACTGAGGTCACCTCCTTGGCTAACCTCCACATCCTTTCCTTCCACTTCTCTGGGGACTTCTATTTGGTTGTTCTCGTTTGCCAGTGTGGCATATGAGTTCTTGAGTGGAATAGGATCTGGGATGTGCCTCTGCCTGACCGCTCTAACCCTCCCTGAGCCCACTGTCATCCAAGTGCTTCTCGTTCTTGGCATCCTTTGAGGCAGTTGCATTGGACTGGGTGGTCTCTGGATAGGGGTGATGGTACTCCTGACCCAGTTTACTTCCACTCTGAGTCTGGCTACCTCATCCCACAGTCCAGAGAGATGCATGCAGATAGGGCAGCACCTCAGTGTCCAGAAGGTCTGCCTGAATATGGCTGCCCCACAGCCACTGCATTGCACCACTCCCCACATTATACTGCAATTCCACTTCTTGTCTGCTACTGAAGCTCTCCTAGTTCCCTTTTTATTAATTGACTGTCCTAAAAATCCTGCCACTGATCCTCAGATAATTTTCTTTAAAAAAAAAAAAAACAATAAATAAATAAATGAGTCAAAACACTTGTGCTGAGGGTTGGCTTCTTCCCCCTTATTTGAGGTCAAGAACTTCACTGGAGATCATGGGATATTGCATCACTAAACGGCAGTGCAGCAAAGAATACTGGTGCAAGCTGCAATAAAAACAGTAAAGCCAAAAAACAAACATAGCAAACTCAATGTCATGTTTTTACTATTTATTACAGGTAACAAGGAGTAAGGAAAGCACCATCACAAAGTCACATTATTTAGCCTCGGGAGAAATGCACAGGATGCCCACGCATTTTACATGGCACTGTGTTTCATCAGGGGACTTCCTTGTCATTTATTATGGCTACAAGTGCACTGCTTCTGTGTTTAGATTATGTGATGTGGTCATTTATATCTCTTTACATACTTGTGTTGTATGTGTGTGTACTGTAAGTTCTTTATAACAAAATATTGAACACTTTGTCCAGTAATGGCAGGTACACTTTCACAAGTGGACTTCTTCCATATGAGGCATGTAACACCTGCAGCATCCAATTAGCATGAAATAATCCCCCCCAAATGTCCTCTTCAGTACTTCAGGCCTTCCAAAAGAAGTGTGCAGATATTTAAATGCTGGAAATGCCTCTTTACCTGAATATTATTGAACATACTTCCCCAGTGCATGGGCCGCATTGCTAATAGAATGCCATAGCATGCATTCTGTGTGCAGAAAGCCACCTAGATGTCAGCTTTGCAAATGAGTTCCAGAACATCTTAATAATGAAGTATCAAGCTCCTTGACATTCAAGCTTTTTTACTTTGATTACCTTCTGCCTCAACATACTGTGGTGGTCCTGCAATGCACATGATACACTGCATGTTAGCTGTGTCCTTTTCCATCTGGAAAGGTGAAGTATCAGTGAACATGATTTCACAGTAGTCCTAGGAAGATACAAGTCCATCAGCATTAGCCATAATAGACTTGTCTTTTCTCAATGGAAGTGTCCAATTTTTCCCCTATGTGTTAAACACCTATCCAGTGGCTTTTTTTAAATGCATGCATTGTCTCAAATGTAACTACATTTTCTGGTAAGCTGTTCCAGATAGATACAACTCTCTGGCTTAACCATGCCCCTCTTTTGTTTGTTTCATGTAGTTCTACCTTTAGCTGCAGTTTATCCTACCTTCCAACTCTTTCAAGATCTTTCCATTCTAATCCTATACACCCCCACAGGTCACTATCATTGTGTGCTTTATAGATCAAACAAAAGTCTCCTTCCAGTCTTCTGTATTCTAAAGCATATATATTAAGTTGTTCCCTTCTCTGTTCACATGGCAGTTCTTTATTACCTGCTACCGATTTTATGGCCCTACGCCACACCCCCTCAAGGCTTCCTATGTCTCCCTTTTTTATTCATTGTCCAGAACTGCACACAGTACTCTGAGTGAGGCCTAGCAAGGACATTGTATCTCCTTAGATCTGCAGGATATATTTTTACTTACGCATCCCATATTTTATTGCATTTTATTGAAATTTCACGACAGTGTTTATCAAAATTCAGAATTTTTATAATGATAACTCCCAGATCTTTCTCTAAATCTGCTGTTTGCATCTCCCTCCCCTCCATAAATTAGCATGCTCTTTTTTATTTTTTACACCGAGGTGTGTCACTTTACATTTTGCAGTGTTAAAGGCAAGTTTGCTGATTTTGGCCCATGTCTCTAAGTTTGTTATTTTCTGCCAAAAATTAAATATTGCTTCCTCATTCTTGACTGTTGCTTCCCATCTTAGTGTCATTCACAAATTTGCAGAGCCATGCTTTGTTGGTACACTGCATTGATGACACAAAAATATTTAAAAAGGGGAGTTCCGGTTTGGTGAGACGACATATGGTGGCTGAATAATCCCTCTCTGCAGACTCCCAGGGGTAAAATCTGCAAGATTACATAATGAGGGGTCCTCAAAATCTCTCTCTTATACCTGACTGGACATCTTATGATTTTTATTACCTCCCCTTCACTGACCAATCATGAAAGAGTTGGGGATTCTACACCTTTCTACCAGTATTGCCGATGAGAGAATGGAGCCATCTCAGATTGTACTCGGTGAACTACAGGCCTCGCTGACAGTGCTTCTCTCTGAATTTCAAACCTACCGCATCGAGTACAGGGCAGATCAACAAGATCTTAAAAATACCTTATCGGCTCTGGAGCAGAGGACATCTAATCTTGAAAGTAAGTTGGGGGAACATGATCAGCAAATTCAAAAACTGCACCAAGTCTCTGTTAAACTATTTAGGGACAATATATACTTAAGAGAAAAACTCGAGGACTTGGAAAACCGCTCAAGGTGGTCTAATATCAGAATTTTTAGGGTGCCAGAGAGGATGAAAGCAGGAGACCATAGAGCCCATGTTGAACACCTCTTCGATGAGGATTTGGCTCTACAACACCTTCGCCCCTTCGACATAGAGCGAGTGCACTGGGTTGTCACCCCTTCCCCGAAGGACCCCCAAGCAAGGCCGCACTCCATCATCCTGTGCATGCAGAGCTTTTCCAGAAAGGAGGAAGTAATTAAAAAAGCATGGGGGCTTAAGAAAATTTTGCTGGATGGTGTCCATAGAATTACCTTCGACCATGACTTTTCCCCGGCTGTGGTGCAGCAATGGAGAGCAATGTATGCAACCAAAAAGGAATTGCAGGCACATAATTTGAAGGCTACAATAATTTGTCTGGCTAAATTAAAAATATGGCTCTGGGGCACTTCAAAAGGTTTTGACACATCAGGTGAAGCGAGACTTTACTTACAATAAAACAACTTGCTCCCTTCACAAAGAGGTAATGGAACCAGAGGCTGCGAGGGGAAAAACGTACTCACTAATTGCCGAGTAAATCTTCTATGTCTCCTGCCCACAAATGAAGTAAACAAGCTGAGGCTCTGAGGAACATAAGGGCGGTACTCCAGGAGTATGCATACCACCCCGATAGCCCAACTAAGCCAGCAACTCAGGTCTCTTAGGAATAAGGAGACATCACCTCTATGGCGAAGGGCGTTCTAGTACAGCGGCGTTTTCCTGGCATCCCAGCAGCACTTGTGGAGTCCTCCAACTTTTACGGTGACCTGTTTTGGGAAGAGATCATTCCTTTATTCTGTGTTTTTTCTTTGTGTTTGCTGAGTGTTCTGGCGGAGGCTGAGAGATGGGCGGCACCAGCATGGAGCCGTCTATGCAGCAGTGGCCTGATTTTTTTTACCCATGCGGCCTGGGCAGACAGCCTATCCCTCTTCTTAGCCTACATTACCCAGGCCCCTCAGCAATGACTGCCAGGGCAACCTATGATGCCATTGAGCCAGCGTCTCGATCTCCTGACACCAGACGTGCTCTGCTGTTTGCAACCCTCACTTTCCTTCCATTTGATCATGCTGGATGGTGAATCTGTTGTTTTGTTTTTTTTTTTCCTTTTCTGGGAGAATGACTTCCATGCATCTCTTTTTGTGGCCACATCATGGACATAGTGTCTTCCCCTGTGCCCGTGGAAGAGATCTACTGTCCGGATTGATTAAACTTATACTACTTATACCAGATCTCCATCGAAGTTGACATATACATTAATGGTCAGGGGATCAGAGGATTGTATTCATTTGTAAACCCCCATTCCGCCTCTTTTTTTTAATCCCTCTCCCCACTTCCTTTTTAGATCTAACAGAGCTGGTCCGCCTCAGAGGGTACAACCTTAGTCAATAATAATATGTATTTTTATGCTATGAGGGGACTTTGGGGCGTCACCCCAGAAGGGGAACCTAGCTGCATATGTGGTTTATACCTTTTTATGTGGTGTTTCTATGGCGGGGTTGACATGTTGGTATGACGAGGAAGGGATAGAAGTGGTAATAGACTTACTGCAATACAAGGGAGAGTGGGGATTACCTCCCTGGATGCACTTGCCTCCTTGTCCCCTCTCCCCTTATTATTCCTCCTTCCCCCCAGCCCTCATCATAGTAATTGTATTTACCTTTATATTTTATACATATCTAGGACCCCTTCCTAAGGGTTAAGTAAATACCCCTGGGATGCGGGCATCTTCTCTTTACCCCACTCTAATATTCTGGGAGTATGTGATGGCATCTGGTGATTTGACTTGTTCTTATCCCCTATTAGAGCTCTCAAACGATAGCACAGGGAGTGACCAGTTAACCAGAGAGGGGAGCCCCTCCGGTCCTGGACTCCTAACTGGAGCACTGAAACAGACTGCTCCCTACATGGAAGTCGTACTTGTTGGGACTTATTCTTCCTAATACTGTATTCAGTTTATCTACTAGTTTAATGTTGGGCCGTTGCCAGTTATATCAGTTCTTTCCTGTAGAATGTAATTGCGCAGCTTCATGTTTACAATTGAAATGTAGCCTTGCAGGGGTGGGGGGACCGGGGATATGGCTCCATTTGGAGTGACCGGGGGGAAGGAAAGGGCATGACATTATGGTCCTGGAATGTAAACGGTATTGCCACCCCCATTAAGAGACAAAGGCTCTTTAGGGATATAGGGAGAGCTAACCCCATGGTTTTGTTCCTTCAAGAGATGCATCTTAGCCAGGCAGAGCATGTTAAGTTAGGGGGCATAAGAGGTTACCAGTTGGTTGGGGCATCCTCACATAACAGGGGTAGAAGACGTGGGGTGGCAATCCTAGTACACTCCAGGATTACTTGATCGACTTTGAGGGTGGTCCAGGACCCAAAGGGATGTGTTATTATTGTGGTAGGAACTCTTGTAGGACAAACCTATACCCTAGTATCTTTGTACTTACCCCCGGGGACCTCGTGGTAGAAATTAAAAGATTTTTTAAGATACTAGATCAGAACACCCAGGGCTCTCTCATTATTGGCGGGGACCTGAACCTGATGGTTAACCCCTCTTTAGATACAGAACACCTGAATAGAAGCCAATACACCCCCCTTGGGAGACTTTGGAAAATTGAGACTTGCAAAAGAGACTTGTATGACACATTTAGAACTCTATATCCCAGTGCTAGGGAATTTTCAAGGTACCCCCAAAATGCCCAGTCTGCTGCCCAGTTAGACTATGCTTATGTCTCTAGGGACCTTATAGGATCTGTGTCTATGGTAACAACCTCTCCTACCCTGCTTTCTGACCATAGACCGCTGCAGGCTATCTTAGATTTAAATGTTGGTTCAGACTGTTCCCCATGGAGACTAAATGTTCTGCACCTTGCATCCCCTGAAGCTTGCAACTTTATGCGGCAGCAAATTCAAGATATCCTTGACCATAATGGCCGGGGACACATCCCAACAATATTGTGGGATACCATTAAAACCACTCTGAGGGGTGCACTAATGGAATGGGGGTCCAGGACAAAGAAGGATAGGGAACATAAAGAGAGGGAACTGGTGCAGGAATTGGACCACCTCCAGAAGCTCCCTAAGCATATGCAACCAATTTTCCATCAGCGGCTTCTCCACGTTAAAAGCCAGCATCAGGAGATACAAGACCAGAGATTCCTAGTCCAACTTTATTATCTCCATAGTTTAAATCACCAGGGGGGGTCCCTCCTCCATGAGGCATATTGCTGAAAAGTTCGAGGGCAGAGAATTCTCACCAGAATCTCTAAAATATGGTCTGTTACCCTGGGTGACTTGGTGAGCCTCCCCTCCCAGATACGTGTGGTCTTTCAGGACTACTACTCTCAGCTCTATCAGGCCTCTAACATTGCCAATCAAGAGGTGAGACAGACTTTTCTTCACTGGTTAGGGCTCCCGACTTTAACTAAGGAATGCCAAGCAAGCTTACACTCCCCATTCACCAAGGAGGAGTTAACCCAAGCCATTAAGAAAGGAAGAATCAGGAAGGCACCTGGCTTCAATGGCTACCCCATAGAGTTCTATCAAGCTTTTCGGGAGGAGCTTATACCCCATCTTCTTCAGGCCATGGTTTCGGTCCAGGAAGGGGGGATCCACCACCCTCTTGGAAGACCTCATTGCTGAACCTATCTCCAAACCTGGAAAGGACCACACTAGCCCAGTCTCATATCACCCAAACACGTTAGCCAACGTGGATTACAAGTTGTTCATGGCAATACTGGCACATAGGTTAGATGATATAATGCCCTTTATCGTACACCCTGATCAGATAAGATTTATTAAGCAGCACCAGGCAGTGGACGCTATTTGCTGGGCAGTGCCAGTACAACAACTGGCTACCCATTCCCTGGAGCCCACCCTGTTTCTTAGTCTGGATGCCCACCAGGCATTTGATGCGGTAGAGTGGGCTTTTCTGTGGGATGTCATGGATACTATGGGGTTCCCGCATCAATTCATACACCAGCTCAGGTCGATATATGACTCCTCAGAGACATACTGTAAAGTAATGGGAGGGATATCAGAGGTCATTCCAATCTGCTGAGGGATGAAGCAGGGGTGCCCGCTTTCACCCTATCTTTTTGCCATCTACATTGAGCCATTAGCACAAGCTATTCGGATGCACCCAGGTGTTAAGGGGGTTACCATCCATGGCACGCCACAGAAGATATCTCTATATGCAGATGACATATTGCTTACCCATATATTTCACTCCCTGAAGTTTGGACCCTCCTCTCCAGATTTAGGAAACTCTTGGGATATACCCTGAACCACAACAAAATAGAGACACTTCTGTGCAATTACTCCCCTTCCCAGGACCTAAAATCCAGATACCCATTTAAATGGTATCAACTTAAACTAAAATACAGTACTTGGGTATACACCTCACCAGATTTCCCTCACACCTGGACTTGGACAACTTTGAGAACCTCACACTCCAGTTAGAAAAACTGATTGGCAAATGGAAGCTGAAGGCGGTCCCCATGTAAGAGAGAGTGCTTCTGGTTCACCAGCAATTACTATCCCGTGTGCTTTACCCAATCCAAACCTTAGCTATACCCCCACCTAGCTGCAATATCCAGACACAGAACAGGCTCACCAGAAGACTCATTTGGGTGGACGGTCCCCCTAGGGTATCACTAAAACATCTGCAAGCCCCTAAAAACAGAAGAGGTCTTAATCTCCCCAATTTCGAGACATATGTTAAGGCTGTAATGCTTTGCATAGCTCTCCTCTGGTTTACAGCCCAGACCCATTCTACTTGGCTTGGGATTGAATCCATATCCTTAGGGGGATATCATTGACCCAGTCTTAATGGCTGGTATGCCCCCTCCCCGGCATCTTCCTGAGCTTACTCAAATAATATGGAAAGCATGGTGTAGACTTCTCCCCTACCTGATACCCTCTAGGTACACCTTTCAGTTTCGTACTCTTAGGAGTTTAGGTCCCACTGGGAATAGACAAATGACACAGGCTCTTAAGTTGTGGGAGAGGTTAGGGCTCAAATGTTTTTTTCAGTTCTTTAGGGATGAATTACTTGGGGAATTTTCTTACCTCCAAGGACTTTATAGAATCCCTAGGAACACATATTGAGAATATATCTCTATAAGCCAAATCATCGGTAGACTGACCCACCCTCAACATTCTCATACAGAAGAGATCCCCAAAGGCAGTCCTCTGGCAGCGGGAGAAACTGACTGCCCAGAAGTCTAACAAAACAGTGAGTGACTTGTACTAATTTCTTCATGGTATAGATTATCTAGTGGCTGACCAAATGGGAGAAGGAATATGGTCTCCCCTCCCACTGCAACAATGGGTGGTAAGCCTGGACATTATCCCGATGGTATGTAAATCCCCATGGTGGCGCCTATTTGCTTGGAAAGTCATAACTTATTACTTCCTGTACCCGGAGAAGACTGTGTGATGACACCTTCAACCAACTCCCTGCTGGAGGGGGTGTTGAAGTATGAGTCCTACTTTAGCGCACATACTCACCTTATGCCCGAATTAGCAGACTTCTGGGATCGGGTACTACGGGACATTGTTAAAATTTGTGGTGAATGGGAATGGATACAGCCACATATCTTCACCACCCTTTGCCCACTGACCCACCCGACTCCCTCCAAGTCTGAACTCCAGATGGTGTTGGTATGTTTTCCACCTACATTGAAAACTATTACCAGAAGATGGGGTCAGGCCGAGGTTCCTACACTACAGGAATGGTGAAAAATGGTTCAGGAATTCTCTGATGATGAAAGAGTTGCAGCAAAATATAACAGGGGTCAAAAAAAGTGGGATAATAGATGGACAAGGTGGTTGATACTCCAGGATCAACTGGACCCTATCTAGGCCCCTTTTTGTTCCCTGAATCATAGTAAGTCCAGGCAATGGCATAGGGATACTAAACTGGGACAGCCTTTTTACTCTCTTCGGTGAGACTATATGTGGATCTGCCCTCTCACTTCCCCCTTATGTCTCCTGGCCTGCTGTGTCCCCCACTGCATTCCCCACATTTAGCTGACCCCCTAATAAAACCTCTAAATAAGGTGTAGGGGCCACATAGGACACACAAGGTGTCATTTCAGCTGCGTAAAATAGGATAATTGACTTGTTCATAGTTGGATAGGTAAACTATTTCTTCCTCGTTAGCCTTATAGCTTATTTTTTATTGGAGGCTTTCACTTGTTATTACAATGTAGGGTTTGATAGGTTCACCCCTGGTGGATGAGGGGTAAAAGTGGATCTCATGGGGCCATTCATCTATGGCTTGTGAATGAAGGGCGGGATATTGGATAAACGAGAAAGACTCATAATTCTAGAGCTTGGCCCTAGACAGGAAGAGAAGGTATAGGATACTTTCATCCAGATACTTGTGATTTATATTGATAAACAATGGGAAGATATATTGGAATTTGTGATACTGAATGCTTTTCTCTGATATACATCTTGTTTATCTGTAACACTGTAATGCTGTATACTATGTAAACTGAAATATCTTCCTGAATAAAAAAAAAACAAATATAAAAAATATATATATATTAAAAAGTGTAGGTCCTAGCACTGATCCCTGAGGCACCGCACTGCTGACACTGCTCCAGTCTGAATAAACTCCCCTGATACAAACTCTTTGCCTATATTCATGTAACCATGACGTTATCCAGGCTACTATAATTTTGTTAGTGACCTTTTTCCAATAGTCTAGTTAACATTTTCTAATGTGGTACAGTGTTGAATGCTTTAGAGTAGTCCAGATAGGCCACATCCACTGGCATACCACAGGCCAATGCTTTGCTTATTAGTTTGAAGAAATGTGGCACAGACATTTTGGACAAGTAGGAAAAGCCTGATGTGCTTCAGTAGTAATTAGATTCAATTGTTAAAGTGAAAAAACTGTGTGCTGCCCCCCTCATGTGAAACCATGCCAACCACTGAGTTCATTTCAAGTAATAATTTATGGCACACCATGTACCAGCTCCATTTATAGAACTGTAGCTAAAAGATGCTCTACATCATATGCTTGAATACTACAAAGACAAATATTCTCCTAATAGAGGTAATTTAAACACTTTTTTAAACTTTTTTCTTCATCCCCCAGCTCCTGCAACAGCACCCCCCCCCCAGCCCTGTCACAGACCTACTCATGGACTTACTGGTTCTCCACCATTTGCCCAGGACCATGATAGTGGTGGATGGCCCACCATGTTGGTTGTGCATGGGCCTGTGGGGGTTGCATAATGGCAAACCAGGGCTTTTTCTTCCAGCTCCTGGTGTTCTCACCAAGGGTGCCACCATGCAACGACTTACATGTGTGTCATTGGCGTCTGGCAGCTCCTGCTTCCCTCTGTGGTAATCCCACGGTACTGTCCCTTCTACTCTGCCAGGTGTGGGGCAAGCTGAGGAATGCTATGTCCCCCCACCTTGAGGGAAGACAGCTGTGACTGTGATGCTCAATTTCTCCTCCCCTGCCAGCCCCCCACAACCAGCTGGAGTCCTCAAACTCAGGTCACCAGCATAGTAAGCGACAGTGATATTGTTGCACCATTAGGATCGCCTATTTTCAGATCTTCATAATTACTCATCACCTGCCAAGTCTAAACATTTCTAGAGGATTTTTCTTTTAAGTGTGGTTCATTGAACACTACTTAAAGACAGAACACATCCCTATACATTACAATGGGCCTTGTTGCTTTTCTGCAAATATTGTGTAAAATTTGCATAAGCTAGCAAAAACTCCCTATAGAGTGGGTGGTATTGGGTTATATCAGAACAACCAGGGGCATAATGAGGCCTGAAACTGCAGGAAGAGGCCATTATAGCCCCTGGAAGGTCCAGTATAGCCCAATATCACCCACCCTGGAGAGTATTATTGCACTTAGAAAATGGGGTACATGTGGCTTTTTTTTTGTCTATATTCTGTTTCTGACTCCTTGGGATCACAGCAAGGGAGGGTCCCTTATGCTGGCTGCCACTCCCCTCCCCTTCCCTCCACTGTGCATCGCTTTCCCGGGACCCCAGCAGTGAGGGCACCCTCACAGATTTCCCCCAACCCTGGCAAGGTCAGGAGAGGGGGATCAGTCCTCCCCCCAAAAGCACATTATCCTGTTTCCTCGCCAAGACTGCCTGGTGATGTGGTGGGTGGAGGTGTGGCCAGCAGGCATCAGGCACCCTTGCCATGCCCATCTATCTTCCTCTGCTTTTTCTCCCTTAACCCTCCCCAGGATCTTAGCAAACTTGGCTGTAGGTCCATGGAGGCGTGCATGCACGCCTGAACCAGTGGCCCTGCCCCACTCCCCCTGGCCTAGTGCCTGGCCCCCCTCCCATCTGTGTGGCACCACCACTGAGCCTCCACTCAGTGGCAGCCAAGCACCGGGAAGACTATCCTCCCCAATCTGGGAGAGGAGAGCTGCCTGATAGCTGCTCTATCCTGCTCCAAGCCCTCCCCATGGTAAACCCCCAATGCCCCGAGCTCATTCCCAAACTTGGGTCACTTTCATGGGAGAGATAAGGCACTAAGCACCTCAGCCATCTGTGCCACTGAGCTGGCCTAGTACATGTGGCTTTTATATGAACCATTTAAAAAAATGTAAAAATGCTTAGAAATCTATTGTAACTTGTTACACTTGCCTTTAATACTATGTGTTTTCTTTACTACTGTGTTAAACTGCCCCCTTTTCTGAAACTGTCACCCCCTCCCCCTGATGCTCACCTGTGGTCCATTTTATTTATTTATGTTTTATGTTGCATTGGGAGATGTACCACAGTCAAGAACAGAGTTGGAATGCAGCAGGAATGGGTTTAGGCTGCAGCGGGATGGCGACTGACAGGAGGCAGTGCAGTTAGGCATGGAAGTTTAGTGGCTGTGCTGCAGTCATATAAGGTGAGTTATATAAACAAAATAAAATAAGAATTTGCTTCTGTTTGGGTCCAGTGTGGGTTAAGCCGGGGCAAACTGGCAAGGAACATGATGACAACTCTATTGAGTAGTGCTGAACACGTGATGTGCTAACAATTTAAATATGAAAACTGTTTTTGTTTTTTTTTTCTTGGGGGGAAAAATGACCTAAACCTGACACACTGTGTGCCAGATTTGTATTCAGTTTGCCATTATGGTGTGTGTATGCCGGGGTGTGCTAGCTAAGTAGTTTGCTTGGTAATTAGCAGTTTGAATTTTGAATGTGTCCCAGGGATTTCAGTCAGTACTGGGGCAGTTGGCACAGGGATTTGTTTAGGTGGGCATTGTTGTCTCATAAATGCCCACCTAGACAAGTCTTTTAGCCAGTCAGAAGCCTCAAATTGTTCAACCCATTTCCTAATGAGAATTTATTGCATACCCAAGGTGTGGGATGCTACATAAATCCCAAGTGCAAAGTCCAAGGGGTTTATTAAAGCATCCTACACCAATGGTGTGCATTAAGTTTGAGTTTTGCACTCCCCCACCATGTGTTGTGTTATGTATTTGCTGGGGGATGTTTTTTTCTCCAACCAGATTTCTTTAAATAAATACTGTTTTTAACCAGTCTTATGTCTGTTTTTAATTTATTACAGCATGTAACAGTACACTTAAGAAAGTGAATAAACCATGGCATACTTTAGCAAAAGATGCATTTCACTGCTTTTGCAACTTTTTTAAATTGACAGATAACAGGTTGCTTTAACTGTCAGAATGGTCAGAATGGCAACGGCATCATTCATGCACTGAAATGGCAGCTACTGAAATCAGCAGAAAACAGTTAACTCTTATTATGGTGTACTATTTAGTACCAAAAAACAGGTTTAACAACTTTGTTGGGAAGTGTTTCAATTCATATTCAGAAGATTTTTTTAAGGTCCAGGTTGTCGTTGTCATGGTGATATGCAAATTAGGTTCTGAGATCAGTGTTCAGAATTGTAACTGTGTTCATTTTCATATTGCCATGAGAACTATCAACTGGACTTGAGCAAAATCTTGAGAATGTGGACTAAATACACTTCTCAGCAATGTTTTGATGGTTGTTTTTTGGTATTTGATCATCTCTGGGAAATGTGGTACTGTATATAATAGTGCCAGTTGATGGCACTTGTGAGAACCGCATGGGTGACTGAGCATGAGAGCGGGCTGAGCAAAAGCTGGCACACGTTCACTGGTATAATCCCCAGCTTATAAAAGGGAAATTATAACTAGCTGTTGCTATGAGAAAAATGCCCCACAGTTATTACATATCCTTAAAATGCTATTGTCCTTACAAACAAACATCAGAAAATCCTAAATCAAATAAATAAGCCATATCTGTATTGGAGGCAGTGTTGTCTAGTGGTTAGAGCACCAGACCAGAAATCTGGAGATCACTGCTTCAAACCTATCAAGAGGCAGATATTCATTGTCTGACCTTGGGCAAGTCACTTAAACTCTCAGTGCTCTGGTTCACTCAGCTGCAGAAATGGGTAGAATCAGGACCCTACTGGAAATGAGCTTTTGCATCTCAGCTTGAATATCCTGGGTAAATAAACTGTAATGAGAGATGGTTATTATTTTTTTGGCCACATAGTGCATTGACCTACTGAACTCTATGCATGTTTAGCAAAACTGCGACAGCGTCTGTAGCTGTGTCGGCTCTTTGATGAAGTACCTATTTTTTGGTGCTCCTATTTATCATTTCAAGGTCTGATACAATGGCACTCCTTGCAAGTTAACTTGTTGAAATGAATCGCTTGTATAACAGGTTTGCAATGTACAAAGCATGGCAAGGTTAATACATAGACTACTAAAGCACCCAAGGTGGAAAAGAACCCAAAATGAGCTGGAAAAACATTACAGCAAAACGAAAAATGTATTTGATATTTGCATAGCAGTGTATTCAAATGCATACATTTACCTGTAGCCTCTGCATGGGGATGATACCCAAAGCTTGATGTATATCAACACCATGTGTGTTGTGAGTGTCTACTCGGTAATGCATTTGCAAGCAAAAAAATGAAGGAAACACCAAGCATTCACATTTGTTGGGCTTCCAAATTCAGTCAGAGAAGTGGCTTAGCAATGTATATCGTGTAGGTGTTATCAGTTGCTACTATTTCTGTTCTCACAGTAATTAGTCTCTGCCATAGGATTGCAGTGTCATAACTAGCTCCTCATCTCCCTCTCTCATGGACATTTCGGGCAAAACAGCCTAGTAGGGACCATTATGATAGCTTACTTTAGAAATTAGAATAAAGTCCTCTAGCATGTAACACCATCAACTATCTGGAACTGCAGTGTATAACAAACATAAAGAGCACGATGCAACAATATGCAAGGTGGGTAAACTGATATGTCACTCAGACTTCTGAAAATGCATGCAGATTTAATTTGTTTAGTTTTTGGTAACTGGGTACATACACTGGGAAATAAATGCTTGTTTTCAGGAATAACCTGGGAAGAACAGCGCTAACAGCAAGAATATATTGGTAATGGTAACAAGAAATGTGACAAAGTCAGAGAACAGTCGCCTCATTACAAAGCTGGCTACAAAGTGAGCACTTCCTTTGGAAGAAAAATGATGGTGTGATGAGATTGTAAAAACTTAACTATTTGTGTACTCAACTGGTTCTAAATATGCTAAGTCTGGAAGCTGATTTCCAGTAAAAGCTATGCACTTAGCACTATAGTGGACTGCATAATCAAAACCTTTATTTCCTGACATGTCTTCCTACTGTAATTCAGCTTTAATTCAGGTCTAGTGTAATACCTGCAAGCCAATGTGGCACAGTAAATTATTTACAGCTTTCATAGAACACTTTAATAGTTGGTCAGTTGTTTTGTATGGGCCATAGCTTTTGATGCTGTCTTTCTGAATGCATTCCAAATGCCAAAAAACTACTTTTCATATGCCTTTTATGAGACAGAATTCAAGATCTTAATTTTCTAAGTATGTCCCTCTGTCACTGTCCATTCCCATAGTGACTTGCCTTTTGTCTTAAATGTGGACCAGACATCCTGTCTGGCATTACCAGCAACATTTGCACAAATGAAGCATAATTTCTTTAGTGTATGGTGGAATGTGATTGTGTATCGAGATCTATACACTGAAAAAAGTTGTTCTGCTGCAGTAGTGACATTCATCCTAATGCAGAATGACTTTTCATTCTGCATTAGCATGAATGTTACAATGCAAGTGACCTCATCAGTGCTGTTGATAGGTCTAGCATTGGAAAATGTTGAAGCGTTGTGCACGGGAGATGGCAGGCAGGCGAATGGCTGTGAAGTGCAGGTCACAGATGACAGAGACAGACCTGATCAAGAAAAAGTAAGCGGTTGTGTTGTTTTGGGACCATACAGTACATGGAATAGTGTATGATAGCCCAAATATACAACATCGCTCTTCTCACAGCTCATGGTTACTATGACATCAAAGGGACCTCTCGAGCTTCGCTCTCAAGGTCCTTGACATCATGGTAACCACTAGGTGTAAGAATAACATTGTTGTGTATGGGCTACCATACACTATCCAATATATTTTAAAACTCCTGGAGCCTTAGATATTGCTGGAAAAGACAATCACAAAGTGGTCATACCCATATGGTTTACAGTCCAGTGTGCCATGCATAACAGGGTTAAAAATCCTTCCCTGCATGGTTGAAACACTTCCATGCTGGTGAAGAGGTGAGGTCACCAAGCAAATAAACTACAGGTATAGTCACAAAGCATGGTGCCCTTCACACAGGTGGCCTCATTGTTTTGTGACACCCCTTGCCTGTAGAACCTCTATATCCAGGCAACAGAGAATATTGCAGAGTTGTGCCCAGCTTCAGAGAAGGTGGCAGAGACCAAGATTGTCATAGGATCCAATATAAATGATGTAGCAGCAGGGATTGAGGTTGGGGAGGTGGTTCCACTAAAAGCTGGTGACTGCAGAATGGGCGTGGGGTATGATTGGGCCACTGGACCACTATGGAGGGATAGCATACCACCACAATGATGTTTTGACAGTGAACACCACCACAGTAACAAATCTCGCCAGGTCGAGATTGGTCGCTGTGGTGGTCTGCTGTCTGCTGACACAGTGACTCCCAGTGTTGTGCCTCACCCCGTACCAACTTCGACTCAGAGTTTGTTATTTAGAGATGGGGGCTGTGGGGGGCACATCCCCCACAAAAAAAACTCTTCTTCCCGATGGGAACACTGCTGGCAGTTGGCATTGTTCCCATCAATGTCAGCGGTGTTGACAAAGACATTGTCGTTGTATTGACATGGAACCCTATGGATGGCAAGAACACTTCATGGAAAATTATAATTTCTGTGGCCTAGAAGCAGGTTAATGGTGAGGGGTGAGTGGGTGGGTGGTGAAAATACCACAGTGAAAGGGTTCCTTTCCATGTGTTCTGGCCATAGCACAGTGCCAGGCAACTGGTGCTATGTCACGGCCAGAACTCCATGGGTGTCACAAGCCAATATGTCACCTCTAACATCTGGTCAAGGGATTCACATTGTGAATTAGATCTTGTGGAGACTCCTCCCCTTGACTAAGTCTGGCCTTTGTGCATGGCTCTTTTTGGAGGTATCACTACAGGAAGTCTCTCTGCACCCAATATTTGTACCACCATGAACTCTGACAAAGTATTGAGTTCCTTCAATATAAAGCATTGCAATAGATGATTACCCCACATTTCTGGTGGTTTCTGAAAGCTGTTCTTCACATAAAACAATACAGAATTACTTTTTTTGGAACATAGAACCATGCAGAATTACTTGCAATTAGAACACTGGGTTTCCATGGAAACAAGTAAAATACCTTATAAGTAATCACCTTGTTTCATCAACTTGAGAACATGACAACAACTGTCCTGCTGGGTATTCCATGGTATTGGCAGTGCACCACCCCCCCCAACACTGTTCAGAACTAAGAGTGTTGAATTGTTTTACTTCACTTTTACTATTCATAGTAATTTGCAAGTTCCCATTCATTTGGACAGTGGTTGGCTGAAGTGGTAAGCGGAGGGTCTATGCTGGTCACTGTCCCTCATTGCACTGCAAAGTATCCTCTTCTTGGGTGGAATGGAGGTAGAAGTTTGGCTGGGTGCTGAGCAGGTGGGGGAAGGTGTATAATTGCCTATGTTTTCAAGGGCCAGAGGGAAGAGGGCAGGATTGTGTGCTTCTGGTCAGGTGGGGGAAGGATGGTTTTCTTGCTGATTTTGCTAGGGCTAGGATAGGAGGGTGGGATAGAGTGCAGCTGCTGAGCTAGTGAGGGAAAGGGGCTAATGATGACTAGTCAGGGCTGAGGGAGGTATGTGAGATAGTGTTATATGACAGGGTTGGAGAAAGGAACATTCTTTTTTTAATTTTTTTTTTTTATTTCTAAACTTAAAAAAAAACAGTAAAGTGTAATTTTCCTGGCAAGGTGCCACTTTACCAGGTGATGTGGAAGAAGTACCAGTTTGTCTAGTCTTTACTTGGTTACCAAGGTCACTTTGTTATGTATGACACTAATCGGTAAAATCCCTTTCACTCACTCAGCCTCACTCATAAAGTTAATTGCAACTGACAGCATAAAATATAGTCAGATGGTGAAAGTGTGGATGAGGTGATGGTAGGGGAGGGTCTAGGTACAAGTGACCACAAAACAGTAAGTTCCAGGGTGAAAGTGGGGAGGGAGGGAGACAAACTAGACCAGCACAAGAGTTTTGGACTTCAGAAAAGCAGACTTTATGAAAATTAGAAGGGTATTTGGGGAGGAGATAAAGGGGAAGATGAATATAGAGAGGGCAGAAGAGCTATGGGAAGCTATCAAGCAAGGGATACTGAAGGCCACAGAAATTTGCATAAGAAAAAGAAGTAAAAACAAAAAAAGGATATCACTTTGGTTTACAAGAGAGGTGGCAGGGGCAATCAGGGAAAGGAAGAGGGCCTTCTACAAGTACAAGAAGACACAGAGTAAACAGGATAGAGAGGCTTACAGAGAGCAGCTGAAAGTAGTGAGTTGGAAGATAAGGAAGGCCAAAGCTGACATGTAGGAGAAAATTGCAAGGCAGGCCAAAGGGAGGATAAGACTTTTTTCAGGTATGTAGGGGAAAGGTAGAAGGCAAAGCAGGGGATAGTTGGATTGAATGGGGAAGGAGGTAAGGTACTGGAGGGTGACTGAGAAAGCAGAGGTACTAAATAGTTACTTCTGCTCGGTATTCATGGAAGAATGGGTGGGTAAAGGAACGGTACTGAAAGGGAGTGTCGGTAAAATCAAAAAGATGGAGCCTGTCGAGTTCAGCTAGGATAGGGTTAGGGAGGAGCTGGATAGGTTGACGGTAGACAAGACAATGGGGCTGGATGGTCTACACCCGAGGATACTCAAGAAACTGAGGGAGGAGCTGATGGCTCCTCTGACAAGGTTATTTAACTTATCCCTAGATACAGGGTGTGTGCCAGAGGGTTGGAAAAGGGTGGATGTGGTGCCCCTGCTCAAGGGGGGGTAGCAGGGAGGAGGTGGAGAACTATCACCCAGTCAGCCTCACCTCAATAGTAAGAAAGGTGATGGAGGTAGTAATAAAAGAAAGGGTGGTGGACTACTTGGAAAACAGGGGCTTGCTAGACAATAGACAACATGGCTTCACAAAAAGGAAGTCATACCAGACTAACCTGATTGAGTTCTTCAATTGGGTGATGCAGGTAGTTGACCAAGGAGGGGCAGTGGACATGGCCTATCTTGACTTCAAAAAAGCCTTCGACACCATCCCTCAGAGAAGGCAGATAAACAAACTCTAAAGTTTAGGGGTGGGACAGAAAATAACTAGGTAGATGGAAAACTGGCTGATGGGTAGAAGCCAGAGAGTGGCGATCAATGGAGTATATTCTGGGGTGGGAAAGGCGATGAGTGGGGCACCACAGGGATTGGTCCCGGAACCCCTCCTTTTTAATGTGTACATTAGTGACATAGCGGAAGAGCAGGAGGAGTGGGTGTGCCTATTTGTGGATGATATGAAAATCTGCAATAGGGTGGATACCCCAGGGGGATGGGGGCCGTGAGGCAGGACCTAAAGACTCTGGAAAGGTAGTCAGACATGTGGAAGCTGCATTTCAATGCCAAAAAGTGTTTGGTAAAGCACATGGGATGTAAAAACCCATGAGCCACTTACACACTAAGGGGAGAGGAAATAAAGGCAACAGAGCAGGAAAAAGATCTGGTGATACTGATATCAAGCAACCTGAAGGTAGGAAACTGGTGCAGTAAGGCAGTGGGGAATGCTAATGGTATGTTGGCATGCATAGGGAGTGGTATAACCAGCAGAAGAAGGGAGGTAATCATGTCTCTTTATAAGGCCATGGTCTGGCCACACCTGGAGTATGGGATTCAGTTCTGGAGACCACATTTGCGAAAGAACATTAATGGGATTGAGAGGGTCCAGCTCAGGGCCACCAAGATGGTGCAAGGCATGCAAGGTAAGTCATATAAGCAGACGATGAGGGAATTGGATCTATACTCACTGGAGACAAGAAGGGAGAGGGGGGACATGATCAAAACATTTAAATACATAAAAAGGATTAACAAGGCTAAGGGGGTACTTATTCAAAAGAAAGGAGGTGGCTAGAAAAAGAGGGCATAGTCTAAGACTAGAAGGTGGAAGATATAAGGGGAATGTGAGGGGGCATTTCTTCACAGAGAGAGTGGTAGAAGCCTGGAACAGTCTACTAGAGGAGGTGGTGGGGGAGGAAATGGTGGAGGGATTCAAGAGGGCAAGGGACAGACACATGGGGTTGATAAAGGGAGGAAGGGGAAGGCTGGTGCTATTGGAGTTGGGTAAATGGGGGGGCAGACTAGATGGGCCACTTGGGTCCTTTTCTGCTGTCAGATTTCTATGGTTCTCTGTTTCTATGAATATCATACATATACACAATTTATTGAAGTTCAAGTGCAAGATAAATATACATCATGAGATAAGACACAAAAGGGTACTTCAAGGAGATATACCACAAAAGGATGCCACACCTACCATTTCACAACCAAGGTCACTTTCTCACTTTGTTATAGTGACCTTAGTTGTGAAACCTTAGGTGTGATGTCTTTTGGGGGTTATTCTCCCTGAACCACTCCTTTTTGCCGTACCTCACAGATGTATATTTGTCTTCCATTTGCGCTTTTATAAATTGTTTGTATGGCATAATACTTTATGCAGTGAGTTACAATTAACTGTGAGTGAGATTGAGTAAGAGTAAGTGCCTAGAAAACTGTTGTACTGTTTATCTCTGATTTATCCCTGGACCCACGAAGACCATGTACCAAACGTTTTCCAGTTCATAAATTCCTATTTAGGACTTCCAGAAGGTTTGACGTTTGAATACATTTTGCGTTTGTAAAATGGGAAAACAGTGTATTATAAAAAATGAAAAACCTTTAACTGAAACATAGGATTGTTAGTATGCCTTGGGATTCTAGTGACATGATAATACCATTCAAGTTTTACACTCATGGTTCTGTGACATCAACAGAATGCTCAGCATCCTTTTTTATCATTTATAATTTATTAAAATTCACACTTTACATAGTAAACAAGGAAAACCTTTCAATAGTATTCTATATTAGCATTAATAATACTACCTCTATAGAGCACTGGTGAGGACCCCATATGGGGAATTGTACTCAGTTTTGGAGCCCTCACCTTAGAAGAGAAAGGCTGGAGACAGTGCAAGTAACCAAAATGATTCAGGGGCAACAGGGCAGATCCTTTGAGGATCAAATTAGAGCACTGAACTTGTACTCACTCGATGCCAGACGGGAGAGGAGGATCATGATAGAGACCTTCAAATTCCTGAACGGAACAAGCAAGGTAAACTGTGAGGAACTGAACTATTTAACAGGAATGGTGGATCAAAAACAAGGGAACATGAATGTAAGCTCTTGGAGTGGGGGAGATTCAGGAGGAATGCAAGAAAATTTTACTCTAATGAGATAGTGGCTGAGCCATGGAACAACCTACCAGCAGAGGTGGTGGGTGCAAAAAACATGAATGGGTTCAAGCACTGCTGGGACAGAGTAAAATGCTTAATAGTTACTCTGGGGGGTATCAGTAAGGCAGGAAGTGAGGAGGTGGGGAGAAGAGGGTGAAAACCCTATCTGGACAATGGCACAGTGTCATAATGTTGCAGTCAAATCCGTGCAAATCAACATTGCATGCAGCAAAATATTGGGGCTACAACACGCTGACACAACCACAGCACACACCAGGAAAATATCTTGCAGACTAATTATAATCAACTCCGGGGGGTCATGGACATTGGGGGAAGAAACAAAACAGGCCAGGAACTTTTTCTGTTTTTAAAAAAAAGCCACAGCAGAGTGGGACCTGGGGAAAACCAAACCGTAGCCCCAGGTCCTTGATGGCGCTGGAGGCAGGTGCTTTAGCCATTCCACCACAGGAGTGGCTTAGCCAAGCATCACCCCGGTGGCATCCTTCAGCCTTTCTACTGGCAGGCTACAGCAACAGGGGTAGCAGTTCTTATCACACACTGAAAAAAAACCTGTCGCTGTACAATCATTAACACTTCTTACAGTGCTGTATTTCTTACATGGTTCTGTCCATGCTATATTGACCCAGTACCCTGGATAATAGGTCACTAGGTAGAGTAGGGTAGATCTGGGTAGACAGAATGGACCAATGGGCTTTTTCTACCATTGTCTATGTTCCTATGTTTCTATTACTCTGAGATGCCAAGCCCTTATATATCAAACATAATAATAATAATAATTAAGAATACACAATATTTCATAAACATTTAAAACTGAATGTGCTTTTGTACTCTATCTAAAAAAAGGGGAAAACCCAGAAAATGGAGAGATGCAGGAAGACAATGTAAACTTAATAAATAAAAAAGAATGAAGGAAAGAAGTGGTTAATCGTCTGCTTGGCTGAATTCTGTAATTGCAATAATAAAGAAGATAATAATGGTCATTGCCAACAGCAATTGAAGAGATTTACACCACTCATATGCGTGATAAAAAAAGTCAGACAACAGAGAGAAAACTTCATATGGTTATTACAGTGTGAAAAAAAATCAAAATTGAGCAAAATAGGATTCCCAAACCACTTTGCAGTTAAAATCAGTGAAAAAGCTACCACCAGAAAACAAGTCTCAAAAGTAAGCATCTCTATACTTATTTACAACAAGCATTTGTCAATGCCGAACGTTCGCTTGCAGGTATTTGCAGTGTTGTTTGGCATGTATGGTGCTTTACCCTAATGCCCTGTGTGATTGCTGGTATTTGCACAATAAATTGTCAGCATGATCTTTTTGTTACCCCCATTGTGCGCTACATAGGCGGAAACACGTTTTGGGTAGGATGTGAAAAATGACAGCTGTACTGCTCATAAGGAAGTGTGGTAAAGTGCCAATGTTGAAAATCTGGAGTGGAAATATTGAAAATTCGCCAAACCTATGGAGCGCAGTAGGAACTGTGCAACATGCACCTCTCGAAACAGTCATTTTTAGGAATTTTTTCACCAAATTTTCAACATTGCCATTTTAAAACCTCTGCTAATGAACAGTGTCACTGTGATTTTCTTACTGTGTCCCATACATTGATTTCGCACACCGACTGCGCCATTGTGCACTACATGGGGGAAAAGACATTTTGGGCAGGATGTGAAAAATGACAGCTGTACTGCTCATAAGGAGGTGTGTTAAAATGGCAATGTTGAAAATCTGGAGTGAAAATATTGGAAATTCGCAAACTTACGAGCGTGAGGAACTGCGCAATGCAGACTCATAAAACAGTCATTTTTAGGAATTTTTTCACCAAATTTTCAGCACAGCCATTTTAAGACCTCTGCTCATGATCAGTGTCACTGTGATTTTCTTAATGTGTCCCATACATTGAGTTCACACACTGACTGCGCCATTGTGCGCTACATGGGCAGAAACACATTTTGGGCAGGATGTGAAAAATGGCAGCTGTACTGCTCATGAGGAGGTGTGGTAAATGGCAATGTTGAAATCTGGAGTGCAAAATTATAAACGTACAAGCTTGCATAGGAACCGCTAAATTCCACACCTGTAAAACAGTCATTTTTAGGATTTTTTTTCACCAAATTTTCAACATAGCCATTTTAAGACCTCTGCTCATAAACAGTGTCACTGTGATTTTCTTAATGTGTTCCATACATTGATTTCGCACACCGACTGCGCCATTGTGCGCTACATGAGCAGAAACACATTTTGGGTGAGATGTGAAAAATGACAGCTATACAACTCATAAGAAGGTGTGATAAAATGGCAATGTTGAAAATCTGGAGTGAAAATATTGAAAATTTACGAACTTACGAGCCCGCGTAGGAACTGCGCAATGCATTAACTAAAACAGTCATTTTGAATTTTGCACCAGATTAAATGGTTTTGGATCTCTTCTCATGATGATGTCACTGTCGTGGTGTTGATTCCTGACGGGTGATTTCGCAGCAGTGACCGTGCAGTGCCTGTGAAATCACCCTTCGGGCCTGAATAACGCCATGACAGTGACATCATTCATGAGAAGAGGTCCCAAAACCCCATGTTGAAAATTTGGTGCAAAATTCCAAAATGACTGAGATATGCAAAGTTGAAACCCCTATGTAGCCCATTATATAGCTTACCGGCATTTCCTCAGTTCATGGGTCGGCTTTGAAGAGTGCAGACGTGTTCCCGGTCCACAGAAGATTGTCGCGACGAGCACGGAGGCATGGGGTGGGGGGTGGGAGGCTGGTGTGCAGTGGGTGGGTGCAGGCTGTGGGAGGGGAGTTGGGAGACGAGCCAGGACCGCTTTTGTTTTACAGAGAAAAAAAGACGACGTGGACGCTTGCCACACTGGGGTGGGCTCCCAGCGTGGCAGAAGATGTGTGGGGCGAGGAGCCGACGGGATTGGGCACCCGCGGCAAACTGCACGGGGCCGAGGAGCCGACAGGGATTGGGCACCCCTGCCAGCAAAATAACGAACGGTTTGCCACGCTGGGGTGGGCTCTCAGCGGGCAGCAGGATGACTTGGGGGCTGTGGAGCCGATGGGGAATTGGGCACCCCGCCGGCCAAACAAACAACGCTTGCCATGCTGGGGTGGGCTCCCAGCGTGGCAGGAAAGCTTTGGGGGGGCGGCGTGACGTGCGCGGGGTGGGAGCGCATGACAGAGGGGATGGCGGCAGTGCTCAGTATGGCAGCGGTGTTTTCCTTTGAAGCAGAAGAACACTGCTGTCATACTGAGCTCCTGCACCCATTGGTGCAGGACCACCACGCCTGCTCAAGGGAGCAGTGCATCGGATGGCAGAGGCACACCTCCAAGTGTGCTACTCTCCCAAAACGTTCCTTGCAAATGCGAGCAAGCGAACATAAAAATGCATTCTCAAGTGCCTGAGCAAAAAGATACTCACTGGATAATGAAAAGTCCAGAGAATCTAATAGAGTCTGAACTAGCATCCTGTATTTGTATTTGATGGCCCTTGAACGACTCACTGACTTGATTGGGTTCACAATATATGCATATAGTGTTTTTCCAAACCATTTTACTTTTGCAAAAATATGGGACAGTAAATTTGGCCCTGAGTTCTTTCAAGTCAGCCACACAGGAGAGAACTCACCGGTGCCTTACTTGGGTAGATGGGCAAATATCCTGATAAATGTAAACTTTCTTTTCCTAAAGAGAAGACCAGCCCTGGATCTCACAACTTTTAAAATCAAGTCTTGGTCCACCTCTATAGCAAGAGTCCTGTTCCCACTCACATCCCCCATAGTGTCCCACTGCCTGCTAGTGACACCGGTCCACGTCAGAGGGTACACCCTGATAGCAGAAAGGGATCCAGTAAGCCCACACTAAGGGAATGAGTCATCAGTTAGACCAACAGCTTCTACAGTGTGAAAATTTTAAAAAATGTCCCAAGTTATGTTTCTTTTTTCCTCAAGGACAGGGAAGCCAATTAGCCTTAGACTACTTCTGCATGTGCATTTTTTTTTTCCAAAGTATTCCATTCACCATGCAGTGGTGAACAAATCCTTATAGAGATTTTCTGAGAGAGCCTTTTGGGAGTAAATCCTATTGTTTATTTTGGTTAGTTTTTGATAATTATCCCCTTCCACAGCTTCCAACCTGACAAGACTTGTCTCAAGCATTTCCATTCAAGTAGCCACAAGAAGTATGTTTTTATCAGAGGAAATAAATGCTTCAGTTAGTTTCTGGTAGCTAGCATTTATGTTACTAAAATAAGTAATTTCTCTCTGGAATCTTTGTATAAAATGTTTATATAAGAGCCAGTCTGAGCAGATGCCATGTCCATTATCTTAGTAGTCCCCATACCCCTTCCCCTGGAAGAATACGCACACAGGTCTTGGAGAAATGGCCACAGCCATATGTTCATTAAATGTAATTTACACTAATGGAGTAGCATGAACACCTGGGAAATCTCATCAGTCACCTTGGGTTCCCGCACCCCTTCAGTGAATGGCCATACCTCTTGTGCAGGCCAACAGAATGATGTACCTCCTGAGTTGGTACTGAAGCCCAGAAATGTGGAGGTTATGTGGCCAGGTGAAAAGCAACGTCCCCCATCTGGGGTCACCACATCTGTAGGCAAGCCCAGTTAAATTGGACCATGACTTCCCCAACCAGAGTCCAGGTTTTGCAGTCCCATTGACCTCATGCCAATCAGAGAAGATGAGACCTTGGTAACAATTTGACTCATCTCCCCTTTTCCCCTTGTATCAATGGTCAGAGAGACTCCTAAGCCACTATCTTACATGACTCCAACAATATGTGATCTACTGTATGTTACCCTATCATTTTATCCCTTTGGACAAGGTGAGAAACCTAGAAAAAAAACTCTGAGGGAAAACCTAGAAAACTTACTCCATGACCTCAAATGTAGTCACTCATATTGGGTCAACAGGCTCCCTGCTCTATCCTGGCTGACTCTAACCCTACTTTTACGAGGGTGGGTGGGTGGGAGACATGAAATGAGGTGGAGCTGTTGGCATCACCTTTTTAACTTCTCACTCTCTGCCCCTCCAGTTGCCCCACACACTGTGGTCAGCTCCAATGGTTCCTCCCCCAGAGGTGGTGCCAGGGCTAAGCCCCCAACTTTGAGGGCATAACCCTACCTGCCTGACTACAGGTTGCAGGGGAGGGAACACAGACAAGGAGGTGTCTGCTGCAGTGCTTTGGCAGACTTTGTTTTCTGCCCTAAGTACTGGCTACACCTGGAGAGGACTCACAGAGGAAATGGACAATCAGACCTTTTCTAGAAGGATTGCCTTCGAGTGAAGAAATGCTTATATGCATTCTCTTCTTAGATTTCTCTTTCTTAGGAGTTTAGGAGGGGACCTTGCTTATCTTTACAACAGGTAAATCAGATTTATTGTGAAGCAGTCTGATGTAAGAAGCTTCTCAAACATGCCTTTGGACCTGGTGAGCCATCTTTCAATCCGTCTCATATTATAAAAAATAAATTCAAGTGACATCATAACATCACTTGAGCATCACTCTCATTGTTCTGTGATATCACAAGAATGCCATGGTATCATAACCCTGTTCTTCACAGTTAAAGATTAATTATTCTACATTTTTGGTTGCTTACGGTGAAAGAAAAAGGTGTGTTAAATCCATTATAGAGTTAAACTATAAATAAGAAATTATCTGATATAAACTTAGGCAATGGAAAAAGTATAATTCTAGCACGTCCTTCTACAGCTTGCTAATGAGAAACTGCACATTTTAATGCTTTTGCACAGTAATTGTGAACAAAGGTTAACAATCATACTCATTTACTTACAAACTATAAATGGTACTGGATTGTAATTAAGCAGAATGCTGTTGACATACAGCAGTGTTAATAGCAATAAATCCATTTACATAAATCATGCAAACCTGTCCATTTATTGCCCTAGGAGTCCAGAAAAATTTACACCACTGATAAAAATGTTCTTTAACAGCAAAAACAGGTACTATATCTTATTTTTCTTTATATATAGTATAAAGCCAAGTACAATCGCACTGAAGTACCTTGTAATGAAATACCCTTTGATGAATTACTCCAAAAGTATGCTAGAGCTATAGATGGTAATGAGGTTTTACATTGAATATTTCTAGGTTTTTTTCTGTGTTTTTGCATTGAATATTTCTAGGTTTTTTTCTGATAACACTAACATAATAAACTAAATTATGGTGGTAAAACTTAAGTATTAAGGCCATTATTATAGATGGAGTAGAACACCTAGGGCTTGCTTAACTCTTTATTGGAGATATTTGGCATTCTATAAAGTCAAAACTTTCTAATAAAGGAAGCAGAAGTATTTGACTCGTGAAAGGGGACAAGAAAAGTAACTGACTTCCTGTTATGGAGACTTGGATTGATAAATGTATTTATTTGTTTATTTATTTGTTCACTGGGTAGTTGCACTGGTCCCAAGTACATTTTTTAGGCAAGACCCAAGTCGTGAAGTTGGTACACAACAGTATAGTAGGACTGCAGCACACACACTTCAAAAGTCATAAACAAAGGTAACAAATAGAACATCTACACAAAAGCACATTTTTTCAGAATAAAACAATGTTAACTTCCAAAACTTTGTCTCCTTTAGAATATGTTTTATGAAAATTTGAAACCTAGGAATTGAGTATTTTAACTTATAGAGCTGATGATGTTCTTGGGAAGACTTTGAGAAACAATATTCAGACACAATGCAGCTTATATTTCATTTATCTTTTAAGGATTTTTCATATCTATTATTAATGAGGAAATGTAACAAAAATGGGATCTTTATCCCTTAGAGTTCATCTGTCCCAGCGCTCATTCCCTATGTGAAGTCAAAAACTTCTGATGTTGCCTCACATACTGTTGCCATGGGAATGGCTCTGATATCACAAGCACACAGACGTAATGTGAAATATATGCTCAGAAGTAATATGAAATACAGTATATGCTGAATTGTGTCTAAATATTATACTTTTCATAATTTTCCTGGTTGTGCCAGCTGCTCATTGAAACAACAGGGGTGGTGACTTCTAAATTTGAACCTATAGGCATTTTTACCTCCACCCACCCAAAACTGAACAAGGTCTGAAGACATTGATTTATACATTCTGGTATGGAATATTAACAAGACTATGTATGGCTGAAGCCCATCTTTAAAGAGCTAGTAGTACCAAAAAATAGTAGGCAGACAATGTTATTAATTTTAAAGGAAGTCAGTTCTTACTTTTTATTTCTGTAGTATTTTGCCTTTTCCATTTGCTCATTAGAATGTTTTGTACCTAATTGTATTAGATGTGATGTGAAGATCAATACTTTACCTGGTAGCTACACATACCTACTGTATCTACAGTAGTTCTGTTCCTCCTCATACCTCATCAGAATCATAACCTCATGAGATGTGACATCACTAGTAACCAATCTGGCTGTTGTTGAGTGTATCTTCCTGTAAAGTTATCACTGTTAGTAAGGGTGTAATGCTGAAGATACATGAAAAGGAATAGAACTAGATATGTCAGCCTCCCAGCAGGATGTTCCACACACCATAACCAATACTGCCAGGTAGAAAATCTTCTCATTAGCCAAAATGAAAAGAGAAAAGTACATCAGACATACAGTAAAATGTATTAGTTGACTACTTAAAAAAAAATATTAAATTCAAGCAGCTACTATCAATCCTCCTGAGTCAGACAAGAAATTTTTAACCAAAACTTGAACTTTGCCCTTCATTGAACACAGAGGCCCAGATATTCAGAGCAGTTGTGCATGGCACAACTGAGTTGCACCCGCGCAAGTGCAGTATTGTGCCAAGGAGCCATACTCAGCGGGAGCCAGTGCACAGTGCAAAATCCATTGCGCCAATGCGCAGCTATAATGAATGCAGGTGCAAGAGCATGGGGCGTTCCCATGAATATCCAGCACAGTGGCATATTCAACAGTGAAACCATCACACAAGTGTGGAGCAAATTGAAGTCGCTCCAAGCAGACTTGTTCCTAGTAAAACAGGGCGCAAGCACACAGACAGCAGTTGCGTCAAGGGTGGGAGTGAGAAGGAGAGATACAGGGAGACAGGCAAACAGACACATGACCAGACATAGAGGGAGGGTGACAGAGAGGTGGCATGGGAGAGGGAGAGAGGGGCAGAGTGAGAGAAGGACATGCACACACACAGACACAAAGCCCATGTACCAGGGTGGCACACAGCCAGCAGCCAACTACCCAGGGGGGTGGTGGACCACAGGGATATGGAGAGCACACCCACCCTGATAGGGGCAGTGATGAGGGGTATGAGGTGGCAGGAGGAACAGCTACGTGGCCAATGAAGGGCCCGGCAGTGGCATGCCCAACACAGGTGGAACTGTGCCCGCAGCACCACTGGGAATCAGAGTGACACCAAGATCATGGGCTGGCACCACCTGAACAGGGCCATGCTGAGGCAGCCCTGCAAGCCATGCAGCATGGAGCTGCAGGCACCCACTTGATGTTCCACACCATTACCTTGGTGATGACGGTGACCGCCGGAATGTGCCTGTCCGCCATTGGCACTGGCCAAGGACCAACAGGGGACACCACGGGCAGCACCCAGGTGGCCATGGCTTGCCGCCTCACACAGGTCCCCACGGCTGTGCTGTCATGTGTTGTGAAATGCAACCATCATCCCAGCACACAGGCAGAGCATACAGCACCGATGCAGGGCAGCCACAGGGTGGCAGACATGTCTAGCATGTGTGGGGCCTGTGCCTGCACCCACATGGGCAGCCACATGCCACCTAGCCCTGTGGAACTGGTGCATATCAACAGGAAAGGGTGCCCAAGCATCACCCACCAAGTGGTGTGCGATGCCACGGTGCACTCACCAATGCCTGCACCACACACCCAGCACAGCCCTGTGCCATGCCATGGATGTGAACAGGGGGATGACGCCACAGTGGGTCTGTGTGGCATGGGCAGGGTGCAATGGGCGGTGCAGTCCTGGGGGTGGGGGTGCGTATGGGGTGCATGGTGGTGTGGGTGCTAGGGACAGGCAAAGGGCACAGCACAGCATAGCACAGGGCTAACCATGGCATGGTCCACACAGGTGACAGTGCATACCTACTGAGGCCCTGGCAGCATCACCCTGGTCCATCCCGCCCTGCAGTGCTGTCCGCCCCCACTGTGCTGCTGCAGAATCCACCATCCCTGTCAAGGTTGCAATACTGGTACATGGCCTGTGTTGTTTGGTGGTGCTTCTGTGGCACAACACATGCAAATGAGGTTGGGCGCAATGGTAATGATATGCTATTGCACCCCACTGCGCCACGCATTGGCTGATGAGCTCATTTGCATGCGGTGGCTGAATATCAGGATATTGCACCATGCACAATGGTGTTTCACCAGAGCAAGCAGCGGTGCAATGGCCATGAATGCGTGTGCTCTGACCTGCAGTGCACATGCGCAATGCGCTGCCAAGGTGTCAATCATGCAGGCTGCACAACCAGCATGATGTATCGGCACAGCACAGGCTGCGCAGGGCCAGCAACTTGCACTTTGCGCATGATGGCGTGTTTCCTATCGCTCACGAGCACTGTGGGTGGGCATGGGTCCTTGGGCCATTGCACTCGGAACCTGCCCTGACCCTTGCTATAGATGTCCAGCTGCCAGTGCGGACACCACCACATCAGATGCTGGGCCAGCCCATGTGGCAGACCTTGCTCATGGTCCTGGGCATACTTGGGGTGGTGGCAGCCCTGCAGGGCATGCTGGCAGTGGAGGGAGGTGAGGGATGGCATGCCAGGGTGGTCAGCCAGGGCCATCAATAGGGTTTCCCCTGTGTCTCCTGTTACCCCTGTTAGGCCTTTCCCTATGGTCCCCCCTCCCACCGCACAGTCCCTGTTCCCTGTCCCCCTCCCTCACTGTCCCCTCCCATCCCCAGAGCCCACTGTTCCTGTACATGGTTGTTCCATACATATATCTTGTCTGGCATACCTGCTTGTGTCTGTGTCTGCTTTGCAGGTGGCATGAGGCACCATGCTGCAGTGGCCCAGTGTCTGTCTGTGTTGTATGCATGTGGGGCCATGTGCCGCGCTTCCGTGGTTCCCAGCTGTGTGCTGTGGTCAGTCCCACTGTGGTTGTGTCCATCCCCTGGGTCAGTAGCTATGCATTGGGGTGCCCATGGGGCAGCAGTCTGGGGTGTGTGGTAGATGTGTGCATGGTGGTGGTTCACAGCCATGATCATTGGTCGGGTACTGTTTGTGCACTGTGTTGGGGTCCTCTGCCTGGCGTTGTGTAGCCTGTCCCATGTGGTACACCACGCTGCCTGCCACCTGGGCTGTACAGTGCCCACTGTGTGGGCTCCCTGTGTGCCTGTGTGGCATGTGTGTGCTTGGCTGCATGGTCCTGGGTATGGCCTGCTCTGGTCTCGGGGGGTGGGGCATGGCCAGCTGCCTGCCGGGGGGGCCCCCTTGGTGGCCCTCCATTGGCCGTTGGCACCTCCTGTCACCTGCTGTCCATGCCACTGTTGTGTTCCAGGGTCCAGTGTCAGGGTGCCTGTGTATGGTCTGCTGTGTCCTGCCGGTGGAGGCCTCCTGTGGCCTGTCATTGTTCTGTCATGGCCCTGTCCCTGGGTCTGTTCTCTGTGCCCTGCCCCCCCCCATTGCCTGCTGCTCTGCTGCCAAAGGTGTGCTGGAGCATCTCTGTGTGCTCCATGGTGCACCTCTGTTTGCGCCATGGTGCAAACCTGTTTGCACCATGGTGCAACTCTGCCATATTCAGCCGTGTTGTGCTGGCACAGGTCAGCCTGCACAACCTCTTAATATGGCTCCAGTAGCGCCATGGTGCATCGGATTCGCGCTCTGCCGAACTTGCGCAGGGCTTTGGTGCATTTCTGAATATCTGGGCCAGAACATTTTTAATTGTGATACACGAACTTAGAAAAGATTTTCAGAGAAGAAAAGAAGAGTTTAACATTGTTGTGCTACTGAACTACAATTATATACTGGGCTATAGACAATGTGAGTTTTTTTTTTTTAATAAATAACTTCACTTTTAAAACAACTTTTGAAACCAGAACAATCAAAATAGCATGTTATGTTTTCTAATTAATAAAGATAAGAGCCTTTTTGGCAGGAAAGTATGTGTTAGGGTCCAGGATCTTTAATTTAAGCCTTGTATACAGTCAAGGCCAGCGTGGCATATTGCTTTGCCACACTGTAGCCACTGTGGTAAATCATGGCACTGTGTGGTGCAGTGCAATTAAAAGAACAAAAAAGACCTTTGTTTTCCTTTTGATTCTGTAATTTCTTGTCACATTGCCTGTGATGCGATCTGCTGATTGGCCTGGCAAACACTAAGCCATTGCCCACGACAGTCGTTCAGAGTTTGCTTTCATTAAATTTTTAAAGGAAGGGCAATACATTTTTACTTAAAATGTTCATAATTTTGTCACAGCTACTCTATAAGATGGTGCAGTGTCATTGTCAGAAGATTCTTAGAATCTACAACAATGAAATATAAGAAATTTGAAAGAAAATAATTTTTTTTTTGTATTATCTATTTATCGCCCCCGAGCTCTGGTGACCCCCACTCCTTCAGGCCCCCTCAAGACCTCTCTGACTTGCCTCTGCCATCCTCACTTGAGCACTCCACTCTAGCCTCACATCGCAGCCAGTCCTACTGGGATATCCCAGACATAACCCTTCACCCGGCAGGTCCCCCTCCTCAAGGGGAAGCACCAAGGTAGAGGTGATCCCCCAGCGCACTCATACTAGGGCACAGGGACACTGTTGAGGCAGAGGAAGAGGCTCCCTGGAGGTTCCAGAGGTGTTGTGGGTCAGAGAGCCATCATCTGGCAGACACCAAGCGGATTTTCCTGTTTTCTCTACTTCCTGCAGTACGTCGCTTCAGCCTATGCCTCCAGTCTCCACTAGGGGCTGCTGCTGAGTGATGCCACCCACTCCCCCACCCCAGGAGAGGAGAGCCGTCCACTGGATGCTCAATCCTCTCCTGCCCCTGCCAACCTCCGGCAGCCTGAGTCTGTTCCCAAACCTGGGTCGCCGGCGTGGGTCGAGGTAAGGCGCCAGTGCCCCAGCCCTCTACACCACTGGGCCGGCCTTGAAAAAAATAATTTTAATTACATAAAACTTGTCAAAAAGTTTTTTTAAATAAGAAGAGAAAACAGAGAAACAAAAAGAAGAAAATGAATTTTGGTAAACTAAGCCAGAAATATTTAATGGGAGCTTGATGTATATGCTGTAAGTAATGGTATAAAAATACAGGACAAATGAAACAAAACAATTACAGAGTGGGAAAGTACTTCATAGCTTTAAGATGCTGTGTCATCTTACAAATGGATTAAAAATGTATCGTCGTGACCCCTGTTGTACTGGCCATCTATTCTCAACATGGCATGTTATACTTAGGAGACCAGACCAATGTCACATTGAAATATTGAAACCTAGTTTAACACCTCATAATTCTATTACCTGTGAAAGTCTGAAACATGGAAATGTGGTTATATTCCATTATAAAGGCAAGCACACACAAAATCTTAAATGTAATACATCGGTTGTAAAATTGTACAATACAGATTTGAAAATGAAGTCCTGCTGTTGCAGTTAGCTAACTTTAGTTGCTACCAGGCAACACAGTTGAATCTATGACCAGAATTTTAATTATTCCTGCTCTTTTAGAAACAGCTTTAGTTAGACGGAGCCCACCATGTACTGAAGTGGAGTCACGACATGTCCAGAATTAGTTATGGGTAGATAGTTGAATATTTTTATAATGCCTTGCCCAAAGGTTCAAAGTGCTTTCCAGAGTACACCATACTATCGAATACAAAGGAAATTAAGATACAACCATTTAGAACTCACATATCAAAATAAGATTAGACAAGCATTTGTCAATGCCGAATGTTTGCCTGCTGGCATTAGCAGTGGAAGTGCAGGAGTTAGACAGATGCAGTATAGGCATGGCATTGAAACACTGAACTGATGCCAACTCCACCCTCACCATGCAGAGATGGACAGGCATTGGGGTGTGCCTTTGGGTCGTCGCCCAGGATGGTCACAACATTTCATCTCACCCTACTCTTCAGACACTGAGAAGTGTCAAGGTGTGCCTTGGGGTGTTTGGGGTTTACATTCACCTCATTCCATAAGGAAATATGCTGAAATGGGTGCAGTATAGGAGAATGGGGTGAACTCTGGGGGCAAAGAGTCCAAGGCGCACCTTGATGCCTGTCACTGGCTGCAGGGTGGGGGTGGGGGTGGAATGGCATGAGCATTACTATCTACAATCCTAAGTCATACCCCTGACGCCTGTCAGTCCTTACAGGATAGGGTGTTATGGTCAAAAACCCTAATGCCCTTGGCGTTTCTTGGTATTTTTACTCCAAGTTTTCAACATGGGCTTTTTGTGACCCCACCGCATGAACAGTGACACTATCAGTTCGTTAGGCGAAAGGTGATTTTGCACAGTGCCACAGGTGCAAAAACACATTTCAAACAGGATGTGAAAAGTGATAGGTGTACTGTTCATGAGGAGTGTATAAATTGGCATTGTTGAAAATCTGGAGTGAAAATATAAAAAAACTGGTGAAGTCACGAGCATGCATAGAAACTGCGCAATGTACACCCGTAATGTAATTAGTCTGGGGATTTTTTTACAGCAGATTTTCAACACAGGCATTTTGGGACCTTCGCTCATGAACAGTGTCACTGTGATTTTTTTACTCTGTCCTGAACACTAATTTCCCACAGCAACCGTGATATTCTGCGCCAGAAGTGCGAAAACACATTTTGGTCAAAGTGTGAAAAATGACAGCTGTACTGTTCATAAGGAGATGTGTAAAAATGGCAATGTTGAAAATCTGGACTGAAAATATTACAAATTCGTGAACTTACGAAGGTGCGTGGGAATTGCATAGTGCACACTCGTAACACAGTCATTTTATGGACTTTTGTCACCAAATTTTCAACATAGCCATTTTAACACCTCTGTTCATGAACAGTGTCACTGTGATTTTCTTAATATGTCCCGAACATTGATTTTGCAAACCCACCACGCCAATGTGCGCTACATGTGCAAAAACACATTTTGAGCAAGATGTGAAAAATGACAGCAATATTATGAACATATGAACATACGAAATTTACTAGCAGATAAAGGCCTAGAGGTCTATCAAGTCTGCTCTAATGTGCAGCTAGCACCCCTTATTCTGCAGCTGCCCCTCCCTTCCACCCTTCCCCCTTCCCCATCATTGGCCCGCCCCCTTTGTCCTGTCCCATCCCCTTTTGAAGCAGTCCACTGTTCTACCGGATACCACTTCTGCAGGTAACGCATTCCACCCAGCCACCACCATCTCTGTAAAAAAGTGTCTCCTCATCTTTCTCCTGAATCTTCCTCCCTCCAGTCTCATATCATGGCCCCTGGTGTCCCTCCCCTCCTTTACTTTGAATAGTCCCTCTGTACCTCTCTTGTATATTCCTTTCATGTACTTAAAGGTTTCAGTCATGTCCCCCCTGTCCCTCCTCTCCTCCAGAGAGTACATGTTCAACTCCCTCAGCCTCCTCTAGTATCATAAGTCCCCCAACCCCTTGATCATCTTTGTCACCCTGCGCTGCACCCCCTCCAGTAACTAATGTTCCTCTTCAGATATGGGCCAGTACTGCATGAGTACTCCAGGTGCGGCCTAACTAATGACCTATACAGTGGCAGAATCGCCTCCTCCCTCCTTGAGGATATACCCCTTGCAATACAACCCAGCATTTTGTTGGCCTTTGCAGCTGCCTTCCTACATTGTGCAGAGTTGTTCATTGACCCTGTAATGAGCACCCCCAGATCCTTCTCCTCCTCCTCTGTCTGGGATAGCTGCACTCCCCCCAGCTGGTAACTCCTCCTCAGGTTCTTCATCCCAAAATGCAGCACCTTGCACTTTTTGGCATTAAAGCCCAGTTGCCAGGTGTCTGACCAGGTTTCAAGCTTTGCCAGATCATCCTGCAACCCCTGCCATCCCCCTAGGTCATCCACCACCGCTCCTACCTTGGTATCATCAGCAAACAGGCTGATCTTGCTCTTAATGTCCAATGATATGTCTGCAATGAATATCCCAAACAACACTGGTCCCAACACGAGCCCTGTGGAACACCGCTCGTCACTACCTTTGGGTGTGAGAGCTCCCCACCCACCACCACCCTCTGTTGCCTTACCTTAAGCCAGTTCCCTACCCATCTCACCAGCTTTGCACCCACCCCTGTGCCTTCTAACTTACTTCCCAGCCTTCCATGTGGCACCAAGTCGAATGCCTTACTGATGTCCAGATACAGGACATCCGCTGCATGGCCACTGTCCAGTTGCCTAGTTACCCAGTCATAGAACTCCACCAGATTGGTTTGGCAGGATCTGCCACGTATGAAGCCATGCTGTCTGCTGTCCTGTAGTCCTTTGGCCTCTAGGAGGGCCACCAGCCTCTACTTCAGGATAGTGTCCATTAGCTTACCCACGATGGATGTGAGGCTCACTGGTCTGTAGTCTCTCGGTTCATCCCTGGGGCCACTCTTGTGGAGGGGCACCACATGAGCCATCCTCCAGTCCTGCAGTACACACCCCGAATGTAGTGAGGCATTACATAGGTCTGCCAAAGCTCCTGCAAGGATCTCTGCCAGCTCCTTCAGTACCCTGGGGTGGATGCTATCTGAGCCTGGCACCTTGTCCACCCTCAGTGCCTTCAAATCCTCCCGAGCTCTGCCCTCCATGATTTCCCCATCTATCACCCCCTTCCCTCCTGTTTCTGCCATTCCTCCCCCTTGGGTGTCATCCCCCTCTTCTCCTTAGTAAATACCGAGCAGAAGTAGTCATTTAGTGCTTCTGCCTTATCGACCCTACTTCCACCCAACCTCCCTCCTTCCTAATCCTTACTATGTGGTCCTTACAGCTCCTTTTCTCCCTGATGTACCTAAAGAAGTCCTTCTCCCCCTTCTTAATGCCTATATTGTTCATAAGGAGGTGTGGTAAAATGGCAATGCTGAAAATCTGGAGTGAAAATATTAAAAATTCTCAAAGTTACAAGCGTCCGTAGGAACTGCGCATCACACGCTCTTAAAACAGTCATTTTTGGGAATTATTTTACCAAATTTTCAACATAGGGTTTTTGGGGGCCTACCTAATGAATTGAGATGCTGTCATTTTGTTACTCAGTCCTAAAAGGTGGTTCCATGCAGTGATCGCGAAATCACCTTTCGGGACCGAATAACAAAAAGACAGTAACTGAGTTCATGAGGTTGGGTCCCAAGAACCCCATGTTGAACATTTGGTGATCAAATTCCCAAAAATTGCTGGGATATGCACCAAAGTTGAAAAAAAAAACATTTATGCCATTATACAGCTTACCGGCATTTCTTTAGTTTGCGGTTGGCTTTGAAGAGTGCAGACGGTTTCTGGTCCACACAAGACCATCGCACTAGCATCCAGAGGTAAGTATTGGGTGAAATGGGGTGTGGGAGGTGGGGTATGCAGAGGGTGGGTGCGGGTTGGGGGAAGGGGTGAGAGAGTCAACGAGGGACAGTTTTTTCTTACAGGTTTTTTTTTTTCAAAAAGACGATGCGGGACTTTTGCCACACTGGGGTAGGCTCCAAGCATTGCAGCTGGAAGTTTGTTTGGGGGGCAGTGGAGCCAATGGGGGATTGGACACCCCCGTCAGCCATATGGATGTTTGCTATGCTGGGGTGGGCTCCCAGTGTGGTAGCTGGAAGTTTGTTTGGGGGGGCAGTAGAGCCAATGGGGGACTGGGCACCCCCCGTCTGCCATTCAGACTTTTGGCACGCTGGAGTGGGCTCCCAGTGTGGCACTTGGAAGTCTATTTTGGGGGGGTTACAGTGGAACTGACAGTGGATTGGGCCCCCCCTTAGCCATACGGACATTTGTCATGCTGGGGTGGGCTCCCAGCATGGCACCTGGAAGTCTGTGTGGGGGGCAGTGGAGTTGACGGGGGATTGGGCACCCCCATCGGCTACACAGTGTGGGGGGGGAGTGCATGAGCACACTGGAGTGGGTTCCCAACATGCTACTTGGTTGTTTGTTGGGGGGGGCCAAGAAAAAACAGTGCTGCCTATGACAGCTGTTCAGATGCAGTGCTGATGTGTAGGCACTTTGCATACTATGACGCCAGTATGTAAACTGCCTGCCAACGGCAAAATGCAAATTGCCTACACATTACCACCGCTGATTGTAGTGGTGTTTTGCTTTGAACTGTACACTATTGCATCTGAACTGCTGTCACAGACAGCTTTGACATTTATTGGTGGGGTGAGGCCACGTCTGCAAGAAGGACCAGGGCATTGGAAACAAGGTGGCACACCTACGAAACTTCTTTTGGTGGCACTATGTTTCTTGCACATGCGTGCAAGCAAACAAAAAATTAGAAAAACAGTTCGGAACAACTATAGAATAATTAAAGATCTTGCAAACTCTGACTAGATTAGCTTAAATAACACAGAATCATTGGTTAAGGCTTGAATAAATAGATCTGAGATTAAAAGGTGCTAATAGTGTTTATCTGGTATATAACTGCTGGTGGAGTGTTCCACAGAAAAACCTTATAGATGATTATCTGTCTAATTGGCAGCCATTTCAGTTCATACAGCACAGGAGTAATATGCTCTGACCTCCTCAGAAGCCTTGGTGCTATATTCCAAACAAGCTGCAGATGTCACATCAGACCACCAGGCAAGCCCTTATAGAGTGCTTATACTAGATTTGAGGAAAAGAATGCCTGTACTAGTGTCTTCGGATCCCCAGGTTCTAAGCTGATGCACAGTCTTGTGGATATCCTTAAGATGGAAAAAATTGCTTTTGACAGCAGCTTATATCTTGCCATCCTGGGCTGGATTCACAGAAGCCCTGCCTCAGGTAAAGGTCCTAATTTTGGTGTGACCCTCTGGCAGGGTGAATGTGGCACAATATTTAAATACTGTTTTATATACTGCATTTATGGCAGTGGCTTTGCTTTAGGGTACAATAATAATACACACATCAAAGACTGAAGCATGCATCCTTATAGTTGCCTATGGTACGGCAAGCCACAGCAGATGTGCATGATACTTACACCACCTTTTACTGACTTAACATACCTGTGAAAGCACTGGGGATGTGGTGCAGTCATGCCACAAGTCCCCAGCACATGAATGAAAATGTAGCCCTCAGTATCAGCTTTTTATCCAGACCTATGCCCCGACTATAAACAATCTCATTATCCACATGTTTTATCCCATCAAAGACAAGGATGTTGAGGCTACATTCCAATGGAGAGGCTCTTTGATCTCACCAGTAACTGTTCCATCCACAAAATATGATGGATATTCATGAGACTGTTATACCATAAGGCCATACGTGCTGTACTATACATAAGAAGCAATTATTGGCATGGAGAACTGCCACACCCTAAGGATAACATACATTTCTAGAAATAGAATGAGACCAAGACATTCTTCTAGTGTGTCCCCAGCCATCTCGACAGATACACCCATTATGTGATTTGTGGTATCTTTTATTTATATATTTATTTACAAGCTGATAACAGCAAAAAACACACCAAACCATAACTAGTTTCTAGGTGTGACCCAGAGAAGGAGAACAGAAGAGATTAAACCACAATAAAATTACTGTGCAGTTATTCAGCAACTAAAGTACAGTACAAGGGTGCAAAAATATAAACAGAAGTACAATGGTGGAAAATGCACAGTGTTTAAAATAAGCAAAAAATGAAGCACTATGGCAAAAATATAAACAGAAAAGCACAGCATTTAAAATGAGCAATAAATAAATAAAGTACTATGGTCAAAAATATAAACAGAAGAAGCAATACTGCAAAGAGTACAGTGTAAAACGTAAGAGATAGGGGCAGGATGTGTGTGGTACAGAAAGTTTCTTTTTTCTTTACAATCCTGGCACCAAAGAGAAGTAGGATCACCTGTGGCTGAAACTGCTAGGTACCCAAAATACATGTGGTCCACCTGTTCCTCCCAAGCAAACCGCAGTACACTCACTCCAAGTTTGCTCAGTTCTAATAACCTGTAATATTACTGTATGTTCTTTAATTAACTTATTGATGCTAAGTGAAAAAGTCTCTGTAGTGGTTTATCACACAGTGATTTATGACAGCTTGTTCCTCATGCTAACTACCATCTGAGTTAAATTTCCTTATGTCTCAGACCCTTATCCGTCTTACCTTTAGGTTATTGCCCCTTTTACTGCTATCCTTTTCTGACTGAATTGGCTTACTTTATTATATCTGGTATCATGTCAAGATCACACTGCTGATACAGCGTGATGAAAAACTGCACTGTCATCTAAGCGCAGAGAGAAACAGCAAAGGTTATTTATATCTACGCAGTTTTGGACCACACTTGTTTGGACTGCATGGATGGTGCACTTTTTCCCCACGTGGAGTTTGTAATCACTATCTTGATGTAGAACCATTATACCCAACTGTCTAATGTGTTATCATATCCCTCCTCTTTCTTCTCTAGTGGATTTATAGCATCTGCATTCCTAGCTGTTCTAACCTTTCCTCATAGATCTAAATCCCTCAATCCTTTTGTTGCTCTATACTGCACCCTTTCAATCTCCACGATATTAGTTTTTTACTATGATGACCAGAACTGTGTACAGTATTTAAAATACAGCCTCAACATTTCATGATAAAGTAGTAAAATTACTTCATGTCACCTGCTTGCGACACTCCTTTTAAACTTCAAGTATATATCAACTGTCTTTTGCATTCCCATATATTTAGTTATCCCCCCTGATGTCTGCACGATTTCTATGACATGACTCTCCTTGAGTGAACTCATGCTGGCCTTCCAAATGTTAAATTTTCCTGCTTCCAACATTTTCCCCTAAGGCAGAAGTTAGACCTACTACAAAGGTTTATAGTTGCATGGATCTATCCTTAAACCTTTGTTTAATAGTGATATAATAAGAGCCATCCTTGGGAGGTGAACTTTACAATTTACAATTGTCTTTAGTTTGAAGCAGATTCCTTAGGAAACTTAATATTCTTCAGGTGGAGGATACTTCTAACTGAAGGGTGAAATAAGCAACTTAGAATTATCAGAAAAGGCAGTCTTTCAATCAACAGAGGGAGGTGGAGTTTGCTTTACTTGTTACAATTGTTAAGATTTTACTGTTTTCTGTGTTTCTGCCCTTCTGACTTGATTGGAGTTAGTGATTGACTGTTTGCATTGCAATATTTGTAATACTGTGAGTATTCACTGGGCTAAGAATTTGTCATAAGCCCTGAACTGAGAGCAGGTTACAGGCTGTGTATTGGACCCAGACAGTCCCTAGGGGTGAAAACTGTTTTTCTTTGTTTACCTCAGTGCCTTATAAGGCCAAGACAGACTGTGTCAGGAAGTGCTTAAATCATAGCTACTTAACAGCCAATAGCTCTGGAAGAATCTTACAGACCTTGATAAAGTACTAATTTTAGCAGGCTCATCAGATAACCTCATAGTCTTCAGGTGAAGCTACCTCTGGCTGCAAGCTGCAACACTGGACTTAATTTTCCTAGTCAAACTATCTCTTGTTGGGAACTGCAATACTGAACATAGGATTTGCAAGAAAGCGAGTTGTGCTCACAACAGAGGGAGGGAACCTTTCAATTGTCTTTGCTTTGTAGCAGATATACTGCAGGTGGAGACTGCTTCTAACTGAAAGGTGAAATAAGGTATTTACAATTGTCAGGAAAAGACAGTCTTGTTACAATTCTTAAGATTTTCAGTGCAGGAAGAGTTCAAGCACAGCTCACTTATTTTGGGACTGACTGCTTTCAGAGCACAAACCACCAGGCTGTTTTGGGGCTGGGAGGTTTACCTGTGTCTGACTTGAATGTCTGGATTTTCTCTGTTTGAGTAGCAGGGATTTTCTCTGTCAAATTGTTGTGTATAGTATCTTGCAGACAGGAAGGCACTCATCGCAGTGGTGGGTCAGAGCTCTTAGCTGATTGTTTTGTGAGGGCACAGTTTGCCCAACCCTTCCCACCCTCACTCCACCCCCGGAAATAGTTCCTTTATACCTGGGGTTCTGACATCATTTCCTCAAGAGTGCAAGGTGCATATCAATGTCATATCCTCTCTAGCACACAGCACTGAAAATATACACATACACATTGTATAATATATATATATTTCTATATAACAAACCAATCACTCACACAAGCACACACACACACAAAAAAAAGTACATAGTCATGTGGGGAGTAGTGCAATGTAATGGCTGTGGGGCAGCAGTCTTCCGGGAGTCTTTCTGGAGGCTGAGATGCTGCCCTATTTGCAGACAACTCTCTGCCCTGAGGGAGGAAGTTGCCTGTCTTCAGGCCACACTGGACAGCAGTAAGAAAACCTTACCCCAGGCCAGACTGGATGGTAGGAAGGGAACCCCCCCATCCAGGGAGCACCAGAGCCACCACCACTACCTCAGCGGTTGCAAAGAAAGCACAGCAGTTGGACCACTGTGGGCTCAGGGAGGGTGAGGAGGGTGGAACAGAGGCACACCCAGTCAGTTGTTCCACTCCACAATCCATACACCATTCTGGGGGAGCACAGCTCCCCTATGGATGCACCCACCGAGGAGATTAGGGAGGCTGAGGACACCTGTCACAAGGGAGGCCCACAGGAAGGAGGCAGAGGTTGCCACAAGGAAAGGAAGCAGCTCCTGGTGGGGGACTCAATTATTAGGGGGATAGAAGTGGGGGGAGCAGGGAAAACTGAAGTAAAGTGCCTGCCTGGTGCCATGGCTTGTAGGGACAGGAAGCGCATCCTCAGGATCACGAGAACAGCTGCATGGGAGTCTGACCTGGATGTCATTGTCCACCTAGGGACAAATGACTTGGCTCAACATGAGCTTACAGCAGTGCAGAAGGACTTTGTAGAACTGGGGAGAGGCCTAAGACAAGTAGCACACACAGTATCCTTCTCAGAGGTGCTGCCTGTAAATGGCATGAGTGAGGCAAGGGTACTTTGCACCATGTAGTTTAATGAGTGGTTGAAAAAATGGTGTGGAGCACAGGGGTTTGGCTTCATTGGGGACTGGGGTTCCACCTGGAGGACACCAGCCTATACTGGCAGGATGGTCTGCATCTGTCCAGGAAGGAACAAGTCTTTTGAGCAATCAGTTTAAATGCTTCATTGGCAAGCTTTTAAACTAGTCAAGGGGGGAGGCACTGATAAGCAGCAGAAAAATCCCAGCCTCTCCCTACAAAACAGGGTACTAAATGGGAAAAAGACTGAGGTAGAAAGGTCAGTGGGGGATGCTGCAACAGAAAGTAAAGCCATCAAAAAATGGAGAGCAATGAGTACCAATGCCCGTAGTCTGAGTAACAAGCTTCCTGAATTAGTGGCCTTGATGGAGGAGGAACATCTGGATATCGTGGCAGTCACAGAAACATGGTACAATAAAACCATGACTGGGATGTAAACATACCAGGATACACTATCTACAGGAGGGACAGGAGGGTAAAAGAGGAGGAGGAGTAGCTTCTACATAAGGGAAGGAATCAAAGCAACAGAACAAAAGGGTAAACAGGGAGGAGAAGAAGCACTGTGGGTAAATTTGGAGACCAGCAATGGCACCACAATCCGCGACAGGGGTTGTATACAGACCCCCTTCTCAGGGGGAGGAAATGGACAAGGAAATGATAGAAAGTATACTTAGTATGGCAGAAAAAGGGGAGATATTGCTGATGGGTGATCTGAATATGCCAGATGTTAACTGGAGTGCAGTTGCAGCAGCCACTTCGAAGAGTGGGGTTATTCTAGATGCCCTACAGGGGGCATGCCTTAGACAACTAGTATTGGAGCCCACTCAAGAGGGAACAATCTTAGACCTGGTTCTCTCAAATGGAGATGAGGAGAGGATCACAGATGTAGAAGTGGGTAGCCATCTGGGAACTAGCACCATTCTAACAGTATGGTTACAATAAACACAGCAATAGAGTCAAGCCATACAAAGACAAAGGTACTGGATTTTAGGAGGGCTGACTTTGTCAAAATGGGTGAGTGCCTAAGGAATGCACTAGCAAATGGGCAGGAAGGAGGGGTGAAGAACAATGGGAATAATAAAACTGCCATCACAGAGGTAACAAGCCTTTGTGTAAAGCAATAAACAAATGAAACGAGGTAAGAAACCACTATGGTTCTCAAAGGAAGTGGCAGTGAAGGTTCAAGAGAAAAGAAAGCATTCTGGAAGTACAAGGAATCACAGAAGGAGCAGGACAGAGAACTGTATCAGTTAAAGCAAAGGAAGCTGGGAAGGCAGTCAGAACAGCAAAGGCCCAAACCGAGGAAAAGATAGCCAATTCAGTTAAGAAGGGATAAAACCTTTATAGGTACATCAGGGAGCCGAGTAAGACCAAGGAGGGATAGTGAGGCTTAGTAAAGGGGAGGGAGGGTGGGCAGAGGGTGACTGTGAAAAGGCAGAGATACTAAACAAATACTTTTGCTCAGTATTTACAAAGGAAGAGGGGAAGCACTTAAACAAACAGTAGAAACACTCTGGATACAGAAGTTGATACCAGCCCATTTACAGAAGAAAGGGTTCTGAAAGAACTCTTAAAACTGAAGGTGGACAAAGCAATGAGGCCTGATGGGATTCATCCCAGAATTCTAAAAGAACTAAGGGTAGAACTAGTGACACCACTGACTACCCTCTTTAACAAATCATGGGAGGATGGGGTGGTACCCGAGGACTGGAGGAGGGCAGATGTAATTCCTTCACAAAGTGGGACAAGGCAGGAGCAGGAAACTACAGACCTGTTAGTTTAACCTCAGTGGTAGGGAAAATGATGGAATCACTTCTGAAGGAAAGAATTGTTGAGTATCTAGAGGCCAGAGGGGCACAGGACCCAAGGCAGCATGGATTCACAGCGGGAAGGTCATGCCAGACAAATCTGATAGATTTCTTTGACTGGGTCACCAAAGTAGTTGATCAGGGAGGAGCTGTGGACATGGCCTACCTAGACTTTAGCAAGGCATTTGACACAGTCCCACACAAAAGATTAATATACAAGTTAGCCAGCCTGGGAGTGGGTCCCAAGATGACAGCCTGGGTAAAGAATTGGCTGGAGAATAGGACACAGAGAGTAATAGTAAATGGAGTCCACTCTGAAAAAAGGGGGGTTAGTAGTGGGGTACCGCAGGGTTCAGTATTAGGACCAGTCCTCTTCAATGTCTTTATAAGCGACATTGCAGAGGGACTGGAAGGAAAAGTATGTCTCTTTGCAGATGACACAAAGATCTGCAACAGAGTTGATGCACAAGGAGGAGTGGAAAAGATGAGAAGGGACTTGGCAAGGTTAGAGGAATGGTCAAATGTATGGCAGCTTAGATTCAATGCTAAGAAGTGCAAGGTAATGCACCTGGGAAACAAAAACCCAGGGGAAGAGTACACAATGGGAGGTGAGATACTAACAACAACAAAAATGGAAAGGGACCTGGGGGTAGTCATATCAGATGACCTAAAGGTGGGAAAGCAATGTGAGAGGGCAGCAAGGAGGGCTGGGGGGATACTTGGATGCATAGGAAGAGGCATCACCAGTAGAAAACAGGAAGTTATTATTTCTCTGTACAGACAGCTAGTGAGACCCCATCTGGAGTACTGCATGCAGTTCTGGAGACTCAATCTCCGCAAAGACATAGACAGGATGGAAGCTGTCCAGAGGAGGGCAACTAAAATGGTGCAGGGTCTGCACCGGAAGACATATGAAGAGAGACTTAAGGAGCTTAATATGTATAGCCTCGAGGAAAGGAGGGAGAGGGGAGACATGATAGAAATTTTCAAGTACCTCAAGGGAATCAACAACGCCCAAGAGGGTAGCATCTTCAAAAAAGAGGTGTGCAAGAACAAGGGGCACAATTTGAAGATAGAAGGTGGCGGCTCAGAGGTAATTTAAGGAAGCATTTTTCACAGAGAGGGTTGTGGATGTATGGAACTGCCATCCAGAGGAGGTTGTGGAGTCAAAAACAGTGGTGGAATTCAAGCATGCATGGGACAGTCATAAGGCAATTCTAGGGGGTTGGGGTAGGAAGAAGTAGGCTGCTGGTTAACTAGGACCTGCAGCTTATCCATCAGGTAGGGAAATGGGCAGACTGGATGGGCCAAGCGGTCCTTATCTGCCGTCAAATCCTATGTTTCTATGTTTCTATCCTCAAGTCACTCGACTTCATTCCTGTCTCAACTGTTTCTTGAAAGAGTTCTGCTAAGGGTTGTGCAATATCATTCCCTAACTCCTTGAGGATTCTAAGTTATAACATATGTAGTGTGCCTGGGAATAATTAGTCTTGAAACTGAGATTCAATAGGTAGGGTTAGGAGTAAAATAACACATATGCCCCAGTCAGGTACAGGAAGTACAAAGGTTAGCTGCAATTGGCTCAAAGAAGGAATTGAGAAAAATTCATTGTTCACTGCATGACGACAAACAAGGAGCAAGCAAAACAAAATGGATGAGCCGGAGGTTGAACTTCTTGATCAAACTACAATGTAGTAGGACTCATTGTGATCTAGTAGAAGGGGGAATAAGCTGGGACACAAGGGTAGAGGGGTATTGCCAATGGTGGCGCCAGGCTGGAGCTGATGGGGCACTTTACTGTGCCTTGGCTGTGACCTGTTTCTGGATGTTCCTTTTTTTTTGTTAATTTACAAAGAGGTGCTTAGCTGGTGAGGGCAAGCACTGGGGCCTGGATGATACCATCCTTAGCCCAAATGGGTAACTTGAGTGTCTCTTAAGTTTTCTTAAAAAAAAAGTCTGGTGCAACCTGACCTGTTTATGCTCCCTCTCGCACCCATCTCAAGAGACCATCTACATCTCTCCCTACCCAGCTGTCATGAGTCTTTCCATGGTTCTTTTATCACGTCCAACAATGATGACGTGACTAGTCAGACTCATCGGCTATCGACTAAATTACAATGCCTGTCTAAAGTCATACCAGCATCACTGCAGCATTTCTGCTGGCTGCCTATCCACTGAATGACAGCAACTATTCCCTCAAGTTGAGTTGACATAACTAGTCAGGCTGACTACTGCTGCAGGTACCCAGAGCAGTGGGAAGAGAGGAAGTGGGGGTACTCAGAAGAAGATGCTGCAAGAAGGGAGGAAGAGGCCCCCAGCAGAGGAGGAAGCAGTTGCTGGTGGCGAACTCTACTGTTATGGGGATAGATTTGGGAGTGGGGGGGAGAAAGGAAGAGGGAAGTGAAGAGCCTGAGAGGTGCTTCAGCTTGGAGGAGTGGAAAGTGTATCCAGAGGATCACTAGGGCAGCAGGAGATGGAAGGGAGCTAGATGTCATTGACCACCAGCAGACAAATGGCCTTGTGAGGGACAGGGTAGGAGTAGTGTGGGGAAATCTCAGGGAGCTGGGGAGGGGCCTCAAGTAGGTGGCATGAACCATGGCATTTGCTGAAGTGTTACCTGTATACAGCTGGGGAGAGGATAGGACACTTTGTACCAGGGCTTTTAACTGGTTGAAAGCATGGTGCGTGGAGGAGGGCTTCAGCTTCATTGGGGACTGGGGGCTAACCTGGGAAGATATGGGCCTCTATGGGAGAGACAGCCTGTATCTTTCCAGGTGAGGGACCAGAATCCTCCATGGGAGGTTTATATGCTACTTGGATGAGCATTTTAAACTAGCTAGTGGGGAGGCTGCAAAAGCAAGAAAGGCAACAATTGCCTCATCCAGATGATGAAGCACCAAGGAGGGAAAGACAGCCCAAGGGGAGTAAGCTCCCTCAGGGCAGGGGTACAAGAATACAGGGTGGAGACAAGGCAGAGGGCAAGGTGGGTATAGATCAGGAAAGCAATAATAAAGGAGTAAAGGAGGCAGGTAATGGAGAAGGTAACAAGGGAGCCTCAGGGAACAGCACAGGCAGGAGGGGGAAGGGAAGCAGCAGGAAAGGGTAAGGTGTGGATAGCCATGTGTGCCAGTGCAAGAAATCTGAGAAATAAAATTCCAGATCTGGAAGCCATCATGGCAGAGGTTAGCCTGGATTTGGTGGCTATAACAGAGTAATGGTGCACTGATAGTCATGACTGGGACATAGTCATACTCTGTTTAGGAGAGAATGGGAAGGGAGAAAAGGCTGTAAGGCCATGGAAGTACAGGGGCACCCAGATGAAAAGAAGGTCTGGAGGTGGTGTGGGTCATCCTGGAAACAGGTTCTATGGCAGCTGTCCATAAAGGGGTAGTATACACACCTCCCAGTACAGGGAGAGGAATTGGATAAGGTACTTGGTAAAGCCATCATCAGGATGGCAAGTAAGGGGGAGGTGATGCTAGTTAGAGACTTCACTCTGCCAGATGTGGATTGGAGCCTTCCAACTGAAGCCTCACCAAGGAACAGGGCCATCATTCACTACCTACAAGGGATGTTTCACAGGCAGCTAGTCAAGGAACCCACGAGGGATGGGGCACTGCTGGACCTGGTGCTCACAACAGGGATGACATTGCAGATGTTACGGAGGAAGTCCCCTAGGTACAGTATGTTTTAACATTAAGATATGAGCAGAGGCAAACCACATGAGGACAAGGGTCCTGGACTTTAGGATGCCGGATTTTAAAGAAATGGGAGACGGCCTCAGAAACTGCATTGTGGGGGGGGGGATTGCCAGGAAGGGGTAGAGGCACAGTGGAGAAAAATAAAGGAGGGCATAATTAAGGAAACCAACCTCTGTGTGAAGGTAGTGAGTAAATGTGAAATGGCCAAGGTGGAGAGGGAAAAAAGAATGGCATTCAGGAGGTATAAGGAAATGCATAGGGAGGAAGGCAGGGAGGAATATCAAGTAAAACAGAGGGAAGCTGGAAAGTCAATGACGGGATCAAAGGCACAGATGAAGGAAATGATAGCCAAAGTAGTAGCTAAAGGAGATAAGACTTTTTCTTCAGCTACATAAGTGAAAAGAGGAAAGAAAGGGGAGGGATAAGGAGGATAAGTGAGGTGGCAGTGGTAGGCTCCACAGAAAAGGATTAAGAAAAAGTAGACTTCCTGAACAGGTACATCTGCTCAGTCTTCACAGTGGAGGGTGGGCAAGGATGGATCACCAGAGAGCAACAGGAACTGGGGGGAGGGGGTGTTGTCACAAGTCTATTTTCACAATAGAGTCCCGAAGGGACTTGCAGCACTGAAAGTGGCAAGGCTGTGGGACCAGACAGGATGCACTCAAGGGTACTAAAACAACTCAGGAAGGTGACAGCTGCACAAAAGTTGGCCATATTCAACAGCTCACTGGAAACAGGCATAGTTCTAGAAGACTGGAGGAGAGCAGAAGTGGTCCCTCTCCATAAGAGCAGCAGCAAGCAGGAAGCTACTGTAGCAGCTATAGTCCTGCCAATCTCACATCAGTGGTGGGAAAATTAGTGGATACCCTGTTAAAGGAAAGGTTGGTAGAGTATCTTGAATCCAGACCAAGGGCAGCATGGGTTCATGGAATGGAGGTTAGACTTGGTGAATCAAATTGATTTTTTCAACTGGGTGACCAGGGAAATAGATCAAGGAGGGCAGTGGATGGGCCTGTCAGGAATTTAGCAAGACCTTTCACACTGTACTATACATGAGATTTATAAAGAAATTGAGCAGCCTAGGGATGGGATCCAAAGTAGTGAACTGGTTAACAAACTGGTTACTGGATAGGCAACAGAGGGTGATGGCTAACAACACTTACTCTAATGAAGGGAGAGTGACCAGTGGGGTGCTGCAGGGCTCAGTACTTGGACCAGCCCTCTTCAATGTCTTCATAAGTGACATTGCAGAAGAACTGGAAGGGGAGATATGTCATTATGCAGATGACACCAAAATCTGTAATGGGGTGGACACTCAGGAGGGGTGGGAGAGGATGCATAGGTACCTTGAAGAACTTGAGGAATGATCAAGAGCATAAGAGTTGGGATTCAGTGCCAATCAGTATAAAATCATACACTTAGGGCATAGGAATGAAGGAGTAGTGGATAGGATGGGTGGAGGTACTGGAAGTCACTAAGCAGAAAAGGGACCTTAGGGTTATCATATCTGATGACTTCAAAATAACAGGGTAGTGTGATAAAGCAGTGGGTAGGATCAGTGGAATGCTGGGATGTATAGGGAGAGGTATCTCCAGCAGGAGGAAGGAGGTGGTGTTGCCACTGTATCGCTTGCTGGTGAGACTGCACCTGGAGTACTGTGTTCACTTCTGGAGGCTGCATCTCAGAAAGGACATAGACAGGGTGGAAGCAGTCCAGAGGGCAGCAACTAAAACTGCACAGGGGTTGCATCAGAAGCCATATGAAGAGAGAATGAAGGATCTCAACATATACACCCTGGAAGAGAGGAGAGGAGAGTGAGAGGTGGCATGATAGAGACCTATGAGTACCTCACTAGGGGTGATCAGGTTGCAAGAAGGGAGTCTCTTTCAAATCAGAAAGAGCACCAGTACCAGAAGGCATGCAATGAACCTGGACTGGGCAGTTTAAGATGAATGTGAGGAAATACTACTTCACTGAAAAAGTGGTGGATGCCTGGAACAGATTGCCAGTGAAAGTGGTGGAGGTGAAAACAGGAGTGGGTCTTCAAGCATGCATGGGATAGACATAGAGGAGGTTTAGTAAATAGTGAAGGAAGGAGAGAGGGTCACCTGAGACCAGTTAGGCTCTGTGGAGGCAGACTAGGCAGGGACCAGCTGGGCAGACTGGGTGGGCCAAGCTGTCCTTTTCTACAGATAAATTACATGTTTCTATGTTTCAGTGGATTAGTCAGTAGAAGTAGTTAGTAGCTGATTAATAATATTTTATACACGCTGTTATTTACAGTATTGCTGGCTTTCTAAATGAAAAACTTTAAATTACTTTCAGTGCAAGCACAGAGTTGCTATATTCTGATTGGACACTAAAAGTTAACTCCCATTAAAGAATGTATCTGTTATAAATTAAATGTTTCTTTCTAACAGATTGTGAAATACATACATTTAAAACCCTATTCTTTGTGTCTCCTGTTATGTTCTTGTAAAGTATAAGTTTAATAGTCTTCAGTCTGGTCTACCAATCCACAACATTCTGAAGAGGCCCATACAACCGGACTGAGTGAGATATAATTTGTTGACATCTTAGTTTGTGCAGTGCAGCTGCACATAGTGCATAAACAGAATGGGTGTGGGTGTGTCATTTAAATGTTTTCACATCTTCTAAATTATGAAGTACAGTTGCTTTAAAACTGCATAGTTACTATTTAATGGTAACAGAGGTAATTTTTTTTTCAGTTCAGAGCTGTTGATGTAATTTTTTTGTTCTCGATCATTTTAATCGCTCAAAACTTGTAGAGTGAGGGTAACAAAACAATAATAATTGGGGAGTGGTTTTTCCCAAAGGGAAACCTTGTTATACTTTGCCATTATAACTACATGATTATAATGGTGAACACACACTAGGTTTCCCTCGATACACGCATACACCAGCCGCCATCCTGCCAAATAATTCACCACCTCTGACCTCTCACATTCGGACTCCATGAGCTACAGTACAAAAAAAACCCCACACTTTTGGGACACTTTTGTGAAGTACAGTTTTGGGAGGAAAAAAAAGTAAATGTTTAAACAGCCGTTCCAACCTGACCACGAACTGTGCTTGATCCCGACTGCAGCTGCACAACGATGTGTGTTTTATTTTATACAAACATACGAAATTTGCCAGCAGATAAAGGCCTAGAGGTCTATCAAGTCTGCTCGAATGTGCAGCTAGCACCCCTTATTCTGCAGCTGCCTCTGCCTTCCACCCTTCCCCTTTATTAACCCTCCACCTTGTCCTGTCCCATCCTCGTTTGAAGCAGTCCACTGTTCTACTGCATACCACTTCAGCAGGTAACGCATTCCACCCAGCCACCACCCTCTCTGTAAAAAAGTGTCTCCTCATCTCCCTCCTTAACCTTCCTCGCTCCAGTCTCATATCATGGCCCCTGGTGTAACTCCCCTCCCCTTCCTTACTTTGAACAGCCCCTCTGTACCTGTCTTGTTTATTCCTTTCATGTATTTAAAGGTTTCAATCATGTCACCCCTGTCTCCCCTCTCCTCCAGAGAGTACATGTTCAACTCCTTCAACCTCCTCTCGTATGATAAGTCCCCCAGCCCCTTGATCATCTTTGTCGCCTGCGCTGCACCCCTCCAGTAACTTATCGTCCCTCTTTCAGATACGGATGCCAGTACTGCACGCAGTACCCAGGTGTGGTCTAACTAATGACCTATACAGTGGCAGAATCACCTCCTCCTCCTCAAGGATATACCCCTTGCAATACAACCCAGCATTTTGTTGGCCTTTGCAGCTGCCTTCCTACATTGTGCCGAGTTGTTCATTGACCCTGTAATGAGCACACCCAGATCCTTCTCCTCCTCTGTCTGGGCTAGCTGCACTCCCCCTAGTTGGTAACTCCACCTTGGGTTCTTCATCCCAAAATGCAGCACCTTGCACTTTTTGGCATTAAAGCCCAGTTGCCAGGTGTCTGACCAGGTTTCAAGCTTTGCCAGATCATCCTGCAACCCCTGCCATCCCCCAGGTCATCCACCACCGCGCCTACCTTGGTATCATCAGCAAACAGACTGATCTTGCTCTTGATGTCCCATGATATGTCTGCAATGAATATCCCAAACAACACTGGTCCCAACACCGAGCCCTGTGGAACACCGCTCGTCACTGCCCTTGGGTGTGAGAGCTCCCACCACCACCACCCTCTGTTGCCTTCCCTGCAGCCAGTTTCCTACCCATCTCACCAGCTTTGCACCCGGCCCCGTGCCTACTAACTTCCTTCCCAGCCTTCCATGTGGCACTGAGTCGAATGCCTTACTGATGTCCAGATACAGGACATCCACTGCATGGCCCCTGTCCAGTTGCCTAGTTACCCAGTCATAGAACTCGACCAGGTTAGTTTGGCAGGATCTGCCACATATGAAGCCATGCTGTCTGCTGTCCTGTAGTCCTTTGTCCTCTAGGAGGGCCACCAGACTCTCCTTCAGGATAGTCTCCATTAGCTTACCCACAATGGATGTGAGGCTCACTGGTCTGTAGTTTCCCGGTTCATCCTTGGGGCCACTCTTGTGGAGGGGCACCACATGAGCCATCCTCCAATCCTGAGGTACACACCTCGCATGTAGTGAGGCATTAAATAGGTCTGCCAAAGGTCCTGCAAGGACCTCTGCCAGCTCTTTCAGTACCCTGGGGTGAATGCCATCTGGGCCTGGTGCCTTGTCCACCCTCAGTGCCTTCAAACTCAAACTCTGCTCTCCATGATTTCCCCATCTGTCACCACTTCCCCCCCTGCTTCTGCCATTTCTCCCACCTTGGGTGTCACCCCCCTATTCTCTTTAGTAAATACTGAGCAGAAGTACTCATTTAGTGCTTCTGCCTTATCGCACCCTGCTTCCACCCAACCCCACTCCTTCCTAATCCTTACTATGTGGTCCTTACAGCTCCTTTTCTCCCTGATGTACTTAAAGAGTCCTTCTCCCTGTTCTTAATGCCTTGTGCCAGCCTGAGTTCCGAGATGCTTTGGCTTCCCTTACTGCCCTTGTCACCTCCTTTGATTCTGTCAAGTACTCCTCCCTGTCCTCCCCCCTTCCTGTTTTCTTGTACTTCCTAAAGGCAGCTCTTTTCCTCCTTACCTTTTCCATGACCTCCTTGCTCAACCAGATCGGTTTCTTAGCCCTGGCCTTCTTGCTCTGGGCTTTGCAGCAGGTTTTGGTTGCCTCCACTATCCCCAGCTTTATGAGCTCCCACCTCTGGTTAGTGTCCATACGGGGTTGAAATTCTGGCAAGGTACCCTTTTACCACTTCCCCCATCCTCCCAAAGTCGGCCCTCCTGAAGTCCAGCACTATTGTGCCAGATTCCACTCCTTCCTTGCCCATATCCAATGTGAGCCATACTGAGTGGTGGTCACTCCCTGACAGTGGTTCCTCCACTGGAAGTTCTCTCACAAAGTCCCCATTTGCCAGCACAAGGTCAAGGTGTTCCTAACCTGGTTGGTTCACTGACCATTTGCAGCAGAAGCTGTCCTGGAAGGCATCCAGTACCTGCTCCCTTCTGTTCCTGTTGTTGGGGTGCTCAGTCCACTCCTGGCATGTTGAAGTCCCCACAATCACCACACTACCCTTCTCGCAGGTCCTCCTGATCTGTTCCGCTAGTTCCCTGTCTAACTCCTCCGTCTGAGATGGTGGCCTGTACACCACTCCCATTCTAAGAATCCTATTCTTGGAATCCTGGATTTGCATCCAAAGTGACTCCAGTACTACCCTCCTCCCTTTCCTCCCTTACACACTTCAGTCCTTCCTTCACATATAGTGCCACCCCCTCCTTTCCCAATCACCTTGTCCCTACGAAATAACCTGTACCCTGGTACAGACAGGTCCCAGTCATTGTATTGGGTGGCCCATGTTTCCGTGATGGCTGCAATGTCCACCTCTCCCTCTCCCATGAGAACCTGTAACTCTGCAGTTTTCCTCCCAAGACTCCTAGCATTAAGGATAACCACCTTCCACCCTTTTCTCCCCTCCCATCCTGTCCTCCTTTCCTAGCATCACCAACAGTACTTGCCATTTGTCCTTTGTCACTGTTATGGGGGGTAAGCTCATATGGTTTCCCAACCTGTGGTCTCTACGATATCTCTTCCCCAACTGCCACCCCCACTCCTAGTTTAAATTCCCAACTTCCTCTATGTACTGCTCCATCCTCTGTTTCAACACTTTCTTTCCTTCCTCACTCAAGTGTAGTCTGTCCTTGGCATAGAGACTACTGTCCTCCCAGGTCCCTCCCACCCCCCAACAGCCCATATCCTTTAGCACAACACCAGGTTCTTAGCCATCCGTTAAATTCCTCTATTCTCAGCTTTCTTGTTGTGCTTGCCTTTGGCACCGGAAGTATCTCTGAAAAAGTTACTGATCTTCCCCCCCTCACATAATTGTGCTAGTTCCTCAAACCTCCTCTGGACTGTATCTACTGTCTTGTCAGCCAGGTCGTTTGTCCCAAGATGTATAATTAAATGAGGCTTGTCCCTACCCTTCTAGCATATTTCAGAACAGACTGTCACCCCTTTCCGCTGTCATTCCTGGCATGGCCTCACCCAAATGCGACTATGCCTCTCCCCTTGCACCCCACCTAACTCCTCTTAGTATTGAGTGCCCAACACTAGATTCCACCCCTCTTACTCCCTGCTTGCTTCCATTCATCTCCTCTCTCATTTCCAGCTTCTCTTCTTCCTCCTGCACATTACTTCCCTTTCACCCTGTTGCCAATTCTCCCAGCAGAACTTCCCCCTGCTCCAGTTTGGTCCAGGCATTTATCAATTACTCCTCTAATTTCATCATTGCCCTCCTCCACCTTCTTCCTCTCTAGCAGAGCACAACTATTTTCTGAAGGCCCTTCACAAATGCCCGCTCCCTCTCTCTTCATAGTAACCTGTTCTCTCCTTTCCACTCCATGACTTTTGCCACTTCTTCGCCTCCCCTCACAAGTCCCTATCTCCTCCTTCCATTTGTTCTTTTGTCTCCTGACCTGGTTTCCCCAGCAATTGTTCTTCCTAGCCTGGGCCCCTTTGTCTCTGCTTCCCTTCTTCTGACCCTCTCCTCACCACTGTTGGCTTAAATCGCCCTCCCTCATCTCCCCTTCTTCCTCCCTCCAGTATTGGGCTAAACCCACCCCCAATCTGCCTTGCCTGTCTTAGTTCCTCCTACAGACCCTCAATCTACTTTCTAAGTTTTTCTATGTGGTTGCACACTAAACATCCTCCCACGCTCCAGGCAATTTTTAGAAAGATAGGTGCACCGCAGTTGTTGCAGCCTACCACCCTACCCATTGCTGTCGTTGCCCACCAGTGACCCCCCCCACTCTTCCAGATGCAGGATACCAAACACTCCCCCAAGTCTTCCCTCTCCCTCCTCTATCAGTGCAAAACATTTTCTTTATTTCCCTTACCTCCTTTGTTGCACACATTTTGATATATTGAGCAACTGCTTTTTATATTCCTATCCTTCCTATCCACACTCAAAAACAGACTTTAAGTAGCCATTGCACAACCTTCTTCAAACTCCTATTCCTCCTTTCCCCAATGCAATAACAATGTGAAGAAGTAATAATGAAAGCTCCTAGATTTGCATTTACTTCCCTTCCACTGAGAGAGCAGTCGCCTCTTCGCTTGCTGCTGTTCCTTTCCTGGTATGCCCTTCTACTCCACACCCCTGCTATACCAAGTGTTTAGCTCCTGTCAATCCAGCTTTAACAGGGCATATAATCAAGAGTTGGGGAAGGGGGCAAAATTTGCAGCAACCAAAGACAGCAAAGAATACACCACCACTACGTTTTAAATCCTCAATAGCCCAAAAACAATTCTAAGTAAAGACAACAAAGAAAGTACAGTGTCACCAAAGCCCACAATCCAAGTCTAAAAGAAAAACAGAAACTACCAGTTACTGTAAGGCATTGAATTGAATATGCTTACTTCCCCTTCTGGCTTCTATAACATTATATAATTGCTGTAGAGAAAAAAAAACATTCCATAGCAATTATATAAAATAAAACATGAGGTGGTGTGTTTAACAAGAATTTTACACACAACCTCGGTGTTGGATGTTTAAATAAATCCCTCAAACCTCGCTCTCAGGGTTTGTGTAGCATCCAACACCTCGTGTGTGTGTGTAAAATTCTCATTAAACTCACCACCCCATGTATTATTCTATATGCTATTTTAAATCTATGTGTTTTCTCTGTAACACCCACTAGATGCCAGTGATTTAATTTTTAATGATTACTACGTGATACAGATATTAATGATCACCTGCTTTACATTTTTGTCTATTGCAATACGGATTTTATAAGTGTCAGTGTATATGAAAACTGTGTTGTGAGTTTTCTTCTGTTTTCTTATGTCACATCATGCTCTCTCTCTCTCTCTCTCTGTCCCTCTCATGCTTTCTAAGTATGTCATCGCTTATAAAAGATTAAAAAAAATATATCAAAGAGCTAATTTGTGGTATGCTAAACAAGAAGTACCGGCTTGTTGCAGTGGAAATTTGTTCAACATTAACCGAATTATGATTCTTCACGGGCCAGCTTACATTCTCATTACATATGTTTGTCTTCATTCTCATTCAATCAATACTAGTAGTCATATAATTACTGATGAGTCAGTTTGGTGATGAACTGACACCACTTTCTGGCACCATAATAACAGTCCAGTTATTATGGAATGGAACCTCGTTATTCAGGCGTGGGTGTCAGTCAAAATGAAAGCGATAGACGCTGCCATCTCGCACTCCAAGAAACAATATGCCACAGAAAATGAAAATGGCCAGTTTTTTAACACACAGCACTAAACCAGCCAGCAAGTATTTGAAATGAAGAATGGGGTGTTAGGTTATTTGTTTGTTTTTTTACACACCCTCAGTGTGCAATACCATCACAAACCACTCGTGCTTCCCACTTGTGACTTATGTGGTATTACACACCTTATTCTCTATTTACTGCATTTTTTAAAACAGTATTTTTACTTATTTTTTAACCGTGTCTGTCCAACCCCACTCCTTATTTCAGCAAGCTTCTGTAGCTTATGAGTGATGCAGAAAGTTACTTTGTACTTGTATCTGCCATTTAAAATTACACTCTTAGCTAAAATAACCAATATTTCGATGTGTATGAATAACTGTAACCTGTCCATTTCAGCAGATCAGATTTCAGTACCACCCAGCTGACCCTCATTTTTGATGTGCACTGTCTCTCAGGTCATTGATCTCTATCAGTAGCACTACAGTGGTACTAAGAAAAAAGGGAGAGAGAGAGATATTTAGATATGACTTTCTATTAAGAAAATCCATTTACTTATATACTTGATCATGAAACAAAACAGAATACATATGCTGGGCCAGTTTTCTTGTTTATTGTATAAAATCTTGTGGGGATTTGAAATATATGGAACAGATGAGCCCAATTTTTTTTAAATGATGTATTCAGGTGTTCTTATTTATATCATACTTTGATCCCCTGAAATGTGATCCTCTTCCCTTCAGTTGTCCAGTGATACTGTAAACCAACAGTACCATACAGTTGATACTGTAAACTTATTTTTTTTAACTGGTGGCTCATTATGATAAACATAATATAAGATAATTCTCCCAACCCCCTAAATCTTAAACACTCCACCCTACATAAGTCTCAAAGCTTGTATCATCTATAAACTATCTAATAAACTGCCCCCAATACACCCATATACTCACTAGTCACCGCCTACCATTCTCCTATTCCCCATTACCAAGCAAAATATCTTAACCAAGCTAGTAGAATCCAATGACAGTGGCGGTGCTCAGTAGGTACAACTAGAGAGATTCAGCAAAATGTAATTTCACTAATAAAATTCCTGAAAAATTGCGAATTTTGCCGTGTGAAATATTTTGCGAAATTTGCACATTCTGCTAAATATTTCACAGGTGCAAAATGCAAAATTTCACCCATGAAATACAGAATTTCTCCAGAGAAATGTGAAATTTCGCCCATGAAATGGCAGAATTTCACCTGCGGTTGTGTGACATTCTGCCATTCATAGATGAAATTCCGCATTTCACTGGCTAAAGTCCACATTTCGACGGTGGAATTTCACATGTTGCACCCACAAAATATTTCTCAAAATGCGTGAATTTCACGAAATATTTCACGTAATGAAATTTTCAGATTTCGGCCATCTCTAGGTACAACGGAAGACCTGATGTCTTGCACTCATCTTTATTTGGATATGACGTAAAAGAATTTCACCAATAACAGTAACACCTGATTGACTAACGTTGGTCCATTCAGGTGATGCTACTGGTAGTATAGCCTAGAGGTTAAAGTAATGAAGTGTGGATGAGCTTGGTACATCCAACGAACATGGTTTGATTCCCACAACCTCCACTTGCATACTGTGTGACTCTGAGCAAGTCACTTAACCACCCTAGTGATCCCAGGTCACACCTGAAAACAAATACTTGTGTCTAGTGGGCCTTACCCAGTTACCAAAAGAATAAAATACTAACATACTAACATACTAAAATGCCAGCAGAATAGGCCTAATGGTCTTTCGTGTCTGCTCATTTGGTCAGCCCCCACCCTGGGTGCTGACCTTGCTGCCCCCCTCGCCTTCTCTGGCTTCTCCCTTCCCAGTTCCAGATATTCTTGCTGCATTGGATTTTGCTTCCAGAACCCTTCCTGTACCTGTCCACCCCTCTTGAACCCCTCCACTGTCTCTGCCTCCACCAGCCCCCTAGGCAGCGCATTCCATGGCTCCACCACCCTCTCAGTGAAGTAGCACCTCCTCCTTTCTCCCTGAATCTTCCCTCCAGCTTCCACCCATGCCCTCTAGTGGCCCCTCCTCCTTCCTTCAAAGCACCCTGACTGTTCCTCCCTATTTACCCTCTTCATGTACCTGAAGACCTCTATCATGTCCCCAGTCCCTTCTCTCTTCCAATGTGTACATATTTAGCTCTTTGAGCCTCTCCTCATAGGTCCTGTCCCCAAGCCCCATATCATTTTGGTTGCCCTCCTCTGGACCCTCTCAGGAGGTTAATGTCCCTCTTTAAGTGTGGCCTCCAAAACTGCATGCAGTACTCAAGGTGCTGGCCTCACCAAGCAGTTATACTGAGGGAGTATCACTTCCCTCCTTCTGTAGGTGATCCCCCTAGCGATGCATCCCAGCATCCTGTTGGCCTTGGCTGCTGCCCTCCTACAAATCTCAGAGTTGTTCATCTTGACATCCACCACCACCCCCAGGTCCCTCTCAGCCATCGAGACTTGTAGCATTCCCCAGGGTGTACACTTGGCCCGGGTTTCTGGTCCCCAGGTGGAGTACCTTGCATTTCCCTGCATTGAACCTCAGCTTCCACTTTCTAGACCATCTTTGCAGAGCCTCCAGGTCCCCCTGTAGGGTCACCCTCCCCTCCTCCCCATCCACCACCGCCCCCAGTTTCGAGTCATCCATAAAGAGACTCATCTCCTCCTGATTCCTGTCCTTATGTCAGAGACGTGAGCGTTGAACAGAAGGGGCCCAAGGAATGATCCCTGGGACCCCACTAATGGCCCTCCTTGGGGATGAGACTATCCGCCAACTACCCTCTGGGTCCAGTCCTGGAGCCAATTGCCTATCCATCTGATCATCTGGTTCCCCACCCCCATTTCTCCCAGCTTATCCAACAGGACTGCGTGAGGAACAGAGTCAAATGCCTTGCTGAAGTCTAGAAAGAGGACGTCCACTGGTCTACCTAGGTCCAAGGCACTCATCACCCAGTCATAGAACTCCACCAGGTTTGTCTGACATTATTTCCCCTTGATGAATCCATGCTGTCTATCGTCCAGCACCCTGACTTATCCAGGTCTCCCCCAGTCTCTCCTTGACAATGCCCTCCATCACATTGCCCACCACCGATGTCAGGCTGACAGGCCTGTAGTTCCCTGCCACCTCCTTTGATCCCCCTTGTGGATAAGCACTATATGCACCACCTTCCAGTCCTGGGGCACCCACCCTGTCCTCAGAGAGATGGTGAAAAGCTGCCAGGGGTTTGCTAGGACATCCATGAGTTCCTTCAGCACTCTGGGATGTAATTTATCTGGCCCGGTGCTTTCTCCATCTTAAAGGGAGCTGAGGGCTTCCTCACTCTCTCTGCTGTGATTTCCACTTCGGTACCTCTTCTCCTGCTTAGCCCTCCCCCTCCTGCCAGTGATGCCTCCCCCTCTCAGACCGCCAATGGTGGGGTTCCCCTCCTCAGTATCTCTGTCTCCTCCCATGGCTGATGCAGCACCCCATTTTCCTTGGTGAAAACTGAGGTGAAGTACTCATTTAGTACCTCAGCCTGCTCCCTGGGTCTTGTGCCCATCTCTCCCCTGATTTAATCCTGCTAATCTGCCCCTTCACCCTTCATTTTTTCCCCAATGTATCTAAAGAACCCCTTGTTCCCTCTCCTAATTTCCCTGGCCAGGTTCTGCTCCTTCCTTGCCTTAGCCGCCCTCACCACCCTAGTGGCCCTTCTAGCCATCAGCTCATACTCCCTCAATCCCTTTCACTCCTTGAGCACTTGAATTGCTTATAGGCTGCCTTCTTTCCCTGCACCACCTCCTGGACCTCCCTGGTCCACCAGCAGGGTTTTTGGGCCCTACCGCATTTTCGTCTTACTCTTGCACAGGTGCTGGTAGCATCCTGCATCCCTCTCCTGATGATTTCCCACCTACTATCAGCATCCATGTCTGACCCAATCCCATCCAAATGCTCCTTAAGGATCCTTCCCATTTCCTTAAAATCCACCCCCCTGAAGTCGGTTACTTCCGTCTTTGTGCAGCCTTCTACCCCTCCTAGGTCCAGGCAGAACCAGACCGTATAAAAAAGTAAAATAAAAAAAGTATTTTCATTCATACTGGAATGAGGAAAAGTACAACTCAGCTCCAGTTGACACATTGAGCTCAGCCACATTCAAAATGCAAGCATCACTGTCTTCATTTATTTTATTGTGCAATGGGATTGGGGGAGGTTGAAGTGGGAGATGCATGCAAGTCTGTGTGTCAGATGGTGTTTCTCATATGCTTAACACATGGCAGGATGGATGAGTTTAATACAGTTGGGACAGTTGGTGATCTGATCATGGCAGGCAGGATAGTTGCTCTGTCAGGAGTGCCCAAATCAGATGAAGAAACACACGTGAATAAAATAATCTTATTCTTGTATACATAAATAAAGGGGAAACAGCACCTCATACCAAACACTGGTCTGGCAAAACTTAACAGTGCATGAAGTTGGAGATACAGTATATGTGTATCCTAGGTACTAGTTAGTAAGCAGTGAAGTACCAATATTAATATACTGTAGAGAAGGTGCTTCACTATTTATTTTAAAGGGTCAATATCAAGATTGAATTTGGTACACAACAGAGTTTTCTCCATATTTGTTATAATTATTGTTTTGTCCTTGTGGAGATTAAAGAAAATTATTTTAGAGTGCTTCATGCAGTAAGATTTATCATACCAGTACTTCATTTTATTCTTCAAGAAAATACCTATGCATACAGGCTCTGTTGCAGACATTGATATAGGAAATGACTTAACATGAGATCTATGTAATAAGTTTATGTATTTGGTCAAAATTACTATGAGAGACAAAAGGCAAGACAACTGGTAATCATTATCTTATTAATGTGAGTGCACTCATCCATCTCTGATTTTTTTCACCTTTGGCTATTTACATGTTGAACTACTAAATTAAAAAAAAGTGCTACAGACAGGCTCACTAATAACATTTAGTAAAATGCAATATAAATAACCTCAATGCAAATTCCAGTCAATTGCATTCAATGTTAAAATGTGTACAAACATACATAACAATGGTTGGAATAAATTACCGTCTGTAAATCACAGGGAACAAAATCAGCTCAAGCAAGAACAGTATTGAAGTTTTATACGCATTTTATCACTGTAACTTGTTTTTATACTTATAGCATGGCTCAAAGATGTTAGAATACTAAATTGTGAAAACAACCCAATATCCAGAAATAAAACTAATATAGCCATTCATTATGAAGGACTTACATATAGCACTCTCAGATCTAGCAAAACAAACTATATATATGCATATTATCAATTAAAAAAAATACCCATTTCCATTATGCTGCCCATAGAGATGCCAGAATACAGTCTACTTGGCATTCACTGCACAGTTCATTTGTAATCCAACTGGTACCCACAACCCAACCACGCACACATTCAGAAATGGTTTGGTGTAAATCCATGGCACTCCAGTTCCTTACAGATAGGGTTATGTTCGCCTGATAGAGTGTGAGATGCAAATGTGACCTAGAATCAAATTTCAAATTCCCTACCTGAACCCTAGTAGCTCCTAATCTCATTAGTTTCTTATGTGCATCTAATTGGGCTGCAGCACAAACCATGAGCTCTTGTCCTTAAAGCTTAAAACTGAAAGAACCCTAAAGTATCATGGTAAGAACTCCTATCCATGATTTAGAGGCAGTCTCTACACTTCGACCAGTCTTTATCTTTTTAAATAATTTTCTCATTTTCATGCTGTTCTAACCATCATACTTACTTTGGCTACATTCTAGCTAGCAGCCAAGGTAGAGCGCTCATCAGAGTAGGAGTCTCTCTTAGGCTATCTGTCTTATGAATCTGCTTGTTGCTGTTACAATTAAAGCTGCATGTGCTAAACACAATTTAAAACTGGTACTTTTAAGACTTGTTGTTGCTACACAGTGATGCCCCCCCCCCCATGAATGGGAGACACCTGAGTATCTGTGTTCCTACAGCCCATTCCAATGGCTGCAGTGGAGACCATACACGGACAAGTCAGTTCCCTGTCAGGCATTACCCTGATGCAGCAGAACACCCAGCATGGGAAGAGGACCCTGTAAATCAGCGAGCATGGTTACAGCCCCGTATGAGTGACAACAATATTCCAGCTGGAGCATTTACCGTGTGGCCCATTTGTGTAACACTGCTTGCTGTTCATTCCCTTTTAGCAGTGATAATAGCCCCATCTGCAGCCAAGAGACCCTATAGAGCCTAAGCAGGTAATAAATCATGACGTATACCTTACCTCCATTAGCAGAATTATTTTGCAACTCACCCCAAATCAGCTGTCTTGGAATATTATGGTGATTGTATTTTTTCTATAAGTGATAGGAAACTCTGAGGATGTGGCGGCATGTAAATGCCATCATTACCATCCCTGACTGGGTACTGGCAGAACACCACTGGTGCCACATTGCTATGGTGCATAGAGTTCTTGGTCTCCCATTCCTCTCCCCTATCACCTTCCCTTCCATCCTTGCTTGCCTATGCATGCGCATATGTGGCAGTGCACATCACACACTCATGCACTGTGACCATCGTCATACTTACACAAATGCATGTGTGACAGTGCACAGCACTCATGCATGTGCATTCACAGATTTGTGGCCATGTTGAGAATGACAGCTGTTTGTGTGCATGTGTGATACTACCTTCCAGTCATAGCCATCTTTTGGGATCACACACGTTCCATGTAGCAGAAGTCAGGAGGCAGAAATGCAGCACTGAAAGGGACAGCAGGTGCATTTGCCATCATTACAATGAATTTAGGCCACACCTGAAGCCTTCAGCTCTATCACTGTGGGGAACAGTAATCGAGAGGATTATATATGCTACCTCATCACAGGTGGCCCACAGAAGTAATGTATCAGCTAGATTTCTCTATGTGAGCTTCCATTTTGGGGGTATATCATAATTGAACTGGTGTCAGCAGCCCTGTTCTGGACACACATATATTATGATCCCACATGCCAAGCCTTAGGCCTCTGCTCAACCTAGCCACTAGATGCCTAGAAAGCAGGAGGTACATTTCAGAAGGCATAACAGGAAGGACATTACCTCCAAGAATGTAGCTCCTCATCAGTCTGTGCTACACACTGGCAAGAGAGCTACATTTTATTCACATATATTTACGTTATGTATATGTCTTGGCATAAACAAAATGTATGAGCTGACACCCACTATACTTTCATTTATGTCTCCACAGATGGTCAAAGTGAGAAAATGCAAATCATGCAAGGTTCCCATTCTGCTACACCAGAGTGTCCCTCATTGTCCAACATGTAAATCTAAAATATCTCACGAGCAGGCTTCCTCATTGGAAGCATTTCCTGTGGAAGTATGGGACTCATGAAAGTTGGAGTACCAAATGTACCCCTCGAGTCTCATGTTGAGGCAGGCCACTGCAGCCATGATGGAGTGGCAACAAACCTTTATGTTTAATATGATAGAGCATCTAGAGACAATGGTAAACTCAAAGTCTCAAGAGCCACACCAGACCCTAATAAGAGTCAACCCCTGTATGCTACCCAAGCAAAATGGCATGAACAAATCTAATCCAGGGGGCCTCTGAGGAACCAGCAGAAACCAATGCAGAAGAGGGTCATGATCTGGAACCAGTTGAAGGTTCCAAACGTGGGTCAGAGCAGCAGAGAGAACCCATGGATACAGAGGAACCTTCACTAATGTCTAAACTTTGTTCCTTCGATGCAGTCCTTGAAATCATGAAATCAGTCAAAGCCGCAGTGGAGTTTGATCTTCCACCACCACATCCAGAGAGCCAGCTGAACACCATGATACAGCAACTACATAAACAATTAGATTTTCTTCCCAATATGTTCCGCCATTGATGCCATCATCAACAAAGAGTGGGAGGCAGCCAGTCCAGTGCATATACCAGAATGGCATTCCCTAGACCTATGTATCCCATTCAGAGGAAAAGCTCAAGTTGTGGAGCACCTCACCACTGGTGGATTCAAAGATAATGACCTTGATTAAGCAAACTATTCTTCCAGCAGACAGAACCACTGCCCTCAAAGACCCAGCAGATAAAAAGCTTGAAGAGATGCTAAAGAAGATCTTTGAGATGGTAGGGCTGGCCACCAGGGCAACCACTATGACCATAAACACCTCCAGATTGCAAATCAAATGGCTAGAGGAGGCTGCAAAAGGGCTCACAACAAAATCTCCAAAAGTGGACCTCATTGACTGCAACATTCAGACAGCAAAGTACCTGGAGGACATGGGACATGTCTGTAGACACCCTGAAGTTCAATGTTAGAGCAACAGCAGTGGCAAACAGAGCAAGACACTTGCTGTTGCTGAAATTATGGGAAGTGGATTCAGATTCCAAGAGTCACCTCCAGAAGCTTCTGTTCAAAGGGGATCACCTATTCATTAAAAGCCTCAAGGAATTCATAAAGCAAATGGATGAGGAAACAAACCTGGCAAAAGAAAAGCAGAGATCCTTGTATCTCTCATCATTTTGGAATCAATTTTGTAGCCACAGAAACCAATAAAGCAGGAACAGGTACCAGGCTTTTGAGGCAGGGGACCTAGCAACAACATTAGGTCTTAAAACATGTCAAACTTCAGTAATAACTTTAAGAGTAGAGGAGGTGCAAGAGGAGGAAGATCCAGCAACTCCAACAAAAGGGTTAATAAACAATCCCAAAAATGACCGCACAACAATGACACCAAGAAACCAAAATCCTCATCGAACTCCACAGAATCACCACGCAACCATAAGAGGCTAGGTGGCTGTCTTTCAATTGGCATGGCACAGAACCACCACAGACAAATTGATACAAGAGGTAGTATCAAAAGTGTAAATGATAGAATTCACAGAAAAACCCTACAGAGACAGACCGATCTTATCATTGAGCTCAAAGAAAAAGGTATCACCACAACAGGTTCAGGATATAATAAACAAACTGATAAATAAGGTCATCTAGACTGTTCCAGAGGAAGAGATGGGAGAAGGCATTTACTCTATCTTCTTCCTAGTTACATAAAAAAACCAGGAACCTCAGATTGGTGTTGGACCTCAAGTTTCTGAACTGATTTGTCAAATCACAGAAGTTCAAGATAGAGACAATGAGATCAGCCCCTTAAAGCCACAGATCAGGGAGAGTTTCCCACATCAACAGATCTCCAGGATGCCTATTACCATGTGCCAATGTGACCTTGCCACTTCAAGTACTTATAATTTCACATCACATGTCAACATTACCAAAATCAGACTCTACCATTTGGTTTAGCATCAGCACAGAGAATGTTTACAAAGGCGTCACTGGAAATAGCAGCAAGCCTAAGAGAACACAGCAAACACATTATTCCATATCTGGATGACTGGCTCATATGCACCAGCCTATGGTCAGAGGTGGAAAGGGACATAAAAAGAGTGCTGTAAGTACAAGTGTTGCATGGTTGGGTAGTAACAAATACAAAAACTCAATTGCTCCGACACAGACGATAGAACATCTGGGGGTGGAAATAGGCATGACTTTGAGACTAGCAAGTCCATCAGAGAAAAGAAGGGAGAAAATGTCAAGCCTGGCACATCAGTGGGATCATAATGGTCACCAATGCTGGTATAAGTGGCACAGGTCTTAGGCTGTATGGCATCATGCATAGACCTGGTATCTTGAGACAGGTGGAACATTCCCCCATTACAGTTGTCATCCATCCACTATGTGATGCTCACAGAGGAACACCTCCATAATATTGTGTAGTTAACTGAAACAGTAACCAAGTCACTGTGCTGGTGAATCAATGAGTGCAACTTATTAAAAAGAGTACCTCTAGAGATAACACACAATGTTGTGGTTGACATAGATGCAAGCCTAAAGGCTGTGAGTGTCCATGGGACACAAAGTAGCTCAAGGGAAAGTGTCAAATATGGAGTCGGCCCAATCAATAAATGTATTAGAAATATGGGCAGTCTTTCATGCCATCAACTTGTTCAAGACACACCTGAAACGGAAGTCCATCTTAATTCATTTGGACAACAGGACCACTGTAGCCTATATTCCAAATGGGGAGGAACCAAGAGCAAGGGACATATGAGGGAAGCATCCAAAGTCACTCACTCACTTGGGCTCTAGTCAATCGATCTTACACAAAAGCAATACACTTAATGAGAAAACTAAACACCACTGCAGACTGCCTAAGCAAAAAATAAACACACCTGGGGGAGTGGCAACTCTGTTTCCAAATCTTCAACGTGATGCACAGAAGAATGAGCCTGATAACAGTGGATCTCATGGTGACAGTCAAAAACACCAAGTAGAGCAGTTCTTCTCATGATACAAAGAGGTAAACTCAATGGGAATCAATGCCCTCTCTCTAACATGGACACACAACAGAGCCTACATCTTCCTTCTTTTCCCGCTAATTCCACAGGCTCTGAGAAAAGTATGACATCCAGGTGGCTTTTCATTATGATCACACCATACTGGTGAAGAAGAGCATGGTTTGCTATAGTAGTAGTGATGGCACTGGACAAATGACACCTCCCCATCAGGGACTACATCCTTACACAGACTCCCATCAGACATCCCAGCCTGCACAACCTCAAATGTATGGCCTGGCTGCTGAAAAGGAGAGACTGTTGAAATCAGGGTACCATGACTGAGTAATTAACACCATGCCCCAGTCTAGAAGATCATCCATGGCTTCTACATAAGGCTGACAGTGGAAGATATTTGTTAGATGGTGTTCATCAAATGACATCAACCTGCAAATGGTAACAGTGCCACAGATTCTACTATTTCTGCAACAAGGACTAGACAAAGGTCATCACTTGCAGTTCAGATCTCAGTTATGGGGTCAGCACCAGGGAGAGTGGCAGACATGGCCCCAGGATCTCACCCAGACATTTTAAGATTTCTCAAAGCCACTAACAAAATGAAACCTCACACAAAAGCAGTAGTGGCACCATGGGCCCTCACACTGGTTTTAAATGCCCTCATGACATGTCCATTCGAGCCTATCAAAGACATTGATCTATACTTGATGGGACTAAAAACATCCTTTTTAGTTACCATTTGCTTGGCCTGAATGACAAGAGAACCAAACACCATTTCATGCAAAGAACCAGCCTTCAGGTCAAAAGTGGCTTCCATCTTCAACTTGAACCAGTCTACAGAACTGCCCAAATTTTACACAAGACATATCAAATGAGAACCAGAAAAAGAGAGAGACCACTATACACACTTGATGTCAAGAGCCCTTTCAACATATTTGGACAGAGCAAGCCAATTCCACCAAACAGAGAGACTGCTTGTTGTTACTGAAGGCCACAACAAGGGCACGACGGCAGCAGCAAAGGCCACAATAGCCTCTTTGTTAAAAAGAACTCTATATAGGAAGCATACAAATCACAGGGCAAGACACCCCCTGACGATATCAGATCACATTCTACTAGGGCAGAGGCCACTTCCTGGGCAGAGAGAAACCAAGCCTTATCCATATATATATATATATCTATATATCTATATATGCACTGAAGCCCAGGTGGGCCACCATATATATCTTTCCAAAGCATTACAGACTGGACACTACAGCTAATTACAAAGCCTCCTTTGAAAACAAAGTTCTAGAAGCGGCAGCTTTTACAGACACTAATTCTCCTAGCTCATCCCCTCCTGATTAGTGGAGTACTGCTTCTTATGTAACCTGGTCCGTAAGGAACTGAAGTGCCACGGATATACACAAAACACAATGGTAGTTTACTCACCTGGTAAATATGATTGTGTTAGTGCATAACAGTGGCACTCCAGGTCCCACCCACACGGAGCAGAATGACCGGTGCCAATAAAAGGGATGATTCCTTTTTTTACTGGGATGTAGGGCAACATTTATCTTCTGCTGACAAAATACTGACAACATTTTGATTTCACTTCCATGAAATTTCACAAACTTTTAAAAAAAATTGTTATTTTAGTTATTTCCATTAATTTAAAAAGTATTTGTCCAAATTACACCAGACATAGTAAAAAGGCTCTGTCACGGTCCACACAGAAATGTATCAAGTTTCATGTTTAGAAATTTTAAAATTACATTTCACAGTTATGTAAACTGTAGAATTTTAAGTGCTTATAACTTTAAAACTAGAGAATGGAGTATCACCAATTTTGTTAGGTTTATAAACTCTAAATGTTGGGCTTTGAGGCCACCCTCTTGGCCCAACAGCAGAGCATTGCACTACCATTCTGACAACCTATGCTCAGAAGCAAGCCCTGGAAGTCACATCGGTAAGACAATCAAACAAAGCCACCCCACAGCTGGGTGTGCTGTGGAGAAAAACAAGCACATGGATCAGACCACTCCAGTACCACCCAACAGCCTGAACAAAGTAGCCTTGCACCAAACTGGTTAGAAAATACTGGTTCAAATACTTATTCGCAAGAAGCCAAAACAGTGCAAAAAGGGGTATCTTACCCAAAAAGGAGACACCAGCAGGACCCCCTATTACTTCCTACTGGTATCACTCAAGGCATCATCAGGGAGTGTCCATAACAGTTGAAACGACCACCTGTTAAGTACAGCATTTAAAGAAACATGCACCATGTGCCCAAATGAATGAAATAACATGAAACACAATGTGATATAAATATATAAAAAAACAAAAATTGGTGCATAAATACATATAAAAATCATGATACGGACTTGCAGCTAATCATATCAGAATAATGTTGCAGCTTGGAATATCTGAAAAGAACAGCAAAATGTGGAAGGGGAAGGAGAGAAAGAGATTTAAAGCATTTGCAGTCAGTGCAGGCCTGTCAGCACAGCAGTTGCGCTGCTGCTAGCATCACTGGTGACCAAAGTTCAGGAATGAGCCTGAGTTGTGGGGCCAGCTGGGGGGAGGATGATTGGGGAGCATCCCTGATGATATTCCTCGCCTCCAGGGAGTGAGGGCAGCCAGCTCCACAGGTATACAGACAGCTGGATGGCCGCAGGTGGCAATGCAGTTGGAGAAGCAACTGGGTGGGTGGGAGGACATTGGCTGGTGCTATTCTACACACAATTATGTGTGTGCTTGCACATCCTTGCCACTGACATCCCATGGATAATGGGAGAAAAATCAAATAACCTCCACTGGTTAGATACATAGATACATAGATACATAGACAGTGTCAGCAGATAAGGGCCTATGGCCCACCCAGTCTGCCCATTTGAGCTTGTAAGTTCAGTTTATGTTTTCCTAGAAATCTGTTGCCCCCCTTACCCCTGACCTCCAGAATTCCTTTATGTCTATCCCATGCATTCTTAAATCCCGTGATTGTTTCAGCCCCCACCACTTCCTCTGGCAGGGTGTTCCACTTGTCCACCACCCGTTCTGTGAAGAAATTCTTCCTCATGTTTCCTCTGAATCGTCCTCCCTCCAACTTCATCCCATGCCCTCTAGTCCTGGTACATCTTTTTCGCTTAAAAATAGTGTATTCCTGCACCCTGTTCCTCCCTGTGAGATACTTGTATGTCTCTATCATATCCCCTCTCTCCCTCCTCTCCTCCAGGGAGTACATGTTCAGTTCCTTCAACCTGTCTTCATAGGACTTGTGATGCAATCCATGCTCCATCTTTGTTGCCCTTCTCTGAACCTTCTCTACCCTGTCTATGTCCTTAGGTAGGTATGGTCTCCAGAACTGTACATTGTACTCCAGGTGGGGCCTCACTAGTGTCTTGTATAGCAGAATTATGACCTCCCTTTTCCTGCTGCTGATGCCCCTGCCTATACATCTCAGCATCCTATTTGCTTTACCTGCTGCCTTGTCACACTGTTTCCCTACCTTGAGGTCATCAGAGATGATAACCCCAAGATCCCTTTCCTGTTTGGTGCATGCTATATCCTCACCCCCCAACTGATATATTGTGCCAGGGTTTTTGTGCCCCATATGCATTATCTTGCACTTCTTTGCATTGAATTTCAACTGCCAAACCCCTGACCATTCTTCAAGTTTCTGCAGGTCCCTTCTCATTCTGTCTACACAATGATCTTCCCCACTACCGAGGTGAGGCTGACTGGTCTGTAGTTCCCTGCTTCCTCTTTGTTCCCACTTTTGTATAAGGGGACTACATCTGCTGTCCTCCAGTCATACTGGCAGCTTGCAGGCCCCACATCTGGCTACCCAGGCACCACCACCGATGGATGGATCCATTTTGTGGTGGGAGTTAGGGAGCCCTGCCACTCCCCACCAGAGGGAGAAAGGTCTGAGAGAGCACAAGAGGTGAAGGGCAGTGCTGGGGGATACCACGGTGATGGGGTTAGGGTGTTCGAACAGATGGGTAGCAGCCAGACAGAAAGCAGGAAAATAAACACATCAGCATAAACACAAAAAAAATTTGTACTCATGAAAGAAGTGTCCATAAAAAGGATTTGTAAGGCAGAAGTAGAGGAAAATGTGCAGACAGAGAGCAGGATAATAGACCAAAGGCTTGGCAAACTGTAAGAGAACCTCTGAGCAAAAAGGAAAGTGCATGTGGTGCTGGTGGGTAGTGCAAAGATTTGGGAAGCCAGCCCAGATAAGAAAACAAATAAAACAAAAAAGCTCTGCACTGTAAGCAGTTTAAGCACTTTCTTGAAGTGTTTAACCTGCATAGTGTGCAGAGCATTTCTTGTTTTATCAATCTGTAAGAGAAAGCAGATTGCCCTGCCTTGGTCCTAGCACAGGGAAAAAGGAAAAAGCATTGGACAGAAGAGCAGAGGGAGTAGTAAGAAGAATGGAACTAAACAGGTGGGAGCATAGGAGAGGACTGGGAGTGTGCCAGACCAGACTTTAGAGATGAAAGAGACAATATGAGAAAGGTGCTGAGCCTCAAGAGAGAGTAGAGAAAGAGAAGAACAGAGGGAACGTGACAGAGCAACAGGCAGGGGAGAGGGAAGTAATGCTGTATGTAAAAGAGGTAATACACACAACTGAAATAGACAGTCTAGGGGAGTCAGACGAATTTGAAACCCTGTGGGTGCTGGCAGCAACAGGATATGGGAAATAAATCAGAACTGGGGTGGTCTACAGACCACTGGGTCAGGATCAGGAGGCAGACAAGGAACTGGGAGAAATGCTTAAGATAACAGCCAATTTAAGGGTGGTAGTTTTAGTAGGGGATTTTAATATGCCGGATGAGGACTGGAAAGTGCCAATTGTGGCAAGTACTAGGAATCCAGGGGTTACCGACAGCGAGGGTGCTCAGGTGCTGGAACACCCACAAAGTTAAACTGGGCAGCCGCAAAACTGGACTGTTCATATTCTCCAAGAATATGAATGGTCCTCCAGCCCAGCGGTTTTAATTATGCCACTCTAAAGAAATTGATACAGTCAGACTGACAGTCTGAGTCTATGAGTTTCACTCACTGTGAATGAAGCACGTCCGGGAAGCACATCTTGTTCTTCTCTAGCCTAGCAGCGTAAAGGGGGGGGTTACAATCAGGTTTATCCTTTTTTTCAGTGATTTTCCTTTAAATGTCTCCATTCTGCTGCTCTGTGTAACATGATCTGTCTCTTAGAGTCTCAGGGTCAGGTCGGGTCATGTGTCGCACACTGCTTTTCATCTTTGCCTGCTATGATTTAAGGTCTGAGGCTCTCAGCAAGACAGCAACACTTGAGTAAACATTCCCACACTGGCGCTGCTGCAAACAGTCAGTGTGAATTGAAATAAAAGTACTTTGTCTATACAGAACAACTGGAAATCTTTTTTCAATAGCTGACGACATCATGACAACTCGGTCTGGAAAATTGTTTGTTTTTGTAACGGGGGTCTAAATATTACTGTCTGTTTGAACGTGACCAGTAACTTGATGAAAACAATGATTGAAAGACTGTGTAATACAAGATTGTTAGAAATGGAGGGGTGTTTGGTGACAACGTGACATCAAATTTACATCAACAAAGCTTCAGATGATTTATCACCAGACCCTGATATGCCCTAGCAATGGGAAGGGAGGTGGCTTATAAACCAACAGCGCAGTTTGTTACTCTCAGAGAGCCCAGCTGTATTAGTCAGAGGAGAGCCACCTACCCAGTGCAGTGCAATACTAAGGGGCAGGTCTGTAAGCCTAGCTGTGTTGTTTATTTTTTAAACTGAGCTGATTGTGCTGCTGTGTAGGGGTTAGGGGAAGGTACTGTGGTAGGTTGCAAGGTGGGACTTTAGGCTGCTGTCTGGTAGTGCAGTTATGTTATGGAGAACAACATGAAATGGTAACACTAAACAAGTGCCAGCAGTCTGAAGCAAAACAAAAATGATTGTTTTTTTCTTCTATTGTTACAGCTTACCTGGAGTGTTGCAGTGCTGAGAGGGCTGGGGGCCAAGTTATATTGTTTGTTTAGTGCTGCAGTGGTGAAGGGCTGTGGGCAATGTTTTATTGTATACTTTTGTAAAGCTGAGCTGATTCTGCTGTTGTGTGGGGGTTAAAGGAGGTTGGGTGGTGGGAAGGTGTTGTGAAAAGTTGCAGTGCAGGACTCTAGGCGTCTGACTCTGCAACATTAAGGTGAGGAGCCCACATGACTTGCTAGGACCAAGTGAACCCTCTTAGTCCAGTTTTTATTTCCCAAAGGAGCAAGTGAATCCATAGTGTTAGGGACCATTGAGCATAAGGACCACATAGCTGGAAGACTATCTGCAGGGCATCCACTGGGTAGTACACAGACAGATCTTCACAATACTCTTCCCACATTCTGGTCCAAGGTGGCACCTATCTGGATTCACCCACGGGATAATCCTCACTGGTCATTGTTATTATAACTGTAATTGTGTTCGTAGGTTCTCATCTAGAAACAAATACATTTCTGCTAAATAAACAAAGAAAAAAATGAATATCAGCAAAATCCTAGCCCGGAGAATAGGGATTATGTTTTAGTGAACACAGAGTCACTCTCTCTCTCTCTCTCTCTCTCTCTCTCTCTCTCTCTCACAGTCTAAAATGGAATGTAATCAATTTGGTACATACCCCTGTAAACTGTGATGTTATCCTACTATACTAGGAATGCACTTTAACATGTGGGTGCAGAAAATGACATGCAAAATTCAAGTCCCATTAAAAATCCAGCTCTCCCAACTACTGAATTTGCACATCTTAAGGTATGTGATAAATATCAGTGAGCAAAAGTGCATTATACAATGGCAAGAAAATTTCCTGGTCTCTGATTGGTCAGTCTTGGGCTGGACCCATGATGTTATCCCAGCACAACATCACGGGTCTAGTCTCAGCCTCACTGTGAACCTGGAGATGAGCTATATGATGAGCTAGATGACCTCTTTTTCTGCATCTCCTCTTAAGAAACAAAAATATATTTCCACACTAAAAAACATTCTTTAAAATTATTTTTTTATTTTATATATAACAACGAGCCATTGTACAATAGCAATAATACCCTCCAGGGTGTGTGTCGTTTGGGATAATGTCACGCCTCAGTTATTGGATGCATTTGGCCTGCGGCCTCATGCCCAACCACCTGAGGCGTGACATTATCCCAGCATGACACACACCCTGTTGGGCATTATTGCTTGATTGATATGCACTTGGCACATTGGACTGTTATTTATTTGCATTGACTATTCCTGTAGTGCAGTTCAAGCTGGAAGTGGGACTTCCATTCATCACAGTCAGATGCTGAATGGACTGCTTTCCTCTGTGTTAGTTCAGCTAAAATACTTTGATTTTAAGAAATCAATAATATTCTTTGTGAGTGTTTCGACTGGGGGGGCTTTCTGACTCACAGGACACTGCCTGTTGTTACAGTCCTTCTCATGTCCAATCAAAGTCAGACACTGACTAGGAAAGAGTAGGGAGGGAGCTACAGAAATGCTTAGTCCTCAGAGTGTGAGCTAGTGGGGGAAGGGATGGGCTGATTCCTGAACTTGTCAGTGTGTATTCTGACTGTCCTGTCCAGTCACAACTGTCTACCACCCCACCCCCAAAAAAAATTAAAAATAAATTCATTAGGACATTAAAGAGACACTATCAGCTCCCATAGGCCTCAAAGTATCCCTAGTTTAAAAAACACATGTTATGATTGTTCATATTCTGTAGACACTGTTGGTGCAGATGGCAGTTTGATTCAAATCCCTTTTTTCTTTTAAAAAGTGAAAAACTGACTGCTCACCATACTGATGTTACGACACCAAAACATGTTTGTTTACATTTCTTGACCAGCTACCATTGCATCTTTCCTGGATGCAGGAACACCCCCAACACAATGTAGCCACTCATTATGCAGCGGGAGTAGAGGAAACCATTATTTTGTGAGTGGCTGCACTGTTTAAGGGTATTTCCAATGTTCAGGAAATATGCACTAAGAGTAATTCAGTGATTTGAAGCAAAACAAAACTGAGCATAGCTATACTTCATTACAATGCATTTTGGTTCTAATAAGCAAGAGGCAGATAAAACAACTAGCATCATCAATGAATTTTTCAGAAAGTAGGCATTCATAAAATATGGGTTATTGCTTAAAAATAATATGCTACAAAAAAGGCTGACAGCGTCCCTTTAAAAAAAGGAAATAAAATTGGCAATCTGTCTGCGTTTATGTGTGAGGTGTGGGCAGGCAGTTTGTGTTTGGGGTTTGGTTGATTGGTGCCTAACGAAACTCAGCCTGTAAGGTTAAGAAATGACAAAACAGACAACAGAGCCACCTGAGCTTGAAGCTTGGACACTCTTGTACTTGTGGGGGAGGTAGTGCCATAACATAAAAGTCCTATTTGTGGTATCCTTGCAGCACCTGGGGGCATCATAGAGCCTTCCAGGGCACTCTTCTATGGTCATTGGCACCTCTGGGCATCAAAGAGCTCTCCAGAGCATTCTCACACCTTGTGGGGTGCTGGCACTGTAACCTGAAATCCATATTCGGGGCATGCTGGCAACACCTGGGACAATACAGATTCTTCCAGAGCACTCTCCCATGGATCCTGGCTTCTTGTCTGGCATCAAAGAGCCCCCGAGGGCACCCTTGCATATCTGTAGTGGAATAGTGGTGGTGGTGTATATATATTCTAAAATATATCAAAATGCACCACAAAGCATGCAAAATCCTTTAGCTTCTGGGGGCCTAGGTGGCCCCCAGACCCCCAGCTTTTTATAATTTCCCTGAGCACCCACAACATTTTTCAAAACTTTGCACCCCTGTAGAAATCAGTGCCTGGAGGATGCATGTCAAGAGCTGTTCCTAGTTCAGTTAGTCCAGGGCCAGAGAAGGAAAGGGTCTCTGCTAGATCTGCTGCTCACAAACACTGAGACGCTGCAATATGTAGCAGTCCTGGAAACTCACATTTCCAGTAATCACAGAACAGTGGCACTGGAAGTCCAGATAGGGACCACCAACAGGGCAAATACAGTAAGAATATGGGACTTAAAAAAAGCAGATTACAACAAGATGAGAGAACAGTTGGAAAAAAGCACAAGCAGTGGCACAGGGTCATAATGTCGCAAGTTATTATGCTGCATGCATACACCGTGCTGCCAAAACAGCATGATATATGCCATTTGGCATGTCTTTTTTTTTAGCATATAACATTTTGAACTAGTAGGGCAAGGGATATAGAGCAGGTAGAGGAGGCAGTGGAAAAAATGGGAAGAATTTAAAAAAACTTCACAGAGAGTATCACCACAAGAATCCAAAATTTAAATCAGTATTTACAGTAGGTTATTTACACAGTAGACTCATCCCCCTGCTAGGCCACTTTGGCTTTGCCCAATGTTTTTCTGAATTAAATTAGCTTTTTTTAATTTATTTATTATTTATTTATTTCATTGTTCAGAAAAAAAAACCTTTGAGCAAAAGCTCTTTTGCAAAAGTTCCACATCAAGTACATGGCATATACAGTACAACAGAAATGGAATTGCCCCCTCTGCAGTTCACACTTCATGGGAAGAAGTGTACATAATAACAACTCAGGGAACATTTAAACAAACAGTGCAATGCTAATGCAAACAAAGAGACATTATGTGGAATATAAGTACAACATAATAAGTAATCAGCTACTGAAGCTACTGCAAAAAACCTTAAACAGAGTATGACTATGAGCTTACGGGGGAACACAGAGACAAGGACCTCAGCAGCCCATAGTACAGGCTTTGTCCTGGTAACAGGGATGGGGACTGAAAAAAGCCAACTTGGGGAGAGGGGGATGGAGATAAGGGGGATGGGAGTCAGCTAGTAACAGGCATGTCCTCCAGTAGGACAGTAAGTGCTAAAACAGAGCAGAGTGCATGCCTGTAGAGGAGAGATCCAAGCCAGGCCCACCTAATTACAGGGGCAGTTAGTGTGGAGAGTAGGTGAGGAAACTCTGCCCAGTGCAAAGGCCAGTTATGACAGTTACGATGTGGGCCGGGTGAGGGAGGGGGAGCCAGGGTATCAATACTCACACATATTAGGAGGTGGGTAGAAAGGTACTGGTATTACACCATCTGTCTGCAACAACAGGCCCCAGATGCATTAAGGTGATGTTTCAACTCCGACTTAAATGTGGGGAGGCTGTCAGCAAATAATAGGTGAGCAGAAATCTCATTTAGCCACAAGGGAGCCCTGTAGGCAATGGACTGCTGTCCAAAAAGACATTTTCCTAAATGAGAGAGCCAATGAACCCGAGTCTGGCCACTGGTCTGGTATCCTGAAGAACAGGTATGGTGCAATTCTCTGAGACACGGAGGAGCTTTGCTGATTAGTGATTTCTTGCCTAACAGGCATGTCTGGAATTTAATCCTATTGGTGAAAGTGAGCTGGTTCCACGTCATAATAGAGATTGCAAAATAGTGATTGCTATTATGGCGAGTGTATATCGCCGAAAAAGAAATCGGCAATATACACTCCACGGCGACCTGACATCCAGACTAGGAAAAAAGTGTTTTTGTGGGGGGCTATGCCCCCCCTTGCTCCACACACCCCTGAAAAAGGATTCTCAACTCCAGGGGGGTGCATGTCAGGGAGGGGGCAATATCCCTGCATCGGGATAAAATTAAGTGTCACAGGCAGTGGCCAAAGTTTCCCTCACCCGGTCCCAAACTCTGTATCTGCTGCACCTGAACTAGCCACCCACACCACCACACCACATGTCTAGCTCAGCGGCACCAGGTACAGCAGTCTCTCAAAACTCCTTCCCTGTCCCTCCCCTTCACCTCGCTATCCCCACCTTCCTGTCACTCTGCAGTACACTAGCAGTCGTATAGTATCACTATCCTTCCAGGGTGGCACAGGTGGAAAGCGCTGAATATGAGTGACCTTTTTGACAGTTGCTCATATCCAATCACCATCCTCACTGGATGCCACATGAGCCAGGTGGTTTGCTCATAAAGGGAGCAGGAGTGGGTGAGTAGATCAGCTCCAAGAGTCAGCCTACAGGCCTTATTGAGGGCTGTGACCACACGTTTGAGTGCCATGTCCGATGCCGCTCCATATACTACAAGGCCATAGTCTATAACTGACAGGATGGGAGTCAGAAATAGAGAGTCGTAAGACAGCTGGTGTGAGATAATACCTATGCCTATAAAGGACTCCCAGCTTAGTATGTATCGCCTTTATGACCAGGTCAATATGCTGCACAAAGGAGAGAGTGTCATCAACGATGACCCCAAGGTACTTGAATGATTGAACCTGCTCTAGCATGTCACCCATTTTATTAGTGATAGTCTAGGCTGGGATGGATTTCTTTAGCTGGCAACTCAATAACAGCATTGTCTTCATCTTTTTATAATTAAGTAACAGTTTCTGGGAGCTGAAACCAGTCCTCCAGGTGATGGAAGGAGCACTGTACCTCGTCCTGCAGAAGACGCAACCGGGCGCTACTACTAAGGATAACCACATCATTGGCGTAAAGAATGAATTTGCTATTGCAAGCTTCAGGGAGATGTTTAATAAATGACTGAAAAGAAGAGGGCCCAATATGGACCCTTGTGAGACCCAGAGCTTAATTTCCCTAGATGATGAAGTTGCTGTCCCAATTTTTATGCTCTGGACTCTGCTGGATAGCTAGTCCTTAAACCAGAGGACAGCTTTGGGGGCAAGACCCATATCAAGAAACTGATCCAGCAAGATGGGATGGTTGATGGTGTCAAAGGCTTTAGTGAAATCTATGAAAATAGATCCCACTAAATTACCACTATCCAAGACCTTGTGGATGAAGTCTGTGAATTCGATTAAGGCTGTCACATTGCTGTGGCACTTACAGAAACTGTGCTGCTGTGGGCACTGGAGACCATATATCAAGAGGTACTCAGATAGCTGGTTGGCCACAATCCTCTCAAGCACCTTGGGGGGGGGGGAGAGGATTGAAATGGGCCTGTAGTTGGATGTGATGGATCGGTCCTCATTTTTTAACACAGGAGTGACAACTGCCAACTTCCAAACAGCTGGGAACTTTGCAAGACCGAGCGATTTATGAAAGAGTTTAGTGATAGGAACCACAAGCTTGTCCAGTGCAACTGCCACCAACTTTATATCAATGGTGTCACTACCAAGCCTAGTTTTTCTGAGCACATTATTTATATAGGTTCTGGCTTCCTTGGTCATGACATGCTTAAAATAGATGTTTGGGTAGGAGGGGTTGACACGAGGTCTTGGCTGGGGAGGTCTTGGAGATTTAAAATAGTCAGGAGGGGGTATGGAGCTGAGGTCAGAAATGCCAGATTAAAGGATTCAGCAATTGAGAGAGGATTAAGGGTAGAGGAGCCATTGACCCTAAGCATAGTTGGGTACTTTCGGTCCTCCTTACCAAGCAGGTCCTTAATATTATCCCAGAAGCATTTCCTATTGCCCCAGCTATTCTTAAGTTGCTCTTTATAAAATTTCACTTTGGATAACCTTGTAAGTTTGGCCCATCTGCTCCTAGCAGCCCGGAACTTTTTAAGGTCTGCAGGGTTACCAGAGTTTCTGACCAAACTTCATAGATTGCCCCGCTCCCTCATTTGGTTCAGAAGGTCAAGGATGATCCAACCATTTTTGACAGCCCTGATCTTTCTTTTCCTCAGAGGGGCAAAGATATTGCAAATACTAATAAATCTATTTGAGAAAAATTGCAGTACCTGATCGACGTCAGGGAAGCTATCAAGGGGGCATCAGTAAACACTGGCAAAGGCAGTTTTAAAAGCTCATGTGGCACCTCATTTGAGGACCCGACTAAATTAACCCAAGTGCACGTAAAAGGTGAGTGATCACTGAGGTAATCAGGTAGCACAGAGACTTTTTTTTACCCTAGAGGGACGGTAGGTAAGCATCCAATCTATCGGAGAGCCCTGCCAGTGTTTCAATTGAGTCTTGTAAGCTCAGTGACTATCTGCGTGAGATACAGATCAGCCACCTGGCCCTTATGGGGTCAGTTTCATTACAGGTCCAGTTTAGGTTAAAGTCCCCTGTGATAATGAGCTCAGAGTTCTTCATTAACTTGGGAGATAGCCTCCAGGACAGAATGGAGACTCAGCTTAGCATTGCTCGGAGGCAGTTACACAGAGGCAATGGTAAGTGCCTTGTTCTGCCTTCCTATGAGTAGTTTCACAGCAAGTATTTCATACTCCCTGATCACTCTCAGAGATCAGTAACATGCTCCCTTTCAGTCCTTCTTTAGCATAAATAAGGCATCCCCCACCTTGTTTCCCAGCTCATTTGAGCCTAGAAATTTTGAACCCCTGTAGTGTAACAGAGTTATCCTTAACTGATGGTTTGAGCCAGGAATCAGTCAAGCAGAGTTGTGTAACTGGGTCCAGTCCTGAAACTGTGCCATCTTTGGGAGTAAGCAGCATATTCTGTATTTATAGCAACTATTTTTCTGCTGTAGCTGATCTTGCCCTTAGGGGAGTTAGCAACAGGAGGCCCAGGGTTAGGATGGACATCCCTGGACAGTATCAGCAGTAGGAGGAGGGGAAGTCCTAGCCGCTGAGCATAGTAACAGTTTCGTCTTATGCCTTTTGCTGTCAAGTCTATACTTAGAAGGTTCATCATTCAACTGCTAAGAGGAGCAGCCAGCTGTGCCAGTACAAGGGTGCTGCTGCAGATTGAGAACAAGACTTCATGAGGTGGATGGGAGGTCAGCTGTACAGCCCAGTTTATGTGGGCATTGGTGCCATGATGCGGCTGATCTGGGAAGAGGAAGGAGGCACTATGTCCAGGTTCCACTGGCCCACCCAGTAACAAGTTCTGACCCACTAGCTGGATGAGGATGATCGCAAATGTGTATGAAATATAAATAGCCTGGGCCATCATAACTACACTGAGAAGCAGTATAGAGAGACAGCAGAGAAGGGCACCAAAGAATGGTAGGCCAAGAGACACAGGGAAAAGTGAAGTGCAGGACTAAAACTATATACCAGCAGCAAGTTAAAATCAAGCAATGCTCCTTAGATGCAGCCTGGGCCCGTAAAAGTTGCAAGGAGCTTTAGTGGAGGAGCCCTTAGGTGATCAGCAGGTTAGCCACTACAAGATCCCTGCTCACAAACTTACAACAGCTCAAAAAGCAGGGGCACTTTAGAAGGCAGACAGCCAGTATTATTGCTGCAACTTTAGAAGGCATATAGCTAGTAAAGTTGCTGTGACCTTAAGAGTGCAGACTTCTTTTAAATGAAAGAACTAGGTCCCTCCAATGGCAGATCTATATGATCTGCTAATAGGAAAATGGACAAAAATTTCAAGCAAAGAGAGCAGTCCTGGCATCAATTTCTTGGCAGCAGTTCCTAGATGATCTCTGGTTTGCTGCACTTAGTGCAGGGGAAAACTCTGCTGGCAGACAGGAGCAAGTGAGATTTCTCCTGCAGTAGGTACCAAAATTCAAAAGCTGCTACCCATATCTTATTTGTACGGGGTGCTTCGAGCAGCTTCGCCTTAGGCAGGTTTTCAAACCTGCTTGAGAGAAGTAGCCCAAAATGGCACTTCAATCCCCTTGCTTGTAGGGGGAGCTTCGGGCACCTTGTGGACTTGTTGTCTTAAACACAAATGAATAATTTTTTTTTTATTTCATTTGCTATTAGTTAATGTACAGTATAAAGATAACAACTCTCTCTCAAAAATGTAATACAGTTTGTTTAAACACTGTTGCCAGTATATTTTACTTTGGTGGAAGACTTAAGTTTTAATCCAACTAACTATAACTTACCAGTTTCAATGTGTTTGCACATCCAGTCCACACTCTGCCACGTTCTGGAATACCTTAGCAATCACATGTGCTGGCTATATCTTTATATAGTGCACCGGCCATGTATCAGTAGTGTGTTGACATCATGCATTGCTGAAGCCACATGACAGTGGTCAGCCTGGGGACTGCCCCTTTGATACAATACAGCCCAGTTGCCAATACTGGCATCCACAAAAACATAAGTGGTAGAACCTTCCATGTTTTTCTTAAGGCTTATAAGGATTTTGAAGAGTAAAATGATTAGTAGGTTAATAGAGACAGCCAGCACCAGCAGGGACATGTTCAGACAGTACATGAGAAGGCACAGGTCCAAAAAAGGCAAAATACTAAAGAGAAAAAGGAAAGAACAAGCAGGGGGGAAAGAACAAGAGAAGGCAGGGAGTAGGGTTGCAACATCTTTAATCTCTCAGGCAGGCTTAGCCAAAGGCCTATTGCTTGCCCTGATGGGCATACTTAATGAATTTCAAACAACATTAGATATTCAAATGTTTATTATAAGGATTAAGTTACATTACTTTCACAGACAGTGACACAATATCAGTGAGACAGATAAAAGATTAAAACAGAAACTGCAGCCAGCCTGGTGGTGCTGAGGGTTGAGTCACTGGACGCCACACCTAGCACTATGCCAGCGACCTGGGTTCGGGAACGAGCTCGGGTCATCAGGGGTCGGCAGGGGAGGACTGGGATTGAGCATTGGGAGACCAGGTCTCTCAGTCCTGGGGTGGGTTGGGGTCTTAGCACCTCACTACAGTGACCCCTGGGGGAACACCCAGAGGTACCGCAAGCAACGGTGTAACTGGGGGGGGACCACGGCAGACATCTGCACGTATGTGCGTGGACATCATTGCACATCCGGGTTCCCATGGGGAGAAGAACAGGGAAAATATGGCAGCATGGTTCCACAGCATCTTGATGGCCACAGCTCCACCAGCCGACAATGCCTGGAGACATGTGCCGGTACTGGTTTCCTCACCGGGCACAGGGGCTATGGGGGGGCCCCTTTCACAGGTGTAGCTGCATCTGCCAGCTGGGCATGCGAGCTTCAGAGCTGGCGGCGGAGTGGAGCGGTGGCTGGATTGGAAGCAGGGACTATGGCTGCAAGGAGGAAAAATGTTAAATGATAAAAAAAAAAACCCAGAAACTACAAACCAAATCTAGGTTTGTACCACCAGGCTCGAATCCAGGTATAATTAACAACTATGCAGCATGCATTTTGAAAGAGACTGAAAAGGCAATTAAAAATTGCTAGAATGTTAAAAGGAACATGACCCAAAGCAGGAGGCTAGCGTTTCAGGAACTACAAAATGATGACCGAACAGTCATAAAAACTACTAACAAGGGGGAGGGGTGGTTGTGTTGAATCATACAGATTATTAGAAGGAGTTTCTTGGACAGTTGAACAACAGCACTATTTGAAACTAAATGGGAATCCTCTGGAGTCTATTACAACAGAAATTGAACAATGGATCACAAATACTTTGAATGAGCACTAGGTGGAAGATTGGGTGGCAGAGACCCTGATTAAAACGTGCCCTGTTAACCCAGTCTTCTACTGCCTTCCAAAGGTACATAAGAGACTGACATCTTCACCAGGATGACTCATAGTTTTGGGGTTAAATTCTGTGTTAGCTCCCCTTTCAGGTTTTGTAAACTTCTTTATGGCAGAATGTGTCCCAAATAGCCCAACTTATTTGAAAGATTTGAGAAATGCATTACAGATTATTGAATATTTTAACACTGAGTATACTTGTATCAAAGAGATTTGGCTGGTCACTTTTGATAAAGCAGACCTTTATATGTCAATACCCCACATTGAAGGCCTGTCAGTCCTGGACTCTGTTCTGTGTTCTGAACCTCAGAAACAAGGAAGAACTTCCCCAACATAATTTCTAATTGATTTAGCTTGCTTGTACTTGAGAGAAATTACTTTTGCTTTGAGAATTCAGTCTACCAACAACAGAGAGGCACTGCAATGGAGTCCACAATGGCTCCATCACATGCCAATCTGTATGTGTACACTTTTGAAAGTACTTTCATTGTGGATGCAACTGTAAATCTGATCTTTCAGAATGAACTGTTGTACAAAAGGTACATAGACAATTTGTTTGGGAAAGGAAGTAGGGTGGTTCTTGACAGGTTTTATTAACACTTACTGTAAAAGCATGTAAAGAAAACATCAAGCTTACTATGACTTGCAGCCAGGAGCTTGTGCCCTTCATTGACCTAGAAATTTTCAGTGAAAATGGTCACCTCCACATGAAATTGTATCATAAACCAACTGAGAATAACATGGTACTCAGATACAACAGTTTTTGTAGTAGACATACAGTTGAGAACATACCATTGGGACAATTTCTCAGAGCCAAGAGGAATTGTCCCAGGCCAGAAGATTTTGATAGAGGGATTAAATTTATGACAGCAAGATTCTCTGAGAGGGGTTATCCAAGACAGAAAATCTAATGAAAAAAGATGAAGAGTGTTTTGTAACCCTCCCTTTGTCCCAGCCAAGAGGACAGTCACACTACAGAATAAGCTGATTCATTCTGATGTGATTCCATCTAAACAGACATGCACAGGTTTCTCATTTAACCCAGCATTAGTGGGAAATTTACAATGCGGGAATTGTGTTCACAGTTCAAACACAAGTAAATTAATAGAAATAAATAATAAATTCAGCAGTGAAACAATTAAATTTTAAAAAATCACATGCAGCACTAAGAATGTTGTATACATTCTCAAGGGCCAGTGTGATTTGTCTTATATTGACAAAAACATCATGAGAAATGAATTTTCAAGCATAAATTAGATATTCACAAGAGTGATGAGAAATATGTTGTAGCAAGGTATTTCACTGCACATAAACATTTGCTTGCTGATCTCAAATATTTTGGGATTTAAAAAGTCAGTGGGCCTAGAAGGGGGTGACCTAGACTGCCTCCTCTTAGAAAGAGAGGTATTCTGGATCAAAAGATTTGGTACCGGAGACCGTAATATAGACTTTTGATTCAATAGATTGGGCTGCTTTTATGTGAACTTCTGCTGTAGCATGTGACAGTCCTGAAGTAGGTTGAGCCAGATGGTGAAAACAGTCTGAAATATAATCATCTGAGTGAGTAGTCACCTCAGGTACTTTACATTATACACAGGAGGTACAGGGAATCTTTCATGTCTGGCAATATTGTAAATAATTTAGGTAGTGTGCATTAATTTTGTTTTAGTTGTTCTGTTAACAGTTGTTTTACATCTTATGCCCAGTTGTCATATTGCATTTGATGTATGAATTGATGTAGAGGAGGTTTTATTTTTTGCACAGTAATAGTTTTGATGTTCAATATCAGATATCGAGCCTGAATACTTACAGGCACATTCGGCAGTTTAACATATATTGCTTCTTTTCAGTGCTCTCCCATAAGGTTCTTATATGTGTTTTGCTGACCATACATATCTCTTTGAATATGTCATCCCTAAGAGAAGGTTCTATTTACCCAAATACTCAGTATATGTTGTAATACAGGTATAAACTAAGACTGACACACTAATCTTTCTACTTTTCAAAATCCCTGTGAGCCTTAAAAAAACACAGGGGTTCTACCACATATACTGTGGTTACCACTGTCATTCTCAGATTAGCTGTTTACCATTTTTTTAATCGTAAACATTTCAAGTATAGAGAGGCTCCTAACAATCTTGCATTTTTACAGATAAGATACCAAAATATGTTGAATAGTTACAACAAATGAGTACTATTGCTAACAGTGAAAGATTCAGTCACTTAGACTTAGATAAACTGAAAGTCTGTGAACAAATATGGAAGACCTTGGAATTTAAAAGGTGAAAAGAAAGTCTGACATTGCATGGAATTCATAATGCATGACAAGCTGAATGAAAATTGTCAATGCTTGGGATAGTAAGAATGAAATATATAATTTATGTTTAGACAAGCTTATTAATCCATAAGATACATTATATTTTATTATTATTTTTTGTATGTGGCTCTATTCTTACACATAAGTATCCTGATAGGTGTCTCTAAAGATTTTTGATTTGGATGTATGTTGCTGGTTCAGTCCTATGTAATGAATAGATTCATTCTGATTCATGTTTAATAAAAATATTATAAAGTAAAAACAAAGCTGAGCTGTACCGCACCAAAGGGGCAGTCCTCGAGCCAACCACAAGCAACTGATATCAGCAATGCATGACATAATCACAATATTGATCATGGTTGGTGCTCTAGATAAAGATGTAGCCAGCACATGCGGTCACTATGGTGCTCCAGAGCACAGCCAAGCATAAGTCAGATGTGTAAGCAGACCAGGACTGGCAAGTTGTAGCTAGTTGGACTGAAACTTCAAAGAGTCTTCCATCAAGGTAAAATGTATTGGAAACAGTGCATAAGCAATATATATTCCAAAGTTAAGAGAGATTTTGTCATTATACATTAACTGATGGCAACTTATCTGAAAAAAATGAATTAATTTGCACTAACTGTAGGATAACACACCCTTGAAAAAGCTAATTTAATTTAATGAAACACTGGGCAAAGCAGAAGTGGCCTGGCATAAGCATGAGTCCCCAAATAAAATAATGTGAATACTGATTAAATTTGGAAATCTTGTGGTGGTGTATGAGAACTCTCTGTGAAATCTTTTGGATGTCCACTACTAAAACTACACTGAAACAAGACCTGGTGTAATATTTCTGAATGATATATGGCTGCAGGAGAGGTTAATTTGGGGTTAAAGAATTTAGCAAAGCAATGATAGAAGTGGTAGAATGCTCAATGATGAAGGTATCAAAGGGTAAAAGGGCAAGAGGTCCAATGTGGTTCATGGCTGAAGTAAAGACAGTGGTAAATGCCAAAAGGAGAGCTTTCTTAAAGTATGAAAAGGCAATGAAAGGTGAATATGGGAAGTACCTGAAGCCAAAAAAGGTAGCCAGCAGGAAGGTGAGGGAGGCCAAGGTCAAGACTAAACTCTAGCTGACAGAGGATGTGGAGCAAGGGTAAAAGGCATTCTTCAGGTACATCTGGGAGAAGCATAAGGTCAAAGGGGGTATTGTGAGACATAGGATGGGAGGAGGGGACAAAGGGAAAGCAGATATATTGAACAAATAATTTTGTTCTGTATTTACTAGGGAGAAGGATGGGCCACTTTCAGAATGTGGAGTTAAAATGGGATGGAGGAAGTAAGGGATCAATTGGCATTGTCAAAATAGCAGAGAAAAGGGTATTGTGTGTTGGAACAGTTTACAGGGTTGAAAGTAGATAAATCTATAGGATCTAATGGCTTACAACCAAGGATGCTGAAGGAGGTAGCAGAAGTGATAGCAGGCCCACTTGCAGACATATTGAACTGCTTGCTGGCCGGGGGGGGGGACCCTAGGGACTGGAAGAAAGCAGATGAGCCCTCTACACAAGTTGAAAAGAAAGGATGAGCCAGAGAAATATAGACCAGTCAGCTTGAGGTCTACTAGTGGAAAAATTATGGAGTCTTTACTAAGGGAGGTATTGGTGGACTTCCTGGAGGGAAATGTGTCATAGGACACTAGACAGCATGGGCTCACGAGGGAAAGGCAAATTTGGTTGACTTCTTTGACTGGGTGGCCAAGGCAGCAGACAGACAGGCAGTACATATGATATATTTCAATTTCAGCAAGGCCTTTGACTCAGTCTACCACAGGAGACTAGTCAAAAAGATAAGGGATGTAGGGGTGGGGGAAAAAATGGCAACTTGGGTGGAGAACTGGCTGAGGGGAAGAACACAAAGAGTAGTAGCACGAGGACACAAACTGTTATGGCTAATAACAGCAGTGGGTCAGCACCTTCTCTTACAGTTCAACTGAATCTCCAAGACCACTTTTCTTTGAAAGCTGATAACAAAAACTTTATTCAGACATGTATGCAAGCATACTACTCCTTGGTCCAGCATGTTCAACATCAGGAACTTGGTGCAGTTAGATTATAGGCAGGGTCTGTTCCATTTCATGCAGGAAATTCCATTAACATCCAAAGTTTCAGCAATGAATCCAAACAACAAACACCATACCGACCAGCCACCAACTTGGCGTACTAGACTACGCCCTTAACGTTTTGACATCAGCCTGACATTTTCATCAGAAGTGGCATGTTACTTCCCAAACCCCAAAATAACCCTCACACCACCTTCAGGAGGGATCAAAATGTAAAATACTGGGTGGTACATACAATGTTACCTAAACAACTGACAAACACTTGGTTGCACCTCCCAAAGGAAATCATAGATGTGGACATTGCAGTATGTGCTCCAGTACTTACAACACAAAAACATTTGTTCACCCAAGATCAGGAAAATGGTCTGAAATATATCAGTTTATCAACTGCAGCTCCACTGGGGTTTATATATTTTAATGTGCCCATGTGGTTTGCTATATGTTGGGCAAACTAAAAGGGAACTCAAACTGTGGATTGGTGAGCATAAGACTGCTATCAGAATTAATAATGAAAGATATGCAATGGCACAACATTTTGAGGACACAGAACATGGTTCTGTAGCTGCACTAAAATGTATGGCATTGAAAAAGTTGAAGTTGATGATCGAGGAGGTGATATTGTTAAGAAGTTATTATAGAGAGAGAGAGAGGCTTATTGGATTTTAACTTTGGAGACAATACAACCTTATGAACTAAATGATGAAATATCACTGTATGCGTTTTTTTATGAGAAGAGTTATATCTGTTATTTTTGTTATGTCTGCTTACTTTAAATATGAAATGTTTCCTTACTGATAATATGAATCCTTTTTTCCCTAGATGTGTTTTAAACTTTTTAATTGTGTATTTTATTGGTGACTTTGGTGGCATGTGATGTTTTAGCATGTAACACTATTTATTCTGCATGTTGCACAATTTTCAAGAAATACTTTGCACTTTTAAATGATTATGTCACTTTGGGTCCACTGGGCTAGTGTTGATAGGTTTTAAATTAATTACATTGTGTGTATCTCATATGTTGGTATTTGTGTCTTTAAGAGCTCCCTTTTTAAATGGGGTTTGAGGAGTAACATGTCACTTCTGATGAAGATGTCGGGCTGACGTTGAAATGATAAGGGAGTGGTCTAGTATGTCAGCTTGGAGGCTAGTCGGCATGGCGTTTGTTGTTTGGATTCATTACTGAAACTTTGGATGTTAATGGAATTTCCCATATGAAATGGAACAGAGCCTGCCTATAACCTAACTGCACCCAGTTCCTGATGTTGAATGTGCTGTATCAGAGAGCGGTGTGTTCGTATACGTGTTTGAATAAAGTTTTTAATATCAGCTTTCAAAGAAAAGTGGTCCTGAAGATTCAATTGAACTGTAAGACAAGGTGCTGACCCATTGCTGTTATTAGCTATAACAGTGCATATCCTCGCAGAACTTTTTTCCTATGGGTATAGTGCATGTCGGTATTTGCTGAACCCCCTGCTTGTGTTTTTTTACAAAAGGAGTTAATGGAGAGTTTTCTGAGTCAACAGAAGTAACAAGTGGAATACCTCAGGGGGTGGTACCGGACCTGTTCATTTTCAATGTTTTCATTTGTGACATAGTGAATGCATCAAGGGCACGGTCTGCCTCTTCACAGATGACACAAAGAAATGTGCAAGGTTGGACAGAGAGGAAGGGATAAGGAAGGATTCAGGCAGAATGAGGGGGCTGGTCAAAGGTCTGGCAACTGGGCTTTAATGCAAAAAAAATGTAAAGTGATACACACTGGGAAGAGGAACCCAACAGTGCAGTATAAAATGGGAAGAGTGGTGTGGAAAGCATCATGGAGGAAAAAGATCTAGGGGTCATGATATCTGAGAGTCTAAAAACAACAGCCCATTGTATTAGAGTTCTGGGAAAGGCAAAGAGGATGATGGGTCACATGGGGGATAAGCAGTAGAAATCGAGAAGTGATTCTCACATTGTACAGGTCACTGGTGTGACTGCATCTGGAATTCTATGCAAGGTACTGGAGTCCGCACATGAGGAAATAACTGCAACAAGGTGGAAGCAGTACAGAGCAGGGCAAAAAAGATGATCCATGAACTTGGGAGTAACACATAGAAGGGGAGACATCAGGACTTGAACATGTACACTCTTGAGAAAAGGAGGGAAAGGGGTGACATGATAGAGACATACAAGTACTGTACAAGCATGGAATAAATAGTATTGATGTTAAGGAACTTATCTCCTTGTGTTCAAATACAGAGACAAGTGGAATTCACTTAAACTCACATGTGTGAGAGATAAGAGGGACATTCATAAGCAAATTTTCACAGAAAGAGTGGTTGATACATGGAACAAGCTGCTGGAGGAAGTGATCAGGCCAAATCAGTGAACAGCTTCAAGCAGGAAAGGGACAGGCATATGGGCTTAGTTAGAAAAGTGAGGGCAGAAACAAAAGGGAGGGATGGCTACTAGGGTTAGTGCAGAGTAGTTGGGTAGCAGGGGCAGACTGGATAGGCTGACAGGCATTTTTCAGCCCTCATTGTCCATGTATATATGTATGAGTAGGGAAATGACAATCAAAAGCAAAATGTCAGAAAGAGTGAAAGAGGGGTTGCAGTCTGACAAGCATGCATATAATAGCAATGCAGCACACCACATCCCCATAGTCAAAAGTTGTGAGAATCACCGGCCCGGTGGTGCTGAGGGCCGAGGCGCTGGTCGCTGCACCTCATGCCACGCTGGTGACCCGGGTTTGGGAGCGAGCATGGGTCGCTGGAGGCTGGCAGGGAAGGAGTGGGATTGAGCATCCGATGGACTGCTCTCCCTCTCCAAGGAGGGGGGTTTACGATGGTCGGTGCCCGACTACCCCTTGGTGGAGGCTGGGGGTTGGGGACACACACTGTACACTGAGGTGAAGTCGGGGGGGTAGACGCCAGGATGTAGGTGTGTATGGACGCATGGGTGCTACTGGCCACCGGCATCATTGCATGCCCACCGATTCAAGGGGGAACAGAGGAAAAAATGACACCTCTTGAGTGGCTTGATGGCCATCCATGAGTTTCATCGGGCACCTGAACTGGATCCGTGAAAGGGTGGGGATATAGGGGACTCCCTGCCACCCCACTCTGGGGGGTAAGCCACAGAAGTTAGAAGGTGCTTGCAAGATGAATGGTGACCAGATCCCTGGCAGGCTGCGAGGAAGGTAACGGGGATGCAGAGAGGTGGCCAGGAGAATAAAATTCAACAGTTTTTTAAAAAAAGAAAGAAAAACAAAGTTGTGGGAATCATTTTCTCAAGTATCCCCTGATGAGCAGGGAGGAGGAATACAAGTTTTATCCCTGTAAAGCGCTCCAGTTTCCTGTTGATGGCATCACTGTGGCAGGAAATTATTGTCTAACCAGACACTTCAGTATTTAAAAGAGGTGGCTTTCTCAGTCAGGATAGTGAATCCCGTGGGAGTTTGAATGTTAGCCAGATGCTACCTGGTGCCAAAGATTATACAGGCAGTTTTTCAGTAAATTCAATTTATTTATCTGTTGTAGTTAATAGTTTCTGATGCTAATGCTGCTACTTGCTTAAAATGATAAAAATTGAACCACTCCTCAGTGTGCTCAATTCTACATTGAATTACTCACCTGTTGTATTAATGTCCATTCTTGTTAATGAAGCCAAAAGTGCCACAGTCTTCTAAGCATGTTCTGTAATCTGTTCATAACTACTATTTGCTCTTCTTTACCAGATGTGTTGAGAATAAACACTTACAGCTGATCATGGTTGATGCACTGGTACAAGCACCACTTTATGAATTTAGAAGAAGCTTTTTTAAAAACTAAATTTACTATTTTTTAAAGCTTTGTTATCTTTGCATGCTTTGACTGGGTCCTCCTTCCATCTCCTCAGTCCTGTATCCCAGCCATGGAGCCTCTGACTCCCTTATTCTTCAACCTGTATATGGTGTCCTGCTTCAGCTGTGGTTGTCCTCCCTTACTCTCTCACACTGGGACATCAGATGGTGGGTTAGATCCCAATAAAGTATATAATGTGTTCAGCATCAGTTAAGGGACCGAGGGAATGACCAAAGGATTGGCTGACTCTGGTGGGTGTTTTGGAGGGTGAGGCTAACCCTGCTGGCCTATCATGCTGAATTTTCCTACTTTTATTTTAACACTATCACTCCTTATTGGGGCTCAAATATCCTAGTCAGGCTTGGATGGTGGGTCATACCTACCCACAAGGACCATCATGCTCTATATAAGCACACCCACTTAGATGTCTGCTGCATCTGCATAACATGCAAGCATCACAAGCCCTGCTATCACCTGAAACATGCCCTGCACTGCAAACCCATCCCTTTGGCCATCAGGGAGTAGTCATACAGAGCCATGAGGCACCCACAGTGGATTGCTGTCACTGACCTTGTTGCATAATGTGCAATTCCCAAGTCATCAACATCAAGTGGTGGAATGGATTTGGTAAGCAGCAACACTTAGAATTAGGCCATTGGGTTGTCCTGCAGCAAACTTTCGAAAGTTTCAAGTCTCCTTCCCCACTGGCCGAGGTGTATCATAGTCAGTGGTATCAATACCAAATTCAAATATGCGGCACACTGCAGTGCTACTGGACACACCAAGTAACTATGCTTGACTGCTTCTAATTGGCTCAGCATCATCTACTTCAGTGTGTATGTGACGTTATGTGCATGTGACCTTTGAAAGATAGCCTTAAGCAGAGGAATTGCCAAAAAGCCAGCATTCAGTGTTCCAAACCCTTGATCATGCTGAAAAGCATGGTTTAAAGTCAAATATAATAATGCACCAAAATAACAAACTGCATAACAGACTAAAGAATAATCATAGTGAGGGGAATGTTATGACATCAAGATGTTGGTGGAGAGGGTAATAGAGGGAAGACGCTTGAAGCCAGAGCAGGCTTTAGCAGAATCTGACAGCAGGAGCAGGGGCTTGAAAGAGAAATGTGAGGGTGAGAGATGAAAGGGAAGAGAAAGGGAGTTCTAGAGCATTGGCAGACAGACAAAAAAAAAGGACTAGCCAGCTGACAATTTGAAGTGAGAAATTAGAAATGAACCAGAATCAAAGGGAACAGAAGGAGTAACTGAAAGTATAGAAGGAGAAAGCAGGTAGGCAAGACAGACTTTAGCCAGAATTATGGAGCAACAAGAGAGCCAGTGGCCCTCAACGGCAAAGAAAAAAAGGTTAGAATATAGGGAGCAGTGATGGTTAAGAGGAGGGTCATCTAAGGCAATGCAACAGAAAAAGTAGAAAATGGGATCCAGTCTGGCTATAGTAGGGAGGATTAAGTTCAGCACTATAGACACTTCCTCACAGTAAAAATACTGGCATGATCATTCTGAGGATGAGCTCATAGTGAAGTGGGAGCGGAAAACAGGATTTGTTGTGATAAAGTGCTCCAAGCACAGGGTGATGTTTTTGTAAATGGCATCAATGTAAACTGAAAAGCCAAGGGACTAATACAGCCACACACTGAAATACTTTAAGGACATCTTCAAAGGGTGTGCCATTAATAGTTCTGAAAACCAGGGTTAATGGGTCCTTCCTAACTGCTGCTTGGTCCCAAAAGTCATGGTGACAGTGTTTCTAGCTTACAGTAACTGATAGTTTTAGAAGAACCAGGACATTGTCAAACTCTCACTGCAGCAATAGTTCCAGCTTAGGGACAAAGGAGCCAGAAGATTAGAAAACTGTTTTTAACATACTTGTCAATTTATGAGGAGATACAGACTGAGGGGAGGTCAGTTAGAAAGATGGAGAGGAGCATAGGGTTGAGGATGGAGCCCAAGGGACACGATAATGGAAGTGGAGGGGAGAGGATAAAATGTTGCCAATCTGGACTGACTGTTGCTTGTACAAATGTAGGAATAGAACTCGCCAGCAGTCCTGCATCCTTTGATTTATTAAAGAGGTGAGGATAAACAAAAGTATTGAAGACTTTTGCCAAATCAATGAAAATGGCAGCTGTAACATGTCTCTGATCCATCACCTTCAGAATGGAGTGAGTACCATTGAGGAGGGAGGAGATATTTATACACATATTCATATTCTTTTCAAAAAACTATGTTAATGCATCAGTTAGGGTTGATATCAAACTGTAAAAAAGGAGAGAAATACCCTAACACCCTATTACTAACACCCCACTCCTACCCTGCGCACACCAACAAGCATCAGGGGTGTGCCTTGGGGTCATCAGCCATAACACTCACCCTATTCCATAAGTAAATAAGCTGAGATGGGTACAGTATAGGAGAATGGGGTGAGCATTAGGGCTTATGACTCCAAGGAAAACCCCCAGTGCCTGTTGGTGTATGCACGGTAGGGGTGGGGTGTTAGGGTTGGAAACCCTAATATTGTATTTCCCTCCTTTTTACAGCTTGCTATCAACCCTAACTGATGCATTAATGTAGTTTTTTGCAAATAATTTCCTTACTTTTTGACACAGTGTTTAGCCTTATTTTCCTGTGGGAGTGCAGGGCCCTGTGCCCTGCACTCCTATCCATCTATAGCTTTTGAGATAGAGTAATCGTATTCTTATTTGCCTGTGGGAGCACAGTGCTCTTTAGGCCTTGCTCTCCCATCCTTCCATAGATGCGTATATGTATGTCACTGTGGAAGGGACCTGTACTTCTATTTATAGGACAACAGTGACCAAATTGCCAGCACAGCCAACTTATTACCCCTCCTCATGTACTTCATACAGAACATTTTTGAATCCCCGCCAAAACGTAGTTCTGCACAACTGCAGTGCCATTCCGCACCACAGGTGCAAAAACACATTTTGACTAAGATTTGAAAAAGGACAGCTATGACATACATGAAGTGGGGTAATTAGAAGTCTATGTTGAAAATTTGGGGTCAAACTCTTTAAAATTTCCAAAGTTACGAGCATGCATAGCGAAATTGCAACAAATGGGCATAACTTTGCCATTTTCACATATTTGACCCCACATTTTCAACATAGCCTTCTTATGACCACTAATGAATTCACTAATGAATTGCTGTTGTAATCTTCTCACCTAGAGCACCTCTGTAACTGGAACTGTGTAAGCTTATTTGTATTTGATTGGGTGACTTCCCTGCTCCTTTCTTGTCCACCCCTTGAATTTTGGGTGATGACTGTCTGTGACTGGTGGAGTATTGTTTTTTGATCTGCCTCTTCATCCTCTGGGCTTTTGCTGAGTGTTTTCTCTGTGGAGATTTACTGCCCCACAGGGGGCCTGGTGTTGTTACCCAACTGGGGAGTCTGCTGGGGTATCATGTTCCCTTGGACCCTTGGGAACAGCTGCAATTGTGGCCTTTCTTGGGATCCTTTGGTGTTGGGTTGTTTTATTTCTCCTGCGAGCTCCCAGCAGTAAGTAAAGGGGTTTTGCAAAGGATTTTCTTCCAGCAACAGCAAAACTGTATGTCGACTCAGCCTTTGGACTTCTGGTTCTGGTGGTTCCTGGTTTCGGCTGTATTTCATTCTGGGCCTGGATTAAAGAGACTGCTGACTTCCTCCTTTTTTTTTTGTGTGTATTATTTTGCTTTTGCTGCCTGGACGATTGGGTGGTGAGAGGACCCTGCGTCCATGTACTTTATTCATTTATTTCTACTTTGTTGGAGTTTATAGTTCCTTTCCCTGGCAGTGAAGAAGATTGTAATTATCCCTCTCCCCAGTTGTGAGAGGTCTGGGGGGGTTATAATTCCATTTCTCACTTTCGTGGACTGGAATAATTCTGTTTCGTTTATATTTATTTGTCGTCGTATTATCACAATTGTTTTAACTGTCTAGCAGTGAGAGTGCCTTTCTATCCTCTCTCCCCAGTGGTGAGAGGACTGGGGGGGGGGAACTAATTATTCATTGTATTTTTGTTGTATTATGTGTTGGGTTTGGGGGCTAACGGTAACTAAGCTTTGTTTTGTTGTTTATTTGTTTTGTGGGTTATTTTGTATTAAGGGGGCTGTCAGGGTCTCTAAATTCAGGCTCTAACTTGATGTTAGCTAACCTAGGAGTTGGGTGGGGTTTTTAAATTGTTCTTTGTTGGGGGGTATTATTAGTTTGTTAGTTTTATTTCAGGATTTGTTTATTGTATTTTTTATTCTGTAGTATAGCTTACAGCATGTGCTGCCCTTCAGCCCCCACAGTTGTGTGCTACTCATCCTCCTCTCTTCATGCCCTTCACCCTTTTTACTCTCCCCCTCTCCAGTTCGAGATCTACCAATGTTGTAGAGCACTGGGTATTGTACGTAAGGGGGGAGAAGGGCATGGGGTCACGAACAGGGGAGGATGATCGAGGGGGGTCATCGTATTGGGGTGGTTGGTACCAGTAGGTGCCCTGGGGTGAAATGGAATCCAGATCATGGTTTTCCATATCTGGTGCCTATGCCAAGGGCACCACCCGTCTGATGGGCAGATGGCCTGGGCGGCTGCGAGTTAAATCCAGATCAGGCGGTGTTTATTGCAATGCCAGGTCCATTAAAAACAAGACTGCAATTAGTGCTGATCTTGTTGGTACGGTGGACCTGGCTTGCATTACCGAGACCTGGTTGGATGATAACTTTGGCCCCATTTTGGAGGCTATGACACCAGCCAGGTACTTGGTGTTACACCTCCCATGATTGGATCATGGGGTGGAGGGGTTGCGGTCTGTTTCAAGACTGAACTCGACCTCGAGGAGGTCCTAGTGGGGGGGTTGAGTCCTTTGAGCGTATAGTAGTAGCAGGTGTAGGCTTTCGGATTGCCCTCATTTACCATCCACCCTGTGATGAGAAGTGATTCCTTCAGGAAGTGTGGACTTCATCATCGATATGTTCGAGTCGCCCAGATTGATGGTTCTGGGCGACTTCAACGCCTGGGTCAATGACGAACTCTTGCAATTTGGTCAACACTTCCTACAGTTAATGACACCGCTGGGCCTTACACAGGTGGCTTCCTCTGCTATACAAAAATTTGGACACTCCTTGGACCTAATCTTCCTTCTAGGGGTCGAGGCATCCGATGTGGGGGTGGAATCTGTCAGGTGGTCAGACCATTACACCGTGGGGTTTAGTTTTTGTACCCCCTCTAGAAGGCCTGCCCCTGTGGAGTTGGTTAGGTACCACCTTTTGCGGGATATAGATCCCCAAGGCCTTGAGGCGGTGCTTGATCTCTCGTCCCCCGCATTGGCAAGCAGTGATCCAGAGACCCTTGTGTCGGCCTATAACACAGCCATTGCGGGGGCTCTGGATTTCATTGCTCCAGTTCGTGTTTGTCCCTTCTCCCTTTGCCCCAAGTCCCCTTAGTTTGATGGGACATTGAGGGAGATGCAGAGATAGGGGCGAAGGTTAGAGCATTGCTGGCGAAAGTGCACCCTTGATGCCGACCACCTTAGATTGATGTATCATTATCTGGTCTATCAATCTGCAATCACCCATAAGAAGGCAGAATTCCTGTCCAGGGAGATTGCAGTTGCTCGGAATCGACCAACTCAACTGTTTCGAACTGTGGACAGACTGTGCAACCCAGCCTGTCTGCAAGTTCGGAAAGTTTTTTTGAAATTGGAGTGTGATGAGCTTGCTCAGTTCTTTGCAAATAAGGTGGCCGATATTAGGGCCGAACTGCTGCCATCACACTCTAGGGGGGTTGCCGTGGACCGGTGTGAGATCCCAGTGCCTCAGTTTTCCTGGAGTTCCTTCAATCAGCTGGAGTTCATGGATGTCATGAGGATCATCCAGCATATGCGCCCTGCATGCTGTAGTTTGGACCCTGGACCAACCTCCCTAATGTTGGGTTGTATTGACATCATCGGTCCAGTCCTTGTGCAGATAGTCAGGTGCTCCCTGGAATCTGGTGAGTTTCCTAGCTCCCTGAAAGAGGCGGTGGTGACACCCCTCTTGAAGAAAGCTACCTTGGACCCTGACTGTCTCAAAAACTACAGACCTATCTCTAACCTTCCCTTTGTTGGGAAGTTGATTGAGAAAGTAGTGGCTGCACAACTGGAGGATCATTTGACCATCCATGACATCTATGAACCCCTCCAGTCTGGTTTTCGTAAAAGACATAGTACCAAGACAGCGCTGGTTCAGGTGCTCAATGATCTCTTGATGGCCAGAGATCAGAAGAGTCATTCCATTTTGGTTCTCCTTGACCTTTCTTCAGCGTTTGACACTGTAGAGCACATGGTGTTGATAGAACACCTGAGGCTGCTTTGTGGAATATCTGGAACCGTCTTAAGATGGTTCACATCATTCCTCACTGGGAGATCACAAATAGTTGTGTCCGGGGTTTTTTCCTCAGATTCAATGGCTTTGTCATGTGGGGTGCCTCAGGGTTTAGTATTGTCACCCATATTATTTGTGGTGTATATGCTACCCATTGGAGACATTGTAAGGAGGTATGGGCTGAGGTTTCACTGTTATGCAGATGATACCAGCTCTACCTTTCTTTTGCCCCCGACCAGGAAGCAGCTCTCTCGGTCTTTAATAGCTGTCTAAGAGAAATCCAGGAGTGGATGAATTCTAGCTGGCTGAGGTTGAACTCTTATAAGACTGAGGTACTGGTTGTGGACCCGGGTCGACAGATAGGGTGGTCGGGTGATGGTGCTTCTTCTGGAATTTTTCTTGGAGGCATTTCTCTCCCGACCTCTGAACGGGTGTGGAACTTGGGGGTAGTTCTTGATGATGGGCTGACACTGCATTCACAGGTGTCAGCAGTCATTAAGACTTCCTTTTATCATCTTAGGAACATTGCCAGGATTCGTCATCTTGTTCCATCTGCTGACCTGCCAACTTTAGTCCATGCCTTCATGTCCTCGTGCTTGGATTATTGCAACTCCCTTTATCTAGGGCTTTCTGGGGTTGATATCTGTCACCTGCAGCTAGTGCAGAATGCTGCAGCCCGGCTTTTGATGGGTTCTAGTAGATCCTATCACATTACTCCAGTGCTGTGCGAACTACGCTGGCTGCCAGTTTGGTAGCAGATCACCTTTAAAGTCGGATTGCTGAATTTCAAAGCCCTACACGATCTGGGCCCAGTCTATCTGAAAAAACTTCTGGTTCCTTATCACCCTGATTGATCACTCTGCTCAGCCAACGAGGGGCTGCTAGAGGTTCCAAGGGTGAATTTGAAATCCTCGGGCCCTCGGGAATTTTCGTATGTGGCCCCCATCCTTTGGAACTCTCTACCCCATTGGTTGTGGGAGTGCACCTCTGTGGAGGGTTTCAAGAGAGGTTTGAAGACCTTTTCGTGGGAAACTGCATTTTTAGAATATTGACTAAATTAATTGTCCTGATCTAGCTGAATCTCTTTTAATGATTTTAACTGTTTTAATCTGTTATTTATGTACGCCACCTTGACAACTGAAAGGTGCCTTATAAATAAAAATTATTATTATTATTATTGTATAACCTTATTTGTAATTTCTGTCCCATCAGACTGTTATTACCAAATCCATTGTATTATCCTGTTTTTCCTCTGTGACTTGGGACCTTTGTAAATGAGCCTCTCAGCTTAAAAGTATTTATCCAAAAATGTAATAAATAAATAAATGACCCCACCTTATGAACAATATGACTTGTCATTATGCAAATCCTGCCTGGATGGTGAACTTTTCAAGTGACCACAAAATTACCTTTCGGGCCAGAGTTAAGTAATGACAGTCATATTGTTCATGAGATGGGGTTCCCAAAAGGCCATGTTGAAAATTGGGGTCAAAATGCCAAAAAATGGCTAAGTTATGCCTAAAAGTTTAAACCCCGATTGAAATACATTGAACCTCATTTAATTTAGTTTCTCATATTGTAGTCACCGGTTCCAGCAGCAAAATGTGTCTTCGATCGGAGAGTGGATCTCGAACCTGGGACCTGTTTAGGTGAATGAGGGTGTGTGGTTGTGTACTGGAGAGTGTGGGTGGTGGGTGCTAAGTGAGTGGTGGAGGGGCTGATTGGTGAGGGACTATTGTATGTAAGCAAACAAAAAACACCGAGGACAGTTTTCTTTATTTCAGGTAATAATGGGACACAATCTTCAGGTAGGGAGGTACCACTAGCCACCAGGGAATATCCATAAATCCAAGGAGGACAGCAATTGGCAGGTAGGGGTGCTACTAGACACCATGGAAATAATTTTTTCTGAGGGTGAGGATGATCGGTGGATGGGGGGGTGCCACTAGACACCAGGGAAATGCATTATTTAGACAGCAAGGTGATCAGTGGGTGGGGGGGTGCCACTAGGCACCAAGGAAATAAATATTTCTGAGGGGGACAATGATCAGCAGGTGGGGGGGTGCCACTAGACACTAGGGAAATAAATGTTTCTGAGGGCAAGGCAATCGGTGGATGGGGGGTGCTACTAGACACCATGTAACAGACACGGCCACCCAGTTACAGTCAACCCACCCTATATATGTAAAATAGAGAACTTACCTGACTGCTGGGTGCCATGGGGTAGTCCTGTGGAGAGGATGTCCACCACACCTGTAAAAAAAAAAAAAAAAAGGACAGAAAAGGGGTCACAATGAATCCATAGTTCTTAAGAGATAAAACAGAGGAGAAAGGACAGGTTAGGAAGGGAATTATACTTGTCTGATGGGGTAGGATTCCATGTCCTGTAAGACCTGCAAAATAAAAAGAGAAGTTAGATTAGTTGGAAAAAACAGTAACAGAGCAGAAAACAGAGGAATGGAAGTGAGGTTGGGGAGGGGGGCTCAGCTAAAAAAAACAACCCTGTGCCCATTGGTGGCCAAGTGGCCAGTATTTTACTTAGTAGCCCAGGTGGACTAGTGAAGTCTCTTGGAGGGCTAGTAGCCCTTTTGTTTAAAGAGGAAGAGGCATTGGTGGTCTTTGGGATGGGAAATGCTCTGGAGAGGCCACTATGTAAAATGTAGCCCTGGTGGTCTAGTGGGCTTGCTCCAAGATGGCTGAAGTCAGCATTTTTTGAAACAAATTAGTACCATTTCCCTGGGGTTTAGTGGGGGCTCCCTGAGCCCTTGAATTGAGTGGGCATATGTTAGTGGCAGTGGCAGGAGGAGGAGAGCAAGTTGGAGCTATGGTACAGCCAGTCGCTAGCTCGATCATTCTAAAAGTGAAAGTGCCTGTGAACACTGGTATTTTATTTTTTTATTTTCTGTTTTTACCCCACCCCAACCCAGCACTGTCACCCGACTAATTGTCTCGGCTACCTCTTCCCGCTGAAGACCCCCCATGGAGCCCTGGCTTACCCCCTTAGCGGGGACAGAGTGGGGGCCCTCCTCAACCCCCTCCCCAGGGGAATCAAGTCTTCGTCGGGATCCAGGGTGGTGCTGCAGTTGTAGGCAGGTGAGGACCCACTATTGGGTCCTCAAGTCAGTATCACACCAGGAGAGGCATTTTTCTATGTATGCCCTCCCAGAGCATGATGTGCCACGACACAACGGCTTGCGCCAACATCAATCACACTCTCCCCTCTGGTGTAGGCATCAGGGCTGCAATACCTCTGGCCATCACCAGAGGTCATGCCACCCCTGAGCCAGTGTGCTCCCCTCCCCCTGGAGGAGCTGAGTGGTCCATTGAATGCTCAGACATCCTCCCCCTGACCAACCCTCTGACTCCCGGGTCTGCTCCCAAACCTGGTCACCAGTGTCACAAGCAGAAATCCAACCACTGCACTGATGGGCTAGCCTTGTGGACACTGTTAACTCCTAGCCCATACAGAGCTCAGGCTGTGGCCTACTCCATGTGGGTGGGAGACAGAGTGAAAAGGACCCAGCGGGAGGTGGAGGAGGCAATGGAAGGAAACGCCTCCCCCCACCTTCCCGAATCACCACTCACAGCAAAGTATATATGCCCTATGGAGCTTTAGAGGCAGAGGGGCTGGAGCAAATTAAGAAGCAGCAAAGAAGCTGCTGTTTAGTGAAGATGCTCTGAGGCATTGGTGAGCAGAAAGGGAGAGAGGGAAAGAGTGTGTCAGGAGCCACCAGTGAATAATGCCGCTCCCGCGGTGATGCAAAGCCGGGGGGGGTTCAGGGGTGAGGAGGCAGCAACAGTCACAGCAGCAGGTGCCACAGTCCAAAAGCCACACCATAGCTTCAGCAATGCCAGTGAGCTTAAATTTAATTTAAAAGCCTGCAGGATGAAGGCAAGGATTGTGCACTCCCAGAGGGGAGTAAAATAGAGGAGCCGCACCATGGTGGCATGCAAAAGCCCCATGGGGCTGTTTCGTGAATGGGGAAGGGGAACCAAAACAGAGCATTTGGACTAGCAGAGCCCACAAACAGCAGCAGCAGACACACTGGAACCCCAAAAGTGGAATGAATGAATAAATAATATATTTTTTTAAAAGAAGTGGCTACTTGCAGAGGCAGGTGTCATAACCAGGGAAATGTTTCTGAGAGGAAGTACAATTGGATGGTGGGGGGTGGCACTTGATACCATGGAAATATATAACACTACCGGGGACAGCAAGGAGAATCACAAGCAAAGATTCTCCCTTCATGAAAAAGGATCCTTTTTTGTGACTCATGATATAAAAAAGGATTCCTTTTTTGTATTCCGCAGTCACAAAAAAAAGATTCATAATATTAAACAAAAAAAATAGCATTTCAAGGGCATATTTCTAACATTAAAGTTCAGATTACACCTAAGGGGGTCCTGATCAGCCAGATAGGTGTGTTGGTTTCTCTCCAGGATGCCATTTCTGTGGCTTTTGAAAACATTTTTTTTAAGAAAAAACAGAAACAAGATGGTGGCAAATGAAAAATGAATATTTCGATATGAAACAGGATTCCTTTTTGCATTTCATGCAGCTATCCTGAAGTGCTTACTGAGCATGCTCAGAAATGATTTTTTTCAAATTTTAAAAATGCAATAACTTTCAAATGGCTTATTATTTTTCACCAGACTAGCCAAAGACGCATCTGTGGGCTTGTCCCTTTCAGCCCTGAAAATGTTAGACCAAGCTTCTAAACCATGTGGGCTGTAGGCAAGTTCAAAGGAAAAAAAAAACAGCAAAGTCAGTGAGTTAAAAAATGCTTTTCTCGCCTGCCCAGAACTTGAAAACTGCAGATCCGACCAGAACGTAACTTGCCACACCAGAGATCTACCCTGGGCAATGGTGCATGCAAATTCTCATGCAAATCCATTTAACAGTTGCAAAGTTATTAATGTGCAGAATTTGGGATTTAACTTTGAAGTGCCTATTCAACCCTAACTGTAGGGACGTGACCACACCCTTATAATATATCTATACACATACATATCTATCTATATATATATATATATATATATATATACAGTATATATATATAGAGAAAAAGAGAATAAATGATGGGTAAGTGTGTGATACGAGGATTCAATGCACACCCGAGGTGTAGGATGTCACATAAACTCTGAGAGAGTAGCCCAACGGGTTTTTGAAAACTTGTAACTTTAACCCTAACTAGAGTATTAATGAAGATTTTTGCAATTTATATTATAGGTATGTGGTAGAGCCCCCATAGTTAGAGTTGAGTAGCCTGTTTAATATTAAATGTCACATTTTGCACTTTAATAACTGTGCAACTGATTAATAGATTTGCACATAATGTGGTATTCACTGTCCTGTGGGGTAAGTCTCTTGATATGACAAGTTTCATTCTGGTTGGATGTGCAGATTCTGAGATCCGGATAGTGTAAAAAAGTAAAAAGTCACCACTTTTTGCAGTTTTTTCCTCATCCCCTTGTGCCCAGACAGCATGGAATTTTGGTGTGATTTTTTTATGGTAGAAAGTACTTGGGTAACAGAACTGCCACTGTTTGGGGCAAACATATTAACCTGTTCCAAAATTATTCAGTTTTTAAGTTCCCATCATTTCCTATGGGAAGTTCATTTTTCAGGATAGAGGTAAAAAGTTCAACAAAGGAATTGATCTCCCAATAAAGGATTCAATCTTGTGAGATCATTTTCTTTTTCATGAGAACAAAATCATTTTTCATGAGAGAAAATGTATTTTTCATGAGCCTCCATCTTATTTTCTGTTTTTTTTTTTCAAAACAAAATTTGAAAACCTACAAAAATGACATCCTGGCGCGAGACCAGCACACCTGACTGGCTGATCGAGACCCCCTTAGTTGTAATCTGCACTTCACAGTTGCAGACATGACCTGGAATTTTTTTTTTTACTTTTATGAATCCGTGATATGAAAAAAGAATCCTTTTTCATGTCATGAATCATGAAAAAGGATCCTTTATCATGAATGTTTATTTTCATCCCCCATTCTGTAATGTATTTCCCTGGTGTCTAGTGGTACTCCCCACCCCCTCCCAATCGCAGTTTGATTTTTCTGGTATCTAGTGGCAACCCACACCCTCTGATCACTGTTCCCACATTTGTTTTTATTTCCCTGGTGTCTAGTGGCACCCCAACCCTCTGATCACTGTCCCACATTTGTTTTAGTTTCCCCAGTGTCTAGTGGTGCCCCCCACCCTCAATACCCATTACTATTATTTTTTTTATTCATTTTTCACCTTTTTATTTTGTACCCCTCCCGTTTGGTGTTTGCTGGCAGTCCCCAGCATCCATTTTTTATCCCTGGTGTCTAGTGGTATCCTGCACTCTCTGATGCTCATTTGTTTTTGTCATTGGTGGTTAGTGGCATCCCTCATACCTCCCATGTCCTTTAAGTGCTGAAAATAAGAAACCATCCTTCGATGTACTTTTTTTTATAACCTGTAAAAAAAAAGGTTTATCGCTGATCACGCCTGCACCCCCCACCTGACCTCTCACTATGTATACACCTCCCCATACCCCTTCACACACCCTCACTCACCTGAAGAGGTCCCAGGTTTGAGATCCATTCTCCTGATCAGACACATCTTGCTGCTGGAACCAGCGACTGGAATATGAGAAACTAAAGTAAATACGGTTCAATGTATTTCAGTGTGGGTTTCAACTTTTATGCATAACTCAGCTGTTTTGTGAGATTATGACCCCATATTTTCAACATGGCCTTTTGAGGACCCCACCTTTATGAACAATATGACTGTCAGTATGCAACTTCTGCCTGAAAGGTAATTTTGCTGTCGCTTGGTGAATTTACCTTTTGGGCAGGATTTGCATAATGACTGTCATATTGCTCATGAGGAGGGGTCTTCAAAAGGCCATGTTGAAAATTTGGGGTCACAATGTCAATAAATGGCTGGGTTATGACCATTCATTGCAATTTCACTACGCACGCTTGTAACTTTGTACATTTAAAATATTTTGAAATGTTCAACCTAGACTTGCTATTACCCCACCAAATGTATGTCACAGCTGTCATTTTCCAAATCCTGGCTGAAATGTGTTTTCGCACCTGTGGTGTGGAATGGCATTGCAGTTGCACAGAATTATGTTTCGGTGGGGATTTGAATATTTTCACTACTGGGTACATCAGGTGGGGTAATAACATGGCTATGCTGACAATTTCCGCACTTTTGTCCTTTAAATGGAAGCACAAGACTCTCTGGGCCCTGTGCATCCACAGCTACATACATATACACATCTATGGAGGAATGGGAGCACAGTGCCAGGATGGTCCTGCGTTCAAACAAAGCAAATTATGATATGATTATACTATCTCAAAAAATAAGGAAATGGATTGCAAAAAAAACTTTGTTAATGCATCATTTTGGGTTAAGGTGACAAAAGTGGGAGAATGTGGTGTTGGGGTTTCCAATCCCAACACCCCACCTCCACCCTGCACAGGCCAAGAGGCATCAGGGGTGGCATTGGGGTGATCAGCCCTAACGCTCACCACATTCTCCTATACTGTACCCACCCAGCCCATTTTCTAATGGAATGCGGTATTAGGGCAGACAACCCCAAGGCAGCCACCCTCCTGGCTCCTCTTGGTCTGTGCAGGGTGGGGGTGGGGTGTTAGGGTTGGAAACCCTAATGCCACATTTCCCTACTTTTGATGCTTTAACCCTAACTGATGCAATAGCAGTTTTTTTGCAATATACATACATATATTTATATATATATATATATATATATATATATATATATATATATATGTGTATATATCTATATATATATCTATATATATATATATATTTATTCATTGCAAAAACTTCATTTAATGCATCAGTTAGGATTAAAGCAACAAAAGTGAGGAAATGAGACATTAGGGTTGAGACCCTAATCCCCAACACCCCACCCCTCCACAGACTGACAAGCGGCAGGATGTGTCATGGGGCCAACTCTCACCCCATTCCATGTGTAAACAGGTTGACATGCTACAGTAAAGGAGAATGGGGTGAGAGTTAGGCCTTATGACCCCATGGCAAACCCCAGTGCCTGTCAGTCTGTGGAGGAAGGAAATGTGGTTTTAGGGTATCCAACCCTAACACCCCACTCCCTCCCTGCAGAGACTGACATACATCAGGAGTGTGCCTTGGAGTCATCAGCCCTAGCACTCACTCCATTCCATAAGTAAATAAGCTGAGATGGGTACAGTATAGGAGAATAAGGTGAGTGTTGGGGCTGATGACTCCAAGGCACACCCTGACACCTGTCAGTCCCTGCAGGATGGGGGTGGGGTGTTAGGGTTGGAAACCCTAACACCACATTTCCCTGCTTTTGTTGCTTTAACCCCAATGGATGCATTAACAAAGTTTTTTGCAATGAATTTCCTTACTTTTTCAGATAGCTTAATCATATCCTTACTTGTCTGTGGGAGTGCTGGGCCCTCCCATCCCTCCATAGATGCACATATGTATGTAGTCATGAAAGCACAGAGCTCTCCGGGCCCATGCTTCTATTTATAGGGGAACACTGACCAAATTGTCAGCATAGCCATCTTATTACCCCACCTCATGTACTGTAGTACAGAAAAGTTTTGAATCCATGCCAAAATGTAATTCTGTGCAACTGCAGTGCCATTCCATGCCACAGGTGTAAAAACACATTTTGGGCAGGATTTGAAAACCGACAGCTGTGATGTACATTTGGTGGGGTAATAGCAAGTTTAGGTTAAACATGTGGTGTCAAAATATTTTAAATTTATAAAATTATGAGCGTGTGTAGTGAAATTGCAATGAATGGTCTTAACTTTGAAATTTATTCATATTTTGACCCCAAATTTTCAACTTAGTCTTCTTATAACCCCGCCTCATAAACCCTATAGGTGAAAAGTTTAAAATCCATGCCAAAATGCCATTCCATGCCATAGGTGCGAAAACATGTTTTGGACAGGATGTGAAAAATGACAGTTGTACAGTTCATGAGCTGGTGTGAAAAATGGCTATGTTGAAAATTTGGAGTCAAAATATTGAAAATTACCAAAGTTATGACCATGTGTAGAAACATTTCAATGAATGGACATAACTCGGCCATTTTTAGGAATTTGTTCACCAAATTTTTAGCATCAGCTTTTTGGGATCCCACCTCATGAACACTGGCACTGTCATTTCATTAATCAGTCCCAAAAGGTGATTTTGCGCTGTGATGATAAAATCACCATCCGGGCCTGATTAATGAAATGAAAGTGAGTGTTCATGAGGTGGGGTCTCAAAAAACACATGTTGAAAATTTGTTGAAAAATACCTAACAATGCCAAAGTTATGAACCTAAGTCCAAAATGCCATTGAAATACATTATACGGCACTTACCTTGATTCTTCAGTTTGCAGTTCAGCTTTAAAGGGTGCAGATGTGTCTCAGTCCACAGAAGATGACAGTGTACAACCTCCAGAGGTAAGTATAGGGTAAGGGGGTGTGTGGGGAGGTGGGTGCTAGGTGGGAGGGTTGGAATGAGGGGATGGGGTCTGCTGTGATAATGAAGGCCTGTTTTCTTTGTTTCAGGGGGAAAAAAATTACATTGGGGATGGCTTTTCTATTATAGGTACAGAAATAAAGTATCTGGGGACACTAGGGGTGGGCTTCTAAATGCCCCACACTGCTGGGGCATTCTAAATGCTGACACAGGGATTGGGCCCCCCAATGTTGGCTATAATTTAAAAAGCAATGCGCTGCAGGGAAGGGGCATCTGACACCGGAGGTGGGCATCCCAGTGTTGGATTATTACATAAAATAAAAATAAATGAAGGAGGGACTAGGGGACAGAGATCAGAGGGTGGGGGTGCACTAGACACCAGGGAATGAGAGGGACCATGACCTGGGAGTGAGGAGTGTGTCACAGAAGCCAAACAGGAAGCAGTGGCTCACACCTCACTCTGCAGCTGGCAGCATTAGTTCCAGCTGCGGCTGCAGGAGTCAAGAAAATCCCGCTGTTCTCATGCAAAGAACATGGCAGAAGCGGTCCTCTCACTAACCTCAGCACCCAGGATTTCGGGAGCCCACAAAAAGTGTTTCTAGCCACAATAAAAAAAAACATCAGAATGTAGCTAAACAGGTCCCTTTTAGCTAGATTCAGATGTTTGTTTTTTTACATTCATTTTTACATGTTTTCTTTATTTTCTGTCTCTCACTAATGGCAAAACAAGATGACAGACACAACAGAGCTCTGCGAAAATACATTAGACTCTATGTAATGCAAAAATGCAACAGCTCCTGTGAAAACAAACCACACTATGTGACCCTTCATGAAAAATACAACAGCTCCTGTGAAAACGAAAGTATTTTCATGCGGAACATTTAATTTTTCCCATAGAAAATAATGGGAAAATTAACAATTTAATAACTTTTGAATTGATTAATATTTTTTACCAAACCTTCAAAAGGCTCATCTGTGAGGCAAAGGCTTTCTACCCTGCAAATTTCATGTCACAACCTAAAGCCATTTCTGAGATACAGCTGTAGAAAAAAAATCAACACATAAATTTAGGAAGTTTTGACACTCTGTATCTCAGAAACCTCACACAGAATTTGCCATGTCAACAGACCTACCCCTAGAGATTATGCATGCCAAATTTCATGCAAATCCATTGAATGCTTCCAAAGTTATTACAGTTCAAGAAACTGGTTTTAACATAGTGGTTTACACTCAACCCTAACTATACTGTTGCTACCACACCAGTATAATACATGTATTTTGCAACAGCTGCCATCTTGTTTTTCATCTCCATTAACAAAATAAAACCAAAAATGAACATTAAAAAAAAACATGAATGTTACTAAATGGGACCTCCAAAGCAAGATTCTGTTGTTTGTTTTTTCCGTTTTCAAAATGAGCCTGAAATAGTATTTCAGGATTTTGTGGTAGCCATCATCCAGCTTTCAGTTCATCAGATGTCTTTTTTGGTTTTTCAGACATCTTTTTGGTTTGCACCCAAAATCTCGATTCACACTGAAAATTATGGTTCATATGGTAAATTGAATAATATAATTTTTGGTTAGCACAGAACATTTTGGTTCACACTGAAGATTTTGGTTCACACTCAAAATTGGATTTTTGAGTCAAACTAAGTCTAGATTTTGAATCCACATCCAACCTTTATATCTGTAGTACTGCTCATCTGTTTTTACTTTGACCTGAGGAAGAGAGTTTTATCTCTCAAAAGCTAGTCTTAAAAATAATTTTGTTAGTCCAATAAAAGGTATCACCTGCAACATATTTGTTTTTTTTTTCTCTACATGAGTCAAACCAAAAAATTTTGAATGGGTTGTTTGAGGCCAGAGACATCCTTGGAACAGTAAATCTTCCCATGCACTTGGGACATTGAGTTCTTCTGTCACTATTTCTCATGTAAATGGGGAAATGGAGTTTTGGAGTCAAACACATCCTGAGACCCCAAAATCTTCTGTGTGCATTGGAAATTGAATGCTTGGGTCACAATGCACTGTAAGAGAAATGGATTTTTGGGGTTAAACACATCCTGAGAACATAAAGTTTCTGTGCTCAAAGCAAACATAGTGTTGTGTTCACAGTTTAATGTAAGCATAACCATTTGAGTATGACATACACACTGACTCCTGGCTGCAGAAATGCATCTGCCATGAAATCCATGATATTAAAATTGTTAACAGTATTTCTGCACTCTTCAGCACAGGTGTAAAGGCATATATACCAACGTCTGGCTGCAAAATAAATGTTTATGGTTGCAGTGAAAGTTTCAGTTCATATTGAGTTTGACAGACACATCCTAATACCCCTAATATTTTCCATGCATGCCTGTGAGTACCATAGGGCACTGCACTTCGACTGACAGATGGAGCCTTTTCCCTGTGCTTCTAAATCGGTGACCACATGGAAGCACAGGGCCTAGAGTGTCCTGTATTTCTGCTGCCCATCAGAATACCCACAAAGTCTTGACATCCATTGCTACATGAAAGTGCAGGTCCTGCAGGGCCCTGCACTTCTGTAGGCAAACAAACTCTTCCCTTAGCACAGGGCTAATAGGGTCCTGTGAATCTGCATTTGTTCACCTAGTGAATGAGGATACAATTACACAATCTCAAAAAAGCAAGAAAATTTTATGCAAACAATTGTGTTAATGAACCAGTTAGGGTTTAACTTAATGCTACAAAAAAGGAAAATATAGTGTTAGGGTTTCCGACCCTAACTGCTCACCTACCCCAAGCAGCAGAAGGACAAGGCCACAAAAGCAACCAGAGACTGCAATTATCAGGTAAGACAAACAACGTACAACTGTTTCCAGATTAGACAAATGCAGTAGCACTCATGTGCCACCTTTGTGGATTTGTATCTGTGACACACACACTGCAAGGTGTATACACTCACTTCTGGCTGCAGATAGACATACGCAGTACTCATATCACAGCACTGTTTCTCTGTGCAGAATCACAAGCTGCTGTACCCACAAGTGCAAATCCACAATACCCAAATTACTTGTCTGCAGAAGTGCAGGCCCCTATGGGGCCAGTGCTTATGTAGACGCAGAAGTAAGACATATGCACCGACCACTGGCTGAAATGCAGCCACCATAAAATCCATGATACAAAAATTGTAACAGTACTACTATCTTCAGAAATGCACACCCCTCAGAAAGCTGTACCTTTTCAACCAAAGTTTTAAGACATACACTTCGACTTCTGACTGCAGAAGGGCAGGCCTCTATGCAGCTTCAAATAGAAAACCATGCACTTGCAGATCCAGCTATATAGCAAGGTAGCACCTGCTACCCTTTTAGGCCAGCAAAAAGTAGCTGTTTTAACCTAATTTGTACTTTCAATGGTAACATATTACTTTTTGGGGAGAGTGCCAACCCTTAGACAAAGCTGCTACTCCCTTACAAAACTGCTAGATCCTCTGCTGAAACCATATGCTCACATTGCAACAGTACTTCTGTCTGTAGAAGAGTAGGTCCCCATGGGCACTCATGCACACTCTATGACATTCACACACAGGTGTGTCTGCATAAGCACAGGCCTACAAATCCATGAAGGTAGCAAATCAGGGCTACTGCATTTGTGTCATCTGGAAACAGTTGTATGTTGTCTGTCTTACCTGATGATGGTTATGGTTGCATGTGTGGTTTTGACCTTGTGATGCTTGGAGTGGGTGGGGAGTTAGGGTTAGAAACACCAACACCACATTTCCCTACTTTTGTGGCATTAAGTTGAACCCTAACTGGTGTATTAACACTTTTTTTTTTGTTTTGCAAAGAACAGGTAGCACCTGTATATTAGGTTTGAGTAAGCACTTCTATGTTAAACCCCAATCTTTGCAACTTAATAACTCTGCCCTTGTTCAACATATTTAGTCAACGTTTGGGAGGCACAGTGTTGATGCCTGGATCTTTTGATCCAGAAAATGTTGTGTCAGTTGGTATGGGGTAGGGCAGTTACAGAGGTGGAAAAATACTAAATTCCACCCAAATTAAGAGTTTTTTGATCGGCTGACCTATAACTATAAATGTATTTTTTTAACTTGAAACTGGCTGGTTTGACAGGCTCTAACCCAAGGTATATGCCTTTGCAAGTTTTAAGTTTCAGATTTATATCGTTTTTAAAATACCAGTTAAAGACTGTGCTGTTTTGTGAGCATGCTCAGTTAAAAAAAATGAATATTCTAAGGACAACTGTTTTTTTGTGTTAGACTGTTTGCAAAGGGAAGGAGCACATACCTCAATCCTCAAAGGTGCCCAGTCAAACAGGACTCAAATGTAAAAGAAAAACTGGACACATACCAGGCACCACAAAATAAAGACTCGTATTAAATAACAAGCATGACAAAGACAGTCGAGCTAACACCCCTGCATATTTATTCAGGACAATGGATTTTTGTTTTAGCCCTGAGGGATCTGCTCATTAGCATGTGTAGTTACTTGGAAGCACAGAACCCATTGACAGCCCATGGATTCTTACCTTGGGGCCCTACAGATCAGCATCTGTAGCCACTCACAGATAGACAGAGTCTCCTCTTGGCACAGGACCCAGAAGGCTTTGTATGTCTGCATCAGTAGCCCTTTTGCTGTTTTTTATTTTTTCATTTTCTTGGCATAGGGCCCTGAGTACACAGTGCCACACAAACTCTTCTCTTGGCACAGGAACCCAAGGATGCTATATATCTGCATCTGTTCACACAGGCCCCAAAATATACTATTCCACTATAGAAACATAGAAACATAGACTTTGATGGCAGATAAGGACCGCTTGGCCCACCTAGTCTGCCCATTTCCCTACCTACAGAATAAGCTGCAGATCCTAGTTAATCAACAGCCTATTTCTTCCAACCCGCCCCCCACAAAAATTGCCTTATGTCTGTCCCATGTATTCTTGTATTCTCCCACAGTTTTACACCCCACAACCTCCTCAGGAAGGCTGTTCCATACGTCCACCTCTCTGTGAAAAAATACTTCCTCACATTGACCCTGAACCACCCCCCCATCTTCAAAGTGTGTCCCCTTGTTCTTGCACATCTCTTTTTCTGAAAGATGCTACCCTCTTGGACTTTGTTGATTCCACTGAGGTACTTAAAAGTTTCTATCATGTCCCTCCTCTCCCTCCTTTCTTCAAGGGTATACATATTAAGCTCCTTTAGTCTCTCTTCTTAAGGCTTTGCTTGCAGACCCTGCACCATTTTAGTTGCCCTCCTCTGGACTGCCTCTATCCTGTCTATGTCCTTGCAGAGATGGGATCTCCAGAACTGGATGCTGTACTCCAGATGGGGTCTCACCAACTGTCTGTACAGAGGGATAACAACTTCCTGTTTTCTGCTGGTGATGCCTCTCCCTATATATCCCAGTATCCCCACAAGCCCCACCTACTGCCTTCTCACATTGCTTGCTAACCTTAAGGTCATCTGATATGATTAGCCTAGGTCTCTTTCTATTTTTGTTGTTGTTACTACCTCCCCCAGCATTGTGTAATCTTCCCCTGGGTTTTTGTTTCCTAGGTGCATTATTTTGCACTTCTTTGCATTGCATCTAAGCTGCCATACTTCAGACCATTCCTCCAACCTTGCCAAGTCCCTTCTCATCCTTTCCATGCCTCCTTGTGTATCAACCCTGTTGCAAATCTGTGTCATCTGCAAAGAGGCATACTTTTCCTTCCAGTCCCTCTGCAATGTCACTTAGAAAGACATTAAAAAGGACTGGACCTAGTACTAAACACTGCGGTACCCCACTAGTAACCGCTCTTTCTTCAGAGTGGACTCTATTTACAATTACCTTCTGTGTCCTGTTGTCCAGGCAATGTTTTACCCAGGCTACCACCCTGGGACCCAATCCCAGGCTGGTTAATTTGACTATTAATCTTTTTTTGTGGGACTGTGTCAAATGCCTTGCTAAAGTCTTGGTAGGCCATGTCCGCAGCCCCTCCCTGGTCTACTAGTTTGGTCACCCAGTCAAAGAAATCAATTAGATTCACCTGACATGACCTTCCCACTGTGAACCCATGCTGCCTTGGGTCCTGTGCCCCACTTGCCTCTAGGTACTCAACAATTCTTTCCTTCAGAAGTGATTCCATCACTTTCCCTACCACAGAGGTCAAACTGACAGGTCTGTAGTTTCCTGCCTCTGTCTTGGTCCCACTTTTGTGAAGAGGAATCATATCCACCTTCCTCCAGTCCTCAGGTACCACACTATCCTCCCATGATTTGTTAAAAAGGGTAGTCAGTGGTTTCACTAGTTCTCCCCTTAATTCCTTTAGAATTCTGGGGTAAATTCCGTCAGGCCCCATTGCTTTGTCCACCTTCATTATTAGGAGTTCTTTCAGAACCCTTTCTTCTGTGAAAGTACTGGGATCGACCCCCCCCCCATCCAGAGTGCTTCTGTTACTTGGATTAGGCACCTCCCCCTCCTCCTCTTTTGTGAATACTGAGCAGATATATTCATTCGGTATCCCTGCTTTTTCACTGTCTCTCTCTGCCCACCCACCGTCCAGTCTATTCAGCCTCACTATCCCTCCCTTTGTCTTTCTGTGCTCCCTGATGTACCTATAAAAGGTTTATCCCCCTTCTTAACTGAGTTTGCTATCTTTTCCTCAGTTTGAGCCTTTGCTATTCTGACTTCCCTCCCTGCTTCCTTCTGCCTTAACTGGTACAGCTCTCTGTCCTGCGCCTTCTGTGTTTCCTTATACTTCCTGATTGCTATCTTTTTCTCCCTGACCCTACCCCACCACCTCTTTTGAGAACCATAGTGGCTTTTTCTTTCAATTTGATTTGTTTATTTGCTTCACACAAAGGCTTGTTGCCTCTGTGATTTCTCATCACAAAAAGATGAGAAATTCATTATAAAAAACTATGTTAATGCAGACATTAGGATTGAATAAAGCAAAGTGGACAAAGGAAATGAAAAACATTAGGGTTTGTAGTTTCAGGAGGCTTGGCAAATTGGTGGTGTGGTGTTCCTTGGGGCTGTCAAATCTAATATTGTCCCCACTCCCCACAGCCCCTAGTCTCCTGCCAGAGGACAAGGTACAGGTCCAAGCCCATTCCTCATAGGCATATAGTGTTTGGAGGTAGAAAATTATGGCTCACCACATTAGGCCAACAGAATCAGTCATAACTTGTTTCAGGCCCTGCATGAAGCAACAGATCATGCATACGTTTGTTCAGGGGTGGGGGTGGGCTTTAGGGTTGACAGCCCCAAGAAGCACCACACCACTGATTAGCTAAGATTCCCAAAACTTCAAACCCTAATGTTTTTCATTTCCATACTTGCCTGCTTTGCATTCTTCAACCCTAATGTCCACATTAATGTAGTTTTTTGCAAAAGAGAGATAGATAGATAGACAGACAGACAGACTGTACATACAAAGTGAGTTTTAAAGACCAGGGGACAGAAGACAAAAAGAGAGAGGTGTAGAGAAAGAGGACAGGAATAAGCAAATAGGAATTGGTAAAGTGAAACCAGCAGCAAACTTGCTGTGAAAAAGGCTGATGTTCACAAGGAAATGAAAATATTCCATGAAATACTGAGCACTTATGAAGTAGGGCTACAGTATGTCGTATATGAATAAAAAATCTCCCAGCAATCTTCTTAATTATGTCACTCACAGTTTCCAGTTTAATTAAGACAGCTGGGAGTTTCCAACCAAGGGCAGAAAACAGGGATTAGCAGCAGACTTATGGAAATATTGAACCAATCAGAATTTCAGAACTCTACTGCATTAAAAGAGATCAAAGAGTCCTGTTTTGTGACATGTCTCTGTCAGAAGCACAAATAATTTTGGTCCTAACATTTAATAAAATTGTGAACATGACTGCCATAAGCAAGGAAAATAATTATTTCTTATGAAACATACTGTATAAATGAAATAAATGTTTTTAAATAGAGCTGTACATGTTCAGATCTTTCATACCCATCAATGTGACACTCCATGTATTTCATATCAGTTAGTAAACAATAAATGAAATCACTGTGCAGATAGTAATGGCTATCTTTATTTGGTCCTCAGGCAGTTCTATACACATGGAGATTGATGATGTAAAGAAGTGCTTATACTTCCCGGTGATTATATCTTTAAGGAAACCAGTGCCTTGTAACTGCAGTGATAAAAGTACTACAGCAGGCTGTACTGAAATAAACAACCTCTACGATAACTGTTCTTTCAACAGCTACAGTACATATATATAACCCTTAGGGCTGTGCCACTTTCATGCCATTATGAAAATCACATTTTATTTTTAAATATTTATGCAAAATGCACAAACTCTTTTTCTTTTCCTTTTCAAACTCAATACTGCCACACCTAGTTTGCTTTGACCATGATGGGGTCCTAAGGAAGGCAGCCAAATTGATGTATGGACAGCAGGGGAGGACCTGCAAGGAAAGATTCGCTAAGCTCAATGTGTACTCCCTATAGGCAAGAGAGAGTGGTGCTACATGATTGAAAATTTCAGGTATCTCAGTGGTATAAACAGGGTGGATAATGAGCAGATGTTCAGGCTTAGTGAGGGGTCCATTACAAGGGGGCACAACTTTAATCTGAGGGGGGGAATTTAAAAGGGATGTGAGGAGCCAGATGAGTTGACCAAAGTTAAGACACTAGCTGGTTTCAAAAAAGGGTTGGACAAGCACATGGGATTAGTAATAATGACTAGAGGAATGGATGGTACTAACGGGGTAAAAGAGACTGGCCATGCAGAACCATAGGATGAGGGCTCTACATCAGGACCTGCAGGTGCTAGGCTGGAGGGGACTTAGGTAGGAACCAAACTTAATTGACTTGATGAGCCAAGAATCTTTTTCTGTTCATAAACTATATTTATATGCCTGTAATACCACACAGCTAAGCTCATACGAGTAAATTGTTTTTTTTCTAAATTGCACTTCTTGCTTTCCCCAGTGCTCATTGTCCTCAATCACTGAGAGTCATACACTGCCTTTGTCCTAGGGTACAAGTTGGAATTCAGATACAGTATGACAGGCAGGTGAACACACTTGCTTTTCCATGAGAAAGAAACAGACACAGAATGATGCTTTCACATTGGAAGTGTGGTTTCTGCTGTTTTTTTCACACTACTATGGCAAAACATATTTCACAGTACTGTCATATGCCACCCACTGTTACTGCAGGAATACATTAAAGTCACTCTGGAATGTCCTAGTTTATTTAGTTTTACACCTAGAATTTCTGTGACATGCAGATCATTACAGCATTTTTCTACATCCTTAATTAAATTTTACATAATGCCTACCATATATTCTATCTCAAGGAATTTTACAAATCAAAGAATTATGCATCTGTATTGCAGTATCTATATGCAGGCAAATGCTGCTCTCTTTAAGTTTGTATGTTTGTTTATTTTGTTTACTGGGTAAGACCACTGGCAGCACAATACCTTTTATGGGGTTGACCTGGGGGTTAATACAAAATACAAAACTATAGATTTTAAAATACATACTCTATGAGCACTTCACAAACAATACATTACAAAAACATTCACATTCGACATACTCCTTAAGATCTGATTGAAAGAAACCAGGATTAACAAGCATTTTCAAGTAGGTAAATCATTCCCATTTTTGAGAACAATAAATAAAAAGGAAGATCTCTGTCCAACATTAATGTGTATGAGGGTGACTAACAATGTGTTGGTATCAGAGGACCTGAGATTTAATTTACAATGTTGTGATAATAGATCATTCACAACAGTGGATGAGTGGCCAGTCAAAAACACTTTACTGAAAGAAACTAATTATGGTAAATTTTGCATTGAGATCATAAGGTAATCATTTTAACCAAGACAGAATTGAGCAATGATGTGCTCTGGTGGGTATTAAAAGAAAAAATCTGCTTTTTTTATGATACAAGACCTCTGTTTTTGTTCTGACAGGGGAGCTTGGCCAATAATTACATACACATAATTTAAAAAGGGAAGTAAGTTCTGCTTAGTTATAACTAACCATGTCTCAATAAAGAAATTAATATGATAAAGCATATCTAATTTGCTATGAGTTCTAGACATAAAGTATCTATTTCAAGTGGAAAAAGATAATGTGGGGTTTGAAAAGACACCAGAATATTTAAAGGAGTCTACATTTTTAATAATGGTTATATTCAGTGCTTGTAACTTTAAGTCCATGTCCTTGTGAGACAATCTGCTCTGAGTACCAAATAAAACTACCTTCATTTTAGTTTTCTTCAAAACAAAATTTTTAACACCAATTGCCAATAGGATTTCTGTTACTTGCTGGGAATAATGACAATTGACTGCCTGTGAAGACTCTCTGCCAAACCTTGCCAAGAATGCTCCAGAGGGTTTAACATATCTTACCTGGAATATTGCTAGATGGAATACTAAGATTTCTGATAATGAGTGTAAAAACTTTTTGCTTGGACTTGATGTTATATGCCTCCAAGAAACTTGGCATACTGAAAATGGTGACATTAGTTTGAATGGATATGAGTGCTTCCATGTCCCAGGAACTAGGATGGTGAAGTTTGGAAGATACTCTGGTGGTTTAATTATCTTTGTGAAAGTTGGTACAGTAGCTTTTATAAAGTTTCCACATAGAAAATACTTAGTAATGTTATTTTGATTCATGTTAAGGTCGGAACACAGGAAATTGTTTTTATGAATTGTTATGTGCCTCCAGAAAACTATTATTCTAATTTAATATGGAATGATCTATCCAATCTTATAACAGAAATGCTACAGGCATTTCCTGCACCAGATTTAGTATTACTTGGTGATTGTAATGCCTGAATTGGTGTATTTGATGGTCTCTTGGCTAATTCTATGTTTGTTTACTCCTGTCCATGTGATATGCTTACATTGAGAGCCTTGAAGGACATTAAATTAAATAATGCTGGTAAACTCCTAATAGAAATTTTAAAGGAATGTAATCTGTTCCCCCTGAATGTAAGGATTGGGGGGATCAGGACGGTGATTTTATCAATGTATCCACTAGAGGCTCTTCTGTGGTGGATTATGCCCTTTGGTCAGGGTCTCCTGACTACTGGAGTAAATTGACAATTTCAGTAAGAGCAGAAAGTGATCATTTTCCATTTTTTTAAATCAATGTTTAGGGAGGTGCAGAATACTGTGGACATAAATCCTGTTTTGTTTACTGAAATTATGTCCTCTAAAAGGATTGTCTGACAGCATAATTAACATAATGATATAATCCCATTACTGATAAATTCCTTTCTATTAGAAGCAGATCATAATTTAATGAGGTTAGATTTACAATATTTACTATAGCAAATTAGCCTCCTTTTTAAGGCAATCATGTTAAAGCTGGAGCAACGAGTTACGTTTTTTCATGATTCTAACAGAAATGGCTGATTTGATAGTGAATGTAGAAAATTTAAATCCTACATTAGGAAGCTTTATAAATCATATAAAAACTCCAGGTGTAAGCAGACTTTGACTAAAATAAATAATGAAAGAAGGCATTATAAAATGTTACTGAAGGAAAAAAAAAAAACAAGTGTATAATATGAAACAGTGGCAGCTTATGCTAGGTGCATATGAGAAGAGATGGTTAGAATTTTTTTCTGACATTTTTTACGATCCCGCTGAGTTTAAAAATGCATTGGAGCTACCAGCGATAATACCAACTTACCAAGCAATAACTCTGGATGAGGTATATTTAGCTGTTTACTCTCTTAAGAAACAAAAAGCTGCTGGACTGGATGAAATCCCTGCAGAGGTCTTTCTATGTTCAGCACCCCTGTGGTGTAGATTTTTGACCATTTTTTATAATAAATGCATAACTGCACACAGATACCTGGAAACATGGAAGGGAGCAAACATAATCCCTGCACATAAAAAATGTAACTTATCTGACCCTGCCATGTATAGGCCCATTAGCCTTTTAGATGTAAATCTAAAAATGTTTCTAGCATTCTATTGGAAAGGCTATAGGTTGAAGTGGATAGAACGAGGGGTTTAACTAATTACCAAGTGGGATTTACATCCAATTATTCTACCATTGACAATATTTTTGTCCTTAGACACCTTATTGAGAAATATGTTGAACTCAGACAGCAAAAGTTATATCCTGTCTTTATTGATTACTCCTCTGCCTTTGACCATATATCTTGGAGTATCCTTTGGTCTATTTTATTGGACAGGGGTATTGACCAGAATTTGGTTACAATTATAGCTCATCTCAACTCAGAAACATGGGCCAAAATAAGATTAGGGCATAAGGGGGACAATACCATTTGATATCAATCGGGGTGCGAGGCATGGGTGCATTCTGGCTCCTCTGCTTTTTTCACTTTATATAGAGAAAATGCCGATGGATTGTGAAGCAACTAATTCAGACTCACCAAAAATAAAGAACCTTCCTTGTCCCCTCCTTGCTTATGTAGACAATATTGTTCTGTTTTCACTTACAAAAACATGCCTACGAGGTTAACTGGACTTTATAAAAGGTCGACTGAGCTAAAAATGAAGATTCATTTGAATAAAACAAAGGTGTCGATATTTGGGGGCAGAAAGCCGATGGTAAATGGTATGTAGGCACAGAAAAGGTTGATGTTGTATCAAACTATGTCTACTTGGGCATTGTATTTCAAGATTGTCATTGGTCTCTACACATGGAGATGTTATTAGAAAAGTTTAAAAAAACAGTAGTGGGATTAATAAGATTTAATCTTAAATATGGAGGCATGACAATCAAACCCTTGTTCCAAGTGATTAAAGCAACATTTGAAGCTCAGTTCCTTTATGGATCTGATATTTGGGAATTTAAAAATATGAATAAATTAATGTCCCAATTATATAAAGCTCTTAGGAACATATTGAGAGTAGGGCATTCATGTCCCCCTGCATATTTGAGATCTGAGTTAGGGCTCCCTAATACTAGTGCTGCAACAGAAACCAAAAACCTTAACTATTGGATCAGGATTACGAGGCCAACTGATCCCACCTTAGATAAACAATGCCTAAAAGAGAAAGAAGCCTAGTATAATATGGAGCATAAAGATGGGAATTGGTATACTACTTTAAACTTTCTGTTTAATAAACTTAAATTGACGAATTTAAAGTGTGCTGTTGACTGAGGAATAATGTTAAGTACACAATATAAGAAATACATAGCAACAAAGATAATTGATGATTGGAATTCACTGGACTTAAAGTTCATTGCTGATTCTCATTACTCAAAATGGTTTGCACAGAACTATTTTTATTTCAGTTTTAAATCATATCTAGAGATCTTAATGGATTCTAAACTTAGATCACCTTTTGCTAATTATGAATTTGAGAAATTTCCCAGTAACATGCTCTTGTGTTGATATAAAAAAAATCAGGACTTGAGTCAGGGGCATGTGACTGTAATCATGGGGAAAATGAGGATCTAATGTACATTCTGTGGTACTACACTTGGTACACAAAACAAAAAGCTTATTGGCTAGCCCCCTTTATAAACAATATATATCAGGTTGATAAAGTAACATTAACTAATATACTGTTGCACACCGAGGACTTATGGACATCAGTTAGAACAGTCAAATATTTGTATGCTATTAATGGACTAAAGAAGAGAATAATTGTGGCATGAGTTTTTGGATGACTTTTAAGGAGTTTGTATGTATTTACTTTTTCCAGACTATATTTCTGGCCTTTCTTAAACATGACTGTATCCTTATTTATGTTATTCATAGAGGATTATGATTGGTAATATGTATCACATAAGAGGATTTTAGCCATGTTTGTTTCTTTTAAATTGATACTAATGTTATATGTAAAATCTGTCTCTTTTATAAGGCTTTTTAACCATACAATAAAATATTGAATTGAAAACACCCATTGTTGTAACACTGTAAAATCCAGAAGCCGATATCAACTGTTGCATTTTTATCAAATTATAGTGCTGTCCGATGGTCCTGCTCTATTAGTATCTTCTGATGTTCTGTGGTCCTGTGACCCTGTATTATCACTGTACAGATAAAGCAGTCTATGATAATATAGTGTCTTATGAAAGAAATATGGCATGACAGGGTGTACATGGTGCTGGGAGAATGGCACGCCTCTGGTGGGATGAAGCATGAGACTGAAGGTGGAGTGCTTCCACCACACGAGAAGTGCTATTATCTCAGCACAATGCACACTGTGGAGTGCCTTATTGTAGTAATGAAATAGGTTCGTTAGGATCAGTAAAGAAGTACAGAAGTTAGAAAAAGAAAAAATGTTTAATTTAAATTAGTAAAACTATTTTTTTAAGTAAAAAATGAGAAGAAAAAAGTAGACCTACTGACTGAAATATTACATTGCACTTCTGCTATTTAGTCAAGAGATAGCAGCAATACTATATGCCAGGAGTTGTTCTATTCTCTGTTGCCACCCCCCCCCCCGATCCTGACTGTCCAGTCCCAGTGTTCAAGAAGTCTATCTAGGCCACTTAAGGCAGGCTGCAATTGGTAAGTTATTGAGCTAATTGAGCCACATTTACCAGTTTTGAGGTGTGGCGTGCTTTTGTTAGACCTACATTCATTAGGAGCAAGAATCCACAGTGAACAGTAAGGGCATATCAATACATAGGATCAGTGTGACTTACATGGAGCTCCATCAGGTCATAAAAAAATGATTGTGTTGCATTCAGTGAAAGGTCAGGAGCAGCAGTCATTCTTGAGTCCAGTTGTTGTTTTTCTTTAAACACGTAACCTGTTCAGATTGCTCATGGGGAATGGTGGTACTGGAGCTGAGCATGGCCACATCCAGTGAAATTGTGTAGCTGTTGCTTTTAAAATGTGGAGTCACAGAAGCAGTCAGAAGCTAAGAAACTGATATACGTCATGGAGCTGATGGGCAAATGTAAGTTACAGGGTAGATGGGGCATTGCTGCTCTGCCAGCACGTGATGCCGTAGCAGCCATGTCTCATTTCGGTATTTGAAGTCATGGCAAAGTATTGATTCTGTAGGCAAAAACTCAGGAAAGGTGTGCTGAGATATTGACATGGGGTTCTGAGGTCTGGAACCAATCAGGTTTCTAGATTTTTTCTACCCATTTCATAGTTTACAAAAGACTCTTCTCAGCCGTTAGCCCATTAGCATGATGACTGAACTTTTGGCAGCTCAATTAGGGCATCACAACAAGGTCGAGAGTGACAGGGTGATCTTGATTTTTCATCGCCCCACACTCACATCATCTTTGGCTCCCTAACAATTTTCCTCCCTTTTGGGGCATGCCTGTCCCAGAGTTTGTTATCTTTAGATGCAGGAGGTGTGGTGGGCAGAGCCCCCCACATAAGGGGGTGCAGGGGCACAGCCCCCCTGCAAAACAGGAATGTTTTCCTGGATGGCACTTTGGTGCTATGGCTCTAGGAAGCCACAATGCCTAGTGCTGCACAGCCAGGCAGCGTATTGCCTGCGCCTATGTCAGTGTCAACAAAATGATTGTTGCACCAATGAGGTGAACCTCTCAGCCAGTTAGAACACACAGCCACAGCCAGTTATTCTGCATTATACAATGGCAAGAAAATTTCAATGTGTGCCTGAGACAATGATGTTATTACACAATAACATCACTGTATTGATTTTATGGATGATTCCTTGGAGCTACTGGATTTTTTTTTTCAGAAACAAAGATACACTGCCTCACTAAAAATCTACTAAAAACCTTTTTATTTTTATTTTTTGTTTTCTATAACATCGAGCCATTGTATAATTGCAATAAGGCACTCCAAGGTGTGTGTTATCGTGTAATAACATCACTCCTGGGGTGGTGGAAGCACTCGACTTCACCTCGTGCTTCAACCCACTCCAGGAGTGACGTTACTACATGATAACACACACCTTGTCATGCCTTATTGCTTAAATAAGTGACAGCAGAATCAGTAATGGGACTGTATGCTAACCCACACGTGTTCTGACTGAACTAACACTGCAGTGCATCTGTATAAAACTGCCTAACATGCTTAGAATTCTCACAGATTCACTGTAGCACTAGACAGAGACCCATTTCTGCACTTTTTTCTAACCCTTTTTTCCTTTTCAGTTGTTCTTGTTTTTAAATAGAATAGTGATGACAGATACAGTGGTATGAGGCTTTACTTGGTAACTACCAGGCTGTTGTGTTAATAAACACCTCAGCCTATGGCCTCAGTTTTTCTTACACCCTGGTCCAGTTCTTATCTCATAAACCCCAACCACTGTACTGTTTTGCCTAATTGCTTAGTTAAGGTGTGGGTACAGGTGTGTTCCTCAGTCTGTATAATGTAATTGTTTATTATTACAGTGGGGCTCAGTGTCAGGATCTTTCTTGTCTAGCCATGTCAGTCAGCAGCTACAGATAAGAACTGGCAAGAATGGGCCAAACCATCATTGCTAATTGCATAATTGTCATGTGTATCTTATCATTATGTCTAGTCATCACTTAAGGCATTGTGACAATATAATTGCAACATAACTAGATAAGAAGGAACCTGACACTGCGCACTACTGTGTTATTAGTTTGCATCTCCCACTTTGTTGTTCTCTGTTCCCCTTCCCCTTCTCTTCCACATTGATTTTTGGAGCTGCTGCAGCTACATCATTTCTACAGCCACTGAGGCAGGTAAGGGGCTGCCTTCATAGCTTACTCCAAAGCTACACCATGATCTCCCAACAGGAGATGCATGAATGCCAATTGGATTATGAATCTCTGTCTCTCTTGCTCTCTCTCTCTTTCTCTCTTTTTCTTTAGGGAGCCAACAGACAACAGGCTTGTGGTACACTACGCATCCACTCCTTCAGGCCATAAAACCACTGTAAGGATGTCAAATTACTTGGAAGCCTGGAATTTGGGCTTTGCACAGCTTGAGACTGAGGTGTACTGACCATAGTGGCCCAAGGGATGAGGGCCAGGACTGGGAATGGAGACTGGCATCAAGGAGTACCTACCCATAACCAAATTTCCCCAGGCCTGGTGGGAACTCCCCAGCAATGCAATTGCAGATAGCAACAGTTTTCCTTGGATTAGCTACCCCTGGTCAAGATAAACTCCAGCTTCTCTGTTCGAAACCAAACTTCTCTTTTCATAATTCATCAGGGAGCAGACCATGGGACATGCCAGGATACCGGAGACCCACAGATAAATCTGTAATTGTATCTTATCATTATGTCTAGTCATCACTTAGGGCATTGTGACAGGAGGCAGTATAGCATAGTGGTTTAGAGCACTGAGCTTCAAACCTGGAGACCTGGGTTTGAATCCCATCAGCCCCCACTTGCATACTGTATGACCCTGAGTAAGTCACTTAACTTCCCTGGGCCCCCAGGTCGCACCTGGAAACAAGCTGTGGCTTAGTGTGCCTTTCCAGGTTAAACAATTTCCCCTTCCCTCCTCCCCCCCTTATCATCCCCAACTTCAGGGGTGGAGTACAGTTCTAGCTCATGTACCTCTGTACAGGTGTTCCTTATCATCACACATTGCAACTAGGGCTTGAAGAGTTCTGGCCTTTATTAAATAAGAACCAGAACACTGGGTGGGGGGGGGTCTGATAAGTCATAATTAGTTACAATTAGTCTGATTATTAATGTATCTTTGAACAAATGTGTTAAAATACATAAAGGGGCCAAATTCTGTATTATTTAACACAAAGTGCCAAAGTGAATACTTTAATTCATTATTTGTATGAAAAATAAAGCACAACTGCTAAGCTGGAAGAGAAACAAGCCAGGCAGTGGCACCATCTGGGAGCAGAGAGGGGAACAACTATGAATCATGATGTAACATACAGTAGCTACTTCATGGCTTCCCTTGGTAGCACACCTGCTTATGTGAGTGCTGAGGGGGTGAGAGAGAGACAGCTCACTCTTTGTAAACTAAAGTATTGTACAGTGTACCATATTCAGAGTAGTTTCAAAGTCTTCTTTGGGACAAAAGACTCTGATGAAATAGTGCTGAGAGAGAAAGAAAGTGAGAGAGAGTTGTAAGTACCTACCAATGCCAAGCAGCTAAGATGTTTTGAATTAAGGCTGGGTAGTCATTGCTGTTCGATGCCAGAGGACACCTGGCCAAAAACAGCTATAAAAGAATGATCAAATGAGCAGCAGTAAGAGCCCATCCACCCAACACATCTGATGCAGCTGCATTGCATGTCTCAGTGTACTATGCTATACTCCCTGGTCCAATAGGTGGTACTGTTTTTTTACTTCTTCTACAAAGTAACATCTTTTAAACAACAAAATGAAAGACATCCTACTGACCACTATCCTGTCACAACAGTCAAGTGCATTTACAGTGTGCTGTGAACATGACAACACACATAATATATCATTTCTTATTCCAACAAACAATTGCTGTCAAGTACTATAAGTATATACGCAATTAAAAAATATAACCTAAGCCCAGCCAGTCACTGTAACTGAGATGTAGTATTACATCATGCTACAGCAATGAATGATCTGGTACTAACATTTTTCTCTGTAAAGTAATCACAGCCAGATATGGAGGGATGTGAATATTATTCAGAGCACAGCATTCAGCTAGCCATGTGTTTTAACAAAAATCAGCAACTGTTTAGTATTTATAGTGTAGTACAGGTGGCAAAATAATGTTTTATGTAGTTGCTGACAAGTAGTAATAGTAGTAAGCAATACCCTACCATCCAGATTAACTTTAGTGCCAACTGTATGGGACATAAAAGGAGCTGCTGTTGACAGTCACATATGTAGTCTCTGGACCCACGGATGTTATTTTGTTTATTTTTCTATGCTCATTGTGTTCATTCAAGTAATCCTGGAAGAAGAAAAAGACAATACTGCCACAATGGGTGATGAGGAAGAAGAGGGTAAATATTGATCACTGCGATCTTTATCGTGCCCTATCCTTCCCGTCTCTTACAAATAGGTGACTCTCTCACTGTACTAAATTCACTTCCAAGCACTGGTTGGGTGAGCTCCCTTCCTACCTCACCTCCTCCTTTATGATACCTCCCATCCTCCCATTCCCTTAGATCAACCAACTCCCATATCCTGGTTGTCCCCCGCAGATCCTCCCAAATTGGCCAGTCCAGTTACTCTCACTGCCTCCCAAAAATCTGGAATCCCCCTCTCAAATCCAGTACTCATTTTCTGCCTACTCCATTAGCTCTGCCCTCAATAATTACCTTGCACCTAGCTGCTCCTGCTATGTCCCTCCCTAATTCCCTCCTCTAAGCCCTGGACAAACCCTCCCCCTCTGCCGTCACCTTCATTTTATCCTGTGCACACCCACCTCCCAAATTTCTAGCTTTCCTCCCCTTCCCCCAAATTGCTTTCCCTTACTGGCCTCCCTTGATCTCTCATAGAATGTTAAGGACCCTGAATGCTCTCCATGGGTCCCTCTCCTACCCCCACAAGGGGCTTGTATGTCTCATCTACTCCCTTCCCCCATCATCCTAAAGAGGTCTCTGTAGGACACTGCCTTATCCCATTCTCTCTCTGGTCCCCCCAGTCCCCTTGCAGGGTTCCTCACATCCTGAGGGGGTCTCCAGGGACACATCTCTTCCCCCTTCCCTTACCTCACCCCTCCCTCCTCTTTCTCCCTTTTCTTTCAAGTAAGCACTTGTTTACTTATTAACACAGCCCTTATTATTGTCCACTCTTTCTACATGGTATGTGCAACACTGTTATAACACTGTTTGTCACACCTGCCTTACAACTGTATGTTAATGTTGATCTTGTAAGCTGAATGTTTAATGTCTCAAACCTAGTGTACCCCTTTCCCCCAGGTCACACTGGGAGATGAGTGACTTGTCACTCAGTGTGCCTTCCTGGTGAAACATTACTATAAATAAATAAATAAATATTTATTCTGGACCACCAGAGAAGGGTCTGCTTGATGATGTACTGCTGTGTTGTTAAAAAAAAAATTATATATCCTAGGAGTCTGCCTGGGGTATGGACCCACTAATGCTATTTTCTTTTCTGAGCTCATTGTGTTCATTTAGGTAATCCTGGCTTGACTTGACTTGTTGCCACAATCATATCATGCCTCTTGTTTTAAGTATAGACCCTAGTCACAAAATATTTTTACCAAAGACACAATGAGAGAAACTGTTTCTTGGAGAGGTCCTCAGAATCAGTATGTTTTATAGTCAGGTATCATATTTGAAATTAAATCAAGGAATGTTGATTTTCAGAAACATCAAATGTTCGGTGTTTTCTGGTGACAAACAGGATCTATTGTCAGTAATAACATTACCAGCTGAACTGAACAATCGTTCATAATAAACACTAGTAGGATGGCAATTCATGTATTTCATAGCAATTTGTATTAAAGCAGAATACACGTTTTGTTTGGATTTTCAATATTTAAAAGGATCAGCATTCCAATCAATCCTGGACTCTGCCGGGTACATCTCAGCAAAGGTCTGTGCTGAGACTACATTAGAAGAAGTGGCTGAAGATGTTGCAATATCTTATAACTGACTCCTGAGACCTGAAGCTGAATTGTGCAATTGTCGGACACTGCTATTTTTTTTAATGTGGGAAAGAAGACCATGGCACAGTGGCTGCAGAAGAGGAACAAGAGGAAGAAACTACTGGGACACTAGATCAGGGGCTGCCTGATGCTGTGCTATGTTGTGAAGACAATTGTAATGAATCTGATTCTGTACTCCATTCAATGATAGCATGCACATCAATGATTACAGTTGCAGCCATTGATAAATTCAAATATTTCACAATATATCTTAAGAGATTCTCTCGGGTGTCTCACAGTGTTACTGCAGGCAGGCAGGGGTTTTCTCCAAAGTTATCACAAAAATTTCAGGAAATATCAAGCCATGTATTTTACTGCAACTACATTTCTTGTCTATCTCAAACAAAGTGTCATCATCATTCAGCACTGGCTTTATTTGTATGGTGGGTCCAGGACTGTTGCTTTAGTATAGTGATCAGACTGAAGCATTGTACATAGTTTTCCATCTTCATCAACTTTTTTGATCATACATTTGGTCAGATCATTTTGTATCCTGGTGTTCAACCTGTTTGTGTCAGCTCAGCAGTGGCTACATGTGAGGTGGAATTGCTTGCATTCTCTAAATTGCCCCTGATAAGATTCAAGCGGTATTTTAAAATTTTATGAAGGTATCACCTGGCTTAGAGTTACACTATTTGCACTTACCTCTCTGGTAGTTTCTCAAATGGCCAGAGGAGTAAAATTACCAACTCTAGCATATCCCACTGTGGTGGAGTGATACAAATTTCTACATCGCCAATTTTATTCTCTAAGGTGTACAGTCTGACAGCTTTCTTTTTTCTAGCGACTTTGAGACATAAGAAAGGTTGAATTCCACCTACTAGAAATGCTTTATCTCAGTGTATGTAAAGGTAATTTGTGCTCCTCCTGTTTTTTTTTTGTTTTGTTTTTTGTTTCTGCAGGTTACTTTATCTGTGCCAACAAAAGCTTTAATGTCCCTGTCCTCATCAAGAAAACTGTGAATTGTCCCGGATTTCCCCCTTTTTCCCTCACAAAAAGACAGAGACCATTGTTTGTTGTTGTGCTCAGATTGGCAATTAATTTATTTATATATCATAATTCCATGTTTCATTTCATCATCTTATTATTACATCTCTCAGAATTTCCTTTATTTTCATCCATATATCAATCTCTGATCATTCCTCTTATTCATCTTTTCTCCCCCCAGGTGAAAACCTGGGTGCCTTCTTCTTTTCCTTTCTGTTAGGTGACGGTGGAAACTGAGACCGCTTTTCCTTCATCTTCTTCCTCTTTTGGCGTTATTCCTTTTCTTCCCCCCCTTTTTCCCCACTAGCCAGTCTCCAGCTTACGTTGGATGACTGGCTTTCCCATCCTTAGGGTATAACTTTCCCTTACCTCAGGGAAACCTTCTGAACCACTCCCCCCCTTTCTTTTTTTTTTTTTTACTTTCCGTCTTTTGCATGTCACATCCATGCTTCTATGAAACCCATTATTTCCGTGTTAAACATGTCTATGTCTAGATCTGACAGGTGAACCCCATCTGATCTATAAAAATCTTCCACCCATTGGTCTACGCCCCGCAGTATAACCTGTCCTCCCATATTCCTTACCAATGTCCCTACCCTTCTGTTCATCTTCTTCCTGGCCCTATCCACTGCTTTGTGGCTGTACTCATGCCTCCAAACCCTCCTTGGTATCATATCCAACCAGGCAAGGCTTACCTGTGGCCATCACTGCTGTATTGTTTCCAGGTCTCTTTTTATCTGCAAGTACGTGTCTACCCATGGTTTGCCTGCCAGATCATTGCCCCCCAAATGTATGATAAGCAGGTCAGGGTTGGGTCGCCGTTCCTTCAGTTCCTTCAAGGTGGGCAGTAGTTGTGCCCATCTCATCTCCCTGATCCCACGCCAAACCAACCTGCACTGTTTTACATCCTGGTACAGCTGTTTTCCCCCAGCCTTCTTCTCTGCTCTCCTTTCTGCCCAGTAAATGTAGGAGTGGCCGCAGATCCAGACTTCCGTAGTCCTCCCTTTTCCTATGGGTTCAAGCAAAATTAGTTATCTCATATGTTGTCATAATCCCATCATCCTCGTATCCCCCTCCCTGTCCTCCCCTCCCGCCCCCCTCACCCCACATTTGTTAACCACACAACAGCAATATGGCACTTCTCATTTCAGTGCTTGGATATACCTCTTGTAACTGGCAGAGTGCCAGCATGCTCTTCCCAAAATAATATCCACAGTTTCGCCTGCCGCCGCCCACTGTGAGGCGGCCCCAGTTGGCAAGGAGTGGGACGAGTAGTTAACCGGGTCCTCCCCCAAAAATTGCATGCCTTTTTTGAGCAGTGCTGTGACTTGATAACTGGTGACCCCTTTCCCATTGCCATGAACAAATAATCTCCCTGTTCTGGTCCCATGATCTGTGGCGAAAGCCCACAAAGCCTGCACTGGGCATATCGTGCCTTCTACCTGTCTTTTTAATGTCATCATGCAGCCCTGCCCTTTTGATCCATCTTTGACCTTTTACTTTTGATCTGTATCTCTTTCATGCCCCAACTTATATCTTCCCATTCCAATCCCCCTTTTTTGTCTTCTTTGCCATGGCCTACCACCTCACTCACTCTCGTAGCCCCTGCAAACATTATGACATAGATAGTGTGAAATAGCTGGGCCTCTGCCTTTGACCTGCATATTGCTGGTAATGCCTCCTTTAGTTTTGTTAGCCACTGTTCCCCTATTGGTCTTCTATTGTCTGATGGCCCTTGCTTCAACCTACCCCATCCCTGCATCATCCTTTGAATAAACCATGATTTTGTTGAGTCTTTCCAGCCCTTTAGGCTGCATATGACGCTTATCCCTGCTAAATAGACCCCCATTGTGGTATGGACTATTCCTTTTTGCCATATCTCCACAATGAACTTTCCCAGTAGTTCTTTTGTGAGCGGCCTACTTACCTCCATCTGGTGTGTTACCCTGAATGTTTGAAACACTCGCCAGGCCCCATTGTAGGCCCTCAGTGTCCGAGGTGCCCATGAGCTGTGAAACAACAGTTCTGCTCCATCTCGCCAATGTCCCAGATGATCACTGGTATGGGTGTTTTTTGCTCTTCTGCTGCTGGTGCCAGCCTCCAGAAATGATCCAGCTGCAGACGGGAAAGGCTGTCAGCCAGGGTGTTGTGTACCCCTTCTATGTGTTTTGCTCTGAATGACATGTTCAGTTGCAAGGCCCTTAAAACTAAACAACGCAAAACTTGCATGACCATTTCTGACCTGGACCCCTTGTTGTTTAGAACCTCCACCACTCCTCTATTGTCACACCAGAATGTCACCCTTTGATCTCGGAATTCTTCCCCCCACACCAGGGTACAGGCCCAAATGGACATGATCTCTAGCAATGTTATATCCTTACCTTTCCATTCCTTACTCACTCAGATGGCCATGGTTCAGCAAACCACCTGCCTTTCAGGTAGCCCCCCATGCCTATTCCCCCAGCTGCATCTGTGTAAAGCTCGAGGTCCGTGTTATACACCCATTCTTCCTGCCAGAAAGAGCAGCCATTATAATCCTTGAGGAATTCCTCCCATACATGAAAGTCCTCCCTTACACCTCTTGTCAAGTTTACCCAATGGTGTGGTTTTGTTACCCCCGCTGTAACCCTCGCAAGCCTTTCTGTGAATGCCCTTCCTGGTTCAAAAGCCCTACAGGTGAAATTCAGGTGCTGAAGAACCTGCAGTACTTGTTTTAGCTGCACCCTTCTCCTGCTGGTATGCACTAGTATCACTTCTTTCAGTTTTTCTACTTTTTGGGCCGGTAGCCAGAATATTTCCCTTGGGGCATCTATCTCTATACCCAGGAATTCTAGCACCCTGCAGGGCCCCTCTGTTTTCTCCGGCAACAGTGGCACCCCTAATTCCTTGCATACCTCTTGAAATTTGCCCAACATTTCTTGCGTCTCTCTTTTTCCACTACTGATGAAAAGGAAATCATCCAAATAGTGAATAACTGCTCTATGACTGGTTTTCTCTTGATATATCCACTGCAAACAAGTGCTAAACGCTTCAAATGTTGCACATGCTATTGAACATCCCATGGGCATGGCTGTGTCAAAATAGTACCGTCCCCCAACTTTAAAACCCAAAAGGTCCCAGTCCTCTCTCCTGACTGGCAGCAACCTAAATGCGGATTCAGTGTCCGTCTTTGCCATCCACTCATCCTTAGTAGCCCGGATCATCCAGACTGCATCTTCCAATGTTGAATATGTTACTCTACTATAATCCTCCCCAATAAAGTCATTCACCGAATCCCCTTCAAGAAAGGACAGGTGGTGAATCACCCTATACTCTCCTTCCTGTTTCTTGGGTACCAACCCTAATGGTGAGATCCTCATGTTCTGTAATGGGGGTATCAAATGGGCTTTCCACTCTTCCCGCTACCCTTTCCTTTTCTATTTTTTGCCTTAACATCTCTTCCTTCCCTTTTACTGACCCCAGGTTGTGTGCCTCTCTTGCTTGTCTGGGCCCATCACACTGCAATGAAAAACCTGTGCAGAAACCTTTCTCCATCATCCCAGCCACTATTTTGTTCGGATATCTGTCCAACCAACTTCTCCATGCCTCTATCCTGATAGGGGTTCTGGGTATCCCAAATTGCCCCCTGTCATTTTCCCCTTTCTCCCTGCCTGACTACTGTCTCTCACTCACTGTCTGGCTTTCTTGGTCAGTCATTCTGACCTCCTCTGCTTGAGTTCCCCCTACCCCTCCCTCCCCTGTTCCATGTCTGCCCTTTAAACCCCTGTCCTTCACGAAAAAACTGTTGACCTGAGATCTGGTCCCCAGATCCCTGTGGTCCCTGGGCCCATGTTGTTCTGCATCTGTTTGCCGGGTGCATTCCCCCACATTTTGAACATGCATGCCGAAAGCGACATTGGGGCCATGAACAAAAGGCCCTGTTGTATGCCCAACAGTTCCTCTGGGGCCCAACACCTTTCCTCCCCCATTCCCCCTCGGGTGTGGACTGATCCATGACAAAATCTGTCCATAAATCTATCTGCTTTGTATCCCATCTCACATCCTTGTATGTTGCCATTCTCTGCCAAAAAAATTCATCATAGTATATCCATCCCACTCCCCCTTTTGTTTTTGCCCGTCTTATTATTAGGGAGTATGTGATGAGCGGGATGCCCAGTTCTGGCTTTTTTTATAATACTATGGCTGAGAAAGTGGCAAAACCTACATACCACCCATCCCAAGTCTTCCCTTTTGTGAATTTTTCTTCCTCCTTCTTCCCTAACAATATCACTGCTGCTGCCATTTCACTCTTCCCTATGTTTTCCAATTCTTCATACTTTGCTGCCGCTTCCTAGCTCACCAATGCAAATATGTCCACATATTCTCCTTTCCATATCTTCTCCCTTTGTGGCCAATGGAACATGTTCACCCACCCTCATCCCGGGGGCACCTATCTCCCTTGTTCCTCTAATTTCTTTTTCTATACCTCCCTCTTTTCCTTTTGATACCTCTTTTTCCGTCCTTATCTCTGCTAAGGCTGATTCCATTTGCCCTAGCCTCCCTGTCCCCAATGCCGACACAATTTGACTAATGTACTCTTTTATACTGTCACCCACTGCACTGGGTGCATTACCTGGGTCCTTGTCCAAGCTTTGTTGCCTGCCATCGTCTTGGTGCCCCATTACAGCACTCATTGGTTGAGGGGGTGGATAAACCGCTATCGGCTGTGCAGAAACCACCGTGCTCGGAAGATCCAGTCCAGGTTCCCCTTTTGGAAACCTGACTTGGTCTTGGGGAGGTACTGGCAGTACTGGGTCACTGGGATGCAGAGGTACTGGCTCGGCCACCTTGGTGAGTTCCGCCACTATTGGCTGTACCCTGGTGGGGCTGCCTGGCCCCTCAGCCGGCCGCTTCCCTCTGCCCCCTTTTTCCCTTCCCACTTTCCTCTTCTCCCCTGGTCTCCCTGGTTCCTCCCTTTCCACCAGCTCCCACATCCTGTTGGCCTTTTCCGCCAACTCGACTATAGCCCTGTAAGCATCTTCCTTCGAGGCCCTGTTCTTCTTAGGTGCTATATCCTCTGTCCTCTTACACTGGAAAGACAACTGAAGAGAAGAAAACAAGATTCTGATATTAACTTATGTTTTTATCATGCCCACATGTGGCCATCTTACATTGCACCCATACTACAGGCCCTTTCCAGCTGACTGACCTCCGGTCCCCTTCAGTTCATCTCCACCTTTATTCCGGGTATAAAATCCATTATAATGCCCCTTCATCTGCAAATCTCCAATACAATGCCTCTTAGCTGGACAAATCAGTAAATGTAATACATTGCAAGCTTTTCCACGATCCCCTGCCCATTCAGCCCACACATAGCCCAAAAAGAAGAAAACCCCCCTTTTTTTTTTGAAGGCTCTCTCCCTTGATTAGATGCACCATTTTGTCCAGCAACTCTTCGGTATAATGCCCCCATCCTCGGGGCTTTCTTGTACCCATGCTGCATGGTGAACCCTTTTCAGGCCCAAATTCCCGTGCGTGATGTCCTTCCCGGCCCATCCTAGGCCTTGTTCCCTTTGTCCCATGCCCTCCAGGCTCCCAAAACTGAAGCCCCAGCCTCCCACTTTTCCCCCCTTACTCCCTGTTGGTCCCTTGTCCTTGCGGCTGACGCTGCCTTTCTTGTTTCCGCCCCTGTCTTCCTTTGACACTCTGGCCCTCCCCCCCTTTCTCTGTGCCTTGCCCCCAGTGCACATTGTTCTGTCTCCCTTTTATCAGTGTTGCCATCGCTTGCCTCCACTTTACCAAGCTTTTTGTCCCGAACAGCATGTTCTTGCGGTGTGTGATGTCATCACGTCCACCTCGCAGCCTGCTCCGTGCAGGCCCCTTCTTTTACTGCCCTCTCCCAAGTTCTCCCCCACCCTCCCCTCTATGGCTTGTCACTATCTAGGCCCCCCACCCTCACCCTTCACTCGATTCCCTTCGTTGCGACCTACGCGCGGCGTGTGACGTCACGCCCATGTGGCCTCCCGCATCCGCCATTGCTCCTTCTTTGTGCCTGGCCCTCCTGTTTGTGCCTCCTAGGCATGCCTCCCCTCTGGTCTCCTGGCCCCTCGGCCACCAGCTGTCTGTCCAGAGCCTCTGTTCCTGCAATCCCCCCCGCTCCTTTCTTTAGGCCATATGTCCCCCTTTCCTTCCAGGACCGTTCCGCCAGGCCCTTCCACAGGTTTCCTCCGGTCCCCTTTTTCTAACGCCGCCATTGTCCAAATGCTCAAATCCTTTGTCGCACAAAAACCCTTCCATCCTCCTTTCACCTCACAGTGCTCGCCAGCCCTCCTTAATTTGCTACTTCTCTTCTCTCCATACCTTCCTGCTGCTATATCCTTGCTCTCCAAAACAGTCACCACTGCCTGCGATCACAACCTGAAGCTCCTTCTGTTGCTAGTCTGCCCCTTTTTTTTTTATTATGTCTCACTCTCGTAATTACCACATAGCTGCACCCTGTATTGGACTATGCCTTCGTTTCTCTGCTGAAAATGATTTCTTTTTCTACTTCTGCCTTGCACCTATAGATGCTATTGATACCATGCCTGATCCTCCTTGCAAACTCAAGCCTTCTGCCACGTGCTGCATCCCAAAATCTCACATCACAGCCAAATCCCCCTGCCCTTCTAACTTATCTTTCAGGTTCTACATTCTCATCTCTTCTCATGCTTTCTGTCTTTTGTTGCCTTTTTTTTTAAAATCAACACTTGTACCATCCTGTTTGTTTCTTCTTACCTCCTTCCTTGCTGTACCAACCTTCCAATTAATCTGCCAATCCAATGTGCTGCAGTTCCAAAAGATCAAAACTCCAGCAAAAGTGGCTGAGCCCCTCTTGTGCTGTCCATTATATACCTCCACTTGCCCCTCCCCTTCCTGTTGCGTAGCCATTGTTCTCCCATGTCTCCTTCCCTACCTTTCCCCCTCCCCTTCTGAGCACAACCATCTTAACCAATGGGGAAGGGGTGCATCGGGACAACCTGGTCTGCCCCTTAAAGGGCAAACTTCATTATTAAATTCAAGCAATGCGCAAAAGTAGAAGATGTGAACAAAGCCCCCGTCTTCCAAGGCCTTCCATGTGTTTGACCCATTATCTGCAACTATAAAGCCAACTGACAGTTCATGTGATATTAGCTATTGCTATATTGATTGTTTGAGCTCCTTGCTGGTGCTGTATGAATTGTGTTTAGTTGGAAAATAAAGCATTCTTAGAACAGCAAATTACATTTCACTGTCCCCCACAAGAACTATAAGCAAAACATGCCCTGTGTGCAGTGATAGACATGAAGGATTCAGGCTGACAACTTGCCCAGATAATGTCAGATGCAGTACCCTCCCAACAGCATTGACCAAAACTCATCTGAGTTTTTTTACATACATTGTAAACATGTGGAATCCCTGTTGAGGAGAAATATTTTCTCAGTGGTATATTAATGTATATCGAGGTCACAGTACTTAAGCTGCTTCCTAGCTCCTACATGTTCAACCACCTTATATGGCAGCTAGTAAATGGCTATCATCTCTGAAACATTTTTTGTTATTGTAACAGTAACAGGGTGTGTCAATTAGGGTTGTGAAAACCTCTAAAAGTTCTACCTCACAAACTTTCTGAGTACAACCCAAAAAAGTTCTACCAGATACCACCTGGTTCTGCCTTGTAGAATCAGGGTTTATCTGGTTCTATGTCACAGCCAGGATATGGTCAGATATTTCAAGATATTTTGCGATATATCTAAAGAGATTCTCTCTGGTTGCCCATAGTGGTACTGCAGGCAGGCAGGCAGGGAATTTTTCCCGAGATATCGCGGACATCTCAGGACATATCTGACCATGTCTATGGCTGCCACCAAAACTAGGTTCTACCAGGATTAACCAGGCTGTATAATATATAACCAAGTTCTCCCTAGTTTTACTTGATTAAGATACACAAGCCTTTTGCATGTATGGTAAATACATGCCATAGTGATTAAGATATTTTTTGTAAAGCTTTGGTGCAGAGACATTTTATAAATAGTGTGGTGTATTATCCCTGACATCTAATGTAATCAAAATCTGGTTGCAGCCCAAAGGGTTAACACACACACACACACACACACACACACACACACACTACTCCCTCTTAATATTATTCAAACTCTTCCTTTTGAGGCCCAACCCAGCACCAGCAGTTGAAGGGGCACCCAAGTTATTCCTCTAAAACAACCATAAAAATGACTACACTTCAGCCTTTTTGTTTTATTGTCATTTCTGTGAACTGCATATTCAAAATTTAATAGGCTGTTATTGTATGTGTTCAGGTCCAGATAGGGATGTTATTTTATTTATTTGTTTATTTTTCTGTGGTGTCCCCATTCTCTTCTCTTTTTCATTGCTGGACCCAGGACACGTCCAAGGCTTTCCTGCTGACTGAGCTATCTTCCAGATATCTATCTATCTATCTATCTATCTATCTATCTATCTATCTATATATATATGTCTATGTAAATAAAACTGTGTTAATGCATCAGTTAGGGGTCTTCTATGGTGAAAAAAGTGAGGAAATTCGATTTTAGGGTTCCCACCCCTTGTACCCCATCCCCACCCCCTCACCAACAGGCATCGGGGTGCACGTTGGGGTCATTGGCCCTAACTCTCACCCCATCCCATGTGTAAACAAGCTGAGATGGTGCAGTATAGGAGAATGGGGTGAGAGTTAGGGCAGATGACCCCAATGCACACCCCGATGCCTGTTGTTGGGGGTGGGGTGGGGGTGGGATGCAAGGGGTGGGAACCCTAAAATCAAATTTCCTTGCTTTTTTCAATGTAGAAGAACCCTAACTGATGCATTAATGTAGTTTTTTGCATAGAATGTCCTTACTTTTTAAGAAAGAATAGAAAAGTAGAAAGTTGTGCAAGTTGGTGGGAGTACAGGGCCCTCCCACCAACTTGTAAGTGTCGGGCCACATTACACACCCAATGACTAAAAAGTACATTGACAACAGCAATGTCAGCCATTAAACAAATGTTAATCTAGTAGAACAATAGAAAACGCTGTCCACAAAATGTAAACTGCACCACACAATATCTCCACATAAAATGTATTGTCTGACATGTAAACACTGCTGTTAACATCTACAGGACACACCATCAACACCCTCCATATTTCAAGTAAAAAGACCAAACCGTGTCCGAGATGTAACATGTTAAAGTTTGAAATTTTCATTCGTCAGAATGGCACAGTTCCACACCTATTGACATTTAACACACACAATGACTGAAAACTACATTCATGACACTAAGGCTAGGCACCCTATCAATTTCAAGCCACAAGCACATTCCAAAACACTGTCTACAACACGTAAAGTGTGTCACGCAATATCTCAGCAAACAAAACGTCTCTGACACATAAACACCATATTTCATATCTACAGGACATGCCGTAAATACCCTCCAAATTTCAAGTAAAAAGACCAAACTGTTTCTGAGATATATAATGTTAAAGACTGGTTAAATTTCCCTATCTATTCCATTATAAAAAATTTGGCCATCTTGTCCCCACCTCGCAATCAAAGATGGCGATCAAAGAATGTCACGATCAAAGAATTTGCAGGCTCACGATCAAAGAATTTGCAGGCTCATGAACAAAGAATAAAAAATGATATAAATCAAAAAATTGAAGTAATTGCAGTAAACCACCACCATGGTTCAACAGAACACAGTCCATTGAGCAACACCCACCTTCATTTGACTTCCTAGGGGACCCCTGGGCTGAGAAAATTGATTTTTTAATCTGGCTGTCTCATCCCTCGCTCGCGATGCATGATCACGATCAAAGAATCTCGCGATCAAACAATTTGCAGGCTCGCAATCTAAGAATTTGCAGGGTCATGACCAAAGAATAAAAACTGTTCAAATTTACAAAATTAAAAGAATTTCAGTAAACCACCACCATGGTTCATCAGAACAAATTCCCCTGAGTAAATCCCACCCTCATTTGTCTTCCTAGGACACCCCTGGGCTGAGAAAATTTATTTTTTAATCTGGCCATCTCGTCCCTCACTAGCGATGCATGATCGCGATCAAAGAATCTCGTGATCAAAGAAATTGCTCGCTGGCAAACAAAGAGCTAGGGACGAGATGGCCCGATTTAAAAAATCTATTTTTTGAGCCCAGGGGTGCCCTAGAAAGTTAAATGAGGCTGGGTTTTGCTTAGGGGGCTTCATTCTGCCCCATCTGAATAAAAAAAATCATATTTTCAATATCGCTGGTAGTCTAATGCCCCCTCATTCATGATCAAATACATAACGATCTCTAATTCCCTGGTAGTCTAGTGGCCCCCCATGTGTATTTCATAAATATTAGTTTTTTATGTTGGCTTGCCGCACTTGCGTGCAAGTCAACATCTTGGGAGAGTGCAGATTTGGGGGTGCGGCCGCTGTTGGGTGAATGCAGGGCATGCATCAGTAGGAGTGTCCCTCATTCCCCAATCAGCCTGCATGCCGGCTCCACACCATGCATACATAATGAGGCGAGCACATCTAAGAAAAGGTCCGCTGCAATCTGAGCAAAGATCGTCATCGCAGTGATCCTTTTCTTGCTATGCCCCACCACCATTATGAGCATGGTCAATGACAAACGGCACTTAATGTCTACCACGACATCGAGTGTACCCAAGCCCCTGTCCATTAACCCCCTGCTGTCTTTGTGTGCAGATGGGGAGCCCTCCCCATCAGCATAAACCCCCAAATGTTGAATGCGGGGGTGCCAACCTCGGCTCGCGCCCCCTCTTTCTTTGTTTGCCAACAGGGTGCCCAGTCCCTGTCGGCATAAACCCCCAAATGTTGAATGCCGAGGGGGTGCCCAATCCCCATAGCCGCAGCGCCCCCGGCTTTTCTTTGTTTGGCGGGGATGACAATCCCGTCGGCGTCCCTCCTCCCCCCGTGTTGTGTGCCGACGAGGGTGCCCTATCCCCTGTCAGCTACTGACACCCCCCCAAAACAGTTAGGTGGCATGCTGGGAGCTCACCCCAGTGTGCCAAATGCCCTGCAAAATGAAAACTGTCCTGTGATGTTGTTTCCTGTTTTTTTACCCTGTAAAACGAAAACCGTCCCTCGTAGTCTCAATGCCCCCTTCCCCACCTGCACCCACCCACTGTGCACCCTGCCTCCCCTCACCCCCCACCCTATACTTACCTCCGGAGTCCAGCGCGATGATCTTTGGTGGACCGGGAACACTTCAGCACTCTTCAAGGCCGACCACGAACTGAGGAAATGCCGGTAAGCTGTATAATGGAATGAATAGGGTTTTTTCAACTTTGCTGAATATCTCGGGCATTTCTTGGAATTGTGGTGCCAAATTTTCAACATGGGGTTTTTGGGGCCCCTCCTCATGAATTCTATTACTGTCATGGCGTTAATCAGCCTTGAAAGGTGATTTCGCAGTCACTGCGTGAAATCACCTTTCGGGACCCATTAACAAAATGACAGTGCCAGTGTTCATGAGGTGGCCTCTCAAAAAGCCTATGTTCCAAATTTGGTGGAAAAAATCCAACAAATGCCTGTTTTACGAGTGTGCATTGTGCAGTTGCTACGCAGGCTCGTAACTCGGCGCATTCGCAATATTTTAATGCCAGATTTTCAGCATTGTCATTTTTGTACACCTCCTTGTGAACAGTATAGCTGTCACTTTCCACATCCTGCCTGAAATGTGTTTCCGCACTTCCGGCGCACAATAGAGCAGTCACTGTGGGACATCAGTGTTTGGGCCAGATTATGAAAATGACAGTGACACAGTTCATGAGCAAAGGTCCTAAAATGCCTATGTTAAAAATTTGGTGATCATACTCCATAAAATGACTGTGTTATGAGCGTGCATATGGCAGATTGCATGCAGGTTCGTACCGTCGTGCATTTGTGATATTTTCACTCTGGATTTTCACCATTGCCATTTTTCCACACCTCTTGATGAACAGTACAGCTGTAATTTCACATATCCTACCCAAAATGTGTTTTCGCACTTCTGGCCAGAATAGCGTGGTCGCTGTGCGAAATCACTTCTTGGGACACTTTGAGGAAATAACAGTGATACTGTACATGAGCAGAAGTGCTAAAATGCCTATGTTGAAAATTTGGTGCCGAACACCAATAAAATGGCAGTGTTGCAAGCATGCATTGCATATTTCCCACGCACCCTTGTAACTTTGCACATTTGGTATATTTACATGCCACATTTTCAACATTGGCATTTTTTTACACCTCCTTATGAACTGTACAGCTGTCATTTTTCACATCCTGCCTGACATGTTTTCCCGCACTGCACTACCAAACACCCAAAGGGACACCCTAATGCCTGTCACTCTCTGCAGGGTGGGGGGTGGGTTGGCATCAGTTCAATACTTCACTGCTATTCCTATGATGCATCTCTCTAACTCCTGCACTACCAATGCCAATGCCAGCAAGCCAACATTCGGCATTGACAAATGCTTGTTATATCCCTGGTAGTCTAGTGGCCCCCGATCTGTATAAAATTATCATTGTTGTTCATATCCCTGGTAGTCTAGTGCCCCCCCTCCATCATAATGAAATAGATAAGGATCTGCAATTTCTTGGTAGTCTAGTGGCCCCCCAATGTGTATTTCATTAAATATTGCTTTTTGATATCCCTGGTAGTCTAGTGGCACCCCGATCTCTATGAAATTATTATTATTGTTCATATCCCTGGTAGTCTAGTGCCCCCATCATAATGAAATACATAAGAATTTACAATTTCCTGTTAGTCTAGTGGCCTCCCACCCAACCATGCCAGCCACCCAGCACCCCCACCCTTCCCCAGCCAGCGACTGGCACAGTCTACCTCTCACCTCCATGGCCAGTCACCAACTGTGTGTATTAGTAGATCTAATTCATAGAGGCACTCAAAAATAATTTTTCAGTGCCTCTTTGGAGTAGCGTTGCTAATACACACAGTCGGCATGTATTCTTTTGTTATTGCTGCCTGGGCAAACCAAAGTTCACAAAATTCAACATTTTGTTCACACACAGCAGACTAACACAAGCAGTGGGGGTTTGACCATTTAAGCAGAATGGTCAAATTGAACTTTCAGCCCAAGGGTCAATGGGTATTTGGCTTTACATTCATATGTTTTTGAGAGGGTAAGCTGCTTCTTTAAAGGAGGGGGACTTCTGAATACATGGCCACTATCAGCAATTATAGAAGTCATTTGAATGGTAAGATGTGCTGGAAGTGTTTTTGTAATGCTGCAAGGCTGCCAGCTATCATCTATCAGAGTTACACTTGAGTGTAGTGAGCTATCTCCACTGTCACTCTTCTATTTTCAAAAATAGATTTCTCAGTAATGTTATGACAACTGTCTAGGCGCATTTTCAGTGCTGAAGTTCCCAATACACCTTTTTTTGGTATGCCATCTCTATGGCAGCACCGGCACAGTGAACCCCCCCCCACAGTGAAATCCTGACCATGCCTATATCGGCAGCGATGGGGATTTCACTTTGATGGACTTTGCGATGACTGGGAGTATATATCTAACTCCACTGTCTGTGCGATGTGAAGTTAGATATGTAAAGTAGGGTGTGTGTGTGTGGGGTGAAGCCCCCTAGTTGGGCGTCATGGTGTTGCCAGTCATTGCGGGGATGTATTTGTGTCGAGGGTGTCGACAGGTTTCCACCACTGTCGAGGACATTGCTGTGTGGGATATCGTGCTGGCTTTGAAGATCCCTTTCTTTTTACCCCTGCTGATTGTCCATTTTCATATAGAACATGTTGCTACAGTACCAACTCAGTAAAAGCACTAACAGAGAAGTATGGCTAAACAAAAGATGGTATATTTTTAGGTATTTTTGCCAAGTAGGCACTGCAGCTCTGTCAACTTTTCAGTTTTTTTTTTTACTGAACTTTTCGGGGGGGCCTGATCTTGTTGTGCTTTATTCTACTCCTCTAACTGAATTTCCTCTCCCTCTGCCATAGAAAGATTTGTTTCTACATCTTCATCGTTTGCAATTTCCAGCCCCCTAGCCACCTCCAGTATACCTTGTGCCCAAACACTGTCCTCATCATCTGTATTTTTACTCTTTTCAGGCTCAGGCTCAAAGGATTTGGATGTTGTCTGTGAGGAACTAACAATAGCACAGTATGCAGTTTTTCCATAACCGAAAGTGCCTCTGGGCGTTGTACCTACCAATGCTTTAGTTTTAACTAAAGAGCCTTTACTTTAATTGGGGCTGAACTGACAGATACACCTTTATTGAAAGATAAACTATGGAGTTACCAGAATCAGGTTTTTTTTCCCCATGCAGGAAGTCAATTGCTTAGCCTGGCCCTAACTGACACTCTCTTTTGGTTACCTGAAGTTGCAGTGCCTACCTGACACTCAGAAGATCTAGTACTAGTCTAAGGATTTTGATCCATTATTTTTAATTTTTTTTTATTTTCTACTGCATAAAATAAAAAATATCCCTCCCGATTCCCACTCCCTAGTGCTCTGACTCCTGCTACATACAGGTCAGTACCCAGTTGTACACAGTGACAGCCACATGATGATAACTGCCACCATGACCTTCCAAGCTCAATGCACCAGACAACAGTGACTTCTAGAGTTCCCTTTTCCATACCTGGGAGTGGCTCTGTGGTGGTATCTGCCAATTCTTTAGTTTTAACTAAAGAAGCATTATGTTTCTTAACTGGGACTGAACCTACAGATGCACCTTTATTGGATTCAAGCATTAACTTGAAAGATGAAACTATGGAGTTACCAGAATCAGTTTTATTTTCCCCCCCTGTGCAGGAGGTCAGTTTCTTAGCCAGGCCCTAGTTGGCCTACAGACCAGTACCCAATTGTACACAGAGACAGCACAAAACAATAACCATGACCACATGCTTCTAAGCTCAGTGCAGCACATGATAGTAACTCTTAGTGTTACTGTTCAGTGACTGTTCAGCAGCTTGACAATGGTATATTACTATAACTATAGGGCCTGTGCATTCAAATTGGTGATGCAGACATTTAATTTATTCAAAGCACACTGGTATGGTCGTGATGATGAATGATAAGTGTAACCCCCTTGTTCCCCGGGGTTACTAGAATACCACTTAGAACCATTGGTAGGCAGGGGAAAGTAGCTTGTGGGATACCAGTTACATGGGTTTCACACTGTCTCACTCTGTCTTCAATTTCAGCTGAGCTGGAGTGATGATGTCATCATAGAATTCTCGCATCAGCATAAGCCACATTGGAATGCTAGCAGCAGGGGTTAGCTGTAGAACTTTGGGGATTTCAAGTCAGTCTTTAAGGCATTCTTGAGGAGAGTCTTGAGAGAGCAGTCAGAGGAAGAGGTGTGCTGCAGTTGGCAGCCCCTCAGAGCCTAGCCCTGATTTAGAGCTACATCAGACAAGTGGGTTGTGTGTTCTCACCCTAGAGAGGAACACAGAAGAGACCAGAAGGAAGTGGTAGAGACCATTCCCAGTGTTGTTCCAGTGCCCCATCCCCAGAGGGATGGGGGAGAATTCCAGCATTTCAGGGGCAATCCCCTGGTCCTGCCTGGAAAGGGAAAACTGCCTGAGAGAGAAGTTCATACTGAGAGTACTAGAAAATCAGAGTTGGTGGGTAAGAGCCCTGGGGCACCTGCATATCATGGTGAGTTCAGCTCTGATATAGAGACTATGTTCACCAAGACAAGAGATTTGTGTAAAAGTATTTACCTACTGTGGGGTCATGAGAAGACTTGCCAAGTACAGAGCTTTTAATTTGTGTATGGCTTGGAAGCATCTGAAACAGCGGGGGCCTAGGGTATGGACATAGCCACTTACAGAACTTTTTAAGTCAGGACACTGCCTGTGTACAGTGTAGAATGTTAAATGTGCTAAACATTGCTAGAGAGCATCTACAACCAGTAGTTCGAAGAAAGGTGTTGTATCCAAATGAATGGCTGAGTATAGATTTGGGATCAAGAGGTGAGAGACCCCCCCATCTGGAGTAACCAGGTTTACCTCTCCGGGTTCAGTTTGGGCACCTATCGCTTTCTCCCAGGCACTTGGCCAGTGTTTGCAGAAAGCACCCAGATGTGGGATTGTGGAGTTTCTTTCCTTTAGAGCTAGAAAGTGCTCGTGGGTGGTTTTGGGAGCCACCATCAACCTCCATGCCATATGGAAAAGTGTTCTAACACTGGCCATCGTGCCATGTCAAGGAATCAGACAGAAGTGTACCAGTTCGGCCCACGTGTGCCCAGAGTCGTTCAGAACCTGAAGGTTTCATGTAGTGAAGAAGTGTGCTCTGTACCTCTGTAAATATGCATTACCAGTGAGTGTAGCCCTGTGGGGGCCCATCTTTGCTTTGTTATTCTCTGTTTATGTGAATAAAAGCCACACGCTAGAATTCCAGTTCCTGGTTTGGGCATTTCAGTTATTGCTTCCAGAGTCTGAATTTACTTGGGCACCCCTGTCCAGAAGTACAAACCTAGCATAATGCTGAGCAAATGTCCACCCCCCCGAACCTACGGTTACATAAGGATAGGTAAGGTATGAGGATTGATGATTACACTTCTGTTATTTCTCTCCCAGTGGTTATTTTGGGTCAAGTTCAGCAATGGATGGTTCTGAAACCATATGGCTGCTACAAGACCAAATGAGTTATAATTGTCTAGTACAGTTGTAGTAACACTTTAAAGATTGCCTAAAATGAAGAATGTCAGGTCTCTGTATTGTTTTTTTTTTTTATTGCAGCCTTCCAACAGGCACAGGTCAGCATCACTGTGCTCAATATTTTTTTTTGGATGGGGCAACCTGCAGTACACAGTCATGTGGCCCAGCACTCAACCTCACTGTCTAGTGTCTCTTTCTCTCTCTCTCTCATGTAGTCACTTTCTTATTACTTTTGCTGCCAAAGCTCAGTATTTTATTTATTTATTTATTTTTTTACTGCAGCATGCAGCCAGGCACTGGTCATATGCACTGCTTGGTGTATATATATATTTTTTTTTGCCAACCTACAGTGTGCCAGCATCCAGCCCAGCACCCTGCCTTCACTGTCTGGACTCTGTTTTTCTTTCCCATTAATTTTCTCTCATCACTTTTTCTGACAAATATCAGTATTCTTTAATTGAGCTCTTTGTCCCTGTGAGCTATCACCTGCTTCTTACTATCAGGCCCCTGTCAGACCCAGCTGCATCTTCTGGTCACCTCACCATCCAAATGGCAGTGATCTGCATGGTGTGGTTCTCCATTCAGAGGCATTCTCCATCCCTGGCCACACTGATCCTGGCTCCTCTGGCTAGCTCCCAAACCTGGGTCACCAGCACGGTGCTTCCACTGACCCATTGGGCGGCCCCTGTTTTTTTTTACTGTAGCTTGCAGGCAGGCACAGGGTATAGACACCACTGTGCTCGGTGATTTTTTTGAGGTGCAACCTGTAGTGCACAGGCATCTGGCCCAGCATCGCACCATCTTTGATTGGCCTCTCTTTTTCTTTTTCTCTCTCTCACGCAGTCTCTCTTTGAGTTTCTTTATTTTTTAATCACTTTTGCTACCGAGTCTGTATTTTTTTTACATTTCTTTAATGTATATAAAGAGGCATGATATACAATTAATAAACACCAGTACCAAAGATACGTAGCATGATATGCACACTCACTGATACAGAGGTGTCTTCCCAGAACAGGAGACAATTATTTGAGACAAAAGGGAGAGATTACTTACCATTCTTTAATAACTCTCTGGCTGTCAAGAAGACAAATGCCGCCTCTATGTGTGCATATTAACCTCTTCCTTATGTAATCTGGTCTTAAAATGGACCAGGGTAGACAATTTTAAAATGCAATGTAACCATTTGAAAGCAGAGTTAATTGGGGACAAGGCAAGTCCAACATGGGTAATTCAAAGTCCAGCTTACCTTCTCAAAACTAGCCATAGCGCAATTGTTCCAAAACATTCAATTTCCTGTATCAGGTGCGGAAAAGGAAGTCACCTGATGTTAAAGTAGTCTACCATGAAGTGCAGTCTTGCAGTAATGTCTTCCATAACCTTGATACTCTTACAATTAAGAATTAATTTCTCCAAGGATGGAGGGCTATCATCTAGCCAATGCTGGGTAATAGTTTTCAAGGCCGCAACAACTAAAATATTGAAGAAATATCTCTTAGCATCCCCTTCAACATTCAGTGGTGTATGCCACAAATCAAATGGGAACCATTAAGGTCCTGTGTGATTTCTAAGATTCTACAAATCCGAGTCTTAACCTTAGTCCAAAACCCCTGTAAAACACTGCAAGACAAATATATGTAGAGGGGTACCCCGCTCCCACAGTTTCTCCAGCACAAACTTGTGTTGCTCATTCTGAGGTGTTTGGTCCTGGCGGGTGCTCAAAAATATCCGCTTGTAAATTTCCACTTTAAACTCTCTCCAGCTCCCTAACAAGGTCATTTTATGGGTAATCTGCCAAATATGAGTCCATTCTTTCTGTGTCAAAGCGTAGTTTAGTTTTTTCCGCCCATTGATGTTGAATGTGCTCCACAGCCTGACTACCAGTATCTAAATTAAGCTCCATATATAACTCCAAAATGACATGATTGGAGTTATTTTTTTGACTGTATTTTTTATTGCAACCTTCTCGCAAGCACATAGTAGCACCATTACACTCATTTTTTTCCTTTTTGTGCTGTATTTGAATTTTATTTCCAGCCTGCATGCAGATACAGGTGCCACTGATTGTAACTCTTCTACTTTGTAAGGGTCCAGGCACAGGCAGACAATATAACTGCCCCATTATCTGATCTCTTGTCCTCTCTCACACTCAGTTTCTCTAATGTCCTTTTTTCCTTTAACGTCACTTTTGCTTTTGTTGTTGTGCTTCAATCAAATTCTGTGCACCAGAGTTAGGCAGCCAGTCAGCCACCAACTTAATAAATCTCTCGTAGTCTGCCTGTATTATAGTCTTAGTCTGTTCTAGTTTTTTTCTTACCTCTAACTGCCTTTTTATTTAATAAATCCTTTTTTGTTTTGCTCCTGCAGTAGCACAAAGACAGACTGCTTGGCCCAATGCTTAGCCCTTCCCTTGGCCTACCCTACATCCAGCAGGGCTGCCTCCTGCTACACACAAACAGCATCTCAGCAACATCCCCTTTTTTGGTTTAGGAGTTTCTTAATGTTTCTTTGTGGCTGGTACTGTTGTTTCCTTAATTGTTTTTCTCTAGGGCCCCCTCAGTCGCTCAGTCTCTCTCAGTATCTCTCTGCTCTGATCTTTCTGACTCGCTCCCACTCTTGCCTCTCTCTCTCCACATTGTGCACTGTGAAACAAGGTTATATACCCTAATAACCTGGTTTCACATGACTCCCTTTGCTGCTTCATCTCATTGGATGCTGCCGGCCACCTGTGTTGGCCCTCTACATGGAGCATGGCATGCTGACAGCATATCAAGTGATAACATTTGCACTGTAGCCAGCTACTGCACCATCAACCCACCAACCCAGTGCTCACCCCCACCATGGCACATAAGTTGAGAGCACCTCCCCACCACCAGCAACTAGTAAGCTGCCAAAGAAGGGGAAAATGAGCCACAGGAGGAGGGAAGGAACCAGGAGGCTGAGGTATGCTTACACACTTACACATGGACCTGGAAACAGACTCATTCAAATAGGTTTATATTTATCTGAGTCCACAATTAAGCACTGAATCTAGTGGGGGAGTCTGAGTCACAGTGGAACAGTCTGCCCAGCCTTAACTGAAATCTTCACTTACTGTATTTCATTTCTAGTACATTTGCAGCCATTGCCATGGTCCATTAGTTCCTGAAATTACAGCAATATCTCTGGAGAAATGCCTGCCTGCCTACAGTACTACTTTAGGGCTGCCAGAGACAATCTCTTTAGAAATATTACACAATATCTGAAATATGTGACCATGTCAATGGCTGATGCATACCACTGTGTTAGATGATATTGACTTTAATGAGACCTTAAAACTTCCTACATGAGGTCCTCTTAAAAATGGTACATAAACAGGCTGAAGATAGAAGATAAGTGCAGAACATTTGTACTGAAAGACAGACTACACCCTTTTCATGGTGCCCCTCCACTGCTTCCAGGTCTTCTCTAGTGTTCTATGCACTACTGAATGCAATGTATCTAAGTGTCTGCTAGATGGTACAAACCATGTTGTAGCATAAAGCACATACTCCACTGTGAGTATGACAAGACTGCATGTTCAGATGCCAATTAGGTTAGTAATGCTGGGATTTGAGCATATGTTCACTTAATACTGAAGGTCACTGCACTGGCATAATTTCTGTCTCTTTCTTCTTCTGAGCTTTTTATTCCACTGTTTTCCCTGCAGTCTGTCTCTGTGTGCCTCTCATAGTCTCAGCTGTGTCATTAGTACAGTATATCTATGGTTTAGCAATAGACATTGTCAAGCATTTTGTTCTGCAAAGAAAATGTTACAGTATGTTGTATGGTATGTCAGCACTTGTATATATTTGTGAACACACTACTGATTCATACTTTAAATTTGAGAACCATAAGGGCAGTTGAAGTTGACTAAAGGACACTCACTACAGCATAATGAAAGTTGCTCTAATATTCCTAGTGAGGAATTATAGTAGGAAACTTTAGCCAGTGAAACAACAAACGTTACTGTGTTCGTATGGTTTTACAGAGCCCCTTCCTCTCACTTTCTTTTTTTTAATTCAAGTTTCTTGAACAACTTGGATACAAGTACATCACACAGTAAAAGACAGGTACAGGCATTCATTGATGTTCATTGATTTCAGCAGAATTACACAATACATTCCAGCAAGAGTAGTACAAAATCGTATCTGTGGGTGGCTGAGGATTCAGTTTCTCATGGACTGGATGTAATCTGGCCATCATGCTTTGTGACCATGGACTAGGCAATCCAAGAGGAGCAACCCAGGTCTGGATTGGTGTATTTTATCCTAAGGGGATGTCAGCATCCCTACCTTCAAAGTACATCTGACTTCTCAACAATTGATGCACAAAGTGAGTTTCACAGTGGGTATTCCATATATGAGCAACTCCATGCAGTATGTCTCTTAAACATAGAAATATGGAAACATGGACTCTGACGGCAGACAGGGGCTGCTTGGCCCACCCAGTCTGCCCATTTTTTTACTATCATTTTTACTGCAGACCCTACTTGATCTAAGGCACTCTGTCCTCCCTCTCACCACTACAATTCCCTTGTGCTTATCCCATGCATTCCACTGTATTTGCGCCAACTACCTCCACTGGAAGGATGTTCCAGGAATCCACCACTCTTTCTTTGAAGAAGTACTTCCTCAAATCTCTCCTAAATCTGCCCTACTCCAGCTCAAAGCATGTACCCTTTCTCTAGAGTACCTTTTATTCTGAAAAATACTCTCCTCCTGTATCTTATTTACCCCTGTGAAGTACTTACTTAAAGGTTTCAGTCATATCCCCATCTCTGTCCTCTCTTCCAGGGTGTACATTTTGAGCTCCTTTAGCCTCTCCTCGTAGGGCTGTTGATGCAGACCCTGCACCATTTTGGTTGCCATTCTCTGGACCGCCTCTACTCTGTCTATGTATTTCCTGAGATGTGACTTTCAGAACTGGATACAGTACTCAAGGTGGGTTCATAATAGAGATCTATATAGGGGCAGCATCACCTCCTGCTTTCTGCTGGTGATACCCCTTCCTATGCACCCCAGCATCACACTAGCCCTCCTGATTGCCTTTTCACACTGGGTATACATCCCCAACATCGACATGTCATCAGCAGAGTCCCCTACAGCAACAACAGTGCCACATCGCTGTAGGGAACCCGCTGGAACCCGGCACTGTCTGTAGGGGGTCCTGCAACCCCCCACACTCAGCTCCAATTCAGAGTTGAGAATCCTAAGTGGGAGATGTGGGGGGCACAGCCGCCCCATGTGGGGGGTTGGGGGGCAAAGCCCCCCAAAGAAAACACTTGTTGCTTCTGCAAACCAGCAGCCAACTGCAAAATGCAGTTGACCAGCCAGTTTCGCTGTCGGGTCATTCGACAAATATTTTGTCGACGACCCATCATGGATCTGTCACACTGCCTGGCCACCTTTAATTCATCTAATATGATTTACCCCAGGTCTCTTTCCTGCTTCATCATTATCAGTATCATTCCACCCATTTTGTGCTCTGCCCTGGGTTTCTGTGCCCCAAATATAATATTTTGCACTTTTTTGCATTAATGCCCAGCTGTCATACACTTTACCACTCTTCCAGTTGTTTAAGATCTCTGCCCATCCTTTCCACCCCCCCACCCCCTGAGTGTTCACCCTGTTGCAGATCTTGGTGTCATCCACAAAGAGGCAGACCTTCCCTTCTAGGTCCTCTGCTATGTAACTTATAAAGACACTGAAGAGGACCGGTCCCAGCACTGAGCCCAGAGGTTCCCCATTTGTCACCCTCCCTTCCATTGAGTGAGCTGTTTACCACTATCCTCTGTTACCTATCCCCTAACCAGTTTCTTACCCGGGTTACCACCTTTTTTGTTCACTCCCAAGCTACCCAACTTGTTTACCATTTTTCTGGTTGGAATGGTGTTAAAAGTCTTATTGAAATCCAGGTAGTTCACATCCACCACTCCTCCTGATCTAACGACTTGGTCACCCTGTCAAAAAATATATCAGATTTGTTTTGTATGACCTCCCCCATGAATCCATCCTGCCTCAGACCATGTAACACACTGGATCCAATATATTCCACAATCCTTGCCTTTAGCAGTGTTTCCACTAACTTACCCACCACCGATGTCAGGCTAACAGGAATATTAATTGCCTGCCTCTTCCTTGTTACCACTTTTGTGAAGTGGGACTACATCTACCCTCCTCCAGTCCTCTGGGACCACTCCGGTCTCTGGTGATCTGTTTACAAGAGTATCAGAAGTGCAGCTAGTACCTCCTTAAGCTCCCTTAACACCCTTGGATGCACCCCATCTGGCCCCATAGTTTTGTCTACATTCAGGATAGTGAGTGCTTTCAAGACTCTCCACAGAAAAAGGTCTAGTGTCCACTTCACTCTCATCAAAGCTCCCAATGCTTTTTTGCAGTCCCTCCCCTTCTCCTTTCACTGTGAACACTGAGCAGAAGTATTTATTCAAGATGTCTGTCTTTTCTAGGTCCCCGTCCATGCAGTCCTCTCCCTTTCTTTAACTGTATGATCCCTTCCTTCATCTTCCTCTTTTGCTTACATACCTAAAAATACCGAAATTACATACCTAAAAAAGTCTTGTCCCCTTTTGTTACTGCCTTAGCTATTCTTTCTTCAGTTTGCACTTTTGTGCTCCTTACTGCTTTCCCTGCTTCCCTCTGTTTTTCCTAATATACCTTCTTTTCCTCCTCCCTCTGTGTCTCCTTATACCTTCTGAGTGCAAAACTTTTATCTTTTACCTTTTCTACCACCTCTTTCGAGAACCACAGTGATCTCCTCTTCTTTTTGCTCACTTGCTTGACAGAGAGGCTTGTTCCCTTAACTATACCCTTTTTTGGTTTGGCCCACTGTTACTCTAACTTCCCAGGTCATCTCCCTCTGCCAGGTCATTCCTGAGGCATTCCTCCATCTTTATACAATCTGCCCTTCTGCAGTCCAGGACCCCCACCATTGTGTTGATGGTTTCTGCAGCTGTTCCTATGTTGAAACACACTGTATGATGATTACTGGTCCCCAGGTGGCTTACCACCTTGACATCTGCAACACTGGCCCTGTTAGTGAGAACCAGGGCAAATATTTCCCCATCATGAGTGGGTTCACTAACTAGTTGCCTAAGGGACATCCCTTTCAGGGAGTCTAAGATGTCTTTGCTTCTAGCTGACGCTGCAGTTAGGAGGCTTCAGTCTACATCCACTAGAATGAAGTCCCCCACCGGCAGCATCTCTCCTTTTTCAGCCTTTTTGCCAATTGCTTCTAACATTTTCTTATCTGATTCCTCCCCCTGTGCTAGAGGCCTGTAGATTACACCTGTACAAATAGTGGCACAATTCCCTGGTTCATGGATGACCCACAGTACCTCCAGCCCCCCTCCAAGTTCCCTGTATCTCTGTTGCTTTTATGTTTCCTTTACATAAAGCACTAACATAGAAACATAGAATTTGACAGCAGATAAGGACCGCTTGGCCCACCCAGTCTGCCCATTCCTCTACCTAATGGATAAGCTGCAGATCCTAGTTAACCAGCAGCCTACTTCTTTCTACCCCCAACCCCTAGAATTGCCTTATGGCTGTCCCATGCATGCTTGAATTCAACCACTGTTTTTGACTCCACAACCTCCTCTTGAAGGCCATTCCATGCATCCACAACCCTCTCTGTGGAAAAATACTTCCTTACATTACATCTGAGCCACCCTCCCCATCTTCAAATTGTGCCCCCTTGTTCTTGCACACCTCTTTTTTTGAAAGATTCTACCCTCTTGGACTTTGTTGATTCCCTTGAGGTACTTGAAAGTTTCTATCATATCCCCCCTCTCCCTCCTTTCCTCGAGGCTATACATATTAAGCTCCTTTAGTCTTTCTTCATATGTCTTCCAGTGCAGACCCTGCACCATTTTAGTTGCCCTCCTCTGGACAGCTTCCATCTTGTCTATGTCCTTGTGGAGATTGGGTCCCCAGAACTGCATACAGTACTCCAGATGGGGTCTCACCAGCTGTCTGTACAGAGGGATAACAACTTCCTGTTTTGTAGTGGTTATACCTCTCCCTATGCATCCCAGTATCCCCCCAGCCCTCCTTACTGCCCTCTCACATTGCTTGCCCACATTTAAGTCATCTGATATGACTACCCCCAGGTCCCTTTCCATTTTTGTTGTTGTTAGTATCTCACCCCCCATTGTGTGCTCTTCCCCTGGGTTTTTGTTTCCCAGGTGCATTACCTTGCACTTCTTAGCATTAAATCTAAGCTGCCATACATTTGACCATTCCTCTAACCTTGCCAAGTCCCTTCTCATCCTTTCCACCCCACCTTGTGCATCAACTCTGTTGCAGATCTTGTGTCACCTGCAAAAAGACATACTTTTCCTTCCAGTCCTTCTGCAATGTCTCTTACAAAGACATTGAAGAGGACCAGTCCTTATACCCCCACCTTTCCGTCCCACTCTGTTCTTTCTGAACAATGTGTATTCTGAAATGGTCATGTTCCAGTCATGGTTGTCAGGGCCCCATGACTCAGTAATGGCCACAATTTTCAGGTCAGCCTCTGCCATGATGGCCTCTAGTTCTGGGATCTTATTACACAGACTTCTGGCATTAGCACACATGGCATTCCAGATTGTGTTACTTCTTTTCTTTTTTGCACCTCTCCCCCTACTTTTCCCTTCTCTTTGTAATGCTTCTTCCCTGTCTGTCCTTTCCTATCCCATCACCCTGTTCCCTTGATCTTTGTCCAATATTTATGCATGGGGGAGCTGTATCTGTAGCCAGTCTCAAGTGAAGGCTTTGTGTGCCGCTACCAGAAGTACATGCCAGCGGTAGAGAGCATTCCTGCAGGAAATTATGTTTGGAAACCAAAACACTCCATACCCACATATTTTTGTCCTGCTCTAAACTGACCAGATATTAGAACCAAATCATGATAACTTTAACAGATAGGCAATTACCTTCCTGTCACTTTCAATAACTTTCTTAGCACTCCGTTTCTCTTACCAATCATTTTGTTCTCATTTCTTGTTGAGGTACAATACTTAGCAAAACTACACATCTATATTATATACTGTGTAAGCAAGACTGGTATATTTGCCAAATTGCATTTTTCATAAAAGTGTAGCATTTAAAGGTAGAAAATACTTACCAGTTTGCTTTGTCTGTAACAATAAAATGTGGTCTCAACAAAGAGTAAGATGAACTGTGGTAAAACTAATGAAGAAACCTCCATGGACAACTTCAGTTTCAAAACATGCAATGGCTGGTTGCAGGGTCTCCTGTTTTGTTACATAACAGTGGGCATGCTATTTTTAAATGAAATCTGACCATCTTGCTGCTTTGGTAGCATAGGTGGAAGCAATCAGTCTGACTGTTTATTGATTTGGTTTGATTTGTATAGTACTAAAGTCATAAATCCCTGATTTTAGAGTTGTAGTGTATGTATCACAGTTAGAGTTATACTCTTACAGAAATAATTATATGAAATGTTTTTATGCTGCACACATAAAACTACCCAAGTGATGTGCATACTGCAAGTATGATTTAAAATGTTAAATTGGAACCAATTGCATGCATATGACATGTGTGCAGCAAGCAAGTGTGGAAACCATAATTTTTATGTTAAATTGGGAAAGGCTGCATGCATGTGGCATAAAACAAGTGGTCACTGATAACTGCACATGTAAAAGTTAAATGAATTGCTCAGGATCACACCATACACAAGTGGGGGTTGATGAGATTCAAACCCAGGTCTTCATGTCTCCAAGTCTTGTGGCTTGCTTTTCAGTGTCTTTAACCACTAAGCTATACTGTCTGCACACATGTGGCTCACCTGTACTTCAATACATACTGTATCTGAATACATCTGCACACATGCAGCATGCTTGTAGCCACTGTTATGCTTTTCAATTTTCTTCTCTCCCTCATCTCAGTTTCACAGTTGAACTGTTGCACACATACCAATGGAAACACATGTGGCTTTTCCCACTCCCAGTGCACAAACTTACCCACAAAACCACTTAATTACTTCTATCTGGTCTGTACTCTTACTATTTTCTCTCCATGGTTTTGAATGCTTCCATGCAAACAGACTTTAAGGTGCAAACACAAAAGTAGCAATAACTCAACACACACACACACACACACACACACACACACACACACATACACACACACACATATGGCCAGTCCCCCCAATGCACACACACTGTAGCAGGTATGGCCATGCTGCTACAGACAACCCACCAAGTATGGATATAAGTAAAAAGTCTCTTACTTGAGTACTAAGGAGCCAGAGGCAGGAGTCTTTGAGAGATAATGCCCATGGGTCAGAGTGCTGGGGCATACCCCCTTGAAATGAATGGAGTTATTTTGTATTATTATTTTACACATTATGATGTTAAGTTGGAGAATAATGAACTGTTCTATTAACAAGGCCCTTGTTAGTCGAGTGGTGACTTTCATTAATCTCCAACTCTCCATCAATAATGTATAAAATAGTAATAAAAAAATACCCCCATTGATTTCAATGGTGCACACCTTTACCCTTTGTCATAATGTGCCTGAGCCTGAGAAGTGGAGAATATCTTCACTGGGGGGGGCATAAGCCTGACTATAGTGGGGCTCCAATAGTCTGTGCATGCCATACCACTCAACTGTCTGTGAATGCAAAGGACAGCTCTAGAATGTCTGTAACATCTCTAAAAGGTACAACTTATTTGTTTTGACTGAAATGTGATATGCAAATCAGGAAAAATTCAAATGTTTATGATTCATCTGTATATACCCTGGAGCAGTACTTCAGATTAGGGCTTAAACCCACCGAGTTACTAATCATTTTTTTCCCTGGCTGAAGTTCTGCCCCCCCCAAAAAAAATAACTTTGTCCCAATTTTTCTCCCTGACCCCATTCCATTCAATACCCATTGCCTATGGGTCATGAAACCACCCAAAGGTGAAGAAATGTGAAAAACTCATCAATATTTCAGTCCTTCCTCCTTCCCCAATCCCCCGTAAACAAATTATTTATTTTTACTTACCCGGTCATATGGCCAGAACCTGTAGCCTGGCACAGTATGCCACCAGCCCAATTTTCAATCCGTTCCCCCTCTCTTCGTCCACCAGAAGCTGGATGCTAGAACCAACCATCACAGGTCCCCAGCATGGTCCATGACCAAGTCACCTCTCCAACCATGCCCACCCAACCTGGGTTGCTTGCTTTTGCCTGGCTGCTGCTGCACTGCACTGCACTGATCAAGGCCTATGAAGGCCACCCACACCACTGTCACCACTGCTGCTGAGCCTAGCTTGCTGCTGTGGGGGTCTGTGCTGTTTTTTTTGGAAGGCGAGCTTAGTAGAGTAAGTAGGTAGCCTAGTCTTGAGTTAGCTTCTAGCTCACCCTCTGCCTCTTCAGCCACCAGGGAAGACATAGACACACTAAGGGTAGACCAACAAAAATATGCTGCTGCAACACTGCTATTGAGAGTTCAGTGCTCACCAACTCCTCTGGGCTGTAATGTGCAGTCTGTCTACCCTGTGGCAGGAAAGACAGTGTTGCACTTGCAAGACTCATGTGCTCTTTCTTGCTTGGAGCTCATCCACATCACATGTGATTGTGCCACCACTAATAGGTGGAGAGAGTGGACAACACCATACAGACACTGTCAAGTCTGGAGAGTATCTGCAGCATGAGCACACACAGGCAAGGTAGGCACTTACTGTGCAAAAGATTAAATCCAAATTTAATGCCATTATTACCACACCATAAGAACAACCTCAGCACAAATACGGGGGGGGGGGCAACTTCCCCCCCCCCCTACCTAAATGGCACCCCTGCTTGATAGTAGAAATTTATTCTCAGGTGCTAATGCAATGGTTTCCACTGTGTTCTGCAGTACTGTATCTCCATGTGTATCAATATGTCCTGATCATCTTGTGAGTTAGTGTCCCTTATTGTCCCTCATTTTGAGTGTCCATGTCCCTCATTTCAGTGACAAAATGTGAGGTATGGTGCATGCTTCCAAGACCCTACTTAGCACAAAGAGTGCTGAGCATGGCCATAGTGTATATGCTCCATACAGAATGACAAAGGGAAAGTGAGATGAAACAGTCATTGAGAAACACATTTGTAGCACTAAATATGAATAAGGGATTTGCATGGTCCAAAACAAAAAGGATAGGTTTCACAACACAGAGGCCCCTCTTCGTACATCTGGATGGGGATGATGACCGGCTATATCCTAGCATTTAATGCAGTAAGCAAACAATACTTTACAAATTAATGGTGATTTAATGACAAAAATCAAAAGCCAATAAACAACTTTCAAAAGGATCAGAATTAATGAATATACCTAATTTTTATGGGAATTCAAGTAAAGATGTATTTTAATGACTAATTGCTAGCAGTAGAATAAGAAATATAAACTGATGTGTTTTTTAGATGAGACTTTTACCAGTTTAGCTGCAGCACATTTGGCAAGTGTACAGCATGTGAACTTGATGTGATGTTTAAATAATGTTCACACCAGCTTAACTGCTGCACTCATGTCAAGCAAGGAACATATGAACCTGATGTAAGTTTTTAGAAGATGTACACACTAGCTTACCTGCTGCACACATGTCAAGCTTGCAGCATGCAAGCCTGATTTTGCTTTTTAGACCTGGTTCACTTAGGATCACTTTGTGTATGCAAACCGCATGCAAACATTGCACAATTAAGCATGTGGCATGCATTCTGCATGTACACAGCACACCTGTATCTCTGAAAGGGTATTTACCAAACAAAGTTGACCTTGGTCTCTAGGGTGAACAATAATGCAATACAATTTTATTATCTTTCATCACTTGCATAGGTAAGAATATTTATGGGTTGATTGATATGAGGGTGTTCTCTTCACAGGGAACATGAACAGTGTGCCCTACTGTGGCTAGAAAGGGTATAGGGATGATGCAGGCTGTGCTATCAGTATGAAGCTGATGAGTAGTTGACATGCAGTATTGAACCAATAAAGGGTTGGGGCATCAGCATTGAACTTAGGCTTGGGTGATAACAATAGCGATGGGATCAAACAGGAAGTATTTCCTACCCTTTGTTTTCCAGTCAGCAAAAACTAACTAAAAAAATAATCAAACAGTAAATCAGTCAATAAATATGTGTGTGGTTGGTGGCAGATAGGGGATGTAGGAAGGTGATTGTAATATAATTTATGAAGTTCTAGTGTGAGGGTGGATGAAGGTAGATGGGCAGGATACAGAAGGGTGATTCCAAATTAATTCATGGTCTTGTGGGTGGGGTTGATGCATGTTGCTGAGGGGATGTAGCAGAGTAATTTTAATTTTATGTATGGGTCCCAAGGGGGTGAGTGGACTGGGGCAGCTAGGTAATTGTGAAAGGGGAATTTTGTTGATATTTTAATAGAGGAAAAGATGGAGTACTACTAGTACTGTATTCTATTTTCCAGCAAAGTGCACATCTTGAAGAACACATATTCTGGTCTGTTAAATTTGACATTATCCTTTCTGGGGTTCAACTGATACTAATTCAGATTTTTTGTAATGTTAGAAATTTGGGCTGGATCCTCTCTTTAAAGGGAATTGTCCACCTTAATTGGGCCATGCCTCACAATTAACTTTTTTGAAAAGTGGTTTAATTTCTTCAACTTGTGGTTGGTGAGATATATAGATTTTATCTGGCTGACCCTGCCTCCCTCGCACTGGCATTTTAAACTGCTCAACATGACCACAACCTCCCATGTCTATCCTAGGATGAGGATTGTCCAGTTTTCAATGTACATGCCCCGGTGGTATACTGAGACCAGGTATATACTGGAAACCATAGTTACTAATATCTCCATTTACATGGGATGTCTACGGATACTCCCGTGGCTGTTTCCTGTCTCATACGTTATCCTGGGACAGCCACAGGAGGTTGTGGTTGAGCTGAGCAGTTACAAGTGATGGTGGGAGACAGGCAGGATCAACCAGGCAATATCTACTGTATATATCTCACCAACTGCAAGTTGAAGAAATTAAACTACTTTGCAGAAAAAGCTAATAAGGCCATGCCTTATACCGAGGCATGGCCTGATTACACATGGATATTTCCCTTTAATGTTAGCAAGAAGGTAAAAAGAGATCTGTTCCAGGGCTCTGAGGTAAGGGCATGAGGTGGAACATACCTTTCCTGGGGCATCTCCAGGTCAAATGTTGTCAATTAGTGCATCAGTTTCAAAATGGCAGTTGCACTGGAGTACAGAGAGAGAGAGAGAGAGAGAGAGAGAGAGAGAGAAAAGCTCTTTTAATGGCTCTGCCAAACCTATGCGAAAAACTAGATTACCCATGCAACAATATCACTTTGGTAGCACTACCGTGTGTGATGCTGGTGAACCAGGTTCAGAAGCGAACCTGTGTCATTGGGAGCCAGCTGGGTGGAGTAGGATTGAACATCCTAGAGGTTGCTGTCCTCTATCAGGGCAGAGAAAGTAGTAAATGCTGGTACAGTACTTGTGCACACTGGTGCCAGTGGCCTACAGGGCAGAAAAATGGTAAATCCCCAGCCAGCAGCACCATACTATCTGACCCCTTGCAGATCATGCACTGGTGAAGTCGCCCTTCCCTGACTGATGATCAATTTCTGAGGCAGACCTGCCACCCTCCCACAAGGAAAAGTCATGGGGAAGAAAACAATCAACTGTTAAGTCTACAGAAAGCCATGTGATGGAGATGGGAGAGTTGGACATGAAGGGGGCATAGCCAGCAGCTGAGGGAAAAAATAGATCGAAAAGAAAAAAACTAGGTGACATACAGAAACAGCAAAAATATACAAAATTAGCACAAGATCAAAGTGGAGCAGTCAGTATGACCATACGGAATTTTTTTTCCTGCAATGTTCTGCTCATTTTTGGACTCACGCCCTCTGTGCTGCAATCATTTTGAGAGGCAGATAAGCAAAATGCAGCACTGCTTTTGCTGTCTATGGCAAATAAACAATGACATAGAGAAGAACTACAGTCAAAATTTACAAATAATGGACCCTATGCATGAGGCCAACACATCGCATAAACTGGGTGGGTCAGCATCACTATGACTGAATGCCACAGAGTGAGGTCTCACAGACCCAGCACAGCATTCACAAAACAGGGTATGCACTTGATCTCCCAGCCGCACGTTGAGCAATGCACTGGGAGCAGACAGGGAGTGGGTCGGGGTGTGCCAGCACTACGCGCTATTCACTAAAGTGCATAGTGCTGGCTGCATGGGTACGGAGATTGGCATAGGTTACAATAGGGGAGACCCTTGCTTAAGTGCCCTGTGCCTGTGTCTGGCCAGGTGACCCCCCCCACCACCACACACAAACCAAAACATCCCCCAACATGGCAGTAAAATGCACCCCTCCAACTTGCTGGATACACCCCATTCCCTGGCCTGCATGGCAGGCCACCCCCCTGTCCACACCAGGCTGCCCTGACCCCTGTGAGAGATGCCCCCCACACACAGCTTGGGCCAGCCCAAGGTCACACCCCCCATGGCACCGACAACCCCCACAGGTACACCAGTGCCGTGACTCTGGACAGTTGGTAGCACTGCCATCCTCTCACCTCCATGGCCGCTATCCATCCAGACATCCGGCGGGGCACGCAATTCCAACGCACGCCCCGCCATGTAAGGTATCCACTGAGAGACCCAGGACGGGCATCCAATTGGATGTCCACCTGGGTTCACAGCTCCACCCCCATCTGCCCCACGCAACCTTGTGTGCCGCAGGGCAGGGCCATGGACAGGTGGCCGTTGGTCGTGCACACCGCCAGGTGCACACCTGTCCACAGGTGCAGAGCTATGTGGGCGGGGTACATGCCAAAGAGTGCCCACTTCATGCATAGCCCCCAATGTGTGCAGTGTGTTTAGATTTATGTGTATAGCCCTGGTGTGTTCTTTCCTTTGTTTGTGCTTAGGATTTTTTTCTAAACTTGCCTAGTTGTTTTATTGCCCCTGGGGATGTCCACGATTGCTTCTTTTATTACCTTTCCTTTTCACACAGTGCTCCCAATGCATCACTGCCACATGGGACACGAAGCATTGTAGGAAAAGGAAAGGTAACAAAGAAGTAAGCACAGAGATCTCCAGGGTCCATAAAACAAGTTAGTAAATTTTGAAAAAATTATCATAACAGCAAACAAAGGGAAGGATGCACCAGGACTACACATACAAATTAAAACACTGTGCACAACATACTTTTTTGTAAATTTTGTCAATAGTTCTCCTTTAAAAGGTGCTAGTTTTTGAACTGCTGCTATTATAATGGACTAAATATGCTGTATACAAAAATCACCATGAAAGCTTTCAACACACATTATTTTACTTGGTCTATTTGAAAGAAATGAATACCTAAACATTACATACAATGGTTCAGATATTCTGGGTTTCTTAATCCTTCTGATGGTCTGAGAGGTGTTCCATGTGTTGTTGATTGAAGATAGGCTGACTTTTGGAATGGAGACATTCAGACTGGTGACACAAATCTTGTAGTGTCATCTTCTGTATTCATTTCTTAATTGGACATGGTTTGGGGTTCTGATTTTACATTTGCATAGTTACAAGATGCTGCTGTCATCCTGTACAACTGTAAGTTTACCAACATTTTATCAGCTATCCTGGGTGATGGTGCAAAGTTCATACCTCCCCAGTTACATGACATGATCATGCTGCAAAACAATGCTCATGCTCTTTGTTTATACTGAATCCTTTTTGTTAGCGTGTTTTGATTACTGTTTGGATATACTTACCTTTAGAGGTTTTTTTTACTCTATTTTTCTGTGCTGTGCTGCAGACAGGGATCTACCCTGACTTTGACCTCCAGCCATCCCACTGGCATCCCCCTGACTGCAGCCTGCAGCGAGGCTGCCATGGGAGGGACAGAAATTAACGTTTGGTCTAATGTGAGTCTTACACTGCCGGCATCATTCAGTGAAGGGTGGGGGGGGCACACTGCGGCTCAGGGTTTTTAGCCTATGTCAGTTTTCCCCCAGGTATGGATGTGCTATGATGTCAACAGGTGAGCATGCGTGTCCCCCATGTACGCCCAGCAGATGGCCACCACTGCCTGCTTTTGTGCAATGTTCCTGGTGTTGGCTTACTCCCAACCTCCACTGGGAGTCATTCAGATGCTGGGAGCCATCAACCCTCCCCCCAGAGGTGGAGAGCTGTCCCTGGGAGGCTCATCCAACCTTCCCCCGGCTGACCCTCTGGTGCACCAAGCTTGCGTCCAAACCCATATTGCCAGCACCACAGGTGGTACAGCTACCACTGCACCGGTGGGCCAGCTAGTTTGTTTTTCCTGTGTATATCTTAATATATGAATAACTATTCCTGCTGCACTATGTTAATTTGAAGACTTCTGCTATCCTGCCTGGTGACCCCATGAAAATAAGTTGCTGCATCTCTTGTGGTCACCCAGTTGGAGTAATTTCAAATACATAAATAAATGAATGAACGATTAAATAAATAAATATACAGTATATAAAAAAAAATATGCACATACATACATGCATACATAAATGTAGAGATGAAGTCTCTACAGATGTTGGTACCATACATTTGGGTAGTTAGAGGATTTTGCCACTGGCAAAAAAAAATAGAAAACTTATTCTGTTCCCTGTGGTTTCTCACAGAGCTGCCCAAATGTATGTGTTTCTAAACTGTACTAAATGCAGTGGCATGTCACATACTATTCTAGGGCTGAACTCATTCTGGAAGTAATATTAGAACTTTACCAGATGTGCATATTAAGTATCATTTATAGAGAAACATTTGTATAGAGATATTTCCAAACTGCCATTGTCCATGCCCAGGGCATTCACTGCTTCCAGTTTAGCAGCATCAGCTTGCTGGTTTCAAATTGACTCATAATCTGTTGAGCTGTTTTTGGAAGCATTGCTTCAGACTCCATTCTTCATCGAAATGTGTACTGAAACTGCTTTCTTTTCATTACTGCACAGTTTCAGCAGTGAATCTGTTTTAGATAGCTGTGCAGAAGTTAAACAAGTCAGTGCACAGCTGAGGGCATGTATTTTGACCTTCACATGTGCATGTGAGTTACATGTGTATACAACTCATGTGTGCAAGCAGTGTAGCTGCATGTTCTGCTACTAACATTTCTTGTTCCGCATGACACGCTGTAAAAGCCCTCATCTCTTCCCCTGGCAGAAGGCCTCTGCCTACCAAACTGGCAGCATGACAACGGAATGGAAATGCAAACTGTCATGGGGATTCAGATGCATGCATAGCAAGGCCTAAACCACTGCACTACTAGTGTGGAATACTGAACTGTGACCTTATCTTCTGAGCATGATGGTTGGCAGATGTTACCAAGACTACACAGAATATCTTAAAATAGACAATCTGAAGGCATTACGTTCTTGGCTTCTGAGATACATGCTAGATTTCTTTTGTCTGTAATTGTTCTGTAGGCCTGCAAGGTATGTTACATTTCATACTGTATATATTTGTGTCACAGTGCAGTTCTCGATAAAACATGTTACAGAACAGATATTGATTAAATATTTTCAGAAGACTGACTAGTTGCATGAGCTTAGATTTCAAATAAGTGTGAATTGTCTTTCTGAGACGTTTTGATAATTTAGCACTTAGCAGCTAGGAAAATAGCAGTAATGGTTGCCATTACATAAAGAAGAAGTAACAGTGGGGGCTATGAAAGACTGGGCTGGGTATGGTTGCCACAGTAGTGGATAGATGGGAGACTCAGGCTCAAGAGTGAATGCGGATTCAAAGGTCCGAGGCTGATGGAGGCTGGGCATTTTGTATAGTAGTTGTCTGAATTATGAATAAATAAACAATCTGTTATTCACCAATTAATATTCATTACTGCTGCAGGCCCAGTTTATATAGTGAATAATTTTTTCCTTCCCAATACCTTCAGAATGTGTGCATTTCCCCAGCAGTCACTGCAGAAGGTGGCCAAATGGGGAGCATGCTGCAGTAACAATCTACTGTGTCCAAGCTGTGCTCTGGCACTAATGCATATCTTTTATTATACAATGGCAAGAAAGAATCCTGGCTTCTGATTGGTCAGTTGGCTGTCACAGCAGGGATGTTATCCTGGCATAACATCCCTGCTGATTGTTTGTACATATGGAGCATGCTGCTGCTGAGCTTTTTTTTTTTCTCTTGAGAAACAAAAATATTTTTACACACTAACAAAACATTCTTTAAAATTATTTTTTAACTATAAAACAATAAGCCATTGTATAAGGAATAATGCCCTCCAGGGTGGGTGTTATGTGGGATAACATCCCTTCTCGACGTTAGACGCCCTCGGCCGGTGGCCTCGGGCCCAACCACTCGAGGTGGGATGTTATCCCAGCATAACACCCACCCTGTCAGGCATTATTCCTTTAGTATAGCCCAGGTATAAATTCTGCATATATGACTGATTCTAATGCATCTGTATGTACTCTCCGATGCCCAATCATCCTTAATTCCTGGTGTTGCCATTTATCCCTAAATTTTGTAAACTGTACTTTGACAATTGTGTAAAGAACTATTTTGTTTATGTCAGTTTGATAGTAATGGAATCCTGTAGAGTTGATGAAACCAATCTTAAGGTATGCTCCCCTGTGTAGTACCTGATACTGTCACTGCCTGGCTCATTAATCAACAAACACTAATAAACAAACCTGCCCAGTACTGCAATGCCCTGCTTAATTAACTACTGAAAAATAAACCTGTAATCTTTCAAAATGTAGCAAGGATGTTCCTCCAGTGTAATTAATGTTTTGAAATAAGTGATATTTTTGGTATCATAAACAGTTTGGTAAATGATAATGGCTACATCAACATAACAAGAGCCACCATTTATTTAACTACATATACTGGTAGTCAGAATGAAATGGTTGTTTTGCAGCAGTAGTGAATGGGAACTGAGATTTTAAACATTCAGGTTAGTATAATGATGTTGCTGTTGCAGTGCAGTTTCAGCTTTATACCCAGATGTTTCTGCATCCCTTTGAATACAAAGATAATAATTAAAGTGATTTTGTGAGGTTTCACAGATGCCTTTTTCACTTAGTATGCCATTGTCATCCATGCTTCAGATGTTGAAGCTGCAATTTGTTTTGCTAAATAATCTGTCAGTTATTTTTATTTATGTTTTATCACCACTGTGTCCTCCAGTTTTCTTTATGTGGCCACACCCCCAGAATGATATCATGCAAGGGAACTGCCAATGTTTTACATAGAGCACCAAGGAATTCTGGGTAAATTATAATGTTGATGTAAATGATAGTTACTCAGGGGTGCAGTCCCTTATTTTGGTGGTGGTCACTGCACCAATTACATAGATGTACATATCAAGGCATTTATGTACAATAAGAAGTTGTTTTCCAATTCCCTTACTGTGAGGTGCAGTCTCATATTTCTGTAGTGGCTTCGACAATAAAAGCTCTCATATGTTTATTTTCAAAACAAGACATTGTGCATATTGTAGCTAGCTGACAAGATTACTTTACTGAGAGATATAGTCTTCTATGTCAGTGCTGAAGATGTCTGCAATACCAAGACTGACCAATAGAGGTCCCTGTTTCAAAACAATGCTTAAACACTTTGTTTTCCTTGCATGATGTCATGCTTGGGGGTTGCAGCACTGTGAAAAAAAGAGCCCGGTTGTGCAAATAAAGCAGAGCACAGAAATAAAAGCATTTTTTTCATGGAAAACAGCACTTTTTGACAGTTTGAATGGTGGGAGATTGACTCACAACTCTCACATATTATTACAGGTTACTACTCTCATTTGCTATGGCAAACCTCACAGAATCACTTTAAATAAGAATTACAGTTGTAAAAAATAACATAAACAAATATTGCTTTATAACAAGAGCTGTAGCCACAGAATAGATGCCCAATTGTTGAGCAATGAGAGAAGCAATGGAACAGATGTACAGGTGGATTAATATAGCAGAGACATACAATTGGAAGGACAGGACAAAAAGGCAGTAACATGAAACCTCGTGTGACTGGTGGTTAGTATTTTTTCCCTAAAGTAACAATATATGTTACTTGACAAAAAATTATCGAGTAGCTGTTTAGCAAAAATGAATTTCTGACATTTTTAGGTTCTTCAATAGTGTATTTTTAATTACCTCAGATATTGTAAGAACTGCTTTGCAATTAGTGTTGCAAGTTATTAAAGATGGCCAACAAGCACAGTAAAAAAATCTCTTCCACTGAGGTCACTTTTTGAATGTGCATACTAGATTTACTCTATGGCTATATTAGGGTGTGCTACCATGAGTTTTTGATGGTAAACCACAACAACAAAAGGTAAACAAGGCATGTCTACCTCTGCTACTCCTTTATGGGGGTTTTCCATCTTGTTTCAGTTTAAAAACTTGAATCAAAATTCAGAGCATTATGATGTTACAAAAAACATTTTAGTACTAATTTAAAAACCGCTTATTCTTTTAGCTGAGTGCTTTCATCATTTGCTGTTAACAACACCTTTGCTTGTGAAGCTAATACTATTCATAACATATCACTTTCATACCATATAACCATAGGGGACTGCATGCCTATTTCTCTTATAAGTTGACATTTTGATCAGATATTCCATTGCCTTGAAGCGCAGTTATGAGCAATCATTTACTGTATTAGTCCAGCAACTTATGTGAGCTGAATGTTTTAATGGCCAAGAACTGTGATAGTGTAAGCAACCAGCTTTCATAGATTGTAGTCTACAGAGTTTATTTAATTTTTTTTATTTTAACATTTTGTTTAAGAAAGGTTCTTGATTAAGAAGCAAATATATATATATATATATATTGCAGAAAACACTTAGGGCCTAATTTTCATCAGGGACTTAGCTGACATATGCTTGATTTGTACCTTTCCATTCTGAGTAACTGTGTACTGGGATGCCTCAATGGTGGCATTTACACTCCACAGCCATCCCTAAATATGTCTGTGGAGCACTGCAAGGTGGACAAAGATTTTCCAGGCACTGGGTCTCCACTAGTAAGCCTGCCCTGGTCTAGCTGCATTGGTCATGTGCACACTAAGGCTTTCAAATCATGTTAAGTCTGCTATTATGGTTTAAAAGGTTTGCATCCAGATTATAACACTGTAAAACAAACTCTGGTCAGAGTCGATATGGTTGCTCAGCAGGTGAAAGCAATGAAAAGGATACACGGTGCTCTCGATGCACCAGAGTCAGCCATATCTATGATTGCAGTGATAACAGAACTGCCCATGTGCAATACTCTCACATGCACAATTTGAGTTGGTGTAGCCATCTTGTACATGGCAGCTGTCACTTCTGCTGTTGTGGAAAAAGCAGTGCACTGGGAATGGGGTGTATTTATGCAGCCCATGGAGGGGAAGGGCCACATAAACAGCACCACTGGACATTTTCCACAGTACTGCGGAAGCACGCTGGACAGCAGTCTGGTCATGGGTTTCCACAGTGCTCTTATAAAGATCATATGATGGCATAACTTCTGCAGAGCTCTGCCCACTCAGCCGTAAAAATGTGCTACAATCTGTGTTCTAAAACTATGCTCAAACCTTGTTCTGAGGTAGGCCTCAGCACCATTTTAGGACAACACAGTTGCCTTCTCCGTGTTTAACAGTAGTGTGGATGCAATCCATGCTGTAACACAGGTTGAGACAACCACAACAACCCAAGATCTGTGTTTTGGACAATTACGAAATAAAAAAAAAAAGATGAATCCTTGAACTCACAGTTATCTACTGATTCTGATGGTGACACTTTTCCCAAAATTCATATTCCATATGATCCCAAATACCCTGGCATTCATTGCAGCACCTGCAGTGCAATGCTTTACACTGGGGATGCAATCAGGCCTAGGAACTTGCTTGTGCTAGCACCATGCTGGAGCGCAATCTGTATGCTCCAACAACCAGGCTGTAAAAAGGACAAGAAATATTTTTTTTAAGAAATATATTGCTGGTATCTTTAAGTTCATCATCAGTGAATTTTTAATTACCTCTGATAGTTTTAAAATAGCTTTTATAGCTAGTTTTGTAATTTATGACCCCAGCCATTAAGGATGGCCTCCAAGTACAGTTAAAACAAATCTCTTACAGGCTGACCTGCTGGTACAGTGGTAGTACTACCACTTTGGATGCTGAAGAACAAGGTTAGGAAGCAAATCCAGGCTGTCTGGGGGCTGATCAGGGGGGAAGCAGATCAAGCATCCATAGGACTTCTCTCCTTTTCTGGGGAGAAGGCTGAGCAGAGCCTGAAGCTTGCCTGTCCCTTGATGGAAGCTGGAGAAAAGACAGCCTGGGACAGCATGGTCAGGAAGCATGGCAGACATCAGTACACATTGTGTGGGAGCACATGGCATGCACCATCATGAGATTACACATCATGTCTCCCGAGAGCAAAAAACCTGAGGAAAAAAGTGGCAGTAGGATGATAATGAGCACCCAGAGGCCCCACACCCAACTAGCTGGGCATGCTGATCAGAACCGGATCTATTCTGTGGTGGGTCTTGGGGAACCCTGCCAACCTCAATGGGGCAAGCCCTGGGGGAGGATGGCAAGCAGGTAAGTCCCAGCAGACATTGAGGGATGGGGCTGGAGTGCTCATCAGGACAGCCGACCAAGAGGGGAGAAAAAGAGAAAGACAAAAAATCTCTTCTACTAAGGTCACCTTTTGAATGTACATACTAGATTCATACTGTGGATGAATTAGGACAATGCTGCCACATGTTTTTTTATGGCAAGCAGCAGAGCACTACAACAAGATACTTGTTTTTTATGACAGGTGTGGCATGGGAGCGGGAACTTTCTAAAATGTCAAAATCCCATATCTCAAGTTAAGAAGAAAAGATAATCAAAAGGAAGATGGGTATATTGATTTTTTTTTTGTTGCCAGAAATACAGTATTGCTGAAACAAATGACAAGGTGACTAACAGGTGCTACTGCATTAAGTGTATATATATATATATATATATTGTATGTGCTGTGCAAGGTGTCTCTTGTGATGTGAGAGTGTGTCATCTCATTCAGTTTGGGTGAATGGACCGCAAAGCATAGCTTAGCAATTCTGTCTGCCCAAACTGTGTGCGGTGATGCTCTAATACAACAACTGAGATCTCTTACAGTGCAGATCACCTTTTTGTAAATCACTCTTGGGTAGGCATGAGGGATTTATACATCTTAAAATCTATTTCTGTAATTTAAAAAGTGAATGCAAAGTTCCTCATCAGTCTCTGAAGTGGAACACTTCCTTCTAACGTTACAGCTTGAAACGAAAACTGTTTGTAAGATAAGGAGCCCTGCATTTCTGATTGCTGATTGGCTGAAACCATGAACGTGATTTATAATAAAAATTTATAAAATGCATGAGCAGTATCCAGGAGGTCCCATTCAATTTTCAGTTAAGCCTTGTTATATCATTTAACTACAGTTTGTGTTTGTAGTACATAGTTTTGGCTAATATCATGCTATGTACTTTCCATCAGTGTCAGTGGCTTACTAGGGAGATTCTGCACTGTTGGAGGTGTCATCGCTCAAAGCAGACATTAGAGGTCCTTTCTGCCCATTTCCACTGACTATACAGGTAATGGTTTTAGATCCCATGGCAGTTTTTTAAATAGTAGGGGAGCTGACCACTGTGTCCAAGACAACATTCCCTGTCTCATTAACACTGATTCATCTTCTCATGCAAACTGGTAGTGGGTGTGTAGTAGTATACTTAATGGCTGCTGCATGCATGGTATATAGTCCTTGTGCTACAAGTATCTAACTCACTGCTTTGTAAAGTGCTCCATGATTCGGTGTGTATATAGAAAGCTGAATTATGTTGTATTCTGTTCTTTCCCCCTAAAATATTCCTAAGTGTGGGACTTTCAGTATGAGACAAGAAGTGACCACAATCTGGAAGCTCCCTGTAGTTGGTTTGTGAACATAGCTGGAAAAGCATTTAGACTGTATTAAGGGGCATGAACTAATTTAATTGACAGTTAGTTCACATTTGTTTTCTCTTTACAATTTGCATTATAACAAAATTCAACATATCCTCTGCTTGCCTACATAGACCATATAAAATCATGTGGCTAAGTATTGAAACAAGTAATTAAATGCTGGTTAGTAAATTAAAGTGTGCAATGTACTCACATACTCCTGCAAAATCTCAGTGACTGACTCTTCAGAAGCCACAGATCTGTACTACGTACACTGTGATGCATATTTCCCCAGTAGTACCTTACATTGTGTAAGGCAAAAGTTTAGTGCTTGTGGGATTGTTTTCACACAAACACTAATGGTGGCCATCTTGGTATACTATCAAAACCATAGATGGTGCATCAATTGCAATTTATGAGATTTTGAAAAAAAGAAGTGTTAACATCACTAGGAAATTAGAAAACCAAGCTCATGCTCATCAGTGTTTTGAAGTAATGGGGCATGGTTAAAACATACTGCCAAAAGCAAGAATGTAATCCACTGAACTTGAGTACAGCAGTGGGTCATAATGGTACTTGAAGCAAATAGGCAGAAAAAACAGTCATACAGGAATTGTTAATTGAAAGACACTAGTGAAAACAGAACTGCAAATACAAACTCAGGGAAAGAAAATGCAGAATCAGAGGGATAAAGCAGCAGGTAAAAGAACACATAGCACTTGAGTTTGAATTCAATAATTAAAATTCTTCAGATATGTAAAAAAAGAGGAAAACACAAAGGAGTCCTGGGCCACTGATAGTTACCTAACACAGGACAGACAGATGACAAAATGTTTGAATGAACATTTTCCAATAGTATTCACAGAGGAAATGGATGGAGTGATATCAGACAATGGACTGTTATTCAGGGAGAGCAGAACGCCACAGTACAGGATATACTGTACATGCAACACAAGAAGAGGATGAGAAAATGCTAAGGAGCATAAATGCAAACAACATAATGGGGCCTAATGGAATACACTCCAAAATTATGATGACATTATCTAAGAAATGATCCCTACCACTGGCAATTAGGGCTGGGTGAAATTAGCAAATTCTGATTTTGTGAAATTTTCACAAACTTCCATGAAATTCCACAACATTTTGCAGACCTTTGTGGAATTTTCCAGAATTCTTTAATCGGTCATAACCCAGTCAGTGTTATAACTAGAAATGTGGTATTCAGTATGTTTGTGGTGTGAAAGATGTCCTAGAATGATGCTGAGTTTCATGATAGTGGGATGAGGGATGGAGAAGTTACATGTGCTCAAAGTCTGGCAAATTCATATGAAAACTTCTGAAAATATTTCCATGCTTACAATATAGCCACCTTTGGAGCTAGATAACTGAAGATTTATAGTATGCATACTTTCTTGGAAGAGTCATAGAAAAAGAGCACAGTCTCATTACGTAAATTGTAAGCTGCAGGAGTTCAAAATTTCACAATTTATTTCAAAATATTTGGATTTTTATAGCCCCACTGCTATTGCACATATGCACTCGAGAGTTTGCATTCATACCAAGTAAATATGACCTGGAATCTAATTAAGCTGGATAAATGTGGTTTAGTATGTTAAAATATATTGTGGGGACTTTAGAAATGACCAATTGGCAAAATTTGCTCAAAACTTCATGGACACATAATAGGTAATGCCACTAGAATTCCACTTTTGGAATTTAGCTTTTTTGCAAAGCACTTGCCACCACTGAATCACCTTATCTGCATTAGTATCGTGGCCCTGCAGTACCTCCCCAACACTCCTGTAACAGTGATGTCAAGCATCCTGCTCCATCATAACTAAAGATATCCAGATAATTATGTCACAATGGCATAAGTTGCAACTAGTTGTAAGGTTTGGCATCACTTGGTGCTCCTGTTTGCAAATAGTAAAAATATGCATTGTTATAAAATAGGTAGGGAAAAAGCTGTGTTCTGGTTGGCTGAGAGGCTTCAGAACCCAGTGCATTAAGAAATGACAACAGCCGGGTAGGGGAAACCTTACAGCAAGCAGCACATAGTGAACCCCATGTATCAATGCCTTTCAGATGCTCTTTAAAAACAATGTCTGTCAGACATGTTAGTAATGTAGAAACAGGTAAATACCTGAAGTGCCATAAGTTTTAAAAAAAAAATAGAAATGTATTGAAATCATTGAGAACCACAACAATTAACACAGTGTGCCAAAATGTGATTAAAAAAAACAACATTTTCTGGTTTTCACTGACCTTTTCTCAATGTAATTGCAGATACAGAATTGTACATTGCCGATCCTAACTGTTGCAGTAGTTCCTTTGCCATATCTACCTCACCCACTCCAGCTGAGTGAGTGCCCGTGAGCCTCGCAATCTGTACTGTGATTGGAGTTTTTAAAAATTCAATGACCAGCTGCAATTTGCCTTCATTCCCTTCCCTCCCCAATGTCCACCAGCTGCTTGCCCCACTGTTTTGGCTTCATTTTCTCCCTGTTCCACTACCACACGTGCGAACATGCTGAGACTAAGTCATACATTTGTGGAAGCATTGAAGCTGGTGAGCTTGCACATTTTATGCAGCTTATCTCAGCAAATAATTCAAACATTCAAGAAGGACATTTACAGTGCAGGTGGGCAATTTATCAATGCATTTGTTTAAAAAAAAAAACAAATAAGAAGTCAGTTCAGCCTCATGTCAAGAGCACTGTGATACATGCTAAGTCAGTTGGCGACAGCGGGCAGACAGGGGAAGATCCAGAGCACTTCCTAGATCACATGCTTCACAAATTAGCATCCTCTTTTCAGTGGCTGAAATTACAGCTGCACAACAATAGTTGCTTGTTCAAGAAATTAAGAAAAATAAAACACGTGTTTTGTTCAGCTGCTGCTACCAAATTAATGATGATAAAAAAAGGTTTGTCTCCCCATACGATGCACAGGGGTAATGCCAAACCTAACCCAACAACTAACACACCAAAATCTGGCCAATGGAAAATCATGTACACAAATGCTCACAGCCTGGGAAATAAGATCCCAGACCTGCAGGCAATAATGTCAGAGGCTAAACTGGACATAGTAGCAATTAGTGAGACGTGGTTTACCAGTAATCCACTTGGGAGACTTCAGTACCTGGCTATGTATTGTTCAGAAGAGACCGAGGCAAAAGGGGGGAGAGTGGCCCTGTATGTTAATGAAAATATCAAAGCTACAGAAATTCAGAATACACATAAGGAGCCAGAAGAACTGTGGTCACCCGGAAACAGGAAATGGGACAGCCATAAGAACTGGGGTTGTCTACAGGCCCCAGACCAGAGGAGGACATAGACACATTACTGTTAGAAGATATACAAAACATGACAGCTAAAGGGAGGTTCTGATAATGGGAGACTTCAACATGCCAGATACAGATTGGTCAATACCAGCAGGAACATCTGCAGAACTAGACTCATAGTGGATTCCCTGCAGGGAGGGCCTCAAACAACTGGTACAGCAACCCACAAGAGACAGGGCTATCCTAGATCTAGTACTGACTAACAAAGAAGGGATCACAGATCTCCAGGTAGAAGGTCACCTGGGGCCAGTGACCATCACATGGTATGGTTCAATTTGGCTACTACATCTAAATCATCCCATTCCAAGGCAAAATATGGGACTTCAGAGGAGCTGACTTTGATAAGATGGCCAACAGAGTTAAGCTAGCCCTGGCAAAAAGAAACACAGGTGAGGAGGTACAGGCAAGTGGGCAAGCATTAGGATACAATACTTGAAGCAACATCCATTGTGTTAGACAGAAAAGGAAGTGCAAAAGAAGAAGGAAACCACTTTGGTTCTCAAATACAGTAGCAGAAAAGGTCAGAGCAAAAGGCTGGCCTTCAGAAAATATAAGAGAACACAGCGGGATGAAGATAGGGGGCATACCAAACTGCTCTAAGGGAAGCAGGTAAGGCAGTAAGGCAGGCAAGTCCCAAACTGAGGAAACACTAGCACAAACAGTAAAAGAAGGTGACAAGACTTTCTATAGATACATTAGTGAAAGGAGAAAGTCAGAGGGGTGTGCTAAGCTTAATGGAGAAAAGGGAGCATGTGAGGAGGAGGACCTGTAAAGGCATCTATCCTAAATAGATACTTTTGCTCAGTATTCACTGAAGAGAAGGTAGGGCAGGGCCCTGAGCTCAGCATCATGGACACAGGGGAGGGAGGTGAGCACTACTCCTTCACAAAGAAAGGGTCCTACCAAGAGCTTTCTAAGCTCCAGGGTGGATAAGGCAATGGGACCTGATGGCATACATCCCAGGGTACTTAAGGAGCTAAAGGAGAGAACTAGCAGAGCCATTAGCAGAATTGTTTAGTGAGTCTCTGATCACAGGAGAGGTCCCAGAAGACTGGAGAAGGGCTCATGTGATCCCACTCCACAAGAGTGGTAGCAGGAGGAAGGGGGAACTACAGACCGGTCAGTCTTACCTCAGTAGTGGGCAAGATTATGGAAGCACTCCTTAAGGAAAGGATAGTGCAACACCTGGAATCCATAGGGGCACAGGATCCAAGACAGCATGGGTTTACAAAGGAAGGTCCTGTCAAACCTAATCTCATAGATTTCTTTGACTGGGTAACCAGAGTGGTGGACCAAGGAGGCAGTTGATGTCGCCTACCTTGACTTCAGCAAAGCTTTTGACACTGTTCCACATAGAAGATTGATAAATAAGCTAGGTAGGCTCAGGGTGGGTCAGAAGTTGGTCAACTGGGTGGCAAACTGGTTGACTGGCAGAAAACAGAGAGTGGTGGTAAATGGTATACAGTCAGAAGAGATGCAAGTCACAAGTGGGGTACCTCAGGGATCAGTCCTGGGGCCAGTCCTATTCAACATCTTCATTAGTGACCTAGCAGATGGACTAGAGGGTAAGGCTTGTCTGTTTGCAGATGACACCAAGATCTGCAACAGAGTAGATGATCCAGATGGGGTGGGCAGAATGAGAGAGATCTGGATAAACTAGCTGAATGGTCAGAAGAGTGGCAACTGGGATTTAATGCAAAGAAGTGCAAAATCATGCACATAGGGAAGAGAAACCTGAAGCCACTTATAGGCTGGGAGGAGTTGCTAGCAGTCACAAAGGAAGAAAGAGACTTGGGCATCATCATCACTGATGACCTGAAATCATCAAGCAGACCTCTAAAGCAGTAGGTAAGGCTAGGGGGTGTTAGGGTGTATTAGTAGGGGTATCACAAGTCGTAAGAGGAGGTAATAATCCTCTGTACAAGACATTGGTTAGGCCCCATCTGGAGTACTGCGTGCAGTATTGGAGGCCACACCTTCACAAGGACATTAACAAATTGAGGCAGTCCAGAGAAGGGCAACCAAAATGGTGCAGGGACTGCATCAGAAGACATATGAGGACAGATTAACGGAGCTCAATATGTATACCCTTGAGCAAAGGAGGGAGAGAGGTGATATGATCGAGACATTTAAACACCTTAAGGGCATAAACAAGGTGAAAGAGTCTAACATGTTTAAATATAAGAAAAGTAGCAGGACAAGAGGACACAGCATGAGATTAGAGGGAGGCCGATTAAGGGGGAATGTGAGGAAATTCTTTTTCACAGAAAGGGGTGGTAGATGCATGGAATGGCTTACCACAAGAAGTAGTGGCTATGAATACAGTGCAGGGCTTCAAACAGGCATGGGATAGGCATAAGGGAGCAATACAAATGACTATGAATAGATAGGTCACTGACATAGCAAAGGCCGATGGCACATTTATAAGGTAGAAAAAGAAATGGGCAGACTGGATGGGCCTTGCGGTCCTTATCTGCCGTCAACTTCTATGTTTCTATGTTTCTATGCTTATGTGATCAGCAATGCTCTCATACAGGCAGCATGTGGGCCATGCTCTTTTTCTCTACCCCTTGGCTCTGGATCTTGGCTGCATTCCTTCACTCTATATGTCATGCTAAATTCAACTCTCACTTCTCCTTAATGACTAGAAAAACAAAATAAAAATGTATGTTAAAATAAAAGTGAATCCCTACCAACATACTTGGTCACAGCAGCACCACATAGTGGCTCAAATCTAATGGAACTATTTTTTCATTTATACAGCACAATGTGATTTTTCTAACATTTTTTTCTCCTTCTTCTAGTAATCATATCTGATGACCTAAAGGTGCCCAATCACTATGAAAAGGGTGTAGGGAGAGCCAGTGGGATACTGGGGTGTATAGGGAGAGGTATCATCAGCAGAAAAAAGGAGGTGGTGATACCACTGTACAAATCATTGGTGAGACTCCATCAGGAGTACTGAGTCCAGTTCTGGAGGCCAAATCTCCAGAAGGACATAGACAGAGTAGAGGCAGTTCAGTGAAGAGCAACAAAAATGGTGCAGGGTCTGCACCAAAAGACATATAACAAGAGACTAGAGGACCTCAATATGTATACCTGGGAAGACAGGAGAGAGAGGGGGGATCTGATAGAGACCTTCAAATACCTCAAGGGCATAAATAAGGTACAATAGGGTAGCATCCTTCAAAAGAAAGATGCTCAAGAACAAGGGGTCATGATATGAGGCTGGAGGGGGGTTGACTCAGGGGTAATATGAGGAAGTATATGTTCACAGAAAGGGTGGTGGATGAGTGGACACGGCATCTCAGTGGAGGTGGTGGGGCAGGAATGGCAGAGGAATTCCAGAATGCATGGGATAAGAGCAAGGGAACCCTAGCAATTGAAAAGAGAGGGTAAAAGCCAGAGATCAAGTAGGATCTGAGGTATTGCAGTTGGTGGGGAAAATGGGCAAACTACATGGGCCAAGCAGCCCTTGTGTGCCATCAGTTTCTATGTTTCCTTTCACTGTTTTTAAAAAAATGTTCTCCATTTTAAATATTTTTTGCAGTGGAACTCATTTTATAAGCACAATAAGACACTCTGGGATGGTGGTTGTCATGGGTTAGTGCACTTCCAGGTGTTGATGGCACTCAGCACAAGCACACTGTTTCTCACAATGCACCTAGGCATGCATTAACTTGATGGTACTTGGCACAAGCACCTCATGTCTCACAATGCAACTGGGCATGCATTAACCCATGACAACCACCACCCTGTCATCTTATCTCTTACTTATCTACAGGGTTGTTAAAGAGTCAGCAGGTGAAACTGTACAGAAACAATGCTGCACATGCATGTGCTTTCACAAATGGTTACGTGAGTGAGCTCTAGTAGTCATCTGGCATGTTGCAAGAATTCAGCTAGTGCACAGTGATGTCTATGACTATTCTTAATGGTTCGTCACTCAAGATAGTGACTTGACACTTGGCACTGCTATACTTTTACTATGGAGCCGCCTATGAATGCTACCTTATTGCTACTTTACCCAGCTTTTGCCTTCCTCTGGAATGGCAACTCAAGCGTATTGCTGGGAAAAAATGTATGGATATGGCTTTGACAAAAGCATCACAACATTCCACAATTTCACAAAAGCTCATGAGATTCAACCTTAATTACTGATGTTATTTTGGAATCTTTGGCTGCTTATAACTTGGCTAGTGTCTGAACAAGAGATTAGAGAGTTGACACACATAGCCTTTTCTTTTCCATATTGTTTTTTTCTCCCATGTGGCACTCATCTTTCTGGGACAGACCCTGTTTACAGAGATATACCCTGATGAGACTGAACCCAGCCATCTTTCAGTTGGCTACCAGGTTTTTCTCCAACATTTTTTCCCTCTCATCACCCTTGGGGGGGTGGTGCCTCTGTCAGCCTTGCACAGCCATAGCTTCCCCTGCATACTCTGTCCTGCTGCATGAGCCACTGTGGTGGTGGAATCTGCAACCAACTCTCCCCGACCGAGGTGCACTGCAGAGCGGCAGCTGTCTTAGCCGTGCCTGCCTCCTGGCATGACTTCCATGGCTCACTTTCAAACCTAGGATGTCAGCATGGCAGCATGACGTTCTGATGCTGGGCCATTGGGTTGGGCCTCAAAGCCTAACATTTACAATCAATGAATCTAACAAAATTGGTGGTATTCTATTTTTTTTTATTTTGAAGTTACAGGGGTTTACAATTTTGTAGTTTACATAGTTGCAAAATGTAATTTTAAAAGTGCTGAATGTTTGGAGGCTTGCTATATAACTCAGTCATCTTTAAAGAGAGAGCTCTGAAACCTGGCACATTTCTATGTGGACGATGACAAAGTCATCGTACAAATAGTGGTGCAATTTGCAGAAATATTTCGTAAATTATATAAAAATAAGAGAAATCAATGTTTTGGTGAAATTTTGTGACATGTTTGCAAAAATTTCACATTATTTCATGGAAGCAAAATCAGAATTTTGCCAGACTTTCACTGGCGATAGATAAATTTCACCCGGCTCTATTGGCAATTATGTTCAATAAGGAAGTCAGAACTGCATACGTGCCTGATGATTGCAGAGTAGCCTTTGAGGTGCCGCTACTTAAGAAAGACTCCAGGACAGACCTGGAAACCACAGTACAGGACAGTCCATTTAATAGCAGGGCATCTGCCTGAGACAAACATAAGAAACAGAATTGCAAAATACCTACAAAAAGCAACATAAAGAGGTACAATATCTATTCTGTCAGGGGAAATCATGCCAGACAAACCCCATTGCCTTTTTTGAAAAATATCACCAAGGAACCTGATGTGAGGAAGCCTCTCAGTGTTGTACTAGACTTCAGTAAAGCATCTGATACTGCAATACACAGAAAGCTATTTCAGAAACTAGAAAACCTAGGTATAGAGAAGAGTGTGATGAAACAGGTTCAAAACTATCTGCAGGATAGGAAACAAAATGATATAATAAATGGTAACCTAACAACATAGAAACAAGTTGAAGCAGGGTACAACAGGAGTCTATCCTGAGACATACAGTACATTGTTCAATGTATTTATAGGGGACCTAGAGTTGGACAACAGCAGCTGTATCACCCATTTTGCTGGGAATACCAATATGGGGGGGGTTACAAGGCAACAGGAGATAGATGACTTGCAGAGGAATCCGGACAGACTCGAGAAGCTTCTTCCAAAAATGGCATGCTGTACCATCAAGCTCAAAATTGATAAGTACTTCTTAGAAAAAGGGGTGGTGGTATACCCACTGATGCTGGGAGAGAAGGAGGAATTTAATGGAATGGTCTTCTTTCTACCAAAACTGTATGTACAGCGGATTCAGCCATGATGCAGCATAAAGATATTTCACAAATTCTTGCATGACAAAAGGGCTTGATGGCCAGTGAATTTGTACTGTTCTCTGTAGCAATGCTGCACTGTACCATGATTGTAGGCATGATTCAATGACATCCAACATCTACAATTCCTCAAAAAATACATCATTTCATTGTGAAACTAGCAGCCCTCATGTCTGTAAAATTTCTAAATGTTATGGTCACCATCTTGATGCTATAGCTGCTGTAGTTTTGACCCCTTGCAGCACAACAGCAGCATAAAACAATTGGCTAAGATGTTTCTTAACAGTGGTTTCACTTACAGTATATCTTAAGCATTAGCCTCCACTACTGTAGCACTGGAACTTGCTGCACATTTACCACAAGCTCCAGGACTTTTGAAAAAGCAGCCATGAGCATTGTACTGCATGGAACCATGAGCTACATAAGGAAATATCTATGGTGAATGGTACAGGCAGCAGAATCATTGAAATGTAGCGATCCTGACTGCAGTAAATAAAAGCTGTTCTGAAAAATGACATTTTAGAAAAAGTCTATGGGCTTATAAAATGGTGAATGTATGCTTAATCAATGACTGTGTGAATTACGAACAGCACTGTATTCATGAGAGATAGGTTTAATTGTAATTGATTATGGATTGCTTATTTCATTTATTTATTTATTTAGTTTTTGTTGACCAGGAAAGGAGGGCTAGACAATTCTATCTATTTTTAGTCTCATCCTGGGGGATGGAGGAGATACAGATGATAAGCAACTAAAATTGAACCAGATTAAGCTGTTGGTGATATTTTTAGTGTATGGGAAAAATTTGGCCAGGACTCTGGGGAAATTCCCTTACTCTTGGGTAGGGGGCACTGTTTCCAGATTCCAGGATGGAGGATCCCAGCAGTCGGCTGGAGGATGTGGTAGAAGGAGGTAGTGTGCAGGCTTCTGGAGAGTCAAATGGGGCAAGTGGAATGCATCAGCAAGATGGCCAGCACAATGTCCTAGAAACAGAAGTAAATGTGCATACTGAAGAAATTGAAATTGCCTTAAATTCTGATGTGGAAGATGTCCTCCCAAATGTGGATTTAACTATACAAGAAAAACAGAAATGCTTAGAGGAGGAACTTAAAAAAGTTGGCAAACAAACTGAAAAGGCTAAAGACAAAATGGAAAAAGAAAGAAAGAGGAAGTGTTCCTCTACTTCACTGACCTTGTAGGAAACTCAAGGTATTTCCAAAGTTTGTGTCATCAGCAACTCATCAAATGACCTGGATAATGATGCAATGACCACACCCCAAACACAGAAGAGTGCTACAGACCGAGTGACATGGTCACCTGAATCAGCCTTGCAAACTGCTGGATGGAAAAGGGCTACATCGGGAGAGTGGGTCTTGCAACAGGGCTTTCCTCCTTTGGAAGGAGAAATGGACAAAACGGTGATTGATGAACAGATTTCAAAATGAATACCTGAGCAGGGGTCAAGCAATGCAAACACAGCTAACCATCAAAATTTAAGAGATGGAGATCAACCTGAGACTGAAAATACAGACCAAGAGTCAAATACCAACCCCTCTTATGCTAGCTTGTTTCATACTGTTGTTGAACTGGCAAAACAGCGTAATACTGTCTGGCTCCATTTCCTGGGTAATAGAAATGACATTCCTGATAGAAACTACATTCGGAAAACATTTACTAAAACAATCCTTAGGTTTCACCCCTTCTGAGGTTTACGCCTTGATTCATGCCCCAGGAGAGACTACATACGATGTGAGTTTTGAGTTCTCAGACATTTTAGAATGTCTTTGGATAAAAAATGCAATTTTAAAAACTAACCCACTTTGGTCAGATTTTCTGATTATACCACTGACTAAGCAATCCTTTCAAGTAATAACTATATTATTTAGAAATGAGGGGGTTACTATAACTAATGTGATTTATTGGCTTGAAAAGAGATGCACTATCCAGGGTAATCCAGCCCCGATCCTTGATGAAGAAGGGTTTTGGAACAGGGTCTGGAAAATAAAAGTTAAATTACTCCAAACTGAAACTGACATTGTCCACTTGCCAAACTACTTTTCATAGGGTGGGATGAAAGATTTTGATTCTACTGTGGTCAACCACGAACCTGTTTCAAGTGTGGCTCCAAAACTCACATCAGCACATATTGTGAAGTCCTTAAATGTGTTCACTGTGGGGAAATGGGACACCCTAGTGCTCACTGCTTCAAAGAACCTAAATGCAATTTATGTGATGAACTGGGTGACTGTTTTACGGACTGCCCCTGCGCATTGAAAAATAATGAAAATTCAGTCTTTGGAATGTAAGACTTTTACATTAAAAATGCTGCAAAACAAACCTTTGCCACTACAGACAGACTTATGAGGGGGAGAATTTGACTCCACAAAGGTAAATAACTACAACAATGACTGAGGAATAGGTAATTCAAGCAGAGCATGTTTCTGAGGGGGAGCCTTCACAGGATGACATGCCCCCCCATCTATTATTTTCAAAGAACCTAGGTTCACAGTGATTCAAAAGAAAGGGAAGAAAAACACTGGAAAAAGCAAATATCATGCAAGAGAAGTGCAAGAAGAAGTGGGTTACAATGACTAACAGATTTTCTGGTTTACAATGAGCGGATTCCGAAGCTGAAATGGAATCTGATAATGCTTCTGTTAGACATCCCAGCATGGGACTCTATCTGACTCTGAGAACATGGAGGACTTCTGGCCTAAAACACAAAAAGCCAGCAGGGTAATGAGGGCATCTAGTAAAATTAAACGAGGCTTGTGGTTTGATTCTGTTTAAATGGAGATAAAGAAATACAGGCTTAAAACAGCCTCTTTAAATGCAAATAGCTTGCAGTCTAAGAAAAAATGTCTTAGTACTGTTGCACAGTTTCAGGACTCAGGCATGGATGTAGTTTTACCTCAAGATGTTTGGATAATGTTATAGATATTGCCACAGCTAACAGAAGTTGGATATGGGGGAAAAGTTATTTGTCTGTAGATGAAGACACCTGCTCAGGGGTGGGTATTTGTTTCTGTGCTACCACATGAATAATTAACATGGTAGACCTCTGGCCAGGAAAGGCTTTTCATCTTGATGTACAGTTAAAAGGCATGGATTTCAGAATTGTGAATGTCTATGGCCCACAACTGTGTTTCAATAGAGTGGCCCTGATTCTTAAATTGAAATCCTATTTCTTTACATCCAAGAACTTGGTTGTGGGTGAGGATTTCAATTGTAGCATTTCCATGAATGATAGGGGTCTACAAACAAATAAAGTTTATTGTCATGAAAATGTTTTACAGGAACTAATTGAAGAAATTGGCTTAGAAGATGTGTTTTCTGCCTTTTATAACCCAGCTCCCAAAACTTATTTTTGTGGAAAACGATCTACGGGAATAGATTATTTTTTTACCTCAAAAAATGTATTAGTACAAGATGCACAGGTAAAACAAGTCCTTACTTCAGATCATAAAATGTTAGTACTAACGATTGGGGACCTCCCAGAAAACAGGAGGGCAAGGGGAATACGGAAATTAAACCTTAAACTATTGGAAATAGAATCTATTGCACAAGGGCTTATATATCTTTTGGAAGCACGCAAATCAGTTTATTTTTCTTTACGATGATTTAAATTCTTGGTGGGAAGACTCAAAACTGTATATAAGGGAATACTTTCAAAAGATGGGTAAACTAAATGGTAGACAGACAATGAACCAGTATAAAGATCTTTGGGACAACTACAGGAGTTCATCACTTTACAAAATGAAGGAATTGGAAATTTTACAACCCAAATAAAAGAATTGAAGGAAGTTTTAATGCAGATGCAACAAGAAAAATTAAAAAGCTTAGAAAAATATCAACAGTATGGGCTAAAAGGAAACAAAATAGGAAACTGTGCTTTTAGAGCATTTTACAAAGGCCAGGGACCAGAAGGTGATTTCTTATTTAATAAAGTCAAATGGGCAAATGATAACTGGTAAAATGGCTTTAATGGCAGAAATTGAGGATTTTTTAAACAAATGTTCTCCAGTCAAAATCTGCTATTAAAGATTATGGCAGACTGGCTTAAAACATGTAATCTTCCAACTGTGCCAAGTAGCCTACATAATAATTTGATATCCCCTATAACAAAAAGGGAACTTAGGGAGGTAATTTGGTCCCTGAATATGAGTTCGACCCCAGGAGCTGATGGGCTTCCTAATGAAATTTATAAAATGATTTTTGAAACATAGGGAGATGAACTAGTTGAATTTTATAATACTAGCCTGCAAAATGGGAATCTCCCAAACAGCATATATGAGGTTGTCTTAATACTTTTCTATAAAGCAGGAGAAAGGAGTGACCTTAGGAATTAGCACCCTATTTCATTATTAAATACTGATTGTAAGCTCTTGATGAAGATATTGTGTAATAGGCTTTCGGGAGTATTGGACTCCATTATACAACCATCACAGTTTAGTGGGGTTCCCTCAAGAAAAATTCATGACACATTAATTTTGATTAGGAAAATAATGCAGAAAGGAGAAGCAGGTGAGATTTGGGACCGTTTGTAAGCCTCGAGCAAACAAAGGCTTTTGACAGAGTGGAATGTGGATATTTGTGGATGGTTTTAAAGTTGTATGGTTTTCCAATGCAGTTTATATCCTGGATACAAACTTGTTACAAAGAAATTTGGTTTATTCCAAGTGTGAATAGATGGACAGGGAAAAAATGTAGGATATATAGGGGGTAAGGTAAGGATGTCCTCTTAGTCCACTTTTATACATTTTAACCCTTGATCCCCTACTACAGAAATTGAATCAATGTAACAATATTTGAGGGTTGTCAGTAAGCTGTGATGATTCTCCAGTAGTTCCAATTGCTTACGCAAATGACATTGGTCTTATTTTAACAGATAGATCAGCTGCAATACATGCTAAGAAAATACTGGCAGAATTCTCAGACATATCGGTGGCTGAAATTAATTTGCAGAAGAGTGTTTGTATAGCCATAGGACAGGGAGACCAATCAGTGTCAGATGTTTTGGGTATGCCAATGTTGATAGGATTTAAAAGGATCCTAGGTATTTAATTTGGAGGTCCTAATCCTCAGTTGTACAATTGGGAATGTAAAATTTAGGAAACCAGAAAATAAATTAAGTTTGTGGAGCACATGGAAGATGTCTAAAAAGAAAAGGATATTCATGATAAAATCCTTTTTACTTCCTATTTTCCTATTTCTTAGTCTCATTTACCCACCCCCGAAATTCCTAGAAACTTCTCGTTTTAGTTTTTTTTTCAAGGGCTATGGGGTAGTCCCCTCATCCCAATAAAAAGAGAAATTACATGTCTCCCAGTAGCCCAAGGCGGTCTGGCTATGATCAACCCTGTAGTTTTTTTTTATATTGTACCTTCTTTCATCGTAATTTGTTACCTGCATTAAAAAACGTGTAAAATATGGGAGCCCTGGGTTTTGGATAATATTGGGCACCTTTCTTTAACATGGGAATACCAATCTCCTATTCCAAATCAAAAACATGTTGTAGGGCTGCCACAGTATTTTATGAAAGCAGTAGCAAAGCTAAAGTTTTGATAAGTCACGAAGAGGGAGTTTTTGACTAAATCAAAGAAAGAGTTGTATAATGGAATATTAGAAATGCACTATGTGGTATTTCCACAGTACAAAGCTAAACCACAAACAGAACAAAACATTATATCAAACATGTTATTATCTAAAAGAATCCAGGAGTATTTATGGGATATTATGAGGTTATGTGTCCATCAGAAGCTGGCAGTTAAAAATAACATGAAGCATAAGGGCACGGAAGGAAGAGAATAAATAATAAAAGAATGCCCAAGAATAAAAACCTGTCATGGATTACCAGAAACTATGAACCATTTATCTTTGGAGTGTCCCTTTGCAGTTGTTTTTTGGCAGTATTTAAGGAAAATGTGGGTTTTTACTCCCTTTTTATAATTTAACCCCGGAAACATTGTACTTAGGGATTTTTTCCTGCTTCCTGTGCCAGATATGATGAAACTATAATACGGATTTTTATATTAAGCATTAAGTTCCAATTATGGCAGGCAAGATATACCCTAATCCTGAGACAACAACATAAAATGGTTGAATAAGTAGTCCATACAGTAATATCAGCTATTACACGGATACAGAAAAATGAAAGAAACCAAGGCTCCTCAGAATTATTTAAGCTATGGTGGAGGAATATGTCCTGGCTGGACACTGGGTTAAGATTAAAAATTAATTATTTAAATATTTTTAACCCCTCTCCCCAATTTGTTTGTGTTTCCTCCTCAATTTCCCACCAGTGTATGACTCACACAATAAGTGGTGTGTTTAACTGTGAGTTTGTCCTTTGCTTATATTACATTTTTAATGGAACATTGCATAATTTTCACTTATTCTTGACTGTTGTATGATTGACATATTTTCTCATATTATAGCAGTCCTTTTGTTTCATACTTTCATTATGTGAGCTGTAATATGTATTCTCTGTGCAAGTCTTGAAGGTACAATCCAAAAATTTCCCCAAAAGGTAAAGTTTTTTTTTGTTGATTTCCTTATAACTGGATAATAGTTGATAGACAGGGTAGTAGAATTTCATATCTTTTTTTCTATTAGGTCTTTCTAGTTGCACAAGTTTTGCTAAGTGCATGTTTTAACTCTTCAGAAATGTATGCAAGTTGCAATACTTGATTTACTTTAAGATTCATTTCTGTATTTTTTTACATGTGATTGAATAACATGTTTTGTATATTTAAACTGAAGTTGAAATAAAAATTCCCCTACTATTTTTGTAAAGGATAAAGTAAAGTAAAGAGATTCAAATACGGAATGAAAATGGATTAGAGGACAGGAAAAGTGTGGCAAATATAAAGTTAACTGAGGCACCAATAAAGATATTGGGACTGTATTTTGGCAGCCCAGATGATGCTAGCTTTAACTGGGACATGGCAGCAGACAAAGCTATTGGCATCATTATGTCTTGGAAATATAAATCTATTTCAAAATGAAAAGAGGTGTTCTTATTAAAGACATTTATTCTACCGATTTTTTTTGCATCTAGCACATATTATCCACCCCCTTTAAAATTAGAGACAAAAATAAATGACCTATTTTGTACAGGTTTTTGGGGCAGCCGGCTGAATCCCATAAAATGATTATGCACATAACATGACTATTGTTGTGCAGGAGTTCTCATGGTGCATCCCTTACTTTTTTTCACCAGTCTATTTATATATTGGAACCTTCTACCAGTACTGAAGGAAAATTTACTCCCATGGTATGTTATTCGATGCTCAAAAATACAAAATTTTTAAGTAACATATGGAATTCAGACCCTTTTTTAATCCCAAGAAATGTTCAAACTTACCCAATTTTGCCATTTCTATACCCAGTTTTCTTAAAACTAAGGCAATGGCAAATTATGACACTGTTTTTGTTTGCTCATACAAGAAAAGCCTTTTATATTGTGATAGTCTGGGACCAGTTCTATGAACCCCCAAGATACTAGGGGTCCAGGAGGAAGAACTGGATATAACCTTTGTACAACTTACTGATAAAAGAATCCCCTTAAAATTTGGGGACGTAACCTAGCTGTCCTCTCATGGGAGGCTAGGAGTCAGGGGTGCACATAAACACAAAGCAACAGAGGAATGTATGTGCCCTCATATTTCTTGTCCAGGAATAATAGAAACTATGACACTTTTTTCCTACTTTGTCCATTTGCACAGGAATTTTGGTCCCTTTTTGTGGACCTTTGGGGAGAACAGTGTATCTCCCCAATCACTTATGAGATATTGGTTTTGTGGTTATACCCACCAACCTATTCAAATTTAATCAAAGTACCATAAAACTGGAATTTGCTATAGCTGTTTTTATTTATGGCAAGCTTAGTGTGCATCCTTGCTACAGCAAAAATAATTTTCACCCATTACAGTTTTGACACAGATTAAATTTGGACTATCCTCCATATATAAAAAGGAAAAACAAAAGCTTACATTATCAAAGTTCAATTTATTATGAAAACACTGTATATGGTTTTTGACTGTTTAAAGATAAAGCTCCATATTTATCTATGTGGAAATCACAAAATAATGATTAGTTATTTTAAGTTTTCTTTGATTTTATTATAGTCTTTTGTTTCTTTTTTCTGTCATTTGTACTCACACATTGTTATTTCCTTGTATTTTTTTTAATTATTTGATCATTTTATTTCAAGTTTTCAATAATTGTTTGAATGTAAAAGAATTGTCTGAAATGTAAATAGTTTGTTTTCTTTCCTTGGCTTTGTATTATACTTTGTTTCAATAAAATCCCCCACTCTTTTTGAGAAGTGTCATGGGATCTTTAACATCTACCTGAACAACCACCAGAACAGGCAGATAGGGCCTCAATTTAATATCTCATCCAAAGGGTGGCAATTCAGGAGTGCAAGCATCCTCCTCATGATGCACTACAGTTTCAGTACTGAAGGATTTTACCCCAAGTGCCTGATGTGGGGCTTGAATCCACAACCTGGTGACCTTCTGGCCTCAGAGGCAAGTGTGCAACCTGCTGAGCCACTGACACTGACTATACCTGACCATTGTGATGTAACTGTGAAATAAACTGATTCATTCAGTCAATTAAAATACAAAGTATAAAAAAGTCTATTAGGGAGGCAGTTTTCCCTACTGGTTAGAGTTCAGAGCTTTGAACTTGGAGACCAGAGGCCAGGTTTTTATACATGGAAAAATTGTGCACGTGCGGAAAAAAGTTACACGAAGGAGGGTGTCCTTGCACAACTGCAATTTTTTCCACATGCACTCAATTTTAAAAAAGGTTACCTTTTTGTAACCCTTTCTACAATTTACAGCAGCTTGTGCATATATTTTTTTTGCACAATTGCAGAAACTTCTATGCCTGGTTATCACCAGGCATAACATTTCTTGTGCAGCTGTGGAAAAAAGAACATACTGCCCATGTGCATAAAATGTTGAAAATAGTATTTTCCCAGGTGCAGGGATTTTTTCTACACCAGTGAGTTGTGCACAGGGACTTATGGGGAGATTCTCAAAGTTCATTCAAATCCCTCAGATGTGGGAAAATCCTGGCACAAGTGGGTTGCCACTTGTGGTGCTGCAGTTTTTCCTGCAGCTGTAGTATTCACAAAGGTGGAGCTGGTTTACAACTGGCTTCACAATTTATGGCAGCTTGTAGGTGTTTTTATCACTGCAGCTGAAGAAAAATGTTAAGGACAGCGGGACCAAGCATAACATCTCCACAGCTGCGGGGAACTATGAATACAAATCTCCACAGCTGCGGAGATTTCAGTCTACAACAGGAGTTACAGAGTGCAACTTAGTCCCATTTTGTTTTGTGAATCTGGCCCTTAGCCTCTAGGCCATGTCAGGCCCTTTGAGAATCTGGCCCCAGGTTTGAATTCCCACAACTGCCACTTTGTAACTGTATAATCCTGAGCATGTAACTTTACATCCCCATACTTAAACTCTCTAATTTCTCTCTAATTTATAGCTGTGCTGTATAAATCTTTCTGTGTGCAATGTGGCAACAATATTTACTCCCCTCGCTGTCCTGGAATGAAAAGTATTTTGGACTAAATTTTGAATAAGAGGCACTATGTTTATTTATTTACATATACACAAGGTAATGGTGTAGAAAGCAGCAGCAGCAACAACCAGTAGAATTACAGTTAACAGGGTGTTACAATTTGATGATGCTCGGATAGTGCTTTTGACTACCTCGATGACATCTGATGAATAGCACATCTATCCGACTCCAGATACAAGATTCTATCTGTCCCACTCAGATTTCAGATCCAAGGTTGGATAGCTGGATACTGGGATCCAAGGTCAGGTGTCTGCTTTGGATCCCAGATATTCACATTGGATAGTCAGTGTCCAGCTGGATCATAAGTGATGGCATCCAGCTGTCAAATACCAAGTGTATCTGAGAACAATCGGTAGTAACTGATGGTATACAGTTCCACTAGATACTATCTGAGCAATGCTGCCAACATTGTTCAGAATGACAAATTGTAACAGAATATCAAGGTACAAAATTGAGTAAGGTTCACAGAGATTGGATGGTACAAAACTGTGTACAGTTCAGAGAGATTAGATGGTGCAAAACTGAGTAAAGTTTGCAGAGATTAGATGGTACAAAATTGTGTAAGGTTCACAGAGATTAGATTATGAAAGGCTAAAAATGGGAGCAAGATGGGGCAAAGTCAGTTTGGAGGAGAATTTTGAGAGAGCACTAAAAGGGAGGGCAAGTAAGTGGGATGAAGAGGGAGGGCAGGTATGCTGAAAAGGCAGTTTGATAAGCAGAGGTGTGGCAGGGTGAAATACTGAAGGAGTGTGACATCAGATTCCTTTTCCTTCCTCTGCTATACTGTAAATAGAAGGGTTGGGAAACTGATAGAATTAGAAATTAATTATTGATTAAATAGCAGCTGGCTTCTCAGGAAGAATGAAAAACATAACATTTATACACAATTCAAATTATAGTTCATATTTTTCTGTATTTCTCTTCCCCGTTCCTTATTATTCAGTACATTTCTATAACAATGGTGGAGGGGTTTAAAAGTTATAAAATGGAAAAACTCCTAGTTAGGTTGAATGGGATTTTCAAAAGTCATGAAAAAGATGCAACTCCTTGCTTTGTCAGGTAAGATTTTCCAAAGTCATAAAATGTACACAGCTCTTTGTTACATCAGTAACAGACACTGCACTGGTATGTCTAGACCATGTAAATGATAGACTACCTTTCACTCAATCTGTAAATTGCACTGCGTATCTTAATTTTGCAAACTGAGCATAACTAAGTCAGTGTTTTGAAAAAATTGGACTTAGCTATGTCCTGGCTTTGGAAATTGGATACGAGGCAATTTGGCTTATGTCCAAAGTGACACAATAGGAAATTGCATCTAGATATAGGCTTTGAAAACCTCCCACCCATGGATCTTTGTCCCTTGCAGTTTACCTGCTCCAGTTGATTAGTCCCAACTGGATGTCATAATCCCCTACTTGAGACATCAAAGTGATTTCCACAATATCACACTGATATCACAAGCAGAGGATTATGATTTCAATTGAAAAATAAATAGTGCTGAACTGTGAGGGCCGAAGATCCTGTCTTCATATAAATGTCCAAGAATTGGAGAAGGACAGCAGTAGAAAATGCATGACATATAAGTAGAGCCTTGAATAAATAAACAATTTTTCAATGTTTTCCCAAAGGCATCAGCTGCTCTTTAATAGTAAGGATAGCATTCTGTTTGGGGAAGGACTGGTCTAACAATATTTCTTACTTTATTGCTGATGATATTGCTAACTGCCTGACTACAGTTCTGACCACACTCCAATCCAAAGCTATGCAGAGTTTTTTATTTTATTATTATGATTTTTTTTTTTTTTGCTTCTTCGGAATCTGCATATAGAATTTGTGAAAAATCTGTGGAATTCCAAAATTTCACAGAACGAATGAGTTGGATTTTTTCCATACTATTTCATGGAATGCTGCATTAAAATCCAGAAGAATTTCCAAATGCAATGTGAAAACATTCTGCAGTACTGCAAAATGCAGAATATATTCTGTGGGTTTTTGCAAAATATTTCCTGGAATAAAAATGTAGCTGTATTTGCTGACAGATGTTAATTTTGCAATAGCTCTACTTCTAGTTGCAGCTTAGAAAAGACCCACAGTAGCTATAACTTTATTTTTTTAGTATAACATTTCCATATTCATGCATGGGATAATGATCTTGAATAATGTATAGGTATTAAAATTACAGTATATCATAAATGGATAAACTTCAGTAGTAGTTTATGTATTTATATGTACAGTATTACAAATAGAGTAGTGCCAGGATGGAATAAACTCCCAGTTCAGGTTGTCTCTCAAAAGATGTTGGGGAGAGGGTAGGTTTAAGAGAGGCTGGGACTGGGCAACGAGGCAGGTTGGGGTTGAAGAGGAAGGGAGCACAGCCCACTGTAAATACTGTATCTAGATCAGAGGCACTGCAATTGAACAAACTTGATAGACCATGAGACCTTCTTCTGCTAGCTATTTTGCATGTGTGTATGTGTGTCCATGTGTGCAAATCTTCTTGTGTTTATGCTATGACAATCAGAGGTCCATTTGTCTTGACCATTTTAACCCGGGCAACATTAACTAGGTCAAAATCCCTGACTCTCCTACTTAATTATCAAAGGGATAACATGTGATATGCCATTACTGTGTATTGGGAATCTGTATCTTCTGTTAATGTAAGTGGTGAAGACAAAACCAGATCTGTTTTACTGCCTTTTATTTAACATTGCAGATGATTTTAATGAGGAGATAGCATCTATGAAATGGTAAAACTGTTTAGCAGTCATTTAAAAAAAAGCTTTAAAATGCTTTCCTCAGCCTACACAGTCTCTCAAGTTTCATCCTAGTTTTATATCTCACAGGAGTTTGGGAGATGTGCTATCAAATTAAAGTCAGTGATCACCATGGCAACCTCTGCAAATGCTGACGACTCACATGCAGTACAGCATCACTAACACTTGTGCGAGGGCTGATGTGAGAGTGATCATTTTTTATGTCCTTTTCTTACTTTTGATAAAACAGTACTTTGTACACGTATTACTCAGCACAGTATACAAGGAGTAAATACATGGATAACCAGGCCACTTGATCAATTCATTAGAATTGGTTTCTGATGTTTTTCTGGTAATTGTTTGAATGTCTAGTCAAGCTTGTGCCTCATTAAAGCACAAACATATACAGGGAGTTTTGCATACATCTGTCAGCTTACTTTGAGATTCCTATCTGCCTGTCTGCTTTTATTTAATGTTAACATTTACCTAAGCAGGAAAGAATGATTCCCTTTGCACATGGGGCCAAACAGTAGATGTAACATTAAACTACCTCTCAAAAGGAAAAGGTAAAAACATGAAAAAACTAAGAAACTCAGCAAAAAAGCATTCAGGCAAGGGTTATCTAGACAAGCATTGGCAGTAAAGTCAGATTTCAAAGAAATACAGAAATCACACATGCCGCAATAATGCAAAGCATCATGGGAAGCATATGGAAATCACCATCAAATAATTTTTACTGGTTTTGCCTTAAGCAGCAGTCTGTGGTGCCAAATAGCCTCTCATGCAATTAGTAAAGGCTGAGAGCAGAATAAACGTCTGTTCTCTGCCTTTGCAGATTGTGTAAGAGGCCATTTGGCACCATACACTGATGCTTAAGTGAGAACCAGTCTAAATTCTTCTATGGTGATTTGCATATTCTTCCCATGTGGCTTTGCATTATTGGTGTAGGTAAAAGAACTTTATATACTCTGTGAGTGCTGTCAATGTGAAAGTGACAGTAAACTGAAAACAAAATGACAATACAATCATTTCCAAAGCCTCTTTATTCCCCATATCAGTTGAACTCTGCTCCTTCATTAGTTTTAACCACTTAGCTACATTACTACTTAAAAATTAAAATGAACCTATGACTTCTTGATACTGCATATCTGCTTTTGACCATAAGAGAAAATAAGATTTTTTGAATGCTCTAATTTTTATAACACAGCTGGTGATGTGAATCCCTCCTTGTGGCAGCTGGAACCTGAAAGGCTGTCATTCAGCAGCCACAGTGGCTGAGGACATATGCTGCAGGTACCTGAAGCAGCAACACTTGCAGAGGAACAGTTGCAAGTTTATCAGGGGGTTTACATAAGAGATGTCCTGCATCTTTCAGTTGCAGTAAGGCACTGTAAGGGCAGGATTCTCTTTCTTAGACTACATCCTTGGTTTTGCCTTATACCTTTGTTGTATATGAGGAGGTAGGATTAGCTCATGGTAATCCCCTTCCCCTCAGCACATTGTGTCTCACCACTTAAAAGACAGCTTCATTTATTTTATAAACTACAGTTGAAGCTGTGAACATCAGAGAAAGTAATATAGCACAGCATTTAGAGCAGAGAGATGTGAACCCGGTATCCCTGGTTTGAACCTTACCCTAGCTATTGACTTGTGTGATTGTTTGTGCAATACACCTGACTTCATTTGGTTTTACTTCCTTACCTGTAAACTTGGATTGAAACAGGACTCCACTGAAAAGCAATTTGCAGACTCTCCGTATGGCTCTCTTGGGTAATTACATTGCAAAACAAAATGATGCATCTTTCTCATAGCGTTCGCATCACTATTACAGTGATTGGCTTTAGAAAAACATTTATGAAGCACAACATTATTCTTAGTCAATCAGGTGTGTTTATTTTCTAAACATTCCAGGTACTCTTATAACTACAGGAGACACAGTAACTGTACATACTGTATAAACATCTACTGGGAATCTAACTCAGATTCTCCATTATCAAGTTTATTGTACTGTATTTAAAGTATCATAAATCACTGACACATAGTGCTGTGTGAAATGTTGAAATTCCTGTGGAAGGGATTCTACAGAGTTTCTAAAAATTCTACTTTGTCTTCAGCAAGGCTTTCAACTTAGTACCTCACTGATACTTGCTGAAAAAGATGGAGGATCTGGGTGTGACCAAGGTCATAGTACAATTGGTAGATAATTGGCAAAAGGTGAGACAGCAGAGGGTAGTGATCAACCGGATGAAATCAGAAGAGAGAGAGGTTATGAGTGGGCTTCCACAGGGATCTTTCCTGGGTCTGGTCCCCTTCATCATATTCATCAGTGATATTGGTGAGGGGATCCAGGACAGGCTGTCTCTTCACAGATGACACTAAACCCTGTGGAAGGGTGGATAGTGATTAGGGAGTAAAGAAAATGCAGAGAGACTTGCAAAATCTGGAGGGGTGGTCAAGGGTTTGGCAGTTGAAATTCAATGCCAGAAAGTGCAAGGTGATGCTCCTAGGGAACATAAACCCCTGGATGGAATACTAGATGGGAAGGATGAGACTCATTACCATGGCTGAGGAATGAGACCTTGAAGTTATCATCAGCAACTCCCTAAAGCTGTCAATTCAGTGCAGCAAAGCTTATACCTTAGCAAAGCATATAGGATGCTTGAATGCATTCAGAGGGGTACTGATAACAGAAAAAGGAAGGTAGTACTTCCCCTGTGTAGATCCTTGGTGAGGCCACACCTGTAGTTCTGGGGTCATCACTTCAGGAAGGATAGGGTTAAGCTGGAGACAGTGCAGTGCAGGGTAACAAAAATGATTCGGGGCCAGCAAGGTATGTCCTATGAGAAGCGCCTCAAGGCACTGAAAATATACTCACTAGAGGCCAGAAGGGAGAGAGGAGATATGATAGAGACCTTCAAATTCCAAAAGGGAATTAACAGGGTGAACTACAGGGAATTATTTAGCTTGAATACCAGCTTGTGGTCACATAGTCATGAGTGGAAGCTAACAAGAAGGAGGATCAGGAGGGGCATGAGGAAATACTAGTTTATAACAAGTATGGTGGAGCCATAGAACAAGCTACCAGCTGAGGTGGAGAGTGCAAAATATGTTAGTGGTTTTAAGCATGTTGGGACAGAATGAAGGGTATAGTGGTTGCTCAAGGCATCAGAATTGGGGAGGAGGATGGAAGGGGGGGTTGGGAGGTCTAGGACCCTGGAGGAATAGTAGACTTCAAGGCTAACTATGGACCTTGGGCAGACTGGATGGACCTTTGGTCTTTTTCTGCCATGATCATCTTTTTATCCATGTTTCTAATTCCATCATTAATGAAATTCCCACATGTTGCATGCAAAATAGTTTCAGCAGATTAATGATCCACAGTTTAGATGGACTATGGATTCTTTTTCTCTAATCCACAGAATAATGTTCCATATTTTGTGTAAGCCACAGAAAACTATTCCACGACTTACACAGAAATGCTTTTCAGAAATCTCCCAAATTTAAATTGAAATTCTGAAAAGCATTTCAGAAGCAGAATTGCCATTCCACACCAATTACAATGACTGAATTCCACATTCTACACAGCCCTACGAATGTAGTTTTAGCCAATCAGCACACAGAGGCAATGTACCTCTCATCCTGCACACAGTGGTCTCTTGTGCAGGAATTTTAGGAATGGAGCATTCCACTTCACAGCCAGGGGCAGTGAAGCTTCATTTATATTGTGAAATAAAAGAAACAAAAAATATATTAGAAATCACCCTAGCTAACTCAGAGGATTTGTAGTAAGTTAATAGGGTGTCTCTGTGCTATCTCTTATTGTATAAGAGGCTTTTTTTGTGAGATCTGGGCAGTTAAAACTGTTCAGATTTGTCCTCCTCTCATCCAAACATAGAAACATAGAAACATAGAATTTGATGGCAGATAAGGACTGCTTGGCCCACCCAGTCTGCCCATTTCCCTACCTGATGGATAAGCTGCAGATCCTAGTTAACCAGCAGCCTACTTCTTCCTACCCACTCCAAACCTCATGATGGGAATGTCTTATACTACAAGATAAATTAGCTGAGGCCCTACCAACTTATATACATTGTACAAATTTAGATGAGTTTTTTGATAGGTGTTTCCTTGATATATGCCTCTGTAAGAAATGTATTAAAAATACATTATTGTGCCTTTATACAGCACTCCGAGCCTCAACGCATGGGTTATCAAGGGCTCTCCTCAAAGGCTGATACACAAAAGAATTCCAAATTTGAAATCCAATCTGCCTCTTCTCTCTCTCCTAGAATCCTCAGTTCTTCTTGTGCATCTTACCAGACAAGGCCAGAAGGGGAAGGATCCAAATTCATTTCAGTGCAGTGCAGTAACTGCTCATTGCTGTTTTTGTTTTCAACCTAGATTTATGTGCTTTTAGTGGTGCTGTTATTCCTTTGCTGTCTTTACTTGGAATTGTTTTGGGGCTGTTTAAAATTAGAAACCTAGTTTGGTGTGCTTTTAGTGGTGATGTTTTCCTTTGCTGTATTTACTTGGAATTCTTTTGGGGCTGTTGAAAATGTGAAACCTAGCTGGGTGTGCTTTTAGTGGTGCTGTTTTCCTTTGCTGTCTTCACTTGAAATTGTTTTGTGACTGTTGAAAATGTGAAAACTAGTTTGGTGTGCTTTTAGTGGTACTGTTTTCCTTTGCTGTCTTTACTTGGAATAATTTTGGGGCTGTTGAAAATTTGAAACCTAGCTTGGTGTGCTTTTAGTGGTGCTGTTTTCCATTGCTGTCTTTACTTGCTGCAAATTTTCACCCCCTTCCCTGTGCACCCTTAATTAAGTTCCCTGTTAAATTTGATTGACAGGAGCCAAGCACAGGGAATAGCAGGGGTTGTGGAGTAGGGGGGGCATAAGGGATAGGAAGCCTGCCCTCGGCACTACAAGTGTTTTGACTCATTTTTTGTTCTTTCTTTCTATAAAAGAAAGTATCTGAGGATCAGTGGCAGGATTTTCAGGACAGTAAATTAATAAAGAGGGAACTAGAAGGAGAGCTTCAGGAACAGACAACTACTGGAATAGCAGTATAAGTGCAGTATAATTTGGGGAGTGGTACAATGCAGTGAATATGGGGCAGCTGTATTCAGGCAGACATCTCTCTGGACTGCAGGATGAGGTAGCCAGACTCAGAGTGGAAGTAAACTGGGTCAGGAGTACCTTCACCCCTACCCAGAGACCACACAGTCCAATGTTGCTGCCTCAAAGGATGCCAAGAATGAGAAGCACTTGGATGATGGTGGGCTCAGGGAGGGTTAGGGCAGTCAAGCAGAGACACATCCCAAATCATATTCCACTCCAGAACTCATATGCCACACTGGCAAATGGGGACAACCAAACAGAGCTACCCAAAGAAGTGAAAGGGAAGGATGTGAAGATCAACAGAAGAGGTGACCTCAGTGGGGAGAGCGGTGGACTCCAGAGGAGGAGGAGGAGGAAGTGAATCCTGGTGGGGTACTCTGTCATAAGAGGGATCCAACTAGGAACACACGAGGGGAAGGACAGAGAGGTGAGGTGCCTACCAGGTGCCACAGCATGGAGGGATGGAAGGAAGATCCTGGGGATCACCGAGAAGGCAAGATTAGAGGGTGAGCTGGATGTCATTATCCACCTAGGTACTATTGACCTGGAAAACGGGGAGCCTAAGGAAGTTCAGGAAGAGTTTAGGAAATTGGGGAAGGGTATCAAGCAAGTAGCTACATCTTTCACCTTCTCAGAAGTACTACCTGTGAGAGGCATGGGAGAGTGTATGGGGTGCAAGCACCATAACTTTAACACATGGTTCAAGTACTGGTGCTGCAAGGAAGGGTTTGGATTCATTGGTGACTGGGGACCCACCTGGAGGGATGGGGGATTGTTCAAGCCTGATGGACTGCATCCATCCTGGAGGGGAATCTAAGTACTCAATGAAAAGTTTAAATGCTACTTGGACAAGCATTTAAACTTGCCAAGGGAGGTGGCAGGCCAGTAAGGAGGGTACTTAATTGCTCACCCCCCCATAGCTAGCAGTGGAACCAGTTAACATGAGGAAGGGCTATCACTACAAAGCAGTGTGCAAAAGATGGAGAGAGGCACCCAAGGTGTGGATAGGCAGAAAGGGGGCACAATTCAACAGAATGGCAGACAACAGGGAGAACCAGGGATAAAGGACAACTAGGGAGGTGGCTGGAGTGAACAGCTAGACAGTCCAGGTAGTTCACATCTTGGAAAGCCATGTGTGCCTATGCCAGGAGCCTTAGCAACAAGATGGAGGATCTGGAGGCTGCCATGATGCAGTCGGGCCTGGACATTGTGGGCATCACAGAGACCTGGAGTAATGATAACCATGACTGGGAGATGGCCATACCTGGCTACAACATATTCAGAAGAGACAGGGCAGGGAGGAAGGGAGGAGGAGAGGCACTTTATGTGAAAGATGGCGTAAAGGCCACAGAGATCCAGGAGGAACAAAATAGAGGAGAGATAATGTGTGCTAAGCTAGAAAGGAAAATGGGGTCAGCCATCCGCACAGGGGTGGTCTACAGACCACCAATCCAGGAGGAAGAGAATCTAGGGAGTTAATCTTAGCCATCCAAAGGATGGCAGACAAGGGGAGGTGGTGCTGATTGGAGACTTCAATATTCCAGAAGTGGACTGGAGCCTCCCAGCAGCAGCATCAACAAGGAGCAGATTTATCCTGGACTCCCTTCAAGGTGCCTTCCTTAAGCAACTGGTCATGGAACCAACTCGACAGAAGGCAATACTGGACATCATGCTCACAAACAGGGACAGTGTGATAGGGGTAACAGTGGGGTAGCACCTGGGGAACAGTGACCACTGGTCACTGTGGTTTGAAATGAAAGAAGGAGCAGAACCAAACTGCACAAAAACATGTATCCTGGATTTTAGGAGGGCAGACTTTGGGAAAATGGTGACATGCTTGAAAGAGGCACTAATGGCAATGGGGAGGGAATCGGGGTGGAGGAACAGTGGGCAATATTTAAAACAGAGATTACAAGAGCAACAGAATTATGCATTAAGCAGATTAGCAAGGGGAAAAGGAAGAGGAGGCCATTATGGTTTTCCAAGGAGGTAGCAAAGAAAGTGAAGGCCCAAAAGATCGCATTCAGGCAATACAAAAAGATGCAGGCAGAAGGGGATAGGTAGAAGTACCAGGACAAGCAAAGAAAGGCAGGGAGGTCAGTAAGGGAAGCCAAAGCTCAGACAGAAGGGTGCACCATAAAATCAGTGGGTAGACGGGACAAAACCTTCTACAGGTACATAAGTGAAAAAAGAAGGGCAAAGGGAAGGACAGTGACACTGAACGGGGGTTGACAGGGGCCACGTGGAGGATCACATACTGAACATATATTTCTGCTCAATCTTTACTGAGGAAGAGGAGGGTAATGAGCCTGAAGGGAGTACAAGGGGTGGGAATGATACAAAAATGGACACAAGTCCTAAAGGAACTGGAAGGAATAAGAGTCGATAAAGCAATGGGGCCAGATGGGGTGCACCCCAGGGTCCTAAAGGAACTAAGAGACGTGGTGGCACCTCTGGCAATCCTGTTTAGCTGATCACTAGAAACAGGGGAGGCACCCAAAGACTGGAGGACAGCAGATGTAGTCCCCTTATACAAAAGCAGGAACAAAGAGGAAGCAGGGAACTACAGACCAGTCAGCCTGACCTTAATAGTGGAAAAGATCATGGAAGCACCACTGAAAGAGAGATTGGTGGAACATCTGGTTGCCAGTGGACTACAGGACCCAAGGCAGCATGGTTTCACTGGGGGGGGGGACGTCATGCCAGACCAACTTCATTGAATTTTTCAACTGGGTGACAAAGAAGCTGGATCAGGGGAGGGCAGTGGATGTGGCCTATTTGGACTTCAGCAAGGCCTTTGACACTGCGCCACATATTTATTTAACTTAATTTTATTTATTGAGTATTCAGAAAATACCTTTGAGTCAAAGACTGTTTTTCAAAGGTTCCACGTCAGTACAGGCATAACATGAGAGAACAGTACAGAGCAGTACAAAGGTACATCCAAATAGAAGGCTATTAAACAAACTGGGGAATATGGGAGTGGGCAGGACAGTAGTGCAGTGGGTGGGTAATTGGCTGGGCAGCAGGACAAAGAGGGTGGTGGTAAATGGCTGTCACTCCACAGAGGGAAGAGTGACTAGTGGGGTACCACAAGGATCAGTGCTGGGACCGGTCCTATTCAACATCTTCATCAGTAACACTGCGCAGGCAGAATTTCCCTGATCACTGATGACACAAAGCTGTGTAAGAGAGTGGACACACCAAAGGGTGTAGACAGAATGAGGAGGGACCTACAAAAGCTTGAAGAATGGTCAAGGGCTTGGTTGTTGAAATTCAATGCAAAGAAGTGCAAGATAATGCATATGGGACACAAAAACCCTGGAACAACATATCAGTTGGGGGGTGAGGATATAGCATGCACCAAGCAGGAAAGGAACCTTGGGGTTATCATCTCTGATTACCTTAAGGTAGGGAAACAGTGCAACAAGGCATCAGGTAAAGCAAATAGGATGCTGGGATGCAAAGGCAGGGGCATCACCAGCAGGAAAAGGGAGGTCATAATTCCACTATACAAGACACTAGTCAGGCCCCACTTGGAGTACAGTGTACAGTTCTCGAGACCTTACCTATGTAAGGACATAGACAGGGTAGAGAAGGTTCAGAGGAGGGCATCAAAGATAGTACAGGGATTGCATCATAAGTCCTATGAGGACAGGCTGAAGGACTTGAATATGTATTCCCTGGAGGAGAGGAGGGAGAGAGGGGATATGATAGAGATATACAAGTACCTTATAGGGAGGAGCAGGGTGCAGGAATACACTATTTTTCAGTGAAAAAGATGTTCCAGGACTAGAGGGCATGGGATGAATTTGGAGGGAGGGCGAGTCAGAGGAAAAGTGAGGAAGAATTTCTTCACAGAAAGGGTGGTGGGCAAGTGGAACGCCCTGTCAGAGGAAGTGGTTGGGGTTGAAACAATCATGGGATTTAAAAATGCATGGGATAGACATAAGGGAATTCTGGAGGTCGGGGGTAAGGGGCAACAGTCTTCTAGAAAAATGTGAAGGGAACTTACAAACTCAAATGGGCAGACTGGTTGGGCCATAGGCCCTCATCTGCCAACAGTGTCTATGTGTCTATGTATCTATGGGCATGTTTTTACTTGGCTCTGTGCCAAACATACTTTAGATAAGAACAAACTCTTTTTATTTAACTTGATTTTGCTTAATTTAACTGGCGTTTGCCAGTCACAGCACCACAACAATCTGCCTTGCTTGGTGCTAGAACAACTAACTAGATAGGTTAGTTTGCGTGGCGCAGTATAAGACAGAATATAAGTGGATGCATATAAAGCTGATCTTAACTGCTTTCCTCCCCAACCTCAGTTTCACCTTGTTCTGCTGAGGTATGGTGCTCAGAGTGTATCGTGTGTTGTGCCAGTTCTGCATCCCCTCAACTTACCTTGCTCAGCCGAGGGTGAAGTGTACATTACCATGGAGCTCAGTGCACAAGATATGCTCCGTAAGTGCCCTACACATCGTGGTTTACCTCGTTCAACCGCAATCAGTGTAGGACACAAACAATCCGAAACACTCCCTTTATCATGGTAAACTCTCCAGTCAATTCGCATCCTTACCTGAGTATAGTTCTCAGATGGCAGCCCTCCCCTGTATTGCCATTTATCTTTCAGCAGTCAGAATCACTGCATGGAGATTGGGATAGTCTTGGTTGGGCAACAAGCAGAAAGCAAGGCCAAGACATCCTAAAAACCGTGTATATGTTGTTTCTGCTTCTCCCCTCCCGAGAAGCTCCCGGCATCTGCATATAGCACCTTGAGGAGACTCCATTTCGGGAAGGGGTGCTGTCATCTCTGAGGAGTACTAGAAATATCACGAGACTCCTCATGCTAAAAATGGCATCAAGGCACTTCCAGGGGAGGAAGGAATTACTGAATTCAAGCCCTCCACCATGATGGTGACCTACAGAAGATCTTTCCCTCATAAAATGGCCACTCTGTAACTAACAAAGGCCATCTTAAAGCAGCAGCATCCCTATCAGAAGGGAGGAGTGGTTATTTAAAGGGGAAACTCTTGCTTAAGTTTAAAATATATATATCTTTACAAACAGCTGCTCTAGGGACTGTCAAGATAGACTAGACAGCCTGACTATAACCTATAGACTGGAGTGAAGGGAAGCAAAATATAGGTTTAAAACGTGGCTCTACTGTCTTGTGTTTACTACCCACAGTGAGTCATAGATAATTTAAAACAAATTCAACCTTATGTCTTACAGAATTGATATGATGGCCAAACTAGGAGAGTGTGCAGAAAATGTCCAAACATTTTACTATCCAAAGACATCGGGGAACTATGCTCCCTCTGTATGGTGGATTCTGAGCTACAAAACATCAATTTAACATCAGGGTCCACAGAGGAGGTTCCCATTACTGACAACACATCCACTTCATCACACAGCATTGTGGTGGAACAATTTCGAAAACTGCTGTACAAAATAGATTCTCTGGAGACAGACAAAAGGCCCAGGAACCCAGACAAGGCAGCACCAAATCCCAAGAGACCAAGGGGCATTGGTAACCCTGATCCGGAGGGCTCATCTGAGGTGTCCAACTCTGGGGAAGAAGAAAACTCAAACAAGGAAGAGGAGGTCTGCGAAGACATGTCTGCCAGGCTATGCTTCTTTGACTTCATACTCGAACAAATTATGTTGGTCTGCTAAACATTATGGATCGATGAACCGATGGAACAACTAGACAGCAGATTGGACCCCCTAGTAAGGGAATGTAAACAATCTTTGACTTTTTTCCCTGTTTGCAAAGCTTTGATAGGTATCCTAGCTAAGAAGTGGGAGGTACCCGAATCACTCAAAACTAGAGAGAAAGGGAGCTTTGAAATGAGGTACACCCAAGGTAGACTCAGAAGTTTCATCGCTCAGTAACAAAACTGTCCTACCATCAGAATCTGCCTCAGCCTTAAAAGATCCCATGGACAGAAAAGTAGATGACATAATTGGGAACGTTCATGACATGATTACAATGAATATGAGAGCCTCCATGGCAGTCACCTACTCATCCAGAGCAGTTATCAGATGGCTAGAAGCCACTCGTCAGGATATCCATAACTCTAGTGCTCACAGCGCCACTATGGACTATGCCATACAAGCCATTAAATTCATGGCAGATGCCACAATCAGTAGCAGTAAAATGGCATACAGATCTATGGTGTCTATCAACAGAGCCAGGAAGCATATCTGGCTCAAACTGTGGAATGCGGACCAGGAATCAAAAAACAGAGTCATGAAGCTTCATTTTTCAAGGAAAAAAGTTTTTGGGCCCGGCATAGAAGAGTTTGCTGTCAAGAAAGGGGATGACAAGGATAACCAAGGATGGAAGGCAACCCTGCCATCCTTTTAGAGCAACAAAGTCCACATTTATGCCAACAGGGGAAAAAGGGGGCAGAACCAACATGGGAGAGATAGACACTCATTTGGGTTTAAACCAAATTTTTTCAACCAAAAACTATAATACCAGAACAACAGAGGACATGGAGGCCACTACAATGGCAAACAGGGATACAAAACAAACAACTCCAACAGGAGATTCCACCAGTGAGAATCCCCAGGTCCAGAAGGCAGCAGACGCTGTGGGGGGAAGACTTCAGCACTTCACAGCAACCTGGGCCAAGTCAATCTTAGATAGATGGGTCATGGAGATAGTCTTCCAAAGGTATGCAATACAGTTCAATGCCATTCCAGGAAGGGACAGATTCATACAGTCTCATATTTCAGGTGGCAGGAGAACCATGAACTAAGTTAGGGCTACACCGAATCAGTTAATACACAGTAAGGCCAGAAAACCAGTTCTAAAACAAGAACATTATTCAGGCATCTACTCAGTTTTCTTTCTAGTCCCAAAAAAAGGAGACCTCAGACCAGTTCTGGATCTCAAGATTGTAAACAAATTCATAAGGTATTAGAGGTTCAAGTTGGAGACAGTACAATCCACCATTGCTGCAGTCCTCAGGGGATATACTAACATCCATAGACCTGAAGGAGGCGTATCTTCACATTTCCATCAGACCAACACACCAAAGGTTTCTCTGTTTCTGCATACTGTGATATCATTTCCAGTATCAGTGCCTGCCCTTTGGCCTAGCGTCAGCTCCTTGAGTGTTCACCAAAGTCATGGCACCTCTGGTGATGAAACTGTGCACAGAGGGAATACATGTGATACCATACCTAGACGACTGGTTGGTAAGGGCAAGGTCTCAAGAGGAGTCACAGAAAGCGACCATCTGAGCCCAACTGCTCAAAGATCATGGCTGTATTGTGAACAAGGCCAAGCATCACCTGTCACCCATGACAACAATCGAACACCTGGGGCAATCTTTAACACAGAGATGAGCACAGTCAGGCCCTCAGAAAGTCAGATAGCCACCTTGGTGACACATTGCAAGAGGATTCTACAATGCAAGACAACTACAGTGTGACACCTGATGCAATTACTAGGTCTAATAGCAGCTTACATAGACTTATATGACTGGACAATGTCACACATGAGGCATATACAGCACCTCCTACTGGACAAATGGAACTACACCTCAGAGTGACAGTCAAAGGGTGATCATAATGACAGTAGTAAAAAGGTCCCTAAAATAGTGGGCAAAGCCAAACAACCTGAGACAAGGAGCAAAGTTGGAAGAACACGTATCCAAAACATTAGAAACAGATGCAAGCCTGCTAGGCTGGGGTGCTGTCTTGAACAGACAGTCACACAAAGGAAAATGGACAGAACCTGAAACTCGACTACTAATCAACATTCTGGAGACCAGGGCCATTCAACTGGCCCTCGAACATATTGAAACTCAAATCATAAAGCAACACATGAAGGTGCACACAGACAGCAGGGTAGCAATGGCCTACATAAACAAACAAGGGGGAACAAGAAGCAAAGCCATGGCCTGAGAGACAGAAGCACTGATAATATAGGTGGAAAGACATTTACTCAGCCACACAGCAGTCCACTTACTGGGAAACCTGAATATGAGGGCAGATTGGTTAAGCAGACAGTCATTGCAGCAGGGAAAGTGACAACTCAATCCGGACACCTTCAGAAGGATTCAAAACAGATGGGTACCTTTGCAGATGGATCTCATGGCATCAGTGAAGAACACACAATTACTAATATACTGTACATGTCCAGGTACAGGGAGAAGGGCGAAGCGTGGGTGGACACAATTGCCACACCCTGGAACATTCAAAAAGCCTATGTTTTTCCCCCAATTTCAATGATACCAGCAGTTCTATATAAGATATGGGACATGGGCAGCATAGTGCTCCTGATAGCACCAGACTGGCCAAGAAGAACCTGGTATGTCCTCATCAAGAAAATGCTGATAGACACTCCAATGACACTAATCCCATATCGAGACCTACTCAGACAAAATCCAGTATAGCACAAGGACCCACAACCACTGAGACTAATGGCATGGCCGCTTACAGAGTTAGATAGTTAAAATTAGGGGTATCTGGTAAGGTGGCTGATACAGTGCTACAGGCCAGAAGGGATTCCACTAACAGAACTTATGGCAGACATTGGTTGGTTTTTACATCATGGTGCAGGGCAAGGAAGTTGGATGACACAGACTGCACCATAAACCACATTTTAGGGCTTATAGGTCATTGTTTATATCATGTACGGGATATAATAGGGGATTTGTTTGTCTTGGGGGGTATGGGGGGAGGATTCCTTCACACAGGAACTGTTTTCTGGAGGGATCACTGGATAAAGCTTACACTCATTCATTATTGTGTAAACCTCCATGGCAGGTGTGGTGAGATTTCTCACGTGGAATGTCAGAGGGGCAAGACGTAAACTTAAGCAGTACCAACTTCTTAAGCATCTTCACATGCTGGCAGCGGATATAGTTATGGTACAAGAGTCTCATCTGCTAAGTTCAGAGGCAGATAAGCTGTGCAGGCAACAAATAAGTCAGTGTTTCTTGGCTGAGGGGCAATACCCAAAGTAGAGGGGTTATGATTTTAATTCGTAGAGCTATACCATTTGTGCCCAATTTAATTATACCTGACCCAGAGGGGCACTACATTATAGTTAAGGGAAAACTGTATACCAGAGACATTGTACTGGCTAGCGTATATGGCCCTAACACTGACTCCCCCAGCTTTTTCATGCACTTACTAAATATTCTTTCACCCCATTTAAATACACCCTTAATCCTAGGAGGGGATTTTAATCTGGTTGTTGACCCACAAATAGATCACTCAAGCAGGCCACAGAAAGGACTTTCTACAGCCCAACGAGCACTCCGGGAATTGTTAGATGGTGCAGGGATGATTGACATTTGGCGTGTCCTTCACCTGGTGGTTAAAGAATTCACATTCACTTCACAGGTCCATCATACGTCTTCTCATATTGATTACATGTTAATTTCCCCAAATTTGATTAACGGTGTGTCGGAAGCGAACATACTTCCAGGGCCCCTTTCCGATCACTAGCCCGTATTGTGCTTGATCTCCCTAGTATCTCTCCCCACGAAAGGTGGGCGATGGAAGGTCAATAACCAATTGCTTAAAAACCCAGAAAATATTAAATATATAGCAGAGCACATCACAATTTTTTCTGAAATCAATACCAATTCAACAGGAAGACCTGATATAGAATGGTACGCTCTTAAAGCCTACCTTCATGGGCAACTGATTGGTTTGACGTCCAATAGGAAAAAGATGCAAGAGGAGAAATTTAAATCCCTATTATGCCAAATCCGCTCGTTGGAGCGTACTTTATCACCCCAGTCTTCTGACTCAGTAAAACAGGACCTGGTAAGGTTAAAAGATGCTTATCTGAATTTACTAAGACAGAAGACTGAACTCTCGATCCTCAAAACCAAAGCCCTTTATTTGGACCAAGGAGAAAAAGCAGGGCGTCTCCTGGCCCTCAAACTCAAACAACTTGAGTTGGACAGGTCCATCGCCTCAATCCGTTCCATGGAAGATAATACCTTGAAAATATCTCCATCAGACATTGCTTCTGAATTCAGAAAATATTACATGAGGTTGTATAGCCCGATGGAGGAACCGCCGTCATCGTCAAAACTGGCCCTGTTTTTCTCTCATCTTTCATTGCCCACTGTTTCTAATGAGCATAAGGCCGCACTCATCTCCCCCATTACATCAGAAGAGATAATTAGTCATTAAGGACCTCCTGGCAGATAAAACACTGGGTCCTGCTGTTTTTTCTGCAAATTTCTACAAAGTGTGTGCTCCTCAGTTGGTCTCATCCCTTCTAGCTCTATTCCGTCACATTCTATTAGGACAAGATTTAGATAAGTCCTTATTTGAAGCCTTAATCACTCTAATACCAAAAGAGGGTAAACCCCCGATAGAACGCACAGCTACAGACCGATTTCCCTCTTGAACCAGGATCTTAAGATCCTCACAAAACTTCTGGCGGATCGGTTAGGCCCGATATTGTCGGATATCATAGGCCCAGAACAGGTGGGAGTTATAAAGGCCAGATCCTCGGTAGACCATCTCAGGACCCTGTTGCATGTCCTCTCGGCCACCAGGGATGCTGACTACCCTGCTGTGCTTGTTTCTCTGGATGCTGAGAAGGCATTTGACAGGGTTGACTGGAATTTTTTATTGCATTCACTTCAAGCCTTTGGATTTCCCCCTTTGTTCTTGAAGTGGATCAATGCGTTTTATAAATCTCCAACTGCACGTGTGGTCTGCAATGGGTCAATGTCAGACCCTTTTACACTTTATGCCTGAACTAGACAGGGTTGCCCATTATCCCCTTTACTGTTTAACATCTATTTAGAGCCTCTTATTTGCAGGATTACAATGGATATGGACATACAGGGTATAGTGGTTCAGCACCAGACTGTGAAAGTCTTGGCTTATGCAGATGACCTGCTTTTACAATTGTTCTACCCCAGGATGTCCATTCCTGCCTGGATTACAGTTTTGGAAGAATTTAGTTCCTTGTCCAATTACAAATTGAACAAGGATAAGACTGTGGTCTTCCCTTTAAACTACAAAGCGATAAAGATGGATGCCTCAGTAGTGGGTTTCTCTTGGCAGACTAAATCCTTGAAATACCTGGGAGTTAACCTGTCAAGAGAACCCGACAGATTTATAAAACTAAACTTAGATCCCTTAGTTGCTGCCATTAGGCAAGTTCTTACAAGATGGGCCTTGCTCCCCCTCTCTCTTTGGGGGAAAATTAACATAGCTAAAATGAATATTTTTCCTCGGTTATTCTATCTAATCAATCACTCAAATGTCTGGATCCCCTTGGTGTGGTTTAAAAGGATGCATAAGATGATTTCAGACTTCATCTGGACAGCGAGGAAGTCCCAGATAAGTTATAACAAGCTCTCAGCCCCCAAGGAGAAAGGAGGACTCTGCCTCCCACACATCGGGCTATATTACTGGGCTAGTCAGGCGAACAGCTACTTGAGATGGCCTGCACCTGAACTCCCCTCAGTTCCATATTCCTTCACTCCTATATGGCTCAAAATTGAACTTACCCTAATAAAGGTTAATGGGCTATCTCCCAGGGCACTTTTGCATACTAGGTTAAAATCCCTACCTTCCTCACTCAAAGGCAGCCCTATAGCAGTATCAATAACAGTTCATTCACAGTTATGCTCTTTTCTGAAATATAAGCATACATTAGATCCTTCTCAGTCATGGTGGGGGAACCCCAATCTCACTGTCAAGGGCAAACCTCTCCAGCTGAAGTGGATCCCCCAGCTGGGAGATCGTCCACTTAGTTTTTTCACTCGGGAAGACGTCTCATGGTTAAATTCTTCCGAGATTATCCACAAAGACCATATTCCAAATTCTGCTGTTTTCAAAATATTCCAGTTACGGCATCTGATGGTGAAATCTCTTGGCCCTGTCCCTCCCGTCCCCTCAAAATTGTCCTATTGGACAGAACTGATTTCTATGGCAGGCCTACCTCATGCTGTATCTAAGATGTACGGGATACTGCATAACTGGAAATGGCCAGACTGTTTTGGCCCAACCCAATTTTGGGCCTCACTTTTTCCCCAACAGGAAATTGACTGGCCTTCTTTATGGGCGAGTTGTCACAAATATATTAGACACGATAAGCTCCGGTTAATGCAGTTCAAAATCTTGCACAACTACTATTATTCTCCTCAGAAATTGGCTAAGTTGGGACTCCTGTTGTCTGGTACCTGTACTCGCTGCCATCAGGAAGAGGGGAATCTTCTGCACATATTCTGGAAGTGTCCCAGAGTAGCCCCCCTTTGGCATGTGATTCGACAGAGGGTTGATCCTTTACTAGGATTAAATGACCTCTTCACTCCCAAAATTTGTATTTTGGGAGATTTTTCCTCTGTTACAGTTAACAGCAGATAATTTCATATAGCCCTTATAGCTATGTCAGTTAAAAATCTGATTTTGCGTCATTGGAAAGACGCGACCGACATTGCTTATAGTGAATGGTAGCAAGAGTTGTTGGCAAATCTGCATTTGGAAAACATGATAGCTAGCCTACATGATCAATCCCAGAAATTTCAGAAGACCTGGGGCCCTTTGCTGACATTGTATTCCTTACAGGCATCATAGAGGTCTACCATCCTTCTACTTTTCCTCCGGATATCATACCCTGTGTGAAGAAGTGGGGAAAGGGGGGGAGGGGGGAAGAGGAAGAGTTGATCTAATCTCTGTTCGTTGGTCCTGTATCATTTGTATGTATGCTAACTAGATCTTCTCTTCGCAAATGTATAAAAATGAATAAAGTTTTAATGAAAAAAAAATAAACTACATTTTAGAGTTTATCCAAAATGGGTTAGACAAAGGGTTAACTTCAGCATCCTTACAGATGTAGGCAGTGGCTATCAGAGTAATCTGAGGTGAAACAGATGAAAACCTACCAGGGGTGCACCCTTTAGTCCAAATCTTTTTGAAAGCAGCAGCCAATATTAAGCATTGCCCTACACCAAGTGGCTCCATGGCACCTTAACCTGGTGCTGGACACCTTGACTAACACATCATTTGAACCACTGAAGTCTATATCATTGCCAATCCTCACCATGGAAATGGTGTTTTTGGTAGCTATATTGTAGTCCAAGAGGACATGTGAAATCCAGGCCCTATCATGTAGGGAATCTTATATGATATCTTTTCTCGACAGAGTAGTCCTCAGAACTATACCATCTTTTATTCCTAAAGTGGCATCCACATTTCATCTGGCTCAAGAAATTTCAGTTCCTACATTACAACCTGATGAAGAGGATCCCAACAGGGATACACTTACTTGTCTAGACCCAGGACAGGCACTAAAGACCCGTCTTACTTGAACAGCCAGATTCAGGCATTCAGACAGGTTATTCATTATACCTCAAGGACCAAAACAGGGGTTGCCGTCCTCAAAGGCCACAGTAGCACAGTGGCTACAAGGCACTATCACTAGAGCTTACAATGCAGGAGGGAATCCACCCCCATCACAGATGAGGGCATATTCCACTAGAGCAGTAGCCACATCCTGGGCAGAATGCAATTCAGCATCCATAACAGAAATTTGTCAGGCAGCTACTTGGTCATCACACCACACTATACCTTCACCAAATCTTACTGGTTGGATACCAGGCTAACCTGTAGATCAGATTTTGGTTGCAAAGTGCTCCAGGTGGCATTTAATCATATTTCTCCTCCCACCCAATAGAGAATCAATACTGCTGTATAATCACCCATGCGTTGAGACTCTGAGTGCTGTAAAAAGGTGCAATAGATAATGGTAGTTTACTCATTTGGTAAAGGTGATTATAGGAACACCTTTTTACAGCACTCTGTATCCAACCCATTGAGGAGGAAAAGACAATTGAGAGGGTTGTGTGACATAAGTATGTGCCAAGGGATATGATACCTACATTAGACATGATATGATGAATGTGTAAATGCAAGGTGATCACTTGCATACTAAAGGAGTGGGTTACATATCTCATAGTTTAGTGTTCATTAAAGAAATGTGATTTTTTGCAAGACACCTTGTTGAATGGTCTAATACTCAGCAGCACCCCAGGCGGGGCTGTTAGGGTCATTACTGTCAGATTATGTATCATTTTCAGGATTATCTTAAACTCTGGAAGATTTCATACTGAGGATTCTGGGAGCTAGGAGGGAGGAGACCGATCAGATTTCGAATTTGGAATTATTTTGTGCATCAGCCTATGAGGAGACCCCTTGATAACCCATGCATTGAGACTCGGAGTGCTGTAAAAAGGTGCTCTTATAATCACCTTTACCAGGTGAGTAAACTACCATTTTTATCATAGGAATCATAGGAAGTCTACAAGTCAGCAAGCAAATATGCTTTGAGAATCACCATTTTTCAGTGGATGTATCCAAGTCTATCTTTTGGAATCTACTGTCTCTTGGTTTTTCCTTAGTTTTTAAGCCAATACATTCCCATAGATCATTATATGTGCTTTGTGTATTAGATGTAAATCCCCCCTTAATCTTCTATATTCTTTGGAATAGATGTTAGGATTTTCTATTTGATCATAGGTCAATTCCTGCATTCCTTTGACTAGCCTGGTCTTTCTTCTCTGTATACCCTCAGAGCTTTAGATGCTTCCCTTTTTATAAAGGGCCCAAAACTGCCCACAATACTCCAGGTGAGGTCTGACCAAGACAACATACAGGGGCATGATCACCTCTCTGGACCTAATTGATATGTTACGTTCTATGCAGCCCAAGATTGTATTGCATCACTTTGTAATTTCATTACAATGAATGTCAAAGGTCAAACCATTACTGATTTTCTTGCCCATCAAGTAATAACTTGTCCTTTTATTCTTTGTTTCAAAATGTATTACCCTGCATTTTTCTGCATTAAATGCCAGTTTGTTATTGTGGGACCAAATTTCCAGATTTGCCTGTTCCTGCTGGGATTCAATAATGACCTCCTTATTTTCTACTATCACTCTGACTTTTGTATCATCTCCAAATTTACATAATTGGGTGTTTCCACTATATTGCATAGACAATACAAAGATATTAAAGAGTGTTTGTCCCTGCAATTACCCCTTGGCACCCCACTGGACACCCTGCCCCATTTAGGCATTGACCACCTAATTTTCATCCTTTGCTTCCTTTCACTCAACCAGGACACCACCCAGCCTACAGTGTTGTTATTTATATCTAATTTTAATAGTCTGTTTATTAGTTCTGCGTGAGGTACATTATCAAATACCCCGGAGTAGTCAACATAGACCACATCCACTGGAAGGCCACAGTCTAGAGCCCCACTGAGTGGTTCAAAAATGTAAATTAGTCTGACATAATCTTCCCCTTTGAACCCAAGTTATGTATGGTCCTCCAGCTCTCTACATTTTATATGGCCCTCAGTGTCTTCTTTAATAAACTGCTCAAGGATTTTGTCAATCACTGATGTGAGGCTCACCAGTCTGTAGTTCTTATAAACAGATCTGGTGCCTTTCTTGAAAATGGGTATTACAGATGCCTCCCTCCAAGATGACACTAACACCCATTCATCCTATTATTTTTAAAAAATGTTTGTAATGGGACCTGCTATTACCTATGCCATTTCTTTTGGTAGTGTCATGTGCAAACCATTTGGCCCTTAGGATTAATTTTCATTTAAATATTTCTTTATATTTGCAGAATTCTGTTTTTTATGGCCCCATGTGCACTAGGCTAAGCATCACAATCTGATGTATGCTAAACTGGGAAATGTAGTTTTTCCATTTGAGACCCTCATTCTAATCTGATCTTTAAACTAAAAGTATCTCAAGCACATCAATTCCAAAACTGCATTCCATTAACTTATTTGATGTGCCAGACTTGCTTTTTGATTGACAGAACTATGTGACTGCCATTGGATTTCTTGAGTCAGAAAATGCAATGGACCAGGGTGCATTTTTAAAGTTCATAGGAGATATCAAAGGGAAACATAAAATCTCTGAGGAAGGAAATCTATGTTTTTCTTGAAGTTGACACATGTGGAATTTTTCTTTATTTGTATTCTAGATTCTGATTTTTCATTTAGAAATAATTTGCCTCTTCCATTACAAAGATACTTACTGTGGTTTCCACATACAAATAAATTAATTTACTGCTATAGTGTTCAGTCAGCCTTTCCAAACCCAGTCTGTAGCTACAGAGTTAGCATCAAAGGAAATTAATTTGGTTGTACAGTACATGGCTCTTTTCATACTCACTGTATTAAAGAGTACTTTATAGCACATAAAGAGTACCAACTATGCTGGCATTCAAAGCCAGGTCTCTAGGTTGTTTGGTTGCAAATTGGTTTACAGGTAGGAAGCCATGATTGGTGGTGGGTGGTCAGAATTAAGAGCGGAGAGATGTTCTGAGTGGAGTGCCCTATAGATCTGTGCTTGGTCCATTGCTCTTTAACAGTTACACAGTTTAATGTTTAGTAATGACCTAGAATAGAGAGCCAATAGCAGGAGGCTGAAGTTGGCTAAAACACCAAATCAGCAAGAAGAGAGAACACAGCAAGATGAGGCACTATGAGGGAGCTTTCACACATTCAGGTTATGGGTCAAGAAATGAAAGATTGTATTTAATGCAGGAATTCCAAGGTACAGTATGCCCTGCACCTTGGCAAATCTGTGGTGTAGTGTTCCCCATGGTTTGAACACTCATGCAAAGGTGGTACCATAATATTGGCACCCTCTATGCAAGGACTTTTGTGCTCCCATTTTACTTTGACAAACAGTGCCATTGTCAGGGCATGTTAAAACCGCACTGCATGATCATTCAAACCTCAAGGAACACCATACCACATATTGTCAAATTTCTAGGGACTTTTAACCAGAATGCTGCATTTCTCTACTTGTTATACTTTATGCTTCACCCTAATAAATTCATTAATGTAGGTTTCTTTATTTCTTTATTTGTTGAGAAATATATACAACAGCTAACACCTTTAGTGTCCACCTTCCTTACACCCCATCATGAACTCTGCATAGTGCCACTTACTGCACCAGATCTGTAGCTTGCTTTGTAAGTGGACTCAGCTGCTTTGTGATGTGTACTGTTCCAGATCTGTAGCTTCCCTTGCAAGTGGCCATGCAGGCTACTCGTGAATCAGCTGCATCCAGTGGTTAAATTGGAAATACAGTATTTAGGTGGGGGAACTCTCACATCTAGATTTTTCAGGTGGTGGAACAGTCATTTGTAATTGGTGGAGTTCTCCTGTAGTAGTCAATTTAGAAATATGACAGGTGGTGGAACTGTCATACAGTTTTTTAAGAGGTTGTGGAACTGAGTTCCTGCGGGTTCCTGCCCAGTTTAATCCCTGGCTGCTGCATCATCCCAGAATCAGACCTGTAGCAGACTTAGGGAGTGGGCATATGGACCATTCACAAAACAGCTGCATCATTACATACAGGACCCCAAACCTGTAGTTTGCTTTGCGCGTGGCACTGCAATGACATCCAAGTTTCTTTTCATTTTTAGACTGTCACGATGTGGCAACTGTATCCCACACAAACAGTTTGTGAGTCACAAAGGCAGGCTTTTGAGTCACAAAAACAAGCACTGATTTGTAACAGTAAACAGCTTAATTTCATTATTAATTTAAAAACTAGTTTCTTCAAAAAAAAAAACTTATAAGATGCACCTTACAGCACACTACATGAATGCTCCAAATGATTTTTATTTGTCTTTAATGTACAAAGTTTTCTCATATTTTACACAATATTGTAACCACTAATAAATCTGAAACTGGATTTGGTAGTTACAAAATCAGGTTTCCAAGTTATAGAAACAGGCCTTGTTTTTGCAAATTGCAACAGACTAATTTCATTAATGATTAAAAAGACTATTGTTTATTAAAAAAAAATAAACTGGGGCCAGATATTCAAAATTTTCCCCTGTGGGCAAAGTGACTGCGCCTTGTTTGCCCAGGGTTTGCATCCATGTGCAATATTCAAAGGAAGCTTTTGCATGTGCTAATATGGTTTAGTGCACACACAAAAAAAATATGCAATTGGCAAAGAGAGGGGTGGGGACAAGAATACCAGCACAGTACAGTATTCAATGTATTTGTACTGCACAAAGGAGATTAGAAAAGACCACTTTGCGCAGCATCAATACCACTAATAAAAACATTGACTTACTCTGTAAACCCTAGCAGCCACCGAAGCCACTGCATCCAACAACCAAATTGTGGTTGGGAGAGCACACCCACCCCCCCTGGCGTCTAGTGGCACACCCGTCCACCGATCACCATTCCTGGTAAAGTGAAAAATGTCCCTGGTGTTCAGTGGCTCCCCACCCACCCTCTGAGCACCAACGCCATAGATGAAAATTAATTCCCTGGTGCTTAGTGATTCCCTTGCCCTCTGATCATCAGCACCAGTGTAAATTGAAAGCATCCCTGATACCTAGTTGTCCCCCCACCCTGCAATCACCAGCCCTGGTGTAAAGGAAAGCATCTGTTGTGCCTAGTGGTCCCCCCAATAATGAATCACTGGCCCCTTATATGAAACATCATTCCCTGACATGAGTGGTCCCCTCAGTCTCCAATCACTACCCCAGTATATGAAAACTTATTACCTGGCACTAGTGGTCCTCCCACCCTCTGATCACTGGCCTTGTATATGAAACATCATTCCATGGCACCAGTGGACCACCCCACCCACTTATATTTGTTCCGTATATGAAACATCATTCCCTGGTGCTAGTGGTCCTCCCCTGACTGCCACCCTCCCATATATGAAAACTGATTCCCTGGCACTAGTGGTCCTCCCAACCACCAGTCACATATCCTGTATATGAAAATTCATTCCTTGACATCTAGTGGCCCCCCTCTGCACTGCAGGCACTGACAAACCCACACTGCCACCCCCCCTTACCTTAAGGCCTGGTGCCACAGATCCCATATGGTGACTGGTACAGCCCTCCTGTTATCTCCTTGACCAGCCACAATAGGGAAAGACAGGGAGCGTGTGTCCATTGTACTGTACAGTGCATGCATACTCTACATTGTACAGGGAGCTCAGCCTGTCTACTGTACAGGGATCATGCAGCCTGTGTACTGTACAGGTAGTGCACCACCTGTACAGTACACAGGCTGCATGCTCACTGTACAGTACACAGTACACACTCCCTGTACAATACAGTGGGTGCATGCCCAGTACAGTACATAGGATGTGTGCTCCCTGTCTTTCCATATGGTGGTCAGCTGAGGAGTTAAGAGGAGGACTGTGTTGGTCATCATATGTGATACACGACACTGGCACTTAAGGTAAGGGGGGTTGGCAGTGTGGCTTTGTCAGTGCCCACAGTGCAGGGGGTCACTAGGCACCAGGGAATGAATTTTCATATATTTGGCCAGCAATCAAAGGTGAGGGGACCACTAGCACTAGGGAATGATTTTTTATATATGGGATTGGTGATTGGATGCTGGGGATCACTAGTGCCAGGGAATGATGTTTCATATATGAGGCCGGTGACTGGTGAGTAGGGGAACAACTAGGCACCAGGGGTGCTTCCAATTACACCAGGACTGATGATTGGAGGGTGGGGGCACCACTAAACACCAGGGAAAAGATGACTGTTCTATCAGCTGGTGATCAGAGGGTGGGGGTGCCACTAGACAAGAGGGAATACATGCTTTTTATGGGAGTTGGCAATCAGGGCATGGCAGAACCAGTTGCAGGTGTGGAAACTTGCCACCATTTCCCATGCAGATGTTCCCATAATGGCCATGTAAATGGCCCCTTAGCATCTTGGCATGCCCAATAGGCATATTTGCATGGTGGGGTCTGAATATCACACCAAGAGCTACCAGGACTATTGGATCTGGTGCTGTTGTTCTCTGCACTGGCAGAATCCATGTCGGAGCAGTGCTACTTGACTTAGCACTGCACTGACATGCCCATATAATCAGCTGGATCGTGCAAGTGTGCTATCTGACTAACTATAGCATCTTCAGGGTCATGGGCACTGGTCAAGCATAGTGCAAAATGTTGCTGCTTTTGAAGGGTGTGACACTGTCTGTCCAATGCAGAGTGGTCTACAAGGAGCGAGACAGTGCCACACCAGTCATCAGCCAGGCTGATTGTGATACCATTTTGCCTTGATGCGTAAAAACTTTGTCTTCTTGAAAAGAAAAAGCCAAACCAATCATACGGTCTTTTTTTCCTATCATCTGCAGGACACCATGCAGCAAACAGCTTTTCAGTGTCCTGATCAGCCTGGCTGATGTCACCTCCCCTTCCCCTCACCACCCCACTGATCCCTTGAGATTTCAAAATTTTAGGCTCTGCAAGCTTCACAATGTTGTATGGCTGTGCATGGAAACAAAACAAACTTGTGGCTCTAACAACTGTCTGCAGTAAATGTGCAACTTAACAAAAACAAACCAATGGCTCAAACAACTGTCTGCAGTAAATATGCATGTTATTTATGTATTTATTTATTGCTCATGCTAAATTGTACATGGTTTAAAGCTGTTCTACATGGGCAAACAGTAACCATCCATGGCAGCAGCCCTTTAACTTTCACAGGCAGCACTTTCCAGGTCAAGAATAAATAATGGTGCAGCCCCTTTTCATACCCAGCAGCATCTCCTACCTCATGTGAAACAGTCCTGGTAAGTGCCTCTCATAATCTGAAATCTTCCCCTGTCAAAGAGAGCCCATCCCCTCCATACAGCAGCAGCAGCCACTGCTGGACTTACCCTTCCATTTCAGCCTCTGAGTCAACACAGTCATCCTCGGTGATGCTGGGCTTCTTCTCCATGTCCCTGCTGTCTCAAACTCTCTTTTAGCAGCTGCCTGCCTGTCAGCCCTCCCAGGACTTAGAGCCACACGTGTCTCATGCTGCCATCACTTTCATCTCACCACCCCGTTCAACTCTAGCTCACTCTATCTCAGGCAGACGATCTCTAAGCTGTGGGGGTGGTGCCCGGCTTGAGCTGGGACCTCACAGATGGGGGAGAATGGAGGGGGAAAGATTTTTTATTGTGACTTTTTGCCACTTATCCCTGGTGTCTAGTGGTAACCCCCACCCTCCAATGTCCCAAAATCATTGATGGCAGTGGTATCCCCCCACCTTCAGGGTCCCTATTATTTTTATTAATTCTCCCTGAAAAGAAGCAAAAAAATGTCTCTCAATGTCTTTTGCCATAATTTCAGCTGTAAAAAAAAAGTCCACCACCAATCATGCCCACACCTCCCTCTCAACCACCCACTGTGCACCCACCTCCCCACACCCCCATGATGTCCCCACAGACTGACACTCCCCTATGGAGGTCACAGTTTTGGAAGTTGCTCCACTGATCGAAGACATGTCTTGCTGCTGGAACTGGAGACTGCAATATGAACTAAGGTAGATACGCTTCAATGTATTCAATGGGGGGGTTCAACGTTTGGCGATAACTTAGCCGTTTTTCATCATTTTGACCCCAAATTTTCAACATGGTGTTTTGGGGACTGCACCTCATGAAGAATATGACTGTCATTAAGCAACTCCTGCCATAAAGATGATTTTGTGGTCGGTTGGTGAATATTTTTACAAAGGGAGAAGATCCAGCCCAGCCAATCTCGGTACAAAAGAAATGTCAATAAGTGGGTAGGAACCTGAACCAATTAAGTGCGATACTACAGAATACTACAAATTGGTTACAATAAGACCCGCTCACCCAAACTAGTATATCAAGGTTCAAATTTTTACTTATGTTCAATTGATACAGTAAATGTACAGTACAAAGCAAATGTTTTGGAACCTATCCGTCGTTGGTGCTGTTATTGTGCTGTAACTGTATCCCTTATTCACTTTCTTTGCTTATGCCACCACTTAAATAAAGATTTGAACCTTGTTATACTAGTTTGAGTGAGTGGGTCTTATTGTAACCAATTTGCAGTATTCTAAAATATTTTTACCCCAGATGTTGTATATGGAGTTGTTATTACCCCACCAAATGTATGTCACAGCTGTCAGTTTTCACATCCTGGCTGAAATATGTTTTCACAGAAATGGCGTTGCAGATGAGTAGAATTATGTTTCAGCATGGATTTGAACATTTTTTTCAGAGGATACATTGGGTTGGGTAATAAGATGGCTATGCTGACAAATTAAATGTGGCATTAGGGTTTCTAACCCTAACATCCTTCCCCCACCCTGCACAGATGAAGAGGCATTGGGGATGGCACTGGGGTTATCAGCCCTAATGCTCACCCCATTCCATTACAAAGTAAGCTGGGTGGGCACAGCATAAGAGAACGGGGTGAGCGTTAGGACTGATGACCCCAATGCCACACCCCAATGCCACTATAGTCCTGGCCCACCTGGTACAATAGCAATACCAACTGTGAACTTGTGGCATTAACAAATGCTTGTTTAATATCAGGCCCCTGAAGAAAAACTTTTCATCCAACTCTTTCAACCACAAACATTTCGAACTACAACTCTAAGATTTATTTTCTTGTTTCTGATGTGCAAAGTGGTATCTTCTTTTACCTACTTTCATGGCCACTAAGACAACAAAAATGAAAGTCTGATCTCAAAAAAATGGATTTTGCTTCAGGAAAATAGAAAATCATTGTAATCCTAATGATGCTGCTGCCAGTGTTGCCTGGCCATAGTATCAATCCCAGCCTCATCATTTCACTGAGGCAGAAAAAAAAAACAAAATTATCTCCTTGTTGCCACCATGTTTCTCCCAAAGAATCCCAGCAGTCCAATCATGTAGCTAAAAATCCAAAGAGGTCTTTTGCAGTGTAAGTGTAATTTACCGATGACCCCACAAATTTACTGAGAGGAGGCTACAGTCTATGTGACAGAAAGATCCATCAGGATCTATGTACTCAGACACTGGAAACCAGTTTTCTTTCTGATCATTTAAAGCATGAACTTGACATCTTTCAAACAGTCACATCAATTCCCAATTCCTCCTCAAGTCACACGTGCCATAAACTGCATCAAGGGATAGTCAGGCATGAGCGGTGGGATAAAATGGTTTGATTATTTATTTATTCATTCATTTATTTTATTTAAATCTGGCAACCAGGTTAGGCACACTGAGCCGAGGATCATTTCTAGATGTGACCCTAGGGAGGGGGAAGTGGAGTAGACAGAGGGTCATAAAATTACTGAACAAACAGAAATGCAAAATGTGGATGATTATTAGTTAGAGTCCTAGTAAATGGTCAGATAACAGCTTACCAAAATTGTTATTGTTGGTCTTCTTTTGACAGTATATTGTTCTTCAGCATCCGACTTTAGTAATCATGATTAGTTCTCCTTAAATATCCCCACTCTCTATCTTTATTATTTATTTATTTATTACATTTTGATGACTGGGTAGACCCACTGGCAATAAAACTACCTTCTGCAGGGGTGATCCAGAATTAATTACATGAAAACAGGGAGTCAGTAGACAATATAAATCATAACAATGACATAGACATAATCATAGGCTTACAGAGTTAGTAAACATTGGTCCATTTACAACAGATAGTAAACATACTGACAAGACTTAGGATATAGAGCAGTGGGCACAGTAATACAGACAAGGTTGATAGTAGTCAGTGATTACAAATGCCCAGACTGTGCATGAGGAAAAAGGTCTTAAACCCTTTCTTGAAGACTCCTAGCTAAAAACAATTTGGAGGTTAACAGGGAGAGCATTCCACAGAGAAGGAGCAGAGGAAGCAAAGGACATTTTGCTTGTACTGTACCTTGACCTCAGTATCTCAAGAGAGGTACAACTGGAGGACCTGAGCATTCTTCTTGGAGGATTAATTGCCAACACATCACAATGGCTAGTGGGGGGGGTAGCACCTTTGTTTAGTTTGAATGATAGATACATAAGAAGATAGTTGAAGCTCCGTTCAAAGGAGGGCCAATTTAAGGAGCAGAGGTCATCACAGTGGTGTTCCCTAGTTGGGGCACGCAAAGCAAACCAGCCGATTTAAATGTAAAGAAATTTTAGCTTGTTTGCCTCTGAGCACCTTAGGGTCTGCAGTACTAGGGCACCATACAACAGTATAGGGAGCAGCATACTGTTAGCAATAACTTGACTTGAATCCTTGTATATATGACTACTTAGACAGTAAAGAAGCTTGATTTTCTGGTGCAGGGACTTCAAGATATAGTTTACATGGGTTTAAAAGTGACTTCCTAGTCTACGAAGACTCTTAGATATTTAACAGAGTCAACCACCTCAACTTGAGCTCTAGTGGATGAGGTAATAGTTAACAAATGCTGTCTATTGGTACGTATGTGCCCCTGACCAAACAGGATTGCTTTGATTTTCTTTGTATTCACTAGCTTGTTACTAGCAACCATTTTTGTAATTCCCTCAAGTCTCCAGAAAGCTGACAGTTGCTTTAGGCAACATTGACTGAGCATCTATACAGTACAACATCATCTGTGTACAATGGTAAGTTAGCCCCACCACAGTTATCTAGCATATTGTTAATAAGAAATGGAAAACAGCATAGGACCTAAAATGGAGCCTTGAGGAACACCATCCATTATGGGTCTCTGCAAAGACTTGGCACACTTCCACTTAACCAGTTGGGACCAGATAGTGAGAGAACACTGGCAGGTAGACTGTCAAAACCTAGCTGCTCTAATTTGGCTAGGAGGAGACTGTGGTTCACCATATCAAAGACCTTTGTGAGCTCTGAGAAGACAGCATTTGTTGACTGTCCTTTTTCCATAGCCCCCAGTATATCGGTAGACAATCTAACCAATGTGGTGTCTGTCCCATGATGTTTCCTAAAGCCATGTTGCCTGTCTGTCAGGAGGTGATGTTGTTCAAGATAGTCATGTGTCTGGTTGAAGAGTAGTCTTACCAGTATTTTGGATAAGAAACTGAGTAGGGAGATGGGACTGCAGTTTTCTACTGGCTCCTTGGGACCCCCTTTGCACATAGGTACTACTAGGGCCACATTCCAGGGCCACATTCCAGCTTGCAATTTATTTTTATGTAACATTTCACATAGACTATCACAAAATGCTTTACATGATATTCATAAGAAATTCTGTAAATTTAAACAATGAACGTGAAACTAAAAGTAGTAGACGAAGTAGATAATATAACATTAAAAAATAAAATGTAAACATAGTTCAAAGTAATAAATTACTGTAATACTAGTTATTTTTATGCAAACTAACTTTGGCACAAGCACACATCTAGCCATAACTACACAAATTTAATGTAGTTCTAAGTAATTATTGCAGCATTAACTATGATGGAAAAAAATGCTAATATTGCCAATTAGTGCAAATTTATGTTCACGCTCATATGTACAGTACTTTAGTGAAACTAGTTATACTTATCTGACAGTGAAATTTGCAAGTATTGCAGAATATAAACTATTATATTTTGTGCTTTTATCAGTATTACATATAGTACCTCAATTCCTCAAGCATTCCATAGATAGTTCACCATAGGATTGATGAAGTTATGGAAACTCGTATGACAATAATAGTTTATTATATACGTTAGTCAAATATTTTCCTCACATTGGAATACAGAAATATATGGAACGATATACTTAGTTGTGGCTGAGTGATTCAGTTCACATTGCTTCCAGGATTAACTTACAGTATGTCTCATATATTGGAATTATTTATAATAATGCCTTAACAGCTTTTTTACTACTATGTTTTTTGTACATTGTTATTAATTATTACAAATTCTTCATTAAAATTCAATGGGCCAATGCAATCAGAGTATTGTTATGCATGTGCAACTGTGATAACTGTTTTACAGTTTACACTCTTTATTCCATGGAGAATTACCACCCTGTAGGGATACCAAAGGCAATGAACCCTCGAAGAGGATTCCACCCCTAGAGGTGCAGTGTGAAAGATTCCCTTGGTTAAAGGTACCTTAGGAAGGAGCCCCCAAAATAATATTAAGCAGTAAACATTGACTACAAGGTTGAGAAGCAGACTGACAGCAACAAGACTGCTGAAGAAAGACAAATAAGATGTGCAGGTTGTCAGGAATGCACTGATTAAAATGGATTGCACTGATGACTTAGGGGCTTTCTAAGGAGAGAGGAAAAGGTGAGTTGGGCCACCAATCATCTCCATCCAAAACGGAGCCTACCTAAGAAAACTAGTACCTTGTAATAGGTTGAACAGGGCTGTCAACTCCTCCTTAAGCTCCCTTAGTATCTTAGGATGTACCCAGTACAGCCCCATTGCATTGTCCACTTTTAGTTTTGCTAGTTCCTCGAGGACTATCTGCTCTGTAAAAGGACTAGTGTTCACCTCCCTTCCTTTAATGTCCCTTTTCCCTGTCTGTGGCCTGTCACCTTCCCCTTCCTTCATTAATACTGAACAAAAGTATTTGTTCAATATGTCTACTTTTTTCCTGGTCCTCTACCACACAAACCTCTCATCCTTTTAGCTTTACTATCCCTCCCTTGTTCTTCCTCTTTTTGCTTCTATACCTAAAGAATGTTTTAACACCCTTTTTTACTGACTTGGCAATATTATCTTCTGTGCCTTCACTCTCCTAACTGCTTTCCTGCCTCCCTTTGTTGCTCCTGATAACCCTCCCTACTCTCTTCCTTCTGTGTTAACATGTACCTTCTAAATGCCAGCTTCTTTGCCTTTATTTTCTCTGCTACATCCTTAGAGAACCATAACGGCCTCTTTTTTCTCTTGCCCTTTTTAACCTGCCTGATAATAAAGATTTGTTACCTTCTCTATGCCCTCCTTTATTTTTGACCACTGTTCCTCTACTCCACCCAGTTTCCCTATCCCTGTTAGGGCTTTCCTGAGGCATTCTCCCATTTTCTTAAAATTAGCCCTCCTGAAGTCCAGGACCCTCATTTTAGTGTGGTTTGATTCTGGCCCAGTTCTTATATTGAACCATGCCATACAATGGTCACTGGTCCCCAAGGAGCTACTCACTGTGACTTCAGCAGCACTTTCCCTGTTTGACAGTACCTGGTCCAGTTTCACCACCCCACCCCCCACAAGTGGCTTCCTTAACTAGTTGCCTGAGGAACACCTCCTGCAGGGAGTCTAGGATGTTCCATCTTGTAACTGTTGCTGCAGCTGGAAGCCTCCAATCCACATCCGGTAGATACATCTCCCTTGTTTGCCATCCTTTGGGTTTCTTCCATCATGTCCTTCTCTCTTTTTTTTTTTTTGCCATTCAAAGTTTATTAGGATTATGCAATACAGAGAAAGAATCCACAATTTACAAGTATTCTGAAAACATATACATGATAGTCTGGCAGAAACCTCCCCTTCCCCCAACCCACCCTTTCTTACCCTCCCTAACCCCATGCACAGAGCACATATTGTTACACAATTGATTATAAATAAGGCACCTATCTCATATCTTGTATGTAATAAAGGGTATGTAAGGGGCCCCAAACTTTTGTAAATCGGTTTAACCTGTTACGGAGGCTCGCTATAGCAGTCTCTGTTCTTAAATTTGCCAATAGTTCCTGGAGCCACTTATTGTAGGTAATGTCCTCACTGTCTTTCCAATGTCTCAGCACTAGCTTTTTAACAGACAGCAATATTAAAGTGATGTGATGTGATACTTGCGGTTAAGGACTGAGACCCCTGTAAAATCTTCTAAAAGGCAAATTTCTGCTGTAAATAAATCATTCAGACTTAATGAGAGCCCAAAGGAAGGCTACTTTTGGGCAATACCAGAAAATGTGGAACAGAGTGCCCTCATTTTGCATCCATCGGATACATGAAGAAGAGGGAATTATACCAAATTTGGCCAGTTTTTATGAAGAGTAATAAAAATTGTGAAGAATGTGAAATTGCATTAGATGGAGCCTATCCTGGATCACACATTTGTGGCAATTAAGCCACAAGGTGGGCCACTTCATGGTTAAATCAGGGAAGCAAGTGGACCAATATGCAGCTGGGCCAAAGCAGTCTGGATAAATCCAATCAAATAGAGAACTATACATTTTGGACACTGCTTTTGGGAGCCCTGCTAAGGGGCTCAACTCCAAATGAAAAGATATATTAGCTGGTTGTGGAGGGGTCATCCCTAACACCTTCAATAGGAGATGTCTGATTTGTAAAACTTTGAAAATCATAGAGTTCGGGATACTGAATTTTGCCATAATGTCCAAGGAGGACAACCATGTTCCATCTTCTTTTACAAATAGAGTAAGTGGGCAAGTTCCTAGATGAGGCAACCATTGTGTGGAGAGCACCTTGTTATCTATCTTAAAATTGGGGTTACCCCATATAGTCTGTGCAGGTCCTGGATGTGACTATATTTAAGGAATGAACAAAGCTGAGAATGCACCTCTATAGAGGTGGCTATGGGGGAATTTTGTAATGGTGGTGGTAGAGCTTTTATTTGTGTATACAAAAGCATGGAGTGGGAGAGATTATGGGATTTTAATAAATTAAGCTCAATTGTAAGCCATACTGGAGTGAAAGGAGTCGAAGACATAGCGCTTGTCACTAAATTCCATTGAAGGTATTTCTTAGTGTGACTGGCCCAGTAGTAAAGACCAATATGTGGAAGGCGTAGACCCCCTCTGGTCTTTGGGACTGCTAGTTTATAGAAGGCCAATCTCGTCTTCTTACCAGAACAGATGAAGTCAGTGATAAAACTGTGGATTTTTTTGAACCAGGAAAGGGGAAGCCAAATGTTCAATAAATTAAGAGGGTAAAAGAGACGGGAAAGATATTCATCTTTTTTTTTTTTTTTTTTAACTTTGTTTATCTTCCTAACACCCCGGGCATCCTTCAGGAGTGCTCACATGGATCTCCACCCTACTCCCAACCTGAACCCCTGCATTCCCCTGGCCTCTCCTCCCCCGAACGACTGCAGGCTGATCCGACCCCCGGTACCATCTCTGGGGCTGATTCCGCTCCCCCTCGGTGACTACCTCCTAAGTATGAGGGGCGTACCTGCAAGTTGTCAGGTCCTCCAGAGAGAGAGAGAGAGAGATCCTGGGTGCATCTGGGCCAGTGTTTGTGATGCGGGAGGTTCCACTGGGGCCACCGTCATCTCCTGACATGCAGGAGGTATTTTTCTTTTGCTTTTTCTGTCCCTTCCCCCCACGGATCCCAGCCAGCAAGGCTACGGAATGCCATGGCTCCACACCCCCCAGGCATTCCACTGTGCCGCTACACCTGTGGCCCTCCAGCCACTGCCGCAGGTCACTCCTAGAGTGAGCACATTCCCACCCCAACCCCGGGAAGTGAGAACAGTCGGCAGATGCTCAATCTCTTTCCCCGCCCGCTGACCCCCAGTGGCCCTGGCTCACTCCCAAACCCAGGTCGTCGGTGTGTTGTGAGGTGTGGCATCCAGCACCTCAACCCACAGTGCCACCAGGCCAGCTTAAGATATTCATCTTAACCAGATTGATTTTCCCCCAAAGGGAAACTGGGAGAACGGAGCACCATTTGAGATCCTGGGTAATCGTGTGCATGAGAGAGTCTAAGTTAAGTTTTTCGAAAATGCAATGGATTTCTTGTGAGGTTAATTCCAATTTATTTCAAGGAATCTGACTTCCAAGAAAGGCCTAAGGTTAAGACATCATTTTTTAGAAGTTTGTGGTTAAGGGGAAATACTACTGTTTTACCAATATTCAAGCTATAATTAGAAACAGAGCTAAACTCATGGATAATGTCTAGCATAGGTGGGATAGATGTGACTGGGCAAGATACTTGGAGGAGAAGGTCATCTGCATAAGCTGATACTTTGATTTTGTGACCTTGGATAGTGATTCCTTGGATTTCCAGCCACGCGGTCAGTCTACGTATGAGAGGTTCCAAGTAGAGACTAAAAAGTAGGGGTGACAGGGGACAACCTTGTCTTGTACCAGATTAAAGGAGAAATAACTCAGAAATAACCCCCATTCCCTGATACTTGGGTGGTCGGGGACTTATATAGTACATGTATCCACTTCTGAAATTCCAAGAGAAAATGAAAAGCTTTAAGGGTTTGAAAAAGAAAATTCCAGTTGACTTTATCAGAGGCCTTCTCGGCATCCAGGGAAACCAGAGTTGCAGGAAAAGTAGCATCCCTGGTTGCTGAGAAGACATGAGCCAGAGTGTGCAAATGGTTTGCGGAGGATCTGCCCTTCATAAATCCTACTTGTTCTGGACCTATCAGATCTGGAAGAACCATACTAATGTGGTCTGCTAACAATTTTGTAAGGATTTGGTGAGGATTTTGATATCTTGATTAAGGAGGGAGATTGGCCTATAGCTTGTCACTAGTTCAGGGCTTTTATCAGGCTTGGACAAAAGAACTATCAAGGCTTCAAACAAAGATTTGTCAGAGTTTAGTCCTGACAGAATATGGTGATACGGGGGTAGGAGTAAGGGGATTAACTGATTGTCAAACTGTTTACAAAAATTAGAGGAGAAGCCATCCTGCCCAGGGGTCTTATCTGTGGGGAGGTCTTTAATAACATTGGCCAGTTCTGCTTGTGAGATAGGGGATAGCAAAGACTGTTGTTGTGCCTCTGAAAGGGAGGGCAGGTGAGAATTTGTTAAATATTTATCCAGATGATGATCAGGTAGCGTATGAGACATTGGCCCATATAACTGTTTATAGTAAGCACTGAATTAGGTGATAATGTCCTCTAGGGAGGTCTTTAAGGAACCGTCCTGCAGGGAGCGGATTGCTATAACTAATCTGGAGGATTCCTGTTGTTTTATTCTTAATGCCAACAATCAACCTGCCTTTTTCCCCTGATCTGTATATGATGCTTTAGCTTTTAGAATTGCAAATTCTGCCTTCACTCTCAGCAGTTCCAGGTATGCCTCTTTAAGGATAACTAAATTCTGTCTGAATGATTCAGGAGAAAGTGGGGTAAGTTTAGTTTCCAGGTCCTGAATTTGAGCTAGTATAGTCAATAATTGCTTATTTCTTTCTGGTTGGAAGCCAGGCCAATCAGAATACCTTGTAAATAAGCTTTCAGCGCACACCACTCTACATCTGGTCAATTGGTAGAGTTTTGATTGATATTAGTAAACTGAGTGATACGATCTGAAACATACTTGGTAACTCCAGGGTCCTTTAAAAGCTGGTTATTAATTTTCCAACGTCCTCCAGTTTTGGGTAATGTGAAAAGAGAAAATTGACAGGTGACCAGAGAGTGGTCTTATGGGGGGGCCTGGGTGAATAGGTGAGTCCATTACCCTGGGAGAAAAGACTGAGAAATAAGTAGATAGTCTATCCAAGATGATGTCCTGTGTACCTGCTAGGTAAATGTGTATTCCCTGTCGGTGGGGTGTAGGACATGCCAAATATCACACACGCCTACTTGATCCATTAGTTCCCTAAATGCCCTTTGGGCAGGGGAAAGCCCTTTATGAGATGATTCCGATCGAGCCATTATTGGATCAAAAGCTAAATTTAAATTCCCCCTGATAATTGTTGGGATTGAAAGAAAAGGAGACAATACATTGATTAATTTCATGAAGAACCCTGGAGTATCCATGTTTGGACCATATATACTTCCCAATGGTACCTCCATAGTATGTATTGTACCCCTAACAAATAAGAATCTGCCCTGAGGGTCATTGATAATTTGAACTGGAGGAAACGGGACTGTTCTTGCCACTAATATCATAACCCCACTACTCTGAGTAGTACCGTCAGCTGAAAAAGTTTGCCCTATCTGTTATCTCCTCATTTTTATAGCCTCGGAATCCAATAAGTGGGATTCTTGTATAAATATGATTTCCGCTTTTAGTAGGCTCAAATGTTTCAAAACCTTGTATTGCTTAAGTTTTTTTCTAGCCCCTTTAATGTTCCAAGTAGCCAGCATCCTATCTTTAGCCATTTGACTTCCATTGAGGACAGAGACATTTTTCATTTAGTGTAGTACTTATGCCTAACCATGGTACCCTATTTTGTTCAGTCTCTGTGCCCTTCACCCTTCCCCCTCACTCTAACATTAAACCCATATTTTACCTGAAACCTCAAACACCACAATAGCTGTGACTTACACCTTGAAATAACAAAATCATCCTACTCTCCCCTACCTCCCTTGCTGGTGTGAACTTCACTCTGCTTTACACCAGCTTACTGCTCCCTCCCTCCCTCCCTCCAGCCACCTTTATAGTGTCCTACTGCTTACTAATATAATGGAAATGCCCAAACTGAGAAAAGGGTCTTCCCTGAGATAAACTTATATAACCTTTACTATGAACCACCCCTTTTGAATCCTACTTTCCCCATAACTACCTTGAAGGGGTGTTCTAATACTATGCTCTTACTATACCTTAGGAGCTAAAATGGCTATATCAATAACTTATAAAATGGGTAGAACATGATAATTATAAACCTTAATTTATTTATTTTTATTTATTTTTTGTTGACCGTGTAAGTGCACTAGACAAATCTTGCCTATTTTCAGGCACGGCCCATGGGAGGGGGATACAGATGAATGCCAACTGACTTTGAACCAGATTAAGCTGTTGGTGGTATTTATAGTGAATGAGGGAAATTTGGCCAGGACACCAGGGAAATTCCCCTACTCTTTTCGATAAGTGCCATGGGACCTTTAACATCCAACTGAACTACCACCAATCCAGGCAGATAGGACCTTGGTTTAACGTCTCGTCCGAAAGACGGCACATCAGAAGTGCAGCACCCCTTTCATGCCGCACTACAGTGTCAGTACTGGGATATTAATCCAAGTGCCAGATGTGGGAACTGAACCCACAGCCCTCTGATCTCCCAGCCTCAGAGGCAAGTGTGCTACCTACTGAGCCACTGACACTGCAAGGCAGTGATAGAATTAGTAACACCTCTTATCTATTATCTATTGCAAAAAAATACTATCCCATAAACTGCTGGTATGTGTCCAGAACTAAAACATAACAAGCATGGACTTATGCTAAACATATAACCTACATTTCTAGCAAGGCTAACCCCTTACAACCTTGTGCTAAGGGAAACTACTTCATACCATCTAACAAAAAATGCAGGTATTAATATTAGTCCCACTCTTTAAAATAAGAATTTCAAGCCAGCCATGTAAAGATCAAACCAGTTCTATGCTTCCAGCTAGCAGACGGCACCCAAAAAAGAAAAGGAACAGTCTTATTGATTTTATTGTCTCAAGCGCGGGTGACTAACTCCCTCTGGTGATGGCTTGAAGTAATTACCATTGCTGGACGTGCTCACAAAAAATGTCTCTCAGTCTTGCGCACAGTCAAGGAGCCCATTCTAAGCTCTTTCTGAAACAGGGTATTTCCATCAGGTTGTTTCCACCAAGTGTTGTAATTTCTGATCTCCAAAATTTCTGATGAGTTTGTGGTTTGCCAGTCAGTTCCTTCTGCATATCTTGCCTCGACAATGAAGTTAACAAGTTCTTGAAGGCGAACTTCAGACGAGCCTGGTAAACTGCTCAGGAGGTTGTGAAAGAGTATTATTCTGTCATACCATGCATCAGTTAATGAATGTTTCACTTATTCAAAGACTTCTGTAACCCCCAGTCTGTGCCAATTCAAGTATTCTGGAAAAGATCAGGGAGGGCTACCTTTAGCCCAGACAGGACTGCTTCTGGGGCTTCATGCAACAGCCAGTTTCCAGCTTCGTGAGCCTGGAGCCTTGCAGGGTAGTTCATGCGGAATTTGATTCCCGCAGCAATTAGTTTTGAGACCAGAGGGTGGAAAGTTTTACGTCTTTACCTGATCGTAGCTGGTAAGTCTTGCGTCACTCTAATTTTAATTCCTTCCTAGGCAACCTCCTGCAGTTCCTTTAGTTTTGAGAGGAAATGTTGCCATTCCAAGAAGTTAAGGAAGCGGAAAATAAGCGGGTGTGGTGGTGCTCCTGGTTGTGGGATCAGACGGAGAGCCCGATGTGCCCTTTTAATCACATACTTAGGCCCAAATGGGGAAGGGCCTGCAATCTTCTCAACAAATTTTTGAATGAAGAGCACAGCATCAAGTCCTTCTTCATGCTCTGGCAAACCTATGAGGACTGTATTGTTTCTACAACTGCGGCCCTCAAGGTCTTCGATTTTTAATTCCATTTTGCCAACTTTTTGCCTCGTCGCAATCATCTCTGGATCTACCTTTTCTACCCTCTTTTCTAGCAAACAGATGTGAGCCTCGCTGTCCGACGTTCGCACAGAGATGTCTTCCATAGCTTGCGACATTGATTTAAGTTCCACAGTAATCAAGCGGAGCTCATCCCAAAATGGCTTAAACTCCTCCAAGAATCTACTAACTGTAAGCAGTTCTTGTTCCGGCTAGAGGTTGGCCAGTCCTGTAGATCTGCAGTACTGGCAGCCCTAGGTTTCTTTGAGGCCTTCTCTGGCATAACCAGGGGTGTATGCTTCGGGGATTTTTTCTCATTTCTACCTCCATGAAGCAGTAGCCATGAATCAGATAGAAGCAGTAGGCTGGTAAGTTTTTCCCAATATGAGTAACTGAGAAACTGTGGTTAAATTACTGATAAAAATTAACTTTGAAAGGAATAGGAGGCTGGTGCGATGAAGTGGAGCTGCTACCAGGCATTCTGCATCACATGGTCTCCATCATATCCTTCTCCACCTCCACCTCTGTACTGGAGGTCTCTTACCTGAACTATGTACTGTATATTATTGTTCATACTTATGTACTCTCCCAGGTTTTACTTGTACATAGGCAGCTACTTACTGTACCTAGTGTACCCTACTCAGTAAACAAAAAACAAATAAATAAATTATAAAATTAACAACTTCAAATGTAGAATCCCTCCTCTAGTAAAATTATAGATTTCATTCCATTTTGAAATTAGTTTGTCTGACCTTGTAGGCAGAGGTGCCATTTGTGGGTAGTCACTGGTTATAGTTAAGTCCCTCGTGATTTCCTTGCAGCCCCTAAGAAACACTTGAACAAGGTTTCTCCAAATGTGGTAGAAAGGAAAGATGTGCAATCCCTGTGATTCTGCTGACATGGGGATTTGCAGCCCTATGATTTTGATGAAATTACACTGCTGCTATGTCTAAAGTTTGACCAAAATCAGCTGCAAAAAAAGATACTTTGATGAGTTCAATTGGGTTTTCAGTTCTCCAGCTTTAGGGTGTTATTAAGGAAATATGATATTTTATATTTCCATTAGAATTTGATTTATCTACCATATAGGAAAGTCTTGTCATATTCTTATCCTTGTAACTGCTCTTTCATATTTTCAGGTGTACCCCACTAGATATATATGCACAAAACCCATGGCATAAATGTACAGTAAGTGTTTCAATATACTAAAAAAATCAAAGCTCATTCTTAAAAGGAAAATGGCAAAAATAAGAGCCCCCTGTCAAGTCACAAGCCACTGCTTAGGTTATGCCAATTAGCATTGCTTACTAATAGCAGTGGTTGGTGAAACTCGGGTTCATGATCCTAAGATGTCTGTGGGGAAGACTTTGAATTGGAACATACTGTACAATGAAGTACCAAAAATAAGTAAAGAAGTATATTTCAAGATGGTGAAAAAATTCCTGTAATGCCTAAAATTCTTATTCAGGGAATACATATTGGCTGGGTCAGGGCTGTCATTTGCAAAGTTTTCATCTATAGTTTTCTCAGCTAAGGTATGAAAGAAAATTGCACTAAATTGCAAACAGTATGACTATAAACATTTTTTTGGAATCTCTACTGAAAATGGATTAAGTAGGCTAACCAAGCATCCTGCAGATGAGGATGCATTAATGGAACACTGCCTGTTCTTCCTGATGTGTTGTTGGTCCTCCATTTAGAACATAGCTAGTAGCATGAATGTAAGAGAGTGATACATCACATTCAAATGTAGTAGATACTAGCTCCACCTATGTGAAATGTGTTGGTCAAATCTGTTTGAAATCCTACCCTATGGCTGGCTATTGCCCATAGAGCCACATACACTTTTTGCTCAGCAACTCTATAACAGCAAAATACATTTTATGAATGCTTTACAGATTAAAGATCCTTTACGTGAGGATGTGCTGATTCATTTTTGGTGTAAACTCACTGCTTCATATCTGGTTGGTCACTTGACCATCATGACCTTTGATAAGTTCTTGTTGCCATGATTTCTCTAAATGGCAGAATCCATTTTGTTCCAATGTGAATGAATAAGCAACAATACATAATGGAGTGTAGGCAGTTGTACCACCACTGGACCCCCCAGAGGTACAGTGGACACAAGGCCACAGGTCAGCTGCCAACTCCCCTTCAGGAATTGCAGTGGCGGCACAACTGCCAACACACCCAGATGGTCTTATTGAATTTACAAAATGGGATTCTAGGTACATTTTATAAAATGCAAAAAAAATAAAGTTTTAAAAGTCAGACAGTTATAAGATGTTTGCAATAGTAAGGCAAAATAGTCCCCTCACCCATTTAGCTATGAGGGTGTGAAAAGATTTTAAGGGCCCAATTTCAAAAGGGACTTCTAGATGCAAGGTACCTGTGCCAAATGGGTATGATGCAAGTGACAACTTGCATCAAAGGTTGCAGCTGTCCCCATTTTTGAATGCAGGCTGTGTCAAAATTGGGATACCTTGTGCAGAAGCCACCCACACCAAACTTGCAGCAAAAGCACCCTTGCGCCAGGTCACAAAGGGGCTTGTACCATGGTGGGGCTGCACCATTCCATTTTTTGTAATTTTGCAAGCCACACTGTGAACACAACAGGGAGCTCTGCTTAGACCAACCAGAAGGTAGTCTAAGGGCCATGCACCACTGTCGGACACTGTGGCAATTGGAGAAGGGGGCCCGCCAGGAGTGAGCTGAGGCCAAAAGAAGCACAGGGGTGCCTTAGAGGGCATTGAGACTACGGCAGAAATGATAGGGTGGTGAGGTGGCACCACATGGGCATTTCACTGGCAATGGCAGACAGCTGATCAGACCTCATAGTGGTGGGCTGACACAGATGTACCATGACATGGCTCAGGTTGGCACAGCCTGGCACCTGTCCCATAGGTGCCATGATCCCACATCATGTAGGTGGGAAGCAATGGCTGCAGCTAGAGGGTTTCCAGTAGTGGAGGAGAATGTTATTGGAGTACCAAAGCAGTCCCCTGGTACCCAGCCACCCACGCTGTGGCAGGCTATGTTCCTCCTACATGATGTAGAATTTTGCCACCAAAGGGGTAGGTTCCATGACTGTGCCCACCTGGAGCCACATCATGGTCCATCCATGCCAACTGCCAACTAAGAGGTCTGATCCACCATCTGCCATTGACAATGGCAACCCCACAGCATGCCACCTCAGCACCCTGTTATTGCCACCATGGTCTCAACGCCATCTGATGCATCCCTGAGCTCCTTTTGTCCCTAGTCTATCCCCTCTTGGCAGGCATATTCACCATGTCCATCCACCCTTGCAGCCCCTCTCCTGTTGCACCGGGTGGGGGTCAGATCCCTTCATCCAGCTTCGCAGGCATGCCACATGTTTGGCACAAGTTTGCAGCTGCAGCAACTTTTGCATCTTTGGTGCAGGGATCCCTACTTTTGTAAAATTGGGCACAGGGTTCCCGATGCACCAAACGTTTACTGCAGCCCTGGAGCAATGCAACCTGTATCTTCCTACAGGCTGTTTTAAAATTGGGCCCTAAATGTTCTTGTTTGCTTTCCTCACCCCACACCACACACACACACACACACACACACACACACACACACTTTTACCATTTATTTAACACTTAGTGCCAGAAATGCCAAGATTGTGGTTTGAAGGTCCAAATAAGAAAACTGCCTTTTTTATTGAGCATGAAGTGAGATGTGTTCCAGCTAAAGATAGCAGGTAATTGTTCAGTTATAAACTCTGATGATTTGGTGATTGGAGAGTGTTGGTGCAATTCAAATTATAATTGTGTGATGGTGCAAAATTAAATAATTTTGGAAAGGACAGAATAAATGCAACCAAGTTATCAATCATTTTAGACAAAGCCCTCCATCTGTAGTATACTGTATGTAAGACAGGGTAGATAACTGCTCTGTCACTGTTTACAAACATTGCTGAAATGCTTGTGAATATGAATGTTTTCAGTTGAAACGTGGCTTGCTTGCTCATGAAGCCTGATACTGGGGACTCAGCTGTGCTAAGGAGAAGTACCTGAACACAACAGTGTAGGTAGGGCAGGGTGATTTGTGGTGAAAGGTGACTGGCAGAGTTGTCATCAGAGTGGGTGTGTGAGAGCATGTGGGTGGGTAGGCAAAAGCATGTGGAGAGATTAAGAAGCATTCAATTGAATAAATAACTTTTGCTTCTGTGTCATTACAGTACTTCTACCTTTTTAGTGGAATAGTGGTTGGGATGAATAATGAAGTGAGATAAAAGTCTAGTGGTGAACAAATTTACTGACTGAGTGAGATACGAAGGGGTGGGGGACAGGGACAGCCATAATGAGCTGCTACACTGATTTTAAAGATTATTCAATGAATAATATAAAATGAAGGAGGGAAACAAATGAAAACTACTGAACTACTGTAAGCAACAATTTTTGTAGGCTGTAAGGTAAGTTGTAAACCTGTAAACAAGCTACACAAGTCGGTAGGCATGCATATTTTGATAGGCAGTGCTCTGTTTTATAGGGCAAAAATCCACAAACCAAACCACTGCCTAAGACTCCAACGGAGTGACAATTGCAATTTAAATAAGTCAATCATAAATAAATGATCAAATATTATTAAAAACATAAATAGCAAGTCAGTGCCTTTAACCAAGAATAGCAAACTGCCAGAAAAGTACTGTAAATAATGATGCGGTACTTATTCAGTCAATTAGTGCAGCACAAATATTCTTTTTAAAACACAGTATTGCAGATGTAATTAGCCATGACGTTAAAGTCACTTGCCTAAAAATGGACCATCTGCAATGATCCAATATAGTCCTTTTTTGATATAATCCAAATAGCAGTACTAGGCAAGTGTTCTTGATTTTCAAAAGTGTTCACCTTATTAGGTCATATATGCTTAACCACCCAGCTCCCATTTTACCTTCCTCCGAATTAATGATGTAATGCCTATTGATCAGCGGTATTAATTTTTGATTCCTACATAAGTATGAGTCACATGTACATAACTAGAAGGGATAGTGAGGATAGGGAGGATGGCAGAGGGAGACTGCACAGAAAAGGACCAAGAAAAAGAAGACATCCTGAACAGGTACTTCTTTGCAGTCTTCACTGTGGAGGGAGGGGATGGACCACCAGTGATCAACAGGAACAAAGGCGGAGAGAGGCAGACTCAAGTTCAGTTTCAGAGGAAAAGTCCTGAAGATACTTGCAGCTCTGAAAGTGGACAAGGTATGGAACTAGAAGGGATACACCCAAGGGTACTTAAAGTACTCATGGAGGTATTGGCTGCCCTACTGACAGCCTTTTTCAACGGCTTACTGGAATCAAGCAAGGTTTCAGTTGACTGGAGGAGCACAGATGTGGTACCTCTACATAAGGGTGGCAGGAGGGAAGAGGCAAGTAATTATAGGCCTGTGAGCCTCACCTCAGTTGTGGGGAAATTAATGGAAACACTATTTAAGAAAAGGTTGGTAGAGTATCTTGAATCCAGTGGGCTGCAAGACCAAAAGCAGCATGGATGTGTGGGGGTGAGGGGATCATGTCAAACATATCTGATTGAGTTCTTTGACTGGGTGAGCAGGGAAATAAATCAGTGGAGGTCAGAGGACATGATCTGTCTCGACTTCGATGAGGCCTTCGACACTCTGCTGCACAAGAAACTGATTAAGAAATTGAGCAGCCTAGGATCTAAAGTAGTGAATTGGGTTAGAAACTGGTTAATGGATAGGCAACAGAGGGTGGTAGTTAATGGCACTCACTCTTATGATGGGAGTGTGACCATCGGGGAGCTGGAGATGCTCAGTACTGGGACCGGTCCTTTTCAGTGTCTTCATAAGTGACATTGCCTAAGAACTGGAAAGAAATGTGTGCTTTTTTGTAGATGAAACCAAAGTCTGAAATAGGGTGGACAATAAGGAAGGTGTTAAAAGAATGCTTAAGGATATTGGGAAACTTGGAGAGTGGTCAAGAGCATGGCAGTTGGGCTTCAGTGCAGAAAAGTGCAAAATCATGCACCTAGGGCATTGGAACACAAGAACTGGGTATAGGATGGGGGGAGGCACTGTCAGAGACTAAGCAAGAAAGGAAGGAACCTTATGGTTATCATATCTGATGACCTCAAAGTGGAGGGGCAGTGTGATAAGGCAGTGGGTAGGGACATTGGGATGCTAGAATGCAGAGGGAGAGGTATCTCCAGCAGGAGGAGAGAGAAGGTGTTACCACTATATTGCTCACTGGTGAGACCCCACCTGGAGTATTGTGTCCAGTTCTGGAGGCTTCACTCCAGAAAGGACATACATAGGATGGAGGAAGTCTAGACAAGGGCAACTAAAATGGTGCAGGGGATATATCAAAAGCCCTATGAGGAGAGACTGAGGGATCTCAACTTATACACTCTGGAAACAGGAGAGGGACAGGGGGCATGATAGAGATTTACAAGTACCTAACAGGGGTGAACAGGGTAGAGGAGGGGAGTCTGTCAAATGAGGAAGGGTGCCAGAATCAGACGGCATGCGATGAAGCTGAAGTTGGGGGGGGGGAGTTTACAAGGATGTGAGGAAGCACTACTTCACTGAAATAGACCACCAGAGGAAGTGGTGAGGCAAAAACAGTAGGGAGCTTCAGACATGCATGGGGTAAACATAGGGCAATATTAATGAGTTGGCAAGGAGGAGGGAGGGTTGCTGGAGACCAGCTAGGATCTATAGAAACAAACTTGGCAGGGACCATCTGAGCAGACTGGGTGGGCCAATGTGTCCTTTTCTGCCAACAAATTCTATTTTTCTACATTTATTTAACAGGGATATAGAAAAAAGTTCATCTGAGCTTATTAAAATAGAAATTTGTTCCCACATGTAGTCACTATATTAGCCTTACATTTCTTGTTATGCTGACTCTATTAAAAACAGTTTATATAGCAGCAATTAATCTTGTGTCCTTATTGCAACAGCACAACTCTGTGCACTACTGATTGACCCCATCACTCATTTTAACTCCATATATAAAGACCATTATGATCAAAACAAACACAGTATACTTTTTAACATTTCCAAGTCACCACCATATAAAGCTTTTGTAAAGCTGAAGTTATTGTGGTGCAAATGATGGTGGACGAAAAGAAATTGTACTGAAAAAAAAATTAGAAATATGTCAAAAAGCACAGTCTTAAATTCATTGGAGACAGTTTTAGTGTTATAAAATAGATAGTTCAATCAGTTGATTGAAGTGCTCATAACATGGGGTTTGACAAAATAAATAAAATTATATACAATGTGTGACTGCAGTCAGACATGAGCTGGCCACAGCATGCTGAAGCTTACTATAGGGAACTGTTTTCAAGGTCGAATGCCGCCTACTTATTTAAAAATTGCTGCAGTAACACAATATCAGGGCTTGCAGAATTAATAATCTTGAGCCAGGGTTTCTCTTCTTTTGCGCTTTTAATTGTAGATTTCCACCAGTACACCCAAGCACCATGGTCAAACTTTGTTACAAGCTACTTTCTAGCTAAGCTTTCTGTTGTTACAATGATGCCTTCATTAAAAAAATGTCAAATACTAAAACATTTTTTTTACCGCACATCATGACCCTCACAGGTGTTGTTTTGCAAATCCTATCCGAAATGTTATTTTGTGTATTATATTGGTGCAGTAGTGCCACTATAGTTAGGGTAGAGATGGGGGTTCTATGTTAAACCTCAGACTCCACAACTGTTAAATGAATTTGCATGAAATTCTACAAGCACAGTCTCCAGGGGTAGATCTCTTGACATGCCAAGTTTTGTTCTGGTTGAATGTGCATATTCTGAGATGTGGATAGCAAAAATAGTTTTAAAATCAGTGCTTTTTGCTGTTTTTTTTTATTTTTGTCACCGCCTAGCACAGAGACAAAGAATTTTGATCTGAAATGGTTATTGTAGAAAGGGTTTAGCCCACAGATGTGCCTTTCACTGGTTTGGTGAAAAAAAATAGTAATCCATTGCAAAGTTATAACATTTTTAAATTTTGGTTCTGAGCATGCTCAGTATGGTCTTTTGGATAGCTACTTGGAACAAGAAAATAATTAGGTCCATACAAAAAGGATCCCATTGTTTTGTATGGGGGCCACCCTTTTTTGTGAGGAAAAGATCCTTTTTCATTTGACCGCCATCTTGTTTCCATTTTTTTCAAACAACAATTTTCAACAACCCACAAAAATGACATCCTGGACAGACACCAACACATGTGGCTTCTGCATTTAGCTGTTGGTAAAAGAAACCCAAATTTGTTTTTGTTTTTACATTTTAAAAGCTTTTTTCATGACTCTCTTCTGTTTTTTCATATGACCACATGACAAAAGAATTCGACAATACAAAAAAAGATGGATCCCTTCATGCGAAAAAAACAAATCTGGAAAAAACTACGTCTAAATTATTTTTTCATAATAGGACATCCTTTTTCACATGAACCAAAAAAGCTCATGAGAAAGGATCTCTTCATGTGATTTTTTATTGTTATGAAGGGATCCTTTTTTGCATGCTTTTTTGTTCATATGAAAATGGATGCACTCATATGAAAAAGACATTTAAACATAGTTGTTTCCGATTCTTTTTTCACATGAAGGCATCCTTTTATGTATGGGTTTTTCATTTCATACCAAAAAGGATTCTGTCACATGAAAAAAGATTTTTGACTTAGTTTTTTTCCCCACAGTTGAACTTCAAGTCATAACTCCCTCAATATTTGGAGTTAAGTGACAAGCTGTATATCACAACAAAGGTCTTAATGAGTACTACAAGAATAGTACATAATCCCCCTGCCCCATGAAATTTAGGACCCACATAAAAAAAAAAACATAAAATTTAAACAATGAAAATTCTCATAGGATAACATTGGAATTTTAACAAGCCATAACTCCCTCAATATTTGGATTTAAGGGATAATCTATATATCAAAAGAAAGTTCTTAATCAGTACTATAAGAATAGCACATATTCCCCACTAAACAGTTAGGGGCAATATAAAAGAAATAAAAGATGACAATTCCTATAAGATAACATTGGAACTTCAACAAGCCATAACTCCCTCAATATTTGGACTTAAGTGACAATGTACAGTACATATCAAAACAGAGATTGTTATGGCTACTACAAGAATAATACATATTTCCCTCTAAACACTTAGGTTCAATATAAACAAAATAAAATCTAGAAAGGCAAACTCTTACAGGATAACATTGGAACTTTAGCAAGCCATAACTCCTTCAGTATTCATACTTCAGGGACAATCTGTAAATCAAAACAAAGGTATTAATGAGTAATACAAGAATAACACATGTTTCCCCCTAAACATTTAGGGGCAATATAAAAAAATATAAAAAATGCTAACTCCCATAGGATAACACTGAAACTTCAACAAGCCATAAAGCCCTCAATATTTGGACTTAAAGGATAATCGATATATCAAAACAAAGGTCTAAATGAATACTACAAGAATAACACATATCCCACTCTAAATATTTAGGAGCAATAAAAAGAAAATTCCCATAGGAGAACATTAGAACTTCAACAAGTCACAACTGAGGCATTTACTCTTTCTCACCTCTGTTTGTATGTGTTCCCTAAATATGCACACCACACTCCTGTGAGATTGTTACAAGTAAATATTTGTGCTGCCATTGGGCTGTGCATTGAGAAAGAGTAATGTGCTTGGGGACAGATCAGGCTCCAGTTGTCCCAGTCAGTGGTGCAGCTGGTTAGTGCAATCAGGACAGTATTACTGGCAGTCTAGGTTCAAGTCCCAGCTGAGGCACTTACGTCTTTCTCACCTCTATTTGTATGTGTTCCATCAAAACAAAGGTCTTAATGAATACTAAAAGAATAACACATACCCCCAACACACTGGAAACAGGAATCTCAGGATGGAATATTGCATGGCAGAAGATATCCTGGATACTACTACTAAGGAATGGGGACTAAAGTTAATCATGAGTGACAATCTTAAACAAGCTAGCCAATGTAATAAGGCCTACAGTGAGGCAAACAATTCCTAGTTAAACAATATCCCCTTCCTAAAGTGAGGCAACCAGTATGTTGGAGTGTATTGGGAGGTTATTTTATAGCAGGAAAAAGGAGGTATTGCTATTTATTTATAGATCGTCGGTATGGCCACATCTGGAGTACTGTACTCAGTTTTGAAGCTCTCACATAAGAAAAACAAAGTCAGGATGGAGATGGTGCAGCATAGAGTAAAAAATAAATGATTCATAGCTTGCAGGAGAGATCCTGTAAGGATCGGTTTAGGGCACTGAGCATGTACTTGCTGGAAGCCAAAGCAGAGAAGGGCATTAGGATATAGACCTTCAATTTCCTGAAAGGAATAAACAAGGTGAACTGTGAGGAGCTATTTAACATGAATAGCTAATCTAGAACACAACAACATGAGTGGGAGCTAGTGAGAGAGAAATTCAGGAGGGACGTGAGGAAGTTATTTTTTACAGAGAGAGTGGTTAAGCCATGGAACAGCCTCCAAACTGAAGTGGTGGGTTCCAAGACCATTATCAACTTCAAACATGTTTGGAGCAAGGCAGGAAGTGTGGAGTGGTGTAGCGTGTGCATAAACCCCATAAAGACACTAGGTCTCAGGGGTAGGACAGGGTATTAAGTGCAGACTAGAGGGACTAATGGTCTTTTTCTACCAACATCATCTATGTTACTACATTTCCTGTATTAGATAGGTGAGGCTGGGGAAACTTGATGGCCAGCAGGGCCTCTCTGCCAATCACATCTTTGTGTCTATGTTTCCACTTATCAACATCCAGAAATAGCCATGGACGATTGGCTGAACTATTTTTTTATAGGAATGAAAATGTTTGCCAGTCCCAAGGGTAAAATTCACCACTCAGGTAAAAAATACCAAAGGCTCTTTGACACCCACCTGGAAACTCATCAGAACAGCACCAAAGCTGTGCAGAAGGAGTGCTGGTTTTGCAGTTTAATGATGGCAGACACTAAAACCCCCATCTGACAAGATGACAAAAAGGAGACCTTGCAAGCCCTGCACTATCAACTAAGGCACCCAGGAAAGACCAACAGGTAAGACCTGGATAAGATAGGTGATGGGGCTGGGGTCACAGCCACAAGAAGGCTGGTTGGTCCATCGGAATGAACAGAAACCGTAGTTAAAGAAAGCATGGCACACATCAACAGAGCAGTCCCCCTCCTTCTGCTGCACTGCAGTGCCAGCATTTGGGGTATACACACTTCCTATTCTAGGAGGAGCCAGATGAGCTATCAATTGAACCAGTACCCTTTGAGTTACAGGGAGTGTATATCTCTATTGACTATTTTGATTTATGGTGACAAGTTTCAGACCAGAGCAAATCCACCAAAATGGCACTTAATAATGGTGGACAGAAAAGACTGGTACAGTGCAGGAGATTTTAAATTGGGACATGCTTATGTAAGTGTAGATGCAGGAAAATACACCTGCCCTGGCCATGTACAAGAGGATAAAATGGGCAGTTTTAAGAGTTCATAAGAAGGGATGGGAGAAACAGTCCTTTCTTGTATGGTGAGAAATGTGAAGACAGTGCAGTGAGTTTCTTGAGGCAAGCTGTGATGCTATAGGCCTCATAGAGACATGGTGGAATGAGCAAATAGGCTGGTTTTCAGTATAGATCGATAAGTCTAATAAGAAGGGATAGCTAGGGTCAGAGGAGGGAGCAGCTGGCTTATGTCAAGAAAATGTTTGAAGCATGCAGCAAAGAGTGAGTGAGGTGGGATGTGAAACCCATAGAAAACTTGTGGTTAGAACTATAGTAGGTCCGCAGCAGACAAAATGATACTTCCAGAAATATGTTACAGACCACTAGATAATACAGCAGAGCATGACTTGGAATTGACAGATGAAATTAAAAGGGAAAAAACAGGGAACAACTATGGGACTCTTGTTTCTACTGGAGGATTTAAACCTACCTGATATTAACTGGGCAGTGAAACATGCCCAAGGGGAAGCAGGGATGACTTTATTGTTAGTTATGAAGAACGGATTCCTTCTTTAACATTCCAGGCACATGACAAGAGGTGAGAAGGTTCATGATCTGCTGTTGAGTAATAGAGCTGATGGTTACAGCAGTAAGGGTTGGAGAGTCAGTGAGTAGCTATAATAACTTTGAATTCAGGTTATAGGGAGAATTTACTTCATGACAAATAAGCTTCAAAGGGACACTGTCAACCCCTTTGGCATCAGATTGTACCTAGTTTAAAACAAACTCTAGCAACAGCCAATACGACTGCGAAATAATGGTATTATGGGCAGAGAGAAATGTATAAAAAAGACAGCATGAGAAACATAGACTTTGATGGCAGATAAGGACCGCTTGGTCCACCTAGTCTGCCCATTTCCCTGCCTACTGGATAAGCTGCATCCTAGTTATCCAACAGCCTATTTCTTCATACCCCCCCACAAGAATTGCCTTATGTCTGTCCCATGCATTCTTGAATTCTCCCACAGTTTTAGACCCCACAACCTCCTCAGGAAGGCCGTTCCATGCATCCACCACTCTTTCTGTGAAAAAATACTTTCTCACATTGCCCCGAGCCATCCCCCTTCTATCTTTAAATTGTGTCCCCTTGTTCTTGCACATCTCTTTTTCTGAAAGATGCTACCCTCTTGGACTTTGTTGATTCCACTGAGGTACTTAAAAGTTTCTATCATGTCCCCCTTCTCCCTCCTTTCCTCAAGGGTATATATATTAAGCTCCTTTAGTCTCTCCTCTTAAGGCTTCTCTTGCAGACCCTGCACCATTTTAGTTGCCCTCCTCTGGACTGCCTCCATCCTGTCTATGTCCTTGCAGAGATGCGGTCTCCAGAACTGGACACAGTACTCCAGATGGGGTCTCACCAACTGTCGGTACAGAGGGATAACAACTTCCTGTTTTCTGCTGCTTATGCCTCTCCCTATACATCCCAGTATACCCCTAGCCCTCCCTACTGCCTTCTCACATTGCTTACCAAACTTAAGGTAATCTGATATGATTACCCCCAGGTCCCGTTCCATTTTTGTTATTGTTACTACCTCCCCCCCACTGTGTACTCTTCCCCTGGGTTTATGTTTCCCGGCTGCATTATTTTGCAGTTCTTTGCATTGAATCCAAGCTGCCATACTTCTGACCATTCCTCCAACTTTGACAAGTCCCTTCTCATCCTTTCCACACACCCTTGTGTATCAGCCCTGTTGCAGATCTTTATGTCATCTGCAAAGAGGCATACTTTTCCTTCCAGTCCCTCTCCAATGTCACTTATGAAGACATTGAAATGACTGGACCCAGTACTGAACCCTGCGGTACCCCAATAGTAACCCCCCCTTTCTTCAGAGTGGACTCCATTTACTATTCCTTCTGTATCCTGTTGTCCAGCCAATTTTTTTGTTTGTTTGTTTAACCAGGAGAGACACACTAAGCTGAAAGCTTGTTTACAGGTGTGACCTGGGAGCACAAGGAAGTTAAGTGACTTGCTCAGGATCAGACAGTATGCACCTAGGCAGCTGTGGGATTTAAACTCAGGTCTACATATCTGCAGCTCGCAGCCTTAACCCACTGCACTATACTGCTTCCTATATTTGTTTTACCCAGGCTACCACCCTGGGACCCACTCCCAGGCTGGCTAATTTGTTTATTAATCTTTTATGTGGGACTGTGTCAAATGCCTTGCTAAAGTCTAGGTAGGCCATGTCCACAGCCCCTCCCTGGTCTGCTACTTTGGCCACCCAGTCAAAAAAATCGATTGGATTCATCTGACATGACCTTCCCGCTGTGAATTCATGCTGCCTTGGGTCCTGTGCCCCACTTGCCTCCAGGTGCTCAACAGTTCTTTCCTTCAGAAGAGATTCCATCATTTTCCCTACTACAGAGGTCAAACGTGCAGGTCTGAACTTTCCTGTCTCTGTCTTGCTCCCACTTTTGCGAAGGGGAATCACATCCGCCCTCCTCCAGCCATCAGGTACCACACTATCCTCCCATGATTTGTTAAAAAGGGTAGCAAGTGGTGTCACTAGTTCTCCCCTTAATTCTTTCAGAATTCTGGGATGACCCCTGTCAGGCCCCATTGCTTTGTACACCTTCAGTTTTAGGAGTTCTTTCAGAACCCTTTCTTCTGTGAAAGGACTGGGATCGACTCCCCTATCCAGAATGCTTCTGTTAATTGGATTAGGTACCCCCCCTCCTGTGAATACTGAGCAGAAATATTCATTCAGTATCCCTGCTTTTTCACTGTCCCTCTCTGCCCACCCACCGTCCATTCTGTTCAGCCTCACTATCCCTCCCTCCCTTTGTCTTTCTACACTCCCTAATGTACCTATAAAAGGTTTTATCCCCCTTCATAACTGAGTTGGCTGTCTTTTTCTTAGTTTGGGCCTTTACTATTCTGACTGCCTTTCCTGCTTCCTTCTGCCTTAACTGGTACAGTTCTCTGTCCTGCTCCTTCTGTGTTTCCTTATACTTCCCAAATACTATCTTTTTCTCCCTAAGCTTCCCCACCACCTCTTTTGAGAACCATAGTGCCTTTTTTTTTCATTTTGATTTGTTTATTTGCTTCACACAAAGGCTTGTTGCCTCTGTGATGGCAGTTTTGATGTTTCTTCATTGTTGCTCCACCCTGCCTTCTTGCCTGTTTGCTAGTGCTTTTCTAAAGCACTCTCCCATTTTTCCAAAGTCAGTCCTCCTGAAGTCCAGTACCCTCACTTTTGTATGGCTTGACTCTGCAGCTGACTTTATCATGAACCACACTGTTTGGTGGTCACTTGTTCCCAGATGGCTACCCATTTCTAGATCTGAGATCCTCTCACTGTCTCCATTTGAGAGTACGAGGTCTAAGATTGCTCCCTCCTGAGTGGGTTTTAACGCTAGCAGTCTGGGGCATGCCTCTAGTAGGGCATCGAGAATAGCCCTGCTCTTTCATGTGGCTGCAGCAAAGGTGCTCCAGTTAACATCTAGCATATTCAGGTCCCCCATCAATAGTATCTCCCCTTTCTCTGTCATCCTAAGGATGAATCATTGAGAATGAAATAATACAATTTTATTATGAAAAAGCTGAGTAATGCTGGAAGAGATATCAAAATATTATTGTTGATATAAATAGTTTTGTACATGTTATAGGAGTGGATATAGCTATATATGTACATTCATAGAAGTTTGGGTCAGTGTGGTGAATAGCACTGACAATTATTTTATGTACTTTTTCACCTGTACTAGTAAGATATACACAGAAAGTACTAAGACAAATAGAGATGGCTGTTTTTTTTTTTGTTTGTGTTTATTGTTTTTTACAGTTATTCAAGTTTGTAGAAGTAGTGAGATTTCGACTTGCAATATCCCAGTTCCCATGTCGATGCACTAATCACACTGTCTTAGCATTATCTTTACACTCTGAAGAGAGCACTACAATTATAAACACTTGTTATCAATCTATATGGTAACTATAGAAAACAGTTAACTTTATATTCACATACAGGAGCAACATGTCCTTAAAACAGGCCTTAGAACCCACCTCTTGGAAATCACTAAATGTGAATGCTAATTCGGCCTGACCTCTCTCCTCCCTCCCCCCCTTGTACTGACACTGGGGCCTCCTAGACCCGACGAATCACCCTCCCTCTAAGCTCAGTCTAGGGGTCACATATATGTCTACTAATGCTCTAACCGGATAAATAAGTCTCTTCTATCAAGTCAGTAATGTAATCAATAAATAATTTATGTGTACATAAAATTGGTTCTTTTTGTCATGTACTGTCTTATGTCTCTCCACCCGCTGTAACCACCGTGGAGCCATTGTATAAATAATGTCTGAACTAAAATCTGTATATAATTCCTTGTTCCATCTGTCTTCCCTGTTCTTGTTCTCCCTCCACCCTCTGTAACCGACGTGGAGCCTTTGCAAAAGAGTCTGTGACTCAAAGGTTTGTAATTCTGAATATGCAGTAATAAATAAATAAAATAAAAATAAAATAAAAAACATGTCAGAAGAAAGGAGCAATAGACATTTACATTTATTTTTAACTACATAAGCAATACAGTATCAGTAAATGTCAGGGAAACAGGTTAATTACTCCAGATATCCCAATTGAGATCTTATGCTGTTGAGGTTCCTTCTAGAACTTGGTGGCAGAAGCAAAAGAAGGTCAGTGGACTTGCTGAAGGTCATAAAGGTATTTTTTCAGCCTCATGTGTATATTTTACACTGCGTTCCATTCAGATCACTAGTCCACATTGCTACTGCTTTGGTCTTTACATTTCTTAACAATGACAATAAAAACTGCAAGCAGTCATAACTAAAGTAGTACTGCATATTTGTTATTTTTTTCAGCTAAATCAGTGTTTCAGGCAGTACTGTAAGCACTCTCCTTTTTTTCATTCCTGTATCAATATATTTTGTAAAACATTTTAATCCAGGAACATATCTAGAAATGCTGGAGGGGTGGGCTTGATGCATGGGGGGAAGGTCCCACTGTATTTTCTATGACAGACATTATATTTCCTATGTACTTAAAGAAACAGCATCCGTGTCTCAGCCTCTCCCTGCATATAATACAGTAACAATAAATGTCAAGGAAACAGGTTAATTACAGTGGATAGCCCAAATGAGATCTGATGTTTTTGGAGTTCCTACTAAAATTTGGTGACAGAAGCACAGGAAGGTCAACAGACTTGCTAAAGGTCACAGTGGCATTTTTTCAACCTAGTTCCATATTTTACACAGTGTTCCATTCAAATCACTAGTCCACATTGCTGCTGTTTTTCTTTTCTTTATTTTATTCTTTATTTAGAGTCTAGGATTACAAGTACCTTTGAGCTAAGGCTCTTTTACAAAGTTCCATGTCAATTGAGGTACAATACAAACATTACATAGAGTTCAGTAACAATGCAGAAATGGTGCACATACATTTTTAAGCAGCTGAAATACATTACATTGAGGGAAAGTTAGTACTGGGGGCAGGGCAGCCAGAGGTAACTGAGGCTTGGAATGGACACAAAAAGAGTGGTGCAGCCGTGGTCATTTGTCAGGCCTTGGTCTTTACATTTCTTAATAATAACAATAAAAATTAAAAGCAGTCAAACAAAGCAGTACTGTGTATTAGTATGTTTTTTTCAGCTGAACCAGTGTTTCAGTAGGTACTGTAGGCACTCTATTTTTCTGATCCCTGCAACACTACATATATTTTTTTTGTTGTTGCTTGGTCCCCCCGTAAGCTCAGCCCAGCTCCATCCACCATCCCCCATGTCCAGGCTTACCCCCCTGCATGGGGCCGCTGGATAGGCACCCCCACAATGGACACTGGGTAGATGAGACCCTGCTTACCCCCTGGATTGGGACCACATGAGTGGGACTCTCCCAGCAGACATGGGTAGGCAGCGGGTATGGCGGCAAAGCCAGCATCATGTGTGAATGCTGGTGTTTTTTTTCTTTACTGCAAGGATCCCAGCGGTGGGGCCATGCAATGATGACCAGCATTCACCCCCCCCCCGATGTGTGGGGCTGGCCATGGTGGTATCTTCAGCCTGCACCAGAGGACCCCAATATGCAAGACACTCAACCCCCCTCCCCCCAGAGAAGGAAAGCAGTCTCTGGGATGCTCAATCCTCCCTCCAGACAGCCCTCTGACTCCCAAGTCCATCTCCGAACTTGGGATGTTGGCACCGGAAGCAGATGCCTTGCCGCTGCACCTGCAGACTGGCTATACATCGTTATATTTTGTAAAACATTTTAATCCAGGGACAGATATAGAAATGATGGTGGGGGGGCTGGATGCATTGGTGGGACCCACTGGATGTTCTATGACCAACATATTATATTGCCCATCTACTTAAAGAAATGGCATCCCTGTCTCAGCCTCTCTCTTGCATTCTTATATTACACTCCAGTTAAATAAAATGAACTTGAAATACCTAAAGTGGGCAATACTGTTAAGGTGAAGACACACCAGACTTTTCAGCATTACCCTGGTTACTGTATCTGACAGGCAGTGAGCACTGGATATTCCTTGACTCTTTTCATGCAGATTTCATTTAGTTATATCAACCCTAGACATGTATCCCTCCATACAGCATAGGCATAGGGCACACCTTACCCCTGTAGCCCTAATGGTCACTGTCCAAAGCCCTGTAGTCTCCATTATTGACTATGGCCTCATTATATATGGCTCTGCCTCTTCAACTGACATCAGATGCATTTCCACCTCCCTAAACAAAGCCTGTCATCTTATAACTGGTGCCCATCGCCTTACCCACACCTGCGACCTATACGCCCAAACTGACTGGCTACAACTATCTAACCATCTAAAATACCAAACCTGCATCATGGCAAAGAAGATTACCTTGGGCCTTGCCCTCCCTGGTGTCCAAGCCCTCCTCAGCCCAAGAAGTAACCCCCACCATACCAGGGGATCTGGTTCACAACTCCTGTTGATTCCTTGATGCCAAACATTCGAGGGTTAGTGTTCATTTGCCTACAGGGCCCCAAGCTGGCTGAATAGCCTCAACAGTGAGATCTCCTCCATTCCCAAGTGTGGCCTCTTCAAATCAAGACTCCACCTTGCATTGTCTGCCTCCAATACCTATGACTGCCTCATCTAGCCAGCCCTCCCAGCTATCCTATCAGTGCTGACTCAGCACCCCTTCTAGCACTTTGTCCCCTCTTTTTTCCCCTTGTCTCTTCTCCTCCCCCTCCTTCCCCTTCCTCCTCACCCTCCCTCACTCACCCTCTCCTCCTACCCCACAACCTGCAATTCTTTATGTGCTGTGACAATGCCTTTGGCAGCTCATACCTCCCTGTGTCCTACTCATGTGTTTTATTGCTGTTGTACACCCTAAACTGCCCTTGACCAGTCTTCTCCAAAGTGTATGCATTTCTCTCTGTAACTGACTATTAACCTGTTCTACCTGTTTATCCTGCCTATAATTCCTTGCCTTGATGTATTACCATGCAATGTTATAGATTGTTGTACTGTCCTCAAACTGACATGGAACCTTTGTAAAAGAGCCTCGGTTCAAAGGTACTTGTAATCCTAGACTTAAACCAATAAAAATAATTAAAATACAGCAACTAACTTGTACAACTGCAGAAACAATAAAAGAGTAAGAAGAAAGTATTACAGATAAGCAATGGTGGTGGTTACTGTTGCTTGACTCTGCTCCTTGTTGTGCAGAGGGTCCTACACTATCTAGCATCAACTAATAAAGATCATTTGAATATGTATGACATACAGAAACAATAAATGTCAAGGGACCAGTTTATTTACATCTGAATGCCCAATTGAGATCTTATTTTGTTGGGGCTCCTTTTAGAACTTGGTGACAGAACCATAGGGAGGTCAGGGAACTTGTTAAAGGTCACAGTGACATTTTTTTTAATCTACTGTCATATCTTACACAGTGCTGTGTTCAAATCACTAGTTCACATTGCTTCTGTTTTGGTCTTCACACTTCTGAAAAATGGCAAAAACAACTTAAAACAGTAATAACTAGACTTATTGCATATTAGTCATTTCTCTCAAATAAGAGTGTTTCAGGAAGTACTGTAAGCACTCGCCTCTTGTCACCCCTCCATCCATATATTTTTTAAAACATTGTAATCCAGGGAAGGTTCTAGAAATGCCATTGTGAGGGGCAAATTGATGCATGTGTTGGTGTTGGGGGGGGTCGATGTATTTACCATGATCCACACATTATTAACTAAAGGGCATCTCTGCCTGAGCCTCTCTCCTGCATTCGGTACAAACTGGATATAGCATTACAGACATTTGCAAACTGACTAAGAAAAGGTTAATGTACCAGGAAAGGGTTAACAAAGTGCCATATAGGTGCAGAAACACACACACACACAAACACACAAATTCTGTTGACCTGAGGCATTTCCCAATAGCCTATGAAATCTGAACTGCCTTCCTCAGTCTCAATTACAACTTATGGCTGGGAAACACTGACTGAGTTGACATGTTTATGAGTTATGAAACTTTCTTGAAAGAGAATACTAACCAGAATGAGCCTAGTAACCATGTTATCACACAAAATAGTGCCATGCAACACTGCTCAGCTGAATGAACACAGCAGCCTCCTTCAATTATCATTAGTGGAGTGATTGCACATTACCTATAATTTTGTCTAGTTTGTTTGGAATCTGGAGAACACCATTTTTGTACTGTGAGAGCAAGACATCTGCAGAGCTCTACCCTGCAGCCGTAAGGAAACTGCAAGTGTAGTTGGTTGATTGTATCTGATTCCTTTTTTTCATTTTAAAAGAGAAAAACAGACTGTAAACCTTACTGGTGTTACCATGCAAATGTGTGTTTGTTTACATTCCTTGATCAACTTACACTGCATCTTTTCTGAATGTGGGAATGCCCCCAACACAGTCTAGACACTCATGATGGAGTGGGAAGTGGGGAGACTACTGCATCATAAGTGGCTGCACTGATTCAGAGTGTTTCTAATGTTCAGAAAGCATGCAGCCTGTCTTAACTCCCCTCAAACAAATTCCTTGAAACTACCAAGTTACCAAAGATATCTCTCATATTAAATTTACTGTACACCAATGGCAGCCCCTCAGTAGACTGCTTTTATTTCCTGTGAGGGCAACCCTACTGTATATTGCTTCATTTTACTATTGTAACTGAAACTGTTGGCTATATTTATTATATAATTGTGTATTATACCCTTGTATTCTTATTGTATTGTAAACCTATGTCTTATCCTCTTAGTCCTTACTGTACTATAATTTCTGTATTGCTGTCCTACCTAGGCCTCCTTGCAATTAAGCTTGCTCAGTGGATTTTTTTCCTGGTAAAATAAATAAATGAAATAAGAGCCAATCAAATATTTTAAACAAAACAAGGCAGAGTATAATTCCACCATTACCATGCAGTTTGGTTCTAATAAGAAAAGAAGCAGATGAAGCAATCAGCAACATCAATGAATTTTAGAGATAGTAAGCACTTATAAAAGGTAGGGTTTTAACTAGAAATAATATCACACAAAAAGGGTTGACACCATTCCTTTAAACTAAATATTAAACTTTAGGAGAACTAATTTTGATCAGCTGAAGAGGTGGTTTAAGCTAAACTGACAAATACACAACTGAGCTACAATGTTACTGCCAAGTGGCAGGCCCCGATGCAGCATACTGTAAGGGAGGCAATATGCATCACCATGGGCAACAAGGATAAGAGGACTAACTGAATGCCTGTGTGGTTGTCCAAGAAACTACAAGGGAAGTTAAGGGAGAAAAAAGGGCCTACAATTAGTGAAAGAATTCCGTGGACAGAGTGAGGGAAGTAGAGTATAGGACAATACAAATGGAATTAATGCTAAGATTGGACAGACCAAGACAGATCTCAAAGGCAGAATTTTGTTGTAGCTCAAAAAAACAAACAATTTTAATACACAGGAAACAAAAGGAGGGTCGGGATAATGTGGGGATTTTGATCATGGGGGCTCAAATGAGGCAGTGGGGAAAGCAGACGCATGAATAACAACTCTTTGTCAGTATTTAGCTAGGAATTCAAGAAGCATGACTAGTGGTTAGTGAATGTTGTGGGAGAAAATGGAGACCAATTCAAGATGTAACCTGCTAAACCCTGGCTAGTTGAATAATTTTAGTGATATTTTAGGGTGCTTCTAGTGAGTGGCTGAATCAACAAAGACCAGTGTGTCCCCCTTCCTGATACCGTCCCTAAAAGGCCTATAAGCAAGGTTAATTTAATTTATCTAACTAATTTATTAGTATCATTTAAGCAAGAGTTTTAGGTAAGAATCAATAGCAAAAATTTGAAAAAAAAAATTATTTCACAGTGAACCCCTTCAGTCACTTCCAACACTTTTCCACATTCACCTCCATGTTTATCTCACTAATAAGAGTTTAGGTCCTACTGTTCCTTTTCCATTTTATACAAACTTCCATTCTGCCAAATAGGAGGTACTGAAGCAGCATATAATTAAGGTAGTGGCTAGATGCATGCCTGTGGGCAACAACTACACATGCAGTGGTGAATCATTATCATTAGGAAATGAAGGATATGTTGAATGAATTACCACTGGGGTCAGTTTTGGGTCTGTTCCTCTCTAACATATTTATGGATGACCTGGATAATAGGGTCAGTAGTAGGGAGCTGAAGTTTGCAGACAACACTAAACTGGCAAGGACAATTGACATACAGTAGTAGCCCCAGACGTGGCCAGATATTTCCAGATATTTCTCAAGATTTCTAAAGAGTCTCTCTGCTGCCCCTACTGCATAAATGAAGAAAGCAGGATTTTTCCTTTAGAAATATCACAGAAATTGCAGGAAATATCTGACCATGTCTTTGGCTATGACATGCCCAGGATGCTCTATTTGGGGACTTCCATAAAAAAGGGGTGAGGGAAGGGAGTTGTAATTTAAATTTAATATTTGGGAAGTACTAGGTACTACTCCTAGTGGCAAGGGGTCTGGGTCACACATGCACCTTGTCTGATGCAACAGTGGACAGCACAATTGAAAAGAGGGATCTATGGGTATCTATTGACAGTAAGTTGCACCCAGGCAGGCAAAGTCAACTCAGGAAGGAAACACAATGCTGAGATGCATTAGTCAGGGGTTTGGAGCTGGTCATGGAAGGTGATCCTTCCCTGTACAAGGTCTTGGTAAGACTACACTCATATATCTAGATATATATTTGTGTGTGTGTGTGTGTATATATATATATATATATATATATATATATATAGATATATAGATATATATATATATATATATATATAGATATATATTTATAAAATGGGTAGGAAAAATGTTCATATCTTATAGGATGAAAAGCATCACATGACCATGTATATATCGGAGCATGACTGCACACCTGCACTTTTACCCCCTACAAAACAATTTTGACATTTTATAAGATAGATAAACACTCTGAGATGTGCAATCACACTCTGATATATGCACACCTTGGGTGGTTGATGCATGAAGCTACACACCAAGGCGTGTGTATATCGAATCATGACTGACACCTCAGAGTGGTTTATCTATTACATATGTATAGCTATATATATATATATATATATATATATATATATATATCTTCATTGCAAAAACTTTGTTAATGCATCAGCTGGGGTCATCACTAAAGTGACAAAGAGAGAATGTGGTGTTGGGTTTCTAACCTAAAACCCCACCCACCTTGCAGACACTGACAGGCAATGGGGGGTGCCTTGGGGTCATCAACCCTAACACTCACCCCATTCCATAAGTAAATAAGCTGAGATGGTTAGAATATACCAGAATGGGTGATCATTAGGGTTGATGACCCCAAGGCACCCCTGAGGCCTGTCAGTGTCTGCAGGGTGGGGGTGGGGTGTTAGTGTTGGAAACCCTAACACCACATTTCCCTGCTTCTGTCACTTTAGTAACAACCCTAGTTGATGCATTAACAAAGATTTTCTGCAATGAATTTCCTTACTTTTTCAGATAGTATAATTATATCCTTATTTGTCCACTCCCATCCCTTTATAGATGCGTATATGTATGTAGCCATGAAAGCACAAGGCCCTCTGGGTCCTGCACTTCCATTTATAGGACAACAGTGACCAAATTGTCAGCATAGCCATCTTATTACCCCACCTCATGTACCCTGGTACAGAAAATGTTTGAATACACACCAAAACCTAATTATGTACAACTGCAACACCATTCCACGCCACAGGTATAAAAACACATTTTGGCCAGGACTTGAAAAATGACAGCTGTGACCTACATGAGGTCGGTATAAGAAGCCTATGTTGAAAATCTGGGGTCAAAATATTTGAAATGTCTGAAGTAACGAGCGGCATACCAAAATTGCAACCAATGGTCATAACTTTGGCATTTTTGCATATTTTGACAGCAAATGTTCACCATAGTCTTCTTATGACCCCACCTCATAAACCCTATACATGAAAATGTTCAAATCTGTGCCAAAATGTCATTCCGCACCACAGGTACGAAAACACATTTTGGGTAGGATGTGAAAGATGACAGCTCTACTGTTTATGAGTTGGTGTGAAAAAAATGGCTGTGTTGACACTTTGGACTTAAAATATTTAAAATTATCAAAGTTATATACGTGTGTAGAAAATGTTCAATGAATGCTCATAATTTAGCCATTTTTAGGAAATTTTTCACCAAATTTTCAACATGGCCTTTTTGGGACCACACCTCATGAGCACTAGCAGGGAAATTTCATTATTTGGTCCTGAAAGATGCTTTCACACAGTGACTGTGAAATCACCTTCTTGGCCCGATTAACAAAATGACAGTTGCAGTGTTCATGAGGTGGGGTCACAGAAAGCCCATGTTGAAAATTTGGTAAACAGATTCCTTAAAATGGCAAAGTTAATAACATAAGTTCAAAATGCCATTGAAATAAATTATATGGCACTTAGCTTGATGCCTCAGTTCATGGTTCAGCTTTGAAGAGTGCAGATGTGTCTTGGTCCACAGAGGATGACAGATTTTGACCTCTGGAGGTATGTGTAGTATAAGGAGGGGCATGGGGTGGTGGGTGCTCAGTGGGAGAATAAGAATGGGAGTGGGGGATGGTAGGGATTATGACAGACCATTTTTTTCAGGTAAAAAACATTGGGAGACTGTTTTCTTTTCACAGTAACGACTATATTGATGTTTGGGGACACTGGGAGTGGGCTCCCCAGTGTCCCATTCAGCTGGGGAGGGGAGATGGCCTATAATGCTGACATGGGGATTGGGCCCTCCAATGTTGGCACATAACACAAGGAACTGAGAGGGGACATCTGACTCAGGGGTGGGCATCCTGGTCTCAGATTATATAAATTAAGTTTGGCAATCAGAGGGTGGGGGGTGCCACTAGACACCAGAGAAAGATATGGGAGGGGTGCCATTAGGGACAGTGATTGGTGGGTTGGGGGCACCACTAGACACCAGGAGAAAAGGCAGCTCAAAGCTGAAACTGCAGCCAGTAGCAAGAGTTCCAGCTGAGGCTGCAGAAGTCAAGAAAATCCTGCTGTTCTCTTACAGAGAATGGGTGAGAAGTGGTTCTCTCGCTAAGCTTGGCACCTCGGATTTCCGATGCCCAGAAAAGGTGTTTCTTGTCAAAATTAAAACAAACAAACATCGAAATGTAGCTAAATAGGTCCCATTTAGTTAGGCTCTGATGTTTGTTTTTTTTAAATCCATTCATTTTTTGTGTTTTCTTTATTTATTTCTCTTGCTAACTGAAAATCATGATGACACAGGAGCCCTCTACAAAAATATACTGGGCTCCCTGTGACACTATGTGACACTGTCTTTGAAAATACAAAAACTCCTCCAAAAATAACTGTATTTGTCATGCTGAACATCTAACTTTTCCCATAGGAAATAATGGGACATTTTAAAATGTAATGACTTTTGAATGGATTAATATTTTTTCACCAAACCTTCAAAAGGCACATCTGTGAGGCAAAGGCTTTCTACCCTGAATTTTGCAGACCACAACCTAAAAGAGTTTCTGAGATACAAGTGGACAAAGAAACAGCAACAAACATGTACATCTGGGGATCTTTGACACTCTGTATCTCAGAAAGCACACAACAGAGTCACACAAAACTTCCCCAAAAAAGATTATGCATGTAAACGTTCATGCAAATGTGTTGAACGGTTGCAAAGTTATTAAGGTTCCAAAATTTAGCTTTAACACAGAAGTGAGCACTCAGCCCTAACCATAGTGGTGCTACTGTGCCACTATAATATATATATCTACATATACTCATACTAATATACACATATATATGATACATGGCTAATTTCTTAACTAGGTAGGAGCAGAGGTCCGATGCTCCATTTTCAGGCTCTACCAGAGCAAAAAACGCAACACAAATTGACATATAATCATTCACAGAATTTGAAAATACAACATTAAACATAACTGCAATTACACATACATTGATTACACAAATACTGTATAAAATTATATTTAAAAACATAAAAGGAATAGGGTAACTAATGAATCAGGCAGACCAATCCAAATATGAGGGGCAGCAATAGAAAAGGCATGGGCACCAAGCTTAGGTTTACATGATTTTTCAACCAAAGCAATCTCCTTAGCCAACCTTAAACTAGGTACTGTAGCATTGAGCTTTTAATAACTAAATGTGCAAGAGGTCCGTGGACAAGAAAAAACACATTTTCAAAAATTAAGTGACCAAAAAAGTAGTCAGTACATACAGTAGGGACAGAGATAACTAACAAAGCTGTGAATACAAAGTGCAGTGATGGGTATGCAAGGGAGCCAAGGAAACAAAGCAACAAATATTATGATAAACAACATATAGATTAGTGGATGGGTGAACATCCACACCAAGGCTATATTTCCATCGAGGGAGTTGATGACATCATAGAGACCTCGACAGCAAAGCTCGAGAGGTCTCACTGATGTCATCAACAGCCTGAGATGGGAACACAGACTTAGTTGTGGATGTTCACCCATCCACTGTTTTATATAGTATATGGGGTTTTATTTGTTTTACTAAGTTTTTTTTTCCCTTACTTGTTGTAGTCACACTGCTCCCATTCCTGCTCCTGCTCACTCCCATTCCCACTTGTGCCACTTGTGCTCCATACTTTTTCCAAAAGGGAGCCATGTATGGCTCTCCGTGTTCCGACTCCCTACTTGAAAGTCGGTGGCTCCACTGCCCAGGCTCGCTAAATCGTGCCGCCATGTTTTTTTTTAATTTCTAGACAGAGCCTCCTGTGAGCCAATCAGGTGGCAGGTCAAGAGTAAAAAACTGTTGTACTATTGATGTGATGTCAGAAAGATAGTACAACAACTTTTTTGAACTTTGAACTGTACTACAACAAGATTTCAGCAATTGCTGAAACCCATCCACAATATACAGCACCCATATACTATAGAAATAGTTTGACATTCTTTAAGACCCAAACCAAAATAATACCTGCTACATAATCAAAATGTGGTAAAAGGGATCCAACTGCAATAGCATTTTAAGTGTCGAAAGAGAAAAACGTTTTCAATTAATACTCCAATTTTCTGATCAACAGTCTGACAGACTATACATATATATATATATATATATATATATATATATATATATATATATATATACACTATATATATATATATATATATATATATATATATATATATATGCATATATATGTATATACATATATATACATATACAATAGGAGTGAGGTGGTTTTCACCCTGATAAAATCATGTATTACTGACACAGTGAGATAAACGTAGGTGGAGGCACACACAGTGATAATATCTGACATTTAAATACACTGTACTTACCTCACCAATGTTTATCTGCATTGTGCCGATGTCACTGGAACAGCTTATGTTTTAAAACCTATGCTGAAACTACTTGTGGAAGTTTTAATTATTAAATCAGCTCACCTGAGACATGAATGCAGCTGCAGAGGTATACTCCCAGTTCAAGCACATGGAATATGGTGCTTAAATGCTCAAAAAAGCAAATACATCAACTCTAAAAGCATAGCACACAAAACTCCAAATAATTAACAGGGACATCAGTCTCTAAAGAATTTACATTTATTTATATGCTAGGAGGCATGAGCCTGATGTGTTTCGGATAATGTATCCTTTTTCAAAGGCCAACAACATCTGAAACTGTGGCCCCAAAATACTAAAACCAAATCTCATCATGATGATGTCATCCTATTAACAAGCATTACAAACACATGCTGAATTACCCAATTGCAAAAGCTCATTGATAAAATAACACACACAGCACATCACTAAGTATAACTTAATCTATAAACATGAAAGTCCACTATATAAATTTTACACAACGCAATGTAAAGAAGCAAGACTAAAATATGAGGAAATGCACATGTACGCCAACAGGCATCGGGGTGTGCATTGAGGTTCTTGGCCCTAACTCTTGCCCCATTTCTCCTACACACTGTGCCACCTCAGCTTGTTTATACATGGATGGGGTGAGAGTTAGAGCTAAGGACCCTAATGCACACCCCGATGCCTGTTGTTGGGGTGGGCTGGGGTGGGGAACCTAAAATCAAATTTTGTTTTTTTTTGTCAGAGAAGAACCCTAACTGATGCATTAACGAAGCATAGAATATATATACTGTATATATATATATATATATATATATATATATATATATTTAAAAACTTCATTAATGCATCAGTTAGAGTTGCTTCCACAGTGACAAAAGTGTGGACATTCAATGTGGGGTTACCACCCCACCCTCATGTCCCCATTCTCAAAACCCTAACTCCCATTCCCCACCCCACACACACACATATTCAAGCAGGGAAGGCAAAGGCAACACAACCAATCAGAGATAACCAGCATCAGGAAACAGAAGTAACATACAACTCTCTAAACATACTACAAGACACATCCGTCATCATGGTTCACCAACTGCATGAGTTCTGCAGCCATGAGAGTGACTTGGGGGTACACATACATGCTGGGCAACCGTGGGTGATGGCCCACAATAAGCATTTTTCTGTTACAAACATGAATAACAAGATTTAAACAGATGCCTATATTTCAGTTGTTAACAAATGATGAAACATACAGTATGTTATCTGTAGATAGTTATATTGTAAATAAGAGTTTGGATAACCCTAGCAACAGTCATTGGATGTTTGCATATTTTTTTCTGAAAGAGTGAGTCAGTCCTAATAACAAATGGTAGTAATAATAAAAGTAATGTTTAGTAGTATACTTTACAAGTAACATGTGAAAGCAACAGTTGTAATATCCAAAACTAACCATAACTTGCTGCTAATGAATATTTCCCAGTAACGCAGCAGTATAACAACATGTGTTTGTGCTGGTTTCATACCTGGGTAGGATTTGAAAAGTACTACATATGTGTCAGCTCTATCTTTCCTGCTACCACATGCCTATGTGATAGCACCAATACCTGCAGCAAGCCAATTGTTGAATTGTGACACATTAAAATCAATATTTAGAAAATTTGTACAGACTAAATTTCACTGAATGAAGAAGATATGCCAGCAATAATGTGTCATCATACTGTATTTGTTTTTGCATTACCTAGTGTTATGTGAAATGAGTACAGTGTAATGATTATTGTGCTAACAGATGTGACTGACTTGTATAGTGTCTTACAATGTTGCATGTGTCTTGCATGTGTGTGTGGGGAGTGGGGGTGGAGGAATGCAGAGTTAGGGTTTTGAGGATGGGCCTGGGGTGGGATGGTGGGGTGGTAACCCTAATGTTGAAGTTCCACACTTTTGTTGCTGTGGAAGCAACCCTAACTGATGCATTAGCACATTTTTTTGCAAAGAATTTCCTTTCTTTTTGAAAAACTGTAATATAAATAGTATATGGTATGTGTTGCTGGGAGTGCAGGCCCCCCAGCAAACTGCCCATTTCTGCATAATGATATGTGTCTGTGGGAGTGCAGGCCCTCTGGGCCCTGCCTTCCTTCTTACACATAGCTAAAGAGCCATACAGCAGCTCTATAGGGCAATGAACTCTTGTAACACAAATTTGCCAATATCTCAGGAACCATAGCAGCTAGAAAAAAAATCCAAGTGTCATTGTAATTGTGATAGCAAGACATTCATGCAACATATATTGACTGAATCCATACCTCATATTGTTTCCAAGATAGGGGCACCAAAAAGCACTGTGAGTGCTAACTCTGAGGGCATAATAGTGGCCCCCGGACATGAAAATGAGCAATTGGAATACTAATTTCAAAATATCTCAGTAACCATACAAGTAGAAAAAAAAATCAAACTTCATTGTATTAATGGTTTTCCAACCTACTTCTGTGATTAGTCCCCCTAAGAATTTTTGTGATGAAAAATCTGTATCTTGAACTATTTTTGAGATATGGACACTGAAAGGCATCATAGGCGCTGCAATATTATCCTATGGGAAAATTTCTCAAATTTAGAATGCTGTAACTATGCCTTCCTAAGGGTTGTCAACCCTAAAGATCATCCCATTAGGGATGTATGTTTCTGGAGTGTATAGAATGGGGTGAGCTTTAGGGTTGACAGCCCCTCAGAGAGCTCCACCCCTGTTTGCTTTAGGTGTGTAAAGCAACTAGGATGCTGGGATGCATAGGCAGGGGCATCACCAGCAGGAAAAGGGAAGTCATAATTCCACTATACAAGACACTAGTGAGGCCCCACCTGGAGTACAGTGTACAGTTCTGGCAACCTTACCTATGTAAGGACATAGACAGGGTAGAGAAGGTTCAGAGGAGGGCAACAAAGATGGTACATGGATTGCATCACAAGTCCTATGAGGACAGGTTGAAGGAACTGAACATGTACTCCCTGGAGGAGAGGAGGGAGAGAGGGGATATGATAGAGACATACAAGTATCTTACAGGGAGGAACAGGGTGCAGGAATACACTATTTTTAAGCAAAAAAGATATTCCAGGACTAGGGGCATGGGATGAAGTTGGAGGGAGGACGATTCAGAGGAAATGTGAGGAAGAATTTCTTCACCGAACGGGTGGTGGACAAGTGGAACACCCTGCCAGAGGAAGTGGTGGGGGCTGAAACAATCATGGGATTTAAGAATGCATGGGATAGACATAAAGGAATTCTGTAGGTCAGGGGTAAGGGGCAACAGACTTCTAGGAAAACATAAACTGAACTTACAAGCTTAAATGGGCAGACTGGGTGGGCCATAGGCCCTTATCTGCTGACACTGTCTATGTATCTATGTATCTATGTGTGGTATTGGGGTTTAAGGGTGGGGAACCCTAAAGTCACATTTCCTTACTTTTGCTGGTTTAGGCTCAACCCTAAATGTTGCATTAATGCAGTTTTTTGCAAAGAATTCCCTTACTTTTGGATATAGTATAATGCTATCCTTATTGTCCTGCAGAGGGCCCTGCACTATCATACAGCCATCATTTTTGAGATAGTGTTATCATATCCTTATTTGTGTGATGGAGCACAGGGCCTTTTGGGCCCTGCTGTCCCATCCCTCCATAGGTGCATATATGTGTGGTTATGGGGACGCACAGGGCCCTCCAGGCCCCACACATTTATTTGTAGGATAACAACCAAATTATCAACATAGCATTTCTATCACTCACTTTATCAACTCAATAGTAAAAATTGTGAAATACCCACTAAAACATCATTCCTCACCACTGCAGCATAATTCTGTGGCAGAGGCATGAAAACACATTTTGCACAAGATTTGAGAAATGACTTCTGACACATTCATAAGGTGGTAGAACAAAATGGCTATGTTGATAATTTGTGGTTAAAATATTGAAAATTAACAGTTACAAGCAAGCTTAGCGAAATGTTAACAGATGCACACAACTAGGTCATTTTAGCATATTTTGACCCCAAATTTTCAAAATACCCTTTTTATGACCCTGCCTCATCAACAAGTATGGTGAAAATTTTGAAATCCTGCCCAAAAGGTGACTTCACCAACCGACTGCGAAATCGTTTTACAGGCAGGATTTGTGAAATAGCAGCCCCATGGTTCATGAGGAGGGGTCTCAAGAAGGGTATGTTGAAAATTTGGTGTCAAAATATGCAAAAATAAAGTTATTCACCAAAGCTGAAAATCCCATTGAAATACATTGATTTCACATATGAAAAAAGGAAAAGATCTTTTTTCGTGAGTCTTGATACGAAACAAGATATTTTTTCGTATGATACCGATACAAAACAAGAATTTCAATGCAAAGAAAACACATTTTAAGAGCATTTATCAAGCAGTAAAGTGTAGAATGCAGCTAAGGGGGTCCCAGTAAGCAAGCAACATATGTTGGTTCCTCCCCAGAATATCATTTTTGGGGTTTCCAAATTTGAATTTCTCAGGCAAAACTGAAAACAAGATGGTGACCATATGAAAAAGGATTTTCCTCAAACAACAAAGGAAAATGTCATACAAAAAAAATGTGTTTTTCGTATCAAACAGCTATCTTGACGTGCTTACTGAGCATGCTCAGAACCATTTTATGAAAATGTAATTGCTTTGGAACAGAGTAATATTTTTTCACCAAACCAACAAAAGGCATATCTGTGGATCAATACCTTTCTACCCAGAAAACTTCAGACCAAACTTCCAAACTGTTTGGGCTGTAGCCAAATTCAAAGAAAATCACATTCAAACTAATGGGAAAAAAACCTATGAAAAATCACTTTTTTTCACTATTCACATATCATAAACTGCACATCCGACCTGAATGAGACATGACACATCTAGAGATCCAGCAAAGGAGACAGTGCATGCTAAATTTTATGCAAATCCACTGAATGGTTGTAAAGATAATAAAGTGCAAAACATCAAGTTTAATAAAGAAACTCCAGTTCAACCCTAAATATACTGGTGCAGCTACACCACTATAAAATATATATATATATATATATATATATATATATATATATATATATATTTTAATACGGGTGCTGTAGTGCCCCTAGAGATAGGATTGAGTAGGATGTTTAATGTTAAGCCTTTAACTTTGAAACTTAATAACTTTGCCCCATTCAATGGAAATGCATGACATTTTACATGTGCCATCTAGTGGGCAAGATCTCTTGATATGGCAAGTTTTGTGAAAGTTGGATGTCTGGATTCCAAGATCCAGATAGTGCAAACAGTGGAAAAATCAGGGGGTTTGGCTGTTTTGTTGCTCTCGCCTATAGCTCAGATGGTTTGGAACTGTGTTCTGAAATTTTCAGGGTAGATGGGGCTTGCTCTAGAAAAAGGCCTTTTACTTTTTGATTTGGAGAAAAAAATATTAATTTGTCCCAACTTATAAGGATTTGAAATTTCAGTTCTGAACATGCTCAGTAGGGTCTTTCATTTATATGTCCAATGTGAAAGAAGAATTTCCAGCTCATGAAAGAAGATTATTCTTTTGTGAGCTGAACTGCTTTTTCTGTGAGAAAAAAATATTCTTTCATATGGCTACCATCTTGTTTTTACTGAAAAAATTGAAAACCCATAAAAATTATGCTGTGAAGAAAAACTAAAAAAATCTAGTTAAAAAGGACCCAGTGTAGCTCAATTCTCTTGTGTATTTTTTGGAAAAACAACTTTGAAAAATGGTTTTGAGACATCCCTCAAACTTTGGTGGAAGGCTTATGAGGGCTGATATGAAAGAACTATAGTTCTTCCATGAGCTTGATAGCATGAAATCAACAGCAGGACTTTTTTGGTTTTTGTAGCTGTAGTTGGAGTACTGCTGCTGACTTGAGTGAGAGCAGTAAGCCAGCAATTGCTGGATCATACAAAAGAACTATAGTTCTTTCATGAGATCAAATGAAAGAACTATGGTTCTTTCATGAGATCAACAGCAGAATTTTCTTGTTCTTTGTAGCCACAGCTGGAGTGCTGCTGTTGACTTGAGTGAGAGCAGTGAGAACAGTGAGCTGGCAATCACTGTATCGCTCTCTCTCTCTCTCTGTCTCTTTTTTCTTATTTACCTACCTCCCGATATATCTATCTACTATATATAAGTAATAAATGGACCGGGGTATGCACCCCCGGTACAGATTCTCTTGCCCCCACTCCTCCAGGTCACTCACCCTTGTTTCTAAACATATGGCTAGCAGCAGTGGGGTGCCCACCCCTGGTGCCACTGAAGATCATCCTGACACTGGGGTGCACAATCCCCAGTGTTGGCTTGGGTCCCCCTGAAATAAAGAAACCATCCCCCTGGTGAATCTTTTCTTAACCTTCAAAAGAGAAACAATGCCTCACCAATCTGAGCCCCCCAGACCCCACACTGACCCTACACTCACAACCTACCTCCACACACCTTCACTCACCTGCACATGTCCCATGATGTAGATCCACTCTCCTATTGAAGATATGGCTTGCTGCTGGAGCTGGTGACTGCAGTATGAGAAAATAAGGTAAGTCTGGTTTAATGCGTTTCAATGTGGGTTGAACTTTTATTCATAATTTGTCATTTTTGAATATTTTCACATCAAATTTCAACATGGCCTTTTTGGGATCCCACATCATAAGCAAGGGTGGTAGAATGTTTTAAATCTGGCCTGAATGGTGATTTTGCAGTTGCAGTGTGAAATTAACTTTTTGGGCATGATTTTAACATTTTCATCTACCGGGCTCATGAGATGGAGTCATACAAAGGCCATGTTGAAGATCTGGGGTCATAATATTAATAAAAAAAAAGTTATGAATGCATGTTGAAATGTTCCTATACTCGCTCATAACTTTGATAATTTTCAACATTTTGACACCAAATTTTCAAAATTTAAGGAGGTTGCTCATCTCCAGGCTGAGTTGGCCAGGATTTGTGGGACCTCCTCTCCCACCCAGGGACCACCAGGGTCACTGCCATTGCCTTAGAGGTTGCCAAGAAAGAGGAGTGGTTGGACCACAGTGGGCTCAGGGAGGGTGAGGGTGGTGGAACAGAGGCTCATCCCTCCAGTTGTACCTCTCCACAATTTCTATGCCATTCTGGAAAAGTGTGGTTCCTCTATGGAGGCACCCACAGTGGAGACCAAGGAAGATGCTGGGAACCTCCACAAAGGAGACCCAAAGAAGGGTGGAATGGGACCACACAGGGGAAGGAAACAACTCCTGGTGGGGGACTCCATTGTTAGGAAGATAGAACTGGGGGAGAAAGGGGAGAGGGAGGTAAGGTGCCTGCCTGGCACCATGGCTTGGAGAGACAGGGAGCGAATCCTCAGGATCGCAGGAGCAGCTGCACAGGGGAGGGAGCTGGATGTCATTGTCCACCTAGGGACAAATGACCTGGCTAAGAAAGGGATCAGAGCAGTGCAAGAAGCATTTGTAGAGATGGGGAAGGGCCTTAGACAAATAGCACACAGTAACCTTCCCGGAGGTGCTGCCTGTCTATGGCATGGGTGAGGCTAGGATGCTTCACACCATGGGATTCAATCAGTGGTTGAAAAACTGGTGCAGAGCTCAGGGACTTGGCTTCATTGGAGACTGGGGGTCCACCTGGAGGGATGCAGGCCTATAATGGCATGATGGTCTGCATCTGTCCAGGAGGGGAACCAGGATCCTAGGTGATAGGTTTAAATACTTTATTGACAAGTATTTAAACTAGCCAAGGGGGAAGCACTGGAAAGGAGCAGGGAAATGCTAGCCGCCCAAAATATCAGGGTACTAAGTGAGGTAGACACCAACATAGAGATGTCAATAGGGAGAAGCACAGGGGTAAATGGAGAAAGTAACAAATGCAGTAAGGACAGGGATGGGGCAAAAAGGGGTAAGGCCATCAAGAAATGGAGGGTAATGAGTACCAACGCCCATAGTCTGGGCAACAAGCTCCCTCAACTGGTGGCCTTGATGGAAGAGGGATGCCTGGATATTGTAGCAGTCACAGAAACATGGTACACAGAGAATCACGACTGGGATGTTAACACACCAGGGTACACAACCTACAGGAGAGACAGGGAGGGCAGAAGAGGGGGGAGTAGCTCTCTATGTAAGGTAAGGGATAAAAGCAACTGAACAGAAGAGTAAACAGGGAGGGGTGGAGAGGAGGCACTGTGGGTCACCTTAGAGACTGGAAATGGCACCACAATCCACACAAGGGTTGTATATAGACCCCTATGTCAGGGGGAAGGAATGGACAAGAATATGATAGAAGGCATACTTAGGATGGCAGAGAGAGGGGAGATACTGTGGATGGGGGACCTTAACGTGCCAGATGTTAACTGGAGCACCTTTGCAGCAGCCACATCCAAAAGCAGGACCATTCTTGATGCCCTTCAGGTGGCATGCCTCAAACAGCTAGTTTTGGAACCCACTCATGAGGGAGCAATCTTAGACCTTGTACTCTCAAATGGGGAGAGTGAGAGGATCTCAGATCTAGAAGTGGGTAGCCATTTGGGAACAAGTGACCACCAAACAGTGTGGTTCACGATAAACTCTGCTAAAGTCAAGCCATACAAAAGTGAGGGTTCTGGACTTCAGGAGGGCTGACTTTGGCAAGATGGGAGAGTGCCTTAGAAAAGCACTAGAAAACAGGCTAGAAGGAGGGGTGGAGCAACAATGGGCAAATATCAAAACTGCCATCACAGAGGCAACAAGCCTTTGTGTGAAGCAAATAAACAAACCAATGGTGACTTAGCCTTTGAAAAAGGATCGAGCAATATCTGAAACACATCAGGCGGGTGTTATGGGCAGTGGTCGTAGCCATCTGCAATAAAGAAATATTATTTAACTGATCTTGGAGCCGGACATCTTTTGTTCTACATAAGAGGTGGTGTGTGCTCAGCATTTGTGATTATAACTCCAAAGCAGTGCAGTTGTTTGGTGTCAATCTGGTGGCTCATTTTTAGAGCTACTGCAAGACAGCTGCAGAATCTGCCCACTGCAGCCATAATAAAAAAGAATTTAGGACAGAGGCAGCAGGATTTCATCTTGCCACTCATTCCCTTCCCATCAGGTAGCATACCCCTACAGGTATTCCTGCAGGTACGGGTCTATCCCTCACATCCCTACTCCTCTGTGGCATGTCTGCCATGTGGGATGGCAGGGTACAGATGCAGTGTGTATTTGAATATGTCCCTCTGTGATGGTGGCCATTCAGGACATGCCCCATTGTTTAAGGCAGGGGTCAACCTGGCATATCTATACAGTAGCCTGTGCACATTCCTTATCAGCATAAACAGCATTGTACATAGGTGTTATGCCATGCATGCAGCATGTGTCCATCCATCCAGCACACCCCATGCTCATCTGCTTGGAGTTTCAGTGGGGTGTACACACACACACTTTGCCTACGCATGATGTGTAGCCTGGCCATGCACACTGCTTTGCCAGAATGTGTGTGTGATTGCTAGTGTGCTACACAGATTGGTGAATAGGGGCCATAGTAAGCAAGATTTTTTTTTTATCTACCTTTTTCTTTTACTTTAACATAGTAACATAAAAACATAGAATGTGTTGGTAGAAAAGGACCACTTAACCAATCCACTCTGCCCAGACATTCTCTGCCTAATCTGTCTCTGCAGACCCTAAATGGGCTCTGGTGATCCTCCCCCTCATCTATTTAGTAATATTTCCCTATATCTGTCTCACATACTGTATGCTTGAAGACCCCCACTATTTTCACCTTCATTACTTCATCTGGAAGTTCATTCCATCTGTCTATGACCCTTTTAGTGAAGTAGTACTTCCTGCCATCATTTTTAAACTCCACCTCTTTGGCTTCATTGCAATCCCACTCATCCTGGCGTTTTTTCTCATTTGAAAGAGACTCTGTTCCTGCACCCTGTTCACCTGTGTGAGGTACTTGTAAGTTTCCATCATGTCCCCTTTCCTCTTCGCTCTTCTAGAATGTACATGTTGAGATCCCACAGTCTCTCCTTGAAGGGCTTCCCATGCAACCCCCTGCACCATTTCAGTTGCCCTGCCCTGGACTGCTTTCACCTTGTCTATGTCCTTTCTGAGGTGCAACCTCCATAACTGGACAGAGTGCTCCAGGTTAAGTCAACACCACCTCCCTTCCTCCTCCTGGTAGAGATATCCCTCAGTATGCACCCTACCATCCCACTAGCCCTACCCCTTGATTTGTCACACTGCCTGCCACTTTGAGGTCATCAGTTATGATAACCTGAAGGTCCCTTTCCTGCTTAGTGACTGTCAGTACCTCCCCCCATCCTATACTCTGTCCCAGGGTTCCTATGTCCTAGGTGCATGATATTGCATTTTTTGGTATTGAACACCAACTGCCATGCTCTTCACCACTCCTCATGTTTCCCAAGATCTCTGCACATTCTCTCTACCCCCTTTCCTGATTGTCCACCCTATTAAAGATTTTGGTGTCATCTGCAAAAAGGCATACCTTCCCTTCCACTCAGTCTACAGTGTCACTTATGAAGACATTGATGTGGACTGGTCCCAGTACCACAATGTGCAGCATGCTGCTGGTCACTCTTACGTCATTAGCATAAGTGCAATTAACCACCACCCTCTGTTCACTATCAGTTAACCCATTTCTAATCCAAATCACCACTTTGGATCCCACCCCATGGCTGCCCAATTTGTTTACCAGTCTCCTGTGTGGCACAGTGTTGAAGGCCTTGCTAAAGTCCAGATAGACCACATTCACTGCTCTCCTTTGATCTATCCTCTGGTAAACCAGTCAAAGAAAAATCAATCAGATTCATCTGGCATGCCCCTCCCCCCAATGTGTGAATCTATGCTGCCTGTGGTTGTGCAGCATGGATTCAAGATACTCTACCAGCCTTTCATTAAGCAGGGTTTCCATTAATTTCCCCACCACTGAAGTGAGACTAACCACCCTATAGTTGCTAGCCTCCCCCCTGCTGCAGCTATTATGTAGAGGGACCAAATCTGCTGTTCTCCAGTCCTCCAGAACCATGCCAGTTTCCAGTGAACTGTTGAATAATGCTGTCAGCAGGGCAGCCAGTACCTCCCTGAGTTCTTTTAATACCCTTGGATAGCCTTGTTCACCTTGAGAGCTGCAGGACCCTTCTGGACTCTTTCCGCTGGAAATGGACTTGTGTCCACCTCACCTCCCCCTTTTGTTCCTGCTACTCCTTCATGTCCAGTTCCTCCTCCCTCCACTGTGAATACTGATCTGACACACTTGTTCAGGATGGCAGCTTCTTTTGGTCCTCTTCTGCACAGTCTCCTCTGCTACTGTCTCAATCCTCACTATCCCTCCCCTTGTTTTTCTCTGCTCACTATGTATGTATCTGAAGAAAGTCGTATCCCCTTTAGCTCCTCTTTTGGCTATTCTTTCCTCTGTATGTGCCTTTGCTCCCCTCACAACCTTTCATGCTTCCCTCTGTTTTACTTGATATACCTCCCTGTCCTCCTTCCTCTGCATTTCTTGTTTGTGCTAACCCTCAAACCTCCTATCTCCTCTTTCCTCAGCTGTCTCACCATTCTGAATTTTTTATCTCACATACAGTACTTACTGGCCATGAGTATTTCCTGGCCAGATCCTCACCAGCTCCCACTAATCTATGGCTTGCTTCCTGTGGCAGGGCCCTGAATGATTCAGCTGCACATTCCTGGCCATCAGGATACCAGCTCAGTCAGCAGAGGCAGCAAGGAGAGACATTGAACTATCAGCCACTCTGAGGTGGGGGGACAGCGGTACCTTCATATGTCATGGGGAGGGCATTTTACTCAATTTAGCCCCTCCTACCACTCAAACACTGAATTGGGTTACTCATGGCATTAACCTATAGGACAGGAGTGGCTGATATTGTATGGTCACTCATGAAATCCATGGCTCACACTCCCATGGTAGGAGGCGCTCATGCAGCAGACAGACAAGTTTTCTCCTCCCCCTGCCAGGTCAGTGAGTGATGCCTCCATATCCTTCTCAAGCCCCCACCCCCCCTCACCCAGGGCAGGGGAATTGAGACTGCACTCAATCTTACATTTCTAAGACAGTGATTCAGTGCTCCACCAGCCTACAGTACAGGAGTTTTAATATACTTTTTAATAACCTCATTCTTGTGTATAAGTCCGATTAAAAAATGAGGTCAGATAAAAAAAAAAGAAACAATATCCATCTGTCAAGTAAAGACTCTCTCGGCATATCCTTTAGCCTAGCACTAGATAGAAGGATTCTGCATTTTAATTGTATAAAGTAACCAGTTCATGATCTCAAAAGATCTGTTTCTTTACTAAACAGTGTTCAGCAATTCTTAGTACTCTACTTGAAGATGTACAGATGTGTATCTGGTTCAATTAATTTTCTTTTTAAATTAAGTGGTTGAGTGAAGATCAATATCTGTCAGGCGATGCTAGCATGCCTAGTCCAGTGAACAAAAAGTGACTTAAGTGCACTGCTTTGCAGGAGCGATGTTAAGCTGCAGCTGGAAAGTGGATTATTGTCTTTAATTACTGTTGTGGATTGGAAAACATAGCTACAACTTCCTAAATACCAACATACTGTGGAATCTGAAAATAAAGAGGGAAGTCGTTCATTATAGTATGCAAATATTACTTTTTGCTGTATAACATTTACAAAATGGGTAAGAAAATGTGAATAATATATGACTGGCCTAAAGCAGTCACAAGGTCATATTCTCGTTCTGTCTCTCTATTTCTTATCTTGCAAATTTAGAGATGGAAGAACTGAAATTCTAGTAACACTCTATTATTTGCAGGAAAGAATACACACAAATCCATGTTGGCTTTTTTCACAAATAGGCCTGCGTGATGTATTTTATGAAATCTCAACATAGATATTATACACATACATTATATTCAACGTTTCAATTAACTATGATTTTGGAACTATTTCAAGTCAAACATTATGTAAACACCCAAACTTAACATGGAGGAATTATGTAACAAAGTGCTATTTGATAATATTACCAAATTGCACCTAAACAATTATTGTTCTACCAATGAAATACTTTTTTGAAGCCCTCATGCCTTCAGGTCTCTAAGTCAGTTATTTTGGCAGTCTAAATAAAGGAACCAGTTACACTGCACATTTTACAGTTCTGTTGTTTCTGCTTTAAAATGGGTAAGACATTTGGAGCCTCCTGACTGGCCAAATCAGTTTCTTAACATTTGGCTTGCCACAGCACAACCAGTAGGTAAAAACTAGTTCTGCCAACCAGGATGCATCACTTCAAGAAATTCCTTTGCCATATATTTTAAATACTTGCTTCTGCAATGGTAGCCATATTTTTTCTACAAGTAAAAACTTTCACCAGCCATTTATTTTAAAACTGTAATAACTATTTTCTATTCCACTTCAACAATCTTCAGAAACCCTACAGTGTACCTTTTTCACTGAAAATACTCTGACTGATGTTTTTTTGAGGGTACAATTACTACAGCTGAGATTGAATTTACAACTACAACACTCAGAGGCACTCTCCTGCACCATTCTCAATAGTGGTACAAGTGCATGAGTGGCTCTGGGAACTGTAGTTCTAGACAGGAATCTGGGATGAACTAGCATATGTTTTTTGCTAAAATCACTAACCTTGCTTCTAGCCACACTGCCAAACTGTTGACTGCTCCAGAGACTGGCACCAACACCTACCTGCCAGGTTCTGCTTTGACAGACTGCATCTGAACACTGCCTATCATCACTGTTCCTACAAAACTGTGCTGCACTGTCAAACTGCTGGCTATTTCACAAACGAGCATCACCACCAACCTCCCAACTTCTTTCTACACAGATGAGTCACACCTGTACACCACTAGTCTCTGTAAAAAACATCCAACAACTACCATACACACACTCAGTGGACAGCATAACACAAAATATTAAAACAATTTTACAAACCATCTTTGGTACAAGCACTGTGACAGTGGCTGCACTGAGACACAAAGAGAAAGAGAGAGAGAGAGAGACACACACACACACATACACACAGACGGCTCATGTTAATGCCCAATAGTGTCAGCTGCAGAGGGACTATCTTACATTAATTACTAAAGGATTATAAAAATGTTTTTACTTTACAGTGGATTTAAAAAAAATGTCTTGCAGTTTAGCTCAAACTCATTTTATCAGGGCAGCGAGACACCCTGGGGTGTTGACTGTGCTGGGGATACATTTCTTTCCACTAGATGAAGGCACCCAACCATACCACAACACCTTTAAGCAGGCAGTATCCCAACACAACAAACACCCTATCATATCCTATTGCTAACCTAAGCAACAGTTTGATCATCAGTTTTAGTGAACTGCATTTTGCAAGGTGATGTTAGCTGGTAGAATGGCTCTGCAAAACATTTGTTTGAATTTCAATTCTATAAAACCTTGATAAGCAATTGCTACATTTTGTCCTTCACCAGGCCTGTTCAAAGCTACTTCTTTTTGTAAGTCACGTGGAAGAACTATGAGCACCACAGCTTCTCAGATTTGTTTATCTGCTTAGCACTTAACTTCATTTTAAATTTTTAATGCCATCCCTACAAGTTGTCACATTTTCAAGTAGACTTAAAACACTATGTGGCATTCACTGATCTAAATTTCTATCTTATTACTTCTGACCCCATGGGTGTTCAGGATAGTCATTTTTACTTGCCTTTATATGTTCACTATCTCTGTTATGTGGCATACCATATCACTAACTTATATAATTTGCTAGTTGTAAAAAACAATTGGAAGACTGCAACATTATTTTAGTCGGTTGCAGCATTTCTCAATACACATTACTCCATAAGTGAAATATCACTGTATTGGATTCTCAGGGTGGGATTTTTAAAAGGGTGGATGCAGTACTTGTGTTTGTATTTCAGATGCATGCTATTCCATGCAGATGCATCCAGTTGTAGGCATCCTAGTCACAAGCCTCTGGATGCATTTGCAGCAGTTCTGCACATTACAGCAATTTGTGCCACAACTGCAGGACTGGCATCCATTTGTCAGGCACAACTACAAAATTCTATCTGGAAAGTTAGACCAACTTTCTGTGATCTAACAGTTTAGGCTGAATTCCACAGTTCTGTTCAGCAAACAGATTCATCCCTTTGAAAAATATCCCCCCCCCCCATGTCCATTATGCCCATGCTACAATGTGGGAGACATATATTATACTGTATATGCAACAAGACATAATGATGTATATAGTTATGGGTCATTTATTGTACACCTTGAGTATACTGTTAGGCATGAGGCAGTTGAGCCAATCTCCTTTCAATATACAAGAGAAAATGTGCTTATTGATCTTAGTTACTGTACATATCCCTGGCATGTCATATTGCAATTATAAAATGGATCTTATGCAGAAAATGTAATATGTGTATATATGTGTGTATGTATGCATATTATAATGGTGTGATATTGCCACTGTAGTTAGGGTTGAGCAGGGCTTTCTATGTTAAACTTCAAATTTGGCACTTTAATAACTTCACAACTATTCAACACTTTTGTATGAAATTTTGCATGTGTGGTCTTGTGGAGTAGATCACTTGACTTGCCAAGTTTTGTTCTTGTCGAATGTGCGGATTCCTAGATGTGCATACTGAAAACATGTAAAAATGAGCATTTTTTTCCTGTTTATTTGTCAGTGTACTGTGCCTAGATGGTTTGGTCTGAAATTTTCAGGGTAGAATGGTCTTGGGTCACAGAAGTGCCTTTCACTGGTTTGGTGAAAAAATATTAAGCCATTGCAAAGTATTCAATTTTAAAGTTCCCATTACTTTCCATGAGAATTTCACTCTCCAGGATAGCTTCCTAGAATGAAAAAAGGATTTGGTCTCATGAAAAAGGATTCTTTTTCATGAGGGGCCAATTCATTTTTATGAGGAAAAATTCCTTTCTCATGAGCCGCCATCTTGTTTTCTATTTAAAAAAAAAGTTTCAAAAATCTTACAAATGACATTTTGCACAGATTTCAGAACAAGTATCTGGCTCATCAGGACTCCATGAGGTGGATTCTGTGCTTGTTTATTTCACAGATGACCTCCGAATAAGTCAGCCTGATGGCACTGAGGGTTGAGGCACTGGATGCCACACCTTGTGCTACACCTTCGGCTTGGTTTTGGGAATGAGCTTGGGTTGTCAGGGGTCAGATGAGGGGGAGGTGGGAGCTAGATTGAGCCACTGTACAGCAGTTCACCTCTCCTATGGAGGATTCAGGTACTTCTCTGCCAGGATGCAGTGTGGGGAGGGGAGGATGCTGTTAGGCACTTGGCTTCAGCCATGTCCTCAGCATGGCTACATCCCTGTACCTCAGTCATTCATGTTGGTGTCCTCAGTGGTGAGGACACAGGATCATGTAGCTGCTTCTACAACCATGAAAATCCCCCACCATGCCATATGATCCCTGTGAGGAGGAATGGAGCCTGGATGGGTGGTATACCACCATGGAGCCCTTGCCAGCAGATAGGGACAAAAATATGATGTTAAAAAAAAAGATCCCCGAATGGTTATTTTTTATTATTTAAACTCCTTTTTCATGACTTGCTAATATCCTTTTTCATGAGTACTTTTTAATTCAAACAAAAAAGGATGACAGAAAAGCATCCTGTGGCATGAAAAAGGATTTCAGACTTAGTTTTTTCAGATTCTTTTTCTATGCCAAGTGTCCCTTTTCATCACCCTTTTTCATTCAAATGAAAAAGGATCCCTTGGCATGAAAAGGAACTTCAGACTTAGTTTTTTTCTGATTCCTTCTTTGTGTCAAGGAATCCTTTTTCGTTCCACGTGGCAAAGGTTTACCTGACATGAAAAATGATTTTATTTTTCATTTTCACTGGTGTCCATTGGTACTCCCCACCCCCAATTCTTCCCCTGTCCCATTACTTTGCATGTAATATCCCCTGGTGTCCAGTGGCACTCCTGACCTCTAATTTATGTAAACTTTTTTTTTTAATATGGCCATTGGTGTCCAGTGCTGCTCCCCACTCTCCCACACCTGACCATATTTCTTGTTTTTCTCTCTGGTGTCTAATGGTACCCCCCCCCACCATCACATGTCTGAAGGCCATTAGTGTTCAGTGGTGCCTCCACCCTCCCATGCCTGACCCTAGTTCTTGTTTTTTTTCTCCCCTGTGTCTAGTGGTACCCCCCCACATGTCCCAGTTATCCTGAATATAAGAAAATGGTTCCTCAATATCTTTTTTTTAATCTGTAAAAAGAAACTCCACTGCAAATGCTCACCCAGCCCCACCTGGCTTCTCATTGTGAACCCACCACCCTGCACCCACAGACCCCTTCACACACACCCTCACTCACCTGAACAGGTCCCAATGTGAAGATCCATTCTCTGATTGAAGACATGTCTTACTGCTGGAACTGGCAACTGCTGTATGAGAAATAAGCATGAGTTATTAATAATAAATAAATAACTCGGGTGACTACTCCCAGTCCTCCATGGTAGTTCAGAGGGCTGGAGGCATGTGGTGCCAGTATGATTGGGAGGTCGGGGTCCAGGAGGATTCTGCACTCCCACAGCAAAATAACAATATAAATATACTATCTAAAAAAGTAAGGAAATAAATAGCAAAAAACTTTGTTAATGCGCTTGTTAGGGTCAAAATGATAAAAACTGGGAAATGTGGTGTTAAGGTTTCCAACCCTAACACACACACACACACCTCCAGGCAGTACAGCAGCTGTGGGATGTGCCTTAGGATTCGCAAGCCTATGCTCACCCCATTCTCATACAGTGTGCACATCTGACCTTATTTACAGATGGAATGGGGTAAGCATTAGGCTTGCAAAGCTCAAGGCACACCCCACAGCTGTTGTGCTGCCTGGAGGGGGAGTGCTAGGGTTGGAAACCATAACACCACATTTTCCAGTTTTTGTAGTTTTGACTCTAACTAGTGCATTAACAAAGTTTTTTGCAATATATATACTATGGCCTAGAAATTCAAACTGCGCCCAGCTGTGGCGCAAGCTTGGGCGCAGCTCAACTTTACTGCACAGGGGTGTGGACTAAGCAATATTCAAAGGAGCTGTGCCATGGCTCAGCAGCTTTGAATATCGCACCCTGGCCACCCCCAGTGTGCATGGCCTAGTGGCACTGCGCCAGCGTAAGTGGCCAGAGTGGAGCATGGAAATGCACTAGCACAAGTTCCATTGTGCCATGCACAGCACCCGTGATATTCAAAAGTTGACATGCAAATGGGGCCATAATTTATGCAAGGCACACATGAGGCCATTTGCATGTCATTATGGCCCCATTTTCATGCAGGTGCACTGATGCCCGACGACTTGTGCCTGGCTACCTAGCAGGCAGCAGCCGTCGGGGACCGACACCCCCAGCAGCCCGATCACAGGCATCGGTAAAAATAAAAAACCCTGTCCAATATCCCTGGTTGTCCATTGGACCACTTTCTGCCCAATTGACGGCATCTGTATGAATTAACAACCCCGTCCAATATCCCTGGTGGTCCAGTGGACCTCTATTTGCCTGATCTCGGGCATCTGTAATGAAAAGACGTCCTATATCCCTGGTGGTCCAGTGAACCACACTCTGCCTGATCGTGGGCATCTTTAAAACACAACATCCTATATCCCTGGTGGTCTAGGGTACCCCCTCCCCACCAGCTCACTGAGTCCCACCGCCCCGCTCCCCCCGGTCAGCCAGTGGGTGGCAGCACACCACCTGCCTGCCCACCACCACCACCGACTGACACCTCGGTGAGGGCTGCACGCCCGATTGTTCTGGCGTGAGCCAATGGGCGCTCACCACCTACTACACAGTCCAGATATGTGGATAGATCATTCATATATCTGGAATGTGAAGTAAGGCTGCACACCCATTGGCTCATGCTGTGAACCAATGGGTGTGCAGCCCTACCGAGGTGTCATTCGGTGGGCAGCGGGGTGGCAGGTGGGTGGGGTGCCGCCGGCCGCTGGCTGACTGGGGGGAGTGGGACGGTGGGGCTCAGTGGTCAGGTAAGGAGGGGGGTACCCGAGACCACCAGGGATATAGGATGTTGTGTTTTAAAGATGCCCATGATCGGGCAGAGAGCGGTCCACTGGACCACCAGGGATATAGGTTTTTTTTAACAGATGCCCGAGATCGGGCAGATAGAGGTCCACTGGACCACCAGGGATATAGGACAGGGAGCTTTCTTTCAACAAATGCCCATGAACGGGCATGGGGGGCACCACCAGGTGCAGCTGGAACTCAGTTGGCCACCCACAGGTGGCAGCTGCCATGTTGCACCATGCAATGTGGCAGCTCACCTGTGGGTGGCCATCAGTTGTTCCTTTTTTCTTTGGCTTAACTTTGTGCTGGCACAGGTAGGGGTTGTGCATGCATGGCTCTGCACATCCCAGGCTGAATATCGGACTGTGAAGTTTATGCGTGGGCACGCCCCCCCCACCTGTTCCTGCATACATTACTGATGCACTCCAGTGCATCGGGATTTGTGCCGTGCACTTTTCCCTTTTGAATATCATGCCAGGGCACATCAATGGGTTGTGCATGGTGCAACACTGTTGCGCCATGCGCAACCCTTTTGAATATCTGGGCCTATATATATATATTGCAAAACAAACATCATTAATGCACCAGCTAGGGTTACAGTGACAAAATTAGGGAAATGTGGCATTAGAGTTTCCAGCCCTAACCCCAATCCATTAGAAAATAAGGAGACATGGGTACAGCATAGGAGAATGGGGTGAGCATTAAGGCTGATGGCCCCAAGATAGACTCCCCTGCCTGTGGGTCTGTGCAGGGTGGGAAATGGGGTGTTAGGGTTGGAAACCCTAACACCACATTTCTCTACTTTTGTCACTTTAACCCTAATTGATGTATTAAAGAAGCTTTTTGCAATTTATTTCCTTACTTTTTGAGATAATAATAATAATCTTTATTTGTTAAGCACAATTCAAAATGTACCAAAGTGTTGTACAAAAATTGAGATAAACAATTTAAAATCGGTAGGAATTCTAAAAAATAAAGACACTCCAGTTCCGAACCTTATCTTAAAACCAACAAAAATACTTAAAATCTTAACAACTTACTCATCATCCATTTAAATATATTCAGCAAAAGCAAGTCCAAAAAGATGTGTTTTTAAAGCAGTTTTAAAGCTCTCCACTGTCAGGCTCTCTTGTATCTGACAAGGTAGAGAATTCCACAGGGTGGGGCAGTAAATGCAAATGCCCGAGCTCCAGAAGTTTTCAGTCATACACTAGGAATCTCCAGTAATCCCTCATCAGCAGAGCAGAGTGGTCAGAGGGGACAATAAGGATTCAGAAGATCTTGTGGATAACTCAGACCATGTCCATGTAGGGCTTTATAGGTCAGAAAACCGACCTTGAAGGTGATCCGCCACTGAACTGGCAGCCAGTGCAGTTCTTGCAACACAGGTGTAATGTGACTGGATTGGGTTGATCTAGACAACAACATGGCTGCAGCATTCTGCACCAGCTGCAAGTGGCGGATATTAACCCCCAGAAGCCTTAGGTACAGGAAGTTACAGTAGTCAAGGTGTGAGGTCACAAAGGCATGGACCAAAGTTGGAAGGTCATCGGATGGAACAAGGTGCTTAATCCAGGCAATGTTCCTCAGACAGTAAAAAGAGGACTTGACCACAGCCAACACCTGCAAATGAAGTGTCAGCCCATCACCAAGTATCCCCCCCAGATTCCATGCCTGTTCAGAGGTCAGCAACTGGGAACCCCCAAGTCAAAGCCCTGAGGGACATCCCGCTGCTAACCCCTCTATCCAGTGATCTGGTTCCACTACCAGCACCTCAGTCTTGTCTGAATTAAGTTTTAACCAGCTGGTATTCATCCAGTCCTGGATTTCTGTCAGGCACTTGTTAAAAACTGAGAGTATACTATCCTGGTCATTTACCTGGTGCAGAAATGTTTTCAATACCCGTCAAAATGTAACTCTGCACAAGAGCAACAGCAATCCATAACGTAGGTACAAAAACACATTTTGGACAGGATTTGAAAAATGACAGCTATGACATACATGAGGTGATGTAATAAGAAGGCTATGTTGAAAATTTGGGCTCAAAATATTTAAAATTCCCAAGGTTACGAGCAGGCATAGCGAAATCTCAACAAATTTTCCACATAGCCTTCTTATAACTTGGATTTGAAAAAATGACAGCTATCATATACATTAGGTGGGGTAATAACAAGGCTGTGTTGAAAATAAGTAGTGAAAATATTAAAAATATCCAAAGTTACAAGTGTACGTAGTGAAATTTCAACAAATGGTCATAATCCAGCCATTTTTTGGAATTTTGACCCCAAATTTTCAACATAACCTTTTTATGACCCCACCTCATGAACAATATGACTGTCATTATACAAATCCTGCTGGAAAGGTGATTTCACTAATCGACCACAAAATCAACTTTCCGGCAGGAGTTGCCTAACGACAGTTATATTGTTCATGATGTGGGGTCCCCAAAAGGTCATGTTGCAAATCTGGAGTCAAAATGATAAAAAACAGCTGAGTTACAGTATGCATAAAAGTTGCCCTCCCCCCCATTGAAATACATTGAAGTGCATTTACCTTAGTTTCTCATATAGCAGTCGCTGGTTGCAGCAGCAAGATGTGTCTTCAATCGAGAGAGTGGATCTCAAACCTGGGACCTCTGAAGGTGAGTGATGATCTGTGGGGGTGTCAAGAGGGGTTTGGGGAGGTGTGTGCACAGTGGGTGGTCAAGGTGTGGGGTGTGGGAGTGATCAGCAATGGACTTTTCTTTATAGGCAAAAACTTTTTTTTTAAAAAAGGACATCGAGGGACTGTTTTCTTTTTTCAGAAAAAAAAGGTATGGGAGGGTTAGGGCAAGCCACTGACCACTAATGAAATATAAAATAAGGATAAGAATGGGTATCAGAGGGTGAGGGGGCACCACTAGATGCCAGGGATCTGCCAGTGCAGGTGTGATCAGTGATGGAGGGGGGAGTGAGTTGGGATGTTAGTGGGTAGGCAGCAGGCAGGCAGCAAGAATGAGGAGAGGATGGAGGTTCAGCTTCTCAATGAGAACCCAATAAAGGCAACAGGGAGAGATGAGAGGATGACTCAGAGAGGTGGATGTAGAGCCAGAGACTGGTTCCGACTTCTGATTGAATCAAGCACTTCATTTATCACAGTTTAGGTCATGGACTCACGGTGAGACTTGGATCACTTACATCAGGAGCAGGAGCAGGATTGGGGCAGGTTGCATAGGACAGGCTATTTCATATCTCATCACTGCCTTTTTGTTTTACTTGTAACAAAAGAGAAGTGATGAGATTGCATCCTTTACAACCAGAGCTGGGAAGAAGCTAATGTCTGGCAATGGCAGAGTTCAAAGCCCTGTATTATTGGTGGGTGGAGGTTATCACTACAACAGGGAATATATAGATTAAAGAAATGGGAGGGCATTCAGCAAGTGGGGGTGCCACTACACATCAGGGAGGACAGGCAATGGGGGGTGGCAGCAAAACCAGGGCAACAGCAGCTCTCACCTCACACTGCAGTTGGCAGCAGGAGTTCAGCTGCAGCTGCAAAAGTCAAGAAATTCCTGACGTTCTCATACAGAGAATGCAGACGAAGTGCTCCTCTCGTTAAGCTGGGCACCTGGGAATTTAGGTACCCAGAAAAGGCATTTGTGTGCATAATTTTTAAAAACAAATCTCAGAATCTAGCTAAACAGGTCCCATTTAGTTAGGTTCTGATGTTTGATTTTTAAAAATCTCAGCAGTATTTTGTATTTTCTGTGTTTGTAGTTGGTGGAAGAAAAAACAAGATGGTGACTCGCGAAAAAGGAATTTTTCTCACAAAAAGGATTTTGGACTCGTGAAAGAGGAACGGTCTCACGAGAGTGAATCCTTTTTCACGAGAACAAATTCCTTCATCGATTTTTCTCCCTGTATCCTAAAAAGTGCTCTTCCCATTGAAAACAATGGGAAATGAAAAATTATTATAACTTTGCAACAGATCAATATTTTTTCACAAAACATGACATGTCTGTTCTGTTACCCAAGCTGGTTTTACCGTGAAAAAAATCTCACCAACACTCCACACCACCTGGACATGGCGATGAGAAAAAAACTGCAAAAAAAGGCGACTTTATGACTTTTGCACTGTCCGGATCATAGAATCCGCACATCCAACCAGAACTAAAGTTGCCACATCAAGTGATCTACCCCATGGGACAATGCATACTAAATTTGGAGCAAATACATTTATCAACTGCAAAGTTATTAAAGTGCAATATAGTTAGGTTTGCCTGATAGGTTCTATGTTTAAACACCTAACTTTGCACCTTAAGGACCTTGGCATCATTTGACAAAGTTGCCTCAGATTTGCCATGCATTGTCTAGAAGGCAAGATCTAAATATCCACTTAGGATAGATAAGGCACCAGGTCCTGATGGCATTCACCCTAGGGTGTTGAGGGAGATGGCGAAGGTGTTGGCCGAGCAGTTGGCTAACCTGTTCAATGCCTCCCTGACTGGTAACCTTCCTGGATGTCAGTAAGCTCCAGGACAGGCAGCAGCATGGGTTCGTCTCCTGGAGATCATGCCAGACCAACCTAATAGAGTACTATTACTGGGTTACAAGGGAGTTGGATAAGGGTCATGCAGCGGATGTCCTATATTTGGATTTCAGCAAGGCAATTGATTCAGTCCCTCAGGGGCAGCTGGGGAAAAAGCTGAAATACGTAGTGGTGGGGTCTAAGATGGCTAACAGGATCTGGAACTGGCTGTAATGTAGACTGCAATGGGTGGGTGTGGGGAGAATGCTCATCTCCTAGGCCAGTGACCAGCAGTGTGTCATAGGTCTCTGTAGTGGGGTCAGTGTTGTTTGGTCTGTTCATATTGGATATCGCACATGGGGTTGGGAGCAGAATCAGTTTGTTCACAGATGATACAAAGATGGGGGCAGTTGTGGATGACATAGAGAGGTGGTAGAAGCTACAGGGTGACCTAACCAGATTTGAGGAGTGGTCGGCAAGGTGGCAATTGTGTTTTAATGCAAAGAAGTGCAAAGTTATACACTTCGGGGCAAAGAACCCGAGGAGTGAATATTGGTTGGGTGGGGTGCAGTTGAGAGTCACTGAGAAAGAGAAGGATCATGGGGTGATAGTAATGGGGAGCATAAACAACTCTGCTCAGTTCAGGAAGGCTACGGCTAAGGCCAATAGGATGCTGGGGTGCACTGCATGGGGATTCTCAACCAGGCACAAGGATGTGATCCTGCCCCTGTACAGGCCCTTTGTCAGGCTGCATTTGGAGTACTGCGTGCAGTACTGGCATCCACATCTGATGAAGGATATCAGGCTGCTCGAGGTGGTGCAGTGTATGGCAACAAAAATGATACAGAGGATGGAAGGCAGAACCTACAAAGAAAGGTTGAAGCATTTGAGTTTGTACACCCTGGAGGAGAGAAGGGATCAGGGGGATAATATTTGAAACTTTCAAATACTTGAAGAGGATTAACCCATCTGGCACAGATGAGTTGTTTAAGCTGAGGAAGTAAAGGGACACGAGAGGGCATGGGCTAAGATTGGAGGGTGGCAGATTCAGGAGGGAGATGAGGAGGCATTATTTCACTGAGAAGGTGATGTTGAAATGGAGCACTCTACCAGAGGAGGTGGTATAATGCAGGACGGTGGGCAGTTTCAAAAGGGCATGGGACAAGGCAAGGGGGGGACTGGAAAAGCAACACTGAGCAATTTCCGGAGGTGAGAGAGAGAGGGGATGGGGGTGGGTCAGCTGTAATAGAAAGGTGCTAGTTGCGCATTCAAGCAGACTTGATAGACAGTGAGGCCTGTTTCTGCTGGCAAGTTTTGTATGTTCATATGTTAGCATATGTGGAAATTTTTGTGATGTCAGTTTGTGCGGTTTCTGAGATCTGCATATGTTGTTTTTTTGTAGAGGGCTAATTTTTTTCCTGTGCTTAATATGGGTTTTTGGTTTTGCTCTCACCTACAGCCTGAATGGAACAACATTTTTTTCTGAAGCTTTCAGTGTAGAAATGGCCTGTGACAAGGTAGTGCTTTTTGAAGATTTTCATGAAAAAGTACTAGATGGTTCTAGAGTTAAAAGGATTTAAAATCTGGTTTTTGAGCTATTCAGAGCATTCTCAGTAGGGATTTTTGGATAACCCTCTGATATGACATGAAACATTCTGTGTGGTGACATCATTTTTAGTTTCTCACCACCTGCTTCACACAACACAAACAAAATGTTTTCATGTCATGATGGCTGCCAACTTGTTTTTTTCCTCCCCAACAAAAAAAAAACATGGAAAATAAGTAAAAATGGTGTATTCAAAATAATTCAAAAACCTGAACCCAATTTAAACAGGACTCATTTAGCTAGATTCTGGTGTTAGGGCACCCTAAAATCCAGGATGCCCAGCTTAGTGAAAGGAGCTGTTTACCCACATTCTCTGTGTGAGAACAGTGGAACTTTCTTGTCATCTGTAGCTGTAGATGGAGATGTGCAACTGGCTTGTGTGCCACCAGTAAGCCAATAATCTCTCTTTCCTTCTTTCAGTGTCTGTCTATCTATCTATCTATCTAGTAATTTGGCAGAGAGGGGTAGGCACTGCATTAAGCTGCAGATACATTCATTAAACGAATGTCTGATCTGTTCCTTAGAAATAATTTTACTTGTGATTTCTCTCTCTTTTGTCTCTTTCCTAGTGATTCATATATGAAATAAGTAAACATTCAGGGTGGGATATTCAGACTGTGCCAGGCAGGGGCACAAGCCTGGGCGCAGTGCAACTGGGCTGAGCCAGGCATGAACCAGGCGATATGCACCGGTGCTGTGCCGTGGCCCAGCATCGTTGAATATGGCACTGAGGGTGCACGCACTACACATGGTGCAGTAGCACTGCAGCAGCACAAGTGGCAGAGGGGGAGCAGGGGGCTGTGCAAGTACAGTTGCGCTAGGTGCCGCAACAGTGATATTCAGCCGTGGGCAAGCAAATGAGGCCATTATGCATGCAAGGCAAAAATGGGGCCATTTCCATGTCATTATGGCCCCATTTGCATGCGGTGCACCAACCCCCAGTGACTTGCGCCTGGCACCCTGCCAGGCTGCAGCCATCGGGAACCAATGCCCTGCTGCCACTTGGCACACTTCACTCCCATTAGCCCGATCACAGGCTTATGTTAGAGTACTCCCTGGTGGTCCATTGGACTGATCTCCTTCACCCGATCGCGGGCATCTGTTTTATTTATTTACGAGTTTTTCCAGGAAATCATACTGAGCAAACATGCTCGATTCCAGATGCGACCTGGGTGCCGAGGCCCACATACAATTTGACATGCTTAGACAGTACAGAAATGAGCATAGGCTTGTACATTTAACAATTTAGGAGAAAAATTTGGGAGAAAATTGCAGTCATGGGTAGGATACATACATACAGTGTAACGACATATAGGTTAGAGTACTGTACAATACTTATTTAATTATAAGAGTATGACATTTGTAAAATTTTCCTAGTTGAAACAGGAAAAACTGGAGGTGAAATGTGCTCTGAGTAATTGGTTACGTAGGGAGGGGTTTGGTGTGTGCCTAATGGGGGCAGGTAGGGGGTTCCAGTTCTCAGGTATGCGGTAATTAAAAGCGGCCTGGCCTTTGGATGTGCACATAAACGGGACATGGAACAGTCTTTGGTCCACACTCCTAAGCGAGTATGCAGGGGACCCAGGACAGAGCCTTGGGGGATGCCTGCAGGGACTGGCAGTGGGTGGGAGGTATGAGAGGCAATTTTGACTACTTGTTTCCTGCCTACTAGGTAGTCATGGAACCAATTAGTGGCCTGTGTAGAGAGCCCTGCGTCGGTGAGTTTGGAGATGAGTAGGGGGTGAGAGACGGTGTCAAAGGCCTTGGCTAGGTCTATGAAGATGGCAGAGGTGATATATCCTTTGTCCATACTCGTGAGGATGTCATCTGTGACTCGAAGCAGAGAGGTGTTGGTTGAGTGGGATTTACGGAAGCCCAATTGGAAAGGCATGAAAAAGGAGGAGGCGTCAAGGTACGGAGTAAGTTGAGACAGGACCAGTCATTCCTGTAATTTGGCCAGGGTTGGAAGTAGGGAGATGGGTCAATAATTTCCTGGGGAGGAGAGGCCACCTTCTTTTGGCAGGTGTATAACGGTGGCCAGCTTCCAGGCTGTAGGTTGTTTGCCCAAAGAGAAGGATAGATTGAAAAGGTCAGTTAGAGGGGCGGCTATGGCAGGGGTGGAGAGGTAAAGCATCTTTGCATCCATGGACACAGGGCACTTACCTTTGTTTGGGTTTAACGCTCGAAGGGAGTGAAAGACATCAGCTTGGGAAATTGGGCAGAAGGAGAATGGTATGGTTGTAGGGATAGACTGAGGGGCACATGTGCAGTGGGGAGGGACGGGGGTGAGAATGGGGAGGAGGAGGAGGCTTGTCAGCACAGCTGGAGAGTGGGTATTAAAAGCTTCAGCGGCGTGGGTGGGAGATGGGGTGCCCTGTACAAGTAGTGTGGGGGTGCAGGTTGGGGAGGCAGGGTTTGAGAGATTTCCAGAAGTCATTTGGGTGATTTATATTTTTGCTGAATGCCGACAGAAAGTAGGGTTTTTTCGCTTGGTGAATGCTGTTTGTACACGCGTTACGAAAGGATCTGTATGTAGTGAGGGAGGCCTGTGTGCTCAACTTCTTATAGGCTTTCCAGGCGAGGTCTCAGGTGTGGCATTTTCTAATTATGTCAGCCGAGATCCAGGGGAGATGCGCTTCTCTGACTCTTTTTGTACGTAATGGTGCATGTTTGTCCCATATTTTAAGGAAGTTTGTTTTGAATGCCTCGAAGGCTATGTCAATGGAGGGTGCCTCTGAGATGAAAGTCCAGTTTAACTGCCTTAGGTCTGACAGGAGGGAAACTAGGTTGAGGGAGTTATAGGACCTGGTGTTTATTGTCTTTGGGGGTGGGGCAGGGGGGCTGTGTACCTTCCTGACCATAAAAATCATATGATGATCACTTATGGAATCAGGTAGGAGGCCTGCGCTTAGAATCCTGTGGGGGTGGGAGGTGAGAGCCCAGTCCAGTAAAGTGTGGTTTTGGGTTTTGTGGTTTAGTCTGGTAGGATCAATAATGAATTGAGATAGATTCTGGGCCTTAATTTTTGTCTTTAGGTGGGCTTTGTCTGAGCCGAGCCAATTTATATTGAAATCACCGGTGACATGGAGCTCACCCACAGCCGCTAGGGACTGTAGGTTGCCCAAGTGGGAAAGGATGTCCTCGGGGGGAGTGCAGGGGGGGCAGTATGAGCCAGCCACATAGATGGGGGCGGAACTAGGGAGAGAGATTTTGATCAGTAGAGAGTCTTTGTTACCAGGGGATGGGGGATGTCCACTAAAGTGAACTGGCGATTATTTGAGGTGTACATAGCCGTGCCACCGCCTCTCCTTTTACCTTTGAGGTCATGCCTGATTATTGTATACCCTGGTAGTGATACTTCCATATCAGTGTGATGCGGTTTTAGCCAGGTTTCAGAGATGACTAGGATGTCCGGGCCCAGGGTTAAGGCAAGTGGCTGCAGCAGGGAGAATTTAGATAGTAGGCTGCAGGTGTTTAAGTGGAGGATACGGAGGCCTTTGGGGAAAGAGAAAGGGGAGTGGGTGCTTGAAACTGGGGTGTTTGGACCGGGGTTGGCCTCTATGTCCCCAGACAGGAGTAAGAGAAGGGTGATGAGATGTTTAAGTTTGACCCAGGGAGGTTTAAGGCAAGTTGTAGCGGTTCGATAGGTAGAGGTAGTTGGGGGGTGGCGGTAGGTTGAAGTGTGTAGAACCGAGTGGCCCAAGTAAAAAGAAGGAGGTAGAATAGTAGCACTAATAAGACTGTAATGGTCATTTGTCTTAGCTTGAGCAGGCGTGTATGCGTGGGCTGTGTAGCAAGGCAGTGTGGCTAGGCTTTGGTGCATAAACGGCGGACGTACGTTGCATGAGAAGATAGCTGGTGGCAGGGAGGATAGGCTTGCCAATTGGAGGAAAATGAATAATGCAGGCGTCAGCAGCATTCTTGCCTGAGATATATTTGGGTGGGCGAAGATTTTGGTTGGGAGCCCTCTGGTGGTAGCAGCTGATAAACTGCAAATGGAGAAGTGGGCTGATAGGCTTTGGAGTTTAATTAATCCCTGGTGGTCCAGTGGACCGATCCCCCTCGCCCAATCATGGGCATCTGTTTAATTAATCCCTAGTAGTCCAGTGGACCAATTCCCCTCACCCAATCACAGGCATCTGTTTAATTAATCCCTGGTGGTCCAGTGGACTGATCCCCCTCGCCCAATTATGGGCATCTGTTTAATTAATCCCTGGTAGTCCAGTGGACCAATTCCCCTCACCCAATCACAGGCATCTGTTTAATTAATCCCTGGTGATCCAGTGGACTGATCCCTCTTGTCCAATCATGGGCATCTGTTTAATTAATCCCTGGTAGTTCAGTGGACCAATTCCCCTCACCCAATCACAGGCATCTGTTTAATTAATCCCTGGTGGTCCAGTGGACTGATCCCCCTCACCCGATCATGGGCATATGTTTATATAATCCCTGGTGGTCCAGTGGAACCCCCCCAGCACCCAATCATGGGCAGAATGAATGCAGGACACGCTGGTGGTCCAGTGGTACCCCCCTCCCCACCCACCTACTGAGGCCCCCGCCACCCTGCACCCATGGTGGCGGCGGGTGACAGCACCACCACAAACCACCCGTCCTGTCGGCTGACTGACAGCATATAGTAGGGTCTGTGCGTGTATTGGTCCACTGAATGGGCCAATGGGCGTGCAGACCATACTTACTATACAGGCATGAATTGTGAAATGAACCAGTCACAATCAGGCCTGTGTAGTACAGTATGGTCTGCACACCCATTGGCCCATGCAGTGGACCAATAGGCATACAGATCCTACTGTACGCCTGTCAGTCGCATGGGCGGGCAGGCAGCTTGTGGGTGGGTCTTACCTCCTGCCACTGACTGGGGTGCAGGGTGGTGGGGGCCTCAGTGGGTGGGTGAGGAGGGGGTACCACTGGACCACCAGGGATTTTTTACACCTATGCCCGCAATTGGGCACTGGATAGTCATCCACTGGACCAACAGGGTTTTCTTTGACTTATGTCCATGATCAGGTGATGGATAGTGGTCCACTGGACCACCAGGGATCTATGTAACCTATGCCTACAAATGGGCGAGGGGGGCATAACACCCCCTGGACAGTGGGCATGTGGACTGTGTTCTGGGTGGTCGGGTGGCCACTCACAGCAAGTGGCTGCCATGTTGCACCTTGCATTATGGGCAGCTGTGCTTGCTGGTGAGCCAGGCATCTTTTGCCCCAGTGGTATAAAGGTGGGTATGTGCCAGCATATGTGCTGAACATCGGGCTGAATATCGGGATGTGCTTCATATGCATGGGCTTGCCCCCCGCACTTGCGCTGCTTACATTACTGGTGCACCCCGGCGCATCACGGGCTGTGCAGTGCAACTTTCCCCATTGAATATTGCACCAGGGCACATCAGTCGGTTGCGCATGGCACAACCCTATTGTGTCATGCGCAACCCTTTTGAATATCCCACCATCAACGCATTTTCTTTTGTAATATTCATGCACTGCAATTTGTATTGTGGTGGGATGTGTTAGGGAACATGGACTTATAGTTTTTCTTGTGCCATCAAATTTCTGTACTAATGCTAATAACAATTTAGCAGTAAAAGGAAAGATGAACAACTGGGGAGGATGTAAAAAAGTTAAACATATTTGCTTTTGTCTCCATGTCTCCTTGATCTGTCAGCTTATGTCGCCTTTACCAACAAACTATCAGGTGTTACTTTTTTTTTCATTTAAGATTCAATATTTGATTATGGCTTACTGTGGGGGCAATGGAGGCATTTAAAGAAGATTCTAACAAGACTTATCACACCCCAGTACTGAACTTTGTTAGAGAGGCACTGTCTCATTGCATCCATTGTAAACAGTACAGGTATCCTGATTTTTGCTCCCTACCTGGCCATAGCAACCCCATCTGTGTATCTGTCCATCTGTCTGTCCAGAGCCTGGGCTTGATACTGTACAGTCATTGGTGAAGTGCAAGTGTCACCCTGCTGCATTCCTGGGCTGTGTGTGTGTGATAACTGGGGAAGAGGGGGCTCTGCTCACTCACTGAGGGTAGTAACAGGTAGATAGAGACTGAGAGATGGTTGAGGCAGGCTTGATCCTCCTCCAGTCATGTATACTTTGGTGGCTGACTGCTTAGCTCAGGAGCAATCAATGGCAGAACTCTTGCCTGCTCAGGGAGTAACACTGGTGAAGAGTAAGGTAGTCCCCTAGGTACCCTCCTAGTATTTGTAGCAGTTGTTCAACATAGTGATAAGGTTGGGGGCTGGTATAGATTTAAACTTGTGAGGGAGTATGCAGAAAACCAGCCAACTTCAAAGCAAATATCTTTGATTTTCTTTTTTTTTTTCATCAAATTTTGCACATAGATGACCATGCCATGAACAAGGATCCCTGACATTTCGTCCTCTTTGGGGGCTTCTTCAGGGTGACATGGTGTGCCTATTTATTTTATTTTATTTTATTTTTATTTTATTGAATACTTGGAATTAAACCTTTGAGCTAAAAGCTCATTTATGAAGGTTTCTCATCAGTAAATATATCGGTATTTACATAGTTAGACAAAAATAAACATATATTAAAAGATCTGTATTGTAGGGTTGTAGGGTACTACTGCCATTAGCACCCAAGCCCACAGATATAAAGTTTACAAAACATACTATAAACAAAACATTCATTTTGCATTTCATTATGTTCTCATGACCCCTCTGGCTATGTACAGGACCCCCATATAAGCAATGTTGAAGAAGAAAAAAGCAGAATATAATCTTACATCAATATGTCATAGATAAGCACATACATTCTGGGCTAAATCTTCTATTGTGAAAATTTATACTGAACCATCTAATCAAGTATTGCATCAGACTATTGCCCCCACACATATAGTCCACAAGGAGCCATGGATGCCTCCCAAGAATTTATCAGCTCCTTTAGGCTGTTTATATTGATGTGAACATTTTTATGTACCATATAAGTTTATATTGCAATGCTGGACTTTTAGTATATGAATGATAACAAAAAAATCTGTTATTTATAAAATAGTTTTCATTTATCAAAACTGTGATTCTGATGTATTTCTTATATCAACAGTCTGTCTTGCTTTGCTGTTTGTCCAACAGAAACACACAGTTCATACACCATTCACAATGCCCTGTATTTCTTCTTTCAATCCTGTTAAAATATTTCTTGTTTTAAATAGAAATACCACTCTGGTAATATACTATTTCATAACCCATTTTGTTCTCCACATGAGTTACTAAAAAGTATCTCAGGTCATCATAAATCATCACCTATCTACACCTACAATGGAATGAAAAAGGCAGTTGTACTGCGATATGTGGTCCCTATGTAGTCAAGTGTAGAATATTATCTCAATAATTAGAATCTTTTCCAGTTACGTGTTTTATAGAAAATCTCATTGTATTTCAATGCTGATCCCCTTACACCATTGTAGTTATTCCTATATCTGTCTAGCAATATATATATATATATATATATATATATATATGTATAAATATTCATTCTTAACCCTCAGATACAATGGAGACAAACAGGAAACTTGTTTTAGCTTTTTATAACTCCTGCTTTCTCATATACTTCTCATAGTAACAGTTGCTACTCTCTAAACTCTGACAAAGTAAACCGCATTGTCTGCTTTGCTGTGTTGTTAAAAAAAACTGTTTTTTTGTATTTCTCCAGTATTCTCCTTATTGACTTTTATTCAGACATTTATTTGCCAAAAGGAGAGAGAAGAAAGAGTGGTGAGACATGCCCTGCTCTGTGCAGTCAGTAAGTGCAGCAGTTGGAGGCAAGTGCCTATAGTTACTGTCAACATGTCTGCTCTGTGTTCTTTCCTTAGCTGTACTGAGCCCTTTTGTGGTCTGCTTTTAAAGTTCACTGAGAATGCACATAATTGGTCATGTGGAACAAGTATCACCAGCTGAGAGGGATTTCTTAGCACACAGGTCTTAACAGGACAAAGGTATAAGTGGGGCAGCTAGACTGCAAGAGGAAAGTGTATGGGGGGGAGTAAGTGCCATACACAAGTGCCACAAGCTGGGAGGGATTTCTAAGTCCACAAATCTTTATAAGAAAATGGTGAAATTCTTTTAGAAATCATTTGATTGTTCATACTACTAAAGCTCAATGACATGCAGTTCCTCATTCTCACCTTTGTTTATCCAAGTGTGTGTGTGTGTGTGTGTGGTGGGAGGGGGGTAAAATGAATATGATGTTAAGTAGATCATAACTAAAAGTTGCAAGTTTAGATGATATTTTATGTGATACTAGTCTAGAGGTGGCCAAAGTCAGAAAAATTTGCTAAATGAAATATTTTGCGTATTGCACTAGATTTGCAGAGCACAATTTGAGAAATTCACCATTTCGTGTAGCGTGGATCAAAGGCGAAAGTGTGGAATTTTGCATGCAAAATTCCACAATTTGCCCTGCACCCCCACCCCACCAACCACAATATAAAAAAAATTATGAAAATCCCTAATGTCTAATGGAACCCCCTCACCCCACCCCACCGATCCCCAACCCCAATAGTAAAAGTCCCTGATGTCTAGTGGACCCCCTCCTTGCCGATCTCCAGACCAATAATAACAATTCCCTGGTGTTTAGTGGAACCTCCTAACCTGCAGATCTCCAGACCTAGTAATAAAAAAAACCCTCGTGTAGTATAACCCCCACCCTGCTGATCACCGCCAGACTAGTGCCACTCCAGCCCAATAATAACAATCTCTGGTGCCTAGTGGAACCCCCCAGCCCCCAACCCATCAGGTAGTACCCCACAGCCACCACTCCACTCTCCCCACCCCATCCCCAACCCTGAGTGGGCCACCGCCACAGCCCTCTACTCACCTCTGCAGCTGGCAGCTTGACTGACACACTCACTGATTTTGAATGAATGAGCACATGCTTGTACAGGCATGTGCTCATTCATTCACTCAGTCAGTCAGTCAGCTCCTCTGTTTTTCTGGGTGCTAGAGAAGGGAGGAGGGATGCTCCAGGTTTTGGTGAGGAGGGGCAGGATAGGAGAATGGTGTTGTAGACCCCTCCTGGGACTGACCATCGGTGGGGGGGACCACTAGACACCAGGGACAGATGGGGGGGTAGTGTTGGGGGGATTCACCATTGTAACCTCTGCTTGCTTTGGATTTTGTAAGTGCCCTTAAGACCCCCAAAGCAAGGCAAAGTCACAATGGTGAATTTCAGATCATTTTCAAGCATTACACAAAGTGCTACATGGTATGCAGTTTGTGACTTTGTGGTATATTCGCCCATGGAGTAAAACATTGCTGCATCTCTATACCAGTCTAGGACCACAAAATTATTTTTCTAATATTTCAGATGTTTGAAAGTGTGCATATTTCTTTAGGTAAAACACCAAGATTAACAGTAAGTTTTATTTAGGGAGGTCATGGGGTCAGTCAGATTTTCTCATAAGTTATTTACCAGTAAGCCTGTTCTAATGTGCCCGGTGTAAAAATCCAGAACATGTCCATCTTGCATAAATGTTTTTCCCCGTCTCTCCCCATTTGTATTGGGCACCTTTTCTATGCCCCAAAACTTGAGTGATGCAGCATTATGTCCTGCCCCATTAAAGTGTGTGGCAACTGATGAATTTGTATTTTTATTCCTTATGTTAGATCCAGAAGCAAATTATTTGATACATTTTAATGGACCAACATAGATGTAACAACAAGAACAAAGTGCTCTAGCTTTCGGACCAACCAGTCCTTCTTCAGAAGCTAATGGCAATTGTTTAGAAAATACAATACTTATAACAGCTAGATCATGCAGAAAAAAAACAGAAAAAAATCCCCATTGGTTTAAAATACTCATTTAAAAAATACAGAAGATGATGTCAGAGAAGTTTAACAGTACCATACTGCCTTCAGCCAGGAGGGTCCCCGGGTCAAAGGTGCTTGATGGAACACACATTCAAAGAATCCTACTGCATATAAATTTAATTGACATAAGATAACACTGCTGAAGTAGATGACTCTTAAATCAAGCTATGAGTGTCACACTTTGTATAAGGATGTGATTACTGAAAGGCAAACCCCACACAGATTAAAGACAAACTAAGATTGTCTTAGGGCTCCAAGAAGTTTCAATGCCTGCATTATAGACAAGAATTTACCAGTAAAGTTGTCTTAAAAACATCAGTGCACACTGTATGATGTGTAAAACCTAGCTGGACCAGTTACCCAGCTGTACTCTCAAGCTAGATATAAAGCCCAATAAATTTCAAAAACCTCTAGTGTAGTGACATGACTGTATAAATGATCATTTAAATATAAATTAACAATATTAGTGTCAAACAAAAGAATCTAGTCAAGGAACCTCAAGGAATTAAGACCATGTAGCCTGATATGTACTGATGTCAATATACATTGAGAATGTAACAACTTGATGTACCACAAGTGTCTAAGGAATCTGAAAAAGAGATAAAAATGTAAATTCTCTCCTCCTCTTCATACAAGCAATACACCCTACCCATCCCACATCACCATAATGCGGGGGGAGGGGAAATACCTAGCTTTAAGGAGATGTTCTCTCTCTCTCCTCTCTCTCTCTCTCTCTCTCTCTCCACACACACACACACACACACACACACACACACACACACACTCTCCTAGTGAACCTTTATTCACATCAGTCACTGCAATTGTTTCCCAAAGGAATTCAACTTGTCATGAAATCCTAAGTAAAAGGGCTCTTGTCTCCTAATACCTACAATGCAAAAAGGTGACACTGTTTAACCATACTACTATCTGCATAGTAACATTTCGAAGGATTCTGGATAGAACTACCATGAAATAAATCTGCCACCCTCCCCAGGATAAGGTAACTAGAAGTAATTATAAAGTATGTGTGTAAGACCAGAGGTCTAACATACCTACATATCTACAAATTACTACGATATTAGCCTAATGTAAAAAGATCTGTCCAGGACCCCCATGCAAATGAGATCACGCACCCCAATATGTACAGAGGTTAAACAAATTATATGTGACAGTATATGATAACACTCCTGTATGTACAGTAACAGGCTAGGTAATATGACTATGGTGCAATGGAATCAATCCCACCCCCGGGCAAAGATAAAAAGTAAGGAGGAATTAATATTCATTATGTGTGTGAAGTAAGAATAGTAACACACTGTAACTCCATATATCTAAATAGAGGCCTACCTCAATGTGACAGCAAGCCCCACACCTATTATATCACATACCTCACAACACATACCCACACACATACATACACACATGCACCCACATCCCACACATGCTGAAGTCCTATAATATGCCAGTTTGAAGAAGAAGAAGTCTGTGGATGTCAATTTCTGTAGTGTCCCATAAAACCAAGATCAACGTTCATCCCATCTGCTACCATATTGAGATGTAAAATAAGTTTAATCTCAAAAGCTCGTCTCTGTTGTGTGTTTTTGAGATTTCCTTTTAAGACCGTTACTGACATATCTGAGATTGAGTGGTCAGGCTGGGAGAAGTGCTGCCCCACTGGTTTTTCAGTCTTCTTTGCTGCAATAATATGTCTGTGTGAGTTCATGCTAGTGCGGAGCTGTATATTCCTTATGTTGTTTTTGTGTTCCCCTATTCTGATTTTAAGAGGGCATGTGTTTTTTCCTATATACATTTTGCTACATGGGCACAAGAGCAGATACACCACATGGTCTGTATCATAGGTTATGTGTTATTTAATCCAGAACGTATTTGTCCGTGAGTGTTCTATGAACTCTTTTTAAGGCTGCATGGGTGGAGTCATGCTGACTTATTGCTATGAAATAGAACAGAATAGGGGTTTGACCAGAAAGCTATTCTGTGTGGTTCCACGGTACTGCAGTCATGCTCACAGCAATGGTTCTCCACTGCACCTCTCCTCCATGGACCTCACAACCCCCCCCCCCTCCACCCTCCTGCAGAAGCACTATTTTGTTCTGCCCGTCACTTCCTGTTTCAGCAAATTAATCTGTTTAGTATAAATCTTCTGTGTTCAGGAGTTATTTTTAGTTTTTTTAGTCAAATGATAAAGAATAAATACATCTTTTGCACCTTTTATCTTATATAAATTGATGAAATCCAGGACGAATGTGCTACTCCATTGTGCCTATTCTACTCAGACAAGTAAAAAATATTTTCTTGGCATACATACACACACACACACACACTCACTCACATATATCCCTCCCCCTACTACCACATTATGCATAATAGAAGAGAATGTCCAAAAAAATAATTGCCAGTACACTTCAAAAGTAAACATGCTTTTTAGAGGAACAATAAAACTTTGTCATAAGGAGAAGCCAGCACTCGGTAGTGGTACTCTGTAGTCAATGAGGTATGCATCCATGTCTGTCAGAACAAGGAAAATGGGTGTTTTATATAGGCAGATCACTGACTCTTATCTCCTTGTTCTACATTAACTGGGTATTAGTTTCACATTAAGGCATGCCTAATGATCAGGTTGTTTGTCCATTAGGGGTGGGTTTTGGGGGGCTACTGACAAATGCCTCTCCTTCCCCACTGCTTCCTGACTGACTTTGCATCTTCCTTAACTAAGGTGTGTGACAAAGAAGCTAGCATGTTTTTTTTCAGTCATTATTTATTGCCCTTACTTAATATGTATGACAGAGAAGCCAGCTACTCTGTTTACATAGCCAGCAGCATATGTTCTCTTTCCTATTCTTTAACCCATGACTGCCAACAAAGTTACAATGTACTGGCACTGTGGACAGATACATCAGTTAGTAGTGCTGCAAGGGTTAATGTCTGGTCATCTTCTGTAATGTAATGTTCCTGGGGAATGGTGGTAATGTCAATTTCAGTTGCTCACAGGATTTGGTGGGTGCAAAGATGGTGATGCAGAGCAGTGCTGCTATGTGCTATATGTCCCAAGCTAAGTGTACTTCAGAGCAAAATGTACAGTAGAGGTGAGGGGAACAGAGAAGTTGAGAAGTCTCTCACATTGTGCATTGCTGCCTGCTGCAGAGTCTGGGCAAAATAATTTCTGTTGTTCAGCTCAGCAGGTGTAAGTGTGTGTGGGGGGGTCCAGCACGATCTTATTAAAATAAAAAAGCTGCTTTCTGAGCTTTCTCCTCTGTTGTTGCTTGTGGAGGGGGATCAGATATCAAGATGACTCATGATGTGATTGTGATCAGTGAAAAATAAATCATTCTTGTTCATAATATCAAGATCATGCTGGCTGATGTGCTGTAGTGTGTATTCACACTACACACACTACAGTCCAGCATCAGAATGAGCCAGCATGTTGATTATTTTTATGAATGCTTAATTTCATTTTCACTGATCCCAGTCACATTATAAGTAATCTTGCTGCCCCATTCTCATCCCCCCAACAGCAACAAGAGAAGGCTTCCATCAGATCAGAAAACAACTTAGTTATTTTAATTGAATCACACCTGGATCCCCCCCCACCACACACACACACACACAGACAGACACACACACACACACACACACATAGATCACTCCACTGTTGGGCTTGGTCAGACCAGATGGAGCCTCAACTAGGCAGCTGGATGGGATGGATCAAGCTGATAATTAAAAAAAAAGGCTTAGCAGGGAAGATACATAAGTGGCACTGCCAGTAGCCCATATCAGACAAGTGGTGCATGCTGGCAGACCTAGTGGGTACTCTGTTATTCATATCTGCATGGACATAAGATCACAGTGCCAGTAAGCAGCTGAAAGAAAAAAGACCTTCAGGGCTATGGAGATCCCCCATTATGGGCAACTTAAATAAAAAGCCCTTCAGGGCTATGGAGACCCACTACTGTGGGCAGCTGTAAGAAAAAAAGCTCATTGTGGCTGTGGAGAGCCACCAGAGAAAACTGACAGAAAAAAAAAATTTGGCGGTACAGAGACCTGCTACAGTGGGTAACTCGAAGCAAAAAAATCCCATTAGGGATATGGAGATATATAGGTCTTTGCAATCCCCATGTTTGTAGCTGACTTGTAGCCATGTTATTCATTAGATCCAAACAGCTTCCAGGATATAGGTAAACTTTTGCAGGCCTTGGCAGTTTATAATTGTACCACAGTGTGTCTCATCTCTGCAATCCCTGTGATTCTTTTGGAGAGATTACACACTGCCTCCTGCCACACTCCACTGCCTGGATTTGGTTTGCCTGTTTGTTCCGAGACAGCATCTGGACTGAAAGTGGCTGAGGCCACTGAGCCCCTGATCTTTGCTCTGAATCTCCCTGAAAGATCCATTCAAAGTCTCAACCCCTGCTACCAACACCAGCACCAGTCACCCACTAAAACACCCCACACTGAGAGTTAGACCAACACAGTCAAGACTCACCATCACAGAGCCCCACTGAGGATTTGAAGAAGAAAGGGGAGGCCACTTTGCCAGATCAAAAAAATGATTTTGCTTTTTTTTTATGCCGAATGCCAGTGGCACAGTCCAAATTTGCAGATCATGGATCACACAGTGCTGGCACTTCTAAGAGCAACTACTCCAAGTCAGCGAGACACATGACTCAGTCTGGATGAGAGGCCGATGGCCTGAGATTTGGGTGAGCCCAAGTGAAAGCGCCTACTGTGGGGTCTGGTCTCTTGATCTGGCATGGGAAAAGATATGCACGTGCATGACACCTGATCATGTGACCTTGCTCAGTGCTCCAACAGTAACCACATGATCAAGTGACTTACCTTAGTTGTCTGCAGGGCTGCCCTTAGTTGGGTCTTAATAAGTGAATCATCTGATGCCCTGACTGGGAGGTTTTGTTTCAAAGTGTAGGGCCCCAGGCAACTATCCCCACTGGACCCCAAGGATGGTCCTGGCTGTGACTGTGGAGAGCATCCTCCATGTGACTGTTGGGGGTATTTGGGCAGTGCTGTCATGGTAGTGGGGCTTACTGCTGTGACCGTTGGGAATGGGAATCAGTTCTGTGACTGTCAGGGGTGCATGCCCAGTGAAGTGACAGACAGTGGAGGGTGTCAGTCCTATGGCAGTTGGAAGGGGGGGTACAGTCCTGTGATTAAGGTGACACATACTGCAGCATTTCCCCCCTCCATAAAACTTGTTGCTTTGCCAGTTGACTCAGACAGGCTCTCAGCCCTGTCCCTACCTCCCCTGCCTGCCACTTCCCTGTCCCAGACCACTGAGCTTAAAGTTCCCCATGGATTGCCTCCCCATGACAGGGCCAGAAAGGGATGATTCATCCTCCCCCCACCCAGTCACTCACATCCAGAACTGAGCCAGTCATCCAGGTGGTGATGTGGGACAGAGGTAGGTAGGTAGGTAGGTATGGCTTTATGGGGCCTGTGCTAGCCATTTCAGCACCCCCCCTTGGATTTCTGCCTTCACCTGGGAGAAGCCAAAGGTCAAGTCAGCATGCCTCCCCACCCTGGGACAGGACAGCTATCTGATGAATGCTCAGTCTTCTGTCTGACCCCTGGCAACTTGAACATGTTCCTGAACTTGGATCACTAATGTGGCAGAAGGTAAGGCACACAGTGCCTCATCCCTCCATATCACTGGACCAGACCAGCCTTATACTGCAGCAATGGAATTTTTTGTTATTAATGCGGCAGGTTATCGAACGGCAATGGAGCCACTGCACACCAGGGCATGATTTTTTATTAGCAGGCCCCACAGTCAGAGGGTGGGATGTACCTGTGGACACCAGAGAACACAGGGCCAGCAATCACAAGTGTATATTGTTATTAGCTGGCAGTTTGAAAGAAATATTGATCTGCTCGAGGTTCCATATAAAAACAGTTTCCCTGTAGATGGCTCCTGATCCCTGTAAAATAGCATTATGCAGCCTTGTTGGCTTTGACCAGAGTTTGTTTGCTTGTGTTGCTGCAATGACAACATCATGTATGAGCTGACATCCCTGGTCTTAATGGACCTAAGAGCAGTTTTTGGCCAGCAGTTGATTCTTGATAGTGGTCTGTGTGGACAAGTCTATATTTTATTTTTCTGGTCTTTTTGGAGGCCAGAATCAGTATTTGCTCAAACTCTTGTATACCCTCATCCCCCAATATTTCCCAATTTCTATTGATCACTTGTGTAATATCTCTGTGTTTTGCTAAAAACTCCAAGACCACTACCATCCTGTTCTCTGTGTCCTTCTCTTGATTCTGGTTTCCTCTGATGAGTTCCTCCCTGTCTTTCCTTTTTGTCTTTGTGATCACTCTCTCACAACTCAGAGCTTGATGGGAGCTTCCATACAACTCACCTAAAGAGTAACATCCCATACTCACAGATGCTTCAAGTTGTAAGAAATAGCAGTGTAGATGAGGTCAGGGAATATGAAATCACAGACATGGGACAATGAGTTATACAGAGAGGTTATCCACCACAAACAGTAAAGGGAGTGATCACAAAGATAACAAATTCTAGCAAGAGCCAGTATGGCTACAAAATAATGGGAATGTGGGCAGTGAGAAATGTGTAAACTAGCAATTTTTGCACTAACCACTGAACCACCTACAGTCACAGCCAAAGACATGGGCAGATATTTCCTAAAAGTTCTGTGATATTTCTAGAGAAATCTGCTTTCTGCAGTTCTACAGTAGGGGCCGAAGAGAGAATCTCTTTAGAAATGTTGCAAAATATCTAGAAATATCTGACGATGTCTTTAGCTACAACTGTAATTGCACTTTCTAATTGTTGTGATACACACACACTGACTAATACATACTGTATATACTTATATAGTCCAGTATAACATAGCAGTGCACTGTCTACATGCATTTATACAGATTAAAAAAAAATACATTGAGGGGCTGTTTTTTCTTCTCAGGCTGTGAGGGACATAGGAGGGTGAGGGATTGCCACTAGACACCTCATTTAAATCAGCAATAACATGCATAAGGCTGAAACTGATCTAGATAGTGGAGGAATGTAGACTAGCAATATTTGCACTAACCACTGAGCCTCCTAATTGCACTTTCTAATTGTTGAAATATACATACACACTGAGTACTACATATACTGTATGCATATATATTCCAATATAGCATAGCAGTGCACTGTCTACACACACACAGAGTATTGCCACACACACTAACACACAAGCACTGCCTTATATGGCATGTATTTACTTATACATCTAACCCCAATGTTTACTGTATTTAGGACAAGCACTGTCTTTTTCACTAACTCATTGTAGTAATCTATGGCATGACTGGCTAACTAAGGTAGTGGACCAGTGAGGTGTGGTGGAAGTGGCTTATCTGGGCTTCAGAAACACTTTTGACACTGCCCCCCCAGAAGGCTGATTAACAAAGTGCACAGCCTAGTAGTGGATCCTAAAATAGTTCTGTAGGTGGAGAACTGGATGAATGGCAGGAGTCAGAGGGTTGTGGTAAACAGGGAGTACTCTAGATAGGGAAAGGTGACAAGCAGGATAAAGAAGGTGTCAGTGTTGGGGCCAGCCCTCTTCAGCTTCTTTATTGGGGACATTGCAGAGGGACTGGAGGGGGAAGTATGCCTCTTCCCAGATGATACAAAGGTATGCAATAGAGTGGACACTCCAGGGTGGTATTGAAAGAATGAGGGAAGACCTTAGAAAACTGGAGAAATTATCTGAAGAATGGCAGCTTTGATTCAAGGCAAAGAAGTGCAAGATCATGCACATAAGGCAGAAGAACCCAGGGGCAAAGTACAAACTAAGTGGGAAGGTACTGACCATCACAAAGCAAGAAAGGGACCTGGGAGTTATCATCTCAGAGGACATAAGAGAAAGTAGGCAGTGCAATAAGTTGGCTGGAAAGGCTAGCCAGATGCTTGGCTGCATAGGGAAGGGTATCAAGAGTAGAAAGAGGGAAGTCATCTTGCCCCTGTATAAGACACTAATGAGACCACACCTGGAATACTGTATCCAGTTCTGGAGGTCACATCTGAGAAAGAACATAGACAGGGTGGAGGTGGTGCAGTGGAGGGATGTAAAATTGTGCAGGGCCTGCAGGATAAGACCTATGAGGAAAGACTAAAGGAGTTAGATATGTATTCCCTGGAGGAAAGGAGGGAGGTGGAGACATGCTTGAAACATACAGATACATCACTGGTATAAACAGAGTACAGAATGGAAGTTTCTTCAAAAGTGAGAAATGCTCCAACTCAAGAGGGCACAAAAAGTTAGATGGAGGAAGGCTCAAGAGAAATGTGAGAAAATATTTTTTTAATGGAGAGAGAGATGTACACTTGGAATAGCCTACCACAGAGGGGAGAGGGTGGTAGGGGCTAAAACAGTCACAGAATTTAAGAAGGAGTGGGATAGACACAAGGGTATCCTGAAGGCAAGGGGGTGGGGCTTAAGAGTTCAGTTTTTGCATGATAGATTGGGATAAATAGGGCGGACTTGGTGATGATGGGCTCCACCCCAGCCCAACCTTCCACTAAGCACCCACCACCCTGTACCCCCAGACTCCACCACACAACCTCACTCACCTGAACAGATCCCAGTATGAAGATCCACTCTCCCACTGAAGACATATTTTGCTGCTGGAACAGGGGACTGCTATATGAGAAATAACGTAAGTGTGGTTCAGTGTATTTCAATGGATTTTCAACTGCAATTACCTTATTTCTCATATAGCAGTCACCGGTTCCAGCAGCAAGACGTGTCATCCATGGGACAGTGGATCTTTACAATGGGATATGTTCAGGTGAGTGAGGGGGTGTGTGTTGGGGGTCTGGGGAGTATGGGGCAGAGGGTACTCAGTGGTAGGTCAAGTTGGGGGTGCAGGGTTGCATCAGTGATGCACCCTTTTACAGATTAAAAAAGACAATGAGGGACCATGTTCTTCTTTTTAGGCTCCAAGGGACATCAGAGGGTGGGGGGCTGTGGGGTTGCCACTAGACACCTCATTTAAATCATCAGTACCATGCATAAGTCTGTAATTAATCTAGATAGCAGGAGAATGTACAGTAGACTAGCAATTTTTGCACTAATCACTAAGTCACCTAACTGCACTTTCTAATTGTTGTAATATACACACACACTGACTAATACATATACACATATATGCATATATATATTCCAATATAACATAGCAGTGCACTGTCTACACACATGTTTATAGATTTAAAAAATAAAGACATTAAGGGACTGTTTTCTTCCTTTCAGGCTCTGAGGGACATCTGAGGGTTGGGGGTTTCCATCAGATAACGCATGTAAATCAGCAATGACATGCATAAGGCTGAAACTAATCTAGATAGTGGGGGAATGTAGACTAGCAATTTTTGCACTAACCACTGAGCCACCTAACTGCACTTTCTAATTGCTGTGATACACCTACACACTGACTAATACATATACACATATATGCACATATATTACAGTATAACAAACAGTACAAGTCACATTAAACTGACCCTCCAACTCACTGGTTTAGCATTTTTCAGTGAGCTGCTTAATGTGTGCACTGCTCACTGCAGTGACTTAATAAAATTTTCTTAATGGTTTGTTTCTAGCTGCTATTCAGTTTCAGCTTACTGTACTTTGCAGCTCTCTGGAAACTTTTAGCAATGCAGTGCATGACCAGTGCACACATTAAAGGTACACTATCAGCTTTCAGCAGCTATACTGAACTTGTGTGACCAGTGTGCCTGTAATAACATCTATGGCAAAATAAACTATTCATGTGCCCCAGTATGAGTAACAGTAAGATCTGTTACCTAAATTTTAAAAATATATACTTTGTCCCTAGACCCCTGTCCAATGAAACACAGACTACCAATTGTGTGAATGCTCAGTTGGCAAGTAATGTATTATATTCTCTTACAAAAGTTCACTTCCACTATTTTTTCATCATCATATTTTACAACATTATGTTCCTTATTATTATTATTATTATTATACACAATTTCAATAAACCACATGATCTTCATTGTTTGCCCATCTTGCCCCCCGACTTAAAGCTTGGGGGCTGCCACAATATTCATAAACCACGTTTTCATTCTTGCTTTCTCTTCTCGCCCGCAGACGTACATCTGGGGGGGCACTCTCATCATTTTCTTCTCTCTTGTTGGGTATGCATGTACACCCATACCACCCATCTGTCTGGTGTTGTTCTGTGGCCCTCTGAGTCAAATTCTCCCACCCCCTTCTCCTCCCCCCTCCCTGTTTTCTGTGCCCCTTCTTCTTCTCTGCCATCCACCTTCAGCAGTCCCGGCAGACCTGCTGTCCACCTTCAGAGTCTGCCCATCTCATGTGCACCTACACCTTTCTTTTTCCACTAGCCAACCTCCAGTTTGTGATGGATGGTGGGCTTCCCCACAAGTAGGTGTGCTCCTCCTCCTTTCCTTTTTTTTTTTTTTAATGTAAGACTCATCTCCTGAAAGGGCACAACTGTCCTCATGCCCACAGGTATCCCCAATACTCCTTTCCAGGCAGACTTAAATCAGATCCTTTCTATCAGTTTCGCATAGTAGAAATTCCCCTGCAGGTCACCCATCTGACCTCCTCTTCCACCTTGTGGTTCAATGCCTCCTTTTCCCTTTGCCATACATCCTTTAGAGTAACTTCTGGCCCCTCTGGTCTATATATCTCCACTATAGATAAATATATATATATATATATATAGAGAGAGAGAGAGAGAGAGAGAGAGAGAGCTATATATATATATGTATATATTTTTTTCCCTCCTCTCCTGCCCTCTCCCCTTTTCTCAGTGACCTCTGTGTCCTCGCCTCCTCCATATGGGGAGAGAGGAGTTACCATCAGGACCTCCCCATGGGTGCTAAGAACCCGTGACTTAGCCATGTCCCATGTCCCTGGCTGTTCCTTGTTGAACTGCTCCCCTTGATTTAACAGCAGCCTCTGAACTTGTCAGGAAGGGCTGGACGGAAGGACCCCTGAGTTCCCCCACCATCCTTCACTGTGGGCATCAGTTGCCTGTTGTATACCTGCTTGTCCTTTTCCCAGAGCTACCTGGCCTGAGTCCCTATTCCCCAGTTATCCAACAGAAACCCCCTGATCATATGCTGCTGGGCCTGGGCAGGCAACGTGATAGTTACACTGCGGTGCTGCCCCCTTCCTATTTCCTGCATCTGACTGATTTCCTTAACTCTGGATATGGAGACCCTATGATCACACCCCAAGAGGGGACTGTTGGTGCTTGTGTTGCTCCCTAAACTCCTTTACTCATTGTACATTGTCAACCATCTATTACAGTAATTGTGCTCCACTAAAAGTCTGAATCCCATTTCCTTTCCTATTCCATGAAACCCAACTGTAAATGATTGACCTGCCCATGCAAAAAGTTTAGTTTTTTCCCCTTCTTTTACACCATTCTGCTGCCTTGCACCTGCCCTATTATACAAGGAAAACAGTACCCAACACTCAGTTCCTTCAAGTACCTGGGAGTCTGGCTGGATAGCCACCGCAACTTTTCTACCCACATCGAGGCCATCTGCACCAAAGTCCAGCCCAAGCTGGCCATCCTCTATCGCCACAAAGCCAGCTTTCCCCTTCCCACAGGGAGCAAACTTGTACGCAAAACCATCTTGCCAGTGCTGGACTATGTGGACATCATCTACGGGCATAGCCCCATCCTCATCCCTCTCAAAACCCGACATCCTTCTCAACTCTTTCTGTCATTTCGCCACTGCTTCTCCAACACTTACTCACCACTGCCTCCTCTACTCCACTCTATCCTTGACTCCAATCTCGCACAAGAGGACCATCCACGGTGCCTCCCTCATAGCTAAATACTGGTTAGGCTCCCTACCCCCCTATCTCTCTTCCAGCCTTTCTCCAGCCAATTCCTCAGGCTACTCCCTCCGACACAGAGACGTACGCACTTTCCACCTCACACACCCCCTCTCTGCCACTGGTCAAGCTGCCTTTTCCTACCGTCTCCCCCACCTATGGAACAAACTTCCTCCCAACCATAACCAGGCCACCTCTCTCTCAGCCATTAAACAACTCCTCAGGCTCCTCTCCTCCCTGCCCTAGATGCTCATCTGGTCCCACCCCAACTCAGGCCTAGTCTACAATAGGTGGCCTCTGTTGGTCAATATTTTGCACTCGGCAGCCCCAATTTCGTATTACTGCTTATCTACTGCACAATTTCTGTGCTAGTTTACATAATATTGCAATGCTACTTGTAAATGCTGCATATGTAAACGCTTGTAATATACTGTAAACACAATCATTAGACATGAACTGTCTTGGATGCTGTTATTTACGTCTGAACAGGAAATAGTTGTACTTTACTGCATACCTCTGTGAAATGTCCTTGATGTTTGTACTTAACATCTGTAACAAGAAATTGTTGTACTTCTCTGCCTACCTCAGTGTACACCTCATACCTGGGTTTCACCTGGAAACAGGCCTCAGCTCAGCGTGCCTTTCCCGGTCACCAATTTTAAATAATTAAATAAATAAAAGATGACCTTGGGATGTGGCACTCGATGTGGTGTGCACTTTACCAATATATAAAACCAGATAGACTCCATTTTCTCCAATTCCATGTTTTGCACAACCTATATTATATGCCGGCTAAGTTATTTAAAATGAATAAGCTTGCTTCTCCCCTATGTACCCGTTGTGGTTTAGTGGACAGAACTTTAAATCATATGCTTTGGGACTGCGCAAAGATTGCTCCCTTCAGGACAGCTATCAAATCCTCACTCAGTCCCCTTTTAGGGCTCAAGGATCTTTATACCCAGAGATTTGTTTAGTTGGATTATATCCCCAGTCACCCCAAGTATTCACAAAACCCATATGGCATTGATATCTTTTATAGGGAAGTCAATAATAATCCGATACTGGAGGGACACTTCCACACCATCATATACGGAATGGCACCAAGAAATTCTGACAGTCTTAATGGTGGAAAAACATATAGTCTCCTTACAGAAGTATCATGGCCATTTTTGGAATAGATGGGAGTCCCTGTACACATTGCTGTCCTTGCCCTCCACTTGACTGCCTGTGGTACTGTATCACTTATATCTTTTAAACTCAGAGGATCCCACTTGATCTATGTCAGCCCTTATTGCATACATCTTCTTGCCATACTACCCCTCACATAGCTTTCTTTTTCCACTTCTTTTAACTTTAACCTGCTGAGCTCTGGGGAGAGTGGGAGGGAGGGAGGGAAGTTTTTTTTTTTTTAGTACATTATACAGTTGTCAATATGACTGCTGTACTGCCATGTAAGTTATGAATCTTATTTTTGAAAAAGTATTCTTTTTAGTTGCTTGTTATCTTGTTGATGTTAAGAAAATAAATAAAGTATACTGAATGAACAAAAAAGTAGAACAAAATTAAGGTCCAACCATTGTGGCAATATTATTCTTTATACCAGAAAATATGTTGCAGTTTGTACGTAATTGCTTCAGGTGATACGATTTGTACAGGTACAGTAGTATGAATATGGATAGAGGGGTTCAGTAGTTTGGAAGTCATGCCTCTCCTACAAACCTAATTGTCTTAAATTACTAGTGCATTGATCCATCACTTATGCACCACCCTATTAATTGTCACCCTTGATTATCTGCCAAATTTTGTTTGTACAAAATGTTTGCTATTTCATTGACCCTTATTGTCCACCACCAACAATTATCTGCCACCCTCAATTATCCTCCCAGTTTTGCTTGTACAAAAGTGAATGGATAATCAAGGGTGCACTGTATATGCAAATAATAATCCATAGCTGGGTGTGCTTTACAGCATTTTTGATGCATGTTCCAGAGGTATGACGTGTGAGGCACAAAACCAAATGCTGAGTTTCCATAAGCCCTTAGAAAGCACTTTGAAAATACTTAGCAAACTGGAAAAGGTTATTCTTTGTATAATATGTCTAGTTTGTGTATTAAATGTGTCTTTAGTTAAGAAAAAATGGAAGTGTTTGTTACAGTGAAACAGGAAAACATTTATTTTATTTTAACAGTGAAACAGGAAAGTAAATCATCCAGAAAAATATACTGTCAGACTTTTTCTATCCAAAATTTGTTGCACTGTAACTCTTTTTGTTTCTGAATCTGAATTCTGCATGTTCAGAAGCTGCACATTCAGTTATTTTTCTTTTGTCATTCCTAAATCTATTTATTCCCCTGGATTTTCCCTCAGTCTATTCCAATTTCAAGGAAAGATGAAATGAGATGTGCATGTTCTGTGCAACAGTGTGTCTAGTATTTATGCATGTGTAACTTTTCGAAGCACTCATTCTGCTTACCTTATAGAAGCACTTCTGTAAGCTACTGGCACTGGAAAGATGTGCAACCAATCCTATTTGTGCAGGCTTTCTTATACATAAGAGCTTGTATGTTAGACATTCAGTCACCAGTGCTGACAATGATGCTTATGACAGTGCTAGAAAAATATAAAACCAGCATTTGTCAATGACGAATGTTGCTTGCTTATATGTGCTGTTTAGGTATTTGGAAGTGATAGTACCATGCCTAAAAACTGCCATGTGCCCCCCCCCAAGACATCCACTGTGTCTTCCTGTTCAGTATTCACAGAAGAGGGGGAAGGGCAAGGGCCACAGCAGTACAGCAGTTGCGAACATGTGAAGAGGTGGACAATAGTCCATTCACAGGCCAAAGAATCCTGCAGGAGGTGAATAAATTGAAGGTGGACAAAGTGATGGAACAAGATGGCATACACCCAAGGATATTAAGAGAACTGTGAAGGGAGAAAGCAGTACCTCTGACAGCCATGTTCACTGAGTCATTCAACACAGGGGTGGTACCAGAGAATTGGAGGAAGGAACATGTGGTCCCTCTATACAAATCCAGCAGTAGGGAGGAGGCAGAGAACTATAGGCTGTTCAGCCTCGCCTCAGTAGTGGGGAAGATCATGGAGACATTGTTTAAAGAAAGGATAGTGGGGCATCTAGAAACCATCGGAGCCCAGGACTATAGGCAGCATGGATTCACAGTGGGGAGGTCATGTCAGGCAAATCTGGTTGATCTCTTTGACTAGGTGACAAAGGAAGTAAATCAGGGTGGGGCAGTGGGCAATGCTTACCTTGATTTAAGCAAAGACTTTGATACTGTCCCACATAGGAGGCTGATAAACTAGCTGACTAGGCTGGACATGAGGGAAAGGGTGGTAAACGAGGTTAGAAACTGGCTAACAGACAGGAAGCAGAGAGTGGTGGTACATGGGGTGCAGTCTGGGGAGGGGATGACCAGTGGTGTGCTGCAGAGATTGGTTCTGGGGCCAGTCCTGTTCAATGTCTTCATTAGTGACATTGCAGAAGGGCTGAAGGGAAATGTCTGCCTGTCTGCAGATGACACCAAGATCTGTAAGACAGTGGATACCCCAGAAGGGGTGGAGAAAATGAAAAGGGACTTGGGGAAGCTTGAAAAATGGTCTGAGGACTGGCAACTGAAGTTTAATTCAAAAAAGGGCAAAATTATGCACCTGGGACACAGAAACCCTGAGGAAAGCTACAGGATGGGGGGGGTGGAGGAGAGTTGCTGATAGTCACAAAGAAGGAAAGAGACCTGGGGGTTCTTATTTTAGATAACCTGAAAATGTCAAAGTGGTAAGGCAGCTGGGAGGGCCAGTGACATGCTGGGGTTCACAGGCAGGGGTATCACCAGCATAAGGAAGGACATAGTGATGCCATTATATAAAACCATGGTCAGGCCTCACATGGAGTACTGTGTGCAGTTCTGGAGGTTGCACTTTCGTAAGGATATTAACAGGCTGGATATGGTCCAGAGAAGGGTGAATGAGATGGTACAGAACTTGCAACACAAGACTTATGAGGAGAAATTAAGGGACCTCAATATGTACTCACTGGAAAAGAGGAGAGAAAGATGGGATATGATAGAAACATTCAAGTACCTCAAGGGTATAAGTATAACTACTGAAAAGCAGAAGACAGTTGCTATAGACACATATGCCAGCTTCTGTGTGATATTCTTTTGTTCTTATAAATCTGTAATCTCCAGTATTTTAGTAACCACGTGACCACACTGTCTTGTTCAGGCAATTTTATGTTGTCGATGCCTGGTGTCAGACGGCAGGCAGAGGGGTCACCAGATTGTGTTGCCATTTGAAAAACTTCTTTTACTGGTAAGCATTTTGGAAAGCTGGTGAAGGCCTCACAATTTTTATTATTCTATTATCTCCTTATGTCTCTCCCATTTGGGCCCCCCATCCCAACTTCATCAGTGGCCACAGCTGCAGCCTTCTTCTTGCCAAGATGGTGGGTGAGCAGCTGCCTTCACAGTCTGTGAAGTCTAATGTCTTTCAGTGCCACTTATTGGTCATCTTCCAACACAGGCAAGATGCTGCCAGCCAAAACTAACTCAGGACAAGCAGCTTTCAAAGTGGGGAAGAAATGGAGTGAGCAAGAATCAAGCACGCATTCAGATGTGGAGTCGATCTTAAGATCAGCATACTGGTGTGGACACTGCAAATAGAACCCCAGCTGTTTAAGCAGCCTTATGAAGAGTAAAGGCTTCTTGAAGCACTGGGGTTCTGTTTATTGTACTGTAAGTGGGCTGCATCTAATTTGGCAATTTACTGTACCTTACATCTGGATGTATGGTAGACCCAACTTTAAATAAACACTACACCTGAATGAACACATGATGCCATAGAAACATAGAATTTGTCAGCAGAAAAGGACCACTCAGCCAATCCAGTCTGCCCAAGTGTTCTCTACCTACTTGTAACTCCTGCCTGTATATGTTACTGCATGTCTTATTCTGCCTGTGTCCATCAGAACCTCCTTGTGAAGAGCTTGCTCAATGGATTTTTTCCTGCAATGAACTTGAACCTACTCCACCTCCATAGCCCTATTTATCTCCGTTGACCCCCTCCTTCCCCTTTTTCTAATATAGCCCTATGTTTACCCCATGCATGCTTCATGCCCCCTACCATTTTAGCTTCCACCACATCTCCTGGCAGTCTGTTCAAGGCATCTACCACCCTTTCAGTAAAGAAATATGTCTTCACATCTATTCTGAACCCCCCCCCAGCTTCATTGTATGTCCCTTGGTTTGAGTGCTCATCCCCATTTGAAGGAAGCTCCCCAATTGTACCCTGTTTACCCCTGAGAGGTACTTTGTAGGTCTTGATCATGTCACCTCTTGTCCTCCTCTCTTCCAGAGTGTACATGTTGAGATTCTTCAGCCTTTCCTTGTAGGGATTCCTGTGAAAATCCTGAACCATTGTAATTGCCCTCCTCTGGAAAGCCTCCACCTTATGTCCTTTCTGAAGTGTGGACTCTAAAACTGGACACAGTACTCCAGCTGGGGGTATACCAGGGAGTGATACAATGGCAGCACAACATGTGCCTCCTCCTCCTACTGGAGATGCCACTCCTTATGCATCCCAGAATCCAATGTGCCCTTCCCATAGCCTTGTCACACTGTACTGCCACCTTGAGGTCCTCTGATATAATAACCTCAAGGACCTTTTCATGTTTAGTGAGTATCAGTACCTCCCCCCATCCTATACTCAGCATCGGGGTTCCTATGCACTAGGTACATGATTTTACACTTGTTGGCATTGAACCCTAAGTAAGAAAATGGAATTGATTTGAATGAATTGCAGGCTTTTAAGCAGCTTTTCAGGGAGTGTGTATGTGTGTGTGTGTGGGGGGGGGGGTGAGGTTCTGATACTATAACTATTTGCTTTTGATTTTGGCTTCAAATCAGGTGCACCGCTATAAACAGATAAAACATGTTTAAGAAAGACTCATAAGAAATGTGATAAAGTCTGTACATTAGCCTGGGCTGAGCATGCAGACAGGAGAGAGAGATAGATATATAGAAACACAGACTTTGACAGCAGATAAGGACCGCTTGGCCCACCTAGTCTGCCCATTTTCCTACCTACAGAATAAGCTGCAGATCCTAGTTAACCAACAGCCTGTTTCTTCCTACCCCCCCACAAGAATTGCCTTATGTCTGTCCCATGCATTCTTGAATTCTCCCACAGGTTTAGACCCCACAGCCTCCTTAGGAAGGCTGTTCCATGCGTCCACCACCCGCTCTGTGAAAAATACTTCCTTACATTGCCCCTGAGCTGTCCCCCCTCTATCTTCAAATTGTGTCCCCTTGTTCTTGCACATCTCTTTTTCTGAAAGATGCTACCCTCTTGGACTTTGTTGATTCCACTGAGGTATTTAAAAGTTTCTATCATGTCCCCGCTCTCCCTCCTTTCCTCAAGGGTATACATATTAAGCTCCTTTAGTCTCCTCATATGGCTTCTCTTGCAGACCCTGCACCATTTTAGTTGCCCTCCTCTGGACTGCCTCCATCCTGTCTATGTCCTTGCCAAGATGGGGTCTCCAGAACTGGATGCAGTACTCCAAATGGGGTCTCACCAACTGTCTGTATAGAGGGATAACAACTTTCTGTTTTCTGCTGGTGATGCCTCTCCTATACATCCCAGTATCCCCCAGCCCTCCCTACTGCCTTCTCACATTGCTTTCTAACATTAAGGTCATCTGATATGATTACCCCCAGGTCCCTTTCCATTTTTGTTGTTGTTACTACCTCCCCCCATTGTGTAATCTTCCCTGGGTTTTTTTGTTTCCCAGGTGAATTATTTTGCATTTCTTTGCATTGAATCTGAGCTGCCATTCTTCTGACCATTCCTCCTTTCCATGCCTCCTTGTGTATCAACCCTGCTGCAGATCTTTGTGTCATCTGCAAAGAAGCATACTTTTCTTTTCAGTCCCTCTGCAATGTCACTTATAAAGACATTAAAAGGCAGATGCAGTCTGTTCCTAATTACTGAGCATCCCACTGGTCACCTGTGAGCCTCTTATGGGCCAGAGCCTACTACACAAGCATTTGTCAATGCTGAATGGTTGCTTGCTGGCATTAGCGGTGGAAGTGCAGGAGTTAGACAGATGGGGCCCGATTCTCCAAGCCCTACATCGGACGCAAGGAGCCTGCAGCAAACAGATATGGTGCAAGGTGCACCTTGCATCCATGACTGCCTTCTGTGTGATTCACAAAGGTGGCCTTCGTCGACCGCAGTCCACTTGCCCCAAACAGGGCTTGCACCTGCAATGCACTGTGGCACAGTGGTAGGGGGACTGCGGCCAGTGCAAGCAGCATTCTGTGATTCACAGACATCACCTGGTGGGATAAATTCTAAATGCCCTTAGACCAGCCAGGGCAGGCGTAAGGGGACTTAGACATTCTCCCCTAGGTGACATGCCTGTGTGAAACACACCATGGGTGACAGCCCACCCACCATACACCCCCGTGTGTGATCCACATGTGTGGCCTCTGTCCTAGTGGTCCAATGGCACCTCTCACAGCTCTCTGATGCTACCTATGTACCATGTTGGTACCCCCGTCCTGATGCTGCACATACTGACAGAAGCTCCCCTGATCCCCAATGCCTTCCCTATCAGCGCTATGCAGCAACAACTTATGGTGGTACAGTGCCCACCCATGCCCCAGCAGGTGGTGCCCAAACCCCTCCGTACACCAGTCCCATCTGCTCCCCAGCGCCCGGGAAATCCCACCACTCACCTCCATGGCCAAATGCCAATTGCACCAAACATGGTGGAGGAACACCGGCCCATCAGGTTGGGTCCACATGCCCATTACCTAGTGGGATGGGGGTCCTGTGTTAGCCCCTGGTGGCCAGCTGTGGACCTGTGCGGTGCACCAGGGGTTTGCCACATGGTTCTAGTCAGTGCAGGCGTGGGGACTTAGCCACTAGGTCCCCTTCTGTATCTGAATCAGGTGCAGGGTCCCTGGCACACCAGGCATTGGTGCAAGCTGCTGTTTGGCACAGCTTGTGCCAGACGCAGGCCCCTATAAGAATTGGGCCCATGCAGTATAGGAATGGCAGTGAAGTACTGAACTGATGCCAACCCCACCCTCACTCTGCAGAGATGTACAGGCATTGGGGGTGTGCCCTTGGGTCATCGCTCATAACAGTCATGACATTTCATCTCACCCTACACTGCAGATACTGGCAAGTGTAAAGGTGTGCCTTGGGTGTTTGCAAGCAACACAAAAAGGATAAAAATGAAAACATGCATGATGACTAAAAGAGGACTTCAGATGATTTTTAGTGACGTAAGTGTGGCCATTAACAAAATACAGCTAGTGCCAAAATGGAGGGGCTGAAAAATGCTGATAGTGTATTTTTCTCATGTCTGCTCTGCTGTGAAAGTTTGTGAAATGTAGGAATATGTATTAGGTACCAGGTAAATGGACTTAGTTAGTTTGTGTATTAGTTCCAGACACTGTATAGTCAGGTGACATCTGTAGGCTACTAATGATCTACATTTATAGCCCTATCAGAAATATCTCTGATATTTTTCATAAGTGCAGCTCGACCTTATGACACCATGAGTGGTAGAGCCATGAGTGATGTCAAAGGTCAAGCAGCACCCATGCACAATGTACATGTACATATCTATGTAGTATCATACAGTGCATACATAAATGCAGCATAAACACAAATTTGAGAGTGTATATCAACCTCTTCCAGATAATCTGAATGAGCATAATTTCACATATATATGTTTTGAGAATCCCAACAGCATGGAAACTAGAAACATCCTTTATGGAACACCACCAGTATCTTCCAATGACCCCCTGATGCCAAGCTTTTCATCTAAAAAAGTTTCTGTCCCTAATGGTTCTAAAGCTAACCCTTGTCACAGATCATTTCTTCAAAAGGAGATAACTTTAGAACCAAATGGGCTAGAAATGTATTTATGTGTTTAAGTGTAAGAATCCAGTTACAGCAATATTGATTTACTGTATTGTGTAAGTATTGACTGCTTGAAACCTTGTAATTGACAAGCAGGTGCCTATATAGAGAGAATAATGCCTGTACAGGTGTGTGTTATGAGGATTTTCACACACCTGAGGTGTGTGATAATCCATAAACCCCGAGAGCGAAGAGAAAAATCCTCATAAAATAAGCCTTGCACATGCACTATTTTTTATAAGTGGTGCAAGGTTTCAAAAGAGAGAACAACAAGCTGTATTTGTGCAAGCAAGCATGTCCCTGAGCAACCACCATACTCATACAAATTCAGTGAAGTGGGAGCGCATGGAGGAAAACACAGTACTAACCCACTCTCGAGTTATTACAGAATTCTATAGGTTATTACAGCATTTTATCAGGAATGCTTTCCCAGCCATCGTAAAGGGTCAATATGTCATGGATTACATATTGTTTTGCTGGGGGAAATGAATATACAAATCTTACATGCTGATGTACTGAATGGAAATGAAATGCTGCTGTATGATAAACTAAGGTTACCAGCTAAATATAATGAAGATTGACTTGGTGCCAAGCAGGGTAATGTGCCAGGAAATGGAGAGGAGAAATCTTGCAGCCTATCTTATCTATCCTGGAATATAGCAGGTTGGATAAATAAGCTAGTTGATACAGAATCTTTTATTGGGTTTCGAGGTACCATGCCTGCAAGAAACCTGGCATTCAGATAATGAAACAATTGAACTAAATGAATATGAAGCATTCCACAGTACTGGTTTAAGACTGACTAAATTTGGTAGATGTTCCGGAGATCTTATAACATTTTTTAAAATAGGGACCTTCAAGAAAGAGACAGTGGGGAGAAATACTGGTAATTGTGTTGTAGTTTTTGTGAAAGATGGAATTCAAAAGATTGCAATTTTAAGTTACTATGTTCCTCCAGATATTTCCAACTTCCATGCCCTCCTGATTTAGACAGAGCTTACAAATATATTAATGGATATAGTGTTGGAATTTCCTACTGTAGATGTTATGTTAATGGGAGATTTTATTGCCTGGATAGGGCTTTTTGACGGTTTATCAGATAACCCAAGATATCTTCATATGGTTATAAAGGAGAAACTTCTGGCAAGAAAATCTAAGGATATTAAATTGAATAACTCTGGAAAACATCTTATTGAGTTACTAAAGGACTTTAACCTCTATCCAATAAATAGAAGATATCAGGGGGATATAGAAGGTGATTTTACCTTTGTCTCCACTAGAGGAACATCTATAGTGGATCATGCCTTCTGGAATGGCCCTAGTTCCTATTGGGGAAACATGACTGTAACTATAGCAGGGGACAGTGATCATTTTCCACTTATACTTGAAACTTTAAATCAGGGGGCAGTCTCCAAAAGATATAATTCTGACCCTGTAATGTTTACAGAGGTAAGAGCTGCAAAGAAAATTGTCTGGAAACAGAATACACATAAAGATATATTGCCTATTTTGTTGAACTCTATTATGGCAGAGGAAGTAGGGAATTTAATGATGTTAAGTCAAGGTTATCTGTAGCAAGAATTAAATAATTTAATTGGAACTATTAGAACTAAAATGCAACATCCAATCAAAAGTAGTAAAATCTCTATTATTAACACAAGGTTTGACAGAGACTGCCAAAAGAAGAAAAGTCATATCACGAAATTGTATATAACCTTTAAAGAAGGGGGGAATGGACATTTACTGAAACAAATAAATAATGAAAGAAAGCAGTACATGAATCTTATGAATGATAAAAAAGAAAGCATTTTATGATGCGCATTGGCAACTTATGCTAAAAGCGGTGACAAACAAAGATGCCAAACTATTCTGGACTCTTGTAGCCAAAGACACAGATAAATATAAAGTACAAATAGACACATATATCTCAGAAGAAAAATGGCTTCAACATTTCTCTAACATCTTTTTTGATTTGTCTGAAGAAAATATGACAATTGAGATTAAAAAGACACAAAATTCTTTTGTACCTATAACATTGGATGAGGTTTATTTGGTAATATATTCCCTTAAAAAACAAATTTGCAGGTCCGGATGGCATTTCTGCCAAAGTATACCTTTGTGCCCCAGAATTATGGGGTAAGTTCCTAACCATTTTTTACAGTAAATGTATATTAGTTAGCATATATCCAGCTTCATGGAAGGGAGCAAATCTGATACCCATTCACAAAAAGGAGACCTGTATAACTCAGACATGTATAGGGCCATCAGCCTGTTAGATGGGTTCAGATCAAATTTTTCTACAAGTGATAATATAATTGTTCTCAGACACATTATAGAAAAATATGTGAAAATTAAGAAACAGAAGGCATATGCAGTTTTTATAGATTCTTTTTTGGCATTTGATTACACCTCAAGAAGTATCCTATGGACTTTCTTTCTAGAAAGAGGTATTAATCAATCACTTGTTGCAATCATTGTAGAATCAAATATGGGAACAAGGGCCAAAATAAGATTAGGGAACAAAGGTCAGATGTCAACTTCATTTGACATTAACAGAGCTATTAGACGGGGTGTATCTTAACCTCTTTATTGTGTTCTTTTTATATAGAAAAGATGCTGATAGATGCTGAAGCACTTAATGCAGACTCCCCTAAAATTAAATCAACTCTGTGTCCAATTCTGGCATATACAGATGATATTATATCAGTTTCACTTACCAAAAAAGGTTTACAAACCAAGCTGAATTATATTCAGCAAATGTCTGTGCAATTAAAATTAAAAATGAATTTAAATAAAACAAAAATAGTTATTTTTGATAATAAAACAAACCAAAGGTGTATGGTTCTTAGGGAATGATAAAATAGAGGTGGTTGATAAATATTTATATCTAGGTATCATGTTTCATGGTAATATTCGACGGAATGCACACAAAGATCTATTGATACACAAGTTAAAGAAAACCCTTGCATGTCTTGTAAGATTTAATGCATAATTTGGTGCTATGATGGTTAAACCCCTCATAAATATTATTAAAGCCAAATCTGAGGCAAAATTACTGTATGGGGCAGAAGTATGGGAAACAGAAAATGCAAAAGCATTAATGTCACCTTTATTTACACTATTACATAGCATTCTGAAACTGAGCCATTCTTGTCCAGAGGCATATATAAGGTCAGAGCTTGGACTTGCGAATGTAAAAGCAGCTATGGAAACTCAAAAATTTAACTACTGGTTAAGATTAACCAAAATAACAGAAAACTCTTTGGCAAAACAATATCTGAGAGAAAAAGAAGATTGGTTCATCCTGGGGTACAAAGATGGATTTTGGTACACAGTCCTTGAATCTTATTGGAAAAAATATAAACTCAATAATCTAAAAAAGGCTGTTGATCAAGGGATCACACTGAGTAATAAATATAAAAAAAAATGTGACCAATAAAATCATTAATTATTGGAACAAACAAGATTTACAGCATATATCTAAATCAAAATACTCAAAGTGGTTCGTACAAAATATTTTTTTTTTAGATTACAACCATACCTTGAGATTCTTACATACTCTAATCTTAGGTCAGTATTTCAAATTACAAATTCAAACAATTCACAAGCAATATCCTACTTTATAGATACAAAAAAGATGGCCTATTTTTGGGATTGTGTGATTGTAATCTGGGAGGTAATGAGGATTTAGAGCATGTATTATGGCACTGTGTTGGTACATTAAGCCTAGAACATATTGGTTGGCCTCATTTATAAACGAACTCTATCAAATAGATAAAGGAATCTTAACTAACATTTTAATGAACATAGAAGATACCTGGACTGTGATAAGGGTTGCCAAGTACTTTCAGGCAATCAGTAATATAAAGCAAAATATCATAATTGTATAAAGGCAAATGTGCAATATAATGATTTTGATGGCTAATGATAGCTTGGCAAAATAGATGTACTGTGATTATGATGATATGAATTTTATATTCTGTTTATGACCATCTAATGTTTTTTGGTATTGTATGAGATATTTATTAGATATGTTTTTGGTATTGTATGGAATATTTATGAGATGTGTTTTAATTGTAACAGCTTTTAAGCTAAATAATGACTGTTTATTTTTTTATTTTTGATGTCATAGATACAATGCCACAGGGCAAAACTGCACAACAGTAACAGCGCATGGAAGAACAGCTACAGGGTACACAATGCCGTATGACACAAATAGTGTGGAATTGTAGAGGTGACCCTGTAACTGTTTCCTGGAAAGCTCTGCTACAGAGGGTAAGAACTCTGCTTGAAGGGGGTCCGCCAAGCAGCTGCCATAGCTCAAGGAGTAGAGCCGTTGGCGCTGGAGGACAATGCAGTGGCTGTGGACTGGGGTTCTGCTCCTGGTCCCAGATTAGATATGTTAATTTTTTTTCTTGTCTTTTTCCTGTCCCTGAGTTGTCTCCCCCCCCCAAGGAGGTTATTTTAATAGGGGTGTGTGTGGAGGCAGAGCCCCCCATAATGGGGGGGCAAGAGTGTGGAACCCCTCGCAGAAAACAAGTATTTTACTGTATTTATTTTTAGTCACTATTTTGACAGTGCGATATAGTACCATACTGTTTTTGTATGCAACAACATGACCCCGTGCCCCCAGCCATTACAGAGGGTTACCAATTATTATAATATGTTTTAATCTTTCTTTTTCTTCTTACTGTACTAGATTACTTATCTTAAAGTTTCTCTGATGAAAACTGCCCAGACCCAAAGCATTTTTTTTTAATTTGTGGCTGCAAAAATTTGAAATGCAATACCTCAGCTATAGACATACTGTATGAAAATCATTATTTCTTTTCAAGAAAAACCTGACCTGTTTAGTTCTGTTCATGTATTTTATAATAGGGGTTCTTTTGTAATTTTCAGTTGAGGACAGTTCACTAAACACATCACTTCCATGAGTGGAATGAAAACCATCTGCTCATTAACAGTGGCTTTGGGCATGAATAAAAAGGCTGCTTGGAGTCCAGGTGATAGCAAGGAGGTCAAAGCAAGCCGTTGACAAAGTTCTGATTCAGGACAGTTGTAATGGAAAGTTTATGAGGACACTTAGAAGTACTGTATTTACAAGGAAGGAAGGGATGGAGGCTCATTGGCCAGCAGGATTAGCAGATTATGTACCACTTTCCAAACATTTTTAGGCTCATTAGAGGACTGAAAGAATGTGTTCTTAAAGTACCAGATTTGGATTCTCTCATAAGCTACTACAAAGGTTTCTTAGCTCAGTATAATTCTTTCTGTCAGCAGGTGTATTTACTATTGCATCCCAAGACTAAGCAGCACCCTTTAGCCAAAACATGTCAGTAATATCATGTGTTATCCATGGGAGGTGTGATCCCCTTAACCTTTCTTTCATGGCAAGTTCATTACAGACTAAATTGAAGATAATTTCAAATTTAAATAAGGTTAGCTCATTGTCAAGTGAACACAGTGCAGGGTTTCAGTCAGCAGTACTCAGATGAGAAAGAAAATCTTCAAAATTAAAGTTGCAGAATAAACTAGCAAAGTTAATTCTTGAAGAAGATTTAGTGGCTCTATTCTGTCTTACACAGTATGGTAGGTGGTACAATTATTATTACAAATATCAAGAAATGTTCCAGTAGGAACAGTTTATAAGGGCCAGAGGCAAGAATCCAATCAGTCAGTGAATTGTTGGCAGTTCAAGAGTTGTACCCTTTAGGGTAAGTGATAGGATGAGTTAGATTTACCTATTAAATCCTAGTTTGCAGCAGCTTTGTACTTGAGGCTGTCTAGTTTACATTAAATCATCTAAGAGCAGGTGTTCATATTTGGGGGGGACTTGTCTTGCTTAATGTAATTTAGAGAATATCCATAGTGTCCTCAGAGTTTATTATAGGCATACAATAGGCCTCAGTCAGTATCAGGCTGAGTGAGTGAGGAAAAGTTAATTTGCCATTGAGAATTTCATGTGACTTAGAATTGGATTCTTGATAAATAGGTGAGAAGAGGAGAGGAGAGCACTAGAGACATAAAAAAGGACACCTCCTCCTTTTTTGTTCCTGGCCTGCCTGTAAGAGGTTAAACTGGAAGGGCAACTGAATCAGTGCAGGTTTTGTCAGATAGCAAGGTTTCAGTATGACATAGAACATCAGGCTTATTTAGGTGGACCCAGATCCTAATACAGTCAATTGGGTTGCAATGATTTTTTCTAGGGCTTTTGAGAGTGGTGGGATAATTGATACGGGGTGGTAATTCCCTGGTAAGGTGCAGTCGCCAATCTTATGAATGGGCATGATGAGGGCAGTTTTCCACTTAGCTGGAAATCGACCTATGGATAGGGAGCAGTTCAGGAGAGCTGTGAGTGGGTAGAGTACCTCATCCAAAAGTCAACCTCAGTAATTTAAGGTCCAGGGAATCATTGGTAAATCTAGAGTTGCGTATCACCTTTTGAAGGAACATGGAAGCCTTAAATTGGGAGATGGTCCTGAAATGAAAGGGGGGTACTTTGGTGAGGGCCGGGGGGAGTAGGCCCAAAGAAATTGGATGGGAGAACAGAGTTAAGATCTGAGAATGAGGAGTTCAGTGTGTTGGCTATGAGCTCGGGATCAGTTGTGATACACCCATTTATGCTCATTTGAGAGGGTGGGGCCATTATTGTTTTACCATTAAGCTCTTTTAGGTTATCCCAGAACTTGTGCCCTGAGCCCCAGGAGGAGGTGAGGGTAGTCCGATAATTTTCAGCCTTAGGCTTATGGATGTTGCAGGTGCATTTGTTCCTGGCTGCCTGGTAACTCTGCCTGTCAGCTGATAATCTAGTCTCCAAAGCCGTGTGCCACACAGTATCCCTATCCTGCATTTGATCTAGCAGTGATTGTGAGATCCAGGGGGTGTCAGCACCTTTAATGACACATTTGCTAAGAGGGGCAAAGAGGTCACAGGAAGCATTGATTGAGTGGATAAAATACTGTAATGCCGAGTCTATATCCAGAGCAGTGGCTATGGGGGGACCAGTCCCAGTTATATAGGTCATGTTTGAGATGCCTCGGTTTACCAGGTTTGAGATGCCATTGGAATATAATTTTGGGTGTGACTTTTTTAGCAATGTAGGTCCAGTGACTATGGACAGGTGAGTGGTCACTCAGTGAGTTAGGTAATACACTTACTTTCGTGAATTTGTTAGGGTGGTTGGTAAGTACAAGGTCAAGGATGGTTGAGGTGCCAGTTCTCAGGTTGTAGTGGGTGGCAGTGGGTACTACTTGCATGAGATCAATGGCAGCTATTACATATTGTATGGGGTGTGCAGAAGTGTCAGTGGACCAGTTAACATTAAATTCACCCAGGGTGAGGAAAAGGGTTGGGGCTAGGGTTTATTTCAGTATCACCACATAACAGTAATAACAAAACTATCTCCAAAGTAGAAACTGAGAACCTTTATTGAGTTTCTTAATATTGCATGCATAAAGGAAGGTAAGTTGAAAGCACATACTTCCCTAGAGCATTTCTGTCATGAAGCCACAATCAGGCAACATACTTTTTTTTTATAATATTTAGCTGGGAAAGGCACACTGAGCCAAAGATAATTTCCAGGTGTGTCCCAGGAGGGACCATAGTGAGGTTAAGTAACTTGCCCATGGTCACATTGTATACCAGTGGAGGTTGTGGAAATCAAACCAAATTTAGCTGGATGTGCCAGTCCCATTTACAGCTAGTTGTTCTAGTCTCTAGTCTATACTACCAACCCCATATTGTACCCGAATTCATCTGAGAAAAATGGGTTAAGGGAATAACTTCAGCTTATGTAATGTTAGCTTCAGCATAAGGCAAATTAGAGTAGGCAAGAAATGCTTACATTTAACTAAGTGAGACCAGGGATCTAAATGATAATAATGAAGAGAAGATAATCAGCCACCACAGGAAGACACCCACAGACCTCCACCCTTATGCAGTGGCCCTTAAACTTGGGATGCTACACTGATGATGGCTTACAGTAGGTGTCCCTTTGTCCTGTGGCTATAGAATAGTGTTGTTGAGGCATAGGTCAGAACGCATAGGAAAATGAGAAACAGTTATAAAATTTGCAAGTGGCATTTTAGTCTCAGTAACAATAGAATAAAAAGAAAAAAATTAAAATTGTGCAGAATTGTTTTTTAACATAGGTAGTTCAAACAGAACAAAGTCCTTCCTCTGAGGGTATCTCTAATTCTAAGTTTCAGTTTCTCTCTCTTTCTCTCTCTCGAACAAAAGATTGCTCTTTTTACAAGAAGTATTTGCCTGGCAATTAATTTCTACATCCTGAGTTCATTAATAAACATTAATGTATCAGAGTTCTTATCAGTTTCTTTCCTGCAGGTGAACAAAATAGAAAATGGCGTCTTAAAATTAATCTCCTGTTGACAACTCTGCAAATGAGTTTATGCTGCATCTCAAGGTTAACCCCTTGAGTTCAAATAGCTGTTTGCGTTCATTTTCTCAATATACCTATATGCATTTTCAAACAAAGGGATCCCAGTTTCAAATACAGATTCACATATATTTTTGTAACCATGAATAGGCAAGGAGGAAGAAAAGACAGAAATAGCAAGTGAAGGAAGAGAGATAGAGGGAGATGGAAAATTGTGGGACCATCAGAGTGATCAGTTCCTGGGTCTCACAAGAAAATTTGATTACACAATCAGACAGACCAGAGACAGAAAAGGAGAGAATAGAACATATTCTTGCATTTAACTCTTTCTGCATAACAAATGGGACATGGTCAAATTCATCCCTGTCACATACCCCCCATCTTTAAGAGAGAACCTGTTTAAAAAACTAGGTTTCCAAAACTTTTTTTAATTCTTTTCCAACATTACAATATAACCTTTACAGTTCTCCTCATATGCAGTACCTCTTTTTCCATAACAACCAGTACGGCAAACAGTGAAGTTTAAACACACACAATTTTTTTTCAACCTTCAGAATTCTCAATTCCTTATCCATATCTTGACAGAAAATCAGCATTGATATTCTGGTTTCCAGATTTGTACATCACTTTGAATTTAAAGGGCTGTAGTGCCAGGTACCACCTTGTGATTCTGGAATTTTTATCCTTCTTTTGGTTATGTCAATAGAGATGATTGAGATCTAAGTACAAAATCAGCTCCTAGCAAATAAAACGTATGGGACTCCATGGCCCAGTCTGCCACAAGGCATTCCTTTTTAATGGTGGAGTACCTTTTCTCTACGTCGTGCAACATTCTACTGATATATGAAATGGGATGGTCCTTCCCATCTATAGTTTGACTGAAGACTGCACCTAGGCCTACCTCTGATGCATCTGTCTGCAACAAAAGTGTTTCTCAAAGTCTGGGCTTCTTAAAACAGCGGCTGAACATAATGCAGCCTTGATGGCTCAAAAAGCTTTATCACACTCTGGGGACCATTTCACATTGTTTGGAAACTGTTTCTTCATGAGTACAGTGAGGGGAGTAGCTAAATGGGCAAAGTTGGAATAAATCTCTGACAGTAACCAGCCAGCCCTAAAAATGACCTGACATGTTTCTTTATTTTAGGGATAGGACTGTTAGCTACAGCTTCTATCTTAGAAATCTCTGACTTTACTTCTCCATTTCCCAAAATATATCCCAAATATCTGATTTCCTGCATGCCCAATGCACATTTGGTAGGATTAATTGTCTGACCTGCCTTTTTGGTAGATTGGATAAATGTTCATAGGTGTTCTAGGTGGCTTTTCCAGTCTGGACTGTACACCACGACAACATCCATGTATGCAGAACAATAACCAGTGTGAGTAGCTGAAATTACATCTATGCACTGCTGGAATGTAGAAGTGGCACCATGTAAACCAAACAGCATGGTGGTGAATTGATAGAATCCAATAGGAGTGGCAAATACAATTGTGTCTCTGGATTCTTTATCTATGGGAATTTTCCAGTAACCCTTGGTGAGATCGAGGGTGCTGATGTACTTGGCACTCCCAATTTATCCACCAAATCATCTATCCTTGGTGTAGGATAACTCTTAAATTTGGACACTTTATTAAGTTACCTAAAATCAAGGCAGATTTCTTACATCCCTTTCTTTTTTATTTACAATCACCATTGGTGATGACCAAGCACTTTTCAACTCTTCTGTGATACCCAACTCTTTCATGTTTTGTGTTTCCTTAACTATGTCTGCTCTTAACCACTCTGGTAATCTGTATTTCTTTTGTCTAATAGGGCGAGTATTCCCTGTCACTATTACATGCTCGACCCCTTTTGCTCAGCCTGGCACTGCATTGAAAGTACTGTTAAATGTCTCTACCAAGTTACGGATTTCTGCAGTTTGTTTGGAAGTTAAGGAAACAGTCACCTTTACAGCATTAGCAGTTACAGTTTGCTCCAGTCTGTCATAAGCTATATCAATACCACCTGTAGAAGTTTCTGGTAAAACTAAAAAAGCATCCTTTGGTGTTTTTTCAACCCATTTCTATAGGAGGTTAGCTTGATATATCTTAGTAGGATTTTTCCTATCAGAGATCTCAAGCTCATGGTTAACTGTGCCAGTTTATCTACTTATCTTATAAGGCCCTTGCTACTTCATTAACAGGTTATTTTCTGTAGTGGGTAACAGTAGCAAGACCTTTTCACAGGTTGAAAAACTTCTTTAACCCCATGGTCATAATATGTTTTCTGCTGATTTGGGGACTCTTCCTGATTACTATGGCCAATTTCAACATCTTTTGCCAACTTCTTTCTCAGGTCATACATATAAGATAAAACAGATGTTTTCTGAGTGGGATTATTTTTCCATGTTTATTTTATTATATCTAATGGCCCTCTAGGTTGTCTACCATGCATCATTTCAAATGGCAAAACACCTGTTGAGGTTTGTGGCACTTCTCGGTAAGCAAAAAGCAGATACAGTGAGTATTGGTCCCAATCTTTCTATTCCCCTTTCGCAAACCTTTTTAACATGCATTTTCAGGTTTGATTAAAATGCTCAACCAGACTGTCTGTCTAAGGATGATAAGGGGAGGTTCTTACGTTAGTAATACCTAGTAGTCGGTACAACTCCTTCAGTAATGCAGCACCAAAATTACTACCCTGATCAGAAATAATCTCTTTAGGTATGCCCACCCTGCTAGAAATTTTGGAAAGCTCAGTGGCAATTTTTGGGTCTGTGGCATTATGCACTGGAACTGCCTCTGTGTATCAAGTAGCATAGTCACATAATACCAGAATAAATCAATTACCCTTTTTACTTTTCTTTAAGCGGCAAACCATATCCACTGCAATTCTTTCAAAAGGCACATCTATCAAGGGTAGGGGCACCGGAGACATCTTGTCTTTTTTAGTCACTGGGGCTAATTTCTGACATTCAGCACAAGAACTACAATAGGTAGCAACATCTTCATAATTCCAGGCCAGTAAAATCTATACAGCAGTCTGGCAGGGGTGCAATCCCTCCCTGAGGGACCAGCCATAGGACTATCATGTGCTATCTATAACAACTCAGTTCTATACTTTTGTTTTATAACCAATTGTTCTGTCCCTTCCTGTGTCTGTGGTTTAAGTCAAACTCTGTACAGTAACCCATTACTTTTTTAAAACATTGGTTCACCCTGTTTTTGTTTCGTCCCCCCACCCCAGCTGCTTAAAATAACCTTGGAGAGAAACATTGTTAGTTTGCTCTGAAACAAAATCATAATGTTATCAGTTTAGTTTCAGCATTTTCATATATTAACCCCTTATATCCATCAGTCTTTTGTTGCCACTGTTTCTTCAGGTGTCTTCTTTCTTTCCTGGACTTCTGGATCCTGGAGCTGTGCTCAAACAAGTCTGAATCAAAATCACCAAAAGGAAAAGAGTCCCCACCATTTGAGATTTTTTTTTGCCTATGCTGTTGTCATCACACCTGCTGAAACTGCAGATTTTGCTCCCTCTGTGAATAACTCAATAAATCCTGGAAAGTAATTTCCAATAATCACAGGTACAGGTTACTTATGTACTACCCCAGTTTCATTTGATGCAACACCCTATTAATATTCAGAGTCACCTGGGTGGTGGGATAGTGTCACATGTCCACATGGATGCAGATGACACAAGTACCTGGTCCTTTTGCAAAGTGTTTTCCAAGAACTTCAACATGTGCTGGGGTCTGTCTGCTTCCTGAATCAATACGTCCCTTTACAGTCTTATCTCCCACCTTGACATCTGTTAAATACTTCCCCAGTTTCCTAAAGTCATATCAGCTCCAGTCTTACCCTCCTTATTTTCATGACAGTTTCCTGCAATATGGCTTGACTTGTTACAGTTATAGCAAATAAAGTCTTTGCATGCAGATTTGTTACCCCCATTAGAGCTTTCACTGACCTGGAGTTAAATCAGGAAAAAGAGGATCTTATCAGTCCTTGGCTATTACTTCGCTACTGCTGTATCTCTCTGACCATCTGATAGTCCTCAGCCAAAGAAACAGCCTTTTCCCATTTTCTGGTTGGTGCTCTTTTACCCAAAGCTGCACATCTGTAGGAAAGATGTTGAATTGCTCTATTGCACATATGTCGATGATCTGTGGGACTGTTTTGCCATCTGGTTGGAGCCATTTAATGAGGAGTTCTTGGAGTTGAGTGAAGGCTTCTTGAGGATTGTTGACTGAGTTGTACTTCAGAGACTGAAATATTTGCCTGTAGGTCTCTCCAGAGATGTCATATATTTTCAAGATTTCTCTTTTCATAATGTTATAGTTTTCTGACTGTGCAATGTCCGTATTGCTGTGGGCAAGTCGGGCTTCACCTGTCAGGGTTTACCAGCCCGATTGCTCATTGCTGCTTTGGCCACTGGCAGGTTGCAACAACTCTTTCAAAACTTGTCAAGTATGTTTCGATATCATCTGAGGGACACAACTTTGTAAGTTTAATGTCTTTTAAGTTTATGTTTTGTTGCTCTGCTGGATCTGTGCCAGATCTTCCAGCTTTGATAGCTTACAAGGCATCCAGCCATCACATCTGTCACTGCATTTGTTCTTTTCTCTGCTTCTCTGTCTCTTTTTGTTGTATAGCCCATCATTTGAAGAAGGCAGACAAGCTTTCAGGTTTTGTCCCTGCTGTTCTTCTATCACTAGTTCTGGCTGTACAGTCTCAGTTTTGACTTCTGCATCTGCTAGTTTGGCTGCCAGTCTTCTGGTAATCACTCTGGGCTTGCTTTTACAGAATCCATACCTTTCTTGTATGCTTCCCTGGTACCAGGTCTAGCACCCATGCACAAAACTCCTGGCTTAGAGTATGCATGGCATAAATCCCACTTAGTCTGATAACATCTATTGTCAAGGCGAAGGTCAGGAAGCATAGGAAAACCAAGAGCAGTTATAAAATTCACAAGTAGCATTTATCATTCTCAATAAACAATAGAATAAAAATAAAAATTGTGCAGAATGTTTTTTTTTTTAACATAGTTCAAACAGGACGAAGTCCTTCTTCTGAGGGTATCTCTAATTTAAATTTTCAGTCCTCTTTCTCAGTCTAACAAAAGATTTCTCTTTTTATAAAAGTCTTTGCTCGGCAATTAATTTCTATATCCTGAGCTTGTTAACAGATATCCTGTTTTCAAACAAAATGTATCAGAGTTCTTGTCAGTTTCTTTCCTGCAGGTGAACAAAATAGAACATGGTGTCCTAAAACTAATCTCCTGTTGACAACTCTGCAAATGAACTTGTGCTGCATCTCAAGGTTAATCCCCTGAGCTCCAAATAGGTTTTTGCAATCATTTCCTCAATAAACCTATATAGATTTTCAAACAAAGGGATCCCAGTTTCACATATAGATTCACATATATTTATATAACTACAGATAAGCAAGGAGGAAGAAAAGACAGAAATAACAAGTGAAGCCAGAGAGATAGCATGAGGCAGAGAATCGTGAGACCATCAAAGTGATCAGTTCCTAGGTCTCACAAGAAAATCTGATTGTGCAATCAGACAGACAAGATACAGAAAAGGAGAGGATAGAACAGATCCTTGAGTTTAACTCTTTCTGTGTAACAAATTGGACAGGGTCTTATTCAACCCTGTCACAAACAGACTATGTCTGACTGCAGCCTGACTGGTTGTAGATCATTATGAGACCCTCCTGGATCCAGGAGGCATAAACTAGTGCAAATGCTGAGTCCAGCAGATGTTGGTAGGAAGGTGGGCTCTCAAATTTGCCTGATCTCTTGGCTAGTCCCTGCAAGATACGGTCAGTGGCAATCAGTGCATGATGCAGCACCTAAGTGCTATGCAAGTTTTAAAGCTAATATCTTGCTCCAGGCTGCATTTTGATTGGCTGCAGCCAATCACATGATCCTCCTAAGTCTAGTAGGTACTTGACTGGTGCAGAGGATGAGTTTGTCACCTACTGATCAGCAGATGGACTCCCAGATTTGCTAACTTTCCTTGATGGTTCCTACAAGTGAACTGCATACACTATATAGTAAACCACATGTAAAATATACTGAAATACATACTGTACATCATATAGCAAGTCTTATATACACATTTTACATTGAAATGCATACATGACATGGTGAAATACATACCACATATAGTGAAAACAATGCAGGCACTATGTAGTGAATACACACACTACATCATATAGGGAGGCTTATAGGTCTACTGAAATGCATACACTGTATGTTGAAATGCATACATCATATACTGAAACCTATAACTTACACAGTACAGAGCATGACATATGCCTTAGGTTGAGATTACCTATAACCCTGAATGGCCTACCACTGCATTCATTTCTTGTTGTACTCATGAACATTCCAATCTAGTAATAGGATGTCTCTGAAACTGCAGAACAAAACAGGGCCATTGTATCTATCTCTGTCTGTTTTTTTTTCCCTTCTTGATGTGTGTACACAATTTAAATCAAACCTCTCCTAACATAATGGTGTGACAAAAACATTTATAGCTACTTAAAATGCATTTTTTTCTTTCATCTGAGTGCTGCCCTCATTTACTGTTAAATACACATTTTTAAGGGAAGCTAAACGTTAGGATATTCATAACATATCAGTCATGTCATGTAAACATAAGGGGCTGCATGTATTTTTCTGTTTTAAGATGATGTTTTGTTTAGATTTTCTATTGCATAGCAGTGCACAATTTGCGTAGTCAGTGACTTTGTAATTCTAACAACTTATCTGAGTTGAATAGTTAAGAAACATGGCAGGAATGGTAGAATTGTGAGCATTTACAGTAGCTTTTGTTGTTCATAGTCTGCAGAATTTGTTTCCATTTAGTTTTTTTTTTCCATTTTAATTTGATGCTGTAGGGTTTGTTTTGCTTTTTCATTTTTATGTTATGCTTTAGGAAGATTCTTTATTGATGAAATATATTTTGCAACATGCACTTATGGCACAGTTCTGATTGAGGTCTGGCATATACGTGAGTTACACTTTTCTGATCTACATAGATCAGCATCGTGATACTGCACTGGTGACATTCATGGTTCATGGCTGTCCCTACACTCTTACAGAGCACTGCAAGGTGGACAGAGCTTTGCCAAGCACTGGATCTCAACAGGCAAGCCTGGTCTAGCCACATACTAGACCTCCTGCTCCTCTGCAGCAGCGAAATAAAGGAAACAACATTCTGCAGATTGAACAACTATACTACAAACAGACACAGTAATTAAAAAGAATCTTCAGTCACCAACCCCTATGTGCTAAGCCCACTATGAAATAAGCTGCTAGGGGTCTAAAGTAAGTTTGCAGTCACTTGCCAACAGGGCTAGTGACTAGGAAAATGACTAAGAAAATCACTTTGCCCCCCAGTCTTTTCCACTAGCCCAAATGATGCTACCTTCTGAAATGATATGCTATGGTACCTTCTACATAGATACATAGATACATAGACAGTGTCGGCAGATAAGGGCCTATGGCCCACCTAGTCTGCCCATTTGAGCTTGTAAGTTCAGTTTGTTTTCCTAGAAGTCTATTTCCCCTTACCCCTGACCTCTAGAATTCCTTTATGTCTATCCCATGCATTCTTAAATCCCGTTATTGTTTCAGCTCCCACCACTTCCTCTGGCAGGGTGTTCCACTTGTCCACCACCCATTCTGTGAAGAAATTCTTTCTCATGTTTCCTCTGAATCGTCCTCCCTCCAACTTCATCCCATGCCCTCTAGTCCTGAAACATCTTTTTCGCTTAAAAATAGTGTTTTCCTGCACCCTGTTCCTCCCTGTAAGATACTTGTATGTCTCTATCATATCCCCTCTCTCCTCCTCTCCTCCAGGAGTACATGTTCAGTTCCTTCAACCTGTCTTCATAGGACTTGTGATGCAACCCATGCACAATCTTTGTTGCCCTCCTCTGAACCTGCTCTACCCTGTCTATGTCCTTATGTAGGTATGGTCTCCAGAACTGCACACTGTACTCCAGGTGGGGCCTCACTAGTGTCTTGTATAGCAGAATTATGACCTCCTTTTCCTGCTGGTGATGCCCTGCCTATACATCCCAGCATCCTATTTGCTTTACCTGATGCCTTGTCACACTGTTTCCCTACCTTGAGGTCATCAGAGATGACAACCCCAAGATCCCTTTCCTGCTTGGTGCATGCTATATCCTCACCCCCCAACTGATATATTGTGCCAGGTTTTTATGCCCCATATGCATTATCTTGCACTTCTTTGCATTGAATTTCAACTGCCAAACCCTTGACCATTCTTCAAGTTTCTGCAGGTCCCTTCTCATTCTGTCTACACCCTCTGGTGTGTCTACTCTGTTACAGAGCTTTGTGTCATCAGCGAACAGTGAAATTCTGCCTTCTAGATCCTGTGCAATGTCACTGATGAAGATGTTGAATAGGACCGGTCCCAGCACTGATCCCTGTGGTACCCCACTGGTCACTCTTCCCTCTGTGGAGTGACAGCCATTTACCACCACCCTCTGTGTCCTGCCACCCAGCCAGTTACCTACCCACCACACTACTGTCCTGCCCACACCCATATTCCCCAGTTTGTGTAATAGTCTTCTATGTGGCACAGTGTCAAGGCCTTGCTGAAGTCCAGATAGGCCATGTCCACTGCCCTCCCTGATCCACCACCTAGTCACCCAGTCAAAAATTCAATGAGGTTGGTCTGACATGACCTCCGCCTGGTGAAACCATGCTGCCTTGGGTCCTGTAGTCCATTGACAACCAGATGTTCACTAATCTCTCCTTCAGTAGTGCTTCCATGATCTTTCCCACTACTGAGGTGAGGCTGACTGATCTGTAGTTCCCTGCTTCCTCTTTGTTCCCACTTTTGTATAAGGGGACTACATCTGCTGTCCTCCAGTCTTTGGGTACCTCCCTGTTTCCAGTGATTGGCTGAACAGGATAGCTAGAGGTTCAGCCACCACCTCTCTTAGTTCTTTAAGGACCCTGGGGTGCACCCCATCTGGCCCCATTGCTTTATCAGCTCTTATTACTTCCAGTTCCTTCAGGACCCTTTCTCGTGTAAAGGGACTTGTGTCCATTTCTGCACCATTCTCACCCCTTGTACTCCCTTCAGGCCCATTACCCCCCTCTTCCTTAGTAAAGACTGAGCAGAAATACCTGATCAGTATGTCAGCTTTACTGTTGTCATCCTCCACGCGGCTCCCATCCTCCCCTTCAGTCTCACTATCCTCCTTTGTCCTTCTTTTTCCTTATGTACCTGTAAAGGTTTTGTCCCCTTTAACCACTGATTTTGCAATGTGTTCTTCTGTCTGAGCTTTGGCTTCCCTTACTGACTTCCTGCCTCCTTTGTTTCTCCTGGTACTTCTCCCTATCCCCTTCTGCCTGTGTCTTTTGTATTGCCTGAATGCAATCTTTTTGGCTTTCACTTTCTTTGCTACCTCTTTGGAAAACCATAATGGTCTCCTCTTTCTTTTCCTCTTGCTAACCTGCTTAATGCATAATTCTGTTGTTCTTATAATCCCCATTTTAAATACTGCCCACTGTTCCTCAATCCCTGATTCCTGTCCCATTCCCCTTAATGCCTCTTTCAAGCATCTCCCCATTTTCCCAAAGTCTGCCCCCCTAAAATCCAGGATACGTGTTTTTGTGTGGTTTGGTTCTGCTCTTTCTGTGATTTCAAACCACAATGACTGGTGGTCACTGTTACCCAGGTGCTCCCCCACTGTTACCCCCATCACACTGTCCCTGTTTGTGAGCACAAGGTCCAGTATTGCCTTCTGCCGAGTTGGTTCCATGACCAGTTGCTTGAGGAAGGCACCTGAAGGAGTCAGGATAAATCTGCTCCTAGTTGATGCTGCTGCTGGGATGCTCAGTCCACGTCTGGTATATTGAAGTCTCCAACCAGTACTACCTCACCTTGTCTGCCATCCTTTGGATGGCTAGCATCAACTCCTATCTGTTTCTTCCTCCTGGGCTGGTGGTCTATAGACCACACCTGTGCTGATGGCTGGCCCATTTCCTTTCCAGCTTAACCCACAGTATCTCTCCCCATTTTGTTCCTCCTGGATCTGTGTGCCCTTATGTCATTTTTCACATACAGTGCCACTCCTCCTCCCTTCCTGCCTGCTCTGTCTCTTCTGAATATGTTGTAGCCAGGTATGTGCATCTCCCAGTCATGGTTATCATTACACCAAGGTTTCAGTGATGGCCACAATGTCCAGATCTGACTGTACCATGACAGCCTCAGATCTTCCATCTTGTTGCTAAGGCTCCTGGCATTTGCACACATGGCTTTCCATGATTTGACCTCCTAGACTGCTTCACTGTTCTACTCCAGCCCCTTCCTTGGTTGTCATTTATCCCTGGTTCTCCTTGCTGTCTGCCCTTCTGCTGAATTTTGCCCTTTTCTGCTTATCCACCTTTTGGACACTAATCTCCATCTTTTGCACACTGCTTTGCAGAGATAGCCACTCCTCTGGTTCACTGGTTCCATTACTAGCTGTGGGGTGAGCAAGTAGGTACTGGCTCCTGCTGGCCTGCCACCCTTTTTGCTAGTTTAAATGCTCTGTCAATGTAGCATTTAAACTTATCATTGAGTGCTTGGATTCCCTCCAGGATGGATGCAGGCCATCAGGCTTGAATAAACCTCCATCCTCCAGATGGGTCCCCAGTCACCAATGAATCCAAACCCTTCCTCACAGCACCAGTTCTTCAACCATGAGTTAAAGTTCCTGGTGCATGCACTCCTATGTCTCCTTGCCTCTCACAGGTAGTACTTCTGAGAAAGTGACAGAAGTAGCTACTTGCTTGAGACCCTCCCAGTTCCTAAACTCTTCCTGAACTTCCTTTGGCTCCCCATTTGCCAAGTCATTAGTACCTAGGTGGATAATGACATCAGCTCACCCTCCTGTCTTGCCTTCCCAGTGATCCCAGTATCTTCCTTCCATCCCTCCATGCCGTGGCACCTGGTAGGCACCTCACCTCCCTGTCCTCCCCTCCTGTGTTCCTAGCTGGATCCTCTTATGATGGAGTCCCCACCAGGATTCACTTCCTCCTCCTCTGGGGTCCACTGCTTTCCCCACTGAGGTCACCTCAGCCTTAACCTCCACATCCTTTCCTTCCACTTCCCTGGGTACCTCTATTTGGTTGTCCTCATTTGCCAGTGTGGCATATGGAGTTCTTGAAGGAATAGGATCTGGGATGTGACTCTGCCCTGACTGCTCTAACCCTCCCTGAGGCCCTGTCATCCAAGTGCTCCTCGTTCTCGGCATCCTTTGAGGCAGCTGCATTGGACTGGGTGGTTTCTGGACAGGGTGATGGTACTCCTGACCCAGTTTACTTCGCTCTGAGTCTGGCTACCTCATCCCGCAGTCCCGAGAGATGCATGCAGATAGGGCAGCACCTCAGTGTCCAGAAGGTCTGCCTGAATATGGCTGCCCCACAGCCACTGCATTGCACCACTCCCCACATTATACTGCAATTCCACTACTTATCTGCTACTGAAGCTCTCTTAGTTCTCTTTTTATTTATTTACAGTACTAAAAATCCTGTAACTCCAATGCAAGCTAGCATGGCTAGTTAAACAAAAGTTTTACCAGCACAATACAAAATCTAAAATCATCTGGCTAGCAGACTGGTGCCAGTTTGAACCTTTGAGCTGTGCAAGGAATGGGCAGACATCTTCAGTTAAGACACTAGTGGCCATAATCCATGCCATACTGGAAGTGCATAGGATTTTATTGCAGGATCTCCTTGACACAAGATCAGCACCCTAGTTCCAGCAACCCTCTGCTATACATAGGTGGTATCTAGACTCTCATAGGTCATAGCAACACCTGCAATACACCACCAGCATGCCCCAGTTGGGCTACCAATAGAGCTTTCCAAGCAGTCAAAGATGGAGGGCAATGAGAGATGGGAGAGTTGGTAAATACCCCAGCAGCTTCCCTGGCAACCAGTTAAGCAGCAAATAGTCATATATATGCCTAAATACTGAGCATAAGCAGTGGAGGCACAGAGACTAGAACCCTCAATCAGTAGAGCAATCACTAAGAAATGTTAGCTACATGGGTTTCAGATAAATTTAAATTATTTCTAAAATATCTGCCCCCACAGCCATTGTATTGTCCATTTTTAAAACTCTGTTTACATTGCTGAGGTTTTCTTGGGATTTCAGTGCATGTGAATATAAGTTATACTACTAACAGTTCTAGAATCAGATTATTTATTCAAGTTAAATACTGTACTAGAAGTGTGAAAATGACTTGACTATTCAGGCAAAATAATCCTAGTCAGGGCCAAATATTGGTCTTTTTGTTTTCTGTGTTAGAAAAGGTTAAAACACTCCCCACCTTCTTCGAGATAACCAAGGATAGCCCCATGGCCATGCACCTCTCCCCCTCAAGTGACCTCATCATCACCTTTCCACTCCTTCCCCTTTTGTCCTTCCATACATACAGTTATAAAATAAACATTGATTTAGGGGAGCTGGCTGGACAGGGTCTTTTAAAGACGTAAACCACAGCCCCAAAATACCATATTTCTCAAGAGTGGCCTCCTTCTGATCCATGATCAATGATTGGTGGAGAGAAGCAATAGTATCATAAACTTCTCTCTAGTCACTACATCCCAACCACCACCACCATCAGTAAGCTAGTCCTGTCCTCCCTCAGTGTAAGCTGTTAGCTGCCTAAAGTCTTTAGCACATGGTGAAGGGAGACATAGCAGTCTACACATTATTCAGCGATGCTAGGCAAACTTAACATCACAAAATGATGTGCAGACTGGTTCCACTCTCCTCTTGTCACACTTAAGACTGCTGCCACCTGACAGCTTACACTAAGCAGATCATGCATTATTACTGGGAGGGGGTCCACAGAATAGCTGGAAGATAATGATATTGTTGCACCCAGTCTTGGTTCAGGAGTCAAGAGATTAACTCTCTTAAAAAATATGTTTGTTTGGAGCTAGGTGCAAATCTGTCTAGGAAGTGGGTATTTATTTTATTTATTCTTTTTGGTAACCAGGTAACGTCCACTAGGCACAAGGCTTGTTTTTAGGGGTCACCCAGGAGTACTGGGGAGGTTAAGTGACTTGTTCTTGGTCTCATAGTATGCCTAGATCCCATCAAGATCTGCTGGATGTACCAAGCTCATTCATAGCTCTCTGTTCTAATCTCTAGACTATACTGCCATCCTTAAAAGATGCTGACAGGAGCTAGCAGTGTGCCAAATCACTTGAATCTCTACTTTTTTTTTATAACTATTTAGAATAGTAGACAGAGATGCTAAGATGTGGGGCAGCTGGTGGCAGTGGGACTAGCACTGGCCTTCTGGGAAGGACTAGAGGGATTTTTTTTGTAATACCTAACATGAATAGTGAATTAATACTGACAGTATTATTCTGGCCATAACAACAACTAATGCATTATTATATTATTTGTGAAATACTATTCATTAGTATCACACCTCTAGTAAATGCAAATCAATGTTTAATTTTTCTGAGTAGAAAGTATGCTACTATTATTATGTGAAAATGTGGCAATAAAAAATACAAATGGATCATAAATTTTTGCCTCATACAAATACATTGAAAACTGAATGAAGGACTGCAAGTAAAACAAGATACAAAATTTAATTAGTTATATTTGGTTAGATTAATTTGTTGCTGATACTACAGGACAGTTTTGGGAACCAACAGCTGAGTGCTGAAGTATTGTACTATAGGCCCAATTCTGACTCACAAATGAGGCAGTGCAAAACCAGCAATTTGCACCTGCTCCACTGCTCCAGCACCCAGAATTGCATTGCACAATGCTGGCAGCACACCACAGGGAATGAGTTCCCCCTGTGCATGCAGTGCGAGGCAAAATCTCTGATCCAGATATTAGTAAGCACTATCAAAGATAGTGCACACAGACATTCTCCATGATTGCTTGCAGATGTAATTGCTTTATAATAACCCGGGAGCATTTTTTTCCCATAGAGAAATCTGGTTATAATTTGCCATTATAACCAGCTGGTTATAACAGTGAACACATGCCATGTTTCTCTTGTTCCATCCATGTGGCTGCTGGCCATCTTCCCTTTGTGGCATGGGACACTTCACCACCACCTGGGACCACCACTAAGACTCCGCCATAACTAAATTAAAAAAAAAAGAAACTCAGCTCTTTGAAATAATCTTTGGGGATGAATCACTTTATATTTAATAAAATTAAAAAGTTTCCATGGCCACTTGAACCCGATTGCTTTGGACCATGCTTGAACCCAACTGAACCACGGCTGCACAGTGATCTGTTTGTATTTTATATAATTGCTGTGGTGAAAAAATGTTCCCCAGCAATTATATAAAATAAAACATGAGATGCTGTGTAAAACACAAATTTTACACACACCCTCAGTGTTGGATGCTTAAATAAACCCCTCAAGTTTATGTAGCACCTAACACCTTGGGTGTGTGTAGAATTCTCATTAAACACACCACCCTCTGTATTATTCTGTATGTAGTAATGCTGCATCTGTGGTGCCACCAAATCATGTTCCATGTAGTCCCTGTGAACTAGTGCAATATCATTCCACCAGGGTATTCATTACCCACAAATGAATCCTAACCTCTTAGCAGTTCAAACTCACACATAGTAATCAAATACCCCCTTATATTGCTCCCATTCTCTCTCCTCCCAAAATGGAAAGGTTCTGCTGTTTAGTGGTCACCATTCCACTCCCCAACACCATCAGTATCTTTCACTGGTATTCTGAGGCTTCTTACCTCCTTGATCCATCAACATACTTCCCTGTTGTCTTGTGTCCCCCCTTCCCCATTCTCTAAGAACATAAACTATATCCCCTGGTGTTCATTGCTCACTCCTTCCTCCTTACAGACAGTTCATTTACATGTTGTACAGTACATTTGTAACTAAAATGTTACTTGGTGTCTGCGTTAGTTACTGGTGCATGTACACAAGTGCATTAGCTGCTAACTGTTCCATTGCACCACCACCCAGAATATAGAATTAAAATATATATAGAATATTGAGATTTGCTGTTTGTTTGGATGATACAAGTGAAATAGGAATTATATTTATATTTATGTATTACAGTGGTGCTGTAGTGCCACTGTAGTTAGAATTGAGTATGCTGTTTAATGTTAAACCCCTAACTTTGCACTTTAATAGTTTCACCACTGTTTAACAGATTTGCACAAAATTTTGCATGTGAAGTCTTGGAGCCAAGGCCTTTTGATTTGTAAAGTTTCTTTCCAGGCAGATGTGCAGATTCCAAGACCTGAAGAGGGAAAAAAGTAAAAAAAATCTCTCTTTTTTTGTCATCACCTAGCACCCAGATGGTTTGGAATTTTGTTTTGAAATTTTCAGCATAGAAAGGACCTAGATTCACAGTGGTGCTTTTCACTGTTTGGTGAAAAAATATTAATCTGTTCCAGAGTTATAAGGATTTGAAATTTAAGTTCTGAGCATGCTCAGTATAGTCTTTTGAATAGCTGTTTCATATGAAAATAAGAATTTGGACCATATGAAAAAGATTCTGTTTCATATAGAAGTAATCTTTTTTTGTGAGAAAAAAGATATTTTTTTTGTTGGCTGCCATCTTCTTTCCTTTTTTTTCAATTTATTTTTTTGGAAAAAAGATATCCTGCAGAGACACCAACACATGTGTCTTGCCAATCGGTACCCCCATAGGTGGATTCTGTAGTTAGTTTTTGGAGAATGTATGTTTAACACATTTTAAAATACTTTTTCGTGACCTAAATTTCTTTTTTCACATGGCCATACAAAAAAAGAATGGGGCCTATAAAAAAAGATTTCCTTCATATGAAAAAAAAATTGTACTTAGTCCTTTTTCAGATTCTTTTTGCCTGTGAAGGAATCTTTTTTGTATGAACAAAACAACCTCTTGAAAAAAGATCCCTTCATACAAAAAATAATTTGGACTTAGTTTTTTCATATTATTTTTTTGTATGGAGCAGTCTTTTTTCATGTGAACAACATGGCCTCACAATAAAAGATCTTTTCATATGAAAAAAGAATTTGGACAGTTTTTTTACATTCTTTTTTCATATGAAGCAATCTTTTTTTGTATGAATGACACAGTCTCACGAAAGAGATCCCTTCATACAAAAAAAGAATTCGGACTCCATTTTTCATATGAAGCAATCTTTTTTTATATGAACAACACAGCCTCACAAAAAGTATCCCTTCATATGAAACAAGAATTTTGACTTAGTTTTCTTTTCACATTCTTTTTTTGTATGAAGCAATCTTTGTTCATATGAATGGCACTGTCTCACGAAAAAGATCCCTTCATTAAAAAAAAAGAATTTGCACTTAGTTCAACCCTAACTGATGCATTAACAACGTCTTTTGCAATGAATATGTATATTATGCAAATACAAATATATAATTGGAATTAACCAAGGTTAAGGAATTAAATAAGGGGCATAGAAAGTACATCAAATATAACTGAACTCTACATATAAGGTAGGCCTTTTGCTATCATAGGGTCAATATGGACATGAGGTACAGTGAGGAGGTAATCAGTTGTGGGGACTATGGGGTGCTGTTCTCCTGGGTTACACTTTAGGTGATGGGACACTGCCCCATCTGCAGGGCCTTTGCAGAGCTCCATGCTCAGCTGATATCAGCAAGAGATGAAATATCTGTGCTGCAGCACCTGCTCAGCTGGGGTCCACCACCACTCCCCAAAGGTCCACTGGCCCAGGGTCTGGAGAGTGATGAGAAAGGAAGAGAAGTATGGCAGGGGCAGCCACAGGAGGTTTGAACAATCTTGCACCATTTAGACAGCAAATACTTTTCACGCTTACAGGAAGCTCAGGTACCTGACTCCGTGGGGGGCAGCTGAATGGGGGGGACTCTGAGTCAGTCAGGGGAAATGGGCAGGATGACTTGGTGGCACCCGAGGGTGTGAGCAGAAAGACATCCACAAGGACAGCATTAGTGATTTGGGACTCAATTATTAGAGGAGTAGAGAGGGTGATGGGCAAGGGAGGGAAGAGGAGAGAAATGGTCAGATGCATTCCTGGTGCGTCAGCCATTAGGGATATAGATAGGATAGGGAGGTTGATGGAGAAGAGGAAGGGGGAGTCTGGGACGCTGGTACACTTGAGAACCAACAATCTGGTGAACTACCTATGGAAGCAATGAAGCAGAACATTAATAGGCTGGGGGACAGTTTGAGGGTGCACTCGGTTTCCCTAGCTTTTTCTAAAGTCCTCCCTGTGTGGAATAGGGGTATGGGAATGATACAGTAAGGAAGGAAGAGACTGAGGAGTTCAGTGAGTAGTGGAAAGAATAGTGTCAGGAGGAGAAGTACCATTTTGTGGGCAGTGGGGGAGCTCCTGGGACAGCGGTATCTTTAAGAGTGATAACCTTCACCAGATGAAAGAAGAGGCCAGAGCTCTGGGGCAGAGGTTTGATGTTTAAATTAGACAGTTAAACTAACTGAGTGGGAGACGGAGGATAGGAAAATCACAGAGAAAGGAGAACAGGTGGCGGACAGCTAGAGCTGCCCCTAAACAGTGGGCTGGTAGCAGCAAGGTGGGTAACAGTAAGGTTGAAGTTCTAATTAGGTTGAGGAAGAGGCCAATGAGGGAGAAGTGAAAAAGCCCACATTCAGCATGAAGAATAAAAAAAAAACAGTAAAGAGTCTGGGGAGGAATAAGGGAGAAGGATTAGAATGAAGCAATAGGGAGTCAAGAAAAAGATGGAAGGGGTCTGACCTAATGCCAGGAATCTGGGAAATAAAATTAGTGACCTACAGGCAATGGTGGCAGAAACTGAAATGGATCTAGTAGCCATTACAGAAACTTGGGCCACAGAGAATAATGATTGGAACCTGACAATCCTAGGCTATACCATGTTTAGACAGGAAAGAGGAAAAGGTAAAGGAGGGGGGATAGTTCTGCCAGAGAGGTCATAGAGGCAGTGAAGAATGGAAACATCCAGGGAAGCAATGGGGAAACAGAACCACTGTGGGTTCAGCTCACAGAATCCTCAGGCAAGAAACTATGGATGGGGGTGATTTATAAACCTCCAGGACAGGGAGAAGGGAGAAATAAGGAGCTAAGAGCAGAACTAAGAATTAAGAAAGGGAGGTGGCAAAGGGTGAGGTGGTGATGGTGTGAGAGCTAAACCTGACTGATACTGGTTAGGTTATTCCCATGGTCCGGAGCTGCAGAAGTCAGGCCTTGCTGGATATATTGCAGGACTGCCTGCTGGTGTAGCTAGTTAAGAAACCCACTAGGCAGACTGTAATTCTTGACATGGTGTACACCAACTTGGAGGTGGTAGGAGGAGTGAGGGTAAGGGAGCCACTAGGGTCCAACAATCATTACTCTATATGGTTTGACCTGGCCCTTGGGACAAATAAGCCCTCAGCAAAGGCCAAAGTCCTAGATTTCAGAAGAGCAGACCTCAACTGGATAAGGGAGCTAGTCCGGGACAAGTTAGTCAGAGTGGACAACATCAGGGATATAGAAAAAAGATGAGTGACAATCAGGGGGGCCATTCTCATGGCAACAAAGTTTTGCATGAAAACGGTAATCAAAAGAAAAAGGAGCAAAAGAACAGTATGGTTCTCTGGAATGGTCAGGGAAACAGTGAGAGCCAAATAGAAAGCCTTCATCAGGTACAAGGAAACCAAGGGAAGAAATCATGGTGAGAGTACCAAATAAGAAAAAAAGGAAACTAAAAGGACATTCAAAGAAGCAAAGGCAGAAACAGAGCTTCATATTGCAGTAGGGACCAAGGGAAGGGAGAAGCAGTTCTTTAGATATATTAGGGAAAAAAGAAAAAAGGGAGGAGACATTGTTAGGCTATCAGAGGGAGGTAGGGTAATTGAGATGGATGGGCATAAAGCAGCCATTCTTAACAAGTACTTTTGCTCTGTATTCACAAGAGAAGACAGAGGGCCTCTGCCAGAGAATGGCATTAAGGCAGGTGTAAGGGGGATGAGGCAGCAAGTATTTACCGGCGAAATGGTCTGGAAAGGGCCAGAAACCCTAAAGATAGATAAGGCCCTGGAGTCAGATGGTATGCATCTAAGGGTGCTCAAGGAACTGACAATGGAACTAACTGAATCCCTGGTGGGGCTATTCAATAGCTCAGTTCAGACAGGGGTAGTTTTAAAAGACAGGAGGGGAGCAGATGTAGTTCCACTCCATAAGGGGGGAAAAGGAGCAACTGGGTAGCTACAGACCTATCAGTCTTACCTCTATTGTGGGTAAACTGATGGAGACACTAGTCAGTGAGTACCTTGTGAACTTTCTGGAGAACAGTGGACTCCAGTATAGCAAACAGTACAGGTTTGTGGCAGAGAGGTCTTGTCAGACCAACCTGATAGTATTCTTTGACTGTGTAACAAAAGTAGTGGATAAGGGTCATGCTGTGGATTTACTCTACTTCGATTTCAGCAAGGCATTTGACTCAGTGCCTCAAAGAAGGTTGCTGAACAAGCTAGATCTGTGTACAGCAAAGCACACAGTTAGATTGGCAAGAAGCTGGTTGGAAGGGAGATAGAAGAGAGTTGTGGATAACAAAGTCAAATCAGAAGAGAGGGAGGCCACCAGTGGGGTGCAACAAAGATCAGCCTTGGGTCCAGTCCTTTTCAATATGTTCATCAGTGACATGGAAGAAGGAATCCAGTGCAAGATGTGTCCCTTTGCAGATGACACTAACTTCTGTGACAGGATAGACAGTGAGTAGGGAGTTACGGAGATGCAGACAGACTTGCAAAGGCTAAAGAGGTGATCAAAGGTTTGGCAGTTGAAATTCAATGCTAAAATATTCAAGATTATGCACATAGGGAACAAGAACCCAAAGACAGAGTACTGATTGTGGGGGGGGAAGGGGGTGCTGTGTGTGACCTGGATAGGGGGTTGGTAATGCTGTGTGTGACCTCTGAGGAAAGAGATCTAGGAGACATCATCAGTGACTCCCTAAAACAGTCAAGCCTGTGTAGCATAGCCTACAGTAAGGCCAAGAGGATGCTGGGGTGTATAGGAAGGAGTACTGACAGCAGAAAGAAGGAGGTATTACTACCTCTCTATAGATCACTGGCGAGGCCCCACCTGGAGTACTGTGCCCAATTCTGGAGTCCTCACCTATGGAAACATAAGGAAAGGCTAGAGACAATGTAATGTATGGTGACCAAAATGATTCAGGGTCAGCAGGGCAGATCTTATGATGATCTGCTCAAGGCACTGAACATGTACTTGCTTGAGGTCAGAAGAAGGGAGGAGATATGACAGATGCCATCAAGTTACTAAAAGGAATGAACAAGGTAAACTGTGAGGAACTATTTATCATAAGTAGTGGATCAAGAACACGGACGCATGAGTGGAAACTAGTGGGGGGATTCAAAAGGGATGTGAGGAAGGTTTTTTACAGAAAGGTTGTTGGAGCCATGGAACACCCTGCCTTCTGATGTGGTTTGTGCCAAAACTATCAATGGTTCCAAACATGGCTGGGAAAGAGTGAAGGGTCTAGTTGGCAGTGGGAGAGTGGGAAGCATGGTGGCAAACAATGTGGGTTAGAACCCTTTATGGACAATAGGTTCTGAATTAGAATTTATGGGCAGACTGGATGAAACAAATGTATTTTTCTGCCTTCATTGTCTGTGTTTCATTGTTTCAGTGTAACTGAAAGAACCCAGTATTAGAGTTATCTGGCAACAAAGGCTGGATAACAGTCCAATTATTGGGTTTCTGCACCACAAATGAACCTGCCAGCCATCTTCCCTGATAATGCTGCCCTTATGTAAACACAATACTGCTGTTAGACAGGTTTCCCTTCATTTGCCAGATAATGGGTTATCCGGTAAGTTGGCCTATCATGTAATCACAGTGAATGAAACATAGACACTGAGGGCAGAAGAAGATCACATTTCCATCAAGTCAGCCCTGAAGCTCTACTTTACAGTTTTCATTCCCAGTCCTACCCTCATCTCCACGGTATCTTTCAGCCCTATTGATCCATGTTCCAGATGCTTTGCAGGCAGTTACAAAGTCCTTTGCAAGTTCCAAGGAAAGGAGCCTATGGCTGCCATGAAATTTGCATGCAGGGTCCTTCTCATTGCATATTGGCCCTTCTATATATAGTATATACCTTGGGCAAACAAGATGGATCTTGCGGTCCCCTTCTGCTGTCATCCTCTATGTTTTTATGTCTCTATGTTTCTACCCCATGTCAGTTTGCTGCACACTACCAGAGTTACTGCCTGCTAAAAACATCTAACAAGGGAAGAGCACTCAGTCATAAAAGCCACTAGGGAATGCCAGAGGAGAGTGGGTGAACAGTGGTGGCCAGTGGACACCAGGGAAGAATGTTTATGGGGTTGGAGTTTGGGAAAGCCAGAGGACATTGACAACAGGGAAGTGTGTTGATGAGATCAGAGGATCAGTGAATGTGGGGGCCTCAAAATACCTAGAAAAGATGTTGATGTGTTCAGGGAATAACATAGAAACATACACACATAGAATGCTATGGCAGATAAGGACCACTTGGCCCACCCAGTCTGCCTATTTTTCCCTAGCACCATTATCACCACAGACCGTACTTGATCTACGGCTACTTCTCCCTCCCCCTTCCTTTCCACTGTGATTTGCTTGTGCCTATCCCATGCATTCTTGAACCCCACCACTGTTTTTTATTTATTTATTTATTGAAAGTTTCGGATTACAACCTTTGAGCCAACATGGCTCTTTTACAATGGCTCCAAGTCAAACATTGGGACAAAACAAGTACAAGTAGTTACAGTCAGTGTCATTAGGTTATGTTAACATGGTTAGGGGGTCATGCTGTGCATGACCTGGATGGGGGTGGGTAATGCAGTGCATGACCTCTGAGGAAAGAAGTGTTGTTTTTGCCACCACCTCCTCTACTGGAAGGCTGTTCCAGGAATTCACCACTCTTTTTGTGAAGAAATACATGTTCACATGTCTCCTGAATCTACCCCCTCCAGCTTCATAGCATGTCACCTTTTTCCTGAGCACCTTTATGTTTCTGAAAAATATTTCCCTGCTATATGTTATTTACCCACATGAGGTATTTAAAGGTATCCATCATATCCTACTTCCCTCCTCTCTTCCAGGGTGTACATACTGAGGTCCTTTAGTCTCGCCTCATAGGTCTTTCGATGCAGACCCTAAACCATTTAAGTTGCCTTCCTCTGAACAGCCACCACTCTAAGTCCTTCTGGAGATGTAGGGCTTGATTCTCAAAGAGCCCTTGGAGTGACCCAAGCTGCCTACAAAGGCAGTTTGTGTCAATTCCCCGTGCACCAGGGACCCTGCACCTGATTCTCTATCAGGCAGGCTCCTGGCATCTAAGTCCTGTGGCTTGAGGCAACCCTTGCCATGGGCCAAACAGAGGGCGCACCAGGAGAGTTAGCTGCGAGCTGCAGGGTGGCCATGTGCCAGTCCAGACCCTGGTGGTCAAGCACCACCCTGACATGCCTATAACTGCAAATTAGTAATACTGACCCCACCAGGTGGTCTAGCAAACTCCTCTCTCTGGACTCCGATGTTCACCCATATTATCATTATGATATGTATCTCCTCACTGGTGGTCTAGTGCCCCCTTCCCAATCCCCGATGTCTGCCCGTATTAATATGATAAGTATCCCCTCCCTGGTGGTTTTGTGCCCTCCTCCCCAATACCCGATGTCTGCCTGTATTATTAATATGTAAAATATCCCCTCCCTGAAGATCTAGTGCCCCCTCCCCAACCCCTGATATCTGCTCGTATTATTAATATGTAAAGTATCCCCTTCCTGGTGGTCTAGTGCCCCTCTACCCAATCCCCGATGTCTGCTCATATTATAAATATGTAAAGTATCCCCTCCCCAGTGATTTAGTGCCCCCATCCCTGATCCCCAATGTGGCCCCGAGCCATAGGTAGGGCAGTAGCCCTTCCTGGTGATCTAGTGGCCCCCAAACCTCCACTCCAGCAGGTATTTCCAACCCCCCACTCCCCCATCCCAGAACACAGCTGGCACCCGGCACAGCCCACCTCTCATCTCTGCGACTGGGCACCATCTGAACTGTCACAGAGCACGTACTGTATAGTGTACACACTCATTGATTGACAGTCTGAGCTCCATGGCAGTTCAGTTGGTGCCTTGCCACAGAGGTCAGAGGCGGGCTGTGCCAGGCATCAGCTGTTTTCTTGAATGGGGGGAGCGGGGAGGTTGGCAATACCTGTTGGGATGAGGGGGTGGTGGGTCATTAGACCATTAGGGAGGGGCTTCATTTAATACTAATAATATGGGCAACAGTGGGGCTGGGGAGGGGGGACTATGGCACATTGCCACAAACAGGTTATCACCCAGAGGAGAATTTTTTAAATACCCTTAGATCAACCCTGGCTGGTCTAAGGGTGTTTAGAATTTCTCCCTCTGGGAGTGATCTGAGAATCTCATTTTCAGAGATGTGACAGCTTGCGATGCCACATGCCCCCTAATGTCATGCTGCAGCCCCTTTTTGAGTGCACAGGCAGTGCAAGCCCTATTTGGGGCAGACAACCTGTGGTTGATGCAGGTTGCCTTTGAGAATTGCTCCCAGCACATCGTTTGGTGCAAGGGGCACTTTGTGCCATTCAGTGTGGCACAAGCACCTTATGCTGCACCTGCAGCTTCAAGAATCAAGCCCTTGGTCTCCAGAACTTGACACAGTATTCTAGATTGGCTCTTACCAGCAAGCTATACAGAGGCAACACTACCTTCCTCTTTCTGCCGGTGCTTCCCCTACCTTTGTGCCCCAGCTCACTAGCCCACCCAGCTTTCTTGTGGCACTTCCTGGACATCTTTAGGTCATTAGATATGATTATCCATGGGTCTCTTTCCTGCTTGGTAGTCATCAGTACCACGCCACACATTTTGTACTTTGCCCCTGAGTTTCTGTGCCCTAAGTGCAGTATTTTGCACTTCTTCGCATTAAAATCCAGTTGCCATACCCTTGACCACTCCTCAAGTTTTCTAAGGCCTCTGCTCATCCTTTCTACCCCTCTAGAGTGCCACTCTATTGCAGATGTTAGTGTCGTCTGCAAAGAGGCAGACCTTCCCTCCTAGCTCCTCTGCAATGTTACTTATAAAAACATTAAAGAGGACTTGTCCTAGCACTGATCCCAGAGGTACCCTGCTGGTCACCCTGCCTTCCTCAGAGTGAACTCTGTTTGCCACCACCCTCTGTTGCCTCTAACCAGTTTCTTATCCAGTACACCACCTTTGAACCCACTTCCATGTTACCCATCTTGCCTACTAATCTCCTATATAGAACAGTGTTGAAAGTCTTACTGAAATCTAGGTAGGCCACGTCCACTGCTCCACCCTGATCCAATTCCTTTGTCATCTAGTTAAATAAAAATCTATCAGATTCATTTGACATGACCGCACCCCTGAGTGGGACTAAACCACTTGACTACAGAAAATAATCATTTTGAGAGGAGAGAAGGGGAAGCAATATTGGATCACTACTTTTGAGACTACTCCACTATGGGGGAATTGGATAACCTGGTGGAATGATATTGGGTAATGAGGTGGCACTAAATAACGGGGACTACTTGGAACATGACTGGGGAGCAGCACTACTACATTGCATCAGAACATGTTTATAATGCTGTATGTTGCTGAATTTGCAAAGGAAAAAAAGGGATGTCAATGTGCACTATTACTGATGCCACCTGCTAATGTCAGGGCTAATGAGTTTTCTTCGTACTGAACTCACTGAAGGGACTCCTCCCCCATAGGGTGTCACCAGCACTATGTGCATTGCAATTTTGGGTGGTGGTGCAGTTGAGCAGGATCACAGCACCTGTTTTGACCTCCCCCATTTGTGATTGAGAACTGGACCCATAGCACTTCAGTACTGAGAGTTTGCCTCCTTAAACTATCTTGTAATATCTACTGCTATTATAGCTAACAAAACAGAGCTATCTAAATACCATATCTTAGTTTGCTTGCAAGCCTTCACCTTTCAGTGTATTCTGATATGACAACATTTATAATCCATTAGTATTTTTCTGTTGCAAAGTTTTCACTAATTGAAAGATAATACTCAGCAGTCAGAAAAATTCAAATGACTTTGTATTTACTAGGGGTAGATGAGTAATGAACATTATGCAATGGCAAGAAAAAATCCTGGACTCTGGTTAGTCTGGGACTGGACCCGTGATGTTATCCCAGTACAACATCACGGGTCTAGTCTCAGCTTCACTGTGAACCTGTAGATGAGCATTTTATGGAGCTTTTGCTTGATTGTTTCATCTTCTCTTAAAAAACAAAAATATTTTTCCACACAAAAACATCTTTAAAATTATTTTTTATTCTGTATAACAAAGAACCATTGAGAATATCAATAATCGCCCAGGGTGTGAATGTTGGATAACGTCACACCTCAGTTATTGGACTGACACGGCCTGCGGCCTAGTGCCCAACCACCTGAGGCGTGACGTTATCCCAGCACGACACACACCCTGTTGGGCATTATTGCTTAAGTATTTTACAAAAACGTTGATAATGCACTATCTTTAAATAGTCTCAGAGTAACAAATACCATCAGTATCAATTCAGTATTCATGTTTGCTTGTTAAGGATGAGACAATGCCAAATTTGTCTAAGTTCAGCACCTTTACCTTCACTTCAGCTCAATTGAACATTGGGACACTTTGAGATCACATTAACCTTCAGGTAGTTATCTAAAAAAAACTTTCTAGCCCTTTGCAGATGGCCTGGGCTGGTCTCATGATACCCCTTCAGCTACCCTTGTCATTTCCCACATTCCTCTTCCCTACTCAGAATTTTTCTCCAGAGGCAGCATGCCCTTGACAGGCCTAGGAGATGCTCCTAGTCTCCTAGGCAATGGGGGATGCTAGTGAGAGTGAGCAGAGTGTGAGTTAGCTCAAGACAGAGCCCAGCTCAGGCTATAAAAACACTGCAGCATGGTCTTTTCTTAAAAAACGTCAGGAGGGCAGTTAAGCTGGACAGCAGTGGTGAGAGAAGTGCACAGCCAGCACTCCAGGTTCACAACATTGCCACACCCACTAATGAGAATTAAAGGGAGACAGGAAAAAAGAGAAACACAGAGAGAAATGGAGAGAGAGAGAGAGAGAGAGAGAGAGAGAGAGAGAAATTGAGATTTGGGGGAATAAAAAAGAGAGACAGAGACACAGGGAGAAACAGACAGAGAAAGAGAGACCAAGAAAGAGAGATGGATGCCATCAGCTACATTTTTTTCTTCAGAAACAGACAGTAACAGACAGAGAGAGCTAAAAGAAAGTGAGAGAAAGAGAAGCAGATGGGGGAGAGGAGAGAGTAAGGGAGACATTGCAGAAGGATCTTATGAGCAGTGTTAATCAACCCCCCCCACACATTTTTTGCATAAAGAGAGGGACCAAAATCCCTAACAGGAGAGAGGCAGAGATCCAGAGAAAGACAGAAAGACAGCAGGGTAGGGCCACACACTGTGTAAGTGAGCTGCCTCCACCAAACCAAAAACAGAGCAGGGATAAAAGAGACTTGCAGTAGCAGCCAGCCACTAAAGAAAAATACCTGCACCTTTTGGCTGCTGGGGGCATTTTGGAGGGATGAAGATCCAGAAGGACAGATGACAGAAGAGGTAGAGCTGAAAGGGAAAGTCGAGAAGATGGAGGTCAGAGGAGTTCCTGGATGTGGGTACTGGTGAGAAATCGTAAAGACACATGAATATTGGCAGGCAAGAGTCCTGTGCTAGGCACCCCCATTACAAGTGTTTTAACCAGTCTAGGCCACTGGTGGTTAGCCCCACAGTGGTCAGACAGGATGTAGCATAAGTGTGCTTGAGAACTGGAGCTGAGAGACAGTCTGGGAAGCCTGACAGTTGAATTGTATGATGCTGAGGTCCAAGTGCAATGGCCTAGAGAGAAGCAAAGTCATTGCTCCAGAGATTCTTTGGGTGTAGAGTTAAGGGTCAGAGCCTACCAGTAGATTTTGCCTTCTGGGAGAAGCAGTTTCATGGTGTCCAGCACTATCAGCTCCAGTGGTTTTCAGCATCCAGCATCAGCGGCTTCAGTGGCACCAAGCTTCAATGCTCCAGTGGTTTCTGGAGCCAGCAGCTTCAGTGTCATCCAGCTTCAGCAGCTCCAGAGGTGTTCAGATTCAGTAGATCCACAGTGTGCTCACTGACTTCATTCCAGATAGGTTTCACAGCATCACAGACTGCCAACAGATGGACACCTTCTCTTTTGGTTTAGACTATGGTCAGGATCTTCAGGGATGGGTGGTGCCCCCTAAAGTAGGTAAGCAAACAAGCCATTACCTTTCCCTTAAGTAGTATCTCCCCCTCTCTGTCTGTTACCCTGTTGTGTATTGCTCTCGGACATAACCACAGTAGTAAGCTTAGTAAGTAGTAAGCTTAGAGTTTAAGTGCCTCTCACTTAAAGCAAAAATTACAGTCTCTTTTAACTGTTACAGTAATTCAGGCTTCATGTTTACTAAGTTATAGAAATATTGCAAGGAGAATAAGAATAGAGTGTTTCACCCTTGGTAAAGTGTTCCCTTAGCTTTACCTTTGTTCCCCTATCCCTAAATAGATCTCTACAGTTATTTATTGCATTCTGGGTGATAGCCTCATTTTGTGTTTTGTTTTCCTAAATGGATCATGGGTGGCCATGACTTCAGTAAGGGGAAAAAAGCGTTCTGCTCCCCCATGCCAGCACTGCACCCTGTAGGTTTTGCCCCCCAGTATATGGACACTGAGGAAAATTCTCTACTCTTGTAAAAAGTATCTTGGGTTCTTTTACTTAAACTTAGACACCCATCAGAATATCATTCAAAATGGGCAGAAGGGATCTCAGTTTAATGTCACATTCAAAGGATGGCACACTGCAACAGTACAGTATTCCCTTAGTACTGCACACAGCCAGCATGTTTTGTTTTTTATGGTATGGGCCCAAGTCCCAGTTTGGGACTAATACCCATGATCTTCTGGTCCAGGCATGGATGCACTACCAACTGCGTTACCCTTACTGGCTTGAGTGAGGAGTGGTTAAGGGGTGTCTCTTACCCTTATCTGTAACCTCAATTCCAAGAAGTGCCTTTGGCCAAAGTGTCAAAGCCAGACGGAACACAGGGAATCTGAATGAACCCAACCAAAGTCTCCAGTTTTCAAATTCCCTTATCCTTATTTGGTATTCAAGGAGTAAATTCACATTAAACCATCCCACTGTTCCTTCCCAGAAGTTCTGGACTAGTCCCATGGCAAACAACCCCTACCCCTCCCTCCAGTGTTCTCAGCCTCCCCATCTGTCCTTTCACACAGAGTTGTAATAAAATAAAATTGAGGGATCAGGCCGCTTTGGATCTTGACAGCATCTGTTAAAGGCATCTCCTCTCCTTAACCCCACCCTCCAGCCACAAAATATTATATTTCTTAAGAGGGCTCCCCTTCTGGCCCATGTGCCACGAGTGGGGACAACAGTGTTTTCAACTCCCAGCTACTCAGCAGACCATACACACAAACACACATACCCACCCTCAGTCACCTAGCGCACTCCACTAGTGTAAGCTGTCAGATGACAGCAGTCTTCATTTGTCAGGGGCTGTTGTCTGTATGTGATTTAGTAATGGTATGTCTGCCTAGCATCTCTGAATGAATGAATTGAACTGACTGCTGAGACCCCCCCCCCAACAGGTGCATTGAAGACTATTATCAGTTGATAGCAGAGCATGTGGGGTTATCTAGATAATACTGCTGCCTTTTCCAACCATAGATTGGAAGTCAGAAGGGGTGTCCTCTCGTTAAATATGCTGTTGTGGGTCTGAAGACAAGCTAAGCTAGGAAGACGTGGTATCTAAAAGATGCTCATGAGATGGCACTGTGCCAGCTCCCCAAATCGTCCTTGTTTTTTATATCTGTGTGTCTGATTGTACTATTGGTTAAGGGCTCTATTTGCTATGCCTCCACTGCTTATACTCAGTATGTAGGCACAAATATGGCTTTTTTGCTACTTAACTAGGTGCTAGGGTGACTCTTGTGGTATTGACCAACCCCCCACACTGCTGTTGCGTTCCAGATTGGGACATGCTGGTGGTGCATTGCAGGTTATGCTATGATCTATGGCAATATAGACACCATGTGTATGCAAGCCAGTTTCTGGATCAAGGAGCCACTGCCATAAATTTGCATGCATTTCTAGTATGGTATTGTTTATGGCCAGCAGTGCACTAATTGGAAGCTGCTGGACCAGCCCACCTCTTTCCCAGGGTGGGTTAAAAGCACAGGGGCTGTTGTTTGAAGACTTATTTAATTACTAAGAACATGTGGAAGTACAGTAATTCTGTTTGCAGATGTTGTTTACCATAATTCTGTGCTGCAGTGAAGCAGTGGATCCACTTTTTGGCTAGACCAGGCTTACTAGTGGGACTGCAGTGGTATGGCGAAGTGCTGTCCACCTTGCAGTCCTCTGGTGATATGTTTAGGGATGACAGGAGGCTGCAAATGCCATTAGTGTGGTATCGTGGGGAGTCTATACAGACAACCATGGAGATAACACATATGTTAGCCCCAATGAGAACTGGGCCCTAAGTGCATGTTTAAAAAATATATGTTCTTATTTCTTAAGCAAGAACCTTCCATAAACAAAAAAACAAATAAAAACAAAAGTAAACTGAAACCAACTTAGTAGGCTACAAACTACAAAAGTAATATGCTTGCATTGTCTCAGTGTCTACCATGTTTTCTAATCATTCAGCAAGATACTGTAAGTTGCTGAACTAACAAAGTACTATATTGCACATAATTTTCAGGCAATAGAGAATCTGAACAAAACTTCAGTTCATAACATGAAAACGCATGCAGTCTCTTGTGTGCATATGGCATTACTGTGATTAATATGTAATGAATATCTCACTCGTCTAAGTTTAGAATCACAGTTGTTACAGATGCTAGTGTTGCAAATTCTGTTTTTGAATACATAGAAACTCCATCCTAACTATATAATGCAAAAATCATCTTTTTGAGCTGAAATACACAAATTATTGTTATAGCATACATAATCAAGCATAAAGGTCATTTAATGGTTCTGGTTTGGTATATTGTAATGTTACTTAACATGCTATGTAGTATTTAAGGATATTTTCTATGTTAAGCAACCGCACCATTTCTTGTAGTACTGCACTAGTTGGCTATCAATTAACGAAGACGTCCTTCATGAACAATTGCAAGCATGCAATGTTTTGCATTGTAAAAGGGTTTCGAGCATATTGCTGAAATCCAGCCACCTCATCGGTCTGGTCCAATCATACTCCATCATCACTGTTTGAACCCCATTAAACTACCTAAGAAACTATGCTTTTTTAACACAGTTTTATTGTATTGCTGCTACCCATAAGTACCTGCCTGAAAGCTAGCTGATGACTACTGCTGTCTGCTTGCTCTGACAGTTCACTGAGACAAGCACACTAGTTAATCAATTAACTGAAAAGCAACTGTCAGATTTTCAATTTGCTGTCTGCACTGCACACTAGCTGCCTATCAGATGTGCAGGTAGCTGATTGAGTCTTGCAATCAAGCTACCTGCTCTGCAACAAATGCATATTACAGTCCCCTTTATTTCTACTATAAGTAAAAAAAAAAATTTTCTACAACTGGACTAACACGTTTTCAAGGGGACACAATTTAAAGATGGGGGGATGGCTCAGGGGTAATGTGAGGAAATCTTTTTTCACGGAGAGAGTGGTGGATGTGTGGAACTGCCTTCCTGGGGAGGTTGTTGGGGCTAAAACAGTGGGGGAATTCAAACATGCATGGGACAGACACAAGGCAATTGTAGTGGGGGGTGGCAGGAAGTAGGCTGTTGGTTAACTAGAATCTGCATCTTATCCAGTAGGTTGGGAAATGGGCAGACTGGGTGGGCCAAGTGGTCCTTATCTGCCATCAAAGTCTATGTTTCTATGTTTCTATGTTTCAAGCTATGCAAAGTAGGGAATAAAGTACTCCCAGGGACTAAATGCACACTTTAGGTTATGAAGGCACTTGGCTAATGCCATGTGCCTTCTGAAGGCATGAGTGTGCATTTGTCTCTGGATCATCCTCTATCACACTGCATTGCACAGCATGTTGTGTATTAACTCCATAGTGATGTAGCAACAGTACAGTATTTATTTGTTCAGTAGGGGACATTTACCTTAACTCTTTAAAATTGCTTTAATTCCACAATGTTCTCATCAGGGGAAGGATCATTAATTGTACTATGGAAAGTACAATATCTCTCGATTTATATATTCAGTTTACTGCTTTTAATGAGCATACCTTTTTGATCTCTTTCCCTGCCTCCCAGACTTGTTTTTGCAGTATCGCCCTGTCTGGAGAGATTTTAAGTCACATGTAAGGTTTTTGTTTATCTAACATGTCTATTTTCATTTTTTTGTTTATACTGTAACAGCAAAATATGCCACTGCACATACCTTTCAACACTTTGTATTGTACACATCCCGCCAGTGTTTGTTGACCTGGAACTGGGTTCAATCTTACACAAGTCAGAGTGGATGTTTCAATGAGAAACTATCTTTTTCAGAATAAACTACAGATGGGGGCACTGCAAAAAGAGAACTGCGAGGCGGAGAGGGGAGAGAGTGAGAGAGAGAGAGAGAGAGAGAGAGAGAGAGAGAGAGAGAGAGAGAGAGAGACCCAGATGGGATTCTCAGCAGCACTGGCAAGCTGAACACTTATTGATTTAATTCCCCAGAGTGGTAGTGAACTCTGTCTTAATTATACCTGCTGTGGTACCCGTTATTTGATCTCTCTATTTAATACATTGAATGCGGGATATCACTTTCTATAATGTGGAGTTAAGGGGTGGCTGTTGTCCAAATTTCTCTAAAGTACTATCCAAAGTAATAGTCTTGGGAACTGAGTAAATTGCTATGAAATTAATGTAATCCCTAGCTGTGGAATTATAGTATATGGTTAGCCATTGTCTTGATCAGTCTGCCCAAGCTCCTTATAGTATACAGTCAGGGGCTGTTGTGGATTGAAATCCATACAGTCAAAAACCTTGTTCTGCCACAGTAGTGATGTACAGTAGCTGCCATGGTACGACAGCTTCTCATAGTACCACAGTAGCTAGTGTACATTATGAGGAAAGCATTTATGGCACAGTGTAATAACTGCATAAAACTGATACTACAGGAGACAGCATGAATTCGTGTTGCCTTTTCCAGCAGCAGTAAAGATAGCTTTTAAGTATAGAGAACCATATACTATATAAAAATATATATAGTCAACCATACCAGCTCTACTTGTGTTTCCATGTTGGGGGCTGTGATGACATCAAAGATCTATCAAGCTTCGCTCTCAAATTCTTTATGATGTCATCACAACCCCTTAATAAGAACATAGCCTTGTAGTGAATGGCTGCCCATACATTATTCTGTATATTGTATGTTTGAAAGTACCATTGAAGGGGATAGTGAAACATGTAGTCAGCTGGAATACTGTTCAAGCCAAGTTTATAAGTGGTGGCATAACTATATTGCTAAAGCCATAGGGCCTGATTCTCGAAACCCCTGGTACAGCATAAGGAGATTTGCACCACCTAAATGGCACAAAGTGCCCATTGCACTGAATGATGCACCGGGAGCAATTCTCAAAGGAAAGCCTGCCTAAGTGGGGATTGCCCTGCCCGCGCATCCAAAAATGGGCTGCAACATGGCACTAGGAGGCATGTGGCAGATGCAAGCTGCCACATCCGCAAAAATGAGATTCTCAGAGTTCTCCCAGAGGGAGAAATTCTAAGTACCCTTAGACCAGCCAGAGATGGTCTATGGGTACTTAGAAAATTATCCTCTGGATGATAATGTGTTTGTGGCAATGTGCCATGGTCCCCCGCCCCAGCCCCAATGTTGCCTGTATTATAGTATTATAAGAAGCCCCTCCCTGGTGATTTACTGCCCCCTTACCCGATCCCCAATATCTGCACATATTATGAATATGATAAGTGTCCCCTCCCTGGCAGTCTAGTCCCCCCTCCCCAATCCCCAATGTCCACCCACATAATGAATATGTAAAGTATCCCCTTCCTGGTGGTCTAGTGCCCCCTTCCTGGTCCCTGATGTCTGCATGTATTATGAATATGTAAAGTATCTCCTCCCTGGTGGTCTAGTGACCTCATCCCTGATCCCAGTCTGGCCATGATTCAGCAGTAGGGTAGCAGCCCTCTGGTGATCTACGATTTCACCAGCAGTGCTGCCAACCCCTCACTTTCCCCATCCTGTACACAGCCAGTGCCCAGCACAGTCCACCTCTCACCTCTGTGGCCAGTCATTGACTAAACTGTCATGGAACATGAACTGTATCATGTATGCACTCATTGACAGACAGTCAATCAATGAGCAAATACACTATACGGTACACACTCTGTGACAGTTCAAGTCGGCTCCCAGCTGCGGAGGTGAGAGGTGGGCTGTGCTGGACACTAACAGTATTCCGGGATGGGGAGAGCAGGAGGGTTGGCAATACCTGCTGGGGTGGGGATTGAGGGCTACTAGACCACCAGGAAGGGCTACTGCCCAACCTATGACTCAGGGTCACACTGAGAATTGGGGATGGGGGCACTAGACCACCAGGGATAGGATACTTCACATACTCATAACACAGGTGGACAGTGGGGATTGGGGAGGGGGGCACTAGACCATCAAGGAGGGGATATTTATCATATTCATAATATGTGCAGACATCTGGGATCAGGAAGGGGGACACTAGACTACCAGGGAAGGGATACTTTACATATTATATTATGGGTGGACATCAGGGATCAGGGAAGGGGATCACTAGACAACCTGGTGTGGTCAGTATTACTAATTTGCCACTATAGGCATGTTGGGGGAGGGTGCCAGAATATAAGTGTCTGGAGTGGTGCACAACTGCCCTGTGGCTTGAGGCTAACCCTCCCGGTGCACCCCATGCTTGGCACATGGTCAGGGTCACCACAAGCCATGGATCTTAGCCGCCAGGACCCTGCCCAGTAGAGAATCTGGTGTGGGGTCCCTAGCGCACCAGGAATTGACACAGGCTACCTTTGGAGGTGGCCTGCATTAATCCAAGGGCTGTTTGAGAATCAAGCCCATGGACTCCAAGTATAATTCTTGCAACTCAACATGATTTTTAATTTCTAAAATGTATTCTATGATGACTTGTAGTCAGAGAAAATAATTTAGAACATTTAAGAAGCAACTGGTAATCTTTGCATGCCATATAGAACAAGGGCTTTTTTCTTGGGTTGGAAGTATCTTGATCCAGAGACATTGTTACTGCTAGCCTGACTACAAGCTCATAGGCAGTGTGTGTTTACATTGTTCTGTTTCTGTCCTTACAACAAGGCCATTATGATAAAAAAACTATGATGGTTAAATGCATTTATTTTGGCCATCCTAAGACACTGATGTCTTATATCTAGCAGATAAGGAAGATCACAAATATTTTTCCAGATTTAATGAAAATCAGAGATGAGTTACACAGCATACTGGTATAAAAACCAAGAATGTTGGTATTCAGTACCAAAGCTTTGCATTTTTATGCCAGCACATTGTATAGTCCAGCTCAGTTTGGATGTCTGCTATGTGTTTTCATTGTGGCTCCGGTGGCAGTTTCTGAAGTCAGTTTTCTGGCTTTGTCTTGCGGAAAATCGGGTTAGTGCTGCTTGCCTTAAATTACAGTTACAGGAAATGTTAGTAGCAACATTTCTCTGGTGTTTAGACCTTTTCTGTAACATGATTGCTCCATAATTTTAGTTCTTAAAGCTGACAATTATCAGTAATGTTTGAGACCTGATCCAGTTGATTGGCTAATAAATAAATTTAAGTTTAAATCCACTTGCCATCCCAAACTGTGGCATTAAGTGGTTAGTGCAAACACTTAGTACCATTGCTCGCACTGCGACCCCATTGAGCAATTTTCAATGGTGACCACCACTCCTTTCTCTATGATCATAAACATCTTTGCAACTAGTAGGGAAAGGAGTGGGAGCTGGTGAGCAAGCTCTTCTGAAAGGTGTATGACCATTGCAAGCCCAATCACAGGTTTCTGCACCTCCCCTAGGTTACTGCCTGGTAAAAGGAGGGTGTAATGATGGGAGCAGTGTGTGTGACTGGATATAGCTGCCAGGATACTGGACCTAGGTCATGGGTACTCAGCTAGACCACCAGTTACATGGGCTCTGTAGGTTTGACAGGAGGACCCACTGGTCCACCAAGATGATTGTCATTTGTGGTAGTGAGTGAGGGAGTCCGCTGGATCACCAGGCAACTAATCATGGGGAGGTAGACGGCAATGGCCTAACAAGGCCAATACTTGGAGGAGGTTAGACAGGTACACTTCTAAGCAGGATTCCCATTTGCAATACAAAGCAGCCATGTCACAGCATGGCACTGCATAATTTAGCTGGTACAAGCCATGCTCTAACCTGGTTGCAGCTGCAAACCCTATTTGCACCCACTAACAGCTGACTTGCAAATTTCCGTTGTGTCTCTGTCTCAGTGCTGACTACTCCCCCATGGCAGCATGCACCAACTTCTGAGAATTTCACTATTGGGTGGCAGAACATCCCTGTGACCAAACTATACTTGTTTTGCAACCTCCTGACTAGTGACCAAAAGGAGACTACAAGTTATAAAGCATTTTGCACACTTACTTTTGCACTTCAACTTTACAGCTGTGATTTAGATTTTTGCATCAGTCATTTTTGCAGCAGAATGAGATGGTGAAAAATGTTCTGCATTTTGTGTTTGTTGTTTTGACTCAGAGAAATATTCAAAAATAGTGTTGACCACTTCTGCGGCCCACATATGCTGCAAAAAGGGGAACTATATCTATTGTGTGTTAAGCTGTGCTGCAATAATTCACATATTTTGCAGTCCAAAATGAATGCAAAATAAAAAATATATGTATACATCAAGGTTATGCGCAAAACATGTTGACCCATACTGCAGCTCGTAACAGTTGCCAAATACAAAAGGTTATTGTGTATCATATGAAACACAAAACTAAATTCAAAAGAAGTCAAGGGAGGAGCAAGTTATTGATTGCAGCTGCCACTGGTCTCTATCGTCAATCTAAACAACACATTATTAACAAGAGAGGACACAGGCACTTTGGTTTTACAAGGGCTCAAATAATAGTCTTAAGTTTGTAGGACAGCCCTTACATTCACCTGCTCTCCTGCGGCACAGAAATGCAATCTAGTGCCATGAAGCTGGTTTGTCATGCTACAGATGAGTGTTCTGTAGTCAGGGTTACATTCTCGCTTTTTTAATAATATGGATGGTTTTCACTCTCGAAACCTCAGTGTCCTCACCCAGGTACCACACGTGGAGCTTGCCTGGATGGAACACACTGCCTCAGATTACTGCATGACAAAGGGGATTAATTGCCATAACCTTGTTTCTAGAGTAACTCTTTGCAGAATTCTGCAGTATTGTGTTGGATTCTGGCCTGCCCCACTGTACTTGTAAAGCAGTCCATCAGTAAGACGTTTGCACCTAGACATTTTATTCCATATTAGATTGCCCTTTTGCTCTTGGGAGATGTCCTTTTTTCTGTTTGAGTCTGCTTTAGCTTTTTTTTTTTATTATTAGAAATAATGGGGAGTTCCATTAAATATGGCCAGCCCCGCATTTTCATCAATACTATTAACTATGATGGAACATTCATGATTTGGCATCACTTTTCCTGTGACTAAGTTCAACTAGCATTCAGTAGATACTGCTCCCTGACCTTATGGGACACTAGGGGCAGTGGGACAAACTCCAGGTCCCAAAACATAAATTTTAACATGGTGAGCATAACATGAAATATGGCACCATGTAAACAGATTTGGAAACAAAAATGAACCACAGAGGATATTTTAAAGGCATGCACAGTAAAGTATGGTAAATATAGAACATTGCATGGGGTGGGGTGTGTAACAAGAATTTTATGCACACCCAGGGTATGTGACATTATATCACAGAAACTCCAACAGCTAAGCTTAAGGCAGTTATTCAAGCATCACACACTGAGGGTGTGTATAAAATTTACACTAAGGTACCACACTACACCATATCTTATTCTATTTAATTGCTGGCAATCGATTTTTTTCCTCCCCTTCCCCTACCATCTGTCTTCCTCCCACCTGACTATAATCAACAGCAAACTTTAAAAAAGGTTCTTAAAAAATTCTAAATGCATCAGATTCTTAAAAGCTTTAACTTAAACTGTTAGTTGCAAGAAACAAGTCAAACCTGTCAAAATGTTATCCTGTCTATTTTAAACTCTGGAGATGGGTCGCCATGATGATGGTTTCTGATTGCAAACTCATTTGTTTTACAGGATCTGCGGATTTCCGATTCTGGAGAGAAAGCAGCTTCAAATGACTGAGGTTGGTTGTGGTACTAAAGTATTTCTGACACTGAAAGGCGAGTGTTATACCAGACTACAGCATAAACAGGTTAGACATACTTTTTAATTTCTGTCAGTTTCTATTAGCAGCCTGCCAGCAAGACAAAATGAGCATGCAGTCTCCCTTTATAACCAACTGGTTATGACAGGAAATTTCAGCTGGTTTCACCCATTGAAAAAATTGATAGCCAGTTACTATAATATGCTGACATTAATTGCTGTTTTAATCCTTTCATTACCATTACTTTATAGTGTGTGATTCAAAAACAAAATGATTGTTAATGTATAATAAAATCAGTTAAATATGCTGGATACTTAAATGATTAGGAAAAATCTTTAAGGTTGATTAGCCAATACCATTTAACATTTACCAATACCATTGGGATGATACCTACATGTATTTTCTCTTTCCTCAGCCTTCTCACTTACCTAATAATCATATGATGTCTATGTGGCTCCTTGGCACTGTTGTGTGCTATAGTACACTTACAAAAATGTATAATTTTAATTCTCTCCTTTGCCTCTTAGGTTCCTTCACATCAACCACCATGACCCTCATTTTGTACCCTGATGGGGCAAATTACATCTCAGCACCACCCCCACCACCCCTAGTTACACCACAGAACAAAAAGTCTAATGCTGCTTGGATAAATTAAAGTACTATTCTGCCCCCATGGGGGATAAAATATTACTCTGCCACTTCCATGAGCATGATTTTTCTTTTTTAAATTGACCTGCTTTAAATTTTAAAGACTATAAATATCTGTTCCATGAAAACACTGGAAATGTGTGTGTGATTCAAAAACAAAATGATTGTTAATGTATAATAAAATCAGTAAAATATGCTGGATACTTAAATGATTAGGAAAAATCTTTAAGGTTGATTAGCCAATACCATTTACCATTTACCAATACCATTGGGATGATAACTACATGTATTTTTTCTTTCCTCAGCCTTCTCACTTACCTAATAATCATATGATGTCTATGTGGCTCCTTGGCACTGTTGTGTGCTATAGTACACTTACAAAAATGTATAATTTTAATTCTCTCCTTTGCCTCTTAGGTTCCTTCACATCAACCACCATGACCCTCATTTTGTACCCTGATGGGGCAAATTACATCTCAACACCACCCCCACCACCCCTAGTTACACCACAGAACAAAAGTCTAATGCTGCTTGGATAAATTAAAGTACTAGTCTGCCCCCATGGGGGATAAAATATTACTCTGCCACTTCCATGAGCATGATTTTTCTTTTTTAAATTGACCTGCTCTAAATTTTAAAGACTATAAATATCTGTTCCATGAAAACACTGGAAATGATGCATGTCACTGTGTAATTGTATCTGGCATCCAGGGTTATGTAGCAGAAGGTACACCACACATGTTAAGTGACAAAGCAATTAAGTTTTTTCTTTGAGAATTCAAGAAGAGAGCATTATACTAACACAGAGCTCTGTAAAAGACCTGGCCACCATCACTCTCACTGACCAGTCAGAAATAAGCTGCCAATGGGTCAATCAAGCAGCTTTTCTACCCGGCAAGACCCCAGTACCTCTGATAAATTTGTTCTGGTTCCCTTATTACCTGCTAATACTCTCTGGGAAATGATGCAGCAGTCCTACCAATCAATGCTTTTTGCAATAAGCAAGATGGGCATGGAAAAAATTAGAAAAGATCAGTGGGATGCTCTCATCATTCAAAACAGAGACCTTGTTCATTAGATGATCACTGCATTATACAGACTGACATGGTGTAGCTTCACCTATTACATGGAGTAATGAATCTGTTCCAAAACTCAATGTCTGCTAATATTCAGAGACCAGAAAACACTATGCAAACAACTATAGATCTTAAAACTGTGGATAACTGTGTGAAATAGGTAATAATTTTCTAGTGGATGGATATTTGGTTACACTTTAAGTGTCAGTTAACTACACTGTAGTTATAGTGGAACTACACTGTGAGTGCATCGCAATTGTAATGTAGTTGCATGCAACAGACATGTAACTGCAGTGTAATTACCATGTTGCATGTAGTATATACCATACTTATTCTAAGTTATCTGTTTGCTACTGATGTGGCTTCTGTGTATCAGTGTTGTTTATATCTGTTTGTTACTGATATGGAACCTTTGGAAAAGAGCACTTGTGCTCAAAGGTGTTATCCGAATTTCAAATAAATAAATAAAAATGAACACTTAAAGCGTAATTGAATAGTCTACCAACTATGACATTCTGACAAAGAATGATACAAAAGGTGCATGACAGAGAACAAATTATAGCCATACTGAAATTTACGTAAGAGGTACATGGTGTGTGCTGACACTCTTCATTGTGGTTTTGTAATAGGATTTTGTGTGAATTCAGGTTTAAACCCAACATTATTGTAAAGTAAAATCAGTCTGTGCATGCAGTAGATTCAACTAAGGATACACTGTAATGCATTAATCAGTTTACTGCGGTGACTATTATAGAAACATAGACTTTGTCAGCAGAAAAGTATCAGTAGGCGCAGCTAGTCTGCCATTTTCCCTGACTTGTATGACACCTTTGACCCTATTTGGTCACTGCCATTCCTCCCTCACCTCTACCTCAACCCAGTTTGCCTCTGTGCCTATCCAATGCATGCTTGAAGCTCACCACAGTCTTTACCCCTACTACCTCCTTAGACAGGCTGCTCCAGTTGTCCATCACCCTTTCCATGAAGAAGTATTTCCTCATATCTCTCCTACATTTCCCTCTAGTGCCTTCTTTGCTCTAAGGAGTCACCCCACCTGCACCTTGTTCACCCCTTTAAGGTACTTGTAGGTCTCAGTCATGTCCCTCTTGCTCTCCTCTCCTCCAGGAAGTACTGTACCTGTTGCATTCCTGCAGCCTTTCCTTGTATGTACTTTTGTGCAACACTCACACCATTTTGGTTGCCTTCTTCTGTACTGCCTCCACCCTATCAGTGTCCTTGCAGAGGTGTGGCCTCCATAACTGGACACAGTACTCCAAGAGGGGCCTCATTAGTGAGTAATATAAGGGAAGCACCACCTCCCTCACCCTACTAGAAATCCTCCTCCCAATGCAGCCCAGCATCTTATTAGCCTTTTCCCACTGCCTTGTCACACTGAACAGCTACCTTGAGGCCATCAGATATGATGACCCAAGGTTTCTTTCTTGCTTGGTGACCGAAAATACCTCTTCCCCCATCTTCTACATAGCTGCTGGGTTTCCCCACCCCAGGTTCATAACCTTGCACTTTTTGGCATTGAAACCCAACTGCCACACTCTAGACCACTCCTCTAGTTTCCCCAGATCCTTTTCCATTCTCTCCACCCCTCCTGAGTGTCCACCATGTTTCAGATTTCTGTTACATCTGCAAAGAAATGCACCTTCCCTTCCAGCTCCTCAGCAATGTCACTTAGGGCCAGCCCATCAGCGCAGCAGTAGGATTTCCACTTGTGATGATGGCGACCCAGGCTTGGGAATGGACCCAGGAAGCAGGAGGGCCAGCAGGGGAAGAAGGATGGAGCATCCTGAGGACTGCTGTCCATCTCCAGGGGGAGAGTGGGGAGTGTGACTGGTGCTCGACAGACCCCTGGTGGAGGCTGGGGGTTGTGCAAGTGACCGGTGCCAAGAATGTCCAGGGGTGGGGCAGACACAGGACTTCATTGGACGTCACCACCCTCCAAGAAAACCAGGAAAAAGACCAGCTGCTGGCCACCCTAGATGAAGCCTGCCATGGCTTCAATTAGCCTCCAGGCCAGCCCTTCAACCTATCCTGTTGTCTGCAGCACTGGGGGTGTCTAGTGCCACAACCCCACCCTGTGGGGTAAGTCAGGGGGCACTGGAGGGTCGTGGCCATTGTGGAGGTGGAAGTCGTGGTCTGTGACCAGGCTGAGGTACCGGGCAGCTGGTGGCAGGGGAAGAAAAAATAGAAAATAAAAAAAAAACAATGTCACTTATGAAGACGTTAAAGAGGACTGGTCCAAGCACCAATCCCTGTGGCACACTGCTAGGCACTCTGCCATCCCCTAAGTGTCCACCATTTACCACCACCCTTTGCCCCCTATCCTTCAGCCAGTTAGATACCCAGCTTACCACTTTCTCCCCCACCCCCAGGCTGATTAGTTTCTTAACTAGCCTCCTGTGAGTTACAGTGTCAAAAGCCTTGCTGAAGTTCAGACACATCACATTCACTGCCCTCCTTTGATCCACCTCCCTAGCAACCAAGTCAAAGAAATCTGTGAGATGTTTTTGACGTGACCTCCCACCTCCATGTAAAACCATGCTGCCAGCAGTCCTGCAGCCCATGAGCCTCAAGTAACTCCATGGACCTCTCCTTCACTATGGTCTCCATTACTTTCCATACCAGTGAAGTGAGACTGGCTGGCATGTAGTTAATAGCTTCCTCCCTGCTGCCAATTTTGTGCAGAGGGACCACATCAGCCCTTGTCTAGTCCTCTGGAACTACCCCCATCTCCAATAAGGTGCTGAATAGTGTTGCCAGAAGGTCAGCTTGCACCATGCTCAGTTCTTTTATGACCCTTGGGTGGATTCCATCTGGCTCAATTGCCTTTTCCTCCTTTTGGTATTCCAATCCTTTACAGACTCTCTCTCTACCAAAAATGGACTTGTGTCTACTCCCCTTCCCCTTGGTGCTTGCTGTTACATGCTGACCCATCTCCCCCCATCATGAAGACCAAGCAGAAATAATCATTTAAAATTTCAGCTTTCTCTTGATCATCCTCTGCACAGTCCCACCCCACCCTTGTGATTCTTACAAGTCCTCCCCTTGTCTTCCTCTTTTACTCAAGTACCTGGAGAAGGTCTTGTCCCCTTCATTGGCCTTCTTAGCTATCCTCTCCTCTGTTTGTGCTTTAGCTGCCCTCATCCTCCTTTCTACATCCCTTTGCTTTACTGGATATGCCTCACTGTCTACTTCCATCTGGGTCTCTTTGTACTTCCTAAATGCTGTTTTCTTTTCTTTCACTACCTTTGTCACCTCCTTAGAGAATAGAGTTGTGCCCCCAAAAAATTCTGCCAGCAGAATTTCCATGAAAGTCAGACATTCGCTTCCATGAAAGTTCGGAAATCATTTTGGCAACTTTCCCAGAAATTCCACCTTTAAATGGCAGAATGTATTTATGAACAGTGGGTTAATGTCTTAAACTGCAGGAAAAAAGATTCCACAGAACTGATCTCTGTCAATGGTCAGTTCTCTGACTTTTTCCCTGCAGTTTAATACATTAATCCCCCTTGCCAATTGCCGCCCCCTGCTGATCACCGGCCCCATGAAAAATGTGGTCCCCACCCGCTGATCATTGACCCCATGTAAAAAAAAATACCTGGTGTCTAGTGGACCCCTGGCTGCTGATCGCTGGCCCTATATAAAAAAAAATCCCTGATGTCTAGTGGTCCTCTCCTGCCTGCCACTGATCACCAGCCCCAAGTAATAAAATCCCTGGTGTCTAGTGGTTCCCACCCACTGATTGCGGGCCCAATGTAAAAAAAAAAAAAAACATTTAAATAATTTCCCCTCCCTGATGTCTAGTGGACCCCCCTCCCTATCCCCCATCTCCTTAGTAAAATAGTTCCCTAATTTCCTGGTGACTAGTGGGCTGACCCCCCCCCACCTTGGCAGGTAGTCCTCCACCACCCTGCTACCCCCCCAACCTGACTCCGGGCGGGCAACCAGCACAGCCCTCCTCTCTCCTCCATGGCTGGCGACCCACTGACATATGTGTGATATCTCCTGTTTTTGCCAGGAGACTCCTGGTTTTTTTGACTGAACTCCAGCCCTCCCTCCCAGGAAACAAAATCTCCTGCTTAAGTAAAATTCTGTCAAAAATATGTATTCATGTTTTTTTTGGCAGATAAAGATACATAAAAAGTAAATTAGTGATAAACAATGTATCTGATAACTTTGTATAACTAGTTGTTGATTCTTTTTAGTGCTTAATAAAATATATGAAATGTTTTCAAATGCTTTTTTTCTTGTTTTTGATGCCATTTAAGAACAAACTCATGACGTTACAAAATTCCCCTACTAGCAGGCCAGTCTCCTGACTAATTTGACTCAAATCTCCATCTTAAGCAAGTTGGAAATATCACAGGTATAACTGAGCTGTTAGTGAATAAATGTGTGCTTGTGCAAGCATGCATTCATTCATTCACAGCTCCCACTCACTGGTAATATCATTAACTCTGTAGGGTTTGAGACAAGAATGGAAGGCTGTTTCGGTGGCTGGCAGGAGATAGGGATGGGGGAACACCACCCCCCCCATCCCTACTCCCCACCAGCCACCAGAACAGCCCTCCGCTCTTGTCTGCTGTTCAGCAGAGTGTGATACTACCAGTGAGCAGGAGCTGGAATGTCAATGAATAAGCGCGTGATTATTCAAGCACATGCTCATTCATTGAGGTTCAGTGGGCATCCAGCCAGGGAGGAGAGAGGAGGGCTGTGCTGGTTGCCTACTCGGGGTTGGAATGGGGGTGGAGCAGGGTTGTGGGAGACTACCTGCCAGTTTGGGGGTTGAGGGACCACTAGACACCAGGGAATGAAGGAAATATTTTATTAAGGGGATTGTGGATAGGGAGGAAGGTCTGCTAGACACCAGGGATGGAAAATTATTTAAATGTTTTTTTTTTTGTTTTTTTCACATTGACAGGTGGGGGAACCACTAAACACAAGGGATTTTATTACTTGGGACCGCTGATCAGCGGGTTGGGGAGACCACTAGACACCAGCTATTTTTTACTTGGGGCAGCGATCAGTGGGGGGGGGCAACTAGATACCAGGATTTGTTTTACATGGGTCCAGAAATCGGTGGGTGGGGGGCCACTAGACACCAGGGGCCTGGGAATTTACAGGGGGCTGGTGATTGGTGGGGGGAGGGCTGTAATACAAATAATGCATTAAACTGCAGATGAAATTTAATCTGCAGTTTAATGTATTATTCCATAGTTGAGCCAAAAAAGTCCAGAGAACAGGGCGAAAATCCCCGAAACACATTCGGAAGATTCTGATCTCACCAATAGCACAAGTGTGGAAAATGTTTGTGAAATTTCTGAAATGTCAAGAAAGTTCCATGAAAGTGGAATTTGCAGCTTTTGCACACCCCTATTACAGAACCATAGGGGCCACTTCCTCCTCCTTCCATTACTTACTTCCTTCAAACAGCATGCTATTGCCTTGGCAATTCCACCCGTAATCCTTCGCCACTGAGTCTCCACTCCCCCAACCTGGCCATCCCCCCTTCAGGTATTTACAGAGGCAGTTTCCCATTTCTTTAAAATCTGCCCTCCTAAAGTCTAGGACCCTCATCTTAGTGTGTTTTTTCTCCTGCCCAATCCATATGCCAAACCACACAGTTTAATGATCACTTGTGCCCAGGGGACTACCCACTGTGACATCTGCAATGCTGTCCCTGTTTGTAAATACCAGGTTAAGCACTGCCCCATCTGTAGTGGGTTCTGTAATCAGCAGCTTGAAAAATGCCACTTGTAGGGAGTTGAGGATCCCTTCTGGTCATTAGATCGCCGGCATTTGTGCGCCAGCTCATCAGGTCGCTGATATCGGGATTCATGCCCCCTTCTCGAGGTCCGCCCATGCCTTAAAGTTAGAATCCTAAGAAAGAGAGGTGGGGGTGCATCCCCCCACATGGGGGTGCAGGGGGGCAGCCCCCCACAAAAACAGGGGTCAGCGAAATCCCGACTTGGCGCCCTGATAACTAGGCACACTAATGCCAGTGCTCTCAATGGGTGGAACCATCGAGGATAGCCCTGCTTCTTCTTGTAGCTGCAGCCAGAATGTACTAGTCTACATCTGGCAAAGCAAAGTCCCCCAAAATCAATACTTCCCTTCTGCTTTCCATTTTTCTAATGGGTTCCCCCAAAGTCCTAATTCCTTCTCTCGTGTAGGTGGTCTGTACAATACCCCCATGTGAATAAAGGCCTCTGACCCTGTCTCTAGGCTGGTCCATAGAACCTCCAGTCCTTCCTTATCCTCCTGGTGCCCTGTATATTAATGCCCGTTATACCTTCCCTCACTTATTAAACATCCCACCACCTTTCCTCCCTGACCTGTTGTTGTGGAACATGGGGTAGCCTGGGACGGCCACTTCCCAGTTGTGGTTGCTAGTTCACCATGACTCCATTATGGCCACCAAATCCAGGGCTGCCTCCACAATTATACCCTCAACATCAGGAATTTTGTTTGCTAAGCTCCTTGTACTGGCACACATGGCTCTCCATTGCCTTCATGGCTCTCTCCCCCTTAACTGCTCCCTTCCTGCATCTATTCCTTGCCCGCTCTGTTTCCTAGTTCCTGTCCTCCCCTTTTGAACTTTCTCTCTGCCTACCCTCCTTACCCTCTCTCCCAACTTTAGTTCCTCTTTCTGACCCATCTGCTCTGCCCTCCTCCTTTTCCTTGGTCCATTTTAACCCTGGGGAATTTCTTCCTCCTGGGCTTCTCTTACTTGTTTCTCTAGTTTCTGAGCAGGGCAGTCTCTGCCTCCCTCAGTCTTTCTGCCCCCCTTGGATAGTTTAAATGCCCATCAAAGTAACATCTAAATCTTCTACCCAGGACTGCTGTTCCCCTCCAGTATGTATGGAGGACATTCCTTTCATACAGGCCTCCATCCCCCCAGGTGAGACTCCAGTCTTCGATGTAGCCAAAACTCTCTCTCCCTGCAGCATGCCTTTAACCACTCATTGAAGAGTCTGGGATGGAGTTCCCTAGCCTTCCCATGCCCATACATAGGGAGCAGCTCAGTGAAGGCAACAGTATGAGCTACCTGCTCCAGACCTCTACCCAGCTCCCTAAACCTTTTCTGCATTACCCCTGTATCACTGCTTGCCAGGTCATTCATCCCCAGATGGACAATGGCATTCAGCTCCCTCCTGGCAGTATAGCACAGTGGGTTAAGGCTCTGAGATGCAAATCTGGTTTGAATCCCACAGCCACCTAGGTGCATACTGTGTGATCCTGAGCAAGTCACTTAACTTCCTAGTGCTCCCAGGTACATCTGGAAACAAGCTTCAGCTTAGTGTGCCAATCCTGGTTAAACAATGTTCCCGTTCCCTTCCTTTCCTACCCTACCCCCTGTTTCCTGGTGATCTTTATGACCTGCCCTCAAGTTCTTCCTGCCAAAATCCTGCTAGGCACTTTACTACCAGAGCCCTCCTTTCCCCTGTCCCCAACTCTATCCCCCAACTATGAAGTCCTCACCAGCAACTGCCTCCTCTTTGGTAGGGAGCCTCCCTTCCCCTTTGGAACCTCCTCCCTTGAAGATACCCACTTCATCTCTTACCACTGTCCTGGGTGCCTCCTCCTAGCTCACTCCAACCATCAAGAATGGTGACGGAATTGTGCAGTGGTAAGGTGTGAGTGGTGCTCTCCTTCCTTCTTTGCCCTTCCCACTCACCCAGAGACCACCAAGGCCCAGCCACTCTGCCTCTTTATTGGCATCTGTTGAGGGAATGACAGCAATTTTGATGGCCCTGGGTAAGAAAGTCAGTGCACTGTACTCATGGAGTCCAGCAACCTCTGCTCTCAGCCCAGAGAGGTGTCTGCATATGAGGCAACACCCCAGACTTCAGAATGTGTCTCTGAAGATTGCAGCCCCATACCTATTACACTGCACCACTCCCATGCCTGATGACTTTTTATCCTAGTAACTATTGCTTCCCTGAGCTGGCCCAGTGGCGCTGAGTGTTGAGCACTGGACACCACACCTCGCGCCACACTGGTGACCTGAGTTCGAGAATGAGCTCGAGAGCTGGGGGTTGGCAGGGGAGGGAGAGGATTGCGCATCCAGAGGACTTCTCTCCTCTCCTTGGGGAGGGATCCAGGGCATGTCTGGTGAAGTAATGGCCCCCGGTGGAAGCCAGAGGCACTATACATGCTTGGGCTGACGAGTGGGAGGAGTGCAGCGGACATCTGTGGCATCATGCCGTGCCAACGTCATTGCACTATTTCACTCCTGGGGGAAATCTATTAGAAAAAACATTCTATGGCACCACAGAGATGATGGGGACTCCAGGGACAGGCCTACACCCCAATGCCAGCCCAGCATTCCAGGAGACTCCACGGCTGACCCGACTCTCAGGTGGGCCTTTCTAATTCCAGAAAGGCTGCCATGGGAGGTTGAGTCTGCCCCGGGGTGGGGGCTAATCCAGGTGGCTAGACTTGCCTGGGTGTTCAGAGGAGGAAGCTGGTAGCAAAGGGTTCAGGCAGGGAGTAGAGGCCTTGCCGAGTGAATGCTTCAGAAAGATGCCCTGGCCGTAGGGTGCATAAAGAAAGTGTACAAAAAAAACAACAACTATTGCCTCCCTGCCTTTGCTTTGTACTTATACCTGTCATGTCTATCTTTCTCTTGGCTTCACTGTACTTTTCCTCATCCTTTGTTTGCCTGCCCCTTTGGTGTGTCCCAACCTTTACTCTAGATAGTGTTCTTCTACAAACCCCTTTTTTTCCCCCTTGTAACTTCATCCTAGATAGGGTGCTAGGATATTTGGCTTCTTTTACTTACTTTATCTCCCTACCCTAGATAAGGTGTTACCTCTGTTCCCACACTACTGTTGATTTTTTGTTCATCCTTTACATAACCTTCATAGGACTTTACCTCCCTACCTTACAAGAGCTGTTTCCCCTAACCTACTTACAGCACTGCCTTTGAACAGGCAGCAACAAGTAAATAGGTAGTCTGCCTTACCTTACTGGACTGACAGAGTTCCCTGTGTGCCTGCTGTTACTTATGGACACCTGCCGATGTCGAAAATGCCAGTCCTGTTCCACTCCTGTTCTGTTCCACTCATGTTTGACATGTTGTGTGGATGGCCTTTTATTCTGCAGGCCGGACTTCCTGCCTTTTCCTTATAGATCTGTGTGGCTCATATAACCTCATGTACCCAGCCCACTTTGCCCCTAACTCTCAACCATTTGGTCCTTCCCTGAGGGAGAAAGGACAAAAAATAATGCACAGGTAAGTCTTTTCTTTCTTATTACATCTCTACAAACCCATTTCTGCTTGTCCCCTTGTTGGCACTGGCTGCTGGAATGTGTGCCAAAGTCTGCTGAGTTGCTGGCTTTAAACTCTGCAATCAGGACTTCTGCTTTGTCCCTATAGGTCTGTGTGGCTAACATGACCTCTTGTACCCTGCCACTTAGCAACTGACCCACAACCTTTCAGTCCTTCCCTGTGGGAGAATGACAAAAAACAATGCACAAGTTAGTCTTTACTTTTTCTCTCTTACTCCTTCACCACAAGCCCTTTAGTTCTTGTCCCCCTTGTCAGCTCTGGCCACTGGAACGCAAACCATAATCTGTTGAGCTGCTGCTTTTAAACTCTGCAGTCAGGACTTCCTGAATTTTCCCTACTGCTCTGTGTGGCTCACATGACCCCTCGTATCCTGCCTCCTTTGCCTCCAACTTCTAGGTCCTTCCCTGTGGGAGAAAGAACAAAAAAGAATGAGCAAGCTAATTTTTTTTCTCTTATTCCTTCCCTACAAAACTTCTTTCTGCTTGTGTCCTTTGCTGGTGCTGGCTGCTGGAATGTGCACTGAAATCTGCTGAGCTGCTGATTTTAAACTCTGCTGTCAGGACTTCTTGCCTTTTTTCTATAGATCCGTGTGGCTCACGGAACCTCTCATACCCCACTCACTTTGCCTTCAACACCTGACCTCCCAATCTTTCCCTGTGGGAGAAAGAACAGAAAATAATGCACAGCTTAGTCTTTTTTTTCTTACTAGTTAACCACAACCCATTTATGCTTGTTCCCCTTGCCAGCACTGGCTGCTGGAATGCATGCAGAAATCTGCTCAGCTGCTGGTTTTAAACTCTGCAGTTAGGACGTCCTGCCTTTTCCCTATAAGTCGGTGTGGCTCATTTGTTCCCTGCCCACTTTGCCTTTGACCCCATACCTCCCAGTCCTTCCCTGTTGGAGCAAGAACAACAAAAAATTTAATAAATGTAGTTGACACATTCTGTCTTGTGATTCCAATAAGTAATAAACCATGAAGGTTGATTGTACAGTATATACAAAATGATTACATAACACAATGGGTCTGTTGATGAATCCCACTCATATGTGGTACAGTATGGGTTGCTTGGGCTTACAAAGTTTTGCAGCTGTCTGAATCTGCATTTCTCAGTGCCCAGTATACTCCGACAGGATGGGGTTCCCCCTTGTCTGTTCAGTACAATGCAAATTATCATTCCAGATGTTAGTGGGTACAGACAAGGAGTGCATCAGCTAACAACCAAGCATGAGCTTGAATACCCCAGTACAACATAACATTTGTATATACACCTGGCACATGTTGCAGTGGCACAGTTTTTAGCTCTGTTTCTGGCACCAAGGCCATAGCTGCCTGGTAACATAGTGCCCCATTCCATGTCAACAGTTCCCTAGTAGCCTAGTACCCCTCCCAGGACTATCTTTGATCCCCTATTCAGTTCATTCCTGCTGATCCAGTAGTTTCCCCACCTCAGCTGCTGTACTCCCTTGAGGTTCAGTGGTTCCTTTTCCAGTACTACATCCCTGTCTAATCTACCAGGAGGCAGCTGGTGCACCCTCTCACAATTCTTCAACAACCTTACCACATGGTTTTTGCAAGTGAAAACCAGGAACCCTGGTAGCCAAGTGCAAGACAATGTGCATTATCCGCTATGTGATAAGCATGGTCCTGTTAAAGAGTGAGGATTCATGATGGCCTTCAATCCATGTGACTGTTGTGTTTTACTTTACTATAGCTCATACAGAGATGAACTTATTCTTCAAGCATCACAATGTACCTACAGTACAGTTCACATTTAACCTGTTGTGCAGCCAGTTCACAACACATTCTCTTCATGTTATTGATTATTTATATATTTTTATTGAAATTGTTTTATGTGTTTTATTGTTGTGAGGCACCCTGGGCCTTTGGAAAGGGTGCCATAGGGCTATCCGAACAAGTTCTAAAAAGATTAGAACCCTTTTAGAACTTAGTAGTTTGAGTTCCAATTTAGAACTAGAACAACCATGGGTTCTAATTATTAAGGGTTCTAAACACTAAATAAAATGCTTTTTTTTTGTTCAGACGTTTTGAAAACAGGAGATGCCAGTCTGGAAAACACACTGATTATTGTGAATCACTTCCTAAAATGTTTTAGAGAGAGGCAACATGAGAATGTGTTGCTCATATGCAAATGTGCCAAACACATAGAATTGTGACACTTGGCTTTTGGATTTTGAAAGGCACAATGTGTTTCTCTTGTCTGCATGTGCAGTGAAACATAAAGGATAATGTATGGGCAACAGTTAACAACAATGCTATGTACACTTCAGAAGGTTGTCATGACAACCTGATAGACCTCAAGAGCACAGCTCGAGAGGTCTATGGTTGTCATGGCAACCTTGAGAAGTATACATAGCATTGCTGTTAACTGTTGCCCATACATTGTCTTGTATAATGTATGGGACAACAGTTATGGTTCTGAGGTTGTGCAGGTTAAGATACATATTCACAGTTAATTTGAATCACTCCGTACTGCCACAGAGATTTACTAATCATACTGATCAATTATGGCTGCATCTGATGTTGCTGCGCATAGTCAGTGGATTGAAACACCAGCCGGATGTGGCATGCAGCAAACAATGAGCACACTGAATGGTGACTGAAGCCCACCAGGTTATGGACTCTGCTGCAGAAGGCTCTAAAAGAAAGATACCTGGGGAAAAAAGGGAAAATAACTTTCAAAATATACTGTAGAAAGAAAAAACAAGCAGTCAGCACAGTTGTCTGAGCAGTGGGAGTGCGAGGGCATTCCAGCTTGTTGTACCATCAATGGGACATACTAACGATGGTACAACAGCAATATGCCATCACATCAATGGTACAACAAGCTTAGCTTTTGCTCATACTTCATGAATAACAAAGTTCTACCATACACTATAATATTATAGTGGTGCTGAGAAGGCAGGCCTTTTATTTATGTTTTTTCTTCTTTCGGTATCTTTATCTGTTCATTCTGTTCAATCATATACATAAAAGAGTATGAGTTCTCAAAAGGATTTGAACACTAGGATTATTTACAAAGTTCTAGACCAGAACCAGAACCCAGAACTTCAGTGGGTTCTGGCAACCCTAGTGCCATATAAATAAAATTATAGATCAGAGGAGCACTCCCAACCAGTCAGAGTGCTCCTTTCCCCTACGTGTGAGACACTCTAATTCTGTGAAGAGAGTCTCACGTGCTGATGCCCTGAAAATGGGCGTGTTCTGGGAACAGTTTATTTTTAAATATATTATTGATCGCTCTCAATCAATAATATATTAATACATCCCCCATCACCACTTGTTTCTGTATTAGAATGGTTTCATTTGCCTTCACTTCGATGTTCTCGCTCCAGCCAAAGGCGCATGAAACCACTCTTATACAGCAACGAATGGCTCCAGGGGATGTAGTAACATATATTGCTTTGCCTTATGTAATTGCAATGAGTTGCTAAAGTTGCTAACTAGTTTGATTGTTTCCTCCTTAGCTACAGAATGTGACTTTTAACTGAACATATGTTCAGGCAACTCATTCATAGTTCACAAGAAACCAGCGAACAGCCCGATATATCAGTGAATAAGAGATTTCCTGTGCAGAACCGTTACAGCACTGATGTTAATAGGCTGTCAACTGTTTGCACAATAAGTTTAATGTGATGTGTACTGCAGAAAAGAAACTTGCCTTTCCTAGGATTAATCTGTATAACTAAGAGAACATGATAGTTTCACATCTTTTATAGTTGTGATTTTCTTTACATCACATTTCATGCCTTCAGGTGGAAAAATTAATTCAAGAGTTGATTTGTTAAATTCATATCTAGATTTGTTTTAAGTTAAATTAGTTTTGTGACCACCCACTAGCCCAGCGGAAATGTGTCAGGCTTTTGTGTCAGTGACCTCAGTCTGGAAGTAGACTCAGGGTATGCAGGGTATATGGCCAGGTTAAGAAATAGAAGGCATGGCAACCAGCACCACAGCAACCCCTGTGGAGGGTCTGGGAATGTTGTCCTTACAGTGTTAGCTCTGGAACTGGAAGGTAATACAGAAAGCTAGCAGCACCATTGTCTAGGGAGGGATGATGGAAGGATACTGCAAAAATGGAAGGCACCTTCTGATGCCATCAGAATGATGGCCTGTGTATACTTAAGGCCTGCACTTTGGGTCCCACTACCAGTTGAAATGTGCTGGCAGCAGGCATGTGGTTCATTGGGTAGGCACACCCAGATAAGCAGCAATGGCAAATTCATTGCAAATACAAAGTGAGTGCAAAAACAGACAATAAACAGTGGAGAATATATCTCACTGTGCAGCCCGTGCTATAAGAGATGCAGTTAATATTCCTGTATTAAGATATCCATCAGTTTATTAGAACAATCATTAGGAGTGTCCTCTCATTCTGACCTCAACTTAAATGCATCAATTTCCATAGAGGGTGCTTTGGTAATTCACAAACCTTTTGGAACCCATCTAGTTTTAATTAATTAATTTATTTATTTATTAAAGTGATCAGAATAACAATTCTTTGAGTCAGAGACTCTCTTGCAAAGGCTCCACATCAGAAAATTCACATATATAGCAAATACCAGACAATATATAAATTATGCAGTACACGGAAAACTAAACCATTGACAGGTTGCAGTTTCAGAGGGTCTTAAAGTGGATCCTGAGTCATAGTTATATACAGATTTTCTTAAGAAAGATTGGTTGTACCAAAGTCTTGTTTTAAGATTCAGTAGCTCGTCAAGTTTGAAAAACAGAGGCTTGATTGTTTGGTTATCAGCTAAATTGCAGCTTCCTCACTGAGCAAAGTCTTTGGTCTACCTTCTCTTTTTGTCTCTACTGTATCTCTGGCAGTCAATGGGTAACTCAGTTCTGGTTCATCTGACTTTCTATCCTCATACTCAATGTACTGTACCAGGATCAGTGCCTGATGCCATTACAAACATGGGTATACCACATGCCAGACTAGAATATGACACAACCATAAGAAATGAAAACCATTAAAATATTAGCACAGCTGCAGCCAATCAAAAAAAATCATATAAGTGATTACCTTTCACTTTATTGCTTATGAAATTAGCCCATTACTGCGAAACATAGCATAGGAATTTAAGGAATATTGATGAATATGCTAATGCGGTGAAATAGAAATAAGAGGCTATATCCAACAACTCCAACATCTGTAGATGACATATTTTTTCTGTTGCTATGAAGGAGAGTTGTTGAAGTTATCAGTTTTGAACACAGAATAGCACTGTCACATGCTGAGCTCTATTATCCACTTTGTATTGTCGGTATATTCACTCACGTTATATTTATAAAACATTGCCTTTACTGCTTATGTGGGTATTCCTAACCTTTTGTGCTCTTCTGTTTGATTTATAGGTAGAGTGCCTCTCTGACCCAAGCATCAGGACATTCTTGGGTTTTGTAGTTTTTGATGGGGCTGGGTGGTCACCCAAGGCCAGTGGAGGATAGGTGAGACTGGGATTAGGGAGAAAAATCTCTGTGGGGAAAAAATATGTTTTACAGGCATTCAAATGCACAATGTGCAGCTTTGTTCCATGTTAACCAAATAGAGTAATATCATCACTAGGGGTCATGGTACAGTAATATTTATTGGTTGATTTATTTATTTATTTATATTATACTTGTTCGCCAGATAGCCGCACTGTTCCCAGAAACTGTTTTCAGGCACACTCTAAGCCAGGAAGATGACAAAAACATACAGTGCCAGTATAACCACAATACAAGGAAACTACCAGGCATACTGTAAGTAAACAAAGTACAAGACATAAACACAGTCAAGATCCAGCAGCCATACAGAAGCGACATTTACACAATGGTGATAGCAGAGCAATTTGATATGTAGACAATAAATACATTTATCACATTTATGATTTATAAATTGTACACTGACACATACAGTACCAATTAATTAAAAAAAACTAGCCAATGGAGAAACCTAAGGTCAGGAAAGCTCTGGCAGGCAGAGCAGGTCAGTTGGCTATCTCTATTAAAGATATGTTGAGCCAGCCCGGTGGCGCAGAGGGTTGAAGCACTGGACCCTTACTTCACACCACACTGGTGCCCCAGGTTCGGGAACGGACTCGGGTCATCAGGGGTCAGCAGGGGAAGGAGAGGATTTAGCATCCAGAGGACTGCTCTCCTCTCCTGGGGTGGGTTCCAGGGTCACTTCACTCTGCAGCAGCCCCCGGTTGAGACCAGGAGCACTGCACAAAAGCATCGCAATGTGGGAAGTACCAGAATATGGAAAAACTGCTCTGGGTTGGCCGGATGATGGCATCCAGTCTACCAGCAGACCTCAAAGACTTCCTGCAGGCTGGCCATCTCAGCAGCACCTGAGGCCAAGGAAAAATATAGCATACTGAGCTGTCTCAACTGGTGCCTTCCCCCTCGGAGGAGAGGGACCCACTTGGCGAAGAGTAACGCTGAGCTACCTCGAGGTAGGCTGCAATGTGAGGCGAAGAGGGTCAAGGGGGTTAGAAGGGGTGCTGGTGACCTTGGATGCCCAAAGGGGAAGCAGATTCAGGGCATGAAGGGGAGAAAAATAGATCACTCAAAAAAAAAAAGATATGTTGACTCACTATTTGGCACCGTAGACACTTTAGTTGATTTTCATATTCTACAACTTAGGTGTGGATATCACTTAATGCCAACATTCAATGGAAAGCATATATTTTAGGATCCTAGTGATACCATCATCTGGTGATACGCCATATTTAGCTCTAGATTACAGAATCAGGAGGTGCCATTCAACTGATAAATTATATTATCCATTAATGGAAATACTTGATTCTTTGTATTTGTCATAAAACTATATTTATCCAGGATAGCTCAGCTGAGATGTAATATCTCATTACTGCTTTTACTTGTTATTTTCTTTTGGGAAGACTTGAATTGTAGTAAGATTGCAGGATTTGATTAGGGCCACTCAGTGAGTAAAATGACTTTGGTTAGATTCCTAACCTGGCTCTCCTACATCTCAGGTCTGTGAATTAATCACTTTTCTACCTTACTTGCAATAGCTGGACATCTTAGATTTATGTATGTTTATTTTATACATACTGTATATTTCTTTTATTTGTAATTTATTGAACAAAGATGGTCTGAGATGAACAACCCTTCAGTAGTTTACTTGTTGGAGGACTGAAGCACAGTGAGATTAGCAGACAAGGTTAAGATCTTTCAGTTAGATAGTGTCTGTGGTTAGATGTGGCCTGGAATCTCCTGACTCACAGTTCTAAGTTCTAGCCATTGGACTGTGTTGCTTTCCTTATATAGTTGAACTTTACTGGGGCACTTGGATTCTGTCATTGCTACAAGAAAGGAAGCTTAGGGAGTAGACCCTTCTGCTCTTTCTTGCTCTCCGGAATCCCACTCTTCCTTGCTTTCATACTTCATTCTGCATTAATTTTATAACCACAAAGAAATATGTCAGTGTAGTTGAGCTAGAGGTTTCATGGATATGACCATGTGAAAATTACGCATACTGCCTGTGAACATTCCTGTTCCAGAACAGAGAGAAAGAGATTTACCAGCCAGTTTCTGATATGTGACTTAAGCCAATAATTGGTTATTAGCCATTATAAAAAGGAAAATGTTATCATTCTGGTAATAAAAAGTCATAATTCACTGTTCTGAATTCAGAAGAGTGAATTATGACTTTCCAAAGACATTTATATAAGAATGCAGAGATGTGTCCTGAGGATGGTTAGAATATCAAGCTGCCTAACAATAGTGCATCCAAGGCCCCCTTGACCAGGTTTATAAAAAGCTAACCACCAGCAGCATTTCCAGGCCTGAGAGACTCAGTTTTACAGAGAGCAAGACTTGATATCACAAGCAGCATATGTTCTGCATGTAAACATTTGAGTACTGCACTATACAAAGAAAAACAATGAGGAAACTGAACAAGGATATAATTATATTCAGGAGATTCTGGTGAGATTGATAAACAACTTGAGTTTCCCTTTCACAGCTTGTGATGTCACAAATCCCCTTTTCTGTACCTTTTTATTTAGTTATTTTTTTTATTTTATTTAAACACTTGATGACTGGGAAAGAAGCACTGAGCCAGGACTCATCTCCAGGTGCAACTTGGGGAGTATGGAACATGGGAATCAAAGTATACAAGCACAAGAATAACAATAGTATACAGTAGGTAGCATAAAATGCATTTCATGATAACTAATACAGCAATACAGGCTATGCAAATAGTTAAGGCGCAGGGTAAGGGGGGATGTAAGTAAATATGGGACAAACATTTCAAGTTCTATGAGATGTTATGGGAACAAGTAAGGAACGGTAGGAGGCATTGCAATTATTTGACAGAGTAGTGAGAGGGAGAGTTGCACAGAGAGGAGTTTGAGAGTTCTACAGAGAGGGGAGACAATAGCTGAAGGCAGATTTGCCCATGTTGGAAGATGGAGTGAGGCATGAGAAGGAGCATGAGTCCCTAGAGCGTAGGGAGTATGTCAAGCCTAGGGCAGGAGAGAGGAGGGAAGAGATATAAGAGAGAAGCAGGTTGAACCAGAATCTGGATATGAAGGATATAGAGTGGATGAGGCATCTGTGTGAGAGTGGAGAAAGGTCCAGGCAAGAGAGTAGAAAGCAGTGGTGAGTTCTGTATGGAGAGTAGGAGGTGAAACAACAGAAGGCATTGTAGAGGGAGTTAAGTTGAGAGAGTGACGTGGATGGAGCAGTGCAGTATACAGTATCAGTGTAGTCAAAACTGGCATAGTCATCTTTGACAGAAGTATGGGGAGAGGGAGACAGTCTCTGTTTCAGTAGAGAAATTCCGAGCTTAGGACGAAGTTTATTGGCTATGTAGTCAATATGAGTGAAGAAGTTTAATTGGGAGTCCAGCCAGATACCTAGATACTTATATGAAGGGACAACCTTAAGTGGGGTGCCGTGAAGAGAGATGATGGGTAGGGCATTCATAGCTCGGGCTAATCTTTGAGAGGTTCCGAAAGTCAGAGAGTGTTTTGGATGTGTTCAGTTTGAGTTTTTTCGATTTGAACCAAGACTGCACTGAGTGGAAGTCATGTTGTAGTGTGGAACGGACAGTGGCTGAGTCAGGGCCTGAGGTGAACAGTATGGTATCATCCATATACATATGGATGAGGGAGGTGGAACAGGAGGATGGAAGGTTATTTATGAATATTGAAAACAGGACAGGGACAAGTATGAAGCCCTGAAGTTCCCTTCATTCTTGTATTTGTCACTTACCTTTTTATTATTGTTTGTTTATATTATTTCTGACCCCAGGCCACCTCCGGGACTTCTTTCCATGTTCCCAGCACCCTAATCCCCTTCAAGAAACATCCAGAAATCTATTCCAGTGTCCAGCTCATGCTGCCACAGACTGAGTCAGTTATCCTTCATAGCTGGTGGCCTCCCCACCACAGATAGGACCAATTTCACAAGGACAAATCCTGGTTTGCAGGCAGAGCTAAAGGCGAGAAGATCTGGTGAGGAGGGGGTATAGCCTAGTGAATCCTCATTGAGCATAGTGGACGAGACAACTTCTGCTCAGATTTGCAGTTTATTTTTTCTTTCCTCTGCTCCTCCTTTCTGCACACATTAAACTGCAAAAATAAAAGCACTTGTTCTCTAAGCTTTTGTTGCCATTTTTGCAGCTGTTCACTCTTCATAACTTTTTTGAGAAAAGTAAAACGGATTTCATTTAAAATTAAATAACCCCCACCCCATTTCTCAATCCAGATTTGTTCACTCCTTGCCCCAAGAGGTTGATATGCAGCACTTGTGAAGCGTTGTGCCAGACTGCACTCCTGCACTTCTTGAGTGGCCTTGAGCCCTGTAGCAGTTGGCACAAGGCACACACACACACTGCCAGCCACACCAGGTCACAGTTGTCACATCAGTGTGGAGCAGTATCCCGTGATTTGAGTGAGTCAATAATAGCAAGTCAATTTGGGAGAAGGTAAGAGAGCGATTGTGAAAATGGCTACCATGATTTTACAATGAGTGTCACTGTAAGAGAGTCAGTAGTGGTAGGGAGCTATAGAGGAATGTGGTTTGCAGAGATGTAGACATTTGTGTGTCAGACTGTTTCTGAGCTGGCCACCTAGCATAGAGGAGAGACTCACTGCCTACAGGACTGGCAGACCCGAGTTTGATACTGGGTCTGCAGAGGGTTTTTTTGTTTGTTTTGTTTTGTTCTGGGGAGTTTGTTTTTTGTTAATTGGGGAATGTTTCATTCCTGCAGTTCTGCCTGCACTCTCAGCTTCGTCCCTCTTCACCACTGCCCCCTCCCAATGTTCTCCCCTATTTGTCCCTTCCTCTCGTGACTTCCTCTGTTCCAGTGTTTCATCCCCCCTGGAGTTTTTTAAAATAATTATGGAGGTGTGGAGGGGGTGAAACAAAAAGTACAGATGTTTTCTGATAGAAGATTCGTAAAAAGTAGTTGAATTTTCAACACACTATAGTGCTGGTTGCCTTATTGCCTTTCGTTGTTGTTTTCTTGCTTTTTTGGTTGGCACTGTTTTGCAGTCGCCTTTATGTCATGGAACTGAGATGGACTCCTGTGTGCAGTGCATAGCCAGTTCTGTGCACTGATGTCTGCTGTGACCCTGCACCGAGTCCGGTCACCTCGCCACCCATTTTCTGAATTTGTGCAGGCTGCTCGACGTGCGGCCCTTTGTATTGTATGTCATGGAGGTTCATTAAAAGAAAGGCAAGAAATGTGTTTAACTTGATTTTACATTTAAAAAATCACCCCTTCTCTTATTTTACTTCCCTTGCATTTGCTTGACAAGCATTCTTTAAAAAGTTAACTATTCCACACTACAGCAGTAACTTCTGCATTCACCTGGCCATATTTAAAAAAAAAAAATAAAGGATCCCTCTGTAGAATAGTGCAGTATAGAGCCATAGGACAAACTGATTCTCTAAAGCCTGTGCACTGGAGTCTGGGAGCCTGGGACAGGGCTGGTTCTGATCCACATGTTGCAATGAAAAGTGTTTGGTTTTTATAAGCTACTCTTGACACGCAGGCCCTTCCCCACTGATTCATCCTAGAGGTTAGAGGAACGAGGTGTGAACAAGCTTGCTACATCCAGCAGACCAGACCTGAGTTTGATTCTCACAACCTCCATGACAAGTAACATGTTACAACTTGTCCTCCACTGTTGTGCACCCTCTTCCTGATTTGAGACAGTGAGCTGTACTCCAAAAGTTTGCCTCCTCCATGTATCTGTAGAATCTGCATACAGTGTTAGACATTGATAATGTACAGGACAGGAGACTTCAAATAAGTAGCCATGAATGCAATGATTGGTTCTTTGTATTTGCCAGTATTCAGAATCTCGTGTTGAAAGTGGAACAATGAGCACATTTTATTTTCATACCTGTATTTGTTTTCAAATGATGGAGAGTTACGGTTTATAAGACAGGCTGAGATCTTACGTAATGTGGGGGGCCTACTGAGGTCATGTTCCTCCCTCAAGGTCACAGTGAGTATTTAACTGTGGCAGGGCTCAAGCTGGGGAGCACCTGGTGACACACTAAAATCAAAAACAGCACTCAGATGGTAACAGGTTATAATAGCAGTACCATAATAGCACGGGAGAAGACAGCACTAGTCTGAACGCCGCTACCACAGACAGCGATAGGGGATTTGCAGCGCTGTGCAGTAAGCGCTCCCCTGGTCACTGTACATGGTGCAAGCAGCGCACAAGCGCAGACAGATTCCAGAGGCTGGCTGAGCTGCTCCCATGGTATGGAGGGCTGAGGCATGGAGCAGCTCGACTGGGTGGCAGTGGAGACCAGGGTTCTAATCCTGGTCTCCTTCTGTTTTGCCCTTTGGAACTTTGATTTGTTCTGCAAGGCACCATGGAAACAGTATTCCACGGCCCCACAAATTACATTTTGCATTGAACGAGGTATGGCCAAGACGGTTAAAAGTTCTCTGTATGCTTTACTGTTTATTCCTTTGGCCAGTATACCTAGCTTTTTCAAAAACAATCCATTGGGTTGGTCAATCAGGGCCTATCATCAGCTACAACGTTATTTGGGTTTACGTTGGTGGTTATTGGGGGCCCAACCTGTTATGGACAATCCTCAAATTAAAATTGCTGGATCTCCGATACCTGTAGCCTTCTGGCCCCAAATATGTAATCTGACCGTAGCCGATTTTTGGGGGCCGGAAGGCCCGTGTGCATTTGGAGATCTGAAAAAAAGTTTGGGCCTCAAGGATACAGATTTCTTTAAGTGGTTACAGCTTAATAAAGCCTTATCCTGGGTATGTTTGTCAGTTTCCTCAATTGATCAGGGGGAAATCAAGGTCGATTTCCTCTTGAATGCAGCAAGACAACCGCATGCAGTTTCCAAGGTTTACAAGCTTCTCCAGAATTGGGATCATAGGCTCCCTTCGGGAGTGTGTTATTATTGGGTTAAAGTCTTGAATACAAAAGATTCCCCTGAGTTCTGAAGGCACTTTGATAACCACAGACAGGTTTATTAAACAGGATAGGCTTAGATTGATACATTTCAACATCATGCATCACTTGTATTTGACTCCTACCCACTTATTCAGAAGGGGTGTGCTTAGTTCGCCCTATTGTTGGAAGTGCAAAAATGAAGAGGGAACACTATATCATTTAATTTGGTTATGCCCGGAAATTCGCAGACTCTGGAGGGCTATGAGTAGCACGCTGGACCCTATCCTTGGCTCAGTTAAAATGGATACTCCCGAGTATTGTTTGTTGCTTGCTTTCCCCACAAATACTTCCAAAGTATGGAGGGCATGAGTCTCTCTGGTTTCAGCTGTTATGAAGTTGTTAATACTTAGACATTGGGCTTCTGATAAGGTTCCAACACTTATGGAGTGGCATAGGGAATGTACTCTAGCTTTGCAACTTGAAAAACACATTGCGTATAGGCGGGGTAAGCGAGAGCATTATGATTTTCTCTGGGGTTCTTTAGAACATTTTTGATGACTTGGAAACCATAAACTTTAGACAACTTTTGCTTTAGAAGCTTACACCTTTTTCTTATTTCAGTTGATTTGGGGGTTTATAATTGGGGGTTAGGGGAGGGGGGAGGGTGGTGGGGTTGGGGGGGTAGTTTGCTTGCTGTGGTAATGTCAGCAGAAAGTGCTTTGTCCATATAATCAGCGTTGTAGATAAGGTGATGTGCACTTTCGATATTGTACTTCTGTGTTTATGTATAAGTTCTTTGGCTATTGTGAAGAAAAAAGTAATAAAAATTTTAATTACAAAAAAATTACATTTTGCCCCATGATCCACTCCCCCCAGAGTTAGGGCTGGCAGTATAGCCTAGAGGTTAGAAGAACGAGGTGTGAACAAGCTTGCTACATCCAGCAGACCAGACCTGAGTTTGATTCTCACAACCTCCACTTGCATACTGTGTGACTCTGAACAAGTCACTTAACCACCCAGTGCTCCCAGGTCACCCCTGAAAACAAGAACTTGTGCCTAGTGGGCCTTTTCTGGTTACCAAAGACTAAAATAAATAAATAAAATAAAGGATCCTTTTAGTTTGGGGGTGCGGGAGCAGCAACCCCCATGTCAGGGGGTTTGGGTGTGGAGCCACCCCGAAGAAAAAACTGGTGGCGTTTTTACCACAAGGTTCTTGACCGTGCTGTTCTAGTTGGCGATATTCTGACTCAGTGCCCACACAGATGTACTGGGGTAAAGTTACTGCAATAAAAACTGAGCCTATATAGCCAGTATTTAATATATGGATTGTTAAAATAATATGGTTCAAAAGCATACAAAAATTTCCTGGTAATACCATTATCCCTGAAGCAATAATACTACTCTTCCTGAGTGATAATACTATCGTTGGGGTGCTGTAATACTATCATTCGGCACCGAACGATAGTATTATTAACAAAGCTAAACAGCGCATGTGCAAGTCTATCCCCGATGTGTTAAATGGTGTGCCTTCTGATTGGCTGCTTTTCCTCTGTGGGCGGGCAGAAGGAGTCTGAAAACATGGAGGCTTGCTCGCTCGCTTAGCGAGATAATCTTCCCTGAAGCAACCATTTTTTTGGTTTTGTTTTTTTTTAGGTTGAAAACCATTTGAGAAATACTATTCACAATCGGACTCTCTCTGGGGCTCCTCTGCTCGCTCGATACTGCCACTGACAAACCCCCCCCCCAAAAAAAACAGCTAAATGAAGCCCACAGCAACCGCTCATCCACACAGGACTGGGGAACTCTGCTAGCACGCACATCCACCTGCTAACTCCAGTGCTGAAATGGAGGTGAGTCAATTCACCTCGTGATCCACATATTATTAAAAAATAACAATAGGTTCTGGAGACAAGGTATTCAGGTTCTGGGGACACATGACCTCTCGAGCTTCACTCTCGGGGTTTTCTGTATCCCCAGAACCTCTCGATGGAATTACTACCTTGTAATACACCAGAACCTATCTATTATTCTATTTTTCCATTACACTAGCCTTAGCCCATTATGACAGAATAGGCATAGTAAAGGTTAGAAGACAAACAGTTTGCCTTCATAATATACTTCTCAGCGGTGGAGTTATACATAATGAGTCTTTCTAGCAATGGGGTGGGCCTCTGGGCCCAGCCAGTAAACAGAGACAACCCCTGTCCCACTCCCCCTTTTTAAAAGTAAACGTCAGTGTTGCCTGAGTGGACCCCCCTCTCTATCGCCTATCCCCTGTGAAAAACATACAAACAAAATATCCCATTCCCTGGTGTCTAGTGCCCCCCATCCCACCCTCCATCCCAATTGTGAGCCAGTGACTGGCACAGCCCTTCTCTCCACCATAACCGGTCACCGACTGAGATGTCAATGAGTGCATACATGAGCTGTCAGTGAGAGTGTACTGTAACAGTACATGCTCATTGACATCTCAGTCAGTGACCGGTTATGGTGGAGAGAGGGAGCTGTGCCAGTTACCTTCCAGGGTGGGGGAGTGGGGAATCTACTAGATGCCAGGGAATGGGATTTTTTTTTATATATATATGTCTTTCACAGGAGATAGGGTATAGGTATGAGGGGTCTGCTAGACACCAGGGAATGGATTACATACAGGGGATCAGGGATAAGGTGGGGGAGGGACCACTAGACACCAGGGATACCTCGTTTTGGTAACCAGCTGCAATCGATGGGGGCACCACTAGCACCAGGGAAAGGCTGTAATGCCTATCAGACGGTGATCATCGGGGGGGTAGAGACCACTAGACACCAGGGAAAGGCTGTAACAGATGCTGTGCTAGCTAGCGGGAAACCCGAAGACACGTTCAGTGACTATTCTGAACTGACCTCACATGCACTAGGGATTGCAAAGATTGCTGACTTTGGGATTCATCGGGCAGTGCGGCCACTTCCTGGCACTGCTGAGTTTATGAGGAAAATTAAAAAAAAAAAAGATGACAATGAAAGAATAAATAAATGAGGTACTTGATTAATTTACATTTAACACACTGAAATAGACAGATTGAGACTATTGTGCACTAAAACCCTGATTTTTAAGTATAAACTGTTGACTGCCAGTTTTGTGCAAGTTTATGAAACTTTAGTCTGAATTGCTGCTAATGTACCTCCGGCAGCTCCTCATACTGTTGCTCCCTGCCCTCTCAGTGTGCTGCAAGTGTGAGTTGATCTGTTGACACACCCCATGCAGTTTTATGATTTAGTGCCTGTTCCTAGCCCCTTCAGTTGCCCAGGTAGCTAGCTGAGCCATCCCCTTGCAATTCCCCTCCCCTGATTGGGGATGGCAGGTCTTTCAACAGGGTTAAGAGATTTCAATTCCAGCAGCTGTCAGACATGGTGACATCTACAGTGGTGGTGGTTCAGTACAGGTGAAATGTGGAAAAGTGCAAGGAGTCGGTGGGAGTCTGTGGCAGCCATGGAGCCAGGGTCAAAAGACACTGCTTGTCTGTTTTTTTTTACTTTGTGTTAGTTTTATTTCAGCTTAGTTTTATTTTGTATCTGCAGCTTTATGACTGATCTCCTGCTCCTAGCCGCTTTAATTGCCCAGGTAGCTATATGAGCCCCTCCCCCTTGATTGGTGGTGACAGCCCTTTTGGCAGGGTTAGGCAATGTAAATTCCAGCAGCTGAGAGATGCTGCAGCATCTACAGCGGCAGTGGATGAGTGTGGGCAAAATGCGGAAAAGTGCAAAGAATTGGTGGGAGTCCATGGGAGCCATGGAACCTGGGCCAGAAGATTGCTTGTTTTTTTAATTGGTTTTATTTTTCTTTTAACTTTGTAATTAAAAAGTTTTATATTTTTGTTTATTTTAGTTTTGTTCACTTGGTTAAAGTGGAAAAATATGAAACTGCTGCTGGTGGGTTTTCTCTTGTTGTGTGATTTTGCACTGTGTGAGGCTTCCTCCTACATGATGGCCACAAATATGGGTTGCAGGAGAATGTAATGAGTTTGAGTACACTATGTCAAGCATTTTATCTGAGACATGCTCTTTTAAGTCTGGGTCATTTTACCGTTTATTTTTAACTAAGAAGTTGGCATTAAGTGTCAGTGGATTTATCTGGTGTTTCTATGTTGTCTGCCAACAACTGTTTTTTTTAGAAAATTTTAAATTTATTAAATGTTTTTTGTTTACAGTATCACACATGCCCCCACAATGCAAAGCATCATGGGCTACATATGCAAATCACCACAGAATGTGATGCTGGTCCAACTTTAAGCAGAATTGCATGCTGCCGGAAGGCCTCTCACACAGTTTGCAAAGGGTGCTAACAGAAGACATAGACATGTGTTTCGTCCTACCAGGACTCATCAGTATGCCTCATCTGTTTGACACCCCAGTGGAATGGACCAGCTACCCTTAAGGCAGTGTGCCTTGGATATATTGTGGTGAACCCATTAAAATAAAAAACTATTTAAAAGACAAAGAACCTCTATGCGAAAACACTGAGGCAAGGGTTACCCCAAAGGGCATTTGGCTGGGAAGCCAAGTTTCAAGAAAATACAAAATCACACATGCTCCCACTTTGCTTTGCAGTGAGAGGCCTTTCGGCACCATGCAATTCTGCTTAAAGTTGGACCAGCATAACATTCTGTGGTGATTTGCATATGTAGCCCATGATGCTTTGCATTGTGGGGGCATGTGTGATTTTGCATTTTCTTGTTTACAGTATGTTTACTCTTGCTGGCCTACATTGTCAAAATTAATCCTGGCCCTTCTCCATCTGTGAATTTGAGTTTTCCTTCCTGGCATAAGTTACATGGGGTTAAACATTCTCTACTTAAATACCCAAAGTCTTGTTCCAAAACTGACAGAGCTCGAAGCTATTACCAATATTTTCTGCCTGGATATTTTAGGTATACCTGAATCTTGACTGAAACCCTCACTGCCTGTCAACCTGCATGGCCTGCCAGGGTATTATATTGTCAGAAGTGATCATTTAGTGAAAAAAAAAGGTGGTGAGGTTGTTGTATATTTCAAGGACCGCTAATAGGTTAATTATATTTCTAATAGTGTTAAGAGCCATTCCTAGAATGAGTGGTTTCTCCTTCATCTTGTTTTAGGCAGGTAAAAACATATCATTATAGGTTGTCTTTATAACCCCCCTCAGTATGGTATGGCTGGGTTGAAATAAGTTCTGGCTTTTGCTGACATTTTCTCTAATCTGTATGATTTTGTTGTAACTGGGGATGTCAATTTAAATTGGATCCAGGATAGTGGGATGTGTTATTTAAGCAATAATGCACGACAGGGTGTGTGTTGTGCTGGGATAACGTCACGCCTGGGGTGATTAGGCGCGAGGGCCGCAGGCAGTCGATAATCATCCCAGAAGTGATGTTATCCCAGCACAACACACACCCTGGAGTGCATTATTGCTATTATACAATGGCTCGCTTGTAAAGAAACAAAAATTATGAAAACTACATTTAAAGTAGATTTTTCTGTCATTTTGGAATGGGTAGGGTTACTTGAAGGAAAAGTAGTGCCAATTTAGCCAGCAGGTGGAGCTAATGTGTTTTTCAGCAGCTGTACAGTCCCCATAGCAATGTTTTAACCTTTGTCAGTGGTGCTACTCTTTGTTTGTATGACCTATGGCCTCACTGTTTGTTGACTTTGTTTTTTACGTCGTTTTCGTCTGTTTATGAGTGACCGTTTTTAAATTACAGTTCTTGTGCTGTATTATCGGGACTGCCCCCCCCACCGTAGTGCTGTGTGGATGTGTCAAGCCGTAAGAAAGGAGGTAGGGAGAATATTTTTAAACAGCTTTACTGTCCATCTGAAAAAATTTAGACAGAGGAAAAGTAAAAGAGCGAGTGAGGGTAACAGCGAGGCGGTCTGTGTAAAGACTCGCTTGCGCTCGCGTCTCACTCTTGAGCGAGTGAGGCTGACAGCAACGGTCTGTGTAAAGACTCGCTTGCGCTGTCGTCTCGCTCGCTTTTAATCTGATGGTCATTACGGTTTTAGCTGCATGTCATTTTTGCGATAAGGGAAGGTTGTTGCTTTTTGTTTGTGCTGGGGGGGTTTCGGGACATTGAGGATGGCTGCCGGCTGCACAGTGAGTGACGTTGGCTGCAGAGCGGGAAGTACTGAAACTTGCTGCGTGTACTGATTTACAGTTAATGCGGTCTTTTTGTGTGTTGGGACTAGATCCGTGATGTTGTGCTGGGATAACATCACGGGTCCAGTCTCAGACTGACCAATCAAAGGTCAGCATTTTTTTATGCCATTGTATAATAGTGTGTATTGCGCAGTTTCCACGCACGCTCCTAACTCCGATAATTTTTAATATTTTCACTCCAGAGTTTCAAAATTGCCATTTCTTCACACCTCCTTATGAATGGTATAGTTGTTATTTTTCACATGCTGCCCAAAATGTGTTTTTGCAGATCTGGCATAGAATGGCATGGTCGCTGTGGGAAATCACTGTTCGGGACAGATTAACAAAATCACAGTGGCACTGTTCATGAGCGGAGGTCCCAGATGCTTTCATGAGGTGGAGTCACAAAAACCCCATGTTGAAAATTTGGAGTGCAAATACCAACAAACACTCAGGACATTAGGGTTTCTAACAGTAACATCCTACCTTGTAGAGACTGACAGGCATCAGGGTTGTGACTTTGGATTGTCGGCTGTAATGCTCACACCATTCCACCCACACCTCCACCCTATAGCCACTGACAGGCATCAAGGTGTACCTTGGACTCTTTGGCCCCAAAGTTCACCCCATTCTCCTATACTGCACCCATCTCAATGTATTTCCTTATGGAATAGGGTGAACGTCAGGCCCAACGACCCCAAGGCACAACATGACACTTGTCGGAGTCTGCAGGGTAGGGTGAGGTGAAATGGCATGAGCATTATGGCTGACAACCCAAAGGCACACCTCAATGCCTGTCAATCTCTGCAGGGTGGGGTGGAGTTGGTGTCAGGTTCAAACTTCACTGCCATTCCTATTATGCATGTCTCTAACTCCTGCACTACCAATGCCAATGCCAGCAAGACAACATTCAGCATTGACAAATACTTGCTTAAACTAGTTGCTTCATATGTTGTTTCCCCTTTGTACAGCATTTTAAATGTGTCCTTAATCTCTCAGCAATTCCCTTCCAGCTGGAAATGTGCTAGGGGCATACTAGTGCCCAAGAAGCTGCAGGCTGTCCTTATTAAATACTTTTGGCCTGTTTCAGTTCTAAATCCAGTCAGTAAATTATTAGAAAAATTGTTATTTGGAAAAGTATAATATATTTTACCCACATCAGCATGGACTTTGAAAGGGCTGTGGCACAGTGACTGCCTTGTTCAGGTTCACAAACTCAGTTCTCAATGGCCTAGATTCTGATGTTATGACAGCAGGCTGTTTTTGTGGACCTGACCAAGGCATTCAACCTTATTGATCATAATTTGCTTTGCTCAAAGTTGATATCTCTTGGCTCTGAGTTAATGTGTTTTTTTGGGTGTAGGATTATTTGACTGATCATCCTCAGTTTGTAGGTGTTGACTCTGTTGTCTCTAACCTCTTTAAAATGGGTAGAGGAGTACCATGGCAGTCAATTTTTGGTTCCCTGATGTTCACATTGTTTATTAAATTGCTCCCTTTAGCTTTTAAAATTTGTAGTTCATTACTTTATGCTGATGATCTTATTATATTTTCCACTGCTAGGGAATTGTCTAACATATCCAGTAACATTGAATAGGACTTCCTTTCAGTATGCACATGATTTTCTAGTAATTCTCTGATTCTCAGTTCAAAAAAGACCAACTCCATGTGTTTTAGGACACATGCATATAGCCATTGCTTTTAGTTCCCTTTCACTACATTTTGACTATGTTTTTAGTCTCTTTTGGTTTGGGAGTTAAGGAATGTCATGATCTTCAGTTGTTTATAATAATATCTGTCATTTTACTTTACTGCAGCTGCCCTGCCCACTTCCACTCTCCCCTCTTGATCATCCCACCCACCTCCCCCACCCACCTAGCCTCCCTTCTGTATTGAACTTTCCTTTGACCCAATCCCACCACCTCTTAAAACTGCCTGCAGTCTTCAGCGAGATCACCTCCTCTGGTAATTTGTTCCACCCTGCCACCACCCTTTCCGTAAAATAGTGTCTCTGTATTTCCCTCTCAAATCTTCCACCCTCCAGTTTCAGACTGTGTACAGTTCTGACCCTCCCTCCCTCCCTTTAGGTTGAACATGCCCTCCGTACTAACCCTATTTATACCTTTTAAGCATTTGAAGGTCTCTGTCATATCTCCCTTCTATCTTCCAGGGAATATATGTTGAGCTCCCCAATCTTTCTTCATAGGGTTTTCCTCAGTCCTAGGATCATCTTTGTCACCCTTCACTGCACCTCCTTCAGTGGTTTGGCATCCTTCTATAAATAGGGGCACCATGACTGCACACAGTGCTCCAAGTGTGGTCTCACCAGTGAGCTGTACAGGGGCAGGATGACTTCCTTCCTCCTAAAGGTGATTCCTCTGGCTATGCACACCAACATTTTGTTGGCTCTTGCTGCTGCTGTATGGCACTGCACTGAATGTTTCATGTCCCCTGTGACTAGCACTCCTTGGTCCTTTTCCTCCTCCAAAATGGATACCTGCACTCCCCCCCCCCAGCCAGTAGCTAGTCCTGGGGTTTCTGGCTCCTAGTTGCATGGCCTTGCAGATCTTAGCTTTAAACCCCAACTGCCATATACTTGACCAGTGCACAAGTTTTACCAGGTCCTCCCTCTGTCCTTGCTTCCCTTCTTCACTGCCCACTGTCACACAGATCTTTGTGTCATCTATGAACAGGCTGATTTTACTGTTGATCCCTTCTGATATGTCCCAGATAAAGATGATGAATAACACCAGTCCAAGCACTGAGCTCTGAGGCACCCACTGGTTACATGTCTGGGCTTTCAGGGTTCCCCCCTTGCAATTACCCTCTGCTGTTTGGTCTTCAGCCAGCTCCTGACCTGCCCCACTAGTTTCTCCCCAGCTCCCAGGTTCTTCAGTTTGCTGAGCAATCTTCTATGTGTCATTGAGTTGAAGGCTTTGCTGAAGTCCAGATACAGGACATCCACGGCATGGCCCCTGTTGAGTGCTCTTGTGACTCAATCGAAAAAGTCAATTAGGTTGATCTGGCAGGATCTCCCTGAGACAAACCCATGTTGCCTTTCATCCTGGAGACCATTCTCCTCCAGAAAGATCACTAATCTCTCTTTTAGAATGGTCTCCATTGACTTCCCTACAATGGAGGTAAGGTTGGCTGATCTACAGTTACTTGGTTCATCCCTGGGACCACTCTTGTGGAGAGGCACCAGATGAGCCATCCTCCAGTCCTAGGGCATGCACCCTAACTCCATTGAGATGTTGAACAGGTCCACCAGCTGGCACACCAAGACCTCCACTAACTCTCTCAGGACTCTTGGATGCACTCCATCTGATCCCTAGGCCTTGTCCACCCACAAGATCTTTAAGCCCTTTAAAACCCTATCCTCTAAGAGTACCAGAATCATTTTTAAAAGCATTTTTTCCTCCATCTCAGCTGCCCTTTCAGACTTGGGGCTCAATTTTCAAAGCCCCGACATTTACGCAAGGTGCTTACATCAAACAGAATTGACACAAGGGCACCTTGTGTTAAAACTTGCAGCAATCCAGAATTTTAAATCCAGGCTAAATCAAAATTGGTTGCCCTTGCATCGAACTGGCCCTCCATCATTGCTGAATCCAACATGGGGGGTGTACTATTGAGGAAGGGAACCTGTGCCACATCGGGGCTGCAGTACCCTCTACATTGGGATTTTATAATCCCCCCCAAAGAGTGTATGGTCCATAAGAGTTAGATCAGTCAGAGCTGATCTAACACTCTGTGCACCGCCACCCCACCTATACAGTGTGAAGAGTTGTGACAGGACATGGCCAGTAAAGCACCCTGTACAACAGGATCCAGAGCAGGGCACATAGCTAGGTACTGCAGAATGGATGCAGCTGTGCTGATGAACTTGCAGACCCTTGCAGAGCAATGGAAAGCAGTGATATCAGCAATGTCCCATGGAGGCACTGCCGGGGCGATCAGTACCCCCATAACCATCTCCGTGCAGTGTCTTGCCATTGTCCCTGACTGACCAGGGTGGGGACATGCACCAACTGCCACATCCCATCCCATGGCAGGTGTGCAGGACTGAACTGTATTGGAGCCTGTGGCCACAGCACAGTAGTGATGGTCAGGGCAGTAGGACTGGACCCACCACAGCACACACACTGGAGCCCATACACACCAGCCATATCTGGTATAGAAGCCTTGGGCTGGTGCTCAGCAATAGCAGTGGTGCCTGCCACTATAGAACTCTGCTTGACCACTGTGCAGGGGAGAGATTGACCCTCCTACCGGTGACACCTCTAGTGCTAGGATGGCCACCTGGCTGTGAACCTCTCATGACTGACAGTGCCATGCTACAGCACTCAGTGAGGGAGTGTTATCCATGATCACCATAGTGTGTGCTGTCCTTGAACATATGGGGACAGTCTATCCCATAGGCATGCCAGGGGGTCTGTGTGTGGTGACCCACTGTTTGTGCCACATGTCAAACAGGATCAGTTGCAGTGAGTGTGGTACTACTGGACCCTGGGTTGGGGAGGGCTGTTCCCTTTGTGTAGCATGCACGGGTTACACTATGCCACCTGGACTGTCCCAGATGATTCCAAAAACAGGACAGCAGATTCAAGAGGCCATGCATACGGCCAGTCAGAGATGGCACTATGGGACTTGTCATTGCTTGGGCACAGAGCCGTGGTGTGCAGACCCATGGCTGCTGCCCAACACCACCACCTCAGTGCATGCTATTGCTCAGTAGGAATGTGGTACTCTCTCCCCCTCCCCCCCCCACTGCACCAGTCATACCACTGCTCATCACTTTGAAAATCCAGCCCTTGGTTTATAAAATTACTATGTTGTCCAGTTTAAGATCTGCCAAAGGGTTTTTTACTAATACAAAATCTAACAAGACTAAGACTGGCTGCTGTGCTTTAACTCTGGCTGCCCCCCTCTATTGGAATGGCTTACCTGATTCAATGTGGCAATCTTATTCTTTCCAAGTTTTTAAAAAGAATTTTCAACATTTGCACAGTCAATGTATTTGAGTCTGCTGTTGACTGTATTAGTGTAATATGTTGTATTGTTAGTTTTTTGTCTGCATTTGCATATTTGTTTTGCATTGTTATGCCTGATGTGAGCCTGAAGAAGAATCTTCAGTCCAATGCTCTTACCCAGTTAACAAATAAATAAATGAAAATGTGAGGACTTGAAACATCATCTTTCATAATATCTGCTCTGCTGACTTTACTCTAGGATGCACGATGCCACCACATCATGCCTCAATCAAGCAAATACACATTGGTGTGAACCAGTCCTCAGAGGTTCACATAGACCTTCCCACAAGTTCCCTCTCCTTATATTTGCATTTTTTCAGGCGCACATTAAGACAGTGTGGAATTACAACTCTCCAAATTTGCAGAATTCTTATTGAAGTCTACAAAATTCCACAAAATTATGTGGAATAGTGGGGAACTTCATGGAAATTTGAAATTTGTTTGCAACCATCTACTGAGCTCGATACCTGAACTGAACTTTGGCAAGATTACTTGTTAGGTGTCTTAAGGGAATGCCAAATAGTTGACATTTAGATTTGTTATTTCAAATGTATAGGGACTCAAAGCTTGGCATTCTATTTCTTGTGAGAAGTTCTATGAAAATATTCATCTTCTTTTAATATATGGATATTGAAAATAATTCCACACAAAAGTATACAAAAAATCCTGATAATAACACAGAACAAAACTGATAATGGTATCATTCAGAGCCTGTAATACTACCATTCTGAGCTCTGAATGATATTATTTCAATTTTGTTGACCCGGTAGGCCCACTTAGACTAGAAGTCCCTTTTTCAGGGGTGACCGGGGGGGGGGGGATACAGATGGTAACCAATTGAAATTGAACCAGATTAAGCTGTTGGTGATATTTGTTTTTTTAGTGAATGATAGAAATTTGGCCAGGGCACCAGGAAAATTCCCCTACTGCATTGCTGGCAGTAGAGGGAGCTGTGCTGTGGGTCTGTGAAATGGCAGATTCTGCTCAACCTTGTATGGAGATGGACACATGTCTTGAGGTTGGTAAGGAGCTCACTGAAACTCAACCACAGGTGGTTTTACTCCAAGAGGCTGTGGAAAATGGAACAGCTCATTAGGATCTTCCTAGTGATGTGCGTGGCCTGGACCATGCAGAGGGAGTTACCGGCGTAATTTTAATTCCTGAATTTTCCTCTGGTGAGAAGGATCTGCCTTCAGCTGTCTTGCAAAGTACTCACTCTGACCAGCTTCGAGAAGTTAGAGATGTTTCCTCTGCTGTTCCTAACATTTCTTTGGCAGGCTACCAGGCTCAACTTTTTGACATGAACCCTGACTTGACACATTCGGCTGACGCTCCATCCAGCGGTATGCAGAAGTCGAGAGTTCATGCAGATTCTTTTCCTTCGGCCGACTTGAGCAAGGACTCAGCTCTGGAGGATGCGGGCTGGGTTTTAAAAGATGGACATTGGATTCCGGTATTGGAGTGGATTTCTTTTATGCCACCAACATCTTCTACCCCGAGGGGCTCTGAGTCTACTCCTATGGGACTGGTTCTAGCTTCAGGTGAATGTAAAAATGCTATTGACATTGACTCTGGTAATTTGGATGGTGTTAACACTGAACTATCCCATGCTTCTCCCCCTCAGTCCCCTCATAGGGACCATTTTCATCCGGCCCTCGATACTCAGACCTCTTTAGGAACAATAGGTTGGAACGAGCTCCCTGGCGGAATGCCATCCGCCTTCGTTATCGGGGGGAAGGGTCTGCAGGAACACCCTGATCGTTTTTTTGTGGCTCGGTGGCTGTTAAAGAACTCTATGAACTTTCAAGCTTCTGATATTTATGCCCCGATCAACATCAGAGGGGAGGACACTTCGATGTCAGTTTTCAGTCCTTTTTAGGCCTAGATAAATTCTGGCAAAAATATGAACTTTTGAAGGCCACTCCTTTATGGGCACCATTTTGGGCTATACCTGTCACAAAGCCTTTATCAGGTCTATTAATATTATGTTTAGAAATGAAGGGGTTAATGTGGGAGATATTCTTTATTGGCTTGAAAGTAAATGTACAGTGCTTGGTCCCCCTGAGCCTATTATTGATGGGGAGGAAATTTGGACTGGGAGCTGGAAATTTAAAATCAAGCTGCATATTACCGGGAATACTGTTCAGCATATCCCCAACAGTTTTTTTCTGGGAAAAGATAGGGGAGTGTGCTTTTACCTGGGACAACCCAAGGCCTGCTATAAATGTGGGAGCACCTGCCATTTAAGCAGCATGTGTGCTAAAATCAAATGCGCACTTTGTGGGGCATTAGATCACGATAGTGGTACTTGCTGAAATGTGTTTAGATGTAACTTATGTGATGCTCAGGGTCATGCCTATCATCGATGTCCATATGCAGGGCAAAATAATTCTGGGGGTCTTGATAAGGAAACTTTGATCATGGATGCACAAAAGAGGTTTCGGCCTAGATCAGAGGACGCTGGCTGTTTTGATAATGAGCCTTCCACCTCTGCTCCGCTAGGTGCCCCTGCCCCTCAAGCTTCCACTACAGATTCCAGTTCTGCACCACCTGATGCCGCCCAGCTGACTGAGGCAGCAGAACATTCCTTGTCAAACCCTCTGGCTTTACCTCCCCTCTCCCAGGACTCTGAATTTCAGAAACCTCATCCCAAAAGGGTAATGAGGTCAAACGCAAAAAAACTCACCCAACCGACTTCTATTTCCATTTAGAACACCTTTCAGGCTCTGCAGGACCCAGATGGGGACTCTTGAGTCTGATGTTTCAGTCACTTCAGGGGCCTTGTCTGGCTTGGAATGTGATGATGAAGGGACTACTGCGGTACTGGAATCTAAGAAAAAGTCTGGGCACAAGCGCAAAAAAGACAAAGCCTAACTTTTTTCCTGGCCTTACTGAATGTAATTTCCCTCAATACATGCAGTATTAACAATTCTAGGAAGCACCTGGGGCTCCTACATTATTGCAAGACACAGGCTGCAGATGTTCTGTTTTTACAGGGAACAAGATTTAACTCCTTATTGGATATTACCGAGACAAAAAAAGTCTTGGGTCTATGGGCTTTCCTTTTGGTCCTTTGGTCCTGACACTGCAGATGGGGTGGGTATTCTCTTTTATCATACACAAGTTCAAGTCTTACAATTAGTAGATATTGTCCCAGGCAGGGCTCTACTTTTGGACTGTTTTTGTAAAGGCTATCCCCTCCGTTTAATTAACATCTATGCTCCACAAGTTAAATCTGCCAGGATTGACCTGTTTACTGAGATAGAGCAATATTTATTCTCCCCTAGACACATCATTTTGGGAGGGTGATTTCAACTGTGGTCTAGATTTAAGATTTAAAGATCAGTTACAACTGAAAGTTTACTGCGATTCTAACGTTCTCCACAAACTATTGTCAAAAGCTTCTTTATGGGACACTTATAGGGTTTTATATTCTGACCCTGGGTTTACTTATATCGCAGCAGTTATGCCACTAAAATTGACTTTGTTTTTTTATCTCGATATTTAATCCCGGTCAAGTTTGGTTTATTTCCTTGTGAATTCTCTGATCATATGTTGTTAAAAGTCTGTTTCAACCTTTCCCATATTCCACCTAGATTTTCTGCTATACCTACTAGATGGAAGCTGAACCCAACATTGTTAGCCCAAGTCTGATTCCAGACAGCTTTTAAGGTTACTCTTGAGAGACAAAAGTCACTGGTGGGGCTTTATAATTCCTGGGAGGATTGGTGGACAGCCACCAAACTTGAATTTCGCCATTTTTCAACCTCTTTTCATAAATCCACTTTTACTGAGGATTACATAGCTTATTTAGGATTTAGGAACCATTTTTATAAGTTGCTCTCCCTTTCCACTTCTTCGGATATCAGAATACAGGAACAGATTAGTCAGATTAAGGTTAAGATGAAACAATTTCATTATGGGAAGGCTTGTTGCATACATGACGAGCTATCCTATGGCCTAAAGTACACTCCTGTTTCTGATCCTTTTTTGGCTTGCAAGCAAGCTCTAGAGAAAAAGCTCATGGTTGGCTTTTATGACTCAGACAAAATCTTACAAACCTCTGATGCTGTTATGCTACGCATTGTACACCAGGTTGTGCTAACTCAGCACGGGCAGGCCTATGAGCCGAAGGGTAAGTGAGAACAACTTTTTACTTTTTTACCTCCAGAGCCTACTGTTCCCCAAATTCAGGAACTGTATCTCCCCATTTCTCAAGCAGAAGTCAAGTGGGAAATAGCTTGGCTTAAGACTGGGGTTTACCCTGGCCCGGATGGCCTTATTAATGAACTTTACAAGTTTTTTTTGGATGAGTTTAGTGTTATTTTAACTCATGTCTATAATGAAATACTTGAATCTGATACCTCTTTTTCAAATTTTTCTGATGCTCTGATTATTTTTTTATTTAAAAAAGGGGATAAACATGAGATTGGTAATTGGAGACTGATTAGCCTTTTGAACACAGATTATAAAATGTTTTCTGCCATTCTGTGCCATAGGCTTCAATGAGTGGCCTCATCCCTCATTCATCCAGTTCAAACCTGTTCTATCCCTGGTCACAGCATTCAGCAGAATTTAATGCTGCTGAGAAACATATGTGAGTGTAGTCGCTTGTGTAAACTTCAAGGGTATTTAGTGACGCTTGATCAGGCTAAAGCATTTGACAAAGTTTCCCATGATTTTTTATTTCAAGTTCTACACTGATATGGGTTTTCAATGAAATTCAGAGCTTGGGTGGAACTATTGTATAACTCAGCCAAGTCTTTCCCACTGGTAAATGGTCTTTCAGGGGAAGGGGTAAATTTTCGTAGAGGTGTTCGTCACGGATGCCCTATCAGCCCATTATTATATATTTTTATTCTAGACCCACTAATTCATGAAATTCTTCAGTGTCGTGATATTTTAGGCCTCACTCCGGATAAAGACATCCCTGCCCAGGTGCTTGCTGTTTATGCTGATAATATGTGTCTTCTGCTTCAAGATGTGGCTTCTGGCCTCCTTGCTCTAGACATCATAGCCCTGTTCAGTAAAATTTCAGGGACAATTGTGAATTATGAAAAGAGTACAGGTATTTTTGGGGGGACTGGTCCATTTGACTCTTTTATAGGGCAGATAGCTATTTCTGTAGGTCCTATTAAAATTCTAGGCTGTTTTTTTGGGAATGGGGACTTGGCCAATATCAATTAGAAGCCATGTATTGAATCAGGGGAGTGTAAAGTACAACTATGGAAATCCTGGACTGTCTCCAAGCAAAAGCGGGTTTTGGTTATAAAGAAATTTCTTCTCCCTCTATTTTTATTTATTTGTTCTATATTTCCACTGCCCAAACACTATGAGACTTGGTTATATAGCATTTTTTTCCAAATGCTTTGGGGGAGACGCTTAAACCCGGTAAAACAGGATTTTACATATTTACAAATCAATGCTGGAGGTTTCAACATGATTAATCCACTAGTGTTTTGTTTTTCTTTTTTCATTAAATCTACTTTTAAGGAGCCAACACAATGTCAGGCAGCTTCTTGGTACTCTTGGACAATTTTTTTGACCCAGGAATTTTTTGCCAAATAGACCACTGAGGCTCCTATGGTTAAGAAAACATCTGGAGCCCCTTCATTTCTTTGTTCAGTAGCTGCCAAATTACAAGCTTGAAAACTTTCTAAATCTGAGGTCTATCAACTTTCTAGGAAAGCTCTCTATGCAGAAATTATAACTCGGAACATTTTGGTCGTTGTTGATTTCCCGAGATGCTTTCCCACTAAAACTTCTTTGGCTTTTCAGGTTTTAACTGGTAAACGCATTCCTGCTAAAATGTGGGATGTCACCTGGCTTAGTTGCCATGGGAGATTTGGAGTCAAGGGTAATTTGAAACATAAAGCAGTGACTGAAAGACAATGTATTCACCTTGAATGTTTAGGAGTGGAAGAAACCCTAGAACATTTTTTTCTTACACGTCCTTATGCAAAGCTTTTTTGGTTGGTTTTGTTAAACAAATGGAGATGGGGAGACTCTAGATATATTTCTTATGAATGTCTAATATTGGGGGATTATTGAGATTTTTTTCACAGTATCATCCCAGCACATTAAATGTTATCTTTGCTAGTATTAAATACTATATGTGGCAGGCACGTTGCCTATTTTCTTTACAGCATACCCACACCCTGCCTGCAGTACTTATACAGCACATTGAAACAGCTTTGATGACACAGAAGACTTTTGAATCAAACTTTTTGCCAGCACCTCAGTTCCATGAATACTGGAAGCACGTTTTTTGGATTTAAACATTCTGTTTGCATGATGTCCGATGTATTTATACACTTAAGTTCTGATGAAGTGTCTTTGGGGATTTGCATTTTCTTTTTTAATTTGTTCTTTCAGAGAATTGTTTGATTTCTTTTTCTATATTTTGGTTGTATTTGCCTACTGATATTTTGTTTCTTACAATAAATAATACCCCTACTCTGCCAGTAGGGGGACCCTTGTTGCTACGGAGTGCTCTCACTCTATGGCTGGACTTGGAAGTGAATGGTCGATGGTTTCAGCTCTACAGAAAGGTATTGCAATGCAGAATCACACGGACCCGGGACCTGATGTGGAGGCAGCTGGGAGGCACCCCCTGGGTGGCCAGCATATCACCCAAGACAGCAGTCCCTTTATGGATACGGAGGACTGATTAAGTCTGGAGGAGAAGAAAATCTGCCTGGAGGTGGAATTATCACATATTAGTGCCATGCTTTCTTCAGAGAGCACTATCCAGGAGGATGAGAGGAAATGTAAGCAATCTATTACTTCCCCCAGTAGTGAAGGCTCTTTGGGACCTGCCAAGCTTCTAGCCACTGAGGATAGGCCAGAAGTGCCTATACATTCCATACAAAGTCCACCACAGCAACCCTGGAGTGAGCGTGAAGACACTGCATGGTCTCCAGAAAAGGCCCTGCATACGGCAGGATGGATTACTAATCAAGACGGGGACTGGCAACCAGATCAAGCGATCTCTTTGCCTGGTAGCACACCAGCCATCCCATCCACTGATGCTGACAATTTGCCTACAAAGCACAGATCCCAGGAGGGCCCAGAAGGCCTGTCAGGTAACAGGAACCCTCCTGGAGTGCCAGCAGTTTCTATATTACTTAATCATGGGGGCTCTGATTCTGTTGGGGAAGGGATTCCAACTGCAGGGAGTACTAACCATTCTGCTCACCAGTCTGGCCCGGACAAACCAACATATGCCAGCCACTTCCACAAGCTAGTGGAACTGGCAAAACATCGTAATGCCATTTGGCTACGATATATATATAGGCCTTGGAGACACTCTCCCTGACCATTTTTTCATGGGAATAGTCCTCCTAAAGCAATCTTTGGGTTTCTTCCCTTCAGAGGTCTATGTGCTTATCCATGCGCAAGGTGAGACCACCTACAATATTAGTTTCTATATGCCTGCCTTGCTGGAATGCTTCTGGTGCAGGTATACCAACCTAACAAGGAATCCATTATGGGTGGATTTTGTGGTTATCCCCCCTTGACTAAACAACCTTTCTGTGTTATTGCGATCCTGTTCCGTAATGAAGGGGTCAATATCACAGATATCGTATACTGGCTGGAAAAGAGATGTTCTATCCATGCCCTGATCCTAGATGAGGAGGGTTTTTGGAACAGGGGTTGGAAGGTCAAGATAAAGCTGCAACAGTCTGAGCAGGATATTATTCACCTCCCTAACTGCTTTTCATAGGCCAGGACAAGGGTTTCTTATTCTATCAGGGCCAGCCCAGGATATGTTTCAAGTGCGGCTCTACCAAGCATATCAGCCCCCACTGTGATGTAATGAAGTGCACACATTGTGGGGAAACAGGCTACCTCAGCGCCCAATGTTTTCAGGACCCTAAATGTAACCTTTGTGATAATCTGGGTCACACCTTTACAGATTGTCCCTGGGCTGCAAAAAATATAGAATACTCTGATTTTGGGGTCCAAGACTACTATATAAGGGTGGCCACTACATAGCCTTTCACCCCTGGTCCCAGGAAGATGAGTGGTAGTACCGAGCCTGCCATTGTTACACCCCCCTCCTGGTGATAAGGCTCCTGCAGGACCCATTGTACTTTCTGAACAGATCCCACAGGCCTTCGAGAAACAGCTCATGGATATGGCCCCCCCCGATACCAGCACCTCAGGAGTCAGTATTCATGGTGGTAGTACAGCCTAAACAGGGTAAGGGACCAAAATCCAGGCAATCGAAAAAGTCTATGTCCGAACCTTTGGAGGACACTAACTTATATACTGTCCTACAGGATGTACCCTGTGAGAAAGATGGGGATTCGGTGGGCTTTTCAGCTCCATCCTCACAGAAAGGTCCTCAATTGGACTTTGAAATGACTGATGATACCAGCATGATTGTTGTAAAAAGTGGAAGGGTGACCAGGGATTCCAGTAAAGTGATATGACACTTTGTTTTATGAATGCCTGCTTTGCTTTATAATTTTAGAACTGCTTCCCTAAACACAAACAGTATGCAGTCTGAGGGTAAATGTATGGGTACTTATGCCCATCTCACCCATCCTGATTTAGATTGCCTTTTTTTACAGTATGTCCGTTTACATTCCCCATTGGACCTGGAGGTGGCCTCAGCTTGTTGGAGCTGTGGGGCTACCTTCTGTCCCAAGGTACGGATGTTTGTTCAGGGATTGGAATTTGTTTTTCTTCCCAGGTTCAGGTGCTTCAGCAGTAAGACTTGCCTGAGGGTTGTGCTTTACTGCTTGATATTAAATGGGAGGGAGTGATTCTCCGACTTATAAATGTCTATGCCCCTCAATTGACGCATGACAGGGTTCTGCTTTTTCGGGCCCTGAAACCTTTTTTATTTTCAAATAAACAGATTATTCTTGCGGGAGATTTTAATTGTGCCCTTCCTGATTTGACCTCTAGTCAATCTTCCAAGAAAATGTATTGTGACGCCCATTGCTTTAGTGATTTAATTTCGGTCATGGGTCTTATTGATGCTTTCTCTGCTTTACATACAACGCCCCTGAACACATATTTTTGTGGGCCTAGATCATCCAGGACAGACTATTTTTTTGTATCAGCTACCCTTCGGCTTCAATTTGCGAAGGTGACTGACCTGGCCACATCTGATCACAGGCTTCTGGAGCTTGTGGTAGGGAGTCACCCAGAGCAGAGGCAGGGTCCGGGTGTTTGGAAATTGAACTATCTTTATTAGATATTGCCCAAATCTTGGAAGGTGTTGGTTATCTTTTACAGGCCAGAAAATCTGTGTTTTTTTTTGTATGAAGACACAAATGTTTGGTGGGAAGACTCAAAAGGGAAAATACAGCTTTGCTTCCAAAAAATGGGTCGGCTTAATGAGAACCTGACACAGGACTGACAGAAATTTTTACGAACCCGACTGAAGGTTCTGCTTGACCCGCAGGACAGACAGGGACAGAATTATAGTCAACAGATTACTCTACTAAAATCTGAATTGGCTGCTATGCAATTGGAGGTCATGAAACAGCAAGAAAAGCAACAGCGGTATGGGGTGACTGGAAAATGGAAGGATATTCTACCTTTTGACTCTTGTTCTGATTACAGGGCTCAAAGAAATATGGTCCACCTGACAACTGAGGCTAGAAACATGATTATGGGGACTGCAGCCATGTTATCAGAAATGCACTAATTCTTTAGTGCCACTTTCACAAGTCAATCTTTGCCAGAAGGGGCCATGTACCAGTGATCTTCCCCAGGTTCTGCTGGAAGAACAGAACCTGCTTACTCACCCCATAACTGCTTTAGAACTGAAATCTATCATTTGGTCCCTTTCACCCAATGTGACCCCTGGTTCAGATGGACTCCAGCATGAATTATATAAGCCCATATGGGATGTTTAGGGAAAGGAGATGGCTCTCTGCTACATTACAGCATTATTAAAGGGCAAATTACCTGCCACAATGTTGGAAAGGCTTTTGGTTCTCCTGTTTAAATCAGGAAATCATGGGGATTTAAAAAATTGGAGGCCCATTACCCTTCTTAATACGGACAGTAGCATTTTAATGAAGATTCTGGGAACCCATATCATGCAGATTTTGGACCCATTGTTCACTCATTGCAGTGCAGTAGCGTACCTACATGAAAGTTACAAGACGCACTGATACTGTTTAGGGAAATCTTGAATAAAGGCCAAAATATGGAGATTTTGTGACATTTTGTTAGTCTGGACCAATCTAAGGCCTTCGATCATGTAGAGTATAATTTTGTTTGGGAAACCCTCTGTTCTTATCATTTCCCCTCACTCTTGATTTCCTGGCTGCAGACCTGTTATAGGGGTATAAGTATTGTTCCCAGTGTTAACGGTTGGGTGGGATCACATGTGCAAGTGGGCTGGGGGGTACACTAAGGCTGCTCACTAAGTCCTCTCCTGTACTTACTTACATTGGATCCACTTCTTCATAGACTGAACCATGTGGATGATATTATTGATCTTTCTTTGGGAAGTACTGACCACCCTGTAGTCACAATTGCTTATGCAGATGACCTAGGACTACTTTTGGCTGATTGTGCATCGGCAATGGCTGCCCAGAGAGAATTACATATTTTCTCAGCTGTTTCCAGGCCTGAAATCAATCATTATAAAAGTTGTATTCTCCCTATAGGGTATGATGCTACAGATGTGGCGGCTGTTTGGGTATCCCAGTAGAACTGGGTTATAAGAGAATTGTGGGGGTTTATTTTGGTGGTCCACACCAGCTTTTCTATAATTGGGAACAAAAATTATCTGAGGCTCAGGCACAGGTGGTTAAATGGAATAGATGGCATATGTCTAAATCCAAAATGATTTATTTGATAAAAACTCATCTATTATCATTTTTATGTTTTTGGCAGCAACCCCAAGTCTTTGGAAATGTCTATTTACAGTGGGGGTTTTTTCAGTGCCTTTGGGGCAGTAGATTAAACCCAGTGAAATGGGGGATAACGTACCTCCCAAAGGATTAGGGGGGTTTGGGTATGATTAACCCAGTGGGTTTCTTTTTGTTTCCTTTTTTTATTACAGCTTCATACCTGTCCTACTTAATGTGGGTCGCTCTTGGACGCCATGGATTTCAGATAATTTAGGGCTGATTTTGGTGACCTGAGATCCCTCTAGTGCCCTTCAGAAACAGACACAGGTTTCTACGCTTCCTCCTTATATGCTGGATGCAGTGGGTAAACTAAAAGATTGGACGGTCTCTCTGTGCCCCTTGACTGGTAGGTCTTGGAAAGAATTCTACACCGGGGTAATGCAGTCCTGTTATATTGACTGTCCTTGGTTTTTGGAACTGCCTACTGCGGTACAGCTTTCCCTCACCCAAGTTTTGACAAGTAAATGGGTCCCTACTTACATGTGGCATTTTTTATGGTTATGTACTCATCAAAAGCTGGGAGTAAAGGGGAACATGAAGCATAAGGACTTTACTGAATGTGTTTGCCCTAGGGGCCCCCCGTGTGAGGAACTGACTGAATCCATGCAGCATTTGTTCTGTGATTGTCCCTTTGCTAAATCATTTGGGGAAATTTTTCATAAAATGTGGCCCAGTAATCCATTCAGGAATCTACCAGGAGAAGTTTGGACTACTGGACTTTTTCCAGGATCCTGGGTTAAGTACGATAACTGTACCATGAGAATCCTTATGGGTTTTATTAAACTCCAGTTTTGGCAGGCAAGGTGTGGTCTAACTCTTCGACAAGAACTTAAATTGAGTATTTAAGTGGTGTACTACATAAAACGAGATATTGCTAATTGGCAAGCTTTGGAAATAAGGTCCGTTTCCCCGGATCCCTATAAACTATGGTGGTGGCATATGACATGGCTGGATACTGGCTGATTAGGTTGATCTTGGTTATACAGTCCCTCAGGCTCAGAATTACAGAAGCTCTCTTACCCTGGGAGGCAGGGATGGGACAAAGCTGCTGGGATTCGATCTGTTCCTCTCGGAAGCCCTCTCCATTTTTTTTGTGCTGTCTTATTTCTATTTTGATTTTGTTGGGGGATGACTGCACTTCCTGCTTAGTGCATTATATTATCTCCCCTAAATCTGATGTCTTGATTAGGATGACAATCAGTGTGTGAAGTACCACTTAGCCCGATTCCGATATATCCATATGTTTTGAATTTGCATGCTGTAATACACTCCTTTGTTTACTTTTGAGTTTGGATTAAAACATTCCCATATGCTTCTATCGGGGAAGGGTTTTTTTTTGGGTATTTTCATACATTTTCTTGCATATTAAATCTCCCATTGGTAGTAGGTGAATAAAAGTATGCTTAACATACTTATTTTTTTTTTCTTTCAAAATTATTCCAGGGGACCAGTATGTATTAATGCTCTTTTTGTCTGTTTGTTTTCTTTTCATTTTTACATGTGTGTATCTTGTTTCAGTTTGACCAGTCTGATTGTAATACCTTTTGGTTTCCTTTTTTTTATTTCTGTAATTTTGATGTGAATTAACATTGCTTGTTTTCATTTGTTTTGAAGCAGTAAATAAAAAATGTCCCTACTCTTTTCGAGGGGGTGCTGTCAGTTTCTGTTTCAGTGCTGCTGTCAGTGGAGGAGAAGGAGGGGTTAAGACATGACGTCCAGGGTGGAGGAGAGCACCTCCCTCCCAACCCAGGTATCGCAGGTGGAGTACGAGCCTTGCGTCTTCGATCAAATGGAAACAGATTCTTCGGTGACTGCAGTGGGCATTTTAACTTTGCAATCCTGCTCAGAAAATGCTCAGCAAATGTGCACACCAACTGAGAGCGCGGGTAAGTCAAATGTTCGAACTGAAGAGGAGTTCTCCACATGGAGAGAATATTTGTTGCATCTACTTATGCAGGAGGAACAAGACAAGGAAACAAGGCCCAGAGACGGCAGCAAATTGAAGTTAACTGATCAGAAGGAACCTGACATGGCCCTAGCAGGTGCAATTGAGGGAACGGACAGAAACAGAGATGGGGTTACTGAGAAGATCCCAGGTACCACAAATGCTCTTACAAGTACTACTAATGAACTAAATTTGGCTGATAATTTTAACTTGGCACAACCCTTGGAGGATTCTGATTCTGGTTCTGGGTTAAGAGAAAGCGGTTTAAATACTGGAAATACTGATAAGGGACGTATCGTTACTGAACCTGAAGAAATGGACACAGCAAGTATTACAAACCAGGTGGTGCAACAACATGGGGCCACACTAGCACCTGGAACAAGGCAGGAAATTGGGGGAATTAGCAGTGATAGCTAATGTAGGCCTGCAGTAGGTTCTACCTCTCTGTTTCCAAACTATGATGCAAACATCTCTGTCACAGGTTTATCAATTGCAGAAGCAATACAAGACACAGGCTGGGTTAGATCTTCAACAGAACAATCATGGCAAAGAACACAAAATGTTACCCCCGAGGTAGAGGAGGCTCAGTCAGATCCTTTAGAAATCCCTCCTGATCTTCATTTAACACAGAATCCAGTCTTGACTTTACTAAACGATAGTCAAGGGATGGGGCCTCATATGACAAAATGTGAGAAGCCTTCTGGTGATATAGAACACAGAGAAGATTCACCCTCCACCCCCAGGGCTCATTCCCACCTGGGCCCTTCCAGTTCCAGTACAGGACCAGATACAGGCAATACCTCACAGCAGAACTCAAGGCCCCAGGGGTGCACCTATGCTGGGTTGTTTCACTCTCCCCAAGAACAGGTCAAGAGATGCAATGCAGTCAGAATTAGGTACAGAGGGGGCTTAGAGACCTTCCCTGACCGCATCTACATCTGGAAAACTCTGATTAAAGAAAGCTTAGAATTCTCCCCCAAAGAAATCTATGCCCTCATTCATACGTCTGGGGATCCAAATTTTGACCTTAGTTTTAAAACAGCAGGAAGTCTGGAATCCTTCTGGCAGAGATACCAGCAGGTGAAATACACACTGTTATGGTCAGCATTTGTAGCCATCCCCCTTACTAAGCCTGCTTTCAGAACTATAACTGTATTATTTAAAAATGAGGGAGTGGCAGTTTCAGACATCCTAAGATGGTTACAAACAAAATGTACAGTATTGGGCTCACCAGAGCCAATCATAGACTCAGAGCAACTTTGGATGGGGGGGGGGCTGGCGAATCAGAGTTAGACTCCCTCTAATGAATGAGGTCATCCAACATTTACCCAGCTGTTTTTATCTTGGGAGAGACCAGGGATTTGTGTTTTATGTGGGACAGCCCAAATCTTGCTTCAGGTGTGGGGCCTACACTCACCTGAGCAATGCTTGTGATAGAACAAAATTCCCCTCTGTGTGATGGTATTGGCCACTTAAGTATCAACTGTCCAAACCCAACATACCACAACCTATGTGATGATCATACACACTCATACAAAAACTGTTCTTGGGCTTTTCATAACAACCCCTCCCAAGCACAAGGCAAACAGGAGGATGTGGTCACTAGAGCTCAACAACAGGCAATCGCTAGCCCCCAACGACAATCAGACCACAAGAGACTCTGCAGGGTATAGTTATTGCTAGCAATTCCCCTCCACTACAGGAACAATCCACACAACTACAGGTCCCTGAAGCATTCAATCTCAACCTCAACCTCAGGGGAAGCTGACTTAATACGGGAAAATACAGAGCATGGAACATTAACCACAGACGAGCCAGCAAGTCATTTGGTTTCCCCAGGAGATCTTAGAATCCACTAGTTCTGTTACTGCACAGGGCTCAGTTCAGACTATACCTCCCCCGGAAGAAAGTGGATGGAAACAAAGAAGTTCCAGGAGATTTATTAGAAGTTGAGCTACAAAAAATAACACTGGGAATGTATCATGTTTTGAAAATTCACTTCCTACAAAGAACAGATATACACCCTTGGCTAAACAAAAACAATGGGCTGAGACTGAAGACAACTCTAATGCTTCTTCTGTGGCATCCTCACTACCTGAATTACTGACGGATACAGAATTAGTATCCAGCAATCCCAGGTCCTTGACAAAAAAAAGACAAAAAAGAAAATCTCCAGGACCTAGGGAAAAACAAGGGACTCTTGGGGTTTAGGATGCTTTTTCCTTCTTTTTACTGATAAATGGTGGTTGATTTATCCTATGGTACTTTAAACGTCAACAGTAACAAAAACAAAAAATGGAGAAATACTACTTTCTCAATTTTAAGTAACCTTAACATTCAAATCACTTTTTTACAGGACACCCACCTATATTCTCTCAGGAAAACCCAACAAGCATCTAGGGAGTGATTTAAAGGTCCCTTGTACTAGTCACTGGGGGAGGAAACTTGTGCAGGGATCGGGATTCTATTCACTATTAACAACATAATGGTTACCAAGCTGGTGGATCTAATACAGGGAAGGGTATTCTTATTAGATATAATTTATAATAATCAGGAATGGAGATTAATAAATGCCTATAATCCACAGACCAAAACCAAATGCATTGAAGTTTTAAAGACCATTCAACCCTATTTACATACTACCAAGTCAGTAATATTTGGGGGTGACCTAAATTGCATCCTGACTTTATTAGATAAAACAGGGGCTACACAGAAACTGTATAGTGATTCTAATGTTTTGCATACTTTACTAAATACTGCAAGACTGAAGGATAGTGCCATTGTTGGGGTAAAACCTGCTCAGCATACCTTCCATAAAGGAAGACTTTCATCCCACATAGATTATTTTTTCTTCTTTAAATGGTCTATATGTAGGTAGTATTCAGTATTACCAATAGAAACCTCACACCATTGTCTGGTCAAAATACAGCTAGGTTCCCCAAATAACAAACCAGGATCTTACATGTACTGGAAAATGAATACTTTGATATTACAAGAAGAATCAGGGTGGAATGAACTTCAAGAGATATTAGAGGACAAAATTACCATATTTGAATTATACGACAACCCTTTATCATGGTGGCAAGACACCAAAATAGAGATTAGAAATTTCTGTAAAAATTCACAAAAACTGCCAGTCAGACAAAATATATGAAATACTTGGAGCAAAGAAGGCATTTACAAAAATTACTTTCCTTAGAGGCAGAATATGGTTTGAACTATTCTAGCCAAATAACCCAGATTAAAAAGGACATGTGTCAGTTTCAAAATAACAGGGTAAATTCTTTATTTTTAGAACAAAAATATGGTACTCAGGGCAGAGCACAAAACATAAACCCATATGATGCTTGTTACCAGAGAGTGGAGAAAAAATATATGGCACACATAAAAAATAACCGAAGGAAAATTGTGATCAATAATAAAGAAATCATGCAGGTGGTGGTAGATCACACTAGAGCCCTGTTTGGTTATCCTTCGGATACAATTAGGCCTTTAGATACATTTCTACAAGGTGTTTGCATACTGCCTGTAAGCACCGCGGAAGAAAAAGATTTAATAAAGCCTATTACTAGTTTAGAAATCAGGGAAGTAATAAATCATCTCAAAACTGGCACCTCACCTATGCCGGGTGGGATCCCAGGTGAATTTTACAAAACGTCAGTGGATATAGTAATACAGTATTTAACTATAGTGTTTAACAAGGTTCTTAAGGGACACTACCCTTGCCCACCAGTGTTGGCGGACAGTCTCTTACTGTATGTGCATAAAAAAGGTGATAAGGCAGAAATGAACAACTGGCAGCCAATCAACTTAATTAATAGCAACTGGAAAATCTTGACTAAAGTCCTTTGCAATAGATTGTCTCAAATAGCCTCTACATTAATATTACCTGAACAAACCTGTGCTATTCCTAAATGAACTATGATAGATAATCTGTGGCTCCTCAGTGAAATATATGACTCCCCCAACTCAGGAGGTTATATTCTTAGTATTGACCAGTCAAAGGCTTTTGACCTAGTGTCACACAAATATTTGCTAGAAGTTTTACTACAGTATGGGATTCCTTCTCCATACATTGATTGGATAAAAATTTTATACAACAATGCCTCAGTAAGTTCATTAGTAAATTATAAAGTAGGACCACATATTTCACTAAAAAGGGGGGTCAGGCAAGGGTGCTCGTTAAGCCCCTTACTATATGTGTTTGCAATAGACCTGCTTTTAAAGAGACTAAGGGCCAGATATTCAAAGTTTAGCATGGGTTGCGAATCCATTGCGCAGGACTAGTGCCAAATTTGTGCCCGACTGCTATATTGAAAAGGACATTTAGCGCCAGCACTAGGTGTTATCGCCAATGCTAAATTATAATGTGTGCAAGGGAGGGACTGAGGGAAGGGGCCCTGAATGCCGGTGCACCCGCATATTGAAAGGTATAGTGTCGCGCTACAGGCATTAGCGCAACCTGTTGGGATACATGCCTGGGGCTGGGGGGACCACTAGACTACCAGAGAAAAAATATATATATATGTAAACAGGGGTCAGGATCGTGCTTGGGGCGGGGGGACCACTAGATCACCAGGAACAAAGTATTTTTCTATGTGCAATGGGAGTGGGATGTGTGCTTGGGGCTGGGGGACCACTAAACTACCAGGAAATACTCTTACTTATTACTTGCTCTGGGGGTTGGGGATTGTGCTGGGGGGATGGGGGGACCACTAGATCACCTGGTATTTCTTTGATTGTAGGGGCTACCAGGGGTCAGGACCATGCTGGGGGGGGAGACACTAGCCTACCAGGGTGAATACCACTCAACTGTCCCTGTTTATGAGGGACATCCCTCATTTTAACCCTTGAAACTGCCCTGTCCCTCATCTTGTGTGTCCATGTCCCTTTTTTCAGTGACACAAGAGCTGATAGGTATGCCGGGGTGTGTAACAGGCACACATGGGCACAGGGACCATGATGGCAGGGAAGGAATTGCCTGTCCCAGTCAATCTGCCCTGTTCCCTATCTAATGGATATGCAGCATATCCTAGTGAACCTAAGGCCTATGGCCTCCCGCCCCCACCAGGTACACCTTATGCCTGTCCCGTGCATTGAGGCCCCCCACTGTAATTCACCCACTACTTCAGTGGGGTACCTATGTTGTCAGGAGGAGGCATCCTCCAGGGCATATATGGCCACAGTGGCCACAGGCAGTGTGCCTGTGTTTAGCTATTGATGTGTGTGTATACTGTATATGTATATATATACATATATATATATATATATATATATATATGTATACTGTATATATACACACACATACACTTATACAGGTCATGCTTGCACAGATGCATAGGTGCGCTGTATTCACTGACTGTGCCTGTCGGCACACAGTTCCTGCTGCTTCCAGTCTGTACTTCCATTCCGACCAAAAGGGGATGCTATGGGCATGCCTTGGCCTGCGGCATCCAGCCTGTACTTCCATTCTGACCAAAAGGTAAAGCTGTGTGCACCATGCAGTAGCACTGGGCAAACTGCATGGTACTGTATGCTAAGCAGCACATAATGAGATGCAAATGTGCCTGTTTGCCCACGGACTACCAAAGTAGGCTCATTTGCATGGGAGCTTTGAATATAGCTCCCGTTTACCCCGGGCTAACCAGTTTGCACTGGGCTAATGTGCTAGCACTGTGCAATCAGGTTAGCCCCAGGCAAACCTCACTTCAACATAGCACAGCATACCTCTCAACTTTTTCTCCCCCAACTGTGGAAACATTGCCTCTCAAACTGTGGAACAAATGAGCTAACTGTGGAACACTGAATCAAATATTCACCCAGAAGGCTCAGAACACTGCTAAAAGGTTTGCATTTATGTTCAGAAAGTCTGTTATTAATTGAATAATATATTTTTTGCATCATTTACTATAGATTTTTGCTGTCAAATGTTAGTACTGAATATGGAACAAGTCCTCACAATGTGGAACAGGGAGCTTTTGTGAAGTAAAATGAGGAACGTTCCTCGTAATGTGATACAGTTGAAAGGCATGTAGCACAGTTCTGCAGTGTGTGGCTTACATTGTTCTTTGCAGTAGATGTGAGACATCTCTGTGCAATCACGCACAATATTCTCCACCTGCAACACTGGCTTGCTACTGAGTGTAATGAGCTGCAGCTGCAGTGTGCACTTCCCTGTTGCTATATTCAGTGCTGTTTCATTCCCGGGCAATTTTTGCCCTACACTCCTGGCCCTGTTTGCCCAGCTTCCTTTGCTTGCTATATTCAGCTGGTTTTGCACCGGGCTATTTCCTTTTGAATATAGCTTGCTTTGTGCTCCGGGCTAAGTTTGCCTGCCGGGCAGTGCTAATTTAGCCCCAGGGCAAAGTTTTGAATATCTGGCCCTAAATGCTGAGCCCTCTATCAAGCATATATCAAATTCATTAGACTTGTATTTCCCTAGTGTAATAGCATACGTGGATGATACATGCCTGGTAGTGGCAGACAAAAAGTCAGGTACTCAAGCAATGCATATAATTAAGGATTTTTTGCAAATCTTGTGGTCTTCTGTTAATAAACAAAAAAGTAAAGGGATAGCAATAGCTATGCACCCTGAAATGCAGGTAGCAGAAATTGAGGGGATTATGATACAGGATGGACCCCTGAAATGTTTGAGAGTGACCTTTGGAGGGCGTGACCCTGAAATAATGAACTGGACAGAGGCCATAGGGAAAGCAGAGGAGAAGGTACAGAGGTGGAAATCTTACCCTGACTAGACTGAAAAGGATTCACATGTTAAAAAATGTCATAGTCCCAATTTTTCTGAATATATGTTATGTGTTTCCTCTTCCCCTGACATTAGAAACTAGGATGTACAATCTGTTCTTTCAATTATTATGGGGCAGCCAATTGAATCCAGTCAAGAGGGCTGTTACATATTGGCCCATAAAAAAGGGGGCCTCAATATGATGAACCCAGTGCTATTTTTCTTCACTGTTTTTCTGTATTCAATTTAGCACCTATATTATAGGAACATCAACAAGTTTGGGCTTTGAATTTTGGTGCCAGGTGTGCATATTTTCTGGAGCAATGGGAAGCCCCAAGGTGGGGTGTGTTTAAGAATATTCCTTTGAATACTTCCAGTTACGTTACACATTTTTTTTAAAGTAAGAACCTGGAAAAATACAGCCATCAGAATGTTTACATTTACAGAGGACAGAAATGTATGACCAGCTGCTTAAAAGATGGTTCTTAACATTCCACTGTTTTTTTCTGCCCCTCAGGAATAAAGGACAAATGTGTGGTTAGCCAACTTACTGATCCAAGAATTCCCCCTAAAATGTGGGACTCCCTATGGCTGTGTTATCATGACAAACTAAACGTGAGGGTTAACCATTTTCATAAATCAGTGGAAGAAAGACTATGTTTAAAAGAGATGTGTATAATGCAGGTTGAAACTATGCAACACTTGTTTTTTGAGTGTCCTTATATACAGTCACTATGGGATGTTATAGCTAGAACATGGGGTTGTACCCAAATATCTAAGATGTCTTATACGGTTTTAGTTTAAGGGGTGTATGACAGAGATTGGAAAGGTTTTTATCCAGGCACATTAAGAGTGTTCTGTGCAATAACGAAATGGTGTATTTGGCATTCCAGATGTTGATATGTTTTACAACAAATCAATATTCCTTTAATGGGTATAGTAGAAAACATCAGTAATGCCATTTCTCAGCTTTATCATAAGGAGAAAGCTAATATGCTACCACCTTTATTAGTTTCCTGGTGGAGGGGGTTTCCCAAAGATTATTTTTGAAGGTCCTGCCTAATATCTAACAAGTTCCACATTCTTCTAGTTATATAGCAAGATAACAAATATTATTCCTAGGGTTCTCACAGTAAAGGGAGAGTAGGAAAGGAGTTTGGGCAAGGGTATAGCTTCACTGTCAGGGTGATGATGATGGGATGAGGAGTTGAAATGTGACTCACGATGGAATTTATACATGTCAACATGAATGTATAATGATGATTTGCTTGTTATTTTCCACCTGTTTATATTATATACTTATAAAATCCCCCTACTCTTTTTGAGACGTGCCATGGGATCTTTAATGTTCACTTGAACAACCACCAGAACAGGCATATGGGACCTCAGTTTAACTTCTCATCCGAAGGACGGCAGCTCAGGAGTGCAACATCCCCCCTCATGCTGTACTACAGAGTCAGTATTGGAATTTAACCCAAGTACCAGGTGTGGGGCTAGAACCCACAGCCTTCTGATCTTCCAGCCTCAGAGGCAAATGTGCAACCCACTGAGCCACTGACACTGTTGCTGAGCCACTGACACCTTTACTGATACTGATACACTAATACTATTATCACAAAAATGGAAGAATGCAAGTGCAGGCTCCCCCACACCATTCAGTGGTTGCCATGCTCCTCCCAAGTGTCAATCAGACAGCAGCATCCACACATTTCAAATCGAGGCTCATGATTGGCTACTTTCAGTCTGTGGGCAGGCAGAACACTTTAAAAAACATGGCGGACGTCTCTCTTAGCGAGAGTGTATCTCGTCTTCACTTTTTCCCTGGCATTTTTTTCTTTTAAATAAATTATCTGGTTGATCCTGTTTTCACTGAACATGAAAACAACTAAAAGGTAGGGTTCTCCACAAAATTTAATCACTGGGTGCACTCTCAACTGCAAGTTAAGAGAAACGGGGGTGATGCTTGGACACACATTGAGCGAGTCCTCAGAGCAGCAGTGACCCATCCTCATAACATGCCACAAACAATGATCTGCACAATTTCAAAATCAGATCCCTGTATTACAAACAATAACAAATAGGTAGCTGGCCTGGTGGTGCAGAGGCTTAAAGCACTGGACACCTTACCTCGTGCTACGCTGGTGACCCAGGTTCAGGAATGACCTTGGGTCATCAGGGTGCCAGTGTTGGTGGGGGCAGAGCAGGATTGAGCATGCCGATGGGCAGCTCTCCTCTGCCAAGGGTGGGTTGTCAGCCCCCCATAGTTCCACTCCCACCAGGTGGAGGTCCAGTGGGTAGCATAGGCATGGAAAGGGAAGTAAACAGTTACAGGAGATGAAAGGGGCTGAGCTGGTGCCATGGGGTGCATACATGCATCCACATGCTTGCACGGACCTGTGCCAGGGCCCCGAGGGGGGCAAGGGGAGAAAACCTATAAAAATACGTATGTGTCCCTGCCACCAGTTGGTGGGAGGAGATGACGGGGACCAAATAACTGTATAAAAAAAAAAATAACAAACAGGTGAAAGTGTATTATTCAGGAGTAATACCATCTCGAGGTTCTGGGTACAAAGGAATCTCTTGAGCTTCACTCTTGAGGTTCCCTTGTCCCCAGAACCTCTCAATGATATTATTATTACTTTGTACTACATTCTCACCTATCTGTTATCCTATTTATAACCCAGCCAGCATTGAAGATAGATATAAGCAAATTATCATGAATAACGTTGTTGGAAGATTCATAGAACCTACTAAATATTTGGTTTAGAAATTTTTTAAGTTACAGGGGTTCATAATTCCGCTATGCAAGTAGTTTTGTAATTTTATGAAAACTTTCTAAAAATGTGGATGCTGGCAACTTTACTGCTGTTGCACTTATATACATGAAATTTGGCATAAATATCTAGTCTCGATGTATGGAAAATGTGATTTAGTAGTTTTTAATTTACTGTGAAAATATCAAACTTCACCTGCAATATTTCCCCAGATATTCGTGGTGGCACAATAGGTATTCACTTCAGAATTTCACTTGTTGAATTTAATGTTTGTAAATCCCTTACTGCTACTGCACCTAATAGGATGTGCTAAGAGATGAGCTGAGTTGTTTTCAGTCCTGTAGTTCCAACCTGTGTGGCTATTTTGTGTTCCTCCCTTCATTATCTCTTTTTTATTAGTTCATTTTATGAAGATTTAACTGTTTATGTTTGTTTCAATCCTCTGTTTAAAGTGCAGTACGTGCCATTATGATGTCATCAGGCCCTGGCTGTTTTCCCATTGGTTAAGGGTTCTTTTGTTACCTGTCTAAAGTGGAGATAAATGACTAAAATAGAGATAAATGATTTATGGAAATGCAACATTAGGTTAAAAAGTCAATTTTAAAGTTCCCCATTGGGGCTTAAGCAACTACTTCAAGCAGTATTGTCATGATACTTGCTTCAGTGCTGTATTTCAAGGCACAGGAATTTACTCACACACCAATACTTTGAGAGATACAGTGAAGTTAGAATAATGAAATGTTGCTTTGAGCAGTCATTTAAACCCAGTGTGGAACACCACATCACACAGTCATGAAGTTTCAGGTGATATTTTCCCTAAGATTTCATTTCCCTACTTTGTGGCTTTGTGCTACAACCCTAACTGAAGCCCAAGCATAGTTTTTGCAAGTAATCCCCATCCTTATCAAACCTGGAGAATACCACATCGCACAATAATGGCATTTCAGGGGCCTTTTTACCCTAATGACTAATTTCCCTACATTTGCAGCTTTGTGCAACAACGTTGTCTGATGCTTAAACACAGACAGCTTGCAAATAAGTTCCATTCTTCTTTAAAAATAATAATCTGTTTCACAGGTTCCTGGTGACCAGTAGCTCTACATCTCTCACCCTGCAACAAGCAAGTACTCCCTGGCATCCAGTGGCATCCACCCTCCATCACCCTAACCCAATCCAAGTAGCCCCTAGTATCCAGTGTTACACCTTTCCTTTACCCAGACCCATTCCAACCAGTCACTGACAATGAAAATAATCCACGGTATCTAGTGCCACACACTCCCTCACCCAGCTCTAGACCAAGTGATCCATTGCATCCAGTGGCAACACCTCCCTCTCCTTTTTTCCAGCCCCAATCCAAGTAGTCCCTGATATTTAATTACACACCTCTCCCTCAACATATCCCAATACAAGTATTCTCTGGTGTTCAGTGGCACCCACTGTCCCTAACCCTGCCCCATGCCAAATATTCCCTGGCATCCAACAGCTCCCCCCTTCTCCAAGCCCAGTCAAGTAGCCATTGGTGTCCAGTGGCACATCCTCTAACCCTGCCCTAAGCCAAGTAGTCCATAGCATCCAGTAACATCCTTCTTCACATTGCCCAGAGCAAAGTTGTCCCTAGTGTTTAGGGTCATGCCCCTCACCCCACCTGAACTAAGTAGTCCCTTGTATCTAGAGGCACCCCCTTCTTCTCTCTCTTCAGTCCCAATCCAAGTAGTTTCTGTTGTCCACTGATGCCAGCCTTCACCCTGCCCTATGAAAATCAGTTCCTGGTGGCCAGTGGTTCACCTTACCCACAGGTTTCATCAGCCCCTGATGTTCATCAGTGTCTTTTTAAGCAAAGAGAAACCTCAAAGTCACTGTCACGTCATACTGAGCATCAGCTCCAGTGCCACCATGGAGCTTATTGGGTGGAGGAGGGATGAAAGGAACCCCACTCATGGAAAACCATTCTGCATATGCACTACTTGAATTTTTCTTTAAATGTTCATAACTTTTTATTTAAACAATGTAATTCCCAAAATCCCAAATGGCACACCTCTTAGTCAGAATATAATTTAAACCATTTTTATGTTTGCTTGCGCACATGCGCAAGAAACATTATGCGACAGCTTAGGAGAGAAGCGGGTTGTGGAGGCGTGGCACTGTTACAGCCAAGAGAGGCACTGCATTTGGGGGCTTGGCACTGGTGGACCAATGGAGGCACAGTGCACTGATGACACTGGTCTCCAAAAGTGCCACCAAGTACAAACGTTTTCACCACAGCAATCAGGGGCCCCCTCATCATTGCAGCATCAGTCATTCCGCTGCAATGAGGGAGCAACACGTCACTGCAGGTCAGAACATTAGCTAGCGTAATACTGTTTGTGAACATGGCAGACAGCTTGCCGCCACATTCACAAACAGTATTATGCAGCCCCCAGTGCAGAGGGGGCACCCATTCCCCCTCGACAGCATGTGCGTCCCCCTAACAGTCTTTGTTTGCTGATGTGGGCCCCAATCCCTGCCGGCTTCAGTCTCCATCTGAGTTTCATTTGCCAATGAGGCAGCCTACTCCCCATCGGCATAATGTCCATCCCTGCCTACACACACATAATGTTGGTTTGTGCCGAGGGGAGTGCCCAATCCCCCTCAGCTATTGTGCCCCCCATATGCCGATGGGGATGCCCAATCCCTAGTCAGCTAAAGTCACCCCCCCAACAAAACACTAGGTTGGCATGCTGGGAGCCCACCCCAGCATGCCAAATGTTCTGTTAAATGTCCCTGTAAAAAAAAAAAAAAAAAAGTCCTGCAATGTTTTTTTTTCCACCTGTAAAACAAAAAACGGTCCTTCGTCGAGTACGTCAGCCCCTCCCAAACCCGCGCCAACCCTCTGCACACCCTGCCTCTTCACACACCCCTCTCATCCCATACTTACCTCCGGAGCCCAGCACGATGATCTTCGGTGGACCGGGAACACACCTGCACTCTTCAAAGCTGACCACGAACTGAGGAAATGCCGGTAAGCTGTATAATGACATAAATATGTTTTTTTTTCTACTTTGGTGCATATCTTAGGCATTTTTGGGAATTTTGGCATTAAATTTTCAACATGGGGTTATTGTGACCCCTCCTCATGAATTCAGCCACTGTCATGGCGTTATTCAGTCCATAAGATGATTTCACAGTCACTATGTGGAATCACCTTTTGGGACTGATTAATAAAATGACAGTGCCAGTGTTCATGAGGTGGGGTCTCAAAAAGTCTATGCTGCAGATTTGGTGGGAAAAATCCAAGAAATGACTGTTTTACGAGTGTGCATTGCGCAGTTGTTATACACATTCGTAACTTCGTGAATTTGCAATATTTTCACTCCAGATTTTCAACATTTCCATTATTCTGCACCTCCTTATGAACAGTACTGCTGTCATCGTTCACATCCTTGCTGAAATGTGTTTTCGCACTTCCGGTGCAGAATAGCATGGTTGCTGTGGGAAATCCATGTTCGGGACACATTATGAAAATCATAGTGACACTGTTCATTAGTAGAGGTCCTAAAATGCCTATGTTGAAAATTTGGTGACGAAAGTCCATAAAATGACTGTGTTACGAGCATGCATTGCGCAGTTTCCACGTACGCTCATAACTTTGCACATTTGCAATATTTTCACTCCACATTTTCAACATTGCCATTTTTCTAGCCCTCCTAATGAACAATATAGCTGTCATTTTTCACATCCTGGCCGAAATGTGTTTTCGCACTGCCGGCGCAGAACAGTATGGTTGCTGTGGGAAATCAGTGTTCGGGACACATTAAGAAATTCACAGTGACACTTTTCATGAGCAGAGGTCCTAAAATGCCTATGTTGAAAATTTGGTGGTGAAAGTCCATAAAATGACTGTGTTACATGCATGCATTGCACAGTTTTCATGTATGCTCAGAAGTGCAAGCATTTTTAATATTCCCGCTACAGATTTTGAACATTACCATCTCTTCACACTTCCCTATGGATGCTACAGCTGTCATTCTTCACATCCTGCCCAATCTGTGTTTTCATACATGTGGCGCAGAATGGCACTGTCGCAGTTGGAACTCAATGCTTGGGACACATTGACAAAATCACACTGCCACTCTTCATGAGAAGAGGTCTCAAAGAGGTCCCAAATGCTTTCATGAGGTGTGGGTCACAAAAAAGCCATGTTGAAAATTTGTAGTGCAATACCAACAAATGCCTGAGGCGTTAGGGTTTCTAACCATAGCGTCCTACCCTGTACAGTCTGACAGGCATCGAGGTGTGCCTTTGGATTGCCGACTGTACTGCTCATGCCATCCCAACCCCATCCCCCAGCCACTGACAGACATCGAGGTGTACCTTGGACTCTTTGGCCCCAGACTTCACCCCATTCTCCTATGCTGCACCCATTTCATCGAATGTCCTTACAGAATGGGGTGACTGTAAAGCCAAACACCCTAAGGCACACCTCAACACGTGTTGGTGTCTGCAGAATAGAGTGAGGTGACATGGCATGACCATCATGGGTGATGACCCAAAAACTTACCCCAGTGTCTGTCCATCTCTACAGGATGGAGGTGGGGTTCACGCGAAGTTCAATACTTCTCTGCCATTCCTATTCTGCATCTGTCTAACTCCTGCATTTTCAATGCTAATATCAGCAAGCAAACATTCAGCATTGACAAATGCATGTTACTTACTGGTAAGCAAAATAAATTCTTAAACAAAACATATTTTACGGGTTTCTAATATCCTACATCTTGAAAATTGTTGGAACCACGTTATAAAACTTCCACTGCTCAGAGATCCTAGCCCAGATTGTGCACACAGTTTTCAGTTTTCTAGGCCTGAAGATGAATGAGTGAGTGATAAGTGACCACAAATAAGAGTTTAACATAGAACTGAGTACTTAACTCTAAATTTAACAGCTCAGCTATGCCACTATAACAAAAAAAATAACAATTTTTAGTTAGAACAGACTATGGTTCTTTATATACAGCAGCAGGTTTTTGGAATGCCTTATGAGTTGCAGTCAGGCAGAGCTGAGATTACTTGCAATGAAGAGGTTGGATCATGGGGAAATGCTACTGATTAAAGACATCAGCATGGTTGCACTACTTATCTACTTTCTTACCATTTGCCTTTCATCAGCAGGGTGCTCACCATATCGTTGCTTCCTGGTTGACTTTCTTATCTGAGCAGTATTCTATGGCACTATATGCGTCCAATGCAGATCAAAGGAAACAATTATTAGAACACAGCATTGAATTCCTGTTTCTCAGTGTACATTTATTACGGTAGAATGTGCCCCAAATGAATTTGTCAGTTCCAAAGTTCGATCAGTGGCATAAGAAAAGTAAACTATTGATAGGTGAATAATAGCATGGACTAAAGAGGCAGCACAGCATATAACTGAGTGACAGCCTTTGCATACTGTAACATTAAAATACATTAATCATAACACAGAGTGAAACTTTATATACATCTACTGTATCACGTTATAGTAATACGCTGTTCAAAGCTCAAATGCCATTAGATAATCATTTAAAAAGTCCTAGTCCTGCATCCTAGAGTACCTCAAGATATAAGACTGTCCATTGCCATAATATAGTATAGTAATTGGCATAAGACACAGAGCAGACTACATGTGTTCCTGTATCTTCCCTTCCAGTGATGGTACTGCACAGTGAAAAAGAGTGATGGGGACAAGATTTGTATATTGAAATTAAAACACACAAATGAAAATACAAAACTGTTTGCCATAATTCAACAAAGGGAGATGATAGCATAGTCCGTAAAGTTAGAATGCATGTTGTAATGAGTATCCCTTCACATACAGTGTTGAAATGTAATGAAAAGTCATAGTAGTAAGGGCTGCAGCTTGCAACTGATGTGTCCATAAATATGAAATGGAAGCAATTTGGTTTAATATAGTGCCTTTCAAAAGACTGAGTCTGACAGTATTTTTCAATCTAGAAGAGTGAGGGAGGGAATGTTGCTCCTATCTAGGAGCACATGATAGGAATCCAAACAACACTGAGATAGATTACAGATAGAGAGATTATAGAGAGGCTATGTACAGCCTGGTAAAGGTGACATGCTCAGAGTTATACAGTTAGTAGGTGGTAGGATTCAAATCTGAGCCTACAGGTTAACAGCTCCTCACTCTAACCACTATGCCAAACTGCTTATCATGGCAATACATCTTTTCCAATCATATCTCATCTGATACATTGACATATTGTGTCAAATGTACTAAGGGTAACATTTCAAAGACTGCTTCCTAGAACAACATGTCCAAAAAAGGGTTAGCTTTGAAGCCACCTTCAACCTTGTTCTCAGGAGCGGAGAAATTATCCTCTCCAGTGTGAATATCAAGGAACCGGTGGAAGACAGAGACCAAAACCAGATAATTATCTTCCTTTTGACAAGAAAGACTAGTTGGGCCTCAGCTGTCAAGACCCAGAAAGTCAGAAAGGCTGCCTTTGTGAAAATGAGGGCTCTGGTGATCATTGATTTGGAAAGGGTGCATAAGATCGGTAAAACAAAGCACATATGAGGTTTGTTAAAGAAGGTGTTTAATAGCAGTGTGAGTACAGACCTTAGTAAATATACTTTCTGGCTAGTCTCAGCACCTTTAGAGGCCAAAAGCCAAATCTTGTTAAAGTATAAGACAACAAACTTCCCCTCATCTTCTGAATGATCTGGGTCATTACTTTGGTTTGCCCAATGGTAAAAATGGTTGAATATTGCTACTAGATATTTGAAATGATTTGAGACCTATATAAATAAGAAATAGCAAGAGCCAAAATGGCTGCAAAATAATGGGACTGTGGGCTGTGAGAAATGTGTAAACTAGCAACTTTTGCACTAACCACTGAACCACCTAACTGCACCTTCTAACTGTTGTGATACACACATACTGAGTAGTTCATATATATGGATATATATTCCAGTGTAACATAGCAGTGCACTGTCTACACATATTTTTACAGATTAAAAGAAAGACATTGAGGGACTGTTTTCTTCTTTTCAGGCTCCAAGGGACATCAGAGGGTTGGGGATTGCCACTATACACCTTATTTAAATCAGCAATGACATGCATAAGGCTGAAACTGATCTAGATAGCAGGGGCATGTAGACTGTCAATGTTTGCACTAACCACTGAAACACCTAACTGCACTTTCTAATTGTTGTGATACACACGCACACACTGACATATACACATATATTCATATATATTCTGGTATAGCACATCAGTGCACTGTCTACACAGATTTTTACACATAAAAAAAGACACTGAAGGACCATTTTCTTCTTTTCAGGCTCTGAGGGGTGTTGGAGGGTGGGGCTTGCCACTAGACAACTCATTTAAATCAGTAATGACATGCATAAGGCTGAACCTGATCTAGATAGTGGGAGAATGTAGACTAGGAATTTTTGCACTCACCATTGAGCCACCTAACTGCACTTTCTAATTGTTGTCATACATACACACTGACTAATACATGTACACATATTGGCATATATATTATAGTATAACATAGCAGTGCACTTTGTATGCACACAGAGCATTGCCACACACACACACACACACACTAACATACACATACACTGCCTTATATGGCATTTATTAACTTATACATCTAACCCTAACTTTTACTGTATTTAGGATAAGCACTGTGTTTTTCATTAACTAATTGTACTAATCTATGGCATGACTGGGTAACTGAGGTATTGGACCAGGGAGGTGCAGTGGATGTGGTCTATCTGGACTTCTGAAAGGCTTTTGAGACCATCCCCTATATAAGGCTGATTAAAAAATTGTGCAATGTAGGGGTTGATCCTAAAATAGTTCTGTGGGTAGAGAACTGGTTGAATGGCAGGAGTCAGAGGGTTGTTGTAGACAAGGAGTACTCTGGAGAGGGAGAGGCAATGAGCAGGGTGTCACAGCGGGGCGGTGTTGGGGCCAGTCCTCTTCAATGTCTTTACTGGGGACATTGCTGAGTTACTGGAGGGGAAGGTATGCCTCTTCACAGATGATAGAAAGGTATGCAATAGGGTGGGCATGCCAGTGGGAGTTGAAAGAATGAGGGAAATACTTAAAAAACTGCATAAATTATCTGAAGAATGGCAGCTGGGATTCAAGGCAAAGAAATGCAGGATAATGCACACAGGGCAGAAGAACCCAGCAAAAAACTATGAACTAAGTTGGGAGGTACTGACAGACATAAAGCAGGAAAGGGACCTGGGAGTTATCATCTTGGAGGACCTAAGAGAAAGTAGGCAGTGCAATAAGTTGGCTGAGAAGGCTATCCAGATGCTTGGATGCATAGGGAGAGGTATCAGGAGTATAAAGAGGGCAGTCATCTTGCCCCTGTAAAAGACACTTGTGAGAGATTGCTCCTGGCATACTGCATCCAGTTCTGGAGGTCCCATCTGAGAAAGAATATAGACAGGGTGGAGGTGGTACAGTGGAGGGCAATAAAAATTGTACATGGCCTGAGGGACAAGACCTATGAGGAAAGACTAAAAGAGTTAAATATGTATTCCCTGGGGGAAAGGGGGGGACATAACAGACATACAAATATGTCACCATTATGAACAGAGTACAGGAAGGAAGCATCTTCCAAACTAAGAGACTCGTCAAGTCAAGGGGGCTCAAAATGAAGTAAGAGGGGAGAAGGCTCAGGGGAAATGTGAGAAAGCATTTTTTCTTGGAGACGGTGGTGGAAGCCTAGAAGAGCCTACCAGAGGGGGTGGTAGGGGCTTAAAGGGTCACAGAATTTAAGAAGGAGTAAAATGAATTGGGTTAACTGCATGTACTGAAAATGTTTTTCGTGTGTGATAGCATATATCATAGTAATATAGCGACTTCCTGGTAAACTTGGGTCAGATAATTATTTGTATTTATATCTGGTGAAGATTTTGATACAGCATTTACAAATGAACTCATTTTGTAGACAATTGTGTGGCCATTAACAAGTTTTAATAACATGTTTCAGTGATTTTGCAGTGTTCATATTGATATTTAGGAGCATAATGTAATATATGTTTATGCACACAGATTTTTTTGAAATTTTTTTTAAAGAAAGCAGATAAGGAAGTACATGCATTGTGGAACTGTTAAGGTAATGTGGAGACTATTCCACTCCACATTACAATAGAGGCTGGAGCCTAGAGGTACACACCCACACGGCATATATGCACCCTTTGTGAAAATAACACTCGGTATATTAAAAATGGAGATGTGAATTTCTCTGTACTATATGGGCAATAGAGAGATAGAGGCAAAACCGTGTCATTGTATCACAGTATTTTCCAGCGCGATCTCCCAGGGGGCAGTGCTCCGATTCTCAATATGCTAGCTGCACCCCCGGGAAAATGAAAATTTATGAGCAATGAGGTAGTTTTATTCTTTATTACTTTTTGGGACTTTGGGGGGGATCGGGGTGCTCGAGCCACAATCTATGTACCAGTGGCTCGAGCATCCTAGGCAGTAGATCTCCTTCAATAAGTTCACCCTAGAGAAAAGGAGGCTGAGGGGAGGACATAATGTCAATCTTCAGAATATAGTAAGGTCAAACAGGTGAAAATATGTAATTTAGTTTACTCCAGCAGGACACAAGGGTATGCCCTAAAGCTCCGAGGTAGTAAATTTAGGGATAACATCAGAAGGTACTTCTTCTCCAATGGAGTGGTGAATGTATGGGACAGCCTATCAGAAGAGACAGTGGAGCAAAGACAGTAGACATGAAGAAAGTACAGGTCTTTATGGTAAACCTGAAAACATTTCTGCTTACTAAGGCTCCACAGTGTATCCTCAGTAGTAGAGTGTGTGGGTATGAAATCCCCATTAATCAGTACATTTTTGCACAGCGTACTTGTTGATTTCCTACCTATAAGGTGAGGGACTACAGTATATACTTGAGGCAACCAGTGTCCATTCCAACCCTTAATTACTTTGTCACTATGAATTTTTTTTAAATTGTAAAACGTTTTATTTAAAAAGTGAAACATCTTCTTACTTTTTAAAATGGGGTCTGGCTAATCCAGTCTCCTCATTAGGTGAAATCTGGTCATGTAGTGTTGCTTTATTCTATGGCTCACCCTCCGCTAGAGTCAATATAACCATTCCAGGTCACAATGGTTATACTGTAGTATGATCACCCCAGGTCACAGTATAACCATTCTTGGTCAAAAAGATCACTACTCAAATGAAATGCAACCACATGACCAATCACATGTGCACCCCTCCCCCACCTCCACTTAAATACCAGACAAAGGAAAATACAACATACAAAGAAAGCACAAAGGCAAGTCCAGCAAAAAAATTAAAAATAAACTTACCTCACAATCTCTATGAGCTGTATCCAGGAGGAACAAAGCCAAAATGGCTTAAAATAGAAAATGTATCTAAAAGAGACCCCCTCCAAAAGACAAAAATCAAAGAAAATATGAAACAATTGCAGGGAAAAAGACATGAGGCTGGATTTTCAAATGGGCCCAAATGCCGCAACCGCAGGTGTGCTGAGCATATGGCGCACGGGGCTTGCAGCATTCTACCAGCCGACGAGCAGGATTTTTGATCCCATGCTCCGATTGTCAAAAGTTAGAGCAACTTTTTCTGGTCTAGCTTGCGGCAATCCCTGTACCCTTTTTAATGAAGCTTGCACCAGATGTTTAGTGCAAGCTGCCATAAATCGAGTAAAGTGTTGCAACTGCGCCCAACCCTACCAAAATCAGGAGCAGTTGTGGCAAAGGTGCTTGTCATAACTATGCCATAGAGGGTTTTATGCAGGGCTTGATGCAAGGCCTGTGTCACCCTTTAACAAGCATTTGTCAATGCCGAATGTTGCTTGCTTCTATGCGCTGTTTAGGTATTTGGAAGTCATTCGAGTGCAAATATTGAAAATTTGCGAACTTACGAGCGTGCGTAGGAACTGCGCAACGCACGCTTATAAAACAGTCATTTTTAGGAATTTTTTCACCAAATTTTCAACATAGCCATTTTAAGACCTCTGCTCATGAACAGTGTCACTGTGATTTTGTTAATGTGTCCCATACATTGAGTTTGCACACCGACTGCGCCATTGTGCGCTACATGGGTGGAAACACATTTTGGGCAGGATGTGAAAAATGACAGCTGTACTGCTCATAAGGAGGTGTGGTAAAATGGCAATGTTGAAAATCTGGAGTGAAAATATTGAAAATTTGCGAACTTACAGAGCCTGCGTAGGAACTCGCAATACAGCTAAATAAAACAGTCATTTTAGGAATTTTTCACCAAATTTTCAACATAGCCATTTAAGATCTCTGCTCATGAACAGTGTCACTGTGATTTTCTTAATTGTCCGTACATTGATTTTGCACTTGACTGTGCCATTCTGCGCTACATGGGCGAAAACACATTTTGGGTGAGATGTGAAAAATGACAGCTATACTACTCATAAGAGAAGTGTGGTAAAATGGCAATTTTGAAAATCTGGAGTAAAAATATTGAAATTTCACGAACTTACAAGCCTGCGTAGGAACTGCATAACCTACGCTAAATAAAACAGTACTTTTTGGAATTTTGGCACCAAATTTTCAACATGGGGTTTTAGGACACCTTCTCATGAATGATATCACTGTCATGGCGGTATTCAGGCCCAAGGGTGATTTCGCAGTCACTGCGAAATCACCCTTGACCATCCATGACAGTGACATCATTCATGAGAAGGGATCCCAAAACCCATGTTAATTGGTGCAAAATCAAAAATGCCTGAGATATGCAACAAAGTTGAAACCCCCATCTAGCCCATTATACAGCTTACGGCATTTCCTCAGTTAGCAGTCGGCTTTGAAGAGTGCAGAGCGTGTTCCAGTCCACGAAGATAGTGCGGAGTCAGAGGTAAGTATGGGGTGAGGGCGTGGGAGGCTGGGTGCGCGGTGGGTGAGTCGCGGAAGGGTTGTGGGAGGGGTGGAGGCGGCGCCTGGGACGTTTTACGTTTTCAGGTAAAAAATAAAAAAAGACACGTGGGACCGTTTGCCACGCTGGGGTGGACTCCCAGCATGGCACAAGGGCGTTAGGCGTTCAGCCGATGGGGATTAGGCACCCCGTCAGCCAAAGGACTCATTGCCACACTGGGGTGGGCTCCCGAGTGTGGCACCTACAACTGGGGAGAGACACAGCTCAGTCGGCGGGGATTGGGCACCCCGTTGGCTACACAATAGGTGGGGCGCGCGACACCTGCATGTGGGGAGCTACGCTTTATCTCTGCTTCACTGAAGCTTAGCTCCCCCTTTCAACTGTATGCCACTGCATTTTGGAATGTGTCATAGACAGCTCCAAAATGCATTGGCTTACAGGGGCCGCGCCTGCCAGCTCACTGACTGAATTGGAGGAGGAGGTGACACACCTCCGAAATCTCCGATGATGGCACTATGTTTCTTGCACATGCGTGCAAGCAACATAAAAATTGGGCCCATAGCATTTACTTCCCTGTTCCAGCGAGCTATAACATTAAGGAACAAAGCCAGAAAAGTCTTAACTGCAGAATATACCTGAAAGGCCTCCAGTCCCCAGAAACACAAAAAGCAACACCCAAAACATTTTGCAAAATCATGTACCAAGGAATACATTAGAAATACAGAAAGTTAAAATTTAAAAAACACAGAACATATTGCAAACAAAAGAAAAGAGCTGTAAAAAACAAACAAATAATAAGCAAATGATGACAAAAAAAATGCTTTCTCGGGGGAGGGGGTTAGATGCGGATGTGAGAGCTCTGCTGTAATGGCTCTGTAAGCTCCTCCTGGTATGTGGGTGCATTCCTCAGCTGCCTGACGCTTAATACCACCTTTGTTATGGTTATACCAGCCCTGGAAGCCAAAAACCTTGTGCTTCTAAAGAAAGCCAGGAAAAGCACTTTTAAAGTTTGGCACTATTATGACACTGAAAAAGCCTGCCAAGCTGCCCCAGAATATCAACCCTATCACATTAATAGCAAACTTGATTAAGCAGCTGGTGATCCAAACTAGCTGCTGTCAGCCACGAGCATGAAAATGAAGCAGCAGAGTCTTGAGAAAGATTCACAGAGCCCCATTACCTATACACCACCAACTCTGAATCCCAGACAAAAATCAACAGCAGCAGACTCCTGGTAGTAGCCTTTCACCTCTAAAATGCTTGTTATCTGCATCTGTTTTTACAAAAAAAACTATGGCTCTGCAAGCAGCAAAACAGGACAAACCCCAGCCACCTGAAGCAGAGCTGGCCCAGCAGCTTCCCATTAATTCCTCTTCAGGGACACATACCGCAATGGAAATGCCAGTTCTGTCCAGTGCATCTCTACTTCCATTACCACCACGGAATTCCGAATTGGAGGTGAGATGAGTTAGAACGTGGAAAGAGAACCACCATACTCCAGGAGGTAGAAAAGGACCCCAAATCCAAATCAGCAGCAGTCAAAGAGCATTGACCTGGAGAACAAGGTATTTGCTAAGAACGTTACTGTGACAAATATTCAGCCTTTGTTCCACTCTACTAGAACAGCAGGGGCAGAAGTGATAACAAGTTTTACAACCCCAACAAACTTGACGGGGAAGAATAAAGCTCATGGGGTGGAGGGTACCGTAGAAAGTATGACATTTACAGAAAGCCAAAATGTAGAGGCAAATAAGAATTATTCAGCAGCTTTTGTGCCTCACAAAAATAGTGCAGAATTAACCCTGCAATAGTCTAGGAAAAGTGATTCAACTAATATTAATACTGTCAAATTTCCAGATGTGAACAACATGACACAAACTGCCCAAAACAGTCATACCCTTAACAAACAAATTTGGGGTTCCACTCTTACGATTTCAATTGTGGATTCTTAAAACTCAGATTCTTCTGACGTCTCCAATGTGGGGGAAAGGGAAGATGCCCCCCCGGGCAAAACAAATAATCACTCAGTTGGCAAATCAATCTGAAAAAATAAACAAGTTGCAAGTGGTGGAAGCTAAGATCGATTTTTTTTTTCAAGATACAATTATTAATTTATTGGCTGAAAACCAACAGTTGAGAATGGACTTAATGTCAGCACAGCAAATAATCTCTTCTTTGGAGGATGAGGTCATCCCGACTAAAAGGCAACTTAATGATTTGGAACAATCAATGAAGGACTTTAAAACTAAGTTGTTGGACTTTGAATCCAGAGCTAGATAGACAAATATAAGGATCCAGGGTGTCCCAGAGGCATGGGACAAGGAAAGGCCCTTGTCGGAATCAGCTAAACAAATAATGGCAGCCTACTTGGATACAGATACAGCCACTATCCAGGTGGAATGCGACAGAATCCACAGAGTCTTTAGGCCTGATATGAACCCACAGGGCCATCCTAGGCCTATTGTTGCTAATTTTGTTGTTGTTGTTGTTGTTGTTCAGAAGACAAAGAGCAATTAATGGCAGCTGCTGCTTACAAAAAAAAGAGGTTGTTTCTTATGGGGGCAACCTTAAGAATGTTCAATGATTTGCCACCAGATTTACTCTATGAAAGGAGAACATTTGACCATTTGAGAAATAGACTAAGGGCCAGAGGACTGAAGGTTACAGCGATCTACCCTGCTAAAATGAAGGTGGTGCTAAATTGAATAAGGCTTATGACTCTCCTGCTGAGGCAAAAAAAGATCTGCTCTCCTGCTGAGGCAGAGAAAGATCTGAAAACTAAGCTGGGGAACAAATTTTAATACTTTGAACTTACTTCAGGGTCAAAATGTTGGCCTTCTTGTAATAGAAGAGATTTGTCTAGAAGCTATTCAGATAATTTTCCCTATGAGGAGGACTCATAAAAACTCGTCGGTTTCCTTTCTGGAAGCTTATTAAATCTGGAATATATGGATTTGGCTATGTATCAGTTGTGGGACAGGTGAACTTGATATACTTTTGGGGTGGGTTTGGGGCAAGGAATAACACATTTTTTACTGTAAGTTGCACCCTCTTTAGGGAAATAAGCCAGCCTTGTGTACGTTATGTCATACAGATCGAAGCTCAGTATTGCTTCACACTGTTTCTGTGTTAACACCATGACCCACAGACTCTGATCTAATAATAATAATATCAATAATAATAAACTTTATTTGTAAAACACCTTTCCAGGAGATCAAGGCGCCTAACATAAACTATAAAAACACATACAAAAAATAACACCTTTTAAACATTCCATAAAATCCAATTAAAATAAGTTATTCTCACAATGTAATTTCCTACAGCAGCATAACATTAATAACTAAAGACTATCAGCTGGCACTGTCAGGGAAAGCTAACCTAAATAAATAGGTCTTGAGGGCTAACTTAAAACTTTGGAAGGTCAGGCACTCCCTCACCCGACGAGGTAGAGAATTCCACAGGGTAGGGGCAACATAAGAAAAGGAACGAGCCCCAGATGTCTTCAATTATACAATGAGGTATGAAAATCCTGCAACCTCATTGGTCAAAACATATCACATGACCGTGTTAAATCCTCCAGTATACCTACTGTAAAAGTTTTATAGCACTATAAAAACCAAAAAACAAGTTGAACATTGTATAATAGCAATATACCATGACAGGGAATGGGTATATGGGTGGATTTACCACTTCTGGTGTGGTTAAGTCACTCGGCTGCACCTCGTGACCGAACCACACCAGGCGTGGTAAATCCACCAATATACCCACTCCCTGTCATGGTATATTGCTTAAACGCAACCTGGAAATCTCTAGCAATCCCTCATTGGTGGATTGAAGTGGTTGGGAGGGGCAGTAAGAGCAAAGGAGATCTTTCAGGTAGCTGGGTCCTTGTTCATGTAGGGCTTTATAGGTCAGCAAACCATCCTTAAAGGTGATCTGCCATTGTACAGGCAGCCAGTGCAGTCCACAGAGCACAGGTGTCATGTGATTGGTCCTGGAAGTACCAGTCACAAGCCTGGCCACCACATTCTGCACAAGCTGCAAGCGGCAGATATCAACCCCCAGTAGCCCTAGGTACAGGGCATTGCAATAGTCAAGGCGGGTGGTCACAAAGGTTTGGACCAAGGTAGGAAGATCATCGGGAGGAACCAGGTGCTTCACACGGGCGATATTCCTCAGATAAAAAAATAAAGTCTTGACAACCACGGACACCTGAGATTTTAGGGTCACCTCATTGTCAAAAATAATGCCCAGGTTATGCACCTGATGCGAAGCAGCCAGCTGAGCATCCCCGAGCCAAAGCCCAGATGGCTGTTCAGCCAACATACCTGCCGCCCAGCGATCTGGATCTACCACCAACACCTCAGCCTTATCTGGATTAAGCCTCAGCCAGCTGGTACTCATCCAGTCCTGAATCTCAGAGAGACAGTTGTTAAATACCGAGATTGCATCCTCCTGAAAGGACAGGTACAGCTGAGTATCATTTGCATAGCAGTGAAAACTCAAGCCATACCACCTAACAATATCTCCCAATGGCAGCATATACACTGCGAACAACATGGGTGCCAAAATGGAACCCTGTGGAACCCCACAGGAAGGGGGGAGAGCATCAGAGGAATAAATCTCAGTGACCACTCTCTGAGTGCTACTCTGGAGGAAAGATCTAAACCATCTGAGGACCATGCCAGATAGTCCACAGATGAACTGCAGGTGCTCCAATAGAACACCATGGTCCACAGTGTCGAATGCCACACAGAGATCAAGGAGGACCAAGATGAAATGAGTTCTCCGATCTCTCACTATTATGAGATCATTTAGCACCCGGACAAGAGCCATCTCGGTAACTATGTTTCTTCCTAAATCCGGACTGGGGAGAATCATAGACATCATGGGTGGTTAGATGGTCATCCAGCTGCAGCACAACCACCTTCTCAATAACCTTATCCATAAAAGGCAGGTTATAGGCAGGTCTGTAGTTAGCAGGACAATCCAGGTCTAGGGAGGGATTTTTCAGAAACGGTCACATGAGCACCTCCTTTAGGGGATTGGGAAAGATCCCCCTCTCCAATGAACTCCAGACTATCCTTGCAAAGACTGGGCTGATCTCATCTACGCAACCCACTAGGAGTCGCATGGGGCCTGGATCCAAACTACAGCTGGTTGGCCGCAAAGTCTGGATGACCCTCACAATGTCAATGAATTCCAGCCAGCTAAAGTCCATCCAAATAAACCGGGCACTTGCAACCTCCTGCCGACTACCAAATCACCCCATAGAGGTGGTCTGGCTCATCTCAGACCTGATGGCAACAACCTTATCTGAAACAAATTGAGCAAACTCATCACATTTCTCTTGTGAAAAAGCTCCAACAGACTGGAGACAGATTGGATTGCACAATTTGTCCACAGTCTGGAAGAGCTGAGCTGGTCGATTTTGTGCAGCTGCAATCTCCCTTGACAGGGAATTCTGCCTTCTTATGGGTAATTGTCGATTGATAGGTTGTATAATGTTCCATCAATCTAAGCCTGTCACCCCATAGGCCTGATTTTCACCAGGCCCTCTCCAACCTTCACCCCACTCTCTTTAACTCCTTCAAGGTCCCATCAACCCGTGGAGACTTTGGATGGAATGTGAGAGGGCAAACAACAACAGGAGCAATAGAATCCAGGACCTCCGTTACTGTCATATAATAGGCAAGCACCAGGTCCCCTGGATCCATGCACTCCCTCTGCATGCTCAATAGATTCAGCACCCCCATTAGGTCATTTGGGGTCACACCCCACAAAGGACGGTACTGGAACATCTCCATAGGGGCAGGCCTATTGCGGGAAGCCAAAAAAATGAACCCTATGGTGTGATGGTCAGACCATCCAACTGGTTCCACCACCAAGTTGGAGATCTCCATCCCCAGGAGGAACACCAGGTCCAATGAATGACCTCTAATGTGGGTTGCAGAGGTAACAACCTGTATGAAGCCCAACAAAGTCATTAGCTGGTGGATGTCACAACCAAATGGCAAGAGTTCATCATCGACGCAGGCATTGAAATCTCCAAGAATCAGCCATCCGGGGGACCCCAATACCACATCGACAATGAAGTCTGCAACTCCTGCAGGAATTCTTTCCTATCTCCAGGTGGATGGTAGATGAAGAGTATCCTGCGTCCCCACACCTGCACTCACAATACACTCAAAGGGTCTGGTGGAATCCACTGGCACCTCCACAAGGCCCAGTTCTGATTTAAAACAGATGGCTACACTCCCACCCCTATGATCCATTCTTGGACAGTATATCACCATGTACCCAGCTGAAATGGCAGAGATCAGTACTGGGCCAGCATTCTCATCCAGCCAGGCCTCAGTGATGCACACCAGGTCAGATGTTCCAACAAGATCTGCTGTAATAGCAGTCTTGTTTCGAATGGACCTGGCATTGCATAACACCGTCTGAGTAGGATGAGCAGTCAAGGAAGACTGTGCCACCTGCCTGCATTCAACAGAACCCTTGGATATGAGAATCAGACAGGGAGGATCCCTATTCTGATCCCATTTCACCCCAGGACATATCTTTGTCCCCACTACTTCTATCCGAATGCTCCTCTCTATTCCCGCCCGGGCCCAGCTCCCCTCCTTCTCCTTCTCTTAAACTGTCCCCAAGGCACAGCATCTACTATATGCCTCAGCTGACAAAGGGGGACAGTCAAAGGGGCAAAAGTCCCTGAGTCTGAAGGGGGAATAGTGCCTGACCATCTTACTACCCTCCCAACACATTTCACATAGCAGATACAGTAACACAATCAATCAAAATCACACACACACTCGAACAATATTCCAGAGCTATAACCACTCACCCACGCAATCCTTACACCATCAAAAAACAACAAATAACCATTGACACTCACAATTGTCAAACACATTTTTTTTAAACTTGCCCAGTTCCCACGGCTTTCGGGGGAGGCCTCGTACCTCCTCCTACTCCGTCCGCCAGGGCACTCACCGAGGCGACCTTGCCCCAGTTTCATTTTTGCTCATGAGGGCCAGGGTGTATTGCCATTTTTCCCCATATTTTTCTCCCCTTTCCTCCTGGGCTGCTGGTGTGAAGGACGTGAGTCCAGACTGGCAATGTGCTGATGCACACCGTCCACCAAGCGCCTAACAGTGACCCTCCTCCCTGACTCCGCTGAATGGAGCTGCCAGAGCCCTTGAGAGCCCGTGCTTCCACTGGCCCTCTAGGGATGTCGGGGGCTTGAAGCACCCCTGCTATCCCTCCCCAGAGGGAGGAGAGCATCTGTGGGGACACTCAGTCCTCCTTTGCCCCACCAACCCCCGGCGATCCGAGTCCATTCCCCAACCCAGGTCGCTGGCATAATGTTAGGTGCAGCATCCAGCACCTCAACCCTCAGCGCCACTGGGCCGGCCTCAAACACATTTTTAAATACTCTCTAACAACACAACAACACACCATACATCAAAAATAATCAATACTCAGAAAAGACAATTCTAATCCCCACTACCCACAATTAACAATATAAGATGACATATGTTTATAGCAGCATCAACACAATCAAATCTGAAATTGAAAGGAATATATTTGGATCAAACCCAGTCCACAAATAGTTTTTAAAGAATAGACCTTGGAGATCTCACCTTCTTGGGTTGATAAATGTCCATATCTAGTCTTTTAGGACTCTCACTCCACAAAAGTTTAAGAATTCAGTTACTTATAAGCCAACAAAACTTAGCAGCTGAACCTAGGAGCTCCCACCTCCTAGGGCTTAGTCTCCAGTTCTTTAAGGACTCTTGCTCCATAAAGTTCTGAGAGTAGATTTTAGCAATGCCCCACATTAGAAATTAACTGATTTATTACTTTTTTGATTTTGACACAAACACCAACTACAGTTACTTGCAGAATGTTAAAGAGGGTTTACCAGATTACAAAGTCTGTGGTGAGTCCAAATCCTGCAGAGTATTCCATTGGAGCATTCAAACCTGACCCTTATTTTACCCCACAGAGCCCAATGGGTCAAACTGAGTCTCCGGCGGTCCTGATGAAAGCCAAGAGCACGGAGGTACTGTAACTCATTGGCTTGACCCCGCATAATCACCAAACCAATGACCAGTAGATTTCCCCTGCAGAGCTCTTTAACCACTTCAAACAGAGGAAGACCCCCCCAGAACCCAGCCCTATCTCCAGACCTGACCTTGGATGGAAGGTGAGAGGGCAAACTGCTGTCGCAGCTGCCCACCGACTGCCGCACAATGGAATGGAGCAATGCCACTGCAGCTGCCCTCCAGCAGCTACACTACAGAGCACAACTCGGTTCAAGGGCCAGAACCAGGAAGGAGATCCCCAAACCACTCCAACCAAAAGAGCTTGTGACCCAGTCTTCTTTCTTGATCTCCAGTCCTCTGTCTTCGGTTTCCAGCTGCAGGCTGCAACCTCCAGATTCAGTCCAAAGAACTCTGCTAACAAGACTCTTCCCTGGTTCCCTCATGTAAGCAAGTAGCAGTTCAAAACTGATAATAGTTCTATACAGTAGGCAGGTGGGCAAGTAATCAGACAGAAAGAAACTATAAGCAGAAGACTTCTACTTATACTTGGGATTTCACTGATTTCAGTCAGCTCCAAACACTGGGTTCAGTCCAAAAAACTGGTGGTAGCAGATAGCAAACAAACAGTTTGAACAACAAAATAATACAATTACTACTACTGTCGCTACTGACTGATGCTAAATTACTAATTTACTTTACAAATGCTAACTAAAATAAAATAAAACAAGTAAAAACAAATTAAAACGCTACTCTTGCTTTGTTCTGGCTCTGCTCTCACGACAGTCAGCTCAGCATGGCCACTATCTTTGAGGGTCCTTGAAGGGTTAAAGAACCTGTGATGGCAGGGTTGCAACTGTGTTTTATTTACATTTTGCCTAGGCTGTGTTGCTTCCTTTGGGGCAGATACTGCTACCTTTATGTGGCATCTCGCGGCCTGTCCTGGGGTCATGATGAGTTCTGGAGGGGCCAGTTTACTAATAGTTTCCCCATCACAGCTTAGGATCTGTTTTCCTATTGTTATGCATGTGTGGTTCTCTGTTGTTGAGCTAGTATCATAGGAAGGAATCATACATGTTGGGGCCTGCTTACTTTCTTTAGTCCCTGCCTCAGATTTCAGGCCATTAATTAATTTTATTCCCACTCTGTAGAATCTATACCTACGTGCAGTGGATGGAAAGTGGAGGAGGAAACACAGGGAGCATTAAATGGGGGTGTTGGAACAGCCCATTTGGGCTGTATCTCTTTTGGTATAGATTACCCTGTGTTGTCTTTTTGGGAGAGGAGGTAAGGGGGGGAGGGATGCAGGTGGAAGGTGGATCTTCTGGATGACATGAGGGTAGCATGAGTACAGTAGCTTGATAATTCTTATAAGAAACCTTGGACTACTCATCCCTGTAGTAGCTTTAAAAGGCTTGGGATTTTGTTGGTAGATTATTGGGGAAAGGGGGGGAAGGAGGGATGGCCTACCCTGGAGACAGGCTAGTATGGTATAGTATGGTATGGTATGCAATTCTAATTTAGTAAGAAGGTTGATATATTTATGCATATCTCCTTGTACATGCAATAAAGGATGAGGAAAAAAAAAGAAAAAAATGCTTTCTTGATGTATTTTTCTTACTATCTCACAGATTTCTCTGAGACAGTACCTGAGCATGTGGACCACTATAGATTGATATACGGTATTATAAACAACTGAGAACTATGAACAGAAGTGTTTTAAACCACTAAAAATAGATTCCCAGAACATGTTGGCTGCCCCATCATGGCTGAAAACGGGATTAAAGAAGTGGAATACTTTTAAATTAGTACCTGTTTGTGCAACATACTTCTTAATACCTGCTTATGAAACTGGGGAGGAAGACTTGAAAGATCTACAGTCCTTTCGGACCCTAAGGCCCAGTCCACACTGTAGTGGTTTAAAAATGGCTTTTAAAAACATGTCACTAACACTGTTAAAGCATGTTTGTTGGAGCGTGCAGACTGTGCACTGAAACTGTATTACTCCTAGTGAGTTCCCAGGCATCACTGTAGTACAAGGGCAAAGCACTATGGGTACTGTCATGCATGCCAGAATACTCACGATGAAGCAAGAAGCAGAAAATTTGAAAAATGTCAGCATTTGTACAAAAAGCACATTGTGATCTCAGCACTGTGCTCATAGAAATTTTACTCATATCCATATCATATAACACAATCTGGATGGTATACCTCTACATATTGCTGCTAACATGAGTTAGCAGCAATATGTAGAGGTATACCATCCAGACTGCGTCAGAATAGAAGCGCACTGAAATGTGTGCTGAAAAAATAGCATGAGTGAAAACATCTATATGGATGTAACAGTGTCAGTATGTTTTAGCACTGTACATGTAGCCATGTAGCTGTTTTCAGTGATGATAATAAGTACTTTAGGTCTGCGAGTGTGTGCTGCCTAACCATGCCAGCAGCATAGCATAGAGGTTGGAGTCACAAACTATGAATGGGCTTGTTGTATCCAGCAGACCTGGGTTCAGTTCTGAAAGAGGCTTTTTTTTCTTTGGCCGTCATGTACCCCAGTTGTGTCCCCACTCCACCAGCAAGTTGCACACTTCACAACCCAACCAGAAATGCATGGCAGTCCCAACCTGCAAACAGGTCCAACCCCCAAACCAGCAGCATACAAAGTCAAGTATTTACAGAACTGTGCTAGCCATTGAACCAAGCAGTCTGTCTGATTTGAAAGCTGTGTTGTGCCAACGTTTAGCAAGGCACAGACTGGCAATTCTAATTTTGAACCCTGACTAGCAAATGTTACTGAAGAAACAAAGTTTAACAGGTGCAGACTAGGCGGGCATACTCTAAGCTAAAAAATAACAACTATATTATACTATTATAGCTCACTATAAACCCATATCTATCACCAAGAACACCAAAGCAGTTTCACAAACTTCACTATAACTAAAAGTGCAAACATTTAAAAAAACAGTAGAAACTAGGTAACAAAACGCTGCAGACAATTCAGAAGCTCATAGACAAGTGCTCAAAATGGTGGCCATCTTCCAATCAGTCCACTTGTTATCTCATCTACAGCCTATGGTTTCAGGATCCTTTTGACCAGCCAGGATGTAGGCCATTCCCCAGTTATTATGCCATGATTTCTTGTCTGTCATGTGCTAATTCTTACTTAATGGACTTGAGGATATGGTATAGTTATTGTTTAGCAAATTAAAGAGATTACTATACTTCTAAAATGAAAATAAAAAGCTTGAGGTGGCAAAGATCAATTAGCCACCTCTTGGCCTGGTGGCTACCTTTTTGTTTTGGGATGGTAATCTGTGGCCTTTTTTAAAGCACATCCTGTGTCTTTCATTATTTAAGTCGGTGTCCTTGACTGAATGCAAATCAAAGGGGTGAACTGTCACTGTGACTAGAAATCTGTCCCTTGTAATGCTGATATATGATACCATCTGCTAAAGATGCATTAGCAGACATTGTGGGTATGAAGCCAAAAGACAAAACAATGACATACTAAATTCTGTACTTAGCAAATCAGTTATAATGTAATTTGTTATATTAAAAAACATTAAGATATAGCATCTAAATAGTTTTTTAGATTACTCCCATAGTTTCTAACCAACTTCATTACAAATTGTGATTTAAAATGATAACATCTGAGAAGATTAGACAATATTTCTGTAGGGGAGAAGTGAGTGACTCCAGCTTTTTAACATGATACAACATTAAGATATAGTACCTAACAAGTTCATTTCAAACCATGATTTAAAATTATAATGACACATCTGAGAAGATGAGAGGAGTTTTTTTGGGGGAGGAGGGGGGACAAAGTGAGCAACACCAGCTTTTTAGCAAAGGACAACCTCTGCACATATGTTCATATCTTACTCCTGCTTGGACAGCTGTTACGCATTATAAAAACAAGTCACACTAGACTTTGTGCAGCAAATCTAAATTCCCTGATATAGGGCCTCTGTAACTTCCCTAAAGCAAACACACATTTTGTGTTTCCACAGAGACCACCAACGTGCCAAGCAATGTATTGCATAGTAGTGCAATATCTCTACAGCTCCCCTTTAACTACTGTATTTATAATGGGAGTAATCTCCCTGAAGCATAAAGCAATCTGTCTTTTGTCACTCAGTGCTCTACAGCTATAAAAAGGCAGTCTCATGAGCTGTGTCTGATTATCTAATGGTAATTGTGCTCTAGCAGTATGGACCGTTATTGCATTTTTGAAATGAGGAAGCGTTTTCCCTTTATGGATAGGGAAATTTGCAAATTATTATAGGCCTGCTTATGAAGCAGACAGATATTGCATAAAAGAAATTTAAACAGCTTTTGGAATTATACTTTCCAGCTAAGTAATTTTAAGCTCAGCAACATACAGTACTAGCTGTTTAAAGCAAAAGAAGAGAATGCTTGCATTCGCTTCTCACTGTACTAAGATTCCAAAAGTGTAACCCTAATTATTTTGTAACACTTTCTCAGGCAATGTCTGAGAAAGTGCAAGAAGAGTAGGGAAGTGAAGAGTAGTGAGATGTGTGCTACACAGTTATGCTATCCTGACCTTATGCGTAACTGCTCTTAGCATGTAAATAACTGTTCTAAGTTGATAATCATTCTTCTTTCACATTTCCTCTTGATCCCTTCCACTCTTTCCCCTCACCCTCTATGGCTTTCCCCCTATCTCCCCTCCCCCCTGTTATATCTCCTGAGCTCCCTTGCTCACTTTAAAATGCTTCACCCCATACCTTCTCCCCTCTAATGAGGCCCCCGGGCTGATGCCATCCCTTACCTTGTTGATTATTAGATATTAGGCTGAGTCTGCTCTGATTTTCCTGTAAAAGGTTGTTTCATAAGACCCCACCCCCCTGTAATATGACCCTTTGAATTCCAGGTTTTAATCAAATACGCACCTTGGCATACATTGTACAATGCCACATGTATTGTAATTATATACTGTTGTAATCTTTTGTATAATTCCTTGTTGTGTTTGTTCTTCGTCTCATACTTTCCAATATGTATTGTTCGTCTGACGTGGGACCTATGAAATTAACTTGTTCTCAAAGATGTTATCCGCAATTTCAATAAATAAATAAATAAAAGCATTATATGTGGATTTATGAACATGAAAATGCTGTAGATTAACATTAAATAGATTGCGGTAGTACCACAAATCAGAAAATATTTAGAGCCTGATCCATAAAGTGGTCTGGGATAAGCTTGCTTTGTGCATATCCTGGTCACAAGACTCAACACCATGAAACTAGTCTACACCAGATAGCAGCTCCCAACCACCACACTCCATGTGTGCAAAGTTTTATGTAGAAGCAGGGGGCAATGTGTGGGGCAGAGCTGTGTGAGATGCCTGGCATCCACTCAGTTGTCCATGTCAACTTGTCACTGGATCCCCCATTCCACAAGAAGCAGGGGATCATTAGGTATGGCAGTTCTCCAAGGACAGGATAGGAGCTTAATTTTCTTTAACTGAAAGCTTGGCTTTAGAGCAGTATCAATAGGTTACCATGATATGGATTTCATTTATTGATATTTGTAACATTTGTAAGATTATATACCGGGGGCGCTAATGAGCAGCTAGCTGAACGGACGTGAATCTCCGCACTGCTCCCTCTTCACAGCTTTTAGAAATAAAAATAAAAGTTAAAAGTGCCCGAGAGTACAGAAAACACACATCCTATGGTGCATGAACTTGTGATGGATGACTATTTAACATCGGGAGCCTCAAAGAACCAGAGGACTGCAGCAAAAAACGCAAAGAAAGGGGATGGTGGTGGCCTGGTTTCATTGTCGGCGGAGGAGGTGGCAGCCTTGGGGAGAGAGGTTACGGGGCAGGTAATTGCAGCGTTGGAGCCCCGTTTAATTAAACTTGAAGGAAAGTTGGATTTAAAACTCCAGGAAATACAGGAGTAACAGGTGGTGCAAGCAGGCAGACTGTCGGAGATGGAGGAGAGACTCTCGCATGTGGAAGACGAACTGCTGGCAACCCCTGGGCAGGTTGTGGCCCTCCAAAAAGAGCTGAACGAATTAAAAGAAGCCTTCGATTACCAGGAAAACTACCATAGGTGACTGAATCTAAGGCTGAGAGGGTTGCCAGAGGGTATGGAAGGGAAAAGTGTGTTGGATTTCTGTGCACAAGTGCTGCCTGGCTTGCTGGGCTTCCAGCCCGTGAAAGGAAAGTTCAAGCTTGAGAGGGCCCATCTGGCCGTGATGCCCAAGCCCCGGAAAGATCAGCCGACGAGGCAAATAATATTTAGGTTCCACCATTTCCAGGACAGAGAACTAGTGCTGAAGGCTTTTCGAGAGAAGGGGAGGGTGGAGTACGAGGGCCACCGTCTTTATATGTTGAAGGATTATTCAGCCAGACTTCTAAAGAGAAGGAAATCATTCAATAACTCTATGCAGCAACTGCGTGACCTGTAGATCAAGAATTTCTTGGTGTACCCGGCCACCTTAAAAATAAAACATGAGGGGGCCATGTACTCCTTTTGGGAAGTGGAAAAAGCAGAGGAGTTTGTGAAGAATCTAAGGCAAAAGCTGCTTTAAGGATTAATCCAAGAACTGAGTAATGGAGTTGGGAACTCTGTATTGGGACTTAAGTAAAGGAAGAGAGACAGTACTTGCAGTTAATTGTTCGTTTGTGTTTCGATCTGCAGTTTTGTTGTTCAAGCTTGTGCTGGAGGGGAAAGAGTGATTTTTGGAAAGACTGAGTTACCACTGCTTGTGGAAATGGCTTTGGGTATTGGAACTTGATAAGAATGGCGGATTGCCCAGAGGATGGTGGAGAGAACTGAAGGGGACATGTGTCGTGGCTGCCTGAAGTGCCATTGCGGGATGAGAGCCAGCATTACGTGGCAGAAATACCCGGATGTGAAGGAGAAGGCCCAAAACGCTCGAGAAGAGAGAGGCTGACTGGAAAAATGTCTGGATGCAGGTAGGAGGGCAGGCGGGGAGAGGGGCTCGGCGCATTGGTTTCTAAGTGTGGCCGAATCTCCCTGCTTGTCCTTACTGATAGCCCCAACCAGTTTTTTTGGGTTCCTGACGCTTAATCAAAGGGAAATATTATGGGGAGGGACAAAGGAAGGAAGGGCTTTAAGCTGGACAAGATGGGGCTATAAGGAGGCCTGCAGTTGGGGGGGGACTGGTGAGGAGCGAGAGGAAAGGAAATGCTGGAGGTACTGGCAAGGAAGGGGGATAGTTAAAAGGGTGAAGGTGCAGGGCAAGGGACACAAAGTTAAAATGGCTGTGGGGGGAGAGCATGGGAGTGTCTTTTTCAGTATCTGGGGATGAGGCAGACACTCGAGTTGGGGAGACTGATAATGTCTAAGGAAAGGGGGGCTATACAAGGGGAAGGAAAGGGTCTGTTTGGATGGGGGTGTTTCTAAAGGGACAAAGGAGGGGCGGGAGTGCAGGAATGGAAAGAAAGAAAACAAGGAACGGAGGGAGCTGTGGGAGGAGGAAGGGGAAGTGGGTCAGACTGGGGATAGAGGGAAAGGAGCAAGCAGGAAGAAGGTTAAGGGTAGGAGGTATGGTAGGGGATGGGGGGAGATAACGGGTAAGGGAGGAAAGGGAAGTAGGGGGACACATGTACAAAGTTATATGTTTGAATTGTTGAGTTTGTGTGTTTTGTTATTGATGGTTTTTTTTTATGAACAAAGTTCAACTATTGAAATTGGGTATACGAAACTATCATGCTACGGGCTGAAATGTGAAGGTGAAAGGGGAAGAATTAATATTTGTGAATGTCAGTTAACAAAAGTGTTAATGTAATTACTTGGAATGTTCGAGGTATTACAAATCCAGTAAAGAGGTCTATGTTGCTGACAGCCCTTAAAAGAGGAGGAGCCCAAATAGCTCTACTACAAGAAATGCACCTAACATAAGCCAAGCACACCAAACTGGCTCGAGGGTGGGTGGGGAGGTGTTATGCAGCTTCTGCCTCGGTGTGTAAAAGAGGGGTAGCCATATTGATACATAAAGGCCTGAATTTGGAGGTGCAGAGGGTAATTAGGGACACTAAGGAGGGGAGATTTATTTTCATCTTGGGATCCCTGGATGGGGAGCAGATTACCTTAGGATCAGTGGATGCCCCGGCGGTACATGACTACCAATTCTATGCCTCTTTGCTGGATTTACTGGTCCGGGAGCAATTCCCAGGGTTAATAATTGTGGGGTCGGGACTTGATTTGGGCTATGGACTCAAAAATGGACCATTCTGAAGGGAAAGGGAGAATGTCAGGGGGGATGCAACAATGGCAAGAGGGAATGGCAGAGCTGGAACTGGTGGATGTCTGGCGAATGGCAAACCCGGGAGTGAGGGAATATACATTTTCTTCGAATCCCCACAAAACATGGACGCGGATAGATTACATTTATACCATGAGGGAATGGTATGCGTGGATGTGGGAGACACGGCACAGCCCCATACACATTTTGGACCACGCAATGGTGGTAATGAAAATACAAGGGAGAGAGAGACAGGGAACTCCCTCCACATGGAAATTCCCCACTTATATGGCTCAGAATGAGGAATTTAGAAAGCATCTGGGGGACAGTTGAGATTTGTTTATGGCAACAAATGATAAAGAAGGGATCTCGAACAACATACTCTGGGAAACGGGTAAGGTGTTTATGAGGGGAGCAATTACTGAATATGTATCTCACATAAAGAAGAAATGATGTGCACAGAGAAGGTAGCTGGAAAGTAAATTAAAGGAGCTAGAAAGGAGGGTGGCTTGAGGTGAAAGGGGGGAGGCTGTCCGAATGCTGGACATGGTAAGGGAGGCTCTAAATGCACATTTGAGATCAGAAGCAGGGAGAGCTGGCCTATTTAACAAAAGATACATATTTGAATGGGGAAATAAACCAGGGCCATTGGTGGTTAATCTTATGAAGGGACATAGGAGGATGAATAGAATTTTGGGGGCTAGAGATGATAAGGGTATCCTGCAGAGTAAAGATAAGGAGATGCAGAAAGCCTTTTGGGCCTTTTTTCAAAAATTATATCAGGCAGGGGATATGGGAACAAAAGAAAAGATGCTAAAATTCCTAGAGAGAATGAAAGTTCTGAAAGTCATGCAGATGCAGAGGGAAAAGTTGGGGAAACCAATAACGGAGGGGGAAGTGATGAAAGCTATCCAAAAGTTGCAGAAGGGGAAAGCTAGTGGATCGGATGGGTATCCAGTGGAGTACTATAATTTGAAGGGGGCCCGAGTTGCACAGGTGCTGTGTAGAGTGTTCTAGCAGAGGGGGGAGATGGAGGAGGTTAGCTTTCTGGATACGTGTTATGATGCTATTATATGCCTCATACCAAAGGAGGAGAAGGATCCGAAACTATGCGCCTCGAATCGACAGATATCACTGTTAAATTGTGATTTGAAGATAATGGCTAAAGTTTTGGCCAGCAGATTGGAGGAGACTATCCCGGGGGTGGTTCACCTGGACCAAACGGAGTTTATTAAAGGAAGGAAGTCGTATCATAATATGAGGCGGCTGCTTAATATACCTCGGAGAGCGAATAGGAGAAAGAAAGATATAGGGGTCCTCTCAATGGACGTGGGAAAAAGCATTTGACAGAGTGGAATGGAATTACTTGTTTGAAATATTGGGGAGGTTTGGTCTGGGTGAACCGTTCCTGGGATAGATAAAGGCGATGTATAAAAGGCCCAGGACGCAGGTGGTAGTAAATGGCAGTAGGTCAGAGAGTTTCAATCTGGAGAGAGGTACGAGGCAGGGCTGCCCGCTCTCCCCCTTATTGTTTGCGCTTGCTATAGAGCCTCTGGCTGTAGCAATCAGAGAATGTGGGAGCATACAAGGGATGGGGGGAAAGCTAGGTCGCAACATAAATTGGCACTATACATGGATGACATGTTGTTGTTTATGAAGGATCCTAGGCGATCGGTTCCCCCACTTCTTTCATTAGTAGAGGAGTTCGGGAAATTTTCGGGTTACAAAATTAATCTGGGAAAGTCAGAAGTAGTATGGTCTAAGGAAGCTGGAGAAGAGGTAAGACACTGGGGACTCAAAGTGGTGGGGATGAGTATGACATATTTAGGGATCCATGTTGGTAGATCCTTGGGGTCCCTATATAATTTAAATTACACCAAATTGATAAAAACAATAGAGGTGGATCTAATAAGACCCGTTTCATGGCTGGGCAGAATTAATATAATAAAAATGCATATGTTGCCCAGGATTTTGTACTTTTATAAATGCTACACCTTGGTCTGTCTAAGGAGGATGTACACAGGTTGGAGAAGGCCTTTACTGTATTTATTTGGAAAGGAAAGCACCCGAGGGTTAGTTTGGAGAGGCTAAAGGCAGATAAAGAGAAAGGGGGTTTAAATTTCCTGGATTTGGGAAACTATTTCTTGGCCATACAGCAAAGATACGTGGTGGACTGGGTACATAAGCTCGAAGTTGCCAGTTGGGTTGAATTGGAGCAGGGAATGGCCCAGGGTAAACTAACGGCATATCTCCACAGTAAAGGGCTATGGGCGTATAGGATGGGAAAAGAAGTTAATCCCCTAGTGGTGCAGGTATTATTGGCCTGGAAGGCGTTAAGGAGGAAAGGATGGACACAAGGAAAGGAGACACTTTTAATGCCTGTGGCAGGGAATCACTACTTCTTGCCAGGGTTGGAAGACATAGGCTATGGGAATTGGGAACAAAAAGGAATAAGAAGTCTGGGGCACCTATTTGTGGGAGGGTGGTTCTGCTTATTACAGGAGTTGCAGGAGGTGGTAGGAGGGGGTAAGAGGGACAGATTCAGGTACCTACAGACCAAGGCATATATGGGAAGTCTGGGAAAGGAAAACAAAGGGTTATATGAGGTGGACCGGATGGAGGTGATGATCTATGCAGCTCAAAATCAAGAGAAAGGATTTATGGGCTGGGCGGTGAAGACAGGAAAGGTTATACTTCCTGATAGGATGGTAAGAATTAAGAAATTGTGGGAAAGAGACCTCGGTAGGGACATAACAGACAAAAATTGGAAATTACTGCTCCAGATGCACTCTGGAATTATGGTATGCAAGCAATACAAGGAGGCATACTTTAAATTCATTCACAGAGTGTATCATCCACCGGTGATTGTGCATAAGGCGCACCTTGAAGTATCAACCTTATGTGGAAGGTGTGGTTTGGGAAGGCGGACATATATGCACTGTTTCTAGGAGTGCTCGATACTACAGAAATATTGGAAGGACATGGTGTTTAGAGTGGGAAAGATTGCTGGCAGGGAGTTGCCAATGGACCCTCTAGGGTGTTTATTTCAGGTGGAAGATGGGGAGGAGGAGGAGTGGACGCTATTACCTAGGTGGATCAGGGTACTATATGTTCTGTCTCGCCATGGGATCCAGAATACTCAGGTCTCACAAGTTGCACCGACAGTGCAAGGGTGGTGGAGGATGGTGTTGCAGACACTGGGGCTTGACAGGCTAACCTATGTGATGGGGGAAGAAAGGAAGGATTTACAAGACATTGGGCCCCTTTTTTGGTCTTCTTATCAGAGGAGGAGAGCTGGATATTATGGAAAGGTACAGTAGGTTGAGAAAGAGAAGGATGAAGGGGGTACATAGAAAGTAGAAAAGAAGAAGTAGGAAAAGTGGGGCAGTGGAAATGTTTAAAGAATAAAAGGGAAGATAACAATGAATGAAGGAAAAGTTTGGGGAAATATAAGAATGAGAATAGGATTGGATGTATAAAGCATGAGTATAGTGGTTGCACTTTTACTCTAATTTACTTTAATTTAATCTAATTTAATTTAACTTAATTTAATTTAACTTAGTTTAACTTGAATGAAACAAAGTTTGGAATGAAGTTAAAAGACTGATTTCTATAATGTATGATGGTGGTAGCAGAATGAATAAGTTGTGTATTTGATTGTATGTTGAAGTTTGTTGAAAAAGCAAAAAAAATATTATACAAAAAAAAAAAAGATTATACACCTATCAATAAATCTTTAACACATTCATATATTTAAGCTTACCAGGGTACCATACGTGTATTGCCTAAACTCCAGGCTTTCATTTAAAAGCAAATTAAGTTCCTAGCCCCTCTAAATTTAAAGTTATCTGCTCTGAAAGACATTTTTGTCTTCTTGAGAAATGATTAACCTTAAAACTGTTAAGGATAGGATTGTAATTTCTTTAATGAAAGCTTGGAGTTTGAATGGTGTCACTATGTTTCTTTGGTAGAGTTCTCAATATCTGACATTTTTTATCAGTAAAAGTTGATTAAACTACCAAATATTGAGAAATGTATATGGCCCCATGGTAGCTTATCGATAGTGCCATAAATTAAAACTTTCATTTAAAAAACTTAAGTTCCTATCCCCACTACTTTAAGTTGTGTCATTTAAACAACTGGGCCCCATATTCAAAAAATTAGTGTGGCACAAGCCAGGTTTGAGCCGCACTAGCCTGGAATAGCGCCACCTATCAGGGGCATGCCCATATATATATTTTTTCAATTGTTTAACCTGGAGTAGCACACTAAGCTGAAAGCTTGTTTACAGGTGTCATCTGGGAGCACAGGGAAGTTAAGTGACTTGCTCAGGGTCACACAGTATGCAAGTGGGGGCTGTGGGTTTCAAACCCAGGTCTCCAGATTTTCAGCTCAGAGTCCCAAACCACTGCACTATACTGCCTCCCTAAAGGAGGCAAAGGACACATATTTAAAGGACACATATGCAGGGCACACCCCCAACAGTGCTGTCATGCACATTATTGTGCTGCACCTAAGCAAATGAGGATTCCCTCATGCATATGCAGCGCAGCACAATATTGAACATTTTCAGAAGCACTAAACAGCCACCGGCAGGAGTGCCATTTAACACTTCTAAAACCCAGCCCTTAACAGTTCACAGACCAGTCTGCCCACTGTCCAGGGCTGGGTACCCTAATGGTTCAGTGGTCACTCCCCTGCCCCATTCCATGTCCCCATATACATATACAGTTACACTGGTGGTTCAGCGGTCCCTCCTTAGCCCCCATCCCTGTCCCCATATACATATAAACCCACATTGGTGGTTCAGTGGTCCCTCCCATGCCCTGATCCCTTCCTCGGTAGTCATTTTCTAATCCCTGGTAGTCTAGTGGTCCTTCCCTAGCCCTGATCCCTTCCCCTTGGTAATTAATTTCTAATCCCTGGTGGACTTGTGGTCCCTCCCTAGCCCCGATCCATTCCCAAGTAATTATTTTCTAATCCATGGTGGTCCAGTGGTCCCTCCCCATTCTCTGATCACCATCCCTACCTAAAGAAAAAAATTCTCTGGTGGTCTAGTGTCCCCCCCCACCCCGGCAGGTAGTGACCCACCAACCCATTCCTTCCCAACCCAACCCATGCCAGCAACTGGCACAGCCCTCCTCCCACTGCCATGGGCAGCTGCCAACTGAACTGTCAAAGAGTGTATACAGTACATAGTATGCACTAGTCCCATGTGATAATGGTGATTGCAAAACCATGATCATACATTAGAAGTCAGTGTACATGCCTGAAAAACCAAAGCAGCGATGTACACTGCCAGCAAAGATTCAACAGGTGACATTTCCTTACATGACATTGGGTGGCTACTCCCCACAACCCTCTTAAAAAAAAATAGCCAATTCCAGGGGGGTGCATGTCGGGGGAAGGGGGAGAACCTTACAAAAAAAAAGATTACTCCCACTAGCACAAAAGCACAAAATATTGTGCTCCTCCCCAGCCCGGAACTCTGCACCATCCCCAATGTAGCCAACCACCGTCACCACCATGCCACTTGGCCAGCTCAGCTATCTCTCACTACACTACCTCCCACATACCTTCCCTCCTCTTCCATTCCCATCCTGTGGTTCCGGTTGCCTTCCTCTTCACCCGTCGCTACCCTTTCAGGGTAGCTCACATTCCAGGCACTGAGATCAAGTCACTCATATTTGAGTTGCTCAGTCTCAGTCACGATATTCACAGTATGCCATAGGTACTCACTGGTTGACCAGTCAACCAATAAGCACGTACTATGTACTGTACATGCTCATTGACAGTTCAGTCAGTGGCTGGCTATGGTAGTGTGAGGAGGGCTGTGCCAGTCAACGGCATGGGTCGGGTGGTGGGGGAGTGGGATGGTGGGTCATTATCTGTGGTGGGGGACCACTAGACTACCAAGTAATTTATCTGTTTGGGTTGGGACAGCGATCAGAGAATGGGGTAGAGGAAGGGACCACGGGACCACCAGGGATTGGAAAGTAATTACCAGGGAAGGGATCAAGGCTAGGGAGTGACCAATACACCACCAGGGATTAGAAAATAATTACAAGGGAAGGGATCGGGGCTAAGGAAGGACTTCTGATCCACCAGTGTGGTTGTATATGTATATGGGGACAGGGGTCAGAACTTGGGGGGGGTACCTGGCCCTGCACACTTGGGCCAGGTGCTCACATGCAGATGAGCCCATAATGGGGATGCAAATGGTCCTTCAGCACTGTGCATGCCCAATGGCCCCATCTGCATGTTTTGGCTGAGTATTGCCCATGGGGACTGCATCACTCACCAGTGTGTGCTGCGCTTTACCCCTATGGGTGGTATTCAGTCCCATCCTCTGGTAGTGCTGCTCCAAACATGATGACCACTTGCTGTGGACCATGCTACCTGGGTCTGATATTCAAGCAGATAGCTTGGTCAGTTCTGTTCAGATGAAAATGGTGCCAGAGCGGGCTGGCCCCATTTTTTTGCACTGCGCACCTGTTTGAACATGCAGCCATCCAGCTCTGAAAATGGGGCCTATAATGTTTAGGAAAGGATATTTTGGAACTGTTAGGGATAGGAACTTATTTTTTTAAATGAAAGCTTGGAGTTAATGTAATATCGATATGTTACCTTGGTATAGTTGTCATTTATTGATATTTTAGACTTTTATCAATGTGCAGAATATATTAGAACAATGCATCAATAAGCAGTATTGATAAAACCTTAAAATGTTAATTTATGTAAACTGCATGAGGGTAACATATCAATGTTTTCAGAATTCAAAGCTTTCATTAAAAAAAAAATTCCCAGCCCTCCTGTTCCAGTTATCTCCTTTGAAAGAAATTATCTTTAGGAAAGGGAAACTAGAATCATGAATGATAAGTATTTAACATTTTTTTAATGATAGCTTGGAGTAACAGTTGTCAGAAGATAATGGAAGTGTGCCATAAAGGTGAACCATACTGTTTTCTCATTATAAAACAAGTATTTAGTATTTAAGGCTATATCTGTGCCATCATGAAGGTGTCTTACATCTTAGAACAGATTACATGTGTGTGTAGAATTGGAGGTCTAATGTTTTACCAACAAAATCACAAGTAACATAATATCTAAAGTAATCTTCTATAACAGCATTAAGGGACTCAAGAGACTGGTTTACTTTCAGTGGGCACACCCCTAGGAATGTACATCTCCAAAGCTGTTTCATATTAAGAGACGTGATTATCTCATTGCAGTACAAATTGTAAGGCTTAATCTCTTCATTATTTGGAAGACCCCCTTGGAAGGGAGAAATAAATGGCCGTATAGGAGACTCAAAGTATTACAATGCCCAACATATCAAAAAAAATATTAAGGAATACTTTTGCACATCATTTACAGCAGTTCTGTGTAAGATATTACATCAATAGTATGCTCCATCGCAAAATGTAACTTACATGTTAAATAGTTGTACTGTTTTATTCATAAAGTAAGCAAAATAAATACACACAAAGACTGTACTTATGATTTGTACCAGGTGGTTATGTTTCTCAAACAAGGACTAGTACCATTCATTTTAATTTAGACCTACAAACTAGGTTTTAACCAGATAGCAATGTAACTTTCTTTGTGTACTCCTGAAATAAGGCTGCTGAGTATTCTGAAAAGCAAACTGGAGTCCTTAATTTGGTATAACTCTAAGGTCATTGGTATAAAACAATCCAGTGGCCAATGGCCACTTAATAAAAACAGTAATCAATAACAAATACATTAAGTGGTCATATAATCCCCAGGTTTTAGGTTTCAAGCATAGACAACTACAGTACATGACATGGTGGAAACTATCACAGTTTTGTTTACATTAGAAATGTGGTTTTGTGGTTACCTGGTCACAAAATATGAAGGTGAACCTTGCAAAGGTGTATGGGAAGGCTGTTTTATAAGGATGATGTATTTTTGCAGTTTAGGTTTGTTGAATAAATTGTAAACTGCACAGTAAATATTGACTGTAAAATAATGTACGCTGTATGCCACAGGCTGTACTTACTGTGCAGTGTGCACAGACACAAGGCGATTCTACACATTTTACTGCTCTACAATTTGTAAACAAAATGCAAAATTCTTCCAGTATTACATGCAGTCAAAATAAAAAGCTATATTCATAGAAAACTAAATGTCTACAAGTTCTCATTAAAGAGAAATGAAAAAAGTTTACTGTGAACATTTTGAACCAAACAGAACTGATGACTGCCCCATCAGTTCATTTCTTACAGACTGCTGTATACTGTAAGAGTATTTATTTATTGTGTTTGTTTGTTTGTTTGTTTACCAGGTAGGTGCACTGAATCAAAGGACCATTTTCAGACATGACCCAGGCCATGAAGATGGCACAAGGAATACAGACAATACAATTACATTAAGTAGGAATGGTACAGGTGATAGAATATACTAGTAATACATTGAATGCTTTGAATACAGTACATACAGATGGGATGCAAGAATACATATGAATGCAAGAAACACTAATTGAATATGATGCAATACAAGTAAGGAGCAAGTGCTATAAATAAATATCAAATATGATGGTGCAGCCAGGCAATCTTTAGAATATCCAGCTTTGGATAGTGGGATGGTTTATTAACCCGGGAATGAGGAAAGGGCTCTCCTCCTTAGGGTTACCCAGTTGAGCAAGTACATTTGAATTCTGCCAACAGCCAGGCTTTAAAGTGTGACTTAAATGTAAAGTGCGAGTCAAGTGAGAGGAGGGTGGTGGGTAGTTTGTTCCATAGCATGGGGAGCAGCGATGGATAGGGCATTGCTACCTAGACAAGTGGAAATCCTAGGGACTCATAAGGGGGGGACTGAGGATTGCCGGAGGCACCAGGAAGTGGATTTGTGTTTGAGCAAGGATGAGTAAGGTGATAGGTTACCGCTTCTAATGGCATTATCTATGATGCATCCAAGGGCATAGTTATGTCTTGCTTGTAGGGGGATCCAGCCTAAGAACTGCTACAGGGTGCAATGGTACGTGGAATAGGGTGTCATAGGTGCAAACCTACTGATGCTGTTGTACACAGTGTTTAGTTTTGTGCACAGAGAGGAGGATGTATGTGAGTATATTGGGGCACAGTAGTCTAATAGGAGGAGGAGGTTGCCTTGGGCTATGGTGAGGCATGCCTCAGGGGGTCAGGCAGTGTTTGAGTCTAAAACCTGCTCCTAGTTTCTAGTTAATTCTCTGTATGGTGATATTGATATGCTCAGCAAATGTTAGGGAAGGGTCTAGAATAACACCCAGATATTTAAAACAGGGTACATTCTGCAGGGGGAGGGCCTTTGGGTGTTAGAACTGAAAGGGAGGAATTGGATTTGAAGAGTTTTAGTAGGTTGGGTTTGGACCCCAGGAGCATGACTTTAGTAATTCAGCTTTATTAATGCAGTTTTGTACTAGAGTCTGCAAAGCCCTTGAAGACATTCCTAGGGAGATAAATTTTGACATTAAAATGGAAGTGAAGGGGTCAACAAGCAATCCAAAGTCCATCTAAAAAACAACATTTATACTCCTTATCAGTGACTGCAAGGTTACAATAGAACCAAAAAGAGGTTCTTCTATTGAATAATGTAACATATCAGCTCTCACTTGCTCTCTTCAGGATGTGTCATTGATCTCAGTGGTATTCCAATCTTCCAGGATATTCCTTTTCACTGTCAGACTATGTAACTGAAAACCCTATTTCTTAGCCCTAGTCCATTCCTGACCAGGAAACAGGTGCAAAAGACAGAGTTCCAGCCAGGATACAATCCACACATAAGCCCCCCCCTCAAGATTTATAGTAGCCTTTTCCCACAAAGCCCTGAGAGGCGGACAGTACTACAGCTATCATTAGTAACCAGCAAGTTATTTATATGCCAATGGTACAGTAGACATGGAAAGGACATTTTATTGACCAGTTTAAAGGTTTAACTGCAGTATAATTACCAGCATAAATACTGGGAGAACACATTTAATGATGGGTCCTGGAATATGCATACTGTACCCCAATATGATTTAAATACTGGCTTACAATGTTTGGATCTTGCATTCCTTTCAATAAAATAATCAAAGATACATACAATTCAGATACTATCATGAAATATTAACTTATCTCAAAATAAAGTGGTTGGTTATTACTTATGATTACATTGACGGTTTTTCAGTAGCAATAGCACAATATTTTACTTTAAAACATTAGAACTTGTAAAGTTCCATAACTTAAGAGGTAGGGAGTTCCAGAGTTACACACTAGAAGGAGAATGATGGCTATCCTAACTCTGTCTTACATAATGAAGCAAGCTATGAATTTATAGAATGCATCCAAATGTACATCACATGGTAGTGAGTGAGCAAGCCAGTTATCAAAGTGTCTGAAGGAAGTGATAATTTCAAGAGTAGTATCATTAAGTTGTAATCAAAGTGACAGAATGCAAATGCCCTCATGACATAAACTGACTAGGAGAAAAAAAACAAGACTGCACCAAGCCAAAAATATAGTCAAAAAAATATTTATAATTGCAAAGCCAGAAAACGGTGGTAATTAAAGAGATTCACTAAGTTATTTTGATTTCAATTTGCAGCACATGTGGTGCCTTACCTCAGTGAAAGGCAGACTGGATAAACTGATCAAAAATCTTTGCCTTATTTACAAGTGGAAGGGATCTTAAAATTGTGCCAAGCCGATCCCTTCCACTTCCCAGTTCTGGGAGCTGCTGAACTCCTGCCTCCATGCTCAGCACATAATGTCATGTGCCCAGAGAGAGTGCGGGGATGCGCTCCTTTATAGTCTATGGGGGGGCAACTTTTAAAAATGTTTATATAGCGTGTTGATCGTTTTATGATTAACCAAGGGCACTGAGTGACTAACAAGGGCTTGTTAGTCACCCAGTGCCCTTGGTCAATCACAAAATGACCAATGCAATATATAAAAATGTTTAAAAAGTTGCCCCCCATGGACTACAATGGAGCGCGTCCCTGCACTCTCCCTGGGCACACGTAATTACATGCCTGAGTGTGGGGGTGGGGCTTCAGCAGCTCCCAGAACGGAGAAGTTGAAGGGATCAGCTAGGCACAATTTTATAATCCCTTCCACTTGTAAATACGGCAAACATTTTTGATCGTATATATCTAGTCTGCCTTTCTGTGAGGTAAGTCACCACAACATGTGGTGCACACACCTAACTTAGTGGATCTCTTTAACAACTTACATTCCAGACAGCAAATTTGTTTATTTATTTATTTATGTGCTTTTGGTAACTGGGGTAAGTGCACTAGACAGAATTGCCTATTTTCAGACAAGGCCCAGGAATAAATAGGTGACCCACTAGGGTTACTAGAAGTGCCAGAACCTAAAAGGTCAAGAGCACAACTGTTAGAGGTGGCCCTGTAATAATCTAGGAACTGAGAATCGGTGAGGAGCTAAGAGAGTAGACAGAAAAACAGCAGAAAGGTTATCTAGCTAGTGCTATAAAATGAGGTATAAAAACTGACCAAACTGAACAACTTCACTGGTTAACACAAAGCACCTGATCATTTATTATTTACCTAGAAACTGCACAGTTCATGACTAACCTTCCCTAAAATACCTATCAACAACTTAACTAAATCAAAATGAAACATATTCCTATTAAAATAAAAATATTTACACTTTTAAATGCAAAAGCCAACACTAGGGCATATGTTTCTCCAAAACAAATGCAGTTCACTTGTTCATTCAAAGGCACATGGCCTTACCAAGCTAATCTATTCTGCCTAGTAACAACCTAACTAAAGGAAAATAAACCTTTTTCCATTAAAAAATGCAATTTTGAAAACACAATAAGCCACTCCAGGGCATATGTTTCTTTAAAATTAATGCATTTCCCAGATGCATCGAAAACTACTAGGTCATTGGCCTTGTGCCTTCCATTTCACCCTGGGAATGCATTAATTCTCTGAAAATGCATGCCCTGCTATGGGTTATTGCTTACCTGTTATGCAATGGAGTTTGGAAGGAGAGTGCAGCAGAGAGCAGCTGTCCCAGCCTTTGATCTAGGACCAGGCTTCTAGATGCACTAGGTCAGGTTGTCTCTGAACTGGGCCTAGAGTGGTGGCAGGGCTCCAGGTCTGTGATGTGGTAATAATTTATGCACTGTAATACTTCTGACTGTGAAATTTTATAGACCAATGAAGCTAAAGGCCTGCCAGTATATCAAAATGCTGAACTCAAATAAGGATGGGATTTTTAACCACATTGTTCCTAATGGGACCCTTCCCAACTGTTTGTTGGTTAATACAGAATTTCAAGATACCAGGAATGGCTCTGGCTTATCTAGAAGAATATAGCAAGGGATGGGTGGTGCATCCATTTTCTGATCTAAGCGAGGAGGGGTTGCCCAAATAAGTCCCTGCTTCAAGTGCCTTTCAAGTATATGAGTTACAGCACTGGCAAACACAAATGTGCGACCAAATTAGGACAAAGTAGTTTAATAGTTCTGCCAAGTGTGACATGTTCTGAAGAGTCACCACTGAAACAGCAAGGCCTTCATACATAAAATGAAAAATCCATTGCAGCAGTTCTGCAATTGCTCTGAATATCATTTTTTTTGCATAATATTTTTATTAAGTTTTAATGCAAGATACCACTCACAAAAAAAGCATTTACACACAGCAGGGTCAGAAATACAGAACCAAGTCAAGCAGAACTTCCCCTTTGTACCCCAACCCACCTCTAGAAAAAACTACATCTGGGGGGAATTATCCATTTATAAAACAGATCTGTAGCAAATAGCTTGCAGACCAAGGAGAACCACAGAGGGGAAATTGCCACCAGCTGACCCCTTATGAGCCCGCTAGTGCTTGAACCCACCAGCCCACCACCCCTCTGCAGAATTATACAAATAATTAAATGTAACAGCTCAAGTCCTGCAACTATTTATTCACTACTAAATAAATAAACAACTGTGACCTACTAGTCCGACAGCAGACTCATAAAATGGCTGCAGTTCAATTAGTGTAGATCATGTCTCTCCAATAGGGCAAAGGTTTCAATCATTTAGTGTATTTTAATAAGATACCTAGATGAATATAAAAGCCCTCAGAATCCATGACACAGGCCAGCCAAAACCCTAAGCAGCCCCAGCCATAAAGATCAGGTACCTGTAAAAAAATGAGAATCACTAGCCAAACAGTAACAGAACTTAGTAAAAGAACTATATAACCCCTTTTACACCCCCTCCACTGCAGGACCCACAAAGCCATAACTGTCCACATTGGGCTAATAATGTTCAAGCAACGGGGAATCAAAACAGTTTGAAAGTACTTTATAATCTCGGGTAAAGTCCATGATAGGATCACTTTCCTCCAGAAACAGTGTCCAGACCCCTGAGAAAACTTCTTTTCCATAAGTCTCAACACCTCCTTGACCTCCGATGGGGCATTAAACAGATACTGCTTGTCCTTCTAAGCGATATGGAGCCTTGCTGGATGTAGCAACTGGTGAGGGATTTTCAACTGCCGAAGATGAGTCTGGATGCTATCAAAAGCTCTCGACACATTGGTCTCATAAGACAAGTCTGTATATATATATATATATATATGTGTGTGTGTGTGTATTATATATATATATATATATATATATATATATACACATATATACACACACACATATATATATATATGTGTGTATATATATATATATATATATATATATATATATATATATAAAACAAAGAGTCTTCATATTTAAGATTCTGTCTTCGCCATGCAGCAACAATATTCGGTCCCAGTACTGAACCCTGGAACAAATAACCACCAGTGTTCGAGAGCACTCTGTCCTTGTGGCATTCTGTGAGGGGTAAGTTGGAAGGCCCGTTCTAGGGAGAGCAGTAGTTCATCCTTGCCCCACCCAAACAACTCTGGCAAGAATGTTCGGACAAATTCCAGTGGGTCCTCTCCTTCATCATTCTACTGCAGCTCCAATATGTGGATATTCTACTTTCTCACTTGATTTTCTAGGGTCTTGATACGTCTCCAGAGCGTGGTAGTGTCTCCGATAAGTTTAGTTGAAACATCCATTGTTTTATTTAGATTCCACTCCAATTTGGAGACCGTTTTTTGAGTCAGCTCCACTTTGTTTTCCAGCCCCATCACACGGGGAATTAGTTGATCAAATTTGCGGTCCAGATCCTGGACTGCTTGGACCAGCTGCAGCAGTGCTGAATTCACCATTGCTAGATACACCTCCTCGGTCTCAGTAGCACCTGAGGTTCCTGCTGCTCTGACCTGAGTAGGCCAGACTCCTCTCTTATTTTTTTGAATGAAAAAAGTCCAATGAAGCAGCTTCCAATCCCTTAGTCTTCCCCATTTTTGCAAAACCAGGTCTGTAGGAGTCTTAGGGCAGGAAAAATAATAAGGGCACAAAATACGAAATTTAATAACCAAAAGTTAGGAAAAAGACAGAGCTTCATAAATGTATTGCCTCCTGCATGGCTGTTCTGCAGCACCCCATATTGATTATTTAAATGAGAAGATAGTCTGCTGATTCACATTTAATTGATTTTTCAGATTGTATTACAATAACATATTAAATGGTGTTTACTATTGATTTCACTAAGAATGCTAAGTTACAATCTCTCTCCCCTCCATACAATACAACGTATTTATTTTTACAAAGGCAGGAAAGATATGGGATGATGGGGGTGACTAAAATTTATGAGATGCATTTTTATTTGAAGTATTCAAACTTAGCGTAGAACCTGTTTCCATAGGTTGAAGTTAATTTTAAAGAGCAGCAAGTGACTCTAGGAGAATACCGAAAAACACAATATTTGAACACAACTGATCTTATAATTCAGCATTTGCATTGAATTACTTCATCCCTTTATTTATTCTTCAGGTCACATGCATGAAAACAGAATCTGTGTTCCTTTAGAGTTCATCGGCTCCAATTGATTATTCGCCACCTGCTGTCATAATACTCTGTGACATCAGTTATTCACATGGCAGCAAACTGTGATGTTACAACTGAGGATTATGACTTCAAGTGGGGAATAAATTGTAAGGACTGATGAACACTAATGCATAAAGTTCTTGGGCCCAATTCACAAGTGTGTCAGGAATGCCACAAACCCCAGTGTGCCAAACATATGGTGCATGGGGCTTGTAGCATTCCCGGGCCAGCAATTGAGAGTCTCAGTCCCTTGCACCAGTTGCTGCCAGTTAGATCTGCTTTTTGCTGGTCTAACTTGCAGCACTCTTGGAATTCTTTTTATGGGGCTTGTGGCAAATGTTTAGCACAAGCTGCCATAAAGTGGGAAAAGTGTTGTAAATGCACTTTGATCTTCTTGAATCAGGTGCAAGTAGCAGCAATGTTTTTGGCACAGCTGCACCAAAAAGCAAGTTTGATGCAGGACTTGATGCAAACCCAGCATCAACCTTTGTGAATCAGGCCCCCTGTTTTTTGTGCACAATTCCTCAGTAATAAATAAGTGGTAGGAGAAATATATGGAAACTACATGAAATACATGATGAATAATGTCTAAATAGTGTGTTTTCTGATGTTTTCTTTTTCTTGATGCATCATCAGCTCTTTAAAATCAGAAAATGTTTGTAAAACCTTAAAACTGTGTGTGTGTGTGTGTGTGTGTGTGTTAAAATGTCATATGCATGGAATGAGCTGTCCTTAGCTTGACAGCACCCTAAACTTCCACCAGCTATTGTATATTTACCAGCACTATATTAGTACAACTTCCCATCACTGCCACCACTCACACATATACACACACTTGTATAGTTGGGAATCATACATGTCACAGAAAATTCCAGCAACAAGCAGATGAACTTAGTGAGGAAAATAACAACCTTACTTCTTCATACTTCCAAGGACTGCTGAATGCAGGCAAGATTCCTATGTAGGTCACATTGTTATGGCAATGTGATGCAGTGAGAAACTACTTTTCAATGCAGTGGCTTAACCCCTGGTAGAAATGGACTATGAGTTGTTTCTCTGCACTGTGAATTTGGGTAATGCACCTACTCTTTGGAGCAGTCACCCTTCCTCTACAGAAAATCAGATAAAAAGGTCTTCAGATGCATGAGACACTGCTGAGTTTGTATTTCTGCTAGAACCATGGTTAGTACTTGCAGAGCTCTATTTCACGGATACTGGGATTGGTGTCAGACCCAGTGTTCTCTAGTGAGTGTGATAATAAGAAATAGTACAGATTTTAAGTGTGTGTGGATGGGGACGTCTAGGTACAGAATGTAAGTCTTAGACTGAATCTTTCTCCATCATTCAGTAGAAACTAAGGCATGCTGTTGGCGCAGAGCTTCTCTGAAAAGCTGCAATAAAATCCTTGCACCTAATAAAGAGGACCAGTCATGCTCAACCTACTGTATGTAAAGCCCTCACAGTCACTGACTGTCTGTGGAAGCTATCTATATATTATGGTAGCACGGTAGTGCTACCATAGTTAGGGTTGAGGAGCCATTTCTATGTTAAACCCCAAAACTTTGCACCTTAATAACTTTGCAACTGTTTGATGGATTTGCCTGAAATTTGGAATTTATAATCAAGAACCATAGGCCTTGGGATCTGCCAGGTTTTGTACTGGTTGGATATACAGCTGCGGAGTTATTAAGTGTGATCTTTGCGCACGTTTACGCTTTTCTGGAATTCTGTGGTTGCGCCTACAGGTCGTACGGTTTGCGTGACCGGCCCAAAATCTTCAGAGAATGTGCAGCCGGGGTCTCCGATGTGCCTTTCAAAGATTTCGTGAAAAAATATTAAGCGGTTCAAAGTTATTCAAAAACAGTTTCCATTATAAGTCAATGGGAAAAGTTAACAAAAGTTCAACACTTTCGCAAATGCATTTTTACTTTCGCAAATGGGCCTGTTACTTTCGCAAATCGGCCATTTTGTTTTCAGTTGGTGATCAGAAAAATGGTTGGCATTTAAATTTGGGACCCTCTAGCAACCTAATTTTTTTTGTATTCACCTAGTCGGGACCTGAGGATGCTTGCCATGTCTTTATTTTGTGGTAAAACACCCCAGAAATATGTTTTTCAAATTTCTGGAAAAAGTACTTTGCAAATTACTTTCGTGCTCATGAAAGTGTCGCAAATTTTTGCGAAAGCTTTCACAAATTGCGACAGTAATTTTCTAGTCTGTGGGAAAATGACAGCAATTCTTTGGCACTGCACTGCAAAATAACCGTTGGGAGTTTTGGGCTGAAATTTGGAGGGAACGCAGCCGACAACTCACAGATGTGCCTTTCAGTGTTGTATTGAAAAAATATTACACAGCGGCAAAGTTATGGCACTCCAAAGTTGACAGTTTTTCCCATAGGATAACATTACGGCCTCAAGCATTACAGGAATCCTTTGGCACCCTGCTGCAAAATAATGGTTTGGTCTTTTTCCTGAAATTTGGAGGAAGACAGCCAACAGTACACAGATGTGCCTTTCAGTAGTTTGGTGAAAAATATCACATGGCGGCAAAGTTACGGCACTCCAAATTTGACAGTTTTTCCATAGGATAACATTACGGCGCTGACACGTAACAGAAATCATTTGGAGCCCTGCTGCAAAATAACGGTTTGGTCTTTTTCCTGAAATTTGGAGGAAGACAGCCAACAGCCCACAGATGTGTCTTTCAGTAGTTTGGTGAAAAAACATTACAGGGAGGCAAAGTTATGGAGCTCCGAACTTTTCTTTTTTTCCCATAGGATAACATTACGGCGTTCGCCGCGCCTTTCAGGGCCCGTATCTTGGAAACGGTGTGAGATACGGACTTTTCGTCAGAAAAATTCTTAGCCCCCTAATGGGATTAAGATTCAAATCAGCCAGGACAGTTGTAAATAATATGACTTTTAAATTTTTTTTTTACGTCGTACGGTTCCTGAGATATAATGTATTTAGTATTCCAAGATCTCATTTTCTGCGCCGATACTCATTATTTTGCATACATTATTTGTACTCACTGTCTTTCTCAATGCAGGTTTTGGGGAAAACCAGCCTGTGCGCTTACATTACTGTTACTGTTGCCCTTTCCGCTTGCTGGATCCGGTACTCGTTCCACTTACCATTGGCGCTCGCGCCACCATGTGGTTATCCTTATGCTTTCTTATTGCGCTTTGCGTTCTGTTATTTCTTGCCATTTCTGTCTACAGTACTGTTTATCTTACTGTTTCACTTTACATCACCATGCTAATTGACATTTCTGTTTGCAGGCACCATGTTACTATGTGACAACACATCACGTGGCAGACCATTCCTGTCTACGCCACCATGTGTGTTACCCTTTCTGTTCTCATTCGTGCTTGTGTTACCATGTGCGCCACTGTTAGCATTTCTGTTTGCGTTGCTGTCCCTGTTAGTATGCCACAACACATCATCGGGCCCCGGGCTCCCGCCAACGCATTATGCAGCGCGAGCGCGGGGCCTGACCGCTGCATTACATTCACTATTTCTAGTTATCATTCTCAAAAAGAAGGGAAATTACAGGCAAAAAGCTCCATTTAATGCATTAGTTAGGGTTGTTCCACAGCGACAAAAGTGAGAAATTCGCTGTTGGGTTTGAAAACCCCTTGGACCCCGCCTACCCCCACCGGCATTGGAGTGAGCATTGGGATCATGGGTCCTAACTCTCACCCCATTCTCCTATACTTCTGCTGCTTTACACATGTCATGGGGTGAGAGTTAGCCGATATCCTAATGCGCACCCCAATGCCGGGTTGGGGTGGGCGGGGGTCCAAGGGGGTTTTCAACCCTAACAGTGAATTTTCTCACTTTTGTCACTGTGGAACAACCCTAACTAATGCATTAAACTGAGTTTTTGTTTCTAATATATATATATAGATATATATAGAGATCTATCAAAAGCTTTCAATACTTTGTACCATGGCATCCTCCTGTCCAGGCTCCAGGAAGCAGGTTTGGCAAGGGTGGTAGTGAACTGGTTTGAATCCTACCTTTCAAATAGACTCTAGTTAGTGGCCTTAAAAAGTTAGGAATCAAATTTAGGTTTCATTAAGTCCAAAGTTTCACAAGGATCAATATTATGCCCCATGCTATATACTTTTTATATGAATTCATTAAAATTTTCATACCTGGAAATAAATTATTATCTATACACTGATGATACCATAATTTATTTCAAGGGTACAGCAGACAATCAGATGCAAAATGCACTACATATAGAATAGTGGATGGGCGACCATCCACAACAAGTCTGTGTTTCCATTGAGGGAGTTGATGATGTCATAGAGACCTCGAGAGCGAAACTTGAGAGGTCTCTGGCATCATCAACTCCTGAGATGGAAACACAGACTTCATTGTGGATGGGCGACCAGCCACTGTTTTTTGTAGTATATGGCTCCCCAAAATAGATACAAGGTTCATACCTTGTTCACGCTTCTGCACTCCTCCTCGCTCGAGTCCCTTTCCCTAAGATAACGGTCCTCCTCCTCGCTGCAGTTATGCGCTCATGTTCCCGTCACACACTCCTCGCCATAGTCCCACTCTGCTTTTACTGAAACTGTGCCATTTTGTTAAAAAAAAAGGAAAAACAGCAAATTGATATTTTTGACAGACCGACCCCATTATGGTAGTCTGTGTCCACACTGTCTGCTCCCCAGACCACTCGCTAAATGAGTCTGCCATTTTTGTATGCATTTTTTGAATCTTTGCCTGTTTCCACCAATCAGGTAGGAGCTCAAGTGGGAAAAGTTGTTGTACTATCAATGTGATGTCAGAGCGATAGTACAACAACTTTTTTGACCTTTGAACTGTCCTACAACAAGATTTGGAAAACCTTTGTTTTCCATACACAATAAGCCCTAACCGTACACTATAAGAGGCTTTTGATGAAGCACAGGGTTTTCTGACACAGTCAAGGCTAGTTTTGAATTCAAAAAGATTGCAGGTAATGCTTTTTCATAGAGATAAGGGGAAATATCTGGAAGAAAGTGTGCTCCAAATTAAAACTATTGATAATCAGGTTTTTGAACAGGTATCGAGTTATCATTATTTAGGTGTGTATTTAGATAGTTCATTAAAATGGAATACCCCCATAGAGCAAACAAGAAGATTAATAGGTGCATGGGTGCTTTGTGCCAAATCAAACACTGCACAACAGAGGCTATTAGAAGACATGTGAGTGATACATTAGTTATCCCACTACTAGACTATGGAGATTTAATATACATGGGGGCAAATGCTACCTTGTTGGGCAAACTAGATATTATGTATAATAAAATGGCCCATTACATTACTATGGCAAAAAGAACACACAGAAAGGAAATCTATCAAACTCTAGGATAGTACACATTGAGTGATAACAGGTCTCTGGATGCACTCCTGTATATGGAGAAATGCTTTGGTAACAAAGTTCCTGAATATATTATGGATTTTTATAAGTGAGAGTAATTAAACCAGGTTTAAGATCTGCTTGAGGGATAGAATATCTTTTACCTAAGTGTAATACTGAACTGGGAAGAACTCATTTCTTTTATAAGGGTCCTTTTTTGTGGAATACATTGCCTGTTGAAACAAAGATTCAGGATGGAAGAAAACATTCAGGGCAAATAAAAAATTGGTTTAGTAAGGGAAGGATTAAATAAGTTAAGGGAGATGATTGAACGGGATATCTGACTTGATTGTGTTAAAATGTTTGTTGAGTATTTATCTATAGTGTATTTATGACATATAATTATAATTAAAAATTGTTAAATTGTCTGTAAGCTTGATTGTAATGTGTTCTGGTTGTCCCCATATGTTATGGAACTGATGTAATCAATGCACCTATACAGATCTCACTGGAAATGAGTTTTTTAAAATCAGTTGAGCAGCTGATTCATTATAATGAATACAAATTTTTACCACTACTACTACTACAGTCATGTTGGGAGTCTTATCTTCTTCAACGTTAGCAAGTCTAATGCTTACAGTTTTTATTTACACTGTTTTTAGAAGGGAATGGATCGTATTTTGACTCCAGTGTCAGCAATCCAAGCCCTTCCATTTCCTTATCTGATGGTCCCACCCCATGCATATAAGTACTGTGATGTACTGGGGGGGGCACCAGCAAAGAAGCAATGCAATACCTTGCAGTATTACTTAAAATGCTGCATGGAACAGTGTAATTGAATGGTAATTAAGCCCTTTTGTCATGCTGTGTGTTGTGACATGTCATTTACTGCAAAGTAATGCGTTGTAGCCTTGCTGGCTCTGCTGTTATTGGTTAGAGAACCCCCCAAGTGCTCACCATAGGATTTAATGGAGCCATCTTTCAAGTGTTTTTTTCCTTATACTTTACAGTTCCATTTGAGTCAAATCAAAGCCACTGCTCAAGTAGCAATTAAAGATGTTACAAACTCCTCACAGCTAAAATATGATCCCTTTCCTTCTAATAACAGGGTAAGTAGGAGTCACGTTATGCATCAAAGCTAGAAGCAGCAAGTTATCACAGCTCTGAGCCCACCACAATTTAATTTAGCTGAGTATTTTTTTTTTTTCGTTCCAACCTTGGTTCTCCCTCTCCCCGGTGCAAGTTTCTATTTCTGGACTTTGTCAGTAGCACTGTTTGGTTCTTTTTTGTTATGGATTATGTTCTGGAGCACTGAATGCATCTGCCACCTTCTCCTCCCGATAGAGCCAAAGGGCCTAAGAGTCTCCGCTTTGGAGCAGATTTCTCAGAGGAAGGCAACTCCATAGAGGAATCTTCTAGGACATTTGTGCTGATGGTTAATAGATTTCTGCAAGAGCTCACTCCCCTCAAAGAAACACTTTTAGATTTATATGGGGATGTCAAATGATTCAGCCAGAGCAGAAGATTTAACAAAACTTCTGGGGGCTGATGAAATCCAAATTAGCTTGGTCAAAGAACACTGCATTGATGGATCCTGAACTCATAGGGCTTTGACAGCAAATGCATAACTTAGAGGAGCAGCTACTGAATTTCAAAGGATGAAGCCAATGGAATAATATTGTGGTAGGTGGGTTGCCAGAAGGATCTGAGGGCCCAGACCCAACTGAATTTATGTAAAAGTTGTGCATTAAAGTCATAGGACCTTCATTGAATGGGCAAAATTATGTCATTGAGCATGGCCACTTAGCGCTTTGTCCTCTACCAGCTCCTGGTTTGAAGTCCTGACCCCTCATACTCAACATGATAAATTATCTTGATAAATTACATGTTCTTCAGAAGGTTCAGAAGTGTGAAGAAATTCTTTGGGAGGGCTGGTGCAGTTTTTGGTTTCATGATCTTCCCCAACATGTAAGGAATCAGCACAGAGCCTATCGAGACATTACATCTAAACTGTCGTCTGCTCATATTTGGTTCAAAATGCAGTATCCAGCTTGGCTAGTACCTAGTGGTATCATTACTGGATGGTCAGCACACTTTTCAATCTGCCGAGACAGCTCATCAGGAATTAAGAACTTTACAGACTGATCTTTTCCAACCCAAATAACCTACAGTTATGAACATGTTATGGATATGGCTAGCTTTTTACTTTATTAGCATGGCTGATTTTATTAATTTTTGTTGCTGGTTGATCTTTTGCTGTTGGGCACTCTGGCCAACCCAAAGTGGGGAGTGATTAGTTATTAAGGGTCTTTAGTGAATTCTTCACTGCTGTTTATGCTTGCATCTCCCTAAGGTTTCCTTTTCACCATGTTGGATAATACAGGATGTAGATCACTTTGTTGAAAGTCGGGTATAGCTTTTCTGCTGTTTTTCGCCAATTCAGACCTTGTTGTCAGAGCTCCCCTGTTGCTGCCATGTTTAATAGTGTTCATTTCCATTGTCTTTTTATATATTTTTTTAAAAGTCTGGATCTTGTGGACTTCTAGTAATGTGGTTGTTCTAGCATTACTGTTTGATTGTATCGGGGATGATTATGCAACTTGTTGGGTACGGTGTGGAAATTTCCAGAAACATTGGGTGGCATTGCTGCTTGTATAAATCAGACTGGTTATGATCTTTACCTTAATTGTTTAGTGTTGGGGATTTTTTCTAATGTAGTAAATGTTGCTTGTTTATTTTCTTGATCTAAGGACACCCTTTAGTCTGTAATGAGTTTGGTGTAGTGATGGATTCAACATGTTTTTTGGGGGATTGCTGCATTCCCCCACTGGCTAATATTTGCCAGTTCTTTTGAGGGTGCCAGAATATTTTAAAGTGCTAGGGGAGCTGGATTTTTTTTTTTTATGTCCAGCTTAATTTCTTTTTTATTTGTTTGTTTTCAACTTCAGATGTTGACTTCTCCCCAATAGGACACTACTCTTTTGTGCACTATGTCTCACAGTAGGCCTTTTACTTAAGGTGATGGTTATTGCCACCTGTTTTTTCAATTATATTGGTTACAGTTACTAGGTTACTTTTTTGGAGCATCTGTTTTGGTGGGATGGGACTGCTGGTTCCAATGCTGTATTCTGGGACATGCACTGGCCAGCTTGGTAGGAGTATGGTATTTGGGACTGGACTTTGTGGTGTGGATTCTATTCCACTTACTGTTAGTGTTTTATGTTTTGTTTGTTTATTTTGGATTTGGACAAAAGAGGGGAGGGATGTATGAGTCCAGACTCTTTCAGTTTGAAAGAAACATGTTTTTTTTTATTTTGGGAAATAACAAAGGGGTGCTTTCTACTGGTTATTAGACAGAAGTGTCTCTATGTGTAGTGTATACAGTACATGATGGTTTCTTGGAATATACAGGAGGTCAATCAAAGAAGAAACATTACATGGTACTTAAGCATCTTAAAAAATTGCAGATGGAGTCATGTGATGTACTCAGGATAGTGGAAAGCAAGATAAAATGGGGGAAGGGGAGCATGCAGATACAGAAGGACGCAAAATATAAAATAAAAATGAAGATAGGTACTGGTGTACACTAATGCATGGAGAAGAAAGAAAACAAAAGGAGGGGAATGGGCCCCAGATGTACATCTGGGGAAAAAGAAAGGAAGAAAATAATTGAATATTCAAACTGTGATAAAAATGTATATATTGAAAATGGGGATAATCAATTCTGTTTGGGAACATTTTGGAACTAGATATATGAAGAGAAGGGTGTATTTGAATACAATGATGGACAAACAAAGTATATTTAAATAGAATTATATTTACTGGAATAAATCTTATTGCCAATCTGGGCACCCACAAAACAGTTGTTCTGTGTAATTCATTGACTGAGGAATTGAGAGACAATGAGGGTTGCCAGATTAAAAGGGCAGGCCCTGCTGTCCTCCAGGCCCCAGTCAAATGAAGGGTTTGGGCTTAGTGTCAGTAAGATCAGGGTAGGAAGGAGAAGAGAGGGGGGCACAGGGTCTGTGGAGGCTGAGCTCAAAGGAGATGATACAGGCATGACCTCACAAAAGGGGAGGGGTCTCAGAAAGGGATAGAGAAAATTGATTGGTCAGAGTAGTGGACGAGAGAGAGAGAGAGAGAGAGAGAGAAAGAGAGAGAATGCCAAGGGGTTTATAAGCTAATGCCTGGCACACCAAGTTCACAAATTTTGCTACTTAGAGATTTGCCTCCCTCCCACCCAACTGATAACAGCAGCCTTTAAGCAAGACCATACAAGGATAACAATCTGAAGGTGGACGGGTTGTATGTGGTAGATAATGAGGTCATGGCAAGCACAATTTAATTAAGGGGTCAGACTGGCAGTGGATGGCTGACTGACTGAAGAGAGATGAGGAAGGCAAGATACAATGGGGGAAGGGAGCAGGTGGACACAGAATGCCGCAAAATATAGAATAAAAATGAAGAAAGGTACTGGTGTACACTAGTGCCTGGAGAAGAAAAGAAGAGAAAAGGAGGAGAACGGGCCCCAGATGTACATCTGAGGGGAGGGAGAAGAAGGGAAGAAAATTATTGCATATTCAAACTGTGATAAAAATGTATATATTGAAAACGGGGATAATCAATTATTTTTGGGAAAGTTTTGGAAATATGTATATGAAAAGAAGAGTGTATTTGAATACAATGATGGACAAACAAAGGATATGTAAATATAATTATATTTACTAGAATACAACTTATTGCCAATCTGGGCACCCACAAAACAGTTGTTCTGTGTAATTCATTGACTGGGGAATTGAGGGACAATGCTTCTCCAGTGCCCCCCGTACCTGTAAGTTTAAAGATTTTGAAATTATCTGTTCAAATTTCCACCCTAGTACATACAGTAGCTGCCTCTAAGGCTCAGATGAAGGCCATCCCAACTGAATAAACCCGGATCATGTTCAGATTGTTCCTAGTATGTTATGCAGTGGTAACCTTTAGCCAGTGTTCACTTTCACAACCACTCATTTATTGTTTTTATTCTTACTTTTCTTGTAGCGGTTTGCCCTGGGAACCGGTAAAATTTTGGAAAAATATATTTTGCAACCTCTACCAGTCAGAGTTTCACTAAGTTCAAGATAATCTTTTTTATGTCCTCAGTACTTGATTGATTTAAATTGTTGGTACCAATATGAACAATTACAAGTGGGGACTCCCTAGCATTACTTAATATATCCTTAGACATGCATGTAATATCCTTGATTTTTGCACCTCTGAAACCACTACACATTCTATTATGTTTATCTAGATTGCAAATCAATTTATCCATATATTTCATTATTGAGTCACCTAGGACAAGGGCCTGTCTGGGCTGAGAATTTGAATCTGGGACTAACAAGGTGGGGTATTTATAGGCAGAGTTATGGCAGTCATTTATTGTTGTTTGTGATGTTTCAATTGCCCCATCAGTACAACGTTCATCATATAAAGCCATAGGTACTGGATTTGGAATTGAGGGGGTGGGTCTTGATAGGTTTACATCCTGGTCATCCAGTAAATAATCACTAATTGATGCACCTGATGCATCACAATTTTCCATGGTGTATATTTCCTCTGCATTCATACGCTGTGATTCCTGATCTAGGTTCAATATATTTTCCTCTGATACACCAATTAAGGGCTCACATCTCTTCTGAGTGCATATTTCAAGACCTGTGATCTTACGGCCTTTTTTAAATCTAGATTTATTTGAAACACTAAACCACTCCCGAGAATCAAAATCATCACTGTCGTCATCAGTCTTATGGCATTTTCTAGCAGATGAATCAATATTTGACTCACCTGCTACCATATCTTTACACTTGTTTTAATTAATTAATATGTGTGAGTCATTATTTCCTTTGTTTAGGATAGCAGGGGAGGAGTCCTCTGCTGGTCCATTATCTGGCCAATTTCTAGCATAACCTACTGTGCCCATAGCTGGGTGGGGGTGTAAATTTGCTGATTGCACTTATTAATTTGATGGATTTTTTGTAGCAATTTGCTTTTGGTTTGTCTCTAAGAGATCCAATGTGTTAAACAAAGCTTTTATGTCTTCTGCTAAGACACTATTACAGGTATTTATACATTTTTCACATACAAAGATTGACGTGCTTGGCAAGGTACTAAATAACTTATACATAAAACAACTTGTGCATCTAAGGCCAATTTCACCATCTAGTCATGATTTTGTCACCTATTTTTGTGTGGGTGTTTATTAAAATAATATTCTGTTACAACACTAAATTGTAGAATATAACACTGCTTGGACACAACCTATAGAATTGATTTTCTGTAAATAAAACCCAATTACTTTGTTTCAAACCACAGTTTACACTTAGGGAATAAGTTACAAATGAGCAAGACCTTACCCTGAGTCCTGTAGTCCCTGCATGTGGTAATTGCGCACTCATCCCACTCAGGCTCATTCCATTCCCTCAGGGCACTCAGTTTGTAGACTGTGACCCGGAAGTACATCCCAGGTCACGTGGTAGCCTGCCTGACAAAAGTGCAAAATGTTGCCTCATATGTTTGGTTTCCTTCGTTATGCGATCTGTTTTTGCATTCTCTGTGTCATAGTTCTTTATTGGCTTATGAATGTCGCATATGAATGCCCCGTAGTAGGACTACTTTTTTGTAAAGTATGTTCTTTCCACCCAGACTGTTTGATAGCTTCATTGTAATGCTTTCTTTGTTTATTTTGTTTTGTTCTGTCTTCTATACATCAGTTTGTGGTTGTCGGTTACAGTTTTACACTGTTATTAAATTTTCAATAAAGTAGATTAAGTTTAAAAAAAATGCAGGCTTCAGTTGCCTTTTTGCAGGAGACCAATATCACTTCAAATAATCTTACCTATTCTTGATGTGGCTTTGTAGGGCATGACTATGGAGCAGGTTTCAGCATAACAAAATGAGGAGTGGCAGTCTTAATAGCCTGATTGGTTGCTTTTCAGTGTATCAGATCATTTGGGGATGAAGAAGAGCTATATATATCCTTCTACATTGAAGACTTGGCCAGCAAGAAGTTTTATCGAGATCTGTTTATGGAACTAATATTGACACCCCAAGTTGTTTTTATTGCATTGACTGCAGCTCTTTTCCCCCTTTGCTAATATCCCAATTATGTTGGGCAGGGATTGGAATATTGTGCTCCAATTGGATACAGATCACCAGGGCTTTCATAAGATCAGGCTTACACTCACCCAAAGAAGTATTTCGAGATATGATGGATACATTGGGACTCTTAGATCCCTGGCATCTTCTCCACCCTTCTGACCATTCTTATACTTTTTATTCTCCACCGCACAAAGTTTTTTTTTCTGCATTGATTTCTTCCTTTTTCATAGAGAATTGATTCTGGGTCTATTACAGTGCACCATAGAACCTCAAGTGATATTCAATCTTTCTCCTCTACTTTTATGGTTTAAATTAGGGAATTGAGGGGCCCCAATAAAATTTGGCAATTTAATCCCCAATTGTTAGGGGACAAGGCAATTGATAGCAAACTGTATGATTATATAAAAAACCTTTTTGCTGGTTTGTGGGGGGGGGTAGCAAAAAGTATCATTTGGTGTGAATGCGTTTGTTTAGCTACTTGCTGTAAGAAAGATAGAGAAAGGCAAGTGGATGTCTTGTTGATGTGAATTAGGGATTTAGAGAGGTCGCTTTCTCCTCACACAGAAGAGCAGACTAGGAGGTTATTAAATTCTTTGTGCGCACAATATGCAGCACTGTTGTGAGAGAAGGTGAAGCGCACCATAATTCAAGCAAAAGTAAACTAAATTGAGGAGCAAGAGAAAGCAGGTGAATTACGTGCAATGAGGCTTCAGCACCAAGAAGCTTCTAGAGAAATTATGGGTATCTGGGAGGAAGATGTATTGCCTTTGCTTACCCACTCAAAGGACATTGTTACTACAGTGTTGTCTTTTTATCAAGAGCTTTATAAGGATGACCTGTGCTCTAAGGATCTTGATCAGTGTATAGACAAATATTTGGATCAAGTCCAACTCCCTCAGCTGGTGGGTAGTCAAAAATCTCTGTTGACTTGTCCAGTTAGGGAAGTGGAGGTTCTACAGACCATACAGCACATGGCCTTGGATAAGGCCATGGGTCCTGATGGATTTCCAGTCAATTTATATAGACAGTGTAGAGATGAATTAGTGCCTGTCTTGACCTGGTTCTTTAATTATATTCATTTGGAAGGGATCCAGGATACATCTTCTTTACTGGCTCAGATCACCCTTCTTTCTTAACCCAGGAAGGACATCACTCGTGTGAGTAATTATTGACCGATTTCATTCATAAGCACAGACATTAAAATGTTGCCAAAAGTCTTGGCTGCTATGTTGGAGCAGGTTTGGAATGGGTTGATTAGTTCTGAGCAGGTGGGTTTCATGAAGGGGCATAATCCCAGTGAACATATTAGAAAATTGCACTACTTGGTGCGAGTGTCTGGGAAGAGCAAGGTCCCTGTAACCTTTGTCTCCCTTGATGCTGAGAACACATTTAACCGAGTCTCATGGAAATTTTTATTTGCTGTTCTTGTGAAGTTTGGTTTTCCCTGTGACTTCATTGAATGGATTTAGATTTTATATCAGAATCCTAGTACTCAAATTTATTGTAATGGATTGCTAACTGATATTATTTTTCTTGAAAGGGGCACGCATCAAAGTTGACCCTCACCATTCTTATTTAACCTTTACTTAGAACCCTTAGCCTGATGGCTTTACTCCAGTCCTAGAATTAGAGCGACTACTCTTGGCCATTTGGAATATGAAATATCGCCTCATGCAGATGACATCTTACTTCATGTAGAAGATCCTGCATCTTCTATTCAGTTGGCTTTACAAGAGACGCAGACATTTAGTGAAATATCAGCCTGTAAACTCAATTTGAGCAAAAACAGTCTTCCCATTAAATTTTCTGTTGATGAAACAGGAAATTACACAGCTAGGTCTGCAATGGGAGCACAAAGTTATTACTCATTCAGGATTAAAAATTTCATGGCAATTTTTGGCTCTCAAAAAGAATATGACCTGCAAAAGTGGAAGGCCTTACCTCTGACCCTTCGGGGCTGGATTAATATAGTTAAAATGAATGCTTTACCCCACCTTCTCTACCTTATGATCATGTTGAACATACCATTGCCATATCAATGGTTTGTTCAGCTCTATAGGATGTTATCCCAGTTTATATGGCAAGGGAAAATTGCCTGGTGGGTATATATTAAGCTTTCCACAGCTCAGAAAGTAGGTGGTCTACAATTACCAGATTTTTTTGTTATATTACTTGGCTTCTCATGGTGCAAAATACTTTAGGTGGGGATGCCCACACCAATTGTTAACTGATGGAGGTTACATACCATTATGGCTCCTTATTTTAAAGCAGCTTTGTCATCAGTGGGGATTATCCTTATTGGGTGTTCTACACGTTACCCTAATTAAAATACCTAGAGCGTTTTGTATGACTCTGATATATAAGTCTGTGTGGGTGCATAGACAACATAATACCTTTTTAGGCCTTGATTTTATACATCTTTTATCTCAAGGGAATGAGGAAATGTTGATGTTGTTATTGCTCACCGTCTATCCCTGATACCCTGTGGTCTGAAATCTCAGATTTGAGAGTTGACCATGCTGTTTCACAATCTCATAACATATCTCAGCTGTATAAATAGTAACCATTATTAGACCCACAGTGACTGGTAGGGTCTTGTTATTATTGGGAGATTGAATTTAAACTTGTCTGGTCACCTGCAGATTGGCAAAAGTATGGAAGGATTTATGTAAATATCAGAGACAAGATAGATATAGATTGTTACAATTTAAGATTTTACATCATTTATATTTGATATCTAAAAAGCTTTATAAAATGGGGAAACTGACATCTAGCCAGTGCACTAGATGTGGAATGGTGGGCGGCTACCTTAATCATGTACTCTGGAGCTGAAATAAGGCAAAGCCTGTTTAAAAGGATATAAAGTGCAGACTTGATCTGATATTGGGGTTGGAAAGGCTTTTACTCTGGAAACCTGTCTCATAGGTAGATACTCTGAGAAGTTAACAGGGCTCAGATGTGGATACATGGCCCTGATTGCCACTTCAGCCAAACTGGGTCTTCTCCTACGTCACTAGCTGAATACTCAGGTCCCCTCTCGAATGGAATGGCATAAGGAGATTTTGTTTGCAATAAATGTTAAGGAGCAGATTGTAGGCTTATGCCATTGTTTACAGTCTTTTCATAAAAGGTGGGATTTGTTACACACAGTGCTTCTCACAGTTTGAGACTGTCCTCCACTATTTGCTTTTTGTGTCTTTGTTTTCTTGTACTCTTATTGGGCCCTATACATGATGCCAATGAGCCACATAAACCTGGTGCATTGGCATCACTACATCTGACTGCCATGGAGCAGGGTACTGCAGTCCCTACACGGCATTCACAGATGGGACACTTGGCAGTTATGTGCCCAATCCCCCAGCTGCACAGACAGCAATGCACCAGGGGTGGGTGGGGGTGTGCCAGGGACATGCCGCCACTAAGCAGCATGCACCAACATGGGATGTGCTGTCTGCGTGGGTGCATAGAACTGTACAGGTTATGGCAGCCAGGACCCTGCCGTAACCCACTGCATGCCCCCACAGACTTGACCACCTGCCGGTCACAGTGGGACTAATTAACAACCCGCCATATGCCCCAGGTCAGTAGGCTGTTGGAGAGGGCTGGAGCAGCAGAACTGGTGGGTGCCCGTGCATCAGGGTACAGTGACCGTTGCCACTTGGACACAGTCCAGCCAGACCCCCAGGACCCATTTATTTTTTTTTTTATTTTAGTCGTTGGTAACCGGGTAAGGCCCACTAGGCACAAGTGCCTGTTTTCAGGGGTGACCTGGGAGCACTGGGCGGATAAGTGACTTGCTCAGAGTCACACAGTATGCAAGTGGAGCTTGTGAGAATCAAACTCAGGTCTGGTCTGCTGGATGTATCAAGCTTGTTCACACCTTGTTCCTCTAACCTCTAGGCTATACTGCCAGCCCACATACTGCACTCCAACCCAAAGGAACATCCCCCCACACCCCTGTGCCCTGTCTCCAGACCAGCCCCACCACTGGTGCACAGTCATGAGTGCCCATCTTGGTGCAGTATAGCAGGGGATGATGTAACATTCAGAACACTTCCCTGAACCTGGTACCCCCCACCCCCATTGGTGGCCTGTGTTCCCCCTAGCACTGACAGCCCACCCCCTGCCCCATGTACCTCTCAGTCAGTGCCAGGCACTGAATGGCCAGTAGCACTCTTCACACCTCCATGGTTGCTGGCCATCTGACTTATGCAGAGAGCATGCAGCTGATGCTTGCCCTGCATAAGCCAGATAGCCAGTGGCCATGAAGGTGTGAGGAGGGCTGTGCTACTGGCCATCTCTGACCGTGGCACCAGTGGGATGGTATGGGGTTTGGGTGGGGGATGCTGGTGCCATGGGTGGGTGATCACTGACATCTGGGGTTTAAATCAGGGCTCTGGGTACAATGGGTGCCTCTGTGTGATGGTGGTGGGGGAGTGTCCAGTACCGGGGCTGGTGCTGCACTGGGCTGGAAGGGTGGAGAATGCCTTGTATGGCTGGGAATGGGTGGCAGAGTGGTGGGGGAGATGTCATTGAGGCTACAGGCCCATCGGTCCACTGGGGATGGTGGCTTGGTAGCGTTAGTCTGTGTGCCTGGTGCTATTCACACATGGGCCCACGCCTGCCCATTAGGAATCCACTTTGGGACCTGGAAAAGACTTTATTTGGATGCCTGACCAGGTCTGCTACTCCTCCCCCCCATCTGCCCTGTGGATTACTGTGTGCGGGGGGGGCGGGGCAATGTACAGGTGGCTGCCGGTAGTGCATACTGGCCAGCGCACACCTGTCTGCAGGTGCGGAACTGTGCAGGTGGGGTATGCGCTTTTGGCATGTAACTTATGCCCAATAGTGCATAGGGTCCATTACTTGTATATATTGTGGGTGGTTATTCCCTTTGATTATTTGATGCCTGTCTGGACTGGGGGGGGGGGGTTGAAGGGAGTTTTTCTTTTTAATTATTGTTGTTTGCTATTTTTTTCTGTTTATTTTTAGCTGTTGTTTGTAGTTTGTTGGTTATGTGTGTAAAGTCTTTTACATTTTCAATCAAGCATATTTAATGAAAAAAACAGGGTAAGTCAAAAAAAATTAAAAATTAGGCTGGATGACTCTGAAGCTGGCAAGGCTTCTTCTGCATTTTTTTTATGTTTCAACTGCTGTTCTTTAGGAGAACTTTTTAAGTAAACCATGAGATATAATAATACCACTGTATAGTAGGGGTGATAGAAGTAGTCTAGATCCATCTTCAATTTGGCTTCATCTTGGGGCCTGAAAATTCAGTTTGGCTTTATTAATTCCACTGAGCCCCTTTGACTCCTAATACAGTAATTGGTATAGGGTAAAACAGCCTGCAATTAGGAAGGGGAAAACCTTGAGATTGGCACTGAATAGTAATTACTATAGCTTAGTTTGAGTAGGTGGTGTTTGCATGCTACTTCTAGGGATTGGTGTGTTTGTGGTGGTGTCACACAGATAGTAATAAATATAACCGCTGCATGTCTGTTCTGAGCTATGGCATAGCAATAGTTAGTATTCATCGCTGAGCTCAAGGCTTACCCCCATGTAGTCTCTGTTGTATATCATACCAATTATTGCCTTCTCAATGGCCCCATATATTTTTAAAATTCCAGGAATAAACACTAATTAAAAGTCATTAAATTTAGGGCATCGCATTTACTGCCCAAGGGTTTCACGATGCATGGATGTAGAGTTTTTTTTTTTTTTTTTAGTTTTTAATATTTTTTTTGTTTTTATGTTTTATTATATTGATTGATACAGTTAAAACATCTTCTTCCCACTGGCAGCCAGTCATGTTGTAGTCAACAGACTATGTGAGGTCATGAGAGAGACAAAGTTGTGAATCTGTCCACAGTTATCACTGATAGCTCATTTAGTAGTGGGGTCATACTTATCATCCCATGACAGTAAAAGGTCTTATGCAATGAAAATGACTCAGTGTGAGCCATGCATTATAACTAACCACACTGAGCCTGCCGGTGATGACACTGTAAAAGTTGTACTGTCTTCTGGAAGATTTGAGGTGGTGATGTGTGCCATAGTCCTGGTGCTGTTGGCTCTGCTGGGAGTGATGAGCCAGACAGTGGTGCTGCCAGAGCCAGGTGGAGTCTTGGGATACTTGTTATCAGGAGATATCAGTGTGGGAATAGAAGGAGATGTGACTTGCTGGACACAGGAATAATCAGCTGGATAGATGAAGCTGATCCGTGGTATGCTGCATTTGAGGAATACCAAGAATTCAATATTCTCAGCATCTAGCCTGGAGCAATGTGGTGAGTCCATATCACCAGCTGTGCTGAAACATCTTTCTGAAGCAAACAATGTTGGAGGACATCTGAGAAAATACAAAGTCAGGTTAGCCAGAGCACTCAAAATGACTTTCCTGTCTTACCCGAATTTGATGATTTCCCTTATTTGGCTGAACACTGGCTTTGTTAGTTAAACCTCCATCATGTTCTCCGATATGATGACTCTGTTTTTATTTATTTATTTTTCAAAATGTCTGTGTGGTGTCAGCAGTCAGTGTCAGAAAGCTCCATAATGTTCTTTGTCTTCAGATCATCATTATAGATGTTGTCTTCCGTTTCATTATTGTCACACCTGGTACTGAAAGCATGTGAATTCAACCACAGAGAAGCAGTACGAGCAGGAGGAGGTTAATTCTTAGTTGTTTAGTCACGCTGCCTGCTTCTTTGTCTGAAGTGCTTGCAACAGTTTCTAATTTGCTATAGTGGATGCATCTAGGGGCAATACACACATCTTTATATCTGAGATCTATTAGTGTTGGCATGCCAAACTGTGTCCCAGATCTAATGCTTTCAAATCTGTCTGCAATTTTGGTTGTAAACATTTCTGCCACTTCCTTAATGAGTACTGTGTCCTGCTTGTGCAACTGCTGAGATGACTCAGATGAACTCATTGTGTCACTACCACCTCATGCACCACCATTATCATCTCTGTCATTCTCACTACCTCCAGCAGTGCTACCATCTTGGCCAACACCACTACCCGCCATACTTCATTGGGTTCCAGTTGAAGATCTCAAATAATGGTGTGTGTCTGTGTGTCATTCAAGTACCTCACCAAGGGAAGGGTTATAAGGGTCGCTGAATCTGCACTGACATCTTTGGTGGCTTGTTCATAAGGTCTCAGAAGCAGAACACGCTTTTGCAGCATTTACCACTGCACCCAGGAAAGATATTCCCCACATGCCAGATTGTCAAATTCCATAGTCCAAAATGTAGCTTTCTGTCCCACCAGTCTCTCCACCATATAAAAGATGGAATTCCATCTTGCTGCCATGTCTTTAATTGAGCAATGCTGCAGAACACTGGGCTTTTGCTGGTACTGGTGGAGGAGCTCAACGCATTTGGGGCAATGATTGAAATATCTAGTGATGCCCCTTACAGTGTCAGATATTTCATATAAGTTGTGAGGAGCTTTGGGGGGCCTGGGTTTAGCCCCATAACTGCTCCTTTCCTATTTACCCATAATATGTCAGTTTGTGCCCCTTTAGAATAAATGTGTCCAGATTGTTTTTTTAAACTGTGTCTTGTTTTTAGAGCAGATAATTTCCTCCGGCAACTCATTCCAAGGGGCAATCACCCTCTGCATGATGAAGGCCCTCCTCCTATTTGTGTTATACTTAATATATCTCAATTGAAGGGGGTGTCCCCTTGTTCCTTTTTGGTTGTTTTTGAACTGCAGATTTAGGTCATTTAATATATAGCCATCCTGCATTATGTCGTAACACATCAACTGATCCCCTCTTACTCTTCTTGTCTCTAAGGGCATGAGCCCTAGCTTTGTTAATCTTTGCTCATAGGCTCTCCCCTGTGGCTCACGCACCATTCTGGTGGCCTGTCTCTGCACCCTCTCCAACTCTGCCACTGGACCCTTGTCTACAGGTCCCCACATAGGGGCTCCATAATCCAACAATGGCCTAACATAGGCTCTATACAGTGGCATAATCACAGTCCCCCTCCTACTTTTAAAGTTTTTCCTTATATTCCACAGTACCCGCTTCACTTGTATTATTTGCCTATTGCACTGGGCTTGATATTTAAGTTTATGGTCCACCAATATGCCCAAGTCCTGTTCCATTTTAGACTTTCTTAAAATCTGCCCATTTATATAGTAGTTATGTTCTGGGTTCCTTGTTCCCAGATGTATCACACAACACTTATCTATATTAAAACTCATTCGCCTAGACTCAGTCCAATTATATATGTTATCCAGGTCTTTCTGAATGGTCTCCACCCCCTCTGGCCATGCTACCAGTCCTGCCAGTTTGGTATCATATGCGTATTTGATTATTCAGTTTCTCACCCCTCCTCCCATTTGCACCATAAATATTCTAAACAATACTGGCCCCAAGACTGACCCCTGTGGGACCCTGCTAGTCACTGGCACCCCATCAGAGAGATAGCCATTTATACACACTCTCTGTGACCTGTCCATTAACCATGCCTGAATCCATCTACTTACTCTATGATCCATATCTATTTCTATTAAGCAGTTTAGTATTTCCATATGGGGCACTTTATCGAAGGCCTTGGCAAAATCCAGGTACACACAATCCACCATCTCTTCTCTATCCAAGGTGCCATCCTGATGGCCAGTGGCAGTGCATTTTGCTTCTGTGCAAGAGGCCCAAGTTCAGGAGCAGACTCAGATCATCACATTGGAAGGCAAGCAAGGCTGAGGCAGTATGCCTTGGCTAGGGAGATTTGGCAGTTGATTCTGGCTCTGCACTGACCCTTGTTGACAAGTCAGAGAGTTTTTTCCTGCTGTAGAGGCACACTGTATTCACCAAGGCCTATGTGCACTTTCTACACCATGGGGAGAAGTGAGGCTGTGGGAGAAAACTGAGGGAGAAAGTCTTGACTGCCATCTATTTGATGCCCTTAGCCTGTGTAGGGTATATTGCTGTCTATTGGGTACATTCTAGCATGTTGATCACAGGTGGGGCCAGGCATAAACACCTCTATATTAAAATAAAAATATTTATTTTAACTGTGCGTGTTTGTCATGCACAGGACTCACAACCAGATTTAGTGTGTGCATGGCAGAAAATCCCATCATTCATGGCCTTCAGCTTGCTACTCCTAATGTCTATCATGACAGTCCCACCTATAGATCATGAGGGTACCTGTATATCCAGATTTCTAATGGTGGCTGGATGAACCACAGAATATTTTCCCCACTGTGCTTCCCCTTCATGACTGACACCCATCCTTTATTGTTGTGCTTCTGTGAAGCTCTGTGTTCAATATACTGTACCTCCTGCAGGGACAAGTGGTGGTGGAGGTTGAGCATGAATGGTGGTGCCACTGCTTGATGTGAACACAACCCAATGGACTGTATGACTAAAGAAAGTTTCCACTACTGCCGCAGATATCACTAGTGAAATGCATATAACCTCCCTCTACCTCCTTCAGAAGTGTCAACATCTGCATGCCAACTGACTTATACATGCTAGGGGGAACATGCCAGGAAAATGTCCAGCATGATTGAATTAAGCAATAATGCATAATAGGGTGTGTGTTGCACTGGGATGATGTCATGCCTGGGGTGGTTGGGCACAAGGCCGCAGGCCAAGTGAGTCCAACACCTCAGAAGTGATGTTATCTCAGCACAACACATACCCTGGAATGGATTATTGCTATTATACAATGGATCTTTTGTTACTAAAAAGGAAAAGATTAAAAAAAAACCTTTTTATTCATTTTTTATTGATTTTTTTTTATTGTGGAGGTGTACCTTTTGAAGAAAAAGTCCAGAATATTTCTCACCAGTGGGTGGAGCTGGTATCTCAGTGATAAGGTCCCTCTGTTTACTGGTGTCATGTCTGTTTTTGTTTGTTTTCTCGTGCGCCTCCCCGTAACTGTGTGTTTCTTGCGCTTCTCCCAGTACACTTTGTTGTTGCGTTTTATTGTTGTACTAGGAGATTATGTTTGTAATGATTACATATTTTGAGGCAGCCTGCCACCACTGTTATGAGCCCCTGCCCCATCCCCATTGTTGCCAACTGGCTGCTGATACCTCTCAAATGGATCTGCCAGTAAATGCACAAGGAGTTAGGATGTGTCATGCTGTGTTTTCTTATTTTATTTCATTTTAATTAATAATAAGAAAGTGAACTATAGGAAAATACCTTTTTAGTGGAGCAGGACAGTGGACGCAGGCAAGCTGCCACTACAATGGTCACAGTTCCTGAATGAACATTGGGGGAGTGAGAAGCCAGTGTTACAGCTTTCTGTAACATTATGTTTAACTCATACACACCACAAGAGCTCTTTGAGACTTCCACCACTTGTGCCCTGTATACTCTTAGCACTGCATCCTAGGCCTTTCTAAGCAAAATCAAGCCATAATCAGCATGCCACAAACAAATATAAATACCTCTTGAACTGTAAGTGCTACACACAAAGTAAGCATGGCAAAGTTGTTCAGCACAACATTACCTTTCCAATGGTGCTATGCAATAAATTGTAATCAATTTGGTTTTTATTTTTTACTAGCTGAATTAGCAAACAACTGTGTTTTTTTAGATTTTTTTCAAGGTGCTTAGGTGAGGCTTGAAAGATAAATGTCAGCCATGCACACCATACATTAAACAAATGTGAATAACTCTTAAACTATACATGATAGATAGAAAGTATCAGCAGCAAAATTGTTCAGCACAAAATTACCTTTCTAACAGTGCTATGCAATCAAGTTTAAGTGATTTGGTTTGTTTTATATCTAGGTAACAACTGTTGACTTCCTCAGACATTTCCGGGCCTGAGAAAAAGTCAGCTGAGTACGTCTACAGGTGTTACTGGCCTGAGTGACTATGCTTTCAGCCACCGCCTACAGGCATATCTAGACCTGAATGAGTTAAAAACAAGGAGTGAGAAGAGAGGAAAACATGTTTCTGTTTGGGGGAATAGTTTGTGGATTCAGAGGGTGTTACCAGTCCAATATGCAGTAGTTATGGCAGCAAGTGGCTAGGGGACAGGCAGTTTCAAAGTGTAGAGTGATTCCCATTATTGTTGATGAGGTCATCAGTGTGTTGGGACTAGATCCATGATGTTGTACTGTGATAACATCACAGGTCCGGTCTCAGGCAGACCAATCAGAGGCCAGCATTCTTTCTTGCTATTGTATAACACTGGATTGGGCTTCAGTTATTGCAGTGGTCTTTGAAAACCATTGCCCTCTACAGTGGAGAATGGCTGAAAAGCAAGAGTCATCATCTCCCCCATCAGTTGTGTGATTTAGACAGAGGTTGGATGAGCTGGTAGCAGGCTAGTGTAGGCATTTAATGACTTGAGCAATGTAGTTTGTTTTTTTGGGGTGGTTGGCATGGTGCCATTGAAGCAGCACCAGTACCTGGGGGTACATCAGTCGACTGCTGTGGCTGCCATTGCGACTGCATTACTTGAAGAAACAGTCTTATCCCACCACCTATACCCGGCTGTCACTGCTGCTGGTTCATGTGACCTGAGAGGATTTGGGGAATAGATGTAGTTGTTAGGAAGATGCTGTGTTCACACTTTATATGAATATCCAGAACACTGGTTCCCAATACCCATGCAGGTTGACACTGGCTGATCGTTCCATCACACAAATTGCAACATGCTGTCTGTGTATTTGTGGGGTCATTGGTAAAATATTCCCAACCAGCAAAAGGTTTCTTTTTGGCTACATGATTGGACTGCTGAGTTTCCTTGAGAGTAATATGGCAATATTTACAAGATGGTTTCTTTTTTTCTGTCATGGTGGAATTTAGTGGCTGGGCTGGATGCCCTGGCAGAGTAGCTCTGGCAACAGCAGCACTAGGTTACATTGCTGCTGATCATCTGGGGGCTTGGTGCAGGCATGGTCTTCAGATTTCCCTGCTTAACCAATTTTCATTCATACATTTCTCTTTTGCATTTTTTTTTTGGCCATCTCCTACCCTGATGACTTCCACTCCTCTGTATCATACTCCATGTAGGAACGACTTGGTAAAACTGACAGCACACTTTCAACCTCTTATACTTCCTCCTTCTCCTCTCCTACATGTGCTTTCTAGTCTCCTGCTTCTTCCCCTTTTAAACTTCATCTCCTTACCCATACCCCTCTGTCTCAGTCACACATGATTCTTCAGCTTTCTCCTTCCCTTTGCTGCCTTTGCCTGTTCATGTGCTTCTGCTTCCCCCTTCTGTATCACCTCACTCTCATGCCTTTCTGCTCTGACAGCTCCACTTCCATTTCCTCCTCACTGACACTCCTCCACACAATCTGCTCTGGTGGTGGCACTACTGGTTTGCATTTATAACATTGTGGGGTTAGAATACCTCACCCTACCCCCAAACAATTCCCCCTTTTCCTCAGTGACAAGATAATAGTAGTATCAGTGCCAGACCCAAACTCACTGTCACCTTCCTCATACAATGATTGTACAGCAGCAGTGCTGTGATTTGCACTGCTACTGATGCCTGATTTGGGGGCTCAGGGTGAAGTAAGGATAAAATAGTGCATAGACACACAAAACAGGTTGCACTCTTAGCTGGTAAATCAAACAATCAAGCTATGTAGCTTAGTGAAAATAAGACACCATTTAATAAGGCAAAAAATTAATGAAAATGCAGGACACTATCCCTGGCACTTCATCATTTCCTATGGAGCATCATCGGGGGCTTTAAAATAGTGCCTCAAGGCAGACAGATAATCATCCAGCCTGCAGCACAGAGGTGACATTGATGGTGCTGGTGCTGGTGCTGTATCATGTCATTCATACTAGACGAACAGGTGGGAGGGCTTGTCTTTACAGATTGGGATGGGTCTGTTATGTCCCCATGAATAGCAAATGTCAAAGTTCTCAACAGAGGAACAGTGGGAGACCTGTGTGATTCTGGTTCACTCAGGATGCAGTCATCATGAGGTATACTGGATGACTAGGAAGGACTAGTTGAGAAAGTTGCTTTGTACATTAGGCATGGAACCAATTGACTTCTGGGGACTAAGAAGCTATTGTTTCCTTGGATGAACTATCACTCACCCAGCCCTAGTTCTTCTCTCAGGTATTGCCTTTGCCCCACTGTTATGACTCCCAGCCCCTGTCCTGGCTGCTTCCCCACCACCAACTATAGAACTGGTATTTGGTATAACTGGCATGGTGGAACCTTTTTGAGCTCATTTCCTTACCCCTGCATCTGTCAAAACAATAAGCTGGAATAACAGTTTCTTATTATGGGCACTTAGCTAAGGCTTTAGCCTTGTGTTGTAAAATTTGCATAAATCATATAAACAATGTAAGACTGGCTCAAACCTTACTTTACAACCTATTGTGTGCAGTTCTAGATAACAGAAAATCAATTTTCTTTCACACCCTCAATGTAATATGTAGAGAAAATAGATTTTATTTATCCCTATACAATTTAACTAATTACTAATAATTTGCATAGATATAAAACATTTTAAACATAATGAAAAGAAGCATAAATACAAAACAACAAAGGCTTCATAAAATAAACAAAACAACAAAGAAAACAGGCAAAATTCAAAAACAATGAATTACATCAGCTGTGTACCATGCCTTCAGCATGCTATTGTATATAGCAATACTTTCTTGCATAAGAACTTGCAAACTCATCACATTAGTGTCTTGGATTATAGTTCTGTATATAACTTGTTTCAATATCTTATAGCATACAAAATGTTCATATATTTTTAGAATGAACATAAGCTTAACTAAATAACCAAGTTTTTGTATTTAAGAAGTTAAGTTTACCATGCCAGCTCCCCAGTTAAGCAAAATTAGAATACTACAAAAGTTAATTAAAATAATACTTAGACATCTGGTTATTTGTAGAGGCCTGGATTTCCTTTCTTTTAACTTCAAAATCTTGGTGAGTTCTCCTCCTCTTGGATGATAAAAAGTTCTTGCAGTGGCTGGACCTTGTGGTAATCTCTGTTTTCTCTCTGTACACATATTTGAACCCTGGATCATGGACTCCTTTGGCATCAACACAACAGATATCACTAGGCATCAAAGTTCCTTTGTTCTAGTTTTGGCGGGAACTTCAAAAAGTACTTTTCACAACAGAAAATGTCTATTGCACCACAGCATGTCTTCTTAGCATCTCAACTGGGAGCATACTGGGCTGGATCTTTTACTATTTGGCTTTATTATCTCTGGTCAGAGCATTATCCTGACATCATTTCCTGAAAATTTTACCAACTTTGATTGGATCCTGCAAATGATGTAAGGTGGTTATTCACCCTTTTCAAAGACTGACTCTCTGTTCAGAGTTTAGTTTTTAAGATGAAAATGAATTTCTCCTCTAACTGTTGAATGCAATATGATGCAGTCTTCATGCAAACATTTCTGAATTGAACACAATACAAGCAGTCTTTCAAGATGTATCCCATGTATGTGAGACCAATATTTCCTGAGATATGCTAATGATAAATATAAAACTTTAATTTTCAGCAAAGTCTTTTAAAAAGGATTTAATGAGCTTATTGTTCATGCCCTAGGCTCCGACATTAAGCAGGTCTCTTTCACATTTAAGGCTAAAAATGTCCTTAAAAGCATGGAATTCCATTGTAGGCAAATGGATCTTTGTTCTTCCAAGAAAACACATCCATCAAGCTGTCAAATCTATTTACTTCAAAACTCTTTAAGATTGCTTATTTCTGTCTAGCAACAAGTTACACACACACAAATTATATCTTTGGACTTGTCATGACACCATCTTCCAGTTAAGATCAAACTTGATATGCTTACTTTAAAGATTCTTGTCCCACGATATTCTTGTACAGTACATAACTGTGGGTCCCCATCAGCTGCATTCACACAGTTTGGCCAGTTGAGAGCTTAAGATATTCTTTATTCACTGTATATGTTTCATGCTGGCAGTGTGTTGCATTTTTCAGTTACAACCAAAAGTCTTTTCCTATAGTAAAAACATACAGCAATTTACCTTAAGTTACCTCATGGTGCCTTTTACAGCATGATACAGAAGACCAGCTGCAATTCGTCAGATGTCAAGTTTCCATGGTACCTATCTCTTGGCTGAAGCCGAACCAAAACTTAAATCTGTAGAAGCTCTTCACTGGGTCAAAAAGTTCAGTTTTAAAACTTACCAGCTAGATACATTTTTTTCTTAACTTTGAAAGCCACTTTTTTAGCAGATGTTTTTCTTTTTCTTCTTCGGACAGTTCTTGCAGGCAAGCCCTTTAGAGTCTTTGAACCAGTTGTCTAGTATTACACCCCAATTACCTTAAGTCCAAATAATTAATGATTTATAAAGAATATAAAATAATAATTATAAAATAATGCAAATTAATAATATAATAAAAAATTTTATAAATAAGGTTTTGTTCCTACACATCCCTTTCTCCTCCATTTCTTTTCCTCATGTTTTCTACACAACATAGCAGCAGATACCCACACACACACATGACCATTGCCTCTCCTACTAACACACATTCCTCCTGACCCTCACTGAGACCTAGTGTCTCACTACACTATCCTATATCACTTAGTTTTCACTCACATCCAGAAAAAAAGTTGAACAATAAAGATTCATTTATGTTCCACGTACCACCAGTCAAATAATTTTTTAAGTAAATTCTTCAAGCTTCCTCCTGTACTGTACTGTACTGTACTGTACCTTTACCAGTCTGCTACTGTAGGGGACATATATATATATATATATATATATATATATATATATATATATATATATATATATGGCTCTGTTGTTATCTGTAAGTTGGAGTGCAGGGCCCAGAGAGCCAGTGCTCACACAGATGCATATCATTATGCACGAATGGGCAGCTTTGTGGAAGCGCAGGGCCCGGAGGTCCCACGCTCCCACCAACACATACCACTTACCAGTTACATTACACTTTCTCAAAAAGTAAGGAAATTCATTGCAAAAAACTTTGTTAATACATCAGTTAGGGTTGAAGTGACAAAAGTAGGGAAATTAGATTTTAGGGTTGAGCCCCTAACCCCCCAACCATATCACCCCACCCCCATCCTCCACACCAACAGGCATTGGGGTCTTCCATGGGGTCATTAGGCCTAACTCACACCCCATTCTTCTATGCTGTACCATGTCAGCCTCTTTACACATGGAATGGGGTGAGAGTTAGGCCTAATGACCCCATGGCACACCCCGATGCCTGTTGGTGTGTGGATGGTGGGGGATGTGGTGATAGGGTGGAGGGGTTAGGGGCACAACCCTAACATTTCATTTCCCTACTTTTGCCACTTCAACCCTAAGTGATGCATTAATGAAGTTTTTTGCAATGAATAGATATATAGACATGTATAGTATCTATAGATATATATGGATTCATTGCAAAAAACATTGTTAATGCATCAGTTAGGGTTAAAGTGACAAAAGTGGGGAAATGAGATATTAGGGTTGAGCTCCTAACTCCCCCATCCCATACTCCACACACTGACAGACGCTGAGGTGTGCCATGGAGTCATCAGGCCCAATTCCCACCCCATTCCATATGTAAACAGTTTGACATGGTACAATAAAGGAGAATGGGGTAAGAGTTAGTCCTCATGACCCCATGGCACACCCCGGTGTCTGTCAGTCTGTGGAGGATAGGGGGTTGGGGTGGCAGGGGGGTTAGGGACTCAACTATAAATCTTTTGTCACTTTAACCCTAACTGATGCATTAACAATATTTTTTGCAATTAATTTCCTTACTTTTTGGAAAAGTGTAATATAACTAGTAAATGGTATGTCTTGGTGGGATCATGAGTCCCATGCATAATGATATGTGTCTGTGGGAGCACGGGCCATCTGGGCCCTGCAGTCCCACTTACACATCAGTATGGAGCCATACAGCAGCCCTGTATGGCAAGGAACACTTATAACACTAATTTGCCAATATCTCAGCAACCGTAGCAGCTATGAAAAAAATTCAAGTGTCTTAATTATGACAGCGAGACCTTCACAAAAGATACATTGATGAAATCTGTATCTCCCTTCCTTTACAAGATATGGGCAAAAAGTGCTGAAAAGGCACCATTGGAACCCTTGAAACAAATTTTTGTCAATATCTCTGTAACTGCAGCAAGTAGGAAAAAAATTCTACTGCTGGTGTAATCTATGATTTCCAAACATGTTTCTACAGCTTAGATCACCTCAGTAGCAAAAAATCCATATCTCGCTTCATTTTCGAGATACGGGCACTGAAAGTTGCTATGGGCGCCGCAATGTTATCCTGGGAAAAATCTCAACTTTGTGATGGCATGTCTATGGAACCAATTAACTTTTCAACACCTATATAGTATAATTCACATCCCTGGGGCATCCCGTTAATAGCCTGCAAATTTCAAGTCAAAAGACCAAACCATTTATTTACAGTGCAGTGGCAACATTTTCAAAATCCTAGTTCCTGAGGTAACAAAATCCTTGTTTGTGAGGTCAGTCCTTGTTCGCGAGCAGTCAAAATTGCCATCTGCAAGAAATCCTTGACTGTCAGATTTTGGCCATCTAGTCCCTAAGTTACAGTCAAGGATTTTACTACCTCCCGAAAGGGGATTGCTTGCAGATGGGGATTTTGTCAGCTCGTGGACTGGGATTTTGTCAGCTCAAGAAAAGGGATTCAAAAACCCAATCCCCTTTCTTGAGCTAACAAAATCCCAGTCCTCAAGCTGATCCTCTTTTGAGAGGTAGCAAAATCCTTGACCATGAGTCAATCCTCATCTGCGAGAAGGGCCATCTGATCCCTAAGTGACGGTCAAGGATTTTGCTACCTCATGAAAGAGGATTGCTTACAGATGGGGATTTTATCAGCTCATGAAAGGGCATTCAAAAACCCAATCCCCTTTTGTGAGCTGACAAAATCCCAGTCCATGAGCTGATCCCCTTTCGTGAGGCAGCAAAATCCTTAACTGTAAGTCAATCTTCATCTATGAGAAGAGCCATCTGGACACTAAAGGATGGTCGAGGATTTTGCTACCTTGCAAAAGGGGATCGGCTCGTGGACTGGGATTCTTTCAGCTCATGAAAGGGGATCAGAAGCGAGTCATGAATGAAGAATTTCAAAATTTGAAATGGCCATTTTTGGGCCAAAATGAAGCAAACCAAAGGCATAGGTTTGTAGAGGGTGTCACCCTGAACAAAACACATGCCTTATTGCAACAAGAAGTCACCCGTGAAGGAAGTTCTGAGATTTTGTTTTGGGGAAAAAATGAAAACAAGATGGCGCAACACAAAATGGGAATTTTTCCCAACGGACAGGGTTTTTTAAAATCCCCATTCATGAGCTGACAAAATCCTTGACCATGAGCCCAACCCCTTTCACAAAACATACATATAAAACTTGGAGTGAACAGAGCATGCGCTGAACCCAAACATTTAAAATTAAATAACTTTGGAATGGATTAATATTTTTGAATCAAACCAATGCTGGATTGTTCTTTGACCCACATTCTTTCTAACCTGAAAATTGCAGGCCAAAAAAAAAAATGTTGTGGTCGCAATGCGATGAGCAAAAAACATGTCAAAAGAGGTGAAAAATGTGCTTTGCTGCATAGAAACTGTATGTCCAACCATACAAGACTGCACATTCCAAATTTTGTGCAAATCCTTTGAACGGTTGCAAAGTTATTAAGGTGCACAATTTGGGATTTAACATTAAACTGCCTACTGAACCCTAATTATAGAAGCATGGTCATGCCCCTATAATATATGCATGTGGTCGCACCCATATAGTTAGGGTTGAGTAGGCACTTTAATGTTAAACCTGAAATTTTGTGTGTTAATAACTTCGCAACCATTAAATGGATTTGCACAAAATGTGGTATGCACGGTGGGACATGGTAGATTTCTTGAAATGCCAAGTTGTGTTTCAGTCGGACATACGATTTTTGCACAGTAAAATGTCAACAAATGCATTTTTAGCCAATTTTGTGGGTGGATTTGGGGATTTTATCCATGGTGCTGCGTGGCCGCAATGTGGTGTGTCAGTCCAAAACTTGGCATGTAGAAAGAGCTTGGGCCAAGGAACATGTCACTTTTTGTTTGGTGAAAAAATATTAAGTCATTCAAAAGTTATTATAGTTTTTAGCTCCCATTATAAGTCGGGAAAATTTATATGGTTGTTTTGCAAAAGAAGAATGCGGTTCTGGCAATCTGGTCTATCCTCATGACCAAAGAATTTGCAGGCTCATGGTCAAAAAATCTTTGGTCGTGAGAAATATATCGGTCGCAAAGGCCGCCATCTTGTTTTCAGTTTGCGGTCAGAAAAAAAACGAATATCTCAGCCATGGGTGACTTCTGAAGTAAAGGAAGGATGGGTTTTGGTCAGGGAGCTTCCCTCTATCGACCCATGCCTGTGGTTTCATTCAGTTGTGTCAAAAAATAGAGTTTTAAACTTTGAAAACCTTTTTTCACAGCTCACTAACGATCTTTGATTGCGAGTCTGCAAATTCTTTGGTCACGAGATCGTTTTCGTTTGTGAGCTTCTTTCACAACTTCCTGACCAGATGTCCAAATTTTTTCTGGACCAGATCTCCATGGGAGGGACCAGATAGCCCAAATTTCATGACCAGATGTCTCCAGATGACTGAAAATGATCTTAGGTCGTGAGGTTGCAGCCAATTCTTGCGATCAAAGAATTTTTAAAGGTGGCAAAACTTTAAAATTAAATATCTCTGAAACGGTTTGCTCTTTTTATTTCATATTTGGAGGGTGTTGAGGGGATGTCCTAGATATATGACTGATGCTGTTTAGGTGTTGGAAAATTAATTTGTTGTGTAGATATTGAGTGATGTACTTAATGTTTTGCCCATAGGATTATGCATGGTGCTAATGGCTTCAAATTTATAGGGTAGGTAGCCCTAGTGCCAAGGAGGTGCCTTTCAGTGGTTTGGGTTGTATAACTTATATAGGTGTGGAATTATTCCACTCCAATGAATGAACATTTGGTTCATTCCGCATTAATAACTTTAGAACCCTGCATCCGATTTGCCTGAAATTTGGAATATAGAAAGATTAATCATAGATCTTTGATTCTGACAGTTTCCATGGTGGTGGCAGTTACTGTTGCTGAATTGTGGCACATGCTCATTATAGTTAATGGAGAGGTATATGTGCATTGTGAAAACCATGGTGAGCAGATTTTTGGGTGTGCAGGAAGATCCCATTATAAGGTATAGGACAGCTCAAAGGGTATGGCAGAAGTATATTGTTATGCAGTGCTGAGCAATGTGGTGGGAGCATAGAGCCCAAAGGACCCCGCTCTCCCACCAATACATGTGATTCAGTACTTATATTGTGATGTTATGCAGGGCCCTGCACTCCCTCCAACACCGAAAAATGCATTTGAGTGGGTTCAAATTGGGTTGTATGCATGGGTGCTGGGCTGTGCTGGTGCCTTTTGAAGATTTTGTGAAAAAATGTTGCTCCATTCCAAAGTTATGCCATTTTTTGGTCTGCCATTATCGTCAATGGGAAAATATATATGTGCACTGTGAAAACAGTGGCGATGTCATTTTTCGGTACACAACAAGAATGTATTTGACTGGCTTCAGATTGTTTTGTATACATGGGTGCTGGGCTATGGTGCCCCAGTTTAAAGATTTCGTGAAAAAAATCTTGCTCTGTTCAGAAGTTATGCCATTTTTTGGTATCCCATTGTAGTCAGTGGCAAAATATATATATTTGCATTGTGAAAGCAATCGATCGCATATTTTTCCTGTGCAACAAGAATCCATTGGAGTGAGTTCTGATTGGTTTGTATGGAGGGTCCTGGGCTGTGGTGCTGCCCTTTGAAGATTTCATGAAAAAAAATTGCTCCATTCAACAGTTATGCCACTTTTTGTCTCCCATGTTAGTCAATGGGCAAAAAATATATATGTGCAATGTGAAAAGATTTGCTCATGTGGCAAGATGTCTGCAAAGCATTGTGCAGGGTCTTTCTTTCTTTGAGACTTTGTTGTACCATTCCACCGTGTTTCTAGGCCCATATCTCCTGGGTGTCAAGTCGTGGTGCCACATGTGTGTGTTTTGCTGTGATAGCACTCCTATCTTTAGGGTTCAGTAGGCACTTTAATGTTAAAGGATACCTTAACAACATTTTGACAACAAACTATTCAAAAATCTGACTCTGTAGGTGACTAAAGGAAAGGCTGCTGTATTCATTGTCCCGGATTTCCCCCTTTTCCCTCACAAAAACACAGAGACCATTGTTTGTTGTTGTGCTCAGATTGGCAATTAATTTATTTATATTCATATATCCATATTCCATTTTCCATTTCTTTATTATCATATTTCCATAATTTTCATTTATTTCCATCCATATATCACTCTGATTATCCATCCCCCAGGCGAAAACCTGGGTGCCTTCTTCTTCTCCTTTTCTGTTAGGTAACGGTGAAAACCGAGACCGCTTTCTCCTTCATCTTCTTCCTCCTTTTATGTTATTCCTTTTTTCTTCCCCCCTTCCGTCCTCCCCCCCTTTTCCCCACTAGCCAGTCTCCAGCTTGAGTTGGATGACTGGCTTCCCCCCAACTTAGGGTATCACTCTCCCTTACCTCAAGGATGAAACTTCCTTCCCCTCTTTTTTTTTTTATTTACCAGCTTTTGTCTGTTTCCTCCATTCCTCTATGAAACCCATTGTTTCCGTATTGAACATGTCTATTGCTATATCTGACAAGTGTACCCCATCTGACCTGTAGAAGTCATCCACCCATTCTTCTACTCCCCGCAGTATCACCTGTCCTCCCATCTGCCTTATCAATGTCCCCACCCGTCTATTCATCTTTCTCCTGGCCCTCTCCACCACCCTGTGGCTGTGTTTCTGTCTCCATACCCTTTGTGATATCATATCCGACCAGGCAAGGCATACTTGAGGCCACCACTGTCTTATTGCCACTAGGTCCCTCTTTATCTGTAAATATGTGTGCACCCATGGTCTGCCTGCCAGGTCGTTGCCCCCTAGGTGTATAATGATTAGGTCTGGACTGGACCGATGTCCCTTGAGTTCTTTCAAAGTGGGCAGAAGCTGTGCCCATCTCATCCCCCGTAGGCTGTGCCATACCAGCCTACACTGTCTTACATCCTGGTATAATTGTTTTCCCCCAGCATTTTTCTCTGCTCTCTTACCAGCCCAGTAAATATAGGAATGGCCACAGATCCAGACTTCTGTGCGCCTCCCTCTACCTATGAGGTGCAAAGAAATTTAATTAATTTACATATACCCTCAGTGCCCTCCTTGTATTATCCCCCCTGCCTTATTTTTTTTTTATTTTTTTTATTTACTCCAGTGCTCTGATGTATCTTTTATAGCTGGCTGACCACCAGCATCCTTTTTCCAAGATGCCCTTCACGGGCTCACCCATTGCTGCCCACTGTGAGGCCGCCCCAATCCGTAGGGAATGGGATGAGTAATTAGCTGGGTCCTACCCCAGAAAACCCATGCCCTTTTTCAGCACTGCTGTAATTTGATAGCCGGTGACCCTTTTTCCATTACCGTGCATGAATAGCTTCCCCGTCCTGGTTACCTGCTCTGCGGCTAAAACCCACAGGGCCTGCACTGGGCATATCACAATCTCTGACCGCCCTCTCAGTGTTATCATGCACCCTTGCCATTTTTGGTCAGCCTTTGACCTTCTTAGCTTGATCCGTATTTCTCTTGTCCCCCAACTCACATCCTCCCATTCCACACCTCCTTCCTTGTCATCTTTTCCATGGCCTACCACCTCACTCACTCTCATAGCCCCTGCAAACATTATCACATAAATTGTGTGAAATAGCTGGGCCTCCTCCTTTGATTTGCATATTGCCAGGAGCACTTCTTTTAGCTTTACTAGCCACTGCTCCCCTATTGACCTCCTATTATCCCCTAGCCCTCTTTTCGACCTGCCCCAGCCCTGCATCATCCTTCTGATGAGCATTGATTTTGTTGGGTCATTCCATCCTTTCAGGCTGCAGATTGCACTGATCCCTGCCAGATAAACCCCCATTGTGGTGTGAGCAGTCCCTTTCTGCCATTGTTCCACCGTGAACATTCCCAACTGTTCCTCCGAGAGCGGCCCACTTACCTCCATCTGGTGTTCTGCCCTGAATGTTTGAAAAACCCTCCAGGCCCCATCGTAAGCCCTCAGAGTCCGAGGCACCCATGAGCTGTGAAACAGCAGTTCTGCTCCTTCCTGCCAATGTCCCAGATGTTCATTGGTATGGGCGTTTTTTATTCTTCCGCTGCTGGTGCCAGCTTCCGGAAAAGGTCCAGCTGCAGACGGGAAAGACTGTCAGCCAGGGTATTGTGTACCCCTTCTATGTGTTTTGCTCTGAAAGACATGTTCAGCTGCAAAGCCCTTAAAACTAACTGTCGTACTACCTGCATGACTCCCTTGTTGTTCAGTACATCAACCACCGCTCTATTGTCACACCAAAATGTCACCTTCTGATCCCGTAATTCCTCTCCCCAAACCAAAGTGCATTCCCATATGGGCATGATCTCCAGTAGTGTTATATCTCTCACTTTCCCATCCCTCACCCAACTGGCCAGCCATGGTTCTGCAAACCACCTGCCCCTCAGGTAACCCCCCATGCCCAGTCCTCCAGCCGCATCTGTGTAGAGGTCCAGGTCTGTGTTGTACAGACACTCCTCCTGCCAAAATGAACACCCATTGTAATCCTTCAAGAATTCCTCCCATACACTAAAATCCTCCCTGATACCTTGAGTCAGATCAGCCCAGTGATGTGGTTTTGTGACCCCTGCTGTAGCTCTGGCCAACCTCCTTGTGAATGCCCTTCCTGGTCCTATGGCCCTGCATGTGAAATTCAGGTGCCCCAGTACCTGCTGAACCAATTTTAGTTGTACCCGTTTCCTGCTGGCATGTACCCAGATTAGTTCCTTCAACCTCCTTACTTTTTTGACCAGTAACCTGAATACTTCGCTCGTGGCATCTATCTCTATCCCGAGGAATTCCATAACCTTGCTGGGCCCCTCTGTTTTTTCCGGTGCCAATGGGACTCCCAGCTCCCGGCACAATTCCTGAAACTTACCCAGCATCCTCTGTGTCTCCCTTTTGCCCTTCCCAATGAGGAGAAAATCATCCAGGTAATGGATGACTGACCTATAGCCCATTTTTTCTTGGAATATCCACTGCAAACATGTGCTGAACGCCTCAAATGTCGCACATGCTGTGGAACACCCCATTGGCATTGCCTTGTTGAAATAATACTGCCCCTCACTTTTAAAACCCAAGAGATCCCAGTCTTCCCTCCTGACTGGAAGCAGTCTGAAGGCAGACTCAATGTCCGTTTTTGCCATCCATGTATCCCCCGTGACCCAGATTATCCTTACTGTGTCTTCGAGTGTCACGTATGTCACTCTACTATGTTCCTCCCTGATATAGTCATTCACTGACTCCCCTTCTGGATAAGACAAGTGGTGTATCACCCTGTATTCCCCTTCTTGTTTCTTGGGTACCAAACCCAAAGGTGATATCCGTATGTTTTTCAACGGGGGGTGTCAAATGGACCCTACACCCTGCCTGCTGCTTTCTCTTTCTCAATCTTCTGCATTAGCATTTCCTCTTTCCCTTTTACAGACCCCAGGTTGCTTGCCTCCCTTGCTTACCTGGGTCCCTTAGACTGCAATGAAAACCCTGTGTCAAAATGACATAAAATCATATCCCGCACGCTCGTGTCTGGATATCTGTCCAGGAAAACTGTCCATGCTGCTAGGTTGATGGGGGTTCTGGCCATACCAAACTGCTCCTTTTTGTGCCACCCGTCCCCCCTCCCCGAATCCTCCCTTCCTCCTGTCTAACCTCCTTGCTTCAGTGGTTCTGACCCCCACTCCCTTCCCCTGCCCTCCCTCCCTTGTTCCATGTTTGCCCCCTAAACCCCTGGCCATCCCGAAAAAAACTGTTGGCCTGATCCTTGCCCCCCATGCCCTTGTGCTCCCTATATCCCTGTTGTTCTGCATTTGCTTGACGGGTGCCCCCCTCCACATTTTGAACAGGCATGTTGAAAACAACACTGAGGCCAGGAGCAGAAAGCCCTGTTATAAGCCCAGCAGCCTTTCTATGGTGTAAACTCCTTTTTGCCCCCACCCACCCTCGGGTGTGGACTGATCTGTTACATAACCTGTCCATAAGTCTATTTGCTTGGTGTCCCATCTTACATCCCCGAATGTTGCCATTCTCTGCCGAAAACATTCATCGTAGTATATCCATCCTACCCCGCCTTTTGCTTTTGCTCTCCGTATAATCAATGAATAGGTAATGAGTGGAATACCTAGCTCCGGCCTCCTTTCCAGAACAATGGCTGAAAAAGTGGCAAAACCTAGAAACCACCCATCCCAAGTCTTCCCTTTCATGAACTTGTCATCCTCTTTTTTTCCCTAGGAGCACTATGGCCACTGCCATCTCACTCTTACCTATGCTCTCAGTTTCTTCATATTTTGCCACCACCTCCCAGCTCACCAAAGCAAATATATCCACATATTCCCCTCTCCATATTTTTTCTTTCATGGCCAAGGGCGCGTGCTCGCCTATTCTCATCCCCGGCCCACCTGTCTCTCTTGTACCTTTTCCCTCTCTTTCCGCTCCCTTTACAGAGTCTCCCGGTACCTCTTTTCCTGTCCTAATTTCCACCAGGGCATATTCCAACTGCCCCAGCCCCCCTGTCCGCAGTGCTGCCACAATTTGCCCTATATATTCTTTCATACTATCCCCTACTGTGCTGGATGTGTTACCTGTACCCTTGTCCTGGTTGAGCTGCCTGGAGTCCTCCAAAGGTCCCCTTGCTTCTTCCTGTGATTGAGGTGGAGGTGGAGGGTGATCTGCCGGGGTCTGCAGGCAGGATCTCCTATCCTGGGCTTCGTATCCAGGTCCCTCCGGGGGGATTCCCCTTTGAGCTGAGGTGATTACTGGCATCACCAGGTCTACCGGCTGCATGGGTACTGGATCGACTGCCTTGGCAGGTCCCACTATCGCCGGTGCTACCCTAGTGGGACTGTGTAGCCCTTCAGCTGGCCTCTTCTCCTTGCCTCCTCTTTCCATACCTGCTTTTCTCTTCTCTCCGGGCTTCCCCAGTTCCTCCCCCTCCACCAGTTCCCACATTTTGTTTGCTTTTTCTGCTAATTCAATTATAGCCTTGTAAGCGGCTTCCTTTGATGGCCTGCTCTTCTTGGGTGCCATGTCCATCTTAACTTTTCTCTGTTAAGACAACTACAGGAAAAGAAAAAACAGGGTTATTCATCTCTCTGTACCTCCCCGTGCATCTTCCTCCTGTCCGTTGCACCCCCCATCATGCAAAACTAGACTGGCCCAACCGTAGAAGAAGGAAAACAGGGTTAGTTGCATATGTGTATCTGTTGCAGCACCCTTCCTCTGTCCTCCGCCCCACCCCTCCCATAAGCCACGAAAACCAGGCCCCCATAAAGCCCCTGTCTTATTCGCCAGGTCACCCGGGCCCCTGGCTGTTTCCTGCCGTGCCCATCATGGGAGGCCTGACCCTCCTGGGCCCTTTTCTCCCTTTATGTCTCTTCCTCGGACCCTAAATATGGGGAGGCCAGCCTAGGACCCAGGACCCTGGAGTGTTCCTCTATCCCTACCTTATCCCCTGCACCACCAGAGAACACTTAGACCTTCTGCTGTGTGCTCCCCCTCACCCTTTGTTTCTTTCTGGAAAAACTGATTTTTTTTATTTAGGCTGACTGAGGGCCATGCCACCAGACTCCCCCCCAGCTCCCCTGCTGTGGTCTCGCCAAGCGGTCGCTTTTCTTTTGATCCTGCCTCTGCATGAAAGAAAAAGGCCCCAGACACCACAACCCCCCACCCCAATGGGTGGGGGTCTAGCTTACACATGCGGTCACCTAGCGGCATATGACATCATCCACGAGGTCACCAGTCGCGTGTGATGTCACGCCGTATGTCCACCACCATGCACACTCTCTCCTCTGCTTCCTAGGCTTTCCTCAGGCCTGATATTTGTGCTTTCAGCCAAAAGGAAAGGAAAAAACAAGCCGCCTACCAAACCAAGCCCCCCAAAAACTATCCGTCCACATCAAACTTGGGCCCCCCTTCTTTTTTTTTAACAGTGCAGTCATAATCCTGTTATGCCCTAGGTCTAGCTAGCCCCTGCTATCCTGGTTGCCACTGCAAGCTTCCAAAAAACTGCCCCTGGCAGCCATAGTCAGTCACCCTGCCACACAGCTATCTTTCCTGGCTAGGACCTGCCTCAGCCCCCCCCGGCTTGTAACCTTGTACTCCTTGGTCCCAGCAATGGGGCCTCCTTCCAGGCTTACCAGGAATTCTGAATGGCCATTCGTCACCAACAGAGCCCAAAAACTGAAAAACAAGGGGTTTTCACTATCCCTTAAGTGGCGTGTGACGTCACGCCACGTGTTCTAGGATCACACTCGTTCTTCCCAGTGCCCTATCCTCTTCATAGCCCCCCAACTGCCCCTCAGGTCTTAGCATTATCTGCAAACACCACAATTGTCCTCCATTTATTAGCAGGAGCTCTCCAGCCACCCCCTCCATGGCGAGCAACGTCACGACACACATCCTGTGCCTCAGGCCTGCTATTCAAACTGCCAGGTGTCCCAACGCACCACTATTCCCACCTCTAAAGCCTCAAACAAGGAAAAAGAGGGGTTTTTCTACACCCCCATGCGGCGTGCCCCCCCGCTTCACCACGTGGTCTGGCTCTCATTCGTTCGCCCCCCATCGCTTCCCAGCCTCTTCCCAGCCTATTGTCACCCCATGACATCCCCCAAAGGTGACCTACTGCCACAAAGACCAGAAAACCAGGAAAAAACTTGATGACCATACCACAAACGGTGTGTGACGTCATGCCATGTGGCCCCAGCTTATGCTCTCTCTCTCCCCGTCTCAAGGGGTTCCTCCAAGTCTACAGCTTTCCCAATCAGCCAAAACAGTTCATAAGACCAAAACAAGGCAGCAAACAAATCCAAAAACTTTCATAATGAACTCCCATGAGGCGTGCAAAGCTAGATTTCCACTGTAGGATTCAAAAGCGCAAACTATTGACTCACAGAGAAACCCCAACCTGATGCAGCACATGGCCCTGGCCATTCAGGGTCCCTATATTTGCTCTGATATCAATTGCAAGCTGTTTCCTCTGAAACCTGCCTATCTATATATATTGTAAATCGTCCTGTAAATCAGTAAATCAACTGTTAGTTTCCTTACCTCTCCTTCCCCTGGAAAAACAAACCTCAAAGAATTTTTCTTGCCAATCCGATGTGCTACAGTTTGATGTAAATCAAAATTCCAGCAAAAAGTGGCTGAGGCCCCCTTGTGTTGTCCCTTATGTACCTCCCTTCTCCCCTCCCCTTCTGAGCATAACCATTCCCTAAAGGAGGGAAGGGGTGCACCAGGACAACATGGTCTGCCCCTTAAAGGGCAAACTACATTAATGCTAAAACTACATTTACATAATTTACCTAAATGTTGTTCCAGAGCATTTGAAAATTGTAAAATCAGCCTTCCAATTTAAAAAAAAACTGCCTTACCCACTTCCTAAAATGGCCACCAAATGTGTTATGTGATGATATCATTGGAGCCAAAGTCAGTGAAATGTATGGCTGTCTGTAGTGCTAACTGGTTCTTTTTTCCCTTTGTGTAGAATTGTTTCACCCAAATGGTCAAAACCATGTGCATTATTTTGTATAATGCACATGTCAGGCTATGGTTCTGTTCATTTTGTTTACTTTAACATGCTGAAAATGTGTTTTAATCCAACTGACTTTCTCTGTGGCAAACCACAGTGCAGTACAAATCTTGAATAAACTGGTGGTCTAGTGGTTATGGTGGATCCAGAATGCTACAATGGGGATGCTGGGGTGGTGTGCATGCTTAATATGCACTTTTTAACATTTTTATTAAACCTTTATATATTCTGCTATTATTCTTTTCTAGTACGTTTTTGGCTGAACCTACAAATCCAATCCATAGTTTGAATGTAAACATTTGTACAATCAATAAATCAGACTTCTTCAACAAAGTGAAATGCAGCAGCAGCAGCAAGCAAGCACATTACTATGTTGGGGGAAGGGTGCAGCCACACCCTTCACCACCCCCTACTAGAGCCACCACTTTATTTGTAGCAAAGTTCTTGTGCAGTCCAATGTTAGAGTTCATACTTTCTTAAAACTCAAATATATATTTGTCTTGTCTTCTTTTTCCATGGGAAATAATAATAAGAAGAAGAAGAATTAGCATTTATATAGTAGTTTTCATACACATTGCATCCCAAAGTGCTTTACAAGCAATACTAGACTGGTAGTGAAGTGACTGAATGTGTAGTGGCAGCCATTTCATACATTAATATCCACACACAGCCTTGGACAATTGCATGAACTGGTTTTATGGGAAGGGGAATGTTGGCTAGGACAATGGGATCAGGTAGTGATCAAGGTGCTGGCAGCCCCACGTCTTATTTCTCATAGTAATCTGCTCATATTTCTCTTCTTCTGTCTTTCCCCTTCCCTGAATATAGCAGTACCTTGCAAGAGTGACCTTCTCAGTCCCCCCCTCTGGTATTCATTCTTCACTATTCCTCCTCACACCAAAAACTGGTGAGCTTATCACCCTTCTGCATCATGAATGCAAGCCGTACAGTCCCTGTTTTATTCTGACATATCAAATATAAACATATCTTTCCAGTATGTCAGGCTCATAGCAGCAGGGAACAAGGGGAATGATGGACTTTCCTAACCTTAAAAGATCTAGGCTACCTTTGATTAGGCACTATTAAATGATGGGTGTGCACATCATTATGCACGTCATATAATAGTGCCTAATCATAGGTGACTTAGATCTTATATGGGTAGGAAAGCCTATGTTTCTACTTGTGCCATGCTGCAATCAGCTTGGCTTGCCAGAAGATCATGTTTATTATTAATATGTAAATATAACACAGGAGACTGTACTAAACACATTCATGATGCGGAAGGGCAGTGAACTCACCAGTTTTTGGTGTGGGGAGCAGGTGAGAAGAAAGAAATCCAGAGAGGGACTGAAGAGGCCATTCCAGCAGGGTACAGCTATATTCAGGTTAGTTGAAGACATGAAGGAGGATGCTGAGCAGATCACTGTGAGATCTGAAATGTGGGGCTGCCAGCATCATGACCACTACCTGATTGTGGATGACAGTAGCCAGCGATGATGTCACAGGGTCCATTTTATAGTTTTACCCCTTTTTTCTGAAAGTCCTCATGCTTCTAATGTTCATTTTGCATGCTTTGCTTGTACTTCTTTTTAATGTTTGCATGATGTTTTAAGACAGGGACACCTCTAACATGTCTCCAGGATCCTGCCTTATTTAACCAGAAGATGTTCATGCATTAGTTTTCTTTAACTCATAAACCAGAAGACTTTTATTTGGTAGCCTTCATTACTTTATTATATCCAAGGACATAATCCTCTATTCTTACTGTACAGTATCCGTTTTGCTAACTCTTTGCACCTAGGAGTTTTTTTGGGGGGCTGTATGAACCAAAAGTAAAAGTTTTAGACAGATCTAGAGAATAGAAATGAAGTACAGAAGCAGATAGTACAGTTTTATCCTAGGTGGCCTACCTAGGATAATAGAAAAAAGTATTTAAAAGTAGAAGAGATGAGAGGGTACTGTTGCAACAGAAGTTTTAAAGTGGAAGAAAAAGAAGACAGGACAGGGTTCAACAGTCCATTTTTATAGAGTTTAGCCTAGATCTGCCACAGATGACAAATACTCAGAGTGGCAGGGCTGCACCTAAACTGTTACTTGAATTCAGTGTAGGGAGATTACCCTTGGGTGGGGGGTGGTGGTGTTGATGTTTGTTAAGACAGTATTTAGGGAGTTGTGTATAGCTCATTCAAGTTTTGGAAGGGTGTTACTCAGCCAACTCACATTGTGGAGTAGAGCACAAAAAAGTACTGGAGAAGAATTACTGGGAACTGTCCTGCGGGGTTCTGCAGATCACAGGTAAAGGAGTAGACTGGCACTGGAAGTCAAATGGATTCACTCAGGATGCCTCTCCTGCTAATAATATTGTTATCCATTGTAAGTGCAGCCCTTATGAGGGCATGAACAGCAGTCTTTTCTGGTAGGTCATGATGTTTATTGCTTGGCCCTCCAGGAAGACCTAGTTGTTGGTTAATGAGGTGGCAAAAAAACACAACAGGAAACTGCCAGTGTGAAAGTACAGTTAAATGTACTGCACATTAGCTAACTAGAATGATAATGCATGATTCTGTACTGATTTTGAAACACTCCTCAGAAGTCATTTTTTTTTCACATAAAAGGAACTCCTTCAGTAGCCACATCACTTCCCTATGAGACAGAGCTGGAAACTGCACTGAAAAGGGCTCATCACAAGGAATTCTCTAGCGTCACTGTTTGACTGCTGCAGGGAGTGTGGATTGAATATGCTCAGTGTGTGCTATCTGTAAAAAGTGCAGTTTCATGAGTTCCTACACATCTGCTTCACTGGTGTCCAAACTGCAAGGTTTTGGCACATTCTCCAAATGCAAATTCAGCATCTGCTCATCCCTTCTGTATACTGTAGATCCTTGTTTAGTCCCCCTCTACAGTATTATATACAGTTCTGGTCACCATAGTGAAGAAAGTATTTAGTTCCTTTACTAGAAATTGTTTAGAGGAGAGTAGTTCAACAGTTTATTGAGTGACAACTTAATGTCATTACAACATGCATATTAAAACACATTACAATACAAAGAATAAATCAATTATTAAGAACATGTTGTATAACACTTGTATGGCACTTTTCCAGTCACTATATAGTTGTCAAAGTAGTTTCCTTATTTCTCATCATATGTGACTCAATACATGCCCATATTAACATTTTATATTAGTTATATCTTATGATGACCAGGATAACTGAGTAAACTTTCACATTCATTTGTATGTTATTATTATGAAACTAAGGAAATGATTCTCCTTTGAAAGTGCAACAAAATTGTCAGAATGTAAACAGGACACCTTTGGGTTTGGGTCTGTTTACCTACTTCCCCATCTAGTGTATTGTCGCCTGTAATATCCTTTCCTAATTTGGATTAAAGACCCATATGTGTCATAAACTGAGATTATGTTTCTTTAGTTTTCTCTATAAGCTTATTTTTTACAAACAAAAAAAATTACATTGCTTATTATATTATAGCAGGATACAGTGCATTTCTGGTTCTACGTGATAATGGTGACTGTAAAACAGTGCTGACAACATCAGCAAGTGCACATCACCAAAAATCAAAATGGCGATGTGCATTACAGTGACTTATGGAAACAACAACAACCGGCCATTGTCTGTATGGGGACAACACCCCCCAGAGTGAATATAATCATCCCGGGGGATGACAATTGAGGAGAGGGGAACACTCAGGAGGAGGCTACTTGGGGACATAAGTAAGCAGGGGGAGAACATTGGGGGGCAACCTGCGGGCTGGGGGAACAAAGTCGGGATGGTGGGGGAACACACAAAAAAATGAAACTGCAAAAAAAGTATCCCCCACAGCCAGCCCCAAATCCAGGTCCCCTAGACACAGAGGGGATGACTGTATCCAATGTACCACACAGCCAACTCAGAACTGGCCTGACAAACAAAGCCCTATCTAGTTACACAACAAGCACTCCCTACTGAAAGGAAATCGTTAAACTTACCATGTGCTATTCAGAGTACATAGCCCATCTTGCAGTTGCTATTTTCACAATGCCCAAATTGATTTGCTGAAATTGACTCGCTGTATTTATGGGCTACTGTATTTCCTCTTCTACCAACCCCTTTCGGCTGACAAAATAATTCAGACAGTACCTTATTAAAATAGGTTAGTTTAATTTTATTACCAGAATATATGTGGGCATTTTATGCAGTGCAAATACCACTGTACAAAACCCCAACTTAATTCTGACATACCCCTGCTTCATTTACTTTCTGTTGCTCCTTTTGGAGTTTAATTCATTCTTTTCATTTCTTTTTCCTCCAGCATTTTTCTTTGGTAGCTCCTCTTTCTCTCTCCTGGGTTGGTGGAGCATGACATCACTGCCCAGCTTGAAGCTATCCCATGCATTCTGACTACCTATCTATTCCTATTTTTCTTCATTCCTCTAGCCCTGTTCTCATTTTTCAGTCCCTCCTGCTCTGCCTACACTTCTGCAAAAGTTCCTCCTTTTCTTCTCCATCTCTCACCACTAGTTACACACAGTCCTTTGCCTGTGTATCTACTGAGTACTTGTAACACTAGTTAGTGAGAATCAGATCAAACTTCTACTGAGTAAGCTTTGAGGAGTTTAGTTCACACGTTTGTGAAATATGGGTATTAGTCCACCCCTGCCTATTCAGAGCACTCAACAACATAGGGTAGTGCCTCTCTCTATGCAATCATGAATATCCTTCCTACCATTGGAGCACTTTTCAGCTGTGTTACACACATGTACTGCCAATGGGTGACACCACTGGCTACACACTATCATCCCATATGGAAAAGATCAGTATTTTTTTAAATATCTGAAATATATCCTTGTATCCTTAACTGTGTTTCAAACATATGTCAGATACATCCACTCTTATCAGACATATTTCGAGAGATATTCTAGATATTCACAGAATGATCCAAGATGTATCATATTTGGGAATATTTTATATATATATATATATATATATATATATATATATATATATATATTTGAAATATATTTGTTCTATACTTTTTCAAAATTCAAGTTTTGTTCTTTTAATGTTATATTTTGAATCTATCCAAGGTGTCTCTCTCTCTCTCTCTCTCTCTCTCTCTTATATATATATATATATACATATATATATATATATATATATATATATATACACACACGCACATACATGCAAACAGAGGTCAGAAGGAAGGAAGTTCCTCAATGTTATATTTTGAATCTATCCACGATATGTATATATGTGTATATATATATATATATATATCTATATATAGATATAGATATACAGTGCAAGCCTGATATAATGGGTGCATCTGTGCACACAACTTTTGTCCATTTATATCCAGTGTCCATTATAGCCAAAGGCGGTGGGGCCTATGTTTTATATGTGACTATGCGTGTAAGCAGTGGCTCAAGGTAAATGAGAACCCATTATAAAACCGCATAGATTATTCAGAATCCTACCAAACTTAGTTATTTAACTGTTAGGGAATATTAGTGTTTTTGTTTAATTTTTTTTTTTTTTGTTAAGGAAGTTTACTGCAGAAGGTAAGAAGAAGATAGTAACTGTAGTGGCTGGATGTTGGGTTTCTATGGTAGTAAGAACAAAGGCAATTGCACCGTAAGGGTTTTATTGAAACATTAAATAATTTCCTTTTATTGTAATAAATTAACTAATAAAAGTTTATGCAGCTTGTGGAAAATTATTTTGTAAGAAATAAATACAATCTCTGTAGCTCCTCCATCTTAATTCTACATTTGCCAAATCTCTTCACTAGCTCTGCACTCCCCCCCAAAAAAAACACTGCAAATGCCCATAAAAGCTTCATAGTGTCCATTATAAGCAATGTTTCTGTCCATTATAGCCAGAGAAAAATGCATTAGATTTGATATATTTGGTTTGGAAAATCAGTTTTTGTCCATTATAACAGTGTCCATTATTAGTGGAGTGCACTGTATATATATATATATATATATATATATATATATATATATATATATTCTGAGTTACTTATACATTTTCATTTTTGGTTTTTGTAAGATGCTAAATATGTAAAAGACACAAAAATAATATGGAAAAGAACTATATTGTATTTTGTTAATATGTAGACTCTATCTGAATATTTTATTTATTTATTTAAAATTTTGGTAACCGGGAAAGGCATTCTGAGCCTAGGCTTGTTTCCAGGTGCAACCCAGGGGAGGGAATACAAACAAGGGTAGCCATAAAGAACATGACATGACATTAAAAGTGCAAAATGCAGCTTACTAATAAGGGAAGATTCCACCATGTTGGTTCAACATCAATATTGTCAACTGGCATGACAGCGACAACAAAATGCTGACGGTGACCATGTCGCCTGGCAATCATGCTGCCCAGCCACTATCATGACAAAGCTCTGGGGCACATCCTGGCTATTTGTGGGGGATTTTTCCCCCTGCAACCCCCACCATGGGGGGCTATGCCCCTGAACCACCCCAAAATTAATGTAATAACCTCCAGGTCAAAGTGTAGGGGGAGAAAGTACAACACCCCGGGGCAGCAAGACAGCAGGCACTGCAAAATCTTGATCAATGGAATGACTGTCGATTGGGTTGTGGCACCCACATTGCTGTCAAACTATAATTATGGAGTAGCAGATGCAAAAAAAAACACATAGGCAAATGCTGCAGCACATAAGCAAATAGCGAGTAAAACTACCAAATAATACAGTACCATAAAATGGAGAAAACAAGAGTAACAGAAACTATTAGAGCAGGGTGGTCTAGCAGGAGTAGATGAGGTCAGAGACAATATGCCTAAATATATCACATATTTCAGATATCTTTGCATTTTTCCAGTTATATTTTAGATATTTGCAGAATTCATTGAGATATGTCTTATACTTGGCATTGATAAATGAAATGTGTATGTTTTGCTGTACTATCAAAGAAAATATTTTGTTATACTTTCTAATGCTTTTATGGACTCTAATGAAAAATTATTATAGTTTTATGCAAGCATGATTTTACTGTGTAATTTCTACAATAAGTGAATGTTAGTAAACATATATTTTCAATATATTAGAGATGTATTTTCTGAGATACATGTCATATATGTCGAAATGAGTGTGGCCTGATGTACATCTGGAAAGCATCTGTAATATATGTAAGCAAGAAGACATGAGTTATGGGTCATGGCCTGATAAGAGCATGCCCCAGGTGCGCTATGAGTGCCGAGTGCCTTTAGCACCTGGGAAGTGCTCTTATCAGGCCATAACCAACACCCTGGAGTGTCTTATTGTGCTTATAAAATGGGCCCCCCTGTAAAGAAATAAAATTTAAAAATGCACATAGAAAGTGTATATAAAAACAGTGAAAAACTATGCTCATATTAGTAGAGAAAGAAACAATAGTCCTTGTCATTGGCTTGGAATGTAGGTGTGTAATTAAAAGTCACTACAGGGGTTAGTGTTTGTCTGTCTGTCCCAACTACACACACCAACACTCAAAATGTTAAACAATATGCTTATTTTTTTTTCCTTTTACATTTCTTAGTTCATCTATGGCTGTAGTACTGTCCGCACAGTTTCACTTACAGGGAGCAGGAGCATGCACTTCAGCTGCTGTCTGATGTTTTTGCCCCCCCCAGCAAGATTCAGAAATAATTTTTCACTTTTTTTAAATTTTTCTGTCTTTTGTTTACTTGAAGTGTTTCATTTACTTTCAGAGTCTTGCTTGACTCTGAACGAGCGTGTCTGTTTGCAGCTGCCGTAGAGAGGCATTTCCTTGTTTGCATTTTCTGAAACCGTAAGTAGTGGTACCATTGGAGTGGGGCATTGGAGACTGGGGTTTCTTGTTATATGGGGGGGATGATGCCTGTAGATAGAAGACAGCAAGTGTCACAACTGGATTGGATACCAGAGATGTTAAAAGGCTAAGTGGGAGCCAGTCTGTGATTTGAACGCCATGTCCTGGTGGCACTACAATCCCAGATTTCCTTGCAGTCAGGTTTCTATAGCAGATTTACCAGAGGAGCTGAGGTTAGAATTTAAGTTTAAAATATTTTGCACTGCCACTTGTGTGTGTGTGTGTGTGTGTGTGTGTGATCACAGTCAGCTTTCAAGGTAGCAGTCGGTTGGCAGGGCGGCATGAGTGCTGATTTGTTTTTGTTACATAGCTCTGCCTGGCACAGTTAGTACCAGTTGTAAGGTTATGGCTTAATAAGGACATGGGTAAAAGAGGCTGTTAGCCAATCAGGTTTCTAGAATTGTTTTGCCCATTTTATAAGTAATATCTATCCTATATATATAGATATAATACATTTTAAATAAATGTTTTATAGTTTATAAATATGACTGGAATATATATGACATATACCTTTATTATATATAGACTAAATTCTGTAAACATATACTGAATGCACTATTTCTATATATCTACTTATAGTAAAATATGTATGCAAGTAAAATGTAGTGGTGCTCACAATGTAAATGTAAACAGCACTTATGATAAAAGTTAGGCACACGCAGTTGGGCAGACTATGTGGGCCAAGTAGTCTGTATCTGCTGTTAAATTCTATGTTTCTATGTTACACACACACACACAAACACACACACTGGATCAGGAACTCCAGAAGAAAATTTTTAGATTTTCCACCACAAAGTTTATTTGTACAAAAAATAAAACGTTGTAAAACCAAATCCAAAAGTCACAATAGTAAAAAAAGACCTCCCCACAGGATTGATATTTTGTGTTGTTCACGTGCTTTTTCAAGAACATTGCAAAACATCAGTCCTGTGGGGAAGTCTATTTTTTTTACTATTGCTTCTTTGGGCGTTAGTTTTGACATTTTTTTTTTCTTTACTGTACAAATAAACTTTGTGATGGAAAATCCAAGAAGTGCCTTCTGGAGCTCCTGATCTGGTGTATGTGTCCTTAACTTCTGCTGTTAGTAAAATATGTATCTTGTTTACTTGCAAGATACAACATGTATAGAATATATGCTGAATATATATTTTTATATATGTCAAATATATTTTTGCAAATGCCTCCTGCGGTACTGTGTATCTGCATAGCTAATTTGCATATTTAAAAAGTACAATTTATTAACCAAAATCATGATCATTTCTATTTTTAAAATAGTTCTGAATTGACAGCATTACCTTTCAGGCCAGAGGTAAAGGTAAAGAGTAAAAAACAAGTACATGTAGGAACTCACCCCAAATAAAAAGGAATCAAACAGGGGTGGTATAAATACCAATTTGAGCCTTTTCAAATTGTGACAGCAAGATGTAAGTAGAAGTGCACCATCTGTTGAAAGTCTGTGCTAATGGTGCATCATTAAATGATCATTTTGCTTTGGAAAATGGCTAAGAGAATCCTACCATTCTGATTGGCTAGGACACGGACATAAGCGGCAGGTATTTTTGAATAGAGTCTGCTAAAAAATAAGTGCCAGTTCGGGGTGCCCCATTACTTAAGGTGTTCTTGGGCACCCCGAATTTTCAAACTGCCTAGCCGCCATGTTTTGAGTCTCACTTAGTGAGATTCACCTCGGCAGCCCCGCTCTCACACCACAACATTCCTTTGATGAAACTAAAAACATAAAATAAATAACAGTTACGGAGTTTTGTTTTAATAAAGAGACCCGACTCCAGTGCAGACATAACTCCCAACATATGATCCCCCCTCACAGATGCCAGTAGCTGACAGCGCAATTTCCAACCTATGATCCCCTGCTCCCTCTCATACATCTGCAGCAGCCGATTCAGTCAACTCATGCTACTGTCTTCTCTCACCGCTGTCCGGGACTGTGCTCATCCATAAAAACTCCTGCACAGAAAAACAGAAAATAATACTTTTAATAGAGAAACAGCAACTCACTTACACCTCGAGTGCTCCTCTTGCACTAAACCCCCAAAAAAAATGGGCCATCTCAAGCAGTACCAACATTCAATTCCCTTTACAAGGGTCTGGCATTCTTAAAAAAATGGTTTTGGCTCCACTTCTATGACCATTACCGATGTTGGATTCCCACTACAAGCTCCTTGCATTCCTTCCACATCACAGTCTCGTAGAACTACAAGTTCTATGAAACCCTGCAGCTTGCTATGCCCTTAGTCTCCTAAACATCAACGCCCTATTCTGCCAAGCATAGCACGCTACAGGGACTATTTTACAAGAAACACATATTCTGATTCTTTTTTAACACTTATACTTCTTTTTAATACTTTATTTAATTTTTGTTTTAAATGTTACATATGGGCCATTTTCTATTGTAAGTGCAATAATACCCTCCAGGGTGGGCAGTATTGGGAAATACCAGACCTTCCAGGTGCTATAAGGCCTTCCACCTGTGGTGTCGGGCCTCATCAAGCCCCTGGGTAGTCTGGTATGTCCTAATACTGCCCACCCTGTTGGGTATTATTGCTTACATAGATATCTAAATGGTTACAAATAAAAGGAATTCCAAATGTACAGTTAAAGATATGTTACATCAAGATTAATCTATTATCTTTTTGTCAGGGTATTTAAAGCTATTTTTACAATGCATATATTTTAAAAATATTTTAGATATATGTCAACTACATAAAAAAGTATATCTATTAAGTATTCAAGATATATAAGTAGCTATATAAAATATATATATTATGCACCTATAATAAGTATATCATGGAAATATATTTATGATATATCTTAAATACATCTATTCTGCAAATAAATCAGATATTTCTAAATCGGCTGATTTGAGATATTTTGCATATACTTCAGACATATGATCAAACATTTATTTGGAAATACACTTTTATAAATATATCTAAAATATATTTATTTTCCATTTGGAATGTGAACACTCTCATTGTTTTAGTCGGCGCTACTTACTAACTGCATGGCTGACTTGTTGTTTCTCAGCTTTCCAGCACCATCCTACTTATGCATGCTGTACCTCACGAATCCCTGTCTTTGGACTGCTACATCCTAACTGCAAATTTCTATCTGGGACAGTATAGCACAGTGGGATAAGGCTCTGAGCTGCAGATCTGGAGACCTGGGTTTGAATCCCACAGCTGCCTAGGTGCATACTGTGTGATCCTGAGCAAGTCACTTAACTTCCTTGTGCTCCCAGGTTGCATCTGGAAACAAGCTTCGGCTTAGTGTGCTACTCCTGGTTATGCAATGTTCCCTTCCCTAACTTTTGAAAAAAGACCTTACTGTTAACACATCACTTGCAAAACATGATGGTATGAATGCTGATTCCACTAAAGTCATATTACTTCCCACTCCAGTCTATCCCTCCATTTCATTGCACTGCCTTGCATCAACTCTAACTCAACTCCGGAACTGGTGAACTTGTTGATTTAAGCATCTGACAAGCTATCTAGATCACATGTTTTCAGAGACAAATACAATTTTCAATGTATTGGTAATTGCCCTTCCTATTCAGATAGCTATTCATCTGTTGGAACTACCATTAGCTCATACAGTGGACCATTCCTATCTTTTCCATCTGACCTCATCAGGCTTAATCCTCACTGTCATGATGGTCCTCGATGTCTCTGAAACACTAGACTATTTGTGATGCAACCAGGGTTGCCCTGCTCATTAGGAACACTATTCTTCTTGTAAAGAAGCTCTGGTATAATTGATTGTTGCTGAATCCATCTCCCTACCTGAAGGAAAAGAGTATAGTCAATGTCTATTGCTCCTAGGACTTCAGGATCCAACTGAGCATATTATTCTTATGATGCTTTGATGCACATGAAAACACAGAAGACTCAATTATATGCTAATGCTATAATACATATCTTAATGCACTTGTATAGACCCCTAATTCATACTTACATGTAGACTTTGGGAATAGCAGAGTAAAAGGAATCAGTTTTCCTCCAGTCTTGTCTAACATTGCTGCCTCAATTCCTACCTCAGACCTATGTGGGGGGGGTCCTGAGCATAAGCCAGTCTCAAGTGTCTGGAATTAAAGTACTTATTCTGTTCTTTATTTTTCAACTGATACACAACATTATATCGTCACCTGTGGACCTCCGTGGAGGTCCGTCTATGTAACAGTATGTCATCAACTGTGGACCTACATGGAGTTCTTTATGGTGTAAGTTTACCTCGGACCTACATGGGGGTCTCAAGCATAAGATTAATATTGTTTCTGTTTACAGTACATGGAAGCATCAGTATACAATCTTAGACCTATGTGGAGGTCTTCACTTTTTCAGTTTACCTCAGATTCACGTAGGGTTTCAGTCATAAGATTATACTTTTGCTTAACCTACAGGAGGTATCAGCATTCAAACTTAGACCTACATGATGGTCATGTTTACATAACTCTTTGTTACTCATAGAACTATGTGGAGGTCTCATATGCAACTACTGTCTCATTATCTGTTGACCTATGTGGAGGTCTTGCTTTCATCATCCGTTGACTTATGTTGAGGTATCATTTACATGACCTGTTGACCTACATGTAGGTCTCATTTTCATCACTGGCTGACCTATGTTGAGGTCTCATTTAAAATCACCTGCTGACCTTTGTAGAGGTCTTATTTACATCTTCTGTTGACCTACTTGGAGATCTTGTTCTCATCACATGCTGGCCTACGTGGAGGTCTCATTTACATGTTCTGATTACCTACATGGAGGAGTCATTCACATCACCCATTGACCTACATGGAGAGCTAGTATATGCAACTTGTCTCATCACTGCTGACCTTTGTGGAGGTCTCGCATACTCTTATTGTCATTACTCCTGTTGACTTACATAGAGGCCTTGTATATCTGGACCTACGTAAAGGCCTTATCTACACAAGTCGGTCTCATCTCAGATTCAAGAGTTTTTAAATACCTCAAGGCCACAAGTTTTCAATCTCTTCTACTTCATTTTCATGATCACCAGACTATGTTACAAGAAGACAATATGTTCTGCAATTCCAAAATAAAAATCTGATAGACTAAGAAATGAAGTGCAAATCATGTACCATCTAAATTATTGCAACTGTGCTCTACTCGATCATTTTCCATCAAGGTCATGATACTAGTAAGAAATTTCATCAATGATTGGACTCATTCTTTCCCTTTTGAGATCATTGCATTCAATGAAAGCAGTTTTAGCCTCTCAAATAACATTCCTGCCATATTATCAAAGGCTTACAAATTAACATAGTCATACTGTGAAACATAAAGACTGAATCTAGAATGAGAAATCAGACAAGCCTTTAGGATTATCTCATTTTAGTATGCCCAGAGCAAGGGCAGTTCAGTACCCTAGTTACCCAGAGGTTTTCTCCACAGGGGTTTTTCCTCTCCTGCATGCAACTGTTCATATGCCCCATGAGTTGGAGGAGTTTATTTATTTATTTAAAAGGTTTCACCAGGAAAAGAATACTGAGCTGAATAGCACATCATTTCCAGATGTGTCTTGGGGGGAAGGGGAAAGGAGGAAAAGCATAGCAAGCAGAGGAATAGAAAACTTTTGCATTAGGAACAAACACTACAGTTGGTAACTGTGCAGATAAAGGCTATAAGTAAGGACTAGATAAGGTGGATACAAAATAAGCACATCATGGAACTAAACAGGTGATGGCAGTGGGAGTTACACAGCCAAGGGGACTAAGCAGAGTGGCAGGGGGAGTAAAAGATAAGGGGGAGAGGGAAGAGGTGGTAAAAAGGAGAGAGAAGGAGCAGTGGTGGAGATCAGGTGTAGCTGAAGAGGGAGAGGGAGAGGTGAAGTCAAGGAGAAGAGAGGAAAGAGTGAAGGGAAGAGGCAGATTGGGTGGGAAGGAGGACACAATTTCATAGTTATGGGGAAGCGGTACAAGAAAGTGGTCTGGCCAGCTAAGGATGACCTTGACAGGAAGCAAGAACGCAGAAACCAGAATTGCAAATGGTGTAAGAGGAAGGAGGGGAGAGGGAGAGGGAGAGGGAGAGGAGAGGGTAAAGGTAGAAGGGTAGAGAGAGCTAAGCCAGTGTTTAGCAATAAAGTAGTAGCAATGGGAGAGGTGCCTGACTTCAAGGGAGGAAAGAGAGAGGGAGGTGTAAAGGAGCAACAGGTAAAAGGGTGGCAGTGCAGGCAAAGTGGCAGACGAGGGAATAGAGGATCCAATCTGGCTATCATGGACTTAGAAGCAGCACTGCAGGCAATGTCTCCATAGTGAAAAGTAGGGAGAATCATTTTCTGTAAAATGGCCCTGTGGGCCAGCAAGGAGATGCACCAATGGTTTCTGAATAACATACCTAATTGTAGGTGTAGTTTTCTGTGAATGGCATCCACGTGCCCAGAAAAGTCAAGGCAATGGTCAAGCAAAACCCTGAGGTACTTAAAAGTAGGAGGACCCATCTAGGGTGTGAAAGGAGGGGAGGGTGGTAATTCTGGAGAGCTTTTGCCTAGTCCAGAAGGTCATGGAGACCTTTTTCTTGCATTTAGGGACAGCTGATTTGAATGGAACCAGTGCTGGATGCTGTCAAAGTCCAGCTGGAGTCTGGTCATCAGATCAGGGTTGAGGAACCAGAGGCAAAAATAACTGTATTGTCTGTGTACATTTGGATGGACACAGAGTTACAGGCAGCAAGGATGCTGTTAAGAAAAATAGAGTAAAGTATAGGGCCAAGGATGGACCCTTGGGGGACCCCAGTGCTAATAGGGAGATGGGATGAAAGGCAATTTCCAGTTTTAACTGATTGAGTTCTACCCATAAGGTAGAAGTGAACCACTTAGCAGTGGGAACAGAGAGCCCTGCAACTGCAAGCTTGGTAAGGAGAAGGGGGTGGGCTGCTGTGTTGAAGGCTTTGGCCAGGTCAACAAAAATGGTGGCAGTGATCTGGCCCTGATCCATTCTTGAGAGAATGGAGTCAGTAAACCTGAGGAGGGAGTAGGAGGTGGAGTGGGATTTGCAGAAACCAGACTGGAAAGGGGTGAAGGAGGATGAGTCAAGGAAGGGAGAGAGCTGAGAGAGTACTAAGTGTTCTTGAAGTTTTGCAAGGGTAGGAAGCAGGGAGATGGGGCAGTAGTTTCCAGGAATGCATGAGTCACCACTTTTAGGAAGAAGTATGACTGTGGCATTTTTCCAGGCATTGGGGACAGAGGTGAGGGTGAAAGAGAGGTTTAGAAGAAAGGAGATTGGAAGACTGATGGCAGGGGCAGAGAGATGGAGTAACACAGGGTCAAGTCCATCAGGGCTCTATCCCTTGAGAGGGTTAAGAGCTTGGAGGATCTTGAAGGTGTCTGCTGGTGAGATATGGGAGAAGGAGAAAGGAGGAGATTGAGTGGATAAAAGAGGGGAGGAGGGAGGGGAGGGGTGAGGGGAAGGGGAGAGAAGGGATGAGACACAGGAGGAGAAATAAACATTGAATTCAGAGGCAACGGAGGAGGGAATCAGAAATGGTGGTGTCTCTCACCTTGAGGACTGGGGCAGAGGAATGTGTGTGTGTGTGTGTGAAGATAGTGTGGACGACCTTCCAAAACCTGGAGGGGTGGTTAATGTTGTTTTGGAATGTGGCAGAAAAGTATTAAGCCTTAGCAAGTTTGGTTGCTCTGGTGCAGGCATTATGAATAGCTTGGTATTTGAGTAAGTCAGCAGGGCAGCCTGTGGACTTCTGGGTCTGCCATGCAATTATCACACTATTCTTTTTGGGCCTTCATTCCTGCTCCACCTCCTGGCTCCTCTACTGAATGTGGGAATGAGAAAGGTCAAACTAAGTTTGCAAAAGCACAAGTTTCATACAAGCACCACATTATTCCCATACATTGAATGGGAGAGCTTTGCCCATGGTTCCATGTGGGAGAATAACTCCATCCACTGTCCCTACTTAAACCTGCCTACACATCACCTTTGTTTTTAGTTCATTTGTTAAACCCTCCATCCTCCCCACCTCCTCCTCCTCCTCCTCCTCCTCCTCCTCTGACACTCCTTCTCACCCTTGGTGCTGGGCCTTCATTCCTGCTCCACCGCCCAGCTCCTCTACTGAGGCTGAGAAAGGCTAAGCTAAGTTAACAAAAGCACAAGTTTCACACAAGCACATTATTCCTACACATTGAAATAGATTTAATCTGTGGAATTGATTACTTGGCAATCTTGTAATAAAATCTCCTAGAAAAAAAAAGTATGTCATAATCTAAATATGCATCTATTATTGGATACTTTTCCCTACTTTGGTCCAAATTTCACTATGATTTATTTGTAAATTTTGAGGAGGAATATACAAATTAATAGAGATCACATTGATCTTTTTCACCATGACTTTAATAGCCAAAATATTATCAATATCTGTTTCTATTTATGTGACCTTGATGTCTTTTAGAAGTTTTATAGCTGTTAGCAATCACACTTGATTTCTTCCTTTTATCTAGATTATCTTAGCTCAGTTGACAAATGTTCCATATCCAGGTAATTTAGGAGAGGTATCAGTCCACAATATTTTCTGCAAAAATATTATGTCAAATAAATTCATATGTCTCATACAGTCAAGATCATGAAGGTTTGGAGACAGTCCATCTATATCCCAAAATAGTACATGCCAAAGTTTAACAGAATCTTTTTTGGGATATTGAATTACTGACTTGCACTGTTCATGCCGGGGCCTGTGGTAAAACAGTGTATCTATTGCTTGTCAAAAGATAAAAACTTGGAAAAGATGCTACATCCTCCACCAGATGAGTTAGTACAGTCCCTTGTGTTAACTGCACTAAATCAATTTGATGTAGGATTTCAGCTTTTTGAAGTATCTTGTCAGCCAATTTTCCATCCCCAAAAAAATATTGAATTGGAGGCAATTTGTATATTTCTGCACTAATTGTATCCAATATATTGTATCTCATGTCAGTGGTACTTGCAATAATCGAGACAAGAAATCTAATAATGTTTTTTTTAGTTTTCACTATTTGCTCCCTTGTTTGGATACTTCATCTGAATAAGGTAATAGCTTTTAAATTTAGATTATTAGTTTGTTTTAATTTGCTTCTAACTTGTGTCTCCAATTGAGTGATAATTCTATCTATTTTCCCCAAAACTGGTTCATTACTGACACTAATTAATTAACTTAATTCTTTGTTGCTTTGCATTAAATCTGTTTTTTCAACTTAAAAATTTAAATATGCTCTGTTTTCCCATATCAATATCACAGGTTTCCTGATTTAAAAATGAATTGAAACAGTCCCCTTACTGCCATTCACTTGGGTGTCCTCTCTTTGGAACATAAATAGTAGTCTTGATTTTGTGATTCTTAACACATACCCTACTTTGTCTTTTATTGAGTCTCCAGTTTCATTTAGTTTGTTTTTAATCTCTTTAACCTTATCTCACTTTGAAAAGCCTGCTTATCTATGTATTGAATGCTCTGTTTATTTATGCCTGCTAATAAAGTATCAAAGAGAATTGGTAGATTCATATGTATACCTAGTTCACTCAATATGCTATTTCTTTCCTGTATAGCATGGCATTTCAGTGGTTTCAATGAATAATATTTGGCTTGGGTCCCCTTAGGTCTAACCATACGTAGGATACACTTTCCTTCCTTTTTCAAATGCATTAAGTATATTATTTTGGAGAACAGGCCTTCACTTGTTTTTTTTTTCTTGATCTCTACAAATACCATTTATTATCAGTAAGGTTGTATAATAAATTTTAGATAAAACCTGTTTCGCACTTGTTGAGGAATTTTCTTGTTTGAAGTATAGCCTCTAGGTTCTCCCGTTAGGTTTGATAAGTGCATCCTTTCTATCTTGAGTGTTATTTCTCATTTTGATTTTGTATTTTACATTCTTTTTCCCTGCTTTGACTGAATATCTAGTTTGTTTTCTCTTGTGTTTTGTTTTCTGCATTTTTGTTTCCTCTTTCATTTGGTCTTTTTGTTTTGTCTTGCTATTCTTTTTATTTGGGGTCTCTGGTATATAAATTTATTACGTTTTTATCAAATGGGGAAGAAGACTTGACTGAGTATATTTATTTGCTGTTTGTTTTTCATTATCTTTCATATCATTGTTTTGTTTCTAACTGATGAAAGAGCCATTGTCATAAATTGAGAGATTCTGTGACAAGTATTCTTGCAATAGTCTTTTTATCATGCTTGATTCTTTATTAAATTTGCTCTTATGCCTAGAATTTCCTCCTTAGTAACCCATAGTGTTTCCAGGATCACAGTATTTACATCATATGGGTTGGTTATATACTCTAGCAATTCCTTTGGCAGAGCAGTAGCCACCAGGGTAGTCTTTGACTCATCTAAGGGCAGGTTAGTTTGATTACTTAATGAGTCTGTGTTTTACCTCTTTGTCATATTTTCATCTGGGAAAGATTTCCAGCTGCATTTAGGAGAGGAGAGCTCTCTCAATTCTGGTGTTGCAAATAAGCAGTCATCATTTTCAGTTACGATCTTTTGCTGGTTCATTTCTTTACTATCCAGCCCTGTTCCTATGCTCTTATTAAATGCTTTAAGCCATTAATTGTGCTGCCCAATTCAGTCATAGCTTCAGCTACATTTTGGGAATCTATTACTGATATATTAGGTTGTTGTTTCCCATGCCTTATTATTTCCATAAGGGTTGATTGGACAGTTATCTTATTAGGAATGTGTACAAATTCAAAACATGAATCATTAGTTATTTTCTTCATATTTTAAACATTATGCACATGTGGGGTTAGTTCTTTCTCCTTATTTACACAGCCTAATTTGTTAGCAATTCCCATTTCCCTATTTGGAGCTGATGACTCTGCATTTACTACTGACTGAGAATCAACACTTGTTAATATTGGGGTTGAAGCATTCTTCCCCACAAAATTTTCATTTTTAATTGGGTTAAATTATCTTTAATATTTTTCGCTTTGTCACTTTTAGTTTTCAATTTATCAGACTGCCCTAATTTAACGTTGTCTCTCCTTCCTGCTTCTGACTTTAATTCTTTTCTATTACCACTATCAATCCTTTCCAACATTGAGGGAGTCAATAATATTTCTTGAGACTTAATGTTTCCTGGTCCTCATATTTCAATTACTAATAGCAATGTGCAATGCTAATTCCATATAAAATCATTATAAATTATGCACGTTTTTAAAATTCAGACAATAATAATTTTATTTATTTATTCATGTATTTCAAAGTTTCACCAGGAAAGGCATACTGAGCATCAGCTGCTTATTTACAGATGCATCCTGGGGGGAAGAGGAAGAGGGAATCATACATTACAAGTTTTAAAATTCAAAAGCTTACAGACAATAATACGCAACATTTGGGCAAATACAGAATTGCAGGATAAATGTTACAGATAGACACATGACAGGTTCATAACAATGCACAAAATGATTGAGGCATTATAATGAGTAGACAAATACATCAAGTTAGTTGATACAGGTAGGCAAATCACAAGGTCATATTAATGAGTAACAGATGAGGCATAAATCAAATAGACAAGTTGCAAGTGCTACACCACCTGCAGGGGGTGGAGGTGGTTAGGGCAGTTGCAGGAAGGGGAGATGTAGTTCTGGAGGGGGCATTTTGGATAGACTAGGGAAGTGCATTTCAGAGTTTAGTGAAGTAATAAGTGAAAGCAGCCTGGCCTGCAGTTGTGGACCTGGTAGATAGAGCAAAAGTATGAGGTCCAGAGTTACGAAGGGTGCAGGAGAGTAAAGGGAGGAAGGGAGGGAGTGGAGGAGAAGTAGAAGGGGAAGGGAGGGACCCAAACTAGTATTTTGCTGCAAAGCTAGCACAGTGGGTGATGTGCCTGTCTTCTAGAGAGGGGAAGGAGAGAGATTCGAAAAGCTCACAATGGCGATTTTGGGGTGGACAGTTGAGTGAAATGACAGAACGAGTAAAAAAAGGTATCCATTATGGCAAGGAAGGACTTGGGAGCAGCACTGTAGACTATATCACCAATAGTCAAAGATAGGGAGGAGCATTTTCATTCATTCATGAGTATTCTAATATGTATTATTTGTGGATGTATTTTATGTTTTATATGTTGTTTAGCATATAATTAATAAGTATTTTATACAAACAGATATGCCATGTAAATAGGGATTCTTTGAACCCTAATGGCTGTATCACTGTATAAATATTTTTTACATACATACATTCATTCATCATTTCATTATCATAAATATTCAAATTGATCTATTTATCAAACTATGTATCAAACTGACATAAACAGTGGCATAAATAATAATTATATAATAACTGGGGAGCAATTGTTCCCTAATGGAAACCTGGTTATAATTTGCCATTATAATCAGCTGGCCCTGAAACTTGGGGGTAACACAGAGGAGACTACTTGCCCCAAGGCAAACCCAAAAAATCACACTCACAATCCAAGCCTTAAAAAGTAAGAAATCAGTAGAAAGTAAAAAATGCAGTATACAAAGCTTTACATATGGGTAAGTCAGTAGAAACATCTATCCGGCACTCTTTTAAATTATATGTTTACCTAGAGGTGAGTATTTAAAATATGAGGACAGATTGTCTGACCTGGTGTGTTTCTCAGTTGAGAAAAGACCCAGAAGAAGGGATAGCAGTCTTCAAACTTGGAAAATAAATAACTGCATCAGAGCACAGAATGCTGCTAAATATATCAAAAGATGACAGAACAAGAGAACATACTGAAAGTGGGCAATTAAGGAAGAATGGGTTGGAAAGAATATTCAGAAATATTTTATAATAAGATTTAGTCATTTAAGCAATAAAATCCAATGGGCTGGTCAGTGCATAAGGATTGATGGCTAGCTAGGGAGTGTTTCTGACCCAGGCCATTAACCCCAGTTGTTTTTTTAATTTCTTTGACTGACTCTGAGGTTATTCCAGTTTTATAAGTCTAGTTCTGACATAATCATTTTTGCAGGCTTTTTTTTAGTTTCTTGGCTGTAGTTCATGCTCTGATGCTGTAGCTCTGTATGCTCTGGGGGCAGACTTTGGGAAAATGGGGAAATACTTGAAAGAGGCATTAAGGGGAATGGGGCAGGAATCAGGGGTTGAGGAACAGTGGGCAGTATTTAAAATGGGGATTACAAGAACAACACAATTATGCATTAAGCAGGTTAGCAAGAGGAAAAGGAAGAGGAGACCATTATGGTTTTCCAAAGAGGTAGCAAAGAAAGTGAAAGCCAAAAAGATTGCATTCAGGCAATACAAAAAGACACAGGCAGAAGGGGATAGGGAGAAGTACCAGGAGAAGCAGAGGGAGGCAGGGGTCAGTAAGGGAAGCAAGCTCAGACAGAAGAACACATTAAAAATCGGGGTAGAGGGACAAACCTTTACAGGTACATAAGTGAAAAAAGAAAGGCAAAGGGAGGGATAGTGAGACTGAAGGGGAGGATGGGGGCTGTGTGGAGGATGACAACAGTAAAGCTGTCATATTGAACAGGTATTTCTGCTCAGTCTTTACTGAGGAAGAGGAGGGTAATGGGTCTGAAGGGAGTACAAGGGGTGAGAATGGTGCAGAAATGGACACAAGTCCCTTTACACGAGAAGGGTCCTGAAGGAACTGGAAGTAATAAGAGTTGATAAAGCAATGGGGTCAGATGGGGTGCACCCCATGGTCCTTAAAGAACTAAGAGAGGTGGTGGCTGAACCTCTGGCTGTCCTGTTTAGCCGATCACTGGAAACAGGGGAGGTAACCCAAAGACTGGAGGACAGCAGATGTAGTCCCCTTATACAAAAGTGTGAACAAAGAGGAATCAGGGAACTACAGACCAGTCAGCCTCACCTCTGTAGTGGGGAAGATAATGGAAGCACTACTGAAGGAGAGATTGGTGGAGCATCTGGTTGTCAATGGACTACAGGACCCAAGGCAGCATGGTTTCACCAAGGGGAGGTCATGTCAGACCAACCTCATTGAATTTTTTGACTGGGTGACTAGGGAGGTGGATCGGGGAGGGCAGTGGACATGGCCTATCTGGACTTCAGCAAGGCCTTTGACACTGTGCCACATAGAAGACTATTACACAAACTGGGGAATATGGTTGTGGGCAGGACAGTAGTGTGGTGGGTAGGTAACTGGCTGGGTGGCAGGACACAGAGGGTGGTGGTAAATGGCTGTCACTCCACAGAGGGAAGAGTGACCAGTGGGTACCACAGGGATCAGTGCTGGGACCGTCCTATTCAACATCTTCATCAGTGACATTACGCAGGACCTAGAAGGCAGAATTTCACTGTTTGCTGATGACACAAAGCTCTGTAACAGAGTAGACACACCAGAGGGTGTAGACAGAATGAGAAGGACCTGCAGAAACTTAAAGAATGGTCAGGGTTTGGCAGTTGAAATTCAATGCAAAGAAGTGCAAGATAATGCATATGGAGTACAAAACCCTGGCACAATATATCAGTTGGGGTGAGGATATAGCATGCACCAAGCAGGAGAGGGATCTTGGGGTTATCTTCTTCTGATGACCTCAAGGTAGGGAAACAGTGTGACACGGCAGCAGGTAAAGCAAATAGGATGCTGGGATGCATAGGCAGGGGCATCACCAGCAGGAAAAGGGAGGTCATAATTCCACTATACAAGACACTAGTGAGGCCCCACCTGGAGTACAGTGTACAGTTCTGAAGACCTTACCTACACAATGACATAGACAGGGTAGAGAAGGTTCAGAGGAGGGCAACAAAGATGGTGCATGGATTGCATCACAAGTCCTATGAAGACAGGTTGAAGGAACTGAACATGTACTCCCTGGAGGACAGGAGGGAGAGAGGGGATATGATAGAGACATACAAGTATCTTACATGGAGGAACAGGGTGCAGGAATACACTATTTTTAAGCGAAAAAGATGTTCCAGGACTAGGGGGCATGGGATGAAGTTGGAGGGAGGACGATTCAGAGGAAACGTGAGGAAGAATTTCTTCACAGAACAGGTGGTGAACAAGTGGAACACCCTGCCAGAGGAAGTGGTGGCGACTGAAACAATCACGGGATTTAAGAATGCATGGGATAGACATAAAGGAATTCTGGAGGTCAGGGGTAAGGGGCAACAGACTTCTAGGAAAACATAAACTGAGCTTACAAGCTCAAATGGGCAGACTTGGTGGGCCATAGGCCCTTATTTGCTGACACTGTCTATGTATCTATGCATCTATGTACCTGTTGTTTCCAGGGATTTATTGACCAGCACAGCAGCCAATCAGAACAGGGTTTTCCCTCCTGAATATTTAAGTAGGCTAATAATTGGTCTTTGAAAACTGTGTGGCAAGTGGCTATGCATACATAACTGACAACAATCACACTGAAATACGCATTAAAGCAGCAGCGTAATGAAGCTGGGCAAAATGACCCTACCTTTGCTTCACTATAATAAATTTCAGACATCTTCTAGTTTTATTTGGTGGTAAAATGTTCCAGTTCTGCCAAAATATATGTATTTTATCAAGCTCTTAATTTGGTTATTTCTCAAGTAAAAAAGATGGCCACCACATTTGGATTACATATAGTATTGTAGACCTAGTAAGGGTTAGGCTCAAGAGAAAAAAAAATATGGAGCCCAGCACTGAAGTACATAAAAAAGTAGATTTGACAGGTATGCTATATGTAATATTTTTATTAGTTGTGGCTGAAACTAGCTTCTTAGAAAAACATTTTTTCATTACACTGCTGCTTTAAGTTACACATATTATATAACATGCAGATATCACATAGTCTACAGTAGGTATGAGCCAAATCCTGTAAGGCCAAACTGACCCATTCCAAACTCCCATGGCTCAGTTTTAGTGAGACCCAAGCTGACTCAGATTTATAAAATGCATTTTTCTTCCCTTGCTGTCTGCAGCAGTCATGATTCATTTAGGTTAAGCAGAGTGCTGGTCACATGTTTGATGGGGACTGGGCAGTGTTTTTTGTGTGCCACTCAGTACTCTGGTATCTGTCCTGCATATGTGAAAACAGGAGTATAAAGTGCTATTACTTGGCTGCTCAGCATCCTTCTGAGAGATGCAACAGAACAGGATGGAGCTTGGAGCAGCAGCTTACAGTACAGCAGGAGGAATTGCATGGCAGTAGTAGGCACTGGGTCAAGGACAGCACTGTTTGTCTATCCAAGAGTGGGTTAGGGAGGGTCCTATAGTCACTGAAGGAAAAAAGTGCAAAAAAGAAAGAAATAGGGTGCTTGAGGAAGGCTATGTGGGTGTGTGTGTAGGGAGGGGCTGTGGTAAAGGCTATTAACTACCTGTGTTACCCGCCCTGCTTTGCATAAAGCATGTAGGTCTAGCACTAAGGACATAACAAAAAAAGAAAGAAAAAAGTAAACTAAAGGCTGCCTAATGGAAACAGTAGGAGGTTGGGCCTTTGCTATAGGCCAGGCATTCAGCCACTGTGCTAGTTGCAGTGAATAAAGCAGGCAAGAGAAAGAAAAGAGGGCACTAGAAGAAAATGAAATGAAGCAGAAAAAGAACAGAGTGTGTCTCAGTGTGTGTGTGTGTCGGGTTTGCGCCTGTGCTTATAATCCAGGTAGTGTCTAGGGTGCTGAGCAAAGCAGCAGTAAAAAAAAGCAAACCAACAACAAAAAAAACAAAAAAACTTTTCTAGTAAGTTAGAAAGCAACCCCTGTGTAAGACTACTGGGCTGGCCAGCCCTTGTTTTGCCAACAAAAAAAAAAAAGTTCTTGAACTCTGACAAGTCTTGTGTGTTTTCAAACTCAATAGGATTTTGTGTATCGTTCTATTAGTGTTTAGCACATTTTCATTGTTGCTGTACTCATGCTGCAAACCAGAAGCAGATGGCTAGCAACATGGTGTAAGTCTGCTAGGCTAACCAGGCCCTCTTACCCCAAAAAGTCCTAAAAATAAAATCAGAGTAATTTGCTTGCTTTGCTACAGTTTTTTTGATTGGTCATAAAGTTAGTCGGGCTACATAATTGTGGTAGGGTAGGATGAGGGGCCAATAAGTTGTTCCATTCCACACAAACTACTGTTTGGCTTTTTGCTTTTCAGGTTGATCAAAATGAGTTTTTAAACAGCAGGCTGCAGTGTACAGTATCTCTGTGTACTCTGTATTAATACAGTATGTCACCATACTTTAACATTGTGGGGTATTTTCATCTTGATAGTGTAATACCTTTTTTCCTTCACTAATATAATACATATAGTATAGGTGTGATCCAGGCAAAGCCAGATCCAAATCCTTCACAAAGCCAGATCCAGACTTATCTTGGATTTCACAAATCTAAACCAAATCCACTAATGCTTTGCCCATCCCAAGTCTATAGTACTGGGTTTATGAAATAAACTTCCATCTTAAGAAGGCAACATACACTGATCCATACATGTCATTAAATTCTAGCTCAGAACAGAGATGAAATTGAACTAAATGACTATGTCCATTAAGTTCATACTGTATGTTCATTCCGCATTCCCCATATCCCTGTGAGTATGCCCTCTCTACACAATATAAAACATGCTCTCTCTCAATGCCTCCCTACCTCTTGCACCTGCACCTTGACCTCCTGATGCATTACATCCTTGCATCCTAGGACTTGATATGTACAGAACTGACATAGCTCTTGTTTATATCTGACAATAATTTACTTATGCATTGTACTTTGTTGTTATTGATCCATTTAAGTTGTTTGCTTACATTGTTAATTTCCCCCTCCCTCTCCTCGGGTCACACCTCAAAATGAGTTCCAGCTCAGTGTGCCTCTCCTGGTTACAAAACTTTAAATAAATAAATAAATGCATATGTAGTCAAAGAACAGAAACATAGAAGCATAGACAATGATGACAGGAAGCAATCAAAACAAATGGTCCATCCAGTCTGCTGAGTTCCCTATGTAGCCCTGGGATCTACTGTCCATCCAGGGTTCCATCCCTCTCCATTTCCCACCAATTCTGCACCCTGATTCTGCCACCCCGAGCAACCACTGTACCCTTCATTCTGTCCCAACCATGCTTGAAACCACTAACAAATTTCACACCCACCACTCAGCTGGCAGACTATTCCATGGCTCCACCTTCTCTGTAAAATAGTCCTTCCTCACATCCCTCCTGAACCTCCCTCCTGTTAGTTTCCACTTATGTCCACGCGACTATGAGCTAGCATTCAAGCTAGTTCCCTGCAGTTCACCTTTTTAATTATGTTTAGGAACTTAAAGATCATTATCATATCCCACCTCTCCCTTCTGGTCTCCAGCAAGTACTTGGCCAGTACCTTGAGGTGCTCTTCATAGGTCCTGCCCTGGTGGTCCTGAATAATTTTTGTTACGCTCTGCTGCACTGTCTACAGCCTATCCCTATCCAAACTGTGCACAGTACTCCAGATGTGGCCTCACCAGGATCTATATAGGGGAAGTATTACTCCTGCATTTCTGCTATCATTTCCTCTCCCGATTCATCCCAGCATCCTACTTGCCTTGCTATATGACGTGTTGCACTGACTCAATTACTTTAAGAGAGTCACTGGATGATAACTCCAAGGTCTTGTTCCTCAGCCGTAGTACTAAGTCTCATCCCTCCCATCCAGTGCTCCATCGCGGGGTTCTTGCACTTTTTGGCATTGAATTTCAACTGCCAAAACCCGAGACTCTCCATCTAGCTTTTGTAAGTTTCCTAGCATTTCTCCTATTTCCTCATCACTATCCACCCTTCCACTGAGCTTAGTGTCATCTGCAGTGACACAACCTGCCCCAGATTCCATCAACAATGTCACTGATTAACATGAAGAATACTAGTATATGTATTAGTGTATACTAGAAATGTACTAGTGTATACCAGTGTATGTACAAATCTGACATCAGGTATGTTCTGTTCTGCCACTGTAAGATGCAGCAATGCCTGTCACTGCCTTTGCATCAGCCCATTAGGGAAAACAATAATCAAGCACTAGTGATGTTCTGAAATTTGCTGCATTCTGTTGTTTTCCAATGCAAGGCAGAAAGGAACAAGCTGCATGTCAGAAATGTATTTTCCACAAGAAACAGTAATTTTTTTCTAGTTTTCCAAAGCATCTTTCATATAAGCAGTATCCCAAAATGCTTTACAGAGAGCAGGTGATAAAATGACATTTATTGAAATAAATAAAACCAAAATGGCTTAAGCATAAGGAGATGGAAACAGTGATCCTTCATCAATAACAGATAATATCACCGGACCGGTGGTGCTGAGGGTTGAGGCACTAGACACCAAACCTTGCACCACACTGGTGACCCAGGTTTGGGAATGAGCCAGGGCTGTCGGGAGTCAGCAGGGAAGGGAAGAGATTGAGAATCCAGAGGACTGCTCTCTCTCTTCCTGGGAGCGGGTACATGGTGCGCTCACTCTTGGAGCGACCTCTGGCAGTGGCTATAGGATCGCCAATTGGGGCAGCACGACTTATGTCATGGGGGCGGAGCCACGGCAATTCATTGCCTTGCTGGCTGGCACCACAGGGAGGGGGGAGAACTAAAAGTAGAAAATCTCCGGCTCACCGAGGAGATGACAAGGGCCCCAAGGATCTCCCTCTCATCCCTAACGCCAGGCCAGGCCAGACCGGGGATCCACAGCCAACCTCCCAGAGGGATGGACCCTCTAATTTCAGAAAATGTAGCGCCGAGGGCGGGTGGGCCCAGTTCAGGGGGGTGATCTGTAGTGCTGGGAAGTTCCTCTGGGGAGGGTGAATCAGTGATGGCTGGCCACGGTAGGGAGTAGAAGGGCAGGATCGAGTTGGGTACCTCTGAAGGATGCCACGGAGAGCACCGGTGCATACATAAAGTTAACAAAAAAAAAAATAACAAATAGTATCAGTGGCAGGTCTGGCAGGGGGAGATGGAGATTAGCAATACTTACATACATGATAGAGAAAAGATGTGTTTAAAGAATGGAAGTGAATCAGTGATGCATATCGAAACAGTAGATGATAGGTGCATGAGAGGAAAACATTTTACTGCTAACCATTTTACAGTTGTAGGAGCAAACTTAGATGAAGCAGAATCAGAGGAATGCAGGGAGTGTGGAGAAAATACAAAAGCTCTTTCTTGGTTTTAAATAAAGTGAGCTGGATTTTCAAAGGCTGGCACAGGGCTTGCTGCAAGCCCTGCATCAAACGCATTTTTTGGCACAGCTGTGCCAAACATCTTTGCTGCAACTGCAACTGGTTTACTATTGTAGGGCACAGTTGCAACAGTTTCCTCAGTTTGTGGCAGCTTGTGCCAAATATTTGGCACAAGCCCTGTAAAAATGGTCACACAAATGCCACAAGCTAGACCGGGGGGGGGGGCTGGTCTAACTTGCGATACTTGGTGCATGGGAGTGAAAATCCCTATCGCCAGCTGGGAGAATGCAGCAGGCCCCCAGGGGTGTTGAAAACCTGGCCCAGTATGTTCAGTACATGTGACCAGTTGATAAAAAAGGAACAATTCTTCAGAATGTCATAGTTTTAAGTATCTGTATGGTCAAAAGTTTGGTCTCCTACAGTAGCACCAGCCAGGATGCAATGCAGTAATGCTGCAGCACTATATCACAAATGCTGCAGTGAATCATGTAATTCAATGGCAAAAATGCCCTTTTGCCATGTAGTATTTGTGACACGTCATTTACTTCAAGTTACTATACTACATCATGGCTGGCTATGCTGTAGCTGTCTCACATGTGATTTCAGAAAACTTCGAAGGAAGCAGTTTCTACCCTCCTCAATTAGTTTTACAGATATGCTATACAGAACAACAAATGAGACAGTATTGCAAAATTTCAAAGTAATGTACAATACATTATAACAACACCTGTGGATTTGCAGTTGGCTATGAAAGGCACACCTTCATGTGCAGACTGTTCAAAAGTCTTGGTTTACTGTCACATCACTGTAACAAAAACATCAACATCATTGGATCACCACAGTCTTCTAAGGTATGTTCCCTAATTACTTCAGCAAAATTGAACACACCACTATGCATTTATCAGTTGCCGTCTCAAGTATGCTAACTCTAGGGATGTTGTGAAGTAAAGCTCCATCTGTGAAGATTTGGCAAAGTGGCAAACTTCACCCTTTGCAAAGGTCAGGGAATGTGCCGGCAAACTGAGCTCTTCACAAAATGACCTTCAGAAAGTCATTAACACATTTGCAATAAATTTTCTCACAAGGCCCATTACAATTGCAGTGGACCCTGTGGGTGACTACACCTCTAAGAAACTGAAATTCAAAAAAAGTACACTTCTCCCCTCCTGGACAGCACCCCATCTTCTGCTACCCTCTCTTAACAGTCTTAGTAAATGAAAATAACACCCCCTTCTCCAACCCTCTTAGCTTCCTAAAACCCACTGCTTTTCACCTCACAGTCCCAGAAATGTTCTTATTTTAATCCTTCCTTCCCTCCAATCACTCAGTATCCTAACCCACCTTTCTCCTCCATAGTACCAATGACAATAATTAATTTCCTTCCTGCAAATTCCAGTTAGCGCCAGAGCTCCCACCATCTCCCCTCCTCTTCCTTGAGTGCAAAGACTCAAAAGAAACTCTGGTTAGACTCTGGAGGAATTAACTACTGACACAGGCTTCCTTACACCACCTCAGCAGCCATTGCCTGAATGCAGATGAATGAACGCATACTTAATTTGAATACTATTGTGTGAGCTTTTGTGCTTATTCATTCAGATGGTGGCAGGTTCAGTTGGTGTAAGGAGCTCCCCCAGAGCTGGATCAGCATATCCTTTAAGTCAGTGCAACCAAGTGGGGAGGAAAGTGGGCATTAGGGTGCTAAATCGGATGGGGAGGAAGGTTAATAATTATTACGCAATGGGCTCCATTCTACTACAAATCTGATTGGCTAATTAGGGTCTTTACCCTTGGGTAAATCCAACAATAATCCATGGATAAAGATCCAGTAGCCAGAACTACCTCATAACAAAAACAAAACAAAAAGGAAAATCACTGCCTCTGAATTTCAAAGTGAGCCATGCTGCCATTTTCCCTCAGATTAGAAAATCTTTCCCTAAACTACCTACTTACAAAACAAAAGTATCACTTTATTTTGTTTACAAAAAATAATCTGTACCTAATAGTAATTGAAAACACTCCGAATGGCATTGTCTGTCTCATGCCACTGTTCTGTTAAATGCCACTATGCTAAATGATGCTTGCAGTCTCATTTCCTGCTCTCCCTACTGAGTAGCACTTGAAATTCCTTGCCACTTGATCACCTCCTACATAAAACATTGTGGTCTCTTCAATATCACCTCGCAACCTGTTTTCTGGTTCCTCTCAGTTGCACCACCAATACTGACAAAAACAGCAGTTTCCTTGATGCAACTTCCTTCTTTCTCTCTTTCACCCCAGTTCAAAAAAAATACACAGCTTGCTCTCCCCATTTCCCAGCCCACTCTTCACTAACAGCAACTAAAGCATGCTGTTAGCTCTCTCTGTTACCCAGTCAATTGTCTGTCTCTCTGTCATCCTAACAAGCAGTGACAGTTTTAAAATGAAGAAAAATTATAAAGGGGGGAGGGGCATGGCAGAATCATTCCTGCTCTTGTCCTGGCTGTTGTGGGAACTATTTAATCTAGGGAAGAAGGTTATTTTAATAAAAATCAATTAAAAAGATATACATTTACTATTTTAAATAACATTTTTATTTTATTTGTTTACACTTCATTGTGCAATCACAACAGTTCACTCCAGAATGTGGGTTATGCTGGTATTTACCCTCTTCTGGTGTGGGTAAGTCATCTGTCCTATAGCTTTGTGACCAAACCACACCAGGCATGGGTAATTTCCAGCATAACCCATATCCTGTCATAGATTAATGATTAATTATTATCCAGACAATGGAAGAAGGGAGAGGATGGGTGTAGTTGGGATACAGAGTGGAAGGATCAAAATAAAAAGATTTCTAGGACTGTGAGGTAAGTGTGTTGGGTGGATGCTGGGGTGTTATTTCTAGCAATGAGACCTTGGGGGGAGGAGGTATGTGTTACTATGAGGGTGGATGATGTTTTGTTTTTTTTTTTGTTTCAGAGCCATTTCCACTCTTCACATAAATTACTACACTGGCTAAATAATGGGTTCTACTGAGATCAAAGATCACCAAGGGCTAACGTTGCAGAGTTCTCCCTGTTCACTTCACCCTTGGCAAAGACTCTTTTTTTTTAAATTTATTTTGGACAATGTGAAGCATTGCAACTATACTTGTTCCATCTCTAGTTAATATAGCATATCTGACCTTAGGATCAACACAGCCATATGTTAAACGCTTCCTATATACTACTTCTTCCACTTAAAGCTTCCTGACTGAAGTAATAAATACAGTCTGCTCTCTTCTACATTGCAAGTCCACACTTTATAATATGTTTAAAAAAACCTGTAACTGTTGATTACCCAACTAGCAGCACTCTTGAATTTCCTTGATCATTCTTTTTCCTGTTATCAATGTGCCTAATATAGGCAATATGGTATGGGCTATGCAGTGTGTTTGTTTTTGTTTGTGCAGTATTACTTACATGCCTAGGTACACTGTGGGGCATGTTGTATAACCCGATGTTGTATATTACTGTAACTTTCATGCACAGCATGGCAACATTTAAAAAACCAAATGTTTGATTAGAACAACTCACTTTTGAAGGTTGACTATATTTGATGAATATTAATTCCTGACAGTTGTCTACATGTCATGATTCAGAACTTGAAATTATATGATGGAGATAAAGAGGAGCAAGGGTACAGTTCTTCAGAACAAAAATATGTACTGGTATTAATTAAGGACAAGGCCTGCTTAGTAATAATCCTATCATTATTTTCTATCTCCTGAACCTCCCCTTCCACTTGTGGTGTACAGAGTGCCATGTTGCTGCCTATACTGATATTCTTTTTAGGTACCAACAAGTGTAAGCATGTAAGTGCCTGTTCCTTTCTGCAGTCAGTCAAGTTTAAGGTTACATTTGGTCTGAATGATTTGGCTGCATGATGTCATTAATCATGTCAGTGATTGGGTTTTTATTTCTTGGTATATGGTTTCAGACCTACACAACTCTGGGTTTGATCTCCAGTGATGAACATTCATTCTTTCTCACTAAAATGTATGCAGTATAAGAGAAATTGTCAGATGCCATTGTTGATGTCAGTAATACAAGTTTCAACAAAGTCTGAAGCAAAGCTTTAGGACATAAAACTGTTATTTTATTGCAGTCAATTCAATGACTTTTGACTGATACTTTGAAGCTTGCCTAAGTTTAAATGCAAGTTAGTGGGAAGCATTACTTCAAGTTGGCAAAAAGATCATTACTGAACTCCATTGTAGATGTGTTTGGGGAGACTGCACTCACTGTAGGATGCACTCTCTCATTGCATGGGTTTATTGTAAAGAAACCTTCTGTTTAATGGTGTGAATTGATAGCACACAGTGGTAGAGTACCAAGACAGTAATTGAAGGAAACCTAGGTTCAATCCCCAGTGCAAAACATTTTTTCTTTCTTGCATAAATTCATGTAGTATGACAGAAATTCTTAGATGTCATTGCTGATGTTAGTAATAGAGTTTCAGCAAAGTTTGAAGCAGACTTTCTGATCATTAAACTGTTACTTTGTTGCAGTCAACCTAATTAGTTCTGGCTGGTGCTTTGATTCTTGTCTAGATTTCAATGCAACTTAATGGGAAGCATTACTTCAATTGTTCAAAAAGTTCATTACTAAACTTCACTGCATCTATGTATGGAGTGAGTCAGCACTTAGTGCAGCATGTGCATTTTCACTACATGGGTTTCTTTTTAAGAAACATTCCATTTCATCATGTGGAATGATAGCACACAGTGGTAGAGTGCCAAAGTAGCACTTTAATGGCCATGGGTTCGATCTCCAGTGAACAGCATTTTTGTTTTTTTCTCACTACAATTTATGTATCATGAGAGAAATTGCTAGATGTTATTGCTACTGTCAGTGACAGAGTTTCAGCAAGGTCTGAGGCAGTATAGTGCAGTGATTTAAGGCTCTGAGCTGCAAATCTGGTGACATCCAGCAGACCAGACCTGGGTTTGAATACCACAACTTCCACTTGCATACTTTGTGACCCTGAGCAAGTCACTTAACTTCCCTGTGCACCCAGGTCGCACCTGTAAAAAAGTTTTCAGCCTAGTGTCCTACTCCTAGTTAAACAACTGAAAAAAAAAAGATTTTCAGAACATTAAAGAGTTACTTTGTTACAATCAACTTAATTATATCCAAATGATACTTTGAGACTTATCACAGTTTAAATGAAACTTGGTGGGTAGCATTATTCAAGTTGGTAAAAGGTTTATCTGTAAACTCCACTGTAGCTGTGTAGGGGAATCTGCATTTAATGCAAGATGTGTTTTTTTCTTGCATGGGTTTCTTATTAAGAAACCTTTTGTTTCATGATGTAGAATGATAACACATAGTCGAGAAGCACCAAGACAGTAGTTGAAAAGGGCCTGGATTCAAGCCCCAGTGAAGAACATATTTTGTTTCTCACTACAGTCTATGTCGTTGTAATAAAGTCAGGGATCCAATCCCAGTTAGAATAGTGCAATTAGTTTTAAAGCAGCACTGTTTCATAAAAGCGTTGTCCCATAGTGCAAAATTAAGGATATATTAGGCTTTAAGTAAACCCTAAAAATAAAACAAATTATATATACCTTTTCTTTCCTCTGTGCAAGATTGAGATACCCATATTGTCCTCTGGTCTGTCTCTGTGCTTTGCTTTGCTTGCTGGCCTCTATCAGGGTGTTTTTATTATCCTTTTCTTATATCTAGTTTTCTATTTTTCCTTTTTTCTGTGACTCCCCCAAAGGATGTAGCAAATACACCAGCCTGAAAAGATGACAGCCTGATCAGAAAGTCTATAAAAGCAGACTATAAGAAGATAGGAAAGATGTATGTTTTCTTTTCAGTTCTGTTCTCCTCAGAGAGATAGAAAAAATAGCTTTGGGGCAGTTAATATTATTCTCCTTTGTCTGCTATACAGCATCAGTAGGCAGTAGAACATTAACAGATAGTGTTTACCTGGGGCAGCCATGGCTCTCCAAGGATAAGCCATTGTTCAATGGCAGCCACCTCATTTTGTACACTGGCCAATCGGCCACAAATCTAAAAATGTCTTTCTTTGGCCATGACAAGAGACTCTCCATCTTGTGATCAGACAGTTGTCTGGTGGACACTGAAACCATACCCAGCTCACAAGAATGGAGAGTGCTAAACCTTAGACCCTGACTCCAGAATTGTGATCCTGATGCAACTTTATATATTAAAATAACTTCTTCATGACATTATGGTTTCAGTGGGAGTTCAGTAATAGCACTACTACAGTATGTGTTTAAGCAAAATCACTTATCCACTGTCTGTGCCTAAGGGGAACAAAGGTGGTCTTGTGTGACCACTAAAAGATCCTGTGAGAGCCAGACTCCCATGAGTCATCTTCCATCATTTGCCAGCAGCTCCACTTTAATGGACATGTTTTATTCAAACTGCATTTGTTTGGAACAGTTTTTCTTTGCCTGCGAGCAACTGTGTTATAACTGTGATTTTGCTTGTTTGACATCATACTCACATCTGCATTAGAGTTTGCTCTATCATAATATGACACCTTACTGAGATTTTCATTTTCATTTGTATTTTTTATACTTGTAAATCAAAATGAGCAAACTGCCCCGTTTTCATTGGAGACAAGTTTAAAACTAAAAAACACACAAAAAGATTAAACAAACATAATACAAACAAAACATTCAATCAATAAAATACATAAAAATGTGTCATGTTTCCAAAGATAGTTGGTATTCAACTTGTTGTATTCTGTACTGAACTATCTATAGTATAGGTGCCAGATTTGCCTGAAGGTGTATAAATATTGGGACTGCCATTATGATTTAGCAAAGCCAGTGAGAACAGCCAGATCTTTGTGAACCAGGGATTAAAGTAAGTGCTGAGTGACTGCATCATGCAAGGTGCACTGACACCTTGGTCCACAACTCATTACTGTCATATTAAAGGGCTCCTCTATGTGTAACTGAACTCCCTGGGCATGGAGTGAGGACCCAGGGAGGTATATAGAGTAATATAAGAATAATTAATAAAAGAAGAACAGTGTGTAAAATAGGATATGAATTATTGTTACTCTTAGTACTGCATGTTGTGATACACGGTAATGGGGAATCAATAAAACCAAAAGCAGTAAATCAAAAAATGGCAGTTTCACATAGTTTAGAATTTTTAAAAATGTTTCTGATTTTGTAAAAGTGATCTTTACCTTTTTCTTTTTTTTTCTTTTTAAACTTTTTAAACATGGTTTCATTTTATAATTACAAATAAAGTACTCCAAGAAGTGGGTCACTATGGGATTTACCCATTTCTTGGTTGGGTAAGGCATTGGTAAACAAAACAATGCCCATACCCTGTTGTGCCTTATTTTATAAATTAAACATGACCAAAACTATACAATTTAGTTCCCTTCACAATTTGTAACATTCCACTAATGTTTGCATGAATTTTGCCAGGTAAAATGTATTTGATTGTTTCCACAAAAAATGTGAGGAATGGCACTGTCAAGCATCTGAGAGCTTCGTTCTATATTTTTTTTCTTGTGGCCACCATTCAGACATTAGTGTCAAAAAGCACTTCATAAAGTATTTTAATTCATCTGGGCTTTCCTTTAGACTTTGTCCATATAAGGTTAAGAGTGCCCTGTAGAAGACTGCTTCTCCTGAGGTTATACTATAACACTGCATTTACCATTGACTTCTGTCTTATTGTGGTTGTTTTTAAACAACCATTATTAAAAGTAGTAGTGCATGTTATGGTGACACATGTTAACCTATTGTATACCTTCTTATTCTGTTTTAGGATATGCTTGTTTTCTTGATTTGTAAACTATCCCTTTTTTAACCATTTTGAGTTAGCTTTAGTTTTTTTTTTTCATTTCAAAGAATAAAAGGAACATACCTTTTTAAATTTAATATGAATTTCCACAAGTTGTGTATCATTATTTGCAGCTGTTGTTAAGCACTTATTGTCCCATAAGGTCAGTGAGAAGCATCTGTTGCATCATAAGTTACCATAGTCACAAGAAAAGAGATCAGAGGCCAGATTTTCAAAAGTGGAAACATTCCGCACATGCAGGAAAAAAATTAATCAAGGGAAGGTTTGCTTGCACAACAGCAATTTACTTTGCATGTGCTCAGTTTTCAGGAAGGTTACTGTTTTGCAACCTTTTCCACAATTTATAGCAGCATATGCATAGTTTGTGGCACAGCTGCGGAAAAATGCTACACCTGATATTACCAAGCATAACATTTTTTGAGCAGCTGCAGAACAAAGAAAACTGTCACCCCATGCACATAAAATGCTAGAAAATAGCATTTCTGAAGGTGCAGAGATTTTTGCCTGCACCAGGAAATTGTGTACAAGGACTTAGTTCTCTGGGCCATCTCAGGCCTTTTGAAAATCTAACCCAAGTGGAAAAAAAAACTGTTCAAAATAATGATGAAAACCAAGGGGAACATCCACACTAAAAGGCACCAGTCCTTTCAACTATTTCAAATGTCAAAAAAATCTTAAGTAGACTTGAAATGGTAGAAAAAGGGCTTCTTACAAGACAAGAGAATCAGAGGACTCTAACATAGAAAAAAACGGTATAGGTCAAAATGTTCCCCATAATATACACTGGTGTTTTAATAAGAAGAAAGAAAATAATGTCTAAATTAATATAATGAAGAATAAAAGGAAGCAGCAGCATGTAGATGCATAGGAAAAGTTTCATAATATTGTGCTGTGATGCATGAGACCATTATTTTAATTGAAAATGTAGTCAAGGGTGTTTGTGTACTGTCTACATCCTTTTCAGTGCCTAGAAATATGATGTGTTCTATGGGTTCTGTTAATACTTTGATGTGTCTAGATTTTTCCCTTTTCTTTCCACACATCTGAGTCATGTAATCAAAAGGACCATTTTTCATCTGTGAATAAATAAGGGTTCAGTCATATCTTTGATAATAGGCTAGCTCAGTGTCTTCTATAAAATGCACTTATATTTTGCGGCTAGGCTATATTTATTCTGTACTAGATAACAGGCATACTGAACAATTATATATATCTTCAATAGCAAATACAAACTGCAGCAGTTACAATACTGTAGGTTACTTGCAAAAGTAATTATTTGTATGGTGAAAACACAAAACCAGCAAAGTAATTTTTTGCTCATCTGGGATGATACTTTTTTAAGACATTTGCTGGCCTAATATAGGTGTCATTTCTGCAGAACAAAAGATTATTTTGGGGTCTGTATTACTGAAACAAAGAGTTCTAAACACCTTGCTAGTATTTTTTTTATAACGTGTTTACCCAACCAGGATAGCCGAGCTGAGATGCATCACCTCATGTGGGTCCTGCTTCTACCTATTTCCACAGCCATGTAGACTGGAGCACTGGAAGGTTAAGTGATGTGCTCAAGATCACACAGTGTGGATTCGGCTCTGTTGGTGTTAGAACATTTGATCTTTAGGTTCCCAACTCAGTGCTCTAACCACTAGGCCACACTGATGTCTGTGAGTATACAGTATGCACAGACTCCCTGTACAAGGAAAGAGCTTCTGTTAATATTTAAATATATTTCAGTTTCTTTTTTTACTATTTATTTACACAGGATAGCCCAGCTGAAATGCAACATCTTGTTTCAGGAAAGTCCTGCTTTCTCCATTTACATAGATGAGTGAACCGAAGCATCGAAATGTAAAGTGACTTGCCCAAGGTCATACAGTGACTATTTGACTCTAGCAGGGTTTGAATCTGCAATCAGTGGGTTCAAAGGCCAATGGGTAGTACCAGTACAATAAAAACCTAAAAAAGGTACTTGATTTTTTATCTGTACAAACCATTTTTCAGTGGGATAACACACTTCCAAGTCTTTGGATTATTCTTGCTTAACCCACCAGCTGGTGTTTGAAAACCCACTAGGTGATGGGTTAATCTAGCCTAAAACTCAACTTCTGTTGTATGAGGTCTGTTCATCTTTCCAAGGTACCTGCATATACTCCAAAGCCTCAAACTCAGTGCAAAGCATCATAAGTATGCAAATCATTGCATGGAGTAGGCTGACAAGGCTTTAACAGAACAAAAGAAGGCATTGACATTGATTCGGTATATACTAAGAAGAATGAACTATAACCAGGTGTTTTGTCTTGTTGGGACTCCTCAGTGTAGTGCAGTCACTGTCTCAGCAAGAACCACGTTAGCCCCAGAGGAAAACAGACATTTAGTACACTTAAAGGTAGCATATTGGTAGCTTGCAAGAAGACAAGTGTGACCAGTGTGTAGGATCCACAGAAGGATGCAAGGAGAGAACAAATATCCAAGTCGTTGCATTAAAATGTGTCTCTGTAACTGGCTTGCATATACCCTAAAGACTCAAACACAGAGCAATGCATCATGAATATAAAAATATTTCTGTGGGTAAGCTAACAAGACTTCAGTTCTCATGATAACATCACAGTTTGAAGCAGCAGCATTTGTTAGTGACCAAAGAGGTTTTTTTTTTTGGTTTTAGCAGTAATGTTTTCCTGGCAAAAATATCAATATACCAATGTTTTTCGTGGCAAAAATATCAAGACACCCATCTTTTTGTTTTGTTTTCTTTCAGTCATGAACCAAGATATGTGAAATTAAAGTTTTATAAAGTTCCCACTCCTGTGCCATCCCACCATAAAGCAGTAAAATATCTCAGTACAGTGCTGTGCTATTTATCATCAGAAACATGTGGTAACACCATCCTAATACATCGACATTGTGTTTTGTGAGTGGTGGGTAGCGCATCAAGTCCTCGAGTGTAATTAGAGTGTATCAAATACTGCATAGTAAAACTCAAGAAAAGATTTATGAGCGAGGAAGAGATTATAGTGTTGGTTTGATACCACATATGTGGGGTGTCATAAGTGCATGATGTTAGCTGGTCAATTACTTACGTTGAAGACTATTTTCATTGGTGTAGTGGTTTATTAGTTTTCAGTGATGTTTATATTTACGATGAGGGGGTTCATGGGGTGAAGACCCCTGCAGGAAAATTATCAAAGAAAGATTTAAGCTCTCATCCTCCATATTGTCTGACCCAGATTTGGCTCATGTGCTCACTGATGTTGTATTAGTGAACTTGTTGAGAGATACTGCTAGACATTTCACTACTCTGGTGGAGGAGTATGGTAAATGACCTGAGTATGATTTTTTGCATGGGGTGGCATATCATTTTCAGCCGAAAGTTTAATTTGTTTTGTCCCAGTTTAATAAAGTTTTCTTATTGCCTGTATAACTGGGTATGCTGTGCTTTCTCATTATTTTACAGTGCTATGTGTGGAGCTTCCACTGTAGGTAATGTGCACTCTTTTGTGGTTACCACAGTTTTGTTTTAGCTATATTTTGTGAGCACAGTATTGCTTTGTGATGTTTTTACTGCTTTGTTTTGCACCATGCTGTTTCTAATTTAGCTGAAGTTATGTGGAACTGCGAGTGGCAGCCATCTTCAATCATGTGAGTCATTAATTACTAAATTAGTGATGAAAGCCATTTTAAAAATATCTGATGAATCTAAAAATATACTGGGGATGAATCTAAGGATGTTAGAAATATATTTTTTCTAAAAAACTACATGATGAATTTTTTGCCAATTAACAAATACTGCTACTTTAAGCAGATAGCCTAGAAGTTAGCTTAATGAGCTGTGATTGAGCTTGGTACATCCTGTAGACTTGAGCTTGATTCCCACAACCCACACTAGCATACAGTGCAACCTAAGCAGTCACTTAACCTCCCCAGTGCTTCTTACTCACCCCTGAAAACAGGCGTTGTGCCTAGTGGGCCTTACCAGGTTACCAAAGAATTAAAAAAAATCTAAACACGTTTTTCATGTACTAATCATTTTGAATTATATAAAATGTTTTATGGAATAAGAGGTCCACTCATTGGTCATTAGTAATCCCTCAAAGTGACATCAAAGCAAGCATGGATGGCACTGTAGTCTATAACCATCTAATTTTTGTTTGGTTAATTTTGTCAAACAGCATAACAGTTCTTCCAGAGACCAGAAACTCTCCAAGAAACTCACTTATATCTGTATTAAGTCTGCATGCCTGTGGCAGTAGCCTTCACCCTTGAAGGTGATTAAGCTTTATGGAGTCTCATCTGCTTAGTTTAAACAAACAGTGCAAATTAGAGGATGAAAGCTTTTAAGGCAAATATCGATCCCCAGAGAAATCTAAAAGCAGAAGAACCATCATTAGGGAAAGGTCAATATGGTATTAGTGTCAGATAGAAGATGTGTCTCAGTGAAATACAAAACAATTTTCTAATATGGTGCTATATGAGACATATTTGAACATTTATGGAATACATATTCATGTAGGCATACTTGCAATTTTTTTTTAAGTTTCATTAGATAAATCATGTACTCTGTCAGTTAGTGATGCACAGCCACATTATACTGAATCTCAAAATAGCTGAAAGTATGATTGGAGTCATGACAAAATGCTTTCATGATGAGCATAAAATGTCATTTTTCTTGCTTTTAGAACAGCCGTACAGTACAATCTGTTTTGTGCAGTCATGTATTAATGTAGTCAGACTGAAATAAAAATGGATTCCTGAGATATTGAATCAGCTGGCTAGTTGAAACATTTTTTATTCATATTATTGAACTGCGTGATCTGCCAGAGTTAAAATGCCTTAGTAAAATGAGTCCCCTAGTAGAAATGGGTTCAAGAAAGATTTTAAAAGGGAGTAATCGTTTTACTACTTCTTGTTCCTTTGCCAGTTATAGCATTACTGTATTTGATTGTGAGCATATATTTCTGAATTTAAAAGAGACCAACAGGGATAGTACTGTAAACAAAAGCTGAGCTGGGTCCAAGTTAACTTTCTCTTATTAGCTACAAAGGTAGATCTGACTATGGTGAAGTCATTCATCCCTAGCATACCTTATTCATACTTTCATTGTTCATACATTTGCTTTAGGGCTTGTCTAAGGGTTATTTTAAAGCCTTCCAAAATTTAACATATTATATTCAAAATATTCTTTTTCCATAACAGCATAAACAGCATATCCCACAATTAGAAGATGTCACACAGGTTTTTATAATACTAGATATCAATAAGGCCTGGGTATTTTGTGCACTGTTTTAAAAAAACTACTATAGCTCAGATCAAACAGCACAGTGTAAAAGTGTAGTATGCATTTTCTTTTAAAGGGCCACAAGTGTAATCTCATAGGTGCAGAATTTTAGCATTTGTCTTGCAGTGAGTTCCTAGAACTTGGCATGCCTGTCAAAGGGTCTCTTTTCAAAGAGCTGCTTTACTGGTGCAGAGGTGAAATTCTAGAGGGTGGACAACAGGGCCAATATTCTGGTTTGAATTCAAATTTGTGGGACCCCCAAACTGAGGCATATTTTAATCCCAGTTCAGAGCATGGGCTCATACCATAAGTTCTGACACCTGAGAACAGTACTAGGGGATGTTGCACTGCCAGGGTGTGCCATCCTTTGGATGAGATGTTAAACTGAAGTCCCTTCTGCCCATCTATGGTGCTGTCCTGGTGGGTGTCCAGGTGGAAGTAAAAGAACCCAAGGCAATTTCTTAAGAGTAGGGGGAATTTTGATGCAAAAGTAAATACAAGAACAAAAATCAATGTGAAGCATCAGAAAAACATACCCATCACACAATAGGAAAAATACAGAACAATGAGAAATATAAAGAAACCCAGTATGAATGGACACTGAAAAGATAATACCATCTTTGTGGGCATTAAAAATACATCCTTCATTAATGAGAGGTGTCCTATGAAATGCAGAGGACCATGGATACTATGCTGCACTATGGCTGTATAACACATGGACATGTAAACAAAAAACTTGGAACTGATGTTTGGCCAAGTTCCTTTTTTCCTTGCAGAACATACCTCTGAGAACTTCAGTGATCTGTTGTACTACTATATCAAGCACAGTATTTTGTGAAGAGTAATGGAACATCTGGCTTGCCATAAAAACCTACAAACAGTAAAAATTACACCCAAAGTGATTTTATGCATGTGTCACCAATGTGGTACATAGAGAGTTAGTACCACAGCTGCGTAGGAAACTAAAATAAAGGCAGGTGCATTCCATGCATGTGATAAGATCTTTCAAAACTCCTTGGCAAAATGATGCATTAAAAGAAAATGGTCTAAGGTCTCCAATGTTTGTGTACTGGAAGGCCGAGGACAGACCCTCTCCTCTATCTTCTTGTGTTTGAAAGTATTTTCAACACCTAGCTTCCAGTGTTAGAGTATGGGATTCTCCCTGATATCCTGGACAACATTCCCCTTCCCATAAAGCTAGTTTATGCAATTGTACAAGGCTGTCCATGGGTGTTGATGTGCAAAATGACTGCCATTATGTCTGTCATCACTTCATTAATAGTCTTTCACTACATGTAAAGTGCTTTGGGATAAAGATATGTGAAAAACACTAAATAACATGCTAATTCTCCTTCTAATGATTAAGAACATGGGGACATATAAAAACAATAAATACTGTATATGATATATGAGATGTCCTGCTGCACTCTAGTAGCCCAGGTGGATGGTATATACTTCATGTCACTTTTGAAGAGTAGGGATTGCTCCAGCTTATAAAATGTGTAAGATATATTATTTAATCTGTTTGTATGATAGGTCTGCAGCAGGTTCTGATATGTGCACAGTAAAAAAAGTAGTGCTGATATCACAAACTCTATCACATGAATAATATCCCTACTCTACAAAAATCGTAATTGGTAGCCATCTTGTTTTACACCATTCACACCACAACAATATACAAATAATTACCCCCCCCCCCACTGTGTAGTAAAATAGCACTATACTCCCAGCTGGTACTGCCCCCAAAACATTTTTCTACAACATTTGTAAAAAAAATTCCCTGTGACTGCACCTTTTTCACCCCACCCCCTATCCCCCATTTGTTTTGTTGAAGAAACTTTACCACTTACTGTAGCTATAGTAATTTGTCAAGTGAAAGGCTGACTTCAATATTCTATTTCCCTACTCAACCACCCAGCTGCCAAACACTTTCACTCTGCACCATGTGTGGTAAAATTGGAGCCACTGACTGTCTCATGCTGTTTTTTGAGTCAATGGCTTAGAGATGCACACTCGAATAAGCATTTCCATAGTAACACTCACATATGCATCTCTGTAAATTAGCTTATCTGCTGACTTGGAAAACAGAATGAGACAGTCAGCAGCTCCAATGTTAATACACAGTGAGCTGTTAGGAGCAGAGGGAGGGTGTTTGACATCTGGATCAGAAAAAGATCCAATGGCCCACTGATTCTGTCTGCCCCAAGCCTAGTGCTGGTCTAGAGCAAGTCTACTGATAGCTCTGACTGTATTTCAACCCCACCAGCCACTCATCACCTCCCTTAACTCTCCACCATACTCTCTCCTTTGGTTCAGAATATTCCACAGTGCCTATCCCACCTGTGTTTGAAGCCTGCAACAGACTCTGTGCCAACCTTTTCTTCCGGCATTCTATTACACCTTTCCACCACCCATTATGTTATGAAGAACATTCTTACATCCCTCCAGAACCCCCCCACCAGCTTTTAATTGTGGTCTCTTATTACCCTGCCCACATTCCTTGTGAGCAGGGCACTTTTGTCTCCTTTATTAATACTACTTAAAACTTAAAGATCTCTATAATGTCCTCAACCAAGACTCCAGCAGGTGCCTATTGAGGCTCTACAGCCCCTCTTTATATGTCTTTCCCTGCTGCTCCTGAATCATCTTCGTGGCCCTACTATGAAACACCTCCAAGAAGTCCATATCCTTCAGGTGTTGGTCCAGAACTGTGCAGTGTTCTCCAGGTGAGATTCCTCCAATGATCTGTACAGGAGTGATATCTCCTTTTTCCTTCTGCAAGCAATCCCCTCCCATACACCACAACATCCCACTTGCTTTCCCTGCAGTCTTCTGGAATTGGGCATGGGACTCTCAACTGTCATTATAAATGATCCCCAGGTCCCTTTCCTCTGATGTCTTCTCCACCCTCACCAGTACTCTACTTTTGGATTTTATTTGACAAAATGTATAACTTTACACTTTTTGGCATTACATTTGATTTCACACAAAAAAATGGATGGTATCAACCAGTGAAACCACAGAAACTTTCAAATGAAGTTCAGGTTCATTTATTCATTTGCTCAGCTACCTTTCAAGAACCCCAACAGTTTTGTTGACTCCTGCCAACTTTATCAAAGGGAGGTGGTTCTACAATTCAAAACAGATTCAAATACTTATGGTATACATACTGTAAATCATTGTAACATTAACAGTTAAGTACACTCACTTTTCACAAGTTTACAAGTCTCTGATGGGACATGGAGTTGAAGGCCTTACTAAAGTCCAGATATAGTGGGCTCGATTTTCAAAGCGTGATGCAGGGCTTGCATTAAGCCATGTGTCACACCTGTTTTTTGGTGCAGCTGCACCAAACTCTTTTGACACAATTGCACCCAATTTTAGTACATCGGGCATAGTTGTGACAGTTTCTCATTTTATGGCAGCTTATGCCAAAGATTTGGTGCAAGCTCCATAAAAAGGGTCTCCCAAATGGCACAGGTTAGACCAGGGAAAAGCTGGTCTAACTTTCAGCATTTGCCATTCAAGATTGAAAATCCCTGTCACTGGCCTGCAAATGCCACAAGCCCCATGTGCCAAATAATCAGAGTACCAAGGGCTTGCAGCATTCTCGGAGCTCTGAAAATTGAGCCCAGTATGTCTACTGCTTGACCCTTATCAACTGCCTTCAAGACCTAATTGAAGAAGTCTACCAGGTTTTTCTGGCATGATATGCTTGACATGAACCCATGTTGCCTCTTATTCTAGAGTCTGTTTTCCTTCAGCCATTTTCCTGCATGCTCTGTTATAAAGGTTTCTAGCAGTTTCTCTAGGATCGAGATCAGGTTCATTGGTCTGAAGTTCCCTGGGTCCTCTCTACTCACTATCTTGTGGAAGAGGACCACATTGGCAACTCTCTAATCCACTGGAACCACACATATCTCTAAAGAGAAGTTAAAAAAGTCAGTTAGTGGTTCTACCAGGAACCAGGCCACATCCCTTAGCATCCTAGGGTGCAGTTAATTTGGACCTGGTAAGATGTATCTGCAGGGTCCCAAGTTCACTGAGTACCCTTTTCCACTGCTATCTCCTATCCCTAATCCATGCACCTTTACAACTGGTTAGAATCCTACACTCTGGGAGCAGTCACTCCTCTGGGAAGACTGAGCAGAAGCATTTGTTTAGAATATCTACCCTTTTCTTATATTCTTCTTTCATTCATCCTCCTTTGTTTAATCAGATGATCCCCCTTTATATTCTGCCATTCCTTGACATAGCAGAAGAAAGTTTTGTCCCCTTCATTTACACTCTCTACTATTTGCACCATGACCTCTGCTTTCATTTTTCCATCACTCTGTTGGCCTGTGTTGTACTCTTCATGTTGAGTTCCCTATTTACCATTTGCTGGTCCCCCTAATGCATCCTAAAAGCTGCCCTCTTCATCCTTATTGGCTCTTCTACTTCTCTTGAGAATCAAAGTGTTTTTTTCCTACCAGTTTCAAACTGGTGCTGCTATAGTTGCTTTCATAATACTCTGCTTGATAATTTCTCACTTGGCCTCAACCCCTTCCACTTCCCTCACACCCTTTTTTCTGAATTAACTTCCCCATTTTCCTGAAATGTGCTCATCTGAAATACAGTACCACTGTCCTTGAATTTGAGCATTGGGTTTCCAAAATGATAATAACGTGACACTGAACTGTCGGTGGTCTCATGGGGCTGCTATACCTTTGAACTCCTCTCTGCTATTCCCATTGGAGAGCACTTAATGCAGTATAGCCCTCCTGTGTTAGGCTACCTAACCCACTGGATTGGTAGGAACTCTTGCATTACCTGTACCATCAGGCTAATTAAATTTCCCAATCCACATCTGGTAGGTTGAAGTCTACCATTAGTACAACTTCATCCTTTGTGAAGGCCCCTCCTCATTTCCTCCTCCCGCACCCTATCTGTATCCACTGTCCAGTTTGTTGGCCCTCCTCATTTCCTTCCCAGCACCCTATCCTTATCAACTGTCCAGTTTGGTGGCCTGTACACCACCACCACTATAATCACCCTCCTCTTATCTGTCACTAACTGTACTCATTCCAATTTTGCCTCACTCTCACCCTGTAGGGTGCTGTTTTCTGTAGTCTCTATGTTGTCTTTTATATACAGAGCCACCCCCTTCTCTGCCCTGTACCCTTTATCTCCTAAAAAGGGAGTACCCAGGAACAATAAGATGCCAGTTGTTGTATTGTGCCACCCATGTTTCTGTTATTGCCGAAAGTCAATTTGTGCTTGCTGTACTACTGCCTAGAGTTCCTCCATTTTATTATTCAGGCTTCTTCCATTCATAAAGACTGCCTTCCAAGTTCCTTCTTTCTCTTCTCTCCTTGTCTTCCTCCAATCTAGCCCCCTTAGTTTACTCACCATTCCTCCTGCAACTGTCCTAGTTCCCACTGTTCTAGATCTCTTTTCTAGTCCCCTTTCTATTCATATGTTCTGGGGCCCTTGTCTTCTTGCTCCTCACTCCCTTCAATCCTGTATCTGCCCTCTCACCTATGTTGATGTTTTACCCTGAACAGTCCCCATTTGTTGACTATGTGGTGGGGAGAGACATCAAAGCTTCCTGTGTGTGTGTCAGTGTCATATAATCAAGCACTGCTTTCCTCTTCCCAGTTTCAGTTCTAACTAAGCCTGCTCTACATCACATTTCTTCCCTAACACACTAATGCCATTCTTGCCATCCTTGCTCAGGTGCAGTTGATCCCCAGCAAATAACCAATGCTACTGCCCAAATGCTCCCCAGTCCATCACAAAGAAAAATCTCTTTGCCCTACTCCAGAACATTAGCCATGTGTTGTACTCCCTTGATTGATTCTGTCTGTCCTTACCATCCCATTGCATTGACAGGACATTGGAGAAGGTTACTGTCTCAGCAGCTACCCTCAACTTCCTGACTAGTTATGAAAAGCAGTCCTTGACACTTTCGACACTGCACACCACCATGTCATTGGTACCTAGATGAATCACCACATCTGGCTTCCGTTCTCCTGCTTTGATGAGCTTCTCAAGCCTAAGCAGGACCGTGATCACTTGCTCCCAGCATACAGCATACAGATCTCTCCTCCTGGTCAGTAGTGCACACCAGCCTACCATCTCTGTCACTATGATGTCCCATAGAATAACTACCTTCATCATCCTTCTACCTTGCCTAACCTTCTTTGGCACACTCTTATAAGGTATAGCTATGTTTCTCTGAGTTCCCACTGCCTCTTTCCCTTGTGGTCAGCTGACTTGATTCTGCCAGAGGTGCAAACCAGTTCCAGGTTTGCACCAAAAGAGTCTCCCCTGCCCTTCAGTACACCTCCCATCCTGTACCCTTTCCTACCATGGTCCCTCAATTTATGCTGACCCTCTGGGATCTCTGGGGTGATGGAGCTGCAGCCTCTGTAAGGCCCTGCCCTGAGATGCTTTTCAGGAACCTCATTACAGCCCTGAAGTAGCTATCTCATTGACAAGAGGCCCAATCTTCTTACACACTGGGCATCCTTAATGCATCCAGAGTAGATTTAGGAATACCACGGTACCACACTGCTAGCAGTTGACTAGCTCACCCTGCTATATGCCATCCTACCCAATCATGAGTTCAATGTGTGTGCTTAGTTTGAGTAGATGCTTGAAACACAATTTGAAGCATACACTGTTTTCTATTTACCTCAGTACCTAGTTATCCAGCATTCCTTTAATTGTACAGAGAGGCCTTCCTCTGTCCCTATTCTGCTATGTCCCTCTCTGATTAAGTCCTTATGGCACTTAAACATGTAGCACTTCACTAAGTGGGATGTCTCACTATGCATGACTCACTATGCTTGTAGCATGCCCACCTTTTTTACACTTCCTCTACCACTTGACCTGAAGCTCCCCACCTCTTTACTGTCCCCAGCGATCTTAAATGCACCTGTTACCATCTCCTACTATTTAGTCACTCACAAGTTGATGCAAGGCAAGTATGACTTTTTAACTGTAATTGCTACATGACCCTTTTAACTAGCCTGGCCAGACAATTCTTACCCAGCAGTCAAAATGCAGGACAAGACACAGTTCTTTAATTTTGCACTTTAAATGTGGCTACTGTGACTTTCTCACTTTTCACAATTCACCCAACTCATCCCCACAATTCACCCAACTCATTGTGTCTTTAAAATAGACTCTTTCTCCAATTGCTAGGGGAAATAGAATATTAAAGATTTCCTTTTACTTGAGAAATTACTATGTCTGCATGTTGTAGACTTTTTACAGCTGCAGATTACTTTTTTGAAGAAGCATTTATAAATCAGGTCTGGATATGGCTTTGGAAGGGGGAGAGTAGATAAATAGAAGAAAAGTAGAAACTAAGTACAGAGGTAAAAATAAGTAAGCAAAATTATTAAAGCCTCTCTGTTTGCATGTTGCATCCTAAAGATTAAGGCTGAAATGTCAGTACCCATGTGGGAATACAAAGCTTGGTACATTATAGGATTTTTTTTTGTACTGTCTTATGGTTATTCCGACTTGGGAAAAATAGATGTATTAATATGGTTCTATGTTTAAAGAATCTGCTGTACATAGGGGAAAATCAGAAATAATTTTTCTTTTCAAAATTAATTATGTACATTTGTGGAATATGAGATACCAGTTTAAAAGTATATGGGCTAATTTGTCTTCTATAAGTTTTTATCAAAGGGAAAGTAATGGCTACAAATAGTAATAAAGATCTGACTGTACGTGTTATGACCTGAAGTATTAATGGAGTTCATTTATCCATCAAGAAGGGAGAAAAATATTTAAATATTTACAGGATAATAACAGAGCAAAATAATTAAGTTCAAAATAGGGTGGGTTAAACATATTTTTCTCAACTGGTACTAGTCATAGCAGGGGAATGGCAATTCATATTAATAAAAAAAGATTTCAAATTTGAAAGTAATTTAATGATGGGGTGGGGAGAATTCTGTTAATTAAAGGCTGGCTATTTGGTAAAGAATATTTTTTTTGGATTAGGATACAGTCCTTTCTTGACTTACAACGAGTTTCCTGTAACTATTGAACAAGGTCTTCTATTTCTAGGGGAAGAAAATGTTGTAATGGGGAGGATTTCAATATATGTGCTGCATCAGTGTTGGATAAGACATCAAAGTCAGCTGAAGTAGGGCTTAGACATGCACAAATGTTTAGAGAGTTCTTATGTGAATGTGCACTAATTAATGTATAGAGAGAAAAACACCCTCATCACAAACAATAGTCTCACTTTTCAAACCCATGCAAGTCATACTCTTGTCTGAACTGCATTTTAATATCTAAGCTGATTTTTCATGATGTCATAAAGAAAAACATCTGGCCAACAGTTATAAGTGACCATGCTATGGTGAGTTGTACAGTTACAGTATACCAACTAGAGATAGAAGAATGGTCAGACTATGAAAATTTAACCCTATATTACTACATCAACAAGACTTCATAATAAAAATAACAAATGTAATTAAGGAATTCTGCTGTTTAAATGTTGATGGATCTCAGAAAGTGACAACCTTATGGGAAGTATTTAAAGTCATTCTTAGAGGCTATATTATGGCAAATGAAACTGGTTATAGGATACAACAGAAACAAAAGATTCAAACTATGCAACAAGATCTCCCAGTTCTTAATAAAAAAATCAGAAGGTGAAACAGATTTGAAAAGTGAGATAATAAAGAAAGACAAGTACACTTGTATTATAGTGAGGAGGTAGAAAGAGATATGTTAATTATAATGTTAAGTTTATGTTTATGAAGGGGACAAATTGGGAATGTTAATAGCTAATAAACTGAAAACAAATAGTGAAAGAAATGTGATACTGCAAATTAAGGCTGATCAAGATGGTTTAAAATCTAAACATATAGTAAAACTGCAGAAAACCTTAGAAATTACTATAAATCCATATGCCAACAAGATATAATATTTCCACAGGAAAGAAGAAAATCATTAACTATCTACAACAGTGCCCTTTTCAAAAATGTACAATAAATAGCTTGCCTTTTTCTTCAGATGTTTAAAAATTAAAATCACCTGGTAATGACAGATTAGACTTGAATTTTAATCAGCTTTTTTAGATTTATGATTACCTTGGCCAAATTTTTTGCTTAATTAAATAATGGAAGGTACTGAAATGTTTGAATCTTTCTTGGATGCCCTGGTGGTTCTCATTTTGAAGAAGACTAAAGATCCAGCCTTAATGGAAAGCTATAGGCCAGTATCTTCCTTAAATTTCAAAAGTAAATTACTAGCCAAGCTTGTTGTTAAACACATTGCAAATTACCTGTCAATATGGATCTATCAAGATCAGTCAGGTTACATTAAAGGACTATTATCCAAGGACTTCAAAAAGTACAATACATCTTTGAATTACTAAGAAAAAGTGTTAGTGCATCTAGGCAATATTTGTTTGCTTGTTTAAAACATTGTGGTTTTCCTAGACCAATGGTAAACATCATAAGCTAATTTTATAAGGCATCATAAGTCTTTTTAGGGGTTAATTCATAGACCTCATGCAGTCTTTTTTTGCAAAATGGTGTCAGCAGTGGTGTCCAATCTCCACCATACTATTCATAATTGCATTGAAAGTGCTATTAAAACATATTTATTTATGTATTAGCTTTTGTTTACCTAGTTGGCATGCTAGCCAAGGAATTCCTATTTTCAGGTGTGGCCCAGGAGATTGCTAGAGTAGGTTTACAAGCAGAATGAGAACAATTACAACATAGTGAAATACAGGCATTGAACAGGGTGAAACAAATAAACAAATACAGGATGATCAGATATGTGTATACATCAAGGTAAAAACATGCAAGCAGTAATAACAATTTTTGATATAACACATGGGCTTTTAAGGTGGGGCATTGGGTGGTTGTAATTAGAAGTAATAGAAACATTGATGAAATTAAAACTCAGTTCAGTGAGTACAAGATAGATGCATTTGAAGATAACCTGCTAATTATACTAGACGCAGTACAAAAAAACTAGTCCCATTTTGATGGAATAGATAGAATTTCGGCAATGTCAGGATACAAAGTCTAAAACTTTAATTGTGCTATTAGCTCTCCTTACCAAACAAACCTGCTATTTACTTATTAATCACATAATACAAGACAATATAAAGTACCTTGGTGTAATTTTCTATGCTAATAATACAGATGCAATGAAAGAGAACATACTTTAGGTAGAAAGTAAATTAAAGAACCAGTTGGAAAGATAGGAATGACTCTATTTCTGTTTGGGGGAGAGTGAACGCCCTTAAAATGTTTTAAATGCTGCATTTACTGTTCATGTTCCAGCAGTAGTTTACACAATACTAAATGATTTTTTGACAGTGTCAAATGAGTTTTCAGAAGGTTCGTATGGAGGAGTGTCACTCCCAGAATTGCCTGAGAAGTTATTACTAAACCTAGACATACAGGTGGAAAGGGATGCCCAGACCTATTTGAATATTATATATCACAGAGAATAGCTTTAGCGTGGCAATTTTTTTTATGAAAAGAATAGTGAGGCTTAATTGGCGACAAATATTATTTTGTTCAAGAGCAATTATTTGCCAGAATTATTGCTTTGGAGGTAGGGCATAATGCCATTCTTAAAACTGAATACAATAGAATCCCCAGAGCTTAAAGAAATATCATATACTATAAGCTGTCTCTACAAAAATATAAACATATCTGTCCCTTGGTTATTCTTGAAAGTTGATAAAGTAGATACTTTCAAATCAGAATATAATGCCTTCTATAGAAAACTTTGGGGGTCTTAGATGGGGTAATCTTGTGAATCAAAATGCATTGATAATACAACAGTTGGAGACCAAAGGGATTTATGTTTAACTTTATAGAACATAATTAGCTTAAATATCTGTCTTTTAAATTTACTAAACTCTTTAAGAATAAATATGGAGTCAAAAATTAACCTAATTGGAATACAATCAGTCTAATAGAACAGAAAACATTGAAACATTCTGTGGTTAAATCAATACCAAAAGTGTGTTAGAAATATGGCAAATCATTGAATGGTAAATATGATACAGTAGGTTAGAAGCAAAACTTCAAAGTAAATGGGAAAATGACTGTAGAGAGAAAATTATTTTTTTTCCATTCAACTTTTATTTAAAATTTTGACAACATTAAGGAATACATCCGATAGGCGAAAAAACAATAACAGCGAAAATGTCTGCCATAAAAAAGAAAGATTATCAGGATGTAGACCTTACCCCCCATCCCTTAACCCCTCCAACCCCCCCAAGCTCCCCCCTTTTGCACAGCACTTAGATACCGACTGGCTGGAAGTCTAACAATCTATTACAATGGAACGAGAAAGAAGGTGCATAACGAACCCCAGATCTGATTAAAGTTAGGAAGTTTATATTGCAAACTTGCAATGGTTCTATTCGTTCTGAGATTAGCTAAAAATTCCTGTAACCAATCGCCATAAGTGATCTCTATGTTATCTTTCCAATGCTTCAAAACTAATTTCTTGACAGAGGCCGAAATCAACCCCATATGATATTTCCTACACCGGACACTCACCTGAGACATGTCCCCTAAAATACAAACTTCAGGGGTAAATAAGTCTTCAAGCCCCAGAAGGGGGTCGAGATTTTTCTTAATGGTCTCCCATAATCCTGTTATTTTTGGACAATGCCAAAAGATATGGAGTAAATCTCCAACCCCTTGCTGACATCTAAAACAGGAAAAAGAGGAGGTCATGCCCCTTTCGACTAGTTTTACAAGGGAAAAATAAGAGTTGTGCAATAAATTGAATTGCATTAACCTAAGCCTATCTTGCACTAAAAACTTGTGGCATGACCCCCAAATTGCACTCCAGTCAAAAGTGTGATCTGGGAATAATTGTAACCAGTATTGTTTAGGGGCATGAACATTAGGATGTAGCCACCCCAGCAAGGTATTATATACTACCGAGATAGCATAAGCTCTTCCGACCATAGGGGTAAGAGTTGCCTCAAAATCACAGGAGCCATGGTCCCCAGAAAGGTAACTCAGTTTTCCCACTAGGAGATGACGGAGCTGGAAAATTTTAAATATCATACGTTGGGGGATTTTGTAGAGAGAAAATTATGCCAAATACCTGGGTGAGATTGATTAAAATTACCAATATAATTTGCATGAATGCTAAAAATAAATCTATTCAACATAAAATAATTTCCAAATCTTATTATACCCCAAAGAGGTTGTATAAAATGGGCTGCAGAGACTCTAACTTATGATGGCATACATATCAAGAAAAGGATACCTTTTATAATCAATTTTGTTCTTGTCTGATGGTGACACAATGGTGGAATCAAACTTTAAATCAGATAAAGCATATAATAAATAAACCAGTCCATATAGCATGAGTACTTTTCTATCGAATAATTATATGACCATGTCTCTTAATAAGACAGAATGCAAAACTGTGTCACTAGCAATGATGGCCACAAAGCACATTTTTTATTATTTATTTATTTATTTATTTTTATTTAGTTTTTGTTTGACTGGGAGGGAGGACTAGACAATTTATGGTCTATTTTCAGGGTCCTCCGGGGGGGGGCAGAGGGGGGATACAGATGGATGCCAACTGAAACTGAACCAGATTTTAAGCTGTTGGTGGTATTTTTAGTGAATGGGGGACATTTGGCCAGGACACCAGGGAAATTCCTCTACTCCTTGCAGGGGGTGCTGCAGCTATGGAAGAAGGAGTTTCAGAGAATCTTTCTGCTGGTGCACCTGTGGGAGTGAAGGTCTCCCAGCCCACAGATCCAGCTCAGGAGACCACGACTCTTATTGCTGCATTAATGGAAACTGAGACTACCAAAGCTGCTAAGGCTGATGAGTTAAAGGATATAGTGAGTGCTCCTCAAGGCCTTTTTGCATCTAATGAAGTATGGCTTGATAATATATTGAGGCAAAATAAATCTTTGCTGTATGGAGATTTAGTAAGCGCTAATACAGAATGGACAGTAGATGCGATCATTGACTGTGATACTACTCAGTCTGCTTTGATAAATCCTGCTGTTTTGCAAGATGCTATAAAAGTCCTACAAGACATTCTGGTAAAGGAATCAGCAGATGGCGTTGCAGCACAGAGTCGGGTGACTAAGCCCAGTGACATAGGAGCATCAAACAAATTCCTGAGGCCTGAGTCAGTTTCAGCGGAGGAGAAACTGACAGCTGATTTGGGGCCTGCAACATCGGATAAGGCTATGCCTCCACAATTGGAATCTACTGAAACTGTGAGTACTGAGTTGCATACTGTTCACCAAATTCATAGTAATTCAGCTACCACTCTTGGAATGAGAAAAGGTAGAGCTGTTGATATTACCGATGTGCCAAACCGCGGGAACTCCCCAACATCTTTGGAGTGTTCTTTGTTGTCTGCAGGGTGGAAACAGGGAGCTGCTGGTATTTGGATTCCAGACCCAGCTCACAGCCCAATTCCAGGACATTCTTCCCTAACTATTACTGAACGGTTTAGTCCTATAGAACTTACCAGCATGAAATAGGCTCTTGGGCCTGAACATTTTACTGTTAGTAGCACTTTGGCTTGGCCTCTGGACACAGGAGCATCAAACTGTATGGAGTTATCCTCTTCAGAGTCGGAGGGTGCAGCGGTGCATCCTGCAAAGTGGGGTGATACAGAGGAAGAAGATAATGAACTACCTAGTGTTAAACTGAATTTTCAGGAATGTTCAAAAACTGCTTGGGAGTCCTTTTGGAAGAAGGATCCCTTTTCAGGTTCCCCCACAAAGACATAATGCAGTCTGGTTAGAATATCTTGGGGGGTTAGATGTAGCCCCTGATCATATTTATGTGGGACACAATTTATTGAAGGGGTCGATGGGCTTTTTTTCCACTGAAATTCATGCTTTGGTTCATGTTTCAGGGTCAGTACTGTATGATATAAGTTTTACTTCTCCACAGGGACTGAACAGTTTTTGGACTAAATATGATACCCTGAAATATACTGAATTGTGGCTGCCTTGCAAAGCCATACCTCTAACAAAGCCTTCTATTAGGCATGTGACAGTTTTATTTCAGAATGAATCAGTGTCTGACTCAGAACAAGGAGGGAACTCTGAGGCATCTTCTTTAGCTCCCTACTCCTCAGAATCTGAAGGAGAACAGCTGGATTTAGAAGCAGATGAGGACAGACAAAAACAGGTGAATACTAGGGTGAGGAGAAGTTCTAGGCTGAGGAAACCACCTTAAACACATTCTGTCCCCTTCTTCTTCAAAGAATTTTTCTCGGTTGAGTGTTGCCACCATAAATGTTAATAGTATTAAGAATGCTAAAAGAAGATTGCTTACACTGACAGCCCTGAAAGATTTGAGTTGTGATATCTGCCTACTACAAGATATATGGTTAAACACTGTCTCCTTGGTTAGATCTGCTCAACAATTGTGGTGTTGGAGCCCTTCTTTCTTTCATGAAGCTGAGGTTTGTGAAGGGGTTGGTATATTGTTTAAGGGAGATGGGTTTAGGGTTTCAAGGCTGGTAGAAATATCCTTGGGTAAGGCTTTACTATTAGATTTCACATATAAAGGGGAAGGGTGGAGACTGATAAATATTTATGCCCTCGTGCAAAAAGGAACAGATTATTTTCTATCAAGAAATTAAACCTTATTTAATCACAACTAAAAATGTTCTTTGGGGAGGTGACTTTAATTGTATGGTGGATAGAAGAGATAGAGGTGCAGCTACTAGGAAAATGTATTGCGATTCCAACTGTCTTAATGGAATTATTGAACAGAGTAGTTTGCAAGATTCTTTTAGAACTCTGCACAGGGAGGGTGGACACACTTATTTTAGGGGAGTGTTATCTACTAGAATTGATTTTCTATTTACAAAGAAAAATGTTAGTATTATTAAGGCAGGAACCATTCCTCTGGAAACCTCAGATCATGCAATTTTGTATGTCATTATAGGGGGTAAGAGTGGGCCGCAGTATGAACGAGGATACTGGAAATTAAATATGGAAGTACTGAAGAAGAAACAAGTGAGGGAGCAGGTCACTGATTTTATTAAAGCGAGGATGACTGTGGCATTTCTGGCTGTGAATATAAGCACTTGGTGGGAGGAAATGAAACGAGGTTTGAAATCATTGTTCCAATCTCACTCTACAAACACTAGACAGAGTCAGTATAAGGAATACCTTAAACTTCGAATGCAACTGAGTAAACTATATTCAGTTATTAATGTTCAGCATATTAGTTTGACTTTTCAAGTGCTTAACCTTAAGAAAACAATGTCAAGTCTACAATATTCTAGGGCTACGGCAATGCTGAATGAACATAGGATCTGTTCCCCACGTAAAACTGGTTTTGGAGATGCCTTTAACAGCTGCTCACAAAGAGCATCAGAAAGGTTTATGGAGTCTGTTATAAGTGTTGATGGTACTACAGTATCAGATAGGCCAACAATCTTGCACACTGTAACGCAATATTTGTCAGACATGTATGAGTCGTCCCCCATTAATGAGACAGTAGTGACTGAATTCTTGAATTCAGTTGAAGTCCCAAGTATACCTTTTGTACTTTTATGAGACCTTACTAGGCCTATCACAGAGGCAGAAATTGGGTTGGTTATTGACCACCTTACAAAAAATACAGCCCCAGGTATTGATGGTCTACCGTCTGATTTTTATGATACTTTTAGTGACTTATTAAAACCTGTATTAATGATAGTGTTTAATAAGGTGTTAGATGGTTTACATGTGGACTTGCATTTTTGCATTACTATCCAGATATTGATATTTAAAAAAGGTGAAAGGTCAGTTCTTGACAATTGGAGATCTTTAAGTTTATTAAATACTAACTATAAAATTTTAATGGTAATATTGCATAATCGTTTACTACATATAGCTTTCATACTTATTACAACAGCACAAGCCTGTACAGTACCAGAACGTTCCATTAAACATAATTTGTTATTGCTTTGAGAAATTGTAGAACAGGGTAAGGATGGTGTATTGTAGGATTATGTTATGTCTTTGGATCAAGAAAAAGCCTTTGATTGAGTGCCACATCATTTTATTTATCGTATATTAACTCATTTTGGTATATCAACTTTTTTTCTAAATTGGATTTCATTATTGTACAAGAATGCTAGGGCAATTCCTTTAGTCAATGGGCATTTGGGTACTTATATAGGGATATCTTGGGGAGTTCGACAGGGGTGTCCACTCAACCCCTTGCTTTAGGTATTCTGTTTAGATCCTTTACTATGGCTTCTACAAAAAGATTCCTGTATTTAAAGGTATCACTTCAATAGAGGGTGGTATGGAGGCCAGAGTGACAGCATGCGCTGATGATATTTCTGTTATTATAGCAGATCGTAAGTCAGGTATATGGGTTCTTGATATTATCGATACATTTTCAACACCAACAGGAGCACACCTTAATAAAAGGAAAAGTATTATATACCCCTTTAATGATACTACCATTTCTCATGACACTTGAAGGGGCATAAAGGTGTCTACTGAACCATTTCAATATTTAGGTGCCTGGTTTGGGAAAGGCGATAATTGTATTTTTAATTGGAAAATCAAACTAGACTTAGCCACAACTAAAGTAGCTATATGGAAGACGTGGAATCAGACAAAAAAGGAAAAGATGGCAGTAATTAAAACACTCCCACTTCCGATATTTTTATTTCTTAGTGCAGTTTATCCTTTACCTTGGACTTTGGAAACCTCTCTTTTAAGCTTAGTTTTTCAAATAATGTAGGGCTGTTGTCTAAATCCTCTTAAAAGGGAGATTATATATTTACCAGTAGAAAAAGGAGGTTTAAATCTTATCAACCCTGTAGTGTTTTTTATAGCAATTTGTTCCATACTAATTTGATTGATCTATCAAAGCCGAGTTTGGCCCTTTGGATTATCTTTGCCAGCCATTGGTTAAGACTCCTCTAACAAATATTTATTTATTTATTTATTTATGTATTTATTTATTTTATTTAGCTTTTGTTAACCGGGTAAGTGCACTAGCCATAAAATGACTATTTTCAGGCATGATCCGGGCAAGTACAGACATGCAGAAACTTAACAGGATAACAAATTATAAGTGCTTTACATACAATGAGTTAAAGAGGATACAATATATCAGAACATACTGTACAAAGTAAAGCGCTTTACATACAATGAGTTAAAATGGATACAATATATCAGAGACATACAGACTAGACCATTCATAAGTTCATAGGTGCCTACCTATGCAATGAATAGAGAGGACCTTGGACAATAAATTATCAGGTGACATATCATAGGAACAGAACAAGGTACACAAAAACAAAAATAGGCAATACAAAAGGAAGAAATAACCATTGAAAGCAGGGGGTGTCATTAAGGAAAAGGTTGGTAAGTGAGGAAGAGGGGAGCAAGCCATGAAATTAGATTATATGAGTGTATGTAAGTGCAAGGGAGATGTCTGCAGTGCAAGATTGTATATGGGCAGGGAAAGGGAGCCGGGACAGGCTGAGGCAGTAAGAGGGTTATATAGAGGTAAGGAAATACTATTGTATGGCCAGAGACATCAGTCATTAGGTAGGGTGAAAGAGGGAACAGGTATCAGCAATCAGCAGATTCAAGCGCAGTTTCTTCTTAAAGCATGTGTGGGAGCTAGAAGTCAAATGTCGAGGGAAGGAATTCCATAGCTGTGGAGCGCTGCGTTCAAATGCAACAGTTCCTTTCCTAGTGCGGCACCTCGGCAAATTCAGAAAGGATTTATCAGCTGATCGTAGACCATGGAGTGTGTCCTGAGGAACAAGCATAGCTGCAAGACACCTAGAGTTTGATTTCGAATTATCGAATCAATAAGAGAGCCAAGGTAGTATTTCCTACTAGCTAACGGAGACAGCCAACCAAGATCATTATAAAACTGACAGTGGTGTTTAAGCTGAGGAGCAGAAGAGGCATAGCGACATATGTTGTTATATGTAATATCCCATCTGAGTAGGTCAGTTTTATGAACAACCCCAAATAAGGGAGCCCCATAGGTTAGGGTGGGGAGCAGAATCCCCCTCACAATGGCCATTTTAGCTGATGGCATGAGCATATAACTAGTCTTATATGCAACACCCAGTTTGGAGTTGACAGCTCTGCAAACAGACTGTACATGAAGATTAAGATCAAGAGATTGATCTAGCAGGATGCCCAGGTACTTGAAAGAGGTCACACATTCCAGTAATTGACCTTCTAAGTCCTGCACCGTCAGTGCTGTTGTGCAAGCCCGGAGCTTTGGGGCTGATCCAAGCAGCATTGCTTTAGTTTTGCTAGTGTTGACAGCCAGTTTGTGGTCGTATAGCCAGTTTTGGATGTTGTTAAAGTCAGAGGAAAGAGTTGTGTTGATAGTGTCTATACTAGTAGAACTTGTATAGATGACAAGATCATCAGCATATAGAATAGCACAGCAGGATTTTAGAGCAGTTCCAATGCTATTTATATTAAGAGAGAATAGGAGGGGCCCTAGGATGGAGCCCTGAGGAACACCAATGTTAATGGTGGTACTGTTCGATAGAGAGGAATTAAATTTCACCACTTGAGTTCTATTTGTCAGGTAGCTTTCATACCAGTCAACAACAGAGGAGGAGAAATGCAGGTGTCAAAGCGAGGAAAGAAGCAAAGTGTGATCAACAAGGTCAAAAGCCTTTGTGAGGTCAATAAAGGCAGTCCCAGTCAGATTGCCAGTATCCATTTTTGAAAGGGTGTCTGTGGTGAATTTAAGGAGTGCAGCCGTTGTGCTATGTCCTTTCCTGAAGCCATGTTGGGTATCCAAGAGCAGGCTGTGCTTAAGTAGATAGTCAGTTGTCTGAGTTGCAACAATTTTCTCCAGGATTTTTCTCAGTACCAAGAGTATGCCAATTGGTCTGTAGTTCATGACAACCTTAGGATCCCCTTTTTTAAATACAGGTGTGATCAGAGCAGTTTTCCAGAGGTCAGGGACCACTCCACCTGAAAGTGATAATATGAGAGATTCAGGGGGTTCTGAAAGCCCAGGTTAAGACTGCATGTATTTTTTTTAGACCAGCACTTAGGAAATTAAAACAATGGAAATTGCAATTCACTATTTTGTCCCTGTCTACCACTAAAATAATTTATACTTTAATTCACACCTGTGTTAGTCTGCCAGTGGTTAATTTCAAGGATGTAGATCCTCAATTTTATGTTACCATTTTGGAATCCCTCAGGGATCCTTGTATCCCACCTCAGATTTGAGATATCACTTGGTTATGTGCACATGAAAGTTTATTTGTAAAAGGGAATGCTAAACACAAAAAACTTGAAGAACGAATGTGCCCTAGGATGAGTTGTGTAGCCCAGGTAGAATCCATGTCATGGTTCCTCATTGATTGTCCATTTGTTAGACACATGTGGGACAGAATAGCTATTGTCTGGCATAACCCTTATTGGAAATGGTTGACATATGCAGAAGTGGTAGGAGGATTTAGTTTAGGAGATCTTGGTTTGCAAAATGGGATGGTACTCTTCATTCTCTCATTTGTTAAGTTTATATTGTGGCAAACAAGATGTAAGTTTGTCTTGCAACAATTTTATCAAGAACCGGAGCAGATTGTTACTGTTGTTGAGAATGAACTTTATAAGCAATGTTTGTACGAAAAACAGCATATGTCTTCCAGTACCTGGGTCCTTTCTTTTATACTTTTGATTTACTTCTTAGTTCAGTATTGTCATAAAGTTTCCTTTTAGTTTTGTACATTGTACTTTCTGAAATGTGTTGTTCCGTTTTCTTTAATACAATGTTCCCCTACAAAAACATTTTCTCCTTTTTTTGTGGGGGGGTTATATTAATATGATTTATTCATGTTTGACATTCATGTATGCTGTAATATTTATGGTTTTTGATTTCTTTTCTTTATAATTTGGTATGAAGTAATTTTGAATATTTTGTTTTGAGTTTTTGAATAAAAAATTCCCCTACTCTTGGCAGGGGGGGCTGTTGGCTTCCTCTCCAAGATGACTGACATGGAAACAAAGGAGGAGGACAATATGGAGGAGAGCTTTCACCTTTCTGGTGAAAATACTGTGAAAACTATGGCTTATGAGGATGATTCTACTGACCTGTTTCGAGATGGGAGAAAAGCTAATTCTGAGGATCATGCTAAGGCTGAGCAACTGGTGAGTGAGCATGTTGTAATATATTGTAGCTTATGTTCTCTGAAATGGTCCGAGGGTTTACCCTCACAGCAGGCCACAGCTGGAGAAGCTGTATTGGAAGGAGCACACATTAAGCAAAGTATGCAAACCACTGGTTGGCAAGCTAAATCTATTGCAGATGCAGCACCTGTAACTGTGACATATGGTTTGATGGCAACAGAGCTAGACAGAGCAGAAGGATCTTCTGCTCAACCTATTTCAACAAGATATTCGATGAGGGAAAATATGGAGCTAGATGCTCCTTTAGACTTTCAAACGTGGTCACCTGAAAAAGCTCTAACAAATGCCAGATGGAAACAAGTGCCTGATGGCAGATGGCTGCTGACTTTTGATGACACAGATGGAGAGGATATGTACAGCAGTAAACAAACTGATGATACTAACATGGTTTCTGCTGCTGCTTGCAACCATGGTACTGATTCAGATTCTTTACCCACTGCAAACAATAAAGGTCCAGATCCAAAAGATACGGACCCTGAAAATACACATGTGGATGCATGTCCTTCCACCAGTGCACTTCCACAGGTAGAACCCCAGTCTTCTGTTTCTTGGGGCAATGATAATAATGCAGCTGACATCGCAGCGGGGGGAGCCATAAATCATTGACCCACCTCAGGAGTTTAACAGGGGCATGGGAACTAACACTAAAGCCTCAGACTCTAATCCAATGGGTTCTGGGGCTCATGGACCACACCCTTCTAATTTGGATGAATCTGACGAAGATTCACTTCCACCACCACCACCCCCCTGAGAACATGATAGTTCCATGACAGGTCATCGTCCAGACCTGGCCCCACATTTTCTGAACTATTTCAGAATAAACTTACACAGGCACCTAGAAAGAATGTTGTTCACTTGAGATACAGTGGTGGGTCACAAGAGCATCCAGATAGGGTGTTCATAGCCTGAAAACTGTTAAAGGAATCCATGTTGTTCCAACCTTCTGAGATATATGCCCTGATTCATGTTTCGGGGGAAGATGTTTATGATACCAGTTTTTGCCAACACTCGAGGCTTGACAGATTTTGGACTAAATATAGTATGCTCAGATCAACACCTTTATGGTCCAACTTCATGGTCATTCTGTTAAAAAAACCTTTGTTAAAATTCTGACCATCATGTTCCGCAATGAAGGCGTGAATGTTAATGACATTTTCTTCTGGTTAGAGAAGAAATGTATTGTGCTGGGACAACCTGAGCCAATCATAGACACTGAGGATATATGGACTGGAGGGTGGCAGTTTCATGTGAAATTGTTTAAAACTAATACTCCAATACAGCATACTGTATACCTAACAGATTTTTTTTAGGTCAGGATCCAGGGGTCTGTTTTTATGTAGGCCAGACAAAGGCCTTCTGTAAATGTGGCATTCATACTCATTTAAGCAGCTCATGTGGCTGTCTGAAATGTACCTTTTGTGGGGATTTTGGGCATGTATCAATGTCTATAAATGTAACCTGTGTGATGAGATGGGTCACACCTATCACCAATGCCCGTGGGCAGGGCAGAACCGGGCTGATGGCCTGAACCAAGAAAATCTGATAAATAGAGCTCAGGATAGGGCCACGCCACAACAGCCTATAGAACAGGACCCAGGCCATGACAGCCCCCCTTCCCTTTCATCAGATGCTAGTCAGCAGGAACCTCAGGCTGCTGATACTCCACAAGAACCTGAGTCCCCGAGACTAAAAGAATCCCTCGCTACTGACATGGGGTCCACAGTGGTGGCACAAATAAGGGACCAGTATTTTACTGACCCACCCAAGTCTGCAGAAATGCCCCCCTCCAAATTTCAACTGCCTAAAACTAGATGAGTCACTAGGGCTCTTGCAAAGTCTCAAGCTAAACCACCCCCTATTCCCCTTCAGAACACCTATCGGGTACTGCAGAGCAGTCAGGAAAGAGACTCAGATTTAGAGTCTGATGTCTCCTCTAGATCCAAATAGATTTCTGATATGGATGAAGAACAGCCCCCTGTCTTAGCTACATCAAAAAAGAAAGGTAAACACAGAAAACTGCAGAGAAAGGTGGTAGTCTTGGGTAACTTATGTACTTTCACTACCTTTTCATAAATGGCAACCCTGAGCATTGCTTTGGTTAATGTGTGTAACATAAAAAATTATAAAAAAAGATTAGCTGTTTTGTATTATTTTCAGCACTCATCACAGGATATTATATTACTGCAAGAAACCAGACTCAGTTCTCTCTTTTTTACAGAACAGGCCTGGATGGGATGGATGTGGGGCCCCTCCTTCTAGTCTTTCTGCACATATTCAGTTGAAGGTTTGGGCATTCTTCTTTTTTTGACTTATTATACTTTTTTCTTCTGCCGCCAGCTGCCCGGTACCTCTGCCCAGTCACAGACCCCAACTTATATTCCCAGATTGGCTGTGACCCTCCAATACCTCTGGCTTACCCCCCAGGGTGGGGGTTGTGGTACCAGACCCCTACCATGCTGTAGACAACAGGATAGGTCAGAGGGCTCACCTGGAAGCTAATTGAAGCTGAAGCGGGCTTCATCTAGGGCAGCTGGCAGTAGCATTTTTCCTAGGTATGCTAGGGCGAGGAGGTGTAATGATGTCCAGCACCCACCCCACCCCCCAAGCCACTTGGCATCGACATAATCAGTACACCCAGCATCCGTTAGGTGTCTTTATTATGCTGAATGCTCTACCCCCTCCCCCCTGGAGAAGGAGAGCAGTCATTGGATGCTCAGTCCTTCTCCCCGGCCGGCCCACCAATGACCCGGGTTCATTTCTGAACCTGGTTCACCAGCTTCACAGGTGGGCACCCTGCCCCTGCACCAGTAGGCCAGCCTCTGGGCATTCTTTTTAAACTCAGTTTTCTCTGCATAGACTTGTTGACATTGTTCCAGTACAAGCTTTGCTCCTGGATTGTTCATTTCAGCATTTTTCTTTTTAATTAATAAATACATGTGCTCCACAGATGAAAGCAGCCAGGGTTGGCCTATTTGAAAAAATAAGGGCCATATTTATATAAAGCCAGACACATCATCTGGGGTGCGGATATGAATTAATGTCTGGACTTCAAATCTAGGGAAGCTGTACAAAAAAAAGTATAGTGTGATTCTAATTCCTTACAGAATGTTATTAATATGGCAGATTTGTCTGATGCTTATCGCAAATTACACAGGGACCCAGGGTATACATATTTTAGAAGCAGATACACCACAAGGACTGATTTTCTTTTTTCTTCCAGACAGTTGGTTCCTCATGACTTTGTTCTCACACCATGTGAATTCTCTGACCATGTCATACTTCAGTGTATCTTTAACTTAGGTAATATAACTCTGAAGTTTTTTTCATCCCCAAAGAGATTGAGACTAAACATAGAAACCTAGAAACTTTGGTGGCAGATAAGGACCACTTGGCCCACCTAGTCTGCCCATTTTCCTACCAAACAGATAAGTTGCAGATCCTAGTTAACCAACAGCTTACTTCCTCCTACCCCCCCACTAGTGCCTTATGTCTGTCCCATGCATTCTTGAATTACTCCACTGTTCTTGACTCCACAGCCTCCTCAGGGAGGCTGTTCCATGCATCCACAACCCTCTCTGTGAAAAAATACTTCCTCACATTACCTCTGAGCCGTCCCCCCACTATCTTCAAATTATGCCCCCTTGTTCTTGCACATCTCTTTTTCAGAAAGATGCTAATCTCTTGGACTTTGTTGATTTCCTTGAGGTACTTGAAAGCTTCTATCATGTCCCCTCTCTCCCTTCTTTCCTCAAGGGTATACATATTAAGCTCCTTTAGTCTTTCTTCATATGTCTTCTGGTGCAGACCCTGCGTCATTTTGGTTGCCCTCCTCTGGACAGCTTCCACTCTGTCTATATCTTTGTGGAGATGAGGTCTCCAGAACTGCACACAGCACTCAAGATGGGATCTTGCCAACTGTCTGTGCAGAGGGATAACAACTTCTTGTTTTCTACTATTGATGCATCTCCCTATGCATCCCAGTATCCCTCCAGCCTTCCTTACTGCCTTCTCACATTGCTTGCCCACCTTTAGATCATCTGATATAATTACCCCCGGTCTCTTTCCATTTTACTGCTGTCAGTATCTCACCCCTATTGTACTCTTCCCCTGGGTTTTTGTTTCCCAGGTACATTGCCTTGCACTTCTTTGCATTGAATCTGAGCTGCCATACATTTGACCATTCCTCCCCCTCCTCTTCCTTTGTGAATACTAAGCAGAAATATTCGTTTAGTATCCCTGTTTTTTCACTGTCACCCTCTACCCACATTCCATCCCCTTTATTAAGCTTCAGTATCCCTCCTTTGGTCTTTCTTCACTCCCTAATGTACCTATAAAAGGTCTTATCCCCCTTCTTAACAGGGTTGGCTATCCTTTCCTCAGTTTGGGCCATTGCTACTGGTTTAGCAAAGTAAGTTGATACAGTACCCTTCCCAGCACAGAACACACACTCACTTTCTTTCTTTTCTTTCTTTTTTTAACCCTAAATAAGACCCCTTCTACTTCTAATAAAGTATCTGACTGCTTAATCTCAACAGATGCTGACTCCTGCTGAGATATAAGTGTTAAATTAATAAGAAAATGTAGCTTATTTTAGTTAGCTGCTTTCTGCTCTACAAGCAAGGCTAGCAACAGGAAGTTGTAATTTGAGTCATCTGCTTTTATAGTGTCTAAGCCACACACCCAATTAAGCTCTCTCTCCTCCTACTGGTTTAGCAAAGTAAGTTGATACAGTACCCTTCCCAGGGTTACTTCCTGTTCTTGATCAGGAGCAAGTTGTTTCTGAGCTTAAATACTTTTTCACACTTTGGCAATCTGTTACGTGAATGTATAATAGTCTTTGGGACTGGTGGCTAGACACTAAAATAGATATCAAGAATGTGGTCATTCCTCTAGGACAAATTAAATGCAATTCTGAATACAAGTGTTATCTTGAACACAGGAATAAACTGTATAAATATATGTCATTATCTCATGACCCAAGACACCAGTTTCAACTACAAATTACAGAACTAGAAAATAAGATGTTTCAATACCAGTACAACAGGGCTACCACACTAGAAGCCGAGATATGGGACTGAGACACAACCTAGCTCTGATCCATTCGCAGTCTGTAAGCAAAGGCTAGATGCCACTTTAATGACTGAATTACAAGCTGATGATGGGTCTATAAAACACTGAATTTGCAGATTCTTCAGGTATTGAATAAACACCTAACTATAAATTTTGCATCTGAACACTCTACGACCACTTCACTTCAAGAATTTTTAGCTAATCTTCTTCCATCATTATTAGATAACCAAAGACTAGCATTAAGTGCCCCTATTCACAACAACAAAGTAGAGATCGCTATTAAAGCACTAAAATATGGTTCTTCCCCAGGGCCAGATGGGCTGCCCTGGGCTTTTTACAAAACATTTTAAGATTAGCTAATTGAATCTTTGAAACAGCTTTTTAATGAAATATTACTGTCCACTAGTATAAATACTAATTTTGGGGAAGCTATTTTGATTTTCTTATACAAAAAGGGGAACAGGAAACTTCTCAGTAATTGGAGACCCATTAGAATCCTTAACACAGACTACAATATTTTGTCTAAATTATTATGCAGTAGACTCCAGCAAGTTAGTAGTACACTGATTCATCCAGCTCAGACTTGCTTGATTCCAGACAGAAACATCTCTGCTAATCTGGCTTTATTAAGAGACATTTTTGAATATGGAAAGTGAAATAAATTACAAGGATATTTGCTTTCAGTCGACCAGGCAAAGGCTTTTGATAAAGTTCCTCATACATATTTATTCCAGGTTTTAGAAGTCTATGAGATCCCTAATCCTATGCTGAAATGGTTGAAAACACTCTATACTGGGGCAAAATTAACACCATTTATCAATAGGATTTTAAGGGAATCAGTTGAAATGAAGATAGGAGTCAGACAAGGTTGCCCAGTAAGCCCACTTTTATATACATTTGCTTTAGATCCTCTAATACGGAATATTGTACATAACCAGAGAATAGTTGGTCTCTCACCTGAAGTTGGACAGGAGGCACAAAATGTGGCAGCTTACCCTGATGATATATGTTGTTTTATCTTATCACATGAAGCTGGCCATGAATTACAACAGGAATTTTCATCATATACCCAGATTTCAGGGGAGGTAATTAATACATAGAAAGTAAGGTACTTCAGATAGGACCTCCTATAGAACAAGATGCCATAACTAATATAGTGGGTATGCCTCTAGATTTACCCACTGTCCCAGTTCTAGGTCTTCAGTTTGGAGAGGGTAACTTGCAAGTCCTGAATTGGGAAAATAAAATCAAGATTTGTGAGTCTAAAGTTCAAATTTGGAAGAACTGGAGATTTAAAAAAAAAGAGAGTTTTGACAATCAAAATGTTTTTGCTTCCCATATTCATATATTTAAGTTTTATTTACCCCTTCTAGTATGTTTTGAAACGAGATTGTTTAGTTGTTTCTTTTAAATGTTGTATGGCTGTCAACTGAACCCCTATAAAAGAGATTACACTTATTTACCACAGAAATTAGGTGGATTGGGACTGATAAATCCCCTTGTTTTTTTTTTTCATTCTTTTTTTTTTTTTTGTAAATCTACATTTATATTTGGGTGGGGCACTGAACTACAACCCTAGCAACAATGGACATGTATCTAGTTGAAAGATTATTATAGTAACTAGGAAGATGTTCCTCCGAAAATCCTGAAAACATGCAGTATTCTAGAATATGCAGATTCCGCATTAAGGAAAATTTAAACAAGTTCTGGTCACCTTTTCTAGGAAACAGTTGTATATCCACATTATGAATACTCAAGGTTTGGTTCAAATAAAATTCCCTAAATGTTTACCATCTCAACATTTGTTTGTTCTAACTGTGTTAAATAATAAAAGACTTCCAGTTAAAACCTGGGATGTTCTCTGGCTTAGTAACCATGGCAGGTTAGGAGTTGGGGCAACCTGAAGCATAAATCTATTGAGGACAGATATTGCCCTCAGACTGAGTGTTTTCAAACTGAGAAACCCAATCTCATTTCTTTTTGGAGTGTCCCATCACACAAGCATTGTTATCATATCTGGCACCTGGATGGCAATGGGCATATATATATACTATATATATATATATATATATATATATATATATATACACACTTACATATGAGACACTTATATTGGGGGACTATACAAGATATCCCAAATTTTATTACCCTAGCATGCTAAATGTTCTCTTTGCTTGCCTCAAATTCTATCTATGGCAAGCAAGATGCAAATTTCTGACACAACAACTGAATATATTTCCATCCACATTTGCTGGAACTATAGAAACTGCACTCGAACAGGTAAAGGCACAAGATTATAAAAGATTACCAATGTTCGGCCGGCTCATCGGTGCAGCGGTTGGATCTCCACTTGTGACGCCGGTGACCCAGGTTTGGGAATGGACTCGAGCCATCAGAGAGCTGGCTGGAAAGAAGGTTGGAGCATCCATAGGCAGCTCATCTTCTCCAGGGGGGAGGGTAGGGATGCGAGCTGGGCACCTGCTGGCCCCTGGTGGAGGCCGGAAGCATAGCAGGGCGTCAAGGCTCTAATTTCCGGGGGAGTGACGGACATCGGCATTCGCCTTGATGTCAGGTACGTCACTCTCCAAGGGGACAAAACTGAGGAAAAATGACTCCCTGGCTAGCCAGATGATGGCTCTCCGGCCCCCTCGCTGCCATCACGGCTTCACGATCTCCCATCTCAGCAACACCTGGAGCCAATGCCGCAGTGCACTGGACAACCCCCACTGGTGCCTTCCCTCTCGTAGGAGGGGGACCCACCCGGCGAAGGGTAATGCTGGGCTACCTCCAAGGGGTTGCAATCTGAGGTAAGGGTAGGTGGTGGAGATGGCGGACAGACGAGATAGGACCTTGGGTGCCCAAAGGAGGTGCTGGCCAGGAGGAGCAGAGGAGCAAAAGCAAAAAAAAAAAAAAAAGATTACCAAAAGTTAGGGCTGATGCTTTTTGGAGTAGAATTTCTTGGGTTGACTGAACTATTGGTTACAGACTTTGGGATTTGATATTAGGTTAGTTTTAATTATTATTCTACCTGCAGGTTAACATTTTTGATGTATAGTTTTTCTTCTTTTCATATTTCAACATGGATTCAGGTTGGAAAAAGAGGAACACATAGTCGACAATATTATTATTGTTCAGAATTATCTTGCAGGAATACTTGAGATGTGCCTGTATATAAATATTTTGTCTTCCTTTTTGATTTGTTTAAATTTTTTCAAGATCTTATGTTGTGTATTTATTTTTACCTTTTCTAGAGTTTTTGTGTTACTATGCTTTTTATTTCTAAGTTATGGATTTTTCATTTTATGTTATTCGAAAACATATATGTAAATTACTGGTTATGAAATGAATAACTTTTTTTGTAAATTAAATGTCTTTTTCTTTGTGTGTCTGTCATGTTTTTTTGATTTCTAATAAAATTCCCCAATTCTTTTGGAGAAATGCCATGGGATCTTTAACATCCATCTGAATAACCACCAGAGCAGGCAGATGGGTCCTCGGTTTAACATCTCATCTGAAAGACGGCACCTCAGGAGTACACGCCCCTTATGCTGCACTACAATGTCAGTATTTGGATTTAACCCAAGTTCCTGGAATGGGGATAAAACCCATAGCCCACAGCTTTCTGATCTTCTGGCCTCAGAGACGAGTGTGCAACCTGCTGAGCCACTGATACTGTCACACTAAAATGTGCAGCAAATCTTACCTTTTGATAAACATAAATGGTTAGACATTTTACAAGACATGGTGAGAAAAGAAACTGATACATCATTTTAGTGAAGACATTAACCTTAAAGGTACCTATTGATTAATGACAGCAGTGACCTTTATCTAGACAACTGGTGTCAAATTCATTATGATAAAAAATAAGACCTTACTAATATAATTGACATTAATGCAGGTGATAAGTAGGGTTGTGTACTGGCCACTGTCTTAGTAAATGTCTATATTAATGATTTATTAAACATCCTGGATAATCACCAATATAGTTACTCCCAAATTGGAAAAATGGCATGCCCAGCCCTTGCCTATGTGGATGATATTATTTGTGATGCACAGCTTGTGCATGGCAGACCTCTCATTTGCATAGGTGTATCACAATATTGTGTGTGGTGATGCATTCAGGGGCATGCAGCACATTGGTGACCTTTGAATAAGGCCATGCCCCTGATGGCCTGCGCAAGTCCAGAGAGGAGTAGCACATCCAGGGATGCACCATGCATCTCATCTGAATATGTGGATCAATGAATATATTTACCTTGGCCTCACTTTCAATAATTTTATTTCATTTTTTTAATAAAAACAGCAAATTTTAAATGTACATAAAAAAATTATGCAATCTTGTGGGGAAATTTTAAGATTTAATAATATGTATGGAGTAATACTGTGGAAACTGCATTAAAAGTCATAAATGTTAGAGAGATTCTGCCACAGAAGTATGGAGTCATGAAGTCTGGGAAAATTGGAAACACCATTAGGTCAATTTTGTAAACAGTTCCTTAAACTCCAACTTCTGAGTCTTATCTTAGATACAAGTTAGGACAACTCTCAGTTTAGAGTATAGCTACTTGGAAGTTGTTAAATTATCAACTGCATATCCAAAATGCAAATGGAGTAGTTAAAGCATGTCTAGATGAGAAATGAATATTTATCTGAATGAAGGAGTAAATGCCATGGCTGGAATTTGTTAGGCATTCACTTATACCATGGGTAAGGGCTATCTTTGGTATTGGGCTACACAGAAGATAATTATAGCTCCTTTTCTAGTTCTATATTAAAGGTAAGACTCACAGATATAAACAGGTTTCTATGGTTCAATTAAATAACTACAATGTCCTCCTATTCTATCTCCTGTTATCAAAGACTTTCCTTCAGAAGGATATTTAAGAACTATAACAGACCCACAAATCAGAGCTATACTCACAACCTTTTGTTTTGGGATGTTCCCCAACAGTGTTTTGGAAAACAGATACAACAAGAATCCCAATAACGAATATCCGGGCTGTTGCATTTGTGGTCATAATCACAATGAGGACTTAATACCTTACTACCCCGGCCGATCGCTCCGCTCGGCTGATGAGGGGTTGTTAGAGATTCCAAGAGTGAGTTTAAAATCTTATGGCAGCAGAGCATTTTCTTATGCTGCACCCACTCTTTGAACTTCTCTACCACGCCGGTTATGGGAGTGCACCTCTGTGGAGGCATTCAAGAAGAATTTGAAGACTCATCTGTGGCAAATGGCCTTCTTGGATGGTTAAGTTAATTTTATTGTGCTGAGATCTTATTTTATATTTTATTAATTGGTTTTAATATTTGATGTCAGTATGATATTATTTTATTTAAATGTTTTACTGATTTATATTTGATGTTGTGGTTTTAATGTGTTCAGCACCTTGGTACGTTGAAAGGCACTTTATAAATAAAATTATTATTATTATTATTAATACATGTGGTATGAATCTGTCCATTGTATACAAAAAAGAATTAAATGGATTGACAGATTATTGGAGGACAGAAGTCTGAAAGGATATCCATGATAGAATATCTATTTATTGAAAATAATAAGGGACTATTAATTAGATTGGGGTATTTTAGATATTTTAAAGTTGGAGTGAAAAAATACAGTGGTAGTATAAATTGTAACATGACTTCATTTGCTATATTGTGCAATATTTATGATGTCTTATCTCCCATTGTCATAAACTATATATGTGTGTTTGTTTTTAAAAATTGTGAAATTTAAAAGACTGTAATTTATCTTAATGAATAATAAAATCTTATCTACCTACATACTTTAAAGATGTGAAATAGATGCTAAATAGATTCCCTTAGTAATGATATAAAACACTTTTTGTTATGGCCTTTCTAAGATATTATGGCTTAATTTTAGAAATGTATAAGACAAAGCAAATTCATGAATTGTGTGTATGCAGGTTTTGAGCCATTGTATAAGTTAAGTTCCAAGTTCTCAATGTTTTTACATATTTTGTTTTTCTCTTAAGAAAAATCAATAAAGATACATGGAGAAAAGGAAGCACCATTGAAATCCAACTCTGATATACTGTATTTTAAATACTGGACCCTAGTTTGCAAAGAGTTTTTTTTTTGCATATAATATTTTATTAATAAGAGTTTTGTAATAGGTGGCAAGAGAGACAAGAACCTTGAAGATGGGACCGAAGTATTTTTCTAAATTTCCCTGAGGAGGCAGTACAGTAACTCTTTTAATATTTTAACTACTGTCAAGATGGCCACTCCTACTCATTGGCGTTAGGCAAATAAGTACAACAAAGAAGAAACAAAAGCCACTCTGGTTCTCACAGGAGGAGACAGAGAGGGTGAGGGAAAAAAAGACAGCATTCAGAAAATACAAAGAAATACAGAGGGAGGAAGACAGAGGAATGTATCTGGAAAAGCTAAAGGAGGTAGGAAAAGCAGACAGAAACCCCAAGCCACAGACAGAGGAAAGAATAGCCAAGGCTATTAAAAAAGGAGACAAGACCTTTTTTAGATACATTAGAGAGAAGAAAAAAACAGGGGTGGGATTGTGAGACTAAAAATGGAAGCTTGGGGGTTAGCAGAAGGGGACCAGAAAAAAGGAGAAATCCTGAACAAATATTTTTGTTCAGTGTTCATGGTAGAAGGGAATGGGAAGGAACCACAGCTAGGTGTAAGGAGTACCAAGGGGAGGAGTGCAGATATCAGTCCGTTCATAGTAGAGGGAGTCCTAAATTAATTAGAAAAACTGAAAATAGATAAAGCAATGGGGCCGGATGGAATACATCCCAGAATTCTAATGGAACTAAGAAAGGAGCAAGCAGTGACAGCCTTGTTCAACAAATCATTAGAAATGAGTGGGGTTCCGGCAGACTGGAAGAGGGTGAATGTTGTCCCTCTCCATAAGAGCGGGAACAAGTATAACACTGGTAACTTTAGACCAGTCAACCTTACCTCAGTGGTAGAAAAATAGATGGAATCATTACACAAGGAAAGGATTGTGGCATACCTTGAATCCATCAGACAGCAGGATCCGAGACAGCATGGTTTCATGGCAGGCAGGTCTTGCCAAACAAACCTGATAGATTTCTTCAACTGGGTGACAAGGGAGATTGATCAGGGAGGGGTGATAAATGTGGCCTACCTGGATTTTAACAAGGCCTTCATTGCTGTCCTGGATAAAAGGCTAATAAACAAATTGAGCAGCCTGGGAGTCAGATCTGGGGTGGTTAACTGGATTAGAAATTGGCTGAATGGTAGGATACAAAGGGTGGTAGTGAATGGAGTTCAGTCCATAGAAAGGGAAGTGACCAGTGGGGTGCCTCAGAGATCAGTGCTATGTCCAGTCCTCTTTAATGTCTTCATGAGCAATACTGCAGAGGGGCTGGAGGGTAAGGTGTGCCTCTTTGTGGATGACACAAATATCTGCAATAAGATAGACACACCTGGGAGGTGGAAAGAATGAGAAGGGACATGGACAAGCTGGAGAATAGGTCAAATGTATGACAGTTGAGATTCAACACAAAGTAGCACAAAATTATGCACTTAGGTCATGGGAACCTACTCAATGGGGGGGGTACTGTCAGCTATCAAACAGAATAGAGATCTAGGAATAATTATATCTGATGACCTAAAGGTGGCCAGACAGTGTTAGAAGGCAGTTAGAAGGGCCAGCGGGGTGTTGGAGTGCATAGAGAGAGGCATCACAAGCAGGAAAAATGAGGTGGTGGTGCCACTAGACAGATCATTAATGAGACCTCATCTGGAGTACAGTGTCCAGTTTTGAAAGCCACATCTCAGGAAGGATATAGACAGAGTGGAGGCAGTCCAAAGAAGGGCTACAAAAATTGTACAGGGGCTGCACCAGAAGTCATATGAGTAGAGGCTGAAAGACCTCAATATGTATTCTCTAGAGATGAAAAGATAAAGGGGGGACATGATAGAAATATACAAATACCTTAAAGGGATCAATAAAGTACAGGAGGTTAGCATCTTTCAGAAAAGAAGATGGACAAGAACTAAGGGCATGAGAAGAAGCCAGAGAGAGGAAGAATCAGGGGGTAATGTGAGGAAGTATTTCTTTACAGAAAGGGTGGTGGATGCTAGGAACAACCTCCCCACAGGAGTGGTAGGGGCAAAAATGGTGGAGGAATTCATAAATGCATGGGACACACAGAAGGAAACCCTAGAAAAAGGGAAGAGTAGAAAAGCCGCAAATCATCTGTAGCCTACAGCATAAGCTAAAGGTAAAAAAATGGACAGACTAGATGAGCCAGGAAGTCCTTATCTGCTGACAAATTTCATGTATCTATGATCATTCTTCACAAGCATTATCATAGAGTTTACAGCTGCATTGTAACTCCACTGTCATGCGTAAATGAGGCAAAAGTTACAGATGGGAGGGAGCATGGACAATCAGTTTAAGTGGATATCAGTTTAAGTGGATAAGAAAAGCATAATAAAGGTCATTTGTACAATGTGTGCAGCATGCATGATATGGTATGGCAATGTAATGATTTTTTAAAGAGCCACTAAAATCACAGTGGCAACTATGAACACACATAGGGCCTGATATTCAAAATTGCACCCAGCTATAGAGCAAGTGGTTCCTCTGCACAGCTGAGTTGCGCCCAGAGCACAAAAGAGATATATACAAATAAGATGTGCAATGGCACTTCTCGGCTGAATATACCATAAAATGTGTGCAGCGAACTATGATGAGCCAAAGCATAGCCCCCAGATAGGTCAGGAACACCTGCACTAAGACGCGCCATGATCTGGAGATGCGCGCAAGCCACAATTTCCAGATATTCTCCAGTCCCAAACATGCAAATGGCTCCATTATGATGCAAGGCACAAATGGAAAATATGCATGTCATTTATGCCCTGTTTGCATGAGTTGTTTAGGGCTGGCCTAGCAAAATGCTTGGGCAACCTGCCCATGCATGCTGCACTGATTCCAGGCAGTCTAATGGGCCCCCTGCCTTCCCCAAGACCCAATCCCCATAAATGTACAAATAAATCAACTCTGGTAGTCTAGTGGTACCCCTTCCCATCCCTGAGTTCCAATACCCATAAATGACATATGAAAACCACCCATGGAAGTCGTGTACCCCCACCCCATCCAGATCAATCCCTGTGAATGACGAAAGAAGAAACACTGGTGGTCTAGTGGTTCCCCCACTCACACAGGACCCTTATGTCACCTCGCTTCCCCCATCCCAGCAGGGGTTGTACATCAGCGAGCAGCAAAACCCACCCACATACCTCCATGGCTTGTTGTTGAAATGACAGCTTCAGATACTTGCAAGCTCATTGGTCAAACTGCTGACCAATGGTTGTAGTGTACTGTACACTTCCATTCAAAATGTTGTATCTTTGTGAATGAAAATGTGACAGCACACATCAGGAGCCCATTGGTCAACAGTGTCGCACCAATGAGCTTGCAGGTGAAGCTGCTAGCTGTCATTCGCTGGCAGCCATGGAGGTGCATGTGTGGTTTTGCTGCCTCCGAAGTATGACCACTTATGGGATGGGGGAGGTAGGGTGCGGAGGGTCCTGTGTGGTGGAGGGGCACCCCTAGACCACTAGGTTTTTTTTCATCATTCATGAGGATCAGACTCGGGGATGGGGGTAAGGTGGGGGTGGGGGTAACACTGGACTACCAGGGTGATTTTATTATTTCATTCACGGGGATCAGACTCTGGGATCAGGTGTGGGGTAACACTGGACTACCATGGGTGATTTTATTATTTCATTCCATGGATCGGACTCAGGGATGGGGGTGGGGGCAACACTGGACTACCAGGATGGATTTTATTATTTCATTCACAAGGATCAGACTCGGGGATGGGGTTGGGGGATAATACTGGACTACCAGGGGTGATTTTATTATTTCATTCACAGGGATCAGTCTCAGGGATGGGGGGGGGGGTAACACTGGACTACCAGGGGTGGATTTAATTATTTCAGTTATGGGAATCGGGACTCAGGGATGGGGGTGGGGCTACTAGTCATCAGGGTACGGATGTTCTGTGTCCGACCAGGCGCTGGCAGCTGCTGTGTTGTGCCATGCAATATAGCTGCCAGCCTGTGGGTGGGTGGCTACCAGTTAGGCCTCATTCTTACAGGCGTAACTTTGCGCCCATGTATGCGGCACATCTTCGAGATGTGCCAGCAGATGTGCCGCACACCTAGGCTGAATATCATGATGTGCACATATGCATGGACACACCCCCTGTAGATGCACTGCATACATTTTAGAAGTGCCTTGGTGCATATGGAGTTGAACAGTGCATCTCCAGGGTTTGAATATGGCCCTGGGGTGCACTTTTGGGGATGCGCCAGCACAACTCAGTTGCGCCAGGTGTATCTCCTTTGAGTATCCTGGCCACAGTTTTTAGATACATTCCAGGCTGTATTTCATCAGTGGTCTCTATTTAGCTTCGTTTTTTCTTTATAACTACAGTGTGTATATTAAAGAGCTTTTTACACCACAGGTACAGTGTTTTTATTTATTTATTTATTGCAATCTCGGATTAGTACCTTTGAGCTAAAAGCTCTTTATATAGGTTCCACGTCTAGTAAATAACAAAACAAACAACAAATGGCAGGACAATAATACATGACAGAGCTTATACAGGGTGTAAGCAGGCTTATATCAACATAACAACATATCAACATAAACAAGGTGTAGATGGGCAGCTAACATCACACCAGATGCAGAGCCAGGTAAAAGTAGTGCCAGCCTTAGGACACTGTTGCTAAGCGCTAAAGGGGACAGAGTCCTGAGTGCAGTGAGTGGACAGAGGGGGTGAGCAGCCAAAGGGGCCTAGTCTGCAAGGGAGGCAAGCCAGTTGATATTGAAGTCACCAAGGAGTATGACTTCAGTGCTAAAGCTTATGTTTCCAAGGCAGTCCATGACTGCTTGAAGACCTTGGACTGAGTGCCTAGGAAGGATGTAAGTGAATAGCAGGGTAATGGTTTTGTTATGGGCACCAAGGAGGCCCTAAATGGCTAGGGCCTGAGTATTAGGCCCTAGGCTGGATAGCTTCAGGGCTAATCCCTGTATGTTGCCCCTGAGATAGATCGCGTACCCCCCTCCTCATTTGGTTAATCAATCCTGCCTATAGATCCTATAGCCAGGGAGGTTGATGGTCTATCAGGAATTTTAGGAGAAAGTCACGTTTCTATTACTGACAGCACATCAGGGTTATGGAGGGCAACCCAAGCCTGTAGATTATCTAGCTTTGCTACCAGGCTGCAGATGTTAAGAGATGCAAAGGTTAGCATGCCTGCTTTCTTGAGGCACGCACCTGCTTTTTGTGGGGGGCCAGAGTTGAGGTGAATGTTGCCAGGGAGGATCAGTAGTAGCAGGGCAAGCCTAAACAGGTAGCTTTAAAAATATTTGCAGCTGATTTTGTGCAGTCTTATTGAAATGCCTTACTGGGTGCTTGCCCACATGAGCCACAAATCTAAGAGGCAGCATTGGTGGAGGTAGCCACTGCTGGTGGTGCAGTGGCAGGGCTCAGTATATCTGGCTGTGTCATCATGCTTGTTAAGGCCTGTAAGCTAGAGCCAATCATCGAGGTTATGGTGTAGTATGGATTGAGATTGTTGTTTTCATCAATAGTGAGGGCAGGTGATAAGAGGATCACCTTGAGGTTGCCCGGTAAGTAGAGGTAGTGCAAGCATTAAGATACTAAATGGCAGGGAGCCAGGTGTTGTAGGCATTTTTAAGGGAGAGAGAGGCTAGTGGGTGCCTGATTAGTGGATTGTAGGGTGGTGATCACGTATCAGAGAGGGTGCTCGGTTGAGTACAGTTGGGGATTTATCCTAGTAATGTGCAGCTATTAACAGTAAGAACACTGAAAGGCAGGGGCAGGGTGAACTCTTACGATGTTCCACAAGGGAGGTCCAAGCTGAGTGATGTACGAATCAAGTGAGGGAAGGTGAGAGTGGCCTTGGATAGAGTGGGGGAGGAAGCAAATTTAATAGTGGTAGGGGTTGGGGAGGCTGGGAGGGAAAAAAGTAGAGCAAGTAGATTGTAGAACAGCACTGCTTACGGCAGGGAAAATTCAAGGCAGCCGGGCTGGTGTCATGGTCCAATGGTGTGTGGCCAGCAACCCAGAACTGCCAAAGAGCAGGAGGGTTAGAGTCCAATGAAGCCAATTGGGTAGCGGCACTCAGCCACTGCTAAAGAAGGAGAGAAGCATACCTTGGTCATGTTCCCAGCGGGCCGGTGCACGCAGGCAGCTGGCTTTGCTTCCTGGCCAGGACTGCAAGCCTGAACTGGGCTGTGGAGTGTCCGCTGGGCTGCAGAAAGAGAGGGGGAGAGGAGAAGTTGAGAACTGGATATTTGCTGGAATTCGGCACCTCACTGAATCAGTGTGCAGAATCTGGACTAAGGAGACAATAGGGAGGGGGAGTATGTGTGAAGTGAGGGTGTGGGGCACAAGGAGACAGAAAGTACAGGAGCAAAGGTGGGGGATGATGCCAGTAATGGCAGTAGAGGGAGTTTAGTTATTAGAGAGACAAGAGAGGGCAACAGCGTTGAGGGACAGAGAGTTTTGGAACAAGTGGAGGGGGAGGTGAGGGCATGAGTGAGAGAGTAAACTTAGCAGAGAAATAATCAAAATAGCAGAAGAGGTGAGAGAGCAGGAGTAAGAGAGTAAACTTGGACAGAGGAAGAAAATCACTTGGCTAGCAATGGTTCACAGTTCCCATCCCATAGTTAAACATTTCAAACATTTCAAAAGCAAATAAATAAATAAACAGTTCCCTCTGATGTAAAATTAAACTGACAGTATTAGATTAAGAAAGAAGTGTTATGCAGTTCCCACACTAAGCTTGACAGATTCTACACAGTTCCTTCTTGATTCAGTTTTAAATTATGGTGCTAAAGCAGTTCAGAAAAAGTAGAGCAAGTAGATTGCAGAACAGCACTGCTTAAGGCAGGAAAATTCAAGGCAATTGGGCTGGTGTTGCGTCCAATGGCATGCGGCCGGAAACTCAGAACTGCCCAATAGCATGAGTGTTAGAGTCCAGTGGAGCCAATCAGGTGGCGGTGCTCAGCAGCAGCAAAGAAAGAGAGGAGTGTACCTTGGTTGTGTTCCCAGCAGGCTGGTGGACTAAAAAGTAATTGTTTAAGAATACAGTAAGAACACAGATCACAGCTTACACACTAAGTCATATAACTGTTTTCCTCATATCGTTATTAATATGAAATTTCCATGATGGTCAGAGGCATGATTGACCTTACTTGATGTATTTCCAGTTCATATTTTGTCAGCTAGCATGCGGCAGCAATGCAATCGGCACTTGTGACTGGGAGACAGAGCAGGAAACAACTAATTTAAAGGGGAACAGAAGCATTGCATCATTCTCAATTCATGTTTTTTACCATCTGTTTTCTGTCTCCCAGGTCCTTCACCCTTGTTGTGCTGCTGACTGATATATGAGTCCAGAACTCCAATGCAATGCATCATTACATATGCTCCAACCAGTGACATCATCAGCTGAAATTAATCAGTGGATTCTGATACTGCAGCTTCTAACATTGCTGTTATTCTGATGAAAATTAAATTAATTGAGAGCTCTTCATCCAGGTAGCAGCCTACACAAACAGCAATATCAGCATCAGCATCAGGAGCCACTGTCTGATTGCAATCAGTAATGTCACTGGCTAAGTACCAATAATGGGATCCATGACAGGAGCTCAACAAAATTTTGTTGAGCGCCCTGTCAGTGACACCAACAGGTCGACTGCATTCTGCAGTCGGCTGCGGTCATGAGTGTCTGTCCTTGTTTTCTTCAGGGACTTTGCCCCCAAACCCACCACACTGGGGCTGTGCCCCACCACCCCCACTTAAAGATTATCAACTCCAAATTAGAGGTGCGGACCCCCAACAGACAGCGCCAGGTTCCGTGGGTTTCCCACAGTGGCATGGTGCTGTAGTTTGCTGTGGGGACTCCGCTACGTAAATGTCCTGTTGGGGGGTAACCGACAATAATGGTGCAATAGGGGACTTACATACAGAGTATGTTTTAGAGGCAAGTGGGACATAAAACAAGATAAGAAAAACATACAGAACAGGAACAGAAGGTAAGTATGGATTGGGGATGCTGAAATACTTAGTATTCCCTTCAAAAGCAATTTTACAGATATACTTAGGAAAGCATTTTTGGTGTTAGGGAATCTCTTGTAATGTCGTTGTTTTTCTTATTGGCTCATTTCAGCTTTGCATGGTCATTGCCTTATACTGTTTAATGAGCCTTTGATGTCCCAGGGACATCTTTGGAAACAATATTATGAAATGGGTTGGGAAAATCCTTCACACTGATTGGTGGGACCTGTGGAACTTTTTTTTTGTTGTCTTACCTTTATGCTATTTCAAGTGAAAAAAAGAGTGGTAATATACCTTTTGTATTACAGTAACATGTCAGGGTGTTGGTTGTGCTCTACTTACCTACTCCATGGGCAATTGAAACCACTTGATTTTGACTGGTAGCTTCAGTTTCAGTTTCATGGGCTATTGCAGCACAGTTTACAGACTGTCGTGAGTTACTGCTAACATAATTAGTACACATAATTTATGACATATTTTATTGTTAATAACATTTTTCCTCACTTAGCCTTCACCTGATCTTGTTGCTTGTCTACACATGACATCATAACCCTTCGTGACATCATTAATGTGTTGCAGTATAAATGAATATGATGCAATAATAGAGTATTATAATTTCACTAACAGACAACCAGCAAAGTGGAAAAGGCCACGTCACAAAAGATTCATGCATAATGCTCTAGACAGAGGTGTCTAGTTGTTGAAGCTGTGTAGCAAATACTCACTTAGTGACCTTGAGCAAGTTACTTAACCTCCCGTTGATCCAGAATACCCAGTTTAGAAATGGATAGCAGCAGGACCCCACTAGACACAAAGTGATGCATATCAGATGGGCTATCCTGGACAAATACATTGTGTAAAAATGTCCTTCATAATAAAAACAAGTAGAGAAATGGTACTGTAAATAAAGGAAATATATAAGATGCAAGTTGACATCTGTCTAAATATTATGGTTTCCAAAGTTTTCTCAGTGGCATCAGTGATTCATTAACTGTGTAGGTGTAGCCCATTGCCTTGATATTTGAATGCATTTTGAGCATCCCTGCAGTTATAGTGAAATAAAGAGCCTGTAAAGTCATAATAAGATGGAGGTGTAATTCTATGATATGTCTTTATTATAATTGTAGCCTAATACATTTGCATCTCAGTGTCTGTGTAACTGCCCCTTGGGTGAAGTTGTTCATCAGTTTACAGATAAATGCTAACAGGTCATACAGTGTACAGTTAAAAAAAACACTTTTCCAACAGACATAGTTTTAAAAGTTTAGGAATTAGCACAACATGAGCTGATGGGAGTTAATTCACTTCGCTGCATAGTGTTGCTGCTTTAGGCACGTTGTTTAGATTTTCTTTGTACAGTGCTTTATTTCTCAGGGTTGTGGGAGGATTCTTCATCACTGCCAAAGGGTGTTAATGTTTTGGACTGCTGCTGATTGATAACACACATTATGTAGTCACCTTCTGCAGCTGTTCCACTAGTAGTTCTACAACAGAAAGGTAAGTGAACTTTTTGCAGCTCTTAATTTTTAGATGACAACAGCTTAGCTGTAAGCACCTATTGTGGTCACAGGTAGTCTTTTTTGCATTTAGTCAGTTTGAAAGGCACATTCAGTGTGAGTAATTCAGCTGCATGATGTCATTGGTGATGTCAGTGATAAGACATGTAAGTCTTGGCATAGGGATTCAGACCTACACAAGCCTAGGTTTTATCCCCATTGGGGAACATTTTTTTCTTTCTCGCTACATTTTATGTAGTATGAGAGGAATTGTTAGATATCATGCTTATGTCAGTGATAGAGTTTAAGCAAGGTTTAAAAGTCTTTATTCCTGATAACTTGAAAAGTGCCAGCCAAGACTTTACAGTTTGAGTTTGACATTCTATGAAAATGTTAGTAGGGAACTGAATAGGGGAAACTCTGCCAACCTCGTATTCTCGGACTTCGCAAAGGCCTTCGATAAACTCCCACATTCTGAATTAATTAAACCATTGGGGGTTCTCAGGTTGAAGGCTAATATTCTAAATTGGATTACTAACTGGCTTGAGGGAAGGAAGCAGAGAGTAACAGTAAATGAGGAGTTCTCCGATTGGGCTTGGGTTACAAGTGGGGTGCCCAGGGGTCTGTTTTGGGCCTCTGTCTTTTCAATATTTATATCATGTCACTTAAAATAGATATACCCAACATATGGTTGCTGAAATTTGCTGATGATTGCCATACAGAAACAGTGATTAATAGCTCTGAGGACACAATTGCCCTTCAACAAGCCCTGGATAGCATATCAAATTGAACTAATCACAGCAAACTAGCCCTGAATACTAGCAAGTGTAAAGTCATGCACCTGGGTGCACATAACAAACAACATAAGTACAACCTGGGAAATGAAAACTTATTAGTAACTAATCAAGAAAAGATCTAGGAAAAAATCAGCCCTGATTTGAAATTTAGATCCACTGTAGAGATCAAGTCAAGAAAGCAAATCAGAATTTGAACTGCATTCTCATGCACATATCCAGTCAGAAAAAGGAGGTGATACTCCCATTATATGTTGCATTGGTTAGACCCCACCTGGAATATTGTGCACAGGTGTGGTACCCCTCATATAAAGGAAGATATCCAAAGGGTTGAGAAAGTGCAGCATAGAGCCACTAGATCTATTGTATAACTGAAATGAGGGACTAAGATCACTCAATCTGTATACGCTCCAATATAGAAGATTTAGAGGCAATATGTGCATGCTTTACAGAGCAATGGGTGACCCTACACTTAGGGAAGAACTGGGTTTTGTCTTAAGGGATAACAGCAAGAGAAAACATTCCAAACAATTGTTTTTGGGAAAATGGAATGTTCTACATAGGAAAAATTGGTTTGGCCATAGGGTAGTTACAACATGGAATCACCTTCCAACTGAGGTAGTGGATAGTCCCAGTATGGAATCATTTAAGTTAAAAGTGGATCAAGTATATGGGATGGGAAAAATACTTTTTAAGTAAATTTATCAGCGAGCACCATGGACGCAAGTCCATATACGCTTGAAACTACCTATGAAACCTATGAGTGCAACTTGAAAAACATTACTACAAATTGACAGACTGTTCATTATGGAAATCCACTGCAGCTGTGTAGGGGAGAGTCTGCACTCACTGCCAGATATTCTTTACCACAGCATGCATCTCCTGTCAAGGAACCATAGTACAGCAGTAGTGCTACAGGCTTCCAAGCAGTAGTGGGTTGAGTGCCTAGGTTCAGTCCCTAGTGCTGAACATGTTTTTTAACTACAATTTATGTAGTATAAGAGACATGTTAACATGTCATTGCTGATGTTAGTGATAATGTTTTAGCAAGGTTTGAAGTTCTGTATTGCTGATACACGAACAATTCCCACTCAGACTTTGAGGTGTATATGTAACGTGTGAAATACTACTTCAAATAGACAGTCTGTTAATTTAAAACATCCAGTGCAGCTGAGTGTGGGGTCTGCATTCACTGCTGGATGTCCTTTACCACAGCATGCAACTCCTGTATAGGACCAAAAACAAGGCACTGTGTCAGCATGTGGTCTGAAAACAAAACAAAATGGTAATATTAAATGCATGCTGATATTGCAGAAATAGAGTTTAAATCGAGGTTTCGACCTTGGGTCTTCTTCAGGAAATATCTAAAAGAGAAATAAGCACTAACTTTTCTTAGTTGTATTTTAGATATTTCCTTAAGAAGGCCCAAGGTTGAAACGTCACTTTTAACTCTATTTTCTATTTTCAGTGTGCATTTAACATTACCATGTTTTCTTTTATAGCAAGCTTAGTACAGTAGTAGAGCTACAGGCTACCAAGCAATTGAGGTTAGTGGGTCTTGGTTTAATCCCCAGAGTAGAATTTTTTTTCCTTTTCACTACAATTTATGTAGTCTGAGAGAAATTGTTATATGTCATTGCTGATGATAGTGATAGACTTTCAGCAAGGTCTGATGTTCTATATTGTTGATAATTTGAAAGGTTCCAGCTCAGATTTCAAATTTAAATGCAATTTGGGAAAAATTGCAATAGACAGACTGTTAATTATGAACATCCACTACAGCTCTATAGGGGTCCACACTCAGTGCTGTGTGCCCTTTGTCTCAGTACACATCTTCTGTCTAGGAAGCTTAGTACAGCAGTAGATCTACAAGCTACCATGCAGTATAGAGTAGGGGCCTGGGTTCAATCTCAAGAATGAAAATTGTTTTCTTTCTTACTACAAATTTATGTAGTATGAGAGAAATTTAAATGTTGCTTATGTTAGCGATAGACTTACAGCAAGGTTTGAAGTGTTATATTGCTGATAACTTGAAAAGTTACAGCTCAGACTTTGATGTTTAAATACAACTAGGAAACATGACTTCAGACAGACAGACTGTTAATCAGGAACATCCACAGAAGCTGTGTGGGAAGGTCTGCACTCACTTCTGGATGCCTTTCCCATAGCATGCATCTCTTGTCTAGGAAGCTTAGTAACGTAGTAGAGATGCAGTCTACCAAGCAGTAGAGAGTAAGGGGTTTGAGTCTGGTCCCCAGATCGGTACATTTTTTTCTTACTACAATTGACAGATGTGTTTTAGACCCCATCCCCCAAGCCACTTCCCTTTTCATTGACAGGGGAAGATTGTCAGCCTTCTTTCTGGCCACATAATTATTTAATATAGACCTTCTTTGGTGCCTTTAGTACCATTTGTACTTTGATTTTTCTTACTGGAATCTGCTGTCTGAGACATAGTCTATAGTGAGTTCAATAATGCTTCACTTAGCTGGTACTGGGCACCTGTAACCATCAACTTTATTTTTTTGTGGAAAAATAGATATGAAAATATATTCCAACTCTTTAAAATAATTACTTTTTTATTTTTGTTTACTAACTTGTAAAGGTATTCATTAGTACTACAACTTGCTTTATAAGACACAAGCCATTTTAATTTTGTTCTGTATTATTGACAGTGACCTGTGTGACACAGATTCTATATGTGGGAGGCATATTATGCAGTATACCAGTAGCCTAGATGTGCATTGCACTACTACTGTAGGTAGTAATAGTAGTAGTACTGCAAATTGTTTTATCAAATAGGAGGAATTTGGAGAGGGGTTCTGCATCAGTGACTTACATCCTACAAATCCAAAATATATGTGAAATATGGTGTGCATCAGTAGCCTATGTATAATGTAGTTGGTACTACTGTAGGTACTAATACCATACCTGGAGTGTGTTTTTTCCTATTGACAAAACCAGTTATAATTCCCCATTATAACCAGCTGGTTATAATGGAGAACATACACAGCTTTGTCAAGCGGAAAGCTACAAATCACTGAGTGTCTCATGCTGTACTGGTTACCTATTTGAGTGACACTTGCTGAGACAAATAAAAAGCTTCCAAGCAATTATATAAAACGAGGCATGGGGTGGTGTGTAAAACTCAAATTTTAGACACACCCTCAGTATGGGATGCTTAAATAAACCTCAAGCTCACTGTCAGGGTTTATGTAGCATGCCATATCAGAAATATGTGAAATTCTCATTCTACCCACCACCTAATGCATTATTCCAAATATAATGTATGGTCTGCCCTTATTATTAACTGAAATAAAGCAAATTATAGCCTTGTTATGTCATTGATATAATATCAGACTGTTGTTAACCCTCCTTGAGTATGTCATAACGATCGCATAACAACGCAAATGTGTTTGTGCATGGTCTCTGTGCCTGTCCCAGTCAATCGCTTGATGTAACTGCACTCATGGCAAAGATCCAGTGTCTCACGGTGCATTTAAAACTGCTACAGTGTGTGTACCATCAATGGGCACAGGAGGGAAGCCCAGAAAAGATTCTGTATGTAAACATCCTTGTATGTTTTTTTTTTCTTCACACCGTTGTACATTTGGTACATTTCTCACCAGTGTTTTACACACAGATATTTATATCTGCAATGGCATCATGACATTATGTTTTTGGGGCTCCCCATCCATTTTGCCTTTGATTGGCAAAAAGGCAGCACCTTGTGTAATTTTGGATCTTTTGGGCCAGATATTCAAAACTTTGCCACCAGGCTAAGATAACACTGCATGGTGGGCAAATATAGCCCAAGAGCACAAAGCAAGCTATATTCAAAAGGAATAGCCCAGCGCAAACAACCTCTGAATATAGCATGGGAAAGAGGCTGTGCAAACTGGGCTGGGAGTGCAGGGCAACCCTTAGCCCTGGAATATGACATCGCTGAATATAGCAACCAAGAAGGGCAAACCATAACAACAGCACAGTGCATAGCAACGTGAGGGTAGGTAGAGTGGAACTATGTGGCCAATGTGTGTGCCAGCAAATGCGTGGACCCAGTACAGCTGCAGGCAGCAGCAGATGTGAAAGAATGGTAATCAAAACTGTAAAATATTCCCCAAACCATTAGCACCGTGCTAACATGTTAGCGTGGCTTTAGCGCGAAGCTAAGTGGTTTGCCCAGTGCAAACATGCTAGCCCGGCGCTAAACTTTGCCATATTCAAAAGTGACATGAAAATGAGCCTACTTATATAGTCTCTGGGCAAACAGCCACATTAGCATCTCATCATGCCTTGATTTGCATGCAGTTTGCCCAGCATTACTGTAGGGTCCCACAGTTCCACCTGTAGGTCAGTCTAGAAGTACATGGATGGCCAAGTCTGACGCAGCTCCACCTGTGGGTCAGTCAGGCAGTGCATGATGATAACTGCAGGCTACATGTGAACAGTACAGCATACCATAGCATATCATTACCCAGGGGACAACACAGCATAGGCACAGGTGGTGGTGCATGCAACTGTCACACTGTAGGTCATGTGACAGTGCACAGCAGACACTACAGTAGCAAGGGACTGGTAGTGTAGAGGCACAGCAATGCCTATGGTATGTAGGGCGGTGATGACCACTGCACTGTACACAGTGACAGGCCCAGCTTGCAGGTAATTACTGACAGTGGACATTACTATTACGCTGTTGAGTGATCCACAGATGCTGCATCTGTGGCATGGGATGCACACATTGTCATGTACATGGCTGGCTTTGTGTGCTGTGACATCTGTACAGTAGTGTGGTAGGTGGCTGGGGGGGCATGTAAGATCCGACAGGCACACAGGTCATTGCGTATTCCCACTACTGACCCATGTTCACTGAGTGATTTGTCCCAGCCTTGTGTCCACACCTGGGCTGTGGTGAGGTCTGGCCACCCGTACACCCTCCCCCAATGGCCACCATGCTCACAGTGCTGCATGTGTGTGCTGGCATCTGTCAGACACCACAGACATATGGTCTGCAGGTGTGTGCTACATGGCCACACTACCATGCTGTCCCCTGTGGGTCGGATCACCCCTTACTGTCTGTGCTTGACGGGACTGGTGGCAACTGCTGGCATCATGGTTGTGCCATCGTCCTCCATGTCTGGCATTTTCTAAGTGGCATACTCCTATGTTAGGGTCATGCAAGCCACACAAATCCCGCACAAACACCATGCAATGCACCAATGATGTGAAAAGCTGTTTGCCCAGGGTTAAGACCAGTTTTTCCTGGGTGGTAATTTGTACTGCACTATGGGTCCTGCTAAATCACGCTAAACACCTTAGCCTGGTACTAGTCACTGAATATCTCCTGCACCTGTATTCATGCTCCACTTTGCCCCTAGCATATCATTATGACTTGCCCAGCACTAATGCAGTTTGCGTCGCTATTTGGCCTTTTGAATATGAGACCCATGCTAATCCTGCGCTAAACCCGTGCAAATGTTTTTGCCCTGCAAAGCTTTGACTATCTGCCCCTTTAAGCCTTTATACCTTTCTCAAGATAAAAGGTTGGTGCTGGCCTGCTGACATAGTGGCAAGATATCTGTTTGTGGTGCTGACATCCTGGGTTCGGGGACAGACTCAAGAGTCAGAAGGCTGGCGGAGGGAGAGGATTGAGCATCCTAGGGACTGCTCTCCTTCTCCAGGGGAAGAGGCTGAGTGTCTGGTGCTTTGTGAACCTCTGGCGAAGGCTGGGGTACTGCCACAGCCTGTACCACCACGTAAGGGGCGGGTTGGGTGCTGATCATCATTGCACATCCCCACCCCCAAGGGATCCTCGCAGCATGAAAATGCCAGCCCCTGAGCATGACGCTGGCCCCTCCTCTGTCCTCATTGCCTATCCATGTCCACCAGGGTTCCTGCTCCCATGGCCCCGACCAGGGAGTAAGCGGGTCTCTACCCAGTGCCCATTGGGGCTGCCCATCAGGTGGCCCCACCCAGGGGGGGTAAGCCTGGGAATGGGAAGATGTAGGCAGAGCAGAGCAGATCTTCCAGGAGGACAGGCCAAAAAAGAAAGATAAAAGGCTGGTTGAGATGCAGGAACATAGAATTTGAGGGCAGAAGCGCCCATACACTATAAAAGATAATGGCTGGTCTTCAGTTAATAACCTTGCTGCAATCACTTCTCTAGGTTACCATGACAACATTGTAAACCTCTCAAGCTTTGCTCTTGAGGTTTACAGTGTTGTCCTAGCAACCTCTTGAAGTGATTACAACATGGTTATTAATCAAGACCAGCCATTATCCTCTGTATAGTATATGGTTTCTCTTTATCATGCATAAAATCAGTGGCTACTCCATAGTTGTTCGTACGTTCTAAAAGTTGTTGTGCATGTTCTAAAAGTTATTATGCACATTCCATCATTAATATTCATTATGCTGTGCTCCTCCCTACCTGATGGGAGCAAACAGTGCTATTCAAATACTGAATATGGCGGCACCACTTACAGGATTCACCACAACAGTTTGGACATGGAATGCTGTAGTCGGCTCCATGTTTTCAAACCGTACTAATTTCACAGTTTTTTTTTTTTTTTTTTAATAAACTGCTAGCACAAATTTATAAATACTCAGAGCGGAAAACAAAATCGCAACAATGGATTTCGCAGCACACAGCTGCCAACAGCAAGCGGGAGCACCAATACAAGGTATGCCACCTTGTCAAACTCAAAACCTCTGAAATTTAACTTCTTTTTAAATCTCTGGGAACCATATACTACAAAAAAATAAAGTATGGGCGCCCATTCACAACTCACCCCAAGTTTCTATCTCTGGGTTGAGGTTTCAACATGGACATTTGAGCTTCCCTCTCTGGGTCCATACACTGGTATTTCAACCCCTCAATGAAACAGGCTTGTTGTATATTGGTGCCCTTCCTTATTCCTTACATTAAGTGGTTCATCAAGCATGACCAATTTTGTTGGGTTGTGCATCAAGTAATAGTTGTAGCCCCCTGTTGGGGTTTACCTGTTGCCTTCGGGACTGCCCCATTCTTCAATTGCCCCCCTCTAGTACCCCTGTTGGCTTGAGTCCCCTGTTGTGCCCCTGCTGCTGGCATGCCCTCCGTTTTGCCTCCTGGATTCTCTGTCCAGCCCCTGCATTGTTTTTGGTTTGAGTGGGGCCAGAGTGAGTCAAGCACTGAGCCGCCAAGTTTGCTTTTGCACTTCTGTGCATCTAGGCAGTCCACACATGCACTGTGCCACATGGTGGCTTTGCGGACATTCTTATAGACAAACGCATGCCTCTCTGGTGCTCTTGGTCCCCTAGTTGGGCAGTAGGGGGACCGGAGACATGGAGAATGTGCATTAGGAGCCAAAAAGTATTTTATTAAAGAGTGCAAATAAGCGCTGTAGGATGGAGAAGCCTCATGAATATTAATGAGACAAGGGGGGAATATGAGTGAGAAACCTGTCTAGTTCCTGGGGCAGCGTATATTGGCGTTAGCGACAGGCGGGGGGATTAACTTAAAAAAATGTGATACTGGGATCATTTTACAGGACACAGAACCTGCTTCAATTCTTTGGGGACAAATAAAGATAAAAGTGTTGTTGCTGGCTGCACCTGAGTTGGAAAGCTGAGACTGATATGGATTACAGTGGGACTGTGTTTGGGCTGCCAGGTGCAGTCTAAAATGGCAGCAGTGACAGGCAGGGGTATGAATACAATTATTAAACTCTGCAGTGATGTGAAATGGTAGGGGGTTGCTTAATTCTGTGGTGCCATTGTAAAATAAAATGTTTATTAAGGCTGCACTAGGACTGCAAAGTTAGGACTATGTAGGGGCTGCACTGAGACTGTTTGCCAGCAGCCATATTTGCAGCCAGATGACTACAGCACAGTCAATAGGACTGCCAGGATTTGTCAGGGCACTTGTGGGACTGCACAGAAGAGTTGTAGGAGAAAAAGCTGGGAAACACATGGTACCCCTTTGCACAGCCAATCAGATGTCAAAGGAGGCTCATGCATATTAATTTTTGTCAAAAGACAGTGTATTCAGCCAATGGGGAGCTGCCAGAGCTCCCAAAAGCCAAGGACTGTTGGTCTGTTCTGTTTGGTGGAAGCCCTCCAGAGAGAAGGAGGGGACTCAAGCCTATGCAGAAAATGGAGCTGAAAGGCTGGAGAAGGCCTGGTCGGTAGTCACCAGCTACCTGTCCCCCAGGGTCTGCATGTGTGCCTTTCCTCAATTTGGAGAAATTGTGGTCCAGGAGTTCAGTTGCACCTTCAGCTGAAGGAGAGCTGCAATGCCTAGCTACACTTTAGGGTGTGAAGTACGGCAAAGGTTCTGGTGGAAAAAGGGTTGTCTGGAATTTCAAGGAAATGGAGATCTTCTTTTGGGGGCTACAGAGCCCTTAGTGCAAGGAAAGGTTGAATTTTGTCTACACCACAGTGCTGAGAAGTACGGATGAAAGGTTCTTGAAAGGAAAAAAGGTTCTGTCTGTACCCGGGTGGACTTAATGTCACAGGAAAGGGGAAGAACAGTTTGGCCAAAGGTTTATGGAAAAAGGTCTATGTAAACTTGGTATGTCAGACTCCCTGACATGCAGAGGCTTGACCAGTAAAACCAGGTAAACTTGGCATGGGAGTCTCCCTGACATGTAGAGGCTTGGCCAATAAAATCAGCAGTCTACATTGGAGAAGAGAAAGCTTCTTCTGTGTCATTCACACCTGCACAGTGAGAAAAAGAGATTTTGAGTATCAGGTGACTGGTCAAGTGAAAGAATGTGTTCAGTCAGTGCCAAGTACAGGGTCCTCAAAGGAGCCCATTTGAATGAGCTAAAGTCTCACTGAGAGCATGCGCTCAGTGAGAGTCCAGAGACTGTGACTTGTGTTAAAGAGCCATGGCTGCCATGATGGTATTACTACCAGTCCTGAAGCTAGAGAAACTGAGAATTTGCTCATTTTCAACCTGCAGCCTGATACAGTATGGAAACAGCCAACCTCTACCGAGAGGGGCCAACTGGGCCACAGGGAGCCACAGGCATCTGCCTGAGTGCTAGGTCACTCTAGATCCGGTGGGGAGCCAGACCATGGGGTCACTTCTGGGTCTGGGTTCCTTTGTGGCCTGGAGAGCCTTGCATTTATGTTTTGCATAGGTCCTGGAAACAGGCTGAAGGGGACAATCTGCTAGACCTCCAAGCAAGCCGGAAGATCCAAGCTGCAGAGTGCCAGCTCCATGTCTCAAGTTTCTCAGGATCCAAGTTCTCGAGTTCTGCTGTACCATCTGTCCCAGTGCTACAGTTCGTATGCCACCTGAGAATGTCTGCAGACCTGTGAGTAAAGGCAGGAACTGTCCTGCACCTGGGAATGTAAACAGTTTGTTTCAGGTTGTGCCCAGTGGCATAGTGAAATCCAAAACCAGCTAGTAAGTGTTCAGAAAGTTTTCTTTGATTTAAAGTAAGTGCGCCAAAGCCGGCAGACCAGCTATGCCACAGGCCTGCAACAAATTAGTAATGGGACCCAGCTAGGACTTTTAGGGATCTGAAACTGGTACCAGTTCGGGTGTGTGTCATGGTTAACATCTGCAACAGTTAGCTAATCAGAGGCCTAGTGGCTGCAAGCATTAACATATGTTTAAAATGTAAAGGGGATATGATTGTTCTAAAAAAGTAAAATGCTAATCTCTGATGCCAGTTTCCAAAATGAGAATATGTTGCTTAACCTCTACTTCTCTCTCTCCCATTCCTAACCTTCCCCATGTAAATAAATAATGGTGTTAACTGTTTTGGAAAATCTTTTATTTGTGAACATGGTTTTAGTGAGCATATTATTAGCCGCAGTCAAAAAATGCGAAGTGTTTAGATTGGGGGTTTTGATTTATGGTATCCATGTGTTGGGGTGACTGTATGGGGAGGTGGGTTGGTACAGCATCCCAGGGGGTTGTACTGTGAAATATCATGCCCACTTAAAATGTACTCTGGGTGGAGGCATCACACATTTTATTTCTATCTTGGGAAAGAGCCCATGATTATAGCTAAATGGGAACCCAGGCTCCTCAACCTTGGTCTGGTCAGCAAGGCAGAGGTAGTAACCCTCTGTAGACACAGCACCAGGCCTACACAAATGGAGGCACCACTAGGTTCTCCTGTTGCCAGTGATGCCCAGCGTGGCGCCCCCCCCACCCCCGCTCACTAAGATAGTGGTGACCCCTTGGAAATGGTAAACATCTATGGAAGGTACTGGCAAAGTCTTTTGGTGCCAATTCCGGCTAGGATGCTTATTGCTGGTCAATGAGGTTTAGGGGAGTGATCACCTCCTAGTGGCCATAGGGAGAAATTGTAATAATATTTGTACCATCCGAAAATCTTCAATGCCAAGGGTCCCTGGGGAATGGTAACACCTGTTAAAGCTTCAAGTCTGTTCAAAATATGTTTATGTAAGGTAGATTGATGGTGATTGTCTAAATTAGGTCATGTTTTGGTTATTTATTTCTGCTAGGTAGGAACCTTGTGTCTAGAACAGAATGGTTTAATGTTTAAAGCATTGTTTAAATATTCTTGTTGGGATGCCAGGCTGTGCTATAGGCTTGATGCAGACACCATGTGTTTATGGAGAAGGGGAATGTATCCTCCCTGTTGGGGGCTGATCTGTTTTGCCCCCCGGTGCTCCCCCCAGTCTTCAGTTCCCCTCATCTGATCCCCCTGTTGGCTCAAGTCCCCGCTTGTGTCCCCATTGCTGGCCTGAGCCCCGTTTTGCCTCCTGGATCTTCTGCCCAGCCCCTGCATTGTTTTTGGCTTGAGTGGGGCAGGAGTGAGTGCAGCACGGAGCCTCCTAGTTTGCTTTTGCACTTCTGTGCATCCCGGCGGTCAGCGCATGCACTGTGCCACATGGTGGTTTTGCAGACATTCTTATGGCCAAACCCATGCCTCTGTGGTGTTCCCGATCCCCTAGTTGGGCAGTACGAGGACCGGAGACACAGAGGAGGCACATTAGGAGCCAAAAAAGTATTTTGTTAAAGTGTGCCAATGAGCGCTGTAGGATCAGGGGAGCCTCATGTATATCTATGAGGCAAGGAGGTAATATGAGTAAGAAGCCTGTCTAGCACTTGGGTGGCAGCTTGTATAGGTGCTAGTGACAGGTGGGGGATTAACTTACAAAATGTGATAATGGGATAATTTTACAGGGCACAGAATCTGCTTCAATTCTTTGGGGGAAAAGAAACATAAATGCGTTGTTGATGGCTGCACCCCAGTTGGAAAGCTGGGACTGATATGGATTACAGTGGGACTGTGTATGGGCTGCCTGCGAGCAGCCTAAAATGGCAGCAGTGACAGGCAGGGGTATGAATAAAATTGTTAAACTCTGCAGTGATGTGAAAGGGCAGGAGGGTTGCTTATGTTCTGTGGGGCCACTGTGAAATGAAACAGTTTATTAAGGCTGCACTAGGACTGCAAAGTTGGGACTATGTAGATGCTGCAGTGGGACTGTTTTACCAGCAGACATATTTGTAGCCAGGTAACTACAGCATAGTCAATTGGACTGCTAAGATTTGCCAGAAGAATTGTGGGACTACACAGAAGAGTTATGGGGGAAAAAAACTGGGGAATACTTGGCACCCTTTTGCACAGCCAATCAGGAGATGAAGGAGGTTCATGCATATTAATTTTTGTCAAGGACAGTGAATTCAACCAATTGGGAGCTGTCAGAGAGCTCCCAAAAAGCCAAGGACTGTTGCTTCTGTTCAGTTCAGTGGGCGCCCCTCAACAGAGAGGGTGGCTTCAGCCCCTATGCAGAAAATGGGGCTGCAAGGCTGGGGAAAGGCCTGGTCAGGGCACCAGCAACCTGTCCCCAGGGTCCATGTGTGCCTTTCCCATTTTGGAGAAATTATGGTACAGGAGTTCAGTTGCACCTTCAGCTAAAGAAGAGCTGCAAAGTCCAACTACACTTCAGGGTGTGAAGTATGACAAAGGCTCCAGAGCAAAAATGGTCATCTGGAATTTCAAGAAGATGGAGATCTTCTTTTGGGGGCTATAGAGCCCTTAGTGCAAGGAAAGGTTGAATTTTGTCTACACCACAGTGCTGAGAAGCACGGATGAAAGGTTCTTGGAAGGAAAAAAGGTTCTGTCTGTACCCAGGTAGGCTTAATGTCACAGGAAAGGGGAAGGTCATTTTGACCAAAGGTTTATTTTTATTTGTTTATTTTTTGTTATCTCTTTATCCTCCTCAGCACGATTGGCTATACATCTGGCCACCGTCCTGTGCTCCCGGCTCCACATGCAGAACCTTGTTCTCCAGCTACTTCCATGGCTTACCCCCCATGATGGGGCAGTGGGGAGTCCCCCCTAGCTCACCCACCTCAAATTGGATCCAGTGCTGGGAGCGATGCCTCTGGAGCTGGAGCGCTGGGACATCCATCAAGCTGCCATGATCAGCTGACCTTTTCTCCTCCAATTTACACCCCTTGTGGGAGCACGGCATGCAATGATGCCTGCAGTGGGGTCATGCATGCTACCACATGTGCCTTCAGCAAGTGTCTGCCATGCTCCTGCCCCACGTTCTTGCAGTGCTGTACCACCGAGTCCCAACCTCCACTAGGGGTCAGGTGTGCACCGGGCGCCAATCAACCCCCTCCGCAGAGATGGAGAGCCATCCATTGGATGCTTGATCCACTTCCTCCCTGCTGACCCCCAGCGGCCCATGCTCATTCCCGAATGCAGGTCGCTCACACGGTGTGAGGTGTGGCATCCAGTGCGTCAGCCATCAGTGCCACTGGGCTGGCCAAGGCCAAAGGTTTATGGAAAAAGGTTTATGGAAAAAAGGTCTATGTAAACTTGGTATGGGAGTCTCTCCGACACATGGAGGCTTGGCCAGTAAACCAAGTAGTCTGCATTGGAGAAGACAGAGCTTCTTCTGGGTTGTTAGCACCTGCATGGTGAGGAAAACAGATATTAAGTATCAGGGGACTGGTCGAGTGAAAGAATGTGTTCAGTCAGTGCCAAGTTCAGGGTCCTCGGAGGAACCCATTTGAATGAGCTAAAGTCTGAGTCTGGAGACTGTGACCTGTGTGAAAAGGGCCATGGCTACTGTCTTCAGAATCAGCTGATTGCAAGTATGGTGTCTGTGACCAACTGATTTTGTCATTTTCATCATTGCACTTACTTACAGTATCTTGCTGCTGTAACCATACTGCTGATTTTCAGAAAATGTCACTGGTTAGGTGGTTGAACTCACCGAGTTCCAAGAGTGCCAGGAAAAGGGATTTCGCTGCAAACCTTAGATCTGGATGCAGACATTTTGTCAGTGACAGCCGGCATTTCAACACTAATCAGTAACAAACGAATTATGTGTTGCCTCACCTGCAGCCAAAAAACATCACTCGCAGTATACAGTGTACCCCTGAAGTGCGATTTGAGTGGGAAAATACTCCTGTGAGCACAGTTATGAATGCTGTCTGCGGTATGAGGGAAGCAAAACAAAATCAATGAAAGCACTATCTGTACTTTCAAGAGACCTCCTAGAGAAATTAAAGTCAAATCTAGACCCTGGCAACATGATATGTGAGCTCCTGTAAAGCCAGAGGTCAACCACATCTTCTGCTGTCTGATATTGAAGCTGAACTTAAGAATATTGTTAAGTCTCTCCGTTCTAGGGAAGCAGTCATTAATGGCAGACTTTTGATAACAATTGTGATTGGTATTGTGAGAGCCAAGAGTCCTGAGTTACTGCTGGAAAATGGCACTTTATCATTCAGCAGACAACGGGCTTGAGTTTTTTTGAACCATATGGGGTACAGCAAGAGTAAGGGCACAAAGGCTGCCAGACAAGCTCCAGCTGATTTTCTTTCTCTTAAAACTGGTTTTCTAAAATGTATAGCAACTGCAGCCAGTCAGGCACTCATTCCCCCTGAACTAGTTTTGAATTTGGATGAGTCTGGTGTCATCCTTGTCCCATGTTCTGAATGGACCATGGAAACAGTGGGAAAAAAACAAGTGGAGTTGATTGGGTTAGGTAATAAATGCCAGATGACTGTGGTTCTCTGCTGTATATTTTCCAGTCACTACCTCCCACCACAGCTGATCTATCAAGGTAGAACAGAACAGTGCCATCCAGCTTACAAATTTCCCCGGGACTGACATGTAACCCACATTGACAACCACTGGGCTATTTTCCTGACAATAATAGATTACATTGAGAAAGACATTGTCCAAAATGTTGCCACCATTAAAGAAAAACTGCACTTGAACAGTGTTCAGATGTCACTGTTGATATTGGACCTATTCAGCAGTCACACAACTGAGGATGTGTTAAAAACATTTGAGAAGCACAACATTATTACAGTTTTTATGCCAGTGTCATGTACAGACCAACTACAACCATTAAACATTTCAGTCAATAAGGTGTTTAAAGACTAAAAATACAGTTCACAGAATGGTATGCTTCTGAGGCCACCAAAAACATAACAGAAGGTGATGTGACCATAAAAATCACTATTGATTTGTGAACCACAGCTTTGAAGAACCGCCACACTCAGTGGCTTGTCAGCAGCTACACAAAGCTGGCAACATGATCTGAGGACTGCAAGTGGGGGTTTGAGCAGGCAGGCATTCTGCAAGCATATTTAGAATGCCTAAATGGTAATGTACAGTTAAACATTAGACATTAAACCTGCTTAGCTCATCTTAGCAGCATTTTAAAACTAATGTTTTGTTTTACAGATTCAGAGATGGCAACTGCAAATTGATGGAAAACCTGACCGCCTGTATATTTATTTTTTTCACTCACTTTTTTAGCCATGGGCAAAGGCACTAAATGGTGAAACAAACCTGCTTTTTTTTGTTGTTCAAGCCACAAAGTAAAATCTACAGTGATCTACGGTGATACCAAGGCTGCATTTTAAAGAAGCAGCAAGCTGCCAAGATCTTTTTTCCCAAAATGACTGTATTTTATTTTTTATTTTACTTACATATTCAATAAAGTTCATGATGCACTAGCCTTTTGTTGTTTATTATTTGGCAGAGCTTAGGAAGGTACTGGTGTGTGATCAAGTTTGAAAAACTAGGAAGTGCTACTGTTTGCTAGATGTGACCACATGGTCGTGTTTGGTCAAATCATCTTTTACGGCTTTTACTGCATTACTTTTCTTTGTCATTCCATGATAGAAATCTGCTCCCTAGGACACTTAGCCCACTGCAGTTACTGATCTGGTATCAGGATGGGGGAAGGACAAGATGGGTGAGTGGTTGAGTTAAAGTACTTGAGATCACATCGTGCTCTGAAAACCGTAGTATAGACTTGTAACATCAACAAAGTTTCAGTGTAAAAATAATTTCACTGAACAGCTAGAATCAGTGAACATAGCGACCTTATTTTACAGTGAAACATTCTAACACCTACAGTATCAAAACAAATGTCATAATAGGTACTACAAAGAATAACACATAACCCCATCCACCCCCAAAATTAGGGGCCAAATAAAAAGCCATAAAATAAAAAATCTAATTCCCATAAGATAACATTGAAACTTTAACAAGCCATACAAAAAGCAAATATATTGCTGTTTTGGCAGAAATGTAAATGCAGAGGACCTACACTTCCACACCAACATACATGCATGTATCTATGGAGGAAAGAAGTGCAGAACCAGAGAACCTTCTGCTCCCACAGGCAAATGAGGTAGGAATTTATACGATCTTAAAAAGTAAGGAAATTCTTTGCAAAAAAAACTTTGTTAATGCACCAGTTAGTGTTAAAGTGACAAAAGTAGGGAAATGTGGTGTTATAATTCCAAACACTACCCCAACCCCAACATGCAGGCAACAACAGGGAAAAAAACATTATGGTTTGACCCTCTCCTGCATCTTTGCAAATCAGGTGTGGGGTGACACCTCTAGATTTGTAGGTGTGGAACTACTGTCATCCCTATGTGGTGGAACTTTCCTATAGTATTCAGTGAATAAAGATGATAGAGGTGCAGGAACACTTATGCAATGTTATAAAGGGTGGGAACTGAAAGCTTGCACTGTTAAACCTAAGCACAGAGTGTGCTGTTCTGACACCTTCATTCAGCAGCTGTTGCTGACTAAGTAGGGTTGCCATTAAAAGGCAACCTGAGTTGTCTAGTGGCACACCAGAAGAAATGAAAGGGGGAGAGGAGGCTGGAGGGGGAGAGGTTGGGGAGGGAGTTTAAAGGAAAAGGAGCAGATGTGAGAGGGAGGGGCCAGTGAGTTCACAAAGAAGGCAGGACAAAGAAAAGGGGAGGGGTCAGGGGAGACATGATAGACAGGGCCCAGGTATGATGCATACACCTACAAGGGGTACCTGATTGGATGGAGGTGTGGCTAGCTGGAGTCCTTGAAGGAGTCCTTAGGGCTATTTAACTGTGGGGTTGAGGTTGCCTCTGCTTCTTTCTGCTGGGATTTTTCATTTCCACCCATCCAGCCATGGTTAGGCTGGAGGGTGCAAGCAAATGAGCATGCAAGGTGCGGAAGAGGTTGGAGGACTGCGGGTCCTGGAGCAAGGATGGTGCCTGTGGTGTGGCAAATAAGAGAGGCCTTTGAGTACAAGGAGCAGTCCTGAGGGGACAAGGCAAGGGCCTGAGGCAGGAGGCAAGTCCCATGGTGCCAGGCAGACAAAATGGTGGGGAAGTAATTGAGGAGAGGGAGGAGGGCCCCTGAAAAAGGGTGTGGGAGAGATAGGCAGGCAGGAGAGCGCACAGGCCATGGGTAGGCACCTGGATGTGTTCTATTCGGAGGGGAGGATGGAATGGATAAGGGTGCTGTGCTAGGACATCCAGGCCTAGCTAGATGCAGGGAAGGAAGGTTGGTGTTGAGGACGGGGGGTTGGATCAGGGCATCCAGACCCTGGGAGAAGAAAATGGTATTCAATGTAAGATTGAATTGGTAAAATTGTATGATCTACTGAGAATAAAGTGTTTGTAAATAGGATTGAATTATAAAGCTGTACATAAAATGAATATCTTACTGTGGTATAAATAAATATTTGCCTTTATGCACTCATTAAATTTTAGTGTGTACATTCAGATAATTTCTGAGGGGGGTGATCAGAAACAATGATGATCTGATTAATTATCAGTCACTCTCCCTTTGGCCTCAAGCAAGATAATCTGATCAGTTAAACTTTCGGAAAGACTTTTAAAAGCTATTCTATACCTCACTGCAGGCATCATTTGCTCACATAGACAATTTTGTAGTTTTGCAGTTCTGGTTCCTTAAAGTTGTTATAATTAGTATATCTGTACACTGTCTATATTGATTATATTCCACTCAACAGCCATGCTACAGTTAGAAAGCAATGCTACATTTAGAATTCAGAGAACATGGGTAATAAGGTTTTCTCTTCTTTCTCTGTCACACCCATGCAAAACTACATACTAGCCTGCATGAGTAAATGATGCCTGTAGTACAGTATAAAATAGATTTTAAAAGTCTTTTTAAAAGGTTAACTGACCTGATTATCTTGCTTGAGGCCAAAAGGAGAGAGTTTGTCAATAAATCAGGTCATAAGTATTCAGCAATAGCTGGTGAATGAAGGTGTTAGAACAGCTTCAGTTATGCAGACATACAGTTCCCACCCCATATAACACCATATGAGAGTTCCTGCACCTCTGTCATCTTTATTCTTACTTACTTACTACTTGCCAGCAGAAACAGGTCACGAAGTCTATTAAGTCTGCTCGAGTGTGCAGCTAGCACCCTACTTTCTGAAGCTGCCCCCCCTTACCACCACACAGATAAATGCCAACTGACCTTTGAACCAGATTATGCTGTCGGTGGTATTTTAGTGAATGGGGAAGTTGGCCAGGACATCGGGGAAATTCCCTTACTCTTTTCGGTAGGTGGAGCTGTTCCTGGGTGCCAGGATAGAGGCCACCAGCAGTTGGCTGGAGGTATAGGTGGAGCTGGAGATGGATGGAGGATGTATGCAAACTGTTGTAAGAAGGAGTGAGACAGCTGGAATGTATCAGAATGATGGCCAGCACAATGACTCTGGAAAGTAACTGAACCACAGGTCCTGGAGACTAATTTGGAGGCAGTGTAGAATAATGAAGAACACCCAGAACTGGTAAAGGTAGAGTTAACTCTGCAACAAAAATAGAAATGTCTGGAGGAAGAGCTGCAAAAAATTACAAAACAACTACAAACTGCCAAAGAGAAGGTTGACGATGAAAAAAAAGGAAAAGGTCCTTGAATTCCCCTACCGGGGCTGATAACTCAAATGTGACTAAGCTTTTTGTCAAAGAGTTACTGACAGATAGCTGGATGATGTGGCAAGGAAAGCACCCCAAACAACAAGACACAGACTAAGACCATGAGCTTGGCCCCAGCAGCATGCTTTAGAAAAGCAGGTTGGAAACTGTTGGAAATGGGGGAATGGACCACAGACCAAGAATACTCACCAATAGAAACCAAAGTGGTAGAAATTTGTGACGAAGGAATGGAAAACAGAGTTGCAGGAAACAATGATGGTGAGCAGGCAAAAGCAGAGACAACAGATACTGTTCAAACTAATCTTATGATGCACCAGAAAAGTAAAAACAATGATGAAATAATGGTACTAAACAGTGGTCCCAAAGCACCCCCAAACCCAAATACAGAACAAAACCATAACCCTACCTTTGCGAGTCTCTTCCACAAACCGGTGGAACTCACAAAAAGAAGGAATGCTGTGCAATTAAGGTTCATAGGGGATAAAGATGCAGTACCAGATAGAAATTACATTGGCAAAACATTAATCAAACAATCACTAGGATTTTCACCTGCAGAAGTGTACGCATTCATCCATGCACCAGGAGAGACGATGTACATCAGCTTTAGGACCCCTGAAATTCTTGAAAGATTCTAGATAAAATATGCTAACTTAAAAACTCACCTCTTGTGGTCATAATTTATGGTCATCCCATTAACAAAACAACTATTCAGAGTAATCACTGTCCTCTTTAGAAATGAAGTGGTGAATATAGCAGAAGTGTTTTTCTGGTTAGATAAAAGATGCAAGATACAAGGTAACCCTAACCCCATTCTCCATGATGAAGGTTTTTGGAACAGAGGCTGGAAGATTCAAATGGAATTACAACAATTTGACAATGACATTATTTATCTTCCAAACTGTTTTTTTATAGGAAGAGACAAAGGCTTTTTATTCTCTCAGCCCAAAACTTGTTTTAAGTGTGGTTCGGGAAGGCACACCAGTACCAGTTGTGAAGTATTGAAATGTCTGCATTTTGGGGAAATGGGACATCCTAGTGTGCACTGTTTTAAGGAGCCTAGATGTAATCTGTGTGAGGACTCGGGGCAGAATTTTGGGGACTGTCCACGGGCATCTAAAAATAATGGAAATTCTGATTTTAGTATTTAGGATTTTTACATCAAAACGGCAGCTAAACAAACTTGGGAAACCAAAGTACAGTAGAAAGGCAGAAAGAAAAAGGAAAACAAAGTAATCAGCCTAAAGAAAAAATACCTCTAAGACAGGACACTCAGGTGACTGTCTCACATGAGAAATGCCCCCCATTCAGAGCCAGACATCAGGCCCAAAGAGTCTGAATTTAAAATAGTGAAAGGGACAGGGAAAGCAAAGAAAGAAACTGCAGGAGAGCATATTAGAACTAACCGACAGATTCTGTACTTTCCAGTGGGGAGAATCAGAAGCAGAAGGTGAATCTGATAGTGCCTCCATAGTATCTTCACACCAGGGGTAATTTCTGAAGCAGAGAATGTGGAAGATGCAAGACCCAGCACTCAGATGAAAAGGCCGTGTAACAAGGGCCTAGAGTAAAATGAAATTAGGAGCATTTAAATAGTACCATTTCAACATAATGTAAGAATAGCCTCACTGAATGTGAATAGTTTACAATTGGAAAGAAAAAGACTTAGTACGTATGCACAATTCCAGTCAAAAAATTTAGACTTGGTATTTTTTCAGGATGTAAGATTGCAGTCCAACAGATAGGGAGGTGGCAAATAGGAGATGGGTGTGGGGCCAATGTTTTTGGTCCCAAGGAGAAGAGATGTGTTCAGTGGTGGGGGTAGGTTTTTTCACATCAGTTAAAATAATAAATATGATGACATAACTCCAGAAAGGGTTTTCCTTAAGGATATTACTCTTAAAGGGATGGATTTTTGAATGGTAAACGTCTATGCACCTTAATTAAAATTCGAGAGAGTTAAACAGTTTTAAAAAATTAGACCTTTTCTCTTTACGACAAAAAATATTATTCTAGGGGGTGATTTCCACTGCAGTGTATTATGGGAGGATAGAGGGTTACAGATGAGTGACAGGATAGAACATGAATATTTCTGTATAGTCTTACAGAGCTATGGATTTCTAGCCCAATTTATATCTTGGATGCAAATGTGTTACAAAAAAATAGGTATAATAGCCAGTGTAAATTGATGGGTTGGACAAAAATGTAGGTTACATAGGGGAGTGAGGCAAGGTTGCTCACTCAGCCCATTACTGTACATATTGATATTAGACCCATTATTGCACAAATTGAATCAACATGAAGGAATACAGAGAGTATCAGTAGGAAGTGAAGATGCACAGATTTGCACAGTGGCTTATGCAGATGATTTGGGACTGATTTTGGCAGACAGAGTTTCAGGAATAGTGGCAAAAAAATATTAGACCAATTCTCAGAGGTAATTGGTTCAGAGATTAACTTAAAAAAAGTGTGTGCCTTTCTATAGGAGCAGAAGACATAGAAATACCAAATGCATTAGGCATGGCAATGAAAAAAGGGGAACATAAAATATTGGGTATATATTTCGGGAGAGGTAATATGCAAGAATTTAACTGGAAAGAAAAAATACAGGAGGCACAGACAAAAGTTCAACAATGGAATTAGTGGCAATTATCAAAAAAGAAAAGGCTATACAGTATATGATTAAAACCTTTCTATTATCTATATTTTCATTTTTACAGTAAGTATAGTGTTTCCACCCTCAAAATCTCTGGAAACAACCCTGTTAAGCATCTTCTTTCAGTGTTTGTAGGGTAGTCATTTAAACCCATTAAAGAGAGGAGTAACATATTTACCCTCAGAACATGGGGGATTGAGTATGGTTAATCCAATAGTCTTCTTCTATTGTACCTTTCTTTACCATAACTTCATGCCTTTCATTAAAAATATAACAAAGATTTGGGGACCTTGGATATGGGACAATTTAGGACCAATTATAATGGACTGGGAGGAAATGGGCTGCATCCCAAAACAAAAGCAGGTTATACAGCTACCTGGGTTTCTAAGAGAGGCAGCAGGCAGACTGAAGGTTTGGAAAATAATGAAAAGAGAATTCAGAAAAAAAATCTAAGAAGGAGTTATACATTTAAATAATGGAGGGTCATTATTTTGAATCACCTTGGTACAAAAAAAAACCTATGAAGGAGCAAAAAGTTATTTCACAAATGTTAACACGTAAAAGAAAATCAGTTTACATGTGAGATTTTTTATGGCTATGTGTGCACCAGAAATTAGGAGTAAAGAATAACAGGAAACATAAAAGGAAAGAAGAGAGAGAATGCTCGAGAACAGGTGCATGTGTAGGACAGTTAGAAACCATGGATTGCCTATTTGTAAATTGTCCATTTATGATTTTATTCTGGCAGTTTCTAAACAAATGCTGGACACAGGGTCTCTTTAAGAATTTAAGCACTGAAATATTGTATCTAGGTATTTTTCCCACAAGTTGGTCAAAGTACAATAAGGGAACGATGCAAATAATTCTGCTATGTACTAAATATCAGATATGGCAAGCAAGATGTGCTTTGACTTTAAGACAACAGGCTAAATCAGTAGACCAGATAATGTATGCAGTTATGTTGGATATTATGAATATACAACAAAAAGAAAAAAAAACAATATAAGTCCAGATCTGTATAAACTATGGTGAAGAAATACATGTGGCTGGACACTGTATAGGTTTGAATAGTAGTATGGTAACCTATAAACTGTCTTAGTGCAAGATAGTCATGATTTGTATTACTTATGTATAAATCTTAGTAGGAGAAATAGTATGCATTAAATTGTACTTTAAATTGAATTTTCATAAAATGTAGTTTAGTTAGGACTTAACGTTTAATTAGGTATGTAAGATGTAATATTTGACTTCTCCATCATAGAGTAGTGTCGGAGAAAATTTTGGTTGGACATAAGGTTCACATATAGCCCTGTATTTAAGAGGTAAAGGGATTACCCCTACACCTTCCCATATTGGGGGGGACAGACACAGAACAAAAATATTTGCTCTAGGATTCTATGGTTAGGCCTGGGAAGTTAATTACAGGATCACATGAATTTCACAAAAGAATGTTTTAAGATTTAATTTCTTTCATGAGCCATCAGTGTTTCATTAGAACATTTGTATTAAGTAAAATATGAGGAAATTACAGTTTGAACAAGCCTATTCCCAGGCCATTCCCTAATTGGGGGGGGAGGTATGCAGTAACACTCACTTGTGGGTTTGGACTTTTGCATGTGTGTTTGTAACTTGTTTTTTGTATTACTAATACCCAAAAGGGGAATGCATGTTTTCATACTTTATATCTTTATATTTATTATCAAGTTTATTTATGCCATTTGCATTAATTTCTGTATGATTAGTTTTCAGTTTGAATAAAAATTCCCCAACTCTTTTCGATAAGTGCCATGGGATCTTTACCATCCACCTGAACTACCACCAGAACAGGCAGATGGGACCTCAGTTTAACATCTCATCCGAAAGACGGCACCTCAGAAGTGCAGCACCCCCCTCGTGCTGCACTACAGTGTCAGCATTAGGATATTAACCCAAGTGCCAGGTGTGGGAATTGAACCCACAGCCCTCTGACAATCCAAGTGTCAGGTGTGGAAATTGAACTCACAGCCCTCTGACAACCCTCTGATCTCCCGGCCTCAGAGGCGAGTGTGCTACCTGCTGAGCCACTGACACTGACACTATTCACTGAATAGTATAGGAGAGTTCCACCACCAGGGGATGACAGTAGTTTCACACCTACAAATCTAGAAATGAAGGTTATCCCATGAGAATTTCCAATTTAACCACTGTGTGTGTGTGTGTGTGTGTGTGTGTGTGTGTCTCGGTGGGGGGGACACACCAACCTGCAGATTTACATACTGAAACATCATCACTCTGAGTCAAACTGCACCTCCTTTTTGCCATGGACAGGAAGTATTGTACTTTCACAAGACTACATATACAGCCATATTTGGAATTATAGTGTAAACTGCAATTTGTTTGTGTTTTGATACATGACAAATGGAAATGCTATGCTGATGATGCATACTGTCCCTAAACATATATACTGGCATATCCTACTGGGTCACTTAATCCCATTTGTCCTTTCATGACCCCTTTAAAGTGATTACTCAGCCCTAATATACAGATGTGACCACCCCTGCATAATACAAATACAGTATATATAAAATGCATGATTGGGACTTTAGCCACACAGGAGTCATTATATATATTTCACTGTACACCTCAACAAATAAAGGTGTATACATTGCAATTAAAGGTGTACACTCCCCTACAAATCTGGTGGTATGTTTTAGGGCCTTTTGCAAACCAGGATCACAAATCAGGAGACAAGTCCTAAATTACTTCATGCTGGGCCCAAAGGTACTATGCCCTAACTTTCTGTGCTCTGATTTTGCATTTTTTTTTAAATATATTGACCTAAAATTTTCAACATGGTCTTGTTTTACCCATTCTATGATGTCTCATGCAACATGATGATAGACCATTTTCTTTTTACGTAAATTATTTTTGAGGGGTAGAGATGGCAATGGAGCAAATTCTTTGTTAGAGGTTTAAACAGTAATACAATGATTAGGTGGGATGGCTTTCTTTTACAAGTACCTAGAAGTGGGAAGGGGTAGTGGATTGCATGGGTGCTAAGTTGGTGGAAGAGGTAGGAGGTAGGAGTTTTATATAAAATAAATGGCTGCTAGGCTTGGGTACCCTGCTTGGTCTCAAGTTAGGGATAGCCACTGAGCTTGGGCAAGCCTGTGGCTAATAATAATAACAATGGCCAATGGGCTTGGACATCCTGATGGCCAAATATAAAAAAAGCAATGAATGTCTTCAATTGACCCCAAGGGTGGGCATATCAGCACCCCATCTCATGGATACATAAATATCATTTTCTTACTGTGTCCTGAAATATGTTTTGGGGGGTTCACCCAAAAATACATTCCTGGGGTACATTAACAAAATTAAACTTCTGAGGGCATGAGGTGGGATGGCAATATGTCCTCTCTGAGCATGTGTGGTTAGTTGTACCCCAAATGGCCACATACTGTAACCACAGAAAGTCCATGGGTAACCCCATATAACTTTCAGGTTCTAAGTTCTGGAGAAAAAAAGAGTCTTTTAACAAAACAGCAGCACTGAGGAAAACATGTCACACACCGAAGGTGTCATAGAATTATTGACTTTTATTCTATTTCATTTTTCACCATATTGAAGCCCAACATTATAGATAAGTAACACGACAGCTCATCATGTGCAAACATTACAAATCACAATATGTGTATGGTCCATAACTGGCAAGCAAGCTGTTGAAACTATTACTGGAAGCACAACCTGTAAATGGGGATGCTCACTATAACATCCTTTACACTTGCTTTTGTAAGTAAATATATAGAAGCCTGCCTGCCAGTGTTCACACCTAATAAGAGGCTCGAGAGGATCACATATGATCCATTTCTTTCAAGCCGTGTATGCATTTGTGGTGGTGACAAAATATACTGTAAGCTCAGAAGTATGTGAACTTACCAATGGCATTGTAAGTGCTCCTTTCAGCATTTTAGTACAAAATGCTGAAACTCAGAACTCTTTTTTATTGTGCCACTGTTGATGGGTGATTTGTTGCATCCAGTTGCAGCTGGCATCCAACATTGCATCATGATTCTACTGCACACCTTAATCAGGCACAGTAGCTACTGCTAGGCAACAACCAAACATCACTTTGTATAGCAAATCAAGAGGGGTGCATTCTTTCACTACATTTTGAAGATGCTACTCACCCCTATGGAATGGCAATGTGTTTAAGGTTATTTGTATGTAAACCAAGTAGGATGCCAGTGCTGCGAGGCTCACTCCTCCTGTTGGATTCATCAGTTGTACACCATCATATTATACTCCCTAATGGTAGCAGAACAGTAAAGGTGAAACATATTGTACCAGGACTTCAGCAGGCCTTCAATGCATTCCATTGTAGGAGATAACAAAGAAGTTGCATGACCTTGGGCTGGAGAACAAAATGACCAGGTGGATGCCTAATAGGCAGGGGGATGTAGAGAGTGTTGTTCAGGGGATATTCTGTCCGTCTTAATCTGTATAGTGGCTGGCACAGTGGCTACTAAAGGTTTTCTTTAGATCAGCCACCTTCCTCTACCAGATCACATAGTGAGGCAGAAACCAAAAAGCAGTGGCACTCAAAACAAAAAGGTTGGTCCACAAGTCAATAAATAAATGCAGTGATTTATTGCTAAATAGCAGGCTTGGAAGGACAGAATGCTCCTTCCTGACCACCCGACGTTTCGACTCCTCATGAGTCTTCCTCAGGGAATGAGGCCCAGGGATTGCTGGGCTATTTTCAAGATTTCAAATCCAAACAATTTGAATAACTAAGCATTTGTAATGATGGACGGAAGGGGGGATGTGTACCAGTCCTGGAGCAGACCCCCAGGCATTGGATCAGGCACAGGATAAAAGTGGGACCTCAGTGTCTAACCTCTGGGGGACTTTCATCATTGCCCAAGTTTGGGTCTAGAGGTCTGGGTATTGGGGGAGCCTTGTGGTGGGCAATCATAAGCATGACAACAGCAGTTTCTGACTGGCAGTGCTGGGGGGCATGCTGGGATGGAAACCAGGAGGATGAAATGGTAATACCAGCTTAGACTGCAGCTGGAGTTGGTGGACCCTCACTGCCTCCTACATCCAGCCCACAGCAGGCAGCCACAGCATCAGCACTGACCACCAGTTTGTTCATCTTGGGGACACCAGCAGTCCAAGAAAGGGATCAATATTTGATTTAGTCATCGGCATGGATAGTATAGTGGAGGTCATGGTGCAGGACCCACTGGGTATCAGGGATCATCAAGACCGTATGGTTTAGAATCAAATTACAGTGGTAACAGAGAGGAAGCAGTCACAGACAAAAGTTCCAGGCTGTAGAAGAGAAGACTTTTACACCATGTAATGGATGTTACAAGATAAATTAGAAAGTGTAAATGTGATAGGGTGGGTGGAGGAGAAGTGAAAATTAATCAGAGATGCAATCGTGGAAGCCACACGTCTCTGCATCAGGGCAGTAGAAAAAAACAGGAGGGCCAGAAAGCCGCTGAGAGAACAAAGCCTGACACTGAACTGAGACTAGCCAAAGGGATGAGGAGCAGGGAAAAAGCATTCTTTTAATATATAAGGGAGGAGCTCCAAGTAGAGGAGGGAATAGTCAGGCTAAGGAAAGGGGAAAGATGGGCAATGTCAGTGGCTCAGTAGGTAGCACACTCACCTCTGAGGCCGGGAGATCAGAGGGCTGTGGGTTCAGTTCCCACATCTGGCATTTGGGTTAATATCCCAGTACTGACACTGTAATGCAGCATGAGAGGGGTGCTGCATTTCTGAGGTGCCATCTTTCGGATGAGACGTTAAACTGAGGTCCCATCTGCCTGGATTGGTGGTAGTTCAGGTGGATGTTAAAGATCCCATGGCACTTATCGAAAAGAGTAGGGAATTTCCCCAGTGTCCTGGCCAAATTTCCCTCATTCACTAAAAATACCACCAACAGCTTAATCTGGTTCCAGGTCAGTTGGCATTCATCTATATCCCCCTCTCCCGGGTCGTGCCTGAAAATAGGCAGGATTTGTCTAGTGCACTTACCCGGTCAACAAAAGCTAAATAAATAAATGGGAGAAAGAGGACGACAAAGGAAAGGAGAACATACTGAAGCAGTTTTTCTGTTCAGTATTCACAGTAGAGGATAAGGGGCCATTACTGTTTTGTCAGGGCAGGGAGAGAAGGGAATGCTGATGAAAATCCATTTTCAGAGAAGGGGTGTTAATGGGACTAAATGTACTGAAAGTGGACAAGTCTACATATTCAGATGGGCTGTATCCCCAATTACAGAGGAAGATGGAAAAGGTTCTGGTTGTGCCAATGTCTGAGCTCTTCAACAGCTCACTGGAGATTGATGAGGTAGCAAGAGGTTGCTGGACAGTGAATGAAGTGCACTATACATGAGCAGAAGTAGGGATCAAACCAGAGAACAACAGACCGTTCAGACTGACATCTGTAATGGGGAAGTTGTTAGAAACTTCAGTAAAGGAGTGACTAGTGGGTTTCCTGGAGATAAATGGACTTCAGGATAATAGACACAGAAAGGAGACTGTGTCAGAAAAACCTAATGAACTTGACTGGATGATGGTGGTGGACAAGGGACAGGTGGTTAACATTCAGTACTGTACTGTACCTTGCTTTCAGCAAAGCTTTTGGCTCTATTCCACATAGTTGACTGGTTAAGAAGCTGGGAGATCTGTGTGTGGTAGATAAAATTGCAAAGTACAAAAGATGTTGGCTGAGTGACAAAACCCAGAACATTGTACCTAATGAGAATTCTCTGAGAGCCAAGGGTCACTAATGGGATACCACAGGGATAGGTCCCAGGATGGCTCCCCTTCAGCATTTTTGTCTGTGATATTAGAGTGGGGTTCCGGGGGATGCTCTGCCTATTTGTGTATGATACAATTATCTGAGGAAGAGTGGACTGTGCAGTTGATTTGGCAAATTATTTTTTCAAAATCTCTGGAGCTCTCTAAGAACATTTTCATGAGCTTTCCTACAGCACAAGCAGTCCCAGATATTTTTTTTCTTGATTTCTCCAGAGAGTCTCCAGAGATAATTTATTGAATTGATGGCTACCACTGTAGAGAGCTGAAACCTGGAAGCATAGCTTTAAAGCCAAGACAAAGGAAGTTCCTATAAACCTAAGGCAAGTAGTCTAATCATTAAGATATTGTGGTCTTGGATGATGTTATGCAATGGAGCCCCTCTGACCAATATTTCATTATTAAAACAAAAATTGATTAAACTATGCATTTATACAGTATTTTAGATAATTTTAATGAAATGGAAAGATTCAAATCCCAGATTATAACCAATGGCTAAATGCTATGATATCTATTCATCTTCTAGAAAAAAGTTCACTATAATATAAATAACAAAATCAAACAGTATCAACAACTGTGGTCCCCATTACACAATTAATTAAATCTAATGAACTTCATAGACTACTATCTATGTAATGTTAAACTGCTTAGAAATGCTGTGTACACTAATATTATCCTTGTTTGACAATTTTTTACCTAACCTTTGGTCAAACAGTGAATTTACATGTTGTATTTTTATTATGAAGGAATTAAAAAAAATAAAAGATATTGTGGTCGGTTAATCCAAAGTCCTTAACCAAGTCTGCAAACACCACACCCATCACCAGGCCTCATGACATAGAATGAGACATCTTGATGGTGATCTCGAGCTAGGCTGAAAATGTGTCACATTCCTTTTTGAATCCATGTTGACTGGCTGTTAGTAAGCCATACATTTCTAGGTGGGCCTGCAATTGGTTACATTATATTTTTTTGTTATTTGTTTTAAGAATAGGCAGAATTGATATTGGCCTGCAGTTTTCAACCAGATGTTTACAACTGTCTTTATGTATGGGAGTTATATAAGCTGTTTTCTGATGATCCAGTATACACCTGTAGAGTAAGGAAAGACTAGACACGTTTACCACAGTAACAAAGACAGAGTGTCTTCTTTCATTTGAGGCCCTCAGCCAGAGTGTTTTGATCTCATTTGTGCTAAGGTCCAGTATTTCAGTAACGTGCAATTGGTGTTTAACAGATACTGCCCTCCATCTCCTTTTTTGCCTTGTCTATCCTTCCAGGAAAGTTGTAGTTGTCTGTCTCAGTTCCCCACAGGCCATTATCATCCCATTATGTTTCTTGTTATTATATCCTGTTCTTCCATGGGTATGAGTCTCTCTAGTTTAGCCAATTTGTTTCTCCAACTTCTTGCATTAGTGTGCATAGACCAGTTATGATATTCTTTCTTTTTAGCCCACTTCTCTGGTTCCTGTGTTGCCTAATGTGCCTTGCTTGTCACCTTCTCTGAGTTACATGGTTTGATAGTACCTGGTTCATTTGATTCCATCTCCTTGTTCTTTTCAGCTTCACTAGCCACCTCCAGTGTCCCCGGCCGTGACTAGTTTAAAGTCTTCTCTACAGTTGTGGAGGTCCAATGGTATGAAATGGTAAAGAAAAACAAAGCAAGTTGCATGAACAATGCATCCCTTAAAGAGCTAGTGACACCTGTGGGAGAACTTTTGAAGACATGATATTTACAGTTTCTTAAGTTGGGGCATTTGCACTTGCTACACCTATCTGTAACTTAATTAACAGGTCCTTCCTTTCTGGTTCTGTTCCAAACAAATGGAAAGTGGCTGTGGTCGTCCCCCTCCATAAGGGCAGCTACCTCGCCATTGAAAATTACAGACCCATTTTAGTTCTTTCCCCCTAGACAAAATCCAAGAGAAGATACTCTATAATCAATTACAGTCCTACTTAGAGACACACCACCTGCTCAACAACTGCCAGCATGGCTTTAGAGAGATTATAAAATCGACTACGGCTCTTGTAAAAGTCTCTGCCGATATTCTCAATATGAGTGTAAAGGCCTTTCTACAGGAGCAGTGTTTGATGATCTGACAAGGCATGTGACCTTGTCAACCACCACCTCCTACTAAGAAAACTCAACATCCTGGGTCTTGACTGTTTAGCGCTTACCTGGCTAAAGAGCCATCTCATTGGGAGATCCCAAAGGGTGAAGTAGTCTGGAGCTCTGTCTTCCCTTAGGCCTATAACCCATGGTGTTCCCAAGGGATCTTTCGCTCTTCATTAATGAACTTCCCAGCTTCTGTGGAGGTGCATCAGTACAACTTTACACTGATGATGCCATTTTATTCTGTTCCTCCAATGAAACAAAATGGCTTAAGCAGTCTTAACTCAGACTTCAACACACTTGAGCAATGGTTTTTATTCTCAATACCAAAAAAACTAAAGCCATGGTATTCTACAATCCCTCCCCTAAAACCACTAACACCTCTTCCCAACACCCTTTCAAAATCTGTTCACTCTACAGGGACTCCATAGAAGTAGTTCAGACCTTTAAATATGTTGGTCTGCACCTTGACTCAGCCTTCTCCTTAGGGAGTCATGTCTCCTTGCTAACTAAAACCATCAACCAGAAGTTAGGGCTGTTATATCATTTCTGCTCCCTCATACTGTATCTGCCACCTCCTGCCAATAGACTGCCTCCACATCCCTCCTCCCTATACTTTTCTATGGTGCACCACTACTTCTCTCTGCTCAACCTTCAACCATTGCCTGGCTCCAACAACTCTATTTTAGAATTGAATGTTTTGCCTTAGGGGCTAATCCTAGAAAACACCACAGTGATAACTTGGCTACCCTACACTGACCAGATTATGGCTCACAGTTAAAGTACCTCACTGTATGCTTTGTTTGTAAGCTAGTACATCTCTTCGATTCCCCTTGTCTTAGAGACATTGTGTGTCGCAAAGCAGCTGCTCATCCACTCATGTCATCCACCTTACTTATGTTAGCAACCCTGAATCCTCCCTGTCTCACTGGGAGGTGCTCTTTTGCGTTCTCTGCCTCAACTGCATGGAATGCGCTACCTTCTCATCTCCTTTCTTTCCACTTCCCTATCACTTTTCAAGAAATCCCTTGCTGCACACTTGCTCAATCTTCCAACCTGCATTTGGTTTCAATAATCTCAGTATCATAACTACTCCAAAATTACTATAACGCAGGAACAATTTTCATTTTTCTAATTATGCTTATCCTTTGTACTAATAAGTACATCCTCATATAGGAGAAATCTCACCTGAATCTGCTACATTGAATTCTTGTAAATATGTTTATACGATAGGAGTTAGAGTATATCCCTGTATTTATTTAAGCATACACTCACCACCATTGAATAGCTTGTTCCTGACATCAGCAGAGTGATATAAAAATAAATCCACTCTACATATGTCATCAAAAATAAACAACTCTGCTTACATCAGCCAAAGTGTACCTGTACTACTTCTACCCACATAAAAAAAAGAGATGAATGAAACACACCTGAGATAGTTTAACATCCTGAAACTGCACTAAAATGCATGTGCAAGATCATACTCACTGAAATGCTACAACCATGCAGCTATCATAGAAGGAAATGAGCCAGGATGACCGACAGTGATACTGACTCTGAATAATTACTAAGAACCTGAAAATAAATCTGAAAACCAGCACTAAAAATGCAGGCTGTGAAGCTGTGAACATATAATAACAAAGACAAAAGTAAACACTAAGACTAAATGAAGCAAAATGATTCCCCCTCCCCCAATAAGCACATACAGTGAAATTATACCTTCAGTCTTGGAACACAAGCTCCCAGAGTAAACAATTCACCAATGTAGATCCAAATAAAAAACATGTATAAAAATTTGATGCAAAACTTCAAAAAATTAAACAGTGCCGCAAAATAAATATGAAAGAAAGCATCCAAAAACTACCAGCAACATTATGTCCCCCTCGCAGTTCGCAACACAAAATGACATGCCCCCCTTCTAACACAACCCAATCAAAACACACCAGAAAAACTACCAGCCAATGAAACCAAGAAACATAATAACATAGCTCAATGTGACCCACCCACCAAAACCCAAAATAAACCACAGTGAAGCACAACATAGACAAAAAATAACACCACAAAAGTAAGAAATACATAAAATAACACAGAACACAGCAGCAAAAATAACATAACAGCACCCTGTTGTATAAACTGCATGCATGATGTACAAGGATGGAATATGACATGTATCTGAATTCATGCTTAGTGACCTCAGGAATACATCACTCATGGCTCCGTTATGCTCTGCCACTCATGAAATAACCTGAGGTCACTTAGCACTCATTCAGATATTTGCCATATTCCACCCTCGTGCATCATGTATCCCTTATATATTTTATCTGATGATTTCTATAAATTACTGTATATTACATTGTAATTAACTTATTGTATGCACTCACCGTTGCTACTTGTGATACCCTAGAAACTCCTGACTTTAGACTATACTCATTGCACTCTAGCAGTCCTTGTAGACTGTTCACTGTTTGTAATTTTAACCTGCATATTAATGTATTCCTGTTCTTTGTATTAGATTGTATGTATTAGACTTGAATGTATGTGTTATACTGTCTCCCCGGGTTGCCCCTAAAAAAGGGACTGCATGGTCTCAGTGGGCTCACCCGGTTACCAAAATTCAAATTAAATAAATAAATACAGTAGATACAGTTCAGCTTGTATTTTATAGATTATCTATGGATTAATTTCACATTTCAATACTGTTTATTGGACCAACAAATACACTGTGCATAAATGTTACAGTACACAAGCTTTTAGGGATGTAGTGGTCCCTATGTTAGGTGTTAGCAGGCTGAGCAGAGAAAGCAGGTTTTCTACCAAAGGTTGATGTTAAACAGTTTGTATAGGAAAGGGTTGACATAGATTCAACACCTTAAAACTGCACTTGTCATAGTTATTATGGAGGTGTGAGAAGGGTCATAGGGAGGCAGACAATTCAAAGGGAAAAAAGTTAAAAGTTCAGGGAGAGAGACCCATGGTTATGGGTATTCTATAGGTGTAAATTATTCTCTTTGTATTTTTATTAACATGTGGAACTTCATCTTTAACATAACAATTTACCTGACTTAATTGCAGGTTCATGGTCTTGTATGTGATGTCTTTTTCTCTTTGTTGATTTAGATATAGGATCCTTAGAAATAAATGTAAAAATGGCCAACAGAGCAGTGGCAGGGTTGCCATTCTAGGCACTGGTGAACCAGGTTCAGAAACAAGCCCAGGATACTGGAGGGCCAGGAGTGGAGGGAGCCTCAGAGGATGCTCACTTCCTCCAGAAGGGAAGCTGCCTGTTCTAGCTGTGCTGGTGGTACCAGGAGAACCACAGTTGGAGCTATGGATATGAAGGCTGTGGAAGGGAGATGCCTGTCTCAGCTTTGCATGCCAGCTCTGTACATGTGCAGGTACACTCTTGTTGGCATCTCAGGAGAGGGAGTTAACAGTGGACATTACTGACCTGGCACAGTGGCGTGATTCCTGGTACTCTGGGACCAGCATCTTATGCTCACCCAGCATGAAAGACTATCACCTCTGGATGTCAGTTGCAGAGGTGGCAGTGGCCTGAATTTTCTGCCACAGAGGGTAAACTGTGAGAGATAAGGTGGAGCCTCTGGGCTGCAAAGTGCGTGATGGAGCTGGGGGTGGCTGAAAGGAGACTGCTGAAGGGGGCCAGCTCAGTGACTTGGGGAGAAAAAGAAATTAAGAAACAGATGTAAAAATGAAAATTAGTAGACCATAAAACAATTACTGAAGCTTCAGCAGACTGTGAGTTTTAAAAATCCTAAAGCATTTTGGAAGGGTGTAAATAGTATGATGAACCCAAATGAAATAACTGACCAGGTCACCATTGCTAACACACACAATCTTGACATCACTAACCTCAGTAAATAAAAAAACAACTCTCACTTTGGAGCTATAATGACTATGTTTGAAGTCCCTTACCAAACTACAGTACAAGTCACATTAAACTGCCCCACCAATGAGCTGGTTTAGCATTGTTTTTTACAGTTGGCAATGCATTGGCAACTCATATTGCATTGTTTTCAATGTGTAACCAGCTCAAGAGTAATGTTTTAAAATGTTTGTGCAGCTCATTTGGAATGCATCTGCAGTCTAGTCACAATGCAATGCAAAACTAAGTTTTAACTCTTAAGAAATAGTTTGTGCAGGGTTTGTGATGGATCCAGCAATAGTTATGCAACTCAGTCAGAAATGCTGGAACAACTCATTGGAGGAGCAGTTTAATGTGACTTGTACTGAATGCCACACCTAAAAAGCACTACAGCTAAGAAGGTTTGTGAGCTGCTGAGGGCACTGAGTCAATATAAGGCTGTAGGCAGTGAAAAGCTTGAGCTCCAGTTCTTGCAATTATCTATCCCCGCCATAGCTTCACCAATTGCTAAACTCTATTATCTCTTTTTGATAACTGTGGAAATTGGCACCCTTATTGTGTTTTCATGGGGAGGGGGGCTCCACATGTTACTAATTACTACAGGCCTATATTTGTCATATTCAACCTGGCTAAGTTAAATGAGAAAATTATAAATAGTCAAATCTCTAGCTACAGTTCCTTGTAAGCAACCAGCTCCTTGCAGCTTGCCAGTATTGATTTTAAACAAAAGAACCTCACGGGACCGTTCACAAATGACTTGTAGTGTCGTATATAACCAGACTGGCCAGTGACCACACTCCCATTCAAGTGAATTAAATTTATAAATATCTATACCTACACCTTGATCACTGCATAACTTTCAAGCTCCATCTGTCCAAAATTGCTAAAAATATCCACCACTAAATAAGTGCACTCTACCAGTTAAAAAATCAAATGACCAGGGGCACCAGACAAGCAATAGCTCAAGCCAGTCCTCAGCTCATGTTGAATTATGGTTCACTTCTCTGAACACTGCTTCACCTAAGATTCAACATGGAAGATGCATCCTATAAACCTTATAGGGGCATTTGTCCTGGGTGGCATGCAAGACCACCATCACCACTGTGACTTGCAGCATCAACTAAACTGGTTTCCTCTGGCATCCTAGGCTAAACTAACCTTAGCCATATTTACACACAAGGTACTATCAGATGACAGTTCTTCCTGCCTCCATCCCTCATCAGCTCCCCACAAGCCCAAGTTGAACCTGAGGTCAGAGGATAAAAAGCTCTACAGCATCCCATTGCTAAAAACAAACTGGGACCAGAAATATTTTAAATATACTACGATGAAAGAATGGAATTACGGGCCCCTGGAGCTATGTAGCATTTGCTACAGTAAACTGTTTACATCTATTTGCAAAATTACCTTTTCACAACACACAATTGTAGTTGCAACAGCACATAACCTTGTCACTAATTGAGATGATACACTATACCTGCTGCATCCCTTCTGATACACCATATCTTGTATATTTCTTCTATAACCTACCTAAAGTTCTGCTACATCTTCTGTACCCCTACGGTATCCTATTGTATATAGTATTGTATCCCTACTGTATCATGATGTATATTGTGTGCACTTTATTCAGCATTGCAACTGCCAGCATTAATATTGTATTGGCAACTGTGTCCTTTCGCATAAAAGAAAGCTTGATTCCACTAGGTCTGATGGGTGAACAAAAAGAAAGAAAGAAAGAAAGAAAGAAAGAAAGAAAGAAAGAAAGAAAGAAAGGAGAGCATGTTAGCTACTAGTATGTTGCTAGACCCTGACATTTCAATAACTTATTCATACTAACCATGCTATATTCTCTTAAGTATTTATATGTATCAATCATGTCTCTCTCTGGTGTCCTCCAGTGAGTACATGCTGCTCTTCTTCAACCTTTACTGGGGCTACTGCCTAATCTGTAGCACTCTATTAAAATTGTTTAATCTAGTTTGAAAAGTGAAATTAAGTAGCTTCAGGGCCCCAGATCTACAGAGATTCCAGTAATTTAAGAGAAATTAACATTTTCTAGCAAATAATGACTGCTTGGCCCACCTAGTCTGCCCAGTTTTCCCTGCCTATAGTATCATCGCAGATCCTACTTGATCTCTGGCCCATTCACCCCCCTTACCTTTCCATAAGATTCCCTTATGCCGATCCCATGCATTCTTGAACCCCCCACTGTGTTCACCCCACTGTCTCTGCTAGGAGTATGTTCCAAGAATCCACCACTCTTTCTGAGAAGTACTTCCTCACATCTCTCCTGATTCTACCCACTCCAGCTTCTTATCATGCCCCCTTGTCCTTGAGCACCTTTTTTTCTGAAAAATACTTCCCTTTTTTGCCTTGTTTACCCCCGTGAGGTACTTATTTATTTATTTTCTTATCAAGCTTTTTGCCTGCCCACCGCCACCTACGCCTGCCTTCGGTCCCTGGCTCAGAGACTCCCAGTCCCATCTTCTGCTCCCCCAAGGACAGTCACATATGACGACGGGAGACTTGGTGTTTTTGGAAAATCAAAAAGTCAGTTGCACGCCAGAAGTCTAAGTGTATGGTCATGCAAGCCAAAATACACCAGGTAGCTTCCCTGAATTATTTATTGTACATTTGAATACACAAGATTCTGATCAGACACACCAGATACACCAAATGAACCACAGCTGGGAACCATTACCCAGATGCCTCAGTGCTTTACTCATTAGAGTTTCATCAGGAGGACTTGGTGTTTTTCACAGGTTTTTCTTCACTTATCTCCCCAGGGCCTCAGCAACATGGTTGCACACATGCATGGAGGTGTGTATGCATGCTAGAACTGCTGACCCTGTTCCACCCACCCCCAGCCTAGTGCCCAGCCCCCATTTGCTCAGCAGTACCACCAAGCATATTCTCAGTGGCAACCAAGAGCCCAGAAGAGAGGAGAGGAGAGCTGCCAAGTGTCCCTTAATCCTCTCCCAGCCCTGCCCCCGGCTGACCCCCAACAGCCTGAGCTTGTTTCTGAACCCAGGTTGCTGGTGTGGGAGAAGTAAGGTGCTCAAGTCACCTCAGCCTTCTGCATCACTGGGCCAGCTCCCTGTGAGATATTTAAAGGTCTCTTTCATTACCCCCTCTCTTCCAGGGAGTACATATTTAGGTCTTTTAGTCTGTCCTCATAGGGCATCCGATGCAGACCCAGCACCATTTTAGTTGCACTCTTCTGGGCCGCTTCCACTATGTCTATGTACTTTCTGACATGTGGGGCCAGATTTTTAAAGGCCAGAGAATGTCTTGCAAAGATTGCATCAAAATAAATGATGCAAGCAGCAAGATGCATCAAATCTTGCAGCAATTCTGATTTTCTAATGGTGCTTGATCAAAAAAAGGTCTGTATGCACCAGATTGGCTTGCACCATGCTTGCATCAAAAGAAATGCCTGCCCATGTTGGAAGAGATGCCTGAGTCACAAAAATGATGCCCCATCCCATTATTTGGTATTTTCAGAGAATTTAGGTCCTGTCATTGGGCCTAAGATGCATGCTGCTGTTAGACCAGCCAGAGATGGTCTAACTAACTCTACAACATATACAGAGGCCCACAGTAGGTAGGTAGGCAGACCTGTCTATGGTACTATGAATGGCATTCTGCTGTAAGTGACCTGCACTGTAGACATCTTAATGCATTCTCAAGTACTGTAGCTTGTAAAGTATTGCTTCCAGAGGCCATTTCATCCACTGTCACTTGTGACTCAGCTTGTATCATATTTGCTTCATGTATCCTATTTTTGACTCAGCTTGCCTCATTCTCAGCTTGCATTATTCTTGCCTCATGCACTATATTTTTGACACAGCAGACCTCTTGCATCATTTTGGGTGACTTTACCAAAGAGAATGCTCTTCTTGCAAAATACAATGCATGGTATTTAGTGCACCCAGATTTGATGCAAGATGGTTGTTTGATGCACCTTGCATCAGTCTAAGGGCCCTTTGACAATCTGGCCCATGGTCTCCAAAACTGGAAACAGTACTCTAGGGGGGTCTTACTAGCGAGCTATACAGAGGCACCACCTCCTTCTTTCTGCTAGTGATACCTCTCCCTATGCACCCCAGCATCCCACTTGCCCTCTAAAACTACCATGTCATACAGTCTTGCCACCTTTAGGTCATCCAGTATGGTCACCAGCAGGTCTCTTTCCTGCTTAGCAGTCATCAGTATCACCCCCATTTTGTACTCTGCCCCTAGGTTTCTGTGCCTCAAGTGCATTATTTTGCATGTTTTTGCATTGAAACCCAGCTGCTATACCCTTGACCACTTCTTGAGTTTTCTCAGGTCTCACACATTCTCTCCACCCTCTGGAGTGTCCACCCTGTTGCAAAGTTTGGTGTCATCTGCAAAGAGGCAGACCTTCCTTTCCAGCTCCTCTGCAAGGTCACGTATAAAAACATTAAAGAGGACCACTCCCAGCACTGATCCCTGAGGCACCCCACTGATCACCTTCCCTTCCTTCTTGAGTGAGCTCCATTACCCCCCCACTGCTTATCCCTTAACCAATTTCTTACCAGGTTTACCACCTTTGTACCCACTTCTTAGCTGCTCAGCTTGCATACTAGACTCCTTTGTGGAATGATGTTGAAAGCCTTGCTGAAATCTACGTAGGCCATGTCCACTGCTTCACCATGATCTAATTCCTAGGTCACCCAGTCAAATAAATCTATCAGATTTGTTTGACATGACCTCCTCCCAAGAATCTATGCTACCTCAGGTCTTGTAACCCATTGGATTTAAAATGTTTCACAATCCTTTCTTTCAGCAGTGATTCCATTACCTTTCCCACCACTGAAGTTAGTGATTGGTCTATAACTGTCCAGCTCTTCCCTGCTACCACTTTTGTTGAGTAGGACTAAATCTGCTCTCCTCCAGTCCTCCCGGATCACCCCTGTTTCCAATGCACTGTTAAATATGACTGTCAGAGGTGCCTCCCTAGGCTCCCTCAATACCCTTGAGTGGACCCCATCTGCCACATTGCTTTGTCCAGTTTCAGATTCATGAGTGCCTTCAGGACTCTCTCCTCCAAAAACGGACTAGTGACCACCTCCTCCCTTTAATGATCCTGTTACATTTTTGTGGCCCTTTCTGTCTCTCCTCAGTGAACACTGAACAAAAGTATTTGTTCAGGATATCTACCTTTCCTGTTCCCCTTGCACAGTCCCCTTTCTTTCTTTACCTTACAATACCCCCAGTCTTCTTTTTTTTTTCTTACATGCCTAAAAAAATGTCTTCCCCCCTTTTGTTACTGCCTTGGCTATTCTCTCTTCATTTTGCACCTTTGCGCTCCTTACTGCTCACTCTACTTTACTCTGTTTCCTCTGATACACCTCCCTAGCCTCCTCCCTCTGCATCTCCTTGTACTTTCTCAGCTACCCTTTTAGCTTTTTTCTTTTCTGTCACCTCTTTTGAAAACCATAGTGGTCTCTTTTTCCTCTTTCTTTTGCCCCATTGCTTGATGCAGAGGTTTGCTGCCTTCACTATGGCCCTTTTTAGCTTCCCACACTGTTCCTCCACCCCACCAAATTCACCCCCTCCCTTGCCAAGTCATCCCTGAGGCATTCATCCATCTTTATAAAATCTGCCCTCCTGAAGTCCAGGATCCTTGCTTTTGTGTGGTTACATTCCACAGTCATTCTTATATTTAACCATGCTGTATGGAAATCACTGGTCCCCAGGTGGTCCCCCACCTTGATGTCTGCAACACTGTCCATGCTGCTGAGTACTAGGTCCAATATTGTCCCATCACAAGTGGGTTAACTGGCTGGTTGTGTGAGGAACACCCCCTGAAAACAGTCCAAGATTTCCTTGCGTCTAGCTAAAGGTGCAGCTGGGAGACCCCAATCTACATTCAGCAGAGTGAGACATCTGTAGGGAAATTGATCCTGTAAATTGCAAATGGAAATTGCACTGTTTATATGCAGAAATACAGCAATTCAGTTTTTATAGTAAATAATGCAATCAACAGGAAAACACAAAAAAAATTGCCCTGGAGTTAATAGCAAAATGTCAAATCAATCTGGGAGCATTGTAGTTTCCACTTGTAAAAAATAATGTGTCTAACAACCATTGACCCCATAACCTTAACTCTCATTAATGCAAAATCCTATAGCTTCTAACATACGTGTACTTGAGCAAGAAAGAACATCACTGGGTCCAAGGATGTTGGCCATGTTTTTATTGTGCCCAGAAATTATTTATTTACATTTTCCAAAGAGTAAAATAAATATGATAGCACTAAGGATAACATGAAATGTGGCAGTGCAACAAAGGGGATCTTGTTGCATGAGCCCCCTTGGCACTTTATGTGTTGCACTGCTGCCTCAAATAACTTTCTACTGGATTTGGCTCTGGTGACATTGTACTGCAGCATGTAAGACTTTGGTTTGGTTGGGTTCCCTATTATAGGAAACAAAGACAACACAGAAATTATATCTTTCAGTCCCTGAGCTTGGGGAGGTACTAGCATTCATCATTCAGCAGCATTGCACTGTGTTCCATTCACAAGCTAACTTTGATGCTAGTCTTAAAACTGGCCATTCACCCATACCCCCTAGTGAACAAGGTAGGGTACTATGATATAGCTGTATAGTGAGAAATTGGAGATTGGGTGTAAAAGGGGAATAGAGGAAAAAGGGGAGGGAGAAGGAAGGAAGGTGAGAAAGAAAGAAAGAAAGAAAGAAAGAAAGAAAGAAAGAAAGAAAGAAAGAAAGAAAGAAAGAAAGAAAGAAAGAAAGAAAGAAAGACTTTGTTTTCCTAAATGGCTGAAGCAAGACTGTATTGGACACCACTTAAGAAAAATATACAGTTGGGATCTTGTGGTTTTCAGAAATCAGGAAAGGAAACAACCCTCACAAACAAATCATTACGAAGCCACCCAAGTGGTGTCCCAGAAGATGTTCTTGGTCTTTGGGGAAGGGATGATACAGTCACTGCTGTTCACTCTCCACCCCAACTCCACAAGACAGCCAGCAAGTGAATTTGTTATAAGCAGTGAACACTTCATATCATATCCAGCAAAACTAAAATAACCATAGGTATCTCTGCCAATGAAACCTACAATGTAAAAGCCTCAGATGGCAGCTTATAGGAAAGCACCAGATATTTCTAGAGTGTGGCTATATTGTTAAACACAAAATTAATCAAGTGACTACGGTGAGAGTTTATTCATACTGACTGACTCACAACAGTCTGTGAGCTCCTATTCTTCTGACTGGGAGTGAATACTGTAGAAGACAGAATTAAGATGAATGGTCTTCTCACAAATCTGTCTGGCACAGATGTAGTAGAGGGGCTGCTAGCTGTGTAAAGTAAATGGAGGAGGATGTATAGGTGTTGGTATTTCTGTGAGAGGGATGTAATATTTGACAGAGTGTATGTTGCAGCACAATACAAATCACTTGGTAGTCTAAAAGGATCCTCCTTACACAGATAAAGGCATACAATAAATACAGTATGTGCCTACTCTGTCCATCTGACCCATCTTTAAGTCAGTTTAGAATATAGTAATACAGCAATTCATAACCCTGATCAAAATAAGACATGCGAAATTAGCCAGCAGATAAGCGCCAATAGGTCTATTAAAGTCTGCTCGATTTTGCAGCTAGTCGCCTTACTTAGCAGCTGCACCCTCCATCCCTTCCCCTCCTTTAACCCTCCCCTTACCCTATCCCATCCCTTTTGAAACTGCTCACTGTTGTGCAGACCACCACTTCCTCTGGCAATGCGTTTCACTCGGCCACCAACCTCTCTGTAAAAAAGTGTCTTCTCATCTTCCTCCTGAACCTACCCCCCTCCAATCTCATAGCATGGCCTGTAGTATCCCTCCCTTTCTTTACTTTGAAGAGCCCTTCCATTCCAGCCCTGTCTATGCCCTTCATGTACTGGAAGGTTTCTATCATATCACCCTGTCCCGTCTCTCCTCCAGCAAGTACATGTTCAATTCCCTCAATCTGCTCTTTTATGGTAAGTCTCCCAGACCATGGATCATTTTTGTTGCCCTGCATTGCACCCCCAGTAACTTAATGTCTTTTTTAAGGTACGGGTGCCAGTACTTCATGTAGTATTCCAGGTGTGGTCTAACCAGAGATCTATACAAGGGTAGAATAACTTCCCTCCTCCTTGAGGATATACCCCTAGTAATACAACCTAGCAATTTATTTGGCTTTCATAGCAGATTTCCTACATTGAGCTGAGTTATTCATCGATCCCATTATGAGGACCCTCAGATCCTTTTCTTCCTCTGTCACTGCATGCTGAACCCACTCCCCCAGATGGTATCTCCTTTTTAGTTTTTTTGTCCCAAAATGCAGCACCTTGCACTTTTTTGCATTGAACCCCAACTGCCACATGTCTGACCAGGTCTCAGGCTTTGTCAGATCCTCTTGCAACCCCTTCCACCCTTCCAGATCATCCACCACTACCCCCATTTTGGTGTTATCTGCAAACAGACTGATCTTGCTCCTGTTACCCACCTAAATGTCCGCAATGAATATTCCAAATAACACTAGTCCCAGCACTGAGCCCTGTGGCACTCTGCTAGTCACCACCCTTGGAGATGAGATCTCCCATCCACCACCACTCTCTGCTACCTACCACTTAGCCAGTTTTCATCCATCTCACCATCTTAGTACCCACCCCTGTGCCTTCTAGCTTACTTCCTAGCCTCCCATGTGGCACAGAGTCAAATGCCTTGCTGAAGCCAGATACAGGACATCCACTGCATGGCCCCATCCAGCTGTCTAGTTACCCAGTCATAGTATTCCACCAGGTTGGTCTAATATAGGATCTGCCAGTGACAAAGCCATGCTGCCTGCTGTCCTGCATCCCATTGGCTTCAGAAGAGCCACCAGCCTCTCCTTCAGGATTGTCTCCACAAAGGATGTGAGTCTCACTGCCCTATAGTTCCCTGGTTCATCCTTGGGTCCACTCTTATGGAGGGGTACCACATGAGCATTGTTAATAAATAAAATTTTACATTCTGTTATCTATCAAACCTATTAAATTACATTATTGGTCATTAACTATATCTTTCATTTAAGGGAAAGAAGTTTTGGCAACCAAGCAATGAAACAAGTTATAGGCATAGTTCCAAAGAAAACATAGATAGGGTATTTTTCATTTAAAGAAGCAGTGCTACAAAAATGCTTTTCCAGAAAGCTACTTTCAATTACAATTAATAAAATTATTAGCCAGCCTCTCATACTTACTTCTGCTGGTACCTTCTTTGCTATACACCATGCAATTTCTTTTTTTATTTTCTCAGTCCTACTCTTTGCCAGGTCTGCCATGTGATTTCTAAGTCAAATATGGTAGCCAACTTTATTTCTTGAGAAAAAAATAAATTAAAACATTTTTATAATATCAACATTTAGGCGGGACTAGAAAAGTTTACCACCAAGAAAAGTGGAAGTGACCTAAAATATTTTATAGGGATAAAAGGTAGGATCACATTTTTTGTCCAATTTCTTTGCACTGCTGAGTTAATGTCAGTTTGTAATACCATCTTGCATGGAAACTGCATAGAATGAGTATTATGGAATAATGCAAGTTCACTGTTACAGTACTTCAGTAACATAACACTTCAGAGGAAACATGGGAGCTATTTATGTTACATTGTTGAATTCTTATCAGCACTTTAAGAATGTTACATATGGTAATTGACAATTACAATACATAATAAAATAAGAGGCATAACATGGTATTAGCAGTTATTTGTCAGAAGTACAGGTTTACAACAAATGACTAGGCAATTTAGGACCTAAAGAATAAGTGCATACTATTAGAAGTAGAGAGGATACTAGAGATGGGAGAAAGCGGGCAAAGACAGAGAAGAAGAGTTAGGGTGGAGGAAAATGAGGGTCGTGTGGAAGATTGCATAGAGATATAAGAAAAAAGGTGGTGAAAGGTGGGGGAGGCAGCTGGAGATTAAATATGTATATGACCAGTGAGGGTACAGTGGACTAAATTGCCAAATTAAGAAGCTTTAGCAAGGGGTAAGGTGACCAGAGAGGGCTTATGGAGGGGCTTATCAGGGAGGTGGAGGGAGGAGTGGTAGACTGGAGAGGAAAAAAAGGAGTGTAGCAATAGGAGATATAGAGAGCAAAAACAGGAGTAACCTGTCTTAGCCACAGGGTAATGACAGGGAAATGGGAGGGGAGCAAGTATTGGGAGTTTAGAGGGGGAAGGGAAGAGGAGTAGGAGAAGGTAAAAGATACATAGGGAGGCAAAGAATGTAGGTAGAGGGAAGAGATAGAAAGTAGGCTACGGACAATATTAGAGGAGGCATTAGAGGAGACTGTAGGTAGAAGGAAGAGACAGAAAGTAGACTAGGAATAATATTAAAGGAGGCAGAGCTGGGAGGGATGAGGAAGTTATATAAAAGAAGTTGGAAATGGGTGGAGATGGGATATAGGGTTAGAGGGGAGTGTGAAGAGAGGAAAGGAAGGAGGATATGAGACAGTTTTGAAATAGAATGCAGGTAGAACGGTTAGTCATGGAGGGGTGACAAGACTTGCAGAGGGGAGATAAGTAAGCAATAGCAGTCGCATCTACTGGAGGAGGCTACATAGGCTCATCTTTTCACCTTAAATGTGCCTAGTTTGAGTTCATTATGTAGATCTACATTCAGAGAGTTAGACCAGAGTGGTGCTCGGCACTCATAGGAGCATTGGCCTAGGGAAGTCCTATGGAAATGAACTTTTAGGGAGTGGTTGTTTGTTCCCCTTGTGCTCCTAGATTGATGAGATTGACAGAGAAGGTTTTGCACTCCTGGAGGAGTGAATCCAAGGGAGGACTTCTTCGCAAGGAGGCATACTTGTAACCAAATATGAGAGTTCAAGTTAAGCCACTTGGTTTGTGAATATAGATCACACGAGTGGATAAGCCAATGACCTCCAAGCACGAGATGACAGGCCTTATTCAGGGTTGTTTTAAGACACCTTAGGATCAATATGTTGAGAGAAGGATAGAGTACTATCTAAATGTATTCCTAAGTATTTAAAACTATACATCATTTTGAGGAGGGGGGAATTGCAGTTATTGAGAATTTTTAAATTGAAAGCCCTGTATCTGTTTTTAGGGAATGCGAAAATCATGGTTTTGGTTTTTTTGTCATTGAGAAGTAGCTTGGAGTTTAGGAACCACTTTTCAGTTTCAGAGAAATTCACCTGCATTATTGATTCTAGAGTAGTAGGGTCTTGGTGGCTAGTGTATAACACTGCATCATCAGCATACATTAATTCGCTGTCTGCCATTGCTTGAGGTAGGTGGTTTAGAAATAAACTAAAAAGCAGCAGGCCTAATATGGATCCTTGGGGCACCCCAGTAATGATGTCACGTTGATCTGAAATAGCTTCTGATATTTTTCCTTTTTGGACCCTGCCAGTAAAATAGCTTATGAACCAGGTTAGTGATTCAGAAGACAGTCCAATAGTGGATAATTGGCTCAAAGAAGTTCATGATTGGTGGTATTAAAGGCTTTGGTGAGGTCAATATATGTAGCCCTCACCAAAAAACCTTTGTCCATTGTGTTATGCATGTAACCCATGAATTCAAGTAAGGCGGTAGAAGAGCTATTTTGTTTATGGAAGCCGTGTTGCTCCAGGCATTGCAGATTATACGTCTCAAGACAGTCTATTAATTGGTCAGCCTCAACTCGTTCTAGTGCCTTTGGCTATGGTGGCAGAATAGAAATGGGACTGTAGTTTGTGACATTAGTACGATCCCCAATTTTATAAACTGGGGCTACCACAGCAGCTTTCCAGAGCCTAAGGAAGGTTCCTGTGGTGAGTGATAGATTTAGAATTTTAGTGAGTGGGGCTAGGATGATGTCTAGGGTGACAGAAACTAGTTTTTGATCTAACAGATCACTGCTGGCTCTGGACTTACCTAGAGCCTGAGAGAGGTATTTTTAGCTTCAGTTGGGGTGATTAGTTCAAAGTAGAAAGGAGGGAGGTACCCCATGCGATTTGCAGAGGGGCAAGCAGGATTGCTTACCACAGAAGGCAGAAGGAATTCAGGAGGAAGTACACTGCTGTGGTCAGTGAATACCTCATTAAAGGTATTTGCAATAAGGTGGGGGTCCTGTGAAGGGGTTCCATTTTTAATCAAGGTGGGGAGGACTTGCTCAGTTTACCTGATAGCGACTTGATGTTATCCCAAAACCTACAGCTATCACCCCATGAGTTTGTCAGCTCACAATGAAAATATTGGTTTTTGGCATTCCAAATTTCCCAGGTGAACTTGTACAGACTGCTTTGTATTTCTGAAAGTCCGCTGGGGAGTCAGACATTTTAGCTGTGTGCTACAGGTTATCCTTGTGCTTCATTAAGTCTAGTAGTGGGGGGGGGGGTGATCCAAGGGTTGCTTATGTCCCATATCCTGCACTTTGTGTGAGGGTCAAATATATTGCAAGCTGTGTTAAAACGTGATATAAAGCCTTCAAGAGCAGCTTTAATGTCAGTTGCTGAATCTAAACAACTCTAGTGCTGTTGACTTAGGTGGGCTTTAAGAGTTCCCAGTTTCCCTTTTTTTAGCACTCTGGTATGTACTACCTTGATCTTCACCTTAGGGGATTTGTTAGACCAAGTGAGAAGGATGAGAAAGTGGTCACTGATGAAATCCGGGAGAACAGTTAGGCGGGTTACTCTTTCTGGGCAGTTTGTGATCACCCAGTCAATTTGGGTACTAGTCCCTCTTCTGTAGTTTATCCATGTAGGAGAGTCTACTATTTTTGAGTGGTTAATGGAGGCTAACGCATCTTTGTAAGGACCCACATCAGGTGATGTCCAATTAATTTTAAAGTCTCCCATCATGATGAGTTCAGCTTTCTGCTGCCGGTCAGTGAGATAGTCGGTGATTACTTTAAACCCATTGGGGAGTTCATTAGGAGAGCAGTAGAAAGATACCACAGTAATTGTTTTACCATTTGAGCCAAGTAGTAGCTTCACTGCTAGCATTTGTATATTATTTCTGGTAATTATTGGAGGTAACAGTTGTGCTTTAATGTATTCTTTTATGTAGAGAACACATCCACCTCCTCTTTTACTAAGCCTGTCCAGTCTGTATGAGGTGTAACCCGATAGGTGAAAAGCCAAGTCAGGCACACTAGCGTTAAGCTAGATTTCTACTATGGAGAGTATGTAACACAGAAACATAGAAGTTGACAGCAGATAAGGACCGCAAGGCCCATCCAGTCAGCCCATTGCTTTCTCTACCTTATAAATGTGCCATCAGCCTTTGCTCTGTCAATGGCCTATCTATTCATACTCATCTGTATTGCTCCCTTATGCCTGTCCCATGCCTGTTTGAAGCCCTGCACTGTATTCATATTCACCACTTCCTGAGGTAGGCCGTTCCATGCATCCACCACCCTTTCTGTGAAAAAGAACTTCCTTACATTGCCCCTTAATCGGCCTCCCTCTAATCTCATGCTGTGTCCTCTTGTCCTGCTATTTTTCTTATATTGAAACATGCTAGACCCTTTCACCTTGTTAATGCCCTTAAGGTGTTTGAATGTTTCGATCATATCACCTCTCTCCCTCCTTTGCTCTAGGGTATACATATTGAGCTCCATTAATCTGTCCTCATATGTTTTCTGATGCAGTCCTTGCACCATTTAATCAAGGTGGAGGGGGGACTTTCTGGTGTGGCTGGTATTGTGCAGTCCAGACTTGTAGCTGACCCAATTTTGCCATAAGGCTGCAAATATAGAGGGAGGCCATAGTGAGTCCCCTTTGTCTTATGGTAGGGGTTGTGTCTGCATTAAATGGGCCAGGGTTCAGGTGTATGTTCCCAGAAAGAAAGTCTCCCATCATGATGATTTCAGCTTTCTGCTGCCGGTCAATGAAATAGTCGGTGATTAATTTAAACCCATTGAGGAGTTCATTAGGAGGGCAGTAGATAGATAACCACCGTAATTGTTTTACCGTTTGAGCTAAGTAGTAGCTTCACTGCCATCATTTGGATATTATTTCTGGTAATTATTGGAGGTAACAGTTGTGCTTCAATGTGTTCCTTTATGTAGAGAACACATCCACATCCTCTTTTACTAAGCCTGTCCAGTCTGTATGAGGTGTAACCCGATAGGTGAAAAGCCAAGTCAGGCACCCTAGGGTTAAGCCAGATTTCTACTATGAAGAGTATGTCAGGCTGGTGTTGTGCAGTGCAGACTTGTAGCTGATCCAATTTTGCCATAAGGCTGCAGATATTGAGGGAGGCCATAGTGAGTCCCCTTTGTCTAATGATAGGGGTCGTGCCCGCATTAAGTGGGCCAGGGTTCAGGTGTATGTTCCCAGAAAGAAGTAGAAGTAGCCAGTTAAATCTCATTGCCTGCAATTTTAGGTAAGCGATTTTCTGTGACTGGCTGTCCATTCTGCATTAGTTGTTTGTACCTTTAGTGTAGGTAGGAATAAAGGAGAGAATTGGTGGTGGGAGTGGATAAATGAGTGAGCGCATAACACTTCTCCTGATTGGAGGTGATGGTTTGCTGGAGTCGATTAGTGTCCCAGAGAAGGAGGTGGTATTGTAGGTTTGCCAGAGTTGATTTGTATTAAAGGAATTGTTGAGGGCTTCCAGAATATTGCTGCTTGTTGCAGCACCTGCAAGTAATAGCCATATCCATCGCAGGGTATTTTTGTGTTGAGGGGCCATTTTTAGAAGATGGTGTTTAGAAGGGGGTGGTAGTATTGTCAAGGAAGCTGTAAAATAGTTAGGTAGTTTAGAGTGGTGGAGGAGAGCTGGTAGGATCTGACTTACAGGAAGGGGCAAGATCTATGTAGTAGAAGATTGTAGCTAGGTAAAGACATGCAGCCCTCCTTTAAGAGGTGGTGAAAAAGGCACTTGTGGGAGCTGTCTTTGAGAAGGGGCAGAACCTGAAAAATAAAAATTGTAAGTAGCCAGTAGTTCGGGATGGAAGTAGAAAGGGTGGGGTTGGTAGTGTATTTAATAGAGGTCGGGGCCGGGGTGGGTAGGCATGACAAATTATAGGGAACAGAAAATTCAGCCAAGGAGCAGGCGGTATCTTAGCATATAAATTCAGCCAAGGAGCCAGCAGTTTCTTGCTTGCTAGTTTGTGTTTTCTAGACTTTAGGAGAGAGCCAATCACTGGCTAGACCTCATGAGAACTGGCCAATCAAGGTTCAGTATTCCCGAGAGGCAGCCAATAGCAGCAAGAGCTGTCCCCAAGGGTTCAGGCCAGGCTGGAAGACATGGAGGAGACGTACCTTGGCTAGGCAGGTCGGAGGTCCAGGGACGGCAGCAGAGGAGGCTGGTCCCTGCTGTGAGTTGAGCCACAGGTGGTGGAGTGACTGAGGTCATCCATTCAGGGCCACCTCAAGTCTTGGCTGGGTGGGTCAAGGTCTGGGGGACAGCGGCAGAGGAGGCCAGTCCCTGCTGTATGATGAGCCGCAGGTGGTGGAGCAGCTGGGGTTGCCCATTCATTCTTGGCAGGGCAAGTTGGTGGTCCAGGGATGGTGGCCTTACATACAGTAGTTTTGATTAAACTGTTTTTTTCTTGTTTTTGGGAGATCACTGTTTGTTTTTTGCACAGATGAAGAAAACAGGCAAGCAGGTTATAACGCTTACTCATTTTTTGTCAATTAATTGAAAGACAGGAGTGGTAGTTTGATTAGCGAGTGGCATTTAGTTCATTTAGTGTTTGTTTTCTACTCCCTTATATTCTATACTCTTGTAACCCCCTCCCTGTCCCCCCAGAATGTACCTGGAAATGAGCTACTGACAGTTTGGTGTGCCCTCCTGACATACACATTTTCAATAACAAAATAAATAAATTATTGAAGCTTCACATATTTAAAACAAGAATCTCGAAAGTCACATAAAATCTATTAAATGTACTATAACTGTGTCAGTGGATTTGTACTAACTAGCAGCTCAAGGATGGGCACTTAAGGAAAAATGACATCTGAAAGCTTAAAATGAGGTACACATCAATAGTAACTCAGGATGACTAGAGGTCTCAGCATCTGTTAACTCTGGTCATACATCTCTTGAGGCTATGAAGCATTAAGTACATCTGCAAGCATATCTAGCATATCCTAAAGGATGCACTTTAGATCCTATCAAATTAAAGAATGTTACAAGATTGCTTTGTAATGACATGGAGTATTAGCTATAAGTGAACTCTGTGAAGGCAGAACAATATGCTCACTTTGTTGTTAGTAATAGGATACGACAGCATTTGGTATTTCTACCTTATAGCAAGGCCTGTCGAGATGACTTTTAAGACTCACAGGTTGCCTGGGGAACTGGTGGCAGTATACTGTGTGTCCTCAATGTTGCTATGTTACAGTCAGAAAAAAGATTTTCAATTCTGTAGATAAACAGGCAGATACACATGCAAATTATAACTTTTTGGATTTTTACCATATTTTAAGGCTTTATATTAACAACTGTACTAAGAGAAACCATAAGACATTCTCATTATCCTCCTCAGAACTCTTCTGTAAAGTAAGGACACTGAAAGATAAGAAGGTGCATCTTAATTATATGTAAGGTTTGCTAGATGCATTAGTCAAAAGCAACAATGCAGTAACGTAGCAACCAGCATGATGACACCATCACCATGTCCATTGCTAGTGTGCCATTTCTCTTTACTGTAGATTAATTGTCAGATCCCAGCAATGTAAGCATTGGTAATTAATAAGTAAAATCACTCCGTTGAGTTCCTGGGTGTTGGCAGGTAAAAGGGTTTATTCTTATTGAGAGATCTCCTCCCTAATATTAGCACCCACTCCCTCTAGTGGAAAGACCTTTGCAGGCCACATTAAGATGTTGAGCCACTGTTCAAACCTAAACTCCAAGGCCTAGATATTCAGACTGTGCCAGGCAGTGGTGCAAGCCTGGGCACAGCACAATGGGGATGCATGGAGGCCAGGACCAGGTAATATTCAAAGGTGCTGCGCCATGGCGCAGCACCATTGAATATGGCATGCACTGCTCATGGCGCAGTGGCACTGTGCTGGCACAAGCCACAGATAGGGAGCACAGGGATGTGCCAGTGCAAGTGCAGTTGCACTAGGCACATCACCTGCGATATTCAGCAGGGGGCATGCAAATGAGGCCATAATATATGCAAGGCACAAATAGGGCCATTTGCATGTCATTATGGCCCATTTGCATGCCTTGCGAAGAGCAGCCCGGCAACTTGCGCCTGGCGCCCTGCATAGCATGACATGTGCAGTGGGAATCCCGGGGCATCCCCCGTCTCATAGCCGTGATCGCGGTAGAGTCACAACATAACAGCCCCTGGTGTATGTAAAAGAAGACCACCCCTGGTGATCAAGTCCCACTCCCACCCAGTTCCCCGATTCCCTGATAATTGTAAAGACTGACTGTCCCTGATGGTCAATGTCCCCCACCTGTCGCCGCAATCACGGGTACAACTCCATCAAAAATATCCCATGTGATCCAGTAGCACCTCCACCTCCCACCCACACAGAACCCTGCCCACCCCACTCCGTCGCCCGGCGGGTGACAGCAACCACCTGCATACTGCCGGGCGCCCTCCAATGTGAGGTACAGTATGGGCTACAAGCCAGTGTGGACCACTGACATAAGGTATGTACTAGACAGTCCCAAATATTCATTCACCTATTTGGGATTGTCTAGTACAGTATAGCCCTGCAAGCCCATTGGTCCATTAGGGACCAATGGGCTTATAGCCCATACTGTATCTGTCATTTGGCGCAATGATGCAGGCGGGTTGCTGCCACCCACTGATGATGGGGAGTTGGTGGGTAAGGGTTTTGTGTGGATGGGAGGTGGAGTGCCACTGTATGACCAGGGATATTTTGCATGGAGATGTACCACTATCATGTGATGAGCAGTGGGGACCACTAGAACACCTGGATGGTCGCCCTTACAATTATCAGGGATCTGGAATTGGGTGGAGGGGACCACTTGACCACCAGGGAAGGTCTTTTACATACCTCGGGAATCGAGAGAGAGGGGACCACTAGACCTCCAGGGTGCTGTGTGTGTGCTTTAGGATGGTGTTCTGGTGGTGGGTGGCCACCACAGCTGGTGGCTGCTGTGTTGTGCCCTGCAATACAGCAGCCTGCCTATGGGTGGCCGGGATTTGTTTCTACTCCTCATAGGCTGAACTCTGAGCCCTCCTATGTGGCACACTGAAGGGTTGTGCCATCATATGCGCCGCACATCTCGGGCTGAATATCTGGATGTGCCGCATATGCATGAGCACCCCCACTGCATCTGCGCTGCATACAATTACATTGTGCCCTGGTGCATCGGGATATGTGGTGCACTTGGCAGCCCTTTCAATATCCCACTGGGGCACAATGTGGGGTTGCGCCAGCGCAACTCTTTTGCGTCAGGCACAACCCCTTTGAATATCCAGGCCCAAGTCTTACCAACAAAGGGTGATTTACATTCTACTGCACATAACATAATATGTGGATACACTCTTATTACAGTATACTTTACATTAACTCTGTGCAGTATTTCTTCTCCTATTATTTTTTGTCAATCCCCCACCATGTTCTACCATTGGCAGTGGGCGGCTTCTCCATTACTTATTCAGGAAATCTTATGCATGAAAACAGGATCTCTGTTTCTTGAAAATGTGTCCTTTCCTATTGCTTATTCCTTACATTATGTTATAATACTCTGCTTTTTATATCACAGTTAATCCCATGGCAACAGACTATGATATCACAACAGAGGATTATTACTTCAAGGGGAAACCAGCTTTAGAGACTTGTGGACTCTAGGGGATAGTGATAGAATTGTGTGCAGATTTTCTCTTTAATTAATAAGGAGGATGACAAATCTATAAAATACACAGCATATGGAACAGAAGTTCAACTGTATCAAAATAGTATGCTTCTCAATGTTTTCAAAGATGCATCAGAAGCAATTTAAGTAATGTTTATTATCAAAGAGTCTGAAAATTGTTTATGCCTAAAGTGTATGATGTTTCTCTATCTTATGTACTTACTGTATCAAATTGTTGAAGATTTCTACTTGTTAATGTTACTACTGTTTGTACCACTGTTGGTACTATGTTTAATGTCCATCTACTATGTTTAATGTCTATCATTTATGGAATGCTTAGATTCCCCAGGTCGCCACTGAAAAAGGAACTGTCTTGTCTCAGTGGGCCTGCCCGGTCATCAAATGCAAATAAATAAATAAATAAATTTAATCTTATCTGTGTTGATGGTGGGTGGGTGAGTTTGCTTTTCCTTGCTAGAGACAAAAAGATTTTGTTGAATGCTTTAAGTCATGTGTCCTTCTTTCTTTCTATGGTTTGACAGTCTTTGGGAAGCCAGTGAAGACAATGTTTTATTATGCTGGTAAGTTAATTTTCACAGTCCCAAAAAGCAAAACAAAACAAAACAAAACAAAAAAAACTGTGATATACTATACATCAACAAATAGGGGTGTTACTCAGTTTTACATAGTGTTCTGATATTTGTCACTAGCACAAATTATATTTTAAAATGTCTATTCATTGTTCATCTTGGTTATTGTTCTTTTTTTCAGAAGGCCCATGCTCCGAGTACCTAATCCAAAAGATACTCTCTAACCCTAATATTTGATTACCACCTTTTAAAATTCATTATATTGGTGGCAGAGACCTCTTTTTGTCTTTTAGGTCCTGTCCACACTGGGACATTTAAACTATGTTAGCTCTGTTAAAATGGTCTAAAAGGCTCGTGTTCAGATTGCAGCATGGTAAAACTGTGCTACAATCTGTGTCCCAAAACTGTGTTCAAACCCTGTTTGAAAGTAGGTTTCAGCATGGTTTTATTTATTTATTTATTTAGCTTTTGTTAACCAGGTTAGTACACTAGACAAAACATATGCCTATTTTTAGGTATGACCCGGGAGAGTACAGGAAATTAAAAGAACATACAGAGTACAAGTTGAAGCAAGTAAAACAGATACACTGAAGTCAAGAGAAGCATAGCACACATAGTAGGATAGCTGAGGTTATAACAGCAGACACTGTCAAATGTAAAAAAGTAAAGAGTTTCTAAAGCAATATTCCTAGCAATATATACAGATATATACAGGATTGACACACTTTACACAGGGCCACACCCAAGCGGGCAGGCAACAACAGCAAGGCCGGAGCCAGAAGTACAGGAGATGATGTGCTCAAGTACAGTGCAGGGACCAGGGTACTCAGAGAGGTCTGCGACACTCACATACTGCCCATTTTAGCCCAACACATTTGCCTCGTGAATGGCATTAACTTTTTTTATTGAGGTTTCACATTTACAGAGAGGATACTACATCAATTATCACAGTGAAGCATAAAAAATAGAAACACAGATGACTGAGTACAGAAAAAGACTATGTCCTATATTCAGGAACATATTCCTCCAGCTTTAACACCTCTTTATTTTGCCTTCTCTAACCCAATTCAGCAATGTTCCATAGAAGAATACGGGAGATTATTGAATCAGGTTAGTTAAGGCAGAGTAAAGTAGTATTACCACTATAGGTAATGATCAAAATTATAGCCCTATGAATCCATCGGGTCGGCCTTAATGTCCTATATTGAAGTTGCTTTGCCTTTTCAGAGTTCTTCCCACCCCTTGCCTCCCTCTCATTCTTAATTACCCCCTTAAAGATGTCCCACTGTGTTTTAAACACTGTTATAGTGTCAGCATTGATCACATTGCCAATTAGACTGTTCCACCTGTCCAATTCCTGCTCCATGGATTCAATTTTCCAGATGTCCTTTTGAATTTCTCTCCTTTCGGCAGGAGTTTGTGATCTTGGTGCTTGTACTGTTTCTCAACTCCTCAAGCACCACTGAGGAGCATTGTAAGGGTTAAGGCAGGATTCTGCTTCACCTCACAACCTACCCCTTCCAGCCTATCACCTGCTTGCCACATTATTTTTTTATTTTTATTTTAGTCTTTGGTAACCAGGTAAGGCCACTAGGTACAAGTGCCTGTTTTCAGGGGTGACCTGGGAGCACTGGGTGGTTAAGTGACTTGCTTAGAGTCACACAGTATGCAAGTGGAGGTTGTGAGAATCAAACCCATTAGGAGCCCTCCAGCAGACAGACCATCAGTGTTGCCTCTCAGCCAATTGGATTCCTGTGTGGGTAGAACCTCAGGAGTCTTCCAGTTTTCAAAGGCAAAAATGGAACACTGAAACCATTTTCCGCACTCCAAATGCCACTGAGGACCATCATAGGGGTTAAGATGAGCTTCTGCTCCACCTCACAGCCCACCCCTTCCAGCTAAGCTCCTGCCTGCTGCACTAGGAGACTGTGCACTAGGACAGAAGTTTGACATCTATATCAGATGAGTTAAATTAGTAATTTGTACAGTACAGGTCTTTATGAGGATGGGGTTCAGAGGGAAGGCAGTCAGTTGTGGTGGCTGTGGGGCGTAGTTCTCTAGGGATATGCTCTGGAACAGGTGACACCACCCCATATACTTGACATTGGTGGAGCTCCATACTCAGCTGGTAACAGTAAAGATAGAAATATCTCAGCTGCATTATCAGCTGGACTATTTACTGAAAAACAGGGAGGCAAAGAGGGCAGTTAGGGAACCAAAAGCACACATGGATCTGCTTATTGCGGAGGAGATCAAGAGCAGTTAAAACAATTCTTCAGACATTTTAGGGGAAAAAGAAAGAAAAGAGGCTAAACTGTAAGGCTAGCTGAGGGGGGCAGGGTGATAGAGGAGGATGGGCAAAAGGGCACCATCCTCAAAGAATACTTTTGCTCAGTTTTCAGCAAGGCTTTTGATTCAGTGCTCCACAGATTCTTGCTGAAGAAGATGGAGGATCTGGGAGTGGTTAAAGTCATAGTAAATTGGCTAGGTAACTGGCTAAAGGGGAAGCAGCAGAGGGTTGTGGTCAACAGGGTTAAACCAGAAGACAGGAAGGTAAAGAGTGGGGTACTATAGGGATCTGTCCTGGGTCCAGTCCTTTTCAACATGTTCATCAGCGACATTGGTGAGAGAATCTAGGGCAGGTTCTGTCTCTTCGCAGGTGACACTGAACTCTGTGGAAGGGTGGATAGTGACAAGGGAATCAAGGAAATGCAAAGAGACTTACAAGAGCTAGAGGGGTGGTCTAGGGTTTGGCAGTTGAAATTCAATGCTACAAAATGTAAGGTGATGCACCTAAGGAATAAGAACCCCAAGACAGAGTACTGGATGGGGGGGTGAGACTTAGTACTATAGCTGCTGAATAAGACCTTACAGTTATCATCAGTAACACTCTAAAGCAATTGAGTCAGTGCAATAAGGCATACAGCAAGACAAGCAGGATGTATCGGTAGGGTTACAGATAGCAGGAAAGGAGAGGTAATACTTCCTAAATATAGATCATTGATGAGGCCACACCCTGGGTGGACACTCAGGAGGGTGTGGAGAAAATACACAGGGATCTTGGGAAACCTGAGGAGTGGTTCAAGACATGGCAGTTGGGATTCGGTGCCAAACTGCAAAATCATGCACCATAGCAACCCTGGTGCTAAGCACAGGAAGGGTGGAGGCACTGACAGTCATTAAACAGGAAAGGGGCCTTGTGGTTATTATATCAGTGGACCTCAAGGTGGCAGCACAGTGTGACAAGGCTGTGGATAGGGCTACTGTGGGTATCTCAAGCAGAAGTGAGGTGGTGCTGCCATTATGTCACTCTCTTGTATGTACCTACCTGGAGTACTATGTCCAGTTTTGGTGATAGCACCACAGAAGAAACATAGACAGGGTGGAGGCTCTCCAGAGGAGGGCAACAAAAAATGTGAAGGTTTGTATGATTAGCTCTATGAGGAGAGGCTGAGGGATCTCAACATGTACACCCTGGGAGAGAGAAGAGAGGGGTGACATGATTGAGATCTACAAGTACCTCCCAGAGGTGAACAAAGTGTAGGTTGGGAGTCTCCTTCAAATGAGAATGATCTCCAGGACCAGTGGGCATGCAATGAAACTGGAGTGGGGGACTTCAGGAGAGATATGAGGAAATATTGCTTCACCAAAAGAGTGGTAGACAACTGGAACAGACTGCCAACAGAAGTAGTGGAGGCTGAAACAGTGGGGGCTTCAAGCATGCATGAAATAAACAAAGGGATATATTAGAAAAGAGGCAGGGAGCGGAAGGGTTGCCAGAGATCAGATAAAGTCTGTGGAGGTGGAATATGTAGGGAACACTTGGGCAGACTGGGTGGGCCTAGTGATCTTATTCAGCTGATAAATTCTATGTTTCTGTGGTATCAGCCCCATGGCAGCCCCCTGTAGCAGTACACTAGTAGTAGTAATAATAGCAGTAGTAAACTATGTTTATTGCAGAATACAGCCAGTATCCTCTGATAGTATACATTAGTGTTCCTCCCCCAGCATCAGTGAACTTTCCATTTAGGACAACTGTCTGATTCCTATCTGTCAACCAGTTCACAGCCCACCTGGTATGCCGCCCCTATTTCTAAAAGTCTCTTAACTCTTTTACTAGCCTCCTAAAGCCACTGGAATAAAGGCCTTTCTCAAGTCCAAGTACAAGACATATATACAAGATGCATGCAGAACTAATCAATTAACACCAACAATTTTTGTGAAATTAGTAGCCATCCTGGCTGCGATAAGCGGAGTTGCAGCATACAGTACAGTATCATGACTATTTTAAACTAGAGACAGGCCACTGTATAGGGAACTAAATGGGGTTTGGCATATTCCCTTCCAAAGGGCCCATAGGAAGCAGTGGTGGTAGAGCATGCCGAAAAGTAGGGGGTCAGAACTGTATAGGCCAGGGGATGGGTCAATGCAACACCTCAGCCGAGGGCAATATAAAAATAATTACCTTCTTAAATATACTTCTGTTACTCTACCTGATTTATTATGATCCAGATTATCTACACATTAACATGAATAATCTATAGTTAAATCAAATAAATGTATAGACTATTTGTGATCACAGCAGAACAGGGTGAGGACTTGCCATTTTTGGACAGTTTTCGTAGCGGGCCAGTACCTTTCTTCAGCAGAGTAGAGACATAGAGTGTACATTAGCATCAGTGACCCCGGAAGCCACTTGGCATCAGTTAAACTCTATTAGAACCCAATACACAGAGCTAGTAAATGAAAAAGCTGAGGTGGCTATTTTTCGCACCCAAGTGAGATATATAGAACACAAGGAGAAAGCTGGTAAATTATTGGCCTTATGGCTTTGGCAGCTGGGGTCCAGCAGGTTGATTCGAGGTATCAGAAGAACAGAGAGCCCTACCCTTATCACTACTGCAAGGGACATAGCTGAGGTCTTTAGAGACTTTTATTAAAATTTGTATAATGCTACTTCGGAGGTGGATGATAGTGACAAGGTCCTTGATGACTTTTTGGGTTCCTTACAATTACTTCCACTTACTCAAGCTCAACAGGCACACGTCGATGGTCCCCATCCGGGCCAAAGAAGTCACAGCGGCAATAAGTGCATTAAAATTAGACAAAGCTCCTGGCCCAGACAACTTTCTTTCTAATTTTTTATAAAACTTTCTGTCGCAAACTGACCCCACATCTTACTAATTTTTTAACAGCATATATGAAGACAGACTCATCGATGTCTCCCTATTGGAGGCAAGAATTTCTGTGATTCCAAAACCTGGCAAAGATGATAACTTGGTCAGCAGTTATTCCCCTATCTGACTTATTAATGTAGATATAAAGATTGTTGCTAAGATACTAGCTCATAGACTGGAGGCGGTATGGCAGGTCTTGATTGGCCCAGGAGCAGGTGGGCTTCATGTATGGTCGACTGTCTAGCAATCATTTGCAGAAGGTACTCATCTTATCTCTGCATCTGGGGACATGGAGCCATCTGCAGCCTTGGTTTCCCTGGACACAGAGAAGGCTTTTGTTCAGGTGGCCTGGGACTACTTGTTTGTGGTTCTGAGGAATTCAGTCTCCTGAACTCCTTTATCAAGTGGATTAAGGTGCTTTACCAGTTGCCTGCAGCTCGTATCTTTTGCAAGGGTTCTATCAAACTCTATTAAACTGGCTGGCCCGGTGTCGCTGAGGGCTGAGGCGCTGGACTCCTTACCTAGCGGCACACCGGTGACCTGGGTTCGGGAACAAGCCCGGGCCATCGGAGGTCAGCATGGGGGGAGGGCGGATCTGGATGGAGCTGCTGACAGGCAAGCTGTCCTCTCCAGGGAGGTGTAAGGGCTTCCTCTGGATGATGGCTGCCACCTGGTGGAGGCTGGGGACAGCACAGGCAGGAAGAGCCAGGTGCTAGGTCTGGGGTGGGTGGAAAGGGGCCATTACCAGGGCCATGGGACTAAAGTGTGCCTCCACATGCATGCGTACCCACTCCTGGGGCCCCTGGGCATAAATGAAGGTAGAAAATCGCCGGTGGCAGGATGGCGACCGACTCCCCATAGGCTCCGCTCCCAGGCTGGGCATAAGGTAAGCCCCAGTAATTCTGGGTGACGGGGCTGGGGGTGTCGGTCAGATAGGGGCTGTCCTGGGGGCACAAAAAGTGTAAATGATAAAAAAAACTCAAACTGTCTAGAGGCACCTGCCAGGGCTGCCCATTATCCTTCTTGCTTTTTAATCTTTAATCTTTTCTAGAACCACTTTCCCTCAAACTTAAAAAATGAAAATGCTATTAAAGGCATAACTATTGGTAGCCGGGAATATAAAATAACTTTGTATTCGTAGAACATTCTCCCACACATTCCAGAATCCCATGTCTCTATCCCCACCCCTATTGAGGAGATTGTAGAATTCAGTCATTTCAAAGTTAAACATTTATAAAACTTGTGTCTTCCCCTTAACTAATACAGTGGATAAGGCAGCTGCTGTGGCCCTCAGCCTCCAATGGGAAGCTAAGGGCAGAATTCACAAAGAAGATGCTCTCGGTGCATCTCAACTGCCCCAGCACAGTGGAGATGCACTGAGCGCATACTGTGGTATTCACAGAGGATGCGCAGGGGAATTCCCCCAGTGCATCCCCTCTCTGAATACCACAGCTGTGCCCTGCCCAGGCTGCACCGGTGCATCCCCCACAATGGGCTGGGAATCCAATGGGGCAGTGCATTTCACGATGAGTTGTGCCCAAAACTGCTGTTCAGAACCAACAACATGCAAATGCACCCATTAGACATGCAAGGGGCAATGGGGCCATTTGCATGTCGTTATGGCCCCATTTGCATTGCTTTTGCAGGGATGCACCCAGATAAATGCACCTGGCTCCTTGGAAGGGCTGTGTGCCTCCAACACCAAACACAGACGCCCTGATTGTCTAGCAGCACCTCCACCCGTCCACAGTCCTGTACCTATTGTATAGTGCCTCACAACTCCCTGGTAGTCTAGTGTCTCCCCCCATGCCCATATCCCCATTATATCAAACACCCAGCTGAACCCCTGATAGTGATGTGGACCCCCCGCTCTAACCCTGAGCAATCATCTGTAGAATGTAACTATCTCTGATGGTTCAGTGCACTCTCAACCACTCAGGCATGCCTCCATACTCTGCACTCCCCTCCATCCCAGGTGATGCCAAACGTCAGCAGGCAGCACATCCCACTGGTTAACCACCACAGCTGCCCACTGACTGTGCTGTCAGTGAATGACAGTGTACAGTATGCCTGTAAGCCCACTGGTAGCCCCTGTCGACCAATGGACTTGCAGCGTGTACTGAATGCTTTCATTCACAACATTGTGACTGACCCAACAGTCACACAGTTGTGAATGAAAGATACAGTACACACTGCAAGCCTATTGGTTGACAGGGGCTACCAATGGGCTTACAGGCGTACTGCACACTGTCATTCACTGACAGCACAGCCAGAGGGGAAGCCGTGGTGGTTAGCGGGTGGGATGTGTTGCCCTCCGATGTTCTGCATCACCTGGGATGGGGGTGCAGGGTGTGGAGGGAGTGCCTGAGTGGGGGGGGGTCCACTGGACCACCAGGGAGATGTTGGACATTCTACAGAAGATGCACTTGGGTCAGGGCAGTGAGGGGGGTCCACATCACTGCCAGGGGTTCAGCTGGGTATCTGGTATGAATGGAGATATGGGGGGCATGCAGGGGACACTAGACTACCAGGGTGGTGTGGGGCACTGTATGATAGGTATGGGGTTGAGGGCAGGGGTGGGTCCACTGGATTACTAGGGATGCTTGGGTGCATTGTATCTCTACAGGGATATGGGTGGGGGGGGCACTGGACTGTCAGGGTGTGCAGGCTGCTGTGCTGCTGTCTGCAGTATGGCAGCCTGCCTGTGAGTGGCCACCCACTTAAGTCTAGTATTTCTTGACTTATTTTTTGGCAGCGTATCCCAGGGTCATACCCTGGGGATGTGCCACCGAATTGGGCTGTGAATGGGGCTATGCCTGGTATGCATGGGCACGCCTCCTTCACAGCCCCTCCAGATGCACTGCATATCATTACTGGCATTGTGTGGCTCATCTGTGATGCACTGGCACATCAGGGTAGTAACGGCGCATTGGACCCATTCCAGAATTGCCTTTCCGTGCATGTCAGGGATGTGCCAGCACATCTCGGATGTACTGGGCACATCCCTTTTGTGAATCCTGCCCAAAGTGTTTAACTTATTTGGGTATTAAAATAATCAGGCAATGACCCCGCCTTCCTCACCACAACCTTGACCACCTGATCAAGCAGATTGATCAAGACTTATCCCACTGATCCTCTCTCCCTTTTACGTTGTAAGTCCACATTAATGTTGCTAAAATGAATGTGCTTCCTCATATTCTGTACCCACTCAGCATGATTAATCCACTTTTGCCCTTGAAATGGTTCTTAGCACTACATAAAATGATTGCCCAGTTTTTATGGAAGGCAAGGGGGCCAGATGTCAGGTTAAAATGTTAACAGAGCCGAAGCAGTGGTGAGGTCTAAGATTACCTAATTTTTTGTACTATTGTTTTGCTCTTCATAGCAGCAAGTACTTCTTATGGCACTCCGATAGTGTTCAGACTCTTAGTAGTAACTATGTACCACAATGGTTATTGACAGAAGAGGATTTAGCTCGAGACTGTGGCATTTCAGCTACACTCTTTATTATATACTGCACTGTCACATGTGCATTGTCAGCTTTGGAACACCTCACTGATGTGGTTTGTGCAAGCTCATGGGCAGATGTGTGGATCCGTGGGGCTTTCCTTGCAGAAGGACCTGTCTCAGTTACTGTTTTTCAATCCCCATTTTAAAACTGGTGGTAAGGTCCTTGATTTGAGTTATTGGCAACAGGTAAATATCCCCTCTCTTGCCCATCTAATTTTAAATAAGTCTTTCATACACTTTTATTATTTTATGGATCTAACAGGAGTAACTCTCCCTGTTTCATTTTTAAATTCTTTCAATTGAGACATTGCGTTTTGTCCTTCCAAGGCCCACCCCCCTGGTCTCAGCTTAGTGGGGAAACTATGTATAAATTAGCGTTACGTAGTTGTCAGCCTCATTCTATTTCTTGTTTATATCATTTGTACTGCCCCAGAGTTGGGGCACCACAGTAAAGCAATAAAGCTTAGGGGTAACAGGTGCCCAGTGTGCCTGCTGTAGGTGTGGGCTGCAGGGTACAGTCAAAAGGGGCCCCTTATTAGTAAAGTTTCCCCTCCCTGAAAGTGGGAAATGCTGTAAATAATAAAAAAAGTGCCCTGTGCACTTAAAATATGTCAAAAGATAGATTTTATGCAGCTGTAGTAACAATGGCCTGGATGGAATGCTGTGCTGAGCTGGTCATGCACAGCGTTCCACTCCAGCCATTCTAGAATTAGAGGGAGTTTAAGTTTTAAAATATTATTCACTTGGGGGCAGTTCCTGGGCAGCTGTTGAGGAGAGAGGACGCAGCAAGTCAAGGGGACAGATAAAGGGCTTACCTTGGGCTGAAGCCATCCCACAGGACTTGCCTGCATGCCTGCTCTGCCTCCGGTGCCCGAAAATCCTCCTTGTTGCTGTGTGGTGTGGTCAGTGGTGCCATCGGGGCTCTACAAAGAAAGTAAATTGCTGTTGTGCTCGCGTTTCGACTGTGAGCCCCGTCGTTTTCTTATTTTGCCCCTTATTTAATTTTAAAAGTGAATTTCGGTCCCCTGTTAACGGCTGTTCCCAGAGCCACATTGCCATCCGGTCTGTCAACCATCTGAGGCCCCCTGTCACCCGCCGCATTGCCTGCAACGCTCCCTCCCTCCCACTGCCAGCACCTCCCATCTCTCATTCATCCCCGATCTATCCAGCAACCAGCAGAGTAGTGAGTCGGCAGCAGTACGCAGCATCAGCTGACTGCACACCTGAAAGACTGTGCTGTATTTTTATTTATGTAATAGCGCAGTAGGTGCAGAAGGAAGAGGCTAAGCACTGCAGGGCAGTCGGGCCAGAAGGACCCTGAATTGAGTATTCAGGAGGGGTAGGGGTAGCGACGCCCACAAGGAGGAGACAGGAAAGTAAGGCCAAGCAAAGGCTTGTTGAATATTTATTAGAGGGGCGGGATTAAGGGCAGCGACCTAGATCAGAAGGGACAGCAGGCTCTCAGAGAGCTACAGAATTAAAAGGGGCAATGCCAAGCCCAATCTTAAAAGGGGCCCTGCCACAGAAACAAAGGGGCTACTAGGCCCAAAGTAAAGAGGGCACCAGGCCCAGGTTTAAAGAGGGCACAAGGCCCATGATGTTGGGAGGGCTACTAGGCCCACAATATGAATTAGGGCTACCATGCCCACGATATGAATTAGGGTTACCAGGCCCATGGTATTAGGAAGGGAATCCAGGCCCAGTTTAAACAGAGAGCACCAGGCCCACATTTCAGAGGGCACAAGGCCCAGTCAAGTAAAGAGCAGCCAGGCCCTGGGTAGTAAAGGGTACCAGGCCCAGTCAAGTAAAGGGCAGCCAGGCCCCGGGTAGTAACTGGCACCAGGCCCAGTAAAGTTAGGGCAGCATCAGGCCCTGATTCAATCTTTAGTCTCCATCAACTCTTCACCATAGCAATCTTCAGCCTACATCGACTCTTCACTATAGCAATCTTCAGCCTCCATCAACTCTTCACCATAGCAATCTTCAGCCAGCAGAAGCCTTCAGCAACTTCTTGTCCTTTCATCCACTGTAGTCGAAATCGGCATCCTTTGTGTAGTCGCAGCCATTGGTTCCTGATCAGCTTGGAAGAAAAGACGACTGAGAAGTGCCTTGTCCATCCCTCCCAGACGCCTGCCGGTAGACGAGTCCATCGTAGCCAAGTGTGATCGTGTCCGCCGTTTCTTATTTTGTTCTTCATCTTTGTGGAATCCTGATATTCACCTTCTACTCCTTCTTGCTTGTGTCATCCTGCATCACCAGTATAATCCTCAGGGTAGCAGCTCGAGCTTGGTGGTCCTTCAAGCGAATCTGTTGCCAAAAGCAGCTCAGCAGTTCTTCCTTGTTCATCCTTGGAAATTCTCCTAGTGGATTCTTCACCAAGTCTGGTGTTCATTTGGCAGCACTAGTCGAGGGTAGGTGCCAGGAAAACCCACAGCTGTTCTTCAACATCCTTGGCAACACTGATCGAGGGTCGGTGCCGAGGAGAAAGCAGCACATTCCTTCCACAGTGGCAATCCTGCAGGTGGATTCCTTGCCACATTTTAGTTCTTCATCCTTGGCAGCCCAGTTCAAGGGTTTTTATGCCAAGAAAGAGCATTCCTCAGGTTAGTCAGTTCATGCTTTTGTATTCCAGCAACCCTGGAGAGTGGGTTGGCCGACGCTTATGGTCTGTTTACCAATCTCTCCATTCCCTATTTGCAACCTCTCATAGGTTTCCTGCTGAGCTTGGCACCAAGCAAGGGTTCCCCTTTCTTTTCACCCCTATTCTTCAATTGTGCATGAAAATGACGGACATCTACATCTAATGGACTTTTGAGACTGTGAGAGTATTTGCTGGTTGTATATTGAATGTTTGGCACATGGTATGATAAAGTAATAAGGCTCTCTTGATGCATAGACCTTTGGGCAGGGTATTGTAAGAGGGATAAGAATATTATAGAGTGGTCTTAAGCCAAGGTGAATACTGTAGAGTGGCCTTAGGCCGATGTACAAATAGAGTGATTAGAGTGGTAATTGTTAGTTACTGTCTATAAGTAAGAGTTATTCCCCGACTTTCTCTTGTGACCATGTCTACCTTTCCCTGGTGCAACAATTGTGCATGAAGACAACGGACATCTACATCTAATGGACTTTTGAGACTGTGAAACCATTTGCTGGTTGTATGTTAAATGCTTGTCACGTGGTATGATAAAGTAATAAGTTGTACTCTTGATGCATAGACCTCTGGGCAGGGTTTTGTAAGAGGGATAAGAATATTACAGAGTGGCCTTAAGCCGAGGTGAATACTGTAGAGTGGCCTTAGGCCGACATATATATAGAGTGATAACAGAGTTGAGTGATTAGAGTGGTAATTGTTAGTTACTGTCTATCAGTAAGAGTTATTCCCTGACTTTCCCTTGTGACCGTGTCTACCTTTCCCTGGTGTAAATAAAAGTCTGTTGGGCATCAAACCTCAGATTGTCTCCTGCCTCTCCTTAAAGGGTGTTTTCTGGCACCCAACTTGATTCAGACCACAGGGTTGTCTCTCCAGTCCACCTGCTTGAGGCAACACTGGGTGTGCAGCTGGGACAGGCAATCTTCTAGGATAGCACCCCAGTTGATAAGATCACCACACTGTAATAAAAAAAATTTTGGCATAGTCAGCAGGATTTAAATTTGAGGAGTCTAAAGCTGGAGCTTTTGAAATAACGATGCAAGCAGTACCCAGGTGTGGTAGTGCAATGTCCGGAGGGGATAACACAGCTATTGGCAATGAAGATATAGGGATCGGGATGGAAGACAGAGAAAATATACCTCCCTCACCCCTCACGATGCCATATTACTTCAGGGCACCATGGCTTCCCCAGTTCATGGGAGAGAAGGACAGAAATGGTGTGAGCAGTTTAGAGGAGTTCAGATCCAAGATGCAAGCAATGTTCCAACAGTATCAGGTCCTGGAAAGACAGAAGGTGGAGATACTAATCAGACATTTAAAAGGGGCTGCCCACAGAGAGGTACAATCATGGCCTGCATGTGTGAAAGACCACAGCTGACCAAATTTTGCAGAGGCTGCAACAACTTTTTTGATACCTGTACTGTGTCTAGTCTCAAAATGAAATTTTTCTCTAGAACGCAAGGGCCTCAGGAGACCCTTTGGGAGTATGCTGTAAGCCTCCAGGAGTTGCTGAGAGCAATTGAAAGAGTGTACACCCAAGAGATCATGGATCCAGATCAGGTACTAACAGAGAAATTGGTGGAAGGGGCGTACGGTGAAGCTCTCAAAAGGGAATTGAGAATGTTACAGCTCCAAGAGCCAGATGCGGACTTCCTCACTTTCAAGGAAAAAGCCATAAAGGTGCTAGGATCAAGTTGAGCGGGAGAGGATGTGGTGACCTACCCACAGATGGTGACGCCTCTGAGCGCACCATGCCCGGGGTATCCGATAGAGAGATCGGCACGTGAAGGCCTGTGGTGCAGGCAGCCAGCAAGTGAGGAAATGGTAGACAAAGAGTGGATGTACAGTCGAGAGTCCACCGGTGAGCACCCAGAATATCTCCCAGATACCGGACCTTTGTGCGGGCAAATGGCACAGGCACCGATCCATCCCATGGCTAATGCCTCTCATCAGAATTCAGATTTGTTGGAGCAAATAGCTACCTTGACAAGAGCTATGACAGAAGTGTGTCAGGTGGTCAAGGGGCTCAAAGAAGGCTGGAAAAGAGAAACTTCCCAGATGCAGGATGAACAAGAAAGATGGCTGGATGAACTCCAGTACAGAAGAAGAGGAAAAGGAAGGCATCCTATGGATCAATTTGATGGTCGGGGCAGGCCTATATGCCATAAATGTGGAGTCAGTGGTCATATTGCAAGGCAGTGCCAGCAGCCTCCAGAACCTGTGGTTTCTTTAAACAGGGAATCTTTAGGGACGGGTACCAGTCCTCGGAGAGTGTTCAATCAGGTCCAAACTCAGTAATGAAACTATCAAATTTCATTAGAAGGAGCCCAGCTGTTCCAGTGTTGGTGGATGGAATTGAGTTAATGGCCCTGTTAGACACCGGATCTCAAGTCACAACCATGCAGGGGCAGTATTTTCACCGATATTGGAAGATGGAAGATCTTCAGCCACCGCCTAAGTCATGGATAACATTAATTGCCAGTAACGAAGCTGAAGTGCCTTACTTATGATACTTAGAAGCAAGCATCACCTGGGGAAGAATGTGCAAGTAGATCAAAGCATCATTATCAGCGAGGCAGAAAGTGATAGCATACCACCCCTTATCCTCGGAATGAATTTCATTCAGCACTGCCTAGAAGACCTAGTACAGGTTTTATGAACGCAAGTGACGAGGTCTCCATGTGTAGAGAAGAGAGCTTTGCAACAAACCATACACCTGCTCCAGTGTCACCAACGGTTCGCCAGTAGCTCTGGCGAAATTGGGAAAGTTAGAGTTTCCGACGCCCGGCCTGTCATTCTGACGTCAGGTACCGAGACTACCCTATGGTGTAAGGCCAAAGTAGGACCTCAGGGCCAAGATTATGATGCCTTGGTTGAGCCATACCCGATCAAAAAGAAAGAGCCCATATTGGTGGCTAGAAGTGTGGCTACGGTTATCAACGGAAGGATCCCGGTGCGAGTCATAAACTATGGGAAGCACGACGTACGACTCCATAGAAACCAGCCTGTAGCTCAGCTGCATACTGTATTGTTGCAAGATATTGTGGAACCAGAGAATGAAGTTCCGGAGAAGACCAAGTTACCAGACATCGGAGAAAAAGGAGAGACCCTGTGTGACTCAGTACCCACATGGATAAAAGAGATTAACCTGGGTAATCCCAAAACCACGGTGCAGCAGAAAAAGGATGCGATCCAAGTCTTATTGAAGAATTCTGATGCTTTCAGTCAGCATCCCCTTGACTTTGGGTTGGCACAAGAAGTGCAACATCACATTCACACTCAACAACATCCACCCATCAGAAAGAGATTTCAACCGATTCCCCCGGCCATGTATCAGCCAGTAAAGGAAATGATTCGGGAGATGAAGGAGGCCAAAGTGATAAAAGAGAGTCATAGTCCTTGGGCCGTTTCCATCATTCTAGTTAAGAAGAAGGATGGAAAGATCCGGTTTTGTGTTGATTGCAGGAAGTTGAACAGCATAATGGACTTTTGAGACTGTGAGACAATTTGCTGGTTGTATGTTGAATGCTTGTCACATGGTATGATAAAGTAATAAGTTGTACTCTTGACGCATAGACCTCTGGGCAGGGTATTATAAGAGGGATAAGAATATTATAGAGTGGACTTAAGCTGAAGTGAATGTTGTAGAGTGGCCTTAGGCCAACGTACATATAGAGTGATAACAGAGTTGAGTGATTAGAGTGGTAATTGTTAGTTACTGTCTATCGGTAAGAGTTATTCCCCGACTTTCCCTTGTGACTGTGTTTACCTTTCCCTGGTGCAAATAAAAGCCTGCTGGGCATCAAACCTCAGATTGTCTCCTGCCTCTCCTTAAAGGGTGTTTCCTGGCACCCAACTTGATTTGGACCACAGGGTTGTCTCGCCAATCCACCTGCTTGAGGCGACGCTGAGTGTGCAGCTGGGACAGGCGATCTTCTAGGACAGCATCCCAGTTGATAAGATCACCACACATTTCTATCAAGATTCAGATCCACTGAAATCCTACTAGTGTTACCCCTAGACAACATTACTCCTAGTGCTACTACCCCTGCCTTGGTGGCCACTATCAAGGTTGAGGGGCCTGGGTTCCTAAAATTAACTTTAAACTAGTTAATTGTCAAGATTTAACATAATGACACAGTGCCTTCACCCAGAGTATACCTTTTCAGTGGGCTAGCTTTAACCTGGTACAACCCTCCTGAATGCTGTACCCAACCACATTACTGTAATGCCACCCTAAGCATGACCCAATAAAACATTTTCCCCAATTTAAGACATTTTGGTAATTAATGACTTACTACTAAAAGTATGCTCATGAGACAGGTATCTGTGAGAACAAACAATAACAAGTTTATTTACATGGGGAGGGTTAGGAAGGGTGAATTGGAATAGAAATTATACTCTTTATAACATTTACATTTAGTTTGATTGGGTTTGATTAGTGCTGGTGAAATCCTCCAGCTGGGTAGTTTAGTTGCATTTTAAATTCAAGGCATCAATCATATTTGCCCCACCAACCTCTGAGGTAGTCAGGTCCCTGACTATCTAACTAGCTACATTAATAGGTGGACATATTTACAAATGCCCACACTAGTACCAGTACCCCAGACCCATATAGAATCCCACAATTTCACACTTAACCTGGGTACCCAGTAATTAAAGTTTTCAAATGGTGCAGGCCTGATGGACGGTGCAGCTGTATGTTGGCTGGCTAGTTATGGCCCTTAGTAGAATTAAGAGATTATCTTTAAGGAGTATTCTTAAGCACCTCTTGATTATGATTGGAAAGATTTAACTCTTTGAAACTATTTACAAGTCTCTTCCGGTGGTGCAGGGCTGACCCTGCATTACTTACAGTTGGACATCTTTAAGGTTTAGACAAATCAGGATTTAAGTGCTTTCAGCAGACGGACGCCAACCTGGAAGGCAAAAGTGTTGGCAAAGCTGGCAGCCATCCCCCTACACTGACCGCAAAGGTTTTTTGGCTCTTACAGGTGGAAGCAACACTTTAACATTCTGTAGGCTGGGCTCCTTCTCTGGGCTGGAATCACTTTTGCAATCAGACCAACCGGTCTGAGTAACTCAGTCTTTTACATTTAGCACATTTATAGGTTAGCACATTTATTTAGCAACATCTGGAGCTTCCGTTGCATCTATTGCACAAGGCCAGACAGTACTTGAAACTTGGCTTTTCACTGCTTGACCATGTATTGGCACTGGACTGAGCTCGAGGCTGCCTCGCTACCATTTACAATGACTTGACTGGGCTTGTGGCAAGGCCCACTACCATTCTTCAGATTTTGCTGGCTAGCAACAGACGCAGTAGTCTTTTTTGATGCAAACAACTTGTTCTTGGCAATAAACTGTTTATTGTAGCTCGCTAGGCTCTTTTAATACCAAACTTGCCCTTGGCAGCAAACGGTTTCTGTAGCTCTCTAGGCTTAATAATACAACATGCAGTCCTTTGTGGCCTTTACTGGCACTTGTAGCACCCACAGACAAAATACTGGACCTCCCAGGCAAAGTTAAGAAAAGCCCCGGCTCTGAGTGCTCCCCTTCCAGTCCTGTAGGTACTTTCAAATCAGACACATTTATATACTTTCAAACTGGACCATCCATGGTCATTCAATCAGTGGATGTCCACGCTCTCTAAGCATTGATTAGATGCAGAGTGCAGACAAACAGACAGTCACTATTGGTAGCCTTTGGGCTTCTCTGCCCCTTAAAGACTTTCCTAGAGTTGCACTTGGAAAAAGCAATTTACTCACGCAGTTGTCTTGCCGAAATTGCATTTCTTCTTTTGAGGTTTCAGGCTTTCAGCAATGCTCTCACCACTGAGGCAGGTTCAGCTCTCTCACAGCTGACTTCATCAGGTTACTGGCCCATGTTTTCCCTCAACGTGAAAAGGCTTTGGCTAGCCCTGGAGGACATTTTCTGGCAACCCCCAGGCTAGCAACTTCTGCTTCAGGCAGCCACTTGTCTCCTCTTGGCAGGAGAAAAAGGCCCCTTCCCTGTGGATGGGCTTGAACTGGATTGCTAGGCCCATTTCCCTAACTGATGGCCAGATCACCCACCCCTGTGGGGGGCCCATGCTGGATCTGCTCACACAGCCAAAAACACTGCCTTTTATGGAGTTCTTCTGAGGCTCCCAATTGGCTGGAACTATTTTCTGCTCCCAGTCTAATTGGCTGATATTGCCTGTCAGTCCAGAAAATTAGTATTCATTACCTCCACTCGATGCACTATAGGCTCCCTGATTTGGTACCTGAATTTAGGTCCCTGCAGATTCTCCATAAGCACTTTGCTATGTCCCATGAGCTCTGGCAAAAAGTCGTATAAATCCTGGCTGGAAATCCTTGCATTCCGATTGGCTGTTGCTGCACTATCATGGCTGCTAATACACACAGCCCCTTGACAGATCCTACACAGTCCCAAATAAAAGTCCTGGTGTAGCCAGAATAATTATTTATTTAGCTTTCCTACCCCACAGTCTAAGAGTTCCTGTTGTGCCCTCATAGTCGTTGCTCAGAATAAGCATCTTGCCTCAGTCCTTTCCTGTCACTGCTGCCAAAATTAAGTGCCCCCAGGCAGCAAACAGGGTTTTATCTGCGTTCCGATGTTAAAACTGGTGCAGCCAGGAAAAATACATTTTATTTTACATTTTCCCCCTTTGTTAACCCCCTCTGTGGATTGGCAGCTGCTGCTGTTTTTATACATTTAGTTATTATTTGATCCTGCAGCAGTCGCCGAAACAGTTGATCCCCTGAAGCAGACAGACACCATCATTAATATGTATGAGGGACTCAGTAATATTCATGAGCCCCTTGAACATGCTCTCTCTCAAACTGTGCCCCAGGGCAGCTATGCAGCTTCTCTGCCACCTTGTTTAGGTCCCTGGTCCCCATTGAGAAGAGGAGGGGCACCGGGACTGCCGAACCATTTCCCATTAGACCGCAAGAACGGCAGTAAGGAAATCAAAGGCACGGGTGCACATGCATGATTGCCCACCAGCACAAGAGCGCAAAAAGGCATGGCAGATCGTGGTCAAACTGTTTAGCCCAAAATGGGCCAAACCAGTACACTGGGGCTATTTGGGGTGTATTTTGGACCTGGGCTGTGATGGTGAACATGGGGGCCACTTGCAGGCAATCAGGAGGTGCTTCTGAAAAGGGAGCAGAATGGGAGCAATGGGCATAAGGTAAGCCTCCATATCGGGGGTGGGGGGGGCGTTACACTAGAATAACTTGTTATTGGACCAAAGAATAGGGAATGGTGTTTGATTATGGAATCTGGCAGAAACTTTGGTCTAACATGTTTAAATACCATACACAAGACAGGTTTAAACTGCAACAATATAAAATCCTATTTAGTGTGTATTGTATCCCTAGGAAATTGTACCAAATGTGTAAACTTGATCAAGACACTTGTACCAGCATGGTCATGTCTTTGGATCCAAGAAATTATATTTGGTGTTATTAGCTTCATTTGCAAAGCTGGTTATTCTTTGCCATTGGCTTGACGAGGGCATCCCACCATATGTCGAATGGCATAGAGAGATGTTGCTTGCCTTAAATGTTGAGTGAACAGTAGCCAACATCTCTCATAGATTTCAGACATTTTCACAGAAGATGGGGGACATTAAAACCTTGATACAGTTAGGTTAAGTTTATTATTCTTTAAAATGTGAAGGTTAGTTCTTAAGTTTTTATTCTTCTGGCCTTTAATATCTGGCTGACAATGGATAGATCATGGGATGGTATTCTGGTATTTATTGGTTGTGGGGTTTCTCTGGATTTTTTTTTGTACCATCTAGAAAGGGGTCCGGGGGGGGGGGCACATTTCGTCTGTCTTGTCGTTATGGTGTTTTGTATTTTGTTTGTTGCTTGTTTAATTATTACTAAATTATATTTCATTTAAAAAAGACAGTTTTTGTAGGGGAAACAAATCCCAAATAACTATACAGTGCAACTCACTAAACAAAAAAGTAAAATTTTATATAAAGCTTTGTCTCAAAAATACACTTTGTTGTCTGGATTCTCTTTACACAGACAGTGGGATATTCAGAAGGGTTGCGCATGGTGCAACACAGTTGTGCCATGCACAACCCACTGATGCACCCCGGCACGATATTCAAAAGGGGAAAGTGCACGGCACAAATCTCGATATGCCGGGGCGCGTCAGTAATGTACACGGAGCAGGTGGGGGGGAGGGCGTGCCCATGCATACTCCGCACATCCCGATATTCAGCCCAGGATGTGCTGAGCAGATGCAGGCACAACCCCTACCTGTGCTGCACACAGTTGAGCCAAAAAAAGAAGGAGCAAGGGCTGGCCACCCATAGGTGAGCTGCCGTATGGCAGGGCGCAACATGGCAGCCGCCAGCTGTGGGTGGCCACCCGACCTCTGGAGCCAGGGTCTGTCGGCTCCCCACCCCCCCACCGCCCGATCGTGGGCAATGGAAAAGGAAGATAATCCCTGGTGGTCCAGTGGACCGAATCCTGCCCAATCGTGGGCTCAGAATAATGAATTATATCCCCAGTGGTCCAGTGGATTGCTTCCAGACCAATCGTGGGCATAAGTAAACAAATATATATTAACTACTGCCTGGTGGTTCAGTGGTACCCCCTCCCCACCTGCCCACTGAGCCCTGCCACCCCACTCCCCCCCGGTCAGCAGCTCCCCACCCGCAAGCCGCCCGCCGACTGACAGCGTACAGTACAGCTGTGCGCCCATTGGTCCACAGCGTGGGCCAATGGGCATGCAGACTGTACTGTACTACACAGTCCCGATAGGTGTCCAGTCCCAGAGGGCTAGGTGCTGTCTGAGTTCTATGAGGTTACCGGAGCGGAGGCGCCATCAGACAATCACTTTGGGTGTGGGTTTTGGTATCTGACAGGACCACAAGAAGATTACAGGGGAGTGGTCACTTAAGGCATTTGGGAGGACAGAGATGTCCAGGATTTTGTGGGGTCTGTTGGAGAGGACGATATCAAGCAGGGTGTGGGTACCATTGGCGGGATTGTACCTGGTGGGTTGGGTGACAACTTGGGTTAGGTCGAGGGCAGCAATGGTGTTCTTGGCATGGGAGGAGGAGTTGGCAAGCAAGTTAGTGTTAAGGTCTCCCAGTATGATCTGCTCAAGCTTACTGGGAAGGCTGGAGAGGTAATTAGAGAGTGATAGGAGGGCTGGTGATTGGTGCCATGAGGGGGATATAGGCAGTCATGATAATGAGAGGGGCCCTGGAGGAATAGGGCAAGATTTTTAGTGAGATGGCCTGGGCACCGTGATACAATTGTGAGGATGGGAGGGCATACCCCTGGAGGGAATCACATATGTAAATGGCACAGCCTCCACCCCATTTACCCACTCTGTCTTCTCATAGAAACATAGAAACATAGAAGTTGATGGCAGATAAGGACCGCAAGGCCCATCCAGTCTGCCCATTTCTTTTTCTACCTTATAAATGTGCCATCGGCCTTTGCTCTGTCAGTGACCTATCTATTCATAGTCATTTGTATTGCTCCCTTATGCCTATCCCATGCCTGTTTGAAGCCCTGCACTGTATTCATAGCCACCACTTCTTGTGGTAAGCCATTCCATGCATCCACCACCTTTCTGTGAAAATAATTTCCTCACATTCCCCTTAATCGGCCTCCTCTAATCTCATGCTGTGTCCTCTTGTCCTGCTATTTTTCTTATATTTAAACATGTTAGACTCTTTCACCTTGTTTATGCCCTTAAGGTGTTTGAATGCCTCGATCATATCACCTCTCTCCCTCCTTTGCTCAAGGGTATACATATTGAGCTCCGTTAATCTGTCCTCATATGTCTCTGATGCAGTCCCTGCACCATTTTGGTTGCCCTTCTCTGACTGCCTCAATTTGGTTAATGTCCTTGTGAAGGTGTGGCCTCCAATACTGCACGCAGTACTCCAGATGGGGCCTAACCAATGTCTTGTACAGAGGGATTATTACCTCTCTTACTACTTGTGATACCCCTACATTACCACCCTAACACCCCCTAGCCTTACCTACTGCTTTAGAGGTCTGCTTGATGATGTTAGGTCATCAGTGATGATGATGCCCAAGTCTTTTCTTCCTTTGTGACTGCTAGCAACTCCTCCCAGCCTATAAGTAGTTCAGGGTTTTCTTCCTATGTGCATGATTTTGCACTTCTTTGCATTAAATCCCAGTTGCCACTCTTCTGACCATTCTGCTAGTTTATCCAGATCTCTTCTCATTCTGCCCACCCCATCTGGCTCATCTACTCTGTTGCAGATCTTGGTGTCATCTGCAAACAGACAAGCCTTCACCTCTAGTCCATCTGCAAGGTCACTAATGAAGATGTTGAATAGGACTGGCCCCAGGACTGATCCCTGAGGTACCCCACTTGTGACTTGCATCTCTTCTGACTGTATACCATTTACCACCACTCTCTGTTTTCTGCCAGTCAACCAGTTTGCCACCCAGTTGACCAACTTTCAGCCCACCCGAGCCTACCCAGCTTATTTATCAATCTTCTATGTGGAACAGTGTCAAAAGCTTTGCTGAAGTCAAGGTAGGCGACATCAACTGCTCCCCTTGGTCCACCACTCTGGTTACCCAGTCAAAGAAATCTATGAGATTAGTTTGACAGGACCTTCCTTTGTAAACCCATGCTGTCTTGGATCCTGTGCCCATGGATTCCAGGTGTTGCACTATCCTTTCCTTAAGGAGTGCCTCCATAATCTTGCCCACTACTGAGGTAAGACTGACCGGTCTGTAGTTCCCGCCTCCTCCCTGCTACCACTCTTGTGGAGCGGGATCACATGAGCCCTTCTCCAGTCTTCTGGGACCTCTTCTGTGCTCAGAGACTCACTAAACAATCCTGCTAATGGCTGCTAGTTCCTCCTTTAGCTCCTTAAGTACCCTGGGATGTATGCCATCAGGTCCCATTGCCTTATCCACTCTGAGCTTAGCAAGCTCTTGTAGGACCCTTTCTTTTGTGAAGGGAGTAGTGCCACCTCCCTCCCCTGTGTCCTGATGCTGAGCTGTGGGTCCTGCCCTACCTTCTCTTCAGTAAATACTGAGCAAAAGTATCTATTTAGGATAGATGCCTTTACAGGGTCCTCCTCCTCACATGCTCCCTTTCTCCATTAAGCTTAGCAACTCCCTCTGGACTTTCTCCTTTCACTAATGTATCTATAGAAAGTCTTGTCACCTTCTTTTACTGTTCGTGCTAGTGTTTCCTCAGTTTGGGACTTTGCCTGCCTTACTGCCTTACCTGCTTCCCTTAGGGCAGTTTGGTATGCCTCCCTATCTTCATCCCGCTGTTCCTTATATTTCCTGAAGGCCAGCCTTTTGGCTCTGACCTTTCTGCTACTGTATTTGAGAACCAAAGTGGTTTCCTTCTTCTTTTGCACTTCCTTTTCTGTCTAACACAATGGGATGTTGCTTCAAGTATTGCATCCTTAATGCTTGCCCACTTTGCCTGTACCCCCTCACCTGTGTTTCTTTTTGCCAGGGCTATCTTAACTCTGTTGGCCATCTTATCAAAGTCAGCTCCTCTGAAGTCCCATATTTTTTGCCTTGGAATGGGATGATTTAGATGTAGTAGCCAAATTGAACTGGAGGTGGGCATGTGAGTAAGAGAAATAGTGTACAGAGGAGTAGTGAGGTCATGTGATGCATGCCAGATGGAGAGTCCATGTTTGGAGTAGGGGTAAAGACTAATTAAAGGTACAAGAGGGATGAAGTTGTTTCCAAAACTGTGGCAGACACAATGGTGCGATGGTAGGGCTATGGACTATGGCATGGAAGGTACTAGGTTCGAGATGCAGGAGGGGTGACCCAAGATTGCCTAGTCAAACTCCACGAGGTTAGTGGTTAATTACTCCACCTCCTGCCCCTTCCTAATAGGTGGAACCACTACTGGTAGTGGTCCACTTGTTTATTTGATGGGGATGGGGGTGGTGGAAAAAAACAGGTCACAAGTCCTCCTCCCAGTATAAACTATCCAGACCAAACTACAAGAATAAATACTTCCCTTTAGTCCCCAGGCACACACACTGTAGCTTCTGCTTCTTCCAGCTCCAAATGCAAAGTCAAATGACTTCAGACCATTAGTGGGTACTGGTGGCAGTCATTAGTATGGTCATGCTTTTCTCACCTTTGCATTTTTAACTTCACCCTAACAATGCCCCCAAATGATGCTTGCATCTGCAGTGGGCCTCTGTGAAAGAGGTAGAGACTATCTCTCTCTTCCACCACGGAGGTTGTCGTAAGAGTGAAACTAGGGACACCTAACTCTCCTGACATAGAGGATCTGCTGTAACCAGCACCCTAATGAGGAACTGCATCACAGTGGAGAGCCAGGCTTCTTCCCAAACTCTGGCTACTAACATGGTAACACAACACACTACCACTGTACTATCGGGATAGCTCTTAATCTACTCCTTTTAATGATATTGTGTGTCTCTTTAGCCTTTTATCTTTGTGCGTCCTAAAGAGCTACAACTGATTTCATGGTGGTATCCCTTTCAGATATCTGAAGTAGAGGTGCTTGAATAGTATCTTAATAAATATCAGATTTATTGGATTTTACCTTTTTTTCAGACTTCAGAATAGACAGATTTTGTACTTTCCGAAATTTGATCGATTTTGGACTTCAAGTCAGATTATTATAAAAATCTGATAATCTGACAATCCAGTCTGGTTTCCTGTCCTTGACATTTTTCCTTCTCCCATACCTCATCCAAAACCACTTCCTGATGGAGTGAAATACTTTTCTCTCACCCCTTCCTGTTCCAAGAGTAACCCTGATTTCCAGTGACACTGACTTACTCACCTCATTCAATTCAACAGAGTCCCTGATGTCCAGTGGTATACCCTACCTCACTCCATGCCCAAAGACCTTGGTGTTCTGTCAGAATTACTCCTCTTCTTCACCCTATCTGATGCCAAGACAGTCCCTGGTTACAGTGGTACTACCTGTCTCACCACATCCATGCCAAGAGAGTTTCTAGTATCCAGTGTCACCCCATCCAGTGCCTATTGACCTTAGTGGTGGTTCCCCCTCCTTCACCTTAGTCTGTGCCAAGAGATCCCCTAGTGTCCACCAAGTGGTATGCCCTCCCTAACTCCATCCTGTGCCAAATGAGCCTGGTGTCCATTGGAGCCCCTCCCTCACCTGGTCCAAAAAGCATTTATTTCTTGGTTTTCAGTGGGGCCCCACTTCCTTACTTCATCCCTTGCCAAAGCACCCCAGGTATTCAATGGCAAACTCTCCCTCACCCAAGCCACATCCTAAAAGCACTTCTCGATACCCAGTGATACCCCCGGCCTCCTTCATCCTGTGCCAAGGGAGCCCCTGGTACCCAGTGATACCCTTGCCCTAACCCCATTGTATATCAAGCTAGTCCCCAGTGTCTTATCAGTGGTACTTCATACCCTAACGCCATTGCGCTGCAAGTGATTTCCTGGTTTGTTAATGCAAAATTGGGTACTCCTTGGGCACTTCTCAAAGCCCCTTGCAAAGGATCATCTGATCCAAAAAGACATTAGGCATGCATTTTTTTCTTTGAAGTATGCTGCTTTTAACAATAATTGTCTAAAGAAATAAAGAGACAGCACATCAACTTTTAGATGCAAGCCCACAGTTTTTGTGTCATTATTGATAGGAGGTGGTGCGTGCCCAATTTTGCATTAACATTGTTACGGTTTTTATTGTGAGCACCACGCACCCAGTGTGGACTTTTTTTGTTCTATTGCTAAGATTTCCTGGTTTCCAGTGACAGTCCTTCTCTCTCCACATTCTCCATCCAAAAAGCACTCCCTGGTGTACGGTTGTACTCTTTCCTTCATGCCAGGTGAGTTGTTAGTGTCCAGTAGTACCCCTCTCTATCATTCCATCACATGCCAAGGGAGTCCCTGCCGTCTAGTGATACCCCATTCAATCACCTCATCCATGCCAAGAGAGTCTTTGCCAACCAGTGGCACACCCTTGCTCACTCAAGCCAAAAAGCACTCCCCAGGTTACTCCTCCCTTATTACATCCATTGTCAAGATATTCCCTGATATCCATTTTCCTTCACCCTATCCCAAACCAAAAGAGTCCTTGGCATCCAGTTGTAATTCTCTCCCTCACCCCATCCCATGCTAAGAGAATCCCTGGTACTCAGCAGTTCCCACTGCCTCACCTCTTCCAATGACAAGACAGCCCCAGTATCCAGTGGCACATCCTATCTCACCCTATCTCCCATCTAAAAAGTATTAACTTGAGTCCAGTCATACCCTCTTTCATCACCCCATCCCATGCCAAAAGAGTCCCTAGTGTTTATCAATGTCACTCCCCTCCTGCACCCAATTCCATACCATTGGAGTGACTGGTGTCTAGTGGTACACCCTTCCTCAACCCATCCCATGCTGAATGAGTTCCTCGTGTCCAGTGATTCAGATCCAGACCCTGTGATGAAGCCTAATGGTTCAGAGGTGAAGCACTGCAGATCTGTGCTGCTATTCTCTGCACATTGTATTTTTTCTGCATCATCTTCCTGCTGAATTAATTTTTTCAAACCCTCTGTATGTCACTCCTCTCAAATGTGCTGCTGATTTGTTGTATTAGGTATCAAGTGATAACCCCTTCCTCACTCACTTCATCCCATGCCAAGAAAGTCCCTAGTGTCCATTGGCACCACGCTACCTCAATGAGACAAAAATGGAGGTAGAAGAAGATCAATGACTATCTATATGTTATTAAAAATTAATGTTTACTGATTCAGCATGCTACCTATAAAAATCACATCAGTAACCAACATTTCATGGATTGCTCCACTTCAGCATACCTTGTACATAGTATACCATATCATTTTCTCAGTTATCAAAAAAAGAACTTTATATGTCAGCTGTATACAACTCCAGTATCTTGGCTGATATTGTGTTAATAGTATTCCCTTAAAACCATGAATCACATACGTGCAAAGCATATGTTATTCCAGTCTTCAAATAGAAAGTAATAAAAAATACCATTCAGTAACTTTTCTATAATAGTTTTCTTCCAAGAGATGCTTAGCCTACAAACAAAACCATTAAAACAATTGTTAACAGCATTACCTTACTGCTGCTTCATATTTCTATTATTATTCCAATATTTTAAATGCTTTAAATCCATATCATAAAAACCTTTAACTGATCAGAAATCCATATGTATAAAGAAATTCACTAGGATATATTGTGCCATAGATGATTACTACCAAATCTGCGATTTAAACTAGCTCTATAATTCAGTGTCTACTCAGTCTGCAGCTACTGATTTTAATTCTGTCATTCATAGCCCAAAATAGAATTCATCTTAAAAGACGTTTCCCATCCACTTTAACATGTTATTCTATCATTATTCACTTTGTCTGACCATTCAAAAGGATTGAGATATATTATAATGTCTAATACTTATCAATAAATCTGGTAGTGCGAAATGGATTATACATATCAGAACCACGTGCCTGCATGCAGGGTCTAACATTAGCACACATTCATACATTTATGGCAGTATTGCTACCTTCTACCTCATCACATATTATGTTAACCTACAAATTCTGACCTGAGATAATAGTGCTATCTGCTCCATCCTAAAAAAACAGTGACCATATAATATATTAGCAGTCAACAAGGTCTCACATCTAATATTAAGGTTATAGTGACTCAGATTATCTGCCCTTCAATTTTTTTCCACAAGATTAATGCACTTCTCAAAAAACAAGCAGTGTCATTACATTTACTGGTGTTGTCACCTTATAAGGTCTTGAGGGTTGCCAACCTGGACCCCATTTCCATAAGCTGCTTCACTAAATAGGCGTTGAATGTCAGGATATGCCCCATAATAGGAACAAATTGTGTTTCAGTGAACCCCAATTTTATAGTGGTATACAGCTCAGAATAAGCTTGTCTTTATCAATATTAAGCAGGTCTCATACCTTGTGAATAGCTGTTGTGTGTGTGGAATAGTAGCTCAACCACCTAGCAGCACTCCTTTTAAGGACTGCTGTTTCCCTGGAAACCAACTACAAATGGTGCCAAAATCTTGGTGGATGCACTGTTGCAAAAATCTACTGATAGATTCTCACAGCAAGGTATCAGCTGTTATTGCTACATTAAGGGTGATACTTCTAGCACTGAAGCCCAAACTCATTTCAGAGAATGCTGTGCGATGATATGGGCAGTTATATTAGCTTTCTGAATATTTTAAGCTGCTATTAAATGTCAACCCAATCCTGAATATTTCTCTTTTGATTATTGACAAAATGTGTGTCATAATGCAGAAGTGGGGCTGTTATTTGGGGGGACCAAATGTTCAACTGACATACTGGGTCATGAACCCTGTCCATATAATGATGGGAATAAAACAATAAATGAGTTGGCTCACTGGCGCAGTGGCACAATCGCCATCTGCAGTGCCGACAACCCAGGTTCAGGGACAGACTCGGGGGTCAGAGGGCTGGCCAGGGGGAGTAGGATTGAGCATCTTCAGGACCGCTCTCCTACTCTGGGGGGAGGTGGGATTGAGTGTCCGAAGCATGACAGACCCCTGGTGGAGGTCGGGAGTTCTGCTGCGGTTGGCGTCTGTATGTTCAGGGGTGAGGTGGATGTTGGTCGTCATTGCATGTCCCCGCCCCCGTGGGATTCACAGCTTTCAAAAATAGGCCGGCCCCTGCTAATGAGCCAGCTCCATTATTGTCCCCTCTGGCCACCAGAGTTTGCCTGTTGGTGGCCCCACTCGGGGGGGGGCAGGCCCGAGAATGAGGGGGCAGCTGCCGGAGCCTGGCAAGCTCGTCTAGGCTTGGCGAGCTGGCACAGAAAAAAATAAATAAAAAAAAAAAAAACAATAAATGAAGCAGATACTCCATTTGGAAAATATTTGTGGAGGATGGCCTGAATGGAGGCTGGATGCCTGAAAGAAGAGCACCCAAGTGACCTGGGCCAGCACAGGGCAAGGGATCCTTTTATGGTTCACCCATTTTCCTCCAGATGGACCCAAACATGCATAAATATATCCTAATTAAATAACTAGGGACTGGTGCACTTGTACTATACCTCATCAAACATATGGAATGCTGGTGCTTCTATTTGTAAGATATTGGTAAAACAAATCAAAATAAAACAAATCAAGAAACAAAACCCAAAGAAACCGAATGTTCCATGTAGGGCATATTTCTCAATGATCTGCAGCTGATATACCTATATACTACTAGACATGTGCGAAATCGAAAAATTACACCTAACATAATATTTCGCATAATTTCCACATTACGCAAAATATTTTGTCTAGGCATAACGTAATTTCGCCCAGGTTCAGCTTTCACGGAAAGCGCGAAATCATGCCTAAATTATGCCAATTTCGGTCTCGGGAGGTGAAACTTTGCCATTTGCTTCAATTTTTGCCAATGTTTTACAATTATGCTGGCGAAATTGCAGTGCATTGTGGGTAGATAGCTGAAATCTCACATGCAGGGTGTTTCCTGCACAGTATATTGTCTGTTGAATCGGAGAGCAGTTCAGTGTGGTGCATCACAACTAATAAACCCTTCAAAAACCTATTTTTTTGTGATTTTTGAGAGTTAATTGCTCACAAAATCACAAGTTTCGTTCCTAGTGCTGCTAGTGAACATTTGTTTGTTTTGTATCTTTGGAGAATAGTTAGTGTTTCAGTTTTCTGTGTGTGTGTGAGGGAGTGAGTGGGGGGAGGGTCGACCGTGTGGTTTCTGTGTGTGTGTAATGAAAGTAGAGCAGGCTAGTTCCTAAGATGTGACATATTTCTCACAAGTTGTGAGTGAGTTTCTGTAATTTCTTTTAAGTCTGAAGATTTGTAGTTTGTGTGATACTTACTTGTTATATTTTTCTTACATATTGACTGTTTTTTTGGGTCACTTTATCTGAACAGTTGCTACATTCTTCTGATTGAGTAGTTCTGTTCCTGTTTCCCTTTGCTGAATCACTTTTATGATTTATTTTCTTTATTGAAAGTATTCGTGTACAGTGACCTGACCACTTGACTTGTCCATATTCAGGTACACTGCATTGTTGAATTGCTCACAGAAATTAAAATTGTGATCTAGCTTCTGCATTGCAGTATTCCTGTTTTTCTATTGAATTTGCTTACCACATTAACCCTTTCCTCCCTGTTAGTCCACTGTTGTTTTCTACCTGACCTAGCCAGCTACTATATAAAAAATGAATATGCCTACCAAGAGACGTTCAGGTAAAGGTGCTAGGGTGGGAGGTGGCTCAAAAAAGTCTGATGGAAAAAGCAAACCTATTTATGAATCTGTGCCCTCTGTGACCTCTGCCACTCCTGCTGTGGCAGACAGTAGCAACAAAATCAAAGTTAGAAGTAGCTTGAAGTCTGTGACTCATTTTTTTACTGCCCAGTCTGTAGCTAGCATGCTTGTTGGGGATGATACTGGGAATAAGGGAGACACTCACACCAGTGGAGGCACAGAGGTCTAGGAGGAGGTTGAAAAAGTTGTCAGTGTGACTGTTGTTCCTGCTCAAGAAGGAGCTGATGGTGGTGAGGATGTTAGTGTCCAGCTTCAGTGTGTTTCTCGGGGAGAAGGAGATAAGGAAAATCAGCACCCCCCCAGTGAGGAGATGCCAGAGAAAGGAAAGGTTCGTCTGTCAGTAGACAGTGATAGGGATGAGGAGGAGGATATAATATGTTTTGGTACAGATGATGATGAGGTGTTGGATCCCCTGCAGGAGCCATAAGTGAAAAAGAGGAAGGGTGATGATGATATAGGCCATTTAGATGACAAGACTTAGGGTGAGGATATCAGCAAGCCTCCAACAAGCAGTCCAGTCACCCCACATCCCAAACGTAGCATGGTGGATATCATGCAAGTGGCACAAAATGCAAAAACTTCCACACCTTTGGCTACGCTGTCCAAGTCTCAGTCCCATCATGTCAAATCTAGAGTCGCAAAGTCCCTAGTTTGGGATTTTTTCATGCTTGATGCAGCTGATGACACCGTGGCAATCTGTCAGCTGTGTCAAGCATGTGCAAGTCATGAAAAAAAGGGCAGCCACCTAGGCACCAGTGGGCATCACGCCCACTTTAAAAACAAGCACCCATTGCGCTGGCACCAACACCAGAAAGATACCTAAGCTGTTGGCAGGACTTCCCTTGTCAAGCTCAATGTTAGTGACAGCAGTGCAATAGAGCAGGAGGAGGGAGGGCTGAGTAGGTCAAGGGAGGAAGAGGAGTGTGAGGAATCATTTTCTCTCCCGAGCAGTGGACATAGTAGCAGTGGAGCTGCCACTCCCACGAGTCATAAAAGTACAAAATCAGGCCCCAAATCCAGCAAAATAACCAGTTTCATACATGCTGCACATCCTAGGCCCCAAGAGTCACCTGGTACCCCAGCAAGAACAACATTGGTGGCACAAGTAAAGCATTTTTGTCGACCCACTGTCAAGATGCAGTCCACATTGAGAAGAGCGTTTGAGCGGCACTCAAAGTACACCCCAATCATGCTGCTGCACATGAGCTGAATGCAGCCACAGCTGAAATGCTCGCTGTTGACCTGTTGCCCTTCTCCTTTGTGGAGAATGCAGGATTCTGCCGTTTGATGGCCCGTGCCTGTCCCAAATGGCAAGTGCCATCGCGAACGTATTTCTCCAAACGTGCCATGCCCAAACTCTACAGCATAGATTCACAGTCTGTCCTATATGTCATGAAGCATTCTTCCTCAAAATATATCCACCTTAGCATGGATATGTGGACAAGTGGGCAGAAAGTGGGCAACTCATATCTGTGCATAGCAGCACACTAGGCTCAGATTCCTGGGGTGGTTGTTGATTTGGGCCCTGGCAAAAGCTGCGTAACGCTGGACTTCTGGGCCATGTTTGGAACCAACAGAACCACACTTAGGCCCTAAAAGCGTTTAAACACTGCAGAAAAAAGCACATTTGGGTCCTCATGGTGGGTGTGAGTCATGTAACTGCATGTCTGACACCTGATTTCTGTATCAATGTACTGTGCAATTTTTTTGAAAACATTTCTGGACTTGTAGGCCCCATTTGGCACTGGCAGCAGTGAGTTTCAGGCAGAAAAGTTGGGCAAACAGGCCCTAAAACAGCTATTTAATGTGGGGAGGGCACCCTGAAACATCATGGCTGAGACCATATTCTTCTCAATTCAATGTACCATTTTGTCTGCAACTTTTCTGGATATTTTACTGCCTGTGCTGCACTGGCAGAACCAAGATGTGACCGAAAAACAATTGTAAACAGTGGACCAGAGACCATCGTTTGGTGATGATTTGGGCACCATAAAACATCATGGCTGGGACCAGATTTCAGTCTCAATGCACTGTGTAATTTTTTTGGAAACATTTCTGGACTTCTGGGCCATGTTTGGAACCAGCAGCACCACATTTAGGCCCCAAAAGCATTTAAACGCTGCAGAAAACTGCACATTCGGGTCCCCATGGTTGGTGTGAGCCATGTAACTGCATGTCTAACACCTGATTTCTGTCTCAATGCACTGTGCAATTTTTTTGGAAACATTTCTGGACTTGTAGGCCCCATTTGGCACCAGCAGCAGTAATTTTCAGGCAGAAATGTTGGGCAAACAGGCCCTAAAACAGCTATTTAATGTCTGGGTGGTGGGGGGCACCCTAAAACATCATGGCTGAGACCAGATTCCACTCTCAATTTAATGTACCATTTTTCTGTAACTTTTCTGGACATTTACTGCCTGTGCTGCACTGGCAGAACCAAGATGTGACCAAAAAACAATTGTAAACAGTGGACCAGAGACCATCGTTTGGTTCGGGTGGTGGTTTGGGTGCCATAAAACATCATGGTTGGGATCTGATTTCAGTCTCAGTGCAGTGTGAAATTTTCTTGGAAACATTTGTGGACTTCTGGGCCATGTTAGGAACCAGCAGCACCACACTTAGCATTTAAACGCTGCAGAAAACAGCACATTATTTATTTATTTATTTATTTGAGATAATCAGAAAGACCTTTGAATCAAAGACTCATTTACAAAGGTTCCACGTCAGACATATAGAGCAGGGAAACAATACACGTTTTACAGGATGTTAGAACATAACAGAGATCATGCACAGTACTAGAAAAACAATTTTTTCTTTTCTACACATGGTGGTACATTTGTTTCAGAGGGTGAGCTACCCTTCTAGGGTAGGTATGATTTAACACAAGAGTCGCACAGCCATAGCGGAGCAGAGAGTTTCCAAGGTGGCTGCTTGTCAAAGGAACTTTTGCCGGTTGGGCAATTATGCTATAGGGGGTCAGAGAAGTTGGGGGGTCAACGGGGGAGGGTCAGCTGCAGTCACATAGGTTTGAGGCTTGTAGGTGATTCCTTAGTCTGGTTTTGAAAAGGCCGAGCCTGGTTTCTTCCGCGATTATGCTGGGGAGGGCATTCATCCAGGAAGGGGCTTTGTAGCAGAAAGTTCGCTGGAATTGGGTGGTCCGGCCATGTGGTACCCATAGCAACGGTTTGTTCGAGCTGCGAGTTATTCTGCCTGGTAATGTTGTGAGGATAATTTGGCTTAGGGCGGGGGGGGTGAGGCCAAGGACAATTTTTTTGGTCATGAGGCAGGTGTGATACCTAATTCTATTGTCAAGGTTTAGCCAGTTTGCTGTGCTGTAGAGGGAGCATGTGTGTGTGTGAGGCAGTCACATCCTATGATGAGCCGGCAGGCTTTGTTAAGCACCAACCGGAGACGATTTAGGGCTGTGGAGGTGCTGCACTGTAGACAAGGATGCCGTAGTCCAGCAGGGAGAGGATAGAGGAGTTTATGGTGAGTTGCAATGGTGTGTGCCATGTAACTGCATGTCTGACAACTGATTTCTGTCTCAATGTACTGTGCAATTTTTCTGGAAACATTTCTGGCCTTGTAGGCCCCATTTGGCACCAGCAGCAGTGAGTTTCAGGCAGAAATATTGGGTAAACAGGCACCAAAACGGCTATTTAATGTCTGAGTGGTGGGGGGAGCACCCTAAAACATCATGGCTGAGACCTGATTTCGGTCTTGATTTACTTTAATATTTTTTGGGAAACATTTCTGGAATTATGGGCCATGTTAGACAGTGGCAACACTCTGTCTCACTCTACATTTTCAATATAATCCTAATTTTTTCCAGTCATACTGTATTTCTCATCTTATCATGCCTACTCTGCACAGCATGGCTTCAAGAAGCTATGTTAAACTGTAGCCCTACTAGAGCACATTTTGGACTGGGTGGTGGTGGCGGTGTGGTTGGGCACTGTAACACCAAGTTAGCATTGCGGCAAGCCCAAACCATGGGGACACACATGTTAAGCACCAACAAAATGTACATTATGTTTAACTTCACAATAAAAGTGCTTATGTTTCTATGATTGTTGTGTACATATTCATTCAGACTGATCCTGCACACAGCCGAAACAAGTGCTGCCAGCCCACAACATCACACATAACTTTGTGAAAAAATGTTGTTCCTAGGAACAATTTACAAATTACAGTACTTGACATTTGTGGATAGGAGGAGGAAATACATACAAGTCAGAGGGACTAACATAAACCATGTAGAAAGGTACAGTAATTATGGGTAAAAAAGACTAAAAGTTACTGACAGAGAGTAACACATTACAGGGGGCACATCATAAAGGTCAGGTCAGGGACAGGGTATACATATGAAAGAGGACAGGGAAGGAGCATAAACATTGCATAGCACACAAAAAACTGGACAAAAACAAATGAAAGGATATAGAAGAAGAGGAAAGAAAAAAAAAATATATATATATATTTTGCTTTTTGTTATTTTTAGGGGTGCAGATGAGGGAAGAGTGACAGTAAGAAAGCAAGGACAAGAGAAAGAAAAAAAATGTTGCTGCCAGTGCTGCGTTGACTGATCTGAAGGCTGACTGTTACACTGCACCGGCGCCAGGTACACATTGTACCCTGCCACCACCACTACCACCACCACGCAGCTCCGTCAGGAGCTCAAACATTTTTTCTTGCTCCTAAAGGAGTTTCCTGAGGTATCCCCTGATGTCCTGTCAGAAATCAGCAAACTCACTGTGCAGAGCTCCCACCTCTCTGTGCAATGCTTTCAGGTCTTTTTCAATGCTCACTGCTGCTGGGGCAGCTGCAGGCTGTGCTGGGTCACCACCATGAACCTGGCGATGCCTGTGTCTCTGGGGTGAGGGTGATGGGGGCTCTGCACCTGCCTCCTGCTGCTGCCTTCTGCGGTGCCTATGCTGACCATTGGCACCTGCCTCCTGCTGTCCCCATTCCCCTTCTACCTGCTCAGCAGCACTCCAGGCCCCTCTACCTGCTGCCAGCTCTTTTTCCTTTTTAAGCCAATATGCAGCGTGGTGGTGCTGCAGATGGCTCCTTTGGCCACCAGTGCCAAAATGACCCCCGGTCTTGCTCCTTCTAACTGATCTGCCACACAAGCTGCAGATCACAACAGAATTATCATTTGTGTTTTTGTTAAAAAAAAACACCAGACAGCTGATGACACTTTCTGTGGGGCTAACAGCTGATGTCCCAGGGCTGGTGAGCACGTCATACTCCTGCTGGGGGAGGCGGGTGGTGCAAGCTCCAGCTGAGGGTGGCATCTGGAGGTGCCTGCTGCTGCTGCTGCCTGAGGGTGGGGGCCATGAGGGATCCTGCTGCTGCTACTGGGACAGGGCGAGGGGTCAAGCTGCTCCTGGGGAGTGGGGGCTATATTCTCCTGCTGGGGATGGTGGGGGGCACATGCTCCTGCTGCTGTTGGGGGGCCACAGACATAAAGGCCTGCCTATTATTATTACGGACACTGGGTGGGGGTGGTCCAGCTGCCTTCTTCCCAGTCTTAGAATTATCCATTCTAATCTCTGTCTCCTTCTCCTTCTCCTCCTACAACTCCCTCCTCCCAAGAAAAAAGAGAAAAAGAAAGGGGAGTTTTACACACACACACACTAAAAAAGTTAGATAAATATAAAAATGAAGAAAAAACACTAACAGAAAATATTAACTTTTTAAACTATGGGGAACAGATCACAAATCAAATGAGCTGCAAATGCAAACACACACACAAACACTACTTTTTAGAAACACAAGTTTGAGGTATTTTGCTGTAGTCTCTCTCTCTCCTCTCTTCTCCTCTCCTACTTCCTACTAGGCTGAAACAGCTCTAAAGGAAGTACATTTAGTTTGGCTTCCTGCCTAAGTGCAGTCACCCATGTGACCAGCAGTCTGCTAGAGAGAGTCATGTGATAAGCTTTTTTCCTCAATTTCACCTGATACTTACATGCGGTGAAATGTGCAGACGAAAGGAGTAATTGCAAGTGTAATTTCACAGGTGAAAATTTTGCCATGGGTAAAATTGCGCGAAATGTTTCATGCAGTGAAATTGGTGATTTTGCTGGAATTTCGCAGGCATAATAAAATTTCGTTGCATCTCCATATACTACATTTGTCAACACTAATAAGAGTGTTGCTCCCATTTAATTTTGCTGCTGATAAATATTCTTAAGATTAAGGGGTTTTGAAAGGTTTCCCCACATACTATAGAATCTCTTTAGAGAGCTGCAAATGCCTCAGGACAACTTTAGAAAACTTAACATTCAGTAACAGGTTAGCTTGCATTTCAGAAAAAAAACATTGAAACAGTATCTGACAGCAGAAACAGCCCTACTGTAGTGGCCCATCTAATCTGACTGTTTACTAAAACCATGCCCAGCCTACTACTAGACTGAAGTTATTTCACCGACAGCCTAATAGTGTTTTGGTGTCCCTGTCCCCAGATTGCCTACCCTCTCCTTTTCTGGTGAACACACTATTCCCTTGTGTCTGTTCCACCCATGCTTGAACCCAGTTACCCAGTTACAGACTTTGCACTGACTTCCTAATTGGGTAATCTATTACACTCATCTACCAACCTTTCCATAAAAAGCAGCTTCTTCAGATCCTTCTTGAATCTCTCCCCCATCAACGTTCACATGTACTATCTTGTTGCATTGATCTCACTCCTAGTAAACTGTTTACCACAGTCTACCCTGTTAATTCCCTGCAGGAATCAATAAGTCTCTATCATGTCCCCACTCACACCACTGTTCTGCAGTGTTTACACCCTGGCCATCATCTTATCATACAATTTTCCATGTTGCCAACAGAGTATTTTCATGGCCCTCCTCTGGATGGACTCCAAGTGGTCCCTGTCCTTTATTAGATGCAGATTCTAGAACTGCATACCATACTCCAGCTATGGTCTCACCAGTTAACCACACAGGCAATATCAGCTCTATTTTTCTGTTAAGAAAAACCCTTTCCTATGCACCCCATTATTATGTTAACTTTCTCAATCACTTTGTTACACTGAACAGTAGACATGTGGCTGTCACTGATGATAAATCCAAGGTCTCTTTCTTCAGAGGTCTGTGCAACCCTACCACCATGCCCCCCCCCCCCATCCAATATTCCTTTGTAGGATTTTCTTACCAATATGCATAATGTTGCACTGTTTGGCATCACATTTATGTTAAAATACCCTGGAATGCCTCTCCAACCTTTCCAGATCTGTTTTCATATCCCATATTTCCTCCTTAGTATCCACTTTGTCACAGATCTTGGTGTTGTCCTCAAAGAGATCTTTATCTGGCTGTCCTCCCTTATCATTGATGAATATGTGAATATGTTAAATAGTACCATTACCAGAAAGAATCCCTAAGGTACACCAATTAATTATTTATTGTTGATTTATTGATTGATTTCAAAAGAGTTATCAGGAAAGACATACTGAGCTGGCAAGAGCTCATTTCCAGATGCGGGTGAGGAGGTAATTATTTATTTATTGAAGACTTGGAATTACAACACCTTTGAGCCAGAGGCTCATTTGCAAAGGCTCCATGTCTTAAGGGTAAGGGAACAACAAGGTAGTGACACGGTAGAAGGCAAATGTGTGTACAAGTTACAAATAATACATGATACATACAGATAACATACAATACTCAGTAAGTGCATGGTAAGTGCTGTAAGTTACGTCAGGTACAAGGTTTTAGTTGACTTACACATGGCAATTAGCGATCAGAGAGGAAGACCTTGCCAGTAAACATCTGCGGATTGAGGTGACAGTGAGAAATTATTGGAGAGTACAAGAGTAGGGTAGGAGTGGGTAGGTATTGTATTGAGAGGGGTAATATTAGGGGGGAGGGAAAGGTAGGGGTAGTTAGTTAATAGAGAAAAATAGGTAAGAAATGAGAGCAATGGGGAGGGAGGGAAGGACTCTGAGAGAGTTAGGTTGGGCACTCACAACTAAAGCAGTTCATGAGATGTTGCCAAAGTTTGGTTTTGAAGGGCCCAATTTCGATATCAGATAGGAGGTCAGGAGGAAGGTTATTTAACCAGTATGGTACTCTATACATGAAAGAGCATTGTGCCTGCACAGTGTCGCAAAAAGGGACCTGAAAGATGGGGTTGGCTGTACTTCTAGTGCAATGGTGGTTATGTGTTCTGCTTAGGAGCTGCAACAACTTGGGTGGGGCTAATCCAAGGCTAACTTTCTTCACGAAGAGGCAGGTATGGTAGGAGATTCTGCCCTGGAGATTCAACCAGTTTGCTGTGTTATAGAGGTCACAGGTGTGGGTGTAGAGGTGGGAGCCAGTGACTAGGTGGCAGGCTTTGTTAAGAGCAACAGTTAAGCTCTTGAGGGTAGTATTGGTGGCAGAGCTGTATATTATTAATCCAAATTCAATAATTTAAAGGATGGAGCTAGAGATGACAAGGCAAAGCACTTCTTGGGACATGCTGTGCCTGTGTCTATACAGAAGCTGTAGCCTGATGTGTACGGCTCTGGAGATTATGTTTACATGATCATTGTAGGATAGGTTACTGTTGAGTGTTATGCCCAGATATTTGAATCTGTTAAAAGCCACCTTTTGAGTCTTTTCCCCCAACCAATTTAAAATCCACCTGATCGTTTATCACCCAACCTTAAGTTCTCCAGATTTTTTACCAGACTTTTGGGAAGTACAGAATCAAAGGCTTTGCTAAACACCCCCGTGATACAATATGATAAGTCAATCAGGTTTGTTTGGCGCAGTCTACCTGCCATAAACCCATGTTGCCTCCTGTCCAAAAGCCCATTGACCTTGAACAAATCCATTATATGCTCTTTTATGATGGTTCACAAAGTTTCTCAATGGTCAAGGTCAGGCGGACCTGTCTGTACTTCCCTGGGTAATCCCTATCCTCACTCTTACAGAGCACCACCATACTAGCCTCATTACAGTCTACCAGAACCACCCCTTTTCTAGAGAACAATTAATGAGGTTAACCAGTTGCACTGTCAGGGACTAACCTCCCTCAACACCCTAGGATGTAACCCATCGAGGCCTGGTATCCTCCTTCAGGGTCAAGAGTCCATTAAGGGCCCTCTCTATTGTGGCTGACCCCATCTCCACTGCTTCATCCTTTTCCCTTTGGCCTCTACCTCACATTTTGGAAGTTGTCTTCTCTCCTGTACCATGAAGACCAAACAAATGTACTCCTTCAGAATATCTGCCTTTTTCCATCTTCCTCCTCCCACCCACCCACCTCCTCTTTTTCAGCCTGACAATTCTGTCCTTTGTCATTCTCTTTTCCTTTATTTGATGGAAAAAAGGATTTGTCCCCCTCCCGGACACCCTATGTTATTCTTAGTTCTGTCTCTGCCTCAGCTTTCCTTCTTTTGCTCTAGTATCTCTCTCAGCTTCCTTAAACTGACTTACTTCACTGTTGCCCGCATGCTGTTCCCACTTATACTTTTGTACGCTGCCCTTTTTACCCTTACTGCCACCCCACCTTATTGGAGAACTAAATCAGTCTTTTATGTCTTTTGCTTTTACTTACCTGTTTCATACAGAAATTGATTACCTCCATTATCCCTTTCTTGATAATTTCTCCCTTAGCATTAACTCCTTCTGCTTCTCCCAAACCTGTTAACTTTTCCCTAAGCATTTCTCCCATCTTCTCAAAATCCACCTTTCTGAAATTTAGAACCATTGTTTTTGAGTTGGAACAATGGACTTCTGTTGCTATGCCAAATGACACTGCGTTCTAGATCACCAAATTAAGGATAGCTCCCTTCCTGGTAGATTACTTAACCAACTGCACTAGGAAACCTTCCTACATCATGTCCATAAGCACTAGACTCCTATCACTTTTTGCCACTGGGTTTTCCCAATCAGCATCAGGCAGGTTGAGGTCCCCCGTTAATAGCACCTCTTCCTTGGCAGATGCCTTCCTAATTTCTTCCCCAACACCCTGTCTCCAACCTCCTTCTGGTTTCTTGGTCTATATACCACATCTGCTCTAATGCTTCTCCCCATGCTATTGATAGCTGCACCTAGACTGATTCCCTCTCACTCATCTCTCCCAAGGTCCTATTCTCTGTAGCCTCTATGCTATCTTTTACATACAGTGCCACCCACTTAACAAAGCTCTAAAGCATATTGAAGTGCCAGGGGTAGAACAGCATTTGTGTCTGGTGTGAAATAAATACATTTCTTTGTCTTCTGTGTGCTGTATGATTTGTTTTTTGTTTCCTCATTTGTATTCTGATATGAAATGCACTACTGCACTGCCAAGCTGCAGATAATATAGACAGTTCTTTCCAAGGGTATTTTGGAATGCAAGGTATATTTCGTTGTTATCTACCCAACTCCTCTCTTTTATTTGTTTTATTTAATTATTTATTTATTTGTTTATTTAAAATTGGTAACTGGGAGAAGCACACTGAGCCAAGGCTCATTTCCAGGTGCGACCCACTGGAAGGGGAAGTGGAGAACACAATTACAAACCAAATACAGGCAGTCAAGTGATACCATTAGAGAAAGGATGGCATTAAGAGCATAAGTTGAGCGTAATGCAGACAAAATAGTAAAACATTGCATATGGAGGACAAATAAATTTACATACAAATTATCTGTGTAAATTGGGAAAACTTAAACTGCATAGTGTCAGACTGAAGGGAGGCTGAACTGGTGCTTGAAAGTAGAAGTCAAAACAGGTTGATAAACTTCAGTGAGGTTTCAGGAACTATGAGGTTAATGGGGAGAGGAGGTGAGGGGTAGTCAAAAGCCAGACAAGGGTAAGGAAGGATTCAGAAAGGAGGTTGGCAGAAGCAGGGGGGAGGAGTTTTAGCAGGTGTCTAATGGAAAGAAGGGAGGGGAGAGGCAGATTGAGGAGGGTAGCTGTTCCAGAAGGAGAGGAGGCAGTATGAGAAAGCAGATTTCCTGGCCGAGGAGAGTGGGTGGGGAAGGGAGAATGTGCAAGGGTCTTTTGAGTGCAGGGAGTAGTAGTAGGAGGGGATGGGGATAGGAGATGAAATAAGAATGAGAGGGAAGGGAGCCCAAGCAGTATTTATTTATTTATTTTTTTAAAACAGAAAATGTTATTGATATAAAGACAATATATGGACTTCGAACAAAATGTACATACACTACATGCATCTATGAACTATACTACTAAGGTATGCAATACAGTGTGTATACAGTAGTCCCGCCAACATTCGGGGACTAATTCATGTTGTGCTTTGCTGAGCTGTGAGTGGAGTTTTGAGATTTACATGTAATCTCAGACTTAGGTCTTTTGTGCTAGAATGGTTGTGCATAATGGGGGGTTGGGGCTGCGGTCGTGCCTGCAGCAGGAGAGTGTCCAGCATCCCCCATCTCTTGAGGTATTGCTTGGGTGTGTGTGTCGTATATGGCAGATCATCTTCTCCATCCATAGGGTCTCCAGCATGGTGCTGTGCCATTCTAAGTAGGAGGGGACCTGGTCGTCCATCCAGTGCTTGAGAATTCATTTTTTGACCATTGCTGAGATGAGTGATATGTGATACAATATCTTCTGCAGTCAAGAATCATATCCATTCTGATTTCCAGGACACAGGTATGGGCGGGAGAAAGTGCTATCCAGACCTAGAAGGGGGTCCAAGCTTGATTTCACTGCATCCCAGGGGGGTTTGGCTTTGGGGCAGTCCCATAAGATATGCTTGAGGGAGCCCCTCTCCATACGGCATCTGCTGCAGTGGTCTGTACTGAGTTTGCCCATCTTGTAGAGTTTAACCGGGGTGAGATATAGACTGTGGTTGATTTTGAACTGCATGAGTCTGAGGCCATCAAATTTGAGGTATTTGTATGTCCCGTTCCACATGTCTGCTGTGCAGCCGGCTCCCTGGAGTTCGAGGAACTCTGTCTGCAAGTAGGCACAGGTGGGATTATCAGGGTCAGTGGTAAGTGAAAGGATTTTTTTGTAGAGGAGGGAAGTGGCATGGTGCTGGTTTGATAGTTTTTGTAGTTCATCCCACTTCTTGAAGTTACTTGAAGGCACTTGTTAGTCACCCGATGCCCTTGTTTAATCACCACATAATCACTGTAACATATCAAATTGGTGTTAAAGGTACTCCTCGTAGACTATAATATAGCACGTCCCCGCGCACTCCCTGCCATCACATCATAAAATTGACTGAGCGCGGGGTGGCATGTGGCTGATTTAAAGTCCGCGAAGTGAAAGTATCCAGTGAAGATAAAATTACGAGTAAAATTACAACAAAACTACAAAACATTTATGAGGCACATATTAAAAAGATCACATTCTTAGAAGGTAAGGCATCGATGTATGTGGTGCTTATGCCTATCTTGGTGCATCTCTTTAAAGTAGCTGTAGTAGTCTATTGCTCAGTGGGGTCCTATCACGTATTAGTGGCTTATCTAACTCGGTGGTTCCCTCCCCTTCCCTCTGGGTGGGCTAGGCAGTACATTCTCTGCTGGCTGAAGTCATGTCATGTCCCTTCATTCACTTCTCTTTCTGCTGTGCCCCATGCTATTATGTTATGTATGTGCTTCCTGCTACGCCCCCCTCCTTGCCCTCTTACTATTGTAGGTGCCTCTGTAACCTCAACTTTTTATTGTTCTCTGTAGGACTGTCAGTTTGGTACTGTTAGATGTCCATAGATTGGATCTGCAGACCACCTTTTTCCCTGGGATGGTCTGTCGCTCCCATTGGGTGGTGCAGTATGCTTTTGTACTTTGCGACATTGCAGGTGGTGAGGTACCTGTATGGTGTAGGTTGATGTGCCTCTCAGTAGTACCTGGGTCCTTTTTGTTTGCTCATCACTGTCTACTATCCCTAAAGTCTCTGCCCCCAGATACATCCGGGTGCAAGATGTACAGTTACACGCCCGTATTACCCCACCTCTACCTTTCTCCACACCTGTCCCTTAGAGCACTGGGCCTGACCAGCATTAAACCCATTCCCTAGCTGATGATGAGAGGAGTCAGTGCTTCCCTTCCCTTACATGTGTCCCCTGCGCCCTGTGTTCTTCTGGAGAGTGTAGCTGTGAAAGCATCCTTAGTAGCCATTTCGGGGGTGTAAGTAGATGCTCTGTCCAAGGAGTGGAGCACACTACAAACATACAAAATTTGCCAGCAGATGAAGACCTAGAGGTCTATCAAGTCTGCTCTATTGTGCAGCTAGGACCCCTTATTCTGCAGCTGCCCCTCCCTTCCACTCTTCCCCTCCATTGACCCTCCCTCTTGTCCTGTCCCATCTCCTTTTGAAGCAGTCCACTGTTCTACTGGATACCACTTCTGTAGGTAATGCATTCAACCCAGCTACCACCCTCTCTGTAGAAAAGTGTCTCCTCATCTCCCTCCTGAACCTTCCTCCCTCCAGTCTCATATCATGGCCCCTGGTGTCTCTCCCCTCCCTTACTTTGAACAGCCCCTCTGTATCTGTCTTGTTTATTCCTTTCATGTACTTAAAGGTTTCAGTCATGTCCCCTGTCCCTCCTCTCCTCCAGCGAGTACATGTTCAACTCCCTCAGCCTCCTCTCATATGATAAGTCCCCCAGTCCCTTGATCATCTTTGTCACTCTGAGCTGCAACCCCTCCAGTAACTTAATGTCCCTCCTCAGATAAGGGCACCAGTACTGCACGCAGTACTCCAGGTGCGGTCTAACTAATGACCTATACAGTGGCAGAATCACCTACTCCCTCCTCTAGGCTATACCCCTTGCAATGCAACCCAGCATTTTGTTGGTCTTTGCAGCTGCCTTCCTACATTGTGCCAAGTTGTTCATTGACCCTGTAATGAGCACCCCCAGATCCTTCATCTCTGTCTGGGCTAGCTGCACTCCCCCCAGCTGGTAACTCCTCCTTGGATTCTTCACCCCATAATGCAGCATCTTGCACTTCTTGGCATTAAACCCCAGCTGTCAGGTGTCTGGCCAGGTTTCAAGCTTTGCCAGATCATCCAGCAACCCCTGCCATCCCCCTAGGTCATCCACCACTTCTCCCATCTTGGTATCATCAGCAAACAGACTGATCTTGATCTTGATGTCCAATGATATGTCTGCAATGAATATCCCAAACAACACTGGTCCCAACACCGAGCTCTGTGGAACACCGCTCATCACTACCCTTGGGTGTGAGAGCTCCCCACCCACCACCACCCTCTCTTGCCTTCCCTGAAGCCAGTTCCCTACTCATCTCACCAGTTTTGCACCCTCCCCTGTGCCTTCTAATTTACTTCCCAGCCTCCCATGCGGAACCGAGTCGAATGCCTTACTGAAGTCTAGATACATGACATCCACTGCATGGCCCCTGTCCAGTTGCCTAGTTACCCAGTCATAGAACTCCACCAGGTTGGTTTGGCAGGGTCTGCCACATGTGAAAGCCATGCTCTCTGTGTCCTGTAGTTCTTTGGCTTCTAGGAGGGCCACCAGCCCCTCCTTCACTAAGTTGCCCCGAGCATTTCTCTCCTCCTTACGGCATTTATAATCCCAACACCGGACTTGGAGACCACAGTAACTGACCAGTGTATGTAGCTCTTTCTTTATTTTAGACACTAATGGATGTACAATTAGCAGGAACCATTTAGGATCTGACCCAGAACCTTCCTATCTACCCAGTTCAATGGCATAACAGCCTATGTATACATAATTAGCACCTGCACTTTTTGTAGCCTCTTATTTCAATGATGTAACAGTCTGTGCATGCATAGTTAACTCTGGCATTACTTGTAACCTCAGTAAACCTATGCTGTGCAGTTGTAACCTGAGTGTAGAAAATCCGAGCCCTGAATGTGATTCATAACAGTTGAGTGGTATGACCCTGGAGCCTCCTTCCCCCAACCCTCCCTTCCCTTTTCACTCCCCCATATGTAGTTATAGAAATTGTACCTCGGTGTATCACTTTGATGGGACAGGGCAATCAGGTCCCTGCACCATAAGTGAGAACAGCAGTTTTAATAGGCATTGTCTGTTCCAAGGTCATGTATCAAAGATCTCCCTCCTCCCAGTTCATGATCAGTGTTCATTGCACTGAACGAGCCATCAACCATAAGGTGAATGTTAGACCACCAGGGTTCCTGTGCTCATTACATTGCTGATGCTACCTGGGTCTGCTTGGGTCCCTGGCTCTTGCTGCCCCAGTGTATCCATTAGCACTGATGTTGCCAGTCCTTGGTCACAGCTGTGGTCCATTCCCATTTAAGTGTTGGCTGCTCCAGGGAAGCTGGCTGCTGGTGTGGGTTTTCTTGGTGTTGTACCCCATTGTGATGGTGTAATCAAACAGGTGGGGGCGTGTGAGTTGATTACATTGAGGGGCCGGCATACCCCTTTCTTCTCTGGGATGGCAGATCCTCATTACCTTTGATGCCTGCTCACCGAGCATCTCCCTCTAATCTTCCGCCCTGGGAGCCGAAACACTAGTTTAGATAAAATCACTGGAAGGAGAGCTTGGTTCAGCTGCAAGACTGGCCAGATTCCCATGTAGTGGGAGGAGTAATCACCACTCAGTCGAATTGGATTCTTCTCGTGTTTGCGTTTGAGCTGACCTTGGGGGATGGAGAGCTTGGCATGCATGGCAGGTATTTATTGCTCTTTATGAAACAGCAGCTTAGGGGTCAATTGGTGAGAGTGTGCAGGGCAGTTCCCAGAGTAAGGAAGGGGGTAGCATCCCGGGTCAATGTTTGAAAAAGTTTCTGGTCAATGTCCTCAGTCATGCTAGTTATCTGTTCACTGCCCCAGACCTAGTGCTTGTGTCCCCAATAAAATAAGCAGCTGCTAACCCATGGTAGATCCATGCTTGATTACTAAGATGGTGAAAGAAGGCTGTGTCAGTGTTAAGTCCAATCCATAGTTGATGTTGATGTCGGGGGACACTGTGCCTTGGGCTGTGATCTGTAAAGCCTCGTCAGATTAGCATGGCTGCTGGAAGGTTTAAGGGCTATGAGTGTCTTGTTCTGGGCACAGGTTCCAGCTTTGAAGGGGTCGGGTTCAGGGTTGTGAAAGACAGAGGGCAACAAAATGAAAGAGAGGACTCACCGTTTGGTCAGTAGATGTCCTAGCTTTTTGAGCCTGCCGTTTGTTGTGTTTGGCCCTGGAACACCTTAGACAGGACTTTAGGGAGCTCTTTATGTGCCACTTCAACATTCGGGTATTCATGGGTGCCTGTGGATGACGTGACAATGAGCCGAGCAAGGTGCAGCATTCTGAAGGGGATGTGCACCTGGTGCAGTTGCCACTTGTCCTGGTACTCTTCCTGTTTGTCCCTTACAGCCGGAGTGAAAGCACTGCAAAGATGTGTCCTCTGTCTCCTCCACTGCAGTTGGCCTTTCATGCGGGCTTGTGCTTGGATGTGTGCTTTGTTCTGCAAGCTAGCATATCTGACTATTACCCTTGGTTTGTCCTCCTGCCTGTGATTTTGCTTGGCTGATCGGTGTGCATAGTCCAGTGTGTACATGGAGTGCAGTTGGAGGGTTCTGACCAGATCTCTGAATAGTTGCTGTGTGAAGGAGAGTATGTTTGAGCCCTCAGCTTGTTCCGGGACCCTTACTATTACTATGTTGTTCCTCCATAGCCTGCCCTCCTGATCTTCCAGGTGATCCTCCAGTCTACCAAGTTTTTTACGGAGGTCCCTAACCTTTTTGGAGCCCCTTTCTTGCTTATCCTCCACAGAGCTGACCCTGCTCTCTATGTCCGCTACCTGCATAATAAGCTGTCCATAGCTGGTTTATAATCCCTAAAGTCAGATGTCAGGTTGCATAGGGCTAACTTCATCGATGCCAGTTCTGTGAAGAAAAGGTCCAGTTTGTCTACAACTTTTTCTGAGCTGATGGAGATTTCTGGGGTGGTGGTCAGCGAGTCTTGCTTTGGCTGCTTATTCGGCTGAACCAGTGGTTGCGATGTGGGCACATTTGTGGCTTCCATTTGCAGGTGATCTTCAATATTCATAATCATCTATTTGTAGAAGTTGTTCCCTGGATATTTTCCCTAATGAATTCTGAGAAACAGATTGTAAGTACAATATTTTTTTTCACTGTTGTAAGCCATGTTTTAAGTCTTATCATGGAGATCCAAGGAAAGCTGCTATTCAGTTCGAGCGCAACACGTGACTCCCCCAAGCAGTATTTAGAGATGAGGGAAGCCTAGTGGAAGTGGCAATGTGAATGGAGCAGGAGGATGGATAGGGAGGAGTAAAGGAAGCAATGGTGAATATGAGAGGGTAAGTTGGTAGCAAAGTGGTAGAAGGCATTGCAGATGGTGTCCAGTCTGTTAAGGGAGGTAGCGGGGGCAGTGCCATAAACCACATCCGCATAGCTAAAAACCAGAAGAACCATTTTGATGACAAGTTCCCTGTGAACCTGGGGAGAAAAGCAGTTCTTATTGTGATACAGGGCACTGAGTTTGGGATGAAGCTTGGCATAGATGACATCAATGTGGGCAGAGATGTCAAACCTGCTATCTAGCCACACAACAAGGTACTTAAAAGCTGGGACTAGTTCAAGAGGTATGCCATCCAGCATGAAGAAGACAGGGAGTGGGACTGAGCCAGGCCAGCTTCTGCCTAGTACCAGAGGTCATAGGCACCATTTTTCTTGTGTTGACCCAAGGCTGGTTGAACTGGAACTAGCGCAGAACATTGCAAATGTTTTGCAGAAGTGAGACTTCCAGAGATGTAGTCAAGAGACCAGAGGTGAAGAGAAACTGTGTCATCTGCATACATGTAACTGCAACTTGGCACAGGTGGAGAGGAGGTTGTTTAGGAAGATGGAGAAGAGGATTGGACCCAGAATGGAACCCTGTAGGACCCTGGGCTGGATAGGAAGGGGTGGGGAGAAGGTGCCTCCTACTTGTACCGACTGTTGACAGTCCAAGAGGTAGGAATGGAACCATTCAACATCCTGTCCATTCGATTAAAGGTGAAACCAAGGACAGCAAGAGCCCAGTCATGGTTTTGTGTTGCCCATGTTTCATTAACCCCTACCTCTACCTCTACCTCCTTTTCTGCCTGCTACTGTTTTTGTTCTCTGCCACCACAGTACCCCACTATTACTGTCCTTTAGTACTTCTTGTGGACCCTCTCTCTCTGTTCTCTAACTGGAGAGTGCCACTTAAACCTTTCATATTTGAGCTAGTCCCCCAGTCTATCTGTGCACTAGCCTCCTCACTTGCAAATTTAAAGTCCTCTGATAAAGGCGTTGGATCTCTTCCCCATTGAAGAAGCTCCATCCTCACTAGAATTGAGGCTGTCTCCCCAGAACAGTCTCCAGTCTCTCCAAAACACTCCCCAATCTCCACTGAAGTGGAACCCCTCCTCGCTGCACCAACATTTCAGCCTTTTATTAAACTAAAAATCTTTACCATCCTAGCCTCCCCTCTTCCTGTGACCAACTTCCAAGAAGGTAACTGAAGCCACTGCTTGCTTTAGTTTCCATGCTGCTTTCATCTCCTCTACATTATGGCTGGCAAGATCATTTGTCTCCATGTGAAAAAATACATTAGGCTTTTCTCCCATCTCCTGGATTAGGTTCCCTACCCTGAAGATGACTCTTGTGGTTCTTGTCACAGGGAAGCAATGTGCCAGTCTTGCCTCCCTCCTTGCCAGTAGCACAGACAACCTTTTCCCTAGTGCCCCTCACCATTGGGTCCCCCACCACTAGAACCCTCCATGCTGACCTCCTTTGTTTGGAACCTCCACCACACAGGTGCTGTGCTCTCAATAGTCTTTTGGGTCTTCTGGTAGCTGGCAGGGCTTCCCTCACTGGAGGAGCAAAACAAATAACCTCAGTCAATGGAGTGTAATGATTCTGTTACAAATGTTGGGTTACCACTTCCTCCCAGGGGCTTCCTCCTACCCACTATCCCCAGCCCACAACCTTCAACCCTCTTCTTGCACCTTTGGAAGCCTTTGAAGCAGATGACTGGCATGAAACACCCTTAGTTCCCACTCAGACCAGTACCACAGCATTATTACCTCTGTCCATGCTGAGGTGAGTGCTGACAGTCTCCTGTGTACTGGATAACTGCTGGCTCTTATAAGCCCACTTTCAACGATGGCCCTCCACAGTGCCTAAACTTACTGGCTCCTCTCAAACCCAGAAGACTGTAGATAGCTGTCCCAGAAATCTTGTAGTTTCTCTTACTTCTTCCAATCGACACCTTACTAGCCTCAACATCTCACTGCTTTATTATGCAAGTACCCTTCACAATGTCTTCCTCTAAGTGGCTTTGCCAGTGCAGCCCAGGTAAGGTTTATTACTGATAGCCCAATTCTTCTGCTGCCCAAAGTTGGTCCCTTCCTCATCAGGTTCTTCACTACACTACTTAGCACAGGGAAAGCCACAGAAACAAATGCAGCCAATTTCATATATATTCTTTAGAGTTCTCCTCCTCTTGACTAATTACTGAGGGGATTTTCACAAAAACAGGAGCTTTACCACATAGTGTTCATCTGCCCCTACAGCCTAAACTCTTTTTAATGCATAATCCTCTGTTGTGATGTCACAGTCTCTTGCCACGGAAATAACAGTGATGTCACAAGCAGAGAATTTTTGGCATTATATGGGGAATAAGGGAGTAAGCTGATAAACTCTTAAGGGACAAAGATCCTGTTTTTATGAATTTGATCCTAGTGATAAACATTGGTGAAATGATATATAGAGCTAGTGTGAAATACAGGCTGAATTGTGCCCAAATGCAGTATTAATGTTTTTCAAAGTTGTCCCAGAGGCATAAACTGCTCTTTGACATTCCCTTATCACTGTTATTCACACATTGGTAATTAGCAGTTTGTGTTCAGCAAAGACACCAATCACTCCTCTCTTTCTGGATATAGACTTCTGAAAAAACTGCGCCCCAAGCTTGGAGCCCTATACAGGAACCGTAGTTGCATCCCTCCTACGGCCTGGCGAGAACTTGTCCAGAACATGATCCTCCCCATTTTTGACTACTGTGATGTAGTCTATGGTGCCGCTTCCATATTTTCCCTTACCAGACTGGACTCTCTTTTCTACTCCTTCTGTTGATACTTTCTTGACATCCCATCTTGGACCCATCATTGTGACCTTTACCTTGCCCTGTCCTTCCCCCTGCTTGCTAACAGATGTCTGCCTCACTGTGCTAAGTTAACTTCCAAACCTTGGCTTGGTGTACTTCCTTCCTACCTCTCATGCTCCCTTCCTCCCCCCCACCTTCCTCCCACTCCCTCAGATCCACCGACACTCATACCCTGCTAGTCCCCCATCGTACCACCATCATCAGTCAATCAGGCTTCTCCCATCACTTCTTCAAAATCTGGAACTCCCTCCCACCTCAAATACGACACTCCTCCTCCTCCCACTCCCTTGCCTCTGTCTTATATAACTTTCTCTCTGCTAGCTGCTCCTGCTACAATCTTCCTTAACTTGTTCCCCTATGGGCCTGCTTCAGCTTCACACCCACCTCTTTCCTGCAAAACCCTCCCCCTACATCCTCCCCCCAGCACCCCTCCCTTTCCACCTAACTCTCACCCCGCTCCATTCCCTCCTCTGTACACCAGTTTACCCTCACTACCCACTCACTGTTGCTTGGCCTAGGCCCCTGGCAGGGTTCTCTGCATCCTCAAGGGGTCCAAAACCTAGGCAAACACCTTCCTTGCCTCCTACTCCCACTCCATTCTTTCCTGAAAAGGCTGGGTCTCAGCCCCTCTTCTCTCCAACCTCCCTCTCTCTTAGTCCTTCTGAAGCCTACACCCCATCACTGCCTACATCCCTCCTGTAATGCTCTACCTCTGCTGCCTACACCCTGCTTCCCTCCTGTCTTGCTCTACCTCTGCCTTATGCAGGCAGAGTCCACAGCATACTGTAGGGGCCAGGCCCCCTGCAGACCCTTCTCTTCCCCCTCTTTTCCTTCCCGACATGCTCTAACTCCCACTGCCTACAACCTGCTTCCCTCCTGTTCATGCTTGACCTCTGCCTGGTGCAGGCAGGGTCCCCAGCATTCTGGAGGGGTCACGCCCTGGCAGACCCATCTCCTTCACCCCTTGCTTTCCCCTCCTACAAATCCCCCCTTTCACCCCCCTGCTCTCTGCCTATATGCCCCCAACCCACCCACCTTTCACCCCTCCTTTCTAGCCATAGTTATTGGCTAACCCCTAATATCTAATGCACTTATAGTCAACCTTGCACTTTTGTTACACATTTCAAATTTTGTTCTATCTGTGTCTCTCCTCACAATCTTGCCGTAGTTCAGCCTCCTTGTATTCTATCCAGCCATTTTCTAACTACAAAGCTATGTCCCACCAAGTGTTTGCCAAAGATATTTTTGCTATTGTATCTATCTAGTTCAAGACTGTTAGCATTGTATTCCATCTGGTTCATACCAGTTAGCATTCCTCCTTTTCAGTACTTCTGTATAGTCTGCTCACTTTATTGAATGTAATCAAATTGTATATCTATTTTGTGTACCAAATCTCTGTATACTAGCCTCATGTTCCCCTACCCCCAGGTCGCACCAGGAGACAAGCAACTTGTTGCTCAGCGTGCCTTCCTGGTGAAACATTTCAAAAAATAAATAGTGCAGTTTCCCACTGTCATATTTGGGTAAGGATTTTCAGCAGCCTATCTAAATATGGTTGTTGTTCATCCCACCATTCAGCCGTGTTTGGACAAAAACATGAAGCCACATTAGGGTTCCAACTATTCCAGCTTACAGTTTATCATACGGCATGAACCAGTAAAATATTATGGTTTATCTAGGTATAGCTACATATAGCACAGTTAAATTCCCATTCATTTCAGTGGAATGTCCTGTCATACTGTATACTGTATCTTGCGATACCAAGATACAGTAGGGCCTGCTTTTCAAAAGGCCCTTAGATTCACACAACTTGCACTGAACCTCCACTTGCGGTGAACTCTGGGTGCACTAGGGACTCAGCGTCAGATTTTAGTAGAATGCGGGTCCCGGCACCAAAGTTCTTGAATTCACCTCAAGGCATTCCATTTGCTGAACAAATGGCAATAGGAAGGGAATGCCACAAGCAATGGGATGGTATTTCGACCGTCTTCCTAGGGCCAGAGCCTATCAGACATGTGCCCAGGAGGGCAGCGGAGGCTATGGCACTGCTGCAGGACAAGTGTGTGGTGGGATTGATTTGGCCACTTGGGAGGGATGGATAGGGTAGCCGATCATGGGGGATGGGCAGCACTCGGATCTGCACTGTGGGGGAACACCTGAGGACACCAAAAATATGTGTGGCACCAGAGACCATGGCCACCTGTTGCCCTGTGGCTGGGCTGTGTGGCAGTGTGCCACCAGCTCTCCAGACCGCTCCATGCAGTTTCTAGCTGCTTTGCCCCCCTCAGCATCACTGCCCCATTGCCGAGGGTCCATTAAACCAGCTCTGGGCTGGTCTAACTTCAGGTGGGTCCTATGGACTTTGGGGGCCATTGAAACTCTCACATTAAAAGATAAGGTAGCAATATTGTAGTGCACAGCTCCCTGCACCATAGCACAGCCCAGTCTTGGGGGTATGGGTGGCACAGGGCTGGTCTGGGGTAAGGCATCTGATTGCAATGCAGCAGGCATTCGAAAATTGGGATTGCTGCAATTTTTGAGACAAGGTGCCCCTTGCATCAATTCTGTTTGATGCAAGTACCTTTTTATCAAATTTTGGGCTTCGAAAATCAAGCCCAGTATGTGTTGTTATGTATTTACTTGCTGCCCTTTCACCTGTTTAAAAGGTAGGATTACTAAACCTGTATCACCGTACCCAGACTTTGGGAATGTTGTTACCACAAATACTGTACTTAGAAGAAAACTGATCATACATTTCCATATACTATGATTATCAATGGTCCTAGACATGGACATTGAATAAACTCACTTTCCTTTTGACAGTCTTTGGTATTGTAGTGTACTGTTCTGATATCTATATCTAATGACTTGTGCTCAGACTGCACATGGATGGCTGAAACTATTTTTCTTTCAGATCATTAGCTGGCATATAAAATTCATATATTATTCCTTCTTTCTTTAGATTTGATTATTATATCTTCAATCTATCAGTATAAATGGACAGCAATGTATATTTTTTTCTTTTTTTCTTTTACCTATTTATGGAATGTGTAGAGTATAGAGTATACCTGTAAAAGAAAAAAACTTGAGTACCTCAATCAATAAAAAGTAGATAAAGAACAAAAAGTATGGTATCTATTTAGAGTTTAGCTGCTCAAGACATCAGAACCTGCAGTTCTGAACAACAAGGTGTAGATTAAAAACAGAAAGGTATAATTAAAGATTGAAAAGTGCATACTGTACTAGAGATGCACTTTTTTCCTACAGTACCTCATTTATCATTTAGTTCTAAGTCTGGAATACTACAATAGAGTATGTCAAAGGTGTTTTGAAAAAAAGAGGTTCGATGGGGTTCCAACTTTTGTCTATGTTATTGTTTATTTATTTATTTAGTTAGGTTAGTTAGTCAGTCAGTCAGTCAGTTGGTTGGTCAATCAGTCAGTCAGTCAACTTGTTCAAATTTGTTCTGCAGGAAAAGTACACTGAGGTTGAGCTAGTGTCCTGGTGCAGCCAGGAGGATGAGGTTACAAAGCAGGTAAATATCATAAAAACCAGGGCTGGGGATCTGGGAGCTACAAACAGATTGAGGAATGCTAGATAGAAACAAGGAGGCAGGTTTGATGGATATGTAGACCTCTTCTGTCATATGCCATCTATGTAGAATATCCATAATATCCAAATAAGATGCATATAGACAACTAGCTTCCTATTTCTGTTATTATGTTTGCTTGCACGCATGTGCAAGAAACATAGTGCCACCATACGAGAATTCTTAGGTGTGACTCCCCCACTTCCAATGCCCTGATGCCTTTTGCCGGCGCGGCCGCACCCCGCCAATGAATGTCGGAGCTGTCTATGACAGCCCTTCAGATGCAGTGGTGCACAGTTGAAGGGAAAAAAACGCTGCAATCAGTGGTGGTAACATGTAGGCAATTTGCATGCTGCCACATCGGCAGTATGCAAAGTGCCACGTCGGCAGTATGCAAAGTGCCTACACATTGGCACTGCCACTGAATCAGCTGTCATAGACAGCTCCATCCCCAGTAACAAGTAGCATGCTGGGAGCCCACCCCAGCATGCTCATGCACCCCCCCACACACACACTGTATGGCCGATGGGGGTGCCCAATCCCCTGTCAGCTCCGCTCTCCCCCAACAGAGTTCCAGGAGCCCACCCTAGTGTGGCAACAGTTCTGTAAGGCCAACGGGGGTGCCCAATCCCTGTCGGTTCCACTGTATCCCCCTACAACAGACTTCCAGGTGCCACGCTGGGAGCCCACCGCAGCGTGGCAACAGTCCGTATGGCCAATGGGGGTGCCCAATCCATGGTCAGCTCCACTGCCCCCCTAAACAGCCTTCCAGCTGCCACACTGGGAGCCCACCCCAGCATGGCAAAAGTCCTGCGTCGTCTTTAAAAAAAACATGCCCTGTAAGAAGAAACAGTCCCTTGCTGACTGTCTTGACCCTCTCTCCCCACCACGCCCACCCTCTGTACCCTGCCTCACACCCCCACCTCATCCCATACTTACCTCTGGAGGCTGGCACAATGATCTTCGGTGGACCGGGAACACGTCTGCACTCTTCAAAGCCGACCGCGAACTGAAGAAATGCCGGTAAGCCGTATAATGGAATAAATAGGGTTTTTTCAACTTTAATGCATATCTCAGGCATTTTTGGGAATTTTTTCACCAAATTTTCAACATGGGGTTCTTGGGACCCCACCTCATGAATTCTGGCACTGTCATAGGAATCGTAGGAAGATACTGAGCTAAATGGACTTGCGTCCTATATGCTTGCCACTATCTTCTAATTTCTAATCTGATGCATATTCCTATCCCATTTAGATTTAAACTCAGCAATAGACTGACTGGCTACAACCTCTAACGGCAATGCATTCCAAGCATGCACCACCCTTTGGTTAAACCACCATGTAGTACGCGCTTTATTACTTTTAGGTGCTGTTAACTGCATTGGGTGGGACCTAGTTGTATACATGCTACTATTTAATTTTAGCCCCGTGACATCCCAAAGATCATCGTTTTGCCAAGCACTATACACCAAGCACATGTCTCCTCGCTTTCTACGCTCCTCCAAGGAGTACATGTTCAACTCCGTCAATCTAGTCACATAATTCTTTCCTGTCATACCACAAATAACTCTTGTTGCTCTCTTCTGGACCCGCTCCAACAGAATTATATCCTGTTTTTTAAAAGGTGACCACATCTGTGCTCCATATTCCATAATGGGCCTCACCAAAGATACATACGGGGCAAAACAACCTCCCTACTTCTAGATTATATGTGCCTCAATATGCAATTCAGGATTCTGTTTCCTTTCTGGGCTATATTCTGACAATGTGATGAAAATGTCATATTACTAGAGACAGTTATACCCAAATCTCTTTCCTCTTATGTTATTTTGAACGGTATATTTCCTAATTTATAAGGTAATTTAGGATTTCTATTTCCCAAATGCGTAATGAAGCATTTGTCTAGGTTCAATGCCAATTTGAATTTATTTGACCATATAGCTATATTATCTATTGCATCTTGTAAGTTTGAAGTGTTTAGTCTAATATTTACTTCTGCTCCAACCCTACAATCATCAGCAAACTTTTGCAACCATACAGATTTTTGTTTTATTTGAAGTGTTGATACATAAAGATTGAAGAGACAGGGGCCCAAGACTGATCCCTGAGGCACCCCACTAGTCACTCCCAAACTGTCGGACAATTCCCCTCTAATACTCACGCGCTGACTCCGATCGTGTAACCAATTCTGGACCCAATTTATTATATAAGAGTTTATATTCAGATTACTCATTTGCTGTATTAATTCATAGTGAGGCAGTCTGTCAAACGCCTTTGAGAAGTCGAGAAACAGCACATCAACGGGGATACCCTTGTCCAGTCTATCAATAACTAGATTATAAAAGGCCAACATATTCGGTCCCGTGAGGTGATTTCGCGGTCACTGCGTGGAACCACCTTTTGGGACCGATTTACAAAATGACAGTGTCACAGTTCATGAGGTAGGCCCCCAAGAAACCCTATATTGATACTTTGGTGAGAAAAATTCCCCAAAATGACTGATTTACAAGCATGTGTTGCGCAGTTCCTATGCACGCTCGTAAGTCGCAAATTTTTAATATTTCCACTCCAGATTTTCAACATTGCCATTTTACCACACCTCCTTATGAGCAGTACAGCTGTCATTTTTCACATCTTGCCCAAAATGTGTTTCCACGCATGTAATGCACAATGGCGCAGTCGGTGTGCGAAATCAATGTTCGGGACAGTTTCCATGCACCCTCATAAATTCATGCATTTGTAATATTTTCAGTCCAGATTTTCACCACTGGCATTTTTCCACACTTCCCTATGAACAGTACAGCTGTCATTTTTCACACCATGGCTGAAATGTATTTTTGCACTTCCAGCACAGAAGTGCATGGTCGCTGTGGGAAATCACTGTTCGGGACAGATTAAGAAAATCACAGTGACACTGTTCATGAGTGGAGGTCCCAAAATGCCTATGTTGACAATCTGCTGTAAAAAATCCCCAGACTAATTACATTACGGGTGTGCGTAGTGCAGTTTCTATGCACACTCATGACTTCACCAGTTTTTTTAATATTTTCACTGCAGATTTTCAACATTGCCATTTTTTACACCTCCCCATGAACTGTACAGCTGTCATTTTTCACATCCTGTTCGAAATATGTTTTCGCACCTGTGGTGCCAGATGGCATAGTCGCTGTGCAAAATCAGCTTTCCGCTTACAAACTGATATTGCCACTGTTCATAAGGTGGGGGTCACAAAAAAAACATGTTGAAAATTTGGAGTGAAAATACCAAGGAATGCCTGAGGTGTTAGGGTTTCCAACCATAACGCCCCACCCTTTAGAGACTGACAGGCATCAGGGGTGTGACTTGGGATTGTCACCTGAAATGCTCATACCATTCCACCCCCATCCACACCCTGCAGCCAGTGAGAGGCATCAAGGTGTGCCTTGGACTCTTCGGCCCCAAAGTTCACCCCATTCTCCTATACTGCACCCATCTCACCATATTTCCTGATGGAATGGGGTGAACATAAGGGCCAAAGACCCCAAGGCACACTGTGACACTTGTCTGCAGGGTAGGGTGTGGTGAAATGGCATGGCCGTTATGCCTGACGACCCAAAGGCACACCCCAATGCCTGTCAGTATCTGCAGAGTGGTGGTGGGGTTGGCTTCAGTTCAATACTTCACTGCCATTCCTATTATGCAGCTCTGTAACTTCTACACTACCAATGCCAATGCCGGCAAGCAAACATTTGGCATTGACAAATGCATGTTTTTTAACTAATGTCATCAGCATGTGACAAACGTATTTTGTGTGGGTTCACTAGCTCCTATATGCAAATAGGGCTGGGTTATGAGAGAGCTAAAGCTGTGAGTGACATACTATACAGGTCACTGTGTCAGTCCCTTTTATCTACAGTATTCTGGTACTGTACATGTTAATTGCTTTGATTTTTTGGGGGGGTTGTGTTATTTTTGCATTTCTGTCAGTACTGCACAAGTGTTAACAGCACAAGGTTTTGAATAGTCAAGAAGTTTTTATGGGCAGTTAGCTTTTAAATTAAAGTTGTTCCTCAGAGACTTACTTTCATGGTCTGATGACACAGAGTTGAGCTGTTTCACATTGTTACTGACTACTTTTTTAACAGCAACAGCTCATTTATAAGTCAATATGTAGGGATGAGCAGAACCTGAACAGTCATTCATGTGTTTGGATGAACACTGTATATTTAACAGAACAGAATATATTGCAGTACAGCAGGCATTCAGTTAGGATGACTTTGGCCCCCCTTCTCAAAGATCTGCACACATGTTACACTGGAAAACCAGATGATTTCCTTTGTTTTTCTATATTTTATTTAGTTTTTGTTTACCGGGTAGGTGCGCTAGCCAAACAGGTGACTATTTTCAGGCACGACCCGGGAGGTACAGTAACAACACACAGTTCATTTACATAATACAGGGAAGCAGTAACGATACAGAGAACAGTTTTCAGTAAAAGGCAATAAAGGAGTACAGCTTCAGAGACAATCAACAGGTCAAGAGAAAAACAGCAGATTTACAGTGTACAGGTAGCATTTAGTGAGCGGGTAAAGGTATACAGGGCAGATCCAAAGGACAGGTGGGTCAGGGAGGGGAGAGAATGGGAGGGGGAACTGGGTGAGCAGGTAAAAGGGGGATGTGGGAAGGCAACCTTGTGGCTAAGTGGTTAATGCAGCAGGGATGAAGAAGGCAGGACGGGGGTCTGGGTGTGGGGCGAATGGATGGTGGAGGTACTTGGTCGAGAGGGAGAGTAGGTCAGGCAGAGCTGGAGGCAGGGGAGACACCACCTGCAGTGGGCTATAGAGCTGCAAAAAGGCGTGCGAAACAGGGCAGGAAAGGACATGATAGGCATCGGCGGCCGGAGGAGGAGGGAAAGCAGGGGAACATTTGGATGGGGCAGGGGTCTTACGCATACGCCTGGGGTGAGGGATATGGTGACATAAGGAAGGCTACGGAGACCGAGTCCATGGAACAAGGGCGCTAGAGAGAGCTGAAGGGAGGGGATCGGAGGTGAAGACGGCCACGGGCGGCTTTTAGCAGCAGAACCACTCAAGATGAGCCCGGTTCATGGAACTGAAGTCGGCATGGGAGAGTTAGGATGGCGGGCTGGGTGAGGTATGTGGGGGAGCAGCATCAGTGGCTGGAAGGTGCGGCAAGTACCCGGGTTGTGGTACTGTTCCCAGGCAGGGAGTCGGGTAGTCGGGGGGGCTGCAGAGGTTAAGAGCAAAACGGGTCTAACTGGGGGGTGTTGAAGCGAAAAGTCAGTGTTAGGGGGATATGGCGGGAATAGCGGCAGGGGGCTGAGGGATGAGACCATGTCCATGAAAACCGTACGCAGGCTGGACAGATCAATGAGTGTGAGAATACGGGGTGGCGGCGGGTGAGCAGTTTTAGTGACAGAAGCCTACTAGAGGAGCCCAAGGATACCGTGGAGCCGTGAGCGGCCAGAGGCTAAAATAGCCGGGTTCAGGGTAAGGTACGGCGGGTGAGCGGTTTCAGCGGCTGATGGTGCGGCTAATGTCCGGGGTTGTGGAACTGTATCCGGGCAGGGGAAACGGTGTTCAGGTGGGGTGGGAGGCGGCTGTGGAGGTCCAGGGGCAATAGGAGTAGAGGAACGGGTCCATTGGGGGGCGCTTAGGTATTGGCTGCACCAGTACCTGATACAGAGTTTTCTTTTTTTCTCCAGTGCTACAAAGAGATACCAGCCCTCCCCGTGTTAACTGTGAGAAGCAAATGGAAATGTGTAAAGCATCACATTACACAGCAATATGCCTATTTCATTATTTCCACACTAGGAATACTAACTACACTCTTTCTCCCTAAAAGAACCAACTCTGGTCAGAGCCAAAATGGCTGTTAATGCATTAGCCTGATAAGACATATACTATAGAATTAAAGTGTGGGCTGGGTTTTACTTTATTTGTTATACTATTATGATATTAGAATTGGAAACTTACATCATAAGAAAAAAAAAAAGAAAATCTTAAAGATCAAGATAATGTTGAAGCAGGTGCTGTTGGCTCAAGATATGCATCCCCTCCAGGACTGTGGACACTGGGGATACAATCAGGAGGTGGGCAGGATGCACAGCAGCAGTGGGCAAGGCATACTATTGCTGGGACCAAGGAAACAGTTGGGAAGTGGGTTACATTATAACCCAAAAAACAGAAAGCAACTGAGGTGACGTAAAAATTGTTACTTCTGAAAATGACTGAATGGCCTTACTCTCAGTTAATTACTTGTACATCTTTTCCTTTTGATGAATCCCCCAAGTATACTTACAGTAATTTCTCTGGTTCAAATACGATTTTTATGATGGTTTTCTGTCCACATTTATTATGTCACCATTGCACTGCAATAATGTCAAACATCATATTTTGTGACGTCACACATTATTAAAATGTAAGAAATTAAGCCGGCCCAGTGGCGCTGAGGGCTGAGGCACTGGACGCCACACCTCGCACCATGCTGGTGACCTGGGTTTGGGAGTGAGCATGGGTCACCGGGGGCTGGTGGGGGAGGAGAGGGATCGAGCATCTGATGGACAGCTCTTCCTCTCCGGGGAGGGGGGACCACAATGGTCAGCGTCCGACTGCCCCCTGGCGGAGGCTGGAGGTCAGGTATGCACGCTGTACACTGGAGAAGAGTCAGGGGCAGACACCTGGATGGGGATGCTTGTGGTCGTATGTGTGCTCACGTCCATTGGCGTCATTGCACACCCTCCGACTCAGGGGAACAGAACAAGGGAAAAACTGGCACCTACCATGGTTTGATGGCCATCCGAGAGTGTTCGGCAGGTGCTGGCACCCAAACTGGATCCATTGGGGTGGGGAGTTAGGGGGCTCCCTGCCACCCCTCTGCAAGGGGTAAGCCACAGGGGTTACTGGGTGCCAGCGGTCCTGGTTGAGACGGACGGCGGCCGGATCCCCCAGTAGCAGGATGCGAAGTTTACGGGGGGACAATTAAGGTGGCCACAGGAGGATAAATAATAAAACACAAAAAGAAAATCTAAGAAATCCTTCAAACTGTATCATGAGTCTCTCAGCCATGTCAGGCATGCAGTCACAATCTTCTTCATATTCTATCAGTCAAGTCATTGCAACCACCCTGAGCATTACAGCTTTTAGCTTGCTGTACAATACACATCGGCACATCACTTTCCAAAGTCTTGAAATTGTCAACTCTTTGACATGTTAAAGAGCTGAGCTTTAGCTTGAGAGAGGCACCCTTATATAGCGCAGCTGTTAACAGCTTGGCATCTAAGGATGTTTTCCTCTGTTTCACCAGATAAACAGCTTCAAAGGACTTTATGATACTGTTTTTTAGCTATTTCAGTTGCATACTGTGCATTTACACATACTGTAACTGCATTCAAATAAGAGTCTCACCCAACCAGCAATGCTTGCAAGCTAAAAATATCAACTCAACAGCATAAGATGCAGCATCTCTGTTAAGTAGGTTAAACTGCATGATGTGAACTGTATCCTTAAAATATGACAAAACAGGGCAGTGTATGCACTAATATGTGGGGAAGAGTCCTGAATGCAGTATACAGTTCATCTGAGACTGAGGCAAGATCAAAAGGAAAGCAGATCAGTCCAAATCTCACGATGAGCTCTCTCCCCATTTCAGTACTGATCTGTTTCATCAGGAATTTGTGTGCAGCATAGCAAAATGAAACTGACCTACCCCTTATGAGCAGCTCTGGAACTCACATCATTTCTGGTTTCTAAGTATATGCAAAGCTCGTCGGCTTTCTTATGACCGTCCCCATAAACTGAGACCTGGGTGTTAGGGGGTTCTTGACATTACCCCTTACAGGGTGACATGCTTATGTCCTCATTTTAGCCAGTGGACTACTTGAAACAAATAGAGCTTCTGCTTTGCAGTGAAAGCCAGACAAGAGCAGAATCTGGCTTGTCAGTAGCAAAGAACAGCTCAACCGTGTTTCATGATCTCCCACAGCCCTTGTTACCGTACAGTATAAATTTGTTCAAATGAGGCCACACCGCTTCATGATGCTTCCTTAAAAACAACCCAATTAAGACATTATTGAGATTTAGAAACAAAAAGTATGAGTAATTTCTTTCTAATTATTCAATGCTTGTGACTGCTTCTCACTGCTACACTTTCACAGATGTGCACAATAACATATATAGATTTAAAAATGCATTTTGTCTCTTTAGGGAGGCTACCAAATACCCACTGAGTGCTGGTTTTGGGTACAGCAGGGGTGAGTGCTGATCCTGATTGTCCTTAAATGTATTTAATATGTGGAATGAGGCATCACCATCCCTGGAGCGAGCCACCTCTTAGACGAATTACTAATTCAGTTCAGCCACCTGTGCTCTGACATGGCTTCACTCTTAGCTGATAAATAGGGAAGTAACAGTACAGGTTTAGACTCTGCTATGATTGTCTGTGTATTCATAGTAAAAAAAAACTCATATGGCTATGTTTCCAAAGGGTGCATTAGAGATTAGCAGCACAATTTTAGAGGAATGATGCAAACTGTGACAAAACATTAGGTCACATGAAATGTGGTCTAACATTTTCTCACTGTTGGCAACATTTGCTGGCAAGAACATGATGCTAGCATCAAAATAAGGATGTGTGTGTCATTATTTGGATGCACGCTTCTGCCAAATGAGGAAAGAGTTGAAAATGTGTCAAAATATAAAAGAATGGCACTCAAACATTTGGGCACATTTATTCTGAAGCACATACAATTCAAAATCAGGAGCTGTGAGTCGATCAAGCCTTTTGCAAATCTAGTCCTTAATCTGCAGTCATAATGTAAGTGTACAAATCCTGGGTGACCCTCGAAATTCAGCAAGTGTGCAACAAATTGCCCTCCTTAACTCATGAGTTCAGCTTGTAAGTATTATCAGTTTGCCATGTGTTCTGTTATTCCCAGTTTCCTAATTGTTTTCCAGGAACACTGATAAATTAATCAGTTTCCCCCCTAACTGGTACTTAGCAAAAACAACCAAGAACTATAAGGGTGTTTTGTAATATTAGAGGGAGTGGGAGAAAACCGCATAAGGGAACAGCAATGCCATGGTCAATTACAGGCAAACAGTTGATGGTGACTGGTACCTACCAGACTTTGCTGTTAACTTATAGAAACAAGTTTAAGATGCTGGATCTGAGGGGGACCAAGGTGGTTTCTTTCACAGTAGATGGCTGGGAACTAATCTGCCTGCCTCAAGCATTCAATTTCTTTCTGAAGCATCTGGTTGGGGTTTGCACACAGTCTACACAAAGCTGAAGAGGCATGAGATAATGCCAGTGGGGGGGTAATGTAGACCAGGTTCATATTTTGAGGGGCCTCGGGGCCAGCCAGCTGGGAGTGAATCACTGCAAACTTAATGAGTTGGATCGGCTTGGCTGGATACCCAGAAATGTCCAGGTGAGCCCCCTTGCCATGCGTACTTAGCACATATCAGTGTGTATATGTACTCTGAGAGTGAGTGAGTTGGTGACTGTGTCACTGAAAACAAGGCAGGATTAGGGAGAATGAAATCAAAAGAGACACATCGGGGATGGGCGTCAACAAGTAAGTCAGACAGTGCTGCAGGGCCCATCTGCCTTTGATGTTCATGCTAGATGACTTAACATAATAAACATGATTTTGGAGATGCGCAGAGAACAAAGAATGAAAGATTAAGACAAGACATGAAATCAGACACTGGTGAACCCTGAAACCTTCCCTGCATGACTCTTGCCCCTAAGCTAATTGGTCAGCCGGTGTGTGGGGGAGTAGTAAACACTGATGATGGGCTTGCCAAAAAAACACATTTTACCAGTGTCTGATTCCATTTGTTGAATCCTTCCTTTGGTTGTTGTGTGTCTGCAACTGACTCTGTGCCAGAGATCAAGGGGTGCCATGATGTGTGGGCTGGCCAAGAGACTCCACTGCCATGCTGAACCACAAGTCTGATTTCTCTTGACCTGATCACAGCCAGCCAGAGCAGGACAGGTTGAGCAACTGGCACTGGTGACCCTGAATTTCCCCCTGGCTGAATAAAGCTACTGATGGATGGGGGTGCAGTCTGTGGTGCCTGCCTGACCTACTGCCTATTAAGGCAAGTCTCCCTAGCCTGGACATTTTCCTTTGCTAAAGAAGACTGATCTGGTCTAGTATATTTTCTTTTCTACCTCACCTTGGCCTCCCTCCCTGAGTCCTAATACTGGAATGGCAAGTCTTAGAAGTTAGGCTGGTGTTTTTTGTTTTTTTCTATTTTTGCAGCTGTTGCTGCTGCTTGGTTGTTTGAGTGTTGATGGTTTGGTGCTGCTGTTTCTTTACACCCCCTATTTGCTCGTCTACCCCCCCCCCATTCAGTTTCCCTGACTGCTGCCTTTCTCAGAATCCATCCTGGTCCCCTTCAACTATTTGACACATTGCTGCTGCTTTTGCTACCCTAGGTGCTCTGCTGCTCTCCAGCTGGAAATGGAGGAAGTAAGAAGTCTGTCCTGTGCTCACACTGACAGCAAAAGCAACAGACAGTAAAGCTGTAAAAATAAATAGGAAAATGGAGCAAATGTGGGCTTTGAATTAGGAATACATAAATGCCAACTATATTATGCTAATAGGCATTATGCTGGCTATGACTGAAAGACATATGCTGGTATATCACAGACACACAAAGGCTGACACACTAAAGCTAAAAGCAAAATGTAAATGGACAACCATGGCAGGAATACTGAAAAAATTCATTCACAACCACATAAAAATATTAAAAGATGAATTAAACTAAGTTTTGATTTAGATGAGGATCTCTAAGTAAGTATTATTTAACCAAAATTACTTGAAGGAAATCATGGTGGAAGGTAAACTCATCTGACCCACCCACCCCACCCATTGTGGTGTGAACTGCTCTGCTTGCAGCTGGAAGAGAGAGAAAGAGAGGGGTAACACGGTGGTGGCTGGGAGCCATTACTCACATATGGGTTATTGGTGTGTGGTCATGCACCATGACTCCTGCAGCAGCCTGAACCCAGGAAGGATTTCAAGACCCTGTACAACAACTGCAACAATGCAAAGTAAGTTGGTCATGTAACTCCCCCAAATGAACTTTGCAGCACCTTAAACCAGACTTTCTTCAGCTTGCTCAGTAGCGCTGCTGGATATAACACATGGAGCTCAGCTAATAATGGAGAAGACAAGATAAAAAGAGAGGTAACAGACACAGTTCACATAAGGAAAGAAGCTGGATCTCCATTTAAAAGATGGAGCTGCAGTATAGGCAATCCCCTGCACCTGCATAAAAAATCAGTCAGTCAGTGAATCTGTCAGTTAGTGGGTACACTGTTTGTTCAATATCATCTGTGTGCTTTTCCATACAGTTAACTAAAAAAATACACTGCCTGTATTCACTCACTCCTGTTCAGCATAGAAACCGCATTGTTTATGGGCACATCCTTTAATGACCTCTGGTTGGGTTTAGGAAATGTCGGGATGTAGCATTGCAGCATTACTGAGAGAGAGTGGGTGAACCCCTGTAAAGTGAGCATGCTGGCATGTAATAAACTGTAAAATGGAAGTGATGTACTGTTCATATCCAAGAGACAAAATTGTGTAGGGGGAGAGAGATAAAATAGTGCGGGTGGAGAGGCAGAAGAAGAAAACACATTGTAGTGAATGGGAGGACACAGAGAGATTTTCAGGAAGTTGTGCTTCAATTCCACTGCCTCTTAACAACAAAAGATGTGTTGCATTAGGAATTCCAGTCACAGACCCCTTCTTAGGATAGCAATACATCAGCATAGCATTATGATGCAATGCAGCTATAAAAACAGTTATGGTGCATGCCACTTATAGCAGGCTGATCAGTGTAGTAGCCTTCTGTCTACTATACCCGATGACCATTGTAGGAGGCACAGCTAGATGAGTGGTACTGTATTAGCACTTATTGTTTTCATATTTGAATATTATTTTTTGCTTATTCATGGCTTATTTGTTGCTATTTAGGGATTATGGTATGTATTTTGAGCTTGGTGAACATACATTTTCAGTTTCACTGTATTAGGTGTTGTGCTTGGTGCTTGCGTGAAACTTGTGCTTTACTTTAAAACTTCACTTCACTTTATTATTTTTCTTCAAACACTCACTTAAAATGTTATTTATTTGTTTAGTTATTGATTTATTTATTTACTTACGTATTTATTGGAGTTTGGTAACCAGGTAGGCTCACTTAGGCAAACGTGTCCCTTTTTCAGAAGTGATCAGGAATTAATTACCACAAAAATGCATTGAGGAATACATCCTGACAATACAACAAAGAGTACATAAGTATATGACAAAATGCAGTGCAGAAAATGGATATACACAAGGGGTAGTTAGATACAAGATACAGACAGGAACTCAGAGGCACTTGGATGTACAGAAAACAAGGGCAATATTCAATGTCAAGGATGGTGAGTGAGATCAAACAGGTAAGCTAGCTAAAGCAGTCACAGGGTTTGTTAACAAACAGATACTTCTTCATGACTGATCTGAAATGTGCAAAGGTCAGGCATTCCATGGCCTTAAGTGGAAGATTGTTCTACAAATGTTCTTATTTAAAGAAAGTGGTTGTTGTTTATTGATTTGTGGTAGCAATGGTGTATCTGTGCCAGCTTAACTCTGTGGTTTCCATCAAGGCCCAGTCAGGAGCAATGTCTCCCCACTGTTCCATTTTATGGCTTAGAGTCAGTAGAACTGCTCATATGTCAGTGCAGATCACTGTATGATCAAGGATCTCTGTCTTCTCCAGTTTCTTTTGGCTTGAGTTCCACATGGTCGGGTGGGTGCATTGTCCCTATGACACAGGCGATGTTGTCTTGAGTGACGTCTGGTTCAGGGTCTAGGTCTGCATTGCCTAAGTGGCAAAGGAAGTCAAATTCACTTTCAGTTAGACTTTCTGTTATTTGTGCTTGCCCAACAGATGCCCATTGTGGCTGTGCAGAGTGAAAATTACTTTTTTTTACTTTTGCAAGGCTTAGAAAAATGCTGTAGTCCAGAAATTGTAGCAGATCATCTGACAACCCCCATAAGCCTCTGCAGCAGTGAGATAAAGGTAGGTAGGCAGGTACTGTAGGTAGATAGGCAGGAAGGAAGACAGCTAAGTAAATCTTTTTATATAAACAGGTTTTGACAATTGGAGCCAATATTGCCCCATTTTTCATTTTCTTATTTACAAATAATTATGACGTCATTACAATACAAAATACACAGCAGATTTTAAAACAATACAAAAATACATTTATAAGACAACTAACTCAAGTACGATAAAAACATTAGTGTTTTCAAATTTCAAAAAAGGTTTGAGAGAGCCACTATAAGCTGAACAAGAGTGTCCAAGCAGAAGCTCCCTGATCTTGTTTTGTTGCCCCAATTCTTCCTTCAAGTGCTCGCGTAGCTTTCTAGGGCTCAGTTCCAAAGATCCAGCCTGACATGAGATAGCTTAGTGGGATCAGGAGTGTTTGATTTTCATTTAAGCAACTCTTATCAAAGGCCCCAAATTTCAGACCATCCTTCAGTAAAGTTGGCCTTAAAGTGGAACAGTAAGCACTAGGAGTGGGGCTGGTCACAATTTTCACTTTGTGTGCAAACATTTTTTTTAATTACTGTTTACTGCAGTACAGTAGATTGTATCAGACTGATTCTGCTGAATTCCAAGATGACCTGTTCTGTAACTACAAATTGCAGAATCCGCTACAGCTGACAGCAGAACAGGGCTGCAGCAGTTGAAAATTCAATTATCTGCAGTGCTTGTTGGCTTTTATAAGATCTGTCCAGATGTTAGCCAGTCCTGCTGTTCCCCTGGGGCTATGTACAGGTTTTCGGTGACTGTACTTAGCCCAGGGAGGACAGCAGGACCAGCAATCTAAAGTTGTTGTCATTGCTTTTAACATTTTTTTTGTTTGGTTTTCCATGTGTGAATTTAGTGCAGGTTTAGTGCAGGTACAGTATGAGATATCACAGTGCAAGTTTGCCCACACTGCTCCGCCAATATGCGTCAACCCTGTCATGGAGAGACCACCATGTAGATGAGAGGGTAGTTCAGCCTCCATACCATTCAATCCTTGGCCTCTCATGTGAGACTGCCAACAAAGGTGGCAATTAGTGTCAACTGTGTTCAGTGGTTTTGTTATGTGGACACCTGCCCACTTGGAACTGGACTGAGACAATCCCAAATTATTTCACATAGGCCACTGAATTGCCCTCATGTGATGATGGCTTTTAATCATTACTGTCCTATGCTAGATTTGAACCCATGAACCAAGGGTGAAATGCTCCTTAACCCACTACATATCCCCTGAACCATCCAGTTCACATTTTTCTACACAAATTCAAATTGAAAAACAAATACCCCAATAGAATTAAATTAAAAACAAAAGCCCCAGGAGACAATGTCATGGTTTCTTAGAGTATATGGTTTACTACAGCATCAGACTACACTGTTTAGCAGACTATGATGCCCTTCTGGTAAATTGAGTGGAGCCTATTATAGATAAATATAGAATAATGTATGTGCAGATGTGTATTATGAGTTTTTTTTCACACATCCAAGATGTGTAATGTTAATTAAACCTCAAGAGCATAGTCTGAGGGATTTAAAAAGGTATCACACAACAAGGGTCTGTGAAAAAAATGAGTAATATATCTGCACAAGATTTCTTTATATAATTTACTGGTTTACAGTGTTTAGCAACACTGCTTGATATCATTTTACTAGTAGGGATGGGCTACCCATCGGGTAGCTGGATAGGGTAGGTCGGGTATTGACGATTTTTGCTGGGTAGGGTAGTTTGGGCAATGTACTACATTACCCAACATAACAGTGTACTTCACAGGTTGGGTAGTTTTGATATGGGTAATGGGTTGGGTAAAGGGTAATTTTTTTAAACAGACATTACGGGCAGCAAGTGTGGTCCTGGGACTCCTTCCCAGGCTGGGAACAGGCATGAAAGGACAGCCTATGGGGTCCTTTATGAGCTCACAGCAGAATTAGAAGCACATGGCACTGGGCTGACAATCTGACTGGTCAATGGTATTTGTGCTCCATCTGCTGTGAGCCTGTTGCACAGGTAGCAGCCCAAATCTGGAGGGAGTAGAAAGAATTGGGCACTCACTCTGCATTTTCACTTAAATTGTGGCAAAAACTTATAAAAACCCCACAAAAGTAAAACATCTACAAAGAAGCAACAGGTTGGGGACTGAAATGATCTCAGGAGGGATGGGAATCAGGGGGTCATTCGATGGTGTGGTGCTGGGCAGAGAAGGACTGAGGGGGGCCCAAAGTCACTGAGTGTTGGTTTGTGTCTCTGCAGCATAGTGAAAGCCATTTAGGCTGTACTACACTGTCTGTAAGGTGCCCTGGGCCCTGTCTGTGACATTTGCTACACCGTGTGTCCATCTGCAGTATAGTGAAGGCCATTCAGGCTGAATTACACTGTCTGTTAGGCACCCTGAGCCCTGTCTATGACATAACTACTCTGTGTGTCTCTCTGCAGTATAGTGAAAGCCATTTATGCTGTCATTTACACTGTTTGTGTTAGGTGCTCTGAGCCCTGTCATTTTATTACTCTGATATAGCTGTATGTCTCTGCAGCATAGTGAAAGTTATTTAGGCTGTATTACACTGTCAGTTAGATGTCCTGAGCCCTTTCTGTGACATTAGCTGAAATCAGGGGTCCCTGAACCAAAAAATCTGGGATTCGCTGCACCCACTAGCTAGCACCAAACAATAGGCACACCTGTGGGAACCGCCGCAGAGATCCAACTCCCCCCACCTGGCACAACAGGAAACAATTTCCAGAAGGGGTCCAGGGGCAGAAGGGGCATGGGGGATGCCATAGAGGATTTTGGGGAGTGAGTGGGCATGCCAGGGGGTGATTCGGCACCTGGCGGGGGTGCTGTTATTATAACTATTATGGTAATGGTTTATGATTAGTTATAATAACAGCACTGCCACTAGGTGCCTGAATACCCCCTGGCATTTCCACTCACTCCCAAGCACCCCTATGGCACTCCCCTGTCCTTTCTACCCCTGGACCCTAAACATACAGACCCCCATTCCCTATCTTGTGAAGCAATGGCACAAGGGGCTTAGACCAGCTCCTAGCTGGTCTAACTTGAGCCCCTTGGTGTGACCAATGTGGGGCTTCCTGAATCCCAAAACAAGGTCTTTTGCAGCCCCACTGTGGTTAATGCCCCCATCTGACATACCCCAATGTAGGTCGCAAGAGTGGCGCAGTGCCCATTTGGAACAGTGGCTTCCCATTCTGACACAGACCATGTTTTAGAATTGGGAATGCCATAATTTATGATGCAAGATGCCAACTGTGTCATTGATGTTTGATGCAGGCACCTTACAATGGTCTACATGCTTTTTGAATTGGGCCCAATGTGTCTGTCTGCAGCATAGTGAAGGCCATTTAGGCCATATTACATTGTCTGTTAGGTGCCCTGAGTCCTGTCTGTGACATAACTACCCTGTGTGTCTCTCTGCAGCATAGTAAAAGCCATTTAGGCTGTAATTTACACTGTTTGTGTTGGGTGCCCCAAGCCCTGTCATTTCATTACTGTGACATAGTTATGTGTCTCTGCAACATAGTGAAGGTTGTTTAGGCAGTATTACACTTTCTATTAGGTTCCCCAAGCCCTGTCTGTGACATAGCTACTCTGTGTCTCTCTGCAACATATTGAAAGCCACTTAAGCTGTATTACACTGTCTGTTAGTTGCCCTGAGCCAAGTTATTTATTACTGTGCTATAACTACACTGGGTGTGACATCTCTCTGCAGCATAACAAAAGTTAGTAAGGCTGGATTACACTGTCTGTTAGGTGCCCCAAGCCCTGTCATTTATTTCTGTGACATAGCTACACTGTGTGTGATAGCGCTCTGCAGCATAGTGAAAGCCATTTAGGCTGAATTACACTATTTGTTAGATTCCCTAAGCTCTGTCATTTATTACTGTCTGTGACATAGTCAGCAACACTGTTTGTATCTGCAACAGTTAGTGAAACATTATCCATTCCTTTAACAGCTGTATCTACTAAGTCTCATATTTACCAGTCTACATCTACTAAAAGGAAGCACAGTGCTGCTGCATGTGCAACTGGTAATGATGTGGGCAGTATGAATCATAGCACTATTGAAGAAAATAGCGACAATGATAACAGCATTACCAGGACTGGCACCAAATGTCCTCCTGAACCAAAAAAGCATGTTAACAATGAAATGATAGTAGAACTTCAGAAAGAACTGACTGTAGTTACTCGCAGAGGTACCAAACGTATTGCCACATGTACCAGGATACATCCAGCTGCTGAAGCAGCATGCAAGGAGACATCCTCCTCAAATATAACCACAGATGCTGAGGCAGTGAATGTTGATAAAGATGATGCTGACATTGGGGACTGGGAATGGGATAGCCCAGGTTATGTCCCACATGATGATGACGGCACTTCCAGTTCTTCTGAATCATGCAGTAATGTGGTCTGTATTTTCAATGAGGGGGTAGGAGAAGATGCCACTGTAAGGCATGAAAGGCGAGTGCAGAAAAAATATTATATGCTAAATGTAAGAATAAGATGATGAGCATGAATGAGAACAATTCATATCAACAAGGAAATGGCAGAGTAGGGTTTCCTTCAGGTCCCTTGACTGTACAAGAAATAGTGCCAGGCATTGTGGTACAACGCACAAAAGGAAAATATTTAGTGTGGAATTTATTTAATTTTGACCCTGTAGACAACTCCCAAGCTATATGCGGTCTCTGCAGAAAGAACATCAGTCGTGGTGGCACAGCAGGAAATTTTGGAAAATCAGTAATGATACAACATGCAAAAGCAAAACACCCAGCTCTGTGGGGCAGTGCAAGAGACAGTGTGGTTGGTATGGGCGGTAGTGGAGGTGGTGGTGGTGATGACCATAGTGACAATGAACTGGAAGCAGGAACTGACATTGAATCACTTGATGTGTCCTTGCAGCCTCCCAGACAAACATTGTTTTCTTCTGACACCATCAAGTACTGCAAGATCCCAAAGTAGTACTCAAGGCATGAAAAATATAATCCTCCAAAAATTAAAAATATCTAGTGATTTTTATCAACTAATATTAAAAGAAAGTGTTGCAAGGACACCAAAATTTACTTGCAGGCATCCCACATGCCAGCTGTTAATTAGAGCTACTGCAGAGCTGTTGACCGATTGTCAACTCCCTTTTGCTTTTGTTTCCCAAAAAGGTTACCTCAAATTCATGAACCAGATTGAACCATGTTACACCATTCCCTGTCAGACATATTTCTTGAAAAGGCTATTCCACAGTTGTATGACTTGGTGTGTACTGCAGTCATTAAGCAGTTGAAACTCTCTGAGGTGAAGCAGATTCACGTAACCAAAGATATATGGACCAGCAACCAAACAATTGATTACATGACTGTTATAGTTCATTGGGCAAGTTTTCAGTCAGAGATTAATAATCCCCACTGTACCATAAACAATAGAAAGCAGGCAGTATTATGTGTCACCACTTTTAAGGAAAACCACACTGCTCTGAATATTTTGCAGGAGCTGTAAAATCAATTTCAGAAATATCTTCTCCATATTCCTTATCTCTAAGGTTCATAGTGTCAGATAATGGTGCCAACATAGTCAAAGCTGTTAGAGATGGCTCTACCAACACATACCTTGTTTTTCACATTGTTTAAGTTTTCTCATCCATAGTTTCATAAATGGAAACAGAAATGTTAAAAACCTGTTAGGTCTTGCTGGGAAAATGTGTGGGCATTTCAGCCACTCTGAAAGCGCAAAAAAATCCTAAAGGAGCTACAGAGGTCAAACAACTTACTATTGCATACAGTAAAGCAAGAAGTTCCAACCCACTGGAATTCAACATTTTACATGTTGGAAAGACTTCTTCAACTGAAGAAATCTGTGCATGATGACACCATGCAGAATCAAATAGTTAAAGTATACAGTACATTGTGCTCAGTTCCAGCAGCTGGATTCTACTTGAATCTTTGATCACCTTATTGGAGCCATTTGAGGTTGCCACATATTATGTCAGTTCAGGCAGTGCAACTGAGTCAAATTCTTCCTCAAATACTGTAAGTTTTCTTCACATTTTCCTTAATGACATAAAGAAAGTCTTTCAGTCAAAAGAAGACACCATCGCTGTTATGTTGGCAGATGACTTGAGTTTCAGATTGTTGACTGATCAGAAAATAATGCCATGTCTAAGAGTGCTATCTATGTGTTGGCTATACTGGGTTTCATACTGGGTAATGGAATGGAAAGAGTCATCATAGCCCATTATACCGTTCCCCGCATAGTGGGCTCAATCAATTCCTTGTACATACAATTTATCTATCTCTCACTTAAACTGATCCAATGTGTTGCTAAGAACAATGCATTCTGGTAGGGCATTCCATGTTCTAGCTGTTCTGTTTACAAAGGAAAAATATCTTGTATTTGTTTTAGCCATATTTATTTTTATCTGAAGCGTATATCTTCTCAACCCTTCTAGTTTATCCAGCATTTCTAAGCTCAAATCTTTAACCAACTCAGGATCCTTCATAATCCTGAATAACTGTAATAAATCCCCTCTCTTTCTTCTATCCTCCAATTTAAACATATTTAACCTTTTCAACCGGTCCTATACCCATTTTATTTCAGAACCAAATCATCTTTGTGTATGTTCTTTGTACTCTTTCTATTCTATTTATTTCCCCCTTAGAATATTGGCTCCACAGTGGTGACCCATAATCCAGATAGGGCCTCACATACTCATATAGTGGTACTAGGCATTGTTTAGATCTATTTATAAGGCTTCTTTTTATATTTCTTATCATGTAATTTGTTTTTCTAATAACCTCTGACCTCTGTTTCCTAAAAGTCATACCCATATCCATTATTATTCCACAGTCCTTTTCCTTATTCGTGTCTCCTACCTTACAATTATTTAAATAGTATTCATGTTTGGGGTGTTTGCCCCCCACATGCATCACTCTACACTTCTCTATACTGAAAGGCATCCTATTTTCCCATGCCCATTGTTCCAGTTTTTTCACATCATCTTCCTTTCATTGAATATCATCTAATGATCCCACCAGACCACCCAATTTTAGGTCATCTGCGAATTTTACCATAAAATTCTATATATCGTGGTGGATATCTTCTATGTATAATGAAAATAATGTGGGGCCCAACACCGACCCCTGTGGCACCCCACTTGTCACCCCCCTCCTGACTTGAAAACACTCCTCTTATCCTTACTGTCTGTTTCCTTTCCCTTAACCAACTCTGTACCCACCTTGTTAATCTACTGTCAATTCCCATTTGCTCCATTTTAGCAATAAGATGGTTATGTGGTACTTTGTTGAATGCTTTCTGAAAGTCAAGGAAGAAGATGTCCATAGGCATATTATCGTAAATATTTGTATTTATGTATTCATAAAAAATGAGTTGATTTGTCAAACATGACCTATTTTTTCTGAACCCATGTTGTTTAGTGTCATTCACTTTTAACCTCATTAATTCTTCCTCTATCTTGTCTTTCAGAAAACATTCTGCCACCTTACACACGACTGCAGTTAAGCTAACTGGCCTATAATTTGTCATTGAGGATTTTAACCCTTTTTTATATATAGATATTACTACTGCAATTTTCTAATCTACTGGCACCTCCACTGTGGACAATGATTTATTCAGCAAATATGCTAATGGAGCTGCTATATATGTACTTACTTTCATCAACATTCTAGGGTGCAACAAGTCAGTTATGCTATGTTGCTAGATCCCCTCTTTAGATGGAACATTGAAGCCATCTTTCCTGCAGGGGAAAACACTGAGTACTGGAGAGGTTTTCTGCTAACCAAATGTGACATTGTGCCACCAACACCATCAACTGATGTACCACAGTCAAACCCTGCCAAACCATAAGAGTGCACCTCTGGCACAGACAGTAGCACATCTATCAATTCTTCACAATCACCAGTGCCATTAGTGAGGGAAAGGACACCTACATCTACTTCTCAGGCATCCAAAGATCAGGAATAAAAAGGAAAGGTAAATCACTTCTGAGTTACCTGCAACAACATGGACTAGTATCCTGTAAAGAAAGTGCAGCTGGTTTATCTGCCAGACTGGTAACCATCTCATGCAGCACAATGATCCTGGAGTATTTTGCAGACCATACTGTGATTGGTCTTGAGGAAGATCAATTGCTTTATTGAAAGCAAAAGAGAACAATATGGCCAGATCTAGCAAATCTTGCAGTAATGTACCTCAGTTATCCACCTTCAAGCGTATATTCAGAATGCATATTTAGTGCAGCTGGAGGAATAGTCACTGACCACAGCACACTGCTAAGTCCTGTAAATGTGGAACAGCTTACATTTCTCAGAATGAAAGCTGACAATTTCCCAATTGTCCCAAACACTGAATTATGCGATTCTGACTCTGAACATGAACAACAGCCTGCAGACAGTGATACTGAATATGATGACAAGGTTGTGTACAAAATGAATAGAAGCATCCCATTGCCACAATACCAGCCACACTATTCTTAATTTTCTTTTGTCAATCATCAGTTTTATACTATGCAACTTTGATGCCCACCATGGGTATAATTTCTGGAAACAGAAGGAGCCTCACTCAGAGCAGCTGCACCTCTGGTACCTACAGTACTTCATCAATGCCTGCCATGGGTATAATTTTTGGAAACAGCTGCAGGCTCAATCAGAGCAGCTGCACTTCTTGTACCTGCCTCAGCAATGACCTCCTTGGATATAATGGCTTGGTGCACCTAACAAACTGTGTAACAGTCCAAAAAAACAGTCTTTCACATGATTTTTGTTGTTCTCAGGTTCGGGTAATCATATTGTAGAATGGGTAGGGTAGTAACTACCCGATCTGACCCAACTACTCAGTTTTCATCCAGGTATTTTAGAGTACTTTAGAGGTACACACAGGTAGTCATGAGGATCAGGTATTTTAGTACCTGCCCATCCCTAGTTGTAATACATATTACAAATTCTATTGGTTTTAGTCAAGATGGCAAGTTTATTAAACATCTACAGCAGTTTGCATCATAAAAAAATTATATCACACTGCATCTTAATATAAACAATTCTTAGCAATTGCAGGAACAGTTCATGAATTAGGATCTTTGAAGTTTAAACAGGGAATGACAACAGGAACAGAATTGGGAGGTGAAAAAACTGCCATGCTGCCTCAAATGCCGAAGGAAGATTTCATCACAGCACTGTACCCAGTGAAGTTCACAGCCAGTTTTAATACTAAAACTGAAAATGAGTACAAATGATGTTTATTTTAGCTTTTTTCAAATATTACAAATCTTTTGAAAATGAGTAGTGTTTTATTGATATCAACCTGTTACCCGGTTATTACGGAGCTCCATAATAACCAAGTAACTGGTTGATATCGTTGAAGCCAGTTGTTATGACAATTGAAACTAATGGTTATCAGGCTGATAAACACTGTAAACAGTAATTATAGTGTAATAATGCCTGTTTATCTGTTTAATGTTGATACTGGTTTCAAGAGCCTATAATATAATTAAGTTTGAGGTGATGGGGCAAAGCCCTTCACTATGAATAAAACCAGGATGCTAAACTTCAGGGCAGCAGTTTTCAATAGGCTGTCGGTGGTGTTTGAAACTCAAATGGTTCATATGATAGTGAGCAGGAGTACTGATTGCAAACCAGAGGCCCCAAAGCAGAATAAAAAGGAGGCAGTAACCAGATACATCCATGGTGGTAGAAAGGGCAAGAGGGCTTGGTAGAGGCCTCCCTGGTTGTTTACTACCTGCCAGAAAAGCTAAGGGAGAAAAAGAGGCCAGATGGGAGATGAAAGATATGATCAAGATCTTCAGGTTCCTGAAATGAATGAATAATGTGAACTGCAATAAACTACTCAGGAGGAATAGTAGATCAAGAATATGGGGGCATAAGTGGAACTGGCAGGGAGAGGTTCAGGAGGGTTGTGAGAATATTTTATTTTGCACAGAAGGTGGTTGAGCCATGGAACAGTCTGCCAGCTGATGTGGTGGGTACCTAAACTATTAATAATTTCAAGCACAGCTGGGACAGTGTGAAAGGCTTAGTAGTTCCTCAGAGGGTAGCAGTAAATTGGGGAGCATGGTGGTGGATAAAGTCAGCTAAAATCCTGTATAGACAAAGGTCTCAGGGTATAATAGACTGCTACAGGCAGATTGGATGGACCAAGGGTCTTTCTTGCCATCACTGTGTATGTTTCCATGAATCTGCCAATTCCAATGCCAAAAAGTGCAAGGTGATGCAACTAGGGAACAAGAACACAGGATAGAGTACTGGATGGGTGCAGTTAAGTTGCACACTAAAACTAGGAAAGAGATCTTGGAGTCATCATTAGCAGCACCCTAAAACAATCAAGCCAATGCAATAAGGCTTTTTGTAAGACAAACAAGATGTTAGGATATATTGGAAGGGGTACTGAAAGTAGAAGAAAAAGAGGTAATAGTACCTATATTTTTTATTGGGTAGAGACATAAAATAAATCATTTTTACATACATATAGAAATAAACATTTTTTTACAGAGACCTTTTCTAGCATATCTCAGTAAACATTCTTTAACTTGAGAGTTTTTATCCTATATTTTGCATAAGATCCTGCATTGTCAAATATTCCTATCATATTGTACATTCATTCTTAAATTCTAGCATTTCTTCATATTAACTGTATCTTATAACTTATATTTTATATTTTAGGACTTAGAGATATTCCAACTTTAAACCTCTTTTTATCTTATTATTATGATTTAAAATGATTGTCAAATTCTTTCAAATAGTTCTTCTTTTTCATTGGAATGATAGTGACTCCATTCCAGTTTATATAAATCCAACATAAAATTGATCAATTTTTGTGTATTTGGAGTTTCATTGTCTTTCCAGTGAAGTAGGATACATTTTTGGCCATTAGATAGCCTAATGATATTAATTTATTTTTGTCTTCTGTAATTTCTTCCTCAGACATTTGATATCCAAGTAAAATTGCTCGTTAATGTTTTGATAAAGTTAAGTTAGTTGCTTTCTCTAATATACTTGTTATGATGTTCCAAAATGTTGCAAGTTTTCTGCACACAATAAATATGTATGTAAGCAGGGTTTTAAATACAGTAATTGATTAGCAGTTTTTTCTTGGGACAATGCTAACTGTACAGAAAGTATTTATATAGGTTTTCTAGAAGTGTTATGTTTGTTAAGCACAGTGAGGCAAGTGCTATGCATTTTCAAAATGTTTTAGCACTTTCAAGAGCAAAACGCTAATCAATTTTTGGAGTTAAATAAAACCCTGATGTAAGAGATCCAGGGTTGGAAAGACATCTTGGGCATTTGTCCATTATTGTAGTGTTCATGTTATGTAATCTAGTAGGAGTTAAATATGCACAATGCAATATGTTGAATTGAATTTGTTGTAATTTTGTGGAGTAAAAATCATTAGTTGGGTATTTTAGAATGTTTTCCCAGTCCTACTCTTCTGTCCTGGTTGTCAAATATTATTCCCATTTGCCTTTCAGTAGGCTTACATTATATAGATTAGAAGTTTGTAGACATTTATACATAGAAGAAATTTATTTTTCTATTGGGGTTTTCAGTATACATTCAACTGGGGATTCTATCGGCCTAAAGTTGCCTTTCTGTACATAGTCTCGTAACTGCAGGTATTGATAAAATTGTTGCTTGGGTAGTCCATATACTGTTTATAGCTGTTGAAAATACATTAATATGTTATTATTAAAAATTTCTTCAAAGGTTTTAATTCCTTTCATTTCCATGCAGAATTTCTGAATATGAGTGTGTCTTGTGAGCTCTGTTTGTTCCACTGGATTAACTGACAAACTTTCTTCCAACACCTACATGAGTTTTGTGTAGCTGTTAATGATTTGTGTTTTTGTCTATTCTTATTTTTAGTATACTATTCTGAGTGAAAGACACCCTAATATTTTGATATTTATGTATAGTGAAGCTCGCCAGGATGAAACCCAACTCTGCAGCATGTTGCAGCACAGTTACTGTGGGAAACAATGTAATTTCAATGGCAATTAGTCCCTTTTGCCCATGCAGGAAACTATGACATTTACTTTATCCTAGCAGTGTCACATTTTCCTGCATGACAAATGGGATTGATTCCCATTGAAATTACATTCTTTACTGCAGTAACTCTGCTGCAGCATACTACAGAATGCCGTAGAAGTGGGTTTCATCCTGACGAGCTTCACGGTATTTCTGCTTCATAATTCTTGTTGTTGTATTTTGCTATTTTCACCAGTCCTCTATCTGTGAGAGTTGGGAAGTGTAATGGTACAAAATGAAGTTAGGGAGTGATAACCCACCCAGTTCTTTTGATAATTGGAGGGTTTTTTTAGACTAATTATCTTTTTTTTTTATTATTCCAGAGGAATTCTGTTATAATTTTTTCCAGATTTTTAAAATATTTAGTCGTAATCTCTATAGATAATGTTTGGAAGGGGTCTAGCAATCTAGGTAATATATTCATTTTTATAACGTTGCAACATCCAGTTAGTGTAAGGGGTAATATTTTTCATTTATCCAAACCTTCTTTTATTGGATAAGCATTTTACTATAATTTAGATCAAATAGGTTATGTTTTATGTTTTGAGATCATTATCCCCCGATACTTAATTGTGTTACAATTCTACTAATTAGTGATTGAGGTATTATATTTATGCCATTTTCAGAGTATGAAAATATCTGTTTTATTTTTGTTTATTTTATTTCCCAAGGCTTTGCTAAATGTCTCAATTATTTTCATGCATTCTGTGATAGAGGTCATTGGGTTTGTTAGATACAGTAAAGTGTCATTGACATATACGCTTATACTGTGTTCTAAAGAGACTATTTTCATTCCTGTATATTGCTGGGTGTTTCTTATTGCAATTGTAAGTGGCTCAATGGTAAGAGTAAACAATAAAGGAGAGAGTGGGCAGCCTTGTCTGGTGCCCCTCAGTAGAGTGAAGTGGGAAGAAAGAGTTTTGTTAGTTAATATGGCTGCTTTTGGACTTTTATATAATGCTTTAATCCCATTAATAAATTCATTTCCAAACCCATATTTCTCTAGTACTAAGAATATAAAGTCCCGCTCCACTCTATAGAAGGCTTTTTCTGCATCCAAAGCTATCATGCATGCATCGTCTTCTTGTGAATAATCTATAACATTATATAGTCTTCTTATGTTAGTTCCTATGTTTCTTTCCTTCATGAACCCATTCTGATCTCTGTGTATAACTGAACTCATAACCCTCTCTAATCATTTAGCTATTATTTTGACAAAGATTTTCATGTCTGCATTTAAAAGTGATATAGGTCTATAAGAGGAAACTAATTCTGTTTTTTTTTTTTTTTTTTGTCTTTCTTTAAGAAAAATGATATTTTGGCATTATAGAAGGTTGTGGGGAGTGCCCCTGTTTCCCAACATTTATTGTATAATGTTAAGAGTGGAGTCTGAAGCTGTTCTAAATATGTTTTATAAAAGTTAGATGGGATTCCATCTGGTCCCAGTGCTTTTCTGGGTGACAAAGATTTTACTGCTAAAATTATCTCTTTTGGTTTGATAGGTTGGTCTAATGTGTCCATTTCTTGTGGGTTAATCTTAGGTATTTCTATATCTTTTAGGAACTGTGCAACCACCTCTAGATATTTGGGCCTATCTGTTGTATATAGTTTGGAATAGTATTCCATAAAGATTTTATTAATTTCTTGGGTTTTGTTTTTATTTTTGTCAAATTGATTGGATCATTTGAGATCTGTGATATTAATGTCCCCTGCTTTTCTTTTTGTAGCTGATAAGCCATTACTTTTATTGGGTTTATCCCCCAGTTCATAGTACATGGTTCATGTTTGTAGGATGCTGGTTTCAGCTTGTTGAGAGGTTATTCTGTTATATTCGTCTTTAGTTAAAAGTATGTTTTTCAATAAATTTGGATTCTGGTTAGTCATATGGAGAGTTTCAGATCTTTTTATTTCATTTTCCAAATAGTGCTGCCTTTCTTTTTGCTTTTTATTTATTTATTTATTATTATTTTTTTGCAGAATAGGATATAAAAGAGTCTCTAATTGTGACTTTAAAAGCATCCTAGTGATTAGTGTGAGATGTATACAAAGGATCATTAAATCTAAAATATGGCCCATTTGGTGTTCTGTATACACTCTTTATCCCTTAATAATATAGGTTCGAGTGACCACATTTTTATCTGCTCATTTTATTGGATGTTGAAAGTAATCTCCATGGGGCGTGGTCTGAAATTATTATACTATGATATTTAACTGATGCTGTGTAATATTGTAATGCTTGGGAAGTTAATACTGAATCTAATCTAGTATAGCACTGATGTGTTACTGAAAAATATGAGTAATATCATAGTGCTGGATTTAATTCTCTCCATATTTCTATTCATTTTAGTTCCTCCATATGAACTCTCAGCTGTTTTCTTAATTCTTTCATATTATCGGTAAATGATGATGATTTATCTAGTTTACTGTTACATTGAACCCCCCCCCCCATGTATGGGCTATCATATGTTATTAAAGTAAGGAAAACAGTTGGAAAAATTTGAGTTTCATATGTATTTTGGGCATAAATATTAGCTAATATAAAATTTCCCTCAGTGGTTTTAATTTCTGATAATACATATCTTCCTTGCTTATCTATTATTGTTTGGCCAAATCGTATACCTTGATTAGTATGTTTTTTTATCATAAATAATAGCTGCTCCCCTTGCTTTGGTATTATAACTGGCAAATTTCCCTTCCACCCATCTTTTAAAATGGAACAATGCTTCCTTTGCACAAAAATGAGTTTCTTGAAGTAGTAATATGTTTACATTTTTGTTAGAAATAAGACAAAAACTCTTAGTGTGTAAGCATTGAGGCAAGAGTTATCCCAAAGGGCATTGGCCAGGAAGTCAAGTTTCAAAGAAATACAAAATCACACATACCCTTGTAATGCAAAGTATCATGGGCGGTATATGCAGTTACCACAAAATGATATGCTGGTTCAACTTTAAAGGTGATAGAAAATGGTTTTTACACCTCTAGATGCCCTCCAGTTGTTCTTTTATTGGATACCCAGTATTCTGATGTACGTTTGATCTTTTTTGTTAAATTAATAATCTAATTTTGTTGCTTTTGTAACTACCTTGAATCCCTCTCTGCTGATCAGTTACTGCTGTCTCTTTTCATACTGCCTGAACATTCTATGACGTTAGAAACTCCCTTCCAGGCCATTCAGATGAATGGCCTGGAATGGGAGTCTGTGATGCCATGGAATGTCTTAGAGATATGAAAATTAAGAGCTGTAGCTGGTGAGGAGCGTGGAACTCAATGTAGATCTAAGGGCACCCAAAGCTACATTATTTATTTATCAAAAAATCATCAAATGTATCAAAATACATAACTGGCATGGAAAGGAAGATGGAAGGGTAGTTAGATATGCAAAAAATCATTTCCTATCTCCTTTAAGCAGGAATGCATGGTGCCGAAAGGCCTCTCACACAGTCTGCAAAGGGTGCCAACAGAAGACACAGACACGTGTTTCATCCTACCAGGACTCATCAGTGTGCCTCATCTGTATGACACCCCAGTGGAATGAACCAGCTACCCTAAGTTGGTCTATCGGGTTTGGGTTGTGGTGAGCCCAATAAAAACCAAAAACAATCTAAAACACAAGCAACCTTAGTACGGTTAATATCTATATATTTAAAAATTCTCTTGGCTTTATTTCTATCTCTAAGTCCTTTCACATTCCATGTCATTATTTTAATCATTATTAGATTTCTTAGCTCTGGCTTGATCATTATTTTTACAGGATACTAAAAAGACTGTATGTGTTATGCTCATCATGTTTTGTCTCTTTAAATATACCTTGTCTCTTTTTACCCCTTATTTGTCCTACAGTCCTGTCTTTTTTTTCTGTTTTTTTTAATTGTCCAGTATTTCTTAGGTAGTCTCCCCCTCCTCCCCTGCTTCCCCCCTCTTACATTTAAAATCTGTTTTAAGGCTTTCATCAATTTATCACAAAATTTCACATATTCCAGCTCATTAGTCTTTCTCCTTGAATTGAACATCAGCAACTTCCCACCCACCCCCCTTGGTGGAAAAAAAGTTCCCAAAATATCCTATTACTTTTACACAAGTCAGCTTTAATGACCTCTCTTTCTCTGTGTCTTTGAGGTAATGTGATGCTATGCCCCTACAAGCATAGGTTTTGTTTCCCCTACAATATTAATTCCTTGTGTAAATACATTTTGAGAATATATTTCTTTTGTATCTTCTCCACATATGTGTGTGTGTATATATATATATATATATATATATATACATGTGTGTATATATATATATATATATATATATATATATATATATATAAAGAAGGGTAGAAAAAACCAAAAAAGAGAAGGAAAAGAAAAAGGAGCTTGCATCATTACCTGCTGTACAAAGCATTAATCTGTGTGTCCCAGCATGCCTTTGTGCAAGAAGTTTTTTTTTTTTCCTTCCATCAGTTAGGCCATCTGTACTGGAGAGAAAGAATGAGAGAAAACATCAAGTTACTACATATTAGAATGTGCTGGGAGGGATAGAAAAAAAACTCTATCATTTACCATATCACACACATATCATACACATTAGTCTATAGCATTTCTAAACTTCCCATTCTAATAATTTTATTTCTTTAATTTGACTCCCCCCCTCTATTTTCCTTTTCCTCCTTTTTCCCTCCTTTCTCCCCCCCCCCAACATAAGTCACAGTACTCAGGCATGCTCCTCTCAGTGATCATTCTTTGTTTGGGTCCTAAGATTCCAGAGGTTCCTACAACACTCGCAGCAATATTATGATTGTTAGCAAGTGACTGCTGCAAAGTTAAATTTCCTCTTTCTTGAAAATGTTGTGATCTGTCATAAGCGTAATGCTGTCTCTCATTTTCCCCTTCACTTTGCCTAAGTATTTCCTCAGTTTCATTTGGATCATCAAAAACCTTCATTCTGCCTTTGAAAAAAATCTCAGTTTGGCTGGTGGTAGCAGAGTATATTTAATCCCCCTGGATCTTAAAATGGTCATAACTGGATTGAATTGCCATCTGTCATTTACGGTCTTGCTACCGAAATCAGGGAATGCTTGTAATTTAATGCCATTTGCTGATAACCCTCTTTCAGTCCTGGCTTTTCTTAGTATAAGTTTTTTTTCTTGGCATTTATGGGGCCTTACAAACACAAACCTGGGTCTGTTAGTAAAGGATTGTGCCCTTGGACCCCGTCCTCTGTGGGCTCCGTCCAGCACAATTTTCTGTTGGGGAAACTGTAAACTAGCTGCTTTATCAAAAGTTCCTCAAAATAAGGTATTGGGTCCCTCTTTCCTTCTGCACCTTCAGGTATTAAGGCAAGTTTGATATTGCCTCTCCTGGCACGATCCTCTTGATCTTGTACTTTTTTGATTAGTAAGTCTAGTTGAGTTGTAGGCAATCTTACAGTTTTTTTTAAGGGATTTACCGTGTCTTCCAAATCACTAACTCTAGTCTCCATTTCAGTGGTTCTTAAAGTTAGAACTTCCAACTTTGTATTGATTCCCACTACTCCATCTGTTAAAAGGATGAGTAATTTTTGTATCTCAGAGATACCTTTCAGTACTGTATTCTGATAGTCACTAAAAGAAAGTACCTGTTCAGAAATGATTGTAGTGCTTTTAGCCATATCCTCTGGATTTTCTGGGTGGTTAGTGTTCCTTTGTCCATACCCTCTGCTTCTATTAGATCCTCCATATTGTTAATGATGCTGTGAATACTGGCTTTCTGTGAGTTATCAGTTCCTTGTTCTCCTTCCCATTTCTGATCTTTATCTCCATTCTGACTATTGGCCTTGGGTCCTCTCAGTGTTGTTTAGGCCTCATTAGTGATTGCAAGGCCACTATCCACAAGTCTGAGTGTGTCTTGGTGCACCCCTTCCCCCTCCAGGGTTGCCATCCCTTCCAGAGTCTCATCTGTGGTCTTTGAAAGTGGAGCTAATTCTTGTACTGGAATTACTAAGTCTACTCCAAGCTGGGCATTGTAAGCTTATTTTCCATTGTATATGCTGTTTTGGTCTTCTTACAGATGACTGAACCTCCCATTATATCAGGGAGTGTGAGCTGTTTTTTTAATTAGTCCATGTTAGTCCAGTAGTCCTATTAGTAAAATAGGTGAAAGGAGCAGAGGTACTGGGTAACTAGCTGAGTCCCAGTCTGTCAGCAGCAAAAAGCTCAAGCTCTGTGGCTTCTCCTGAGGTGCCCTTTGAGAATGTCTCACTTTAGGTATGAGTTCTGATTTTGGGGTCTCTGAGAGTTCCTTGGCATGTCAAATCCTCTTGGACATCATTCCCATACTTTCCTTCAGAAATAAAACTCACATTATTGCACTTTTAGTGTAAGTGCTTGCAGAGGCCTTTCACCTCTCTTACACAGAGCTCCTCCATGTCACCATCTTGGATCCAGTTTATCATAATATTACCTCTATAGACTGATGATAAGACCACACCTGGAGTACTACAGTAGTAGCCACAGACATGATCAGATATTTCCAGATATTTCACTAAATTTCTAAAGAGTTTCTCTCTGCTACCCCTACTGTGTAAATGCAGAAAGCAGGAGAATTCTCTAGAAATATCACAGAAATTTCAGGAAATATCTGACCATGTCTTTGGCTGTGATTGTACACCTAGTTCTGGAGTCCTCACTTCAGGAATGATAAGGGCAGTCTAGAGGTGGTACAGCAAAGTGTGATCAGGATGACACAGTATGACAGGGTTAAATAAGGCCCTGCCCCATTTGTTATGCAGAAAGAGTTTACACACAAGGGTCTGTTCTATCCTCTCCTTTTCTGTCTCTTCTCTGTCTGGTTGCGCAACCAAATTTTCTTGTGAGACCTAGGAACTGATCACTCCAACGGTTTCGCAGTTCTCTGCCTCTCTCTATCTCGCTTCCTTCTTTTGCTATTTCTGTCTTTTCTCCTCCTTGCATATCTACGGATATAAAAATATATGTGAATCTTTATGCAGAAATGTCACTGATACTGGGATCCCTTTGTTTAAAACTATATATAGTTATACTGTTGAAATGATTGCAACGCTATTTGGAAATCAAGGGGTTAACCTAAGATGCAGTTTTTAAGTCTTTTGCAGAGCTGAAAACAAGAGGTGAGTTCTAGGTCACTATGTTCTTTGTGCTACACCTGCAAGTAATGAAACTGACAGGAACATTCTGTAACTTTATAAGAACATTCTGTGAGAAGCAGACTCTCTTAATGAATTTCCATTCCCTGACAAAGACTTATAAAGAGCAGCAATGCTTTTGCTAGAGAGACAAGGAGAGTAAGAGACTGAGACTTGGAATTAAGAGATACCATCAGAAGAAGGACTTAGTTTTCTCTGTTTGTATTGCCTTTGTAAACAGTTATACTGAATAATTTTTATTATTTATTTTGCTGTTATTGAGAAAAATAAAATGCTATTTGTGAATTTTAAAACTATTACTGGTTTTCCTATGCTTCCTGACCTGTGCCTCAGTGATGCACAGGGTTAGAAGAGCAGATCTTAAGAGGAGTGTCTCAAGGCTATAAACATGTACTCACTTGACACCAGACAGGAGAGGGGTGATATGACAGAGACCTTCAAATTCCTGAATGTAATAAACAAGGTAATCTGTGAAGAGTTATTTAGCATGAGTACAAATTCAAGGTCACAGGGGCATGAGGGAAAATTGACAGGGGGAAGGTTCCAGAGGGATTTGAGGAAGTATTATTTTATGGAGAGGTTGGTGGAACCTTGTAACAGTCTGTCAGCTGAGGCGGCCGGATCCAAACCCACAAATGGCTTCAAGCATGCCTGGGATAAAGTGAAGGCAATAGTAGCTACTCTGGCAACAGTAGCAGGGAAAAGATTAGTGGAGAGGATTGTAAAGGCTAGTACCCTGGATGACATTTAGGTCCTGGGAATAGATAGAAAACCATGGCCAGACAAGATGAACCATTGGTCCTTTTCTTCCAGCATTGCCTATGTTTTTATGTGACACAGACCTCTATTCTCAGGACTTCAAACTCACCTCTGTGTGTGAAGAAATTCTGCCACCTGATTAGGATCAAAGTAAAGACAGGTATGACCCAGTATCTCACTCTAACTTTGGTGGAACTAAGGAGCAAGAAAAGGGCTGACATATCAACCAGTTTGTTCCTAAAAGAAAGAAAGTGCTTCTACATCAGCTACATAGCTAATAATGTGAGTCTGGTAAATTGAATTGCAGTTGTGATACATTAGTACTTTGCATAATGTGGCAAAATGAAAGCTTAAGTCTCAATTCATCCCAGAAGAAAAATAAATTATTATAGCCACCTTAGTTTCAGGATTGCCTAAACTGATAATTTTGGTGTTCAGATCCTTTGAAAGGGCTGAATTGGCTGATCTCTTTAAGAGTTAGTGTGAAAAACTTGAATAATCATAAAAATATAATACTTGGGGAATTTTCAGCAGGTAGGTTCCAAGTCTGCATATGACTGTCTCTTGTAAAAAGCACGGGGTCATAATGTCACAGCCAAAACTGCACAAAACAACAATGCCGTATACAAAACAGTCTGTGGCAAAACAAGGTCAGAAAAGAAAACCCATAGAAGTAACAGTGCACACGATGAAAACAAACACAGTATTTTTTTGTTTTCACCCTTCACATCTCCCAGACTAAATATATCTAGCTGCAAGGGGATGCAGACTTTTGGGATGCGGTGAAACACTGGAGGGGGATTTTTTTTTTTTTGTAAAAAAAAACACTGCAACAGTATTGGACCTGGCGGGAACTGAACCACAGTCCCAGGTCCCCGATGCCGCTGGGTGCCGGTGCTGTAGCCACTCCACCCGCGGGGTGGCTGGATAAAGGCAGTGCACCGCAGCCCCTTTACACTCCTCTAGGTAAGCTTACAGTGACAGGGGTGGCGGTTGCACTACCATATGCTGAGCTACCCGATAAGCTGTAGAAACTTGCACTTCGGCCTTGCGGTCATTAAATGCAGCTGTTTAGGCAGCACTATATTGGCCTGGTACCCTTGCAAAAACTCTTATTGACTCAAAATCTTTTTCATAGTTGATCAACACACTCACTGTGTCACAATAATGCAGTTGGTTCTCAATAATTTATTTTCACGTAGCTCAGCTGTTACCATAACTTCAGCTGAAGAAAGTTTATTTGCCATTTTATCAGCTCATTTTTTTGATCCCAATCATCTCCTCAGTTATTCTTTCCATTGATTTCTCATTTTTGTTGATGCTTAAGCAAAGCTAATCCAGCTGCTGATCAAGCTTGACCATTTAGGCATTAGCAGATTCCAGGGTGCTGGTCACCTCTTTAGCTAAGTTTTTGTTTTCTTTCAGTGCCTCACTTGATTTTTCCAAAGCAGCAGTCTGCTGAGGGAATCCCAGTATAGAATCCAACAGTGGGGCATCAGATAGCAGGTATTATTTCAACTCCTTAAAGTCCATTTAGGGAAGAGAGGTAGGTTGAGGCTTGTGATGCTGTAACAACTGTAGCTCTAGTGTTGAAATCCTATATGCCACAGCCTCCATAGGGGACACTTTCCCTGGTCTAGGTGTAATATACATCATATACTTATCAATGAGTCCATATTTTAGAAAGAAAATCTCCCCCAACAAGAGGAACAATTTTTTCTCTCTTTTACCTTTCAAGTGTTGTCATCCTTAGTAACTAAGATATAAAGTACTTTATCAGACAAGATCAGGAACTAACCTTAGTGCCACTAGCAATTAGAGGACATCTTGAAGATCAGCAACATGTCACATTTGATGTATACAACAGGTTTTTGAAATTCATACTCTTTATTGTTTAAGTGTTGTTCTGTTGGGCATCCATGATGTACTGCTTTGTATTTTTTATTTCATTGTACAAATGGAATAGGTTTCATAGTATTTTACAAACCTTTATGTACTGTGTGTTGAATGCCTATGCATCATAGAAAATGGTATATTAACTGTGGGAAAATGGCAAAACATATCTAACCTTCCACCCCACCCAGCACACACGTTGGTTCACAGCATTCACACACAGTCCATCTCAGATAAACAGCTTATGTTTTAGATGCATACTGACATTTATTTAAAAGCAGGCAGTATATCACAACATTTGAATATTGGGTAAGTGCTTGTTAGAGAGATCTGTGGTCAAGCTCTTTGAGGGGGGCTATGTGCATGCAGTCTTATTTGACAGAATGTTATGATGCAGCAAGATTTAAGCTTTTATGCTATGACAGGCCTAAGTGAAATATATCAGAAATATTTTCCTCTTAGGTCTGTCATTGCTCTAGAGAATATTTTTAGCTTGCATTCATTTCTAAAGACCACCACACACTAATCGTTCACCAAGGCTCAGGGGACCTTTTACTCAAACTCCACATTTCCTTACTTTTAAGGCTTTGTGCTTAAACCCTAACTGATATATTAACATATTGTGGCATTGGGTCAATAACATGCATGGCAGAATGTTATGCAAAATAACTCGTTGTGCGATTTAATGAAATCTTTTTTTCTGTGAGGGCTCGCCCATCACCCCCTTACAGGGTGGGTTGCACTCCAGACCTCCCCTACTAAGGATTCTAACACTGGGGGGTCCAACATGGAGAGTGCACAGGTCCGGGGTTCGCACATAATGCCATACGCTATTAAGTATAAGACATTATGACCCGGTACGACATATTGTTATCAATGAATCTCCTTACTTTTAAGTAGATATATGAAAACACATGTATATAATGCTGCATTGACAGACAATGAAAGAAATACAATACACCAGTTTAAAACCTGAAACTTTCAGGTTTATTAGCTATTTGCGCCCCAAAAGGCCTCCATATTCAAAGCAAGTCACAAGCACAGTGCAGTTTGTAGCACTGTGAAAAAAATAGTACATAGCTGGCTCTGAGCTATACTCAGCCAGTTAGCATGCATTAACAGAGTGCGCTAAATGACTGAATACTGGGCCATATTGATACAGCACTAAATGGATATGGGCTACACTGACATGGTCCAAGGCTGCATAATGCTGCCTAAAATGGAACAGTGCCAGGGCTCCTGTTAGCCATATCAGCCTCAGCATTCAAATGAGTTCACTGGGCATGCAAGGCACTAAGTAACCATCTGCATGCTCATTATGGTCTCATTTGCATACAGCTGATACTACTCAGAAGTAGTGTTGTCCAAATAATCCATTTTAAAAACACATAGGATAAAAAGTGCTTTTTAAAGATATTAGGATTTTAGGATATTGATCCTCAAAATGTGATATCCTAAAAAAACACCATGAGTGTCAAATCAGATGTAGGATATCGGAGTATCCAATACTTGATGTATAAAAATCTGAAATCTCCACCTCCTTATAATAAAAACATTGATGCCTGCCAACCCTCCAGATTCTATTTCTCCCATTCTTCTACAATATATAACAAGCCCACTCCCCCACCTTCAAAATTCCTGTATCAGAGCAAAAAAAAAACTACCCCACCTCCCTCCTTCTTATAATAAAATAATAGTGCCATATTCTACTTTCACACCATTCCACAATACATAACAAGCCCCCATTTTTGGATTAGAACAAAAAAAAACCACCCAGCACACTCCTAGCCCCCACCTCCTTCTTTCCCTCCTCCTTATAATAAAATTATTGAGGAAGGGTTGTGATTGATGCAAGCCACATCTCTGTAGCCTGTTGTACCATTGCAAATCCCACATCCCACCATCCTTGCACAATATTATCAAGACCCACCCCACATACCCAGATAAGGGCAAACCCCCTACCCAACACAGCAACTTGCCCCACCTCCCTCTTTCCCCTCCTTATAATAAAATAATAGTAGAAGTGTTGTGATTGACTGATACGTGTTATCAGAAGCCTTCATTCATCACCGTCTCTCCCTCCACTGTAGCATCCCTTACAAACACTTTCCAACATTCTGGCAATGCTGGAAAACAATCCTACTGCAAATCATAGATGTATTCATATTTTAAGTAAATTTTGTAAAATTATAAACACTCGAAGTAAACATACAAAGTAGGAAAACCATTCTAATACAAATCTTAAAAATATTCACCTTTTCAGGAGATTTTGTAAAATTATGAATATTTGTCAAAGTGCACACAAAATAGGAAAACCATCCTACTGCAAATCATAGAAGTATTCATATTTTGAGAAGATTTTGTAAAATTATGAACATTTTTCAAAGTGCATGCAAAGCAAGAAAGCCATCCTACTGCAGATCTTAAAAATAGTCATATTTTGAGTTGATTTTGTAGAATTCTAAACACTTTTCAAAGTGCAAGCAAAGTAAGAAACTATCATTCTGTAAATTTTAACAATAATCATATTTTTAGAAGATTATGTAAAATCATGAACACTTTTCAAAGTGCATATAAAGTAGAAAGAACATCCCACTATAAATCCTAAAAATATTTGTATTTTGAGTAGGTTTTGTAAAATCACGTGCACTTTTCAAAGTGCACACAAGTAGGAAAACCATCCTTTAAAATATTCATATTTTGGATAGATTGTGTAAATATTTGTAGTCTGAGTAGATCTTGGAATATCACAAACACTTCTCAAGGTGCACACAAGTAGGAAACCAATTCTATTGCAAATCTTAAAAATATTCTTATTCTGAGTAGATTTTGTGAAATTACGAACACTTTTCAAGGTTCTGGCCAGTAACATCGCGGCCGGAATATCGCAGAAATAACATTTGCAGGAAAAAACTTTGTGGCAGTGAAAACAAAGTGGGCACATAATGCCGCAAAGCAGACTGCTATGTGCTGCAACAGAGCAGTGGCTGAATGAGGAGTGGATAGACATGTACCAAGCAGCATGCAGGAGCCACCAGGGTGGAGAACTGGGACCATGAGAAGAGAAGGCCATGGGATGCACAGGGCACAAAGACTACAGAACAGCAGTGCAAGACAATGGCTGCAGTAGGAGACCCACAGGACATGGCACAGAGGGACAGGTGGGGTGGAGAGGTCATACAACAGGGACAATGCTGGTAGGTACGATCTGCTGTTGGAGGCACACAATGGAAGTCTGTGTGTGGTGGAAGGAGGCAAACAGCAGGGACAATGCTGAGGGGGGGCAAGGGCCACCACTGTTTGGTGGGTGACACTGTCTTGCGGTCTGGAAGGAGGCTGTACTGGGCAGTGCTGCTTGGGTTGGGGTTGAACCTACTGATCCGGGGGATGGAGGTGCTTGTGCTAGAACATTCTGGTCAAGGGGATGCTCACCATGGATGGTACTGACTGCCAGCACTGTGCATGTCCTGCAATGTTCTGTCCCACGGTGTTATTGTCTATGGACATTGCAGGCAGAGTTGTTTTGACCAATTTGCAATGTCTGAAGATATTATGTTCCTGGCCTGAACCCTTTTCAAAGTGTATGGAAAGTAGGAAAAGCGTCCTACTGCAAATTTTACATTTATTCATCTTCTGAGTAGATTTTAACACATTGCTAGCACTTTACAAAGTGCACGCAGAGGTAGAAAAACAATCCTACTGTAAATCTTAAAAATATTCATATTTTGACCAGGTTTTGTTAAATCCTGAACACTTTTTAAAGTGCACACAAAGTAGGGACACCATCCTACTGCAAATCTTAAACATATTTGTATTTCGAGTAGATTTTGTAAAATCACAACCGCTTTACTAAGTACATGAAAAATAGAAAAACCATCCTACTGCAAATATTAAAAATATTCATATTGTGAGTACATTTTTTTAAATTTACAAAAACTTCAAATGCAAGCAAAGTATAAAAACTCATGCTACTGCAAACCTAAAACACATCTGTATTTTAAGTAAATTTGGTAAAATCACAAACACTTTTCAAAGTGCACACAAGCAGGAAAACCATCATACTGTAGATCTTAAAAATATTCATATTTTGAGTAGATTTTGTAAAATCACACACTTTTCAAAGTGCAGACAAGTAGGAAAACCATCCTACTGCAGATCTTAGAAATATCTGTATTTTGAGTTGATTTTGCTAAAACAATTTAAAGTATTACTTTGCAAACATTTTTATTTTTAATTAATTACACGTAATTATTAATTAATTTATTTAAACAAACTGTATTGTGTATGTTGTAGTACCCCTTCCACACAAACACTTAACTCTTATCCTCTAACTTTAAATTTTTAAAAAGTTACATTAGCTTACAGTTTTTGTCGATGTAGAACTTTAACATGGGAAAAAAGTCTCTCTGTAGCTTTGGCTATTTTTCTTGCCAATTTCTTTAAACACATGTCTGTGACCAATTAATCACAATTAACTTAAAAATGAATTTGTTTTTGAACAAAAAAAAACAAAAGAATCTGTTCACATATGATATCTGCAAAATCTGCAACTTTCTTAACCCAACTCGAAGTCATTTTGTTTAGTCATTTCAGCACACAAAAAATGGGAACTAGGTCAAAACCGCACAGAATAAAAGAGCAACAACAGGACTTCAACTGGTAGTTGTAGTACAATTTCGGTAAAAACTTGCAATGTTTAATACAGAATTAATTTTGGGAGGATTTTCCCTAACAAATTCTGTATTAAACAGTACAAAATTCTCCACCCTGGAGTCTTATTTGTTAATTTATGTGGAGTACATGAAAGGACTTAGAGCACACTGTCCATGCACAACCTCGGACTCCACATAAATTAATTATTCCAACTCCATGGGGGACAAATCTTTGAAGAGTTTGCACAGAATTCAGTGCAGGAAGTCCCTCTGAGTGGAATTCTGTATTAAACTTTACAAGTTTTCATAGAAATTGTACTACGATTGCCGGTTGAAGTCCCGTTGATGCTCTTTTAGTCCACATGGTTTTGACCAACTACCCAAACAATGCAGCTAGGAAATCACAGCACTGGTGTCTAGTGCCCCCCAATATCCTCAGCTGTGATAGATAGATAGATAGATAGATAGATAGATAGATAGATAGATAGATAGATAGATAGATAGATAATTATTTATATTTCTGTCTATCCACCCCCTTCAACACATCCCCTGTATCTTAACTGTATCTGCAGTTACCTTACTTCTCATACAGTAGTAGCCAGTTCTAGGAGTAAGACATGTTTTTGATCAGAGAGGATATCTTCACTGATGGATTGGTGCAGGTGAGTGAGTGTGTGTGTGTGGCGGAGATCTAGGGGGTGGGTGTGGTATGTGCACAGTGGAATATTGGTTGGGGGTGCAGGTGTGATCAACGTTTGACCTTTATTTGTTACAGTTAAAAAAAGTAGTAGACATTGAGGGACTTTTTTATATTTACAACAATCTGTGAACATGTTTGGGGGCCACTAGACACTAATGCCAAACAAACGTTGCCGTTACATTTAAGATATGGGGATGTGCTTAAGGGGGAGGTAAATGGACATAAATATAAGTAATGTAAAATATATAGCATATATCACAGCTGAGGATGTTGGGGGTGGGGCACTAGACACCAGGGCTGTTAAACAAAAATGAATGGGAACAGGGCCAGTATTGGAGTATCACTGCCCACAACCACTTCATTAGCAGGGAACACATTCCTCAGATGGGGACATGGATCAGTGAACAGGGGAGGAACCACAAAACTACCAGGGAAAGGATTTTCTGATCCTGAAAAAGAATCCTTTTTCATGACTTGTGATATGAAAAAGAATCTTTTTTCATATTACGAGTCATGAAAAAATAATTATATTGTGAAAAAAAACATTCAGAGGCATTTGTGCAACTGTTAACTGCAGAATCCAGCTAAGTGGGTCCTGATAAGCAAGCTACATGTGTCAGTTTAAAATAAACAAATAATTATTTTGAGTTATTTTATTTTGTTTCCCTCACTAACTGTAAGACAAAATTGTAGCCACACAAAAAAGGATTTCCCATTTGCGACAGAGGATTTTATTTTTATTTATTTCATTTTTGTTAACCGGGTAAGTGCACTAGCCATAAAATTACTATTTTCATGCACGACCCAGAAGAGCACAATAAAGTATAACAAACAGATAACATTACATGAGTGCAGGACAATTACATGTATGGTAGGTCAAAAACAGTATCAATGACTTAACACAATTTATCCATTTGTGGCAAAGGATTACCCATTTATGACAAAGGATCATTTTTTGAACAGGACAGCTAACTGTTCTCACTGAAAATAATGGGAAATGTTAAAATTTAATAACTTTGGAATGGAATAATATTTTTTCACCAAACATTTAAAAGGTACATCTGTGAGACAAGACCTTTCTACTCTAAACATTTCAGACCAAAATCCCAAGCCATTTTTGTGCAGCAGAGTGACAAAGAATTTGACAAAATATGGCAATTTTCACATTTATTGACACTCTGTATCTCCACACCCACAAATTCAATCAAAACAATACTTGCTACATCAAGGGATCCATGGTCCCTGATGAGGCATGCAAAATTGCATGTGTCTCTCTTGAATGGTTGTGAAGGTATTAAAGTACAACATTTTGAGTTTAACATTGAAGTGACCATTGATCCCTAAGTATAGGGGCGCAACTGTGCCCCTATAATATATTGAAACATATGTATAATTTTGTTTTTATAGACCAGGTAAGCACACTAGATAACTAGATGCCTATTTTTAGGTGTAACCCATGAGAGTAAATACGTTATAATGAGTAACATAATGCACGATGCACTGCAGGAATCAAATCAGAAACCACAGTTCTAGAAATAGGGTAGGCATCAAACAAATGAAAAATAAATAGCATGGTAGAAAAAAAATCAAACACAGTTATGTGACAATAGATTTACATTCTTTCCCCAAAAAAACTGTGTTAATGTATTGTACCAGTTAGTGTTCAAGTTAATGCCACAAAAGTAGGGAAATGTGGCATTAAGGTTTACAACCCTAAGTCCCAATACCCAACCCCTTCAAGCAGCAAAAAGAAAAATGCATTACTGTCTCCAGAAGCTTGCAGATCAGTGGTGGGGTCTTCCTTGGGGTTGTCAACCCTAATGCATACCCCTTCCCCAGCCCATAACCCCCTGACTGAGGCACTGGGTACAACTCCAAGCCAATGCCTCATAGTGATATGGTCTTCAAAGGTAAAAAAGTATGTCTTGCCAAATGTTGCCAACACAATCTGTTGTAGATTTCTTCATGTAGGGCTCTTGGGGCCCTGTATGAAGAAAAAAGATCATGTTAGACCTTGTTTTCTCAGGGGAAAAAGGTGGGCATTAGGGTTGAAAACCCAAGGAAGACCCCACCACTGATTCATCAAGAATCTGTAGATCCAAAACCTTAATGTTTTTTTTCATTTTGCTGCTTTTGGGATGAGGTGGGGAATTAGTGGAAACCCTAATACCACATTCCTCTACTTTTGTGGTGTTAACTTGAACACTAACTGGTGCATTAACACAGATTTTTGCAAATAATTTTCTTTTTTTTTTTAGCTGGTGGAATCATATCCTCATTCACGCAGGTCCTGATGCAGATGTGCAGGGTCTCTAGGCCTGTGCCAAGAGAAGACTCCATCCTTGCAGGCCTTTCACTTTTGTGCAGCAACAAATGTAAAGAATTCATGGGGCTGTCTGTTGGGCTGTGGAATTGAAGGACCCTCATTTGGCCACAGACACAGATGAATGAACAAAGAGTCCATCTCTCAGCCACCCATAGGTACAGAAGTGCAGGGCCCTATGCCAACAGAAGAGTTGTCTTCACCATATGGTACCTGGGCCTATGCAGGCAAACCTGCACCTTTCATTTCCAGGCTTGGGAGATCATATAATGCACCATCTCCCTATTCTTACCCTATTCTTACCCTATCCAGCTGCCTCACTGAGCTCACCCCCACACTCAGCTCACTGGCATGGAATCACAAAGCACTACCCACTGGGACCAAGACTGGCACCACACACAAAGTTTCATAATAATTTTTTTTTAATTTGACCCAAATTTTCAAGATAGTTATTTTATGATGCCCCTTATAAACATGATATGTGGTATTTACAATACATTGGCTGAAATATCATTTTGCACTGAAGTGTGAAAACACGTTTCATTCAAGATTAAAAAAAAATTACACCTGTCACGTTTATGAGGTGGTGTGAAAAAATGGCAATGTTGAATGTTTGGAGTTAAAATATCGAAAATTATTGAAGTTATGGGTGAACATTAAAATATTTCAATGTTCACTCATAACATAGTCATTTTACCATATTTATGCACCAAATTTTCATCATAGTCTTCTTATGACCCAACCTTATGAACCTGGTAGGTGAACATTTTCAGATCCCTCTGAAACGTCATTGTGGTGTGCCATAGGTGTGAAAACACATTTTGGCCAGGATTTGAAAAATGACAACTGTCGCGTTCATGAAATGGTATGAAAAAATGTCCATGTTAAATATTTGGGGTCAAAATATTGAAAATTACCAAAGTTATGAGTGAGCATGAAAAAAGTTCAACATATGCTCATAACTTTGTTTTTTTTTTTTTTAATATTATGACCCCATATTTTCAACATGGCTTCATTATGACCCCAACTCATGAATCTAGTAGGTGACATTTTTCAAATCCTGCCTAATAGGTAATTTTGCAAAGTGATCATAATATTGCCTTTAAGATCAGATTTGAATAATTCCACCACCCTTGGTCATGAGGTGGGGACCCAAAAAAGCCATGTTGAAACTTTGCAGTAAAAATATAAAAAAATTACAAAGTTATGAATGAAAGTTAAAACCCCATTGGAATACTATACATTGAACCAGACTTATTTTCTCATATCATAGTCACTGTTCCTGCAGCAAGATGTGTCTTTGATCAGAGAGCTGATCTACATTATGGGACATGTTTATGTGAGCGAGGGTGTGTGGGGAGTTGTGGGGTGGTGGGTGGTGAGTGGGAGGTCAGGCTGGGAAGGGCATTGGTGAGCATTGGGTGTGGGGTTCAGGTCAGTGAGGGACCATTTTTGTTTTTACTGGTTTAAAAACAATCAGTGAGTGTCAGCTTTCTTCATTTCAGGGGACTTGCTAACACTGAGGATCGGGCAACCCAGTGTCAGGCTACTGTTCCATGGCACAGATGGTGGGCACCCCAGTGCCACCATTTATATAATGGGCACCCATTCTGCTTAAACATGGGAAAGTTAGGATGGGCAACCTGGAGGGGAGGGGGTTAAAGGAAGTGGTACAGGGGGTGGGCACCCCATACCAATAGTAATTTGGTTAGCTAGAGAAATGGACAGGCAGATAGATACAGACAGAGAGAGAGTAGAGGATCTCTGGCTTACTGCTCCAACTGAAGCTGGCAGCATGACTCCAGCTGTACTTTCACAATTCAAGAAAGTCCTGTTGTTCTTGTAAATGAACATGGGTGAATGACTCCTCTCACTAAGCTGAACACCCAGATTTTCGGGTGCCTAGAAACATTATTTCCAGGGCAATTTTCAAAAAACATACACCAGAATCTAGCTAAACCGGTCCAGCTTACCTAGGTTTCAGATGTTTGCTTTTTGAAAATACATCATTTTTTATGTATTTTAAATGTCTTTTAGCTAAACAAACAAGATGGCAGCTGCAGTGATTGTTTATTTTTCTCACAACAAGTAAATTATTTCTCACAACAAGTAAATCATAAAAATATGTACTCATGATTAGTGGTGGGGGGGGTTTATCGGTCAAGCTAGAGGGTTATCCAAGAAATTAACTTTAAATCTTTATACCTCTGGGACCCCATAATATTTTTTTTTTTTTTGCAAAACTTTCATAGGCACTACCTCAGTACATGCTGCTTCTACCCTGAAAGTTTTGTGAAAAAATTCTGCAGTGTTTATGCTATGCATGACAGCAAAAAAAAATAACATGAAATATAAGAAGAACAACCCCTTTTTTTTTTGCATTTTTTTACATTCCATATCTGAAAAACTTAAATGATGCCATCATGAAACTTTTCATGTCTTGAGACTCTGGCACCCAGACAGCAGGCGCCCAGACAGTGCATGCCAAATTTGGGGCTATTTTGTCAAAAGCCACCAAAGTTATTAAGGCACAAAAATTGCATTTAACATTAAACAGCCTACTCAATCCTAACTAAAGGTGTGCTACCATACCCCTATAGTATATGTTAGGTCTTATTTTAAATAAACATGCTAAATGAAACATTTTACTACTCTGTGCATTGGTTGATGAGCAGTTTTGTGACATGAAATAGATGGCTTATTGCCATGGGGTAATTAATACCCTTTTAGGAGTAATGTCAGACGGCTATATCATAGTGCCTTAATACCAGGCCACTGTCAATACTGGAATACATAAGTAATAAGCTACAACAGGGTGTGCATTATGTAAGGATTAAGCCACAAGAAAGCATGGGTCTACTGTGGTATTAATCCATGGTTGGAGGGGTTGGACCACGAGGCCGAGGCCAAGTGGGTCCAACCAACCAACCATGGATTAATTCCACTGTAGACCCATCCTTTCGAGTGGTTTAATCCGCTTGTAACATGGCAATGAGTGTATGACTAATAGTCTTTGAATAAATGAGTACAATCACACGGATTTACTTTCAGAATACTATAAATTGAGCTAGTAAACATGATGTACATATACTTGAAAACAATTGGAACACACCTACTGGAAATATCATGGCTGCTATTTCACTTTTGTTAAAATAACTTTCATTACAAGCTTTAAGCTTTCTAACATCAAAACATATTTTACAACTTTTCAGAAACTTGCAATTCACTTTCTATTCTAGGTGCTTTGATTTTCCTCTCTGTGTATTAGAAGATATGGGCTGCACTGCATGATGGGAGTGTGCTATGGTACATTTTAGTTTTCTTCCTCCAGTTCCTTTGCAGACCAATAGGTGGCTGTCACACAATCCTAGTAGCACAAGCACCTTTTCTCCAAATGTACTGAATTAAGCCAATCTGAAAAACATTTAATTGAACAACTACTATTTTGCAGAATATTATTTTCACTTTTTTCCCCTCTAAACTACCTAACTCAGCAGGACATAGAACAACATAACGTTTACTGCTTTCACCTTTCAAATACTTGTTTTGACTACTATTGTTAGTCTGTTTCTTTGATTTCTTTTTGTTTCTCTCAATTTATTTTTCTTTCCCCCCGCAGAAGTATCCTCTCTCTTTAATTTTGCTTAGTTTATCTCAGTGTCTGTTATTTTTGCTTTCGGTTATAGAAGCTGCATGCTCATCTTTACCACTGTGTTTTCACCAAGAAAAGGCTAGGCCAGATAATGTTATTCAGTCATCCACAATGCATTGCACCCACAGTTGCTTAGAAAGCAGTAGATCAGAAGGGATGGTAACAGTATGTAACTGTTCACTTCTACAGAAATATTGCTGCAGCATAATTAACAGTACATGTGGAGTTTAAATATACAATCTTTACTAACTCATGAACTTCTGTTGCAGTTGCAACATAGAACAATCTTGTAAAAGTCAAAAACCCTGTGCCAGGAAAATTCTTAGCAAATACAAGTTGGGACAACTACACACTGCAAACTATTTGCATATTGCTTTCACTTGTATACTGTTTCTTGTCTGTAGTGGATTGCTATGGTATTACAATACAAACCATGATCTACTATGGTATTAGACCATGGTTTTTACTGTACCACATGGTGTGTTTGCACCTATCTGAGTGCTTCATTTTGTTTTTCTTTTTTATGCCATGTTACAAAGGATTATAATGTATGGGTAGCTCTTATTACCCACTGAAATCAAGCAGATTACAACCTTGTAATCCCACTGTTATGATGTCAGAACCTTATAAACATATCTCATCTATGTCATAGCAGTGGGTTTACAAAACGGAATGCCAGTGTAATTCAGTATTCTACACACCCAGAATGTGATTGTTAGCCTCAGTACAGTATTCAAATAACATTCCAGTTGTAGTTTACTGTTACTTTGTCTAGCAACTATGTCTGATAGAGATTTTAACTCTAGTGCCATTTTGACCCACTGCCATTCAGTCCATGTATCCTAATAATTTGTTTTCCTATGTAGCTGTAGTGCAGAGTCATTAATAAGGTAAGACTAAATTACTTGTGTTCGGGGTGGGGATAACTTCTTATGTCGAATCCCATACACTACAAATGACATTGCCTGATGTACAGGTGATAACCATGGTGTAATCAACTCTCGTGGTTGCTAGGGCAATGGTAAACCTCTCGAGCTGCACTCTCGAGGTTTACTGATGCCCTAGCAACCACTCAAGATGATTACACCACAGTTATCACCTGTACATCAGGCATTATCATCTATTTAATGCATGCCCCAGGGGGTGTGATAAGGCATGAGGCCAAGGGCCAAGTGTCCTTATGACCCTAGGAAGTGCATTAAAATCCTATGGTGCACACCATGAAGGGGCTTATTACCGTTGTAAAATGGTGCTAAGTATGTTTTTTGGGGGAGGAAAATGAAAGTTGGCACCTGGCCATGTGTTTATAGAGATTTAATGCATGGTCAGGTGACATCTCTCGGTTAATTAAATAGCTAGATTTTTTTCTTGCCATTTTATAATACAACTTATCTCCCCAAGGACCTTCTAATGATTAGTGTATATTTTGCTTTAGTTCTATATTCCCAAATGCCTTTACCTGTTTAGCTATGGTTTTATGACCAGGAACAACCAGGGAGCACTCAAAGGTGCAGTCGGTGCACACGGTAAAATAAGTACTACATGACAAACAAAAAAACAAGGCTCAAAGGCAACCAAGCTGGAGAAAATAGTGTAATGCTGACCCAACATTGTGCAAATGTGACTTTCATTATTGCTGTTACAAACAGGTGTGAAATAAAAACAGCCCCAACAGACAGGTAGCAGGTACACTGGGGCACCAAATCCTAATGTTTTGTACAGGCGTACACTTTATCAAAGGATTATCACTCTCTGCTGTTGAACTTCATTTATACCCCACTAATGGAGTGTCAGTAAAAATGTTTAAAATGATGCAATCAATGTGACAAGTAACAAACTTGTGATAAACCGTAAATGTGCACATTACAAAACAGTAAGAGCACAAAACAGTGGAAAAATATGAAAAACAAACACTTGTATTACTGGCAGTGTAATGTACACTAAAAAAAGCCAAACTGATTAAGTGTTCCAGAGCCTTTGCACATTTATACAGATATTTAGGTGAGATGCCAGTATTTAGGATAGTCTTGATCCTAGTTAGAGCAGACAATGCTGAAACATGAAAAGACTGACACCAAGTTATGTGTCGGTAAACATCCTACTCACAGCCTAATATGCATGTAAAGATAACAGACACTATTTAAAAAATAATACAAATTGATGAAGTATTCCAGAAAATTGGCCCTTTTATACTGACACTTAGGACAGACCACATTATTTAGATCAGTCTTGATCCCAAAAAAGCCAGCAACACTGAAACACAAGGAACCAACACAAGTCTCTCCTAAACAGCACCACACAATGATCAAAATGTCCACTCCAAGGATTCCAAATGCAGAAAATTTATTGCTGTTTGCAGATGAAGATACAAAATACCATCATGCCCCAGATGAAGTTCTCTGAGCAAAGTGCTATTGCATTTGGGATTGGGCACCAGCAAGTAGCAATGCCCTTTACTGTTACTACCTCCTTGGCAATACTGTGATAGTATTTTGTATCTGCACCTGCACACAGCAGTACATTTCTTGCATTTGGAATCCTTGGAGTGGACTTTCTGGTCATGTGTGGTGCTATTTAGGAGAGCCTGTCTCAAGTGAAATTGTATCTAGTAAGTTCACACATCATTTGCATTTTCAGTGTATGGGTAGGGGGCTGGCCACCCTGACATTGCACCACAGGCAACCTGGAGTGCAGAACCATTCCTATGTTCTAGGGTGACCACAGCTGGCAGTATAGTTGGAGCAACATTTTAGCAAGCAGGAATGCCAACTGGTGCCATGCTATGTACACTTGGATGTGTGCATATGGGCACCATCGCCAAAGGCATCCTGAGGGCATGGGACAGAAAAGCACATAAAAATCTTGGACAGAGCAAGAATACTACATGACCTCCCATAGGCCCTGCACCAGTGACCTGGCCCTCCTCCAGATGTGCGTCCATTATTGTAGAGGGAGTTAGGGAGCCCTGCTGCCCCTGCCATGAGGGGCAAGTAATGGGGGTCAATGAGTCAAGGTAAGGGCAAGAGAAGCCAGATAATGGGGGTTGGGGATGTCAGCACAAAGGAGGCATGGCTGATGACAATGGGGGTTGAACAGTATAAGTAACATGTATATATATAGATAGATAGATAGATAGATAGATAGATAGATAGATAGATATATATAGATATATATACACACACAGTGCTGTATATATCTGCAATATGACTGCCAACTCCAGTTATGTAATAAGAACTAATTATTACAGGTGTGGCAGAACAGTTTTACAAGAAACTTGTTTCTTTTTAAACGCCCAAGGGACAGAGTAGGTAAAGCACTCAAATCTCACCACGTAAGGATTAAGCCACGAGAAAGCATGGGTTTACTGTGGTATTAATCCATGGTTGGGGGGTTGAACCACGAGGCCGAAGGCCAAGTGGGTCCAACCAACCAACCAACCATGAATTAATTCCACTGTAGACCCATCCTTTCGAGTGGCTTAATCCGCTTGTAATATGGCAATGAGTGTATGACTAATAGTCTTTGAATAAATGAGTACAATCACACGGATTTACTTTCAGAATACTATAAGCTGAGCTATTAAACATGATGTACATATACTTGAAAACAATTGGAACACACGTATTGGAAATATCGTGGCTGCTATTTCACTTTTGTTAAAATAACTTTCATTACAAGCTTTAAGCTTTCTAACATCAAAACATATTTTACAACTTTTCAGAAACTTGCAATTCACTTTCTATTCTAGGTGCTTTGATTTTCCTCTCTGTGTATTAGAAGATATGGACTGCACTGCATGATGGGAGTGTGCTATGGTACATTTTAGTTTTCTTCCTCCAGTTCCTTTGCAGACCAATAGGTGGCTGTCACACAATCCTAGTAGCACAAGCACCTTTTCTCCAAATGTACTGAATTAAGCCAATCTGAAAAACACTTTATTGAACAACTACTATTTTGCGGAATATTATTTTCACTTTTTTCCCTCTAAACTACCTAACTCAGCAGGACATAGAACAACATAACGTTTACTGCTTTCACCTTTCAAATACTTGCTTTGACTACTATTGTTAGTCTGTTTCTTTGATTTCTTTTTGTTTCTCTCAATTTATTTTTCTTTCCCCCCACAGAAGTATCCTCTCTCTTTAATTTTGCTTTGTTTATCTCAGTGTCTGTTATTTTTGTTTTCGGTTATAGAAGCTGCATGCTCATCTTTACCACTGTGTATTCACCAAGAAAAGGCTAGGCCAGATAATGTTATTCAGTCATCCACAATGCATTGCACCCACAGTTGCTTAGAAAGCAGTAGATCAGAAGGGATGGTAACAGTATGTAACTGTTCACTTCTATAGAAATATTGCTGCAGCATAATTAACAGTACATGTGGAGTTTAAATGTACAATCTTTACTAACTCATGAACTTCTGTTGCAGTTACAACATAGAACAATCTTGTAAAAGTCAAAAACCCTGTGCCAGGAAAATCCTTAGCAACTACAAGTTGGAACAACTACACACTGCAAATTAGTTGCATATTGCTTTCACTTGTATACTGCTTCTTATCTGTAGTGGATTGCCATAGTATTACAATACAAACCATGATCTACTATGGTATTAGACCATGGTTTCTACTGTACCACATGGTGTGTTTGCACCTATCTGAGTGCTTCATTTCATTTTTCTTTTTTATGCCATGTTACAAAGCCACTTAGATACTGCGTCACCATGGGAAAGTCACATAACCTCCCAGTGCTTCAGTCTGCCCAGCTGGAAAGAGCGGTAAAGCAGGACCCACTGGAAATGGGATAGTGTGGCTCAGCTGGACCATCCTGGGAAAATCACAGAATTCGAAGTAGCTCAGTTTTCCAGTCACCACATACTTGACAACAGTCTGGATTAAGGGTAAAAATTCTCAACCTTGAGAAAGCGTGAGAAGAATGAAAACATTCGGTTGCTACGAGGGAGGGGTCGGATCTTGTACCTGCTGCATGGTTGAACACTGACTGTTGCACCTTTGTATCTTAGGATTTTACATGGCCTGAATAAAGAAGATTTTTACCCTTAATATGGACTGTTGTCAAGTATGTGGTGACTAGGAAGCCAAGCTACTTTGAATTGTGTGAGTAGACTTCTTTGCTTGGCTCTGTGCCATGTTGCATTAGTCACCTCCTTGCTTTTTTTTTTTTTTTTTTTTATCCTGGGAAGATGAACCTTGTATTGGCCTTTTGCCATTGTTAATTTAATGCATTTATGGCACTTTGTTATACTATTACTGATCTCCAACACCCCATTCCCCCCCGGGACACACCTGGAAACATGCTGTTACCAGCTCAGTATGTCTTTCCTGGTAAACATTTTGAAATGAACAAATAAATAATTAAATTGGAAAGATAACTAAGATAAGGGGATTTAATTACAAGGGGTATCTTTTCATGTGAAAATATACAGTAAAATGCATTTGTCTAATGCACTTGTTCATGACTGTGTATGAGATGTTGCTCAACCCATGATGGCCGCTACAGTACTTCTGTCTGCATACAGTTTCTGTACTACTAGTATGGAACTGTACTATTAGTACTGTTAAGCATGTTGAGATCCTTAACATCTGAAATGGTCTTTCTAAAACCTAATTCTAGGTTATACTGTACTTGGCAGCTCTGAATATTTTTGCCCGTAAGCTTCATTTCCCAAAAGCTTTAAAACACTGTGGAGAATACAAAACTTGACTGACAGCTCGCTGGTTATTTTTATTTGTTGTTCTGTTCTTAAAATGCAATTATTTTGCAACTGGTGGAAAACAGTAAGAGGCGGATGGCACTAGCAGTTGAGTAGTCAGAAATGGTAGGGCCAATGGAAAAGGGCAAGAGGACAGAAGACCTCAATTTCTGTACAACAGCTAGCTTGCATGCCACTGGAAGTTGTTGGATCTGAATAAGAAAGCATTTGCCTCAGTTCTGCTCCCTGAATTTTACACCTTCATGGCGATGTTAGTCATAGTCCAAATCTGATTGTCTGCTTGGATGAGCAGAGCAGACAGAAAACGTAAACAGCACGAAGACCTATCAACTAGGCATCAGATATTATGTGTGTGTTTTTTTTGTTGTTTTTCTTCAGGAATGTAGTAATTCTTTAACTCCAAATTTGGAAATTGTATCAGTTTTATTAAGTAAAATAGTTTTAAGTCCCAAATTATAAAGCAGGATATGAAAGCAAAATAATGCCACCAGATCAGTGTTGACCTTTTTTATGTAATTTTTTAGACTGAAAACTTCCAAAATCATGCTAACTGAAGCCTTATAGATCAGCATGAAAGGATAAATTGATAAATTGTGAGTTCTAGTGTCTTTCCTGCTTGCTCATCCCAGGTGGTCAGAGATTCATTCAGCTAGTGTTATTCAAGCTGACCTCTTTAGAGATACAAAGGATCCTAGCATACACTGTATCATGTACTAGTTGCAGGGGGAAAAGTTGCATCATGTCATTCAAATAGTATCCTAAGGCTTATTTAATGTTATCACTTTGAGCAGTGCAGAGTTACTGATCCAAGGTGAGTAGATCAAGATGATGCCTCTCACTGCTTTGTGGAAGGTATTTGATGCAGGTGTTCTTTTGGTCAATGAAGAGGTGACAAGGTGAACTGAAATAATGCATGTGTTTCCTTCCATTTATAAACACTCACCATCACCTGCAGGAGTGTGGCTGCCATTCATGTTGGGGTCAGGGGTCAGAGAGGATAAGTCCACTGTGGGAGAGAGAGAGGGAAGGTTTATTTGAGGGTTTTATTTTAATAAAAAAAAGACACCATCTTGGTCAAGGGTCAAGGGTTAGAGGGAAGAAGCCAGCAACATGAGAAAGTGGGAAGGAGGTTTATTAAAAAAGATTCACCCATGCCGCAACAACATATATTTTGCCAATGCCAACTACAGTGCAGGCAAAATGCCACTTGGCATTACAGGGTGAGGGATTTCATCTCCCGGGAGTTAGAGCACCAAAGCGCCCTCCCAGGAAATGGTTGCTTTTGTGGGGGCTTTCCCCCTTCACCCCCCAAACTAAATATAACCTCCTCTGGGGTGGGCATGCCCCAGAGAGGGTAGAAACTGTGTGAGCACAAAGGGCAACATGAGTGATGGGGGGATCTAAAATCAAGATCACCCCATTCACTGTTGCCCTTGTTGCAGTGCCATAATTGCCGCGACCAAAATGAGTCAGCAACTTGATGGACTATCATTAAAAAATAAGATGGCATACATCTGGCGCATTCCCTCCTTGCCTCAGGTCTTAGTTAAAATTTGCATTTTGTCTTATAAATTAAAAGATTTAGTCATGGGTTCAGAGGAAATTGTATGACTTAAACAGGAATATTTCTTTCCTGAGGGGGAAAAAAATGCAGTTTTATAAGCTGTATACAGCAACAAGCCTGCAAATATCATGTCAGGCATCCATATATTAATCTACGATTCTTGCAGTGTTGTTAGGCTCAGATCAGCTGAGGTGATGTAGATGCACAACATAAACCTTTTAAAATATTCCAACATTTATGGTAAATATGGGAAAAAGGAATGCTGGAATGTAGTCTTTTCTAACTGATCTTCCAGTAATTGCATTTCTTTATCCTCTTGAATCTCACCACAGTGTTAAAGGACAACTAAATAGGTTTTTCAGGAAAATCAAGACCTCAAAATCCAAAACCATAGGGCTGTAGTCTAAGCCCTTACCTGCAACATGATGTGCTTCATTTCATTCATAAAGTATTTTTAACACTGTTTTATCACATTTAAAAAAAAACTGTAAACAAATTGGCAAGTCTTTTAAAATGCCCACTGTGGTAGCAGCTTATGATGGCTGCAACATGCTTGCATGATGATATCAACAGAGCTAGAGTGCTCTGGAGTAATAACAGGATGTGTATAGGGATCTGGTAAATATAGTTCTTGTAACACCCTTGGACTGTATATACGGTTAAAATCATTTACTGTGCATGAGTGAAGAGGGCAGTGTAGTAATCCTTTCCCCCTCTACCAGCTGCTGTCCATCAATGGGCAGTACTGTATACACTACCTGTTCGGTGACAGCTCAGTCAGCGGGCAGCCGTGGTGGTGAGTGGGAGCTGAGTGGTCACTGGCTCATTTTCAGGATGGGAGGAGTGGGGTGGTGGGACACTACCTGCCAGAGTGGGGGGGGGGAGGGTCCACTACACACAGAAATATCTTCTTTTCATATAGGGGCAGATAGGGAATGGGTTGAGGTGGGACCATTAGACCACCAAAGTCCTTTTTTAAAGAATGGCAGGGAGGGATTGCTAATAGGGCGGGGGAACCACTAGTCCACTGGGGTTCTTCTTCTCATAACGGGATGAGGATTGATGAATGGGGGAAGGACCACTGGACTATAAGGAAAATTATTTTTATACAACAGGGACGGCGATCAGACATTGGGGGGGAAGGATTACTACACAGCCGGGGACATTATTTTTATAAATCGGGATGGTGTTCAGACATCAGTGGATATGGATTACTAAACTGCCAGGGACATTATTTTTATAAATCGGGACAGCGATCAGACATCTGGGGAGGGGGAAGGGATTACTACAGTGCCAGGGACATTATTTTATAAAACAGAATGGCAATCAGAGACCCAGGAGGAGGGAGGGACTACTGGGCTACCAGGGATATATTTTTTACACACCACAGGATGGCGGTCAAAGGGCAGGGATGGGGGAAGGGACTACTACCACCAGGGAAGACTATATTTTTGTACTGTTGCCATGGTGATCACCGATCAGGATGGGAAGGGACCACTAGACCACCACGGAAACAGTAGGTTTTTATTTTACAGTGATGTTGAGTGACAGTACCTCCGGCAGTCACAAGGGTTGCATGGAATACCCCCAGGTCTCGGTCAGCAGTATTTTCTCCACTCAAGTGAACCTCGCAAATGGCTTTTGCATCGAGAAAATCTTTTGTGAATGAGACTGTGCCAATAAGCATGTCCTCTCCCACTTATTTGCATTGCATACCCCTCCAGACTTTACCCCATCACAAACTCAGTTTGCGGGTGCAAACTGGGCTTTTGTGAATAACACTTTGCTGCAAAGCCCGTTTGCACTGCACAGATAGAGTTTGCGCTGTGGAAAAACTTTGTGAATCTAGCCCCTAGAGTCTTGTTTTATAATATCTTCCTATCCCCAAACAGCAACCAGTTGCATGTTTAATACCCCCAAACTGCCAAGTGATGAGGAGTCATCTAAAGTATGGTCTTGGTGTGTCTTCAAATCCATATTTCGACCAAAACCCACTGTGCATTGAATAAGTCTTTTTTTCAGTCCATATTTAGACCAACATAGTCCCAAGTATGATGATCCATGGCACTCATTCACTTACAACAGCAATCATTAGAATGTCAGTCAGGCAAGTTGTGGCAGATCTCCTACTTATGAGAAGCACCTTGTTTATTGTGCAGATGAGTTCATGCCTTAGTGAGTTATGTGCTTTATTTATTTTGTGATAAGGATGTAAAGATATAGTTTAACAGAATTGACTTATAAAGTAAAAAGGGGCAAGAAATGTGTATCCTGTCTGGAGGTGATAAATTGTACCAGAAAAAGTATTGCTTTTCCTTCAAAGGCTGAATATTGAATTTATTTATTACCAAAGCAATGTCTAAATAAGCAGCAAACAGATTGGGTTTGGCTGGAAGAAAATGTTTTCTGAAAGCCAAAGGCAGAAAATTGCTAGAATAAACTCATACAGTACACTTTCTCCAAGACTGCAGCTGTGAGCAGCTGATAGATGGAACCACTTACAGTACTTTAGCAATTCTTTTTAACTTTCTAGATTCTAACAAGTGTATCTGTGATGTCATACAACATGCAGCATCTTAGCACTGAAATGTTGCCCTGAAGACAGAACTTTAGAATATTAAAGTTCAAACTCTGCTCAGAGGTTCTGCACTCCCTGATATTCCAATGGCAAATGTATTTCTTCACTAAAGAGATCAGATGCCCTGGAATTCTACTCCAGTCACTGTGGCTAAGTTTTTCTTAGTTTTGACTATTGTTTTATGTGAGCAATAGGACACAATGGGTTGTGCATTATGCTGATCCAACTGTACTCCCAGGGGCGTAGTGAGGCACAAGGCCCCGGGTAGGGTGCTTTCAGACCCTGGCAGTGTCTTATTGCGCTTATACAATGGGAAAACTAAGGAAATAAAAACAAAAACCTTTTATTAAAAACATGTATTTCTTTTGTTAAAAACAACTACCTGTATTAAAAAATACTCTGTTTCTAGCTGTCAAACATCTCTCTATACACATTCAATAGATAGAATGTTTGTTTATCTTAGAATGCAGATTCAAACTTCTGTAGAATTCTATTGGCTGAATGCTTACCTCTCCCCACACAAACACACAACAGAAAGCCAGGTAAAGCAAAATATTTAGTTTTATATGACCAGGTTAAGCATCAAAGATGCTTGGACAGAAAAGAAGCTCCAAAAATAAATCTATTAGTAGTACTTAATTTTAGTTCATGTGTGTGTAAGAAGTGGAATATTAAAGGGAAACAATGTTTACTCAGTTTCTTCTTTTTATTTCGAGGGAACTTAATTTTGGGGGCCTAGGTGAATTTTTAGTGAGTAAAGGAGGCAACCATGTTTGTAATAGCAATCAGAGATTTGAAAAGTTGCTAGTGTGCTGTGTCCTGATTGCTAGCACTTTTTTACCTGTGTGTTGTGGTCCCTCAATGCATAGGTACTAGCCAATCAGGGTGCAGTATTTTCCCTTTCCATTTTATAGTTTGTACTGTTTATCAGTGTATTCAATACTGTACTCTGCATTAGTTTAGATAAGTTTTATGCTTTTTTCCAGATTTTTCTCCAGTTCCCAATAAGTTCCCAGAACCAGGAGAGCAACAATTTTCACTGGCTCAAGATTCCCAATTCCTAATCAAACAAAAATAACTACTGTTTTTAATTTGGTCTTGTTTTTAAAACATTTGTACTTTTTTCTACAGAACAACTCCAAAAATCTTTTTTTTAATGTGCCTCATTTACCTCCTTTTCAATTGCCATGACAGGAAAGCCTACAAAGGAAACATGGTTAAAGGATTTAAGCAGTGTATTTCCTGTAAGTATTAGTTGGCTAAAAGAGTTTGACCACAGCCTTTCCTTTGATTGTTTTGGCTCAAATCACAGTTTTTAAATGTTCTGAACTCTGCCAAGTTTGCCCTAAGACCAGATGAAAAAGGGCAGCTAATCAGCAGTTCATATCTGCACCAGCTTCCATATCTTCACTGGTGTGCTCATTTGTAGAACAGGTTAAGAAAATAAAGATGGACTTCCAGTGATGTCAGCACCCGAGTTGGCTGCATAGCCACGCACTCTTGCTTTTCTCCTCTCTAAAACAGCCTAAAATCACAATACATCCAGCTCAGATGTTTTGTACACTTACCAGTGCTGCTGCTTCAATGTAGCAAAGGGATAGGTGAAAAAAATCAGTGGGTTTCACAGCTGATGCCAACAGTTGGGACACAATGGATTCAGCCAGCCAGGCCTCTACTGTTTCAGACATGTTGAATATTAGTTAGCTATTCCAACGTTGTAGTGGAAACTAAAAAGGAAAAAATTTGATGTTGTCCCCAGATACCCTCCCAATAAGACATAAACAACCATTGTGTGAGTGCTCAGCTTGGCAATTATTTTACTTCATTTTCTTTCAACTTTCAACAAATTCACATCCACAATTCAAAACATATTTACATTCTTTCACCACATCTTGTTATATACAATTTCATAAATACACACCATTCTTCCGTTCTGCCCCCAGATGTATAGCTGGGGGCTGCTCTCTTCTTCTTCTTCCTCTGGCTGGGTACAAATGTATACTCATACCCCTCTTCTGCCCTGCATCAACCTGCAGCCACCTGTGTCCTGTTCACCCCCCCAGGCCTCCACCACCCCTATTTTCCACTCCCTCTTTTTTCTTTCATTTCTCTGCTGTCCACCTCTGGCATTCCATCCTGTATCACTGCTGTGCACCTTCAGCAGTCCAGACCTCCAAGCAAAATTGATCCTACCCTGTACTTGCTCTTGGGTTGGATGGGTTAGCAACTTCACTGCTGCAAAATTAAGAAGCCCCTCAGACCTCTGCAGCCCCTTACAAACCCTTCAGCACTCACTCATCTCTCTCCCCTACTCTCTCTCCAGTCCCAATACTCCACCTCACCATGACCTCAGGATGTCCCCCCATGATGTCACTGGCTGGCTGTACCTCCTTCCATGCCTTTCCCTTCTTGCTTGGTTTCTTAGCTCCTTTTCTCCCCCCCCACCCCTTGCTCCTTTGCTGTCTATCCCTCAGCCTTTGCAGGTACCCTATTGACCAGGGTCTGTTGACAACAGGGTCTGCTCCAACTGGGCAAACCACTTTATCTTATCTGAACTACAGGCCATCAGATCAGAGACTAACTCAGATTTTACAAAAGTACATTCTGAGATTGCAGATGTACAACAGATCACCAAGGAACACTAAATCACGATCTCCAATCTTGATGTTAGGGCCCAACCACAAGGACACTGCCTTATGATTGAAGCCCTGTGCAAAATCTATACCAGATTAAAATGCCATTTCAATAATAGTGCTGTGAAAACAGTGCTTCAAAAACTGCATCTGCTTTGACAGCGACAGGGTTAGCATAGTACAAGTCAGTTACCACTACCCCGTAGCTGTCAAGGAGTCAAGTAGCTGGAAGTGAGGTGCCTGTTTGAGCTGCTGTCCATGGTGGAGAGGCTAAGGCACTAGCACCCAGAGCAGAGAAGACCTGGAGACCTGGGTTCTGTTCCCGGTCTTCCAATTTGTAAATTTTCTATTTTTTCTGTTCCCAGTAGATTTTCTGTTTTTTTCTGTTACTTCCCCATTTGTAAATTGTCTATGTCTTCTGTCCTCCCCAAGTGTTATTTTTGTTCCTCGACTGTGATGTGTTGCCTGATCCCCCCAAGGTTCTCCCCATCCATGAGTTCCACCCCCCTATGGAGTTGATTAGATAAATATTGGAGTGTGTGGGAGGATAGCCCCTCAGAAAAACACTAATTTTGTTTTGTTACTTCATCATGGTAACGGTCTTCCCTGTGTTTGTGGACCACTACCATTGGGGCTGTTGTTCAATACAGCATTTTCCTTGGGCGCTGTTTTTGTCGGTGATGTTTTTACTGTGTGGTTTTTGACTGTGATGTAATTGAGTTTGGCATTTTGACCTAGTGCCCACAAAATTCACTCCGTCACAACAAAATGTGAGTATCTATCAGGCAAGTCCCACTGGAAAAATATGCACCTATAAGGTATTAGAGAAACAGCTGAATGATCCAATCTCACTGCATTTCTAGAAACTTAAATTTATTATTGAATGTGTACCATGCTGTAGGGCTGGCCCATACTCATAACCAACAGTGGCCCTGCTCCATTGTTCTCCAACTGATGAGTTACACCACTAAACAGCAAAGTCTAACTGGGCTCTGGCAAGAAAAGGAAATCTTTTTGGAAGGCGCATGAGTTTATGCTCATAACAACTATTCTGCTATGATGCTGAAGCAAATTAAGAAATTGGGTCCCATTCTAGCAGTACTCCAAAAGAAACAACTCCAATTTCACACTCTATTTCTGGATAAACTGCAGTTGTTTTTCCCAGAGAGTGCTGTATTGTATGACACCCCATGAGACACCCTCACAGAGCAAATGAAAAGAGGCATAGAACTTACCAATGTCAAACATACCAGGAACCACCTGGAGCAACCAAGAGGCCATCCTGCATTGAATCTGAAAGCACTGCAAGACAGAAAGACACAATCAGCTGCCATACTCAAGAACATGCAGGGCTTTATCAAATCTTTTACCAAAACCTGAGGTACCTTTGTACTTTTCCCTGGACAGGGCTGTTGTTTCCAAACTCAGAATGGGAAATTGCTCAGACTGCTATTGCTCCCTACTTGAGCCCACATGATATCCTTCATAATATAAGATTGGTGTACTGTCAAAACAAATCTCAGATTACCTGCATGCACTCTTGAAAAATGCCATAGTACAGATATGTGGACAGGCATGGTACCGCTTCAAGGGACTGCACTTTTAATCACCTCTCCGGGGGGGGGGCCATGTTCCTGTACCTGCCACTTTTTTGTAGCATGCATCTGAACATCACGAGGGGATAAGGTGGGGGTAGGGGGCTGCTTGGCAGTGTTGTGGAGCTACCTTGGAGTTGCCAGGATGCCTCTTATCTATCATTATAATTTACATGACCCAGTTCTTAATAATGTCTTCAGCTACACTGCCTCCTCTACCTTTAGTTTACTTACTGAACTGTGTTGCCGATGCCTCCATATATCTGAGGGTGGCATACATCACCTGGAGGGTAGAGGGGGTGAAGGCCTTCCTCTCAGTCCTATATCACTTCAGCATTTTTCCTTCACTATTCCCCTGGGGCAGTGCCAAGACTGCATACCATGCAGCTATCTCTGATTTAATACAGGGAGCTGATGTCAACTAATTACTACTCTTTTTCCCTACAGGGACTATGAAACTCCACTCTCTTCAGTTTTACATCCTGGCAGGATTTACTTTGGCAGTTTGATCTTAAACCATCCACTGTTCTCTGGACTTCACACTGTTTGACTTTAGGAGGATGGTTTACCCCTCCTCCTCTTAGTAATCCAAAGAACATTAACATTGACTAGATTTATGGCTACAACCCCCTTTTATTGATTTAAATTTGATGCCTTTATCTGACAAGATGGTAACTCCTCCCATTTTTGTTCAGTAACTTCATGGTATCTACAGTTATACAAGATTATGGTTGCTGTGTTTTGCTTACTAGGATACCAGATACACCCTACTGTGAGCTGGGAGATTTGTTGCAATAGCCTGTCTCACTGCCTGGCAAGTATTCAGGGGAATTTTCTTTATCTTATTTTAATTGTCCATACCCCTAGTATCCTGAATATGGCTTCTTGCTTATGTGATTCTACTGTATCACTGGAAAACTTCTTCACATTCTCACTATCCCTTCCCCTCTCCGTGCAAATAAATTAGACAAGCAAAGTGGGGCAGTGAGCACCTGATTCCATGTACATTCCACTGATCCCGTGGACTGTGGGGAGCATTCTCAGCATTATTGATGTTTCTGGCACTTTCTTGCACCCTTTGGTGCACCTTTCCCCCTATTTAGTGGGCATTCCTCACCTTTGAGAGGCCTATCCCCCCACATGGGGACACCTATTTTCCTACTTGAGGCAGGTTATAGCTCCACCCATGCAACCCCTTGAGCCCATAGAGAACCTAAGTGTTGGTTCTACTGCCTTGGAAGCCACTCCCTCCCCAGCAGGGTAGAGGGATAGTTCAATGTTGGTTCTGTTGTGTGAAGTTTAAAGTTTAATTGTTTGACTTGTCATGTTTTTATTGTTGCTGCATCATGATAGCTGATACTTCTCAGTTTAAATCCTCTCACAATGCTAAGACACAGGGTTTTGTACAAAGCTGCAGCTTTTATTGCAGGATGTGCCTCTTGTGCCATAGATTGAGAGGTGGGAAGGACCACTGGAATTTTCATGGTCCCGCCCCACTTGCTGTGCATGGTGATAGCCCTGTTTTCATGACGCCCTTCTTATAAATATTTTTAGTCATGGTTACCATTATTCCTATTGAAGTTTGCTCCATATTGATAGGCTTAACACTCCGTAAAATGTAGTAATATACCTTGTGCAATCAGAACAACACATCCATCTTTCATATTGTTACAAGAAACTCATCTGTCCAGAGCATCAAAAATTAGAGAAATTTGGTTACTCGCAAGTCATATTTTCCAGTTATAAAAAGGGTAAGTGCAGAGGAGTAGCGGTGCTTGTTCCCAGATCCACATTTCAGGCATTGGTCTCCTGTTTTGACTCCCAAAGCCAGTTAGTCATCTTAAAGGGCCAATATCTGGAAGACCTAACATTGGTCAGTTTATATTTCCCTCCAGGCTCTCATACCCTTACAGTGAATACACTCCCTGGAAAGATGCATAGAAGAACCTAATCTATGAGCAGGACTCATATGTAACACTGTGTGATGGTTTGTTATTTTACTGAATAAAGCCCATTTGTATATCAGTGGAGTGGTGCCGTTACTTGCCTTGTTGAGTTGTATGGCAAAGGTCCCCATTTCCCAACTGAAAAAAAGGCTTGATCCCTAAATACTTCCTCAGTCTCAAACTGAAAGGGGAATGGGGAAACATTTTGTACCTGAGATCTTAAACAAACACATAAAAATTAGAATGGTGACACAGCAAACTGTGATATCATCCATACAACAGAGAGAGACTGGTTGGGATCACTGGATTTAAGGAATACACACTTCCACATTCCAATAAGATCCTGTCACAGAAAATACCCAAAGTTCAGTGTTGTTCATGCCCAATTTCAGTTCAGGGCAATGATCTTTGGTCTGACAACAGCATCTAGCGTGTTCCCAAACTGCTTGTCAGTAGCTGCAACTTTCTTGCACAGGCAAGGAGTAGCAGTGTTTTCTTCCCTAGATGACAGGCTACCATATGAAAAAACTAGGAGTATGCTCTGTGTTCAATTTAAACACTTAAGAGTACTCTGCAAATATTGGAGGCTGTGTACGAACGGGTGAAAAGTACATGCCAGAGGTGCATACCCCACCCATGTAGCTCCACACCTGCAGACAAGTGCGCACAGACTGGTACTCACAGACAGCCACCACCTGTCATGGCTCCATCCCCCAGCATGCAGGACTCTACAGGGTGGCTGAGGCAGAGTAATGGACCCAGGCAGGCAGACAATCGGTTGCTCATCCTGGGTCCTCAGTGGATCATTTATGTGGTATGGTGCAGGTCCGGGTGCTATATGCAGTGCACTCCCAGCATTAGTTGGATGGCCAGCAGCTGAGGAGGTGTGTGGAGGGCTATGCCACTGGCCATCCAGAGCCACAGCACTGACTGACAGGTATGGCGGGGTGTGGGGAAGGTTGTCAGTGCCGCTGGTGGGTGGGGGTCCACTGTCCACCAGTGTTCCTGCAGGAGTATCATGATTGGTGCTCTGGGTGGGTGGACCAGGGCTCCACAGTGTGTGCAGGGTGGGGATGGTCATGTTGTACATTGGGGTGGGGGCTGCCATACATTAGGTCGTGGGGTATTGGCCATCATTCGTGGAGCGGGCTGTCATGTGTTGGGGCAGGGGATGTTTTACGTAACTGGGGACCAGCATGTCAAGCATTGGAGTGGGGGTGTTTTACAGAAATGGGGACCAAGCTGTCATGCATTGGGGTGGGGGGTGGTTTACAGAAACAGAGACTGGACAGCCATGTGTGCAGAGCTGGGTGCATACAGTGGTTATGGCAGGGTCTCCCCTGGCTTAACTAGTGGCCTCCTACACTCCCTGGTGCACAGCACTATGCACCTTAGTCAATGGAGCGTAGTGCAGGCACACCCCCCGAATGCCCCCCACCCACACCCGGTGCATTGCTGCCTGTGCAGCCATGAAATCCAGTGTGTGACTGACTTGCGCACCTTTTGTGAATGCCGCCAGGGGTCCATGGGAGCCCACTGTGTGGCATTCACACATTTCCATGCCTATGCGCCTGGTTTCCGTGCCATGTAGGCATCATGAATAGTGCCCAATGAGCTTCCTTTTAAACTTAGGAAAGTCACACCAGGAATCCATGTCTATCTGGAATTCATAGATTTGGAATTATATACATACTGTAACTTGGCAAAGCTTTTATGACTGTACAAAGGGCATAAGCTCTGGTTTAGTACAAAGACACATTTCTAGGCATGTCTTCCAAAGACTGCATAGGAATTCTTGAAACTTCTGAGTCACATTGCCTGCACCCCAGCAGTGGTACAATGGGCCAGGCTAGAGATGAGGGATGTCCAGTACCATGATGTTCAGTGCCACCACAGGTGGTACTGGCATTAAGGAACTGCAGAGAGTGCTACTGAAATTAGAAAGGAGAGTGTAATTATCATTCTGATAGCACCAGACTAGGCCAGACAGTCATGGCACTCACTGATGCTGACAATGTCACAAGGAATTCCAATACATCTGACACTGAGACAAAACCTGTTTCTCTGTCTCAGAGCAGGGTAACTTATTCAGATCTTTACATCTGGCAGCATGGTTCCCGAGGAGTTAGAATTCTCCAATATAAACTTCTGAAAATAAATTCTGGAAGTTTTCAAAGTAAGCCGGCCACTAAATAATGTGTCTCATATGGAAAAGGTTCACCGTTTGGTGTGAGTCTCACAAGATCACTGCAAAACGTGTTGAAATACATGTGACTTGGACTAAAGGCAAATGGTCTAGAACCATTCACCCTTAGAACTACATTACGCAGCCATCTCTGTTATTAAATATACAAAAAAACTTGCACCCCATCCTGTGTTCAAGAGTTTTTTTTTCCAACTGTTTGAAACACTTACATTCATTTTTAATACCAGGTAAGATACACTATACATACATATGTCTATTTTCAGGCACGACCTGAGACAATTACAGACTAACAGTAACAAAAATTAAAAACATCATCAGAGAGTTACAATAGATAGATATCATGAATTAGGCAGATACAACAATAAGCAGTTGCAAAATATATAAAGATACAGCATGCAGCAGTGATCAGCATACAAGATAAATAACACATCAGATAAACTGAACCAGAAAGTGCAAAAAGTACTAGCACAGCTGGTCTAGAGGTTACTTGCATAAACAAAGTTCAGGTCAACACAATGAGTCCTTTAGAGCCTTACAGAAAATTTGTTGGGTGGGAAAGAGGTGTAGTATTGTGAAAAGAAGTACCAGAAGGTAGGGGCATAGACTACAAAAGCCAGATTCCCTTGGCCAGTGAAGCATCGACGTTCAATGAGAGTTGGGAGGCCACAGATCTTAACAAGTATGTGGGGGATGTGTGCAGCAGGTATCTTGCTAGGGAAGATGGGCAGCCTGTTTAAAGGAGTTTGTTAACAAAATGGCCCAAAGTAAGGGATCATTGGCCAGCAGAGGAAGGCCAGCCCAGCCCAGTGTAGAGTAAGCAGTGGTGCATGAGCTTTGAAGAGGCCAGGGCAAAATGATATACGTTATTGTATGTTGTGTCCCATCTAGAGAGGACGGGTTTTGTTTGCACCCTGTAATGATAAAAGGCCATATGTGAGACCTGGCAGGAGTACATCTTGTGCTATGGATTGTCAGGCAGCTGGGGACAGGCAGTGCTTGACCATAAAAGCCATGCCCAATTTAACATTGACAGATTTGCAGACTGAAGAAACGTAGAGTAAGAAATCAAGTGAAGGGTCCAGCCATACTCCTAGGTATTTGAAACTTTTAACAGCCTCGAGTGGAAAGCCATCCTAACATGGATGGAGAGTTTTGCAGAGGCAGCTCAGAGATTCAGCTTGGAACTAGAAAACATGGACTTGGTCCTTTTACTGTTTAGGATGAGATTGTGGATAGCTACAACTGAGTAGTTTCAAAAGCATCAACGAGGAAGTTTTGGATGGCAGGAATAGTTAGGACACTGTAGCACAGGACAAGACAATCTGTCTACAAAAGTGAGTGGCAACCAGAGGCAACATCCAGGAGGTCATAGATGAAAATGGAGAAAAGGAGTGGACCTAGGACTGAGTCCTGGTGGACCCCAACCATGATTTCAGCAAAGTTGGAGGCAGCAGATTGGAGGTGAACTTGCTGTTTTGTGCCAGTCAGGAAGTTTGAGAATCAGGAGTCTTCAGGTGAAGAGACACCAAAGGAAGTGAGTTTGATTTTAAGGAGTGAGTGACTGACCAGGTCAAATGCCTTCATGAGGTCAATAAACACTGCACCAGATAGGAATCCAGAGTCCATATCTAAGCTGATATAATTTGTCAGTGTGGTCAGGGCTGTGGAGGTGCTCTGTTTTTTCCTGAAAACCATGTTGTGCAGGGGACAAGAGACTGCATTTGGATGTACTGTATGGTCACGTAACTGCACTGCCACAATCCTTTTCAGGACTTTGGTGAATACTGAGAGAATTGCAATGGGCTGATAGTTGTCCATGAGTCTGGGATCACCTGCTTTAAACACAGCGGTAATTTTGGTGATTTTTACAGACATCTGGGACAGCTCCTGTAGAGAGGGATAGATTTAATATTTTTGAGATTTAGAGAACAATTGACGATGCTGCAAACTTCAGCAGCTTAGGTTGGAAGTCTTCAGACACTGAGCTGTTGCTGGGTGTGATGGCAAGCAGTAGTTTCCTAACCTCTGCCACCTTGACAAATTGAAGGTAGAAAGAAGGGAAGCACGGCACGGTAGAAGTCAGAGAACAGGATGCCGATGTCAAGGTCTCCAGGCTATCATCAGCACTGTTTTTGAAAGCAAAGAGGTCCACGAATTTGCAGTTGAAAGTGTTTGCAATCGTGGTAGTGTTATTACAACTTATTTCATTAATAAGTATGTCAGACATGGGGGGGATTAGTTTTACTGTCTACAAGGCTTTTTATGCCTTCCCAGAATTTAAGTGGGTTTCCAGCACAGGCGGTAAAATTGTTTTTGAAGAAGGAGCTCTTGCTAGAATGAACCCCTGCCTTGCAAATGTTTCTCCATTTTCTGTACTCAGCCCAGTAAGAGGAAAGACTGGATTTCCTGTATGTATGCCAGAGTTTGCCCTATGTTTCATTTGGATTAAAAGGCATCTGATGAGCCAACAAGTGGCTGAGCCCTGCATCCTATACTTTGTGAGGGGAGCATGTTTTTGCTAAGCACTGGAGAAAATGTTTATGAATTCTGCCAGCACCGCATTTACACATGTTAAGGAATTTAGGAAAGACCAATCAGTGGTGGCCAGATCACATATGAAATCCTCAGAGTTTATTTTTAAAGAAATCACAGAAGTAGAGCAGTCGGGGGGGGGGGGGTCAGGATTTCCAGATTGCAAAAATAGGGGCATGGTCAGAGATAGCATCTGGTAAGGTGCCAGCCAGTACTATTTTATTGCTCCTGTTTATGAGGAATGAGTCCAACAGGGAGTATTTGGAATTTTGAGGGAGGATCTAATAGGAGTAGTGATTATTGGGGCAAGATTTAATTATTCGATGCACAATTTGAAGGAATTCACATTGGCACCCAACCAGTCAAGGTTAAGGTTGCCTAACAATAGGATCTCCTTTGAGTCAGAAATGGGAATAAGGTAGACCATCAAGGTGACCAGTCCCGATACACAACATCGAGGGGGATTTTATATGCATACTAGATGGAGATGTTTAGTTTTACCAAGTATAAGCACCACATGGAGGCACTTGGGGGGGTGGACAGTGTGACATAGTAGGGTGGCAGAAGATGTTCAGGTGATCCCAAAAGTAGATCAGGACACCACCACCCCTCATGGGGGATTCCCTGTCCAAACGGACAAAACTGTAACTGAGGATAGTGCAGGCTGGGTCAGGTATGGAAGGCTTCAGCCATGTCTGTGAGACTCAGTATATCAGGATTGTTTTAGCTGACCCATGTATCCAGGTCATCCTTGTTTGCCATAAGACTTCTTATATTCATGTGCACTAACTTAAGTCCCCTGGTTGAGGACATCACGCGATGATGTAGAGTGGGTCGGGGTGAAGCTCAGTGTCACCAGACAGCAGCAGGGCAATGTGACAAGTGAGAAGAGTGACATGAGTGGTTCCCAAAAAGGATGCAGGGAGCAGCCTCGATGGAAGGCAGTGATAAGGAGGAGTTTTTTTTCAGTTATAAGCAGGCTAGCTGTAGTTGGCACAGTGCATGAAGCAACTAGCGCATTTGAGAAAGAGTAGTCTACAAGAGTGCAGCATGACATTTTACTCCTAGGTGGAGCTAACAATGGGAAAAAGTCACACAGTCATAGGCTAGAGAGGAGAGTGACCCCTAAGGCTACTGACAATCGGGTGGGGGCAATGCTAAGATCTAGAAACTGAGGGCCTAGCTGAATATTCTATTAGAATACTGGGCAGTAGTTGGGAGTGAGCACAGGGAGTGGGAGAGGGTTGTGTATTTAGGCACTACAAGTTGGGAAAACCAATAAACTTAAAGCTATTTTACAGCCCCCAGGTGGGGGGTAACATGGTTTTCTGTAACACAGCAGTCAAATTAAACAGTAGATAAGAGTGGGCTAGTTAAACTACAAAACTAGGCACAGGTGCAGTTGCACAATTTGAAGAACAACCACATACTAACTGGTAAATGGATCCCAGAAAAATAGGGCGCAATTGTGGTATAATTATAACAGTATAGCAGGCAGTAGAAGTGAAAGAAGAAAGCTGCAGGCTATCGGCTAGGTATAGACACAAAACAAAGGTAATGCTTAGGAGGAGATTACTTGGACATGACCTTGGTAGAAGCACAGGTGTATTACATCACTATAGTATGCATCTAGGAGTGTAGCTAGCTATTTGATGTGGTGAACCATTTTAAGTGAAAGCATACAGCTGCAATAGAACAGGCAGATGCACAGTCAACTGGCACAGAAACTATGGTGGCCTAGAAGACAAACCAAAAGTGATTAATTTATATGAGATGAAACACACACTGTTTATATTGACTATTACCTCCGCAAAGAGGGTCAGCAAATTACAAGCATCCTGTACATGCCCTAATTATATAATCCATATATACAGGTAAGGTGGTACTCAGGACAAATGTAACATTTCTGTCAAAGGTGGTTTCCACTTTTCACATTAATCTGTCTGTAACATTGTCTGTGTGTTTTAAAAACCAACATTTCTATGGAATTGAAGAGAAAACTTCATAATGTAGACATGAAAAGGGTTTAAGTTTTTACCTGCAAAGAACAGAACCATTTAGAACTGACAACAGACAGTTGTTTTTCACTTTTAATGAGATAAGCAAAGGTAAATCAGCTTTGAAAAGTCACTTTCTCATTGGATTGTCTCTTATATTGACTTCTGCTACACTAAAGCTGGGAGAGAGTCATCCAAAGGGCTAAGGGAGCAATGTGCTGCATAGAGGATAATGTATGGTCTTTGGTTAATAACCACACTGTAAACACTTCGAGAGGTGGCCATGGCATCATTGCAAAACTCGAGAGCACTGCTCAAGAGGATTTCAGATGTCATGGCAGCCTTGAGAAGTGTTTTCAGCGCGGTTGTTAGCAAAAGACCATATTTATTTATTTGCTTTTGTTTACCAGGTAAGCAGACTAGACAGCCAAGTGTCTATTTTCAGGAGCGACCCGGGAGGTTACAAAGGCAACAGATATAAACATTACAGGGAACAATACCATCAGCATTAGGCAGAGTCAAGGTAACATACCATAACATCAAGCATTGACAGATTCATTGATAGATAAATAACAACATATATACAGGCATGGTCAGCATCATTGAATCAGGGATTCAGCCATAAATCCTAGGGGGGCAGAAGGGATAGGGAGATTAAGAGGAGTGGGGAGGAGAGAGAGACGGGGAAAAAAAGGAAGGGATTTTACTAAGTAAACCCTCATGAGCATTCAGGGCAGAGAGTGGACCCAGTGCTTGGGGATACAGTTAACACAGCTAACTGAATCGAGAGACATCAGCAGAGGAAGTGCAGTTCGGTAAGATATTATATCTTACAGTGTATGGGCTGCCAAGACTGTGTAATCGCAGATTACTTTACTTTACTGAATTACTTTACAGAACATTGATTGTTGTGAGCATTCCATTTTGTTATACCATTGATATGACATACTCAAGAAGGGTTGACAACATAGTGATGTCATATTGATGGCATAACAAGGTTGTAATTTGCTTGATTTCAGTTAATAATAAAGGCTCCCCATATATTATAACTTAATCTACCACAATAACAGCAGGAAGATATAAATTGGTTAGATGTGTGCAATGCAGCCACATGGTCTACAGTGCACACCTTCACTTTTCATTATTATCTGGACATCCAAACTAGAAAGGATGCCAGCTTTGGTAATTCTGTACTTTTTAACTGTTTCCCTAAATAGGTTCTAGGACTTCCTCCCAATGTACTACTTGGAGTTTGAAAGCTGAATGACATCACAGATACCCTCTCATTGCTAGAAGAAAAAAATACTCACTGTAGTAATGATGTTTTGTCTAGAGGGTGTATTTATGAGTCATACAAGCTCTTCCTGCTTCCCCTTCTAGGACTTGATGGACAAGGATTCTGCAGTCTAATATATACAGTGTATGTCAAAATGATTTTATTTTTCCTTGAGCAGTTCAGATTTTAGTAATCTCACTATTATTCAAAAATTGCCATTTTTACAATGTTGCAATTTGGTGACTAGTCATTTTTTATTAAATTTACATTTGTTCCGGTATATCATAGATTAGATTAGTCCAATTATTATTATTCTCAGGTACTTCAGCAATAAATTTGCCTATTAGAATGTCAGTGAGAGTGGAAGCACAGATTATTCTAAGTTCTGTCTCCAGGGCAACACCTCAGGGCTGAGTTGCTAGTTGTGTGACACAAATGCGCCTTCTTGAAGAAACATCATTACTAAACTGAGTAAAGTTTTCTTCCTGACAAGATGCATTTTTATCTTAAGTAATAGCATTGTTGACAGCTTGAAAAACTGTCAGATTTTGTAAGGAAAGGTCTCACTTCCCCCCTGCAGTCTGTTCCTTAACCATGGAATTTGGCTTTAAGCACAGCGTATTCAAGTGACAAATGCAAGCATAAACAAATGTTTTAACCATAGAATAGGAATATGAAGCCACAGTGTCTAATGACCTGTCTAAAGTTTTCTCTTTTTCCCCCAATTTAGCCCAGCCGAGATGAAACATCTTATTTTCACTTGTGTCCTGCTTCTGTTCAACTCTACCCAATTTCACACCTGTAAGGACTGAAACCCAGGGAAGTCAAGTAACTTGGTCAAGGTCACACAGTGAGTAAGTGTCTTTGTTAGGATCTAAACCTAGATATTCTGGTTCGTAGACTGTTGCTCTAACCATTGGATGACCCTAAAGGTAACTTCATTGTTATTTATTACTTATTGAGTTTTTGTTGACTGGGTAAGTGCACTAGACAAACAAATGCCTATTTTCTGGTACAGCCCAGGAAAGTACAGCATGGACTATATTACAGAGAATGGTGCAAGGCAAAGATAATTCAGTCAAGGCAAGTCAATATACAATAAATATTAAGCAGAAAAACAGTAAATAATATTAAAACATAACAAAAAACAGAGAATGGCTTCCACAAAACCCCAGGGAAACAGAAGGAGATCAAATACATAAAGTAGAAAACCAAAGGCAGAACTGCAACACCATGTAGTCAGCAACAAACAGTCCAGTCATAGAAATGTTGAAACATACTTTGATAATGTTAATACATCATGGTTAAAACATACAGCTCAGCACTCCAGAATTGCCGAGCTGTAATTTTTTAACTGTGCTATCTTAACATAATAAAAGTCCATTTTCATGTATCTGAGACTAAACTGTTTGTTGCTGACTACACAGGTGCCCAACTTCTATCTTGCCTTCAGATTTTGATTTTTCACTGAGACCACTGTGCCTGGGGTATTCAGAGCTGCCTCATTGTTTTCACTTTATAAAAACAAATAAGCAGTCAAGATCTAACTATACAAATTAAGTTAGTTACCATAATATTGGGCTGGTAAGAAGACACAAACATCAAGTTTAGGAATTTCCAACAGGGCATTTACTCCAGACCTCAGTGGATACATACTGTGTACAGTGTTGAGGGAGACAAGAGTCAGGGGCATATGATTTTGAAGAATGCCATAGATAACACCCCCAAGTGAGAAGTCATGAGTTTGGGCTAGAGGAAGCCAGTTGAGCCTATCATAGAGGGAGCAGTGGTGCGCCTGTTTATGTGATGCCAGGGCAAATCTACAAATGTTTTTATATGCTACATCCCATTTTGAGAGAGTGGTTTTAGAGGCAGTTATAAAGACTGGAGCACCATAAAGGAGTTTAGGTAGGAGTATCCTTTTGACAACAGCTAGTCTGGCTTGTAGGGCTAGGTTACAGACAACTTTGTAGGAAACACCAAGCATGGAGTTCTCAAATTTACAGGTACCCATTATATGCAATGAGAAATCTAGTGAGGGGTCAAAGGTGACAGATAGGTAGACTCTGGTTTACACGATAATGCTAAACCTGTGTTGCATAATGGGTTATCTACCTACACTTGCAGCAATTGACATGGTAAGATAGTTCCTGAAATTTCTGCCACATCCCTAGAGAAATTTCTTGTCTGCATATAGTACTGTTATAGGGCCATCAGAGAGAATTGCTTTAGAAATATTGCAAAATATCTTGCAATACAGTGGATCCAGACACAGTGCAACACAGTAACTTACAGTAAGTGGCATGTCACAAAATACTGCATGACAACAGGGTTTATTTGCCTTTGAATTACATTGTTCCCTGCAGCATACTGTAGCATTTTGTGATATACTGCAGCATTACTGTGTTTCACCCTGTCTGGCGCCACTGTGTCTGACCATGTAAATTGCTGCAGCTATAAGTCTTACTGGTATCTTTCACATAGCATAGACCTTAGTCATAGGTGATTTTCAAATGAGGCTTAAAACGCAAAAAAAAAGGTAATAGAAATGAGGTAGTAGAAATAGGAAGTTATGAATATAAAGTGATGTCACTTCCTGTTTTGTCTGCATTACACTGCTTATGCTTGTTTTGCAAGTCTCATTTTAAAAATGACCTACAACTACAGAAAAAAATACAGCAATGGTAAGCTGTGGAAATAATTTAATTACAGAAAAGTAACAAATGTAATAAATCTTTAATCACACAATCAACATGTCAATTAGACAAGTTTAAAATGTTTTATTTAAACTTTTTTTAACTAGGTCAGGCCACTGAGTTGAAAAACGTCTAATTTTCAGATACACCCTAGCTGCAGAAATAAAAACAGGTGAAAAAATTTAGTAATGGCATATTACAAAGAAAGTCATGCAGATCATAAGGTAAAAGAAAGTAAAAATTATAGCGGTAGCCAGTACCATCAGTAGTTATATCATAAGTTATAGAGCACCAAGAGGTAATATCTTCTTCATTAGCTATATGCTACTTGGTACATAAAATGTGATATCAGTGAAACAGTAGCAGCTGTCATGCACCGATATCACTACTGTTGGAGCTGGCTGCCACTGTATTATAAGGAACATTTTCTAAAAAGTTTATTTGTGCCACACGAAAGGTATAGGATTACACAGACTAGAACAGAACAGTAGACTTCTAGAATTGGTAGATCATAACAGCCTGGAATAATTCAGCTGGGTTGGTAAACAAAATAAAAAAAATGGGTAAAGGCAAAATTGCCTTGCTAGTAAGGCATGACTGAATGGAGAGTGGTTATCTCTTAGTGTTTTTTCTAAACTAAGTTCAGAGGTGAAGGCTGGAGAAAGAGGGTGCAGATCATACTAGAGGACTGATAAGTCATATAGCCTGTATTGTATTTGGTTTTCTCAGTAATAATGGTATAGTATGTGTGAGTTAAGTGATAGGGGGCTGTGTGTCCATGAGATCTGGGGTCAAGCAACACCCCTAAAAGCATGAATCCTTAGCTCCAGCCCTGTTTCACACTTCACAAGCTCTAACTACAGGGCCACGCAGCTTTTAAAGCAGTTTTTCTTCATTTTTCATATGATTCCCTTTTGATCACTAATAGAAGCAATACAGTAAATCCTCTAAGGCTGCAGTCTTTGAACTTAAATTATTTATTAGTGACCTGTTTCAGAAGGCTGCAAACTCCGTTTCCTATAAATAGTAACTGGTATTCTTTCTTGTTTTTGTAACATCACAGCTACAAATAGCGTGAATGTGCCAGCTTTCTGACACATCTCATAAGAGTCTGAGTGGCTCAATAAGCAATTAAATTAGTCTGACTAGCAACTCAGTAGGGTTGGTAGTCTGTCACATAATCTGGTAGTTTAAGCAGATTACAAAAAACCTTTAATTGAATGCTGCAGAACTCTTTGATATTTGGAGACTTCTATTGCTGATGGTGTATGGGAGATAAGTAGCATGTTTGGTGGGTTGAGAATTTAGCCTTCGGCTTCAAGTGGATCAAGTACAAGATGTTTGTTTCTTTTGCAAATAAAGGGGGCTGTTGAGGGGTGGTGTGTGTGCAATTTGCATATACCCGGCTCATATAGCTCCAAACCTGCGGACAGGCACATGGTGCATGGTATGCAGTACTGCACACCTCTGCAGGGCATCTGTTCACAGCCCCACTCCTGGGGCACAGCTGTGCAGAGGGTGGATCAAGGGACACAGACAGGCATTGAATCAGATGCCCACCTGGGGTCTCAAAGTGGATACCCTGCTCCGCGCAAGCAGGAGATTATGGGATGGCACAGGATACTCAGTTTTAAAAAGTCAGGTGACTGCCTGAATGGCTCACCCCCAACCCTTCCTTTCAAACCAGAGGGCTAGGGTAACACTCTAGGGACAGGGTGTTGTTTTCCCAGAGCCTGTGGGGTTTCTGTAGGGGGCATGCAAGAGTAATGGCAGGATCCCTGTCTGTATATCCTGTTCCCCTCTTGCCTGGTGCTCTGCACCATCATGCAAGGTGCAGCATGTGGGCTCTCCCACAGACATGCCCCCGGACAAGCCACGCACATAGCTGCACAATTGGCCAGGGGATTAAGTGCACAAAGAGCATGCACACCTTCTATGAATACCATTGGGGTCTGCAAGACCTATGATTCATGGCATTCTGACTTAGGGTTGCTTACTCACTGCAGATAAGCAGCATGTAGGCAATCAAAACTTAGTGCATAGACCCCAAAGCATAGTTACTGTGAAATCCTGCTGCTTCTTTAGGAGTAATAGGAAAAACTAAGTGGCTGGTGCTAATATTGCCTTAAACCTTTGAGGGAATGGTATGTGTTTGGTGTGTTGAAAACTGTACATCCCAATTCAGCAGAAATGATTGCAATGAGCCATAGACATTCCTTCACAACAATCATATACTATTCCCATGCCAAGAAGTAGAAGGCTGTGTTAATATGTCAGTGCTTCTCATATTACTTATACTGAAAAAGTGGATATTCTCAAATTCCAAATTTAAATTTCTGACACTCCATTTAAGAGGAAAAGAGTTTTTTTACTGATAAATTATGGCCCGTATTTTGTTTGCCAGTCTTCCCAAATAAAGAAAAGAATTGCACTGTAGCAGCACACTCACTTGGCCAATGGGCCTGCATTTCACCCTTTACCTTGTCCTCTGTAATTCTGTCCTTGACAGCCGCCCAACACACACAGACACAGACACACACACACACAGACACACACACACACACACACACACACCAGCATGAAATGTACTCCAACCTCATGTTGCCTTCTCTGGGGGGAAGAGAATGACTTGTGTGGTACCTTACAGATCTGTAAATTGTGGACTAACACTCTCCTTAACAACCTAGCCTCCCTTTTGCCACTAACTCCTTTTTTTGCCTATACCTTCTGTCACTCAAACCCCAGCTCATGCCATACTCTAGTAGGCATTTTCAGTCAGCTGGACATGCTGTTTTTTTCTCGGAGACTCCCCTTCATCTGGAACTCCCTCTCTTCTATGAGTAAGTCCCCTGCATCATGGCTGTCTTTCAAGAGCTGAGTCAGGAAGCTAAGCAGATCCTCTTATGGCTGCTGCCCTCTCTCCGGTGGTGTCCAACACTGGCTAATTAATGAATTAAACAGAATAACTAGTTTCCTTACTTTGTACTTGCATTTTGTAGCTGTTCTTTGTTCTTTACTGCACAAACTCTCCTACTTTACCTCTTTGCTGTACAATATTTTGACTGTTAAATGACTGCTTTGATTTAATATATGGATTTCCCCGACTTCCAACATGCACAGATGCACCTGATACCTTGTTTGAGAAAACAATTTTTCATGGTCTTTCAGTCTGACATGTTATATATGCTTACAGTGCCTTCCCCTTTCACATTTCTCTTACTGTAGCTTTGTTCTTTTGCCAAATTGTGTTGCCACAATTCTTTTCTTTTTTAAGGCGGTGCAGCTTACTCATGCATGTGTGCATTTCCATGAACTGAATGAATCCATATTTTGCTTTTCTAGGAAAATTCAAGTTTCCGTATTTATGCTTAGCTTAATTGTTAGGTTAGAAGGCTTTGAATTACCAGTATTTTAATACAAAACCATGTTTTGTAAATCTTTCTTTTTGTATAGGAGCTTCAAGGGATCGCAACCTATAAACCTTCAAAAAGATGGCACAATTTTTTTCTGTGCTTCAACTATAATAGTGCCCTTTTGTTACAACAGTAAGCAATGTGACATTTGGCACATTGTTTAGCAAGTACAGTATGCTAAGTGGCAATAAGACATCTGGGTTCCAAGCCTTTTCATTTGTGGCCCCTACCCAGTGGAACTCTCTACCTCGTCAGTTACGCGAGTGTCTGACCATGGAGAGCTTTAAAATTGCCTTAAAAACCCACTTGTTTGGGCTGACTTTTCCAGACTAGTGACTTCGCTGTGGGATGGCTGAAAGTATTGTATTGTTTTTAATATGTATTTGAATATGACATTTATTGAGTTTTTATTTTAAGCGCTATGATCAATGTGAATCGGGCTCTATAAATAAAATGTATTGATTGATTGAGTGATTAATGAATAAGAATCTCACTAGCCACTGCACCTCTGTGTGTACTGCATAGCATAAATCAACAACATTATTTTCCATTTAACTGATTCCCCTGGTGTCTTAAATAAAGAAAATGCAGTGCTGTTCTAATAATTCCAATCTGTTTAGCTAAATCTGCATTGCTTTCTCATTCTCTCTCTCTCTCTCTCAGTACAGTTTTTACCCAGAGGCCAAGGCCAAGCCCAGCCAACAGTGGGATTGCTACTACTGTAGCATGATCAGTGTGGAGATCAGGTGCAGATTGTTTATTTGGATGTTCATTTGAACATCCTTTTAAGCACTTTCCACCTCAAAAAAAAAACACTTAGAAAAACAGGATTTGGAAATCTCAAAATGATTTATGTTCTGACCATCTTTATGCTATAGGTTAGTTTGGAAAGAATGATTGGGAACAACCTGAAACGGGATATAAGGCTGACTTCTAAACACCATAATAAATTAAAAAAGGACTCCCAACCAATTAGAGCACTCCTTCTCTCTGCATGTAAGATACTATTATTCTGTGAAGAGTGTCTTATGCTTAACTGCCCTGGAAATGGGCATGTTTGAGGACTTTAATATATTGTTGATTAACCTTGATCAATAATATATTAATACTGCCACTGAAACAATTCATATAGTTGTAAGAGTGGTCTCACTTATATCCTTAGGTTATCAAAACTGCTCATTTTTATGTTTGCTTGTGTGCATGCACAAGAAACATTATGTGACAGCTTAGGAGAGAAGCGGGTTGTGGAGGTGCGGCACTGTGGCAGCCATCGGAGGCACTGCATTTGGGGGCTTGGCACTGGTGGACCAATGGAGGCACAGTGTGCTGATGACACTGGTTTCCAAAAGTGTCACCAAGTTTAAATGTTTTCACCGCTGCAATGAGGGGCTGCCTTGTCATTGCTGCATCTGCCATTTTTCTGCAATGAGGGAGCGACCCATCATTGCAGGGTGGTACCTTGCCTAGTGTAACAATATGTAAACATGGCAGTGGTGTCAGCCCTATGAAAGCTGAATGGGGGTGGCCAATCACCCTATCAGCAGCACCCAACCCAGTTCATTTGCCGACAGGGGAGCCCATTCCCCATCGGCATGATGTAACCCTCTCCCCCATTTGTTCTGTGCTGAGGGCGGGGCCCAATCCCCCTCGGTATCATGCCCCCCAAACAGTCATTCTTGGCTGATGGGAGGCCAAATCCCCATCAGCTTAAGTACCCAGACCCCAAAAAAGGCAGATGGCAGACTGGGAGACCACCCCAGTGTGCTGGAAGCAAGACTGGGTGAAAAAAACTTTCAGCGACATCTATTTCTTTTTTTTCTCCCTAAAACAAAGGAAACAGTCCCACACCGGTCGCCATCCCCTTCCCCAACCTACACCCACCCACTGTGCACTCTACCTCCCCACACCCCCTCACCCCATACTTACCTCTGGAGCCTGGCGTGACAATCTTCAGGTGACTGGGGACTCATTTGCACTCTTCAAAGCTGACCATGAACTGAAGAAATGCCGGTAAGCTGTATAATGGCATAAATAGGGTTTTTTCAACTTTGGTGCATATCTCAGGTATTTTGGGGAATTTTGGCACCAAATCTTCAACATGGGGTTATTGGGATCCCTCCTCATGAGTTCACCTACTGTCATGGCATTATTCGGTCCCGAAAGGTGATTTCCCGGTCACTGCGCAGAATCACCTTCTGGGACTGATTAACAAAACAAGAGTGCCAGTGTTCATGAGGTGGGCTCAAAAGCCTATGTTAGCAAATGGTGAAAAAAATCCAAAATATGACCGTTCTACGAGCGTGCATTGCTCAGTTTCCATGCACGCTCATAACTTCACGAATTTGTAATATTTTCACTCCAGATTTTCAACATCGGCATTTTTACACACCTCCTTATGAACAGTATAGCTGTCATTTTTCACATCCTGGCTAAAATGTGTTTTCACACTTCTGGCGCAGAATAGAGTGGTCACTGTGGGAAGTCAGTGTTTGGGACAGATTAAAAACAAATCACAGTAACACGGTTCATGAGCAGAGGTGCTAAAATGCCTACTTCGAAAATTTAGTGACAAAAGTCCATGAAATGACTGTGTTATGAGCGTACATTGAGCAGTTTCCACGCACTCTCGTAATTACACGCATTTGTAAAATTTTCACTCAAGATTTTCAACATTGGCATTTTTTCACACCTCCTTATGAACAGTACAACTGTCATTTTTCATATCCTGCCTGAAATATGCATTTACACATCTGGCGCAGAATAGTGTGGTCACTGTGGGAAATCAATGTTTGGGACAGATTAGGAAAATTATAGTGACACTGGTCATGAGCAGAGGTCACAAAATGCCTATGTCGAAAATTTGATGAAAAAATTCCACTAAATGACTGTGTTACATGCATGCATTGCGCAATTTCAATATAAGCCTAGAGGTTCAAGTATTTTTCACTACAGATTTTCAACATTGCCATCTCTTCACACCTCCCTATGAATGGTGAAGCTGTCATTCTTCACATCCTGCCCGATCTGTGTTTTCATACATCTGTCACAGAATGGCACAGTCACTGTGAGAACTCAAAGTTCAGGACACATTAACAAAATCACAGTGCCACTGTTCATGAGAAGAGGTCCCAAATGCTTTCATGAGGTGGGGGTCACAAAAAGGCCATGTTGAAAATTTGTAGTGCAAATACCAACAAATGCCTGGGGCGTTAGGGTGTCTAACCATAACGTCTCACCCTGTACACACTGACAGGCATCAGGGATGTGCCTTTGGATTGCTGACTGTAATGCTCATGCCATTCCACCCCCACCCCACCACCCTGCAGCCAGTGACAGGCACTGAGATGTGCCTTGAACTCTTTGGCCCCAGAGTTCACCTTGTTCTCCTATACTGCACCCATTTCAGCATATGTCCCTATGGAATGGAGTGACTGTACAGCCGAACACCCGAATGCACACCTCAACATGTGTCAGTGTCTGCAGGATAGGGTGAAGTGAAATGGCATGAACGTTATGGGTGACGACCCAAACGCATACCCCAATGCCTGTCCGTCTCTGCAGGGTGGAGGTGGGGTTGGCGTGAAGTTCAATACTTCACTTCCATTCCTATTCTGCATCTCTCTAACTCCTGCATTTCCAGTACTAATACTGGCAAGCAAATATTCGGCATTGACAAATGCTTGTTTTTGTTTGTGGTTCTCATGCCTTAAGAATTCACGTGAGACCACTCATACACCATAAGAGTGGTTTAGTGGTGGTACTAACATGCAAAGTTTATACTTACTGTATAAGTAACATTACTGTACATTTAAAGAGGGACATTAAACTCCTGGAGAGGGTCCAGAGAAGGGCAACCAAAATGATTTGGGGCTTTGGGGAGAAGACCTATGGGGAGAGGCTTGAAGAGCTAAATATGTACACATTGGAAGAGAGGAGGGACCGGGGGGCATGATAGAGGTCTTCAGGTACATAAAATGGGTAAATAGGGGAGGAGCAGTCAGGGTGCTCCAAAGGAAGGGGGCAACTAGAGGGCATGGGTATAAGCTGGAGGAGGGAGATTCAGGGGAGAAAGGAGGAGGTCCTACTTCACTGACAGGGTGGTGGAGCCATGGAATGTGCTGCCCAGGGGGCTGGTGGAGGCAGAAACAGTGGAGGGGTTCAAGAGCGGGGTGGGGAAGGTACAGGGGAAGGGTTCTGGAAGCAAAAATCAGTGCAGCGAGAATATCTAGGACTGGGAGGGCAGAAGCCAGAGAGGGAGAGGGGGCAGCAAGGTCAGCTCCCAGGGTGGGGGCTGACCAAACGAGCAGACATGAAAGACCATTACGCCTATTCTGCTGGCATTTTAGTATGTTAGTATGTCAGTATAATGTGATTGATTTAAAGTGTCAGTTCATGTTAGGCATGAAGGAAAATATATCACTGCTGTTCTTAATTCCACAACAGAGTGTCTAGGCTCTTTTATTGCATCACGCTATAGTAAGTTAAAAATATATAAGACAAAATAGTTTATTTCTATCTCAACTATTTTCTGCAGATCAGAAGAAAAGATGGCACTGGCTCACCCCCTTAACTCTATATCAATCATGTTAGACAACCTATTCAGATGTATATCACATAGTACTTCAAGGTCAGAAAGAACTTTTGCTCCATCATATTAACCCACCTGCTTCATAAGCAGGGAAGAAATAACTATGAAGTGCTTACCATTTTATAGGGCACTTTGAGAAATGAGTTTGAGTGGTGGGCTAGTGCTGTCTTTTCTTCAGAACCACAGGAAGTAACTAAGGTCAAAATAAACTGTTTTACCTTTATTAGTTTAAGTGTGCAGTTGCATGCTTCAGTAAGGGAGCCTAGTGAACAGCAGTCCCTTTTTTCAAGGCTAACACGAACTGCTAGATGAAGTGATCTGTTGTTTTATACATCTAACACAGAGCGCAGATTGTCCCAGCATTACAAACGCTGGAGATACCATGCTATATTTAAGAGGTAGTTCTGTATTCTACATATAGTACAAGGCATTTCAAATCTTAAAGGAAAATGATAAAACAGTGGCTGAAATAGAGCATTCTGATTGCCTGACAGAATTCTAAATTGGTTATACCAATGGCTAGAAACCATTGTATACAATAGAACCATTAGGGTGTTAACTACCAAAACATTCATTTTAAATGCAGAAAACCCATTTAGTTTAGTTAACTTTAGTTTAATTTGGTACTAGTATTAAAATACTCCGTGGCTTTGGTAACCTTTGTTAATCTAACCCTAGGGCATAAGGAAAACTGCCATACTATCGAACCACTCTCCAACAGTTATCACAATATAGTAAGGTTCAACATTTAAAAGGTCAAAAATAAGACCAAGGGCATCACCAAGATTAAATGTTTTGCTTGGACTGACTTTGACAAGATGAAAAATGAACTGTGGTCATGAGACTGGAAATTAGTATTTAAGGGTTTGGACCATGATTAGATGTGGTGTGTACTAACCAGCGAACTATCCAGACTAATAGATCTCTATTTTTATTTTATTTTAGTCTTTGGTAAGGCTAAGATAAAAGACACTAAACGGAACTTTGAATTGGATCTGGCAGCTTGTGTTAGAGATAATCATAAGGCCTTTTATATTAACCAGAGTCGTGCAGATACTGTAGTACACAATTAGAGGTTTTGGTTAGTGAGAAAGGAGACCTTACTATGGATAAGAGGGGCCAGGCATAACTGATGAATAGTTGTTTTACATCAGTATTTGATGATCAGACAGCTAGCCCAGATATGGAAGCATTGGATGGGGTGATATCACCAATCGTCCTCACAGAACAAGCTGTTAGGTTAAGACTTGAGAAAATAAACCCTTATAAGGCTCCAGGTCCTGATGGAATCCATCCTAGGTTCATTAAAGAACTAGCTTCCGAATTGGAGGGACCTATTATGACATTATTCCAAATGTTTCTTCATAATGGCTGTGCAGTCAGTAACTGGTGAGAGGCAACAATATCACCTACAGTATATATATGTAAAAAGGGAGATAGGAAGAACCCTGGGAATTATGGACATATAAGCCTGACATCTACCTTAGATAAAGTCTTGGAGGGCATTATAAAGGAATATACAGAGGATTTCATAAAGACATCTAGCCAGAATGATATAAACCAGCATGACTTCATTTCTGGTAGATCATGCAAGACCACTCTCTTGCAGTTTTTTGGAAAAGTAAGTCATGTGACAGAGGGAACCCTGTAGATATTGTGTTCTTGGACTATAGCAGGGTGCTTGATACTGTTCCCCATAGTGAACTAATAAAATCCTTGCAGGAAACAGGATTGGATATTAGTGTGGTGTCATGGATAAAATCTTGGTTTTATGGTAGGACACAGCAAGTTAAAATCAGAGGCACAGAATCAGACTGGCTATAGTGACAAATGGAGTACCACAAGGGTTTGTGCTCTGACCCATTCTGTTTAATATACTGTATATGTGGCCACAGTGCATTGTGATGATGGTGTTTGGATATCTATATATGCTGACAACACAAAGATTGGTTCTGTTGTCACCAGTCAAAAGGATGTGGATAGGTTACAAACTGAGCTATATAGCTTGCAGGATTGGGCAGACAAACACAAACTCAAATTTAACTTAGACAAGTGTGCAGTTATGCACCTAGGCAGAACAAGTCAGGGTGCAAAGTATGTATTAAATGGCACACAACTCAATGTAACTACAGAAGAGAGGGACTTGGTGTGTGATCATATCCAATGACCTAAAATTTAAACAACATTTCAGATAGAGTGCTAAGAAGGCTCAGACCACTCTTCACTGTATATGCAGACACATCAATAGTAGGGATAGATGAGTACTTATGCCCTGTTTTGCTCCTTGGTGAGGCCACAGCTGGAGTACTGCTCCCAGTTTTGGTCCCTGATTACTAGATCAGATATTGGGATCCTGGAGGGGGTGCAGAGAAGTGCAACCAAGATGGTCTGTGGCATTGAGCATCTGTGCTATGAGGACAAGTTGATTGAATTAGACCTGTACACACTCAGGCACAGAAGATCTCTGTTAATCAAGTTATTTTCCAATAATGATCTATGGGAGTGCCTTGGTTTTGAACTAAGGGAACAAAATAACAGTACAAGAGCTCATCACCTACAGCTTAAATGTGATATTACAAAAAGGAGAGCAAGATGGTATAGCCAAGGGGTTGTTAATATCTGGAATGGGCTACCACTTGATGTTATAAGTAGCAGTTCAATTGCTGTATTTAAAACAAGATTGGATAGCCATTCCAAGAAAGTAGGAATTAAGGGCTTTCTCTTTGTGTAAAAGGCAAGCTTCTTTATGAGCCTATTTCTCCTCTAGTTTGTATAATACCTATGATATCTATGATACCTATGAAGGTACTCAGTGGGACCTCATATTTCATGATTCCTCTAAGGTCAGGTTACTGGAAGGTAATCTAACCCCTAGTCCCAACTTTAATTCTTAATTTTGAATGCCTTGGCAAAAGTTTTATAAAATCCTGGACAGTGAGACTTTAATGGTGGGGAATAATTTTAAAGTTCAGCAGAGAGTATACTTGGATGAATATAATTGTAGAAGTAAATCAATTAAAATTGCTGTAAGGTAGTGGAGGGACTGATGAATTGTGATGGCTGTCTTCTACATAATTACTATTAAAGACATAATTACACAGTGAATGCCCTTCAAATCTAAAAGCCTGTTAAAGATTGTAAAGAGCAAGCGTTTCAAATACAAAATGAATTCATGAAAGAGCTTGCACTATGCTGTTACATATTCTGGATACATTTCAACTTTCTGTTATTGTTTTTTAAGTGCTAGTAGCAGTTGTTATGCTATTAGAAAGGGACATTGTTTAGCATTAGCTCTGGTGGATCAATAGGTCCTACAAATATTTGAAATCTAGTAAAATAGGCAAAACCCAAAGTCAGAACACAGAGTGTTTTCCCATTGCAAAAACATTCATCATTGTATGGTATTTTTACCAGGTATGCCGATCAGACAGTGACACCAACACAGCAACATACCTCGCTGTCAGCAAAATCGACACTTTGCTGACAGCTCGCTGTGTTGGTGTACCTGAGACAGGGGCTCATTGTGTCCCAGTCCTGCACCCCCTCCCCGAGTCAACACTGACTGGAGTTGACAATCTATAGTACAGGGGGGTTGGGGGGCAGAGACCGTCACATGGGGGGTTCTGGGGTCAAAGCCCCGATAGAAAAGCAGGACCTGGAAGCATTTGAGATTTATGTTGACCACAGTTTGTGATCAACATAAATCCTGTCGCTGTGATGTCAGTCAACAAAAGTGTTATTGAACCAGCATCATAGATCTTTTTTACCAGCTGCAGTTGAAATTCACATCCCCCACTGGCATAAATTTTCAAGTTCTGCCATATTTCTAATGTCAAATTCTGTGGTGGAAAAGATACGTCATCAGAACTAGACTGACCCATCTGGCTATCTGGAAATTTCCATGCGGGCCCCTCTCAGTTGGGCTCATTTCCACCTTTCAAACTCTGAAACTCCTTGCATGTTTCAATTATTTTCTAATTAAATGTTTTTTTTTTCTGATTGCTGCAAGTAACTATAAAATGCCAAAACACAGCCACTTTATAAAATATAAGTGAAATACTGATATCGGTGTATCACTCCTAAGCTCTCCCCATTTGATTTCCATGTGGGCCCCCAGTATCACCTTTCCAGCTCAGCCCCATGTACCACAGTCCCCCCATCCCCATACTTCATTGACTGCAGTCCTGATCTCCACTTGAAAACCCTTGGAGGGAGATTACTCCCAAGCTAAAGAGTTAAGACCCAGTTTTCAGATCTACTGAATTTAGCTAGAATGGAGAGTGTTTTGCTGGGAATCAAACATGGGGTCATAAGTCCAAAGGATAGCAACTCTAACCATTCACCTAAAGGGGACATGATCCTGGATTTTCAGAGGTTTGCAGCACTTTCAGCAATATTACTGCCACAGTCACATCCTTTTAAATGCACCAGAATGTTTCAGGATGATTTTCAGACATTCTGACACATTCGCAACACTTTACTCACTTTGTGGCAAAACAATGATTCATGTATCATAATTGTGATGCATGCATCATTGTTATTTTTTTTTATTTATTCTTTATACTCCCCCTTCTTCTCCAGAGTTGCCCTTATCTTCGGGACCCCAAAGCATCCCTGTGTCAGAAGGACCAGAGAGCTACTAGCTCACATGGGTGCCCTGCTCCCCAGACAGTCTCAAGCCCCCAGATAACCCCCCAGTTTAGGTGGAGGGGCCCCCCATTTCCCCTCCATACCTTCAGTGAGAGCATGCACCTTGAGCCATCCTCCCAGGATTCTCCTTGATCGCCAGTGCCAGAACCCATCTACAGGTGCAGCTGTGGGATATTTCTTCATTTTCTGGTCCCTGCCCCTTGGAGACATCAGCACACATGGAGGACCAATGAGTCAGAAGCACGGAGAGACACACCTTCGCTATGGTCCTCGGCCAATGCCCGCCCCTCCCTAGTGTTCTGCCTCCTCTGCTGCACCAGCACCACCAGTGGTCACCCAGGTGGTGGCAGTACTGCAGCATGGAGAGCTGCCCACCCCTCCCAGAGAAGAACAGTGGCCCATCGGGCACTCAATCCTTCTCCCTCCAGCTGGCCCTCTGCTGATCATGGCTCACTACTGGACCCAGGTTGCCGACATCGCTAGTGGTAGTGATACCACTGCACTGATGGACCGGCCATGCATCATTGTTGATGTGCATCTTGTGCTACTTGTGACAAGAAGTTAGACCAGCCAACCCAGTGGCATGGCTGTAGCACTACCATCCATCACACCAGTGTCCCAGGATCGGAATACATTTTGGGATGTTGGGGGCTGGCCAAGGGGGAGAGGATTGAGCTCTGATGGACTGCTAGCCTCTCCTAGGCAGGCAGGACAGTAATTTCTGCTGAATGACTGCCACTAGGTGGAGACCTGCTGGTAGTACAGATCTTCCAAATGTCAAGGAGGGTGGAGCTGCAGGTTCCATATCATGTGCATGCCACCACACATGCCTGCCTGTGTGCTGCCCCAGTGTGGGGTATGGGAGAAAATTTGTGGAAAATGGCAGGAGAGGTAGGTACAGTGAAGCCCACTAGAATGAAGCCCTACTCTGCAGAATTCTGCAGTATAGTTACTGCAGCAATGCAGTTTCAATGGGAGTTAATCCCTTATGTCATGCAGGAAACCTGTGACACTGCACTTCATCAGGCGGGCTTCACTTTATACATGATGCCCTGCTCACCAACCCCCACCCACTTCATCACCAGGACTCTACCAGCTGGGATGCTGGATTTGTATCTTCAGAGGGAAGAACAGCCTTCCACCCCTTGACCCTGCCATGGGGGCAATCCAGGGGGGTTACCCGGGCAAGACAGATAAGCCTGGGGGAGGTGTAAGATGGTGGGGGCTGGCGGGGACAGGGTTGAAGAAAACCCTGCTTGCCTCAGCCAGGAAGATGAACTGTATATGGAAAAAAAATAAATTAGACCATACTTTTTGTGGTCTACCAGTCTTAGAGCAAATAGTGCAATTGTGGTAAAATTGTGCCACACATTTTTAAACAGCCAGCCCTTAGAGTTCTGTCTTCTACACACTTAATGGTATTGTCATGATTCAGCAGGCAGAGATGTTTGATCCAGTGTCCATCAGCAGAATGAGGTGACATGCCTTGAAGCTCAGAGGTGGTAAATTCAGGATTACTGTCAGGAGGCGCTTTTTCTCTGAAAGGATATTTTATTAAGGAAAGGGATATCTGATAGCAGGTGTGAGTTGCTAAAAGCTGACGTGGTATTGGGAAGTACAAAAAAGTTATGGATTTGCACTGTGAACAGTCCTCCAAACTGTGGTGAAAAAGGTTTGCAAGACTTAATGTTGACCCTATCTATATTTGGTTTTGGTAGATACAGATTTAAATTGGGCAGGGAGTCAATATATGCTAAACTTCATTTGACACAGTTGATAAGTTTTTGGACTAGAGTGGACAATAAGACAACAACAAAAAACACAGTGTGATTGATTGGATCATGACAAATAGGGCAAAATGAATAAAATCCACAGAACATCTGTCAGATGTCTTAAGTGATTACTTGACTGTTTTTGTACTTGGAATTCTATGGTGCAAAAAGACACAACAAGCCATAACATTTAGAGATTATAAAAATCTAAATAAAGATACATTTATAAAACATATGGAAACTATTGGCTGGTCATACTGTAGCTTAATGTTGTATCTATGCTGACTTGACTGCTCAGTTCTCCAAAACTGAGTTTCAAAAACCATGTGATCTGTTTTTAACAATAGTTAATAGACAGATCTTTGGTTCTTACTTCGGGTGGCTTGGTAATTCTTTGATGAAAATGATAAAGTAGAGTGATACATTTTGGGAAAAATATAAAAATATATTTATATAAAGATGAATATAGATGCAGACAGAATTAATGTAAGAAGGTAATTGGAAAGGCCAAGTGAGAATATTGTAAGTTGAAATTTGCAGAAAACTTAAAAAGTCCAAAAAAGTTTTGGCATTCTATAAATGACTTAATGAAGCCTAGAAAATAAAATAATCTGAATTATATTTTATGACAGGGTGTAGAAGTTGGAAATGAGATGGGTATAGCAAATCTTTTTAATAATAATTTTGTTGAGCATAAAAGAGTTACTGCTTTCCTACCTTTGGTAACAAAATCTAAAGTAGGTTGGGAAAAAAAGAAAGGTAACTCAGACAAATTGTAGACTTACCTTAAGGCTGGCAAGAATAACAAACTGTAGCAAAAGCCAATATGGCTGCAAAATAATGGAATTGTGGGTAGTGAAAAATGTGTAAACTAGCAATTTTTAAACTAACCACTGAGCACCTAACTGCACTTTCTAATTGTTGTGATACACACAAATGAATACATATACACATATATATTTCAATGTAACATAGCAGTGCACTGTCTATACACATTTTTACAGATTACAAAAAAGACATTGAGGGACCATTTTCTTATTTTCAGGCTCTGTGGGACATCGGAGGGTGGGGGGTTGCTACTAGACACCTCATTTCTTTTCCTTTTTGTCAACTATCTTTACTTCTGGTCATCGGACACCAGGGCCTCTTCAGGCAAGACCTGCTCAACAGATGCTACTACACTACCTGAATCCCGCCCGGTGAGGAACTGGGGACAGAGTCCTCCCCTCCGAGGCCCCAGAGAGAGGAGAGGACCTAGGAGAGTCAACCAGGTAAGGACCAGTGGTGGACATGTGTGTCTGCCCCTGGGGACCACCATCTACCTCCTGGTTCTGGGATTTTCTACCTTGGATGGTTGCCCTAAGATGGTGGACATGCAATGACATCAGCGTCATGAGGGAATGGACCGCCCCCTCCCACAGATGTTCAGCACTGCCTCTCCCTTACTTTCATACCCATCTTGTGCTGTACCCCTAATCTCCATCCAGAGACACTGCAAGGTGGGGATCCCCTTGATCCCACTCCAGGAGAGGAGAGAAGTCCTCCGGATGCTCAATCTTCACCTCTCCTGCTGACCCCCAATAGCACGAGTCTGCTCTGAACCCAGATCACCAATGTAGCATAAGGTGTGGAATCCAACACATCAACCCTCAGTGCCACAGGGCTGGGACACCCCATTTAAATCAGCAATGACATACATAAGACTGCAACTGATCTAGATAGTGAGGGAATGTAGACTTGCAATTTTTGAACTAACCACTGAGCCACCTAGTTGCACTTTCTAATTGTTGCAATACACACACACTGACTAATACATATACACATATATACAGCTATATTCCAGTATAACATAGCAGTGCACTGTCTACCCACATTTGTACAGATTAAAAAGACATTGAGGGACCATTTTCTTCTTTTCAGGCTCTGAGGGACATCAGATGGTGGGGGGAGCTTGCCACTAGACACCTCATTTAAATCAGCAATGATGTGCATAATGCTTAAACTGATCTAGATAGCTGGGGAGTATAGACTAACAGTTTTTGCACTAATCACTGAGCCAACTAACTGCTCTTTCTAATTGTTGTAATACACACACTAACTAATACATATACACATATATGCATATATATTCCAGTATAGCATAGCAGTGCACTGTCTACACACACACAGAACATTGCCACACACACACACACTAACACACATACACTGCCTTATGTGGCATTTAGTTACTTATACATCTAACCCTAACTTTTACTGTATATATGATAAGCATTGTGTTTTGCACTAACTCATTGTACTAATCTATGGCATCACTGGATAACTAAGATAGTGGACCAGGGAGGCACAGTGCATGTGGCATATCTGGACTTTATTGGGGACATTGCAGAGGAACTGGATGAAAAGGTATGCCTCTTCGCAGATGATACAAAGGTATGCAATAGGGTGGACATGCCAGGGAAGTTGAAAGAATGAGGGAAAACCTTAAAAAACTGAAGGAATTGTCTGAAGAATGACAGCTGGAATTCAATGCAAAGAAGTGCAAGATCAGTGCAGGTGTAATAAAATAAGTTGTGTAGACTGTCTGGATGGTAATATGAAAGAAAGACATAGCAGAGTTGCAGTTAGATGGTATTAATGGGAGAGAGAAAACCCAATAGATCAGATATTAAGTTTTCAAAACAACACAAAGTCATAGACAGACCGTGTTTAAGTAGTGCAAGCTTGAATATTCACAAATAACATTGACAAATGAACACATAGTGCAGATAGAAACATGTTTACACAGTGCCAGCATTGAAAATGGAATTGCAATGTGTCTTTCAGTTTCTCTAGTCTTTAAAGTAAGAGTTCAACATTGGATGTTTTATGACCTTGTATATCTGGATAGCATTCCTTTTGTGGCTTTTGACCTTAACACTGCTACATCTTCTCTGTAGTGCTGTGCTTCACAACTAATTATTTCTCTAAATCTGTAGCATTCATGTATAGAAATCACCTATTTCGTGCATCTCAGTGCAACACAGGCAAGAGGAAAAAGTTGGAAAGAAACATAGAAACATAGACTATGACGGCAGATAAGGACCACTTGGCTCACCCAGTCTGCCCATTTCCCTACCTATTGGATAAGCTGCAGATCCCAGTTAACCAACAGCCTATTACTTCCTACCCCCCCAACAGAATTGCTCTATGTCTGTCCCATGTGTTCTTGGATTCCCTCACTGTTTTTCACCCCGCAACCTCCTCAGGTAGGCCATTCCATGCATCCACCACCACCCTCTCCATGAAAAAAATTATTTCTCACATTGCCCCTGAGCTGTCCCCCCTCTATCTTCAAATTGTGCCCCCTTGTTCTTACACATCTCTTTTTCCGTAATATGCTACCCTCTTGGATTTTGTTGATTCCCTTGAGGTACTTGAAAGTTTCTATCATGTCCCCCCTTCCTCATAGAAACATAGAAAGGGAGGGAGATACCAATCTCAAGTACAGTTGAAAGGCTGATTAAGTTGACATGTTTATGAGCTATGAATCTTTCCTGAAAGAGAATTCTACCCACAATAAACAAAATAGTGTTTTTAAGACTACTCAGCTTAAATGAACACAGCAGTCTGCTTGCTTCAATTAGTGCAGTGATTTAAAAAAACCACACATTTTTTCTTGTCCATTTGGGTATTTAGAGCGCTCCCTTTCTCTACTGACATAGCAAGACATCTGCAAGGCTATGCCCACTGCAGCTGTAAAAAAAGGTGTATGAACTTCTTAAAAATAGGAAACCCATAATGGGAATATGTTGTGATGGTATAAGTTATAAAATGTTATGGTATGCAGCTTCAGTAATTTTGGAGCCAATCACAAAAATCATGAATTTATTCTTTTGAGGCTGGTACCACAGAAATGGAAATATGTCATTATTACATGTCTGTAAAGTAGGGGATAAGAGACTGATGGATAGTTATGGCTTAATTTATATTATATGAATATTATAAAACATCAAGAGAAACTAATATATAAGCCAGCCCAGTGGTGCTGAGGGTTAAGGCTCTGGATACCACACCTCGCACCATGCCAGTGACCTGGGTTCAGGAGCGAGGCTGGGTCATCGGGGGTTGGCAGGGGAGGTAGAGGATTGAGCATCCAGAAGACAGATCTCCTCTCCTGGGAGGGAGGGGGGCACAGTCTCGGTGCTTGGATGGCCTCTGGCAGAGGCCAGAGGTACAGCAAGCATGTGGAGCAAGCAGAGAGGGCTGGGTGTGGTGGACATTGGCGGGAACGCCTTGACATCAGACACACACCACTTCCCAGAAAAGCAGAAAATCACCCACAGCAATGCCTGGAGATGGGCTCCGGCATCATGAGACCAGGATCAGAGAGGGGTCACATGAGTCTGGCCAACACTTGGATGATGGATGGGAGGCTTGGGGGTAGGCCTCCCACCCGACTCAGGAGGTAATCCAAGGGCAATGGCAGGATGGATGCATGAAGGGCTCATATCCTGGAGACCTGATGGGCATGATGCCTTGGGAGTCTCTGAGGGAAGGTAGGCACTGTGGAGAAGGGGGAGGAAATAGAAAGTAAAAAAAAAGAAACTGATATATAAAGAAATGGTAGAACAGCTTGAGATGCATGGCTTGCTTACAATGGAACCATATTCTCCACAATTCATTCACCACTCTGGTGAAGCATGGTTCCTCTATGGAGGCACCTGCAGTGGAGACCAAGGAGGATGCTGGGAACTTCCACAATGGAGACCCACAGGAGAATGGCCCAGGACCCCACAGAGGAAGGAAACAACTCCTGGTGGGGGACTCAATTGTTAGGGGGTAGAACTTGGGGAGGGATGGGAAAGGAAGGTAAGGTGCCTGCCCAGCACCATGGCTTGGAGGGACAGGAAACGAATCCTCAGGATCATGGGAGCAGCAGCAAGGGGGAGGGAGCTGGATGTCATTATCCACCTAGGGATGAATGACCTGGCTGAGAATGGGATCAGAGCAGTGCAACAGGAGTTCGTGGAGTTGGGGAAGGGACTTAGACAAGCAGCACACACGGTAACTTTCTTGGAAGTGCTACCTGTCTTATGGCATGGATGAGGCTAGGGCACTCCACACCATGGGATTCAATGACTGGTTGAAAAGCTGGTGCAGAGCTCAGGGATTTGGCTTCATTGTGGACTGGGGCTCCACCTGGAGGGATGCAGGCCTATACAGGCATGATGGTCTGCATCTATAATGGAAGGGAACCAGGATCCTAGGTGATAGGTTTCAATGCTTCAGTGGCAAGGATTTTATCTAGCCAAGGAGGGAGGCACTGAAGAGGGGAAGGGAAATCCTAGCCCCCCCCCCCACAAATCAGGGTAATTAGTGAGGTAAACACCAAAACAGAACAGTCAATAGGGAGAAGGGCAGGGGTAAATGGAGAAAAAGACAAAGGCAGTAGGGACAGGGATGGGGCAAAAAGAAATAAAGCCATAAAAAAATGGAGGGTAATGAGTACTAATGCCCATAGTCTAGGTAAAAAGCTCCCTGAAATGGTGGCCTTGATGGAAGAGGGATGCCTGGATATTGTGGCAGTCACAGAAATGTGGTAAACAGAGAACCATGACTTGGATGTCAACATACTAGGGTACACCATCTACAGGAGGGACAGGGTGGGAAGAAGAGGAGGAGGAGGAGTAGATCTCTATGTAAGGAAAGGGATCAAAGCAACAGAACTAAAGGGTAAACAGGGAGGAGAGGAGGCACTGTGGTTCACCCTGGAGACTGGAAATGGCTCCACAATCTGCACAGAGGTTGTATACAGACCCCCATCTCAGGGGGAGGAAATGGACAAGAAATGATAGAAGGCATCCTTGGTATGGCAGAGAAAGGGGATATATTGCTGATGGGGGACCTGAATATGCCAGATGTTGACTGGAGCACCTTTGCTGCAGCCACATCCAAGAGCAGGGCCATTCTCTATGCCCTACAGGGGGCATGCCTCAGACAGCTAGTTTTGGAACCCACTCGGGAGAGAGCAATCTTAGACCTGGTACTCTCAAATGGGGATGGAGAGAGGATCTCTGATCTTAAAGTGGGTAGCCATCTGGGAACAAGCGACCACCAAACAGTGTGGTTCACGATAAACTTAGCTGTAAAGTCAAGCCACACAAAAGTGAAGACACTGGACTTCAGGAGGACTGATTTTGTCAAAATGGGAGAGTGCCTCAGAAAAGCACTAGCAAACAGGCAAGAAGGTGGGGTGAAGCAACAACGGGGAAACATCAAAACTGCCATCACAGAGGCAACAAGTCTTTGTGTGAAGCAAATAAATTAAAATGAAAGAAAAAACCACTATGGTTCTCAAAACAAGTGGTGGGGAAGGTAAGGGAAAAAAAGATAGCATTCAGGAAGTATAAGGAAACACAGAAGGAGCAGGACAGAGAATTGTACCAGTTAAAGCAGAAGGAAGCAGGTAAGGTGGTCAGAATAGCAAAGGCCTAAACCAAGGAAAAGATAGCCAACTCGGTTAAGAAGGGGGATAAAACCTTTTATAGGTACATTAGGGAGCAAAGAAAGACTAAGACAGGGATACTGAGGCTGAACAAAGAGGAAGGTGGTTGGGCAAAGAGTGACAGTGAAAAAGCAGGGATACTGAACTAATACTTCTGCTCAGTATTCACAATGGAAAAGCAGGGGGTAATACCTAATCCAGTCAATAGAAGCACTCTAGATAGGGGGGTTGATATTAGTCATTTCACAGAAGAAAGGGTTCTGAAAGAACTCTTAAAACTGAAGGTGGATAAAGCATTGGGGCCTGATGGGATTCACCCCAGGATTTTAAAAGAACTAAGGGAAGAACTAGTAACACCAATGATTACCCTTTTTAATAAATCATGGGAGGATGGGGTGGTACCTGAGGACTGGAGGAGGGCAGATGTGATTCCCCTTCACGAAAGTGGGAGCAAGACAGAGGCAGGAAACTACAGACCTGTCAGTTTGACCTCAGTGGTAGGGAAAATGATGGAATCACTTTTGAAGGAAAGAATTGTTGAGTACCTAGAGGCCAGTTTGGCACAGGACCCAAGGCAGCATGGATTCACAGCAGAAAGGTCGTGTCAGACAAATCTAATTGATTTCTTTGACTGGGTGACAAAAGCAGTAGACCAGGGAGGGGCTGTGGACATGGCCTACCTAGACTTTAGCAAGGCATTTGACACAGTCCTGCACAAAAGATTAATAAACAAATTAGCCAGCCTGGGAGTGGGTCCTAGGGTGGTAGCCTGGGTAAAACACTGGTTGGACAACAGGACACAGCAGGTAATAGTAAATGGAGTCCACAGTGAAAAAAGGAGGGTTACTAGTGGGGTACCGCAGGGTTCAGTAATGGGGCCGGTCCATTTTATTGTCTTTATAAGTGACATTGCAGAGGGACTGGAAGGGAAAATATGTCTCTTTGCAGATGACACAAAGATCTGCAACAGGGTTGATACACAAGGTGGGGTGGAAAGGATGAAAAGGGACTTGGCAAGGTTGGAGGAATGGTCAAATGTATGGCAGCTTAGATTCAATGCAAAAAAGTGCAAAGTTATGCACATGGGAAACAAAAACCCAGGGGAAGAGTATACAATGGTGGGGTGAGATACTGACAACAACAAAAATGGAAAGGGACCTGGGGGTAGTTATATCAGATAACCTAAATGTGGGCCTGCAATGTAAGAAGGCAGTAAGGAGGGCTGGGGGATACTGGGATGCATAGGGACAGGCATCACCAGTAGAAAACAGCAATTTGTTTGCCCTCTATACAGACAGTTGGTAAGACCACATCTGAAGTACTATGTACAGTTCTGGAGACCCCATCTCCGCAAAGACATAGACAGGGTGGAGGCTGTCCAGAGGAGGGCAACCAAAATGATACAGGGTCTGCATCAGAAGACATATGAAGAAAGACTAAAGGAACTAAAGATGCATAGCCTCGAGGAAAGGAGGGAGAGGGGGGACATGATAGAAACTTTCAAATACCTCAAGGGAATCAACAAAGTCCAAGAGGGTAGCATCTTTCAGAAAAAGAGATGTGCAAAAATAAGGAGGCACAATTTGAAGATAGAGGGGGGACCGCTCAGAGGTAATGTGAGGAAGTATTTCTTCACAGAGAGGGTTGTGGATACATGGAACAGCCTTCCTGAGGAGGTCATAGAGTCAAAAATAGTGGGGGAATTCAAGAATGCATGGGACAGACATAAGGCAATTCTAGTGTGGGGTAGGAGGAAGTAGGCTGTTGGTTAACTAGGATCTGCAGCTTATCCGTTAGTTAGGGAAATGGGCAGACTAGGTGGGCCAAGTGGTCCTTATCTGCCATCAAATTCTATGTTTCTATGTTTCTATATGATTTGTGAAGGCATGGTATGGCAACGGCAATAGTAAGGTTCACAAATGATATGCACTGTAGCATTGATGCTGTGGGTATTGGGTGTGCAGCCTTAATGGACCTCACCAAAACCTTCACCCTAGTTAACCATGACCTATTATTTAGAAGGCTTACTGAAATTGGTGCAGTACCTCATATCATTGGTTGGTTTAAGAGTTATCTAGATGGCAGACTATAACAGTTACTGTAAAATACAGTAGGACAAACCTTGTCGTGTAAGTCTAATATTAAGAGTGGTGCCTCTACAGGGCTCCATATTAGGACCAACTTTTGTTTACAGTTTTTATTAATAATTTGCCCACCAAGCTGAGTTTAGTAAATACCTTGCTGTATGCAGATGATGTGATTCTCTTTACCACTTCTAAGAATACAAAGGTGACACTTTTTTTATTTATTGGTTTTAAAAACCAGGAGGCCACTGAGACCAGGTTCCTTTTTCAGAAGCAACCCGGGATTAATTACAATAAAGCCAGAGGCAGCGTGAACATACACAATTGTAGTGCCTTGATAGTATCATTAATACAGTACAAAAATAAATGCAGAAAACAGTGTTGACATCCTACTGTTAGCAAAATGAAGACACAAAGCATTATAGTACAACAGAAGTATACAGATATCATAGTCTGGCAGTACAATAAGCGCAGAATACAAATTGGCATCCAACTGCTATCAAAATACAGATGGGTCATTGCAACTTGTATATAGTACACATGCAAAAATGTGCATACAAGACAGCATGAGGCATATCAAAGTGAGTAAGACCACCCAGAAACACATAGAGTATAACAAGGCCAGTAGTCACAGTTACAGTGGCTGCATCCAATGTGGTAAGCCTTAAGACTTCCCTTAAAAGAAATGAAATTATCACTGTTTTGTATCACAGTGAGGAGACTGTTCCATAGGCAAGTAGCAATAAAGGCAAAGGACCACCAACCAGCACCAGATTTGGTCCTAGGGACAACAGATAATACAGAGGCAGAGAAGATGAGTCTACAGTATGTTGTGGCTTTATCTCCAGGATGCCCTATAGGGTAGGGTAGGGTAGGGTAGGGGGGAAGAGGCTCTAATTAACTTGTGAGCCAGGGAGAGTATGTGATAACTTAATCTGCATTGAAGAAAAGTCCAGCGTAGACAGGAGAAGACATTACAGTGATGCTCTCTTGGGTGGGCATCAATAGCAAAGTGACCAACCCTTTTGATCAGGGCATTGAGCCTGCTCAGCTCTGCTTCTGTTAGGGAATGGAGGACTGGAGCACCACAGAGTAATATAGGTAGCAGATTGCTAGTAGTGATGGCAAGTTGTGTCTCTTTTAAGAGGACTGAACCCTATAGATCAGGTCAAGCTTCTGGTGGAAAGTTTTCGCTAGAAGGTTAACATGAGGCCTTAGGATAGATTCTTGGTCCAGAAGGATACAGATGTACTCTGTGGAGCCCACAACCTCAATCTGTAAGCCAAAAACTGTTCTAAGATTAAGCAGAGCATGCTCTCTGTGCCCAAGTTATCAAATAAGGTATGCCATTGCTACGGTGACATCTTTACCGTGACTGACACTTCAGCGACAACAGGACCAGATCACTGTAGTGTCAGAGCTGGACCTCGGTACTGCTTTCTGGGGGTATTGCACCCCTTCCCAGAAGCAACTCTGACTCAGAGTTAATTAATTTAGTAGCAGGGGGTGTGGGGGCAGAGCCCCTTGCATTGGGGGTTTGGGGACAAAGCCCCTGAAGAAAACACAGTCTGAAGTGACTACTTTTATGCCGACCGCAAATGCGGTCGACATAAATGAGTCTCTGTAATGTTAGTCGATAACAAATTTGTCAACCAACAGTCATAGATGCATCAAATAACATGGCCTTAGTTTTCGTAGTGTTTAGTATTATCTTATTTAGGAGTAACCGTGCTTCCAGTTTCCTAAAGTCATCACCAGTGTAAGAGTTAATCTGCATAATGTCAAAATGGCTTCTAAAGTGGACCGCATTGCCTACATACACTTGCAATTTAGACCAACTACAGTTAAGAGGCATGTCATTTAGGAACAATGAGAAGGGCAAGGGGGCTAAGATGGACCCCTGGAAAACTCTGTCCATTATGGCTTTGGGTGAGGATACACTGACTCAACAATTTACCATTTCTTTCTATTATTAGATAAATAGTGTTTGAACCAGAGGCAGGCAAGGCTATTGAGACACATACCTGCAGCTTATCAGGTAGGCACTCATGATTCACCAGGCCAAAGCCTTTAGTTACAGTAGGATGATAAAAATGGTACCTGTGGACTTCCAGTTATGATGCAAGCCTATGTAGACACAGAATATAAGAGCTCACCCTTGGCCACCAATCAAATCCATATAATACTCACCCATCCAATTTGAAAACTGCTGCTGGAAAGAAAAGTCAATGCCATAGTGATGGCAGCAAAGCAAAAATTGAAGGAATTCATGGTGGATCCAACTCCAGCAAGAAAATTTGGTTGGAGTTATGGGCGGCCTGCATGGCAGACCAGTGCCTCACAGACACAACATGCCAATTTCTTGCTCAAGGAGGGTGAGGAGCCACAGTTCACCAACAGCTCAAAAAAAACTGTTCTGAGAGTTGAAATGTTTGGCATCTTCAATGAATAGAATGGAGAGTTCACAAGCGGACACAAACCAGATGCTGTGGGAAGTAAAGGAGTGGACGATAGACTTTGAATATAGCCAGACAGAGACAGCCACCCAAACAGATCATCATAACACAGCCCTACACTATCGGTATAAAAGGGATAGGGCAGTGACAGAAAAACTGGAAGACCTAGAACTAAGGTCCTGTAAAAATAGTCTGCACATACACAGCCTGCCGAAGGGCAGCGAAAGGGTGACATGGCAACACACATTGAATCTCTTCTAAAGGACTTGTCTGGGGGTTAAGGGAAGAATCCCTGACTACAGAAATGATGCACCGGGTTCTAGCACCCCTGTGGTAAGGCTAATCATCCTACCTAAGCATTAAGGGACTCTATTCTAAATTATTTTTGTAAAGCCTGTTGCAACAGTATTCTCACCGTTGTATATCCTCTCCCTGTTCTGTTAGGATGGCCACCTACAGAACTTTCCCACCCTTTCCTTTTTACTTTGTTGTTACAGTCCCTCCATAAATACATCCTGAATGGCTCAAAGAGATAAAATCAATAAATTTGTAAAAGTTAGCTACCACAGTGTCATTTACCAAATAAAAACACTGAGATTCATTGTTTAATATGTGCACATTTTAAAGTATGAGCCATTGTGCTGCACAGCTGTTATGCAGCACTTATATTTTAAAAAGATGTTTGATTGCCACAGTAGGTTGACATGCTGTGTAATATGTATTATGTGTGGTTTGTTGTCTGAGAAATCCAGATCTGGTAACAATGACAAATTTTCCTTGCAAAGGAAAGGACTGGAGGGAAATGTAAAAAGACGTTTTTTTTTTTAAATAGGCTTTTGAATGAAGTAAGAAAGAGATGTTTTCCATCTTGTCCTGTGGAGAAAGTATTTAATTTAAGTTATATTCCCTTTATTTAAGTTGTGCTGCCAGAGTTGAGCCTGTCAGCTCACTAGAAATAAATAAAATATGCTCCTGGAAATGGAGCGCCTCACAGATTAAATACTCTCAATGGCAGGCAGCTGCTACAATTCGGAGCTCGCAAAGAAATGTTTAGTTCAGACTGTTCACACTCTTGTGGGCTTAAAAGCCCTAAACTTAAGCTGCCAGTTGAACAGAAATGTTATAAATGCACACTGTAGTTCTACAAGACAGAGGGAAGAGAGCAAGATAACCTCGTGTAAGCGCTATGACAAAAGCACTCTCTCTCTCTCTTTTCCCTGTCAGTGTTCTGTGATGCAGTGCTAAAGATATGCACAGTATAGCAGCATTGGGGAAAAAAAGGCCCCTGTAGAAATCCTGCCTGTCCCTGTAAAAAGACATTGCTTACTCTGCTTAAGAAGTGAATAAAATTATAATGTTATGTAACCCCTAGGTGGTGCTATCCCAAGGGCTACTACCCCTGCCTGCTTGGCTAGTAACAGGTTAAGGGGCCTGGGCACTGAAACAGGTGCCTCCACCTGGAGGTCAGGGTTGTTACTGGTCAAACTATCCTGGGCACAGCCCTCCAGGACACTGTAACCCCCCTCTTTCCCTTCTAGTGGCCTAAACAATATACAATAATCACTTTCACTATGACCCTTATTCACCATGCAATCACCCACACTGTTTGCACTTACCACCAGGGCAGGTTCCTTTAGCTTGACCCTGGGGACCCTCTGTAAAACAAGGTTATGCACAGCAAATAGCAACAATACAGTACTCTTGGCACAAACTGGAACCACAGTCAGGTTAAATGCAAAAAGACTTAGATCTGATTTATTCAGGGGATGTGAACAAGGGAGAGGCATAATCAGGTTGATTGGCTTAAAAGCTAAATCAATCAAAGAGTTATGCATGCACTTCAGAGTCCCTACACAGTCACACACTCTGGGTACCCAGGTAGAAAAAAGGTGGGCTAGCCAGGAACGTTGCCCGGGGTAGGCCAGCATCACAGCTGGTTGGGGCCCTGTGATGGAAGAAAGCAACATGCACAACACACACTATTTGTTATACTGAGCCGGAGGGCTCAGTTCATGAAGGAAAAGACAACAAAGCAATCAGATGACAACACTTTAGATTTAGCTGTTGTTGCAGGGACCTACCCTGATGATTACTCATGATACCCAATACAGTACACAGGCCGGATGAAATTGAGACTGCAGGTTGTTGAACTGGAATGCCAGGAGAAGCAGGGCCCACACAAATCACCTCAGCGTCATTCCTGTTCAAGGCATTGAGCAGGGGCTGATCCCCAGGCAGGTCTCTTGTTGATTACTTTCTCTGTGTAGTGGGTATTCTGGTTGGGCCAGCAGGGCAAAGCCCAGGTCAAATGGAGATAATACGGATTTCAGTCCGTGGAGCTGGATGCAGTCTCCATCGAGCAAAACACAGTTCAGACACACAGTGAGGAACCAAATCATGACCCACTATCAGCACACGGCACATTTACGTGTAAGGAAAATTCCACTGTACCAGTCAAATGGCTCCCTGGTCACAATTACAGAGTCTCTGCATAATCCAGGAGTTCAGAGGTGGCTGGACATCCTGACAGGCCAATCGCATTCAGCAAATCTTTGGTCTTCTTCAGGTAGGAGCCTGGTCACAATTCAGCGGTTCAATTCATTTTCACAACTCAGATTCAGTCTGAAATAAACTCTCTTCTCCCTCTCAGGGGCAGCAAGCAACAGGCAGGCCAAAACTCAATCCTTTCTACAGTTCTCCCGTGCAAAACTACTCAGGTCTGCTGCTTGACTATCTCGAGATGTTACTCCTTCACTTCCCAATTTAGATCTGACTGAAACTGCAAGCAGTCTGAGGCTTTCCCCAGGATCCAAAAGGTTTGGTTGGCTGATCTGTCTGTCAGTCACAACAAGGGCTCCCCCTCCAGGTGCATTTAGGTGCCAAATGCCCAAAACTACAATTCCTACAGAATTTTGCTCCCACAAAGCCATTGGGGACAGGCTCCATTTTAGAGTCCCAACAGTACTGACTGGCCCATTCTGGCAGTCTAGGACCAAGATAGTGGAGATAAACAGAAATGTCCATGCTGCAAAGAAGGCAGGTTAGACAAACTACAATATCATTAACACTCTAATAGGTATTCAGCAAACAAGAACATCTTCTGGCAGAGCTCCCTCTGTGCAATTAGCGATGGCAGAATGGAATGATTATCTGGCAGCTCGGGTGGGACTCGAGCATAAAAACACTCAGCCCCCTCCCAGATTAATTATAACTGCATTCCAGGCAGCTCTTAAAGAGACAGTACACAGAGGCTATACAGGCACTCTCTTGCAATACATTTAAACTGCTAAAACGTTGGACTCCGGCCTGGCAGTGAGCATTTAGGCAAGCTCAAGGTTGGGAACCCCCATTTGTGGGGGTTGCAGTTAGAAAACGCAAACTGTTTTTTCCTCCTCTCCTCTCCTCTCCTATTTAAATTTCTCTACTAAAGCCTCTATTATAAAAAAAATATGAATAAGATAGCCACAATGCTTCCCATTAAAAGGGAATTAAAATCTAAGGCTTTTTTTCTTGTCTTCTATATATCAATCCATCTTTATTTTACCAGGTGAAACACCATTGAGGTAAACTCATTTACAAGATGGACCTGGGCAGTCACACGAAAAAAAAAACAATGAGTACAAAAAATAGTATATACTGTGATATCGTAAATACAAAAAGAGTATATACAGTGATAACATAACCATCCATGGACACATAATAAGGAAAACAATAAGGAAGTAATAACAATCAATGCAGCTCTTGGTACTACGTAACAAAAGTAAAAACCTATAAACAATATATCCAAGATATGCCTCAAGAGCAGGAAATAGACAGGAGCGGAGAAACAGCAAGGGAGCCAAGAGGCAGAGGGACAGCCAGGTGAAGTTAGGGTGAGGAAGAAATGCATTAGGCTTGAGGATAAACAGAGGGTAAGACTAAAGTAAGGAGAACAGCCATGGGAGTATTAGTCAAAAATCACAGGGTATGTGCAATCAGTGGAAGCAATTACAGGTCTTCTTGAACACACATACTGTACAGTAAGTACAGGGTTTTGAAGAAGATCAGTTTTACAGGGATTGCTAGCTTCGGGGTTTTGTGTATGATATTCCATAGGGCCAGAAGGGTGTGGCTTATTGCCGATTTACTATATCATGTTCTGGTCTTTGGGATTAGAAGTGAAATATAAGAGAGACTTCTCAAAGGGTAGTTTCCAGCACTACAGACAGGCAGGCAGCCCACAATATACTGGGGGATCTTGTTAATGATGGCTCTGTAAGTCCAGAAGACTGTGTTTTTTTGCCATCTGAAACTTAGTGAGCTCCGGCCTACCTTGGCATAGAGATTGCAGTGGTGGGTAGAGTGTAGCAAACCAGTAATGAATCTAATAGCTCAATGATAAAGAGTGTCCAGTTTGGACAGGGCAATAATCGGGCCTTGGTCATACAGGAAATCAATATAGTCCAGAAGGGGCATAAAGGTAGTATGGACCAGCCTAGTTTTCGCTTCCAGAGTAAGTAAATTCCTAATCCAAGAAAAGAGTCCAAGTCTCTGTTTTAATTTTTTAGATAGTACATCGATGTGATCAGCGAAGGACAGTTTTTGATCTATCCAGAAACTGATATACTTAAGTTTCACTACAAACTCCAGGGGCTCACCCAAGAGTGTGGATACTTGAGGAATTTTTCCAGGGGTGCAGTGTTTAGATGCATTGGCCGATGGGGCAAGAAGCATGGCCTTAGTTTTTTTGGCATTTAGAAGGAGCTTTAGTTGCAGTAGGTTTTTTTGTAAGTGGTTAAAATCACATTGGAGATACCTACAGGCAAGTTCTGTATCTATGTAAATAACAGTATTGTCAGCAAACAGATGGATGTTTGCTGACTCAATTCCATTGTTAATGTTGTTGATATAAATTGCAAAAAGTAAAGGGCCTATGATAGACCCTTGAGGCACACCTCTTTATAGGGTTTTTAGAGGGGGAGAGGTCCCCATCTGCCTTAACCAGCTGGTGTCAATCAGTGAGGTAATTAGTAAACCATTTCAGACCCGACTGGTCCACCCCAATATTTTTTAGCACAACCAGGAGCAGGTCATGGTCCACAGTATCAAAAGCTTTGCTCAAATCAAGGAACACAGCGCACACATAGTTCTTTGCAGCCAATGCAATTTGCAAGTCATTTGAAACCTTAGCAAGTGCAGATATTATACTGTGGCAAGGTCTAAAACCTGACCGTACCAGACTGAGCAGGCTGAAGGTCTAGAGATGCCATCTAAGTTGTGCATTGACAACCTTTACAAACAATTTTGACAAGATAGGCAGAAGGGATATTGGTCGGTAATTATTTAGATCACTGGAGTCACCGAATTTAAATAGGGGAATGACATGGGCCATTTTCCAGATGGGAGGGAGTACACCCTGGGCAAGGAACATGTTAAAAAGGAGAGTGACTGGAGGTGATAATACGTAATAACCTAATTTTAAATAGTACGGCTCAATATGGTCTGTGACCACAGTCTTTCTTATATCTAAGTCCAATAGTAAATCCTCCACTTGTTTCAAGGAGACGGGACAGAAAGAGAAGACAGCTTCTTCTTTATTTTATTTTTTTTTTTTTTCACTCTATTTCCCTCCGGTCGTGGCCCACAGTGGCATCTCTCTGGCATCCTGCCTGACCCTGCCTGCCTGAGGTCCCCCTGAACCTGTGCCTCCTCTCTCCACCCCTCCCACAGCCAGCACCCCCAGCTTAACCCCACCAGGGTGGGGCCACCCCTCCTCATTGGGCACTCTTGCACACATAGACTCCGGCTGTGGGAGTGGGAGTGGGCCTGGGTGGAGGACCTGGTAGGCCAGGCAGGGTGGACCTGATGGTGGGCGTGGGGGTCAGGTGCCATTGCCTCCCCCGTGCAGCCAGGTTTTTCCATTTTCTTGGTGCTCCTCCCCCTGCATGGTGCAACCATGATGTTCTGGTGCAAGGCAACCCTGCCAGTATCATCCACGCTGCATGATGTGCAGTCAGTGCACTGCAGTGCCCCCACTCTCCACTGGGAGCCACTGCATGCTGAGCTATCCCTCCCCCTCCCCCCCGTGGGAGGAGAGCCCCCTGCAGGTGCTCAATCCTCACCCTATCCCTGCTGACCCCATGGCACCCGAGCTCACTCCCAAGCTCGGGTCGCTGGCGTGGCGCAAGGTGTGGCGTCCAGTGCCTCAACCCTCAGTGCCACTGGGCCGGCACAGAAGACAGCTTCTTGTGTCGGGACGGCCAAAGTTAGGCATGTAGAGTCAAGGCTACACAGCCGAGCCCACAAGTTATTGGCTGGTAAGGTATTAAATGCCAGACCTGCCATCGCAAAATTGTTGTTAAGGAATTCCAGAATCTTAAGTTTATCCATTGTGGAAGTACCACCAGCAGTGATCTTTGGGAGGAGCGAGCTGGCTGGGCTGTAACCTTCTAAGTCCTTAAGTGTTTTCCAAAATTTTGCAGAGCAATTGGATGAGGATTCAAACTCAGTATGGAAATATCTTGCTTTCTTTGCCCTAATTAGCTTGGTGCACTGATTTCTAGCAACTCTAAAGGCTGCCCAGTCACCTGGCTGTTTAGTTTTCTTGCCTTTTTCCTTTTGCTTTTATATTTTATATATATATATATATATATATATATATATATATATATATATATATATATGTATCCTTTTTCTTGCAGATACATATATATAAAATGTCAAAGCTTACCTTAAGGTGTGAAATTCATTGACTCTTTTAGGAGTCCGCGGTCATTATGACTGGTTATTTGTACTGCTGACCAGAGTTACTACCCCTGAAAAAGGGGAGGAGCTAAGCTCATTATGTCTAATTACATAAACATGCTGTTTATTTTTATAAGGATTCCTATAAACCTTGATATGTTTAAATGTATTATGTCTTGACAAAAGACAGGTTCAAGTTAATGTCATTATTGTTACATACCTACTGTATAAATACAGAAATGAATGTTATAAAAAAAATGTAGGTGGATCACACGACCTCTGGGAGGAGTATATAAACCCCCCTGAAAACAGTTGCAAGAGAGTCTTGGTTTTTCATTCTGCCCTGAACCTGGGAGAGGGAAGAACATGCAGTTTTCATGTCCTTATAGCGATTCAGAGCACAGATAAGAAACGGATCCCAGCAATATCATGTGATCAAGACTGTTGCATCCTGATGAATTCATGATTCATGAGTAATGGTTTATTTATTTTGGGGGGTTTTTGTGTGTATTTTTCTGTTTTTGAAACTTTGTTAAAATAAAATCATGCAGCAAGTGTACTGTATCTAGTATGACCGTATCAGTGTCTGTCTTTACACCCACACCCTGGAACTACCCTGCCCAGCTGACCAGAAGGTATGTCACCAGGTCACCAGTGACGAAGTTCCTAAACTATCAGACAAAAATGAAAGTCCTGCAAGCAGCATGGAGCAAGAAGGAGGTGGTGTTCAGTGATGCAAAGCTGTTTTTTCATCATAATTATGCCTTCCAAATGTGGTAAAACACTGAAAGCTCCTCAAAGTCCAAAGACATTAAAAGTCAAAGGACATTAAAATGCAGCTGTTTTCCCCAGTTCAAGGAAACGTGTTCCTCCAACAAGATCTGAAATTCTTCTGGACTTTAGCAGAAGCCTGGACTGTCCTTCTTGACCTGGGAGATCCCAAAGACATACTTAAACCACTGCCAGACTCGATGGAAAAATGTTTGGAGGGCAGCACATGGCAGACGGTGGGACACCGGTGCTGAAGTAACAAGCAGTAAACCTCATCAATAATGACCCAGAGATGGTCAGCAATCTGGTGAAAAATGAATGACTCTGAACCCAGTACCTCACAGCAAGCCCCCACCCCCACAAGTGACATTGAGAGCTGTCAGCAGGAGCTACTTATTTTGTCCTGAGACAGCAACTACAGAACCACCCCAGATCTATTCTTACCACTACATTTCAGTGGCCATTTGAGTTTAACCTATCAACCTAGACTTCCCCTGAAAGAAGCAGTGATCATTTGCCACATTGCCTTCACCCTGTGGACACATTGTATACCTCCCCTGCAGTAATGGGTGTTTACTCACCTGGTAAAGGTGATTGTGTTAGTTGTATCCATGACACTCCAGACATTACCTCATGGGTTCTCAACCCACCTGATAGGTTAATGATGCACATGTGACCCATATCAAATTTCAGAGCATTGCCAGGTCCCAGGAGTCCCCATTCTCCAGTTTCAGTTCTTCCATAGCTGAAAGGTAAATGCTTTAGGACAACAAACCATAACAGTTGTGACTCCCATTGCATTAATATGAGGGTGTAATCAAACTACTGAATATGGATTCATCACAATTCTATATGTATTTCCTATTCGTTACAGTTCTAACTTGGCCCATAGGGGCACCGACTAATAAATGTAGAACATTAGATTATAATACCAGTAATTCCTATCTTGAAACAATTGTTGCCACCAAATGCGTTCAGCGTGAATCTGTGCCGTAGTCGCCCTGATGGGTGGGTTGTGGAGTATCATGGATACAACTAACACAATCACCTTTACCAGGTGAGTAAACACCCGTTGTGTTATGTTGTATCCATGACACTCCAGACATTACCTCATGGCTTACTTCTAATAAGCAGTGTAAAAAAAACATCAGGGCAGGCCAGGGCGATCAGGCAGGCATGTCCTTGGGGCACACTGAAGCTAAAACTCTTGTTGCAAACTCAGTTCTCCGCTTATATAGGGACTCAAGTCTGTAATGCCTAGCTAATGTATGTACAGAAGTCCAGGTCGTGGCCCTGCAAATGTCCTCCATTGATACGTTAGCTCTTTCTGCCCAGGAGGTAGCCATTGCTCTTGTTGAGTGGGCTTTTATTCCTTGTGGGGGAGTGAGACCATTTGACTTGTAGGCCTCTTGTATTGACTTTTTTATCCAGCTAGCGATGGTGGTCTTTGAAGCGGCCATCCCTTGCTTGTGGCCTTGCGCGATAACAAAGAGTCTCTCGGACCTACAGATGGCTGTTGTCCTTGTGATATATAATGCTATGGTACTACCCACATCTATCGGGTGATGAGTACCTGTTCCCCCTTGTCCTGCCTGTGTGTGAAACGTCGGCAACTCTAGTGCCTGTTCCTTATGGAATGTGGACATAATTTTAGGTAGAAAAGCAGTGACTGTCTTCATAATGACCCCTTGTGCCGTGAATATAGTGTAGGGCTCCTTGCATGATAGAGCTCCTAGCTCACTAATCCTGCGAGCGGAGCAGACCGCCACCAGGAAACAGGTTTTCAAACCTAACCAGTAAAGAGGTATACTGTGGATGGGCTTGAAAGGGTCCTTCCCTACAGCATCAAGCACCATGGTTAAATCCCAAGGAGCTACTGGTGGTCGACTGGGTGGCTGAATATGTTGTGCAGCTCTAAGGAATCTGATGGCATCAGGGTGCGCACCAGGTGGGGAGAGGCCGACTCTTCCCATGGCCGCACCTATGGCGGACAGTTGCACTCGCAGAGAGGAAGCAGACAGTCCTTTATCTAACCCGTGCTGTAAATAAAGCAGGATCGCTGACATATCTATTCTCATGGGGTCGATGTGTGATGACTTGCACCATTTGGTGAAGATGTTCCACTGCCTGTTATACGTGGAAGTGGTAGACTGCTTTCTGGGCTGTAGCATAGTTTGATGACCGCCTCATGGTATCTGGTCATTAACAGTCTCTGCCTCTCAACAGCCAGGCCATCAGTTTGAGGGACTGAGGTGCCAGATGAAGTAGAGGGCCCTGCCGTCACATGTCCCTTCGGTACGGAAAGATCCACCTGTCCAGTGCCATGGATATTACTGCTGCAAACCACGGTCTCCTTGGCCAGTAAGGCATGATTAGAATGATCCATAGCCGGGATTTCCCGACCTTCACCAATACTTGTGGAATCAGGGGAATTGGGGGAAATATGTACGACCGTTCCTGATCCCAGGCTTGAGATAGGGCGTCTGTTGCCATCGCCTGTTTCTCCTTGTATCTGGAGAAATAAGCCTTTACTTTCATGCTTGTCTTGGATGCCATGAGGTCCATCGGGATACGGCCCCACCTCTTCTGTACCATAGTGAAGAGGTCAGGGTGCAGTTGCCACTTTCCGGGGTGTACCCGCTGTCTACTTAACCAGTCCGCTCTGACATTCAACTTCTCTGCCAGGTGAATGGCGTGGATGTGAAGCAGGTTGGACTGTACCCAGTTCAATACCTTGGCGGCCTCTCTGAGCATGGCTCTGCTGCGTGTGCCGCCTTTCTTTGCTATATAAGCTACCGTGACCTGATTGTTGGACTTCACCAGCATTGTGCGGCCCATGATATTGTTCCTGAATGCTCTCAGAGCATTGAACACCGCTCTCATCTCTAGAACGTTGATGGGTAGTCGAGCCTCTGCTGATGTCCACTTGCCTTGTGTGGTAGACTGGTGCAAGCACGCTCCCCAACCGATGAGGCTGGCATCAGTCTCCATTGTTACATCGTAAGACAGTTCTAGGGGGCACCCTCTCTGTAGGTTTGGATGATGTGTCCACCATCTCAGTGAGTCTCTCACCATCCTTGGTAGGTGGATCATCTGGTCGAGGTTGTCTTCCAATGAGGAGCCCTGCTGCATCACACAGTACTGTAGTGGGTGCATGTTCCATCTTGCCCACGGTACCAGGTCCAAACAGGATGCCATTATGCCAAGGACCTGGGCTGCTTGTCCCAGTGTTGGTTTGGCCGTGGACCTTAGGCTCCTTACCATTGACATCACTGAGTCGATGAGCTGTACTGAGGGTCTTGACATTCCTTTGGCTGTGTCTATTTCTGTGCCCAAGTGTTCTATAAGCTGTGCTGGGTGCAGCGAACTCTTCTCATGATTGACTACCCAACCGTGTTGGGACTGGGTCATCAGAACCAGGTCCGTGTTCCTTTGAGACTGGTCACTGCCACGTGCCCTGATCAACCAGTCGTCCAAGTATGGAATAATATCCACCCCTTGTTCCCATAGGTGGGCTGCTAGGACTACCAATACCTTTGTGAACACCTGTGGCACCAAGGTGAGGCCGAACGGTAGGGCCTGATACTGTAGGTGTTGACCCAGTATGTGAAATCAGAGGAAATGTTTTTTGACTTGGCCTGATTGGGATGTGGGTGTATGCATCCTTCAAGTCTACGGATGTGAAGAAATCCCCCACCTGTACGTTTTTTAAGGTAGATCAGAGGGTCTCCATTTTGAACCTTGGAGTGGACATGAATCTGTTCAGGAATTTTAAGTCCAGAATGGGTCTGAGGCCTCCATTTTTCTTTGGGACCATGAAGAAAATGGAGTAGACCCCTGTGCTGGCCTCGTCCACTGGTACCGGTCGGATGGCATTGTTCCATAACAGGTCCTGCAGAACCTCCTGAACTTGGTGGGCGTTGGCCCATTTTTTTGAAATGGGGGACAGTACCACTCTGTCCCTGGATGGCATGCTTGAGAACTCAATCACATAGCCTTGGGAAATGATTTCTAGGACCCATCTCTCTGATGTGGCCCGTTGCCATTGTTGTTGGAAAGCCATCAGCCTCTGACTCACCGGCGGGTAGTTCTGTAGTGGGACTGGTGATGGTGGCAACCTGGTGGAATAGTCAGTATTGCTTTGACCTTCCTCCTCTGCCTCTGCATCCAAATCGCCTACCTCATGGTGCAGAATATGAACCTTGTGAGGAGCCTCTGCCTCAAAAGGAATTATTAGAGTAATTCTGCTTTCTGTTGTGTTGGAATCTGTTGTTCCCCTGAAACCTGCACCGTGCAGATGGCAGGTATGTGGTTCTTTGTTTGTCCTTTGTGAGGTCCTTGCCTTCTTCTTTTTGTTTAGGAACTCTTTCAAGCCTTCTCCGAACACGTTGTTCGCTTTGAATGGCAAATTTTGTAGCAGCATCTTAGATTCATTGTCTGCGTCCCATAATTTGAGCCATAGCGCTCATCTGGCCCTGTTTGTCAATGCCGTAGACCTGGCTTCTAGTTTTAATATGTCCACAGCCATATCCCCAAGGTATTTAGCTGTGTCCAGGGTGCATTCTAACAGTTCTGCTTCCCTGGACTTGGGGTCTGCTTTCTCCAGCAGTTCCTCCAACCAGCGAATCTGCTCCCTTGTCGAATAGACTGCTGTGACTGCTGCCTTAGCTGTCATGCCTGAGAAATCAAATAGCTTCTTTAACATATCCTCTACTTTCTTATCTGTAGGATCTTTGAGTGAGATCGTGCCACAAGGCAGCACTGTTTTTTTGCTAAGTGCTACTATCTGAGGGTTTTTGTGGATGGTGCCGTACACCACAATTGAACCTTTTCCTCTTGTACTGGGTACAGTCTGTCTAGATTTCACTTCTCAGACATATGGCCAGGCTCTGCGGCTTCTGACTCCTTTATGAAAATGTCATCTATAGCGGGACAGCTAGGGGAAAATTGTCCTTGACCTTTTGGCTCTGCTGGATTATCAGATTGAGCTTGTACTCAGGCTTTGGAGTAACCACATCAAAACCCATGGTTGATTTAATGGCCCTCATGAGGCCCGGGATCAGATCAAATGAACAAAGTTTTGAAGTTAAGGAAGAGGTGTCTGGTATGATGTCCATATCTTCCTCCCCTGAATCGACATCCTCACAGTTGTCTGGTGCCCCGCCCCCCTCCTCCTCCCTCGGTGCAGGCGATGCAGGTTCTTCGTCTAGCCACAGTTGTGGAGGGGTGCTTGAACCTGAAGTTTGGCCAGGGGTGGCAGGGGGTGGTGTTCTCCACTTTGTCAGAGACTCAAGCTTCTCCATGACTTTCAGCATGAAGTTCTGCTGACTCTCCATCATGGCCACTGTTGCCTGTTACATTTGAATAAGGAGTGCCCCCAGGTTCCTCCATCCTGCAGCTGCAGGCCCTTGCCCATCTGCATCAGCGGAGGAGGTATGGTCGTTAGCTTGTTCCTCTTCATGCAAACATGCTGGACAGAGCGGGTCTTGGGTGTGAGGCATTAAAGCGGTACTGCAGGACACACACTTCTTGGCCTTCACCATCTGAAAGAGATGAGAGATGGGTGCTGTTATCTATATACTTAAAGTGTGTATATATATATATATATATATATATATGTATACATAGCTCAAGAGGAGGTAATCATATACAGTATATAGATATATGTATATATCTGCTGTCACCCAGAGGGCAAAACTGTACAAAACATAAGGCATGGTGTCAATGCCTGCATTAAAGGTCAGGTTGACCTACACCTGAGCAAGAAATAGGGAGCTGATAGAGTGATAAAATTTCTTGTGCCTTATAAATTTGCTGTCTGTGCTGTAAAAAGCGATTATTGTGCCCACTGTACTTAATACCATTAATATGCTTGTCTGTGTGGGGATGCTGTTTGTTTTATGTCTTGGAAGAATGCTCTCAAAATGGTGGCTCAACCTAAATTTTTTTGGCTGGAGGCATGTCACCTAAAACGGCAACGGTCACTGCCAAGAGGGTAAAACAAAGAAGCTTCCCTAAGATGGCCGCCAGGATTTGGCCTAGTAGCCCCACATGGCATGCTAGTCATTTCAAGCGTACAAGCCTCTGAAAAAAATGGCTGTCTGGCTAAATTAAAGAGTTCTCAAAGGGGCTGAACAGACCAACGTTCTCCCTGGATTTTATTAAGGGCCTTGGTGCTGCCGCCTGACTAAACCCCGAAGCAATCAGGAATAGAGTCAGCATGTCATTTGCTAAAAGGGGGCTAAGACGCCTGCAAACGCCGCATCAACCAGCAAAAAGGAATCGGAGCATCAACCGCTAAGAAGGGTCTGTATGCCCAGAATCAACAGCATTGTGGTAAGAATCTCCACCGCTAAGGAGAGGCTAAGAGACCCTGAGCTCCCAGAATTAAACAGCGATGGTCTCGGAGCATCAGCCACTAGGTAGGGGCTGAGAACAGAGCTGCTCCTGCATGAATGCTCTAAAGAGAGGTGGAGGTTCTGTCTGCCACGGTAGCCACTTGGGGAGGGGCTGCAATGCAAACTGTTCCTGATTTAGCCACCCGGATAGGCACTGCGGTGAGGCCTGATGCCAAAAAAAAAAACAGCCGCTTAGGTAGGGGCTGAGAGCGGGTGGTACCAGGTCGCACTAGTGCTTGGCACCTGCTTGTGAGGGAGTACCAGACACAGCCTTGAACCATAGAACATTTAATAGCCCAGTTGTTCCCCTTGCATTACTGCTGATTGGTTCCGCTTGAGAGGGGGACCGCCAGCAGCAACACACCAGATCGAATATTGGATCTCTCTTACAACAACAGGACTGCCCATCAAAAGTGAGCCGCCAGTAGAAGAGTGAGCACAGAAGCACGGAATTTTTTTTTTAAATCAGCAGATACAGCATGCCAGCAGGCCAGACAACGTCAAAATAATCTTTCTCACTTAAATGCTACATAATCACCACAAAAAAACTGCCTCAACTCTCTTCCACGAAAACAAGCTGTTTTCAGTTGCAGAATACCTTACTTAATAACAATACCATGACTAAATAGTCAGTTTTTTTCTCAAATAACCTTTCAATACTGATCAGCTCTAAGGTTTTAAAGCCTGTAGTTCTTTAATCAAAAACCTGTGCTCTAATAATTACTGAAAACCAGCATCCACAAATTAGCACCTTAATTCCTTAGCTGCTGCAAATTCTATGAAGCAGTAGAACAGGTTTTTCTAATTAATCCACTTAGGTAAGGATCTGTAGTGGAAGTCCTTTGTCCTAGACATAGAAAACAAGTTGGCCTACCTTGAGTTAATTATTTAACAGGGACTTCTGGAGTGCTTATAGCCTCTTCAGATGCAAAGCTGAAACTGGAGAATGGGGACTCCTGGGACCTGGCTATGCTCTGAAATTTGATATGGGTCACATGTGCATCACTAGCCTATCAGGTGGGTTGAGAACCCATGAGGTAATGTCTGGAGTGTCATGGATACAAAATTACACAATTGTGAGTAAATATTTTCTTTTCTACTTTTAAGACTGTGAGACTCCCTCATTGTATGTTCCTTCAACCCTGGAAAGTGAAGTGCAGCAGTGACTTCCAGCTATTGGCATGGTGTGAGGGGAGCATTGCTTTCCTTTACTTTAGCACTAATAACCTCTGCATAGAGGGATTCACAAGGATGTGAGGATGGTTGTGCTCTTGCCCTATTATGGAGAATGTTGTTTGCAACCTGATCTAGAGAGGGAGGACAATACGAGGAACAAGGCATGCTTGGTGTCCATGGAGCAGCACCAGCATAAAGCTCCAGCATAAACTATCATAACAACTGACAGGTAATGTATTGGTGGACTGCTCCTTGAGAGCCACTTTGGACTTCTCCTTGTTTGTTTGGGGGGGTTCGGGAAACTGCATTTTAATAGGGGAGCCAGTTAGTGATATCACCACAACCAGTGAGTTGTACACACTTCAAGATTACCAGTACTGTTTATGGATGGGGTGGGGCGGACTGTGTCTATTAGGAGGGTTTCTGTTTTGTTAATTGGTGAGAAAACCACCATGCCCACAAAGCCTTTTGGGTTTCAGCAAAGGGTGAACCCGGGATATGACTTGATACCTGTCTTCTCAGCCTCCATAGGCTTTGTATAACCAGCTTGCAGTGCGGATACTTGCTGCCCATACAGGTCTAGCCTACTTCACAGTGACCAAATTGAACCACGTCTGCCTACTAGGCCAACTATGGGAGCCCAGGACCAACTGAGTGGGCAAGCAAAAGCATTGCACTAACCTTGAAGTGCCAGTTTGTTGTGCATAGTTTTATCAGTCTGTTTCTGTTTCTATGGTGATTATGTATTGTTCTGGTTTTTGGACAAGGGTCTGTGTGGGAGGGATGGTACTTTGATTTACATATGGGGGAAAGTGGTTACTTATAATGTCAAGTAGCTGCACAGCCCTATTAAACACATTAGAGTTTTACAGAAACTGGGACGTAGAAGAACCACAATAGTATTTCTCCTGGAAACTCACTTGAGCATAGCAAAACATGCAAAATTAAAATGTAAGAGAGTAGGGGGGGGTCTATGCCTCAGCTTATACAGACCACCTGAACTGAAAGGGAGTGGCAATTCTGATTAGATGGGATGCCCCTTTGCTGATTCAGATTGTATCTCAGGATGCTAGTGGCAGGAGTATAAAGACAGAGAGAAGCTACAGAGGAACCCCCTGCACTATTTTGAACTATGTGAACTTGCTCTGTAGGTACCTCCTAGACAATGTACAAGAACCACACTGGTTATATATTGGGGGGCCTTAATTGTACCCTATCCCTAGCCCTGGACAGGTCAGATAATGGGGCAGGCTATAGGGGATGTGCAGGGCCCACCCTAAAGAAATTGCTTCATGAGTTGGGACTAGCTGATGCCTGGTGATATGTTTATCCCAAGGTAAGGGACTATACATTCTTTCCAACCCCCATAAGTTGTACACATGGATGGATTATCTCCTGGTCCCACAGGACTTGATGCACACTATCGCCTCTTCATGAATAGCCTCGATCACGGTATCTGACCATACACCTGTCTTGATGGACCTGGAGATGCAGTCACTCATAAAGACCTCTTAGCTGGAGCCTGAATGTGTCTCTGCTGAATAAACAGGACTTTCAGACCCTAGCTGAAACTGACTACTTTGTCCATACCAAGGTGGAGGACATCTCCATGGGGTCTGGTAAGATGGCTTAAAGGCCACAGTCACAGAGAGAGTTCTTTCCTATGCCTCATACACAAAAAAGAGAGGGTGAAGCAGTGTCTGGAGTTAGAACAGTGAATATACAACATAGAATGTGAACACAAGATCTCACTAGATGAGCAACATAAAAAGAAGCTGAAACATATGAAAAAAACAACTCATGGTTCTTCTTGAACATACAGTTAAAGGGGAAATCAGATATGCTAGGCAACACTTCTACAAGGCTGGTAACAGGGTGGGGTGTCTTTTGGCATAGCCTATTAGAAAAACTGCATCTAGTCAGGCAGTGCTCAGTCTGAGAAAGTCTCCAAATACTACACAGTATGATATGCAACCCCAACACATTGTAGACACGTTTGCTACCTGCTGCAGGGAACTGAACACTAGTGAGGTGGTTCCAAATAGGCTGACTAAGCAAAAAATGTTTTTTAGCAACTTGGGACTCCCTGCTGTGTTAGTGGATGTGCAGGAAACCATAGACTGACAGATTACTCAAGGGGAGGTACATTATGCTGTTCGTATCTTTAAAAAAAAAAGACACGGATGGCATTACTGCTGAATTCTATAAAACATTTAGGGACACACTTTCCCCACGTCTGACAACAGTGTGCCATGGGGTACAGAAGGGGGAAGGGGCACCACCACCATTGTCCCTGGTACAGATCTTGGTGATTCACAAACCAGGAAAGGATGCAGGTCTTTATAGTTTGTGCAGGCTGATATCCCTTCTCAATTTAGTTCAAAACATTTTCACAACCATATTGGCTACCAGATTGCAGGAATATGTGGGGTCCTGGTTCACCCTGGTCAAACTGGGTTCTTTAAAGGCTTACACCTATATACACTATAAGGCATCTCCTTAACATTATATTGAAATAACAACAAGATAATGCCTTTACTTCGGCTCCCTTTATGGATGCGGAGAAAGGCCTTTGACAGGGTGGACTGGGCCTTCCTTCACTATGCTTTGGTAAAAATGGGATTTGGGAAACACTTCTTGGAATAGCATTACAGCAATACATACAGCTCCTGAAGTGGTGATTAAAGTACATGGAGTCAAACTGCAGAGGTTTTTTTCTGTCTAGGGGAACCAGGCAGGGGTGCCCTTTTTCTCCCCTCCGTTTTGCCCTCTGTATTGAGCCCCTGGTCCTAGCAGTCCAATGTAACTCAGATATTACAGGCATCTACGGCACAGATAGGGAACATAAAATGTCATTGTATGCCAATGATGTTCTGTTTTATTTGAGTGACACAGACGTTCCATTCCAGAGCTATGTGGGCTACTAGACACCTAATGAGAGTTATCAGGGTAGAAGATTAACTACAGAAAGTATGAGGCCCTGAAATTGAATGGTCAGTGCCCCCAAACAATTTTTAGCAATCTTTCTATTTACCTGGGCTAGAGGTAAGAAAGTTAGATACTTGGGCGGAAGGTCACTACACCCCCTACCAGGTCTTTTACCTGAATTATGATGCCTTACTGCAGGAAATTGCCACTGACATCCAAAGATGGTCGATACTCCCCTTCTCCCTGGCAGGTTGACTCAGCATCTTGAAAATGAACATTATTTATTTATTAAATTTATTTATTTATGAAATTTTGGTGACTGGATAGGCCCACTGAGTCCCGGAGGTCCCTTTTTCAGGGGCAACCCGGGGATTACAAGGAGAATAGGATATACAGCGGGAGTACAATAAATAGCTCATAACAGGTTGATACCTAGACTTCTATTCTTGTTTCATGTCCTCCCCATAAAAATTAAGGAGGCATATTGTACAAAGTTAGGCACATTCCAGATTAAATTTATTTGGAATGGGGGGAGATACAGAGTTTCATAAAAGTTACTTGAACAGTCCTGGGACAGAAGGAGTCCTGGGTTGTCCAACCTATGGTTTTATTACACTGCAGCCCAACTGCTTCCTCTAGTTTCTTGACTAAAACAGAAAGAGAGCACATGATGGTATGAGCTGGAAAATGTGGCCTCCCTACCAGCCTCTTTCTACATGCTACCTTTCATTAAGTTGACCCCCGAAATTTGGAAGCAGCTAAAAAAACTCTTGGACTAGGCAGACCCTCAGGGCTATCCAGAAAGCCAGATTGGTTACAAGTACAGATATCCAAGTTAAGGTATCAATACAGATGTTGATATTAAGGGGATATGTGATGGCAAGGGGCTTGATACATCATATATCTGAATGAGTGGCAAGTGAGCTCAGGGAATATCACGAGTGGCGGAGCATAGCGGAGCCATGAGTGATTGTTCCCCGAGCTCACTTGCCACGAGTTTTGATATATCTTGTATCAAGCACCTTGCCATCATGTATGTGTTTTATACAATAGGGGTTTACTATTGTCCAATTTTGCTAGCTTTATTTTATGTTTCATTGCTTGGTTTTACCTGTAGTTTGCAGGGTTTCTTTGATTTTTGGTGTTCTTCCACAATGTTTCTTCTGATTTAATGAATGGAGTTTGTATTGTTTTTTTATTGGTTAGTTTGGTGAATGAAGTTTGTTTATTCTGTTTCTTTGGGTGAGGTGTGTCATATGTGGGTTTGGTGATTTGTTTGATTGGTTCTGTAGTGTGGTATTTTGATTGGTTGTTTGCTTTGTTGTGCTGTCTGATTGGATGGGTGTCATGGGATTTGCTTAGTCGGTGTTTCCAGTTTCAGCATTTTGTTTGGGGTGGAAAATACATTTTATTTGGTTTCCATTTTATAGATTTGTGTTTTATTATGTTTATTTCCACATTTTGAGTGTGGATTACAGGTACATGTGCTTGAAACACATTTTTTCCTTCAAAGTGTTTGTTTTTTCTGTGTGCTTTGTGTTATATTGTGGCTATTGTGGGAAAATTAAATGCACCTGGTAGTTTTTTTTAAGAGGCTTTAGAAATGTAGTTTGACAAGTCACCTTAGTGACGTGTAGAGAGTGCCAATATTTCTTAGTGACGTGTACACAATGGCCCGGATATTCAAAAGGGATGCGCCATGCGCAACAGGGATGTGCCAGCACAAGTACGGAAATGCACCATTGTGCGATATTCAGTGGTAGGCAGCTGCGCCATGCAATTTGCAGTGCACAAGAGTGCAATAGTAATGAATGCATGCACAACCGTAGGGGGAGGAACCATGAATAACATGCACAGTGTGATATTCAACAGTATGCGCCATGCGCAATAGGAGAGCTAGCAGAAGTTGCGTGACAGCGGAAATGATCCAAAATAAAAAGAATCAAGACAGGGGTGCAAGAATGCTACAGGGAAGCCACAGATCAGAGTGAGCTGACAGGCACAAGGCAGAAGGTAGCAGTGAGCAGAACTGGGCAGGAGCAGGACAGAGCACACCTGGAATTAACCAGGAACAGGATATCAGTGGGGAGCCTGTGGCACTGTGCAGGATTGCAAGTGTAGTGCCACAGTGGACTGAGGGCAGTGGCAGTAGTCAGGACAGCCACAGCCAAAGGCTGGAGGTGTACCCGGTGCAAGGGGAGCATCATAAATGGACAGCGGGGGGAACAGGACAACAGCTGCCGGGAGGGAACACCAGCCAGGGACATGGCCAGTTCCACCTTCCAGATGGATGTGGTAATGAGGGGTGTGACAAGGCAGGCAGCAGAAGAGTGTGGCCGTGGAAGGGCCTATCGGCAGTACTCCCAGAACAGGTGGTACCAAGCCCACACCACCTTTGAACACTACTCTGACACAGAGATTGTGGGCTGGTACTGCCTGAACTGGGCATCCTGAGGTGGCTCTGTGAGCTGCGCAGTGATGAGACGCAGGCACCCACACAACGGAGCCATGCTCTGTCAGTGGAGATGAAGATGACAGCTATCACATGCCTGCTCACCACGGGCACCTTCCAGAGACCAACAGGGGATACAGCAGGCATAACCCAGTTGGCCGCATCACGCCTACTCACACAATTCCTCAGTGCACTGCTGCCACATGCTGTGGAGTACATCCATTTCCCCAGCACACAGACGGAGTGCACAGCACACATACAAGAGTTCCACAGGGTAGCATGGATGCCTGGCATGCTCAGGGCCATTGACTGCACCCATGTGGCCATCCACACGCCACCTGGCCCGGACGATGTGACCTACATAAACTGGAAGTGGTATGCCACCATCAACTGCCAGGTGGTGTGCGATGCCAGAGGGTGCATAACCAATGTCTGTACCACACACCCTTGGGGAGCACATGATGCCTTCATCTGGCACCAGTCCGCACTGTGCCACAGGTTTGAGAGTGGGGACATCCCCACAGGCCACCTACAGGGTGAGTATGCATATCACACAGGACGACATGAGCAGATGTGGGTGGGTGCATAGCCAGAGGTGCCATGGGTACCAGACTTGTTGTCCCATGGCAAAGTGATGCAGACCACCATACTAATGTCTACCCTCTACATACAGGTGACAGTGGCTACCCACTCCGTCCCTGGCTGCTCACACCATACCAGCGCCCCACAACCCCATCACAGCTACGGTACAGTGAGGCACAAGTCACAACACGGAATGTCATCGAGCGGGTGTTCAGGATGCTGAAAGCACATGTCCAGTGCCTGGACATGTCTGGCGGTGCCCTACAGTACAGCCCCTCAAAGGCCTGTGGGCTATTCCTGGCTTGCTGCATCCTGCACAACATGGCCAATGACTGTGGGATAGCCGTAGAGGTTGAAGAGGGGGACAGCAGTGGGGATGATGAGGACGCCAATCCAGACGGTGATGAGAAGCCACCCTCTGGGCGAAGGGACCCCCACCTGATCCAGATGTCACAGCTGCACCAGGACACCATCACAAAAAAGCACTTCGGCCAACACAGGTAGGTCACGGGGCCATGTGCAACCACCAGTGGCAAGGGCACAGCCCACAGACAGGCATGGACAAACCCCAGGGGTGGATGGCAGTAAGGGAATGGGTCTGAGCATGGCACCGCAGTCGCCATCAGGGATGGGCAGGGCCGAACACGACACTTGCACACACACACACACACACACACACACACACACACCACAAGACATGCACAAGGGTTAGATGGCAAGCAAACTCCAAATGCAACCCCTACCCCCACACAGGTCCACACACGACCATGCCCAGTGGCCATCACTGTGCGTGCCTCAGATGCTGGGCACCATTGCACACTGGCAGACAGCACAACACAGGCATCATCATGCACGTGCCACAGTGGCCAGCAGCCAGGAGGGTGTGTACAGGGACCGTGTGTGTGCAGGGTCGGGTACCCCAACCGTGCATCGCATAATACATGCCACACTGCACACAGGGTGGTGGCAGACAGTGGCCATGGTGGGAGACAGGTCAGTCATGTGGCACAGTGCCACAGCCACCACGGATACATGGGCAGCCCTGCTGAGACCTGCCAGCCATGCCAGGCTGACCATTGGCCTCATGGGGTGGCACCGACGGTCCCCCAAGGGTGACGCTGCGTGAACATGACCGTGTTCATGCAGGGGTCTGCAGCTCACCGAACATGCCCATGCCAGGTGTGCTCAGTATGTCCACAGCCGAACCTGGTGTTGACATAGCAGGTGTTGCATGGTGCCGGGAATGGGTGGTGGACATGACACTGCGCAGTGTCTGCAGCACATGGGCACTGAACTGGGTGCCCAATGTGGCCATGACAGCTGTGAATACATGTGTCTGCCTGTCAGTGGCAGCGGTCACATCCTCCCGCTGCCAGGCCAGCTCTGCCAGGAGCAGACCGTGGTCTCTGCTGCGCCGCTCCTTTGCCTGGCGCAGAACTGCACTGAGTGCATCCACTGCAGTCACAAGCCGCAACTGCTGATCCACTGAAGCCTGGAGTAGGTGGCTGTGCTCATCAAAGAGGTCATCCACCAGTCCGGCATGCTGCCCCTCGTGGTGTTCCTGGTCCTGCTGGGCAGCACCCCTTGATGATGGGCGCTGCATACCAGAGCCATGCCTAAGCACATCAACATGAGGTGCACTGCCACTGCCCCTGACACTGTCCCCCCATCGCCATTGGCCGACTGCTAGCACTGCCCCTCCAGCTGCTGATTGCCAGGGCTCACCAGCACCGCAGCAGTGGCCACAACAACCCCACCGGCCTGGACACACACCAGTGCTGCCCTACTGGGGCATACACACACAGGCTGGGACTGTGGTGTCACGCAGGCCTCCACAGTGGCACCACCCATGGCTACGCCCGTGCTGTTTCCTGCTGTGGGACCATCCTGCGTCCCACACGTATCACTGTCCAGGATGTGTGATCCATCATCATCGGTGCCGGATCAGGCACCAGTCCGTGTCCCTGCATGCTGGAGTCCGTGGGCGCTGTCACATTGGGACACAGGCAGGGCCTCGTCCACACCCGCACCACCATCTTCAGTCTGGACAGACAGGCAGATTTGCAGTGGTCCGGTCACTCGGACACCTGTGGAGGTGGATGGAAGTTCCTCCATGTCCAGGACATCACCCTCAGTGGACACACCCACCACCGCTGATCCATGTAGACGCTCAGGAGCTGTAAGGTAAAATAGTAGCATTATTGTCTCCGCCCTGCCCTGTGGCAGTCCCCCCACCACCCACACAGTGACAGCACAGGACCTACCATGCAGTGATGCGCTGCCACCCATCTGGAAGCCACCACCAGGAATGCCCTCTATGGCACAACCCTGCATGCTGCTGGCCACCTGCTCCTCCTGTGGTGTCAGTTGTGGCACATCCAGCTGTCCACCACCAGTGGCAGCACGTGCTGACCTGTTGGCAGCCACCTTATCCTTTATCATCCTCCTGTCTGTGCCAACCTTCTTTTACACACCTGCACGGGCTGCTGGTGGCTGCCATGCTGGTTCATGGCACATGCAACCTCACCCCATGCCACAGCATGGGCCTGTGGCGTTCCATGCTGTCCGCTGAGCAGCGGTTCCCTGTTGAGATAGGCCTCGAACAGGACATCTGATCCAGCCCGGGTGAAGTTGGGTCTCCTCCTTTTCCCCCGTTCCTGTTCCTCCTCATCCTCTCGTTCAGTCATGATAGAGCCTGTGGGAATGACAGGTGTTACTGTTGAATGTGCAGTCCCATTCAGCCCTCACACACCACAGTCCACACATCCAAACAGCATGCAACCCACCACAATAGACTGCAATACCAAACTATGTCATCTGCAGCCCCATGTCGCATTTATATAGCACAACGCATGCAAATGAGGCGAGACGCAACTTTAAGTGGATGCTAATGCAGTGGTTGCACCGTGGAATTGCTGATGAGCTGATTTGCATATGCTGGCTGAATATCACGATGTTGCACCTTGCGCAATGTTGTTGAGCGTGCTCAGGCAATGGCGCAGCTCTGTGATGTGTGCAGTAGGCACCACACGGTGCATGCCCCGGGTGCTGACGCCGACGTGTGCTGCACTGATGCTGTGCACGGGAGGCAGTGCAGGGCACAGCCACCCCTGTGCCAGTGGCACTAGTGCACTGTTCTCACGTGTGGCGCTCGTGCCCCGGTGTGCCATAGGTGTCATGGAGCCACAGCGCGGTAGGCCACTGCAGGGCATCACACACAGGCACCCTACTATGCTACACGTAGGGAGTCTCAATAGCACTGTGGCACTCTGTGCGCAGACAGACCCTTGACCCTGTGGTCGTCCTTTGCCCCCTAGGCACCATGCGTCCGCATGGGTGCACCCCCTATCACACTGTTCGGTGACAGTGCAATGAGGAATGGCAGCGCTGTACCATGCAGCCTCCGCATGTGGGGGACGTGTGCTACAGAGTGCATTTTGTTATCTGTACTGACAGAAAGATGTCACACAGGCGAGCTCAGCAGTGGAGTACGGTAGAGCTGGCAAATCTTGTGGCCATTGTTGAACCCCATGCTGGGGACCTGTTTGGCCAGGACCCACTGAACAGGTCACGCAGTGCCATGTGGGAGGAGGTTGCAGAGGGCATGTAGGAGGCCACAGGCATTGCCCGTTCCAGTGAGCAGTGTCGCCACTGGTATGGGGTCCTCTGGCGGAGGGACCCAGATAGACTGGGGTGTCTACAGGCACGTGCCCAGTGAGAGCGCCATGCCACGACCAGGTAGGTGCTCCATCCATACACTGGTAGCATCCATCCATCGGGGTAGCACAGTGTGCATGTGTCCACCCAGCAGGGAGGTCCAATGTGGGCAGTGGTGGTGGTGGTGGGGTTGCAGCATGGCTGGGCTGTGCAGGAATGCACATACCGGGGGGGCTTTGATACTGGTTTGTACTGATGTTCCCCTCTCCGTGTTTGCACCCTAGGCCAGGAGGAGTGGCGTAGGGTGAGGGAAGCCTGAGCTGAGTGGGAGAGGGCTGGTGCACCGCAGCAGGGTTGTGAAAGAGGGGCCATGGGCCAGCAGCACCCAGTTGGACTGGATGAAGGTGAGTGCCTTTTTCCCCCTCACATCTGTGCATGCTGTGTTGCAGGGTTGGTGGTGGTGGGGCATGGCCACCAGCACTTGGCCCCACCACCATGCATGCCACACAGTACACTCAGCACTGTCCTGTGGCACTGCATGTGTGGGTGGGCATTGCTGGTGGTACGTGCGTGCACTGGGTACATGGCTGTGCCACTGCCTTTGCACCGCATAGCCATGTCACTGTATGGCCACGGTGGTGTTGTGTGGGACATGGGTAGTGGGTGTGTGCATCGGTCCGCATGGCTGTGGGTGCCTGGGTAGGTGGGTCTTATGGACACGGTCACTGTGGGTGGTCGCACGCCATCACAGGGGTGTGGCCCACAGCTGTATGCCATGCACAATGGGTGGGCTGCAAGGGGCTGGACAGTCATGCGTATTGACTCTGCTCCCTTGTCCTAGGTGGACAACGCTGGACAGCAATGGAGAGAGGGGTGCAGGAGCTGCTGCAACTTGCCAGGACAATGCTGGAAATCCTGCAGAGGATGGAGCGGGATGGGGTACGGCGCCACAGAGGAAGGAGGTGGCGCAGAAGTGGAGAGAGGGGCAGGCGATAGGCCTTCCATGCCCCCTTGTTGAATTCCCCCCTGGACTCACCCTCACACCCCTTCTTCCCTCCCCCATTTGTTCACCCCCACCCCATGCCTGCCCCCACCTGGTTTGTGGCCCTTTCCCCACCCTTGTACATAGTTGTACATATGTTTGGTTGTTGTATTTGTTTAATATATACATTTTGTTATGATAACTGTGGTGGTCTCTGATTTTCAGAGGACTAATGGTGCTTGGCTGCAGTGGTGTGCATGGTGTCGGGGGTGGTGCAGGCCTGGGTGTGTTTGTGTGTCTGGCAGGGACCCGTCTTTGGTGTGGGTGGGGGACTCGATCACTGTCTGTGGTATGTGTGTTGTTCTCTGTGCACCAGACGCCTGTGTGCAGTGGTCCCCAATGTATGCACTGTGTCCATGGCACCCCTGTCAGACTGCCCATGGCCTGTGCAGCTGACACCCTTGCATGTCTGTGCTATGCACGGTCTGCTGGCATGACAGTGGTGGCTGTCCATGCTGGCCACCCCTTGACCTGGCGCAATGGCGGATTGCCTCCTGTCACTGGTATGGTGCACGTTTGCCTCGGGTGGCACTGTGGCCTCTGCTGTTGTTGTCCCCCCTCCATGCTGTCGCTTGTGTCTGTTGCAGGGCATGTGCTCCAATGTCTGTCATTTGTGGTCCACCCGCATGCTGGTGGCAGACGGATTCATGGTGCATGTGCAGGGTGGCTGGTACACCTGTGCCATGGAGGGGTGCTAGCCATGGGTACATGGCTGCTGTGGTCGCATGCCGGCGGGTTTGTTGCCCCGCTATTGTGTCCCTGTGTTGGGGTGCCCTTGGGTATGGTTGGGTGTTTGTCCATGCCCTGTGTTGCATCCTGTGTGGCGCATGCTTCCATGCACCACTGTGGGCATCTGTGTTGGTTGTTGGGGCCAGTGCTGGGACTGGGTGTGTGCTTGAGTGGGTGTGCGGGGTGCTGTCCTGCTGGTGGTGGAGTCCAGGGCAGGCCCTGTCACTTGCAGGGTACCTCGGCCGCCGACGCACAGTTTATCTCTCAGCTGTGCCTCAGGGGGGCTGTGCAGGGTGGCACTGTGTCTGCAGTTGTGTCTGTGGCTGCTGCCGCCCACTGCAGGGTGCTCATGGTGGGGCTGCCATACATGGCTCCATGGCACACAGGGTTGTATTGTCACAGTGGGGGTGGTGGCATGCATATGGAGACATGCACTGTTGGGCGCTGTGCAGGGTGTGCTCTGCATTGGTAGGATGGAGTAGCACAGGGTGGCCGTACCTCCTTGTGTTACAGTCACAGCTTGCCAGGGGGTGTGCTGGGGCACAATGCCCTGACTGGGGAATTGTTGCTGGTGTCCGTGGGTTGGTGGCTCATCCAGCTCACCTCAGGTTGTGCGATTCATGGGGTGCAGGGGGCACTGTCTGGTCTGCAGCGTGCTCCTCAGCCCATGTCTTCCATGGGTGGTGCACCCCTGCATCCTGTCCCTGCGCATCCCTGGTTGTGTTGCTGCACATCAGCCCTGCACCACTATGCATTCCTGGTTGCGCCATGGCGCGGTTGGTGCGATATTCAGTTGTGTTTCGCAAGCGTACCTTGGCCTGCACTGTGTTTGAATATCGCGCATGATGCGCATGGGCGCATTGCATTGCACTTGCACCTGCACCTACTCCTGCTATTGCACTTCTTTGTGGTGCAGTTTGAATATCTGGCCCAGTATATATAACTAGTGCCTTTTTCTACTGTGTACACATCACGTTTCAGTTATCAGCAAGGGGTGGAGATATAAAAATTTAAGTGATTACATAGCACTTCACCCCTATTGTATAATTACATATACCGCCAATATTCAAGATTTTAAAACAGTGCCCATAGCTTTTAATGCAAGAAGCAGAGTGGACTTGCTCTGATGATGCTGTCATGTAGCATGTTAGCACTATTTTGTGAGTTGAGTGGTGGCTTGGCTGTGGGGCTCTTCAGAGCTTTTGTTTACATTTCAACTCACTTTTTAACTATGATGAAATGGTTATACAGTAAATCACTGAACTATAGGTAAACACTATCATACCTTAACTCAGCATCCCTTATTCTAGCATTACGCAGGAGCATTTGTGATTTAATTGGCCCCTCCCCAATTGCTTGTTTACTTGTCTTTTAAGGCACTGACAGAGGTAGGACTCCCTAATCTGAAAAGAGACTTAACTAGACTTGAAGAGTTTTACTACTGGGCTGCAAAGTTACGGAGGGGGCAAACTAATTTACAAACGTTATCATTTTTTTAAGGTGAGAGACAACCTCCCCCCCCCCCAGGACAAAATCAGGTTGAGATGGGAACCTGAGACTGGACATCTCCTTCCTGTACATGAGTGTAAGAACCTTTTGCTAAAAGGTACATCAGGGAGCGAAGGAATACCAAGGAGGGATAGTGAGGCTTAATAAAGGGAGGGAGGGTGGGCAGAGGGAGACTGTGAAAAGGCAGAGATACTAAACAAATATTTTTGCTCAGTATTTACAAATGAAGAGGGGGAGGTACATAAAACAAACAGTAGAAACACTCTGGATACAGAAGTTGATACCAGCCCATTTACAGAAGAAAGGGTTCTGAAAGAACTCTTAAAACTGAAGGTGGACAAAGCAATCGGGCCTGATGGGATTCATCCCAGGATTCTAAAAGAACTAAGGGTAGAACTAGTGACACCACTGACTACCCTTTTTAACAAATCATGGGAGGATGGGGTGGTACCCGAGAACTGGAGGAGGGCAGTTGTGATTCCCCTTCACAAAAGTGGGAGCAAGGAAGAAGCAGGAAACTACAGACCTGTTAGTTTAACCTCAGTGATAGGTAAAATGATGGAATCACTTCTGAAGGAAAGAATTGTCGAGTATCTAGAGGCCAGAGGGGCACAGGACCCTAGGCAGCATGGATTCACAGCGGAAGGTCATGACAGATGAATCTGATAGATTTCTTTGACTGGGTGGCCAAAGTAGTAGATCAGGAGGGCTGTGGACATGGCCTACCTAGACTTTAGCAAGGCATTTGACACAGTCCCACACAAAAGATTAATATACAAGTTAGCCAGCCTGGGAGTGGGTCCCAAGATGACAGTCTGGGTAAAGAACTGGCTGGAGAATAGGACACAGAGAGTAATAGTAAATGGAGTCCACTCAGAAGAAAGGGGGGTTACTAGTGGGGTACCGCAGGGTTCAGTATTAGGACGGTCCTCTTCAATGTCTTTATAGCGACATTGCAGAGGGAACTGAAGGAAAGTATGTCTCTTTGCAGATGACACAAAGATCTGCAACAGAGTTGATGCGAGGGTGGGGTGGAAAGGATGAGAAGGGACTTGGCAAGGTTAGAGGAATGGTCAAATGTATGGCAGCTTAGATTCAATGCTAAGAAGTGCAAGGTAATGCACCTGGGAAACAAAACCCAGGGAAGAGTACACAATGGGGTGAGATACTAACAACAACAAAAATGGAAAGGGACCTGGGGTAGTCATATCAGATGACCTAAAGGTGGGCAAGCAATGTGAGAGGGCAGCAAGAAGGGCTGGGGGGATACTGGGATGCATAGGGAGAGGCATCACCAGTAGAAAACAGGAAGTTATTATCCCTCTGTACAGACAGCTGGTGAGACCCCATCTGGAGTACTGTGTGCAGTTCTGGAGACCCAATCTCCGCAAAGACATAGACAGGATGGAAACTGTCCAGAGGAGGGCAACTAAAATGGTGCAGGGTCTGCACTGGAAGACATATGAAGAGAGACGAAAGGAGCTTAATATGTATAGCCTTGAAGAAAGGAGGAGAGGGGACATGATAGAAACGTTCAAGTACTTCAAGGGAATCAACAAAGTCCAAGAGGGTAGCATCTTTCAAAAAGAGGTGCAAGAACAAGTGGGCACAATTTGAAGATAGAGGGGGCGGCTCAGAGGTAATTTAAGGAACTATTTTTCACAGAGAGGGTTGTGGATGCATGGAACGGCCTTCCGGAGGAGGTTGTGGAGTCAAAATCAGTGGTGGAATTCAAGCATGCATGGGACAGTCATAAGGCCATTCTAGGGGATGGTGGTAGGAAGAAGTAGGCTGCTGGTTAACTAGGATCTGCAGCTTATCCAGTAGGTAGGGAAATGGGCAGACTGGGAGGGCCAAGCGGTCCTTATCTGCCATCAAATTCTATGTTTCTATGTAAAAGGTTGGAAGCTATCAGCCTCCCTCAATTGGAGGGAGTTTACATGGAATGTCTGAACCAGGTTTTTTCCATGTCCCCACCATAATTCAGCACTTCAGCAGACAAAACACCCTAAGTGCTATAGAAACTGTGGCCAACTAAGGGCTCACCTCCACATTTTGCCCAAAACAAGGTGTTTTTTGGATTAAATTTAAGACAGAGCTGGACCAGGTATCGCACAGACAGTTGCCCCATAAATTCAGGTCCATGATCTTGTGACTCGCTCTGAGGGAAGTGGGTCCCCACAAACAGAGATCGCTCTATAACTTACAGTGCATGGCGGCATGTAAATGTATCATTTCGTGCTGGCTTTCTATGATCCCTCCAGAGGTTTATGAATGCTGATCTAGGGTGCAGAAGGTATAGACAATGGAGTGAATAACAGCAGAACTACAGTAAATACTGTATGACTATAGAAAAGTATACCTCTTTGTGGGCCAACTGAGATTTCTATCAGCTGACCAGAGCTGCACTGAATGAAGAGGCAGCTGAGGGAGTAGACAGTGGATCAGATGCTACTTATGGGACTGAGAGGCGAGGAGTCTTAGTAGCCTTGGCTTCCCCCACTGGATCATTTGGTGTGCCCAAATGTGACTCTAATGCAGAGAGACCCACTAGCACTCAGAAAATAATGGCAGTAGGACACCATTAAAACCACCACATAGATCATGTTTAGTTTGTGCTGTGATAGCCAGTTTATTGGATAGCTACTATATTCGATGTTCAACATGAAATATAAGCATGATGGTATACATTATGTAGTAGGTGCAATAATGGTAAACATGCAACTAGTTGTTTCCATATGTTGTACACTGTACACTGTCACACTGAATGTAATGCTACTCAAAATCTTTTGTAATTGCAATTTGTTTTGTATTTTGCTGTAAATGCTTATTCACCTGTCAAAATACACTTGTTTTTTTTTCAATAAAGCTGAGTTAAAGAAAAAAAATGGTGCCTGTTGCTATCCCCGAATCCATAGCACCAAGGATATCAGTGGTAAGCCACACCAAGACAGATTAGTCCTGTGGTTAGGACTAAAGTCATGTAGATCTTTGATAATGCCAGCATGAATCTCAAAATATTCCATGAGCTGGTTGTAGACCAGACTTTTCTGAATTTTCACCAAGGAAATAGGAGGAAAATTGGTTGATAGTTTTCAAATGACCTTTTAGGTCTCCCTTTTGGTACTGGTGCAACTGAGGCAATTTTCCATTTCTCTGGGATAGAACCCAAGGGAAGAGATGTTAAACAAAGCCATGAGAGAGGTAGCAATAACAGGGGCAACAAGCTTAAGAAGCCTAGTCTCAGGTTATCATAATCAGCTGAACAGTCTGACTGAATTTATTTCACGTTAGTGGGTACCTCCTTCTTAGTGTTGAGCCTGAAATGGAAGTTTGGTGGACTGTCCTCTGGGAGGGAGGAGGCTGAGCTTCCAGAAGTGGGGCCCTGTGGTATCCCCTTTAAGGGGGCCTTAAATTTGTCATGGTCAGTAAAAAATTGTATAAAAGCATCTGCAGAGGATGTGGGTTGCAGAATGCTTCCCATCCCAGACAACTTCCTGTGTGGGAACATGAGGGCAACCTTTCAAGAGGTTGTTGACCTGTGACCAGAAGCACTCTGAGAACAAGAGGTTCTTCTCTTGGGTGTTTCTCATATATTGTACTTTTCCCTTTTGAGATGGGCTTTGGAGGTGTTCTTAGTTCTCTATTTGTGCCAGTCAGCTAGTTTACCAGTAGACTTAAAGCTGCACCAGGCTTTGTCTCTAAGTTTCATTGACTTATGTAATTCACCATTTAGCCACACTGAGCATAGGCCCTTTATGACTCTTTGTACTAAGGGTACAAATTTGTTAACCATGCTGAGAAAGTTGTTTGTGAAGAAATCTAGGGCATGGTCTACAGTCCAGAATTGTGTTATGTCCTCCCAAGCGTAGTGCATCAATACTGTCCTGGATTGCAGTTTCATCTAGCTTAGAGTAGTCTCGGACTATAATCATTCTGGGAGAAGGGTATGTATTATTATTTTCCCAAATGCAGTACACACAGGAGTAGTCACTTAGAGAGTCATCAAGAATTCCAGCAGTTCTTATTATTTCTAATTTGCTGACCAGAATCCAATCTAAGATGGAGTCATTGCCTGTCTTATTATTTTGTCTTGTGGGGTCTATAATGAGTTGTTTTAGGTGCACCTCATCTAAGGCAGTTTTATACTCACTAGACCCCCCTCTCAACCAGGTTTGAAACTGCCAAGCAGAATTCTTTCACCTACAGGTTTTTCAGCTAGGCATTTGGTGATTGCAGTGAGAACACGAGCGGCTATTTGGTGTGGGTTGTAAATACAGTAAATTGCAAGTGGTTTTGTATTGTCCGGTAGGAGTTTGGCAAAACGATTTTCACTTATGGAGTTAACCAGTGGTGGTAGACAGATTTTTTTGGCATTCAAGGAAGATTTAATGTAGAATAGGATGCCACCTCCTCTTTTGCCAGCTCGGTCTTTTCTGAAGGAACTATGCCCAGAGATTTCAACCTTATGGGAGAGGACAGAGGGCTTAAGCCAGGTCTCAGTGATGGCTAACACATCTGGAGCATGTAAGTTCATCTAAGCTTCCAGTTCACACTTCGCCTTTAAATCTGTACACCCAGATGACACCCTGCGAGTATTACTTGCCCTCAATCCCAACAAAGGTAAAAGCCCTGATGGTCTTGATCCTAAACTTCTACACCTTTCTACGTATGCAATAGCTCTCCCCAACCCATCTCCTGAACCTCTCATTCCCTCTTGTGACTGTACCAAAGATTTGGAAGTCCACTACTGTGGTCCCTCTTCCCAAGGGAGGGGACCCCTCCAACCCTAGCAATTTTCATCCTACATCCATTACCTATCCTGGCCAAGGTTCAACAGCATCTTACGCTGGAACAACTCTCCCAATTCCTTGACTCTCCTCCTTCTTCACCCCCTTCCAGTCTGGATTCTGCAAAGCTTATTCCACCACCTCCTCCCTCCTCCAGCTCACTGACACCATTCTCACAGGGATGGACCAAGGACGCATCACCTCAGCCATCTTTGTCAACCTGGCCAAAGCCTTCAACACTGTTGCCCACTCCCTCCTCCTCTCCAGGTTGTCTGCGGCCAGCCTCTCTGTTACCACCACTGACTGGTTCCAGTCATACCTCACTGGCCATTCCCAATCAGTCAGAGTCAGCAACTCCACCTCCCTCCCCCTCCCAACCAACACAGGTGTCCTCCAGGGATCAGTACTTGGACCAATTCTGTTTCCCATCTTCCTGAATTACCTCCTTGACATCTGTACTTCTGCTAACATACACATGTATGCAGATGACACTGTGTTATTCTCCTCTGGGAGTTCCACTAATGAAGTGACTACCAACCTCCAGCACAACTTTAACAATATCCCCCACTGGTTTAATGCAAATCAGCTCGCTCTAAATGTCATCAAAAAAATGGTCTCTATGACCTTTGGCACCAGACAAAAGCTGGCCAGACTTGACTCCACCCCTACCTTCCATATCCTAGCTGGATCCAAACTGGAGGACGTCACCTCTTTTAAGTACCTCAGGCTGTGGCTTGACAAAAACCTTGACTTCAGTGTCCATATTGATGCCATTCACAATAAACTCCTCCCCAAGCTCGATGCTCTCTACAGACACCACAGATGCCTGCCCGTGCAAGCTAGGTGTGAAATTGTCCTAAAGATGATTCTCTCAGTCTTCAACTTTGGGAACATTGTCTACAATTCAGCCCCTAAGACCACCCTATCCAGACTGGACACTTTTTTCAACTCATTCTGTCGCTATGTACTTGGCTGCCCCCCACCCACCCACCACTGCAATCCCTATACCACACTTTCCCTCCCATCTCCCTCTGCCAGGTGCCTGTCCCACACCACTAATCTAGTGGGTAAATACTGGCTTGGCTTCCTTCCATCTTATCTGTCCTCCCTCCTCTCCACCCCTCCCTCTATTCTCTGTGAACCTCAACACATACAGTAGAACGCTTGCCCTACCATCACGGCATACTTCATCCAGTCACACCACCTTCTCATACAAATTCCCTAACACCTGGAACTCCCTCCCCATCAATATTCGGTCTGCCCAATCCTGCAACTCCCTTGCACTTCTCCTTCATATGCACACAGTCCACTGCTGCAGCTGTAGTTGACTCTCCTGCCTTCCCTAGACATCCTCCCTTGCCACACACCCCCCCTTCATTCCCTACTAACATGGCTGATCCCCTGGCAGGGTTCTCTGCATCCTGAAGAGGTAAAGGTCCTTGGCTCCCCCAACCCCCACTAATATGGTTGATCTCCCGGCAGGGTTCTCTGCATCCAGAGGGGGTTAGGGTTCTTGGCTTCTCTCTCTACTAACACTGCAATTCCCTGGCAGGGTTCTCTGCATCCTGAAGGGGTGAAGGTCCTTAGCACCCCCCTGCATATCCCCACTGCTCTCCTCTTTCTAATTTCCCCCCGCATACAAGTCTATGTATAAGGAATTTCAATCAGCACTTGAGATACAGCACTATTGCTCTGTAATCCTTTGCTCCTACCAGTAGTTTAGTGAACCAAAGCTGGTATGGTGATTTGGTCAATGTCATTAACGTTGTACATGAAGTCGTTGCCTTTCCACTATTCATCATCACACAGATTCCTTCACTGTAAGCTTCCTTCACTGTAATTATGTAAATAATAAATTTGTTTATTCTGTTTAAGTACTGTTTATGCCTAGGTTATGTACTAGTATTGTTACCTGTCAGGAATCTGTAATGTTATACACATATGTTTATAGATGTCAAAAATTAATGCCTTATCTGGATTATACTGGTTCTGTAACCTGTTATATTGTACTGTTGTTAAGTGTCTCCCCCATATGTAATCCCTTCCCCCCAGGACTCTTCTGGAAATGAGCTGGTTCACAGTTCATGCTGCTCTCCTGATAAATCTCTTTTAAATAAATAAAATAAAAGTTCAGGGAGTTTAGCTTTTACACTATTAGCATTCATGTGCACAGTCTTTAGACCTCTGGATTGGAACCATGTGAGGCCAGTGGGAGAGGACACATGGGAGTTGGTGGTTCTAGGTCCAAGATTAGGTTCAATATCTCCTTTTGAGAGTAGGAACAGTGTTCAAAGCCATCTGGATATATTGCTGGGGGTCAATATGAGGGGCCACAGAGTTGCTTACCTTGTATAAGAGGGTAGCGTGTGACACTTTCCATTTTAGTATAACCAAAATAGGATGTTAATATATAAGACATTATTCTCAGGACAGGTCAGGGGGTATGGGGACCAGGAACTTTCACCATGTCTATCATAGCAAGGAGTAAGGAATACAATAGCAAGCCAGTCAGCAAAGACAAATCAGACAACATAAATGGAACCTAAGGATATCCCTTTTGGGGCCATGTCAGACAAGGCTGTCAGGAAATCGTATCAGTCTCTAAGGTTGGTAGAGATAAAGACTATCAAGGGAGGTCCAAAGGTTTTAAGACAACCACTGCTATAGACGGTACAATATAGGCACTACCCAGATAGGCAGCACCTACGTTATACAGAGCACTATGTGGGGAGCATTCTGATAGGGAGCATCTGAAATGTGCAGAGCACTGTTTAGGGACCACCCACACAGGGAAACATAGAAATATAGAATTTGACAGCAGATAAGGACTGCTTGGCCCACCTAGTCTGCCCATTTTCCTACCTAATGGATAAGCTGCAGATCCTAGTTAACCAACAGCCTACTTCCTCCTACCCTCCACTAGGACTGCCTTATGTCTGTCCCATGCATTCTTGAATTCCCCCACTGTTCTTGACTCCACAACCTCCTCAGGAAGGCTGTTCTATGTATCCACAACCTTCTCCATGAAAAAATACTTCCTCACATTACCTCTGAGCCGTCCCCCCTCTATCTTCAAATTGTGCCCCTTTGTTCTTGCATATCTCTTTTCTGAAAGATACTACCCTCTTGGACTTTGTTGATTCCCTTGAGGTACTTGAAAGTTTCTATTGTGTCCCCCTTCTCTCTTCTTTCCTCAAGGGTATACATATTAAGCTCCTTTAGTCTTTCTTTGTATGTCTTCTGGTGCAGATCCTGCACTATTTTGGTTGCCCTCCTCTGGACAGCCTCCACTCTGTCTATGTCTTTGCGGAGATGGGGTCTCCAGAACGGCACACAATACTCCAGATGGGGTCTCACCAACTGTCTGTACAGCGGGATAACAACTTCCTGTTTTCTACTGTTGATGCCTTTCCCTATGCACCCCAGTATCCCCCCAGCCTTTCTTCCTGCCTTCTCACATTGCTTGCCCACTTTTAGGTCATTTGATATAATTACCCCCAGGTCCCTTTCCATTTTTACTGTTGTCAGTATCTCACCCCTATAGTGTACTCTGCCCCTGGGTTTTTGTTTCCCAGGTACATTACCTTGCACTTCTTTGTGTTGAATCTAAGCTGCCATACATTTGACCATTCCTGCAAAATTGCCAAGTCCCTTCTCATCCTTTCCACTCCACCTTTTGTATCAACCCTGTTGGAGATCTTTGTGTTGTCTGCAAAGAGACATACTTTTCCTTCCAGTTCCTCTGCAATGTTACTTATAAAGACATTAAAAAAGACTGGTCCAAGTACTGAACCCTGTGGTACCACATTAGTAACCCTCCTTTCTTCACTGTGGACTCCGTTTACTACTACCCTTTGCATCCTGCTGTCCAGCCAATTTTTTATCCAGGCTACCACCTTGGGACCCACTCCAAGGCTGGCTAACTTGTGTATTAATCTTTTGTGTGGGACTGTATCAAATGTCTTGCTAAAATCTAGGTAGACCATGTCCTCAGCCCCTCCCTGGACTACTACTTTGGTCACCCAGTCAAAGAAATCTATTAGATTCATCTGACATGACCTTCCCACTGTGAATCCATGCTGCTTTGGGTCCTGTGCCCCACTGATCTCTAGGTACTCAATAAAATTATTTCCTTCAGAAGTGATTCCATCACTTTCCCTACCACTGAGGTCAAATTAACTGGTCTGCAGTTTCCTGCCTCTGCCCTGCTCCCACTTTTGTGTAGAGGAATCACAACCACCCTCCTACAGTCCTCAGGTACCACCCCATCCTCCCATGATTTGTTAAAGAGAGTAGTCAGCAGTGTCACTAGTTCTACCCTTAGTTCTTTTAGAATTCTTGGGTGAATCCCATCAGGCCCCATTGCTTTGTCCACCTTCAATTTTATTAGTTCTTTCAGAACCCTTTCTTCTGTAAATGGACTGGTATTGACCCCCGTCTCCAGAGTGTTTCTCTTGTTTGGTTTAGGTACCTCTCCCTCCTCTTCCTTTGTGAATACTGAGCAGAAATATTCATTCACTATCCCTGCTTTTTCACTGTCACCCTCTGCCCACATTCCCACCCCTTTATTAAGCCGCAGTATCCCTCCCTTGGTCTTTCTTCACTCTCTAATGTACCTATAAAAGGTCTTGTCCCCCTTCTTAACAGAGTTGGTTATCCTTTCCTTGGTTTGGGCCTTTGCTATTCTGACTGCCTTCCCTGCCTCTTTCTGCTTTAATAGATAAAGTTCTCTGTCCTGCTCCTTCTGTGTTTCCTTATATTTCCTGAATGCTAGCCTTTTCTCCCTAACCTTCTCTGCCATCTCTTTTGAGACCCATAGCAGTTTTTTTTTCCTTTGTTGTATTTTACTGATTTGCTTCACACAAAGGCTCGTTGCCTCTGTGATGGCTGTTTTGATTACTCCCCATTGTTCCTCCACCCCTCCTTCTTGCCTGTTTGCTAGTGCTTTTCTGAGGCACTCTCTCATTTTCCCAAAGTCAGCCCTCCTAAAGTCCAATACTCTTGCTTTTGTATGGCTTGACTCTATGGCTGTATTTATCATGAACCACAGTTTGGTGGCCGCTTGTTCCCAGATGGCTACCCACTTCTAAATCTGAGATTCTTTCTCCGTCCCCATTTGAGAGTACCAGATCTAAGACTGCTCACTTCTGAGTTGGTTCCAGTACTAGCTGTCTGAGGCATGCCCCTTGTAGGGCATCAAGAATGACCCTGCTCTTGGATGTGCCTGCAGAAAAGGTGCTCCAGTTAACATCTGGCATATTCAGGTCCCTCATCAACAATATCTCCCCTTTTTCTGCCATTCTAAGGATGCCTTCTTATCATTTCCTTGTCCATTCCCTTCCCCGAGATGGGAGTCTGTATACAACCCCCATGCAGATTGTGGTGCCATTTCCTGTCTCCAGGGTGACTCAGAGTGCCTCATCTGCTCCCTGTTTACTCTTTAGTTCTGTTGCTTTGATCCCTTCCCTTTCATAGAGAGCTACTCCTCCTCCTCCTCTTTAACCCTCCCTGTCCCTCCTGTAGATTGTATATCCTGGTATGTTGATATCCCAGTCATAGTTCTCTGTGTACCATGTTTCTGTGACTGCCACAATATCCAGGCATCCCTCTTCCATCAAGGCCACTAGTTCAGGGAGCTTGTTACACAGACTATGGGCATTGGTACTCATCACCCTCCAATTTTTGATGGCCTTACCCCTTTTAGCCCCATCCCTGTCCTTACTGCCTTTGCCTTTTTTTGCATTTACCTCTGTTCTGCTCCCTGACTTCTCTACCTTGGTGTTTACCTCACTAATTACCATTTTTTATGGAGGGAGACTGGGATTTCCCTGCTCCTTTTCAGTGCCTCCCCCCTTGGCTAGTTTAAATGCTTGCCAATGAAGCATTTAAACCTCTCACCTAGGATCCTGGTTCCCCTCCGGACAGATGCAGACCATCGCGCCAGTATAGGCCTGCATCCCTCCAGGTCATTCCCCAGTCCCCAATGAAGCCAAAGCCCAGAGCGCCACACCAGTTTTTCAACCATTCATTGAATTCCATGGTGAGGAGTACCCTAGCATCACCCGTGCATAGACAGGCAGCACCTCCGAGAAGGTTACCATATGCGCTGTTTGTCTAAGGCCCTCCCCAACTCTACAAACTCCTCTTGCACTGCTCTGATCCCATTCCTGGCCAGGTCATTTGTCCCTAGGTGGACAATGACATCCAGCTCTCTCCCTCATGCATCTGCTCCCACGATCCTGAGGATTCGCTTCCTGTCCCTCCAAGCTGTGGTGCCAGACAGGCACCTTACCTCCCTCTCCCCTTCCTCCCTCACTTCTACCCCCTAATGATTGAGTCCCCCACCAGGAGTTGTTTCTTTCCCCTGTGGGATTCCATGCCACCCTCCTGTGGGTCTACTTTGTGGAGGTTCCCAGCATCCTCCTTGGTCTCCACTGCAGGTGCCCCCATAGAAGAACCACTATCCACCAGAACAGCATATGAATTGTGGAGAGGTACAGCTGGAGGGATGCAACTCTGTTCCACCACCCTATCCCTCCCTGAGCCCGCCTTGGTCCAGCCACTCCTCTTTCTTGGCAACCTCTGAGGTAGCGGCAGTGGCCCTGGTGGTCCCTGGGTGGGGGAGGTTTCATGAATCCAGCCAGGTCAGCCTGGAGACTGGCAACTTCCTCCCTCAGACCAGAGAGGTGCCTGAAAATAGGGCAGCATCGCAGCCTCCAGAATGTCTCCCGGAACACTGCCACCCCACAGACATTGCACTGCACCACTCCCATCATGTCTTATTTTGTGTCCCCTCTCCTGTTTCTCTGTATGCTTACTCCCTCCTCTCCTTACAACTCTCACCCTTCCTGTTTTGGGACAGCAACTTCCTGTATTCTTCAGTAGCCTCCTTCTTCCTTGCTCAGAGTCAGACCACCAGCAGCTGGAGGGGGGGGAGAAAGAGCTACTTTTTTCCTTTAGGGTTGACAAAACTAATGTTTCTCTATGATCCTTCCCTTCCTGCTGCCAAACAGGAAGTTCCTGTTTCAGTCAAATCCAGTGGCTATAAAAGTAGAACTGGCTTAGGTGGGAGGGTGGAGAGTGGATGGAGGGCAATTAGTAAGAAAAACGGTAGCTTTTTTGTTAGCTGCTGTAACCCTAGATGGCGCTATCCCAGGGCTACTACCCTGCCTGATTTGCCACTAACAGGTTGAGGGGCCTGGATCCAATGGCGGGTGCCTCCACCCAGAGGTCAGGGTTTGCAATAGTTAAACTAACTTGGTCACAGCCCTCTGGGACACTGCAACCCTTCTTCCCACTAGTGGCCCACACAATATATCAGAATTACCTTCACAGTATACACTTACCCCAGGTCTGGTTCCGGCACTGGGACCTCCTGTGAAATGAGATACAGTGCAACAATCACAGTACAGTACTTTAACATAGACAAATACCTCAGGCAGTATAACTTTGCTGAAACAAGCAGCTCTGATTTATTTAGGGGATATAACAAGGACAGGGGAAATCAGGTTAATTAGCTTATCACTCTAATAATCTACCTATGGCTCTGTGCACAGGCCTATCCCTATCAGTTACTGTCCTGGGTACCCAAGCCCAGTGGCTAGTCCAAACGTGGCAGCTGGTAGGGGCCCTTTCACAGAGAAAGGAGAATTAAACAGTCAGCAGTACAGTAATTCCATTTGGATTTAATGTGGCAATTCAACAGGGAGCAACCCTGAATTAGTACTCACGACCTCCAAATAAGATAGGGTCCTTCAATGTCAGCAGGGCTCACTTGAGGTACACAAACCTCTTCACACATCCATATAAAAGAAAGTACTATACCAGGCAGGCTGCATCTGTATCCCGATCGCAATTACTGCACAATACCCGGAGAACACACAGCAGATTCAGTTCCTGACAGACCGAGTGCAATTTTCAGCAATTCTTCCAGTCTTCTACAGGGTGAGCCTGGTTTCTACTTCAGAGATCCTTTGATTCTTTTCACAGGACGGATCAGTCCTAACAAGCTGCAGACCGGAACTCTGGGCCTCTAACACGTTTTTGACTAAAACTGCACACTGAAAAAGTACAGGGCTCCTTCCTTCTTCACTGCCAAAGCTCAACAGAACTCCAACCGACAAAACCGGCACTTCCTTTGAGTTCCTCCCAGTTCTTGACTGGATTGGCTGTCACTCACAATAGACTGCTGCTGTTGGTCCAAAAGGCACTGAAGTCTAAACTACATCTCCCAGAGTCACTGCCCATACAATCCTCTTGTGGCTGGCTCAGATTATGAGTCCAAGTTCTGATTCGTCCAAGGCACCATTTAGAGCTAGCTTACCCCACACTGATTGGTCCAGTTCAGCAGTTCAAAACTAGAATGGGAACTAGCAGACACAGTTCTGACTGCAAAGAAAGCAGGTTAGACAAACTGTAATTTCATTATTACCTAAATAATTTCTGGCAAACAGTTACATCTTTCAGATAGGTTCCTTGCACTCCTAGTGACTGCAAAATGAAGTGAATTGCGCAGCTCAAGTGGTACTCAGAGAGCACACAGTCCCCCATACAATCTAATTATGTCTGCAAGCAGACAGCTCTTAAAGAGACAGTACCAGAGGCTCTAAAAACACTCACTGATAAATGGCTTAAATGCCAAACACCATTCAGGCTTGGAGCATTCAAGCAAGCTCCTGGAAGTCTTTTGGGAACCCCCATTTGCAGGGGGGTTACACACCCTTCTGGCCTGGGAAAGCTTGACGTCCGCGTCAAGCAAGTACCCTATAAGTTTCAACTGCAACCATATACATTTGCATTAGGCTCGCACATGTAATCATCAGTCAATATATCATTTTACCAAGAACACATTTCTGAAACATTGCAGTACGTCACTCTTTACACAGTATTACATACACATTGTACCATACTCAAGTTATTACCTCTTGTACATGAAACCACAAGAGAGAGGGCCTTCCTATCAGTTACCTTGGGGCTGGACAGGGCAAGGGCACCATGCTAGAAGGGCAACACAAGTAACTTGGAGTTAGCACTGGCGCTCAGTTTGGGCAATGAGCTCAGGGACACATACACTCCTTTATGGACAACATTGAGAGGCAAATCCACAGGCCTCCCAAGGAATCATAACTGAGGTGCACCACAGGCTTTACAGCTCGACCAGTCTTTCTAGGGGGAACTGTTACAGTCTCTGCACTCTGAGCCTCATTTTCAGCATTGTCCACACTTGTCAGGGGGTCTCCATGGGGGTAGAGGGCTAGAACTTGGGCACTTTCAGCTCCAGGAGTTACAGTTTCTGAGTCCACAACATTTGGCTCGCATGGAGAGCTTTCGGACACTGGCAGTGGACTGTCAGGGCACTCAAAATACTCTTCTTGTTCGAGTGTATCACCAGTCTGCCCAATCTATCATTTTCCTCCCTGAAAGCTCAAACAGTTCAACCATGCACAATGATTCCATTTCATCTGATCTGATGCTTTGCACTTCACTTTCTGGGAGCATTGGCTCCAGGGATGAAGCTGGGGCCTAAACAGTCCAGAAGGCCCAGCTTTGTCTCCAGTATTGACTAGGGGATTGCCCGAAACAATTGACTCAGTTCGTAAGAAGGATAGTATTCAAAGTCACTCACTTTCTTCCGATATGGACTGACAGTCATGCTCAACTGGGACTTGTGGAGGGAACACTTTAACTTTGCTTCTGTAGGTGCAGACTTTCTTGATCTTTTCTTAGCAGCAGCTCTAGTCACTGGTCCAGAGGGCATCTTCTAGGGCTCAGACTCAATTAAGATTTGTCCAATGGGCAGTAAATGATTTCTATGCATTGTTTTACATCTTTGAATTATTCTCAGGCCTTACTTTGTACACTGGCAGATCATCTAGTTTGCCCACTACAATGTGAGGGAGATGGTGCCATCTGTCAGCAATCTTGTGCTGCCATGCAATCCCAGATTTCTTAGCAATACCGATCTCCCTCCTGGAGTTCCTGTGCTTTCACCTTTTATCATACCTTTCTTTGTTGGCCAGATTTCTTTTGGCAGCCATGGTTTGAGCCAGTTGTGGCATGAGTTAGCTGGGCCTTTAACTTTGCACATACTGTAAATAGTTTTCAGCCTGAACCCCATCAGGAGAGACCCAAAACACACATCTACTGGTAGTCGAGCTTCTCTTCCAAACATCAGGCGGTAGGGAGAATCCAGTGGCATCACTTTTGGTGCAGTTATAAGCATGTACCAGGGTGCTAATTTGTTGGCTCCATCTAGGCTTGTCCTTTGGGTGCAGGGTGCCTAGCATATCTAGCAAAGTGCGGTTGAAACGTTCAGGCTGTGGGTCCCCTGGGGTGGTAAGGAGTGGTTCTGGACTTTCGCCTCCCCACAGAGAAAGCATCTCTTTGATCAGACGACTCTCAAAGTCTCTCCTTGATCAGAATGGATTCTTTGTGGAGCCCCATAGTGAACAAAAAGTTTTCTACAAGTACTTTGGCCACAGTGGATGCTTTCTGGTCTTTGGTGGGGAAAGCTTGGGCATATCTCGTGAAATGGTCAGTGACCACCAGCACATTACTGATATTTCTTTGATCTGACTCCAGACTTAGAAAATCAATACAGACCAGCTCCATGGGTGCACTGGTGGTAATGTTAACAAGGGGCAGCCTCTGGGGCAAGCTTTCCTCTGTAAGCAGCGACTCATAAGTTCGAATGTGTTGCTCCACATCAGCCCCATCTTAGGCCAATAGAATCTGGATCTCACCAAGTCAAGTGTTCTGTCTATACCAAGGTGCCCCATGTGGTTGTGCAAGGACCTCAGTACTGAGTCTCGAAAGGCAGTGGGCAGCACTAGTTGTTGTTTGTCTACTTGTCCCCCTCTGTCTACTGTTTCTCTGTATAACAGTTTATTGATCAGTTTCAACTTAGGACCTTCTTTGTATAACAGTGCAGTTCTCAAATCAGTGGAGCGTAATTTGGACACATCTTTTCCTGCATAGAGGGCTTCTAAAGCTGCTTTGATCATGGGATCGCGGGATTGAGCCCGCCGAATACTGTCATTGTCCAGCTGAGGCAGTGCACCAATGTCTATTGCAGAAAAGTGGCACAAGCAGCAGGTATGCAATTCTCAGAGGCTCCCAAGCAATCCACCATGCAGTCCACTGCGTCCGTGGACATTGTTCCTCCCTGTCAAACTTCCGCAGAGTGCCCGAATGTCAGGTTCTGCCAATCGGACCCAATCATTCTGGGGAACAGGCCTCCGGGAGAGAGCATCAGCATCTATGTGGTTCAGACCTGCTCGGTATTCGAGAGCATAGTCATATGTAGATAATGCAGAAAGCCACCTATGGCCAGTGGCATCCAACTTAGCTGAGGTCTGCACATAGGTCAAAGGATTATTGTCAGTTTTTACTAGTATTTTAGCCCCATACAAGTACTCATGGAATTGGTCAACAATAGCCCACTTCAAAGCTAGGAACTCTTATGTACAGGATAGTTCTTTTCGGATGGGGTCAGGCTTCTACTGGCAAAGGCCACTGGTCTCAGGCCATTCTCGTGCTCTTGGTACAACACAGCCCCCAACCCTTGCAAGCTAGCATCAGTGTGCAGGACGTAAGGTTTTCTTGGATCGGCATAGGCCAGCACTGGAGCATGGGTAAGTTGATATATGATCTCATGAAAGCAGTCTCACAATCAGGAGTCCAGACGGCCCCAAATACTTCACTCGGATGAAAATACACTCTTTCAGTCTTGAGGCGCTGACTTTGGTATTTTTGTGGGTTGGGGATACCCTTGAGTAAGTTAAGTAAAGGACGGATCACTCTTGAATAGTCCTTGATGAAGCCGATAATAACCACAGAATCCAGGAATCTTTGCAGTTCTTTTAGATTTTTGGGCTGTGCCAGGTGGTCAAGGCCTCAACTTTACTTGGGTCGGTCTCTATTCCTCGGTGGATACTATGTGTCCCACATACTTTACTGATGTTTGAAAGAATTGACACTTATCAATGGACAGTTTAAGGCCAAAGTCCTCCAGTCGGTCCAATACCTTAAATAATCTGCTCTCATGTTCCTCCAGTGAGCTGCCAAACACAATAACATCATCTAGGTATACCAGGCACTCTAGTAAGTTCATGTCCCCACTGCACGCTCCATCAATCGTTGAAAAGTGGCTGGGGCACCTGAAATCCTTGAGGCATCCTCATGAATTCATAAGCCAAGCGGACAGATAAAGGCTGTCTTTTCACGGTCCTCTGGGGCCATCGGGATCTGATAGTACCCACCGCGGAGATCCAGCACAGAGAACCACTTGCTCCCGTTTAGGCAGTCAAAGCATCCTGAATGCGGGGCATTGTGTACTGATCAGGATAGTCCGCACGGTTTAAGGTGCGATAATCCACACATCCTTACTGTTCCATTCTTTTCCTCCCACTACCACAATGGGAAGCATAAGGGCTTCTGGATTCTTGTATTACACCAGCAGCTAACATCTCTTGCAGATGCCGTCTCACATCATCTATGTCAGCAGGTGCCAGGCGGCGAGACCTCTCACGAAATGGTCTTCGTCATGCAGCCGGATATTGTGCTCAGCTCCTTGCACGCATCCTACATCCCATTCCTTTAAAGAAAACACCTGGTCTCTCTGGGCAAGCTTCTCACTGATCTTCACTTTCCATTCAGCTGGCAGCGGGAGTCGCGAAATCAAACAAGTCAGCGTTACTCTGTCATTCTTCCTTGAACTCTTGCTGCTGGGTAGCACTGCAGTGTCTGCACAATGCACATTAGCCAGGATGCAACCTCTGTTTACTCGAATGTCTCTTTCAGACACATTATGAACTTGGACCATTACCTTCTGGCATAAGCATGGGCTCTAGCGGGCAAAATACTAGGCTTGACCAGCAGTCCCTCTGGCAATTTTCCATCGCCTGGTGCATCCAACATTAATATTTTATTCTTAACATCCTTTCTGATACGGACCTCTCCCTGTAAGGTACACTGGGCATTTGGCGCCAGGATCAGAGACTCAGGATCCTTCTTCATACAATTCCGACCGGTTCCTCTGGTTCTGTTTTTCAGCATCTCTCTGTGCCTCATAGGCCTTCTTAATTAAAGCCGAACTCCTAAAGCTCTACTAGTCTTTGACCCTGTTTTCATAACACAACTGTGCCAGCCTTTCTGAACATATGAGCATTTGTTCCAATCAACAAAGGGACACCATCATACAGTCCAGTGGGGGCACACTAAGGCTAGGGTCTCTACTTGTTCGCCACTCCAGCCACGGAGGTGGGGAAAAGACAGCCAAATTCGGATATACCCGGAATAGGGTAGGCCTTCTCACTTAACCCCCATACATGCAGTCCTTCTAATGGTTGTAAGGGTACGCCTGACAAATGCTTCTGATACCAATCTTGGAACATAATTGTCACTTGGGAGCCACTGTCTAATATAGCTCTTGTAGACACTCCGTTCACCTTTACAGTGGTCTCCATGGAGGGACCCACTATTCTGGACCAGTCTGGAGAGGCGGTGAGGGGTGGGGCCTGAAACTGACCTTGCCACAAAGGACGTGAACTAGCATTTTGGTGCCCTCACTGGGATCATGTGCACCTCTTAACCACTGATTTCTTCTCCAAGCTCTCCTTGTAGCCTATATGCAACTTTGTCAGTGTCTTTGGGGACTGGCATTCCTTTCATGTGCCCATCTTTCCCACAATTATAGCAAACATACTTTCTGGAGTTTGAGCTGCGAGGCGCCACACTGGGAGCCAGGGAGGGGTATTACTAACTGGAAACCTGGTGCCATCTCTGTCTGCGGCGTGATAAGCATTTGGAGACATCTCGTCAGTTTCTCCACTTCCATGGTCAAGGAATCGAGTTCGGAGCTGTTATCAGCAGGAGATACATGGGTGGGTACCCCACCCCATAGCAGATGCAGTCGGATATAGGTCAGGCCTGCATTTGGCATGGCTTCATAAAGGGACTGTTTTTGAATTCCTGGATCTCTCAACAGTTCGCCCATTGTGACATATCTTTTCCTTGTCAGAGCACTCATTGACTGCCAACCTCTGCCCCTGAACTTCACTTGATGGGTCACCCTCAGTCACTCGATTATAAGCCGCAGCTATTGGTGCAGGTCCTCCCGAGGTCGCCTTTTCTCAACTCCTCGAATTTCTCTCATTAACTCATCATAGGAGGGTGGGATTCCAGTCGATCTGCCAGGTGTAACTGAAGCAACAGCAGTTCTGAGAAGGGGGCAGACTTAAGGATCCTGTCCAGCCTGGTTCGGTCCAGTTCAATCGCTGGCAAACTACCTTTCTGAGGCATTCTTGCAACAATTTTTCCAGCCGAGATACATACACAGACAACAACTCCCTTGGTACTGTTGTGCATCTCTTACTCTCCACCATAGGTCCTTATCAGAATCTGGGCTCCATACACATTCTCCAAGGCCTCAAGATAGGCCTGTGCAGTCGCTTCAGGGTTACTGGCCCGTTTAGCACGGATGGTAGCAGGCAGGACCTCGGAGGCTCTCACTAACCCTCTTCGCTTTTCACCTTCCGAGCATTGCCATTCTAGCACTTGGGGGCAACATGAGTCTATCCAGGTCTCCCAGTCATCCTCCCTTGGGGGTGGGAGGGTGCCAGAGAAGATCCTCAACCGGTAAGAGTCGTGACTAATGGCAGGTGCAGAAATAGGAGTCTGCATTGGTTCCAGCCACCATTACGGGCACTGGAGCAGGAGAGGGTGTTGGGGAGGAACACCCCAGGTGGCAAGAATAGTTTCTTCAAGTCCTCCACAGTTTTCCCCTCCCAGCAACCATTCAGCAAATTTCTCCTCAAAAGTTTCAGATAGTGGTGGGGCTGATTCCCCAGTCTTTACTGTCCTTAGTTATCACTCTCAAGCAGTAGGGCTCCCTCTGGGGTAATGGTCTGTGGCACTTTGGAGCTATCTATTGGATCCTTAAACTCTACTAGGGCCAGGAAAGTGTGGGTGAGCAGATTAGCATGCCGACCCACCACCACAGGGTTTTGTAAACCTTCCACCTGGAAAGTACTCCTGCACAGTGTCCGTATTGATACCCAGGGGATGTCCAGGATAAGCATAGCATTTTGGGGGTCGATCTCCTCCCCAGTACACCACTCCACCAGCCGGTGCACAGCCACTTCTGTCGGGTACCCATTTTTTCTTAACAGTGGTTCGTGAATATGGCCACTAGAGGACACACAATCCCAGCGGTGAGCCTCCAAGATGTAACCCCTAGATGGCGCTATCCCAGGGGCTACTACCCTGCCTGATTTGCCACTAACAGGTTGAGGGGCCTGGATCCAATGGCGGTGCCTCCACCCAGAGGTCAGGGTTTGCAATAGTTAAACTAACTTGGTCACAGCCCTCTGGGACACTGCAACCCCTTTCTTCCCACTAGTGGCCCACACAATATATCAAATTACCTTCACAGTATACACTTACCCCAGGTCTGGTTCCGGCACTGGGACCTCCTGTGAAATGAGATACAGTGCAACAATCACAGTACAGTACTTTAACATAGACAAATACCTCAGGCAGTATAACTTTGCTGAAACAAGCAGCTCTGATTTATTTAGGGGGATATAACAAGGACAGGGGGAAATCAGGTTAATTAGCTTATCACTCTAATAATCTACCTATGGCTCTGTGCACAGGCCTATCCCTATCAGTTACTGTCCCTGGGTACCCAAGCCCTAGTGGCTAGTCCAAACCGTGGCAGCTGGTAGGGGCCCTTTCACACAGAGAAAAGGAGAATTAAACAGTCAGCAGTACAGTAATTCCATTTGGATTTAATGTGGCAATTCAACAGGAGCAACCCTGAATTAGTACTCACGACCTCCAAATAAGATAGGGTCCTTCAATGTCAGCAGGGCTCACTTGAGGTACACAAACCTCTTCACACATCCATATAAAAGAAAGTACTATACCAGGCAGGCTGCATCTGTATCCCGATCGCAATTACTGCACAATACCGGGAGAACACACAGCAGATTCAGTTCCTGACAGACCGAGTGCAATTTTCAGCAATTCTTCCAGTCTTCTACAGGGTGAGCCTGGTTTCTACTCTTCAGAGATCCTTTGATTCTTTTTCACAGGACAGATTCAGTCCTAACAAGCTGCAGACGGAACTCTGGGCCTTACACACGTTTTTGACTAAAACTGCACACTGAAAAGTACAGGGCTCCTTCCTTCTTCACTGCCAAAGCTCAACAGAACTCCAACCGACAAAAACCGGCACTTCCTTTGAGTTCCTCCCAGTTCTTGACTGGATTGGCTGTCACTCACAATAGACTGCTGCTGTTGGTCCAAAAGGCACTGAAGTCTAAACTACATCTCCCAGAGTCACTGCCCATACAATCCTCTTGTGGCTGGCTCAGATTATGAGTCCAAGTTCTGATTCGTCCAAGGCACCATTTTAGAGCTAGCTTACCCACACTGATTGGTCCAGTTCAGCAGTTCAAAACTAGAATGGGAACTAGCAGACACAGTTCTGACTGCAAAGAAAGCAGGTTAGACAAACTGTAATTTCATTATTACTCTAAATAATTTCTGGCAAACAGTTACATCTTTCAGATAGGTTCCTTTGCACTCCTAGTGACTGCAAAATGAAGTGAATTGGCAGCAGCTCAAGTGGTACTCAGAGAAGCACACAGTCCCCCCATACAAACTAATTATGTCTGCAAGCAGACAGCTCTTAAAGAGACAGTACCAGAGGCTCTAAAAACACTCACTGATAAATGGCTTAAATGCCAAACACCATTCAGGCTTGGAGCATTCAAGCAAGCTCCTGGAAGTCTTTTGGGAACCCCCATTTGCAGGGGGGTTACACCGCTTTCTGCTCTACAAGTAAGATTTCTGTCTTCCAAAAGCTAGCAGTAGGAAGTTGTAATTGGAGTCACCTGCTTTTATACTGCCTAAGCCACACCCCCAATTAAGCTCTCTCCCCTCCTACTGATTTAGCTAAGTAAGTTGGTACAGTACCCTTTCCAGCAAAGAACACACACTGACTGTCTTTCTTTTCTTTTTTTAACCCTAAATGAGACCTCCTCTACTTCTAATAAAGTATCTGTCTGCTTAATCTCAACAGACACTGACTCCTGCTGAGATATAAGTGTTAAATTAGTAAGAAAAATTATAGCTTTTTTAGTTAGCTGCTTTCTGCTCTACAAGCAAGATTTCTGTCTTCCAAAAGCTAGCAACAAGAAGCAGAATATTTTAGAGGGACCACCCAAATGAGGATTTGTTGAGAAAAGCAGAGCACTATGTAGTAACCACAATTCAGAGCTGCAGCTAAACCAGGAGTACTGTATGTAGGGGACAAGCTGCTAAGGCCACATAGCAAGATGTACAAGAGTTTACTTACAGCAGTGTTAGATAATTGAGAAGATATACACTCTTATAGGCAGAGATAAACCAGATAACAGCACCTTCAGTGCATTCACTGAGCTAATAACAAGTAAGACAGAAACATTGCTTCTTTCAAGGCATACACTGAGCTAATAACAAGACAGAACCAATATTAGAACCACAAGTAATTAGAGACTGACATTGACTGGATTCCAGCGCACATACAGTGGAGTCAACCATGATGCAACACAGTAGCTTGCAGTAAATGACATGTCACAAAATACTGCAGTAAAAAAAGGGCTTAATTGCAATTGAATTACACTGTTCCCTGCAGCACATTGCAGCATTTTGTGAGATACTGCAGCATTACTGCCTTGCATTCTGGCTGGCACTGCTGTAAGTATAAAGCCAATGACCAGCTCTATGCACAGCACCTCAGCATAACAAATCTACATGAAGAGCAGTATTCCTGTGCAGCATTGAAGATACTTATATTGGGCACGGAGTCCAATGGATTGCTGCCTACACAGATGAAGCCCACAAAAGATGACCATTGCCCTTTGCAATGCCCATGAAAGATGCCTACTGTCTTTTGCACTGCAATCCTTTAATCTCTGCACTGCACTATGGAGGACCACAAGGACAGTGGCTTTAGGAGGAGTAGTGAAGCATGAACACTCCTGATTGGCTAAAGTGGATCCCTGGAGTTGGAGTGAAGCTGGGTCCAAAATTGCTGGTGAGGGCCACTGCTGATGATAATTGATGTGGGGGGGGGGGCATGACCAGAACATTGACCTTCTCAACCCCCTGCTTGGTAATGTTTTTACAAAACTGCAGCACTGGTTTAAAATTATCTAACTAGTGCTCACGTGAAAAATATGATGCTTGGAACAACAGAGAACTGTAATTTTAACCTGGGAAACTGTTAAGTAAAAGATGTCAACTATTAAGGGGAACTGCAGTATATGCACTGGGTAGGGAAAAATGGGCAGACTAGATGGGCCCAGCAGTCCTTATCTGCTGTCAATTTCCATGTTTCTATGTTTCTGTGTTTCTAAGATAAAAGAAGTGATGGCCTTGAAGTAGTTCAGTATGTCTAAATATCTTGTGATAATGGTAAACCCAAATTTAACTTTTGAAGAACATAAATGAAGTAGCAAAGCTGGTTCATATCACACTGGAGATGCTGTCAAGGGTGAAGCATTGTTTGGATGGAACAGTGAGAGAAAGTATTGCACAGTGACTCTTACTGCCATCAGTAAATTAGGCGGGTTTTCTAATAGGACTGAGATCAAAAACAACAATATTGAAGAAGAGAATATTATTAAATAGAAAAACAAAATGTGTTTTAATGGCTGCACTCAACACATCGTTGCATACTGTATGGGTATTAGCTGAGGCTAAATTGGAATGTGAGTTGTGTATGATCATTTATAAAAACATTGCAGACTAAACTTCAAATCCGTCTGTATGGGCTGTTTCAAATGAATAAAAATTCACAGTTGTCAAACTAGTCTGGTCTAATGTACAATGGAAACATCAATGGGTCAATTTGCTTTTTGTCATTTTAGTCTAAAAACATGGAATGGCTTACTAAATTGTTAGGGAAATTGGTGGCCTGGAATTGCTTAAACCCCATCTGATCAGTTTTTAACCAAAAAGTATACTTGTAGTTGTTCAGAGGACAAATACAGTAGAAATACAGATTATTAACCTGTAATTATGGTATTTGTTCAGATATATAAGATTATGCTATGATTATAACATGTTTTGTAGATATATAAGGTTATGGATTACCTTCCCTCTTCTTGACTCATGTACATCGCATTTACTTGTGGTAATCCTACTTTTAGTAACTGTGTAATTTTACAATGTACAATATGTATGCATATTGTGTATTATGGATTTACTATATTACGTACTTCACTGTGAGGTCTGGATCTTCCTTGAAACTGGGATCATGTACTCCAGTGGACATAATTGCTTCAAAAAACAAACAAGCAAACAAACAGTCTTGATGGCTAAAACAAATTTGATTGGGACAGCCAGGTAATATGCCATACTGGGATTACCATAGGAGCACCTAGAATAAAAAAAAGCTATTCAGATATTTAATACCCATTAACATGCTCTGATAAATATCTCAGACTAACATCCATGTCTCTGATTCAAAGAAAAGGGTTCAATCTCAAATTTCATGTTCAGGCCTAACCAGCTACAGGCTCTCAGTGAATAAATCTAATGGACTTCTGGACAGCGTCTGAACCAAATGTCCTCCCCTCCTACCTATTTCTACTCTCTGGGTCTATGTGATAATGGTGAATGCTTAAAGGCGATCACCGTTATCGCTCAGTCAGAGTGCCGAATACATTTTCGGCATTCTGACAACCCCGGTGCACCAGCACAATGGCGCCAGGACATATTTTTACTGCTTTCTGTGGGGAGGCAGCGTCCCCCACACCCCCCCCACGGGGGGCTTTGCCCCCCGCACTGCCCTACTTAAGGATTCTCAACTCTGGGGGGGTGCATGTCGGGGGGGGTGAAAGCAGTAAAAATTAAAAGGTTTGGGACGGGCGCAATCAAAATCGCACCAGCACCCGGACCCGAACCCAGTACCTCAGCCACTCCAACCACTAGCCAATCCCTGACACCATGACGCAGCTCGACCAGCAACTGCAGTGTGACTCCCTACAGCCTCTCCACTCCCTCCCAGCCCACACTCGCCGTGCTCGCTCCCACCCACCCCCGCGCACATACGTATAGCGACATCCTGTCGCCTAGTTTGTCTGCCCTGTCATCCGGTCACTCTACCTGTCCGTTGCCGTGAGTGGATTGCATGGGGAAGGTGTCGCCGTAATGTACGGCGCCCTTCCTCATGCACCCACTTCACGGGTTACCCTACCCTCTCAATACCTACAAAGACAATTTTATATTCATTACTTTTGTTGATGAATATCACATAGAAAATGTGTTTTCTATTGCTCTGGTGGATCTTCTGCTTATATTCTCCCACTCTCAGCGTGAATACACATTTAGTTTGTTCCATGTAAAACCACCACACGTACATGTGGTTAAATAGCTTACTGGTGTGCTATTGCAGTCAATAAACTCTAGCTTTCAAAAGATGTTCAACATGCAGCCTGTACGCAGATTTATAAATAATTCTGTGTTCTCAACATTAACAGAATATTTACATTTTCCACAATTCAAACATCAAACAGAAGGTGGAGGGAGTCAGGTACTTTGTTTTTCTTTCATTTACATCATCTCTCCTGCTAGACATTTGTCATCTCTTTCTGTCACCAGCAACCACAATGCCTAATTTACCACTAACCCACCACTTCCCCCATAGTTTTCCCTCAGTGGCAGGAAGGTCTGAGGGAGGACTTTCCTCACTCTGGCCCAGCTAGAATCTGGTTGTGTGGGGCAAGCTGCATGGCATGGTTCTAAGTGTGCTGGTGGCCATTACCTAGGCTGAGAATGGAATTTTTATTCCATGTTTACTCCCCATGTCGCCTTCCTCACTTGGCATGAGTGCACACACACACAGTATGACCTTGTGGAAAGGGCAAGTTCCCTGTCTCAACCACAGGGGTCACTGTAGTGACAGAGCATTCCACCAGCCATCCCCAGCCAAGCTGCACTGCCATCAACATCTGCCCCTGCCTGGCCTGTCTCTTGTTGGAAGTGACCTGAGCTTGCACCCAAACTGAGATCAGCTTCACAACAGTGTGTTGCACTGCTACTGGGCCATTGGGTGGCCTGGGAAGCCAGGTTTTAACCTGTTCTAGTGTCAGAAAACTGTGCACGGTATCCTCCAGGTCACAGCCTCTTCTGAACACCAATCTGCTCTTATGTACACCAAATTCTGTTATGCTTTTTCGGACTCTACAGTCATGGGGGTTAAACTTGGTCACAAAATTAATTTGTGAACCATTGGATTCTTTTTCCAGGATCTCATCAAAATCTAATTTTTGACTTCCTTTGGAAGCAATAAACCTGGCTCCCTCACCCCCATGGGATACTTCAGATGTGGGGACTGTAACTACTGTGCTAATTTGGGGGAACACAAAATAATTTAGAAATCCATAAAACGCTGCACTTTGAAAATCCAGAGAATATCAGTAATGTATTTAGTTGTGTGTGTGTGTGTGTGTGTGTGTGTGTGTGTGTGTGTGTGTGTGTATGTTGTGTTTTTATCATTTTGGAAAAACTAAATGTATAGTACTGCATATTCAAGGTGAGGGATGCAGAATATCTATGGGCAATCCACCACGACAATAGGAAATATATTTAAGCCCAACATGTGATGTCCACAGAATGAAATTCACTTTATCAGAATTGAGAGAGTGAACATCAGTACAGTGGTGCCAGAGTCAAAGTAGCAGGCAGAGATAACTAAAGATATATAGGGATATGCAATGGAAATGAGTGAAATAAATGATTTAACTGCACAAGAGTAGTGTGACCTTGTGTAACCTCATGAGTGGCGTAAGCCACAAGTGAGGTGTCTAAGGTCAAACTACTGTAGTGCAGAGAAATCATTTATTCCATGAGCTATGCATTGAATATTCCATTTATGCAATAGGAAAGACGTTTTTTTAATGCTATTTTATTTATTTTAGTAAAGTTTGAGTTTTATTTTTTATAAAATTAGTGGACTATTTTGTGTATTCCTGCTCGAGATTGGGCTGGTTTCTACAGTCCCTAGCATGGTTGCTGTGCAGCTGACATCCTGATGTTAAATGCAAGGTTTTTGTGGGCTGTTTTTTGTATATGGGAGAGCTGGAGGGTTTCACCAAGCTGATTTGACAGAAAACCTGCCTACCAACTTTACAGCGATGGCACAAATGTCAACTGGGATTGTGGTCTGCATTGTGCCATTGGGAACACAAGTGTGTTTTCTGTGGGGGGGGGCTGCACCACCCACACCTACCAGATTTTACTATAATCACCTCCACAGTGGAGGTGTTTTCAGGGAAGGGGTGCAAGACCCACAGAAGCTGTCCCACCACTGTAGCACAACCATCACAGTGACCCACAGCAACCTGTCATTATAATATTTTCAATGAAGCAACGGCATACCAGGCCGGACACTTTTGAAAACATGGCAGCTCCATTTGTTGCTTAGTGAGAGACACAGCCACTATGCTAATATTGATTTTTTTCAGCTTTTCTTTGTTTCTTTTCTTTTTTTTTGTTGGCTTTTCTCTGCTACTTTTCTTTGTTTGTCTTGTTAGGAAATCATTTATCTGGTTGCTTCTGCTTTTTTTTCATCTTTTTTAATGGGAGTGAGTGTTGGTCAGGGAACTAGCAAGTGGGACCGAGATTATGCAGCACTAGTTGAAATATGTAGCCTGGTAAGAAAAAGGAAGTTTTTTTTCTTTCATGCAGTCCTATGGTTTGGAAGAAGAAAGAAAGAGCCTGCTTGTTCTTTTTTAAACAACTGAGTATATTTAATGGCAGGTGGTCAGGCAGCCTTGGAGATAGCTAATGAGCATATGTGATGGTAGGCAGATTGACGGCTGTTAAAACAATGAGATGTGAGAGACCTGAGGGACCGGAGTCACTTGGAAGGGCTTCCTTTCTTATGGTAGTTGTGCCCTGCTATATCATGCATGTGGAGGTGCTTTGGAGCTTTTTTTTAATGCAAGAAGATTGTCAGGTGACTGTGAACAGACTGTCAGGTGATCGGGAGATGTGTAGAGAGGCTGTTTGATGTGGTAATGTGATGATGGGGGATAGAAAGAATCAGAACAAAGGAAAAATAAAGTGAAGAGACTGGAACTTTGCAGAATGTGCAGTCTGTGTGTGCAAGAAAATGACAGGCTGCAGGTTTTGGAGGGTCTTTTGTGTGGCATGGTGGGTGGACTGTACAAAATGAAACTGCTTCCTGAAATGATTCAGAAAATGAAAAGATAGTGATCTAGTTCCAGTGGGGGAGATGATTGATGGCAGGGTGTTAAATAAATGGTGGTTGATTGACTTGAGGGTGTTATATAAATGGTGGTTCTGAGATTTATTTAACACCAGTGAGAATAAATGGATTTATTGAGCTGCTTTTGTGTTCATGCCTATTGCATAAATCAAGATACAGCACAATAAAATACAATTGAAATTAATGGGATTTTGCTATGATATATTTAGCTATGCCACTCCATTTATTAGCTACTTATTCATCTACTTGATTGATGGTGAATAGATAGGTCTTTGTGCATCATTGCACCTATTTTCAAGGATGACCCAAAGCAGTATGCCACAAATATAAAAGAGAAATACAGTACAATAACAAAATCATACATAGCATAACAAATAAACGTAAAATCAATATCAGCATGTGCAAACATTCAAATCTATATTTGCTGCTACTGTATCTCCTGGGAAAGCTCTAGATATATGGGGATATGACATAGCCTGACTTAAGGTATCATTTGTAGCTTCATGAAAGGGTATTGGTTTGTTATATCTCATGAGCAGTGAAGCCAGAAGTGAGACAGTAATAGAAAAATAGCCACAAACAAAGGTCATATTATAAAAAGAATAATAGATAAGTGAGTGTGTATTACAACGGAGTAATACCATTGAGAGGTTCCCTGGCCCCAGAACCTTGAGATGGTATTATTCCCTTGTGATATACACTCAGCTATTTGTCATTTTTTGTAATATATAGATATACCATTTTAAAATGGCACTGAAATATACAACAAATTTCCTGTGATGCCAGCATCAGTTGTGGGCCTGGATCAGTGGAGCAGTGGCAATGAGAACGATTGTCTGGGTGGAGTCAGGAGGAGTATTAAGGACCTACCAGGAGGAGTATTAAGGACCTACCTCTAGGACTACACACATAAACCTCTACCAGAAGCCTCCTCTTCCGTTTCTTCAGTTGGGGTTGTGGCAGTTTGTGGCAGTGGTATTGGTAAGCTAAACTGAAGGCAGGATCAACCAGATAGTACTTTCACTGAAAAAAAAACACAGCAAAGCTGCCAAGGGAAGAAGTTACTCTCACTAAGTGAGAGACAGCTGCCATGTTTAGAAAACTGTTCTGCCCTCCCACACAGCAAACGTGACCAATCATAATGCAGAGTTCAGAAATTAACCGGTCGCATGTCTAGCAGCCGCAGTTGGCACCATGGCAACTAGCTGTGCAGTGTGAGGGAGTCCTGTGGTTGCACAGTTCTAGTTCTTTGATAATACTATCGTTCAGAGCTCCAAGCGATAGTATTATGGGTTCTGAACGATAGTATTATCACTGAGGAATGATAGTATTATTAGTTTTAAGTAGTGCTTTTACAGGAAATGTTTTGTAGCCTTTATGGATTTCTAAATGATTTTGTGTTCCCCTGTATGATATTAAATTAGATTTATTTAAAAGATGTTTAGGTGGTTTGAGGTTAGAAATGGTAAAAAGTGCAAAAGGAATAAAAGGGACAAAAGTACAAAATATAAACCAAATCCTACAACAAGGTCTAATAATACAGTCAAAATACTGTATAACAACTTAAATGTATGCCCCTTATATTTAACGCTCAGAGCATACCCAACATATTCCCATCATTTTATTTTCACTGTTGGGACACTAGTGGGACACTAGTGCTGCTCTTGTATAGTGATTCCCCTAATATTCACTGTCTTTATTTGCACACTGATACGACGCCAGCAAAAATAGCAAAATTAAAAAGGCACTGAATATTTCCTGTTTTAACAGTAAATGGCATCTCACATATGAGAATACATACCTGAACATGCTCAGTGTAGTCAAAATGAATAAAATACATTTCTGAGCATGCTCGGTGACCAACTTTATTTCTTTTGCTCATATTTCCAACAATAGTAGGTTTATCTGGACACATTTAATTTTCACCTATTACATAAATATGGATTATCTCAGGAGGTAGCTTCAAATATGCAAGTTCTCTGGTTTGGAATGGTGATATTGCACAGTGGCAATAATAACAACATTGTATACCTCATGGGATAATCAGTGTGTACCATGGGAGTTCCTACTTTCTTCATGTGTGTTTTTTGCAGATGAAAAACATGCTGTGTTATGCAAATTAATCAACTGTTTACAGATTTTCTTTATTTTCCACTTTATCAATGATAAGCTGAGTCATTTACTTTTATCTTTAAAGTGACAGCACAACTGTTGATGTGCTGCTTGCAGGGAACCAGTTCATGTAAAAAGCATGGGTTGTGGTGGTTACTATGCAAATAAAAGAGCTACAGTGCAAATAATGTGTTATTTGCAGAGTAGATATGTCTCCAGTGAATAACAACTTTTATCTTCCGAATGTATTTGCACTCCCATGGTATACATCCATATATACTGTATCACAGGAAATCCCATTGAAATGAATAGCAATTTCACATGGTATCTAGATAGCTCTAGATATACTAAGCAAAGCTCTGGCCACCATGGTAGGATGGCATGTAATCTGGGTTACAAATTGGTTGGCAGAGAAGCCTATTTGATTTATTCTGTGGGAGCCCATAACTGGCCAGGGCTAAATGGGCAATTTTAGATTGACACTTTTCTTTGAATCAGACATGTGGATGTTAGTGAGTCTGAGATATATCTATATATCTATATTATAGGGGCACAGTCATGCCCGTATACAGTAGTTAGGGTTGAGTGGCATGTTTAATGTTAAACCTCAATGTTTGCACTTTCATAACTTTGCAACTGATCAATGGATTTGCACAATATTTGGCATGAGCTATCCTGTCGCATTGATCGATTGACATGGCAAGTTTTGTTCCAGTTGAATTTGCAGATCCTGAGATCCTGATAGTGCAAATACCTTAAAAGTTGGCACTTTTAGCAGTTTTTTCCTCATCACCTTACACCCAGATGGTGTGGAATTCTGGTGTGAATTTTTTATGGTAGAAACAGTTTGGGTCACAGAACTGCCTTGCTTTTGTTTGGTGAAAAAACTATTAATCTGATGCAAAGTTATTTAATTTTAAAAATCACATTATTTCCAATGGTAAGATCACTCTCCGGGGTAGAGGTATGAAGTTCAATAAAGCATTTGGCCTCATGAAAAAGGAATCTTTTTCATGAGGGGCCGATCTTTTTCACCAGAAAAAAATTCCTTTTTCATGAGCTTCCATCTTGTTTTCCATTTTAAAAATATATATATATTGAGAACCCATGACAATGAGGTGCTGTAGGGACACAAAGAAATGGATCGTGTTCATTGGAATGCTGTTAGTTGGATTATGCAGTTGTCTGGTACCAAAATGATCCTGGAATTTTGTTTTGTCCATTTTAAATCCTTTTTTGTTACTCACTAAGATCCTTTTTCATGAATCTTTTTTTGTTCAAATGAAAAAGAATCACGAGTCACTAAAAAGGATTTGGGACACACAGAACAAAGCCTTTTTGCAGCCTTTCCCCATTATTTATTTCTGTAGTGTAGTGGTCCCTCCCCCCTAACCAGTCACTGATCCAGTATTAAATATTAGTTTTCCACAGTGTAGTGGTCCCTCTCCACTCCCCGGCAATGATTTCTCATGATATAATAGTTTTGAATAGTGTAGCGGTCCCTCCCCCCACTGATCCATATGCAAGATTAGTTTTCCATAGTGTAGTGGTCCCTCCCCCCTCCCTGGTCATCGATCCCCTATGAAATAGTTTTCCATAGTGTATTGGTCCCTTCCTCCACCCTCTGATTACCATTCTCCATTTCTGTGGTGTCTAGTGGCACCCCCCACCCACTGATCACCTTTCTGGCTTTCCCTGGTGTCTAGTGGCATGCCTCCACCTGCCTATCACCACCTCCATTTGCATTTGTGAAATTCCCTGGTGTCTAGTGGCACCCTCCCCCCCACTCTCCCATTGAATAAAAAAGCTGAAATAAAGAAAACAGTCCCTCTATGTTTTTTAAGCTGTAAAAATAAATGGTCCCTTGCTGATCAGCCCCCTCCACCTCCACCTCCCACTCAGCACCCACCACCCCACATCCCCATGCACCCTCACTCACCTAAACATGTTGCAGGTTCAAGACCCACTCTCCAATGGAAGACATGTCTTGCTGCTGGAACTGGTGATTGCAATATGAGGAACTAAGGTAAATGCTGTTCAATGTATTTCATTGGGGGTTTCAACTTTTATGCATAACTTAGCCATTTTTTGAGATTTTGACCCAAAATTTTCAACATGGTCTTTTGGGGACCCACCTCATGAACAACATAAGTGTCATTATGCAATTCCTGCCTGAAAGGTAATTTCACAGTTGGTTGGCAAAATCACCTTTTGGGCATGATTTGACAATTTTCCTTACCTTGTTCATGAGGTGGGGTCATAAGAAGGCTATGTTGAAATTTTGAGGTCAAAATAATTAAAAATGGCAAAGTTATGACCATTCATTCCAATTTCGCTAAGCAGGATCGTAACTTTGGAAATTTTAAATATTATGACCCTAGATTTTCAAAATAGTTTTCTTAGTACCCCACCTCATGTATGTGACAGCTGTCATTTTTCAAATCCTGGCCAAAATATGTTTTTGCACCTGTGGCGAGGAATGTCATTGCAGTTGCTCAGAATTACATTTTGGTGGGGATTTGAAAATTTTCTGTAGCAGGTACATGAGGCGGGGTTAAAGAAGGCTATGCTGACAATTTGGTCACTGTTGTCCTATAAATGGAAGTGCTTGGGCCCCTGTTCTTCCACAGCTGCATACATATACGCATCTACGGATGGATGGGAGTGCATGGCCTGGAGGGCCCTGTGCTCCCACTGGCAAATAAGGATACGATTTTAATATCTCAAAACGTATGGAAATAAATTGCAAAAAACTTTGTTAATGATCTAGTTAGGGTTAAAGCCACACAGGTAGAGAAAAGTGTCATTAAGGTTTCCAACCCTAATACCCCACCCCCACCCTACACACACAAACAGGCATCATACTAGGAATAATAAGGTGCAAAAGGCCTACAGACCCATAAAGCCCCTAAATTTACATATGGCTTGAGGTACTTGAGAGTGACAACAAGTACTTATCAAGCTTATTTTTAAATCCATTTTTATTAGTACTAATAACTATATTAAGAGGTAAATTGTTCCAAGGTTTCACCACTCTTTGTGAAAAATAGGATGCCCCTTTCTGCATACTAAATAGGATGCCCCTTTCTGCATTCTAAATTTATGTCTCCCTAATTGAAGTGGATGACCACTAGTATTAACATTAAGTTGCTTAAAATCTAATCCACATCCAATTTTAGTTAGTTGACATCATTGATAATATCCCAAGTAAATAACAGATCATCCCTAAGACACCTCTGTTCTAAGGAAATTAAATTAAGTTTCTGAAGACTACTTTCATAAGAGAGGGATTTATCAGAAAAAGAGGACTAGTAATTCTTCTTTGTACCCTCTAAATCCTATTAACATCTTTACGCAAATAGGGGGACCAAAGTTGTGACACATAGTCCAAGTGAGGATGAACATAAGTACAAAAAAGAGGAAAAAGGACTTTGGGATTCCTAGATACAATATTAAGCTTGACTTGACCACCAGATTTTATTGGCTTAATTTATACTATTAGTAATTTGTAAATCAGTGGTGCCTTGGAGTCATCAGCCCTAACACTCACTCCATTCTCCTACAGTATACTGTACCCATCTCAGCTTATTTTCTTATGGAATGGGGTGAGTGTTAGGACTGATGACCCCAAAGCACCCCCCCAACATCTGTTTGTGTGTGCAGGATGGGGGTGGGGTGTTAGGAATGGAAACCCTAATGCCACATTTCCCCACTTTTGTGGCTTAACCCTAACTAGAGCATTAACAAAGTGTTTTGCAACATATCTATATCCATATATATTATACTATATATATACATATATATATATATATATATATATATATATATATATATATATATATATATAAGGGTGCAATATCACCCTTATTGTTAGGGTTAGTACAGCCTTTCAATGTTAAATCTCAATTTTTGTACCTTAAGAACTTTGTCACTTTTCAACCAAATAACCCCAACATTGGAATGTGCTGTCATGATGCCAAGGTCATAAGATGTGGAAAGTTTCATGGTGGCAGCTTTTACAGTTTTGGAGATATTAAGTGGTCAAAAATGCAGAAAGGAACTTTTTTTCTATAGGATAACATGCTCTCATGTACAGCACACATAATTAAATTTGCCTCTGATGTTTACAGGGATGATGGGGAGTGTTCCAAAGGTGTGCCTTTAGATGGTTTGGTGATAAAATATTTTACCATTTTTGAATTATAATTTTTTTTTGTGATAGATGCAAGACAGGCTGCTCGAACAGTAAATAACATTTACCGTTCGAACAATAAAGTGTGAATGGTAAATGTCATTTACCATTCGCAATTTACTGTTCGAACGGTAAATGCTCTAATGGTAAATGCTGTTTTCAGGTTCCATTGATAGAATGTACAGCCACCATTAAAGATCAATGGCAAATGTGTGGTGTTGCCCAATGTGGAAAACATGCAGACAGATTTAATTATCACAGAGGTAATAGTGCTGCTGGTGGGGGTGGGAGAAGTAGGAAGTCAAACATATGAACGGTTCAGTAGTTTGGCACCAACTGGGACATAAAAACTAGGAGCTAAAATAAAAAACTACAACTCCCATCACTATGTCACTTCATGCCCCAACCCCTCTACCACCAGGCAACAGCCCCTGCTCATTATTGGGGCAAACAGACCCCAGAATTGGATTCCTCAGCCCTGATTAGGTAAACACCAAGCGTGTACATAACAATTACTTGATTTTCCCCTTTTATGTCTCCTAAGGGGAAGGGGGCTGAGTAATTGTACTACTAATTATTTCAATCTCTGCCGACAGCTGGTTGCCTAATCTCGGTGTTGGCAGTAGCACCCCCTGACAGTGTGGGACACTGGGTAGTCCACTCCCAGTGTCCCCAGTTGTGTAGATACCTGATTTTATTGTGGAACACTGGCTAGCCCACTCTCAGTGTTCCCAGTATGTCCCCCTCAGCAGTGTTGCTGCTGTACCCCCATTATGCTTGTCAACAGCGGGGTGCCCAATTCCCATATTGGCAGTAGTGCCCCGTCCCCTTGACAGTGTGGGATACTGGGTAGTTAACTTCCAGTGTCCCTAAATGTATAATGTCCCTTTCAAAACAAAAACAGTCCCCGACATCTTTTTTTTATTAAACCTGTAAAAAGAAAATGGTCCCTCATCATCTCCTCCCCATCCCCCTCCCTTTATGCAGCCACCTCCCTGCACCCCCCTTACCCCGTTCTTACCCCCGGAGGTTGGCAGCTGTGGTCTTCTCTGGACTGGGACACATCTGCACTCTTCAAAGACAAACTGCAAACTGAAGGAATCAAGGTAATCCGTATAATGGCTGTTAAAAAAGTGTTCAACTTATGTTGATATCTCAGCCATTTTTAGGAATTTTCACCTTAAATTTTTAACATGGGGTTCTTCAGATCCCACCTCATGAGCACTGTCACTGTCATCTCATTAACTGGTCCTGAAAGGTGATTTAAAGGCGGCTGTGTGGAATCATCGTTAGGGACTGATAAAATGACAGTGCCAGTGTTCATGAGTTGGGGTCCCAAGAACCCCATGTTGAAAATTTGTTGTCAAAAGTCTTAAAAATGACTACATTACAAGTGTGTGTTGTGCTGTTTTTATGCACACTCATAACTTCTCCAATTTTTAATATTTTCACTCCAGAATTTCAACATTGCCATTTTTTCACACCTCCTCATGAACACTACAGTGGTCATTTTTCACATCCTGCCCAAAATGTGTTTTCACATCTGTGGTGCAGAATGGCATGGTCACTGTGCAAAATCAACTTTCAGGACAGATTAATGAAATCACAGTGCCAGTGTTCATGAGGGGAGGTCTCAAAAGCCCATGTTTAAAATTTGGTGAAATAATTCAAACAATGACTGTGTTCGGTGTGCATTGCGCATATTCTATGTACGCGTGTAACTTCGACAATTTTTCATATTTTTACTCCAGATTTTCAATATTGCCATTTTTCACACCTCCTAATGAACAGTATATAGCTGTCATTTTTCACATCCTGACCAAAACATGTTTTCACACCTGTTATGCAGAATGGCGCGGCCGCTTTGCGAAATCAATTTTCGGGACAGATTAATGAAATGACAGTGCCAGTATTCATAATGTGGGGTTCCCAAAAGGCCATACTGAACATTTGGTGCAAAAATCCTGAAAATGCCCAAGTTACGTGTGCCTGTTGAATTTATTCTACGCACGCAGATACTATTACACTGTCTCAAAAAGAAGGACAATTAATTGCAAAAATCTATGTTAATGCATCAGTTACAGTTTTTAGTAAAGCATTAAAAGCTTGGAAATTCAACATTACAGTTACCAACCTTACCACCCATCCCCACCTCCCACCCTCCACACACCAACAGGCATCGGAGTGTGCCTTGGGGTTGTTGGGCCTAACTCTCATCCCATTCTCCTGTACTGTATCTTCTCATCTTGTTTACACATGGAATGGGGTGAGAGTTAGGCCCAATGACTCAAGCACACCCCAACACCTGTTGGTGTGTGGAAGAAATAAGATGACTCAAGTTGATAACACTAATATCCAAATTTCAAGCTTTTGGTGCTTTAATAAAAACCCTAGCTGATTTTCCAAGCTTTTGGTGCTTTAATAAAAACCCTAACTGATACATTAATGTAGTTTTCAACTATCACTTCTTTGTTAAAACCAACATTTTGCACTTTAATAACTTTGCAACAGTATGACTGATGTGCACAAAATATTTCATGTGCCATCAGGTACCATAGATCTTTTGATGTGGCAAGTTTTGTTCTGGTCAGATGTGTGGTTGAGAATATGCATAGTGTCAAAAAATGTGAAAATTACCATTTAAGTGTAAATCCTTTGTCATGCCGTTTCTCCAAAACAGCTTGAGGGTCTGGTCTGAAATTGTTAGGGTGTATGGGGTCTGGGTCGCAGATGTGCCTTTTGAAGCTTTGGTGAAAAAATATTAATCTGTTCAAAAGTTATTAAACTTTTAAGTTTCCCATTGTAGCCTATGGGAAAAATTGTATATGCCATGCGAAAGCAGCTTCTGCTTTCGAGAAAGCACTTTTTGCTGTCGCAAATGGATCAGTAGTGTTGTGCTGCTGCCATCTTGTTTTCAGTTAGTGACAGGGAAAAAACAGATCAATTCAAAAAATACTGCCCCTTGGTAAACACCAACAGTTGTGTTTACCTAACCAGGACCGAAGAACATGATCCTGTGGTTAGTTTCTTAAAATAATTTCAGGAAATATGTTTATTTAAGTCGTCCATTGGTAGTGTCACAAATTTGAGACACTATTTTTGTGAAACTGTTGCAAACTGTGGCACAGTTTCACAAAACTGAGTATGTGATGCCACAAATTGAGACCCTGTTTGGCGAAAGCTTTAGCAAAATTTGAGAAAGCTGTTGCAATTTGAGGCACTACTTTTCCAGAAATACATGTTTCTTTGCCATTCCATAGGAAACAAAAAGTCTGCACTTATGGACTGAAATTTTCAGGGTACAGAGGGCTTGACCCACAGATGTCCCTTTTGATGCTCTGCTGAAAAAAATTATATAGGTTCCATAGTTACAACATTCGGATGTTTTGAAATGTCCCATAGCATAACACTGTGGAGTTCATGGTACCTTTTAGGGCTATACCTCAAAAAAGCTTTGAGTAACAGATTTTTCGTGAAATGCAGCTCAGTGTACTAAGCAGTTATGCATGTTTCCAGGCCTTGATTAGAACTGTGGTGGAAATTTTTATCAGTGTCCCAGTAGTGACTATGACACTGTGCCATTGGCAGCAGACAGGTTAATTGCAATGTCTGAACACTTATTTTATTTATTTATTTATTTATTTATTTATTTAAGAGATTTACCAGATAAGCATACTGAGTGGGGACTGCTCATTTCCAGATGTGACCTGAGGGGTTACATACAATACAAATAGGAACAAAAACAATGATGCTACAACAGGTTCAGAGTAGATATGTATAGAGTGATTACAACAGGTCCAGAATAGTTACAGGCTGGACTATACATTAGTTAGTGATATACAGTTTAGACCTAAAGACCAGAGTGCAGAGTTGCTATGTCATAGTTAGGGCCTATGAACGTAGGGCATAACAGACAGTGACAGTAGGTATACAACAATTATAGTAAGTTACTGGTTATGGTGGGCCCTGTGTTCACACAAATGGATAATATTATGGAGCGACAGGAGCACAGGGCCCAGAGGGCTCAGAGGGCCCTGCACTCCCACAAGAAGATGAGGGTTAATTACAATGTGTCTACACTTATGGAGAGATGGGAGTGCAGGGTCTGGAGGGCCCTGTGCTCCCACATACGAATACTATTATGTAGTGATGGGAGATGAAGGTTAATTACAATGTCTCTACACTTATGGATAGATGGGCCCTGTGCTCCCACATATGCATACCGAGGCCCCTGCACTTACACATAAAAATCAGGGACAATTATTACATGCATGCATGGGAGCCAGAACACACTATGGACTGATGGAAGTACAGGGCCCAGAGGGCCCTACGCTCCCACAACCAAATAAGGTTAAGATTACACTTTCTCAAAAGGCAAGGAAATTCATTGCAAAAAAACTTTGTTAATGCATCAGTTATGGTTCATATTAATGTGACAAAAGTACAGAAATGTGGTGTTAGGGTTCCCAACCCTAACACCCCACCCCCACCCTCCACACACCAACAAGCATCAGTGGTGTTTCTTGGGGTCATCAACCCTAATGCTCATCCTATTCTCCTATGTAGTACTGTCTCTGCTTCCTTACTTATGGAATGGGGTGAGCATTAGGACCGATGACCCAAAGACACCCCAATGCTTGTTGGTGTGTGGAGGCTGAGGGTGGGGTGGGGTGGTATGGTTGGTTTGGGTGAGGTGTTAGGGTTAGAAACCCTAACACCACATTTCCATATTTTTATTGCATTAATATGAGCCCTAACTGATGCATTAATGAAGTTTTTTGCAATATCTACACATATTGCTGAGTATATTATCTTTAGATACATGTTGGCTCTAGAAGTCAAGTTAGAGCTGTGAGAGTGTTCCCAAAGCTGCAGTAAGCTACCTCCCCCCATGCTGTACTGTGTATTTGGGATCAACTTGGAGTGTCCTCATGCATGAGGGCCACCAGTGGGAACACTACCTGTCTGTGAAGTAGAGCTGAGCATTTAGTGTGGTAGTCCTCATGCGCCAGGGGCTACAGAAGAGCTTGCAGTTGAAGGTCTTGAGTTGTTCTCCAGTGAGAACTGTGAGCTGGGACATTATTCTTTTGCACCTTGGTTTCTTATTCCTTTTGGAAGTATTTTTTACCATTAAACTACTATCTGAGTTGGCAAGCATTTATTTTCTATGAAATACAAAATCACACATGCCCCCACAATGCAAAGCATCATGGGCTGCATATGCCAATCACCACAGAATATTATGCTGGTTCAACTTTAAGCAGAAATGCACGGTGCCGAAAGGCCTCTCACACAGTTTGCAAAGGGTGCCAACAGGAGACATAAACACGTGTTTCGTCCTACCAGAACTCATCAGTATGCCTTGTCTGTTTGACACCCCAATGGAATGAACCAGCTATCCTAAGATGGTTTACCTGGGTTATGTTGTGGTGAATCCAATTAAAACAAAAAAAAACAATTTAAAAGACAAAGAACCTCTGTGTGCAAGCACTGAGGCAATGGTTACCCCAAAGGGCATTTGGCTGGGAAGCCAAGTTTCAAAGAAATACAAAATCACACATGCCCCCATGATGCAAAGCATCATGGGCTGCATGTGTCATTCACCACAGAATATCATGCTGGTTCAAGTTTAAGCAGAAATGCATGGTGCCGAAATGCCTCTCACACAGTTTGCAAAGGGTAGGTTCTTTATTCTTTCTTTTCTATGCAATTAATCTGGCTAGTCCATATTTTATCCATTCTATTAAAAATGGCCTTGTAGTCTGGCTTATGTACTGCCATGTTGCTCAGTGATTTATCTTTATACAGATCTGCCCAACTGGCTGGTGAATATTGGACTTTTTATGTTTACTTGCAAAGAATGCAAGCATTTTGGTATTAGTCTGAGCTATGAGAGGGTTTGGAGGGTTTGCCCCTCCTCCCCCATCACAGCTCCAAAATATTGAGTCTTCTCCATAATGCCACCCACTATTCAGCTTTCTCCTCCTTCTCCCTTTGAAGTCCTTGCCCAATCACAATGCTGGAAAATGTAAGGTAGAGTGTTTTCTTTTGCAGCTCTGAATTCCTGCTTGAAATCTTACTCCTGCATTTCATTTCACATATGCTACTGTGTACTACTTTCATCTGTGCTACTGTTTAGAACTTTGTTTCTCAGGGAATGGCAGAGGTGTTGCAAAACCCATATCATTTGCATATACCCATGATGCAGTGCTTGCAGCTCATGGAATGAATGTCTTGCCATACAGTATGTGGTCAAATGCAAGTAAAAACAGATGTTCTAACAAGTTCAACATTCACTGATCACTTTAGGCAAAGAGCTGTGTTACTCTGTTTACCTGTGGTTTGAACACTAAATGGGCTTGAAAAATACTGTATGCTGACTGGCCAAGAGCCCTGTCCAGGCATACATTTATTTTTTAACAATGCCCACTGTAAAACAAGTGCCAATTGGCAATGCCACCTTACTGAACCCATATCACTGTACCACTTTCAATTTTAAAAGGACCTTGAAACCATTTTCACCTTCATTTAGTGAGTGAACCCTTCCCCTGCCCCACTTAGCTACCACTGTCACCAGTACCCTAACTGCTCTGCTTCCTACAGAAGTTCATTTTCCATGTAAAAGAAATATGTACATCTTTTTTTATTTGTTTGTTTGTTTTTTGAACTTATTTAAATGGCCAGCATAAATGCAGCCATTCCTTGCAGCACTCGTCTTGCATTATTCTTCAGTTCCTGATGGCTGTTTTATTTGGTCAGAAACAACAAAAAATAAAAACAAAACAATATTATTTAAAAAAAAGTAACCTGCTTCTTCCTTTGCCCAACTGCACACAGCTGCCCTGCCTGATCCCAGTTCAATGGCATGCAGCCACCCTGCCTAGTCCTGGAATAATCACACACAGCCACCCTGCTGATCCTGGTACAGTCCTTGGAGCATGGAGGTAACGGAGTGAGGGGAGTTTCATTCGGATTAAACAGAGCTTCCTTTCACAAAACAAGCAGGGGGAGATGCTGTAGACAAAATTCTGCTAACACTGAGATAACTGTTAAAAAAATGGTTGTCAAACAGTGCAGTGCCCTCTACTGGCAGGTATGCCAGTCGAAGGACTATTTTACAAAAAAATTACTTAAATTTGATTTTTACTAATGTTTTTATTTTTTAAAATCCTGTATAAAAGTCACATGTGGTCCATTTTCTAAGTACAATCATACCCTCCAGGAAAGGGTGATATGGGCAATACCAGATCTTACAGGGGCTATATGACCCACCACCTGCAGCATTGGGCCTCATTACACACCCTGTGCAATCCAGTATAGCCCAATACTACCCACCCTGTTGAGTGTTATTGTTTACTTAATGCATTTTGATCATTGCAACATAAACAGGCCTCAATATATAACTCCCAGAATACAGTAAATATGTTTGTTTCTACAACATGTGAATACATTGATATCAGTCTGAACTGTGAGATGGCTTTTGGGGTGTACCCCATCATCACCTATCCTGTCTCCTAAATACTGAATTTTCTCCCTAATTCCACCTACTCTCTGATTTTCTCCTTGAAGTTCTTGCCCAGTCACAAGGCCAAAAATGCTAGATAGAGGACTTTCTTGTGTAACTCCTATTTCCTGTTTGCAATTTTACCTCTGGTTTTCATTCCACATAAGCTACTGCTTACTAGTTTTATATGTGCTGCTGTTTAGCACTTTTTTTCTCGGGGAATGGCAGAGATGTTATACAACCCATATAATTTGCATACCCATGATGCAGTGCCTGCAACTCATAAAATTAATTTATTCTCATACATGCTTAAAAGTAAGTAAAACAGATGAACTAACATGTTCCTACACTCATAGCTAATTTAAGGTGAAGAGCTGTGTTACTCTGCTTACCTGTGTTTTGAAAACTAAAATTAAAGCATTTTGGACATTACAACATAAATAAACAAGTCTCAGAACATATACTCCATAAAACAAGTAAATATGTTTACTGGTAAAGCATGTGAATAAATTGATATGAGTTTGAACTGGAAGGGGGCTTTTGGGGCTGTGCCCTTTCTCCATCTGTCATATCATCAGAATACTGAATTTCCTTCCTATTCTGCTTAGCCTCTGCCATTCTTCTTCTTTTACTGTTTGATGTCCTTGCCCGTACACAAGTCACAATCTAAGAAAATAACAATGTTATGTGTGAACCTCTTCTCAGTCATGACAATCATCGCTGTTATAACTCATATTATTAATTTGTTAATTTTAACTGCTGCACTAACTATTCCCAATAACTACGCAGCAAATGCAGGCAAGCAAACATTTGGCATTGGCCAATGCTTGTTATTCCATTGGCATAATCTGATTTTTGAGACATGCTTTTGTTTATTCCTTTGGGGGGGGTGAATGAAGAATGTGTGCTCTGTTTCAACATTTCCCTTGTGGCTAGACTTACTTTGTTTAACTCTTTCTAGTTTTATAAATTGCATCTGACTTATCTGTGTGTTTTAAAGCATTTGGATGTACATGTGCATGGAGCTAGTTAAAGTTTTTGTTTTGGAAGTGTATGCGAGTTTTGTGTATGTAGTGTGGGGGTGTTTAAGCAAAGAAAGTGACGGGATTTAATCAGTCATTCTTATTGGAAGGGCCAGAATGGGTTGTTGGGGAAATTTGGGGGTGTTTAGGAGTTTTGCATGGCCAAGTGTGGTTGATGAGATGTTTTAAAGGACAACTAAACAAGCTTTTTACACATTTTGTTTTAAATGACTCCATAGGCTTACAAAGGAGAAGCAGCTGTTCACATTTATATTGAAACTGCATGCATTAAATTAGGAGAAATGCAGTTTCATAGCATTCAAAAATTTTAAACACAGCCACTTCTGTATCAAAAATCATGTTCTGAGAATCCCAAAATGGCTGCCTTGATGATATCAATGAAGTGAGAGATGCCAGCTGTGTAGATGCATTCTGGCTTCACTAACTGTATTCAAATGTGAATAACTTTAAAATGAAAAATGTTAGCAAGATACATTGAGCATGAAAGTTGTTCAGCACAAACATATCTACAAAATGAGTGGTGGTTCATTTACAGATACCTTTTAGTTTTTTTTTTTAATTAGCAAAAAAAGCAGCAGAAAATTCATTTTTTGTCACTTTGGCAACAAACAGATGTAAATAACTTTAAAACAAAAAATGATAGCATGGTACTGTGAGCACGACATTTGTTCAGCACAGACATATCTACAAAATGAGTGGTGTTTCATTTATAGATACTTTTTAGTTTTTTTATAATAAGAAAAAAACAGCAGAAAATTCAATTTTATTTCCCCTTGGCAACACAGAAATGTAAATAACTTTAAAACAAAAATGATATCATGGCACTGTGAGAACGAAAGATGTTCAGCACAAACATATCTACAAAATGAGGGGTGTTTAATTTATGCACATCTTTTAGTTTAGTTTTTATAATTAGCAAAAAAAGCAGCAGAAAATTCAATTTTTTGTCACTTTTTCAGCAAACAAATGCAAATAGCTTTAAAACAAAAAATGATAGCATGGCACAGTGAGAAAGAAAGTTGTTCAGCATAAACATATCTATGAAATGAGGGATGTTTCATTTATATATTCCTTTTCTTTTTTTATGATTAGCAAAAACCAGCAGAAAATGTAATTTTCTTTTTCAACACACAAATGCAAATAACTTTAAAACAAAAAATGACAGCATGGTATTGTGAGCACAAAAGTTCAGCACAAACATATCTACGAATTGAGTGGTTTTTAATTTATTTATACCTTTTAGCTTTTTTTTATAATTAGCAAAAAACCAGCAGAAAATGTAATTTTCTTTTTCACCTTTTCAACAAACAAATGCAAATAACGTAAAAACAAAAAATGATAGCATGGTACTGTGAGCACAAAGGTTGTTCAGCACCAAAATATCTGCCACATGAGTGGTGTTTCATTCATATATACATTTTAGATTTGTTATAATCAGCAAATATGCAGGAAAATCTTTTTTTTTTCACTTTTTTGGAGGTATGGCTTAAATGGAATATGTTACCTCCATACTGGAAATATTGTTGAAAAGCTGGCCCATTAAGCACCGCCTCCCCCCATTCAGAAGGCAGAAGGTGGGAGCTATCTGAAAAGCAAATTGCAGTTTGGTTAATTGGGAAAGGAATGAGAAAATATTAACAGTATTTCCAGTAGGGAGGTACAGTAGCATATTCCATTTATGCCATACCACCAAAAAAGGGAAACATTGATTTTATTGCCTTTTTTTTTGCTGATGTGAAAATGTGAAAAAGAAACTTGAACGTTCTGCTAATTTTTGCCAATTATAAAATACTAAAAGATATATATAAATGAAACACCACTCATTTCGTAGATATGTTTGTGCAGAAAAACTTTCATGCTCACTGTACCATGCTATAATTTTTTATTTTAAAGCTATTTCCATTTGTTTGCTGACAAAGTGACAAAAACTTAATTTTCTGCTGCTTTGTTTGCTAATTATAAAATTACTAAAAGGTACCTATAAATGAAACACCACTGATTTTGTAGATATTTTTGTGATTATCAACTTTTACGCTCACAGTACCATACTATCATTTTTCATTTTAAAGTTATTTGCATTTGTTTGCTGAAAAGATTACAAAAAATTTAATTGTCTTCTGCCTTTTTTGGTAATTCAAAAAAAAATAAAAGGTATCTATAAATGAAACACCACTCATTTTGTAGATATTTTTGTGCTGAATAATGTTCGTGCTCAAAGTACCATGCTGTCATTTTTCATTTTAAAGTTATTCATATTTGAATACAGTTAGTGGAGCTAGAATATATCTGCACAGCTGACATCTCTCACTTCATTGCCATCATAAAGGCAGCCATTTTAGGATTCTCATAGCAGGATTGTAGGGCTGTGGGGGAGCCTACGGCCCTTCTGTCATCAATCAGACTGTTGCTCTGAAAACGGTTGATCTTAGAACTTCCATTTTAGACTTTTGCATGTATTCCTCCACCTCCACAGCTGCAAAATAGTGCACTCCCCCTCTGATTGTTGCTATTCATTGCTCTATGTTAAAGGCATCTGAAGGAAGGGGGGATGCTACTGTATTGTACCTCAGAACTTCTCAGGATATTAACAAAAGAAAAACTTTTTAAACTGCTGTTTCTATCATCTGTCCAGCTCAGTCTAATACAGTTATTCCATTTCTTTCAGCAACCTAGAGGTTAACTTATTATCTTGTGGAATGTCCTCAAAGTGAAAGTAATGCTACAGTTTCAGATTACAGACTTTGCATCTGGAACTGTAAGCTATCCTATTCCTATGGGCAGGACAGCTTGCATGCAAGCACACACACACACACACACTCACGCCCATAAGAAAATAATTGATAATTTGGTAGCTCTTCACAACCCTGTCAGTTCACTGATTCAAGCTCATTTGGAATGGAGTCCCTTCTAAATGTCCTGCATTTCTCAGGGTGGGTTTCTTTTTTGGGTTTGTTGCTTAAAGCAGCAGTATTTGTGTATGTTCCTGATTTGAGGCTGCAAGCAGCATGCACCAACCTCTAATATTTAAACTGTGTCCTTTTAAAGGTGAAAGAATATAAGCATTTAATTGCTTTTTTTTATTATTCTTTGGTAACCAGGTATGGCCCACTAGGAACAGGTGCCTGTTTTCTGGGGCTACCCAGGAGCACTGAGGAGGCTAAGTGACTTGCTCAGAGTAACACAGTATGCAAGTGGAGGTTGTGGAAATAAAACTCAGGTCTGTGTGCTAGTTGTACTGAGCTCCTTACTCTAGCCTCTAGGGCTATATTGACAGCCCCATAGTTGTCTGGTGTATTCCTTGGTTATTACATGAATCTGGAATCTATGTAGTAGACTTTAATGTTTGCTTACCATTTAAAAATGTAATTTAATAAATATATGTTTTTTTTTTTCTTTTGGTAACTAGGTAAGGCCAACTAAGCACAGGTGCTTGTTTCTAGGGACAACACAGGAACACTGGAGAGATTAAGTGACTTAATCAGAGCCACACAGTATGGAATGTTTTATTTTTTTATTTGTTATTGATGATATCAGATAGCATACCTTTGAGTCAAAGACTCCTTTACAAAGGTTTCACGTCACTGAATACAGAGACATCAGGTATAATAACAACAAATGTACACAATAGTTACAAAAATGGTTACAAAAGGGTTACAGGTAACACAGTATAGCAGCTGGTGATACAAAGATGCAGCGAGTTGCAAGCATAGGTACCTAGTACAGACGTTAACAGTTAACAGAATACATGCACTGCAGAACGGTGGCACCAGCCATGCCCTGATGGTTAATTTGTAATCCTAGGCTGGACTGGAGTGTCTACTGTCAAATATAGGCATGCCCTAGGGTGGCAGGACCTGAGACAGTCCATGGTCATGGGGAAGTGGGTAGGGTTAGAGATCAAGGACAGTCACAGACTGAGTCATGAGAGATTAGGTCTCTTAGCTGGGACTTGAACCATCCAGGTTTGGGTTCTGTGAAGAGGGAGTTTGGAAGGGAATTAAGCCAGCTAAGGGCCGGGTACATAAAAGTTCATTGACTCGAGGAGGTCTTGCAGAGAGGTACCCGGAAGTGGGTTGTTGCCGATTGCCGAGTGAGGCGGGTAGACAAGGGTGCCTGGAGTAGGGGGGTGAGAGCAGGTGGGAGTAGTCCTGCTGTAACTTTTTAGCAAAGAGGCAGGTCAGATATTTGAGCCTCCCATAAAAGTTTAGCCAGTTGGTACAGGCGTAAAGGGTGCAGGTATGTGTAAGTCTGGCACAGACATTGGCTAGTCTACAGGCCTTGTTAAGGGCCACTCAAATTTTGTTTAGGTGTGTGTTTTCAGCTGCCCCATAGATGGTGATTCTGTAATCTATGAGTGATAGTTTTGAAGCTGAGACAGCTAGGTGGAGAGCTTCTGCTGGGAGGCAGTGCTTGTACTGGTAAAGTAAGCTGATACGCACATTGACAGCAGTGCTCAGATTGTGGATGTGGTCATGGTAGATGAGCCCAGAGTCTAGGGTGATACCTAAGTATTTGAATGAGGTAACCTGCTCAAGGGGAGAGTTCAGTATGAGCAGGGGTAGCCCTAAGTTCTTGTTTTGGGGTGGGCAAACACCACAGCTTTTTTTTTTGCAGTTTAGGACTAGCCTATGTCGAACTAACCAGGATTCAGCTTCCGTGAATGATTTTTGGAGTGCAGTACGGAGCACTGTGGGATCAGTGTGGGAGCTCTAGAGGACAGCATCATCCACATACAGGAGTAGTTTTCCAGAACAGTCTTGGGCAGGGAGTTGAGGAACAGGGAGAAAAGTAGGGGGCCAAGAATAGAGCCCAGTGGGACCGCAGACCTGACTTGGAGGGGGGGACTGGGTTTGGGCAAGCCTGACTACCTGAGTTCTCTCTGAAATATAGCAGGCAAATCAGTCAGTGGTCCCAGGAGACAGGCCTATTTGAGTGAGGGAATCCAGGAGTAGTGTGTGGTGCACCATAGCAAACGCCTTGGAAACGTCTATGAAAACAGCACCAGCAATGTAGCCTGTGTCAAGAGATGTGTGAAGGGTGTTTGTAAACTCCAAGAGGGTTGTGGTGGTACTGTGGTTGTGGCAAAAGCCATGCTGCTTGGGGCACAGTAGGCTATATTTGGAAAGGTAGTCAGTAAGTTGGGTGGCCACAATTTTCTCCAAGGCTTTGGAGAGGGGAGGCAGGATTGAGATGGGGCAGTAGTTTTCAGGCAGAGTGCAGTCACTGATTTTAAGGATGGGTGTGATGAGAGCTGATTTCCATTTAGAGAGAAACTGGCCCAGTGTTAGGGAGCAGTTCAGAAGGATAGTGAGTGGTAGGAGAACTTTGTTAAAGGTGAGCCTAAGCAGTTTAAGATCTAGTGTGTCACTGCTGAAATGTGATTTGCTGAGGGCCTTGAGAAGAAGGGGGTAGCTTTATGCTGAGATATGGCTTTAAAGCAGAACGGGGGGCAGAGGGGCAGCAAGGGGGTGTTAGGGGGTAAGGAGAAGAAATTGGGTGGAGAACACTACTAAGGTCAGAGAAGGAGGCATTAAATGTATTTGCAATCAGGGCAGGGTCTGTGGTGATAGACCCATTGGCACAGAGTTGGGAGGGGGGTGCAGTGGAGGCTTTGCCACTGAGCTCTTTGAGGGAGTCCCAGAACTTGTGCCCTGAGCCCCATGTGGCAGTGAGCAAGGCTTGGTAATACTCAGCTTTGGCCTTATGAATATTCCCAGTACATTTGTTACACGCTTCTTGGTAGCGCTGCCTGTCAGTGGGTCTACCAGTTTCCAGGGCAGTGTGCCATAGATTGTCACATTCTCACATTTGGTCCAACAGGGCTTGCGACATCCAAGGTGTGTCAACCCCTTTGATGACCTTTTTGCTTAGGGGTGCATACCGGTCTCAAGCAGAGTTGAAGGTGCCAATGAAGTGGTCTACGGCAGAGTGAACATCCAATGTGGTTGCGATGGGGGACCAGTCACTAGCTGAGAGACATTGTCTAAGTGATCAAAGTTTACTGGGTTTGAGGCGGCATTGGAGGATAGATTTGGGGGGGTTCTTACAGTATACGACCAGTGACAAAGCACCAGGGAGTGGTCATTCAGGGCATTGGGTACTACCCTGATCTGGGTTACTTTATGGGGTGCATTGGTGAGCACAAGATCAAGGAGGGTGGCAGAGCCTGTCTTCTGGTTGATTCTAGTGGCAGTGGTCACAAGTTGGGACAGGTTTGGAGATGCTACAGCATCCCTAATGGGTGCCGATGTGTCAACTAGCCAATTTATATTAAAATCCCCAAGGGCAATGATTTCTGCCCTGTCAGGGAGTGTCTGGAGGTGGGCGAGGACAGAGTGGAAGGCACTCTCCTGATTTCGGGGAGGAATGTATACAGAGGAGAGGAATGGGGGGCTCAGTTAGGAGCATGGACGATTTTCAGAGTGAGAGCCTGGGCCCCATTTTCGATGGTTGGAGATGGGAGGGTGAGATATTGTAATGAGTCCTGTACATATAGAACACATCCACCTCCTTTTTTAGAGGTTCTGTTAGCACGGTATACAGTAAACCTGGGGAGTGAGACCCCTGAGTCTGGGGTGTGGTCGTTGAGCCAGGTTTCAACTACCAAGATGACATCAGGGTGACTCTGGGCAACCTAGCCTTGAAATTAGTCAATTTTGTTGAGAAGGCTATATATATTCAGGGAGGCAACTATTAGATCCTTGGGAGCAGTAACCAGGGGGTAGGGTTGGGGGGTCCTGGGTTGGGGTGGACATCTACTGAGAGGAGGAGGAGGAGGAGAAGGAGCAGAAGGATGTGCAAGGATGCCAGTTTTAGTCACTTCTGCACCAGCTTAGGTATGAGAAGGGAGGGGGAAGAGCAATGTATGGTGATGGCTATGGGTAGCTGCCATAGAGAGGGAGAGCAAGGCAGAGTTGCGTCCAATGCCATACCATGGCAGCACCAATAGAGGAACATGTGGGTGGGGGAGCATGGTCCATCGGTGGAGTGAATGAGGTGGTAAACTGGTAGAGGTGGGGGGGGATTAAGGTGAGAAGCCTGATAAGAGGCGGTACTGACTCACCATGTTGGAGGAAATGTGGTGCATCCCCTAGCAAAATGAGGGGGCCTAGGGTTAGCAGTGTAAGCTGCAAGGCAGAGATGGCAGCAGTAAGCATGGTCATAATGGGTACAGGGTAGGTGGAGGGGGGAGCGAAGAGGTTAAGAGTGATAATAAACTGAAAGAAATTAACCAGACCCATTGGCTTAATGGTAGAGCTGCAGATTTTGGTGTCAAGGGTCCAGGGTTTGCGGCCTGCAGGGGACTGTAGCAAAAGTGAGGAAAAATAAGGTTAGTTAGTTATCAAGTGTAGTGGCCACTAGTGGTTGTAGGGAATAGCCTGCAAATGGGAAACTAGGCTTATTAGTTTTAGACTAGTATGTGACCATTCCTACTGTATATATAGGATAGCTTGCCAAGGGTGGTGGTGAGCATGAGACTATTCCTATATATAGGATAACTTGCCAAGGGGGGGGTGGTGGGATAGCTGACACGAAGCATCAGCAGGGTGTGCTCACAGTTGAGCTGCCGAGGAGAGGGTGAAGCCGTACCTGCTTGCTGTGCTGTGCAGCGGGGGGCCAGCTCTCGAGCTCGAGGGAGGACTTCTGCAGATATGCCCTCATGACCTCCTAAACGGATGAGAGCTGGAGAAAATAAGGTATGAGTGGGGCAGGTTAAGCTCTACTGCATCACTTGACTGTATTATAATGAACAAGAACAGGTCCTAGCACAAATACTGGAGTTAAATTTTACTACATAAACATTAATTGATTAAGCTCTAGTTTTAAACTCAGAGATATAGGAAATACATCTGTAGCTAGCACTATACAATTAAATCTAGTTGCACAGTACTGGGAACCAAACCCATGTCTGAATGCTGGATGTACAAAGCTCATTTACAACTCATTACTATAACCACTAGGCTATACTGCCAGTCACAGAAATAGTGAACACTTTAGACTGGGCTGTTAATATCTCAAAGGAGAACTGCCTTGAATGAGCAAACATGCATTTTTGTAGAAGTAAATGTTATTTTTTTTAAATATCAGTTCTCATTTTGTTACTGCTTAATGTTAACTGGCCTTTTGGTAAATTCAATGAATGTTTCTGATTCATACACTGCTGGCATTGACCATTTTAGCACAGTTTAGAAAATGGGCTAATAAATCTTCAAGTTCTGATTGGCTAACAGCCCTGGCAAGGTGGGCATCTATCAGACAATAGATGCCCACCAAATAATAAGTCCCAGCCCAAACCTGTTTACCAATAGCATTGTGCCAGTGGAATGTTCAATTTTAAATAGCCACCATGTTTTTTTCTCTCCCTTAGCGAGAGCGACACTCAACCCCATCCTCCAACTGTCTGCCCACTCGTGAACAGCCACCATTTCTTGACCTCGCTTAGCAAGGGATATTCTCCAGCCCCCAAGCACAGAACAAAACAAAATTTGTTTTCATTTAAAATATTACTAAGCTCTACGCTGAGTGGAAAAAAAAAACGTTTTTTTTTTTGGTTTCTCAGTTGTGTAATAGCGCTAGCACGTCGCATGCTAAGCTACTGCCAGAGTGCCCGGCTCCAAACAGTTCATCCTCATTCTCCACTGGAGAAAAACAATAATTTCACCTGCAATAATTTGATTTAAAAAAAAAACAACGAAGAAACAGAAATCACCTCTGTCTACAGCTGTGTCATGACGCTCCCGATCGCATTCTCAGTGCCAGAAGGCTCGCTGCAGTCTCCCGATCCTAACACCGCAAACTCTTTGCTGAAAAACAGCTGAAATCAGCCAAGAGAGAGAAAGAAAGAGAGACGGGGCTATCTCTGGTACTGCTACTATGCATGAGAGCAGAGGTTCTTAATTTTTCATACCGCAGATGGATGTCTATCTGCGGTCCGGAAAATGAAGAAACTACCGCTTCTCTCACACATAGTTGCGGAACCAGACTTAGCGGTCTCTCTTCCTCTGCCAGACAGTGAATGAGAAAATAAAGGCAAAATAACTATTTTATTACAAAACTTAATTTAAACAATTTTTATTAACATATTTTATTAAACTTTTTTTTTTAGTACCCATTTCTAGTGGGGTAACTGCAAAATAAAAATACACAGTAATCTGCATGTTTTTAGGACTTACAACAATAGCCAACTGCAGGAGGAGGAACTATTTTATTTCAAAACTTACTTTAAACCTATTTTTCATTGCCATTTTTAACTATTTTTTCAGTACCCATTTTCTAAGCGCAATAATACCCTCCAGGGTGAGTAATTATTAATGCTATACGGACCTTCCAAGGGCTATAAGGCCCTCCGCTGCAGTGTCGGGCCTCATTACGCCCCTGGGCGGTCCGGTATAGCACAATACCGCCCACCCTGTTGGGTATTATTGCTTATATGATCTTGTCAAGAACTTACATTGTTGGTACAATGCATCTGTGTTCTCATTTAGAATTCTTAGGTTCGTGGAGACATAAACAACATCATACAATTTTATTGCTGTCTAATAGGATAATGTATCTTTGTGGCTCACTTTTTTAACTTTGAAGAACAAGATGGAACTCTTGTACATGAGCTGAACCCTTAATATTACATATTAAATATTCTGATATGGTATAAAGCTATTTTTAAAATTACTATTGTCATCATAAATGTGCATTTACTGTATATAAAAACCTGGTTTGGAAAAGTGCCCTTTATAATGCAACAAGTGCCCTTTTTATCTTGGCCACCCTCACCTTTTACAATCTTCTGGTGCCCCTGTGGACACACATGCATGCACACACACATACACACACGCATGCATGCACACACGTGCACACACACACACCACCACCACCATGTACTCTGACTAAATAAATTTAGGAGGACTGAGTTACCAGCATGCCAGTTTTTGATGATTGTGACTAAACAGCACTACAGTATATGGAACCAACACGAAAATAACTGTGGTCATTTGGTAGCTCTTCACAGCCCTATCGGCTCTGGCTAGAATTTGTTGAATCAGGAGAGGCTGTATTTAAAATTGTCAAATGCTATGAAACTGCATTTCTCCTACTTTAATAAATACAGTGTCAGTATAAGTATAAACAACAGCCTCTCCTTTACAAACCCATGGAGTATTTACAAAAAACAAAATGTGTAAAAAGCTTGTTTAGTTGTCCTTTAAGATGTGCCTGAGGAACACTAAAAAGCCTTCTGTCCACACCTACTTCACAAGCTGTGCCAGCTGCTCACGTCATGAAAGCCCTGCCTCTTTAATGCAACATTTAAATTCTTCAGAAGCACTGGGATCCTGAGAATATGGAGAAAAGCTGCAAACTATTGCCTAGATTTGAATATTGTGGGAAGTTAGTACAGAGAGTTAAGGGCCAGAGATGCCCTTGAAAGGTTTTGAAATCTGACAGGGGACCTCCATGTCTTGTACCACTCTCCCAGGAACCCTCAAGGTTGTAGCAATCTGACCAGGTAGCTTAGCTCTTCCACTGTGGCTGAGTCTGTGAATTGCCAGGTTGCCAAGGAATAAAACAGTGGTAGTGATGGATTTCATCTCAGATTCCTTAACGGACCTGGTGTGCATTACAGAGACCTGGCTCAGGGATGTCTCTGGCCCTGTGTTGGAGTTGTCAGTTCTGGATGGGTACTTGGTGGTGTACCACTTAAGGTGGAAGAATGTGGAAGTGACTGTTTTAGATCTAAGCTGGGGTTCACTGCATCCCCAATGACAGAGGATGGGTCATTTAAATGTGTGGCTGTTTTATCTATCATACTCGGAGAGATGAGGGTGAACTTCTGAGGGAATTTGTGAACCATATCATTGGCATGGCACTGGAGTCCATCATATTACTGGTTCTTTGGCACGTCAATGCCTTGGTTGATGATGGGGTTTCATAGTTTGCTTTGAACTTCTGCCAGTTGATGTCAGCTGTGCATCATGTGCAGGCTATTTCCACCAATACTCATGAATGTGGCCATTCCTTGGCTCTGTTCTTTGCACTGGGACTTGACGTTTCTAAGGTTGAGACTGATCTAATAACCTGATCAGATCATTACACGGTGAAAGTTCAGCTTGTGCCCCATTATCATTCCTCCATCCTCTCTGAAGATGGTTCAGTATTGACCAAAATGTATTTTGGTGCCAAATAAACTCCTTTTAGTACTGGGCATCTTAAGCATGTTGGCTGCCTGCACCGAAGGCATCAAAACAGCCACTAAGAGTTATATCAAGACTGTTGCACACACAGGCCACTCCATATCCTCCCCCTGGTCTCCCAAATAAGCTTGCCATTGTCTAAGGATGAGCTGAGGTGATTATTGATGATGCTGAAGCAAACAATGGAGCATACCAAATGGAGATAACTGAAGGACACACTGACTATGAGGACCCCATATGGACTATATATGTGAGCAATCACCCAGAGGAAGGCAGAGCTCCTGCTCTGGTTGATGTCAGCAGGAAAAAAAACAGACCATCTAAGCAGTTTCTAATGTGAACAGAACAGTATGTCCTGTCTGCACAGTCACACAGGTCAGACTACTGTGATGTTTCACAGCTGTGGAGTCCCTTCTGTTGAGTGCAAAAGAGAGGTACAAATGAGTATCATCTGCACAGCAGTGAAACCCCAGATTTTTACCATTTGAGGAGAGGGACCACTACTGCATACTTCAATGTTTCAGAGAAAAATATCCTTCCCTCTGGGAAACTCCTTTGGCTCATGAAGAACTGCAATTTGACCTACATATTGCATTTTGGACCCAGATCCTACCTAACTGTTGCAGGATTTTTGGGAGTCTTGCTCTGGTTTTGCCAAGATCACCTGGGGTTCCTAGAGGGAAGGGTATTTTCTCCTGAAACTTTGAAGAATGCAGTAGTGGTCCCTGTCCTCAAGAAACCATCTCTGGATCAAGAGGCCATGGCTAATTACAGGCCTGTCTCAAATCTTCCCTTTTTAGCAAAGGTCCTTGAGAAGGTGGAAGTGTCACATGTAGAAGCTCACCTGTCATTTTGTGATATCTATGAGCCTTTCCAGTCTGGTTTCACATCTTGACACAGCACAAAGACAGCTCTTGTGAAGATGTTGAACAATTTCTTCCTGGTGAAAAACTGAGTGGAATACTCTATGGTAATTCTTCTTGAGCTCTCCTCAGCATTTGTCTTTGTAGATCATCGGGGTTTTGACTGATCACCTGTGGAAGTATGGAGATCTTGCCCGAACCATGCTGTGTTGGTTTGAGTCATTCCATGCCAGCAGGGTTCTGCAGGTGATGCTAGAGAAATTTTTCTTAAGGCCATCTAGAGTACCCTGTGGCATTCTGCAAGGCTTGAATTGCTCCCCAGTGTAATTTTCAGTGTACATGCTGCCCTTAGGGGAGCTTGTATAATGGTAAAAATCTAGGATTTCACTGCTGTGCAGATGATACTCAGTTGTACCTCTGTTTTGCACGCAACAGAAGGGACTCCACAGCTATGAAACATCATGATAATCTGATCTGTGTGACTGGATGACTGCCAATTGGTTGAGCCTCAATCCAGGTAAAACAGAGCTGTTACTCGTGGGACCAGAATCTCAGAAGGGGATAATGAAAAATGTATGGGATCAACCTGTGCTCCAGATAAGGTGAGTATCAGCCTATTTTAATCACCATTTTTAAGGAACTACTCTTCAAAATGTTTTTAAAGGAGTACAAATACTCATCCCCACACCTGAAAATGCTACACACCCAGGAAAAGAACACTTCTTAAGACTATTATTGCTTCAAAAGGAACATTTTTGTCAAGATCTGAAGCACTTCAACTCACCAAATGTTTACTCACCTAATTTTAAAAAATGGGGAGTAAATTTCTGTTGCCTGACAAAATTATCTGGAGCACTGGGAATGTCCTTTCATCTTTAGGTAGTACCACCCTTCAAACTGTGTATAGGGCTAAAAACCTATGGGTCATAGTCGACAACAAGCTGACACTGGAATTCAGTGTGGTAGCAATGCTTCATTTTGGGTTTCTGCATCTGAGAAATATCGTCTGGCTGAAGTCTTATCTATAGGATAGGATTTAGGAGGAAGTATAGTGTAGTGATTAAGAGCAATGAGCTGCAGACCTGGGGTTTGAATCCCACAGTCTCCACTTTCATACTTTGTGACCCAGAGCAAGTCACTTAACTTCCTTGTGCTCCCAGGTCACACTTGGAAACAAGCTTTGGCTTAGTGTGCCTTTCTTGGTTAAACAATTTCCCCTTTTTCCCTTTCCTCTTATCTTTAATATGAAGATCTAGTGACTATAGTACATGACCTTGTAACTTCTTGCCTTGACTACTGCAATGCTAAATATTTAGAGTTGTCAGGAGGTTTGATGCACCCCCTCCAGCTGGTGCAGAATATCACAGCCAGGCTGATATCTGGTATACACACTTTTAATTATATTACCCCTGTGCTGAGCAAACTGCACTGGCTACCAGTTAGGTGGTGTTCCACCTTCAAGATCTGCTTGATGGTATTAAAGGCCCAGCACAAGGAGGTCCTGGTTACATTTCACACCTCCTGTGCCCATATGCTCCATTCCACTGGAGAGAATCTCTTATAGGCTCCAGTTCCACAGGCTTACCTGAAGTCATTGACAGGGGAGGACAGAGACTTTACTGTAGCTGCCCTCCAGCTGTGGAACTCTTTCCAGTGCTATATGTGTGACATTTCTTTTGTGGATGCTTTTAAAACAGCTTGGAAGATAAAGTTGTCATCACTGACTTTTTCTACTCCAAGCTAAATTACTTTATGATAGTAATTTTGTTTCTTATATGTATATTTTTTTGTGGTTTAGTATTTGTCTATTATTATTCTTATTTGTATTAGTATGTACCATGCTTTCAACCCCTAAGATAATGCATTATATAAAATAAGAAATTAACTAATTGATAATTAGCAAAAGGGAGAAAAAAGTACTTTGGATATAAAAAGCAACATCTGACTACTTTTAAAAGTTAACAGTAATTTCAGATAGGATATTAGCTGTTTAAGACATCCAGTAGGAGTAATAGCCCTTAAAAAAGTGCTTGGTAGGAGCATAAAACACTGGGGGTCCGATATTCAAAAGTCTGCACAGGTGCTAACTAATGTTTGCCCGTGCAAACCAAGTTTTGTGCTGGAACCCAATATTCAAAAGGCCTGGTTGTGCCAGCAAACAGGGTTAATGCCTGTGCAAACCAGAAGTGGTGGGGGAGGGGTATGAAAATAGGAGTGAGTAAAGTAGTGAGTGAGTGACAGAGTGAGTAAGAGTGAGTGAGTGAGTGAGTGAAAGAGTGAGTGAGTGAAGGAGTGGGTGAGTGAGGCAGTGATGATTGAGTAAGTGACTGATGAGTGAGTGAGTGAATGAGTAAGGAGTGACTGAGCGGAATTAGTGAGCGAAGGAGGGAGGGAGTGTGAGTCAGTCAGTCAGTCAGACAGACAGTCAGTCAATCAGTCAGTGTGAGTTACCAGGTTACTGGATAGCTCTGCAGAAAGCTCCAAAAGTTGTTACACGTCATGGACTGTTGCAGTTATTCCTTAGTCTTATTAGAACCTTTTCAACCTTTGTTCTTTTTTGTTATATATAAATGTAATTTCAGGAATAGCTGGTCCCAGGAGCCAATGGAATCAAATGATTAAATAAACTCACTACCACATCAAGGCAACTCCAATAGCAGAAACCTAACTGTTATGGTAAAAGCTCCTTCTGTTCAAATAAAAATCCACATATTATTACCCCCTAAAAATCCAAAGATATGTCCTCCAATCTATTAATTGCTCAAACATTTACTGTAGAAGCAAAAATGAATATTTAAGCTGTCTAAACATAGCTACAGTAACAGTTCTCTTGTTTACCCTCTACTCCACCCAAAGACGTATTCTTGCATTATTATAATAAAATAGCCATGGAGTACATAGGCTTGATCCCTAACAGTGTCTGTACTTAGTAAACTGCAAATGTGTCTTTTTGTAAGGTTGGCCACCAACTAAAGAGACAAAGCAAAATTCCATTTATTAGAGTTGGCACCAGGGATTAGACTAGTCCATGGTCCCAACAGAGTCTGGGGAGATAATAATCAACAGCAGGTCTATTTCTCTTGAAACCACAATGGTAAAATGTAGAATATTTATATTTGCAGAGTTATGCTGATAGCCCTCTCTCAGGTACAGTTCAGGACCTCCATGCTAAACTGTTTTTTTATCAATAATACTGTAGCAATGCAGTCAACCCTCAGTCTGACTCCCCTGTCTCAGGTGCAGTAGTCTACACTCCTCCCTCACACTAGTAAAGTCATTCTGCCACAGCAATGAGAATAGCAAAATCCTCCACATCCCCACAACGTATTATAATCAGTCCTTAGGAAACATTCTATTTGGACATTAACGGAGTTACTACGGAAGTCCAAGGGGTCTCAGTTATTACCTATGGCTACTCCTTAATGATGCTTCTGTGCCTTACAATTGTAAGTTCCCATCACTCATGTATGGTAGGTTTTGTCCTACCTGTCACTCCTAATTTTGGTACTGTAGGCCTGTGCCCCTACACTGCCTGGCTTTCTTTTCTCAAGTGCAGCAAGCTCACCCCTTTACAATATCGATCCCTTGTGTACGGTCATGTAACCTGCTGCTTTTACTAACTCCTTGGTTGTTTTTTTTTTATTCCCTTCTTGTCAACTTGTAGTATCAAGAGTGTGCTTCCCCTTCCTGCTCATTGCTGCCACAGCCCTAGGGGTATATATGACAGACTAAGGATATACCTCTGGTACTGATTCAGTCAGGAGGCATCACCAATGGGTAAGGGTTCAATTTCCCTAATACATTATCCTGCATGCCATTTACACTTTTAATCCCTCATTCTTCCCTCCCATAGTGGTGGTCATCATGGCAACTTCCCTTTCCCCCAGTCAGGAGGTTGGATTCAAGTGATTGCTTCTGCATCAGATGTCAGCGCTGATCCTGAGTTAGCCTGAAAGAAAAGCTCATATGCTGGGTAGCAACTAACCTATACCTTCATAACTCAGGCTCCACTGCACTGAGCCTGAAGTCCCATGGCCAGTTTTAAACCACATAGGCATTGGCCTTAGTTTGCCTTTTTTAAAGCACAGTAATGAAAACTGCCCCCTCCTATACTCTCGTTTTGGTAGGTCCCAACCACCCATGCTAGCTATGGTCTCTCAGATAATACCTATTTACCCTTAGACATTCTCTTCTCATGGCTTTCTACCACTTAGCTGTTCTCTGACTGACTCACTTTCCTTTTCTCTTTCCCTTCCTCATTATTCTGTCATCTACCCAAGATTCATGTAGCTTTCTCTGCATTTGCTGTATCCGTTTCTGCTGACTCCTTTGCCTCTCGTATTGAAATATCCTACCGCTTTTACCACCGTAATTGTCTCTCTCTCTCTCTCTCTTTCTCTCGGCAGTGATGCCACACATTCATCTCTTTTTACTTGAGGAACTGTTGTGATGTTACTTAGAAGTGAGTGCCAGCATGCATTCTTCTTTGATGGCAGAAGGCTACAGCGTGCATACTGGGAGGGAACTTAAAATTAAATAATTTATCTGAACTGCTTTGAAGTGGCACAGAGTTGCAGGAGTGGCTCTTCTTTAAAAAAACAAAAACACACAATTTCAGAGACTCAACAAGGTTTTGCACATATCCCTTTAGAAAATAAATCAATATATCTGTTCACCACAACTTGAAGACCAAGTGTGGGGTCAGTACTAGTCTTTTTATGCACAACTAAGAAAAAATGTTTGCTTGCCAGTGTGTTGTGATGACAAATTAATTTATTCAGGCTGACTTTTCACATGTTCATTAGTGCTGTACAGGCAACAGAAAGTATCCAGGCACAGAAAACAATACATAGTTGTTTGTTCACCAGAGAAAATTATATGAAAAGGTGATCTGGCCTTAACCAGTCATGTGTGCACTCTTGCTTAGAAAGTGCTACTGTACATGCAGTGCAATTTCATATTGGTGAAATTCACCTCAACAAGTATAAGTTCTATATAAAACCTAAGGACAAAGCTGGAACTTTTCTACAGTTGATAATATATTTAAACTGCATATATATTTTTAACCAGCAAAAAAACCAACAACAACAAAAAACACTGCCCAACTGCTTATCAAAGACCATACAAATGAGTGCCTCTTCTTTAAGAAGTATCTGGTTCATACAGGTTCCAATTTTTCCTAAACAAGGTTGCCAGACCTAGAATAAGGGATATGACCAATTTTTCATCCTTGCAAAACTGTCAAAACCTCTGTGCTCCCACAGAGGGCTGTTGAGTTTTTTAGGATATTTACAGTAAGGCAGACAGAGTTGCAGTCCTTGACTGTGTTACACACAAAGCAACTGAGTCCAGAACAAAACATTTAATTTATCTTGTCAACATTTAGAATGGACAAAATGTCAACATATGTTTTTTCAGTCTATGTACAGTAGTTCATTATTGAGGCAAGATAAGGGGTTTTGGAAGTTTTTAAAAATCCAGCTCACTTCCCAGATCCACCATGAAAGGGCTATGTATTTTAAAGTAGTGGTGTTCTATTGGTTAGTACCAGAACCATGTGCCTGCACCACAATGACACATCTGCACTTTGGATATAGCATACAAAGTGTGACCTCAGGAGAAAAATATGTTTTGATCTGCTTGGGTCTTATGACATACTTATTTTAGTGTGCCACAAACTAATGATTTTTAAAATTGACTGAATAAAGTAAATATACTCCGAAGGCTTATCTAAGCATGTCAGGAATGAATTTATTTATTTATTCATTCATTCATTCATTCGTTCATTCATGTATGTATGTATTTATTTATTTGAATGTTTGACCTAGTGGTCACACTGAGCTAAGAACAGCTCGCTTCCAAGTGTGTCCTGTGAAAAAGGAAGTGGGAGCCCAAATAAAGAGAAATTCAGTAACATAGAGGATAATGTATGGGCTACTGTCAACAACAAGCATGTGTAGCCATCAAGAGGTAGACATGGCGACCATTTAAACCTTGAGAGTGAAGCTCAATACATTGTCTTTTATAGTGTATGGTCCACACAAAACTGTTAAATGAGTCTCATTTGTTTAAAATTCAGCAGTAGCATCTTTACTTTTACTTTTATTTTTTCACTGCCACTCTCTTCCAGGTCCAGTTATCACCACCACGACAGTTCCATTGAAAGTGGAGTCAGTGATGCGCACATGCGCATATGCGTTCCAAGCTGCTGTGCTGCAGTAGCTACATAGCTAATGCAGCACAACAAACTACCTGCCATAGCTAGTGTAGCACAGCAACATTGCTCGAGGGATGCATTTCCATCCCCAACAATGTTCCACCATACACTATATTAAAATAATATATAGAGGGGAGGCAGTAACCATTTAACTTCACAAAATTACTTGCCCTATCTCTCACTATCCTCGACACTGGTACTGAATATAAGCTTGACATCGACGGCCCACAGCCGAGTTAGAATCTTAAAGTGGGGGGGGTGCAGCCTCCAGCATTGAGAGGTATGGGAGGCACAGCCCCTTGAAACATATTTTAAACTCAGCTGCAGGGAAAATCCCAATGTCAGGCACCCGTGTTTTGGGCATCCGGTGCTGGGATAGGGAGAGTCCATCAGAGCGATTACAGGAATTCCTAGTAGACCTGGGGAGGCAACTGAGAATCAGAGATACTGCAGAATATTTTCTGATTTTAGTACATATTTATAACTAGAAACTTTGAAAATAGACAGAATTGAGTCACGTGATGTTGCTCAACTGAGTTGGAAGCACGGTGCTGAACTCCCAGGGACCCTGCTCATTAAAGCTAAACAATTCGCCAAAAGTTGAATACTTTCTGCTATTTCCTTCAACTCCTTTGATACTTTTCCTGTCTAGGAGTTATCTGTTAAAGTTTATCACAAACAAAAATATCAGGCTTGCACCATTGAAATGTGTGGTGCAATAGGCAAACATAAACCACAAACAAGGAAAAGAGTCAAGCACCCACACAAAAACCAACCAGAAAAGAAACATGTGATAAGCTTCCCATGTATTATTTAATGAACTATACAAACAAAGACTGCATGCTCTGCATAGGACAATCTTAGTGTCTTTGCACAGTTCATCAAATAAAACATGGTAAGCTTATTACATTTTTCTTTTCTGGATGTTTTTTGTGTGGATACTTGACTCTTTTACTTATTTGCACCTGTTAAAATTTAAAGCACATATCAAGCATAGATCCAGAGCAATGATGAAAAAAAGTGTTGAGATGGCAGATGCAGCTCCCTTTCACACTTTGCCACCAGTTCTCCAAGGGGATCAAACCGCCAAATGGCTAAAGGCCTCTTCCTCACCTTGCATGTCTCCTGCATTGTCTACCAACTCAGAAGCTACTACTAAATGTTTCTCCAAAGAACTGAGCTCTCTTAAGAAAGTCATATTAGATATTTCATCCACTCCTAAGACTCTCAGACCTACATTGCATGCTTTGGTGTGGAGGGTCAGTAACACTGATGCCTGTATCTAACCAGTGGAGGATCGACAAGCCCACATGGAACCCAAAATTGTAGACCTTAAAAGAAGGATTAAAAGTCGGAAATGAGAGTGGAAGATCAAGAGAGGCATAATCAGTGAAAAAACGTGGTCATCTTTGACATTTCAGAAAAGGCCGAAGGGACTGACATGTTACTATTTGTTCAGCAGCCCTGCCAAGAGATTGCTGGCCTGACACTGCTCCTTCCATTCCATGTTCACTAGCTCTGCCAAGAGGTTGCAGGCATGACACTGCTCCCTCCATTCCATGCCAGGCCCAAATAGATGACATCACTTGATTATCTTCAGATTGCTCAACATCCTGCAGAAAATATTTATCCAGCAGAAAGCCAGAGAAAAATGCGAACTCAAATGGGAAGGAAAGCACTATTTTATATTCAACGATCTTACACTTCAGACCCAAATGCAGCAGGGAGGGTACAGAAGCATTAAGATGAAGCTGAATGCCACAGGCATTAGGTACAGGATCCTTTACTATGCAAATCTTCTCTTCACTACCAACCAGGAACTAAGCCATTCACCAGCACTAGGGAAGCTGAAGAGGGGCTCCGTGAGATTTTTCCGGATCTCTTTTCCATTGTCCACCATGATTGACACGGAGGGGAGAATCCATGCTAACTTTCCTGTTCAGCATTGTATCCTGTGTGGCCCTGTTGGCAAAACCCTGTGAGTATTATCTGCTCATTGCGTAGACTGCTTGTGTGCAGTGCTTAGAACTCTGCTGACTCTAGTTGCCACCCTCTCCTTCCATTGCCTGCCACCACCTTTTCAGTGGGTTCACCCACTTCTTGCTACTCCTATTGACTTATGCCTCCTGCGGACCTTAGAGTCCTTCTGCAGTCTTTTAGAGGCATATTGCTGCAACATTTCAGACCTTTCCTTATCATGGCTACATGGTGGCGGGGGGGGGGCTGTGGCTTCCTCACGACCTGACTGGCAGCCTGAATGCTTAAGCTGGAAAGGAACTATCTACATCATCTATTGTCTATTGCTTGGCTAAAACAGGCTGGTAAAGAACTTTCACTATCTCCGCTGAGATAGTGAGTGAGTCTGTGGACATGCTGGACAGGCAGCCTGAACTGAGCTAACTGTGAAGGTCCTGCATATTCAGTAACTCAACTGGGCTTGTTGCACAGCTTTCTAGATTCTTTTTCAAGTTGATTGCTGCTATTACCTGAATGGGGGGATCACGGTACAGTCTTTTTGCACTATTTGTATGTTGAGCAGTAATATGGATTGAAGGTAGTGATTGAGTGGGACAGGTCATCTGAGACACCACAGGGAAAACCTTTGTATTCTGGGAATACCTCTGTGAATGCACCATTTGGGCATGACCTAGCCTAGTAGTTACAATCACACTATCATAGGGGGTTGAATCATTGGGATGTTAAGAGTTGGGAGCCCTATGGGAGTTTTCTGCTTTCAATGTTGCAGCTGAGGTGGTGGAGGCAGGGGGCACTTCCATCTGTTCCCCTGTCTTGGTAGACATGCAGCACAACAGCAATACTACGGAACACCCTTCTTCCTCAGCACAAAGCAACATGTAGTGCATATGCTGCCAATACATCTTTCTAGCCTGGGCATGATGAATGGTCTACTTCCTTGCTGTGTATCCTTGAGTGGCACAGCAACACCGATATACTGTATATCCAGTGATCTTGGCTGCTCACTACTTAACATCACAAAAAAACAGGCTTGCGGTTCCACTTAGATTGCTCATGCCAGGTCAGTAAAGAGACAAGCAGAAACCAAAAACAAAAACAGCACCAAGCATCAAGTAATGAGATAAGTACACAATTAATTATGTATATATCAAAAAAGGACTTGCTGACCACAATAAGTCAGGGCATACATAAAGTATTGAGTGCAAACAAACACAAAACTGCCGGTGACTCTACTGGTTTTCTATGAGGCTTTGTGAAGAGTCCCGTAACCAGGAAGTGACACCCTATCCATTCCCCATTGTTTAAAGGTACAGTACATTTAAAATATAACATACTCCTAAAAAGCAGTATGTGCCAATTTAGAGTTACAATTCAAAGATGCCAAAAACAGTTTGAACAACCTGCCAAAATAATTCATACCATGCATTTAAAGATCAGAATCAATCAGATGCATGTTGAATAAAAATCAGCCCTGCACTCAGTGCCATCATAAAAGTCATATGACCTGACGCTCCACAAAAGTGATGGCCAGCCAGTCTGGAATACTTGCTTAAACCAAGGTGATCCAAAGAAACAGGAATCTGGAAAAAACAGAAAGAAAGAAAGAAATAGATGGTGCAGAACTACACTCTTACAGAAGCAAAATAAGCTGAAAAGGCTACATTCTATCTTTTCAGCAGTATGAATTCAATTCTGTTGTTCAAACCGGGCAAAAAGCGATCCCTCAGCTGAACCATCCACATTACCTCCCTTTTCAACATCTGGTTATCTAGATTCACTCCCCTTCTTCCCAATTTAACCTTTTCAATGCCACAGAATTTAAAACTGTGACTACCTGAATCCGACTGAGAATTTAAATGAAGGGCAAATCATTACTAACATCATTCCTCTGTATAGCCCTGATATGCTCCCCTATCTGCAATGTAAAAGTACAGTTTGTTGTCCCTATGTAAAATGTTCCATGAACCTAGGGTCATGTTACCAACAGTATCTTGGTAACATGACCTCCAAAATAGGCAGAGAGTCAGCCTTTAAGTTTCACCTCTACTTATGGCAGACAATCTGCTGCCATTAAGGCTATTATAATAAAAAATTGGAATGTTGTCCAATCCCCTCAGTTCACATACAAAACGGCCCCTAACCTGGCAGAGGTCCTTACACATAGCCTACAGCCAGCAGACAGTACTAAACAAGGGACTTGGTTACCCAGCTTGCCTAATGGTAACTTCACCTGTGGCAGATATAAATATTGCCCAGTGATGAAGAAAACCAGTCACCCTACTAGTGTTAATGCAAGGAAGACATGTGAAGTCAGACATTTTATCAGCTGTGACTCAATTTGTATAGTCTATCTGGCTGTGTGCTTCTGTGGAGCATTTTACACAGGGAAAACAAACCACACTTTGAAATTGTGACTAGGGGAACATATCAGGGCCATATAGAGGAATGATGTTAACAGTGCCCCTGCCCTTTATGTAAATTCTCAGCCTGATTCAGGTAGTCACAGTTTTCAATTCTGTGGCATTGAAAAGATTAAACTGGGAAGAAGGGAAGGGAAGCTAATCTTGATAACTGGATATTGAAAAAGGAGGCAATGTGGATGGTTCAGTTGGGGGGTCACCTTTTGTCAGGTCTGAACAAGAGAACTGAACTCATACCACTGATAAGATTAAATGCAGCCTTTTCAGCTTATTTTGTTTCTGTGAGAGTGTAGTTCTGCACCATCTATTTATTTATTTATATTTTTTTCTAGATTCTCTTTCTTTGGGTCACTTTGGTCTAAGTGAGTATCCCAGACTGGCTTGCCATCACTTTTGTGGAGCATCGGATCATATAACTTTTATAATGGCACTGAGTGCAGGGCTGGATTTTTTATTCAACATGCAGCTGACTGATTTTTGATCTTTAACTGTGTGGTATGAATTACTTTGACAGGTTGATCAAACTCTTTTTAGCATCTTTGAATTGTAACTATGAGTTGGCACCTGCATTATTTTAGGAGTATGTTATGTTTTAAGATGTACTGTACCTTTAAATAATGGGGAATAAATAGGGTGTCACTTCCTGGTTACAAGACTCTTGACAAAGCATTATACAAAACTAGTAGAGTCACTGGCAGTTTTGTGTTTGTTTACACTCACCACTTTATATATTTATGCCTTGACTGATTGTGGTCTGTAAGTTCTTTTTTTATCTACATACATAACACCCGCAGCTGCTCCTGTCTCTAAATGGGGCTTCGATCTCTCTACACTTGACAATGCCCACTGGGTGGCACTCCACCTCACCCCCCCCCACTTCTCCCCTATGCATCCTGCCTCTGTTAAAATCAGCATGTGCTCAGCTGTATCACTATAATTGCTACTAATCTGTATAATGTATGAAATCATTCTGTGTAACTCAAGTCAGTGACTTGTATTCTGTAATCTAAATTTATTCTGTCTGTCCTCAATGTGACAAGGTACCTTTGGAAATGAGCCTCTGGCTCAAAGGTTATAAACCAATTTTTACAAAAAAATAAATAAATAAATGTTGTATTTAATGTCATTATTGAATGCTCAGTGTTGTTGTTTTTGTGTTTCTGCTCACTTCCTGACATTCTCTGGAGTCCCCCAGCTGCTTTATTGAGACTCTACAATAATGAATCCTGCATCCACACTTGCATGCCTACTGTTGGTCAACTAACGTTCAACAAAATGTCACCTCATTCCTGTACTTTCGGTTCTTCAGCCTTACTGCTCCTAGTGGGAGTCCCATGGATGCTTGGGTGCAGCTCGCATAGCAGAACGCCCTCACAGACCACTGGGTTCCAAAAGAGGGAAGGAGAAAGGAGAGACCTCTTCCATTTAACAGTGCCCTAGTTTGCACTAGAGGGTTGTATTGTTACATTGTATTGTTGTATTCGTCTTTACTGTTGTTCCATGTTTATGTGGGGAACTTTATTCACAGCTTTTTGTTATACGGGGGTGGGAGGGATGCTTCAGCTCATATGTGAGAGTCAAGTATAGTGCATGTTATGGAGCACATAAATCTACACTGTGGGCTCATGTCATCTGCATCATTTAACAATCTCTGCCTTTAAATAGGAGTAATCCAAATCTGCTTTTCTACCCAGAATGTAAAGGGGTTGCAGTCCAGGGATAAAAAATACAAAGTCTTGCAACATTTGAGAAAGTTAAACATCCAAATTTCTTTTCTGCAAGAGACAGATCTGAGGTCTGATTAAGCTACCCTTGTCACCACAACCAGTACTAGAACCGATGCCGATGCCGGGGTTCATATGACACAATATGGGTACTCTAGTTTAGCAGTATTTTACAGAATAAACCTGGGGCATACTGGCATAATTTATCTGATTTTTATTCTTATGGTATTTCCATACCACTAAACTACATATAAAAACATGTTCACAACTTCATATCACAAAGATTCACAAGAAATGTCATGACAAAATTATTCTCTTCTTTGTCCAGTAAAAGCAATAAGCAAATAGCTATTTTCTTTTCTTTTCCCAGCAGTTCTTTGGCTTTGAACAAAGACTTCTAATCTGAGGCACAAGATAACTTAATTCAGCTAAGCAATATGCATATCTATATGGCATGCATATACCCAGACACACGTGGAGATTACATCGATGTACATACACACCCACCCACAGTGTATGTTTGCTTTACTACAAATGTTCATATTGTAATGCAGCATTCCTATCAGAAAGCAGTTTCTAAGCTAACCTACACACATGGAAACAGCAATATCCTAAACACTAGTCTTTAGTGGCCTGTGGCCTATGACTATTAATAATTTACATGAATGACCATCAGTGCTATAAGTGAAGAGCTTAGCCAGTTTCTTATCACTTTTTGTGGCCCTGTCAGCAGTTTCGGCCAATGCCCACTAAGACAATCAGCAGTCTCTTCCCAAGAGCATGCTCAGAGTCTCCTCCTGACTTACTAAAAATCTGGGATTTTATAGTTTTTTTGTGAAGGTTTTTTTTTCAGAAGGGAGTACAGAACGAAGAACCAGCAACCTATTTGTTACATTGCATGGTCTGTAACTTCTTTCACACTTATCACTCAGCCGTTGCCATTTTTCTCCTTTTGTGGTCAGAGGAGATGATATCTTAGCATTCTGTGGTCAGTAAGTGCTATGCAAGATGCCTCTTGTGAATTCTGCTGAATGATTTTTTATAAATGTTTCGCAAAGATATTTTTTCTAATGTTCTGATTAACTGACCTCAGCTTGACTTTAGCTTGTCTCATTTATAACTAAAACTCAGAATGTTTTTTCCCTTGTCAGTTTTCAATGTTTTTTTTTGGCTAGTTTTTCCTTGGTATGCTCTGGCCTGGATAATCCAGGTCCCAGGGAAAGACTTCCCTGGTATCATTCCCCCTCATGTGGACTTCTGGCTCTGTGGAGGCAGAAGCCAGAATGGTTGTAGACAGGTGTGAATTTAAGATGATGATAGTGTCATTTGAGGGCATAGTTACTATGCAAATGTGTTTTACCCATCTAAAACATACATTACATTTTATAAAAGGAGAATATGTAAGTGTACAACCATAGAAAGGGGTGTAACATTTCCAGGCAGGTGATGTTACTTGCCTAGAAGTGAATGGTATGTGGTAGTCTAGTAGGTCTATCTGTCTACAGGTAACAGCTTTAAATTGTCCCAAAATATAGTGTCCAGTTTAAGGTTAAACAGTTTTGAGAGATCACTTCTGTGGTTCTTTATTGTTTGTGGTGAGAAGGAAGACTTCCTCCAGTCCTGAGAATGGTGTTGGTGATGCAAAGTAAGGAGAGGGGTGGATGTTGGCTATGTGGTATTTGTAGATTGCAGATTCAAAGTGGTATGTCTTTTCTGTTGGAGAACAACACATTTTAGTATAAAAAGAGTGTAGTAACAACCAATATGTCCCACAGCCATGACCAAAGGCTACCTAATCCAGGTATGATGTTGCCTGTTTAGGATGGTGTTTTAGAAATGGCATTTCATATGGTTTATGGCCTAAACAGAAGTGTTTAGTTCATATGAAATTGTGCTGACTGAAGTTTTGTAAAGCCCTCATTCAAGTCCTGCTGATACAGGTTGCTGGCCAAAAATTTCTGTCCAAACAGCTTATGGATCACATGGAAGTAAACAGGTTATTGGACCAGTACCAATCTGGCTTTTGAAAATCTCATGGGACGTTGGCAGCCATGTCAGGGGTCTTGGATGAGATTGGCATTGCAAATGGTGCCCATTGTTTTACAGGAGCAATTTTGGTCGATCTCTCCAAGGCCTTCGACATGGTCGACCACCAACTGCTGTTGAAGGGTCTATGTGCAGTTGGTCTGTCCAGGGAGACTAAACAATGGTTCTGTTCATACCTTTCCAATAGATGGCAGGTCACAGTGGTAAATGGCTCCGAGTCTGCTCCCCTTCTTGTCCACAGGGGTGTACCCCACGGCTCTGTCCTGGGTCCTTTACTTTTCTTGGTAAATTTGAAATAGCTCAGACAATATTTTTATTTATTTTATTTAGTTTTTGTTGACCGGGTAAGTGCACTAGACAAATCCTGCCTATTTTCAGGCACGACCCAGGGGAAGGGGATACAGATGAATGCCAACTGACCTTGAACCAGATTAAGCTGTTGGTGGTATTTTAGTGAATGAGAGAAATTTGGCCAGGACACCGGGGAAATTCCCTTACTCTTTTCGATAAGTGCCATGGGATCTTTAACATCCACCTGAACTGCCACCAATCCAGGCAGATGGGACCTCGGTTTAACGTCTCATCCGAAAAAATATGTGGGGGCCACCTGGTATCACTTATTTGCAGATGACACCATCATTCATTTCTCTCATTCTTCAATTTCAGGTGTATAAAATACACTTCAAAATGGTTTTAATAATCTTCAAACTTACTTCACCAATTCTAACTAAAACTAAACATATCTAAAACAAAATGTATGCTTTTGGGGGCAGCTTTAAAACTAAGAGGGGACCCAGATTTGAAAACTGTTGATGGTTCAGGATCTACTCTGGAATGTGTTGATAGTTACCAGTACAGTGGTGTCCCCCAGGATGAAACCCACTTTTAAAGACTCTGCAGTATGCGGCAGCAGACTTACTGAATAAAGCAATGTAATTTCAATTGCAATCAGTCCCTTTTGTCATGCAGGAAACTGTGGTATTCACTTCATTATGGCAGTGTCACATTTTCCTGAATGACAAAAGGAACTACTTGCCATTGAAATTACATTGCTTTATTCAGTAGGCCTGCTGCAGCATTCTGTAGAGTGCTGCAAAATGCTGCAGAATTGGGTTACATCCTGGGGGACGCTACTGTATCTAGGGTTTTGGTTAGATAGGTTAGGTTCTTGGAACACCCATGTAGACACACTTATAACCCAGGTGAGTAAGAGGGTGGGCTTTCTTTACAGATATAAAAATTGTTTTGACTCAGAAACATTACATTCATTCATAAAAGTTCATATTTGTCAGCTTATAGATTATGGAGATATTTTGTACGACAATGCAACTAGTGATAGGCTGTCTATACTGGATGTATTATTAAATAGGTTAGCCAGATTTATGATAAAATGTCCAAAATGTATGCATCACTGTGAGATGTAGAAACAATTAGGATGGATACCCTTACATGAAAGAAGGAAAATGCATAAACGGTTATTTGCCTTTAAAAGTGGGTTGGGTCATATTCCTAGATATTTGAGCGACAAGTTAAGGTTTAGGAATATAGAACCTTCTTTAAGGAATTCTTGTGCTAGAAAAATGTTGGTTCTTTTTTTATAAAACTAAGCGTTCCCTATCTTGTTTCAGTTATTATGTTCCAGTTCCCTGGAACAGTCTCCCTCAAGAATTTAGGATACAGACCAGAAACCTCCCCCAGTTTTTGAACTGAAAAAGTTCCTGTTGTCCTTGAAAAAGTTGTGCAATTGTTTTTAATTAACTGTGCTTATTGCGTTGTTCTAATTGATATTTATTGTATGCATGTGTATTGTACGTATGGAAGGTCACCATTGTAAATGAGTTTTATACCCAATGGTCTTAACCTTGAAATAAACAAACAAAGGTTCAAGCTCTAGAATTTCCTTTAGAAGCACAAAATCTTTAAGACCATAAGGAAACTCAATAAAATGTATGAGTGAGACTATGGGGATGTGGTGTGTGCCTTTAAGAGGCCTGGGAAAAAATCAAAATCATAGGCAGTGAGGCAGGTCGAGAATGTGAGAATGTGAAAAAAATAAGTGCTGGGGATTTCAGTGTCAAATTACATTACTGGTATTACTGGGTGTACAAGACAGAAGAAGGCACTGGGCCCATCTGGACTGTCACCTACTCTGAGTGGGTGTATTATTTACTGGACTGATGCATCAAATAGGTACCTGTCCATTTCCCTTTTAAATGAGCCAAAATCCTCAATCTCAATGAGATTTTGAGGTAGCTGGTTCCAGATCTTAGTTATTCTAACTGTAAAGAATTTGTCTCTTCTATTAGTGTTTACCTTAGCAACAAGCAATTGATGGTTGTGAGATCTAAGGTTTGCTGTTCTGTTGTTATTAATGAAACCACATTTTTATATAGTTCAGGGTCTCTTAATATTTTGTATACTAACAATATATCTCCCCTTGTATACTGCTTTTCTAGGCTAAATAGATTCAGCTCTCAAATATGTTCTGGAAATGACAAATTTTCCAATTTTGGGCTCATTTTTGTCAGTCTGAGTTGTATGACTTCTAGTAGTTTAATATCCTTTTTGAAGTGAGGAGTCCAGAAGGAGGAGGTGTAATCCATGTATGGGCATATATAAGATCTATAGAGTAGAAGAAAGCATTATTCCGATCTTGAAACAAATCCCTTCTTACACAACCCAAGAGTCAGTTAGCTTTCTGTGTTATGGTTCTACAATGGTTACGAGGCATAAGATTGTTACTTATTATAACTCCTAAATCTCTTTCATTCTCAACAGCCTTTAATGTAGTATTTTCAAGGTAGTAGGATTTGTGCAGATTGTGTTTGCCCAAATGTAATACTATACATTTATCTATATTAAACCTCATCCTGTTTATCTATGCCCATTCCTCTATTTTGTGTAGATCACTCACTAAGGATAGATGTTTTTCTTCCTGGTCTACTTCTGTGCTAATGTTAGTGTTGTCAGCAAATTTCCCAACATTGCTATTTAAACCATGATGAAGACCATTAATATAGATGTTAAATAGAATGGATACGAGCAATGATCCCTGAGGCAAACCACTAGTTACTGATCTTTCTTCAGAGAGTTTCCCTGAGACTCTTACAAGCTGGGTTCTATTCATAAACCAGTTTTCTATCCATCTTAGTAACTGATGATTAATACCCATATCCTTGAGTTTAATAACTAGTTCAATGTGAGGGACAGTATTGAATGCCTTTTGAAAATTGACAAAAATAACATCTATCAGAACCCCTCTGTCCAAACTACAACTGACCTGTTCATAAAAGGTTATTAGGTTAGTTGTACATAATCTTCCTTTAACAAACTCATGTTGTGCACTGTCTCGTATCCCAAATATTTCTATGGCTTCCTCCAATTTAATTTTGTGTAGTCTTTCCATAATTTTGCAGGGAATGGAGATCAGACTGATAAGTCTGTAGTTGCCTACCAAGCCTTTACTCCCTTTTTTGAAAATTGGTGTCACTATGGCTCTCTTTCAATCTTTAGGGACATGACCTGTTTGTATTGACCTGTTAAAATGGTATTGTCATTGGTACACACAAGGGGCCTTCTAGTTCTAGGATCAAAAATGCTGTAAGAACCATTTTCAGTGTGAAAGATTGCATTAAACTGAAAGTTAATGTTGTGCATGACAATAAGAGAATAGTTCTTTGATTGTTCACATTGCTGATGAGGCTTACTAAGTAGAGTATACATGGACCTTGTTATGCCAAGTCGAACATTGTTCCTTAGAGAATCCTTTCCAGGCAGAGTCATAATAATAATAAAGTCATAAACAACTTTCAGTTTTGCAGATATCCTGTAGTCTGGTGTATAGAATCCCATATTATGGACTGAGAAGCCTGCACCATATTGTGTGGTATAAATGATTGGTATTCCCATAGCAAACTCTAGATGGGAATACTCAACTGCAGACAAGAAGTGATATGGGTAACGCATAGCTGCACAGGCTATGGAATCAATCTCCATATCTGACAAGGAGTCATTACAGGAATTACGTAGTAATGTTTTAAGGAACTGAGGTCATGGAGGCTCAACTGGTATTAACCCATTCGGCAAGTCAGAGACTGAGGTCTCCATCAATGAGTGTATAGTTGACTATATGACAGTGTCATGTTGAACTTCTAGAATGTTTTTCTGGGTAATATTGAAGGAGACCTTTTTCTTGCTGGTGTAAATAATAGGGGTCATATACTCCTAGTTCTGCTGCTATGAACCCTATAAACCTTTTACTCCATTGTTTGGATTCAACCCAACAATAGTCATTGATGAACAAGTAATATTGTATTGTGCCACCAGTTTCCCTAAGCTGTTTAACTTTACAGTTCTGAGATACTTTCTTAATTCCCTCACTTCCACAATTATCTTTCACACACTGTTTTGCCGGCAGAGTCACATTATTTATTTGTACAGTACGTGTGTGTGAAAATATAATGGATGTTGTGATGTACATGCACAAATGATCCCTGAAGCCTCCTTCAGCCTAGCAGTTTCTGGTAAAAATAGTGCATTGAGTGCAGGAATGCAGCTAAATCAGGAATTTTGCCCCACAAAATATTTTGCGAAAATTTGTGCATTTTGCAAAATATTTTGTGTGTGCAAAATTCAAGTACACAGCTATTAAAAAAAAAAAAAGGTATTTTCTCCCCTCCCATCCAGGCCTGACTCTCCTTAGACTGCAGTAAAATGTCTGGCCCCAGATCACCATATACGCTGCACTTCTGGATCTTACTGTTGGAGTTGATAGAGGTTAGAAGCAGCCCTCCCTCCACCTGATAACCCTGACTTTATCCTCTCCCTCAGTCCCCCAATCCTTTTCACAGATCAACACTCATCTTAGTTTGGGTGCAGAAGGCTGTGCATCCTCTCTTCTCTTCAGGCTTTCCACATATCCAACCCGGATCTTTAATAAAACACAGGATGATAGGGGTGTAGGCAGCATTACAACAACAGCAGTCACATCAAAGATCTCTTTGAAATTAGCATTGGAAACTGACATGAGGTCAACATGTGCTGTGCATGATCAGAACCTGTAGTGGCCACATGACTGTGGAGGAAAGAGAAATGGGAACTAGTATACAGCAGCCCTTGATGTGTAATGGTGTTCCAATCCATGAAAGAAATCTTCAATGATTCCTTCAATTGGCTGCCTTGCTTTAGATCCCTAGTCGGGGAGGCTGGCAAGGCTACTCATGATTTTGGTGATTTATCTCAACATGTATCTCAAAGCTAGTAGAGCCCTCTGGCTATCTTTGTTAGCTCTCTTCAGCAGCAATTCATGGCATGAGGCCTACACACCGTGGACCAAGCAGACACCATAATAGTAAGTACTGATCTCTATCACATCCCCAGCCCTTGGGGCCCAGATTGAATAAGTCCAGGAGCCTTCTTCTGCAAGGGTATAAAACTCTAGGCAGGAAACACCCAGGACTGCTTTTGCCCCATTGCCAGTAATGCAACCAACTCTGCCAGGCCGTGGCAATAATGTAGACCTCCTGTCAAGATTGCACTGTTTTCCACTACTGCAAACAATAGCTGAATGCTGTCTGCTGCTTCCCACTTCCCCAATCCTGACTATGCTGCCTGACCTGAGAGGACCTGCGGACTATCTGAGCACACGTGCACAAGCTGAATGCACGGCAAATATTACCATGGAGAAGTTTAGGTGGCAATGGGGGTTGGGGGCAGGCCAGGTTTGAGGGTGGATTAGATGAACTATTGTGCTTCACCAGCAGGCTATGAAGCATTCCGGGTCAGCATTCTCTAGTGCAATGATAAAAGATGGGTCCAGCTCTTTGTAACTCTGTGATGACTATAACTGTTCTGAAGAGAAAATTGTATGGTGACTGCACAATCTCTTTTTTTTCTTGCCTGGTAGGTTACAGTGTCTTTTAAAGCTTTATTGGTGCTGCACTATATAACTTTTTGTTTCTAGCATCACTGTAATTAGGTTATTTAACATGTTGTGACACAGTACCAGAAGGGAGGTTGGTAGCTGGTAGAGAGGAAGTCTCCTAATCAAACTTTTAGAGCCTGATGACAGTGTAGAGAAATGGTGAGCTTTTCCCCGATATTGTTCTATTGATCTCTATGTGAAATGCAGTTAAATGTACAGAGTTCTCTATTTGTATGTTCATAATTTTGTTTTTGTTACTACATTTCATATAGCTTACACATTAAATGTTTTTAAGGGGTTCATAAATGCTTAGTTATATACTTGTTTAGAATACCTGGAGGGGGCTTTATATAGTCTTTTGGGCAAGGGGTGGCCCAAATTACTGCTCAGATTGTTCTGTTATGGGAGTCTTCTTTTTCTGTGTGGTCTTAGGTGGGGCTATTAAATACTTTTAGAAAATGGGTAGGAGAAAGGCTACTTTCTGATTGGCTGACACCACTATCTAGCTGGTTGGGTATCAGTCAATAGAGACTGGAAAAAAATGAGTCCCAGTCTGTGACCACCTGATTACCTTAGAATGGTATTGTACTGATAGAATTCTCAATTTTAAATAGCACCCATTTTTTTTCTCCGCTAGCGAGAGATAGAGCCTGCCATACTATGGTGTAACAGAGAAATGAGTGGCTGGATGGCTCACAGTTTAGAAATAAAACATGATAGTATTATTACTTGGGTTGAGACAGGCATTTGAATTAATTTATACAGTCTGTAACACTGATAACAGATGACCTCCGTCCCTCGCTGTTCAGTTCGGTTTTTTTCAGCGAGAAACTATTGTTTTGTAATAAAAATGAGAGCCTTAAATTGTGAAGCAGCAAATAAATTGACAGCATAGGCATAATATCTCATAGTCAAAGACAAAATGTAGCCACGCATTTTAAAATAAACCTCATAGCCATGGGGCAGCAGCACATTCCTCAAAACCACAGCATGCGCTGAACATAGCTCTCACACATCCTCCTCCCTTAATTCCGATTTCCGAAATAAAATAAAATAATTTACATGAGCTGCTTACATTTTTGTTATTGCTACTCTGTCCCTGTGGCTTTTCAGAAAAGTCCCACTAAACTCCCGACAACATCCTCGCTGCCGCTCACCTAACAGCTGCAATTCCATCCTGACCATTGGGAAAAAAACCTATGTGAACAGCACAAATGCTTGAACTGTTTCTTTTTTTGAGCGTTTAACAAGGAGGCAGGTGGGAGGGAATGGAAAAAAAATAACTTTCCTGTACTGCAGATGATGGTGCATAGGGGCAGAACTAAAAACAAATGACTGGGGGGGGCAATACTACCTGGAACAGCACAAAACTTGGGGACTACTTTACAACATAAACACATATACCTAATTCTTAACTGTATTTTTTAAATGTTTTTAAAATCTCATATATCTCAACTAAAAATGCTATAGGAAGCCCATTTTCTAAGTGTAATAATACCCTCCAGGGTGGGCGGTATGGGCAATACCGGACCTTCCAGGGGCCATAAGGCCTGTGGTGTCGGGCCTCATTACACCCCTGGGCGGTCCAGTATTGCCCAATACCGCCCACCCTGTCGGATATTATTGCTTGCACATTGTATGTTACTGGATGCTTGTTTATGCACTGAGATGAACATTACCTCATGCTTTTTATACTATTATCATCTCCCCTGGCTTTCAAATGCAGAATTTAGCCTGTTGGTGGTGAAATTTCACATTTTGCCAGGGGGGTGGGGGATTTCACATTTTTGCACCCATGAAATATTTCACAAAATGTTGGGATTATGCAAAATATTTCACTGAGTGAAATTTTTTAATTTCCCACATCACTAATTGAGTGGGGGCATGAGGAGGGTTCGAATTGGGGTGCACTCAGGAGTTAAGATTTGCTGACACATTCCTGGAGGCCCAAGAAAGTCAAATTACATCTAGAGGTGTACGAAGTCAGCAAATTTCGCTCTGTGTAATATTTTATGGAGTTTCAACTTTCCAAGAAATTGTACGTCATGCAAACTCCCAGTTTTGCTTTTTCTGGTGATTTCACAAAAAATGTGAAATTGCTGACTTCACTTCTATTGCGCCACTATCTGGGTTATTACTGTTACACGAAATGACAATTTTGCCAGAAAAATGTGCTCTTGATGCAAAATTTGCACTGCAGTATGGGCTAGAATGCCATCTGATGCTCTAGGGGGGCACATGTTGCTGAATAGCCTATAGGAAGTTGAGTAGGTCATGTGTGAGTGCAGTGTAGTTGAGACTCTCTCAGAGAGCACATTTTGTTAGTCTGACTGATCATAAAAACCTGTTAAAACATAAAAAACATTACATTTGAACAAACTTGCTCAAAATTTGTGAGTGCATTGTGGATACATAGTATTTTTTTTGTATTCACTCCTTGATTATATAGTGTAAAGTACGTTTTTCAATTTCTATATTTTGTGTCTGTGGATTGTGTGTGACTACAAGGGGGTTCAATGCAGCAGTGGCTGAAATGTTGGCAATTGATCTCTTGCCATACTCTTTTGTTGAGAATGCCGGTTTCCAGTGGTTCATGGTCCGTGCATGTCCCAAATGGCAGATACCATCTCGAACGTACTTTGCAAAACATGCTATTCCAGGACTGTGTGGTAGAGTACCAAATATGTTAAATCATGCCATTATTCATTCAGTAGCACCTTACATACATATGAGTATGGATATGTGGACCAGTGGAAAAACAGCTGGCAGTTCATATTTGTGCATTACAGATCACTGGGCACAGATGTCTGTATCAGTTTGAGTTTGTGCACTAATAAACCACTTGGCAATACTTTGTGGACTTTAGTGGTCCTTTCTTTGCACACCTGTTGCTTTTTCCTGTTAGAATTTTTTAGTGGGTGCAGCATTTGTGTAGCACTTGTGCCTGAACATCACTGGTTTTCATTTGTTTCCACTGGGCACAGATACCTGGGGTACTGTTCAACTTGGGCAGTGGTAAAAGTTGCAGCAAGGCAAACTGTTATGGTAGCAACATTCCAGGTCTTCGTCAGCATGCCACACTGATGAAGAAAAGCATAGCAGGGTCACATACAGGTGAGAAGATGCTGGAAGCACTTCTTTTGGAAACTGATGAGTGGTTCCACCCACACTCATTGAAGGCAGGTTTTATTGCCAGTGATAATGGATCTAATGTCATCAAGTGCATTAGTGATGGTGTTTTTTTCAGGGTGCCATGTCTGGCTCACTGTCTGAATCTCATCGTCCAGCAGTTTCTCACCCATCTGGATGTCAGGGAGAATTTGTCTGTTACTTGCCACATCTGTATGCATTTTGCACCATTCAGAAAGGCACATGACCTGTTGCACGAGCTGCAGATGTGCAACAACTTGCCTCAGCACCACATGAAAATGGATGTGGTGACAAGATGGAACTCCACCACGTACATGCTGGATCACTTACATTAGCAGTACGAGGTGATTTCCGAATATATGCTGGTATATACTAGCACAGTACTGGCACATCCATGAGACTCACAACAGAACAGTAGCAGCAGATAGAAGGACTTCTCATGATTCTCAGGCCATTCAAACATGTCACTCAGGCCATGAGCACCAACAGTACTTGTATGAGTCAGGCAATTCCACTTCTGTGTGTACTGAGGCAAACACTGTTGAATGTACAGCAACAGCTCGAAGCTGGTATAGACTCTGGTACTTGTAACTTGATGGATCACATGCTGAATGTGTTTCAGTCCAACACACATATTAACATAATTCTGCACTCTGAAGAGTTTGGCATCACTTCGATGATTCACCCATTATATAAACGTGGTGTGGCTTCAATCATTGAAGGTGGGCGCCAGAAGATTAAGAAGTTGACAGACCTTCAATAAGAAGGGTACATGGTGCGTAGATACGAATAACCACACAGGTGCAGAAGAAGGCAAAACATGACACAGCTAATAGACCCGGTGTTGCTACCACCACAAAAGCCTCAAATTCAAAAGCTTCTTTCAAAACCTGTACTATGAATGAACAAAATAATAATCCCATTTGGGATGTCTTAAGTCAGGTGTGTGTGGCAGGCATGCAAGATAATGAGGAGGAGGCTGATGACAAATCAGCAGGAATGCATGCAGCACAATGCATGATTGATGTGTTTCTTGCAGACACAAGGCACCTAAGCATTGGAGATGAGCCCCTGATGTACTGGAGCACAAAGGTCTCTCATTGGCCAGCACTGACATTGGTGTCCATGAAGTACCTGAGTTGTCCAGCATCGAGTGTAAGTGTTGAACAAGTATTTAGTTCAGCAGGTGCCATAGTGCGGGACAGGTGCACCACTCTGTCACCAAAAAATCTTAGCTCGCTAACATTTATTAAAATGAATCAAGGACACATTCCAAAAAAGTCAATCATGTCTGTGTTCAAGCCACATGACAGCAGTGAAGAGGAAGAGGGAAGTACTTCAGTACACTCAGTAGTAGGAGCAAAAGTGAGGTGGGAGGAGCATTATTGGAGAGAGAGTTTCCATCTGGTTACAGTTCCAATCTGGAGGGCTGTGAGGGCTGTTTCCTTGCTGATGCTGATTAAAGTGCAGCCTGATTTTTCAGTCATTGGTCCTCTGCAGCATAAATCATTTTAATTATCACTTATTCTGTTACTTTATTTTCATTCATGTGTTGATGTCGTGACAAGTAATTTCTTTACTTTGAATAATTTCTAAACACTCCCCATGCAAACTGTTCTGCTGTTTTTGTTTGCCACCAAATTCAGTGTCTATCTCACACTCCAACACCACTGACATTTCTTGTTGCTCCACATGGCACCATACTATACAGCACTTATTCCTCTTCCTCCACCAGTGGACTGAGTTGTTCTGTCATATCCAGTGATAAACATCATTGTCCAATCCATGTTGATGCAACATTACAAATGGCTCCTGTCCTCACCACCAGTCTCCATCCTTACATAACTGTGTTTCTGATGCTGCTGTTGCTCCTGATGGAATACTGTCCACCACCACACTGTGATATCCATATAGCATACCTGCTCCATACAGAGGGACGTATCACTGCTTCGCCGGCCTCCTACTCTACTGTGGCCAACTTGTATTGCTCCTTCATGATCAGGTGCAAACAAGATGGTTTGTCGGCTACATACAGTGTGATGCAGTATAAAAATTCAGTTTTGAAAATCACAGTAATAAAACTGTTGTGTCGCTGCTCTTCAGGTTTGCAAAGTGACAGCAGTTCCGACAGCAACACAAGATGATGACATTTGATATCGCAGCCAGCATCGCTATTATTCAAGTAATGATAAGTATTTTTTTTTTTTTAAATCATCTTCCGCTCTGTATTGCAATAATATTGTTTTGATCACAGGTCAATGTGGCTGTGCTTCTGCTACATCATGATCATTCCTATCTGCCTTTGACACGTCATCTACTTCTTTCTCTTCCGGCCAGACAACATAACACAGAAACATCTTGGAAAGTACCTGAAATCAAACAACTGAAATACAAAACGTACTATGACTCGAACAACTTTGAGTCTGACATTAAAAAAAATATGCATACTTCAACTAGCACCCCCGGTGTAAAAAAAAAATACTTACCTTTATGTGATTGTTTGAATTCACAGAGATACAGGATGCAGATTGGCATATGTCATAATAATCTTACCTGAACATGGAAAATAAAAATACATGGCTATTACACCCAAAAAAGGCCCCACCCCAAAATAAGAAACATACAAAGAATACATACTTACCATACCATAGTTGTGAGATGTGGTTAATAATGACTTCCTTCCAGGTACCAAGAAGCATAATGTAATGTAGTGTGGACGATTGTGTCACTTCATTGCTCATGATATGAACAGTAACTGAAAAAGGAAAATATTAGTGAGATATTGATATTGGTACAAATAACAGCAACCCACACCCTGCAAATAAGTAACCATTTCTTACCTTTCCATGGTTTGACAATGTGCTGTCTTCAAACATTCACAGCAGCACTCAGCAGAAGCAGCAGCAGTAGTAGCTGCAGGCAGCACAGCAACTTGACATTTGGTCATCATCAGTTTGCCACTGTAAGACTCCTGGTGTTCCCATCTTGCAATCTTAAACTCCACAATTTATGTCACTTCTGAAGACGTTTTCTCATGTGTGTCTTCTCAACTTCTCTGGACAGTTGCACAGCACAGCAGCAGTAGGCATGCAGCAGTAGGAATGAATGTTTGGTACTTGGGCAAGCACTTGACTAGTGTGGCTAGCAGGGGAAATCGTGCATGAAAATTTCCACAACATATTTCACTTAAGACATTTCCTCATACATTATCTGTCTTCTTGACTCCTCTGGACAGTTGCACAGCACAGCAGCAATAGGCACACATCAGCAGGAATTAATTTTTGGTACTTGGGCAAGCACATGACTAATGTGGGTAGCAGGGGAAATCTTGCATGAAAATTTCCACAATGTATTTCACATAATAAGACATTTTCTCATGTGTGTCTTCTTGACTTCTCTAGGCAGCTGCACAGCACAACATAAGGATGCATAATGTATTTCTAGGTGTTATGTGTGCATTTTGTGACCGGCTTGACCACCAATTTACATTACTGTATATTACCAGATAGTTTCATGATCCCAAGGTAAAAAACTAAATGATTTTCAATTAATGGCTTCTTAAACAAAGCACTACTATTAGTGGTTCTCATTTCCTGTTACACACTATCAACCATTGAGGTAGCATGCAGCCTGATGTGGCGGTATGCCTAGTTTACATAAGAAAAGAACATTTTTTGTGGGGAGGAGGGGTTGGATTGGGGTGGGTAACAGCAGCAATGCATTAAGGAAATAGTATGAGTACATATTTACCTATAATTTGTTATTCTATTTTAAATTGCCACTTATCTACTAACTAGAGTCTTGTGATACCATTCTTCATACAATCTGAGTATGCTTCAGAACTTGTTTTCACATCTGAAATATAAAAAAGGAGCACAATAGAATATGGCCAGGACCAGGTTTCAGCAGTTCTAACAGCTGTTTCTGTACATGAATTTTTGAAACTCATGTCTGCATTGACAGAAATCAACTACTGTGCAGCACACACTGCTCCATCACATTATATGGGACAGTACATGTTCAAAATCTGCAGTGAAGACTGACAAAAACCATATGGGAGCCATATTGAACTGAGTTTTACTTTAATATTTTAAATGTGATACCAAAATAGAAGACAGACTCATAATTAAGGAAGAATGGTATCATATACAACAAGTCAGTAGGTAAGGGGAAATATAACATTGAATAAAAAGGTATAGGCAAATGTTTCACAACATTAATGTGCTGTTGCTTAAAGCAGCAGAGCAAGAATCCAGTGAACATTTGTACCTATTCCTTTTAATGCTATTTTACACTGCCACTTACCTCCTGAGTCCTGACTTCTGTAATACCTTCTTTCCACAATTTGAGTCTGCTTTAGTACTTTTTTCACGTTTGAAATAATAAAAGGAGCGTTCCTTTTAATATGGTTCAGATCAGGTTTTCATCAGTATTTTCAGCTGTTTTTGAACACCTATTGTTCCATAAGGTCAGGGGGCACTGCCCACTGCATAATGCTTTATTTTAGTCACAACATAAGCGATGTTTAAACAACTGATGGACAAAAACAGCTGAGGATACTGATGAAGACCTGTTCCAAGCCACATTAAAAGAAGTGCTCCTTTTATTATTTCAAACATGAAAAAAGTACTAAAACAGACTCAAATTGTGGACAGAAGAGTATCATACAAGTCAGGAGGTAAGTGGCAATCTAAAATAGCATAAAAACGTATAGGTCAGCATTTTCACCTGGTTATTGCACTGCTGCTTGAATATTTTTTTGGGGAGGGTGGGGAATACAACTCTCAACAACACTCAAAAAATGAGACTTCAGAAGGATAAGGAAGATATAATAGGAAGTACATTAGAAATGAAAAGAAGTTCAAGAAGTAAACATGTGTATCACCCAAAAAGGTTTTTTTTACTGTTTCATCTTTTTTATTTATTAATTTTTTTGCTGCTTTTATTTTGTGATGTTGGGACAGGAGAGGAGAGAAGGGAAGTGAGAATAAAAAAATTATAACATACAGTACAAATACACCGAAAACAATCAAAATAACATAATGTGACAGATATGTAAAGAAACAAAAGAGAAACTAAAGACAATCATGGATCTCTCTCAGGAATCTCCAGTACCCTTTGTGGGTCTGCACATTCTGCCATGATCTCCTTGCAGACATCCTCTGTCTCAGACCAAAAAATGGCAAGGTGAGCTTGAGTCACAGGTCCTCCTGGTATGCACAAAGCACAGGAAGATGAGGTGGATTGTGCAGACGATGATGCAGATTCAGCTGTCCTCTCACATGTAGGTCTGCTCTCAGTCCTCCTCCTCCTCCTCTTTCTGGCACATTTTCCCTGTCTGGCACTGTCTTGTACTGCTACATCCCATGCCACAGGAACAGGATTCCTTGCTCCCTACTGCAGCCTGGCCTCCCACTCCACATGGTAGTAATTAGTAAGGTGGCTTCCCTGCCCACCTGTGCCAAAGTGCCTTCCCTTTTTCCAAAACCAGACATGATTCCCACAGATACTGCATTGTGCTACACTGGGACCATTCTCGGGTATCTTGAAATATTCCCAAACTACAGAGATCCTTGGTGGTCCAGGAACAGGAAGGGACAGGTGACAGGTGTGATGTAATGGGCTGATCAGCAGGTGGGGCCTGGGTGCTAGCTGTGGTGACAGAACAAACAGGAGGAGGGGCATGCACAACAGGCTGCTGCTGCTGTTTTGGCTGCTCTGGCTGCTGGGGCTGTGCATCAACCGCCTGTGCTGCGGTGCCACTAACAGAGGCAGAATCAACTATTGCTGCTGTGGCATCTACTACTGCTGCTGCTGGTGCTGTTGCTGTAGTATCTACTGCTGCTGCTGATACTACTGCTGCCACATCTAATGCTGCCAGTGCCAGGGCTGCCACTGCTGCTGCTGCTGGAGCATCCACTGCTGCTGCTGCTGCTGCTGCTGCTGTTTCTGGTGTGTGACTAGACAAAAAAAGGATGGTGGTTGAGCCTTACAGTTATCCCACCCCACATCCTTAGCCTTCGCTGCTCACAGCTTTTACATCTCTTGTTCTCCATTTCAACTACAGTTTAACTATAAAAAAATGAAGAGACAGGAAAGAAAAGTAAAACTAAGAAAACAAAAGTGTTGTAACAAGAGTTACAAAATGAACAAGAGGAAATCAAACAAAAAAAAGAAACCTTGCAAAGAAAGTAGATTCTCAAAGAAATACCTTACAGGTGTATAACAAAAGTTCAGTTAGGGTAAATAAAGAAACTATATAAAGGCAAAAGATAAAGTTTGTTTTTTGGATCATCTCTCAGACACTCACACAGACAAAGACACATACAATGCTTTCTCTGCTGCTGTTAAACTGAAAGTGAGACACTCACTTCCTGTCTCACTCAGTTACTTCCTGCCCATCATGTGACCTGATGAAAGGCAGACATGTGATAAGACCTTGTTTTGGCTAATTTTGCAAAGAATACACAATGCAAACTTAGTGGTATAGACATAAAATGAAATTATAAAGCAAAATTGAAACAGCAAATTCTGGGTTCTGAGGCACAATTACACTAAATGATGCGTGGATGCAAAATTGCACACTTCACATGAAATTCGCTGGTGAAATTAAACTTCTCTGCATCCCTAATTACATCCTCCTTCTCTTTCATAGCACATCAAAATGGTGTGAATTACTTGAATTATATCTAATTTCTTTGTTTTATCTACAGTTGTACAATAAAGATGAGGCAAAGACTTAGTGTGGACAGTGTTAATACTGATATTGTTTGTACTGCATGTTTAGCAAACTGGAAACATGGTATGGATTCCTAGTGAGATTCCAGAAGTTGTACAGAGGGTCAGAACATGCCAGAATAAAATGCCATTGTTAAAATGGGTCCAGTCATCAAGTATTACTGGTTCTAGGGGGTATCCCTGAATTTATACCTCTGAAAGAGTTGTGTACATATAGATGTTTTTCAAACCTATGAAGGAACAGAGTTGAAAAGTGTCAAAGCACACATACGTTTGGCATGATTAATCAAAATTAGGGTACAGGAAAGTAAAATCAAAATTTGGGGTGCTCCAATAATAAGCAGAGAGGAGATTATTATTGTCCAGTGTGATTGAATTTAATAATGTACATGTGGCTTAATCAGGGATTCCTAGTCTGGTGGTATAGCTAGAATCAAAGACACTCTGTCTGTACATCTTCACTGGGACCACCTGTGTCACTAATGCCTGCCCACATATCATATATGGCAACTGGTCATAGACAATTCTTTTACTGTTTGGTCATGGCATATCATGAAGGGGAGTGGACACAATAAGGTGTTCTACATTCAGGATTTGATTTACATGTGTAGTAAAATTAGTTACATTGTAAGGGTAGTCACTGTGGTACGTGACATTTCCTGTGGGTGGTGTTTCCCATTGCTCAGTATAGAATGTATACAAGGAAACTTTAACAACACAAATTATGACAGACTCCATCCAACCAAAGAACAATTGCAAGAACAAAACAGTAATTAAGCAATAAGGCATGACCAGGGGTTAGATTAACAGTCTGTTAATCACCCCCTAGGGGTGTAATGTGGCACGAGGCCCAGCCGAGTGCCATATTGCCCCAGGAGGTGATTAACTGACTGTTAATCTAACTCCTGGGAGTGCCTTATTGCTATTATAAAAAATTATTCCAAAAGAAAAGTGTTAAAAGTATACTTTTTGAATGTTTTCCTCATTTAGAGGGAGATTTTTAATAAAATAGTTCTTCCACCAACAGTTTAAGAATGCTGGTTCAAAATCAGAATACATCATTCCACACATTCAGCAGTGGTAGAGGATGGAATGCTAACATGAAGAAACCATGTGCCATGGTGATCAGGCTGTACATGACAGTTTAACATGGATTAATGTAAGGCTGTTGGAATCCTAACAGCCAATCAGATTGCAGCATTTTTAAGACCCTTTTTATAATAAACTTTAAGTATTTTGGCACTGGTTTCAATTGTGCAATAGAAACCGTTTTCTCAAGTCCTTTATGTAATAGTATTGCTGCCTTTGCATTTAAAATCTTGATAATGGTTGTCAGTGGATGGTATCTTGGTTGAAAAGACTTCTCATTTTTAAAGTGAGTTTTCCAGACCACCTGATCTCCCACTTTTGGAGTCCATTTAGGGGTCTCTGTGTTCTGATGATGCAATTGATAATTGCATAGTTCCATTTCCTGTGCAGTTTCAATGTCTTTAAACAGGGTATTAATTGCTGAAGGGGCTGAAAGAGAAGCAGAGGCTAGTGACAGTGCATTGCTCATCTTTCAACCATACAGTAGTTCAAATGGTGTAAAATGTGGTTGCTGATGCACTTGAGTTTGTATCCCCATCATAAGACAAGATGTCAAATCTGTCCATTTTGTGCCTCTGGAATGCAATGCTTTAAGCAATTTTAATTGTGTTTATTTTATTTTTATTTTTTATAGATTTGTTAATCAGGTAGGGACACTGCACAAGTCCTTTTTCAGGTCCTACCCAAAGACATGAACAAGGACAAACAGCAGTTAACATTAATGCATAAAGTATAAAAAAAAATATTTAAAACAAATGCAATTTGAATTTTGCATTAATAATGACTTAAACTTTATTTTGAACCCTGCTAAAGATTGAGAGAGACAAAGAGCCTCTGGTAATGCATTCCAAAATGAAGGTGCTGTGATTGAAAAGGAATGCAACCCACACCGCTTGTTATGTATAACAGTGTTCAGCAGAGTACAATTAGCTGATCTTAACTTGGGAAGGGTAGATCGAACTACAACCAGATCTGTTAAAGGGTAATAACCAGTGGAAAAAACACATTTATATAGCAAACATCCTAAAAAATAATCCATTCTACCTCTAAGAGACATCCAACCTACCTGTAAATAAAGATCACAATGATGAGTATTATACGGAGCAGCCAAAATAAACTGACAGATAGTATTATTTTTTTATCATTTAAAATTTTTTCTCCTTCTGCAGCCATGGTCCTGCTTTTTACATCCAGCCACCGCTCCACTCCACCGCTGACCCCTAAGTTCATATGCCCAGCTGCCAGATGCAACTACACCTGCAAAAGGGGGCCCCCCATAGCCCCCCCTCACCCGGTGAGGAACCAGTACTAGCACATGCCTTCAGGCATTGTCGGCCAGTGGAGCTGTGGCTATCAAGCTGCCTCAGACCCATGCTGCAATTTTTCCCTTGTTCTTTCCCCATTGGGACAATGGACATGCAATGACATCCACGCACATACATGCAGACATCCACCGTGGTCCCCCCTCCATTACAGTGCTGCCTGTGGTACCTCCAGGCATCCCCAGGAGTCACTGCAGCAAGGTGCAAAGTCCCCATACCACCCCAGGACTAGGAGAGCTGTCTTCCGATGCTCAATCCCAGTCCTCCCCTGCCAAGCCCCAACAACCTGAGCTCATTCCCAAACCCGGATGGCTGGCATAGCGTGAGGTGTGGCGTCCAGCTCCTCATCCTCAATGCCACCAGGCTGGCAGCTGACAGATAGTATTATAAGCAGTAGCCAAAACTTTAGACACATAACTATTAATATTTAAATAAAGATAGCAAACGTAATCAAATTGAGGAAGCAATCAGCCAATAGCAATTGATTTTCTTGTCTGAAAGGAAAAAAGTATCTAAATTTATAAAGAATGTCTACTTTTTGATTTATGATTTTGCTAACTTGTTTAATTGGAAAGGAGTAGGTCAGGAAGGCATCAAGCCATGCACCAAAATATTTGAATTGCACAGCCTGTTCTTTCGTGGCACCCTCTAAATCACAAAGCAACGAGCTGGGATTATCCTTCAACATAACAGGTACCAAAAACCATAGATTTCATTTTTTTGGAAGTCAAAACAAAAGCATTATTCCAAAACCACTGGCAAACATTCTTTAAGGCAAATGCCAACGATTCAGTCAATTTTGGCAAAGTGAAAAAATATTTAAATCGTCTGCATAAAAAAATGTATTACTGGTCACACATTGAACTGGCAGTGAATTAATAAACCAAGAAAATAATAAAGGGCCCAAAATGGATCCCTGAGGTGTGCTACACTGCAAGGAAGCAGCCTGAGAGGTCTCAGACCCAATACTCACATAGCGCTGACGATGAGATAAATAATCGGAAATCCATCCTACAGTATTTTGGGAAAAAATAATAACCTCAAGTTTAATAGATACCAAATCATGGTCAATCAAATCAAATGCCTTGGTCAGGTCCATGAACACCACCCCAGTCATTAGATCTCTATCAAAGCCCCCGAGGACGGTGTCCGGGAACCTGATCAAGGCAGTACCCATCTTATGATCATGTCTAAATCTGTGCTGTGTTGCTCTGGGCAAAGAACCCCATTTGAATTCAGATATTCCTTAATTTGAGCTAACATAACCTTTTCAAGAAGTTTGCTCAATGGATTCAATACGGAGATAGGTCTAAGGTCCTCAAGCTGCACAGCACATGACTTTTTTGGTACGGGACTATCATAGCACATTTCCATTGAGAAGGAAACTGGCAAGTGGTTAACAAAAGACGAAAATATGACATAAACGGTCAACAACATGCTGAATGCAAATTTTCAAAAACCTACCATCCAGTCCCTCACCACAATTGCTGAACCTATCAGGCAAGACACACAAAAGTTTAAAAACCTCTTGCCAATTTATTGCCTTGAAATAGAAGGGAGGCCTACAAACCGGGCCATCCTTAACTGTGGCCTGCGGTGGTAAATCTAGCCTATAGCTTGAATAATCAGAGAATTTGATGTTAAATAAATTCACAATTTCAATAGAGTCAGTAATTAAAGAATCATTTACCTGTCATTTATCAATCACCTTACTGCTTTTAGGAGACAGCAGGGTGTTCCCATTAGCCCAAAATTTATTGGAATCAGATAAAGAATCAGAGAACTGTTCATGAAAGAAAGAAGTTTTTGCATGTTTTACTAATTCAGAAACTCAATTACAATGATATAAAGGTAATATAGCAGCAGAGGGACTAACCTTAAACTTGACCCAAGCTTGATTCCTCAGTTTAAATATGGTGCTTAATATCATCAGAAAGCCATTTGTTTTGCACACCATGAAGACGCACTGATCTTGAAGGAAAGCACGCATTCTGAACAAGCAATAATTGCCTAATAAAGTAATCAAGGGCATGACTGACATCAGAAATCAAATATAAATAAGACCAATCAAGCTGGGACAAAAGAAAATCAACCTCCTGATAGTTTTTTTAAAACTACGCATCTTAATGATACGAGGAGGAACCTTCATTATTTTGAAATTCAATATGCAGAAAATGGCCATGTGGTCACTTACAGAGTCAGGCATGACACCAGAATAAGATATCATACCCACCCTGTTAATAATAACCCAATCCAAAATGCTGTGATTTAAGGTTTGGACATTTGACCTAGTAGTTTCACTGATAACCTGTGTAAGATCATAGGATGAAAGTAGCTCCTCTAACCCAAGAACATTTTTGTGAACCCAGTTTAAATTAACTTCTCCAACTAATATCACATCACTTTTGGAAATTAAGGGAGACAATACATCAAGAAAGGCCTTTAAACCATCTGTTCCACCCTGGGTGGGATTATATACACATCCCAGGCTGATGTATTTACACCCCCATAAAATTAACCGAAAAAGTAGCCAGTCAGAATTCTCCAGGGAGCCTTCACTGGTAGCCAACACAGTTTGAGCCCTATAATAAACTGCACCCCCCCCCACCCTTTTTCTTACCTTTACGATGAGCTTGAATGCATACATGGCCAGGCAGGGTACAAAGGTCAGATTTAACTATAGGTTTCATCCAAGTTTCAGATAGGGCCAAAATATCAGGTTGATATTGTTAAATGAAGCATTCTAGTTCATCCAGTTTAGGAATTAAACTCCTAATGTTGAAATGAACAATTATGAGACCATGATTAACATACTGGAGGGGAGGGCCAGAACCGTTGAGGGGGCCTGGATTTAATTCAACATCCCCAGCAATAATGAACAACTGTAAACCATTAAACAAATGGATTTATTTCCAGACCATAGCCTGGAAAACATAGCATAGGAAAAAATAACATAGTGGTATTTTTCAATACATAACCACATAAACGCAATTCATAACATCTAGATGATAAACAATGACTGCTGTCCCACCTGGGAACCGAACCTAATAACAAACCTGACAAGGAATAATCAGAAACATTCACACTATAGTGAGCACACTCAGAAGAACATACCCCCACCATAATCCCCCCCCCCCACAATCTCCATATAGCATACCCAACCAACAAAGTATGTACATAATACAGGTCATTGTCATATCTTAAATAAACACTAATGCATAAATTTGGGTTTCTTGCAATGACTTTAGCTCATCTCAGTATAAATGCAGCATAGCATATGGGCAATGGAGAGGTGCATATGGATCAGGGATCAGCAGGGTCTGCCACACTCCCACCGACTCCTCTGCACTTGCCTGCACTTCGCCACCACTAAGCTGCCGCGAATAGATGCCACTGCATCTAAACCACAGGTAGAATTAAAACTCACAACTCCCGCCAGACTGGGCTGCTACCACCAATCAGGGGAGGGGGGAGAAGCTTAGCTAAATTGGGGAGGGCAAGTGAAATGTATATGGTTGCCAAGCAACACTAAAGACAGTGCAACCCAGCTGAGTCATGAGCTGGGAATGAGGAGTTCAGCACCTAAGGGAAAATGGTTAATTAGCAGACAAGGCAAAATGCCTTTACAACACTAAAATGTCAACAGATTCATCAGCAGGTTAAAATAGGCAGTTCCAGCAGCCATCTTAATAAAGCAAATCCCCCAGTTCATGCAGTTCAAGACAATGTAGCAGCATACAGTTCCAGCTTGTGGCAAAGACAGAAAGTCACACTGCGGTAACAGAAAATACCTCCCATCCAAGAGTTACTGATGCTTTCAAACACAGTGCAATCAGGGAGCAACTCAACAGTCACTCACAAAACAATATCATGAGCAGAGCAAAGATGTTGGTGCTCCTAGGTATAAAAGCAACACAGCATACGGGCAATGGAGAGGTACAGATAGACCGGGATCAGCAGAATCTGCCACATGCCCACCGACTCTCCTGCACTTGGTCACACTTCGCCACCACTAAGCCACTGCAAATAGATGCCACTGCACCTAAACCACAGAAGATTTAAAACCCACAACTCCTGCCAGACCAGACTGCTACCACCAATCGGAGGAAGAGGGAGTACTTAGCTAAATTGGGGCAGGCGAGAGAAATGTATACAGTTGCCAAGCAACACTAAAGACAGTGCAGCCCAGCTGAGCCATGAGCAGGAAATAAGGAGCTCAGCACCCAAGGGAAAATGGTTAATTAGCAGACAGGGTGAAGCGCCTTTATGATGCTAAAATTTCAACAGATTCAGCAGCAGGTTAAAATAGACAGCTCCAGCAGGCAGAGCAAAGATGTTAGCACTCCTTGGTATAAATGCAGCACAGCATATGAGCAATGGAGAGGAGCAGATGGACTGGGGATCAGTAGGGTCTGCCATACTCCCACCAACTCCCCTGCACTTGGTAGCACTTCGCTGCCACTAAGCCGCCGTAGTTAGACTAATGGATTGATTCAGTCTTTCAACATTCCCTGATCTCTCTGGGTGATATGGGATATGCAGCAACTGTTTTGCCCCTAATGCTTCCCAAATTCCTTTAACAATGTCACTTGCAAAATGTCTACCTCTATTTCAATATTGTGGGGTATTCCATTGTCAGGGATGAGTGTCTTTAAATAGTGGATAACAACAGTGGTGGCTGTATTGTCTTTAGAAGGGAAAATGAAAGGGTAGCCAGAAAATTGGTCTACTACAATTAGAGCATGTTTAAATCCTCCCTTGGCTGTTGGTAATGGTCTTTTGAAGTCTATGCATACTCTGTGCCAAATTCCAGAGGCAAGGACATGTAGCTGAGTTTCTCCCCTCTGTATTCTGCTAGGATTTTTGCAGATAAAAGGAATGTGATTCTAAACATTGGTTCAGAAGTCCTTACTTTTAGTTGCCCACCCCAATTATCCAATAAAGGTACAGAATTATCAGCCGAACCATGTAAGTCCTTTGTGCCTAGATGTGCCTGTTCTAATAAGAAACCCCCTCATGTTAATAGGAGGGATCTTTTTTGTATCCTTCCAGATCCGGTAGTCTCGGAGTACAGGAGGTGTCCCCTTCTGATATAGTTTTGACCCAGGTGGAGGCATTGATCCTGGGGCTGGCTGCTGCAGATGACTTTGAAGGTTGTGGAGGTGGTCATCTTTATGATAGGGGTCCTCAGGTGGAGGAGTTGGCTGCATCATGCCATCGTTCTTCTGGCCAGTGAGGAGTTTTGCCTGGTGGCAGGTCAAGACTGCATGACAAGCCACAGGCGTGGTCAGCTCTTTATAGCGAGCCTCCTTTGCTAATATAGCTGCTTCGGCATTAACCTCAACATGTATACCCCTCTCCTGGTTATGCCCCTGATGTGGACTACCCTAAGGTATTGGAGTAGTTCTTTCAAAGCAGCCGTATTCTCCTAGCACTTTTGAAGGGCTGTGGGTTTATGCCTATGGTATGTAAAATCATTGTTAACTCAGTCTGCTAAATAGTGAGTGAAGGCTTTTTGGCAATAGTTTGAGCCAGTAAGTACTAGTAGCTCAGGTAGACTACCAAACAATCTGGAGAGAAATCTAGATGCACAAGGCTACTTTGTCATTTTGAAATCTCCCTGTCATGATACCTATTCATGCCCTGTTTTTTCCTTGACACTTTTGGTAGGATCCATCACAATAAACAAGGAATTGTGATGTGTTGGTGGGGTCTCTGCAGCAGTAGTAGTGACCTCCTGGTCCACTAGTGCAAGTAGGTGGTTTTCTTGTGAGGTATATTCAAAGTATAACAACAGATCACTTAACAGGGCTTCCCACAGATGCCACCTTTGGCCCACAGCATTCCTAAACTTGTCTGTTTTCCTTTGGAGTATTTTGTGGATGGGGACAGGTACTAAGATTGCAAATTTGGCTTGTAACTGGGTTTGGAAATTGTAAGTACCTGCATAATAGCCACTAAAATCTTTTCCTCAGCTGTAAAATTATTTTTAGTTAAGGTAAATGTCTTCCCTGCAAATAGAAGTACCACCCTATCAGAGTTTTCTCCCTGCATGAGTGTTTCATAGTAGGAATCCTTGCCTAATGTGATCTGGATATAGAGTGGTTTGGCACTACATACATATTATCATCAGGTTGATTACAAAAAATGTAAATCACTATACCATGTAAAAGCCGCTGTTAGCACACTTGCTCATTCATGCCCCCCATTCCAAACCAGCAACTGACACACACTGTAAAAATCTCACATAAGTAAATTCATAGCTTCATTCACAGCTTGAGATTTTGGATTACATTCAGTGGACAAACAATGAAATACTAGTGAGATTTGCTGATACCAGAAAAGTAAAAGATGTCGGGAACAGCTGATCTTACAGGAACATGCATATAGACTGACTCATTAATCTATAGTGTGGTTTTTTAAACAAGTGTTTTTGAGTCTTTTGTTTTACACACTTCTTATTACAGTATGTGCCACATATACCCCACATTGCTTAAGCTAGACAGCTAGTTTTACCAGAAACTTTTGCTATAGAGGAGGTGTTGATGAGCCTCCCAGACTACCTGACCATAGCTATAATGAGGTGGTAGCAAGGTGCTGAACTTCTTAACAGTAGACCTCTCTGTACACTCAGTTTCTCCCTCTCCTACCTTGTGGCAATCTGCCCTGTGAACATGTACTACTACTATCCCTTGCTCCTGCATGTTTGGATTTCTCCTGAACCCCATACTGCTGTCTGATTCTGTGGGGTGGGTACCTGAGCAGGAGAAAGCATATGCATCAGAGCAGAAGGTGTAATCTGTGCAGGGTTTATGCATTTGTGCCTACCTGTTTCAGCATTTGTAGAAGGTGGGAGATATGGGGCAAAAAGTGCACACATCAGAGCAGCAGCCTTAATCCATACAGGATTTAGGAATTTGTGCCTTCCCATTAACTTGTGGGAGATATGGGAACTCAGTGGTTAGAGGTCATAATCAGATAGGACGGCTGTAATGCTGCAGGCCTTATTCTGTGGGGGTAGGTGGGTGAGTGGGCAGAAAGCAAGCAAACACTGGAACTGCAAGAAACAGTACAGGGATGCTGATTACAAATAGCAAGCAGCACACACTGGCACCCTGACCTCAGATCGTACTGTAAGTTGGGGCTCAAAACTTAACAAACATTTATTGATTCTGACTAAGTACTGTGTTTTAAGCTGAATTGACTTTCCTACTCACCACAGAAGTAGTCAGCAAGTCTCTAACTGGGAAGTAAATTAACAAATAGTTTCATGCAGTAAGTGCTGTCACAGCACGAGGCATGTAAGAATGTTAACCATAAGCATCACTCCTTATTTGCATCATGAACTGACTCAAACAGAGCAGACTCAGTAAAAAGATAATAGCCTACCTCTAGGATTGGGATCACTTCTGAAATGAGAAAATAAGTGCTGGGATAAAAAATCACATGGGAAACATAAATGTTTTTATCAAAGGTCCATTTTTATTACACTGAAAACAAAGTAAAAACTAAGAAAAATTCATTCAAACCTTTGCACTTCATGCTTAAGGTTAAATTTAAGGTCAGATGGATTGAATACTGGCTAGCTGGATGCACCAAGAGAGTAGTGGTCAGTGGAGAGCTCTCAAACCCTAGAGAGGTCGGTAGTGGGGTACCGCAGGGCTCGGTCCTGGGTCCGATCCTGTTTAATGCATACATATCGGACATCAGGGAGGGTATAGGGTGTGAAATGAGTCTCTTCACTGATGACTCCAAGATGGGAACAGTAGTTGAGGGGGAAGAGGGGAAGTTGGCCCTGCAAGGGGACCTGGACACCCTGGAAAGCTGGGCTCACACGTGGAAATTAAATTTCAATATCACCAAGTGCGAGGTGTTACATCTTGGGCGGAGAAACCCTAAACACAGGTACACCCTGGGAGGGAGGTGCTGGAGGCCTCAATAGGGGAAAAGACCTAGGGGTCATGGTGGATGCATGTATGAATAATTCTGAGCAGTGCAGGAAAGCGGCTAGCAAAGGCAAACAGGATGTTGGGATGCAGCGTAAGGGGGATCACCTCTAGGAGCAGGGAAGTGATTCTGCCGCTGTACAATGGACTGGTTAGACCACACCTTGAGTACTGTGTACAGTACTGGAGACCACACTTGAAGAGGGACATACAGCTCCTGGAGAGGGTACAGAGGAGGGAAACTAAGATGATACGAGGACTAGGAGATTTGACGTATGAGGACAGACTTGAGAAGCTCTGCATGTTTTCATTGGAGGAGAGGAGAGAAGAGACGGGGGGACATGACTGAGGCCTTCAAGTACCTCAAGGGAATAAATAGGGTAAACATGGAGGGGATCTTTAGACTAAAGCAGGGAGGTATCACCAGAGGGCATGGTTTGAAGTTGGAAAGTGGAAGGGTGAGGGGGGAAAAGAGGAGGAGGTTTTTCATTGAGAGGGTGGTGGACCCTTGGAATGCACTGCCTGGTGAGCTGGTTCAGAGATAAACAGTGGAGAGCTTCAAGAGACGGTGGGACAGACACAGAAAGTGGATGTATCAGATGATGGCCTGGCCCAGGGGGATGGGGATGGATGATAGGGGTTTCTGGAACACAAGGGGGGGAGGGCCTCGGCACCCAACTAGGGATCTGAGGTTCGAGCAGACTCGATAGACCGTAAGGCCTAATCTGCTGGCAATTAGTATGTTAGTATGTTAAATTTAAAATCATTGGATTGCAACTTTGCAAGAACTAGATCAAAGCATTCCAAGTGCTCTCATTCAAGGTCGTTGGAAAAGTATAAGTCATCCACATAATATAATACCCCTGAACATCATTTAAGGTTTTTTCCATTGCTTCTGAGAATATCCATGGAGAATTCATGAAGGCTTGTGGTAGTCTGGTCCATGCATACTGTTGCCCCCCCAGAAGAAAATGCTGTTGTCTTTTGGTCCTCCTTCAGAATAGGAACTGACCAAAATCCATTTGCTAGATCTAAGGTGATGTTGTATTTATTTACTTCCAGTTTGTATGGGGTGGCTTTCATGTGGGTGGTTTGGACTGTGTAAGGTTCAGTTTGTCTATTTAAAACTCTATAGTCAACCACTAATTGTGTAGAACCATCTGGTTTCTTTATAGGTAACAAAGGGGAATTGTTTTAACCCTTAATTTTTTAATAATCCTTAAATCCATGGGTTCAGTGATTTGTAATTCTAACTGACTTTTCATCGCATTTGGGATTGGGTATTTGTGGTTAATGTGTCCCTCCTTGGACTTCTCCTATGGTATGTCTAATCAGTCCTGCCTGTTTTCTTTTTTTTTTTTTTTTTGCCTGTGTATATAGTCACATGTATTTTTGCAATATATTACTGAGAGGTATTTTGCCAAGTTGTGTATGTAAGAACTGTATAAGTATCTGATCCCAAACTGAGCAGCAACTGAGCAGGTCAATGCAAATGGATATCGGACATGCAGTATCCAATCCATTCCCAAGACCACTTCTTCAGTCATGCTCACCCACAACACTTCCACGTTATCGGAACCAAACCAAGACGTTATGGTCACAATGACTGTATGTGAGAGGGATGTATTTCCATTTATCCCTATAATTTGAGACCCTTCAAAAAATGTCTCGTATCCCTGATATTACATGCAAATTAACTAAAGTGTGGGTAGATCCAGTATCTACAAGAGCATTGTATTCTGAACCTGCTATGTTAACTAATTCTCTGGTTCCAGTGTCGGGACTGTCTGTATCCTATGCATATTGGTTGCATGGTTGGTACCGGTTGAGTCTGGCAGAGAATGTTGCAGCCTGCTTAATATTGACTCTAGGTTGTGGGTTATAGTTTTGTCCTGCTAGATTCCCCTGATCTGGATAGGAGAGGAAGTTTCCTAAAGGAAGTGGTAAATTTGGAGGTAGAGTGCATTTCGGAGCACCTCTATTGTTTTGACTCTGATCCAGCTGAGGTTCTGATTTTTAAGGCAGTGTCTCTTCACTTGGCTTGGAAACCATTTCACCTGGTTTTCCTGTATTAGCTATTAATTGTGCAGCTTTAACTAGGTCTACAAAAGAGGCGTTTCCCATATGTGCTAGGGAAATTAAGTTTCTCTGAATGTATGGCTTACAACCATTTACAAAGCACATACATTTTTTGTCATTCATATCTTGCTTGCTAGCCCCTTGAAAATATGCTGGCTTGAGTCTGTCCACAAATTGCCTAGGGGATTCATCATTTTGTTGTTTCATTTTATAAACTTTAGTTCTGTCTCACCATGATACATATTAAGAGTGGTGGTTACTAGATCTACTATATTCTCTGCTAATTTCCCTGTTCCCTTGGTTTCTACTATTTCACACCATGCCCGTTTCTATACAACACCAGATAAATTTTAATTTTGTCTTGTCAGTCCAGTCTGAATTGTCATCCAGTTCTGTCTTACACTGCTATCTCCACATGTCAGGGTCTACCTGTGCTGCCTTATCCACCCTTTTGATATTTTTTGCTATACTTTCGAAGTCCTTGGGGGTAGGCTGCAGTGGGAATAATCCTATGCCCTCGAGCCCCAAAGGGTAGTAGTTTTGAACTGTTAGGTTTAATAAGATGGGTGCACTTCTGCTTGCAAAATGTTGAAGAGTTGTCCCTCTTGGACATCAGTGTGTGGCTGGAGGGGGTTCAGGTTATAAAATTGTCCACCCTGGGCTGCAGTCTGAGGCTGGGGATGTGGGTTACAGAAATGTCTACCCTGGGCTTCAGTCTGAGGCTGGGGGGGGATAATGTTGCCTACCCTGGATTGCAGTATAAGGCTGGGGGGATGGGTTATTGAATTGCCCACCATGTGCTGCAGTCTGAGGCTATGGGTTTGAGTGATAAAGTTGCCCACCCTGGCCTGCAATCTGAGGTTGGGGGGGTTATAAAGTTGCCCACCCTGGGCCACAGTCTGAGGCTAGGGCAGTGGGTTCTGAGTTGTAAAATTCCTAGTAGTTAGACTAGTTTCATTTAGTGGAAATGGGGGGGGGGGTTATTGTAGTATTTCAGGGATCTCTGTGAAATTCTTAAGGGTCTAGATTTGGCCTATATGCATTTCTTTATAAGGTCTTATCATTATTGACAATCTCTAAAAGTTTCATCCAGTCTTCTCCACTTATAGAGGGACCCAGCTCATTGCCAGTAGTTTTATCCCTAGTAGTTTCATTACTATTAATTTTATTGCTGGTTTTTTCTCCCATATGTTCTCTCTAGTTTCCCTTCTTGAATTTTCCAATAGTTGAAGTATTTGTGTGAGTCCTGTAGTGAGTTACAGTCACTGAAGACATTATTAAAATTCTTAGTCTATTCTTGTCTTTTTCTTGATTGATTCAGTCCTTGCCTAGCCTCATTTTTCAGTCCATATAATGCACATAGCAAATAAAACTGTGTATTTTTGGTTATCCCTTCATCTACCATGTCCCATAGTTCATGTATGGCAACTGCACCATTTAAGGCCTTCTTAACTTTATTTTCTAATCTTAGATAAGTATACATATTTTCAGCAGTTCTATTCAGGTGTTGAATCAGGTCTCTGTGAACCATTTCAATTTCTTTATAGTCTATTAGAGAGACTGCTGTGGGGGCTATGGGGTAAAGCCAGTTGTCCTACTAGGTGATCTATTAAAGTTTCTACATTGAGGTTCTGATCAGTTTGCTAGTGGCTTGTGGTGCCCCATGACATGGTCTGAGGATTCTTGGGGGGGCTCAGGTGCCAACTGTGATGTCTAGTAGAGTACTCCGTGCCTGCTATGTGCCGTCTTCAGCTATACGTAACCCTATTGAGTTCATCCTTTACTGCACTATAGGCCATTATCCTACCAATTCATCTTTGGATTATATAGCTTAATGAAATTGAAGTAAACTGATTTAATCCAGTATAATCGAATTTAGTTTAATATGAGCTGTTTATGAAGTGCAAGGTCTGCCTGCAAGCAGACAGCATAACACAACTGCAGCACACATAGGGGCAGGGTTTTACTAATTTTCTTTCAGACTGTTTGGACCCCTGCACTAAAGGAGCTAATCCTACCACTAGGGATGGGCAAAGCCAGGATGAGTTTGGATTTGGTTTTGGATATGCCAAATCTAGGCTGAGTTTGGATTTGGATTTGCAAAGGATTTGGATTTGCCAGATTCAACCTATATGTAATTGAAGAAAAAGGAGGGTTAGTAAGAGAAACCAGAAAATGTCAATGAAGTGATAGTAACATTAAAATGGGGGGTCCACTGATTGAGATATATGCCATCCTGCTGTTTAAAATGTTAATTTCTGACCAACCTGCATGTTTTGACCCCAAATGTTTAACATGTTTTTTGTTACCCCCACCTCATGGGCTAGGCAGGTGACATTGTTCAAATCCCATTGGAAACATTGTTTCACAGAATGATGGTGAAACAGCATTTCCAGTGGAATTTGAATGACACCTGTCAAGTTCATGAGATGGGGTCAAAAAGAGCCTATGTTGAAAATGTGGGGTCAAAATCTTTACAAATCATGAAGTTATGAGTGTAAGTTAAAATGAACTGAAACATTTTTTATTTATTATTTATTTATTTATTTTAGTCTTTGGAAACTGGGTAAGGCCCACTAGGCACAAGTGCCTGTTTTCAGGGGTGACCTGGGAGCACTGGGCGGTTAAGTGACTTACTCAGAGTCACACAGTATGCAAGTTGAGGTTGTGAGAATCAAACCAAGGTCTGGTCTACTGGGTGTACCAAGCTCATTCACAGCTCATTTCTCTAACCTCTAGGCTATACTGTCTGCCCAAAATAAAACTAGGCTATACTGCCTGCCCAAAATAAAACCCTAAGTGTAAAAATCATTTTAGACTTAGTTTTTTTCTCTATTCAGGGCTGCAGATGGTTTGGAGATGCCGCACACTGCAATAAGAGAGGATTAACAAGAGGGACCTTATCAAGGTACGTGGATGACTTAGGGCAAAGGTGCTGGGGGTGAGGTTGGGGGTAGGATGGGTGGGGGTGGGAGATGCATCGATGGACCATTTTCTTTTTACAGGTTAGTGGAGGGTAAAACGAGGACAGTATTGGACTGTTTTCTTTTTTGCAGGATTTAACTTGGGTCATATGGAGGTGGGTGGCATGGGTGCAAAGAGGGTGGAAGAGGTGGGGGTGTTAGTTTTATTGGCTACTGGGCTTGGGAAACCTAGTGACTGAAAGTGATGGGGGGATTCCATGTGGCCACCTGGCTTGGGCAACCCGGTGGTCAAAAAAGGGGGGTCTTTGTGGCCACCAGGTTTGGGCAATCCAGTGGCAGAAAAGGAAATTGGGGGGCATCTGTGTACATACCTCTCAACTGACCCTGATTATGAAGGACATCCCTCATTTTACCACTCAAAATTGCTCTGTCCCTCATTCATCCCTCACGAAAAAGGTACTGCCCACTCAAAGAATGTACTGTAAATTAACTCATTGTCTCCTAGCAGATGCCTGTAGTCATCAGTAAAATACACTGGTGTGTCCTGAGGATACCTACAGAAGTCAGTTACTGACTTCCTGTGAGCTCATGCAATGTCTGGAGAAGTCACTTATATATCTTAATATATAATATAACAGAATATAATATATATTTGACTGTATAGCACTGTTGGAATGGTAATTTTGTGCTGAATAAAGTTGTTACTGATCTTTTGTGTACAGCATGTATACTTTAGGAGTTATTCGCATTTGTTTATGGTGTGGTGTGTATGGCTTATGTTGCCTATTTTAGTGAAAAATTGTTTTTTTTTTGTTTTTTTTTTTGCTATTTCAACCAGCATAGAAAAAAAAAATGAAATTACATAAAATTATTTGCATACCACCATTGGAAAGGTAATTTTGTGCTGAATAACTTTGCCACTCATACTTTGTGTCTAGCACTTACGGTTCTTGAGCTATTAGGATTTGTTTGTGGCATGCTGACTATGGCTTGATTTTGCTTAGAAAGTCCCAGGATTCACTGTTAACAGTATACAGGAGACAAGTGGTGAAGCTTCAGAGAGCTTCTGTGGAGGCAATAAGATAAGACTTTAAAGCAGAATTCATAACATTTTAAGATGCTAAATTAAATCAAACTTGTACAAGCAAACACAATGGTTTCCAGTTTTCGGAGCTTGTATCTCCATGCTTGAGGATATCTCCTTTACTATGAGGGTCAGTGTTCTTCACAGTCCCTCATTCTAAGTGGCCATATTTCATTGATAAGAAGGTTGAGAGGAGGTATGTTTGTGTGACCACTGGGCTTGGACAGTCCGGTGGCCAAAAATGAGATGAGTGGGCCGGGGGAGTTGGGGGGGCCTCTTCTGTGTGGCCACCAGGCTTGGACAACCCAGTGGCCAAATAAAAAAAATAAGGCCACATTCCTGTACCTCCACAGTCACCAAGAGACCCAGTCCCTCCCTCACTCCCAAGCAGTCCCTATTAGAATGGGTTGTGCACATGTGCAAACTTGATATATAGCTGAGGTGTGCAGTGCTCGGGCACACTCTGACCTCTTCCCCAGTATCCTAAGCCTGTCAGATGACAGGGAATAAGCCTGTCACATGACAGGGAAGCTGTGGAGTGCGAGATCTGAACTGAGATGGCCGTGTTCAGGTCTTGCTAAAAACAAGCCACTTTCATTTGAAGTGGCTCGGTTTTCAAGGAAAGGCTTTGGCCCATCCCTACCTACCAATTTCACTATGAACTAAGCAGTTTCACTCCCAGATTTTTATCATGTTTCAACTGTTTGGAACCAAAATGTCATCAGAACCAGTACCAGTACCATAACAATGCTGGTGTCAGAGTTCATAGGACACAAGAAGAGTACTCTGCTTTACTTGTATTTTACAGAACAGACCTGGGGCATACTGTCATAGCTCAAGCAGTTTTTATTATTATGGTATTTCCATACCACTAAACTATGTAAGAAAGCATGTTCACAATCTCATATCAGAAAGATTCATTAGAAATGTCATGACAAAATTATTCTTTTCCCAGTAAAAGCAATAAGCAGATAGCTATTTTCTTTTCTCAGCAGTTCTTTGGCTTAGAACATAGACAATTAGTATGAGGTACACGATAGCCTAATTCAGCTATGCTATATGGAAATTTATATTGCATGCACACACACACACACACACACACACACACACACACACATGTTGAGTTTACATCCATGTACATACACGCGCACATTGTATGTTTGCCTTACTACTAATGTTCATATTGTAATGCAGTATTCCTATCAGAAAGCAGTTATCCCAAGCTAACCTAGACACACATAATATGAAGCAGCAATATCCCAAACAGTAGTCTTTAGAGGCCCGTAGCCTATGACTACTAATATTTTACAAGAAAGGCTCTCAGTGCTATAAGTGAAGAGCTTATCCAGTTTCTTATCACTGTATGTGGACCTGCCAGTGGTTTCAGCCAATGCCCACTAAGACAACCAGCAGTCTCTTCCCAAGATCTTGCTTGGAGTGTCCTCCTCACTTACTGAAAATCTGGAATTTTATAGTTTTTTTCAGGTTTTATTTTCAGAAGAAAGTATAGAAAGAGGAACAAGCATTTGTGATGCTGCATGGTCTTTAGCATCATTCACACTTATCACTCAGTCATTACCATGTTTCTCCTTTTTTGGTAAGAGATTATATCTTACCATTATGTGATCAGTACGTTTTATACAAGATGCCTTTTGTGAGTTCTGCTGAATGCTTTTTATAAAAGTTTTGCAAATATATTTTCTTTCTAATATTCCAATTAATTGATCTCATCTTGACTTTGATTTGTCTCATTTATAACTAAAATTCAGAGTGCTTTGGCTTTGACAGTTTTCAATGTCCTCTTTGACTAGTTTTTCCTTGGTATGCTCTAGCCTCGATAGTTCTGGTCTCTGGGAAAGACTTCTCTGGTATCACCCTACTTTAATGGGATTGGATAGTCCAGGCTTATGGGGCAGGAGTCATTACAATTAAAAAGGGCATTGCTATATTAATAGCTAGGGTGGTACAGTTTCAGGTCTTGGAGGAAATGACAGAACCCCATGGCCAATACATATTGCTGAGAGGTAATCTTGGTCAAACCATGGTACTTGTAGAGCCCATTTATGGTCCAAATATTGACACTTCTGGGTTTTTTATTGAGTTTGTCACCCTTTTAGCACTGTGGGCTCATTTTCCATTAACTTTGGCTGGAGACCGGAAGCTGGTAGTAGACTAGGAACTGGACTGAGATTCAGTTTGATATAGGGGCCTCTCCCTAGCTCAGAAAGGCAGTAGGGACCTTATGGACATGCTGGTATTAGTGGAATCATGGAGCACACTGTATCCTGACACAAGAGAATATACGTTCAATTCTGCAGCTCATCAATCCCTATGCAGATTAGACTATTTCTTCTAAGCAAAGAAAGCCTTCAGGGCCTCCATACCTGTGAAATACTGGCCCAGGTGATATTAGAGCACTCCCCCTGTTTCTCTTATTATGCAGTTTAACAATGCCCCCCTCCCAGGCCAGAAAGTGGAGGCTCAGTTGCCAAGCTGAAAAAGATCCAAAACATTTGGAACAAGTTAAACAATTTATCACAGATTTCATTACACATAACATACTGTGGCTAATGTCCATAGTTTGTGGATGGCATTCAGATGTGGGGTTCATGGTGAGCTGATTCACTTGACTTCCATTAGGAAAAAAAAAAGAACCTAGAAAGCGATTGAAGTACTCACTAAAATTAGAAATGTAGAAAAAAATGTCCTGTGCCACCTCTGAGAAAATGGGATTCCACTTAATAATTACTGAGTAGCAGAAGAAAACAGGGAGGCTGCAGGACACACCATATATAGAACCTGAGTTAAATATTTTGAGCAGGGAAAAGTGGGGAAGCTCATGGCCTTAAGGATCCATCGACAAGAAGCCTTCTGAACTATACATGAGTTGACTGTCCCCGGGAAACCTGCTTTAGTCACTAACCCACAGGATATTTTGGAAGAGTTTAAAATATTTTTTCGAACTCTGTATAGTCAGGCCAAGCCCCCTACCCTGGAGGCAAACACAAGAGTCTACCTTGAGGATATACCCATACCCAAGCTCTCCCCACATCAGCAGGTGGTCCTAACAGACTATATTTTGGTGGACGATATCCATTTGGCTATACAGGCTCTCACATCAGATAAAGCCCCTGGACCATGTTGGTTTTCCCTTAATTTTTATAAATGCCTCAAGAAATAACTCAGCCCACTTTTGCTGGATATATTTAATCACCTTTATGGGGAAGGTACCACAGAGCAAGATCTAATGAGTACTTATAACACTTTTTCCTAATATCACAGAGAAAGATCTAACAGGGGCATTTATAGCACTTTTTTCTAAGCAGGGAAGGGATCTGCAGATCTTAGGTAATTAGAAGCCAATATCTTTGCTAAATCTTGATATTAAAATACTGGCCAAGGTTCTGGCAAATCACCCTTATAATGTCTGGGGTATACTTATTGCTTGTGAGCAGGTAGGCTTTGTGCTAGGCAGGGTCTCTTCAGACCACCTTCACAAATTAGCCCATTTAATTTCTGTGTCCAGGGAGCCAGACCCACCTGCAGTCTTGCTTTTCCTGGACACAGAAAATACCTTTGATAGGGTCTCATGGGACTACTCATTTTTCATCTTAGCACAATATGACATCATTGATGAAGCTGTCAAATGTGTCAAACCTATGCCCATACATAAAGATTTCTTGTAATGGCATTTACTCTGCTCCCTTTAGGCTGTACAAGAGTACAAGGCAGGGATGTCCCCTTTCCTCTTTACTTTTCAACTTGTTTTTGTAACCTCTCATCACTAGGATTAAACAAATACCTGAGATTTGGGGCATTTCTATGGAGGGTACTCAAAATAAAATTTCAGTTTACATGGACGATATTCTGCTCCATATAACCCAACCTAGCATATCCCTGCCTCGTGCCCTTCAGGAAATTTCATAATTTGGTTTAGTATCCAATAATAAACTCAATATACATAAAATAGAGGTCATGCCTGTAAATTATGTGGGGCATAAACATAATATATCTGCTTTGGGCCTAAAACTGCAGGCAGACAAGCTCAAATACCTTGACATGTTATTTACCAAGTGCCCACTGGACAAAGTAGCTGTAAGTCTTGGCCCCTTACTGAAACAACTGGTACAAGATTTGAAAAGATGAACTCACCTACCAGTTGCACTGTGGGGTAAGATCAACTTGATAAAGATGAATCTTTTAACCCATGTATTGTACCCCATTGGTAGGCTAAATACAGTAGTGCCAAAGAAATGGTTTGACAACTGCTTCGTCTGATTTCAACTAGTGGCGGGCGAAGTGGCCCCAATTCGCTCTGCAAAGTGATTCACGGAGTGAAGGCAAATTTTCAGAGTGCTCTGCAACGCGAAGCGGAGTACTTCACGTTATAATAGGTAACGCGAAGTCCATTGAAAACAATGACTTTGCGTTACTCTGCCTTCTCAAACCACTACTCCACCAATTTTTAAGGTGAAGTACATTGAAAACAATGTACTCCGCCTCACTTCGCCTTGTTTTTAAGCTCCAAAGGCGGATTTTGCAGTGATTCATGGGATTTCTGGTCACATGGGCTCTAGATTGTTCTGCACAGCCTCAGTTTGGGGTAGTGTGTGTATGAAGCTGTAGGAGACAATCTGCTCTGAGAGCTCTCTGTGATTCAAACCTTCCAAAAGCTGTTAAAAAAGCCTTTTTGGGTCATTTGTTTTGCTGAAACTTTAGTTCATCGATTATAGGAAACCCTCCTGTGCTCATATCGTAGAGTGTTTATTGTTTGTGTGTGGATTTTGAATGTTAATGTACAATATTCAGTCTGTGTACTGAGAGACAGTGGAAGTGCGCTTTGGGGGAGGGGTGTATCTGTGGTGTAGGTAGATTAACTTAGAGAAAAAGACAGTGCTTTCTGTTTTGGTGATATTTTTCTTGTGTAACTGTGTTAATGTACACACAGTAATATTTTCAATAATCCTTGCCATATTTTTGCTGATTGTTGTGGTGCAGCAGTGCATAATTTTAGTTTGTTTGAAATATGTGGTTATATTACTGAAGTTTTCAATTTGCTACTCATTACTTAGTGTGTGTGTGTGAGTATGTGTGTGACGCGTGTCATCAAATCAGACACCTTTTATTGTGCCATATAATTTCAGCAATGTGAACCTGCTATCCACTGCAGCTGTGTAATTTTTGTACTTCTGTGTGGTATCTTTACTGGTACTAGTACTAGTGACTGTTACTGCAGCAGTGCAGTACACTGCCCCCCCCCCGCGGCCCGCCCCAACCGGCAAAGGAATTACTAGATTTGAATTTCTGATGGTGAGCAGTGGTTAGGTGTTGTGCCTTTGCATCTACATCTCTTCAGTGCACAGCACAATCTTAATCTGTCTGTGCATTTGCATTTCTTTAGGGCCCAATCTCCATCTCTAACTTAAGTCACAGTTGTTTCTTTGGCTTCCCTTCAGAGTACTGAACATGTGTGGTGCATAATTCTGCATGAACATTGTACTCATTAATATGAGTTTTTAAGCCAGGACCATCATCACGAGTCACTCATGATACAAATCACATTCTTCATCATCACTGTTACAAATGCAGTCACAAATCATGATTTACGATCATGTCACGAATCACAACATTAATTTTTTTTAATAGTTACTTGGATGTATTGTAAGCCTGTTTTGTAGTATCTCTCCATGCTTCACCACCCCACCATTGTACTCATTAATGAGTGTTTTAAGTCAGGGAGTTTTGTGCCACACCTCATCGGGGCCCGGGGAAGTACAGCCATAGGCATTCATGTTTCTTCATCATCATGGTCACATATGCAGTCACAAATCACGATTTACGATTATGTCACAAATCACATTAATTTTTTTACTAGTTACTTGGATGTATTGTAAGCCTGTTTTGTAGTATCTCTCCAGGCTTCGCTATCTCACCATTGTACTCATTAATAAGTGTTTTTAAGTCAGGGATTTGGACAGTGTCTGCAGTACATACACAGACTGGAAAGAAGACTGACTGCACACATGCAGTTTAGCACAGTATACCGTACTTGCACTGCACAGAATACAAAGTGTCACACATATGGAAGACAACAAAAAAGGGCATAATTACATACAAGGTTTGGGGAAGGTGGAGGAATACATTTTATAACACAGCAAGAAAGGTGTGGGTGGGCACATAGTGTGAGGGAAAAAAAAACTAATGTGGGATCCCATGGTGATCTAGCAGCAGTTCCAGCATGGACATAATTTGCAACTGATGTCCCTCTATGCAATCCAGCCACTGCTCCACAGCACTCACCCTCTTATTGTTCTCCTCAACAGCACTCCAGAGAACTGCCAAGTCAGACCATGTTACACGCAGTTCTCCGGGGTCCACATGTTCTACAGGCTGACCTGCTGGTGGTGGTGGAGGGGGGGTGCTGGTGGAGCAGCAGGTGCTACTGTAGCCCTCCTCTTCATAGGGATGCTACCATGCACAGCTGCAGCCTGTGCCACAGAACAGCCAGCAGGTGCAGGTATGGTCCATTCTGTGGCAGCCTGCCACTCCAACTGGTGATGATTGAGCATATGGGTGCGCTGGCCCCCAGTCCCCATGTGAGTCTCCTGGGGGCCATGGTGCACCTCCACCTCACATAGGCGGCACTTGACCACACTGCTGTCCCCCTCCGACACAGTCAAAAAATCTGTCAAACAATGTAGGTGCGGGGAGGACCAGGCACTGGCAGGGGAGGGCCAGGTGAACTGGCAGCTGACTGGTCACAGTGCTGAACAGGGATGGGACCCACACCTGGGCCTGGGGGAACAGGTGCATCCTGCTCCAGAGGACTTGGTGCTGGACTTGGTGGTGGTAGTGGTGGTTCAACTGCCTCAGAGTTGGGACAGGAGGCGGTGCTGGTCCTGCTTCCGGGGGGTGGACAAACAACTAACTACTTATAAAGGTAAGAAAAATAAAATTTACAGAAAGAACAAATTAAGTAAAAAAGAGTACAGAAAGGACAAAAAAATGTAGCTTTTAAAAAAGCTGTTGGGTCTAAATCAAAGTTTAAATCTCTTCCTCACCCTGATCTCAAAGTATCAGCAGTCACAAAACACACTCCTCTTTCTCCATCTGCACAGGAGAAAGTAAAAGTGTCTGCTTGTATGACTCACTTCCTTCCTGCCTATCTAACGAACATGTGACTTACAGTATTGTAAGCCATATGATGTGTGGGGGGGGCTGCCAAATCTGAAACACCAAGTGGATCACCTAGAATCATAATGAGGAACGCAAAGTCCATTAAAAACAATGACTTCGCCTTACTTCGCATTGCCATTCTGCCTTAACGTGAAGTGGTAATGACAAGGCAGAGTGAGCACTTCGCGTTCACTTCGCTGGTGGAATTTAAATTCGTTGCATCTCTAATTTCAGCATTTCTATGAGCAGGGAAAACAGCCCACATGGCCTATCATAAACTGGCAGTGCCCAAACTATTTGGAGTTCTTAAACTCCTGAACCTCTACATTTATTCTATGACTATAAATTGTAGTAAATATTTACAGTAGCTATGAGAGTTACCTCCCCCACAAGAAAGGACATACATTCCTTTATGGTTGCAGATTGAACATGTTCTATGCTCCAAGGCCTTCCTAGACCTTAATGCTCTTATCTAATGCTAAGAAGTGACTTCCTAGTGTCAAGAACACCCCCTTGGCAGCTTCAGTCTTGGCTCACACCACATTATGTAGATTTTTTAAATTCCAACCCTTATACAACACCCTACAGCCCTTACTTAAGAACCCTTACTTTCACACTGGTGGCAAACCACGTACACAACAGTCTTGCCAAGACCTGGGAATATCCAAAGTGGAACAGTTTACTTACTTAATGGACTTATCAGTTTTGCTACCTTTCAGAAGTGATAACTTGTACCCCAAATTTTGCATTATCATTTTTGCAGGTAAACCACATGTTAGCTAATCACTTTAGGGAACCCCTGGACATCGAATCATGGGCAGAGTATTGTACCACTAGCTGTCTGGACTCATTTGCCTTACACCATACCTGATCTTACAACAAACAGGGTAGATAACTCAGAACTGCACTGGAATCAGGCCATCCCCAAGCCCACGGGGGGATTATAATTGCACAAGATTTGGAAAGACCTATATAAATACTGTACATCAGACTTGATACATACAGGTTGATGCAACTGAAAATTATTCATGATAATGTATTATACACCTGCTAAGCTATATAAAATGAAAAAGCTAGAGAGTGACTGTTGTACTAAGTGTGGGGAGGCAGTAGGTACATTATTAGGGCAGTGGGTGGAGCCTACAGTCCTATTGCAATTGCTCAGTAGCTCTTAAAATGGCCGACCATGGAACCTTCCATTGGACTTTTGGAAGTATCATTCCGAAAGTTCAATGGAGCTTAAAACCCTCTGCCATGATCGGCTGCTGCAGAATAACAGCCATACTATGTTGGCTGTTACTTCTCATTCATGGCATGAACTGCATGGCAACTTGCACACATGTGTAGTTCTACTGGCACCATCATGTTGTGAAAGGCATGCCATTCACTGCAACTGCACAAGAGCAGCAATCATGCATGCGCAGTTGCCTCACCAGCTCCATTGCTTTCTGTGGTCCTACCCCCTCCCACTCATGTGGCACACTGGGAGCCCAACCCAGTGTGCTCAAAGATTGTGACATTTACCTGCCAACATCGGGGTGCCCAATTCCCATGTCAGCATTACGTGACCCCCCCTACTCATGTGGCATACTGGGAGCCCACCCCAGTGTGCCTAGCAGTTTATTACCTTCCCCCACCGACATTGGGGTGCCCAATCCCCATGTCAGCATCATGTCCAACCCCCCATTAATGTGGCACACTGGGAGCCCACCCCAGTGTGCCCAAATGTTTTTTCCTGTAAAGAAGAAATGGTCCCTCAGTCATCACTCCATATTCCCCAACATCAGGGTGTCTAATCTCATGTTGGCATTATATGCCCCCAACTCATCTGGCACACTGGGAGCCCACCTAGTGTGCCAAAATGTTGTATTTTTTTTTCTCCTGTAAAAAATAAAACAGTCCCTCATTGTGGCTCTGGTCTTTTTCCTTTTCCTATAACAAAGAAAATTGTCCCTCTTTGTTGCTTCAGTCCCCCTCCTCCATCCCCACCCTCCCACTGAGCACCCACCTCCACACACACACACACACACACACCCTTACCCCATACTTACCCCCAGAGGTCGACGCTGTCAACCTCTCTGGACCGGGACACGTCTGCACTCTTCAAAGCCGAACCACAAACTGAAGAATCAAAGGTAAACTTGCTATAATACTATTCAATTGGATTTTCAACTTATGCTGAGAAATCAACCTTTTTTTGGAATTTTTGGCCCATATTTTCAATATGGGGTTCTTGGGACCCCACTTCATGAAAACTGTCACTGTCATTTTGTTACTTGGTCCTGAAAGGTGATTTCATACTTGCTGTGCAGAATCATCTTGTGTACCGATTCATGAAATGACAGTGCCACTGTTCATGAGATGGGGTTCCAAAAAGCCCATGTTCCGAATTTGATGAAAAAGTTCTAAACTGAGCAGCACATGCGTTACAAGCATGTGCTGCACAGTTTCTATGCACACACATAACTTCACCAATTTTTAATATTTTCACTCCATATTTTCAACATTGCCATTTTTGGACACCTCCTTCAAAACAGTATAGCTGTCATTTTCCACAACTGGCCCAAAATGTGTTTTCGCACCTTTGGCGCAGAATAGTGCATTTGCTCTGCAAAATCAACTTTTGGAATAAGTGAACAAAATGACACTGGCACTCTTCATGAGGAGGGAGTCCCAAAAAGGCCATGTTGAAAATTTGGTCAAAAAGTTCCAAAAAATGACTGTGTTATGAGCGTGCATTGCTGAGTTTCTACACACACTCCTAACTTTTTCATTTTTAATATTCTCACTCCACATTTTCAACATAGCCATTTTTGTACACCTCCTTCAAAACAGTACAGCTGTTATTTTCTACAATCTGCCCAAAATGTGATTTTGCACCTGTGGCGCAGAATAGCACATCCGCTCTGTGAAGTCACCTTTCGGGACAAGTGAGCAAAATGACACTGGCACACTTCATGAGGAGGGATCTCAAAAAGGCCATGTTGAACATTTGGTGCAACACCTCCAAAAAATGGCTAAGTTACACCCGGGTGTTGAATACTGCCTATGTACATGTGCAACGTTGGTCATTTGGTAGCTTTTCACAGCCCTATCGGCTCTGGCTAGAGTTTGTTGCATGCTGTATCTTATGGACGTGCCCTAATGTACAGTCACTATTGTCAACTACCAAGGTTAAGCTGGATGGTCTTTTGGGACTAGAGGAAGCATTCCTCCCCAAAAGTTTTATTTTGGGGGATTATGAACATAGATTAGTTGGAGCACAGAAATAGCATATATCAATGATTGCAACCAGTACTGAAAGGGTCCTGCTATGCCACTGGTTAGACCAGAAAGTTGTCACCTATCAGGAGTGGCATGCTGAATTAATGTTTGCCCTCAGGGGAGAGAAGTCGATTGCCAGCCTTAATAATAGACTGCCTAGCTACCAGAAAAACTGTTAATGCCTGCATGTTCTTATATAGTTAGACCGGACAACTACGTAAGGCTTGCTCACCATGTGAATCTATAGAGGAGTAATGTATCCCAACTCTGTTCTTGGCTATAGTAAGAACACACTTACAGGGTTGGTATCTATTTAATATCCTGCAGCTCACATTCCCAAAACTCACCTGTCTGGGCACTACTGCCTGACAGCTACAGCATCCCGACTCCACTTTTCCCAACACCTACAGGACCGAAGGGGGAAGCAGATGCCGACAGGGATAAGGTAGTGGATGTGATGGACCACTACCCTACCCCTAGTGAGGCACTACAAGTAACTGAAGGATGCGGAAGCTGGTTGAGCTGCTCCAGTGGCATGGAAGGCTAAGCCAATAGCAGCTCAGCCAGCATGATTTGGTAGACCTGGGTTCTGTTACCAGCTACCACATATGTTGCTGCAATTAAATTTCACCTCCTGTAACTACTTTGTTTTTACTCCGGGGTCCACTCTCCCTTGGAGTTTGCTCTATATGTTATGGGGGTGTGTGGGGGGGCAAAGCCCCCTACGTTACATTCATGTATCTAATTTTACTGTCTGGTACTGTGTTTCCTGACATTGTTCTGTTCTGTCAGGCATATGGTGTTGTCGGTGTTGTGGATTTTGGGACTGCATACTCGTTATCTCGAGTGTCAAGATACTGAGTTTCAGTCACTCATAGTATATCCATAGGGTTGCCATCTGAGTGAGTAAAGTGGTGCATGTCCCTGGTCTGTATTATCCTTCTATAATGATCTATACTCTGTAATGTGTAGCTCAACCTGTTAATTATGAGCATGTACTCCCTGTGCACTGAAGTGGGAACATTAGTCTGTTTGTATAATTGTGACATATGTATGTCTTGTGAAAAAGTTAAAATGTTAAATAAAGCATATTAAATTAAAAATAAAGAAACTAGGCAGAATTACCCAGCTCTCCTTTCCTGGTAAACAAAAATTTAAATTTAAATAATGTTGTTGATAAAAATAATTTTGTTGTTGACAAATGTCTGATAACATTTTTCCCAGGTAACAAGTACTGCTGCTTTAATACAACTCCAGTTGAAGCAGCTATGTACAGTGAAATGGTGACATCCAAACCATATAATGCCATTATTGTGATGTCATCATCTCACAATACCATAGATGTGGCACCACAGCACTTGTATTATAGGATCAAATATTCATAGAATCATATGTGAAACCCCAAGTCTGCTTTTACTGTATCCAACATGTACAGTAAAAGCTGATTCACACACAGTACAAACTGACTTTTTTTGCATTGTATAAAATAACATATTTAGAAAACATTTCATGTTTATATATTACAAAAATAGAGAACTGTGTAACTTTGTTATAGTTCCATTTTTGCATTCTGGTGACATCAGGAACCACACAAGCTTCACTTGGTGGTTACTATGTGACCAGAACCTCATAACTAAAATATAGTCACATAATACATAGTTCCCTGTTATTCTATTTATATTCTACATATGGTAAACCATTTGCTTCCCAGTTGATCAAAGGTAGAGAAACATGAAGTTAAGTATAATATGATTAAGAAAAATATTTCTCTTTTATTAATTTTTATTTAGTGCAGTGTCTGGAGATGACAACCAAGAGGAAAATTATTGGCCGCCTGGTGCCATGTCGATGTTTCCGAGGTGAAGAAGAAGTCATTTCAGTATTGGACTACTCTCACTGTAGCCTTCAGCAGGTGCCAAAGGAGGTTTTTAACTATGAGCGGACATTGGAGGAGCTTTACCTGGATGCCAATCAGATTGAAGAGTTGCCTAAGGTGAGTGTTGTTCACATAAAGGGTTAATTTCCAAAGGTTTGATGCTAAGGCCAGGATTTTCTTTTCTCTGGATACAGCACTTTCATCCATATGTATAATGCATGGTGAATCCAGACTAATGCATCAAAATGCTTGCATCATATTTTCAAATATACTGCTGCATTTGCAACACTTGCCTCACTTTACAGCAAAAAAAAGTTATGCATGTGTCAAATTTAGACTCAGTCATCATTTTCAGAGTGCAACTCATGGCAATCATGCTTGGAAGTTAGATTACCTTTTAGGTGGTCTAACAGTCCAGGCAGATGTCATGAACCCACATTCAAAAAACGGATGTGGATCTTTGAAAATCCAAATGTTTAACATTGGCTGATAATGGAGCACATAATCACTCTTTTTAAATAACTTTTCTGTATTATTTTAGAGTTTTTTTTATTGTTTGAAGAATCAGCAGCTAGATCAGAAAAAAAGGTTACATTTTTTATAACAAAAGGTTTAGTTCCAACACTCTGTGATGAAAGAGTAAGCCATGTAATTTTTGAAACATATTTTTATACTTTTCTGCATACCAAGCAGCTGGTTTGTGTGAATATAGGGTGTGTATGACACCAGTAATTTAGTTCTGCTATTTGGACCCTATTAAGTCTCTGCAAGGTACTGAAGCCAAAATTAGTCAGCTGCATACACATGAGATCATCAGTAAAGGAAAAAGTGGCAAGTCAGCAGTAGAAAGAGTGTGGGAAACATTTTGTTGATACTGGAGTTTCTAAAAACTAGTGTTTCCCTCTTTTATATAAAATAACTGCAATTTAGTGGCTCTTTAAAGACTTGTAAAGACAGGATGCAACCTCCTTTGATGTAATATTACAGCACAGACAGTGTGACTCCGCTGCTCTCAACTATCAAATAAAACTGTATGTATTACTTTTAGAAACACAATGCAAAACCTGATACTGTGATGTTAACGTAACAGTTGAACAACAGCAAAAACATCAAGGTTGTGAAATATAGCATTATTCTGGCTTTCAAAGCAGGACTAGACAAGTTCCTTAGAGAAAATGGCATTGCGGGTTGCACATCATGAGTTTGTTCAAGCCCCATTCCTTCCTTACTTATAGATGTGGCCTGCCTGTTCATCAACTTGCGTTCTCATGGAGATTTTCTACACTCTGGAGCTCTAGCCCTTCTCTTCTCTAGTCTGCTCCATAATGGCTGGGAACTCTTTAGGCCAGTGGCATCTGGCCCCAGACCTTGGCAGCCAACTCCACATTGAGATGGCTGAACTTTAACCACATAGCCTGTTGTGTCTACAACATCACATGTATTTGCTGTGAATTAACAGGTTCTCCTGGCTGTTATTTTAAATGTATTCATTTACAGTATTTATGTATTTAGTTGTTTGTTTGTCTGTCTGTTTGTTTGTTTGCTTGTTTCTCTATGTAACATTTGTTAACCTGGTTAATACTCCCTGCAGGATTCAGGCTCTTTTTACGGGAGTGACCTGGGCATTTGAAAACAAAGACATAGCATGCCTGTGATAATACAATTTCACAATTTTACAGAGATTTCACAACAGGAGGAAATGCAGCCTGAGTACAGATATGAACAAGTACTGAAAATTAATTGTGAGCCAGCCTGCCAGCACAGCAGTGGCACTACTACTTGTGTTTGCCAACAACCCAGGTTTGGGAACAAGCCTGGGACATTGGAAGGTAGGCCAAGGGAGAAATGGTCGAGCATCCTGTGACAGTTCTTCTGTCTCATGGTGGGTGAGCCAGAGGTCCCGCTAGGTAGCTGCCAATGGTGAAAGCTAGGTGGTAAGTGCAGCAAGGAATCTTAGAAACAGGGATGTTCAAGAGGCTTGGTTTATGTATGTGCAGAGGCTCATAAAGCATGCATGGCATTGCACTGGACATCTCATGGAAAAAAAAAATTGAGGTGAGAAAATGTTGAGCAAGGAAGGATGACCCCTGCCTGCTGTGTAGTCCTCACCATCACCCAGGCAAGGCCATCAAGATGTGGACACTTGGCGACTGAGGACAGCCTTCCATCTCCTGGCTCAGCTACAGGGGATGATCTATAGGGGATATAGGCCAGCAAGTTCCGGGGAGATGGTTGCCGAGCAGGCTGACTGGGGCTGAAAGGGATCAGCCTAGAGGGAAAATAAACATGATAAAAAAAAAGGGAAATCAATTGTGTACAAGTGAATAGATCAGTTTATGTTCCAGAACAAATACATTGCAAGTTGGTACAAAAGGGATTGCTTCAGCTTAGTTACAAACAGGTAATGGGGTCCGATGGATTTCAGATCTGCATGAATACTATTCTGAGTATCAGAGTCAGAAAGCAAAAGGATGTTTGGCATGAGTTCAAGTTTATTTTTGGGGTTTGCAGAGAGTTTGTGTCAATAAATCTCAGTGGTGCACAATAATCATTACAGGCTTTTCCAGCAAATCTACCCTTGCTACTTGAACTGAATTGTACACTTGTAATTTGGAACTGCATTGTCCACTGGGTTGTAAAGTAAAAAATAAAATCTGCCTCTGCTTTAGATAAGGTAGTTGTGTGATACAATTTTATTCTCTTGATACTGTGCATGGCATATCATGAGGTCAGTGAATATATATATATATATATATGTATACACTCACCTTTAAAGTCATGTAAAAACTGAGTTACCAGAGAAGACAATTTTCTCCTACTTCTCTGATTGTAATAATAATACAATGGGCAACAATATTATGTGTACTGTATATAATACATATTAGGATGTAATAACTAGCCATTAATTTTTTCAGTGGAGATGGCCAATTATTATTTGCCATAATAACTGGCGGTTATTACAGCAAACAACTCACACGGTGTCTGTAGCTGCAGTCTTGAGACACTCTCGAGTGCAGCGTTTACTCAGATAGCAGTTGTACTCTCTGCCATCATGGAAAAGAGTGAGTGAAAGATTAACTGGCCCATCTAAACATCTAAACTAACCTCAGTTTTAAAAGTAGAGTACAGTGCTGTGCAGTCCACTATATGAATCCAGTTCAGAACCCCATGTAAAACTGGCTGATAAAACATAGTGCAAAACCAGAAACCAGAGTGCTCCACATAGGCTGCTTAGATTAGCAAAAAAAAAAAAAACTCCACTACAAGAATATGTTATGGGGTGGGGGAGGTACCTCAACAAAGTACAAAACAAAAGTGGCAATGGAACTTTAAAAAACATCTCAAAGCAGCACCCTCTTACTGTTGAATGTATTTTCCTACTGGGGAAAAATGGTAAAGAAAAAAATTGATGGCCAGACATTATATAAAATAAAGCATGGGGTGGTGTGTAATTACGCCAGCAATAAGACACAACGAGGTGTGGGTTATGGCCTGATAAGAGCACGCCCCAGGTGCATTATGAGGTATGGCGCATGGCTGAGTGCCTTTAGCACCTAGGACGTGCTTTTATCAGGCCATAACCCACACCTCGGAGTGTCTTATTGCGCTTATAAAATGGGTCCTACAGTAAAGAAATTAATTACAAAAAAATACATAAGAAGTGTATATAAAAATAATTAAAAAAATGATTATTTTAATGATGGAAAAAGTAGTCCCTATCATTGTGCTGTAATGGAGCTCATTACAAGGAGATAAAGCACAAATCCCTCTTCCTAGATGATCTTTACATTTATATTTTTTTGAAGGTATTTTGTTTCACTCACTGGCTATTGTGTCAGATTAATTCTGTGTGCCAGTCATGAGTCTGCCCAGTACAAGCACTTCTGCAATTTCCACATTTCATGCTGCCCCTCACAGTGCCGGCCGGCGGCTGTTGTTTCCTCTAGATAGGACCGCATCAACGGAGAACTTGGCATGTAAATCTTATGTCTGTTTTTTAAGTTTTATCTGTTTCACTCATTTTTTTTTTTTATTTTATAATAATGGGTTGCATGACTGGGAGCGAGCGTGTCCTTGTACTGCTTCCATAGTCTCTCATTTTTTTTGGTTGCGAAGATAATAATTTCATGCCATTGGAAAAGATTTTATTCTGCAGCATTTATTTTTAGAACCCGCGATGGCTTCCTATTATTTATTCAGTTGTGTTTTCTCTTTTTACTGTGGGGGATCGTATTCTGAATAAGGGAGAGTTCCTCCCTTCTGAGTGTTTACAGTGCGGGAGGCACGAGTGAGGGAAAGTGATAACTTTCACTTTCCCGACTCAGCCGCGTCCCGAGATTTATCCGACTGTTAAAACAGTCTTTTCTGTAGAACTGCCAGTGAGTTCTCCACTCTGGGATTCAGTACTTTACAAAAAAGAAAGCCAAGTCCCGAGGGGACAGAGTATTATGCCAAAAGCATAACATTTCTTTCCTTTACTAGGTCCGACGAAATGTGAGACGGTATCCCTATTTCCTGCAATGAGCAGCTGCATAAACAAACATTACTGAAGCTGAGAACAGCTCCTTACAGGAGATAGTTGCTCATTTCTGTGGTTTTGGTAGTGCGGGCTCACTGATTTCTAGGTGTGGCAGGGCTATTAGTTGGTATGTAGTGCAGGTTGGCATGATATGGCTGTATAAGAACACGGGTAAGACTGATGATTAGCCAGTCAGGATAGTTGAAATTTTTCATCCATTTTATAATTGAATTTAATGTACATCCTTGGTGAGAAATGCTTTATAACCCCCCCAAGCTTCGCTCTCGGGATTTATGTAGCATCCCACACCTCGAGTGTGCATTAAATTCTTGTAGCCCTCACCATTCCATGCATTATTCTCTATATATCACATGAAATCCAATCGAAATGGATGGGGATTTCACAGTGCTACATCTAGCTATATCTAAATGTATCTAGCTGTACACCAACTGTTTACTGGCTGTCACAGTAAATGGCCCTATATAAGCAAACTTTGATAAGATGGGCTGCATCGCCCTTCATTACCTGGTTTGAGCAACATGGTATAACTGTGTTTGTGTCTAGAGACTGGGATGTGCATACACATGCCCAAAGTTGACACTGTTTCAACAACTACTGGAAAAGCAAGAATGAGTACAACAATCAGGAAACAAGGGATTGGTTTGGGGACAAGGAACAGCTACATAGAACCATTTGCATACTTATTATGCAAATCTGTTTGTTTCCTAGTTGAACTCACTTTCATTTTTCATTGTTATTTTAGAAATATGCCCTGATGGTACAGTTGGCTTTCCTGGAAGCACTAAGTTTGGTCGACAGCGACAATGCTGACCTCCCCTACAGCAACGGCACAATACCGATGCAGGTATTGTGCCTCCTGCTGTAAGGGTGTTTTCTGTCGAGGGCTGTGCCCCCCACACACCCCCATGTGAGGGGCTCTGCTCTCCACACCCCCCAAATGTTAGGATTCCAACTCTAGGTCAGAGTTGGTCCGGGGAGAGGGAAGAACACTGGGGAAAGGCAAAACACAGGAAAAGGACCATTACCGCAAATGTTGCCATAATGGTCTTTCTTCCTGTTTTGCCATCGGGGTGTCGATGAAAAGGGGTGCACTGGGCTTTCCTTGGAGATTGAAGACTGCTTGGGTGAATTGACCTCAGGTCTTTAACCAGCCTAGCACCTATTCTCAAGAAAATAACCTCAAAAGACATTTGTGATTTTAGTATAATATACGAAGTTGAGTTTGCCACAAAGATGTTCTTAAAGTTACTTTTTTTTACTGTTTACCCATGAAATGTCCTGATGCAGGTGTTTGTTTAATCTAGCAGCCTCTTATTGACTATCACTAAAGGCTTAGAGTGGGTAATTGGAGTGTGGGAAACATGCTCCAGCATCCCATTTTGCATATAATTTTTTATATTTAAGATTTCTTCTTTCACAGTATGCCTTTCTCACTGCTATAGCTATGAAGATCCCGTATGCAGATGACAGTGGTGTCAAATCATCTGAAGTCAAGGGACATTGAAGAATATGATAGTTTGATTCCCAAATAACCTGCAGTACAGTATTGTGCAGCAAGTGTGTGTGTGTGTGTGTGTGTGTGTGTGTAAATGCTACCTGCTTCTCTTATGCTGGCATTCAGGATGTGTACCTGTAACTAATAAGAAAGGCTTGCCACTTCGCTACTGTCTAGCTAGGCTTAGAAGCCTTGAGCACTGTCAACAACAGCAAAGAGCACAAAAGAATCATTACTCACACATACACACAAATAATACTCAAAGCACTGAAACATGGAAGCAGTATCTGTACAACCATCAAGATAAAGACTGCTGTTATTGTCAAACTGTTAAACCCTATTTCTACACTCTATTATGAGCATTACATTGCATCCAGCAAATGCTTCCAAAAGGCTCTTTCCAGAGGATATATCCCCATTTTATTTCAGAGCAGAAATTCTAAAGAAATAGAATGCTAGCCTTTCAAGGATTTCATTTTTACCAAAGAGGAATCACATGCCTGATAGGCTACCAATTTGTTATATATAGGCATGTACTGTTACCATTTTCAATTATTTTCAGCCTTCTTAAAGCAGCAGTGTATGATTATTATTCTGAAATGTTCCTAGATGATGGAGGCACTGCTGCAGAACGCAATTCTGTTTGCAAAGCTCAAAGAACCACAATATGATGTTAAAAAAGGCCCACACTTATCAAACAAAACTTCCAGTGGCTCCGTTCCTCATCCAGTATAAATTTTATACATAAATCGTTACGTGCAGAATCCAAATGAATAAAAACAGGAGCTCTTCAGGTAACAGAAATAGAGCAATTGGTGCCAGCCAGCATTCTGACAAGTTTCTGTATGCCAATCTGTTTTTCTAAAGAAAAGTTCCCTACAGAAGGTGTTTCATACAGAATCCAGTCAGAATGTTGGTAGACATACCCATACCACAGTCCTTTGTTTGTTATACACTTACAGTAGTTCTTCTTACTATGTATTTGTTTTTTTGAATCTGTGAATTTATAGTATAACTAAAACCTATGGTGAAATGAAAACAGTACATTTGAAATATTGGTTTGGTATGCATGGTATTCGTTATCCTTCATGGTAGGTTAGCTTGTGCATTCACAAATTGCCTCCCTGCATTCAGATGTATACTTTAATATGCTAAAAGAATTTAATAGTGTAGTGAGTACTCTCTTAGGTCATGCCTGAAAATACAGAAGGCATTGTATGTCTAGTGCACTAACCTGGTAACCAACACTGAATAAAGATATAGAACAGTGAATGTTCAACTGTAACAACTTGCTATGTAATTCTGTACTGTGTTTTTTTAATTACAGTATTTACTTCTAGCTGTATTGCTAAGTTTGAATGGTTCTATGAGGGGAAATGAGGTAACGTTAGTTGTCAGAGGCAGAACAGATGACTCTGGAGAGTGATTACAATCCCTTTGTCCTGTGTGACAGGACCCATTGGTCAGTTACTGGGAGAGATGAAAGCCAAAATAACCATTTCTGTGCTTCATAGCCAAAACACCCCTTTTATGTTATGGGAGAGACCTTGGCTAATGACTGAAGCAGTCACTCCTGCTTTGCGAGACAGGAGGTAGGACAAAGGAAATGTCCTTTGGAATACACAAACCACTGAAGTCCAGATCAGACCGTTTCCCAAGATGACCCAGTTCTCAAGACACAAAGGACTGGCCCTGAAATGATGCCATAGGACATGTGTGCCAGGGGTAGGTGGAGACTGTTTTTTGGAATCTTGTTAACCTGAGGTTTGTGAGAGAGAAGTTAGTCAGATTTTCGAACCTTGAGCAGTTAAACATTTACGGTTTGAGTCTGCCCTGATTCACCAAGGTGTCCTGTATGGTAGGCCCTTTCTACTTTGGGAAAGTTAGGAAGTGTAGTAAGATTTTTTCTGTGTGTTTTTCTACTGTTCAAAACCTTTTATTTTTATCTCAGTAGAAGTACTGTTCCTCACAGTCTTAGTGTAATATCCTGCATTATATGTGCAAGAATCTTGAAGTATTAAAATACTATTTTTTATATACTTCATGTTTCCACGAATGAGTCTTCTGAGGTACAAATAACTGGGTTATAACTGTCAAAAACTGTATTTCTGTCTCTGAAGAGAAGGCTTCGGTTACCATATTTTTGTTTTCTAAAATAAGGTGTTCGCAGCTGTGACAGAGAGGGGTAGCATATTTGGTCTTTAGTCAGGAGCACTGTACTGTGTGGACAGTGGTTCTGGAGGGATTCAGACCTAGAGATATCCCAAGGGAGTATCTTTACTGAGTGATGGCAGCTACTGAAATACCCTTGCAGGCATCCAAAGGGTTTGAGAAAGTTGGTAACAGTGTACATGCTGAGTCTGGTAGAGACCAGTCTGCCACAAATTGGAGGCAGTGGGTCAGATCTGAAACAGTTTGTCAGTATAAAGATTACTTGTCTAGTCACAGAATGTATACTGTTAGCAGGGCAACTCGATTATGGTGCCACAGTTAAGGCAACAAGAAAACGAGGTGAGTGACAGGGGCAATGTGGATTTTGCAGTGCCCTGCACTCATGACATTTTTGCCACCCACACTGTTCACCTCCTGTTCACTCATGCCCAGACATGGAGGTGATTATATTTTGTGCAGGGGGTTACCGAGGGGTACAGACCCCACATTAAGGGGGCCAGGGGCCAAGCCCCCTCAAAAACCACTTGTTCTTCATTACCCTTGCTTGGCAGTAGCATGTGGGGCATTGTCTTTTTGGGCAATATGTTTCTGGTGCTGTGATTGATGGCTTCCAGATTCTTGTCACACCGATATGGGTGAACCATCACAGAACAGGATATATAAAAGAGGACTGTATATTCCCCCCATTTTATTTTGTTATAAGCAAGAGTATATATATATATATATATATATATATATATATATATATATATACATATATATATATATATATATATATATGTATAGCTGTATATAGATATATATATATATATATATAGATATAGATATAGATATATATATATAGATATGATATTGTCTGGGCCACATGAAAATGCAAACTGCAAATCTGCAGGAGCTGTGCAGAAGGAGAGAACTGGGCTATGAGGAAGGCCAAACACAGGTGGAATTCATAGACATAAAAAGTGACCATGGAGGTCATGTAGAAGTGGTCATTGCAAACCAAAGACATGAGATGGAAGCTAGGGAGAATGCAGATGAGCCTGACCCTTTGATTGGGGCAGCTGCACATGCAGACTAGGTAGAAATGTTGGAGCTGGAGCTTGCCTGATTAAGGCAAAGGCAAAAATTGAGAGGCAATAGGCAGATGCCAATCTACAGTGGAGAAAGATGGAAGCTGAGAAGCAAGAACAGCAGCACCAACACAAGATCCAGCTGAGAGAGGAGTGAGAGAGGCAACACTTACATAAGTGAAAGAAGTGAGAAGTACGGCACCAGCAAGAGCAAGAGGAGCAAGGAAAACAGTGCTAGCATGAGATGAAGGAACTTGAACATGAGAAACAGATGGAGATTCTGCACCAGAGGACAACACCACTAACTCTGAGTAATGGCATTAGGGGTATACCCCCCTGACAGTGACACCATTACAGCTAACAATGTCGGTGCCAACAACATCGACAGTTCGCTGTAATAGGTTCATAGGTTGTTATGAGTTCAGGAGACCATAGGTCTATTGGAACTCACCACCTTTTATAGGTGGAGATGGTATGGAGTATTAATTGATATATTGTACTTTTTTATATCCCATAAAAAGGTCAAGCCTATTTTTAAACACTGACATACTTTCAGTTTACTACATCTATAGGTAACGCATTCCAGGATGAAACAATTCTTTGGCTGTAACAGTTGTTACGTTTATTGGTCCTATTAACATCACCCTTTAGTTTTAAATTATGGGTTCTGGTCAAAAAAATGCTGGTATATCTAACCAGCCCTTGGGTTTCCATCAAGTATTCATCTTTTATTGCTTTGTAGGTGAAACATAGGTCTCCTCTTAGTTGCGTATATTGAATAGAGTACAGACCTAAATTTTCAAGTCTCTGTTCATAGTTTAGGTTTTGTACTGTCTTGATCTTTTTGGTGATTCTTCTTTGAACCCCCTCAAGCAGTTTTTTACTTCCAATTGTTGTGGGTGCACATAGAGGGAAGCAATAATCGAGGTGGGGGCATACCAAGCTGGAGTACAAAGGGATTATCACTCTAGGGTCTCTACTTTTAATGTTTTTAAGAGAATACAGCCAACAATTCTTTGGCACTCTTTAACCGTCAGCCTATTGTGGGTATTAGAAGTTAAGTTATTGTTGATTATCACCCCTAAAACCCTTTAGTTAATTGTTTCTTGTAGAGCTACATTGTTGAGACTGTAGGTATTCTTAATATTATCATGATCTTACATTTGTTGGCATTAAAGCTAATTTTGTTATTTTGTGCCAAGTGCTGTAGTTTGTCTAAATTATCCTAAAGGTTTGTAGCTGATTGAATATAAATGACTATACAGCCAATTTACAGTCATCAGCATATTTAACTATTCATGTTTTATCAGTAGTTTGAATGGAGGATATCAGGATATTGAAGAGCGTTGGCACTAAAACAGAGCCCTTGGGCACTCCACTTGTGACTGGACCCCATGAAGAAGTGTATCCCCTTATAATTACTCATTGTCTATAGTTTGTTAACCATGAGGTGACCCATTTTATTATGTTACTGTGGAATCTGAGTTTGTTTAGTTGTTCTATTAATACTTTGTGAGACACTGTATCAAATGCTTTCGAGTAGTCAAGGAATATTACATCTACTGGTAGTCCAATGTCCAGAGCAGTGCTTACCAGTTCAAAAAAGTGGAGCAGGTTTGTCAAGCAAGATCTACCTGATTGAAAGCCATGCTGAGTGATATCTCCTAGACTAGACTGTATTATGTGCAATTTCATGCATTTCTGTAGCAGTCTTTACAACATTTTATCAATTACTGAAGTAAGACTTATGGGCCTATAATTTTGAATATATTTCCTATTGCCTGCCTTATAAATTGGGGTTACTATAGCTTCTTTCCACTCCAGGATGGTCATACCTTCCTTCAAAGATATATTAAAAAGGATAGTTAGTGGACCCCGTAATTCCTCAGACAATTCCTTCATTAGCCTGGGTGAATTCCACTGGGACCAGGTGAACTACTGTATTTTAAGTGTTGTGATATTTCCATGACTTCTTTTCTAGTGAAAGGTTTCTAGTCTTTACTACTACTCTCTTGTGTGTTCGGTAATGATTCCTTAGATTTGAATATACTTATAAAGTATTTGTTAAATTCAGATGCCATCTCAGTTTCATCACAAATTATTCCCACGCTCATGTCTAGGGATCAACACCTGCTTTACTACCTCAAAGTGAACCAACATAATTCTAGAAACTTTTTTATTGTCCTTTGAGTTTGTAGCCAACTGCAGCTCTAGGTTTTGCTTAGTTTTTCTTATAGTTATTTTTGCTAAATTAGCCAATTTTTATACAATTTCCAATTTGTTTCTGTTGGTTGCTTTTCATATTTTTAAAGCTTTCCTTTTTCTTATTAATGGCTCTTTTTACATTCTTGCTCCACCATAGTAGTACTCTATGAGCATTTTTATAGTTGGTACCCAGTTGTTAATACAATATGATATTTTATCTGAAATCATATCCCATGTTGCAAGCAGGTTTTTATTGCTCAATTCTCTTTCCCAATCCCAGCTAGTGAGGAATTGCCTCATTCTTCCATAATTGGCTTTGTTGAAGTCTCTTATTTCAGTAATGCCATTAGCTTGTTCGTTTGCTAGGATTATACGAAATTGACCATATTATGGTCGCTATCACCCAGAGGCTGTGTAACAAGAGGGGTAGTGACACCCTCTTCATTATTTGTTAAGACTAGGTGCAATAAATTATTTCTCTGAGTATTATCCATAACTAGTTGTTCTAAGTTATGCTGTAAGGCTGTTTCAAGAAATTTATTTTCAACTAGCCCTGAAGCCTATAAGGTGATCCAGTTAATGTTAGGGAGATTAAAATCACCCATAAGGATGTAATCTGATGATACTTCCATACTTTTTAAAGCAGACAAAAATCTCTCATTATCATCCCTATCCAAGTGTGGTGCTCGGTATCCTAGACTAATCACTAGACTTTTATATGGCAAAGTTATTTGAGCCCATAGGATTTCTACATCCAGGAATAATGCTACTTGAGAGTCCAGCCAATGTGATTTATACTTTTCAGATTTGTATAAAGCCATGCGGCCACCTCTTTTATGACTCCGATTTTTGGAGTGTCTTATATAGCCAGGACTATGTTCCAATCACCTTCCTTAAACCAAGTTTCAGTGATTCCACATATTGCTATATCTTGATTTATTAAAATGTGATTGAGTTCATCAATTTTAGTGGTTAGACTTTGTGTGTTCACCAACAGAACATTTATCATGTGGTTATGTTTATGTAAATTTGTGATGGGTTTCTGAGATTCCAAAATGTTGTTAAGAGATGCTATAGGGACATGCCGCTCCCCCAGATTGTTTAGTTTAAAGTTTTATTGATAAATGAAGTAATGTGTTTCCCAAGGAGAGTACAATCTCTCCTGCTTAAGTGCAAACCATCCCCACAATATAGTTCTTTATGATCATTAAACTCTTCCCAATGTGTGATGCACTTAATCCCCTGCTTCATGCACCATTTACACATCCACTCATTTATACTTTTAATCTTGTTATTTGTGTATTCTGATACTTTGGGTATAGGAAGAATCTCTGGTAGAGCAATATCACAGCCTATCTCTATGAGTTTGTTTGTAATGGTGTGCCCGAGACCCCAGCACTCTGTCTCCTGGTCCTGCACCCCCTCCCTGAATCAACTCCAACTTGGAATTGATTATATTTAGTATGGGGGGTGCGGGGGCAGAGCCCCCCACATGGGAGGTTTGGGGGCGAAGTCCCCTGATAGAAAAATGAACCGGGTTTCCTTATGGATTTATGTCAATCGCAACTTGCAATTGACATAAATCTGTCACTGTGATGCCGGTCAATGAAATAGTTGTCGAACTGGCATCATAGAGCCAGCATAAGAGATTTGACCCAGGAAGCCAAAATTAACTGAAAATGTCTCCCAGATATCGGTAGAAGGATGATCTTGATTTGATTTTAGGATGTTTCAAGAGAGTCTGTGGGCTATTTAAACTGGGCAGGGCTTCTTGAATGACTCAGCTATTGTCACTGCTTGCAGGTAAGGCATTAGAAGATTTGTCAGAATGGGCAAGGAGAACTACATGGATTATAATAAAGTGAAAAATGCCTTGCCGAAGTATTTTGAGTTAACCCCTGAGACCTATATGCAAGGCAAGAAAGGCACTGGGAGATTGCTATGCTGAAATGTGTGTGCAGCTAAGTAATTTGCTAGAACACTGGACAGAGGGTTCAAAAGCTCACTCTGTAGAGAAAATCAAAGATTTGTTTCTTCTGGGACAGTTCCTAAAAACTGTACCTGAGGAAATGAGAATATGGTTGTTGGATAGAATTCTAAGCTCCATGAGGCAAGCAGCTGATGGGGCTGATTAGTTCACATAGCAGACCATCCTCTAATTGCATCTCTACAGAAGTACTGTTCCCCATAGTCTTAGTGTAATATCCTGTATTAAATGTGTAAATATCTTGAAGCATTAAATAGTATTTTTGTAATATATACATAGATACATAGAAGTGGACTGCTGATAAGGATCTCTTGGTCCACCCAGTCTACCCTATTTATCCCTACCTAATATGAGGTCTGCTGCACAAACTGAACTCCAGAGCACCCCCCCTACCTCCAGGATACCCTTGTGTCTGTCCCACTCCTTCTTGAATCGTGACTATTTTAGCCTTACCACCTCTTCTGGTAGACCATTCCAAGAGTCCACCACCCTCTCCATGATAAAATATTTTCTCATGCTACCCCTGAGCTGTCCCCCCTCCAACTTCATACTGTGCCCCCTTGTATTGGAACATCTTTTACTTTGGAAGATGCTCCCTTCCTGTACTCTGTTTGTACCAGTGAGGTATTTGTATGTCTTTATCATGTACCCCTCTCCCTCTTTGCCTCCAGGGAATACATACACCATTTAATTATTTTAGTCTTTCCTCATAGGTCTTCCCCTGCAGGCCCTATACCATTTTAGTTTCCCTTCTCTGCACTGCCTCCACCCTGCCTATGTCCTTTCTCAGATGGGGCCCCCAGAACTGGATATAGTACTCCAGGTACTGTATGGTCTCACCAGTGTCTTATACAGGGGGAAAATATCCTCCCTCCCTTCTACTTGTGATACCTTTCCGTATGCATCCAAGCATCTGGCTAGCCTTCCACACCACATTGTCACACTGCCTAGCTTCTTTTACGTCATCCAAAATTATAACTCCCAACTCTCCTACCTGCTTTGTGACTGTTAGTACCTCCCCTCCAAGTTTGTAAGTTGCCCTTCGGTTTTTGTGCCCCATGTGCATGATCCTGCACTTTTTTTGCATTGAATCCCAGCTTCCATGCTCCAGACCATTTCTCTATTTTTTAAGGTCCTCCCTCATCTTTTCAATCCCCCCCCCCCGGTGTATCCACCCTATTACATACCTTTGTGTCATCCGCAAATAGGCATACCTCCCCCTTCAGTCCCTCTACAATGTTCCCAATATGGACATTGAAAAGTACCATCCCCAACACTGACCCCTGCAGCACCCCGCTTGCTACCTTTCCTTCCCCGGAGTGTTCCCTATTCACCACAACCCTCTGACTCCTGCCAGTAAGCCAGTTCCCTACCCATAGTACTATTTTGGGATCCACTTCTAGGTTACATAGTTTGTTTGTCAGTCTTTTATGAGGGATGGTGTTGAAGGCCTTTTTTGAAGTCCAGACAGGCCACATCCACCACTCCGCCCTGGTCCACTTCCTTAGTCACCCAGTAGAAAAACTCTATTAGGTTTGTCTGGCAGGACCTCCCCTTGGTAAAACCATGTCGTCTCATGTCTAGTAGGACATTTTTATCAAGCTACTCAACTAACATTTCTGTCAGGAAAGATTTCATTATGTTGCCCACTACTGAAGTCAGGCTGACAGGCCTGTAATTTTCAACTTCATCCCTATCACCACCTTTGTAGAGTGGGACCACATTCACTCTTTTCCAGTCACCTGGCACTTTCCCTGTCTCTAGCAATAGGCAGAACAACTCAGTGAGGGGTGCAACCAACTCTTCCTGGAGTTCCTTTAGCACCTAGGGTGCACTGTGTCTAAGCCCATTGCCTTATCCACCCTTAGCTTCTTTAGCTCACTCAGGACTCTTTCTTCAGTAAAGGGGCTAGTGTCCACCTTTCTGCCAGTTATGTCCCTGTCTTGCATCTCCAGCCCAGCCATCTTCCACTCCTCTATGAATACTGAGCAGAAATACCTATTCATTATGTCCACTTTTTGTCCGTCCTCCTCTATGTGAACCCCCCTCCCATTTCAGCCTAATTATCCCTTCTTTCTCCAATGTACCTCTAGAATGTCTTGTCCCCTGTCTTAATTGTCTTGACTATAGTCTTTTCCGTTAATGACTTTATTCTCCTAATTATCATTCTCCTTCTGCCTTCTTTTGTAATTAATGAAGGTTAGTCTTTTCACCCTTACTACTTCCACCACCTCCCTAATGAAACAGGTTGACATCCTCCTTCTCCTGTTCTTGCTGACCCACTTAACACATAGCTTGGTTTCTCTATCAATACTCTGTCTTATTACAGCCCACTCTTCTTTCACCCCTTTTTTCTCCCCCAATTCTGCCAGGGCTCCCCTCAGGCATACCCTCATTTTCTCTAAATCTGCCCTCCTGAAGTCCAGGACCCTTATTTTGGTGTGGGTTGGTTCTGGATCAGTTTTTACATTATACCTCACCGACCGATGATGGCTGGTCCCCAGGTAGTCCAACACCTCTACATTATCGGCACAGTCTCCATTTGTTAGCATCAGGTGTAGTACCGCACCCTCCTGAGTGTGTTTCATTACAAGTTGCCTGAGGCTCACCCCTGCTGAGAGCCTAGGATGTCTCTGCTCCTTATGTTACCACTGCTGGGGGACTCCAATGTGGAAAGTTGGAAATCCCCACCAACAACAACTCTCCCTTGCTAGCCATCATTTGTATTGTTTGTAACAGCTCTCTATCTTCTTCTTCTCCCTGTGAAGGAGATCTGTCTACCACTCCCATATGTATAACTGACCCTTTTCTCATCTCTAACATGACCCACAGTACCTCCACTCCCCATCTCCCTTGTATTTCTGTAGCCTTCATGCAGTCCCTAACATAAAGAACTACCCCTCCTCACCTTCTCCCTTCCCTGTCACTCCTAAATAGAGTAAAAGCTGGTATGACTAAGTCTCGTCCTGATGCTCTTGCACCAGGTTTCCATGATTGCCACTAGATTCAGATCCTCCCTCACTATGATGGCCTCTAAGTATGGGATTATATTTCCCAAGCTACCAGCATTCACAAACATGGCCCTCTATGTGTTGTTTCCTCCACTGGTACCATCCCCTATTTTACTCTCATTCCCCACTATTGGGGAAGTGCCAGCTAGGTTCCCACTTTCCATGATGACCCTTTCTTTCTTCCTAGCCTCATACTCCTCCCTTAACAGTTTAACATCAGGAACTTATCCATATACCCTTTTAGCTTCCCTGAAGGACTCTCGACTCCTTCTCACTTAGGTGCAGTCTGTCCTTAGCAAACAGTCCCTCATCCAACCATCCATTTCCCCATCCTCCAAGACAAACAAATGCCTCTACCCTGTACCAGTCCATCAGCCATTCATTAAAGTCCTCTATCCTCCTTGTCCTCCCTCTGCTGGCGCAGGGTACTGAAATAACTTCAGAGAATGCTATAGAGCTCACTACTATCCTACAACTCTCTGCCAGCTCCCTGAATCTCTGCTGGACAACCCTCACCTCATTGCCCACCAAACCATTTGTTCCCAGGTGAATAATCAAGTGAAGCTTACCCACCACCTGTGTTTCTGCTTTTATAATCCCAGACCCTGCCCTTCCCACTTCCATCCATGGTTCACAGATGACTGATCTGTGGTTTGGGTCCCATTTCCTTACCCACTGTATGCCCTTTATGATGGAATCTCCAAAGACCACCACTTTTTCTTCCCTCATTGACTTGTTTTTTGCCCCCATGGCTGCTCTAGGTGAGTTCCCCCCAGCCTCTCTTTCCTCCCCATTATCTCAACTGAGCAAACTCCCACAGTGCTCCATTTCCTCCACTACCTCCCATATTTCACATTTTCCATCCTGTCCCCTGTTGCACTGCCTTACGCGGCTTCTCCCATAGTCCCACTTATCTTCCATCTGTGCCCTCTTTCTGACCTTTATTTCATCCCTCTCCCCCTGCTCTGCTTACCTCCCGTGTTCCTTTATAGTTGTTTTTTTACCTGAAGATTTTTTGGAGCCCCAACAACATCATGCTCTCCCTGGTCCAACAAACCTGCTAGTGCTGTAAATCTATTTGATGTAGGTCCCTTTACCCCAGTGGAAGCTCTCTCATCCCTTACCCTTGCTCTTTTGCAGTTTCCATATACAGGTTTCCCCCCTCCATTTCCCATTTCTCCTTACCTCCTTTCATTCTCCAATTCCTGTCTCAACTGGTCTATGTAGATCTGCCTCCTCCTCCTCTGGAAGCCTTTGTGCCTCCCCTGCCTCGACCCTGTGAATGACTTCCCCCAAGTCAGCAGTATCCCCAAACTGCACCCTTCTTCCATTGCCAACCCCCATCCACCTCCTTCCCTTTCCATTATCCACCTTAGCCAGTTAACCTCTGCCTTCATCTGCCCCCAGTACAGTACCTGCACACCAGACAGACCCTGACCTCCACATTCCATCCAACAATATTGCTGCCTCATATCTGTTACAGTTGACTATCCTCCCCTTCATTCCCTTCCCCCAAATCCCCCCTCAAACCTCCCCTTCCCACCCCCAGCCCCTCCATGAGTGTAGCGGCTAGGGTCCCACATCTCCTTCTGCCAATTTTTAACAAAACTACAATGCTATATCAGTACTAATAATGTATAAGCCTAAGTGAAATCTCTTAAACTCTAAATGCAATAACAGTATATAAGCCTACATAAATACCATAACCCTTATATTATACTAATATACTATTGTACTAATATACTGTTACATACTGATATATTAATATAACCCCAAGTGAAATCTCTAAATCTCAAAATGTAATAACTGTATATAAGCCCACATAAAGGATACATCAAAATATAGTTGTACAGTAATCATTAATACATTGCAAACTCTCTACAGGTTATATGAGTGTACTTCGGGTTGTCATAACAAAAAGAGAGCCAAATCTGTGAACTAAGGCTAAATAGTATGACTATAAGTATTTTAAATGAAAAGAAAAATAGGGCTGTCTTTTTTTCATAGCAGCTTTGTCATTCCTCATATACCTCATGTTTATATGACTGAGTCATTTGAGCTACACATAACTGAGTTACAACGGACCAAAATGGTGTTTCCTTCTGATTGCTATGCTTACCATATATTGTTTCCAAAGTGATGTGCTCTCAGCTGTAACAGAAAGTGGTGGGATGTTTACCCTTTGTTAAGGAGTCCTGTACTGTGTGGGTAGTGGCTCTGGTGGGATTCAGACTTAGAGATACCCCTAGGGAGTGCCTATGCTGAGTAGTGGCAGCTACTGAAGTACCCTTGCAGGCAACTGAAGGGTTTGAGAAAGCTGGTAACAGTATACAGGCTGAGTCTGGGAGAGACCAATCTGTCACAGCAACCATACACAAGAAGGCTATGTTTCCATCAAGGGGTTGAGATGACATTATAGGAAACTCAAAAGCAAAGCTAGAAAGGTCCTGATGTCACCTCAACCCTGAGATGAGGACACAGTCCTTGTTGGTGTATCATTGATCATACACTATTTTATACAGTGTATGGTTTAAAAATTAGGTATTTGTTGTCACAGTAATCATCTCACGCCTGGCCACTAGCTTGTTTCACATCCCCTTCCCTCTACTTGACTGCCCACCCACTCGATCACTTACTATTCTGCTCAATATTAAAACATTAAAACCGGTAACAAGCATTTTCATTTTTGGTTTACCTAAGCTGAGTGCAGCTTTACTGAGTAGCTCCATCCAGCTGCACCCATTATGTTGCCATTTGAATGCTGTGCTAAGGAGTGAATGCATGGTTCAAAAGATTAAAGTTGTATTGTTGTGATGTCAGAAAGATACTACAACAATGTTTCGTGACATTTGAACTGTCCTACAACAATAATATGCTGTGTATAGATTTCTGTACTCAACAAGGGACAACCATATACTATAAATAAATTGTGCACAGACTGTAGCCCATCTATAGCTTTGAAGAGCAGGAAAAGTGTCTCCTGAAACACACACACACACACACACACACACACACACACACACACACATATATATAATATTTACAGCAATTCTGCTTACTGAAGTAGTTTAAACAATCACTTTCTCATCTATAGCATGTTTCACAAACATCTTTTTTTTAAGAACTGATGTCACAATTTTTGTGTTTGTGACAGGACAGTGTACTGTAGAAAGGTGGCACTTTTCAAGGGTCTGCATCCTTGGAATAACCAATTATTTTAAATAACAGTCAGAAGTAAGGGTAAGACAGCTTGCTGGTGCATAGGGATGAGGTGCCATACGTGCCTTACCTCTCACCACACTAGTGACCCAAGTTCAGGAACAAACTCAGGTCACCAGGGGTTGGTGGAGGGGAGATGGCCAAGAGAGGATCAAACAGCTGCCTGGCAGATCTCCTCTTTCAGACTGGGTGCTGGGCATTCCCAACTGTTGACTGCTACAAGGTGTAGGCATGGTGGTAGTGCCGATGCACAGGAGGCAAAACATAGGTCTTGGGGGTGGAAGGCGCCACGGTTACAGAACACATGCAAGCCTCCTCATACATGTGCCCTCCATATTGACACTGCTCCAAGACCTAGAGAGAGAGAGAGAGAGAGAGAGAGAGAAAACAAGGAGGAAAATGAGCAGACCAGGGCATCATGAAGCCCCACCCAGGATACCTTGACCCACCCTCCCACTTCAGCTGGTGCGCATTCCAGATGTGAGTACTCCATGGTAGGGGGAGGCCTTCCCCTCCCTGGCACCACTGCAGGGGAAGGGGACCTGTGGGAGAACTAGTCACCCAGCACAGAGGGAGGACAGGGATGGTCAGAGGTGCTCAGGGACATGTCTGAATAGCTGCCTGGTCTGGTTTAGAAATAAATAAGGGTAATAAAAGTGGTCCAGAACAACTTCAGATTGGCTTTGAGTAGGGATCCAAAAATTCCATTCAGCTTCGACAATTCAGTTGACCCTCTTTCTCTCTCTTTGTGTTTAGGAGAGATGTGAGGAAATACTTCTTCACAGAAAGGGTGGTGGATGCCTGGAGCAGCCAGCCAGCAAAGGTTGTGGGGCACAAACAGTGGTGGGATTTAAAAAAGCCTGGGAAAATCACAAGGGCGTTATAAGGGATAGGTAAGAGGGAAGCAAAGAAAGTATCATAGCCCTGGAGGGGTCTACAGTGTAAGCAATGCAAAAAGAAAGGGTGGACTGGATGGGCCATGCAGCCCTTATTTGCCATCAGCTTTTATGTTTCTATGTCTCCCAGTGCAGTACTTGGCATAGGGTAAAAGAGACTACAAATAGAGGGAGAAAAAAGACTTGAGGTCAGCAATGACTATTAATTACTGTAGCTCAGGTGTAGCAGGTGCTGTTGGCATGCATCTGCTCTGGATTACTGTTTGTAGTGTTGTGACAGAGTCTGCAAAACCCACTAAAATCACCATTACCCAGTGTGAGCTACAGTAGTAGTTACTATTAATTGCTAACCTCAAGGCATGTGCCCCTGTAGTCTGTAACTCTCTGCTTTCCCTCATGCCGGTTGCTATAGTATACCTTGCAGTGCCATACATTTCACAATGACATTTTTATATTATGATTATTATTTTGTATTATTAACTCTTTTTTCTTTTATGTTTTGTATCATATATTAAGTAATAAATAGTAATGTGATATTGTGATGGAGAGTGTATCTATCACATTCCTTTTACCTATAAACCACTTCACAACCCTACAACACAAGCAATGCAGATTTTGATCAGGGCTGTTGAAGGATTTGTACCAAACACCTACTGGTTTCAAGCTAGATCATTAAGACTCACTGTGTGGCTTGTTCTGGGTGTTGGGTGTACCTCAGGGGAGGCATGTTAACAAGCAAAACTTGGGCCTAGTAAAGGGAGAGAAGCAATGTTTTCTGTTTCGGTTAGATGCAAGCAGAGACAGACAGAGACTAAACTGAATTGTTTGTTAAGCTGAATACAAGCTGTTTGCTTTTCTGTTACTGAAAGTAAAGCAGATTTCATTTAATTTAAACTGGTATCCAGAGTGCTCTCTTTGAGAGTGTTCCCCAGAAGCTGCTCGGTTCACTACCCTGTCACACGTGGTTGGCTTCAGCAGTGGGATCAAACTTCTCCTTGTCTAAATAGGGGTAAGATGGACTTGGACAAAGTACTGAAATGGCTGGCAGAGCAGCAAGCACAACATGCCCAGATGCAAAGACACTGGATGGTTTAGTAAGTGCAAAGGCAGGCTCAGAGAGAACAACAGCTGGCATACCAGCAGGCTCAAATGGACCAACAACTAGCTCAACAGGTCCAGATGCAAAGGGATTGGTTGACCTAGCAAAGTGCAATTGCAGGTGCAGAGAGACCAGCAGCAGGTGCAACAGCAGGTGCAGAGAGAGATCAGCAACAGCAGGAGTTTAGGAAGCCAGTACTGCAAGTACAGAAAGGTACTGTACCCCAGGCCACAAGGAATCCTGTCACTGTAGGACCCACCACATGCTAACAAAAATGGGCCCAAGGACAACCCCGGGGCCTACCTTACTTTATATCTTTTGAGAGTTGCCAGTACCACTGTCTGGCCATGAGAAAGCTGGGCTACTCGCAGTGCACCGTATCTGACCGAAGATGCCCAGACTACATATAGATGCCTAACTAAGATTACCACCAATGTCTATGATCAGGTAAAGGTGGCTATCTTATACTGGGTCAGAATAACAGAAGAGACTTACCGACAAAATGTTCAACTTGGGTTTCAAGGTTGGAACACGACCAAGAGTGCTGGCACAAAACAAGACTTGACTACTCAGTGGTTGGCTACTCAGAGGTTAAAACCAGGTTATGCATTTGGTTGTGCTGGAACAATACTGGAACTTTTTACCAGATCAAGACAGTGATTTGGTCAGCCAACATGAACAGACTACTTTGACTGCAGCAGTGAAAATCATGTGACATTACCTGGAATCTGAGAGACCAGCAGTCACTAAGAAGAGCAGAACCCATGATGTAGCTTAGGTGGCAGCCTGAAGAGAAGATCCTCATAGAAGAGGGGGAGAAAGGACTTTAAGAGGGATGGGAACAAACATGCTGGTATGTGTAAATGGTCAACTGGTGAAATATTACTTACTCCTCCACTTCAAAAAAGTATTACCCTAGGGCTTACTGTAATTCCCTCAGTTCCAAGACTCCACTCTCCAATGACCCAAATATGTGTGTGAGTGTGGTGTGTGTGGGGGTGGGGGGCGGCAGGTCATAAACCTGATAGTAACATTGTATGTTTTCGTTGTGGTAAAGTGGGGCATATTAGAAAGTTCTGTGATTGCATGGACTGTGATTTTGTGGAATGCATTTGCTACGACCCAGAAACACGAGTTATAGACGTAAAACCCATATACAATTCCTATGCAAGTAGGGAACCAAACAGTGACACATCTGGTGCATTCAGGCAGTGGACTGACATTGATTAAAGAATATGTGGTTGGACCCAGCCTGGGTCAGTGGGGAGATCCCATAAATATTGCCTGCTTGCATGGGGATACTCATAAATACCCTATGGCCCCAGTGTGGTTAAAAGTAGGAAACTGGGCAGGAATAAAAAAGTAGAAATTTCCAAAACCTTACCCTGGTCTGTAGCCATGGTCAGAGACTGGGAAGGATTTTCATACCCACCTGCAGAGCAATACTGAAAGTTCATGGCCACAGGAGGCCACACCAGTCAGATGGACTAGACCATGTATTTCCCTTTACTGACTGAACTATTTTATACTAGGATTCATACTAGTAAGATTAGAAGCTCAGAGGTCTGCAGCCCATCAGTAACTTCAGTCATATACTCATAAACAGATTCCAGTATGTATTGATCTAGTTTTTTCTTAAACTCCTGTTTTGTAGTGCCCATAACCTCATGTTCAGGTAAGTGATTCCACCATTCGATAACTCTCTAAGTAAAGAAATGCTTTCTAGCTGTAGTTTTAAAAAAAATAGTTTTTAATTGCAAAGGGTGCCCCTTTGTTTGTATGTTGTTATTTTTTATGTTTAAGTCCAACTCCAATATGAGATATGCATCATAAATAATATCATACAGCATAAGCAAGTATCCCCTTTTTCTTCTGATGTGCAGTGGGATCAGCTTTAGAGAATACAGTCTTTCTATATATGTAAAGTTATCCAAACCTTTACCAGTTTTCGTTATTTGTCACTGAATTTCTTCCATTGCGTTATTATATTTACTTGCATAAGGATGCCATAATTGGCTAGCATAGACAAAATGAGGGTGTAAATAAGACCTATAAATTGGTAGCACAACTTCCACTTCTCTACTCCTTATGAGTTTCTTAATGGACCACCATATTTTGTTAACTCTCAAAATAACTGCTGTACAGTGTGAGTTAGGGGTAGGTAAAAGTTGCGAATTTCGCTTTCGCGGAACTTCCGCAAAATTTTAGAAATTTTGCTGAAATTGAGGAACTTTCGCCATTGGCTAAACTGGGATTTTCCACGGATTTTCGCTGAGTTCTATGGACTTTTTTGTGAACTGTGGAAAAATGCATATAAACCGCGGAATTTATTCTATCCACAGTTTAATGAACTGTCAGTGAATGAATGCCTGCTTGTCCAACCATATAGTCATTCACTAACAATTCAGTAGGCCACTGGTAGTAGAGAAGAGAGGAGTGCTGAGCTGGTGGCCTGCTCTGGGGCATGGTGGGGAAGGGAATGGGGTGGTGGCAGACGAACTGTCAGGGTGGTGGTTGGGGGGTTCCAATAGACACCAGAGAATCGGGATTATTTTTTTTATAAGGGATTGGGGATGGGGAGGTCCACTAGACACCAAGGAATGCTGGGAATAGAGGGGCATGAGTTGGTGGACTGCCAGCTGTTTATTTGTGGATTAAGGAATCCAGAATAGGGAGGGTGGTCTGCTAGACATCAGGGAAACAACATTTTTGGGGGGCCATGATTGGTGTGTGGGAGGGCCACTAGAAACCAGGACTGTCCATGGAAGGGATTGAGGGTATTTACTTGGATCCCTTATCAATGGGGGGGGTGGATTAATGAATTAAACTGTAGTTAAAAAAGCCTCAGAACTGACCACTGGCAGTGATCTTTTCTGCAGATTTTTTTCCGCAGTTTAATAAAATAACCCACAGTTTGTATATATCTTTTCTGCAGTTGTTAGGAGGAATTTCTCTGAAAGTTCTGAAAATTATTTCCAAACTTTCGCGGAACAGAAAATTCGCATTTTTGCCGAAATTCCGCAGGCAGAAATTTTTGTTCGCACATCCCTAGTGTGAGTAAGACTTAAAAGAGTTAGATATAACTATACACAAATCTTTTTCTTCAACAGCTGTTTTTAAAGCAGTGTTACATAAAACATAATTATGAACACAGTTATTTTTACCAAGGTGCATTACACAGCACTTAGCTAAATTAAACTTCATTCCCCATCTATAAACCCAAATAGTGACTGTATCCAAATCCTTTTGCAGGGAATGAATTTCCTTATTGTTACCACAGGGTCCCCCAATTTTATTAACATTTACATATATGGATGTCCATTTATATACCTCCTGATTCATATCTGAGATAGAGAAAATATGACTGAGCTCAATATCGATCCTTGTGGCACTCCACTGGTAACACTTCTGCGAGCAGAGTTGTAGCCATTTATTAAAACTACTTGACTTCAATCTTTCAGCCAGTTTAGGACCCAATTTATTATTTTAATATTGATGTGTAGTTGAGCCATATTGTCATAATTGCCCAATGTGGTACAGTGTCAAATGCTTTAGAAAAGTCAATATAGGTAATGTCCAGAGGGTTACCATTATCAAGAGCTTTACTGATTTTTTTTTATTATAAGCATAGTAAATTTGTTAAACAGAATCTTCTGGATTTAAACCCATGCTGGTCAGCATCCTCTCTATTTGTATTATTTAAATGCTATGTTGTTCTATCTGAAAGAATATGCTCCATTAAATTTTCAGTAACAGAGGTCAAACGTATAGGATGATAATTCTGCATATCTGATTTATCCCATTTTTTTAAATATAGGAACCACCTCTGTTAATTTCCAGTCCTATGATACCTGCCCATTGTTTATTGATCTGTTAAATAATATCGCTAGAAGTTTTAATACACTTTTACCTAGTAGTTTGAGCATTGTGGTAGAAATTTAATCCAGACCTGGTGAACTATGATCTTTAAGTTTCTTGATTTTTATTTCAATCTCAGATTAAGAGATAACATAGGTTCATCTGTGAAGCTTTGTATTGTTGGCAACTGTCCCTCATATTTTATGAACCCTGTACAAAAATAATCATTAAATGCATTTGCCAGATGATTATGATCTGACACCGTATTGCCTGTTGATTTAATTGGACCAATGCCATTCCCATTCATTTTGTAGCTGTAAAAAATAGTTGGCATTTCCTTTATTCGTTTGTCTTGCCAGGTTAATTTCAGCTTTCTTTTTTGATTTATTGATTAAACTTTTTACATAGTCTAAGTGATTGTTTATGTGCCTCCCAATCTGTATTTGACCTAGAACTTAGATATTTATCATGTAACTGAATGGCTAAAATAGTGAAAGAAAAACAGAAGGCATTCAAGCTATACCAGGGAACAAACAAGGAAGAAGACAGGGTGTCATACAAGGAGAAAATGAAAAAAAACCAGCATAAAAATAAGGCAGGCAAAAGCACAGACAAAAGCAAGTATAGCAGAGAAGGGAAATAGTGGAGACAAATCCTTCTTTAGATACATTCAGGAAAGACAGAAGGCAAAAGGGGATATAGTCAAGATTACAACTCAGGAAGGGAAAACAACAGAAGATGACCTAGAAAAAGCAGAATTCCTGAACAAATACTTCTGCTCAGTATTTACTGAGGAGGACCCAGGTGATGGCCCAGAAATGGCAAAATGCAACAACACTGGACAGGGGTTTGTTACTAGCCCCTTCACAGAGACCAAAGTACTGGATGCACTAAATAAACTGCAAGTTGACAAGGTCATGGGGCCAGATGAAATGCACTCCAGGATCTTAAAAGAACTGAGATTAGAGTTGGCTGCCCCACTGGCTAAACTATTCACCAAATCCCTAAAGAGTGGGGAGGTACCTGAAGATTGGAAAATGGCAATTGTGGTCCTGCTCCACAAATCGGGCAGCAGGGAGGCCTCTGGAAATTATAGGTCAGTAAGCCTCACATCCATAGTGGAGAAATTAATGGAGACACTTCTCAAACAGAGGATCGTGGTATTCCTGGAGGCTAGCAGCCATCAGGACCCCAAGCACCATGGTTTCACAGTGGGGAGGTCATGCCAGACAAACCTGATTGAGTTTTTGACTGTGTTACAAAGGTTATAGATGACAGTGGAGAGGTAGATGTGATCTACTTAGTCTTTAGCAAGGCCTTTGACTCAGTTCCACTCAGAAGGATGACACCACACAGAAGTTCGATCAAAAGTAGTTAGATGGGTTAAAAACTGGTTACAGGGCAGAACCCAGAAAGTGCAAGTAAATGGAGCACTGTCATCAGAAGGTAGGGTAACCAGCGGTGTGCCCCAGGGTTCAGTACTGGGACCTCTGCTCTTCAATATTTTCATATCAGACATTGCTAACAGACTACAGGGAAAGGTGCGTCTGTTCACTGATGACAACAAAATATGCAACAGAATCGACACCCAGCAGGGAGTGGACAAGATGGAAGCTGACCTCAAGAAACTGGAAGAATGGTCTGGAGCATGGCAGTTGAGAGTCAATGCCAAAAAGTGCAAAGTCATGCACACAGGAAAAATAAATCCAAATCAGGCATATTACATTGGAGGGGAAAGACTAGCTGCTTCCACCCAAGAGCATGATTTGGTAATCATTATCTCAGTCAGCTTGAATGCACAGCAGGTAAACAGTGCAAGAAGGCAGCATTAAAGGTCAGCTGTATGCTGGGATTCATTGGGAGGGGATTCACAAGCAGGAAGAGGGAAGTGATCCTGCCGCTGTACAGATCACTGGTTAGGCATCACCTGGACTACAGTGTCCAGTTCTGAAGGCCCCACCTCAAAAAGGACATTGACCAAGTGTAGTCGGTGCAGAGAAGGGCAACAAAAATGATTCAGGGACTACATGAGATGTCCTACGGGGATAGACAGAAAGAACTGAACACGTATTCCCTGGAACAGAGAAGAGAGAGGGGTGACATGATTGAAACATTCAAGTACATAAAAGGCATGAACCAGATAGACGATCTCTTCCAGTTTAAGAAGGGCAACAGAACCAGGGGACATGATCTAAGGCTGTAAGGAGGGCAGTTCTCCACCAACACCAGGAAGTTTTTCTTCACAGAAAGAGTGGTGGATGTCTGGAACAGCCTGCCTGCAGAGGTGGTGGGGGCAAGCACAGTGGTAGGTTTCAAGAATGCTTGGGACAGATACATGGGAGCCCTCAAACCCAAGGGCAGTTAGAAGGCTTGGCTAAAAGACAATGGGCAGACTAGATAAACCTGGTGATCTCCTGCCATCAACTTCTATGTTTCTATGTTTCTAATTTATTCTTTCTCTTAATCATCTTCCTGATCTTATTACTAAACCATCTAAGTTTTAGGCCTCTGCTGTTATATATATTTTTTTACTTTAGCAATATTTTTATTACAAATTCTAATTCTGTTAGTCTTAATTTTATACCATGTCTCCTGAACTGTCAAGTTGTTCAGTTCTTCCTCCCATACAATATTATTCATTTGATCCTGGATTGCTTGTTCATTTGCAGCATGATGTAAATATATTTCTGTTTTGCCTGATAACTTAATTATGGAAGGTATAAAGGTAAAAAATATAATATTATGATCACTATCACCCATAGGCTCTCCCACAGAACACGTACAGATTTTTAGGTTATGTGATTTAAGAACTAGGTTGAGTATATTATTTTTTTGAGTACTATCACTAACCATTTATTGCAAATTCAGCTGTGTACCAGTTTCTAGAAATTCTTTCACTGAAAAATTTTTCTTCCTTATTTGTTACCCAGTTTATCTCAGACAGGTTAATGTCTCCTGTTAGAATGTTGTAGTGTAGTGTAGTGAAGTAGGCAGTATAGTGCAGTGTAGTGGTTAAGAGCACTGAGCTGCAAACCTGGAGACCTGGGTTTGAATCCCATCAGCTCCCACTTTCATACTCTGTGACCCTGAGTAAGTCACTTATCATCCTCATGCTCCCAGGTCATACCTGGAAACAAGCTCTGGCTTACTGTACCTTTCCTGGTTAAAAAAAGTCCCCTTTCCCTTATAATGACACTTCCAGTGTCACATGCCTTTTCAAATTCCTTGAGTATTTCTGTATCAATAATTCTATCCATATCTGATGGTCTGTAGTACAAGTCAGATATCTGACCATTTTGATTTGCATCAATTATTTTAATCCATATGGATTAAACTTTGGAATTTTGACTTTTTATGTTAGATGTAATATCGATCACTGCTATCTTATCTGAAATATATAAGGCTATGGCTTCACCCTTTTTATCATCTCTGCCTCTGTGAAACAGATTGAACCCTGATTGGCATTTTTCCCATGTGTCTTCCTTCATGGCCAGGTCTCAGTGATAAACATATCTATTCAGGTATATCGATTCAAGTATCTTGGTGTCCTACTGGACCCTGGGTTGACTTTTTCATCTCAGATTCTCTCAGTTACTCGTACTGTAAATCAGAGGTTGGGTCTTTTGTATAAATGCAAAAATTACTTCTCATTTGAAGTAAGAAAAACTATTTCAGTAGGCTCATTATTACCACATTTTGACTATGTTTCTTATATTTACTTGACTCTCGTGAGTAAGGACTTGCAATCTTTGAAATCTGCTTACAATAGTTTCTGTTGATTTGTTCTTTTGGTGCCCATGCATACTCACCATTGTGTCTTGTATTCCCAGTTGAGTTGGCTAGCTCCAATGGCAAGAATGGAGTATTTTTTTGGCTGCACAATCTTTAAATGTGTTTTTCTAAAATCCCAATTCCCAGTATATAATCTTGTAAATTCACGAAATGTCCTTTCTAGCTTACTATACATTTTTCAAATGATATATTGTTGGATACAGTATTACCCAAACTTAAAATTGCTTCCCATGCTTTCTCCATTGCTTGCCCAGTGTATTGGAATGCACTTCTTTTGGTTATACATCAGGCTTCATCCATGTTAAGTTTTAAAGAAAAATTGAAGAACATTTATTGCAGAAATATTTATGCAGTTGTTTTTCGCAATATATTGTTGTTGTGTGATGTATGTTATTGTTATTATGCTATGTATGTCTAAATTTGTTGTATTTTTAGCTATTTTGTGCTACGGGTCAGGCCTGAAAAAGACCATTGGTCCAGTGTCCTTACCCGGTTAACAAATGAATAAAAAAAAATATATTAAATTTGTTTTCCTAGTAGAACACAACATTTCCAGATAATTTTTTACTAAGACTTCTTGCTTTAAATAAAATACATTCTAGCTCATACTCCTTTTTGACTATGTTATGTGCTGTATAATACTGTTCTCTGCTAGCAGTCACTTGAGCAAATGGAGATGCATGAGCCCCTCCCTCCTTAATGGCTAGTTTAAATTAAGCCCATCTCTACCAGAGCAGATTATAGCACCAAGTGCTGTAGCCCCCCTTTTGTGTAGATGAAGCTCATCTTGAGCATACATTTGATTTTGTCCTGAAAATGCCTCCCATGTGAATGCCTCCCATTTATTAATAAACTTAATATTTTCTTGTGTGCACCGATTTGATAACCTACTATTGACTCTCTAAATTGTCCTGTTTTTTTTCTTTCAATGAACTTGATACTGGCAAGATAGCACTAGTTCAGCCTGGTGGCACTGAGGGTTGAGGGCTGGATGCCACACCTCGTGCCACACTGATGACCCAGGTTCAGGAACTAGCTCGGGTCGCCAGGAGTTGGCAGGAGGAGAGAGGGGGGATTGAGCATCCAGAGGACTGCTTTCCTTTCTTGAGGACGGATCCAGGGACAGCCCTTCACCACAGCGGCCCCAGTGGAAACTGGAGGCACTACAACACGCAAGGCTAAGTAGTGGGGATGCAGAGCCACGATGGACATCGCTGGCATCATTGCATGCTCAGGCTCTGCAAGGAGGGAGGAGAAAGGGGCATAACTACTACAAAAAGCCCCTATCTCCTGGGTGAGGTGACAGTACCACCAGGAGCTCAGGCTCACATGCCCAATGTCGGTCGCATCTCTGACACACCCCCTGGGGATTCTGGGGCCTCTCCAAGAAGGCAGGAGAGCCCAGAATCCTGATACCAGTGTAACCATCAGGGATCGGTTCAGGAAGGGTGGTACAGTGCCTCAGCTGAGTGTGGATGCATGAGAGATGCCCTGGAGAGGTAGGAGAATAAACAGAATTGGGGAAAAAAAGAGATAGCACTAGTTAGGACTTCACACCCCTTATCTTTTAAATCATGGCCCATAGCCATTAGTTCATAACAAACGTCTTTTTCATGGTCTCTACCAATATTACTTGTCCTAGCATGTAACGCAACAACAAGATTTGGTCCGACACTTTTAAGCAACTGTGGTAATCTGGTCTTGATGTCTTGTATTTTTGGCGCAATCAAACTGGTCAACATAATGTTGAATTTGTCATCCTTACAAATTGTGGAGTTGCAGTGTTTAATGATAGAATCACCTATCACTAATTTAGGTCTTATTCTTTTGCCTACAGGGATTTTAGTTGTAGCATCTATCCAATTTGAATCATCATCAGCTGTTTGCAGTGAGTCAGATCAATTAGTCAAATGTATAGGTGTAGGTACTGTCAGGAGGTCTAAACCTCACTTTTAGGTTTTTGGCAATATTGGGAATGCAAGTAATTACAGACACATTGTATAAGAGTAATAAACTTGTTTATTACTACCAAAAAGGATAAAATTACAGTTGCCCTAGCAGTTTTTACCAATACGAACCGGGAGCCAGTGCTAAGCGTTTTTTATACCTCAAGGTTTTTTTGTGTCTCTTGGGATCTTCGAGGTACAAGACTAGTGTATCACATTATATACCTATGATAATTACTATAGTTACTGTAAGATAGAAACATTTTTAGTTACAGAGATGAGCCCTATTGGCTAAATTAGAGGTGGCTCCACGGTCCAAGATAACATTATACAATTTTGTAGTAGTTATTAGTTTATGAACAAAAGAGTTTTTTTACAGAGTCTTACATAACTCAGTGTAGTAGTACAAATCACCAAAAGGTGGCAATGCCGACCTACATATCATAATCACTTCAAGGGCACAGGTGCCTTCGCATTTTACAAATAAGAAATACACAGAAAATACATAGGAGAATATATGTATTAGCAAGCAAAGTGTATTACAACAATATGCGTACATAACCTGACATCTACTCTTGTACGGTAGATGCCCTTAGCCCTATATGTTAGTATAACATATGCTTAAGCACGTAACTGTCTACGGTGTACCTCTGAAGGTACCAATTAGGGTGCAGGGACCTTCGATTGTTGCTGTTGCGGTTGTTGTTGGTGTTGGGTCTGTTGGGGGTGTTGGTTATCAGCTGGAGGGGCCTGTTGATGTTGGTTCTGTTGGTGTTGGGCCTGCCCTTCCACAGTGTAGTGCATCGTGGCCTCTGAAGCAGGCTCCACAGCAGCTACCTTCTTGGAACCAGAGCCCAGATTATGGATATAGAGTTGGTAAACTCTCTCAGTTTTCAGAAGGATGTTGGCCAACCTATCGATATTGGGGTAGGTGGTTGGCTCCACCTTTCCCGAACTGCAGGAATCATGCTCCTAAGGAACAGGGTCTTATATTTGATAAGATCTACATCCACAGCTTCTTGTGCCAAGTGCTTTCCTGCTCGGTAGGCCATTCAAAGTCTCTGGTGGTCAGCCCCAAATGATCCCCCCTATTGGTATAATGTCTCATTTTCTGCCACTAAGGTTTTTATAAACATTTCAATTTTGTAGACCATCATGGCATTTTATAATTCAGTTTTAACATTATTTAACTCTATTAGCAAAGAGTCATATGCAAGACATTTTATGCAGACATAATAGCCTCATCATTTGCTGATTTCTTAGCATACATTTTACACTTCATACATTGGATTAATGACCCCTCTTTACACATGAAGACAAGAATTTCACTGGTAGGGTCCATCAGATAAGATACTACCTTCAATAATAGATTGCTACAACAGGACAATAGAGGTGCAGGCAAATGAAATACCTTTTCAATTTTGAGAGTTCTGAGTTATAAGAGTAAAAAGGGTATGTCTCCTTCCCTCATCTTCCTCAGCTGATGCAGGCAGATGAGCTTGCCTCTGCTTGTGCATCACCTCTGCCTTTGACGTATTGGGATCAGAAGTAGGGGTCAGGGAGCATCCCATACACAAGCACTCAATATGGTTTTTCAAAGTTAAAAAGCCCTAACAAGGGCCATAGTCCACCTTTATAAAGGCAAATAGGTGCCCCTAGGGAAACAGACAACAGGTCTCCCCTTCTAAATATAGATGTGCCACAATAGATCACCTTCCCACACAATGGCTACACATTGATATTCCTTCCCTCAGTTCAATTAGCTCTCTGGAGTCCCAGTATCCCACAAGCAGCACACTTTAGCTTACAGAACCCTACACCTCTCACCCAGCTCACAGAGGCAACACCTTTGAAGTATTAGGACTGGCTGTGGGGCTTGGGGGGAGTGTCCCAGACACAAGCACCCAATATGGTTTGTAAAAGCTAAAAAGCCCTAACAAGGGCTGCAATTCACCTTTCAAAAGACAAACAGGTGCCCCTGAAGAAACAGAAAATGGGTCTTCCCTTCTAAATACAGCTGTGCCTCAATAGTTCACCTGCCCACACAATGGTTACACCCTTATATGCCTTCCCTCAACCCAGGTAGCTCTCTGGAGTCCCAGTATCCCACAAGCAGCACACCTTAGCTTAACGCACCCTGCACCTCTCACCCAACTTGCAGAGGCATGGCCTTTGAGGTATTGGGAGCTGAAGTGGGAGTCATTGGAGCATTTTTTTTTAAAGTTAAAAAGCCCTAACAAGGGCCATTGTCTGCCTTTAAAAAGGCAAACAGGTGCCCCTGGGGAAAGAGATGATGGGGATTTGACTTCTAAATACAGCTGTGCCTCAATAGGTCACCTACCCATACAATGGCTACAATCTGATATGCCTTCCCTCAGTCCAAGTACTGTAGCTCTCTGGAATCCCAGTATCCCACAAGCAGAAAACCTTAGCTTATGGTGCCCTGAACCTCCCATTTTGCCTGAAAGGGAAGTTTAAGGAGTTAAGGGTTCAGAAACAGAGAGAGAAAAAGGAAGTGCTTGTCCATTTGAGTCAGTAGTAGTTGGAGTCTGCAAGATCCAAGTTCAAGGAAGGTCCAATGTGACTCAGGTGAGGACACAGCATGCCCATCTACAGGAGTTCATGAAGTCATTCTAGAGTTCAGATCTGACATTTTTCAAAACCCTGTCAACACAATATCTAAAGAAAGGGCTGATGACATTCTCAGGAATGCCTACCTGAACTTTACTCTGGCAAATAATAAATTGGTAGATGAACAAAAGCACAATGTTTTCAGAGGTTTGAACTGAAAGATGATATTTTGTACTGGGTAGAACCCGAGAAACAAACTGAAACTTTACGTTACCAGTTAGTGATTCATAGGTCTACAAGATGGGAGGTGATGAGGTTGGCCAGTGTGGTTAGTTTCCTCCACCAAAACCAAAATGTATTTTACTAAAGTTTTAAAATTCAATTAAAAAACAATAAAAAAACACAATGACCATTATAGGGTAAGCTTATTACTAACCAAACTTATTTTCAATTATTCTGATAGAATTCTATTTCCCATCACAAATTCCTATAGTCAATATATACAAAACTGTGTTTCTTATCTAATAGCACCTTAAGGTGAACTCCACCTTAAAAATAATTTTACCTCCACTATACTAGTTCATTATTTTTATGGCCACAGAGGGTATAGCCCTGCAGACATCTTTCTATGACAGTAGAGACAAGTTCTGGTCAGAGCCGATATGGCTGTGGAGAGCATTTGGGATGCTTTTACCCATTATTTCTAATGAATTTGCATCATGCAGATCTGCTGAGAGGCAGTTTCAATGTGGTCTTCCTTTTACACATTTTTACAATGCGTTTTCCTAGAATATGCCTGCTGATTGCCATATATTTAGCCTGGATAGTTCACAGAGAACATGGAATCTTATTTTCAGTGGGGCTCTATATCAACACAATATTATGCTGCATTGCGTAAAATCAGAACACACTGAAAACAATATTTTACATCTGGACTAGGTTACCTTGAAAAAATAAATAAATAAATTGGAGGCAGTATAGCGCAGTGGTTTAAGGCTCTGAGCTGCAAACCTGGAGACCTGGGTTTGAATCCTACAGCCCCCACTTGCATACTGTGTGACCTAGAGCAAATTATTTAACTTCCTTGTACTTCCAGGTTGCACCTGTAAACAAGCTTTCAGCTTAGTGTGTCTCTCCTGGTAAAAACAAATACATTATAAAAATGGTAAAATCATGACCCCACTGAAATCAAGATATTGCATCTAATCTGGGACATCCTGAGTAAATACAGTTAAAAAAATGTGTAAAATGAAGATTCCTATGATACTGAGATGTAGCATCTCCCCTGCACTATCCAGGATAAAAAATATAGGATAAGAAATATTTAAAGGAAATCTACTGTAAACTGAACTTCACTGTATTGACTGACATAAAGAGTTTCTTCATTGTTTTATAACATAATAGATTGCAGTATTTATTTTGAATGGTGTGTCCATGAGGATGGTGGGTGGGTGTGTGTGTGTGGGTGGGTGTGTGTGTGTGTGTGTGTGTGTGTGTGTTTGCTGTAGCTCAATATATTTTGTTCCCCAAAAAAGCATAGTAAAAAATGTCTGCTGATTGCTATATATTTAGTCAGAATTGTTCAAAGAAGATCTAGCATATGTCTGAGACTGTGCTTATCAAATAGTGTCTTAAGAGGTTAAACAAACGGTGTAAATATTTTTAGATTCATTGCTGGAAAAGGGTGACATTTATGAGGTAAGAATATTTCTTGAAAGACAATATCTGCCCAACTGAAGCTAGTAGCAAGAAAATGTTTAAATGCTGAGGCCCGGATATTCAAACTGCGCCAGGCTGTGGCGCAAGCCTGGGCACAGCGCAACTTGGCTGCAGAGGGACGTTGACTGGGTGATATTCAACGGAGCTGTGCCATGGCACAGCATTGTTGAATATTGCACCCTGGCCACCTGCAGTGTGCATGGCGCAGTGGCACTGCACCAGCGCAAGTGGCCAGAGTGGAGCAGGGGGATGCGCTAGCGCAAGTTCTGTTGCACTATGTGCAGCAACCGCGATATTCAAAAATGCACATGCAAATGGGGCCACAATGTATGCAAGATGCAAATGGTGCCATTTGCATGCCATTATGGCCCTATTTGCATGAAGGTATGCCAATCCCGGTGACTTGCGCCTGGCGCCCTGCCAGGCAGCAGCCGTCAGGGACCGACACCCCCTGCACAGCGCGGCAATATGCCCAATAGCTTGATCGCGGGCATTTGTAAAATAAAATTGCATCCTATATCCCTGGTGGTCCAGTGGACCGCTGTCAGCCTGATCATGGGCTTAAGTATGAATAAAATAAAGTCCAATATCCCTGGTGGTCCAGTGGACCACTCACAGCCTGAACACGGACATTTGTAAAATAAAATCATGTCCTAAATCCCTGGTGGTCCAGTGGACCACTGTCAGCCTGATCGCAGGCTTAAGTATGAATAAAATGAAGTCCACATCTTCTGGTGGTCCAGTGGGACTTCGCAGCCCGATCGCTGGCTTACATGAATAAAATAAAGTCATGTCTTTCGGTGGTCCAGTGACCACTCGCAGCTCGATCGCGGCATTTGTATAATAAAATTAGCGTCTGGTTTTCAGGTTCAGTGACCTCATTCCGCCCACTGAGCCTCACTGCCCGCTTCTCCTGGTCAGTGGCGGGTGGCATCATCATTTACCTCGCCACTTCATCACCCACTGACTGACACTGTAGGTAGGGCTGTATGCCCATTGGTCCACAGCATGAGCTCAATGGGCGCAGCCCTCGATACCACACATTCCAGATATGTGAATGGATCCATTCACATAGCTGGAATGTAGTAGGATCATGCCCATTGGCTCACTCTGTGGACCAATGCATACAGCCCTACCTACAGTGTCAGTCAGTGGGCGGTGGGTGGCAGGTGGTGGGGTACAGCACCGCTGACCTGGGGAGCGGGGTGGTGGAGCCCAGTGGGCAGGTGGGGAGGGGGGTCCACTGGACCACCAGAATATTGGACATAGTTTTATTATACAAATGCCCATGATTGAGCTGCGAGTGGTCCACTGGACCACCAGGGATATTGGACTCTATTTTATTCATACTTAAGCCTGCGATCAGGCTGTGAGCGGTCCACTGGACCACCAGGGATATTGGACTTATTTTATTCATATTTAAGCCCATGATCAGGCTGACAGTGGTCCACTGGACCACCAGGGATATAGGGCACAATTTTATTTTACAAATGCCCGTGATCGGGCTGCAAGCAGTCCACTGGACCACCAGGGATATTGGACTTTATTTTATTTATACTTAAGCCTGTGATCAGGCTGACAGCAGTCCACTGGACCACCAGGGATATTGGACTTTATTTTATTCATACTTAAGCCTGTGATCGGGCTGATAGCAGTCCACTGGACCACCAGGGATTTTGGAGGGTCATATTTGTACGTATGCCTGTGATCGGGCATGGGGGGGTGCCACCAGGTGTAGCTGGAGTTCAGGTGGCCACCCAAAGGTGGCAGCTGCCACGTTGCACCCTGCAATGTGGCAATTCACCTGTGGGTGGCCAGCCATTGTTCCTTTTTTTTTTGGATCAACTGTGTGCTGCGCAAGTAGGGGTTGTGCATGCATGGACTCAGCACATTCCGGGCTGAATATCGGGATGCGCAGAGTATGCATGGGCACACCCCCCCCACCTGAGCTGCATACATTACCGATGCACTCCGGCGCATCAGGATTTGTGCCAGACACAATTCCCATTTGAATATCGCACCGGGGCACATCTGTGGGTTGCGCATGGTGTAACACTGTTGGGCCATGCTCAACCCTTTTGAATATCTGGGCCTCTGTATTTAAATGTGCAAGTTGTTGCATTTTGAAGAGGGTAAACAAATCTCCAGTTTAATAGGCAACCAATATTTAACAAACTGTTTCGGTTTCCTAATGACCACCTGATAAGCAGCTTGGAGTTCTGTCTCCATTATTTTAAACAGAAAGAAGGGAGTATTTTATTTTAAGTGTCATAGTGATTTGTAGGTGTGGAAGGATACACTGAAAACTCCAAAAATGTTTTCCACGATATTCCATTTTTCCAACTACAAACAGCAAGATGGCTGTAGGCTTCACCCACAGCCATAAAAAGGAGCTCTCCAGATACCCAACAGACTAAATAATATTGGAGATTTTGTAGAATCACTATGTTAATTGAATTGAGCTGAGCAATCTTGAAAGTAGGGATGGGACAAATACCATTTACTATTCAGTCAAATACCAAATAGTACAATATGGTATTCATTGAATAACAAATATGAATACAAATAGTTAATACATCAACAATAATGATAATAGCAATCATAACAATAAACAACACTGAGACCAAATATATAATTATATTCTGTATGTTTATTGTTTATATTTGTTAATGTTTTTTTTCTTTTCCATTTTATTTGGACTTTTTCTGTAGTTTGTGTTTTAAAAATCATAACATGGACAATAAAGGGCAATTAATATCAATACTGTGCAAGATAGGCATTTTCAGAGTAGCACCATAATACAAAAGGATCTTAGAGCAATTAAAGTGCAAATGCATTTAGCAGTGCTTAAGTAGCAAAAGAAAAACATTAGCAGCAGATTAAATAGTAATGTGCAAAGTGGGCAGTTAACAGTAGCAGCAGAACACAATAGCAGCTTACAGACCTGAAAATGCGAATGCAAATAGCAGTATTATAGCAGCACAAAATGAAAGTTAATCACAGTACTGACATAGGGTGCATTTTATAATGTATCTTCATGCACTTAATACTTACTTCCTATCAGAGCTAAATTACATTTCAGAAAACTTAGTCTCTCAGCATTCTCTGGCAGTAGCCTGCATCTGTGATCTGTATAAATGCCCCCTGCTGTACTAAATAGTCTCTCTGATGGGACACTGCTTGGTGGTGGTGAGAGAAAGATTTTGGCTGTAACAGCTAGAGTTGGCAAACAGACACAGTTTTGCTTCCACCACTCCACAGGATCATTTTCCTCATGGAATGCAAGTCTCTGAAAGGTATAAGGACACTTCTTTATCCACTGCTGAGGAAGCAATAATTGTTTGAGAGTCCTCAATTATTTTGTCCCAACAACTCCACAAGGTTCCTGTGTCCATATTTTTTTACTGGTGGTTCGATTATGTCTGATTTTGATTCCTCTACCTTTACATCGGTTACAGCTTTTCTTAACATGTTTTGTTCTGCAATGCTTTGTGTTGAAGCTTTGGCGTCGAAATGGTTGACATCTGAACTAAAAGGGTGCAGTTTGAAACATGGGTCCAGAACACAGGAGACTGCATATACTTGCTCTATCTCCACATGGCTGAATCTCAAGGACAAGGATTCAATAATTTGTGCTTTCATGGCTTTCATACCTTTGTCACTCATTTCTGTGGTCAGGTACATCTTTAGAGCCTTCGCTGCTGGAAGAACAAGTGATATGCTAGCAGAGTCTGTGCTGATCTCTCTAGTTAGCTGTTCAAATGGTTCAAGAATGGCAACAATTGTTTCTGCTATAGACCAGAGAGTTGGTGTCAGTGAGATCACAATGAATTCCTCAGCACAATAGACACTCAAAGCCCTTTTGGCTCTATCAGATAGTGCAACATATAAAATGTGGAGTTTCACTTTGTAATTATGTCTTGTGTTAACTGTGCCATTGGCAGCCCAAGTTCTTTTTAAATGTTGTGCAGCTTACAAACAGCAGATGCAGAGTGCTTGAAATGTCCCAATAGTTTTTGGCTGTTTGTGATCAGATCTGCTACAGAGCATTGGCTCAACAAAGCATCGCGGAGACACAGCTGTAGTGTGTGAGCAAAACACCCGAGACTATATACACACCACATTCAGAAATAGCTTTTTTCATGTTTGCCCCTTTGTTCCTAAGCACTACATAGCAGGTTTCTTTTTTTATGCCTCAGTTCTCAAACATTCTCAATAATGCTGTAGAGACAGTAGTTCCTGAATGCTTTCCCTGAAACCACTCACAATGCAAAACATCAGACTTTCTCTCAAAGTCGTTATCTATCCAAAGTGCTGTTAGCCCTAAAAATGACTGAGCAATATTTTCTTGTGTCCATGTGACTGCCGTAAAGGACGATGTCTCAGTACTTAACAATAAGGCTGAAATTTGCACACACGGTCAAACATATCAGACATTATAGTTTGAGAGAGGTACTTGCATGATGGAAGTTTGTATTGGGGCTCCAAAACTTTGACTTTCAAATTCAAAGCACTATTTAGCTCATAAACATGTCGACTTAATCAGCCTTTCAACTGTAATTAAGATTGATATCTCCCTCTCTTTCTAACTTTTTCATCTTGCCTGTGTTGCACTGCAATGTACAAAATAGGTGATTTCATAGCAGGCCTTCTCAAAAAACGTTTGATTCTATACATGAATGCCAAAGTTTTAGAGAAATAATTAACTGGAAAGCACAGCACTAGAGATAAGATGTGTCAGTCTGAAGGTCAAAAGCCACAAAAGGAATACTATGCAGATATACAAGATTATAAAACATTCCAGTGTTGAAGGCTGTAAGACTAGAGAAACTAAAAGACACACTTCAGTTTCATTTTCAATGTTGGCATTGTGTACCCATTTCTGTCTCTATGTCTTCATTTGTCAATAATATTATGTAAGCAACAAGACACAGTAGGATGTGCATGGAACAGATTTTATAGCACCCGCAGAGGCATAGTGAAGAACAAGGCCTGCTTTTAGCCCCCGGAAGTGTGGTAACATCTGTTCCATGCACACCCCCGGAGTGTCTTATTGCACTTATAAAATGGGCTCCTTTTTTTTTTTTTTTTTACTTTTTACAGTTGGGAAAAGCATATTTGTGAACTTATGATAAAATAGTCCTTCTGCCCACTGCACATGATGTCATTGTATTACTCCTGGACAAAGTTTGTTCTTTGCTGGCATCAAGGTGGCATCATGTTATGTCTATGACAATGCCTCTGGCTGCACTCCTCCTCTATAGCTCTCCACCCCCTCTACTCTTCCTCTCTCTTGTCCTCTATCCTCTCTGCACCTCATCAGCTATCTCCTTGTAACCTCGCCTCCAAAACTTGTTTTGTTTCAGATGCTTTGTAACTATGTTTAGTTTACACTTTTGTAACCTTGTCCTATGTATTGAATTTGTAATCTGACTTACATGTCTTATGTTTTGAATTGTAACCTGACATGGAACCTTTGTAAAAGAGCCCTTGCTCAAAGGTATATTAATCCTAGACCTAATAAAATAAAAAAAAAGATTCAAGATATGGAATGTTTATCATGGAATGTTTACCATGGAATACATGGATTCAAAATTCTGCTCAGTTCCACTGGCAGAATGTTCCTCTCCTAACATACTGTACACACACCCAACAAATGCCTCTTCTACAGCCAGAGACTCAGTCATCTCACTGTCATGGCAAGCAGAAGAGATTTCCCCGATGAGCAGATAAAGATAGAAGGGGTTTTTTTCATTGTCACCAAAGAAACAGTTGTAATGAAAATTATAAACAAAACATAATATTTCTAATTTGTTTATAGGTGTAAAGAAGGGTGTGATGATCAGGGAAACAACATTTAATTAATTTGTTTGATTTTTTATTTAAGATAGTTTTATTTTTAGGTTCCAGTTGAAGTTTTTTTTACAGTGTAAAGGTAGCAGCCATGTTTGTGATGTAAGATCAATTCTGGTTGTAGGGGGACTGATAAAGATAGTTCTGTTTGTAGGAGGACTGATTTGCTATTGTGTAATATGGTTTAGGACCAGGATGACTGTGCATAAAACAGATTTCATGCACTGTCACATAATATATATATTTTTTTTAGTTTCTATTTTTCTCCTCATATGAGTCCTCTGCCACCTTCTGACATCCCCGCCCCACACGGCTCCAGGTATGAACCCCCCCTCCCATGAACCCCATGACTTACCATTCATGGCAGGGGGTGGGGAGCGACTTGACCCACCAGACTGGATATGCATTTGGGAGGTGCCTTCCCAGACCGCTGCGGCGGGTGACCATCGTCATCCTGCAGAGGGCCCCTATTTTTTTCCATTTTTCTCCCCTCGAGGTTGCAGCATGCAGTGGCACCAGTGGTGGTGGTGCACATGCTCCCATGTGCATTCTGCCAAGCGCCTGCCGCAACTCTCGCCCCAAGCTCCAGTGCTGACATGCCACCCCCCAACCTCTGCTAGGTGGCAGGCAATCACCGAGCTCTGCAATCCCCCCCCTTCCTGGAGAAGGAGAGCAGTCCTGTGGATGCTCAATCCTTCTCCTCCCTGCCAACCCCCAGCATCCCATGTCCATTCCCGAACATGAGTTGCCGACATGGTGCAAGGTAAGGCATCCAGCGCCTCAGCCCTCAGCGCCACTGGGCCGGCCGTCACATAATATATTTTGACCAATGAGACTTCTTTATTTTGGATCTCCATTTTATAATTGAGAATATTCAAATTTGCACTATTTAAACATGTTCTGTCTATAACATTGTGTTGCACTGAAAACTTAATATCTGATCTACATGGTTTTCTCTCTTCCATCAATACTATGTAACTGTAACTCTGCTATGTACTTCTTTCATTTTACCATCAAAACACAGTCTACACAAAACTTATTTTATCACACCTACACTGATCCTGCACTTCTTTGCATTGAATCCCAGCTGCTATTCCTCAGACCATTTCTCCAGTTTTAAGGTCTTCCCTCATTCTTTCAACCCCCTGGTATATCCACCCTATTGCATACCTTTGTATCATATATGAAGAGTCATACCTTCCCCTTCAGTTCCTGTGCAATGTCCCCAGTAAAGTCCAGATAGGTCACATCCACCGCACCTCATTGGTCCTCTGCCTTAGTTATCCAGTCATGCTGTAGATTAGTGCAGTGAGTTTATGCAAAACACAGTGCTTATCATAAATACAGTAAAAGTTAAGGTTAGATGTACAAGTAAATAAATGCCATATAAGGCAGTGTGTGGCAATGCTGTGTGTGTATAGGCAGTGCACTGCTATGTTTTACTGGAATATATATATGCATATATAGTATGTGTATATGTATTAGAGTATGTGTATCACAACAATTAGAAAGTGCAGTTAGGCGGCTCAGTGGTTAGTGCAAAAATTGCTGCTCTACATTCCACAACTACTGTATTTAGATCAGTTTCAGCCTTATGCTTGTCATTGCTGATTTAAATGTGGTGTCTAGTGGCAACCCCCCACCCACTGATGTACCTCGGAGCCTGGAAAGAGGGAAAAAGTCCCTTGATGTCTAGTAAGTGTCTATGTATCACAACAATTAGAAAGTCCAGTTAGGTGGCTCAGTGGTTAATGCAAAAATTGCTAGGTTACATATTCCTCACTCCCCACAATACCATCATTTTATAGCCATATTGTCTCTTGCTGGAACTTATTTTCATTGTTTTGTATTCCAAATATTCCAAAAATAGCATAAGCATTGACCCATAACCATTGATTCAAGCAGTCTACCAGACAGGAATGTACCAGAATAGTACTTTCAACCAAGTACATGCAAAATGAGCACAGATTCAGACAGATAGGGAATAAACACTACCATGTTTTGCAGTTGGAATGTAGGTCAGTACCAAGAGTTGTAGAGCCACCTCATATAGCTTTCAAGAGGAATCATTCCATCAAGGACAGATTGATGGATTCATTCGGCCTGACATGGGTTATTACCTCTGCAACTCACAAGGGAGGGTACTCATTGGACTTGATATTCCATCTGGGGATGGTGGTCTCTGATGTGGAGGTGGAGCCAATTGGTTGGTCCGACCATCATGCCCTGAGATTTAGTTTTGCAGCCCCCCAACAAAGGCCTACCCCTAAGGAATTAGTATAGTTCCATCCTATAAGAGGAGTTACCTCAGAAGGCCTGATGATGGAACTGGACTTCTCGAGATTGCCAATGGATAGCACTGACCAAGGACCCCTAGTGTTGGCCTATAACAAGGTGGTTGTGGGGGCCCTGGAGGTAATTGCTCCAACTTGAGTTCACCCTCTTACTCTTCACCCTGGAGCTCCCTGGTTTACCGGTGAGATCCGTGAGCTGAAGAGAGGGGGTCGAAGATTGGAAAGATGCTGGCAGAAAACTCACCTGGAGGTGGATAGGCTTAGATTGTTGAATCAATATAAGATATACCAATCAGAAATTTCCCATAAGAAGGCAGAATTTCTGTCCAGGGAAATTGCTACACTGAGGAATAGGCTGGCCCAGCTCTTCTGGACTGTGGACAGACTGTGCAATCCAGCCTGTCTTCATGCTTGTCGAGCCTTGTCACAAGTACAATGTGAAGAGTTTGCGCAATTCTTCGCTGATAAGGTGTCTACCATCAGGGATGAGATCAACCAGTGTCTTCCCATTGGGCCTTACATGGATCAACCAGGTGGTACTGATATCCAGTTGACCTGGTTCACCTTTAGCCAACCGGCGGTCATGGATATAGTGAGGATTATCCAGACTTTGCAACCTACCTACTGTAGTTTGGATCCAGGCCCTACTCGCCTTCTAGTGGGGTGTGTAGATGTTATCAGCCCGATCCTTACTGGGATAGTGGTGGTTTCATTGGAGAGAGGGATTTCCCTTAAAGGAGGCATTATTTTTCCTCTTTTTGAAAAAGCCCTTCCTTGATCTCAACTGCCCAGCTAACTACAGGCCGGTCTCAAACTTGCCCTTTGTAGGGAAAGTTATCAAGAAGGTGGTCACTCTGCAGCTGGAGGATCATTTGACCAGCCACAATATCTATGACCCTCTCCAGTCTGGTTTCATAAAACAGCATAGTACTGACACAGCCCTGTTATGGGTACTAAATGATCTCCTGACGGCAAGAGATTGGAGGGTCCGGTCTGTCTTGGTTCTCCTTGATCTCTCAACAGCATTTGACACCATGGATCATGGGGTGATGCTCGAATGCCTATGGTTTTTCTGTGGATTGAGGAGAGCGGTCCACAGTTGGTTTCGATCTTTCCTGGAGGGCAGGTCTCAGACAGTTGTGTTGTGGATTTATTCCTCGGCCCCTCACTGCCTGTCCTGTGGGGTTCTACAGGGCTCAGTGTTGTCCCCCATATTATTCGCAGTGTACATGCTTCTATTGGGGGACATTATAAGATGGTATGGGCTGAGTTTTCATTGCTGTGCCAATGATTCTCAGCTCTACATGTCTTTTGTGCCCGAACAGGAGTCTGATTCAGTTACGAGGTTTAATAACTGCATGCTGGAGATACAGAACTGGATGAGTACCAGTTGGCTTTGGTTGAATTCAGATAAAACAGAGGTATTGGTGGTGGACCCTGGGGTTAAGATATCAGGGGCATGGGCAGAGAAGCCCTCAGGTTTATTCCTGGGGGGGGAACCCACTTATGACCTCTGGCCAGGTGCGTAACCTTGGTATTATTTTTGATGAGGGCCTGACCCTGAAGGCGCAGGTGTCCGCAGTAGTCAAATCTTCCTTTTTTCATCTAAGGATTATAGCCCAGGTGAAACACCTGGTTCCACCCTAAGACCTCCCTATCTTAGTCCACACCTTAGTTACCAGTCATTTTGATTACTGCAATGCCCTCCTATCTAGGGCTACTGGGAGTTGATATCTACCACTTGCAGTTAGTGCAGAACGTGGCAGCCAGGTTGTTGACTGGAGTTCCGAGGTCCAGTCATATAACACCTGTGCTGCGCAAACTGCACTGGCTGCCTATACAGTGGCAGATCACTTTCAAGGTCATGTTGCTGATCTACAAAGCCATACATGAGTTGGGAACTCACTACCTGAAAGAAATCCTGTCTTCTTACTGTCCTTCCCGCTTACTCCGAGCCCCTGATGAGGGATTGCTAGAGATTCCCAGGTTAACTCTCAAGACATCTGGAGGAAGGTCTTTTGCCTTTGTGGCACCTACCCTGTGGAATTATCTACCTCACCAGATATAAGATAGCCTGACTGTAGAAGGTTTTAAAAAATCCCTAAAAACCTTTTTGTGTCACTAAGCATTCTCAAATACTTAATGTATATTTTCCTGTAATGATATGTGTTTTAATGATACTGATACTATGTATTTTAAATTTATTGTTATGAATTTTATAAAGGCACCCTGAGCTCAGGAAGGGCACCTTATATAAATAAATTTTGCATTACATTACACAGAGTTCCAAATAAATGTCCAAAAGGACAATTATTGTTAGGTCGCTATAGAGCAGGAAATATTCTGTGTGGTAAATATGCACAATGTTCCGTAGTCCAGAGAAAAACTAAGTTCAGATCCCCAGATTCTAATGAGGAATACATAATTAAAGACACCGTTACTTTTGGTAATAATTTTGTTGTACTGTATATCTCCTAAGTTGCCCTTGTGAGCAATTCTATGTTGGAAAAAACACACAAGCTCTTAAAACTAGGGTATTCAAACATAAAAGTACAATCAGGAGAAAAGACAAGCATTCAGCAGTGGCAAGACATTTTAATGAAAATGGGCACTCACTGGCATCTTTGAAATTCTGGGGAATTGAAATAGTTATGGAGAAACAGACAGAATAAGAAAGACACAGGGACCTTTTAAAGCATGAATCATGGTGGGTCTACAAACTAAGGACCTCCGAAGAAGGAAGAAGCATGGATGAGGAATTGGGCTGGACAATTTTTCTTTAAATAGAGTACTACAGTTTCAATGTGCTTTCAGAATTTTGGGCAAGTAGAGAGTATTGTGCAAAGTTTCTGTTGAAAAGTCACTCTAGACCCTGGCGTATGGTGAACCCAAAAGTGAATTTTGGCAACTTATTAGAACTTGACTGATTTCTATTACTTCATATATCATTAATTCTAACTGGTTCTATTAACATACAGTGTTGTGTTGTGACAGAATTGTCTATAGCAGTGTTTTTCTGTGTAATAGTTGGCCCAGTACCACTAGTCTCTAAGCAGTCAATATTTTAGCATTGTAAATATTGGTTTATTTGGTGACATTTTCTATTATAAATGGCTATAAGCCTTCAGGGAGGACATGTTTTTTTCAGTAAACATTAGGGAATAGGTCTGGTTTCTATTTGTCAGGGCACATAGGGCCATCTGTTAAAGGACAGGTCTAAGGAGTAGTGAGGGGAGTAGAACATATAGAATAGTGGATGGGTGACCATCCACAACAAGGCTGTGTTTCCATTGAGGGAGTTGATGACATCATAGAGACCTCAAGAGTGAAGCTCGAGAGGTCTCTATGATGTCATCAACTCCCAAGATGGAAACACACCCTTAGTTGTGGATGGTCACCCATCCACTATTTTATATAGTATATGGTTCCCAGGACTAGTAAAACTTTTATTTCTCAAGGTTTCATACCTTGTTTTCATGCTCCAGCTTGGTCCCAGCAACTCGTTTATGGTCCCACTTGGTCCCAGTCTGTCAGTCAGCTGTGAAGTCACTCCATTGCTGTGTCCCGCTCCACTGATTTGAAAAAAAAAACAACAACTTTGATTTTGACTCCCACTCAGCTCCCAACCCTAAAAATATTGTCAGCGGCAGTAATTTAAACAACAAAAAAAAACTGTCAACCATCAGCTTGTGAAGTCCTCTGTATGCGGCACCACCATGTTTGCTTCAATTTTGTTCCACAGAGTAGTGTCTTCTCCATTCAGGTGGCAGATAAAGGGTGAAAAGTTGTACTATCGATGTGACATCAGAATGATAGTACAACAACTTGTTTGACCTTTGAACTACCCTACAACAACTTTCTTTTTTGCTATTGACCATCTTTATTGTTTTCCACAACACCACCGCCCCACATACATAAGCTGAAAAGCACAAGTGAGAGCGCGAAAAAGAGGAACATAATACCACCAATAGTCAGCTCACCCATACATATGAGAGGTTAAACTTAATTCCCACCCCCACCCCTCTCAAGGCTACACATACACATAGTCCTAACATATCATCCCTGAGGTATTCTGGGCACCAGGCCTCCACGCCATAAGGAGCGTTTCTAATGAACTCCAAAGGGACGTATATTTGTCCCATCTGCCTTGCATGTCAGCAATATGCTTTTCTAACTGTAGTGCCAATATGCACTCACGATACCATTCCAGCAAGGTAGGGGGATGATCATCCATCCAGTGCCTTAAAGTTATCAATTTTGCAACAACTGAGACAAGCGACAGCTGGGCCTTTTTAATCTTGGAAGTACCTACTGGGAGCAAGTTCAAGAGACATACCTCAGGGGTGAACATATCTGAAAAGCCAAGGACAGGGTCTAAGAAATTATTGATAGCCCGCCAGAAGCCCTGTATTAGAGGGTACAACAACTTTCTGAGAGCCTCTGATTTCAGTGCACAATAACAGGTAACCATATAGTATAATTTAGTTTTGCTTTATACAATATACAATTCATTAGTCACAGAAATTACATAGTTAGGTTTAAGAATTATTTTAAAAATGTATAGGAACAATAGGTTCCCATGTAATGAATGTACTGCCTATGAACGTAGTTTGTCAGTCTTCCAGTGGTGTGAGCATGCATGAAAATAACCCCATAATTAGCAGCACATATACAGCAGTCATCAACAAAGTAAGCACTACTTCTGGCAAACCATAACTTACCTCTTAATAAATAAAGCAGGCATCATATATAAAAAAAAATCATATAGCTAAAATACAATATGAATAACCAAAATCCGAAAGAACTTCTGAAATCATATACTTTGTCAGAGAATAATTGTGAGGTTTTGCAGTAGCTGAGACAATCTTTTTCATTGTTTTAGACAGTATGGATAGTGACTTTTTTTTACCCAATGAGCTTAAATGTATACTTAAATAAAATGCTTCACCTCACTAGAACTTAGTACGAGATCACATTTGGAATCAGTTAACATGCATAATTATAATTCCACAGTAACAGTAAACATAGCGACAATCAAGATAGCCTAGAGGTTAGAGTAATGAGCTGTGAATGAGCTTGATACATCCAGCAGACCAGACCTGAGTTTGATTCTTACAACCTCCACTTGCATACTGTGTGACTCTGAGCAAGCCATTTAACCGCCCAGTGCTCCCAGGTCACCCCTGAAAACAGGCACTTGTGCCTAGTTGGCCTTACCCAGTTACCAAAGACTAAAATAAAAATAAAATAAGAGCTGAACAAGTGCTGCTTCCTAGCAACACTGGTAACTTAGCAGCAGCTTTTGATGCCAACAAAGAGTTATCGGTTTCATATCATGGTATATTAGGATGGACCAAATGGCTGGTCCCAGGATACAATAGCTACATTTCATGGAGGTAAAAATAAAATTATATGTATGTTACATACTGTACATTTTGAAAAAGAATTACTACAATAATTTGAAAACTGAGAGTATTATAGGACCTATCAACATAATACAAAATACATAATGGAGTACACATAATAAATGGCATTACTTGTATTAAACCTTAATGTACAAAATATAACATCCTTTAATTCATTTTTAGCACAAGTGTGCAGGATAATAAATAAAGCTCTTTTACTACTGTATATAATATAATGCATGTTTGCATATCCCGGACATATCTATTTTCTGGTTTTAAAAAAATAACTTGAAAAATTGGTTATTAAGGTGCTAATAGGTTTATACTATATCTTACAGTAATTGGCTATGATTTTCCTGTCAATTACAGAAACATAAAGTTACAGGTAAAAATGCTAAAATGGCATAAACACATTAATCATGGGAGAATGTTTTTAAGCACTACATTGGTGTGAACCGATATACATATATAAAATGAGTTATAGTAATTGATCGTGAAAAAAAAATTATGACTGCTTGGATCAATGGTTATTGGCAATGTTTATGCTGTTTTGGAATGTTTGGAATAGAACACAATGCAAAAATTAATAAACTACAGTAGCATGTTGGAGGTAAATGTATTTATTTTAAGGTGGAGCACACCTTAACATGGGTATTAGATAAGAAAACAGTTTTGTATGTATTGACTATAGGAATTTGTGATGGGAAATAGTATACATCAAAATAACTGACAAATAAGTTTGGTTAGTAATAAGCTTACCCTATAATGATCATTTTATATTGGATTTTAGTTGAATTTTAAAATAAAAAAAATCTGGTGATGGAGATTTGTCACTGGTTCTACACATGTATATACACCCAACTGTGGGTTTCTATATGTTTTATTTTTTCTGTTTCTTGTCGACCACCAACCTGAGGAAGTGGCATAGCCGCAAAATGTTGTGCTATGGTGGTAGATAAATAAAAGAAAAGTGATCAGGCATCTGGACTTGAACCTTCATTTATTGGCATTTTTGGACATACTCCTGCACAGATGAGTTCCTCCACATTACTTTTTATACAGGCATATAAAGCCATGGTCATCCTAGTCCCCAAAGATACTAAGGCTGGCCCATACAATAGCTATTGCAGGTCATTTTGGCTGGGAGAAAACCAAGGCATGCATACTTGCCCAGTTTCTCTGGCCAGAAATATGGAATGAAGTAGCAGACTTTTGTTCTTCATGCTCTGGATGTCAGTTGGTGGCCCCAAGAAGTATCAAATGGGTCCCTTTGATCGATATGCCCATAATAGACATCCCAATTGAAAGAATTGGGGTTGATATAGTAGGACCCTTGACAGAAAGTACATCTGGGTATCGGTATACTGTATATTGATTATATTGGATTACACCACTCATTACCCAGAGGCTTTTCCCCTGTGTTCCACTACCACCTGGTCAGTGTCAAAGGAATTGATGAAAGTGTTTTCCCAAGTTGGACTGCCAAAGGAGATCCTAACTGATCAAAGCACCAACTTTATGTCAAAACTTATGAGGGAGGTGTATGCTTTACTGAAGTTTATGTCTCTCTGGACATCAATGCATCACCCACAGACTGATGGCTTAGTGAAATGGTTTAATAAGTCATTAAAAGGTATGCAGTCTAAATTCAGGTCAACTGAGTTTAAAAAAATGGGATGAATTGTTATCCTATTTAATTTTTGCCATTCAGGAGGTGCCACAGTCGCCCATTGGGTTATCGCCCTCTGAATTATTGTACAGGCAACAATCTCATGGGATACTGGATCTCATAAAAGAGATGTGGGAAGAACAGGCACATAGTCCACCTATCGTGCTCCAATATGTATTACAAATGAGAGAAAGATTGGACATTGTTGGCAGATTTGTCAAAGAAAATTTAATAACAGCACAGCAAGCCCAGGCAGGGCACTATGACCAAGGGGTCAGGCTAGGGAGTTCAAGTCCAGCAACAGAGTAATCCTTTTATTGCTTAGCTCTAAGGGTAAACTTCTAGCTAACTGACAAGGACCATATGAGGTCATCAGAAAGGTGGGGGCTGGTTGATTATGTGGTCTTACAACTGGACAGAAGGAAGGAAAAACAAATTTACCATGTTAATTTGTTGAAACCCTGGAAAGACAAAGAGATATATTGTATGAGAGAGTGCTGTTGTGTATAGAAATACTGTAGATGACTGGAATCGGTCTGTTGTGTGTTAATAGTGACGTCAAACTCCTGTTGTGCTTCACTGAAGATGTCACTACTAATGCACAACAACATTGAATCAGTGCTCGCACTGAAATCTCCTCAGTCATGCCGACCATTGCCAGAGCTGTCACCTAGTAAGCAGACCTCTGAGTGAATGCCCTAAAAACAGCAAAAGATAAGACAATTTTACGTGTCTGTCTCCCTAGACTACTAGTTTATTAGAAAAAAAAAAGCATTCTCGCTAATCGCAATTCCGCTGTATGTGAGTGCCTTCTCATACACTACAAAAGATTGTGTGTGAGCAGGCATACACAGACAAGGGTATGCTTGAAATCTCGAAGGTTTCCTTGGTGACAGGAGACCTCTCAAGCTGCGCTGTCAAGGTCTACTGTCACCAAGGAAACCTCTAGATGCAAGCATACCCTTGTTGTGTATGCCTGCTCATACACAATCCTCTATATTGCTCATCGAACCAGAAGATTATAAAGGGCTCCAAGTCTGAAAACAGACAAGGTCATTGATGATAGAACTCTGGACTTAGGACCTAAAATTGTAAAGGAACTGAGCACTACCCAGTGGATGACTAGCTCAACCAGACCCAAAAGCAAGAGCCCAGAGTCTGGTAGACAATTTCAGGGATGTATTCCCCCCAAAGCCAGGACAAACACATGAGATCCAGCACATAAACACAGACCCAGATGTACAGATCTGCCAACAAACATAAGGACTACCAGAAAGAATCTGAGAAATCCAGTGTATACTGGTGTTGGAAGTCACTGTGGAAGCACAGAGTAAGTGGTGTTGCCTTATTGTGGTAGTCCCAAAACCAGATGCAACCATGCAGTTTTGCAGACTTCTGGAAAGTTGATGCTGCATCCAGTTTTAACTCATATCCTATGCCAAAGGTAGATGAACTTTTGGACCAACTGGGGAAGGCTCATTACATTGTACCCTGGGCCTTATCAAGGGGTATTAGCACATTCCATTAACTCCCAAGTCCTATGAGAAAATGGCCTTTATCACCCCGTTTGGCCTATATCGATTTACCATGCTTCCCCTCGGGTTGCATGGAGCCCCAGCTGTATTCTAGAAAATAATGGACTGCATACTCCATCCCTACAGGCTGTATGCAGCAGCACATCTGGACGATGTTGTCATATTTAGCCCTGACTGAGACAGTAACTTACAGGATATGGCCATGATATTTCAATTACTCAGGGAGGCAGGTCTCATGGCCAGTGCAGCAAAATGCAACCCAGGACAGCAGGAGATGAAATACTTAGAATATATGGTTGGGAGCAGCCACATAATCCTGGTTATCCACAGAGAAAAGGATCTAGCTGACTGCCCCATCCCAAATATTAAAAAGAAGGTTAGTTCCTTTCTTGGACTTGCAGGGTGGTACCGGCAGTTCATTCTCGAATTCTTGACCCTTGCTACCCCACTTACTGACCTGACCAATAAAACTGCCCCAAATAAATCCCTTGGTCATTTGAGTGTCAGATGGCATTTCAGGACATCAAAAATGTTCTGTGTGAGGGAGCCAGTCATACAAAGTCCAGATTTCAACCATCCCTTCCTTTCATAAGCAGATGCCTCTGAGGTGGTGCTGAAGCAGTGTTATCACAAGACTTTGAGGATGGGATTCTCCCCATCCTATATCTATCTCATAAACTTTTTCCCTTGGAGCAGTGCTATACCATGCTGGAAAAGACTGGCAGTAAAGTAGGCAGTTGTTGCCCTACGCTACTACCTGCTGGAATGGAAGTTCACCCTCATCACTGACCACACCACTCTTCAAGTGCTTACATGTTATGCAGAATACCAGTGCCTGTATCACCAGAAGGTATCTGGCATTGCAGTCTTTTCATTTGATGTGCATCACCGGATTGGTACCCAGCATGGTAATACAGATTTTTTCTCTCCTGAGGGTGGGTCTCTGATGGCCTTTACCAAGTATGCCACATGACTCAGGGGGAAGGTATTTGATGGACTGTCTATCCGTCATGCTCTTTTTACCTGTAAACTACTTCATAGTCCTGCAACACAGGAAATGCAAGTTTTGACCAGGGCTGGGGTGGGATTTGTACCAAACCCCTACTGCTTTCAAGTTGGCCTTTTAAGACCTCGCTGCACTGCTTCTCCTGGGTGTTGGATGTACTTCAGGGAGAGGGGTATTAACAAGCATTACCTGGGCCCAGTAAAGGAAGAGAGGCAGAGGTTTCTGTTTCAGTTAGATGCAAGTGGAGACAGAGAGAGACTGAACTGAACTGTTTGTTAAACTGGATACAACTTTTGTTTTTTCTGTTACTGAAAGTAAAGCAGATTTCATTTAATTTAAACTGGTGTCCAAAGTGTTATTTTTCAGAGTGTTCCCCAGAAACCATCCAGTTCACTATACTGCTACAAATATATATAATAATACATGGATAGATGTGCATAGCAAGAATTGCATACGCATCTGAGCTGTGTGATGCTACATAGACCCTGACAGCGAAGCTCAAGGGGTTTATAATAGCATCACACATGGAGGGTGTGTATACAATTCAAGTTTGAACAAATCTACCTGTTTTAATACTTTATAATTGTTGGGTACTGTTCCCGCCACATGAACTTGCAATTTTATATGTCAAAACAGGTAAGGCACTGTTGAAATTTGGATCTGCAGTCTTTTTCTTAACTGGTAACACCTAAATGGTTATACGTAAGAACATTCTGCAAAAGGGATATTGGTTTTAACTGTAACATTCCAGTTTTTTGTTGGCATGTAGGTTTTAATTTGAGAGTCTTTGGTTTAATTTTTGGGTTGCCATGGGGATGGAAGCTAGAGAATGCTGTGGAGACAGCTGCGTTTGTAAAACTAAAGTATGTTTTTTCTGTGTTGGAGTTGGTGCACAAGGCATAGAGAGTGCACTTAGCATGCATGAGGGAGTCTGGTGTGTGAATACCATTGTAACTAACTGTTACAGTGGCAAATTATACATGTTTTTTTTTTCATATGGGGAAAAGCAGTACTCAGTTATTATAGTAATATAATGCAAAAATCAATTTTTATTCATTTGTATGTAATATTTTTATTCATAGGACAAAACATGATTTTTAACAATGAATGTGTTTAGAAAAACAAGACAACTTCTATGTTTTTTATGTGAATTTATTATTTGTTTTTTATTTATATACCAAGAAAAATAGTTGCAAGATAGTATAATAGTATGCTTCATTGGGTTGCTGTAGAAGACAGTAAATAATGGTGTGTGTGGTATTCAAGAGGACTCACAATGGGAAGGATCATGGGAAGGGTTGCTTATTGTGCACTTTGGAGGCCTGTTCATATGGTGGAGGAATAAGCTTTTGCAGCACATGCCACCATGTGCACTGTGTGGGCCTGGCATGAATAAACAACATGAAACATCATGGAATGTTATATTTGTGCGTCAGTCAGTCTCTTCTACAATGGAGAATGTCTGAAGATCAAGAGCCCTCATTGCACATGAATGAGCTGTGAAATGAGCACTAGGACACTGGTTTTAGTGCTTCTGCTGGTACCGGTAAATGAGTTCAATGGAGTGTGATCCCGCAATGTGAGTACCATGACAATAAATGCATTGGAGTAGGAGACAGAAATATACTACAAAGTTATTTGTTAAGCTTTAAATGCATTTTTATTTATATAACAAGAAAATATGATTTTTTAATTAGCATTTAATGAGTCACAAAGATGCTAAGAAACAATATTATCTATAGTGCCTCAAAGCAGATAGTCAATTGTCCACACCCACCATGCACAGAAGACTGAGGTGGCACTGGCAGCCGGTGTCATGTTGTTCATAAACACATATTGACCCATGAAGATAATGAATAGCACCATTCATAGTGCCTCAGGTTTGACAGGCAATTGTCCATGCCCATGGAGCACAGGTGGTTGTGTTGACACTGGCAACTGGTGTCATGTTGTATGTAAACACATGACGAGTCATGAAAATTATAATAAATAACACTATTTACAGTGCTCCAAGGCAGACAGGCAATTTTATTTATTTATTTATTTATGTAAAATTTGGTAACCAGGAAAGGCACACTGAGCTGAGGCTCTTTTCCAGGTGCAACCCCCTCCTATAGGGTTGGATGCCAGTCCTAGTGTACCATCTGTGCAGTGTGCAGGCAGAAAAAAGTGTGGTGTCACCCACATGCTGCAGTGATACATGATGAGGAAACTGGGATTCATGATAGAGGAAGGAGGTGGAGGAGGATGAAGAGGATGTGTTGTTTTCTGAAGCAGAGTCTCTCTATGGTTTTTACTTTAGAGTAATAATTATCAGTTATTATTCTTAAATTTGGCTTAATTTATCTGTTGCAAATATGTAATTTTAGTTGACTTGTGGTATAATCTGGAACATACTCCCACATTTCAGAGGGTTTGTTTGGATTTTTAGGTACAGTGGCTGGTAGCAGTTGTGGAGCTCCCCCCCCCCCCCCATATGCACAGGTCATACATACAACTGAAATCAGCTTGTATAGCATTATCCAGAATACATTGTTGTGCTAGTTGGACAAAAGTATCTTGCAGCAACTTATCCCTAGCCGAAATAACAAATTTGCTTTCAAGACTGATTTTATTTTTACATAAACGTTTTTATTGAGTTTATAGCATTGCAAAAATACATGTACACATCAACATAATAATTTCAGAAAGGAAGGTACCTGTGCAGTAAACTTAACAATAAAAGTAGATCCAGAGACAAAATTGATAGCAGCACTGTAAAAAATATTGAAAAACACAATAGTGTTATAGGGTAATGTAAAAATCTAGGTTATAATCCCAAGGAGTACTGAGCTGATTTAACATCATTGTTAAGTCATAGGGCTAGTGTGCAAGGAGTAGCAAAGTAACACTGAAAGGCCCATGCAGGGTGACATTGCAAGAAGATGGATACTTTTAAGGCCTGGCAAGGAGTGACAAGAGGCACGGCTGTACAGGTAGATTATAGATTATAGTAGATTATATAATCAGTGTCAGTGGCTCAGTAGGTAGCACACTTGCCTCTGAGGCTGGGAGATCAGAGGGCTGTGGGTTCTGTTCCCACATCTGGCACTTGGGTTAATATCCCAGTACTGACACTGTAGTGCAGCATGAGAGGGGTGCTGCACCTCTGAGGTACCGTCTTTCGGATGAGACGTTGAACTGAAGTTCCATCTGCCTGGATTGTGATAGTTCAGGTGGATGTTAAAGATCCCATGGCACTTATTGAAAAAGAGTAGGGGAATTTCCCTGGTGTCCTGGCCAAATTTCCCTCATTCACTAAAAATACCACCAACAGCTTAATCTGGATCAAAGTTAGTTGGCATTCAACTGTATCCCCCTCCCCCGGGTCGTGCCTGAAAATAGGCAGGATCTGTCTAGTGCACTTACCGGGTCAACAAAAAATAAATAAATAAATAGAAACTGGTTTAAGGTAGCCGGGGACAGTTATAGTAGGAATCAACAGTTCAGTAAGGGAACGAGAGAAAGTGGGGAGGGGAGCAAGTAAGTGGGGGAGAGAGACAGTAGAAAGCACCTCAAAGGGTACACGGAGGTAGGTGCAGAAGCAAGAGGGAGTTACCCATCTTTACTACTAGGATAAGATCGAATCAAGTAATGTAAATAAACTGAGAAAGACACTACCTCACCTATGAGGGGCAGGAGTTAGGGGATTGTCAATTTTCCAGTGCAGGAAGGGGCCCAAAATTTTGTCATAATAGGGTAGGTGCTCCATGGCAATGTGGGCCACTTTTTCATATCTTGCTGTAAGGGAAAGAAGACTGAGCCATTCCAAAGGCATAGGAGGCTCAGGATCTCTCCAATGGTGCAAAGTAACCCACTTAGCAGCAGCTAGGGCTCCTGTAGCCTAGAGTTCCTCTGTGTGGGTCAAAGATACACTGACTGAAAGAAGGCCCAAGAGGGCAAAGTGTGGATCTTTCACCCTGGATAGCGGGCAATGTATCTACAGAATGTCCAGACTGTGTCCCAGTGGTAATCTAACATTGAGCAATACCACAGTATATGAGACAAAGAGGCTTGGGGTAATGAACATCTCCAGCAGTCACTGTCTGGGAGTAGGCCAGCTTTGTAAAGCCATAGTGGGGTGTGATTTGCTCTGTGCATGATCTTGTATTGAAGTGTCTTAGCCTGTACCTCTCTCTCTCGAGGCTTTGTATATATGGAGCCAGAGCTTGTTGCATTCCATCTGGGGGATGGAGATATTGAGCTCACATTCCCAAGCTTCACAAGAACCAGCCGGGGGGGGGGTGGCACAGTCAGGGTGGACTGGAGGACGTTAACCTGTGGGACATTCATTTCAGGGATGAGATGGTAGTAAGTCACCTTTCTTGGGGAGTGATAGTCAGTAGGGTATGCACCCTGGAGATTTTGGCCTTCAACAGGTCTCTGAGTTGCAGATATTTCCAAAACTGAGTGTCAGGGATGGAATATTTTTTAGACAGTTCTGTGAAAGAGTACAGTACTCCCATGAGGGGATGGTATAGATCCCCTAATGAGACTATGCCTTGTCACAACCAGCTGCTCCAGACTAGAGGTTTATCATCAATACATAATGCAGGGCTATGCCAAATGGAATGACTACAGGCTATACGGGGGACCACTCTAAGGCTGAGGAGAAATGGGTCTATATGATTCTGGTAAATATAACACTGGGTGGTGCCTCTCAGGGAAATTTCCAATCAGGGAAGAGAAGAGCAGTAGGGGAGGGAAAACCAGTCTGTGCCAGCTCTAGGTTAAGTGGTTATGGAAGCACAGTACCACAGATTCATGTTGTTTTCTACATTAGCCAGGCCAAAAACACATTGTCTCCAGGGTCACATCACTGTTTGAAGTTTTATTTTTGGTGCCTTCACATTCCCAATTAATACCAACATTTTAGACATAATGGTTTTGAAAAAGTAGATGGGAAGGGCACTGGGAGGTTGCCTAAAATGTACTGGATCTTGGGAAGGATAATCAATTTGAGGGCATTAACTCTGCCCAATGTGGAGAGAAGAGTGGATTTCTAAGCATTCAAATCAGTGGTCAGTTCATTAAAGATAATGTTGATGTTAGCAGTGATAGTGGCAGCAAGTGTTGGCTTGAGCTGCAGTCCCAGGCATGTGACACCATCTGGCAACCGCTGGAAGGGGTACGTAAGGAATAACGCTTGGGCGCAAGAGGAATTAACTGGGAAAATCTGGGATTTGACTTCATCCAGTTTGTAGCCTGCAAGTTTGAAGTATTCCACAAAAATTCCCTAAAGGGCCTGGAGGGAAGATTAGAAACAGCGCAATGTCGTTCACAAATAAGGCAATTATAATTTTTTTTTTATTCATAGTTTCTGAGTTTTTCCGGGGTGTCTTCTGTCCCACTCCTGTGCATTCCTAATGTAACGTACATGTGTGAAGGCATACACACACATGTCTTGTGGGATGCCCCACCCTACTAGTCACCCAGTACCACCTGTGCTCATCACCGAACTTTCATTCGATGATGGCAGGACTATGGGCGGGCAACCCCCACCTGCCAGGGAGAGAAGAGCAATTACTCAATCCTGCTCACACCCTCCACCCCATGCCAGCACCCCAGCAACCCGAGGTGTTTCCTGAACCTGGGCAACAGGTGCAGCATGAGGTAAGGTGTCCAGCACCTCAGCCCTCAGCGCCTCTGGGCTGGCCAAAATAAGACAACTTTATGTGGGGCACCAGCTACCGGGATACCTGGGAACTAAAGGGAGGATCAAATTTTGAGTGCCAATGGCTCCACTGCCAGGAGGAAGAGAAAAAGGGATGGGGCAGCCCTGCCTGATACCCTGATCCCCCTGTGTAAAGAAAAGGGTTTGGGATACCACAGTGTTTATAAAGACGGTCACTGAGGGGTGGGCATAGATGACAGAGATCATGTCTGTGAAGGTTGAGGGGAGATCAATGCAAAGGAGTGCATCAAAGAGATATGGCCACTCCACACTGTCAGAGTTCTTTTCAGCATCCACTGACAGGGTGGCAGTAGGCTCCAGGGAATATCTGACCTACAACAGAAAGTCCAGAGTACGCCTAATGTTGTCTGACCCCAAGCGTCCAGGGACAAAACCAACCTGGTGGGGTGAACCAAGGAGCCAATGAAGGGTTCCAGGCAATGGGCCAATACCTTCACAAAGACCTTGGTGTCGATATTGATTATGGAGATGGAGCAAAATTGGGAGCATAAAACACTATCCTTTCCCTTCTTTGGTATCAGAATGATAAGAGCCTACATGAAGGATGGAGGCAACTTTCCTCTCTCATGAACTTCATTGAAAACCTGAGTTAGTTGAGGCACCAAGATCTCTGTGATGGCATAGTAAAAGACAGTTGTAAAGCTGTCCAGCCCCAGGGATTTGCCCAAGGAGAGGGAGAGAGTAGCCTGCAGATCCTACCAAGGGGAAATGGGAGCTGCAAGGTGTTGGGATGCATCTGGAGATATCTGAGGCACAGAAAGGTCACTATAAAACTGGTCAAAGGCACCTTGAGGAGGGTCTGTCTCTGGGGTATACAAGGCACTATAAAATGCCCAGAACTCCTTATTGATAAAGAGAGGAGAGGACACAATGGAGCCATCACAATGCGGTATAAGAAGAATGTATCTCTCAGTCTTCCTTGTGTGCGGGCGAATGGCCAGGAGTCTGCTGAGTTGTTCTCCAGTTTCCCAGTAAGACTGATTTAATTTTAACAAAGCGTACTCAGTTCTATGATGGAAGGTTTCTTCCAGAGTGGATTTGGCTTCAATAATCTGCAGGTGCAAGACATCCCATCTCCCTGGGTGGATAGAAAACTAGTGTTCCAGGCTCATCAAGGTGGCCTTCCTTTATCTGATTAGGATGTCCCTCTTGTTACATAGCTTAGAGAAATAACCAATATGTTTCCCTTTAAGGGTGACCTTCATGGCCTCCTTCTGCATTGGGGAGTATCAGAGGTCTTGTTGGGAAGGAAATATTTGTGGAGTTCCTGCTCCACCCACTCTTGAAAGCCATGGAGCTGGAGTACAGTGGAGTTAAGCTACCATTTGTTTCATGGGGTAGCAAGCAAGCAACAGGGTCACTGGACCATGATCCAAAATGAGGATGTTACCCAGAGAGGTATACCAACTGCAAAGGAGTAGGTCTACAGAGATAAAGATTATATCCAGGTGACTGTAAGTGTCATGGACTTGAAATAAATAGGTAAAGTCTTGGTCAGTGGGATGGGTAGACCTACAAACATCTTGCAGGCCAGTGGATCTAAAGCTGAAGCTAACATGGGTGGCAGTCTAGAGTTTGGTCCTAGTCTTGGGTCCCATCCTATCAAGGTTGGGGTCAAGGGCTAAATGTAGGTCCCCTCCTGGAATGGTACTGGCAGGGCTATAAGGGAACATCCTGAGAACAGCATCACAGAAAGCAGGGTCTTAGAAGTTGGGGTCATATATGCTACCCAAGGTTTCCCTTGGTACACACCCTGAATCACAAGGAGTCATCCCTCCTTATCAGATAATTGCTTGTAGATGCCCACTTGGAATCCCTTCCAGCAGAAGATAGCCACCCCATAGCATTCAGTAGAGAGGGTACTATTGTAAACTGCACCCACTCAGGAGCAGCACAAATGGGAAGACTTCCTCTGCAGTAAGGTGAGTCTCCTGAAGTAGTGCAGTATCACACTGCATATCACAAAGTTTCAGTAGAACTTTACATTGTTTAACAGGGCAATTAATACTCCTAGTGTTCTAAAATATAATTTTAAAGTTATCAAAAGTAGTCATGGTAATGCCATACAGCAAGAAAGTTTACAAAGAAGTTAAAGGCAATGGACCTTCCCTCCAGCTCCCCAACACCCACGACCCAATGCCACAACACCAGACAATTTAGAACAATAACACTGATGACACAATAAACAGGGAGATCTCTGCCAGGATCTCCTACCCTTCGGGAAAGTACAATTATCCAAACAGTAAAATTATAACATCCCCCTCTTTTAGGAAAAGGAAAAAAATTAAAATACAAGTATTCAAGTGAGTCCAGCTGGCGGATATACACCAGCTGTCACTACTGGTTAGTGATTTAGATTTTAATGTTTCACAAGTAACTGGAGAAGTGAACTATTTTAGAAGGGAAAAGAAAAGGATAAATACAAAAGTAGGTATAAATGTATAGGTATAAATGTAACCTAGGTAAGGATGAGCTGGTCCACCAGATTTATCCTGGACTCCTTTCAGGGTGCCTTCCTTAAGCAACTGGTCATGGAACCAACTCGGCAGAAGGCAGTACTGGACCTTGTGCTCACAAACAGGGACAGTGTGATGGGGGTAACAGTGGGGGAGCACCTGGGGAACAGTGACCACCAGTCATTGTGGTTTGAAATCACAGAAAGAGCAGAACCAAACCACACAAAAACACGTATCCTGGATTTTAGGGGGGCAGACTTTGGGAAAATGGGGAGATACTTGAAAGAGGCATTAAGGGGAATGGGACAGGAATCAGGGGTTGAGGAACAGTGGACAGTATTTAAAATGGAGATTACAAGAACAACAGAATTATGCATTAAGCAGGTTAGCAAGAGCAAAAGTAGGAGGAGACCATTATGGTTTTCCAAAGAGGTAGCAAAGAAAGTGAAAGCCAAAAAGATTGCATTCAGGCAATACAAAAAGACACAGGCAGAAGGGGATAGGGAGAAGTACCAGGAGAAGCAACGGGAGGCAGGGAGGTCAGTAAGGGAAGCCAAAGCTCAGAAAGAAGAACACATTGCAAAATCAGTGGGTAGAGGGGACAAAACCTTTTACAGGTACATAAGTGAAAAAAGAAAGACAAAGGGAAGGATAGTGAGACTGAAGGGGGAGGATGGGGGTGGAGGATGACAACAATAAAGCTGACATATTGAACAGGTATTTCTGCTCAGTCTTTACTAAGGAAAAGGAGGGTAATGGGTCTGAAGGGAGTACAAGGGGTGAGAATGTTGCAGAAATGGACACAAGTCCCTTTACATGGGAAAGGGTCCTGAAGGAACTGGAAGTAATAAGAGTTGATAAAGCAATGGGGCTAGATGGGGTGCACCCCAGGGTCCTTAAAGAACTAAGAGAGGTGGTGGCTGAACCTCTGGCTATCCTGTTTAGCCGATCACTGGAAACAGGGGAGGTACCTAAAGACTGGAGGACAGCAGATGTAGTCCCCTTATACAAAAGTGGGAACAAAGAGGAAGCAGGGAACTACAGACCAGTCAGCCTCACCTCGGTAGTGGGGAAGATCATGGAAGCACTACTGAAGGAGAGATTGGTGGAACATCTGGTTGTCAACGGACTACAGGACCCAAGGCAGCATGGTTTCACCAGGGAGGTCATGTCAGACCAACCTCGTTGAATTTTGAGTGGGTGACTAGGGAGGTGGATCAGGGAGGGAGTGAACATGGCCTATCTGGACTTCAGAAAGGCCTTTGACACTGTGCCACATAGAAGACTATTACACAAACTGGGGAATATGGGTGGGCAGGACAGTAGTGTGGTGGGTAGGTAACTGGCTGGGTAGCAGAACACAGAGGGTGGTGGTAATGGCTGTCACTCCACAGGAAGAGTGACCAGTGGGGTACCACAGGGATCAGTGCTGGTCCGGTCCTATTCAACATCTTCATCAGTGACATTAGCGAGGACCTAGAAGGCAGAATTTCACTGTTCGCTGATGACACAAAGCTCTGTAACAGAGTAGACACACCAGAGGGTGTAGACAGAATGAGAAGGGACCTGAGAAACTTGAAGAATGGTCAGGGGTTTGGCAGTTGAAATTAATGCAAGGAAGTGCAAGATAATGCATATGGGGCACAAAACCTGGCACAATATATCAGTTGGGGGTGAGGATATAGCATGCACCAAGCAGGAAAGGGATCTTGGGGTTATCATCTCTGATGACCTCAAGGTAGGGAAACAATGTGACAAGGCAGCAGGTAAAGCAAATAGGATGCTGGGATGTATAGGCAGGGGCATCACCAGCAGGAAAAGGGAGATCATAATTCCGCTATGCAAGACACTAGTGAGGCCCCACCTGGAGTACAGTGTACAGTTCTGGAGACCATACCTACGTAAGGACATAGACAGGGTAGAAAAGGTTCAGAGGAGGGCAACAAAGATGGTGCATGGATTGCATCACAAATCCTATGAAGACAGGTTGAAAGAACTGCACATGTACTCCCTGGAGGAGAGGAGGGAGAGAGGGGATATGATAGAGACATACAAGTATCTTACAGGGAGGAACAGGGTGCAGGAATGCACTATTTTTAAGTGAAAAAGATGTTCCAGGACTAGAGGGCATGGGATGAAGCTGGAGGGAGGACGATTCAGAGGAAACATGAGGAAGAATTTCTTCACAGAACAGGTGGTGGACAAGTGGAACACCCTGCCAGAGGAAGTGGTGGGGGCTGAAACAATCACTGGATCTAAGAATGCATGGGATAGACATAAAGGAATTCTGGCGGTCAGGGGTAAGGGGCAACAGACTTTTATGAAAACATAAACTGAACTTATGAGCTCAAATGGGCAGACTGGGTGGGCCATAGGCCCTTATCTGCCAACACTGTCTGTGTATCTATGTATCTAATGACACTATGCCCTTTGTATGAAAATTATCAGAGAAATATACTTGGGTACCTTTTGAACGGTCTAAAATATAAACCATATCATCTAGTAACATATATATTGAAGTCAAAAAACAAACAAGTGTTGAACCCTGTGGCCTCCCTCCTTAGGATAATAGAGGGAAAGAAGTTACATATAGTGGAGGAGAAACTGCTGTAATAATGTATGATTACATAATTAAACTCTATGAATAGTTAATAAAGGTTGTGCAGTAGTCCATCTTACTTTTAAGTCTGAATAGACATCAGTCTAATTTAGGAATAGGCAGTACAGTTTAAAATACACTATGGGAAATGTTGGTAACCCGACCCAAATCCGACAAGGATCCATGATGCTGGTGCAAGAGCAGAGTTCTTGACCAACGTCCCAGCGATGAATTTATGTCAACCAAAATTGCGGTCAGCATAAACCTGTCCAAAGAAAGTTACTTTTCTTTAAGGGGGCTTTGCCCCGCCCCCCACAATCATCCCACACAGGGGACTCTACCCCCCGCAACCCCATAATATAGATAATCAGCTCCAAGTCAGAGTTGATTTGGGGAGGGGGTGCAAGACCCCCAGATAGCAGTGACTTGTCCCACGGTGATATTACAGCGGCAATGACTAATTGTCACTGTAATGTCGTTTGATTTTGAATTGTCACTGTTCGGACGGCATACCATCCGACAGAGTTCTGTTTACACTCAGATAGTAATCAAGTTAGTTAAGTAACATGGACTCTTGCATGATTCAATAAATTAAATGGGGCAATAACTTATTAGTGCAATATTTAAGGTTTATATTTAAGGTTTTAATATTTTTTGTAAAGAAAATGTCTATATGAAATGATTGATGTATGATAATATGTCTGTTGCTTGGTTTTCTTTTTTCTGTAATACAAAAATACAAAACTGCCAGCAGAAAAAGGCCATTTGGTCTATCGAGTCTGCGCGATTTTTCAGCTAGCACCACTACTCTGCAGCTGCCCCTCCTACCTACCCCCCTCCCATGATGTATGTAATGACTTTTTATAAGTTGATCAATAAAAACCCTTGAACCTACTGGTTAGTGACAAGGAAAGCACTTATTCATTCGCTTACATGAAACTTGGATAGGTGTTCCTGGAAGAAAATATCAGCCTCCTCAGTGGTTTGAAACGTAATCCTTTTGGCCCTGAAAAATGACGCAAAAACCATGGGATATAACAGAGAGTACATCAGGCTGTGCTTTCTTAGGCCTTGCTTGATTTTGTCAAAGGCCTGCTGTCACTAGAGTATAGTCAGAGGGTAATCTGGATTAAATGAGACACATTGTCCTGCCACATAGACATCCTTAAGTTCCCTTGCAGCTTTCCAAATGAGCTCCTTATCTTGAAATCGTAGAAGCTTGAAGATAAATGAGGGAGATCAGGTAGAAGCAGAGGACTTAGTTGAGCGACTAATCCAGTGAGCTCTCTCAATCTCAAAAGCAAAGATGGCTGAGTCCAGCTTTAGCCACAGTGGGACATTACTGCATAAAAATTACACAGGGCCACTGCCTTCCAAACCCTCCCTCAGCCCCAAAATGCACAAACTGTTCTGGCGCTCATGACCCCTCCAGGTCCTCTAATTTAATCATGATCCAGGTGATATGAGTATCCGTGGCATGGAGGCAAGTTTCATAATCCCCTTGGGTGGTCACAAGAGAAGCAAGTTGAGTTTCAGTGTGCATGACCCGGCCAGCAAGATTGTCAATTTTAAGACTAGTACCTGTAACAATCTGTTTTTTGTTTTAATGCTCGCTGCTTTCTGCTGCAGGAGGGTAGCTGAGAGGAGAGTTTGCTGGTCCTGTTGAGGAGGCATACATTCAAGCACCAAAGCCGCCATCTTAGCTATGGGGAGATTGCTCACAGGGGGAGAGCTTTCCATGCTTTTCTTTGGTCGTAGATGAAGGTCCAAAAAGAGAGCAATCTTCATTCATTCATAGTGATATATGAGCCAAAGCAGGCACTAGACAATGTACAACCCTCCCTTAACTCAAAGGGAATAACTAGCTATCACATACTGCTGACATACTTTTCCCCTCCACTGCTAGTTAGCTAATTATTCCTCTGCAGGGTAATAAATCAATGGATGGCTCAAGATCTTGCGGCAGCTCAAACTAGAATGCTTATGTGGCCATGTTATTCAGGTGCATATGTGACCTCTTCAAGACCAATTTTAGATAAGCAGGCATCAAGTTTGGTAAACCAGTTGTTAACATAATTGATTTTAACCATTTCAACCCAGCATTTGTGAGACAGCCTAAATTATTTGCTTCATACAAGATTATGTCAAAAAGTCACCACATTTTTAAGCGTTCTACATTTCATTCCTGCTTCTAGGTGAATCACTGCACTGGAAGTTTCAAGCCTGATTTCAAATCACTTACAGAGAAAAAACTGGGCACCAAGACGGTGATTGCAAGTTTATTTCTTTTTTCAGCCACTAGGGTGTGCTGTGCCTTCAGATGGTATGAGGCAGTGCAGCAGATGTGACACATAAGTAGATAACAGATGCATAGAAACATAGGGCCGTATTCACAAAAGGCAACTCGGGACACAAGGCAATTTGCATCCAGAAAAATGATGCAAGTAGCACTTGCATCATGAGAGACAGAGTAAGAGAGACAGGGGCATGAGAGACAAGACAGAGGCAGAAAACTACAGACCTGTCAGTTTGACCTCTGTGGTAGGGAAAGTGATGGAGTCACTTCTGAAGGAAAGAATAGTTGAGTACCTAGAGGCAAGTGGGGCACAGAACCCAAGGCAGCATGGGTTCACAGCGGGAAGGTCATGTCAGACGAATCTAATAGATTTCTTTGACTGGGTGACCAAAGTAGTAGACCAGGGAGGGGCTGTGGACATGGCCTACCTAGACATTAGCAAGGCATTTGACACAGTCCCACACAAAAGATTATTAATAGTCAAATTAACCAGCCTGGGAGTGAGTCCCAGGGTGGTAGCCTGGGTAAAACATTGGCTGAACAACAGGATACAGAAGGTAATTGTAAATGGGGTCCACTCTGAAGAAAGAGGGGTTACTAGTGGGGTACCACAGGGTTCAGTAATGGGTCCAGTCCTTTTTAATGTCTTATAAGTGACATTGCAGAAGGACTGGAAGGAAAAGTATGCCTCTTTGCAGATGACACAAACATCTGCAACAGGGTTGATACACAAAGAGGCGTGGAAAGGACGAGAAGGGACTTGGCAAGGTTGGAGGAATGGTCAGAAGTATGGCAGCTAAGATTCAATGCAAAGAAGTGCAAAATAATGCACCTGGGAAACAAGAACCCAGGGGAAGAGTACACAATGTTGGGGTGGGGAGGAGGTAGTAACAACAACAAAAAAGGAAAGGGACCTGGGGATAATCATATCAGATGACCTTAAGGTTAGCAAGCAATGTGAGAAGGCAGTAGGGAGGGCTGGGGGTATACTGGGATGCATAGGGAGAGGCATCAGCAGCAGAAAACAGGAAGTTGTTATCCCTCTGTACAGACAGTTGGTAAGACCCCATCTGGAGTACTGCATCCAGTTCTGGAGACCCCATCTCCACAAGGACATAAACAGGATAGAGGCAGTCCAGAGGAGGGCACCTAAAATGGTGCAGGAGAAGCCATATGAGGAGAGACTAAAGGAGCTTAATATGTAAACCCTTGAGGAAAGAAGAGAGAGGGGGGACATGATAGAAACTTTTAAGTACCTCGGTGGAATCAACAAAGTCCAAGAGGGTAGCATCTTTCAGAAAAAGAGACGTGCAAGAACAAGGGGACACAATTTAAAGATAGAGGGGGGGCGGTTCAGGGGCAATGTGAGTAAGTATTATTTCACACAGAGGGTAGTGGATGCATGGAACAGCCTTCCTGAGGAGGTTGTGGGGTCTAAAACTGTGGGAGAATTCAGGAATGCATGGGACAGACATAAGGCAATTCTTGTGGGGGTAGGAAGAAATAGGTTGTTGGTTAACTAGGATCTGTGGCCTATCCTGTAGGTAGGGAAATGGGCAAACTAGATGGGCCAAGTGGTCCTTATCTGCCATCAAAGTCTATGTTTCCGTGTTTCTATGAGTTGCGTCATGCTGGAATTCAGAAAGGCAGCCTGTGACATACTGCAGGCTGCCTGCACCCAAGTGGACCAATGTGCCAGAAACTCCCTTGTGACATGGCGTAAGGGGGTTTATGGCAGCAGTTGCACCCTGTTCAGGAAGGATGGCTGCAAAGTCCCCAAATTGGTATTCAGAAATGACCCTCAGTGACCATTCATCAAAGAACACTTTTATGCCAGTCATGAGGTTGCATAACTGTACTTTGTCATCCACAGGGGGTTACCACGGTGCCCCAACTAATGTACAATATACAGCCCTTGTGGGCCATGCCTTCGTTACCTCCCGCCTTGACTACTGCAACTCGCTCTACCTAGGGCTTCCTGGGGTTGAGATTCGCCGCCTGCAGCTAGTGCAGAATGCGGCAGCCAGGCTGTTGATGGGCTCATCTAGGGCCAGTCATATAACGCCTGTGCTCCATGGTCTGCACTGGTTGCCAGTTTGCTGGCGAATCACCTTCAAGGTCGGTTTGCTGACCTATAAGGCCCTACATGATCAGGGACCAGTTTACCTGAAAGATCTCCTTCATCCCTACTGTCCCTCCTGCTTTCTCCGATCCACTGATTAGGATTGCTAGAGATTCCCAGGGTTCGCTTAAAACTTCAGGGCAAGATCATTTAGTTTTATGTCCCCAACCCTGTGGAATTCTCTACCTCGTCAGGTGCTGGAAAGCCCACTGTCCATAGTTTTAAAGAATCTTTAAAGACTCACCTCTTTAGTAAAGCATATAATGATTTTTAATATTGTTGTTTACTGTATTTGTATTTGTTTTATTTAGTATTGTACAGGCGCCTTGGTTTTTAGAAAGGCGCCTTAAATAAATAAATAAAGATTGAGATTGAGATTGAGATTACAGCTCCCCAACAGCCCTGTTCCCTAAGTATGGCACACAACATGCCCATATGGGCTTGCAGAACCCCCCACATGCCCAGACCCCCACATGGCGGATCCCCAAATGCTTACTTCCTCCCACATGCCTGAATCAATAACATCAGGGACAGCCCCCATCACCTCGGTGAGCCTATGTGAGCTATCAGACCCACCCTGATCCCCGCATATAATATGAAAATATCCCCCACCACATCCAGTCTGGTAAATCCCTGATAGTCTAGTGGCCCTCACCTTCCTGGCAGTGCCAGCCCACCCCACTCCCCCCTCACCCACATCCGGCTGGTGACTGGCACAGCCCTTCTTTCACCACCACGGCCAGCCACCGACTGAGCTCTGCCAGGAGTGCATATTGTACACACATGTGCTCTGTGAATGAGAGCTGCTGTCATTCATGGAGTGCATGTATATACTGTAAGCACCCCCTGCAGAGCTCAGTTGGTGGCTGGCTATGGTGGTAAGTGGAGGGCTATGCCAGTCACCATCCGGGTGTGGGTGAGGGGGGAGCGGGTGGCTGGCACTGCTGGAGGAGTGTGGGGGGCCACTAGACTACCAGGGATTTACTGGATGGGATGTGGACAGAGGGGGGGACTTTATTTATATTACAGGGAATCGGAGCTGGGGGGCATTTTATACATATCACGAGGATCGGGGCATGGGGAGCACCACAGCTCCCTTCTGTGAGTGGATCTGCCGCCCACCTGTCACGCAGCTTATGGCATACTTGGGGACTGCATCGTTCCTTGAACAGATGCTACAAGCTGCAGGATGCAGGCTTCTGGATCCTGTTTGTTTCAGCATCTGGTGCAAGGTCCAGGACGCAGGGGCCATTGCCACAACTGACACTGTCGCAGTTTGCAGCAACCTTTTGTGAATCTGGCCCATAGAGTTTGTTGGCAGAAAAAGGCCCTTGGCCCATCATGTCTGCCTGTTCCTACCTATCTAATGTTGAATGAGAAAGCACTGTTGGGACTTTACACCCTCTTCCCCTCACTTTCTTATATGGTCCTTACTAAGCCGTTGTATTTGTCTTACCCATGCTTGAATCCCCAACTGATTTTACACAGACCACCTTTTTTTGGCAGCTTATTTCATTCCTCCACCAGTCTCACTGTGAAAACTTATTTTTTGGTATCTCTCTTAAATTTTCTCCCACCTGCTTCATGGAGTTGCTCCAGTTGTTTGGGTTCCCACTCAGTTTGAATAATTCTCCATAATTTACTTTATTTGTATCAAGTATCAAGTTCAATTATGCATAAAAAAAAATTGTAGTATACAGACAACATAATTAAGATCAAAGAATAAAAACATCTAGACAAACAATTACATTGCACGAAAGGGAATTTATACCCACAACAGATTCAAGGAATTAGATACTGTAGTAAAAAAGAAAATATACAGTACATCAGATTTTCAGTATATGCTGTGTCTAAGCAACAAAGGACCCCAGAGCAAAAATCAATGCATTTTGATCAGTAAAAAGTATTTTTTAGTTATTTCCTCAGAATCCATACCCTGCAGTCTTCTCAGAAATGGATATAACAATTTTTCTCCAGCCTGATTTTAATGTGAACACTTTAATAATGTTTGAGAAACAGTAAGTCTGACATTCTGATTACATTTACCAGAAACACATATCCAAATGTTGTCCATACAAGGGAAAGTGCTATTATTACCAAAACTTCGAATCTAAGTCTAGTAATTGTTTTTCAGTGAGAACTCAATTCACAACATTTTAGATAATATGCAGGACCGAACTAGTCTTTTCCTGGCTTATACAGTGTGTGCATACACAGGTTATGCATACACCTGAAATCAGGTTGTATAGCATTATCTAGAATATGTTGTTGCACTAGTTGGACAAAAGTATCCTGTAGCAACTTATCCCTAGCTGAAATAATAAATTTACTTTCAAGACTGATTTTAGATAAGCAGGCATCAAGGTTGGTGAACCAGTTGTTTACATAATTGGTTTTAAGCATTTCACCCCAACATTTGTGAGGCAGCCTAGATTCTTTCATTTTTACACGATTATGCCAAAAAAAGTCATCACTTTTTTAAGTATTCTACATTCCATAGACAAACCCTTGTTTCTAGATGAATTCACTGTCCTAGAAGTTAATTTATGGCAGCCAAAGAGAATTTTCAAACATGTATTTTGTATATCGTCCAGGTCTTTTAACTGTGTAATAGCTGCTAACCTGCAGACTTCACAGCCATCTAAGATTTGTGAGTTTACCTTTGTTTCAAAGCAAGATTTTAATGCTACAAAAGAGATATCTGTGTATGTGTTAGCAAATTACTTAATAGTTATAGAAAAATGTAAAGTCCCCTCTTTACCTTTTTTGTAACATGTGTGGACCAATTTAAATCTTTCTCAAACCAAACTGCAAGGCAACAAAATGATTGAACCTCTTCAAACACATAGTTATTAATTTTCCATCCTTCTACTTTAGTTATTTTAGCACCAAAGATCATAATTTTAGTTTTATTAATATTTAACTTTACATTAAGTTTTCCTAAAGAATCCATAACCACAACTAATGCCCTCCTAAGGCCAACAGTGGTTTTGAACAGGATCATTGCATCATGATTCATCAGTATATAACAAAACTGGTATTTGAAAGGCATCAGTTTGTGGAGCAAACATCTCAATCTTTTTTGATCCCAGAACTAACTTGTTTATATAAATATTAACCAGAGTAGGGGCCAAAAGGCACCACTGTTTTACACCTTGGTTTACTGTAATAAATTCAGATACCTTACCATCTTTCCTTACCTGAATATAAGCTTTTGTGTCTTTATGTAATAATTGAATGACTTCCAGTAGTATTTTATTTATGTTTCGATCTTTTAGGATCATTCCAAGGATGGGTCTTTTGACGGTATCAAATGCAGTTCGAATATCAATAAAGGCTGCATATAGCCTCCTTTTTTATTTTTATCATACTTATCAACAAGATAGTTTACAATGAACATAGGGTCCAAGGCCCCAATGTGTTTCCTAAAACCGCATTTGATATATTGACAAATTGTCATAATCTCCAGCACAATAAGCTATTCAAAATGAATCTTGAAAAAATCTTAAGGGTAATGGGTATAAAAGAAATAGGTCTATAGTTACATGGTCTAGGTAATACGTCTGTAGTCATGTGTAATACATTTAGGGCCCTTTTTGTGAATTGGAACAATTAGGCTCCAATTCCAAGACTTTGGAATTTGTTTAATGGTAATTATAGTTTTAAACAAAGGTAATAATAATTCTACCCACAAGGCAGGATCAGCCTGATAAAATTTAGCAGATAGCACATAAATGTCTGGTACCTTATTTGTCTTTTGCATTTTCTTTGCCTTAGTCAGTTCAGATATAGTGAAATCTATCTAAGCTACATTATTATCTGCACTACATTCATTAACCAAAAACATCCTTAACACTTGTTCACTGATGTCCTTGTCAGAGTAAAATATCTTAGTAAAGTATTCTATGCACTCTGTAAGACTAATATTTACCTCAATATTATTTCTAGATTTATCAGATCCAAAAGCTACTAGATTCCAAAATGTTGTACTGTATCTTTCATGAATAGCTTCTTGAAGAGAGGATCATACATTATGGGAGTACAGTTTGTTTTTTGGTTTTTTTTTCAATATGTTTTGGTACTCTCTTCTCAGATTTTGTAGTCACCCAATCTTCAAACCAGAACAAATGTTTCACTATTTGTCCCTGTTTATTTACCAGTTTTTTCATATGTACACAATCACTGTAATACCAAGGGGCCTTACCCTTTATTGTCATAACTGAATGTGTTTTTTGTCTAAACATATTTGCAAATAATCACTCAACAAGATGACTGCCACTTTTTTTCAAATGACTCAAATACATTTTGTTCTGTGTTGGAATTTATGTCAATCTCACATGTGGCCCTTATATATTCAGTCTTACATTTTAATCTAAAATCAGATTTCAATAAATCTATAATTTTATCTTGAACATATGGGGACCATTATATCATCTTTTTATTATAAAGGACCATTTTTTTCATCTGCCACCTTTTTGTCATACTTATTTTCTGTATCATGATCAAGTTCTAGAGCAAGAATGGTTCTCAAGGGAAGACGGTCACTGTCCCAACATGACAATATTTCAAACTATTTGACCAGGTGGAAAGAAAAAAATATCAAGAATGTAATAATCAATTACACTTTCACCATGTAAAGATGGGAAAGTAATATTGCCGTCTCTGTCTCAAGGAAATCTGCCATTCAGGAAGTACAAATTATTCATTTTTATTGATTTCAATAATATTTTCCCCAGCTGTTAATTGTTCTAACCCTAGAGTTACATATAGGTAACTGAAATGTATCATCTAGGTACCATGAATTGCAGGGTTTTCAGGAGCTGTCCTAGTTCGAGCATTGAAGTCTCCACCAATTAATACAGGAAGAGCAGGGTACAGTTGATAAATATTAGTAATTGCTTTATTAAACCCAGATATGATTTCCTCATAGCATGATTTTCTGGACTGAGGCGGAATATAAACAAACATTGATCAACATACAACATGGAATCATATCTCTCAATAAATTGTATACAATCAACATCTTGAAATTTTCCTTCAAGATCGGCCACATTCCCTATAAGTACATCCATATATAAATGTAAATTATCAACATTTGGGTATAGATGGAACATATTACTATTTAGTCAGACTTCTTTCTCTTGATCCGAAACACTGAATCTTTTCTCATCATTTAATGTTACAAAGAGCTCTGACTGAAATTTCTTGCTTAATACTGACTTCACTTACTGCTCTCCCTCTGATTGAATATTTTCTTCCTCTAAAATTACACTATTATTAATCCTGGATCGTCTTTGTGACCTTCCTCTTATAACCTGGCTGTTTTCTGAAAAAAAAAAAATGATCATCATCTGGTATTAAGATGTGTTTTTTTTTCCACTGGTAGCAAATAATTTGTTATTTTAGTCTGCTTATTTAGCATTTTACTTCAATGTTTTTGTAAAAAAAAAAATTCCCCTTGGCACTACTTCTTTGCTCTACCTGAACAACTGAGTGCTCTTCATACTCTAATTACTTCTTCTCCTCCTCCTCTGTTTAGTCCTGTTTAGATGGAATTGATGTATAAACTGAATTTCTCAATTCATTAAAGTCCTTGATCATAGCAAGTATTATCTTCCTAACCTCAATGCTTTTGGTTACTAAGCATATCCATCCTTTTGAGCTCTAAATTTTATATCTATAGATTGAAGAAGTAGCATTCCAACTGAATTTATTCCCCATTACTCCCTTACATAATTCAAAACGTGGTCATGGGATTCCTCTAAGATACAGAATTGGTAAATAAAATACGGCATCTATCAATTTCTCTTGATCTTCAGGATCTAAGTCTTTGTGATAAGTATTCCTATTAATAGCTTTGTCCTGATTTCTATTTGTTTGTTTGTTTATCATTGTGGCTGCATTAGTAAGTCCAATGACCCTTTATAGTATATGGTAGAATGCTATTCTGCATGAAAATCCATGCCTAGAATAGTGTCTTTCTGCTGTACTGGCTTCATTAGGATCTCTGTTATGCTGCTCAGTGTGTCAGTAGTGCAGCACAGCAGAATGAAATGCTGACTCACACTTCAGAAGACTCAAGATGCGGTTGCCGTTGTCTGCCCTGTCACTTCAGTGTTTGAGCCACTGTGGGAGGAGACGGCAGTAACAGGCAACATCACTTAGCAGTAAAAGTTTAAACAACAAAACAACTTATCAAATCACAAAGCATCTAATACAAATGGTATCCGGCAGTATAAATGAACCACAGTCAGACCTGGAAAAGTTCATTGAGAAGCAAGAAAACAATATAACACTTAAAAAACCAGAAAATGACCTCAGAGTTTTCAAATGTTTTTTAGCAAACAACAGTGAAACCCGCAGCATTTGTGAAATACCACTTTTATTTATTTATTTATTTATTGAAATGTTTCACCAGGAAGGCACACTGAGCAACAGGTGGCTCATCTCCCGGTGCAACCAGGGGGGAGGGGGGAACATGAGGATGGTATACATAGATTTGGAGCACTAACAAAGATTTACAAATGATTATATTCAAATAAAAGTGAGTAAACTGTAATGACACAATGAAATAACAGGGTACTAATAGTTTTGAACTATTCAGGTACAATGATAATAGTTTAGAACTTGGTAAAATGCAATAGCACAAAATGACATTTAATGGTAAACTCTAAGTGACACATAAATGAGTAGCTTGATTATGGCTGAAGAGAGTTCAAGTAGTCGATCTAGGGGAAGCTAGTGGGGAGTAACACAGACAGTACAAGTTAGCTAAGGTAAGACAGAAGTGCAAATTTTTCTTGAAGTGCAATAGATTAGGATTAGCCAGAACTAAGGCTAAGTAATGGAGGGGGGAGGGGGAAGGGGGAAGTGGGGAGGGGAAAGGAAGGTGAGAGGCAGTTAAGATTCATGATTTATAGGATAGTAAAAACCAGCCAGAGGTCAATTTAGGGATATGGTAGGGAAGATGATGGGTGCTAAGTAGAGGGGTGTGGAAGGGAAGGAGGATAAGGGAGACAGAGGTCTCAATCTGTTCTGACCAGTTCCAGATATTGAAAACCCTGATAGGGGATGGTGCACGGCAAGCGTTAGTGCAAAGTGGTGGAAGAAGTAGGAGGGCGGTGGAGAGGGTAAATAGAGAAATGGGGTGAGAGAGGTAATGGCTTATCAAGAGCTAAGACCCTAGGGGAGCTGAGAATGCCATCAGAGGACAGGCAATGGAAGAGATGGGAAAAGGAAGAGGGAGGAGGAAAAAGGTTTACCAGGGCTTGATCACTCTAGTATGCTAAGAACCCTGCCTGCACAAGGCAGAGGTGGTGCATGATAGGAGGGAAGTAGGCTGTTAGGCAGTGAGGGTGAGTATACTTTGGGATGATGGGAGCCCAAATGGTTTAATGAAGGTCAGAGGAGAGGTTTAGTGAGAGAGAAGAGAGGCCAAGTCCCAAAAGGGGCCCTTTCAGAATGCATAGAAACACTGCAAGGGGACAGAGATGGCAGGAGCCTTTGTGGGGGGGAGGAGGGGGTGGTGAGTGTAGGGTGGAGTGGGGATAAGCTCTTGTTACAACTTTGGGTACAGAGGAACACAGTAATAGTGCAAGGGAGGCCAGTGGGGAGGAGTTGGGGGAAGGGAAGGAGAGCTGGAATTTGGAGGGAAGGGGGTTGGGGTGCAACAGGTTATCAGGTTAATAAGCTTGATCTTCTGGTAGCCAATTTTGTCTACAAACTGTAGAGGCTGGATGGGGAGCAGTATGAGCCTAGCACTGTACATGGCATATTGGGTAGCACTGACAGGCACATAATCCAGAATAAGTACGGCTACTCTATATTCCACTGCAATCAAGAGGTTTTTAAAGAAACACTTGCCACCCTGGTTGCTTAACAAAAGTATTTGAAAAAGTTGGGAAAGGGGAATAAGCTGATGCAGTTGGAGGCATTGTCAGTTGGAGAGATAGATAAGTTGTTCTCCACTGGTGCACTCATCCTGAGCAACCCCACAAGCCTTCTTCATATGGTTTTCTTTAATAATGGCTTGTATTTTGCTCTAAGGACTGCAGGGACATACATTTTGCATTAGGGTGACCTGAAGCTGTTAGTGGAGTCTGATGGCCAAAAGTACATTTTATACAATGAAAGACAGATTAAGACATGTACTGGTGAGAACCCAAGGGACATCCGTACAATGAAACTTAGAATGTACCAAAACCAGGCCAATGTTGAACATGATCCCATGGCTGCCTATGAAAGTTACACTTCTCAAAGGCCAGGTTTAATGTTTTCACCACAATCCCCACTTTACTTGGCACCTAACATCAACTACAAGCTCTGGGTTTCCCTGTGGTTTCATTAATGGCAGTGGGCGAAAACAAAATAAGGAGTATGATGCAAAGAATCAAGGCACAAGCAGGACTTCCCCAGCAAAAAGGAATAACCAACCATTCCGCTAGGAAAACTGCCGTTCAGCAACTGGTGGACAGTGATGTTCCTCCTACAGCGGTTCAGCAAGTTTCTGGCTACCGATCATTACAATCAATTAATAACTACAGCTCACTGTACAAAGACAAGCAGAAGAGAAACTCAAACATCTTTGCTAGTACAAGTCATTCATCCCATACAGTATGCTCTGCCACAGCTGTTACATCTAGTGAAGAAAACCAGTGCTCATCCTCCAAGAAAGTGAAAATCCTACTAGGTGAGCTGACAAACATCAGCTTGTTCAGAGCAAACTGTACATTTCAGCACCCTTTCACTGTGCAGATTATCAACAACTACGGCTGTGGAAAGCAGAAGAGCCATGTGACTGACCTCTCCAATCATGAAAGCTCTGACGACGAATGAGGTAAGATCCCTCCCATTCAGCCTCCTGTTTTTTAAAAAAATAAGTCAGACATCAAGCTCAATGTGTGTTTTCTTTGTATTTTTTTTTCTAAAGGGTTCTCTTCTACTGGCAAGTGGGATCAGGAACAGCATTAAACAGAATGAAATAATCATTGTGCCGTGATGCCAATATTCGTTCAAGTAGCCATGTTTAACTCGAGTAAAACATCAGTGAAGATTTTTTGCTGTGTGATCCACTGAGAGGAAGCTGTGAAGCTGGACAGTGGCAGAAAAGAATCAATGTTTTCTTTTTGTTATGCATTTTCAGGACAGAGTGTTAAGGACTGTAATAACCATTTTACATGCAGTTTAAATATTCCAATGTAAAGCCTGATTAACAAGAATGTTATGCCGTGTCGTCAGTCAACCAGCCCATTGTGTACAGAAGCTGTTATGCTCTTTTGATAGTAAAAGTTTTCATTGTTTGAATCCACACGCAGCATCTCTATTTTTTTCAGTTGTTAATGCTTGTGTTGACTGACCATACACTATAAAAGAATGTGTATGATCAGTCATACACAGACCAGGTAATTCTTGTATCTTGCGGTTTCCATGGTAACTGGAGCTCTTGAGGTCTTCTGTTACCAAGGAAAATGCATGATACAAGAATAACCTGGTTGTGTATGACTGTTGCTTATGCTCATTTTTACCTGAGATCCTTCTACATTTTCTCTTTTCTCCATTTCCTGATATAAGTACTACTATTTCCCGATCATGATCTGACAATGTGTTACCCTGATCCCTTCTGGTCTCCATACTTCCCTGTGCAGTTTGTCTGTTATACTTATCTTTGCTTTAAGGTTCAATGTTCCAATCTTTTTCAGTATTCTTCCTATGTGTCTGTAGTTTTTACTTTTTTTATTTCAGAAATAAATTTTTCTATTTTGCCAGTTCTTGGTTCCCTATTTTTTTCAGTTATTTTCCTAATTTCATTTTTATTACTACTAGAAGTTATAGTCCTGTTATGATCATTGTTACCTTGTTTGTCTCCTATAATTACTTGTCCCCTATCCAGGCCTTTCAGAGTTTTTTTTCTAATTAAACCTTTCTTAGAAGTATAACTATTTTCATGAGTAGGTGATTCTTGATAACCAGCTCTTTTTTAGTATTCAAAAGACCTTCATGTGTATATCCTTCTGAATCTCTTTAATAGCTTCCTTTGTCTCCTTTCACCCATCGCAATATTTAGGGTTTGAATTATCTCATGAATGTGCTAGATCTGGAGGGCATTGTGAAGGTGGATCAAGTTTTATTTTATTCATTCTGTATATGGAGTGAGAATGGCCTCAAAATCCTCTGGAAATTTGAGTCTGATTTGTCCCTTGGGTCTAGGGGACATGTTTATACCATGTTGTATTCAGTTTTCTGTTTGAGTAATTATCTCTTTATCATTAGGATCATTACCAAATAATCCAATTTGTGCATCAGATATCTGTGCTTCACAACTTATTTTCTCTAGAGTCCCACCTGTAGTCCAGATTTCTTGGACCTGAGGCTGCAGAGTGATATTCATAGCTGCATTAGCATTTACCTGATTCAAAGATATACCTTCCTCCAGTAATTTAATTTCTTTAAGCAATAGGATAGCACCGTTTTCTGACCTTACTTCTGCATTAGCATCTTTCATTGGAGAGGAAGCTAAAAGGGGGAAAAGCTTATCATTCTATCCTTAAAATTTCCCTTCTTCTTAAAAATATATTCCATTTCCAGACTTCAAAATATAATCAGTGATTTTCTTATAATTATAATCCTGTTGACTACTTTTTCTTTTCTGGTCATTATCTTTTTTCAACACTGTCCTATTTTTCAGTCGATTAGATCCTAACACATTCTTTTCTTTTTTTTTTGTCTTGTCTCAATTTTTCAAAAGGGAAAAATTTAAATGGTGTTAATATTAGTGAGCACTTACACCACCAATGCAATAGTCAGCATAGAAGGATAATAAAGATAATACTATCAAGAATTCCAGTACATAATATTTTTATAAAATATACCAGGAGTAATAAAGATTATGGAATAAAATATGACCAATAGGATAATTAATCACATCCAATACTATAAGTTATGAAGACCAGTTTGGACGGTTCTTGGCATAGCTCACAAATGTCTTAGTTTTATATTTAAATCAGAGGAGAACCACCTATGTCATCAATTTGCAGAGAAGCTCAATACTAATATATGTCAATAAAATAGATATTCACATGATAATAAGATACACATCTTCAAAGAGAAGGTCCCCATGAAGATAAAAATGGCAATGCCTAATAATTGTGTATGCAATATACAACATAAAATACAGTGAGTCTTTGCACAAAATTAAAAAATGTCACAAAAAGATATAAAAATGTCAATAACCAGCTAACATAAATGCTAAAAAGTGCTGGAGAAGCTTACTTCATTTTAACTTGCTAAAAAGCCACTTGGTTAAAGGTCCAGAAAATGTTGAGCATTCTTTAGACATGTGTTGCACCATGGCTAAAAGGAAAAAAAAACAAGAAAATACAACATATGCACAAATTCACTATAAGTAAGCATATAAATCAAGCAAAGAAACCATACAAAAAGGATAACCACAAGTAGGTTAGCAGCTAGGATACTTACACATATGCCACATTTAAAACAGCAAAGAAATTAGTGACATTAACCAGGAAATCCATGGTGAAAGATTGACTGCTGAAGAGTTCAGGGCAAACCGAACTTAACTCATTCTATTGTGTGTGGTCATTTTGAGTCAGGTTAAGTAATGGATGATTCCAATGCCATTTGGCACTTTCAGTAAGAATGGGTAGAGACAGCAGCACTTATCAATATGCAGGGGTTGGTGACTCAGATGTGTCATATGACTCCAGTAGTGCAAAATTTAAACCACTTTAAAGAAAAAATATACAAAATTCTTTTTTAAAGAAAAATATGCTCTCAGACATGTAGCTGGCACTCTTTACTGGCCACAAGCATCTAATACAAAAGGAATCAATGATACCACTGAGCAACAACAGTATGGATGTATTCCAATAAGTTTGTATAGATGTCAGTGCTATATCACCCAAAACTAAAAAAGAAACAAAATCAAGAATCCACATTCAAACCCACTTTACCAGCTCACTTTGGCTATATCAGAAATTTTGTCCAAGTTATAGGGTACAGCTATCACAGTATGCACAAGCTTTCAAACCCTGTGCAAGACAGTGCTTAGATTCTAGTCATGTTACGCTCTCCTCTCCCAGCTCTGTCACCACTTCATTCTTCCACAGCAATTAGCCTTGTCAGGGCTTGGGGCCATCTCAGCCCTCCTCACACTAATATAAGCTCCATCCTCCAAAGAACATCCACACAACTGTACTCTGACAGTACTCTGTGCTTGATTGTGTCATCTGCTTCTTCACTTCTCAGTACTCCCCTCTTTGTGAGGAACTCCTCACTGCTCAGCTCACACCCTGTGTCCCTGTAACTAGCGCACAGCCCTTGGCTCACTTGGGGCACTTTGACCTCTTAGACCTCTTGAACAGTGAGCTTGGAGTATGGTATCAGCACAGCCTAGAAGACTGTGAATATTTTGGGTTGGAAGCTCTAAGCAGCTAGCTAACTACTGTTTCCCTACAGCCCCCACTTTTTATATGGTCTTTACCAAGCCTTTCTATTTGTCCTACCCATGCTAGAATCCTCAACTGATTTTACACAGACCACCTTTTTTTGGCAGCTTATTTCATTCCTCCACCATTCTTACTGTGAAAAAGTATTTCCTGGTATCTCTCTTAAATTTTCCCCCACCTGCTTCATGAAGGTTCTCCAGGTGTTTTAGTTCCCACTCAGTCTGAATAATTCTCCATAATTCACTTTATTTGTACCATGCAGGTACTTGTATGTTTCAGTCATGTCCCTTTTCTTCCTTCTCACTTCCAGTATGTACCTGCTTTGATCTTCCACCCTCTCCTCATAAGTCCTTTCCTGCTGCCCCTAGATCATTTTGACTACCCTACTCTGCATGCATTCCACGTTGTCCCTTTCCTTGTGTTAAATGCAGATTCCAGATCTGTGCTGAGGATCATTCAGTGACCTACATAGTGGTAGCAGTACCTCCCTACTTCTGCTGCTAATTCTCCTCCCAATGTAACTAAATATCCAGTATGTGCCCTACCTTGGCCTATGGCTTTGTGCTGATGTCTTCAGACTGTCTGAAATTATTACTCCCAATTCCTTCTCCTTAGTAATGCATTCCATTACTACTTCCCCATTTCTTTTTTCAACTCGGGTTGTATTGAGAGAGAAAGCATTTATAAAACACATAGTACACATTTTGGGAACAGCCACAGTTGAAAAATATTTATGGCTTGGTATGTTGTGACGTGCAGCAAAATATTTTAAAAGGGCTCTAAAACTGTCACTCTCCACAACAGAAAATGGTCGCAGGTCCTTGGCAATAAATTCAGCTATTAACAGATTCATTTTTAATGTGACTTGATGTAATCTTTGTAGGCAGTTTTTTGTTCAAGCATCACAGGAATGGTCTGCTGTTTAGTTTGTGTAGAGGTGCAGAAATCATGGGATTGCAGTGGCTAAGCTCTAGCTTGTCCAAATATTTTTGTCAGTGAAATTGAGCATGATTTTTTTCTGCCCTGTCTCTTGATCTGTTCGTCATCACTATTGTCTGTTAAATTATTTTCATCACAGATATTTTTCCTTTGCTCAGGACTGCTGCCCAGTCGAATGTTGGATGTACTTTTTGCAAATGCCTTTTTAGTGATGTTTTCCCGAACTGGCACATCACTTTGCCCTGCTAACTTCCCAATGACAAAAGGTGCAGACAGCAAAACATTAATTTCTGGGACTTATAAGAAATTAGTTTCACACAGATGAGGTGGAACGTTTTGTCATCATGCTAGGAACTGCACTAATTGTGATGGCTGCTGTTTCTGACCCTGATTCATGCACACTGTGGCTGTCCCCAGAAGAGCTACTATGATCGTTATTGATTTTTTTTCCACTACTGGATATGGCTAGTGGTGGTTGCTGTATGCGTTTTTGTTTTTTTCCTTTTGGGTTCAGGAACCCAGGTGGTATCCTCTACCTCATTGACATCACATTTTGATTCATCACCTTTGGAAGAGGGAATAACTGTGCTGCACTACTTCGTCGTGATCGTGATCTTGTTTTGTACATTTACAACCTCTTCATCGGAGGTACTGCTTTCTGATGAAGGAGCCAGATATTCATAAGTGGCATATCATGGAGTGCCAGATCTAGTGGTTCTAGACAGATCTTTTCCCTTAATCATTGACTTTCTAGGTCTAACTGTTTTGGCTACCTGTTTTAGTGTTTTATCTCATTTTTCTGGCAACGCCAACAGTGTTGCATTACTTTGATCAGGAGATCCACCAAAATTCTTTTTTTTTTCTTGTTGTATTGCTTAATTTTCATCAATTGTATTAGTTATATCTGCAGCAGTGAATTTCCCTTTTTTTCTAAATTTATTTTCAAGAAATATTTTTATTGTTATGTGTACCAATTTCAGCCATACTGCTGGTGTTGGCCACATGTTCCATAACAGATTCTGCTTCTGGATCCATTTTTGGGGGGGTCCAACTTAATTACTTAATTAGAAGCATTAGTTTGGATACAGAGATTGGCAAAACAGAGTCTGAGACATGGCATCCCCCTCTCAAAATATGTGATGCACTATGACCTAGTAGTAGATCAATCACAGGGATGGGCAACACAGAGTAAAAGATGTGACACCCTCCTTCAAAATGTGCTTTGGCAGTATAACCTAGTAGTAGTTCAGGCACATAGATGAGCAACACAGACTCTGAGACTTGGGTGACAACCCTGCCCCCTTCAAAACACATATGGCCCTATGACCTAGTAGTAGTTCATGCACTGAGATGGCCAACACAGAGTCTACAGCAGTATGACCTAGTAGTAGTTCAAGTGCAGAGATGGGCAACACAGAGTCTGAGGGGTAATACCCCCCTCTCAAAATATGTGAGGCACTATGTCCAAGTAGTAGTTCAGTCACAGGGATGGGCAACACAGAGTCAAAGATGTGACACCCTCCTTCAAAATGTAGTGTGGCAGTATGATGTAGTAGTAGTTCAGACACAGAGATGGGCAACACAGAGTCTATGGCAGTATGACCTAGTAGTAGTTCAGGCACAGAGGCAGGCAACACAGAGTAGAGGTGGGCAACACAAAGTCCGCAGTACATCAGTATGACCTAGTGGTAGTTCAGGCACAGTGATGGGCACACAGAGTCTGAGATATGACAGCCCCCTCCCTCTTCAAAATCTGTATGGCAGCATGACCTTCCTAGTAGTAGTTCTAGCACAGAGATGGGCAACACAGAGTATGACACACAAAGTCCCTCCTCATAATTAGTAAGGCACTATGACCTTTGGAGTCCTCCTGTTCTGTCTGCTCCCCTTATTTGTCCTTACTTCTTACTTTCTTAAATTTTTGAACATTTTTTACAATATTTTTCAAAAAGAAAAATAATGATGAAGTTGTTGGATACTAGTGATTTGTTGTTTTAATTTTGTATGAAAAACAGACTGATTTTACCTAATCTATCACTACTATAATTTTTTTTGTTGCTCAATGATTTCATGAAAACTGTATCTGCCTCATGGCACTTCAGACTGCAGGCCATGCTTTTTGGAGTACCCCTAAAATCCCTTTCCTTTTCCTTTAGTTTTTCTAAAACTGAGAAAACAACTGCAGTCTGCACTCTGCTGTTGTCTGCTGTTGAATTTTGTTGATCTATCTTTCTCTACTCTCTCTTTCTCTCTTTCTGACATGAAAAACTTGAAACAAAGTTATAGTTCTTAGGAGTCTGCACACACAACTGCCTCCTTTCAATGCAAAGCCCCAAATGAGCTGCTACACTGTTTCCTAGGGATGTCCTATGGTGGCTAACACACAGTGTTGGCTAGAACATGAGTCAATCACATAAAAAAGCCTAATTGGCTGGCTCCCTTCAGTACCCCAATATCACAAGTGTTTGCCTTTGTTTGTCATGTGCCAGTCCAGGGACTCAGGAGCATTTGGTAGAGATTAAAAAAAAAACTTTTTTATTTTTTTTTATTTCTGTACCCTGCCCTGACCTTGTTCTGTGACTTGCATTGCAGTACTACTGGTGATGAGTGTTATTATTATTTTTTAATTTTTTTGCTGCCTGTAACCTAGTGCTGCTTGCTGACTTGTAGTTCTTGCAGGTTCCAGTACCATTCCCCATATCTCCAAGGCATGTTCCTGTCCCCCTCCATGCCACATAGACATTTGTAGAACAGTCTGTTGCCTGCAATCCATCTCCCCAACCCATGCCATCAAATACCGGACCAGACCACACTTTCAAACCGAGCCAACCCACCACCTCGGGTCGAGCCGTGAAAGGGTCAATATTCTTGATCTGAGCCAAGTCAGCCCAGTCTGAGAAGGTTCAGTAGTGCAGCACAGCTGGTCCACTCATCCCTAGTCCACATCTTACCCAATTCCCCATGTATGGCCCTCCAAAAGGGTATAATTTACTGGGCAGTCCTTAAAGATATGAAAATGTGTACCCCAAAGGTTACAGCTTCTCCAACATTTGCCAACTGACCCGAGTTAAATGGGCTGTGATTGTAGGTGTGTGAAAAAATCTTACTAACACCTACCACCTGTACTCTCTCAAGGCCTGAGAAGTAATCACCTTTCACCCCCTCTCTAAAATGTTTTCCCAGTCATGGTCTGAGACTGTGTGACTACTTTCCCCTCCAGCTTTCTCCAAATGTATGCTAAAGAGTGACTCCCTGCCTCCTGCAGTAACTGGTACATGACAGAAATGTGTTTACTTTTGTCAGCGAGTCAGGCAGTCCATAAGAAACTATCTTCTAATTTAGTCATGCCTTATACTAAATAGTTTCTACTGGACCCTGTCTGGACATAATGCCGAACTTGGAGAAAACTGTAATGGTCAGCATTCTGCAGGTGGAACTTGGCTTGCAAATTGGCAAAGGATACACAAATACGACTGAAAATTTTGATTAAATGTGGGGAGTCCAGCTTGATTCCATCTGTGAAAGCACCTATTTACCTGTCCCTGGGGAAATCTGGACTTCCAACATGTGACAAGCTGGCCTTTGGTAGATGGAGAGGCAACACGCTGGATTTAAAGGTCACAGAAAAAAATGTACTTTCATTTCTCCAAATGTAAGTTATTCTCCAGAAAAGCATAATCAGCCAGTTCAACTTCTCTAGCTTGGTCAGATTACATAAAGGTTAACACAAAACAGTTCTTTCAGGCTTACTTGACTAAAGGAATCTTTGAACCACCTATGTGGGCCAGCAGTTTGTTCAATATACAGTCTCAAACAAAACAAATGGTTTGTGGGCCAGCAGTTTTGAATGCACAGTCTCAAATAAAACACAAACAGTTTTCCCTTTTTGCCTTATTTGTAGGCTGTTATCAGCAGTACATTTTGCTCATTGTTTTTGGCCCAGCTGGCTAGGCGATCCTTTACCTCAGGACTCTCTGCTCTAGAAATGGTCTGTTTCTCAACAGCAGGTTTCAACTTCTCCCTAAAGGCTCTCTCCAACAATTAACCATTCCTCTTGGCTTTCTGCTCTGGTTCCTGTCTTACATTCTACCCTCCATCTTGCAGGGTTCTCTGCCTAGAAGTATCTCCTCCCTGTAGCAGTTTCCAGCTTCTAACTGACTCCTTGCTGGATTCACCCTGCCTTTTAGCAATCCCTCTAATTAGCTACACCTGAGGAGGTACCCCCCCTTGCCTGTTCATGTTGCATTCCCTGCATTTCCTCATCCTCAAACAAGATGTTAACCTCTTGTTTCCCAGTGTAGTTTTTACACTGTCACATACCTCCCCCTTTTGTGCAAAGGCACAGTTGTTCAGCCCCTGACCATTCCCCTCCTGGGACAGGAAGTCCGCGTTTCCATTCTGGGTTCCGGCCCAGTGGTGCACAGTAAAGGAAAATGGCTGGAGGGCAAAGTACCACCTGGTGATGCAGGGGTTGTCATCCTTCATCACCTGTAGCCACCTCAGAGGGGGATAATCTGTGACTGGGATAAACTGCCAGCCATTCAGGTAGTAGCGGAGGGTCTCCACAGCCCACTTGACTGTGAGACACTCTTTCTCTATCACAGCATAGTTTTTCTCCCAAGGAAAGAGTTTCCAACTGAGATAGAGGACAGGATGTTCATCCCCCTCAAACTCCTAAGAGAGCACGGCTCCTAGCCTGACTTCAGAGGCATCCGTCTGCAGAATAAAGGTCCTGTTGAAGTCAGGACTGCATAACACTGGCTCTCTGCACAGTGATGCTTTGAGTTGTGTGAAGGCCTGGTCACACTCCTCTGACCATTGGACCTCACTGGGAGCAGATTTCCAGATGAGGTCTCTAAAGGGGCTGGCAAGGGTGGAGAATTGTAGTATGAACCAGCAGTAATACCCTGCCAATCCTAAGAAGGCCCTCACCTGGGTTTTTGTGGTGGGTACTGGGCACTTGGCTATTGCTTGGACCTAACTGACCAAGGATCTCACCTGTCCATTGCCTATACAGTAACCTAAGTACTTTGTTTCAGCATTGGCCAAAGCACACTTCGCTGGATTGGCCGTCAGCCCTGCTTCCCATAAGGACTGTAGTTCGGCTGCCACCTTGGATACATGGGGCTCCCAATCACTGCTGTGGATCACCATGTCATCTAGGTAAGCAGCAGCATAGTGGGCATGGGGTCGCAGCAAGTGATTCATGAGCCTTTGAAAGGTTGCAGGTGCTCCATGTAAGCCAAAAGGCATGGTACCGAACTGGTATAGTCCAAAGGGGGTAGCAAATGCTGTCTTTTCCCAAGGCTCTGGGGTCAAAGGGATTTGCCAGTACCCTTTTGTTAGGTCCAAAGTCATGATATGCTTGGCTTCCCCTAGTCTATCCAACAGTTCATCTACCTGGTGCATGGGGTAGGCATCGAACTTTGAGATGGCATTGACCCTCCGAAAATCAGTACAGAAGTGGGTAGCCCCACCTTCTTTTGGTACTAACACTATGGGGCTACACCAATCACTGCTGGATTCCTCAATCACCCCCAACTCTAGCATGTCTTGTAACTCCTTCTTAACAGTGTCTCGTATGGCTTCTGGCAAACGATACGGTTGCTGCTGCACCTCCTCCCCTGGCTCTGTTGCTATATGCTGAGCTATCATATGGGTTGTCCCTGGGAGGAAGGAGAAAACATCCACAAATTGGCTTACCAACTCTCCTAGTTGCTGTTTCTGTTTGTGAGACAGCTGTTCTCCCATTGGACTTTTATCTTGGGGTCCCAGATCCACTATGTCTGGTTCAGGGAAAATCAGTAGGCTATCCCTCTGGTTCCAGAATTTCATCAAATTGACATGGTAGATCTGGGTCTCTTTTCATTTCTCTGGCTGGCAAACTTCATAGTCAACTGGGACCACTCTCCAGGTAACTTCATAAGGCCCCTTCCATTTGGCTAGAAGCTTATTCTGGCTGCTCAGCAACAAAACTAGTACCTGATCCCCTGGTTTATATTCCCTCATCCGGGCTGCCTGATTATAGAAGTACTCTTGTCTTTGTTGAGCCTTCACCAGATTTTCTCTGGCAAATTTCCCCACCCGATCTAATCTTTCCTTCAATTGCAGGACATATTGTACCATATTTTCAGTCTTGGGGTCGGGTTTCTCCCAAATCTCCTTCACTACATCAAGAACACCTTGTGGGTGGTGCCCATAGAGGAGTTCAAAAGGAGCAAACCCTGTAGAAGCTTGAGGGACCTCCCATATTGTGAACATCAATAAGGGAAGTAACTTGTCCCAGTCCCTGACGTCAGTGGTTATGAACTTTTGAAGCATCATTTTAAGGGTTTTATTAAATCACTTCATGAGGCCATCCATCTGGGAATGGTATATTGAGGTCCTTATGGAGCTGATTCACAATAAAGTTCAACCCTCCTGAGTCAGGCGAGACATAAAGTTAGTTCCCTGGTCAGTCAACATTTCCTTCAGTGTTTCCATATGACTAAAGACCTTTAATAGTTCCCCAACTATTTTGGCCAAAATGCTTCTTAACGGGATGGCCTCAGGGTACCGGGTAGCACAGTCTACAATCACCAGAATGTATTGGTAACCCCCTGCACTCTTTTCAAGGGGTCCCACTATATCAACCCCAATCCAGTCAAAAGGTGGCTTTAGAATAGGTAAGGACACTAAAGGGGCCCTTGGATTGTTCTTTGGAGCTACTAACTGGCACTCGGGACAAAATGCACAATAATCTTTAACATGTTGATAGATGCCCAGCCAAAAGAATTGGGGTAACAGTCAGGCTAATGTATTCTCTACTCCACAGTGCCCTGCCACAGGAATAGAGTGGGGGAGGTGGAGTAATTCTCCCTGAAAGACTCGAGGGATGAGTAACTGATGCCGGGTATCCCCCATCTGGGCCTCCTTACTCACTTGATACAGGATACTCCCTTGTAACTCAAAATGAGGATAGCATGCTGCTCAATTCTCATCTACCACTTCCCCCTTCCTGACAGCCAACTGGGTGTATACCCGACTGAGTATACCATCAGCCCGTTGTTCTTTGGCTATGTCCAGGCAGTGCTTTAACACATCTTGCTCTGATAGGGACGGCCCTCTGGGAATTTGGTTAGGTGGGTCAGCGTTAGGGTTGGGCTGTGGGACTGGACCCACTTATGCCTTTGCTTCACCTCCCTCCTGTGCACCTGCCCCTTCAGGACCTCTTTCCTTTGTTACCCTATGTTCTCACTTAGATTTGTGGGTTCTTGTCTGGGCATTAAAAATTCCTGGGTCCGGGAAAGGAAAAACTTCCTCCAGCTGCAGGTGGCTGGTCCCCCTTCCTTCACGACCCTAAGAGCGGGTAATTACAAAAGATAAGTCTGCTTTCCAAAAGTCATCAAACCATTTCCAATCTCTCCCCAGTAACACCGGATTGGGTAACCCTGGGCAACCCACACCTTTATAGTCTCTGTTTGGCCCCCCCAGAGTAAGTGTAACCATAGCACCAGTGTAAGCCTTTACATCCCCATGCACACATCAGATAGGGATGGGGTTCTGGTCCTGCCAGTGTCGGGGATTCATAAGGGCCACCCTGACTAGGGCCTGGTGGCTTTCTGAGTCCACCAGAGGCTCCATCTCTATCCCTTCTACCTTGACAGGGATCACGAAATATCAGGATTCAGAGTCCCCACCCACACTGTACAGTGAATACACATGTAAATGTGCAGTCTATGAAGGTACAGTCCAAGTGGGGGTAGTTCCTCACAAAGTGACCCTTCTGTCCACATGAGAAACATGCCCTTGTGTCTTGGCTATGGGGTGAGCCTCTGGGTTTAGGCAGCTGGCCCTCAGGAAATGTCTCTCTGGGCTGCTGGGTCATTGTCTTTTCCAGAGTCTGACCCTTATTTGGCCCATAACCCCCCTCCCTACATGCCCAAGGTCCCTTCACAGTTCCAGCCAATATTCCTTCAGTCTGGCTCTTGGGATGATCCCCCATCTTCCCAGGTGGCCTTGTAAGCTGGGTCATGGAGTGGGAGGAGAGTTCAGCATCCAACACTTGTTCTGAGATCTGCATGGCCTCTGCTAGTGTGGTGATCTTCTGTTTGCTGACCCAGCTCTGAATTCCTGGGGCAGGATGTTAAAAAATTGTTCCAAGATGATTAACTCAGCCACCTCGGGGCCACTGCATCTTTTGGATTTTAGCCAATGCCAACACAGGTCCAGCAATTGTTGTCCCACTGCTCTAGGTCATGCACCTGCTGCAAATCTGAAGCTCCAGAACCTCCATCAGTAACTTTCTGCATTGATGCCTAGGCAGTCCAGGATTGCTGCTTTCATGTCTGTGTACTCCCCGGCTGTGGTACTGGCCATAGCTCGATAGGCTGCTTGGGCTTCCCTGGTCAGACAGGGGGCAAGACGGACAGCCCACTGGGGTCTGGGCCATCCAGCAGCTTCTGCCACTCTCTCAAACATTACCAGGAAGGCCTTGGGATCATCCTCAGATGTCATTTTGGTTAGCATGGCATTCATCCTAGGAACCCCTGGCCCCACAATAGCAGGACCAGCCTCACCAGTAGGATTTTGTTGCGGCTGTTGCACTAGGGACTGCAGGAGCTGCTGTTGTTGTTGCCCCAGCTGTATAAGAAACTGCTGTTGCGCCACCTGTTGTGCTTGTTGGGCCCGTTGTTGCACCTCCTGCCACTGCTGTGCAAGCTGGGTGAGAACCTGTTGTTGCTGAGCCTGTTGTGCCCATTGTTGCAACTCCTGTTGGGCTTGCTGTGCTTGTTGGGCCCATTGTTGTGCCTCCTTCTACTGCTGACTCCATTGTTGTGCCTCCTGCTGCTGCTGAGCCAGCTGCCTGAAAGTCTGTTGTTATTCAGTGAGGAACTTCAGCACTTTCTCCATATCCATTTGTCCAGAATGTAACTAGTCCTGCTCACTCCAGCAGGGGTTTGAATCCCACTTTTGGCACCACATGTGACAAGCTGGCCTATGGTAGATGGAGAGGCAACACGCTGGGTTTAAAGTTCACATAAAAAAAATTACATTTATTGCTCCATATGTAAGTTATTGCTCCAGAAAAGCATAATCAGTCAGTTCAACTTCTCCAGCCTGATCAGGTAACATAAAGGTTAACACAAAATAGTTCTTTCAGGCTGACTTGACAAAAGGAATCCTTGAACCACCTGTGTTGGCCAGCAGTTTGTTCAATATACAATCTCAAACAAAACAAACGGTTTGCGGGCCAGCAGTTTTGAATGCACAGTCTCAAATAAAACACAAATGGTTTTCCCTTTTTGCCTAATTTGTAGGCTATCAGCAGTACATTCCACGCACTGTTTTTGGCCCAGCTGGCTAGGCTGATCCTTTACCTCAGGACTCTCTGCTCTAGAAATGGTCTATTTCTCAGCAGCAGATTTCAACTTTTCCCCAAAGGCTCTCTCCAACAATTAACCATTCCTCTTGGCTTTCTGCTGTGGTTCCTGTCTTACATTCCACCCTCCATCTTGCAGGGTTCTCTGCCTAGGAGTATCTCCTTCCTGCAGCAGTTTCCAGCTTCTGACTCCTTGCTGGATTCTCTCTGCCTTTTAGCAATCCCTTTAATTAGCAACACCTGGGGAGGCAACCCCCTTGCCTGTTCATGTTGCATTTCCTCAGCCTCAAACAAGATGTTAACCTCTTGTTTCCCCGTGAAGTGTTTAATATGTCACACAACAATTACTGTGAAGGGACCTATGTCATTTGCTGTTTGGGTTATACTACGCAGCCTGTGCAAGACCCATACTGATGTTTTTGTCCAAGGATTCTGGATCTGGCAGAACCAAATGCTAGTCCAATTTGTAACTTGCAAGGTGTAAAAGAGGGCTGAGAGAGACTTCCTATTTTCCAAAACATACTGCTCAGTACTCAGATTCTGCTTAACTATTGCTATCAGGTGTGCTGCCTAGTTTTATGAGTAATATCATTCAAAGTCTGGGAAATCTAACCCTCCTTTCTCCCTAAGAAGTGCTAAGGTATTCATTCCTACCCTTATTCTCTTCCCCTGCCACAGGAACTTCAATGTTAGTGTATGTCATTTGGCCCAGAATGCTTTGGGGATAATGATGGGCAAGGCCTGAAAGAAAAAAAACAGCCGTAGTAGAATATCCATCCTGAAAACTGCAATCCTGACTCCTAGTGAAAGAGGCAGAAGAGCACAGGTATTAAGATTCTCGCTACTTTCCCCAACAATTGGAGATGGGTAAAGCAGTAGAGGCTTTGTAGATGTGGTGTAATGTTCACCCCTAGGTATTGTATAGTGTTGTGTGGTGCCCCTTTAAAGAGAAACGTGGCCTGAACTGTGCAGGACAAGACCCTGATACCTGCAAGACTTCAGATGTTGGCATAATTTAGCTTATAGCCTGAAATCATGCCCAAAGTTTCCAATTCCTGAAACAGAGCCAGAGTGGAATTCTGCGGATCTCAAAGGAAAAAACTGAATTGTCAACACACCAACTTTTTTTCTAGCCCCTCCCTCCCCCCACCATAATGCCCATGATCTTTAGGTTCTGCCTAACAGCCATCCCCAGGGGCTCAATAAAAAGAGCAAACAAAAAGGGGACCACTGCCTAGTTCCCCTCTGTAGTAGAAACCAAGATGATTCCACCCCATTAGTACTGAAAGTTTCCTCTAGCCATTTATAGAAAGCCTCTATACAGCCCTTGAGTTTAGGACCCAACCTATCACTTATAAAGTGTGCTGCAGGAAGGTCCAGTCCACCAAGTCAAAGGCCTTTACAGCATCCATGGAAATGGCTATCTGACATTTGGGATTCCCTTCTGGAGAGGACAGGAGAGGAGAGGAGACGAGAGGAGAGGATATTAATTAGGTGCTGGATATTATCATGTAGTTCCGCCCCTTAATAAATCCCATTTGATCGGGTGGACTAAACTCCCCCCACACACCTGCAGCCTGCGGGCCAGGATAGAGATGAACATTTTAAGGTCTACTGGTAGAAGCAAAATGGGGTGGTGTAAATCACACCTAGTTGGGTATTTATCTGGCTTTAGTAGCACTGAAATCTGGGATCTTTATCATGTTCTGGGTGCCTGCTTCCCCTCGATCACCCCCCCCCCCGTATTAGGGTCTGTTGCTCCCTGGAGAGTACATCTTTCTGGTACTTATAATACTCTGCAGTAAAACCTTCCATCCTATGGGATTTACCATTTTTTAATTCCTTAATGACTTCTGTTATTTCCTCCCCCAATATGGGGGCATCCATCTGCTCCCTATCCTGCTCCATCAGAGTGGGGAGGCAGAGCTTCCAGAAGTAGGCTTGGATGAGCTCATCAAAATTATGAAGGCATTCCTGCAAATAAAGGGATTGGTAGTGTGCTGTATAGGTGTCTGCTATCTTACTGTAATGAGACACTAGTTGCCCAGCCCCTCCTCTTTCTCTTTTACCTAGAGGATTGCCCTATTTGACTACTGTTTCCTAATCTGCAAGGCCAACAATCTACCCACCCTGTTCCCTGGTTCATAAAACATTTGCCTGCAAACCTAAGTTGCCCATCTATTTTCTGCTCTACTTTATGTACATTTGCAGTTTCCTTTTACACTCCTGTATTTTTGGGATTAGAGTAGTCTCCAGAATTATATTGTGAGTCACCTGTACGTTAAATAGTTCATGTTCTAATGCCGCTTTTTTTTTTGCTATATCTTCCTTTATTTGCCTGGATGCAAATCAATGTGTTGTAATGCCACTCTTATAGCTACTGTACTGTATGTATATCTTCCTTTTTCCTGGACACAAATTGGATAATCTGTCCCATTAAGATTACTTTAAAACCATGGAACAGCAACAAGGAAGGGCTGATCAGGGACTGGACATGCCTCGTCCAAAAGTACACAATGGCTGGGATTGAGTATCTGCTCCCCCACAAGACCTCCACTTGGCATATGAACAACTCCTGTTTAAATAACCCAGAATTTCAGACCCTCCTTAGGGAGACAAAAAGAGGAATATTTTACGCATAATAGAATAGGGGAGACATCATTAGGAGACGGGTGGGATGGTTTTAAAGTACACAGGTCACCACAGAAAGCACGGCACTATCCACCAGTAAATCCATGCAAAAGGAGTTTATTACTTACATATATGTAGTAAACATCCACGGTGCCACATAGGGGTAACAATACTCTGATGAAGTGCATACACGCAAAACTGGTCGGGGCCTTTTTCCATGTTTTTTAGGTGATTGCTACCCTATGTGGCATTGTGGATGTTTACTACATATACTGTATGTAAGTAATACACTCCTTTTGTTTAGATTTACCGGTGGACAGTGCCATTTCTTTCTGTGGTGACTTGACTACTTTAAAACCATCCACCTGTCTCCTAATGATGTCTCCCCTATTCTACTACACCTAAAATATTCTTCTTTCTTTCGCCCTAAGGAGGGTCTGAAATTCTGAGTTATTTAAACAGGAGTTGTTCACGCAAGTGGAGGTCTTGTGAGGAGCAAATATTCAATCCCAGCCATGCTGGGGCATGGTCTGGCAGTATAATCCATCTATTTTAGCCTCTTTGATTGTATAGAGCAACTCTGTGGCCAAGAACAACATATCTATCCTAGACTAGGACTTCTGGAAAGCATAATAAAAAGTAAAGTCTTTGCCCCTTGGGTTGTGAGAACACCAGGCATCCTCCAGTCCCATCTCCTTGAGCAGTCTTTTGTGGTTAGCGTTACTACTTCCCCAGTCCCGCACCTCTCTACCTCACCCTGCCTATCCATCCCTAAATTTAATATTGCTTTAAAGTCACCCTACTTCCCCCATTCCATATTCAGTGTAAGGATTTTTTGCCCCTGTGTGCATCACCTGGCACTTTTTTGCATTACATTTTAACTGCCGTACATCTGACCACTACTCTAATCTAAGCAGATCCTCTTCCGTAATTTTGACACTTTTACCATTATCAATTCAGCCATAGATGGAGGCAGTATAGCACAGTGGCTAAGAGCACCGAGCTGCAAACCTGGAGACCTGTGTTTGATCCCATAGCCACCATTTGCATACTGTGTGACCCTGAGAATCTCACTTAACTTTTCTGTGCTCCCAGAATGCACCTGGAAACAGCCTTGACCTAATGTGTCTCTCCTGGTCACAAATTTTTAAATAAAAAATAATACATAAATAACAGTATCTTACTATCCACTGTGAAGAGTCATATCTGCACTGTATCCCTACTATTGTGTTACATATAACAATGTTGAAGAAGACCACTCTGAGACTGATCTCAGTGGCACCCCATTAGTGGCCCCAGACCCCTGAGAACTCCCCATTCATTACCACTCTCTGGGTTCTACCACTTAACTAATTTCCCAACCCTCTGGTGACTTTTTTCCCTACCCCAAGGTTCTGCATTTTCTTAATTAAACATTCATATGGGATGGAATTGAAGGCTTTACTTACGTCAAAGTACAGTATGTCTATCGCCTGTACCTTGTCCACTGCCTTTGTCGCCCTATCAAAGAACTCAGTGAGGCTGGTCTGACACAAACCCCCACTCCCATAAACCCATGCTGACCTTTGTCTTGAAGTACTGAGGAGTACTGCTTCGTTTAATTCATGGAGTCATGGAGTCTGTTTACTTGTTTAATTATTTTATTTTACCCCGCATTTTGTAAGTTATATAATTGTACTGTGGATCGTGGGCATTTATATTACATTGACCACGTTACATTCTGGATGCCAAATACGATCATTTGCAAACTGTTTTGTTTTACTTGGACTGTGCACCTGCAGGATCTCTTTTCTGGTGTGGTTATCGTGTGTTGAATCAGGAATCGAATGTCGGTGGAACTGATTGTGGTGGCATGCTTGGAATCCACTGTAGGATATATGGTGGTAGTGTGCTTGGAGCTTGGAGCCTTTGAACTTTCAAGAGCTGAGAAGGATTTGTGCTGCGTACTGGGAGAATTAATCTGGCGTGCCTGAGGTAGACACTGGGTCTGGCTTTTTCTTCCCTGGGGCAAGCTGGTAGTGCCGACTGAAGGGTGGGCATTTTTAGATCACCTGGCGTTGTCAGGGTCTGTCTGACTGGTGTTAGGCATGCCTCCAATACCATGGAAGCCTTAGCCTTCTTTACTATCCTGCTGTCCTCTTTCATCCTGCTGAGAGACTACACCCTACCTCCTCTTCTTGGCTGATTCTGTATTTTTTTTTGTGTTTTTTTCTTTGCGCTTTTGGCTGCCCCTACTTACCTCCGAAACTAAAATGGTTTTACCCTTCTTTTTCTTACCTGTTACCCTCACACAGAGATTTGTGACCTGTTGTCCTATTTTTTATCAATTACTATGTAGCTGCTCCCCCATCTGCCACTCTTACCCGCTAGTTTCCCTTGCAACAGCTCCCTCATTCTGCTAAAATCAGCCCTCCTAAAGTCCAGGACATTAGTCTGGGACTGCTTTATCTCTGCCTCAAGTATGATATACCAAACTGTCTGATGGTCACTGCTTCCTAGTGGGTCCTGCACCATTATCTATCCCATTCTGTACCTATTGATACTAAGTCTAGGATGACTGCTTCTCTAGTGGGATCCTCTACTCTCTGTACAGTTGCAACCACTGACATGTCTTGAGTATTTTCTGAAACTTATATGATATCTCTAAAGACACTTCCTGCCTGTCTGCAGTACCACTGCAGAACCACTAGAGGGAATTCCTTAAGAAACGCTGAGAAACATCTGGGCAACTTGATTGGCTACAACTGTACTAAGAATACATTCTAAATGACTCCTTCCAGCTGATGGCTGCTTGCATGTGCTGTTACTGGGATCGTCCAGTCCAAATCTGACATGTTGAAGTTCTGATTAGCAACAGCCTTGTTGCCCTTTTAATCTCTTCCTCTAATTCCCCATCTACTTCCTCCTTTTGAGATGGTGATATTTCTTCCTCCTTCTGCTACTACCTGGCTGTACCCTTACTGAGCCTGTGTGCAGTGCTCACTGTTCATCATATCCTCGATCTCTGAAGCTTTTATACTGTTTAGTTCCCATACTATTCCTCCTGAGCACAGTATATTGCAGTATGGCCATGTCCCAGTTGTGGTACTGGATAGTCCATGTTTCCATGATTTGTAATATAATCTGATATAATATATTAGAAGATAGTTTAATCGGATATAACACGGTATAAAACATGAGATGACGTATCAGAAGATAGTATAATATGATATAATAAGATATAATACATGAGACAATAATATAATTCAATATAACATGAGATAATATTATGATTATTTTTATTTATTTGCTAAGAAAACATAAATCATGGAACTGAATTTGTAAAATGTGATTTGTGCTTGCCACCTGACTCCCTCTCCTTGTGCTGTCTTCACAAACTGCAAGTGACAAGGGGGGAGGCACTGCTTTTTTGGAGGGGAGGTAGACCTTGCATTTCTGGACAAATTATTTCTATCCCAAGTGGGGAAACTGAAAGCACTTAAAGGAGGAGTGGGAAACTGGTGTGCTTCTGGATTGCTCTGGATGGTTTCATCACCAAATGCACTGGATGACTGGTAGGAAAAGCTGCTTGCACTGCAGTGGGCATGAAATCAGTGGATTTCAGGGGACTAATGAACCATGGTTTCTTTATCTGTACTGTCATGCACATACAACCAGCCCTTCTCCTTACAGCCTCATGACTATGACTCCCAATCCCTGCTCTGCCTTGACTAGCACCTTCTCAGCCACCATTGTTTGCAGAATTTGTACTTGGTGGAATTGGCTTGGTGGAATATTTATCTGCTCCTTTCCTCCCCCTCCCCCACCCACCGTTCCTCAATGTTCCTGTCTTCTCTTCATGTTTTCTACATGAATTAATAACACATACATGACAAATGATGACTCAATGCAGCTACTGTTGGGTGCTGACAATTATGACTTGGCATAGTCATTGCTGATTCTTAGATGCCCACGTGAAACACGTGCCTGGCACATAGAAAAGCCATAGTGCCATACAACTCTTGAGGTAATAAAGAATGACACCACCAAGCCAGCCTGCCCCACTGCAATAGCAATCAAAATGCTACCTTACTGAGAGACTGTCACACATCAGTCTACTTTACTTGTCACTTGCTGACTGGCTGACAGGCAAACACATAGGCAAAAAATTAAAAGATTAATTTCTGTATCCTGCTGCAGCACTAGTATACCTTAAAATAATTATTTGTAAAATAAATTCTTCAAAATACCCCTGCACCATTCCCAGTCTGCCAAATTCAATCTGCCTTGCTCTTGTTGCATGGGGAAATGCATACTGTATATACCTACATACATAAAACAGATTTGTGTATCCTTTATACCACCAGCACTCAGTGAACAAATATTTGTCAAAAAAATCTTCCAGAACTTCTTTCTGTGCCTTTCCCAATCTGTGGAATGCCCTCTGTCCTGCTTGCTGCAGGGCATACAGCTGCCAGTACAGGCTCACACTGTGTACTCTTTCCTCTCTCTTCAGTATGATTTTCTAGTCTACCTGCCTGAAATTACAATTAAATACAGTGACAATTAACTAACTGGAATGATAATGCACGTCTCTGATGATTTCTAAAGTTTTCTGACCAAAAGTCATTCTTTTTTACACAAAATTAGCTGCTTCAATAGCCACTTCTGACACAGGTCCATCCCATGTGGGAAAGAGTTATAAATGGCATTGAGATGTGAGCAACACAAGGAGTTACTCATACTGCGGCTCATACTGTGGCTGGCTGGGGAACTGGGGGCATGATGCCCATGTAAGTTCCCATCAAAGTCCCTTACCAATGTGAACTCATCCCATTCTGTATCCAACTACCCAATCTATTCTAGAAAGTTAGTTTGGTTTCACTTGTAATTATGTACAGTGGTAAACTATTCCAGGTATGTATAACTCTTTGTCAGAAGAAAAATGTTCCGTTGTTAGTTTTGTACAGACAGCTGTGTAGTTGTAGTGGGTGTCCTCTTTTTTTCCTTTATGTCTTGCTGGAAAGCAAATCCCATCTCTATAAAAAGAAACAGGTCATTCACAACATCCCACAAGAGCAGTAAATCACCCCGTATTGCCTTGTCTCCAAGGACATACTTTTTAATGTTTTTAGACAGTTAGCGTAGACCAGTTCCTTTAAACCAGTTTTCGATCTCCAGCATCACTGATTGAAAGGTCATGTAGCTTGCCAACAACCTGAACATGCTCAGTGTGTGCTCCCTGTAAAAAGTCCTGTGTCATGATGTTGAACTGCCAAAGGGAAACCAAGTTTCTTCAGGCCTGTTTCACTGCTGTTCAAAACTTTGGATGTCAGCATATTCACTGAATGCAAATTTGGTATTGACCCCCCTCCACCACCAGTCAGAAGTGTGACAAACATAGGCTCTCTGTTGTGAGTGCTTGAGTTGGATGCAGTAAGGGTTAGGCCATGCTTTAAATGTCCTAGCACTTCCATCTGTTGGCTGGAATTTGTGTCTAAATATAAATGTGTATAACATTTGCATGTGAATTAAGATGCAAATTACCATAAATTACATTTTACTATTGCAAGTGGGTCTGACTTTTAAAAATCAGGAGGGTGACTGTCAGACAAAATGAAGTTGATGCTGGTGCATCTGGATTATAGACTTGCATCTGAGTCCACTCCTTTGGTAATTAAAAGGCTAATGCCTGAAGTTCCAGGGGTGGAACAACAAGCCACACACACTACTCCATGGGCTATTTAAACCAGATTCCTCCTGCTTCATTGGGAAGCACTGTTTCTTAACTGCAACCGAAGGCTGTGTTGCAGCTCTGGCTGCCCGCCCATGTTTCCTGCTGGTTTTCTCATTGTATTTGAGCTTTCTGTTTAGTTTGTGCCTTCAGCAGATTTCTAGATTAGTATGTACTGTAGTTTTTCTGCCTGCCTTGGCTGTAGCAATGTGCTTCCATCTTTTCTTTTGGTCTGCCTCTTATGCTGCACTGCTGTCCTGATGTAACTCCTGTGTTTTTCCTTTTTCAGTTTTGGTTCTTGGTGTGCTTACTGGTTTCTGTAGCATGTCCTTCCTATCTAATTCTATTTTCAGTATTTGGCTTGCGTCTTCTTAGTCGGTTCTATCTGCTGTCCATATCAAGCCACTTACAAACTTCCTCATAGTTCCAGAGCATTCCTCCTAAATTTCTTTCACCTAGTTTCCTGGCCAGGCAGCTGTTCCACTCCTACTCAGTCAATTCAGTCAGCCTTACTCGGTCAGTGAGCCTGCTTCAGCATTCATCACCTCAGACTTTGTTAATACAGCTTCCAATATTTTCTGCTTGTGGCTGAGTTTTATCCATGATTCTGGCCTTTTATATGCATTTATATTTTTAGTAACTTTTCAGTCATTCTATCCATCAATCTCACCCATTCCTTTAAGCAGTCATCATTCGGTCAGTCACTTTTAATCATATCAGTCCCTTCTTCAGCAGTAGTCAGTCAGTCAGTCAGTTTCAGCCTCCATGCCATCAGGCTGTATGAAAATATGCCTACTGTCTATCATTATATACCCTGAATCTTGCCTTCAGGGCTTGCCTTGTGGGTAGATATGCACACTCACTCCACTTAAAGTCTGCATCTTGTGGATGAGTCCCTCACTGTAGGCCCCTTGTCTTCTATAGCATCTCCTGATAGTCCCAGTTGGTGGTAAAGTCTAAATCTCCAGGTGAAGCTTTAGCCATGCAGACTTGTGGTTGGCGGCACCTCATGGTGTAGTATTTAAGATTTCAGCTACCAGAAGGTGGAGCATCAAGCCCATGTGGGTTCCTTTAGCTGTGTAAACTATGTCAGTAGCACCTCTGAGAGCTATTCTCCCTGTGTCTGCCTAAATTTCACCTAGTCTCCTTCCATATCCCCTTCTTTCAGGTTCCATTTAAGGTTAGGCCTCCTCAGGGTCTTGAGAATAGGAGCAACCCTTTCAGCAGTTGCATCTCTCCTCATTTCACATTTTGAGGGTTAAGCCTCCCTCTTTGGGGAACTTCTTTAGCAGCAGAGATTGACTTGTGACATCCCGCAGCATTATCCCATTAGAGAGCTAGAGCGAGAGGTATCCCTTCAAAAATTTCTCTTGAATTAAATTCCAAAGTAGCAAGGTGATTTGTCATATTAAGAATTAACCATGCCAGGAGGGGTGGTGGACAAGGCCCTTACTCTTCAGAGATTTCCTCCACTGGGTTTTTTCCTATCCTGAGTGCCAAGTAGTATTTTTTTTTTAATTATAGTGTTTACTCTAGTAGGATTCTGCAGTGAGTTCCAGTTGGATGGTGGCTTGCTTTTCACCATCCTACAATTCTTCCATTCTCTTTCTTCTCTGGATTTCATGCCTTTGTCTGCTATCAACTGTCACCAGATTCAGATGTCTGTCATTATGCCAATCAGTTTGTAGTTACAGCACCTGCTTCCCAGTTATTTTTGGAGCACCGTACTATGGTACCTTTAGCCTAAAGGAATTATATTCTGGAAGCATCTTTAGGGGTGGAATCCTCCTCAAGAGACTTCCTTTGCCTTCGTGGTATCCTGATAGGGTGGTAATCCCATAGGGGACAGAGAATGTAAATGGCCAAAGCATTGAATTATAACAGTCAAACACGCAGTCATACAGCTAACCTCCTGATTATCAAAACTGTTGCACAAGCACAACTCCTCACCTGGTTGCATATGCGCATTGAATTAAAAGGCTAATGAGTGCAGTTCTAGGGGAGGAGCAATCAGCCACACACCCCCTCCATGGGGTAGTTACACCAGCTTCCTCCAGCCTCATTCAAAAGCAGTCTCTTTGCTCACCCCATACTCCCTCCTCCTCCTCCAGTGGTTCGTCTCTTCTTAGCCACCTTCCTAAGATACCTTTAGTCTAAAGAATTATGTTCCTGTGGCAACTCTAAATGTGGAAACAACTTCAAGATAGTTCCTCTGCATTTACATTACACCAACAGAGTGGTAGTCCCATCGGGGACAGAGCATGTGACTGGACAAAGTACCTACATACTGTATAACAGACAAACACGCAGTCATACAACCAGCCTCTTGACTATCAACAATGTTGCACAAGCACAGATTCTAATCTGGCTGCGTGCACCCATTGAGACTGGCTGCTGCTCATTAATTCACTATATGGTTTTATCCTTTTCCTTTTTCATTAGAAGATATAGTTTAAAATGTGCAACCCTCAACAGTCCTTTTGTATGGCCTATCCTCTGTATTTCCAAGGAGATATTGACAAAGAATATCTGAAATGATTTTCCAAACCAGGCTAGCAGATCACACAGCATCAATGAGATGACACCAGAAAAATCATGTTAAAGAAACAAACCTAGTAGAGGAACAGCATTTTCAGCCTTAAATATTAGCCGTTTGTCACTTTTTATTCTGGATGATTGTGTCAGCTTTTTAGAGAGGTTTTACAGTTTTTAGAAAATGATTCACAGATGCCATCAGCAGAACTCAGCTACCATGCACAAATTCCATGCAAAATGTCAATTTCAAGACTTCCTCATGTTTTTGTTACTGAGCACCTTTTAATTAAAACAGGGTATTTTTATGTTGGCTCACACATGCACACCAGCCAACATCTTGCGGTAGTAGCAGATTTGGAGGTGCGGTCAATGTGGGCAAATGCAAGACACGCATCAGTAGGTGTGTCCCTCATTCCCCAATAAGCCAGCAGCAGGTGCTGACATTGTGCATAGTTAATGTGGCCACAAGGTCTAAGAAAAGATCTGCTGCAATGAGAGTGAAACTCTCATGCAGCAGGACCACAACACCCCTCCCGACGTGCAAGCAACATGGCGGCAGTGACTGCCACAGCCTGTCATAATGCTGATGGGGGAGCCCACTCCCCATCGACATAATGTCCCCCCTTCCATTTCTGCTGTATGTCAAGGGGGTGCCCAATCCCCCTCAGCATCATGCCCCCCCAAAAAAGTATTTTTTTGCCAACAGGGGCCCAATCCCAGTCGGTTTCAGTTCCCCCCTTCCCAGTTCAATTTGTCGTCGGGGGAGCCCACTCCCCATCGGCATAATGTCCCTCCCCCATTTGTTGTGTGCCAAGGGGATGCCCAATCCCCCTCGGTTCTCCCGCCCCCACTGGTATTTGCCAATGGGGGTGCCCAATCCCCCATCAGCTATGGCCCCCCACAAGAAAACAACCCAGGTGGCATGCTGGGAGCCCACCCCAGTGTGCCAAATTATCCTGTTAAAAAAAAAATCCCGAAATTTTATTTATTTATTTATTTTACTTTTACCTGTAAAACAGAAAACAGTTCCTCGCGGTCTCCCTGCCTCTCCCCCAACTTCGCCCACCCTCTGTGCACCCTGCCTCCCCACACCCCCCCTCACCCCATACTTACCTCCGGAGCCCGGCGCAATGATCCTCGGTGGACCAGGAACATGTCTGCACTCTTCAAAGCCGACCGCCAACTGAAGAAATGCCGGTAAGCTGTATAATGGCATAAATAGTTTTTTTTCAACTTTGGTGCATATTTCAAGCATTTTGGGGAATTTTGACACCAAGTTTTCAACATGGGGTTATTGGGACCCCTTCTCATGAATTCAGGCACTGTCATGGCATTATTCAGTCCCAAAAGGTGATTTCACGGTCACTGTGTGGAATCACCTTTCGGGACCAATTAACAAAATGACAGTGCCACTGTTCATGGGGGGGGGGGCTCTCAAAAAGCCTATGTTGCAAATTTAGTGGAAAAAATAAAAAAAATGGCTGTTTTATGAGTGTGTGTTGCACAGTTTCCATGCACGCTCGTAACTTCGTGAATTTGTAATATTTTCACTCCAAATTTTAAAAAGTGGCATTTTTCCACACCTCCTTATGAACAGCACAGCTGTCATTTTACATATCCTGGCTGAAATGTGGTTTTGCATGTCCGGCGCAGAATAGTGCGGTGCTGTGCAAAATCAGTTTCGGGACAGTTTGAGAAAATGATGGTGACACTGTTCATGAGCAGAGGCCTAAAATGCCTATGTTGAAAATTTGCCGATGAAATTCCATAAAATGACTGTGTTACAAGTGTGCATTGCACAGTTTCCACGTACCCTTGTAACTTCACAGATTTGCAATAATTTCATGCCAGATTTTCAACACTGGCATTTTTGCATACCTCCTTATGAACAGTACATCTGTCATTTTTCATATCCTGCCCTAAATGTGTTTTTGCATCTGTGGCATACAATGGCGTGGTCACTGTGGGAAATCAACGTTTGGGACAAATTAACAAAATTACAGTGAAACTGTTCATGAGGGGAGGTCCCAAAATGCCTATGTTAAAAATGTGGTTAGAAAAATCCTCAAAATAATTGGTTTACGGATGTGTGTTGCACAGTTTCTATGCATGCTCAAGACTTCAATTTTTCATATTTTCACTCCAGATTTTCAACATTGCCATATTTTTACATTTCCTCATGAACAATACAGTTGTCATTTTCCACATACCACCCAAAATGTGTTTTTGCCCCTGTGTCACCATATGGCATAGCCGCTGTGCAAAACCACCTTTCAGCTAACAAACTGATAGTGCCGCTTTTCATGAGGTGGGCTTACAAAAAGCCCATGTTGAAAATTTGGAGTGAAAATACCAACACACGCCTATGGTGTTAGGGTTTCCAACTGTAGCACCCCACCCTGTAGAGACTGACAGGTGTCAGGGGTGTGACTTGGGATCATTGGCTATAATGCTTATGCCATTCTACTCCCGCTCTGTAGCCAGTGGTAGGCATTGTGGTGTGCCTTGGAGTGTTTGTCCACAAAGTTCACCCCATTCTCCTGTACTGCACCCACCTCAGTGTACTTCCTTATGGAAAGGGGTAAGTATAATGCCCAAAGACCCCAAAGCACACCACAACACTTGTCAGTGTCTACAGGGTAGGGTGAGGTAAAACGGCATGAGCGTTATAGCTGATGATCCAAAGGCACACCCCAATGCCTGTCAGTCTCTAGAGGGTGGGGATGGGGTTGGCATCACTTCAGTACTTCAATGCCATTCCTATTATGCATCTCTAACTCCTGCACTACCAATGCCAATGCCAGCGAGACAACATTCGGCACTGACAAATGCTTGTTTTCTTTTGACGTCCTCTGTCCACTTGCTTATTCCTACACTGAACTCATAATCCTCTGTTTGTAACAACACAGCTTCCTGCCATGGAAATTATTTTTATGTCATAAACAAAGGTTTATGACTTCAGAGACCAGAAAAAGCAACAGAAAAGATGACATCTAAGGTACAAATAACCTGTTTTTTTTTTCTTGAAGAATGAAATGTATAAAAATGTGAATATTTTTGGAATTTTTTGAGAGCTGAGTCTTTTTCATGCCAGCAGCAATTTCTCTGCAGAGACTTGGAAAATCTTTTTAAGGTAAAGTAAACAAATTAAATGAAGGAAACAACAGCCATTGTGCCTTCTGACATGCACTACCAATCATGTTCCTGCTACTTGTTTTCCAGGAGATGGAGTTAGCAGTCATGATATTTGGAATTAGATGCTGACCTACTGACGGAAGCACTAAAATACCTTTAGTTCACCTACAGATATTTCTGTTGGGTCAAAAACCTTCCTCATAAGCAATCTGAGTGGAAAAAGAAAACATTCAAGTCATAGTTATGGCAGTCTTCAAAAGAAATACAACAGGGCATTAGAAAAATCATGGAGTGGAAGTAATTCAAACTTTCCTGTGTATAGCAACAATCATTCTTATGCTCTCAAAGAAAGTGGTTGAAAAAGTCATTTAGATAAATCTTTGGAGCACTGTAGCATTACTCCATATCCTTTCTGAATGGACTGTTTTGTTCTTTTTTCCATATTCTTTCTGCCTGAAATATTTTTGCCTGAATCCAGTATGCTCTTGTTATTGAATACATAACCCACCTCAGCTCAGCTGTGAGTGGCAAGGATAAGCACTCTCCTTCAAGACTAGCGTAAGTTCCAGCTGATCAATCAATCAGTTTACTGGTGAGAAAACTGAGAGTAAAATCACTCTTTTACAATGTCAACTTTATACTACACACAGGACATGTAGAATAAGTTACCATTCACCAGGGGTGTTATTTAAAGGTCCAACACAAACTGCCCCCCTCCGTGCAAATATATTATCTTCATTATGTGGACACTTTACAGTGGCCTGTTGAGCAAGTGACTATTTTCTAAAGATTTTTGCCATTGGCACAGAATGGAAGGAATTCTGGGCCCCTGAAGTTGTTATCAAGTTATTGAGAAGGGCTACTTTTGTATTCTTTACTTGATCTTCATTTCTTCCTTTCCACAATAAGTATCCTGACCAATTAGATTCTTTATTCTTTATGTAGCAATGCTTTTTACTGGTAAAGGTATGGGGTGGGACAGCTGCAAGATTTTTCACAGTATTGGTCAGTACTACAGTGCTTCTACAGGATCTATGCAGAAATGGGTATCTTTTTGTTGGTGCAGAAAGGGCTCAGTGCTCAAAAAAGATAACTCTAGCTGGCCAGTTGACACAGCAGTAGCGCTACCACTTGTGGTGTTGGAGAGCCAAGTTTGGAAATAAGCTCAAGTCACAGGGTGCTGGTCAGGGGGAAGGAGGATCATGTGTCCCAGTGGATGTTATCCTCCTCCTGGGAGGTAGGGAAGCTGGCTCCAATGCAGCACTGCCACCTAGGTGACCACAGGAAGCAGTGCACATGGATTGGCTCACAGGGTGGAGGAAGCTGGCTGGTGATGCACTACACACTTGTGTGCATAGCTGGGGCAACCTAGCACATGAGCAGCCCAAAGGGGTCTGGAAAGTATTGTAAATCTCTGACCAGCAGCAGGGTGAAGGTCCAGCCTCTCACAAGCCCCACACCGATGGTGTTGCCCTCCTTGAGGCTTGGATCCTGGTTCACAGGAAGAGTTGGTAAGCCCTGCCCACACCCACTGTTTGAGAAAGACATGGTGAATCTGGAGTAGAGGTAAGTCCATGAGAAGACGGAGACAGGCCTGAGGAAGCTGGAACACAAGGGGCATGGCTGGTGTACAGGGACATAAAAAGAACAACAAAAACCATTGTAGTGTTAGGAACAAAAAGTAATTCCTATCACTATCCCTCCATAATTCATAATTTTCTCTTGTACTTACTGGTTGTTCATTTTGTACTGTTGGCTAATGGTCTGGGTGATTCCTGAAAGCAGACACTCCTTTACCCTCTGGATCAGTGAAGTTACTGAAAATCAAGAGAATATAATTAAGCATTTTGTTCTCCGGTAAAGATGACAAGTGTCTGTGCCAAAATGGACCCCACTGAAAATGAGATGCTGCATCTCAGCTGGGCTATCCTAAGAAAGTAAAATGCAAAATTTCAAGCAAACATTTATAAAGTTTATTGTTCATATATTCTGGTTTCTCTCGATTGAAACATATGAAGCAAGTCTTTACGTGTTCTTTCCAAGTGAAAGGTATTTTCTACCAATACAAAATGTTCCTGGATTGACCGTTCTTTTATCTTGTGAGTGTTTGATCCAATTGTAAGAGCATTATTGTATTTTTTGAAAAGTCTGGAGCATTTATTAAGATTTTGAAATGAATAGCGAAAAATGTGATCTTTCCCAGTGCCCTATTTAAAGGTAAAACATACAGATAATTAAATTCTCCATTGTTACAGCAATTATTCAACTGTCAAGCTCTTCGGAAGCTGAGTATACCAGATAATGATCTTTCAAACCTGCCAACCTCCATTGCTAGTTTAGTAAATCTCAAGGAACTTGACATCAGTAAAAATGGTAAGGACCTAAACTCTACTATTCTGTATTTCTTTCTTTCTGACTGTAAGAGTTCTTTATTATTCCAGCCAAAGTTTTCCAAAAATTAACTATTTTATAATACTGCCGAAAAAAGTGCTAACAGATGAGACCTCTGATATAATTTGCCAATCTAATCTAATTTTACTTAAATCACAAATCCAAACTTTTACTGAAGTAGTCAGACAGTTGAAAAACACTGAGAAAATGTAGTAAACCTCTGTAACATATTTACAAATATCATACTGTGTGCAGTGGAATAACAACATTTATAAAATGGTTGCCAAAAATCCTGTAATCTGCTAGGTAGAGAACTACTGACCAGTCCTACATAAACCACAGTGCTTCTTTCGGCAGCCAAACCAAACTACCATATTAAATTCCTGACTTTACACTAGAGCCATGAAATCGTACACATTTTTTTGTCTGTCAGCAACCCAACAAAGTTAGAAAGACGTGTTTATGACTGCATTACCATAGCAATGGTTTTTGTAACTTCAGTGAGCCACCGACTGAAAAAAGTTAAAACAAATCGGTGGCTCCACTGTACGTTACTGCTCAGCTTGTCCCATTTTATAAGTGCAATAATATACTTAAAGAGTTAATGTGTATAACCACTACTGAGCTACAAACAGCCTGCATGCATTATTGCACTGCTCACAATACATATCTTTTTATACTACAGTAGGTTTACATGTATTTTAATGAAAAAATGCTGAGCTTAGATATATACAGTACACAGATAGACAGACAGACATATATTGCATATTGACTTGAAGGGCAGATATGATATTCTGCATAATAACCTTAAAGAATGGCTTTTAAATATATTTTCCAGTAATTATTGTTAAAATACATCTATTCAACAAAAATTGCTTAACTATTGTAACGTGTTTTCACATTTTAGAAGTCAGCTGCTGTTTTTTAGTAGTTGTATAAAGAGATGTTCCTCTGTTTTAAAGCTCAGTTGACATAATTGCTTCAAATTGCTTGACCACCTGACCATTTTCTTGTTTGCCTAACTAGCTCCTTGAGATCCTTGTGGCAGCTGCAAGGACCCATGGGAGTTAGTCAGGCACAAAAATCACTGTATAACAAAATATGCACCAAGCAGTGCAATGTTCCTAATCACTCATGATAAATGCATTGTGTATTGCAGAAGAGTGAAGACACCCATCAGTTAGTTCAGTAGGTAGTGGAGGGGTTTTGTGTTTTTTTAATTTTATTGTTTTTTAACAAGAAAATGCTCCATTGAGCAGTGCTCAGTTGCAAGGAGGTCCTGGTAAGGACATGCAAATAATTTATAAGTCAATAGCATTACATAATAAATTAATTACAAAGCTGAATATAGAGTTTACAAACAACAGGTGCACTAGAATGTGCAAGGATGATGCACAGCAGAGACAAGTAAAAGTAAATAATTGAAATAGCATGAATAAAAAAATAAGCTAAGGAATACAGAAAACAGAATACAATAAAGGCAAAAAAAAGTCATCCCCCAATGTGGGGGAGGCTTGGGGTAGTAGGGTACTACTGGGCTAGGGGGAAGAGGTTATAGATTTTGATGGTGGAAGGATCACTGAGATATTAACATATGCTTTATGGGGGAGTGCATAGATCAGATATAATATACACTATCTATATACAGAGCAGGTAAAGAATTGTATTGAGTACTAAAGAGGTTGGTGGAAGGGGGTTAAAGATTATAATCTGGGGGCTCAGGATAAACCAGATAGTATTATATACCCTAGGTACTGTATAAGGGCAGGATGGGGTGGTGTGTGCCACATGGGTTGTGGGAAAAGAAATTTTTTTGGAGTAGAGGGCAGGATAAACCAAAGACATTCTTTAAATAAATAACCAAAGGCATTCTTTAAAAAACTGTATGGAAAGAGCATACTGGTTAAATTGGACATTGCCAGCCCCTTAGGCTTCAAAATGTCTCTAGCTTTAAAAAAAACACATTATGGTTGCTCACATTCTTTAAAATTGCTGTTGGAGCTGATCAGTTTGATTTTGATTCTGTTTTCTTTTTAAAAGTGAAAAACAGGCAGACCGCCATTCAGGTATTACCACACAAAAATGTATTTGTTTTAGTCCTTGATCAGTTCCCACTGCATCTTTACTAGACTTGTGAACACCCTTAACACAGTCTAGACACTCATGATGCCATGGGAGGAAGGGAGGCTATTGCATCATGAGTGCCTGCACTGTGTGAGGGTGTTCCTACTGTTCAAGAAGTATGCAATACGAGTAGATCAAGGATTTTAAACAAAACTTGGTTGGGCACAACTATACCATTAACATGTATTGCAGTTTAACTAAGAAAGCAAACAAATTAAACAACCAGCAACATCAAAACATTTAAGAGAAGGGTAGCAATCATAAAATGTGGGTTTACAGTTAGAAATAATATGATGCTAAAAGGGTTAACAGTATCCCTTTAAATCCAACAGCTATATTGTTGGAAGGAACAACTAGCTGTTCTCAGTCCCTGTGGGAATATACAGTACAGTAGTTGTCAGCTGTAAACTTTAAAGATCTTAAGAGAAACATAAATACTGTTTCTACATGTTTAACATATTTAGAAATGAGGGCATTTATAAAGTTTATCGAACACCTGGGTATCTTGTTGTTTATCTGTCTTTTAAATAATCTTATTTATTTTTTCCTTATTTACTGCTCCTTAATGCTGCATTTTTTCTGCCCAAGATTAATGTTTTTAATCAGGACCCAGTACAGCCCAGCAAGCAAGCAAACATTCTGCCTTGACAAATGCTTGTTTAATTACTTATGAGTTCTGGAACCAAAGGATATCAGTTGAGGAGAAGCCTAAAGTGATGTTTTGCATGTGACATGTCAACTCAACTGTTATCATCAGGTTCTAAAAGTGATAAGAAATTACTAAATTAATACTGGGTGGAAGAAAGGAGCATTAACAATGTATCCTGTACGTATAAGAGGTGGCTGTGAAAGTCAGGAAGAAAAGGATAGCATTCCGGATGTATAAGGAAACACAGAAGGAGCAGGACAGAGAGCTGTACCAGTTAAGGCAGAAGGAAGCAGGGAGGGAAGTCAGAATAGCAAAGGCTCAAACTGAGGAAAAGATAGCCATCTCGGTTAAGAAGGAGGATAAAACCTTTTATAGGTACATCAGCGAGCATAGAAAGACAAAGGGAGGGATAGTGAGGCTGAATAGAATGAACGGTAGGTGGGCAGAGGGGGACAGTGAAAAAGCAGGGATACTGAATGAATATTTCTGCTCAGTATTCACAAAAGAGGAGGGGGAAGTGCCTAATCCAATTAACAGAAGCACTCTTGATAGGGGGGTCGATCCCAGTCCTTTCACAGAAGAAAGGGTTCTGCAAGAACTCCTAAAACTGAAGGTGGATAAAGCAATGGGGTCCGATGGAATTCACCCAGAATTCTAAAAGAATTAAGGGGAACTAGTGAAACCACTGGCTACTATTTTAATAAATCATGGGAGGATGGCGTGGTACCGAGGACTGGAGGAAGGTGGATGTGATTCCCTCACAAAAGTGGGACCAAGACAGAGGCAGGAAACTACAGATCTGTCAGTTTGACCTCTGTGGTAGGGAAAGTGATGGAGTCACTTCTGAAGGAAAGAATAGTTGAGTACCTAGAGGCCAGTGGGGCACAAGACCCAAGGCAGCACGGGTTCACAGCGGGAAGGTCATGTCAGATGAATCTAATAGATTTCTTTGACTGGGTGACCAAAGTAGTACACCAGGGAGGGGCTGTGGACATGGTCTACCTAGACTTTAGCAAGGCATTTGACACAGTCCCAAACAAAAGTTTCATAAAAAATTAGCCAGCCTGGGAGTGGATCCCAGGGTGTTAGCCTGGGTAAAACATTGGCTGGACAACAGGCACAGAAGGTAATAGTAAACGGAGTCCACTCTGAAGAAAGGGGAGTTACTAGTGGGGTACTGCAGGGTTCAGTACTGGGTCAAGTCCTTTTTAATGTCTTTATAAGTGACATTGCAGAGCGACTAGAAGGAAAAGTATGCCTCTTTGCAGATGACACAAAGATCTGCAACAGGGTTGATACACAAGGAGGTGTGGAAAGGATGAGAAGGGACTTGGCAAGGTTGGAGGAATAGTCAGAAGTATGGCAGCTAGGATCCAATGCAAAGAAGTGCAAAATAATGCACTTGGGAAACAAGAACCCAGGGTAAGAATACACAATGAGGGGAGGTAGTAACAACAACAAAAAAGGAAAGGGACCTGGGGGTAATCATATCAGATGACCTTAAGGTTAGCAAGCAATGTGAGAAGGCAGTAGGGAGGGCTGGGGGTATACTGGGATGCATAGGGAGAGGCATCAGCAGCAGAAAACAGGAAGTTGTTATCCCTCTGTACAGACAGTTGGTGAGACCCCATCTGGAGTACTGCGTCCAGTTCTGGAGACCCCATCTCCACAACGACATAGACAGGATAGAGGCAGTCCAGAGGAGGGCAACTAAAATAGTGCAGGGTCTGCAAGAGAAGCCTTATGAGGAGAGAGTAAAGGAGCTTAATATGTATACCCTTGAGGAAAGAAGGAAGAGGGAGGGACATGATAAAAACTTTTAAATACCTCAGTGGAATCAACAAAGTCCAAGAGGGTAGCATCTTTCAGAAAAAGAGACATGCAAGAACAAGGAGACCCAATTTAAAGATAGAGGGGTGGGGTTCAGGGGCAATGTGATGAAGTATTATTTCACAGAGAGGGTAGTGGATGCATGGAACTGCCTTCCTGAGGAGGTTGTGGGGTCTAAAACTGTGGGAGAATTCAAGAATGCATGGGACAGACATAAGGCAATTCTTGTGGGGGGTAGGAAGAAATAGGCTGTTAGTTAACTAGGATCTGCGGCCTATCCTGTAGGTAGGGAAATAGGCAGACTAGATGGGCCAAGTTGTCCTTATCTGCCGTAAAAGTCTGTGTTTCTATGTTTCTATCCTAAGCAAGGAGAAATAAGTCTATTTCAAAACAAAAACATGAAACAACACAGTCATGGCTAAGGTCTTGTTAGTCAAGCTGTGGCCTTCATTAATCTCCAACTAACCATCACAATGTATTAAATAGTAATGAAAATAGACTTCCATTCATTTCAATGGGTCACACCCCCACAGTCTCCCTTGCTGCGTGTCATAACGTGCCTGAGTGCGGGGATGTGTATGTGTATAGGGAAATGGAAGGGATTGACTCATCACCTTGTCAGGGCCAAATTAGGATCCTTTCCAACTAAATACAGGCTACAAATAAATTTTTTAAAATGCCAAAAAAGGACTATTGCCGACATAAGGTACCATATTCTGTAAGCGGTACCTGAACATTGGAAAATTACTGTAAAGACTTGAGATTCACATTCACACCATTTCTTACAAACCTAGTGTGGTGCATTAATAGTGTATAATTACTGGTGACCCTAGTTATCAACCGGATTACCAGTAGTGTCAAATGCCATAACAACTCAAAATCCAGTTATTACGGCATTTGATGCTGTAATAACCTGAAATCTGGTTATTACAGCATTCTTGAAATGACTTTCGCTTTCCTCCATAGTAGTGTGACCGAGCGCGGTGTTTACTGCTGTAAACAGTATGCTAGAAAATGTATAGAAACAGCAATATTTAGTGTAACAATCACCTCAGTTGTATTGGTAAAGATAATTTTTCTTAGTTTCCTGTAAAAGAAGCCACCGAGTTTAGAGCGAGGAGAGTGAGTGACTTGGCAGCTTCAGAAGACTCAACACAAGCCTAGGCGCTCTACACATGGTGGCTTCTTTTACAGGAAATTAAGAAAAGTGATCGGTCAAGCTTCAGTGAGGGACCCTCCAGCTCACTCGCCCTCAGCTCCATGGTCTACACTCAAAGACCATGTACCAGCAATTATAAAAAATAAAGTGTAAGCAAGTGGGTGTTGAAGAATTTATTTTACACACCCTCGGTGCGTGATGACCCCATAAACCTCTCGAGCTTGACTCTCGAGTCTTATGGGTCATCACACACCTTGGGTGTATAAAAATATCCATAACACACACTTGCCTATCCATTATTCTCTATGTATCATACCTTAAAGAAGAACAATCAGCACAAGGGGCCCCACGCCCAAGTTAGAGGCTGGTTCCAATGTGTACTTTGTGTGCAAAAACATTTTGTTTTATTTACTGTTTAGTGTAGTATAGTAGATTGCATCCAACTAATTTTGCTTACTTCTAGGCTGACATCCTCCATCACTACAAATTCCAGAATCCCCCTGCAGCTGACATCAAAGTAGGATTGCAGCAGTGGGAGATTCAATAGCCTACAGTGCATGTTACAGCTTTCTAAGCTCCAATCACATTTTTTTTTTTTTGCAGTTCTGCTTTTCTCTGGGGGCTAAGTAAAGTCCTCTGTGGTTATACTTAGCCCTGCGAGGACAGCCAGACCAGCAAACAAAAAGATCAGAGCTTACAGTATATAAACTCACTCAAGGACTGCAAGTTATTGAATCTCCCACTGCTGCAGCCCTGCTCTGATGTCAGCTGCAGGGGATCCTGGGAACTGTAGTTACAGAAGATATCAGCCTAGAAGTAAGCAAAATGAGTCTGATACAATCTACTATACTACACAAAACAATAAGTAAAACACAGTGTTTCTGTGAACAAAGTAAACATTGGGATCAGCCACACTTGGTTGGGGGGCCCTTGCTGTTGACGGTCCCCCTTTAATATATCATAAAGAAATACTGTTAAAAAAAAGACTTGGCAAGCCATAATGCAATGCATGGAGTTTATTTATTGACTCATATGTTTGTCCAGGGAATGCACTCTGAGCTGGAAAACATCTTGTTTCTAGTAGCAGCCTGGGGGATGGGTACATGACATTGTGCAGAAAAACAAAACCAACAATTAGAAAATGGGCTTTTTATTTCCTGGGCTCTAATTAGCTGATACCCATGCCAGGAGGGTACATTAACTTTCAATAGACATCCAGGAAATAAAAAGTACCGCCCTGGTATGCCCCACTGCCAAACTGGTATCCTTGTTCCAGTTTTGATTTTAAACACAGCAGCCGCCATTTTTTCCCCACTCGCTTTCCAAGAGAAAAGAGCAAGTCAGTCCCATCACATACACACAGGACTCATTTCTTGTTAAAGTTCTTTTCTTTTTTTTTTTTGGTTTGTTTTCTGTTTTTTTTTAAACAGTACCTTCCTGTCTCAACAGTCCTCTCTACACTGCTGTCGACTGAGAAGTCCCACCTTCAGACACCACACTGCAGTCCACCACAAGTAATGTCCCTTTTTGAAATGAGTGCTGTTAAATATGTCGTTGGGCAAAGAGGCAGCAATTCAGCATTTCTGTGAAACATGCTGATTTCTGGCAGCGCAACTCTTGGACAGCCATTTGCACTTTCTCACCCCCCCCCACCCGGTTAGCTGCCCCTTCACTGTCAAGTCCGCAGTGTGTCTCCATCTGTGGGAGTTGAACTGAATAAAGTACTGCTGGTTTCCTATGGTTATAACCACATGAGAGTAATCAGCTGCCTAAAATTAAGCTGCTTCTGTGTGTGTGCGGGGTTGGGGAGAATTAAAAAGAAATTATCTGTTCTTCAGCTTGTGGTGGGGGGAAGGATCAGTAGAAGAAAATGGCTGTGTGTGTGTGTTGGGGGTAGCAGGAGATAAAACAGCACACAAAAAGAGGGAATACTTTATCAAAAACAGTTTCCTTTTTCTAATCATGCTGTTCATTTTTAAAGTGATTACTCTATTATTTTAATACTTAATTAATATTTACAAAAATACCCATTTTCTCAGAGTAATAACACCCTCCAGGGTGGGCAGTATGGGCTGTACCAGACCTTCCAGAGGCTATAAGGCCCATTACCTGCAGCACTGGACCTCATCACGCCCATGGGCAGTGCAGTATAGCCCAATACTGCCCACCCTGTTAGGTATTTTTGCTTATTTATAAAACATAGGTTGGAAATAGAGCATTCTGATTGGCTGACAACATTCTAAAAGGGTTACATTAATGGCTGCAAACCTTCATTTTTTTTAAATTTGCACTTTTTTCCACCTACGGCTGCTGGTGCATCTGCCTAGTCATGGACCCTTGCGCCCCCACTTCCATATTTGTCTCCACTCCTCTGACACCCCTGGTTTACCTCACAGGATGGGGTTGTGGCAACGGGCCATAGTGCCGCAATCCTGGGACTGGATCGGGGAGCCGGCCTGGAAGCTAACTGAAGCCAAGAGTAGGCTTCATTCATGATGGCAGTAAGCATTATTTTCTAGTTTTACCCCTAGGGGTGGGGATGTGCAATAATGTCCTGCATTCACCCCACCCATCCTAGCTCCAGGCACTGATCACCTGAGGTTCTCCTGGCCTCTTCCAGGAGTCCCTCGAGCACCAGGCACTCATCCCACCCTCCCCCCTGGAGAAGGAGAGCAGTCCATGGGATGCTCAATCCTTCTCCCCCGGCCAGCCCTCCAGTTCCCCAAGTCCATTTTAGAACCAGAGTCGCCGGCATCACAAGCGGAATTCCAACTGCTGTGCCGGGAGGGGGGGTGGCTGGCTACAAACCTTCATGAACAATAAAAGAATTAGAATTTGAATTATTAACATTCAGTTAAAAAAAATTAAAATGTTACTTCAGTAATAGTATTAAGGCACACCAGGGGTTGGGTTACCATTATTAATCTAACCTTAGTGGCATAAGACACTTGACTACACCTGGTGTGTCATGACCCCCTAGGGTTAGATTAATGGATGGTAACTAAACCACTGGTCATGTCTTAATGCTTAATTAAATCATACACTGCAACAGCATTATCAAAAGTAATACGTAATAGATGTATAAGAATTTGAATAGCATAAAAAGTACCCTAAACAATGTTATACTATTCTTAGCAACAGGAATTAGATTTAGGCCCTGTATACACTGAGCAAAGATTCAAAAGTGTTTAAAAATTGTTTTTGAATCAGGTTCCTAGCATGATTGTCAGAGCATCTGCTCTGTGCTCTGACACCATGCTTACCTGATCGAGGTCCCAAGAATGACTGTGGCACCAGTGCAAAGCATTGTAGGTGCCACAAAGCATGATGGGATACTCATGATTGGATGTGATAATGGGTTGCAGAAAAAAGCACATAGCTTAAATTGGGAGCTCATTGGTAGCTCATCCATATATGATAAGTATTCTTCTTAAATCCTTCAGACTAATAAAAGACTTTTCTTTTAGGTTGGGTTGTCTTAGCCTTTGTTACAGCATGGATTGCATCCATGCATCTGTTAACATGGGTTAAGGCAACCCTGTTTGTCTAAAACTGTGCTCAGGCCTTGCTCTGAGCAGGGTTTGAGCATGGTTTTAGAACATGGACTGTAGCACAGTTTTTAATGTGCTGCAGTCTGGGCACAGAGTTAAAACGTTTTAAGAGGCGCACGTGTACAGGGCCTTATAATCAAAGGTGTGAACATGGAATTCAAGTCTTTAAAGTTTGACTTTAAAGAGCAGGTTTTTAGTTATGCAAGCTGTCTCCCCCTTAAGTTGTTTGATAGCTTACCCCTTGGTTTAAAGATGTTTTTGTGAGCCGTCATTTTTTTATCAGTAAATGTCCAGAATAAATGCTGATAAAATGCTGATAAAAATTGCCCCCATGACAGGCAGCCAAAATGTCTGTACTTCCTTAGTTGTAGGTATGCCCCCACACTGGCATGGTTTGTGAGGTCAGTACTGGAGTAGCATGGGGGTGCACTCCATAAGCTATAATGGGGCCAGTTTTGATGCATTTTTTTAAATATTTTTATGTGCCGGTTTTGAGAAAAGAAGGCCACCGCTCAACTAACAAGAACCTTGCTGGGTACCCATATCCCTCCTCCCCCTCCCACCCAGCTTGAGCCCCATTGTAAACATTAAACTCCCATCAACCGTCATCCCCTTCTACTGTGTCCCTGGCTCCCTTGCTGCTCCCTTTCCACACAACTGATCCCCTGTTAAGAAAAAAAGCACTGCCTCTATTCAACTGTGCCTTGCTTCCTGCACACCTTGAACCCCTTCCACTCACTTCCTTCACTGATCACTGTTTAATTATGATTACCACATTGTAACATTAGAATAGAGATGAAAAGCTCAGTATTGAAAACAGACCCTTTCATTACCCTTATAATGGTGCAATGTAGTAATTGCAATGATGATAGTGAGTTGCCAAGGCAGTGAGTAGAGGGCAGAGTTGGTTGCTGCCCTTGGAAAGGGGGTTGCAGTGTGCAACTGAGGAGAGATACCTTTGAACAGAAATGAGTAATTGGCACTTTTGGAGGATCAGAGATAGGTGGGTGGGGCAACAGAGAGAGGGAGGGAGCTGGGTGCTGGAGAGTGCTTAGCATAGGGCAGGGCAAGGGAAGGGTTGCCACTAGATACCAGGAAGTGTACTGTAGAGCATCAGACAGGATAGGGAGGCAGGTGCCACTGGGCATTGTTGAGTACTTATCCTGGAACAGGTAGAGGAATGAGTGTCGCTTAGCACAAGGTAGTGAGCATGAAAGTGTGTCGTAGACAAATAGTGGAGTGCTTAGCACATGATTGGGGGGGCATTGTAGGACACCAGGGGGTGTATGGTGCAGGTTGGGTGAGGGAATTGGGTGCTGTTAGACACCAGGGAGTGCTGCACAAAATGTACTGACAAACACTACCATCAAAACAAATTAATGTGCATCTGTTTTTAAACATCATTTGCAAAAAGGATGGGAATTAATTGTCAAATAACTACCTTAAGGTAAAAGTTAAGAGTCACTACACAAAGGCACAGAAAAAGAGAATCACAATGTTAGGGTAAAAATTCTTTTGAATCTTGGTGATTGTGTGATGTTGTTCCTTAGACTTGAAGAATTACTCAAAGCAGTGTTTGTGTTACCCTAACTTTATCGCTGTCATTGAAGGCAAGAAAAGTTCCTTACATATCAGCACATCCCATAGTTATGCTTTGAGAGAAGATGCTGAAGTTATGGGCTTAAGCAATCATTTAAACCCTATGAACCCCACACCACAAATCATCAAGTTACCGGAGAATTTGTATCCTAAAGTTGCATTTGCCTCCTGTTGCTGCTTTTTGCTGAATGCTTAACTGTCGCATATGTAGTTTTTTGCAGTTGAGGGATGCCTGAACCTGCAAATTGTCATATGAAGAAACAGTTATACAATATAAACTCAGGCGCTTGAGAGCATTGCCAAAAGAACTGAAAGCTGCCAGTAATTTACAATTTTAAAGCATTTTAATAAAGTTTCATCACTTCCTAACTCTGCAGACAAACTTACTGACTCAAATTCCCCCACTTCCAAAATGTTCTAACATGACTGCTGACATTAGGACTGGGACGACTTCTATGGACCAAAAAAGCTCCGCTATGTTACTGTATCCTTATGGTACAGTGCAGTTAATATTATAGCCTGTCACCCTGTACCTGTCCTGTGCTTAGAAAAAGCTATAATCAGCTTGTATATTAGAATCTAAGGGCAGGATTTTTAAAAGTATCCTGCTGAGATGTGACAGGCCTTTGCTGCATCCTGGCAAATTTTGCCCAAAAGTTAAGCCATCTCAGAGGTTTTATAATGCTCAGGTGCAGTTGCCGCAGTTTGCACCACTTCAGATGCTGCTTGTGTCAAGAAATTTACACGTGTCACTTTTTTGTTGCAAATTGTCACTAATCCCAGCAATTGTCATAAATCCATCTGGCTCTTTGAAAATAAGGTGAGGGGAGTTTTCCTGCATCTGGGAGGACAAAGGCACCACTCAAAATTGGGAGTTGCACTTGTGTCAGCTACTCTGAAAATTGTTTTGCTATCTTGTGTGCCTAAGAAGGGCAAAGCTTAAAGACTGCACTTTATTGGTTATAAAAATGTAATTTATTTTATTTATTTCAAAAGTTTTATCATGAAAGACATACTGAGCTGGTATTAGCTTGTTTCCAGATGCATCTTGTGGGGGGGGAAGGAAAGAGTTGGGAACATAGCAGATGCAAAGTACACTGAACAAAAAATACAATAATATGAAAATAAATAGAACAAAGAAAGCGAAATACAGGAAAATACTTCCAAGTAATAAAATTGCATTCCAATAAAACTGCAGAAATAAGAGTAAAAGAACAATAAGCAGTAAGCAACAATGCAGTAATATGAGGGGTAGAGGTAGTGACTGTCAGTTGGGGGAGAAGGAATGTACTAGTCATTGCAGGTTGGAGCAGGGGACTGATGTCCACCCCAAAATCAGGAGCAACTGCAGGAGTGAGAATAGAAATCTCAGTGGAGGGATTTGAGGGCATGAAGGGAAGGAGCAGAATAAACTGAAGAGGGTAGAGAGCCCCATCATTAAGGGAAGTGAAAAGAGAAGGCAGCCTGAGCAGCAGTGAATTTCACTGGGGAGAGATCGAGAAAGTGAAAGCAAGCACTGCAAATGTGGTAAGAGATAGATGGGGGAAGAAAGTAGAGAAGCAAGACATGAGGGCAGGTAGCTCAACCAAAAATTAGAGATAAAGGAGGCACAGTGGGTAACAGACTGGGCATCGGGGGGGGAAGGAGGTGTACAAAGACTAGAGGAGAGAAGGGAGGTGGCAGCCCTTGATCTGGTGCTGACAAACAAGGGGCATGACCAGGATATATCAGTCAAGGAGCTCTTGGATGGTAGTGACCATCGCACAGTGTGGTTCTAGTTGGGCATGGGCAGGGGAAACGCCCCCACTAAGACTACAAGCCTAGATTTTAAGAAGGTAGACTTCAGGAAGATGGGTGAGTTGCTAAGGAGTTAGCTGGCAAGCACCTGAGTGGATATGGGTGTGGACTAAGGGGGTCCATCATCAAGGATGGAATAATGGTTGCCACAGAGGTGTGCATTAGGCTCAAGGGAAAGAACTCTAGGGCCAAGGTACCCAGCTGGTTTAGTACTGAGGTTGCCCAGGAAGAGGTTAGCTTACAAGAAATTCAGGAGGACCAAGAGAGAGGAAGACAAGGAGAATTACCTGAAGCTAGATGAGGGAATTAAGAAGGGGGAAAAGGCTTTTTTTCACTCTATTAGCAAGAAAAAGGACAAGAAAGATGGGACTATCATACTAAGAAAGGGGGTGGGTAGGTGGAGAAGAATGTGGGCAAAGCAGAGGTACTGAATGCATACTTCTGTTCCGGCTTCACTGAGGGGAGAAAGATGGACCTGTGCCATTAGGGGAAGAAGAGGAACAGGGGGGTGGGGCACGGATGAAGTAACAGAGGTAGGTAGGTAGGGTGAGGACAGGGCTGCTAGCAATGAAGGTGGACAAATCCCCAGGCACAGACAGCATACACCCAAGGATGCAGAGGGAGCTGGTGGAGGAGCTTGCAGATCCACTGATTGGCCTGTTCAATAGTTCACTGGAGTCAGGCATGGTACTGCAGGACTGGAGAATGGCACATGTAGTGCCTATCCATAAGAGTTGTCCCAAGGATGACCAAGAGAATTACAGACCAGTATATCTGACCTCAATTGTGTGCAACTCATGGAGTCCATTCTTAAGGAAAAGTTGGTAGAGTACATAACATAGAAACATAGAATTTGATGGCAGATAAGGACCGCTTGGCCCACCTAGTCTGTCCATTTCCCTACTTAATGGATAAGCTGCAGTTCCTAGTTAACCAACAGCCTACTTCCTCCTACCCACCACTAGAATTGCCTTATGTCTATCCCATGCGTTCTTGAATTCCCCCACTGTTTTTGACTCTACAACCTCCTCAGGAAGGCTGTTCCATGAATCCACAACCCTCTCTGTGAATAAATACTTCCTCACATTACCTCTGAGCTGTCCCCTCTCTATCTTCAAATTGTGCCCCTTGTTTTTGTAAGATGCTACCCTCTTGGACCTTGTTGATTCTCTTGATTCTCTTGAGGTATTTGAAAGTTTCTATCACACCCCCTCTCTCTCCTTTCCTCAAGGCTATATATCTTTAGTTCCTTTAGTCTTTCTTCATATGTCTTCTGATGCAGACCCTGTATCATTTTGGTTTCCCTCCTCTGGACAGCCTCCACCCTGTCTATGTCTTTGTGGAGATGGGGTCTCCAGAACTGTACACAGTACTCCAGATGTGGTCTTACCAACTTTCTGTACAGAGGGCCAACAACTTCCTGTTTTCTAGTGGTGATGCCTCTCCCTCTGCATCCCAGTATCCCCCCAGCCCTCCTTACTGCCTTCTCACATTCCTGGCCCACCTTTAGGTCATCTGATATGACTACCCCCAGGTTCCTTTCCATTTTTGTTGTTGTCAGTATCTCACCCTCCATTGTGTACTTTTCCCCTGGGTTTTTGTTTCCCAGGTACATTACTTTGCACTTCTTTGCACTGAATCTAAGTTGCCGTACATTTAACCATCCCTCCAACCCTGACAAGTCCCTTTTCATCCTTTCCACCCCACCTTGTGTATCAATCCTGTTGCAGATCTTTGTGTCATCTGCAAAGAGCCATACTTTCCCTTCCAGACCCTCTGCAAAGTCACTTATAAAGACATTAAAAAGGACTGGCTCCAGTACTGAACCCTGTGGTAACCCACTAGTAACCCTTCTTTCTTTACTGTGGACTCCATTTACTATTACCCACTGTGTCCCATTGTCCAACCAGTGTTTTACCCAGGCTACCACCCTGGGACCCACTCCCAGGCTGGCTAATATGTTTATTAATCTTTTGTGTGGGACTGTGTCAAATGTCTTGCTAATGTCTAGGTAGGCCATGTCCACAGCCCCTCCCTGGTCTACTGCTTTGGTCACCCAGTCAAAGAAATCAATTAGATTTGTCTGACATGACCTTCCCACTGTGAATCCATGCTGCCTTGGGTCCTGTGCCCCACTGGCCTCTAGGTACTCAACAATTCTTTCCTTCAGAAGTGATTCCATCATTTTCCCTACCACTGAGGTCAAACTGACAGGTCTGTAGTTTCCTGCCTCTGTCTTGCTCCCACTCTTGTGAAGGGAATCACATCCGCTCTCCTCTAATCCTCAGGTACCATACCATACCATCCTCCCATGATTTATTAAAAAGGGTAGTCAGTACTGTTACTAGTTCTTTCCTTAGTTCTTTTAAAATTCTGGGGTGAATCCCATCAGGCCCCATTGCTTTATCCACCTTCAGTTTTAAGAGTTCTTTCAGAAACCTTTCTTCTGTGAAAGGACTAATATCAACCTCCCTATCCAGAGTGCTTCTATTGACCGGATTAGGTATTTCCCACTGCTTTTCCATTGTGGATACTGAGCAGAAGTATTCATTCAGTATCCCTGCTTTTTCACTGTCTCTTTCTGCCCAACCACCTTCCTCTTTGTTCAGCCTCAGTATCCCTGCCTTAGTCTTTCTTTGCTCCCTAATGTACCTATAAAAGGTTTTATCCCCCTTCTTAACTGAGTTGGCTATCTTTTCCTCAGTTTGGGTCTTTGCTATTCTGACTGCCTTACCCGCTTCCTTCTGCTTTAACTGGTACAGTTCTCTGTCCTGCTCCTTCTGTGTTTCTTTAAACTTCCGGAATGCTATCTTTTTCTCCCTTACCTTCCCCGCCACTTCTTATAAAAACCATAGTGTTTTTTTTCTTTCATTTTGATTTGCTTATTTGCTTCACACAAAGGCTTGTTGCCTTTGTGATGGCGGTTTTGATGTTTCCCCATTGTTGCTGCACCCCACCTTCTTGCCTGTTTGCTAGTGCTTTTCTGAGGCGCTCTCCCATTTTGACAAAATCAGCCCTCCTGAAGTCCAGTACCTTCACTTTTGTGTGGCTTGACTCTACAGCTAAGTTTATCATGAACCACACTGTTTGATGGTCGCTTGTTCCCAGATGGCTACTCACTTCAAGATCAGAGATTCTCTGTCCATCCCATTTGAGAGTACCAGGTCTAAGATTGCTCTCTCCCGAGTGGGTTCCAAAACTAGCTGTCTGAGGCATGCCCCCTGTAGGGCATTGAGAATGGCCCTGCTCTTGGATGTGGCTGCAGCAAAGGTGCTCCAGTCAACATCTGGCATATTCAGGTCCCCCATCAGCAATATCTCCCCTTTCTCTGTCATTCCAAGGATGCCTTCTGTCATTTCCTTGTCCATTTCCTCCCCCTGAAACAGGGGTCTGTATACAACCCCTGTGCGGATTGTGGAGCCATTTACAATCTCCAGGATGACCCACAGTGCCTCCTCTCCTCCCTGTTTACCCTTTAGTTCTGTTGCTTTGATCTCTTCCCATACATAGGGAGCTACTCCTCCTCCTCCTCTTCTTCCCTCCCTGTCCCTCCTGTAGATTGTGTACCCTGGTATATTGACATCCCAGTCATGGTTCTCTGTGTAGCATGTTTCTGTGACTGCCACAATATCCAGACATCCCTCTTTTATCAAGGCCACCCTTTCAGGGAACTTTTTACCTAGACTATGGGCATTGGTACTCACTACCCTCCATTTTTTATGGCTTTATTTCTTTTTGCCCCATCTCTGTCCCTACTGCCTTTGTCTTTTTTCTCCATTTACCCCTGCCCTTCTCCCTATCAACTTTTCTATCTTGGTGTTTACCTCACTAATTACCCTGATTTTTGGGGTGGGCTAGGATTTCCCTTCTCCTCTTCAGTGCCTCCCCCTTGGCTAGTTTAAATGCTTGCCATTGAAGCATTTAAACCTATCACCTAGGATAAAGGTTCCCCTCACAGATAGATGCAGACCATCGCACCTGTATAGGCCTGCATCCCTCCAGGTGGAGCCCCAGTCCCCAATGAAGCTAAATCCCTGAGCTCTGCACCAGCTTTTCAACCAGTCATTGAATCCCATGGTGCAGAGTACCCTAGCCTCATCCATGCCATAGACAGGTAGCACTTCCAAGAAAGTTTCCGTGTGTGCTACTTGTCTAAGGCCCCTCCCTAACTCCACAAACTCCTGTTGCACTGCTCTGATCACATTCTCAGCCAGGTCATTCATCCCAAGGTGGATAATGTAATGACATCCAGCTCCCTCCCCCTTGCCACTGCTTCCACGATCCTGAGGATTCATATCCTGTCCCTTCAAGCCTTGGTGCTGGGCAGGCACCTTACCTCCCTTTCCCCTTCCTCCTTCCCCCAATTCTACCTTCCTAACAATTGAGTCCTCCACCAGGAGTTGTTTCCTTCCCCTGTGGAGTCCTGAGCCACCCTCCTGTGGGTCTCCATTGTGGAAGTTCCCAGCATCCTCTTTGGTCTCCACTGCAGGTGCCTCCATAGAGGAACCATGCTTCGCTAGAGTGGTGAATGAATTGTGAAGAGGCACAACAGGAGGGATGCACCTCTGTTCCACCACCCTCACCTTCCCTGAGCCCACCGAGGTCCAACCACTCCTCTTTCTTGGCAACCTCTGAGGTAGTGGCGGTGGCCTGGGTGGTCAGAGGAGCATGGTCTCCATGATGATAATCAGCATGGGTTTATGGGAGGGAAGTCATTTCAAATGAATCTGCTTGACTTCTTTGACTGGGTCACTAAAAAAGTGGACAGGGTGAAGCGGTGCACATCCTTTATCTGGCCTTCTTGCATAGAAATGCAAAGTTGTGCACACTGGAGCCAAGAATCCTAGGACAGAAATCGTGTATCTGCATCAGAGGAGGAGAAAGATCTGTGAGTGATGATTGCTAGTGAGTTGAAGCATTCCATGCAGTGTAGGACGGCAGCAGCAAAGGCAAATAAAATGTTGGGCTGCATTGCCAGAGGGATCAGCAGCAGGTAAGAGGAGGTAGTACTACCCTTGTACAGGTCATTAGTGAGGCTGCATCTGGAGTACAATGTACAGTACTGGTGGCAATACCTTAAAAAGGATATCAACCTGCTGGAGACAGTCCAAAGAAGGGTAATGAAGATGATCGTGGGCAAGCAGGGTAGAACATATGAGGAGAGGTTGGAGGCCGGAACATGTGCTCGTTGGAGGAGAGGAAAGAGGGAGGGGACATGATTGGGACCTTCATGTATTTGAGGAGAATAAATGTGGTGGATAAGGAGGGTCTCTTTAAGCTAAGTGGAAACTAAACACAAGGGGACACAGTCTTAAACTGGAGGGGGAGGTTCAGGAGGGAGGCTCAGAGACACTTCTTCATGGAGATGGTGGTGATGAGTTGGAATGTGCTTCCGGAAGAAGTGGTTTCGTTGAAGACAGTGGGCACCTTCAGGGGAGGCTGGGATAGAGTTAGGGAAAGTAAGAGTCAAGGGAGGGGGCAGACAGAGGGTAAGGGTGGATTGGGGAGGGGGGCAGGATCAGTAGCTTAAGCCGAGGACCCTGCAATACGAGCAGACTAAATAGACCAAATGTTCTTTTTCTGCTTCTTTGTATGTTCATATGTTTGTTTTAGTATGCAGGGGTTTGTTGAGAGTAAATCAACAGAAGGACTGAAAATAGTAGGTTCATTGTGGCTAAGGTGAATTTGGGAGCAGCACTGTGAACAATGTCCCCATAGTTGTGAATGGGAAGATTCATCTCAGTGAAGATCACTCTATGGGCAAGAAGCAAGATGCTCCTCTTATTCCTGTAAAGTGCACCAACTTTGAGGTGGAACTTCTTGTTGACTGCATCCACATGAACTGAGAAATCAAGGTGGTGGCCCAGCTAGACCCCAAGGAATTTGAAGGAGGAGACATCTTCAATCAGTGCACAATCTAGAGTATAGAAGGAAGGGAGAGGAGTGACTCTAGCAAGCCTCTGCCTGGTACCAAAAGACATAGAGACCATTTTATGGTATAGAGGGAAAGCTGCTTTTTACAAAAGCAGTGCTGGATGTTGTTTAAGTCCAGTTGGAGTTGTACCATGAGGTCAGGGGCAGAAGAGCCAGAGGTAAAGAGTACCATATCAGCTGCATGCATGTGAATGGACACAGAGGAGCTGGCAGTGGGAAGGCCATTTAGAAAAATGGAGAAAAGAACTGGGCTAAGGATAGACCCTTAGGGGATGCCTGACCACACTGGGAGTGAAGGGGAGAGGAAGTCTCCAGTACAGACAGATTGTGATCTTCACAAAAGGGGTATGTGCCATGATTAGCAACACCAACACAGCAACCTACATACCTGTTGACAAAATTGACAGTTTGCCGACAGGTCGCTGTATTGGTGCACCTGACACAGGGGCACATGGTCTCCTGATCCTGCATCCCCTTCCCGAATCAACTCTGACTCGGAGTTGATAATCTATAGTACGGGGCATGGGGGGAAAGCCCCCCACATGGGAGGTCTGGGGGCAAAGCCCCTGATGAAAACATGGATTGGGAGACAATTGGGATTTATGTCGACCACAACTTGCGGTTGTCATAAATCCTGTCACTGTGATGCCGGTCGACAAAAGTGTTGCCGAACCGGCATCAAAGAGCCCACTCAAGGTATAAGCAGAACCAATCAACTGATGAGACAGAGTCCATCTGCCTTAAGCTTGACCAGGAGAAAGGGGTGGGCAACAGTGTTAAAAGCTTTGGCTAATTCAACAAGGATGGCAGAGGTGACTAGGCCCTGATCCATGGCATATAGGAAAGTATCTGTGAGCCAGAGGAGGAAGGTGGAGGTGGAGTTGGACTTTCTGAAGCCAGACTGAAAGGGAGTGAAGAAGAATGTTGAGGCAAGAAAAAGGGAGACTTGTGTGAGAACAAGGTGTTTCTGGAGTTTAACTAGATTGAGAAGTAGAGAGACAGGACAGTAGTTACCAGAGGAAGATAGGAAGGGAAATGACAGTTGCGTACTTCCAAGCATTAGAGACTGCAAAGAAAGAGAAGGAGAGGCAGAGGAGGTAGGCTATAAGGAAGGCAATGACATGAGCAGAGAGATGCTGTAGTTGGGGGTCAAGACCATCAGGGCTCCCAGCCTTGTGGGAGTTTAGAGCCAAGAGGACCTTACGAGCAGCTGCAGGGGGTGCTGGGACAGTTAAATGGGAGTAGGGGCAGTAAAGAAGATAAAGCAGGAGAGTGAGAGGGTAGAGAAGAAGAGTGAGTGGGAGGGGAGGAAGAGGAGGAGAGGAGGGAACAGGTACAGGAGGTGAAAAAAGAATTGAAAGAGGAGGTAACAGTAGCAGGGTCAGAGATAGCTGTGTCACCCACCTTGAGAACATGGAGAGGGGACTGGGTCAGAGGGGAGAAGAGAGCATGGATTACCTTCCAGAACTCAGAGGGGTAATTAAGGTTGTTCCAGAGTGTGGGTGTGGACTGTTCGGATTTCACAAACCTAGTAGATCTAGTACAGGCATTATGAAGGGTCTGATAATTTGTAAGGTTAGATGGGGAGCCAGAGGACTTGTAGGTCTTCCAGGTAAGGTCACGTGCACAGTGACAAGCCAACAACTCTGCTGAGATCCATAGGATGTGAGATCCTTGGACTCTGCTTCTTCTAAAGGGGACATGATGATCCAACAGACATAAATTTGGAGGAGAAGAATTTGAGGGCATTGTCAATATTGCCAGTTGTAGGACTAGAGGAACAGTTGGTGACTACCAACTCAGCATGGAGGTGGGACAAGTCCAGTGACCAAAAGGACCATATCTGGATGAACTTGACAAATGCTTTGGTATGATGACTCTTACATATGCAGTAGACCATATGGTGGTCACTGAGGGCATCAGGGAGGGTACCAGCACGCACAATATGATGGTGATGGGAGAAGAGGTTCCAGTGTAAGAGGGTGTGATTTAGAGATTTGAAATTATAACACGTGTCAGGAATAAGTTGTTTTAGTAGGCAAAATTGAACGTTAAGGCAAAATTTATATGTAGGGTGTGGGAGAGCCAATTTAGGTAGAAATTATTTAGTATGAGTAACTCATCAGAGGAGGCATGAGAGGAGATGGTGGTGAGTAGCTCAGTTACAGAAGGTGGGGACGTACCAGGATAAAAGTAGATACTGCCTATTAATATGGGGACAGACAAGGGGAGGATGAGTTTTAGAATAGGCATCTCATAAGTCAAGGGGGCAGAGAGTACTGGATGTTTGGGAAGGTATGCCCCATGTAAGGTGACACCAACACAGCAAACTACAACCCTGTCGGCAAAATCAACACTTTGCTAACAGGTCGCTGTGTTGGTGTGCTCGAGACAGGGGCACAATGTCTCCCAGTCCTACACCCTCACCCCGAATCAACTCCAACTGTAGTTGATAATCCTAAAGACAGGGCACAGGAACAGAGCCCCCCACATGTGGGGTTCATGGGGCAAAGCCTCACAATAAAAAATGGACCAGGAGACCAACAGGAATCATGTAAACCACAACTTGTGGTTTACATGATTCCTGTCGGCAAGATGCCGGTCGACAAAAGGGTTGTCGAACCAGCATCTTAGAGCCATTTGGGAAGAGGTAGATGGCTACTCCACCACCCACTCTTAGTACAATCCTCACAAAAAATGGTGAAACTGGGGATGGTAACTGAGGAATCAGGAATCATGGGGAGAGCCAAGGTTCCGAGATCACCTATGCATCAGGTTTAAGGTTAAACGGAAGTGGCTGCAACACCTTAATCTGAGGGACAAGGCTGCATATGTTAACATGGGCCACTCTCAAAACCTTGGGGAGAGAGGATGACAGGGCTGGGCTTGAGCTCAATATCAGCTGTAACTATAAGCAACAAAGGGACAAGGAGCTTGTGAGATCATATGAGATGCTTATAGGAAGAGAAGTGAAATGGAAAGAAGGAGCAATGGACGTTAGAGAGGTAGGAGGGTCAGAGGGACCAGAAGACTTCGAGGTGAAGCCAAAGAGATGAGAGCAGACTACAACTAGAATGCCAGGGAGGGTGGGGTAAGGCAGTAAGGCTAGAAGAGGGAATGATGGGTGAGGGTGCAGAAGAGAAATGGGCAGGGAAAAATTTGAATAGATGGAAGGTGAAGGAAGGTGAAGGTAATCAAAAAGGGAAAGAGAGAAAATGTTAGGAGTAGTACGGTGGAAAAGAAAGAAAGCAGAACTCACCCTGCAGTTTACACTAAATTAGTATGGGGAGACAAGCTTCACTCTAATGGAGTGGAAGCTAAATAAGAGGAACTAAGTTCTTATCCAGAGGAAGGACACCTAAAAAAAGTGGAGGCTTAATTGTGGAAATTTAGAATTGAAGGGAAAGAGTTAGCTTCACCCCACTAAGGAGGTTGGTAGTATATACCCAAAAAGGGACAATATGGGTTACTCCCAGATACAGAGAGGGTCAGAATTAAAGAGCAGCTGACACCTTCAGGAGAACTTTAACAAAACATAATATTTAGATACAGTTCAGCTTGTATTTCACAGTAGTTCTGTATTCCTCCTCTTCATTATTTGTTACTTGAGGTAATTTGCACGAAAATAGGATCTTTGCTCCTGAACAGTTCATCTATTCCTATTGTTTTCTCCCTACTTGAGGTCATGATCCTACTGGGTCAGTTCCTCGCATGCTCTGCCATGCGCGTCAAAACCGCACAACAGTAGCAGCGTGGTTGAGAAGAGCTAGAGGGTGCGAAACCACGAAAGGATGTCTGCCCGGTAGTGCACCATCTTACTGTTCCCTGGCAGAGGATAAGACCTCTGCTGGGAGGAAGAGCTGGCAAGCAGTTGCCATGGCTTGACGGGATGAGCCACAATCATCAAGGGAGGCAGTGCATCTGTGGACCGGGTTTCGATTCGCAGTCCTAGACAAATGATATTTTTATTTTTGCATTTTGTGTGATTTTAGTGATACCCAGAGTAGGTTATCTGTGCTTGGGGGTTGGGATCTCTGAGGAGGGCAGGGTGAGCCCCCCACAAGACATACAGTAATGAAGTTAACAATATACTGCACTGTATTGGCTGCATGGTATGTTGTTACGCTGTAATGTCTTGTGACATTATGACCCCAGGCTGGTCATAATGCACTGTTTGTGCCATCACAGTTTCTCTTATGGCAACAGACTGTGATGTCACAACAGAGGATTATTACTTGAAATAGGGAGTAAGCTACAGAGGCAGATGAAATCTAAGGGACCTCTGTGGGATAAAGATCATATATTCATGCAAATTCACACAGTAATATATAATTGAAAGAGAAATATATAGAATATATATGTAATGCAAACTGAATTGTACCTGAATATTATGTTTTTCAAAGTTTTCCTTGAGGCATCAGTGGCTCTTTAAGAATTAGATGGGAGACTATAGACTACACCCTGGCAGGGAGAAGATAATATAAAAACAAAAAGAAGAAATTATGGGATCACCTAGAAAGGGTGGAGTAGAGAATTCAAATTTAGAACATGAAAAAAATGATTGGCTATACCCTGGAATATTGGGAACTAGAATACAAACAACAGGGAAATTAGGGCTTCAGCCTGATAGGAAGAAGGCCAGAGTAGGAATTTAGAAGGGAGGGATATATGCTATGCCCTGTTAGGGAAGAAGCTAAAATTAAACTAAAATGGGGGGAAGGGTTTACTCAGATAGAAAGCAACAACGACAGCTCCTTAATTAGTAATTACATGAGGAACAGTCACAGTAAAACAATTCAGACAAATTAGGCAGTAATAATAAATGCAGGTAGCAAGTAGTGAAGCCAAATTTAAACTCTAATAACCTTGTAACTGTTGCAGGAAGTTCAGGACAGCAGAATTGTTAAGCAGATGAATATGCAGTTGGATAAACAAAAGCCTAGGTAAACAACAGTTTTAGTAATTATGGGCAAGTAAAAAAAGCGTTGAATAGCAACAAACAATTTAGAGTCTCTGAGGCAGAGTAATTACAAGGAGAACCAACAGAGAACTTAATGAAGACTGGAGTGGATGTACACTTAATGGTCAGAGTGGTTAGCCGATGGCTGACTCCACAGCTGATGCCCACAGTGTAACACCCTTGTGTTCTGGCCCTTTGACTGAGGACTGCAACAGAGGACCACTGGAGCAAGAACAATAAATGCCAGTAGGAGACCATGCCCCCTCTGATTCCTGCTCTCAACTGGAGCTGACACATAGACCACAGCAGCAGTGGTCGAGGAATTTGACAGCAGGGAGAGGCAGGCAAAGTAAACACAAGTCCAGCAACGCAATCAATGCAAAGGCCTGACTGGCCCTGCTAAACAACTCCTCCCAATTGAAGCAAGCTCAGCAGAGAACACAGCCGATCATTACCGCTGTTTGAAAAGTGCTTACTGAGGAGAATATGCCCCCTTTGACTCCTGCTTCTGTCTGGAGCTAACACATAGACCACAGCAACATAGGTCGAGGAGTCTGACAGCAGAGAGAGACAGGCGAAGTAAACACAAGTCCAGCAAAACAATCAATGCAAGGGCCTGACTAGCTCTGTTAAACAATACCTCCTGAAAATTTAACTGAAGTTCTCCAAAACCTAATCTCTCTAATCTCCCGGGCTATGCTCTGAAGAGTGTGGCACAGCCTCATGTGAAAGAGAGTTGTGGAGATCCAGTCAGAGCTGATTATAGCATAAGAAAATGTACCTATGCTGCATCACTAGCTGGGGTGGTACCCATGAGCACAACCCACACCCCAACTCCCCCAGAGGTCCACTGCCCCCGGGGGCTGCATGTGGTGAGAATGGGGAGGGTTGGCAGGGGCAGTCACAAAACAAGTCATCCAAACTCACCAAATCCCAACTGCAAATCATTTTGCACCACTGGAGGAGGCACAAGTACCTGACTGATACTGGGAAATCTGAGCTGGTTGGGAAGGATGAACAGGATGACTTGATGGCACCCAGAGAAGAGAACAGGAAGAAGGCAGCAATGAGTATCCTAGTAGTAGAGGACTCTATGATTAAAGAAGTGGAAAAGGTGTGGAGGAGAGGGGCAAAGGAGAGGGGGTGGTCAGATGCCTTCCTGGAGTATCACCCATTCAGGATATGACTAGGACAGGGAGGATGATACAGGATGGGAAGGGGGAGCTTGGGGTGCTGGTACACATACAGTATGTAACAATTATCTGACAAACCAGCTGACTGAGACAGTGTAGCATAACTTTCAAAGATTGGGGGGCCAATTGAAGACACACTAAGTTTCTCTTGCCTTTCCTGAGGTCTTTTCTGTGTGGGGGGTAGGGGGCATGGGAAGGATAAGGTAAGGAAGGAGGAGGAGGAGAGGCATTTAAAGGGACACTGTCAACCCTTTTTGCAACACATTATGTCTAGTTGAAAACCCACCTTTTATGATTGCTTACCGTCTCTAAAATTCATAGATGTTGCCGGTTGTTTTATCTGCTTCTTTTCTTAGTAGAACTGAAATGCATGGTAATGGTGTATTTATACCCTACCTTGTTTTGCTTCACATCCTTGATCTACTCTTACTGCATACTTCCTGAACATTACAAACACCCCCAAACAGTGTGGCCACTCATGTTGCATTTGATTCCTGTACTCCCACTGCATCATGATGGCTAAACTGTGTGGCGGTGTTCCCAAGTCCAAAAAAGATGCAGTGGGAGTTGATCAAGGAATGGAAACAAGCATGTTTTTGTGTGGTAACACCAGTATGGTTGGCAGTCTGATTTTCATTTGAAAAAAATGGAATCAGAATACAACAACCAGCTACATCCGCAGTCTCTACAGAATGTAAGCAATTATAAAATATGTCTTTTAAACTAGGGACAATTTGAGGCCAAAGGGGTTAACAGTGTCCCTTTAATGGGCGGTTGAAGGGATGGTGTCAAGAGGAGGAGGAGTACCATTTTATGGGAGATTGCCGGGGCTTATGGGGCAGGAAGCTATTCAAGGATGATGGCCTTCACCTAACATAAGAGGGGACCAGTGTGCTTGGTCAAAAGTTTGATGTCTATGTAGGTTGGCATTTTAACTAAGAGGGAGTAGACTGAGGCTGGGGTGACCAAAAAGAGCAGAAAGCAAACGGTGAACCTAGCCAGGACTGCCTCAAAAATGGAGTCTAGGAGCAGTGGGAATGAAAGTAGCAAAGCAGGGGTCCATAATAAGTTAAGTAAGGGTGACAGGGGAGGGAGGCTCATACAGCCAGCAAAGAGTAGGAAAACCAGGGCATTAAGGAAGAAGAGAAAGGATAAAGGAAGACGAGCTTACAAGAGACGGCATGATATAGGCACATGCTGGAGGGCAGTCTTTCTAAATTCCAGCAGCCTAGGCAAAAAAAATGTGTGAGCTCCTAGCAATGGTGGCTGAAATAGAATTTGACCCTGTAGCCATTACAGAAAGATGTGCCACTAGGAATAAAGACTATGCCCAGGCAGCACCAGGGTATACCATATATAGGAGAGACAGGGATAAGGGTAAGGAGGTGGAGTAGCCTTCTAAGCGAAAAAGGCTTAGAATTGGTAGATAATGGGTCCTTCGGGGAGGAAATGGGGAGTAGAGATGTGTGAAGTTGCCAAAATTCGCTCCATAAAAAAATCTGCGAATTTTGGCAGATTCGTGGCACTGCGGACTGCAATTTGTTTTGTTATTCACCAGGTGGATAGGTCCAAATATGGCTAGCACTTGACCAGTTCACTGGTGAATAACAAGGCAAATTTAGTGTTGAAAAACATTACCCCTCTCAAACACCAACCCCCACTGGCATCTTTCTCTGACCCCTACCATGGCAAACATCACACCCGCTGCTGTGGTTATAAAAGAAAAGGTAATCCCTTCATCCCTTTCCCCCACCTACATACCAAATACAATCCCCCCACCTCCCCCACCAGTCCCACTGTTTCTTTATCATCCCAGTCCCCACCCAACCCCCATCTGGTCCCCATACCCTCCTCCCCACCCACCAGCACCCACAAAACATTAACCTGCAAATAAAGAAAACATTCCCCATTGAAGAGTGTCTGCTCTGTTTAGTGCCAAGTCCTGACTCTTGTCTCATAATAATGACTTTAATGAATGAATGGTGATGTGTTAGCTACTAGTAAAACCTGACTGAATTAAAATTTAACCAATCAGGTAGTACTAGCAGCAAAAATATTAGCATTCATTCATTTGTGCCATCTTACAAAATGGGACTGGAAGTCAGCATCACACAGAGTAGACACTCTGTACCAGGGTTCATTTTCTTTATTTACAGTTAACATTTTGTGGGTGCTGATGGGGAGGGAAGGGTGAGGGGGACCAGGGGGGTGTGGGGGACTGGAAGTAAAAATTAAAGACAGTTGGACTAAGGAGGGGGGATGGGGAGTGTATTTAGCACACAGGTAGGGGGCAGGAATTACCTTTTCTTCTACAACCGAGATGCAGCAGCATGATGATCGCCTGGGCAAGGGGGATGAGAGTGCCAGCAGGGGGTTATTTTGATCAATTTTTATGTCCTTAGGTGGGAAGAGGATGGTTTCACAGCACAGTTGGTGGGGGGAGGTTTGTTAAGTTTTGTTAAAAAACAATCTGCTGGCAAAGCTGGCCAGTTTAGTCATGGAATTCATGAATTTTTCGTGAATGCGAATAATGTGGATTCACACCAACTTCAATGGTAAATTAAAAGTGCACAACACCACTAATGAGGCGACAGAATTGCTGAGTCTACAGTTCATGACAGCATCAGGAAAGAGGTTGCACATAATCTATAGATTGCCAGGGCAGGGAGATGAAGGGAAAAGGGAACTAGGGGCAGAAACTAAGAAGGGGGCAGCAAAGGGGGAGGTAGTGTTTGCAGGTGATCTTAATCCACTAGACATAGATTAGGATATTCTTGCAGCTAAGAGCACCAGAAGTCAGGCTATGCTTGATATATTGCAGGACTGCCTGCTGGTGCAGTTGGACAAGGATCCTACAAGATAGGCTGTCATTCTCATTGTGGTATTCACCAACTCGGAAATGGTAAGTGGAGTGTGGGTTGGGGAACCACTGGGGTCCAGTGACCGTAACACCATATGGTTTGAACTAGCCATGGGTATCAGTATACCCTCATCAAAGGCTGTGATTCTGGACTTCAAACAAGCAGACTTTGATCAGATGAAGGAATTATTCAAGGGCAAGTTAGCTGGAGTGGACAAAAATGGGTGTGGGGTGGAGTGGAGAAAAGATGGGGAGATATTAAAGGGACCATTCTTGAAGCAACTGAACAATGCTTGAAAATGGTTACCAAGGAGAAGAGGCACAAGAGATCAACCTGGTTCTCTAAAAAGGTCATGAAGGCAGTGAGGGCCAAGCAACGGGCCTTCGTTGGCAAAAGGAGAAACGGAGGATGAGGAATGGAGCAAAGGGCCATCCTTGACTCCCTTCAGAGGGCATTTCTCAGGCAGCTGGTTACAGAGCCCACTAGAGATGGGGCAGTGCTGGACCTGGTACTTATGAACAGGGACAGCACTACAGATATCACAGTGGGTAGCCCCCTGAGTACAAGCAATCACCATATGGTGTGGTTTGTCATACAGATTGGGCAGCAGAAAAAAAAACACTAGGATGAGGGCACTGGATTTCAGGAGGGCAGATTTTAAAGAAATGAGGGTCTGTCTCAGTAAATACCTTGAAGGGAAGAATGGCCGGTGGAAGTGGAGGTACAGTGGAAAAGGATCAAGGAGGGAATAACTAAGGCAATGGCAAGCTGTTATTGGAGAGTGACAGGGAGCTCCTGCCACTCTAGAGGACCGATCTTTTCTTAAATCTGTTGCAACAGTTCTTCTATTTCTTAACCTACTTTATCCTTTATGATTTCTAGTCCATAAGGTTGGCCATCTATTTAGTTGTTAAACCAGGTATAGCACACTAAGCTGAAAGCTTTTTTATAGGAGTGACCTGGGAGCACAAGGAGGTTAAGTGACTTGTTCAGGGTCACACAGTATGCAAGTGGAAGCTGTGGGATTCAAACCCAGGTCTGGTCTGCTGGATGTCACCAGATTAGCAGCTGTGAGCACCCCTTCCCCTTTCTTGACTACGCTATAGTGTCCTCTTCAATTTTCCTTTTCCTTCTCAGGTCCTCATACAGGGAGGTTATTGTGGTGACCTCCAAACGTATGTCAAAAAACAGGTTATGTTTATCGTTGTTGGATTTAGTTTGTAATAGCACTATGTCATAAAATACCTTGATGTATATACCTTATGTTTATGAAACCTGTAAATGTTGAAAATACCATGGCACTAGGTGTTTTTGATAATGGTAAAAAGTACTAGGTGACTATTATAAAACTTAAGTTAGCTGTGCTATTTAAAACACATGTAAATTGCTGTAAACTGAACAAGCCTGAAATGTCATGGTGATTTGCATATATCCCATGATGCTTTGTATTATGGAAGTATGTATGAAGTTGTATTTTTTTGAAACTTGATTTGTTGCCAATGCCCTTTGGGGTGACCCTTTTTTCAGTGATTATGCATTGAGGTACTTTGTCTATAGCTTATTTTTTTCTTTTTTTTCCTTTTTGAGCCCCCACTACCCAAGCAAACAAGGCCCACATAGGAATGAAGGGTTTTCACTAAAAATGTTTATATCAGAGATCAGTGTCAGTAGGTGCTGGCTATGTGCAGAGAAAGGAAATACATAGTCTGTTGCAGCAAACTGATGTACTGAAGAAGGAATATGACATTGCTGAAGCTTATTTCCTGTATTTTGAATAAACATCACACAGAGATTGTGTATCGAACCTGAAGTGCAGTGTCTGGTCCATCTGTTATCCTGCAACCCCTCCATAAGGAGGAAGAAAAGGCTACTGTAGTTCTTGAAGGAGGTGGCTAAGGCAGTAAGAGAGAAAAAAACAGCTTTTGGCAGTACACGAAGACCCAGACAAATGGGGACAGGGAGGTTTATTTAAATAAACAAAAGGAGTAAGGATGGAGGGCGAGGGCAGCTAAGGCACAGGAGAGGCTCACCAAGGATATCAAAAAGGGGATAAGATTTTCTTCAGGTACGTGAGTGAAGAGAGGAAAGCAAGTGATGGGATAGTAAGGATCAGGAGAGTAGGGGGATTGTGCAGAAGAAGATCAAGAAAAAAAGAAAATTTTAAACGAGTACTTCTGCTTAGTATTCATGGTGGAGGGGAAAGGGATGGATCAAAATGTTTCAGCAGGCACTGTGGTGACCGGACACAAGTCCATTTTCTGAGAAAGTCCAAAGAGGATTGGAAGCCCTAAAGGAAAACAACATGATGGGGAGAGATGGAATTCACCCAAGGGTGCTAAAATAAATTAGCCACCACTCTGGCAACACTATTCAGCACCTTATTGGTGATAGGGGTAATTTCAGAGGACTGGAGGACACCCAATGCAGTCCCTCTGCACAACAGCAGCATCAGGGAGGAGGTTAACAATCGTAGGCCAGTCAGTCTCACATCAGTGGTGGGAAAATTAATGGAGACCCTGCTGAAGGAGAGGCTGATGCAGTACCTGGAGGCAAATGAGCTGTATGGGTTCACAGTAGGGAAGTCATGTCAAACAAATCTCATAGATTTCTTTGACTGGGTGACTAGAGAGGTGGATCGGGGAAGGCAGTGGATGTGGCTTATTTGGACATCAGTAAGGCCTTTGACACTGTGCCACACAGGAGGATAATAAAGAAACTGGGTTAGGGAGAAGGTGGCAAGCCGGATATTAAACTGGTTAAAGCATAGGAGACAGAGGGTGGTGGTAAGCATATGTCACTCAGCGGATGGGAGCGTGACCAGTGGGGTGCTACATAGATCAATACCGGGTCCTGTCCTCGTCAGTGTCTTCGTAAGTGACATTGCAGAGGGACTGGAGGGGAAGGTGTACCCCTTTGCAGATAACACAAAAATCAGCAACAAGGTGGACACCTAGAAAAGGATGGAGGGAATGCAGAGGAATCTGGGGAAACTAAAGGAGTGGTCTAGGGTCTGGCAGCTGGGTTTCAATGCCAAAAACTGCAAAGTCATGAACCTGGGATAAGGGAACATATGGGCTATGTAAAAGATGGGGGGAGGTACTTACAGTCATTAAGCAAGAGATGAACCTTAGAGTAATCATATCTGATGATCTCAAGGTGGCAGGGTTGTGTGACGAGGCAGTTGGCAAGGCTAGTGGGATGCTGGGGTGCACAGAGAGGGAGTTTCTAGCAGGAGAAGGAAGGTGATGTTGCCATGATATCACTCACTAGTGAAACCTCACCTAGAGTACTGTGTCCAGTTCTGGAGGCCTCACCTCCATAAAGACACAGACAGAGTGGAAGTGACCCAGAGGAGGGATGCCAAAATGGTGTGGGGGTTGCATGAGAAACCATACATGGAGAGGCTGAGGGAGCTTAACATGTACTCCATGGAGGAGAGGAGAGTGAAAGGGACAAGACTGAGATCTATAAGTACCTCACAGCGGTGAACAAAGAGCAGGAGGGGAGTCTCTTTCAGAGGAGAAGGAGCACCAGAACTCAGGGGCATGCAATGAAGCTTGGGGGGGAGTTTAAGAGGATTGTGAGGAAATATTTCTTTACAAAACGGATAGTGGATGCCTGAAACAGCCTGCCAGAGGAGGTGGGGGGCAAATATGGTGGGAGGCTTCCAGCATGCATGGGAATGGCACATGAGCATAATAAGTAGAGGAAAGGGAGGAGAGAGGGACTCCTGAGACTGAATAGGATCTAGGAAGTAGTAATACACAGGGAAATAGGGCAGGCTAGATGGACCTACAGGTCCGTTCCTGTGGACAAATTTGATATTTCTATGTTTCCATGTACTATAAAGATGAAGAAAACCAAGAAGGCATTCAGGGACATGAAAGACACATAGCTGCATGTTGTGGAGGGGGTCAAGTGAGCGGAAAACAGTTCTTCAGGTACATAGGAATAAATGGAAGACAAGAGGGGGAATTGTTAGGCTTACAGAGGGGGGCAAGGAAGTGGAGGAGGACAACCTGAAGGCAGTCATTCTGAATAACTACTACTGCTCATTATTCACAGTGGAGGACAGTGGGCTTCAGCCAGAAACTGGCATAAACTCTGCTGCCAGGAAGTTTGCAGAAAACAGACAGGAGGTAATTACAGAAGAAAGGGTTAGAAAAGGGCTTGCAGCCTTGAAAACAGGCAAGGCTCCAGGGTCAGTTGGGATGTAGGGCTCTTCAATAGCTCACCGCAGTCAAGGGTGGTTCCAAAAGATTGGAGGATAGCAGATGTGTCATTCCATAATGGAGGGGACAGGGAAGAACCTGGAAATTGTCCCCTATAACATGTTTTCAATATCTTCAAGTATCTCACATGTTATTTCATCACTTCGGTTCTGGCATCTGGTGTAAGTCATATGGCGACCTAATACTTGATTTAGTTTCATCTGCTCCCACACCTTGCACTATTTCTTATTATTATGTGAAAATGCAGGAAGCTTTCCTTGCTAGATAAGCTCAATTTTTTTACTGCTGGGATCAGACGCTTCCTTCCTTGCAAGGTTCTCACAATTGGTGTCGCATATGGAAGGATACATATAAATACATTAAGTGGGACAGATATCATTTTATGCAATTTCAGCTTTTGCATAATCTGTTCTATACACCACCCAAACTCTATAAAATGGGTGAACTTGCTTCAGACTTATGCCAGAAAGAACCTGAAACATTATCATGTTTTTTGGTCCTGTGACAGGGTAAAACCTTTTTGGGAAACCATCAAACAATGTCTAGACTCCCTGCTGGGACTTGATCGTGCATTCAAACCAGAAATTTGTCTGTTAGGAGACTTTGCTGAAGGTGTGGTTGGCAACTAAAAGCTCCACATAGTGCTTATTTTGGCTTGTGCCAAAAAGATCACTGATCAGACTATTTCCATTTATACCGAATGATACAGAAAGATCCTATTCGCTTTACAAGTATAAAAAATGATTGCTAGTTTAGCAGATAAATTAACGAGCTATAGCCAGACATAGGAGCCCTTATATGCCTTGTTGATTCTATAACATTGGGTGATGATCTGCTGCCACGTGGTAGGCTATTGCATTGTTATGGTTTAATGCTTATTTTACTGCAGTAGCACACATACAGAATGTTTTCTTTTGTATATCTTTTCCCCTGTTATACCAATTAAATGCATAAACAAATTGTCCTTTCTTTATTATATGAAGTTGTATTACTACTCTCCAGAGCTTGGGGGGTGAGTTGTTTTAATTAATTGGGAAGGAGGGCAGGGGGGATTGGTTGGGATATATAGATGGGTAGCATATAGTGAAACTTGTTATATCCGGTTTAGTTTTTTTTTTATGTTTTATCCGCTGACTACTAATGTTATCTTGTCTTTGTTCCTTCTTATCTTGTTATGGCTTTTTTAATGTATGTTCTTTATTGTTCTTGCCTACTAATTTTAAATAAAGTTTACTTAATTTGAAAAAAAAGAACCTGGAAATTAAATGCCTGTCAGTCTTACCTCTGTTGTAAGTAAAATGATGGAGACACTAGTCAAAGAGGACCTAGTGGACTAGCTGGAGAGAAATTGGCTCCAGGGTAGTAATTATCATGGTTTTATGGCAGGGAGGTATTTTCAGAACAACCTGACAGTATTCTTTGACTGAGTTACAAGGGTAGTGGATAAGGGGCAAGAGATAGATTTATTCTATTTTAGCTTCAGTAAGGCACTTGACTTGGTGTCACACAGAAGGTTGTTGAAGAAATTAGATGATCTGGGAGCAGCAAAGGACCTAGTTAAATGGGAGGGAGGTTGGTTGGAGGGTGAGATAACAGAGGATGGTGGTAAACAGGGTCAAATCAGGGGAAAGGGAGGTCACAACTGGGGTACCACAGCGGTCAGTCCTAGGACCAGTCCTTTTCAACAAGTTCATCAGTGATGTAGGAGAAAAAAATACAGGGCCAGATGTGTCTCTTCTGGCCTGGTGGCACAGAGGGCTGAGGCACTGGACACCACACCTTGCACTATGCTGGCGATCCGGGTTCGGGAACTAGCCTGGGTCATCAGAGGTTGTCCGGGGGGGAGGGAGAGGACTAGAGCTGGCAACCGACAGGCAGCCCTCTACCTCAGGGATAGGGGTAGCAGGTTCCTCTGTGCTTGGCTGCCCTCTGGTGGAGGCCAGAGAAACGGAGCCTCTCCAAGGACCTTTGGCATTAGGCCATTCCGGGGAGGAAGGAGGAGACCCCATTTGGAGCTGTGGTATGCATGTGCAGCTCCACACACATGCGCTACCACTTCTGGGGGTCTCGAGATGCAGGTCCCGGGAGAAAACGAAGGAAAAAGTGGGGTCCACAGAGGATGATACCTCCGGACCAGCTCTGGGGATCTGCCGGGACACGCATGGTGCTACAAGCCTCCTAAAGACCCCCAGTCCGGTAGGTTGGTGGATGATAAGGGCGGACCTGCCACAGGAGGATAAAGATAGATAAAAAAAAGATGCGTCTCTTCACAGATGACACTAAACTCTGTGACAGGGTAGACGGTGAGGAGGAGCTAAAGAGGGTGCAGAGGGAGCTGCAAAGGTTAGAGAGGTAATCCAAGGTCTGGCTGTTGAAATTCAATGCCAAAAAGTGCAAGGCGATGCATATAGGGAACAGGAACCACAGGAAGGAATACTTGATGGGAGGGGTTAAACTGGCCACTACTTCAGAGGAAAGGGACCTGGGGGTCATCATAACCAGCTCCCTAAAACAAATTAGCCAGTGTAGCAAGGCTTACAACAAGGCAACCAGAAGGATGGGTATTGGAAGGGATTTTTTTTTTCACTTTATCTTTTTATTGAAATTTGAGTGTGTAGGAAAGCACACATCTTATACAATAGAAGACTATCCTCCACGTAAGGTATAAAATATCACTTAACAAAACACAGTATTTAGGGTAAACATATTGGAGAAGCCTTACTGTATATACATGTTTTGATAATAAAACACAAACCTAGACAGGATGTAAGTGGAGAGCAGAAGGGTTACAATCAATAGGGTATTATAGGATCAGAAATAAAAACCATGTATGAAATTCATGCCAGGAAAGGCTATGGCAAGGCATTCAGTAAATTGCAAAAAGTGATAAATGTGGTAATATGAACAATGTTCAGTAATGGAGAGGTGAAAATAAGAGAAAAGTGTGCAAGGAAAGAAAGAAGAGAGAAAAAAGCAAGGAAGGAGGGAGGGAGAAAACAGGGAAGAAGGGAAAAAAGAGGAGAAATCTGTGCACAAAAGTTTCGAGAAAACCTAATCTGAAAGCAAAATAAGAAGGAGGGCTAAATATCCCTAAGAATTAGGGTCTAGAAGAACTAGGTTCATGTACTTAAAGTAATCCTGCCAACATCTGTCATATACAATAAGTCGGTTATGAGTAACATGAGATAATCAGTCTAGAGAGGCATACTGAGAGAGGCTTTGAAGAACATCTGAAAGAGAAGACACTACAGTTGATTTCCATTTCATAAGAATCAGACAGTTGACCAGAAGAGAAAGCATGTTTAGCCATCTAAAATGTGCATGTGAGAGGAGAGAGCTATTGGGCATAAGGATGCCTCGAAGGAATAGCTTGGGGTCAAAAGGTAGTTTTTGTCCTGTTACTCTGGAGACAAGTAAACAGACTTTATGCCAGAGCTTATTAATGGGACTGCAAGACCACAAGATATGAAGTAGATCCCCGTTGGCCAAATTGTAGCACCAGCAATTATTATTATTTAATAGGCCCATTCGTTGAAGCACAGAGGGGATTCTATACCAAAAATGTAGGATTTTAGTTTGTATTAAAGAACTACGGGCATCTTTAAAGGTATTATGTGCAATACGCCAACAATTACTCTAGTGTGCATTTGAAATATTGTAGTTAAGAAGAGTACTCCATTTATTTTTGGCCTGTATAAACTGATCAGATAGATTATCAATAGTGTCTTTGTAAATGGAGCTATTTAATTTTACTGATAAATTAGTCCAGTGCGAGATGTGTGGGTTTAGAAGAGTATGCCTATACACTAAACTAGAGAGAGAGTTATAAGCTGCCCGAATTTGTAAAAACTTCTAGAAGTCCTGTTTAGGAAGTTTCCATGTGACCTGCAAGTCTGACAATGATCTAAGAGTGAGTGAATTCTGGTCCAAGATATCTCCGAGAAAGAAAAAACCTTTGTTCTTCCATGTACGACAGAAAATTGGGTGATCTTCTAGAGTGAGCAGTGGATTGCCCCATAAGGGGGCATAAAACCAGGGTGTTGGATTGGACTTCAGGAATTTGTGGGTTAGTTTCCAATAAAGAACAGAGGATGATATAGTCGGGTGAGATTTTAGTTTAGAGGAAATGGGATTAAAAATAAAGGAAGTGGGAACTCCTCCCGGGCACAATGCGGATTCCATTGCAACCCATAGTGGTGAGTGAGAGGAGGGTTTCTGAAACCATTTAATGATTTGGGCCATTCGGAAATCCCAGAGGTAGCCTTTGAACCAGGGGAGTTCGAATCTCCCTTTTTTCCAATGTGATCGAAGTTTGTTGTGGTTAAATCTCGGTGGTTTCCCATCCCAGATAAAGTTACTTATTAATTTATAAATTTTAGCAAAAAAGGAGAATGGTAAGACTAAAGGAATATTGGCAAAGAGGTAAAGAATCTTGGGGGAAATGGACATCTTAATGGCTGCAATTTTCCCCATGAAAGAGAGATTAAGAAGCTTCCCTCTGTCCAGAATTGTTTTGATGTTAACAAATAAGGGGTTAAAGTTAATGTCCCATATCTTCCCTAAGTTACTAGTAATTTTGATTCCTAGATATGTTATACCCTATGGTGATCAGCGGAATCCAAGATGTATGTTCATAAAGGCTTTACAGTGGTCGTTAAGAGGCATAGTTTGTGATTTGCCATAATTCAAAGCAAGACCAGAAATTTTAGTAAAATTATTAAGCAAATCAACCAACAGGGGACCAGCCTCATTCAGGTTTTCCAGTAAGTTTAAGAGGTCATCCGCGTAGGAAAGAGAAACATATCTTGAATTGCTCACAGGTATGCCCATAATGCCAGAAGACTGATGTAAACAAGCAGTCAGGGGTTCCATTGCTAAAATAAACAGGGAAGGTAACAGGGGACAGCCTTGTCTAGTTCCCCTTTCTAGATGAAAGTAAGAGGAAAGGGTGGAAGTAGTAAGTACTTTAGCAACAGGAGAGTTATATAATAGCTTGATCCAGGAGCAAAAGGTATGAGAAAGACTGAAATAAGATAAAACTCGATGAAGGTAGTCTTAGTTTAAGGAAACAAGGGCCTTCTCGAAATCAATAGCTATGGCTGCAGCTGGTGTCTTTGAAGGATTTGGCTTTGGGAGGGATTTTGATAGCAGGAGACAAGAGGTAGTACTACCTCTCTATAGATTACTGGTGAGAACCATCTTGGAGTACTGTGCCCAGTTCTAGAATCCTCAACTGGGAAAGGATAGACTGGAGACAGTGCAGCATAGAGTAACCAAAATGATTCAGGGCCAACAGGGCAGATTCAATGAGGACTGGCTTAGACCACTAAACATGCACTTACTAGAGGCCATAAGGGAGAGGGGGGCTTAACAGAGACCTTCAAGTTCCTGAAAGGAATTAATGAGGTAAAGTGCAAGGGAATTATTTAGCAGGAATGGCAGCTCAAAAACAAACTCTGGCTAGAGCTGATAGGGCTGCATGGGAGGAATTTGGGGTAAAAATATTGAAAATTACCAAAGTTATGTGCCTGTGTTCACAAAATTCAATGAAGGCTCATAACTTTGTTGTTTGTAAATATTTGTACACCACATTTTCAGCATAGCCTTCTTATGACCCTACCTCATGAAAAAGGGCACAGAAAATTTTCAACTCCTGCCTGAAAGGTGATTTCACGCAGGGACAGCAAAATCACCTTTCGGGATATGAAAAAACATTTTGGCCAGGATCTGAAAAATGACAGCTGTCACATTCATAAGGTGTTGTAAAGATATGGCTATGCTGTAAATTTGGGGTAAAAATATTGAAAATTACCAAAGTTACAAGCCTGTGTTCACAAAATTCAATGTAGGCTCATAACTTTGTTGTTTTTTTAATATTTTTGCACCAAATTTTCAACTTAGCCTTTTAATGACCCCACCTCATTATCAAGGGCAAAGAAAATGTTCAACTCCTGCCCAAAAGGTGATTTCCCACAGGGACCACAAAATCACCTTTCAGGACAGATTTGCCTAATATGAGTGCAATTGTTCATGAGATGGGGTCCCAAAAAAGGCACTTTGAAAATTTGGGCCGTAAATATGCAGAAGTGCCCAAGTTATGCCACTAAGTTCAAAACCCTATTGAAATACATTGAAGCGCATACCTGTTTCTTTAATTCACGGTCCAGCTTTGAAGAGTGAAGACATGTCTGCAGTCCAGAAAGGATTACAGTGTTAGACTCCCAATCAGTAAATAAGGGATTTGGGGGGTGGGTGCTGAGTGAGGTCAGGTGGGGGAGTCTAATAGCCATAAAGGCATTGATGGATTTTATTTTACAGATTAAAAAAAAATGAGTGAGGATTCCTGAACTAGGGAGGGCACCCCAGTGTAACTAGTATGTTTTTTTTAAGGGGGGAGTGGGGTGGTGGGTGCTGAGAGGGAGGGTCAGATGGAGGAAATATCTTTAAAACAAACAGGATGCCTAATTCAGGCACTGGGGGATTGGACACCCCCAGTGTCATGCATATGTTTCCTGACACTGGGGGACTGGGCACCCCCAGTGTCACTTGTATTTTTCTGGGGGGGTGAGGGGTGTTGGGTGCTGAGAGGGAAGGTCAGATGGAGGGATATCTATAGTTTAAACCATTTATTTTTGGTGGTCATGGCAGAACACTGTACACTCCACCATAACCAAGATGGCTGCTGCAGTACACTGCGCATGCGCTAGTGGTTGCGCATGTGCAGTAGAGTGTGGCTATCATCTTTGTTGGAGTATACAGTGTTCTGCCATGACCACCAAAAAAAAAAAACAGTTTGAACTGTAGATATCCCCCCACCCGACTTTCCCTCTCAGCACCCACCAGAAACATACAAGTGACACGGGGTGCCCAATCCCCCCATGTCCCGATCAGCACTGCTGATCAAGCAAAAAATAATGCAGTGGAGTGCTCCAGATGCGGAGGCAAGTGTGGTTTAAGTCTGGCATGTTGTTCGTTCAGAAATAATGCAAGGAATGCAGGAGTCCTTTTTTTGAAAGCAAGAGGTCTGCAGGACTCCATCCAATGCAGCCCTAATGAGGGGACATGAATGTAAGGTGGTGGAGGGGGAGACTCAGGAGTGATGGTTGAAACTTTTACTTTACAGAGAGTGGCTGAGGCATGAAACAGCCTACCAGCAGATGTGGTGGGCGAAAAAACATTAATGGGTTCAAGCACGTCTGAGACAGAATAAATCCAGAACAAATGGATTGATACCTTTCATTGGACCAACAAGGATGTTACAAAAAGAACAAATAACTTTAGCTTTCGGACCAACAAGTCCTTCTTCGGAAGCTTAATGATCAAGAAGAAGGACTTGTTGATCCAAAAGCTAAAGCTATTTTTTTTTTTGTAACATCCTTGTTGGTCCAATAAAAGGTATCAAACCATTTGTTCTGGATTTGTTCTTACTTGGATCAATACGGCATTAAACAGTTTGTTTGAGACAGAATAAAGGACTTAATAGTTTCTCATAGGGGTATCAGTATGGCTGGGAGTGGGGAAGGGGAGAAGGGCAATAACCCCATCTGGACAATAGATCACTGGGCACTGTAGGGTAAAACAAGGCAGGCTGAATGGGCCAGCAGTCTTTTTTTGCTGACATTGTCTGTGTTTCTATGTAAAACTCTGGTGGATGAGTTCAGGGCAATGACCAGGGGGGTGCAGAAGCAGTAGGGTCCACACTGTTAGGGGGCCCACTACCTCAGAGGTCAGTATTAAGAAATCCTTTTCTCGCAGACAAACTTGCAAGTTTCTCTTTGGAAATTTCTAATCCATTTGAAATTTGGTCTGTCAGCAGTGGTGTCAGAAGATTCCAACTCCAGTTTCACATGGTTGGGGGAAGGGAGTACAGAACAAAGAAGCAAGAGGGACCATTACTCAAAACATCTAATCTTGGTACTGGTGTCCCCAAGGGAAGCAGAAACAAATTAACTTGTTCAGTTCTTTGATCATGGTACCAGCAAGGGGGACATGGGGAGGGGCACCATGGACAAACTATATATGTTCAGCAGGACTAATACAAAAAAAATATGCAATACAAAATTCATATGCACTAATGTTTATTTTACATTTATTGGTGGGGAGGTGGGCCCCACAAAATATTTGCAGGGGGGCCCTCACAGTTGTTGGCACAGTCCTGGATGAGTTACAACAATCAAGTCCTTTGCCATTCCTGATAAGGTTCCTTCCATGTTCTTCTTCACCAGCACCTTCACCAGCACAGATGTGCTGTTAAGGTAGACCGCTGAGTTATAGCTTAGCTGTGATTGGCTGGTCTGTGCAACATGAGAAATGGTGACTGTGTCTAGCGGTGCCTAATTTGCCAACTGCAGTAGCTGATGACCTAATATAGTGATTGCTGTCATCTCCGAAATATTTGGGGATTTTCTTTATGTATAAAATATCATCTCATGACTCCTCATCTTAAACAGCGCACTGTTCCCTTTGGTGTTACTTGACTCAAAACAGAAAATAGAAGTTGACAGGCTTTCAGGTTGAAATCAGTGGCAGCAGATTTCATTCACAGTTGAAAGTGATAAAAGAGCAGACTCAAAGGGATTTTGTCAGTTTCAAATGTCAGTATGATCCGCTACAGTAGATGTTATCATTGCCATTCTCCTTCCTGGATCCAAACACAGTTTGCTAAAGTCTATTTTGTAAATTCTCAGCAAGTTAAAGATATGAAGATGCCCATTGCAAACTGCAATTTCTATTGGTATCTGCCATCTCACCCCAAGAGACCTGCTACAAATGGAAAAGTGTTACTGTTTTAAAGTTAATTCAAAGACCGTCTTAGATGAACAAATTATATTATTTGTTTAATTGTGACTGTAATAAGATGTTTCAAAGCTCAGTCCACAGTACATAGTCTCAATGCATTTCTTTACTAATCTGCTTCTGATTTGTTCCTAGGAATTCAAGAATTCCCTGAAAGCATAAAGTGCTGTAAATGTTTAACAGTCATTGAGGCCAGTGTCAATCCCATTTCCAAGTGAGTAATCAAATGACCAAGAACATTGGGTAACAGCTTGCTGTTCATCTTACTCTAGTAATCAAAACACAGCTGCCTACTTTCAGAGGGATTGCCAGGCTGCAAACTGTGCCAGTGAAGTGTGAAGTGGAGACTGAAATAGCTTTTAAATTCACGTTTTATAGCTCATGTCAGAGTGGATGCTGTATTATGATGTTTGTGCTGTAGAGGCTAGATTTTGGACATTCAGAAGACAGCTGGGCAAAAGCCATTTCTGGCAGCAGTCTCCTGGCTCCAGAAAGGTAGGGAAAAAGATTTGCCAGGCCAGTGCAGGACTTGTATCTAGTTGTCAGGATGGCCTATAACACCAATATATTTACGGACAATTGAAGCTATCAAAACATTTGATTTTTGGAATCTAGTTACTAGTAATTTGAAAATAATTTGAATTGGCTGGGCTGACAGCCCAGTACTAAGCAACACTGCTCACTACACAGGGGACTCTGGTTCTCTTACTTGCCATGCATGGGATCCCAGTCAAGTCAGCATGAGCATGGGTGTAGGAAGACATATTCCATGTACTCATGTACTCCATGGTGTATGATTTTATTTTAGGGGGTCAGCAACAAAGCTCTGCACTGCTAGTATTGATGCTTGAAACCCAACACAGAACCAGCTGATCCTTTCTATAATTTCATTCCTGGGACCAGCAACTCCACTGAGATGGTCTTTGCATCCCAGGATCCATACAACATTACAGGCTCTGGCTAATGTGAGACTATTGTAGACAGAAATGCATGGCAACTGTAATTACCAGTGCATGAGTTAGGGGCAACAATCAGTGCCATGTTGTACAAAAGGTGCTTTTATTGTACCAGATGGGGCAACAAATGTGGCCCTGGTGTACACATTTTTATTGCTTGGCCACATCCCTGAGCATGAGAAAAAAAAATTCCTGTCTGACTGTGATTAATTCATAGAGAGCCAGCTTCATCTACTGCTGCATGAAGGATAGGAAGCCATGCCAGTCAGAGGTATAGACAAAATATTTACTACTGCACACACCAGGGGAGATATTCAAAAGGGCTGGCTAAAGGTGCAGATGCATGCTCCTCCAGCGTCTGTGTCCATCCACTTACACCCAGGTAACCCTGACACTGTTTTCAGAAGTTGCATCCATTTACAATAAAAAAAGTCACAGTTTGCCACAGAAAATAGACACAATTGTGAGCTGCATCTAGTTTCAACGCTATTTTGTCCAGTTTGAAAGAGCTTGCTTCTGTTTTGGGATGTGAACCGTGGATGCTGTTAGATCATCTAGTAGGTGGTCTAACAGGTTTGGATGCATTTCTGCTTTGCAAACAACAGACGCATTTTGGGCAGATCCTTTTGAAAATTCTATCCATGCTGTCTAGCTGCTGCCCTCCCCTGTTACGTGTGGACATGTGTTACTGTGTATGGATGTTAAGAAGACTTAGATTGTTGCCAAATGTCTCATTTAATCTCTAAACAGCTTGGATACTTATACCCATGTCCTAAATAACAAGGTGTGAACATCTTCAGACACTACTCAGTGGCCTACAGTACTGAACATCATATAGTCCAGGTTCAAATGATCATTGTTAGGAAAAGATATGTGGTTTTGGACGAGTCACTCATGCTGCAGCGACATGCATTTTGCCAACACCGATTATGGCGCAGGTAAAATGCCACCTGGCATTACAGCACCAGGCATTTTGTCTCCTGGGAGTTACAGCGACAAAGTGCACTCCCAGGAAATGGTCGCTTTGGGGGGGGCTTTACCCCCCCCCCCGACACTTCCCAATGTGGAGGTTTTGCCCGGCATACCCACACAAACTAAATATAACCTTCTCCAGGGCAGGCATGCCCTGGAGGGGGTAGAAACTGTGTGGGCACAAAGGGAGACATGAGTGAGGGGGGGATCTAAAATCAAGATCTCCCCTTTCACTGTCATCCTTGTTGCGGTGCCGTAATTGCCATGACCAAAATGAGTCGGCAACTGGACAGACTATGGTTTAGGACAGGTACTATAACTAAACTGTGCACAAATGTTTCCGCTGAGTGTGCCTGCCTGCACCCTTGATGCCAAGTGATCACTCCTTAGGGCAGCCCCCCTCCCAAATGGTGGTAATGAACATGCATGTCCATGTTGGTGGAGTGCACATGCCTCAGTGCAGTGTCTCACACACCCTCTTCTCCTCTGGGACCATCATATCAGTCTCTCACTCTGGTGCCCAGCACTGGAACACCCACCACTGAGATTAGATTCATAGAGGCAGTATAGTGCAGTGGTTTAAGGATCTGAGCTGCAAACCTGGAGACCTGGGTTTGAATCCCATAGCCCCCACTTGCATACTGTGTGACCCTTAGCAAGTCTCTTAACTTCCTCGAGCTCCCAGGTCGCACCTGTAAATAAGCTTCAGCTTAATGTGTCTCTCCTGGTTGAAAAAATAGAAAAAGATAGATTCATGGATATGTGTCAGCAGAAAAGGACCTTCTTGACCTATTGAGTCTGCCCATTCACCCCCCTTTCTTACTTGCCCCTCTCGCCCGTAGATTCCATATATTCCACCCTCTGCTCCCTAGTGAACCCCTTGTGTTTGTCCCATGCCCTCTTGAATCCCTCCACAGTTCTGGCCTCCACCACTTCCTCAGGCAGACTGTTCCAGGGTGCCACCACCCTCTCAGTGAAGTAATTCCCCCTCAAGTTACTCTTAAACCTATCCCCCCTCCACCCTCAGTCCATGCCCTATAGTTCTAGCACCTACCTTCCCTGTGAATAAGCTCCTTCCCACTTTATTAATCCCCTTCACATACTTGAATATCTCTATCATGTCCCACCTCCCTCCTGGTCTCCAGTGGGTACAAATCCAATACCCTCAATCTCACTTCATATGGCTTCCCACTTAACCCAAGTGCCATCTTGGTGGCCCTTCTCTATACTCTTTCCATGCTATACATATCCTTCCGTAGGTGAGGTCTCCAGAACTGAACCCTGTACTCCAGGTGGGGCCTCACCATGGATTTGTAAAGTGGCATCAGCACTTCCCACTTTCTACTAGTTATCCCCCCCTCCCTATGCACGACAGTATTCTGTTCACTTTGCCCACCATCTTGTTGCATTGGGTCCCCACCTTAAGGTTGTTTGTGATTATGATTCCTAGATCCTTCTCCTGCTCAGCTGCTTTCATTCCCCCGGCCCCCGGTGTATAATTTGCTTGTGGATTATTCTGCCCCATGTGCATCACTGTGCACTTTTTGGCATTGAATTTTAGTTGCCATGTTTCCAACCACCCCTCCAGGAACCTTAGATCTTCCCTCATAGCCTCAACCTCCTCTGGGATGTCCACCCTGTTGCAGATCTTTGAATCATCTGCAAAAAGGCAGACCTTCTCCTGCAGCCCCTCTGCTATGTCGCTGATGTAGATTTTAAATAGCATGGGCCCTAGCACTGACCCCTGTGGGACCCCACTTGTCACCCCTACCTCCCCAGAATGAACCCCATTTACCACCACCCTCTGGCTTCTACCCGTCAGTCAGTTCGCCACCCACTTTGTTATTTTCTGACCCACTCCCAAACTCTCCAGTTTATTTACCAGCGGGGCACAGTGTCAAAGGCCTTTCCGAAGTCCAGATAGGCCACATCCACTGCCCCCCCCCGATCAACCACCCTCATCACCCAATCAAAGAACTCCATCAGGTTTGTCTGGCATGACCTCCCCCATGTGAAGCCATATTGATGGATGTCCTGCAGCCCATTAACTTCCAAGTAGCTAACCACCCTTTCTTTCAATATCACCTCCATCACCTTACCCACCACTGATGTGAGGCTGACCGGGCGATAATTGCCCACCTCCTCCCTGCTTCCACTCTTGTGAAATGGCACCACGTCCGCCCTCTTCCAGTCCTCTGGCACCCACCCTGTATCTAAGGACAGCTTAAATAACCTCACAAGTGGGGCCGCCAGCTCCTCCCTTAGCTCCCTGAGCACCCTAGGATACAGGGCATCTGGACCCATAGCCTTGTCTACCCTCAAATTACCCAACTCCTCCCTAACTCTGTCCTCACTGATTGGACAAGGATTCACCCCTCCGTCAACCCTTCCCTTCCCTTTCCCCCTAACACTGATCCCCTTCCTTCTCCCTCTATTGTGAAAACTGAGCTGAAATATCTATTCAGCACCTCTGCCTTCTCGAAGTCCTCTTCCACCTATACTCCTCCCTCTCCTTTTACCCTTACCATCCCCTGCCTTGCCTTCCTCTTCTCCTCTATGTTCCGGAAAAAAACTTTTATCACCCCTTTTGGCCTGCCTAGCAATTTCCTCCTCTGTTTCTGCTTTTGCCTTTCTAATCTTCTGCCCGCCACCCTCAGCTTCTCTCTGTAAGTTTCCCTGGCCTCCTTATCCTGCGTCCTCTTATACTCTCTGAACACCCTTTTTCTCTCCCCTATTGCCTCCCTCACTTCCCTGTTGAACCAAAGCGGCCTCCTCCTCCTTCTTCTGCTCTTCCTCACCTTCCTTCTACAGTTCTCTATGACTTTTAGTTGCCCCCCCCCCCCGTTGATCTCATTCCATAGTTCCCCAACAAGCCCCATCTCCTCCTTCCCCTCCATTTCATTTTGGAATATCTCCCTTATGCTGGGAAAATCTGCCTGCCTCAAGTCCAGGACCTTCGTAATGGTCTGACTTGCTTCATACCCAACTCTAACTCTAAAGCCCACCATGTTATGGTCGCTTGCTCCTAGGCTGGCCCCCACCCCCACTCCCTCCACACTATCCACATTTGTGAAGACCGCATCAAATATATTACCCCCCCAGTGGGTTCCCTCACCAACTGCTGCAGGAAGGTTCTTTGGAGGGACTCGAGGATCTCCCTGCTCCTGGACAACCTAGCTGCTGGGACATCCCAGTCTATATCTGGGAGGTTAAGGTCACTCACCAGCAGAATTTCCCCCTTCAGTGCCATCCATTGAACTACCCTCAGCATCTGCATGTCCACTGCCTCACTCTGCATTGGAGGTCTGTACACCACTCCCAGCCTTATTGATGCCCTAGCTCTTTTCTCTAGTATGACCCATAATATTTCTGCTTCCCCTGCTCCTCATGCACTTCTGTTGCCTTAATGCCCTCCCTGATGTACAGTGCAACCTCCCCCTTCCTGACAGTCCTATCCTTCCTGAATAACCTATACCCCAGGACCCCTACTTCCAAGGCCTGGTGCTCCGACCACCAGGTCTCTGTTATGGCTACAATATCCAGGCCGTCCCCTTCCATTATTGCTTCTAGGTCCACCATCTTGTTCCCTGGGCTTCTTGCAATTGCAGAAAGTCCTTTCCGCCATATACTCCCCTCCTCCCCCATCCCTCCCTACCATGACTGGTCTGTACCCTTCACCCTTTGGTGAGGGAGTGCTTGCTAGTCCATTCTCTCCTCCTGCTGAGCCCTGACCCATCCTAGCCTTGTACTACCCCCTTATCAGTTTAAACACCCCTAAGACCTTATCAATGTATCCTTAGAGACCCCCCTCAGTACTCTTGCTCCCCTCTCACTCAAATACAGTCTATCCTTCCAGTACAAGTCCTCATCCTCCCATGTGTCCCCCACTCTCCTATGCATGCAAACCCCTCCTCTTCACATCATACCCACAGCTAATTGTTGAACTCCCTGATTCTTCTCTTCCTGGCAGTGCTGGCACATGGGACTGGCAGGACCTCCGAAAAATCCAAGGATTTTGCCTCTTTCAGGTAACCCTGTGCCAGTGCCTTGAACCTCCTCTATACCTCCTCCATTTCATTACTTGCCAGATCATTCTTTCCCAAATGAATGATAAGGTGTGGTTTTTCCACCAACCAAGCCCATTGTCTGATCATTTGCATCACCCTCCCCGCCTCCATCCCTGGTTCACAAAAGGCCGGCCTCTGCCTGTATGAGAACCCCTCCTAATCCAATGTAACCCCTTAATGATGGAGTCTCTGAATACCATGGCATTCTCCACCTCCACTACTAATGGATCTGGTCTTGTTCCTGGTGGGACCCTTTTCCTCCTAACTGCATTCCCCTAACCTGAACTACCTACCTGACCCCCCTGTTGTCCTCCTGGTTCCCCACTTATTCTCCCCTTTATGAAAGATTCCAGCCCATTCTGTACCAATCTCTCCCCCTGTCTCCTAAATGTACCCTCCTTACCTTCCCTGGTTACCTGAATCCCTTGCTTTCCTCTTGCCTTCCCCTCTGCCACCTTTGCTCCCTTTTCCTCCCATTCCTTGCCTCCCTGCACCCCCTGCATCTTCTGATTCTCCTCCTTGTTCATCCCCCCCACTCCCTTCACTGTGTTTTTAACCTTTCCCTCCAAGCCTCTCCCTTTCACCACCTTACTACCATCCACTTTCCTACCCATGCAGGAGGCCATGCAGGTGGCTCTTAGAGGATGAATGAGGGTGGCACCAGTAAGGACCATTGCAGGTTAGAGACCCCTAAGGAGGAGGAGCAGCAAGATGGAAAATTTGGTGTAGGAAATGTGAGAAAATGGAAAACAGAAACAGAAAACAAGATTGCTTAAAAGGATAAGACATAGGATAATAGATAATCATAAAAGGGATTGCAGAAGTCCTGGAAGCAGACTGGCTGAAGCTGTCTTCTACCCATGACAATAACCCAGTATATCACATGGTCCAAAACTGATTAGCAAGATCCACCATTTCCAAACACATTAGAGCCATTTATAATTACAGTAATACACTTATGGGGGTAGTATATCATGGGATGTCACCACTGCTTCAGTGCTTGAAGACACTCAGTATTGCCACATGCCTCTCAATGCAACCAAGGCTTGATAGTATCTCATGATATTCCACACCCTGGGGTTTATTATTTTTGGGTGTTACATGTGAGAAATGACAGTTCAAGAAAAGCAGTGCTATCTACTGTACATGTAAACAGCAGAACTGTAAGTAACAGACTTGTATAGTGCAAAGTAATTGTAACACATTTTGCAATGCTGTTGTAGATATTTCTAGGTTCTATGTTTATATTATAAATCAAAGTACAGTATTTATAGCTCGTATTGTATTTGTATAAGCATTTGTGGAGCTGTAAGTTTATAAATTTAGGATGGTTTTGATAATAGTATGTATGTATTAATAATCATATCCTGACTGAAAAATATAGTTTTATCTACCCGCCATCAAAAGAGACCTCTAGTGGTGGTGATTAGAATTGCACTGCATCAAGTCAAAGACATTCTCCAACCTGCCAGCCAATGGGAATTTCTCATTAGCTGAGTGGTTAGAGCTGCTGACTTAGGGTCTAGGTCTGGTAACCAGCAAGGGCTAGAAAAGCGTCTGCCCAGCAGAGGGGACAGATATAACATTCATCAGCCACACATGACAAGGAGCTGTTATGATATGGCCGAGTGATCTTCTGTGCCACCAGAATACCAAGATTAAATTACCAGCTTTGCAGAAGTATCGTTACTTATCTTTTTTAATAATTTATAGGAATCGCGTAATATTGTAATTATAGTGTATTATGTTTTATACAATATAGGGGTGAGCATGTAACATTCACAATAAAAACACATATTCTCACTGCAGTGGAATAATTACCTGATGACGTAGACACTGTGGGCTGGATATTCAGACTGCGCCGGGCAGGGGCGCAAGCCTGGGTGCAGCGCAACTGGGTTGTGCCAGGGCATGGACCAGCCGATAGAAACATAGAAACATAGAATTTGACAGCAGATAAGGACCGCTTGGCCCACCTAGTCTGCCCATTTCCCTACCTAACAGATAAGCAGCAGATCCTAGTTAACCCACAGCCTACTTCATCCTACCCCCCCCCCAGAATTGTCTTATGTCTGTCCCATGCATTCTTGAATTCCCCCACTGTTTTTGACTCTATGACCTCCTCAGGAAGGCTGTTCCATGTATCCACAACCCTCTGTAAAGAAATACTTCCTCACATTACCTCAGAGCCGTCCCCCATCTTCAAATTGTGCCCCTTGTTTTGCACATCTCTTTTTCTGAAAGATGCTACCCTCTTGGACTTTGTTGATTCCCTTGAGATATTTGAAAGTTTTTTTCATGTCCCCCCCTCTCCCTCCTTTCCTCGAGGCTATACATCTTTAGTTCCTTTAGTCTTTCTTCATATGTCTTCTGATGCAGACCCTGCATCATTTTGGTTGCCCTTCTCTGGACAGCCTCCATCCTGTCTATGTCTTTGTGGAGATGGGGTCTCCAGAACTGTATACAGTACTCCAGATGTGGTCTTACCAACTGTCTATACAGAGGGCCAACAACTTCCTGTTTTCTACTGGTGATGCCTCTCCCTATGCATCCCAGTATCCCCCCAGCCCTCCTTACTGCCTTCTCACATTGCTGGCCCACCTTTAGGTCGTCTAATATGACTACCCCCAGGTCCCTTTCCATTTTTGTTGTTGTCAGTATCTCACCCTCCATTGTGTACTCTTCCCCTAGGTTTTTGTTTCCCAGGTGCTTTACTTTGCACTTCTTAGCATTGAATCTAAGCTGCCATACATTTGACCATTCCTCCAACCTTGCCAAGTCCCTTTCCATCATTTCCACCCCACCTTGTGTATCAACCCTGTTGCAGATCTTTGTGTCATCTGCAAAGAGACATACTTTGCCTTCCAGACCCTCTGCAATGTCACTCATAAAGACATTAAAAAGGACCTGCCCCAGTACTGAACCCTGTGGTACCCCACTAGTAACCCTCCTTTCTTCACTGTGGACTCCATTTACTATTACCCGCTGTGTCCTGTTGTCCAACCAGTGTTTTACCCAGGCTACCACCCTGGGACCCACTCCCAGGCTGGATAATTTGTTTATTAATCTTTGTGTGGGATTGTGTCAAATGCCTTGCTAAAGTCTAGGTAGGCCATGTCCACAGCCCCTCCTTGGTCTACTGCTTTGGTCACCCAGTCAAAGAAATCAATTAAATTTGTCTGACATGACCTTCCCACTGTGAATCCATGCTGACTTGGGTCCTGTGCCCTACTGGCCTCTAGGTACTCAACAATTCTTTCCTTCAGAAGTGATTCCATCATTTTCCCTACCACTGAGGTCAAACTGACAGGTCTGTAGTTTCCTGCCTCTGTCTTGCTCCCACTTTTGTGAAGGGGAATCACATTTACCCTCCTCCAGTCCTCCGGTACTACACCATCCTCCCATGATTTATTAAAAATGGTAGTCAGTGATGTTTCTAGTTCTTCCCTTAGTTCTTTTAGAATTCTGGGGTGAATCCCATCAGACCCCATTGCTTTATCCATCTTCAGTTTTAAGAGTTCTTTCAGAACCCTTTCTTCTGTGAAAGGACTAATATCAACCCCCCTATCCAGAGTGCTTCTATTGACCAGATTAGGTATTTCCCCCTGTTTTTCCATTATGAATACTGAGCAGAAGTATTCTTTCAGTATTCCTGCTTTTTCACTGTCGCTCTCTGCCCAACCACCTTCCTCTTTGTTCAGCCTCAGTATCCCTGCCTTAGTCTTTCTTTGCTTCCTAATGTACCTATAAAAGGTTTTATCCCCCTTCTTAACCAGGTTGGCTATCTTTTCCTCTGTTTGGGCCTTTGCTATTCTGACTGCCTTACCCGCTTCCTTCTGTTTTAACTGGTACAGTTCTCTGTTCTGCTCCTTCTGTGTTTCCTTATACTTCCCTGAAAGCTATGTTTTTCTCCCTTACCTTTCCCGCCACTTCTTTTGAGAACCATAGTGTTTTTTTCTTTCATTTTGATTTGTTTATTTGCTTCATGCAAAGGCTTGTTGCCTCTGTGATGGCAGTTTTGATGTTTTTCCATTGTTGTTCCACCCCACCTTCTTGCCTGTTTGGTAGTGCTTTTCTGAGGCACTCTCCCATTTTTGACAAAATCAGCCCTCCTGAAGTCCAGTACCTTCACTTTTGTGTGGTTTGACTCTACAGCTAAGTTTATTGTGAACCACACTGTTTGGTGGTCGCTTTGTTACCAGATGGCTACCCACTTCAAGATCAGAGAGCCTCTCTCTGTCCCCATTTGAGAGTACCAGGTCTAAGATTGCTCTCTCCCGAGTGGGTTCCAAAACTAGCTGTCTGAGGCATGCCCCCTGTAGGGCATCGAGAATGGCCCTGCTCTTGGATGTGGCTGCAGCAAAGGTGCTCCAGTCAACATATGCCATCCAGAAACAATCACCTACAACTCTTACCCTCCACCGCAGGGAGTGACTTCCTACCTTTCAGACTCCTTTTTGACAGAGGCTAAGTAACAGGTCTAGTCACAACTGACTGCAAATATCTCCCAGCTACAGTTCCTCCCTGGCAAATTAAAGTTAAAACTAGACAAGTCCACCCCAAAAACAGAATCAATACTAGTTACTTACACCGGTCCACAAAGTAATAATTCAGTTCAGAGTAGTCTAGAAAATAACCTCCCTGATTCAAGGAAGCTGTGGTTGCTTTCTCACTCTCCCTGTCTCAGGCTCAGCAGACAGAGACCACAAACAACTCCAGTTATAAATCCTCAGTTCAACTAGGCCCCTTTCAGCTCCTCCCCTTAATAGACACCTATTTCACAAAGGCTAAGTAACAGGTCTACTCACAACTGACTGCAAATATCTCCCAGCTACAGTTCCTCCCTGGCAAATTAAAGTTAAAACAGAATCAATACTAGTTACTTACACTGGTCCAAAAAGTAATAATTCAGTTCAGTGTAGTCTAGAAAATAACCTCCCTGATTCAAGGAAGCTGTGGCTGCTTTCTCATTCTCCCTGTCCCAGGCCATGGCTCAGCACCATTGAATATGGCACTGAGGGTGCACACACTGCACACGGTGCAGTGGCACTGCGCCAGTGCAAGTGGCAGAATGGGAGCAGGGGGATGCGCAAGCACAAGTGCAGTTGCACTAAGAGCATCACCCATGATATTCAGCACTGTGTATGCAAAAGAGGCCATTAAGCATGTAAGGCGCAAATGGGGTTATTTGCATGTCATTATGGCCCCATTTGCATGTGGTGCGCTGATCCCTGGCCACTTGCACATGACGCCCTGCCAGGCTGCAGCCATCAGGGACCGACGCCCTGCAGTCCCATGGCAGTCACCTGCTCCCGTATGCCCGACCGCGTGCATAAGTTAAATTAGACTCCATGGTGGTCCAGTGGAAACTCCCCCATCGCCCGATCATTGGCATAAGTTTGAAGAAGTTCCCTGGTGGTCCAGTGAACTCCCCCCCCATTGCCCAATCGCAGGCATAAGTTTGAAGAAGTTCCCTGATGGTCCAGTGGAAATCCCCCATTGGCCAATTGTGGGTGGAAATAGCAATAGAAACCCTGGTGGTCCAGTGGTACCCCCCTCCCCACCTGCCCACTGAGGTCCCCTGCTACCCAGCACCCCCCGTCATTGGTGGGTGGCAGCACCCCACCCGCATGCTGTCCGGCTGCCCGCCAAATTACAGTGTACAGTATGGTCTGTACACCTATTGGTCCACTGCATGGATGAATGGGTGTGCAGACCATACTGTACTACACAGTGGACCAATAGGCATACATACCATACTGTACGCTGTCATTCAGTGGGTGGTCAGGCAGCATGCGGGCAGAGTGCTGCAACCGCCGGCGACAGGGGGTGCTGGGTGGGGGACCCAGTGGGTGGGGAGGGGGTACCACTGGACTACCAGAGTTTCTATTGCTATTTCCACCCATGATCGGTCGAGGGGGGGTTTCCACTGGACCACCAGGGAACTTCTTTACACATATGCCCACGATCAGGTGATGGGTGTTTCCGCTGGACCACCAGGGAGGCTTTTGGTACATATGCCCATGATCAAGCGATGGGGTGGGGGGGCACATTGCTCCCAGGGCAGAGAGCTTGTGGACAGTGTTCTGGGTGGGCGGGTGGCCACCTACGGATGGCGGCTGCTGTGTTGCACCCTGCAATACAGCAGCTCACCTGTGGGTGGCCAGGACTTGTTCCTGGTTTTGCCAGACACGTCTTTGCACCCCCCCCGAGCGGCACAAGGCAGAGTTGTGCCAGCATATGCACCACACATCCCAGGCTGAATATCAGGATGTGCCACATATGCATGGGCACACCCCCCCCCACACTTGCGCCTCATACATTACCAATGCGTCCTGGCACATCGGGAGTTGTGCATCACAACTTGCCCATTTGAATATCACGCCAGGGCGCAATTTTGGGTTGCACATGGCGCATATCTGTTGCGCCATGCACAATCCTTTTGAATATCCAGGCCTGTGAGTTTATCTTCATTTATTTTCACAGTGTCTATGTCACCAAGTGATAAACCAACAGCAGTGATGTGTGCTTCCCAAAATATAAAAAAAAAACCCACATGCTGGCACTCGTCTTTAATACAAGATTGCTAAAACAATTAAAAGCACCTGAAAAGTTTTTATAACCCTACAATATCCCATGCAGTTAACAAAGCTGAATCTCTCAGAAGAAAAACACTCCCACGTCCCACAGTCATATGCACTTATCTTGTTTCTGTGTATCCAGAAAACCAGCACGGTAACCAGAGCAGAAGACGAATGGTCGTAATACAATCAGATAGTGACTCAGACTGAAATTGACAAAGTACTGAGCCGCCCTATATTGAAATCAACATCAGAGACACTTCACTTATTAATAAACATTATATTAACCTAATATATTTTGTTCAAGCAATGCCGTAGCGGCTGATATCAACCATGCAGTACGGTATGCACACAAATGGAAGTTAAAATGAGCAATCCAAAAGAAAAGTGAAATAAATGAAACACACAGTGAAAGCATTAATAAACAATACAATACCTGTTGAAATTCCAGAAACATATATATATATAATCGTGCCCAATATATCCAATACAGAGCCCAAAACTCTAACATTGTGTAAATACTCCACAAGTCCATGTTGCTGTACAAGCCCTGCCTCCCCCCACGAAATAACCAATAACATAACATAGCACTCACATCGCACAACAAACATACTGTACCTATCTAATCACAACAGGAAAAACACTCAGTCACAACCTAAAATTAATATACACATGCAACCACACTTGCTAGAACCGAATAACATACGGCTGAACACACAGAAACAAAATAAAACTGACAACCAGAAATACTTGCAAATGAAAAAAAGTAAACATAGCAAATAATTAATCTAAGCCCTATTGTATAAATCGCACACATGATTTGCGACTTGTGGTATTTGGCAAATATTAGCACTTGTGCAGAGTGAACTGGAATAGTATCACTCGTGACTTTGCCTCTCATTATATTATCACAGTTCACTCAGCACTCATGCTAATATTTGCCATATACCACAGTCCCCCATCATGTATCCCCTATATATAAGCAATAAGACATGTGGAGGAGGTAGTTGTCATGGGATAAACACCTGAGCAGGTGCGTAGTGAAGCCCAAGGTGCTAGCACTGAGTGCCTTCAGCACCTGAAAAGATCTTTATCCCTGACAACCACCGACATGTAGTGTCTTATTGCGCTTATTAAATGGGTCCCTGGTACAACAACAACAACAAAAAAATATATACTGTCAAATGTGTAATAAAAATAAAAAGTTAAACTGTTTGTTCATAAAATAAAAAATAGTCCCTGTTGTAGTTTTCCCAGTTATAATTATCTTTCCTTGTTGTAGTTTGTGCCACTACCTCGTGATGTAAGGCATTATTTTTTTTTTAATTTTCATTTTAAAGTACTGTAGATTTTTTTGTTTGTTTTTGGAGGCTTTTTGTTCTTTTTTTGTGAGAGGTGCTGAGGGGAGACAGAGTATTGAGGCAGTGTTTGAAATGCCAACAGGGGAGAAAGTGATGCAGCCCACCAACAGAACAAGAGAGAGAGAGACAGACAGAGATAGAGATAGAGAGACCTTGGCTCACTGACAGAGCAAGAGAAAGGTGCCGGTGAAACAGCATACTTTATTTTATGTCTTTAGAGAGAGACAGAGTGCAAGTATTCAGAGCCTTGATTGCGAGCAAGTGGGAGAGAAAGCCTCAGGAGAAAGCTATTCAAACATAAATAGCATTATACCATGGATCTTAGACAACAACGAATCAGAACGGCTGACTGGCACCTTACCACCGTTGTAAATCCTAAGATATACCCACGGTAAAGGTGCCAGTCAGCCCCATCTCTAGAACTCATCCGAGCCGCAAAATTCAAACAGAGCAACCGCCATATTGAATTCTTCGTAAACCGGCGGTCTCCTAATCCTATCACGGCTCACTCAAAAAAGCGCACAGTTTTAAAACTACTCAAGTGAGTCTAGTCTTAAAAAATTCAATAATCGGACAACAGGCTTCAAAAACTGTAACCTCATAGACTACACCGACCCACCTCACCTCAGGTTTAGTCTCCGCTCCCCGCGCTGTCTGCACTCCATCATGTGGAAAGTACATTCTCAGTACAGTATAACTCTTGGTTCCCCCGACGATGTCTCTGATACATGACTCAGTTTCTCTCTTCAGTGACATCCTGTTCTCATTCTTTTGTCATTTTAAATATGAATAAAACATATTTAAAAAAAAAACCTGACCACAAAAGTACCACTACACTACGCAAAGCATGGGGGCCCACCTTGCATATGGGCACAGTGAGATATTCAGAAATTTGCCCTGGTGGTAATTCCCACCTGCACAGGCACAAATTCCCACCAGGACAAATCTTCTCTTAACAGGTAGCCAAAGGTACTGCAGCCACCTGCCCAGACCCGGCCACCCAAAGCTATCCATGGTGCCCAATTGGCCCTCCTCTCACCAACTGCTGAGAACAAGAAAGATTCCCTGGTGTCTAGTGGGCCCCCACCCAGTGATCGCCATCCCCTCTGTGAAGTCATGACTCATTAGTGGCTAGTGGTCCCCCTCCCACTGAATGCCAGCCCCCATGCAGGAATGACTCCTTAGTGGCTAGAGGGCTCCCTCCCTCCAAATGCCAGCCCCATCATGCAAGAATGAACCCTGGTGGCTAGTGGTCCTCCATCCCTCCCTCTCTTCTTCCAGTCACCGGCCAGTAAACCCCAGGAGCATCCCTGGTGCCTAATGATCCCCCCGATCCCCGTCACATATACAATAATGACAATCCCTAGTGTCTAGTGGTCTCCCCTCCCTCCACTCCTCAGCCTGTATCCTATAATGAGCATCCCTGGCACCTAGTGTTTCCTCCCCATCTCGGACCCATACCCCCTGTCCTATAAATAGGACACATGCTCCCGGCCTGTGCATATGGTAACTGGCCAAGGAGGTAAGAGCAATGCTGTGCCAGTCACCATATGGGTCCCACGGCACCAAAGATTCTGGTAAGGGGGAAGGGGAAGGTAGGTGGGAGGTCAGTGCTATGATGGGTGGAGCCACGAGACACCAGGGATTCCTAACCCCTCCTGATGGTCATGGTGATGGGTGGGTTGGGGTACCACAGAACACCAGGGACTGTTTGTGTGTGATGTGTTGCTATGCATATTCTGGTTCCACATCTTTGCCACATTATGCTACCTGTTATGGGGCCAGGGATCGGAGTAAGGGAATGACACTGGCCACTGGGGACTCTTCACAGTGTTTGTGGGTGGCACTCAGAGGGTAGGGGGGTGCCACTGGACACCAGGGATGTGCTATCATTTTAAGGGTCCAGGATTGGAGGGAAGGGAACATTAAGCACCAGGGATGCTCATTATAGGCTACTGGCCTGGGATTGGGGGGGACGCTAGGCACCAGGGATGCTCATTATAGGATGCATGCTGGGGATTGAAGGGAAGGGGGACCACTAGGCACCAGAGCTGCTCATTATATCATACAGGCTGGGGACTAGTGGGAGAGTGTACCACTAGGCACCAGGGATGCTCATTATATCATACAGGCTGGGGACTGGTGGGAGAGTGTACCACTAGGCACCAGAGCTGCTCATTATATCATACAGGCTGGGAACAGGTGGGAGAGTGTACCACTAGGCACCAGGGATGCTCATTATATCATACAGGCTGGGGACTGGTGGGAGAGTGTACCACTAGGCACCAGGGATGCTCATTATAATATACAGGTCAGGGATCGGAGGGAGTGGGGACCCATTAGGCACTATGGATGCTCCTTGGGTTTATGGGCTAGAAATTGGCAGGGTACAGCTAGGCACCAGGGATGATCCTTGGGTTTATGGGTTGACAATCAGGGGGAACCACTAGGCACCAGGGATGGTCCTTGAGTTTTGGGGTGATGTATCCAGGACCATAGATTCAGCAAGTACCAATTTACAGTCAATCTTACAACTGTAGAGCTGTGATTTTCATAAGTTTCCTTATCCAGTGAGCACTAAAAGTGACCTTTACAGTTTAGCAAATATTTGAGGGCTAACTGAATAGGTTATTAAACTAGAGTCTTTACTAATTATTGCACAGATGATCTGGAGTGAACTGTGTGCTTCTCATGGCTGTGCGCAGTTTGATTAAACAGTTTTAAAAGCAGTTTAGTTAGTTTAGTTTATTGATTATACTGGAAAGGCATGTGAGCATAAATTGCCCGTTTTCACAAGTGTACAGTTTTAGACAACAATTATAAAGTATAATTCGAAACATAAGAACAGTTACAGTTCAAAACAGTTACAGTTCAAGACAAAGTACAATACAGATATATAAAATATAATTTGAAACATAAGAACAGTTATAGTTCAAAACAAAGTTCAAAACAAAGTACAATAAAGAAGGACAGCAACAACCAAACATAGTTATAAAAACAGATACCAATATGGACCGTGGCCATCATAGAAATACAACAGGTCAGAAGAGCAGATGAGCAGATGAACAGAGGCTAGTGCTATGGTTAGATAAGGTGCAAAAGGTGCCAAACAATAAAGACCAGGTAATCCAGCTGCTGGAGAGTGAAAGCGCTTATTCAGCAGGGTTAGCAGGGGAGATGGGGGTACTCTGGGTGGGTCAATTAGGGCTTGGGACACCTGCATGTGGAGACCAAGGACCAGTGCTTCCTTAGGTTAAATTTAAAAGAAATGATAGAGGGACACTGGCTAAGAGCAGGGGGAGGTTGTTTAAGAGTTTGGTGCCCTTATAAGAGAGAATGTTCTGGCCTTGGGGGGTGAGGCAGAATAGGATGGAGAAGGAGAGGGGGGAGGACTGCCTTTTAGCCCTGGAGGAGGCTGACAAGGGGAAGAGGGATCTGATGCCATCAGGAAGAAGTCCAATGGAAAGTTTGTAGAAGAAAGTGACAATTTTGCTGTTGAGTCGGTCCTCAAAGGATAGCCATTCTGAGAGTCTGTAAAGGTCGCAATGTTGGGTAAGTCTAGGGAGGCTGGTGGCAAAATGGATAATGTTGTGGTAGGTGCTCATAAGCCTGTTAAGGTTTTTCGATGAGAGGGGTGAGAAGTAAACTATGGCCTCTTAGTCAATTGATGGAAGGAGCAAGCTGTGGGTTAAGAGAGTCTTAGATTCCTTGGTAAGGAAGGTTTTCACCCTATAGAGCATGCCAAGCCTTTCATGGACATTCTTAATTGTCTGATTGACTGAGAGAGACTGGGGGACCTCAATATGTGTACCCTGGAGGAGAGAAGAGACAGGGGTGATATGATGCAAATATCTAAAAGACATAAATAGGGTACCAGAGGGTAGCATCTTTCAGAAAAGGAGATGTCCAGGAATGAGGGGGCATGCAATGAGGTTGGAAGGGGGTAGACTAAGGGGTAGCGTGAGGAAGTATTTCTTCACAGAAAGGGTGGCGGATGCATGGAATAGACTTCCAGTGGAGGTGGTGGGGGCAGACACAGTGGGGAGGATTCAAGCACACATGGGACAGGCATAGGGGAACCCTAGCAATGGGAATGAGGAGGTAAAGCCAGAGATCAAGTATGATCTGTGGTTTTTAAAGGAGGCAGGGACAATGAGCAGACTAGATGGGCCTAGTGGTCCTTATCTGCCATCAATTTCTATGTTTCAATGTTTCTGATTGATCTGTGGCTCGAAGTTTAGGTGGCAGTTGAAGAGAAGTCCAAGATATTTGAATTCATTGACCCTCTTAATCAGGTTGCCGTCGTTGTCTAGCAAGGAGAAATCAAAGTTTAATGGTTTTGTGGAGCTGGAGAAGACCATGGCCTTCCTTTTTTTGGCATTAAGTACAAGACCCTTTGCCAAGAACCAGGAGTGGCATCTAAGAAAGTCATGCTGAAGCTTATTTTGAAGGGAAGCGGGGTCTTCGTCCTTATGAAAGAGGGCAGCATCATCGGCATACAGAATCAGCTCAGTATCGGAGCAGATTTCTGGGAGGGAGTTAACAAGAGAGAAAAGGAGAGGCCCAGGATGGACCCTGGGGCACTCCTTATTTAATGGGGCTGGAGTTAGACAGAACGCCGTTTATAATAGTCTAATGTGACCTTTGACTAAGGCAGTTTTGAAACCAGTTTATGACATTAGAAGAGAAATTAAGAACTGCTAGGGTGGAGAGTAGGGCTTCGTGGTCGACGATGTCAAACACTTTTTACATTTACTCATGCTGGCTACACCTAACACACACATAGAAAACAAAAATATTGAATCAGAGTTATTTCATGGCGGTCAGAACATCAGGCTTATATATCTAGTACTTGCTAAATCAGTGGTCCTGGATGCATCACTGTCACATGGTACAGGAGACATTGTAGGAAAAGGAAGAGCAATAAACCTTGCTAAAATGGAGATCACCAGGGGCCATAATCTACCATAAAACTAGCATGCTAACACTGAAAAAACTAATAGCACACAAAGGGAAGGGCACAGCAGGACTACACACACAAATCAAAATACTCTGCACAACATATGTTTTTCCAAATTTTGACTGAAGTATTCCTCTAAGTAGAAGCTGAACCCCTCCCCCATTGAAAATGAGAAGTTTAATCTCTGTTAGACTATCCTATATGATTATGGATATAGTAAATGCAGTCTCTTATTGTTTAACAAGTGCCTCTCATGCTAGCTGAGTGAGAGGACTGCAAAATGAAGCTGAGTGGTTCTGTCTGCCCAACCAGCACAAGAGACACTTGTTAAAGATCAAGAAACTGCACTTACCATACCTGTAATCATATTTTATGGCAATGGATCACCCAGATATGATTATGTGTCTAGTGCAGTGTCTTTTATTTTTGCTTTTTTGGTTGTTTTTATTGTGAGCCCCCCATTGAGTTCAGATGGTTTGGTTGATGTCAGATATTCTGTGATGTTGGCTGTTCTGGACACGCACAGTCTTGTGCAGTGTCCCTTCCAACACACTGTGTCTTGATTCAGCCTGGTGTGGTGGAGAGCCATAGAAACAAAAAAAAAACTTGATCTGGTGTGGTGCAGAGCCATAAGAAAGAAAAGCTTTTCTAATTTGATTGTGTTGGGGGAGGGGGGTTGTTGGCAGCAGGTTTTGTGTTCCTGGATGTACGTTGTGTCATGCTTTTGGTTTGACATAGTGCAGGCACCATAAGAAGCAAAATGTTTTGTAATTACATTTTTTGGGGTGGGGTGTTGGCAGCAAGTTTCGTTTCTTGGAGTTGTGAAGACAAGCTGGGGAAAAATCAAGTAGTAACTAAGGTCTGTGCAACAAAAAATATGTTTATTGCATAAATGTGCAAGAATATATATGCTGTTTCCCTTTTTTTGCTGCCAAGTTCCACTTATAATGGAATTATCAGATGCTGTTACGGCGGATGTCCTTTAATTGTCAGGTGCTCTGACTCTGTGGTCTTCTGAGTGGAAAGGCAGTGAAAGCGAACATCTTTGCACTTCCGCTATGTTGACTGTAAAGTCAGGAAAAAATGAATGGGATGGCTAGCACAGGGAGACCGCTGTACACATGATAAGACAGCCGTTCTCGGTGCTAACTGGCTCTGGGTGATCCGCTGCCATTTAAATAAATGATAAATTAAATCTGTTGATGCCTCACAGATTCTTATTTCCAGTGCAAGAACTGTAGCGGACACTGTGGTAAATGCAAAGCAAGTCTGATTTGGCAGAGTCTTGCAGGAGACCACAACTCATAAAGTCCACAGCAGATATCTGTGTGGTTATGCATTCTGTGACCACAGGAGAGGAGACAAGGATACAATGTGAGGAAAAGGGGCATCTTGTCCTAAGGAAAATGGAGTTCCCAATAAGTGAGCATCAGGTTCCTTGCAGCTTAATGTCCATTAAAAAAAAACACTGTGTCTGATGTCACATTGATGGTATTATGAGATAATGACATCAGTCCAATATTCTGACACGTTTTAATTTGAGGTTTCCATAAAGAACATTCAATTATCCATGTATTCTTAAAATGTTTAGATATTGTCCCCGTCTCCCAGTAGGAGGACAGAGGTGATACATGATTTGGGGAGAAAAGATAAAGAAACTGACAGGGTTTGGTACCAGATGTGGTACAGGATGAGGGGCTGAGGGAGCAGTCTAAGAGTAGTTAGCCTTGGATGACGGGGGAGGACCCTAAAAATGAGAGAGGGTGCTGGAGGCTCTTTGGAGGTGAGGAGGCTGTTCAAAGCTTGTTTGGTGGTGGGGGTTGGGGTGGGAAGTTGTCCTTAAAGGGCAGTGTCCTAATGGACATCCTAGAGCACTGGAGGAGATCAAAGAGGAACTTTAGAAGGTGGAGGAAAACCTGCAACCCAAGGAGCATGCGGAATGGAGCTGGTGAGTATGTGTGTGGAGGAGATAGGTGGGGTAGTATGCCTTGAGGTGTTTGCTCATGTATGTGGACAGAGATAGAAATGGTGCCAGATGCAGTGGTACAAAAGTGCAGGCAACTTTGAGCAGAAACAGGTGGAGAGGGAAAGAAGTGTGGTAGGAGCTCTCAGTGTTTTCTCACCTATGTGTCAAGTAAGAAAGGTGCCTAGTTTTCTGTAATGGTAGACGGTATATGTAACTGCAACTTTATGGACCCTTGTGGTCCAGTTACCATAGTACTTTAAGGATCCCCAGTACTCATTTACTGGTAGTCCTTTCTGCAAGCTTTGCAGAGCTGACTGATCACGTGCCTGATGCTCACAATCATGAAGCTTCAGAAAATGAAATTAGAGAGAACTGTAACTAAGGCCCATGGTTTCAAGGCAACAAGTGTAACTAAGGCCCATGGTTTCAAAGTGACAAGTGTAACTAAGGCCCATGGTTTCAAAGTGACAAGTGTAACTAAGGCCCATGGTTTCAAGGCAACAAGTGTAACTAAGGCCCATGGTTTCAAAGTGACAAGTGTAACTAAGGCCCATGGTTTCAAAGTGACAAGTGTAACTAAGGCCCATGGTTTCAAAGTGACAAGTGTAACTCAGGCCCATGGTTTCAAAGTGACAAGTGTAACTCAGGCCCATGGTTTCAAAGTGACAAGTGTAACTCAGGCCCATGGTTTCAAAGTGACAAGTGTAACTCAGGCCCATGGTTTCAAGGCACCAGATCCAGACACCCCTGGAAGAATACTGTAGGTGTGGATGCCTGTGGCCACTCAGGATAGGCTACAGCAAAGATTCCTTGATTTCTATTGTACTGTGCCAATGAAATAAGATTGTGTGAATGACCCCTCTCCTTGACATTTGTATCTTTATAAATTTATTCCAGCTGTCAGTAAAGCAGCACTTGCACTTCAAATACAGTACATCTCCATAGTGATTTGTGGCAATACTTTGGGATTTCAACCCTGACACTAAAACCTGGCTTTCCAGTCATGTTAAAAAGAAACTATCTGTGATGCTCCCTCATTAGCCATACTGATTGTGCAGGCATCCCCTGGGTGGGCTGTGGGCTGTGACCTGGGTCAGAGCATAGGGGCTTGTCTGGGATTTGGTGAGACCGGGATGTATCACTCAAGTATTTAGCCATCTTGGTAGCCATGAAATAAAGGAAGAATGAGGCTAGGCAAGAATATGCAGAGATGAGATGCAGTAGAAGAAATGGAGGCTGTATTTGTTCTCAACCATGATGATGAGAAAGTGTAGATGATAGGAAGAATTTAGTATCTGCATGTGGAACATAGGAGCCATCCATCCATAGATGTAATAGACTAGTGTGACAGGACCTTGCAAGGGGCTGATGGGTTGTTTATTCCTTGGTGTCTCACCCAGAAATTCCTCAGTAGTGAGGTTGGTAGCTGTGTCATGCATCTGAAATGGGGTTTTGGTGTTAGTGGAGGTAGTGGGGAAACGTGCACCATGGGTCCACTCAGTGACTGTTAACCAGAGTAGATACATGGCGGCTATGAGTAAATGTCCTGTGTGGGTAGCCAATACATCAGGTCTATGGCAGAGAATCTTGGGTACACTTGGCTGTTACAGTGCAACGGCTGTGGAAGTTGGAGCCACAGTGTAAAACTGGTCCAGTTCTATGTTCTGTACCATAGATTGGGCCTCAAGCCTGAGATGGCCATGGTGACTGACGGCTCTGAATTGGGGGTCCTGGAAGAGATTGCAAAGAGGATAGCAGGATAGCAGAGAATCATCAGGTAGTACTGCAGGCTGACATTGACACTGAATATGCACTTCCCCAACCTGTGCAAGAATAGAGGTAGAGTCAAAGACAGAGAAGAATGTAATTCTGATGCCACTAAGGCAGAGGGTAATGACACCAGCCTCATTGGTTGCCCCTGAACATCATCTCTAGTAATATGGGAAGGGGTGATGCCTCATAGCTGGTAAAACTGGTGCAAGTGCAGGGGGCTTGGTCATTTGTAGCAGTCCATACAGAGTGAGGTCAGGTAACTGCTGGTGATAGGTTGGAGATGGCACTAGTGGGACTGATAACTAACTGGAGCTGCATGAACAGGAGGTACGATGAGGTAGTAGCGCTGCGAGCCAGCAATGAGAAAGAAGAGACTGTTGTGGTCCCGCATGCCACTTGGGGGGTTCGCACCTCTCAAGGTTCCACCAGCCAACCAAGAAGCCACCACGTGGGAAGAATGTTTGCACTCTGACAAGGCCCATTGACTTGGAGAACTGGGTACCCCTATGCTGCGGCAAATGGAAACTGATGAAGCTATATCAGGGAGAGCTCAAGGTGGCCAGGTACATCTATGACCCTGGGGGATGGATATGAGTTTCCCCTACATAAAACTATGGTTGTGGAAGACAGTAGAGCAGCAGTAGTAGGCAGCTAGGCTGAGCAAGGCCATGGAGAAGAATTTGTGGTATACTGGCATTAATGTTCCAGTCATCTTTGAAGAGAACATACAGATCATCCTGTCACAGTGGGGCATCAGCAGGAGCATCCACATGCATGATGTGCACTACAAAACCCCAGCTGGGACTATCACCACCAAAGTTATGAAATGCTCGGATGGGTACAAATTTGTCTGTAAACTGCATCCAGACCCCTACTGCTGAGGTACATTTTATAGACTCTGCAAGATGGCAGCACCTGTGAGCAATTAGGAGTTACAGAAAGGGTCTGCCTTCTTCTGTGGTATGGGACCTTTGAGACTGACCAGTGGGAACAGCCCAAGCACTGTGTTCACATTGCAGGTCATTGCCACATCCAGAGTTCAAATGTGAAATGACGCTTGTTTTTTTATGCTGGACATACAGACGAGATACAATCATGATGGCGGGGTAATAATAGTAAAGATAGTAACAACGACATTGCCAAATAATGGGAGATGCTGGACAATATGTAAATGTGCACTGCATTTTACGTGCTTATTTCTTCCCCGGGTCTGAAAGGATGATCATCCATGGAAAGCCAGATAACTTTAAGCCCCAAAGGCAAAGCATACTGCCTGGAGGAAGCCATCCCTGTTTTCACATGTATGCTAAGAACAGCCTGAGAAAAAGGCTTGGACTTTTGAATCTCACTCTTAAAGTACAGGGTCACGTGATTATATGGGGGTGACCAATGTGTAGATAAGGTGGTTTTGTTCCAGAAACAGGATGAATGCTTGCAAGCGCTCATGCTGGTTGTGAGCAAAGAGTGGATTGCTTAGACCCCCTTGTGCAGGCAAGCAGGGCATAAGTATCATTTCTAGGAATAAAAATAGGTATTTTTGGGGGGAGAATGTATCAGTTCCCTCATCCCGGTAGGGGGAGAAAGGTCAGTATATGACTGAAGGGGAGATAAAAAGATTGGCAGGATATGGCTCTAGTTTTGATACAGGAAGAGGGGCCAATGGAACAATAAAACAGAGGTCACCCCTAGTTGATGGGGGGATGCAGAGGAAGAGGGTCCTAGAGAAGCTGCAGAGGTGAGGAGGGGGCCTGAAGGCTTGCTGGGCAATGAGGAGCAATAGGAGGTTGTCCCTCAAAGTCAATGTTCTGATATCTGCCAGGCCTGGGTATCAGCCCCACAGTGCCCTGGAGTAGGAAATCAGAGAGTAACTTCCGAATGTGAAGGGAAGTTCTGTCACCTGAGGAGAATTAGGAATGTTCTGGCATTCATGTGCATAAAGGAGGTTGGAAGGTAGTAATGCCTTGGGGTGTTTGCTAATCTACAGTATGTGGAGACAGAGAAGTGGTGCTGGATCCAGTGGTACAAGTGGAGGCAACATTAAGCAGAAACAGGTGGAGAGAGAAGCACGTGTGGTGAAGGCTGTCATAAATTTCACAGCTAGGTGCCAAGAGAAAGAGGCACCAAGTTTTCCTGTAATGGTAGAAGGTATATGTAACTGCAAGTTTGTGGACATCTGTAGTTCAGGTACCTTGGCAACCTAAGAGTCCCCACTATTCATTTAGTCCTTTCTGCAAGCTAATTTGTCTAAAAGTACATTATCACACACCCGAGCGTCACAATCATGTAGCTGCAGAAAATGAAATAACAGAGAACTGTAACTGAGGACCAAGCACTGGAAGCACTGAGTCCAGTAGCTATGGGTCAGTCTTTGAGAAACTGGTGAGGATGCCTGTGACCACTCAGGTTAGCCTACAGCAAAGATTCTTGTTGTTCAAAAGTGTGGTACAACAGAGGTTTGGGGCATCCCAGGAGAAACAGAAAAGACTCCTGGCGTTCTACTGTACAGTGCCACCAAAACAATGAATGTATGGGGGGAACCTCGACATGTATACTTTATTCCAGTCATCAGTAAAGCAAAACATGCACTCTATATACATCTCCAGTGCAATGTGCAATGCTGACAATACCACCTGGTCCTCCAGTCCCAGTTATTAATATACATTTTTCTGTGTCCCCATGAGTCATGCCCAGCATGTGGGCACTCCCTGGGTGGGTGGGGTGGGTCACATAAGGGTATTTAAATAACAGTACAATGTTATGCCTTTAAAATGTATTAGCAGATGCTGGTTGTCTGCTCCTCATAATCCTCTGCTTGTACAGTCTGTAACTGCAAAATTTATGATAAGCCAGACCTCAAGCACAGCAGTAGTGCTACTGCTTATGGGGCTGACAACCCGAGTTTGGGAGAGAACTCGGATCATTGGGAGGTTGGTAGGAGGAAGGAGAACTGAGTATCCAAAGGACTGCTCTTCTCCTCTGGAGTGAGGACAATGCAGCGCCCAGCATGTGCCTGGTCCCTAGCAGTGGCAGGGGTCAGGGCATGGGAGCTGCAATGTAGGGCTGAACAGGTGGCAGACATCGAGTGTGCAGCATGCAGAATTGCACATGGTGTCACCCATGAGGTCATTGCATGCTGCTCCCCAAGGCAGGGAAGGAACAGTGGAAGCATCCTGGCTGGCAGGTTGATCACAGGCTCCTCACTGGCGACACAGGTGGTGTTTGACTTGGAGCCATATTCAGCTGATCGAGGAGGACTCCCCACCACCCCACCATGGCTGGAAGAAGCTGTGGTGGTATCAGGCAATTAAGTTCAGGAGAAACTGGGTGATGGGGCTGGGGGGGGATCAGTGAGAAGGGGGCCAGCTAGGATGGGGAAGAAGCAGAATAAGAAAAAAAAATCATGCTAATATAGCAGAGGCAGATTATGACTTCAGTTGGAGACAAGCAATGCCATCTTCTTGTTAGAGCACTGAACTATGAAACACGAGATCACAGATTCAGTTCCCACCACACACTGTGCTTTATTGTGTGACCTGGAGTAAGGCAGTATCAGTGGCTCATTAGGTACCCCACTTGCCTTTGGGCCAGAAGATCAGAAGGTCAGGAGTTCTTGCCCCACACTAGGTCCTTGGAGTTATACCTGCAAGCCCCCCTCTCAGTGTCTAGGGGTATCTGGATGGCAAAAAGTAGGAGGGGACACTTTGCAACCCAAGCAACTACAGTCCAAGGGATCATAAAGCGATGAGTGAGCTGTGAGAAGTTGATGTCGGTGGGGGGGTGCTGCTTTTTTTATTTCACGGTTTGCTGTGTACCTATGTGTGGAGAAGTTTGTATTAAAGTTGTTTTACTTTTCCAAATATCATGTTCAAACAAAGTGAATTTTTTTGTGCCCTGGAAGAATAGCTGTCTTTCTTTTTTGCTTGCTGTGTTTTTCAACTAGGGAGTCCCAGCTCTACAGTGGCCACCAGCTCAGGGACTAGGGGTAACTCTGCTACTGTTATACCCTTAACTGCTTGGGCTGCCATTTCCGAGCTGCGCCCCAGGCCCCACTGCCATAGCAGGCCCACCCACAGGAAACCTTCTGACCCAACGCTGAACTCACCGACGGGCAATCTTTCTTGGGGCTTTAGGCCCCATCGGTGCTTACCCTACCAAGGTACCTAAGTTCACTTGGCAGGCCTCCATTTTTCCTTCTTCTCCCCAGGCTCCATCTCCCACTGCACCAACAGACCCCTTTCCTTTGCTCCATTTCTCCCCTTTTCTGCAGTCACACAGCAGTAGTGGGACTCCCCCCCCCAGGGAGAAGACTGCCCTGTGGGGTGCTCAATCCTCAATCACCGGACAACCCTCCAACAACTTGGGCTTCTTCCCTAACCCATGTTGCTGGCTTTGTGAGCCTTTTTCTTTTCAAGTTCTTCATCCAGATTTTTTCTTCCACGCATTCTTCTATTAGGAGACCTAGTAATCACTGGTCCCTGTGTCTCAGCTACAGATTCCTGCTGCAAATCTTTTTTTTCTCTCTCCAAGGCCACGTAGTCTGCTTTCTTGGTACTCCTGCTAGGGAGGAAAGCACTATCCTCCACCCAGGACACCATTCAGTTGTCCTCTCCTGGCTCCTCCATCTCCAACAGGAACTGGCAGAGTCCTCTGTTGAAGTAGAGGGGAATTTCCCCTAGTAGCATGGCTAACCTTCCTCCCTCTCAGTAAAGCTGAGTCATCTAAGCCACCCTAGGATGCACCTAGAAATGAGCTATCACAGCTCAGTGTGCTTGTCTTGGTCTAAAATTATGAATAAATAAATACACATAACCTCCCTCTACTTCAGCTACATAATTGTTTTGCTCCAGGACCCAAGATCAGTAATGAGATGTTGCATCACTGTTGCACAATATGGAGTAAGTAAACTGTAACCTAAACCAACAGAAGGAGCAGATGGATTCTGAAGGACAATAATCTTGTTTTCATGCAAATGTACTTGATAATTAAGAACAAAGGAAATAAAAATATAGAAAACATATGAAATATGAGTTAAATGTCTAAATCAGATGTGTTTCTCAGTTTGCTGCAAGCTGCTTGTAATAATGTCTTTAAATGAACTTGTGTTTCAGTCTTTGAGACATTACTGAGTCCACATACTATAGACTGTATGAGATTAACAGCCCACAGAAATTAGTTTGAATCTACTGCAGTTTTATTTCAATGATTGAAGTGTATATTAGAACGTATGTGTGCTTGGTTTGTCAGAAACTGAAATGTGCTTAGTTGGTCACTTAAAAAATGACTTGTTAAATTGCACGTGTGATACAGTATGATGGCTCATTCGTGAACAGCTTAATCTGGTTCAATGTCAGTTGGCATCCATCTCTATCCCCCTTCCCCGTAACAAGGCTGAAAATAGGCAGAATTGTCTAGTCCTCCTTTCCCAGTCAATAAAAACTGAAATAATTAAAAAATTGTGGTTTCCAATGGAGAATATCCACTCAGTAGTAAAAGCATTGATGGAGCCCATACCTAAATGAAAGAAGTGGCTTAAAAACGAAGTGTGAGTGGTAACAAAAAAGAAGCTGCAGAACAAGAGCTACCAGAACTTGTTGGTACTGGCCACTGAAGGGTGTGTCAAGTGCTAGCTAAAGTACAGTACAAAAATGCAGAAGTAAAATCATTGTTTTTATGAGTCTGTTCCTCGAATGAGTTAGTGATGCTATTTTTAAAATAGCTTGAATTAAGAAGGCACATCAGTACCAAGGCACATGCATACATGTTTTTCTGAACATCTGACCAGTTACACAAAACCATATAAAGGGCTTCTACCACTACAGAACAGACATCCTGGAGATCAGGAGCACCTTCTGACTTCATTTTCCCTGTAAGGCCATGGTTCAATATAGAAAAACAACACTACATATTATCAGATGTGGACCAGATTGTGCAGTTTATTAAAGACAAACAGAATTAAAAACACTAATAAAGATTCTGCAGATTTTTTTCCAGAATCAGAGGACCCCAGGATTAGCGAAGTCGGCACTAGTTGAAACAGACAGATAGATAGTGTGAAGGTAGTCCAGAGTTGGGCAACTAAAATGGTGCAGGGTCTGCATCAAAAGCCCTATGAGGAGAGACTAAAGGACCTCAATATGTACACCCTGGCAGAGAGGAGAAGAGGAGGGATATGATAGGGACCTTTAAATACCTCACGGGGGTAAATTAGGTACAGGAGGGAAGTATTTTTTCACAAAAAAGGTGTTCAGGAACAAGGGGACATGATATGAAGCTGGATGGGGTAGATTCAGGAGAAATATGTGATGAAGTACTTCTTCACAGAGTGGTGGATCCCTGGAACAACCTTCCAGTAGAGGTGGTGGGGGGCAAAAACAGTGGTGGGTCTCAAGAATGCATGGGAAAGGCACAAGGGAATCACAGTGGAAAGGAAGGGTGGAGGGAGAAAGAACTGTAGATCAAGGACCAGATATTCAAAACATTGAGCTGGGCGCAGACCATTTGCGCCATGTTTGTACCGAGTTTGCGCAGGTCTCCTATATTCAAAAAGGCAAATAGCATGGGCAAACTGCATTAGCACCGAGCAAAGGTATAATATATGCAATGTGCAAAGAGGGGGCATGTACATGAATACAGGAACTATGCTACATTCAGTGCATTAGCACTGTGCAAAGTGTGTTTGCGTGACTTTGCGCAACACTTTGTGCAGCGCAAATTACTGCCCAGGAAAAGGTAGTCTTAACTCTAGGCAAACAGTAACAGGGAACAAGGCTGTATGCAGCCAATGAGGAGGCAGTGTGGGTGGTCGGTCACCCTGGGCCACTCCATATGCACAGGCAGCCAAACTGTGGAATACAATGCAGTAATATTGCTTAGAAGCCAACCATCCTGTCATTGATAGAACTGAGATGAAACAGCACCTGCAGCAGAAATGGTTTGCAATGTGACACAATGTTGCACATTGTGAATTGTGTGTTGTTAATGTTATTTATTTCGTGTACTCTGTATCATCTCAGCCGCACATGTAGTGGCACTGGGTGGTTACTGACAATGTGCCTTGGCCCAGTGAGCTTACACGGAAAACAAGGTAATAAAATATAGAATAATGCATAGGGAAGTGTGGTTAACGAGGATTTTATGCACACACAAGGTGTGTGATGCCCCATAAACCCCGAGGACAAAGCCCAAGAGGTGTATCTCTGGGCATCACACACCAAGGGTGTGCATAAAATCTGAGTTCCCAGATTTCCTCATGTTTTACTGTTTATATTTACCGGTGGTTAGTGCTGCACAAAACTGAGTTTGCATGACTTTGCGTAGCTTTGTGCAACATTGTGCAGCTTTGCGTAACAGAACCATGGCACAAGTGTGAATTATGGAGTTTGTGAGGGTCTGCTAGCAGTGGTTTACTGACCCTAACCAGTAAATATTTAACACAGAAAGAAGCCAGACATAGAAGAAACATGTTGCACGCGGACGGCATCTCCTATGTTGCCATCATCTAGCATCGGTCTCTACCATGCCAGGTATTATTGGGTGCCCAACACCCAGTGGACACCATGGCAGTATGTCCATAAAGCACACACCTCCAGTCATCCCATTGGAGAACACCAACAAATCCAGAACACACATGTAGCACTGGGGCATGGAGGGTGTTGAGGGGAGGGTGTACAGGTGGCCAGGCTGCACCACATACTGGGTGCTGCCACAAGGCTTGAACCATCCCCACAGTGCAAATGATCCAGTGTAGGGAATACCCCAACACCAGTATGCTTGTCTGATGGTATGTGCTCCCCCCAGGCCACATAACCACACATCTGTATAGACACTACAGCACACATAGCCAGCCATGTGTACGTCACTGTGAGTATCCCATGCCAGTGGCGCAGTATCTGTGGGTCACACGACAGTATGACAATAATGTCCACTGTCACAACACACCTGCCAGATGGGCCTGTCACTGTGTGGAGTGCAGCAATCATTGCTGCCTACAGACCATCGGTATTGCTGTGTCCCTCACACTATGGCCACCATGTTACTGTAGTGTCTGCTGTGCACTGTAGCAGGAACTATAGTTTGACTATTGCATGCAGCACACCACCTGTGCCTGTGCCGTGTAGTCCCCTGGAACACAATAGTCCATGCAGCTGTGTACAAAAGTAGCCTGCAGCTACCACTGTGCTCTTCCAGACTGACCTACAGGTGGAGCTGTGAGCAGACCCAGTCTGCCTCTATATTTTCAGACAGACCTACAGGTGGAGCTGATGGACCCTGCAACAGCACTGGGCAATCTACATGCAAATCAGGTCATAATGAGATGCTAATATGGATGTTTGCCCATGGACTCCCTAAGTAGGCTCATTTGCATGTCACTTTTGTATGCAGCAAATTTTTGCCCCGGGGAAATGTCCTAGCACCTGGCAAATGGGTTATCCCTGCACAAACACTGCGCAAATGTATTTGCGCTGCACAAACCTTTCTGAACCATATCACATTTCTGCAATATTTGGATTGCACTGTTGTTTGCAGCATTAGTGCACCCACTTCTTTGCTAGCACTCACATTGCCAAGTAGTTCACCTTTACCTTCCTCCACGTCTGTGTGTACTGGGCTGCTGTTGTGGTTTGCACATTCTGGATGCTATATTCTCTCACTCCCTTCTCCTCGACTTACTCCCAGCAGCTGGCCTATCTCTCTCTGCCACAAACTGGTTCAAGACCTACCTTACTGGCAGAACCTAATCAGTTAAGATCTTGGATGCCACTTCCCCATCCCTCCCAATTAGCACTGGCGTCCCCCAGGGCTCTGTATTAGGGCCCCTCCTATTCTCCATCTTCTTAAATGACTTTCCTTCTGTTTGCTCCCCTTCCTCCACTACACATATGTATGATGATGATACAGTCCTGTATGCATCTGGCTCCTCTCCTGCAGAGGTTACAACCAGCCTACAGCAAGATTTTGACATGGTTCAGCTCTGGTTTGCTAACCATCAACTTTTCTTCAATGCCAAGAAGACTGTCTCCATGACCTTTGGCACTAGGTAGAGACTCTCTAGGCTTCCCTTCCTACCCACTTTCCACACCCTTGATGGGACTTTGCTTGAGAGGACACATCCTCCTTCAGATACTTGGGTGTTTGGTTGGACCCACACTTAAACTTCTCTGGACATATTGACGCCATCCAGAAAAAAACTGTGTCCCAAGCTTGGTGCCCTGTTCAGGAACCGTAGTTGCATCCCTCCTTCGGCTAGGCGTGAACTTGTTCAGAAGATGATGCTGCCCATTTTCGACTACTGTAATGTAGTCTATGGTGCTGCCCCTAAGTCCTCCCTGGCCGGACAGGACACCATCTTCAATTCCTTCTGCCACTTTGCCCTGGATGCCCCCCTTGCACCCACCACTGTGATCTTTATTGTGCCCTATCCTTACCCTCTGTTACAAATAGGCAACTCTCCCACTGTGCTAAATTCACCTCCAAGCACTGGTTAGGTGAGCTCCCTTCCTACCTCACCTCCTCCTTTATAACAACCTCCCCATCCTCCCATTACATAAGATCAACTGACTCCTGCACCCTGGTAGGCCCCCGCAGATCCACCCTAATCGGCCAATCCGGTAACTCTCACTGGCTCCCAAAATTTAGAATTCCCTCTCCCCTCAAATCCTGCACTCTTCCTCCGCCTACTCCATCAGCTCTGCCCTCAATAATTACCTTGCACCTAGCTGCTCTTGCCATGTCCCTCCTTAATTTCCTCCTCTAAGCCCTGGACAAACCCTACCCCTCTACTGTCACCTTCGTTTTACCCTGTGCTCCAACATCCCCCAAATTTCTAGCTCTCCTCCCCTTCCCCCAAATTGTTCCCCCCTACTGACCTCCCTTGATCTGTCACAGAATGTAAGGGACCCCGTATGCCCCCAATGGATCCATGCATCCTGATGGACTATAGAGTAGGCCCTATCCCCTCCAAAGGTGCAAATTCTCTCCCCCTCACGGGTTCAATTCTCACTCTGTCTCTCTCCTATCACTCTCTTAATCCATATCTGCCGACCTTCTCCAACCCTTGCAGATGAGTGACTTGTCGCTCAGTATGCCTTCCTGGTGAAACGTTTCAATAAATAATCAATAAATATTCAGAGCTGTTTTATTTGCCGAGCTATTATTGCATGGCACTCCCAGCCCTGTTTGCATGGCTTCATTTGCATGCTATATTCAGATGCTTTATCCTCGGGGCTATTCCTTTGAATATAGTATGCAAATGGTTCCAGGCTAGTTTAGCATCTCCGTGCAGTGCTAATTTTGCCCTGGGGCTAAGTTTTCAATATCTAGCCCCTAGTATGGTCTGCAGAAATAATGTAGGTAGGGAAAAAATGGGCAGATTGTGTGGGCCAAGCGGTCCATATCTGTTGTCAAATTCTGTTTCTGGTGAAAGGTTCAGCTGTCTGTAATTGAAGAGCAAATTCTGCACAGCTGTTTCTGATCCATTTTTTTTCCTTTTTTGTGGATTGAAACCGAGGCATCTGTTGAATTTCTGTTCCTGATTTTTGGAGTCCAAGAGACTGCAGTCTTAATCTGGAAAATATTGTGGTCACCATCTGAGCGATCAAGATGCTCCTTGAATGACTTTGTTTAATTACCTTCACCTTACTTATTTTTGAATCTGTTTCCTGATTTGCTTCAGATTATTTATTTTAGGATCTATGGCTTATACTAATGAGCAAAACTAAAATGTTTGATGTATAAAAATATTTGATGAAGATTTACCCAGGATTATATCCTGCATATATGTGGTGCTAAGTATGAATCTGTGCACCAAGATAACAAGTAGTTGTCTTAGCTTAATCATATTGTTTATTTTCTTGTTAATTTGGATCTCTCTCTCTCCAACTGTAGACTTGATTGTACTGGAAATCAGCATATGATGGTTAGTCCATTGTCATAACACTAGTATATTTACATATATAAAATCAAAGCCTCATCGGCCTGCTCACACGTCACCAGCGCAGATGGATCCTCACTACCCGTAGTGAGCTCCATCAAATATCTGGGGGTAACACTTGACCCCCAACTTGACATGGGTAATCATATCCTTAACATCTGCAGGGTGGCAAACTGCAAACTGGGTTTGGCCTATGGGGCCAAGTATAACCTTACACCGGCAGCCAGGCTTGCCCTAGTGAAGGGAGTACTCCTTCCGTCCCTCAGCTATGGGCTGCACCTATTTGCTCGCTCTCCAAAGACACATCTCACCCGGTGGTACACTGCTTACAATAACATTTGTCATTTTGCCTTGGCTGCCCCCGACTCTCCCACTGTTGTGAGCTATATGAGAAACTCTGCTGGCTCTCACCAGCTAGATACCTTGATTTTGGTTTGGGATGCCTCTCTGGGAAAGTGATCAGAACTAGCACCCCCCCCCCCAAGGGCTGGCCCAGCTTCTGCCTAAACTGAATCCCACCCCCTACCAACTTAGGTGTCTCACATCAGGGATGTTCAAAGTCCCTCCTACCCAGACCCTCATGGGGGATCGGGACTTTGCCATAAGTGTGCCCAGACTCTGGAATTCACTGACTGTGGATATCCGAGCTGCTCCCTCCTATCTGAGTTTTCGAAATTCCCTGTGGGGTTTCCTAAAACTAGCATCAGAGTGTGACTGCCCCAAACCTCCGTAGAGTAAAGTATCAAATTGTTTTTTCTGAACCTCCCCAGGGTGTCTCAATTGAATTCCTGGAGATATTTTCCCCACTGTATCAATGACTTCTGACTAATCCTGCCTAAAAAGCCTTGGGCATTTTTACACCCATTATTGCTCCACGGTCATAGGCTAACCATGACACATTGCACCTTGGTCACTTGGTAGAAACTTGTACTACCAAGTGTTTCTGTTTCTGTCTAGCATGTGCATATTTAGAAAAATGTGATGAGCTGTATGTACCTGTCCACGATCCAACTAGCCTAGGGGGTTTATACGACAATGTTATATTATGATCAATCCAGTCCTTGAGCTATGTTCCACTCCTATGTATGATGACCTGTATATATCTGTCAGTTGAACTAGCTAGTCTAGAGTGTATAATCTGAAATGTGCTTACTACTATATGTTTTCCCTAGCATCAAATGATGTATTTCCCATGTTTGTTTACTGTGACAAAAAACTGTACTCTCCTTGCCGTGTCTCCTTGACTGTTGTTCCTCATGTTGTACTCTCCCGGGTCGTTCCTGAAAATAGGCATAATACTTGTCTAGTGTACATACCCGGTAAACAAAAGCTAAATTAAATAAATATATATAATAGTGGTGCAGTCACGCCACTATATTTAGGGTTGAGATGTCACTTCTATGTTAAAGTCAAAGTTTTGCACATTAATAAGTTTGGACCTGTTCAACGGATTTGTCTGAAGTTTGGTATGTGCGGTGGGGCATGGTAGATCTCTTGCTTTGCCAAATTTTGTTTTGGTCGGACTTAGTGGGGCATGAAAATGCTGAAAAATGCAAAATTATCCATTTTTGGAGGCAGATTTGGGGATTTTGTACGTGGCCCTGGGCAGCCATCATGTGGCATGCTGCTCTGCGAGATGGCTTGTTTGAAAGAGCTTTGGTGGCCAGACATGCCACTTTTCATTTGGTGAAAACATATTAAGGCATTCAAAAGCTATGCCACTTTTAAGTTCCCATTATAAATCAATGGGAAAATTTATATGTATGTTTTGTGAACAAAGAATGGGATTCTGACCATCTTGTCCCACCTGGAGGTCAAAGAATTTGTGGCCTTGTGGTTCACAAATCTTTGTCCCCGAGAATTCCTTGATTGTGAGGTCCGCCATCTTGTTTTTAGATTTCTGATCATAAAAACACAAATATCTCGGCTCAGGGGTCTCTCCTGAAGTAATACTTGGGTGGGTTTTACTCAGGGGGCACTGATCTATCAAGCCATGCCTTTGGTTTCATCCAAAATGGTCAAAAAATAGAGTTATAAGCTTTCACAATCTTTGATTGCGGCTCGCTAATGGTCTTTGATCGCGAGCCTGCAAATTCCTTGATCGTGAGACTCTTTGATCACGATCTTGCATTGCGACCTAAAAACACAATTATCTCAGCTCAGGGGTTGGCTAGGGACACAAATGAGGATGGGTTTTGCTCAGGGGGCTTTGTTCTATTAAGGCATGGCACTGGTTTCATTCAAATTGGTCAAAAACTCGTGTTTCACAATTTTTTTATTCTTTGGTCACAAACGTGCAATTTCTTTGATCACAAGCCTGCAAATTCTTTGATCGTGAGATTCTTTGATCACGATCATGCATTGCAAGGAGGGACAACATGGCCGAATTTAAAAATCTATTTTCTCAGCCCAGCCCTAGAAAGTCAAATGAGGGTGGGTTTTGCTCAGGGGCCTTCGTTCTGTCAAACCATGGTGGTGGTTTAACACAATTCCTTCTAATTTTTGAATTATAGCATTTTTTATTCTTTGATCATGAGTCTGCAAATTCTTTGATCGCGAGCCAGCAAATTCTTTGATCGTGAGATTCTTTGATCACGATCATGCATCGCGAGCGAGCGGTGAGATGGCCAAATTAAAAAAAATCTAATTTCTCAGCCCAGGGGTGCCCTAGGAAGACAAATGAGGGTGGGTTTTGCTCAGGGGGCTTCGTTCTATCGAACCATAGCAGTGATTTCCTGGAATTCCTTCTAATTTTTTATTTACAGCATTTTTATTATTTGATCATGAGCCTGCAAATTCTTTAATCGTGAGATTCTTTGATCGCCATCTTTGATCGCGAGATAGAGACAAGATGGCCAGGTTTTATAATGCATTAGAGAGGGCAATTTCATCAATCTTTAAGTTTAAATATCTCAGAAACGGTTTGGTCTTTTTACTTGAAATTTGGAGGGTGTTCTTAGCATATCCTGTAGATGTGAATTATGGTGTTTACGTGTCAGAGAAAATGTATTTTGTGGAGATATTGCATGATGTTTTGCATTGTGCTGGTGGCTTGAAATTGATAGGGTACCCAGCCGTAGCGTCATGGATGTAGAAGTCAGTCATTGTGCCTGTAAAATGTTAACAGGCACAGAATTCTGCAACTCTGACAAATGAAAATGTCAAACTTTAACATGTTATATCTCGGACATGGTTTGGTCTTTTGCATTGAAATTTGGAGGGTGCTTTCGGTATGTCCCATAGATGTGAATTGCGGTATTCCATTTACAAGTTGGTGGGAGCAAAGGGCCCAAAGGACCCATGCTCACACCACCTTCTGCAGGTTGGTGGGAGCACAGGGCCCACCAGTGCTCCCACCAACTTCTGTAGGTTGGTGGGAGTGCTCATGCTCCCACCAAGTTTTGCAAGTTGGTGGGAGCACAGGGCCTGCATTCCCACCAACTTACACAAGTTCTTAGTTTTTTATTCTTTCTCAAAAAGTAAGGAAATTCTATGCAAAAAACTGCATTAATGCATCATTTAGGGTTAAAACACAAAAGGTCAGGAAAAGAAAAATGTTTAAGGTTGACTCTCCCCCCGGGACCCACCTATCATCCCAAGATTGACAGCTGATGGGGTATGTCATTGGGGTTGTGAGGCCTACATGTCACCCCATTCCATCTGAAATTACATTCACAAGCCACAGTAAATATGAATGGGGTGACATTTAGGCCTCACAACCCCAAGGACACACCCCGTCAGCTGTCAATCTTCAGATGATGGGCGGGTCCGGGGGAGAGGGGTAACCCTAATGATTTTTAATTTCCTGACTTTTTGTGTTTTAATCCTAAATGATGCATTACTGCAGTTTTTTGCATAGGAGATATATATAAATATATATACACGCACACATACTATCTATATATATGTATATATAGATAGATGTATAAATATATTAATTGCAAAAAACTTTGTTAATGCATCAGTTAAGGCTAAAGTGACAAAAGTAGGGAAATTAGATGTTAGGGTTGAGCCCCTAACCCCCTCACCACCACATCCTCCACAGACTGACAGACACCGGGGTGTTCCATGGGGTTGTCAGGCCCAACTCTCACCCTATTCCATGTGTAAACAGGCTGACATGCTACAGTAAAGGAGAATGGGATGAGAGTTAGGCCAGACATCCCCATGGCATACCCTGGCATCTGTCGGTTAGTGGAGGGTGGGAGGGTTAAGAACATAACCCTAATGTCTCATTTCCCCACTTTTGTCACTTTAACCCTAACTAATGCATTAACAAATTTTTTTGAAATGAATTTCCTCACGTTTTGAAAAAGTGTAATATAACTAGTAAATAGTATGTGTTGGTGGGAGCATGGGGTCCTTAAGCTACCCAATTGTGCATAATGATAAGCATCTGTTGGAGTGCAGGCCCTCTGGGCCCTGCACTCTCATTTACACATAAATACATATCCATACAGCAGCCCTATGGGGCAAGGAACACTTGTAACACTATTTTGCCGATATTTCAGCAATCGTAGCAGCTATGAAAAAAATTCAAGTGCTGTTATAATCATGACAGTGACACCTCCAAACAACATAGGTCAATGGAATCTGTATAAATTCCGCTACTTTCACAAAACTCCCATAGGCTAACATACAATACTTTTGCGAAACTAAAGAGTACTGTGGCAGCAGTACTGTCAGTTTTGTGAAATAAAAGGTAGTTTTGCATCACTAATGGAACTTTCATGAAAAACAAATGATAGTGTTGTGACAGTATTGTTACTTTCGCGACAACAGTGGTAGTGTTGCAACACTACTGAAACTTTATGTAAAGTAAAGGTAGTGTTGCAACACCACTACCACTTGCCTAACCCACTTCCCAGATACGGGCACAGAAAGGTGGTGCAGACACTGATATGTCAGTAGTGTGTTCCATAGTTGCCTTTTGCAAATTTACATAAAAAATTTACAATGCCACCATTGTATATGTAGTACAATGTAACTGGTATGTGATTGTGGGAGCGCAGGTCCTCAGGGCCCTGCACTCCCCTAATGCTGAAATTATTTGCATAGCAGTATGCAGATGTGAGAGTGTGGGCACTCTGGGCCCTGCACTACCACTTACACATAAATATGGGGACATAATGCAAGCCTACAAACATGACGATGAACCCATGGAATACAGATTTGCCAATATCTCAGCAACCGTACAACCTATGGAAAAAAGTCCACTGTAGTTGAAATCCAGGGTTTCTCAAATGGTGAAGCCAGCCTCCCAGGGGAGGCCCCAACCTGTCACAGGGGAGACTCAAGCAAGTCTTAAAATGTACTATATTTAAATGTCAAGTTTTGGATGCTTTGTGTGAAAGGATGCAGCAAACTGAAAGCGAATAATGGCGTGCGAATGTATGTACAAAATGGTTACCAAGAAAACACACTCAACAAATATGTGCTTCCTGGTATGACATGGGGAAAGCTGAATGAGGAAATACAGTTGTTGGAAACTGTGCTAAACAAAATGCAAAATAATGCAAATGAACAGGAACAAGATAACAATTGACCCATTATACTAGCTGCAGAAAGCACAAATACAAAGGCTAAGTAGAGAGATACTAGGAGCAAGTCCAGGAGGGAGCAAAATGGTCCCCGAGAAGTTGTTGAAGAGCAGGGTAAAACTGACAAAGAAAACACTCTTGACTCATGGAGGTATTGCAAACGGTTGGCAACAGGGCCAAATTGAAGCCGTGAGCGAGTAGACTGACCTGGGGAGGGAGGCTTATAGAGAGGGAGAATAACAGCATCAATAAAATGAGAATAAACTCAACTACTCACATGCACGTCATTGTATTCTTCCTGTAATGTGCAAAGTATAATAGTTGTTCTATCTATGGGGAGGCCCACAATTATTTCTATATTGGGAGGGGGGCTCAAGATCTTTTCCAAGGATTAGGGGAGGCTCACTATGACAAAGTGTGAGAACTCCTGTTGTAATCTATGCCTTTTAAACTTACTCCCAAGCTTAGCTCACCTAATGGTGAACTAAGCTACGAGTAGCGAAAAACCAATATCTCACATTGTTTTCGAGATGCGGGCAGTAGAATGCGACGTGGATGCCGCCATGTTTGCCGTGGGGAAATTTCTCAAATTCACAATGCTGCAGCTAAGGGAGCATTTAATGGTCTGGGGCCAAACCAACAAAAGGACATCAGTAGACCCAGGGCTTACTACCCTGTACATTTCAGCCCAAAAGACCCAACCTTTGAGGTATAGTGGAGTGACAAAGAATTCCTCTGTTTTGGGGATATTGTAGTGTCGAAAAAGTATGGTACTTTCACAAAAGTACCGCATCTGATTTGCAAGAGTATAGGAAAATGCTCTCAAAAAACACATTTTGGAGGGGTTTACCTCCCAAAAACTTGTGCTGTGTAGCTCAGGACCCAATTAGGTAAACACAATCATCAGTGTTTTCATAGGCCCATCCAAATTTTAACTACGGCCATTTTTGTCCTTTGTTAACTGCAAACGATGGTGACAGCTTGAACGTTTAATAGCATAGCTCAGAAACTTTTTTAGTTTTTATGAAAACTTTTAAAAGCTTTTGAGCTGCACATATAAGGTTTCCCATAGACTATAATGGGAAAGTTTGAACTTTCAGAACTTTTGAACGGATAAATATTTTTTCACCAAATCTTCAAAAGGCACCTCCTAGACCCAATCCCCATATACCCTGAACATTTCAGACCAGTCAGACTAACCATTCAGGCTATAGAGAAGAGCAAAGAATTCAAACAAAGTTGAGGATTTATCACACTTTCAAAGCTCTGCAACTCTGCAACTGAAAATCTGACTGGAACACAAATTTCCAGATTAAGAGATTTATGGTACCACACCGAGCATGCAAACTTTCAGACAGATAGGAAAAATGGTTGCAAAGTTATTAAAGTGCAACATCTGGGGTTTAGCATAGAAGTGGTTATGCAATCTTAACTATACCAGCCCTACTGGGCTGGTATTTTATATATGTATATATATATATATATGTCTATATATATATATATATATATTTATACATTACTATGTCCAGTTCTGGAGACCACATCTCCAGAAGGACATTGAAAAAATAGAGGCAGTCCAGAGAAGAGCAACGAAGATGGTACATGGACTGCACCAGAAGCCCAACAGGGAAAGACTTAAGGACCTTAATATCTGTTCACTGGAGGAAAGAAGGAAGAGGGGAGATATGATAGAGACTTTCAGGTATTTTGGGGGAATGAACAGGGTACAGGTGGAAAGCATATTTCAGAGAAAACTCTGCACACGAACAAGGGGGCATGATATGAGGCTGAAGGGTGAAAGTACTTTTTCACTGAAAGGGTGGTGGAGCCATGGAACAGCCTTCCAACAGAAGTGGTGGGTGTGAAACTAATACGGGGGTTCAAGAATGCATTGGATAGACATAAGGGTACCCTGGAGATGTGCAGAGCAGGAAAGCCACAAATCAAATATGATCTGGAGCTGCAGCAATGAGTAGGGAAATGGGCAGACTAGGTGGGCCATATGGTCCTTATCTGCCAACAGTGTCATTGTTTCTATAATACATTGTTATGTATGTGAATTCTGTTTTCATGAATAAAACTATACCTAGTGGAGTTCAGAATGTACTTGAAACTTAATTTCTCAACTTAGATTCCTCTGTCAATATTCATGTGTTAAGGGACCCTGTAAACCCCCTTAGGCACTTTGGCCTCCAGTTTAACACACACATTTTATGATTGCTCACATTCTGTAGAGATTGTTGATGTAGCTAGTAGTTTATTTTGATTCCTTTTTAATTTTAAAAAGTGAAAAACAGACTACCCACTGCATGGAGGCTACCACACAAAAAAAACTGTTTACTGCCCATGATCAACTCCCACTGCATCTTTCCTGGACTTGGGAACACTCCCAACACAGCCTAGAGACCTAAAATGCAGTTGGAGGAGAGGAGAGGAGACTATTGCATCATTTGTGAATGTTCCCAATGTTCATGAAATATGCTATAAGAGTCGTTCAAGGATTTGAAACAGAATAAAGCTGGGTATAATTACACTAGCATGCATTTAAGTTCTACCAAGAAAGGAAGCAAATGAAGGAAACAGAAACATTAATGAATTTTATAGGTTAGCAGTCATAAAACATGGGCTTTCACCTAGAAATAATATGATGCAAAAAGGACAGACAATGTCCATTTAATGAACTCTTGTCTTAACATGAATTTGGAAACTAAAACGGTGTTCAATACGAAAAAATTGCATATTAAGTGTACATTAAATTCACATTGTATCAAAACGATTGTCACAAAGGCAGACAAATGCACGCTCTGTTTTTATGAATCTAACTGGAGTTTCTCCTTAAGGACCTGTGTGTTTCCCACTCAGCTGCCATTTGAAGTAGTCAGACTTTGTAACACACTGCTGCAGGTAGCCACATTATAGCCATTTTTATGTTTGCTTGCACGCATGTGCAAGAAACATAGTGCCATCATCTGAGTTTTCAGAGGTGTGGCAGCACTCTTCCAATTCAGTCAGTGTGTTTGCAGGCACGGCCGCAGTTCTCCAATGGCTGCTGGAGCTGTCTATAACAACAGTCAAAAATGCAGCGGAGTACAGTTGAAAGGGGGAGCTACGCTTCAGTGAGCAGTGATAAGATATTGCCTGCTCATGCGAGCTCCCCCGACACACACACACGCATACTGCATGCTCCCCCCCCATGCACACACTGTATAGCCGACAGGGGTGCCCAATCCCCCATTGGCTGTGCTGCACTTCCCCCCCCAAAACAGAGCTCCACATGCCATGTTGGGTGCCCACCCCAGCATGGCTACACATGTATAGCCGACAGGGGTGCCCAATCCCCATCAGCTCCACTGCCCCCAGAAGGACAGGGTGCCACGCTGAGGCCCACCCAGTGTGTGCAACAAATGTTATCACAGGCAGGAGTGCCCAATCCCCATCAGCTCCCGCCCCCAAACAGCCGTCCTTGTGCACGCTGGGAGCCCACCCAGCGTGGCAAATGTCCACGTTATCGTCCTTTTTAAAAAAAAACCTGAAACACAAAAGCGGTCCTAGCTGTCTCTGCCCCACACTGCCCACCCACTGTGCACCCTGCCTCCCCACACCCCTATTCACCCCATACTTACCTCGACTCTGGCGAATGATCTTCGTGGACCGGGAACACGTCTGCACTCTTCAAAGCCGACTGTGAACTGAGGAAATGCCGGTAAGCTGTATAATGGGATAGATAGGGTTTTTTCAAATTTGCTGCATATCTCAGGCATTTTTTGGAATTTTTGCACCAAATTTCCAACATGGCATTTTTGGGGCACCTTCTCATGAATGCTCTCACTGTCATGGCATTAATCGTGCCCGAAGGGTGATTTTGCAGTCACTGTGTGAAATCACCTTTCGGGACCAAATAACGAAATGACACTGCCACTGTTCATAAGGTTGGCTCTCAAAAAGCCTATGTTGAAAATTTGGTGGAAAAATTCCTAAAAATTACTGTTTTACGAGCGTGTGTTGTGCAGTTCCTACGCACGCTCATAAGTTCACTAATTTTCAATATTTTCATTCCAGATTTTCCACATTGCCATTTTACCATACCTCCTTATGAGCAGTACAGCTGTAATTTTTCACATCTTGCCCAAAACGTGTTTCCGCCCATGTAGTGCACAATGGCACAGTCGGTGTGTGAAATCAATGTATGGGACACATTAAGAAAATCACAATGACATCATTAATGAGCAGAGGTCTTAAAATGGCTATGTTGAAAATTTGGTGAAAATTCCTAAAATGACTGTTTCTGACGTGTGTTGCCAGTTCTCCCTTGCGCTCGTAAGTTCTAAATTTTCAATTTTTCACTCCAGATTTTCAACATTGCCATTTTATTACACTTCCTTATGAACTGTACAGCTGCTATTTTTCACATGTCACCCAAAATTTGTTTCCGCACATGTAGCGCACAATGGTGCAGTCGTTGTGCGAAAGCAAAGTTTGGGACAGATTAAGAAAATCACAGTCATACTGTTCATGAGCAGAGGTCTTAAAATGGCTATGTAGAATATTTGGTGACAAAAGTCCATAAAATGACTGTGTTATGAGTGAGCATTGCGCAGTTTCCACGCACCCTCGTAAGTTCATGACTTTGTAATAGTTTCAGTCCAGATTTTCACCAGTGGCATTTTTCCACACTTCCTTATGAACAGTATAGCTGTCATTTTTCACAACATGGCCAAAATGTGTTTTCACACTTTCAGCACAGAGATGCATGGTCACTGTGGGAAATCACTGTTCAGGACAGATAAAGAAAACCACAGTGACACTGTTCATGATCGGAGGTCCCAAAATGCCTGTATTGACAATCTGCTGTAAAAAAAATCCCCAAACTAATTACATTACGGGTGTGCATTGCACGCTCGTGATTTCACCAGTTTTTTAAATATTTTTACTGCAGATTTGCAACATTGTCATTTTTACACCTCCCCATGAACAGTACAGCTGTCATTTTTCACATCCTGTTCGGAATGTGTTTTTGCATCTGTGGTGCTAAATGCCGTAGTCGCTGTGCATAAGCAGCTTTCAGCCAACAAACTGATATTGCCACTGTTCATGAGGTGGGGGTCACAAAAAAACCATGTTGAAAATTTGGAGTGAAAATACCAACTAATGCCTGAGGTGTTAGGGTTTCCAACCATAATGCCCCACCCTGTAGAGAATGACAGGCATCAGGGGTGTGACTTGGGATTCTTGCCTGTAATGCTCATACCATTCCACACCCTGCAGCCAGTGAGAGGCATCGAGGTATGCTTTGGACTGTTCGGCCCCAAAGTTCACCCCATTCTTCTATACCGCACCCATCTCACCATATTTCCTGATGGAATGGGGTGCGCATAAGGGCCAAAGACCCCAAGGCACACCGTGACACTTGTCAGAGTCTGCAGGGTAGGATGTGGTGAAATGGCATGGCCGTTATGCCTGACGACCCAAAGGCACACCCTAATGCCTGTCACTCTCTGCAGGGTGGTGGTGGGGTTGGCTTCAGTTCAGTACTTCACTGCCATTCCTATTATGCAGCTCTGTAACTTCTACACTACCAATGCCAATGTCAGCAAGCAAACATTTGGCATTGACAAATGCTTGTTAACTTTCATAGAGTATATTCTTTAACTGAAATATTACATGTGGAGTGATGTGCTGATGTGTTCCCTAAGATATGTCTTTGAAAGAAACTATGAGCCATCATTGTTGACTGTGTATGGCAGTCAAGGCACCTACAAATCAAGAAGTCACATTCCAGCTTGCAGGTGACTGGAACTATTGCAGCCTTCATGTATACACTAGCACTCTTAGAGAATACATTCTCCCATTTGAATAACACCCTGGGTTAGTCTGAGGAAGAGTGGCCTCGTGGAGTCCTATATTTAGCTGTCTCATGTTGCAGTACAGTATCCTTTTAAAAATTGATTCACAGCAAGCAGACCAAAAACAGTAGCTCCAGAGAGGTTTTATTGTCAGTGTGGCTCAGTAGCAGCTTTTTTTTTCTGGGTCAGAAAGTCATGGCTTCATGTCTCACATCAGGGACTTAGACTTACACCCAGCACTGCGGTACCATACTAGGAGAATCACTCTTTTGTTAGATATGCTGTTTGTCAACAGATATGTTAACTAAAATTCCATGGAACATTTAAAGGTGTATAAAATTACCCCCAGTGCGCTAGCCAATATTGACTCTTACAACAAAATGGGTTTAAATGCAAATGCCAATGACTGTCTGTGGGGAATTGTTACGCACATAAAGACATGCAAGCTATGAGCCACAACAGGGTGTACAATAAATGATTTTAATGCATGCCCCAGGGGAGTGAGGTGTGAGTCTGAAAACTAAATGTTCTTGCTCCCCTGGAAAGTGCATTCAGATCCTTGAATGCCCTCCCTGGCGTGGCTTATTGTGCTTATAAACTGGTTTGTTGATCTTGTGTATTAAATGTAAACAAACATTTTTAATGCAATGTTTTTAAATAAAATTATAACATGGGCAATGATGTTTGTGTGATCTGATTGACAAAAATTAATCATGTAACTGTTGATTAATTTCTGTTACTCAGTTGTTACTTGTGGTAAACGGTCTCCAGAGTATGAACCCACAGAGCCACACTTCTTATTTGTTAGGATTTTGATTCCTAACTGCAGCCATTAAATTATATAGCTAAGCAAATAACTCATATAGTTGGGCCATATTACTGCATTCTCCACATAAAACCTTGTATCTGTGGCACACAGACACAACCCAGCACCGTTTCCTACAGAAGTGCATATTGTTTACTGCATGTCCCCCGGTGATCCCTTGATCACGGTCACGCAAGGCAGTCACATAGCAAATATTTCCCCAGAGCAGAAGAACATTTCCCAGTCATCCCATGATCAAAAGTCACCACAGCAAACTCAGTTGTGCACAAGTGAAGCACATGAAGGCATCTACTGATGCATTTCTACCTGCAGTACTCAGAATTCCCACCCACGCACCCAGTGGACACAGTAGCATCCGGCGGTCTATGTAAAATGATGAGTAACCGTAGCAGAGGAAAGCCTGTCGTTCCTGCTGTAATGTGGATGAAATGAAAGTGCCTAAATGTGCTGCACTGTCGCACTGTCCATGTTTGTCACCCAACGTGTGTACCTCTGGTAACTGCAGTACCAACCATCGTGGTAAGAGAGAGACAGAGAGAGTGATAGGCAACAGAAATAGCAGTAGTCAGCACAACACAGGAAAGTGTCAGTAACAATTGAAGCCTGTGTCTGACTGAACGAATATCTGGAACTCTAGAGAACAGAGGCAAAAGTGATGAACCGTGCAGCAACAGAAATACCTAGCAACTACAGTTTGTCAGGTACTTGCTTAATGTACTTCTTAAGCAAAGTGATACACTGCAATGTCACCACACAGAGCAATACAACAGCTTGTTATGAGCAAAATAAAAAGTTCCATTTGCTCCTTTATTCTACTCTCTGTAGTCTGTTCACCAGAAAGTGTTGTTAGTGTGGCTGAACACAAAAAAATGTGATTCCACAGCCAAAAATACTAACATACTAAAATGCCAGCAGAATAGACCTAACGGTCTTTCGTGTCTGCTCGTTTGGTCAGCCCCCATCCTGGGAGCTGATCTTGCTGCCCCCCTTGTCTTCTCTAGCTTCTCCCTTCCCAGTTCCAAATATTCTCGTTGCACTGGATTTTGCTTCCAGAACCCTTCCCCTGTACCTGTCCCACCCCATCTTGAACCCCTCCACCATCTCTGCCTCCACCAGCCCCCTGGGCAGCGCATTTCATGGCTCCACCACCTCTGTGAAGTAGCACCTCCTCCTTTCTCCCCTGAATCTTCCCCCCTCCAGCTTCCACTCATGCCCTCTAGTTGCCCCTCCTCCTTCCTTCGAAGCATCCTGACTGCTCCTCCCCTATTTACCCCTTCATGTACCTGAATACCGCTATCATGTCCCCCCAGTCCCTTCTCTCTTCCAATGTGTACATATTTAGCTCTTAGATCCTCTCCCCATAGGTCCTGTCCCCCAGCCCCAAATCATTTTGGTTGCCCTCCTCTGGACCCTCTCTAGAAGTTTAATGTCCCTCTTTAAGTGTGGCCTCCAAAACTGCACGCAGTACTCGAGGTGTGGCCTCACCAAGCAGTTATACAGAGGGAGTATCACTTCCCTCCTGCTGGAGGTGATCCCCCTAGCGATGCATCCCAGCATCCTGTTGGCCTTGGCTTCTGCCCTCCTACAAGTCTCCGAGTTGTTCATCTTGACATTCACCACCACCACCCCAGGTTCCTCTCAGCCATCGAGACTTGTAGCATTCCCCCCCCCCGGGTGTACACTTGGCCAGGGTTTCTGGCCCCCAGGTGCAGTACCTTGCATTTCCCTGCAGACGTAGGCATTGAACAGGAGGGGCCCAAGGACTGATCCTTGTGGGACCCCACTAAAGACCCTCCTTGTGGATGAGACTATCCCACTAACCGGTCCTGGAGCCAACTGTCTATCCATCTGATCATCTGGTTCCCCAACCCCATTTCTCCCAGCTTATCCAACAGGCCCTCATGAGGAACAGAGTCAAATGCCTTGCTGAAGTCTAGAAAGAGAACGTCCACTGGTCTATCCAGGTCCAAGGCACTCATCACCCAGTCATTGAACTCTGCAAGGTTTGTCTGACACAATTTCCCTGGGATGAATCCATGCTATCTATCATCCAGGCACCCTGACTTTTCCAGGTCCCCCCCAGCCTCTCCTTGACAATGCCCTCCATCACCTTGCCCACCACTGATGTCAGACTGACAGGCCTGTAGTTCCCTGCCACCTCCCTTGATCTCCCCTTGTGGATAGGCACTATATGTGCCACCTTCCAGTCCTGGGGCACCCACCCTGTCCTCAGAGAGATGGTGAAAAGCGCTGCCAGGGGTTTCGCCAGGACATCCGCAAGTTCCTTCAGCACTCTGGGATGTAATTTATCCAGCCCCAGTGCTTTCTCTATCTTAAGGGACCTGAGGGCTTCCCTCAATCTCTCTGCTGTGACTTCCACCTCCGCTATCTCTTCTGCCCCCTGCTTAGCCTTTCCCCCTCCTGCCAGTGATACCTCCCCCTCTCCCCAGACCCTCTGATCGGTAAGGGTCCCCCCCTCCTCAGTATCACTGTCTCCTCCCATGTATGATGCAGCACCCCCAATTTCCTTGGTGAAAACTGAGGTGAAGTACTCGTTTAGTACCTCAGCCTGCTCCCCTGGGTCTTGTGCCCATCTCTCCCCTGTTTTAATCCTGCTAATCTGCCCCTTCACCCTTCATTTTTCCCCAATGTATCTAAAGAACCCCTTGTTCCCTCTCCTAATTTCCCTGGCCAGGTTCTGCTCCTTCCATGCCTTAGCCGCCCTCACCACCCTAGTGTCCCTTCTAGCCATCAGTTTGTACTCCCCTCAATCCCTTTCACTCCTTGAGCGCTTGAATTGCCTATAGACTGCCTTCTTTCCCCGCACCACCTCTTGGACCTCCCTGGTCCACCAGCAGGGTTTTCGGGCCCTACCGCATTTTTGTCTTACTCTGGCACAGGTGCTGGTAGTATTCTGCACCCCTCTCCTGATTATTTCCCACCTACTGTCAGCGTCCATGTCTGACCCAATCACATCCAAATGCTCCTTAAGGATCCTTCCCATTTGCTTAAAATCCACCCCCCTGAAGTCAGTTACCTCCGTCTTTGTGCAGCCTTCTACCCCTCCTAGGTCCAGGCAGAACCAGACTGTGGCATGGTCACTCCCCGCCAACAGGTCCCTTACCTCCAGGCCCCCAATCTGATCACTGTCTGCCAGGACCACATCCAGTATCCATGCCTCCCTGGTCGGTTCTCCCACCTGCTGAGTTAGGAACACATCTTGAAAGACAGCCAACAACCTCTGTTCCCTGGCCACCAAGGATGTCATAGTCTCCCAGTCTGTTTCTGGCATGTTTAAATCCCCCAACACCACCACCCTTCCCCTGTCCAACCTGCAGTGTATCCCAACATCTGCCACCAGATTCTCCTCCAGCTTCTCCGCCAGCGCAGGGGGTCTATACACCACTCCTGTTTTTACTGTCCTCCGTTATCAAGGTGACGCAAATTGCCTCCACGGTTCCCTCCGCCTCCTCTACTCCCCCTATGCCAATGCAGTTTTTGACTATTATTGCTACCCCTCCTCCCCTTCCCTCCCCCCTGTCCTTCCTGAACATAGTGTAACCCTCCAGGTTCAGGTCCCAGTCATGTCCTGCGGTGGCCCAGGTCTCAGTGACCGCTGCCAAATCCACTGCTCCCTCAGTTAGCATCGCATGGAGCTCAGGCATTTTATTGCCCAAGCTCCTGGCAATTAGCAGGACTGCCTCCCACCCTTTCCCTATACTTCCATTTCCCCTGCTTGTGTTCCCATGGGGATTCCATTTTCCCCTGGTCTGCACTTTACCAGTCGGCCTTTTCCCACATTCCTCCAGCTCCCCAGGGGGGTGGAGACAGAGTCCCTCCTTTATTGGACCCCCCTCGACAGCCTTTTCTCCCATCCCTCCCCCCTTCACAAGTTTAAACCCCACTTTTCACCAATTAACCCCTCTATTTTCAACTTAAGGATTCCCCTCTCCTCCAAATTGAGATGGAGCCTATCTCTAGCATACAGCTCCTTATCCTCCCAGGTCTCCCCCCAATCCCCCATCAATCCATACCCTCTGGCCTCACACCACTCCCTGAGCCACTGGTTTATCTCCCTAATCTTCCTTTTGTGTTCCCCACTAGCCCTTGGCACTGGCAGGATTTCCGAGAAGGAAACTGTGCATCCTATGTCATGACAGACCATGGCAAGCTCCCTGAACCTTGCCTGTATCGCTAGCTCGCTATTTCCCTCAATGTCATTTGTACCCAGGTGGACCAGTATGTCCAGGGAACCCCCACAATCCTTTGCCAGCTGATATACCTCATGCTTGTCCCTGTGCACCGTTAGTCCAGGGAAGCATTTTGTTCTAACTGGCCAGGCTTCCCCCTCCCTATCCCATTTGATACCCTTGATCATAGAATCCCCCAACAGGAGCACTCTGACCGCTACTTTTCCTCCATTCCCCCCCCCTTCCATGTGCCTCATGCTTTCTACCAGCCCCTCCACCCAGCCGGCTCCTTGTTCCTCCCCCTATATGGGTGCCACATGCTGCCCCCTCATTTACCCTGGCCGCCCCCTCCTCTCCGATCCTATGCCTCTCTTCCTCCCGAGTATCCTTCTGTGCCTCGCTAACTCCCCCCCTCATTGCTTGCGACTGGTCCTTCTCCCCCATCCGCTAAACTAGCCTGGCTCATCCTCCCTTCCTTCCTGTCTCCATTCAGTCCCTCCTTGCTTGTCGTGCTCCCCTGGCCTAAACCCTCAGCTCCCTTTACTGTATCCTCCTTTTACTTCTGGTCCTTCTCCTTGGCCTTTCCTCCCAACTGGTCCTTCTCCTTGCGCTTTCCTCACTCTTCCCCTGCCCCTCCTGCTCTGATCCACTGCTCCCCCATTTTCCTGCATTCCAGATCCCCCGTTCCTCCTGCTGTCTGGCCCCCCTCCTGCCCCCACTCCCTTCCATCTCTAACCACCCCTGTCATGGCTACATCACCCCCTTCATCCTCAAGCAGAAGAAGAGAATTGAAGCGGTTACTGAGTGTAAGGTCCAATCCACCTCCCCACCTTGCTTCCTTCTGTCCAGCCCCAGCCATCTGCCTACTTCCCTGAAAATGTTGTCCCTCTGGCCCCTCTTTGTGAGGGTCCCCAGTTACCTGCCTGCTTCCTTGGTAGTGTCCTCCTTTTGGGCCCCCTCTGCCAGGGTCTCTATGTGATCCCAGAGTATTCTGCTGCATTCCTCTCCCTATGCCCCCGGCCCTAGTGCTTGGTGCAACCCCGTGGGAGATCCCATGCCCTCTTCCCCAACTATACCTCCCCCCTTCCCCCAGCTGTCTCCTAATCCCCAAAACCTCCTCCCTAAGCTGTGCCAGTTGGTAGCATACTGGGCAACCACTGAACTTCCAAGCCCAGTCCAGTATCATGGCTGCCCCTCTCCCTGTGAACCCCACCACCCTCCTAAAGATGCTGGCCTTAATGACATGCAGTCCCATCCCCCTTCAAGTAGGTTTCCTTGGGTGAGCCACCGTTCCCCACTAGTTCAAGATATACCCCTACTGACTAATCAGGTCACCCACTAATCCTAGATACAGTCCCACAGTAAACCAGTAACCCTGTTACTAGGTGCAGTACAACACAGTAAACTAATAAGGGAAGTGAACAACTCCCTAAGCTCCTCTCTCCCAGCCTTTAAATACAACCCCCAGTCACTAGAACTACATGAGCTGCACCTGCAGCCTTTTCCTCCAATTGCAGGGCAGGTGTTCCCCTATAAATAATCAGAGCTCTGGGAGGGAGGGGGAGGGTGAGATTAGGGCCACACCCGATTCTCAAGAGAGTGTATCAGCCCTGTGTCTGCCCCTCCAGGTCCTGCAACCAAAGAACCAGCCCCACGCAAATCCCACCAAATAGGTTTTAAATCAGATGAAATAGGCCTCCACCAGTGTAGCCTGTTACACAGCAAAACATCCAACAAATGAGCCCACTTAGAGCCACCAAACCAGTTTTCAAACTTCCAACAGCCCCAAAAACAATACCCTGCTAGTCCCTTAGAAGTAGTAAGAAAGAAAAGAAATAACCTTCTACCAAGTAAAATCCACAAGAAACCCTGTAAAAACAACAAGAAGCAGCTACTGTACTGAAACACATCTGATCCTGTCCCCTTCTAGTTCCTTCTGAGAAGCCAAAGCAACTAACACCACAAACCTGATTCAGCTCTGCCTCCAGTCAATTAGCTGAGTGAGACCTGGCCAGACCATTAACACCCTTCCCCTACTATGCACTAACCTTTGCAGCTAGTGAAGTCAGCAAAAAGGAATCAAAATTCAACTCAAACCCCTCCAAATATGTTTGCTATCAAAAGGAAACAGGTCTCCAATTCAATCAGCTTCACTAACAACAAATCAAAATAGTCTTGAAATTAACAGATATAGGTCTCCAATTCAAATAATCATCCCCAAGCAAATCCTACCAAATAGGCTTTAAATCAGAAGAAATAGGCCTCCACCAGCGCAGCCTGATACACAGTGAAACAGCCAACAAATGAGCCCACTTACAGCCACCAAACCAGTTTTCAAACTTCCAACATCCCCAAAAACAATACCCTGCTAGCCCCTTTGAAGTAGTAAGAAAGAAAAGAAATAACCTTCTACCAAGTAAAATCCACAAGAAACCCTGTAAAAACAACAAGAAGCAGCTACTGTACTGAAACACATCTGATCCTGTTCCCTTCTAGTTCCTTCTAGAAGGAACTAGTGGAGGAACACTAAGTAGTTCCCACATGTTTTCTGCATTATACCAACTGATTTTGTCCATTGGTCCCCAAATTTGGCCCATGTTATAAGCGCAATAACCCACTCCAGGGTGTGCTGTTATTGAGGATTAATCATCACCCCCGGTGCTGTGAGGACACTCTGCCTGCTCACAATGCGCCCTCACAATGCAGGTGTTGATTAATCCCCAATAACCACACTCCCTGTCGTGGGTTATTGCTTACTTATTAAATGCAATTTAAATGGCAACATTATATACATGAAATAGTCCCTGATTTTGCAGGTAATAAGGCTTTTTTTTACCTCGATAATAAGATCTGGCACCTAATGATGCATAGCTTGATTTTCAATGCATGGTCAGGTGATGTCTCTCAGCCAATAAGGGTTCAGGAGCTTTCCTTGCCATTTTAGAACTTCATGTGTCTGTATGCAGCCAGTTCACCATTAGCATCTGTTCTGTTTGTCCCTTGTACTTAGCACACTTCAAATGCCCACTGTGAATTAAAGCTGGGTTTCTGAATCTCATGTCCAGAAACTCTAACTGCTCCTCTACTGGGGAATTCCCACTAGCTGCAGTAATTGAGAAACTAGAGTTCTACTTTGATTTTTTTCCCAACTTTTACAACACCAAGTTCTAGCGAACAAAGGCATGACATTAAAATCATTAACAAAAACTATGATTGTACTAAATGTTATCGTATGTGTAGTTATTAGAAACCATTCACAATTGAAGAGAACCCCATTGAATATAAATGACTTCTGAGGGGCAACCAGTAGGAAGCATGCTTCTGAGCAGGTGACCCTGAGTTAATTCAGCAAACTACCTGTAAATTTAAATCTCCAGTTTGTCTGATAAAACTGGAAAAACTACGGGTTTGCATATTTTTTCCATATATTAAACTGGATGGCCTACTAAACTGGATGGCCATTGAGGCCAGAGCTGTGACAGAGTTCTAAAAGATTGTTATGATCTGCCAGCCTGGTGGCACTGAGGGTTGAGGCGCTGGACGCCACACCTCACGCTACTCCGGCAACCTGAGTTCAGGAGCAAGTTCAGGCACCGGGGGTCAGCAGGGGAGGGAGAGGATTGAGCGTCCAACAGACTCCTCTCCTCTCTCGGGGGGGAGGGTTACAGGGTTGTTTTTGATCTCAGCATCCCCCGGTTGAGATTGGGGGAACTGGAGGAAGTGGACAAAAAGATGTGGGGGAGCATGGCAGATGCCGGCAGGGTTGCCATGCACCATGGCATCATTGCACGCCACGCTTGGGAGAGGGAGGAGTGCAGCAGAACAAGGAAAACATCCAGCTCTGCGGGGTTGGTGAAGGCACCTGGCCCCCATGCCCACCGCCGGATCTCACCCAACTGGCCTTCCAGTTCCTCCACCTGGGCCATCACCTACAGCTTGGACAGTCTATAAGAGAGTGCCCAAGGAGAGGGGCAGCCTCAACCCAGAGGGGTCAAGCTGGGGGTACTGGCTGCAGGAGGAGGGGGGGGAGAGGAGACTCAGGATGGGGAGACCTCAGGTAGGGCAGGATCAGGCCAGGATTCCTGAGAGAGGCTCGGCAGGCTGCGACCAGAGGGAAAAAGACATTAATAAAAAAAATTAAAAGATTGTGATGATACTGTAAGTTGAACTTGTCTGAATAACTTTTTTCTTATAGGAACAAATCCTCTAAAGCAGGTAAAAATTATCTCATAAATGATATTACTGAAAAGGCAAATCACTGTGTGTGTCGACTGGACCCAACACTTATATTGATAACAGTAGGAGTCTGTTGTCACAAATTAGATTTTTTTTTTCACAATGTATTTATTCATGATTGTCCAGCTGCAATACATCATTTTTTCAGTGGGGACCTACTTATAAACATAGAAACAGAGAAAAAATGACAGCAGAAGGAGAGCAAGGGTCCATCTAGTCTGCCCAAGTGTTCCTGAGAACTACTTTGATCTCAGGACCTAACCCCCCCTGCTGTTTTATACTCCCAACTGCATGCCCGATTTTCGTTCGTGCATTAGCTCTGTCCCATCCCAATTTGAATGACGCCATGGTCTTAGCTTCCACCACCTCAGCGGGCAGCCTATTCCATGTTTCTACCACCCATTCTGTAAAATAGTGTTTCCTAAGCTCCCTCTTGAAGCTCCCCCCTTCCCCCCCAACTTCCACTTGTGACCTCTAGTGCTGCAGTCAGTAACTCTAATGTACAGGTCAGAGGAGGGTACTTTGTTTATTCCTCTTAGGAACTTGTATCTCTCAATCATGTCCCCTCTCTCCCTTCTAGCCTCCAGCATGAACATATTCGATGCTTCTAAATACCCCTCATACGAGAGCCCATGGAGACCCTGAACAATTTTGGTTGCCCTTGTCTGGATGAGAGGAAGTATTATCTCCCTGTGTCTGCTTTCAAATCCCCTCACTACTGTATCCACCCTAGCATTCTGATGGCCTTGCTGTAAGCTGTTTTGCATTGGATGGTCTGTTTGAGGGCATTACAAATGATAACTCCTAGGTCCCGTTCCTCCAGAGAGGCATTTAGCTGAACCCCATTAAGCCTGTAAACTGTCCTCGGGTTCCCCTCACCCAGATGCATCACTTTGCACTTTTTTGCATTGAACCTCCACTGTCAGACATTAGACCATCTTTCCAGCCTCTGAAGGTCTCTTTCCAGGTCCCTAACTGCCTCCTCACAGTCCACTTTTCCTTCTAGCTTGGTATTGTCCATGAACAGGGCACGTTTGTCCAGTATACCTATGCCAATGTCACTGATAAATGCATTAAACAGGACTGTCCCTAACACTGAGCCCTGTGGCACCCCACTAGCAACTTCTCCTTCCTCTGACCACTCCCCATTGACTACTACTCTCTGCTTTCTGTCCTTTAGCCAGTTACCTCTCCACCTGACTATGCTCTTGGATGCTCCCAGGTCCTCCAACTTTGTCAGCAGGCAGTAAGGTGGCACAGAGTGAAAGGCCTTACTGAAGTTAAAGTAGAGGAGGTCCACTGGTTGGTCTTTGTCTAATTCCCAAGTCACCCAGTCAAAGAATGTGATTAGGTTTGTCTGGCTTGACCTACCCACTATGAATCCACATTGCCCATCATACCAACATACTAACATACTAAAATGCCAGCAGAATAGGCCTAATGGTCTTTTGTGTCTGCTCGTTTTGTCAGCCCCCACCCTGGGAGCTGACCTTGCTGCCCTCCTCGCCTTCTCTGGCTTCTCCCTTCCCAGTTCTGGATATTCTCACTGCACTGGATTTTGCTTCCAGTACCCTTCCCCTGTACCTGTCCCACCCCCTCTTGAACCCCTCCACCATCTCTGCCTCCACCAGACCCCTGGGCAGCACATTCCATGGCTCCACCACCCTCTCAGTGAAGTAGCACCTCCTCCTTTCTCCCCTGAATCTTCCCCCTCCAGCTTCCACCCATGCCCTCTAGTTGCCCCCTCCTCCTTCCTTCAAAGCACCCTGACTGCTCCTCCCCTATTTATCTCCTTCATGTACCTGAATACCTCTATCATGTCCCCCTGGTCCCTTCTGTCTTCCAGTGTGTACATATTTAGCTCTTTGAGCCTCTTCCCATAGGTCCTGTCCCCCAAGCCCCAAATCATTCTGATTGCCCTCCTCTGGACCCTCTCCAGGAGTTTAATGTCCCTCTTTAAGTGTGGCCTCCAAAACTGCACACAGTACTCAAGGTGTGGCCTCACCAAGCAGTTATACAGAGGGAGTATCACTTCCCTCCTTCTGGAGGTGATCCCCCTAGTGATGCATCCCAGCATCCTGTTGGCCCTGGCTGCTGCCCTCCTACAAGTCTCCGAGTTGTTCATCTTGACATCCACCACCGCCCCCAGGTCCCTCTCAGACAACGAGACTTGTAGCATTCACCCCCCCCAGGGTGTACACTTGGCCCAGGTTTCTGGCCCCCAGATGCAGTACCTTGCATTTCCCTGCATTGAACCTCAGCTTCCACTTTCTAGACCATCCTCCTGAAGGCCGTTCTTTTCTAGGTACTCCACCAAGTCCTGCTTTATTAAGGCTTCCATTAGCTTCCCCACTACTGAAGTGAGGATGACTGGTTAGTAGTTGCCAGCCTCATCATAGCTCCCTCCCTTGTGGAGAGGAACCATGTCTGCTGTTCTCCAGTCCCCTGGCACTACTACTGACTGAAGTGAACTGTTGAATAAATGTGCCAACGGACCTGCCAACTCCCTAGCCAGTTGTTTCAGCACTCTCGGGTGCATTCCATCTGACCCTGGTGATTTGTCTTCCCTGATTTTTTCCAGGGCCTCCTTAACCCTGCTGGTATTGATTGTCAGAGAGTCCATTTGAGGGACCCCTTTTACCACAGCCTTGATACCACTGTCTGGTAATGGGCCTATGTGTTCCTTGGTGAACATGGAGCAGAAAAAGTTATTCAGAACAGTGGCCTTCTGCTTGTCTTCCTCTATGAGTCTGTCTCCATCATTAAAGAGCAAATCTGCACTTCAGCATGTGCGTTCATAAATAAGATGCTTCAGCTGTTACAATTTACTAGAGAATACATTTTTTATTTTCAATATTCTTTTCCCAAATTTACAGCACATCTAGGTAGTCTACCTAAAAAGACTGTATAGAAAACCTTTGAAAACATTTGCCTCTACCTTATTTACCTCACAGTGCCTTTGTTTACGACATCATAGTGCTCACCATGATAACAGATTGTGATGTCACAAACAGCAATTGTGTGGTTGGCAGGGGAGAATCAGATACATTTTTAAAGACTCAGTGAAATAATTGCTGCATTATCTACAATATTTAGTGGACCAACAGCAGGGGATAGTGAAAAAAATAACAAATAACTAGAATGCAAAAAAGTTAAAACATAATTGGTGTGAATCTAGTGTTTTTAAGCCTTTTATTATAATAGAGTTGTTATTTAAGCCTGACTATTCTACCCCTCTTCTTTCTTTTTTCTTGTACATACTGGGCTAGATATTCAAACTGCGCCATTCATAGGCGCAAGCCTTTGCGCTGCACAAAATAGTTGCGCAGGGGTGTGTCCAGGGCGATATTCAAAGGAGTTGCGCTATTGAGCAACTCCTTTGAATATCACCCCCCAGCCACAGCCACTGTGCATGGCGCAGTGGAACTTACGCCACCGCAAGTTGACAAAGTGGAGCATTCAACTTGTGGTGGCGCAAGTACCATTGCGCCATACACAAAATCCCAATATTCAAAAGGTGACATGCAAATGGGGCTATAATTCATGCAAGGCGCAGGGGGGGCCATTTGCATCTGATTATGGCCCCATTTGCATGCCATTAGCATGCAGGTGCGCCGATCCCGAGGACTGCGCCTGGCGCCTGCCAGGCAGCAGCCATCGGGAAGGATCCCTCCCGCAGCCCACGAGGGCAAAAGGCGTAAAACCCCACCACCACCACCCCACTGGCCCGATCACAGGCATAGCGTAAATACCCCCCTCACCAGCCCGATCGTGGGCAGCAATGTGTCTCCCCCCCAACACAGCCCTGGTGGTCCAGTGGACTGATAAGCCCAATCGCGGGCTGACGTAATGAAACACCTCCCCACCTCCCGATCATATCCCTGGTGGTCAGTGGACCCGATAAGCCTGATCGCAGGCTGGAGTATTCAAACACCCCCACCTCCCGATCCATATCCCTGGTGGTCAGTGGACCGAAAATCCCGATCTCGGGATGTGGTGGCTAACCCCAAACACATCCTGGTGACCTAGTGTCCCCACCCCACCCACGAAGCCCACCACCCTGCTCCCCCCGCAGCGGCGGCGGCAGCATCCACCCACCTGCCGCCCGCGCCCACCGACTGACTGCCCGGTAGACTGCCGCCATTGTGCAGGGCAGAGCCAGTAGACCATGCAGCCCTACCAGGCAACCAGTCGGCCGAGGCTGGCAGGCGGGTGTGCTGCCACCCACCAGCTGCGGGGAGGCGGGGTGGTGGGGCTGTGGTGGGTGGGTGGGGGACACTAGGTCACCAGGGATGTGTTTGGGAAGTTACAACTACATCCCGATCGGTATTTTTGGTCCACTGGACCACCAGGGATATGATCGGGAGGTGGGGGTGTTAGAATACTCCAGCCGCGATCGGGCTTATCGGTCCACTGGACCACCAGGGATGTGTTGGGGACAATTGCTGCCCGTGATCGGGCGTGGGGGGGCACAAGAGAGCATACCTCTCAACTGTACCACATTACGAGGAACGTTCCTCATTTTACTTCACAAAAGCTCCTGTTCCACATTGTGAGGACTTGTCCCACATTCAGTGTTAACATTTTAAAGCAAAACTCCATAGTAAATGATGCAAAATATATCATTTTAATTAATAGCAGACTTTCTGAACATAAATGCAAACATTTTCACAGTGTTGTGAGCTTCTAATGTAAAGATTTGATTAAGTGTTCCACATTTTGCCCATTCTTTCCACATTTTGAGAGGCAATGTTCCACATTTGGGGGACAAAAGGTTGAGAGGTATGAGAGAGTGGGTTGAGGGCCAGCCCATGTGGCAGCTGCTGTGTCGCCCTGCACTGCAGCAGCTCACCTGTGGGTGGCCTCAACTTGATCCTTTTTTTGGCTCAAAGTTGTGCAGGCGGAGGTTGGGTTGTTCTTGCACAACTCTGCACAGACCGCTGAATATCTGGCTGTGCAGTTTATGCATGGTTCCTCCCTCCAGTTCAGCATGCATTCATTTGCATTGCGCTGTTGCTCAGCATGTTTTCTGTGGCGCAACTGCCTCCTGCTGAATATCGCAGAATGGAGCAAGTTCGGACTTGCGCAGGTGCAACCCTATTGCGCATGGCGCAACTCTTTTGAATATCTGGCCCACTGTATCTAAAAAAGTGTTTATTCCCCTGCCTTAACTCCCTCTGCCAGCCGAAGCTCTGTTGCAGCCTTGGCTGATCTAACCATGCTTTTCGCCTCCTTATTCTTCTAATTGTAAACTTCCTGTTCACTGTCCCCCATGGTTCTTTTATATTTTCTGAATGCCTCCCTTTTGGCCCTAATTGCTGTTCTGACTTGGTTAGTGAACCACATGGGGTTTTTATGTCTGTTCTTTTTAATCACTGTCCTTATTTACATCTTGGTGGCTCCGATATGGCCTGTTTTACCCACCACCGAATGTCTTCTACCGCTAGATGCTATTGTATCTTTGTCAGTTTGCTCCTGACCACTTCCCTCATTTTGCTGAAATTAGCCCCTCTAAAGTTTAAAAGTTCCATCCTGGACTGAGATTTTACTGCCCCTAAGGCTAACTTGAACCGCACAGTGTTGTGGTCACTGTTGGTCAGTGGCTCCCTAACCCCAGTGACACTTGCTACCTCCGAATTTGTGAGGATTACATCCAGGATGGTGTGCATTTTAATCAGTGTATTAACTAGTTGCATAAGTAGGCAATTATGTAGGGTACCAACCACCTTTTGACTTCTAGAAGAACCTGCCACTGGGGTGTCCCACTCAGCATCTGGCATGTTTAGATCTCTTACCACCACTGTTTCCCCTTTTTGTGTTATACCTCTGATTTCCCCTAGAACCCCATTGTCCCTGCCCTCAGCCCATCCCAGAGGTCAGTATACTACCCCTATATAGATCCTTTTCCCTGTTTCTGAGCTAAGTTGCACCCACAGGATTCTACACCCTTCTTTTTGTTGAAATCTACTGGGATGGTGTTAATCCCTTCCCTCACGTACAGTGCAACCCCTTCCCCTCCCTCTCTTCTATACTACCTGAATAGGGTGTAGTTCTATTCCCAACTTTACAGCTGGAATGGCTGAATAAAACTGTGTAAAATCAGTAAAGTCTGTTTTGTGCATCTTTCACAAACTTGCTCCTATTGTTTCACATTTTAGCACATTTTTTGCAGCTTTGTATTTTAATTGTGCAATTTCACATCTTAACAAAATCTTGCCAGATCCACCATGGCTGCATAATGAAGTTTGTGAAGAAAATGGGCAGACTAGGATGGCCCCTGTGGTCCTTACCTAGTGTAAAATTGTATGTTTATGAGGGTAATGTAATCAGTTGCTGTGAAAAATATGGAATGTTAGTACACTAAGAGCTATCTTTTCTGTGTCATATTGCCAATTCTGATGGTAAATTCTGTTTAAATTACACCAAGACTAGATGTAATTAAATATATTGTTACAAAACTAGGGCACTTAACATCACCTGCTGAAAGCCAGGAGATTAACTGGGGATAAATAATGGTGTGCTAAAGACTCATATTTAGTCCATTGTGTGATCCCTAACATTGTACTGCTAGGTGCAAGATCTTAAATAGCCATTAATCACACCTGAGTCAAGTCCCCAACAGGTACAAACATAATTTTTAATGTACCAAGAGGCAAAAAAGTAGACAAAGTTAAAAACTCTACATATATGCCAACAAGTCACCAACAGTTACAAACATAAAAAGACAACATCACTCTATTCGACTCCATTTACAAAGCTTTTTTTTTTTTTCTCCGAATCTTTGCTCTTGCTTCTCCTTTCATCTAAGCCACCTGCAAAAAGAGTTGGGCTCTCAGGTGTAAAAGCCAGAGCCGCAGGTTCGGGGCTGGGGGGGCACAATTCTGGCTGAAGGGTCTGGTGTAGGGCTGGGAACACAGTCGTTACCGGAGTTCTGTACACAACACCTGTAAAGAACGGGGTGGACTTTCTTCCACCACATTCCAGAACTGGGATCGGAGGAGGGTTTTTCAAGATTCAGGGAAAATGTCAGCGGGGAAATGACACATTCCAAACCAAACTCCACAATACCTTCTGACACAACACGGAGAGAGCGTCCCTCTCGGGTTCCGAGGGCCAATCACTGGCAATTCCCAAATTCAGTCCTACAGGGTCCCAGACCTGTAACTTAAAACAGCAGACCTGTGGGACATGACTTCAGACCACTAGTTTGGCATTGTGTCACAAGGCTAGGGATGGGGAGGAGGTGGGCATTAGGGGTGAAAAACCCCTTACACAATATTTACCTGCTTTTGTGGTTTTGTAGTCCTAATGTGTGCATCAATGTAATGTTTGCTATATATGTAATAGATAATCCACTCTAGGGTGTGCAGTCGCACACCCTAGAGTGGGTTATCTATCTTATAAAATGGTAGAATTGTTTTGGAGGGGGGTGAAAGTGCAGGTGTGTGGTTGCGCCCTGATATACACATGGTCATGTGATGTGTTTCAACCAATTAGATGATTCCTTTTTTTTTACCCATTTTATAAAAAAATGTATGTGTGTGTGTGTGTATAAAATGGGCAAGAAAAATCATTCTATATCATTGGTGAAAACACATCACATGACTATGCATTATTCTCCAAGAACCCCATGCCTGCATCCTTTTTATGTGTTTTATTCCCTATATAGCAGGTTGTTTATCAGCTTGAGATCATATTGTCAGAATGAACACTCACCAGTTTTAGACTTTGAGAGTTCTAGCTGGTACCTTGCTTGCTCTGAGTTGCCACATCCACTAGTTCATTGTCTTGTCTTCTCCTCAAATATTTATTTATTTATGACTTTGATAACTGGGTGAGTGCACTGATCCCAAGGACCATTTTCAGGCACAACCCAGGCTATAGTACATGGCGCAGAGTAGCATGGTACATAAATTCAGTAGGCAAAATGGTACATAAAATACACTGTGAAAAAAAAGACATATACAGTGTATACTCCCCCCCCATGCAAATGCTCCTGACCCTTACTTCTTTTACTACTTTGTCCCATTTTTTTTGCTCTCTATCCTGTTTCTCTTCCCTATCCTGTTTCCTTCCCACATTTTTATTCCCCTTCCCTTCCCCACCTCCCCTTACTTCCTTCAGTACTTTATCCCTTTTTCTTGTTCCCCTTCCTAATTTTCTTACCTATCCTGCCTCCTTCCATTATTTTGTAATCCCCCTGCCCCCCAATAATGTCTTAAGTGGCTGTACATGTTTATGTGTGTACAATGTGTTCTTTACTATATATGCTATTGTGTATGGACTTCACACACACACGTCCGCACGCGCACACACACACACACACACATATATATATGTAGATGAATATTTGTAAGCATACGTGTTTCATATTCATTCTGACTTATTGCATGGTTTTATTTATATTTAGTATTGTCATACCCTTTTGTTATTCAGCTGTATGTTACGTAATTTTGTTACAGTCCTTCAATTCATGTTATTCTGTACTTGCTATGTATAATGTATCCCATTCTCCCCTTCCCCAGGACACTTCTGGAAATGAGCTCTTTGAACCTCATGATGTCTTTCCTGGTGAAACTTTTTAAATAAATACATAAATAAATAAGTTGCATAGAATGTGTGAGTGACACTGTTTCCAGTTTCCAGCAGCTTCAGCTTGTTGTTGGACATTGGGAATCTGGTGCAACAAGCTGATATTTCTAGACTGGATCCTTGCTACTGGGGTTAACAAACTTAATCTGCTGTATAGCTGCCACTGTGGGTCCTATGCAGTGCCAGCAGGGCAAAACAACAGATGTTGTTGAATATTACTACATATTAGAACAGTAGTATTTTTGGCACATTATGTCATATATGAAATCCACATTCTGATATAGGAAGAAGGAGCTGTTCTGCAATTTAACACTGGGCCGCACTAGATATAGTAAGTCCTCAATCTCGTACATGAACCCTAATTTCTAATTGACTGTTGTCATTACATTTATGAAATGGGTCTCCCGTACGAAAATATAAAAATAAATAAATAAAATCAATCACTTAAAAGAAAAGGAAGTGGGAACTGTTTTACCAGAAAAAGCACAATAAGCTGGAGCCTGTTTCCAGGTGCAACCTGGGAGCTCAAGGAAGTTAAGTGACTTGCCCAGAGTCACACAGTATGCAAGTGGGGGCTGATGGGACTCAAATCCAGGTCTCTAGGTTGGCAGCTCAGTGCCCTTAACTGCTATGCTATGCTATACTGCCTCCTTGAAAAAAAAGTATGTATTTTGTGCCACTAAGTTTTGTTTGGAGGGAAGGGTACCTTAATAATGAGTATGTTTGAATGTATATAGATTTAGGATGCATATACCCCCCCCCCCGCAGTACTGTAAGGGTTAAGTCAAGAGAGAGCTGAAAAACATTTCTCGTTTGCAGTGCCCCCCTTCCATGCTCAGTTCGCAGAGCAAGCAAGGTATTCTGGTTCACGTATATACCGAGGCTTCTCTACCGTCTTCTAGCACTTGCAGACACATTTCAAATGGGCTAGATGATCGTACCTGTAAAATATAACAAAGCAGAACATACGCAATACATAAAGCAAACTAATCAGAAATCAAATAATTATCTCCATCAGGTTTTCTTTTTTACCACGTTCAGGACCAAAGGGAACAAAAAAAAATGTGTTGACCAAAGAACTGCTTAATGTCATTAACTATTTCATATATCTCTCTGCCTGTTTGTCTGTCTCTCTGTCTGTCTGTCTATCTATCTATCTATCTATCCATCTATCCATGCATCCACCCAAATTATCACTACTAATATGTCCACGGGAAAGTGGACTGTGTAAAAAAAAATTGTTATGGGCTTGGTGATAGCAAAAGGGATGAGCAGCATACAGAGAAGTACAATAAATTAGTCAATAATTAAAAAATCCATGTAATAAAATAGTCATACAACATGATTACACAGGTACTACAGCCATAAAGGCACAGACTAATCAACCTTGAGTACACTACGATTCTTTTGCAACTGTCGCAATGCACACATCATTATAAGTGTACGTTTCCATTTGAAAATGCCTTACATTTTCTGTTTAATATGATTTGCTTTTGTCTTTTGATACAGTAACTTGTTTCATATAAAAATGCTACTGACACTTTAGACTGAAGAGTCCATCTGACTTTTTAAAATAATGTTGGTGTGTGTGTGTGCGTGCACGTGTGCGTTTATATAAAGACCTTCGTATTATTTGAGTTTAAAAAAGGAAACATTTATGTCCATTCGTATCTAAAATTTAAGAATACTTGCTGATGTATTGCCATGTTGCAAGAGTAGTTTATAACTATTTTCACTTGTAAATAACTGTAATGTAGCGTCAGTAGATTTAAAGACGAACCTGCATGTTGCATAACTAAAAACACATATGTACACTGATGAAGCATCTGTGCTGTACTATAGAAATGTATCAGAGGAACCGTCGTGTGCTGATTTTGTCCACATCTTTGAATTTTAATAAATGAAACTAGATTAAGACTGTTGTAATTTTTTTACCTCACCCTGTATGAAGTTGATTAAAAATGTGTTCACATTCAGCACTAACAGTGCCGACACTAAGCATACAATAATTCTGCATTAAGGCCACATTTTAGAAAATCTTTGGAGATAGTGCATTTCTGTAAGTATGCTGGCCAGTGCATAATGAAGACAGTCCTGAGTAGAAATGGGCTCATTGAGGAAAACCACCTTTGAGCCGTAATCTTTTTTAATGGTGTCCCATGACAAGTGCAATAGTCGCTTAATATAAAAACGCATTAAATTAAAATGCCACACACCATGGTATACAATACAGTCAGATATATTAGTGACGTAAGAAACATAAACATTTCTTTTTGACAAGGAGTTAATATTCTTAATGTTAGAAGAGTTACATTGTTAATATGATTACTTTTAAATTGTTACAGCTTGTGTGTCTCCTTAGAACAAAAATAAAACTGGACACAACATGTGCATGCTGTCCTGCAGCAAAATCTCTAATGTAATGCAACAGCTGCTAGAAAGAAAACAAATGGTAACTTTGTATTGTCTAATACTGGTGCTGCCAAATGTTCGGCAATAGCTCCTTCGTAACCACTGAATTATTTCAATAACAAACTGAGGACACGTTTAAATTACGATTGATTTGAACGGGTCTCCTTATGTCTTGCATCAGTGGGACAGTAAAAACTGATAGCAGAAGCCAGATCAGCAACTGACCACCCATCGAATATCAGGTACACCAGCACATCAAGAACTGATAGAAAATTGGCTGTATGTGATGTAGGGTACCCCAGTTAGGGACAAAGATGAAGACAGGTAGCTCTTTTCCTCCATGTTATCCGGACTAATACTGTACGTAACTCGGTTTGCCTCCAACACGACTGCCAATACCCTTCCTTATTTCAAAACGTCCCCTGAAAACTTTCCAGTGTTGTTGTTTTTTTTTTTTTTTTTTGCCTTTCCCTTCCGGGTTTAACCTCTCCATTTGCAGTCAGTTTTCCCGATCCCACACTGGAAAATGTGGCAAATGAAAACATATAATCGAATGATTACACATCCACTGTCTTGTTTATACTGTACAGTGAAGTCTAAATTAGTTGTGCTGTAAAAAGTGTGTCTTGTACAGTACCTACATCAGGATCTGCAAACGGAAATGCTAGTATATTACTGAGAAATTAGATGCAAGGGTATACTTTGTTTCTCTTTCCCCCAAACAAATACAGTATCTGCTGGCAAAGCTTTGTGTTGATAAATAAGATTAATTGTATTACTTGAATATTTACTCAGTGTTAATCGATTCATGTGTTAATACAGGTAACACAAAGCTGGAGAGAGCAGCCTCTGCCCTGGTGCTTACAATCGTACTGCCAGGGACAATGAAAAGAAATCGCGGTGTTTTTTTGCTTTAGTGTATTTAGTAAATAGCAGTTGGGACATGTGCCCCCCTCCAACACTCACACACATGCACACAACACATACACTACATACACTTCATGTATATGTAAGCATTATAATGATGCGATGTGAAAAATTCTCAGGCTGATAAAGCTTAACAGCTAAATGACCAGCACCTATATGCAAAGTATTCAGACTTTAAAGGGAGCCATCTACATACCTTTCAACTGCTCTGAATCTCACATAGCCCTAGAATTGTTATACTCAAATTTGCTCTTGTTCTGTGAAGGTTTACTGATGTTCTTCATAATGTTGTAACTATTTCTGGTCATGCAAACCATTAAAATATTGAAGTAACTTAATAGCAGCATTTAACTCTGAACATATGGGGCACACTGTTCTCAGACATGCTATTCTTTAAAATAAGAATGTTCTACATAGTGTGGCGCTTTGCTCTGAATGTTTAAGTCCATTGTTATGCATTTTATTGCTGAGATTTTGAGAAGTATGGCCATCTAATCAAAACTGCCTTAAAATCTCCATCATGCTCTTGCCATTTAAGTAGCCCAGCTGCGTCTAATACTGCATGCACAGTGCTTTCTGCTTCCCCCACTTCCTCTCTGCATGACCCTTTATATTCATGTGCTCTGGAAATCGACGCATTGAGCTGATCGCTTCTGATTCCCTTTACGGCAATCTTTCACCTGTACAAAGCGAGACTATGCTGCTGTTGCTGCGAGAGGCAAGCCTGCTTCACGGGAGCTAGTTGTTCACTACCCATCTCTTTGTGATTGCACCTCCTACCGGCTGATCCTCACAGTTTCCTGATCACTTCCTACCACAGCCATCTTCTTTTAAGGAGGGGGCTCCATTCATTGTAAACACAGCAGGGAAACTACACCTGTGGAAAGAAATATTAGGTTTCAAAATCATGTCTGCAGTTAATCAGCAGTGCTCACAATAATACAGAACATAATTTGCTTTGTTTTCTTCCCTGTGACTGAAAGCATTCTTAAATATCGCAACCCGAGGCGTCCTCCTATCCCTACCTCGAATATCTTTAGAAATCCTTAATATAATTGTGGTGTGCTGCACACCATGGCATGCCAGATGTATTGGTAGCAGCACCCTTGCTGTTAAGGGGAAGGGACAGAAGTGGCAGGGATGCAGAAATGTACAAAACAAACGCCCATAAAAAAAAGTGCCCACTGTGATATAGTGCAGTGCTGCAGTCCATAGGGACAACATGGGCGGATTGCTTCTTGGGGGAGGGTCAGGTCGAGGAAAAACAGTTCCACGGATGGAAAACATGATGTCAGCCCTTTTCTATATGCAAAGCGTCTGCAGGGCTTTGCCCATGCAGCCGTAAAAATGTGTACTCTGGTTAAAATGAGACCTTTTCATTTGATTTTCACAAGGTGACAATGGCACCAGATGTCACAGCTATAATCTCATATTATGGAAAACATCTTGTGAGCACCATGTTGCTTTTAGAGCAATGCATGCAAATTGTGCATTTAAAAAATCTGTTTTGGAAAACTGTACAGTTTCGAATTTGCACCATTTTAGTTATTAAAAAAAGAGTGCAGTTTAAGTAGTGATTCTTGAGGGGCAAGGTTTTTCCCATAACTCCTGGTAGTTTTGAACTCAGCATGCACCAGTCTTGGGCAAAGAACTCTGTAAATCTGGTAAATACATCTCCCAGCAATTAGACCTGCTCTGATTTCAGTCTAGATTAATCCTTGACAAAACTGACCTGAGAATATTCACTTTTTGTTTTTGTCTTTTTTAACAGGCCATATATAAGTCTGTAATAGCTGTGTTGCTGTTTCTTCGTCTTTTTACCCAGTGTCTTTAGTTTAGATAGATGAATTATTAGGTTTTCACACTGATATTGCGTCAGTAGTTTGGAAGAAATTGTTTTCCTCAGTCATATTATTTAGCAGTATTGTAGTGTAGTAGTATGTGTGGTTGCAGCATGTGTGTAGAGATGCAGCGAATTAAAAATACACCTGTGAAGTGAACACAAAGTGGCCACTTCGCATTGGCACTTCGCTATGCGGAGTGCCCCATAGGAAAGGCTCACTTTGCCTTGTTATTATTACTTTGCGTTGTCATTCCACTTTAAACGCGAAGTAAGGCAGAGTGACAACAATAATGGCAGCACCCCACCCACACAGTCACCGGAATTAATGTGCATCTCCAAAGTGCTACTGTTTTGTGTCCAGAAAACTCCCCAGTGCTGACGAATTGAAATGAGAGCATAACAAGAAATGCAAAGTCTCCCAGAATTAATGGCACACTCAGTCATGCGTACAGTGGTAACACACAGAGTCACCAGAATTAATGTGAATCCCCAAAATGCTACTGTCTTGTGTCCAGAAAATTCCCCAGTGCTGATGGAATGCTACTGTCTCATGTTCAGAAAATTCCCCAGTGCTGAATAAATGAAATGACAGCGTAACAAGAAATGCAGTCTCCCAGAATTAATGGTGCACTGCAAATGCACAGACAGATTAAGATTGCATTGCACACTCAAGGGATGCATATGAAAAGGCACAACAACACCAAACTAATGCACACAAGTCACAAATCCAAATCTGGAAAGGAATACATTTTGCCAGTTGGGGGATTAGTGCATGTCAGTAACAATCCACCACCAGTAAAGATACCACAAAGCAGTATAAAAAATTAATGCAGGTGCGGTGGATAGCAGGTTCACACTGCTACAATTACTCTGAGGCACAATAAAAGGTGTCTGATTTAATGACCTGCATCGCACACACACTCACACACAAACTACAAGTAATGCATATAAAATTGAAAACCTTTAGTAATATAACTAAATGTTTTAAACAGACAAATTATACACTGCTGCATCACAACAATCAGCAAAAAAATTTCAAGAATTACTGAAAATATTAGTGTGTACATTAACACAGCTATACAAGAAAAATATAACCAAAACAGAAAGACTGCCTTTTTCTCCCAGTTAATGTACCTACACCACAAATATGCCCCTCCCCCAAAGCACACTTCATAGTACACAGACTGACTGTTCTAAATTAACATTTAAAATCCACACACAACAATAATCACTCGATGATATGAGCACAGAAGGGTTTCCTACAATCGATGTAGTAAATTTTGAACAAAACAAAAAATGACTCAAAAAGGCATTTTAAACAGCTTTTAGAGGTTTGGAATCTCAGAGCTCTGAGAGCAAACTGTATCAAGCTACCACTACACACACATTACCCAGGCCAGAACTGAGGCTGTGCAGAACAATCTAGAGCCCATGTGACCTGCAATCCCATGAATCACTGCAGAATTTTATTTGGAGCTCAGTTACAAGGCGAAGTGAGGTGAATTACATTGATTTCAATGTACTTCACCTTAAAATTGGTGAAGAAGTGGTTTGGGCAAGGCGGAATAATACAAAGTCATTGGTTTCAATGGACTTTGCGTTCCTCATTATCAAGTGAAGTACTCCACTTCACATTGTGGAGTACTCCGCGGGTTCCGCGTTACTCCATGAATCACTTCGTGGAGCAAGTTGGGGCCACTTCGACCACCACTACTTATAGTACTAAAACTCACATGCTGTATAGGAAGGATCGTGAATGCCTATGGCTGTACTTCCCCAATGAGCTGCAGCACAAAACTTCCCGACTTAAAAACACGCATTAATGAGTACAATGGTGGGATGGTGAAGCCTGGAGAGATACTACAAAACAGGCTTACAATACATCCAAATAACTAGAAAAAAAATTAATGTGATTCGTGACATGATCATGAATCATGATTTGTGACTGCATTTGTTACCGTGATAATGAAGAATGTGATTCAGTGTCGATGGTGTGACATAACCAGTATGAAACTGGATTGGGAACGCAAATGCCTTCGGCTGTACTTCCCCGATGAGCTTTAGCTTAAAACTCCTCAATTTAAAAACACACATCAATGAGTACAATAGTGGGGTGGTGAAACATGGAGAGATATTACAAAACAGGCTTACAATATATCCAAGTAACTAGTAAAAAAATTAATGCTGTGATTCATGACCTGATCGTGAATCGTGATTTGTGACTGTGATGATGAAGAACGTAAGTTGTATCATGAGTGACTCGTGATGATGGTCCTGACTTAAAAACGCATATTAATGAGTACAGTGTTCATGCAGAATTATGCACCACACCTGTCCAGTACTCTGAAGGGAAGCCAAAGACACAACTGTGACCTAAGTTACAGATGGAGATTGGGCCCTAAAGAGATGCAAATACACAGACAGATTAAGATTGCGCTGCGCACTGAAGAGATGCAGACACAAAGGCATAACACCTAACCAGTGCTCACCATCAGAAATTCAAATCTGGAAAAGAATACCTTTGCCGGTTGGGGCGGGCCACGGGGGGCAGTGTACTGCACTGCTGCAGTAACAGTCACTAGTACTAGTACCAGTAAAGATACCACAAACAAGTACAAAAATCACACAGCTGCAGTGGATAGCAGGTTCACATTGCTGAAATTATTATGTGGCACAATAAAAGGTGTCTGATTTGATGACACACATCACAGACATACTCACACACACACTAAGTAATGCATAGCAAATTGAAAACTTCAGTAATATAATCACATATTTTAAACAAACTAAAATTATGCACTGCTGCACCACAATAATCAGCAAAAAAATGGCAAGAATTATTGAAAATATTACTGTGTGTACATTAACACAGTTATACAAGAAAAATATCACCAAAACAGAAAGTACTGTCTTTTTCTTCAAGTTAATCTACCTACACCACAGATACGCCCCTCACCCAAAGCACACTTCCACTGTCTCTCAGTACACAGACTGAATGTTGTACATTAACATTCAAAATCCATACACAAACAATAAACGCTCAATGATATGAGCACAGAAGGGTTTCCTACAATTGATGAACTATAGTTTCAGTAAAAAAATGACTCAGAAAGGCTTTTTTGACAGCTTTTAGAAGGTTTGAATCACAGAGAGCTCTCAGAGCAGATTGTCTCCTACAGCTTCCTACACACAACCCCAGACTGAGGCTGTGCAGAACAATCTAGAGCCTATGTGACTTGAAATCCCATGAATCACTGCAAAATTCGCCTTTGGAGCTTAAAAACAAGGTGAAGTACATTGTTTTCAATGTACTTCACCTTAAGAATTAGTGGAGTAGTGGGTTGGGATGGCGGAGTAAGCGAAGTCATTGTTTTCAATGACTTCAGCGTTATTCATTATAACGCTGAAGTACTCCCGCTCAGACAAGTGGAGCACTCCACGACCTTCACTCCGCGAATCACTTCACAGAGTGAATTGGAGCCACTTCGCTCATCTCTACAATTGTGGCAGTATGGTGCATGTGCAATGTTGCAGTTCAGCATCATCAGCCATAGAAACATAGAATTTGCTGGCAGATAAGGACCACATGGCTCACCTACTCTGCCCATTTTTCTCTGCCTGTAGAATCACTGCAGATCCTACTTGATCTCTGGTCCATTCTCTGTCTCCATCTTCCTTTCCTCTAAGATTCCCTTGGGCCTATCCAATGCATTCTTGAAGCCCACCACTGTTTCTGCCCCCACCAACCCTGCTGGAAGACTGTTCCAGGAATCCATTACTCTTTCTGTGAAGAAGAAGTAATTCTTCAAATCCTCCTGATTCTAGCTCCCACCAGCATCATATCAAGCCCCTTTGTACTTGAGCACCTTTGTTTCTGAAAAATATTTCCCTCCTGTACCTTATGTACCCCTTTGAGGTATTTAAAGGTCTCTATCACATCCCCCCCTCCTCTGTTCCAGGGGGTACATATTGAGGTCCTTTACTCTCTCCTCATAGGGCTTCTGATGCAGACCCTGCACCATTTTAGTTGCCCTCTTTTGGGCTGCCTCCACTTTGTCTGTGTCATTCTGGAGATGTGCTCTCCAGAACTGGACACAGTACTCCAGGTGAGGTCTTGCCAGCAATCTATAAGAGGCAGCACCACCTCCCTCTTTCTGATGTTGATACCCCTCTCTATGCACCCCAGAATCCCACTAGCCCTCCCAACTGCCTTGTCACACTGTCTGGCCACTTTTAGGAAATTATATATGATTACCCCTAGGTCTCTTTCCTGCTTGGTTGTCATTAGTACCATCCAAAGTACCTTATTTTGCATGTTTTTGCATTGAATCCCATTTGCCATACCCTTGACCACTCCTCAAGTTTTCTCAGGTCACTGCTCACCCCCCCCCCACAAGTGTCCACCCTATTGCATATTTTGGTGTCATCTGCAAAGAGGCAGACCTTCCTTTCCAGCTCCTCTGCAGCGTCACTTATAAAGACATTAAAGAGGACCAGTCCCAGCACTGATCCCTGACCCTCCTTCCTTGGGGTGAACCCCATTTACTACCACCATCTGCCGCTTGTCCCCTAACCAATTTCCTACCCAGTTTACCACCTTTGGACCCACCCCTAAGCTACCCAGCTTGCTTACTCATCTCCCATGTGGAACGGTGTCAAAAATCTTACTGAAATCTAGGTAGGCTATGTCCACTGCTCTATCCTGACCTAGTTCCTTAGTCACCCAGTCAAAGAAATCTACCAAATACATTTGACAAGCCCCCCCCCCGCCATGTTCCATGCTGCCTCATGTCTTGCAACCCATTGGATTCAAGATATTCCACAACTCTTTTCAACAGCAGTGATTCCATTAACTTTCCCACCATCAATGTCAGGCATTTTAGCAGCAGTAGAAATTCAGAACGGAACTGTTTCTTTCAATCAGCAGTTGAAGTTTAAAAGGAAAACATTCATTTTGTGATTAGCCAGTACCAGAAAAGATGTTTGATTCATACAGATGTCCTGCATCAAGAATAGCGGCGTGGTACACACGCAGTACTGTAATTCACAATCATCAACGCTGCAATTAGCCATTTAGTGGCAACAATTTAAAAGATCAAGTGATTGTCTCAAGTAGCAGGATGAAGTAGTATACGAGAAAAAATGCTTTGTGCTCAACCAGTACCAGTGCAGGTGCCCAATTCAATCATGTGTAGTGGGTCTCTCACTCTCTTCTAAAACTCTGAAATAATGTACCTCCTGAAACTGTGATAAGCAAGTTCAGAAAAATGCATAATTTAAAAAATACATTGAAACTGCTCATTTATGGGTCATTATTTGAACTTGATATAACTAGTTTGACTCAAATTCAGCATGCAATTTAACACTTTTTTTAGATTGCATATTTTTAAAAAATGACATTTGAATAATGTGCAATTGGGGAAAAATGGTGCTATTTGGACAAAAAAAGCAAGTGCAAAATTATGTTGGATTTTGGAGAAATTTCACAAAAAATTGTACAAATGAGAGACTGCACATTTTGTGCTATTTCACAAGTGTAATTAAAATTTCACTCTGCACTGTGACTGAAGCACTGGGAAGCCTGGTGGCTCAGCCAGGGCCACAAAGTGAACCAGCAGCTACTGTATGGTAAAATCTGAATACAGGACTTCCCATTCCATAGTACAGTGCTCCAGCTGCTAGAGGGACAACTCATTGTTGCTGATTCTGCTAGATTTAGCAGATAAAGCTAATCCAATTTAAGGCTTAATGCAAGAAATAAGATGACAATTACAGCCTTGTTGTACAATACTTTTTATGTTTAAGGAGAATTGTACTGAACCTTTAACTTCTTTTTCCCAATAGAAGCTGCTTTTTTATTTAAAGAGTTACTGACATGTAAAGGAAAACTTTGAAAAACATTATATTTAAGTACAATCCAGCTTGCATTACATATATCTTCTACAGAGCTCTCCTCCTATTTATTTATTAATGAGAACATTTGTATGAGTACATGATCTTTGTCCAACAGAGTTTACCTCATTCTGTAGCTTATTCACCACGAGAAGTCATGATCCTCTGTTGTGACATCACAATCTGTTGCCATAGGAGTAACTGTGATGTCACAAGCAGTGCATTACAGCTTCAGGTATGGGATAAGTGACAGGAATGGATGAGCTTTTCAAGTGTAAAGATCTTGTTTTTATGCCAATGACCTCTGTAATAAATAATGAGAGGAGAAATACTGAGTAAAGTGAAATATAAGCTGAACAGACTCTAAATATTATGTTTTGATAAAGCTCTCTTAAAAGCTTCAACTGCTCTTGAAGTACTGGTTCAAATTTTTTTCTTTCTGTCTATACTGACTGTTTAGTTACCTCCATGGGTGTTTTTGCTGCACAATCCTGTGGTAAACACTATTTTAGAACTGTATGATGTAGTTTAACATCCCTAACAACCACAAGGGTCTATGGTAGAACAGTGATACATTGTGCCAACTACAGAAGAGCAGAACAGGGACATAAACTATGTCATATAGTTCTAAAATGGCTATTACCAGGAACATGTAAGGATAAACACCACTAGGATAACTAGAAAGCCTATATACTGTAGCAAGAGCAGTGACAGAATTTGAACCAGTATTTAAAAAACAATTACTGCTAAGAAAAATGACTTATAGATTCAGTGCAGTTCTCCTCTAAGGCATTAGAAACATTGAACAGCAGTTGAATTGAGAAATGGTAAAGTCGTTAATAATGGCAGCTGTTTTACTTATTTGTGTATTGAGCTGCACATGCAAAACTAAATTTCCTAGATAAGTTACATTATACACTAGTGGATTTAAAACTTGTGTAATAGCTTTTAATCTGTTATAATTTCTATGGTTTTTTTTTCTCCAATTTGTCTAATTCTCATGTAATTGCTCTTGAATGCCAATGAGAAGGCATCTGTAACCACTGTATATGTGTATTGTCTTATTTGTCACCCTGACGTCGAATCTTTGTAAAAGAGCTCACCCTCAAAGGTCTCTCCAAAATATTAAATAAATAAATAAAGCTACTTTACATACTAGCTCACCATGCAGTCAAACAGTAAGCCCACGTAGTATATCAACCACTGCATCTTCTGACATTGGCCTCCTGGATGCTATGACCGATTAGCTCATATGCCTCCTGGTACAGATCATGCTTGAGCCCAAAGATACCTCAGTCTATACCCCTAGCCTAGTAACTGCTCTAAAGAAAGATGGCAACAAGGTTGGACCCACTGGCATAGAGAGCTTTGGCACTGGTGCTTCACCACTTTCCATGCTGCTGACCCAGGTTCAGGAGAGGACTCGGATCACTGAGAGTCAGCTGGAGTGGCACAGGATTGAGCATCCAAAGGACTTCTCTACTCTCCTGGGGGAGGGTGAGTGCTGACCCTGCCACATGACTGCCACCAACTGGAGGCCTGGTGGTAGGAAGGGATAGTGAGCGACGGAGAAGGAAGTGAGCTGCAGAACTTCTGCAGAGTGTGCGTGCTTCCAAACACATGCTCTGATGTGTGTGCCCCAGCATCAGGGAGGCAAGAAAATGGAAAAATGGGAGGATGGGCTGCATGAAGCCCTGTCCATCTCCTTGTAGCCCACTCTGCCAACTGAGAACTGGGGGACTTCTGGATGTGTCTGTTGGGGGAAGGGGACAGTCCTAATGGTCTCACTATCCTAGCCCTGATGTGGGGGGATTCCGAGAGGGATCGCACACCCAAGACTTGGGAGGATTGGAAGCTGACTATAGGACATGGGGACAGGACTGAAGAGCTGCCTGGTCACCCAAAGGTAGAAGCTTTATGGCAAAAAAAAGATGGCAACATTCTGCTTTGTTTTTACCTCAGAGACATTAACAAAGCTGTCAGACACATTTAATTTTATAAGTTAATTCAGCATAATGTTTCGCATACCAAATACACACCCTCTTCCTACCACAGAACAGTTAAATATTGAACTCCAGGGATCCCAGGTACAGAGCAAACCCCACCAGACATAAATATACATTTGATTCCTGTAACCTAGCAAAGTGGAGCTGTGAATAAGTTGGAATCCTCTCATCAAAATTCATGCAAAATGACAATTATTCCTCTGAAATGTTTTTGGGAATTTCACTTTCAATTCTGTGGAATGCTAAAAAAGCATTTCTATGTAAACTGCGGAATAATATTTCATGAATTATGGAAAGCATTGCATATTATTCTGCAGTTTGCAGGAAATTAATCTGTGGTTTACGTAAACCACTTCATGTAAACTACAGATTATTAATCTGTAGTTTTAAAAACAATAATGTTTTTAGAATTTCAGAATTCCTCTTTCACTTGGAATCCCATGAAATTCTCGTTGGAACAAAATCAGAATACGACACAGCTCTATGAGAATGCCATCTTTTTGTAGCATTTATGGCAGGGCTGCTCGCTGTTATCTTTCAAGACTCCTTACAGACCGGGATTCTGTCAGAGGACTGAAAAGCAGCTGGGGCCAGATATTCAAAACTTAGTCCGGATGCTATGGGGCATTTGCCCATACAAACCAGGGTTTGCACTCAATTTGTGGGTGGAGTCTATATTCAGACAGCCCCAGAGTGTGGGCAAAACATGTTTGTGTCTGAGTGCTAAGTCACTGCTGCACGCATTTAAACAATGGGGTCCTCTCCTGAACATGGGCGCAGCAGGATATTGAGAGGTTTGCACAGGTGGTAAATGCCATCCCAATGGGTGCAAGTTACTGCCTTTGCAAACCCTGACTTAATGGGGTGCAAGGCCCTGGTGGCAGGTAAAGGGACTGCAGTCCCCCACCCCATCCTGTTGAAGCAGTGACTTCCCTGGTGTCCAGTGGCACACCCCCCCGATCACCAGCCTCTGTAATAAGAAAGGATTCCCTGCTGTATAGTGGTACTCACCACCCTTTGATCCTCTATCCCCAGCACTGTATTGTTATGCCCTGATGTATGGTGGCACCCCCTGCCCTCTGATCCCCTCCTCATCAATGTATCATTATGCCCAGGGGTCTAAGGGCACCCTCATCCTCCGATTGCTCATTGCTGTGATAATAAAGAAATCCCTGGTGTCTAGAGATGCCCCGCCCTCTGATCCCCAACCCCGACCTTGGTTACATAGTCCCTGGTGTCCAGTGGCACCCTCACCCACCAATCACCTGTCACCGTAAGACTGAGGAGGTCCCTGGTATCCAGTGGACCCCCACACTCTGATCATCTACTACTGCCTCCACAAGGAATTCCATGATGTCCAGTGGAACACCCTGCCCCCAAGCATACAACCCAGAAGAGAGACAATATTCTTTTGTGTCTAGTTACCCCCTGCACCGGGCACACCACCCTGCCACTCCCACCTTACCTTAGTTGCCGGTGCTGCATGATTTCAATATGGTGACCAGCACAGCCCTCCTCTCAGCACCTCAGCAGGTCACCATATGCAATGACATGGAGTGCACATACTGTCTACAGTTTAAGAAGTGGGCTCCTTATACTGTAGACAGTACATGCATTCCCTGTCATTGCATACTGCAGCCAGCTGAGGTGGTGAGAGGAGGACTGGACTGGTCACCATCCAGCAACTAAAGTAAGGGGGAAGTGGCAGGGATGTGTGCCTGGTGCAGGGGGTCACTAGACACCAGAGAGTATGGGCTGTCTTCTGGGATGGGTGCTCGGGGGCAAGGGGTTCCACTGGACAGCAGGGAATACCTTGTGGAAGTGGCGGTGGCCAATCAGAGGGTGGGGCATTCACTGGACACCAAGGACCTCCTCAGTATTATGGTGGTGGGCAGTCGGTTGGTGGGATACCACTAGACACCAAGGACAATGTAACCAAGGATGGGAATGAGGATAGGAGGGTGTGAGGTGCCACTAGACCCCAGGGACTTCTTTATTATCATAGCAGTGAGCAATTGGAGGGTGGGGGGTGCCCCTAGACACAAGAGCATATAGACACATTGACAGACATGGAGATCAGAGGCAGGAGGTGTCACTAGACACCACGGTATAATGATACATTGACAGGAACAGGGATTAGAGTGTGGGGGGTGCCACTAGAAAACAGGGCATAATTATACAATGATGGGGACAGGGATCAGATTGTGGGGGGTGCAACTGGACACCAGGGTGAACATGTCCTTTTTGGGGATGGGTGTATGGGGTGTGGAGGGGTCACTTGCCACCATGACAGCTCTAGGGGCACAGTTGTTCTCTGCACTTCCCTATGGGTTGCATAAACCCCAGGTCCATGTTGGGGCAGTTCTACCCATTTTTGTGCTGCCTTGACATGGCTATATATTCAGTTGGATAGTGCCGGTGCACTATCCAACTGAATATAGCCTCTTCAGTGTCAGGCACATGGGCAAGTGCAGCACAAACCCATATTCCAATATTGGGCCCCTGATGTCTTCCTTCTGGACAGGAAGTGGGCAAGGTCAGTGCCAAATAACTATAGACCTGTGGGCCACACCTCATCACTTGAAGTAGTGTTTAAGTCAATCACAAAAGATGTTGTGCTTAAGCACATGGATGAAAATGGGCTGTTCTCTAACTCACAGCCTGGTTTCACGAAAGACAAGTCCTGCCAAACCAGCCTGATTGCCTTCCTCAAGGAGATACAGTACCTAGGAAGGTGGTTAGAGGTTGGAAAATGGATCTAGTTTGTATGAACTTTAACACTGTCATTGATCCTGTACCGCAAGGAAAACCCATGGGGAACACAGCACGATACTGGAAGTAGATTACAAATCAACTAACAAGTAGAGAGCAGAGTGGTGGTGAATGAGATATGCTGAGTGGAGTACCTAAGGGGTCACTGATGAGTCTGTTGCTCTCTAACATATTTATTAATGACCAGGAAGAGATGGTCAGCAGCAGGATACTGAGGTTTGCTCCTTACATTAAATTGGGAAGTAGAGGAGACACGACAGTAGAATGCAATGCACTGCAGGGGGCCTTGTGTACATTAGGGATGTGGATAGAGAAGTGAGGGCTTACATTTAATGTCAGGAAGTGCAAGCACATGCACCCTGTGTAATGCATCAACGGGCAGCACAACTAAGTGAAAGGATCTAAGGGTAATTATGAGCAATAAGCTAAAGCCAGGTAAGCATTGGGCGGCTACAGTCCAGAAAGCAAATGCAAGTCTGGGATGTATTGAGAAGGGTAAGGAGCAGGTCATGGAAGGTAAGCCTCGGCTCCCTCTGTACAAGGCCATTGGGTCAACCACACCTGGAGTACTGTGTCCAGCTCTGGTCACCACAGTACAGAAGTGACATTGAAAAAATCAAGAGGGTTCATTACAAGGCTACTAAGCTAGTGGCAAGATTTATGAGGAGAGATGGGACATAGTCAGATTATTTAGCCTAGAAATGAGAAGGCTGAGATGGGACATGATCATTGTTTTCCAAATACTAAAGGGGATACACAGGGTGACATTAAAGTGCATGGATGTTTGAAATGGTGAGTACAAGTTAAATTAGAGAACATATCCTCAAACTGGGGGGGGGCAGAATTAGGGGAAACGTTAAAAAGTATTATGTCACACAAAGGGTGGCAAGAATGTTTATTTATTTAAATTTTGGCAGCTGGGAGACTGAGCCGAAGTTCATTTCCAGGTGCAACTGAGGGGGGGACATGTGGACTAGTCTATCCAGTGAGGTTGTGGAAAATAGAATTGTTCAGGTTTTAGAGCAGGACTACACAGATTTGTGAGGGCAAATGACATTGAGGGTTACACATAGGTGTAGTTTGACTTTGACATTTGAGGGGATGGCGGGCAGCATTTTTGTGTAATTAATTTAAAATTACTGAAAAAAAGTGCCACTCAGGACAAATTTTGGGGCAATGCCCCCCACCCTCCACAAACTCTCTCCCCATGGGGTTACACAGTATGAGTATGGTGACATTCTTATACTGTATGGTGGAATATTGTTCTGCATGGAAGTCCATGCCTAGAAAAGCATTGTGCTGCAATAGTGACATCACAATGTTATTGTGCTACACTAGGGAAGTCACTACTGCAGTACAACAGACTGGAACACTTTAAGGCACCACACAGTACATGATTCATGGCTGTCATTATTAACACTATCAAGGGGTCTTGTCAGTTTCAGGCAGCGCTAAGGAGGCTCAGAGCAATGGCAGCCGTGGTTTACTCAAAAACTGATTACAAAGGGAAACGTTAATCTCTGAGCTTACCATGGTTGCCCATACACCATAAATGATTGTATATGAGCAACCATATACATAACAAGGCTGCGTTTTAATCTGAATGTTTCCATGGGAACAACAGACTTCTTGAGCTGTGCTCTCGAGGTCTATTGTTACCATGGAAACCTCCCAATTAAAACACAGCCTTGCTGTGTATGGTTGCTTATACATAATCCTCTATGTTGTTAAGCCTGGATGTGTGACTGTACTTATATTAGTTACAATCACTGCGGTGTAGCAGGAGGGGCAGACAATATGGCCCCTATGCCCCCTCCATCATCATTATACAATGTTACTATGTTATAATAACTGGTGACCCTGATATCAACTCACATCTTGAAGTTTTCAAAAGTCATAATAACCTGCTGTGACATCACACCGAGTTATTGCGGCTTTTTCAGGTGTGCGCTCGACTGCCTTCGACTGCTTTACTCATTTACTCTTGTAGCACGAAGCACTTCATATGCCAGTTTTCAAACCAGCGGCTGTCACAGAAATGAGCACAGACAGTTTACTTTTACTTACTGTGCTGAGGAGAAGGAAAAGATTTTCAGAAACAGTCCATTCAGGTCATGTACAGTACTCCACTGGAAACAACAACAAAAAAAAATGACCAAGAGCAAAGGGGTTCTTTGCAAACAGCATAGGTGGCTAGCACCATGCCTACCCGCATTTTGGTTTAATGTTAAGTTTGCACTAAACACCTACCGCCAGTTATTATAAAAACTGAAGCATATGTAAGTGTGTGCTATGAAGTTTTTTTACACCCTCAGTATGTGATGACTACATAAACCTATTGAGCTGTACTCTCGAGGTTTACTGTATGTGTCATCACACACCTTGGGTGTGTAAACAAACTTCATAGCACACAGCCAATGCCCTTTGGGGTAATCCTTCCCTCAGTGCTTTTGCACTGAGGTTCTTTGTCTTCATAGCACACAGTTACATATGCATTATTCCCTATATATCTGTCCCAGATCTTTTTTACATTAATGAAAAAACATAATTTGGACTTTGCCCAGTGCTTACCTGTTTCCTAGTATTATTTGTACAGTTCTAGTTTATAAAACAATGACAGAAATGTAATTGCTGATGTTGTTTTAAATGGCTGTATACTACAAGAGCATCATACAAGATTAGACGCAGTTCTGGAGAGATGTCAGTGCTACAGTCTCACTTTGAAATGAGTAAAGTGACAACGTGATGATCTATGCTAAATTTCTTAGCTTTGAGATACACAGTGCTAGCTTTTGCTTACTCTAATACACAGGTTATCCGTAGTGTGCCATATTCATAGAATGTGTACCCACTGACTTCTTTCTCCAGTAATGGCCAACTACTGTCTTCGATCCATACCTAAGTATGACTCTATTGATGTCCCTTTATATTTTTTGTTAAACAGAACAACCCAATATCGTACCTAGTAAGACATGCCTATAAAGAACATTAGTGGGAAAATGATAAGTCCCAGGCCATGGTTTAGGCAACTAAAATTGGTGTTACCTCTGCTCATATCCTGGCCCATCCCACATTTTATGTAAGCTAAGAAGTATTAGTGACATATGATTCTTTAGGCATAGATTCAGGTGTTGTCCTCTCACAAACCGACCATGGAGTAAATCAGCCTATTGCTTTCTCCCCTTCGTATTTGCTGAATATAAGTACTACATTCAGCAGGAAAACTCTAGGTCCTTCCATGTATCTGTGTATTCAAATGATAGCACACATACCTGTAGGGGCACTTTTTCTCCCTGAATACAGAGCTCTAGGTATTGACCATACTGCTAGCTTCAGTTCAGAATGATGTCTCTGTTAGATGTCCCTCAGGGCTCTGTCTGGGACCCTATGCTGTTTTCTATTTTTCTCAGCAATCTCTCTTCCACCTGTGTCACCTTGCATATATATATGTGTATGCTGATGACACAATAATTAACTCATCCAGTACTTCTCCGACAACAGTTGAAGCCTCACTCCAAAGCGATTTCCACAACATGCTATGTTGGTTCCAGGCCAACCAGCTCAAAGTTAACACCAAAAAGACAGTGTCAATGATGTTTGGCTCTTGCCTTCCCCAGCCTTCTCTACCCTGAATGGCACCAAACTAGAGGCCGTCTCTGCCTTCAAATACCTTAGTGTTTGGCTAGATAGTAAATTAGATTTCTCTCTCCACATTGATGCCATACATTCCACTCTGCCACAGACTTGGCATCCTTTACCATAACAAGGACTGCCTCCCCACACAAGTCCACCAAGACCTGATAACCAAAATGATCCTCCCACAATTCGACTATGCAGATGTGGTATATAGCTCTGTCCATCCCTCTTCTGTTGTTAGACTGGATACCCTCTCAATGCTTTCAGTCACTTTGCCTCCAACTCTCCTCTCCTCTCCACACCCACTACTGCTCCCTCTACTCCTCCCTTTCCATCTCCCCCCTACCCATTCATCACCAGTACCACTGCACCACCTTCAGTGCCAAGTACTGTTTGGCCCTCTTCCCTCCTACCTATTTTCTCTCCTCTTCCCCCCTTACTTTCTACTTTCAAGGGGCACTTACACCTTCTCTATACCTCACCTTTGCTCACACACCGGTCAAGCCACTTTCTTCTCCTGGCTCCCCTTCCCGTGGAACCTGCTCCTGTATCTTCTTTGTCTATCCCCCTCCCTTCACTCACTAAAATGCCTACTAAGACTCTCTTCTCCCCCTCTTTGTACATGTAACCCCTTCCTGATTCCTCTGTTCTCTTTCTCACTGCAGCTTCCATACTCCCAAATTTTTCCTAAGGCTCCTACTTCCTGGGGTCCCTGGACTCCTGCCCTCAGTCCACTTTCTCAAGTGATCAAATCTCCCCCAGTCATATCTACAAGATTTTGTGTCTACAAGATTTAGTGTGAGCTTCTAGATCATTTGTAACCTTTGTATATCCACTGCACTACATTGTTACCAACTGAGTGTTTTTTTGGCACTTGTTTTTGCTGTCATTTCTCTTCTGATGAGTATAATTGTATGCCTTCTCCCACCCATCCACCCACCCCCCGGATGGGACCTGGAAATGGGCCTCAGCTCAGTGTGTCTTTCCCAGTTATCAGTCTTTTAAATAAATAAATAGATGCAATCCTGAGATTGCGAAACCAGCCTTACTACAACAAGGTTTTCTCCAAACTGCTCATGAAAGGCTCCATTGAAAGAATAAAGCAGCAGTGCTGGTTGTTATTTGGTGACTGAATATCAATTGCCACATTGAATGCATGGTGAGGAAGTGTAAATCATACCTCCTCAATAGTACATCAGTGCAACCAGTGCCTGCACTACCCAAACATATTCCTTTGCAGTATGACCACTAAGATAAACATCATGTGGACAGCTATGTTATAATGCAATTCATGGTGCTAAGCAAAAAGATGCAATATGCATAGATACAATGATAGTCAGAGATATGTCCCAGTATATCTAGATGTAGCATATGAAATCTCTGTTCATTTTAATGGGCGTTCCTGCAATATATCTAGAGCTATGCTGGGACTTATCTCTGGCTGCCACTGTACCTCTGTACAGTATGGATGGGGTAATCTATAGACCTCTAGGACAGGGGGAATTGAGAGCTAAAGACCTGGGGCAAAACTAGAAAGGGGGACTGAAAAGATGGAGTTAGTGATTGTGGGAGATCTAAACCTGCCAGATATTGATTGGGACATTCCAGCAATTAGGAGCGTCAGGAGTCAGGCTGAGTTGGATACATTCTTGGACCGCCTACTGCTGCAGCTGATCAATAAACATGCTAGGCAGGCTTCCATTCTCAGTGTAATACTTGCCAGCACAGAAGTGCTAGGAGGAGTGAGGGTAGGAAAGTCACTAGGGTCCAGTGACCATAACTCTGTATGGCTCAGTCTTGACTCTTTGGGAGTAATAAGCCCTTGTCAAAGACTGAAGCCCTAGATTTCAGAAGTGCAGACTTCAGCTGGAAAAGGGAGCTGGTCTGGGACAAGCTGGTTGGAGCAGACAGCATCAGGGATGTGAAGAAAAAATGGGGGCCATCAAGTGGACCATTCCTGAAGCAACAAAGTCTTGCATGAGAATGGTAATCAAAAGCAACAGGTACAAGAGACAAATATGGTTCTCTGGAAAGGTCAAGGAAGCAGCGAGAGCCAAAAGGAAGGCCTTCATCAGGTACAAGAAAAAAACAAGGGCAAGAAGAAGTGGGAGAGTACCAAATGAGAACAAAGAAAACCTAGAGGGTGGTTAGAGAAGCAAAGGCAGACACAGAGCTGCATATTGTGCAAGGAGATCAAGGGAGGGGAAATACAGTTCTTTATATATATTAGGAAAAAAGAAAGAAGTGAGGGGGAACTGTTAGACTAACAGAGGGAGGCAAGGAATGGGAGGTGGAAAGGAGCCATTCTTAGAGATTACTTCTGCTCTGTATTCACACAGTAAGACAGAGGGCCTTTGCCAGACAGTGGCATTAAGACAGATGTAAGAGACATCCCAGAGATGAGGCAGTAAGTATTTACCAGTGAAAGGATTTGGAAAGGGCTAGCAGCCCTAAATATAGCTAAGGCCCCAGGGCCAGATGGGATGCATCCAAGGGTGCTCAAGGAATTGTCAGTGGAACTAACTTAACCCCTGTTTGGGCTATTCAGTAGCTCAGTTCTGACAGGATTTGTTTCAAAAGACTGAAGGGTAGTGGATGTAGTCCCACTCCATAAGGGAGGGAACAAAGAGCAACTAGGTAACTAAAGACCTATCAGTCTTCCCTCTATTGTAGGCAAACTGATGAAGACACTAGTCATAGGGGACCTTGTGGACTACCTGAGAGTAGTGGCCTCCAAGTTAGTAAACAGCATGGATGTGTGGAAGGGAGGTCTTATCAAACCAACCTGATAGTATTCTTTGACTGGGTAATGAGTGTAGTGGACAAGGGCCATGCTGTGGATTTTCTCTTCTTTGATTCCAGCAAAACTTTCATTTCAGCAAGACTTTTGGCTCTGTACCTCACAGAAGGTTGCTGAAGAAGCTAGAGGATTTGGGTGTTGTGAAGGACACAGATGGGTGAGAAACTGTTTGGAAGAGTGGTTAATGGAGTCAGATCGGAAGAAAGGGATGCCACCAGTAAGGTCACACAAAAATTGTTCTTGGGTCTAGTCCTCTTCAAGATGTTCATCAGCAACATGGGAAAAAGAATCCAGGGCAAGATGTGTCTCTTCCTGGGCAGCACTAAGCTCTGTGGTATGGTAGCCATTGAGGAGGGGGTTGGGGAGAGCAGAGAGACTAGCAAAGGCTAGAGAGGTAGTAAAGGATTTGGCAGTTTAAATTCAATGCCACAAAATGCAATGTGATTCCCATATGAAACAAGAACCCCAGGACAGAGTACTGGATGGTGGGGGGTGGGTAAAGTTGAGCGCAACCTCTGATGATAGAGACCTAGGGATCATCATCAGTGACTACCTAAAGCAATCCAGATAAGTGTAGTGAGGTCTACATTAAGGAAAACAGGATGCCGGTGTAAGGGTAAGGCAGGAGGTATTATTACCTGTCTAGAGGTCACTGGTGAGGCCCCACCTGAAATATTGTGCCCAATTCTGGAGTCCTTACCTAAGGAAAGACATGCTGGACACAGTGCAATGAATGGTGACCAACATGGTTTAGGGCCAGCAGTGAAGAGCTTGTAAGGATCAACTCAAGGCAGTGGGCACTAAACATTTACTCAGTGGAGGCCAGACAAGAGAAGGAGATATGATAGAGACTGAAGTTACTGAAAGGAATACGCAAGGTAGACTGCAAGGAACTATTTAACATGAGTAGTGAATCAAGAACACAGAAGCATGAGTGGAAACTGTCATGAGGGAAGTTCACGAGAGAAGTGAGAAAGTTTTATTTTACAGAAATGGTAGTGGTGCTGTGGAACAGTTTTACAGCTGATGCGGTGAGTGCCTAAACCATCAATGGTTTCAAACACAGCTGGGACAGAATGAAGGGCTTAGTGGTTTTTCAGGGTGATAGAGGAAGGGTGAGGAGCATGGGGGTGGATACTGTGGATTATCTATTACCCACAACTTGCACAGTGGGTTTTATGGGCAGGCTGGAAGGACCAATGGTCTTTTTCTGCAGTCATTTGCTGTTTCTATGCATGTGTTATGGACTATGATCTCAACTTACAATGGCCTAGTTTTTACTTAGATACTATCACCATGAAGAGAATTCATTTTTAACCTAGAACTGTGGTTAATGGTTTGCAGTTTACCTTAGTAGTCGTGCAACAAAGTAAAACCCAAAAAATCACTAATGTTGCTATACTGTAGCATCACCCCCTTCCAGTAAGTAAGTATGACTGGATTCTCTAAAATGGTCTTGATGACAAGAGAAATATAAATTTGAACAGAAATAAATAAATAAATGACCCATAACAGCATTGCTCAATAATGACTGCTTTTTTTTTTTACGAAACTGTTACCCAAATGTTATACGTTCACTGCTCTGCTAATCTGCACTGTACCTAAAGTTTTGTGTGCTGAATGTTTTGCCTAACTGCATCACTGCTACACGTTTATTTATATATGAAGTCTCATTGGTCACTAGGTCTTCTTAGAAACACTGTACTTGTTTGCGCAAGACAATATCCTGTTTAAATATTATTAATAAACAAGTAAGTTTATGTGTCAAACTTTCATGGGTAACTTGAAGTGCAACTACAATGCTGGGTTTCGTGCACAGCCCTCATGCTGTGACAGAACATTAGACTTCCCTTCAACTAATTTTAACCACCAGTAAACCCAGTAAAACATCAGACATGTACCAGAGGGTTATGCACCACAAGCAACATGATATTAAATGCTATGTGGACTACAGATGTCATAACTGTACTTTGACCTTTGCCATACATAATAGGCTTGCATTAAAGACCTACATAAGGGTCACGAGCTTCAGTCTTAATTTTCAGCACCTCTTAACATCGCAGCACAGTCAAGGGTAGTCACTGCATGTAAGTCACCTTATTCCTGCATATTTCTAGTTTCCTGGCACCTCACAGATCAGCCCTACTAAATCACTAGGCAGTTTCCTAGTTACCTCCACGTTTCAAATGCCACAAGAAGCTGAGGATCCACTACATAATTTTTATGTTAAAACTTGCGATTTCCAGTTTCCCAGTTCAAAGCTGATTATGAGACCCTACTGCCTTATTTTATACACCACAAATGAATGAATGAAACATTTTGTGTTGATGCAAGCTACTTCTCAGAGAATAATAATAAGGGGAGATTCCTGGTTTGAACACAGGGTTCAGGGACAAGAACAGATTTTGCAGCATGGCTGTGCCCTCTACGTTTGTTACAGTGAACCAAGGTTTGGCTTTGCATTTGTTTATTTACTATATCCTTCAAACTGTTTGCCTTTTATCTAATGCTCAAGCACCTATTAATAGTGATGGTACTACAGCACTAGTGTTGGCCCCTCCATCGCTGACTAAATGTATTCTCTTTGTCTTGAATAGAAGGCTGCTAAATTCCCCTCTGACCTTTTCAGAACTGGTGTTTCAAGTGGAACTAGAATGTGGCATGTAATGCCATCTTTAATCGGTTAGCGTACATGAAATCATTTAGAAAAAATGCACAGAAAGCTTATAAATGCAATAAGAAAAAGTTTTTATAAGAGCTCAAAGTAGGCCACTAGAAAGAAATGATATGGCTTTAGCTTGACAAGCACATAAATCTCACCCTGTAAAGGCAATGTGTAAAGGATGCTTGTCATTTGTTTTAATAATAGCTAAAATGCAGGTTATACCTAGAAGCTTGTGATATCTGCTAGGTACATAAAATGAGAGGTTAGGAATTTATCATAGGTCCTTGACTTCCTTTTCCCTTAGAGGCCTACTTTTTTTATATTTGGTTTCCATAGCAACATGAAATGCAAGAACTAAATTCTCAACTCATTTTTAGGCTCCCAGATGGCTTCACTCAGCTTCTAAACCTGGTCCAGCTCTACTTAAATGATGCTTTCTTGGAGTTTCTTCCTGCTAACTTTGGGAGGTAAGGATTAAACAGTGCGGGCTACCTTCCGCCTCCTCACCATCATGTCATTATTTTCTAATGGACAGTTTATGCCTACATTATCACTCTAATGAACATGACAAGAGTTATAGCCAGCTTACCCAGAGAATATTTTAGGAACAAAAGATATTTAAATGTGCTTAGTGGTATAGGCATGCTTTTATTTTCAATGCCTGTTTACAAATATCTTCCTTTCAGTACAGGTTACTGCTGTATGCAGATTTGCCTGAATAAGAAACTGTGGAGTATAAATTTGCACCAAGGAGGAAATATATAGTTAGAGGACATTTTAAATTACCAACACTTCTATCAGATCTGAATACTGGCCCAAATAACATTTAAACCCTCAGCGTATAATTTCTGAGGTTTTATTGAACTTTACTGGGCTTGTGCCCAGTAACACATATGCCGATACCCATCATGTCTTCCAATAATCTTTATGACCCTGCTTTATTTGGAATTATTTATATCATCAAGTGAGAATAGCTACTGTACAAACCTTATTTCCATGCAGGGCCTTTTAAAAAATATCTATATGAAATCTGTATTAATCATAAGCACATGCTGGAGCTATAACCTAATGATAAAACATACCTTTGTGCTTGCTTCAGCATGAATTACATTATAAAGACTGAAGTCACTCTTTATTATAGGAAAATAACAGTGTAGCCTAACACGCCATCAACATAACAGAACAAGTTTATTTGCTTTGTTTTTAACAGGGTACGTGCACATGGGTAAAGTCCATTTTTATGAGAAATTGAAGGCTATATTGCAGAACTGTAATACAGAACAACGTTACCACATACAACACTTGAAATATACAAACAATTCACATTTGTAATCTAGTACATCAAAGGACAAATTATTACACTGGTTTAGGGTTTAGTACATAAATTACATTGATTTTGCCTCAGCGCTTTCCATAGGTTATTCCTTAGCAAATAAAAGGAAAAAAGGTATCTACCCTGTAAGCCACAAGTTCCTTCTCTTTGCTGTGCACTGTTTATCACTGAAGGGGAATGTTATTATTTATTCATATACACAAGGTATGTGTGATGGACAGGCCCCCTTCACCCCACCCCCACCCATCAAGGCTGACAGAGAAGGATTAAGCATTCATCTGATCTGATATTCTCTTGGAATAGGGACTTCTTTTCTGATGTTCAGCAGTCATGGGAGAGAGCGGTGATGCAGAGGGATGTCCAATGCTTGGAATGACATGCTGGTGTCACTTTTTTGCATATGTAACAGAAATAAAGGTTTTAAAGAGAAACTGATTTATCCATGGAAGTTGATAATTGTCACCTTGTCTCACTCATACTAGTAGGGATTGTGCATTAAAAAAGGACCCTCCCTTAAGGTCCTAGACCACCCTGGTACAAAAGTGTTTCCTTCCTCACACTGATTCCAATTTGGAGGAAAGATGGAACCTCCACTGAGGGATAAACCTGAATTAGGAAGTAGTGCAGAGCTTTTCGGATGTGTCAGGGGACTAGCCAGAGGCTCGGTACCTTTGGCAACAGTTAGGATCTGCAAGGCCAAATAGAGCACTGTGGGAGAAGCCAGTTAGAAGCATAACAAAACCAAACACACAAACTGGCTGTGTTGACTAGTAAGGGCTCGGTGCATCAAACAAAATGCTACAAGCTGCAAAAATACACATGATGTGTACTCAGTACCAAAATTACACAGCAAAATTGCAGTAGAAATAACAAAATGCTAGATTATATTGTGCAAAAATATCATTTAAAAATGAGGAAACAGTACTGGCTCACCCCGGGGCTTTGAGTCGCAATGACTCTTTATTGGGGGTTGGGGCTTCATTTATTATTCGTGTTGCTGTTTTACTGTGTAATTTGGGTACCAAGTGCACCTCATCTGTGTTCCCTGTGGCTGGGAGCATAGTAAACAAGTTCTTTAAAAAAATTCTGAACAAACCAGCACATGAAACACAGAGATGCAAATAAATATTGTGATTTTAAAGAAGAGCTTTGGTTCAGGTTTAATTTTCCTTTCTCATGTAAAAAAACAACTGAAATATGATCATGAAAAATTATGCCATTTTCTAGATAATAGTTTTAAACCCAGTGTTTTTGTTTATATTTATTATGATTCCCAGTAAAATACATTGTGTTTTATTTACAGCCATATTGCTCATGTATGACATTTGTTTGCCAGTGGGAGTCAGTGGTATGGGGTAGTAGCTGTTAATAGTGATAGAAACCAACATATTATCATACTATAAAAATAATTTTATTTTTATTTTTCCATTTATTTATTTAGTTACTTATTTATGAGAACTCAAAGAAGAGGAAAAGCAAACTTGGGCCAGGGCTCATTTTGAGATGCTGCCACAGGGGTGGGGGTACAAAAAGGAAAGGAGACAGCCGGTAAGAATTAAGCAAAAAGTAAAAAAAAAAAAACAGCATAAGATATATTATAGGCACAAACATTTAACAGTTTGTACAATACACCTATGGATAAAAATTATGCAATATTTACAGTATTTACAAAATATATAGAAGTTTAACCCCCAGCCAGAGTTGTGGGATACTTGTCTAATATAAGGACTATAGTATTCAGGACTTCCAAAGAGTGGAGGACACCTTATATAGGAGAAACAATAGCACAGAAAAAATGGTTTTAGTTTGCAGTTATACTAAGTGGTTAATATATATTCAGAAGTTGGCCAGCTTCTCCATTATTAGATTTGGGTTGCTTATTCCATGTTTTTGAGACAGGGTATCACGTGAACAATGAGGATACTATAACTAGAGTCAGGCAAACTTAGAAAAGCCTGCTGACAGTTCAGTCTGATTTTGTTTAGTGTTTGTGCATCTCTCCAAACCATACACATATTTTAAAGCCTCACTGCCCATACAAGTCATGATGGGTATTCAAATCATTGTACAAGTCAAACTGACAATGCTTTGCCAGAACAGACATCTGTTAGAGAATGTGTATGGTTTGGAGAGGTGCAGAAAAAACAAACAAAACTAGACTGGTGGTCTACTAGCAAACCTAACCATCTGAACAGCATCCTATTATGGATTCCATGTACTACTCTTCCTGCAAACAGTTTCACCAGTACACTTACTCACTCCATGTGTTTTAAACATAAATTAAGTCTAATTTTAAAACTGTAGGTTTGAGTCTTGCTGCTTGCAGGGCTTTTTGAACCCTCCCCTTCCCCGACCCTAACATGCAAATGTCCATTGACAGAAGTTTGGAGGTCCATATCTTCCTCAAAATAATGTATGTGATGAATAGTTCTGTATCCAAGAACCAACTGAGCCTTCTCCCATAACACTCAGTTTATTGACCTGCTGTTTCAATCAAGTCAACTGTTTAGATATAGACACCTCGCAGCATGTATTTTGTCCCCTTAATAATCGTAGATTTTATTAAAAAGCGATAGCTATGCATGTATAGTTTACACAAAATGTAAGTGAGTTAGGTACAGAGAGTTAAGAGGGCATGAGTTCAGAAGGTTTACAGTTGTGAATGGGGTACATTCACTGGATAGATATGGAGAATGTTCAGGGACCCTTAACGCAGTCAAAATTGTGCTCTTCTTTAGTCTTTCTATGTGTCATTTTTGTGTTTCTGTATTTATTTATTGTGTTGCTATGTTGGATGAGTGGACTGGTGTTTATTGAGATACTAACCAACCAAATTGCAAAGAACCAGTGAGGTTATGGGTGCTGCATGTGGCACATGGCTAGAAGGAAGTTTTTAAAACATATTTGTTGTAGCAGAAAACAGATGCTCTCTATAGCACTGGATGCCAGCATCTGCTGACTTGTCCCTCATTCCTATGATTTGTCTCAGTTTGTCTCATGATTCTTGATGCACAATGGTTGTCAGTACTGCATAACCAAAAAGAACACTCAGTAGTCAATTCTACTTCTTCAGTGTAGCCTGTACTGTATATAGTAATATAGTAACATAACTCTAGTAACACATGTCACTTAATGCCACTTAATGCATGAAGGAGCAAAAAAGGCTAATTAGCAGACTTGGTGGGCCAGACGGTCCTTATCTGCTGACAGATTCAATGTTTCTATGTTACTGATAGTAATTTAAGGCTGAAAGGGACACTGGGCCCATCATGATCATCTCATATGAATAGGTCTCCATATTTATCTTTAAATACAGTGAGTGGGATATTCACAAGGGTTGCGCATGGCGCAACACAGTTGCACCATGCGCAACCCACTGATGCGCCCTGGTGCTATATTCAAAAGGGGAAAGTGTGTGGCACAAATCCCGATGTGCCGGGGTACATCAGCAATGTATGTGGCGCAAGTAGGGGGGGGCGTGCCCATTGAGCACACCGCACATCCCGATATTCAGCCCGGACAGCGGAGCCCATGCAGGCGCAACCCTACATGTGCTGCATACAGTTGTTCCAAAAAATAAAGAAGCAACAGCCGGCCACCCACAGGTGAGCTGCCATATTGCAGGGCACAACATGGCAGCTGCCAGCTGTGGGTGACCACCCGAGCTCCGGCAGCACCCTCCATCGGGTAGCGCCCCCCCATGCCCGATCATGGGCATAAGTCTAGAAATATGTAACTCCTATATCCCTGGTGGTCCAGTGGACCACTTGCAGCCCGATCACGGGCATAAGTATAGATATATGTAACTCCTATATCCCTGGTGTTCCAGTGGACGCTCGCAGCCTGATCATGGGCAGATGTCACAAAACAAGATTAGATCGGGCTGTGAGTGGTCCACTGGACCACCAGGGATTTAGGAGTTTCATATATCTTTACTTATGCCCATGATCGGGCTGCAAGCAGTCCACTGGACCACCAGGGATATAGGAGTTTCATATTTCTATACTTATGCCCGCGATCGGGCTGCGGGCGGTCCACTGGACCACCAGGGATATGGGAGTTACATATTTCTATACTTATGCCCACAATTGGGCTGTGGGGCACTTTGCCGCTTGTGCAGGGGGCATTGGTCCCCGACAGCTGCAGCCTGGCAGAGCACCAGGCGCAAGTCACTAGGGATGGGTGCACCTGCATGCAAATGGAGCCATAATGACATGCAAATGGCCCCATTTGCACTTTGCATGCATTATGGCCCCATTTGCATGTGCACCTTTGAATACCACGGTTGATGTGCCTAGCGCAACGGCACTTGTGCTAGCACATCCCCCTGCCCCTCTCTGTCCACTTGCGCTGGTGCATTGCCACTGCGCCATGCACAATGCGGGTGGCCACAGAGCGATATTCAACAGCGCTAAGCCATGGCGCAGCACCATTGAATATCACCCTGTCAGCGACCTGGCACATCCCAGTTGCGCTGCACCCAGGTTTGTGCCACAGCCTGGTGCAGTCTGAATATCCCACCCAGTATGTCCATGTGATGGGTTTCAGATAGTACAGAATGTCCTCTCTAAATTAAGAAGGATTTATTGATCACCCAAATGTAAAATTGCCTGTAAAAACACAAACGTGTGAGCTCATAGAACATCTGTGCTATTTACAGTAAAAGCACATTGAGCTGATACTGGAAGCAGCAATAAGTTATAAAATGAGCTTTTTAAATAATAAAATCATGCTAGAGGCACAATTTTACTAGAAAACACTAATCTCATGATTAAATTATACAGTCTGGAATTTAATTGTTATTGCACCTAAATTACACTTGTAAAGAATTACCACTATCTTTATAATATATAATGTCTTTACAGTATACAGTATAGCATTTCTAACCATACTAAGTACACAGTGTAATGCCTTCTTATGTATTTATATTCACATCTGAAATTCATTTAAAGTGTTTTATTTCCTGTATTTTAATAATGAAACAGTCTTCTTGTATCTTCACTGTCTAGGCTTACCAAATTGCGCATCTTGGAATTGAGAGAAAATCACTTGAAAACTCTACCAAAGTAAGTGAAAATATATTTCATACATAGCGCTTGATGCTTGCCATCTGGCTTGACAGTTTATTTGCTTAAGTACATTTGGGTGCATTGTTAGGAATACAAAATAGAAATAAATCCATTGAAATGGCACAAGAATGCTTTTATTTTTAACAGCTAGCAGAGCTGGCCATTTCTTCGATATCATGAAGTGCTCCAGCATTTCTGTTTCAACTCCAACCTAGCAGAAACGCTTCAACCATTGACCAGTATCAAAAAAATATTGCTTGTTGTTTAGCACCTTGTTGGTAATATTATATTTTCCCCATCAATTTAAACATTCAAATCAAGATAAAAAAAAGTTATATTTCATAAATATAGTGTAGATTATGGTCATGTAGTGTTGTATATGGATTTCCATACACTCAAAATCCTCCTTGTGCATAGGCAAAAGTTAACGTGTACAGGTCAAAGATCATGACAAGTTCTTGCGCACAGTGGAAAGGTCAAAAAGTTGCTGTGTATGGTTATATCCTGTTAAGCCCCCTCCCTCTGTTGGTATAATCATTTATATTTAATGCAGTTACTGACTTTAAGTGATTAAAGGTAGTTAAGAGGGGAGCAGATGGGCTCTGCTTACTACTGTGTATAAACTAAACTTTTCACTTCTGACATACAGTAAAACCATGTACTACAAAAAATAAAACATGGGCAATCATGCCCAGCATGGGTCACATTTCCATCCCAAGGTTGAGATGACATCATGGACCTCTCAAACTTTGATTCTGAGGTCCAAATGATGTCATCTCAACTTCTCCATGGAAACAGTTTCAATGTGTATGGTTGTCCTTGCATTATTCTCTGTATTATGTGTGAATTAAAATGACAGAGGTGGTTGGCCTTAATGGGCTGCGTGGCTTTCTCCTATCCTTAACTATTCATATCTATTGATAGGGCCTCATATCTTTCCAGTAAAAGTTGGTAGCTGACTTTAAAGATTTCAGCTAGCCTTGTGCAATGAACTGCGAGATCCATGTTTAGGAGTAGACTAAAACTGTCAATTTGCTGGGCTGGTAGAGGCAATAAGTGTCACATAGGTGGTTTTCTCTGGAACAATCCAGGTTTTTCCTACCATACTAACATAGCGTGGGAAGTATGGTGCAGTGAGGTGAATGACTAGACAAAGGGATAAGATATGGAAACTGGTGAAAAGTGTATTTTTTAAAGTTTGCTAAGCTAGATTAAAACTGTTCGACTGCCTTACTTGATAGGTTAAAAAGCTGTGTTATAGAAGATTTAAATTGTCAAGCAAGCTTAAAAAACTGTATTAGCAAATGGCATCTTCATATCCCCATACGACCAAAAAATGGTTACTGCAAGAACTATGATTCTGGGTGTCTTCTGAACATTATTAGACTTAGTATTCTAAATTACTAATTAAGCAGTAAGGCATGACCAAGGGTTATGTTAATGGTCTGTTAATCACCTTCTAGGGGTGTACTGTGGCATGAGGTGTAGCCGAGTGCTACATGCCCCTAGAGGGTGATTAACTGACCATTAACATAATCCCTGGGAGTGCCTTATTGCTATTATAATAAAACATGTTTTTAAACAGTATTACACCTTGTTCAGCATATGGCTAAGCTCTGCATGTATGGTAAGAAAAGATTAACATAAGGCTGTTAGAATGTTTGCAGCCAATCAGAAAACTCCATTTCTCAGACCCTTTTTATAATAAAATATATTCCATTATTGGTTTGGTGAGCTCTCCTTCTGTGACCTGTTTGGGTGTATCTTGCTGTAATGTATCAAAAAGTCAGAAATCAACTGGTGGAACTCTACTTACCTCTTGTATAGTAATAGTCATATTGTACATGGAAGCAATAATGAAAATGATGCAGTCTTCAGGGGCTCTATACACAGTTGCTATGGACTGATGTAATGCACAATGCATTGTAACCCTTGCTCGGGCAGGCTCATATTTTTTTTTTACACCCCCATCTGTAGAATTAATACAGGCAAGTGGCAGGTGATGGTGGAATACTGAGTCTATAACTGAGGAGCCAGCTGAGAATGCAGATTGATGTGGGACCAATGCAAAAACAATATGGCTTGGCAGAATGGGATTGGAGTGAGGAAGACCACCAGAAGACAATGATGGAATAAATGCACCAAGACAGTTTGGGGTCAATATGAATCATTAGAAAATCAGGGAATGGCAGGACAAACCAGGGACTCAGTGCTCTTTAAATGGGCCTACATCGCACAGTTGGTAGGGGCGTGGGGGAGGGGGGATATGGTGGTAGCACCATGTACACAATAGTAGTAGTAGTAGTAATAGTTTTTTTTTATAAGGCTCCCTTCCCTGAAGGGGTCTGGGGCTGCCATTGAACCATGTGCCAGGCAGCACCTGGGAAACAAAAACCCAGGGGAAGAGTACACAGTGGGGGTGGGGGAGGTACTAACAACAACAAACATGGAAAGGGACCTGGAAGTAGTCATATCTGATGACCTAAAGGTAGGCAGGCAATGTGAGAAGGCAGTAAGGAGGGCTAGGGAGATACTGGGATGCATATGGAGAGACATCACAAGTATTAAAGAGGAAGTTGTTATCCCTTTGTACAGACAGTTGGTGAGACCCCATTTGGAGTACTGGATGCAGTTCTGGAGACCCCATCTCTGCAAGGACATAGACAGGATGGAGGCAGTCCAGAGGACGGCAACTAAAATGGTGCAGGGTCTGCACCAGAAGCCATATGAAGAGAGACTAAAGGAGCTTAATATGTATACCCTCAAGAAAAGGAGGGAGAGGGGGGACATGATAGAAACTTTCAAGTACATCAAGGGAATCAACAAAGTCCAAGAGGGTAGCATCTTTCAGAAAAAGAGATGTGCAAGATCAAGGGAGCACAATTTAAAGATAGAGGTGGGACAGCTTAGGGGCAATGTGAGGAAGTATTTTTTTCACAGAGAGGGTGATAGACGATGGAATGGCCTTCCTGAGGAGGTCGTAGGGTCAAAAATAATGGGGAATTCAAGAATGAATGGGACAAACATAAGGCAATTCTTGTGGGGTAGGGGGAAGCAGGCTGTTGGTTAACTAGGATCTGCAGCTTATCCAATAGGTAGGAAATGCCCAGACTGGGTAGGCCAAGCGGTCCTTATCTGCCATCAAAGTCTATGTTTCTATGTGCTATGCCATACCCAGACCTCTGTGGGTGGCACATTCTGATGTGTTCGCTGGCCCAAACTCTGTTTGCAGCACTGAACATCTGATAGCATTATTTACATTACACATTGTTACCAGGGAGACTCCTCACCTGGTGACTGAGACATATGTTTGTGTATGGCAATTTTTAGAGCTATTGCAATGGGGAGTTTTGTGCTGCCACCAACTGTGATACTATTGCATAAGACTTCCAAACTGACTTTGACTGGTTTAACTGGTTTTGTGGCAGTAAGAGGAATTTCCAGCTGGTGTAAGTTGCTGGTAATTAAGAATGCAGGATTGTTAGCTGTCTTACAGTTACTTTTATTAACAAAAAAGATCATTCAAGTCAAAAACATGCTGTATGTTGCTGGCCAGTAGCATGGCAGGCTGAGGCACTGGTCACCTTAGCCTGCCATACCAGCAACCAAGGTTCAGAAATAGAACATGGTTGCTCAGGGGCTTGCCAGGAGAGAAACGATTGAGCACCCCAAGGATGGCTATCCTCCCTCAGGGAGAGGGGGGATCCTATATCCTTCACTTTGACTGCTACTTGGCACCTGACAGCAGCAACAGCAGACATGTGAGGGTGTCTACAACATGGCTTGTAAGTGCACCACCACACACATGTGCACATATGTGCCATTGTACTCAGATGCCCTGGGAGGAAAACTGGCAGGAGGAAAATGCCCCAGCCCACTCGGCACCCCCTGCAGGCACTGCATGACACTACATGACAGGCCACCCTCCAAATCATGGCTCTGTGCAAGTGATGGGTAACTGGTAAGTCAATAAGATGGTTTGCTGGCAAGGATGGGGGGTGTTGCTTGGACCAAGGGATGAAAGGAGTAAAAACTGTATTAAAAAAACAAACCTGCTCTAAGTTTCATGACAATGACCAGCTTTTAAATCAATATAGCAGTTACCTGTCATACTTACAGTAAATAAAACTGAAAAACACATTCTCAGTAAAGTCATTTACTTGTGTTCACCCATAATGAGACTAGTACTTGCAGAATTAAAGGAGAGTTACAAGTAACAGAGCTGAATGCATAAGGCACATTAGCTGAGTGTGGCTTAGGGGTTTTCCTATGATTCCAGCTTGGGGTCTGCTGTGCACAATTAGCTGATGACATTACCTTAACATGGCCATGGTGGTTTTCAACTGCTCTATTAAGAGACAACCTATTTTGGTGCTAATTATCTGACACTAAAAAGGAACTTATTGTACCATCTCCAGTTCAGCAGTAAGTGTTTGACAGGTGTGCTTTGGTCTAATAAAAAACCTGAGACATGATTATGTTGAAGGTCAACAGAGGAAAGAAGCTTCATAAAAAGGTATTGTGAAATGAAGTTAAAAAAAAACTGCATCCTGATTTTCAGGTTCCCTAGCTGTGATAATATCTCAGCACTCCCCCAGCTATTCTGGTTGAAAGTACCAACCTCTGCAGCTAGGGAGATTTCAGACCACAACTGCAGTTGCAGTATGGGACTTAGTCCCACTTTGTGTTGAAAATCTAGCCCAAAATCTTGTAGCTCTGTTGATATATCCTAAGTAGATAAGTTATTAAAAATAATGATGTCAAAAACAACTCCCCACCACATCTTGGGACCCGATAGAACCTTAAACAGTTTTAAACCACTCATTGACCTCAAATTAAATTTAATGGAACTCCTTCATAGATCTTGGTCTCCCGTGGGCCTGATAACATTCCTCACATGCCGTGATCTGATGGGAGTTTACACACTTCGTAGATCCCAAAGGGTATCTAAGTCCATGGTGGCATGTCCTGTTATGCTTAATTAATTTCTCTCTGTTGACAATATGAAAATAAAAGCAATTTTATTACACTATGTGAAATGTGGAAACTTTGCAGTCTTTGACACCCAGCAGATCCAGATTCAGATAAACTGTGTCCTATCTTCTATCCTGCTACTCATGTATCTTTTTGAGATAATGTAATTTATTAGACAGCCATGTGAAAAGTTTTTCTAATCAAGAATAATTGAGAAGGTTGATGATTTCCTCAAATTGGTTTACCACCAGTCCAGTTTGAGACCAGATAGTCCAGTTTTTAGGATCCTTTCCTCATCCAGTTTTGTTTAAATGTAGTCCAGTTTTTGGGCCATTCTGAGTGCTCACACACTATTAAAACTGATTGTATCAAATCATTCACTGATTTGTCTACATGTTCAGGTTGCAAAGAAGTTCCGATGTCACAGGCCTTTATTTGTAAAACCAGTCTGTCTGGGACCTGTAAAGTATGGCTATTAAGACCATTAGCAGTAAATCAACCTAATCTTTTCTACTTTGAATTTTAAAGGGCAACGTCTGCCTTTAATAGGGCCATGCCTCAGTGTGAGGCATGGCCCGATTAGCCTTCTCATGCAGAGTTTAAATTTTGTAACTTAGAGACCGTTGGGAAATGTAGATATTATCTGGCTGATCCTGCCTCCCTCCCTCCCACCAGCATTTGGATTGATGCACCCCTGTCAGTGCACCCACAACTTCCCACAACTGTCCCGAGAATGACGTATGAGCCAGGGAGCAGCAGTTGGAGCGTGCATAGAAGTCCTGTGTAAATTGAGCTATTAATAGCTCTGGTTTGCAAGGTACATGTTCTAGTGTTGTCCTGAGATGATGTATACACTGGCAGCTGGGTTTCAATGTGAAAAAGTGCAACAAAATTCACTTAGGGCACAGAAACCCAGTGGCAGAGTACAAAATGGGTAGAGTGGTATTGACGACTACCAAGAAGGAGAGAGACTGAGGGTGATCATATCTAATGACCTAGAGGAAGCCAGGCAGTGCAACAAGGCAGTCGGGAGGGCTAGTGGGATGCTGAGGTGCATAGGGACGGGTACCACCAGCAAAAGGAGGGAGGTGATACTGCTGTATAGCTCGCTGGTAAGATTCATCTTAGAGTACTGTATCCAGTTCTGAAGACCACGTCTCCAAAAGGACATAGAGTGGAGATGGTCCAGAGGAGGGCATATAAAATGGTGCAGGGTCTGGATCAAAACCTCTATAAGGAGAAATTAAAGGATCTCAATATGTACACTCCAGATGAGAGGAGAAAAGGAGGAGTATGACAGAGACCTCTGAGTACCTCACAAAGGTACATAGGGTATAGAAGGGAGGTATCTTTCATAGGAAAAAGGTGCTCAAAAATAAGGGATCATGCTACGAGAAGCTGGAGTGGGGTAGATTCAGGAGAGATGTGAGAAGTGGTGGATTCCTAGAGCAGCCTTCCAGCGGAGGAGGAGGAGGAGGTGGGGATGAAAAGATTGGTGGGTTCAAGAATGCATGGGATAGGCACAAGGTACTCAGAGTGGAAAGGAGATGGGGGAGAGGAAAGAGCTCTAGATCAAATACGGTCTGTTAATGATGTAGGTAAGGAAAAATGGGCAGACTGGGTGGGCCAAGCAGTTCTTATCTGCCATCAAATTCTATGCTTCTATCCAACTGAAAGAAAGCACACATGGTTACCTCCACTCCCACTAGGCTGTTGAAAGTGTGGCAGATGTAATACTGTACTGCAGTCCTGTCCACTAATACAGTACCTTCCTCAACCCAAAAGATGACAAAGTTATGGACATTAAAATGTTCATTAATAACTGCAGCACCACAAATGTAATTTATCTGACCATATGCCGCTATAGGGTTTTTTATGTGGGCTGCATCAATAGGAAGTTTAAGGAGAGTAGTTGAGCATATAAGGACAGTTAAAGCCATAACAAATATGCCCTGGCAGTGCAAGTCTGGAAACTGGGGATGAGGATAAACACAAGCCCAAGTTCTTGGGCATGGAAAGGGTGTCACTAGATCCCTGAGGGTGTCACTAGATCCCTGGGAGGGAATATTGAGAGAGTATTAGAAAAAAGACAGGCATGCTATGTCTACCAGTTGGAGGCACTCTCCTGGCTGTGGCTCAAAATCAGAGAACTAGGCTCTTTATTGTAAACCAACATTTATTCTTAGGCTAATAATGTAGTGTTCTATCCCCTTTTGTTCTTACAGATCATGGCCATTTAGGGTTCATGAATGCTCTGATCCTGGATGCCACATATGGCAACCACAGCATTCTTTGTTTCTATTTAGTGAATTTTTAAATATATTGGAATGCTAATATGTCTGTTTTTAATACATGGTTATTTGGGTTTATACAATGGGGTGAAGTGATATGCCCCACGTAAATAGTCGTATTCTCACTGCATACTGATATCAGCATGCTGACGTGTACACAGTGAGAAAAGCTACCAGATATCTATACTGTGTACATGTCAGTAGGAAATATCAGCACTCTCTCTACATCACATGTCTCAGGAGCCATCGTCTGAAGAGCCGAATGCCTGGAAACAACACCAACAGAAAAAAACAAAGGTACCACATACATACTTTAAAAACAAACCATACCAAAAAACAAAAAGCCCCTATTGTATAAAACGAATATGTGATGGTAAGGGGCTTGAAATGAGTAATATCACAACTTGTGGCATGTCGGCTCTGGGAATAATCACTTGTGGCTCTGCTACGCGGAGCCACTCATGGGCAGACTAGGTGGGCCAAGCGGTCCTTATCTGCCATCAAAGTCTGTGTTTCTATGTTTCATGATATTCCCAGAGCTGACTTGCCACTCGTTGAGATATTACTCATATCAAGCACCTTACCATCACATATCCCCTTATTATCACACATTTGACCATATAATGGATGTTATAAGTCTAATAATTCACTTCAAGTGTGTGTCAGTGCTATAATAACCTCACCTCCTATGTGGTTCGGGTTGTTCAGTTATCGCAATATTGCCACACGCTTACTTGACCTTGGATTGTTCCTTACATAATACTTCATATGAAATCTGTTCTTTGATACATAAATATATATATATATATATATATAGTTATATATTATAGAGTAGCGTAGCGTCACTATAGTTAGGGTTGAACTGGGGTTTCTATGTTAAACTTGAAATGCTGCACTTTAATACCTTCACAACTGCTCAATGGACTTCCACAAAATTTTGCAAGTGCAGTCTCATGTGGTAGATCCCTGAAAGTACTTTGTTATATTCTGGTCAGGTGTGCAGTTTCTGAGATCTGGATAGTGAAAAAAGTTAATTTTTTGTTGTTTTTTTCCCATTGGTTTGAATGGGATTTCTTTGAATTTTGCTAATGCCCAAACAGTCTGGAAATCTGGTCTGAAAAATTTAGGGTAGAAAAGGGCTAACTCACAGATGTGCCTTTTGCTGGTTTGCTGAAAAAATATTAATCTGTTCCAAAGTTATTCCAATTTAAAATTTTCATAAACTGGTTTTTAACATCCTTTGTAAGCACCTCAAGATAGCTGTATGAAACAAAAAAGGAATAATTTTGTTGTATTGCCATCATCCTTTTTCATTTGAGGAAAATAATTTTTCATTTGGCCACCATCTTGTTTTCAGTTTTGCCTCAAAATTCAAATTTGTAAACCCCCAAAATGATATTCTAAGGAGGAACCAATACATGTTGCTTGCTTATCAGGACCTCCTTAGCTGGATTCTACACTTATCTGTTACAGAAATGCCCTTAAAATATATATTTTTAACATTATAAATCTTGTTTCATATTGCTCAATATGAAACAAGATTCTTGTTTCATACGACAAGACACAAAACAGGATCTTTTTTCGTATGGGGAATCAACGTATTTCAATGGGATTTTCAACTTTTGTGCATAATGTTGCCATTTTTTTATATTTTTACACCATATTTACAACATGGCCTTTCTGTAGCGCTCCACATTGTCAATAGGTAATCAAAACAACTGGGTATAGTGCACCCCTACCAGGGTAATGGCATAGCCCAAGCTTTAGAATGTTGGGCATATGAGGATTCCTAGCAGCACCAACTCCCCAGTTTAGCTGTGCCATTTGAAGGGGACAAAGCTACTTTTATCTTCTCTCAAGAATTTCAGGTTTCAAGATTTCAAGCCTTCATTTGGGGCTGAAATTCTGAACTGCAGGTTGGAGCTGCATGTTTCAGGCAGCACCCCAAATTAAAATTGTGCCTGTTAAGTTGCAGCTTTCCAATTGAATAATCTGCCCTTATTTTCATTCCCTGTGTTGGTTGGGAGCCACTTCTGCCTTGCTAGAGTGTTTTAATGGTCTCTATTTAAAACAAAAAGATGCCAAAGGTTGGAACAATTTAATTTCTTGGAAGTGTTGGGTCTCTGGTGGGTTCTTTGGCTGTAGAGTCAGTTCCTCCCCAGCCTCATGTTTTGTGTTTTGTGCTTTTATATAGCTACTGTGTGAATCTGGTACTGTTTGACAGTGTTTGGTGATTTCCCACCACAACCTCCATTTTTTCCATGTGAGCGACCACCATTAGGGCTGGGTGCATGCTCTTTCTTCAGTTAGGCTTCCTGCCATTGTCTAGCATGTGTACCTATGGTGCCCATTTGTGCAGCACTAATTCCGTTTGCACAGTGCAATCTCCATTAAAACCTATTGCGCAAGTGTGTGCATGCATTGTTGCAAGTACGTGCGCATCCTCACAAATGCACTAACACTCTGCGCATGCCCATCAGGAGCATGCACACTCATTCTAGCATTTTTGAGCATCCTAATACCACCTGACAGTTGGTTTTGGTTGCTGTTAACAATGAGCATTTAAAAAATAATTGTTTTATACATTTTAACCTGGGTTTTAACTCTGACAATTTTCTATTATTGGCACCCTGGCTTATCAGAGACCATTAATTATGAAGTGATGCAAGATCTGCAGAAAGGTGATGAGACCCTCCCTCATGGGTTCCTGTTGCCCTAATTGTGTGACTCAGCATAATATTTCTCTCATGGTTCCCCCCAGCTGGTCCTCTGAGCTGGAGAGGGGGGCCCCTGGTTCACCTCTTGGCAGTGGCAAAGCAGAATTGTGAAAATCATTCTTATTTCTCCTTGATGAGCTTCTGAGCCCCAATGTCCCAAAGGACATCCTAGCAGATACATCTGACCCCAGACTAGGCCCCTCAGGTGGGTGGGGGGAGGCATACAGGCATGTCCAGGTGCACCACAGCAAGAAAAGATTGTGGAATCAGATGTGCAGGCAGACCCTGACCCTGACTTCTTAGAAGGCCAGGATGAGGATTTCCGGGATCTTGGGGAAGCTTCTGACCTAAAAAAATTGCTCTCCGATGAGGAAAGGGAGTGGATGGAACCCAAATCAAGGATTCTGATTCCACCCCCCCACCACCATTTGACAATAAGTCCTTGTCCTTTTTGATAGCTGAGGCTTGTAGGTCCCTACAGCTTAGAAAGGAGCAGTCTGTGGAGATGGTGGATGTCAATCCAGTTCTGTCTGTGTTCTCCTCTGCTCCAAAATGCTTGCCAGGTTTTATTCACTGTGACCAAATTATTTAACAAGAATGGGCAGGTGTGGATCAGAGAAATAAAGTTTCCCAATCCAAAATCATGGAATTATCCTTTTTTAAGGGAAAGGACTTATAAGCGGGAAGCTCCTCCCCTGGCAGACAAGGCAATTTATAATTCAATAAAACACACCACCATTCCAACTGAAGGTGCTCTGGCACTAACAGATTCTCATGATGAGCAGATGGATGCCACATGTAGGAGGGCTTTCACCTCTAATGGCATGACCCTTCGTACATTCTATGCTTTATTTATCTTTGCCAGAGCCTTAAATATCTGGGTCACTACACTGTCTAATTTTGTTCTGCCTCATTCAGAAGGTGCAAGCATTTTGCAGTTGGTGGCCATGGTCCTCACCTTTCTTGGTGATTCTACAGTGGATAATTTACACATGTTAGCCCGCTCGGCCTACCACAATGTGTTGGCCATGAGGGTCATGTGGCTCAGACACTGGTCTGCTGATCAGGCTTCAAAAGTAAAACTGTTTAGCCTTCCTTTAGAGGGATGTTTATTGTTTGGTTCTGGCCTGGATTCTTCCTTGCAGGATGAGCAGGATAAGATGGGCCACCTCCCAGTGTCTGAACAACAGTGCAAGGCCACAGCACCCCAATGGGGTCAAGGTGATGGCTGGTGCAGGCAGTCCCTAGGGGGCCTTTGTCCCTTTCAGAACTTTGGTAACCAGAGAAACAGAGGTGCCTACGCAGCCAACAGAGGTTACGGTAATAGAGGTTTTTTTCCCAGGTGCCATGAAGGAGAACCAGCACAAAAGCCTGGTACCTCACAATGAAGGTACACAGGCTCATCTCTGCCCCCCTTCCCTTGGTGGCTGACTCCAAGAGTTCCTTCTAAGATGGTCCAAACAGCATCAGATGCCTGGGGTTCTGGAAATCCTTCAACTGGGCTATGCCATAGAATACTTAACAGTTCCCTCGAGGAGATGTTTTCCTGCTATCCCTGGTTTCAAAGCAAATGAAAAAATGTCAAGCTGTCTCAGACACTCTGACCCACTTCATCCAAATCGGATCCATTGAGCTGGTTCCTCCAAATGAGCAAGGTCAAGGAGTCTACTCCCTCTATTTCATAGATCCCAAGAAGTCCAGGGGCTTCAGGCCTATTCTGTATCTGAAGCATCTGAACAAGTTTGTCCACCACAGAATGTTCAAGATGGAGTCACAGAGGTCGATAACCCAAGTTGTCCTGCAGGGGGACTTCTTAGCCTCAATAGATCTGATGGATGGTTCCTTCAGGTCCCCATCCATCAGTCCCACCAGAAGTACCTCAGGTTCTCGATACAGGGTCAACATTTTCAGTACAATGTGCTTCTGTTTGATCTGGCAACAGCACCTCGAGTTTTCTAGAAGGTGTTGATAATTCTGGTGGCTCAACTACATCAGGAAGGACATCATGTCTACCCTTATCTGGATGACTGCCTCATTTGGGCACCAACGTTGCCTCTAGTGAGGAGGTCAGTACTCAGGACCCTGGAGATCCTGGAATCTCGTGGCTGGATGGTGAACAGGGAGAAGAGCTCCCTCGAACCATCTCAGACCTTGGAACATCTGAGGGCAGTCTTTGACATGAAAGTAGGGAGGGTTTTTCTGTCACCCTCCCGGGAAAAGACTTTGTTGTCAGAGACACAATGGCTCATGAATCAGTCCTTGGCTTCTGCCCACAGTCTGCTGCAGATTCTCGGCTTCATGGTGGCAGCAATAGACTTAGTTCCATGGGCTCACTTCCACATGTGGCCCTTTCAGACTGGATTGCTTATGGCCTTGGACCCATCATCAGAGGACTATCAAGCCAGGATCCTCATCACCCCTCAGCTTTATCACTCTCTGAGGTGGTGGCTGAATGTGCAGAACCTCAACAAGGAGGCTCCATTTGAGCTTCTACAAGAGGTAATTCTCGCAACAGATGCAAGTCTGCACGGGTAGGGGGCAGTTCTGGACCAACTTCTCTCATAGGGGATTTGGTCAGTACAGGAACAACGTCGCCATAAAAATGTCCTGCAAATGCAGGTGGTCCACTTAGCTCTACTTTGGTTTCAGTCTGTACTGAAGAACAATGCAGTAGAAGTGCAGTCTGACAATGCCATCACAGTGGCGTACATAAACAACCAAGAAGGCACAAAAAGCAGAGAAATGCTTTGGGAGGCCTGCAAACTCCTGAGCTGGGTGGAGGAGAATCTTCTCTCTCTCTGATGGCAGTATATCTAGTGGGGGGAACTAAAAATTCAGGCAGACTGGCTAAGTTACATAAATGGTCATCCCAGAGAGTGGCAGCTGAACCCAGAATTGTTCAAAATCTGAGCAGTCAGTTTGGACAACCACAGATAGGTCTGTTCGCATCTGACCACAATGCTTAGACCCACAGGTTCGTCAGTTAGTTTCGGTATCCACAGGCAGAAGCAGTGGATGCTTTGACTCAGGTGTGATCCTTCTGCAGAGCATATGCTTTCCCTCCACTGCCTCTTCTTCAGAATGTCTTAAGAAAAATAAGAGACTCAAGAGGAGACTTTCTTCTAATAGCCCCAGAGTGGTCAAGAAGACTGTGGTTCTCCGATCTAGTGAGCCTAGCTCAGCAAGTACCATTCTGCCATCTGGCACAAAGGGTCCTCCTGTTACAGGGTCCCATTCTCCACCAAAACCCAGGCACAATGCAGCTGGCAGTCTGGCTCCTAGAAGGAGGAGGCTCCTCAAGCTAGGTTTCTCAACAGAAGTAGTTGAAACCTTGATGACTGCTAGGAAAACTTCTACATCTGCAGCTTATGCTTGAGTCTGGACCATATTTTCATCTTGAGCCAGAGGGAAGGGGTTCAAGCCTTCAAAAGCCTCCATTCCACAGACTGTGGACTTCTTTCAGGAAGGCATGGAAAACTGGCTGGCATTGAACATGCTGAGAGGTTAGGTTTCTTCTCTTGGGGCTTCCTTGGGGTTCTCCCTAGAACTAATATAGAGGTTATTCATTTTTTTGCATGTGGTTGGCAGGAGCCGACCACTATTTCGATCCCTGGTACTTCCGTGGGATCTTAACTTGGTTCTGAATGCCCTCTGTATAAAACCTTTTGAGCCGCTATCATCAGTATCGCTCGATGTGTTGTCTTACAAGGTCTGTTTTATAGTGGTCATGTGTTCAGCCAGGAGAGTAGGTGAACTCCAGGCCTTGTCCCACAAGGAACCTTTCCTTATTATGCATAAAGACAAAGTCATACTCAGGACAGTTCCGTCCTTCATCCCTAAAGTACCCACAGTCTTCCATGTGAACCAGGAAATATGCCTTCCATCCTTTTGCCCGCATCCTTCTCATCCCAAGGAGAAGGAGTTACACAAACTGGACTTGTGAAGGGCAGTTAGGATCTACCTTTAAACAAACAGCTGAGTTTCCAAAGGATCCATGACAGTCGGTCGACAGTTTTGTTGTCAACAGATGTTACAGCGACACCTTTATGTCAACCACAATTACGATCAGTATAAAGCCAGTCACTTGAGACTGTGTTTTGAGACTGTGTTTTCTTCGGGGGGCTTTGCTCACCGAACCCCCCGGCCCATGTGGGATGCTCTGCCCCCGCACCCCTTGTAACTAAAATAATCAAATTCGAGCCAAAGTTGATTCGGGGAGGGGGTGCAAGACCCCCAGAAAGCAGTGCCGGGGCCCATGCCAACATTACAGCAACCTGTCACTGTTGTTGCTGTACTGTCGTTCGTGGCAAAATTGTCGCCATAGCAATGGTATGCAATTTCAAAAGTCACATAGTCTGTTTGTTCTTTTTGGAGCAGCCAAGCAAGGACAAACAGCTTCTAAGCCCACTGTAGCTAGGTGGGTTTGGGCCTGTGTTGCTAAGCCCTATGTTTGCAAGAAAGAAGAGGCCTCTAGCTCTCATTAAAGCTCACTCTACCAGGTCGATGGCCACTTCGTGGGTGAAGAGAGGTGAAGTCTCAGTTTTAGAGATATGCAAGGCAGCTACGTAGTCTTCAGTCCACACTTTCACAAAACTTTACAAATTGGATTTTCAGAGTTCTGCTGACTCAGCTTTTGGTCACAGAGTGTTGCAGGCAGAAGTTCACAAGTAATTTCTGATGTTTCTAGCGTATGGGATACTATTCTCCCCCCTCCCAATTTTTTTCTCTGGGTACTGCCTCTTAGAACCCAGTTGTTTTGCTTACCCATTGAGAATGTGGAGCACTACAGAAAGAAGAAATTAACTTCATACTTACCGTAATTTCCTTTTCTGTTAGCTCCAACATTGTTAATGGGGCCCACACAGGACTCTGGCTCCTGAGGGAGAATCTTATTTAGTATGCTAGGAGAGAGGTCCAATTTAAAAAAATCCCCTACTCATATCTTTCTCTGTTCTGCTGCATTGTACTCTGATATATATTAAAGTCTAAGTTTGTTGCTTAGTCTGTGACCGCAGGTTAACATGTTTCATTACTTTTCATTAAAGTGTTTTCCTGTTGCAGGTATTTTCACTGTACTCACAGATCTGTGACTGGTACGAAGTCTGTTTGCTGTTAAATGACTTTCTCTACAAGAAGAACTGAATAATCTAAATCCTGCATCCATGAAGAACAATTCAGGTTCCATTGGTCTAGCTGTTTTAGAGTGGTCCGCATGTAAGTGTTTCCTTAGGGGGAACTTATTAGACTTGCTTCTCGGTGTAAACATAGCTGTATGCAGGTTTCTGCTGATCTTCCTAAGCAGATTACCAACATTGAACAAGCACTTTCCCCACACATCCCAGAGAATACCCTACGGGAGCTTACAACCCTATCAATAAGTATGTAGACCTCTTGAGGGAGAAGGCTGAACACACAATCCTGAAAACTAAAGCAAAATACATTGACCAAGAGGACAAAATGAGTCAGTTGTTAGCTCTCCGCCTTCAACAACAGGAAACTTCCAGATTGATAGCTGCTATTTGGGCAGGTGATGGGTCTCTCCAGACCCAACTCTGGGACATAGCTCATGAGTTTGCTTTCTTTTATATGGAATTATATGATTCCAGAACTTCCCCTCCATCCCCTGCCGAGTGTATAACCTACCTTAAGGATAGTTCCTTACCACAGCTGACACTAGCCCAACAGGATATTTTGCCTCAACCTATTTCCGAACTTGAAATCTGACAGGCTATTTCTAGTCTGACACTGGATAAGGCCCCTGGACCTGACGGGTTTACTTCTAATTTTTACAAGCTCTTTACCGAGCAACGGTCCCTCTCTTGCACCATTTTTATCTTTATATATATGAGCCCACAAAAGGTTGCTCAGGAAGTTGGTGGATCTCAGGGTTGAGGAAAAGATGGTCAGATGGGTGGAAAACTGGATGAAGGACAGAACCCAGAGGGTGATTGTGGGGGGAGAGTTATCTGACACAAGACAGGTAACCATTGGGGTCTCGCAGAGCTCGGTGCTGGGACCGGTGTTGTTCAATGTCTTCATCAATGATATTGGAGATGGCATTAAAGGCAAAATGTGCCTTTTTGCAGATGACACCAGGCTCTGTGGGAGAGTGGACACATCTGAAGGGATATAGGACCTACAAGAAGATCTGGAAAAGCTAGGGAAGTGGTCCAGGATCTGACAGCTTGACTTCAATGTCAAGAAATGCAAAGTCATGCATATTGGAGCCAAGAATCCTAGGACAGAGTACTACCTGGGTGGAGTCCGAGTATCTGCATCAGAGGAGGAGAAGGACCTGGGAGTAATGATCACTAGTGATCTGAAGTACTCCACACAGTGCAAGAAAGCAGCTGCAAATGCAAGCAAACAAGATGCTGGGAAGCACATCTAAAGGGATCAGTAGTAGGAGAGAAGAGGTTATACTGCCCTTGTACAGGTCACCTGTAGGGCCACATCTAGAGTATGGAGTTCAGAACTGGTGCCCACACCTCAAAAAGGACATTAACCTGCTGGAGAAGGTCCAGAGGAGGGCTACAAAGATGATAGCTGGTCAGCAGGGTAAGGCATATGTGGAGAGATTGAAGGCACTGAACATGTACTCCCTGGAAGACAGGAGAGAGAGAGAAAAGGGGCATGATTGGGACCTTCCAGTACTTGAAAGGGATAGATAAGGTTGGTAAGGAGAGTCTCTTTAAGCTGAGTGGGAGCCATAACACGGGAGGGGGGCACAGTCTTAAACTGGAGTGTAGTAAGTTTAGGAGGGAGGTCAGGAAGCACTTCTTCACAGAGAGGGCGGTGGACACTTGGAATGCGCTGATAGAAGAAGTAATCTCATTGAAGGCAGTGGGCAACTTTAAGAGAGGATGGGTCAGCAATAGGGGGAGGGTAAGGATCATGGGTAGGGAGGATGGGAGGAGCATGGAGAGGGGTTGGGACAGTAGCTCAAGCTGTGGACCCTGCAACATGTGCAGACTTAATAGATGAAATGGTCTTCTTCTGCTGGCTTCTTCATATGTTCATATGAGTCGGGCATCTCAGATCCCATGGTGCTGGAGGCGTTAATTGTCCTCTTACTTAAACCTGGCAAACCCCCAGAATCCGTCACTAATTACAGACCTATTTCCCTGATTAATTGTGATATTAAGATCCTATCTAAAATTCTTGCCAGCAGGGTTAACCAGGTCTGGGAGGGCCTCCTTAGCCGAGAACAGGTGGGGTTTGTCCCCAATTGCTTGTCCGTGGGTCATTTCAGGAAACTGGCCCATGTCTTCTCCACGTCCAGGGGATCTGTTACTCCAATGGCTCTGGTTTCCCTGGACTCGGAGAAGGCATTTGATAGGGGTGGACTTGGGTTTTTTGCTTTTGACACTGTAAGCCTTTGACTTTCTGCAAGCCTTTCTCTGTTGGATTCAGGTCCTGTACTCCTCCCCATCTGCAAGAATTTATTATAACAGGGTGTTACCTGCTTCATTTCATTTGGCTTCTGGTACTAGGCAGGGGTATCCCCTTTCACCACATCTTTTTAATCTGTGCTTGGAACCTCTGCTTTGTAGATTGAAGGTTTGTCTGGATATAACTGGTATTTCTGTGGGATCGGATACCTTTTTGTTATCTGTTTATGAGGATGATATTTTGCTGCATATGGCCTACCTCGAGACGTCTCTCCCAACTGCTTTCCATGTTATTGAGGAGTTTGGGCTTTTTTCCAATTATAAGCTTAATCTTCATAAAACTGAAGTGATGCCTCTCACGTCGACTGTTACTTAACAAGAGATGGTATCTCAGGGTGTGACTTGGTTTCCCCATCATTAAATATTTGGGATTGTATCTCACAAAGGACACTTCACTTATGCGTAAGCTTAATTTAGATGTTTTAGTGATCTGTGTGCAACTGGACCAGTGATGGCAGGCTCTCCCTTTGACTCTCTGGGGACGAATCTCTATTATTAAAATTAATGTTTTACCCCATTTATTTTATCCTATCCACATGTTAAATTGCTGGCTTCCACTTGTTTGGTTGAAGCGTGTTCACAGAATGATTGCTGATTTTATTTGGTTAAAAAAAGGCCCCAGGTGTGCTTATAAGAAGCTCACTGCCTCTAAAAGCTTAGGAGGTCTTAAGCTTCCTCATTTCCTTGTTTATTATTTTGCTAGTCACTTCAGTATGTTCTTTCAGTGGTTTTTCCCTTCCCCGTTGGACCCCTCCCCTGGCTATAGGCCCCTCTGGCTTGAGTTGGAACTAAAGTTGTTGCAAAAGACTAGCCTTCCTTTGTCCTCTCTATTGTATACTTCTTGGAGGATACTACCCTTGGAGCTGAAGGATTCGGTCATGGGTATTTCTCTCCGAGTTTACTCCCAATTCTGGTCTTTAATTAAACATCCTATTTCCAAAGACATTACACAACCTATACTTCATAATCTTAACTTAAAAATTGGGGGTCAGATTGTTATGATAGACTGGCTTCCCCAGCTGGTCGAGGTTAGAGTGTGTAAGCTGCTGGATGAGGGGGTAATATTGTCATCTGTAGATATTTTGGCATGGTTGCAATTGGGGAACAGATTTATTTTTAAGATTTACCAATTGAGACATGTTTTAATTCATTGGTTTGGGCCAGGCTCATGGACCACTGACTCTTCAGGGCTTCTCTCCTCCATTGTAGTTTTGGTATCTCAACAGCATGCAGTGTCTACTCTCTACTCTTTATTGCTTTCCACATTTTCTCCTGAGTTGGACGGTTCTCCTCCTTACTGGGATTAGTTGTTCCCTAAATCTCCCTTACAATGGCAGTCTATCTGGAATGACTTATATCGATATGTCACTTAGGATAGATTGAGGCTTACTCAGTTTAATATTTTAAATCACCTTTATTATACTCCACAGAAATAAGCACATATGGGGTGACTGCCCTCATTTAACTGCACTAGGTGTGGCCAGGATGAGGGCTCTCTGTTTCATATATTCTGGAATTACCCTAAAATAGCTTCTCTTTGGAGCTTGATTGAGGCTAGGGCAGATCCTCTGTTGGGATTGCAGGGGTTATTTAAGCTAGAAATATACATCTTAGGGGACTACAGTACTATTTTAGTTAAAGAATGCAAATATTACATGACTTTAATTTCCCTTTTCCTGAAGAAAGTGGTCCTGAGGCATTGAGTAGACCAGAGCTCTGTTTCACATCAGGAATGGTTACAAGAACTATTGTATAACCTTAGGGCGGAATGTATGATTGAAAGCCTTCACTATAGACTTCCTAGTTTTGATAGGAAATGGGGGAAACTATACACATTGTATACTATATAAGCTCCTGAAGTATTTCTGCCAACATTGTGTTTTATTGTTCTGGTCACTAACTTATTAGTGGCCTAGATTGGACAACAAGGTTTCTCATTTTTAATGTTTCCATGGTATTTTTTTTGTTTTCTTGTCTGCTGGTAGCTCCACTGAGGGGGGAGGGGTATATGGGGTGGGGGAGGAAGGGAGTGGTGGGGAGTGTTTTTTTGTTTGTTTGTTAGTTTGTTTGTTTTCCATTTTTCTGGAAGTTCACATGTTTGATTGTTTTCTTACTTTTGTTGGATTTAATATAGTCAATAAAGTTTATCTAATTTCAAATCCATGAAGGACAATCCCTTCCTTGAATGTCTGCTAAGAAGGTAAGACAGCTTTTATGTCAGTATTGGCAATGTGTACATAGGTGATTGTTTATAATATATGCAAATGTGTAGCTATTATGGCACTGCGAGGTAAGTAGTAACTGGGGAGTTGCTGCAGCATAGAATCCTCATATGCCCAACATTCTAAAGCGTGGGCTGTGCCATTCCCCTGGTAGGGGGTGCACTATAGCCAGTTGTTTTGATTACCCATTGACAATGTTGGAGATAACAGAAAAGGAAATTACAATAAGTATTGTAAAAGGGTATAAAAAAGGTATGCCACCAGGTTGGAGTATTCCATGGAGTGCCCCTTTTGTATTTCGTTTTTCTGTAATTTTGTCAGTAAATTGTCTGTGTACATAGGCTGGCCACCTATGTTCATTTATTTATTTTATGTTGTCTTGTTGTCTGGTGCCCCCTCCCCCTCCATGGTTTCTTATTCAGCCTTATGCATGATCTGGATTATGCCATAAAGAAAGAATAGTAGCAAAATAGCAAGGTTTAGCCGGGCAGCCCCAGTGAAATTTCAAAGAATTCCATGAATGTGTTTATTGGGTCACCTTTCCCCTTTTTATTTGCTAAAAGGAAAAGCCGTTATAAATTGTATCATCTTCCGTTTGTTTTTAAACAAAATACAAAACCGAAGATCCGCTATGGTTAAAACTTCTCCTCAAGTGCTAGTGTAGAAGAGAAAAGCCACTTTATTAGAAGGAAAATAGATACAATCTTGATCTTGTCACTACTACAGCTTATTATATGTTCCAACTCAATCCAGGAAGTACCGTGCGACTGTGTGCACGTTCGCGCAGCCGCCGAAAGTATTTTTCTTTTAAAAATCAAGGTAACTCATGCAAACACAAGGAGCCACTGCCAAAGAAGACATTCCTTTAATCTAAATGTTAAGAATGCTTCTCGGCGAGATGGCTCACTGTTCAAAAGTAGTACAGCTGTAGAATAGTCGTTCAGCTGAGCTTAAATTAAAATTCAGATGGTAAACTTTACGGGAATAATAGGTTTACCTTTTTGCAGACTGGCAGGTCACCTAAATCTAAAGACAAGGAAGGAAGTAATAGGGTTAGGTTCTGAATTCATCATTTTTACCCTTGTTTCGTTTTATTCTGTGAAGCCAGCTTAATGATAGAATTTCCTTTGGTAACTCCTCCCTGCAAGTCCACTCTAAGAGCCGGTCGGACATTTTTTTCCATTTTTATAGACTGGACTGCAGGGGGAGGGGCTTACCTGAGGAATTGCTTAGTTTATTTTAAAGTTAAAGGAAAAACATTGAAAAGATTGGCATTTCTGCAATAAATGTTCTTGTAAAATAAAGGTTGTAACATAATGGAGTATATTAAGGCAAGCTTTAAGAAAATGTTATATTCCTGATTGATTGACAGAGAAGGCAGCCCTATCAGAAGGCTCTGCCCTCTATGTATTCAGCCAAGTAAAGGTGTTCTTCAGATCTTGTGTAGGGTGTTGCAAAGGAAACACCTATTCAGACTAGTTACTGCTAGATCTGCTGTATTATTAATCTTCTTTTGAATACTGCTGAAGTGAAGCTGATTTTTATTTGTTTTGTTTTATTTCATTTGACGAAATAGTCCGCTGTTATTTTTGTTCTGTAAATATTTTAATAAACAACGTTGAAACCTGAAAAACTGTATGTGTCCATCTGTTATCCCACAGCCTTTTACAAGTATGAAGTTAATTTCTTCTTTATGAGACCCCACCTCATGAACAATGTCAGTGGAAGTATGCAAATCCAGCCAGAAAGGTTATTTGGCAGTCGCTTGATGAAATCACCTTTTGGGCGGGATATGAAACTTTTCACTGCTATTGTTCATTAGGTGGAGTCATAAGAAGAGAATATTGAGATTTGGGGGTCAAAATATGTAAAAATGCCAAAGTTATGTGCATACATTGAAATTTTGCTACGCACCCACGTAACTTTAGCAATTGTAAATATTTTGACTTGAAATTACCAACATAGACATATTTTTATACCACCTCACAAACAAGACAGCTGTCATTTTTAAAACCCTGGCCAAACTGTGTTTTTGCACTTGTGGCACACAGTGCCATTACGGTGGTGCAGAATCAGGTTTTGGCAGGGATTTCAAAATTTTCATTACTGGGTTCATGAGGTGGGGTAATAAGAAGGCTATGCTGACAATTTCATCCCTGTTTTATTACAAATGCAAGTGTCTCTGGGCCCTGGGCTTCCACAGCAACATATATGTATGCAGCTAAGGAGGGATGGGAGCGCAGGGCCCAGGGGGCGAAATGAACCCTGAGATCTGTGTCCCTCTCCCTTCTTATAATGTCAAAACTGCAGTTAGCTGTGGCCCTAAATCATTCACCTATGCAGCTGTGTCTGATTGGAACTTCCTTCCTCCCTCCATTCTGTCATGTTCCACCCTCCCTGAGTTCCAATCCAACTTGCTTTCTTTTCTCTCTGCCTCTACACCTTGCTCCTGCTACCGGTGATATCAAACCCCAACCCCAAAAGTTCTGTTTATTTCTCATCCTTGCTCTTCCCTTAACCCTGGCTTCTTACCTTGCCCTCTGTGCCTCACCTTTAAACATAACTGTCATTAGTTAGCCCACTTGTATCTGATATCACTAGCTAACAATTGTATATTGTATTGCACTCTCTTGAATGTGTCATGTACTTGTCACACTACTGTGTAACCTACTTGCTTGTTATTTCATAAACCTGTGGTTGTATCTGTCTGTATCATAATCCTGTGCATCATTAAATGCTGTATATCAATTTTTGCATTGTAACTGTCATTGCTATGTTAAAGCACTGTACTGTATACATACTGCATTTCCGGGTCACCCCTGAAAAAGGGACTGCAATTGTCTCAGTGTACTTACCCAGTTACCAAAAATCAAATTAATTAATTAATTATGATGACAAAGTGCTTTGCCCTGTTCACTCATGTAAGGGTTTCTGTACTATCCTTAAAGGATTTCAAATGGTTGGCATTTTGTGTATCAGTGAACATTTTGTTTTTGTTTAATAAGCATAACTGAGTTATCTGTCCTGTTCATTTAATGTCAAGTTTATTGGAGGCCAATGTTTTATCATCAGCATCATAAAAATGTATAATATATTATCAGTAAATAATCACATCTACGTAAAATACCAAAACTACGTATCATATAGAGGATAATGTATGGGCATCAATGGTTAACCACACTATGCTACCGTCGAGTTGTTACCTTGGCAACCATGATTAACCTCGAGAGCGCACCTCGAAAGGTTAATCACAGTTGCCAAGGTAAACACAAGACACTAGCATAGTGAGGTTGACCATTGATGCCCATACATTGTCTTTTATCGTGTATGAGCATCATTGTTGCCAAATTATAGATAGTAAAGTACAACGGTTTAAGTAGGATTCAGCATCTTACCTTATGCAGATGACAATGAGACGATCAGTTTTGTGCAAAGAAAAACTATATATTTAACATACAGAAAAGGCCCTTTCAGCCAGGATACAATGGGAAGCAGATTTAAAAAAAAAAAAAACAGCTTAATGTAACCACTACAACAGAGCAGATCATGTGACACAAGACAACCAAACTGCTAGCCATAGAACACTTGTTCGGTTGTGCCATAACTCACTGTGTGAATGTTCTGCTTCATGGAGATTTACCAGTGCTACCTGCAAGAAAAGGGGGCAGAATATAAAAGGAAAAATAAACAAAACACATGTTTAGAATGCAGGTATTGGCTCAGTGTTAATGGCACAGACAATTAAGAGTTTCTATACTTTTGGGGCGGTTCTGAAAAAAAAAACACTTTACTAGCAGCTGCATTTTGTAGTTATGTGCCTTTGTGTGAAAGTGTTTTAAATGGGGAGACAGTTCTTTTACTTGATTTGAACAGAATTTACCCACGCGTGGACATCCGTTCTGCCTTGGTAATGCCCGCGACTGTTAGTTCCAATGTGTTATGCCATCAATGTGATGTACCATTGATGGGTTAACAACACTGCTATGTCACATTGATGGTACAACAGAAGATTTTTTCACATTAACAGTGTTCTACCATTCATTATATTAGTTTATGGAACCTCCCCCACACATCCACAAGTAGAACTCCTTGTTCATGACATTTAGAGGACTTCAAAAAAATTCTAAGGCATGAAATATCTCTCTGCAGGGATTTTAACCCAAATGGGAACTTCAATAGTTCATGGGTTTTATGCAGGGGTTGTGGGTCACTGCAGTGATTATACTGCAGTGCCCTAAGACCAAGTCCCAATCTCTGCCTGCCACATTCAGCATAAAATGTGGCTAAACATGCCTAACCTCTTCTTCAGCAAGGAATGTATTTACTGACTACTTATAACATAGTTAATTAAATAAGATATATTTTGAACAATCAGATCTAAACTTCACAACACCATTACATTATCACTAACCATAACTGAATATCTGATTACTTTTTCCTCAACATTTCAGCTCCAAATGCAAAATTTGTGATAAATTGACTTCCTGTCTTCGACTAATTGAGAAGCCAACAAACTGTGTTAGCCATCTGGTAGAATAATTCCCTCTACGTACATGGATGATAAACTCAGTCTATCAAGTGTATCCACATCATTTGTAGTCTACAGTTTGAGAGTCCCTTGAAACATGACTATATGGTGGTGTCATCAACAGATCAGTGTCTTGTTATTCATAGTCATATCACTGACCATTATAGTGAACAGCAAGGGACCCATTTCAGTGCACTGTGGCATTTCCCCATTGTGGCTTCTCCAGCTTGAGGTGCAGTTATATATTTTAATGCATTGTTGGCATCCATTAAAAAGGGATCTAGCCCACCTCAGGGTGCACCTCCATGGATCTTGCCTTTCTCATCAGCATGTTGTGGCCAGTATGGGTAACACACTTTCAGAAGTCAGCAAGCAGGAATCAGGTAGTCTAACCCAAACTTTTTCCATTAGTACATAGTGAATAAATTACATCAAGGCATGGGTGAAGGAGATCCCTTTTTGGTTGCTTAAATGTACTTGTTTGATCGTATTTCTTTTTTATGTGCTTTTTCTATTAATAATATGGGGGTGATCAGTCTAAAGCCAGTGGCTACACTGGATATCTTGAACTCTTGCTTGAGGTGACATACAAAAGAAGCTAAAGAAAAGTGGGGATAGATTGTATCTAGATATTTCACAGCAAAATCCCATTTGTTTCAATAGTATTTATAGTAACATACGGTATAGGTGACATTCCATAGGGCCTTGAGTAAAAATCTTTTTGCTCACTCTGAAATATTGCCAACAATACTGCCTATCAATGTGTGGCACAAAGAAACAGAGACCTGGGTTACAGGGCAGCACTTTTGGCAACATTCCAGAGTGAATAAAAGATTTATTTCTGGACACCATAAGGAATGTCATATTTATACCATAGACCATGAGTCTGCACTGTTATTCATTACTTCTGTGATATAAGGCTTTTATTTCTTGCTGCCACTATATTCCTACTTCCTCTCAGTGAGGTGTTACCCTAGATGAATGCATAAAAGGGTACAAATGCTGAGTTGCTGACAAAGTCTGTAAGGGGAACAACCCATGTGTGAGTTCTTAGAATGAGAATAAAATAGAAAAAAACTTGTTATATTGTACAGTATATCACACACTGAGAAAGTAAGTTCAATTTTTCAGTTACATATAGCGGGGCCAGCCAATATGCAACACAGTAACTTGCAGTAAGTAACATGTCACAAAATACTGCATAACAAAATGGCTTGACGAACATTACACAATGGCAAAAAAGAATGATGGCCTCTGATTGGTTAGTCTGGGACTGGACCTATGACGTTATCCCAGCAAAACGGATACACTACTAAGGGGAAGTGAGGTTCCCTAATAGCGAGAAAAAAAAAGCATACACAATTTCAACAGGGAGGGAAAGAGACATGCAGGGAGTGGTGCAATGCACTTGCTGTGGGGAGGCAGTCTTCCAGGAGACGTTCCAGAGGCTACGATGCTGCCCTATTTGCAGAGACCTCTCTGATCTGAGGGAGAAGATAGCCTGTCTCCAGGCCAATCTGGAAAGGAGTAAGGAAACCTCCTCCTCCACCCAGGACCTGGCAGGGGATTGGTAAATCTCCCCCACCCAGGGACCACCAGGGCCACTGCCACTGCCTCAGAGGTTGCCAAGAATAAGGAGTGGTTGGACTACGGTGGGCTCAGGGAGGGTTAGGGTGGTGGAACAGAGGTGTATCCATCCAGTTGTACCTCTCCACAATTCATAAGCCTTTCTGGAGAAGCATTGTTCCTTTATGGAGGCACCTGCAGTGGAGACCAAGGAGGATGCTGGGAACCTCCTCAACTGAAACCCACAGGAGGGTGGCATTGGATCCCCCAAGGGAAGGAAACAACTCCTGGTGGGGGGACTCAATCATTAGGGGGGTAGAACTGGGGGAGGGAGGGGATAGGGAGGTAAGGTACCTTCCTGGCACTATGGCATAGAGGGACAGGAAGTGAATCCTCAGGATCGTGGGAGCAGCTGCATGGGAGAGGGAGCTGGATGTCATTGTCCACCTAGGGACAAATGACCTAGCTGGGAATGGGATCAGAGCTGTGCAGTAGAAGTTTGTGAAGTTGGGGAGGGGCCTTAGACAACTAGCATGCATGGTAACCTTCTTGGAGGTGCTGGCTGTCTATGGCGTAGGTGAGAATAGGGTACTCCCCACCCTGGGATTCAATGAATGGTTGAAAAACTGTTGTGGAGCACAGGGTTTTGGCTTCATTCGGGAATGGGATCCACCTGGAGGGATACAAGCCTATGCCGGTACGATGGACTGCATCTGTCTGGGAGGGGAACCAGGATCCTAGGTGATAGGTTTAAATGCTTTATTGACAAGCTTTTAAACTAGCCAATTGGGGAGGCACTGAAAAGGAGCAGGGAATTCTAAGCCTCCCCCCCCCCGCAAAACAGGGTAGTTAGCAAGGTTAACACCAAGGCAGAGCGGTCAATGGGGGAAAGGCAGGGGCAAATGGAGCAAAGGGAAAAGGCAGTAAGCACAGTGATGGGGCTAAAAGGGGTAAGACCACCACAAAAATGAAGGCAATAAGTACCTGTAAGTCTGGGTAACAAGCTTCTTGAACTAGTGTCTTGATGGAAGAGGGATGCCTGGATGTTGTGGCAGTCAAAGAAACCTGGTACACAGAGAACCATGACTGGGATGTCAACATATGAGGGTACACAATCTACAGGAGGACAGGGAGGGTAAAAGAGGAGGAGGAGGAATAGTTCTCTACATAAGGGAAGAGATTAAAGCAACACAACTAAAGGGTAAACAGGGAGGAGAGGAGGCACTGTGGGCCACCTTGGAGACAGGAAATGGCACCACAATCAGCACAGGGGTTGCATACAGACCCCTGTCACAGAGGGAGGAAATGGATAAAGAAATGATAGGTGGCACCCATAGAATGGCAGAAAAAGGGGAGATATTGTTGATGGGGACCTGAATATGCCAGATGTTAACTGAAGCAGATTTGCTGCAGCCACATCCAAGAGCAGAGTCATTCTCAATGCCCTACAGGGGGCATGCCTCTGGCAGCGAGTGTTGGAACCCATTCAGGAGGGAGCAGTCTTAGATCTGGTACTCACAAATGGGGACAGTGAAAGAATCTCAGATTTAGAAATGGGTAGCCATCTGGGAACAAGCGACCACCAGGCAGTGTGGTTCACAATGAACACAGCCATAGAGCTAACCCATACAAAAGCAAGGGTGCTGGACTTTCAGAGGGCTGACTTTGGCAGAATGGGAGAGTGCCTAAGGAATGCACTAGCAAAAGGGCAGGAAAGAGAGGTGGCATAACAATGGGGAAAAATCAAAACTGCCATCACAGAGGCAACAAGCCTTTGTGTGAAGCAAATAAACAAAACAAAATGAAGGAAAAAAACACTTTGGTTCTCAAAAGAGGTGGCGGGGAAGATTAGGGAGAAAAAGATAGCATTCAGAAAGTATACGGAACCACAGAAGGAGCAGGACAGAGAACTCTATCAGTTAAAGCAGAGGTAAGCTTGGAAGGCAATCAGAATAGCAAAGGCCCAAACCAAGGAAAAGATAGCCAGCTTAGTTAAGAAGGGGGATAAAACCTTTTATAGGTACATTAGTGAGCAAAGATAGACCAAGGAAGGGATAGTGAGGCTTAATAAAGGGGAAGGGTGGTGAACAGAGGTTGACAGTGAAAAGGCAGAGATGCTGAATGAATACCTTTGTTCAGTATTCACAAAGGAAGAGGAGGGAGATGTACCTAAATCAAACAATAGAAGCACTCTGGATAGGGGGGTCAATACCAGTCCATTCACAGAAGAAAAGGTCCTAAAAGAGCTCCTAAAATTCAAGGTGGACAAGGCAATGGGACTGAATGGGATTCACCCTAGAATACTAAAAGAACTAAGGGGAGAACTAGTGACACCACTGACTACCCTTTTTAAAAAATTATGGGAGGATGGTGGGGTACCTGAGGACTGGAGGAAAGTGGATGTGATTCCCCTTCACAAAAGAGCAAGGCAGAGGCAGGAAACTACAGACCTGTTAGTTTGACCTCAGTGGTAGAGGCAATGATGGAATCACTTCTGAAAAAAAATTGTTGAGTACCTAGAGGCCAGCAGGGCACAGGACCCAAGGCAGCATAGATTCACAGCAGGAAAGTCATGTCAGACGAATCTAATAGATTTATTTGACTGGGTGACCAATGTAGTAGACCAGGGAGGTGCTGTGGACATGCTCTACCTAGACTTTAGCAAGGCATTTGACACAGTCCCACGCAAAAGATTAATAAACAAGTTAGCCAGCCTGGGAGTGGGTCCCAGGGTGGTAGCCTGAGTAAAAGATTGACTGGACAACAGGAAGCAAAGGGTAATAGTAAACGGAGTCCACTCCAAAGAAAGGGGGGTTACTAGTGGGTTACCACAGGGTTCAGTATTGGGGCTGGTCCTCTTTAAGTGACAGTGCAGAGGGACTGAAAGGAAAAGTATGCCTCTTTGCAGATGACACAAAGATATGCAACAGGGTTGATATACAAGGGAGGGTGGAAAGGATGAGAAGGGACTTGGCAAGGTTGGAGGAATGGTCAAAGGTATGGCAGCTTAGATTCAATGCAAAGAAGTGCAAAGTAATACACCTGGGAAATAAAAACCCAGTGGAAGAGTACAGTACACAATTGGGGGGGGGGTACTAACAACAACAAAACTGGAAAGGGACCTGGGGGTAGTCATAGTAGATGACCTACAGGTAGGCAGGCAATGTGAGAAGGCAGTAAGGAGGGCTGGGGGATACTTAGATGCATAGGGAGAAACATCACCACTAGAAATCAGGAAGTTGTCATCCCTCTGTATATACAGTTGGTGAGACCCCATCTGGAGTACTGCATGCAGTTCTAGAGACCCCATCTCCTCAAGGACATAGACAGGATGGAGGCAGTCCAGAGGAGGGCAACTAAAATAGTGCAGGGTCTGCACCAGAAACCACATGAAGAGAGACTAAAGAAGCTTAATATTTATACCCCCGAGGAAAGGGAGGGGGGACATGATAGAAACTTTCAAGTACTGCAAGGGAATTAACAAAGTCCAAGAGGGTAGCATCTTTCAGAAAAAGAAATGTGCAAGAACAAGAGGGCACATATTGAAGGCAGAGAGGGGACAACTCAGGGGCAATGTGAGGAAGTATTGTTTCACAGAGAGGGAGGGGGACACATGGAACTGCCTTGCTGAGGAGGTTGTGGGGTCAAAAACAGTGGGGGAATTCAAGAATGCATGGGACAGACATAAGGCAACTACAGTGGGGGGATAAGAGGAAGTAGGCTGTTGGTTAAATAGGATCTGCAGCTTATCCAGTAGGTAGGGAAATGGGCAGACTGGGTGGACCAAGCAGTCCTTATCTGACGTCAAAGTCTATGTTTCTATAACATCATGGATCTACTCCCCACATACAGAAGACTGCATCAAAATATAAAAATAAAGCACTCCATCCTCAATCAAAGCAAAAACCACTTTTCCAATCAAGTCCGATTGGTTTCACAAAACTGTCAATCCCTCCCTCCCACAACAGAAAAACCACAACACACCAACAACCCTCAAACATTCCTCCAATTCACCAAAGTTTCTTGTTCACATTTAAAAAATACCTGCAACCCATCATTGTCAGTGGCCAGGGGTCACCAACGGAGGGGGGGGGCCCAGACAACTGTCCCGGGCTGGGTGACTCAAGGGGCGTCAGGTGGCCCGCATGCAGCAGCAGTACTGTCAATGCTATAGCAGACAGTCCTCCAACTGTCTGCAACTGTCTGTCTGCAACAATTTATAGCTGGTACAATGAACAGTGGCTTTTCTACAGTGTACCACCAGATCTTGAGACAGCAGTTCCCCAATCTGCTCTGCAGTGATAGTGCAAGGTGCCGGGGGGGCAGCTGCGCATGCGGGTCAGAATTGAAAGTGTCTGCGTCCTGTCCCCATGGTAACCACCATGGACTTGTGCTGACTTGTTGGCCTGTGACCCTCAGAAGCAGCTGCTGCAGCCAATTATCCCCAGACACTTCCTTGGTGGGTATTTTCACATCTCGCTCACCAATGGTGAAAAATGCATCTCTGCTTATTTTTCAACTAGCTGTGTCCGTTGTTTGCCAGTTCTTAATCTCAGACAGTTGGGTCGGGGTCCGGGCAGGCTGTGGGCATGTTGTGACCAATGATCAGATTAGACAATGATCCCACCTCTCTCAGAGTCTGGCTAACAGTCTATCAGTGCCAGCTTCATAAGGTAAAATATGAACTTCATTAACTGATCTGTAAAAATAGTCCTGTGGTAGCTGAGCCATAGGGTATGTTAAAGGCAGACTTGAAGTGGTATTTTTCTGCCATTCAGTTCCCCAATGTCAGTTCATGGGTCTGAGTATGTCTTTCCTGGTGAAACCTTTGAAATAAATATAGCATTATTGATTCTATGGTCAGTATCTAAACATAGAAACATAGACTTTGACGGCAGAAAAGGACCACTTGGCCCACTCAGTCTGCCCATTTCCCTACCTACTGGATAAGCTGCAGATTCTAGTTAACCAACAGCCTGCTTCCTGCAACCCCGCACTATAATTGCTTTGTGTCTGTCCCAAGCATGTTTGAATTCCCCCACTGTTTTAGACCCAATGACCTCCTCAGGAAGGCTGTTCCATGTATCCACCACTCTCTCCGTGAAAATAATTTCCTCTCATTACCCTGAGCCGTCCCCCTCTATCTTTAAACTGTGCCCCTTGTTCTTACACACTTTTCTGAAGATGCTACCCACCTGGACTTTGTTGATTCCTTGAGGTACTTGAACATTTCTATCATGTCCCACCTGTCCCTCCTTTCATCAAGGGTATACATATTAAGCTCTCTCAGTCTCTCTTCATATGGTTTCTGATGTAGACCCTGCACCATTTTAGTTGCCCTCCTCTGGACTGCTTCCATCCTGTCTATGTCCTTGAGTAGATGAGGTCTCCAAAACTGCATACAGTACTCCAGATGGGGTCTCACCAACTGTCTGTATAGAGGGATAATCACTTCCCTTTTTCTACTTGTGATGCCCCTTCCTATGCATCCCAGTATCCCCTGGCTCTCCTTACTGACTTCTCACATTGCTTACCCACCTTTAGGTCATCTGTTATGACTACTCCCAGGTCCCTTTCCATTTTGTTGTTGTTAGTACCCCCTGCTATTGTGTACTCTTCTCCTGGGTTTTGTTTCCAGGTGCATTACTTTGCACTTCTTGCATTGAATCTAGTTGCCATATGTCTGACCATTCCTCCAACCTTGCCAAGTCCCTTCTCATCTTTTCTACCCCTCTTGTGTATCAACTCTGTTACAGATCTTTGTGTCATCTGCAAAGAGGCATACCTTTCCCTCCAGACCCTCTGCAATGTCACTTATAAAGATGTTAAAGAGGATTGGACCCAGTACTGAGCCCTGAGGTACTCCACTAGTAACTCTCTTTCTTCGGAATGTGTTCCATTCACTATTACCTTCTGTGTCCTGTTGTGCAGCCAGTTCACATTTCAGGCTACCACCCTGGGACCCACTCCCAGGCTGGCTAACTTGATTATTAATCTTTGTGCGGACTGTGTCAAATGCCTTGCTAAAGTCTAGGTAGGACATATCCACAGCCCCTCCTGGTCTATTACTTTGGTCACCCAGTCAAAGAAATCAATTAGATTAGTCTGACATGACCTTCCTGCTGTAAATCCATGTTGCTTTGGGTTCTGTGCCCCGCTGGCCTCTAGGTGCTCAACAATTCTTTCTTTCAGAAGTGATTCCATCATTTTCCCTACCACTGAGGTCAAACTTATAGGTCTGTAGTTTCCTGCTTCTGCCTTGCTCCCACTTTGTAAAGGGAATCACATCTGCCCTCCTCCAGTCCTCAGGTACCACCCCATCCTGCCATGATTTGTTAAAAGTGTGGTCAGTGGTGTCACTAGGTCCCCCTTAGTTCTTTTAGGATTCTGGGTGAATCCATAAGGCCCCATTGCTTTGTCCATCTTGAGTTTTAGGAGTTCTTTCAGGACTCTTTCTTCTGTGAATGGACTGGTATCAACCCCTACCCAGAGTGCTTCTATTGTCTGGTTTAGGTAACTGCTCTCATCTTCTTTTGTGAATACTGAGCAAAAGTATTCATTCAGTATCTCTGCCTTTTCACTGTCTCCCTCTGCCCACCTCCCTCTCCTTTATTAATCTTCACTATCCTCCCTTAACCTTTCTATGCTCCCTAATGTACCTATAAAAGGTTTTATCCCCCTTTTTAACCGAGTTGGCTATTTTTTCCTCGGTTTGTGCCTTTGCCATTCTGACTGCCTTTCCTACTTCTTTCTGGTTTAATTGATACAGTTCCCTGTCGTGCTCCCTCTGTGATTCCTTATACTTTTTGAATGCAGCCTTTTTCTCCTTAACCTTCCCTGCCACCTCTTTTGAGAACCATAGTGGTTTTTTACTCCGCTTTGTTTTCTTTATTTATTTTACACAAAGACTTGTTGCCTCTATGATGGCAGTTTTGATTTTTCTCCATTGTTCTTCCACCCCTCCTATGTGGCCATTTGCTAGTGCATTCTTCAGGTGTTCACCCATTTTGCCAAAGTCAGCCCTTCTAAAGTCCAGTATCCTTGTTTTTGTATGGCTTATCTCCATGGTTGTGCTCATTGTGAAGCACACTGTGCAGTGGTCGCTTGTTCCCAGATGTCTACTGACTTCTAAATTTGTGATCCTCTCTCTATTTGAGAGTACCAGGTCTAGTATTGCTCCTTCCGAGTGGGTTCCAGCACTAGCTGTCTAGGTCTGCCTCTGCAGGGCATCGAGAATGACCCTGCTCTTGGATGTGGCTGCAGTACATGTCCTCCAGTTAACATCTGGCATATTCAGGTCCCCATCAACAGTATCTCCCTTTTTCAGCCATTTTGAGAATGTCCTCTATCATTTTCTTGTCCATTTCTCCTTGAGATGGGGGTCTGTATACAACCCTGTGCGGATTGATGCCATTCCCCATCTCCAAGGTAACCCAAGTGCCTCTTGTCCTCCCCTTTACTTTTTAGTTCTGTAGCTTTGATCCTCCCCTATGTATAGAGCTACTCCACCTCTCTTGCCTTCCCTGTCCCTTCTGTAGATTGTGTACCTGTATGTTGACATCCCATTCATGGTTCTCGTGTACCATGTTTCTGTGACTGCCACAATATCCAATTGTTCATCTCCCATCAAAGCTACTAGCTCAGAGAGCTTGTTTCCCAGACTACGGGCATTAGTAGTCATTGCTCCCATTTAATGTTGGCTTGATCCTTTTTCCCCATCCCTGCTCTTATTGCTCTTATCTATTTTACCATTTACCCCATCCTGCCCTGTGTTGAGCTCTGTACCTCAGTGTTTACCCCTACTACCTGCCCTGTTTTGTGGGGGGCTAGACTTTCCTGCCTTTTATCAGTACCTCCCCCCCTTATCTAGTTTAAAAGCTTGCCAAGGAAGCATTTAAACCTGTCACCTAGGAGCTTGGTCCCCTTTGTGGACAAATGCAGACCATCATACCAGTATAGACCTTTATCTCTCCAGGTAGACCCCCAGTCCCCAATGAAGCCAAAGCCTTGTGCTCTGCACCAGTTTTGCAACCATTCATTAAACTGCATGGTGTGCAGTACCCTAGCGTCATTCCTGCCATGGACTGGTAGCACCTCTGAGAAGGTTACTGTACTTGCTACCCGTCTGAGGCCCCTCCCCAACTCCACAAATTCATTCTGCACTGCACTGATCCCATGCTTAGCTAGGTCATTTGTCCCAAGGTGGACAATGATATCTAGTTCTGTCTCCTGTGATGCTGCTTCTGCAATTGTGAGGATTCGCTTCTTGTCCCTCCAAGCCATGGCATTAGGCAGGCAGCTTACTTCCTTCTCTCCCTTCCTCAGTTCTATCCCCCTAACAATTGAGTCCCCTATCAGTAGCTGTTTCCTTCCCCTGTGGTGTCCCTTGCCACATTTTTGTGGGTCTCCTTTGTGGATGTCCTCAGCATTCTTCTGGGTCTCCACTGAGGGTGCCATCATACAGGAACCTTGCTCTGCCAGAATGGCATCTGATTTGTGTAGAGGTACAACTGGGGGGCTTCGCCTCTGGTCCACCACCCGCACCCTCCCAGAACCCACTGTGGTCCTACTGCTCTTCATACTCCGAAACCTCTGACTAAGTGGTTGTGGCAGTGGTGCTCTTTGGGAGGGGGAGGCCTCTTAGTCCTTGCTAGTTCAACCTGGAGGTGGGCAACCTCCTCTCTCAGAGCTGACAGTTGCCTACAAATAGGATGGCAATGCAGTTTCCAGAATGTTTCCCGGAAAACTGCTGCCCCACAGCCAGTGCATTGCACCACTCCCCACATGTCCCGCTCCCTTATTCTATACAATATGTAATTATATATGTATTATTATTTGTTTTGTGTAACTACTCTTTATGCACGTTGCAGGGTTATTAGGAATATGACAGTTCTGCCCCAAGGCCTATTGAGGAAGTGATGTCAGAACTGTGGCTATAAAGGAAATGCCATGCCTGGGGGGGTGGGTAGTGCACAGCCACTGGTGACTGTTAGAAACAATCAGATACACAACTGCTCCACCACCCTGGTGAGTACTGTCCTTTATAGTAATACAACTAACACCACAATTTACTAGACCAGGGCTCCAACACAAACCAAACCACTCTACTGAGTCCAAGGATAAAAATGAACTCACTCCCCAGCCAGCAGGACACTTAAAATATTACAAAAATATCCTTCAAAATGCTAAGTCTCAACCCCCGCACTCATGCAAATTCAGTTGTATCTCACTCTGGTTATAAAATTACTACTCTTTTAAAGGAATCCTGCAATTCTCTGCTTAATGCCAATAAGGAAAAATACAAATAAAACTTTTTGTAGAAAGTGTATCTCACTTCTTACCCAGTGCTCTGCAGTATTATGCCTTAATCAGGTTTCCAGGTCCTAAGTGGAGTTGCAGTTTGTTCTTTGCAGTAAGTTTGAGCTTCCAACAGACACTTTAAAGTCAGTGTGACTGGCTTCTAATTGTGAAGGATGTCTAAGATAAGCTCAGAGCTGAAACCCCACCCAGAGCCAATTGATTGACTAGTGACACCTGTGATGTAAGCAGGCCTTTTCAATGCAGGCAGACTGCTATGTCTGATTCCAATACACAAAACATTTCAGTGAAACCAGGGCTAAAAAATTAACTTCTCAGCCAGCAGGACACTTAAAATGTTACAAAAATATCCTTCAAAATGCTAGGTCTCAACCCCCGCACTCAAGCAAATTCAGTTGTATCTCACTCTGGTTATAAAATTACTACCCTTTTAAAGGAATCCTGCAATTCTCTGCTTAATGCCAATAAGGAAAAATACAAATAAAACTTTTTGTAGAAAGTGTATCTCACTCCTTACCCAGTGCTGTGCAGTATTATGCCTTAATCAGGTTTCCAGGTCCTAAATGGAGTTGCAGTTTGTTCTTTGCAGTAAGTTTGAGCTTCTAGCAGACACTTTAAAGTCAGTGTGACTTTAAATAGGGAGCGGAGAGCTCAAGCCAGGCAGAGTGGCGGAGAGGATTATGCTGATGCCCGGGTGGTCAGATGCCTATTGTGTGTTACTCTTTATTTGCACGTAGTGGTGAAGGACATTCTGTTTCTCACAATCACCAGGCTATAGTACCAGCATTATTGCACTGCATGGGTAAAAGGGGGCTGGATGGGTGCTGAAGTTCAAAAGGGCACAGGCAAAAAAGGTACTACATGGAAACAATGCAACCAAATGTGCCCTTGGAATCATGGGCAAAAAGGGTGCTCCCCCCCCCTGCTCACTTAGTGCAACACAGGGGTTACCTATTTTCATCTGTCAAATGTTGGAGGGTCTGCTGTAGGAAGGGCAGGGGATGAGGGGGCCCCAGCCCAAAAGGTGTGTCCTGAGCCTGGAAATTTCTATCGGCACCCCTGTCAGTGGCTTCACAGACCAAGCGCAGCCAGTGAGTAAATGAACCACATCTTCAAACAATCATTACGCGCCTCTTGCTCGCTCGCTAGCTTGCTTGTTCTGCAACTTATTCTTCAGTTCTTTTTCCTTAAACCCCCACAAAGTAAAACAACTAAAAATATTCTCCCTACCACCTCTTTCAGTATTGCCTTATTTTATAGATATCCTCATTGCACCTGGCAAGCTGGCAGTCATAACAGTGCGGGGGGCCAGGCAACCACTGAAACAGCAGCGACAGCATAGCAGTGAGTCACAGAAACACAAAGTTGGAAAACATTAACTCAAAACCCTGTGAGAAAACACACACACAAAAAAAGCAGAGGCAACAGGACACATGAACAAGGATTACCAGCACTGAGAAAGGTTACTATGGGAAGTGCAGAGCCACACAAAAAACAGAGCAGCTCCACCTACTGGGTGAAACAAGAAATACACACTATTATTTTATAAAGTAACCCTACCTACTCAAACAAGCATTTGTCAATGCCGAATGTTTGCTTGCTGGCATTGGCAGTGGTAGTGTAGAAGTTACAGAGCTGCGTATTAGGAATGGCAGTGAAGTATTGAACTGAATCAACCCCACCACCACCCTGCAGAGAGTGACAGGCATTGGGGTGTGCCTTTGGGTCATCAGGCATAACGGCCACACCATTTCACCACACCCCACCCTGCAGACACTGGCAAGTGTCACGGTGTACCTTGGGGCCTTTGGCCCTTATGCGCACCCCATTCCATTAGGAAATATAGTGAGATGGATGCAATATAGGAGAATGGGGTGAATTTTGGGGCCGAAGAGTCCAAGGCATACCTCGATGCCTCTCACTGGCTGCAGGGTGTGGAATGGTATGAGCATTACAGGCAAGAATCCCATGTCACACCCCTGATGCCTGTCATTCTCTACAGGGTTGGGCGTTATGGTTGGAAACCCTAATACCTCAGGCATTCGTTGGTATTTTCACTCCAAATGTTCAACATGGTTTTTTGTGACCCCACCTCATGAACAGGGGGAATATCAGTTTGTTAGCCGAAAGCTGCTTATGCACAGCGACTACGGCATTTAGCACCACAGGTGCAAAAGCATTCGAACAGGATGTAAAAAATGACAGCTGTACTGTTCATGGGGAGGTGTAAAAAAATGGCAATGTTGCAAATCTGCAGTAAAAATATTTAAAAAAATGGTGAAGCCATGAGTGTACATAGAAACTGTGCAACGCACAACCGTAATATAATTAGGTTGGGGATTTTTTACAGCAGATTGTCAACTCAGGCATTTTGGTGCCTCCAATCATGAACAGTGTCACTGTGATTTTCTTTATCTGTCCCGAACAATGATTTCCCACAGCGACCACTCATCTCTGCACTGAAAGTGTGAAAACACACTTCGGCCATGTTGTGAAAAATGACAGCTGTACTGTAAATAAGGAAGTGTGGAAAAATGCCACTGGTGAAAATCTGGACTTAAAATATTACAGTCATGAACTTACGAGTGTGCGTGGAAACTGCGCAATGCTCACTCGTAACACAGTCATTTTATGGACTTTTGTCACCAAACTTTCAACATAGCCATTTTAAGACCTCTGCTCATGAACAGTGTAACTGTGATTTTCTTAATCTGTCCCAAACATTGCTTTCAGACACCAACAGCACCATTGTGCGCTACATGTGCGAAAACACATTTTGGGCGATAGGTAAAATGGCAGCTGTACTGTTCATAAGGAAGTGTAATAAAATGGCAATGTTGAAAATCTGGAGGAAATATTAAATTCGCAAACTTATGAGCATGCATAGAACTGCGAACGACGCCAGAAACAGTTATTTTTGGGAATTTTTTCACCAAATTTTCAACATAGCCATTTTAAGACCTCTGCTCATGAACAGTGTCACTGTGATTTTCTTAATGTGTCTTATACATTGATTTCGCACATCGACTGCGCCATTGTGCGCTACTTGGGTGGAAACATGTTTTGGGTGAGAGGTGAAAAATGACAGCTATACTACTCATAAGAAGGTGTGGTAAAATGGCAATGTTGAAAATCTGGAGTGAAAATATTGAAAATTCGCGAACTTACGAGCGTGCGTAGGAACTGTACAATGCATGCTCATGAAACAGTCATTTTTTGAATTTTTTCACCAAATTTTCAACATAGCCATTTTAAGACCTCTGCTCATGAACAGTGTCACTGTGATTTTCTTAATTTGTCCCGTACATTGATTTCACACACCGACTGTGCCATTGTGCACTACATGGGCGGAAACACGTTTTGGGTGAGATGTGAAAAATGACAGTTGTACTACTCATAAGAAGGTGTGGTAAAATGGCAATGTTGAAAATCTGGAGTGAAAATATTGAAAATTCGTGAACTTACGAGCATGCGTAGGAACTGCGCAATGCACGCTCATAAAACAGTCGTTTTTTGGAATTTTTCCACCAAATTTTCAAAATAGGCTTCATGAGAGCCCACCTTATGAACACTGGCAGTGTCGTTTTATTAATTGGTCCTGAAAGGTGATTTCGTGCAGTGACTGAGAAATCACCCTTCGGGCCCGAATAATGCCATGACAGTGACATCATTCATGAGAAGGGGTCCCAAAAACCTCATGTTGAAAATTTGGTGCAAAAATTCCAAAAAATTCCTGAGATCTGCAACAAAGTTGAAAAAACCCTATCTATTCCATTACTCAGCTTACCAGCATTTCCTCAGTTCACGGTCGGCTTTGAAGAGTGCAGACGTGTTCCCGGTCCACCGAAGATCGTCGCGCCGAGGTCGGAGGTAAGTATGGGGTGAGGAGGGGTGTGGGAGGCAGGGTGCACAGTGGTGGGTGGCTGTGGGGGGCAGGGAGAAAGCGTGGGACCGCTTTGCTTTTCAGGGTTTAGTTTTTAAATTGACGATGGGATGTTTGCCATGCTTGTGGGCCCAGCATGGCATAAGGATAGCTGGCGTGAAGCCGACGGGACTGGGCACCCTCGCTATATTATGTCTCTGCTACGCTTGGGGTGGCACCCAGCGTGGCATTTGGAAGGCTTTGGGGGAAGCGCACAGCCGACGGATTGGGCACCGCCGCCATAGAGTGTGCGTGGGTGGGGGGCACACAGTATGCGTGCATGTGTATGTGTGTGTGTGTGTGTGTAGGGAGGCTGTGCATGAGCAGGCAATATCTGATCGCTGCTCACTGAAGCGTAGCTCCCCCTTTCAACTGTATGCCACTGCATTTTGGAGCTTGTCATAGACAGCTCCAGCATGCATTGGCAGACAGGGGCCGCGCCTGCCAACACACTGACTGAATTGGAAGAGGGGGTGACACACCTCCGAAATCTCGGATGATGGCACTATGTTTCTTGCACATGCGTGCAAGCAAACATAAAAATGACAAAACATACACTTTAAATGGAGTTTTTCATGTTTTTTTTTTGTTTGCTTTACAAAAGAGCCATTGTATAATAGGAATAAGGCACTCCAGGGTATGTGTCATGCTCGGACAATGCCACACCTGGGGCATTGGACTCACTCGTGCCCAACCACCCCAGGCATGGCGTTATCCCAATATGACACACACCCTGTTGTGCATTATACCTTTATTGAATTACACTGTTCCTTGCAGTATACTGCAGCATTTTGTGATATCCTGCAGCATTACTGTGTTGCAGTCTGCTAGTGCCACTATATATTTAAAAAATACAGATACAGCATACTGTATGTATACAGGCAAATTAATAGATAATTAGGCAAAAGTCTCTTGCAAATACATTGTTACCAAATCCAATATACTCATTTAAGGAGCCAATTATGTTAGTGAGTCTTTTTCCTTTAACTTTGTAGAAGGAGAAGCTGGACTATTTGTACTGCCTCTTTCCAGAAAGACGCTCTGTAATAGCACTCTTAACTTGAATGCATACCTCTCAACTGTCCTGATTTTCAGGGATGTCCCTGATTTTGCCTCCAAATATTCCTCTGTTCCTTGTAAAATTTGTGTTTTTGTGACTGAACAGTGTGGATTGTAAGCACAAAATAATGTCAAACATTACAGTTACAGACTTGTTCTTATTTAGAAATGCATTGTACACTAATTCCCTTATTCTTTGAGCTTTCTGAGTGAATATTATCAATTTTTAAGGTGTGTTCCTGATTTGCAGTCTTTGTCCCTGATTTTGTAATCCTTGTCCCTGATTTATGAGGCAAGAGGTTGAGAAGTATTCTTGAATGATGGTAAACAGCTTCTAGGAGAAGAAACAAGGCACCCACTTCCACAAAGTACTGCACTATTGCCAAGTTCAGATACACTAAGCGATCAGCTTCATTTCATTGTGCAAAGAATTCATTAAAGGTAACAAGTTCAACCAAGGCTCACTTACAAGTTTTAGATACATTTGATAGTAATAATACTTGTAGGGAGGCTACTGGATTGTGATCATGCATACATTTTAACCAAAATCCATTGCACACTCCCCCCCACACACACACACACACAACTTGTGCTGCACAGACCTTGACCTTCAACTTAAAGCATAGAAACATAGAAGATGATGGCAAATAAGGATGATAAGGACCATGTGGCCCACCTAGTCTGACCCTTTTCCCTACCTAATGCAGCTGTCAAATCCTATTTTTCTAACTCTTACCTTAATTAAAAAGGAATAACTTTGAACTAAGGTTAACAACTAGAAAAATAATAAAAGACAGTGTAAATGATGCAGACCTTGTCTTTGTAGCACAGGTTTGGTGGGGGAAGGGGATGCTGGATTTTGATTTAAGGGTATGCATTACCACAAACCAGCAGCCTCCCTAAAAAGTAATATTATTATTATCAGTTTTATCTAGTTATTATGAGTAAGAATGGGCTGAAAATGCCACCTTTAATGTGTTTAAATTATTCAAAAGATAGAGGTGGTCTTCTCCTTGTAACTTGTTCCCCAGTAGTTAGCACAATTGATTCCTTTTTGCTGAGATATACAGATTCCTCAGAGATGCTCAGAGGGCTGACCTGATAAAAAGGAAATCACAATATTTCAACTGCTTCAGTAGAAACATTTAAGACAATCTGGAATAGAAAGAAAAAGTCAAGAGGGCTGTAAAGATTGAAGAGAGAAAGCAGATTACTGCAGCTCATAATGAGTACTTGAAAATACAGTGGCGTGAAAAAGTATTTGCCCCCTTCCTGATTTTCTCTATTATTGCATATTTGTCACACTGGATGTTTTCAGGTCTTTAGACAAAATATAATATTAGATAAAGGGAACCTGAGTGAACAAATAACACTTTTTTTTTTTACTTATTTCATTTATTTAATGAAAAAAGTTAACCAACACCAACTGGCACTGTGTGAAAAGTAATTGCCCCTAGTTAAATCAACCCAATTAAAGGGATAATTAGAGTCAGCTGATTGAACACAGCCAGGCTTGATTACAGCCAGCCCTGCTCAATATAAACCTCCACTTATTTTGGCCCTTACCATCAGAGTCACGCTACAGCACAAAGATTCAACAAGCACATTATGCCATGATCAAAGGAAGTTCCTGAAAAGATCAGAAAAATTTGTTGCCCTCATCAGTCTGGAAAGGGTTACAAAGATATTTCTAAGGCTCTGGGACTCCATCGAACCACAGTGAGAGCCATAATCTCCAAATGGAGAACACTTGAACAGTAGTGAACCTTCCCAGGAGTGGGCGGCCTGCCAAAATTACTCCAAGGGCACAGTGTAAAATCATCCAAGAAGTCTCAAAGGATCCTAAACAACATCCAAAGAACTGCAGGCTACTCTTGCCTCAGCTAAGGTCAGTGTTCATGACTCCACAATCAGAAAGAGACTGGGCAAAATGGGCTTTGTGAGAGTAGCAAGGCGGAAACCACTGCTAACCAAGAAGAACATAAATGCTCGTCTCTCATTTGCCAAGAAGCACCTGGATGATCCAAAGCCTTTTGGGAAAATATTCTATGGACAGATGAGTCCAAAGTGGAACTTTTGGACAACATGGATCCCATAATGTCTCACAGAAAGCAAACACAGCATTCCACAGTAAGAACACCATACCAACAGTCAAACATGGTGGTGGTAGTGTGATGGTGTGGGGATGCTTTGCTGCCTAAGGACCTGGATGACTTGCCATAATTAAAGGAACCATGAATTCTGCCTGTACCAGAAAATTCTTAGGAGAATGTCCAGTTATCCTTCCGTCAGCTGAAGCTGAAGCGTAGTTGGGTCATGCAGCAAGACAATGATCCAAAACACAAAAGCAAGTCCACATCAGAATGGCTAAAAAGAAGTAAAATTAAAGTTTTGGAGTGGTCTAGTCAAAGTCCAGACTGAAACCTAATAGAGATGCTGTGGTAGGACCTGAAACGAGCAGTTCATGCTCGAAAACCTACCAAATGTTACTGAATTAAAGCAGTTCTTATGAGGAAGAGTGGGTTAAAATTCTTCCACAGCGATGTGAAAGACTGATATTGAATTATAGGAAGTGTTTGGTTGCAGTCATTGCAGCTAAATGTGGCATAACCAGTTATTAAGTGTAAGGGGCAATTACTTTTTCACACAGTGCCAGTTGGTGTTGGTTAACTTTTTTCATTAAATAAGTGAAATTAAAAAAAACAAGTGTTATTTGTTCACCAGGTTCCCTTTATCTAATATTACATTTTCTCTAAAGACCTGAAAACATCCAGTGTGACAAATATGCAATAATAGAGAAAATCAGGAAGGGGGCAAATACTTTTTCACGCCACTGTATATAATAATTAAGAATGTTGCAAATGGGGTGACCTTGTACAGTAAGTGGTGCCACACTTATTCATTTTGCAGCTGAAACATTTCCCGAACTACTTATTTTTAACTATGATAAAAACTAGAAAAGTAGGAGAAGACTATTTAAAGATGCAGGGCGTCTTGGGGCAATACAAGTTGAGGACACTGGAATTTAATTTAATTGTGCAGAAAGAACAGCCACAAAAAAAGTTAGATACCTCACTGCACCCCTAGTTGTTACCATGTTTTATGGTTGTTCAGGGCACAATGAACTCCAACTTTTCACCTATTGGTGGAGTACCTTACAGGGACAGGTGCTGACATTTTTTCTCCTTCCTTTATAGTTGTTGTCTGTGCATTGCCGAGCCCTGAAAGCAAAGATTTTGTTTGGGATTTGGATAGTAAACAGCTTTGTAAGCTAGCCTCTTCAGCTGGCAGATGCTGGAAAACCACTTGGCACCTACACAGCAAAAGATGACTTTGCAGTTGTTAATGATACAGTGGCACCCACCAGGATCAGAGACTTGATCCTGCAGAATTTTGTGAAATTTTGTAGGAAACTGCAGTTCAATGGTGGCTGTCATGCAGAAAGGTGCTATACGGTGTGACACTGCAGCTGATCTTGGCAGACACCACTATATGTTTATGAACATACCTTTAGTCAATTTAGCCACTTTTTAACCCTCCGTGCCCAGATAAATGTCAGCCCCAGTCTCTTTATCCACTTGCTTAAAATAAGATGTGCTGGACATTAAGAAGCATTTGCTGACAAGGGCAGTTGCATAAGACACAGTTGTGATACCTGGGTACGTGTGGACATCTTGGGCATCTTCAGGCTAGGTGACTCTCTCCTGATGGCCCTTTGCTGTGATGATCCTTTACGTAGGATGTTGGAGGTTGTGGGTGTCTCCTCTTGTTTGCTTCTCTGGGCTTGTTTCTGATGGCATGGCAAGATTTACAGAAGGTTGCCTATGATTTGTTTTACTAACAGCCCACAGCTTGGCTGTAACATAATGAGGGTGCCATAGTTTTTTCAAAGATACTATGCTTAATCTGAGCAGTGGTCTTTCTTATGCATAATTTATTTGGGAAAGTAAGCATCTCTTCTCCCTGCATCAGCAGACTGAAAGACAACTAAGCAGCATTATTGTTTTCCTTCCATCGATGCTATCTAATAGAAATGTTCAAGCTGAGCAGGCAGACATTTGGCTATCTGGTATCTTACTTTGGCTGAAGAGTTATATACTTAGTTGGAACTTCCAATAGGTATTTTTGTGCTACCAGTTATTAATAAATATGCTGTACATTATCAAAACAGCCATAACTACTGTTTGTATGTGTTCCATAAATATGCACACCGCACTCTTGTGATTGAAAATCCTCTCTTTTTTTTACCAGTGTTTCGCCATGACAATATTAACTGGCACAGGTGTTAAAATAATTTACACATTGGCACATTGTTTGATTTATGGCTAATGGCTATACATTGTTTTTAGATGGAGACTTACTAATTGTTCTGGTTCTTCAAAACAAAGCAGAACAAGCATTTTTGAACAAACGTAGCTGTGGACCTGTAGAGATTTAGGATAGAGTAGACTGGAGTTGGATGGGAGGTAAGTGGTGAGAGACAAGGGTTGTGGGAGAGGTCAGGAGAGAAGGTGAAGAGGAGGACGAGGTGGGTGGCTGGGGCAGGAGACAGCAGGGAGTAGGGCAGAGAAGGAAGGAATAAGGAGGAGGGTTGGAGGGATAGAGAAGTGGGTGAGAATGTGGACAGGGGGAAATTAGTAATAATAGACTAGGCTCCATATGGGCCCCTGTAGTACACAAGTGAAAAATCCAACAATGAGAACACAAGAAGGAGGGGAGACGAGGAGGGGTGGAGGAGTGGGAGATGGTGAGGGTGAGGAGGATGGGAGGAGGGGGACAATGGAGTAGGGTAGGAGAGGAGAGGGCATGAGCTCATTTGCATGAAGAGTGGTCACCAATTTGGTTGGAAACTAACTTTTTAAACGTGTGTAGGGGTATGAAGTTTTGAATTTTGAGACTAGTTTGTGCAGTACTCCAGATAGCTGGTAGGCATGACTTATAGCCATATCACCGAATTGGGTAAGGGTGCAGGGGCCGTCTAGAATAATGAAGTTGTTTCTGAATAGGGAGTATTGGCAGGTAATATGATGGAAGAGAGTTGAAATATAGAGGGGAAGCTTAGACAGACGGGCTTTGTATAACCAGATGAGAGAGTGGATAAAGTGCCTTGTCAGTAAGGCGGTCCAGCCTAACAGGGTGTATAGTTCGCAGTGATGTGTGCGGTTGTGGGCATTGGATATAAAAAGAACTGCTCTGTGGAAGAGTGTATCCAATTTGTGAAGCAGGGAGTCTGAGCATCGCCCATAAACTATGTCAGCGTAGTCAAGGAGTGGCATGAAAGTTGTTTGGACTAATCATAGTCTGTCCTCTACCATGAATAGGGATTTTTTCCTAAAGAAGAAGCCAATACGTTGGCACAGTTTTTTGCAAGAGAAGCAATGTGGACAGAGAAACTTAGGTGTTTATCTAAGTCACAGCCCAGATATTTGAAGTTGTTGATTACTTCTAGGTCATTGCCTAGGGGAGTTTGGATGGGGGATAGGGATGATAGGGCGTATGTGACGGGTGTGAGCTGGTTAGAGTAGAAGTACATGACTTAATTTTTTTTGGAGTTTAAGAGAAATTTGGATTGTGCCAGGCTGATTTGGAGGAGGTTGAACTGACATTGAAGTTCTGTTTGGACTTCAGTAACCGAAGGTCTGGACGAGTAGATCACTGTATCGTCTGCGAACAGGTGAAGTTTTGCATTGGTGATGTTATTACCAATAGTGCTGCTGTAAAGCATGAAAAGAATAGGTCCAAGGATCGAGTCTTGCATAACACCTCTTGTAATAGGGAAGAGAGTGGAGAGTGATCCATCTGCTTTCACCTGTTGCCATCTGTCAGTCATGTAACTCTTGAACCAGGTTTGTGAAGTACCGTAGATGTTGTGGTAATGTAAGATGTCAAGTAGTAAAGCACGATTGATGGTATCAAAACTTTACTGAGGTCGGAAAAACTGCACCTGCCGCTGTTTCTTATCCATGGTGAGTAGCCAGTCATTTGTGACTGAGGCTAGCACTGTGGTAGTACTGTGGGACTGTCTAAATCCAGATTGGGCAGGGTTTATTAGGTTATTTGATTCGAGATAGTCTCTTAACTGGTAGTTTACTAATTTTTCGAGGAGTATGGAGAGTACAGGTAAAATGGATATGGGACAGTAGTTGTTCAGATCCATAGGGTCTCCAGATTTGAATAGAGGTATGACCTGGGCCACCTTCCAAACATCAGGAATAGAACTACAGCTGATGGACAGATTAAACAGGTGCAGTATTGGCGCTGTGAGGTATCGGAAGCCAAATTTTAGGAAAAATGGTCCTATTCCATTATAACCTGCACCTTTGCTAGTGTCTAGCTGAAGAAACAGGTCTTCAACTTCTTTGTATTGGAATGGGGCAGAGGAGAAGCTATGGTTGACTGGGGCTGGCGTGTTATTTGGTAGGCTGGAAATTAGTGTGGTTGCATTGGAGGTATTGAAAGCTAGGTCAGCGGTTGAAAAGTGGTCATTGATATTATGTAGAATATCTGACTTATTGGAAAGGATGTTTCCCTTGAACGAGATTTTGCTGGTCAAGGATGAGTGTAGGTTGTGGCCTTCCACTGATTTAATGATTTGCCAGAATTTGGCAGTGTTACCCTTAGCTGAGTTGAAGGAAGTTAAGTAGTAGCTTGCTTTCATGGATTCTGATTCATATTCTTGATCCAATAACCACTCTTTGTTAGACTGGGTCCTCACCTTTCACTCCAACCACTGTATCTCTGATGGCACCCTACTTGCTGCCTTTAGTAATCACTGTACAACCTATTGTGTCTAGAAGATCCTTTGCTCTAAACTGCTCCTTCAGTAAATCTGGTCCTTTGCCATCAGGTCTCTCAGCCTCTCTGCCCTGCTTGCTGAATTATGCGATATTTATTGCCCCCCCCCCTCCCCATCTACAATATGGATGAGTCTGTCTCCCTCTTTCAGTCTAAATTTACGACCCTTTGAGACAAACATGCACCATTCCACGGGTCACCTGTCCATGGTTTTTCACCTACTCAGATCTTTGCTAAAATCATTAATCTGTGCAAGGCACAGAATTCTGCCTGGCATCTCCACATAATCTCTGTCTCCTACCCACACCTTTTGAGCCAGAAGCAACTCAGAAATGCTTGTATTCAGGCAAACAGAGAATATAATTCACACTAGTTTGCTGATTACCTTCGGTCCAAACATAGCTCTCCAAATATGTTTTGGAAGGTTATGTGCTCCATTTTTTATTTCTTCTTTTTTTCTTATTCTGTTTATTCTCCCCATCCTGGCAGCCCCTCCCCCCATGGACCCACCCAGTCCCATCACGTAGCTTCTCCCAGAATTACCTGCCTAAATACCCCACAACATGCCCCCCCTTGGTGGGGTGGTGAATAGTCCTCCTTGACCCAATGGACATGGATCCAGTTCAGGCAGCACCTGGGTCACCAATATGGGGCCTGTGAGGGGTCGGTGTCAGCCAGGATGTTTCTCCACTGTTCCTTCTCTGCCCCAAGGAGGGGTGTATAGTGATCTCAAGGGTGACACTGTGCACACTTCCACACACTGCACACCCGACATCTTTCGTTCCTCTGCATCCACATTGCAGCTTCCATGTCCTGCCCCCCAGCCACCGCAAGTGGCCAGGCATATGCTGGGCACCACATTGTCTCCACCCTGGAGGAGAAGATCAGCCCCTTGGATGCTCAATCCTCCTTCTCCCCTGGCTGACCCTCTGATGCTCCGTGTTTGCTTCCAAATCCAGGTGTTGGCACAACAAGCTAGCACTACAGCTGCATGAGCAAGCCAGTATCTGCTCCCTTTTTAACCCACCCATCCAGAAACCACCCAGAGCTGAATTTCAGGTGATTCATGCATCTTTGATCCTTTTTCTACTGCTGTTTTTAATGATTTTTTTCACCTCCTGTATTACCATCCCTATCCCTACTTCCCCTTCATCATTCTCTACCCTTGCACTCTCCATGCCTTCTACTGTCTGCCCTTCTTAATGCTTCTTTCTCTCCCCAATTACCCCTCTACACTAGCCTTTCTGCATTTCATGTTTTAAACACTTTGAAGGGCCACAGACCAGATGACTTGGACCCCTAACTTCTTGTCCTTTCTGCTCCTGCAATTGCTGCCCTTATCACTACCCTTCATAAACTTTATTTTGCTCTTGGTGTGGTTCCTCATGAAGGCATGCTAAGGTTCTTCACTTGCACAAAAGAGGTCACTTGTCCTCTCCAGGGAACTGACCCTCTATCTCCCTCCTTCCCACCCTAGCCAAACCTCAGGAGAAGTTTGTGTTCACCCAGTTCTCTTCCTTCCTTGATTCCTCTGGCTTCCTCTTTCTCCCTTCCAGTCTGGCTTCTATAAAGGCCACTCCAAAGTTTCTTCCCTTCTCTGGGTCACTAATGCTATCCTAAAGAGCTTGACCAAGGACACATTACAGCAGCCATCTTTATTGACCTTGCTAAGGCTTTTGATACTGTTACCCACTCCATCCTACTGGACAAGTTAAGGGATGGTGGTCTCTCTCTGCCTTGGCTGTCAGTTGGTTCTGCTCCTATCTTGCTAATCATCACTCATCAGTTCTGGTAGCCTGCCCTCTCCCCACCCAAGTCCTGTCTGGGTTCCTCAGGGCATCATTCTAGACCCATTCTTTTTTTCCATTTCCCCTCAGTGACCTCTCTTCTGCTTCTATAAGAGCTAACATTCATATGTATGTTGATGACACAATCCTCCACTCTCTAGGGGCCTCAGTCTCTGAATTTGAATCATTGCTACAATTTGAATTTGATAATATCCAGTGTTGGTTCAGTTCTAACTGGCTAATGATCAATGCCAAAAAGACCATGTTGGTGTTCTTTGGTTCCAGGCAGAAGCTAAAAAGCTAGGCTACTTCCATAACCTCATTCACTACCCTTGATGACTTCCCTCCTGAGGATGCCCCCTCATTCAAGTACCTCAGTGTGCGGTTTGATAGGAACCTGGACTTCTCTTCACACATTCATGCCATCCTCAAAAAACGTTGCCCTAACCTTGGCATCCTCTATCGCAACAAATCATGCATCCCACTGCCAGTCCATTGGAAGATTGTCCTCAAAATGATTCCACAGATGTTTGACTATTCTAGCTAGACCGGACCCCTTTTTCTATTCCTTCTGTCACTTTGCCTCGGCCTCCCCCCATTACCTCATTACTCTCGAGGTCTTTCACACTGTGCCTCCTTTCTTTCCAAATGCTGGTTCTCCCCTTAAATATGCTCAGTCTTTATCACCCTATGTCTTGGTTTCAGAAGGTACATACTTTAGTGTCCAACTTTATATGGCTAGACAAATGTCCCAGATGGGCTTACGATAAGCTGACTGCCTCCAAAAGATTAGGTAGACTCAGAATGCCTCATTTTGCACTATATTATTTTGCTAGCCACACTAACAAATATTTGAGATGGCTTACAACCAAGGATGAAAAGGCTACCCACGTGTATATACCCATCCAGTTAGATGTGGAATTAGGATTTATAGCGAAGTGGGGCCTTTGACCATCAGCATTGCCTTTTGTTCAACTTCGAACTATACCCAAAGAGGTTTGTGAGTTAGTAATTGGTCTTTCTCTTAAAGTACATGCCCAACTGGGCAGGGTTTTGTGACACCAGTTTCATCAGGACGTTTCTCAACTAATATTTGGAAATTCAGATTTTAATATTAACCGTAAATGTATTTCCAGAGATTGGCTCCCTCAGTTGTCAATTGGCAGTGTGGGCTGCCTGCTCTGAGAAGGTACCCTCAAGTCCTAAGTGATATACATTATGCTTTTTCAATGGACACTAATTCACTTTTCAGATTATTTCAACTTAAGCGTGTTATTTTGGCATACTTTGGTCCCAGTCCCTGGTGTACCACTTATTCCAAATTTTTAAACACAGCAGTTAACATGGCCTCTTCTTTCCATGCTGTTTCCTGGCTATACATATTATTTTTTACTGATCTGTTTTCCAGTGTAGATGGAGTGTGCCATCACTGGGATTTGGTCTTTACTTCAAAATAACTGGCCTAACATTTGGCGTGACATGCATACTTACATAACCAGTGACAGACTCCATCTTACGTAGTTTAACATTCTCCATAACTTATACTATACCCGTCAGCAGTTGTTTAAAATGGGTGTTCTTAGTTCTCAAAAGTGTACTAGGTGTAACAACACTGAGGGCCCTCTAGTCCACATTTTCTGGAAGTGTTGCAAGGTTTTCCCCTTATGGGTAGTTATTCAATCTAAAGTAGATCCTCTCCTAGGCATCAATCAGCTATTTACCCCTGAAGTGTGGGTCTATGTGATAATGGTGAATGCCTAAAGATGATCGCCATTATCGCTCAGTCAGAGTGCCAAACACATTTTCAGTACTCTGACAACCCTGGCGCACCAGCACAACGGCGCCAGGACATATTTTTATTACTTTCTTCACCCCCCACACCCCCTACTTAAGGATTCTCAACTCCAGGGATGATGCATGTCGGGGGGGTGAAAGTAGTAAAAATATAAAAGTTAGGGCCGGCACACAAAATCGCATCAGCGCCCGGACCAACCCAGTACCTCAGCCACGCGACAATCCCCGGACGCCATGCCACAGCTCGACCGCTGACTGCAGTGCCACCCCACAGCCTCTCCACCCCCAGCCCACGCCACACGTGCTCGCCTCCCACCCACCCCAACATACATATAGTGACATCCTGTTGCCTAGTTTGCCCACCCCCCTCATCAAGTCGCCCTACCCGTCGGTCACCAGGAGTGGATTGCGCGAGGAAGGTGTCGCCATAATGGATGGCGCCCTTCCTCATGCGCCCACTTCATGGGTTACCCTGAAGGGTGCATAGTCAGCGATTATAGCATGATTTCAGGCAAAGCCCAGAAGTATTATATAGCCATGATTTCCATTTCAGTTAAATACGTTAAACAGCATTGGAGGGATCAAGGTCCAATATCTTATCAAGAGTGGCTAAACAAGCTTTTCTTTAACCTATTTATTGAGAAAATGATAACTAGTGTTCATAATATACTTAATTCTTATGTCGAGAAGTGGAGCAGGCTGCCTACACTGTTCTCCAGTTGATGGTCTTGGTGCGGACACCTCTTACCCCTTGATACTGTGGAATAATATGATTTTTGTCAGTTGGACAGTTTTCACTTTTCTGTATGTACATGAGGTCCTAGACAGTCACTTTCTATTCCCTTGTATGGTGTTGGTGGGTGGCTGGGGAGGGTTAAGGGGATTGGTTATCATTTCCTAAGTAAATTTTACTTGTATTGTTATTACTTGTTATGGTGTTCTAATTTTTTTTGTTTACTGTGTGGTTGTTCATCATATTGATGTTCATTAAATAAAGGGGAATAACGGAAAAAAAATTCTGGTTCTCATCCCTTACCTCCTACCTCCACTGCCACTTTTCCTCTCACCCACCTTCCACTTATTACCTATTCTCCTGGGACTCTCAGAACTTTTCTGTCCCTGCCAGCTGGACTGCTACTGCACAAATTGCTTTCTCTGTCCAGCTTCCTGCCATCTGGAATACACTTCCTGCACCCAATCACCTCTCCTCCACTTGTCTACAGTATCTTTTAAATCTCTCCTAACTAAACTTTTCACCACCTCCTGTACCTAGCTTATTTTGATGTTAGCAGCCAGGGATAATGGTATCTGCTTCTCAGCAATCAGTGCTCAGACCCATTGGCTTGCATGTTGGAATTTTCCGCTGTAGATTCACACCTTACATACAGTATTCACCATACTTTATTTTGTTACTGCTTGTATTATCATGCAATTAGTTCAATATGCTGCATGTACAGTGTACAGTGTCACTAGTTGTATTTTCATTTGTTATATAGTTTGCACCATTCTGTTTTGCTCATATAGCTTCTAAGTTCTCCCCTCTTCTGGGATACACATGGAAATGATCCTCAGCTCAGTTTTCCTTTCTGAGTTACTGATTAAAAAAAGAATAATGAAATAAAAAATAAAAAAAAAATCCATGTTTCACCAAAACTGATGATGCAAGTTTACATGGGGATTAAATGAAGGAAGAAGAAGAAGAAGAATTGGTTTTCTTTAATTTAGAACTGCAATTTAAAAACTAGACTTACAGGCCTAACCTGAAGACTGACCCCAAAGGGTTCCACATGACCTGTGGCAGCAACAAAAAGCTGGGAGTTTGATCTACATTGTTTGCTTCACCAGCACTTGGCATTACGTTTTCAGAGGAACTGTTATCTAACTTAAAATCTAACATCTTCTGTATTGCTTGTGGTTTGAGTATGTACGCTTATTTTATCCCTGACACCAACATGTCTAAAAGTGTAATGACTCAATTCCTGACATAAAACTTGTACGTTCACTTTTGAATTTGGATTTAAGAACTGTAGTAGAAAAATATGGAGTGGTACAGCATCAGAACATAAGAGATGGAGATGGAAGTAGGCCAGTGAACACATTGTGACCTGCCTCTATTTCTCAGTCACTGTAGCATAGAAACATAGGGTCGGATTTTCAAAGAGTGATGCAGGGCTTGCTTCAGCCCTGCACCACCACACTTAGGTTTTGGTGGTGTGCCAAACCCCTTCGCCCCAACTGTGCCCAATTTTACAATCTCAGGCAGAGTTATGACAGTTTCCACCATTTATGGCAGCTTGTGCCACATATCTGGTGCAAGCTCTGTAAAAATGGCCCTCGGTATTGCCGTAAGCTAGACCTCAAAAAAGGTGGTTTAACTTGCAACACTGTGGTGCATGAGACAGAAAATTCTGATCCAAGCCAGGAAAATGCCACAAGTCCCGTGCACCACATGTTCAATGCACCAGGGGCTTACAGCATTCTCAGACGTTTGGAAATCCAGCCCATATACTATGACAGCAGAAAAAGGCCAAAGGTCCATCCAGTCTCCCCACGTTCCCTATTTAATAAAAATATAATCCCAATATAAAATCTGAGATCCACCTCCCTCTTGTGTTTGTGTAAGAATGCTTTAAAGGAATACTGTGCCCACGAATCTATTACTGCCCTTAGCTGGTGATTCCACTCCCCCCCCACACACCCTGTAGGTAGAAATACTTCCTTTAATCCCCTCTGAACTGTTCTAAACCTTGCTTACCATGGCTCCAAGTGGTTGTACTATACTTTTTATTTCAATATTCAAGCTGTGCGTAAGTGTATAGGTGTCTAATCTTCTATTCTCTAGGTTGGAGAATCCCCATGTCTCTGGTCTCTCCTCATATGTCGTTTCCCATCATGCCTTTATCATTTTATTTCCCCACCTTTGCATCTTCCCCACTTATTGTAATGTCCTTTTCTTAAGTATGGTGTCCACAGCTGGCAGCATTCTTCCATGTATAACCTTACAAGTGACCTAAAGAGTGGCATAATAGCCATCTTTGTCTGGCTTACAAAGTTTCTCCTGATGCCTCCCACCCAGTATCTGGTTTGCCTTTTATAAAACCATTAAGCACTGGCTACAGTGTTTCAGATACCCCAACATTACAACACCAAAGTCCTTTTCGTTCTCAGTTTCTGAGAGTCACTTCCCATTTTGGAAATAACCCACTAGGAACCTCCCTCCACAGATGCACTACTGCACATTGTTCCATATTAAATTTAATTTTCCTTTTTTTCTGTACAACCTGCTTTGTCCTATAATTTGCAAATCCTACTACCCAATCCTCTAGTTTCTTACTGAGGTCACCTATGAAGATACTGAACAAGACAGGTTCTAGCATGAAGCACTGCAGGACTCCACTGGTTACCTTTTCTTTGACTGATGTAAAACCGTATGTCATCATCCTCTGCCTTCTGTCTGTTAACCAGCTACTAATACAATTTACCATGTTGCCTTTAATCCTTATAGAGTTTTAGTTTACTAATTAGTTCAGTATGTGACACTAAATTGAATGCTTTTCTGAAATACATATGCACACTCTCCACTGGGATACTCCTGTCCAGGGTTTTGCTCACTGGTTCATAAAAACTTAATAGGTAATTCATGCATGACCTACCTTTTATAAAGCCATGTTGTGTCTTATCTGAAGTATTCATTAAGTTTGGATGTTTTTCAGTCCCCTTCCTTATAAGCAATTCTATGGTCTTACCAACACCAAAGGCAAGGCTAACTGGTCTGTAGTGTTTTATATACTCCTTATTCTCATTTTCATGTATTGGAATCACTGCAACATCTTTTAAACCTTTGAAAATGTATGGTACCCTTTGATAGAGTATGGTTAAAGATGGTAACTAGTGGACCTATTGTAATGCCTATGTTGTTAGTACACTTTACATTCTTAGGCATCATTCTTCTAGTCCTGCTTATTTAGAATTAGAAAATGAGCTTTAGTTTGCTCAAGCTCTGACTGACTGAGCCCCTTGGCAAGGGGGACATCTATCAGACAACAGAGCCCAGGTAAAAAAAGGTGCCAGCCTAGCCTGCCATAGTACCAATGCTAAACTGGTATTGCTGTGGTAGTTTAGATTTTAAAACACAGCAGCTGCCATTTTTTCTGTCTCACTTAGTGAGAGGAAAGAGCGTGTCAGCCGCAACACACACACACACACACACACACACACATATGCACAACCCTCATTTTTGAATTTTCAGATCTTACAGTCTCCTCATACTTTTCCACAGTACCACAAAAAAACCTTTTACTTTTTAAATAAACAGTGCTAGCATGTCACGTGTTGAGTGCTACAAGGCACCAGTTCCCTAGATGTCTTCTCCAACTTGCCCCGCCTCCATTCCCACTGCAGCAAAACATTTCTTTTCATTTTTTTTAATGAAAATGAAGTTTTACTTGCTGCCTGCTGTAATTTCCTCATCACCTGCTCTTCATGTCCTGACCATGCTTCCTCAGCTCTTGTATTCTGAATGCGATCCTCCAGCTACCTGGCCACCTGCTTCTTGTACTGCCGCAAGCCAGCAGTGCATCTCCATCTGTGGGAGCCACAACTAGCAAACCACCACTCCTCTCATTCTTGCAGTAGTCTTGCTCTTTCAACCAACAATAGAGAGTATCAAAATAAGGAAGAAGGAATGTTGGCAAAACAGAACAGAATATTAAACATACTTCTATTGCTCCTTCAACAAACAACAGAGGGTGTCAAAACAAGGAAGAAGGAAGGGGACAGAATGAAGGGGGGATGAAACAGGATAGAACGAAACATAACAGCACCATCTACTGTCAATGCCAGCAGTAGAGGGACTACTTTACCAAAAAAGACAAAAACATTCAATTGTAGTAATTTTTTATAGCATTACTTTAGGTTTTTTGTAATCCTATAAAAAATGACATATGTAGCCATTTTCTAAGCACAATAATTTATTATTTGATTTATTTATTTATAGTCTTGAATTACACCTTTGAGCTAAAAGCTCGTTACATAGGTTCTACGTCAGGTAGAAACAACATACATAGGAATAAACAGTTTGCAATTACAACAGTAGCGACATCAAGGTAACAGCATAACAGTGAATACAGTAAGAGAGCATACAAAAGTTGCATCACTGAGGTAAGGATGGGGAGGTAAATTAGGAGGGGTGGTGGCATATAAGCAGCTGAGAGCATAGCCTAGCTTTTTCATGTAAAATGCAGCCAGGGGGAAGAATAGTCTAGAAAATGGAGCAGAGAGCAGCACAGTGGCCTTGTCGTGCACGAATAATGGGGGGGGGAGGTGGTCTGTGACTAAGGGGGCACACCCCAGAGTGGCTAGATAAAGAAAATAGGAGCTATCAACAAATGTAAGGGGTGGGGATGGGGAAGGATAGATGGTAGTGAAAAAAGGGGGTTATCTAAGGGGATGGGTCTCAAGAGGGGAGGGAGTAGTGAGGTAGGGGAGGGAGTGCAAAGGGGGGCGACAAAAGGATTAGCAGAAGCAGTCACATGAGGAACCAGACACTATTTGCTGGTTTAGGGACAGTTTAAATACCCCAAGTGTGGTCAGGTTAGTTATATTATCCTGTAGGGAGTTCAACCACAGGGGGGGCCCAGTAAGCAAAGGATCTTTGGCCAAAGGCGGTATGGTAACGGGGCATAGTAAAGAACTGGTTTTCAGAATTCTGAGTGAGGTGGGGGTTGATGCTCGGAACAAGCAGTTGCTGCACCCCAGGGGCAGCAGACCTAATTGGATTATCTTGGTCAACACGCAAGTTTGGCATTTTAGTCTTCTGCTGAGAGGTAGCCAGTTAGCCCGGGTGTATAGGTTTCATGTATAGGTCAGTCGTGGAGTATCCATGATTAATCTACAGGCTTTGTTTAGGGCCATTCTGATGCACCTTAGGGACGTGTCTGAAGCAGAGCCATAGACCGCCAGTCCACTAAGGATATTACTGAGCTGCGCATTGTGATACTTAGTCCTTCGGGAGTCAAGCTAAGCTTGTGCCTTTGCAGTAGTAACCTAGGCGCATGATGACAGCTTTGCTAGTGTTGTCAATGTGGAGGGTATAGGAGATTGTGTTGTTGACCATGAGTCCCAGATATAAAAAATGCAAAGCAAGCTGTAGTAGTGATCCCTCATTATTGCAGATTGAGGGGGGGAAGGATTTTTGCTTGTTATGAGGGCTGGAGAACAACATCATCTTAGTCTTTTTGTAGTTGATAATCAATTTGTAGTCAGTGAACCATTCTTCAACACTGGAAAAGTCATGTTGGAGATGTCTGTCTAGGACTCCTGCATCAGGATCACTGTTGAAGATGACGGCATCATCTGCATAAAGGAGGATGCAGCCCTTGCAGGTGAGTGGGAGGTTATTCAGGAAGAGGCTGAATAGTAGAGGGCCCAGGATTGACCCTTGGGGGACACCCAAGAGGACAGGTTTACAGTCAGAGAGCACCATGTCTATCTTCACTTGCTGTGACCAGCTGTTGTGGTAGCTACAGAACCAAGTAACAGTGTCAGCAGAGAGACCAGAGGCCACGAGTTGGTCAGCGAGTAAAACATGATTTACCATGTCGAAGGCTTTAGTTAGATCAATGAAAACTGCCCCAACCAGCTGCCCTTGGTCGAGTGATTTGTGTATAAAGCCAGTGAATTCTAGCAGAGCTGTAGTGGTGCTGTGGCCGGTCCTAAAACTGTGTTGTTCTGGGCATTGCAGATTGCATTTTTCAATGTACTCATTTTTCAATGTACTCAAGCAAGTTGATTGGCAATGATTCTTTCTAACGCCTTTGAGGGAGGCGAGAGAAGGGAAATAGGTCTGTAGTTCCCTGGTGAGGCACGATTCCCATTCTTATGAACCAGGATCACTACAGCAGCTTTCCACCTTTGTGGGAATTTGGACTGCTTGAGGGACAGGTTCATGATATAGGTAAGGGGAGACAAGACTTCCTCCAGGGTGAGGGTAATGAATTTGAGGTCTAGGGTGTCTCCGCTGAATCTTCCTTTACCTAGCACCTTGCGCAGATACTTTCTAGCTTCAGAGGCTGTTATGGTTCTGAAGTAAAAAAGAGGGGTACACCAATAGAGGATATGTTAGTGGTGATGTGGGTATGGTAGAAGAAGTCAGGGGGAAGGAAGAACACCATTAAGATCGGCAAAGGTATTATTAACAGTGTTGGCTATGGATGTATGGTTGAGGGTGGGGGTGCCATTGATATTGAGCATGGTAGGAACAGATTTTGGCTTCTTACCAGTGACCTCCTTCAAGTTACTCCAGAATTTATGGCCGTCGTTCCAACTCTGTGCAAGGGCATCTTTGTAATACTGTTTTTTAACTACGTGGATAGTCCTGGTGCATATGTTTCTTGCTCTTTTGTAGTTTTGGAGATCAGACTACTTACCAGATGCCCTGAATACATGGCATAAATGGTCCCTGTGGTTTAGGAGTTCAATAATACCAGAGGATAACCATGGGTTGGAATGGCCCTTGATTTTATGTGTTTTAGGTGGGGTATGCTTATCACAGGCCTCACTGAAAAGGCGGATGAAGTGGTCCAGTGCACAGTCCACATCACTGCTCCCTAGAACATCAAACCAGTCAGTGTTTAGTGGATCTGATTTCAGTAGGTGTAGGTGATCCCTAATAAGGACTCTGTTAGTAATGGTCCTAGGTGGGGGCTTGGAGAACTTGTTCGACCAGCTGAACCAGACTGGGGAGTGGTCACTGATAGCATCTGGAAGCACAGTAGCCTCTGATATGTGCCCTGGGTGGTTTGTGAGTACACAGTCTAGTAGTGTACTTGTACCTGTCCTGTAGTTAGTTCTCATAGGGGACTCTATGATCTGTGTGAGGTGGGCTGCAAGTACAACATCTTTGTAAGGAATAGCCTCAGGGCGAGCCAATTGATATTGAAGTTGCCCAGTATTATTATCTCAGCGGTCAGGTTCAAGTGACCTAGGCAGTCCAACACTGTATCAAGGCCTTGGTCTGTGTGCCTTGGAGGTATATACTGTTAAGGTTTTATTATGGGCTCCTAGGAACAGCTTGATGGACAGGGTCTGTGTGCCATGTTGTGGGCACGGTAGTGGTAGTGCAATGCCCTGTATATTATCTCGTAGATAAATTGTGCAACACCCCCCCCCCGTGCTTGGTCAGTCAGTCCGTTCTGAAAACCTTGTAGCCAGAGATGTGAATTGATGCATTGTTAATTCTTGGGGAATGCCACATTTCTACTAGTGACAGCACGTCAGGGTTATGTTGGGAAACCCAAGCCTGAAGGTTGTCAAATTTAGCAGTTAAGCTACAGACATTAATGGAGGCAAAAGTCAGCCTGCCTCCTTTCCCTAGATTAGCTTCCGAGTTCTGAGGGGGACCTGGGTTGGTGTGAATATTACCTGAGAGGAGCAGCAGAAGTAGTGTCAGCCTACGCAGGAAGTTCATGAGATTTTTAAGATTCAGTTTGCATACCCTTTTTTGTGTGCCCCTTACTTCAAGCTTGTCACCCTGTGTTACAAACATGAGAAGGGGTGACAGTGGGGGCAGCCAGAGGGGATAACTGTGAGGTTGTAACCAGAGGGGTGTGGCAGCCTCTTCATGTTTGCATGGGCTGTGTATTCTACTGCCAGTCGGTAGGGTAGCTGTACAATAGTTGTTGAGGTTGTTATTGCTGAGAGTGGGGTGGATAGACATCTGTGGATCATAGTGTGGTAGCCCTGTAAGAATCGTCAAGGCAATTAGCAGAGTTCCTAGCGGCAGGGTGCAGGGCAGATGAGTCATTTTCTTGGGAGATGTAGGGGGAAAGCATGCAGAGAGGATCATTCACTGTGAGAGGGATGTACAGAGATGTAGTACCATAGCAACTCTGGGAGAGAGAGAGGGAGGTGAAATTAGTCTCTTAGTACCAGGCGGCAATCAAAATCAGTATCAGTCCCAACTTGAGTGTGGAGACAATCCCTTGAAGGGAATGTGTACTATGCAGGCTTACATTGTAGATATGTGAGCCTTACATGGTCGTCTGTTAACACATGTTGAAAACTAGAGGTGCTAGAGCCCCTAGATATAGGTTTGACAACCATGAACACCCCCAAAGCACAGCACCACACAGTGCCATTTTCACTCGGTTCAGGCATTCTGTACAACAAATGTGGCTCCAGTGATGACGTCCATGCCTCACCGCCTAGTGAGAGCACAGACGTCTGTGTGGCAGTACCCTGGCACTGAAGCGCACGTTGAGCTGCATACAGTAGTCCCCAGTGACAGTGTACATACCGAGTAGTGCTGCTGGTCCTCTATAGCCCTATGGAAAGCGAGGGAAAACGTCCTGCTGTGCTTATAAATTCATTTTATGTTCAGGCCCCCTGCTCCAATGATGTCGCAATTTCTCCCGTGTGTGACGGCCCCAACACGCTTTCGGCGGTGAGCGTGCGCGTCTATGCTTGCTAGGCTTTATAATGGAGCAGATTAGAAAAAATGTAAACAGTATGTTATTAATGTGGTTCCTGCTACATGACAGCTATATGAGCCTCTATAATTGTGCTTTCTGTTAAATCAAGCACTGGAATTTGCAATATAGTGATTATATGTTATTATTTTCTTTCTTGTAAAGTTTTGTTACTTTTCTATGAGCTAATTGTTTTGGCTTGTATTTTGTTTTCAAATTGTTTCTATATTCTTTCTTTTCATATATTTCTAATTTTATATTCCTATTTCTACTTATTTAAATTTTTTAAGTATATTTCTTTATTCTTTCTTGTGTTTTGTTTTTTAATATTGTTTCTTGTTTGCTTTTGTTTTTCTTTTTATTTATGTTTTGATGTTTTGTTGTTTTGTAGTTTGCTTTTTATTTTTCTCATTTGAGTTTTGTTTTATGTATTTTATTTTTCTCATTTTTCTCTAAATTTTGGGTTATTTTTTTTTTATTTTGTTATGGCTTTTGTGGGCAGATAGGTTGGTTTTGTTTTGTTTTATATTTTATATATTTTTTTTTCTTCTGTGTTTGGCTATTTTCTTTCATTTTCTTGATAAGTTCTATAAGTTTTCTTGGTTACGTATTTTTGTTAAAGTTTAATTTGGTGTATTTTAGTTTATTGTATTGACTGGTTGGTATGTATTTAGTTTGTATGTTTCTTTTTTGCTATTTTTTATAGTTTTGGTGTAATTTCTATATTACTTTTGTTTTTCTTCAATTTCCTAATTTCTTTCTGTAGGTTTTGCTTGCTTTTTCCTTATTTTGTATTTCTATTAATAATAGTATGTACTTTGTTTTTAGGGTTCTAAATTGTAGTTCATTTGTTGTAAACCTGTACTTGACAAATAACTGCTAATACCATGTTATGCCTTTTATTTTATTATGTATTGTAATTGTTAATTACTATATGTAACATTCTTAAAGTGCTGATAGAATTCAACAATGTAACATAAATAGCTCCCATGTTTCCTCTGAAGTGTTATGTTACTGAAGTACTGTAACAGTGAACTTGCATTATTCCATAATACTCATTCTATGCAGTTTCCATGCAAGATGGTATTACAAACTGACATTAACTCAGCAGTGCAAAGAAATTGGACAAAAATGTGATCCTACCTTTTATCCCTATAAATATTTTAGGTCACTTCCACTTTTCTTGGTGGTAAACTTTTCTAGTCCTATAAATGTTGATATTATAAAATGTTTTAATTTATTTTTTCTCAAGAAATAAAGTTGGCTACCATATTTGACTTAGAAATCACATGGCAGACCTGGCAAAGAGTAGGACTGAGAAAATAAAAAGAAATTGCATGGTGTATAGCAAAGAAGGAACTGGCAGAAGTGAAGTATGAGAGGTGATTAATAATTTTATTAATTGTAATTGAAAGTAGCTTTCTGAAAAAAGCATTTTGTAGCATCGTTTCTTTAAATGAAAATAATTATCTATGTTTTCTTTGAAACTATGCCTATAACTTGTTTCATTGCTTGGTTGCTAAAACTTTTCTTCCCTTAAATGAAAGATATAGTTAATGACCAATAATGTAATTTAATAGGTTTGATAGATAACAGAATGTAAAATTTTATTTATTAACAATGCTCATGTGGTACCCCTCCATAAGAGTGGACCCAAGGATGAACCAGGGAACTATAGGGCAGTGAGACTCACATCCTTTGTGGAGACAATCCTGAAGGAGAGGCTGGTGGCTCTTCTGGAAGCCAATGGGATGCAGGACAGCAGGCAGCATGGCTTTGTCACTGGCAGATCCTATTAGACCAACCTGGTGGAATACTATGACTGGGTAACTAGACAGCTGGATGGGGGCCATGCAGTGGATGTCCTGTATCTGGCTTCAGCAAGGCATTTGACTCTGTGCCACATGGGAGGCTAGGAAGTAAGCTAGAAGGCACAGGGGTGGGTACTAAGATGGTGAGATGGATGAAAAACTGGCTAAGTGGTAGGTAGCAGAGAGTGGTGGTGGATGGGGAGATCTCATCTCCAAGGGTGGTGACTAGCAGAGTGCCACAGGGCTCAGTGCTGGGACTAGTGTTATTTGGAATATTCATTGCGGACATTTAGGTGGGTAACAGGAGCAAGATCAGTCTGTTTGCAGATAACACCAAAATGGGGGTAGTGGTGGATGATCTGGAAGGGTGGAAGGGGTTGCAAGAGGATCTGACAAAGCCTGAGACCTGGTCAGACATGTGGCAGTTGGGGTTCAATGCAAAAAAGTGCAAGGTGCTGCATTTTGGGACAAAAAAACTAAAAAGGAGATACCATCTGGGGAGTGGGTTCAGCATGCAGTGACAGAGGAAGAAAAGGATCTGAGGGTCCTCATAATGGGATCGATGAATAACTCAGCTCAATGTAGGAAATCTGCTATGAAAGCCAAATAAATTGCTAGGTTGTATTACTAGGGGTATATCTCCTCAAGGAGGAGGGAAGTTATTCTACCCTTGTATAGATCTCTGTTAGACCACACCTGAATACTACATGAAGTACTGGCACCTGCACTTTAAAAAGACATTAAGTTACTGGGGGTGCAATGCAGGGCAACAAAATGATCCATGGTCTGGGGAGACTTACCATAAAAGAGCAGATTGAGGGAATTGAACATGTACTTGCTGGAGGAGAGACGGACAGGGTGATATGATAGAAACCTTCCAGTACATGAAGGCATAGACAGGGCTGGAATGGAAGGGCTCTCAAAGTAAAGAAAGGAGGGATACTACAGGCTATGCTATGAGATTGGAGGGGGGTAGGTTCAGGAGGAAGATGAGAAGACACTTTTTTACAGAGAGGTTGGTGGCCGAGTGAAACGCATTGCCAGAGGAAGTGGTGGTCTGCACAACAGTGAGCAGTTTCAAAAGGGGATGGGATAGGGTAAGGGGGAGGGTTAAAGGAGGGGGAAGGGATGGAGGTGCAGCTGCTAAGTAAGGCGACTAGCTGCAAAATCGAGCAGACTTTAATAGACCTATTGGCGTTTATCTGCTGGCTAATTTCGCATGTTCGTATTTTGATCAGGGTTATGAATTGCTGTATTACTATATTCTAAACTGACTTTAAAGATGGGTCAGATGGACAGAGTAGGCACATACTGTATTTATTGTATGCCTTTTATCTGTGTAAGGAGGATCCTTTTTTAGACTACCAAGTGATTTGTATTGTGCTGCAACATACACTCTGTCAAATATTACATCCCTCTCACAGAAATACCAACACCTATACATCCTCCTCCATTTACTTTACACAGCTAGCAGCCCCTCTACTACATCTGTGCCAGACAGATTTGTGAGAAGACCATTCATCTTAATTCTGTCTTCTACAGTATTCACTCCCAGTCAGAAGAATAGGAGCTCACAGACTGTTGTGAGTCAGTCAGTATGAATAAACTCTCACCGTAGTCACTTGATTAATTTTGTGTTTAACAATATAGCCACACTCTAGAAATATCTGGTGCTTTCCTATAAGCTGCCATCTGAGGCTTTTACATTGTAGGTTTCATTGGCAGAGATACCTATGGTTATTTTAGTTTTGCTGGATATGATATGAAGTGTTCACTGCTTATAACAAATTCACTTGCTGGCTGTCTTGTGGAGTTGGGGTGGAGAGTGAACAGCAGTGACTGTATCATCCCCTCCCCAAAGACCAAGAACATCTTCTGGGACACCACTTGGGTGGCTTCGTAATGATTTGTTTGTGAGGGTTGTTTCCTTTCCTGATTTCTGAAAACCACAAGATCCCAACTGTATATTTTTCTTAAGTGGTGTCCAATACAGTCTTGCTTCAGCCATTTAGGAAAACAAAGTCTTTCTTTCTTTCTTTCTTTTCTTTCTTCTTTCTTTCTTTTCTTTCTTTCTTTCTTTCTTTTCTTTCTTTTTCTTTCTCACCTTCCTTCCTTCTCCCTCCCTTTTCCTCTATTCCCTTTTACACCCAATCTCCAATTTCTCACTATACAGCTATATCATAGTACCCTACCTTGTTCACTAGGGGGTATGGGTGAATGGCCAGTTTTAAGACTAGCATCAAAGTTAGCTGTGAATGGAACACAGTGCAATGCTGCTGAATGATGAATGCTAGTACCTCCCCAAGCTCAGGGACTGAAAGATATAATTTCTGTGTTGTCTTTGTTTCCTATAATAGGGAACCCAACCAAACCAAAGTCTTACATGCTGCAGTACAATGTCACCAGAGCCAAATCCAGTAGAAAGTTATTTGAGGCAGCAGTGCAACACATAAAGTGCATAGGCTCATGCAACAAGATCCCTTTGTTGCACTGCCACATTTCATGTTATCCTAGTGCTATCATATTTATTTTACTCTTTGGAAAATGTAAATAAATAATTTCTGGGCACAATAAAAACATGGCCAACATCCTTGGACCCAGTGATGTTCTTTCTTGCTCAAGTACACGTATGTTAGAAGCTATAGGATTTTGCATTAATGAGAGTTAAGGTTATGGGTCAAGGTTGTTAGACATTATTTTTACAAGTGGAAACTACAATGCTCCAGATTGATTTGACATTTTGCTATTAACTCCAGGGCAATTTTTTTGTGTTTTCCTGTTGATTGCATTATTTACTATAAAAACTGAATTGCTGTATTTCTGCATATAAACAGTGCAATTTCATTTGCAATTTACAGGATCAATTTCCCACAGATGTCTCACTCTGCTGAATGTAGATTGGGGTCTCCCAGCTGCACCTTTAGCTAGACGCAAGGAAATCTTGGACTGTTTTCAGGGGTGTTCCTCACACAACCAGCCAGTTAACCCACTTGTGATGGGACAATATTGGACCTAGTACTCAGCAGCATGGACAGTGTTGCAGACATCAGAGGGGGACCACCTAGGGACCAGTGATTTCCATACAGCATGGTTAAATATAAGAATGACTGTGGAATGTAACCACACAAAAGCAAGGATCCTGGACTTCAGGAGGGCAGATTTTATAAAGATGGATGAATGCCTCAGGGATGACTTGGCAAGGGAGGGGGTGAATTTGGTGGGGTGGAGGAACAGTGTGGAAGCTAAAAGGGCCATAGTGAAGGCAGCAAACCTCTGCATCAAGCAATGGGGCAAAAGAAAGAGGAAAAAGAGACCACTATGGTTTTCAAAAGAGGTGACAGAAAAGAAAAAGCTAAAGGGTAGCTGAGAAAGTACAAGGAGATGCAGAGGAGGAGGCTAGGGAGGTGTATCAGAGGAAACAGAGTAAAGTAGAGTGAGCAGTAAGGAGCGCAAAGGTGCAAAATGAAGAGAGAATAGCCAAGGCAGTAACAAAAGGGGGGAAGACATTTTTTTAGGCATGTAAGAAAAAAAAAAGAAGACTGGGGGTATTGTAAGGTAAAGAAAGAAAGGGGGACTGTGCAAGGGGGGAACAGGAAAAGGTAGATATCCTGAACAAATACTTTTGTTCAGTGTTCACTGAGGAGAGACAGAAAGGGGCCACAAAAATGTAACAGGATCATTAAAGGGAGGGAGGTGGTCACTAGTCCGTTTTTGGAGGAGAGAGTCCTGAAGGCACTCATGAATCTGAAACTGGACAAAGCAATGTGGCCAGATGGGGTCCACTCAAGGGTATTGAGGGAGCTCAGGGAGGCACCTCTGACAGTCATATTTAACAGTGCATTGGAAACAGGGGTGATCCGGGAGGACTGGAGGAGAGCAGATTTAGTCCTACTCAACAAAAGTGGTAGCAGGGAAGAGCTGGACAGTTATAGACCAATCACTAACTTCAGTGGTGGGAAAGGTAATGGAATCACTGCTGAAAGAAAGGATTGTGAAACATTTTAAATCCAATGGGTTACAAGACCTGAGGTAGCATAGATTCTGAGGAGGTCATGTCAAACAAATCTGATAGATTTATTTGACTGGGTGACCTAGGAATTAGATCATGGTGAAGCAGTGGACATGGCCTCGTAGATTTCAGCAGGCTTTCAACATCATTCCACAAAGGAGTCTAGTATGCAAGTGAGCAGCTAAGAAGTGGGTACAAAGGTGGTAAACCTGGTAAGAAATTGGTTAAGGGATAAGCAGTGGGGGGGTAATGGAGCTCCCATCAAGAAGGAAGGGAAGGTGATCAGTGGGTGCCTCAGGATCAGTGCTGGAGTGGTCCTCTTAATGTTTTTATACGTGACCTTGCAGAGGAGCTGGAAAGGAAGGTCTGCCTCTTTGCAGATGACACCAAACTTTGCAACAGGGTGGACACTCCAGAGGGGTGGAGAGAATGTGTAGAGACCTGAGAAAACTCAAGAAGTGGTCAAGGGTATAGCAGCTGGGTTTCAATGCAAAAAACATGCAAAATAATGCACTTGAGGCACAGAAACCTAGGGGCAGAGTACAAAATGGGGGGTGATACTGATGACTGCTAAGCAGGAAAGAGACCTGCTGGTGACCATACTGGATGACCTAAAGGTGGCAAGACTGTATGACATGGTAGTTTTAGAGGGCAAGTGGGATGCTGGGGTGCATAGGGAGAGGTATCACTAGCAGAAAGAAGGAGGTGGTGCCTCTGTATAGCTCGCTAGTAAGACCCCCCTAGAGTACTGTTTCCAGTTTTGAGACCATGGGCCAGATTGTCAAGGGTCTTAGACTGATGCAAGCGCATCAAACAACCATCTTGCATCAAATCTGGGTACTAAATACCATGCATTGTATTTTGCAAGAAGAGCATTCTCTTTGGTAAAGTCACCCAAAATGATGCAAGAGGTCTGCTGTGTCAAAAATATAGTGCATGAGGCAAGAATAATGCAAGCTGAGAATGAGGCAAGCTGAGTCAAAATAGGATACATGAAGCAAATATGATACAAGCTGAGTCACAAGTGACAGTGGATGAAATGGCTTGGAAGCAATACTTAAGCTACAGTACTGAGAATGCATTAAGATGTCTACAGTGCAGGTCACTTACAGCAGAATGCCATTCATAGTACCATAGACAGGTCTGCCTACCTACCTACTGTGGGCCTCTGTATATGTTGTAGAGTTAGTTAGACCATCTCTGGCTGGTCTAACAGCAGCATGCATCTTAGCCCAATGACAGGACCTAAATTCTCTGAAAATACCAAATAATGGGATGGGGCATCATTTTTGTGACTCAGGCATCTCTTCCAACATGGGCAGGCATTTCTTTTGATGCAAGCTATTGGCAAGCCAATCTGGTGCATACAGACCTTTTGATCAAGCACCATTAGAAAATCAGAATTGCTGCAAGATTTGATGCATCTTGCTGCTTGCATCATTTATTTTGATGCAATCTTTGCAAGACATTCTCTGGCCTTTAAAAATCTGGCCCCACATGTCAGAAAGTACATAGACATAGTGGAAGCGGCCCAGAAGAGTGCAACTAAAATGGTGCTGGGTCTGCATCGGATGCCCTATGAGGACAGACTAAAAGACCTAAATATGTACTCCCTGGAAGAGAGGGGGTAATGAAAGAGACCTTTAAATATCTCACAGGGAGCTGGCCCAGTGATGCAGAAGGCTGAGGTGACTTGAGCACCTTACTTCTCCCACACCAGCAACCTGGGTTCAGAAACAAGCTCAGGCTGTTGGGGGTCAGCTCGGGCAGGGCTGGAGAGGATTAAGGGACACTTGGCAGCTCTCCTCCTCTCTTCTGGGCTCTTGGTTGCCACTGAGAATATGCTTGGTGGTACTGCTGAGCAAATGGGGGGGCTGGCACTAGGCTGGGGGTGGGTGGAACAGGGTCAGCAGTTCTAGCATGCATACACACCTCCATGCATGTGTGCAACCATGTTGCTGAGGCCCTGGGGAGATAAGTGAAGAAAAACCTGTGAAAAACACCAAGTCCTCCTGATGAAACTCTAATGAGTAAAGCACTGAGGCATCTGGGTAATGGTTCCCAGCTGTGGTTCATTTGGTGTATCTGGTGTGTCTGATCAGAATCTTGTGTATTCAAATGTACAATAAATAATTCAGGGAAGCTACTTGGTGTATTTTGGCTTGCATGACCATACACTTAGACTTCTGGCGTGCAACTGACTTTTTGATTTTTCAAAAACACCAAGTCTCCCTCGGTCATATGTGACTGTCCTTGGGGAGCAGAAGATGGGACTGGGAGTCTCTGAGCCAGGACTCAAGGCAGGCGAGGGTGGCGTGGGCAGGCAAAAGCTTGATAAGAAAATAAATAAATAAGTACCTCAATGGGGTAAACAAGGCAAAAAGAAGTATTTTCAGAAAAAAGGTGCTCAAGGACAAGGGGCATGATAAGAAGCTGGAGTGGTAGAATCAGGAGAGATGTGAGGAAGTACTTCTCAGAAAGAGTGGTGGATCTTGGAACATACTCCTAGCAGAGACAGTGGGGTGAACACAGTGGGGGTTCAAGAATGCATGGGATCGGCATAAGGGAATCTTATGGAAAGGTAAGGGGGGGGGGTGAATGGGCCAGAGATCAAGTAGGATCTGCGATGATACTATAGGCAGGGAAAACTGGGCAGACTAGGTGGGCCAAGCAGTCATTATTTGCTAGAAAATGTTAATTTCTCTTAAATTACTGGAATCTCTGTAGATCTGGGAGCCCTGAAGCTACTTAATTTCACTTTTCAAACTAGATTAAACAATTTTAATAGAGTGCTACAGATTAGGCAGTAGCCCCCAGTAAAGGTTGAAGAAGAGCAGCATGTACTCACTGGAGGACACCAGAGAGAGACATGATTGATACATACAAATACTTAAGAGAATATAGCATGGTTAGTATGAATAAGTTATTGAAATGTCAGGGTCTAGCAAACACTAGTAGTCGCAACATGCTCTCCCTTTCTTTCTTTCTTTCTTTCTTTCTTTCTTTCTTTCTTTCTTTCTTTCTTTTTGTTCACCCATCAGACCTAGTGGAATCAAGCTTTCTTTTATGCGAGTGACACAGTTGCCAATACAATATTAATGCTGGCAGTTGCAATGCTGAATAAAGTGCACACAATATACATCATGATACAGTAGGGATACAATACTATATACAATAGGATACCGTAGGGGTACAGAAGATGTAGCAGAACTTTAGGTAGGTTATAGAAGAAATATACAAGATATGGTGTATCAGAAGGGATGCAGCAGGTATAGTGTATCATCTCAATTAGTGACAAGGTTATGTGCTGTTGCAACTACAATTGTGTGTTGTGAAAAGGTAATTTTGCAAATAGATGTAAACAGTTTACTGTAGCAAATGCTACATAGCTCCAGGGGCCCGTAATTCCATTCTTTCATCGTAGTATATTTAAAATATTTCTGGTCCCAGTTTGTTTTTAGCAATGGGATGCTGTAGAGCTTTTTATCCTCTGACCTAGGTTCAACTTGGGCTTGTGGGGAGCTGATGAGGGATGGAGGCAGGAAGAACTGTCATCTGATAGTACCTTGTGTGTAAATATGGCTAAGGTTAGTTTAGCCTAGGATGCCAGAGGAAACCAGTTTAGTTGATGCTGCAAGTCACAGTGGTGATGGTGGTCTTGCATGCCACCCAGGACAAATGCCCCTATAAGGTTTATAGGATGCATCTTCCATGTTGAATCTTAGGTGAAGCAGTGTTCAGAGAAGTGAACCATAATTCAACATGAGCTGAGGACTGGCTTGAGCTATTGCTTGTCTGGTGCCCTGGTCATTTGATTTTTAACTGGTAGAGTGCACTTATTTAGTGGTGGATATTTTTAGCAATTTTGGACAGATGGAGCTTGAAAGTTATGCAGTGATCAAGGTGTAGGTATAGATATTTATAAATTTAATTCACTTGAATGGGAGTGTGGTCACTGGCCAGTCTGGTTATATACGACACTACAAGTCATTTTTGAACGGTCCCGTGAGGTTCTTTTTTGTTTAAAATCAATACTGGCAAGCTGCAAGGAGCTGGTTGCTTACAAGGAACTGTAGCTAGAGATTTGACTATTTATAATTTTCTCATTTAACTTAGCCAGGTTGAATATGACAAATATAGGCCTGTAGTAATTAGTAACATGTGGAGCCCCTCCCATGAAAAACACAATAAGGGTGCCAATTTCACAGTTATCAAAAGAGATAATAGAGTTTAGCAATTGGTGAAGCTAGATGTGGGATAGATAATTGCAAGAACTGGAGCTCAAGCTTTTCACTGCCTACAGCCTTATATTGACTCAGTGCCCTCAGCAGCTCACAAACCTTCTTAGCTGTAGTGCTTTTTAGGTGTGGCATTCAGTACAAGTCACATTAAACTGCTCCTCCAATGAGTTGTTCCAGCATTTCTGACTGAGTTGCATAACTATTGCTGGATCCATCACAAACCCTGCACAAACTATTTCTTAAGAGTTAAAACTTAGTTTTGCATTGCATTGTGACTAGACTGCAGATGCATTCCAAATGAGCTGCACAAACATTTTACAAACATTACTCTTGAGCTGGTTACACATTGAAAAACAATGCAATATGAGTTGCCAATGCATTGCCAACTGTAAAAAACAATGCTAAACCAGCTCATTGGTGGGGCAGTTTAATGTGACTTGTACTGTAGTTTGGTAAGGGACTTCAAACATAGTCATTATAGCTCCAAAGTGAGAGTTGTTTTTTTATTTACTGAGGTTAGTGATGTCAAGATTGTGTGTGTTAGCAATGGTGACCTGGTCAGTTATTTCATTTGGGTTCATCATACTATTTACACCCTTCCAAAATGCTTTAGGATTTTTAAAACTCACAGTCTGCTGAAGCTTCAGTAATTGTTTTATGGTCTACTAATTTTCATTTTTACATCTGTTTCTTAATTTCTTTTTCTCCCCAAGTCACTGAGCTGGCCCCCTTCAGCAGTCTCCTTTCAGCCACCCCCAGCTCCATCACGCACTTTGCAGCCCAGAGGCTCCACCTTATCTCTCACAGTTTACCCTCTGTGGCAGAAAATTCAGGCCACTGCCACCTCTGCAACTGACATCCAGAGGTGATAGTCTTTCATGCTGGGTGAGCATAAGATGCTGGTCCTGAGAGTACCAGGAATCACGCCACTGTGCCAGGTCAGTAATGTCCACTGTTAACTCCCTCTCCTGAGATGCCAACAAGAGTGTACCTGCACATGTACAGAGCTGGCATGCGCAAAGCTGAGACAGGCATCTCCCCTTCCACAGCCTTCATATCCACAGCTCCAACTGTGGTTCTCCTGGTACCACCAGCACAGCTAGAACAGGCAGCTTCCCTTTCTGGAGGAAGTGAGCATCCTCTGAGGCTCCCCCCCCCTCCACTGGCCCTCCAGTATCCTGGGCTTGTTTCTGAACCTGGTTCACCAGTGCCTAGAATGGCAACCCTGCCACTGCTCTGTTGGCCATTTTTTTACATTTATTTCTAAGGATCCTATATCTAAATCAACAAAGAGAAAAAGTACATCACATACAAGACCATGAACCTGCAATTAAGTCAGGTAAATTGTTATGTTAAAGATGAAGTTCCACATGTTAATAAAAATACAAAGAGAATAATTTACACCTATAGAATACCCATAACCATGGGTCTCTCTCCCTGAACTTTTAACTTTTTTCCCTTTGAATTGTCTGCCTCCCTATGACCCTTCTCACACCTCCATAATAACTATGACAAGTGCAGTTTTAAGGTGTTGAATCTATGTCAACCCTTTCCTATACAAACTGTTTAACATCAACCTTTGGTAGAAAACCTGCTTTCTCTGCTCAGCCTGCTAACACCTAACATAGGGACCACTACATCCCTAAAAGCTTGTGTACTGTAACATTTATGCACAGTGTATTTGTTGGTCCAATAAACAGTATTGAAATGTGAAATTAATCCATAGATAATCTATAAAATACAAGCTGAACTGTATCTACTGTATTTATTTATTTAATTTGAATTTTGTAACTCGGTGAGCCCACTGAGACCATGCAGTCCCTTTTTAGGGGCAACCTGGGAGACAGTATAACACATACATTCAAGTCTAATACATACAATCTAATACAAAGAACAGGAATACATTAATATGCAGGTTAAAATTACAAACAGTGAACAGTCTACAAGGACTGCTAGAGTGCAATGAGTATAGTCTAAAGTCAGGAGTTTCTAGGGTATCACAAGTAGCAACGGTGAGTGCATACAATAAGTTAATTACAATGTAATATACAGTAATTTATAGAAATCATCAGATAAAATATATAAGGGATACATGATGCACGAGGGTGGAATATGGCAAATATCTGAATGAGTGCTATGACCTCAGGTTATTTCATGAGTGGCAGAGCATAACGGAGCCATGAGTGATGTATTCTGAGGTCACTACATGAATTCAGATATGTCATATTCCATCCTTGTACATCATGCATGCAGTTTATAATAACAGGGTGTTGTTATGTTATTTTTGCTGCTGTGTTCTGTGTTATTTTATGTATTTTACTTTTGTGGTGTTATTTTTGTCTATGTTGTGCTTCACTGTGGTTTATTTTGGGTTTTGTGGGTGGGTCACATTGAGCTATGTTATTATGTTTCTTGGTTTCATTGGCTGGTAGTTTTTCTGGTGTGTTTTGATTGGGTTGTGTTAGAAGGGGGCATGTCATTTTGTGTTGCGAACTGCGAGGGGGACATAATGTTGCTGGTAGTTTTTGGATGCTTTCTTTCATATTTATTTTGCGGCACTGTTTAATTTTTTGAAGTTTTGCATCAAATTTTTATACATGTTTTTTATTTGGATCTACATTGGTGAATTGTTTACTCTGGGAGCTTGTGTTCCAAGACTGAAGGTATAATTTCACTGTATGTGCTTATTGGGGGGAGGGGGAATCATTTTGCTTCATTTAGTCTTAGTGTTTACTTTTGTCTTTGTTATTATATGTTCACAGCTTCACAGCCTTGCATTTTTAGTGCTGGTTTTCAGATTTATTTTCAGGTTCTTAGTAATTATTCAGAGTCAGTATCACTGTCGGTCATCCTGGCTCATTTCCTTCTATGATAGCTGCATGGTTGTAGCATTTCAGTGAGTATGATCTTGCACATGCATTTTAGTGCAGTTTCAGGATGTTAAACTATCTCAGGTGTGTTTCATTCATCTCTTTTTTTTGCGTGGGTAGAAGTAGTACAGGTACACTTTGGCTGATGTAAGCAGAGTTGTTTATTTTTTGATGACATATGTAGAGTGGATTTATTTTTTTTATATCACTCTGCTGATGTCAGGAACAAGCTATTCAATGGTGGTGAGTGTATGCTTAAATAAATACAGGGATATACTCTAACTCCTATCGTATAAACATATTTACAAGAATTCAATGTAGCAGATTCAGGTGAGATTTCTCCTATATGAGGATGTACTTATTAGTACAAAGGATAAGCATAATTAGAAAAATGAAAATTGTTCCCTGTTATAGTAATTTTGGAGTAGTTATGATACTGAGATTATTGAAACCAAATGCAGGTTGGAAGATTGAGCAAGTGCAGCAAGGGATTTTGAAAAGTGATAGGAAGTGGAAAGAAAGGAGATGAGAAGGTAGCGCATTCCATGCAGTTGAGGCAGAGAACGCAAAAGAGCACCTCCCAGTGAGACAGGGAGGATTCAGGGTTGCTAACATAAGTAAGGTGGATGACATGAGTGGATGAGCAGCTGCTTTGCGACACACAATGTCTCTAAGACAAGGGGAATCGAAGAGATGTACTAGCTTACAAACAAAGCATACAGTGAGGTACTTTAACTGTGAGCCATAATCTGGTCAGTGTAGGGTAGCCAAGTTATCACTGTGGTGTTTTCTAGGATTAGCCCCAAGGCAAAACATTCAATTCTAAAATAGAGTTGTTGGAGCCAGGCAATGGTTGAAGGTTGAGCAGAGAGAAGTAGTGGTGCACCATAGAAAAGTATAGGGAGGAGGGATGTGGAGGCAGTCTATTGGCAGGAGGTGGCAGATACAGTATGAGGGAGCAGAAATGATATAACAGCCCTAACTTCTGGTTGATGGTTTTAGTTAGCAAGGAGACATGACTCCCAAGGAGAAGGCTGAGTCAAGGTGCAGACCAACATATTTAAAGGTCTGAACTACTTCTATGGAGTCCCTGTAGAGTGAACTAGATTTTGAAAGGGTGTATGGAGGTGTTAGTGGTTTTAGGGAGGGATTGTAGAATACCATGGCTTTAGTTTTTGGTATTGAGAATAAAACCATTGCTCAAGTGTGTTGAAGTCTGAGTTAAGACTGCTTAAGCCATTTTGTTTCATTGAGGAACAGAATAAAATGGCATCATCAGTGTAAAGTTGTACTGATGCACCTCCACAGAAGCTGGGAAGTTCATTAATGAAGAGCGAAGATCCCTTTGGGAACACCATGGGTTATAGGCCTAAGGGAAGACAGAGCTCCAGACTACTTCACCCTTTGGGATCTCCCAATGAGATGGCTCTTTAGCCAGGTAAGCGCTAAACAGTCAAGACCCAGGATGTTGAGTTTTCTTAGTAGGAGGTGGTGGTTGACAAGGTCACATGCCTTTGTCAGATCAACAAACACTGCTCCTGTAGAAAGGCCTTTGCCACTCATATTGAGAATATCGGCAGAGACTTTTACAAGAGCCGTAGTCGTACTATAATTCTCTCTAAAGCCATGCTGGCAGTTGTTGAGCAGGTGGTGTGTCTCTAAGTAGGACTGTAATTGATTATAGAGTATCTTCTCTTGGATTTTGTCTAGGGGGAAAGAACTAAAATGGGTCTGTAATTTTCAATGGCGAGGTAGCTGCCCTTATGGAGGGGGACGACCACAGCCACTTTCCATTTGTTTGGAACAGAACCAGAAAGGAAGGACCTGTTAATTGGTTACAGATAGGTGTAGCAAGCAAATGCCCCAACTTAAGAAACTGTAAATATCATGTCTTCAAAAGTTCTCCCACAGGTGTCACTAGCTCTTTAAGGATGCATTGTTCATGCAACTTGCTTTGTTTTTCTTTACCATTTCATACAATTGGACCTCCACAACTGTAGAGAAGACTTTAAACTAGTCACGGCCGGGGACACTGGAGGTGGCTAGTGAAGCTGAAAAGAACAAGGAGATGGAATCAAATGAACCAGGTACTATCAAACCATGTAACTCAGAGAAGGTGACAAGCAAGGCACATTAGGCAACACAGGAACCAGAGAAGTGGGCTAAAAAGAAAGAATATCATAACTGGTCTATGCACACTAATGCAAGAAGTTGGAGAAACAAATTGGCTAAACTAGAGAGACTCATACCCATGGAAGAACAGGATATAATAACAAGAAACATAATGGGATGATAATGGCCTGTGGGGAACTGAGACAGACAACTACAACTTTCCTGGAAGGATAGACAAGGCAAAAAAGGAGATGGAGGGCAGTATCTGTTAAACACCAATTGCACGTTACTGAAATACTGGACCTTAGCACAAATGAGATCAAAACACTCTGGCTGAGGGCCTCAAATGAAAGAAGACACTCTGTCTTTGTTACTGTGGTAAACGTGTCTAGTCTTTCCTTACTCTACAGGTGTATACTGGATCATCAGAAAACAGCTTATATAACTCCCATACATAAAGACAGTTGTAAACATCTGGTTGAAAACTGCAGGCCAATATCAATTCTGCCTATTCTTAAAACAAATAACAAAAAAATATAATGTAACCAATTGCAGGCCCACCTAGAAATGTATGGCTTACTAACAGCCAGTCAACATGGATTCAAAAAAGGAATGTGACACATTTTCAGCCTAGCCTCGAGATCACCATCAAGATGTCTCATTCTATGTCATGAGGCCTGGTGATGGGTGTGGTGTTTGCAGACTTGGTTAAGGACTTTGGATTAACCGACCACAATATCTTTTATTTTTTTTAATTCCTTCATAATAAAAATACAACATGTAAATTCACTGTTTGACCAAAGGTTAGGTAAAAAATTGTCAAACAAGGATAATATTAGTGTACACAGCATTTCTAAGCAGTTTAACATTACATAGATAGTAGTCTATGAAGTTCATTAGATTTAATTAATTGTGTAATGGGGGACCACAGTTGTTGATACTGTTTGATTTTGTTATTTATATTATAGTGAACTTTTTCTAGAAGATGAATAGATATCATAGCATTTAGCCATTGGTTATAATCTGGGGGATTTGAATCTTTCCATTTCATTAAAATTATCTAAAATACTGTATAAATGCATAGTTTAATCAATTTTTGTTTTAATAATGAAATATTGGTCAGAGGGGCTCCATTGCATAACATCATCCAAGACCACAATATCTTAATGATTAGACTACTTGCCTTAGGTTTATAGGAACTTCCTTTGTCTTGGCTTTAAAGCTATGCTTCCAGGTTTCAGCTCTCTACAGTGGTAGCCATCAATTCAATAAATTATCTCTGAGACTCTCTGGAGAAATCAAGAAAAAATATCTGGGACTGTTTGTGCTGTAGGAAAGCTCATGAAAATGTTCTTAGAGAGCTCCAGAGATTTTGAAAAAATAATTTGCCAAATCAACTGCACAGTCCACTCTTCCTCAGATAATTGTATCATACACAAATAGGCAGAGCATCCCCGAACCCCACTCTAATATCACAGACAAAAATGCTGAAGGGAGCCATCCTGGGACCTATCCTGTGGTATCCCATTAGTGACCCTTGGCTCTCAGAGAATTCTCATTAGGTACAATGTTCTGGGTTTGTCACCAGCCAACATCTTTGTACTTTGCAATTTTATCTACCACACACAGATCTCCCAGCTTCTTAACCAGTCAACTATGTGGAATAGAGCCAAAAGCTTTGCTGAAAGCAAGGTACAGTACAGTACTGAATGTTAACCACCTGTCCCTTGTCCACCACCATCATCCAGTCAAGTTCATTAGGTTTTTCTGACACAGTCTCCTTTCTGTGTCTATTATCCTGAAGTCCATTTATCTCCAGGAAACCCACTAGTCACTCCTTTACTGAAGTTTCTAACAACTTCCCCATTACAGATGTCAGTCTGAACGGTCTGTTGTTCTCTGGTTTGATCCCTACTTGCTGCATGTATAGTGCACTTCATTCACTGTCCAGCAACCTCTTGCTACCTCATCAATCTCCAGTGAGCTGTTGAAGAGCCTCAGACATTGGCACAACCAGAACCTTTTCCATCTTCCTCTGTAATTGTGATACAGCCCATCTGAATATGTAGACTTGTCCACTTTCAGTACATTTAGTCCCATTAACACCCCTTCTCTGAAAATGGATTTTCATCAGCATTCCTTCTCTCCCTGCCCTGACAAAACAGTAATGGCCCCTTATCCTCTACTGTGAATACTGAACAGAAAAACTGCTTCAGTATGTTCTCCTTCCTTTGTCGCCCTCTTTCTCCCATTTATTTATTTAGCTTTTTGTTGACCGGTAAGTGCACTAGACAAATCCTGCCTATTTTCAGGCACGACCCGGGAGAGGGGATATAGATGAATGCCAACTGACCTGGAACCAGATTAAGCTGTTGGTGGTATTTTTAGTGAATGAGGGAAATTTGCAGACACTGGGGAAATTCCCTACTTTTCGATAAGTGCCATGGGATCTTTAACATCCACCTGAACTACCACCAATCCAGGCAGATGGGACCTCAGTTTAACGTCTCATCCGAAAGATGGCACCTCAGAAATGCAGCACCCTCTCATGCTGCATTACAGTGTCAGTACTGGATATAACCTAAATGCCAGATGTGGGAACTGAACCCACAGCCCTCTGATCTCCCGGCCTCAGAGGTGAGTGTGCTACCTACTGAGCCACTGACATTGCCCATCTTTCCCTTTCCTTAGCCTGACTATTCCTCTCCTCTACTTGGAGCTCCTCCCTTATATATTAAAGAATGCTTTTTCCCTGCTCCTCATCCCTTTGGCTGGTCTCGGTTCAGTGTCAGGCTTTGTTCTCTCAGTGGCTTTCTGGCCCTCCTGTTTTTCTACTGCCTGATGCAGAGACGTGTGGCTTCCACGATTGCATCTCTGATTAATTTTCACTTCCTCCACCCACCCTATCACATTTACACTTTCTAATTTATCTTGTAACATCCATTACATGGTGTAAAGTCTTCTCTCTACAGCCTGGAACTTTTGTCTGTGACTGCTTCCTCTCTGTTACCACTGTAATTTGATTCTAAACCATACGGTCTTGATGATCCCTGATACCCAGTGGGTCCTGCACCATGACCTCCACTATACTATCCATGCCGATGACTAAATCAAATATTGATCCCTTTCTTGGACTGCTGGTGTCCCCAAGATGAACAAACTGGTGGTCAGTGCTGATGCTGTGGCTGCCTGCTGTGGGCTGGATGTAGGAGGCAGTGAGGGTCCACCAACTCCAGCTGCAGTCTAAGCTGGTATTACCATTTCATCCTCCTGGTTTCCATCCCAGCATGCCCCCCAGCACTGCCAGTCAGAAACTGCTGTTGTCATGCTTATGATTGCCCACCACAAGGCTCCCCCAATACCCAGACCTCTAGACCCAAACTTGGGCAATGATGAAAGTCCCCCAGAGGTTAGACACTGAGGTCCCACTTTTATCCTGTGCCTGATCCAATGCCTGGGGGTCTGCTCCAGGACTGGTACACATCCCCCCTTCCGTCCATCATTACAAATGCTTAGTTATTCAAATTGTTTGGATTTGAAATCTTGAAAATAGCCCAGCAATCCCTGGGCCTCATTCCCTGAGGAAGACTCATGAGGAGTCGAAACGCCGGGTGGTCAGGAAGGAGCATTCTGTCCTTCCAAGCCTGCTATTTAGCAATAAATCACTGCATTTATTTATTGACTTGTGGACCAACCTTTTTGTTTTGAGTGCCACTGCTTTTTTGGTTTCTGCCTCACTATGTGATCTGGGTAGAGGGAAGGTGGCTGATCTAAAGAAAACCTTTAGTAGCCACTGTGCCAGCCACTATACAGATTAAGACGTGACAGAATATCCCCCCTTGAACAACACTCTCTACATCCCCCCTGCCTATTAGGCATCCACCTGGTCATTTTGTTCTCCAGCCCAAGGTCATGCAACTTCTTTGTTATCTCCTACAATGGAATGCATTGAAGGCCTGCTGAAGTCCTGGTACAATATGTTTCACCTTTACTGTTCTGCTACCATTAGGGAGTATAATATGATGGTGTACAACTGATGAATCCAACAGGAGGAGTGAGCCTCTAGCACTGGCATCCTACTTGGTTTACATACAAATAACCTTAAACACATTGCTATTCCATAGGGTGAGTAGCATCTTCAAATGTAGTGAAAGAATGCACCCTCTTGATTTGCTATACAAAGTGATGTTTGGTTGTTGCCTAGCAGTAGCTACTGTGCCTGATTAAGTGAGTAGAATCATGATGCAATGTTGATGCCAGCTGCAACTGGATGCAACAAATCACCCATCAACAGTGGCACAATAAAAAGAGTTCTGAGTTTCAGCATTTTGTACTAAAATGCTGAAAGGAGTACTTACAATGCCATTGGTAAGTTCACATACTTTGAGCTTACAGTATATTTTGTCACCACCACAAATGCATACACGGCTTGAAAGAAATGGATCATATGTGATCCTCTCGAGCCTCTTATTAGGTGTGAACACTGGCAGGCAGGCTTCTATATATTTACTTACAAAAGCAAGTGTGAAGGATGTTATAGTGAGCATCCCCATTTACAGGTTGTGCTTCCAGTAATAGTTTCAACAGCTTGCTTGCCAGTTATGGACCATACACATATTGTGATTTGTAATGTTTGCACATGATGAGCTGTCGTGTTACTTATCTATAATGTTAGCTTCAATATGGTGAAAATGAAATAGAATAAAAGTCAATAATTCTATGGACACCTTCGTGTGTGACATGTTTTCTCAGTGCTGCTGTTTTGTTAAAAGACTCTTTTTTCTCCAGAACTTAGAACCTGAAAGTTATATGGGGTTACCCATGGACTTTCTGTGGTTACAGTATGTGGCCATTTGGGGTACAACTAACCACACATGCTCAGAGAGGACATATTGCCATCCCACCTCATGCCCTCAGAAGTTTAATTTTGTTAATGTACCCCAGGAATGTATTTTTGGGTGAACCCCCCAAAACATATTTCAGGACACAGTAAGAAAATGATATTTATGTATCCATGAGATGGGGTGCTGATATGCCCACCCTTGGGGTCAATTGAAGACATTCATTGCTTTTTTTATATTTGGCCATCAGGATGTCCAAGCCCATTGGCCATTGTTATTATTGCTTAGCCACAGGCTTGCCCAAGCTCAGTGGCTATCCCTAACTTGAGACCAGCAGGGTACCCAAGCCTAGCAGCCATTTATTTTATATAAAACTCCTACCTCCTACCTCTTCCACCAACTTAGCACCCATGCAATCCACTACCCCTTCCCACTTCTAGGTACTTGTAAAAAGAAAGCCATCCCACCTAATCATTGTATTACTGTTTAAACCTCTAACAAAGAATTTGCTCCATTGCCATCTACCCCCTCAAAAATAATTTACGTGTAAAAAAGAAAATGGTCTATCATCATGTTGCATGAGACATCATAGAATGGGTAAAAACAAGACCATGTTGAAAATTTTGGGTCAACATATTTAAAAAAAAATGCAAAATCAGAGCACAGAAAGTTAGGGCATAGTACCTTTGGGCCCAGCATGAAGTAATTTAGGACTTGTCTCCTGATTTGTGATCCTGGTTTGCAAAAGGCCCTAAAACATACCACCAGATTTGTAGGGGAGTGTACACCTTTAATTGCAATGTATACACCTTTATTTGTTGAGGTGTACAGTGAAATATATATAATGACTCCTGTGTGGCTAAAGTCCCAATCATGCATTTTATATATACTGTATTTGTATTATGCAGGGGTGGTCACATCTGTATATTAGGGCTGAGTAATCACTTTAAAGGGGTCATGAAAGGACAAATGGGATTAAGTGACCCAGTAGGATATGCCAGTATATATGTTTAGGACAGTATGCATCATCAGCATAGCATTTCCATTTGTCATGTATCAAAACACAAACAAATTGCAGTTTACACTATAATTCCAAATATGGCTGTATATGTAGTCTGTGGAAAGTACAATACTTCCTGTCCATGGCAAAAAGGAGGTGCAGTTTGACTCAGAGTGATGATGTTTCAGTATGTAATCTGCAGGTTGGTGTGTCCCCCCACCGAGACACACACACACACACACACACACACACACAGTGGTTAAATTGGAAATTCTCATGGGATAACCTTCATTTCTAGATTTGTAGGTGTGAAACTACTGTCATCCCCTGGTGGTGGAACTCTCCTATACTATTCAGTGAATAGTGTCAGTGTCAGTGGCTCAGCAGGTAGCACACTCGCCTCTGAGGCCGGGAGATCAGAGGGTTGTCAGAGGGCTGTGAGTTCAATTTCCACACCTGACACTTGGATTGTCAGAGGGCTGTGGGTTCAACCCCACACCTGGCACTTGGGGTTAATATCCTAATGTTGACACTGTAGTGCAGCACTCAGGGGTGCTGCACTTGAGGTGCCGCCTTCGGATGAGATGTTAAACTGAGGTCCCATCTGCCTGTTCTGGTGGTAGTTCAGGTGGATGGTAAAGATCCCATGGCACTTATCGAAAAGAGTTGGGGAATTTTTATTCAAACTGAAAACTAATCATACAGAAATTAATGCAAATGGATAAATAAACTTGATAATAAATATAAAGATATAAAGTATGAAAACATGCATTCCCCTTTTGGGTATTAGTAATACAAAAAACAAGTTACAAACACACATGCAAAAGTCCAAACCCACAAGTGAGTGTTACTGCATACCTCCCCCCCCAATTAGGGAATGGCCTGGGAATAGGCTTGTTCAAACTGTAATTTCCTCATATTTTACTTAATACAAATGTTCTAATGAAACACTGATGGCTCATGAAAGAAATTAAATCTTAAAACATTCTTTTGTGAAATTCATAGTGTAATCCTGTAATTAACTTCCCAGGCCTAACCATAGAATCCTAGAGCAAATATTTTTGTCTGTGTCTGTCCCCCCCCAATATGGGAAGGTGTAGGGGTAATCCCTTTACCTCTTAAATACAGGGCTATATGTGAACCTTATGTCCAACCAAAATTTTCTCCGTACACTACTCTATGATGGAGAAGTCAAATATTACATCTTACATACCTAATTAAACGTTAAGTCCTAACTAAACTACATTTTATGAAAATTCAATTTAAAGTACAATTTAATGCATACTATTTCTCCTACTAAGATTTATACATAAGTAATACAAATCATGACTATCTTGCACTAAGACAGTTTATAGGTTACCATACTACTTCATTCAAACCTATACAGTGTCCAGCCACGATGTATTTCTTCACCATAGTTTATACAGATCTGGACTTATATTGTTTTTTTTTCTTTTTGTTGTATATTCATAATATCCAACATAACTGCATACATTATCTGGTCTACTGATTTAGCCTGTTGTCTTAAAGTCAAAGCACATCTTGCTTGCCATATCTGATATTTAGTACATAGCAGAATTATTTGCATCGTTCCCTTATTGTACTTTGACCAACTTGTGGGAAAAATACCTAGATACAATATTTCAGTGCTTAAATTCTTAAAGAGACCCTGTGTCCAGCATTTGTTTAGAAACTGCCAGAATAAAATCATAAATGGACAATTTACAAATAGGCAATCCATGGTTTCTAACTGTCCTACACATGCACCTGTTCTCGAGCATTCTCTCTCTTCTTTCCTTTTATGTTTCCTGTTATTCTTTACTCCTAATTTCTGGTGCACACATAGCCATAAAAAATCTCACATGTAAACTGATTTTCTTTTACGTGTTAACATTTGTGAAATAACTTTTTGCTCCTTCATAGGTTTTTTTTTGTACCAAGGTGATTCAAAATAATGACCCTCCATTATTTAAATGTATAACTCCTTCTTAGATTTTTTCTGAATTCTCTTTTCATTATTTTCCAAACCTTCAGTCTGCCTGCTGCCTCTCTTAGAAACCCAGGTAGCTGTATAACCTGCTTTTGTTTTGGGATGCAGCCCATTTCCTCCCAGTCCATTATAATTGGTCCTAAATTGTCCCATATCCAAGGTCCCCAAATCTTTGTTATATTTTTAATGAAAGGCATGAAGTTATGGTAAAGAAAGGTACAATAGAAGAAGACTATTGGATTAACCATACGCAATCCCCCATGTTCTGAGGGTAAATATGTTACTCCTCTCTTTAATGGGTTTAAATGACTACCCTACAAACACTGAAAGAAGATGCTTAACAGGGTTGTTTCCAGAGATTTTGAGGGTGGAAACACTATACTTACTGTAAAAATGAAAATATAGATAATAGAAAGGTTTTAATCATATACTGTATAGCCTTTTCTTTTTTGATAATTGCCACTATATTCCATTGTTGAACTTTGTCTGTGCCTCCTGTATTTTTTCTTTCCAGTTAAATTCTTGCATATATTACCTCTCCGAAATATATACCCAATATTTTATGTTCCCTTTTTCATTGCCATGCCTAATGCATTTGGTATTTCTATGTCTTCTGCTCCTATAGAAAGGCACACACTTTTTAAGTTAATCTCTGAACCAATTACCTCTGAGAATTGGTCTAATATTTTGCCACTATTCCTGAAACTCTGTCTGCCAAAATCAGTCCCAAATCATCTGCATAAGCCACTGTGCAAATCTGTGCATCTTCACTTCCTACTGATACTGTATTCCTTCATGTTGATTCAATTTGTGCAATAATGGGTCTAATATCAATATGTACAGTAATGGGCTGAGTGAGCAACCTTGCCTCACTCCCTATGTAACCTACATTTTGTCCAACCCATCAATTTACACTGGCTATTATACCTATTTTTTGTAACACATTTGCATCCAAGATATAAATTGGGCTAGAACCATAGCTCTGTAAGACTATACAGAAATATTCATGTTCTATCCTGTCACTCATCTGTAACCCTCTATCCTCCCATAATACACTGCAGTGGAAATCACCCCTAGAATAATATTTTTGTCGTAAAGAGAAAAGGTCTAATTTTTAAAACTGTTTAACTCTCTCAATTTTAATTAAGGTGCATAGACGTTTACCATTCAAAATCCATCCCTTTAAGAGTAATATCCTTAAGGAAAACCCTTTCTGGAGTTATGTCATCATATTTATTATTTTAACTGATGTGAAAAACCTACCCCACCACTGAACACATCTCTTCTCCTTGGGACCAAAACATTGGCCCCCACCCATCTCCTTATTTGCCACTCCCTATCTGTTGGACTGCAATCTTACATCCTGAAAAAATACCAAGTCTAAATTTTTTGACTGGAATTGTGCATACGTACTAAGTCTTTTTCTTTCCAATTGTAAACTATTCACATTCAGTGAGGCTATTCTTACATTATGTTGAAATGGTACTATTTAAATGCTCCTAATTTCATTTTACTCTAGGCCCTTGTTACACGGCCTTTTCATCTGAGTGCTGGGTCTTGCATCTTCCACATTCTCTGCTTCAGAAATTACCCCCTGGTGTGAAGATACTATGGAGGCACTATCAGATTCACCTTCTGCTTCTGATTCTCCCCACTGGAAAGTACAGAATCTGTCGGTTAGTTCTAATATGCTCTCCTGCAGTTTCTTCTTTGCTTTCTTCCCTGTCCCTTTCACTATTTTAAATTCAGACTCTTTTGGGCCTGATGTCTGGCTCGAATGGGGGGGGGCATTTCCTCATGTGAGACAGTCACCTGAGTGTCCTGTCTTAGAGGTATTTTTTCTTTAGGCTGATTACTTTGTTTTCCTTTTTCTTTCTGCCTTTCTACTGTACTTTGGTTTCCCAAGTTTGTTTAGCTGCCGTTTTGATGTAAAATCCTAAATACTAAAATCAAATTTCCATTATTTTAGATGCCGTGGACAGTCCCCAAAATTCTGCTGAGTCCTCACACAGATTACATCTAGGCTCCTTAAAACAGTGCACACTAGGATGTCCCATTTCCCCAAAAATGCAGACATTTCAATACTTCACAACTGGTACTGGTGTGCCTTCCCGAACCACACTTAAAACAAGTTTTGGGCTGAGAGAATAAAAAGCCTTTGTCTCTTCCTATAAAAAAACAGTTTGGAAGATAAATAATGTCATTGTCAAATTGTTGTAATTCCATTTGAATCTTCCAGCCTCTGTTCCAAAAACCTTCATCATGGAGAATGGGGTTAGGGTTACCTTGTATCTTGCATCTTTTATCTAACCAGAAAAACACTTCTGCTATATTCACCACTTCATTTCTAAAGAGGACAGTGATTACTCTGAATAGTTGTTTTGTTAATGGGATGACCATAAATTATGACCACAAGAGGTGAGTTTTTAAGTTAGCATATTTTATCTAGAATCTTTCAAGAATTTCAGGGGTCCTAAAGCTGATGTACATCGTCTCTCCTGGTGCATGGATGAATGCGTACACTTCTGCAGGTGAAAATCCTAGTGATTGTTTGATTAATGTTTGCCAATGTAATTTCTATCTGGTACTGCATCTTTATCCCTATGAACTTAGTGCACAGCATTCTTCTTTTTCGGTTCCACCGGTTTGTGGAAGAGACTCTCAAGGTAGGGGTTATGGTTTTGTTCTGTATTTGGGTTTGGGGGTGCTTTGGGACCACTGTTTAGTACCATTATTTCATCATTGTTTTTACTTTTCTGGTGCATCATAAGATTAGTTTGAACAGTATCTGTTGTCTCTGCTTTTGCCTGCTCACCATCATTGTTTCCTGCAACTCTGTTTTCCATTCCTTCGTCACAAATTTCTACCACTTTGGTTTCTATTGGTGAGTATTCTTGGTCTGTGGTCCATTCCCCCATTTCCAACAGTTTCCAACCTGCTTTTTCTAAAGCATGCTGCTGGGGCCAAGCTCTACGGTCTTTAGTCTGTGTCTTTGTTGTTTGGGGTGCTTTCCTTGCCACATCATCCAGCTATCTGTCAGTAACTCTTTGACAAAAAGCTTAGTCACATTTGAGTTATCAGCCCCGGTAGGGGAATTCAAGGACCTTTTCCTTTTTTTTCATCGTCAACCTTCTCTTTGGCAGTTTGTAGTTGTTTTGTAATTTTTTGCAGCTCTTCCTCCAGACATTTCTATTTTGTTTCAGAGTTAACTCTACCTTTACCAGTTCTGGGTGTTCTTCATTATTCTACACTGCCTCCAAATTAGTCTCAGGACCTGTGGTTCAGTTACTTTCAGAGTCATTGTGCTGGCCATCATTCTGATACATTCCAGCTGTCTCACTCCTTCTTACAACAGTTTGCATACATCCTCCATCCATCTCCAGCTCCACCTATACCTCCAGCCAACTGCTGGTGGCCTCTATCCTGGCACCCAGGAACAGCTCCACCTACCGAAAAGAGTAAGGGAATTTCCCCGATGTCCTGGCCAAACTTCCCCCATTCACTAAAAATACCACCGACAGCTTAATCTGGTTCAAGGTCAGTTGGCATTTATCTGTGTGGTGGTAACGGGGGGGGGGGGCAGCTTCAGAAAGTAGGGTGCTAGCTGCACACTTGAGCAGACTTAATAGACTTCGTGACCTGTTTCTGCTGGCAAGTAGTAAGTAAGTAAGAATAAAGATGACAGAGGTGCAGGAACTCTCATATGGTGTTATATGGGGTGGGAACTGTATGTCTGCATAACTGAAGCTGTTCTAACACCTTCATTCACCAGCTATTGCTGAATACTTATGACCTGATTTATTGACAAACTCTCTCCTTTTGGCCTCAAGCAAGATAATCAGGTCAGTTAACCTTTTAAAAAGACTTTTAAAATCTATTTTATACTGTACTACAGGCATCATTTACTCATGCAGGCTAGTATGTAGTTTTGCATGGGTGTGACAGAGAAAAGAAGAGAAAAACCTTATTACCCATGTTCTCTGAATTCTAAATGTAGCATTGCTTTCTAACTGTAGCATGGCTGTTAGTGGAATATAATCAATATAGACAGTGTACAGATATACTAATTATAACAACTTTAAGGAACCAGAACTGCAAAACTACAAAATTGTCTATGTGAGCAAATGATGCCTGCAGTGAGGTATAGAATAGCTTTTAAAAGTCTTTCCGGAAGTTTAACTGATCAGATTATCTTGCTTGAGGCCAAAGGGAGAGTGACTGATAATTAATCAGATCATCATTGTCTTGTGATCACCCCCCTCAGAAATTATCTGAATGTACACACTAAAATTTAATGAGTGCATAAAGGCAAATATTTATTTATACCACAGTAAGATATTCATTTTATGTACAGCTTTATAATTCAATCCTATTTACAAACACTTTATTCTCAGTAGATCATACAATTTTACCAATTCAATCTTACATTGAATACCATTTTTCTCCCAGGGTCTGGATGCCCTGATCCAACCCCCCGTCCCTCAACACCAACCTTCCCTTCCTGCATCTAGCTAGGCCTGGATGTCCTAGCACAGCACCCTTATCCATTCCATCCTCCCCTCCGAATAGAACACATCCAGGTGCCTACCCATGGCCTGTGCGCTCTCCTGCCTGCCTATCTCTCCCACACCCTTTTTCAGGGGCCCTCCTCCCTCTCCTCAATTACTTCCCCACCATTTTGTCTGCCTGGCACCATGGGACTTGCCTCCTGCCTCAGGCCCTTGCCTTGTCCCCTCAGGACTGCTCCTTGTACTCAAAGGCCTCTCTTATTTGCCACACCACAGGCACCATCCTCTTGCTCCAGGACCCGCAGTCCTCCAACCTCTTCCGCACCTTGCATGCTCATTTGCCTTGCACCCCTCCAGCCTAACCATGGCTGGATGGGTGGGAAATGAAAAATCCCAGCAGAAAGAAGCAGAGGCAACCTCAACCCACAGTTAAATAGCCCTTAAGGACCCCTTGCGAGGACTCCAGCTAGCCACACCTCCATCCAATCAGGTACCCCTTGTAGGTGTATGCATCATACCTGGGCCCTGTCTATCATGTCTCCCCTGACCCCTCCCCTTTTCTTTGTCCTGCCTTCTTTGTGAACTCACTGGCCCCTCCCTCTCACATCTGCTCCTTTTCCTTTAAACTCCTCCCCAACCTCTCCCCCTCCAGCCTCCTCTCCCCCTTTCATTTCTTCTGGTGTGCCACTAGACAACTCAGGTTGCCTTTTAATGGCAACCCTACTTAGTCAGCAACAGCTGCTGAATGAAGGTGTCAGAACAGCACACTCTGTGCTTAGGTTTAACAGTGCAAGCTTTCAGTTCCCACCCTTTATAACATTGCATAAGTGTTCCTGCACCTCTATCATCTTTATTCACTGAATACTATAGGAAAGTTCCACCACATAGGGATGACAGTAGTTCCACACCTACAAATCTAGAGGTGTCACCCCACACCTGATTTGCAAAGATGCAGGAGAGGGTCAAACCATAATGTTTTTTTCCCTGTTGTTGCCTGCATGTTGGGGGTGGGGTAGTGTTTGGAATTATAACACCACATTTCCCTACTTTTGTCACTTTAACACTAACTGGTGCATTAACAAAGTTTTTTTTGCAAAGAATTTCCTTACTTTTTAAGATCGTATAAATTCCTACCTCATTTGCCTGTGGGAGCAGAAGGCCCCCTGGGCCCTGCACTTCCTTCCCTCCATAGATACATGCATGTATGTTGGTGTGGAAGTGTAGGGTCCTCTGCATTTACATTTCTGCCAAAACAGCAATATATTTGCTTCTTTGTATGGCTTGTTAAAGTTTCAATGTTATCTTATGGGAATTAGATTTTTTTATTTTATGGCTTTTTTATTTGGCCCCTAATTTTTTGGGGGGTGGATGGGGTTATGTGTTATTCTTGTAGTACTCATTATGACATTTGTTTTGATACTGTAGTGCTAGAATGTTTCACTGTAAAAATAAGGTCGCTATGTTCACTGATTCTAGCTGTTCAGTGAAATTATTTTTACACTGAAACTTTGTTGATGTTACAAGTCTATACTACGGTTTTCAGAGCACGATGTGATCTCAAGTACTTTAACTCAACCACTCACCCATCTTGTCCTTCCCCCATCCTGATACCAGATCAGTAACTGCAGTGGGCTAAGTGTCCTAGGGAGCAGATTTCTATCATGGAATGACAAAGAAAAGTAATGCAGTAAAAGCCGTAAAAGATGATTTGACCAAACACGACCATGTGGTCACATCTAGCAAACAGTAGCACTTCCTAGTTTTTCAAACTTGATCACACACCAGTACCTTCCTAAGCTCTTGCCAAATAATAAACAACAAAAAGGCTAGTGCATCATGAACTTTATTGAATATGTGAAGTAAAATAAAAAATAAAAATACAGTCATTTTGGGAAAAAAAGATCTTGGCAGCTTGCTGCTTCTTTAAAATGCAGCCTTGGTATCACCGTAGATCACTGTAGATTTTACTTTGTGGCTTGAACAACAAAAAAAAGCAGGTTTGTTTCACCATTTAGTGCCTTTGCCCATGGCTAAAAAGTGAGTAGAAAAATAAATATACAGGCGGTCAGGTTTTCCATCAATTTGCAGTTGCCATCTCTGAATCTGTAAAACAAAACATTAGTTTTAAAATGCTGCTAAGATGAGCTAAGCAGGTTTAATGTCTAATGTTTAACTGTACATTACCATTTAGGTATTCTAAATATGCTTGCAGAATGCCTGCCTGCTCAAACCCCCACTTGCAGTCCTCAGATCATGTTGCCAGCTTTGTGTAGCTGCTGACAAGCCACTGAGTGTGGCGGTTCTTCAAAGCTGTGGTTCACAAATCAATAGTGATTTTTATGGTCACATCACCTTCTGTTATGTTTTTGGTGGCCTCAGAAGCATACCATTCTGTGAACTGTATTTTTAGTCTTTAAACACCTTATTGACTGAAATGTTTAATGGTTGTAGTTGGTCTGTACATGACACTGGCATAAAAACTGTAATAATGTTGTGCTTCTCAAATGTTTTTAACACATCCTCAGTTGTGTGACTGCTGAATAGGTCCAATATCAACAGTGACATCTGAACACTGTTCAAGTGCAGTTTTTCTTTAATGGTGGCAACATTTTGGACAATGTCTTTCTCAATGTAATCTATTATTGTCAGGAAAATAGCCCAGTGGTTGTCAATGTGGGTTACATGTCAGTCCCGGGGAAATTTGTAAGCTGGATGGCACTGTTCTGTTCTACCTTGATAGATCAGCTGTGGTGGGAGGTAGTGACTGGAAAATATACAGCAGAGAACCACAGTCATCTGGCATTTATTACCTAACCCAATCAACTCCACTTGTTTTTTCCCACTGTTTCCATGGTCCATTCAGAACATGGGACAAGGATGACACCAGACTCATCCAAATTCAAAACTAGTTCAGGGGAATGAGTGCCTGACTGGCTGCAGTTGCTATACATTTTAGAAAACCAGTTTTAGAGAAAGAAAATCAGCTGGAGCTTGTCTGGCAGCCTTTGTGCCCTTACTCTTGCTGTACCCCATATGGTTCAAAAAACTCAAGCCCGTTGTCTGCTGAATGATAAAGTGCCATTTTCCAGCAGTAACTCAGGACTCTTGGCTCTCACAATACCAATCACAATTGTTATCAAAAGTCTGCCATTAATGACTGCTTCCTCAGAACGGAGAGACTTAACAATATTCTTAAGTTCAGCTTCAATATCAGACAGCAGAAGATGTGGTTGACCTCTGGCTTTTACAGGGAGCTCACATATCATGTTGCCAGGGTCTAGATTTGACTTTAATTTCTCTAGGAGGTCTCTCTTGAAAGTACAGATAGTGCTTTCATTGATTTTGTTTTGTACTTCCCCTCATAGTACCGGACAGCATTCATAACTGTGCTCACAGGAGTATTTTCCCACTTCAAATCGCACTTCAGGGGGTACACTGTATACTGCGAGTGATGTTTTTTGGCTGCAGGTGAGGCAACACATAATTCGTTTGTTACTGATTAGTGTTGAAATGCCGGCTGTCACTGACAAAATGTCTGCATCCAGATCTAAGGTTTGCAGCGAATCCTTTTCCTGGCACTCTTGAACTCGTGAGTTCAACCACCTAACCAGTGACATTTTCTGAAAATCAGCAGTATGGTTACAGCAGCAAGATACTGTAAGTAAGTGCAATGATGAAAATGACAAAATCAGTTGGTCACAGACACCATACTTGCAATCAGCTGATTCTGAAGACAGTAGCCATGGCCCTTTTCACACAGGTCACAGTCTCCAGACTCAGACTTTAGCTCATTCAAATGGGTTCCTCCGAGGACCCTGAACTTGGCACTGACTGAACACATTCTTTCACTCGACCAGTCCCCTGATACTTAATATCTGTTTTCCTCACCATGCAGGTGCTAACAACCCAGAAGAAGCTCTGTCTTCTCCAATGCAGACTACTTGGTTTACTGGCCAAGCCTCCATGTGTCGGAGAGACTCCCATACCAAGTTTACATAGACCTTTTTTCCATAAACCTTTTTCCATAAACCTTTGGCCTTGGCCAGCCCAGTGGCACTGATGGCTGACGCACTGGATGCCACACCTCACTGCGTGTGAGCGACCTGCATTCTGGGAATGAGTACATGGCCGCTGGGGGTCAGCAGGGAGGAAGTGGATCAAGCATCCAATGGATGGCTCTCCATCTCTGCGGAGGGGTTGATTGGCGCCCGTGCACACCTGACCCCAGTGGAGGTTGGGACTCGGTGGTACAGCACTGCAAGAACGTGGGGCAGGAGCATGGCAGACACTTGCTGAAGGCACATGTGGTAGCATGCATGACCCCACTGCAGGCATCATTGCATGCCGTGGCTCCCACAAGGGTGTAAATTGAGGAGAAAAGGTCAGCTGATCATGGCAGCTTGATGGATGTCCCAGCGCCCAGCTCCAGAGGCATCGCCCCAGCACTGGATCCAATTTGAGGTGGGTGAGCTAGGGGACTCCCACTGCCCCATCATGGGGGGTTTATGGAAGTAGCTGGAGAACAAGGTTCTGCATGTGGAGCCGGAGCACAGGACGGTGGCCAGATGTATAGCCAATCGTGCTGAGGAGGATAAAGAGATAAAAATAAACAAATAAAATAAACCTTGGTCAAAATGACCTTCCCTTTCCTGTGACATTAAGCCTACCTGGTACAGACAGAACCTTTTTCCTTCCAAGAACCTTTCATCCGTGCTTCTCAGCACTGTGGTGTAGACAAAATTCAACCTTTCCTTGCACTAAGGGCTCTATAGCCCCCAAAAGAAGATCTCCATCTTCTTGAAATTCCAGATGACCATTTTTGCTCTGGAGCCTTTGTCATACTTCACACCCTGAAGTGTAGTTGGACTTTGCAGCTCTTCTTTAGCTGAAGGTGCAACTGAACTCCTGTACCATAATTTCTCCAAAATGGGGAAAGGCACACACATGGACCCTGGGGGACAGGTTGCTGGTGCCCCTGACCAGGCCTTTCCCCAGCCTTGCAGCCCCATTTTCTGCATAGGGGCTGAAGCCACCCTCTCTGTTGAGGGGCGCCCACTGAACTGAACAGAAGCAACAGTCCTTGGCTTTTTGGGAGCTCTCTGGCAGCTCCCAATTGGTTGAATTCACTGTCCTTGACTAAAATTAATATGCATGAACCTCTTCATCTCCTGATTGGCTTGCAAAAGGGTGCCAAGTATTCTCAGTTTTTTCCCCCATAACTCTTCTGTGTAGTCCCACAATTCTTCTGGCAAATCTTAGCAGTCCAATTGACTATGCTGTAGTTACCTGGCTACAAATATGTCTGCTGGTAAAACAGTCCCACTGCAGCATCTACATAGTCCCAACTTTGCAGTCCTAGTGCAGCCTTAATAAACTGTTTCATTTCACAGTGGCCCCACAGAACATAAGCAACCCTCCTGCCCTTTCACATCACTGCAGAGTTTAACAATTTTATTCATACCCCTGCCTGTCACTGCTGCCATTTTAGGCTGCTTTCAGGGCAGCCATACACAGATCCACTGTAATCATATCAGTCCCAGCTTTCCAACTGGGGTGCAGCCATCAACAACGATTTATGTTTCTTTTCCCCAAAGAATTGAAGCAGATTCTGTGCCCTGTAAAATTATCCCATTATCACATTTTGTAAGTTAATCCCCACCTGTCACTAGCACCTTACAAGCTGCCACCCAAGTGCTAGACAGGCTTCTTACTCATATTACCTCCTTGCCTCATAGATATACATGAGGCTCCCTGATCCTACAGTCATTAACACTTTAACAAAAATACTTTTTGGCTCCTAATGTGCCTCCTCTGTGTCTCCGGGTCCTCGCACTGCCCAACTAGGGATCGGGAAATACCACAGAGCATGGGGTTTTGGCCATAAGAATGTCTGCAAAACCACCATGTGGCACAGTGCATGCGCTGACCGGGATGCACAGAAGTGCAAAGCAAACTAGGAGGCTCCGTGCTGCACTCACTCCTGCCCCACCAAGCCAAAAACAATGCAGGGGCTGGGCAGAAGATCCAGGAGGCAAACGGGCTCAGGCCAGCAATGGGGACACAAGCGGGACTTGAGCCAACAGGGGGATCTGATGAGGGGAACTGAAGACTGGGGAGCACTGGGGCAAACAGATCAGCTCCAACAGGGAGGATACATTCCCCTCCATAAACACATGGTGTCTGCATCAAGCCTATAGCACAGCCTGGCATCCCAACAAGAATATTTAAACAATGCTTTAAACATTAAACCATTCTGTTCTAGACACAAGGTTCCTACCTAGCAGAAATAAATAACCAAAACATGACCTAATTTAGACAATCACCATCAATCTACCTTACATAAACATATTTTGAACAGACTTGAAGCTTTAACAGGTGTTACCATTCCCCAGGGACCCTTGGCATTGAAGATTTTTGGATGGTACAAATATTATTACATTTCTCCTATGGCCACTAGGAGGTGATCACTCCCTAAACCTCATTGACCAGCAATAAGCATCCTAGCCGGAATTGGCACCAAAAGACTTTGCCAGTACCTTCCATAGATGTTACCATTTCCAAGGGGTCACCACTATCTTAGTGAGCGGGTGGGGGGGGCGCCACGCTGGGCATCACTGGCAACAGGAGAACCTAGTGGTGCCTCCATTTGTGTAGGCCTGGTGCTGTGTCTACAGAGGGTTACTACCTCTGCCTTGCTGACCAGACCAAGGTTGAGGAGCCTGGGTTCCCATTTAGCTATAATCATGGGCTCTTTCCCAAGATAGAAATAAAATGTGTGATGCCTCCACCCAGAGTACATTTTAAGTGGGCATGATATTTCACAGTACAACCCCCTGGGATGCTGTACCAACCCACCTCCCCATACAGTCACCCCAACACATGGATACCATAAATCAAAACCCCCAATCTAAACACTTCGCATTTTTTGATCATATAAATAATATGCTCACTAAAACCATGTTCACAAATAAAAGATTTTCCAAAACAGTTAACACCATTATTTATTTACATGGGAAGGTTAGGAATGGGAGAGAGAAGTAGAGGTTAAGCAACATATTCTCATTTTGGAAACTGGCATCAGAGATTAGCATTTTACTTTTTAGAACAATCATATCCCTTTACATTTTAAACATATGTTAATGCTTGCAGCCACTAGGCCTCTGATTAGCTAACTGTTGCAGATGTTAACCATGACACCACCCGAACTGGTACCAGTTTCAGATCCCTAAAAGTCCTAGCTGGGTCCCATTACTAATTTGTTGCAGGCCTGTGGCATAGCTGGTCTGCCGGCTTTAGGCCTTGCACTTACTTTAAATCAAAGAAAACTTTCTGAACACTTTACTAGCTGGTTTTGGATTTCACTATGCCACTGGGCACAACCTGAAACAAACTGTTTACATTCCCAGGTGCAGGACAGTTCCTGCCTTTACTCACAGGTCTGCAGACATTCTCAGGTGGCATACGAACTGTAGCACTGGGACAGATGGTACAGCAGAACTCTGAGAACTTGGATCCTGAGAAACTTGAGACATGGAGCTGGCACTCTGCAGCTTGGATCTTCCGCTTGCTTGGAGGTCTAGCAGATTGTCCCCTTCAGCCTGTTTCCAGGACCTATGCAAAACATAAATGCAAGGCTCTCAGGCCACAAAGACCCAGACCCAGAAGTGACCCCATGGTCTGGCTCCCCACCGGATCTAGAGTGACCTAGCACTCAGGCAGATGCCTGTGGCTCCCTGTGGCCCAGTTGGCCCCTCTCGGTAGAGGTTGGCTGTTTCCATACTGTATCAGGCTGCAGGTTGAAAATGAGCAAATTCTCAGTTTCTCTAGCTTCAGGACTGGTAGTAATACCATCATGGCAGCCATGGCTCTTTAACACAAGTCACAGTCTCTGGACTCTCACTGAGCGCATGCTCTCAGTGAGACTTTAGCTCATTCAAATGGGCTCCTTTGAGGACCCTGTACTTGGCACTGACTGAACACATTCTTTCACTTGACCAGTCACCTGATACTCAAAATCTCTTTTCTCACTGTGCAGGTGTGAATGACACAGAAGAAGCTTTCTCTTCTCCAATGTAGACTGCTGATTTTTGGCAAGCCTCTACATGTCAGGGAGACTCCCATGCCAAGTTTACTGGTTTTACTGGCTAGCTTCTGCATGTCAGGGAGTCTGACATACCAAGTTTACATAGACCTTTTTCCATAAACCTTTGGCCAAACTGTTCTTCCCCTTTCCTGTGACATTAAGTCCACCCGGTACAGACAGAACCTTTTTCCTTTCAAGAACCTTTCATCCGTACTTCTCAGCACTGTGGTGTAGACAAAATTCAACCTTCTTGCACTAAGGGCTCTGTAGCCCCAAAAGAAGATCTCCATTTCCTTGAAATTCCAGACAACCCTTTTTCCACCAGAACCTTTGCCGTACTTCACACCCTAAAGTGTAGCTAGGCATTGCAGCTCTCCTTCAGCTGAAGGTGCAACTGAACTCCTGGACCACAATTTCTCCAAATTGAGGAAAGGCACACATGCAGACCCTGGGGGACAGGTAGCTGGTGACTACCGACCAGGCCTTCTCCAGCCTTTCAGCTCCATTTTCTGCATAAGGGCTGGAGTCCCCCCTCCTTCTCTCTGGAGGGGCTTCCACCAAACAGAACAGAACCAACAGTCCTTGGCTTTTTGGGAGCTCTGGCAGCTCCCCATTGGCTGAATACACTGTCTTTTGACAAAAATTAATATGCATGAGCCTCCTTTGACATCTGATTGGCTGTGCAAAGGGGTACCATGTGTTTCCCCAGCTTTTTCTCCTACAACTCTTCTGTGCAGTCCCACAAGTGCCCTGACAAATCCTGGCAGTCCTATTGACTGTGCTGTAGTCATCTGGCTGCAAATATGGCTGCTGGCAAAACAGTCTCAGTGCAGCCCCTACATAGTCCTAACTTTGCAGTCCTAGTGCAGCCTTAATAAACATTTTTATTTTACAATGGCACCACAGAATTAAGCAACCCCCTACCATTTCACATCACTGCAGAGTTTAATAATTGTATTCATACCCCTGCCTGTCACTGCTGCCATTTTAGACTGCACCTGGCAGCCCAAACACAGTCCCACTGTAATCCATATCAGTCTCAGCTTTCCAACTCAGGTGCAGCCAGCAACAACACTTTTATCTTTATTTGTCCCCAAAGAATTGAAGCAGGTTCTGTGTCCTGTAAAATGATCCCAGTATCACATTTTTTTAAGTTAATCCCCCCGCCTGTCGCTAACGCCAATATACGCTGCCCCAGGAACTAGACAGGTTTCTCACTCATATTCCCCCCTTGTCTCATTAATATTCATGAGGCTTCTCCATCCTACAGCGCTTATTTGCACTCTTTAATAAAATACTTTTTTGGCTCCTAATGCACATTCTCCATGTCTCCGGTCCCCCTACTGCCCAACTAGGGGACCAAGAGCACCAGAGAGGCATGCGTTTGTCTATAAGAATGTCCGCAAAGCCACCATGTGGCACAGTGCATGTGTGGACTGCCTAGATGCACAGAAGTGCAAAAGCAAACTTGGCGGCTCAGTGCTTGACTCACTCTGGCCCCACTCAAACCAAAAACAATGCAGGGGCTGGACAGAGAATCCAGGAGGCAAAACGGAGGGCATGCCAGCAGCAGGGGCACAACAGGGGACTCAAGCCAACAGGGGTACTAGAGGGGGGCAATTGAAGAATGGGGCAGTCCCGAAGGGCAAAACAGGTAAACCCCCAACAGGGGGGGTTACACAACTATTACTGATGCACAACCCAACAAAATTGGTCATGCTTGATGAACCACTTAATGTAAGGAATAAGGTATGGGCACCAATATACAACAAGCCTGTGTTTCCATTGAGGGGCTGAAATACCAGTGTATGGACCTAGAGAGGGAAGCTCAAAATGTCCATGTTGAAACCTCAACCCAGAGATAGAAACTTGGGGTGAGTTGTGAATGGGCGCCCATACTTTATTTTTTTGTAGTATATGGTTCCCAGAGATTTAAAAAGAAGTTAAATTTCAGAGGTTTTGAGTTTGACAAGGGTACTTGTTATTGGTGCTCCCGTTGCTGTTGGTAGCTGTGTGCTGCTAAATCCATTGTTGCGATTTTGTTTTCCGCCTGAGTATTTATAAATTTGTGCTAGCAGTTTATTAAAAAAAAAAAAACTGTGAAATTAGTACGGTTTGAAAACATGGAGCCGACTACAGCATTCCATGTCCAAACTGTTGTGGTGAATCCTGTAAGTGGTGCCGCCATATTCAGTATTTGAATAGCACTGTTTGCTCCCATCAGGTAGGGAGGAGCACAGCACTTAATGAATATTAATGATGGAATGTGCATAATAACTTTTAGAACATGCACAACAACTTTTAGAACGTACGCAACAACTATGGAGTAGCCACTGATTTTTATGCATGATAAAGAGAAACCATATACTATACAGAGGATAATGGCTGGTCTTCGGTTAATAACCATGTTGTAATCACTTCAAGAGGTTGCCAGGACAACACTGTAAACCTCAAGAGCAAAGCTTGAGAGGTTTACAATGTTGTCATGGTAACCTAGAGAAGTGATTGCAGCAAGGTTATTAACTGAAGACCAGCCATTATCTTTTATAGTGTATGGGCGCTTCTGCCCTCAAATTCTATGTTCCTGCATCTCAACCAGCCTTTTATCTTTCTTTTTTGGCCTGTCCTCCTGGAAGATCTGCTCTGCTCTGCCTACATCTTCCCATTCCCAGGCTTACCCCCCCTGGGTGGGGCCACTCCAGGCAGCCCCACCGGGCACTGGGTAGAGACCCGCTTACTCCCTGGTCGGGGCCATGGGAGCAGGAACCCTGGTGGACATGGATAGGCAATGAGGACAGAGGAGGGCCAGCGTCATGCTCAGGGGCTGGCATTTTTCATGCTGCGAGGATCCCTTGGGGGTGGGATGTGCAATGATGATCAGCACCTAACCCGCCCCCCTTACGTGTGGTACAGGCTGTGGCAGTACCCCAGCCTTCGCCAGAGGTTCACAAAGCACCAGACACTCAGCCCCCTTCCCCCTGGAGAAGGAGAGCAGTCCCTAGGATGCTCAATCCTTCTCCCTCCGGCCAGCCTTCTGACTCTTGAGTCTGTCCCCGAACCCAGGATGTCAGCACCACAAACAGATATCTTGCCACTATGTCAGCAGGCCAGCACCAACCTTTTATCTTGGAAGACAAGGTATAAAGGCTTAAAGGGGCAGATAGTCAAAGCTTTGCACGGGGCCAAAAACATTTGCACGGGTTTAGCGCAGGATTAGCATGGGTCTGCCATATTCAAAAGGCCAAATAGCGCACGCAAACTGCATTAGTGCTGGGCAAGCCATAATGATATGCTAGGGGCAAAGTGAGCATGAATACAGGTGCAGTGAGATATTCAGTGACTAGTACCAGGCTAAGGTGTTTAGCGTGATTTAGCAGGACCCATAGTGCAGTACAAATTACCACCCAGGAAAAACTGGTCTTAACCCTGGGCAAACAGCTTTTCACATCATTGGTGCATTGCATGGTGTTTGTGCGGGATTTGTGTGGCTTGCATGACCCTAACATAGGAGTATGCCACTTAGAAAATGCCAGACATGGAGGACGATGGCACAACCATGATGCCAGCAGTTGCCACCAGTCCCGCAGCACAGACAGTAGGGGTGATCCGACCCACAGGGGACAGCATGGTAGTGTGGCCATGTAGCACACACCTGCAGACCATATGTCTGTGGTGTCTGACAGATGCCAGCACACACATGCAGCACTGTGAGCATGGTGGCCATTGGGGGAGGGTGTACGGGTGGCCAGACCTCACCACAGCCCAGGTGTGGACACAAGGCTGGGACAAATCACCAGTGAACATGGGTCAGTAGTGGGAATACGCAATGACCTGTGTGCCTGTCGGATCTTACATGCCCCCCCAGCCACCTACCACACTACTGTACAGATGTCACAGCACACAAAGCCAGCCATGTACATGACAATGTGTGCATCCCATGCCACAGATGCAGCATCTGTGGATCACTCAACAGCGTAATAGTAATGTCCACTGTCAGTAATTACCTGCAAGCTGGGCCTGTCACTGTGTACAGTGCAGTGGTCATCACCGCCCTACATACCATAGGCATTGCTGTGCCCCTCACACTACCAGTCCCCTTGCTACTGTAGTGTCTGCTGTGCACTGTCACATGACCTACAGTGTGACAGTTGCATGCACCACCACCTGTGCCTATGCTGTGTTGTCCCCTGGGGTACGATATGCTATGGTATGCTGTACTGTTCACATGTAGCCTGCAGTTATCATCATGCACTGCCTGACTGACCTACAGGTGGAGCTGCGGTCAGACTTGGCCAGCCCGTGTACTTCTAGACTGACCTACAGGTGGAACTGTGGGACCCTACAGTAATGCTGGGCAAACTGCATGCAAATCAAGGCATGATGAGATGCTAATGTGGCTGTTTGCCCAGAGACTATATAAGTAGGCTCATTTTCATGTCACTTTTGAATATGGCAAAGTTTAGCGCCGGGCTAGCATGTTTGCACTGGGCAAACCACTTAGCTTCGCGCTAAAGCCACGCTAACATGTTAGCACGGTGCTAATGGTTTGGGGAATATTTTACAGTTTTGATTACCATTCTTTCACATCTGCTGCTGCCTGCAGCTGTACTGGTCCACGCATTTGCTGGCACACACATTGGCCACATAGTTCCACTCTACCTACCCTCACGTTGCTATGCACTGTGCTGTTGTTATGGTTTGCCCTTCTTGGTTGCTATATTCAGCGATGTCATATTCCAGGGCTAAGGGTTGCCCTGCACTCCCAGCCCAGTTTGCACAGCCTCTTTCCCATGCTATATTCAGAGGTTGTTTGCGCTGGGCTATTCCTTTTGAATATAGCTTGCTTTGTGCTCTTGGGCTATATTTGCCCACCATGCAGTGTTATCTTAGCCTGGTGGCAAAGTTTTGAATATCTGGCCCAAAAGATCCAAAATTACACAAGGTGCTGCCTTTTGCCAATCAAAGGCAAAATGGATGGGGAGCCCCAAAACATAATGTCATGATGCCATTGCAGATATAAATATCTGTGTGTAAAACACTGGTGAGAAATGTACCAAATGTACAACGGTGTGAAGAAAAAACATACAAGGATGTTTACATACAGAATCTTTCTGGGCTTCCTCCTGTGCCCATTGATGGTACACACACTGTAGCAGTTTTAAATGCACCGTGAGACACTGGATCTTTGCCATGAGTGCAGTTACATCAAGCGATTGACTGGGACAGGCACAGAGACCATGCACAAACACATTTGCGTTGTTATGCGATCGTTATGACATACTCAAGGAGGGTTAACAACAGTCTGATATTATATCAATGACATAACAAGGCTATAATTTGCTTTATTTCAGTTAATAATAAGGGCAGACCATACATTATATTTGGAATAATGCATTAGGTGGTGGGTAGAATGAGAATTTCACATATTTCTGATATGTGGCATGCTACATAAACCCTGACAGTGAAGCTTGAGGGGTTTATTTAAGCATCCCATACTGAGGGTGTGTCTAAAATTTGAGTTTTACACACCACCCCATGCCTCGTTTTATATAATTGCTTGGAAGCTTTTTATTTGTCTCAGCAAGTGTCACTCAAATAGGTAACCAGTACAGCATGAGACACTCAGTGATTTGTAGCTTCGCTTTGACAAAGTTGTATGTTCTCCATTATAACCAGCTGGTTATAATGGGGAATTATAACTGGTTTTGTCAATAGGAAAAAACACACTCCAGGTATGGTATTAGTACCTACAGTAGTACCAACTACATTATACATAGGCTACTGATGCACACCATATTTCACATATATTTTGGATTTGTAGGATGTAAGTCACTGATGCAGAACCCCTCTCCAAATTCCTCCTATTTGATAAAACAATTTGCAGTACTACTACTATTACTACCTACAGTAGTAGTGCAATGCACATCTAGGCTACTGGTATACTGCATAATATGCCTCCCACATATAGAATCTGTGTCACACAGGTCACTGTCAATAATACAGAACAAAATTAAAATGGCTTGTGTCTTATAAAGCAAGTTGTAGTACTAATGAATACCTTTACAAGTTAGTAAACAAAAATAAAAAAGTAATTATTTTAAAGAGTTGGAATATATTTTCATATCTATTTTTCCACAAAAAAATAAAGTTGATGGTTACAGGTGCCCAGTACCAGCTAAGTGAAGCATTATTGAACCTCACTATAGACTATGTCTCAGACAGCAGATTCCAGTAAGAAAATCAAGTACAAATGGTACTAAAGGCACCAAAGAAGGTCTATATTAAATAATTATGTGGCCAGAAGAAGGCTGACAATCTTCCCCTGTCAATGAAAAGGAAGTGGCTTGGGGATGGGGTCTAAAACACATCTGTCAATTGTAGTAAGAAAAAAATGTACCGATCTGGGGACCAGACTCAAACCCCTTACTCTCTACTGCTTGGTAGACTGCATCTCTACTACGTTACTAAGCTTCCTAGACAAGAGATGCATGCTATGGGAAAGGCATCCAGAAGTGAGTGCAGACCTTCCCACACAGCTTCTGTGGATGTTCCTGATTAACAGTCTGTCTGTCTGAAGTCATGTTTCCTAAGTTGTATTTAAACATCAAAGTCTGAGCTGTAACTTTTCAAGTTATCAGCAATATAACACTTCAAACCTTGCTGTAAGTCTATCGCTAACATAAGCAACATTTAAATTTCTCTCATACTACATAAATTTGTAGTAAGAAAGAAAACAATTTTTCATTCTTGAGATTGAACCCAGGCCCCCTACTCTATACTGCATGGTAGCTTGTAGATCTACTGCTGTACTAAGCTTCCTAGACAGAAGATGTGTACTGAGACAAAGGGCACACAGCACTGAGTGTGGACCCCTATAGAGCTGTAGTGGATGTTCATAATTAACAGTCTGTCTATTGCAATTTTTCCCAAATTGCATTTAAATTTGAAATCTGAGCTGGAACCTTTCAAATTATCAACAATATAGAACATCAGACCTTGCTGAAAGTCTATCACTATCATCAGCAATGACATATAACAATTTCTCTCAGACTACATAAATTGTAGTGAAAAAAAAAAAATTCTACTCTGGGGATTAAACCAAGACCCACTAACCTCAATTGCTTGGTAGCCTGTAGCTCTACTACTGTACTAAGCTTGCTATAAAAGAAAACATGGTAATGTTAAATGCACACTGAAAATAGAAAATAGAGTTAAAGTGACGTTAACCTTTGCTTCTTATGAAATATCTAAAATACAACAAGAAAAGTTAGTGCTTATTTCTTTAGATATTTCCTGAAGAAGACCCAAGGTCGAAACCTCGATTTAAACTCTATTTCTGCAATATCAGCATGCATTTAATATTACCATTTTGTTTTGTTTTCAGACCACATGCTGACACAGTGCCTTGTTTTTGGTCCTATACAGGAGTTGCATGCTGTGGTAAAGGACATCCAGCAGTGAATGCAGACCCCACACTCAGCTGCACTGGATGTTTTAAATTAACAGACTGTCTATTTGAAGTAGTATTTCACACGTTACATATACACCTCAAAGTCTGAGTGGGAATTGTTCAAGTTATCAGCAATACAGAACTTCAAACCTTGCTAAAACATTATCACTAACATCAGCAATGACATGTTAACATGTCTCTTATACTACATAAATTGTAGTTAAAAAACATGTTCAGCACTAGGGACTGAACCTGGGCACTCAACCCACTACTGCTTGGAAGCCTGTAGCACTACTGCTGTACTATGGTTCCTTTGACAGGAGATGCATGCTGTGGTAAAGAATATCTGGCAGTGAGTGCAGACTCTCCCCTACACAGCTGCAGTGGATTTCCATAATGAACAGTCTGTCAATTTGTAGTAATGTTTTTCAAGTTGCACTCATAGGTTTCATAGGTAGTTTCAAGCGTATATGGACTTGCGTCCATGGTGCTCGCTGATAGAATTTACTTAAAAAAGTATTTTTCCCCATCCCCATATACTTGATCCACTTTTAACTTAAATGATTCCATACTGGGACTATCCACTACCTCAGTTGGAAGGTGATTCCATGTTGTAACTACCCTATGGCCAAACCAATTTTTCCTATGTAGAACATTCCATTTTCCCAAAAACAATTGTTTGGAATGTTTTCTCTTGCTGTTATCCCTTAAGACAAAACCCAGTTCTTCCCTAAGTGTAGGGTCACCCATTGTTTGTAAAGCATGCACATATTGCTCTAAATCTTTATATTGAGCTGATACAGATTGAGTGATCTTAGTCCCTCATTTCAGTTATACAATAGATCTAGTGGCTCTATGCTGCACTTTCTCAACCCTTTGGATATCTTCCTTTATATGAGGGGTACCACACCTGTGCACAATATTCCAGGTGGGGTCTAACCAATGCAACATATAATGGGAGTATCACCTCCTTTTTCTGACTGGATATGTGCATGAGAATGCAGTTCAAATTCTGATTTGCTTTCTTGACTTGATCTCTACAGTGGGATCTAAATTTCAAATCAGGGCTGATTTTTTTCCCTAGATCTTTTTCTTGATTAGTTACTAATAAGTTTTCATTTCCCAGGTTGTACTTATGTTGTTTGTTATGTGCACCCAGGTGCATGACTTTACACTTGCTAGTATTCAGGGCTAGTTTGCTGTGATTAGTTCAATTTGATATGCTATCCAGGGCTTGTTGAAGGGCAATTGTGTCCTCAGAGCTATTAATCACTGTTTCTGTATGGCAATCATCAGCAAATTTCAGCAACCATATGTTGGGTATATCTATTTTAAGTGACATGATATAAATATTGAAAGACAGAGGCCCAAAACAGACCCTTGGCACCCACTTGTAACTCCAACCCAATCGAGAACTCCTCATTTACTGTTACTCTCTGCTTCCCTCAAGCCAGTTAGTAATCCAATTTAGAATATTAGCCTTCAACCTGAGAACCCCAATGGTTTAATTAATTCAGAATGTGGAGTTTATCAAGGCCTTATAAGTCCGAGAATATGAGGTTGGCAGAGTTTCCTATTCAGTTCCCTACTAACATTTTCATAGAATGTCAAACTCAAACTGTAAAGTCTTGGCTGGCACTTTTCAAGTTATCAGGAATAAAGACTTTTAAACCTTGCTTAAACTCTATCACTGACATAAGCATGATATCTAACAATTCCTCTCATACTACATAAAATGTAGCGAGAAAGAAAAAAATGTTCCCCAATGGGGATAAAACCTAGGCTTGTGTAGGTCTGAATCCCTATGCCAAGACTTACATGTCTTATCACTGACATCACCAATGACATCATGCAGCTGAATTACTCACACTGAATGTGCCTTTCAAACTGACTAAATGCAAAAAAGACTACCTGTGACCACAATAGGTGCTTACAGCTAAGCTGTTGTCATCTAAAAATTAAGAGCTGCAAAAGTTCACTTACCTTTCTGTTGTAGAACTACTAGTGGAACAGCTGCAGAAGGTGACTACATAATGTGTGTTATCAATCAGCAGCAGTCCAAAACATTAACACCCTTTGGCAGTGATGAAGAATCCTCCCACAACCCCTGAGAAATAAAGCACTGTACAAAGAAAATCTAAACAACGTGCTCAAAGCAGCAACACTATGCAGCTAAGTGAATTAACTCCCATCAGCTCATGTTGTGCTAATTCCTAAACTTTAAAACTATGTCTGTTGGAAAAGTGTTTTTTAACTGTACACTGTATGACCTGTTAGCATTTATCTGTAAACTGATGAACAACTTCACCCAAGGGGCAGTTACAAGACACTGAGATGCAAATGTATTAGGCTACAATTATAATAAAGACATATCATAGAATTACACCTCCATCTTTATTATGACTTTACAGGCTCTTTATTTCACTATAACTGCAGGGATGCTCAAAATGCATTCAAATATCAAGGCAATGGGCTACACCTACACAGTTAATGAATCACTGATGCCACTGAGAAAACTTTGGAACCATAATATTTAGACAGATGTCAACTTGCATCTTATATATTTCCTTTATTTACAGTACCATTTCTCTACTTGTTTTTATTATGAAGGACATTTTTACACAATGTATTTGTCCAGGATAGCCCATCTGATATGCATCACTTTGTGTCTAGTGGGGTCCTGCTGCTATCCATTTCTAAACTGGGTATTCTGGATCAACGGGAGGTTAAGTAACTTGCTCAAGGTCACTAAGTGAGTATTTGCTACACAGCTTCAACAACTAGACACCTCTGTCTAGAGCATTATGCATGAATCTTTTGTGACGTGGCCTTTTCCACTTTGCTGGTTGTCTGTTAGTGAAATTATAATACTTATTATTGCATCATATTCATTTATACTGCAACACATTAATGATGTCACGAAGGGTTATGATGTCATGTGTAGACAAGCAACAAGATCAGGTGAAGGCTAAGTGAGGAAAAATGTTATTAACAATAAAATATGTCATAAATTATGTACTAATTATGTTAGCAGTAACTCACGACAGTCTGTAAACTGTGCTGCAATAGCCCATGAAACTGAAACTGAAGCTACCAGTCAAAATCAAGTGGTTTCAATTGCCCATGGAGTAGGTAAGTAGAGCACAACCAACACCCTGACATGTTACTGTAATACAAAAGGTATATTACCACTCTTTTTTCACTTGAAATAGCATAAAGGTAAGACAACAAAAAAAGTTCCACAGGTCCCACCAATCAGTGTGAAGGATTTTCCCAACCCATTTCATAATATTGTGTTTCAAAGATGTCCCTGGGACATCAAAGGCTCATTAAACAGTATAAGGCAATGACCATGCAAAGCTGAAATGAGCCAATAAGAAAAACAACGACAATTACAAGAGATTCCTAACACCAAAAATGCTTTCCTAAGTATATCTGTAAAATTGCTTTTGAAGGGAATACTAAGTATTTCAGCATCCCCAATCCATACTTACCTTCTGTTCCTGTTCTGTATGTTTTTCTTATCTTGTTTTATGTCCCACTTGCCTCTAAAACATACTCTGTATGTAAGTCCCCTATTGCACCATTATTGTCGGTTACCCCCCAACAGCGTCATTTCGCCAGCGAGGTCCCCCACAGCAACTACAGCACCATGCCACTGTGGGAAACCCACCGGAACCTGGCGCTGTCTGTTGGGGGTCCTGCACCCCCTAATTTGGAGTTGATAATCTTTAAGTGGGGGGGTGTGTGGGGCACAGCCCCCAGTGTGGTGGGTTTGGGGGGCAAAGTCCCCTGAAGAAAACAAGGACAGACACTGCGAACCGGCAGCCGACTGCAGAATGCAGTCGACCTGCTGGTGTCACTGACAGGGCGTTCAACAAAAATTTTGTTGAGCTCCTGTCATGGATCCCATTATTGGTACTCTAGCCAGTGACATTACTGATTGCAATCAGACAGTGGCTCCTGATGCTGATGCTGATATTGCTGTTTGTGTAGGCTGCTACCTGGATGAAGAGCTTCTCAATTAATTTAATTTTCATCAGAATAACAGCAATGTTAGAAGCTGCAGTATCAGAATCCACTGATTAATTTCAGCTGATGATGTCACTGGTTGGAGCATATGTAATGATGCATTGCATTGGAGTTCTGGACTCATATATCAGTCAGCAGCACAACAAGGGTGAAGGACCTGGGAGACAGAAAACAGATGGTAAAAAAACATGAATTGAGAATGATGCAATGCTTCTGTTCCCCTTTAAATTAGTTGTTTCCTGCTCTGTCTCCCAGTCACAAGTGCCGATTGCATTGCTGCCGCATGCTAGCTGACAAAATATGAACTGGAAATACATCAAGTAAGGTCAATCATGCCTCTGACCATCATGGAAATTTCATATTAATAACGTATATGAGGAAAACAGTTATATGACTTAGTGTGTAAGCTGTGATCTGTGTTCTTACTGTATTCTTAAACAATTAACACCTGCGTCCACCAGCCTGCTGGGAACACAACCAAGGTACACTCCTCTCTTTCTTTCTTTCTTTAGCTGCTGCTGAGCACCGCCACCTGATTGGCTCCACTGGACTCTAACACTCATGCTATTGGGCAGTTCTGAGTTTCCGGCCGCATGCCATTGGACCGCAACACCAGCCCAATTGCCTTGAATTTTCCCTGCCTTAAGCAGTGCTGTTCTGCAATCTACTTGCTCTACTTTTTTCTGAACTGCTTTAGCACCATAATTTAAAACTGAATCAAGAAGGGAACTGTGTAGAATCTGTCAAGCTTAGTGTGGGAACTGCATAACACTTCTTTCTTAATCTAATACTGTCAGTTTAATTTTACATCAGAGGGGGAACTGTTTATTTATTTATTTGCTTTTGAAATGTTTGAAATGTTTAACTATGGGATGGGAACTGTGAACCATTGCTAGCCAAGTGATTTTCTTCCTCTGTCCAAGTTTACTCTCTTACTCCTGCTCTCTCACCTCTTCTGCTATTTTGATTATTTCTCTGCTAAGTTTACTCTCTCACTCATGCCCTCACCTCCCCCTCCACTTGTTCCAAAACTCTCTGTCCCTCAACGCTGTTGCCCTCTTGTCTCTCTAATAACTAAACTCCTCTACTGCCATTACTGGCATCATCCCACCTTGCTCCTGTACTTTCTGTCTCCTTGTGCCCCACACCTCACTTCACACATACTCCCTCCCCTATTGTCTCCTTAGTCCAGATTCTGCACACTGATTCAGTGAGGTGCGAATTCCAGCAAATATCCAGTTCTCAACTTCTCCTCTCCCCTCTCTTTCTGCAGCCCAGCGGACACTCCACAGCCCAGTTCAGGCTTGCAGTCCTGGCCAGAAGCAAAGCCAGCTGCCTGCGTGCACCGGCCCGCTGGGAACATGACCAGGTATGCTTCTCTCCTTCTTTAGCGGTGGCTGAGTGCCGCTGCAATTGGCTTCATTGGACTCTAAGCCTCCTGCTCTTTGGCAGTTCTGGGTTGCTGGCCACACACCATTGGACCATGACACCAGCCCGGCTGCCTTGAATTTTTCCTGCCGTAAGCAGTGCTGTTCTACAATCTCTTGCTCTTTTTTCCTCCCAGCCTCCCCAACCCCTACCACTATTAAATTTGCTTCCTCCCACTCTTCCAAGGCCTCTCACCTTCCCTCACTTGATTCGGCGCATCACTCAGCTTGGACCTCCCTTGTGGAACATCGTAAGAGTTCACCCTGCCCCTGCCTTTCAGTGTTCTTACTGTTAATAGCTGCACATTACTAGGATAAATCCCCAACTGTACTCAACCGAGCACCCTCTCTGATACGTGATCACCACCCTACAATCCACTAATCAGGCACCCACTAGCCTCTCTCTCCCTTAAAAATGCCTACAACACCTGGCTCCCTGCCATTTAGTATCTTAATGCTTGCACTACCTCTACTTACCGGGCAACCTCAAGGTGATCCTCTTATCACCTGCCCTCACTATTGATGAAAACAACAATCTCAATCCATACTACACCATAACCTCGATGATTGGCTCTAGCTTACCAGGCCTTAACAAGCATGATGACACAGCCAGATATACCTGAGCCCTGCCACTGCACCACCAGCAGTGGCTACCTCCACCAATGCTGCCTCTTAGATTTGTGGCTCATGTGGGCAAGCACCCAGTAAGGGGCATTTCAATAAGACTGCACAAAATCAGCTGCAAATATTTTTAAAGCTACCTGTTTAGGCTTGCCCTGCTACTACTGATCCTCCCTGGCAACATTCACCTCAACTCTGGCCCCCCACAAAAAGCAGGTGCGTGCCTCAAGAAAGCAGGCATGCTAACCTTTGCATCTCTTAACATCTGCAGCCTGGTAGCAAAGCTAGATAATCTACAGGCTTGGGTTGCCCTCCATAACCCTGATGTGCTGTCAGTAATAGAAACGTGACTTTCTCCTAAAATTCCTGATAGACCATCAACCTCCCTGGCTATAGGATCTATAGGCAGGATTGATTAACCAAATGAGGAGGGGGGTACGACCATCTCAGGGGCAACATACAGGATTAGCCCTGAAGCTATCCAGCCTAGGGCCTAATACTCAGGCCCCAGCCATTTAGGGCCTCCTTGGTGCCCATAACAAAACCATTACCCTGCTATTCACTTACATCCTTCCCTGGCACTCAGTCCAAGGTCTTCAAGCAGTCATGGACTGCCTTGGAATATAAGCTTTAGCACAAGTCATACTCCTTGGTAGGCTTCAATATCAACAGCTTGCCTCCCTTGCAGACTAGGAGGCCTTTGGCTGCTCACCCCTCTGTCCACTCACTGCACTCAGGACTCTGTCCCCTTTAGCGCTTAGCAACAGTGTCCTAAGGCTGGCTACTTTTACCTGGTTCTGCATCTGGTGTGATGTTAGCTGCCCATCTACACCTTGTTTATGTTGATATGTTGTTATGTTGATATAAGCCTGCTTACACCCTGTATAAGCTCTGTCATGTATTATTGTCCTGCCATTTGTTGTTTGTTTTGTTATTTACTAGACGTGGAACCTATATAAAGAGCTTTTAGCTCAAAGGTACTAATCCGAGATTGCAATAAATAAATAAATAAAAACACTGTACCTGTGGTGTAAAAAGCTCTTTAATATACACACTGTAGTTATAAAGAAAAAACGAAGCTAAATAGAGACCACTGATGAAATACAGCCTGGAATGTATCTAAAAACTGTGGCCAGGATACTCAAAGGAGATACACCTGGCGCAACTGAGTTGTGCTGGCGCATCCCCAAAAGTGCACCCCAGGGCCATATTCAAACCCTGGAGATGCACTGTTCAACTCCATATGCACCAAGGCACTTCTAAAATGTATGCAGTGCATCTACAGGGGGTGTGTCCATGCATATGTGCACATCATGATATTCAGCCTAGGTGTGCGGCACATCTGCTGGCACATCTCGAAGATGTGCCGCATACATGGGCGCAAAGTTACGCCTGTAAGAATGAGGCCTAACTGGTAGCCACCCACCCACAGGCTGGCAGCTATATTGCATGGCACAACACAGCAGCTGCCAGCGCCTGGTCGGACACAGAACATCCGCATCTGATGACTAGTAGCCCCACCCCATCCCTGAGTCCCGATTCCATAACTGAAATAATTAAATCCACCCCTGGTAGTCCAGTGTTACCCCCACCCCCATCCCTGAGACTGATCCCTGTGAATGAAATAATAAAATCACCCCTGGTAGTCCAGTATTATCCCCAACCCCATCCCCAGTCTGATCCTTGTGAATGAAATAATAAAATCCATCCTGGTAGTCCAGTGTTGCCCCCACCCCCATCCCTGAGTCCGATCCATGTGAATGAAATAATAAAATCACCCATGGTAGTCCAGTGTTACCCCCACCCTGATCCCAGAGTCTGATCCCGTGAATGAAATAATAAAATCACCCTGGTAGTCCAGTGTTACCCCCCACCCCCACCCTTACCCCCATCCCGAGTCTGATCCTCATGAATGATGAAAAAAACCCTAGTGGTCTAGGGGTACCCCTCCACCCACACAGGACCCTCATCGCACCCCACCCCACTCCCCCATCCCATAAGTGGTCATACTTCGGAGGGCAGCAAAACACACATGCACACCTCCATGGCTGCCCGCCGAATGACAGCTTACAGCTTCACCTGCAAGCTCATTGGTCGACACTGTTGACCAATGGGCTCACAGTGTGTACTGTACATTTTCATTCACAAAGTACAACATTTTGAATGGAAGTGTACAGTACACACTGCAAGCCCATTGGTCAACAGTATTGACCAATGAGCTTGCAGATAATACTCTAAGCTGTCATTCAGCAAGCAGCCATGGAGGTATGTGGGTGGGTTTTGCTGCCCGCTGATGTACAACCCCTGCTGGGATGGGGGAAGCGAGGTGACATAAGGGTCCTGTGTGAGTGGGGGGAACCACTAGACCACCAGTGTTTCTTCTTTCGTCATTCACAGGGATTGGAATCGGGATGGGGGTTGGGGGTAACACGGGACTTCCATGGGTGGTTTTCATATGTCATTTATGGGTATTGGAACTCAGGGATGGGAAGGGGTACCACTAGACTACCAGAGTTGTTTTATTTGTACATTTATGGGGATTGGGTCTTGGGGAAGGCAGGGGGCCATTAGACTGCCTGGAATCAGTGCAGCATGCATGGGCAGGTTGCCCGGCGCATTTTGCTAGGCCAGCCCTAAACAACTCATGCAAACAGGGCCATAATGAGCATATTTTCCATTTGTGCCTTGCATCATAATGGAGCCATTTGCATGTTTGGGACTGGAGAATATCTGGAAATTGTGGCTTGCGCGCATCTCCAGATCATGGCGCGTCTTAGTGCAGGTGTTCCTGACCTATCTGGGGGCTATCTTTGGCTCATCATAGTTCGCTGCACACATTTTATGGTATATTCAGCCGAGAAGTGCCATTGCACATCTTATTTGTATATATCTCTTTTGTGCTCTGGCGCAACTCAGCTGTGCAGAGGAACCACTTGCTCTATAGCTGGGTGCAATTTTGAATATCAGGCCCTATGTGTGTTCATAGTTGCCACTGTGATTTTAGTGGCTCTTTAAAAAATCATTACATTGCCATACCATATCATGCATGCTGCACACATTGTACAAATGACCTTTATTATGCTTTTCTTATCCACTTAAACTGATATCCACTTAAACTGATTGTCCGTGCTCCTCCCATCTGTAACTTTTTGCCTCATTTGCATGACAGTGGAGTTACAATGCAGCTGTAAACTCTATGATAATGCTTGTGAAGAATGATCATAGATACATGAAATTTGTCAGCAGATAAGGACTTCCTGGCTCATCTAGTCTGTCCATTTTTTTACCTTTAGCTTATGCTGTAGGCTACAGATGATTTGCGGCTTTTCTACTCTTCCCTTTTTCTAGGGTTTCCTTCTGTGTGTCCCATGCATTTATGAATTCCTCCACCATTTTTGCCCCTACCACTCCTGTGGGGAGGTTGTTCCTAGCATCCACCACCCTTTCTGTAAAGAAATACTTCCTCACATTACCCCCTGATTCTTCCTCTCTCTGGCTTCTTCTCATGCCCCTTAGTTCTTGTCCATCTTCTTTTCTGAAAGATGCTAACCTCCTGTACTTTATTGATCCCTTTAAGGTATTTGTATATTTCTATCATGTCCCCCCTTTATCTTTTCATCTCTAGAGAATACATATTGAGGTCTTTCAGCCTCTACTCATATGACTTCTGGTGCAGCCCCTGTACAATTTTTGTAGCCCTTCTTTGGACTGCCTCCACTCTGTCTATATCCTTCCTGAGATGTGGCTTTCAAACTGGACACTGTACTCAGATGAGGTCTCATTAATGATCTGTCTAGTGGCACCACCACCTCATTTTTCCTGCTTGTGATGCCTCTCTCTATGCACTCCAACACCCCTGGCCCTTCTAACTGCCCTTCTAACACTGTCTGGCCACCTTTAGGTCATCAGATATAATTATTCCTAGATCTCTATTCTGTTTGATAGCTGACAGTACCCCCATTGAGTAGGTTCCCATGACCTAAGTGCATAATTTTGTGCTACTTTGTGTTGAATCTCAACTGTCATACATTTGACCTATTCTCCAGCTTGTCCATGTCCCTTCTCATTCTTTCCACCTCCCAGGTGTGTCTATCTTATTGCAGATATTTGTGTCATCCACAAAGAGGCACACCTTACCCTCCAGCCCCTCTGCAGTATTGCTCATGAAGACATTAAAGAGGACTGGACATAGCACTGATCTCTGAGGCACCCCACTGGTCACTTCCCTTTCTATGGACTGAACTCCATTCACTACCACCCTTTGTATCCTACCATTCAGCCAATTTCTAATCCAGTTAACCACCCCAGATCTGACTCCCAGGCTGCTCAATTTGTTTATTAGCCTTTTATCCAGGACAGCAATGAAGGCCTTGTTAAAATCCAGGTAGGCCACATTTATCACCCCTCCCTGATCAATCTCCCTTGTCACCCAGTTGAAGAAATCTATCAGGTTTGTTTGGCAAGACCTGCCTGCCATGAAACCATGCTGTCTCGGATCCTGCTGTCTGATGGATTCAAGGTATGCCACAATCCTTTCCTTGTGTAATGATTCCATCTATTTTCTACCACTGAGAGGTAAGGTTGACTGTCAAAGTTACCAGTGTTATACTTGTTCCGCTCTATGGAGAGGGACAACATTCACCTCTTTTCCAGTCTGCCGGAACCCCACTCATTTCTAATGATTTGTTGAACAAGGCTGTCACTGCTTGCTCTTTCTTAGTTCCATTAGAATTCTGGGATGTATTCCATCCGGCCCCATTGCTTTATCTATTTTCAGTTTTTCTAATTAATTTAGGACTCCTCTACTATGAACGGACTGATATCTGCACTCCTCCCCTTGGTACTCCTTACACCTAGCTGTGGTTCCTTCCCATTCCCTTCTACCATGAACACTGAACAAAAATATTTGTTCAGGATTTCTGCTTTTTTCTGGTCCCCTTCTGCTAACCCCCAAGCTTCCATTTTTAGTCTCACAATCCCACCCCTGTTTTTTTCTTCTCTCTAATGTATCTAAAAAAGGTCTTGTCTCCTTTTTTAATAGCCTTGGCTATTCTTTCCTCTGTCTGTGGCTTGGGGTTTCTGTCTGCTTTTCCTACCTCCTTTAGCTTTTCCAGATACATTCCTCTGTCTTCCTCCCTCTGTATTTCTTTGTATTTTCTGAATGCTGTCTTTTTTTCCCTCACCCTCTCTGTCTCCTCCTGTGAGAACCAGAGTGGCTTTTGTTTCTTCTTTGTTGTACTTATTTGCCTAACGCCAATGAGTAGGAGTGGCCATCTTGACAGTAGTTAAAATATTAAAAGAGTTACTGTACTGCCTCCTCAGGGGAAATTTAGAAAAATACTTCTGGTCCCATCTTCAAAGGTTCTTGTCTCCTCTTTGCCACCTATTACAAAACTCTTATTAATAAAATATTATATGCAAAAAAAAAAAAAACTCTTTGCAAACTAGGGTCCAGTATTTAAAATACAGTATATCAGAGTTGGGATTTCAATGGTGCCTTCCTTTTCCCATGTATCTTTATTGATTTTTCTTAAGAGAAAAACAAAATATGTAAAAACATTGAGAACTTGGAACTTAACTTATACAATGGCTCAAAACCTGCATACACACAATTCATGAATTTGCTTTGTCTTATACATTTCTAAAATTAAGCCATAATATCTTAGAAAGGCCATAACAAAAAGTGTTTTATATCATTACTAAGGGAATCTATTTAGCATCTATTTCACATCTTTAAAGTATGTAGGTAGATAAGATTTTATTATTCATTAAGATAAATTACAGTCTTTTAAATTTCACAATTTTTAAAAACAAACACACATATATAGTTTATGACAATGGGAGATAAGACATCATAAATATTGCTAATATAGCAAATGAAGTCATGTTACAATTTATACTACCACTGTATTTTTCACTCCAACTTTAAAATATCTAAAATACCCCAATCTAATTAATAGTCCCTTATTATTTTCAATAAATAGATATTCTATCATGGATATCCTTTCAGACTTCTGTCCTCCAATAATCTGTCAATCCATTTAATTCTTTTTTATATACAATGGACAGATTCATACCACATGTATTAATAATAATAATAATAATTTTATTTATAAAGTGCCTTTCAACGTACTCAAGGTGCTGAACACATTAAAACCACAACATCAAATATAAATCAGTAAAACATTTAAATAAAATAATATCATACTGACATCAAATATTAAAACCAATTAATAAAATATAAAATAAGATCTCAGCACAATAAAATTAACTTAACCATCCAAGAAGGCCATTTGCCACAGATGAGTCTTCAAATTCTTCTTGAATGCTCCACAGAGGTGCACTCCCATAACCGGCGTGGTAGAGAAGTTAAAGAGTGGGTGCAGCATAAGAAAAATGCTCTGCTGCCATAAGATTTAAACTCACCTTGAATTTAATAATCCTCATCAGCCGAAATGGAGCGATCGGCCGGGTAGTAAGGTATTAAGTCCTCATTGTGATTATGACCACAAATGCAACAGCCCGGATATTCGTTATTGGGATTCTTGTTGTATCTGTTTTCCAAAACACTGTTGGGGAACATCCCAAAACAAAAGGTTGTGAGTATAGCTCTGATTTGTGGGTCTGTTATAGTTCTTAAATATCCTTCTGAAGGAAAGTCTTTGATAACAGGAGATAGAATAGGAGGACATTGTAGTTATTTAATTGAACCATAGAAACCTGTTTATATCTGTGAGTCTTACCTTTAATATAGAACTAGAAAAGGGAGCTATAATTATCTTCTGTGTAGCCCAATACCAAAGATAGCCCTTACCCATGGTATAAAGTGAATGCCTAACAAATTCCAGCCATGGCATTTTACTCCTTCCATTCAGATAAATATTCATTTTCTCATCTAGACATGCTTTAACTACTCCATTTGCATTTTGGATATGCAGTTGATAATTTAACAACTTCCAAGTAGCTATACTCTAAACTGAGAGTTGTCCTAACTTGTATCTAAGGATAAGACTCAGAAGTTGGAGTTTAAGGAACTGTTTACAAAATTGACCTAATGGTGTTTCCAATTTTCCCAGACTTCATGACTCCATACTTCTGTGGCAGAATCTCTAACATTTATGACTTTAATGCAGTTTCCACAGTATTACTCCATACATATTATTAAATCTTAAAATTTCCCACAAGATTGCATAATTTTTTTATGTACATTTAAAATTTGCTGTTTTTATTAAAAAATGAAATAAATTATTGAAAGTGAGGCCAAGGTAAATATATCTCTTTGATCCAATATTCAGATGAGATGCATGGTGTATCCCTGGATGTGGTACTTCTCTGACTGCATGGGCATCAGGGGCATGGCCTTATTCAAGGTCACCAATGTGCTGCATGCCCCTGAATGCATCACCACACACATTATTGTGATACACCTTATGCAAATGAGAGGTCTGCCATGCACAAGCTGTGCATCACAAATAATATCATCCACATAGGCAAGGGCTGGGCATGCCATTTTTCCAATTTGGGAGTAACTATATTGGTGATTATCCAGGATGTTTAATAAATCATTAATATAGACATTTACTAAGACAGTGGCCAGTACACAACCCTACTTATCACCTGCATTAATGTCAATTATATTAGTAAGGTCTTATTTTTTATCATAATGAATTTGACACCAGTTGTCTAGATAAAGGTCACTGCTGTCATTAATCAATAGGTACCTTTAAGGTTAATGTCTTCACTAAAATGATGTATCAGTTTCTTTTCTCACCATGTCTTGTAAAATGTCTAACCATTTATGTTTATCAAAAGGTAAGATTTGCTGCACATTTTAGTGTGACAGTATCAGTGGCTCAGCAGGTTGCACACTCGTCTCTGAGGCCAGAAGATCAGAAAGTTGTGGGCTATGGGTTTTATCCCCATTCCAGGAACTTGGTTAAATCCAAATACTGACATTGTAGTGCAGCATAGGCGGTACTCCTGAGGTGCCGTTCAGATGATGTTAACCGAGGACCCATCTGCCTGCTCTGGTGGTTATTCAGATGGATGTTAAAGATCCCATGGCTATTCTCCAAAAGAATTGGGAATTTTATTAGAAATCAAAAACATGACAGACACACAAAGAAAAAGACATTTAATTTACAAAAAAGTTATTCATTTCATAACAGTAATTTACATATATGTTTTCGAATAACATAAAATGAAAAATCCATAACTTAGAAATAAAAAGCATAGTAACACAAAAACTCTAGAAAAGGTAAAAATAAATACACAACATAAGATCTTGAAAAAATTTAAACAAATCAAAAAGGAAGACAAAAATATTTATATACAGGCACATCTCGAAGTATTCCTGCAAGATAATTCTGAACAATAATAATATTGTCGACTATGTGTTCCCTCTTTTTTCCAACCTGAAATCCATGTTGAAATATGAAAAAGAAGAAAAAAACTATACATCAAAAATGTTAACCTGCAGGTAGAATAATAATTAAAACTAACCTAATATCAAATCCCAAAGTCTGTAACCAATAGTTCAGTCAACCCAAGAAATTCTACTCCAAAAAGCATCAGCCCTAACTTTTGTAATCTTTTTTTTTTTTTTTTTTTTTGCTTTTGCTCCTCTGCTCCTCCTGGCCAGCACCTCCTTTGGGCACCCAAGGTCCTATCTCGTCTGTCCGCCATCTCCACCACCTACCCTTACTCTCAGATTGCAACCCTTGGAGGTAGCCTCCAGCATTACCCTTCGCTGGTGGGTCCCCTCCTAGAGGGGAAGGCACCAGTGGGGTTGTCCAGTGCACTGCGCATTGGCTCCAGGTGTTGCTGAGATGGAGATCGTGAAGCCGTGATGGCAGCGTAGGGGCCGGAGAGCCATCATCTGGCTAGCTAGGAGTCATTTTTCCTCAGTTTTGTCCCCTTGGAGAGTGACGACCTGACATCAAGGCGAATGCCGATGTCCGCCACTCCCCCGGAAATTAGAGCCTTGACGCCTGCTATGCTCTTCCGGCCTCACCAGGGGCCAGCAGGTGCCCAGCTCGCATCCCTACCCTCCCCTGAGAAGATGAGCTGCCTATGGATGCTCCAACCTTCTTCCAGCCAGCTCTCTGATGGCTCGAGTCCATTCCCAAACCTGGGTCACCAAGGCCACAAGTGGAGATCCAACCCTGCACCGATGAGCCGGCCTGAACATTGTATCTTTTATAATCTTGTGCCTTTACCTGTTCGAGTGCAGTTTCTATAGTTCCAGCAAATGTGATGGAAATATATTCAGTTGTTGTGTCAGAAATTTGCATCTTGCTTGCCATAGATAGAATTTGAGGCAAGCAAAGAGAACATTTAGCATGCTAGGGTAATAAAATTTGGGATATCTTGTATAGTCCCCAATATAAGTGTCTCATATGTAAGTGTTATATATATATATATATATATATATATATATATGTATATATATATGCCCATTGCCATCCAGGTGCCAGATATGATAACAATGCTTGTGTGATGGGACACTCCAAAAAGAAATGAGATTGGGTTTCCTCAGTTTGAAAACACTCAGTCTGAGGGCAATATCTGTCCTCAATAGATTTATGCTTCAGGTTGCCCCAACTCCTAACCTGCCATGGTTACTAAGCCAGAGAACATCCCAGGTTTTAACTGGAAGTCTTTTATTATTTAACACAGTTAGAACAAACAAATGTTGAGATGGTAAACATTTAGGAATTTTATTTGAACCAAACCTTGAGTATTCATAATGTGGATATACAACTGTTTCCTAGAAAAGGTGACCAGAACTTGTTTAAATTTTCCTACGGAATCTGCATATTCTAGAATACTGATGTTTTCAGGATTTTCGAGGAACATCTTCCTAGTTACTATAATAATCTTTCAACTAGATACATGTCCATTGTTGCTAGGGTTGTAGTTCAGTGCCCCACCCAAATATAAATGTAGATTTACAAAAAAAAAAAAAAGAATGAAAAAAAAAAACAAGGGGATTTATCAGTCCCAATCCACCTAATTTCTGTGGTAAATAAGTGTAATCTCTTTTTATGGGGTTCAGTTGACAGCCATACAACATTTAAAAGAAACAACTAAACAATCTCGTTTCAAAACATACTAGAAGGGGGTAAATAAAACTTAAATATATGAATATGGGAAGCAAAAACATTTTGATTGTCAAAACTCTCTTTTTTTTTAAATCTCCAGTTCTTCCAAATTTGAACTTTAGACTCACAAATCTTGATTTTATTTTCCCAATTCAGGACTTGCAAGTTACCCTCTCAAACTGAAGACCTAGAACTGGGACAGTGGGTAAATCTAGAGGCATACCCACTATATTAGTTATGGCATCTTGTTCTATAGGAGGTCCTATCTGAAGTACTTACTTTTATGTATTAATTACTCCCTGAAATCTGGGTATATGATGAATTCTTGTTGTAATTCATGGCCAGCTTCATGTGATAAGATAAAACAACATATATCATCAGGGTAAGCTGCCACATTTTGTGCCTCCTGTCCAACTTCAGGTGAGAGACCAACTATTCTCTGGTTATGTACAATATTCCATTAGAGGATCTAAAGCAAATGTATATAAAAGTGGGCTTACTGGGCAACCTTGTCTGACTCATCTTCATTTCAACTGATTCCTAAAATCCTATTGATAAATGGTGTTAATTTTGCCCCAGTATAGAGTGTTTTCAACCATTTCAGCATAGGATTAGGGATCTCATAGACTTCTAAAACCTGAATAAATATTATGAGGAACTTTATCAAAGCCTTTGCCTGGTCGACTGAAAGCAAATATCCTTGTAATTTATTTCACTTTCCATATTCAAAATGTCTCTTAATAAAGCCAGATTAGCAGAGATGTTTCTGTCTGGAATCAAGCAAGTCTGAGCTGGATGAATCAGTGTACTACTAACTTGCTGGAGTCTACTGCATAATAATTTAGACAAAATATTGTAGTCTGTGTTAAGGATTCTAATGGGTCTCCAATTACTGAGAAGTTTCCTGTTCCCCTTTTTGTATAAGAAAATCAAAATAGCTTCCCCAAAATTAGTATTTATACTAGTGGACAGTAATATTTCATTAAAAAGCTGTTTCAAAGATTCAATTAGCTAATCTTAAAATGTTTTGTAAAAAGCCCAGGGCAGCCCATCTGGCCCTGGGGAAGAACCATATTTTAGTGCTTTAATAGCGATCTCTACTTTGTTGTTGTGAATAGGGGCACTTAATGCTAGTCTTTGGTTATCTAATAATGATGGAAGAAGATTAGCTAAAAATTCTTGAAGTGAAGTGGTCGTAGAGTGTTCAGATGCAAAATTTATAGTTAGGTGTTTATTCAACCTGAAGAATCTGCAAATTCAGTGTTTTATAGACCCATCATCAGCTTGTAATTCAGTCATTAAAGTGGCATCTAGCCTTGCTTACAGATCATGAATGGATCAGAGCTAGGTTGTGTCTCAGTCCCATATCTCGGCTTCTAGTGTGGTAGCCCTGTTGTACTGGTATTGAAACATCTTATTTTCTAGTTCTGTAATTTGTAGTTGAAACTGGTGTTGGGTCATGAGATAATGACATATATTTATACAGTTTATTCCTGTGTTCAAGATAACACTTGTATTCAGAATTGCATTTAATTTGTCCTAGAGGAATGACCACATTCTTGATATCTATTTTAGTGTTAGCCACCAGTCCCAAAGACTATTATACATTCACGTAACAGATTGCCAAAGTGTGAAAAGTATTTAAGCTCAGAACAACTTGCTCCTGATCAAGAACAGGAAGTAACCCTGGGAAGGGTACTGTATCAACTTACTTTGCTAAACCAGTAGGAGGAGAGAGAGCTTAATTGGGTGTGTGGCTTAGACACTATAAAAGCAGATGACTCAAATTACAACTTCCTGTTGCTAGCCTTGCTTGTAGAGCAGAAAGCAGCTAACTAAAATAAGCTACATTTTCTTATTAATTTAACACTTATATCTCAGCAGGAGTCAGCATCTGTTGAGATTAAGCAGTCAGATACTTTATTAGAAGTAGAAGGGTCTTATTTAGTAAAAAAAGAAAGAAAAGAAAGAAAGTGAGTGTGTGTTCTGTGCTGGGAAGGGTACTGTATCAACTTACTTTGCTAAACCAGTAGCAATGGCCCAAATTGAGGAAAGGATAGCCAACCCTGTTAAGAAGGGGATAAGACCTTTTATAGGTACATTAGGGAGTGAAGAAAGACCAAAGGAGGGATACTGAAGCTTAATAAAGGGGATGGAATGTGGGTAGAGGGTGACAGTGAAAAAACAGGGATACTAAACGAATATTTCTGCTTAGTATTCACAAAGGAAGAGGAGGGGGAGGAATGGTCAAATGTATGGCAGCTCAGATTCAATGCAAAGAAGTGCAAGGCAATGTACCTGGGAAACAAAAACCCAGGGGAAGAGTACACAATAGGGGTGAGATACTGACAGCAGTAAAAATGGAAAGAGACCGGGGGGTAATTATATCAGATGATCTAAAGGTGGGCAAGCAATGTGAGAAGGCAGTAAGGAAGGCTGGAGGGATACTGGGATGCATAGGGAGATGCATCAATAGTAGAAAACAAGAAGTTGTTATCCCCTTGCACAGACAGTTGGCAAGATCCCATCTTGAGTGCTGTGTGCAGTCTCTGAGACCTCATCTCCACAAAGATATAGACAGAGTGGAAGCTGTCCAGAGGAGGGTAACCAAATGGCGCAGGGTCTGCACCAGAAGACATATGAAGAAAGACTAAAGGAGCTTAATATGTATACCCTTGAGGAAAGAAGGAGAGAGGGACATGATAGAAGCTTTCAAGTACCTCAAGGAAATCAACAAAGTCCAAGAGATTAGCATCTTTCTGAAAAGAGATGTGCAAGAACAAGGGGCATAATTTGAAGATAGTGGGGGACGGCTCAGAGGTAATGTGAGGAAGTATTTTTCACAGAGAGGGTTGTGGATGATGGAACAGCCTCCTGAGGAGGCTGTGGAGTCAAGAACAGTGGAGTAATTCAAGAATGCATGGGACAGACATAAGGCACTAGTGGGGGTAGGAGGAAGTAAGCTGTTGGTTAACTAGGATCTGCAACTTATCTGTTTGGTAGGAAAATGGGCAGACTAGGTGGGCCAAGTGGTCCTTATCTGCCACCAAAGTTTCTAGGTTTCTATGTTTAGTCTCAATCTCTTTGGGGATGAAAAAAACTTCAGAGTTATATTACCTAAGTTAAAGATACACTGAAGTATGACATGGTCAGAGAATTCACATGGTGTGAGAACAAAGTCATGAGGAACCAACTGTCTGGAAGAAAAAAGAAAATCAGTCCTTGTGGTGTATCTGCTTCTAAAATATGTATACCCTGGGTCCCTGTGTAATTTGCGATAAGCATCAGACAAATCTGCCATATTAATAACATTCTGTAAGGAATTAGAATCACACTATACTTTTTTTTGTACAGCTTCCTAGATTTGAAGTCCAGACATTAATTCATATCCGCACCTCATGATGATGTCTGGTTTTATATAAATATGGCCCTTATTTTTCAAATAGGCCAACCCTGGCTGCTTTCATCTGTGAGACATGTATTTATTAATTAAAAAGAAAATGCTGAAATGAACAATCCAGGAGCAAAGCTTGTACTGGAACAATGTCAACAAGTCTATGCAGAGAAAACTGAGTTTAAAAAGAATGCCCAGAGGCTGGCCTACTGGTGCAGGGCAGGGTGCCCACCTGTGAAGCTGGTGAACCAGGTTCAGAAATGAACCCGGTCATTGGTGGGCCGCGGGAGAAGGACTGAGCATCCAATGACTGCCTCCTTCTCCAGGGGAGGGGTAGAGCATTCAGCATAATAAAGACACCTAACGGATGCTGGTGTACTGATTATGTCGATGCCAAGTGGCTTGGGGGTGGGGTGGGTGCTGGACATCATTACACCTCCTCGCCCCTAGCATACCTAGGAAAAATGCTACTGCCAGCTGCCCTAGATGAAGCCCGCCCAGCTTCAATTAGCTTCCAGGTGAGCCCTCTGACCATCCTGTTGTCTACAGCATGGTAGGGGTCTGGTACCACAACCTCACCCTGGGGGTAAGCCAGAGGTATTGGAGGGTCACAGCCAATCTGGGAATATAAGTTGGGGTCTGTGACTGGGCAGAGGTACCGGCAGCTGCGGCAGAAGAAAAAGTATAATAAGTCAAAAAAGAAGAATGCCCAAACCTTCAACTGAATATGCAGAAAGACTAGAAGGAGGGGCCCCACATCCATCCCATCCAGGCCTGTTCTGTAAAAAAGAGAGAACTGAGTCTGGTTTCTTGCAGTAATATAATATCCTGTGATGAGTGCTGAAAATAATACAAAACAGCTAATCTTTTTTTATAATTTTTTATGTTACACACATTAACCAAAGCAATGCTCAGGGTTGCCATTTATGAAAAGGTAGTGAAGTACATAAGTTACCCAAGACTACCACCTTTCTCTGCAGTTTTCTGTGTTTACCTTTTCTTTTTTGATGTAGCTAAGACAGGGGCTGTTCTTCATCCATATCAGAAATCTATTTGGATCTAGAGGAGACATCAGACTCTAAATCTGAGTCTCTTTCTGACTGCTCTGCAGTACCCGATAGGTGTTCTGAAGGGAATAGGGGTGGTTTAGCTTGAGACTTTGCAAGAGCCCTAGTGACTCATCTAGTTTTAGGCAGTTAGTGAAATTTGGAGGGGCATTTTGCAGACTTGGGTGGGTCAGTAAAATACTGGTCCCTTTATTTGTGCCACCACTGTGGACCCCATGTCAGTAGCGAGGGATTCTTTTTAGTCTCGGGACTCAGGTTCTGTGGAGTATCAGCAGCCTGAGGTTCCTGCTGACTAGCATCTGATGAAAGGAGGGGCTGTCATGGCCTGGGTCCTGTTCTATAGGCTGTTGTGGTGGCCCTATCCTGAGCTCTATTTATCAGATTTTCTTGGTTCAGGCCATCAGCCCGGTTCTGCCCTGCCCACGGGCATTGGTGATAGGTGTGACCCATCTCTTCACACAGGTTACATTTATAGACATTGATACATGCCCAAAATCCCCACAAAAGGTACATTTCAGACAGCCACATGAGCTGCTTAAATGAGTATGAATGCCACATTTACAGAAGGCCTTTGTCTGGCCTACATAAAAACAGACCCCTGGATCCTGACCTAAAAAATCTGTTAGGTATAACAGTATGCTGTATTGAGTATTAGTTTTAAACAATTTCACATGAAACTGCCACCTCCAGTCCATATATCCTCAGTGTCTATGATTGGCTCAGGTTGTCCCAGCACAATACATTTCTTCTCTAACCAGAAGAAAATGTCATTAACATTCACGCCTTCATTGCGGAACATGATGGTCAGAATTTTAACAAAGGTTTTTTTAACAGAATGACCATGAAGTTGGACCATAAAGGTGTTGATCTGAGCATACTATATTTAGTCCAAAATCTGTCAAGCCTCGAGTGTTGGCAAAAACTGGTATCATAAACATCTTCCCCCGAAACATGAATCAGGGCATATATCTCAGAAGGTTGGAACAACATGGATTCCTTTAACAGTTTTCAGGCTATGAACACCCTATCTGGAAAATAATGGCGTTATCTCAGAGGTGTTAGTGTGACAAAACCAATTTGGAGGCACTAACAGAACTGCTCTTCACCATGTTTAACAGATGAACATAAAATCTCACATATTTACAGTGTGAGGCTGTATGGTACAGATTCCTTTAAGAGGGAGGTACTACCAGAGGTAGGCACAGATGGGGAGTGACTGGTGGAGGAGGAGGGTATTTAATAGAGGCCGGGGTCAGGGTGGGTGGGCGAAAACAAATTTACTAGTCCAGCTGCTAAGATCGAGACATAGAGAGTACGCTTCTAGGGCCAGATAATTCAAAGGTTTCTGGCTGGGGCCATGGCCCAATGGCAGTGGTCTGGTGTCCCACTATAGCCAATAGCCCTAGCAGGAGAGACAAAAAGAGCCAATCAGGAGGCAGTGCTCAAGCCGTGGCTTTCACAGGAGTGCGATACCTGAGGCATTTTCCAGTGGGCAGGAGGTGTTGTGCGGCTGGCTTGGGTCCTGAACGGGACCGCTAGCCTAAGTCAGGGCTGGGTAGTCGAATGGGGCTGCTGCAAAGAGGGAGAGGAGAGAATCAGTAACTGATAAGGCCTGGGGTTTGCGCTGCACCCTAATCAGTGAGTGGGTATAGGTTCTAGACAGGGACTGAGAAACAAAAGGCTTGGGGAGTGAGTGCAATAGTAGGCATGGGAGACAGCTAGAAGGAGAAATTAGAGAAACAGGTTGGGAGTAGAGTTAGGCATCAGCAGAGATGGAGGGAGAAAGGAAAATCAGAGAGTTTACAGGCAGAGCCAAGAAGCTGGCAGGAATGAGAAGTTTTAGTAGTGTTTTTTCCCCATTAATGGGGAGAGAGACAGAGTGACAGAGAAACTAGGGAGTAGGGGACAGGATAGAGGTTGGGGAGTAGTTCACAGACTTCAAATAGGCAGGAATGAGATTGCTGAACAGGCTAACAGTTCTTTCAAGTTCAAGTTTATTGCAGGAAAACTCCATTGAGCAAGCTCATTCACAAGGAGGTCCTGTGACATAAACACTTAAAGTACAAACATAGATAGGTAATAACAGTATATACATGAAATTCACGTTACATGATACAGGCTGGATATACATACAAGGGTACCACATAGGGTGACCGCAGGTGGTAAACATTAATATGAGACAGGGAAGCGACTTACAGGTTGCATACTGATAAATGAAACATGATGTGTGTGCAATACATATATTGGCAGCTAGAACAAACAACAGACTACAACTGATATGGGGGTAGGAGTGATTTGATTGAGTAGCAGTGGAGCGTAAGCATAGATAAAGCCAGGAGTAGAAGGGAAGGGAAAGCAGTTAATATGACAAAGCAATTATACCTTACCAGTGGATAAATATGGCACACATGGGAAAGGAAGAGACTTAATGACAGTTACAGGTGTCTTTTATTTTGGCTGAACTTAGCGATTTGTAGAAGTTTATTGAAACTGTGCTAGTTAGTTTCAGTACGGTTTGTAATTGGTTCCAAATGGAGGGAAGGGCATATGCACAGCACGTTTACCAAAGGAGGTCCACGTCCTTGGTATGTCAAGCATAATAAAGTCAGATTTTCTTAACGAGTATGCACTATGTGAGATATTAATAAGGGAAGAGAGATAGGCTTGGCAATTTCTGCAGGAGCAGCTTAGAGGCCATAGCCCAGCATGGAGCAGGCATCTAGTAGTAAGGGATGTCCAACCAACAGCTGCATATGAGTCACAGTGGTGCGAACGGGTAAGGGAGTTGGTAATGAACCGTAATGCACGGTGATAAAGGATGTCCAGTTTACTAGATTTGCAGAGTGGTGGAGGAATAGATTACATCACCATAGTCGATTAGGGGAGAAAAGTGGCTTATACAAGCTTGTTTCGAAGTTTCAAGGGGAAAAAGGGGCCTATTTCTGTAGAAGAAACCTAACCTTGCTTTTAACCTTCTAGAGACATCTTCGACGTGGTCATTGAAAGATAATTTATTGTCGATCCAGATACCCAGATATTTAAATTTGGTTACAACTTCCAGAGGCTCGTTTAGCGTGGTGACAATGAAGTCTTGGGCAAGGGTATTGGGGGGCCTGTGACAGCACTGCGGAGAATATCATCACTTTAGTCTTCTTAGCATTGAGCAGAAGCTTTGCCTTTATTAGATTATGCTCAAGTTGTGCAAAGTCCGCTGAAGCACTCCCTTGACTTCAGATAACGATGAGCCAGAAGTATACAACACAGTATCATCTGCAAAAAGCGCAGATTGGATGTAGATATGTTAGCATCTAAGTCATTAATGTACAAAGAAACAAGATAGGGCCTAAGATGGATCCTTGGGGACTCTCTTGCAACTGGCAAGGCAGCAGAAAAAGCCTTCCGCCTTTACTTTTGGAATCTTCCAGTTAGGTAGCTAGAGAACCAGTGGGTGGTATGGTATGTGGCACCCAACTTTGCAAGGCAATTGACTAATAGTTTGTGATCAACAGTATCAAAAGCTTTGCTGAGGTCCAAAAGACTGCACCAGTTACCTTCTTAGCATCTATAGCAGAGATCCAATCATTGGTTACTTTTGCTAGTGCAGTGATTGTGCAATGATTAGCCTGGAAGCCGGATTGAGCTGGGTTAATGAGAGAGAAGGTTTCCAAGTGAGATTTTAACTGAATATGGATCAGTTTTGAGAACTTTAGAAAGGATAGGCAATATGGAGATAGGCCTATAGTTGTTTACATCGCATGGGTCACCAGATTTAAATAAAGGAAGGATATGTGCTGATTTCCAGCAGGACGGCACAGTAGCAGATGTAATGGAAAGATTGAAGATGTGGAGAATGGGGCAGTGAGATGGGCGTAGCCTGACCTTAGGAAAAGGGTTCCAAGCCATCATCCCTGCACTTTTTTGGTGTCTAAGTTAAGAAGAGAATCTTCTACTTCTTTTAAGTTATCTCACAGTTGGAAGGGGCTGGGTGCAGGACTAGATGTGGGGAGGGGTATGCTGGCTCACCGCAGCACCAGCATAAGGTGAAGAGTCAAAAGCTAATCCAGCTGTGGCAAAGTGGGAGTTAAGTTCCTCCAGGATTGGGACTTGTTTTCCACAATCTTGCCACTTGCAACTATCTTTGTTGGGACAGAGGGGCCATGGGCCTTCGTTCTATAGCTTTGATAGTCTTCCATATTTTATGAGGGTTACCTTTAGCTTGTTTGAGAGTAGAAATATAATAGTTAGCTTTAGCAGAGCAAAGTTTTTCACACAGTTATTCCTGGCTGTTCTAAAGGCCTGCCAATCCGAAGATTCTTTGGAATGTCTAGCTTTAGCCCAGAGCTTATCTCGAGCCATAAGGGCTGCCTTGAGATCCAAGGTGAACCAGGGTTGAATTGTTCAGTACCTTACTTTGATGAAAGGGCATGCTTATTTTTATTGTAGTGAGTTTGTCATTAAGGATGTAAGCTGCCTTGTTGACATCTTTGGCTAGGTAGAGATCTTGCCATCTGATCATGCTCAGATCAGATAGGAAGTTTACTGCACTGAATTTTGCGAAAGGATCTTTTGTTATAAAGATAGGTTGCGGCGGGCCTTAATTTGAGATCTTAGGCAAGCAACAATTCCATGATTGCTCATGTCGTTGTGAAACACTGCCAAATGAGATATTTTGTGTGGATGGGTGGTTAGTACCACATCTAGAATGGAACTGTTGGCAGTATTTAGAGTGTTGTTCCTAGTGGGTTCACTGACTAATTGCCCAAGACCTAGCTCGTCACAAAGGGATTTGAGGCCGTGTGATTTAGGTGACAGCCAGTCCATATTTAGATCTCCTAGAAATATTGTTTCAGTTTTTGCATCTCTGAACATGGTTCAAAGATTAAGGACTTCATCACCACCAGGCGGGGTCTATAGCCACCTAGGATAGTGATACATTCCGAGGAGGGAGATGAAAGGCTCAATGAAACTAACTCAAATTCCTTGGCTGAAAGATTTGCAACTAATATTGGTGACAGTACTTAGATTTGCGTAGATAACCACACCCCCGCCTCTAGACTCTCTATCTGCTCTAAATAAATTGTAGCCCTGCAGTGATATTTGTTGATCAGTGTTCGTCTTTTTAACCACGACTCAGTAATTATGATAAGGTCAGGGGTTAACGTGTGCAGCCAGGCTTGCAGCTGTACAAGTTTTTAGGCAGGCTTAAAATGTTGACCATCATCATTTGAGACCTGTGGCCTCAGCAAAATTGATAGGCGAGGTAAGTTGAGGGGGGCCAGGGTTGAACTCCACATTTCCTGAGCAGAGAAGAAGCAGAGTATAACTTTCTTCAAGGAGCTTATAAGAATGGAGACTGCTTTTTATTTCTTGTGACAGCCCATGCTCGTGCTCTGTAAAGAAGTGACACCACTGTAATGACAGTTGATGAATGATCAATGTAAGTGCTTGAATAGACATAGGTGAGGACAGTAGCAAGGTGTAGGCTAACCAGGGGAATAGGCTAAAAGGGGAGAGGAGAATGACATAGTGTCTGCATGGTAGACCGTTATAACATTAGGTATTGATAAGGTACATTGGAGAACTGAATTGCATTGAGGTACTTAGATTGCACTGTATTGCTGAGAACTCTGCACCTTAGGGCAATAAAACACAATAGGAGAGCCATGGTCCCAGATTGAGTGGTCTTGTGATTTGTATTAGTGCAATATTTTCTAGGCAAGTAATTTGCCCACCTAGGTACTCACTTAAAACCTAGATGAGAAAATACAGCAGAAGGGGAACAGGAGAGCAGGAGCAGCTTAGTTAGTGGCGGGCTCAAGAGATATTCACACAGGGCAGTCTTATGGCCACACTCAGATACCAATCATAGGTTGGCAGCAGTCGAAACTAGGCCAATGAAGCAGTAATATGATATAGGAGGCGGATCATGAGTGTATTTAAAGGAGGCCTGGGAGAGGGGTGGTGGGGTGGGAGAAAATATCAGGTCAGAGCAAGAGCTGAGAAGTCAGAATTAAGAAGGAAATGCTGTAACAGGCTATAAAGAAGGTGCCCCAATCAGAACAAAGCAGGCAATGGGCGTACCAATCACAATCCTCCAGGGCAGTGCCGCACCAATCAAGGGTGCCCATGCATGCTGCTCTCTGCAGAGGATTCTATCGGTATCTATCGGTACGACAGCAGCAGCGTAGTAATAATAGGGTGCTCAGCCTATCTGACTTGAGTCTGAAGGGTTTCAGTATTCTACTCAAGCAGACTATCCTACACTGTGCTTTTCCTGACCTAGCAAAGTGTAACTTTCAGCAGGCTACTTAACAGATTAAAATAACAGTAGGCTACTTAGCAGTTAGAAAGAATCCAGTTGCCAGTAAATTAAACCTGCTTTCTGACCTGGTAAAACTGTGATTTTTCAACAGGCTACTTAACAGATTATATTAACAGCAGGCTACTTAGCAGTTAGACAAGATGCAGTTGCTTGTAACTTAAGTCTCTAGGGTGGTCGGTATGGGCAATACTGGACCTTCCAGGGCTATAAGGCCTTCACCTGCATCGAGCCTCATTACTCTGCTGGGCGGTCCAGTACTGCCCAATGCTGTCCACCGTCAGGTATTATTGCTTACATATTTAACCTGGTAAGTCTTTCTATGATATGCAAGGAGCAGATCTCCTTAGTACTGTTACTGTTTCCTTTCTTGCTGTCATGTTCTTGTGTCCCCTCTGAATTGATAAATATTTAATAGGAATTGCAATTAAGTGCATTTGCAATTTCCATCTCACTTAATTTTTCTATTTCATTTACTAGTAATCCTACAATTTTCTTGTTCTTTTTTCCTGTTAACATACAGTATCTGTAGACATTATTACCCTTTGCACTTCCTGCCATTTTTGTTCTAGTCTTCTTTCACCTTTTGTATTAGTTTTACAATCCTTCAATGTTGCTGTGATTTTGCTTGCTTCCATTGTTCCCTGCTTTTTAGTTTTGGACAATTACTGACCCATCTCCATCCTCCCCACCTTAGCAAACTACTCAGAAAGTTATCCACCATCAGCTCCTGGAATACATAGACAAGTATGATCTCTTGTGCAGTCAGCAACCACGGCTTCATAAGAACCATAGTACTGCTACTCGCTTGCTCTGCTGACCAACCACATCCTCATGAACATGGACTATGGAAATGCCACCGTTCCATTTTTGCTGACCTCTCCAAGGCCTTTGACATGGTCAGCCATGCCCTCCTCCTCTCCAAGCTACAGTATGTCTCCTTGGCTGTTTGCAGGAGATATCCAACTGGTTCAGGAGCTACTTCACCAATCACTCCCAATATGTGTGTGTAGGCCCTGCTTGCTCCCCTACCCTGCCTGTCTCAACCGGTGCTCCCCAGGGCTCCATTCTAGGCCCCTTCTATTCTCCTGATTCATAAACTCCTGTCCTTGGACACTCTCGCTGTAACTCACTCCTCTATGCTGATGACCTTGTACTTTTCCTCAGTGATAAATCCCTCACCCGCATTTCCTAAGTTCTCACCCTTAACTATTCAGCTGCCCACAACTAGTTGGCAGCCAACCTCCTTCTGGTTAATGTCAAGAAAACTAAATCTATGCTGTTCGGATCCAAGCCCTTTCTAGCCAAGTCCAACCCCCCTCCTTTCTCAATATTTCTTCCCCGATTGCCAGGTCCTTGAAAATGTTGATACATTCAAATACCTAGGAGTCTTGTCAGTTCCCCTCTCCTTCTTTCAGCACATCAATTCAGTGCTTTGCAGGATACACCAAAAGCTGGGTGCTGCCTACAGATTCAGGCACTACCTCACCCTGAGGCCCGACACGCCATTGTCCAGGGAGCCTACCCCTATACTTGACTACTGCTCCACCATCTATGCTAGGTCATCCACAATCCTCTTTGCCAAACTCTCTACTGCCTACAATAGTGGCTGTCACTTTGCCTTACTGGCCCATTTTTCTACCCACCACTGTGTCCTCTACCAGTCACTCAGATGGTTCCCACTACAAGAGCCGCTTTGACCTCTCTCTTTGCTGCATGGTTGATAATGCCATCCAAACTGTCCAGGAATCACCCTGGCAGCCCTCTTCAAAGTCAAACACTACACCGTTCTCTTTACTCCAATAACATCCCCACTACAAGTTCCAGGGTAGCAACCAACATGGGCAGGAAAGCCCTGTCGGTGGCAGCCCCTCACTGTGAAATAGGCTGCTTGCTGATGCACACTCACTGCTTTTTCAAACCTGCCTCAAAAACTGGCTCCTGGCTGCATCCGTTGCCATTGCTTTACTAGGTAGCCCCCCTCGACCTCTCTAACCTCCTTGAGTCTATCCTAGCATTAGCTTTCCCTGGTGTTAATCCCCAATCCCTCCCTCTTCAATGCCATCCCCTCCTGCCCTCTAATCCTCTGCACTGATGGATACACTTCTCCTGACTAGAGATACCCCCACCTGCACTTATCTTGTTAGTCCATTTACTGTTATTAAATTTGCTTTTTGGTCTGGTATTTGGATACTGACACCTGTCCTGCAGTTCATCTACTTTAATGAATTCTGCTACCCTGTATTTTGATTTCTGTTGTATTTTCCTTTGGCTTATTAATTGCTCTACTGTGATATGTACATTGCTTAAGCTTACTGCTGTGCCTTACTGTATGTGGCCCAAGTCATGCCTGAAAATGGTCCCTAGGATCAGTGCACCTACCTGGTTATCAAAGTCATAAACAAATAAATTGTTATAATCTATCTTTGTTACTCTTAGTTTTTCATGGCCCTTCTGTTTCACCCACACAGACTTCCTACTTTTATTCTATTTTGTCCTTGTTGGAGTATATTTATTTTGCAGCATGTGACATGTTCCCTTAAAGGTAATCCACTACTCTGTCCTTTTGCCATATCTTCCTGCCATGTCCACTCTCTTAATTCTCTTTTACTTCTTTTTAAATCAACCCTATTATAGATAAACTACCTGTGTTTCCCCTCCCCATACACACATACTTTTCAATTACTAGATTTCCATTAATCCAACACTGGAGAACGTTATGGGCTGTCAGCAGGTAGTGTGGCTAAAGCAGCAGGAATACTAACTAATGAACTCAGATTTTTCATGTTCAAACACAAAGTTCTTTATTTTCTTTAATAAAACATGCTGCTCTCAGAATTTTACAGTTTTCCATATTCTCTAAGTTCAACAGCTTTCTCTAACTCAGAGGTCTGCAACCTTTTGAGGACCAGAACCATATGTCCACCTGCCATGACAGGTCTGATCACCAGAGAGTCGATGAGTTTATGTATAGCAACTGTCCTTTATAATGCTTAATTTTACTTAAATTCATCTCAAAATGTTATTTAAATAACATTTATATTAATTAACTGGAACACTACACAAACAGAAACATTGAAAAATTGTAACTTCTCAACAGTGTACAATAGCAATGCATTTACCATCCTATACAAATGTGCAAAAGTTTCAATTAGCAGAGTATGCAAATGTACAAATTACAGTGGCTCCACAGATTGCTTTGCAAGGCTCTAAACCTCTGTTTCACTTTGTAAGCACTAGGCAGACATTAACAAGTTTATCCAAGAACAGCTTCTCCTTCTCCAAACCTCTCTGAGAGAAGAGAAGAGAAGATGGTTTATCTCTGATTCAGTAGCTAGAAAGATAAATGGGTAGTACCTCAACCTTAATTATGTAAATACAGTAAAGCAAACCACAAATATCAACTGTGCCGTATGGTATCCTTGTCATCCATGGGTTCATCAAGCACAAGGCAAACAAAAGTAAGCTGACCAAATACAATAAACACAGAGAAGAATCCATATTCCACAAAATGTTCTTTGCATGGTCCTTCATGGTCTTATATAGACAAAAACAAATCCTATATTAGCACACAATAAAATTCTGCCCTGCTGCTTGAAATATGCAAGTAAGTATGGAGTCATTTTAAAACTGCATCCTTTATAACCTCTTCGTTTGTAAAATATTTATCTTCATGTAAGGGCTGTATCACCCTCCTGTGTCTAAGGATATATAATGGCATCTCATCCAGGAGACCACACATTATGCCATGACTACCATAATGTCGCAACACCAGTCACCTTGCCATCATGGGTCAGGGGTCTCAATACAACCATACACTGGGGCACCATAACATAAGATCACACACAAACTGGATTCTCCATACTGGAGCTGGGATTAAGCATAGTGTTACTTTATTATTTGGCTGTATGATGTAGTACTGTTGTCACAGCATTCCTCTGGCCATTAGTTCTTTAAAGATGGCATAAAAGCACGTGTCACTGCAGTCTTTATCTAATTCTTGACCTCACTTACTATACTGTGCCAAATTTCTAAGGTTTCACATATTTTCCCTCCACATTTTAGTATACATAGCACTACAATTACCACTGTTACTACATGCTGTCTTGTGGTACCCAGCTACTTTGGTGCTGGTTGCCCATGGCTATGTTCATTCCAGGTTTACCCCTGGACTAAAGAGGCTGCAGCTACTTTTACTCTTACGTACAGGGTCTCTCTCAACCCTCTAATACCCTAGCCTTCCTTGTGGAGTCCATGGAGCCCTGCTGCTCCCAAAATCATTGTGTGGTGGAACACTCCTCAGGTAGGGTGAGCATTTCCCTGAGGGAGTAAGCTGTGCCACGCTTGTTTCACTGTGCCCAGTAGGACAGTGAATATAAACAGCGTATCTCATTATGATATCACTACTAAGTGTTTAAAGCGTAACTGGTCTGGCCATGTGTGCCTCCCTTTTGACACAGCACTGATAGCCCTAGTGCCCCAAGAAGTAGACTCCATGTCTGGCCTATTCTTAGGGATTCTTCCAACTCAACCCTTCCCAGGCCCCTCCTACATGAAGATTGTTCATTCAGCTGCCTGCCAGGGGTTTCTACAACAACTACCTAGGACTTCACAAAATTAGCATTTTAATTTAGCAAGGTAAACTTACAGTTGCCCTAGACAAGGCTTATTTCATTTCCCCTCTCTTTATAGCTTGGATTGAACCCTAGTGTTTCATTGACCTCCCCTGAGGGTTGCCCCACTCTCCTTTGTGCTTTCTTGGCAGAGCTGTTCTCACAAATCTCAAGCTGAGTCCTGGGACTTCCATCCCTCCAGCTGCCTCAGTGGTACCTTTCTCTGGAGACCAGGCACAAAGGGATCAGTGCCACCTGACCCCAAAGACCCTGCCACAATCCCTGGGACCACAGGCCCTCAAAGCCAAGTCACAGCCAGAGAGGCTAGACTGCTGCTCTCCCAGGCTCCAAATCCTAAATGGCTAGGCAGTGCCCAAGTGCTTTCCCCTTTATAGACTATTGCAGGAAGGAGAACTAGGCATATTCATGCCTCAGTTTCCCGCTCTTAGCTAAGACAGACCACTCAGGCATGAACATTTAGACATCTTGTCTCTGGGGAACTTCCTGTCCAGAGATCTGCTTTCAGGGTCTGGCTTAACCCTTCAAGTGCTGTTCTGGCAACCTGCCTTCTGCAAGCTGGCTGAGAAGAGAGGCTGATTACATCTACAAAGCAGAGCTCTGGTGAAGCTGGCTAGATGCAAGCCAGGAAGTCAATGCCATGATCTCTAAGCCTAGTTTATCTCCAAGTGCATAAAAGGCTTTCCCCAATATTTGCAGGAATACATAGAACGTCTCACTGTGACATACCCTGGAATTAGACTTCTGATTTCTTGCAAAGACTTTCCTCCCAAGTCACATGGAACATACCTACATCGCTTTTGATGAAGCCAAAGCAACCCAGTCATCTAGAAATGTTATGTTCTCATCTGTATTTCTCTTCATGCCGAATGTACTGTTTTGAATCTGGCTGTTTCATTGGCAGCAGTACCACCTTAAGAATATGGGCAAGGTTTTTAAACACCACTGCTTGACATTATATGACTTTGCATACCTTGAATTGGGCCTACTTCCATCTCTATATTCTGCTATCATGCCCACAAAAGCACTGTTTTGCTTGTGCTCCAGCTTCTACATAGCATTGTGATTTAACTGTGGTTGTCCCCACCCCAGAGCACACATTGGGACAACTGATGTGAGGATAGATCCCAGCTGAGGTATGGGAGAGATCCAGCAAGCTATTGAGAGTGCTATCATGTGTACAGGTACCATGGATGTACTAGATGATCCTAATATTAGGCAAACTTACACAAAATTCAAATTAGGTACATTTGAGTCAAATCTACTGAGGGCCAGGTACTATAAGTCCCTTGACCCAGCCTCCACCTATTGCAATTATGACAATAAATCAGTAGAAGACTTGGCACATGTAATGTTCCAGTGTACCTGGTATAACAAGGCAACAGCTCACTGGCTCTCTCCTATACTAAACTCCTTTTAACTAGAGATCAAAACATGGTCCTAATTATTCTCTTCACTGCAGAAGATGACCACATAATCACCAAAGTGGCACAGTACTTACAGAGTATCCAAGGGGTTAGAAAGAGAATATGTAGGAATTTGAATTTGATGTAAACAATTAAACTGCTGCTGGTTGTCCTTTTGCCTATAATATGTGAAACTTATTGAGCTGTTTAGGGTCATTCCATTAATGAATTTGTTATAATGTTACTGGATTTTCACCTGTAAACTTATTATTGTTTTTCTCATTTTATCATGCTTTTTATCTTATATTGTATCTTATAGATTTCTTTCTTTCTTTTACATTGTTATATTGTAATGATCGTTACATTTAGGATCGAACAATAAAGTTTATTCATTCAAATGAGGTGTGGCTATCCCAATAAAGTATATAGAGTGCTGGCATCTGTTAAGGGACAGAGAAGGATGACAAAAATTGGCTACACAGTCCGGGCCCAAGCTGCTCTACATAAGCCCACGTATGGGATGCCTGATGCCTCTGCATCAACAATGGCACAACGCCACAAGCCTTTGTTGATATCTGGCAACATGTCCTGCATTTCAGATCCTGCCAACATAATCCATCCTTCAGACAACCAGCATGCACGTGTCAGGAGGCATTCAAAGTAGATTCTTGGCATTGCCTTTGCCACTTGATGTGCAGTACCCCAGGCATTAACACCAACTTGGTTGCCAACTTGGTAAGCAGCAATGCTCTCAGTAGATCATTGGGCAGCCCCCGCAGTAAGCTTTGAAAGTTTGTTTGCTCATCTCCTGCTGGTTAATGTCTACAACACAATTGGTAATATTGATCTCCACTTTGAAATATGGGGAACATTGCACTGCTGATGGGCTCCTTATGTAACTGTGCTTGACTGCCTAAACTGTCCTACCATGCTCCATATAGTCAACCTAGACCAAGTGCAAAAGCTAGCATTCAGTGTTCCAAATCCCTTAAATATGGAGCACAGTAGAAGAGATGCTGAATAACATAAACATTGGACCTTTGAGGGGTAAGGAGCTGCGAGCCACACAAACACAGAAAAAGAGCTGCATGCAGCTCTCAGGCCTCACATTACAGACCTGTGCTCTGGCTTGTTCCTTTTACTATTCACATAAGTAACCTCAGGCAAGCAGTATACTAGACCCTTCTGAAGCCATTATGTAAAATGCTAAACTCTTCTTTTTATTATAGCCTGAGGCAAGCTATAGGGTTCAAACCCTTCCTGAACCTGTTCTCTCAAACTCTGAACTTCTTCTCTTGGATAGCCTAAAGCAGGCTATAGTTGCTGACATTTTAGAACTTCTTTAGCCAGATTTAACATTGAAGGTTGCTTTTAAAGGTTCAGCTGTAGCATTCCCTTCCTTAAAAGAATAGCTGCAGGCTCCCTCTATCAGCCTGTCTGGCACTAGGCATCAACACTGTGGACCCAGCTCAGCATCTACTGAGTAGTTTTTTGCAGAACAATTAACACACAGTTCTGCTTCCCTGGTTGACCCTATTTTGTTTCCTTACCAGATCCTTTTATAGAGCTTAATAGGGTCATTATTCCATTTGCATTCAGGAAAAAAAAAAAAGACATTGAGGGCCAGTTTTATTTTTTCCTGGAAATTCAATAGAACTATTTTGTGATACTGGGTGTGGGCCTCCCAGTGTTCCTTACTGCTGGAGGTGGGGACTAGTGACTGCTGACACGGGGATCGGGCCCTGATGTCGGCACCTGAAACAACAGGCTAGGGAGTACATTTAACACACGGGGAGGGCATCCTGATATAGTATTATTGAAAATGAATTGTTAAACTATTTCAGGACACTAGGGTGGGCTCTCAGCGTCCCACACTGCTGGGGTGGGTGGTATAAATGCTGACATGGGGATTGGGCCTCCCGATGTCAGCAGTAGTAAGAGTCGGAATGCATGGCACAGAAGCGGGCCATGTCCAACATGGCTACCGTGCTCCGCCCGTGTGCTGCTTTGTGCATGTGCACTGAAACACAGTGGACATGTTGGGCATGGCTAAGTGTTTATAAAAGTTACTCTATGTGCATGCACAGGTGCATATCTGCATACTTTTAATGCCTAAGTACTGCATTAAAATAGTCCGGAGGCAGGAGGGAGCTCCATCTGTGGAGAACAGGGGAGGAGCAGACACCACACACCACCAATGACCACAGTGGTGTGGACAGCCACCACATCACTGCAGGAGAAGACAGGGACCATTTCTATTCAGGATTCCTTCTCTATCTCTCTCCTGGAATGATGTGATCCCAAAACACCTGCAGGGCTCCACCCATGCAGCCATAAAAAGGATGGCCTTGCTGAAATGGAGTTAAGCAACATCTACCACTCTCCCTGATCCACCTCCTTCATCACCCAGTCAAAAATCTATCAGATTAGTTTGACATGACCTTCCTGCTGTGAAACCATGCTGTCTTAGATGCAATGTGCTCCACTGGATTCCAAGTGTACCACAATTGTTTCCTCAGGCAGTGCCTCCATCATCTTATCCACTAATGATATTAGGCTGAATGGCCTATAGTTTCCAGCCTCCTCCCTGCTTACACTCTTCTGAAGAGGGATGACATGTTCCCTCCTCCAGTCCTCTGGAACCACTCCTGTACTGAGCAACTCACTGAACAGGGTTGCCAGTGGTGCTGCTGACTCCTTCTTTGGCTCCTTTAATATCCTAGGATGCATGCCATCTGGGCCCATTGTGCCTTGCCCCCTTAGTTTTGCAAACTCCTCTATGACTCTCTCTTCTGTAAACAGACTGCTGTTTATCTCCTCCCTCCCCTTTGTATCTGATGCCTAGCTGTGGTCCCTGACCCTCACTTTCTTCCATGAAAAGTGTAGAAGTATTTGTTCAGCACTGATGCCTTCCTCAAACTGTTTATGTACACCATCCTGTCTTCCTCCTTCTATGTCTCCTTATATTTTCTAAAGGCAACTTTTTGCCCTTACATTCTCCACTAATTCTTTTGAGAACCACAGTGGTCTCTTCCTTCTCTTGCCTTTGCTTCTCAACCTAATGCACAGGCTTGTCACCTCCACTATGGCTCTGTTTAGGCATGCCCACTGGTCCTCTACCCCTCTCCTGTCTCCTTCTTTGCTAGGACTTCTCTGATACATATCCCCATCCTAGCAAAGTCTGCCTTCCTAAAATCCAAGACCCTTGCTTTTGTGTGACTCAACTGTGACCCTGTTCCAATGTTGAACTGCACTGTGCGGTGGTCACTGGACTCAGTTGCCCTTCCACATGGACTTCTGTTATTCTGTCTCCATTAGTCAGTACTAGGTCCAGAATGACCTTGTCCCTAATGAGTTCACTCATTAACTGCCTCAGGCCTGCCTCTGAATGGAGTCAGGATGTCTCAGCTCCTGGCTGAGGCAGCCACCTGGATGGTGCAGTCTATGTCTGGCATATTAAAATCCCCCAGTAGTACCTCCCTTTTGTTGCCATCTCATGTATTTCTTCCACTAGCTTCCTATCCGCCTGCTTCCCCCAGGCTGGAAGCTTGTAGCTCACCCATGTGAACTGCTGTGCCATTGCTTGGCTTAAGGGTGAACCACAGTGCCTCAACTTCCCCTGCCTTCCTGTACTGCAGTAGTTTTTATTCCTTCCTGACATACAGCCCCCTTGTTACCCTCCCTGTCCCTCCTGAACAGAGCATAACCTGATATATTTACCTCTCAATCGTGGTTCAGTGTACCATGTCTCTGTTATTGCCACTATGTCCAAGTCAGCCTTTGCCATCCAGGTCTCCAGATCTGGGGTTTTATTTCCCAGACTGTGGGTATTTGTATACATGACCCTCCATGTAGCATTGCCTAACCTTTTATTCTTGTTTCTGTCATCTTTGTCCCACCTCCTGACCCTGATTACATTCCTTTGTTGCCCTTACCTCTTGTTACACCCCTTATAAATGGGTTCAGATGTACCTGTCAAAGCTGACTTCCTGATCTTCCTTACTGACTTGTCTAGTGTGTGGGGGTGGGCTTCTTGAGTTTCCTTGCTCCCATCCACCTCCCCCCTTGGTTAGTTTATATGATCATTGAGGAAGCATTTATACTTTTCATTTAGGAATGCTATCCCTTCCTGGATGGATGAAGGCCATGGTCACTGTACAGGCTTGCATCCTTCCAGATTGAGTCCCCAGTCCCAAAGAAGCAAAAACCCATCTCCCTGCACCAGCCCTCCAACCAAGTGTTGAAGCTGCTGATGCAGAGATTCCTCTGCATCAGCAGGAGGACATACCAATTAATGTGTGACTTGGTTTACTTGTATGGGTGGGGAAAGGTTTTGGCATACAAGGTATCGAGAGGCTTTGGCAGGGGTTGTAATCATTGGTGGGGTACTAAGATGGTTGGAGGAGGATTTTGTAGTACATGGGATCTGGACTATTATGAGCTGGCATATCTCTTAACCTTTGTCACTTAAATGAGGGATCTATGCCTCAAAGTAGGAACACATCCTTAAATATGAAGATCAATGCTCAGAATACTTTGGAAAACCATTGCAGGTACCTGAATAAAGATTATTGTTTTATTCAGTATCTTAGAATATTATGATATTTTACATTAAAGCCTGAATTTGTGTGGACAGTACATTTTCTGTGAGGGAGTGGTGAAGGACAACGATTTTTAAGGGGTAAAGTCGGGACATCCCTCATAATGAGGAACAGTTGAGAGGTATGTTAGCTGGTGCCTCACTTGGTGGAGTTCTTAAAGCAGTCTGCATCTCCCTGAAAGAGAAGTACAGGTGAGAGTGAGTGAGTGAGTGAGTGAGTGAGTGAATATGTCTGTGTGGTGGGGTGGGGTTACTCAAACACATGAAGCAAAGACAGAACTAATATCAATAAAGGATTTTATTCCGGTTAAAATTTTTTTACAAACTGCATGTATATACAGTTCAGTATTTTTAATTTTGCTTGTCAAATTGAGGAAGTGCTACACATTTGCACAACTGATTAGCACTTCAAAGTGCAAACTACTAATTCATTTTGTAGCTTGTTTAAGAGTGGCTAATGCCTCAGGAGAACTTTGAAAACCATAATATTTAGATACAATTCACCTTATAGTTGACTTTAGCTCTGCAGTTCTATCAGTTATTTATTACTGAAGTCATATGCAGGAAAACAGGATCTTTGTTCCTTGGGAGCACATCAGCTCCAGTTGCTTATTCCTACCAGATACCATAATGCTGTGCTTGTGACATCACAATTACTCCCTTGACAACAGACTGTAATGTCACAGCAGAGTATTAAGATCTCAACTTGGGAATAAATTGGAGGGACAAACAAACTCAGGGATGATGCTCCTGTTTTTGTGAAACATTCCTTAGTAATACATAAAGGTAGAAGAAATCTATGAAACATATATAACATGCAAGCTGAAATGTGTCTAAATAGTAGGTTTTCTAAAGTTTTCCCAGACACATCATGGTTCTTTAATGCCCTGCAGTAGTAGGAAAAAATAAAACTATAAACATAAAGGCAGTGAACAGTGTTTTTAGTTCTGGATGTATACAGCTGCTTGAAAATACACACACACACACACAACCACATGTTACAACAGTTGTATACACACAAGGGTGTGAATAGCAGGACTGGGCAGCTAAGCTGCAATATTTCATTTTAGTAGGGTCCAGCTTTATACATTTCTACAGTGTATTTAGCAGAGTTAGCATGGGTGAAATGCAAAAATCTTATTTTTGCTGGGGTCCTGCTTTTATAGATTTTACAATGTAGTTACTCAGGATAGATCAGTTAACATGCAGTATCTCATTTAAACTGAGAGGAAAGGAATGTAAAATACTTTATTAAAACACATTTCCTTTATGTGTCTGATCTGAACAGAGGCAGCAAAGAACTGGTAATATACAGTATACCACTAGAAGTTACAATAAGGCTGTTGATAAACCACTAGGATATTCAATGTTAAAACTTATGTCCAGTTCAGTAAAGAGATCCAGCAGGGGTCATGGGAGCAATACATCACAGGCATCCTCAGTAATAAATAAAAGGTAGGAGAAATCTATGAAAGATATATAACATGCAAGCTGAATTGTGTCTAAATAGTAGGTTTTCTAAAGTTTTACCAGATGCGTCAGTGGCTCTTTAATACCCTGCAGTAGTAGACAAAATAAAACTACAAACATAAAAGCAATGAACAGTGTTTTATTTCTAGACATATAAGCTCCTTGAAAACACACACACACACACACACTGTTACAACAGTTGTGCACACATAAGAGTGTGAGTGTGAATAGCAGGACTGGGCAGCTGAACTGCACTATTTCATTTTCAGTAAGGTCCAGCTTTACACATGTTTACAGTGTATTTAGTAGAGTTAGCACAGCTGAAAGGCAAAATCTTATTTTACTGGGGTCCTGCTTTTATAGATTTTTACAATGTAGTTACCAGGATAGGTCAGTTAACATGCAATATCTCATTTTCACTGAGAGAGAGAGAATTTAAAATACTCTATTAAAATACATTGCCTGTATGTGTCTGATCTGAACAGAGATGCAGCAAAGAAATGATAAAATACAGCTTACTACTAGAATATTCAAGAGTTAAAACTTCTGCCCAGTTCAGTAAAGAGACCAGCAAGGGTCATGGGGTCAATAAATCAAAGCCATGCAGTGAGACAGACAGAAAGCAAAGTGAACCAACTGAACAGCAGCTATAGAATTTCAACAGCAAAAAGAAGAATGACTAGGAACTAATAGTCAAAGTATTTAACTGAAACTGGCAGTCCATTAAAAAATATTTATATTATGGAAATCAGTCAGGCACAGTTATTGAAGGGATTCTAAAAATGGCTAATATGGAACTGATAGTCAGTATCAAACTGAAACTCACAGTCCATAAATTAAATAGTGCAATCTAGTGCTGACAGGGGTGAAGACAGACACAAATAGACCACTGCAATAAATCCAGAAAATGTGGAGAATTGTGAGAAATGTCCAGTCCAAAGCACACAGGGAAAGAACACAGTCATCTTATCATGTCAGTCCCTCTCTCTCTCTCCTAGTGATCTCAAAATGTATGCAGGGCTCCACACATGCAGCTGTAAAAAGGAAGGGGAACTGTGCAGAAGGGAACTAGGAAAGGCAAACATTCTGAATAAATACTTTGTTCAGTGTTCACTGAGGAAGGAGAAGGGAGGAGCCACAAAAATAACAGGGGCTTTGGAGGGAGGGAGGAGGTGTAAACTAGTTCTTTTTGAGGAGAGAGAGTTCTGAAGGGACTCATGAATCTGAAAGTGGACAAAGTAATGGGGCCAGACAGGGTGCATCCAAGGGTATAGAGGGAGCTCAGGGTGGTACTGGCTTCACCTCTGGCAGACCTATTTAACAGCTCTTTAAAACTGGAGTGATTCCAGAGGACTAGAGGAGGGCAGATATAGTCCCACTTCACAAAACTGGTAGCAGGGAGGAGGCTGTCAGCCATAGGCCAGTCAATCTGACATCGGTGGTGGGAAAAGTTAATGGAATCACTGCTGAAGGAAATGATTGTGGAATACCTTGAATTCAGTGGGTTACAAGACCCAAGGCAGCATAGATTCATTGGGGGTTCATGTCAAATTAATCTGATAGATTTCTTTGGATGACCAAAGAATTAGATCAGGGTGGATCGGTGGACGTGGCCTACCTAGATTTCAGAAAGAGGAAGACTTTCCACCATTCCATGTAGGAGACTAGGAAGCAAGCTGGGTAGCTTAGGAGTGAGTTCAGAGCTGGTAAACTCAGTGAGAAGTTGGATAGGGATAAGCGGCAGAGGGTGGTGGTAAACAGAGTTCACTTAAGGAAGCAAAGTGTCCAGCAGGGTGCCTCAGGGATCAGTGCTGGCACTGGTCCTCTTTATTATCTTTATAAGTGACATTACAGAACAGCTAGAATGGAAGCTATGCCTGCTTGTGGATGACACCAAAATCTACAATAAATTGGACACTCCCAGGGGTTGGAAAGGATGATTAGACACCAGAGAAACTCGAGTAGTCAAGATATGGCAGCTGGCTTTCAATGTGAAAAAGTGCAAAAATAATGCACTTAGAACACAGAAACCAGGGTGGAGCACAAGATGGATGAAGTGGTATTGACCACTGAGCAGGAAAGAGACATGGGAGCAATCATATCTGATGACCTAAAGGTGGCCAGACAGTGCAACTAGGCAGTCAGGAGGGCTAGTTGGATGCTAGAGTACCTAGTAGGGATATCACCAGCAGAGAGAGGAAGTTGGTGTTGCCTCTGTATAGATCACAGGTAAGACCCCATTTACAGTACTGTGTCCAGTTCTGGAGATCACTCTGGAATGACATAGACAGACTGGAGTCAAACCAGATGAGGACAATTAAAATGGTGCAGGATCTGTATTAAAACCTCTATTAGAAGAGGCTTAAGAACCTCAATACGTTACACCGTGGAAGACAGGAGGGATTGGGGGATATGATAGAGGTTTTAAATACCTCACAAGGTAAATAAGGTACAGGATGGAAGAATTTTTATTAAAACATTTGCTCAAGGACAAGGGACATACTATGAAGCTGGATGGGGTAGGTTCTAGAGAGTGTGAGGAGGTAATCTTCCCAGAAAGAGCAGTGGATTTCTGAAACATCCTTTCAGTGGAGGTGGTGAGGGTGAAAGTAGTGGTGGGATTCAAGAATGCATGGGACAGGCAAAAGGAATCTTAGTGGAAAGGAAGGAGAAATAGGCGATCAAGTAGGGTCTGCGGTGATACTGTAGGTAGGAAAAATGGCATACTGGGTGGACCATGCAGTCCTTATCTGCCATCAAATATATGTTTTTATGTTTTACTGGACCCTGTGACTGAGTGTAAAACACATATAAAGTTAAACTTTCCCCTCACCCTTGTAGCACCCAATCAATCACCATTCAGTCCCAATGTATTACAAAAGGCCTCCTTCTGAACCCACATAGCATCCACAAACTCACCATCCTCACCCACAGTCCCAGTAATTTGTTTTAATACAGTCCTCTTCCACCTACCCTTCTGTTTTTTTTATACAGCATTTTCTCCCTGGGGTGCTGGTTGGGCTCTCAGCCCCTGCTAACCTTCCTAGTCAGCTCCTATATCTCCCCAGACTCACCTGTCTTGGAAGTCCTTCACAACTTTGCAACCCTTGGTGATGCCAGGAGGAAGGACCACCCCTCCCCACCCCACCCCCACAATTCTGGATCCATTTTCTTCCACAGGGTCCTGGGGCAATGACATAAGCCTGAACAGGTGAGTAGAGCTTCCTGATATGCACAGCCCCTGATTTTCCTATTTCCTCTCCTTGGTCTGGCAGTGTGCAATGGCACATATGTGTAGTACATGTGAATGGAGCGCAAACATACTAAGTGCCAGCTGCCAACACTCCCCAGTTTTGTGATGCTTACATTGCCCTATCACCATGCCTCCATGTGCTAGTAGTGTAAGAGTAGTGTGGGAGTGTAGTCCCTCCCTGGGAGAAGAGAGGAGTCTGCTGATGTTCAGTTCTTCCACCCCAGCCAAACAACAGCAACCCAAGTCTGTCACCAAACCTACATTACTGGTGAGACAGTGGTGAGGCACTGATACATCTGTGCTCTTTATGACCAGGCTGGCTTCCACTACCTTTCTAACACCAAATCAACCACCCTTCTCCTCCCTCGATCCCAGCAGTAGAACAATGCCCCTTCCTCCAGCCCCTTAGCAGTCTCACCTCCTTCCACCCTTGGGTGAACGGACTTAAATTAGATGAAAATGATAACATTGGAGTTAGTTCTGCTAATACAACTGATGCAGCTCTCCTCACACTGGCTGTTCATCTTCAGAATGAATGGGAACATGAGCACACTTATAGTATATAAATAGAACACGCTCATACTGGGGTGCTAAATGGATTAGGTGGAAGGGGAAGTCTTTTTAAATACTTATGGGAGTGGGGTTAATGGGTTGCTACAAGGGTGTAGGGAAGGACTAGCTTTTTTACAGGCAAGGTGCATTCTAGACTTTACTGGTGAAGAGCTAGTCTCCCAAAATTGGCTCTTTGTCAAAGGTGAACTTTATGGAATTTTTCTCTACAGACTTCACCCCTTCCTGAAGGGGCCAACTTTGTGAAGGTTTTTTTTATTTTTTGTGGTGAGGACTACAGCATATGAAGCAGTGGGAAGACTTTGTCCATCCCAATTATTCAGCCAACCTATCTATTAAAAGCTGTGACCTAGTCACAGCAAGAACAAGTAGTGTTTTACCAGCTAGTCCTATGGTCTCCTTTTGTCCTTGTGCCTGTCTGTTCAGTGCCTTGTCAACCCCTTCAGGAAAAGAGAAAAAAAGAAAGCCAATTCATTTAGTTTACTCTTCAGTTCCATATACCTTTAGTTCCATTTACCTTTACTCTTCACTTCATGTATTTCTTTGGACATTCTACAGAGCCTATATGGGGTTTCTCACCACAAAGAGGTACAACAAAGGTGCAGTGGCCTAAAGAAGCAGGGCATCTGTGTCCAGGGACTATGGGCCTTAAAGAGGCCACTACACCCTGTCATCAGAATCATTTCCATGGAAACAGGTTGTGATGTCATAAGCAGAGATTATTGCTTCATTAACATACAAGCTACAGCATGGGAATGATGAAGTCTAGAGAAACATCCTGTGTTAATGAAATGTTTAATGATAACGTGGAAGACTTTGAGATTCAGATTTGGTTTGTGTGTGGGGAGGGTGGGATTTGTGCACTTGAGGTCTGCTGGAAACTGGAAAATCTTTTACGATCCCCAAAATGGCTGTATCCTGCTGTAGTACCCTATCTCCTCGCTAATCTCCATGTCCCTTATGGTATCTGGTGACCTGCAGCATTCCCTTTTGTTATTGGTTTGCCATTTTTTCTCTCTGACTTAAACAAGGCTCACAGTTAGGTATTTTAACCCTACTGCCTCCATGCTTTATTGGTTTACCTTGCATCTAAAGTTACCACCACCTCTCCTTCATATCATGTCACTCCTGTACAGTTTATATCCCTCTGTTTCCTTAACCACTTGTCATTTTGACATCAGATTTCAGTGCTGCTCATACTGTCATTGTTCTGAAAATAATGTCCCAAGTTCCTCCCTTTTGTTCTTTAAACTTTGTTCATTTAAGTAAATAATACCATCTCTTTTACAGTTTTATGTCTCCATTTTCTGATTTTCCAGTCTATTCTTAGTGATTCTGCACGTTACCATTTTTATCATCTGCTTATCTGTTTTGTTTGTATGCTGCTCCTTTGATATACAGTAGTGTCACGGTGCCCTACCCTCTACACCCTCTTCCTTGTTAGTGTAATGTCTACCCACTACCCTATGTTTTCTTTACCCTTCTATCCTCATTTCACTCCTATTCAGAAGTAGCCCATCCTGCCTCAAGGGTCTTGACTGTGCTAAAAGGTATCCCTGTTCCTTAGAAATTCAAATCCCTTTCTTTCAGCCCAGTTTTGTAACCAAGATCTGGTCAGTCTGATTGCTCTGTGTCTAATAGGTCAGACATTTGGTGCATGTGGTTACCTCTAATAGTAACACCCCTGCACTGTTTCTGCTTTAGGTCCTGCCCTAGTTCTTTAGAATCAGTCTCAATATCCTCCATTATTCTCCCTCATGTTATTAATGCCTTCATTCAGAACCATCATCTGCTTCCATCCTACCCTTTTTGGAGAATCATGTGTCCTTCTTGAATGTTTCAGTCTAAACCCTGAGAAACAGTACGCCATCTTATTTTCCTTACTTCCCTGCACAGAGTGCTGTCTATGATTCTGTCTATTCAATCCCCATTACTCAACTGCCTACTTTCTGTCTCCACCTTAAATGCCTCTTCCCCTCTGCTATATTCTTTTCACAGCTTTGATAACCTCAGGTTGCTCCTGGACCACCTCAGAACTGATACTGAAACTAATTAGCAGGAGACCAGTTTTCAACCCTCATTTGCACACTACCCCTTGACTGCTTGCAGTCATTTTCCTTTTCTCTTCCTACTGCCATCTGTTTCTCATCCAGTGACACTCTCCATAGCCATGTCTTCCTTATCCAGCCCCTCAGTTCCTTTCTCTGCTTCTCCACCTTCTACATTCAGCATGGATTGATCCCAAACTGGCTTCAACTCCCTGATCGTGTGCATTATCTTTGTCTTGTCTCCAGTTCCATGGCTTCCTATTCCAGCCTTCTGCAAAATACATCTCATGCACATATGCATCTCCCTCCTCCCTCATGACTATCAAGTACATCCCTCATCACATTTAGCCCAGACCCCTTGGCTGTGCCATCCTCATTACCACCAATTTTGCTTTGCATCTCTTCCCTGTTTTATGTTCTCACTGAAAGTATACAGTACCTTCCAGTAGAAATATGTACTCTTTCTTAAATAGGCCAGGCAACCTGGCTGCTTGCCTCCTGCCAGTAGCTAGACTCCTACTGCTAGACTCCTCACCCCTGCCTTGTTTCTTTGACCAGTGCATGCCTTCACTATGCAAGGTGAAGATTTTTTTCTTACTGTGGCATTTGGTGCCCTCTCCACTTCTGATTTTGGGAACCTGCAGCTCCAAGAGGTTATTACTGCAGAACCAGGCCATCAGTAGCAGTTACCAGTGCAGATTACCTCCCTTAAAGGAGATCTTCCTGCAGAGTATTCAACTCCTTAGTTTCCCTCAATTGGACACACTCCTGAAAATGCTTGTATGACCCAGCTGGGTTATTTGCAGTTTCACCAAATGTAAAGGACATCACTAGAAGTACTGAAACGTTTTGACTGGTTTTATTCTTCTTGCACAGCTCATAGCAGTCAGCAGTGGGTTTCTCATCAAAACCTCTGTTCAAAGGTATCCACATGACTCAGTTGGTAGTACATCTGCCTCTTGGATAAGGGTCATGAAGCATAGAATTTGTCATCAGAAAAGGACCACTTTGGCCAGCCGGCGCCATATGGCTGAGGCACTGGGCATCTCATCTTCCGCTATGCCATACCAGCAACACAGGTCAGAAATGAATATGGGTCACTTGAGGCCAAGCAGCTTGGGAGGATTGAGCATCCCAGAACAGCTTTCCTCCCTCAATGAGGAGGAGACAGTGACCCGCTGCTCATCTGCTGCCTGGAAGAATTTGAGCAGCAGCACAGCAGGATCGTGCAGGAGCCAGACCCCACATGCAGGATGCTGAAAGCATCTCCACATCTCCGCTAAGTCACAGTATGCTCATTACATCCATTGCATGGGCATTGGGCCCTGGAAGAAAATTGGAAAATCCCTGGCCACTGGGTGATGACAGATCCCTCACGGATAAGGTAAGCCCCAGAGAAACAAGTGATGGGACTAAAGGGATCAGTTGGCAGGGGAGCAATCAGGCAGAACAAGGTGGTAAAAATAAGTAATTAAAAAAAGGACTGCTTGGCCCTCAGTCTGCCCAAGTGTTCCCCTGCCTATTTTGCCTCCGCAAACCCTATCTGGTCTCTGGCTTGACACCCCACACCTCCCTGTCTCTTTTCTAATATACCACTGATTAGCCCATGCATGCTTGAAGACCCAGGAAAAGAGCAAAGGAACACACACACCACTGTATAAAAGAAACATAGAAACATAGAAGTTGATGGCAGATAAGGACATAGAGGCCCATCCAGTCTGCCCATTTCTTTTCTACCTTATAAATGTGCCATTGGCATTTGCTCTGTCAATGGCCTATCTATTCATACTCATCTATATTGCTCCTTAATGCTAATCCCATGCCTGTTTGAAGCCCTGCACTGTATTCATACCCACCACTTCCTGAGGTAGGCCATTCCATGCATCCACCATCCTTTCTGTGAAAAAGAACTTCACCCCCTTAATCGGCCTCCCTCTAATCTCATGCTGTGTCCTCTTGTCCTGCTAATTTTCTTATATTGAAACATGTTAGACTCTTTCACCTTGTTAATGCCCTTAAGGTGTTTGAATGTTTCAATCATATCACCCTCTCTCCCTCCTTTGCTCTAGGGTATACATATTGAGCTCAGCTAATCTGTCCTCATATGTTTTCTGATGCAGTCCCTGCACCATTTTTGTTGCCCTTCTCTGGACTGCCTCAATTTGGTTAATATCCTTGTGAAGGTGTGGCTCCAGTACTGCACACAGTATTCCAGATGGGGACTAACTAGTGTCTTGTAAAGAGGGATTATTACCTCTCTCTCCAACTTGTGACACTACCCCTACTAATACACACCAACATCCCCCAGCCTTTCCATTGCTTTAGTGGTCTGCTTGGATGATTTCAGGTCATTGTGATGATGATGCCCAAGTCTCTTTCTTCCCTTGTGACTGCCAGCAACTCCCTCCCAGCCTATAGGTGGCTTCAGGGTTTCTCTTCCTATGTGCATAATCTTGCACTTCTTGCATTAAACTCCAGTTGTCACTCTTCCGACCATTTTGCTAGTTTATCCAGATCTCTTCTCATTCTGCCCACCTCATCTGGATCATCTGCTCTGTTGCAGATCTTGGGGTCATCTGCAAACAGACAAACCTTACCTACAGTCCATCTGCAATGTCACTGATGAAGATGTTGAAGATACTGAAGAGGACTGGCCCCAGGACTGATCCTTGAGGTACCCCTTGTGACTTGCATCTCTTCTGACTGTATACCATTTACCACCACTCTCTGTTTTCTGCCTGCCAACCAGTTTGCCACCCAATTGACCAACTTCTGACCCACCCCAAAGCTACCCAGCTTATTAATCAATCTTCTGTGTGGAACAGTATCGAAAGCTTTGCTGAAGTCAATGTAGGTGACATCAACTGCTCCCCTTGGTCCACCACTCTGGTTACCCAGTCAGAGAAATCTATGAGATTAGTTTGACAGGACCTTCCTTTTAAACCCATGCTGTCTTGGATCCTGTGCTCTATGTATTCCAGGTGTTGCACTATCCTTTCCTTAAGGAGTGCCTCCATAATCTTGCCCACTACTGAGGTAAGACTGACTGATCTGTAGTTCTCTGCCACCTCCCTGCTACCACTCTTGTGGAGCAGGATCACATGAGCCCTTCTCCAGTCTTCTGGGACCTCTCCTGTGCTCAGAGACTCACTAAACAGTTCTGATGATGGCTCTGCTAGTTCCATCCTTAGCTACTTTAGTACCCTGGAATGTATGCCATCAGGTCCCATTGCCTTGTCCACCCTGAGCTTATCGAGCTCTTGTAGGACCCTTTCTTTTGTGAAATGACTAGTGCTGCCTCCCTTCCCCCCATGTCCGTGGTGCCGAGCTGTGGGCCATGCCCTATCTTCTCTTCAGTAAATATTGAGCGAAGTATCTATTTAGGGTAGATGCTTTCATATGGTCCTCCTCCTCACACACACCCTTATCTCCTTTGATCTTAGCAATACCCCTCTGGACTTTCTCCTTTCACTAATGTAACTATAGAAAGTCTTGTCACCTTCTTTTACTGTTTGTGCTAGTGTTTCCTCGGTTTGGGTCTTTGCCTGCCTTACTGCCTTCCCTGTTTCCCTTAGGGAAGTTTGGTATGCCTCCCTATCTTCATCCGCTGTGTTCCCTTATATTTCCTGAAGGCCATCCTTTTGGCTTTCACCTTTTCTGCTACTATTTTTGAGAACCAAAGTGGTTTCCTTCTTTTGCACTTCCTTTTCTCTCTAACACAATGGGATGTTGCTTCAAGTACTGCATCCTTAATGCTTGTCCACTTGCCTGTACCACCTCACCTGTGTTTCTTTTTGTCAGGGCTAGCTTAACTCTGTTGGCTATCTTATCAAAGTCAGCTCCTCTGAAGTCCCATATTTTGCCTTGAATTAGATGATTTAGTTGTAATGGCCAAATTGAACCATACCATGTTGGTCAGTTAGCAGAAGCAAACGAGCGAAAACAACTGTATAGCAAAGAAGGAGGGCTGTGCACATACCAACAGGTATTTGTCAAGAAAGGGTTTATTACCACAAAGCCATGTAAATGCAAGGCTAGCACCTTTGCATTCACTTTCTTTAGGTACTAAACCTTGTTTGACAAATAACTGTTCATGTGTGTGTACAGCTTCTCTTCTTTGCTATGCTTGAAGCCCCCACTGTTCTAGCCTCCACCACTTCCAGTGGCAGTCTGTTCCAGGCATCTACCACTCTTTCAGTGAAGAAATATTTCTCACATCTCTCATGAACTTCCCCTTCCAGCTTCATTGCATGACCCTGGACCCAATGTTCTTTCTTATTTGAAAGAGACTCCCTCATGCACCATATTCACTCCTATGAGGTACTTGTAGGTCTCAATCATGTCACTTTTCCCTCTCCTCTCTGTTAGGGTATACATGTTGAGATCCCTCAGTCTGTCCTCACAAGGCTTCCAATGCAAACCCTGCACCATTTTAGTTGCCCTCCTCTGGACTGCCTACACCCTATCACTTTTCTGAGGTGTAGTCTCTAAAACTGAACACAGCATTCTGGGTGGGGATGCACCAGCAAGAGATACAGTGGCAACACTACCTCCCTCCCCTGCTGGAGATACCCCTCCTGTTGCATCCCACACTAGCCCTGCCTACTGCCTTGTCTCACAGCCATGCCACCTTGAGGTCTTCTGATATGATAACCCCAAGATTTCTTTCCTGTCTAGTGACTGCCAGTAACTCCCACCAATCATATACTCTGCACAAAGGTATCCGTGAGGGAGGCGCATGGGGAAGGGTGCCATCCATAATGGTGACCTGCTCCCAGCAAATCCCCTCATAGCGATGGGAGGGTAGGGTGGCCGGATAAGGGGTCAGCGAAAATAGTGACAGGATGGAGGGAGAAGTGAGCACACCGAGCACAGGTTGGGAGGGACAGAGGAGCTGTAGGGGTGGTGCTGTGGTGGGCTGCTGAGCTGCATCATGGTGTCAGGGGGTTGGTCCTCATCAGGTGTGGTACTGGGTTCGGGGTCTGGGCACTGGTGCAATTTTATGCGCCGACCTGAAGCCTTTTATTTTAATGTTCACCCTTCCCCGACATGCACCCCTCTGGAGTTGAGAATCCATTATTGGGGAGTGCAGCCGGAGAGCTCACCCCTACCGCAGAAAACATTAAAAAGTAAGTTCCTGGCACCATTTTCCTGTGTGCTGGGGTGTCAGAATGCCCTTATTTCAGTTCTCCAGAACCATGCACATTTCCAGTAAGCTGTTGAACAAGGCTGTCTTTGGGGCAGCTAGCACCTCCCAGAGTTCTTTCAATGCCCTAGGATATATCCTGTCTAATCTTATAGCCTTATCCACCTTCAGGGCTGCAGTCCCTTCAGGGCTGTCCTCTGAAAATGCCTTCTGCCCACCTTTCTCCCCATTTCTCCTTCTCGCTCATGGGTTGCCTCCTTCTCCCTCCACTGTGAAGACTGATTAGAAGTACCTGTTTAAGATATCAGCTTTTCTTCAGCCCTTCTGCACAGTCTCCCTTTCCACCCTAGAGAAGCATAATGGCCTTCCTTTTCTCCTGTTTTGCTTACTTCCTGCATGCAGAGATTGGTTGTTTTAATTATGCCCTCTTATGTTTCTCCACTGTGCCCTCACCCCCGGCAATGCCCCCTCCACTCGAGGGAGGTTCTGAGACAGTCATGGGTTCCTAGTCCTGCACTAGGACTGGGCTCATACCTTAAATGCTGGAAACCAAGTGCATTACTAAGGGATGCTGCACTGTTAGAGAGTGTGCTGTCCTTTGGCTAAGACATTAAACCGAGATCCCATCTGCTTTTTCTGGTGGTTGTTCAGGTGGACATTAAAGATCCCATGTTGCTTCTTGAGAGGAGTAGGGGCATTTTATTGAAAAACAAGAACAGATATTGATACAAATCAACACAAACTTTTCAGGAAAGATACAACTGAAACAATATGAAAAAAGCAAACACTGTTCACATCAAATCAGGGATATCTATCAAAAGGAGTCACAGAAAAACTTAAAAACAAGCTGTTTGAAATAATCTTGTGGGAAAATAGAAAACTCATAAATCATAGTGGGGAAAGAAACCTAACATAAGAGTGAACATAACAAGAAGCAAGAAATACTTATGGCGCTGTACATACAACAGGAAATTTAAGGAGTACTAATCAAAATTTGCAAAATCATATGTTGTTCAGAGTGTTTTCATTTGTGTGTTTAGTCCTGGTGTGTCCTTCCCTTTGTTTTGATATTAGGAGTTTTTCTCAGTTTGCCTACTAGTTTTATGGCCTCTCCTGCTAATTTTAGTGCCTCTGGGAATCTCCAAATTATCAAGATTTATTGCTGTACTGTGCCTCCTGCCCCATGTGACAGTGATGCCTGGGACCACAGATTCAGCAAGTATTGTTACAGTCAATTTTAAAGCAGTACACCTGAGGTTTTAAGTCACTCTTCTTATCCAGTAGGCATTGAAGGCTGCATTTACAGCTTAGCAATCACTTGAGGTCTGGCTGAGTCGGGTATTCAGTAAGAAAACAGCTAGAGGCTTTACTAATTTTGGTTACCTAGGGTGATTTGTGTTTTTATGGCTGGGTGTAGTTTTATGAAATTAAAAGCTTTAAAGAAAAGCACTTATTCCTGCTGGCAAGACTTAAGCAAACATACAGAATGCAAAATATTTAATAATTTAGCTGAGGCGAGAACATCAAGCTTCTATCTTCAGATTACTGCTGCAGTACTTTTCCTCACTGAATCAGTGGTCCCAGACATGTTATTGTCACATGAGCTAGGAGGCATTGTAGGACAAAAAGAGCAATAAACCATTCTAACATGGAGATCCCAGAGGCCATAAAACTACTAGGCACATTTAAAAAACTCCAAATAACAGACAAAGGGAAGGACACACCAGGACTAAACACACTCTGCACAGCATATGTTTTGCAAATGTTGACTGTAGTGCTCCTTTAATGTCCCATTAGGTGGATTCCAAGACATATTCTTCTACCATGTCTTCCTTAAGTCCCTTTGTTGCATACCTGCCTCTTTAATGTAGATGCTCTGCATAAAACTTGAAATTATATATTCCAGTCTGTTATGGAGGTCAGATGTTGCTGAATGGCAAGCTGACAATCTGCCTGCCAAATAAAGAATTTCAACACCAAAAACCACAGTGTTACAGTCCCTCTATGGTATTGTATTTCTCCATGCTGGTCTTAAAGACCAAAATCAGATCCTCTTATTGTAAGGTGACAAACAAAGGTTCTCGCCAAACCCTTGCAACATGTGTCCAGAACATCCTAATGAAGGAGCGCCCAGGAACAAATCTTTCTGGGTTTCCAGGTGAACCTCACACCCCAGCCTTGGAAAGAAATGTTCCTCTAGCCATTTATGACTCTGGTTATTCCTGACCCCAGTCTCCCATGGCAGCTACAGTAAGTCATAATAGATTCTACCCTAAGATTGGTGCAGTTTACAGGAATAAGAGGACATCCCACTTCCTGCCCCAGAAAAATCCTCACTAATAGGATTCTCCTCATTTTTTGACTATGGAGATATTTACAGGTGCTATTCCTAAGTCCACCTTAGTTAGACTGGAGTCACTGTACCCCTCTTTCACTGCTGCTGTCAATGTGTCTTTGACAACCTCTACTTACTCAGAACTTTGTTTTGTACATCTCTCTCACCCTTCCATCTTGTTGATGCCAGGCACCTTCCTCTCTGTTTCTCCTTCATCTACAAATTTTGGTTTGACTGTCTTCCTGGAATCTTGTTTCTCTCCTCTTCCTCTCTACTTCTTAATCCCTTCACAATCTTTCTCTCCTCTCCACCCAATGAAATCTACCACTGGTCAAACTGCTTTCCTGTACCGCTTCCCTAAATTATGGGTCTCTCTCCCACATACATTTGCTCTTCTCCTTCCCGTCATGCTTTGAAATCTCTCCTCATGATTTCTATACCACTCCTATAGTTGCTCCTGACACTGGAGTGAACCTCTGTCTGCTGCTTTTTCCACCCTACACTGATACTATTGCAGCCCCTCTTCCAAGTTATCAGTCACTACCCCTGCCCTCATATTACTGCACTGTGCATACTTTTAATGTTCTTTTCTCTTATTTCTGTAATTTATTGAATTGTAATGTTATTATTTAGAAGATTTTCCTGTAATTTGCTTATTTTTCAAGTAGCAAATTACAGGTGCTTGGTTTTAATAAGCACATTACAGGAAAATGCTGTAATTTGCTTATTTTGTAACACGTGTTTCCATATTATTATATTATTTTTGTGCATTGTATTTGCACTGTTCTCTACTTTTCCTGTCCCCTAGGATGCATTTGGAAACCAGCTGATATCAGCTCAATATGTCTTTCCTGATAAATATTTTGAAATAAATAAATAACAAACACATGAACAAACATTCTTGGGGTGACTAATCTCTTGGCCTGATTTTAAACAGTATTTAGATCACTGCAGGGACTTGCGGCAGAGAGTGTGACATAAGTGGGACTTGCGTCTAACATTGCGGCAAGTGCAATTTTGTCAGCTGCCAGCCACAAAAGCCCTGCTGCAAGTCCCTTGTGCTAAATGCAGGTAGTTAGGTAATGCAGAGTTAGACCAGCTCCCCTGGTCTAACTTTGTGTCCAGGGGAGCTACTTTTCAGGGCTTGCATCAAACCTTCACGCAATTTCCTGTAAAGTGAGGAAATTGTGCACCTGTGCCAGCCCTTGTAAAATTGGGTTGCATTGCATCTGAGTGCTTTGGCACAGCTGCGCCAAACACTGTGTTTGATGCAGGACTTGACAAACCCCGCGCCAACATTGTAAATTTGGACCCTCTCTGTCAACATGTTTAACGTTATCTAATTGTTGTAAGCCACTCCAGATCCAAATCTAGGGTGGCCTGACTATTCCATGTATAAACCAATCCTGGATACTATTTGGAACTTCCACCCATGACAACTTCCACTGCCAAATTTCAGTTATTAAGGTTTAAATATAGTCAGCATAGTGTGAAGTATCCACAAACCTTGACCATCTGTATTTCTTTTTCCACTAGTCAAAAAGGGTTCAACTTGTCTAGAAACCAAGGTCCCCAATCTGATTCTGAATCTCTAAGGATGCCCCTGAAATTAGCGTACAGAAATATACTATAAAAAATACTACAGGGTTTAGCATACACAAACCTTCCTGTTTGATAGAGAAGTAGGTAATATTTTGCTTGACCAGTTCAACCTAGCACCCCATGCCATTGAGAAAAGTAAACTATAAATAATAGTCAACAATGAGGCTCGGAAGGGAAACTATTACTCAAAAATAAGACAGTAGGGACAGTAAATCTTTCATTATCTAGACCCTCTTTCTTTGAAACTTTCCACCTTTCCATATATCCACTTTCTTTTTTCATCATCCATTTTTCCCCAGTTTAGTTTATCATCGTTCAGACTGCCAAATTGAATACTTAGAATCTTGATGGGGTCTGTGGTAATGGCCAGCCCTGCTACCTGGGAGGCCCTAAACCCTAATGGTACCACCAGTTCGTGATCGATGCTTTAACATGTATTAATCCAAGATTCAGAAATTCAGAAACCCTAGTAAAATCAGAAAGAAGGAAGAAAGTCACAACACATGTATCTTCATCCTGGCCAAGGACACAAGTCATCTACACACACCAAAATCTTTGACATTCTCCAAACTTGAGGCCCTCAACCCCATCCATAGCCACATACTGGTTCTGTCAAAGCAGGTCTATACCTAGTACATACAGAACAGCGCTAGAGGACACCTTTGTCTGACACCATGTAAGACTGGGATCTGATCTCCCATCCAACTGTTAAACATTGGAAATACCTTACATCTGTGTTGCATGTTAATATACATTGGTGTAAAATCACAGGGGAAGCATGTTATGGTATTACCATTACCAAATAATCTTGGGACATCATTTGGGAGGCTTTCTTCTGGTCCAGGGACAGAATTAATCCTGACAGATCATTTTCAAGAAGATATCCTAATAACATTAAATGATCTGGAATCCTTCTCCCAGCTGCTGCACAAGTCTGTGCAGGATCAATTACTGTCTCAAGGACCAGGCTTAACCTGTTGCATAAAACCTTCATTAAAATCTTGAAGTCAACATTTACCAAACTGATCTGTCTCCAATTATGACGATCACACCCATCTACAAATTTTATAAAGAAAAATCATAAAAGCCTCATTCATGCCCTGGGAAGGGTACCATGTGGCAAGTGTATAATTCTGCTAAGTCACAACACACATCATCCTGCATTACTTTGTACCATTTAGAGGGATGCTGCCTAGACCGGATCAGTGCCAGAATTCAAATTGTTGATGGCTGACCTGGCTTTATTGATTGTAATATCCAAAGTCAGTTGTGTGCCCAATGAAGGATCTAGCCTAGGACATTGTATTCCAAACAAACTGATTATCAGGACTAATTGTGGATCTTTACCCAGAGCATTCTTAACGTGGAAATTCACACACTTATGAAAGTAATTTCTACAACTAATGAGACATCCAGAGGCATCACAGAGCTGAGACATCACCCTTTGTTTTGCTCTGTGCGCAGAGTTGTTAAAGGGGAACCCAAAGCCTTTTGTTGCAAACCTTAGTTCTGCTAGAAGAAAACAGCTTAATCATATTAAAATTTCTTTATTTGTTCATTCACCTGATTGATTTAAGATATAAGACTGGGCCCATTCTCATGGCTATAGAACAAACGTTTATGAAGCTGTTGCATTAGGTTTAAATATTTTGGTACTCTTCCTGGCTACAGTTTTACTAAGATTTCCTAGAAAATTTAGTAGATCAAGCTTTGCGCCTCCCACCAAAGGAGACTAAAATCAAACATACAATTAACTGTGACCCAGTCCAAATAAAATTCCTTAATGGCTTCCTTAACCTTATTGTGCAGCAGTGAATAAGTATTACTTCCTTTAAAACATGGGTTGCTACAAATGTGCAACTCCATTGGTGGAGTCCCTCAGCATCACCATGCATTAAATTCCCTTTTAATGCACAGTTCAGTGGAGGGACTCAGGGACAGTGTCAACACTTGTTCCATTGTCCAGAAAAGAAAATCAGAAGGGCAGCCATTAAAAACTGTGGGAAGCGAGACTGGCCCAGCACTTGCAAGTACTGCTAATCCCTAGTACTGCAACATTGTGACTGTAGTGAAAACCCCTTCAGTGTGCATATTATGCAGCTTCTGTACTGCGGTTATTCTAGCAACCCATGATATAAGTAATACAATGGCAAATCGAGCTGGTCTGGCACTTGTCAATGTTCTCCCAGCCCTCAGACACAGAGAGAGCTGCCACTGGGAATGAGCAAGAGACAGGCACAACGACATTTGAATAGGGCAAGCAGAAGTCCTGCAGTGTGCTCTGTCTGTTGCCTCTTGACGTGTCAGTGGTCACAGTGCATTGGAGTGTATTCCACCTCTCCCTGGCCCATACCAGCAGCAAGACAGAGGAGTGCATTATGGGCTCAGGGCAAAAGAGAGAGAGTGCAAGCGATAAAGTGAGAGGCACACAGTGGGAGAGAGAGATGTGTCCACTGCACTGTACATGGCTGCTCTCTATGATGTGGGCGCACCGATGACAGCAAGACAGAGAAAGAGGGAATGGAATGTTGCTGGCAGTATTTCCCTGACTGTCAGTGTCCATGTATGTGTCTGTCTGTCATGTGAGGATCGCGCCCCCATCACACCATGTATCTGTGCAGTGGCATCGTGCAAGAGAGCAGTGGAATGGCAGAAGTGCAATTGCTAGGTTTGCTCTCTCTCTCTCTCAGTTCACTGGTGTTCTCTCTCATCCTGTGTTGACCACCATCGAACACACAGTGAGTGGCACATATATTTGTGGGATTGCGCCAGCATCAGTGCTTCTGAGTGTAAGAGTGAGAGAGAGAGAGAGAGAGAGAGCGAGACTGTGGCGCTGGGAGGCAGACAGAGAGTGAGAGAAGGAGAGAGCAGCTGAGGCAGATGCCGATCTAGCAGCAGTTGGCATTGGTCTGTTTGCAGGCCTGTTGGGCATGGGATAACAGCAGCTGGCATTGATCTGTACTGCAGTGTTTGTTTGCAGAAATGCTGGAGAGAGAGATTCAGAGTCACAGAGCGACAGAAGGAGTTCATGTTTTGTTTGAGAGAAGCAGCAAAGTAAGGTGCAGCAAGTGTGGTACAGCCTATTTTGTACAACAAATGCCACAAATGCTAAGCCACTACTGTATTTGTGACATTTGTACTGTATGTGCATGTGCATAGCAAAGTGAGGTATGCAATCTATTGGGACTATTTTGCAAGGTGACAGGATATGGTACATTTTTTGCTATTTAAACTGGGGAAAAGGCCATTTCTGTCATTTTCCCTTGTTTAAACATAACCCATGTTATAAGTGCAATAACCCACTACAGGGTGTGCATTTATAGGCATTTAATGCACACCTGGGAGCTGTGAGGACACTGCCCATGACCTTATGCTCACAACCACCCCTGGCATGCATTAAATGCCTATAAATGCTTACACATTCCTGTTCCCCAGCATTGTTTCTGGCCACTGACAATGCACACCACTAATGCATGGTCAGAGGTCTCAGCCAGTACTATACTTGTATCCTCTATTTGAATGTTTCATTGAATCCTTCCTTTGGGTGCTCTTTAGCACTTATGCTCTCTCCTTGTCCTCCATCTTCTACTATCCTCCATATCGCCTATCTGTGCTTCTCTTTTATCCTGTTGTATCGCTGTTATTAGCACTTCCTCGCCGATGACCTTGTCATCTTCGCTTAACTTTAGATTTGAATAGCATTATTCATTTGTACTGATTTTTCCCTTTATTTATCTTTTGTCTGTAATTGCTGTATGTGCTTATGTGTTTGCTCATAGTTCTATTGCATGAATCTTGTGACTACTGAACTCTGTATGCATTCTGATGTTAACATTATCTGTTGTATATCTACGTCCTCCAAGACCTCCTTGTAAATGAGCTATCTCAATGGTGTTATCCTGGTTAAATAAAATTGAATTGAATTGGAAGGGTGCTAGAAATAAATCTTAAATCAATTCAGAAGGATATGTGGCCTTTGAAAAGACCCCCACCCCATTTTATACATTTTCATGTAAATGTCCACCAGTCCTGCAATCTGGATCATGTTGGACAAACATTTGTAGCACAGTAAGTTTTTTCTTTGTATCCTTGCACTCTTTCAATATTACAGGGCAATGAAATTCAACACATAATATGACTTTCTAAGAAGTACAAAAGGTTGCAAGTTTCTAGAGAAATCAATCCTTTTAAGTTTTGATTGGGAGGGGCATGAACCTTTATTAATCTAAGAGGCACCAAAAACAGTAATACCTCATATAAACAATTGCCCTGGAATAACAACAATTAATTTTGAGCAGTACATGTCATACCTTTACAACAAATGCCAACACATGAACAATTATCCTCCCTATGGACCAAAGAGCTCCCTCCCCATAATTTCTGGGTATGCCTGACATCTGCTATGGTCCTGAGGCAGGTATCTTGCAAATTAAAGATGGAATACGGTAATGCATGTAGGAATGAAAAGGTGGTCATGTGTCTTTATGGTTCTCAATAATATTGGTATTCAGATTTGAACATCCCAGTATGATATCTACCATAAAGCAAGCAAGGAGTGCAAATAGCATCTACTTTGTAACTATTCCTGTTACAGTCGTTTTGGTTGAAATTGCATGGTATCTGGTGTCCGATCTGCCCTTCCTCTTCTTTGAGGTGGTAGTGTCAGAATTCATTTCTTCATTTTCTGAGGACACAGTCTTTTGAGAATAGGCTATCGATGATGCATCCAAATCTCTCCCCTTTGCCCTCTTCTGAATCTTCCCGGTTTTGTTTTTTTTGTTTTGTTTTTTTGTGAGGGAGTCAAACTTTGCAGAGTCAATTTTTTGTGGTTTGGGCTTGGTTGCTGACTTTGCTGTGATGTTTCTGCTGCACCAAAGTCATCGCTTTACCCAGCGGCTGTGGGGGGCATCTCTGTTTCAGTGGACTGTAGTTGCTGCACTCTAGAGTCACCATCAGTTGTTACATGCCCCTAATTACCATGATCTCTGGGTGTGCATCATTTGAAAGAGGATTTGTCAGGCCTAGGCTGAGTAACTTCAGCAACTGCTCTCCAGGCATCAGGTGGGGGGATGCTGGTACTATCATTAGCTGTTAGAACTTGGGGAGTGGGTGCTGGTATGGGGAGCATTGCCGATGTGCTTGGTTGATGGTGCTCAAGCTGTTGCATGTGGGGGTGCCCCACCTCACGTTGAGGGTTTTGCAGGTCCTGATTTTTGAGCACGTGTTAAAATTCTATCTTGATCAAATTGTTCCCTGCCACTGTGGGCAGCTCAGGGGCAGGAACAATAGGCATGCCACCTTCATTACAGAGATTAAAACCAAATGTTATTGCAGTTCATGCTAACATACTCAAACCCAGAACATAAGCCACAATGCAGTTGGTTGCAGGCACTACTGAAGTGTGCATGAGAACCACAAGTGCAGCAGGCCTTAGGTTGCCTGGGGCAAGAGCTAATACCTGGTCTTCAATAATTGAAAACTGTTCAGCAGGTGTATATGCTGAGTCACATTGGGGCAGTTGAGCTTTAAATGCCAACCCCAGTCCATAATTTTTCTGAGTCAAAAATGGGATCTGCTCGTCCCTGAACCCCATATTTCTGTTGTCACCAGAACAAAATGTCTGAAACATTACTCCTTTGTTCCTAAAAGGAGAGTGACAGTACTAAAAGTTGGCTTGATAAGAGGGCTTACTGTAAAGGGAAACCATAATGGATAGTTCTTTGTTTTGCATATATCCTCATAAATCAATCCAGTAATTTTGGTGTTTTAAAACTGATGTCAAAAATAGGTTCTCTAGAAACATATATGAGGGCATAAATCTCCAAAGCACAGAATTTTAGAGAGTCCTTTAAAGGTGTGTATGCAACATGTACCTAGTCAGGTACCATTTCTGGGCTACCTCTGTATCTCAACTGGAAGGTGTTACGATGTCTGGCAGGTTCTGGTTCTGTTTTAAAGATCAGACATTGTGAATCTAGGCTCTTTGTAGGTTGGCTCTTCCATCTCCTCATCAGGCATGTCATGACTGGTAGATGGAATTTTTCTATTACCTCTGCAATAGTTAGAACTGTACTGGTGAAGGCACCTCCATGAGTCCTCATTCAGAGTCTGTCCTCCCATGCTAACTCATTTTACAGAACAATAACAGGCTGAATTGTCTGGGCATTATCTGCAAGGTTGTCTTTATTACCAATAATAACTGCCTCAGAAGAAAGTTTGTCTCTAAGGGTTCTGAGTGGGAAGTTACAGTGGGCTCAGGGTTAAGAGCTGTATCGGTGGTGGCTCTTCCTGTTGGGTTATGAGGTTCTGGTGAAATATCACAGTCCTGAGGCGTCTTATGTACCTTTGGCATCTCCTGCAGTTGTGGTAAATCAAGCTTTTCCAGGTCAGGGGTCATCACATTCAACCTTATTAAATCAGTTGCTGGCTTATTTGGTGCTTTTAAGTCCAGATTCTGAATAGGTAAGAGGGTGTACTATGACCATCCTAGTTTGAAACAACATTGGTACTTTGCTCTCTTATTACAGTCTCCACAACTGGAGTCAGTTCAGTTTGACCTTTATCAGCTTCATTCTTGGTTACAGAAATGGATGCCTGCACTTATTCACTCTTTTCACAGATTACCAACATACTTTTGGGAGCTGCTGGTGATAGCACTTCTGCTTTTGAATCCTTCACCTGTTGGTTTGTAGACTGTGGGCTTCAGGTCCTGACAGTGTGAGCCAATGCCATTATCTCAGCAGCACTCGGCACCAGTCCCACATCTAGATTAAGTCTTTTGCTGTTCTTTCCAGGCACACCTGCAGGGCTCATTTACTAGACCATCCTCTTGCCGAGGATGTTGGTGGTGTCAGGCTGGTCTTGCTTGACCAAAAGGTGACTAGCAGCACCCCTACCAAAAGAAATGAGAATTTTCCTGCTGCCTTGCCAAATATCCCCATTCACTAAAATTCCACCAACAGCTTAATCAGGTTCAGTATCAGTTGGTTTGCATCTGTACTACTACTACACCACCACCACCATCCCAAGGCCCTGAGACGAGGAGAGACGAGGCAGAAAATGGACAGCATTGTCTAGCCTTCCTTTCTGGTCAACAAAAACAAATAAAATAAAGTTATAAATTATTTATTTCCAGAACGTGCCTTAATCAGCTTGTGATGTCACTTCTAGTTATATTGTATGGAAGGGTATCCCATCAATGGCAACTGAAATTGAGTGACTCGAATAAGAGCAACTCAATTTCAGTGCTAGTCATGTAAGCTACCCTGAAAGGGTAGTGAGGGTGAACAACAAGGTGACTGGAAGAACAGGAGGGGAACAGAACAAGATGGAAGGTATGTGGGAGATAGTGCAGCAAGAGGCTGCTGAGCTGACCATGTGGTGTAGTGGTAAGGGTGGCTGGTTACAGTGGGGAGGTGAAGGGTTCAGGGCTGGGGAGGCACACAGTATTTTGTGTTTTGTGGATGGAAGTATTTGGTTTTTTGCAAGTTTCTTTACAAGTTTCTCCCCTCCCGGCCTTTTGCACCCCCTGGAGCTGAGAATCTTTAGTAAGGGGTGCGGGGAGTCTGAGCCTCCACATAATAAAATGTGTTTTCACCCATGTGTCTATGCTGGAAGTGTGCCTCGCTGTTTTGTTTTTTCAGTGATGTATATGCGCATAACGGTGATTGCTATTTAGAACCATATGGAAGTGATGAAGAGGCAGTACACCTCAAGCACCAGAGTCATAAGTTAATCAGCTGTGTCTGCATGGCATTTGATAATATCCTTGTTGCAGTGTGCACCATTTTCTGTATTTTTCTATTTGTTGGACTACCCTCAGCACCTACTGGGTAATCACGCTGCTTTTGTGCTGCTTTGTGGAAGTGACATCAACACTACTCAAAATCCCATGAAAACATTGGCTGCTGGAGGAGATTTTACGGGCAAAGTCCAAGTTCGCATTGTCACAAAAGATAAATGTATTTATCAAAACCAGTTTTCACAGTAGATAGTTAAGCCTCCTCACAGCCTCCTTCTCTTACTACTCAGTGCCTGGGCTATCCCCATTGTATTTCCTAGAAACACATTTTCGTTATTCCTTAAATACAGAAAGAGATTGCCAACTAACTGTGAAAGAATTGTTTTTCCTTCCCAGGGTACAAAACTCTTGTCTTTCTGTGACTATGCCTTCTGAATCAGAAACGTATTATTTTGGGGTTTCATCTGTGCAAATGGTTATGTCCACTTCTCCTGTGTTTGAACTCCTGATTGCAACCTGCCAGCTGGAGATTGAAAGGAACTGAGAGTGTGGAGGGGAGCAGTCATCCCCAGGGACTGCCTATTTTAGGGTCCTTTGGTTCCAGGATTGAACCATCAAAATTAAACCCCAAATATGGACAAAGGTATTAACTCCTGACCAAAGGGTCTGATACAAAAGGTCAGGGCTACTGTAGGTTGAAATATTTAAATTGTTAAAACCATCAGAAACATTTCATTACTTTTTTACATACAAGAACTGGATACATAATCTACACAACTAAATTTCACTAACTACAGTATTTTGATTATACATTCTAATTTGGCATGCAAATAAATGGCATACTTTGAATGTAAAACACTGTCACTTCAGCACGTTAACATTTAGTATTTGTTCAGCAGCATAACTTCAGAAACACTACATTTTCTCTCTCTCCTCTCTCTCTCTCTCTCTCTCTCTCTTAACTCTCACACACAATAAGGCATCTCACAGTGCTTCAAGCCCCAGCTTTTAGTAGCTTTGAACTCTCGGTAAAGAGCAAAAATTAACTATTTTAACATCCTTGTTTTTCTATACTTTATAGAAAGTTTATCTATTTTCCTGCATTATCTTGGGCACCAAATACAGTATGTGAGTATAAGTTCTGTACATTTACTGATCTGGTATAAAATTCAAATTCCATGAAATTAATTTTAACTGGTATGCAGATGGTCCAAATCTGAATTTTTGTAGAGTTTTCTGGCAAAAAATAAAACAAAAACTACTGGCCTTGTAAATGATGGTGTGCATCAGGAGCAAATCAAGATGGTGAAGGAGGCAGAGGAAGCTGATGTGTATTTCTGTAGTGATATCTGGACCAATAGTGAAAAACAAGTCTTCTGAGTCTCACTGCTCATTGGGTTGTCTCCAAACCAAGAACTACCCCCACCATCACATGTCCATCTCACCACAACTACCACCACTAGCTGTAGGAGTGGTAGTAAATTAGCCAGCCATACAGAGGCACAGAAGAGGTAGAACTGCCTTACTTAATGTGGCAGTGATGGATGGAATAGGTGAGGGATACAGTGGGAAACATTCTGCAGTTCATCTGATTACAGCAAGACATCTGAATATGACCTCAGAATCATGAATGTGGGCATCTTTGTGATGGACAGTGGCAGCAGTATGTTGAAGACAATGAATGCTAAGGAGTTCTGTCATTTACCTTATTCTGCACTAACACTATATCTAGTGATGAATCATATTGTCAATAGTCATGCACAGTTGAGAGAAACACTCAAAACGATTTGGGATATTACAAAATATTCCCATTGTTCTACCAAATGCACAGAATGTCTCCTTCATCACCTGCAGACGTCGACTCAACATCAGATAATTTTAAAATATTTCCACTACATCTTTTATATGGTGGAGAGAATTGAGGAAGTGAAATCTGTGTTCCAGGCCATGGAACTGGAAGGATACAGACTGTGGCTGTAGTAAAGATCTGTCATGGGTGCACTGGCGTATACAGTACTTCTGCAACCATATGAACAGACAGCCATGGATTTCAGTGCAGAATCTGCAACTCTCAGTAAAGTCATTCCTGTTGTGAGTCTTACTTGAAGGCCTCACGCACCATTATTGCAGCTCTACACCAATATCAACCCAACAAAGTAATGTGGCGTAACTACACCAGTGGTGGTGGTGGCAGGTGTGACCATGATGATGGTAATGCATGTGACACCAATAGCTCATCTGAGTCTCAGCAGCAACAGCGCCTGGATGATACAGTCCTAAATAAAGTGGCTGGAATGTTTCTTATACAATTTGTGGAAAGGTCTGACTGCATTAAATCTGACATGTAATTTGACTTAGCACTAGCAACATTGCTGGATTCTAGATAAAAGACATGTACCATACTCCCTGGACAGATGGGGTATAGCAAACAAAAACTGTTGGATATACAGTACTTATGCCGGAGGAGCAACACAGCATGATGCCAGCAAGCATCGGCATCTTCTGCTCCTACTTATCTATCTTCTAGTGGTTCCAGTTCAGGGTATGAACATGAACATACCACTAAGGGGTTTGATACCAATGATCATGAGCCTAAGGATACTTTGTAAGCTTTCTATAATGCATTCCTGTGCCTCTGATGATGTGTCACCTGAGTAACATAGAAAATGTGGCTTACACTGGCTGAAGTGGCTTTATATTTTCTGGGATGCCCTCTGACATCTGTCCTTCAGAAGACCTTTCTGTACAACTGGAGACATTGCCTCATCACATCAAAGCTAGATCCATTGAACATGGAATTATTAGCATTTAACTCAGCCTGCCACACATTGACTTTGACTACTGTTGTATCCATCGAGTTCTCTGGGTAGTTCTGTATATTTTGCAAACTTTCCAAAGAGATTCTGTGAAAATACTTCATAATTCTGGTGAGCTCTAGTACAGTACTGCAACTAATTCAGGCAGGCAGAAAGATTTTCAAACAATACTACGGACATTTCAGAAAATATGCAGACATGTCAATGGCTTCAACTGTATGTATTTGATTATTTACAAGTTCAGAAAATGACACCTACTACTTCTGCTCCCACAGTTCCTGATCGCAAGTCTCCTCAGACATCCAATGGCACCAGTGCCACTGAAACTGTTCTCTAGACTACTCCCAACAGCAGCAGCACAAGCATTTCTCTGACACACACACAACCTCTACAAGTTTCCTTCATAATACTAGTATGTTGCATCACCAACCAGCTTTGTCATGCAGTCACACAGAGTCATCATCAGTACCCTGCTGCTGTTATCACCATCTTCACCATTGGCAGTGGCACACTGTGGTCTTCTGAGATCATTGTTGTACAGTATACCCATTGTCAGAAGCCACTGTGAGTGACTACAACACTTCAATGCTCCTAACAAGTTTACTGCTGACTGTGCCGTCTGGTCTCTGCCTCCTTCTTTTGTTACTGGATGGGTAACTGTGCACAACCAGCATGTTCTGCCACAGAGGATTCTGATTCCTTTGGCCTTGAGAGTGAAGCTTGAGAGGTCCATGGGAATCAGAACCCTGAGGTGGCAGAACACACTGGTTGTGCATAAAGTTGCACATCCAGTATTTATTATAGTGTATGGTGCCCTAAAAATATTTTTTTCATATTCTGTTTATCTCCTTAGTCTCCCCAGCTGCCCCCTTCAGACTGACCCTCCCAGCCCCATCACATGGCTTCTTTGGATCTTACGGTACACTGTCATCCTCTGCCACAGAACTTGTGGTGGTGCCCAGTCACCAGTGCAGGGCTTTTCGTGAGAGTCAGGCTTCATCCTGCTGCCTAGGGTTGTTTTCCTCCTGTTTTCACCCTGGGGCCCACGGACATGCAATGGGCGAGATGTGAGCTCCGCCTCCGTGGAGATGTCCCTGCATTCTGAACATGGGTTCCCCTTCCCTTACGTGGTAGTGTCACATGTGCTGCCAGACAGCTATTGCTGGGTGGCAGTCCAGCAGTGCGTCACACTAACCCCTCCCCAAGGAAGGAGAGTTGTCCTAGGGATGCTCAATCCTTCCTCTCCTGCCAGCCTCCAAGCAACCTGAGTCTGTTCCCAACCTCAGGTCACCAGCGTGGTACAAGATACATAACCTAGCACCTCAGCCCTCCACACCACCGTCCAGCTCCCTAAAAATAATTTTTAAAAGTTTGGGTTTTTATAGAAAAGAAATTCTTGCTGCTGTGTCATTCTGGGATTTAAGGCTGGTTGCTATGGTCAGCGTGTGTAGTTTTAGGAACCAGATGTCTCTAAATCTACAGTGCAGGTTTCTATTGGTTGTGAGTTGCGCTGGGAGGGATTTTAAAGAAAGAAACATGGCTGTCGTGGTTGTTTCGCTAAGGAGAAGACTTAGCAAAAGGAATCCTTGTTGATTTTTTGAGTAATTTTAGATAACTGGTGATCCTGCAGTTGTATTTTTATCTGTAAATGAAAATATCTGGTTGATCCTGTATTTTTGTTCATATCTGGTTGATCCTGCATTTGTGGGATTTGGTCGAGTGATTGAGCTGTCGCCATGAGTTTGTATCTGGTTGATTCTGCAGTTTCTGTTACACTTTGCCTCATGCACTTAGAAAGAGCTGAAATGTTGTTATACCACAGTAGGATATTATTGCATTCTATGGCCTTTGAACTGTGTTACAACAACATTTCCGCTACAATTGATTTCTGTGCAGAACAAGCCCTCACCATACACTATATAAAAATATACACATGGTATAGTGTATAAATACACTGTGCATTACATACTGTGTATGTCAGTATCAGTGGTTCAGTAGGTAGCATGCTTGCCTCTGGGGCCAGAAGGTTGTGGGTTCTAACCTCACACCAGGTACTTGGGGTAATAACCATAAATAACACTGTAGTGCAGAATGGCAGCATGTGGGGAGCTGCACTGGTGAGGCATTGTCCTTCAGATGAGACATTAAACAAGGTTCTCTCTACCCATCTCTGGTCACTGTCTAGGTCGAAGTAAAATATCACATGGCACTTATTGAAGAAGCACATGAAAGTTTCTCTGATGTCATGACCAACATTCCTCCTGTCAAAATAACTGGTCCATGCAACCCACCCCAGGATGCACCTGGAAACAAGCTATAATACTTTAGTGTGCCTTTTGTTGTCAAAATTAAAATAAATAAATAAAACAGTATGTAAAATGTAAAAAATGAAAATAAAAATATGCATTGATGGACACTACAATCACAGTATGTTAATGACCATCAGTGGATGGCAATATACATGTTCTAAATTCAGTCTGTTTTAATTTATATTGTATGTCATAAGACTAATAAACAGGATGAAGCAGCAGGATGTGTGCAGTGGGCCACACTGCATTTGTGAATGTCCTTATGACACATTTGCATGGCAGCCCTCACTCTTTTTACTGGGTGCCCACAATGACCTGTACTGGCGAAAGAGAAAGGCTTATGTCCTCAGTTACATGGCTCAATGGGGTCACAATGGACATAGTGTTTTCAAACCAATCAGAATGCTATTTACATTGTTTTAGCTCATTTGCACGAGGTTCAGTATTTGAGTTGTGGGCTAGTTTTTAGACATACTTGGAAGTGATGCAAATGTGTATTTTTGCCCTTGCAATGTTGCACTGCCATTGAAACTGACAGTGTTAACTGCTGACAGACATTGTATGGGAGAGAAGGCCCCTTATGACTGTGTTCAACTATAATGACTATAATCAAATGTTTGATCCATATGTTGTCGCATCTCATTCTTAGTTCTCTAGTGGTTCAGTGGTCCACCTTCACCACATTACCCACCTTCTACTAATGATCTGGGGCCCCCAGGTCCACCCAACATGGCTTGCCTTGACAGCGAGATTTACTTGCCTGCAGTACTGTATCCCTATTACCTGCTTTTAGCAGGTGGCAAATGGAGAAGAACATAGTGGGTGCAAGTGTCCTTGACCGCTAATACAGCTACACATCTCAGCATAACTCCACAGGAACACTATGGTGCGTAGGGGGTCTTTAGGGCACTTTGTGCTTGCAGTTGCATTTGCAAGCAGATCTTTAAGCATTTAAAAACTCTATCTTTGTTTCCGTAGTGCTAATGCATCAAAAGCAACAACATACAAAGGAAAAAGCAGGATCAGTCTTTCCCTCAAACTGTCCCAAAAGCAGGCTCAGACATTCCCCAAATTATTGCATACAAACAGGATCAGACACTCTGTCAAACTGCCCCACAAAGCAGGATCAGACTGGGAGCAGATATTGCCTAAAATCATCCCAAAAGCAGGATCTGGCAATCTCTGAAACTGTCCCAAAAGGCACGATCAGACACTCCCTAAAATGTTCCTAAAAAAGGCTCAGACACTTTCAAACTCTTCCAAAAAGCAGGATCAAACAATCCTTCAAACTGTTACACAAAAGCAGGATAATGTACTTTTAAAATTGTTCCCAAAAGCAGGATCAGACACATCCCAAAACTGTCCCAAAAGCAGGATTAGTCACCCCTCAAATGGTCTTAAGAAAATAAATTTAACAAATCCCTAAACTTGTCCAAGAGAGCAAGATCTAACACCTCAAACTGTCCCCAAAAGAAAACAGGATCAGACACTGCTGTACATAAATGGGTCCAGGTCAAAATAGCGAAATGAAAATGGCACGGTCAAAAACACACTGCACGGAACCCAGGCATGGTGAAAACTGAACTAATATAAATAAACTCTGAAACCATGCATGCTGTTATAATGGTGCAGTTTTCAACCATGCCGTTTCATTTTGCTATCTTGCCCAGAGATCATATAAAATTATAACCAAAAATACACTCTAAAATTCCTCAAAATGCAGAATCAAACACTCTAAAATTATCCCCAAACACATGAACATAGAATTTGACCACAGAAAAGGACCGCTTGGCCCACCCAATCTGCCCAGATGGTTCTTCCCTAGTCTGTCTTCACAGACCATAGCTGGTCTCCAGAGACTCTCCTGCCACCCTGCCCATTTCCTTGTATTCCCCTATGTCTGTCCCATGCATGTTGGAAGCCCCCTACTGTTTCTTCCCTCCACCACTTCCTCTAGCAGTCTGTTCCAGGCATTCACCACTCTTTCAGTGAAGCAGTATTTCCGCATAGCCCTCCTGAACTCCCCCTCTTCTTTGTATGCCCTCTGGTTCTGGTGCTCTTCCTCATTTGAAAGAGACTCCTGTCTTTCACCCAATTCACCCTTATTAGATACTTGTATGCTTTATCATGTCCCTCTCAGTCTCCCATCTTCCAGGAGTACATGCTGAGATCCATCAGTCTCCTTCATAGAGCTTATGGTACAATCCCTGCACCATTTTGTTGCCCTTCTCTGGCTCTGGACTGCCTCTACCCTGTCTATATGCTGCCTGAAATTAAGCCTCCAGAACCGGACACAATACTCCAGGTGGGGTCTCAACAGCAAGCGATACAGTGGCAACACCATCTCCTTTCTCCTGCTGGAGATACCACTCCTAGGCACCCCAGCATCTCACTGGCCCTACCCACTGCTTTGTCATGCTGCCCTGCCACCTTGAGGTTACCAGATATGATAACCCCAAGGCCCTTTCCTGCTTAGTGACAGAGTACCTCCCACCCATTCTATACTCAGTTCCTGGTTTCCTATGCCCTAGGTCCATGATTTTGCACTTTTTGGCATTGAATCCCAACTGCCATGCTCTTGACCACTCCTTGAGTTTCCTAAGATCCCTATGCATTCTTTCCACCCCTTCCTCATTGCTCACCCTGTTACAAATGTTGATGTCATCTGCAAAAGGCATACCTTCCCTTCCTTCCAGTTCATCTGCAGTGTCACTTATAATAAGACTCTGAAGCGGACCCGTCATCGTATTGAGCCTTGTGGCACCCCACTGGTCACTCTCCCGTCATTAGAGGGAGTACTGTTAACCACCACCCTCTGTCGACTATCCATTAACCTGTTTCTAACCCAGTTCACCACTTTGGATCCCATCCCTAGGCTGCTCAATTTCTTATTCAGTCTCCTTTACAGCACAGTGTTGAAGGCCTTGTTTAAGTCTAGACTGGCTATGTCCGCTGCCCTCTCTGATTTATTTCCTGGTCACCCAGTCAAAGAACTCAATCAGATTCATCTGACATGACCTACCTTTCTTCCATGAATCCATGCTGCCTTTGGTCTTGCAGCCCATTGGATACAAGATGCTCTACCAACCTTTCTGTTAACAGTATTTCCATTGATTCCCCACCTCTGAGGTGAAGCTTATTGGCCTATAGTTACTAGCATCTTCCTGATGCTGCGCTTATGTAGAGGACCACATCTCCTCTCCTCCACTCCTCCAGAACCATGTCTGATTCCAGTGAGCTGTTGAATAAGGCCATCAGCTGGGTACCCAGTACTTCCATGAGTTCTATTAGTACCCTTGGGTGTATCCTGCCTCGTCTCATAGTGTTGTTGTCCATGTTCAGAGCTGCAAGTCCCTTCAGGACTCTTTCTTCTGAAAATGGAGTTGAGTCTGCCTCCTCCTCTTTTCTTCCTGCTGATCACTGGTGGTCCCCCGCCGTGAAGACTGGCAGAAGTTACCTGTTCAGGATATCTGCCTTTTTGGTAACAGGTTAAAATGCTGTTTCATGAATAGCACAGTGAAAACCATGCTTCATGATCAGCGTCTGTCTTGACAGTGACAGGGGTAGAATAGCTGAACGCTGGTTACTACTACCCTGTAGCTGTCAAGGCAGAGAAGGAAGTGGAGAAGTAATGAAAAGTGAGGAGGCTGGCAGTGCTGCTCCCATGGTGGAGAGATCTAAGGCACAAGCAGCTTGGCCAGTATAGCTCAGGAAACCAGGGTTCTGTTCCTGGTCTCCCAACTCTTGCAATTTAGCCCTCACCCCAAGTGTCTTTTTTAAAAGCCAGAAACAAGAATTCCCTCCCCACACCCAAGTTTCTACTTTTCTCCGAGATCCACCCCGAGTTGGTTATTTAAATATCGGGGTGTAGAACCCGCAAAACTAAAGTGTACATTATTGTTTTTATGTACGATAGCAGTTATCGGTGTGATTTCGACAGCTACCATTGTCGCTGTGTTGTCCTATGGTGTTTTTTACTGGCACTGTTTTGACAGCGTTGTTTATGCTGCACAGTTCTTGAAGGTGCTTTTCTTGTTTTCACAGTTATGACCTAGTGCCTGCTTTTTCTTGGTTTTTCTGCACAGCCTCCTCAGCCACCCTCCTTATCCTTACTATCCCTCCCTTGCTTTCCTCTTCTCACTTATTTTCTTTATTTATTTATTTAAAATTTTGGAATTACAACCTTTGAGTCAGAGACTCATTTCCAAAGCTCCATGTCAATACACAATAACAGACATAGGTAATACAATAGACAGTACGATACAATATACAATGCCAGGGCAGTTTGATGGCAAGGTTGTATCATGACACAGTATACTGAGATGTCTAATACAGAGTTGAGGCTGTAGGCTATGAGCAACACAGTAAACAGTATGATACAAGGTACAGTGCCAAGGCACTTTGACTTCGGTTACAGTATGATCATTTTACAAGGTGTCTAATACATTATTGTGGCTGTTGACAGTGCAAAGGATAAATCTAACAGTAAGAAGTCAGTTAGTGGCCAGAGAGTGAATGGGGACAGTGCACATGCCTATGATGCTTGGCTGGAGCTGGAGTAAACTGTATAAGTTAGGGGAGGCAGGTAGTGCAAATTCTAGAGCAATCTGTTGGGAAACTTTGTCCAAGTGCCTGAGTAAGAATTGCAGGCCATTGACTATGAAAGAGGTTGTGTGGCCATTCTGAGCAGCTGATGAAGGCACTGGTGGTGGACTTAGGTGTGCTGTTGCAGGTCTTGGTGGCAAGGAGGTAGGTCTTGAGTGCCTTTTAAAGGGACCAAGTTTTTATGGTTAGAGACCGATGGCCTATGTACCTGAAGTGGGTGATTTGATACCTTTTATTGGACTAACAAGAAATTTATATCAAAGACTGGGAGGAAAAGGCAAATACTGGATTAGGTGGGGTCTGAGACCACCTGAAGCATTGCTCTTCAAATGAGGCTCTGTCTGCTGAAGCTACATCCAGACTATCATGTTTTACTAATGTGTGGATGGATGATCAGGTAACCACTGAGCAAATGTCCTAGCGGATACTCCACCCCTCTCTTGCCCATGACATGGCCATGTACCTGAAGACCTGTACCTATGTACCTGAAGAAAGTCTTATCCACATTTATTACACCTTTGGCTGTCCTTTCCTCTTTCTGCACCCTTGCTCTTCTCACTGCCTTACCTATGTTTTAGCTGGTACAACTCCATGTCTTTTCCGTTGTGTTTCCATATACCTCCTCAGTGTCACCTCTCTTCCTTTACCACCCTAGACATTTCCCTAGAGTAACAAAGTAGTCTTTTTTCCTTTTGCTTTTACTCGTTTCCTAACACAGGGGCTGGTTGACTTAATTATGCCCTCTTATGTTCCCCACTGTTCCTCTAGCCCTACCTGGCATTCCCACCTACTAGTCAGTTTATGAGGCAGTCTACCATTTCCTAAAAATCAACCCTCCTAAAGTCCATGACCCTCATCCTTGTGTGGTTTGCCTCTTCTCCCATTTTAATGTTAAACCACACTGTACAGTGATCACTGGCACCCAGGGACTGCCTGTGTGACGTTTGCAATGCTGTCCTATTTGTAATTATTGTACCAAGTCCGGTACTGCCCCTTCTGTAGTGAGTTTTTGACTAGCTGCCTGAGAAAGGACCCTTGTAGGGAGCCAAGCTTGTCTCTGTTCTTGCCGAAGGCAGATGAAAGGCTTCAATCCACATCTGACAGATTGAAATCACCATCAAGCAGCATCACCACCTCATTTGCCATCCTGATGCTATCCTCATCCCCAAATGCCTTATCCAACTCCTCTACCTGTGCTAGAGGTGTATGCCACCCATGTATGGATAGCAGCCCCAGCACCTGTCTCCAGGATGATCCACAGCACCTCCATACTTCTAAGGTTCATACTAATGTTCGAAAACAGGAGCATAAGGCAGTGGCGCATTTAAGCTCTATCATTTACTCATAATAGGATAAATTCATTTTGGTCAACATTAGCTTATCAAGTCCATTTATGAAAGTAAGTTTGGATTCACTGATAATCTCTAAAGGAGAGAAGTCCAAGGATTCACAACGCTCTGTGAGAAAAAATACTTCCACTTTGCAGAATTAAATTTCTGACAGTTTAACTGTTGTTGGTGTCCCTAGTCCCCATAGTTATTTGTTTAAAGTCTAGACCCATTTTAATCATTAAGTATGGGTCCTATAATATGTCCCATGTCAGTAATAGAGCTCCCTCAACCGTAGTGTTTCAAGCAACATAGGGCTAAGATGCTTAACCTGTCTTCATTTCCCCAAGTCCCTCATACCATGTATTTGCTTAATAATTTTCTCTGTACATTTCTCAACTCGTGTTACATCACCTTTCCTAAAGGGCACCAAAACTGTGATGATTAAGCCAAATGTCAGCAGATGTTAACTCTGTACAGTGGAAGTATCACCAATCGATCTCCAGATCTAATGTTTCTTCTCACAGCCCACCATGTTTTATTTGTTTCACTTACAGTTTCTGTTATTTGTTTGTCACAACTTAAATCACTGGACATAATAACACCCACATCTTTTCATATTGAGATTCATTTAGTAATTTACCATAGATGGTATTGTTTCTGAGGTTGTTATTCAACTCTAAATGCATAACTTTGCACTTATCAAAGTTGCACCGCATTTATCATTAGTTGCCCTTTATTGTGTGAATTTATCCAAGTCCTCACTGGATTCTAGATGTTTCTTCACCGTTTCTGCAAGTCCCCTAGCTTATAATCATCTGCATATTTTGTCACCCAACTCTCAAGATGTAATGATAAATAAGTGAAAATATTTGAAAAACAAGAGGGACGAGCACTGAACCATAAGGTACTCCATTAGATACATGGCCACCATTCTGAGAAATGTCCATCAAGCATCACTTCTGTGTCCTCTTCTCTAACCAATTCAAGATCCAATTTATATATCTAGGATTTATTTGTAAGGTGCCAAGTTTTGATTAAAGCCCAGTGTGGAACTAGACTGAAGGCCTTACTAAAGTACCGAAAGATAACATCGCATGGTATCTTCTTATCTAGGTTTAAACTTATTTTGCATAAAAACAAAGGAGATTCATAATACATGATCTTCCTGCATAAACCCATTCTGATTTTTATTGAGTCTTCCCAGTTCTGTTATCACCTTATCTTTAATAACACTCTCCATAAATTTGCACAAGATCGGAGTGAGACTTATGGGCCTGTAAGTATTCACATCCTGTCTTCCACTTTTTAAACAAAGGAATGACATTAGCTGTTTTCCAGTCATTTGTACACACACTAGTAATGTTGCAATAAAAAGCAGGTTAAGGGGTATGCTAAATGTTTACTCATGAATTTTATCATGTTCTCGGTTATACCATCTGGACCTGAAGATGAACTAACCTTAATTTTATTCAGTTTATTATTAATGTCCTCAATGGAGAATACAATGTCCTTTTCTAAACAAGTATCAGCATGTGCTGGTGATTTCTGTCAATGAAGGTGGATGTGACAAATAGAAATATAGAAACATAGAAATTGTCAGAAGATAAGTGTCTTTGGCCCACCTAGCCTGCCCTATTACCACTAACAATTGCAAAATTGAAATCCAGGTAGGCCATATCCACTGCCCCTCCCTGATCCACCTCCTGGTTACCCAGTCGAAGAACTCAGTGAGGTTAGTCTGGCCTCTCATACCTTCATCTTGTGCCACTCGTCCTTGAGCATCTTTTTCTATGAGCAGTTTAGTCTTCATAGGGCTGGGCTTTAGATGAATAACATACTTTGACTGATGCAAAATTAAACAACTCGTATTGGTACAGTGGCTAGTGAACTCAGGCACAGTGAACTAAAATGCAGATTGTAAGGCTAAGGATAAGTAAGCACGAATGCCTGAGGTACACAAAGGCAAAGTCGGGTCAAAATGAAACTACTGATAAACAAGTGTCTCAAGGTCTGCAGCCCCTGTCCCCCCCACTTTGCAGCAGCCAGGAGCCCCTGTGCCACCCCTCCATGGTACCACTATCACAGGCTGCATCCACTCATCAGTCTCAGTCAGGAGCAATTCTAACATGTTCTGACCCATGTGATTTAGTTATACTATTCACTGCCACCATGGCATGCTGGCCCGAAATCCTGGAGTATTGCTACCACCGCACTTGCTTAGCACAATTTCTCCAGCCAGAATCGAATACTCACTGAGGTACCTGTGCCCAGTGCTGTGATGCACAGATTGAGCTACCAGATGTTTGGCCACTGGTCCACTTATCCATACTGAGATATGCATGTGGATGCTGAATGCTGCAGGGCATGGATTACCATATATGACACAGTCCCATAAAGTTCAGGAATGGTATGGATGCAAAAGTACATTTGTGAGGGAATCTGCCATTTTGGACAGGCACACATCATCAACCTTCTAATTCCACATTCTCCACAATAGAGAATAGCAGTAGATCAATTGCCAGCATTTCAGTGGTTGCTGCATTCAGTGCCCATGCAACAGCATGACTGGGTGGGCATTTGGCATAATGCTCAAACATGCTATACAATGTACAGTAGACTGAACCTTTCTGGGAGTTGGGCTACCAAACAGCCGGACTTGGTGTGGAAGCATACCAGTGGGTAGCATTTGAATCATGGTGATCCACAAATGCTATTTTCTTTTAAAAGAAAGCATTGAGTTGTGTTTTTAACACTTAAAGTTTCTTAATTTTTGTGCAAAACGTACAGACATACAATTGCATTCCATCCAGTAGTATAAAGCAGTTACCTGTTACCTTTATAGCCCCCACAGCAGACAAAATCATTCTACTGGTACAAGAGACCAGATATAACATTCTGTCAATTTATATGCTGAGCCAGGATTTGGTAGCTATGTAAACAAGTGACTGCATACCCACAGCCATAGGTATGGACATATTGTGTCCTGGGCCTAACTAGTCAGCCAGGTATCAGGTTATAATACCTGTTTAGAAGGGGAGTATAAAACCTTATCTGGGGTCTGGAGAAGGAGGAATGCATAACATACTCACATAAAAACACCAACATAACAAATATTCAACTGGCTACAATTTTAGTACTTAATTGCACACCTAGTTGGTAATTCTGTGACTTAAACATGGTGTGCAAGTCCCACAGGTTCAGCAGCATCACTTGTACTTTGTTCTTTTAGGGTCTCATAGGTGGTCTCCATAGGGGTTGCAAATCATCATCCTCACCAAGTCTGATAATCTCTCCTGAGCTCTGTCCACCTCATCTTTACTTTCTCTTTCCTTCTTATCATCCTTAGTGAGAGAAACATTTTAAATTTAGGCTTCTGTGACTGTGCAACAGTCAGAGCTCCTCCCAGACTCTGACGCATGGGCAAGCTCAACACTCTTGTTTGGGAATTGGAATCTATCATCCAGATCAGGCTCAGTGCCACTACTACCAGCAGTCATGGGGACAGCAGCAACCTTCTCCTCAACCTTTGTTCCTGAGCCAGAAATTTTGCTACCTCCTGGACTGATCCTCTTGTCATTGCCTCCCGAACCTCTACCAAGATGGATGCCCCAGATGTGGCAGAGAATAATTTGGCAACACTAATGCACCTCTGCCACTTTCAGCAACTACTCCTGACCACTACTACCGGCCCCAGAGTCCTTAGATGAAGCTGCTGCAGAGGTGGTGTTTAGGCGCAACAACCGTTTGCCTTATAGAACGTATGCACTTCTTGGTCTGGTTAGCACCTTTCCCTTTTACATGAGCATCTATTTACAGTCATTTTATATATTTAGATTTTTGATATAGCAAGGAAAAAATAAACACCAGAGTAAAATGAAATGCCAGCAGCAACAGACAACACTTTACCAGAGGGATTAGTAGTGTGATCTGAATCTGAACAGAACTGTTTACTGAGCTAATAGTAGCTTCAGTAGAACCACCCAAAAATATTTTTATTTGGTATTTTTATGTTTTTAACATGATGCTGATAAACAAGACACACATGACAGGTAATTTAAAACCAATTATTGTACGTAATAGTTATTTCAAGAACTAAACAAAATAACTACAGTCAGTATAGAAACAAACTGACAAATATAATTCATTTAACCACACAGAACTACATTACAGAAATAAAATGGCAAATCAGAGATCACAGACAAAATAATTAAGAAGAAAGACTAAGGAAACAAATCAGACTAGAGCTCACTGGACTGCCTTGTTTGCTAGCTACATAGATACATATATACATCGACAGTGTCGGCAGATAAGGGCCTATGGCCCACCATTCTACCCATTTGAGCTTGTAAAGTTCAGTTTATGTTTTCCTAGAAGTCTGTTGCCTCACCCTGACCTCCAGAATTCCTTTATGTCTATCCATGCATTCTTAAATCCTGTGATTGTTTCAGCCCCCACCACTTCCTCTGGCAGGGTGTTCCACTTGTCCACCACCCGTTCTGTGAAGAAATTCTTCCCCGCTTCCTCTGAATTGTCCTCCCTCCAACTTCATCCCATGCCCTCTATTCCTGGAACATCTTTTCACTTAAAAATAGTGTATTCCTGTACTCTGTTCCTCCCAGTAAGATACTTGTATGTCTCTATCATGTCCCTCTCCTCCTCTCCTCCAGGGAGTACATATTCAATTCCTTCAACCTATCCTCATAGGACTTGTGATGCAATCCATGTACCATCTTTGCTGCCCTCCTCTGAACCTTCTCTACCCTGTCTATGTCCTTACGTGGTAAGGTCTCCAGAACTGTACACTGTACTCCAGGTGGGGCCTCACTAGTGTCTTGTACAGTGGAATTATGACCTCCTTTTCCTGCTGGTGATGCCCTGCCTATGCATCCCAGCATCCTATTTGCTTTATCTGCTGCCTTGTCACACTGTTTCCTACCTTGAGGTCATCAGAGATGATAACCCCAAGATCCCTTTCCTGCTTGGTGCATGCTATATCCTCACCCCTAACTGATTTATTGTGCCAGGGTTGTTGTGCCCCATATGCATTATCTTGCATTTCTTTGCATTGAATTTCAACTGCCAAACCCCTGACCATTCTTCAAGTTTCTGCAGGTCCTTCTCATTCTGTCTACACCCACTGGTGTGTCTACTCTGTTACAGAGCTTTGTGTCATCAGCGAACAGTGAAATTCTGCCTTCTAGATCCTGTGCAATGTCACTGATGAAGATGTTCAATAGGACTGGTCCCAGCACTGATCCCTGTGGTACACCACTGGTCACTCTTCCCTCTGTGGAGTGACAGCCATTTACCACCACCCTCTTTGTCCTGCCACCCAGCCAGTTACCTACCCACCACACTACTGTCCTGCCCACACCCACATTCCCAGTTTGTGTAATAGTCTTCTATGTGGCACAGTGTCAAAGGCCTTGCTGAAGTCCAGATAGGCCATGTCCACTGAAGCTGAAACACCTCCCTTCCCACACAGCTCTGCTTTACTAGACAAAACAAAACCACTACTTTCAACTAAACAATGGTAATCTAGCTTACAGGGCACTCTAGAAATGTTTTGTGAGTGATTTGGTTCAAAATACTCTGCTTATGAAGACATTTTATAGTTATTTTGCTCAGACAAGCAGGGGCAGACTTCTCTCAACTCTCTCTCTTTATAAAACTGCACTGAACACATGGGGCCAGATATTCAGACTGTGCCTGGCAGGGGTGCAAGCCTGGGCACAGCACAACTGGGCTGCGCCAGGGCCAGGACCAGGCGATGTTAAGCGGTGCTGCACCATGGCTCAGCACCACTGAATGTCTAAAGTGCGGTGCACAGATGGAGCATGGCGCAGTGGCACTGTGCCAGCACAAGCCACAGAGAGGAAGCACAGGGATGCACCAGCGCAAGTGTAGTTGCGCTAGATGCATCACTGCAATATTCAGCCGGGGCATGCAAATGAGGCCATAAGCCATGCAAGGTGCAAATGGGGCCATTAGCATGTCATTAAAACTCCATTTGCATGCTGCAAGGGCTGCCCGGTGACTTGCACTTGGCACCCTGCCCAGCATGCGTGTGTGGTGGGGATCCTGGGCAACCCCCACCTGTAACTGCAAATCGCGGAAATGTGTGAGGCACTCTCCCTGGTAGTCTAGTGGCTCCCTCTCCCAAGTCCCAGTACCGTGATGGTAGCCTTGCCTTGGTAGTCTGGTGGAACCCCCTCCTCCATGTCCCGATCACTGGAATATGGCTGCCAAGTTATGCCCTGGTAGTCTAGTGGAACCCTGCCGCTTGTTGCCACGATCATGGCATGGCACCACAACACAACTCCTGGTGATCTGGTGGCACCCCCCACCCTACCACCCACAGCACCCTTGCCCACCGCTCCCCCATCATCGGGCGGGCAGCTGCAACCCGCCACATACTGCCCAGCTGCCCGCTGAATGACAAGTACAGTATGGGCTTGCAGGGCATACTGTATTAGACAGTTCCAAATATGTGAATGACTTCATTCACATATTTGGGACTGTCTTGTACAGTATGCCCTGCAAGCCCATACTGTACCTGTCACCAGCGGGCAGCTGGCGGTATGTGGTGGGTTACAGCCACCTGCTGATGACGGGGAGCGGGTGGTAAGGGTGCTGTGTGGTGGGGGGGATGGAAGCCACTAGATCACCAGGAATTGTGTTCTGCACCATGCTGCGATCAAGGGTAATGGATGTGGGGGTCCACTAGACTACCAGGCATAACTTGGTGTCCGTGATCCTGGCAATCAGGGACATGGAGGAAGGGGGTTCCACTAGACTACCAGATCATAACTTGGTGGCCATATTCCGTGACCAGGGACATGGGGAGGGGGGTCACTAGACTACCAGGGATGTGTGTGCATGTGGACGGTGTTCTGGGTGGGTGGTGGCCACCCATGGCTGGCGGCTGCTGTGTTGCACCCTGCACATGGCAGCCCACCTGTGAGTGGCCAGGGGTTGCTCCATGTTACACGGGCTCAACTTTGAGCCCCTTCATTTGGCGCAATGCATGGGCACGCCTGCATCTGTGCTGCTACAGTGTGCCCCGTGCGCATCGAGTGTTGCGCCACGCCAGGCAGCCTTCTCAATATCCTGCAGGCATTATGGGGTTGCACTAGCGCAACCCTGTTGTGCCAGGCGCAACCCCTTGTATATCCCGCCATGGTGTGTAGCTCATTTCAGTATCATGTGACCTACAATCCCATGGTACACTGAAAACTTCGCCTGTGGGCCCAGCTTCATCAGAGAAATTACCGACTTTGTCGGAGAAGTTTGCAAATTTGCCATTTGCAGAGTTTAGCCCTATATTGCAAATTGAACTTCAGGGCAGATAACTTCATGAATCGTGGTGCATTCATGAACTAATCCATGAAGCAAAGTTAGCCAACTCACACACCACATACACAAGGCCAAGCAGCAAGAAAGGAGGCTGTGGCTTGCAGCTAACAGAAAAGTAACATAGGGGAGTTGGGGGTAGACCTAACTTCATAGAAAGCAGCAGGACAAAACAAGCAGGTCACAGTGAATGTCAGTGACTGATGTAATGAATAAATGAGCAAGGAAGTAAGTTACCCATGCGGGTGGGGTGGGCTTGAACTTAACTTTTCAGGAGGGAATTGCATTGAACTACTGTTTTGCCAGACAAACAGGTTTGTGAATGGTGCCCATACTCTATAAAAGATATTATAAAATGGGCAACGAATTTCCTTGATCCTGATTGACTGACAGCCTCTGTCGCTGTGTCCTTATCAAGACATAACTGAACAGCCTGCACTACATGTGCCAAGTGAAAAGCAACCACACACTGAAATCAATGCGTGCCACTGCTCTCCTGCTGCAGCTCATCAAGTGTCATCTGACGGAACCAGGAGAGCGGTGGCACCAGCAGAGAACCCCCCAAAAAAACACCTTGCAAGTGCAGTTCTTGCACCCTCCCACTGCTCCACGGTATACCAGAGAAAATCCAGTTAGTGTAGTCAAGCTCCCTTCCACAAAAGCCAAGAGCTGTTACTCTACTGAAGATTTTCTTTACTCACTGCCCATCTCCTGCTCTCGGTCCCGCTTACTCAGGAGTCTCCTAGCAACATCTCCACACTCGAACTCCTCCCTTGGTCCTCTCCTAAATATGTGAGCAGCGACAACCCACATGCTAAAATGCAGTGCATTACAGTACTGTCAACAAAAAAAGTGAAAGGAGTTTGTTTTTCTACCTCTCTGACTTGCGGTTTCAAAGCTCAAAGCAGGAAACTACTGTTTATGACAGCCGTGTGGGACATGCTCGCCCCACTCAGGGCAGCTGTTTAATGAAAATAAAAAATTAATTTAAGGACAGAAAGCTTTAAAAAGTAGGCAAAAGTAAAAATGGTCTGTGCACCTTCTGGGGTGGGGGCACAATCATACTAAATACATAACCAGATATGGGACATGATCGGTCCCAGCTGCTGCAAGTGAAACTGGGTGGGCAAATTAACAAATATGAATAAAGAAAAAAAACATGCTTTTGAGTCTTTGTCTGTGTAGGGGTGGCTATGGGTGCACACAGATACAAAACCAACCTCCTCTAGTGACTAAAGAGCTCCACTCCAACTCATTGACAGGGACTACTTTTTGTTTTTTCAACTTATCATAATTATTCACAGTTTTATATGTACAGTTTGTATGTCAATATTTTTTATTAATTTCTTTACTGGGGGCCCATTTTATAAGTGCAATAAAGCACTCTGAGGTGCGGGTTATGGGCTGATAAGGCGTGTCCCAGGTGCTAAAGACAGTCTGCACAAGCGCCTCATGCCTCATAATGCACCTGGGTTGTGATCTTATTAGGCCATAACCCAGCCTCATTGTTTCTTATTGCTGGCATATTTGGGCAACCATATACAGATAAGCCTGTGTTGCCATCTTGAGGTTTCCATGGCAACCAAAAGAACCCACTTGGGCTTCATTCTCAAGGTCCATATGAACATATGAACACCGAATTTGCCAGCAGAAATAGGCCACCTGGTCTATCATGTGTTCGAGTGTGCAGCTAGCACCCTCACCTTGCAGATGCCCTGACCCTCCCTTCCCCATTACCCCTCTCACCTTGTCCCATCACCTTTGAAACTACCCAGTATCTTACAGGATACCACCTCCTCTGGTACAGCATTCCATTCTGTCATGACCCTCTCCATGTAAAAGTGTCTCCTCATTTCCATCCTAAATCGTCCCCTTCAAATCTAAGGCAATGCCCTCTCATGTCCCTCTCCCTCCTCAGCCTGAGTATCCCTTCAGTGCCTGCCTTGTTTATCCCCTTTATGTACTTTAAGGTCTCAGTCATATCCCCCGGTCGCTTCTCTCCTCCAAGGAGTACATGTTCAGCTTTCTCAGCCTCTCCTCGTATGGTCTGTCCTCCAGTCCCCAGATCATCCTTGTTGCCCTGCATTGTACCCCGTCCAGTAACTTCACATCCTTCTTCAGATATAGCCACCAGAATTGCACACAGTACTCCAGGTGCAGCCTGACCAGTGCCCTATAGGGGCAGGATCACCTCCCTGCTCCTGGAGGAAATCCTCTCACAATACAACCCAGCATCCTGTTGGCTTTGCTGCTGCCCTCCTACATTGCTCTGTATTGTTCATCTTCCCGTTACAACCACCCTAGATTCTTCTCCTCCTTGGTGGAACCAGTTGCACCCCTCCAGCGGATAAGCCCTCCTGGGTACTTTGCTCCCAAAGTGCAGAACTTTGCACTTTTTCGCATTGAACCCCAACTGCCATGCTTCTGACCACTCCACCAGTTTGATCAGGTCATCCAGCAGCCCTGCCAACCTGCTATATCGTCCACTACCACCTCCAATTTGGTATCTTCAGTGAATAGACTGATCTTATTCCTGACACCATACCAGATGTCTCCTGTGAATATTCCAAACAGCACTGGCTCCAGTACTGATCCCTGTGGCACCCGCTCATCACAGCCTTGGAGATGAGAGTTCTCCACCACCACCACTACCCTCTGCTGTTTCCCTGCAACCAGTTCTCAATCCATTTAACCATCTTAGTCCCCACCCCACAAATCTCAACTTCTCCTAACCTCCCATGCGGCACTGAATCAAAGGCCTTACTGAAGTCCAAGTATATGACATCCACCGCATGACCGTTGTCCAATGCCCTCATGACCCAGTCGTGATACTCAACTAGGTTCGTCTGGCAGGATTTTCCAGAGACAAACCCATGCTGGTGACTGTCCTGGATCCCATTGTCTTCCATAAAGGTCACCAGCCTTTCCTTAAGTATTGTCTCCATCAGCTTCCCCACAATGAAAGTTGTTTACTGACCTGTAATTACCGTGCCTCATCCTTTGGTCCACTTTTATGGATGGGTACCATGTGGGCCATCCTCCAGTCATGTGGTATGCACCTGCATCCAGGGAGGTATTGAATAGTTCCACCAGCGGTCCAGGCCAGATCTCTGCCATTTCCTTCAACACCCAGGGATATATGCCATGCGGTCCTGGTGCCTTATCCACCCCTCAGAGCCCTTAACCCTCCAATACCCTGCCCTCCCTCAGTGATCACCCATTGGTTACCCCCTCCCCCCTACCCACCCTGCCCACCCTCTGCGGTAGCTGCCCTCCTTTCTCCCTCATGAATACAGCACAGAAGTACTCAGTCAGTGCTTCTGCCTGATCCACCCTTTTCTGCTCTACCCCCTTCCTTCCTTTCTGATCCTCACTATCTGGTCCTTGCAGCTCCTTCTCTCCTGTATGTATCTGAAGAAGTCCTTTTCCCCATCCCTGATGCCCTGTGCCAGCCTCAATTCCCTGGAGGCCTTAGCTGCTCTGACTTCCCTGGTAACTTCTTTGTACCTCTTCACATACTCCTCCCTATCCTCCCCTTCTAGGATTTCTTGTATTTCTTGAATGCTGCTTTTATCCCTCACCATTTCTAAGACCCTGTACTTAACCAGCTCATTTTTTGCCCTTTCATCTTTGCTCTGCAATCTGGTACATGTCACAGTAGCCTCCAATAGCCCCAATTTGATTTTTCCCATTTCTGATCGCATCCCAGTGTGGCTGTATTCCTTCTGGATGCCCCTTAAGATTTCACCCATCCTACCAAAGTCAGCCTGTCTGAAGTCCACCACCCTGGTCCCTGTACTTGCTTCTTCTCTGCTCATATTAAGTGTGAACCACACTGAGTGGTGGTCACCCCAGCCAGCGGGTCCTCCACCCCTACCTGCCTTACAGCCTCCCTGTTTTCCAGAACTAGATTTCAGTGTATTCCCCAACCTAGTCAGCTCAGTAACCATCTGTGCAGGAAGCAGTCCTGGAAGGCATCCCAGAGATTTGCTCCCTTAGTACTTGAGTTGGCTGGGGTACCCCAATCCACCCTGGTAGATTGAAGTCCCCACAATCACTGTGTTACCTTTCCCACACATCTTCCTAATTTGCTCTGCCAGCTCCCGGTCTAGGTCTTCGCAGTCAGTGGCCTGTAATACCACCCCCATCCTGAGAATCCTACTCCTCGTGTCCTGGAATTACATCCACAAGGCCTCCGTCCTGCCCTCCTCCCCTTGCACACTTTATCCCTTCCCTTACTACATTGCTACCCCTCCCCTTTCCTTTTTTGTCCTATCCTTCCTGTAAATCCTATAGCCTGGGATCATCAGGTCCCAGTCCTGGTGGTTGGCCCATGTTTCTGTGATAGCAGCTATGTCCACTATCTCCTCTGCCAACAAAGCCTGTAGTTCTACAGTTTTGTTTCCCAGACTCTTTGCATTCAAAGAGACAACCCTCCAAGATGTTCCCACTCAGAAGCTAAAAATGTATTGGTCAGCACATTAGGAGCATACAGCATTTAGATAATGTTAGTGCACTGGCATGACATGTGAAACTCAAATTCAGCAATCATACCTTTTCTTTTCAGATGATTGAAGGGTGTTTGGTCAGGTGAGGGAGGGATTTGATAGAAAATTGTGCCAGAGAAAGACTTTCTGGCAATACTAAATGAAATCATATACCCCACCAGGTATAAATCATTCTTTTTAACTGTCTCTATTTATAGTGTTGTTCAAAATGTTGCCCCCTCCCCCCTCCCCTCCCCCATGTTTTAATAGGGAAGTCCACTTTATTAAAATCTTATTAGCTATGAAATCGCATTAGCTATCTAAGCTACATTTATCAGTTATCACTAGCTTTGAAAAACTGTTTACATTTTATGTATTTATTGATGTTTACTTGCATTTATCTGTGTGTGTGTGTGTGTGTGTGTGTGTGTGTGTGTGTGTTTTTAGTGGTGTTTATGGTGGTGAACACAGATTTCCTTGCACTGTCACTTTAAAATGCTACCTTTAGAAGAGGCTGATTGTTATCACCATTTCAGCCTTGAGATAGTGCTAGTCAAAAGTATGTTTGGCTGGTTTGTCTGTGGGGAGGGTGTGAGCATCTGTCCTGCAAGTTTTAACATTAAAGAGTTTATACTGAAGCATCATGGCTGGATTTTGTGTGACTTAAGCAACAGTGTAGCCGAGGTGCCTGCCTGTTCTTGCCTTCTATATGGTTGCCCATGCACTATCCTCTGTATAATGTCGCCTCTAGAAATTTTGGCATGCATTTTTTGCTAAAGATTTTTTCAAACTGTACATCAGCAACCAACTACTATAGCATGTGCAAATCTCTTCAATACCGGCTATATATATTTAGTAAAAGAAACAACTGACCAGGTGATAAATAAATAAAATACTCTTTGTTTGCTTCAATATCAGAATGTCATAAAAGAAAAGGAAAGGGAAATCGTTCAACCAGGAAAGACACACTAAGCTGGACTTTGTTTCCAGGTGTGACCGGGAGCACAAGGAAGTTAAGTGACTTGCTTAGGGTCACACAGTATGCAAGTGAGGGCTGATGGTATTCAAACCCAGATCTCCAGATCTGCGCTCTGTGCCTTAACCACTACTCTATACTGCCATCAAGTTAAAAGAACTCAAAACATGTTACAGACTTTCATTAATAGCTTGTTGCCATGCTGAAGTTAGGATTTGGAAATGTCTCACTGCAGCAGGCTTTATTTATTTAGTTTTTATTTACCGGAAAGGTGCACTAGACAAACATTTGGCTATTTTCAGGCACAACGCGGAAGAGTACAAACAGTTAAGACCATACAGTGCAAGACAGTGTTAACAACATTGAAGCAACATAATAACCAGAGGAGTACATATCTGTGCATGACAATGAATTTAACAAGAGTCCAGAGGAGTACAATTCAATACATGACAGTCAATTTAGCAACATAGTAAGCAGAAAATGCTGAGAAAAACAATATGGCACATGACTTAATAGCAAGGGAGCATAGAGGAAGGGTAATTGGTAAACACAAAGGTACATATGCAATAATAACAGGTAACAGAATGATCAAGTGCAAGGGGCAATCAAATACAGGTGGCTAGATGAACACTATAGGCAATGGCTAGGAACAGAAGCACGCTATGTGTGGAAGCAAATAAGAGTGGCATTGGTATGGGAAAGCACGGTCGCCATTTATCAGTACTTGTGACTTGATTGTTAAATAGTTTCTGAAGGAACTAGTTTGACTTAACTGTTGATGTAGCCTTCTACTGTGGTATATATTTTAATAACCTTAGTCAGGCTGCCACCATCTTGGACCAGAAATATTGGCATGGAACACAACCACTCTGGTGGTGGTAACTGCATAGGAATGCAATACAAAGCAGTTACTGTGCATGCAAAAGCTTCCAACAGTAAAGCTAGATAAAAAAAACTAGACAATCATCTACAATAATCTGCTTTGTAAATGAACTGATTTTCTACAATCCACTGGGGATCTGATTTAATTTAACTGATGGCAATGTGGCAGATAATGAAGAGGAGCTGTGCCTTCTGACACTGATTGGTCAATTAAACATTAATTAATTTAACGCAACAGTGCCTGTTATAGTATAAATTTTAAGCTACACCTTTTGTTCAGTTTTAGAGCACCCATTTTCTGAGGTGTTGTAAAATGCAATTTTTCTCCAGTTTGAATTAGCTGTAGCATTTTGTAAGATTTAAAACTATTCAAAGGAACTCTCTCTTTTATCTGGCTATCCCAGATTTTCATCTCTATTCTTAGCTGCCTTTGAACACCCATTGCTCCATAAGAGAGAGTAGTGACTTTTGCATGCTGATTCACCTTAGGCACAAGAAAAGTCATCTCAAACAATTGTTCAAAACAGCTGTGAAAACTCATGAAAGCCTGGGGATAGCCATTATCAAAGGGAACTCCATTTATTTACTCAAATCTGAAACATAAAAATTGCAAAGTAGACTTAATAGGAAGAAATAGGAGTATCTTACATGCCAGAAGTAAAGGGGCAATCTAGAATAGAGTAAAACAACATAAGTTCCAAATTTTCACCATAACATGCATTGCTGTCTTCATATGACAGCTCCTCTGAAATGTAGAAAATCAGTTTATCTACACAGCATTTGAGCCAGGTTTCTAGTTTTGCATCCCACTTTGCTGTTAGGAGTTTTTGCATGCAACTGCTTTGTTACAAGTTTTCATTTAGCATCATCGTCGCCACCATGCTTGGCAGTTTGTGTCACAAGCCTCACTTAGGATATTAAGATGGAGGTGTATTACTAACACTTATAGCTGCTATTAGACTTCAGTGGTAGTAGTACTGTGCACTTCAGAGCTCAGATTCCCTTTTACTGGACCAAAGGTATCCATGGTGAGCATGTCAAGCAAAACTGTGGCACATACTTTGTAGTGAGTTGATATTAAGTAATGATTTGCTATAAAAAGACTGCCAATATTTAAGTCCTATTTACTAGGTGGTCCAGTTTCAGCTTGCAGTTTAAATGTTTGCAAATAATATTGACAAATAAACACATAGTTATAGACACAAACATGTTTAAATAATGACAGCATTGGAAATATGTGGTAAAAGCATGTGAAGGCTCATTTTATGCAATTGCAGAGTGTCTTCAATTCCATCAAGTACTTAGCAAGTACAGACACAGATACACACCCCATACCCCAAAGCCCTAGAATGACATAAGGTACCTGGTCAAACATAAATAACACACGTGGCACCTTGTGCCAAAAGATATCCCAGGAGCTATTCAGAATAGCCTGCATCAAACACAGCCTGCATGCACCATATGGGTTTGTGCAAGCCTTGCCCAACAAAATGGGCTGTGGCATAGCACTAGGGGCTTGCAGCACATGCAAGCTGTCATATCCCTCATTTCAGCATTCACAAAACCCACCCAGAGGGCAGCATTCTAAGTATCCTTATACCAGCCAGGGTTGATCTAAGGGTATTTAGACGTGTCTTCTGGGAGGGTTTTGCTATTTGTGACAATGTGCCACGCCCCCCAACCCTGGTCCCAGCTTAAATACTATAAAATCCCTGGTGGTTTAGCAAGCCCTTGATCAGCCCCAATCCTTGGGTATCATTAGACAAATCTCTGGTGGTCTAGTGGAGCCCACCAGCCGCGATCCCCTGTTAGGAATTATAGAAATAAACACCCTGGTGGTCTAGGGGTCCCCACAAACCCTAATCACCCATTATATATTATTAAACAGCCCTGATGATGGTAGGACATCAATACAGTGAGTCATTTTCAGTGAGTCATTTTCAGCGATGCTATTATAGTGACTGCAATAATAGCGATCGCTGCATTACAGCAAAGAACATTTTTAGTGACTCTGAGTTAATAGCCTACCTCCAAAGTCCAGGTGTGCCTCAGAGGAGGTTATTTTAGAAATGGGGGTTGAGGTGTAGCCTCTGTGGGGAGTGCAGGGGGCATAGTTCCTGTAATAACAAGTAGAATGATTGCCTACCAGTGTGAAAGAAGAGCAGAGGTTTTGGTCTGTTTAAGTATTTTTAAATGTCAGGTGGAGCAAGTGGGACTGGGAGTGAATGCCAGCAGACAAATGTGAGTACAGAGAGCAGGAGGTGGAAGTGCTGTAAGAGATGACCTGAAGGGAGATGTGCTAAAATGAAGAGCAAGGTATCTTGCAGAACTGACTGTACGCACTGAATAGTGACTCGCTGATGTTACCGGTCACTGAAATTGGAGTCGCTATAAAAAACTTGCTGTAATTGCAATCGCTGATATTACTTCACTGTATTGACATGGAACCCTGATGATCTCATTGCCCCCACCGACTGAGCTGTTATTAAGGAGTGCAAACTGTATACAGTACATGCTTCTTGTTTAAAGCTCATTTGGTGGCAGGACGCAGTGATGTGAGGAGGGATGTGCTGGTCACCAGCTCTGTTTTGGGGTTGGAGGGGAGCGGGTGGTGAGACACTGCCTGCTGGGAGTGGGGGCCACTAGATCACCACGGCTGTTTAATAATACATAATGGGGATCGGGACTTTGGGGGACCACTAGACCACCATGTTTTCTCTGTAATTCCTAACAGGGATTGGGGCTGAACAGAGGTCTGCTAGACCAACAGGGATTTTTTTATTTCTTAACTGGGATCAGGGTTGGGAAGGGTGGCTATAGCCTCCAGGGACTGTTTTCCTTGATGCTATTGCCACACGGCTGGCCCACAGCTTGTGGCACATTTTTCAGGCTGTGCTGTCTGTTTGGCACATTGCCAGGGTTGCCACAAGCCTGGTTTTATGCCGGGACCCTACCCAATAGTGAATCAGGTGCAGCATCCTTGTAACTTCGCAGTTGGTGCAAGCTCCTTTTATGATCTTGCACCGGCCCTTGTGAATTGGTCCCACAGTCTCCAGTTTCTCTTAGCAAGATTTTAACATTAGATATTTTATAGACCTTGTACATCTACTAACATTCCTTCTGTGACATTTGACCTACACACTACTAGATTTTTAAGGAGATTTTCCTATCTCTGGTTGCATTTCCCATCTAATTACTTCTCTAAATGTCACACTCATGTGTAAAATATTTTTTCTAACATTGCTATGGGTACTTGAAATGAGCTCTTTTAGAACCTGCCACTTCCCTCCTAAAGAACTGCGAGGATCGAAAGCTTAAGTATTTTCTGTAAATCTTTGTTGGTCCAATAAAAGTATCAAATCACCTATTTTGTGCATCTGCCAATAAAGGTCATACTTCTCCAAGAGTAAGTCACTTTCACAGATAACAGAATTTTTTTTAATTTATCTATGCTTCTCATACATAAATGAGAAGACCAAGAAAGGAAGGTAACATTTATCTGCAATGGCTGGAAATAAATGAACAACATATATATACTTGTCATCTGTACTTTTAGTTAGTTAGTTTTTATTTTGTTTTTGTTTTTAGTTTTGTTAACAGGGAAGGAGGACTAGAAAAATTCTGCCTATTTTCAGCCTCATCCGGGGAGGGATAAAGATGGGTGCCAACTGACATTGAACCAGATTAAGCTGTTGGTGGTATTTTTAGTGAATGGGGACATTTGGCCAGCACACCAGGAAATTCCCAACTCTTTTTCGAGGGGTGCCATGGGATCTTTAACATCCACCTGAACTACCACCAGAGCAAGCAGATGGGACCTCGGTTTAACATCTCAACCAGAGACAGCACCTCAGGAGTGCAGCACCCTTCTCATGCTGCACTACAGTGTCAGTATTGGGTTTAACAGTACCTTGTGTGGGGATAGAACCCACAGCCTTCTGATTTTCCAAGTGTGCAACATGCTAAGCCACTGACACTGATAGTTAATTAGTTGTTTATAAACTCATTCAGAAACATAGAAACATAGAAGTTGACGGCAGATAAGGACCACAAGGCCCATCCAGTCTGCCCATTTCTTTTCTACCTTATAAATGTGCCATCGGCCTTTGCTCTGTCAGTGACCTATCTATTCATAGTCATTTGTATTGCTCCCTTATGCCTATCCCATGCCTGTTTGAAGCCCTGCACTGTATTCATAGCCACCACTTCTTGTGGTAAGCCATTCCATGCATCTACCACCCTTTCTGTGAAAAGAATTTCTCACATTCCCCTTAATCGGCCTCCTCTAATCTCATGCTGTGTCCTCTTGTCCTGCTATTTTCTTATATTTAAACATGTTAGACTATTTCACCTTGTTTATGCCCTTAAGGTGTTTAAATGTCTCGTCTATATCACCTCCTCCTTTGCTCAAGGGTATACATATTGAGCTCCGTTAATCTGTCCTCATATGTCTTCTGATGCAGTCCCTGCACCATTTTGGTTGCCCTTCTCTGGACTGCCTCCAATTTGGTTAATGTCCTTGTGAAGGTGTGGCCTCCAATACTGCATGATACTCCCAGATGGGGCCTAACCAATGTCTTGTACAGAGGGATTATTACCTCTCTCTTACGACCTTGATACCCTACTAATACACCCTAACACCCCTAGCCTTACCTACTGCTTTAGAGGTCTGCTTGGATGATTTTAGGTCATCAGTGATGATGATGCCCAAGTCTCTTTCTTCCTTTGTGACTGCTAGCAACTCCCTCCCAGCCTATAAGTGGCTTCAGGTTTCTCTTCCCTATGTGCATGATTTTGCACTTCTTTGCATTAAATCCCAGTTGCCACTCTTCTGACCATTCTGCTAGTTTATCCAGATCTCTTCTCATTCTGCCCACCCCATCTGGATCATCTACTCTGTTGCAGATCTTGGTGTCATCTGCAAACAGACAAGCTTACCCTCTAGTCCATCTGCGAGGTCACTAATGAAGATGTTGAATAGGACTGGCCCCAGGACTGATCCCTGAGGTACCCCACTTGTGACTTGCATCTCTTCTGACTGTATACCATTTACCACCACTCTCTGTTTTCTGCCAGTCAACCAGTTTGCCACCCAGTTGACCAACTTCTGACCCACCCTGAGCCTACCTAGCTTATTTATCAATCTTCTATGTGGAACAGTGTCAAAAGCTTTGCTGAAGTCAAGGTGGCGACATCAACTGCTCCCCTTGGTCCACCACTCTGGTTACCCAGTCAAAGAAATCTATGAGATTAGTTTGACAGGACCTTCCTTTGTAAACCCATGCTGTCTTGGATCCTGTGCCCCTATGGATTCCAGGTGTTGCACTATCCTTTCCTTAAGGAGTGCCTCCATAATCTTGCCCACTACTGAGGTAAGACTGACCGGTCTGTAGTCTCCCGCCTCCTCCCTGCTACCACTCTTGTGGAGTGGGATCACATGAGCCCTTCTCCAGTCTTCTGGGACCTCTCCTGTGCTCAGAGACTCACTAAACAATTCTGCTAAAGGCTCTGCTAGTTCCTCCTTTAGCTCCTTAAGTACCCTGGGATGTATGCCATCAGGTCCCATTGCCTTATCCACCTGAGCTTAGCAAGCTCTTGTAGGACCCTTTCTTTGTGAAGGGAGTAGTGCTCACCTCCCTCCCCCTGTGTCCATGATGCTGAGCTGTGGGCCCTGCCCTACCTTCTCTTCAGTAAATACTGAGCAAAAGTATCTATTTAGGATAGATGCCTTTACAGGGTCCTCCTCCTCACATGCTCCCTTTTCTCCATTAAGCTTAGCACACCCCTCTGGACTTTCTCCTTTCACTAATGTATCTATAGAAAGTCTTGTCACCTTCTTTTACTGTCCGTGCTAGTGTTTCCTCAGTTTGGGACTTTGCCTGCCTTACTGCCTTACCTGCTTCCCTTAGGGCAGTTTGGTATGCCTCCCATCTTCATCCGCTGTGTTCCCTTATATTTTCTGAAGGCCAGCCTTTTGGCTCTGACCTTTTCTGCTACTGTATTTGAGAACCAAAGTGGTTTCCTTCTTCTTTACACTTCCTTTCTGTCTAACACAATGGGATGTTGCTTCAAGTATTGTATCCTTAATGCTTGCCCACTTTCTGTATCCTCCTCACCTGTGTTTCTTTTGCCAGGGCTAGCTTAACTCTGTTGGCCATCTTATCAAAGTCAGCTCCTCTGAAGTCCCATATTTTTGCCTTGGAATGGGATGATTTAGATGTAGTAGCCAAATTGAACCATACCATGTGATGGTCACTGGCCCCAGGTGACCTTCTACCTGGAGATCTGTGATCCCTTCTTTGTTAGTCAGTACTAGATCTAGGATAGCCCTGTCTCTTGTGGGTTGCTGTACCAGTTGTTTGAGGCCCTCCCCTGCAGGGAATCCACTATGTGTCTAGTTCTGGCCGATGTTCCTGCTGGTATTGACCAATCTGTATCTGGCATGTTGAAGTCTCCCATTATCAGAACCTCCCTTTAGCTGTCATGTTTTGTATATCCTCTAACAGTAATGTGTCTATGTCCTCCTCTGGTCTGGGGGCCTGTAGACAACCCCAGTTCTTATGGCTGTCCCATTTCCTGTTTCCAGGGTGACCCACAGTTCTTCTGGCTCATTATGTGTATTCTGAATTTCTGTAGCTTTGATATTTTCATTAACATACAGGGCCACTCCTCCCCTTTGCACCTCGGTCTCTTCTGAACAATACATAGCCAGGTACTGAAGTCTCCTAAGTGTGGTTACTGGTAAACCACGCCTCACTAATTGCTACTATGTCCAGTTTAGCCTCTGACATTATTGCCTGCAGGTCTGGGATCTTATTTCCCAGGCTGTGAGCATTTGTGTACATGATTTTCCATTGGCCAGATTTTGGTGTGTGTTAGTTGTTGGGTGAAGTTTGGCATTACCCCTGTGCATCGTATGGGAGACAAACCTTTTTTCTTACCTGGTGATGCAAATGAACGCAAACACGCTGAATTCCTGTTTGACCACTAGCTGAGGGGAGGGTGTTCTTCCCATTCACGTATGGGTGCTGCACCTCTCCCCATTTGCTAGTTTAAATATTCTGCAAAGACGTCAAACTTCTGCCCCAATGCACTGACTCCTCTTTAGTCAGATGCAGTCCATCAAATTTAAAGAACTTTCGCTCCCAGAACTGTTGCCAGTTCCTACAAATCTGTGTCCTTTTTTCTGGCACCAGTCCTTGAGCCACGTGTTTTAGCTCCCCTATCTCCTTCTCTGACCTTCCGTCCATCTGCTCCCTTCTCCCAGACTGGCAGGATCTCAGAGAAGGAGATGCTGGACGAAATAGATGATAGTTTGTCACCCAGCCTAGTCAGGTGTTCCTTGGTCTCCACAACTGACCGGCTGGCGAGATCATTAGTCCCTATGTGTACTAGGACATCAATGTTTTCTCCTGCTTTGTGAACAATTTTAGCAATGCGGTCAGTGTCTCTCCATGCTGATGTACCTGGAGACATCTGACCATCACCCCTGGTTGAGATGGGTATCAACTCCCTAATCATGGAGTCTCCTATGATCAGAAGTTTTTGGATTTCCTTTGTGCTTGTTTAGTTTTGGTTCTGATTTGGGTGAGTATTGTTGTGCAGCTCCTGTGCCGCAGTGTCCTGCTCTGCAGTGTCTTCTGCCTCTTTATTTGATTTCAGAGATAGAGGCAGATACCTGTTTGTAGTGTTTATATGGTTTTGTCCCATTCATTCATTCATTCATTTGAAAAGCTTTACAAGCAAAGTCATACTGAGCTGGTATCAGCTCATTTCTACATGTGACCTGGGAGGGGGGAAGAGAGGAGAACAGAAATCAACTATAACATATAACATAATACAATAATATGGAAATACGTATATCAAAATACAGAGTTTGGACCAGCCCAGTGGTGCTGAGGGTTGAGGCACTGGACGCCACACCTTGAGCCACGCCGCAACCTGGGTTCGGGAACAGACTGGCTGCCAGGGGTCAGTTTTTTTTTTTTTTAGTTGTTTAACCAGGTATAGCACACTAAGATGAAAGCTTTTTTACAGGAGCCACCTGGGAGCACAAGGAGGTTAAGTGACTTGCTCAGGGTCACACAGTATGCAAGTAGAAGCTGTGGGATTCAAACCCAGGTCTGGTCTGCTGGATGTCATCAGATTTGCAGCTCAGAGCCTTAGACCACTGCGCTCAGTGGGGATGGAGGATTGAGCATCCTGAAAGATGCTCTCTCCTCCTGGGGTGGGGTTACTGGGAATGCCTTGAGCATCTGATGCTCCTGGGGCCAGTGGAAGCACTGGCTTTCGGGCACCAGTGGTCCCTTCAAGCCCGGGAGGGAGGACGCTGCAGATGCTTGCAATGGCGTGCATCAACACGTCATTGACTAGGACATACATCCTTCATGTTGGCACCCTCAGGGGCTAAAGGGAGAAAACCAGGAAAATGCATGCACCCCCAGCTCCCGCATAAATGAAACCAGGGTGGGGATGCCATTTGGATGCCCAGGCGGATGGAGTAGGAGGCGTACACAGTCCTCTCCAAAGCCGGGAGCTGGGCAAGTATATAAAAACCCCAGAGAGTTCAACAATGCTAAAGAATAAATTGCCATACAGTAAACTGTGAAACAGGCAAAAGAACATTAAACAGTAAGCAACACAACAATATAAGGAACAGGGAGAAATGACTAGGTGAATAGCAAACAACTCCAATATCAGAAGCAACTGCATGAGTGAATACAGAACTCAAGAGAAGAAGTTTCAGAACAGGAAAAGAAGAAGCAGGGTGATTGAAAGGGGAAGACAGGCCCAGAGTTTATGGAAGCAGAACAAGAAGTCAGCTTGTGCAGCAATAGATTTCATTTAAGGGAGATAGATTTCATTTAAGGGAGAGCATGAGAGCGAGAGTTCTTAGAAGTACTGTAGCTGGGCTGGATGGATTCAGTTTTACAGTATCACTATAATTCAACCAAATTGCTGTATTGCATTTAAATTATGGAACCGGTTATTAAGCACATATACAGTACAAATGTTATGATAACCTAGTACCTTTTCATTAATATTGCAATGTAATACTGTACTGTACATGGAGACAGGAATCCATTTGGCCTACAGCACTAAGTATCCCACAGTCTACTCATATTTGGAGCTACAAGTTAAGTTAACAAAAGTGTCAGAGTTCAAACTTCACCTTTCTGAGCATTCACAGACAGGTTTAAATTTGAGAAGAAATTGCAGAATTTGATTCACAATGGTTTGCAACCCACAGACACGTGAACCAGATGATGTGATGCTGAAGAAGAAGAATCATACAATGGCTGGCACTGCAAAACACCATCCACAAAAACTTGTTACTGAGCTGTGTTCTTGCCCCAAAATGGCCACATTTTATTACTTTCAAAGTCCATGAGGACAAACAGAAACCTTCTGGGTGGCCCATAGTCTTGACATGGGCTCTCTCAGTGAAAACGTTTACACATTTGTTGATTACTTTCTTCAACCAATTGTGGTGTCACTGAGGTCCTATTTTCGAGACTCTGTGAATGTTCTAAGTAAAATGGAGAGAGTCAGTTGGAAGGATTCATGTAGGTGGGTGGGTGCAGACACAGTATTCATTTTCTATGTACAAGCATTCCCCATTAGGCAGGTCTTAACGTCCTTGTGTACTATCTAGAAATTCCTATTCCAGTGCACCATCCACCCAGTTTTTCCTAAATTCAGTTGAATTTATTTTAACACACACTTTTTTACTTTCAACTCCAATAATTTTTTGTTTTGTTACAAAAATGGGTTATGGCAGTGGGAGCCACTATGGCCTCTCTTATGCCAATCTGTTGTTTTGAGTTATTGTGAATTACATTACGTTTTTCAGACTGTAACCCTATTTTGGTGCAGATGGTGTGTGGTACAGGTACACTGATGATGTACTCTTTATCTGGAATAGGGTGAGAACTTGGTAACTTGGTTTCTGGAATATTTAAGATCCAGTGATTGAATGTATCCATTACCTACAACGCTGACCCAGATGAAATGCAATTTCTTGATTTGGAGTTGTTTGTCAAGGATGGAAGATTGGGCTCAACAGCTAGCAACAGCATTCTGCATTCCACCATTGCCGCCCCTATCCCTGGTTAAGTAGACCTTACAGGCACAACTTGAGGCTGAGACATAATTGCTCGTCAAATACTTGTTCAAATTATAGCCTCAGGAACTTACTGAAAGTCATGTTAAGGGACTATGGAAATAAAACTTCACAGAATCTCTTGAGAGGCAAGACAACCTGACAGAAATCGCTTATTAAAGATCAAATGCAAAGTCTTAAATGTGCTATCCCCTCCCCCAACCCCAGTGAGGACAACGAGGCCTCATGTGTTACAGATAAAGTTCAGAGACTGCAATTAGTCATGTATGAATGCTATTGTTGCCTCTCTTTCTTGATGGTTTTACAAAAAAATCACCTAGACATTTTCAAACCAGCCAGCAGAAACTTGGATTGGTACTGAAGCCATTCAAGCAACATTGACATTATTTTCCTTCAGGTTCTGTCAGCTTAGTACACACAGTATATCAAATTGTCAAAAATCAGTCTTTGCTACCAGTTATCTCCTGGGGCTTTTATTAATGAACTTATACCTGTAAAAATGGTAATCATCTGGCAACTTCCCTAGGCTGATCACCAACCATTTGAGCACTGTATGCCCCTGAAAAAACACTCATACTCTTAAATGTAACTTTGTTTTCCTGTGTTCCCATTTCAGGCCTGAATACAGCCATCACAATTCCCTCCCAATTTATTCTTTCCGATTCCTCCTTTGCTGAGCTTCCAAAGCAGTAACAAAAGGGTACTGTTACCATAGTACCTCTCCCCAAATATATAAACCCACAAAAATGTACAACTCTATCCTGCCCCTCCTTGTAATTGTTCCAAAACATGCCCACACTGTTTCTAACTTTACCATGCACCACTCTTGTGACCTATGCATTTTCTCTCACACACCTCCAGAAATGTATACCTACCATTGCACCCTCTTAAAATGTGTACCTCTGCACCTCTCAAAAATGTTGCATGCATCCTTAAATCTGCTCCTCACCCCTGATATCTCTTCTCCTACCTGCACCAATTCTAATATTTGCCCATTCACCCTATGCCCTTGCAGAGGTTGCACTCCCACCCTACCCCACATTTGTATCCTATCTCCACACACCCAATATGTATGCCTATCTGTGCATGTCCCAGATTTATACCATACATTCTCCTACAACCATTTCTTCCCCTACCCTATGACTCCTGAGAGCTTGTACCCCCACTTTAGCTCCCCAAACCTGCAACCTTTATCAATATTGCTCCCCAAACACTAAATCTGTACTCCCCCACTCCCTTCCAAAATTTCCATCCTGCACCTGGAACCTTATAGTTTTACCTTTCTCCCACTCTGAAAACTATTTACCCTCACCTCCATTCTCCCAACATTTCAACCCCTCTCTGGTACCTCTTCCCAAAATTGATTACACTCTTACCTGAATGTTTTACTCCATTCCCTGCACAAATAGCCAAATTTGCAAGACTGCCAAGAAAACACATCCTATCTCTTGTAACCTTCACAAAGTTACATGCATACTATTACACCTTCCACATATTAGTACGTTTTGTCCCACACTACTCTAAAGGTATGCATTGTACCTTTCACACACTACTCTTAAAGTCTACACAACAGCCCTTTGTACAGTTTAAGTGGTCTGAGGGTAACATTTGGGAAGGATGCCTATTTCAACAGGGGTGCAGGTACAAATTCTGTGAGGGCCTAGGAACAAGTACAAATTTGGGGAGGGTGCATAAGAACAAGTACACATTTTGGGGGAGGTGCAGGTGAACAATTACATATTTTGGGAGGAGCAAGGGAACAAGTACAAATTTTGGGAGGGGTACAAGTAGACATTTTGGGAGGGGTGCAAGGACACGACAAATTTCAGAAGGGTTGCAGGGTGCAAGTGCAAATTTTGGGAGTGGTGAAGTTACTAATTTGGAGGGGCACAAGTGGTGTACATTTTGGGGAGTGCAGGGGTAGATGCACACATATGGTGGTATGGGCTAAAGTACTGATTTTGAGAGTGGGTATAGAAGATGGGGATCATATCTGGATGGATGCAGGAGTAGAAACTGCAAATTTTGAGAGGGAGGGTAAATGTTAAAATACTGTGAGGGTACAGTAAAAGTGGTGCATATTTTGAGAAAGCTGAATAAAGGCTTTCATTAGCAGAGGACAGGGTAGAATACAAATTATGAAGGGTTTGCAAGACTTAAGTAAATATTTTGAAAGGGTTGCAAGGGAACGTATAAATTCTGGGAGGAAGAGAACTCATTACAGGAAAATGCATAATATTGAGAGTGTTGTAAAACCTCAGTAAATAGGGTGAAGCAAAATACAGCTATATTTATGTTAGGAAAGTGGGAAAAATAATTATATGTCCTAAAATGTTTGGGCACCTTCTCTTGTTTAATCCTGTCCCATAATTTTTACTGATTAGCCTGTGAAGGTTACTAGATATTTAATATCTTATAGTAAGTACATTTAATACTGTTTGACGTGACAAGTGATTTTGCCATTTCATAATCTGATGTACTGTGAGTATAGTACACTGCCAGGACCTTGATCAAAATGGTGTCATTCTTGCTTAAATGATGTTACTGTCGCTCAAAATTCTGCCAGCTGGTCTGAAAAGCTTGAGGACCTTTCTGTAAAGCCATCAAATAAGAGAGGCAATAAAACAGCATTTATACATAAAATAATACAATTCCTGCAGTTTATTTGTAATACATAAGGCCTAATTGTCCTTGTACTAACAGAAAGGGCTAATTTTTAAAATAACTTTGCATTTGATTTTAACAGTAAAAACAAAGCGTCAGAACAACCATTAACATTGGTGGTACAGTACACAAACGTGGCTCTGAGAATAAAAACATTCTTTTAAAACATTGGAAAGTTCTACAGCATGCCATTCCAACAGACAGTGCACTTAAGGAATGGCCTAAAGTGACAATCAGCCAAACAAAAATTTAAAAGCTCTTTTGACTAGTAACCATTTGTGTGTGAACCAAAGCGAATACTAATTGGCCAACTAAGTGACCAATGGGCTTTCACATATGTGGTTGTTGCTCAGTCTATAAACTGGCAATTGTGGGGATACTTTTAAACACTGCATATGGGATTATCATCTGAATCACATCCGGTTTGTGCAATGTTTCTACATTTATGTGGTCTATGTGTTAGTACCCCCCCAAGATTTATAAAATGTGAATTAAAAACTAGGTACAGGAGCACCTCTGGGACATTAGAAATAGGCATGCTGAATCTTCTATAGGTTCTGAGTTCTTTTTAATTAAAAGTTTATTAAAGATTTTACAGAACAGTACGAGAACAGATCCACATCACACAGAAATTGTACAGACAAAGATAAAGCCATAAGAGATCTATCCTCCCCTCCCCTCCCCAGTACCCATCCCCAATTACCACCCAGCACAGAGAAGCCTATGATGTGCTTCAACTGGATAAGATTGGGCAATATTGTTAACTGGTTGTAAGGAATAAAGGGTTTGTAAGGGGCCCACATTTTGTAAATTTTTCAAGTCTGTTGTATAGGCTTGCTATGGTCTTCTCCGTTCTAAGGTTAGCCAGAGCTCTTGAAGCCATTCTGTGTAGGTGATTTCAAGATTATCTTTCCAGTGCCGCAAGACCAGCTTTTAACAGACATCAAGATTAAAGCCATATGGTATTTTCGCTGAAGAATAGAAATAGAAGAGTAATCCCTAGTAGGCAGATTTCAGGTGAAAATAGGTCCGTCAGGCCTAAGAGGGCCCACTTTTGCTTAATAAAGGGCTACCTTCAGGCAAGAGCAGAATATATGAAGTAGCAAGCCCACTTCCTGCATGCATGATGTACAGGAGGGGGGGCACTATACCAAATTTGGCCAATTTCTGTGGAGAGTAGTAGAGGTTGTGCAGGGTGAGGAACTGCATGAGCCGGAGCCTGTCTTGGGTGACAAATCTGTGACAACTAGACCATAGAAGAGACCAGTTTAAGTACCTGTCTGAGAAAAGGGAAGACCAGTAGGCAGTGGGATTAAAGCTGTCCAGGCAAGTCCAATCATAGAGGATACCATACATTTTGGATACCATGTGTGAAAAGCTGGCTTGGGGCATCAGATTTCTTTGAAACAACAGGCTTGGGGAGGGAGGTGAAGCTCAAATGTTGTAATTAGAAGATGGTGCAACTGATAGACCTTGAAGATGTTAGATCGGGATGTTTGCTTTGCTCAGGATTTCCAGGAAGAAAGTCATGTCCCAGGTTCTGATTTCTTAGAATGCCATAATTAAAATACAGGGATCTGAGATTTGGTATAATGGAGTGGAGCCTGCCACCAGTTCATGGTGGGGGGCATATTACAGCACCTTTACAGAACTAATCTGAAAGAATATTCAGACTAAAACCCTGCAACCTAACAGACTGAATGAACAACCTGATTTAATAAAATGTTTGTGAAATGTAGCTGTGGCACAATGGATAGGAATACATTTCATGGATATTGGCTACCATATTTTCTCCTATGTTGATTTCCTCACCTTGGGATGTTGAAAATTAAAAATCTGGATGTAGTCAATATTTCTGAAGGTTGAGATTTTTGACTGCCTGCTTAAGCAATATTGCAGGTGTTTGGTTTTGATTTGAGGTATTATCTTTGTTATGGGTAATTCTAAAACCTATTAGGGTTCTGTCTATTTCTATCCTTGAGCTGTTTACAGTACTAATACCCATTTTATTTGAAAAAGTTGCCTTTATATCAGTCTCCTGAGGATCTGTCTTCTATTTCATCCCGACCTTTCCCCATGGATGAATTTCTCTGAGACCTCCCTATATGTGGCACACATACTGATTGATCATGTTGATTAATTAAGCAATAATGCCCGACGGGTATGTGTCATGCTGGGATAACGTCACGCCTCAGGTGGTTGGGGCGCGAGGCCGTAGGGCCGAGTGCATCCAACAACTGAGATGTGATGTTATCCCAAACAACACACACCCTGGAGGGCATTATTGCTATTATACAATGGCTCATTGTTATATATAAAATAAAAAATAATTTTAAAGAATGTTTTTATTAGTGTGGAAAAATATTTTTGTTTCTTAAGAGGAGATGCAAAAAAGCTCATCATCCAAAACATCATCTGCAGGTTCACAGTGAGGCTGAGACTAGACCCGTGATGTGCTGGGATAACATTATGGGTCCAACCCAAGACTGACCAATCAGAGACCAGGATTTTTCTTGCCATTGTATAATTACCTTTATTCTTAAAATCTATAGGTGTAGTTCTCTCAGCCCCATTAGCATTTTTAAAGCACTTAGGCATTTCTCATTTTAATACTCGATTTTCATGACATGTAATTCATTACAGTTTCTTAACAACTATTCTTGTCATTTACTGATATTCCAATGATACATGCATGGGTAGACAGAGGAATCACCTGCAGCAGATCACTTTTGCTTACAGCTGTCTTTTAAAAACAAATGTAATCTTTTGCCAAAATGTGAATGAAATATGGGGATTGTAGTCTCTTATCCAGTTTTGCAAAATAGTTATAGGGCTAGCTATATAGTCGCTATTTCTTTGATAATTTATTCAGTTGTATTTATTACAAACATTTGATACCTGTTATCAAGGAACTGATGTAATGAACATGTGATCTGTACTTAGTGTTTATGGCACCCGTCTTGTGAGCACTTTCTATAGGCTCCTGAAGAAGGGGTAGGGCAACCGAAGTGCCAGAGTGCTGGTTTTGCACACTTTGCTTAATAAATGCTATCAGTGTTATATACCATTGGTATTGGCACCATTTTGTACTTTGCTGTGGTGCTAGCTTTGTGATGATGCTGTGAATCATTCATCAGATGATGGTCAAAGTGGATTGCTAGGGACTAAGCAGGGCTGAATCTGAAGCTGCTAAAGTTAGATTAGTAAAATAAAATCATTAGAAAACCAAAAGGCCAAAAATATTATGAAATGGGCGACAGAAGCAGCAACAGGTCCTGACAGAGAGTATGGGTAGCACTGGAGCCTGCAAGCTAGATGCAACAGGGAATGAACCACTGTTGCAGAAAGCCCTGTTGGCCATGAAGTCTACTGTTACAAAGATTAAACAATCCCTGGAGCACATGGCAGCTTAGGACTCAAAACTGAAACAACGCTTAAATACTGTTAAAGCGGCTGATGGTCATTCACAATGCACCCTTACTTACTTGCAATGGCTTCACTTTCATAAATTTTCATTTGTACAGTTTTTTGAAAATAATTGAGATGGCTGTACCTGTGGCAAATTCCATTCGATTTAAACCATCAATGTTTTTACCAACATATAACATGACTTTAAATACTTGCTGTCACTACCACTGACAGGGTACAATCACATTTTTCTACTGACTTATCTTCTTTTGGTTGCCTCTACTGCAAGAAAGCAAAATCTGGTATGTGGATGTAACAGGACTTATGATTGTTGATTTGATGCAATTACTCTCAGATAAACACTGTAGTTTTCCATTACAACTGGTAGGTTATAAGGGTGAGTTCATGACATCTGAGAGATGTCAAGCAATGAGAGTCGTGTGCTCTGTGAAACCGCAGACTGCCAAAACCACTATCAATGCAAAAGGCTCCATGCAGTATTGCTGGGTCCTGGACTCCAGGAAGACATCAAAACTGGGACTGGAAACAATTTAAGATACTTTTCCTGGTCCCAAGACAAGCTGGGAAAGAGGAAGAAGTCAGTACTAAGTGCCAAGCCACTGCAAGAAAACAAACTGGTGATCACCAAACTTGACAATTATAAAAAGTAAAGTATGGATAATGATGTAATTTTTTCACACATACCCTTGCTGTGTAATGCCATGATAAACTCCTCAAGCTTGCTCTTGCAGCTTATGGAGCATCACACACCTCGGTGTATGTAAATAACCATTACACACCCCTTCCCATACTTTATTCTCTATATAATTACTGGTTTCACTTTTTTCCATAGGAAACCGTGAAAATAATTGCTGTAATGAAGGTGTTTCATTCTGACAAACGCCTGTTCCCTCACTGTAACGCATCGCCGCTGTACATCCTCGCTTCACGACACTGTGCCTGTTCGGGAACCGCTAATGGACAGCAAACCACCACCTCGACTAGGCGGTAAGTACGTAAAATCAAAAATCAAAATCTGCCTCAGTCAGTGCTGTGCACAAAATAAAAAAAACTAATTACAAAATCAAACTGCTGACTGTGGCCACGCAATTCACCTCCACCGAACCCAGCTGCACAGCTATATTTTATTTTATACAATTGCTGAAGTGAAAAAGGAAAACCCAGCAATTATATAAAATAAAATATAAGGTCTAGATGTTTAAACTCAATTTACACACACCTTGGGGTTAGATGCTTCACGTAAGCCCCTCGGGTGTGTGTAAATTCTCGTTACACCCAGACCCATACTTTATCCTATATGTAGATTTCAGGTAGCAATCCCTTGAAGGAGCAGCTCATGTGGGTTGATCCATGGACAATTAATGTGCTCCCATATGTCTGCAGCCTCTGTTATCCCATCTAGAGGCAGATTCTACACTGATCTGGCTTGAACCTGACATGTAGTGAGTAACTCAGCTCAGTATCTTCATCTGACCATACTTAGCATGCTGAAAAATACATTTTGATGTCCTGCAGTTTAGGGGCACACCTTCAACAATCCCCAAAGAATATCTAATGACATGATCCTGGAAAGACTTAAGGCACTGGACTGCAACAAGTCAGAAGGAACAGATGGACTCTCTCCTAAACTGTTGAAGGAAATAACAGTAGAAATAGGCCTTATGTATTTAGGGCTGGGTTTTAACTATGTGTTGGAAACCTGTAGCATGATAATGCGGTCTTGCTGAACTTGCAACACTAAATTAGGACACCAAAAGGTGGTCTAATATGTGTGGAAATATCACAACTTGTGGCAGTTCAGGAGCCACTTGAGTGACAAAATGACACATTTATCATTACATCTTGGCAGTTTAGCACAGTGGTTAAGGGATCTAAGCTGTAAACCTGGAGACCTGGGTTTGAATCCACAACCCCACCTACATACTGTTTGACCCTGAGCAAGTCACTTAACTTCCACGTGCTCCCAGGTTGCACCTGGAAACAAGCTTCAGCTTGTGTACCCTTCCTGGTTAAACAGTTCCCCTTTCCCTTTCTTTCTTCCATTTCTTGTAATGTGGAAACTACCGTAAATGCAGCACTGCCTTTGTAAAGCTGCAGGGATAGAAGAATTGTGGTTGAATGTCCTGTGGCAGTCCATCTGAAAATCCAGCCTTAATCCTTAATGTGTAATAAAGGGAAGGTGTGGTCCCTAAAGATTAGAAGGCTGCAGTACTTACGTAGTAATATAACAAGCATTTGTCAAGGCCAAATGTTTGCTTGTTTGTGTTTTCTGCATAGGTGTTGGGCATTGATAGTGCAGAGGATAAAATTAACAAATTAATAACTCGAGTTGTAATTGTGAAATTGTCATGATTGGAAAATAAAGAGGTTCATGCATTATTTTGTTTTCTAAGATTGTGACCTTGGCTGGCTCAGTGGTGCTGAGGGTTGAGGTGCTGGATGCCACACTGCGCCACGCTGGCGACCCGGGTTCGGGAATGTGCTCGAGTCGTCAGGGGTCAGCGGGGATGGGAAGGATCAGCGTCCCATGGACTGCTCTCCTTTCCTGGGAGGGCGATTCCACTTGCCACTGCACTGATGACCTCTAGTGGAGACTGGAGGCATCACAGTGCGTCTGCAGAATGCAGGGAATTGGAGCTGCTGCGGTGTCTTTAGGGGTGCATGGGTGGGTACCCGCCCGAGCCTGGACGTCATTGCATCCAAGCTTCGGGAGAAAAGGAAATACCTGCCCTCAAGGACAGGCGATGGCATTACCTCCCACCAGCCACACTCCATCAGGCCAGACTCACCTCCTGTCCTGGGCCAAGCCCAGCTCGGACGGAATGGTAGATAGAGCACCCTGGGCGGATAGGAAGTCCTACCTCAGGGCACTTAGAGCAGGGAGATAGCCGGGCTGGTGCCAGGACACAGGAGGAGTTTCCAGGCTAGGAGGTAGAGTTGGGTAGGGTGGATGCCTGAGAGAGTTTCCAGTGGCAGTGAATAAATAAAGTAAAAAAAAAAAGATTGTGAACTTCAATTTTCAAATTGGTAGTTTTATTAGCCCAGCATATGAACATGGCAGGTATCATTTATGAAATGTGACTCAAAACATTGTTTTCAAACAAGAGCAAAACATGTTTTGAAGGGGATTTAATAATGACACCAGCCATTTTCATTCGATTGAGGGTAAAAACATGAGTAAGCTGAAAATGGGTGCAAAATAAAAGTATCACAATGTTATGAGTAAATATTGAAAATGTTAATGTTTGTTCATAGTTTTGTTATTTTTAAGATTTTGACCCCATATTTTCAACATTGTTTTTATTATTCCACCCAACGTAAACACACACATCCAAGAATTGGAATGCACACTGGAGTGTTTAGGTTAGTAATTACATGCACAGAGTAATCCAGCATAAAAAGTCCACAAAATTCAAACCAGAAAGTAGTCAAATAGATAGAAGGAAGTGCTGGAGCATTTTGGACAACAGTTGTTTGCTGTGCTTTAGGTAATCTTTGTTACTTTTTGGTTATTTCCTTGTCTGTTTGGTGTATTTGGAGCACTGTTAACTACTGCTAGCAAATAAATACTGAAGAATGTTAAGTGTCTTCAAATGCTGTGTGTAATTAATTTCCAGAATTAATTACCTAAATACTATGTGCATTCCAGTTCTCGGATGTATGAATCGGAAAACTGGCTGCATCGTGGGCTGCATGTAAATGTACTGGCTGCCTGGGCTGACTGACAGCAGCAACCAAAGCAAGCAACTGAATCTTCATCACGGGCATCCTCTCCCCACTTAGCAATTGAGCAACAGCAATGATAAGGGGCCCAGCAGCCAGTGGTGACTTGGATCAGTGTGGAATCGATCCAGGAGTTGGATGACAACAATAGCAGCTAATGTATTGAAGATTGGCTGGCTGAAGAGGGGTGTTTTTTTTTGCCAGCCACTGTCTGGGTAGTGGGGTAATTTTGGGGATGCAGAAGTCTTTGGTCCTGGGCTTTGGCTGCACTGGGTCTGTGCACTGGGTGCCCAAATTAATCCTCCCCTCACCAGCAGGAGCCCTGGATCAGTAAAGGGAGTGGAAAGAGTTTTAAAGAAAATGACATGGAGTCCAGGTCAGCACCACCTTGCTCTGTCTAGACTGGTGAGCATTAGTTCTTTTTAAGGATACTGAACCAGTGTCAGTCTTCCTCTAGGGTCTGAGTAACAGCTACTGGCACTCTTGTCCCTCACCACAACCAGGGCAGAGACCAGCACTGTGCATGCTATTGTAAGACAGTCAATGCAACTGCTCTGTCAATGTGACATAAAATAAGCTAAAGCACCCACCCCACTTGACAAAGCTAAGAGGAAATGTTCTCTAGCTACCCAAAACTTAAACAGTTCCCAATTGTTAAAAGATGTCCTTATGTTCAGTATATGTTGCTTATCATGGACTACTTTGTGTAGCATACTTTTGTCCATTCTAAGGAGCTGGATTGTATAACCTGATGGTGTTTTTTCCTGCTGACACTCATTACTACTAAGTAGCCTCCAACGCTTCTGAAATGATCTACCACTTCACCTCTTCACAGTAAGACCTAACCACTGATGTGCTGACAAACACTTTTCACCCCTTTGCTCCCCTAGGCCTCGGGCCTCCCACCTCCCACTGATCCTGTTCTGTGACCATCTCACTCCCCACTGCACCATTGCCATTCTTACAGTATTACAATGAGTGCCACAACTTTGATAAGGCTGATGTGACTTAGGCATTTAAGGTCCACAGATTGCATTATATGTTGCAGCTGAGCCATCCCTCAGCTGGGGTAGGGTCAAGAAACATTGAAACATAGATGGTCCACCTAGTCTGCCCATATTATCCTATCATACCCCAGGACCTATTGTCTCTGTGGGGGCTGTGCTTCTCTATTTCCCTTTTGCAGTCAAACACCCCTGACCACAGCCTCTCCCACAACACCACAAATTACCTGCAAGCAGTGTAGATTCAGCAGTCTTGACCCTGTCCCCAACAGTAGTGGACCCTAACAGCAGTGAAAGGACATACCTCCTCCAGGTCCCAAGTTCCCAACAAACTCTCAGGTGATTATATAGCACATAGAGCAAACAGTTATAAATTCAAATCTGCTCTTTTTTTTTATTACTGTTCTTGTTCTGATGGCTATGAACTTTTTTATACACCACATTGTTAGATATAGTTTTATGGTTCGTTAATGGTTTGTGTGTTTACAATGGAAGCTTTACACTCAGGCCTTCTGTTGAGTCCTTTAAATTTAATATTATATTGGTAAGCAGTCTGCATTATTGTTGGGAGGGTCATCAAAATCTACTTTGTCGCTATTGTTCTACACTAGAAAAGGCTCAGATTTCTTTCTTTCTCTCTATTCCCACAGCTGCTGCACTGATTAGCCCCAAAACACAGATTTTGTTATTGTTCTCTTCCCTCCCTCTATGTCTAGTGGCTACTTATAATCGAGAAGACCCCTCTTTTCACTCCAAACTGGTCCGCTCCTCTCTTTCTCCTTGATGGATGCCTGAAGGCCGTGATGACGAGGATTGGTCATCGACTGGGGCTGACCTGAACTGAAATACTGTATTTTACTCATGTTGCCAAGTCTACTGATGACACACTGCTCAGCTTCACAGCAGAGCCAGATGGCATGACAGTGCAGTATAGTGCCACTCTGGGCAGGCATGACAGGCAGATATGTTTGCAGCCAAAGATGTGGCCAAATATTTCCCAAAAGTTCTGTAATATCGCTAGAGAAATTCCCTTCCAGCCTGCAGTACCACTGTAGCCCACAAGAGAGAATCTCTTTAGACATATCACAAAATATCTGGAAATAACTGAACGTATCTATGGCTGCAACTGTACATGCATCTCAAGACTCATGGAAACATATAAACATAGACTTTTCCTGCAGATAAGGACTGCCTGGCCCACCTAGTCTGCTCATTTTCCCTACCTACTTCATATATTGCAGACCCTAGTTGATCTGCTGCTTACCTCTCTTCACTATCGCTACGGTTCCTTATGTTTTATCCCATGCATTCTTAAATTCCCCACCATTCTCACCCCCACCACTTCATAGGGAGGCCATTCCATGCATGCACTACCCTTTCTGTGAAAAAATACTTCCTGACATTACCCTGAGTCTACCCCCAGCCTCATTTCATGACCCTTGCTCTAGAATACCTTCTTTTCTGGAAGATGTTACCCTCCTGTACCTTATTTATACACTTGAGGTGTTTAAAGTCTCTATCATATCCCCTCTCTTCACCTCAAGTGAATACATATTGAGGTCCTCTAGTCTCCTCATATAACTTATGGTGCAGCTCTTTGCACCATTTTTGTTGCCTCCTCTGAACTGCCTCTACTCTGTCTATGTCCTTCCAGAGATGTGGTCTCCAAAACTGGATACAATACTCCAGATGAGGTCTCACCAATGATCTGTAAGAGTGGCATCACCACCTCCTTTTTCCTGCTGGTGATCCTTCTCCCTATGCACCACAGCATGCCACTGGCTCTCCCACAGCCTTCTCACATTGCTTGGTCACCTTCAGGTCATCAGATATGACTCAGAGTTGGTCGTGACTCCTTTCCTCCTCACCGCCAACACCAGACACAGTGCCAAGCTTTGGTCACTGACTGACTTGAGGCCATCAGCTCACAACAAAATGGCACTGTTACTGGCAACCTAATAGTGCTGCTTTCCTCTCTGAGGGTTACAGCTCTTGCGCCTTGAGTCAGGCATTGCAATCTGAAGCCTCCTATGTGTGACTGCTGTTGTGTGGTAATAATGGGTCGGCTGGGAATGGTGCTGCAGATGTGCATCATGGGCAAAAAGTAACAGCACTGTACATGGGCTGACAGCCTTAAGGCAGTGCCCTGACTTGATATGACATGGACTGTACAATGAGTCTGACTCACAATATTCACATGCTGCCATGGGGATGAGTGTACCAGTCTCTCTAAGCCCCTCCCAATAGCACCAACACAGCCCAGCCAGATCTTTTCTGTTAAGGTGGTGGCTGGCTGCTTGGGCTAACAGTTTTACAGAACTAACTACTGACTCGAGCACACTTGGGTGAGTTAGCTCCTCCAGCACATAGTGGCACCTAACTCTACTTACTTTATTTATGTACTGACAGTATTTATTGAATATTGTTTGAATGCAATCACTCTGCTCCCAAACGCTGTGGTGATGAATTCAAGAGAGAAAAATATGATGTCACACTCCTTCATTAGAGAGCCATCATTGAGCTGTGCCAGCTCTGTGCTAAAACAAAGCAAAGCCAACCTGAAGCTATGGCAGGTCTCATTCTAACTAAGTAGAGTTAGCAGTGTGGAGTCACAGTTTTGTTTTTAAAGAGGTCTCTGTGCCCGATGAAGCAAAGCAGCATGGAGCTGCAGTGGGACTCTGCTGGTATTATTTAATACTCTCATGTTGTCCCATAGGATTACTTAGAAAGCGGTTGCTCACTGCCACCCAGCGCAGCTTATTCCTGGGAGGGAGAAGTCTGTCAGCGCTACCAAGCATGGCTCCAGCTGCCAACACTCAGTTGTGGCAGCTCTCTGCTGAAACAAAGCAAAACCAGCCTGAAGTCATGGAAGGTCTCTCTGCCTTAACAAAGTGGAATCAGCAGTGTGTAGTCACAGCTTTGTTTTTTAAGAGATCTCTCTGCCCCAAACAAAGCAGAGCAGTGTGGAGTTGCAGTGGGACTGTGTCAGTATGATTTAATATTCTCATGTTGTCCCTTTTGGTTACTTAGAAGCAGTCGCTCACTGCCACCCAGCATGGCTCATTCTAGGGAGGAGGAATGGTCTCTCAGTGCTGCAGTGTGGCTCCAATTGTTGGCAGCAGCAATGGAGGTCAAGGTTCCTGTTCTTTGGGAGCCCCAGGACAGCCATGTAGGCTGGCAGCAGTAGTGGTGGAAATTCCTGGGACTGCTGCACTTGGTGGTGAGCTGGTCCAGTCTGCACTCTCCACCTTAGCAATTCCATGACTCCATCACTTATTCATGTAGGCCTGATGAAGTGGGGAGCAGGCTGGGCATGACTCTGCTCAGCTGGTTGCTGGGCAGTGTCATGCAGATGAAAGAATCCAAGTGTGTCTGACAGGAGCGGCTGACTCCTTTCAACTACTTGAAGTTTCCAGCTATAAACCAGTGAACAGCATCATGATCAGCCTTGTTGATCATTTACTTGTCTGTCAAGTCCTCCACAGCCTGGGCTGCATTGGATCCGACAGTGATATACCTCTAAAGGCTGCTACTGATAACATTATGTTTGCTTCAACATGCGCATGCAAACAAACAAAAAGGAAGTAAATCATCTCCAGCAAATTGCAGATCCATCAGTCTGACCTCTGTGGTGGTGGGAAAGTCATGGAGGCCATAGTCAAGGAGGATGTAGTTCAACACCTTAACCATGCAAATAATATTGGTACCAAGCAGCATGAATTCACTAAAGACAGATTTTGTGTTGCAAACATCCTAAGTAGTGGACTTGGTTTCTACAGTCGATCTGGCTTGCATCACAGAGACTTGGATGGGAGATGATGCTGGCCCAGTTCTAGAGGCTGCCATCCTCCTGGTACCCTGTAGTGCACTGCCCGGTGGAACGTAGAGGGGGGTGTTGCCATCGGTTTTAGATCTGAGCTGGGCTTCACTGTGCACCCAGTGGGAAGGCCGGGTTTATTTGAATGTGTGGCCATTCATGTGGGTCCAGGTGCAGGTTTCAGGATTCTCTTAATTTACCATCCCCAGGGTGGTGGAAGAATTCCTGCAGGAAGTGGCTGATTTTGTCATCGGCGAAACGTTGGAAGCCCCCAGATGTTTAATTCTGAGAATTTCAATGTTTGGGCTGACAACGAAACATCTAGGTTTGGTTAGAACCTCCTCCAGACAATGTCATCACTGGGCCTGTCGCAAGAAGGTTCTTTCATGACTTATCAGGGTGGCCACATGTTGGACCTGGTTTTCTCACTGGGGATTGAGATAAATGATCTCAAGACTGATTGGGTTGCTTAGTCCAATTATTGCATGGTGGAGTTCTTGTTTGGTGCCCCACCTCGAGAGCCCTCCCCTGCTGAGATGGTTAGCTACCGCCTTTGAGGGGTTTGACCCCAGAGGATTTTCTGACGGTTGCTGATTCTATCTAATGTGGGCAATGTATGCATTGGGGTGTGTCCATGACAGTTGCTGCCTATAACAAGGCGATGTCTGCTGAGCTTGACTCTCTCACACCAGTCCATGTATGACCCAAGTCTTCTCATTTGAGGTCCCCTTGGTTTGATGGGGAGCTCAAGGCGGTGACAACTCTGGGTAGAAGGTTAGAGTGCTGCTGGCAGAAGACCAGGCTGGAGGCAGACAAACTGGACTCTGCGCTCACTATTGTGAGTACCAGGGCAATCAACTGTAAGAAGGCAGAATTCCTGTCTAGGGAGATTGCTGTCAGGAGGAACCAAACGACTGTGCTTTTTTGATTGTAGACAGGCTGCTAAACCCAGCCTGTCTGCAACCGAAAAATACTTTTTCAAATGAGTTATGTGAGGAGTTTCCTTGGCTCTTCTCAGACATAGTGTCTGGCATCTGGCAAGGAATTCTGCCAGTGAGCCATGCCATGGCTGACAGTGATTACCTTGGGCATCTGGGGAGCGCTTCATCTGGTTAAGGTGAATTTAGACCAGTGGAGGTGGCTGAGATCATTGAGGTTGCTTCAAGCTGAGGCACACATATTGTGAACTGGACCTGGTGCAATCGCGTTTCTTAATGGGATGCGCCGACTCCATTGGCCTGGTGTTTGCCTTGATTGCCCGGAGCTTCTTGTCAGGGGGTTTTCCATGATACCTTGAAGGAGGCATTGGTGACACCTTCTGAGAAAACCATCATTGGACCCTGACGTAAGGCAAATTACCAACCTCCCTTTTGGGTAAGGTTGTAGAGAATATTGTGGCATTTCAGCTTGAGAAGCACCTCTTGGCCTGTGATCTATATGATCCTTTTCAGTCTTGGTTTTGGGTGAAGTATAACACTGAAACTGCATTAGTTCAGGTGCACAATGACCTCGAGAGATCGAGGGAGGGACAATTCTCATTCTCCTTGGTCTCTCCTCAGCCTTTGACACAGTGGACCATTGTGTGTTACTTGATCACTTGAGGGAATTTTGTGGACTCACTGGCACAGTCATCTGCTGGTTTGAGTCCCATCTCACAAACAGGAACAAAGGGTAGTGATGGGAATTTCTCTTCCTCCCCTAGTCTCCTGTCTTATGGAGTTCCTCAAGGATTGGTCTTGTCACCAAAGTTGTTCACCGTACAGTACATGCTACCCTGGGAAGGCTCATAAGGAAGTATGACTTGGGTTTTGCCTATGCTGATGATACCCAGCTATACCTTTCCTTTACCCCTGGAACATCCAACACAGTAAACATGCTAAATAATTGCATTGCTGAAATCAATGACTGGATGGCCTCCAGCTGGTTGCGACTGAACCCCGATAAGACAGAGGTACTAGTTGTGAGTCAGAGTGCATGATAGGTTGGTCTTGGATGCAGAAATAGGATTATTTCTGAGCTCTGTACCACTGAAGGCCTCCTCTAGGGTGTGGAACCTGGGCATTATTCTGGATAACACTCTGACACTTGAGGCTCAGGCACAGCTGCTGTCCGTGTCTGTTTCTACCATCTGAGGAATATCACTAGGGTTTGCCCTCGTTCCACCTCTGGACCTCCCAGCTTTGGTATATGCCTTCATGACAATAAGGCTCAGTTACTATAATGCGCTCTACCTCAGGATCTCTGGGATATCCTTCACTAGATTCAGCTGGTGAAGAAACATAGCTGCAGGCTGCTGACAGGGCAGCTAAGTATCGTCACATCACCCGTGTTGTGGGAGTTGTACTTGCTGCCAGTCATATGGAGGGTCCTCTTTAAGGTAGGTTTTTCACCTTAAGGCCTAACATGAATTGGGCCCTGGCTATCTGGCAGACCTTCTCACACTAGCCACCTCACTCCGCTCCCTATGTTCCTCCTCCTCTAGGGGCCTCCTGGTGATTCCCAGAATAAGGCTAAAATGGCTGGCCACAGAGCCTTTAGTGTCGCTGGCCCCATCCTGTGGAATTCATTTCACCATCTGTAAGGGAGACCCCTTCAGTCAAGGTATTTAAGGCACACCTCAAGGCCTTCCTGTTCACTCAGGCATTCCCTAATTTTGCTGTATGATATCTTTTGCCTGACCACCATATATATTATTCTTGGACTTTTGTTTTTGGTTAGTTGTATTTCTAATTTATATATATATATATATATATATATATATATATATATATATATATATATTTATTATTTATTGCCATATTACTGTTGATGTTGTGTTCTTTGTATTGTGCCCAGAGCCTCTGGAATTGGGCTTCTTTTAAATAAAATTTGCCTTGCCTTGCCCTCCTAAGTTTCTATGAGTGGACAGTAAATGACTGGCTAAGAGCATTCCTGTAAATGTTATTCTTCTTGACTTCAGTAAAGCCTTCAGTTTGGTTCTACATATGGTTACACATAAGGCATATACCACATATGGTAACAGTCAACCCCCATCCTCCCACCAGCTGGAATTCACTTCCAAACACCATCAGAGATTCAAGAATTATCAGAGACTACAAGCAGGCCATGTGCAGTCATCTTTTCACTCCCTGCACCTGCTGATCTGTTTTATACCTCATGCATTTCTACCTCTGATCTTGTCTGCAGTACAGCTTTTACACTTTTTCACTTGTGTGTTATTTAATACCACGTTGACTGGCATCTATCATATGTACAGTATGTATAGCATGTATTCATATGTATTTATTTTTGCTATTTGACATGAGCTATTTACTTTATTTGCTCATGTGCAACTTCTCTGCTGCTATAATGTCCTCAGGAGCTTCTTGTACAATACATTATACATATGAGGTATCCTTGTATGTAAAAATTCTATATAAATAAAATAAAATAATCATGAAACTCTTCAATTCAGCATCTTTAAAGGACACTGTCGACCCCTTGGGCCTCAAAGTGTCCCTAGTTTAAAAAGACATGTTATGGTTATTCACATTCTGTAGAAACTGCTGATGTGGTTGGCAGTTTAATTCTGGTTCTTTTTCTTTTAAAAAGTGAAAACAGACTGCCCACTATACTGGTATTACCACAGAAAACATGTTTGTTTACATTCTGTGATCAGCATTTTCCTGGACTTAGGGATACCCCTTACACAGCAGAGTCACTCATTATGCTGTGGGAGTAGAGGAGACTGTTGCATCATGAGTGTCTGCACTGTTTGTGGGTGTTTCTAATGTTCAGGAAATATACAATAAGAGTAGATCAAGGATTTGACATAAAATGACGTAGGGTATAACCATGCATTAGCATGCATTTCAGTTCTGCTAAGCAAGGATGCAGAAAAACAACTAGCAACATCAATGAATTTTTAAGAAGGTAAGCAATCATAAAATGTGAGGTGTTAACTAAAATTATACAATGGCAAGTAAATTTTCTGTCATGTGATTGGTCAGTGGGTGCCTGGAACAGTGATGCTATTACACAATAACAACACTGTGGATGTCCAGGCACACACATGACCACATGACAGACTGAAATAGTGAATCCTGTCCACAAGTTATTGCCACTCTGGACAGCTGCTGTAAATCACTTCATGCCCCTCCCCAAGGATATCACCACCCCCAAACAGCAATTCTACACTTCAAACTTTCATTTGGCTGAAAGAAAATGACACTGAAGAGTAGACACACTCTATGTGAACTGCTTCAGCTCTACCCCACCCCACCCCGAACACAGAAACAGTCCTGCAAATCAAATTTTGTTTTCCCATTTGTGCTTTCTTCTCCCAGTACATGCCAGTAGTACCAGAAGAACCACGAAGAAGAAAAACAAACTCACCAACTGCTGCTTCTAAGCAGAAGGGACAAGCAGTAAAAGCGGTGACACGCTTTACATTTTTAAAATGCCATTCACTGTTCAAGACTATCTGAGCGCTCACTCCTTGGTGCTCCCCATCACAATTGAAAAAATATCAAAACATCAACAGTCAATCTTCACCTGCTATCAGGGCAGTCAGGGAAACTGGAGCAACTAAAGGACATAAGCTGGGCACAAAGAAGTGAACGAGTGTCACGGTGGGGGCGATACAAAGACAGACACATAGATCCTGAGAAAAGATGGGGAGGGGAGCATGCACCACCAGCACCACCTACTGGGACTACTTTTTATGACTGTGGGCGGAGTGTACAGGAGTAGTTTGCATGTCCCGAAAGGAGTGGTGTCATGTTTTCTGTCCGTGGAACTTACTGAAGGTGTAAATAGTCTCCTCTGCCTTACCTCCTCTAGCAGTGTTTCTCCCTCAAATAAATACGCTTTCATGTTAGTCAATTGTTGCATGGTACTATTTTCTTTCTAAATGGGTGGTACAAGAACTGGAACCTGAGTAGTGGGAGGCAGCATTATTTTTTTTTTTGAAGTAAGATCCACCTCGCCTCCATCCCAAACCTTTTTCTGGTTCATGTGGGAGCATCATAGCTCTAGCATGCTGTAACAAGATAGTTTGGGACACAGACATGCCTTGTGCAGTGGAGACCAGTACAGAACAGAAAAGAAGTTATTTAATGCCTTCAAATTGACTTAAAATCCTTTGGAACAAATGATTATCAGAGCCACCTGGGGCCTCAGACAGACACCTAGACACACATTCTAATTTACAGTAAGAGACACATGTTTTCTTAAACATCTAGCAAGAGATATAGGTTTTAGTTTTAGTTTTCTGTTACAAGAGAATTTATTTATTTGAATAAAGGTCAAGGTTAACACATAAACGCTACCTTTAGTTAGATTTGGTCTAATTCAATTAAATTTGATTTTAAAAGCTATTCTGATCAGAGCTGACATAAAAATCTTAAATATTTTTTCTTTTCTCATGGACACTAGAAACAGGATGTCAGTTTCACTCCATTAAACCTGTTTTTCTGTTTTTTATAGCATCTTGCTAATGCAATCTTCCCAGAATGCAATCTGTCACCGGGGTTGAAATTGCTTTAATCATGAAGCATTGGTGTTAGCAATGCATTTAGAAATACAATTTTTAATTATCTTTACAGTTAAACATGCAGTTTCACGTCAGGGCACATTTTTGGGGGGCGTTCAAATTATTTTAAACATGGGCATAGAACTGGTAAACACAGACTTTGATGATAAAGTGTATTTTTTCTTTCTAGTTTGAGAAGTATGTATTATATATAAGTGCAACCGTGTTGTAAATGGTTAAATATCTTCTGTTCTGTACTGGTTCTCCACTGCACAGGCATGTCTGTGAGTTAGCTAACTGGAGTTTCTGTAAGACAACAGCTACTAAATAGCCGTGTTGTAAATGGTTAAGTAGGCAATGGTTTAAGGCTCTAGCCACAAGGTTTTAGTTTTCAGTACTGTTACAAGAGAATTTATTTACTTGAATAAAGGTCAAGGTTAACAAATAAATTCTACCTTTAGTTAGATTTGGTCTAATTCAATCAAAAGTGATTTTAAAAGTTATTCTGATCAGAGCTGAAATAAAAAGATCTTAAATGTTTTTCTTTGTCATGGACACTTGAAATAGGATGTCAGCTTTCCTCCATTAAACCTGTTTTTCCATTTTTGTAGCATCTTGCTAAGGTAGTCTTCCCAGAATGCAGTCTGTCACGGGGGGTTGAAATTGTTTTAATCATGAAGCACTGGTGTTAGTAATGCATTTAGAATACAATTTTTAATTGTCTTTACAGTTAAACATGCAGTTTCATGTCAGGGCACATTTTGGGAGGTTCAAATTATTTTAAACATGGGCACAGTACTTGGTACATACAAATTTTGATGATAAAGTGTATTCTTTCAAGTTTGAGAAGTATGTATTATATATAAGTGCAACAGTGTTGTAAATGGTTAAATATCTTCTGTTCTGTTCTGTACTGTTCTCCACTGCACAGGCATGTCTGTGAGCTAGCTAACTGGGTTTCTATAAGACAACAGCTACTAAATAGCCGTGTTGTAAATGATTAAGTGGGCAGTGGTTTAAGGCTTTGAGCTACAAACCTGGAGACCTGGGTTTGACTCCACAGCCCCTGCTTGCATAGTGTGTGACCCCACGCAAATCATTTAACTTCCTTGTGCTCCCAGGTCACATCTTTAAACAAGCTTTCAGCTTAGTGTGTCTCTCCTGGCAAAAAACAAACAAAAAAAACAAGCATTTGTCTATGCCGAATGTTTGCTTGCTGGCAATGGCATTGGTGGGGTGTGCCTTTGGGTCATCAGGCATAACGGCCATGCCATTTCACCACTCCCTACCCTGCAGACACCAACAAGTGTTACGTGTGCCTTGGGGTCTTTGGTTCTTATGCTCACCCCATTCCATCAGGAAATATGGTGAGATGGATGCAGTATAAGAGAATGGGGGTGAACTTTAGGCCAAGAGTCCAAGGCACACCTCAATGCCTCTCACTGGCTGCAGGGTGGGGTGGAATGGTATGAGCATTACAAGTGACAGTCCCAAGTCACACCCAAGATGCCTGTCAGTCTGTATAGGGTGGGGCATTGTGGGCATTGAAACCCTAACGCCTCCGGCGTTCATTGGTATTTTCACTCCAAATTTTCAACATGGGTTTTTGTGACCCCACCTTATGAACAGTGGTAATATCAGTTTGTTAGCCGAAAGCTGATCTTGCACAGTGACTACAGCAATTGGCACCACAGGTGCGAAAACACATTTCGAACAGGATGTGAAAATAACAGCTGTACTGTTCATGGGGAGGTGTGAAAATGGCGATGTTAAAAATCTGCAGTGAAAGTAAAAAACTGAGTGAAATCATGGCGTGCATCAAAACTGCGCACGCACACCCTTAATGTAATTACTTTGGGGATTTTTACAGCAGATTGTCAACACTGGCATTTTGGGACCTTCGCCATGAACAGTGTCACTGTCATTTTCTTAATCTATTCGAACACTGATTTCCCACAGCAACCACGCATTTCATGCAGAAAGAGTGAAACACATTTTGGCCATGTTGTGAAAAATTATAGCTGTACTGTTCATAAGGAAGTGTGGAAAATGCCAGTGGTGAAAATCTGGACTGAAAATATTACAAATTCATGAACTTACGAGGGTGCGTGGAAACAGCACAATGGTCACCAGTAAAACAGATATTTTATGGACTTTGGTCACCAAATTTTCAACAAAGCCATTTTAGGACCTCTGCTCATGAACAATGTCACTGTGATTTTCTCAATCTGTCCCAAACATTAATTTCGCCACTGACTGAGCCATTCGGCGCTATATGCGTGGAAACACATTTTGGGGAGATGAAAATGATATGGAAAAATTTGGGGCTATGAAAAGGAATAGCCTCTCAAAATTTGAGTGGGTATGGAGCCTTTCACACACTTTACTTGCTCCAGTCCTAGTCGATTATTGCAAGGCAAGTTGACGTTGACATGTACACCGATGAACAGATCTATCTTAGGCATTACAGCTTGGGGAGGGAAGGGTGGGTGGAAGGAGGGATAGGTAAGGTGACTTTTAGAGGGTTAGAATAGCATTAAAATGTTCTGCTTTTCTCGTTGTCATACATTGCAAGTGGCATGATTCTGTCATATGTTATCTGTTGTAGTGTACAGTTTTCATTCTTGTGCCAACAGTATGTCAATAAATTTGAATTTCAAAAAGATGTGAAAAATGATGGCTGTACTGCTTATAAGGAGGTGTGGTAAATGACAATGTTGAAATTCTGGAGTGCAAATTTAAAATTAGCAGACTTACGAAGGCATGAGGAACTGCGCAACACACGCTTGTAAAACAGTTATTTTGGGGAATTTTTTGCTAATTTTCAACATAGCCATTTTAAGACCTCTGCTCATGAACAGTGTCACTGTTATTTTCTTACTCTGTCCCAAACACTGATTTCGCATAACGGACATGCGCTTATTGTGCCCTCATGCTCGGAAACAAATTTTGGCGTAGATGTGAAAAATGACAGCTGTTCTGCTCATAAGACGTGTGGTAAAATGGCATATTGAAAATCTGGAGTGCAAATATTTAAAAATTCATGAACTTACGAGCATGCATAGGAACTGCACAATGCACGCTCATCAAACAGTCATTTTGGGAATATTTCCAAAATTTTCAACATAGGGTTTTGGAGAGTACCTCATGAACTGTGACACTGTCATTTCATACATAATTCCAAAAGGTGCTTTCACGCAGTGACTGCAAAATCACCTTTCAGGACCAAATAACAAAATGACAGTACAAGAATTCATGAGGTGGGGTCACAAAACCATATGTTGAAAATTTGGTGAAAAGATTCCCCAAAATGCCCAAGATATGCTTCAAAGTTGAAAAAACCCTATTTAATCCATTATACAGCTTACCGACACTTCCTCAATTAGTGGTCGGCTTTGAAGAGTGCAGGCGCATTCCCGCCCACTGGAAGATCATCGTTGCCAGACTCCAGAGGTAAGTATGGAATGAGGAGGGTGTGTGGGGAGGCAGGTGCGTGCAGGTGGGGTCAGACTCAAGACAGTGAGTGAATGACCTTTTTTCTTTCTAGGTCTTTTCCTCTTTAGGAAGATGACACAAGATGTTTGCCACACTGGGATGGGCTCCCAGCATGGCAGCTGGAAGTTTTATTTGGGGGCCAGTGGAGCTGACAGGGATTGGGCACCCCATTGGTCATAGAGATTTTTGCCACACTGGGGTGGGCTCCCAGGGTGGCACTTGAAGGCTGTTTGGGGGGCCAGTGGAGCCGACGGGGATGGGGATGGGCACCCCTCTGCCTACAGGGTTGTTGCCATGCTAGGTGGGCTCCCAGCATGGCACCTAAACTCTGTTGGGAGGAGCACAATGCAGCTGATGAGGGATTGGGCACCTCCCGCCATATTGTGGGTGGAGCTTGTGAGCATGCTGGGGTGGGCTCCCAGCATGTTACTTGTTTGTGGTGGGGAGATGAGCTGTCTATGACAGCTCTTGCACTACAGTGCCGACGATAGGCACTTTGCATACTGCCGACATCAGTATGCAAATTGCCTACATGCTGCAGTGCCTTTCTTTAACTGTACGCTGCACTTGTAAACATTGTCATAGACAGCTCTTGCATTCATTGGTGCAGTAGGGGCACACCTGCAAAAATCAGCAGGGCATTGAAGTAGGGAGGCACACCTAAGAATTCTCATATGGTAGGCACTATGTTTCTGCACATGCATGCAAGCAAACATAAAAGTTGCTAGAATTATTTTTTAATATAGTTGAGTTTATATGTGGTAAGTAGGTAGGGTATGATGTTTTGAATGTGGCAGTAGGATTTAGCATGTGCACTGCTTTAAAATCATTTCACAGTATTTTATACTTTCTTAAAAAGATACTCCACATTGCTGTAGGATTCAAACCAAGATCTCCAGATTTGCAGAGAAGAGACTTAAACCACTGTGCTATACTGCTTCCCTAGTTATGGCAGTCATCTGTTTTATAGTTCATGGTGTTGGTGTAGTAAGCATACTAACATACAAAATGCCAGCAGAATAGGCCTAGTGGGCTTTCATGTCTGCTCCTTTGGCCAGTCCTCACCCTGGGAGCTGACCTTGCTGCCTCTCACCCTCTTAGGCTTCTCCTTCCCAGTCCAGGGAGAGCTAGCTAACTGGGGTTTCTGTAAGACAACAGCTACTAAATAGCCATGTTGTAAATAGTTAAGTAGGCAGTAGTTTAAGGCTCTGAGCTACAAGCCTGGAGATCTGGTTTGACTCCCATCGCCCCACTTGTGTACTGTGTGACTTTGCATAAATCACTTACCTTCCTTGTGCTTCCAGGTCACACCTGTAAACAAGCTTTCAGCTTAGTGTGTCTCTCCTGGTGAAAAAGTGCCTAGAATTATTTTTTGAATATAGTTGAGTTTATATGTGTTAAGTAGGTAGGGTATGATGTACATAGAATCTGAAAATTCATTAACATGCTGTATTGTGATTCAATGAACTGATACATTGGGATGTTGGTTTGTTTTACAAATTTTTTTCCTGACCATGGATATACTAAAGCAAAATTTCTCAACAAAATGTTTTTAAAGAAAGAGTTTAACTCACAGCAGCAGAAGAAGCATATTGGCATTAAAAGCTTAGCGGTGTGGATGTAGAGGCACCAGTATTTAAGCATGGCTTTGGTAGAGGATTAATTGTGACTGGGGGTGAGGGAAGGAGTGAGTCTTGATATTTGCAGCATAATGGTTTTCTGAAACTTCAGCCTTCAAGGGTTAGACTCTGCAGCCATCTGTACAGTATACCACTAAGCCACATACAGTGTGGTATGGGTAAAACCCAGATCACCAGACCAGGACCAGCGCTGTAAAATCTGCACTGGGCACAGCTTGTGCAAATATTGGCTGATCCAGTGGATTAAATAAATATTGTAAATAAATAAATACTCGGCTTCACCTCATGCTTCAACCCACCCCAGGAGTGATGTTATTACATGATAACACACACCCTGTCATGCCGTATTGCTTAAATGTGCAATTTCACAATGTACTACACTTTGATTCAGTTAGTGTATGCAGCAGCCTTCATGTGAACACTCTGGCCTCTTCTTTGACTCGGATGTCTATTTGCTTTGCTATTGTATATTGTTTGAACTGCATTGGTCTTCTTGATGTGGTGCTTGTGTGCCTAAACTATGTAATCTGGTTATCTACTGTTACCCATGTATCTCCAGTGAATGATTGTTATAACTGTCTGTCTCCGAGCCATTGTTTTTGGACTTGTTAACTGTACTGTCTTTGTATTCATTTCAAAGAGGTGCCTTTGTAAATGAGTCTCTGACTCAAAGGTTTGTAAATCTGATATTTTATAAATAAATACATGTTTATGTTTAAGGCCATTAAACACTCTTATCTAGTTAATGCATTCACATTCGTGAGTGGCTCTGCCAGAGTTTGTTCTCATTGTTTCAACATATATGCCTCCCTAGAAAAAAAGAGTAGGAAAGTAATAAAACACATTTTTAAACTATTCATTATTATTTTACAATGAGCATTACATAATAGCAATATGGCACTCCAGTGTGTGTGTGTTATTGTGTAATAACCTCAGTCCTCGGGTGGTGGAAGCACTCAGCTTCACTTCGTGCTTCAACCCACCCAAAGAGGTGTCGCTATTTCACAATAACACACACCCTGTTATGCCTTATTGCTTAAATAATATGATGAAAAAAGGTCAACAGTGTCCCTTTAATACAGGGGTGGTTAACCTGTTGCCTACAAGCCACATGATGCTTCGGTGAAGCAGTTTGATGTGGCTCATGAGGGGTTTGTCAATTACATAATAAAGTTTAAAAAGATCATTTAATGAATCAGTTGCTGGCTGAATGGTATAACACAGAGAGTACATATTAAAAGTTTCATGTCAAAAGAAGTTAGAGTGCCAAGTGAGCTGCCCTCAGTGCTCAGCTGTGAGACCAGTATTATTCCAACTCTATCGGTGTTCTGATGAATGATGTTGATAACTGGATTGAGAATTATGCAGACAGTACCGAACTGGGAGGGGGTAGCAACTACTTAACAGGTATCATCCCTTCAGAACAACCTTGAAAAGTTATGGACTAATAAATGAGCCATGAAGTTTAAAACGGATGAAGGTACAGTGTTGCCTCTAGGGCGAGGGATCCAGAAACTAAAAATAAATACTTTATTAATGGAATGCAACTCAAGAAAAGTGCAGAAGAAAGGAATCTGGAAATGTTGTAACATACACAAGGCAATCTAAACAGGGAGCTGTCAAGCCGGTACGGTGCTTGGCTGCATCAGAGGTACTTTATTATGTCAAAATTAGAAGGCTTTTTGTTCTCTGTGCAGATACCTTGTCTGACTACATCTAGATTTCTGCACACAGTTTGGGCAATTGAAATTTGTGAGGGATGTGACAGGGGTAGGGTAGAGATGGTGCAGAGGTGGGTCACCAAATGGTCTGTTATATCGGTGATATGGCATATGATGAGAAACTGTTGAAGCTAAATCTGTTTAGTTTACAGAGAAGGAGATGAAGAGGGAGACCAAGTATTGCTATATGATACTGTCTGGGACCCAGTTTTAATGAGGAATTTAAGCATATATTACATGGTAGATACCAATGTAACTACAAGGATCTACCAACAACTGCAGACGGTAGGTGAGGCGAGGCAATTTGATTTATATGGCACCCAATCCCAAGGGTTCTGGGTGCCTCACAATATGTACAGAACAACAAAACAATTTTAAATCAATAGAAACATAGAATCTGTCAGCAGATCAGACCATATGGCCCACCTAGTCTGCTCATTTCCCCTACTCTGCTGCAGCCCCAGATCCTATTTGATCTGTGGCTGTCCTGTCTACACATCTCCAGGGTACCCTATGTCTATCCCATGCACTCTTGAACCACCATATTGTTTTCACCTCACCACTTCTGCTGGAAGGCTGTTCCATGGCTCACAACCTTTCAGTGTAAAAGTACTTCCTAACATTACCCTTGAGCCTTCCACCCTTTAACCTCATATCATGCCCCTTGATCTTGTGCAGAGTTTTCTCAGAAATATACCTTCCACCTGTACCTGTTTATTCCCATAAGGTACTTGAAAATCTCTATTATATCTCCCTCTCCTTCTTTCCTCCAGTGAATAGATATTATGGTCCTTAAGGCTTTCCTTGTAGGGCTTCTGGTATAGTCCATGTACCACTTCAGCAAATCCACAGATGGGTGTGCAATCAAGGACAAGGGTCCGGCTGTGCAACTCAAGGTAGCTAGCCAAATTAGACTTAAAAAAGAAAAGAGTTTCTCTCGTAGGAACTGACACAGAAGCAAATATGGCTTTGAAAGATCTATTCCAGTGTGGAAAAATGCTGTTACAGCCCCAGCGCTTCTACCACTCAAGGTCTTCCTCAGTGGGAGTGTCAGTTAGTAGGATGAGCCCATTTTATATACATCATTGGTCACATGTTACAGAAGAAGAAAACAGTAATAATTAGACTTTTCATTAAATAAATGAAAAACACACAGTTCACGTAAACCATTTAGAATTTGAAAACGAAAGAAAATATGAAAAAATATATACAATAAAAATGCAACACTTGTGCATGTAACATGTATTTTAAATCAACTAAATTTCAATATTGCAAAGGAGAAATCAACAATAATTATAAAGACCAACATGATATCCACTATATAATGTAGATTGGTCCTAAACCATGAAATCATAGGAATTTCTTATAATGATAAGTCATACATTAAAATGTCCAGTCCAAAATAGAAATTATATAGATATCTATTGTGGGGAATATATTTATCTAAATGTATTAGTATAGATTGTTTTGTATTTTAAAAGAGAAGATATCAGAGGATAGAAATTATAAATACTTGGTCAAAAGGTGCTAAGTTGTAAAACAATAGATTTTGTCCCATTAGTAAATTCATTAATTCCTAATACTAGGGAAAAGTATCCTTAACATAGAATTAATCATTTACATCTAGTATATTTGGAACCTATATGGTATACCTAGGGTTGCATCACTTCATAAATTAAATTAGTATGTCATTCAGTATACTGTATATTTCTTGTTTTCACTCTCTTTCAGCTATCATCTCACTTAGTGCCAGTGAAGCCATGACCAAGCCTGATTCTGAGAAGCTATAAATTTAAGAATTTCTAAAGTTCCTAATGTTTCTCATTGTTCTAGGTGCTCCTCTTGTCCTCTGCCTTTTTATTTCTACTAAATTCTCTCTTACTTGATAACTGTTTCTTCTGACTACTCTAAAAGTGTATGTTTTCATCATTTATATTGAATGACATACTAATTTAATTCATGAAGTGGCAATGCCAGGTGTGCCAGAGACCCTGTGCTGGACTCTGCAGAAAGCAGAGTTCTGGTGCCAAGATCTCTGGGATTGCCACAAGTGCAAAGTGTCCAACCAGTGGCGCAGCTGTGGCATATGCCACAAGGATCTGGCATCCCCTCACTGGCGTAACACTGGATGGGCCAGCATTGGTGGTGGTGGTGTGTGAGGTAACCTATAGCCAGGAGGTGTCGGGGCAGGAGGGGCATGGAGGGCATAGGGAGGTGTGTTGGTGTGTCAGTGGGAAGTACAGGATTGTGATAGCACCAGGTGGGGTGCATATGCCTATGTATAACATATACAGAGGCATATGCACCCTGCTGGTGCCAAAGCAATACCTTACATCCCCGCTGGTACACCAACCCCACATGCCCCCTCTGTGCCCTCCTGCCCATGGATCCCACATGTAGCCCTCCCACAACAGTGTCCCACTCAGACACAAGGGGCTTAGACCACCTCCTAGCAGGTTTAACTTAGCCCCTGTGATGGCCAAAGGGGGTTTGGAATCAGAAATGTGAGCCCACATGGTGTAAGCCCCTTGCAATCTGGTGTACCCAGATGCAGATCACAAGGGTGGCACAGTGCCCATTTGGTGCAGTGGCTTTCCTGTCTGACACAGATTGTGTACCAGAATAAGGATAGCTGCAAAGGATGAAACAAGGTGCACTTGTGTCATTGCTGTTTGATTGAGACCTTGGCCCAATGGACACCTTTTAATCGGCCCCTTATGTCCCTTGAACTCCATAAGCTAAGGATAAACCTCTTACTTATGCATAATGTTGTTAAGGATGACTACCTTTTTAATGAAAGGGGCTTCAGATTCAAATGTTCTTAAAATACCAGGGGCACCCTGGAAGTGTCCAGACAGCATTTTAAAACTAAAAGAGACAGTACACTTACACAGAGAGTGATGAACCCATGGAATGCTCTCTTCCTGGAGGTAGTCACTGGCAAATATAAAGCAGATTAAAAAAAAGGCTTTGATGACTTTCTATGCTAAACTGGCAGATTAAATTTTACTAAAAATAGAGCATTATGGGCTAACAGCCTTTTTGGCTCTGACATTACTTTTGTATGAAACTTTGTCAGTCTTTGAGTAGCCCCCAGACCATGCAGGGCTTTGTATGTTAACAAGTACAGCTTGAAGCTGATGCTCCACTGCACTGTAAGCCAGTGAAGAGTGTGGAGAACCGCATGATGTACTGAACTGAGAGGTCCCAGTAACCAGCCAGTATGCCACATTCTGCACTAGCAGTAAATGGCACAATGGCCTCATGAATAACTCAAGGTAAAGAGTGTTACAGTAATCTAACCTTGACATGACTAAGGTGGGCCCTAGTCTTCCTAGATCAGTTAGTTCAAGATAGGGCTTCATCCAGGAGATGTTTTGTAGATGACAGACACTGCAGACAACAGCTGACACCTGATATTCTAAGGTCAGCTTGGAGTTCATAATGGCCCCATATTCCTCACCCTATCTGCAGATCAAAGTGTCACACCATCCAGCAAAGATAGGATGGTGCTACTTATTCAGTGCTGCTGAACCCAACTACAGTGGATTCACCAATAACGCCTCCATTTCTGAAGGGTTTAATCTAAGCCAGCTGGCCACCATCCAATCCTGAATTTCCTAAGGCGCCGAATGGCAACATCTACACAGTGAACAATATGAGGGTTAGGGTTGACCCATGAAGCATACCAGAGCAGAGTAGCACAGCTCAATGTAAAAGAGCCAAGTATCACCCTCTGCACCTTGCTGGACATGTAGGACTTAAACCACCATAACACCATTCTTTCAAGTCCTACATACCGCCCCAGATGAGCCAACAGTACCGCATGATCCACTGTGTGAAAGGCCAAAGAAAGGTCTAGCAGGACAAGAATGGAATGTTGTCCACTATTCTTCACTACAAGGAGATCATGGTGTAACCTGACTAGCACAGTCATTACTATGGCAAGGCTGAAATCCAGACTGGAAAGGCCCATAGATGTCATATTTTTCCCAGGCGGTGTTCCAGCTGCACCACCACCTCTTTCAATCAACTTCCCCAAAAGAGAAGGTTCAAGATGGGCCTGTAATTGAAGAAATCATCAAGGTCCAAAAAGGTTCTTCAGGAAGGGCTCCCACCACTGCCCTTTAAGAGCAGATTTGAAAAACCTCCCGAGGGAGCATCTAATGATCACCACACCAGTCAGACCAAAAGAATCTTAGCACTGTAAAAGAAGCCAGGTTGGTCTGGGTCCAACATACAGAAGGTGGACGAGTCCAGAAACCACCTGAAAGATGTCATCTGCCACTGGCTCAAACTCTGCCCATAAAATGAGTGCCTCTATCCATCAAAGATCAGATACTGTCAGCTGATGATAGGCTACTTGAGGATAACCCAGCCTGAAAGGAGGAAACCTTGTCTAAAAAAAAACTATTAAACTCCTTACATTTATCAAGAGAAAAGGCTCTGCTGAACTGGAGACAGACTGAATTTAGTAGTCTGTCCACAGTGTTAAAGAGCTGAGCAGGTTGGTTCTTTCCAGCAATAATCACTCGTGACAGGAATGCTGACTTTTCAGAATGATTGCCCATTGATACTCATCATAATGAACCCTCAGCCCCAATTTATCCTCTGAGCTGCACTTCCACCAACAACACTCAAACCTCCACCCCTTAGTTTCAAACTCCCAGGTCGCATCAAACCATGGCAACCTGAGGCAGTAAATCAAGGGGTGGACAAGAGGCTGCTATAGAGTTGACCACAGTTGCAAGGACCAATTTGAAAACTTCATGGCCATCTCGGCCCCCTCACACAAGCTGTCACCATGACCGAGACATCCAGTATTGCCAAAAAGCTCTGAGGGCTAGGCTGGCCTGCTGGCACAGTGGTAGGGTTTCCTTGCAATGCCAATGCTCTGGGTCTGGAAATGGACCTGAAGAGTTGGAGGGCTGGCCAGGGAGGAGGATTGAGCATCCTATGACTGCTGTCCTCCTCCTCTGGGGGGAGGGGAGCAGCACATGCCTGACTGACCTCTGGCAGAGGCCAGGGAGCAGCTGCCAGAGCCTAAGCTGTGGGAAGCATATCAGACGTTGGTGCCTCGGCAGTCCATGTCATTGCATGCCACACCTCCTATAGAGGGAAACAGCATTCAAAAATGCTGTCACACATAATGGTGCTCCACTACACCAGTCCCACCCCACCCTGCCCACCCATGGCACTCTCGGCTGATTAATGAGTTTAGTGTTCCACTGGGACTTGCCTGACCTGTAGCCCTGCCCTGAGGGGCAAGCCAGAGAGACATACTGGTAATGGGGTCCACTGGGAACATGGTTCAGAACTTCATTGGGGAGGACCACCAGTGGCCCCACACTGGGGCAAGCTAGGAGGATCATCACCTGAAGTAAGTCCTCAGTGGGTGAGTGGGGGACTGGGGAGTGGGGGCTGAGCCACTGGGATATGGCACAAAAAAGCTCTGAGCCTCCAGATTTCTAAAGGAGCAGTACCTGACCATCTCCACTAGTGAGGTTAAATGATGAGCCTCGCTGAAAAAACTGCATGGCACAATGATCCCACCAAATGACTACATCAACCCTACAGCACTAATATCAAGACCCAATGAGAAAACCAGATCTACGTGTGGCCATGCCTGTGGGGTACCAGTGGCAACCACCTGAACAAAGCCCAGGAAGACATCACCTGGAGGAACTGCATTCCAAAAGAGATGTTTCATCGCCAACCAAGCATTAAAGTTACCTAAGACCAGAAGTCTGTGAAGCTGCACCACCATATCAGCCATGAAAGTCTCAAGTTCTCAGAAGGAATTCATGCCCATATCCAGGATGACAGTATATGAGCATGATCTTGGCTCAAGTACCCATCCCAACCTTAACAGTGATGCATTCAAACCGATCTGGTGTCTGTCACATGATATGCAGAAGGAAGGGAAGGCAGTCAAAATAGCAAAGGCCCAAACCAAGGAAAAGATAGCCAACCTAGTTAAGAAAGGGATAAACCTTTATAGGTACATTAGTGAGTGAAGAAAGATCAAGGGAGGGAAAGTGAGGCTTAGTAAAGGGAGGGGTGAGAAGAGGGTGACAGTGAAAAGGCAGAAATACTGAATGAATATTTTTGTTCAGTATTTACAAAAGAGGAGATGTGTACCTAAACCAAAGACTAAAAGCACTCTGGAGAGGGGGTTGATACCAGTCCATTCACAAAAGAAAGGGTCCTGAAAGAACTCCTAAAACTCAAGGTGGACAAGGCAATGGGCCTGACGGGATTCACTCAGAATTCTAAAATAACTAAGTGGAGAACTAGTGACACCACTGACTACCCTATTTAGCAAATCATGGAAGATGGTGTGGTACCTGAGGACTCACATGAATCAAGGTGCATGTGATTCCCTTCACAAAAGTGGGAGCAAGGCAGAAGCAGAAAACTACAGACTTGTTAGTTTGACTTCAGTGGTAGGGAAAATGAATGGAATCACTTCTGAAAGAAAGAATTGTTGAGTACCTAGAGGTCAGCGGGGCACAGTACCCAAGGCAGCATGGATTCACAGTGAGAAGGTCAGGTCAGATGAATCTAATAGATTTCTTTGACTGAGTGACCAAAGTAGTAGACCAGGAGGGGCTGTGGACATGGCCTACCTAGACTTTAGCAAGGCATTTGACACAGTCCACACAAAAGATTAATAAACAAGTTAACCAGCCGGGAGTGGGTCCCAGGGTGGTAGCCTGGGTAAAAATTGACTGGACAACAGGACGCAGAGAGTAATAGTAAACAGAGTCCACTCCAAAGAAAGGGGGATTACTAGCAGGGTCCAGCAGAGTTTAGTGTTGGCATGTCCTCTTAATGTCTTATAAGTGACATTGCAGAGGGACTAGAAGAAAAGTATGCCTCTTGCAGATGATACAAAGATCTATAACAGGTTGATACACAAGGAGGGTGGAAAGGATGAGAAGGGACTTGGCAAGATTGGAGAAATGATCAAAAGTATAGCAAATTAGATTCAATGCAAAGAAGTGCAGGGGTACTAACAACAACAAAAATGGAAAGGACCTGGGCATAGTCATATCAGATGACCTAAAGGTAGGCAGGCAATGCGAGAACCCAGTAAGGATGGTTGGTGATACTGGGATGCACAGAGAGGCATCACCAGTAGAAAATAGAAGTTGTCATCCCTCTGTATAGACAGTTGGTGAGACCCCATCTGGAGTAATGTGCAGTTTTGGAGACCCCATCTCCACAAGGACATAGACACGATGGAGGCAGTCCAGAGGAGGGCACTAAAATGGTGCAGAGTCTGCACCAGAAACCATACAAAGAAAGACTAAAGAAGCTTAATATGTATACCCTTAAGGAAAGGAGGGAGAGAGGGGGACATGATAGAAACTTTCGAGTACCTCAAGGGAATCAACAAAGTCCAAGAGGGTAGCATCTTTCAGAAAAAGAAATGTGCAAGAACAAGGGGTACAATTTGAAGATAGAGGGGCTGACAGTTCAGGGGCAACATGAGGAAGTATTTTTCACAAGAGAGGGTGGTGGATGCATGGAATGGCCTCCCTGAGAAGGTTGTGGGGTCAAAACAGTGGAGGACAGACATAAGGCAATTATAGTGTGGGTAGGAAAAAAGTATGCTGTTGGTTAACTAGGAGCTGCAGCTTATTCAATAGGTAGAGAAATGGGCAGACTGGGTGGGCCAAACGGTCCTTATCTCGTCAAAGTCTATGTTTCCATGTTTTTATGCTGTTGAGTCTCAAAGCAGATCTGAAGCAGATGGCTACCCCCCGTGTTCCTAGCCCTTCAAGAGTATTAAGAGGAAATATTTCTTTACTCAGTCATACATTCTGTCACAAATGCCCTCAGTAGGTCAGGCCCTCTGCTCCAGCAGTGCCAACCTCAGAGTGCAATAGTGTGAACAGGTAACAGACAGACTAACCCTCCTGACTACTTTTGGGTCCGAATCACCTTTAGTCTCAAGTTCTGGGGATTCAAACTAGAACCTTATAATAGCATGCCCACTGTACAGGTTCAGATATATACCTCTTTGGGATTGCGTGCAATCTTACTGACACCCAGCCAGGCTTCCAAAATGAACCCTTAAACTCTATAAGAGACCATAGTATATTCTTACCTTTTTCAGTTTAGTAACACCATCAAGTTGTTGAACAATTGTCAGACTTAACCATCTGTACGTTACATGCAAAAGAACTGGCAGACACCAGGCAGTCTTTCAAATAAAAGATTCTTTACTAAAAGATGTTAAAAATATGAAAAATGTAAACACAGAACACTATATCAAAGAGCATACAATCACTTAAAAGAACAAGGGCAGTACAAAACAAATACTCCTACCACCATACATTTAGACCTTTTCTATCTAATGTATTACCTCTGTAAGTGTGGTTATATCAGAGCTGTCTTTCTAGAGTCCCAATATGGTATATAACCTATTCCCCAATTACAAGGATACATTTCAACACCATCTCCCACCCCTTGATGAGTCATCTAGCTCCTCCTTTTAGAATTAAAAAATACAAACATGATGTCCAATCAGGAGGTATATTAAATAATGTGACATCAGCAAAACTCATTTCCCAACTTATGAGTCTTTGATCAGCCAGTTCAATTGAGGATTTACAACCCTGCAGTCTGTCACCCAGGTGTGAGATAGCCAACAGGAATCAGCTTAATGATGTCTTGTTTCTGAAGTCATAAATTCACATCTAGTTTGCATTTCAAAAACCTAGACATGTCATAACAAAGTAATAAAATGCAATTTCTCAAGGAAGTTAATTACATTACATAGATCTCCTGGTCAATGTAATATACCCTGTAGCTTCATTGAAACCTGGGGCACCCATGGAAGATAGCTGTCTTATGAGACAATCACATACTATATTTGTATTTTTACAACTATCATACAACAATCATAACCAGTTGGCCAAGCGTCACACTCCTCCCCACCTAGACTGAATTTGGGGCTCTTTCCCTACATGGGATGAGCTCTCTAAGTCATGTTCACCTCATATACGCCACAGGCCATCTGCATTCTGATTGGTTGCTCCAGCCCTATGTAAGATCATCATGTCATACCCTTGCAAGGCAAGACTCCATCTTAATTGTCTACCATTAGTTTTTCCCATTTGTGTCAGCCAAACCAGGGGTTGTGGTCAGTTTGTACCTCAAAATGCTGCCCATATAAGAATGGCTGTAACTTCTTTAAGACCACACTATGGCAAGACACTCTTTTCCACAGTGGAGTAAGCCTGCTCCCTGGAAGTAACTTTTATTCAGGTACACTACAGGGTGATCTTTCCCTTGGTTGGATGTTTGGCCTGTACTGCCCCAATATCCACATCTGAGGTGTCAGTCTGGACTATAAAGGTCGGCTATAGTCAGGACTTGTCAACACAGGAGCACTGCACAATGCCTCTTTCAGTCTGGTAAAGGTTTTTCACAGGCTGGTTCCCAGGTAATTTTCTTAGGCATCTTTTTCTTTACCAGGTCAGATAGGGAGCAGCCAGGGCACTGTAATTGGGTACACATTTCCTATAGTACCTTGCTGTCCCTAGAAAACTCCTGACCTTCTTCTGCTTTGTGGTCTGGGCCATGCCTTGATCACCTCTATTTTACTTGGTTAGGATGGAGCTGTCCCGGCCTACAACATGCCTGAGGTATGCTACTTCAGCCATGGCCTCTAGCACTTCTCAGCTTTGACAGTGAGCCCAGCCCTCTGTATCCTGCCCAGCACTTCCTAAGGTGGGACAGGTGTTCCTCCCAGCTGGCACTCAAAGATGGCATTATCATCCAGGTATGCCACGGCATACCTCAGCACCATTTAACATCTGGTCACCAACCTTTGAAAGTGGCTGGGGCCTTCTTCATTCTGAAAGGCATTACTTTAAACTCAAATAAGCCTAGCGGAGTGATGAAGGCCGACCTCTCTCAGCTCTGTCAGTTAACTTTTACCTGCCAATACCGCTTTGTCAGGTCAGTAGTCGAGGTATGTCACCCTCACAACTTGTCCAGGAGTTTGTCCGTCCTGGGAATTGGGTGGATCTGACTTGGTGACTGCATTCAGTCCATGATAGTCCTCAGAGAAATGAGTAGAGCCATCTGGCTTGAGCACAAGGACTATGGGTGAGGCCCAGAGGCTGTGAGATCTCTGGATTACCCCTAAATCCAGCATTTCTTCCACCTCCTTCCTAATGTCCTTTTGACACCTGATATGCTGTCTGCCATATGGGTGTCTGTGTCCCTGTCTCTACATTGTGCATTGCTAAGGGGGTTAGTCCAGGCTTGGCGTTAAACAGTAGGGCAAAGTCTGCTAAAGCCTTCCTTACTTCCTGGATCTTGTCCGGGGCCAGCTGGGGTGACAATTTAACTGTCTCCACAGAGGACTCCTGCTTGCTTTCTTCCAGCAAGTCCAGAAGGGGTCTCCTTCATCCGTCCCCTCCCAGGACTACATACTGCAAACATCATGTCAGCCCTATTAGCATATGGCTTCATCATGTTGACATGGTACATTCTTTCTGTATGTCTTCTGTCAGGTAACTCTATGATATAGTTCACGCCATTTTACCTTTTCTAACTACTTTGACAGTCCTGCCCACTGAGCCTGCAGCTTGTCTTTCCAGACTGGAATAAGGACCATGACTTCCTGACCCACCGTGTATGAACAAGATCTGGCTCTGTGGTCATACCACACTTTTTGTTTGTGTTGGGCAGCTGCCAGGTTGCTCTGGGCTGTCCCCATAAGCTCCTTCAGCCTTTTCCTAAACCAAAGGATGTAATCCACTATGGGAGTGCCCTGGTGGCATGCTTGCCTTCTCATACTCCCAGATCAAGTCTAGAGACCCACATACCTGCATCCATATAACAGCTCAAGGGGAAAATTCTGTCAACCTTGGGGCACCTCCTGTATGCAAACAACAGGTGGGAAAGGTATTTCTCCCAGTCCCTCCCATGCTGTTCAGCAAACGCTGGAGCATTGACTTCAGGGTACCATTAAATTTTACACAAGCCCATTGGCTTGTGGGTGATAAGTGTCATGTGCCTTGTACCACCCCACACCCTCCCACAAACATTTCATCAGGTCCGACATGAAGGAACCCCCAATCAGTGATAACCTCCTGCAGAAACCCAACATGGAGAAAATCCAAAGCAAGGCATCTGCCACTTTGTCTGTCCTCACTGAGGATAGGCGACTGCCTCTGGATACCAGGTGGCATAATCCACCACAGTCAGGATGAACCTCTTCCAGGAGGAGCTGGGGTATTTAAAGGCCCCACAATATCCATTCCCACCCTCTGGAATGGCTCCTCCACTAATGGCAATGGAATTAGGGCAGCTTGGGCTTTTTACCCCTTCTCTATTTCTTGGCACTGGTGGACAAGACCTGCAATACTCCTTCACCTGCTGGGTGAAGTTAGGCAATAGAAATTCTGAACCAACCACTGCATAGTGCATGCGATTCCAGATGACCAGACAAGGGAATATCATGTGCAGTCTTGAGCAACTGCTCAGGATACTCCTGGGGAATGACAAGCTGCCTGCCTAGCACCCCTCTCTCTGTCTTCACAGCCTGAGTATACATCAGTCCATTTTCCCAATAAACCTTATGTTTACTGTACCTCCCTGTGCTCCATCAGAGTCTGCCCAAGCCCTCAGCGTCTCTAGACTAGGGTCACTTTTCTGTGCAGCTGCAAACTCTTTACACATTCCCAAGGCATGGGACAGGTCCCTTCAGTCTCTAAACTAGGGTCCCTAGCACTAGCATCAGGGCACTCAGGATCATTGTCATCTTACCCTCTGAAAATGGGCTACTCCTTCTTCAGAGTAACCATCCGTAGCTGTGTGGTTAACTGCTGCTGGAGAAATTAACCCATTTTCATTAGTCTCCATATCAGGAGACACAGGTAGGGAATCAGCCTCCCAGTGGTTTCCACAATGGCTTCTAGGGGGTCCAGGAACTACAATTTCCCATTCCCGCTTACTATGGGTAACTGCACACACCATCCCCTGTTTGAGATTGTTGCTAAGGATTATGTCAACTGCTAAAGTTTTGGCTACAGCCACCTGTTGCACAGTTCCCTGTTTCACCCCAGTCTAGGAGAATACTAACGAGTGGCAATGTTTTCTCCTCCCCAGTGAAGTCTTGTACAGTTACAAATTTATTGGGTATAAGCTGACCAGGCTCTACCAGATCCCCTTTACCAATGTCAGTGATACCCTGTGTCTCTTAACCCTTGTGTCTGTACACCATTCACCATGACTGGGTGGATGTGTTCCTCATGTTCACAGACATGCTTCCAGGCCACACACAAACAACCTACTTCTTCCAAGCCCCATTTTGTGATGCTTCATCCTTTTGGGACACTGTCTGGCAATATGCCCAGTTTCTTTACAAACCCAACATTAATTTCTTTTCTCAGAGAAATCTTTCTTTGAAACCTGGGGCTAACTGAGTTTGGTGGAGGCAGTGAGGGTTTTAGCTGCCCTGAAGGCATGCTTTTCCTTTCTGCACTGCCTTGCCATACCCATTCACTCTCAGAGCAGGTCTGCTCTGACATAGCGATCCAGGAGTTCAGCAGCCTCTTACACTGTTTTGGGATCTCGGTCCTCCAGCCAGGTTTTCAGCTCTGCTGGGCATGCCCAAAAACTATTCTAACAATATAGCATTTTCAATTTTATCTACAGAGTTTGCTTCAATTCCTTCCCACTAATGTTTTAAACACTGACGTTGTTTCGTGACTAGTCCTCGTAGATCATATCAGGCTCCTCCTGAGCTACTAAATTTAGCTTTGTATGTTTCTGCAGTTAAATCAAACTTTTTAAAGTGCAGCTTTAAGTTTGCTGTAGTCATTACTGTCCTCATCATCCATTTGACCCAATACAACCCAAACTTTTCTGGTAAGTAGCAGGATAGCTGGAAGCTCCATGACTCTTTAGGAATATTTGCCTGAATACAAACTTTTTCAAAGGAATTTAAAAGGCATCCATATCCTCCCCCTCTTAAATTCAGCTATCAATTTGGAATTAAATTTGTAACCCAGTCCTGTAGTTCCAGTTAAACCCAAGCCACTTGCCTGTTCTGGTGCTGGTGGTTGGAGTCGTAACTTCTCCAGTTCATGTCGCCTCTGGAGCTCACGCTCTTCACGGTCCACCCTCTCGCTGTTTTCACTCCCTCTTCTCCTCTGCAGCTCACTTATCTCACTCAGCCTCTCTCTGTTCTCGTCCTCTTCTCCTCTTCAGCTCGCTGCTCTTGCTCTCTTCTCTCTGGAACTCCAGCTCCATTCTGCACAACACAGTCTGCAGCCTGATTGTTTCTGGCTCCAGAATGCTGGTGGCCTTCTTCTGCTGTGGCCCCTAAGTTTGCACTGGCCCTGCTGTCCTCCCCACTGGATCTAGACACTGCACAGGCCACTGGCCTCCATGCACAAGGTTTGGTCCTTTACAGTCACAGTCTGTGATGCGATGCTCTGGGCATCTGCTGCCATCAGGACATCCATGAGGTTCTGCTTGGTGACTCTCCCCCATGCAGGACTCCTCTCTACTTGCTCAACTGCTTCAGGTAGAACTGTATTGCGCCTACTGTAGTTAAGCCAACTTTCTCTAACTATGGCTACTCTAACTTGCACTTTGAAAACAAATAAAACAGGAACTCAACTGTAAGCAAAATGATGCAGTTCTGTGTCCTTTTAAAAATAAATCACTGCCTTATTTTGCAGGTGAGCTGTACAGTATTAGCTGACACTGAACAGTTAAAGCTTGTGTTACCAATTTTTTCACACAGCCGTCAACCAAATCTGTCACAAACACACTCAGCAGATCAGGCTCTCTGCTCCCTCAGTGCCAACCTCAGAGCACAATAGTGTGAATGGGTAACAGACAGGGTAACCCTCCTGTCTATTTTTGGGTCTGAATCACCTTTAGTCTCAAGTTCTGGGGGATTAAAACTGTGAACCTTATAATAAGCGTACCCACTGTACAGGCTCAGATTCGTACCTCTTCAGGAATTGTGGTACAATCTTACACCAGGGCACCCAGCCAGGCTTCCAAATGAACCCTTAAAAATTCTATATGAGACCTTAGGTATATTCTTACCTTTTTCAGTTTAGTAACACCATCAAGCTGTTGAACAATTGTCAGACTTAACCATCCACACGTCACATGAAAAAGAACTGGCAGACACCCAGGCAGTCTTTCAAATAAAAGATTCTTTACTAAAAGATGATAAAAATATGAAAAATGTAAACAAGAAACACTGAATCAAAGCACATGCAATCACTTAAAGAACAAAGGGCAAAGTACAAAACAAAACCCCTACCACCATACATTTAGACCTTTTGTATCTAATGTATTACCTCTGTAAGTACACTTATATCAGAGAGCTGTCTTTCTAGAGTCCCTGTATGGTATATAACATATTCCCAGTTACAAGGATACATTTAAACCCCATCTCCCACCCCTTGGTAAGTCATCTAGTGCCTCCTTTTAGAATTAAAGAATACAAACATGATGCCTATCTGGAGGTATATTAAATAATGTGACATCAGTAAAAACTCATTTCCCAAATTATGAGTCTTTGATCAGCCAGTTCCTTTGAGGATTTACAACCCTGCAGTCTGTCACCCAGGTGTGAGGTAGCCGACAGGAATCAGCATAATGATGTCCTGTTTCTGAAGTCATAAAGTCACATTTAATTTGCACTTCAAAAAGCCTAGGCATGTCATAACAAAGTAATAAAATGCAGTTTCTCCAGGAAGTTAATTACATTACAGAGATCTCCTGGTCAGTGTACTATATCCTGTAGCTTCACTGAAACTTGGGGGTGCACCATGGAAGCACAGCTGTCTTTATGTGAGACAATCACATACTATATTTTATTTTACAAATATCATACAACAATCATAACCAGCTGGCCAAGCATCACACATACTGTATATAGAATGAGTTACCACAGTATATAGTAGACAGTAGTATGAAATCATTACCTAAAAGTATTTGAACATGTTTATGCTAGAAGGGAACATTTTTTTAATTCAAAGTTTATTGAATGTTTCAAAATGCTTTAACATGAAGGAACAGGCATCATAATAGACATTACATTCATAGTACATCAAATCCATGCTAAAGTTCCCCTCCCCTCCCCCTCTCCCAGCTTGGCACATCCTCAACTAGAGACCGGGTACCATGGCAAGCCAAAAACCTGTTGGACATATTACCCAGACAAAGCAGGACTGTAAAATTCCTTAACATGACATACCCTAAACTCGTTATTATAGCAAGGCTCCAGTCTGAAGAAGATATAAGGTATGAAAACCCTCCCATATTTTCTTGTACCGGAGAGGGAACCACCCAAACTGGCTTTCATTTGTTCAATATGAATATTAAATAACAAATCAGACAACCATTCCTCCTAGGTAATGACATGTCATCTAGCCAATGATGCAAAATTTGCTTTTGAGAGTAAGAGATATCATGGCTATATGGTACCTGTGGATTTTAACTGGGATCGTGGAGAAGTCCCCAAAGGCAAACCTCTGGTGTAAATAACTCACTAAGTCCCAGCAGAGGGTCAGCCTTGGTCCTAATAAGTTCCATAAATTTTTGATTGAGGAGCATTCTCCAAAAATATGTGCAAGATCCCCTACATCATTTTTACAGAGGACATCCGGGATCGGCCTATCCTTTGTTAGTGGGGCGTATAAATACATATCATTCAATATTCTATACTTGTAAGCTTTAGTCTATCCTGAGAGACATACCTGAAGAAGTCAATACGGATGGACTCCCATTTCTCAGGAGAATTTGGAAAGTGAGAGTTCCAGTATCGAGGGATCCCCATGAAGTGTCAACCATAATAACTCATAGGCAGGAATATATTTGGTATCTGCATGAGGTTTCCCACACATTGGGATCAAAGAGTCTAACCAGGTGCCACTCATCTCCATGATCCCCATTCCCAGAAACTGCTTAATCAGAAGGTGTCAAAGTTGCCAGACCTAAAAATCTGTTTCTATTCTATAGAGTAAGAGGTCATAATAGTACCTGAATTCATACATGTCCCTTCTATAAACAGGTCCACTATTCTGGTCTTGTTAATCCTGGGAGCCAATGCGGTGTAATTATTTCACCTATAATCTGTAAATTTGATTCCGACTATTGGTTGCCTGGGATCTTTGCAATTCTGATATTTAAGAAAAGCACATAATTGACTGTGAGCCCTGAGAGATAATACTATGGGTGAGTTGCTTAACCCCAAGGGGAGACTCCTGATGGGAACATACAATAGGGCCTCTTTGGTAATATTCAGATATGCTATTATCTCTCTCTTTGCAGAAGTAACCACTCCGGTACATGCCCTAAGGAGGAAATTTCTTCCTGGGGTGTAAACCATCTTAAATATTAGGGTTGCCTGGCTTGCCCATAGTAATACATTGCAAACGTGGAAGTTTAAGACCTCCAGCCTACGGGAGGCTGCCAACTTTATATAGGAACATCGGGTGTCCCCCATATGAAGGAAGAAATGAGAGCATGTAAAGTTTTAAACCATTTCAAGGCAACCATGTATTTAGCATGTTAAGGGATAAAATATTCTGGGTAATATATTAATTTTAACTATGCTAATCTTGCCCTAGAGAGATATAGGAAGAGATTGCTACCTTTTAAAATCTTGCTGGATAGTATCCAGGAGGGAATCAAATTCAACTTTTCATCACACCTTCATTTCTAGACAACATTAATCCTAAATATTTTATGCATTTAGAGCTCCACTGTACCCCCAAAGTAGAAATATTGTGTTGATGAAATATATGGTTCAATGGAAAGACAGTAGTCTTAGTAATATTAATTTTCTAATTGGAAACATTCCATATTCCTTGATCATAGACAGAACAGTAGGGAAGGATTCAGCCAGATGAATCAGGTGGAGAAGTACATCTTCAGCATATGTGGACAACTTAAATATATGTTGACCTATAGAGATTCCTTGTACACCATCATTAGCCCTTAACTTGAACAACAGTAGTTCTAAATATAAGTTGAACAACAATGGGGAAAGGGACATCCTTGTCTAGTTCCAGAACACAGGGAGAATCTGTCGGACAGGGTGCCATTCCAATATATTCTGGCCTGGGGTTCTGGTATAGGGATGCAATCCTGTCCTACACAAACTTAGCTGGGAGGTCAAACTTATGCATGGCTAAGAACAGAAATTACTATACCATTTTGATCAATGTTTTCTCCGTGTCCAGAGATAACAATCCAGTAGGTATGTATCAGTCTCTGGCCGTGGAGAAGACATGAGCCAGTTTCCTAATGTGGATCCTTGCATGAAGTCCACTTGGTCTTCATGAATAATATCTGGAAGTACCTTCTTCCATCTGTTTGCAAGAAGTTCTGCCAGTATTTTGATATCACAATTCAATAATGATATTGACGGTAACTACTTGTCAATTCTGGGTCTTTCTCTGGTTTATGTAAGACAATGATGATAGCCTCTAATAAAGAATTGTCTAAGGATTTCCACCTAGAATCCACTCAAATAAGCAGTGCAACCAGGGAGTCAATTGTTTATTGAAGATTTTATAAAAGCGGGGAAACCCATCGGTCCCAGGGGCTTTATCAGCTGTCAAGCTAGAAGGAACTTGCAGGCATACTGCCACTGAGAAGTAGGGAGGCAGTCTCAGTGTGTACCTATGTCTCATTCTCCACTATCTTAGTAGTATGTGAAAGCAATAAGACATGATAGAGTGTGGGTTGTGTTGCCTAATAAAAGCATGCCTAGGCACTTGCACTGAGTGCCTTCAGCACTGGTGAAGTACTCTTGAGCAACAACCGCACCACAGGAGTGTCTTATTGCTCTTATAAAATGGGTCCCACAAGTGAAAATATGGAAATGTTAAGTTACTTTATGAAAATTAATAAAATTACTTTTAAAAGATGTTTTTGTATTTTTTATAAAGTAGTTTTCAGGTTATGTACAGTGTAGAGTTTCTTGTATTAAGCAGCCACTAGAACACTAGAGGGCAGTGATGTATACCCCCACACAACACACACACACACACACACACATGCACACACAGCAGAAGGTGATTTTAGAGAAGGCTGTCATTCTCCCCACCCAACACACACAGTTGGAACAGATAGCTTAGCTGCAGAGTGAGCGATTTCCTTATATGCCCCTCTTAACCCCCAAACCTCCTGTATACTCTGGCACTACTGCTGGTACTTTTGGTACTGGTACTTTGTGAGTCTTCAATATCCCTTCACGACTGCCACAATCCATATTGTACTCCCGAACCCAACACATACTGTCTCACTATGAGACCAGCTTTCAAGAGCAAGTGTGTCCCTTGAAAGCCACCATAATTGCAGCGTGACTTGTTTCCCAATTCTGAGCAGTTTACCAATCTGACTGGGCACTCTCTTACATAGGGCATGTAAAGTCTTACATCTGGCATCCCATCTGTGCTCATTCTCTGGAGTGGGCAGTGGTGGCAGACTATTAAACAGCAGCACTAGCATACATATTCTGATTGAATGGGAGAGGAAGCGCCCACTGATCAGCTCTGCAACCCGATTCACATTTTGAAAACGCTGTCCGTAGAGAAAGAAACCTCTAGGGGCACTGTACTATAGTGTATGGTGGATGCGGTGTGTATGGAAATCCATACACCGCAAAAGTTGTTCTGTTGTAGTAGACGCCCTCACTAACGAGAACGATTTTCATTATGCATTAGTGAGGACGCTGCAATACAAGGGACTACAGCAGACATGTTGATTCATCCCTTGCTGTGTGAGAGGGTGCGCAAGTGAGCTGGGCAATGTCAGTTGTGAACTCAAGGCATCGGCAGAACCGAGTGAAAATATAGAAAAGTGAAAGTCTTTTTGTCTTTTTTCTGGCACCATACTATTACTCGGTTATTTTTCACCTCGTAGATACAATGCAGACTTGAGACCAATAGAGCTTCTCTCGAGGTCATCAGTTGGCACTGTATCCACTCAGTGGAAGAGATATTTATAGTGTATGTTACCTACACACTATCCTATATGTAGTTGCAGTCACTAGTACTTCAATAGAAAACTTGCCTTCTTCCATTTGGGGCATGCAAATGTTTACTGTAGTAGATGTGGTCAGGAGGGGCATGGGGGCGGACCATACTCAACTGACCACCGGGTACTTGGCTGGCATTCAGGAACTGCTGGCATACCGAGGATTACAGATCTGTGCAAATAATATAAAAAAATACTAATTAAACTAGGTCAGTGCCTTTAAAATGGTTTCTCTGGTTGTGTTATATGTTTCTTTTGCATGGTGTAGGAAAAGGCATTTATTTTAATGTCTGAAAATTAAATTAATGGTTTAGGGCAAGTAATGTGTTACTGTGCCAGAAATTGTTTTCAAAAGTTTCTGGCAGGCATGGCTATGTGGGCTGCATTGCATCCAGCTTGCCCCAAAACGTGCTACCTTCAGGGTTGTTGTCCTATAAGGTCATGGGTCCTGACCAGTTAGGATGCAGAAAACTCTGCCCATTTTATAAACCTTAGTATGAACCAGAAAACCTGCAGTGGATAATTTGTCCCTAGCAGGTAAATTCTGAGTGCACTAACTTTGTACTAGTGAGCATTTTCCTTGGCAAATTCCAACCATGCACTTTTAATCCTTCTTCTGTGTGACAGATGTTGCAAGTTGTGGCTAGTTACTTCAAAGGCAAGGAGTAATTTGAGTGCCTTATGCCAGGACAACATTCCAGTAGACAAAGAACTCGCAGCTGAGGAGCTCAGGACTGATCATGCTATATACAAATTGAGCTCTAAATTGTTCATCCAGGCTGGTTCACAATTCATGGGAGGAAGCAAGCTTCTTCAGACTTGCAATATACTTAATAATGGTTTTACCTGGTTACTGCTTTCAGCTGTAAACGTTACTCTCTCAGTTACCACTTTTATCTTTGGCAAATAATAGTCTTTCAGGGTTGTGAGAAGCACATGAAATGAAGTCTTACCAGGTTTCTATTAAAGATCTCCAAGAAGGATTTATATTTTTGTTCCAACCACTCATACGATAAAGGCTCTTCTACAGTACATTAATCGTCAGTCCAGTTTGCCTCTACAAATTGATGTAAGTTTTTCTAAATTCATTAAAAGCTAAGTTAGAACTGCCACACATCCCTCTTAAACCATCCCTCTGCCAGTTTCCACTCATGAGCTCAAGTCTGTGACTCAGTACTGCTGCTAAATAGTTCCTTGAAGTTCATCTTGTTTATTCCCTTCAGGAACTTGATGGTCTCTCATAGCCCATCTCCCTCCCCTGGTCTCCATCCAAGTACATGTTCAATGTCTTGAGACAATCATTGTAAGATCTGCCCTGCTGGCCCTGAATCATCTTAGTCTCCCCTGACTTGCACCATCTCTAGTCTGTCCCTGTCCTTCCTTAGGTGAGAACTCCCAAACTGAGTGCAGTATTCCAGGTGCAGTCTCAAACGTGACCTACATAGTAGTAGTACCTCCTTTTTCCTGCAGTCATTATCCTTCTTATAAATCCCATTATCCTTTTAGCCATAATATAGTCCTTGTTACATGGGCTTGATTGTTTGAGTGAGACTCTAATGATGACTCCCAGGACTATTTTCTCTATCCTAGTGCTCAAGTTAAACCCTCCCATTCAGTACTCTGTCCTGTTTTTCCCCACTAGGTGCATAACCGTGCATTTTTGGCACTGAATTTTGACTGTCAAGCCTTGCACCACCTTTCTAGCCTTTGCAGATCCCTCTGCAACTCAGTGATCCTTCTTCACTATCTAGCCTACCACAGAACTTGATGGTCATACAAGGCCAGACAGTTCTATGCATGCTTTTCTCACCCTTGTATAGTGGTTTGGGGACTCCTCAAGTATACGCTTTCAGTTGAGCTAAGTCCAAGACCACACTGCTGAATGCTCATACCTTTCAGCCCCAAGTGTGCGTGCTCAGCTGCAGTGGTGGCCACATGATATGGCATACTTGGTATTACTATAGTACTCCCCAAGTAATATTGTTACTGCTAATGGTCCTAAGCTGCTTGGGCCTATGCTGGCAGACCTGGATATTGGTTCTTGGCCCCTTTCCATGAGGGGAGAATTCACTCTATTAAGGTAAATAGCTCACCTTGTTTACCTTTAGCTTATTGGAGCTATCCCTTTCTGTATCCCTGACTCCTATTTCTCAGATTCTAAAACATGTTTTGAGCAATTTCTTAGGGATGCAGTATGCTCTAAATTGAATCATAAAGGACTTATTAAAAGACTTATTAGATCAAGGGTTCAAGAAAGTTTGGGGTTCCCAGATCTTTTACATATTACTTAGCATAGAATGACTATCATACCCAGGACTGTGCCTGCCACATTCCTGGCCCAGATATTGAATGGTTTGCAGTGGAGAGGGACTGTTGTGTAAGCGCCACTGTATTTCTGCATCTGGAGGCTTTGTGGTTTGTATCCTGTATGAAATCATGGATTCAGAGGGCAGGATTTTCAAAGCATGGCACAAGGCTTGTGACAAGTACAGCACCATGGCACTTAGGTTCTGGGAGGTCCAAACCTATTAGCTGCAATGGCACCGATTTTACAGTCTCGGGTGAAGTTGTAACAGTTTCCACTATTTTATGGCAGCTCGCCAAATATCTGGTGCAAGTAAAACAGACCCATGGGATTGCTGCAAGCTAGACCACAAAACATTGGTTTAACATGCGGCGGTCAGTGCAGGGATAGAAAATCCTGACTGCCAGCTGAGAAGGCCGCAAGCTCCATGCGCCATATGTTTGTGCACCTGGGGCTTCATGCCTTTCACCTTTTTTGAAAATCCTGCCCAGAATCTCTTGATTCACTTTTGTCACTGTGGGGTATTTACTTTCTGTCACTTAGCCTCAGTTTATTTTCTTGCTTTTATTTTTATGTTCACCTTGAGCTTGTGCAAGGTGAACATATTGACATGCTAGTAGATTTTGAGAGGTGTGTCACTGTCAGTTCAAAGCAGGGCAGTGTGCAAGGGGCTCAACAGTGTCAGCTCAATCTTCAGCCACGCTGATCATGACACTCTGCTGGTCTTGCTGGGCACAAACTTTGTGTAGTTCAAAGAAAGAGCTGCCTGAATCATAGGGTGATTCTTTCCTTTGATTTGCATAAGCTGCCTTGCAAGCAGAGCTAATCAATGTCATGATTAACCTGCTACAGTCCTCCCCTAACATAAAACAATCCCCTGCCAAGTATCCCTCCCAACTCCCATTACTTCCCCATTCTTAATTTTCTGATACTGGGGTGCCCAATCCGGGTTGCCTACTAGTACCCCCAACCCTATTCATTTTACTGTGCGACACCAAGCCCACCCCTGTACTGCCAAATGAAACACTGATACTAGAGTGCCCAATACCCATTGTCAGTACCTGAAACAAAGAAACCATTCCTCGTAGACATTTTTATTTTTATACACCCTGTAAAAAGAAAACATTTATCAATGACTGTTGCTGCCACTGTGCCAGCTAGTACCACCCCCACCCCACCAGTTTTCATAGTGTGATACCAGGGAGCACACCCTTGGTGCCACCAAACATTAATTTCCAACACCAGGGCACCCTATCCCCAGTGCCGGCTAGTACCTAACCCGCCTGTTTTTCCTGTGTGACACGGAGGAGTCCACCCCAGTGCTGTCAAACATAAGAGTGCCCAATCTCCAGTGTTGGTACCTGAAATAAAGAAAACCGTTCCTCTGAGGTTTTTTTATTTGTATGCACCCTATAAAACAAAACCATTCATCAAATCTGTTACCACCACCATGCTGTGTAGTACCCCTACCCACCCATTTTCACTGGTTGGTACCAGGGAGCCCACCCTGGTGCCGTAAAACATAACACCAACACTGGGGTTCCTAATCCCAAGTGTCAGTACCTGAAATAAAGAAAACTATCACTTGTAGTGTTTTTTATTTTAATACACCCTGTAAAAGAAAATCATCCATCAATGTCTATTGCAGCAACCATTACTCTCCCTCCACCTGACCCTCCCACTCAGCACCCACCAACTCACATCCCACACCCTTGCTTACCTACTGGGGTTCAATACTGTAATCCTCTCTGGACCAGAGACATGTCTTTACTCTTCAATGCAGGATCGGGTACTGAAGAAATTATGTATGCAGTTCAATGTATTTCAATGGGTTTTGGATTTGCCCTCATAACTTGTTCATTCTTGATACCCCCAGATTTTCAACTTGGAATTTGTTGAACCCATGAACAAGGGTGGTGAAATTATGCAAAACCATCCTGAAATGTTTGTAACTTTGGGAATTTTACTGTTTTGACCACATATTTTCACGTAGCCATTTTCACAGCTCCTCATGGACATGACAGCTGTCATTTTTCAGATCCTGCCCAAAATGTGTTTTGCACTTGTGGCACAAAATCATCTTTTGGGCAGGATTTGAAAATATTATCCACCCTTGTTCATGAGGTGGTGTCATAAGAAGGCTATACTGAAAATTTAAGGTAAAAATATTAAAACACAACATAAGTTATGAGCATACTTTTACATTTTCCACACATTCTTGTAACTTTGGTAATTTCAATATTTTGACCTACATTTTCAATATAGCCATTATTTCACACCACCTCATGAATGTGACAGCTGTCATTTTCAAGTCATGGCCAAAAGTGTTTTTCATACTTGTGATGCAAAATCATCTTTTAGGAAGGATTTAAACATTTTCTTCACATTTGTTCCTAAGGTGGGGTCATAAGAATTAAGGTAGACAATGTGGGGTATAATATTAAAACAACAAAGTTGAGTGTACATTGAATGTTTTCAATGCACCATCATAACTTTGCTAATTTTTAATATTTTGACCCCAAATTTTCAACATAGCCATTTTTCCACAGTACATTATAAACATGATAGCTGTAATTTTCAAATCCTGATCAAAATTTTTTCATACTTGTAGCACAACATGACATTTCAGCCACTATTTTATAAATGACATCTTTTCAGAAGGAGTGATCATAAAAAGACTGTTCAAAATTTGGGCTCAAAATGTAAAAAAAACTAAGTTATGAAGAGACATTGAATAGTTCTGTTTACTCATAACTTTATTTTTGCAGATTCTGGCCCTGAATGTTCAACATATTCCTTGTGTTACCCACCTCCTGAACATAACAGGTGTCATTTTCAAATCCCCTCTGAAACTTGTTTTCATGGTCATACTGCAAAATCACCTTTCAGATGAAATTTAAAAATTCCATCTGTCTTGATGATAATGGCAGGTCATAAAAGACTGCTGGAAATTTGGGTTCAAAATGTGGAAGCCCACTGAAAATTAGATATTGCCTCTCAGTTGACCTGTCTTGGTAAATATAATGTGAAAATGTGTAAAGGCAGGATACTATGGAAAATGAGATATTTCATCTCATCTGGTCTGTCCTGGTAAATATACAGTAAACATGTACAAGCAAGACCCAGTACAACAGCAATGCAAGTGTGAACATTTGGCATTGACAAATACTTTTTTATTTAAAATTTGGTGACTGAGACAGGCATACTGAGCCCAAGCACATTTCCAGGTGCGACATGGGGAGAAGAAGGCAGTGACATACCATTAATAAATACTATCGGGATAACAATGGGTGCATGTACAAGAACAGTAAGAGCAAGTTACATACAAGTAATAAATTCCAGCAAAAAAAAAATGGTAGAAAATGTGAAATCTACATTGTTTATCGGTGTATCAAGGATGAGAGCAAGGGAAGTGTACAGGCAACATATTAATCTGGTTCAATTTCAACTGATTTTCATCAGTATCCTCCCCATCCCTGCAACAAAACTGAAAATAAAATGAACTGAAAAGGAGCTTGTTCCATAGTGTTGTAACGTGGATAGAGAAAGCAGACTGGATAGTGTCTATTCAGAGACTAAAACTCATAATCCTGAAACTTGAATTCAGCCTACACATTCACATGCCCAACAGGAAAAAGCCGATGCTGATAGGGGTTCAGTAGCAGATGTGATGAACCGCTACCTTACTCCAGCCAGGCATCACAAGTAGCTGCAAAATGCAGAAGCTAGCTGAGCTGCTTCTGTGGTGTGGAGGTCTAACACAGTAGCAGCTTGGTCAGCATGGTCCGGTAGACCCAGGTTCTGTTCCCAGTCATCGCTAATTTTGCCACATACTATTCCACCCCTGTAACTTTTTCTTTTATTCCAAGGTCCACTCCCTCAGAGTTGGTTATTTAGGTTATGGGGTGCATTACATTTAAGTACCTTGCGGTATTCCAGATTCATTCTCCAACTTGGTCTTGTAGCATTCAGGATACTGAATTTTGGTATTTCAAAATATATCTGACTGAAGTGCTAAATATTTTCAGCCAGGGATATGAAAGGAACAAGCTTTTCAGACTCCACACAACTTATTCACTATTACTGAAATGAATGCGTCAGGTCCTATAAATGGTAGATGCCACCAGTACCCACTCTGTTATTCTGGCCAACAACTTATGCCTAAGTACATTTTGTCACCTGGTAGCTAAACACTGCCACTGGATTGCCTGCATCTCAGGTCCAAATTGGATGAAACCTCTGCTTGGGTAGACACAGATCATAGCTATGTCCTTGCACAAGAAATAAAAGGTTTGCTACAGATGCAATTAGGTTTGAACCATTCTCAGGCTGTCCCAAAAGGCAAAGTAGCAGAGATGCCACCCACCACACAAGCAAGCTGGGTTTGTGCATGAGTCAGGACATCAAAGACCAACTGGGAAAAGGAAGACTAAGCATTTCACATGATGCTCTACTCCAGGGAGGGCAGGAGGGAGGAACCTTAGCTCTTAGGAGTTGGCTAGTATTTTCTCCTGAGAGCTGCCTGAACATGAGACCTGGAAGCCATTTGGGTGTCCATCACAATAAGAACTTATGACAGTAGAATATTTAAATTAACAGAAAAAATAAAGAGATGAGTCTGGTCACATTTCCCATCACAACTACATTTTACCTTAGTCACACTGACTGACAATATTGTACTTAAGTGAGTTGAGTTGAATAGTTTATTTATCATAAAAATGATTATCACAAAGTACAGAGCATACCTAATTACATATACAATAAATAACACAGCTAAAACAGACATGTCAGTGCAAGAGCATGTATACAATAAATTATTTGCACAAGGGGTTGTATACAAATATTAAAATGTCAAAGTACATAGTTGGTGGTGGAAATATACCACACAGACAAATACTCAGTTTATAGTTTCTTCTTTCTAATTCTCCTCGTAAGATAGGAAATTTCCCAACATAATGTATTATTAATGGATCCTCTGTAGTGAGAAGGATCAATATAACCTCTGTCTCACTACAGGGACTTATAGCATTGGGAATTGGCAGTATTTACTTCTGATTTTGTTGTACCATTCACACTTAATAAAACATGAGCTAGATCTTCTCTTTCATTTTGGTGCGATTACATAAAGTGTCTTTCATATCCCTGGATTTGCTGTACAAAGCAGTTTTGACATTCGATTCAAACAGTTCTAGTCTAAATCTAGTAAAATGTTTATGGATGGTAGGATCTTCTAAAACTTCAGGTAAAATTTAAACTCATGCCTAGTAATATTACAGGAATACCATCTAGCATAATTGGAGGCACCAGTGTAAGCCATATCTATGTCTCCGTAGTACTGAACAATTTTCTTTTAATATATCATCTACTGTATACTGTATACCTACGGCAATGCCACTTTGAGACTATGCTATAAGACTGGAGCATATATTTATCCAGTATTCTGTGCAAGTATTAAAGCCATACAGAATTTTAGAGCTCCTAGTTTTCCACTCTACTTTTCCTGAAGACATAGTTTTACCCATCTGTCATTGGACAGGCTAAGAATACAAACCCAATAATTATTAATTCTAGAATCAACCCAGGCTTGAGACTTGGCTAGGTCCAGTTCAGCCTGTATAAACTAGGCTGGTGTAGATTTCTGGCAACCCAAGATGTTCCTCAGAGTTTAATCACAGATGTTTCTAGCTGATTAATATGGCACAAGCCCATATTTCTGCACCATAAAGAAATTGTGCATTAAGTTTTGCTTGCAGGGCACAAAGTAGGGGTCAAACCGGTATCCACCATAAACATAATTGAATCTAGCAAGGGTCCCTACAGTTTCTCTATTCTAGTAAATATATATTCAAAATGAGTCTCCAGTGACCTGAGTTTAAGTAGTCAATACCCAAATAAACACAGTTATTAACATTTTCAAGAGTGCGCCATTAAGTTTTCATATGTATTTTTCTTAGCATCCATAACCAAAATTTTAGATTTCTTCAAATTAATTTAATATCAGAAGTCTTTGCCAATAGATCAAGTTTTTTTCTGAAGACCAGAGACAGTAAAAGAAAACAAGACCAGATCATCACCATAAGCAAGCAAAGAACAAGTAGTGTGTCCAATTTTAGGGAGTTAAATTTTAGTTCTTGAAAATCCCATAGTAGATTATCAATATAAATACAAAAGAGCATTGGTGCTGAGATGCAGCCTTGCCTTATGCTTTTATTGGTCTTAATGTTGCCTGATAAGGCATGAATTGAGCTTATTTTAGCCCATGTGTTAGATGTAAATATTTCTGAAACTATTAACAAGTACAGGAGATACCTTTGCTTAGCATTATTTCCCAGAGTTGTTCTATTAATTGAGTCCAATGCTGAAATGAAGTCTATGAAAGCTAGATATAATTTTGTTTTCTAATAGTGACATATTTCTCAAATAAGTGTGCAAGAACAAAGCAATTGTCTATGGTAGAAAAATGCTTTCAAAAACAGCTTGAGATGAGGCTAAACCCCAACAGTTCCACTTCTGCTTTTAATCTTTCTAATAAGACTTTTGCAAGAAGCTTGCTTAAAATGTCTAGTGAACTAATAGGATGATACATTAAGGGATCGTCTCTAGGCCCTTTATGGCTGCAGTAAGCGCAGAGCCTGCAGATTTTTGCATGTACAAAGGAGTGATATCATGTTTTCTGTCCGTGGAACTGACTGAAGGTGTAAATAGTCTCTTCCACCTTACCCTCCTCCAAGCAACGTTTTCCGTCCTCAAACAAATAGCTTTCATGTTAGTCAATGGTTGCAAGGTGCTATTTTCTTTCTTAAATGGGTGGTACAAGAACTGGAACCTGAGTAGTGGAGGCAGCATTAGTTTTTGGGGATAGTAAGATCCACCCCACCTCCACCTCAGAAGCTCCTAAAGATCCACCCCAACTTTTCCTGATTCATGTGGGAGGGTCATGTGGTGGCTCTCTCATGCTGTAACAAGACACACTAGTTTGGGACCTGTATCAACCAACAGAACAAGTCTGTGCAGTGATCAAGTTGTGGAGCCTGCATTTTATTAAGAACTAGGAGAACAGAAGATACTTAATGCCTTTATTAAGGACTAGGAGAACAGAAGATATGTAATGCCTTCAAATTGGCTTAAAAACCTTTGGAACAAATGATTATCAGAGCCACCTGGGGCCTTGGAAGGAGACCGTAATTAAGGAGTGAAACTACAGCTCCCAAGAAAACAATAGACACACATTATATACATATATATATACATAGTTTATATATAATTTGTCTTTTAGTAGTTTCAAAACTTTTAAAGCATTGGTATTAGTAATGCATTTAGAAATACATTTTTAATTGTCTTTACAGTTAAACATGCAGTTTCATGTCAGGGCACATTTTGGGAGGGGGTTCAAATTATTTTAATCATGGGCTCAGTACTTGGTGAACACAAACTTTGGTGATAAAGTGTGTTTTCTTTTAAGTTTGAGATGTATTAGAAAACATTGAACAAGAAAACAATTGGTGATTTTAAAAGCTATTCTAATCAGAGCTGACATTAAAAATAAAATCTCAACTGTATTTTTATTTTATTTTATCAGGGACACTAGAAACAGGATGTTAACATTTACTCCATGGAACCAGCTATTCAGGTTTTTATCGCATCTTGTCCCAGGCAATCTTCCTAGAGTGCAGTTTGCCAGGGCACATTTTTTGGGGAGGGTTCAAATTATTTTAATCATGGGCAAAGTACTTGGTAAACATAGCCTTTGATGATAATGTGTGTTTTATTTTCTGTTGTTGAAAAAAATAGAGAGCTCCTGTTGTGGTGGTGCCAAGTTCAAAATTAGAAATGCTGCTATGACACACAATGGGACAGCACATATCTCATTACAATTGAGTAAGCAGACCACCTTCATTTTCCATTTATGTGGGTTCAGTGATTACCGTTGGCACATCTTGTGATACTAGTGCTAAGACAGCTCTTTATTGAAAATATAGGTGTCTCAATACAAGATGATAAAGAGCAGCTAGAAAAATAACATCCTCATAGAATTCTTACATATTTGTTTAAGACACCAGCTCAGTGTCCAGCTGTTAAAATTCCCAACTGATGTTTTACACTTTGTACATCCTCAAAGTACTGTGCAGCAATTTGTTAGCTATAATTTAAGTTCTGCCAATGTGTGTAATAGCCTGGCAATGGCCTTCCATTGATCAGTTCTTAATTACATACCTACATTGCTTTGGCATACAATTGCTAGGTAACCATAGTGCCACCTGTTACTCATTCATTCTTTGGCTCCTAAATGGCAAAACAGTCCATTATACACACTTAAACCAGGCATTTAAAATATGTTCTTTTCAGGTTAGAACAGGAGACAAGATCAACATGAATTTTTCCCATTTCAAAATGGAAGCTGAAGTCCCAAACAACTCTTGCCCTCCCCATTGTTGTACCTCTGCATGTCTCGTTGGTAGAATGACTGATTTGTGTTTTTTTTATAACAGCCTACTCTCTAGCCAGCGAAGAAGCATACCTTGCTCCTGGGGACACTTAGCATATCCCAAACCACTGACTGTCATCATTTACATTAATCCGGTCAGAAGAAAGATGCTACTTTTTTTATCATTAAATTAAAAAAAAAGAAAAAGGCCTAATATCTTGAAACAGATTTAAGAAAAATTATTCTGCACTTACTTTGAGACACATTTTTCAGCTCTCCTCTTTATGATCAGAGCTGCTGATGCCACAGTGAAAACTTTGAAAAAACTAGTAACTTGGTACAACTCAGTTTACATTTTAAATATATTCTGTAGATTTCTTCTGCTATCTTTTATTACAGAGGAAATTTGGATAAATATATGATCTTTATCTGTTAGAGCTCATCTGCCTGTCTAGCCTACTCCTACTTCAAGTCATAATGCCTATGCTGTGACATCACAGTCTGCTGTCATGGGAGTAACTATGATGTCACAATCCATGCATTATGACCTCAGGTAGGGAGAAGCACAGGAATACATGAACACTTCAGGAGCAGCGGTCCTCTTTTCATGCAAATTGCCTCAGTAAAAAATAATGGAGAATACAGAACTAATGTGAAATATAAACTGAACTGTGTCTAAATAATATGTTTTCACTTATCCTGAAGGCGTCAGATGATCTTTAAGACCTGCACTCTGCTTGGGGAGGGTGCTCATTGGAGCAAGGTGGCAACATGTATGTTTCAGTGCTAAACTATAACACAATTGCTTTCATTGTTTTTCCTGTACTATAACTGTTTTAAGACATTCCAATACATGCTGAAACTCATAGGCAATTACTGACAGCAAAACAGTGCTGCTAGAAAAGTTTTCAACCCAAATTAGTGAACATGACTATGACTCTAGGGGCAGTTGCCTCTCCAAAGACTATCATGACTATAACTTTTCCCTCTGTCTGTCTGTCTGTCTGTATGTCTATCTATGTAATTATCTATATTTCTATCAATTGCATCTATCCCTATTTTACCTACTGTATAAGTAAAATAAACCTGCATATCGCATTTACTTTCCTCTGAACACATACTTATGCTACAGTGCATATTTGTACTCCACTCCTGTATAGACCTCATACTGTCCTGATATTCCCATTATCACAGGCATAACTACCTAACCTTATCAACAGCGACCCCTTATAAAAGTTACTATCACATTTCTCTCCTAATGAAGTCCATCATTACACCTGACTGCCTGACATCAACACATTACTTAAATATAACTTACATCACTCGTGGACAACCCCCTGTTTTCTCTATACAACTGTGTAAATAATCCCAAGACTGAACAAATGCCAGCCATTACTTCTTCATATACTGCCACCTATTCTACCTGTCAAACCTATATTGCTTATCATTCCTTCCATTGAAATCTACACCTCCATATCTTTCCTAATAATGTGTCTGCCTTCCTTGAATGCAAAATAAAACAAATCTTACTAGTTAAAAATCATTGTGTTGTTTCTCCATGTCTCCTTAACAGTTCCAAACAACCTCACTAACTTCATTATGCAGCCATGGTGGATCTGATCAGATTTTGTTATATATGGAACAATTATAGACCCAGTCCAGGAATCTGGGATATAGTTATTTAACAAACAGTCTTTGAGGAAAGGCACAAGAAATCAGCCCATCATTTGGGAAGACAGAGATAAATATCCCTAGCATTTTATATGGGCCTGGAACCTTATTTCTAGTCAAACTTGCAATAGCTTTAATACCTCAAATTTAGTATTGGGTCTGATGTGTAATCAGATATCAAAGACACCATATTTGTCCATGAGGAAACCAGATTTGGGTCATGTAATGTATTGTTATAAAACTCAGACCATGTTTTCTGATCAATATGATGAACCAAATCGGTTCTCAACCTTTGCATCCTTTGGTAACCAAAGTCAGAATGATTTAGTATCATTACTATTTATAGCATCAAGCATCCTATCCACTGTTGATTATGGTATGAAGTTCTTTTATGTCTTAGTAGGGCTCTATAATTTTTTCTTGTTTCCTAAGCACCACAATACTATGATTACCAGGAATTGTTTAGCTTTTCTTGTAACTTTCCTAAGTTTTTTTGTTTTTTTTTTTTTGAAATGACATTCTCTGTCATACCAGCCACAATTAAATGTATTATTAGGTCTATTATAGGTAAATTTATATAATTAAGATTCTAAGTTCTGAAAAAGGATTGTAATATTTCATACACCATACGTGGGTCAGTATTAGTTTGATCCCAAGATTCTAGAAAGACAACTATGTGATTCATAACACACTCTTGTAAAGACAGAGTCCATTCCAAACTTTTAGAATATCTAAGTACTGGAGCTGCTGGAATGGAAGCGGTAAACTGTGGACTATTTGTATTCTTATGTATGATGACTGGGATGTGATCACTTGCAATTCTGCTAGCTATTGTCAGGTCCTCCCAGAAACTAGAGGGCCCACCCATAAAATAAAATCCAGTATGGAAGTCCTATTGCTTGTAGGTAAGTTAGGGACCCAGTGGGGTCTCCAAGGGTTCTTCCATTTAAAGGATAAATTAAATTGTCATTCATTGATCTTATTAATTTATGTCCATTATAACTGTGTCTTAGATCAGTGGATGCTCTTTTGTTTCTAACAGCATTAGGATACATAAGGCCAAGAATGGTGTTACAGTATCATAAAAACCATCATATAATCCAGTTTGGGCATTAACATCTCCAGTAAGCAGGAGGTATGCTGAGGACAGTTCATTGGAGTTTCTGTTAAGGAGTTAGTAAGTTTGTCCCAATAAGTATTGGCTAAGGATTTATTTTTGGTGGGTGGTATGTAACAATCAAATAATAATATTGATATCCCACATAGAATAAAACTAATTCCCAAAAAGTTTTGTTCCTGCACTATGCTATTTAAATTTCAAAAGGAGCCAACTCTAAGATATATTACTAAACCACGGATCTTCATCCCATTTACTCATTTTATGACCTGGACTTTGAAACATGATTTAGCCATTTAAGTCCATTACATCATCCGGCTATGTCAAGTCTCTTGTAAACAAATTAGTTGTAATGTGCAAAGATAAGTCAACCTATCCTAATCTTGAACTTTTGCCCTATAACCAGCTGTGTTACATGAGATTAAGAGGTACAGCTGTCCTCTATATACTTCTACTAGGTGCTGCTGAACTGTTGTTAGAAGATTCAGTGTATATTTATGTCAGTCATAATATTTAATTCAGTGCATTGAGAATTAAGAATAGCTGGAGTTAGTCAATCCGTGTAGTCAGCTAATACCATAAACCAATTTGCAAGTGGAACAGAAGGGAGCTTCTGAAATGGCTATAGTGTTCAGTGTCATTAGAGTAGGTAGCAGTGGTGCTAGACACATTAGAAGTGTGATGGAGGTAGTGTGAGAGAGAGCCATCCCTCTCAGATAAATCTACTAGAATAGGCCCAAAGCATCCAATTTAGCTGTTTTTTTTCCACACTCTACTAGCTATAAAGAATTTCTGAACATTATATCTATTTGGCCATCACCTCTAAGGCTGGGATGTCTGTAGACACCAAGAACTCCATTTGTCTTAGTCTAATATTAAGAAAGTTTGCAAATAAATTGCACAAAACTTTGGTTAACTTTGTATTGTTTTCATTATAGAGTTTTTATACAAATAGGCTTAAGATAGCTGGTGTATTGCTATCATTGGTTATAGAGAGCTTTCTCATACTCCATCCTTTACAGTACTACCAAGTCTGTGTTGTAAGGTGTCTGTGATTCTAACATTTTATCTAGAAACTCAGCATTTAGATTTAAAGTTAAAATTCCTTGCAGGTTCATCAAACATAATGAAGTACTCTTTCAGAAGCAAAGAAAATGTCCACATGGTCAGCCCATGCATCCTTGTCTGTATCTACATTTCTTCTTACATGTATATTCATTAATTATTATATCCAAGTTTAATTTATCATTGAGTAGCTGAATAGTTAGATCAATAATGGCTCCCTCCTAATATTTCTGAGGCCATAAAGTCTTATAAAAGGAGATATCATAGTTATTGACTCACAGTCATGAGGATGCGAATGCACTCCTCAAAAGCATTTCTGCTTTCCTACTTTTTTTATTTTAATTTGGCCTATAAGTGACTGTTGTGAGTCTTTTTTGTTATATTGTTATCTGAGGCCTGCCGGTGGTGCTGAGGTTGAGGTGCTGGGCGCCACCTCGCAGCAGCTGGCGGCCGGGTTTGGGAATGGACTCGGGCATCAGTGGGTTGGCAGGGAGGATCAGGATTGAGCATCTATAGATTGCTCTTCTGATCCTGGGGAGGGCTGGGAATCTCACCACACTGTAGCAGCCTCTGGGATGCCGGAGGCACTACATGCCAGTGAATAAGTGGGGGAGCAAGACGGATGTCGACACGTTGTGCCGGATGTCATTGCATGTCCGTGCTCAGTGGGATCCAAATTAGGTGGAAAATGGCTGGGCATGATTGTGCAGATTGATAGCTGTGCCCTGCCTTGCCGGGAGGACTCTCATGGAATCGCACTGGGGGGCCGGGGGCGGTCTGACTAGGCAGGGTATGAGGGAGGCCCTCCAGCAGACTGGCCATGGCCGAACCGGACCCCTTTCATGTGAGTAAGTCTGGTGCTGTCCGGTGGGTAGGGCCGGCTGGATGCCCCACCGGTAGTTGCATAATAAGGCAGAAAATAGAGATGTGATAAAAGATATTGTTATCTGAGGTTGGGGCATCATTTTTGGATTTACCTAATTTCTTCCCTTGGTCACTTTCTTCTCCAAACAACTGCCTCTAGATTTTATCTCATTCAGAGCCCTCTTAATTTTATTTTTTTAGTTTTCCTCTTATCCCCCATGTTTTTGTTAGAAGATCTCACTCTTGCAGCTTTTTGTTTATGGCAGATTCTGCATCTCCCACAGGGACATCGGGGGCAGTTAACTGAGGAGAAATCAGGTCTAAGTTTTCCATTTTCAGCAATAGATGACTCATTTGCCTCCAGGGAGTGAGGATGATTCCTTGATGGATGCATTTCATTCGGGTATTGAGCACATAATCCAGCTTTGCTCCGTTAGTTGCAATATGTACCTTTAAAGATTTGATTTCATTTCTAGCTGTAATTAGTTGCTCACAAAGCATCAAGTTGGCTGCATGCTGTTTTTTAAATCTTAATAATATCTTCACTTAATAACGAGGGTGAATAGATTAATGCCTCACTGTTTATACTGCCATTCTAGATTGTTGACTTAGGTTCTCTGGAAAAAGCATTCCTGGTGCATCCATCCACATCTGGCTGGGATCTAGTCCTATCATCCCATTTGACTATTAGTGAGTTCTTGGACACTGTATGATTTAAAAGGTGGATTTCTGAATAGCACCTAATTGTTTCAAGCCTTGAATAGTATCCTTGAGTCTGTCCATAACATCTTTTAAAGTAGATTTTATGTTTACGCCCTCACTTAAGCTGTTCTTATAGCTTTTATCTTTTGGGAATCTAGGAGTCAGTTAAGAGGTTTCCCATCTTGTAACTCATCTTGTAATTCGTGGTACTTCAATACTGCCTTTTTGGGCAGCAGAGTCTGCTGGGGCAGTGGAAAGCTATAATTAATAGAACCATGCCCTTCAGTATCACTATCCACCTGTGGCTATTCACTTTCTGGGCTGTGTTTGTCTGTTCCACTGGGCCTATTGCAGTGTCTGTATTAAGTACACTGGTTGTGTTAACTCCGACCACAGCAGAACATGACCTGCTTTTTAAACAAGCAGACCCTAAGTTCAGGAATTTAGGGGTTGATGCAGAGGTGGAAGTAAAAGGAGTGTGTAGAAGTAATGGAAGAATTAGACATGTTCACCAAATCTTTAGCAAACATCCCTCTAGCATTTGTTGTTTATACTTTCCCTTGTTTTTATCCTTAATAGTAACAAGTTTCTCCCCACAATCCTTTATAATATGCTTAGTCTTTCTTTTCTGATACCACCTTTTTCCTGTCATTACAACTTCCCTTATTAGAATCCATATTATCTACTATTCTTAATTCAGGCTCCATAGCATCTTGTTTAGTAATGTGTTAGAGGTTTTTTAAGTGCTCTGCTTGTTCTACAGTATTACAAGCATCAGCCTGACTTCTTGTGGTTACCATCATAAAGTTATAGCTCTCCCAAAATACTTATTACTATACTATAGAACTGTGCCCTTTTAGATTAGAGGTATGGTGCTTATCTATCAGGGAATATACAGTAGAATTCCTATGTTGCCATTCAATATAAAACTCACACACTGCTATTTAAAAGGCATACATAGAATTCAAATCAGAACATCTCAAAGCAATGGATATGATATACAGGAATGCAGTAATTATAAAACAATAACAACAGTATAATTGTAGTTGAGCAGAGTCTTGTGCACTGTAAAATGAGTCTTTTGTAGATAATTAATGTCCAGCAAAAAACTGGGCAGGTCAAGAAAAAATATTTAAGCTTCACCAATAAGCCAAAGTTATACAACCAAGTAGGAGAATTACAAATTATAGATGAGCCAGGCACAAAGGGATGGAATATGCAGGCAAAATCCAAGGTTACTGTATCTACTTTACATTAGAACATACAGTGTGTGTACCAGTGCAGAACCAAAAAGTAAACCCAGGAGAGATTCACCTTTTCTGTCTCTACCAGCCTTTACCAGCTTGTCCTGTTTCTCCTATGTCCAAATTCTCTTGCCAGGTCATTAATTAAGGAAGACCTCAAGCAGGGGCCCTGGAAAGCCTCAGCAGATACTGGATAGATGGATTGATCAAACCTCTGTAGCTTGGCCCTTAATCTACATGAAATAAAATAATTATTTGAGATATATGCTGTTAAACTATGACAGGCAGCAATAACAATGCATTAAAATTACACTTTACTGTAGCCACAACCAAAATAAGCAATCAGCCCAAAATAAACTATACTATAATACGAACATATGAACATACTGAAATTTGCCAGCAGATAAAGGCCTAGAGGTCTATCAAGTCTGCTCTGAATGTGCAGCTAGCACCCCTTATTCTGCAGCTGCCCCTCCCTTCCACCCCTTCCTTCATTAACCCCTCCCCTGTCCTGTCCCATCCTCGCTTGAAGCAGTCCACTGTTCTACTGCATACCACTTCAGCAGGTAACGCATTCCACCCAGCCACCACCCTCTCGGTAAAAAAGTGTCTCCTCATCTCCCTCCTGAACCTTCCTCACTCCAGTCTCATATCATGGCCCTGGTAGCCCTCCTCCCTTACTTTGAACAGCCCTCTGTACCTGTCTTGTTTATTCCTTTCATGTATTTAAAGGTTTCAATCATGTCACCCTGTCTCTCCTCTTCTCCAGTGAGTACATGTTCAACTCCTTCAACCTCCTCTCATATGATAAGTCCCCAGCCCCTTGATCATCTTTGTCACTCTCGCTGCACCCCTCCAGTAACTTAATGTCCTCTTCAGATACGGACGCCAGTACTGCATGCAGTACTCAGGTGTGGTCTAACTAATGACCTATACAGTGACAGAATCACCTCCTCCCTCCTCGAGGATATACCCTTGCAATACAACTCAGCATTTTGTTGGCCTTTGCAGCTGCCTTCCTACATTGTGCCAAGTTGTTCATTGATCCTGTAATGAGCACACCCAGATCCTTCTCTCCTCTGTCTGGGCGAGCTGCACTAACAAATTATGAGATGTTATGGGTTGTAGGTATTGCAAGTCCTTCCCAAGCAATTGGAGACTGCTTCTATATCTCTAAAGGCACAGAATACTGTTTCCAAAAAGCTCAGGGACTAAAAAATTTTATGTCCAAAAGGAGATTCAAGTCAAGCACGCTACTTGCTAAGCATGAAAATCAGAGGGCAAAGCACATTCAAGTTCAGATCTGGAGTTCAAATGAGTGGTCAACAATTCAGGCCAGCATTGGTGTCATCAGCACTTCCCAATAAAACCATATTGAGTACAACAGAAATGGTCGACTGCTGAAAGACACCAGCACCTGTGCATTTAATGATCAGGTCACATGGTGGTAGCCAGTAAAAGTTGATCAGGGTAAATTTTAAAAATAAAACAACAGCAGATAAAAAGGTAAAGTACAAAGACATCCCAGAATTGGGAAAGATTGGCAGAAATGAATGAAGTGAGTAAAATGAAAATAAAATATAACTTAAAATCCTGACTGAAGATCTATGTAATCTCTAATATTATCTCTGTGAAATTTCTGAGTGGGCAATAGCCGTATAAATCTATGTAATTCTAAAACACGGACACGTAACATTTTTAGTACATCTATAAAAGAAATATATATATATATATATATATAAAGAAGATGTATGCAAAAGAAACTTTCCTCAAGGACTTAGTCCAGCAACCACAATGGGACTAAGGTGAGAGGAGCTGCAGTTTAGAATAAAGCGAGCCTGCAGTTTCTTCGCTTCTCTTCTTTCTCTCCCATATGGTCTTAGAGATTCCTGTAGATAATTCAAGCTGTTCAAGCCAATCAGTTTATATGGGTGGTTCAAACAAATCATACAGGAAACCAGAATATCGGTCCATTGAGCTCATGAGTCTCACCGAGCCCTCTTCCTGGCGTGAAACCCGCAGGGCTTTCTCAACAATCTCTCCACTATCAGTTGTGCCACCTTCCACACTCTGAATAGCAAAAGAAAAGGAAAGCCGCAGCCAAGAAAGACCAGTAACTAGCCACACAAGACAGCCTGGAAAGGCAGTACACTTAGACAGGTAGGAAAGCTCCAAACAGCAAAGTTCAGAGAAACAGTCACATACCTTTTCTAGACGAAAAACAGCGTTGTACTGTTCCTCCAATCTGTATTAAGTCCTAAACTTAAATCATTTGTGGAAAAATATTGCCCTATTGGGGGCAGTCCTATATTAGCTGCCGGAGGCATCTGTTTCCACACATGTTTTTGGTTGCCTAAAGGAGTGCCACAGTTTGAGGATAGTCCGTTATGCTTTGGCAGATTTCTGGCATGGTGATGATGTCGCTTGGATGTTGGCACAGGCTGTCTCAGCTACCTTGATTTTTACCATCGGTCACTAAGGGTGATCTGTGGTTCACCCTTTATCCCACCGGAGGCAACCCAGAGTTGGTTATTTAAATAAGTGGGGTGTGGGAGGTGAAGCCCCCATGAATGACATCACTCCTGCTGTCCGATGGTAAATTTATTTATTTATTTAAAATTGTACCAGGAAGGCACACTGAGCAGAGTAGTGCTCAATTCCAGGTGCATTCTGGGGAGGGAACAGAGAGAAATATACATTATAAATATATATATATATTTATATATTTATGTATATAGAGAGAGAGTACAATAGTGCACATGAACATACAGAGGTAAGTGTTATAAGAAGCATAGCAAATAAGTAATTACAGATCAACACATGAGGTACAGCAGCACTGTGAAGCAAACAACAACATCAAAATCAAGGTCAGTACCAGTTAGATGATAGTGGACTGGTACCATTAGTTCATTGGCAGACACATCTTCGCCACATGCACAGGTTGAGGAGAAGTGTGCATTGATGAGGTAGCTGAGGTGCTGAGATGGGGGTGTTTGCTGGATGCTTGCAGGAGGGGTTTCATAATTTAGGCATGCGATGTCTGAATGCTACTTGGCCAACTGAAGAGGACATGCATGTATGGCCAGAATGCAGGAGTCTGAATTCCTGAGGGAGTATACAGGAGGGGTAGGGGCAGCTAACACAGAGGCAAGGTACAGAGGCAAGGACTGGGACTAATACTTGGCTGTGAGTTTGGTGCAGTGAGACTGTCGGCAATCCTGGAGTGAGGGAAGATTGAGAGTCTGATAGAGCACGAGTGGTGGGAAGAGGGCAGGCAATCAAGGGTGAAATGGCAGAAAGAGTGGAAAAGGGGTCCAGTCTAGCTAGGGTGGACTTAGGAGTGAACTCTAGACTATATCCCTGTAGTCAAAAATAGGGAGAATTATTTTCTGTACTAGTGCACAGTGGGCTGGCAGTGGGATGCATTCACAATTGCAGTAGAGGCACCCAGTTTCGTGTGGAGTTTTTGTGGATGGCATCAACATATACAGAAAAGTCAAGGTGCTGGTCTAGCCAGACCCCAAGATATCTAAAGAAGGTGCAAGCCTCTAGAGTAGTCCCATCCAGGTGTGGAAGGAGGGGTGGTGGGGAGCTGCAAGAGTATCTGCCTTGTGCCGAAGGTCATGGAGACGATCTTCTTGGCATTGAGAAAAAGCTGGTTGGTGCAAAACCAGAGCTGGACATCACTGAAGTCCTGCTGAATCCTGGTCACTACATCAGCGGTCGAAGGGCCTGATGCACAGAACCATGTCGCCTGCATACATGTGTATGGATGTGTGTGGGCAGGTCATTTAGGAAGATGGAGGATAGGAGCATCCCGAGGACTGAGCCTTGGGGACTCCTGTAGTAGCTAGAAGGGAGGAAGAGGTGGAACCTCCAATTCTAACAGATTAGAATCGGCCTACCAGGTAGGAGTGGAACCAGCTGGTGGCCATGGTAGAGAGCCCTGCAAGGGAGAGCTTGTCTAGGAGAAGTGCATGGGAGACTTTGTCGAAAGCCTTGTCTAGGTCGACAAAAATAATGGAGGTGATATGACCCTTGTCCATGCCAACAAGAATGGAGTCTGTGAGCTATAGGAGTGAGGCGGCTATGGAGTGGGACTTCCTGAAGCCAGACTGGTAGGGTAAGAAGAAGGAGGAGGAGTTGAGAAAGGAAGAAAGTTGTAAGAGGACTAGGTGCTCCTGAAGTTTTGCCAGAATGTGGAGGAGGGAATAGGACGGTAGTTACCAGGGACAGAAGGGTCACCCCCCAGGAGCAGGATAGCAGTTGCATGCTTCTATTCTAGGGATTGAGCTATGGAAAGAGAGATTGAAAACAGTAGCCAGGGCAGTGGCGATGGCAGAAGCAGCCAGGTGGAGCATCTTGGAGTCCAGCCCAGAGGGGCATTTGTCTTTGTTTGAGTTTAGGGAGATGAAGGCATTGTAAACTTCCAAAGACATGACCTGACTGAAGAAGAAGGATGGAGCAGATGAAGAAGAAGGGCCTGAGGGGAGGGATTGGGCTGGAATGGGGAGAGCAGAAAGCAGTGCTGAGGTGCAACTTGTAAAAAGGAGTTAAATTCCGAGGCTACTGCAAGATGGTCCATTACAGTAGTACCACCTACATTTAGTGCAGGGGTGGAGGGCTAGGAGGTGAGGAGAAGAGAAATTTACCATCTTCCAGAATTTAGATGGCTGTTTTAGGTTAGCCTGAAAGGAAGCTTTGAAGTAATTTGCCTTAGTCTGCCTGATTTGCCTAGTGCAGACGTTAGTATGGAGTGGTAATTGTGTGGTCAGCAGGGGAGCTGGAAGCTTTGAAGGACTTCCATGCCTGGTCTATGGCTCTGATAAGGAACATAATGTCAGTAGTGATCCAAGGCAAGTGGGCACCCCTCACATGAGTCTGTCTAAGGGGCATGGATGTTCCATAATGCTAAGAAATTGAGCTTGAAATACTGCAGTGCAACGTTGATAAAGGTTGCCTGTGGGATGAAGGACCAGTCAGAGGCTGTTAGGTCACTTAGGGAGCGAGGCAAGGTCCAGGAATTTGTATGACCTTGTGAGAATGGTTCGGGGTGGGGGCTTTTGGCCTGAATATTTTACTAATCGAGTATATCATGTGGTGATCGCTTAATGAGTCAGGCAAGATGCCTCGAGGCAATTATAATGGCGCTGATGAGAGGTAAGGGACCAGTCCAGCAGAAAGTGGTTTTTTTCAATTTCGGGTTCAGTCGTGTAGGTTCAGAGATCAATTGAGTCAGGTTTAGGGCAGCTACTTGGTTCTGGATCTTGGAGGTAGCACTGGAAAGCCAGGTTAAGTTGAAATCCCAGGTTATGGAGCTCGCCCTTTGACATAGGACTTCAAGGTGCCCAGATGGTCCAGGATAGATGGCGTGGGAGTCGGGGGCAGTAAGACCCAGCTATGAACATGGGGGTAGTGGGGAGGGAGAGTTTGATCAACAAGGTGTTGATCTGCTTGCAGAGTGTGGGTATGATGACTGGGGTGAACTGGAGGAGGATGAGATATACATAGCTATGCCGCCACCCCTTTTGTTACCTGGGACATGGTGGCTGGTGTTGCGCTTATGCATTAACATTTACATTGCTGCAATGGGTGTCACTGTGGCATGGTTGAACCCAATTTGAGTATTTTGGGGATGCTGGTTTAAAGAGCTTGGTTCAAAGTCAGCAGGAGTTTAATTTGCCACCCTCTACATTTTTCATGTATTTACAGATTTAGGAGGCACTCTTTTTTTGTTTTTTTTACTGTTTGAATACCCCTATTTTTGTATTCACCCCTTCCCAGGTTGCACTTGGAAATAAGCCTTGACTCTATGTGCTTTTCCCAGTTGCCAATTTCTAGATAATTTCATAAACTTGGGACAATCAGTCTGTACCCATTCGGATCCTTCACTTAAGAAAGACTAGATTTGTATGCCCTACTCTAGCGGGGTTGTTTCAGAGATTTAAAAAGTGTGATTCTTCTGCTTGCATCTCCAAAGTCTTCTTAAATCACCTTGATGGAAACTTTGTGCATTGTTCTCATGGAGTGTAAATGAAGTTGGATCTGGTGGAACTCTGCAGTGTTAGATAAGTTTATACAAAGCACTGAAAAACATCCAAAAGTGGTAGGAAAGGTTGTGCAATGGAAGTTCCTGTTCGACTCCTGCAGTTCCTGCCACATGCACTTGATTTAAAAAAGTGTTGTCATTTTGCAACCTCTTTCCTGCTTTACCACAGCTTGTAGTCATTTTTTCTGTGCATCTTGTATAACTAGATACATCATGTGCACAGAGCAGGGAAATTGTATACTAGTGGAGAAATTGCTCAAAATAACAATTTGTTTGCTGATCATTGGTGGGGAGCCTTTTCATGCACCCGGTGAGTTGCCGTCTTCTCAAGCCCTCTGCAGCTCTTTGAAAATCGTACCACAGATGTTCCTTCAGAGGATTTGCCACCTCCTCTGAAGCTAGTATGGGAGAGTTTGTGCAGGTATGGATGTGGGTAATCAGTCACCATTCTGCAATTTCTAATTGAGATGCACAGCTCCCAAGGTTTTAGACTCCTGAGATGTGCCTTTTAGGACACTCAGACATTATAAATGTTCAAAATCTCACAAAATATGAATCATGTTAGACAGTACAGTAGACGAGACAGTGATATGGGGCACAGTGAATTCCCTTGAACTGAATAGCTTGCCCATTTGGAAATGAGTGGAATACTTTGGTCGATATATGGCAATGGGGATGTTATACTTCACCTGTCTGCCATGACATTCCATATTAACATGAATGGGACAAAATGTATGCAGTTGTCACCTAAAGATACCCTTTTCTAGTTTTGATAAGGATCACTTCCCATTAGCATTTGTTTAAATCTACCCCTTGTACAAAGGGTGTACCATGATGTGAGCTTAGATTATTGAGTGGCTTAATTTAAGCCACTTAATAATAACTGTCCGTAAGAAGAGCGAGTGGTGAAGAAGGCCGAGGAGTAGGTTAGAGCGTGTGTAGCAGTGAGCTGCACTTACTAGATGAAGATATGAGGAGTAATGTGTCCAAGCCCTGCTGAGCTGGTTGTTTGATGGAGTGGCTAGAGCCACTGCCTATGGAGCTGAAGGATCCAGGTTTGGGTCCTGGGGTGGATAGAAATGTTGTTATTCCTGAGTTTGATTAGTTTTTGAAAGTCTGCCCTCCCCGGATTTGAGAATCTTTAAGTTGGGAGGTGGAGGGCTTGCCCCCTGGGTAAGGTGTGGGGCACAGCCCCCACATAAAATATGTTTTTTTTTGTTTTGTACTTTGAAGGTACCAACCGTCTGCTGTTTTAGGCAGTTGATCTATTGCTCGCTGTAGTGACTTGGGGCAGTGTTTTAGTCACTCTTATTGGTCCACGACTAAAACAACTCACCATTATCACATAAAACTATACAAAGTTCACTTTTGCCCCTGAAGAAACTGCAGAAATCTATAAGACAAAAAGGTTGTAATGAATTGTAATGTATACACTTGGTACAGTGCAACAACATGTGTCACTGCAAGCCCTGAGGAAGAGGTAATCCTCGGTATGGCGGCTATCATGCAGTCTCTTTGAATGCTGTCACATTGAAATGCTTCCAATAAATGTGATACAGTATGAGTTTATAAACATTGTAACATAGTGTGGTAAGTCAGTCACTCTACTAAATTACTGTGGTTTGTTTCCTTGGCTTCATTGGGAACAAACTTCTCCCACTGTTTCTTTTCTTGCAAGGACAGGCAGATTGGATTACTTTTGGTGTAGATCACATTCCCATTGGCATTTGCGTAAATACACCCCTTTACAGAGCAGGTTTTGTCCCAAGATATTGGGTACTTAACTTCCTTGCCCTAAGTTTTGTGTTATGACCGTTTTGCAGCACCATGAGCTCTTTATATTAAATGTATTTTGATGTTTTATCTCCACCATGCTAGTTAGCTTTGTTAGCTTCCTCTATTGTTTTTCTCTAGCACTAGTCATCATCTATATGGTGTAAGTGTAACTAGCCTGTCTCCTTTGCCAACTCAAGGCAGGCTACTAAATGTCTGGATGTTCATGCAGTGAGTGGCTGTCTTAGCTAAGAGGGAGAAACTGAAGCAAGAATGTGCATTGCTCTACCCTTCCCCGAAAATCTATATACGGGATGGCACCAGGGCATTAGGACCTAGAGCTGGTGCTAGAGCCTGGAGTTGAGAGGAGATAGTGGAGCACTCCAGCCTCTCTAGCTGCTACAGGGCTGAGGGGCCTGCAGCACCAGGCATGGTGGCAGGGTCCCTGGGATCAGGTGGCACTGGTCCATTCATGATTGGTCTCCAGGGAAGGATGCCATCAGGAACAGCAGGAGGGCTGGAGACCCAGGAATTTGCCTCAAGAGGAGCAGAGACAATTAGCACTTGAAAGGCACATTGGGAGAGTAGAGGTTACCCTCAAGGAGAGTATCTAGAGCCTTTTACAGGTTCACCCTATGGCAGTAGAAGGAAATGGGAACGCCAACCGATGTTCAGAGCAAACTGTAAGTGCACCTTATTAAATGCAATGCTGTTTGTGTGTGAAGAGTTCTAGGCAGTTCAAACAGAAACCCCTGGCAGGTAGCCAAATGAAGGGGCATCATTGGGGAGGGGTCTAGCAAGGAGTTGGGGTCAGTAAGTCCCCAGGAATGGTGCCAGGCGTTGAGTCAGTTTTTGGGGCCAACTGATCTTGGTAGCACTAGGACTCCAGGGACACCAGAAGAGAAGTTAGATCTGTAGGGTTAAAAGAGATCCCATGCTTTATACAAATGTAACTGTATCCATGGAAATTATTATGTATGTGGGTGAACAACAGGCCTCACATTTGTGCTGAATACCATCAGATCAGTGTTTCAAAACAGCAGTTATAATATATGCCACACTAGAGTAGGGGGTTACGTAGAACCTTGGGAGGTTTTAAAGAACAGCTATGTAGGGCATGGCCTGTGAAATGTCAAAATGTAGCATGTGCAGGAACTATCACAACAGTTTGTAGCCAGTGAATGTCTGGAGAGCTGTGTACCATCTAGCAGCTAATAATAAAACCACCTTGCTTGATCCCAGTTCTAGTATAGACATTCTAGTTTGTGTGTGGGCTCATGTTCTTAGTGCCCCAGAGTATGGTTTAAGGGCCCTGGTCCCATTGCCCCTGACTCGTGATGACAAGGTGACAGGAGGCAGGGTAGCATCTATGAGGAGAGTTTGAGGATCTAAGCATGTATATGCTTAGGACAGGAGAAAGAGGAGGACAAGACTGAGACGCTCAGTTCCATCCATGGAATAGGCAAGGTGAACAGCAGTGAGCTGGTCCCAGTGAGTAGTGATGGTGAATCAGGGCTAACTCCCAGAAACTGGCAAGGGAGGGAGTTTCATATGAAGGATGTCTGAAAGTACTTTTACAGACAGAATGGTGCCAGACTGGAACAAGCTTCCAGAAGAGATTGTTGGGGCTGAAACAGTGAGGGAGTTCGAAAGGATGGCACAGGCACAAGTGCAGCGAGGAAGGACTGACAAGGGCACAGTCACAAATTATACAGACTCAAGCCGCCTGGATGGGTCACTAATGCGCATACCTGGAATCACAGCTTTAGATTTCAAACAGCAGATTAAACATGTTAGAGTGCTTGTTTTAATAGTGAGTTCACTTTCTGGCACTCAGGACACTATTATCATTTAGGAAATTGCTTTTAGAAAATTACAGGATTCAGACTCATATAAGCAGCATTCAGATGCACTTCAGAGCCCTGTTGAATGTGTACACATGGGAGGAGTGGGCAGCTGGGGATTTAGTCGGGATAAGAAAATGTCCAAAATGTTTCCAAAACTTGGATAAATGCTCATTTTAACTCACACAAGCACTGTATATAGAAAGGGTAATGCTACAAATGCCTGTGTGTATCGTTTTTCATGTGGGTAAAAATATGTCAAAAAGCTGATAGTGATCCTTAAGTATTTTGTTTCATCTAAAATATTTAATTTGATAGGAGGATCCATATTCTCAGCAAAGTTTAACACAATGGTAAGTTAGACCTAGGTGGATGAAGTGACAAACTCCACAATTTACTGATACAAAAAACTCAAATTAAACACTCTAATCGGTATAAATGCCTCCAAGACGCTTTATTTCCGTACAATCAGAGAAGTATGTAACTGCTTCACCCACTAGACCCAGTACCAGTGTCTACACTGGTATACAGCCACGCCTAGACCCAATTTTAAGTACTGACCCCCAGCTTGTTCCTCACAAGCCCAATTGTTCTCTCTCTTATCCCCTGTCTTATCAACACTAGGCCCGCTCCATCCCCTTATCCTTCCTTTCCCAACCTCGGATAGGAGCTCACTATCCCTGGATTGCTGACATTCTACCATGCCCCATACTTTATAGCATTCAATCCAGGGCTCACACATACTCCTTTTCTCCATCCACCTTCTACATCCTGCTTACCAACTCCTCTCTGTGCACCATGCCCTCCTAGCCTTTCTCCCCTACCTCCCTCCCTCCCTTCCCCACCTTCGCCTCTACCTGTGTATATTTTTATTTTATTTTTTCTTCCGTATTTCCTCCTGCAACCTTAGATAACCTGCTTTATCTTCCTATAGACACTTCTATGTATGTAAATACCCTGTAATCTGTACAATATCTGTATAATTCAATGTACATATGAACTTTTCTTCCTCTCTGTAAACAGTATTATCTCTATTGCCTTGTAAATACCTGTGTTGACCTGTATATACAATGGTTCCTGCTCCACCCAGGTCCATCTTGCAAATGAGCTTCTGCTCAATGATGAACGCCTGGTTAAATAAAGATTTGATTGATTGATTGATTGATAGTAAAATTCGTGCCCAAATTTTGCTGCACTAGGCATGCACTATGCACCTTGTGGCAAGTTTTACTATACATACTGATGCACTTCATATGAAACGTTATCCACAAAGTGCAAATTACATCAATTCATGATTGAAACTCTCCGCAAGTGTGTGGTATATTGTATAGTACACTACGCAAATGCTACATGTAGTGTGTAATGGCTCTAATTCACTACAATTTGTGGGTAAATTTTAAATTTGTAGCAGTGCTTGTTTGGCCATTCAAAGCAATGTTTAAGTCTTTTGCAACTTGCCGGATTAAAAAGCAAATGTTCATGTTCAAAGGTGCTCGACTGGATATGTCCAAAACATGTAAAATGACTGACAGTCCGGTGACTGTACCAAATTAGCACCATCACCAAACTGAAGAATTCCACAAATCATCTCCTACTTGCAAAATTGTGTGAAAATCACAGACAACCAAATATTGCCGGCATGTGTTGATATTTATTTAAGTGATAAGGCATGACAGGGGTGAGTGCTTTATGGTAACCTTCCCTTGGAGTCACTTTAGCACTGTTATGAAACATGGAAAGGCAATACAGTGACATTTTTCACTTTTAAATAAAAACTTAGTTTGACTCTTTTGCATGGACCCCTGCAACAAACAATGGTGGGGCATGCATGATCAAGGAGGATACCATGTGGTACTCACAAGGGTCCAAGCCAGTCATAAGGCTGGATTCGTGATACAATTTTATAAATCAAAAGAAATTTCAAATGCTCCAATTTTGATGAGTTTGTAGCCTAGTAAATCTGGTTGACGAGAGTCATTTCCAGAGATAAAAGAAATCTGTTGAGAATAATGCATAATAATGGATAATCTGTGGCCTTTTGGTTCTAATCTAAGAGTACTAGGCAGGTAGAGAAAAGCAAGTTAACAATGATCTAGGGGTTATCATAGGATCAGTATTGAGATGAGTTTCAGCAGGGAGATAGTCAGTTCTGGGGATCAGGGTGCCCTCTCCAAGGTTATGCCCTGGAGAAGGGGGCACTGTCCCATCAGCAGGACCTTTGCGGAGCTTCATGCTCAGCTGATAGCAGCAAGAGATAAGACACATTAGGTGTGACTCCAGCTCAGCTGGGGTCCACTAAACACCACCCCATTTCCCACTTGCTCAGGGTGCTTAATGGCAGTAGGAAAGAGGTAGGGAAGCCACAAGGGGTTAGACTAGTCTCACACCCTCCAGACAGCAAAACCTTTTGCACTCCTGGAGAAGGCTCAGGTACCTGACTCTGTCTGGTGGGTGGGTGGGGGATTCTGAGTCAAGTCAGGGAAATGGGCAGGACGATGGTGGCACCCCGCGAGGGGTGAGCAGGAGAAAGTCAGCAAGAAAAGTATTAGTGATTGGGGACTCAATGATTAGGAGAGGAGGGAGGGTTGTGGGAGGGAAGGAAGGGAGTGAAATAGTCTGATGCCTTCCAGGTGCATCAGTCATCCAAGATATAAACAGAACTGGGAGGATGGCAGAGAAGGGAGGGAGCTAGGGGTGCTGGTACAGTTGGGTACCAAAGATATAGGAACCAGGCTCATGTGTGGCAGGAAGTGAAACTTAAGAGGGTGGAGGCAGACTGAAGGCACACTCCATTTCCCTGGTCTCTTTCTGAGGTCCTTTCTGTGGGAATGGGTATGATAGAGTAAGGAAAGAAGAGACTGAGGAGTTAAATTGGTGGTTAAAGGAATGATGTCAAGAGGAGGCGGCCACTTTGTGGGGGACTGGGGTGCTTCTGGCACAGGAGGCTCTTCAAGGGTGATGGCCTTCACCTGATGAGTGAGGGGGCCAATGCTCTGTGGCTCTGTGGCAGAAGTTTGACATCTACAGTGGACAGCTAAACTAACTGCAGGGGAGACGGTGGTTAGGGGCCCACTGAGAAGGGAGAGCCAGTGGGGAACCTAGCTAGGTTCCCGTAACAGGTCCTAGTAGCAGAAAGGTCATAACAATATGGTTAAAGTTCAAACTAGGTTAGCGGAAGTGGCCAATGAGAGAAAATGACATGCTGTATGAAAACAAAAATGAAGGAAACTAGGGAAAATACGGGAGAAAGAATAAGAAAAATCAAGATGGGATCAGGAGAAAGATGTAAAGGGTTTTGCCTGCATGCCAGGAGACTGAAAAATAAAATGATCTCCCAGCAATGGTAGCAGACACTGCAATGGACCAAATAGCAATCTCAGAAACTTGGGCCACAGAGAATAACAATTGGGACCTGACAGCCCTGTCTACACCATGTTTAGATGTGACAGAGGAAAAGGTAAATTGTAAGTGCAGCCTGCAAACTGACAAACAACAAACTGACAGGAGGGACGTTCAGAGAGACATGAGGAACTATTATTTTACAGAAGGGATGGTGGAGCCATGGAACAGGTTACCAGCTGAAGTGGTGCTTGCTAAGCCATTGGTGGTTTCTAGCATAGGTGAGACAGAATGAAGGATATAGTGGTTGTGCAGGTGGCAGAAACTGGAAGGAGAACGGGAGAAAAGGATGAGGTGGGCCAGGACCATGGAGGAACTGTAGATCCTGGGGCTAAATTAGGAACTCTGGGAGACTGGATGGACCATTGGACTTTTCTGCTGTCATTATTTACGTTTCTATGTTTCTGTGTTAAGAAACCCATTATGCAGCCTGCCATTCTCGATGTGGTGCTCACCATCACAGAAGTGGTAGTAGGAGTGAGGAATAGGAGCCACCAGGGTCCAGCAACTATAACTCTATATGGTTCAACCTGGCCCTTGGGATACATAAGCCCTCATCAAAAGCTGAAGTCCTGGATTTCAGAGGGCAGATTTCAACCAGATGAGGGAGTTGGTCTGGGACATGTAAATTGGAATGAATGGAGGGTGTCAAGGAAGAGGAAAAACAGTTCCTTAGCTATATTAGGGAAAAAGAAAGAAGGAAGGGGAATAGTTAGGCTAACAGAGGGAGGCAGGGTAATTGAGGAGGATGAGCAGAAAGCATCTGTTCTTAATGATTACTTCTGTTCTGTATTCACAAGAGAAGACAGGGGCTTCTGCCAGAGATTGGCACTAAGATGGCTGTAAGGTGGAAGTATGTATTTGCCAGTGAAAGGGTTTGGAAAGAGCTAGCAGCCTTAAAGATAGATAATGCTGCAGGCCAGATGGGATGCATCCAAGGGTGCTCAAGGAATTGACAATGGATCTAATTGAACTCCTGGTGGGGCTATTCAACAATTCATTGCAGACAGGAATAGTTCCAAAGACTCAAGCATACCAGAGGTAGCCTGTTCCATAAGAGGAGACAACAAGGAATAATCAGGTAACTGCAGTCGTATCTCTATGGTGGGTAAAATTATAGAGACACTAGTCTCAAAGAGGACCTTGTTTACTACATGGACAGCAGTGCACTCCAGGATAGTAAACAACATGGGTCCATGACAGGGAGGTCTCATCGGACCAACCTGATAGTATTTTGTTTTCATAGAAGCTTTATCCCTCCATGGCAGGCTGGGTTGCTATATCAGCCCATCCCACAGTCCCTGGCCATCCTGAGTCTCCAGCCACCCTCAAGACTGGGCAGGCCACCAGCGCTTAGTGGGTCAAGCATCATGAAGCCCAAACTCCATTTTTCCACCAGATTTTTTCTCCCCTATGTATGGCAGACGTGCAATGAATGCACAAGTACAGTCAACCTCTGAGGAGGTGATCCTGCACCCAAACACCACCTCTTCCCACAATTTGGAGCTTTGCATGTGCTTCCACCTGGCTTCTACCAGGTGAAAAGCAATTAGCGAGACCTTGGATCTCCCTCCCCAAGGGAATAAAGCAGTCCTACAGACACTCTATCTTCCTCTCCTGGCCTGCCCTCTCCCCCAAACGATCCAAGTTTGTTCTCAAACCCAAGTCGCCGGCATGACAACAGGGAGACATGGATGCCTTAACCCATCGTGCCACTGGACCAGCCCTGATGGTATTCTTTTGATGGTGTAATGAGGGTAGTGGATAATGGCTATGCTATGGATTTACTCTACTTTGGTTTCAGTAAGGCTTTTGACTAGGTGTCTCACAGGAATTGGGTTAAAGCCAGAGAATCTTGGTGCAGCAAAGAACATAGTCAGATGGGTGAGAACTGGTTGAAGTGAGACAGCTGAGGGCTGCGGTTAGTGGAGTCAAAGCAGAAGAAGGTTAGGTCACCAATGGGGTACCACAAGGATCAGTCCTGGGTCCAGTCCATTTCAATATATTCACTGGTGACATAAGAGAAGGAATCCAGTGCAAAATGTGTCTTTGCAGACAACTCTAAGCCCTGTGGTAGGGTAGACAGTGAATAGAGGGTTAGGAGATGCAGAGAGACTTGCAAAGGCTAAAGGGTGGTCAAAGGTTTGTCACTTGAAATTCAGTGCCAGAAAGTGTAACATAAAACACATAAGGAAAAGAACCATAGGACAGAGTACTGGATGGGGAAGGTAAAGCTGGGCATGACTACTGAGGAATGAGACCTAGGGGTCATCATCATTGTCTCCTAAAAGATTTAAGGCAATGTAACAAAGCCTATGGTAAGGCAAACGGATTTATTCATTTATTTATTTAAACGTTTAACCAGGAGGGCATATTGAGCAGGCTAATGCTACGTTTCCATATGGCCCTGGGGAGGGTGAATATAGACAACAGTTGTAGACAGCAAGAATCAAGTAACATACAGTAGGGATTCACTAACATTTGGTTCGGTAACTAGGCATAGTAGGACAGTAAAACAGCAGCATAGACAACAGTTTGACAGCATAAAACAAGTACTTTCATATGGGGAACACTGACAATCGGTCTAGGTAAAGACAAAGTGAAGCGAGAGAAACAGTAGTTACAGGCTCTGGTTATATGCAGTACTAAGTGCTGACAACACAGTCATTTCACCTGATATGGTAAGAACTGTCTAGACACATGTGCAGGTAAGGGCAAAATAAGCTTGGAGCCAGGATTTAAGGTGCTGAGGGAGGAGAAGTGACGAATATTTGCTGGGAGGATTCTGGGATGATAAAGGGTTCTGATAGCAGAAGGAAGGAGATATTACTACCTTTCTATAGATCACAGGTGAGGCCCCACCTAGAGAACTGTACCTAGTTCTGGTCTCTCACCAAAGGAAAGATAAGGATAGGCTGGAAAAGAATGCAACATAGTGTGACCAAAATTATTCAGTCCCTGCAGGGCAAATCTTATGAGATTCAGCTTAAGGCTCTGCATATGTACTTACTGGAGGCCAGACTAGAGAGGGAGATATGATAGAGACCTTCAAGTTCCTGAAAGAAATGGACAAATTAAACTTCGAGGAACTATTTAGCATAAGTAGTGGACCAAGAACACGGGCTAGCAGTGAAAACCAATGGGGTGAGGTTTAAGAGGGAAGTGAGAAAGTTCTATTTTACAGAAAGAGTGATGGAGCTGTGGAACAATGTGCCAGCTGATGGGGTGGGTGCCAAACTATCAATGGTTTCAAGCACAGCTAGAACAGAGTGAAGGTCTTAGTAGTTGCTCAGGGTGGTAGTGGTAGGGTGAGAAGCATGGGGGTGGTTAGTGTGGGTTAGAACTCTGTATGGATTAATAGATCTTGGGTTTGTTAAGGTTTTATGGGTAGACTGGATAGACCAATGATCTTTTTCTGTTATTATTGTCTGTGTTTCTATGTTTCTATCTTCAGGCATAAGGGCTCAACTGCAATTACTGTATGTTGTCATTACTTAAATAATTCTGAAACATTCTTATCCTATGTGCATAAATGAAATCAGCATAAGGAGATTTATACATGGCTGTCTGTTCCTATTTCTACAACTGCACATTACAGAGACAATCCAGTGTTTGTGGGAAACATTGCTATGTGGTCACTGTAGCTCAAGTGGAGTAAAGCACCCAGCTGAAGTCCATTAATTTGTTTATTAGGGATCTAAGATTAAAAATCAGTGCAGCTGTGAGGTATTTAAAGGTCTGTATCATATCCCCTCCCCACACACACACACTCTCTCTGCCATGTCATAATCTTGTTACAAGTGCCCTCTAGTGACATATTACTTATCTGCGCCTGTGCTTTGATTTAGAATGCCTCAGCTGCTTTTGCAACCATTCTATTCTCTCTATCTGTACATCATAACATGAATCATTACATCATTATTAGCTAGTCAGGACTGTTCATTCTTAAATGTTCCAACTACTCAAATAACCATGAGAGGGCCTTTCATGCTAGTGACTCCAAAATTCTGAAGTTCTTAGTTTAGTTGTCAGTGTCAGTGGCTCAGTAGGTAGCACACTGCCTCTGAGGCGGGAGATCAGAGGGCTTTGGGTTCAGTTCCCACATCTGGCACTTGGGTATTATCCCAGTATTGACACTGTAATGCAGCATGAGAGGGTGCTGCATTTCTGAGGTGCCGCCTTCGGATGAGACGTTAAACCGAGGTCCCATCTGCCTGGATTGGTGGTAGTTCAGGTGGATGTTAAAGATCCCATGGCACTTATCGAAAAGAGTAGGGAATTTTTATTAAAGTTGGTAAGAAACATAGAAACATAGAAGTTGACGGCAGATAAGGACCGCAAGGCCCATCCAGTCTGCCCATTTCTTTTCTACTTATAAATGTGCCATCGGCCTTTGCTCTGTCAGTGACCTATCTATTCATAGTCATTTGTATTGCTCCCTTATGCCTATCCCATGCCTGTTTGAAGCCCTGCACTGTATTCATAGCCACCACTTCTTGTGGTAAGCCATTCCATGCATCTACCACCTCTTCTGTGAAAAAGAATTTCCTCACATTCCCCTTAATCGACTCCCTCTAATCTCATGCTGTGTCCTCTTGTCCTGCTATTTTTCTTATATTTAAACATGTTAGACTTTTCACCTTGTTTATGCCCTTAAGGTGTTTAAATGTCTCGATCATATCACCTCTCTCCTCCTTTGCTCAAGGGTATACATATTGAGCTCTGTTAATCTGTCCTCATATGTCTTCTGATGCAGTCCCTGCACCATTTTGGTTGCCCTCTCTGGACTGCCTCAATTTGGTTAATGTCCTTGTGAAGGTGTGGCCTCCAATACTGCACGCAGTACTCCAGATGGGGCCTAACTAATGTCTTGTACAGAGGGATTATTACCTCCTCTTACAACTTGTGATACCCTACTAATACACCCTAACACCCCCTAGCCTTACCTACTGCTTTAGAGGTCTGCTTGGATGATTTTAGGTCATCAGTGATGATGATGCCCAAGTCTCTTTCTTCCTTTGTGACTGCTAGCAACTCTCCTCCCAGCCTATAAGTGGCTTCAGGGTTTCTCTTCCCTATGTGCATGATTTTGCACTTCTTTGCATTAAATCCCAGTTGCCACTCTTCTGACCATTCTGCTAGTTTATCCAGATCTCTTCTCATTCTGCCCACCCCATCTGGATCATCTACTCTGTTACAGATCTTGGTGTCATCTGCAAACAGACAAGCCTTACCTCTAGTCCATCTGCGGGGTCACTAATGAAGATGTTGAATAGGACTGGCCCCAGGACTGATCCCTGAGGTACCCCACTTGTGACTTGCATCTCTTCTGACTGTATACCATTTACCACAACTCTCTGTTTTCTGCCAGTCAACCAGTTTGCCACCCAGTTGACCAACTTCGACCCACCCGAGCCTACCTAGCTTATTTATCAATCTTCTATGTGGAACAGTGTCAAAAGCTTTGCTGAAGTCAAGGTAGGTGACATCAACTGCTCCCCTTGGTCCACCACTCTGGTTACCCAGTCAAAGAAATCTATGAGATTAGTTTGACAGGACCTTCCTTTGTAAACCCATGCTGTCTTGGATCCTGTGCCCTATGGATTCCAGGTGTTGCACTATCCTTTCCTTAAGGAGTGCCTCCATAATCTTGCCCACTACTGAGGTAAGACTGACCGTCTGTAGTTCCCCGCCTCCTCCCTGCTACCACTCTTGTGGAGTGGGATCACATGAGCCCTTCTCCAGTCTTCTGGGACCTATCCTGTGCTCAGAGACTCACTAAACAATTCTGCTAATGGCTCTGCTAGTTCCTCCTTTAGCTCCTTAAGTACCCTGGGATGTATGCCATCAGGTCCCATTGCCTTATCCACCATGAGCTTAGCAGCTCTTGTAGGACCCTTTCTTTTGTGAAGGGAGTAGTGCTCACCTCCCTCCCCTGTGTCCATGATGCTGAGCTGTGGGCCCTGCCTACCTTCTCTTCAGTAAATACTGAGCAAAAGTATCTATTTAGGATAGATGCTTTTACAGGGTCCTCCTCCTCACATGCTCCCTTTTCTCCATTAAGCTTAGCAATACCCCTCTGGACTTTCTCCTTTCACTAATGTATCTATAGAAAGTCTTGTCACCTTCTTTTACTGTTCGTGCTAGTGTTTCCTCAGTTTGGGACTTTGCCTGCCTTACTGCCTTACCTGCTTCCCTTAGGGCAGTTTGGTATGCCTCCTATCTTCATCCCACTGTGTTCCCTTATATTTTCTGAAGGCAGCCTTTTGGCTCTGACCTTTTCTGCTACTGTATTTGAGAACCAAAGTGGTTTCCTTCTTCTTTGCACTTCCTTTTCTGCTCTAACACAATGGGATGTTGCTTCAAGTATTGTATCCTTAATGCTTGCCCACTTTGCCTGTACCTCCTCACCTGTGTTTCTTTTGCCAGGGCTAGCTTAACTCTGTTGGCCATCTTATCAAAGTCAGCTCCTCTGAAGTCCCATATTTTTGCCTTGGAATGGGATGATTTAGATGTAGTAGCCAATTGAACCAGCCATGTGATGGTCACTGGCCCCTAGGTGACCTTCTACCTGGAGATCTGTGATCCCTTCTTTGTTAGTCAGTACTAGATCTAGGATAGCCCTGTCTCTTGTGGGTTGCTGTACCAGTTGTTTGAGGCCCTCCCTGCAGGGAATCCACTATGAGTCTAGTTCTGGCAGATGTTCCCGCTGGTATTGACCAATCTGTATCTGGCATGTTGAAGTCTCCATTATCAGAACCTCCTTTAGCTGTCATGTTTTGTATATCTTCTAACAGTAATGTGTCTATGTCCTCCCTTTGGTCTGGGGGCCTGTAGACAACCCCAGTTCTTATGGCTGTCCCATTTCCTGTTTCCAGGGTGACCACAGTTCTTCTGGCTCCTTATGTATTCTGAATTTCTGTAGCTTTGATATTTTCATTAACATACAGGCCACCCCTCCCCTTTTTGCACCTCGTCTCTTCTGAACAATACATAGCCAGGTACTGAAGTCTCCCAAGTGTGGTTACTGGTAAACCACGTCTCACTAATTGCTACTATGTCCAGTTTAGCCTCTGACATTATTGCCTGCAGGTCTGGGATCTTATTCCCAGGCTGTGAGCATTTAATGTACATGATTTTCCATTGGCCAGATTTTGGTGTGTTAGTTGTTGGGTGAAGTTTGGCATTACCCTGTGCATCGTATGGGGAGACAAACCTTTTTCTTACCTGGTGATGCAAATGAGCAGCAAACACGCTGAATTCCTGTTTGACCACTAGCTGAGGGAGGGGTGTTCTTCCCATTCGACGATGGGGTGCTGCACCCTCTCCCCATTTGCTAGTTTAAATATTCTGCAAAGACGTCAAACTTCTGCCCCAATGCACTGACTCCTCTTTAGTCAGATGCAGTCCATCAAATTTAAAGAACTTTCTCCCAGAACTGTTGCCAGTTCCTACAAATCTGTGTCCTTTTTCCTGGCACCAGTCCTTGAGCCACGTGTTTAGCTCCCCTATCTCCCCTTCTCTGACCTTCCGTCCATCTGCTCCTTCTCCCAGACTGGCAGGATCTCAGAGAAGGAGATGCCGACGAAATAGATGATAGTTTGTCACCAGCCTAGTCAGGTGTTCCTTGGTCTCCACAACTGACCGGCTGGCGAGATCATTAGTCCCTATGTGTACTAGGACATCAATGTTTTCTCCTGCTTTGTGAACAATTTTAGCAATGTGGTCAGTGTCTTTCCATGCTGATGTACCTGGGAGACATCTGACCATCACCCCTGGCTGGAGATGGGTATCAACTCCCGAATCATGGAGTCTCCTATGATCAGAAGTTTTTGGATTTCCTTTGTGCTTGTTTAGTTTGGTTCCTGATTTGGGTGAGTATTGTTGTGCTAGCTCCTGTGCTTGCAGTGTCCTGCTCTGCAGTGTCTTCTGCCTCTTTATTTGATTTCAGAGATAGGAGGCAGATACCTGTTTGTAGTGTTTATATGGTTTTGGAGGTAATGTGTTGGAGAGCAGAGAGTGATGGGGCACCTGATTTGCTCCTCCCAACCACCTGCCAACCTCCTGGACCAACTACCCTCTGCAGTCGAGGTTTTCTGTTGGATGCTGGGGAAATGGCGGTGGTTCTTATAATGTATTTCCTCTTCAATATGAAATTTGAGGCGTGCAATCTCTGCCCATGCTGCCGGAGCTGAGACCTAAAGATCTCAAAGGCCCAGCATGTAGGACAGTGTCCTAAATCCTGTAAGACTGTCCTTCTGAAAATTGTTCACAGTACCTGATTAATGAAATCCATTCCAAATAAGTTGCTGGGTTTGTAACCTAGTCAGAGTAATTAGAAGGAAAAATGCAAGTAATGGTTTAATTGTGCTTTGTTTAACTTGTTATAACAAGTTAAATTACTAGTGCCCTGTAAATGAGATCACCTTGTGAGGCCCCACTGATCCGCCCTTCCTGCTCTGCCACAGGAAATGTCACAACTGTGGTACCCTATAAAAGGAGTGTAGTGGGGTGGTTGGGGATGGGGTGGGTGGCTGGGCCCTTCCCTGCCTAAAAAGAAGAACCACGACGAAAGAACAAGGAGGTAAGAGCAGAAACAATCAGTCAACAACAAATGCAGTAACCCTGAAAGCTTATCCTAATGTTAGATAAAACTGTAAAACCTGTAAAGCACCACCTGTAATAATTTCAGAGAAGATATACCCGTAAGAAACACTTTGCTCCAGAGAAAAATAAGCAGTAACAGAAGATATACCTTGCAAAGACAATTTGAATCAGAAGATTACAGCAGTAATCTGTTAGCACACACCTGTAGGCACACCTTGCAATAATGCAGAAGAAGGTATACCAGCAACAACAATTTGAATCAGAGAAAAAATAAAGCAATGAAATGTTAGCAACAAACAGTAGCAATCCCTGTGAATAAAAATAAAAACACCACCACACAGTAAATCTGCTTAGCCAAACTAAGTCTTAATCCTTCTCCCTTGCTCTGGTAAGTTTCTCTACTCTGCCTTTCAAGCAGTCTTAGAAGGAAAGATCTCAGGTGAAGCTAGGTGCCTTGGCAGGAACATACAGTCAAAAATGTACAAAACCTAAAGCAATTTATACAAATCAATATACAGATACCAAATGTCAAAATAAAACCAATCAGTGTTAAGTCACACAATAATTTTAACTAAACCATATGTTTAAACACAATTATATAATTTATAGATATATTTGTATAACACAAATCCTAAATTATTTATTCTATATCATGCTTAAATATAATAGGCATATATATTTACTATACATACTCATTTTACTTATATCTATTATAACCAATCAATAGAGGCCCATCTTCCTTGAAAGGTTGTTGACTGGATTGAATTATAATCTTGCAACCTGATGTCTTTAATTGCTGTTTCTATCATAAAAACAACTCATCAGAAGTAAAATGTGAGTTGCTGAATAGTCAATCTGCACTGGACAAACCATATGTAAAATTTAAAACAAACAAGAAATAACCATAGTGTTACTCTATCATGTTTCGTCACAACAGCAAAATACCAAGGCATAATATTTCTAAAGTCATAAAACCAATCGGAGATGTAGGCAGCGACGTTGAATAGATTGCCAAAATCCTTGAATAAAAGGGCACTCTAGGAATAAATGCTGCATTGTCTCAATTACATCTGGACATGTTCCTCTGGGACAATATCTCTCTGACACCTGTCTATGCTTTAGATTTCCTCTTACATTTAGGGACCATGCAAGGCCAGCCAAGTTACATCCCACATAAAAGTAGGAATACGAGAAATCAGCATTTCAACTATCAGTAATCTATCTGGCAAAGAACAAGAATCAAATCCTGCTGTCTCTTGAAAATATTTTAAAATCAGAGATTCATACAAGTTTTTCCGAGTATAAGAAAGGAGATGCTCTTTGGAAATACCCCATAGCTTTATTTTAGCAAAGCAAGCTCATTGGATCAGGTAATAAGAAATCGAAATTTGTCGAGGAAGGTTATCATACATGGGCCAAATAGAAAATAGGTCCCAAGGGATCTAAGACCCAAGGGGACCTATTAATTTTGAGCTACCAAGGGAATAAATTGGCATATAAATATATGGTGAAAAAAATACCACAGGTTGTATCATCTTCAACCCTCCATTTCTTTTTTCTCTCAATAGTAAGCCTCTTTTAATTGGATTTAAACGGTTTCCCAGATACATGAAAAAAACAACTATATATTCTGGTTTCTAAAGTTGATGGTAAGCTATATACAGTACTTAAATATAAAAAATGGGTAACAAAAAGGTTTTTATCATGTAGATTTGCTTTAATTTAGCTAACGCAAGTATTCCAAAGATTAACCTTATTTTGTGCTTCATTCAATTTAGTATCCAGTTCTGATAAGCCAAATCTCCAGAACCAAATAAGATCCTAAAATAGGCTGTCCTTTTAATACTATTACCCCAATTATTATATCATCTGTGACATCTTCAGCATTAAGAGGAAGGCAACAAGATTTCTGGTAATTTATTTGAGTCTAGTATGAGTCGTGAAAATTAGTTAAAATTATTCCCAGATTATGTGCTGATGGGATATTTCCTATTATAAAACAAATGTCATCTGCATATGCAATGCTCTTTATTTCAGGGTCTTCACAGGAAAAGGATACACCCTGTATACCTCTGGTTTATCCACCATTCTAAGTAGCGGATCAATAGTAAATAAATATAGTAGAGCACTCAGAGGGCAACCTGCCGTACTCTTTAAAACAGTACACCTATGACCTATCCACCCATTACGCAAAGGCTTTAGCAGAGGCAGACTTATAACATGTTTTAATCCAATTAACAAACATTTCAGGAATGTCATATGTAGCCAAACAACTCCATAAATACTCATGATTAACATTATAAGTATTAGCTTGATCCAGACTAAAATAAAACCTGTAAGCTCACCAGTATTACCTCTATGAAATATTTCTCTAAGTAATATTAAACCATCAGAAATCTTTCTTCCTGGTATTGAACATGCCTGAGAACTGTGTAATAGAAAATCAGCCATTGGTATAAGTCTATTATGTAACAGTTTTGTAAATATTTTAAAATCTGTATTAAGCAGGGTAATTGGCCTCCAATTTGATAACTTAGTTCTATCTCCTTTTTGTACATAAATACCACTAAACCATCCGACATACTATTTGGTAATAATCCTGTAATCAGAATTTCCTTAAGACCTCTACAAATTCTTGTAATAATATTGTAAAAATTATTTTATATATCTCATATGGCAAACCATCACTCCCTGGGGCAGTACCTGCCTTTGTTAATGAAAAACTAGCTGATACTTCAAAGATGTTATATTAGCAAGCAACTTGTCTCTGCTATGTTCATCAGCATAGGTGGAATCACTTGAGCTAACCATAAGGAATGTGGGGAACCAGAAACAGTAGCATATCCAAATAATTGCTGTATATGATTATCTAAAGCATTCATAATATCTTTCCTGGTCGTACATTTTTTACCTGTAGAGTCACAAACCTCTGCCATATATTTTGATGTCTTTGTTCAGCACAAAACTGATAGGGGTCCATAAAGGCTTTACCTCCTTAGGAACCAAATCTTCTTTCTACATCTAAGGATTTATATCTACTGTATTGTGTTGAATTTAATAATTTTCTAATTCTATCTAATTGATAAGGCTGTATAATCCTTGTGCAGCTATAAATGTAAGTCTAAAAACTGTTGTTGAGTTTTATATGTATCTTTATTAAATTTCCCATTAATCTTGCCAATTATTTGAAATACTGTCTTATATCTATTTTTGTATCTTCCCACCAATCTCTATACGAATCATAGAGGCTAACCACTGATTTCCTTGCCTGTAGTACTGCCAAAATTCCTTCTTCAACAGTTGGTAACTTAAGTAATTCCAGGTTAAGACGCCAATATCCTGGTCCTCTATGCATTATTTCATAACTACCTATCGTAATCTCAAGTATCACATGATCAGAAGGTGCAACTGGTATAGTTTGAGCTTTTGTATTGTTAAAGTATCTGAAATAAACCAGAAATCTATCCTTGTTGCTTTAGTACCTTGAAAAAATGTTTTTGTGGTTTACCCAATACATCAAAAACATCAACCAATCCTGACTGTGTCAATAAATCATTAAGACATTAGTATCACAAAATAACTTTGTGGATCGTATACCTCTATCCGTATGATAACGGCTACAATTAAAATCTCCACCTAAAAGCACAAATCTAGAAGTGAACAAATAGGGCAATAAAGTCTTAAATAATGCTATTCTCACAGATTTAGCTTGCGGAGCGTAAACATTAATAAATCTACAGTGTAAATGTTAAGTATCATATCTAACAATAATATGCGACCTGGCAAAATATCTATACGTTGAACTAGGTGCTGTAGGATTATTAACTGCTATACCTACCCCTGTGCATAGCTCTTCACCAACAGACCAATAAACAGTACCCCATTTCCACCTTTCAGTGGCCTGTTCTACCTCAAACCTGGTATGTAATCGAGTATCTTGAAAATAAACTACATCATCCTTGCCTCCATCAAATAGTGAATATATCAACATTTGCTTCCTATTTGATTGAATACTATTAACATTTAAGGATGCCAAATGTATACTCAAAAACATAGACAAAAGAGGAAGGGAAAAGAAGGTGTTGTCATTACTCATATCAATGTTCCTTTTATTTTTATTATTTCTTTTTGTAGATTTTCTTGTCCCAGGTTGACCCTTTTTTATTTTTCACTGTATCCATATCAGGAGCAGATGGTTCTGGATCAGAAGATCCTTCAGGTTGTGAAGAATGTACTGAGGTGGAATCTGACTCAATACCTATATCTTCCTGTAATACCGAAAATGCATTCTGGAGGGGTATCAAACCTTGTTCAGATATAGGTATTTTAGAGGTCCTGGATCTTAAACTGTGACGTCTAGCAGTAATGAGGTTAAAAGATTCTTCAGGTGGAAGGGGAGGCATAGTATTAGGAATAACCTGGCCCACAACAGAATCTGTAAGAATCACCGCTTTAGTAGATATTAAGTTCTCCTCTTCCTGGGAGGGAGTAGTTGATACAATTTCTGAAATGTCCGCCCATTCCATACTAGGTATGGTTTCAGGCCTACTTGGGGGGGGGGGGAGGTACAGGTTTTGCCTCTGGACCGCATGTACTGCTGTATTTAGGTAAAAATCCTGTATCGCAAAAATCTCCATTTGTTTTATTTTGGGCCACCCAAGGACAGTCAGTAAATACATAGGGTTCTTCACAAAGTGAGCATTTAGCTGGATGATGACAATCTGACATCGTATGCCCCAATTCTCCACACTGGACACATTTGATGACTTCACAATTCCTGCTAAGGTGTCTACCAGAACCACATTTATAACAGTGATGGGGCTGTCCTGGATAAAAGATAAATCTTTATCCCTTCCCAAATAAAAGCAACTGGGAAGATGTTGTAAACCTTCTTGGTTTGGTTTAAATTAACTTTAAATCTCCAACCACCATTCCAAAATCCTTCTGTATCAAGAATGGGCTCTGGGTTTCCTTTCAGGGTACACTTTTTCTCCAACCAATAGGAGATATCCTCCACATTAACGCCTTCATTACGGAACAATACAGTAATAACCTTGAATGTCTGTTTGGTTAATGGTATGGCCTGAAAATAGACCCAAGCAGGATTAGTCTTTAATAATGCGTATTTCATCCAAAATCTGTTTAATATATCTGGTGTATGAAAACTAATGTCATATGATATTGTCCCTGGTGTATGAATCAATGACATACACCTCACTGGGCGTAAAACCCAGCATTTGTTTAAGTAAGACTTTCCCTACATAGAATCTTTCAGGCATGGTATCAGTGGGTCCTAAAACCTCAGCCTTACAGCATTTCGTCTTTTAGCCAAGGAAACAGGTTTATGAAAAAGGCTAGCATAGGAGGTAGTTGGGGTTGTAAGACGTGGTAGGGTATTTTGATCAACATCAGGCCCTATATCATTAGTAGCTTTATTTTGGTTGGCATTTTCCTCCAAATCCCCACTTTGGCATTGTTGAGGTGATTTTGATCCTAGTTTAGGACTAACTGGCTGGTTGTGGTTAACCACAGCACCCGTATCCATTAAAGGCCTGTTTATGTCGGATAATTCTACATTCTGTATTATAGAACCAGGGCCTAAACTACCCTCAGACCTAGCTGCAGAAACACTAGTCTCAGAATTGGGCCCATCTAAAACTGCAAGAGGTGATCCATACCTGGAATTGGTATGGCAGGGTCCGTGATCCACTGACCGAATCTAACAGCAACCACCCCACCCTTTTCAAGATGATATCTGGGGACCATGTGGGGAAGATTCTACTTCTATATCCCCAGAAATCTTGGTGAACAAGCTTTTTCCCCTCAGGGCTGTTTGCACCTTTATGTATTTTCAAGTCGGTACCTGTATGACCTGAGGGTGAATCTACCTCGGGTCTCTTTCATTTCAATTTCTTCTTCAGCAGCAAGCTGAGCAATTTGATAATCCATAGCAGCCTTCTCCCAAAGGCGTTGTTTCTCTTGTAATATAGTGAGAGCTTGTTGATCTTCCGAAGCATCATCAGCTGTCTCGGCATTTAGAAGTCGCACTTCCGGTTTGGATTTTAAAGCCGACATGCTCTGTAATTAAAGCTAGACATACTCCTCAGATGTGCTGGACTTGCGTGCATTTTTTCACCTTCCAGCTGAAAACTGTGTTTTGAGGGGTTAGATACATTTTGCTGGCCACCACTCGGGTGCATTCCAGCTGTATCATTCTCTCTGCTCTGGGTAAAGCCTATGAGCTCTCTTGCATCTGAGCTCCTCCACTGTCGGCCATCCTGAGACTGTTCCTCTCTCCAACAGTCTCACAGCACCACCATTGTCCACAAGAGATATTGAAACAGAAAGGGACTCCTTGTCTTCTGTCTGTGTCTCTCCTGTATGCAGTTCTTCTCCACCAGGATCCATGGGAGCGCCATCTTGGTCCCACAGGAAAATGGGTCCCCTGCTCACAGGAAGCAAGAGTAGGGGAACTTCCTGGTGTCCTGGCCAAATTTCCTCATTCACTAAAATACCACCAACAGCTTAATCTGGTTCAAGGTCAGTTGGCATTCATCTGTATCCCCTCCCGGTCGTGCCTGAAAATAGGCAGGATTTGTCTGATGCACTTACCCGGTCAACAAAAGCTAAATAAATAAGTTAATATAGTCTGTTCCTACACATGAGGTTTCTCACATTTTCTACAAAGTAAAACATTTTGATTTTAAATTCACGTTCAATTAAAAAGACGTTTTCAGTAGGATTTACTGTATGTTTATTTATTTATTTATTTGTAATTTTTTAACAAGAAAGGCACACTAAGCTGTACTGTTGTATGACAGTTCTGGCATTTCTTTTGGTTGTAAGAGTGCCTCATCCTGTCCATGGTATGCCAGAACTTCTCAGCTTTGCTTCAAAGTTCTTCCATCCAAAGAACTTGAGAAGGCACCTTTAACCATAAGACATGCCAGAACTAACCGTATAAACATATACATAACCACAGATGGGGAGGAGTACAGAATGATGCTGGTTGCAGGTTCTCGTAAAACAGTTGCCAAGGTAAGTAACTATGTTCTCTCTCAAGGGTTACTGTGGCAGCCATTTCTGTTGAAAGCAGCACCAGGTTGCACTCCCACCATCTATTATTATCATAATATAATATAGAGAGAATATATTTTTGAGGAAATAATGGAACAAAAGACACAGGCCGCATGTCTGTGGTTCAGGTTTAAATTCTTTATTGCTGCAAATGAAGACACAAATGGCACTAAAAGGTCTCTTGCTCTTTTAAAGGTGCTAGTTTAGCAAATACCTAAAATACGGTCAAGTCTTCTAGTCATATGTTTTCACTCTTCCAGTAGGTATTGTTTTTAAGGAATTGCTTCATTTCTCTTTTAATAAATGTACTATTCATTCCACCAACATTGTCCAGTTATGTTAGTTCAGCAGTATGGAACAGTGCAATTGACATCATATGATGTCCAGGAAATGGAGACAGTCCACCATAAACTGTTATGAGGTAAACATAAGACAGGCTCAGTGACAGCAAATGTGCTGAAAATATCTTTAACAAAAAAAATAAGTCAAAGCCTTTCAGAAGAGTAAGTACCCTTTATATAATGAAATGGAGAGTCAACCCTTACTGATAAATTATTTATTTTAGCCAGAAGAATTATAAATGAGAAATCATTTATTTCAGTGTTAGGTGGGTCAAAGCATTTATTTCCACCTGGTTGGTCACAAAGTTGTTCTTAGAAAATGGGCTTGAAAATACAGTATGCAGATTGGCGAGCACCCCATCTAGGAATACTTTTTTTTAACAGTGCCGGGAAATGCAAGTGCCAGCTGGCAGTGCCCACTTACCTGATGATATCCTTGTACCCATGTCCTAATCTTAAATGAACTGAATGCCAATTTTTCACTTACTTACCAAGTGACAGCCACCCCATGATGCTTGATTCTCTAAACCAAGCTCTTCTGCAGCTTTAAAAGTACAAATGATGTTTGAAAAGCATCATGGAAGAGAAAGTAAAGGTAAACCTTACTGGTAGCAGAGCTACTGCACAAAAATCTTTCAATCTGCATGCTGTCACATTACAGACTAACTGCGATCCCGACTGCGTGGCAATGAAAGTCAAGTAAAGTTGTTCTTGTCCAACTGCGATCTGAACCATACTGCAGAGAATGACTGTGAAATACATTCCTATTCCACATAAAAGGAGCACCGTTAAGTATGGGAGTAGGACAATAACGGTCAACCAAGCAAAGGATAGAGGGGTGAAGGTGGAGAGGGTTAAACAGCCCAACAAGAGTAAAGTCTCTGGAGGAAGCAACTCTAAAAACTGCAATTCCTTCTACTGGAAAACATACCACTGGAGGGACTACTTTTTCCAAAAAAAAAAACAACCTTTAGAATAATTTCTATTCTTCTTTTGTATTTTTTTATTTCTACATTTTTGTATTTTTTTATTTTTTAATTCTTACATAAAATGCTACATGCAGCCAATTTTGTAAGCACAATGATACCCTCCAGGATGAGCAGTATAGACTATACCAAACCTCCCAGGGACTATAAGGTTCTCCACCTGTGATGTTGGGCCTCACTATGCCCCCTGGGCAGTCCAGTATAGCCCAGTACTACCCACCCTGTTGAGTATTATTGCTTATAAAAATGGCAAGAGAAAATCCTGAAATCTGATTGGTTGTTGTTCTTGTAGCAATTATGTTCCACGCATGGAAAATAAAAGTGCTGCCAAATGTGCACTGATCACCACTAGAATCATTATGCTAATAGAATGTTAAGAATTCAACTGGCAGCCATTGTTTTGCCCTGTAACTATAAGAATCACATTTACTTGCACTTGGCCCTGAAAATAAAACTACCTTAAATAATACAAAATAAAACAGATTAATTAAATGCTGTTTCTTTGATCATCATATTCTCCTTACACATAAACAAATTAGAAATATTAAGTATTGTTTATAGTTTTATTACAACAGTTTCTTTGCTGACAATGAAAAATCCCCTTCTATCTTTACCTGCTCATCTGGAAATCTCTTCTACTTGCCCGACAGTGAGATAGTTGAGTCTGTGGATATAACAGGGGCCTGTGTTGTGTGTGTGTGTGTGTGTGTGTGTGTGCGTGTGTATAGTATGTTAGGAGAGTAACATTCTAGCAGTGGAACTGAGCAGAATTTTGAATCCATGTATTCCATGATAAACATTCCATGACAAACATTCCATATCTTGAATGTGGGAAAACAGAAAAAAAAACAGTAAGACTGAGCGTATGCAACAATACAATGACATCATCAATGACATCATTTGTAGTGGGCGGAAGGACTCTTTGATGCACACAAGTAAATCTATTGTTTCTACATCTAAACATTCTTTTCCCAACTGTAAAAGTTCTTTAAAAGGATCCTATTTTAAAAGTGCAGTAAGGCAATCTAGGATGTCGCGTGGAACACATTTTATGTGCAGCCGGTGGCTAAAGTCACGCGCCTTCAGCCTCATACCTTATTACACCCGTGGCCATGTGGTAAAATGTGTTCCACACACACCCCATCATGCCTTATTGCTTACATACTTAACCAGTGGGAGACCAGCTTGCATAATGTCTGATGACATCACAATGGCCTCTGTTGCACTCAGAACAAAGCAGTGAAATCAAACAGAAACAGTTAGAGCTTCATTAAAATAAGTAATCAGAAAGCTCTGCAGTTTACTAATAAATTGCATAAACTGGGGCATGCAATGGTCTTGCATAGACTATGACATTTATCGTCACTTGTGAGGGGAAGGATTTCGTAACTTATTTGTGACTCAGCCATTTATCAGTTATAGTTCTGCCACCTCTCTCAGGAAAATAAATGGCACATTCTGTGTCAGGCCATTGTGTATTCTGTTAGAGGAAAAATAAACAAGTAGTAGAATACATCGCCTGGCAATATCTTCAGATGTCACCACAATTTAGGGACTGGATTCTGAATATGACTGATCAGTGTTCTTCAGTGCTGCACCAGTCAAATTAGGGCAGTCACCTTATTAGAATAAAGGTTCATTTTCTACTTTGTCTGAGCAGCTGTCTGTAAATATGGTACAGTGCTTGCAGAGAGGGTATATGTATGTGAAACAGGATTGTTATATTGCCTACCAAGACAGGGACCTGTAAACCATAACTTATGTGCTGATGATCAAGCAGTCACTAGAACTTGACGTATTTAGTCAACCTTTGAGACAAAGGTTAACCATTCAGTCTCATTCTGTATCAGCGAAGTCATTCTGGGATTGACAGAAAATAACACAAATACAGTATTCTTACACTCCCAGCCACTCACACTTGCTGAGCAAGCCATAAGACATAAATATTCTTGACTCCATGATAACATGCGGATGTGAGAAGAGAGCAAAGTCATGTATAAACCAGTTCTGAAATCTATGCAAACAAACAAACAAACTGCACCAGGACCTGGTGCTCACATAAAAGAGCTATGCAGTCTATACAAGTGTAAAAATGAAGCACTCACCACTGACTTTGAAAACATATCACCGCACTGCATTGTGTGCAACAACTTTATTAGTAGTCTGTGTCTGAAAAACATTAATACCAGGCTCTTCCAGAGACAACTACCTGATGCCTAGAGGCTGTTTTTTCAGACATGGACTACTAATAAAGTATTTTGCACACAATACAGTGTGGTGGATATACTGCTAGTGGTGAGTGCTCTTTTTATACTTTTACAGTTCTGAAATCCAGTATTTATCAATCATGTTTTTTCAATAAAGACATTTCTAGTGAATTGCAAAAGACAGTAATATCTCTAAATTTGTACTGTTATCATGTCGTAACAGCGCATCAAAATGGCGCCAAATAAAAGAGCGACTACAAACGCTGAACGCTAAAAGTAACGATGCACACCACATCAGCTACACAGTCGGGCGCACGACACCTTACATACTGTGCAAGGGGGTGATGTGAACTTACATTCTATGTGGGGCACTTCTATTATAATCAACTTTGGGGCTGATAATGGGGAGAGGGGAAACTCGGAGGGGGCTAATTCATGGGGGACAGCAGGAGCAGGGGAGAACGTTGGGGACAACCTGCAGACAGGGGAACACTGTTGGGAGGGCGGGGAATGGGACTTCAAAACCCATGAAAATTATTTAAATTACCAACAAAACAATAACAAAAAGAATAACCCAACAGCCAGTCCCACCAGGCACAGAAGTGGTGACTCTAACCACTACACCAAACAGACAGCTCAGGACTGGCCCAATGAACATACCCTCTATATTGCATACTACTACTCCCTACAGACACAATATCACTGTATTTATGATGTGCTATTAGGTGCACATAGCCCATTTACACTCACCATTTTGACTTCACCAAATTGATTCAGCTTAAATTGCTTTGCCCATATCACAAGATACCCTAGTAAACAGATCGGATGTGGTGAGAATATTCCTTCGTAAAAATCAAGAGAAAAAAAGAGTGTTTTTACACTAGTGAACAGTGTTGATCCTATATCATAAAATGACATGACTGCACTCACATGAAAAATATAAAGGGAAAGTTAGCTAAAGGGCTTTCAAAAAGACTGAAAAATGTTTTGCGAAACAAATGGCATTAATATTACCTTGTCTTACTCTGTAGTAAGTAATGGCTCAAACTGATCAAGAAATTCATAAAAGCCATTATTACAAGCTGGTCCAATGGCAGTGCATTGCTCTGCGATGCTGGCACCCTGGGTTCAGGAGCAAACTCAGGTTACCATATTGGGAGGCAGGCCAGGATGCAGGCAGCTTCCAGGAGGCAGTGAGCATTGGCTGTTTGGGGGTTGATAGTACTGCTGGGGAGCAGTCTGTTTTGGCTGTTGGGGGTTGACAGTGGGTCTATTGTCCCAGTGGCCCCTGCAAGTGAGCCAGAAGCTTGGTCCTTCCACAGGGGCACACTGTGCATGCACGGGCTAACCATGGCACTACTCCTGTCATGGCAAAGAAGTTGGAAGTGGAGAAAACCAGGGAAGAAAATATCTGGCTGCCATCTATATGACAGCTTCAGCCTGAGCAGGGTATAGCCATGTCCACAGGGCATATTCCTGAATGATGACAGTGAAGGCTGTGTATGGAAAATAAACCCTTTATTACATTTCTGATAGGCTAAATCACAAAAACTTACACAAAAGCATGTTGGGAGTGAACCAGCACATCCTTACAGCACCAATTGCAGATAAGCTGAAATGAATCAGGCTAAATGTATCTTCCCAAGAGCTAAAACAAAAGAAAAAGTTATGTTAACAATATACATTTAACGTATTAAAATGATACAGGTTATAGAGGCTATTGTAAGTAAGAAAATTCATAGGTGATTGGTTCAACTGTGCAAAGGGCTGAGGCATTGAAAGTACCTTACCTCACACTACACTAGTGACCTGAGATTGAGTATAAGCTCAAGCCATTGGGGGCGGTGGGGATGCTGGTAGAGGAACGAGAATCTGTCAGGCAGCTCTCCCTCCCGGACTGGGGTGGTGTGTCTTCCCAGCTCTTGGCTGCCACCTGGTGGAGGTCTGGTGGTAGCGCCAACACTCAGGGGAAGACATAGGTTAGGAAGGGTGGAAGGAGCTGTGGTTCCAGAATGCATGCACGCTTCCACATGCATGTGTTCTCCATGCCACTGCAGCTCTGGGCTGTGGAACTAAAAAGCCTGGTGGAAAATAAGAGACTAGGGCTTAGTGAAGCCTCACCTGTGGTACCATGACTCACCCGGTTACTCCAACTGGGCGGGGAGGGGACTCTGGTTGAGATGCAGACCCCAGGGAAACCTACCCCTGATGAGGGAAGAGACACAGGACAGTCAACAGTACCCAGGGATGAGGCTGAGTAACCACTTGGTCAGCCCTGGAGAGATGAAAACATTTATGGAAAAAGAAAGAAAAACATAAGTAGGGGAGAAATAATTATATCAGAATTTACGGATCACTAGGATGATCAGGCATAACATGGACTGTAAGAATAAAGATAATGGTATCCATCCAAAAGAATGTGCTTTGTTAATAATTGTGTAATTCTAGCCAAAGGGCTGATGTGTTTACTAACACAATTTTATTTTAGCCTGCTTTGCATTTGGTCTCTTTTATCCTGTATGAGTGTGTGTATGTTTCATGTAATTTGTAATGACTAATGCTGTCAAACAATAAACTGAAATTGAACTTCCTGAGAGCTACATTACTGTTGGTTAATGCAAACATTACAACTCACAGCCAGCTTCCACAGATTATAGCTTTATTCTTTTGGGATGTTTGCACCAGGACAGTAATATAAAGATTTATCAGAGAGGAATACGTTGGAGTTTGTAAACGAAGCTGATATCAAATGACCTAGCATTCTTGTGAGAGTCCCCATTAGCGTAAACTTGTGAAAGAGGTAGGACATATTATTAAACAACAAATGTGTGATATCTGCATGCAAGTAGATATGGCCAGGTTACAGTCAAACCTTTCAATCCATTTTACAGCTAGACATAAACTAACATTTGACATGGAAGCATATGAAATAGTTTAATTAATCCTCAGCTGAAGAAACATATTGCTAAATTTCACTTCCAGATATTTAACAGCCAGGTTTTAGAAGCAAGGTGTGATAGAATGGGACAGATTAATGGCAAATGCCTCTGTGACATGAATCAGAGAATCAAAACACTTTGTTTTATATTGCAAGTAATATAAACTGGACAAAAATCTTGGCTTAGCACCAGACAGTGAAAATTATTTCTTCTGGGAGATGCAATTATAAATGATTTGTATAATCGGTTGTATATCCACACCGACTGCATGCTGGCACTTTTCCTGGAAAGCTGTAATAAGAAACATATTACTATTCTTAGCTGCCTTGTCATGCACTCTGGCCACCCTGTTCCATCATGACTGACCCAAGGGCAACATTTTGAAAATGATGGATTGGCCTGCAACTTTGTAACTATATTTACAACCAGTTTCTTTTGTCACAGCAGCATAGGTATCAGTTCAGCATTTTTTGCTAAACCCACATACCTAGAATCTAATATACTGTATGTGCATATCACGCCTCTGTGTGACATTCCATTGGCCCTTGAGTGGAGAAGTAATCAGCTGTTGGTGTAGAGTTCAGCATGCCAAAACCACACATTATTTCCGATGGACGCCAGAGCCCCCAGTAATGGCGGGACCTGATGTGAACCAGACATCCTTTACCATGCTTCTCTGCAGACCAAGGCTTGTCTTTGCCCATGCAAAACCAGTGTTGGCCTGAGACTTCCATCTTAACTGAATAGGCCTTCCAAGCAGGCCACCAACCAGGTTTTTTCAGTTTGGCTGATGAGCCCATGCTCATGGCCACCTCCATTCCCATTGGGTCCATATTACCCCCAACCCCCAGCCACTAGCCAACTTTCAGATCTAATGATGGAAGGTTGGCTTCCCATTAGGCATCATTCCAGTGCATCCTTGAATCCCAGCTGAAAGAAATACAAACCAACCTTTGATAGGTGGCAATGACAATGACAATGGCAATTTTATTTATATGGCACCCCATCCATGAGGCTCTGAGCTTCTTTCAATAAATAAATACAACAACAATCAATAACAAAACTATAAATTGTAAAATCAAGAATCCAGGCCAAAATATGAATTAAAAAGTGGGTTTCAAATATCTTTTAAAACAGCCAGTGAAGGAGCACCTTTTACCTCCTAGGGAAGAACATTCCAAAGAGACAGGGATACAACACTGAACACTCTGTCACCCAAGTATTTTAGCCAAGATCTGGGTACAGACAAGAGATCTGCTTCTACTGACCAGAGGGCACAATCAGGAGTGTATGGCACCAGAAGGTTTTGCAGGTAACCTGGATCCAGACCATGCAGGGCCTTGTACATCAACAAGCAGACCTTGAAGCTAATGCACCACGGTTTTATGTGATAAGGGTACCTCTCAATGGGTGAGTCCCCAGTGGGTGACTGCATTAGCTGAGAGAGTGCCACAAGGTGATAGGAAAAAGAGCAACCAGCTGATGAGAGCCGGCAGCAAGCAGAGGAGACCTGGGCAGCTGGGAATGGGTGACAGAACCCTGGGCAACTGGGAATGGGCAACATAGCCCTGGCAGCTGGGTATGTGGGACTGAGCCCTAGGTTACTGAGCATCAGTGACATCAGTGAGCAGTGGTGACCAGGGCAAATGGCCAATACCTGGACCACAACCACAGACAATAGTGAGGACAGGGATGGGCAATGCTGTGGCTGCCACTGTGGAAATAGCAAACCCCTCAGCCCCCACCTGACAGTGGCCATAGCACAAATGCACTGATGCCCGGTGATCAGTACACCCCCAAATGCACAGCCACACAAGCAGATAGCACTATCCTCCCCTTGCCAACCCTACAGCATACATGTCGCCTGGTGGTCTAGTGCCCCCAGCCTGTGCCCCCACCCTGCTCCCTCACCCCACTGTACCTTGTCTGCATGGCTGCGGGTGCCTTTGTGGTGCACACCGCCCATGGCTCTTGCTTGTCCAGGCCCCATCCTCCAGCGCTCACCTGCATGATCGTAGCCATACTGTCCACTGCACTTGGTGGGCTTTAAATTCGCCTTTACACTGTTGGGTGGGCTTTGGAGTATTCACCATTTTGGAATATGCTCTTGTGACTTCGCCCACCACTGTGCTGATGTTGAAGAGCTCTACATGGTTGTTACCATGCACCACCAGACCAGGATCCAGTAGAGACATAGAGAACTGGTGTGACATGCTCAGAATGGGATGTCCTAGCAACCAGCAAAGCATCTGCATTCTGAATTAGCTGCAAGCAGTGCATCAGCCTTGTAGATAACCCAAGGTAGAGAGCATGACAGTAATCCAACCTATACAAGACAGGGTGTGCACTGGTGTTGCAGATCAGCCTGGTCAAGAAAGGGCTTGATCAGAGCAATGTTATGAAGATGGTAAAATGATCGGGCAACAGCCAACACCTGAACTCCAGAGTCAGCTTGAGTCGATAATGACCCCAGATTCTTCATCCTATTTGAGAAATGAAGGGTCACATCATCCAGCATAGGAAGGACTGTTAGTTGCCCCAGAACCTGACCAGCCTAGCTCCATCAGTAACACCTCCATCTTGGATGGATTAAGCTTAAGTCAGCTAGCTGCCATCCAATCTTGTATTTCTCAAGGCACTCACTCAGTTCCAGGACCGCAACACTGCATTGTAGGCACAGAACACATACAGTTGGGTGTCATCAGCATAGCAATGAAGTGCCAGACTGTAGCATCTAATGATCTACTCCAATGGCAACATGTACACGGCAAATAATATAGGAGCCAGAATTGCCCCCTGAAACATACCACAGCAGAGTGCAGCACTGCTCAATGTAAAGTAGTCAAGTGTTACTTGTTGCATTCTGCTGGACATGTAGGACTCAAATCAGCACAGCACTGTTCCTGAGAGTTCCACATAGTGCCTAAGGTGATCCAGCAATATCCCATGATTCACCAAGTCAAATGTCAAAGAGAGGTCTAGCAGGACAAGAATGGAATGATGTCTGCTATCCCTCACTAAGAGGAGATCATTGTGCACTTGGACTAAGGCAGTTTCCATACTATGGTGAAGCCGGAAGTCAGATTGGAAAGGCTCATAGATGTCATATGTCTCCAGGTGTTGTTCTGGTTGCATTGCCACCACCTTCTTGATCAGCTTCCCAATAAAAGGAAGGTTTGAGACAGTTCTGTAATTGGAGAGATCATCAGGGGTCCAGGGAAGGCTTTTAGGGAGGTCTCACCACAGCCACAGTGTTCCATCCAGCCAATCTGGCTATAGGCATTCTAAGATAAGGTTTGGGTGTTTTGGCACCTGCCCTCTGTTGCTTCAGTGGCTGCCCTCGCCCTGTGATTAAACTATTTTCATGTCCTGTCCACAACTTTTCAAACCATTCATGGTGCCAGACCCTCCTGGGATGACCTCAGACCACACCAACAGGATATGTAGTCACCTGCATTTGATGCTCCTCAGATCCTCCAGCATCGCAGAGTTCTGACTCCATGCAGTGATATAGTCAAAACTCCATGTTCTTGGTGCCATCAAGATAACGGTACAGAGGTGGCCTGTTAGTGCAGTGGTAGCTCTACCACTTGTGATGCCAGCGACCCTGCTTTGGGAACATGCCTGAGTCATCTGAGTGTTGACGAGGGTAGGAGGACTGAGCATCCCAAAGGATGCTCTCCTCCTCCTCAGGGAGGAGGGTTCCCAGCCTCTGCTGCCCTGTCTCCAGCTGGGTGACCACAGGTGGTAGTGCATGCAGAGCTCACGGAAAGGGAGGATGGCTACAGACAGAGCCTTCACATGCTGATGCACATCCATGTGCATGTATTCTGCTAGCTTGGGTAAGTCAGCATCCTGGGGAGCAGTGCAGCTAAGAGAAAAACACAGCACAATGACCAAGGCTCGCACTGCTCACCTTATCACCTTGGCACCCAACTCTGGACTGAGCAGCATCTCCAATGGGGCATGGCCCACCTGGCCCACTCCTGTTGACCTTACCTTGAGGGATAAGGCAGGTGGAACAAGGAGACAGAGGTAAGTCCAGGAGATGACAGGTGACAGGACTAAGGGTGGGGCAGCTGACGAGGGCAGACTGGCATAAAAGAGAGATCTATACCGTATTTTGTCCATAAAGGCAAACAATACAAAACACAGTTTGTCACATTAACTTTTGTTCTGTTACAGTTAAATATGGATAATTTGGGAGGAGAGTATTTAGTATATATAATCTCTGAAACTAGAAACATTACAAACAACTGCACATTAAAACTAATTTCCTGTCCCTTAAGCTTCAGACAACAAGCAAAAGGGCAGTTCAAGAAACTGCCGTGCCAGTTCCCAACAGTACAGTCCACAGAAAAAGAACAGCACTGTCCACAGGGCCTGTTGATTTTGGTGTGAATACCCTCTGTGGCATGAATCTGATTTTATCATGAATAATAAAGTTGTTAACTTATCTATAAGTCTGGTGGACAGTGCCATTGTTTTTGTTGTGGACCTTAAAGCTTTAGGTCACCTGTAAACATCTGCATCCCCTTATTTTTGCAATCTGACATCCCTGAATAGACTCCTTAGATTTGTAGGCACCTTCCACAATTATAAAGTACCCTGTATTTTGAAATATCACTTTAAAGTGGTTAGCATCTTTTTTAATTCCTTATAGCTGGTACTCCAGTCAGTAAGAGAACTAATTGTCATATCTGCCTGCAAATGTCTCTCTATTCAAGAGATTCTGACAGCACTCATACAAGTAACAGCCCCACAGTGTTTTAAAAGTATTACTGTTCTATCATCTCAGCTAAGTGCTTTCTTTATTAAAATAAGTACGTGGACACAAGTACATACTGAATTATTGTTACCTTTTATTTTTACTTAAATTGTCGCCATTCATCAAACTGCTAATGTTCTTGGTGAAACTCAAGAGAATAAAAGAAAGAGCTGTCCCATGGGCTGCTGCTGGGACTGCTATACCACCAGAGTCTGGGGTGGTATTTTCAAAAGAGCTCAAAAATGATGCTGATTCACTTCTGGTTATGATTATCTTGCCTTTATCTGCAAACCTGCAGTTCTGAAGGCTCCAATTTCTTATAACTAAAGTGCTTGGCTACACAACTAGTTTATCTGTCAATACTTCATTTCCATACAATCATTTGAGAAATTATTAATGTCAACTACAAAAGAACTTCTTCTTAATTCCCTACAAACATTCTTGGGCTCCAGCTATAGCAGCATGCTGACCAAATGTTAAAAATTATATTAAAAGTAAATCTTGATTTAGCAGTGAAGTTCTTATTATGATGAACATCTATCAGTATTTCCCTGAATACAGTTTTCAAATTGTCATTATCTGTGAGATCAGGCCATCTGTATTAAAGTGATTTGGGACCAGGACATAACTGGTGTTACAACATGGGTAATAACATTCTAGCAACCTAACAGGCTAAAAGACACGGTAAGAGTGTAATTATCAGGCCTTAATTACACTTATGTATTCATTTAGTCCATGTATCAGGTTTGGTAGCAATATGAATATGATGCAGCTATTGTAGACCTATTTTTTGTCTTCAGCTCATATTTCATATAAAATCAATATTTTCTAAACTTGTTTTAAATATTTTTAGCAGAGCACATGTTATACTGTAAGTGCAATAAGAGACTTTAGGATATGTAGTTCTGGTCAATAGTCGCATTCACCTCTTGTATGTTTAACAGCACTTGGTGTAAGCACCTCTTGCCTGACAACACACTCAATTGTGCAATAATTCATCCATAAGTACACACTTTGCATGTCTTACTGCATGCAGAATCCTATTCCTTAATTGCTTGATTGTTTGCAAATTAATAGTTAAATTACACCACTGTTTTATTGTTATTACTGGGGTGAGTCAAAAGTGAAATAAACAAATCCAGCAGATTCTACTCCTGAAAGGGATGACAAAGTTTTAGGGCACTTTGCCTCATCAGAAGAATGAACTGTGGAGAAAATGCTAATTCTGCCCAGGTGATCAGGGTTAGTCCGTGGAGACTCCACTCCCCACCCTAGTCATTTCTAACCACCCACCACTCCCCCATTCTCCTAGGCAGGTATTTTAAATAAAAACTACCAACTTGTGGGCATCTTTATACATAGATACATAGATAATAATGCAGAAAAGGACCCATAGGACCATGACATTTGCCCACCCTACCTAACTACTCTGTACTGGCCTTACTCGCCATACCCCTTTATTTCTGCCACCCTTTCTAACTAATCCCACATGACTCTCCCATCCCTATTTGAAGGTGAGCTAGGAACACCTCTTGCATGGATTCACCAGGAGCTGATTCCTAGTACATGCCACAATTTGAATTTTCTGACATATTAAAGTCCCCTACTACCACCACCACCTCTCCAAACTTGGCTGCCTTCCAAAGCCTCTCTCCCAGTTCTTTGCCCATCCCTTTAACTTGACCTGGTGGTTTGTAGACCACCCCAGTCCTGACTTGTTTCCCATTCCTGTAGCTGCTAACACCCACAGTGTCTCTGTTTTTCTGAATCACTTGGGCTGTTTATTGTTGCCTGTATCTCTTTTCAGAATCCCCTAGCCTGTCTATCATTTTCCCAATCTTCTAGGCTGTCTGTCCCACTTGTCTCTCTATCCCTTCTTTACATATAGTGCTACTCCCTTCCCTCCCTCATTATACCATACCCACTACTAAGACCAATCCTTCAATCCTTCTGAGAATCGGAGCAAAGCAGACTGAAAATATTGTACAACAAGGTCGGAAGGGATTGTGTCTGGTGACTTCCCAGAGATCACCACTGTGATATTTTCTTAACACTAAACTGGCCCTTACTTAAAAGTGTGATTGGCTTATCTGCTGCTGAGCCTTGCCTTTGAAATGACAAAGATCATTACCCGACTTTATTTTGTAAATATATTTTTATTGAACAAGTATCCATGTCTGCAGTATCCAGCATTGTACATAATAAAAACAATGGGCCCAGCTTTAAAATGGAGTATGATTGCTCTCAAGGCACTTGTGGAGGGAGATTGATGCAAGTGGCTACTTGCATCAAGCAATGTGGCAATTCTGATTTTGCAAAAACTCAGACACAACTCCTGGCACAAGTCCCTTGCTCTGAATGCAGGTTTTGGATCAGCTCTCCCAGTCTACATTTGCACCATGGGGAGCTATTGTACGTGGCTTGCGCCTAAACTCGGCCCAAGCTGCTGTAAAGTGAGTAAATTGCTGTAACTGTACCAGGCCTTAGAAATCGGGCTGCACCGCATCCAAGGGCTTTGTGCAGCTGCACTAAACACTGCGGTTGAAGCAAGACTTGATACAAACCCTGCATCAATGCTCTAAAATCAGGCCCAATATGCTAATACAGTAAGTGTGGTCCTGAGTCATCATTACAGATATACTTTTCCAGAGAGGAAGGAATAATGGTGATAATATTTCCTCCATCACCTAAGCTACAACACAGGGGAGAAAGGGTCCATTGCAGATGGTTGCAACAGTATGTTCCTCATCCATGAACAGTGTGATGTGCATAATTTAGTAATTAAGACTTTTTATTCAGGTGGAGGGAGACCAAGAAGTGCCTGGATCCTCTCCATATTTGGGGAGGGTTTCAAGGGCCAGCCAAAACCATGTGGTGAAGTGTTTAGTTAGTATGGGGTTTCCCAACATCAGGGCGAGTATTGGGCCCAACTGTTTGGAGAGGGAGTAGTGCCATCTAGCTGTGGGACCTTATGAGACAAACTCTGTCTTTACCCACCATGTGCAGTAGCTGCCCATTCCAGTGTGAGGAGCAGACCTCTGCCTTATCATTCAGAGAGTGTGTGTTTTCCTCCATTCTGTAGATTTGATTGACTTTGGCAGGCCAAGGTAATATAGTGGAGTTTGGTTGTTAGCCAGGCTCTTGTAATAGTTTTTCTTAGCTACTGTAAGTAAGATGCCCAAAAGGTATCTTGTATTTGGGTCTCCAAAGTCATGTGGGAGCTGCAGTATGAGGAACAGTTCTGTTATCAGGGTATTGGCTTTCCAAACAGTTCCTCTAGCTTCTGTTGTAGTGACTGGAAGAAGGGATATGGGACCTGGAAAGCCTACATAATGTGGAGGTAGTGGTCCTGTGTTTCTACAAATTCTCCAGCAGGAGGCATCCCTGAATGCCAGGCAGTGTGCAGTGATGGCCAGAGTATGGAAGTATCTTATCTGATGCTTCCAAGAGTATTCCTTCCACTAGTGAGAGCTAGTGATTCTGGAGGTTATTTGGCATACCCTATGCCAATCCTTTTGTTGATACTGGCATACCCAACTCTTAGGTTCATAAGTTTATAGGTAATCTACGAGTCAGGGGTTTAAAACAAAACCCATAAAGACTCGTCACTTATCAGTTGTACTGCCTACATGTATCACCACCATATGTTTATCTAAAGATTTGTTAAATGTTTCCATAGATCTATTAGATACTACAAGAGCTGGTAAACTGTTCCATGCAGACACCACTCTCTGACTAAACCTTCTGCCTCTCTTAACTGTTCAATACATTTCACCCTAATTTGTGATGTACGTGTTCTAGTTGTTCAACCATTATGATTCTTGCTTAGGTCAACAGCTACCAAGTAAATTTGTCCTTCATTGCACTATAAATAAAGCAGAGATCACTCTCTAGACCTCCTGTACTCTAAAGAGCACAGACCCAAATCTAACAATCTATCTTAATAAGATCTGTGTGTGATGTTATTGATTTGTTTTGTTGTCTTCCACTATACCCTTTCTATCATTCTTGTATTTCTATAGTTTGAGGTGCACAGAAGGGAGAGCAGAACTTGAGGTGGGGCCTCACGAGTAGAATATAGCAGTAAAATCACATTTGGGTCCATACTTTAATGTTCTTATGTAGCCCAGGCATTGTGTGCCAGTAGGCTGTACCTACCTGTTGGCTCTATAACAGGTTAAGGGCCTGGGTCTCCTTATGGTGGTGTTCGGGGTTCTGTCCCAAAGAAGATAAAAATAGGGTGGTGTCTCCATCCAGAGAAAAGTAGAAGTGGGTCAGGTGACAGGCTGGCACAGCCCCTGGGATGCTGCACCTCCCCACCTCCCTACCAACCACCCCACACTCTGAATACCCAACCCTTCAATAACACCAATAACCATGAACAGTATGATCTGACAGACTCAGAGAATTCCTGCACACACAATTTCAAATGATAAATCACAGATCTCTTGGGGCAAGGACTAGGGAAGGGATACAGATGGCTGTGAATAAAAAAGTATGGTTAGAGGGAACAAGTAATAATAACAATATAGGCCTGTAGGCCACTTCCACTCGGAGGTCCACTCCCACTAGTACCAGTGTCTACCCTGATAGTCATTAGGGTACCACAAGGTGCAGGCCTGTTCATTGCCATATGTTGGCAGGCTGTTGGGTCCCTGATGAAACAGAACAATTATTTGGGAAAGCAATTAAATCCTTTTACACTCCCTTGCTTGATTTCTGGGAGCTAGGTTCCAGGTACTCATGGTTTTGCAGAATTCAGCTACGCTTGGGTTGATTGTCTCCAGATGTCCAGGAACGTGGAGTTCTGAGCTGCAGTGGGCGGATGGAATTTTGCTTGAGGATCTTGCAGCTTGTACCCTTGATTGGAGATTTGGCCACTTGTCACCTTCAGCTGCTTCTGGCCCATTGCAGAGCTCTGTGGCAGGACAGCACCATCCCCAGAAGGCCCAGACCCAGAAGTGGCTCCACAGCCTAGTTTACCCACAATGGAGCACAGGTGCCGTAGCACCCCAGCAAGCACCGGTGACCTCCTGAGATCAGGTCCTACTTGGAAGGGGTTGGCTGACTCCTCCTGGCTCTGGGTGAGAATTCCCAAATGGTGGGGGTCCACCTGCAGTCCCTGCACTGAGTTTGAAACCAGCAGAAATCACAGGCAGTTGCTAAAGCAAACTCCAGTGCCAGTTGGAGTGGGTGCTAGCCCTAGATTAATGAAGCACAGGTAAAATCAACAGGGGATCCAAACACAACAGGCCCCTGCACACCAGTCTGCACTTTCCAGTTAGAAAATGTCCACCTTTTCTTCAGCTGCAGCTGGGACATAGCTCTCAGCCACTTCCACCAGTTCACTCAGGAAATGTGCAGCACCTGGCTAGCACCCCAATGTCTAGAGATGCTTTGCCTTCAGAATCACACAATCGCAGTCTCACACAGGTAGAACAAACTCTCAGCAGCAACTGTGGCACTCAAATAGAACAGCTCAGTCCATTCAGCTCAATTCAGTCTGCCAGTGAAAGGCTTCTGCAGCGCTTAGCTTCTCAATATAATCAAACAGCTCACAGTACCTGGGGAATCAAGGTATCAGTTCAGTCTCTCACTCTCTTCCCCTGCTGAACCTTTTCTGAACACAGCACCTCCTCTGGAGGCCTGGAAAAGGCATACCTAGTCCAGATCCACTCACAGGAATCTTCTGACTCATACAGAGCCCAGGAACAGACTGAAGAACAACCAGAAAGTCCAGGGTTTTCACCAAGGATCCAAGGTTGACTGGCTGATTGAGCCTATCAATTGTCCATAACCATAGCGATCAATATTTTCTGATGGCATATTGGGGCATGATTTAGGCACCTGAATTAGTCCCCTCCTTTTCCCAGGAATCCCTTTGTTACAGTGTTAGGCTCCTAAATAAATGATTGGCTGCTCTAGCGGATCAAAGGATCAACAGCACGGCTGCTTCTATATAGTTCTAAGAGTAGTCCCTATGTGTTCCCACAATAAAAGCTCTGGTACAGCCAAGATAAATACTTTGTTCCACCATGTTCCCTTCAGTACTGTAGCCCCAACTGTGCCCTTTCAAATGAGCCCACACTTGAATATTTATTATTTACAGATCCCATCACTCCCGCCACAATACAATCCCCTAGGTGACAGGCAGCATCTCATGAATATTTATGGAGCTTCACTAATTTTTCATTAGCCCACTACGTGCCCTGAGCCAAACTCTTTATTTAAAACACACAGGGGCTTCTCATCAACCCCTCAAGGGTCCACTGGTCCCGTTTGCTTAAGAGGGCACCAGGACTGCAAAGAAGTGCCCAAAGACCGTGAAAATGGGGGGTCGGCATGAAAGGTGCCACTGTGCACCTGTGTGATCCCTGATTGCTCAAGAAACAGCAAAAGCGTGTGGCTCACAAACAAGGATTTAAGCCTGAACAGGGCCACAATTACTTGCAGGGCCTAAAGGGGAACCTCTGGGGCACCAGAGAGAATCGGGGAACTGGGGACACCATGAGGCAATGGGAGGAACACAGGGGAAATGAGAGAATGTCTCTCTCTCTCTCTCTCCTCACTGGTCTATTTCTGTCCCTCTGAACTAACCCTTCCATTTCTACTCCTCACCATGGATACCAGGGCTATATACCCCTTCTGCCTTTACTAGGATTGTTGTTTTTCTGGTTGTTATTACTGGGCCAACTGAGTATCCCTCTTCCCGCCTCCATATTCTCTTGATAACTTCTGCTACTCCAATCTACTGATGTACTCCACCCATAATCCATCCCATCTAGTGGGGTTTAAACATAAACACTTAGGAGCACTACTAAGGTATATCTTATGGAAATTCTCGTCTCCCCGGTATGCCTGTCAAGCATGTTTGACTGCTCTCAGTCTGGATAGTTACCCTATCCCTTGTCCTAGCCGGAAAATTGAGTCCAATCCTGGTCCTATGGTCAATACTCCTATTCTGTCTCTCCCTTAAATTCCTTGCCCCAATCGTCCGTTTCACATTCAATCACCTAAATGTGAGGAGCCTTACTCAAACCTCCCTGAGCATGAGGTATCCTTGCATTATCTGAAACATGGCTGAAACCAATCACTGCTGACTCCTGTGCTTCACTCAGGGCTATAATTGCTGCAAGTGTATCACTCTAGCAATAAAAGAGGTGGAGGTGTGACTCTGTACTTCAAGGACCATCTCAATGTGTCTCTCATACAGGGCTCCCACTGGCTAATTGTGAGGTTCTCTATTCTCTTCTATTGCTTAGTGTCAAAAACTTCATATATTCTGTGTTTATGTACCTCCTAGAAACCCCAGGCTAGGTCTTGATGAATTCATTGAATTTTTACCATCAGCGTCTGGTAAAAACGCATAATCTGCCTACTAGATTTTAATCTTGACTAGAATGGGCCTAGTTCTCTCTCTTATCTTCCATAACTAGCAAGGCCAATCTCACTCAACTCATCCAGGCCACCACTAGGATCTCCCATCGTGGCTCCTGCAACACCTCATAGATTGGATCCTGACTAATAGGAAGGAGTACTTTCCATCTGCTGGAGTTCTTTCCGACACCATAGTGATCATTGCCTGGTTTACTGCAGCTGGGACACCTCCGCCACCTCTTACCCTCCAAAGTCTTACCTTTTTCTAACCTCTCTAAGCTTAACCCTGCTGCATTCCTGAAGGACTTACACCTGGTTGACTGGTCCCTCTACATTACCAATGATATCAACATAGCAGCTAAATATTTTATTGCTACCTTTCTAGCTCTTCAAAATCAGCACATTCCGGTCACCACATGGAGGGTAAAGGTAAAGTCACCAAATGGCTCAAGTGTCCCTTCTCCAGTTGCTGAAACATAGGGATAAACTCTGGTCAATATGGAAGTGCTCCTCCTTCAAGCTGACTATGAGGCTATAGGTCCCACGCAATACCTGAAAAGAAGATTTATTTCGCCAAGAGTAGGTACTCATCGGAACCTACTCAGTTCCTCTGCCTCTAACCCTAAACGTTACTGGTCTCAAATTAAAGAAATTCTTGGAATAATAAGCCTCTGTCTCCTAATGATATGTTTATTAACCGATTCCTACTACAATAACCCTCTCACCATAGCTAACGCTTCAACTCTCTCTCTTCTTCCTACCCACCACCACCACTGCTATATCCTCAGTACCCTTGTGGCCACAGCCCCACTTGCCACAGCTCCCCTCTCTTGTACTCATTACCGATCACTTGCAATGAAGTCTTTAAGTTACTAAGGTCACTTTCTGCTAGTGGCAACACAGATTCTGATGGTATTCATCATGGGATTCTTAGACAGTTTGCCTTCTGTCTGGCTGCACCTGTGTTGGCTTTTCAACCTCTCAGTCTGCTCTGCCTCAGTCCCCTCGGTCTGGAAATCAGCCAGAACTATACCGCTTTTTAAGAAAGGTGATATCAAAATCCTGTCAAACTACTGTTTCATTTCTCTCCTGCCCACACTCAGTAAGTTGCTTGAAAAACTAGTTCATGGGCAGGTTTCTGAGCACCTTCTCAATTTTAACCTTCAACTTCAATACAACATGGATTTAGGGCAGGCATAGCACTACTACTGCTCTGACCCAGTTTACAGGATGTTAAATGCAGCATGGACAAGGGCTAACTTACTGGAGCTGTTTTCATCGACCTCTCCAAAGCGCTTGACATAGTACATCACCCCCTACTACTGGCTAAGCTGCAATCACTTGGTTCCTTCGACTCTACACCTATCCTGGTTTGGCAGCTACCAGAAAATCGCCTCAGGCTGTTTCTTTCTGCAAAGTTCTCTTCCCTGCCCCATCCCTGTGGGGTTCCACAGGGTTCTAGTCTTGGTCCCTACTTTTCTCTGTCTTCCTTAATGACATCCCTAGTCATTCTCCTCACAACAGTATGATCATGTACACAGATGACCTTGTGCTTTACTCTGCCTCCAAGTCTATTGTCAACATCGATCAGCATCTTTCACTTGACTCCAGACCCTCCAATCCTGGTTATCTGCAAACTATCAAACTCTAAACATAGCTAAGACCCAGGCCATGCTCTTTGGGTCCTCCAAAAAGGTGCCCTCTGAGTTTCCTAAACTGCTGATCCACTGCTGTGATGGGACTGCTGTATCAAACACCTTATCCTTCAAATATCTAGGGGCTACTCGACCCTGTGCTCGACTTTGCTGATCACATAAATGAGGTGTGTCGCTCAGCTAACTCCAAGATTGGGGCAGTATACAGAGTTCGAACTCACTCACCCCGGCCGCTAGGATCTCTGTAGCGAGAGTGTTACTCCACAACTTCAATATGCCTCCCTACTCTCTCTCATGCCAGTGCAGGGGTCCTTCGCAAGTGGGACACCTCCTATAGCAATATCTGTAGATTCGCTTATCTGCTCCTTGCCTACCCATCACTGCCTACTCTACTGGCCTTGAACTGGCTGTCACCAATGCCCTCTGTGCTTACGCCTTAGGTTGTTCCGCTGACTCCCTAACCAGAACCCCCGACCTGCCACCCTGGGTAACATGCTTACCTCCTGTCTCTCACTCCCACCCCTTAGGTCCACCTCCTCCTTGCTCTCTGTGTAGCCCTGCTCTCTAAAATGGCTAGTAAGCCTTTTTCTATTTTGCTGCTAGGTTTTGGAATTTTCTCCCTCCATGTAAAGAATGCCTCATCTCACCTTATTTTTAAGCATGCTTTGTTTTCACACCTCAATGCTCTTGGTAACTGTGACTGCATTTAACTTCATGTAGCTGCTACTGATGTTCTCCATCTGTGTTTCCAAGCCAATTTTCTGTTATGCCTAACTGCTTATATTGACAACTGTCATCTCTCCTTGATGCCATCATTGACTTGTTTAACTGGTTATTAGCTACAATTGTATTACTACTCTAACTTGTACTATTTTTGCGTATCCTGTCCAGTATGTATTTTCAATTGCTTCTACCGTTGATGTATATTGTCCTGATTGTTTATTTTTCATTATGTACAAATTGTTCACTGCTGTTTTTCTGCTTGTAGTCTCCTCGGTCATGCCTGAAACTAGGCAGGATTGTTGTTAGTGAACTTACCAGGTTACCAAAAGCTAATAAATTAATTAATTAATTAATTAACTAGGTGCAGTCTCAGTCCCTAGTTTTTATGTGATGCAGTTTTGGATTTGTTCAGGACCTTATCAGAAATGCTAGTCTCAGCTTTATAAAGGGAAATTAAATCACTTGATGGGTCCCTCCCCACTGATGATCCAGCTTAAAGCAGACCTTATTCTTTGTACAGACACCCTAGTAGTTTACTGCCAAGACTGCTCAAATGTAAACCATCTCTACAAAAGAGCTGTTTGTTGTTGGCAAAACGTTCCCATGACATGTTACACAAAATTTCTTTTACTAAACGCCACTGTCTCAACCAATTGTCTATCTTTACAATTTTCCTGTTGGTATAATAGTTACCTCTTGGCACCGGTATGATCTCAGAAAAACCACGCCACAATTCAGGTTTAGAATAAGGTGTGTATGTCTCTAAGACATTTAAATATTTCTTCCTCTGACTGTCTCTTTATGTCGTTGGTCCCTATATGTACAATTACTAATGGTTTAGTTTGTGACTTCTTTATAATATCTGGTATAAAAGACAAGATGTCCTGGGTTCCTGCACCTCGGAAGGAAGGACTCACCTCCTGGATCTGTGTGGGTGGCTGTTTGTGTTTGTCTGTGTCTGTAGGTTAGTTTTTGTGGATTTTCATGTTTTCTGCTTGAGTAACTACACCATTCTTGCATACATCTGTGAAAGTCTCCTGACTGAATGTCTGCAAAATGTCACCACCAGGTATCAGCATTTTCATTTTAAATTAACTTTTGGAAGTCATCCAAAGGAAAACTAAGACAGAATCAGTATCAAACCTGCCTTCTTGCCAGAAATGTCACATTAAATCTGCTTCCAACAGGGTGCAGAACCTGCTAACACTGCCTATGAATACCAGTCAAACCAGAAGCTCTGCCACTCAAATTTTCCATGCCTAGATGTCACTACCATGGTAATAAATAGTATTCTCACACTGCGGTAGTACCCCCGGTAAATGCACTGCCCCTGCCATCTCTGGCTCCTCAATGATTGGCTCTTTAAATGTAGATTGCACCAGCACCTCTTTGATACAAGTAGCTGCATGTGCCCCAACTAAGGCTCAGCATGTAGCAACATCTGTCTCTAGTACTTATCTTTGCCTCTGTCATGACAGGATAGTCAAACTACAAAACTTCATCCACCTTCCTACCCCCGGCTCTGCCCCTGCCCCTGGACCTCTCCCTACCCTCTTCCCTCTCTGTCCTATGTGCTCTGCTCACCTAGACCTCCCACTCCCAATGTATTCTTCCCTATCCTTGTCTGCTTATCTTCTTGACACGGCATACATTGTACAATGCCTCAGCATAGCTAGTGCTTTATGTTTGTTTTCTGTAACCTCCATGAATATTTTTCTAGTATTTGTATATTTGTACACAGTATTGTACCTTGTTGTCTAATGTATCCGACGTGTAACCTTTCAATTAGCATCCGCTCACAGTTATTATCTAAGAACTCACTAAATAAATATAAAAGACTAGCAACTAAGCCTGACAGACTCTTTGATGCTGTGTCCTACACGGAATTCCACATTTTTGTCTGACCTGTTCCCAAAGAATCTGTGCTTGTCTCTGAGGTCTATTCAGCAACCACTTTGAAGAACAAAGGAAAGATACAGACAAAAGGTTTCCACACCCTGCATAAGTCCAGGTCACAGATCATCACCTTCAGGAATTTCTGCAAAACATCACCACCAGGTATCAGAATTTTCATTTTAAATCAACTTTTGGTAGCCATCCAAAGAAAACAAAACTCTCCTGTTCACTACCGGCTATAGCTTAGCTATTATTAGGGGTGTGTGTCAATTCACTATCTGACCTACAAGAAGGATTTTATATCAAGAATTGAAGGATCTGTCTTTATGTTTTTTACAGAAAATGAGTGTCTTCACTTTAAGGGGCTTTTCTGCAGGTGAGTCTGCTATTGGCACTAGTCTTTGTGGCAAACATTTCCCTGGAGGAACCTAGATGGGAGGATAGGCTCTGTGATTGTACATGCATCAAATTCTCCAACCTCCTGCTTAGCTCTGAGTGAATCACTCCTGGACTTTGGTTTTGAAGCTTTTACAGACTGCAAGGCTAGGTTACTACCTATGCTTCCAGTCTTTCCATGGAACTAAGAGACACAGGTACTGGCTAAAGTATGAAGTGTTTGAGTTATGGCTACACTTACTTAGACTTGCAAGGCCGGGCAATGTTGAAAGTAACCCTGGACCTAATCCAGGTACAAACTCATTCATCACTCCTCAGTGGAACATAGCCAAGGGATGAAGATAGCACATATGAACATCAGGAGTCTTATAATTAATTTTGTGGAACTGGAAGCATGGGTGACACAATATTCCCCTGACATACTTGGGCTAATGGAGACGTGGTTGAAGCTGAATATTCTGGGCACCATATGCACAGTAAATGACTATAAACTTCACTGTATAGATAGCTACTCATCCAAGGGGGAGGAGTCACCCTATATGCCAAGGATCACTTAGTGATAACTGCCCAGCATATGGACATAAACAGTTTTTGGAGGCCCTTCATGCGTGTTCTGACTCTTGGTAACATCAAAAATAAATCTGATATGTGTCTATAACCCACCCAAAAGCAGCATAATTGGCTTAACTAACCTTATGGATCACCTGGCATCACATAAGGTAATAGGAGAACTCCTCCTCAAGGGGATTTCACCCTGGACTGGACTGGGAAATACTCAGGATTGTATGATGCTATGCTCAGCAAGTTGCACCTGGCTCAGCTAATAAAATGGCCAATGAGGCCATCGCAATGGACAGGCCACAACTCCTTGGACTGGATTGCCACAGACAGAGCTGACCACATTGAAGGCTCGGCACTCTACCCAATGCTATCAGTGACCATACCCTAGTTTACTGCATATGGAGGGCACACATCCAAAAGCCTCCTCAAAAGAAATACATTATCGGACTTTTCCAAAATTAACATCTGCAAGCTACATGTGGCTCTCCACCACACCGACTGGTCCCCAATTTACCAGGCAGATGATGTTGCCATTGCTCTATCCTACCTTGTAACCACAATACAGGAATCTCAAAATAAACACCTTCCCATGAAAAGGAGGAGGGTCCGAGGTACAGCAACAAGATGGGTAAATAGTGAGATCACAACCAGCATGAGGAGCATGGACAAGACCTGGGCTGCAACAAAGAAAAGTGGCCAACAAGTTGACTGATATGAATATAGTAGGCAGAGGAACACATGCAAAACAGAAATTCAGGCATCAAAAGGGCTTACTCTCTTAATCTACTATAGAAATAGGCCAATGACGACGTGATTTCTGGAACCATATTAAGACTTTCTTGGGACAAGGTGGATGCTCGACGATCACTGATATGACTGTTAATGGTGTCAACTGCAATAACACCTATACCATTGCAAATGCCCCAAACATCCACTTCTCCAACCTCTTGACTATGAGAGTCTGAACAGTCAACCCTCTGCCTTTCCAACTGTGTCCCCAGTCCAGTCCTCCACTTCACTTAGTTTTAAGCAGGTCACCACGCTTGAGGTTCTGAGACTTTGAAGAAACTACCTGAGCGTGTATCAGTGGGATCAGATGGCCTACTACCAAGATTCCTTAAACTAGTGGCCCCTGTTATAGTGGTACCAGTTTCCAGGATCTACAACCTTTCCATCAGTACGTGGAAGTACCGCTCTCTGAAGTAGATAGTGCTGTCCCCATCTATAAGAAAAGGGACACAAAAGACATGAACAACTATCACCCAATTGCAATATTATCAGCACTAAAAAATTTTGAAAACTAGTAGCCGACCAGGTCACGGACTACATACAACCAAACAACCTTCTCACCCCTGCCCAACATGATTTTGGGAAGGGCATGTACATCCACAGTGCTTACCAAGCTCACTAATGACATCAAGCTATCGATGGATAAAGGGCTATACACAGGAGCGATTTTCGTGGATTTAACCAAAGAGTTCGACCTGCTGAATCACACATTGCTACTAGATAAGCTGGCCACACTTGGATTCTCCCTACGGCTTGTCAACATGGTTCAGCAGCTACCTATCTGGTGGATACAATTTGCTCAGATTGACAATTGCAAATCTGATTTCTCTCTACCAACATCGGTGTACCACAAGGCTGAATTCTTGGATCACTATTTTTCTCATTGTTCGTGAATAAGCTGCATCAAATGTTGAGCACTACTTCTACCATCTTATACGTGGATGACATGGTGTTATACACCAGTGCAAGGACATTGACTCCATTAATACCACACTTGAGCCAGATTTTGCCTGTCTGTGTGAGTGGCTAGTTCAAAACAAACTTCTCCTGAATACCAAAAAATGGTGGCAATGCTGTTTGGATCAGCACCAAGGTCAAAGCCAGTTCTGCAACACTGGCCATACCTGGCTCGGATGGCTCACTTCTGGATTTGGTGGACTCTTTCAGATACTTGGATATAACCTCAACTCTTCTTTGGATTTCAGCCTTCATATCATTTACACTTGTAAGGCAGTCAGTATCAAGCTGGGGCTGACCTACAAAGTCATAGCTTCCTAAACTCTAAGCCAAAATTAGTGATTGTGCAGCGGATACTGTGACCAAGCCTGACTTATGGAATCAGTTCCTATAAAGATGCAAACAAGGGACTGTTGCAGAAGTGGGATACCTGTTATAATAGTATCTGTCGCTTGTACTATCAGTACTTAGGCGCACCCACCGTGCATACTTTACTCCAGTCTGGGCCGGCTCTCTCCCGCCTCTTACATAGTCTATATCACAGGATGCGAATTGACAGCATCATCCGAACTGGAACACCAATGTCCCTTGCATGCTTGATGAACCCGCCCATCAGACTTACCTCCTGAGATCTACCGAAAAGTCACTTAATACACCCAAATGCGCCACTAAGATGGGTGAGCAGGCATCTGCAGTGTGTTCCCAAAGCTATGGAACTCCCTGACTTCAACTGTGAGGTACTCACTACACACCTGATCTTTCAAAATGAGCTCCATGCCTGCCTCCTGGCCTTTGACGGATGCACTTACAACCTAACCCCTGGGAAGGACACCTAGTTAGGCTTCCTTGCATGTCCATTCAGCACATATTCAGGCATTTATCACTCTTGCCCAGTTTTAAATAGCAGGCAAGGACAGGCTGTGAGGTCTCCCGCTGTATGACTGTCTGGAACAGTTTCTCTATTTACTTATACCGTATTGTCTATCTCTTTGAAACTATATTGTGTATTCCCTTGTATCCATAGATAGCTTAGTGTAATGTTTAATTTCTCCTGTACAGTAGGTATCACTGTGCCTAAAAGCAAAACAAAATGGTTATATTAAATGCACGCTGAAAATAGAAAATAGAGTTAAAATCTACGTTTCATTCTTAGGTCTTCTTCAGGAAATATCTAAAAGAGAAAAAAACATGTAAGCCTGTGCTGGTCTATACTGTAATGTGTTTGACCCAAATCTGTACTATGTAATAGTAACCATTGTGATGTGATGTGCTTTTACCTATGTCTGTAACTCTCCGGTCGTGACTGAAAATAGGCAATTTCTTCTACAGCACTTACTCAGTAATCAAAAACTAAACAAATAAATTACTGGTGACGGTCTCCTTATTCAATTTAGTAGTTAAATGATCAATATATTTGATAATCGAGTCCCCTAGAAATGAAAACCGCTGATCCGTGTGATTTTAGTACTTGAATTTAATAGGCTGGATTCAGTTGTGTAAGTTGTGTTCGCAACACAATTGTTATGTTTTGTATTTAGATTACTACTAGTACACTTATTTCCTGGTTCCTCCCTATGCCCTACTTCTACCTGTTGATTAATGTTTTGGATATCCTTTTCCCCATTTGACCCTCTTGTTCTGGGTATTCCTGCAAGTCTCTGGAAAGGTCACCCTTGGTTATAATGTCCATGAGCTCATTTGTCTGATAATCTATGTCATGGATTAAATTTTGTATGTTATAAACTGATTACTTGTGGGAACACTGAACTCTGTAGCACGCCTTCCTTTTTGTAGAATTATTAGTGCCTGAACAACAGGGATCCTCCCTTCCTGCCAGTGCTAGAGAATATCCTGTGTGGAGTCTCCAGTGGAATCAACTAAGGCCTTATATAGGAAGGAAGGAAAGCATATGCTTGGTAATCCCTGTTCTCCTAAAATAGAGCAAGGAGGTTACTAAAGCTGGGTGGGCCATAGAGTTGTATGCACCCAGTGAGAGAGCGTGTAGTAGTACATAAGCTGTAGGACTCTGCTGAAGTCTGCCTGACTGAGGCCAAATTCCAGTTGAGCTTCTGCAAAGGATTTAGTGTGGCTCCAGACATGAGCTGTTAGAGATATTTGTGAGGAATGGTGTTCCGACTTCCTGAATACTGGGTCTATACTGCTGGGTGAAAATGTTCCAAGAGTACCATAGGACATAAAAGAGAAAGAAATGGGACTAAGTGTAATGCTTTATGGATTGAGACCCAGGTCAAGACCTGATACCTGTGACACAGGTTCAAGTCAGTTATCCTTTTGGTGTGTGAATCAGTGTGGTACATGGTTATTAAAAAACTCTGTGTTAGGGAAAATCAAGGCTTCCAACCTTTGTCAGAGAGTTTGGGGACACCCATGTGTCGTACAGCTATACATTGAAGGTGCACTGCCCAGTAGCATAGCCTCAGATTTTGGAGAGAAATGCCATCTTTCACTTGAGGGAGGCACAGAGTTTTCAGCTTCATCCAGGGGCATTTTCTACAGATGAATTGGGAGATGTCTTTATTCCACTGTCTGAAAGTGGTTTATGGTAAAGGATTGGACAATTCTGGAACAGATATAGTGCTCTGGGAAGGGTGACCATGTGAACCACCTCCAATCTCCTATATATGCCCAGGGCAGTGTGTTCCAGTGCACAAGGTCATGTGTTAGCTGTGCAGAGAAAGGAGTGCAGTTGCTTCAGAAAGCTATGGTTGGGGTTTCAGATAGAAAATGCCCAAAATATTTAAATTTTCAGGATGCCAATGGAAAGGGTACTGTTGTCTTTTCTCCTGAGATGGGAGGTAGGAAGGTCAGGATTCAGTTTTAGCTGTATTTAATTTGTACTCAGAAACTGTGCCATTGGTGTCCAGACCTTAAATTCTGCATGAAGTGACTTATCAGGGTCATCTAAGTATGGAAGCACATCATCAGCATATAACATACACGGTGCTCCTCCGCCTAGCTGTATGCTGAGATAACTGAAGCACAATTGAATGGCCTCGACTAGGGGCACAATATAGACTGTGTAAAGCAGGGGAGAGGGGCACCCTGGCTGGTACCTTGGTGGAAAGGAAACTCAAGTGGTGTTCCAAGACCTCACACAGGCCCAGGGACCTTCTTACAGTATATGTTCTATAGAAGTTGCACTGGGGACCAGGAATCCCAGCCTGCCCAAGACCACATTAAGGAAAGACCAGGAGACCAGGTCAAACACCTTCTTGGCATCAAGGCTTAGGAGGGTCAAGGGGTGTTTGGCACCTCTGCATCTCATGAATAATTTGTAATGCCCACCTGGTGTTTTCAGCTGTTGTCCTAGTGGGCAAACATAATTTGATCGAATCCCACCAGGCTGGTGAAGATTCTATCCAACCTATGGGCCATGATGGCCATAAAGTACTTATGATCAGCAATAAGGATTGATATAGGCCAACAGGAGCAACACACCAGTGGGTTATTATCCAACTTTGGGATCATTAACATTGCCACATAAGCCCAGGTTAGTGGAGGAGGTCCTCCAGATATAGCTTCATTGATTGTCTGGAGAAACAGGGGAGGATTTGCTCTTTGATAGCCTTATAAATTACACCATACCATCCGGGTCTACAGCTTTCATGGTCGTGGAGTGTCTGATGGTCATGTCCACCTCTTTGGCCAAGATTAGGTCCATGAGGTGGGACCTCTGGTTTTCAGAGAGCTTGGGTAGGATTAGATTGTCCAGAAAGGAGTCAGTGGACTCCTGGGGCACATGCTGCTTCGGGATATATAGAGATTGGTAGTAGGAGCAGAAATGTCAGGTGATATCACAGAGGTTTGTTAACTGAGACCCAGTGGTTATGTGTTTTATGGCAGTGATTGTCACCATGCAAAGTTGTTTATTAATTTGGTACACCAATAGATGTGAGGCTCTTGGTCCTACCTCATAATAGCACTGGTGGAGATATGTGAGGGCTGTTTTGGTCTGGAGCAGGCAATTGGCATCCAGGTCCACCTTTACTTGTTTGAGCTGCAAGGCTACTGAGGCGCCCCTTGTTATTGAGCCATCCGTTAAACCCAGCACTGAAACCATGACTATTAAACTGCCTAATGCGCTGAACCTGTATGACTGTATCTTTCTGTAGTCTGCAACCACTGTATTTGTGCTAATCCTGAAACAACTGTATATGATCTGAAATCTGTATTTACTGTACTGGTGTTTCTGTATCATTAGTCCTCCCTGACGTGGAATCTTTGTAACTGAACTTGTTCCAAACCTGTAACCACTGTATTTGTGTTTTGCAATGTTTGTCCACCCTGACGAGAACCTTTGTAAAGAGCTCACTCAAAGGTTTTTCTGAATATTCATAAATAAATAAATAAATCTGCAGAAGGTGTTGTGTGTGTCTCCAGTTGTTGCATTCATATCCCAGTTTGGTCAGGCAGAGGTGTATTGTATGATTTGTCTGCATAGCATGGTTTTGAGGGTGTCCCATGGACAGAATGTGAGATACCTGGGGTGGCATTGTCCCAAAGAGCATCTTCAAGTTGGTTCTGAAGGTAGTCCTTGAAGGATTTTCCCTCAGGTAGTATGGATTGAGGTACCAGCATGTGTTTACCACTCCAATCTGAGTTCCCATCGGCTAGTTACTGGGGCATGTAGTGTGTGAGCGATATCACCCAACCTACAGTCAACTAGGCTGGAAAGGTTTTCACCTCTGTGCATCGGAATCAGTTCTAGAGTATGTGCTATGTACTGAGGAGTAATGGGTATAGTTTCATATTTGGGATGATGAAATGTCAGGTGTCCAACCATCCCTCCTCCTGAGAGAAGCATTTAAAAATGTATGGGCTACTGGCTGCCTCGGTGGGAAGGGTTGGGAGTCACAGCTGGGGACTGGGGCATGTTAAAATCTCCTGTAAGCAGTAGAAGCCCTTTGTCATTGTCAGAATTTTTTCTGGAAGTTTTTCAACTGTTGGGGCGTTGGTCCCAGGAGAAGGTACAGATTGGTTAGCGCAACCTCTGTTCCCTGTGCAATATCTGGCACTGTTCCTGGTCCCCAGGTTTGGGTGACCTGAAACAGGTGTGGTGAAGAACAAGAATTTCCACTCCTCTCTTCCTGCCACCTCAGAATGTGGAAGAGAATACAGACATAAACCCAAACTTGGCAATGTTCTTGTGCTTCAAGTTGGACAGGTGTGACTCCTACACATAGATGAGGTCTGATTGCATTTTTATTTATATATGACATTATCCATGACCTTTTGATGGGGCTGGTGAGCCCATTAACATTTAACAAAAATAACTGCATGCTTGGGGCCATCATGTTTGCTGAGGTTGAGGGAGAATGACCTGCCATCTCCACCTCTAGACCCCTCCCAGTTCCCCACTCTGCCTCCTTCCACACCAGACAATTTGCAAGTACATGCAGACACATTTTAACTGGGCACCAAATATGCTTTAAACCATAAGAATAAGAGTTTGGGACTGAGCCATAACCTTGGCAGAAATGGGTGTGGTGGAACCAGAATCAAATTCATAACCTGGGCTTGACAGCACCAGCTAGGTGCAGTAAAGCCAACTATGGAACTGTGAGCTTCCATTTGCAAGGGTCTATATTGAGACCCAGTTGGCAGAGCGATAGCCCTGCCTGGAAGGTGAGCCTCTAGCTGGCCTCCGAAGTGTCAGTGTCTAGTGAAGTAGCTGTAGGAGGGAGTTCATAACCCTGCTCTGACCTAAAGCTGGTATGCATGGGTGTCCTGTAAGCTAGGGAAGATGCAGTTAAAAGTAGGATAGGGACTAGGAAAACTGTGTGGTGAGGACAGTGGGGACAACTCACAATAGAATGGGGGTTAACTATGCAGGTGCATAGGAATTCCTCCATTGCAAGGGTGGACAGGTGGGGTGACAGCTTGTCCCGTCATATGAAAGAATATGGAGGGGCTTAGACCCATGGTAGGTGAGAGGTTATGCTGTACAAATAAGGGTGTAGCTGCAGAATTCCATGTCGGAAGGATCAAAATGGGCAGGACAAGAAGCACCATAGTGGGGGTCTCAAATATCCACTAGCTTGAGGTGGGCTGAGTGAGGTCCAGGCTCCACACTGCAGGACTGGTTCACGAGGGTTGTCGCCCTTCAGTTCAGCACAGCAGTATCTGTCTGGTATGTTTTGTGGGATACAGTGGGTAGGTGTTTTTGTCAATATAATTTTGTTTTCTTTTAAAACTTAAAATACAATTCATGTGAATATCACTAAATAATATGCATTTCTAAGTACAATTCACCTAAAAGAATCCATATATAATCACCAGTAGATACATCACTGACTAATTACTTATCATAATAACTGGTATGTATAGATAACATTATATGAGTATCTCTATATAGGCAGTAAATAATGTTAAACATTTCCCATAAAGATTTCTAGAAATAAGAACCAAAACAGTAATATAGTTATATCATATATCAATATAGTTAAGACCTGCAAAATAAAATCATGTCTATACACAAATATTTAATAGCAATATGATGCTAAAATAAAAAGACCTAGAGTGAGCTGTATAACAGAAAGAAAAAAGGAATGAGCAGTAAAGAGGAGAGGTATAGAATTTGAATAAATAATTTAAAATATTAGTAGAAGATGTTATGAATTCATAATCATAGTTTAATATAGAATGAGAGAGAATATTCATAAATTAACATTATGAGTCTGATTTATACCACATAATGTCATGTAAATATCATTCCATTTTCTTATAGGCCTTTGTTTTTATCTCTAAGAAAGAGTGCTAGATTTTCTAATCTGAGTGTCTCCAATTTACTAAACTTCCATTCTTGTATGGTGGGCACTGTATCCTCTAACCAATATTTCAAAATGATCTTCCTAATGGAAGCACCAATTAGGAGGAGTGAATGTTTTTGATCCTTTGTCCAATGACAACTTTTCTCAAAGTGACCCACAATACACGTATTTATTTGTAAGTGATTTGCAATGGAAGTATTGTTCTAAAATAATCGTCCCACGTCATCCCATAATGACTGAACCATAGGACAATACCAAAACATGTGTATAATGTACCGCTGTTAAGTTTACATTTGTGACATAGTGGGGATGAAGATAATCCCATTTTAAATCTTTGCACTGGAGTGTAATATAAGTTGTTTAATGTCTTAAAATGAATTAATCTCAGATCCACTGTAGCAATGCCTTATATAATATATGGATAAGCCTAAATAATACTACAGTAAGTTATACAAAAATGTCCCAGTAATATATCACTACTCTCAATAATACTATCCTGAAAAGTGATAATCCTATCATTTTTGCCAATAATACTACAGTTCAAAGGTCATCTCCAACTGTAGTATTATCAGTGGATCCATATATTACAATAACAGAAAGATAAGTGTTTTACAAGCAGTAATACCATCTTGAGGTTTTGGGACTTTAGGACCTCTCGAACTTCACTCTTGAGGTTCCATGTCCTCAAACCACTTGATGGTATTACTTTTGTAATAATAATACTTGCCTATCTATTATTCTATTTATGGTAAAGACCATATATTTTCCTAATCCCAGTCTCTGTGGTGCAGCCTAATGCTTGAGACCACCATCTAGTAGTTTCGATGGCTGTTCCTCTAATGAGATCTACAAAAAAGAAATATAGTGAGGAGATTGATGGCTAAGTTCTCAAGCAGCCTAAAAAGAGGCGGAATTCTCATTCAGTAATGTTTCTATATCTAATTTGTCTTTGATTATCTGTTGAATGGTAAAACAATATGTACTGTCTTCTCAGTAATTCCATATACCTCTACCACCATTTGGAAAGGAAGAAACTAATCATTTTTGATAATATTTGACGTGAGTCAACATCTTTATGTTTCCATATATCATTAACTAAAGGACGGCCATTTTCTAGGAAGTTTGAATTACCCAATATGGGTTGAGTTTTAGCCTGCTTTAGGTTCAAATTGAGTAAAAAGAAACTTGTTTAATCTGTCGATGGAATCATTAAGAATTTTATTTCTAAGTGATTCATAGGGGTTTGAGAAGAAAAGGGATCTTATGTCTAATCTCAGTTTTGTATAATTTCTTGTTCAATAAGAATCCAGTCTGGAATGTATGTTTGTGAAGCTCTAGTATAAACCAGAAAGATAATTGAACAATTCTAGCTGCTAAGAAGTACAAATATAAATCAGGAGTTTTAGTCCCCTTATTTTTAGTTCTACACATTTTGTATAGGCTAATTGGTGTCTTCTGTAACCCCATATAAAATGAGCTATTTGAGAAGAAATTGTTTTAATCCATTTCTTTGTTAAGCTACAAGGTACCATAATAAATATATAGAGCAACCTTGACAAGAGATTCATTTTAATGGTTTCTATTCTCGCCTATAAATCTAGAGGTAGTTTGTTCCATTTGAGTAAGTCCTCTGAAATTTTTGTTTAACTTTGATAGGTTTTTGAAACTGTCTTATCAATAGATTTATAAATATGAATACCTAAATATTCTATATATTCCTTGGACCAAGCAATCCCTGCATTATCAATGTCTTCTTTAACACAGAATTTGTTAAGGGTAAGAAATTGTTCTTTTCCTTATTTAATTTATATCCTGAGATTTTTCCAAATTGTAAAGTAATTTTAATGTATGGGGAAGAGATGAGCCAGGATTTGATATCATCAGAAGAATATCATCTGCATAAGCAGCCACCAATTGTTCATGTTGTTCTACCTTAATACCTTTAATATCTTTATCATGAGATGTCCACCTAATCAAGGGTCTAAAGTAATATTAAATAATAATGGAGATAAGGGGCAACCTTGCCTAGTTCCACTAGTTATTTCAAGAAAGGAGAAATCACCTCATTGGTTACCACTGCTGATGTGGAATTCTGGTAAAGTAGATGTTCCCATCTCAGAAATGAATCAGGAAATCCATATAATTTTAGAGAATTGAATATATGTGACCAAGCCACCCTATCAAAGGCTTTCTCAGCATCAAGTGAAACAAGTCCACAAAGTGTCCATTGTTGATTTGCCGCCTGTATAACATGGAATAATTTCCTAGTATTATCTGCTGCAAACCTCCTTTCATGAACCCTGTTTGTTGCCTGGATATTAGAAAAGGAGTTACTGTCTCCAATCTATTGGCAAGCACTTTGGCTAAAAGTTTAATATCTGAATTGATTAGTGATATTGGTCTATAATTTCCACAGTCCAGTGGATCTTTCCCTTGTTTATGTATCAACGTTATTAGACCCTTAGTCATCTCTTGAGAGCTTACCCCCTGTAAAAGCTTGATTAAAAACTTTCACTAAAACAGAAGCCAGCTTCTGCCTAAAAGTATTATAAATTAGCTGAGAAGCCATCAGGCCGGTGTTTTGTTTGTCTTGGTTTGTTTAATAGCGTTTAGAATTTCTTCTTGCGTTATTGCTGCCCTAATTTTTCTTTAAATGTATCCAGCACTGATGGGATAATAATACCATTGCAAAATCCTCTAAACACGAGGGTCAGTCACCTGCTCCATCGAATAAAGCTTTGTATAAAAATGTTGGAATTTTTTCATTTATTTGAGCATGTCCTGTCATTATATCTCCTGTGATCTTATTTCTAAGAGCTGTAATGTTAGTGGCATTGCTATTTTGTCATAATCTTATAGCCAAAATCTTGGATGCTTTAGGCTCAGAAGCAATATAATTTAATTTAGACTTTCTGATCGAGAAATTGCTTCACTGGTAATGGATTCATTGTATTTAACTTTAAGTGCAGACCACTTCTTCCATACTCAGAGAATTAGAACTCAATAATGTGTTTTCTGTTTCTTTTATTTTTCTAATATCTCTTGTTGTTTTTGGTTATTTTCCTTTTAGTAATGGCAGTTCTCTTATTGAAACCCTCTTAAACAACACTTAAGGCAGTCCCAAGTATTGTTCAGGAAGTATCATTGGGATCATTAAGCATAAAAATTATTCAGTGCTATCATTAATTTTATTACAAATGTCAGGTTTTTCTAATAAGAAATTGTTAATCTTCCATCTCCATGTCTTACGAGCTATGCTGGCCATATCGAACACTAATGAAACAGGAATGGTCAGATAATACCTGTGATTCAATCTTTACTGTAAGAATCCTGGGAATGGAGTTTTTAGCTGTATAAATTTGATCTAGTCTGGAACCTGAATTATTGCATTGAGACCAGTATGTATATTCCTTAACATTGGGATGAAATACCGTCATGCATCTACCAAGTCCAGATTTCTATTAAATGATCCAAATCCTTATCAGTTTTGGTTTTATTTGGATGAAATGTGGACCTATCTAGTAGAGGGTCCAGAGTACTGTTCATATCACCAGCGATTATGATAGTGCTTCCCAATAAAGTGTCCATTTTGTGAAAATAGTATTAAAATGTCATGTGTAGAAGAGTTGGGTCCATGAATATTGATGAAAGTAAAGTATTCTTCTCCCAATTTACCATGCACAATAATATAATGACCAAGGGATCTTCAAAAGTAAATATGAATGAAATTCCACCTCTTTTAAACAAAACTAAGACCCTGTTTTTTGAATGATCACCTGCTCCAACTACTTTACTTACCCATTCCTTTTGCATTAATTACAGTGTTCTTTTTTTAATGTGTTTCCTGAAAAGGCAATCGATGTGTCTAATTTCTTCAGATGCCTTAATACCCAAGACCTCTTAATTTTATGATTTAGGCCTCTAATATTCCATGTTACAATTTTCTACTTTTCACTTATGGACATCACAGTCTTCTCAGTGTATGTTGTTCCTAATAAGAAAATGTGATCCTGACATATATAGGTATAGCTAAATGGAAATCTCTCATTTCTCAGATTATCATAAAAATAAGAAAAATAAATAGATAAACATATGAAAAGAAAAGAGGAGAAAGAAAAGAAAGAATTCCTGTATCATAAAGAAACAAGACTAGGCATCTGTTTACACGCTCACAAATCAGATTTCTATTATTAAAAACAATAAATAGACCATATTTGGTACATATCCCCAGAATTGAGGTCCTTAGTACCCAAAAGCTTAACTACCTCTTGCCAACACATTCTGGGATCTATCAGTTCAGAAACAGACCCCCGATCACCACGCCAGCAGCTCACAAAGTATAATTAATCTAAAAACTATAACAGAACAGTAAACATGGATTAGAATTAAAAAGGATTATTACATCCAACTTCTAAACTCTTTACAAATAACTGCTTTTTCTAACAATCATTAAAAGGATCCAGAATACTTATAAGACATCTGAATGACCTGTAATTTGATTCCCCATTATAACCTACAATAGAAATAATTTCTAAGTCTGTATGTCTTCCTAGCAAATTTTAATCATTATTAATGACCAGTTCTTAAAAAAAAAAAAAAGAAAAAAAACACTAAATGATTTTAGGAAGAACTGTATACTGATTTCTCCCAGACTCTGTCTGAAGTAGCAGTAAAGGTTCTGCCTAATGTCCCAACCAACCAACCAATCTGCGGAGCATTTCAATAGATAAGCAATTTTCTTTGAACCTGCAAGCTATAGTTGTTTCACATGGATCATATTTGCTTTACTTATGAGTATGTTTGCCCACCTTTAAAAGATTGAAAACCTCCGGGGAAAAAGAGCATGTACCTACTTCAGCATCTCGCTCACCATTTTCAGTCCCATGATGCATCTAGAGAGACACCCTTGAGTTCAAAGTTCACAGCAGTGCTATTGCGTGCTTCCTTCACTGACTAGCGCATGCACCTCTGGAGCAGACTCATGCAGACATGGAATCTCTGGGAAAGAGCGGTTGAAAGTTTAAGGTAAATTTAAAATAGTGTTGTAAGCAATGTGACTTAAACTGAAAAAAAATGAAACGAGTAGTCCACAGGATATCAGGACTATCCTCCAAAGCGGTTACAAATAAAAAGAACAAACCAGAAAAGCATCATGTTCTCCATCTCTTCCTATTCCAGAGAGGTCCAAATTAGTTTCCTTTCCATTTTCTTCTGGGATCAATGCATATTAGAATGTGTATATACTGTTAAATGACTAAGTTCCCAAAATAACGTGCATAGTCACCTCTGTAGCAAACATGAATGATTTGTAAACATGTTTCTCCCCTTTTTGTTAATGCTACGTCAGTCAGAGCGAACATATAGGAAAATTATTTCCAGCATGCCCCTTTCTCTCACTTATTAATATTTAGCATTGAGAAATAGCCCAGTTACTGGGTACAAGGGGAAATTTTACTAGAACAGCCCATCTCCCCTGACTGATCTGCAGCAAGTCCAATTAAACAAAAAGCATAATATAGGGAGATATAGGTAACTTCAATAAATTGTCTGCCATCACATTAAGGTTGACCACCATCCATATCACCCAGGAGAAACATGGCCAGACATCACTTTTCCATACAATTTTGTTAATAATGCAATCATTAAATCAGGAATTAAATTGGGCAGCCTCTGAGAAAGGTGATTCCTGATTAAGGAGATATAAAGGTACCAATTAATCTTAATCTACCTTAAAATCAAACCATGGAGAACACAGAACCAATCATAATAAACCGAGGCTCTGCTTCCCCCAAAAAAAAAACCAAGACTAGCCAAACAAGTCTGCTGCAATGATGTTCCCACAATGTTCTTACCATGGAGAATATTTGTTATTGACTCAGTTACATCTAAAAAGAAACCTTTTTCTTCACATTCCAATAAGAAACATAGCTTATGAGATGAAACCGTGTGCTGTATGTTTGTTTCCTCCTCAACTATATAATTGTGTTGTATTTCAATGCTGAAAGTCAAAATTTTAAACAAAGCAGGAAAGTCATTTCTGAGTCCTGTTTTGCAGCAGCAAATTTATTATATTCCTTTGTCCCTTCAGTAGACCAAACCTTTAGTAAGGTTGGAAAACAAGTTGTATTTAGTCCTGTTTCTTTGAGATGTTTTTAATATGAAAGAAGGCATCTCTTTTTTAATCGTTTCAGGAGCTAGATCATTAAAGACCTTTGATTTTGCAGCCTTCAAAATTAATGATAGATTTATCTCAAGAGCTCCTTGAACATGCACTTTCTGCTGAAAATTTAAAAATCTCAGAATAAAGGACCTAGGTCTTTCTCTTGTATTTGGTTTAGGCTTCAGAGATCTATGAGCTCTTTCGATCACATCACATTTGGTGTCAGCATGTGGACCAGCAATTTTATAAGAAGGTTGTTAGCAAAGAAAATAGGATCTGTTCCTTCCATGCCTTCCTTAATACCAAACAATCTTAAGTTATTTCTCCTATTTCTATTCTCTAGATCCTCGATCTTAGTTTCTAGTTTATTAATCCTCGGTTATCTACAATTCTGTCTTTGTAGTTTATTTACTATGTCTTCCAGGCTACTTATTCTAGTTTCAGCATCCAATATTCTTATATTGTGAGACAAAAGTTCTTAGCATCTTTTAAATCAGTATGCATCTCAGACATCTTAGTGCTTAACCTAGATATTTCAGACATGATGATATCGAAATGCTCCACTGTTAATGTAGAACCAGTAGCTGACTTATTTGGAATGTGGTCATCTACACTGCTGTCAGAGGCTGATAGTGGATGTTTAATGCTATGTTTTCTTCTAGCATAGTCACAAGATTTTGTTTTAAATCCATATTGTAAATAAACGTAGTTAGATCCTTTAACAGAAGAGTGGGCTTGAGATTTAAATAATGCCTCTCAATAGAGTGTAAAACTCACTAACTTGCAGCATGGATAAAAGTTTTACTGTTTGAAGGTATACTTGCTTTTTTTAAAGTACTGAGACTGTGATGATGTTATGTAGTGCTATGCAGTTGATTGGCTGTTCTTTCCGTGAGCATTCAACTACAGTCCATGGTGGCACACCGTAAACTTAGACAAGTAAATATAGACTCAAGGATTTGCTCATGACCCAATCAGAGGTGATATAAGGTTTCAGTAGTACATTTAGAGTTGTTTTGTGAAAACCTGCTACTTTAAAATACTAAAAAATTGTTATAGAAACACGGGCGCAGCAGAGCTCAAAGCGGGACGCTCCATTTCGAACATAGGTGGTACCTGGGAGATTGCTATGATCCTAATAAAAACAATGAGGGGGCAGGGCAGGACAGCTCAGGGAATAACACAGAGCTCAATGCAGAGTTTCTTACAGCAGGGTCTCTTACACTATGCAAGAGCACAAAAATGACTCTCCCTAAAACAAACTGTGCCTGCCTAAAACGTGGTAACAAAAACAAGAAAAGGTGGCATTAGACTCCAACTTCAATGACGGTCACTTTTTTATTAAAGAGCAACTCTTCATTATAACAAAGGTTTAAAATACTAGATTTACAGCAGTTATGTTGTAACTTTATTGTTTTTCTAGTTATTAGTTATTGTTTCTACTTTTTTCAGTTGTTTAACCAGGAGTAGCACACTAAGCTGAAAGCTTTTTACAGGAGTGACCTGGGAGCACAGGAAGTTAAATGACTTGCTCAGAGTCACACAGTATGCAAGTGGAAGCTGTGGGATTCAAACCCAGGTCTGGTCTGCTGGATGTCACCAGATTTGCAGCTCAGAGCCTTAAACCACTGTGTTATACTGCCTCCCTTTCCCTTGTTTCTGGTCTACTAACTATTGTAATTAACGAGCAATTATTTCACTGAGTCTTTCAAACTGAATCCTGACTTTCCTCAACTACACAATTGCTGTCTGTGACATCCCAGTCTGTTGTCATGGTGATGAGCGCTATGATGTCATAAATAAAGGCACTGTGTGGTTAACAGGAAGAGGAAAATGTTTTCAAATGTTTCTCTTCAGACATTTTAGATGGACTACCACAGACATTTAGATGGACTACCAAGATGTGCTGTAAATCTTGGGGAAAAACTTAAAATTAAAAAAATGTATTCTAGTAAATTGTAACAGCTGAAACATCATATTTATGAAAGTACATGCTTAAGTGCAGAGTTGTTCTTTAAATATAAAATGCACTGTGTATCCATGCAAACCAAATGTGCAAGGAATACCTCAAGGCAAACAGACATGCACTTCCTCATGTGGGCTAGTGCCACCCATCCTGTCTTTCAGCACATAATGTAAGAGTGGTGTTGTGTGTCTAACTGGTGGTGGTGTGAGTCATGCAAAACCTCTTCAGGGATTTCAGATGATCTGAGCCATACCAACTGCTTGCCAGAGGCTTTTTGGGTTGAGCACAGGGGCCACAGAGGATCAACACCACTTCATCCTGGCAGATAGGAGGAGATCCCAGCTCACATCGGGAAGTGGATGCTCTGCTGGAGTAAAGTGCAGCTTTTGCAGGCAGACATTTTAATTAAGGCTGCCAGGTAAGACTGGAGAAGACAATGAAGGAACAAATTCAACAGGGTCTGAGCCAGAGGAGTGCCAGAAGAGAGAGAGGGAAGAGGGTTACTAACTATGCATCATGCCTCATAGTCTGGAAGTTCAGGTATCAGCAGAGGGAGGCGAGGGCTGGGTATGTTCCAGTTGCCTGTGGCATTGTTGTAGGTCAGCAACAATTTGTTTTGAGGCTGACACTCCATGCTGTCTTCGCTGCTGTCTTTGCCCTGCCTGGCTTCAGAGCTGGCAGGAGAGATTTGCTGCCAAGGTCTGAGCAGGTGCTGGGCACTGTGGAAGCAAGACATCAGTTTTCCACCTCCACAGTTCACTTGCAGCATTGTTAGCCACTTCACAATTCTTGAAATCTCTTGAAAATGAATCACAATTTTGAGGGATAGGGGTGCAGAACTTAATTTGCTGTGCTTTAAGAAACTGCTTATGCCTTGCACTGGGCCATGAGAGTGGGAGGGTAGTTGCTCTCTAGGTAAAGACTGGAGTTTTGTAGAACAGTCTTTTGTTTCCATGCCATATGAAGGATTGTCTCCTTTTCCAGAAATCAAAGTAATTTCAGCACTACTGACCATAGCGAGCCCCAGCATTGGGCTTGGGGATCAGAGTGCAATGCACTCACTTGATCTCAAGCATTAGGAAGGGCAGGAGATCCAGATAATAGCAGAGCCCTTGCTGTCCAGCCTCCTTCCACAAATCCATCCCCATCCACTGATTTTGCTGTGCGATCGTACCCTGTTTCTTCTTACCTGCAGCATCAGATATCTGCCTGGTTGTTTTAGTTCATCTTTGTGGTTATTTCTGTTATACTGGAGGTTTTGTAACTCAGGCCAGAACAGAGCTCAGCAACCAGGCTGCTGCAGGGCTCATGATATCACTGGACATCCCCAAAGCGTCTTAAGGGCATTCTCAAGTCTGAAGCCCAGAGGGGCTCCTACACTCCTCGACCTGCCGCTGCTGAAGTACTAAGGACTAACTCCGATTTGAGTATGTGATCTTTTGCAATCACTGCTCCATCAGTCTGGAATAAGCTTACACGTTAGGTCCAAAACTGCTCCTTCTCTGCTGTATTGAAGAAAAGTCTTAAGACCTGTTTACTAGGGGAAGTCAGTGCAAGTGCAACCACTGATGATACACTTGGCTGTACCAAGGTTGTCGAAAGTAGTGCTATCTGCTGAATAAATGTCCTCCCATGCCTTTGAATACCATTGCTGTATATACACTTACAAAACTGATAAAGTGTCTTCAGCTCTGAATATAAAACTTCTCGTGCAATGTTGTCTCTATGAAGTTAACTTTGTAACCTTGAATATACAGTAGTAGTTATAAAATTGACTCAAATTCCGCGGTATTTATCATCAACTGTGAAAAAAAATACTGTGGATTTACTCTACCGTGGTAAAAAAAAATCCAGTGTTACTAAATGTTTTTTTTACCATGGTAGAGGTACATCTGAGGTAATTTTTTCTGCAGTTGATGATAACAGCGCTACCAGATAACTTTTTGTAACTACCACTGTATGATCATGTATGTGCATATATCTCTGAATATAATTAACTTTGGGTCGCCCCTGAAAAGAGACATCTTGTCTCAGTTAACAAATTTCAAATACAGTAACCAAATAAATAGTCTTGAAATTTCAGTAACTCAGTCACCTCCCCAACAATTGTACTGATTCTATTCTGTGCAAGCGTAGTCATGTGACTGTAGAAGCGAGGTATGTAGCCAGAGCGGAGGGAGCTGAGGAGTTTATCAATAGTGATGCTAGGAAAACTGACCAATCAGTCTGCCTAGCATTAATAAGGATGCAGGGCACTCCACCCCACCCCAGTTACACTCCTTTTGGCAGATGACTATATTATAGACAGGAAGGGCATATTGCCAGAGGCGAAGACTGCATTAAGAACTGGGCAAAATATAAAATACATCCATTTGTGGGACTGCAGTGGTCGACCAGTGGGGGCCTAATAAAAGACCGACATGGCTGACAACCCAGCACACTGTGGTCATGGACAAGCAGAGATAACTGGTATGTCCAAGAGAAGGTCAGTGGCAGGGCTGCAGGGGTGGAAAAATACTGATGAAAAAATAGCAAGCCAACATGTGGAAAGCCAGCAGAGGCAGGCTGCTGTCTGCAAGAGTTAAATTGTACAAATTCACAGAGGTTCTTAACTACCTCAGAGACTGGAAACAGACAATCTGTCTGCAGTTGCATGTCTCAAAATGAAGTCAGCTGTTGGAGGGAGAAGAGTGGATAGAAAATTGATAAGAAGGAAACTGCCGAACTTAAGAACTCATTTCATATTTAAAGGCTGGAGAAACAGTCTGAGTGAGTAAGCTTACTCATTGACTGCTCCACTGTGACTAGACAGAGTACTTTTCTATACCAAAGGGTTTGGCCAGAACCTTGAATTACAGCTAAGTGTTTTGGAGTGCCAGTGTCACAGGCAAACTACAAGTATGTGGTCTCAATAGTACCTTTACTGTAGGAGATGCAAGGATGATTGCAATAGTCTTGTTGGTCTGTGCCTCCTAGAGGAAGCTGTACTGCCACAACAGAGAAAGACAGTGAGAGATGTAGAGAGCCCTGCTGATGACTAATGTCAACTGCCACTGCCTTCACCCACATCAGCAACTGAGCACGGAAGAGGTGACTCCAGCTAAAGGTCAGGATTCCTCTGCTGCAACTTGTATAGCCAGGGCAAAGCCCTGGCAGGGTTAGTAACCATGAGTACCTTTAACAGGGCCTGTGAGTCCTGCAACTTCACCAGTCCAAGTTAGTTAGATAGGGCCACAGTTTGGCACATTTTACTAAGCCATCCTGCTGGGATTATAATTTTTCTTTTATTTGCAATTGATAATTAGTGCCTTGTTTGTCTACTTGACCAAGGCCTTTAATTTGATTAATCACCAACTATTATTGCAAAAGTTATAATCTATTGGCACGCTGGTAAGAAAAAAACTGACATTTTACTGAAAATACTGGCAGCCATGCTGCCAACCTGTTACTATTTTTATTGCATGCTGTAAAATAATTATATTCTTTATAACAATATTTGTCTAATATTCACCATTAAAATAAGAATCAATAACTGTTAAAATCACATGCATACGCAATTATAAAGATATAACATAATTTTACCATAAAATTATTTGATTTACTGTTTTATTTACCTGCTGTTTCCTATTGTATTAAGAATCATTGACCGTTGGGGGATTCAAGATGGCCACCATGTAAGACACACCATTTAGTTGAACTCCTGAGTCTACAGTTCTAATTCCTGCATATTATCAGCACGTTGAACTTACAAACTGTCTACCAAGAAGGAAAAGGTGGCTCAAAACCGAAAAGGGGAAAAGGGAATCAGCAGACTCCACAGTGTTTTGTAAATAGCAAATGAAAATGCTGCCTAAACAACAATCAGCTCATGCCAACAAGCTGGAATGGCAACCAGATGCTGCAGCCAGGATGGAGGCACAGGGAGGTGCAACAGAAAAAGCCTGGGCACTCGAACTTCATACTGACTGAAATGTGACAAGGTCTTGCTGCAATACATAAAAAGTTTGCCTCAGTTCAAACCAACATTACCCATCTCAATACAAAAACATGATCTAGACTGACTCAAATGGAACATAGTGTCAGCGTTAATGAAAACAGCACCACTGGAGCTCCTCATAACCAAACACAAAGAACCATTACCATTCTCCAACAAAAGATTGACAGACTGGAAAATAGCAGTAAAAGGAGAACTTAAATGTGGTCAGCCTGCCAGAGGGTGTGGAGGGATCAGCCTGAACTGTTCTTTCACAACCTTTCAAATCTTTCCTCGCATCAGAAGGCTGTGCCGGCTACATGGGAATAAACTGCATGCAGAGGGCACTTTGAGGGAAGCCAGCCCCAGCAGAAAAGCTGAGATTTATGCTGATGAAATTTCACCAGTATTTGGACAAAGAGCTGGTGATGTGAATGGCAAGGGTGGGAAGTTATTTCAACAACCAAATGCTACAGATATATCCAGATATTAGTTCTGAGCTCTTTATGAGGAGGCAGGAATTCACAGAGGTTAAAGATATGTTAACAAAATAAGAGATCCAATTTGCCCTATTAATGCCAGCAAAGCTTCAGATAACCATGAATGTATAACTCTCCTACAAATGGGGTTCCTGAAAGTCTTCTTTGGGCTTGCCTAAATGCCCACTGCCAGGCTGGTGTCCTGTGTCTTAACCATTTAAAGCTATTGCATGTGAGTGCCTTTATAGCCTCTGTGTCCTGTCTCTTTAGGAGCTGCCTATTTCACAGTGTATAATTAATCTGGGTGGGGGCTGAGTGTGTCTATGCTCGATTCTCGCTGGGCTGTTGGATAATCGCTCCATTCTGCCATCGCTAATTGCGCAGAGGGAGCTTTGTTGGAATCTGTAACTGTTTACTGTTTATCTGTTTTAATAGCAATAGTATTGTAATTTGTCTAACCTGCCTTCTTAGTAGCATGGACTTTCTGTATTGCACCACCATTTTGGTTTTGACTGCCAGTCAGCACCAATCAGTACCTTTGGGGACTCTAAAATGGAGCCTGTCCCAGGGGTCTTGTGGAGCAAATTCTGTAGGAATTGTAGTTTTGAGATTTTGGCACCTAAATACACCTGGAGGGGAGCCCTTGCTTTGACAGACAGATGAATCAACAAATCGAACCTTTTGGACCAAAGGAAATTCCCAAGCTGTCTGCAGCAGTGAGGCAGAAGTGAGTTAGAGCTGGAAGAGTGAGCAGCTCCAGCTCGAGGAGCTGCTGCCCCGCAGGGTAGTGGGGACTTGGCAGGAAGGCTGAGTCTGGCCTGGCTGCCTTCAGCTTTCCCGCATGGAGAGAAAGAGACGCTTTATTTTGGACTACATCTCTGAGCTATTTCATTGTGCCCTGATTAATGGGCATGACGAGCAGTGAGTCAGTCTGGAGGTAGAGTTTGGAAAGTGAACAGCTCGAGAGATTCGAGTAGCTGCTTCTATGTAGTTCATGTGGGAGATTGGTGGAAAGGCTGAGTTTGGCCTGTCTGCCTGCTGTCCTCAGAGAAAATCCTTTGAAAGGCTTAGCAATCAGACTGTATCCGAACTGGAGTGTAACAAAGCCACTGAAGAGTGACCAGATTTAAACCTGAAGAAGAACGAAGATTTGCTGAATCGATCAGCCTGTCAGGCGTCCCTTCACCATAGAGCTCCCAGTTTTGCTCAGGAGACACTGATATTGCAACCGGACTGCTATCCGCTTGGTGGTATGGTGATTGCTTTACTATAAATGTGCTGTGTGCTGTTAGTGGGTCACGATTTGGTTCCACACTGTGTAAATGTGCCACGCTTGCTGGAAGCTGCATCCAGCACTACTGGACTCGAAATCGAACTGTTTCACGATGTATGGGCCTAGCCACCTGGCCCAGCCAGTTACTTCAGGCACAGAAACCCTCATCGACAGAGACTCACCCGGGATCAGCCCTGCTCAACCATCTCAAACAGGAATGACACTTGGTGATTTGTGTGGGTCCTGCTTCTCTGGCAAACCAGTCATCAACCTGCAGTCTCCATTTTGTCTAGTCTGTGTCTCATATTGGGTAACATGAGTAACAATCAGGGTAGCTCCCTGCAATAACAGCTAAATCTCAAGTGTCATCTGATTGCATTGTTGTTTTCCTTTCACAAACTGAGCCTTCAGGCTCTGGATTACAAATTGTGCGTGGTTGTGCATGCCTTTTCTTTTCATCACAGGGCCCCAACCAGCTGCGACGCCGCCTATCACAGGCAATGTTCCAGGCTAACCCACCTTACTTTCAACTGGGTACCCAGAGCATGTGACTGTGCAGGGACTAAAAGTGCATGCATAATTGCCTGACTAGATCAGTTTTAGAATCAATCAACCTGATTGCACCCCTCCCTTGTTCAATTCCCTGAATAAATCAGATCTAACTCTTTTGCATTTAATCTGACTGTGGTTCTAGTTTGTACCAAAAGCAGTGCACTGTTGTTATTTGCTGTGTCTAACCTTGTTTTCAGGGTTCTCCAGCGACAAAATGGTGGAACCAGCCTTTGTGGTAAGTGCAAACAGTGTGGGATTTGTACACTGAATAAGGGCTACTGTGAAAGTGTTTTTGCATATTGTCTAGGCCACTAGAGGGAAAGGGGTTACAGTGTCTCAGAGGGCTGTACTGAGGTTAGCCTTGCTACTAACAACCCTCTCCTCTGGGTGGAGGCACCCATTTCAGTACTCAAGCCTCTTAACCTGCAACTAGCCAAGCAGGCAGGGGTAGTTGCCTTTGGGATAGTGCCACCTAGGGGTACAAATGGTAAGCAGGTATTCTTTACTGAGCCACTTAAAGCAATATGTTAACTCACTGAAGTGAATGGACTGTGCATGGGGTCTGTCACCCTGTTGACCAAGTTTGTTAACTTCACTAAGCACCATGTAAGACTTTAATACACACTGATCCCCATGTTATTTGGCTTTAAACCTCTCCTCTAGGGGATCATTCCAGAATTTGAAAAGGGAATCTAACTTCGGTTCTCAGGATTCTTGTAATTCATTCTACGCTTACTGTTTATTGTACAGACATTTGCCAGATGGGTTTTGACAGTAAAGAAGTGGGCTAAAGGCAGAAATTTAACTGTCACAGGGTAGTCGTGAGTGCAGCTTGAATATCTAACATACTGTCTGTACAGTGGTGTGGTGGTTAGTAGACTGTGAACAAAGACTACAGCTTGCTACTATCATACTGCTACATCTAGCTGCCTTACTCTGCAAATAAAAGGGTAAAACATTTTGCTCAATGAAATTGTGCACTCTCTGGCAAAGTCCTTCATTAAAATAAATATGTACTGGCTTGCCATCCATGTGGAACTAAGAAATCAATATGTTGACAAAGTGCGAGACTCGGCAAGCCACAGAAGGGATTGCATCTTCACACAAGTCACTGGGGAGGGGTAATCCTATTTGTAACTGTTCTTCTATTAATTCTGCACTGTTTAAAGATAGTAATGTCTCATGTAGCAAACCACCCAAAGAGGGGCAATAATTTTTCTGCTGTGTAAAGTTTTGTGGAGTCTGGCCCCTCCACCCAGAAAGCTAAAGATGCTGATTCTGCAAAGCCAGTTGATAGATGGCACTATGCAGAGAATTAAAAGAGCAGAGCAGCTTCATGCTGCTGAAACAAAGCCCAGCATCCTAAATGGTGAATCCAGCTTTAAGATTCACCGCAGTAGCATAACCTCAGGAGCACACTCAGAGGTGATCTCTTGAAGCAGATTGAGGGGAGGAAGGTTCAAATACCTCACTCTTCCTTATTTAGGTACTTTTACACCACTGTACCATTCCCACGAGTAGCATTACTCAGACAGTGAGGATCCTGAGGTTATGTAGGTTGGAAGGGCCTCACAGGTTTAAGGTTCATACTGCAATTTATGTATTGATTTTATGGTTAATGTTCATGTTTATTTATTCCTCTACTGGTCAGACAACAATGCATCACATGATGGAAGTAAGATGGGCACCTTTTGCTCTAGTTCTACAAGTTCTGGTAATAGGAACAGGAACAGGCAGGAAGGAGATCAGCTGACCACTAACATTCATCCATTGCTATGAATAATTCCATAAATATAACAAAATGGAATGTAAAGGGCTTAAATCACCCAGTTAAGCATAAAGGGTACTAGACCACCTCAAAAAATACCACACAGACATTGGGTACCTCAGGAGACCCAACTGGAAGAAAGGCATCTTTTATAGTTAATCTATTTGCTCCCTCCGCAGCCTGTGCAGGCTGTCCTTCTCACCACCCCCAACTCCGTTACCCGGCGTCTCAGGACTTACCTCAATCCTGGCACTTCCCAGTGGCTTACCCCTCCATGGCAGGGGCTGGCGACTCTGGATAAAACAGATCCGGTTTCGGAGAGGGCCCTGTAGCCCGAGCGGAGACTGTGAGGGGTTGGTGTCATCCCACGCTGCACTCAGCCATTTTTCTCCACTTTTCTGCCTTGGAGGAATGGATGTGCAATGCCATCTAGATGTACCCACGTACACTCCTGTGTGCAGGAAGTCCCAGCTGCCATTTTCCATTCCCCATGTTGTGGTCCCCAGCTGCCTCTACCCTAGTCTCTGCTACAGGCCAGACATGTGCTGGGATCCACATCCCTGCACCCCAGAGAAGGACAGCAGTCTGCTGGATGCTCAGTCCTTCTCTCCCCAGCCAAGCCCCAGCAATCCGAGTCCATTCCTGAATTCAGGTCACGGTGTTGCAGCAGGTAAGGCACAGTGCCTGAGCCCTCCATGCCACCAGGCCAGTCCGAAAATGGAGCATCTTAAATTGAAAAGGGAGTAGGTAGGATAGATCTACTCCTCATCAGATAAGTCACATGCAAGAGGGGTGGCAATCCTCGTCATATAAACGCATTCTTCAAAGTGGTTGCTACCCAAGTGGACACAGAGGGATGCTGGATAATAGTGCAGGGTACATTATATGGAAGACAGCTTGTTCTGTTTAACATATATGGGCCCAACTATGATGACAGCATCTCTTTCAGGATCTACAACTCATACAGGGACAGGCACAAGGGAAAATCATTTTGGGGGATTTTAACTTTGTACTAGATGAAACACTAAGTAGGTCCTCCACACATTCATACCAATTACTGAGAGTCGCAAACTGCCAAAGAACCAAATGAAAAATATAGGTATGCATGACCTGTAAAGTGTTAAACACCCTGTCTTTAGAGATTACTCTTATTATTCTCGTCAATCAGTCCCACACCCACGAGATTTGCTACTAGTGTCCACAGATATCTTATGGGAAACATCACAAGTGCATATCTACCCATGGTAATTTCAGATCATGCTCCCCGCCAGAGGGTGTGGAATCCCAACCAACTAGAATCACATAGTAAGAGGGTGTGGAGGCTGGACCCCATCCTGCTCAAGAACAATGAATTCCAAGGGCAATTAAGTGCAGAGATAAAGTCTGACAGCAAATAAGAGTACAGTGGAGGACTTAGGCATAGTTTGGGATGCACTGAAGGCCTACATTAGAAGCAGAGCTATAGTTATTGCCAGTAAACTTAAAAAGAAAACAGGCAGCAGTTGGAGGACCTAGAGAAACAAATAGTGGAAGTAAAAGAAGCATAAAACTTCCAGGGACCAGAGAGTTATCGCACCCGGTCAGACTAAAAGATCTGAAAATGAAATAAATACTAGAGCCATTGAGAAGCACCCAATATCAAAAAGCTAGAGTCTGTGTCAATGGGAAGAGATGCAGGAAGCTCTGGTATATCAGCTGAAGCAGGAGGGCACCCATAGTGAGGGCATTATGAATGCAGTAAAAGTAATTATCACAAATTTATTTATTTATTGAAATGTTTCATCAGGAGGGCACACTGAACAACAAGTTGCCTGCCCCATGGTGCGACCTGGGGAGGGGTTAGGGTTGTGAAGTGATGATCAGTTACAATAGTATGTGGGTAGTACAAACAATACAACATTGTATGGTTGTGCAACAGTTGGAACACAAGGTATTGTACAATAAACAGTAGTGGAACATTGAGTAAATTACAAAACATGTCCAAAATCATACAAAAGAACATATGAACGTACAAAACAGTAATAATGCAATAGAAACATTTATAGTGCATGAGTGTACCAGGAGCAGGCTCGAGGTAGTACTGCAAGTGCTGTTGGAGTAAAAAGGACAGGGTTAGGGTTGTGCACACTGGTGAGCCAGAAGGGCAGCTGGAGAAGAGAGGTAGGAGAGGCAAGAACTGAATATGAGGAGAAGGGTAGCCATTTCCTGATTTTCCCTTCAAGATGTTGAGAACCCTGCTGGGGGTCATGGTAGGAAGGCAGAAACTGGGAATAGGTATTAAGGTCGGTTAAAGCAGGAACAGCTGAGGGAAAGGAAATTGTGTAGGGTCGAGGTAAGGGAGCAGTTGGAGGAAGAGTGTCGTATTTCAGGGGAGGGAATTCCAGATTTTAGGAAATGATGGGCAAAACCAGTCTGACTGATGAGGGTGGAGCAGTGAGGGACTGTCAAGGTGCGTGCATCATTTGATCTGAGAGAGTGGTGGGGGAGGTGGAGTGGAAAGAGAGGATGAGAGATAGGAAGGGAGCCCCGAACCAGAATTTGGAGGTTAGTTTAGCACAGTGAGAGATGCATCTGTGATACAGTGGAAGGAAGGTTAGAGAGCGATAGAGTTCACAGTGAAGGAGCGGAAGGGGAGTCAATAGCAAAGTGGCAGAAGGAGTTAAAGAGTGTATCCAACTTGGTCAGGTAAAATTTTGAGCAGCACCATTGACTATGTCACAGTAGTCAAAGATGGAGAGTATCATCTTCTGGACAATTTCATGCCTCGCAGTCAGCGGGCTGCAACTATAATTCCTGTACAGAGGACCAAGCTTGGGTGCAGCTTCTTCAGGGTGGCATCGATATGCACAGACAAATTGAGGTGCTGGTCCAGCCAAACTCCCAGATGTCTAAATGAGGAGGTATCTCCAAGATGGTCCCATTAAGGGTGTGGAAGGCAGATTGGGCTGGGAGCCTAGAGAGTCTCTGCCTGGTGCCAAAGGTCACTGAGACTGTTTTCTTGGCATTTAGAAAAGCTGGTGAGAAACAAACCAGAGCAGAACTTGGATGAAGTCATGCTGTAAGCTGGTTTGCACAGCAGCAGGATTTTGCCGAACTGTACAAAACCGTATTGTCAGCGTACATGTGGATAGAAGAAGATGAGCAGGCTGTGGAAGATCATTAAGGAAAATGGATCAAGAGGGCATAAATATCCAATTTGTAGAATATTATTCTAAATTATATTTTAAAGCAGAAGGTAATCCTGTAGCCTGGGAGGAGAGGCTGAGGCATAGTCTGATGAAGGGTTGGATACCTTAGAGGAGGAAGACTGTTTGGCTCTGGAGGTGGAGTTAACCAAGCAGGAGGTGCCAGATGCATTGGGTCAAATAACAACAGGAAAGGCCTTGGCCAGATGGAATACAAATTGATTTTCATAAAAGATTGGCTCTGCTATCCTAGGCCCCTCCACGAAACAACAGTGAACACTCTAGAAACAGGTAAACTTCCCTCTCATCCTCTTAAGCCAGAATCATGGTTCTTCCTAAACCAGAGAAGCCAAGAGAACAAGTTGATTCATACCAGCCAATATGCTTGCTCAAGATTTACCTAAAAATCCTGCCCAGGAGAATAGAGAAAATACTACCTAAACTCATTCATGAAGACCAAGCTCACTTTGTTATGGGTAGGTGCCCTCAACCTCAGCATTTTGTTACAGATCTTGGCTCAAGGACAGAAAGACTCAAGTGACTGCCCAGTGGTGGCCTCATGCAATGCAGAGAAAGTGTTTGATAGGACTGAGTGGGACCACCTCTGGTGCACATGAGATGCATGGGCTTTGAGGAGAATTCATTGGCTGGGTACAAGCTATATATCAAAGTCCAACTGTGGCAATGCAGAGCAACACATGGCTCTTGGATCAGTTCCCATTGCAAAATGGGACCCGTCAGGATGCCCCTTATCTCTCCTACTATTTGATCTGACCCTGGAACTATTGGCAAAGGTCCTGAAGCAACATGAGAACATCAACGGGTTTATTTCATTTATTTATTTATTTTCTTGGAGTAATACCTTTGAGCTAGAAGCTTGTTTACAAAGGTTCCACATCAACACAAGCATATTTACAGGTAGTAACTGACAAGTTGAATACATAGTAGAATACATTGTAGAATACATATTTTGAATACACAGAAAAATACACAATATATTAAACATCTATGTATATACATATTCAGTGTGCGTTGAGGAAGCAGCCAGGAGTTGACTTTGTCAGAAAGAGACTTTGTCAGAAGGAGGAGAGGTGGGGTAGAGGAAAGCAGATTTTGGAAGTGAGTGGTAGTATGGAGCAGGAGGCATGGGCAGGTGGTGTGGGTTAGTTAAGGTTGACAGTCACAACTACTTAGCCAGGCAAGGTGTTGGAGGAGTTTTTCCAGAATGCTCCTAGTTTAGGCTCATTGGTTATAACAGGAGGGAGATCACTGAGCCAGCAGGGTGCTCTGTCGGCAAAGGAACGTTGTCCTTGATGACGGTGGCAGAGGGGACTTGTAGAGAGTTTCTAGTCCTACCTCAAGTCCTGTGAGTGTTGGTTGCTGGGTTGAGGAGAATTTGGATTGCTGCAGGGGTAATCAAGGTGGGTGTTTTTTCTCCAAGGGGCAAATCATGTTCACCCTGCCCTGGAGGTTGCTTTACTTAGTCTGGACATATTGGTCACATGTATGAGTTAGTCTGTGCACACCTCTGACTAGCCTACAGGCTTTATTTTAATTACGCATCGACTCTTTATGGTTGTGTCTGGTTGCACCAGACACCACAAGCCCATAATCAATAATGGAAAGAATAGAGCTCTTTATGGTCAGAGGTCAAATTCTGACAGTCTGTATTAAAGGACGATTCTAGCATTGACAACCCTAACAACATAGTCAACATAATGGGTGAAGGAGAGTGAAGGTGATACCTAGGTACTTAAAGGTATTCATCTGTTCTAACGGAGCTTACTTATTGTTATGAATTGTCATTTGATATGATTTATGTTTACTTTGGGGGTTTGTGAACAACATTACCTTAGTTTTCTTTATAGTTCAAGAGGAGCTTGTTTTGGAGAACCAAGCCTCAATGGTAGCACAGTTTTTTGAAGATGTGTTTCCATTGTTGTGAGGATGTGGGTTATTGTAGAAAATGACTGCATCATCTGTGTAGAGGAGTACTTTTTCAGAGCAAACTAGGGAAGGTGGTTGAGGAACAGACTGAACAAGAGGGAACCTAGGATCAACCCTTGTGGTAGACCTGTGCTCACCTGCCTACTGTCGGAAAGGGTACAATTTATTTTTACCTGTTGCATTCTGTTGCCAAGGTAGCTTTTTGAACCACACAACAGTTTCTGGTTAGAGTTCAGTGGAGTGGAGTTTGCTGAGCAGTATGTTGTGATTGACGTACCAAAGGCTTTAGTGAGTTCGACGATATCGCTCCCCACAAGTTGGCTACTGTCTAGGGCCTCATGAAGAAAGCTGGAGTACTCAAGTAGTGCTGTTGTGGTACTATGTGCCTTCTAGAATTCATTTTGCTGCAGACACTGGATATTTTACTTATCGAGGTAGTCTACCAGCTGATCAGAAACTATGCATTCTAGGGCCTTGGAGAGTGGTGGGTAGGATTGAGATGGGATGATGTGCCTTCGGAATCCATGTTGCTATGGACACTGGATATTATACTTATTAAGGTAGTCTGCCAGCTGGTTGGAGACTATCCATTCTAGAACCTAGGAGGCAGTAGGATTGAGATGGGATGGTAATTAGTATGTAGGGCACGATCACCACTTTTGTGAACTGGGGTAACCACCGCAGCTTTCCATCTCTAGGTGAATTATGTTAGTTTGAGGGATAAACTAAGTATTTTGTGAGTGGTGCTATTACTTTGTCCAGGGTGAGGGCTATCAGTTTAAGGTCGAGGAGTCATTAATGTGCCTGGATTTCCTAGCGACCATTGGAGGTATTTTTTGCCTCAGCACAAGAGATTTACTTAAAATACTGAACAAAGAAACATTCAAAATGCCTGTAGAGACAGGCCTCATGGTCTATCGCGCCTGCTCGAATGTGCAGCTAGCCCCTCAACTCTGCAGCTGCCCCACCCTCCCTCCCCTCTTAACAACCCTCCCTCACTCTGTCCCAACCCCTTTACATCCCCCCACTGCTCTACATGATGCCACTTTCTAGGGCAGAGTATTCCACTTGTCTACCACCCTTTCTGTGAAAAAGGGTCTCTGGATTTCACTCCTGAATATCCGCCTCCAATCTCAGTCAGTGCCCTCTTGTGTCTCTCCCTTCTGATCTGAAGAAAACCTTCCGTATTAATCTTGTTTATTCCTTTTAAGTATTTGAAGGTTACAATCATATCCCCCATCCCTCCTCTCCTCCAGGAATACATGTTCAGCTCTTCCAGCCTCTCCTCCTAGGATTTTGCCTCCAGTCCCTGGATCATCTTCGTTGCCTCACGCTGCACCCTCCAGAAATCTGATATCCTCCTTCAGGAATGGACGCCAGTACTGCATGCAGTATTCCAGGTGCAGTCTGACCAGTGGCCTGTACAGGAAAGGATCACCTCCTGTGCATGGAGGAGATTCCCTCGCTATGCACCCCAGCATCTTGTTTGCCTTTATAGTTGCCTTCCTGCACTGAACTGAATGGTTCATACTCCCTGTTATTAGTACCTCTAGATCCTTTTCTTCCATGGTGCTTTCCAATTGTGCCCCTCCCAACTGATATTTCCTCTGCTGGTTCCTTGCTCCGAGTGCAGGACCTTGCACTTCTTGGCATTGAACCCGATCTGCCATGTCTCCCACCACTCCTGTAGTTTGGCCAGGCCCTCCTGCAGCTCCTCCACCCCTCTATGTCATCTACCACAGCTCCAATTTTAGTATCACCTGCAAACAGACTGATCCAACTCTGGATCCCATTTGAGATATCAGCAGCAAATATCCCAAACAGCACCGTCCCAGAACTGATCCCTGGGGCCCCAGTTCCTATGTGATAATGGTGAAAGCCTAAAGGCTATTTCAATGCTTTCTGTGAGTGGGGGCTGCACCCCCACACCATCCTGTGGGGTTTTGCACCGGCACCCATACTAAAGGATTCTCAACTCAGGGGTGCATGTTGGGGAGTGAAAGCATGGAAAATTAAGGTTCGGGTGAGTGCAATAAAATTGCACCAGCTGCCTGACCCAAGCCCTGCACCTCACCCACCCCAACCACAAGTCAACCCCTGACACCATGATGCAGCTCGGCAATCCACCACAGCGCTACCTCCTATAGCTCCTCCTCCTCCCAGCCCATGCTCACTGTGCTCGCTTCCCCCGCGCATACATATAGCATCATCCTGTCACCCAGTTCGCCCACCCCTCATCCGTCGCCCAACCCTGCTCATGCTTTGAGGGGTTTTGTTGGGAAGGAGTCACCATTATGGACGGCGCCTTCCCCATGTGCCCACCTCATGGGATACCATGGCACCCTCTTGTAACGTTCTTTGGTGATGAGTTCCCCACCACCACCACCCTTTGCTGCCTACCCTCAGCCAGTTGGTGATCCAATTGACCATTTTGCTCCCACCCTATGTATTTCAGTTTTCCCCAGCCTCCCATGCAGCACAGAGTCAAAGGCCTTGCTGAAGTCCAAATACAGGACGTCCACTGCATTGCTCCTGTCCAGTTCCCTGGTAACCCAGTCGTAGTACTCAACTAGGTTTGTTTGACAGGATCTGCTGGAGACAAACAATGTTGATGACCATCTTGGAGACCATTGTCTTCCAAAAGGTCTTGACTCCATGAGCTTCCCCACAATTGAAGTGAGGCTCACTGGTCTGCAGTTACCTGGATCATCCTTGGGCCACTTATATGAATGGGCACCACATGGGCCATCCTCCAGTCCTGTGGCATGCATCCTGTGTCCAGTGATGTATTGAACAGGTCAGCCAGTGGTCCCACCAGGATCTCCACTAGCTCCCTGAGTACCGTAGGGTGAATGCTGTCTGGTCCCAGTGCCTTGTCCATCCTCAGCGCCCTTAGCCCTTCCCAGCACCTGTCCTTTGTAATCCTGAAATCAGTCACCCCGCTTCACTCTACCCACTCCCACCCTTCCCATAGGGTATCTGCCCATTTTCCTTTGTGAACACAGAGCAGAAGTACTCATTTAGAGCCTCTACCTGGTGCTCCGCCTTCTCCACCCACCCCATCTTTCTTAATCTACAATCTGGTCTTTGTTCCTTCTTCTCTCACCAATGCAGTGGAAGAAGTCCTTTTCCCATCCTTGATTACCTCGCCAGTCTCAGTTCCTGGAAGCCTTGGCTGCTCTGACTAGCCTGGTAACCTTTCTGGCCTTCTTTGTGTACTGTCTTTGTCCCTTGTCCTCCCAATTTCCTTAACCTCTGAATGCCTTTCTCTTGGCCCTGTCCCATCCATGACCTCCTGAGTCAGCCAGCTTGGCTTCTTTGCCCTACCCTTTTTGCTCTGTGTCCTTTTTAATGATATCCCACTTTTGGCTAGTGCTCATGCATGTCTGAAATCCATCAGGTGCTCAACCAAAATTTCACCCATCCTTTGAAGTCTGCTCCTTAAAATCAATCACCTTAGTACCCATACTTCCCATCTCCCTACCCATACTGAGTGTGAACCACTTCCAGATCCTCTACAGCTTCCTGTTTGTCAATATCAGGTCCAGAGTCCTTCCCACCCTAGTCAGCTCTGAGAGCAATTGCACCAGGAAGCAGTCCTGAAGTGCATCTAGTAACACCTCTCCTTTGCACACATGGTGGTTGGGGTGCTCCAGTCCACCCTAGGGAGGTTGGAAGTCCCTAGCACTACTGTGTTCCTCTTCCTACAGACTCTTCTAATCTGCTTGGCCAACTCCCTATCCAGGTCATCCCCTGAGCTGGTGGCCTGTACACTACCCCCACCCTCAGTGTCTTACTTGGAGTCATGAAACTGCATCCATAGGGCCTCTGTCCTGCCCTCCACCCACCTCTCTTATGCACCTTATCCTTCCCTCACATAGATCACCATGCCCCTTTCCCCTAGTCCTGTCCTTCCTGAATATCCTGTACCCTGGGATCGTCATATCCCAGACCTGGCTCTGGGTGGCCCATGTTTCAGTGGTGGTCACAATGTCCACTTTCCCTACAGCCAAGAGAGCCTGTAGCTCAGCAAATTTGTTATCCAAGCTTCTGCATTCAGTGATACCACCCTCCCACCTGTGTCTTCCCCTTCCAGCCTGGCTTCTCGCCCTCCTACCCCTACCTTGTGTCCCCACCCCAAATACATCTCCAACAGCATGGGGTGGGCATGCTCAGCTCCCACGCTGAGATCCTGCCTACTAACTGTCCCCACACCCCCCACCTAGTTTAAATCTATCCTTGATGCTATCTACCCTGTGACTTCTGCTTTAATACCCCTTCCCTCCATGCTCAGGTGCAGCCTATCCACTGCATATAGATCCTTATTGTCCTAGGTTCTGCCCCAATCCCCCACTACCCTGTACCCCTTAGAACAACACCATTTCCCCAGCCAAGTGTTGAACTCCTCAATCCTCCTTTCCTTCCCTGCTCTCACATGGGGTACTGGGAGCACCTCTGAGAAGGCCACTGATTCCCTACTTCTCACATAGCCCTCCTAGTTCCTCAAACCTCCTCCTCACACCTTCCACCATCTCCCCACCAGGTCATTAGTGCCCACATGCACCATTACATGCGGTTTCTTCCTGCCCCTACTTCAGCACTTAAGAACTGCCTGTTCCACCCTGTCCGCTGTTATCCCAGATACAGCCTCCACCCATATCCTACTATGCTTCCCCTGCTGCCCCATCTGATCCCTAAAGGCACGGAATTGTCCAGCACTAGCACAGCCCATTCCTCATTCCTTAATATAGATGCATATATAAATATATGCATTAAAATAGAGGGGGGGATACTGGGGTCTAGTGTTGGCTTTCCTCCCATCTTCTGAGTTGCCCTTGGAGGCATCAAGGATGTCAGGAGGGAGTACACTGCTGAGGTCAGAGAACTCAATGTTGAATACGTCTGCTATTATTTTGGGGTCTTGGGTGATTTCTCCATTCACTAAGAGCATGGAGGGAGAGGATTTGCTAGCTCTGCCTGTGAGGTCTTTTAAGTTGTCCCAGAATTTTTACCATCCCCATGTTTTCGAGAGGCAGTCTTTGAAGTGGCGCATTTGCAAATCTGACCTCATGGGTACAGGTGTTTTCATGATTTTGAACTGTTGGATTTCATCCTGCTTGCCATAGGTGGTCCTTGGTTCCCATAAGGTTTAGTAGGTCCGGGGTGTAGTAGGTTTGGGGTGATCCATGAATTGTTGGTCCCCTTCAATTTATGTTTTCTTATTGGGGCCTAAATGTTACGTGCTGCATTAAATGCAGATATAAAGCTATCTAATGCCTTCTCCACATCACACAGGGCGTCAGTGGGGACCAGTCAGTTTGCTTGAGTGGCACTTGAGTGTGTTTAGTTGCCCTCTCTTTGGATCTGACTTGTGATGTTCGTGGGGGGCTTCTGCTGATCTGTTTGACCATTGGCACATAACTGGGGAGTGGTCACTGAGCAAGTCAGTGAGGACTGAGGTGTCAGAAATTCTCCCAGGGTGATTAGTGAGGATCCAGTTGAGCAGTGTTCTAGACCCTGTCCTGTAGTTGACTTTAGTTGACTCTAGGCAATTCTAGGGGTGGGGTAGGAAGAAATAGGCTGCTGGTTAACTAGGATCTGAAGCTTATCCATTAGGTAGGAAATGGGCAGACTTGTGGGCCAAGCGGTCCTTATCTGCCGTCAGATTCTATGTTTCTATGTTTCTAGTGGATGAGTCTACCATTTGAGCAAAGTTGATACTGGAGAGGGGTCTTCATATAGGGCTGCCTCTTGGACAGCCAATTGACATTGAAGTCCCCTAAAATTACTACTTCCCAATTTTGGTGCAGTCCTTTTATATAGTCAATGACCACTAAAACCACTCAGTGACCTTGCTAAAACCACAGGATTTTTCTCTAGAGGAATGTAGACTGATACTATTGTAAAGGATTTGCTGTGCACTCCAAGCAGTATTCTGAGGGATAGGACTTGTGCATTTTCACGGCATCTATTTGGGGAGGGTGGCCATGGAGGTTGTCTCTAATGTAGATGATACAGCTTCCACTCCTTTTCCTAGTCTATCCTGTCTGAAGTGGGTATACCCAGTTAGAGTTAGGGCTGTGCCAGGGATCTTTGGTGTGAGCAAGGTTTCCACTATGGAGAGCATGTCTGGATCATGTTGACACACCCATACTTAGAATTGATCCATCTTGGGCTGTAAATTACAAATATTTATTATTAACTCCAATTTTAGTGTCCCCAGGTTGTTTACATTGCTTTGCGTCTGTTGGAAAGAGGCCAGGGTTTGGGTGAATGTTGCCCAAAGAAGCAGTAGCATCAGAGTGGTTCACAGCAGAAAGTTTTTTAGTGTTTAAGGTTTGCGGTGTGCTTACACCTGGTTACCTAGTTACTTTCCTAAAGCTTTGTTGGTGTGGTGGATGAGGCAGGGCAGGAGGAGTATGGCTGGCTTTGTGTGATTATTGAGCAGGTACCCGAGAAGTTACTTGGCCCATAGTTGGTATCCGCCTCATGACTAGTTGTGCCTGATCTGTGAGATAGCATTATTATAGTATTGGCGGGTTAGTACTAACCTGGGTATGCTCATATGAGACATTACGAGAAATGGTTAATAGGAGGAGGACTATTAAATTCCCATATTTTGTACTAGCCATATTTATGTTTATGCAGTTTGGTTGTTTATTGATGTATCCTGCATTGCTAATGGTGGGAGTTGGGCAGTGAGATAGCAGAGGAGGATTACAAGGTCAGGACACCTAGAGTACTAGGTTTGCAGGAGCAATAGCAAAATATATCCCTAGTGGCCTGTCCTTATAACAAACCAATCACAAAGTGAGGAGATAGTTCCTGATCGTGCCTGGTTTGTTACAACAATATGTAATTCTTTAAGTGAGCCCAAGGGCCATTGGAATAACACATGTTATGGGAGGGTGCACTCTAGCTGGTTAAGTAACCTAGAGGATAGTGCTGTTGACTATGGCTGATCCTAGCACCAAGAGTCACAGGTTCAAGACCCACAACAGGATAGTAGAGTGCATATAGGACAGTTGACAGGGATACCTGAAACTTAGGGGATGGGAGGAATTTATCACAATTAGTCTTGCAGAATGCTATGGGGATGTTAAAATACTACCACATGTAGAGAGGTGTAGTGGCATCCTCTAGTGTCCCAGCCAAATAGGCTCCTGAAGGGATCATAGGGTGATAGGAAAAAACAGCAAAAGTCACGTGGTAATGTCACATGGGTTGATCTGCCTATAAAGGAACTGCTCAGCCAGGGTTGGAGAGTGGGGGTGGATGGGTGAGGCATCTGCTGCATTAGCAGCAGCATGGCAACACTGTACCTCTCAAATGTCTGTATCTGCAGATAGAATGGCAGGCTTCCGTGGCTGCTGAAGGGAGGTGAGGAGAGGCACCAAGCTCTCTGGTGGCATCTGGGGTGGTTAGAAACAGGAGCAGCCTGTAAAGGAAGAAGAGAGTTAGAGGATTAAAGGTCATCCGAGAACAATAGGGAGGCTCAGGGCGGGAACGGACGGGGAGGCTTGTGAAATGATGCAGGCAGCAGGTCCAAGAGCAGGCCATGGCATTTCCCTCACACAGGACAACCCAAGACAATAACTCCTGAAGGTACAACCTGACCTAGGAGAGGCACAGCTAAAAGTCTCCTTGTATGCAGATGATCTCCTGGTATGCATCACAAAGCCCCAGTCATCCTTGCCATGTCTGGTCAAGGTACTACAAGCATTTGATGCCATCTCAGGTATAAAGTGAATCTAGGTAAAACTATTGTGCTCGCACTGTGCAACTGTCATCACACAAACTAGAGAACAAACTCCCTTTCAATGCACCAACCTGGGGTTTAAATATCTAGAGAGAACATTAGAAAACAAGTAAAGGACCTATATGGGACAAACCTCCCCCACACTAGCTAAGGTTAAAAATCTATGTGTAAAGTAACAAAGCTTACCGCTGTCCCTCCTAGGGAGATCTAACATCCTCAAAATGGCAATTCTTCCTAGTTCTTGTATTTGTTTCAGGTTCTGCCAGTTCATATCGAATTGGTTTTAATCAGTTACAGGCCTGTGCCTTGGTACGGATCTGGCAGGATAAGTCTCCACATATTAAATATCATCTGTTAACACATATGCCAGGAAAAGAGTGTATCAGCAACCCTCATTTCAAGAATTATTACTGGGTCACACAAATAGCCAGTATCAGGGATTGAGTATAAGCCACAATGTTGAAAAACAGGCTTACTCTAGAAAGGGAATGGACCGGGACCACAAGATTGATTGACCTGCTATGTGGGTCAACAGGTAAAAGTGCCAAATGTGCTAGAGGCAACCCCCGTTGTACAACACTGTCTGCAAGTTTGGCATGCTGCTCACAATACAAAATGTGAGAGTCACATTCCACAAGCAGCCTTCCTGGAATAATCAGCTGCTGCCCAGCTTCACACATGACCGGGAATTCAAATCTGGACACATAAATGTATAGGATTATTGGGACACGCATGTGAAGGAGGAGTGCTGATATCGTTTGAAGTGTACAACAAAAGTATGGCATCCCTAGATACTTTTCTGGTACCTCCAGTTGAGACACTTCTTGGGGAAGGTTATGGTCCACTAACAAATTACAAGAGCCCTCAGGTATAGTAATTGTCCTTGAAGAAGCAGAGAATACGAATGGCCTGCTCACATGTTTTTATTAGCCACTGATAAACACAGTACCTAGCTACACAGAGCAACAGAGCAACAGAGGAGGAAATGGGAGGAGAGCCTGGGTAAAGGCATTGCAGAGGAGGATTGGCCAGAAATCTCAGAGGATGGCTGGAGGCAGAATATGCAAAGAAAATACCAGGTTATTCATTATATGATCATCCAAAGGGCATACTATAGCCCAGAAAGAGTGGCTAAGTTTAACCCCTAGTTAACAGAAGTTGCCTTAGATGTGCCCAGCAACCAGCAGACATAATGCACATTATGTATGGGTGCCAAATCTCTACAGATACAGCATACTATCTCAGAGACACTGGATCAACAGTTATCCCTCATGTCTAGGAAGGTCATGCTGAGAGACTGGGGATATACAGAACCTACAAACAGGCCACATAAGATTTCTTCTGCTAGCTATAAATACAACTAAACTGGGTATACTAAAAGAGTGGAAATATGTTAGCCCTCCAGCATATACAACCTGGTTACAAATGATGAAAGACTCGTGAATTTGGAGAAAATAATATATAGCATAGACAATAAGTACATGCAGTTTATTTTGCACTTTTAAGTCCGTGGCATGATTGCGCTAAACCTTTCTTCACACAGGGGTACATGATAAGATCCTGATAACTAACAATACATAGAAATGTGCAGCATTCATGGTATTCAAAGGTAATATGGTAATACCGCAATTACTGGGTGTAATCAGCAGACTAGTTGATCAGATGAAATCCCCAGTGGCAAACTATGAATTCTGTGTCTGTGTCTGTGTCTGTTTCAGAACCTCTGCATCTCTGAAGTGGTGTCTGTCAGCTGATGTCCTGTATCAATTTCACTTTGGCTCTGCTATGATGTCTCTGCTGAATTGGCTCAGTTATACAAAGGAAAAAAACTTTCATTTTCCTCTATAGCAGAGATGACAACAACGACCTGTCTGTCACGGCATCTGTGCCCTTGTAAGTCACTGAAAGCATTGTCAGCAAACTCAGATGTAGTACCAGTCTCCCCTGCAAAGAAATGCCAGTCTACTTACAATGTGTACAGTCTGGAGCAATGCTTTGAGGCTGGGAAATGCAGCTATGAGAATGGCATTATGAAAGCAGTTAGATTTTTTACTGTTAAGTATGACCAAAAATTAATGACAACACCATTAGAAAATTTAAGAGCTGACTACATATCTAAGCTCAAATTTGTTCGGACCCTGCCAGCCTAGTACCTGAGCACCCTTGATCTCGCTGACGTTTAAGCTGAATTGAAAAAGTCATCAAGAGCCTCCACTCTGAAGGGGCATTTGTTAACACCCAAGTAGTTACTGCCATTGCAAGGGGATAGTGAAGTGCACAACCCTCAGCAACTGGCTGAGTCAGGTGGTCCTCTGGTGTTCAGTAAGCAGTGGGCTTGGAAATTTTTAATTGTATGTGGTATTGCCACAGGAGGGGTACAAAAGCAACCAGAAAGACACCAACTGACTTTGAGGAGCTAAAGACTGCATTTCTGGACAGAATAAAATTGTAGCCTCAAACAAGCTGATCTCTGCTGAGCTTGTCATCATTGATAAGACTGGTGTCAATTTAGTGCCCCACTCCCAACGGACAATAACTGAGATGGGCTCAAAGCAAGTTGAAGTAACAGGTCTGGGAGACAAAAGGCAAGTGTCGTGTCCTTTGTCCTGGGTTGCACTTTAGCTGACAACATGCTACCTCCTCAGGTAATCTATCAAGGACAAACGCCCTCCTGCCACCCTGCCTTCAGTTTCCCATCTGACTGGCATGTTACACACAGTACAAACCACTGTGCAAACAAAAAAACAGAAATTGCTTATGTAGCTGCTGTTTCAAAACCCTACATTTCATTTCATTTTACAGTATTTTGTACATTACAACTTCTACTCATACTAGGTCAATAACACTGCTTTTCATTACAAGTACCTGGATGAGGAAAATGTTTACTATGTGCCCTGTATAATGGAATACCCGATTGACCACCAAAGAATAGATATGTTCTTCATTTTTTGCTGTTTTTTTTTTAATTTACTCTGTTTAATGAAAGAATAAAACTCATAGCAATGTTGTTTCATGTTGTGGCATCCTTATATGAGTGCACCAAGTAGTCATGAAGTGTAGCGTACCAACCTGCTTAGCAACCTAAAGAAACCTCTTAGTGCTATTTGGATAATTTCAGAATGGAATACATAATAGAGGAAAAGAGAAAGTAAAGAAAAATTACTAGTAATCTGATGTGTATCTGTAAGGGTTGTGAGGGGTGAGCTGTACTTAGGGCGAAGCGAGTCTGCAAGTGAGACATACAAGCACACCAGAACCATGTCAGCAAACATTTGGAAAGCAGCAAAGTACTGTATGTTAAAAGTTTATCTTTTACAAGTGCTACCGCTTCTGCTGATTCCCAATGCTCACGACATGTCGGTGGGTGGGAGGTGGGACACAGTACAGTACCTTACATGGTTATCAGCACACCATTGCCACATCAGCAGACAGGTAGCACACCTCAGTAATACTTCACAGTTCTTTAAATTTCATGCCTTGGGTCCAACCCTCGAACATAGCAAAATATAAAGAACTATAAACTTTGTCTGTTCTACAGTATATAAGGCCAGGGGAAGAAGTCTACCTATAATAACATCTGGGAGGATTTGCAGCATTCCTTGACAACTGCCAGGAGGAGAGACTAGCAGTAAATATGCACTGACAAGGTGCAGAAATCCCTTTACCCCACCATTTACATAACCATGGGCTGTAGATCAATGCAGTAATTATTTGTTACTGAATGACAGCCTTGGAAATTAGGTATATTGTGTGAAGAAGAGTCTGACACAGTTGAACTGTTAGTTTTTTTCAATACCGCTTTTATTGCTTGAATTTTTGAAATGTATCATAGGTTTTGTTGTCAGTTTAGTGACAACATATGAACAAAAGTAACCCTGTTTGTAAAAGTCTTATAATGCAAAGGTTTATAAATCAAAGATGTTAATCACATTCTGTAAAATACATTGTATTGTAATGTGCTTTGACTCAATAAATCAATAACAAAACCAAAAAAGAATCACTGACCATTAAAACCATTCTAACAAGGCAAAGAATAACCGCACAAAATCAAAGGTTCACATAAAAAGGACACGGCAGCAAAGCCAGTTTCACAGATACACAAACACATATATAAGTAATAAGCCATGACAGGGTGTGCATTAAGAGATTTTAATGCATGCCACAGAAGCATGCTAAGGCACAAGGCTGAATGCCGCGTGCCTCTTACGCCCCTGGGAAGTGCATTACAATCCTTTAATGCACAGCCTGGAGTGGCTTATTGCACTTATAAAATGGGCCACCATCATAAATGAATCACTGTGATAGGTATTAAAACATTTACTATTTTCAAACAAGTGTACATTAACTCTAAAACTTTAAAACGTTTAAAAACTGAAAAATAGTTCCTATTAATGCATAAATAACATATTTCAGCAAAATAGATTAACTAGTACTTTGTAGTAAAGTATTTGTTAGTAGTGTTAGTTGAAAATAAAAATAAGCTGTGTTTAAAATGTTATTTTCATTACACTGTAGTAATATAGTTTCACCAAAGGCAACATTCTCTTTATTTTTTTTATTTATGTATGGTGGTCTAGTACTTAAGAGGAGAACTGCTATAGGATTGAGGAGAAAGGTTAGTAAGCAAAAATGTTACCTTGCATTTCAAATCAATACAAGTGATGTCTCTTAATGGAATGTGTTAAAATTTTAAACCTGCCAGGTTGCCTTTTTTAATGGGGTGGTAGGGGTGATAGAGTTCACCTGAAAACACCCATATATGATTCAAATGTACATGCTTTTATAAACTTCAGGCATGTGTTTGAGTAGTTTGGGTCTGCCTCTGCCTATGTAACTATGTTCCCCTTTTCTCTTTATTTATGAAGCATTATTGCCTACTTTCTTCATCCTGTTTTCTTCTCTGTTTTTCCCCATATTCAAGATATGGAATGTTTATCATGGAATGTTAACCATAGAATACTGGAATTCAAAATTCTGCTCACTTCCACTGGCAGAATGTTTCTCTTAACATACTGTATACACACACACACAAACAAAACAAAGGCCTCTTCTAGAGCCAGAGACTCAATTATCTCACTGTCAGGGCAAGCTGAAGAGATTTTCCTGATGAGCAGGTAAAGACAGACAGGGATTTTTGTTGTCAGCAAAGAAACAGTAGTAATGAAAACTATAAATGATACTTAATGTTTCTAATTTGTTTATGTGTGTAAGAGAGTGTGATGATCAGGGAAACAATAATTAATGTTTTATTTTTATTTAAGGTAGTTTTATTTTTAGGGCCCAGTTGAAGGTTTTACAGTGTAAAGGTAGCAGCCATGTTGGTGATGGAAGATCAATTCTGGTTGTAGGAGACTGAGAGAAGATAGTTCTGGTTGTAATAGGACCGATATGCTCATTGTGTGATGTGGTTTAGGACCAGGATGACAGTGCGTTTATAGAAATTTAATGTACGGTCAGATGACATCTCTTATTAGCGAGATTTCTAGATTTTTCTTGCCATTTTATAAACCCAAATAATGCAAAACATCTTGGTTTACATATACAAATCACCATGAAAATGTAGACTGGTTCTGCTTAAAGTAGGAAAGCACAGTGCCAAATGACCTCTCACACAATCTGTAAAGGATGGGAACAGAAGACACATATCCTTCTCAGGACTTATGTGTCAGTGTGCTCAACTGTATCTCAGCCCAGAGGCCAAAACAGCCCTTATATGGTCTTATATGTTTGGGCCATGGTGGACCCACAATAAGAAAGCAACCTAAAAGGCGAAGAACCTCAGAGCAAAAGTACTGAGGAAAGGGCTATCGAAAAGGGCATCAACAAATTGGTTTCAAAGAAATACAGAATCACACATACCCCAATAATGCAAACCATCATGGGTTGTAAATACAAGTCACAGTGAAAATGTAGACTGGTACCATGCATTCTTGCTTAAAGCAGAACCAATCTACATATTCATGGTAAATTACATACACAGTACAACCTATGACAAAAATTATCTGTCATAAGTAATATTTTTCCTTTGCAAGTAAAGTAAACAGAAGACATTATTTGTCAAGGGTTATACTTCATTTACCACATGCCATGGGATGTTGTGAGGTATGACACATCATACCCATAGGCATACAATACATCCAGCACTATATGTCTCCGAGTATCTTATTGCTTATATGACATGGCTCTTCACAGAATTTGTAAAACAAATGCACTGTTAACATTGATGGGGCAATTAAAACAATTTTGGTAAAGATATACAGTGATAAGATTGTGTTTTACTGAGCTGCAAAATTAGGGTTAGGGTGAAAACTGGGCAGCTATGTGGCAAACTGGGTGCAAGGGCTGTATTATCAGACCATGCCTCTGTCAGATTTGCTTGCAGGATTTATAATGGTGCAAAACAGTACTTTGACAATATGGTATAGACAGTAAAAGTTTGATGGTCAAAGACTGTTAAATTAACAGACCTGTGTTTTTCCTTGGCTTGTTGATTTCTCAACTGACCTCACACACAGTTAAAACTGGTGGCAGTCTATCAACCTCTGTAACTGTTGAGGCAGGTGCCCTGCAGGAGTCTCTTTTGAGTCCCTGCTGTTTTCTATGTTTTTAAATGATATCTCAAAGATTTGTAGTAAGTCCACAGTCTTTCTGTATGCAGATGCTACTGTAAATTTGTATTTTTTTTACATTTTTCTATACATTAATGGCATCTGGCTTACAGGCAGATGTCAGCTACCTACAGAACTGGTTAAATGCAAACAGGTTAATTTTTAATAGTATTAAATTAAGATATTGTTTACTGATCCACTTATAAAATAAAATGTATTTGGCAACTCATTTTCTGTTGTTGATGGGCAATCAGATTCTGTCAAAATTGTCAGTTCCTTTACATATCCTGGAGTTACCCTTGATAGTGTACATATCACTCTAATAAAGAGAAGTTGGGATTTTTATCAAAATTAGGATAGTCTATCTTCTGCCACTAAACAGGTAATTGCTAAACAGAATTGTGTTCCATTGTTTGAGTCTTCCAATATTATTTTTATGGTGCAAGTAGTACAGTTTTACATAAATAGCCATCAATTTTAACAATATTTGCAGATGTGGTACCAGTTTGTTTGCAAAACCCATTATTATAATTTTTATGTAGAAATAAGTGCTTTGTCACCTATGGAACAAATCAAATTGCATTGTCTTTGTTTTCTTTATCATACTATTATTTCACAAACCCCTGCAGTTTGATATCATTGCTTCAGCAACATACTCTGTTTCATTGTCTTCAGTCCATATCATCGAAATAAATGTTTCCCTCTGTTAAATCAAGTCATTTTCAAAATGTTCTTTCTCTCATGTGCTCCCCAGTTCTGTTAAACCAAACTGAAATATTGTATTGTCTGTATAGCATAGTTGTCTGTTTCAAATTTAAGTTACAGAAACATACTGGGCAGGATTTTCAAAGCCCTGATGCAAGCTGCATCAATGGCAGCTAGCCAGTTGGGTGCATCCGGAATCTGCACCCGATTTTCCAATCTACAGGGTCCCAGGGCCCAAATCCTGCAGCTTGCAGCAACAGTGGCAGTGAGTCAAATGGATGGTGCACCCACCTGGCATGCTGCAATGGCTGCAGGGTGTCTCCTGCACCCACAGACAGGGGCTAGCTCCTAGCCATAACACCCCCCAACACCACGTGCCACTGGCACCTCACTAACACACACCAGGACCCTGGTGGTCTAGTGCCCCTCCTGCAGGTAGTGTCCAGCTCCCACTCCCACCTCCTGTACACAGTCTGGTGACCAGCACAGTCCTCCACATACCACCATGGCCGGCTTCCAAATTAACTGTCAGTACATGTCCTGTATACAGTATGTGCACTGACAGCTCATCGTGGCCAGCCATGGTGGTGTGAGGAGGGCTGTGCTGGTCACCGGATCGGGGTACAGGAGGGGGCTCAGAGTGGGGAGCTGGGCACTATCTGTTGGGGGAGCCCTAGACCACCAGGAGGGATTCTGACATTAATTGTCAGGGTGGGAAGAGGGGACCACTGGACTACCAGGGTAGGATCTGCATATTGAGCGTAACAGATGTTGGCGATCATGATGGGGGACACTAGACTACCAGGAGAGGTACTTTAAATAATGCAGTGGGTGTCGGGGATCATGATTGGGGGTGAGGGACCACTGGACCACAGGGATTGCCCATTAGGGATTGATCGGGGCAAGCCACACAGTGACACATACTGGATGACCCTCTCAGGAGATGTCTAAGTACTGTTAGACCAGCCTTTGATGATCTAACTGTACTTGGTACTTAGTTCATGGGAGGTCTTTGAAAATTGGGATTTGAGGCTCAGCAGTCTTGGCCTGCCACAAGCCCCTAGTGCCATGCTGCTGCCACTTTCATGGCACAAGGTGGGTGCTAGCACAGTTTGGTGCAGGCAACCTGCTGGGTGATCAGGCTGCCTTTGAAATTCGCTCTTGGTGCAGCCCTTGATGCAAGGTTCGTTTTGTGTTATACTTGTTTGGCGTAAGCACCTCAACGTCATTACAAGTCCTTTGAAAATCCAGCTCACTGTTTATGTGATAATGTTGCATGTCTGCTTTTCTGTAGGCTGTCTGTTTAAGAATGTTTGTATTTTTCTAGTGTAATTTCTGTAAGAATTGTATTTGGTCACCAGGACTAGCTGGGAAAAGGTGACTCAAGACTGTCTAATTTCCTGGCTTACCAAAACTTAGATCACATAATGGAGTGCATCATCATCTGCTGTCACATGCAGATGATTGGATGTCTGGCCTATAATGATCCAGCACTGTACAATGAACTGTGCATGGGGCTCCTAAGGATTATAGGAGTAAAGTTTACTGGTACCAGATGTTAGTGGGGCTGGCACAGTAGAGTGGGGCAGGGACACTGTGCTGTGGAAGAGCAACTACCATTTGTAGAAAGGGCATACTTGATGGACCTTTGATTCCTTCTGTGGTCAGATTCTATGTTTCTGTGTTAAGTAAGGAATAATCCATGATTAGATTAACGTCAAATAGCTATTATTGTGTCCTGATTATTGCCTCAACCTTTTCCCTTACCTTTCATTGCCTAATCCTGATTCCGCCTAAGAAATTCCTTATTATTTGTTGCAATTTGCTGTCATGAGTGCCAAGAATAGTTTATTGACATTGCTCTGTGTGGGTCATGGGTACAGATATCTTTGGGGATAGTGGGTAGGTAATACATCCCAGGGAGTAGTACAGTGCTAGACTTATCACAGGGCCCACTATCATTTCTCTAGGTGGAGACACTGGGCTACTTATCAACACTTGGGACACCAAACCACCTTCAAAAGAATAAGAAATCCAGGCCCCTCAACCTTAAGAAAGCCCTTAAGGCAGGGTAGTGATGGTCAAGATGATGGCAGCACCAGCCCTTGTGGAGACTGTGTCCCACTAAAATATGGCAAAACAGCCAGCCCAGTGGCACAGCATAGCCCTACTGCCTGCCTTTCCAGAGACCCAGGTTCGGAGTGAACTCAAGTCATCAGGGATCAACCGAGGGGAGAGGATTGAGCATCTGGAGGACTGTGTCCCTCCCAGGAGGATGGTAGCACTTTCAGCACACCTGACAACCAGCAGAGGGTGGGTGTCAAGGCAGCTGGAAGCCCAGTGGGGAGGGGAGTTCATACAATCTACGTGTTATTGGATGCCAACAGAGAAGGAGAAAGAAGGAGGAAAAGAACCTCCTGCCATGTGGATGAAATAAAGTAAAGTAAAACTTTAGTTTTATAGCGCCTTTCCAAAACCAAGGCGCTTCACATTTAAAAACACAATTAAAACATCAGTAAAACAATAGATACAGATTTTAAAATGAAGTCGACCCCTGCAGGTCTGGCACCACTAATCAGGCACCCACACCACATCCTTCTTTGGGGAGCAAGGGCAAGTCCCTCCCATGCCCTCTATGAGGGTAAGTTATGGGGACACTAGGGATGAGACTGGGGATGGTGGATGACTGGACTGGGGTGGGTCACCAAGATGGGGACTGACAGGACACAGGTAAAATCCAAAGTGAAAAACAAGGCAGAAACAGTGCCGCTAAACAGGATCTTCCAGCAAAATTATACCAGCTAAAATATGACAAAAACAGAGCCTTTAATAGGAGCCACCAGCAGGAATTATCCAACTTAGAATAAGGCAGAAAAGTTCATTTAAACAGAACCAAGCAGCTTTAGGAATACCAGAACACAACCATGCAGTCAGAACAAGGAGATGGTTCCAGAGAAAACAACAAAGGCAAAGGCAGTGCAGGGTAGGCAGTAACTTTTCAGAAGGCAGTGTGGTCCTCTGGTTAAAGCGCTGGCCTGGAACCAGATCACAGATTCAAAATTAGACCCAAATACTCAAAGTGTGATCCTGAAAAGTTACTTCATCTCCTAGTAGTCTAGTCCGTCCAACTGCAGAAAATGTTAGAAGCTGGACCCCACTGGAAACAAGATGTTGCATCTCATCCAGGCTATCCGGGCAAATAAATAAAAAAAAAAAAAAAGATTTTTTCACAGAGCAGTAGTTACACAGTACCAGAGCATGTAGGGGTAGGAAAGCAGAAGCGACCAGGTGGCTAACAATATCAAGGAATTGCACCTTAAAAGGAGCCAACCTTCAAATTTTAAATAAACATTTGCATTTTATGCATAACTGGGGCAACTGTAAATCCCAGACCACTGCACTGTGCTAGTAACCCACTGCAAGGGAGTTACATAAGGAGGTTATTCATTCAGGCAATAAATATAGGGATCACAGCAGTTATAATAGTGGGAAATGGGACAGAAGTATAATGCAGGGTAAGAAGGGAAGGATGGGCAACAAGCACATCAGGTACAGTAGGTTGTACAACACATTTGGGAGACAGTGCTTTCTAAGCTACTGTTACTACACTTAAAAGATAACAGCCTACATTGTAAACCAATCTACTGATGCAGCTTAGCATGATTAATGTACTTACAGGCAGATGCATTTTATCAGTTTTGTGTATGTTAAAATCCCACATGTAGTGGCCGTTAGAAACAAAATTATTGTCTATATGGTCAAAACCTAGGCTAGTAAAAAAATACGTTATTCACTAGCTATGCGAAAGTTGGACAAGGATTTGTTTTGGGTCGCTGCATTATGTGGGATGAAATCATGCAACCATGAGAGAATAGAAAATGCACTCGGGAGAGTATATAAATTATTGCTGGAATGTTTTTCTTTATAGGACAATTTTTAAATAAGAAATAGGTCGCTCTGTGGACTGTTCAAAGTGTTGAACAAAAGACTGATGATCTCTGACAGGGCTGTTATTGTAAATAAATTTGCACTGCTGCAGCTGGGATGAGGTAGGGGTTAAATTATTGAAATTGCAGTAATATCAAATTACATTTAAATTATAGTAATATCAAAATGAACAACAGCCTAATCCACTACCGCACCACGGTGGAAATCAAGATAATTATAACCTCAGTATGCAGGGACTCACAAGGGTCCTGAAGGTTTAAAGTGCTAGTATACTGCCTGAAACTAATACTACTTTTTAAAACCTGTCAGTTATTACCTTTCACAGCAAAGGTACTTTTCTTTTCCATCTTATTAATTAGAAGATTTTTTACCTGATGTTAGTAAGTGTAATGATGGAACAGCACTCTGCCTGACAGCTGACATATCTAGTTCTTTTCCTTCTCCTACATCATTGGCATTGTGACCTCACCGACTGTGATATCGTTGCTGCTCAGGAAGAGCCTCTCAATAGCTGCCAGGTCAGTCATCTGTGATGTCACTGTCAATGAGGTTACAGTGCTGATGATATAGTGTGTATGTGGGGGAGAGAACTAAATATATTGGCTACCAGGCAGAGTGCAATTCAACACATCCAGCATAATACAATCACATAGAAAAGATTCTAATGGGCAAAAGTAAAAGAAAAATGCTTAGGAAATGAAAAGTTGCAGCTACGTTCTTAAAATGTGTAACATTTTCCTCTCTGCTATTTTTGGTTCCATTAACTCTTTAAATCAGGCCTCTTCTGTAATGGTTGAATAGTTGTTGTTTTCTTCTTGGGGCAGAGGGGTTACACCATTATTTCATCCAGTATTTTCTCAGAGGCTCCATAATCTTTCTTGTTATTTTAAAAGCATCTCAAAGTTGGACTCTCCATTCAAGAAAAATAGTTTGTCTTTGTGTTTTTAGAAAGACTCTTAAAATGAACACATAAGCGTACTGGGATGCTTTCAGTTCGAATATCCTGGTTGTGGTGCTCTGCACCCCAATGCAAGTCCAAACTAGACGCCATCCTCACCTGCTGTCTGTTGTACTACACCAGTGCAGAGCTTTGTGTGGGGAAGAGAGCAGCAGGGAGAGCAGAGCTGTGCCAGACACTGGGCATCCAATTGATTGCCCAAGCCTGCTTGTCGGGTGGATCCCGATTCAGAGCAGAGCAGCAGCAGCAGTTCTCAAGGAATACCATATTTCTACAGGAAATATGAAAAGTTGGAAACTGGCACAGCCAATACCAGTACAGCTTCAGCCCACTGTAGTGACTCTGAGGGCTGGGGCTAGTGGGGGTGATCAGGCCCAAAGTACCAAACTGAGGTCATTAAGAGAAGGGGGTGTATACCTGCTATTGCAGCCATTTGGGCAGCATAGCCTCCACCCCCTCTAGCAGTCCTCATCAACGCAGAGTTTTGATCTTGCATGAGATGCACACCACTGCTTCCTTGACAGCCTGCATAGCCACCCACATTGCTTGGGATCAGATGCAGAGGGGCAAGCAGCCAGGGCCATAGTAAACAGAGAGTCTCCACATGTGCAAAGCAAGATCTCAGTGCACAACAGGCCTGTGCATCCACCCATCTTTGGGTGTGGGGTTGCTGTGGATGGGGCCCTTAAAGACTGGTTCCAGCGACCAGAAGGAAACTACAGTTGCAATCAACACAAACAATAAACAGTAACAAAAATGTTGAACTGAGATCATTCTTTTCTTTTTATTGAGGACATTTACATAAAACTAGACCTTTCTCTATTATGCTTGACTTATAACTGGCAGTGTCTGTAGCTGAAGCCATAATGTCCGGCTTGTGACATCAGAATCTGTTGCTTTGGAAATGACTGTTGTGGAACAAGCAGGGTATTATGATTTCTGCTCAGACATAAGCCCCACTGTAAATGACGTTAAAGGGACAAACTCTTGTTTTCATATAAACACCATCAGTAATAAAGAATTTAATAACTTTACTGTAGAATGGACTGCAATTGAGTTCTGTTGATGTCAACTTTGATTTTTCTGTTGGTGGCTAGACACCTATTTAATAAAACTGGTCATCTACCCAATAAGATGGTGCAGCGGTAGGGGTCTTGTTCACTACTCCAGTGACCACAGTTTGGGAACAGACTCACTTTGCTGGGGCTGAGCAGAAAAGTCAGGATAAGCATCCCATTATGCTCTACTCCTTTGGGAGGGGATTTCCTCTCAGCTGTTCACCTGCCAACTTGCACAGTATAAGTGGCTGGACAGTGAAGGGTAGACAGTAGGAAAGGCTGCTGCAGATAAAAACATATGAACATACAATACAGTTCTCCTGCATGAATACCACCAGCCTTTCCTTCATGATGGTCTCCATTAGCTTAGACACCACAGACGTGAAGCTGACTGGTCTATAGTTCCCTGGGTCATCCCTAGGGCCACTCTCATGGATGGGCACCACACAAGCTGATCTCAGTCCAATGGCATACAACTGATTGCAAGGAAGTGTTGAACACATCCATCAGATGTTGATGCACACTGTGCATCATCGTGCACACATGTGCCATTGCACGGATGGTGACCCTGTCATGGAAACGCCGGTGGAAAAATCCCAACCAGCAGAATTATACCTGCCCCCAAGAGGCCCCACACCACCAGCTGGGTTACCCATCTCCAACCAGATACTAGACCTAGTTGGGGAAGTGCCACCGTGAGACTCCAGCATGGAAGCAAGCCATACAGGAAGTGGAGGTCACGTTAAGTGCCCAAAGAAGCTGGGTGATGGGGCTTTAGGGGACTGAGCTGATGGGGTCAGGTAAGAGGCAAGGTGAGATAAAATACAGAATGTAAAAGCAACTGGATCCCCACTGTTAGTGACAAGCTTCAATTGTCCAGTTCTCTCGAGCTATGCTGATCTATTCATAAACAAGTGGACCAGTTTATGGGGACCAGGTGAATTCTTCTTAGGCTTGTTGAGACAATACTTTCGGAGAGATTTGAAGCAATAAGACAAAACAGGGGTGTTAGTGTTGGCATGACAGCATACCTTGGGTGCACTGTGAAGCGTGAACCATGAAGCATCACTGAGTGCCTTTAACCACCTGAGGAGGTCATTATCCCACCACAATACACACCCCAATATATTGTATTGCAATAATAAAATAGGTCCAATATTTGGAGGAGTGGAAAAAATGCTCAAAATAAAATAATGTTAAACAGTTTAATGATTTTTAAAAAGTTTATGTACCCTACCAAAATAGTCCTAGCTCATCCCAGTATTGGAATGCCAGCTCATTTTCAAATGTTATGCCCACTGAAATACATATTTCTTTAAACCAGCCTTAAACCGTATATTTCCCCAACCACCTTATTTACCTGTTCATCATCTTTCCTCCTTCTTCTTTATATTATGTCCTCCTTTTCCCATCCTGTTTCTTTTTCTTATCTTTCTGACATTCAATAAATGGGATGTTTCTAAGAAATAAAATAATTCAAATCCGTACTTGGTTCTATTGGCAGGATGTTCACCCACATACTCACATAACAGAAGGCATCATGGAGCCAGGGCTTTTATTTTATCTGTAGTAGGTTAAGCAGCAGAGATGGTAAGCAGGTAAGACAGGAGAGTGATTTTCACAATCAGAAGAGAAACACCAGAAATGAAACTGTAAGTATTGAAGTTGCTCATTTATTAATTTGTGTATGTGTGTAAAAGAGAAGCATGGTGGAAAATAACATTTAATTTTTATTTCAATGTGAGGCAATTTAATGTTGTTGGCCTAGCTGAAGGTTTTTAGAGGGTAAAGGTGGCAGCCATGCTTGTGATGGCAATAAAGGATGTGTGGATATTGCTTTTAATAGGAAGAGGCAGTGTATATTATGGCTGTGCCCAGTTAATAATTTTGTTGGCGTGCTAGATGAATCATCAACCTCAATATGCAACGTCAGTATTCTGTAATGCATATAATTAATAAATTCTGCAATGCAGAACAAATAGTTGAAGGGTGCACATCAGTCTCATTGCTCGTTACCAGGAATGCTTTTTTAAAATTAAAAACACCTCCTGTCCAAGACAAATCAGCGAAAGTTATTTTTCTTTTTTTAATCAAACTTTTCTTGTACTCCGACTCAGTCTACAGCACCCCAGCCTGATTACCAACCTTCTCATGGACTCACCAGTTATCCCCCACTTTCCCAGGGCTATTACAGTGGTGGATGGTCTGGTATATTAGTCTTGCATGAGCCTGCTGGCAGTGCGGAACAATGGATGAACAGACCCTTTCCTCCAGCTCCAGGTTTTCTCCTTCAGGGTGCTGGCATGCAATGGCACACATGCATGCATGTGGTGGCACACTGGCATGCTTGACAACTGGTGGCCAATGCTCTTCCCCATCTATGTTCCCCGCTGTGCTGCCTCCTGGCCCGTATCAGGTAGCAGTCAAGATGCAGAACCCAGCATCCTCTCCCCAAGGAGGAGCTATTCTGTGTTGCTCGAGCCTCCCTTCCCTGACCGACCCTGAGCAACCTGAGTTCGCTCTCAAGCCTGGGTTGCTGGCATTGCAAGCAGTAGCTCTAAAACTTCACTGACAGACCTGATGTAATACTGAGTTACACGTGGGTAATGTTATTTACCCATTGCATAAATTAACTTTTGGACCACAGGTAGGAGACACAAGGAAAATGGACAAACCAAAATTAGAATCAAACAGGCATCTAATCTAAATGAAACACACCAGATATACTGTGAAATAACAGAATGAACATATTTACAGAACATATTTACAGTTTTATGAACAGACTATGTCATGGATGGGCAACTGTACTTTCAGTATTTCTGTGATATATGTTATGAATAAATGAAATAGTTTAATTCAAACAGGTAAAATGTATATAAACCTTTCTCCAGATAAGCAATGATTTAAATGAAGACCTTAGAGCTCTTTTGCTAGCATGCTGGTATACCCCACCTCTTCCAAAGCTTGGATCATCATACCCATTTGAAGTGCAGCATCAGGCTTATTTTAGGTCAGAATTACTGAGGTCATCTCAGACAGGCGTGATTAACTAAAATACTGAACTGGTTTCATGCTTCCAGTTATTGTGAGTATGTCATTTTCTGATGTCTAAAGAAAATGTAAAGCTCACTGAAAAATCTGCACTCTCCCAAGTGTATTGTCCACTCTGTCACCTTTTTGGTCTGTACGACTGTACTGTGGTCAGACTTCTTGTTGCCATAGATTGCGCTTGCTGTCTGGTATGGTTGTCTTCTGTTGGGTCTGTATCACACCTTCACCTCAATAAACTTTGAAAATGTAGTTCTTTACTACTTTAGATTAACTGGTAAAATACATATGATTGGATTGTCTGGTTAGTCTATGGCCAGAGTATATTCCTGGTACTGGACTTGTGCAGGTACATACAAGAAACTTCATGGATGGGCTGCTCTGCTTTCCCAAATGGTTACAGGCTAGTTTGCAACTTCCTTTTTAGCTCTGTTGTCTATATTTGCTGCCATCCTCTGAAATCTTTTTACTATCATCGCCATCATTGCTATCACAGGCTTCTGGTCTTGGAGACTGCGCCATTTTTTAATGCAGTTCCATGTTTCTGCTTTCTAAGTCCATATTGCTTCCCTTTAACTTTGGCTGGGCATGCAGCCCTTAGACTGCCCCCAGTGTAACTCCATCTCCTTCTGTCTTCTAACTCAAGATCCTTACTTGAAAAATATTTGTTCTGCTTCACCAGCCTCAGCACTCAAAGCTTTTTGGTAAACAAGCTATGTATCTTGGCAGAATTGTGCTCTGGCCAATAGAATACAACAACTGCCTCTCTAGCCAGAAAGATGGGAATTTTTACAACCCCTGTTACCATAGTACCTGTCGAGCTTCAAGAGAAATGTCCAAGTGGGTTTGACTTGTTTTCTAGGCTTCCAGCTTATAGAGCTTCAAAAGAAACCATGTGGGTGTTTCTTATCTCCCTTTATGTAAGCTGTCTATTACAAGGCAGCTGGATCTGTACCTGGTGCTGTTGTTCTGAAACTAGCAGCACAGGTACATGTGCCCCTTCTCATACCCAAAGTTAACAAGAAGTGGTCAAGGTCAGTGAGGCTGATCATGTGCGTGTTGTGGAGCTGGTGTCAGTGCCAGGCAGTGTGGTCAAGGTCAGTGAGGCTGATCATGTGCTTGTTGTGGAGCTGGTGTCAGTACCAGGTAGTGTGGTCAAGGTCAGTGGAGGCTGATCATGTGCTTGCTGTAGAGCTGGTGTCAGTGCCAGGTCATGTGGTCAAGGTCAGTGAGGGCTGATCATGGGCTTGTTGTGGAGCTGGTGTCAGTGCTAGGTAGTGTGGTCAAGGTCAGTGAGGCTGACCATGTACATGTTGTGGAGCTGGTGTCAGTGCCAGGTTGTGTGGTCAAGGTCAATGAGGCTGATCATGTGCTTGTTGTGGAGCTGGTGTCAGTGCCAGGTCATGTGGTCAAGATCAGTGAGGCTGATCATGTGCTTGTTGTGGAGCTGGTGTCAGTGCCAGGCTGTGGTCCAAGGCTAGTGTGGCTGATCATGTGCGTGTTGTGGAGCTGGTGTCAGTGGCAGGCTGCGTGGTCAAGGTCAGTGAGGCTGATCATGTGCTTGTTGTGAAGCTGGTGTCAGTGCCAGGTTGTGTGGTCAAGGTCAGTGAGGCTGATCATATGCTTGTTGTGGAGCTGGTGTCAGTGCCAGGTCATGTGGTCAAGGTCAGTGAGGCTGATCATGTGCTTGTTGTGGAGCTGGTGTCATTGCCAGGTCGTGTGGTCAAGGTCAGTGAAACTGATCATGTGCTTGTTGTGGAGCTGGTGTCAGTGCCAGGTCGTGTAGTCAAGGTCAGTGAGGCTGATCATGTGCTTGTTGTGGAGCTAGTGTCAGTGCCAGGTTGTGTGGTCAAAGTCAGTGAGGGCTGATCATGTGCTTGTTGTGGATCTGGTGTCAGTGCCAGGTTGTGTGGTCAAAGTCAGTGAAGCTGATCATGTGCTTGTTGTGGAGCTGGTGTCAGTGCTAGGTTGTGTAGTTACAAGGAGCATTATTATGAGCCCCATCAACAGTGCTTGCACAATTATTTATGATGCTTATTTACCTATTGTTGTATTGTAATATATGCATATGCCATTTTAATGTGGCACTAAAGTATACAAAACATTCCTGCAATAGCACTCCTGCAACTGGTAATATTATCATTCCTCAGTGATAATACTATCATTCAAAGCCCATAATACTATCGTTAGGAGCTCTGAATGACAGTATTTTCAAAACACAACAACACAAGCATACACTGTAAAGCCTGTTGCTGTGGTGCCAAGTCTGGTTGCTAGAGAGGCAACATGAGGATCTTCAAGCGTGATATGTGGTTGGCTGTTTTCTGTCTGTGGGTGGGCAGAACAGTATGAAACACTGTGACTGTCTCTCACATTGTGAGAGTAATTCGTAGCCCTCGTACATTCAGTGTTGTGATTTTTTTGTACATGTAAACTATTATCTGGTTTATCCTGCCTTCACTCACCTCTGCAAACCAACTGACAGGTCAGACTGCTGACTGAAGCTGATGGCCGGAGCCAGTGAGCTGCAGCACTCATCAGAGGTGGTTGCAGTGAGTGGGTGGTAAGCAAGACTGAGTGAAGCAGTACAGTACTGTGGTAGCCGTTATTTTATAACAGATCCATATATTAAAAATAATAAATAAAGGAGGTGTATGACAGGGAGTAATACTGTCTCGAGGATCTGGGAATGTGGGAACCTCTCAGCTTCACTCTCGAGGTTCCCATGTCCCCAGATCGCTCTCGATGGTATTACTCCTTGTAATCACCCTCTCCTGTTATTCTATTTATTGTTCTTATTCCCAAGTTCCTTTCTTAGCATCAGGCTCCTAGTCCCCTGACTCATGCTCTAGAACCCCAGTACCTCACTTCAGGGTTCAAGATCCCATTCCCCCTTTAGACCCAGAACCCCTAGTCACTCACCAAGGCTCCAAACCCTCCTGTTCCCTTTGTTTAGGCTTCAGACCTTGCTAGTCCCCTCACTCATGCTCCATACTCTCTCAGAACCCTCACTGAGGCTTGAGTTTTCCCAGTTCCTTCACTCCAACTTGATACTACCCCTGTCCTGCATATTCTGGCTCTAGACCTCTCATTCCTCACTCATGCTAAAGATTCCCCATCTACTCACTCAAGTTCAAGAACCCCATCCACTCACTCATGCTTGAGACCCCAATTTGCTGAATCAGGCTTGAGATCCCCACCACTTTCTCAGCCTGAGACCCCCAGTAAACTCACTCATGCCAGAGACTTTCCCACTTTCCTGCTCAGGCTCCTAGCCCACCCAGTCAAATACCTCAGGCCCTCCATGACATCACCAGGTTCCAGACCCTACCTGTTTTACTCAGGCCAAGACCTTCACAGTCTCAATCATATTCCTCCCCACCCACTCCCTCACTAAGGCTCAAGGTCCCTAACTCTCTCAGTCAGCAGACTTTTGATTAGCCCTTGCCTCTTACAGAGGCTTGAGACCACTCCATTTCCTCACTCATGTTAAACATCCCACAGTCCACTCACAGGCTCAACATCCCTAACCACTCACTCAGGCACAAGATCCCAATCCACTCACTCAGGCTTGAGACCTTTGTACAATCACTCAAGCTCGAATCCTTAAGACCCCATCCACTCACCCAGGTTCATGATGATCCATCCACTCCCTCAGGCTCAAGATCCCTTGTCCACTCACTCAAGTTTAAGACCCCACCATTTCCTCACCAATGCTTGTGCCTCCACCAGTCCCTTCACTTAGTCTGGATCCCCTTCTATCCACTGTTTCCATGTCTGAAACTTCCCACAGTCCCCTGACTCAGGTTCAACACCCACAATCTCTCTCACTCAGACTCAACCTACCTCAGTATCTCACTGAAGCTTAAGACCCTAGTGCCTTCACTGATAATCAAGACCCCTATCCCAGTACCTTCACTCATGTCTGAGACCCCATTCTCGCCCCAGTCAGCTGATATACTGTACCTCCTGTCCCTTTTCTCTGGATCAGGATCCTCTTCCTTCCTCTATGCTAAGGAGCAAGATCCTCACTCCTCCAGCTCAGGTCCATGCCTCACAGTCTCTGCAGTTTGCACTCCAAGTTCAACACTCTTCCACAGGCTGCTATTACCTCACAGTTTCAGCTCAGCTTCCAGAAGAACTCCTCATTCCTGACCCATGGAATATTCCTTCCTCTCCTGTATTGTCACTCTTCATTTTTGTCAGTCAGTTCTGCTAACATTACACCTTCCTGCCTCACACATGAGCAGAATGACAAGAGACACAAAGCACAGAAACAACAAAGAAAACTCAAAGTCTCAAACAGTAATGACTGGAAGGGATGTAGGAGCCATAGGTGCCAGGTCCAACCCCTACCCACAAGGGGCCAGACCTAAGGACAGGCAAACTAGAAGACCTAGGCGCCATTCAATAGGGGTGCCATTAAACAGAGGGTTTTATAAAAAGTTTTTCCTGTGAGTGACTTGGGTGGAAAAATAAAGATGGTCAAATCTGATGTTTTTGGGGAGGGCTGCTGGCCCACTTGCCAGAAGATTTGTCTGCAACTCTGCCTGGCCCACGGTAACAACCATTACCCTCATTGGATATCTGCTGCTGTCTGTTTGTGTAGTAGCCATGGAGTAAGACAGTAGAAGCACGCATTCAGTTTCTCTGCTGTGTGACCCTCCCCACCACACATACTTCTCCTCCCTCGTATAACCACTCTCTACCATAATGCATACATAGAGCAGTTGGAGCAGGTAATCTCATTTAGTTTTGGTGGCAACACTGAGCAGAGCACTTGTGTTTTCCAGCAGGAGGCAACAGCTGAGATTGAAGGAGTCTGAGTCCACTGAGCTTGGTGTGGAATTTAACTGGACTAGTGGTGGGGTGGTCAGTGGTGTGCAGCAGCCAGTGGGGGTAGGAGGGGCAGGGTGACTGTGTGCTTTAGAGCACTGGAGCTGACACAGGACTGAGTCAGGAGGGATGCAGGGAGCCAACCAGCAGGTCCAGTGGAGTCCAGACTTAAGGACTCAGTCAGAGACAGAGGACCGCAGGGTGGAGAGGAGGAGGTCAGAGGTCTTACCGGATGGTTGGAGCGGAAGTGGGTTTCTCAGCACTGCAGGGGCCTGTGGATCTGTGCTGGGTCTGCAGCACTGCAGTGACAGGAGAGGCCTCCTCATCAGGCCTGGGAGTCAGGTTGGCAAAACTGGGAAAAATGGTCTGTCAGAAAGATCAGACAGTCCCAGAGGATTGAGAGACTGGGATTAAAAAAGTAAAAGAAGTGCAAACAGTGTCAGCAATACCCTGCAGAGGTGTTGAGTAGACAGCAGCAGCAGCAACCAGCTAGGAAGAGGAAAGAGGGAGCAGGCCCAGCCAGATTATGAGAGCAGGCCCAGGCAGTAAGAACTGTGAGATAAGGGCAAGGCTGTGCTGAGGAGGAGACTGGCTGTGGCGTCCACCCCTGCCTGCATCTCAAAAGAGAGATTTTCATTCCTGGGAGCTCGGCCAGAGAATGCCTTAGACCAGAAAAAGGAGGAAAAAGGCAAGTGCTGACTCAAACTCAGTCACTTGTCCTGTGGGAGTTGGGCGGTCATCAATTGTTACCTAGCTGAAGGTGACAGTCCTGGACTTGGAATAGTGGTGCTAGTCTGCAGAAGTCTTAATTTTCCTCCAAGGGCAGCCAGACCAGCAAAGGTTACTCAAGCAGCAGCAAGTTGTTGGCATGAGGACTCAGGAGGAGGAATACCACCATGAACTTACTACTAAGGTCAGTGGATGCGTCTACAGACTTACCAGTTTAAACTGTTTTACAACTTAAAAAGTTAACTTTTGAGCTAAAAGTAATTGGTGAGGAGACTTGGGAGAGGTAACCTGCTTGCTAGCTTGCTCAAAGGGAGCATGGGACCTTGTTGTTAAGCTCTACTTGCCAAGTTGCCACTGTTTTGGTTGGGCCTTGTGGCTTCATTCAACAAATATTTTTGTGAAATATGTACATACAGTGCACAGTTTGCCAAGTAAGATTTATTTGAGTATGATTATCTCCTCACCTTTGCAAATTCTGTAATGAAAGTATGGACTTGGGAGAAGTGTATAGTAGTTTTGTCTCCTGACCTTATGTGGCATTGCAAGAGGGGTTTTGCTTTGTAGTGTGTGTGTCATTGTAACACAGTTGGCTGATAAAAATTACATGTCTGGTTTGGTTGTTACTGCTGTGCTGCAATTTATTAGTTAGTAGTAATGCATAAAACTGAGGAACAATAATTAATAGAAGTATTTTGTGTATTTAACAGATATATGGTATGGACTTGTTTATATTTTATCTTCAATGTAATCCTTAAAATCCACCACAGAGTGCCTAAAACCCCAGAGCTTCTGGGAGCCTAGCAGCCCAGACCCTGGCTTTTACAAAACTTTTTCCCACGCTATCGCAAACATATCTGTGTCACTCACTAAGAGAACCCCCCACGGTAAATCCAGGCAAATGGCCTGTTGGAGGCACCATTGTGAGTTTGCCTAGGGCACCACATATCCGAAGGCTGGCACTGCTCCCCTGTGTGTGCTCAGGGAACCAGAGATCTGCCGATCAGGTGGAATTCAGCTCAACTCTACCACTGTTGGCCCACTCTCCCATCTGTTGCTGACCAAGCTGTGAGCCAAAAAGTGTGCCTCATCTAAGCCATCTCCCCATGCAGCCTTGATCACCCAACTGTGGGCTAGAAATTAGCCTTGCTGTAAAGGGATCTCTTGAATCTATAGATTTGCAGTAAGTGAAAAGTGACTATGGCAGAGAACCCTGGAATCTCTCCTGTCATTTGGACAGAAAATGGACCTACCTCCCTCTTTACACTACTGGAGATCCATGGAGTATCGTCTGCTATTTAGGTGGAACATGAATACCTATAGTACTGAGGTTATGGACTCACCATAGCTCTGAACCTGAAATAAAGTACTTTTGAATGGTAAGCTGACTAAGTCCATTTTATTGCATCTGAATGCAGCTTTGTTCTGTTTTCTGTATCAGCTATAGTACTTCCCTGCTGTGCACAATTAGGATCCTGTGAACCATCAACCAGGCAGAAATTGAACAGACTGGTTTTGATCTGGTCACTCTGCACCAACCAGATGATTAGTAAATCCATCTCTCCTCAGCTGAGCAGAGGCCCAGGAGATGTATCCACTTTTTGGGTCACAGAAGCACAGGGGACCCCTCCGCCAGATCCTGGGAGAGTGGGCCACTGGTTGTTGGCAAGAGAAACGCTCCACCCTAACCCCACTAGTCCTGTGAGCCAAAAGCCATGGTGTGGAGAGTCAGGGATAATGGATGCCTCCAATCATGTGGCACACAGTGCACACCGTGTTTCACATGGATGCCCTCAAGATCAGAGCCTCATATGGCGGAGGAAATTGGATGCAAGTTAAGGATCAGGACAGAAACAAAAGATGTCTGAGCATAACTTGGCAGTGTGTTGGCTGGCTCCTCTCCTTTTAGAAGCACATGATAATTTTTATTATTATTATTATTTGTAGAATTTGTAGCAGGAAAGGCACACTGAGCCAAGGTTCATTTCAGGTGCAAGTATACAAGGAGGAAGGTTAAGTGATTTGCTCTGGGTCAGTTAATTTGCAAGTGGTGTTTGTGGGTTTCAAGCCGAATGCTACTGGGTCTCGAGGTTCATGTCTTGGTGCTGTAACCCTCTAGGGTATACTACCTCACAAGGACATAAGGATATTTCCATTTTGCTAACTACTCCTATTTGTAATTTATTAACAACTGGTGTTGTTGTTGTTGTTTTGGGGTCTACTGCTATTTTGTGTCTACACTTTGCTGTTACTTTACTCTTTTGGTTTGTAGCTGACATCTTTTGGTTGATTTGCTATTTATGAGTGCTTCTGAGATTTCATTCCTTCCTTTTTGTTTGTTCCTTTAAAGTTTCTTTTTCTTGTTTTATTATATTCACTTCAGGTTAAATAGTTGGTTTCTGCTTATGTGTTTTTATTGTTGTAATTTATTAATTAACTAAACATTTTTGCAGTTTTTTTTACTTTGTGGGATTTTTTCTTTTTTGCAGTTTTTTGTTGGGTTTTACTACTTTACTTGTTATGTTCTGTGATTTTTTTGTTACATTTGTCATTTGGAGTGCATTATATTTTTTTGTGCACTTCTTTATGATAATAACTTTATTACACTACCTGAAGAATTTTTACAGTACTCAAGCTTTCAAGACCTCCAATGTCCCTTCATCAGATGAAGAGAAACTAACCAGCATTTCAAATTACTTTTTGTTCATTTTTTTTTTGGTTGTTGCTTGTTTGCACTCTCCTTTTGTTTTTTTCTGTTTGTGTTTTGCCCTCTAGGACCATTTTATATTCCCCACTGGAATTTAATTTTATTCTTGAGAAAAGTATAAAGAGATTACTTCAGAGGAACAGTAATTCCCAGTGTTACAAGCAGGGCATTAAGTCTTGCTGCCCAACATCTAATGTTTTGGAGGATAAATTTTGCCACAAATCTTGGTCTGGCCTTAAACCGCACTGACTTATATGAGTACTGTACCCTTGCTAATGTGACCATGGTCAGGTATACTCTAAATCACGTTTGATCCTGGTTGACAATAGTGTACACATGTTCAGAAGGGACCTGAAAAGGAGAACTAATGGTATTATTGCTGGAACAGTTCAGACAGTAAACAAAACAATACTAGGCAGAAAAAATAATTCAAAATTTCAGATTACCTCAGGCTTTCAGAGACTGGTTACATCAGCTTTGTCGCTTCATGATAGTTCAGTCCCATGACGCTTCTTGAAGAAGCAGAAAGAACTACATGCTGCACCACAGCATAATGATTAATGCCACATGGTACCAAACTAAGCTGTGTTCCTTTAGCACTGAGCTGGAAGAAGGTTTGCATTAGGATTATAAAGAAAGCATGGAGTATGTAATAGTATTTACAGTATTTATTGAATTGTAGATTCTCTGTTACCGGGATTTCTCCCATCATAATAATTTTCCTCTAAGGTAAACTGCAACAGAATATGCTTATTAAAAGGCAACAGCATTGTCCATTTCAGCCTCCTGATTAATGTGGCCAGTAGAGACATGCACCTTGGTTTCTAGTCAAGGTCATGCTAGCCTGAGTACATACAGTACATGATGAATAGGAAATTCTCCTATGCACCCTGTTTGTAATCTGTTTAAGTGTCCTAACAACTGATTGGTATTTATTTATGTGTGAAAGGTCTCAAAGCAGAAGCATGCAGTTTATTATACTAAAATGTGTTAAATGTCTGAATTCCAAAAGATGTATAGCATACAATATAGATGAACAAATAGATGCGGCTAGAAGCCAGTATTGGCTGTTCTCATATTAGGCTACTACTGTATAGTCAGCAAATATTATGCCAGTTTGGAATGCTGGTTAAAAAATAATAAAGAATGTGTGCTTGAAATGTACTGTATTTTCTGGCGAACACTACATTGGCTTTGTGGACAAATGATGAAATTGAAGCAGGAACCAAGGAGGTATATGTAATAGTGATAATATTATCGCGATCCTTTCTCTCCTTCGATGGCTTTTTCAAAGTCATCCTCTGACTTTGGTCATGGGAAATCACAGAATATTTTTCTGTGTCTCATTTTGAAAACTAAGAAACGAGCAACTGCAAAGAAAGTGTAATTATGACAGGAGAGGCTAGCAGCACTGATGTGCAGGAATGATCCATGCATTTCCATACAGCAACGAACATTTTAGAAAGTTGTCATTATCTGCTCTTGGTGACTCTTGCTGTCCCATCATACATCAATCTTATTATGTCTTGAACTATTTTAGTTTGTCTTTGATTAATAGAAATACTGTATGCTTGATAGGATGAGATTTCTGAACTCCTAACCAGCCCATGATGAAACTGTACTCAAGAGAGCTGTCAGGAATGGATCCATGCTCTACTAAAGTTGGAGGTTGATGGAAAAGCAATGTTCACAGGGGTGCTTCCCTTTCAAAGAGCTTTTTGGCTTTATTTCAGAGTTCCATTCTCTTGCACCTAAGCAGCGCCTTTGAGATGATGTAAAACTGCATTAAGGACACGTGTTAGAGGGTTTAACAAATCTGTGCTGTAGGGGAAAATAATATTTATTTCTGAAAAGCATTAATAATATGTATTTGAACAGGTTCAGGTTTTAAGCTCTGTAATCTGACCATTTAGTGCTTTCAGCATTGGCAAAAGCCTCTGCAGAAAGGTGCCTAAGAAATAACGCTGCTACTGCTACTACCACCTTGCAGTCAATTCACTGCCTAATAGGCAACCAGCCCAGACTTCGCATTGAAGGTGTATTATGTTCTGACCCTGGACAGAGGTCAGAAGACTGCAGGGCATCTAACGTGACCAGCACGTAGCCCTTGTTAGAAGCATTACAGCAGTCCAACCTAGATGGAACAAAGGTTTGCACTAGTGTACTGCATGCAGGTCAGAAGGATCGTGAAGGGCACAATCTAGCAATGTTACAACAGCAGCTGCTGACTACAGCCTACGCCTGAGACTCAAGTGACAACCATTCATTAAACGATAACTCCCAGACTACGTACTCCAGCTGCAATTTAATTTGCTACACCAGTTTCTTCTATACAATCAAACTATCCAGTGTCTGACATGTGAAACGTCACTGGAGCATTCTATAACAAAATGTTTTGGGATACTTTTTCAGATACTGTGTTGCTCACCAGGATGAAGCTCACTTATCATAGTTTCTATCAGTGGTATCTTGCAGGATCCTGCAGAAACAAACATACTCAAATGGTCATTACTCCAATCTGTCACACAGGACATCTTTATCACAGAGTGCTTCATCTTGGTGGAAAGCACTGTACATTCATTTTGTTTTGGATAATAAATACTAACCATATTCTGTTGAAAAGGGCCAAATTTTCAAAGGTCAGGAAGTACTATAGGTGCGTCTACCTTATTTGTAAGTTTGCATCTTATTGCAACTATCAAACTTCAATTCAGGCAGCTTCAGACTTTGTGTGTATCTGCCATTTGGGACCAAGGACTTTATAACAAGACAGTCCAACAAACGGATGAGTCATGCAATGTTGGCCCATGCAGCTCTTCCCTCAATGGCGTTGCATGAGCCTAGCTCACAAGCAGCATCCACAACCTCTGGCTGTTCCTGCCCACCACCATGGAGCTGTTTGCAGGAAGGGGCAATAACTGGGCAGGGCTAGCAGTAGTAGTTAGGAACTGGATAAATGGAACCCAGTCAACATAATTTTTCTTGACTTCCAAAAGCTTTAGATCTTGTAGCACATTGGGCAGTCATTAAACCACTAAACCACTTATCTGTAGATCCTATATTAATAAAATGGATATACAAATGGCTAGGTCAAAGAAAACAGCCAGTAGTGTTGAATGGGTTCCTGTCACATCCAGGGAAAGCAACATGTGGTATCTCGGGTCTGTCTTAGGTATGGTTATTTTCCATATTTTCATATCTGAACTGAACAGCAACTAATTGGGATGGTGGTAAAAATATATAAGAGACTCGGCGCTACTGGAGGACTTATGCCAGTGTTAGGCCACTCTACGGTGTAGTATGCATCAAGGGAAAACAGCGCTACAATGCTCCTCATGCTGCCAAATTAGCATGGCCATGTAGGGTTTTAATAAATATATTTGAGTTGGAGGCTTTGCCCCCACACACACCCCATTAATTTAAAAATGGGGGTAAGAGCCCCCAGCTTAAATAAACTGATTTTTAAACAAATTACACAACCATATCTAACCCCAAGTAATGCTGCTGCTCAGTCACAGAAGTAGCATAGCGGTAGTATAGCATAAGATACACTAAATCCTTGCTGTACCGCTAAGCTACTTGTGTGAGTCCAGGGTCCTCAGTATCACCTATGACACCAAGATAGGTGGCCCATATAACTCACAAGAATAAACCAATCAGATACAATTGGCAACTGGGCAACACTGGGAAATGAAGTTCAGTCCTGAAAATGTTCAGTAATGTACAGTACTTTGGATCAAGAAATAATAGTCATAGATACTTGTCATAGAACAGTTAAAGACTGCACTTGTGAAAAGGATCTGGATATATGCATAACAGACAGGTTTAATCATAGTAAACAAGCTATGTAAGTAATATCCAAAGCTAATAGGGTCTCATGGGTGGTTAGGTACAGCATTTCTATTAGACACAAATATATAAAGTGGGATAGCGCCTCTCACAGAGCCTATGTCAACCCCACTTAGACTATGGTACACAGTTCTAGTTCCCATGTAGGAGAACGGATTTAAATATGATAGAAAGATGTGGTAGTCACCAGGTGACCTAAAGGTGGGCAAGCAATGTGAGAAGGCAGTAGGAGGGCTGGGGGATACTGGGATGCATAGGGAGGCATCACCAATAGAAAACAGGAAGTTGTTATCATTCTGTACAGACAGTTGGTGAGACCCCATCTGGAGTATTGCATCCAGTTCTGGAGACCCCATCTCTGCAAGGACATAGACAGGATGGAGGCTGTCCAGAGGAGGGCAAGTAAAATGGTACAGGGTCTGCACCAGAAGACATACGTAAGAGAGACTAAAGAAGCTTAATATGTATACCCTCAAGGAAAGAAGGAGGACATGATAGAAACTGTCAAGCACCTCAAGGGACTCAACAAAGTCCAAGAGGGTAGCATCTTTCAGAAAAAGAGATTTGCAAGAAAAAGGGGCACAATTTGAAGACAGAGGGGACGGCTCAGAGATAATGTGAGGAAGTATTTTTTTCATGGATAGGGTTGTGGATGCATGGAACGGCCTTCCGAGGAGGTTGTGGAGTCAAAACAGTGGGAATTCAAGAATGCATGGGACAGACATAAGGCAGTTCTAGTGGGGGGTAGGAAGTAAGCTGTTGGTTAACTAGGATCTGCAGCTTATCCATTAGGTAGGGAAATGGGCAGACTAGGTGGGCCAAACGGTCCTTATCTGCCATCAAATTCTATGTTTCTATGCTTCTGTGTTTACAAAGAAAACAATAAATATTATTAACAGCTTTCAAGCTCTTCTACATGAAACAAGACAACAAAACTTAATGTCGCAGGAAACATGTAGAATCAAAGAGGATATGGTGCTATTATATGATATCTTACAAGATCCTGTCCTAATGAATGAATTAAATATTGCATTCAAAACAGGCTCAGTTAGCACTAGGGGCACCACTGCAAATTAGAGGGGAATCATTCAGGACTGATGAGCATAAATGTTCGTTTACATAAAATAACTGGATCTCAGAATTCACTACCGATTAAAGTAATAGAAGCCTCATGCCGATGCCAGCGCGCCGAGAAACCAGGCGCATTGGTATTGCTATGAATGAATGCCATGGGAGCAAGGTCCCACTGACTCCATGCGACCATTGAGGGGACATGCTGCTGTAATGTGCCCAATCTCCCTGAATCACTGCAGACAGCGTATGTGCCCAGCTGGGCGAGGGAGTGTCGGGGTGTGGCTGCTGTAAGCACACTACAATGGCACGTGGTGCCTGGTAGGGAGCACAGGTTGACAGCAGCCAGGACTCTGCTATAACCAAGTGTGTGCCCTCAAGGATGTCCCCTGTCAGTCGCTGTGGATCAAGACTCAACCTCCAGAGGTGCCACTGCTTATGGATACGAACAATGGGCACATGGGCAGTTGTCCAAGTGTATGCCCAGCCAGTGATGCCATTAACACCATGCTGTGCATATGCATGACATATGCACTAATGCCCCAGGGCATGAGAGATCTACCTGGGCTCCGAGTCGGGCATCCCATTGGATAGCCACCCAGGATCACAACTCCGCCCCAGCTGCCCTGTGGAGTCCTATGTGTATTTGGGGTGGGGCCATGGACAGGTAGTGGCCGGTAGTGCATACCAGCTGGCATGCACTTGTCTGTGGGTGCAGACCCACGCTGGCAGGGTACACGATTTCACACGCACTCGCCTCCTTTTGTGCATAGGGCCTATAGTTAGGAAAAATAAACTTGAGTTCAAGAACAGACTGGACAAATTTGTTCTTACGGTAGTAGGTTATAATACTTCCACAACTGAGTAGAAGAAACTCTCATGGGCATTCATGCCTCCTTGCCTCTGAAAATCTGAATACCTTAGTGTGAACCTTAGTATGAGAGCTGGGCTGTACACTGAGCTTCAATTTAGAAGCTGGGGTAGGCTGTTTATAGGGTCCTCTTCATGTAAAAGCAGGGAATTGTGAGATTTGGAAGTCTGTCTTGGACTGCTGTATCCTTTGTAAATCATGCTTGTTTTTTTAACCTACTAAATGTCCCGCTTATTAACTACATCAACCCTCTGAGCGATTCTGGAAGACTGTGGCACTGTTGGATTTGAGGTTGCTCTGATCCAAGACACCACAGAGCCTGCAGCAGAGGGGCATAATGGACATATGGCTGAGGTTAAATCAGCATTGAAAATTTACAAGATCGCTCCAATAGTTTGGCTGGTGCATCAGTCTCTTGACAAAGCGCCACGTAGAGGAATGAAATGTTGAGATATATTTTCCTACCCATTTGTAGTGGCTGGCTCTTTAACTGCTTTACTATTTATCAATAAAATACATATTTTTGTCATGTCTTTATTATTATAGACTGACAATTTGTTCTGGTAGCTGCAGTGCTGTTTTTCCTGTTTGTCAAATCAGCATTGCATCCACAGCCAACCTGAGCCCAAAGCAAGGCATACCTGGCTTTGTGTATCTTGGCAGAGCATGGCTCTACACACCACTTGTCATGCAATGTGGCCACTTATTCCCTGCCCTATTGTGTCCACAGAATTGACACCTGGATATGTGCTGGGGCATTGAGAGGTTGCTAGCCTTTGCAAATCTGACTCATACGTCCAGCCTGAAATTGTCCAGTTCATTGCACATGGATTTTCATCAGATATTTGAGTCAACAGGATAAAATGCTTAGGACACTAAAACCCTATTTACAAGGTTGTCCTATGAGATTACTAAATCAGTTTCATACATAACAATGGATTTACGAACACATAAACATGAAACAATACTAAACAATAACCTTCCACATAATATTAACAATTATAATACTGTACAAGATGGGGAACTAGTAGCAAGTACATTCAGACCTCATGCTTTCATTAATTTCATTTTGAAAGCACTCAGTTTTGTTACATTTTTTTTATTACTATCTGTTTATGCCCACTCCTGCACCAGGCCTGCTCCTCTCATCAGAGCTCCTCAGTACGACTGCACAGACTGCATTGGGGGCAGGAGATTATCCACCCCACAGGTGCCCCACTCCATGAACCTCAAACCCTCGGATTGCTCCTGAGTGGGGGAGGGAGGAGTTCACCTTGCCCTCCTTACCTTAAGCAGAGCTTCTCCCGATCTCTCTGGTCACCGCACTGGGAACCCATCTTCAGAAGCCAACATGGGGCTTTTCACATTTTCTGGTTCCACTCCTGCAGACGCGACTCATGGGAGGGACCAAGGAGGTGAAGGCATGCTGAGATGTGCGATAGCTCGTGACCCTCAGCTGACGTCCGCTGCTCCTGAGACTATTGCTTCCCAGCTGCACCTCCACCTGTGGTCACCCAGGTGGCAGTATAGCAGCGGGAATGCAGACCTCCCTCCCAGAGAAGGAGAGCTGCCCTGTCAGCTAAATCATCTCCCGTCCCCCAGCCGCCTCCAGCAACCCTGGTTCACTACTGAGCCCAGGTCGCTGGTGTCACAAGTGGTAGCTCTACTGCTGCACCAGCGGTTGGCAAGTTTTGTCACATTTCTGATATCAGGAGTTAACTAGTCCCATGCTTTAGGAATTAGGTGTTTAAAGGTAAGTCGACCATAATTCTTTAGAGTTTTGGGGACCATAAACCCTCTATTGTGAAGGTTATTTATCTGGTAATTTTGTAAATGGCTATTCTCAAAAGCAAATGTGACTTCTGATGCTTTACCCTTCAACATTTTGTAAACAGTTACTGTTTTCTGTTCATACTGTCTTAGGAAAGAGAGTTCCAAGCCAATGGCACATACAAATCACAATGATGGCTATCTATGGACTACATAGTACAAACTGAGCTAATTTATTATAGGCTGTATCCAGCTTATCAAACAGGTGCTTGGGTGTTTGTCTATAAACCAGACTGCCATTTTCAAGCATGGGCAAGATCAGCTGGGCAGCAATAGTAGATCTAGTCTCCCTTGTAAGCAAGTTTTAATTCCTTGTAAGTGCTTAAATTCTAGTTAATCTTTTTGACATACTTACAATGTGCTTATCACATTTTATTTATTTATTTTATATACATATGACTTTGGTTACTGGGTAAGTACATTGATCCCAAGGACCATTTTCAGGCACAACCAAGTCACAGGAGTGGCACAGCAAGGACGAGGAATACATACATACTCTACATATATATATATATATATATATATATAATATATTTAAAAGAATACAGATTAGTATAGCACATGAAATACTGGTTGAGAAATAAGAGATAAGCAGCTTGACAAATGCAAACCTAATATAAGTTACCAACACCACAATGAAAACGGATTTATAAAGAACAGTACATACAATCATGGAATTATAAGCTATACAAGTGCATGGTATATAATTAGCAAGGAGTACAGGTGGTACAGTACAGTGACAATTTTGGATGAACATCCGCTTGTCAATTGCATCATTAGGAGGAGTATACAGGTTCATAGAAGCAGGAACCAACTAGGCAATGGTTGAGAGGCATAGGTGGCAAGAGCTAAGGTGGTAGTAAGCAGTTTCCACATTACTGCAACTTGACAGCCCAATTGGCCTGACAACCGCGAAGCATAAATGCAGGGGAGGATAAAGTCAGAAGCAGCAGAAAAAAATGAGAGAAAGGAGAGATAAGGCTGTCGGAGAGGGGTGGGGCTACCTGGGGAACAGTCACATCAAAATTTCCCAAAGGCTGGCCCAGTGGCACTGAGGGTTGAGGTGCTGGATGCCACACGGCAACTCGAGTTTGGGAACAGACTCGGGACACTGGGGCTGGCAAGAGAAGGAGAGGACTGAGCATCTGCAAGACAGCCTCCTCCTGGGTGGTAGGAGGCATCGCTAGCAGTGGCCCTCGTGGAGACCAGAGCACTGAATGAGCGATGCAATAAGGAACCACAAGGAAAATGGAACTAGCACCATGACTGACTGGATGACGGCTGCCGTTCCTTCAACACCACCGAAGCCTTCGAAGGAGCCATGTCCACCTCAGCAGCACCCCAGGGCCAAATAGTTGCACTGGCGGCTCTACGGCTCCTTCCCTATCAGAGGAGAGGGACGTGAGGGACACAGTGTCAGTGGCTCAGTAGGTAGCACACCCTCTGAGGCCGGGAGATCAGAGGGCTGTGGGTTCAGTTCCACATCTGGCACTTGGTTAATATCCAGTAGTTGACACTGAAATGCAGCATGAGAGGGGTGCTGCATTTTGAGGTGCCGCTTCGGATGAGACATTAAACCGAGGTCCCATCTGCCTGGACTGGTGGTAGTTCAGGTGGATGTTAAAGATCCCATGGCACTTAATCGAAAAGAGTAGGGAATTTCCTGGTGTCCTGGCCAAATTTCCTCATTCACTAAAAATACCACCAACAGCTTAATCTGGTTCAAGGTCAGTTGGCATTCATCTGTATCCCCCTCCGGTCGTGCCTGAAAATAGGCAGGATTTGTCTAGTGCACTTACCCGTCAACAAAAGCTAAATAAAATAAAATAAATAAATAAAATAAAATGGTTACACCAGGTTAGCCCGGGATGGCTGCCATGAGGTAGGAGGCTTGAGAGGGGTAGTAGTGTAAGTCGGGGACATTGGTGACTCAAAGGAGTGGCAGGTCATGGAGCACGAGGGAGGGAAAAAAAATTCCAAAGATCCAGGTTTTGAAACTAGATTTGAAGGTGAGGTGAAAGGAGGCTGATCTAAGAGATGAGGGTAGTTTGTTCTACAGGAAGGACAGGTAACTGATAGAGCTTTACTACCCATACTAGTATCAGCCCTAGGGACCTCCGGGGAACACCGAGGAACAAGAGTCCTAGTACAATGTCTAATCTTTAGGAGGGATACACTGTCAACCCACATCCCTAAATATTTGAAGTCATTTACGTTCTTAAATGTTTTCACATTAATAAGTCAAGATCCCTGTCTGTTGTACAAGACTGCATAACAAACAGCATAGACTTTCTTTTTCAAACTTAAGACCAGTTTAGATTCCCAAAACCCAAAAGTCATCATGTAGTTTTTGTTCCATGTCTACTTCATTTTTTAGCTGAGGTAATGAGGGCGGTATTGTCTATGTACACTCTGATTTCTGAATGAATTATGGTATCCAGCAAATTATTGATATACAGTATATTAAAAACAAAAGGGTCTGAAAATGTACTCTGAAGGGCTCTGGAAAGTAAGTCCTTTAAGAGCTCCTTGCCACGTAATCTTGGAACAAGCACAGTGTTTCTGGTGCCACCCCAGTGGACTCCATTCTATGAAACAAAACAGAATGGTCCACCAAAAGCTTTTGAGAGGTCAACGAACTCCACACACACTATCCACCCATCCCTTTTTGTCAGAGAGGATGTGACTGTCCATACTCCTACATCTTCAAACTGAAGTCTGAATTTATAAAGCAACTCAATTTCCTGCTTATGTATCACCTTGCTTTTCCTCTTCTGTTTTAGGTCGATGCACAAGTTGGTACAGCTAGAGAGGCTTGACCTGGGCAATAATGAGTTCACTGAACTGGTAAGGAAATCACAGCTCAGTAACTATTATACACTGAATGCAGCTGTTCAAAATACAATTGGAATTTTACTTTTATCAGATGTTTGAACTTTTATACACAGTAAATGTGACATTAGTACTGACTGTTTATCAATGAATGTCGTTGTTGTCTTGTATGGTACTATTTGGTGCAATGTGCAGCTTCTTGAGCTCAGGGCGATGCATTTGTACAGATTATTGCATATCTTGGGTGTTATTAGGAATACAGGTAGCGATATATCCGATAGAGCTTTCCTGAGCTCAAGAATCTGCATATTTAGTGCGATGTGCAGCTTCTTGAGCTCAGGAAAAGTGCTCTATCAGTAAACTATCTACCTATATTTCTAATAACACTCCAAGATATTCAATAATCTGTAACAAATCCACTTTCCAGTTGAATAAAGTATCTTGGCTGTGCCTCATCCCTTACAACCCACCTAGGGCCTGCACTTATAACTGAACCACCCAAACCCTGTTTTGTATTATCCCAGGCAGAAATTAATGTGTGTTGCAATTACTGTCTATCTTTTATTCCATTTTACTTTGCCTTCTGCTTTTGTCCTGCTCTTTTCCCCATTTTGAGTCTGCTGTAGCATTTTTCTGATTTGAAATAACAGATAACGCTATTAAATAGGACTGCCACAGGGTTTCATCAGAATTCTCAGCATTACTTAAACATTCATTGTTCAATATCACTTTTCTTGTGACAAATAAGCTATGTATGCAACAGACACTGCCCCTGATCTTACAGGACACTGGGACAGGGGCATTAGGAATAACTAGCTACAAAACAACCCTAATAGGTTAACAAAAATTAAATGTGGCACCATATAAAAGATCTGACAACATAAAAGACCCAGGGATTAATGATGAGACTTGGAAAGGAATGAATAATGAAGTATATACATGGTAGCCTTCCTCTTCCTGACGGTATCAGATAAGTTTAATCATTTTTTATAGTTAGAAAAGCAGCTGCAGGTTTTCTAATTGTCTATGATGGGACTGGTAATGAGGTGTGACTACTGTTTTGTAATACTGTACCTTTATGTGGTACAACAAGTCCTGAGGTGAGAGGGAAGTTAGGATAGTTACCAAAGTAAGTTCATAACATTAACTGCTGCTTTTCTAGTTTTGCTACTGAGTAGTGTTTAAATGTTCACATGGTCCGCATTTCCTGTTTATTTTATTCAACTGTTGACCCTCTACATCGCTACCTCCTTTGTTGGTGACGGGGGCACAGATTGGTTCTGGCAGGCAACTTTGGCCCTCCCTCAGAGGACTCAGTATCCAGTTTCCCACCTTCCCGATCCCCGACCCTTCCGGCAATCTCCCAGGGTCACTTCCCCACGTGGCAGTGCCAAGGTGAAGGGCATCAACTTTCCCTGCCCCCCGGAGACCAACATCTAGACTCTGGGGGCTGAGTCAGGCACTGTGAAAGCCATCATGGAGCCTGCCAGCTCCAACATTTTGTTGGATTTCTCCCGCCTCCTTGACGTAGTTGCCAGTACGCATGTACAGGCACATGCAGGCAGCAGCCCTGCAGCACCCTCCCTATTTGAGTCACTCCCCAACTGTACTACCTCCAGGCCTCCACTCGGGCAGTTTTGCAGTGGAGTGGCTGGGTCCCCACCCAGGACTGGAGAGCTGCTTGGTACACTAATCCACTTCCTGCCCCCCGCCAAACTCTGATGGTCCGGCTCGCTCCCGAACCCGGGGAGCCAGCATAATGCAAGGTGTGGCATCAGCACCACTGGTGGGTTTCTGTGCCTCTGACTGTCAGCCCTGCAGCCCCCCACCATCATTGACCTTCTCAAGGGCTTACCAGTTATCCACAGGACTGCACATGCTGAAGCAAAGACCTGCTTTGTTAGTTGCTCAAGGGCCTACGGGGGTGCTGGAACAGATCGTGGCCTTTTCCTCCAATTTTCTTCCCAGGGTGACAGAAACATAACATAGAAACATAGAAATTGATGGTAACAAGGACTGGCAGGCCCATCCAGTCTGCACGCTTACCCTACCTTTATTAATGGTCACTGACCCTATTTGGCCATCAGCTTTAGCCTCTTCCCCACCTCTAGGGTTCCCTTATGCCCATCCCAGGCATGTTTAAATCCCCACATCGTGCTTGCTCCCACCATCGACTGTTGCAACCTATTCCATGCATCCACCAGCCTTTCTATGAAAATAATTTTCACATTTCCTTATCCTGCCCCTCCGATCTCATATAATGCCCTCATTTTTGTACTTTTCCTCTATTGAAAGATGTCACCACATGCACCTTGTTTATGCCCTTAAGATACTTCAAGGTTTCTATCATGTCTCACGTTCCTCTCTCATCCAGTGTATATATTTTGAGGTCTTTAATCTCTTCTCATATGTCTTCTGGTGCAAGCCCTGTACCATCTTAGTTGCCCTTGTCTGAACTTCCTCCACCCTGTCTTGTCATGCCATTTGCCCTCCCTACAGCCTTAGTACACTGCTTAGCCACCTTTAGGTCATCCGAGATGATAACCCCAGACCTCTTTCTGCCCTGGTGACAGTCAGCAACCCCACCACCACCACCACCATCCTGCAGCTTTCTTCAGGGTTTCTGCATCCCAGATGCATGATTTATACTTCTTTACATTGAACTTTATTTGCCACACCTCAGACCATTTTTTTCAGCTTTTCTAGGTCACTCTTCATTTTTTCAACCCCATCTGAGTGTCCAACCCTGTTGCAGATCTTAGTGTCATCTGCAAATAGGCAAACCTTCCCTCCAGTCCTTCCGCAATGTCACTAATGAAGACATTAAAAGGATTGGCCCCAGGACTGATCCTTGAGGTACCCCACTAGTCACCCACTCTCCTTGAATTGGATCCCATTTACCACCATCCCTCTGCTATCGGTCCCTTAACCAGTTTCCCAACCAGTTTACCACCTTGTAGCCCACCCCAGGCTACCCATCTTGTTAACCAGTCTTTTATGTGGGATGGTGTCAAAGCCTTTGCTGAAATCAAGGTAGGCGACATCTACTGCACCTCGATCCACCGCTTCATTATCCAGTCAATAAAAATATATCATATTTGTTTGACATGACCTTCCCACTGTGAATCCATGCTGCCTCATGTCCTGGGCTCCTTAGGATTCCAAGTGTTCCACAATCCTCTCCTTAAGCACTGCCTACCCAATCTTTACCCACTACTGGAGGTGAGGCTGACCGGCCTATAGTTACCTGCCTCTTCTCTGCTGCCATTTTTGTGATGTGTGTAATCACACACGTGTGCATGGCATCCAGCGGCAGTCCCTGTCTGCATTATGCATTCACCAGTGCTACCACATGGCCTCTGCCAATTGGCAGTTAACAATGAGATACACTGCTCCCACCACCCTGAAGGAGGAGAGCAGTATGTTGGTTAGGGGAGAAAAGATTGTGAGTACAAACTGATTAGCAAACAAACAAAAGCAAGCAGCGCAAACAATTCCAAATTCTGGTTTGGCATCTTCCTCTATTATCTATTTCCAAGTGGTTGAACGGGAAAGCTCTACCTTAACTCTACTTTACTTCTATTCTCCTAACTGTACTTGTTACTAGCTCCTCTCAACCCTCCCCACCCTTGCACACTATTCTCTACTACTCTGTCCCTGACTTACCTCCCATCTTCTAACTGAACCCTTCCTGTGATTACTTCCTCACATGCTACCACCTATTATACCCCTTCCTCCCACCCCTACCACAACCTACTCTGCCATTTTGACTCTCTTCTACTATTCACAACCTACTGTGTTATTTCAACACACTACTGCTGTCCTTCCCCCACTACCCCTCTCCCTCCCACCCCACTGATGCTGTTCCTTTTCCATTCCTTGTTTACCCCTATTTTCTTCAGCCTCTATTCCTTATCCTCTCCTCCCTCCAGTCATCCATCACATTCCACCTCCTCCCTGCCCCCTTCTCTCTCCCTCCTTTTCTGCCTGGTCCTGTCCCCTGCAGGGTTCTCTGTCATCCTGAAGGGTATAGATCCTGGCTCCTTCTCTTCTACCCTCTTTCTTTCCCTACTTTCTAATCTTGACCCATGGCAGGGTTCTCTGCATCCTGATAGGGTATAGATTGTCCTCTCTCTCTCTCTCTTTCCCCTCTCCCTTTCCCCTAACTTTCAAATCCATTGCCCGCCCACCTCCTACTTCCCTATCCTCTTCCACCCTGTTCCTCTGCCCTCTCTTCTTTCTCTCCCTGCTCCTTTCTCTCCCTCCCTTTCTGCTTGGTCCTGTCCCCTTGCAGGGTTCTCAGCATCCAGAAGGGTTAGATCTTGCTGTCCCTCTCTCTCTCTTCCATCCCCCACCTTCTACCCCTCGCCTGTCCACTTTCCTACTTGTTTTATAACTGCCCTCCTTGGGTATACAAGCACTTTGAATTGTGTGCTCAGCCTACTACGCCTAGCACTTCAATTGTGTTATCCATCCTCTAACCTTTACCCCACTGGATCACCTGCTCTTGGGTTGTTGCAATGTGCGTTATATTCAAACATGGTTTTATTTACCCTGGCTGGTTGGTCTGGATTATTTCTGCTCTGTAATTGTACTACACTGTCTTGTTTTAGTAATTGTACTTGTATTGCTCTGTTATTGCTATGTGTTTGCCTGTTCTCCCAATTCTTGTACCTCCACCCCCACCCAGGACTCTTCTGGAAACAAGCTGTTTACAGCTCATGTTGTCTTTCCTGGTGAAACATTTTCCAAATAAATTAGGAGGTGGAATTCTGCAATAGTATTCAATGGAGAAAGGTGTCAGAGGAGGTGGAATTGAGTTTCTGTGAGTTCCTGTCCAGTTTCACCCTGCTCTGTCCCTACACACTCACTCCCTTTCTCCCACCTATTCCCTTTGATGCTCTGAAACCTATTTTTCCTTGCCCTTGCTTCAAGTCCTCTGCTGGCAGGGTGCCTCTACTGCAAGCTCAAATCTATGCGCTACAACCCACTTCAACGCTTGCATTTAATCCATACCTTCACTGCATTCCCACTGGCCTCCTAGACAGTTGCCTCACAGGTTGTGATCTAATAAACAGGTGCTCATTAGCTTTTACTTTATGTATAGCCTTGCACCTTACACACAAGTGTTTGACTGCTAATGGCACTACAGTAATCATATCTGTATATGGGGTTTATTTAAACTACTTTAGTCTTGCAGTCTACTGTATGGAATTGAGCAGGCTGGCCTTAAGGATAGGTGAACTAGGTGGCCGCCAAGAGTGCCCACCAATAGCAGGTGCTGTCAAAACACATTTACATGTAGGACCATTTCACTTTACAAGAAACATTTTTTCTCTTGCATCTGTTTGACTCTGTTATTATTACTACATACTGCATTATCATCCTTCAGTGCTCCCCACCACTGCACTCTAACAGATTTCTGTTTTGGCACTGATCACAGATGCAGAGGGAGTAGGCTGCCTTGAAGAAGGGAGCAGTTGGCAGGTTTGGCAGCAGCATGTGAAGATCAAAGGCATTTGGGCAGGCTCAGAGAGAGCACCTAGAATGTGGTGACAGTGACACTTACAGTTGGCTGTGGACCTGTGCTCCATGAAGGTTCAATCTCCAAGTCCGGAAAAAAAAAAAACTTTGAAAAGTCAATTGGCCACCAGCACCTCGAGTGGCTGTTGTGGCCACAGGCAGACAGTTGGGCACTGGGGCAGGGAAAAGTGCTGCTGAAGCCTGGAGGATAGAAGGAGGTTGTATCATGGTTGACAGGAGGTGGGTGGGACATGCCAGTACATCAGCTCTACTGCGCTGCTGCTGGCTCCTCTGAGGAATGGGAGGAAAACAAGAGTCAGGTCCAGGTCCTGGAGGATGAACTGGTGATCTGGGTGGACAGAGTCAAGAAGAAAAAGTCAGCAGGCAGTAGCAGCAGACAACTCTTGTAAAAGGCAAGTCAAATAAAGTGAGCAGTCAGAGCAGTGCCAGTGAGGGAGTGAGCTGTCAGTTGAGCAAATTCAAACATAGCTGGAGCTGCAAATGCCAGGCTGCACCTTCTGTTGTAATATAATTGGGGAGGAAGATTTAAAAATAAATGTATTTCCGGGAGAGGATTATTTACAAGTTTGCTCTAGGGCACCATGTACACCATGGCCAGCTCTGGAATTGATGACAGTAGTAGATGATATAGTCTGTGTTTTTGTTTGTTCTTCCAACTTTTATAGTCTCTTCTCCTACTGTACATTCTAGCACCACTTGTTACCCCAGTTCTCTGGTCGGGCCTGGAAAAGAGCTTTGGCTCACCGTGCCTTTCCCAGAAAATCTTCTAAAGAAATAACAAAATAAATAAATAAAAGTTGTTATCAAGGTAGATTTAATGGAAAAAGTGTGTGGGCAAAGAGAGTAATCCACCAGACATAAGCTGTCGAACTCTGCTTGGAAGAATTCTGACCTGAAATTGACAGCAGCTTTTCACAGGGTTTTCATACTGCCCTCCCTTCTCACACACACATACACACACACACACACACACACACACACACACATGCACACATGCCACACACACAGCGTGCACACACACACACACATACACACTTGAAAATGCTGACTTCTTTCTCAGAGAGTCCTCTGTCTCACAATAAGCACTGCTGTGTAAGAGATAATACCCAACAGGGTGTGGGGTGTTGGTGGATACCCACAAACCCAGAGGTGTAGCGATGACCAATGCCACAGGAGGAGGGCCTTACAGCCCCTAAAAGTGTGGGTATCCACCAAAACCTCACATCCAGGAAGGTCTTATTCATTTAGAATATGAGATGGGTGTCACAGTGTTTAACAGTATTTAAAAATATGTAAAACAAAGTTCAACAGTAAAAAAGTAATTCCTTGGATAACTTGCCACTAGCGGATTCATGACTAAGAATGCAATCCTTGGTATGCTCCAGCTAATGTAATCAGCTGGGAACTGGTAGTGGATATCTTTTGCAGCATGTTTGTAATGAGAGGTTTCCTGGAGTACGTGGCCAGTAGTTTTTATGGCATCATATTTGAGGTAACAATGAGTATTATTCCAAATTTCAGTCCACTGTCATTTATCAGATCTCTAGTTGAAGACTTGAGGCCAGTACTTTGGATGTGGCCCATACCTGTAAGATAGTGTATGCTGAAGAATCTGATATAGCATAGAAATTGCATGCAGGGCTATACTAAAATGCCCAAGCTCGCCAAAGTAAGATCGGTCTGAGATGGGTGGGATTTACCACTTTTTCTGTAATAAATGAATGATTTAACAGTGGAAAAGTAGTCTATAGGGTCCAACCTATACATTTGGCAGAGGATGGCAAAGGGTCCAGTGTTGTCCCTGACTTAAATGAAATACGTGAGTAATTACCAAAGGTTCCAAGACGCTTTACGTAAAGGTTTCCTAAAATAGTTAAATCAGGATTCAGCCACAAGGGTTGATCCAAGGGATTGCACAATGGGAACTTCAGAAACTGTTTTAATTGACTACAGATCAGAACAGAGGTGCCAATGGGAGTAACCCGGAAGGAAGTAGGCAGAGATGCATGAGTGGCATATGGAAGTACCCGCAAGGAAACTCCACAATGACTACAAAGTCCTCTTCAATGTTCCACCACAGTGGGACATATAAAAGAACCTCCAGCCAATGGAGAAACCCATCGAAAGTACAGTATTTGGCACCTTGGGCAGCATGATAATATGCCAAAAAGTCAGGGGCACCGAGACCACTGGTAGATTTCAGAGCTGTTAGTCATAGCATAATTAAGGTTGATGCCCCTTACAAACAAAAGTAGAGACCAAAGCATGAAGATCAGAAAACCATTTTAGAGGAAGCAAAACCATCAGCATGGACATGGGGTATAGAATGCTTGGGAGAATGTTCAGTTTTAACATGCTGACCTGACCCCATAATGCAGAGGAAGCCTAGTCCATCTGTGAAAATCAGCCTTGAGATCCTGGATCTAATCCATAAAATTATTTTAAAGTAGTTGGAATGAAGATGTAGTTAGTTTAATGCCTAAATGAGTGACATATCTAGATGCACAGCTGACCCCCATCAATATAAAATCCACTTTATGGACATAGATATTCAAAGAGAGTACCTGGATTTATTCAGGGTTTAGCTTGTATAGTGAAATAACTCCAAATAGATGTATTTCATCTAGAGCTACTGTCAATAAGGTTACAGGATTTGCAAGATGCAAAAGCATATCATCTGTGTATACTGAAATTTTATATTGAGTGTGGCCCAATAAGAAGCCTTCTATAGAATGATGGGATTTTAAATGTAGTACTAGAGGCTCCAAGTATAGACTAAAAGAAAGGGAGAGAGGGGCAACCCTGGCAAGTCCCATTTGTGAGAGCAAATCTATCATAAAGAATTCTGTTATAGCTGCATCGAGCCATGAGATGCAAATATAACAATTTAACCCACTCAATAAAAGTCAAGGGATACCAAATTTATCCAGGATGTAAAAGAAATGGCCAAGATACCCTATCAACAGCTTTTTCATGTCCAGGGAGACCAAGACTGCAGGTGTCTGATTCTGTCTGATGCAGAAATTATATGCTGTAGCTTCCGAGGCGGTCAGAAGATAGGTATGCCACCATAAACCCCACCTGCTCTGGGCCAATTAAATTAGATCAGACTTGCTGCAGATGAAGAGCCATGCTTTAGAAAGAATTTTAAGGTCTACGTTCAGAATAATATCAGACAATAATTAGAAACTTTGATGGGGTCCCTGCTGGGTTTAGGTATAATGAAGATGAAGGCCTCCTGAAAGGAGGCCTCAACTCACCCTCTTTAGGCCTCTTGAAAAGCTTTAATAAATGGGGAGGGAGTTCTTTAGAGCAGGTTTTGTAAAATAAAAAGAGACCAAAAATCATCCAGACCTGGAGCCTTGTCCAGGGCTAGGGTTTTCAAGGCAGTTTGAAGTTCCGAAGCATGAGAGGTCACTCCAGATAGGCCTGGGCATCCTCCGACAATGGGGGAGCATAATCTAGGCCATATAATTCTCTATTGCCTGTTGACTGTCCTCCAAGGAACCTTGGGAATACAAGGTACTATAATAGCTTTTAAATTCCTCAGCAGTATGCTGACACTGAGTTATAATTTCGGAGGTGCCTAAACAGCAGACTTGTTTAATAGAGCAGGCTGCCTCTTGTTGTTTAAGATGCAGGGCTAGCAGCTTCCTGCCCACTCACCCAATGAGATATATGATGCTTTGGCTTTAAATAAAGCCAAATCGGCTTGTGGTCTTTTCAATTTGTGATATTGGTGCCCAGCCAAATTAAGCTGTAGAAAGACTTGGTCAGAGGTGGATTGTACTGCTTGTTGTTCCATGGAATGAATACATTGCAAAAGATCCCTAGATTGTGCCAGTTTTTTCCTTTTAATGGTAGTGGCTGGATGGTTAATTTCTCCCCATATAGCACACTCACGTGCCAGCTATTATGGTAGCCTCTCGACATACTGTACCCTGATTTTCAGAGAAAAATGGAGTGAGTATTCCCAAAGGTGAGTTACTACAGTCGGGTCATGAAGGAGGGAATTCATCTCCAACTCACACTGGCCTCTGCACTGGACTCCAGTGACAAGAAGATGTGAACTGGGGAGTGATCCAAGAACACCCTGAGGAGAATTTCTGCTAATGCCAGTCCAGACAGCAATGACCATGGAGGAAAAGTAGTCAATTCTAGAATAAGCGCCATAGGAGAAGAGAAAAAGTACAGTCTCTAGAAGTAAGGTGCAAAGTTCTCCAGGGTTCTATTACTGTAGATCATGTGAATCAATAAGCTCCCTCAGGGCTCTTTGACTCAACGTCAACTGAAATGTAGATGAGCCAGATCTATCCAAATCACTATCCAAAGGAACAGTCCAGTCTCCAGGTAGTATAATAGGTCAATTTGACCAAATTGTCAACTGTAGGGAGAGATTCACAAAAACTCAGGGGCCTTCTGTATTGGAACTATAGGAGACAAAAAGTAAATCTGTTCAATCTAACCTTTACTATAACATATCTGCCTGAGGATCAGAAATTACTTGATGTAAACAAAAGTTGACTGAGTGAGCAATTAAAATAGCCACCCACTCATTTCTTATCCAGGCCCACTCCATAAACCTGACCTACCCACTGAAGGCAAAGAAGTAATAAATTAGCTGTAAGAAGATGAGTGTCCTGTAGAAAACAATCACGGATTATATCTATGGAGATGGGTCAGGATCCAGAAGTGTTTTAAAGGAGAGTTGGCCCTTTGGCATTCCACGTTATCAAAAATATTTAGACATAGATAATTATATACCAAGGTATAAATGGAAAAACATTCCAAAATCCCCATCCCATATATAATTCAAAATACACTGGAAGTTTAATAACTAGAGAGAGGAAAGCATATGGGTCCACAATGGGTACAAAGAGGGTATGGAAAAGACAGTGCAAAGCTGTAAAGTTTTAAACATCCACATGTACCCTGCCCTACTCCAGAGCAATCCTCCATCCCCACCATAAAAACACAACACCAGAACTGCAATAATTACCCCATTAAACCTCCCCTTCCAACAAGTGAGCCTTACCCCCAAGTTGTTGCTGAATAAGCCATAAGGATGCTATCGCAATTAAGGTCCGACTGGGGTCACCCTAAAATATGTACAAAAGTCCCACACCAACCATTACAACCAAATCATATAGCTCCTCCATTTCCTCCCAATCCCACTTCTCATTTGTCACACCTCTGTAGTGAGTCGAGGCAGAGTTGGCCATAGAAAGAATGAACATCCAAAAGAGTATATGCAATGCCAGTAGATAAACCAATGCAAAACAATAAACTAGATACAAAGCTAGAAATTACCCCCATGGGAACAACAAAGCCAGAGACCCCTCTTAAAAATATAAACTATCACTGGAAGAAAGGAGGCTCAAGCTAAGCAGTGGGAAATTCTTCAGTATAAAGCATTAGCCATATTTACCCAGCAAACCCCAGAGTAATTAAAGCAAAAAGTCCATAGGTCCAGACAATAAAATAAAATAAAATATGAACTAAGAGCCTCCTAATAACTAAGTATGTATAAAACCACATTCTCCACAGTCTATATATCCCAAGTCCAAATTGTAGCTCCATACAAATATAGGGGATATAACAGAAGATTTAAATCAACACTGGGAATGTCCAATTAGATGGAGAGTGCAAAGACCATGATAATGGAAGTTAAGTGGCGTGTTGATAAGATGGCTCACTGCACTAAAAATCAAATGGTCCTGCAAGGTCCTCCTAGGAGAGCATCAGCAATGCGGCTCATGCATGTAAGTCCAAATTGAGGAGGTAGCTAAATAATAACTGGGGCAATCCACAGCAGAATCAAAACCAACAGTAGCAGCTGGCCCGCCAGCTCAGTAGCCAGCACGCCAGTGCAGTGGTAGCACTATCACTCATAACGCTGGCAACCTGAGTTCGGGAATGGGCTCAGGTTGTTGAGGCCGGCTGGGGAGTAGGCTTACGCCCCAGGACCGCTTTGTCCTCTGGGAGGGTGGGAGTCATGGTCCGGTGCATGACCGACCTCTAGTAGCAGCTGGAGGATCGGCATGCCCGCACCACATGTAGGGATGGGCGTGATGGACACTGGCTTATGGACTGGCATCAGCACAGGTCACATCTCCAGGAGGGCATACACCAGAAAACACCTGACCCAGCGCAACACCAACAAGAGGGTCGGATAGGCCCTCACCACTGGCATGGCATGGCTCGAGAAGGGACCCCGACAAGATTGAAGGTACTGGAACTAGGAGGGGTGGCTAATGGGTGCTGGCTGCCCACCCCACTGCCTCCGCCTTGGGCAAAACCACGGTATGATTGGGTCCCTCCGAGCCTGCTGAGGAAGTGGTTAAATAGGTGACAGTGCCAGTGTTGGAGGGGATAAACAGAAATAGAAAAATAAATAACAGTAACTAGACCAACACAATTAACTAGTCACAAACAGTGTCGGTAAATCCAAGCTCCAGGTCACTGTCGCAAGGGAAAAAATTAACTATTAAATCAGAACATGGTACCAGCAGGTACCGTAAAGAGGAAATGATGAAGGAGCAAAATGAAAGTTTATTCCATCACATCTGATGAGATGTTCTAAGATGAGTTAGTAAATAGGGCAGGAAGCAGGCTGGGGAGACGTTGCAGGGCAGCTTTCAGAATCAAAACTAAAAGAGCCATTTGGTAATGTCACAACCAACTTGGCAGGAAAAGCAGCTAAACTTAATACCCCCTTATGGAGCTTGTGTTTGATTGCATTATATGCCGGCATTTTTCTGTAACCAGCTGGCTTAGGTCATTAAAGATATAATAGTCATTTTGTTGCCAGTAAAGTGCAGATTGCACTTGAGCCATTTGTTGGATCCAGAGTTTATCTTGCAAAATTTAACAGTCAACAGATCAAAGCCGAGGTCATTCATCAGTCTGTGGCCTGGATGGAGGCCCCTGTGCACTCATTCAGTAGCATATCCCGCTCCCAATGTTGGAGCCATAGCAAGCTGACAAGATAGACCATTTAAGAAACGAACAGGGTTCAAACCTCCGATCCTCCGAGACCCCAATCAGGAGCAGACTGTTCCTCCAGTTCTGGTTTTCCAGTTTGTCAACTTTTCTTCCAGCTTTGCCATTCTCCTCCAAATGGTCACAGTGTTGCACTCCTCGACCTGTACATGGTCCTCCAAATAGCTGACCTGGGCCTCAAGGTCCCAATCCAAGTAGTAAGGGTCTCCACCATTGCACAAATTGATTAAACATAGGTCACCAGGTCTGCCAAAATAGCTTTTATAGTGGAAACTCCTGCAGATATGTATTGGAATCCTGATCCACAGTTTGGTCCAATATGGAGAAAGTACTGGTGCCAAAATTTTATCTATGGCATTTCGGTGGCTGCAGGAGTTCAGGGCTCAGGGCAAAGGAGCTAACTGTGCCACAGGTAAGGAAGCTGGATCAGACATGATGTAAAAATATTTTACCAGATTAGAGTAGAAGGGGTTATATGAGTTTAGTTCCACTGAGGAAAACCAAGGCAGTGGGGAAAGAACAAAGTAAGATGAAAAATTTGGGTGACCCTTCGCAAGGTACTCACTGCCGGTGACTGCCACCATCTATTGCTGCACCAGAAGTCTCTATAAGCACAAAAATAACAGAGTACTGTATCTGAATGTGGGCTGCAAATAAAACAAAGAGTTTGATTTTGAAAACAGAAAAAAATGTTAGAATTGGCATTTTGGCCAAAGGTTTTCTTTAGGTATGAACTACAAGGAAAAAAGTAAACATAGTGAAGAGGTAGAGAGAAAGCAGGTGAGTATAAACAGATGGATCCAGTAGATAGATAGATAGATAGATAGATAGATAGATAGATAGATAGATAGATAGAGACAGACAGACATAACGTATGGGTGACTGTGTGATGCGTTTGTTTTTACACACCTGTGGTGCGTTGCCACATAAACCACAAAACCAAAGGTTGAGTGATTTATGCAGGCAAAACACACCATGGGTGTAAATAAAACAGGTTTTCACAGTTACCCATATTTCATTTTTGTATCTGTTGTGGCCTGATATCAACCAGAACCCCAGTGCACCTTATATTTGGTGAGGCTGGTAGATGTTGCCAGTCTCAATCGGTAAGGGCTTCCAGAGCTGGAGTAAAAGAAGTAGTTAGGTAAATGGTAAAAGTGTGTGGCTTTTATGCAGCCATTGTTTACATGTGGCCACAACTGGGATGTACAGCAGGGAGTGGGATGTATAGCTAGGAGTGAAATGCAGCTCTGTTTTTCCAGGGATGCTACTGTTAAAACAGCATGTATGACTGTGAAGAGGATTTTGATTTATTTGCTTTGTCGGACAAGGTTCAAAAAGCATTTTAAAAGGGTACAGAAATGGCAACAAAAATACTGCCGCAGAAGTGGAGTGTTCATTTTGAATTTAGCATCCTGATTTGAGAGAATTTTTGGGTGACAGCATTTGATTGGTTTGTTTTAGCTGTCAATCGATATTATTGACAGCTCAACAAACTGATGATGTATCTATGTGAAAAAATAAATGCGATATGGTAGAAATCATTTATGCCCACAGTGGTTCATTATTTATATCCACAATGGCTCCTTGAACATTAAAATAATGTATATATACATACATATTATATATAGTCAATGCAAAAAGCTATGTTAATGCACAAGTTAGGGTTTCTTCTTAAAGTGATAACAGTAAAGAAATGTGATGTTAAGGATTTTTGAAACTATAAAATAAAATGTGCAAAAAGAGGTAGGTAGGCAGGCGCTTAGCTACCTGTACCTGCCTCACCGGCTTTTGCACATGGAAGCACCTCACGGAATAAAAGCATTGCACAGCCATTAGCTGTCCAGCCAGTCATTGCTTCAGTCATCCTTCTGTGAGTGCATGTTTTCTTCTATGTCTTTAAATTGCTTTTTAAACGCTGCACCCATTGTCCCGGATTCCCCTTTTCCCTCACAAAACACAGAGACCATTGTTTGTTGTTGTGCTCAGATTGGCAATTAATTTATTCATATTCACAAATCCATATTCCATTTTCCATTTCTTTATTATCGATACATAGTGTCCATTTTATTCCCATCCATATATCTCTGTCTGATCATCCACCCCAGGCAAAACCCGGTGCCTTCTTCTTCTCCTTTGCAGTTAGGTAACGGTGAAAACCGAGACCGCTTTCTCTTCCTCTTCTTCCTCCTCTTGTGTTATTCCTTTTTCTTCTTCCCCTCCCATCCCCCTTTCCCCTTTTTCCCTTTCCTACCATCCACCTTGGCAGTCCATGTTCATTTTATCCACTGCCCTTCATCCTTGGCAGTCCTGATCAATACTCATCCGCCATCCACCTTTGGCTGGCCCTGACACCTGCCCTCCACCTTGGCAGTCCATACCCCATTTATTTCATGCCATCCACCTTTGGCAGTCCACCATCCAACCGGACGTGCCTGTCTTACACCATGACAGGCCCTTGATACAGTCCCCAAATTGACCGTCTCTTCCTCACATTCCTTCTAGTTAGGGTGGGTGGGAGGAATCACAAAACTCCAGCAAAAGTGGCTGAGACCCCTTGTGCTGGTCGTTATGTACCTCCCTTCTTCCCTCCCCTTCCTGCTACCTGCCTATTGTTCCCCACCCTGGCTCCTCCCTTCCTTTCCCTCCCCCTCTGAGCACAACCATTCCCTAGAGGGAGGGTAGGTGCACCAGGACAACCTGGTCTGCCCCTTAAGGGGCAACTCCATTGTGCCGGAGTCCCCTTTTCCCTCACAAAACACAGAGACCATTGTTTGTTGTTGTGCTCAGATTGCAATTAATTTATTCATATTCACAAATCCATATTCCATTTTCCATTTCTTTATTATCATATTGCCATAGTGTCCATTTTATTCCATCCATATATCTCTCTCTCTGATTCATCCACCCCCAGGCGAAAACCTGGGTGCCTTCTTCTTCTTCTCTGCAGTTAGGTAACGGTGAAAACCGAGACCGCTTTCTCCTTCCTCTTCTTCCTCCTCTTGTGTTATTCCTTTTTCTTCCCCCTCCATCCCCCTTTTTCCCACAAGCCAGTCTCCAGCTTTCACTGGATGGCTGGCTTCCCAACTCGAGGGCTCCTTTTTCCTATTCCTGGGTGACAAAACACATCCTCACCCCCTCATTCTTTTCTCCTTTTTTTATCTAAAACTTCCATCTGCTTTCTCCATTCTTCTATGAAACTCATCGTTTCCGCATTGAACATGTCAGTTGCTTAATCTGACAAGTGTACCCTCGCCTGCCTCTGAAGTCATCCACCCATTCTTCTACCTTGTAGAATCACCTGTCCCCCATCTGCCTCATCAAGGTAGGCAATGTGGTGCAGAGGTAGAGCAGCTGACTCTGACTGCAAGGGTACTGGGTTTGAACACAGCTCAGGGACAAGAGTGTAGACAGGCTCAATTTTTTGAAGGAACTGAACATGTACTCCCTGGAGGAGAGGAGGGAGAGGGGATATGATAGAGACATACAAGTATCTTACAGGGAGGAACAGGGTGCAGGAAAACACTATTTTAAGCGAAAAGATGTTTCAGGACTAGAGGGCATGGGATGAAGTTGGAGGAGGACGATTCAGAGGAAACATGAGAAAGAATTTCTTCACAGAACGGGTGGTGGACAAGTGGAACACCCTGCCAGAGGAAGTGGTGGGGGCTGAAACAATCACGGATTTAAGAATGCATGGGATAGACATAAAGGAATTCTAGAGGTCAGGGGTAAGGGAAATAGACTTCTAGGAAAACAAACTGAACTTACAAGCTCAAATGGGCAGACTAGGTGGGCCATAGGCCCTTATCTGCCGACACTGTCTATGTATCTATGTATCAATGTCTCCACCCGTCTATTCATTTTCTCCTGGCTCTCTCCACTGCCCTGTGGCTGTGTTCCTGCCTCCATACCCTTCGGTATCATATCCGACCAGGCCAGGTCTACTTGAGGCCACCACTGCTTTAGTACCATTAGGTCCTTCTTTATCTGCAAATATGTGTGCACCCAAGGTCTGTCTGCCAGGTCGTTGCCCCCAGGTGTAAAATAATTAGGTCTGGACTGGGCCGCCATCTCCTGAGCTCCTTTAATGCGGGCAAAAGCTGAGCCCATCTCATCCTCGTAGGCCGTGCCATATCACTCTACACTGCCTTGCATCCTGGTACAATTGTCTTCCCCAGCTTTTGTCTCTGCTCTCTTACCAGCCCAGTAAATATAGGAATGGCCGCAGATCCAGACTTCCGTGCTCCTCCCTCTACCTATGGGTGCAAAGCACATTCATTAAATTACGTGCCATCTCAGTGCTCTCCCCCATTATCCCGCCACCCCACCTCCCCTTCTCTTTTGTTTTTTTTTAACTTAGATCTCTAATGTATCTTTTATAACTGGCTGATTGCCAGTGGCCTTTTATCAAAATGTCCTGCACATGCTCACCTGTCGCCTCCCATTGGGAGGCCGCCTATCCGAAGTGAATGGGAAGAATAATTTGCTGGGTTTCCCCAAAACCCATGGCCTTTTAACACCGCTGTAATTTGATAGCTGGTGACCCGGTCCATCCCCCATGCACAAACAATTCCCCACCTGACTCTATGCTCCTGCGGTGAAACCCACAGGGCCTGTACTGGGCATAAAGCCGTTTCTGACCGTCCCTTCAGAGTTATTATGCACTCCTTCCCTTTTGGTCCATCTTTGACTTTTTAGCCTGATTTTATCTCACTTGTCCCCCAAATCACATCGTCCCATTCCTCCGCCTTCCATGTCATCTCTTCCATACCCTACTACTTCGCTTACCTCATAGCCCCTGCCAACATAACCACATAGATTGTGTGAAAGAGCTGAGCCTCATCCCTGATCTGCATACTGCCGCAACACCTCTTTAACTTCATGAGCCACTGCTCACCTATTGGCCTCCTATTATCCCCCAGTCCTCGCTCAACCTACCCCATCCCTGCATCATCCTCCTGATGAGCATCGATTTTGTAGGGTCATTCCAGACTTTTAGGCTGCATATCATGCTGATCCCTGCCAGATACACCCCATCGTGGTGTGAGTCGCCCCCTTTGCCATTGTTCCACTGTGAACATACCTAACTGCTCCTCTGAGAGTGGCCCACTTACCTCCATCTGGTGTTCTGCCTGAAAGGCTGAAAACCCTCCAGGCCCCATCGTATGCCCTCAGAGTCCGGGTGCCTACGAGCTGCGGAACAACATTTCTGCTCCTTCCTGCCAACACCCCAGATGTTCGTTGGAATGGGTGTTTTGCGCTCTTCCACTGCTGGTGCCAGCTTCCGGAACAGTCCAGCTGCAGGCGGAAAGGCTGTCAGCCAGGATATTACGTATCCCTTCTATGTGTTTTGCTCTGAAACACATATTCAGCTGCAGGGCATTTAAAACTAACTGTCGTAATACCTGTGTGACTGTCTCAGACTTGGCTCCCTGTTATTTAGTGCATGCACCACCGCTCTATTGTCGCACCAAATGTCACTTTCTGATCCCGCACCTCCTCCCACACTAAGGTACATGCCCATATAGGCATGATCTCCAGTAGCATTATGTCTCTCACTTTTCCATCCTTTATCCAACTGACTGGCCATGGTTCAGTGAACCATCTACCCCTAAAATAACCTCCCATGCCTGACCCACCCTGCGTCCATGCAGAGATCCATGTCTGTGTTGTACAGCCACTCCTCCTGCCAAAACGAACACCCATTGTATTCTTTTAAAACTCCTCCCATATACCAAAATCTCTCTCACCCCTTGATTCAGATCAACCCAGTGACATGGCCTGGTAATCCCGCTGTCACTCTGGCCAGTCTCCTAGTGAATGCCCTTCCTGGTCCTATAGCCCTACATGCAAAGTTCAGGTGTCCTACACCTGCTACACCTGTCTTAGCTGTACCCGTCTCCTGCTGGCATGCACCCAAACAAGCTCCCTCAGCTTCCTTACTTTCTTGTCTGGCAACCTAAAAACTTCTTTAGTGGCATCTGTCTCAATCCCAGGAATTCCATAACCTTGGTGGGCCTTCAGTTTTTCTGGTGCCAATGGGACTCCCAATTCCGGCATAATTCCTGAAATTTTTTAGCATCCTTTGCATCTCCTCTCCCTTCCCCAATGAGGAGAAAATCATCCAAGTACTGGATGACCGACCTATAACCCATTTTTTCTGGAATATCCACTGCAGACACGTGCTGAATGCCTCAAGCGTTGCCGTGCAGCAGAACATCCCATTGGCATTGCTTTGTCGAAATAATACTGTCCCTCATTTTTAAAACCCAATAGGTCCCAATTTTCCCTTCTGACTGGAAGCAGTCTGAAAGCGGATTCAATGTCTGTTTTGCCATCCATGTATCCCTGTGGCTCGGATTATCCGAACCGCATCCTCTAGGGTTGCGTATGTCACTCTACTATGCTCTTCACTGATAAAGTCATTCACTGACTCCCTTCTGGATAAGACAGATGGTGAATCATCCTAAACTCACCTTCCTGTTTCTTGGGTACCAAGCCCAGAGGTGATATCGAAGGTTTTCCAGTGGGGGTCTCGAAGGGCCCTCAACCCTGCCTGCTGCCCTTTCTTTCTCAGTCTTTCTTCTTAACGTCTCCTCTTTCCCTTTTACAGACCCCAGGTTGCTTGCTTCCCTTGCTTGTCTGGGCCCCTAAACTGCAGGAGAAACCTGCACCAAAACCATTTAAAATCATTTTTCGATGCGCGTCCGGATATTTATCCAGGCAGACTGTCCATGCCGCCAGGTTGATGGGGCTCCTGGCCATACTAAATTGCTCCTTGGTGCGCCACCCGTTCCCCTTTTGCCCTTCCTCCTTGTCTGCCAGCTCTCTCTATTTTCATCGACTTTGCCCCTCTACTCCCATTTCCCAGCCCTCCCTCCCTGCTCCATGTGTGCCCCCTAAAACCGGGGTCCTCCGAAAAAACTGCTGACCCGCTCCGTGTCCCCTTGTCCCTGTGTTCCAAGCACCCCGCCGTTCTGCACCTGTTAGCAGGGTGCCCTTCCACATCTTGAGCAGGTATGTCGAAAGCGACTTTGAGGCCACGAGCAGCTGGCCCTGTTATAAGCCCAGCAGCTTTTTGGGCGTCAAAACCCTTCTGCCCCACCCACCCTCTGATGTGGACTGATCCGTCACGTGATCTGTCCATAGGTCTATTTGCTTGGTGTCCCACCTTCATCTCCAAATGATGCCATCCTTTGACAAAATATTTGTCGTAGTATATCCAACCTACCCCACCTTTTGCTTTGCCCGCCTTATTATTAATGAGTAAGTAATGAGCGGGATGGCCAGCTCTGGTTTTTCTCTCCAGTATGATGGCCGAAAAAATTGCAAAACCCATAAACCACCCATCCCAAGTCTTCCCTTTTGTAATCTTGTCGTCCTCTTTTCTGCCTAATAGGACTATGGCAGCTGCCATCTCACTTTTAGCTATTCTCTCCGATTCCTCATACCTTGCCACTGCCTCACGGCTTGCCAGTGCAAATATATCCACATACTCCTCTCCATATCCTTTCTTTCGTGACTAACAGGACATGCTCGCCTATCCTCATCCCAGGCGCGCCACCTCTCTACTCCCTTCCCCTCCTCGGCTCTTTTTCCTTGTCCCCTGTTGCCTCTTTACCCGACCTAATCTCCGCCAAAGCCATTTCCATCTGCCCCAGCCCTTCTGTCCCTAGTGCTGCCACAATCTGCCCTATATATTCTTTTATGCTATCGCCCACTGCATTGGATGCGTTACCTGCCACCTTTTCCGGCAGAGTTGCCTGGGATCCTCACAAGGTCTCCTTGCTTCTTCTTCTGGTGGAGATGGAGGTGAGACCCAGGGGCAGCGGGACGGACTTGTTCTGGGCTGCGTCCTGATCCGCTGGGGAGGCTCTCCTTTCTGCTGGGATGGGTACTGGCGTCACCAGGTCCACAGGGGTCCTGGTGCAGGGTCACTCACCTTGGTGGGCCCTGACTCCCTGGTGCCGCTCTTGTGGGACCATGTACCCTCATTGCTGGCCTTTTTTCCTTTCTGCCTTGTCCAGCCCCGTTCCTCTTCTCACGGGCCTCCCGGTTCCTCCCCTCCACCAATTCCCATATTTTGTTAGCTTTCTCAGCCAGTCGATTATTGCCTTGTAACGTCCCCCTTTGATGGCTTGCTTCTCTTGGGTGCCATGCTTGTCTGTGAAACAACTATAGGAGCATGAACAACAGCATGTTACTATTCGTAATTTTAGAATTAAACGACAAACACCCACACTGTGAATGAACCTCCCCCAGCCCCATAGTCGCACTAGTCCTGCTAGTGCTCTGAAACCTTCCCACCTCTTGTCCCCCGGCTCTGTGATGCCACACTGCCGGTCGTCACCCTGCTTCCCTTATACCATCCTCCAACTGTGCCTTGGCAGCCTGCTGATGTACCAAGCGCTGCATGACTGGCCTCGGCCAGGCTGGCCAAGTAAAAACATCTCCGGCTCATGCAGCCTGCCCTGGCCCCGTGTGGTGCGCCCACTGGCGACCCCTTTCATACAGGGCCCCCAGCACCTGCGAGGCAAGACCAGCTCATTTCCACATTACTCCTCGTTGTAATGCCATCCCTGAACAAAGGCAAAAAAACCCAAAGGGTCCTATACTGGGCACTGCCCTATCGTTCATCCCATGGCGTGTGGCGTCATGCCGCGTAGTTCTAAAAACCACCCCTTGCACACCTCCCCCAGGTCGCCCTCGCAGGCCCCACAGTCGTGACCAAAGGGGAGGGCAAGCCATCTGCAAACCGCTCCCTAGGCCCGGGTGCCCATGCAGTGGACGCCCTTCTTCTTTATCCACCAGCGAGGTGCCGCATTTGCACCTCATTCCCCCACTCCTGGCACCCACCAGGCAACCCTGAAAGGCCGTCCCAAGGCCTGTCCATGGCCACGCTTCCTGGGATTACCCTTTCCAGCCCAGGAATAGAACCCTGGTCTCCACCATCAGGAGTCGCCGCTCCTTCTCGTACCACAAGCGCAGTGGCGTCACGGCGTGGCTTGGCCCACCCACTCTTGGCGCCTCCTCCCAGGCGCTCCTCTGCTTCTCTCCCGCAAAAAGCAAGTGCAAGCCTGGAAAATACTCCTGCGGCCCGGAGCACCTCAATCCGTTGGCGCCTTCCACTGCTCCACCACGCGCCGAGCAGCGCCACGTTCTTCATCGCTCCCCATTCCCAGCCACCCTGAAAGACAGTCGCAAGGCCTGCCCCTGCCCATGTTTACTCCCGGAAAGAAGCCCTACCCTGGCCCCACTACTCATTAGGAGGAGGTTAGTCTTGAAACTACAAACCGTGGATCTCTTTTTCCCAGGCTTCTTAAAAATCATCCTATAGTCAGTCCTCAACTCAGGGCTTCCACACACAACTGCACACACAGGCAGCGCTCCTACCATATATGCTATGCTGCCACCTTTGCACCACAGGACAAGCACTGTTTTCCATGGCCCCGGTATGGGGTACTGCCTTTCGCACCACGAGGCGTGGGATGTCACGCTGCGTGGCCTCCGCCCATACCCTGCGCGCCCTTCCAAGCGTCCTCCAGCGTTTCCCAAGCCAGGATTCAAAACCCACACTGCAAACTCCTCAAAACACCACAGAAACTGGCTAAACCGATTTCTTGCCAGCCACGGCCACGCTGTATTCGCTCTCCTCCACCCAGCGGTCTTTTTCTCCCCAGGTCGCCTCAAAAGCTAGCTTTGAATGCAATCTTTCACATCTTGCATTAAAGCCTTATCCACTGCTCCACTGTATTTAATACACTGTTATATATTTATTATTATATTTTTTTTTTTAAAAAGACACATCGCTCTCCTACCATCAAAGCCTATCATTCCAACCATCTACCCCTTAAAGGAACACAGGAACATCTTGAAAACATCTCTTGCCATCTACCATATTCACAAAAAAACCTTTCTCCTCTTCAGCAAACATTTTAAACAAAAAAAAACAGATCTCTTGCTTCATAATCTCAAACCACACAAACTAGTCTCATTTTCTATTCATTTTTTTGTTTTTAAACAGCGTATACTTCCTTGCTTCTTGTTGTTCTTTTTTTTTGAAAACATTTTCCTGTCCTTACCTTCTGTTCCTTCATAACCAAACCTCAAATAAATGCCAATCTGATGTGCTGCAGTTCTGGTGTACTCACAAGTGGCTGAGCCCCTTGTGCTGGTCCTTATGTACCTCCCTTCTTCCCTCCCTTCCTGCACTACCTGCCTATTGTTCCCCACCCTGGCTCCTCCTTTTCCTTTCCCTCCCCCTCTGGCACAACCCATTCCTAGAGGGAGGGTAGGTGCACCAGAACAACCTGGTCTGCCCTTAAAGGCAAACTCCATTGTCAAACAGTGCGACAGGCTCCTCTACTGTTTCCTAGGGATTTCTGAACCCTACCTCCGCGACAGCCACAGCCACGCTCACATGAACCGCAACAAATTGGATGCCAGCACTGTCCAGATATCAAATCATTTTTGACATCATAAATCAATAGTAAAGTTAGTGGAATAAACTTACACTCCATGATGAAGATTGCAGTCATGGCAAAGCCCTTACATTACCTGACGATGTCTCTGATCTTTAGCAGAATTCACGAGTGGCACTTACAAAGCAGCTGCATTGTCATACAAACTACACTAAACCTGTAGTGGACTTACCAACTGCAACACGTTCAGTGTTTGTCTTGGGGTGTAACTGTCTTCCTCAAGCTATGTTATTTATTTATGATGTTAAACATATGTTTGAAATCTGGATTGTGTTTGACATTCAAGTCTGTTGAGTTCAAGGAATCATGTGGTGAGTGGAATTAGGGTTAATAAAAACCTAACTGCATTTCCTTGCTTTTGTCACTTAAAGAAGAAACCATACCTTGTGCATTAACACAGTTTTTGCAATTAAGTTTCTTTCTTTTTGAAATAGATGCCAGAGAAGCATTTTTGTGGACCTGTATCTTGCTTCACTAGAGGCCCTCTGTGGATGCAGCTGCACAGTGACATGCACTACTGCATAGCAATGTGAGCAACTCCATAGTAACACTCACTGTGCCAGATCACTGCAGGCAGGCAGTCAGGGAACCGACATTAGGGTGCCGCATCAAGGCACCAAACTTGGGATTCATCACACTCCCTGGGTCCACCCCAGAGTTGGTATCAATAGTTGGGGGTGGGGGCTGTTTCCCCACAAGGGGCTTGTGGGAAAAGCCTTGACCCCATAAAAACAGTGGTTTGGCGACATTGCCAATTGACACCCTAATGGCACGGCGCCATAGTGCTGGTGCGTTCAAGGGTGACATCATGCCAGACCAATAGCTTGCTTCACATGTGGCCCTGTGTGTTACTCATGAAGTGGCTTCATAGAACATCTCACTACAGCAAGCCTGTATCTTGCTTCACAAGTGGACTTACAGCACACTCACAAGCAGCTGCTTAATGACGTATAATATGCCAGACCTGAAGCCTGTGTCATAAGTGACCCTCAGGCCACTTACAAAGCATCTAGATATGGGCAGAATTCAACTGTATGTTCAGGAACAGGGCCTTACAAAGCCATCTCAACTGTTCTCATTTTCAGACTGTCACAGATCAGAGACTGTATCTCATGAAAGTGGCTTTACAAGGCATGAATGCAGGTTCACAGGTGATGAAAGCATGGCATGTTTTTGTGACATGCTTCAGCCTAGTTTAATTAATATGTCAAAAACTCTTTGTGTTTTAATAAGAACTTTAGCTGGCCCATCAATGCAAAGGTTGCACTACCGCTCACTACACTGGTAATCCGGGTTTGGGAATAAGCCTGGATTGTCAGGGCCTGCCTGAGGGAGGAGGACTGAGTATTCCAGAAGGTCGCCCCTCTTCAAGGGAGGAAGGGCAGTCAGGTGTAGTGCTCTACTGCCACTAGAGGGTAGTGCATCTGGAGCAACTCATGGGAGGGAGGACAGAGATGGCAACATACTCAGCATGTTCAAAGTACTTGTGCTTGCACACACACTCATGTTGACATTAGCAGGGAGAAAACAGGGAAAAGTCAGGAGGCTAAATGAGGGTAGACCCTTTACAGGCCCCACACAGACAACACGGTTTGTCCCTGAGAACCAGATCCTCTGCACATCATGTGAGACCAGGACCTGCCGACCCTGTCACAGGCAGAAAGGGGTTGATGGCAAGATACTGAGAAGCTGGATGATGGGGCTGGGGATTGGACTAGAGGCAGGCGTCACTGGACAGAGAATGTAACAAAAGTGTGGGCCTGGTGGTCCTTTTTGCCGACACATTCTATGTTTCTGAAAGAAGAAAAACTTAAAGAATCAACCTTACATGCTGCAATGTTGTCACACAAGTTTTGGACTTAACTGTCAGTAGATTTTCTTGTTTTTCATGAGCAAAGTTTATATTCTTTTTCCCACTTTCATGCCTGCTAAACCTCATGAAAGTGGGTTTTGTAAGTCATGAAAACAGGTTCATGAATCATGAAAGCAGAGCCTACATTCCTGACGTGCAAGTGCCTAATTTTAATAATATTTACAAAAAATCATGTGAAGAATCAGCTTTGCACCCCATACTATCAACTACATAACTTTCATACTTACCTTTGAAATCATTTTCTTTTTTAAAAACATGGGAGATTCTGATGTGGAAAGTTGTTTGTTAGTTTTTCACCACTTTCATGACCACAAAGGCTCACAAAGATAGGGGTCGTATCTCAAGAAAGTGGGTTCCTGTTCGTGAAAATCCAATCCTGAAAAAGCTGTAAAAAATTAATCTACGCCTGTGCAAAAACAGCATTTTTATTTTAAACAATACACATTTCTCAGTAAAGCCACCTATTCAAGAATCGTCCTTGGGCAAAACTCTAAAAAACCTGAATGTTTAAAGTTTCAGCTCACAGCTGTTTTTGTGTTATTGATGAGCAAAACCAAATGTCATAAGAACCATATTTTTATATACATATTTGCAGGGTATTTGCATTTGCAGCATCAGACAACTGAAACAAACTTGCTCTCCTACTGAGAAATTCTTCTAGTCTACAAGCATTCAGGTCCTGTCTTCCCAGCCACCCTAGAACTCTCTGTATTTGTTTTGGCCCAGAAGCCCCATCTCCCTAACCATAATCATGTTGTTTAACAGTACTCATGCTCTTCCTTTGCAGGATCCCACTTTATTAGCTTGTTTTGATTGCTGTTTGATGTACTTACCTTTACAGTTTGCTTGTGTTTTTTTCTGTGTATATTTTAGCCTGTATGTAGCTATTCATGCTGGTATCCTCACTAGAACTCCCATGACTACAAGATGCATCATCTCATTGTGTTATTCCAGTTAGAGTATTTCTTTAAATAAATAAACACATGCATGCATCATTTTAACCTTCTAGAATTTTTAAACCACATAACCAACCCTTACCAAATGTACAGGATCCAGATCCTGGCATTGACTATGCACATGCCAAATGTTAGGTTATTCTGTCCAGGAAGGGTGCACTATTTAGGTACAAAATCAGAGTTTAACATACTATGGAAATGCCTACTTAACCCTAATAATCGGGATCACTACTGTGTCCCTAAAATACATGGATGAGACTTTTTCACATAGAAAACTGTATCAATTTTTTCTAACTATATCAGTTTGAACATCCTAGTCAAACATATGCATCATCTCTGCGCGTGCACAGTGCAACAGAGCATAGAATGTTTTTCAAAGATGCTTTTCACTGTGCTGATCTCGAGCTTCCCAGTATTCCAACAGTAGATCTTTATTTTCTGCTGAAGAGAGTGATAACCCCACTCAAAGAGTGCTCTAGCTAATTCAGTTGTAAGTTTGAATGATCTAGGGCCAGATTCACAAAACTTTGCCCCAGCACAAATTCAGTTTCATGTGGCATAAACTGTGTTTGCACCGGTTTGAGTATTCACAAAACCCAGTTTGTGTGCTCAAACTGGGTTTGTGCAGAGCCAAAGTGTGGCAGGGCTACAATGCAGATGAAGGTGAGGGGATGTGAATATTGGCATTGTCTGATTCACAAAGCATTTGCTCCATGCAAGGACATCTTGCCTTGTGCAGAGCAAATACCGCCGACTGAGACAGTGACCTAAACCCACACAACCCTAGTGGTTGGCAGAGGTACTGTAGCAGGCTCAACCCCATTGATTACCAGCCCGATATATAGAAAGATATTCCCTGGTAGTCTAGTGCCCCCCCGCCGCCGATCACCAGTTCAATATATACAGAAAGATATTCCCTGGTGTTCTAGTGGTCCAACACCCCACCCTCCTCGGTCGTCGATCACCACCTGATATCAAACATATTATATTTCCATGGTGTCCAGTGGTCCCCTACCCCAAAGCCCTGCCTGATATAGAAATAAGATTCCTTGGTGGCTAGCGGTCCCTCCCCATCCAATCACCTGCCCGACATTGACATCATATTATTTTCTGGTGTCCAGTGTACCCCATTCCGATCCCTGTATAGTCAACAGAAACATTTCCTGTTGGTCTAGTGAATCCCCCTTCCCTATGCCCAATCCCCAATAAGTGAATTCATCAATTCCCTGGTAATCTACTGTACCCCCCACCCTGGCAGGTAGTGTCCAACTACCCTGCTCCCCAATCCAGACCCAAGTCAGTGACCAGCACAGCCCTCCTCAGCTGTCCCTGAGCACATACTATATACAGTACACGTCTCAGTGACAGTGCACTTGGCGGTCACCATGGTGGAGAGAGGAGGGCTGTGCCAGTTGCTAGCTCAGTTTCAGGATGGGGAGCAGTGTGGTTGGCTACACCTGCTGGGTGGAGGGTGAGGGTGCACTAGAACACCAGGGAATAATAGAAGTCACTTACTGGGATCAAGGATAGGAGGGGGTTCACTAGACCACCAGGAAAAGTTTCTATTGAAATACAGGGATCAGAATGGGGGGTGACACTGGACACCAGGAATAATATGATGTCAGCATCTGGTGGGTGATCGGATGGGGAGGGATCAAGCAGACTTAACCTGGCACTTAATTGGCAGATTCCATAATGGAGAATCTGTTTCAGAATTCAAACCTTCTCCTCTGAGAGCAGGAAACTCCCTTTTTCTTATTGAGGATATGAGGCATATGTCAAGAAACATTTTAAATGTAATGTCTCTGTACTATATTCCTCTGTCCCTGATGTCTGGAAGCAGGCTTACTGCTATCCCCCTTCCAGAGTGGGTGATCCTTCCTCTCATGGAAACTTTTGTTGCATTTCTTTCCACCCTCACTGGCCAAGCTCCAGGAAATCCTTGTCCTCTCACAACTCGCCTTTCTTTGACTCCTCCTTTTCACCTTTCTAGTCTTGTTTCACGGGTCCCATTCCACATCTACCTCCCTCCTCTGGTTCATTGGCTCCACCAGGGCCAAATTACATCTGCCATCTTTGTCGACCTGGCCAAAGCTTTTTACACTGTGTCACCCCTTTTCCTGGACAAGCTTAAGGCAGCTGGTCTCTCTGACTCCTCAATCCACTAGTTCCGCTCCTACCTAGAGGTAGGTCACAAGCTGTCCATATTGGAGACATCTTTCCCCTCCACTCCCTTTTTCTCCGCATTCCCCAAGCTTCTGTCCTGTGCCCCTACTCTTCTTCATTTTCTAAATGATATCCCTCTGCATGTTTCTCTGTATCCATCCATATTTTCTCTGTATCCATCCATATATACACAGATGACACTGTGTTCTTTGCCTCTAGTTCCTCTGCTGCTGACCTTACTGTCCATCTCCAGCAGGCTTTTAACAGTGTTCCACACTGGTTCCATTCAAACTTTCTGTCCCTCAGTGCCAAGAAAACTGTCTCCATGACCTTTGGCTCCTGTCAGAGACTCACCAGACTCTCCCCTCCCTCCTTTCACACCCTTGATGGTACTGTACTCTCCTTTAGTACCTTTGTGTGTGGCTGAACCAGCATCTTGATTTCTCTGTGAACGTTGATGCTATTCACCTGAAGCTTCACCCCAAACTGGGAGCACTGTATAGAAACAAAGCCAGTATCCTCTCCATCTCTGCTGGGAACTAGTCATGAAGATGATCCTCCCTATCTTCAACTACAGCGACATTGTCTACAGCGTCACTCCTAAGTCAACCCTTGTCAGATTGGACCCACTCTTTCACTATTTCTGCCATTGTGCCTTGGGCTGCCCTCTCGTACACACCACTGCTCTGTCTGCTCTTACTTCTCGCCCATCCCTTGATGCCAGATGTCTCAGCCACTGTGCTTTCTTCACCTCAAATTCTGGTTGGGCTATCTCCTCCTCAATTTTGCTGCCCTCCCTTATCCCCCTCCACCTATCCCTCTGGAACACTGCTTCTCATTCCATCTCCTTCCTTCCAGAAAACTTCTATCAGCCATGCTGCCTTCTGTATCATTTTCCCAAGCGCTGGTCCTCTCTTCCCCTGCCTGTCTGTTCAGCCTCTTTTCTTCTTTTCCTCCCTCAAATCCCTTTCTTGTGACCTTACTACCCCTCCTGCAACTGTTCCTGATCCCTGACCCTTGTTCCTCCTCCCATATTGTAGATGATGGCCTCAGACCCTCCAGTTGTACTGTTTTGGTCAGTACAATACAGGATTTCTAACAGTGGTACCGGATCCTGGCTAGTTCTCAGTGTGTACTGAATTTCAGCTGCCTGAGAAATACTTTAATTTATGTAGTTTTCCCAATCTCATCTGCTCAGTGCCACAATGAGTGAGTGCAAGCATGGTGGTCCGAGAGGAAAACATTGGACGGTCCCCTTGGTGACTACCACTTGCATTGGCGTGTGCCAGAGCTGCCGACTGAGGCTTGCCTGTGTGACCTCTGGAAGCAGCTGAGGCGCTGCTGCAGCCTTTCTCCTGACACTTGGCTTGGTGGGAGGGTCTGTCAGACAGTGATCATCTAAGCTGTCACTGAGCCAAGTCGTGAGCACATTGCAAGTGATTATTTTACTGGCACATCGGTGTTTGTGTCTTGTCCAGATGTGATTGGACTACATCTTCTCAATACCACTGTGAAATGCCAGCCGGCTCTGCTAAGTCTATTTTTTTTTTTTGTTTGAGATGCCAGTCGGGTCGGGTCGGGTCTGCCCATGACCATAGATTGCATCAATCCCTCTACACTGCAGTACTGCACTAGACTGAGCCTGGCTATAACAAACTACAGCTGCAACTTAGAAAGAGGTATGCAGAACTTTGAAAACAGTCAGGGTAAACTAGACAATTGTCAGCTGACTTAATGTAGTTTAATGTTGTCCATTAAATTCTGTTCCTGTGATAAGTAAATTTTAAAAGAAAAGTGTGACAGTCATCTGCGCCACCACCTCCACTCTTATGCATCTCTGCCTGTGTGAACGGGTTAAATTATTTGTCAGTTCACAGGGTATTCAGACTAGACATCAGACCTGTCACATTTAGCACACAATTAAAAGCCATGTTGTTATCAGAAGCAGAAACAGTGGGTTTTGTAGTTAGTAGCAGTGCACACACTTGCAGGTGATTCCTAACTGTTTCATCCATTGAGCGGGCCCTTGGAATACTCATGGGCAAGTGGGGGTGCTCCCCCTTCACTGCAGCACACACATACCTATTTTCATCTGGCAAATGTTGGAGGGTCTGTGCCCCTTGCTCTCACCCCACACTGTGAGCAATGACTCACACACACCCCAACTAACTGCACCTAAATCAGTTAAACATACTGGTAATATTCTGCTCCTTAGCCTACCTCCTGCACAGGCATGCTAGCCCCAGCATCTTAGCAGTCTGGGTGGTGGTAATCTGCTACAGTACTATTTGGCATTGCTCTCAGTTCTGTTTTGCACTTGTATCCAGTACTGTGTTGCACTTGTACCTTAATTTTGCATTGCTATTCATCTTTATTTTGTATTGCCCTGACGATCTGCCTGTGAACCATGACTGCGCTGTTATGTACAGTATTTGACTGGGATGGGGGAAGGGAAGTATGCAATAGGGATGAGCAAGTGAAAATACATAATGTAAGGTGTAGTGATAGAAATAAAATATAATACAATAAAAAATACAGCAATACAGATTACTATATTTTTATTGTATTATATTAGTGTTTCTACTACACTACATGATGTATTTTCACTTGCTCATCCCCAATGTATACTCCCTTCCCCATCCCACCCTGAACACATCTGGAAACAAGCTGCTACAAGCTCACTACATCTTTTATGATGAAACTTTGAAATAAATAAATAAATATAGATCCCTTTCATCTGGTGATTACCAAGCATATCTTGATCTGAGTAAAAGGTCAACGAGCACATAATAGTTGAGATTTAATAGAACGTAATGTTAGTTTCACCACTGGGGCGGTTTATCAGCTTGTGTCTGAACAAATACTTTGGGCCATTCTTCTTGCTTACATCTCCCATCCTTCTGCTTTGTGCCCTAGAAACTTTGGTTATAAAAGGAAGATTGTCAGTTGATGGAGATAAAGTATGAGATAAACATTTCTAAAAACATCTTTTAGGAGGTACTGTAAATAGTCTCGAGGTCTATGTCAAAGAGCTTGGCAATGCTGACAAATCTAATGTTTTTAAATCTGATCGCATTTTTAAAAGATTCAATTTTGCTGCGGTGCCATCCAGTCTTTAGTGTTCATAACTGATAATCCTCATTTGTGGTCACTTTTAAGGTAATGCATCCAAATTAGTTTTCAAATTCTAATTTCTTTAATTTTTTATTTTTCTTTTTGGCCCTGGCTTCCCTAACCTCATGAAGCGGAGTTCGCTTCTGCCCCAGCCCACCGACCCCACATGCTTGGGACTGACCCCTCCCAAATGGGGCTGACGTGACAGAATTTAGGTGGCCAGAGGGTCAGTGAAACTGGAGCCGCTCATTAGCGGGAGCCGAGGAATTTTTCTATTGTTTTTCCCCGGGGTGGGGATGTGCAATGACAGCCTGTGTCCACCTCCCCCCCTTCTAGCAGGCACCAGAGCACTTGTGGTACCTCCAGCCTCCACTGGAGGTCCACATTGTGCTGAGTATTGACTCTCTGGAGCAGGAGAGCAGTCCTATGGATGCTCAATCCTGCCCCGCCAGCTCTTCTGACACCCGGATCCGCTCCCTCAACTCGGGACATCGGTGCCGCAGACAGCCACCATGCCTCTGCGCCAGCGGCTGGATCAAATTCTAATTTCAGTTTGGTTTTGTGATGTTCTTTTATTTAGTTTATCCAGCTTTAAATCCCATTTTACCCACAGCTCATATGATTGCTATATAGCATCTCCTACTTAGAGGATGATTTGCAGAAGAGATACAAGAACTAAGATTGTTTGTGTCACTGAAGACATCTGAGCTGGTATAGCACATGTTTCAGTAATCATCAGGTTGGACTGATAGGCAGATGCTGCTGCAATCTTACCTGATGCCAAAATTCCTGCTTAGGGCTCCTTGGAAAAAAACATTCCATAAAAGCTATCCTGTTCATTGGAAGGAGTATACTCATTCCTCATTTCCAAACTTTTCCATCATCTTTTCCTTTTATGATTTTTTTTGTGGCGTTGAGGATGTCTTACCGTAGTAAACAGACAGTCTATTGGCATCTCTAACAGAGCTCCAGTGAGCTGCAAGTTCTCATTGCACATGTTCCTCTTGTCATCTTCTGAGGTCTGCAGTTCTACTGTGGTGACACTTTTGGTCTCGTGTCTGAATCAGAAGTGAAAGAAACCCTTAAAAGAGAACTGGGCCCATATGTTTTAAACTGTGCCAAATGTGTGGTCTATGTTTGCCCAAAGCAGATGGACATATAGGACCGGATATTCAGAAGGGTTGCACATGGCACAACAGTGTTGCACCATGCACAACCCACTGATATGCTCCAGCGTGATATTCAAATGGGGATTGAGCCTGGCACAAATCCTATGTGCCAGAGCTGTTCAGTAATGTATCGGCACAGGTAGGGGAGCATGCCATGCATACTCCACATCCGATATTCAGCCTGAAATGTGCTGATTCCATGCATGCGCAACCCCTACCTGCGCTGCACACAAGTGAGCAAAAAAGGAACAACAGCTGGCCACCCACAGGTGAGCTGTCATGTTGCAGGGCACAACACGGCAGCTGCCACCTGTGGGTGGCCTCCAGCCTTTCGGCTGCGCCTTCATGAGTGGCACCCCCATGCCCGAGTCGAGGGCATATGTAGAATAAAATAAATGTCCTATATCCCTGGTGGTCCAGTGGACCGTTCGCAGCCTGATCACAGGCATATGTTGTAAAATAAACATCCTAGATCCCTATTGGTCTAGTGGACATCTCGCAGCCCGATCATGGGCATATGTAATGAAGAGGTCCAATATCCTGGCGGCGAGGCGGCAGGTGGGGGGATGTTGCCTCCCGCCACTGACCTGGAGGAGGGGACAGTGGAGCTTAGTGGGCGGGTGGAGGGGTACCACTGACCACCAGGGATATTGGACCCTCCTTTATTACATATGCCCGCGATCAGGCTGCAGGTGTCCACTGGACCACCAGGGATATAGGACATTTATTTTATTCTACATATGCCCGTGATCAGCTGCGTAGCGTCCACTGGCCCACCAGGGATATAAGATGTTTATTTTACAACATATGCCTGCAATCTGTCAGAAGTCCACTGGACCACCAGGGATATAGGACGCTTATTTTACAACATATGCCCATGATCGGGCGAAGCAGTCCACTGCACTACCAGGGATATAGGACATTTATTTTACAACATATGCCCATGATCGGCTGTGAGTGGTCCACTGGACCACCAGGGATATAGACGTGTACTTCTTTTGCACATGCCCGTGATTGGGCATTGAGGGCACTTTTCGTGATGTGCAGGGCGTCGGTCCCTGACGGCTGCAGCCTGGCGGTGCCAGGCACAAGTCACCAAGGGATTAGGCACCTGCATACCAAATGGGGCCATAATGACATGCAAATGGCCCCATTTGTGCCTTGCATACATTATGGCCCCATTTGCATGTGCACTTTTGAATTTCATGGTTGTTGCACCTTGCGCAATGGAACTTATGCTAGCGCATCCTCCTGGCTCCACTTGGCCACTTGTGCTGGCACAGTGCCACTGCGCCATATGCACTGTGGGTGGCCAGGCGCTATATTCAGCAATGCTGTGCCATGGCACAGTGCCGTTGAATATCACCCTGTCAGCGCTCCTGTACGGCCAAGCTATGCCACCCAGGCTTGTGCCACAGCCTGACACAGTCTGAATATCTGGGCCATAGGGTACTGCAAGTGTTAGGGTCCAGATCACAGTTGGCTGTAACGGTGGAAAGTGTTTTGTCTCAACACACAGAAAAGAGACAAGCAAACAGCATTTTTTATCAAATCCAGGCTCTCTGTCTAGCTCCAAGAGAGTTCCCTAATAAAACACACACTGGCCAGAGCCAATAGGGCTACAGTGGAGGCATTTGGTGTAAAAATATTGAAAATGACCAAAGTTACGAGTTTTCTTTAGCAAAATGTAATGCAGGCTCCTACATTTGTTGTTCTGTAATATTTGTGCACCAAAATTTCAACTTAGCCTTGTTATGATCCTGCCTCATGAACAATGGTGGAGAAAATGTTCAACTCTTGCCCAAAGGTGATTTCATGCAGAGACCGCAAAGTCATCTTCCAGCATGCAAAAAAAAATGTTGGACAAAATTTGAAAATGACAGCTATCACATTCACAAGGTGCTGTAAAGATATGGCTATGTTGTAGATTTGGGCTAAAAATATTGAAAATTACCAAAGTTACAAGCCTGTGTTCGTAAAATTAAACGTAGCTCATAACTTTGTTGTTTTTAATATTTTATACCAAATTAGAACATAGCATTCTTATGATCCCACCTCATGAACAATGGTGGAGAAAATGTTCAACTCCTGCCCAAAAGGTGATTTCCATGAGGACTGCAAAGTCACCTTCAGGATATAAAAAAAATGTTGGCTAGGATTTGAAAAATGACAGCTGTCACATTCATGAGGTGCTGTAAAGATATGGCTATGTTGTAAATTTGACTAAAATATTGAAAATTACCAAAGTTAAAAGCATGTGTTCACAAAATTAAATGTAGGCTCATAACTTTGTTGTTTTTAATATTTTTACACCAAATTTAGAACATTGCCTTCTTATGACCCCACCTCATGAACAATGGTGGAGAAAATGTTCAACTCCTGCCCAAAAGGTGATTTCATGCAGGGACCGCAAAGTCACCTTCCAGGATGTAAAAAAAATGTTGGCCAGGATTTGAAAAATGACAGCTGTCACATCTGCAAGGTGCTGTAAAGATATGGCTATGTTGTAATTTGGGGTAATAATTTTGAAAATTACCAAACTTACAAGCCTGTGTTCACAAAATTAAATGTAGGTTCATAACGTTGTTGTTTTTTAATATTTTTATACTAAATTTAGAACATAGTTTTCTGAGGACCCCACCTCATGAACAATGGTGGAGAAAAATTTTCAGCTCCTGCCCGAAAGGTTATTTTGTGCAGCGATTGCAAAATCACCTTTAGGACAGATTTACCTAATATTACTTACATTATTCATGAGGTGGTGTCACAAAAGGTATGTTGAAAATGAGGCCAAAGTATTGAAAATGCCCAAGTTATGCTACTAAATTCAAAACCCCACTGAAATACATTGAACAGCATACCTGGTTTTCTCAATTTATGGTCCGGCGTTGAAGAGTGAAGACATGTCTGTGGTCCAAAGAGGATTATGGCATTGGATCCCCAATGGGTAAGTAGGGGCTTGGGGTGCAGGGTGGTGGGTGCTGAGTGGGAGAGTCAGGTAAGGAGACAAAAATGGCCATAAAAGACATCGATGGATGGTTTTCTTTTGCAAGGTTTAAAACGAGCGAACATTGGTGTAATTTACACTGTTGCATCCAACAGGATGCCATGGGTCACTGGGCCAGTGCAGGAGATGGCCTGCAAAAAACAGACCAAATTTAGCTGGCTTATGGCATCTTCAGCAGCCACTCCACTCACTCCTCACTGTGCTTCTTCCTGTTTTTGTTCTGTGTTCCATTGGTGTTTGGGGTCAGATGGAGAAGTCCATCTTCAGCAACTGTCAGCAGGAAATCTGACCGAAGCTATGGTTCCAACACTGGGTCCCTAACTGCTGTAGCACAGCAATGGACCCAAGGGGAGCAAAATCTTAAAGCTTTCTAAGTAGCTGTAGGTGGAGACAGGAAGGCAGCAACATACTAATTGGCTGCCTGAGTGTGCACACAACTGCTGTTATGTTTTGGAGGGTCACACCAGAACATGATGCATACACTAGGATTAGGCACCCCAGTGTCACTGTTATGTTTCTGGGGATGGGGTGGGGGTGCTGAGAGGGAGGGTCGGGTGGGATGTACATTACTGTAAAGAAGAGGTGGTCATGCGGAGCACAGCACACTCCATCATGACCAAGATGGCCACCGCACTGCTATGCACATGTGATAATGCTAGCACATGCACAGTAGAGTGTGATGGCCATCTTGAACACGGCTATGTTCCATGTTCTACCATGACCACCATTTGTTTGTTTTGTTTTTAATTAAGAATATGCCCCCACCCAACCCTCCCTTTCAGCACCCACCACCCCACATCCTCCCAGAACATAACAGTGACACTAGTAGGTGCCCAATGCCCCCAGTGTCCCGATCGGGATGACAGGATTTTTAAGCAAAAATAGTGCATTGCAACAGGAGTGCTCCACCGACATGGAGGCAACTGTGGTGACACTTCATCATGTTGTTTGATCGCAAAGAATGCAAGAAATGTAGAGTCCTTTTACAACTGCAGTGGGTGTAGCCCTGCAGATGTTTTGCTTTAGAAAAGGACTCCTCTGCGTAAATAACTTTCCAAATAACATGATAGAGTGTTAAAAATAGTGTCCTCCACTGAAGCCTCATTACTAAGCTGCCTGTAAGCGTGTGGGATCTGGAGTGCACTATTTTTCCTCTGGCTTGAGAAGTTAATTTCCTCCTGTAAGACATCAAAGAGGCATGACTTTGTCTAGAGGAAATGACCAGGATACCTGGATAGACAGGTTTTTAGGAGGGAGGGCAAGCAGGTGCCACCCACTAGGGGCAGGCAGATGTTCCTGGGAGAGAACTTGCAGCCAGAGATAGAGAGGAGATACCTTTTCATTTCTCCATTTCCTAAGTTGCAAGAACAGCCTTCAAGAGAACATCAAGGGTTTTGTCAAAGAATATACCTTAAGGCAAGAGTAGAAAGTAGACCTTAGAATCCTGAAACATTCTGGTAAGTGCTGAGTTTCAATGCTCTGACACTTATAAAAATAAATGAATATGGTCTGCATTCAAATTACAGTATATTTTGTAATACACTTTACTCCCTCCACGAACACTGCAACATTTTAAACTGCAACACTGGGCTGGTAACATGGCATTTTGCCTGGATGTTATAGAAAAGAACTGTGAATGAGCTCTGTGCATCCAGCAGACAGAGTTGAATTCTGCATGTAGGACTGCTATCAGTAACACATAACCCTAGCAGGATAATCAGAAAATATAAACTTTTCCCCATCCTCATTATGGCAACATATTCACCTGGATGTAAACACTAGATCAGAAGCAATCTGATTTTAGTACTGGGATAATTATTACCAGCAGAATAATAAAGACGTGAAATATATATATATATATATTTTATCAATGATATCAACTGGACTTGTAATTCATATACTCTGAAATGGTAAATACTCACATATCTAGTTTATTGTACAATTGGCAAATGTTTACATGTTTTATGCAGTGATATAATACCTTCCTGTAAAGTAAGAGCCGCTATTTAACTGAAATAATAAATAAATAAAATGGTAAGCGCTAAGTCTTTTTCCTTCACTGCTTATTAAAACAGCAGAACCATATGCGCATTTTGCAGTGATGTAAAATGTTAGCTTTACAAACATATATTATATTGTGTTAACTACATAGTGATTGAAAAATTTTCAGAAAGTTGTACAATTATGTAATATTGATTCACATAAGAGCATTATATCTAGTGTCAGGCATATATTAGAAAGGAAAGAACACTTATGGAATTAGGCATGTTAATGGAAATGGTACACCCATAAATGAAGTAATTGAAATGAAAGGTCTTGTTATGAAATCCAATAACAGAAGAGGCTCCTATTTTGTGTTACTAGCTTTTAAATTGAAATATTCTTGTTGAAATACCTTTAGCAGTAATGCAGTAGCCATTCAAACACATCTTTCATGAACAGTATATTAGGCCATTTGCTGCTGATAGTCACAATTTATTGCTATGGGAATGTTACAAGTAATGGAAGAAAGTATCCTTCATTCAGCAGTAAATGTAGGCTATGTTGTATGGTGGATAACATGCATAGCTCAGAAAGCCAATATGTTGCCTAAGTGGTTGTTGTCTGCATGTTATTTGTATTTGACACCCACACGTTACTATAAAGTGATGTGTATTAATGGTGTTGGTTTGCTTGTGAGACAGTATGTCTGGAAGCTTTAACTTGAGATCGTGGTGAGATGAAGTTTAGCAATGTTTTAAGTGAAGTGACCTAAGGCTTGTTTTTTAGCATGTAAATTGACATTGTGTTGTGAATTTTAAGGGAATAAGTACAGATTGATTCAACCATGGCCCAATGAGGAGAGTGTAGATTTTAGTAAAAGAAGATTTTTAGGTAATATTTTCCATTGGATGTGCTGGATTTCCACAGCTGCATTAGTGCATATGTCTGACAGACATACAAATTTAAATGTAAAGAAATGCTTGATTTATTTGTTAAATTCTGATTTCAATTCTGCAGGCCCTCTCCTGTCAGTATCAAGGGCAGATGCACGTAGCTGTCTCAGTGAGATCAGCTCAGTTAAGGGTACTTGTTGAAACTTTATATTATAAAGTACGGTCAATCGTTTTTTTATTTTACTTTTACAATGTAGTATAAGAATACAATGTTTTGTAGCTGTAGTTTTTGTGTTCATTTTGCCACATGCCAACTCATGGAATCTACTCCAGTTTCGTAACAGGTGTAAATGTAGTTTTCAGTAACCTCTTTAGTGAGTGATGAAGATGGTAGTTACCTGCTGTCCTGAACTCTTGACACCAGCTGTTTCACTGGTGCTATATTTCTGAAATGACTCATTTAAATGGTATACTTAGATTTATATAATGTTATATAATAGGTTTAGCTTGTTTCAAAAGTTTATCACCATCTACATTCATGATGCAAAGTAATAATAATAATGGATTCAAATGAGCAAACATGTGCAAGAAGAGTACATCTACAAAGTAGCAAGATAGAGTAGAAACATACATGATATAAAGTAATAATAATGATAATAATGCTGTATGCCTTCCTTTCTTAGTAAAAGGAGACAGTATGTAAACAGTTATTACCAGTAGTGGGTCTGCCACAGGTATCAGAGTAGAACAAACACCTCTTAGGGCACCCAAGACAATTGCAGTCCCTCTAATACAATAGTATGCCTTCTCACTATTAACATTGTATTAGGGGACTGCAGTTGTCTTTGAGTGAGCAGAGAGGTGATTTTCCCAGCGGCCACATGCTTGCAGACCACTGGAAGTGTGTGTGAGCTGTTTGAAAACTGTCTTTTTAAACATAGAAAGAAAAGCCTGCACCACAGAGATTTATATGCTCTAACAACATTTTGAAGCTGTGTGATGTAATCTCATAATGGTGATTTCATACTGCCAGTATAAACAGACTATTAAGTTCAACCTGTCTGATAAAAAGCTCTGATTTATGAATGTCATCAATCAACTACAACTAGTAACATTTAGATACTACAAAGACATAAATAGATGCCATGATTTCTAACTGCAATATGTAAGACAAACAAATAAACTTGTCAGGTTAATTTAACAAAAATTAAATACAAACAAAAAATTAATAAAAATCCATTATGCTAAAGCCAGTGACTTTGTACTAGTAACCCCACCCCAACTGGCCAAGCTGAAAGAATCACAAATACATTGACACCATAGCTTGCGGTGTGTGCAGGCTGAACAAGTATAGGGTGCTACAGAGATGTAGTTGTTACCAACACTACCTTTTTACAACTCAGGAATTCAAGACATTGAGTATATAGCCTGCTCACTGGCCACCAAAAGAGCACACCTGGCTCCTGGACACCTTCTGCATCTCACGACCAGCATAATTTACATCAGTCTGGTTGTGAGAAAGATGCTACCTTTTTCCTTTTATAAATAACATTACTTTTTCCTTTTATAAATAAAATTACTATCTGAGAACCCTCCATTCCCTTAAGGTTCCACTGGAACCAAGTTTCAGTCTTCTTCTCCGACATTTCTTTGTTTAAATTTTTATGATAGCCTGTACTCTGGGCAGCAAAGGAACACAGAGCACACCTTGCTCCTGCGTGCAAGCTTTTCATCTCCTGACAGTATCATTTGCATCAATCCACTTTGGAGAAAGATGCCCATTTTTAAATCAGTAAATAAAAATATCATCTAGTGAACCACTCCACCCTCACAGGTCCCACAGGAACCAAATGTCTCCTTCCTCTTCCAACAGGCTGCACTATAATGTGTCTCATTGGTAGAATGTCTGATCTCATGCTTTTTTAACAGCCTACTCTCTAGCCAGCAAAGGAACACACCTTGATCCTGAGGACACCTAGCATTCCCTAAACACTGACTGTCATCATTTACATCAGTCCAGTCAGAAGAAAGGTGCTACTTCTATCTATCATTAAATAAAAAGAGGAAAGGACTAATATCTTGAAACAGATTTAAAAAAAATGATTCTGCACTTACTTTGAGACACATTTTTCAGCTCTCCTCTTTATAATTAAGAATGGCACACTGCTTGTGGGAGGGTCCTCATTGAGCAAAGTGGCAACATGTATGTTTCAGTGCTAAACTATAACACAATTGCTTTCATTGTTTTCTTGCACTATGACTGTTTTAAGGATTCAGTTACATGCTTAAACCATAGGGGACTATTGACAGCAAAATAGTGCTGCTTGAAACATATTTCACCCCAAATTAGCAAACATAACTGTGATTCTAAGGGCAGTTGCTTCTCCAAAGACAGTCATGACTATGACTTCTCCTCTATCTGTCTGCCTGTCTGTCTATCTATATATCTATGTAATTATCTTTCTATCAATTGCATCTATTGCTGTTTTTACCTATTTGTAAAACAAACCTACATGTCACATTTGTCTGCACTCTGAGCACATACTTACAATACAGTGCCTGTTTGTACTCCACTCCTGCATACACCTCATACTGTCCTGATATTTCCATTATTAGAAGCATAACTACCTTAACCTTATCAACAGCGACCCTTCTGTAAGTTACTATCACATTTTCTCTCCTCACAGAGTCCATCATTACACCTGACTGCCTGACATCAACACTTTGCTTAAATATAACATATCCCCTCATGGACAAAACCCTCTTCCTCTATAAAACTGTGCAAATAATCAAAAGACTGAACATATGCCAGCCATTACTTTTGCATGTACTGCCACCTACTGCACCTGTCAAACCTATATTGCCTACCATTCCTTCCATTGAAATGTACACTTCCCTATCTTTTCCTAATAATGTGTATGCCTTCCTTAAATAGAAAACAAAATAAATCTTACTACTACAAATCATTGTGTTGTTTCTCCATGCCTCCTTAACAATTCCACACAATTTAATTAACTTCATTATGTAGCTGTGGTGTATCTGACCAGATCTTGTTTTGAAAGCAACAGGTCTGCAGGGCTTCACCCACTGCAACCCTAAAAGGTTGAGAGCATCTCTGTGATAATGCCTTCTGAAGCAGCTTCACCTGAAGAGCTGTATAAAGTGGAGCCTTCAAGGAGATCATTAATGAGCATAAGTCCTTGGCTGAACAATGCTCAGATAGAAAGGACTACATAAGAATATAGGCAGAGAAGTCTTCCTGGTATACTAGACTTCAAAGACAAAACAAGAAAAACACTTGGATCCAGAAAAACAGATACATGAGCCAATTATTCAGTCTGCTGGTGATGCTCAAATGCCCTTAATGGAGGAATTCAAGCAGATGTGGCAATTCTTTCCAGACCGTGAAAGAACAGACATTCAAAATTCTTTTTTCAATGGACCTAGTTTCACAGAGGAGGAATGTTATTTTGTAGAAGAGGAGGGACATATTACTCCTGAAATCACAGGTAATGAGGAAACTGGTTTACCTCCATTGTCCATTAGAGGACTCCTACTCATAGTCTATCTTCCTTAATAGCATGGCAGCAGTAATTAATCTCCTCACAAAGGAAACAGATTCTGACATTGGGCAGTCAGATTTCTTAATTATGTTTGGACTGGCATTAACTAAAGAGTCATTATCCTGTTAGTAGCACTTTTAGAAAGACAAGTAAAAGATTCTGCAATTGCCTGCATCAGCAACTGCACTGATAAGAAAGTAAAGAAAATATATATAGTAACCAGGACTCATGCAAAATATCTCTGTCAACACCTTAACCCTGAAAGTCTGACACAAGCTGCTGTTTGTAAAAGGAAAAATGAATATTTTCTACAGCACCACCTGATGAAGATTCCAGAAAACTGACTCACTTGGCAAAAATGGTATGGCTGGGATTCCAGAAAGGATGTCAAGCAGAGTCAGATGGAGGGTTGAACCATCAAAAGGCTCCTAGGGTTGATAGAAGGGCTTGAGCGAATGGCAGGAGGACCTTGCAGCTGATGAGTACAAACTGGAGCAAAAATAGAAAGTAAAAACAAGAGTGGTGACCAATCCTTTTCTCAGATATCTAAATAGACACATAAAAGGAAAGGTTCAAAGTGGATACCTTGCAAACAGTAATTTTATCTTTGCAGCATGGGAATTTGCTTTGCTCAGTGGAGCTAAAGGATGCATACATCCACATCCCAGTAAGCACAAGCCATAGAAAGCACCTTATGCTTCAGGAGTAGGCATGTGTCACTACAAGTACAGGTAATACCTTTCAGACTAACCACTGCCCAAGGAGTATTCACAAACACTGTAGTAGCAATAGCACTTTGAAGATATGGAGTGGCTGTCTATCCATACTTAGACAACCAGTTAGTGTGTGGGAGAACCAGAGATGTGGCCCTGTTCTCGTTGAAGCAAACTATGCACCTGATGGAAAAATTGAGTTTATTCTGAATTTAAGCAAATCAAACTTTAAACCCTACAAAACCTATGCTTCATTGAAGCAGAACTGGATACAGTTCAATCAAGTGCCTTTCTTCAGCAGGACAGGGTCCAAATGTCAGTACAGTATGCAGCCTCCTTCCACACTGGGCAAGAAGGACTGCACAGGAATTTCTCAGACTGTTTGGTCTTATGTTAGCTACAACATCTGTGGTACCATGGTCAAAGCAGCACATAAGAGGAGTTCAAGGGAATCTGGAACCCAGCAGAGAGGAAGGAGCACATCAGTCTGTTGGAGTTCAAAGCAGTGTTCCTGTTACTGAAGTCTTCTCTGTACTGGTCAAAATCAAGTTCTACAGATTAGGCAAACAATACCACAACAACGTATCATATAAACAAACAAGATGCTGAAAAATCCTCAAAACTGTGCAAGAAAGCTCTGAAAGTCTGGAATCTAGCCTATACTTCAGCGTGAATATCTCTGTAGTCAACGCTGCAGAGAAAGACAAAGTACAGGCAGACTTCACTCAGCAGGTGCCAAGTCATCCACAGGGTTGAATTGGAATTTCTGAGAGGTAGAACTCTAGTTCCTGGGCAAAGACTCATGGCATGCGTTGGGCATAGCGCAATGATATCAGTAACCCTCCAAAAGGCTGTACATCACATTTTATTAACAGCTACTACTGGGATCAATGCAGATCTGTTAAATGTTATGATTTGATCATGATCACTTTTGTAACTTGTAAGATGCAGGAACAGACCCTGCAGCTGTGATCCCTCTTTGAAAAAGGGCAAACCCAGCTCCCAACTTGGGGTGCTAATTACTCTAAATGAAGGGCAGGCACTGCCTTCAAATGAAAACTGATTTTTCACCATGGTCTTTAACTATCTCTATGGCCAGGAAATCAGAAACAAACATGACCAAATACATTGGGGGTGGGTCATCCAGGAAGGGAACTGTTAGGAAGGGAATTCTGTACTTTCTGGGGAGCTAAAGGATCAGGCCCAAGACAAATGTGTTCACTCCTCTGGTGAAGGCATGGTCTCCAAACTGATAGCCTAGGACACAGGAGTGAGTGTACCAGTTCTACAGGAGTGCACTTGCTTCGTGTTCTGCACTATCAATTAGAGAGCAGGTCTTCCTGTCCTTTAACTCCTTCCCAGAAATTCCAGAATTCCTTTCCTTGAGTTTGTATCCTTCAGGGTTGGGATGACCCACCACCCAACATATTCGGTCATGTTCATGATTTCAGCATGATAGCATAGTGTGGCAGCAAACATTGATGTTTCATGTTTCTGCTTGCACTAAAAACTTCACATGTCCCCAAAATAAGAACTTGGACCCATTCTGGTTTCCTGTCATGACAGTAATACATATATTTATTTTTGTTATTTATCTCTTTCTTCTTCTCTCTCCTCTGCCAGTTGTGTTATTCTTTCACTCTACAGTTCTTCGTCCTGCCCCATGCTCCTCAATGAGCCTCATAACATGGCCTGTCTGCTGTTTGGGGACCCGCAACCTCACCAAACAAGCAACTCAGCTCATTTTACAATACAGGACACTTATTACATGCCACACATAGGCCAGACCTAGTCCCACTTGGAGGATGAAATTGTTATTTTGTGAACAAAACACAAACACAAAAACCTGACAGGAGGCTAGTGCTCACCAATATGTTAACAACACCTGCAAAATCCAGCTTCTTTGTGGACATAACTAAAACATGTGGGCCTCTGGCAATAATGACAAAGCTGGGGTTACCTGCTCATAAACCTCCTGCAGTCTGAAAAGTACCTATAGTCAGTAAGCTCTCATACAGTGGTACAGTCATTTATGAAATCAATTAACATCACAGTTGGGACTCCCTTGTGAATAAGCACACTGCAGTTACATAAAATCAGTGAGAGTGCACTAAAAAGTATCTGTTGTTGCTAGACAAACTGTTCACATGAGTCCTGTTGCTAACAAATGCAAGCTTTTGCATGTATGGACCAACCAATTTGTGCAATTCTATATCATTTGTGTAATATATTTCTGTCTCAGCATGCCCAAGAGTGCTAATTACAAAAGTGAGGGACACATGTCTCATTTTAATTCATCCATTTGGGACCTGTCAATACTGGGACCACAAGGATCTGATTTATTGTTCTGTTTCCAAAGAAAACTGATGTCATAAAAGACTCCTGTTTCTAGCATATTTAATTTTCTTACCATCTAATGCACCTGTATTTCTTTTATATTTTCTTCCTATCACTTTACATTTTCTGACTTTGCCATTAATACTTCTCCAAGAAACTCTTTATTATAAAGTATCATTCATTGACTATATACCCAAAGCCTTTCCTCATCCAGCTGTATGTTTAACTGTAAAACTCCTAGCTCAGGGATGATGGGAGGAGGGAGTTGTGTAAACCATGTGTTTCCTATTTTTAATCCATTTTATTAATCATTCTTATTTTATATGGCTGTACTATAGTTTATCATAGCATATAAACATGAATTTAAGAAACTGTAAAATAAATTGCCTGTATTATTAACTTGAATACAATGGCCAGATTATTATAGAAACATAAAATAAGCCCTATGGGGAGTATTTTATAATTGAACTGTAAGTATCCATGATATAATGCCAATACTAGAACAAGAATTTGACACAAACACATGCTAACATTGGTGCAATGATGCTGTTTTCTATGCCTAATAAATTCAATGGTTTGAAATAATTGAATATATGATACAGAACATAAAATAAGCTCCACCTGGGAGTATTTCATAATTGAAACTTGGCCACAGAGATATCCATGTAATGCCAATACTAGACAGAGAAAGGGACACAAGCACATGCTGCAAGAAAAGTGCCATACTGCATAGTGTATGAAAATGTGTGTGTGTTGGGGGGTTAAAACAGTAGGGTTTATTGTTTGGAAACACCATTTAGACTTCAGGCTATTTCCTCACACATAATAAATACTAGGGTTAAAATAATTGTATACGGTACAGAACAAACACTATGTAGGTTTTGATATGGTTCCCCATTGTCAAACAAACATCTGCTGCTCTCAGTAGGTTCCCCACTGTGTAAAATAACTTTTCATTTTGCAGATTTTACCAATCCATAGCAATTTGCATTAATTGCCTTAACTTACAGAACTAAATGCCTTTCTAGTCCAGATTTGAAAATCTTTGCCTTGATCATGGATATCTCACTGTTAAATGCAAGAAGAAACAACACCGTCCCTGACCACAGTGTTCACACACAGCTGAACTCGGCTCTTGTGTTTGTCCCTGTCTCAGACAGTCACCTCACTCACTTGATAAACTAATAAGGTCCAGGGCCAGTAGCAGTGCTATGCAAATTTGACTTTTGTTTTCAGAAAGAAACAGAATTACAAAGGTGAGCCAGTCACTAGATGGAGCACAATGAAACAGTCATGGAGTGATGAGCAAGCAAGGGTAGGAGTTAGTCGGCCCAGATGGATGGCAGGCTCAACCAAACATCAGACAGGAGCGATTCTCTGATGGGGTCATTTCCAATTGCAAGAGCAGTCTGTCAGGTAGCAGTAGCTAGTACAAAGTAAGAATGGCTGCTGCCTGTGAAAGAGGTTTTATACCTTAACACCCATTATTTTAGGGTAAAGGTATGCCAGACAGTGTGCTTCATACTGGTGCCAGGACTCCAGCTTCAAAAAGCCCATTAAAGTCCAGCAAAGATTTTCAACATTTCTGTGCAGGCTGCTAGTACTGGTTCATGACATGGTAAATGGCAAAGTGTGAATTGTGGTACCTGCCAGCTGCTGGCTATGGCATGGGGGCTGTGGGTTCTATTTTTCTGCAGAGACAGGAGGATAGCAGTTACAGTATAACAAGGTGCTAATTTCTGTTTTGACTCATCACTCAACAAGACAGGCTTCAAAGTCTGGAAGAAATTTACCTATGTGACAGAGGCACAGCTGTTCTCAGCAGCAGGTGGTAGCTAAACATTAAACAAATAGCCTTTGAATGCCTCAGCACTTTGTTGGTGTGGTGGTGTGTGCATGATTTCTTTGCTTGCATAAGTGACTCAATCAACCTGCAGTACAACCTTTCACTTCTGAGCAGATACCTTTGTCATGCATTAAACAGATAGACTTGCTTTTGTGACACTGTCTTTTAAATGAATTTGGGTGCAGCCACTGAGTGTGTGTGTGTGTGTGTGTATGTGTGTGTGTGTGTGTGTGTGTGTGTATACTGAAGCAAGTGAAAGTGCTGGACGTCTGAGGAGGTGTAATGTTGTTCTGGACTGTTCTGTCTCAATTTAACCCTTGGTCATCCATGAGTGGTCTATGATACAGACTGCACAATAGTCAGTTTTCAGGGAGTGGAGCACCCAGAGGTGGATCTGTTCGCCTGATGTGACAAAATGAAGCTTCCACTGTTCTGCTACAGAGCTGCGGTACAGAAACAGTCCCAGAAGATGTTGTCAGCATGTCCCATTAAAAAGGTTCCTTCAGGCTTTCCTGCCCTTTCTTCTCAATACAGAAAGTGCTCCTGAAAGTGAGAGTGAAACATATAACCATGGTGCTGATAGCACAAGATCAGACCAGACAGCCATGGTGTTTACTTTTACACCAGATATCACTGAGGACTCCCACTCTACCTCTTTGTTGAGACCTCATGAGAATCTCAAAAGATCAGGTGAACCATCCTCACTTAGAATCCCTTTCCTTGAAGGCATGGTTCCTGAAGTTTTTGAGCTAAATTATCTCTGCTCAGGTTACAGTATAGAGGTCTTTAAAGTGAACAGTAAGCCATCCCTCAGGAAAACTTATAATTCAAAGTGGAAATGATTCTCAGTTTGATGTAGGAACAATTCTCCTTCAGACGAAAATGCAGAGATTGCACTAATCTTGGTGTCTTTGTTACATTTAAAGTCTTGTGCTTAAATCCAGCATTTGTAAAGCTGCATTTGTCAACAACATCTACCTGTAGATGCAAGGCCTCAGCAGAAACTTTGTCTGCACATCCAGTGTTTGTGATTTTCTAAAGTCATCTTGCATACTTCAAGCCTGGGACTGGAACCTGGTTCTCACTCAGTTATTGACATACCCATTTGAACCTACTGTCGCGGCCACTATTGCGCTAAAGTGCCTCACCTGAAAGCTTTATTCCTGGTGGCTACTAATCAGCAAGGATGGTCAGTGAGCTACAAGCACTGAGTACTGGTCCTTCATGCTTGATTTTCAACAAGGAAAATGTGGTGGACAAACAATGAAACCTCGCACTCACATGCCAAAAATAACAAAAGAAGCCAAAATTACCATGACTTAATGCTTCTTTATTAAATGCACAGGAATAGCAGACATCCAGTAAGCACAGCTGGGAGTTCAATGCTTTCACACTGCCACACTTTGTCAAGAGACATTGCTCCTGGTGTTCAAAGATTTGTACATAGTAGTTTAAGGATGACCAGGTGGGATTCAAATCATCACAAAGTGATGCAGTGTAATATATATAAATACACACAGCTTAAAAATGGAAAACTATACTCAGAATGAATCACTAAATTCGATACTATAGAGGGAATTCATAATTACTATTGCACTTCAGAACATGCCATGCACTGCAGCTACTTGATACTGCCTTAAGTAACTCACAAAAATAGTACCAGCTCAGTCTTGTCATTAAGGCCAATGCCTGTGGTTGCTGTGAACCTAAAATCTAATGTAACTCTCTTCAGAAAAGCAGGTTAACGCATCTCCCCTCTTGGATCAACAACTACTTTTTCGATTCCTATAAGGACCACACATATTCAGCTTTATTATTTCCTTGGCAGTGTATTTCCCAAAGCCACATGTCAATGAAAGAGAGACTTTTTAATCTTAAAGTTTATTGAAATTTTGCAGACAATCAGACACACAGTACATTATGGCATGGTAAGCAGGCACAGAATGTACAGGCGCTTATATGAAATCAGAAGCAACGGTTGCCATCACATTAACAATTGACATGTTGCTTCATGTTAAATGCAATAATCTCTCAGCGTCCATTGTAATATTCTCATCCCCACTGCTAAACACAGAAGGCTAAATCTGTATCTCTTCCTACCCATCCCAGTTATACTATGTATTTAGAGATAATATCAGGTCTTACTATATGAAGCAGCCATGGGTTCCATTTATTCTGAAGTTTGTCCTCCATTTCTGAAGGTATGATGCCATTTTTCCATCTCATACAGGTATATAGCCCAGATGTTATCTTGCATTTAATTTTTTGGGGGATCTCGTGTGAGCCAGAGCAAGTTATTGCTTTTTTAGCTGCTGCAAGGAAAATGCCCAATAGGTACAGATATACCTTATTCTTAATATGGGTGGGTATAGCAGGAGTAGGCAGCCTGAGAATTAGGCCGCCATAATACATTATTATGGCCTGACTTTCACTTTCCACACCTATCCAGGAAGGCCAGTGAGAGGGAGAAGACCAAAGGACATGGAGTACGTGTGGCTACAGCATAGCCACAGCTGACAATAACAAACATCATGGGTGGTTAAACTGAAGGTTGGCATACACAGCCAAACTAGTACTTTTTCCATTTCCCACATTTTTGAGGAATGAAGGTGGTACCACGACCACACAGAGCACATCCAAGCTCAGCTCTTCCAGAACCCACTATACTGGGGTAAACTGAAAAACAGAAATTCCAAACACACATCTCGGGTAATTACTTCCATTAGGGATTGGCCAAATGCACTAAATGAAAATGTACTGGTGCCTAAACTAAACCTGGAGAAGTAAACCAGTTACTCGAGATGGGGGTCTCCACCTTTGCTTCCAAGTTTGTACTCGGCCATTCATCTGGTTAATAACAAGGACAGTGCATGTGGAACTCGTAGTTTTGTTTAATTTTTATTCGAGCTACGAGTCCTGAGCCTTTACCTTGTCTACATGCAGTTCCCCCCCCATAAAGCCATTCACATAATAAATACCTCTTCTTCTGCTTTCTCCTCAGCTCCCTAGCTTGCACCGCTGGTGTTCGTGACGTTCACGGAGCTGCCTCCCCGAGCCAAATCCAGAAGGTACGCATAGACAGCCAAAATCCCAGGGGTAGAGTGTTTGAGCGCCAAGTTTAAACTTTGGTCTGGACAGCTATAGGACTGCAGCCCGAGGGCATAGCAAAAGGATTTTTCTGCCATTTTATTATATCAAATGAGATCAGGAGCTGCTAAAGTAGAAATATGCCCTATTTTGTCTGTAAAGCAACTGTACAATGCTACATTTAAAGTAAATTACTGTTCATGAAAAGCTGAGCTAATTTTAATTTTACTGCATTAGAGCTGTTTAAAAATCAGGAGCTGACTCAAGCAGAATTACATGTGCCTAATGCCCTGTTTTATTCATACAAGTCTGTGTAGGATTTTGTGAGACTCAGGGACAGTGCTTGTGGAACTCTGTAGTCTTGTTTAATTTTATTCGGGCTACACAGTCCTGAGACTTTACCTTGTCAACATGCGGTACCCACCTCCCTCGTAAAGCCATTCGTCATAATAAATACCTCCTCTTCTGCTTTCTCCTCAGCTTCCCAGTTTTCCTGCTGGTGGTCGTGAGGGCTCACAGAGCCACCCTTCCCGAGCTGAATCCAGAAGGTATGACAGACAGCTGAAATCCCAGGGGTAGAGTGTTTGGGTGCCAAGTTTAAACTTTCAGTCTGGCCAGTGCTGCTAAGACTGTAGCCCAAAGAGCATACAAAAAGGATTTTCTGTTGTTTTATTTCTCCTGCTGATGCTTTTAAGGCCAGCTGCCTCACCGCCACCACCACTCTTGGTGATCCACTGTATATATAGTGTTTACATCTGAGAGTCATGTGTGGAAATTAACCAATCACCCTACTTTCCCTTAGCAGCTTATCAGCTATCACCACTAGGGCCAGCACAGATATTTTATTACTCTCTCTTTGCCTTTCCGGCGAGAAATGCTGCACGTAGCTCATAAAATCATCCTTGAGCAGCCCTACTTGCCACCTTAGCTACCTCCAACCTTGTATCTGCCCAATTATGCAACCTAGTCCCCCATATACTACCACCAAATTTCACACCCAGGTACCTGCTCCTCCCCAACTTTGGACTGCACCCGTCATCATACACCATGGCTGGCTTCCAGGTCCTTCCATTCTCCACCCATCCATTCATGTTGGGCTCTCAGATAACATTCCCCGGCGGTATTCTCCACCTCTTCCCCAAGTCTCCTTCTGCCCACCTAAGACCTAAATGTTTTCTACTTAATACAAAATGGTGCTAATTTTATCACTCCTCCTAACAGGGGACATCGAGCAAAACCCAGGACCCTACAACCCACACCAGTGACAACACCTGTCCCATTATCCAACTACCCAGAGGCCTAAAAGTTGCCCACTTAAAATACATGTAGTCTGTTACACAAACTGCCCTTGCTCCAACCAATCGTCTTGTCACTTCGTCTGATATCCTGATAATAACAGAGACCTGGCTGAAGCCACACAACCTTGATGCAGAGGTTGCCATCCCTGGTTACTCCATCAATCATCAAGACCACCCAGGCATCAAGAGAGTGGCGGCATAGTCATATACATATCATCCGGATAAAGTTCTCGATAGTCTCACTACCTGAGCTACCACCTTCCATTAACACCCTACTGATAAAAAATCTCCTTACCTCACACTAGCCCATATTCCTGCTGAGCTCCTATTGCTCCCTGGACTCCCATATGACCTCAGTCATAGTGCACCTGGACACCCTAAAAACATTGTTTTAGGGAGGAATCTCACATTCTCGGTGACTTTAACCAGAACTGGCTCTCCAGCTAGCACCAAGCTCTGCAACCTTTGGCTGCACTAAATCTGACACAACTGATAACTGAGCCCGCACTGCCTAAATCACAAAACTCAGAACCAAGCCCCTACTGGACTGGGCCTCACCTAGCACCCACTTAGGATAATTGCGCTGGCCTTCTACCCGACTCTCTGAGTGATCACCACATGATTTATGTAATAAGAAAAATATTTAAAGCAAAAGCACCTCCACCACAGACTCTCCTGATTATGTCTTATAAATACCTTGACCTTGAAGGGCTCCTAAATGACTTAGCAAATTCTGACAGGTCATTCATCCCCAAAGGCCTCTATTAGCTCAACCTAAACTTCTTTAAGTCCAGATTTCTTGCCATCTGGGACCACTCTGCCCCACTCAAAAGGCCAGAGAAGGGTGCTCATCTGCCCTGGATCACAGCTGACTTTATGGACCACCTCCGAGCTAGAGACCAGGCATGGAAAGCTTTCAAAGCATCAGGTCCCTCATTGACCACCAACACTATCGACACTTAGAAATACCTGTACCAGGCTTATCCGCAGGCAAAAGCTTCTACCACTCATCATCCCTCCAAAAAATCTAAATCATCCAGCCAAGTTTTGGAAGTCGGTCAAATCTCTCTTCCCCCACCCAGCCCCCACCCTGTCCTACTCATAGGCGGCTCTACAATATCAGAATCACACACAGCAGCCTCTGTATTTAACTCCTTTTCACTAGTAGTGTGACCTCTCCCACACAAATCCACCGCCTGCACCACACCCTCCTTCATCCGCATCCCTCCAACACAAACACCCTACCCAGCATTCTCCTTCTTACCTGTTACTCGAACGAAGTGCTCCACACCCTCTGGGCCCTCAATCCCTCCAAGGGTAAATGCCACTCAGGGTTGGACGCCAAAATGCTCTTCCTGTTGGCCCCAGCAATTGCCTGCCCCTAGCTTCCTCTTCAACCTCTCCTTCACTATCTCTACTATCCCGCCTGAATGGAAGCATGCCACAGTCATCTCCTCTCAAAGGCAGTGATCCATCCTTCCTGGTATTACCACCCGATCTCCCTCCTCCCCATTGTTGCTAAAATCCAGGAACACCTAGTCCTCTTGCAACTCTCTTCCTTCCTGGATTCCTCCTTCTTCTTTACCGCTTACCAATCAGATTTTAGGAAATCTCACTCCACTATCACTTCCCCTCAGACTCACTGACTCCATCCTTACAAGCATGGATAAGGCCACATCATATGCCATCTTTGTTGACTTAACTAAGGCTTTCGACACTGTCTAGCATACTGTTCTCTTGGTGAAACTCTCCTGTGCAGGGCTCTCCACTGCAGCCATCAGCAGTTCAAATCATACCTGGCAGACAGGTCCCAATCAGCCAGAATTGGGACCTCCATTTGACTCCCTCCTGCCACCATTGGTGTCCCCAAGGCTCTGTCCTTGGCCCAACTTGCTTTCCATTTTCCTAAACGACCTGCCGTCAGTCTGCCCACACACATCCATTCATATGTACGCAGATGATATAGTTCTGTATACTTCAGGCTCCTCCCAAGGGAAGAGGCACCCAGACTCAAGCAAGACTTCAATGTTATCCAGCACTGGTTTCAATCAAATCAACTTATCTTAAATGCAAAAAAAAATGGTCTCTTGACTTTCGACAAGGCAGAGGCTCTCCCATCTCCCCACCAGTCCTACTTTAAAACCCTAGAAGGGCTCCCATAAAAATTGCACCTCCTTCAGATATCTTGAGGTCTGGCTGGACCAGCACCTTGATTTTTTGGCCACGTCACACTAACCATATAAAATTGCATCCTAAACTGTGAGCCCTATTCGAAACTGTGGCAGTATTCCTCTGCCAGCCAGTAGGGCAATCGTACAGAAAATGATCTTCCTTATTTTGATTATGGGGACATAGTCTACAGTGCTGCACCAAAGTCCACCCTGGCTAGACTGGATCCCTTTTCCACTCCTTCTGTCATTTGCCTGGACTGTACACCTCCACCCACCACTGTGACCTCTACCAGTCCCTTAACCTCCCTCGCTCAGCAATAGCGACAGTCCCACTGCAATAGTCTCATGGCCAGATTCTGAACCCATCACTCCCCTCCTACCTCGCTGATACCCTAACTGCCAAAATACCCCAGCATACTCACTCAGGAATTTGACCTCGGCTTCTGCTAGTCCCTAATATGTCGACCTCTGCCGGCCAGTTGGCTTTCAGAGCTCACATGCCCAAACTATGGAACTCTCTGCCTATGGACATTCGGCATGCTCCTCCTCTAGGCAAATCAACTCACTCATCAAAGGACACTTCTCAGCAACTGCCCATGCAGACCAAACTCACACTAGTCAAGTACTAGCCCTCCAACTGGCACCTACTATGGGTATTCCCAATAACTATCTCCAACTCTAGTGATTGTATCATTTGCACCACATAGTATTTTTTCTGCTGTAGAATTACCCAGATTGTGTGGTTGCTTGCAGTGTTGCATTCTGTATTTATATTGTACATAGCTATGTGTGTGTATATATATATATATATATATATATATATATATATATATATATATATATACACTGTATATATAGTTAACTTTTCTGTATTTATTTTGGAAATGTCTGTACTTTGAATTTTGTATGTATCCTCCCGTCCCTACACACCCCAGGATGCATCTGAATCTAGCGGTAGTCTGCTCAGCATGCCTTCCTAGTAAAACTTTTAAATAAATAAATAACACCCTCACAGATGAAATTGTAATTGTTATCTTAAATGTTTACCACATAACAAATTATGGACACATCCTGGGTGTCAAAGTTAAAAGTTCTGTACTTGCACAGTCACATTCTTGGACTCCAACGTATGCAGAAACTTTATTTAGTACTGGGTGACTGGTCCCATTGACAGAAATTCACCCCAAGGTATTGCAGATGCCCCTAGGCTGACACAGAAAAATTTGTCCTCACAACCAATGAAGATGTACAAGGCAGCTCACCAAACAAAATGGATCAAGGGAATGCCCTGAATCCTGAGTTCACCCCATCCCTCCTGGGATGGGGCAGAAAAACTCTACTGGCATAGGTCTCCACCACTTCAAAAACTGTCTTTTTGTTCTTCTTCTTCAAGGTGAGAACAAACTATCACAAAGAAAAGAAAGGGTAACCCTTTATCTGAGCTAATCTGAGGAGTTGCCCAGCAGCAGCTCCTCCTTGAACTACACTCCACAACCAACTCACTGAACATTCCAATTCACTCCAAAACCAGCTGAGACTGTGGCTTATGCTGCTGCAAGAGTTCTATTATTACATCATGACTACAGCTCAGCTGAGACTGAAGACAGAGTGTGACAGTGTTAAACCAATTTACCTGGCATTTCTACAGCTGCCTTCCCTGCCTGCCACTGATTCTAACTGGGTTCTAGTAACCCCAGGGAACAAGGGGTTTACACCCACCCTTGGCCAAGAAAATGACTTATCCCCAGTCATTACCTACTTTGCACCAGGCCATCCTACCCTATGTGCTACCCACGGAGAGGGGTGATCATTCCCTCCCCTACCACGTGCCAGGCACAGGCAGGCAACACTAAGGGCCAAGAGATCATTGGCTGATGCATCAGCCTCTACACTATGATCTAACTATGGTTAACCAGTGGCTCTGGAAAATGTCCAGACCATGTCCCTAACAGACCAAAGCTGTGACCCTACTGCTGATCAGGATCACAACCTGTCTATCCCCCATCCCTATAGGGAAATCATATCTAACCAAAACATCCTACCCAAAGGGAACCTCCTCCCAACCCAGAACACCTGCACAAACCAAACCAGAGCTAACACTTTACCTAAGCATTACACTCCCACTATTTCCACGCACTAACACCTGTGGAAGGAAAACTGTTAACACCTGTTAATCATACAATTCTTCTAAACACTCTACAAAAAGCAGGAGAACTCGGTTGAGTTCCCATCCTCTTCTGGTCTTCTTCTTTTTCTTTATCAGGAACCACTTGAAAGAAAAAAGAGAAAAACACACCCCACGCCTGCAAAACACACAGTATTACCAATAAACCCTTCATCAAAACACTTGACAATCCCCAAAAGTATTTGTTTTAGAATAGTAGAAAACAGCAGAAAATCTCTAACTTTATGTACAATACACCTTTTTGGGGAGAATGGAATACCCTAAATGTCCAAACTAGTGACAGCAATGGTTCCCAAAGGCAGGGTCCATAAACAGTTCTCCTGGGCTGGAGCCCGCTGAAGCACAGTTCTTGAAGTACTGTAGTCCAAGGGAGAGTCTTTGTGGACAATTCAACAGTTTGAAGTCTGCCAAGTGTAAGATGTATATTGCAATCTCAATAAAGTAAGAAAAGTCTGGACTTACCAGTCCCTTGAAGAATGAAAAATGGACATCACCTACTTCTCCAGCTGGAGATTCTCCTGCAGCATTTGTTGGATACAGCTGGGTGGAAATCTTCCAGAAAACAGATTGTGAACTGAAACTGCTGGGTTATGTCATCTAGGAGATGGAACCTTGGAACAGGAAGGAACAGCTGGGTTGATGTCATCCAAAATTCCAGGCGATGAAACAGAGAACAGCTGGGATGATGTAATCTCAGTTATCTGGAAGGCCAGGTGATGAAATTGGAAAGCACATTGCAAGGCTGATGAATCTGGATGCACCTTGATCCTGGAGCACCAGTCTGGTGGAACAACATAGAGTACGGTAATGGCTAGATGGCAGATGCTTGTACCACTGCTCTGCTTCCTCTGGGTAGGCACAGGCATATTCTCAGGAGGATGGTACACTTGAGGGTAGTACCACTCAGGGTCAGTGCATGAATTATGATCACACCTGGGCATACATAATCAATGAAATGGAAAGTCTCTTCTGTGTTGTCCACAATCCAATAGTATCTATGAACAATGTCCTGTCCAATTTCCAAAACTGCAGTCTATCTCTTATGACTTTGTTTCTGACATAAGCGGTTGCACCTGGATGCATATTCTTACTTGCTTCCTCTACTAGCCAGGCTCTCCTGTTTTGCTCAATCTCCTCCCAGACTTTCCAAGGAAATGTAGAAAGGACCACCCATAGATGTTGTTGGCCTTCCTATGAACCAGTCTTTCCTCCTTACTGCACTTCATCAGTGTACAATCCTCAGCAGGCTGGGGCAGCAAGTTCTGGTTCAGCCAGTGTTGCATACTCAAAGCAACATAGAACTTGTCCCTGACCAACTCTGAGGGCAGGGCTGTGGAGTCACAACTTCTTCTTCTGGTTCCTCCAAGGCCGCAGACTGAGACCTCAACAGAAAGATACATATCTTCCTCTCCTCCTCCTCCTCTTCCTCACTTAGAATTTGGTCCCAGGGTGAGTAGTCATCCTCACTCCCAAGACAGTCTACCCTTCACTGGGTGCAGAGGTAGACACTTCCCATTCTAGAGTCTCTTGAACCTCATCCTCTCCAATGAGGCTAGGTTAGGACCCTCACTCCTTGGGTGCACTGACGCTCCTTCCACTACGTCCATTTGTGACACAGATGTGGAGACATCATGAGGAATCTGCCCTGGCAGTAAATCTACCTCTCTTCCTTTGTGCCACACTTTGCTGGGCATCCTTCAACAGGTTCAACCTGGTGCTGTGTGCTGCTACATGTAGGATTTTCTACTTTTGTCCAATTGGGAGCCAAATGAATATGTGATGTTCTAAACATCCCGAACAGTGAGGAATCAAGAATACATCCTTCCAGTCTTGAGGCACATTATGCATACTCTACAGGGTAGTTGGAATCGCAACATGAGGAGGCAAACTTCTACCGTAGAAACGTTGTTCAATTTCTTTAAGCTTGGCAACCTCTTCAGCTATCATAGCTCAGGCATGATCCAGGTAGAGGGATGGTCCCAAAGCCATGTCTGTAATGAAGCGTATAAAAGTTCATTGTTACTACTGAGTTCACTATACTTGGAGCAGTCTCACAAAATGTCTCCCTGCTGCTCTGTTTACATTACTTCCCCACCCTGTAATGGCAGCTGCAGCACTCCTATTGCATCAAACTTTGTCTCTGGCTCAAACTACTACGTATCTGACCTTCTGCTACTGATAAGTTACTCAAACTATTATGATTGCACTGCTTTCACTTCTCTCAGCACATTCATATAATCTTTAGACTTTACGATTAGCATTTTAATCAATTTTACTTGTTCAGAGTCACTAAAAGCCACAGTATTTCTAGAATAGGATTGCCTGCTTGTTGTAGCCTTTCATACAACTCACAGTCTCTCAATTGCTCAGAAAATTGTACTGTTGCTGAATCCATAATACATGCTCACAGTCTATTGCTTAGAATTCTTGTTTGTTTGATTACACTTTACAGTCCTTCTTTGCAAAACAATCTCACTGTTTACACACAGATCCAGCTGGCTTTGTGAAAATCACAACACAGTTAGAGCTCAGTTTTGCTGAATGGTACTCATTAAATCAGTAGCTGGCTTGCTCCTTTGGAAAATCTCAGCCCAAAGCCAATCCTGGAAGGCCTCCTGGTTGAAACGGCTGGTAATCCTGCCTATTGTCACTATGAACACCACGCTGCTTCCCAGATGGTCAGATAATGGGTTGAGCCCAAACTAGCACAAAAGTCTATATTTCACAGTATTTAGAACATTTACTGTCACCACGATGATTTTCCTGGCTACCAGCTCACACCACTCACGCTCTCACTCGAACACTGGGCTGCACTCTGAAGCTGGCTGGGGCGGACTGATTGCAGTCTCACCAATCATTTGACACCATGCAAATGAGCCTCTCTCTTCTCTCGTGCTCTTCCTCCATGGGTCATTGAGCAGGCAAAATTTAAACTGCAAAACAACTTTTTTCTTGGCTGAACTTTTTCATGGTGGAGTGCCGTTTTTGGACCATTTCTTGTCAGAACTTGCCTGTTTCTTTAGAGACTCCTCAGTTCACACAGCAAGCATTTGAAACATTCAGGTACAATTGTTTTGTTGTTTCCTAAAATCCACAATACATTTCTGTCACAAACTTGAGAAAATAAGCACTGTAATGCTCTCTTTGATGCAGGACAAGGGGCTTACACAATTTAGCTTTACAGATCCTTAGTAAACGATGGCACAACACACAGCAGCACATGAATAGCAAGCACACAGCGGCACATACGGGATGGCACTACTTCTGGGCAAAATCCTTCTGTGCACAGCTTCCAATTTTGGGTGCCAACTGCCAGACAGGCAAATGCCAGCCACAACCTAAGCAAACCAAATCTGTTTTCTCCCAAAATTTTAAAACTCATCATTGGATGAGCCTCCATTTTGTAACCCCCCACTGGCCCCTTGTTTAACCAGCAGGGCTTCTCCTCTCACCACAAACATCAAGGGGCAACAGAGAGGGGTGGGGTTTACATACCATAAGACATAGAGAAAACAGATGAAGGTGGCCACCATTAGGCTAGATGGACCAGACTGTTATACAAAACAGTTGAACAAATGTGGCAACTACCTGGCACACATCTGGTGGGACCATTTACCATGGCCAACAGCAAGGTCCCTGGGAGAAAATGTTTGCTCACAATTATGCTAGGTTTGCACTTCTGGACAGGGGCACCCAAGTAAATCCAGACACATGGAAACAATAACAATACTGTCCAAACCAGGTTGGGATTTTAGAGTTGGCTTTTATTCACGTAACAAAGTAACAATAATACACAAAGTGAAGATGAACCCCATGGGGCTACACATACTGGATTGCAGATTCTCCAGGGTACAGAAATTCCTGAAATTCCCATTTAGCATAGGGCGAAGAAACACAAAAGAGCAAACACTCTGGTTCTGAAACTGAAGTTTGGCACACACATCTAAACTAGTACTCTTCCCATTTCCCACATTTCATGAGGAATGAAGGTGGTACACATGACCACACAGAGCACATCCAGGCTCAGCTCTTCCAGAACCCACTACACTGGGGTAAACTGAAAAACAGAAATTCCAAACACAATCTCGGTAATTACTTCCATTAGGCATTGGCCAAATGCACTAAATGAAAATGTACTGGTGCCCAAACTGAACCCGGAGAGGTAAACTGGTTATTCCAGATTGGGGGTCTCCCATCTTTGCTTCCAAGTTTATACTTGGTCATTCATCTGGTTAATAACACCCTCACAAATGAAATTGCAGCTGTTGTCTTAAATGTTTACCACACTTAAACTACGGACACACCCTGGGTGTCAAATCTAAAAGTTTTGTATTTGGACAGTCACATTCTTGGACCCCAACGTAGGCAGAAACTGTACTTAGTATTGGGTGACTGGTCCCATTGACAGAGAAATTTACCCCAAGGTATGGCAGATGCCCCTGGGCTGACATAGAAAAATCTGAACTCACAACCAGTGAAGATGTACAAGGCAGCTTCACCAAATAAAATGGATCAAGGGAATGCCCCTGAATCCTGGAGTTCACCCTTATTCTTCTTCTAGGTAAGAACAAACTACCACAAACAAAAAAGGGTAGCTCTTTATCAGAGCTAATCTGAGGAGCTGCCCAGCAGTTGCAACCTCCTTCTCAAATTCCACTCTACAGCCAACTCACTGAACATTCTAATTCACTCCAAAACCAGCTGAGACTGTGGCTTATGCTGCTGCAAGAGTTCTATGATTACATCATGACTACAGCTCAGCTGAGACTGAAGACAAGTGTGACAGTGTGAAACCCATTTACCTGGCATTTCACAAGCTGCCTTCCCTGCCTGCCACTGATTCTAATTGGGATTCAAGTAACCCCAAGGAACAAGGGGACTACACATAATTAAGTATGTCTTAGATCTTAGTTTGGGTCATTTTAATTTGGGGCAATAAGAGACATCTCCTGCATATGAGCTATCTGCAAAACTGAAGACAGTCTTGCAAAGTTCAGAGTTGTTCTTCTTACTGCTTTTTATGCAGAGAAGTGAAAGCAGTGATTTCCCATGGAGTGCATTTTTTACCATGCCCCATAGGGTTGTGGGGCAATATCTGGATGTTCATTTTCTCTAATAATCTGCAGAATTCTGTCCTATAACAATTTCTGAAATGTCAGGTCTACCAACAAGAAGGATCAAATTTCAAAGAGTGTGCCTGGGGTATAGCACTGCAGTCAAATTTAATGAAATGGGTATGTGGTCAGAAAGTAAAATATTACCTATGGGACTCGACTACCCTTGTGTTACCTACTGCTGTCAAGGGATGCCAAACTGAATCCTGGCCCTATTAATGTAAATGCCAGGGTGTTCACCCCTATTACCTAGGGCTGGTCAAATATAAAAGGGCTAAAAATTGTACACACAAATATTAATAGTCTGTGTCCCATGTTGCATGAGTTAAAAGCTCAATCTCTGTACTATGCCCTGATATCATTGCTATATTTGAAACCTGGCTAAAACCAAGTATTCAATCTCATGAAATTGATTTACCAGGATATACAATATTTAGGAAGGATTGACTCATAAAAAGGAGGTGGTGTCCTCTCTATGTCCACTGTGCCCTTTCTGCCATAGAAATTGATATGTTAGCCTTTAAAATATTCTCCGGGTGAGTTAATATTTGCATCAGTTACTTTAGGCATGGTTAAGTCTCTTTGTGGATGCAAGTGGAAACTCCATGAAAAGGGGTTACCAAAGTGTGGCATGAGTGTTCATTTTAAAACCCACAGTAGATGCATTTTGCTATTCATTTTAAGATGCTGCTCTTCACCCTTAAAAAGGAGCATGTTGTGAGATAACTCCCTATAGGGACATGAGAAAAGGGATCTTTAAATTTGCATGAATAACAGGGAACACCAAATGAGTGTAGCTAAAGTATCTATTTTCATAACACACTGTAGAAAACATCTCTGTTAAGCATTTTAAGATGTGTGTCCCACCAGTGAATGAGTGCATTTGTTGTGAGATAACTCCTTATGGGGACATGACAAAAGGCATCTTTAGGGTTGCAAATATAACAGGGACACCAAACACCCATTTAAGTTAAAAGCACTTTTACTAAAGCGTTACTATTCATCACATACTGTAATACATTAAACACAACAAAAGCAGCAGGAAAGTACAATCGGTTTACAACAGCAGTATTAATACCAGCTTTGCAGTGAAAGTCTGTGCAATGTTGCCCAACCATATAATGTACAAAGGTGGTCTCCATGTCAAAACAGCGACTGCATTACAGCAAAGTCAAAATAACGAATGCAAAATAGCGAATGCCAATAATACCACAAAGCACATAACAGCTACTAATACAGTGCTCTCAACACTTGTTCTTGCCCTGTCCTCGTCTTATTAACAGCCATGTAGTACCCACATTGAACACATCAGCAACATGATCAATTGTGACATATACAAGGGTGCGCCCCTACCCCTATTTTAAATATTCTAACACCATGCCACTCATTGATGGTGGAGACAGCAACATATTCAGATCAATGTAACTTCTCTTCTAGCCATTTTGTGTCATTCGCTCTTATGTGTCAGTCACTCATATAGGAGTCGTTATTGTTGCTTCGCTGTTATTGCTTCGCTATTTTGTTTAGCTGTTATGATGTCATACCGCAAAGGTGCAATAGTGAACAAAATATTCTGGTCATGAAAACAAATCAGTTTTAAATTAAAACATTTCTGTGCATGAAGACAAATAAGATTTTTTATTAATTTGGTGTTTTCAATCCCTGATTCTAAAGAGAACCTGGTCCCATACTTAATGGTCTTTTGTGAAATCAAGGATTAATGCAACAGGGTCACTATTTTGTGCTATGTCAATTTAAAGAGCACCAATTGTCTGAAAAAAACAAACTTGGGGAAATGAATCATAAATACATTTCTAGTGCTGTGCAGAATGTGGAATTCCACGGGTGGAATTAGTGCAGAATGACCATTCCACCATGGAATTTCCATAGGAATTTCACTTGTTCACCTTCAGAATTCTGCCTACTGTGATCTGTAGAATAATATTCAGCGGAACAGTATTTTTCCATGGAAAATTATTCGTAACAATTTCGTGGAAAATATTGAGATCTGTGGAATAATTTTCCATGGAACAGTGATTTCTCCATGGAAAATCATTCTGCAACTATTTTATGCTGCAGAATTGTGCCATTCCATTTCCGCTGAATTAGCAGAGGTTTGGTGGAATTTTGAATATTCCATAGAATTTTGTTCTGCGAGAATTTAAAAATTATGCACAGCACTGCACATTTCTAATTAATATATTTTTCTTGTCTGCCTTGAATATTAACAGACATGTATATATTAATTCCCATGAGTATCCCCTGTGATGAGCTTTTACTGAGTTAATCCCCAGTTATCTTAGTCTCATACTTTTTAAGGATTTCCTGAGATTATTCTGTCTTGATTTTAAAGTTGCTATGTCCCCAAACCTTATAGGACCATCAAATATTCTTCTCCATTCTACTTTGTCATGGTCTTGATGCTGTGGCCATGTAAATATCATATTCTCACACTGAGAAAGAAACTTGAATGAGCACAGCTGTTTCGTTGGATCTATAGCTATGATATGACTGGCATAAAATGCCTTTGAATAGACAGTATAAAATTTGTTAATTTATACATGGCCTGAGAGTGAGATCCTTGTTTTTGCTGGCAGCACATCAGTATGTGTGCTGTCTTAGGTGATGCAGCAGTGCATATGTTCATGATGTGATCACTTTGGGAGGCTATCAATTCTGGTGATGTACCAGGTACTTGATCGTTCAGCAAGCCAGTGTAATGCTGATCAGTTGGCATGTGAATGACCATGGGATTTGTAGACAGAGTGGAAAGAATGTCACTGGAGTGAGCACTTGGTTTGGTGACGCTAGGTGTTAGCACGGGTACCCCTCAGTGTGCAGCATGTGAATGGTAGTCACTGCTGGGTGAGCACATTAAAGGAATTTATGGGCATCTTCACCTTCCATGGTTCAACGTTCCTCATGTTCTCACATGGTAGATCTCCAGGTTGACAGGGTGTGTAAAAGCAAGTAGCTTCTGGTTGTAACCAAACTAACCACCACTGACTTAACACTTTGAATTTTGAGGGTCCCTTGTACTGTTTTGATTACTGGCAGAACTTTTCATTGGTGTCATTTTACCAGTCAAAAGAATGTACAAATAAAGTTGCTAAACCCTCAGTGGCAAGCTCACTGCTAAGCTTATTCTTGCAGTATAAGGATGTCTTCTGCTTTGCAATTACTGACTCATATGCTATTACTGCACTGGCTGCAAGGGACTTTATGACTGCACTTTCCATTCTGAGGTCCTTTTACATGGCTGGACCCAAAATATGGTTGTTCTATTGGAAATCCATATTCTGAGGGAGCCATAGAAATTGATTAGAGGGCCACTTCAACTTAAATTGGCTTCACCAGCCATCTGTAAAATGCATCTCTTGCTTTATATTGCTGCTGTGAATATTTTGGAAGTAGAAGTTTGAAATTTTGATGAAATGCTATACAGTATGATGCTCATATTTTTAGTCACTGGAAATTAGGACGACGATTCCATGACAATTCCCCATGTGATGTTGATTTTACTGTTACAGAGCAAGCAAATGAGCAAATGCTTTCATTCATGAGAGGGCTGCCAGCTATGGAGGAGGTGTGTTGTACATGTCACCCATTGTGGGATTTTTCATTATACAAATTATAATTGTGGGTGCTGGAGGAAAGAGGTTGGGATTGGGATTCTGACAGAGGATAGGGGCAGGAGTTGTAGTTTTGGGATTTTGGTTCATGGAAGAGGGTGGGAGCTATTTCTTTTCAGTTTGTTTTCATTTGTCACCCAAATACTGAATATCTTGTTAAAATATTTTGCTGCTGAATACCAAATATTCAGTTAAATATTCATGAAAAGGTATTTGCACATCCCTAGACAGTATACCTCCCTAATGCTACATTATGCAAAACCACATTAATTTAGATTAAAACAGAGTTATGTGACACATAATGGAGGCCCCAAGTACATGGTGGTTAAAGTAACAAAGACCCCAAATGCTAAACAAATTCCAAATATTTGTAAAAAATAACATAGGAAAAAAGGGTAACAAATACTATATCATGTTGCTACAGTAGTTGTAATGCTATTACACCACCATATCAGTTAATTTTAATAGTGATTCATTTTAATACAACAATCTTTATGGCTGACAAAGGTAATTGGAACTACTGAGCACATGGTGGTAATTTAAAGTAGCAAAGACCACAAATGCTGACAAATTCCAAATACTGTAAAATAAAATAGATTAAAAGGGTAACAAAGCCCAAAAACACATCACAGGATTAAATATAGTATGCCACCTAATAAATTTATTTCAAGGGTGATTCATTTTACTAAAACCTCTTTATGGGTGACAAAGGTATTGGGACTACAAGTACATGGTGGCTAAATAACAAAGACCACAAATACTGACAAACTTCAAAATACTGTAAAGAAACAAACTAGAAAAAGGTTGAAAATGCCTTAAGCACATTGCTAGCTTAAATCTTTTATGCCACCTAATCAGTTTATTATGAGAATTCATTTTACTAAAAACCTCTTTATGGGTGACAAAGGTATTGTGACTACAAGTACATGGTAGCATAAGTAATAAAAATGTCAAACACCAACCAAACTCCACTAGCATAGAAAATAATTACAAAAAGAACAAAATACCCAAATATACCACAAATACTGACCAGATTCCATACATTCTTGCATATATAATTCCTTTATTACAGTCATTTGGTACTACTTTATTTCTGCCACACTTACACATTGCTAACAAAGGAATTTAAATGTCAAAAATATTTAAAAATGCATTGTCCCTCACAAAGAATACATCAAGACTACAAAGTAATTGTTTGTTTTTATTTTGTTAACAGGGTAGGTACACTGGAACAAGTCATTTCTCAGGTCTGACCTGACATAAAAATAACAAAAACAGTTCATGATAACAAACATACGTGAAATACAAAACAACAATAAAATTACTAAAAACATTTACAATCATCCAATGCCTGTAGCCAAGTTTTTAACTTAATTTTAAAAGCACTGCAAGGAAGAAGCTCTTCTCAACTCCTGTAGCAAATTATTCCATAAAAGAGGAGCAGCAGCTGAAAATGCATGAGAACCAACTTTCATTATGCAGAGTTGGGTGGAAAGAAGAATTCCCTTTAATGATCTAAGATTCAGAGCAGTATTTCAAACTAATATCAAATCACTTAGTGGGAAAGAATCTGAACTAAATAATGCTTTCAAAACTAAGCAACCCAAAAATAGAGTAAATCTAGTACTTCAGGGATAATCAGCCAAGTCAAGTATAAAGCAGACAATGATGCATATGCAATGGGACATTCAACACAAATCAACAAATATTATTAAATACCACAATTAAAGCATTAGTTTCTCTGCTTGACAGTTTGTAATCTAGACCCCTACGTAATCATGATGCAGCAGCAAAACACATATAGCTAAAGATCTACAGTATCTATAGAAAAAAATTCATTTTATATAATACACCCAGTTTTAATTGACCTTCCTACAAACAGCTTTAACTTGTAATTGAAGAGTTAAGCAAGGATCCAACAAGACACGTAAGTATTTGAACTCAAAAACTTGTTCAATACCTATCCCTTTTCATCACAAATGTTCAAAATATGATTATTCCTTAGATGAGATGGGGTTCCAAACAACATGGTCTTTGTTTTTCGTATTCAGAATAAGAGAATTGGCCCTAAACCAGTCACAAATGACCACCAATTCTTTCTGCAAAGATGAAGTCAATAAAGAAATTTTATTAGAGTGAGAAAAAGAATGAGATCATCAGCATTGAGTAAACTATCACAGGTCTTACAAAGGGAAGGTAATGGATCATAAAAGAGAAACAGTGAGGGACCCTAATGTTGAACCCTGTGGCACATCTGAATAAATAGGATAAGTAGAGGAGATTTAAGTCCTATAGTAACAAAAATGAGTCCTATTTGACACTTGAAACCAAACAACAACATTCTCAGAAAACCAACTCACCCAACCTGGAACATAACAAAGAATGATTAATAAGGTTGATTGCCTTGGTCAGGTCCATGAAACCACCCCCAGCATAAGGCCATCATCAAAGCCTTTGAGGGCGTTCGAGAACCTGACCAAGGCAGTCTCGGCACCATGATCTGGATGAAAACCATGTTGTTGGGAACACATCGCATTGTAAGCTTGCAACATGTAGTTATTTAGTTAGATACAATTTTTTCAAGGATTTTACTTACTGTAAGGATTCAGTATAGAAATCATCTGAAAATCATCCAAGCTCTCAGCACCAGATTTCTTAGGGACTGGTACCACCACTGTACACTTCCATGGAATAGGAAATGGGCAAGATACCAAACATAAATTATAAATAGAACATAAGGGATCAGTAATAAATGGAGCAATCAACCTTATAAAATGACCATCCAGTCCCTCACCAAAATCACTATATCTATTTGGAATAGTCAAAGTAATTTCAGTACCTGTTTATGAGAACTTTTACAAAAATAAAAAGGAAGTCTATAGGGAGAGTATACAGAACCTGCACTGAAAGATTTCTGTCCACCAGTACCATAGCTAGATAAGTCAGAAAATTTAGAATCAAATAAATTGGAAATCTCAGCTGGGTCTGTTACAACCCACTTGAAGCAGTCAAATTTTGAAAAGAACATTTTCTTTGGGTGAAAGAAACTGATTTACGAATTCAAAAGGATTTAGAATTGGACAGATTCTCTTCAAATTATTTTCTGTAAAACTCTTTTTAGCATTCTTAACCAAAGTAGATACCTTGTTATGAAGAAAACAGTGCCTATCCATAACAAAGCCAGAGGGCAACAGTTTATAATTATACCAAGTGAGATCCCTAGCCTTTATCCAATCCTTTATATCAGCAGAGAACCAACGACTAAACATCCCTCTGGCTCATATTTTTCTCAGTGGAAAAAAATAATTTTGAATGGGAACTAACTGTTTACAAAAATAATCTAAAGCATTATCTGGATCAGGATACAATCAATAAAAGACCAAATCAATCTCTGATAATTTTGACTGAAGAGCACTGGGATCATATTTCTTAAAATTTCTGAATTGAAGAAAGCATGAGGAACTTTTGGTGCAAAGTTCAAAACACAACAGGTTGCTTGGTGATCACTAGTAGAATCTGAGAGGGTCTCAGCTAGAGATACCCTCTGAGGTCTACCCATGAGCACCCAATCGAAATAATAAGATTTCCTGTGCGTGTGTGTTTAACCTAGTAGATTCATCAATCAATTAGGACAAATGAAAAGACTATAAAAACTTTCTAAACCTAAGACATCTGATGCTAACCAATTCAGTTCAACGTTTCCTAACATAACAAAATCAGAACCTGTCAAGAATTCTGAAATGCTATACAAAACATCTTTCAGCACAGCAATGCCACACAAAGGTAGATTATACATACCCCAACAAGATGTTTTCTACCCCATTGTTAACCAAATTAATAGTTAATCATTAGAGCACTCATAATCTTTACTAGTCTTAACAATATTAACCTGTAAGTGATCTTTAAAATAAATAGCAACCTCCCTTTTTGTTGCCTTTTCTATCTGCCCTGAGCATACTATACCCTGGTATTTTACACATTTGACCACTTACTGACTACACTACTTTAGCAGTACGTCTGAGTGATTTTAAATACCATTTACGTTGAAAGGGAACAAAAGGCTACTAGTAGTGTCAAACAAATAGGGACCACATGGTGTTTGGGCTCTCAGTTTATCATTTGCAAAGTAAACAACACACAATACCCCCATTCACTCATAGAAATACTTTCTAGTAGTTGCCAGTAAACTTTTCAGTTAGAATTCCTGATGGAATTTCAGCAGCTCCAAAACAGCCATTTGGTTGGTTGTTTTATACCTAGCCTTATAACAGCTATCTATCTGGCTACTTATAACACTGGGAAGTTGCATTGGACACTGTCTGTTCCTGACTGCTTGAATCATAGCAGAAAGGGCTTTGTCAATGAAACTGGCATTTTATAGTCTGTGATATCTTGCGCCCTCTCCCTTTGTTGCCAGTCTTCATGCACATGCAGGGGCATCTCCATGTGGTTGCAGTGTGACAAACACACATCTTGGCATCCTGGATGCAGCAATTAATCATCAGCAAAGATTGTACTGCGATCACACTGTACATGCTTAAAATGAAAACACAGCATTGTCCCAGTGTGGGGAACTTAATAAATGTAAACAACATCAAAAGGGGAAAATGTTAAAAAGGCACTTATAAGTACAAAGTGCAAACACTTGGGACACAAGTGGTTACATTCATCCCCTAACTTCAGGGCTATTTTTGGGCAAGACAATTAAATAACACTACCAAGTGGAATAGTAAAGAAAGACAGGACACATGGCATTAAGGCAAAACAGTTTATTAAACAAAAGCACATACAAATTATTATTACAAAGAACATATTCACAGTGTGTTTAGTCATGTCACAAATTAGCTTCCCCAAACTACAGCATTTACCACAAAGACAGCATGTTTTGTTATTTTTATGGAAAGGAATGTATGGCAGCATTCACTTCATCTTATGTATCTGCTCACATAGCATAGTGTTAACTGCCATCATAATGAATTGCTCAAGGTTTGTTAATTAAGTGGGGTTTTAAAAACAATTTTGGACAGTGTTGGTAACCAGTTTTCATGGGGTTGCCCATATATTATCCTTAACAGCGCTGCCAAAGCATTACCAGTCCTTACTAGCTGTCTTGCTGATTTGTCCTACAGAGAAGTCATAATATGTGGTGACATTAATCTAAATTGGCTTAGTCCAAATCAGAAAGGGTATAGATCTGCTCTATCAGATGCCCACCTTGTTCAGGTAATTGTGGAACCTACCAGACTTAACTATAAATCTGGGAACCGTACACTCCTTGACTGAGTCCTTGCTAAAGAGTCAACAGAATCAAAGCTGCTGGGACCCTCCCTGATCCCCTTATTAATCACTCACATGTGTATTGCACATGGAAAAACAACCCTCCCAGCTTATAACAGCCAGAAATATGTTGTACTTAACTGCCTGAGAGCTATAGACTGGAGACCAGTAAAAAATCTCCCTGATGAGGACCAGGCCTTACTACTTAATAAATAATTTCATTAGTGTTGTCAATAAACATGCTGCTATAATACAATGTCGACTAAAGGGCTTTGTGCCAAATGGATAAGTAGTGACCACTGGAAAGCCATGAGACTTTGGGATAAGGCCTGGATACATTATAAAAAGATGGGCAATTATCAGACTGGTACATCTGAAGACATCTAAGAAACACCTGTAAAAATAGTCTTAAGAGTGCAAAATGAACCTACCTTAAGTCTCTACAGATCAAAATCTGTCAAACCCTAAACATTTTGGTCCCAAATAAATCTGTTATTAAAAGGACGGTCCAACATTTCCAGTGGGAATTATCCACCAATGGACAAGTTCTCTCCGATCTCTTATCCATAGCCTCTGGGTTTAATGACTTCTTCACAGACCAGGAAAGGTTTAAGGTCCCATCAAGTGGCAACTCTTGTAGCTCCCTACCTCCTCCTCAGCCACCTGACCTGGCACCCCAATCTAAGTTCCACTTTAAACTAGTAACCAGGAATAAAATATTCAAGCTTATCAAAGCCATAAAATGTGATAGCTCCCCTGGTTTGGATGCCTTGGAGCCAACATGTATTAAAATTGCTGGACCCATTATTTCCACCCTATCATAAACCTTATTAACTCATTCTATCCTATTGTCCTTAGAATGTTCAGGTACCCTCTGCCTGCTGCTAGAACACCTGTGTTCCTGAAGGGGTTTAGATCTGCAGCATTCATACAAACACACTGTGCTTAAACCTACCTATCTTAAAAACCATACATCCAATTTTAAAACTGTAAAATGAAACGTTTTTCAGGACAAAACGTTTTGAAAATGAGTGAGGTTTGGTAATGTCTGTTTAACTGGATTTAATGTTGTGTAGGTTGTTTTCATATTTTAATAAATTCTGATGATTTTATCTAAATATAATTATGCTCTGTTTACTTAGTCAATGCAAAAATATAAGATTTCTGTAAAACTGTTGGTTAAAATTGTTAAAAATATACAATAAACATCTGTCATTGTTTAAATATAAATTTTGCAATTTTTTACCATTTTATTAATCAGAAATCAATATCTGAATCTCTTGTTATTACAGTTTGAGTTTTTGTTCCACTCCACTGGTTGGAATTTTACAGTGTTTAATTCTTCTTACCCACTGATTTTAGTTTATGAATCTGATTATCAATTTTTTGTTTTTCCCCTAGTTTAGTAAGAACATATTTACACATTACCTTAGAAGGACATATCAGTAAGTGATGCAGAAAGGAAGTGCTTCAGTGAGGTCAAGTGATGTAAATAGGAATAACACTTCCAGTGTAGGTCAGTGAGCTGACACAGGAATTGGATACATTTTTTAGTGCTGGAGGTCTCTCTATGATTAATTGCTTATTTGCTGTAGTTAAAATGTGAATTTCATTGAAATAAACTATTTTATTTTATTTTTGTAATAAAATCCCATAATAAGTATAGGAAACTGTATTTTATTTGTGCTGTTTGGAGCGGCCTTCCAGAGGAGGTTGTGGAGTCAAAAACAGTGGTGGAATTCAAGCATGCATGGGACAGTCATAAGGCAATTCTAGGGGTGGGGGTAGGAAGAAGTAGGCTGCTGGTTAACTAGGATCTGCAGCTTATCCATCAGGTAGGGAAATGGGCAGACTGGGTGAGCCCAGCGGTCCTTATCTGCCATCAAATTCTATATTTGCTTTATCATACTGTAAATGAAGCATGATGTTGTTAGTGTAAAGGTTCACAGGCTTTCAGTAAACATCATGTTACATAAACATGTGTATTATTTAATTTCCTGGCATAGTTTATTTTGGGGGTTGTATTACGGGATGGTTTAAGGTGGGGAATTACTGTATGATGAAGCACTGTGTGTTAGTGTTGGGGGAGGGTGTTCTGCATTCATAATACATGCTCAGATGCACTTCATATGTTCTGGGGAAATGAGAGGGGCTGTATGCATGTAATAATGGTGCTAACAGACACTGTAGATACATTATGGGTATACATTATAGGATGTTGAGAATTGCTGAAAAGGCACTGGTAATTTGGGGTATACTGTTTCATGGGAAGGGGGTGGGTGTGCCTGTACCAAGGAATGATGCTCATAGACACTGCAGTCATTTTGTGTCATGAATTGGCACCTGTCCTTGGGGTATACTCAGTTGTAGGAAACAGGTGGGGCTGCCTGCACCTGGTAATGGTGTTCATATGCCATGCAGAGACATTGTGGTACACATACAGGGTGATGACATGGGCACCTGTATAGGTTGTGTACTATGTGCTGTGTCACATGGTTTGCCTGCATACACATGTGATATGTTGCAGCATTTAGTATGGCACACTGTGGGGTGGGAAGGGTGTGGGTATACCTGCACCATGGAGTGATTTTCATTGGTGCACATGTGTACTATGTGCTATGTTTCATTTGAATGGCCTGTACAAGTCATACACTGGCACTGATCACATCACAGTGCATCAGAGGTAAAGGCTGGTCTGAAGCATTATGAGCACAAGGGACTAAACAAGTGGTTGTGGAATGATTGAACTTGAATAGAACATTACAGTGCATCTGAGGGTAGTGTTGGAATGAATCTTGATGTGCACAATGGACTGCACCATGGTGACTAAGGAGGATCCATATCAGTAATGCACATCGCAGAGTGTCAAAGATAAAGGTTGGACTGAAGACTGATGAACAGATGGACTGAATCAGTGACTCTGGTGGGATTTGAACCTGAACAGCACTTTACAGTGCAATAAAGGTTGGGGCTGGACTGACATCAGATCAGTCAATGGACAACACCATTAGCTGTGGAGGGATCTCAACCTGAAATGCGCTTCAGTGTTCACTACAGTTTGGGGCTCGACTGATGCATGATAAGGAGATAGAATTTTACAAGTGGCTGTGGAGGAATTTGAGCCTGAAGAATACTTTACAGTGCATCAGAGATTGGGGCTGAACTGATATCATATGAATTGATGGGCTACACCAGTGGATGTGGAGGGTTTTGAACATGAAATGCACTTCACAGTGCATTATGGGATTTGTCTGGACTGATACATGGTAAGTGGATGGACAACAACACCATCAGTTGTGGAGGATCTGAACCTGAAATGCACTTCACTGTTCTGTACAGTTTGGGGCTCGACTGACACATGATAAGGAGATAGATCTTTCAAGTGGCTGTGGAGGGATTTGAACCTAAAGAATACTTTACAGTGCATCAGAGATTGGGGCTGAACTGATGTCATACGATTAATGGACTACACCAGTGGATGTGGAGGGTTTTGAACATGAAATGCACTTCACAGTTTATTATAGGATTGGTCTGGACCGATGCATGGTAAGTCAATGGACAACACCATCAGTTGAGGGGATCTGAACCTGAAATGCACTTCACTGTTCACTACAGTTTGGGGCTCTACTGACGCGTAGTAAGGAGCTAGATCATACAAGTGGCTGTGGAGGTATTTTAACCTGAAGAACACTTTACAGTGCATTAGAGGTTGAGTCTGGACTGATGTCACTACGAGTCGATGGACAACACCAGTGACTGTGGAGGATTCAAAACTGATTTGTCCTTTACAGTGCATCAGAGATTGAGGCTGGACTGATGCCAGATGAGTTGAAGGCAACACCATTATTTTTCATTTTAAACAATCAACAACTATGTATTAGGGAGAAAACTCATGTGCAGAGCATGAGACAAACATGGGGGTATTGCTAGCTTAATGGAGAAAGGGAGCATGTGGGAGGGAGGACCCTGTAAAGGCATCTATCCTAAATAGATACTTTTGCTCAGTATTTACTGAAGAGAAGGTAGGGCGGGCCACAGCTCAGCATCATGGACACAGGGGAGGGAGGAGGTGAGCACTACTCCCTTCACAAAAGAAAGGGTCCTACAAGAGCTTGCTAAGCTCAGGTGGATAAGGCAATGGGACCTGATGGCATACATCCCAGGGTACTTAAGGAGCTAAAGGAGGAACCAGCAGAGCCATTAGCAGAATTGTTTAGTGAGTCTCTGAGCACAGGAGAGGTCCCAGAAGACTGGAGAGGGCTCATGTGATCCCGCTCCACAAAAAGTGGTAGCAGGAGGAGGCGGGAACTACAGTCTTACCTCAGTAGTGGGCAAGATTATGGAGGCACTCCTTAAGGAAAGGATAGTGCAACACCTGGAATCCATAGGGGCACAGGATCCAAGACAGCATGGTTTTACAAAAGGAAGGTCCTGTCAAACTAATCTCATAGATTTCTTTGACTGGTAACCAGAGTGGTGGACCAAGGGGAGCAGTTGATGTCGCCTACCTTGACTTCAGCAAAGCTTTGACACTGTTCCACATAGAAGATTGATAAATAAGCTGGGTAGGCTGGGTGGGCTGAAGTTGGTCAACTGGGTGGCAAACTGGTTGACGGGCAGAAAACAGAGAGTGGTGTAAATGGTATACAGTCAGAAGAGATGCAAGTCACAAGTGGGGTACCTCAGGGATCAGTCCTGTGGCCCAGTCCTCTTCAACATCTTCATTAGTGACCTTGCAGATGGACTAGAGGTAAGGCTTGTCTGTTTGCAGATGACACCAAGATCTGCAACAGAGTAGATGATCCAGATGGGGTGGGCAGAATGAGAAGAGATCTGGATAAACTAGCAGAATGGTCAGAAGAGTGGCAACTGAGCTTTAATGCAAAGAAGTGCAAAATCATGCACATAGGAAGAGAAACCCTGAAGCCACCTATAGGCTGGGAGAGGAGTTGCTAGCAGTCACAAGGAAGAAAGGACTTGGGCATCATCATCACTGATGACCTAAAATCATCCAACAGACCTCTAAAGCATTAGGTAAGGCTAGGGGTGTTAGGAGTGTATTAGTAGGGGTATCACAAGTCATAAGAGGGAGGTAATAATCCCTCTGTACAAGACACTGGTTAGGCTCCATCTGGAGTACTCATGCAGTATTGGAGGCCACACCTTCACAAGGACATTAACCAAATTGAGGCAGTCCAGAGAAGGGCAACCAAAATGGTGCAGGGACTGCATCAGAAGACATATGAGGACAGATTAACGGAGCTCAATATGTATACCCTTGAGCAAAGGAGGGAGGTGATATGATCGAGGCATTCAAACACCTTAAGGGCATAAACAAGGTGAAAGAGTCTAACATGTTTAAATATAAGAAAAATAGCAGGACAAGAGGACACAGCATGAGATTAGAGGGAGGCCGATTAAGGGGAGTGAGGAAATTCTTTTCACAGAAAGGTGGTGGATGCATGGAATGGCTTACCACAAGAAGTGGTGGCTATGAATACAGTGCAGGGCTTCAAACAGGCATGGGATAGGTATAAGGGAGCAATACAAATGACTATGAATAGATAGGCCACTGACAGAGCAAAGGCCGATGGCACATTTATAAGGTAGAAAAAGAAATGGGCAGACTGGATGGGCCTTGCAGTCCTTATCTGCTCGTCAACTTCTATGTTTCTATGTTTCTATGCTACTGACCCTAACCTGCTGATCATCCATAACGCAGGGAGCAACATGCCACATGGATTTTAACATAGCCATAATCCGAACATAAACTCTTTAAAAAGTAACAAAAGGTGCTGAATTCATGTGACTCATCTAGTACATGCACAAGAAACACTATCTCCCATCAGGAATGCCAGCCGGATCCATAAGATGATCACACAGGATGACCAGAAATTTTCCCAAAATGAACAAAGTGACAACTATGAAAATGTTATCATAAATAAAAATAAAAACAAATAAAGTAAATACAGATTACAAATCAAGGTTTTGACACCGAAATGAAGTGAGTATTTTAGGATAGAGCAGCACCTCCATCTTGAAACTAAGTTTCCAGTCACCATGCTCTTCCTGCACCAGTGTGTGCTCTGACTGGTTAATGGAAATTGTGATGTGTACAATAAGCATAGAGGAAGCATGGCAACAGTGAGAATCAATATGACCAAATGGTGCCACACTACGGAGCTAGGTGGTGCGGTGAGGGCTGAGAGCCCTAACTGAAACATCAAAAAAAAAATCACTGTACACCCAGAGCCCAGAGAGCCACTTTCCTCCAGTGATGGTTGTAAAAAATATGAGTCCTTGCTTGAATGCTAAATAAGGATTTAGCCTAACGTTTCAGGCATACACATTGAATAGAATAGTGGAAGGCACAACAAAAGATCTGTGTGCAGGTTCCTGGTGCTTCGATAACTAAGGCTTCAGCAGGGGGATGGTGCCTGCATCTATGACAATCCCTTTATACCAATTAAATTCAGAATTGATATTGTCGAAAATCCAACCAATCACAGAGCTTGATTTTTAAATACAAAATATTCAGCTCACTTAGTGGTATAAATGGACTAATAGTTATAATAATCATGATGTCAGTGACAACATGTTATTGTAGAAAAATACCCCAAAGACATAAAAAATACACCAAAAGTGGTGACGGCAATCGGATTGCTCAAATGAAAAAATATATAAGTTATGAAATGAATTATAGTGTCAACCTGATCAGCTTAACATGTTACACTAAAATAAGATGATTTGTTGTTACATGACAAACTAATGGCAGAATGAACATAAACATTTTTCACAGCACATGCAAAAATAAGTAAATTTATTTATGTATTAAGGCTTTTTTCTCAAAAATAGCCAATGGCAAAGCATATTATATTAAGTAAAATCAGTAAGGGTACAATGTCCCTATTGGCTGGTACAACTCAATTCATCAAATGTAAACAAATGCTCAATCTACACCAAGAGAAAGACATGGGCGTCAATCAGGCGCCATCAAGCACTACAGCACAGGAAAAAGAGGTATGTTTTTATGACACCATATGGCGCCATCAGGACGGAATGAGTAAATCTCTCCTTTTGGGCATTGTCCTTGAGAAATGGAAAGTGCCACTAGTGACCCCTATCCAGAAAGGGAGGGAGGGCAAAAACTATAGACCTATCTCTCTGCTCTGCAATGTTGCTAAACTCCAGGATAAATTCATTTATGACCAACTCCAAACCTTCCTTGAGCAAAATAACTCTCTAACAAATGCCTAGCATGGTTTAAAAAACCACGGCGCAGGCAACCCTAATAAGTGACCTCTGACATTCTCAACACCATGGACCTAGATATGGCTACCAGAGCAATCTTTGTTGACCTGACAAAGCGTTTGACTTAATCACAATCACAACCTTCTACTATCCAAATTAAGGTGCTTTGGCCTGGATGACCTCTCCTGCCTCTGGTTCAAAATTACTAATCTGGATGAAAACAGAGTGTAACATGGTAGAGCTGTACCTGCTCTTAGGTCAGTAATGGCTGGGTAATACCCATACTCTATTCTATTTCTCCTTTTTCTCTACTTATAAAATGACATGCCGCTTTTAATTGTGGTGGGGGCCACAGTACAGTTGTATGTGGACAATGCCATTTTGTATAGATTCTCTGAGACATATAATAGATTAACACTCACCTGGGAAAAGACTTTCATGTTCTTGAAAACTGGTTCCTGAAAATAAGCTCGTTCTAAATGTAACAAAACAACAACCCAAAGCCATGTTATTCGACCTTAAGAAACTTGACTTAGTGAGACAATAATACTTTCTCAACTTCTCCATCAGATATGTCAGTCTGAAGTGGTACAATCTTTTAAATATCTAAGCATAGTATTAGACCAAAATATGACCTTCAAACCTCATGTGAATGTCTTGATCAAAACGATTCTCAGAAAGCTCAGCCTCCTCTGTAGGCTTCTGTCGCTACTCTCAAGTGCTGCTCGCTGAGCAATTGCCAATAGCACCCTAATGCCTATTGTATGTTATGGTTCCACAGTATTACAGTCTGCTCATGAATCTGTTCTCTCCAGACTGAAGATTCTCTAAAAAGAATCAGGCATTTTGCAGCTGGTGTTCATTCCAGAGACCACCACTGTGCAGTGATTGGACCATTGAGATGGCCCTCTTTGAAGCAAGGTTAAGTTATCCCTTTGATTATCTAACTTTTAAACTACTCAACCTCCCTACCACCCCCACCCCAGCCTCCACTAGAGATAATACAGCTTAAGCAGCAGGCCAGGCTCCTGTGATCTGCCGCCAACCCATTGCTGGATATCCCAGGGAATGCGATATGTAGTCGGAGTAGATCCTTAACCTTCATAGCTCCCACTTGTGGAACCTCTCGCGCCAAGAGATTCTTACCTGCCTTACCCTTACACAGTTCAAATGGAGGCATAAGGCCTTCTCCTGGTACTAGCACTGTAACTGCAATCACTGAAGAACTCTACGCTGGTTTACCTTATATGATTAGTTATTTGTTGCTTCACTGACTGTCAGTACATATTGTATTATTTAATCAAACTGTGCTACATGATCTTTTGGTCCTTACTGTACATTATATGCACTGTATAAGTTATTTTTCTTATCTGTCTACTTCATTGTAAATATTGTGCAACTTACCTCTTTGTATGTAACTAATGCCATTGTACCTGTATGTTTTTGTTTTGTTTTGTTTCTTGTTGTTATCATCTGTAAATGCTGATTACAGTATCTTATTCTCCTGTAGTATGTAACTAATTCCAGGTTGCCCCTGAAAAGGAGCTGTTTGATTCAGTGGGCCAACCCAGTCATCAAAATTCAAATAAATAAATACCCAGTCCACATCATTGAGATAACACATTATTCATTATATGTCAAACGGGCCCTAAGTTGCTACAAAACAATAGTTTGTTACATATGGCAAGCTATCAAAGGCACACCCAGCCTCTAAGCAGACCATACTAAGGTAGATAGCACCTGCAATAAATTCCTGGCACACAAAAGCAAGAAAACTTAAGTACCCCGATTGACATTAAAGTGCACTATTCCAGGATAACAACAGCATTAGTGTCAGCTAAAAGAAATGTGTATCTGGTAGATAATTGTAAAGCTGCTATTTGATCCACAGCCCACACATTCACATCTCACTATTGCCTGGACACATAGGCAAGAGAAGATACTAGGGTTGTGATTTCTGTACCTCAGAACCTATTTGCAAAGTAATCCTTAACCCCTCAACCCAGAAAAAAGCTTGAAGTCTACTCATGCTTGACTAGGCTGTTCTAATTCATGTAGTTTGAAGGAAAAGGTACTCTAATGTGACAACACCCTTTCTTCTACTGGACTACAACAGCCAGTCAAAGCAATCCTTCCTTGTCTCTTCCTTTTAGGCTAGGATAATTAGGTTCTTCAGAATCATTTATTGTTATTGAAGCTTGAACTTTGTATGATTACTGTTATTTTCTGTGCCATTTTGAGTCCTCTTTCATCAGCAATTAATTAGAGAGCAGAGAGGCAGAGCCCACTAGAGCTTCCCTTCCCCTTTTACTTTAGTCACCTACATCTGAGAGCAGCTAGGGGATGGACCTATGGCCTGTGAAAGCAGTGTCAGGATTTCCCAACTCCATTATGATTCTGCTTTCAGCAGCAGTGAATTAGGGAGAGCAGAGGGTAGAGTCAGCTAAAATCCTCCCCCCTTCTACTTCACTCACTTTACACCTGAGACTGTTAAAGGGAGGGACCTGTGATGTGACCTATGAAAGCAGTGTCAGGATTTCCCAAGCTCCATTATGATTTTGCTTACCTAGATAAACTGACTCCCTCTCAGTGTGTCCCATCACACTCGTGTCCCAGATAAAGATGGGCGAATTTGATTAAATTCACTCTGTGAATTAATCCACAAATTTTGCACAATTAGCATAGTGCGGATCGATCCATGAAGTATGAATTTCACTGCAAACAGTGGAATTCTGCCAGTGAAGTGTGGAATTTGCCTGCAAATGGTGGAATTTCACCTGAATAGCAAGAATTTTACCACTCATGAGCAAAATTCTTCCATTTGCAGGCAAAATTCTGCACTTTGTAGGCAGAATTCTGCTGTTTTGCTGAAACAGCTATTTCAGGCAAAGCCAAATTGCTGAGGGTAAGGAAAACTTTGGAAACTCCACAGATGCGAATTTTGCCTCATTTTGTGCAGCTTCACTGGTGAATTAAAACTGCGACACAACTCTAGTCTCAGAAAGTGAGTGGAGCATAGCAGGACTAGAACAGGATGCTTTTGGCTTGTTAGGTGTCAGCAGGTGTCTGCAGGCAACAGCAGGCATACAGGGGCTCTGCAGGACTGATAAGGTAAGGTAATATTCCTGTTTAGCTTGCTGTTACCTGTTTGAGAAAGTAGAGGAAGTAAGGCGAAAAGTATCTACAGGGAAAGTAACAAGCAGGTGGCTGCAATAGATGGAATAGGGGAGACATCATATTTAGGGTAGAGTGCAGAAACTGTTCAGGAAGGGCAACAAAGGAGGTTAATTAAAAGCAAAAGTAACGAGCCAGAGGGTACAGGGTGTGTGATATACCCAAGGCCCTGAATTCTGTGGTTCTGGTTGCGAATTTGCCACAGAATTTGTATCATGCTCAGAATATATACAGTGTTGCAGAATTCATTGTTTTGGTGAATTTTCATATAAATATATTGTTTTTCTATAGTGTCAGGCTTTCTTTCCACCTCGTTTATCCTGAATATCCTCTATGCTCAGCATATGATGTCATCGATGACATCACATTATGGTTAATAATGACAGGACTGCATTCTCGAGAGAAATTAATAAATCATGCATGAAATCAGAAAATGCTGCATGAAGTCAAGGAGCCCTGCATGAAATCAGCCCTGGATATGCCCAAGAGGTAATGGGAAAGCAAGGGTAAAGGAGAAGCAAGAAACACCCTATCTAGGGTAGGGTAACAAAATAAATACTGATAGAAGGTATAGATGGGAAAGAACAAAACACAGGAAGGGGCAATAGGGAAAGGTACAGTTGATAGCAGTAGGTAGAGATACATAAAGTCAATTACAGAAGTAAAGCAGTGCTATTGGTGCATAACAATATTTTCAAGAGGCGTTCTGGAGACTGAGGTGCTGCCCCATGTGCACTCAGCTTTCTGGGTTTAGGAAAGAGGTCACTGGTCTCGTCTGAGCTGCCTAGGATCCGAGGGCCTCTTCCTGCACCCAGGGCCATCAAGTCTACTGCCATTGCCCCAGAGATTACCTAGGAGAAGGAGGCTGAAAGGACTGTGCTGGGCTCTTGGAGGGTGGGGTGTCCACTACAGAATTCCTTCACTGTTCTGGTGGGATGGGACTTCGGAGAAAAGACACCTGAAGTAGTGGTAAGGAGAATGTTGGGGTCCTTCATAGGGTGGCCCCAGGTAGAGGACCCCAGCAGAGAAGGAAGCAGCTTGAGTGGGGACTAAATTGTTGGAGGTTGATTACAGAACTGGAAGGGGGTGAGAGGGAGATAAAGGAGCCTACTGGGCACCAAAGCTCAGAGGGATGAGCAGCGGATCCTAAGGATCACTCGGCAGCAGGGCAGGGGGGGTTGGATGTCATTTACCACCTAGGGACTAATGACCTATCAAAGGACAGGGCTGAGATTTTACATGGGAGTTCAGAGGAGCTGGGGAGGGACCTAAGGCAAGTAGCATTCACTGTGATTTTGCTAGGGTGCTTCCTGTCTATGGCTGAGTGATGGATAGGGTACTCCACACCAGGGCGTCAACTCATGGTTGAAGGAATGGTGCAGAGAAGAGGTTCAGCTACATTGAGGACTGGGGACCAAACTGGAGGGATGAGGGCCTATACAGAGGTGATGGCTTGCATCCATCTGGGAGAACTGCAGTCCACAGTGGACAGTTTAAATGTTACTTTGATGAACACTTAAACTAGCTGAGGGTGGTGGCAGAAAGTCAAAGGAAGCATATAATGCACCCCAACCTGCCACAGACTGAAGCAGTAGGAAAGGAAGACCAGAGCAGCGGAAAATTTTGTTGGAGCAGGTTAATGGGAACAGCAGAGAAGTAAAGGACATAGATGATCGAGCAAAAGTTGCAAAAGAGTGGGAAAAATTAGGCAGGGCACAAGGGAGGAAGGGGGGTCTGCAGGCAGAGTGAGAGCAAGGTGTGGAGGGCCATGTGTACAAATGCAAGGAGTCTCAGAAAAAAATTCCAGACCTAGAAGCTATCATGGCGAGGCGGACCTGGATATTGTGGCCATTACTGAGTCATAGTACACAGGTAACTATGACTGGGACATAACTATATCAGAGCTATACATAATTCAGAAAGGATAGGGAAGGTAGGAAGAGAGAGAAGGGGTTATGCTGCATACAAGGGTGGAAATCAAGATGACAGAAACGCAAGGAACCAGGGAAAAGGAGGTGCTGGAGGTAACGTGGGTCACCCCAGAGACCAGAGCTGAAGCAACTATTTACACTGGGGTGATAAACAAACCTCTAATGCAGGGGAGGAACTGGAAAAGGCACTGGCGGAAGCCATCAGCACAATGGCAGGAAAAGGGAGGTGATGCTGGTGGGGGCTTCAGTCTGATGTCTGTAGATTGCGGCCTTCCTGCCACAGTCTCAGATAGAAGCAGGGACATCCTAGATTCCCTGCAGAGGTCATTCTCAGGCAGCAAGTCAGGAAACCCACTCATGATGGTGCAATACTGGACCTGGTGCTCACAAACAGACAGTATTGCAGACATCAAGGTGGGATGCCACCTGGGATCAGCGATCACTGTACAGTGAGTTTAACACAAGGACAGCTGCAGAGGCAAACCACACAAGGATGAGGGCAGATTTTAAAAATGAGTGAATACCTCAAAGAGCGATATAGCAGGGGGAATGGCCTTTGGTAGGGAGGTAGAACAGTGGGCCAGATTAAGGGATGGTATAATAAAGGCAACAAACCTCTGCACGAAAGAAGTGAGCAAGAACAGTCGGAAAAAGAGACCACTATGGTTCTCAAGGAAATACATAGATACATAGATACATAGGACAGTGTCGGCAGATAAGGGCCTATGGCCCACCCAGTCTGCCCATTTGAGCTTGTAAGTTCAGTTTATGTTTTCCTAGAAGTCTGCTGGCCCTTACCCCGACCTCCAGAATTCCTTTATGTCTATCGCATGCATTCTTAAATCCGTGATTGTTTCAGCCCCCACCACTTCCTCTGGCAGGGTGTTCCACTTGTCCACCACCCGTTCTGTGAAGAAATTCTTTCTCATGTTTCCTCTGAATCATCCTCCCTCCAACTTCATCCCATGTCCTCTAGTCCTGGAACATCTTTTCGCTTAAAATAGTGTATTCCTGCACCCTGTTCCTCCCAGTAAGATACTTGTATGTCTCTATCATATCCCTCTCTCCTCCTCTCCTCCAGGGAGTACATGTTCAGTTCCTTCAACCTGTCTTCATAGGACTTGTGATGCAATCCATGCACCATCTTTTGCCCTCCTCTGAACCTTCTCTACCCTGTCTATGTCCTTACGTGAGGTATTGTCTCCAGAACTGTACATTGTACTCCAGGTGGGGCCTCACTAGTGTCTTGAATAGCGGAATTATGACCTCCCTTTTCCTGCTGGTGATGCCCCTGCCTATACATCCCAGCATCCTATTTGCTTTACCTGCTGCCTTGTCACACTGTTTCCCTACCTTGATGTCATCAGATATGATAACCCCAAGATCCCTTTCCTGCTTGGTGCATGCTATATCCTCACCCCCAACTGATATATTATGCCAGGGTTTTGTGCCCCATATGCTTTATCTTGCACTTCTTTGCATTGAATTTCAACTGCCAAACCCTGACCATTCTTCAAGTTTCTGCAGGTCCCTTCTCATTCTGTCTACACCTCTGGTGTGTCTACTCTGTTACAGAGCTTTGTGTCATCAGCGAACAGTGAAATTCTGCCTTCTAGGTCTTGCGCAATGTCAGTGATGAAGATGTTGAATAGGACCGGTCCCAGCACTGATCCCTGTGGTACCCTCTAGTCACTCTTCCCTCTGTGGAGTGACAGCCATTTACCACCACCCTCTGTGTCCTGCCACCCAGCCAGTTACCTACCCACCACTACTGTCCTGCCCACACCCATATTCCCCAGTTTGTGTAATAGTCTTCTATGTGCACAGTGTAAAAGCCTTGCTGAAGTCCAGATAGGCCATGTCCACTGCCCTCCCGATCCATCTCCTAGTCACCCAGTCAAAAAATTCAATGAGTTGGTCTGACATGGCCTCCCCTGGTGAAACCATGCTGCCTTGGTCCTGTAGTCCATTGACAACCAGATGTTCCACCAATCTCCTTCAGTAGTGCTTCCATGATCTTCCCACTACCGAGGTGAGGCTGACTGGTCTGTAGTTCCCTGCTTCCTCTTTGTTCCCACTTTTGTATAAGGGGACTACATCTGCTGTCCTCCAGTCTTTGGGTACCTCCCTGTTTCCAGTGATCGGCTAAACAGGATAGCCAGAGGTTCAGCCACCATCTCTCTTAGTTCTTTAAGGACCCTGGGGTGCACCCATCTGGCCCCATTGCTTTATCAACTCTTATTACTTCCAGTTCCTTCAGGACCCTTTCTCGTGTAAAGGAACTTGTGTCCATTTCTGCCATTCTCACCCTTGTACTCCTTCAGACCCATTACCCTCCTCTTCCTCAGTAAAGACTGAGCAGAAATACCTTTCAATATGTCAGCTTTACTATTGTTATCCTCCACGTGGCCCCCATCCCCCCTTCAGTCTCACTATCCCTCCCTTTGTCTTTCTTTTTCACTTATGTACCTGTAAAGGTTTTGTCCCCTCTACCCACTGATTTTGCAATGTGTTCTTCTGTCTGAGCTTTGGATTCCTTACTGACCTCCCTGCCTCCCTTTGCTTCTCCTGGTACTTCTCCCTATCCCTTCTGCCTGTGTCTTTGTATTGCCTGAATGCAATCTTTTGGCTTTCACTTTCTTTGCTACCTCTTTGGAAAACCATAATGGTCTCCTCTTCCTTTTCCTCTTGCTAACCTGCTTAATGCATAATTCTGTTGTTCTTGTAATCCCCATTTTAAATACTGCCCACTGTTCCTCAACCCCTGATTCCTGTCCCATTCCCCTTAATGCCTCTTTCAAGTATCTCCCCATTTTCCCAAAGTCTCCCCCTAAAATCCAGGATATGTGTTTTGTGTGGTTTGGTTCTGCTCTTTCTGTGATTTCAAACCACAATGACTGGTGGTCACTGTTCCCCAGGTGCTCCCCACTGTTACCCCCATCACACTGTCCCTGTTTGTGAGCACAAGGTCCAGTATTGCCTTCTGCCGAGTTGGTTCCATGACCAGTTGCTTGAGGAAGGCACCCTGAAGGAGTCAGGATAAATCTGCTCCTAGTTGATGCTGCTGCTGCTGGGATGCTCCAGTCCACGTCTGGAATATTGAAGTCTCCAACCAGTACTACCTCACCCTTGTCTGCCATCATTTGGATGGCTAGCATTAACTCCTATCTGTTTCTTCCTCCTGGGCTGGTGATCTATAGACCACACCTGTATGGATGGCTGTCCCATTTTCCTTTCCAGCTTAACCCACAGTATCTCTCCCCATTTTGTTCCTCCTGGATCTCTGTGGCCCTTATGTCATTTTCACATACAGTGCTATTCCTCCTCCCTTCCTACCTCTACCTGCTCTGTCTCTTCTGAATATGTTGTAGCCAGGTATGGCCATCTCCCAGTCGTGGTTATCATTACACCAGGTTTCAGTGATGGCCACAATGTCCAGATCTGACTGCACCATGACAACCTCCAGATCTTCCATCTTGTTGCTAAGGCTCCTGGCATTTGCACACATGGCTTTCCATGATTTGACCTCCCTAGACTGTTTCGCTGTTCTACTCCAGCTCCTTCCTTGGTTGTCCTTTATCCCTGGTTCTCCTTGCTGTCTGCCCTTCTGCTGAATTTTGCCCTTTTCTGCCTATCCACCTCTTGGGCACTAATCTCCATCTTTTGCACACTGCTTTGCAGAGATAGCCCTCCTCTGGTTCACTGGTTCCACTGCTAGCTGTGGGGGGTGAGCAAGTAGGTACCCTCCTTGCTGGCCTGCCACCCCTTTGCTTTGAAATAGCTGCAAGGTAAGTCTAAAGGGTAGCATTCAGGAGGTACAAAGAGGTGCAGTGGGAAGATGATAGGGAGAAGTACCAGGAAAACAGAGGGATGTAGGGGAAGGCAGTGAGGGAGCAAGGGAAAACTGAGGAAAGGCTAGCCAAGTGGGCAACTAAGGGCAAGATCTTTTTAGGTGCATAAGTGAAAGAGGAAGACAAGGGAGAGATTGTGATGTTGAAAAGGGCAGGGAGGCCTAGTGGTGCTGAGGGTTGAGGCGCTGGACTCTACACCTTGCGCCATGCCGACTACCGTGTTCAGGAGCAAGCATGGGCCACTGGGGGTCGGCAGGAGGAGAAGGATTGAGCATCCTGGGGATGGCTCTCCTTCTCCAGAGAGGGGTGATCAGTGGTCGGTGCATGTCTGGCCCCAGTGAAGGCTGGGATGGCACACTGATGCTGCCAACTTGAGGGTCAGGTAGAGGCAGACACCTGGTGGAACATGCATGGAGTGTGCACTTTTCTGCGTCTCGAGCATCATTGCATGCTCCACCCTGAGAGGTGAAAATCTGGAGGGAAAAGTAGAAGCTCTCAGCTGGATGATGGAGGGGACTTGAGGTCCCACCCTCAAATAGCCATGGCACCAACCACACTGGATCCAGTCTTCAGTGGGGTTTGGGGTGCCCTGCCAGTACCATGGATGCCCGAGAAATGGGTTTGGTGCAGGGCTTGATCAAGGCCCCTACATCCACCCTTTGGAAATTTGAGCCCCCAGTCTCTCCCATCATTGAAACACATGCTCTAAAGTGGCTGGCACAAGGATGTTGAATAGGGCAGGGAATGTAGCAGAAAATGGGTCTCACATAATTCCTTGCTCTCCAGGACTGAGCGTCAGATCCACAATACATTGGAGTAGATGGGTTTGTAGTATTTTGTAGAAAGAAGGGAGGTTACATCAGTAACACTTTGTTAAGGCAGGTTATGTCCTCCTCCCTCATCTCAATGGTTTTCCAGTGGGTCTCACAATTACTAGAAAGCCAGTACACTACAGTCCATAACTGGGCTGCTGTATGGTACTTTGCAAATAGAGAAGGGCCAAACCTCTCAGTTTCTCGGAAGTCAGTATGGTATATCTGATGTGTTTTTTGCCATCCCAAATATACCTAGATATAAGTTTATTCCAATCCTACTATAAGGAGGAGGGTGGGGAGACTGGTAGTGTTTGAGCAAGGTGCAGCATCCTGGACAAAATATTCATCTCGACTGTATTACGCATTGCATTAATAATAAAGGTATATTTTCCACAATGCTATATCTGTTGTAATCTGTTGGGAAGGGACCCATAGTTTAAAGAGATTAATTGAGTATGGTCCTTCACAATACTGACCCCAGCTGTTTCAGGAAAAGAGGCCCCAGCAAAAAGTAAACTGAGTTTGAATATGTCCAACCTTTGGCTTTCACAAGAACCATTGCACAACCAACACCCTTGCACTTCTAACTGATCATCCTTACATACATGGACAGCAGAAACACCACCGGTAGCGGTCTTAGTCTACCTCTCCAAAGCTTTTCAATGTGGTAAGTTATGCCTCCTCCTCTCCAAACTTAGATTTGTCTTGGTTGTTCTCAGGAGGTCACCACCTGGTTCAAAGCTACCTCACCGATTGCTCCCAATTTATGTGCATTGGCCCTGCTTGCACCCCCACCCTGTCCATCTCTACAGGTGTCCCCAGGGCTCCATCCTGGGCCCCTGCTATTCTCTTTTTATAAACTCCATTCCTTCTGACAGTCTCAGTTGTCACTCATTCCGCTATGCTGCTCCACTATGCTGGCGACCTCGTGCTCTTCTGCAGTAATAAATCTGTCACCCATTTCCTCCACACTCTCAGTAAACTACACTGCAGCCCATAATTGGTTTGCTGACAACCTTCTCCTGGTCAACACCAAAAAAACAAAATCTATGTTGTTCGGATCTAAGCCCTTCATAGCTAAATGCAAATCAGACTCCCTCTAAACATCGTATCCTCTGATTGCTATGCCCTCAAAGAAATCAAGCATTTCAGATACCTAGGAGTCATGCTCAACCCCTCCATCACTTTTTCTGATCATATTAACTCTTTAGTTCTAAAGTTCCACCAAAACCTAGGTGCTGCCTTCAGGTTCTAGCAATACCTTACCCCAGAGGCCCGACTTGCCATTGTCCAGGGTAATCTTCTCCCTATCCTGGACTACTGCTCCCTATATACTCCAGGACTTCCAACAATCATGGCCAAGCTCTCTACAGTCTACAACAGTGCCTGTTGGTTCAACTTGTTGGCACCCTATACTACCCACCACTGTGCCCTTTACAACTTGCAAGGGTGGCTCTGATCTCACCCTGTACTGCATGGTTGATTCCGCCATCCATATTGGCCAGGAATCTCCTCTTGTACCCCTCCTCACCATCTATACCTGCTGCAGATCTCCACTAGAACAATTGCCCCCCCAAAACATCCCCAGGGTTTCCACAAATATAGGTGATAGAGCCCTGTCAGTAGCAGCCCCTACTCTATGGAATAAACTGCCTGCCAAACTGCGCTCTATTGACACCCACCAGCAGTTCAAAACCCACCTCAAAGACTGGTTCCTTTTGGCATCCACTTGCCACTGCTTTTCTGAGTAGTCCCCCTCACCCATCCACCCATTCCACATGATTAGTGTCTCTACATTTCTCACTTGCTTAATCCCCTTTCTCCTCTTCCTCACTCTCCTCCTCCCTCCCCCATCTGCCACACCTACTCTTTGTTCCTAGTTACTTGCTGGTGAACTTTGATTTTTCCTAAGCAATCTGATGGATTTTTGACTGCTTTTATTCTCCCAAGTACTGTTTTAGCCTAGTAGGATTATATATTTCTAATCCCCATATAAATTGTGATTTATCATATCGTTTCCTGTTAATTGTGATTTTATGTTTGCCATTTGTGAATTCCAGTATACTATTGTAACTTTCTATTTTCACATGTAACACTGCTCTTCTACTCTATGCCTGCTGTTTAGATTAACTCTGTGCCACAGTCAGTGGCCGGGTCATGCCTGAAAATGATCCCTGGGATCAGCACACCTACCCGATTACCAGAGTCATAAATTAATAAATAAGTAGGGTAGAGATATAATTCAACTGAAGGACCTCCATCTTATTTATATTCAATGTATAGCCTGCTAGGTATCCAAAAAGTGTAAGGGCCTGCCACAAATGGAGGAGGAATCTTCTGGGTTTACTAGGTAGCCCAACAAATCGTTGTCATATAGTGCTAATTTTGTTGTGCCCAGTACTCCCTGTATTGCATCAGTCTGTTGAAGGCTTACTCCAATGGTTCTAAATATATAGCAAAAAGCAGGGGCAAAGAGGACACCTGTCTAGTGTCACAAAATATTTGGAAGGAGATCTTCCATTAACCCTGACATAGGCCCTAGGACTGTCAGATATTTTAATATTTCCAAATTGAGCAGGATAGCTCATTTGTCCCATGACTGCACTAAAAAGGCTCATGCCACCTGGTCAAAAGCCTTCTATGCATCCAAACGTAAAAGAAGAAGGAAGGTTCAAACAGGTAGCATGGTAGAGGACATGCAATGTTCTTCTTGAATTATCTTGCATCTGTCTTGAGGCCACAATATGATTTCAGGGAGTATTTTATCTAGGCGTTTTGCTAGGACTGCAGTGAAAGTTTGTTATCAATATTCAGGACCAAGCTTGGTCTATAAGAAGAGCATTGTGTTATATCCTTGCCCAGTTTGGGAATCGCAGGTATGGTGGCTAATTTCCAGGTGGGCGAAGTACTACCACCTTCCATAACGTCCCTACAAGGAGAAGAAGGGGAGTAAGAAGTCTTTAATGGTTTTGAAAAAGAGTATGCCTGTCTGGTCCTGAGCTTTTGCCATTTTAAGATTCTGGTTAGCTCATTCTAATTCTTCCTGTTGAATTGGGGTCTGTAATAAATTATTATGGGTTTGGGACAGTTTAGGTCATCGTAAAGGTTTCAAATATGAGGCAACTGCCTGGACCATTGGTTGTTGTTCAGAATAATATAAACATTGATAGTAATCCCAGAAGGCCACCAAAATATGGCTAGGGTCTGACAATAACTATCCTGTGATGAGGTGTTTGGTTTGAGTAGTAGTGATCTGGCCTAATTTTTGTAGGATTCTGTATGTATTGTTTTGGAAGCCCAAGAGCCATAATACTTCTGCTTAAACAACATAATGCCATATCTGTCTTATCATTTCAAATTTCCTGCACCCTTTGTCTAGTGGCTATTAATAAAGGGTCTACGGCTGAGTCTCCATGAGAATATTGATTTTTAAGTCTTTCATTTTCTTCTGGTGTGATTCTAAAAGTGCCTCCTGAGGCTTTTTATGGTGAGCTGTAAAACTAATGATGTCCCTTTTGAGGACAGTTTTATTGTATCCCATAGGATACCCTCAGATATCTCTCCTTCTTGTTCTCCTCCGTCATTTGCTTAATACGGTTCAAAACCAGTTCCTGAAAGCAGGAATATTTAACAAAGAATTATTGAAATGCCAGAGTGTGCTGTCAAGGGAGGAATCCCAGTTCAACTTTACATAGATACATAAATAGAGTACATAGAAAGTGATAGAAAGTGATGGCAGAGGGACCATAAGATCCATCTAGTCTGCCCATGTCCCTAGCCCCTCCTTAACAGCTACTCAGTGTTATGATGCCTTTGTAATTATTCAAGTATTCTTAAAAGCCCCAACTGTTTTCACCTCCATCATTCCCTGTGGAAGGCTGTTCCATGCATCAACCACCCTCTCCGTCCAAAAGAACTTATGTGTGTTGCTCTTGATCTTGCCCCTTCCCAGTTTTATATTATGACCTCTTGTTCTTGTATAACTTTTGACCTGAAACAGATCTTGAACACTGTACCCTATTTATTCCTTCATGTACTTGAAGGTTTCAATCATGTCCCTTTCTCTCCTTTGTTCCAAGGAATACATGTTGAGATCCTTCAACCGTTCCTCATATGGTTTCAGATGCAGTCCCTGTACCATCTTTGTAGCTTTCCTTTGCACCGCCTCCAATCTCTTCATCCTTTCTAAGATGTGGGATCTAGAACTGTATGCAGTATAAAAGGTGCTGTTTTACCAGTGGTCTATAGAGTGACACCACGACTTCCCTTTTTCTACTGGTGATTCCCTTCCTATGATCCCAGCATACCATTTGCCTTTAATGCTGCTTTCTCGCACTGCGGATCTTTTGAGGAAATCTGTTATAATCACCCTCAGATCCCTTTCTTGCTTTGTGACCTCTAGTTTCCGCCCCTCCCATGTGGTATTCTTCTCCAGGGTTGCCCTTCCCTATGTGCATGACCTTACAATTCTTTGCATTGATTTGTAGCTGCCATGTTTTTGACCATAATTCTAACTTCTTGAGATCAGCTCTCATCCTATCTGTCCCCGGGATGTCAACCCTATTGCATATCTTCGTGTCATCAGTAAACAGGATCACACTGCCCTCCAACCCTTTAGGTATGTCTCTAATGAAGCTATTAAACAGGATGGGTCCCAATACCAACTCTAGTGGCACACCACTATTCACCTCCCTTTCTTCCGATAAGGTGCCATTTACCATTACCCTCTGGGTCCTTCCACTCAACCAACTCCCACCCAGTCCACCAGTTTTGGCACACTCCCAAGTTGGTGAGTTTTTAGCAGCCTTCTGTGTGGAATGGAGTTGAAGGCTTTGCTGAAGTCAGTATACCACATCAACAACACTTCCTTGATCCGAGTTTGGTTACCCAGTTGAAGAATTCTATAAGATTTGTCTGTCATGATCCTCCTGTGATAAAACTGTGCTGTTTTGGATCTAAGTTACCACTCTCCTCTAAGGAGGTTAGAATTCTTTCCTTGAGTAGGGCTTCCATTATTTTGTCCACAATCAATGTGAGGCTGACTGGGCGATTGTTGCCAGCTATTTCCCTACTCCCATGCTTATAGAGTGGGACAACATTTGCCCTTCTCCAGTCCTCAGGACCTCTCCTAGTTCAAGTGATAGGTTAAATAGTTTAGCAAGAGGTGCTGAGAGCTCCTCTCTTAGCTCCTTAAGAATCCTCACGGTGAATTTCATCTGAGCCCATGGCCTTGCCACCTTGAGTTTACCTAGTTCTTAAAATAAAGTTTGAAACTTCAAAGAAGTTTAACTTCTGAAGAAGGACTGGTTGGTCCAAAAAGCTAAAGCACTTTGTTCTTGTTGTTACATCTATGTTGGTTCATTAAAAGGTATCAAATCATTTGCTTCTGGACCTAGTTCCTCAAGGACTCTTTCCTTTGTGAATGGTCTTGGATTGACTTCACAGTTCCTGGTACAACTTCCACTCAGCGTGGGTCTGCAGTCTTCTTCTTCCTTGGTAAAAATAGAGCAGAAGTACTTGTTCAGGATCTTTGCTTTGTCCTTGTCCTCCTCTGCGTGCCCCCTTCACCTTATAATTCTGACTGTACCATCCCTCATCTTCCTTTTCACTCTGATATATCTAAAGAAGGTCTTGTCCCCCTTTTAACCTCCTGTGCTAACATTTCTTCTGTCAATGCCTTTGCTGCCTAATTGTTTTGGTACTTCCCTTTGTTTGTCCTTGTATGTGTCTCTGTCATCACTTCCAGTTTTCTTTTATCTCCTGAAAGCAGTTCTTTTCCCCTAACCCTGGTGGCAATCTCCTAGATAACCACAGAGATTTTCTCTTCCTCTTTGCTTTACTCACCTGTCTTAGACATTGATCCGAGCGTCTGTTATAGCCCTCTTTAGATATGCCCAGCACTCTTCACCCCTCCTGCCAGTTAATTTAGTAGGTTATTTTGTAGACACTCCTTCATTTTGGCAAAATCTGCTTTTCTAAAGTCCAGTACTTCGGTTTTGAGTGTCTAGTTTCCACTGCCGTATTTACCTGGAACCAAAGCATGCAGTGGTCATTGGATGTGGCTCTCAGCTTCTACTGCTAAGATGAATTCCCCATTGGTGAATAACAGATCAAGGACAGCTTTCCTTGTTGGGTCCCTCACAAGCTGCCTTAGGCCTAATCCTCTCAGAGCTTCTAGGAAATCTTTGCTTCCTGATGATGCTGCTGTGTAGAGCACTCAATTTATGTCAGTCAAATTGAAGTCACCCACCACTATCACCTCCCCTTGTCAGTCATTCTGTGTATGGTCTCATTTATTTCCCTGTCTCCCTCTAAACCCTGTGCTGGAGGTCTGTAGACTACTTCTGCTTGAGTCACTGTGCCCTTTTCTGTCTTGAGTGTCACCCACAGTGCTTCAGATTCAGTCTGAGCATTTTGGATCATTGTAGCGTTTATTCTCTCCCTCACATACATTGCCATCCTACCCTCCACCACAATATCTATCATTCCTGTCCCTCAAAGAGGCGAAACCTGAGATCATTGTTTCCCAGTCTGGGTTTCATTGTACCAGGTTTCAAGTGATGCAACCAGTCCAAATCTGCCTCTGTAATGACTGCAGTAAGATCAGCTACCTTGTTTGTGAGACTCCTTGTGTTCGTATACATGGCCTTCCAAACCTAACTTGCCCCTTTTTGTGTTATACTCTTCCTTAGAGCCCTTTTTATGTTTGCTTGCACATGCACAAGAAACATGTTGTGGCAACTTAGGAAAGTGGGTTGTGGAGGTGCAGCTCTGTTGCTGCCAATGCCACCACTGCTTTTGTGGGCTTGTGTGTGTCACCAATGCTAGTGCATGCTGGTGGTGACATTGGTTTGCAAGTGTGCCACCAACCTGAAACAATTTGGCTGACACAATCAGGGGGCGCCCCATCATTGCCACGTCAGCCTCTCGCTACGTTCTGAATAGTTTGCATGCAGATAAGCTGGCGCTGCGATGCGGGCGCTCCCTGATTGTTGGGTAAATAGTATCAATGATTACATATGCAAATAGTGAATGAATAGCAGCATTCCTGGTCAAGCCCAATATGAAGCTAATATTCGTCCCTAACCTACAAAGTGAATCTCAGCCCCGCCTGTCACTCCCAGGACGTTTCCTGTGTGCATTCCTTGTCAGACAGAGATATCATTCCCTCCTAAGCAAAGGATAATGGTGAGCAGTTAGAAGGGCTTTCAAACTAAAAGGCAGGACAGCTGTGACACCTACACTTAAACAAAAATACTGTTCCCGGTAGTTAAGGAACTTCCATCTCGAGTGCAGTCAGTCGCCGGTATCAGACTGATTCAGCTCAGAGCAGCGGTCTTGTGTGCAGAGTGTTGATGATAACCAGCTGGTTTGTGCAGTTGCCGGGCAGGGTGTGGAGTCCAGATGGAGGCTGTGACAGGACAATGTCCGAGGACTGGGAGTCGATGGAGGCTGACCAGTGCTATAGGTTTCAGAGAGAGCAGATGAGTCAGAGGTGAGAGGGCCTGCAGGCAGCGCAGATGGGAGGCAGAGGCAAAAGGTCTGGGCTGTGGGTATAGAGAGAGAGACTGGGAGGGAGCTACATGTGTGCAGTCAGTGCCTTTCTATGCATCCCCGGACTGCTGAAGACTGTTTCCCCACGCTTCCTCCTCAGAGAACTGGTACCTGTGGTAGCTGAGAGAGTCAAGAGGTCAGGATCAGGGTGGGGTGGAAAAAGTTGGTTATAGCTGTGCTGTAAAAATTAACTGTAATTCCAGTCAGATAAGAAGAGCATCTGGGGGAAGTAAAATGGGGCATAGTTAGGCCATAAAATGTATCTGTAATTCTGATCGATTGGAAGAGCGGCTGTGGGATTTTGAATTCCACAATCTTATCAAGTCTCAGATTATGCAAAGTAGGAGGGCATGTTCACAGTTGCGAGTGCATGCGTATGCTGTGACGAGAGGAGGAGAGCCAGAGGCAGCCATAAGTAGAGTAAAATAAGCAGAAAATGCAAGGGATGAGCTAAACAAATGGCAAGCTCTGTTCTGCAAGGAAAGGAAAAGAGAGAGACAGTGAGAGATCTAGGAAGCTAGAAATTGAGAGAGTAATGCATCATTGTAGCCAGGAAGCATTCACATTTTATAGTTGGCAAAGTAGTGTGGACATGGAAGTGTAAGCGAACAGTGCATATGGCAGTGGAGCCAAGTTCCACACTCTGACTAAATAGGAAGAATATTAACATTCTTGCAGTAAATTGAAACCCGTAGCTTTATTTGATGTCCCAGGACAGCAGTTTTAGGGTGAGAGATGGATACAGCTCCTAGTACAAATGGGGCTACATATATGGCCTTCTGTTATTGCTGCTCTAGCTGGTTGTAGCTGAAGAGCTGGAATATCTGGAGAAGGCCTGGGGCTAATAGTGCCTGGGGTTCTTACTGCCATTTTTCAGGGACAACTAAGAAGTACAGAGATGTTTTGCCCTGAATTATATTAGGGATTACATTATTTGTACAAAGGGATATAAGGGATGAGGGTAGCAGAGTGGGGTACCTGCCTGTGAGGAGTTTGTTAGTCAGCTGACTGATGTCAGTAGCCTATGTAGTAGAAAGCATTAGGTATTTTTTTTGAGTTATCTATTTTTGCCCTGTCGTGCTCAGGAACTGCCTCTCCTTGAGGAGCCATGACTCCTCAGACATTCCTCTATTATCTCCCGCATGAAGCCACCTTACCTCATATTCGCAGCCGACCTCGGTATAGCCTGGCGTAACCCTGTACTGGGTGGGTCCCTCTCCTGAGGGAAGAGCACTGGCAGGAGGAAACTGGCACACTATTTATTTTCAGTCCCTGGCACTGCTGAGACTTTGCATGGCATCCGGGAGTCTTCAGGGGTGTCCTTAGGCCAGCAGCCATCATCCGTCCAGTCTCCAGAGCAGTATTTCCATTTTCTGGTGTTTCCTCTGAAATGCTCCCTCTGCAATGCTCCCAATCTCCACTGGGTGCTGCTGCGATGACCATGCCCTAACCCACCCCAGGGAGGAGAGCAGTCCTGCAGGACACTTCGATCCTTCCTCTTCCCCTGCCAACCCCGCGCCGAGTCCATTCCTGAACCTGGGTCGCTGGCATGGTAAGAGGTAAGGTGCCGCACCTCAACCCTCTACGCCACCGGGCGCGCCACCATTAGGGCAGTTGGTATGTGAAGATAGAGATGGTGTTGCATTGCTGTGATGGACAGAATCTGAGTGATGTTAACACAGTGGCATAATACTATATCACTGCAACAGGCAACATATGTTCTGATGGAACCTCTCTTCACTTTTCATTCAGATTATGCTGGCAGCATCACTTCCATAACATGAGTCTCACATCACTTTCATTAGAAAAGTACAGAGGATTGGGCAAGATAAAGTATAGGAGCACGCTGTCTGCATGCCTTTCATCCTGCCTCTGTGGGGTGGAGCTCTCACTGTGGTGTTTGTACACTTTTGCCATCTTTGATTTCCTTACTTGTTTACATCATTTCATTCACCCACTGGTTCCAGGGTTTGCTTCTACATTGTACACAGTCTGAAGATCTTGGAACTTGAGCAAGCAACGTGGTCTACCCAAGAGAGACTGCTGTGGCAGTGCACAGGTGCCTACCTTCCTTGGGCTAGGATACACTACCATCTGCCATCTTCCTCAAGCTTGGCCACCCCATGCCAGAAACCTAATTCTGCCTATAGTACTATGTGTCCTGCATGGTAGCATGTTGAGCCATTGGGCAAACCCAAAACCGCTATTTGCCCCTTGTTTGTCAACAAAAATAAAAATGGGCAGTCATTCTATCAAATACCAGGATGAGTTACACTTTAAAGGTGGACGTTTGTTTGGCTTTGGTTAAATTTGCTGTACAGTAGGTACATATTACTGTATTTTGATCTCTACTGGCAGATCTCCCTGCTACTGTCAGAAAGAAAAGGGGTTGAGCAGGGAGAGTACAGTATATATATGCATTTACAATCTAAAATAAGCAGCATCACCCACATGTCGTTACCTGCAACCAGTCTGATTTGTACTTCAATATCTGTATATGTGTATGCTTAATATACGTGTTTATTGTTTAAGAGAATGAAATCAGCTACTAGTAGTTGTTCACTTTTCCTAAATTGATTCCACTAACTTCCATGTATGTAGTCTGTGACCCCAAGCAACTCACTTACCCTTCCCAGGCTCCCAGATTTCCCTGAAAATGGGCATGGTGCCTAGTGGGCCTTATCCAATTACCAAAGAATAAAAAAAAAAGACATGAGAGTAAGGCATTTTTACTAAATAGGTGTCTTATAACAGGGCACTAGAAAATTGCACTTGCAGTTTCTCCACAGTATCTGCAATTTTCATCATCCTCCGCACAGAATCTGCAATTTCTTGCAAATTATAGAATTGTTGACTGAAATTGTATAGCAATATTTAAATTCTCAAGGAATATACTCAAATATGCTAACAATTTGGTGCACAGGCATATATTGGCAAAAACAATGCCGTGTGATGTGAGGAGGGTGCAGTGTGTCTCTTTGTTCATGTGATTCACTTCCTGGTTTGGTTTCAAATCCTTCTGCCATGAATGTACCTTGAATACTTACAATCTGTGTTGAAGCAGACTATAAATGTTAGCTTGCATAGCCAGGCATCAAAAAAGAACTAGGGCACCCTTGTATTCTCTGCAGTGGAATAGTTGTGGTGGTGGCATATACATTCTAAAATGTATCAAAATATCCCTAATTAGCCTTTTATAATTGCCCTAAGCAACCATGGTTGTATGCCTTATTAAACAGTCACCACATGCCACTGCCAGTAATTTGTGTTTATTTGAGCAATTAGGCAAGCCACTGAGTGAAAGTGGCTTTCAAGGAATGAGGCAATGTACAGAAGTTTCTAACAAAATGTCAGTTCATCAAATTGCAGCTTCTCGTGTGATGAAGTCCTCCTTATCTCCCCCTCGTTTCACCTATTACCTCTGTTACTAATTGCCTTTCAGTGCTGCAAAACAAATACTGCCCCAATACTACTACTAATGCTCCAGTTCACCCAGCTATGGAACTGGGTAGAAACAACCCGAACTAGAGTAACTACAATTGTAAATAAATAACCAAATAAAAATAACCAAATGGGTTTTGTTGTGCATTCAGCATAACATACAAAATTGTCTTATTTGGTCATCTGAAACACTTAGTTTGAAAGCGCCTCCATCCTAATTTGATGTGCAGAGTGGTGAGAAAAAACCCTCTAGTGACTAAATGACAAACCTTTCTGGACAAATATGTGTGTGTGTGTGTGTGTCTGTGTGTGTGTGTGTGTGTGTGTGTGCGCACATGCACGTGTGTTGTTCATGAATCATGTTTCATACAAATGCCATGTCAAAATATTTCTGGGCACCCTGCAAAACATAGACACATGAACATTTTATAAATAGAAGCAAGTTTTGATCATCACTCCTGAGGATAAATAACAGGGTTTATGGACTGTTGAGGCACACTAGTCAAGTGGCTAGTCACCGGTAGTTAAACCCTTCACTGTTGGTTCAAAATGTTTGACTGGAGTTCTGGTGTTGGTGTTGATATTGATGACTTTTTGTTTTAGGGGCCTTCAGCACCAGTTATAGGTGACCTCCTGACCCATTAAACCATCTGCCTCTCATCAGTTGATGCCTACTGACATGTAGCAATTAATGGATGAGGTACTGAAATCACATCTTAAAATGGACATGAGCATGCTGGAAGGGGTCCAGAGGACAGCAACCAAGATGATAGAGGGCTAAGGACAGGTCCCATGAAGAGGCTGGGTGCCCTGGGGATGTACTCCCTGAGGAGAGGAGGCTGAGGGAGAATATGAGAGAGACCTGCAAGTGTGTGAAGGAAACTAACAGAGTGCAAAGGGAGGATCTCTTTGACATGAGTGAAAACAACACCATTAGGAGGGGCACAGCCTAAAACTGATGGAAGAGGAGATTCAGAAGGATGTAAGGAAACATGTGTATGCAGAGAGGTGGTGAGCTCCTGGAATGAGCTGCCAGAGGAGGTGGCATCAGCAAAGACAGTGGGAGCATTCAAGATAGGGCTCTGACAAGCACAAAGGAAACCCTTAGGTTCAAGGAAGGGAGAGAGGGAGGGGCATTTGGGGGCAGGGTCAGTGGCGTAAGTGTAAGATCAGACCCTGTATCATTACAAGCAGATGTGATTGACTAGGTGGTCTTCTTCTGCTCACTGTTTTAGTATGTTAATATGTTCATCAGTTGGGCGTGCACTGTGGTAGATAACTGCATTATTATGGTGGTGTCGTGAGCATTTCTACCCAGTCCAGTGTGGCCCTAGTGTGATGCTGTAACAGGGAACAATGTAAGAGAAATAAAGAAATGACATTTCAAGGACTGATGACTTACACAGCTCTGCCTGCAAGTCTGATATGAGCAGAAGATCTCAGTGGCTGTAGGAATTATTTTTTTTATCTATTTAACTAATGGAAGTACTTTGAGCACAAGTGCTCATTTACAAAGGTTCCACATCTGAGACAAGAAGTAAGGATACATGTGGAGGAGTTAGGCTACACCCTCGACTGTCACCGATGGACCACTTTTCTATCTCCTTATTTCCTAGCAGCAGTTAATGCTGTTCTCTTTGCTTTTCTTCTTTCCCCCTACCCTAGGTTGGCCACCTAGCGTAGCTCTTTACTGTTCTACTGAACTTCCTACTAGTTCTTTCTTTTCATTCTTTTTCCATTTCCATCCATCCAGTCCCAGGAATGATGCCAAACACCTGGAGAGGTGTTGTGTAAAGTGCATAAGTGCATTTTGTGTACAAAAAGCATGAAGGCTATTTTAAATAGGAATGAATACAATTAGTAAAGCCTTTTAAAGAAAAAGGATTCAGTTGAGGTGCTGGGTGCCACACCTTGCTCCCACACTGGCGACCTGGGTCCGGGAAACTGACCCGGGTCCCAGGGTCAGCAGAGTCAGAGAGGGATTGAGTGTCCATGGACTGCCTCCCTCCTCTGGGGGTGGAGAGGTTACAGCTGCCGCCGCACTCAGTGACCTCTGGCGGAGGCTAGGGCGGTGTGCGCGCACTGTATAGTAAAGGGGTGAGCTTGGGGCACGGCACCGGGGAGGCGTGCAGATGCGCAGGCACACGCCTCCATTGGTGTCATTGCATGCCCCAGCCCACATCAGGCTGAACAGGGAAAATCGGCACTCGGTCGTGGCAGCTTGATGGCCGCTTCAAGGACTGCCTGAACTGGGGCACCACCACACAATACTGGATCCAGTGTCAGTGGAGAGTATAGGGGACTCCCTGCCACCCAGCAGGGGCCAAGTCACAGGGGTAGATGGTGGTGGGGCTTCACTAGGAGCCAGAGCAGAACCGGGTGGCAAGCCAGAGGCAGACGGATGCTGGGACGTGAAATGCAGACCAGAGGTCACACAAGGTAAAAGCATTAACAAAAAAAAAAGGATCTAGAAGTCACATAAAACAATAATAATATCATGATTAGTACAGTTATAAGAAATCCTCAAGGTATTTTCTTAAATTCACACTAAAGATCTGTTACTGTGTAAGTTTCTATGTATGAGAATGTGGTATACTTTATAAAAGTGTTTAGTCACTGTGGATCAGAGATATAGAGAGTGTCAATATATGTGGATATATATATATATTTTATTAGAAGCAAAAAAAACTCCATTTAATGCATCAGTTAGGGTTGTTCCTGGCAGGCAAAGTGAAGAAATTCAGTGTTAGGGTTGAAAACCCCCTTTGGACCCCAGCCACCCCCAGCCGGTATTGGGATGCGCATTGGGTGGTCGGCCCTAACTCTCACCCTATCACATGTGTAAAGCAGCAGAAGCATGGGAGAATGGGTGAGAGTTGGAGCAATTACACCCCAATGCACACCCCAATGCCGGTTGAAGGGTAACTAGTCCAAGGGGGGTTTCAACCCTAACAACCTGGAATTTCCTCACTTTGTTGCTGTGAAACAACCCTAACTGATGTATTAAACAGAGTTTTGGCTCTGATTTTCCTTCTTTGAGAATGATAACGAAATAGTGAATATAATGCATCGCTCCCCCACATGATGTCTTGTGACATAGTAACAGGAACAGCAATGCAAACAGAAGTGCTAACAGTGGGCATATGGTAACGCAAGCGCCGAATGAGAACTGAAAAGGGTAACGCACACGGGTGGCTGTGATGGGAATGGTCTGCCGTGATGTCTTGCCACATAGTAACATGGTGCCCGCAAACAGAAATGTCAATGGGCATGGTGACGCAATGCAAAACAGAGAAGAAACAGTACTGTGAGCACAAATGGCAAAAAATAACAGAAGCATAAGCACCTAATGACTTGTAAAGGATAACACACATGGTGGCGTAGAAGTGAGCAGTGAAGTAAAGCGGTACAGAACGCAAGCGAAAGGCAACGTAACAATAACAGTAATGTAAGTGCACAGGCTGGTTTTCCCCAAAGCTACATAGAAAGACAGTGAGTACAAAGAATGTATGATAATAATGGGTCTCGAGCAGAAAATGAGGAGTTGGAATACTAAATAGCTTATATCTCAGGAACCGTCTGACGTCGAAAAAAAAATTTAAAGTCATATGATTTATGATTTTTCTGGATAGTTTTGTGCTTAGCTCCCATTTGGGGGCTAGAATTTTTCAACGAAAAGTCAGTATCTCATATCGTTTCCGAGATACGGACCTCTGAGGAAAAAAGAAGTTCAGAGTGTCATAACTTTGGCTCCTGTAATATTTTTCACCAAACCACTAAAAGGCACATCTATGGGATGTTGGCTGTCTTCCTCAAATTTCAGCCCAAAAGACAAAGCCATTATATTGCAGCAGGCGCCAAGAATTGCTGCAATCGTCGGATGCATCAATGCTATCCTATAGGAAAAAGCATCAGCTTTGATGCCGTAACTTTAGCGCCATGTAAAATTTTGCAACATAACACTGAAAGGCACATCTGTGAGATGTCGACTCGTTCCTCAAATTTCTAGCCAAGCACTAAACCGTTCTTTGCAGCAGGTGCCAAAAAATTGCTGTCATTCCCACAGCCTAGAAAATACTGTTGTAATTTGCGAAAGCTTTAGAATTTGTGTTTATTTTACATGGTGTGACACTACTCGAAAGTACTTTTCCAGAAATTGAAAAACATATTTCTGGGGTGTTTACCAAAAATAAAGACATGGCTATTGTCCTCAGGGCCCAACTGAGATACAAAAAAGAATTGAGTTACTAGACGGTCCCAATTTTAAATGGCAAGCATTTTTCTGATCACTAACTGAAAATAAAATGGCAGATTTGCGACAGTAAAAGGGCCATTGCGACAGTAAAAATGCATTTCGCGACACTGACGAACTTTTGTTAACTTTTCCATTGACTTATAATGGGAAATTGTTTTCTGAATAACTTTTGAACGTTTACTATTTTTCCAAAATCTTCAAAAGGCACATCGAGGACCCGGCCACACATTCCATTGAAGATTTCGGACTGGTCTTGCAAACTGTACGACCTGTAGGATCGACCGTGAATTCCAGAAAAAGCGTAAAATGCGCAGCAGAATCAGCTTAATAACTCCGCAGCCATGTATCCAACCGGTACAAAACTTGGCAGATCCTAAGGCGTGTGGGTCTTGATCATGTATTCAAATTTCAGGGCAAATCCATCAACGGTTGCAAAGTTATTAAGGTGCAAATTTTGGGTTTAACGTACAATGGCTCCTCAACCCTAACTATGGTAGCACTACCGTGCTACCATAATATATATTATGGTAGTGCTACCATAGTTAGGGTTGAGGCCATTTAAACAAATTGCCAACTGCGCATTATTGTTGCCTGGGGCTGAATACAGATCTGAACACACGCGCGAGATCTGCCAGTTCATACTGATGGGATGCTGACTGAGGAGTTGGTAGTGAGCGCTACTGCCACCTCGATTCTGATCGCGCTACGGGTAAATGCGGCTAGCGACCGGCAAAATCTTCGAAGGCGTGCGGCCGACCACGATGTACCTTTCCAGAACACAGCGAAAATATTAAACGGTCAAAGATTATTCAAAAACAGTTTCGATATAAGTCAATGGAAAAGTTAACAAAAGTTCAACACTTCGAAATGCATTTTTACTGTCACAAAGGGCCCTTTTACTTTAGCAAATCCACCATCTTGTTTTCAGTTACTGATCAGAAAAATGCTTGCCATTTAAATTTGGGACCCTCTAGCAACCTAATTCTTTTGTATTCACCTAGTCGGACCCTGAGGATGCTAGCCATGTCTTTATTTTGGGTAAAACACCCCAGAAATATGTTTTCAGATTTCTGGAAAAAGTATCTCGCAGTACTTTTGTGCTTATGAAAGTGTCGAAATTTTCAAAGCTTTCGCAAATTGCGACATTACTTTTCTAAGCTGTGGAAAATGACAGCAATTCTTTGGCACCCCGCTGCAAAAGAACGGTTTAGTGTTTGGGCTGAAATTTGGAGAGAACCCAGCCGACATCTCACAGATGTGCCTTTCAGTGTTTTGCTGAAAAAATATTTCATAATGAAAGTTACGGTACCCCAAATTTGATGCTTTTTCCCATAGGATAACATTACGGGCGATCTGACGCATTGTAGTAATCGCTTGGCGCTCTGCTGCAAAAATAACGGTTTGGTCTTTTAGCTGAAATTTTCAGGGAACACAGCCAGCATCCCACAGATGTGCCTTTCAGTGGTTTGTGAAAAAATATTACAGGAGGCAAAGTTATGGTAGTCCGAACTTCTGTTTTTTCCCATAGGATAACATTACGGCATTCGTAGCTCTTTTCAGGTCCTGGGATTTTAAAACGGTGTGAGACACGGACTTTTATCAAAAAATTTTTAGTCCCTACTGACAGCTAAGTATAAAACTAGCCAGGAAAGTGATAATACATATGACTTTAAATTTTTTCTATGTTGTACGGTTACTGAGATATAAGCAATTTACTATTCAAGTTCTCATTTTTGTGTTCTGAGAGTCGTTATTTTGCATACATTCTTTGTAACTTACTGTCTTCTTGTACAGCTGTTGGGTAAAACCAGCCTGTGCACTTACATTACTATTAATCCGTTTCTGCTTGCGGTTCCTTACCAGTTTCACTTACCGTTCAGTTTACGCTACCGTGTGGGTTACCTTTCGTTTTCATTTGCAGTTGCATTGCATTGTTTTAACATTTCTGTCTACAGTACTGTTTCTCTTTCGTTTTGCGTCACCATGCACATTACGATTTGTATTTGCGGCACAATGTTACTGTGACAAGACATCCCTTAGCCATTACATTGACTATTTCTCATTATCATTCTCAAAGAAGAAATTAGAGGCAAAATCAGTTTAATGCATCAGTTGGGTTTTCCACAGCAACAAAGGAAATTCGATGTTGGGTTAAACTTCCTCTCAGCCACCCCCAACTGGAATTGGAGTGCCATTGGGTCATCGGTACTAACTGTCACCCTATTCTCCTATTCCTCAGCTTCTTTCCACATGTGATGGGGTGACAGTTAGGGCCAATGACCCCAATGCACACCCTGATTCCATTTCGGGGTGGGCTGGAGGGGTGCAAAGGGGTTTTAACGCTAACATCAATTCCTCGCTTTTGTTGCTGTGGAACAACCCTAAATGATGCATTAAATGGATTTTTTGCTCTAATATATATATATATATATACATATATATATACTATACCTTTATTTGAACCAGGAAGTCCCTGGAACAAAAATCCCTTTGGTTTTGAAACATGTTCAGACATCAAACAGCATGTCCAGACTTGTAAATAGAAAGGGTTCAGTCAGGTGACCCCCACCAAAATATATAAATACCTCCTCATTGAGTCTAGTAGAGTTCAGTCTAGTGGGGCTCAGCCCTGAGAGAGGAGAAGAGAGACAGACAAGCTGTTGAATGCAGATAAGAAGGGTCTTAGGAGCTCTAAAATCCAGGACTATATTATGGGAGAAACTGCTGATGTTAAGTAGTGATTTTCTTTGCAGTTTTTTGTTTTCATTTATTATTTTTCGAATTTTGAAAAATAAATATCACCTCAGCTGTGTTTTAAACCTGTAAATTTGCTTTGTCTGAAGTTTATTCCCACATGCTATGATAATACACATAACAGTTAACAATACATGAAATAAAACAGCAACTCCAGTGGTGTGTTGTCAGTAGCAAATCATAGGATGCAGCAATAAAGGAGTTACCCTGGTGGTGGCACTTTCTTTGCACTGGGGTATGCATCCGTCTGCAAAATCACGGAAAAGGGTGTTTTTAAAGTGCAGACGTAAATGCTAGCCTCCATGTATTTTTTTAATAGGGGTATTTTGGGGACTTTTCCAAATAATGTTGCTCTGCGATTGTGCAGATTTGGGGTGTTTTAGAGTCCGGGTGGTCAAATTTGATCTGTAGCCCTTTTTTTAGTGCCTCACTCAGCGCTGTAGCGCTGCCCTAGCCGCCGCCCCGCCTACCCAGTGGCTGTGGTGGAGCTTGTGCCCAAGCTTGTGTCCATGCACAACTTGGGGTGGGGAAACATCACTTGACCATCATCACCTCACGTCCGGCCTCACGTCATCAGAAGAGCAGGAGGAAAGCCGTCTGCCTTGCTTGCGCTTGCTCATGGCCTTGCTGCTACTCCCGGTCCAGTGCTGGTCTTGCTGCCCAGTCGCCTCCCTGTTCATCTCCTTGTCATCTCCTTGCCCCCTGCTTGACCCCCACCTTGCCCAGTGTTGGGCACGGTCTCCTGTCTCCTCAGTAGGGAGAGAGAGTGTAATGCCACCTTGCATGTCCAGGCCACATATGCTGCCAACCTGGAGTTTGACATGAGCCCGGAGAAGAGCAAACTCCTGGGCAAACTCCACATTAGGACGAGGAAGAACCCCCCAAAGAAAACAGAGGAAGAAACAGCCCAAGAAACAGCCAACCCATGCCACAGACCATGCCACCAATACTTTTGCAGCTCCCAGTTGCAGCTTAACTCCCCTCAGATCTGAGCCTGAGGTAATGAACAGTGATTTTAATTGCTTGGTGGGAGTCTGCATGATGTGATGTGATGTGATCTTGGATGCCCGGGCTGGATCCAGAGATTTGTGCCTGGGCCCATTGGGGACAGAACTGAATGCTCCCTGAATGGAAGTAGAAATTAGACCCCAGGATTTAGACCCACAATTTAGAATTCTGCCCAGGAATTCTGTTAAAACTCTGTACTGTGCCCGGGTACTGTGGTTTGATCCCAGGTGTCTGATTTAATTTCCACAGTTAGGGAGATAAAAATATAAGCAATTCTGGTGGCACAACATCCCTTCCAATAAGTATTCCCACCTGTGTTATGCAGGTGACTGAATGTGTCCTTTAGATCTCCAAAACTGATAACCAGGTACAAGGTGTTTGAGTTGCAGACCGGGAAAAAACACAGGAAAGTATGTGTTAGGAGGGAGAAGTTTGTGGAGACCAGGTGCAGTCAATTACATTGTGTTATTTAATTGAAAATAATGCTTGCTAGTTCATAAATGTTTTTATTAATTCTGAGAAGCTGTAATGGTAAAAAGTCCAGGTAAAAAGTGTATTGGAAGCAATGCTGCCTGGGTCATTATTTTATTAGTACTAAATCTGGAGGAACTTATCCGGGAACTTACCCTCAGTTGAGTCTACACAGGCCTTGCAAAAAAATGGCAAAACAAGAATTGTAGTTCCACGTGCAAAGGTTTGGAGTGCTTTGGCCTTTCTTGCAGCTGGATGGTGAGGTAGCACAGTTTGGCACCCTGCTAAGGAATGAGTGGTGTTGTGAGCACTAAAATAGTACTTGAGTAACAGTACAGTACATATCAGAGGACTGAGGTAATCAACGGGTGGCAATGTTTTAGTACCTTGCTGGTGGGCCAGATGGCAGTGCTATGAACCTAATATGGCATGGGTAGCTCCCTGGCTAAGAACATTCCCTACTACTAATTTAAATCAGTAAAGGTAGAAACATAGGCTCCATCAGTTTTAAATGGAGGAAGTAGAAGGCTGAAATCCAAGATAAGGAGAAACCATACTAGAAAGTCAAAAGGAATTAGGAACGTTTTGTAATACCAGGTGGAACTCAGCATGGGTACATATAGTTCCAAGGTTTCTAGCTGGGTTTGCAGTGTAAATATTCTACATGTTAGAAGGACTGGTTGGGTAATTAGGTGAGTCATTTGGCGACAAGTGACATTTATTGGTATAGTGATCCAGTAGGGCACACATTGACCCTGTATGGGAGCCAAGTTACTTTGATCTGCCTTTCTAATGCCCAGGAGTTCATTGCAAGTTTTGCAAGATGGTGATTCCTGTATGGCTTGTTGGAGGAAAATGGTGGCTGGCAGAAGATGATGTATAGGAAAGACCCTTGCACATAGACCTTAAGGACAAGTAACACATGAGCCCACCAGCTTGTTTATGGGGCCCAGATATTTGTGAATTCTAGAGCAGAGTCTGGTATATAAGTGCAGCATTTTGCTGGTTAGATATTAAGGATTAAGAGGAAATTGAAGGATATGGATGGATTTACTTGCCCACTGTACTGCAGACCAGACAGTGTAAAGATTGCAATGCCACTATTCATACTTTCACAGGTTCAGTGTGGAAACCACGGATGATCTTGCACTTATTTGCATTAAACCCCAGTTGCCACTCTTCTGACCATTTTGCCAGTGTATCCAGACCTTGTCTCATTCTGCCCACCCCATCTGGATCATCTACTCTGTTGCAGATCTTGATGTAATCTGCAAACAGACAAACTTACCTCCAGTCCATCTGCAATGTCACTGATGAAGATATTGAAGAGGACTGGCCCCAGGACTGATCCCTGAGGTACCTCACTTGTGCCTTGCATCTCTTCTGACTGTATACCATTTTCCACCACTCTGTTTTCTGCCCGCCAACCGGATTCATGAATGGGACAAACCCTACACACCACACGGTGGGCTGTGGGCAGCCAAGTTATAAGACTTATTGTCAGTTTGTGGTGCTGACAACACTGCCACAGTGTGCAAGCCCTTATTTTATTTGTAACTAACAATTCTTTCTCTTTGAACCGATGCATGCAGTGGTTGTGGCACTATAATAAAACAGTTGATTGTGGCTGTGCATAGCATATTGGAGAGGTGATTGCAGCTTTGTGCCTATTGGGAAGAGTTGGCTATTCATGTATTAGGAAGATGTTTGTGGCTCTGTGTGTGTGGGCAGAGTTGGTTTGCCACTCCATATTGGGGAGGCAGTATGGACTATGTGTATTGGGCAAGTGGTTGTGCCTCTGTATTGCAGAGGTGCTTGTGTAGTTTTACTGTGCCACCGAACATCTAACATGGAGACATCCTGACAGCAACAGCCCAGTGCCAACTGTCGGCATTGCAGTGTCAGGATGCCTCTATGTTTCTATGGGGCTGTGCCCCCAAGCCCTCATGTGGGAGTCTGTGCTCCACAACCCTGGTCTCTAGAACTTCTAACTCAGAGTAGGAGTTGGACCCGAGGGCAAACACCGGGAGCCGCACCACGGTGTCAGCACAGTTCCAGCACAGTGACTCGCCGCATCCTGGTGAACTCTGTCACTGTGCTGGACTTTTGGTCTAGTGGTGCGACCTTGTCACTGCACACCCACTTGGGGTCGTGTGTACTGAGGATGTGCTTGTCACCTTGAGGCTCTATGTATTGGGAGGTGGTTGTGGGTCTGTGTGTACTGGAAGAGCAGTTGTGTCTATGTATTGGGGGTGTGGTTGGTTCCTCACTTGAAGCTAAAGGGGGATTGAGGCCAGAACCGACTCCTTATTTTTTATTAAAAGCGGTCCATTTGTTTAAAAAAAACAAGGAAATGGGTAATTTCTAAAATGTGCTGATGAGCATGGGTACAACTTTTACAGAAGTGCCATCACCAGGGAGTTACAGTGCAAGCTAGGTGTAGAGATTAACTGAAACAGGAGCATTTGGAACTTGGAGTGAGTTTTTTTCTCAGAGCTCCCTTGAAATGGTCAGTTTTAGGGAGACTTGACAGTGTTTCTTATTGGTACTGTCTGGTAATTTGTTCAGTAATTGACAGTAAGAGGTTATTTCTATCATTTTCATTATGTAAGCAATAACAACCACTGAGGTGTCCAGTCCTGCTGAATTATATGGACACACTGAGTAGTGTTTTGCTTCATGCCTTTAAGCACACAGAAAAAGGTTTGGGTAAAACCAGGTACCCGAACCAGACTGGCAAAATCCGGACTGGCGGTCCAACCAGACCAGCATGACCGGGTACAAGATGCATGTATCTTACCTGTCTGGCTTTTACCAATCTGGTTTGGTCGTAGTCCACTCTTCATGTCTGCCTGAGATGGGGTGAAAACAGGACTTCGAACCAGGACTGGGTAATATCGGTAAAAGCTGGACGTGCTAGTGTGGCTAGACTGGCAATATTTGGTCATCTTAAACTCGGTCTGTACAGTTCTGATTTTATCGATTGGGTCCAGTTCTACTGTCCAGTGTTCAGGTCCCACAAAGCGTCTGTACAATTCTGCAGTCAGAGACTTTGGAGGTGTTGCTGCACTGATAAAATTGCAACGAATAGTTGGAAATTAATGAATAATCAGCTGCCAGAGCTGAGTTGTCCATTTATGCTGAAATAACAAGACACCATGTGACAGTTTTCAGCCAATCACATTGCTGAATTTTTCTAACATTCTATATAAAAGTCAATATAAGATGCCCCAGGGTGCAATATTTTCATATATATAAATGTACAGGTGTTTTATCTAAGTGGTTTTCAATGAACTGTAAAAGTAAGCAACAAATGACCGTTTGTGCAGAAAACTATATAGCTGGACACCACAGGTGAATTGTGATGTATAGGCGAAGGAAGAGTGCCTTTAAAAACCATGGCAGCATGGCAATTATAGTTAGTCTGTAATGTGCTGTTGCACTTACAAACTGGATCTTCAGCAAAGAAAATATATAAAGAAACTCAAACCTCAGTTGATGGAGGTTGGTCAGTCCTAGCTTTCTACTTTATCTACCTTTCTATAACTTTGTATATTATTTATCTGTTCCCAGGACATATCTGGAAATGAGCTATATGGCTCAGTATGTATTTCCTGGTAACTCTTCCAATAAATAAATAATGTTTGCTTAAAAGAAGGTTATATTTAAATAGGTTTCTTTATCTTCCCTTCTTTATTCTAGACAATATTTATATAAAATACATAGAGGGCCCAATATTCAGAGTCATCCGACTGTGTGTACATGCAAGGGCACCATGCAAATAGTTCCTTCTCACTCTGGTGCCATATTCAGATAGTGCAAGCCAAATTGATCGCACTGTCTGTCTGAATATCGAGCCATTATAGCTTGGTGCACAGCCAGCAGTCACCATGCTGTGTTCCATGCTACCAGAGTGCTGGGCTGAAGACCACACATGGGGTAAAGCATGGCACACACTGGTTAGCTCTGTGACCCCGTTGGTGATATTTAGCCCAAACATGCAGATGAGCCCATTTAGCATGCACGGCGCTGATGGGCCATTTGCATGCCCATTATGGGCTCATCTGCATGGAGCGATATATATATATATTTTTTTTGTCTTTGGTAACCAGGTAAGGTCCACTAGGCACTACAGCCTGTTTTCAGGGTGACCTGGGAGCACTGGGTAGTTAAGTGACTTGTTCAGAGTCACACAACATGCAAGTGGAGGTTGTGAGAATCAAACCCGGTTTAGTCTGCTGGATGTACCAAGCTCATTCACATCTCGTTACTCTAACCTCTAGGCTATACTGCCAGCTCAAGTGTGGCCAAGTGTGCTGGGCCTGGTCCCCACCAAGCCCTATTCTCCTCCTCCTTTTTAACAAGCAGACATCCCTGTTGGTGTAGCAGTCCTTCCCTAGCCTCCGATCCCTACAGAGATGAAAAAACAGTAAGCTCTGTTGGTCTAGCAGTTTCCTCCCAAACCCCAACCTGTCTATATAATGCATCTAGCAGTCCCTGGTGGTGTAGTACATCCTCCACCCACCTGGCTTGGCAGTCACGGTACCACAACCTGGCCTCCCAGGCCCAACCCTCAGAGCAGGCTACCAGCACAGCCTCACCACACCACCATGTCTGGCGCGGTTGCCTTTCATGGGTCGTGGTGCAGTATGTACTCCATGAGAGCTCAGTCTGTAGCTGGCCATGGTGATATGTGGAGGGTTGTACCGGTCCATGGGCTCTCTGGGATAGGATGGGGGAAGAGGGGTGGTGGGACAGTACCTGCTAGGGTGGAGGGTGTGGTCTATTAGACCCCAGGGACTGCTAGATGTATGATACAGGTAGGTTGGGGTTCAGGGTGGGGGCACACTATGCCACCAGGGCTTACTTTCTGTTTTTCATATAGGTTTTAAGACCCCCAAGCCCAGTAGGTGGTTCTGGTCCCTCCCTCAGAAGGATTCAGTCTCTGACGCCCATTCCCCAACATCCCCCAATTCCTCCATGGGTCCCCCATGGCAGGGCTAGGTGAAGGGGCACTGGCTTACCCTCACCCCCAGAGCAAAATCCAGTGTGCTGGCCAGGGTGTTGGTATGGCCATCATAGAACCTGCTGGCTCCTTTTCTCTCATTCCCCCTCCCTCCAACATAAGAATGCCAGCATGTGCCTCCTGGCCCGTACTGCCCTCTGACCACCATCAGAGGGCAATGAGTGCTGGGATGGCAAACCTCCCTTCCCCAAGAAAGGAGAGCAGTCCTCGGGACGCTCGAGCCTCTCTCACCCTGCCGACCCCAGCGGCCCAGGTTCGTTCCTGAACCCAAGTCACTGGCGTGGCACGAGGGTGTAGTGACCAGTGCCTCAACCTCCAGTGCCATCAGGCTGGCTCAGGGCTTACTTAAAAAAACAACATTTGTGGGGATCAGGGCTAGGGAAGGACCACTGGCCCACCACGGATGCCTGATGTTTTCCATGTGAGTGGGCTGTGGCTGGGAGGGACCACTGGACCAGCAGGGACCCCAACTCTTGAAGGTGCGTGGTGGGCTCCCAGTGTCCCAAAGTATGTGAAGGGGGCTGGCACCAACACGGGAATTGGTCCCCCATTTTTTGGTCTAATCGCAAAAACATCATTCAGGCAGAGCACCAGGGCTTGAATTTTAGTATTTCGTCCAAAATTTGGAACCCAAATATACCAGAATAACGTTAAATTCAATGCCCTGGTGGCTAAAGGTTTTGGGGCTACTTTAGCCACAGTGACAAACATTTACAAAACCTAGGGGAAACATAGATGAGGTATAAAGAGGATAGAACTACATATGTCAGTATCAGATAAAGTACTGCTTATTGTGCTAGACCTATTACTACCAGATAGAAAACATAATAGCAGGTGGAAAAAGAAAAATATTTCTGAAATAAAAAGTAATAACGATCTATTTTAAAGAATTGATAAAATTTTCTGCCAGTTATTTTTGGCTGCTAGCTCTTTAAAGAGTAAGTGTACTAAAATGAAAGCCTGAAAATTAGTATAGCAGTTATGTTTTAGTGAAATTTGTTTCTTTTCTTTTTTTCTTTTTTAAAGAGCCACCGACACCCTGAGAAGAAGTTTGAAATACTTAATATTTGGACACAAAGCAGCTTATGTTTGCATAACTTCTGTATTTCATATCCCATTATTTATTACTGGGGTCAAATGCAGGAAAACAGGATAGCTGTTGCTTTAGGGTTCCTTTGCTCCTATTGCTTCTTCCCAACCTGAAATCATAATACTGTGCTTGTGACATCAGTTATTTCCATGACGACAGACTAAGTAACTGTGATGTCACAACAGAGCACTATGTTTTCAAGTAGGAATAATCTGTAGAGGCAGATGAACTCTAAGGAATAAAGATCTTTGTTTTGTGGGGATTTCTTTAGTAATAAATAATTAAGTGAACTCTGTATTAGATATATGAACTGCGAGCTAAACTGTCTAAATATTATGTTTCCAAAATTTCCCAGAGACATTAGCTGTTCTTTACTTCCTCTTGTTATTGATCTGCTCAGTACTTTTGATAATGTCTCACCCAAAAAGATATGACTGTCCTTAATTGATCTCACAATTGTTGTTTGTGACATGATCAAAGCCTGTTGTCGTGGTAAGCTCTATGATGTCATCAAGCCACTATGATGTCAGTTGGAGTTGGCAAATGCTTTTTATACAAACTTCTTAGGCTATCATGACGTGTTATAAACCTTGGGAAAAATAACCGAAAATGATTAAAATGTTTTCTCTTGTGGGCTGTAATAGATGAAATAACAAAGTACATGTGGAAGTGCAGAGTTGCTTATGTGACCTGCCCATGGTCAGTCAGTGAATATTTGGCTCTAGTAGGGTTTGAACCTGTGATCTCCTGGTTGCAAGCTAGTGCTATCACTAGTAAGTCACACTGCCTCCTGTTGATTAAAAGGAACAATCAACACAAAGAGCCCCCACGCCCAAGCATGTGGGGCTGGTCCCAATATGCACTTTGTGCAAAAATATAATTTTATGATTGCTTTCACGTGCAGTGCACAAGAAATATGTTGAGACAGTAGAGCATTGCAGAGGCATGGCAGTGTTGTAGCCAGTACAGGGGACACTTTAATGGGTGCGTCCCTCAGCCACCAATCAACAGGGAAGCTACCAATGATGGCAGTTTCAGAGTGAGCGCAGCACTTGAAAAATCTGCCACTGTAATCAGGGACAGTTTCATCTTTGCAGAGGCAGCTCTCTTCTCCCTTCCTGGCAACCAAGCACATTCCACCATGTGCACATAGTGCACAGTAATGTACATGGCTGGAGTTACGATCAGCTCATTTGCTCAGTATGCCTTTCCCAGTGAAACATATTAATAAATAAATAAATGAGCCGTGATGCAGCTTTGCATAATTGGCATCTCCTGCTGCCCACCACGCACTCCACCCAAAGCCGACATTGGGGTGCCCAATCTCCATGTCAGCATATATCCCTCCATTAATGTGGCACACTGGGAGCCCACCTCAGTGTGACAAACAAATTATATTTCCAACACCGGGATGCCCACTCCTGCTGTCAGGTGACCCCCAACCCGAACATATCTTTTCCATACCTTGGGGTGCCTAATCCCTGGTCAGCATTCATTCCCCCACTACTCTGGCACACTGGGGCCCACCCCAGTGTGTAACATTTTTTTCATACTATTTCACCTGTAAAAGAAACCTGTCCCCTGAGGGACTTTTTTAAACCTAAAGAAAAAGAAAACATCCCTTGTCATCCTCACAATCCCTCATACCCCTCCCTCTGTGCACCCCACCTCCCCAGTACCCCCACCCCAGCGCGGTCTGGTGCTGTGATCTTCTGTGGACCATGAACATGTCTGCACTCTTCAATAGCTGACGTCAAACTGAAGAAAATCATGGTAAGCCTGATAATGGCAGTCAATGGGGGTTCAACTTGGGTTGATATCTCAGCCATTTTGGAAGTTTTGTTCCCAACTTTTCAACAATAGGTTCTTGGGACCCCAACTCATGAACACTGGCATTGTCAATTTGTTTCTCCTTTCTGAAATTTGATTTTGTGGTACCTCGTGGAATCACCTCTTGGGACCAATTAACAAAATGACTGTGCCACTTTTCATGAGGTGAGGTCCCACAAAGCCCACTTTGCAAGGTTGGTGAAAAACTCCAAAAATGGCTGCATCCATGACGAGCATTGCGCAGTTTGTATGCATGCTCGTAACTTTGCCAACTTTTGTATTTTCACCCAAATTTCCAACACTGCCATTTTCCACACCTCCTTATGAACAGTACAGCTCTCCTTTTGCATTCTGCCTGAAATGTGTTTTCACACCTGTGGCACAGAATGGCACAGCCACTGTGCAAAATCAATGTCTGGGAGACATTAATGAAATCACAGTCCCAGCGTTCATGAGGGAGGTCCCAAAAAGCTCATGTTCAAAATTTTGAGTGAAAATACCACAAATCCTCAGGGCATTAGGGTTTCAATCATAACGCCCCACCCTGTACAGATTGACAGGCATCGGGGTGTGGCTTGGGGTTGTCAGCTATATAATGCTCATGCCAGTCCACCCCCACCCCACCCTGCAGCCACTGACTGGCATCAAGGTATTCCTTAGGGGTCTTCAGCCCCAACGTTCACCCCATTCTCCTATACTGCACCCATCTCAGCTTATTTCTTTATGGAATGGGGTGAGCGGAAGGAAGTCCCTATGGCACACATTGACACTTGTCACTGTCTGCAGGATGGGGTGAGGTGTAATGGCATGAGCGTATGGCTGAAAACCCAAAGGCACACCCCAACGCCTGACAGTCTCTGCAGGGTGGTGTGGGGGTTAGCGTTACTTCAATACTTCACTGCCATTCCTATTATGCATCTTTCTAACTCCTACAGTACCAATGCCAATACCAGCAAGCAAACATTCGGCATTGACAAATGCTTGTTTCTAGTACACTTTAATCCCCCATTTAGTAGATGGTTTTGTTTTGTTCTATTCTTATGGAAAATCTGTGTTTTGGTAGAGAGGTAACAGGGCCTGCTGCAGGCAGTGCTGCCCTCTCCCCTGCACCTAGTTTAAATGTCCTGCGATGACATCAAACTTTTGTCCTAGTGCTCTTACACCTTCCTTAGTCAGTGCAGTCCATCATATCTAAAGAGACCCCTGTCCCAGAAGTCCCTCCAGTTCCCAATGAAATGGTGGTCCCTCTCCAGGCACCAGCCCTGAAGCCATGTGTTTAGCTCCTCTATCTCATTTGTGCGGTCTTTGAATGCCATCTCCTTTCTTCTATACTGGGGAGACCTCAGAGAAGGCAATGAAGGGTGAGTGGGGGCCAGTTTGTCACTTAAGTGTGTTAGGAGCATTTTTTCTTCCTCCACAGTTTGATCTGCCTGATCATTTGTTTCTAGATGGACCAAAACGCCTCGCACTCTCTTTCCTTGTAAGTATCCTATTTATACGGTTGGTGACTCTTAGCAGAAGCTACAGGTAGGCACCTGACCACCACCTTAGTACCAGTGTCCTGATTTGGTTGGGTTCACTCCTCCGATCATGGAATCTCCAATAATAGAGTACTTTCCTTTTACTCTTGCACTTAGTGCCCTGGATTTTCACCCTTGTCCTTTCTATTTAGGCAACGTAACGGCAACATTCACTTTAAGTTGGGGGCATGATCAGATAATAATATGGGCAATAGTTCACACTCTGCTACCAAGTGGCTGAGTTCTTAAGAAATATGACATAAATCAATACAGGTATACAGTATATTTGCTGAGGGACAGAACACTGAGTGTAGGTGTGATCTTGGGGTGTAACAAATGCCACATATTAATGCATCAGATGACTTTGAAGAAACTTTTCCTGCTTTCTGGGAGCCAGATTCCTAGGGGTCTTGAATTAGTGGTATCATGGCTGTCAAAAGTCATATTATTCCTCTCCCAATATCAAAATCTCTGTTTGTAGCTCAGTAATTTTATGTTACAGTGCTGTCATAATTGGGACATCTGTACCTGGGAGAGATACAAACTTTCCAAAGTAACTTTGGTTCCCAAATAAGAACCGGTAATAAGGGCCATTCTACCCTGAGGGTCAGTATAGAGAACATCCGCTTGAAAAGGGATAGTGTTAGATATTAAAATCACTGTGCTACTTCATTTTCCTTTCTGAAAGGTGCAGACTATCACTTGGGAATACCCACATTCCTCCAGTTTTAGATGTTTCTCCTTACTTAAATGGGTCTCTTAGATGAATACATAAGTAGGCTTTAGTTTCTGCATAGAAAATAAAACTTTGGATCTCTCAACTGCATCGTTAAGGCCATTATATGATGAGCAGCCATATTTACCAATCAAACAAGGAAAAAAACTTGAAAGGGCTTATTTACTATTATGGGGGTACCGGATTACTCAGAAATTAATAAATGAAAATAACCAGTACATCATTGCCAGTGATACAGAGGACAACCCTTCCTGAAGACCAAACGGTGGATCCATACCTCCACACAGAATCTGTACTGATAACAAATTGTTGAAATAGTCTATCAAGAGCCCAGTGTCTGTATGCAGTTACAACAAACAACCAATATAAAATATAGAACAAACATGTACAAGGGCTATGCTCAACAAGTAACATGGAACTAGGAACAGAGAACTGTACTGGCTTCCAGGGCAGGGGATTGAAGAAATGATCTTCTGTGGGACCAGGAAAGAGAGGTGAAGGCTCCTCCTTCCTCCCAGCTCAGATGGTGGGTGACTACTCTGAGAGGGTCAGGCCTCCAGCAATCCAGAATACTGTGGACTATTGCAGAACAGGTAGTCAGGATATGACTATCAGCCAAATCGTTATTATCAGCCAGGTATGTGCTAATCCAAAGATGTTGGAAATTAAGAAGGAAACTCTCCACCTACCTCAGCGGAATTAAAATTATTTGATATCTCAGAGAGCAATCAGAAGTGTATTAGTAGGAAAAGGAAACATAGTCTGGATATTGCTATAATTCACGAAATTGCCAGCAAACAAAATAAATGAGACCCATGAAATCTATTTAATAGCAGTAAATAAACTTCCACAGCCCACCCAAAATAAATACCCTGGTTCTCCAGGGCCAGTGGGAAAGGGAAACCAAACAGGGCTGAGCAAACAGGGATTGTGGTAAATCTTGCAGATCTCAACCCAAAAGTTATGGAAGCTGTCACTTAGAACTTGTAATCTGAGTTCCTCACAGGAGGCTATATGTGGTCTGGCCTATTTACAAACTTTGTAAAGGTGCCACTCTAAACCTGCATGTATAACAACAAACAACTCTATGGGTCCAGGGGGTACACTTGGGCCAGCAGCACCCCCAGGAGAAGGCCTCAGGGCTCCCTGACCACTGACGTAGCCTTCAGCCCCAGGAGAAGAGAGACTCAAGGTACACCCCAGAGAGCCCCCCTGCCCATACCAGCCAGGATGTCTCACTTCTGAAAGATCAAAGAAAAGTTTTGCAGTGATATTCAGAGCTCAGACTTGGCATTATGTAAATAAATATTGACAGCTTTCCAAGCAACAGTTCGGAAATTAATCTAAAAAAGTCTGATTATGTATCATAGTAGCAGACTGAATGGGAAGCCAAGGTCGGAAGCTACACAGTTGTGTGCAGCACTGTAGCAGGCTGCCTGGTACAGCGATAGCAAAGCAACAGTCAACTGTGGTGCTAAAGTTGGCAGATGGTCTGTGGAAGCTCAGGAGATGGGGCTGATCTTGAAGTTCTGCAAAATATTTCTAATGTCCTTCATGGTAGCAGGGGCAATTTTCTTGCCTGTGGCATGAACACATTGAAAATGGCCTGGCCATCTTTTCAGGTGCAAGGGCTGCTGCAGGTTTTGAGGTCTTTCCTTAGATTGCACTGACTATCCTTTGTCCTCCAACACCTTGGTCACCTCGGCGTGGTATAAAGCATTTTGCTGGAGTCTGAAAATACCAATTATTTTGCCAGATATGGCATTTGAAATTTCACCTCATGCACCTTTAAAGTTTTGAGTACATCTGCATAAGCCTATCATTTCCCCTAAATTTCTGATGGGTAATCCTGGTCAAAATAACATTTAGAGGCATTGTAGGCAACATCTCTCCTTCCCAAGCAATCTGGAGGATCTCTTCTTTATCTTTATAGCAAAAGAATTTCATAACGACTGACCTTGGCCTGGCATTTTGGATCAGATGGTTTCAGAGTGAGGCTCTTGCATCAACTCAATCTGAAATGCAGAGTGGCAGGAGGACCAGGACATCTCGAAGGAGATCCTCCAAGAATTCAGCCATACATGGGTCTCTGAATCCTCCAGGAGACCATGTAATCTTAAATTGTCCCTGTGAGATCATCCTCTAAATCTTGGCATTTATTACGTAGATCACTGTTTTGTTCCAGTAGGAACTAGAGTGTACTTTGCAGTTGAAGGATGCCATCCTCCACATGACTGAGCATCCTCAGTCTCCCCAGTCTTTTTTTTCCACTGCATGCAATTTGTTATTCAGATGTTTAAATTCAGCTTTATTTTAATTTTGAAAGCATTTAATCTCAGCTAGTAAAGTTTCAAAGTGGGAGTAGGTAAGTTTTCTGCCTCTGTTTCTTACCTAACTCTGAGCCCACTGTACTGGCTGGAGAGGCTGTGACTGTGAGTGTTGTTAGCTAGGCTGATACCCCTGCCACGTCATCACTGAGTGCTGGTTTGCCTTTGAGCGGATCCATCTATCTTCCCTTTCACCTCCTGAAGCCATTAGGTAGGATATTTTCTGAAAAATTATAGTTTGAAGGGAGATTTACTGCAAGGTCAACAGAGCTCTTGAGCTAGCAGCTCACTGGGTGGGTGATGTCACCAGAAATCAGTGACTCCATTTATAACTGCTGAGTGTTGTTGGCTCCAGGTTCACACCAGGTTTTGCCATCCTTCCTGATGTAAAAAGAAATACATGTAACCGCCCCCCACACACACATGGGAGGGACTTACCTGTTTTGACCCAGGAGCCATTTTGCTTCTGCTCCGCCACTGCTCCACCACCAAGTCCATGATCTGCTGCCTCCTTGAGTCTCTGTCTGGCCCTGCATGTCTTTTTAAAGTCTTAAGAAGCTGGAGGAGAAAAATGGGTCCATGAATCGTGGCAGCACTGGCCCATTTCTCACCACTGTGGCAGTTGAAATATTGCCTCCCCAGTGCTCCTGACCTCCTGTATAAGTTAAACAGGGGGTCAGACACCTGAGTGAGGCATGAAGGAGGCCAGAATGTGTCGTTTTGAAGCACCTACAGAGCGCTAAGAAATGGAGGAAATCTGAATATTAATGAAGGGCTCATGAATAATAATGAGCTGCCTGGGGGACAGTTCATATTCGGAGGCAGCGACAGGTAAAGTAAACTATTTCTAAGCCTAATTCAGCAGTCACTGGGTAGTGGGCAAAGGCTGCTATTGAACAATGGGGCAAGTAAAGGCAGAAACTGTGTAATTTATTTATTTTATTTATTTATTTAAAATTGATGACCGGTAAGGCACACTGAGTCTAGCCTCATTTCCAGGTGCAACCCTGGTACAGCATGTATCCATAAGTGACGAGCATTTAACAAAGTGTAATTACAAAAGAACAGTATGCACAAACATTTTCACACAGTACAAGATACGTTTTACATACACAGTAAAATAGACAAGTACAAGGTAAAATGTACAGGACTGATGAAGATAACTATTTGCAGGTAGTAGGGCTTAGGGGCGTACTTGGACTATTGGGGCATTTGGGGCAGAGGGTTGGGAGGAGCCTAAGGTTGTTTAATGGATGAAAGAGAGGAGGCCAGGTGCAGGTCAGAGGGAAGGTTGTTCCAGAGAAGGGAGAGATGGTACAAAAAGGCAGCTTGCGTTAACATTATCAGGGCGAGGAGGAATAGTACGTGAGTCCATGTAGCCATGAGGGCAATCTAGGGAGTTAGCTGGGGTAAAGCAGGAAGTGAGGTGGGAGGAAGGAATCAAACCAGTATTTTGCTATGAGGGAGGTGCTGTGGATGGTTCTTCTGTGGAGGCGGGGCCAGGTGAGTGGTGCATAGAGGTGCAGTGGTGAGTGACTGGGGGAGGCAGTGGCAAAGTGGCAGAAAGAGTTAAGAAGAATGTCTAGTTTGGAGACAGAAGAGGTTGGGGCCATTCCATAGACAATGTCGGCATAGTCCAACATTGGCAAGATTGTTTCGTACAAGCTTGCACCGGGTGGGAAAGGGTAGGCTGGCTTTGTAGCGATAGAGAATTGTGCAGTTTTGGGGGAGTTTGGTGCAGATAGCCTCAATGTGAATAGAGAAGCTGAGGTGGCTGTCCAACCAGACACCCAGGTACTGGAAAGCTAGGACCAATTCAAGGAGAGCCGTCCAGGGTGGTGATCGCTGGGGGCAGGGAGGAGGCAAGCTTCTGTCTGGATCCAAAAACCATGGTGACAGTTTTATTGGCACTTAGTTTTAGCTGTTTTCTAGAAACCAGGACTGAGCTTGGTTAAAGTCATCCTGGAGATTGAGAAAGACGATCGTAGGAGTGGGTGGAGCAAAGATAATAATGTCATCTGTGTAAAGATGCACATTGGAGGGGAGACCGGCAGAGGGAAGGTCATTTATGAAAAGAGAAGAGAATGGGGCTGAGGACAGAGCCTTGGGGACCCTGATAAGATATGGAGAGGAGAAGAGAGGTGTTGCCTATTTGAACTGACTGTTGTCTATTTTTAGAATGCCTGTGAACCAGTTGACAGCAGGTTGGGCAATGCCAAAGGAGCTTAGTTTACAGAGTAGCAGTGGGTGGGAGATGGAGTTGAAGGCTTTTGCCAAGTCGCTAGAGGTGCTGACAGTAGTTTGGCTATTATCCATGGCTGACAGGATGGAGTCAGTATGCGCAGCAAGGTGATGATGGTAAAGTGGTGTTTTCTGAATCCTGACTGCACAGGTGAGAGGGAGCTGTTGGAGGAGAGAAGTCTGACAGTTTGGACAGAATAGGGATTCCTGGACCTTAGCAAGAGAGGGAGGAGCGAGATGGGCCTGTAGTTTCCTGGTAAGGAGGGATCTCCACCTTTATGTAGAGGAGGATCTTGACCAGCTTCCAGGCTACTGGAACAGTGGCTGTTGTGAAAGAGAAGGAGATTTAGTATGTGTGTCAAGGGGCAACTGTGGCAGTGGCAGAGATATGGAGCAGTCTGGGGTGCAGACCATCAGGACTGGATTTGGACTGGTTTAAGGCAGTGATTGCACTGTATACTTACAATGGTGTGAAGAGAGGAAGAGGAAACCATGGGTGGGGAGGTTGGTTCAGTAGAGTCATGGTTGGGAGGGAGGAGTCGGACATGGGAGCAGTGGAGTCGGGCATGGCACAGGAGGCGAAGAATTTGTTGAAGAGCTCGGCTACAGACTCAGGCCTGAGACAGATCTGCCATTGATGTTAAGGACAGGACAAGTTTGCTTAGAAGGGGTCGAGAAGGAGTTGATCAACTTCCAGAAAGATGTGGGAGAGTTTTGGTTTTGGGTAAGTTGTACTTTAAAGTAAGAAGATTTAGATTGCTGGATGGCCTTGGTGTACTTGTTTCTAAGTTGTTTGTAGGATTGGAGATCACATGTAACATGGGAGGTTTTATATAGCCTCCATGCCTTGTCTCTGGAATGACACATGGCAATGAGATTGGGTGTGATCAAGAGGTGGTGGTAGCATTTACCCTAATTTTCCTGAGGTGTAATTTGGCTGCAGGAACGTTGTAAAGTTGGGACTGCTAAAAAATGAATGGAATAGTGTACTAAGCAGCCATCTTTGTCCTTTGACCCTTGGACAACCCGATCAATGCTTAGTTGCCCAAAGACTGGTGAACTGCTTTATGGGAGTGTGAACCTGATTCCAGGCACCAAAACCCATTTTCCAATCAATAATCAAACTGGGTTAATGACTATTAATATTTGTGATTGTCAGCTGGATCTCACCAATCAGAAGCTGGGATTTCATATGAATCTCCAAGAACTTTGGGCAGTCTGTTCTGGGCTCTGATCAAGTCCAGGGGCTCAGACTGTGTGGTAGAAAGGCAGGAGGCCTTTTCCAGGACTTTATTGGTCAATCAGTCAGTCATCTGGGAATAGGAAGAAGTGATTTATTCTGGCTGAAAGAACTGTCATGTTGCAACTAAAATGTCCAAGGCATTTGATGAAAGCTCCTGGTGGTCTGGAGATCCAGTATTTGCTGTGAGCCTGCATCAGAGTGGAAAAACCCTCAGCCTGTGAAAACGGTTAGTTGGAACTTTGTGTGTGTGTGTGTGTGTGTGTGTGTGTGTGTGTGTGTGTGTGTGTGTGTGTGTGTGTGTGTGCATGCGTGTGTGCATGCGTGTGTGCGTGTCACAGCTTAAAGCTGGCACTCGGTTTGAAACGGAGGAAAATTGTGGAGAAGGTTTGCAGGTATCTAGAGCTTGGGAACCTGTTGGTCTTGCTGAAATCCAGCTGTAGAAAGGTGGAGGTCCACTTCAGAGACTGTACATTACTAGTCAAAATCCACTTGCAAGATGGAAATCGGAGAACTTATTGTTGCACACGGAGCTGTTTGCTTCTGCTCAGGAAAAAGCGAAAACTGCAATCTTCACAGCTGCAACTTAGAGTCAGGTAGAAACTGCAATCCCTATTGAGTGAGGCAAACTTGGCTGCAGGGGCCATGGCGCACGTGACTGAGTGTTAGGGCACTCTGGAACCATTAGAAGCCAGACTTTGGGGTCACTCCTGGGACTGGGTTCCTTGTGGCCTAGTAGGCCTTGCGTTTGTGCTCTGTGATCTGGCCTGCTTGGCTGGCTGAAGTTGACAAGCTGCAAGAATCTTCAAGCAAGCCAGAACGTGACAAGCTGCAAGACTCTTCTAGCAAGTCCAAGGTTGACCAGCTGCCAGTCATTGCTTCATCTTCCAGACCAGTAGTCACTGCTCATTTGCTTGCTGACCCTCAGAGCAGTTGTTCCTGCTGGCTTGTTCAAACCCACTGGGCCAGTACCCAAATCTCAGTTCTGCAGAACCGAGACTAACCCAGCGTTGCCCTGCTAAAGGTGAGTAATTCAAAGCAGCTAGCATTTCTGGTAAAACCTACTCCAAGGGCCAGCTGGCCAACCCGTGGCATCTAGCAGGCCTGTGTTAAATCTGGACACCCAGTCAGGACAGACAGGAACAGGCTTACACTGGTACCAGTGAGGGATGGACACTGTTAATGTTTTGGCTTACAGGCCTTCTAACTCAACCAAAACCTTTTTATTCCTACAGCCATCCCTTGCCTCGGTCCTTCCTAGCCCCAAAAAAGCTGCATTTTGTTCTTTGCAATTCCTGTGTTGTGAGCATATTATTAACTGTAGCCATTAAGTATATGAATTTTGCAGTACTGGTCAACAACGTGGTATTCAGTGTGTGGGATGACTAGGAGGGAGGTGGGTAGGTACAGCACCAGGGGTTGTACTATTTGAACACCTGGCCCACTGTTATCTTACCCTAGGTGGAGGCACCATGCTATTTTACTTCTGTTATGGGATAGGAACCTCCCCCAATCACCATCGCAACAGAACCCAGGCCCCTTAAACTGTGCGGTGGTCAATAGGCAGGGTAGTAGCCACTGGCACACAGTGCCTGTGCTACATACAATTTACAGGAACTGTATTTCTTTTGCATTTCTACATCGCTGGAAATAAAGGGAAATCCTTGGTGATGTGAAAATGAAATGCCTGTGGTACCTTGAATATCTGTGACAGTATTCATGAATGTGCAAGTATAATGGCAGGTTTGATTACATTCTTTAGTACCTGGTCAGATAGAGGAGTGTGGAGTCTGCTCTTTACCAGGAGATTCTGAAGGCTCGTTGGTTTACAGTCTAAGGGAATAGGTGGCTCTGTAAAGGAAGCTTGGATGTTAGGGTCAGTGTGCAAAATGGGAAAGTTCTTTGTGATTGGCCTGTAGAGAGAAATGGGCACTGGAAGTTGTTGCTGCTGAATGGGAGTATCTCTTCAGGAAGGTGCTTTCTGTAGACATGACTGCTGTGCTTTTCATAACCCCTCTAAAACAAACTATTAATTTTGAGCCTACTCAGGAAAATTTATTTTCTTCTCTGCATAACCTACAGAGTCTGAAAACTGAAAATAACACCGTTATATAGTAATTTATAGTCAGAAGGATTCTAGATTCATCAAGTCCATCCTCCTGTCATAAGGTGGGATGAAATAAAAAAATGTAATAAGATGGGATGAAATAAATAGTTCATAGGAATTCCCTACCCATTCTACAATGCAGGGGACCTTTGATTTCCTGGTGAGTAGACTTTACCCAGGCTTACTCTGAAGGCCTGTACTGTCTTCATATTCACTATCTCTGCCAGGAGGCTGTTTCACAGGCTCACCGCCCTCTGGGAGAAAAGGGTCTCCTAATGTTACAGTGCCTCTGAATGTACAGCATCAGAACTTCAGGGCATGTCCCCTTTCCTGCTGCATGGCAACAGATCAAGCATATCCATATGTTCAATGTTGTCAGTACCTTAGAGTACACAGGAGACAGACATGTCCTCTCTCAGCCTCCTTTTTTCCAGGATGAATGTGTCAAGGGCACCTAAATAAGATAAAACATTTTTAACATGTTTGGCATGGAAAGAGTTGTGGATGTAAAACTTGTGTGACTCAGTGGGTTTGCAATAAACAGATGTTTTAAGACCAGTATCATGCACACATATGTGGTTATTGTGTGCCAGTGGATACCTTAGCAGTGTACTGAAGAGAAGGGTGGAATCTGATTAACTGTCCAAGAACATTTGGAGGGTTTCCCTGCAACAAGAGTTGCCCTACACACTCATCTGTGTAGCTTTTAGCAGTCAGGCACAGTCACTGGGAAGGATTGAAATGACCATTCCTCACGCAACCAGTGAACAGGCTGGTGCCCATGGCAACCCACTCGCTGAAAAAACTGTTATTGAAAGAAAAGAACTGAATTTCAGAACAAGTTCAACTAGTCAGATTAATAGTTGAGTGGGCAGCTGCTTGACATTCCTGCTTGTTCAGAAAATGCTAGAGAGCTCTCAGGCCATCACTGTGTGAGATCACTCTGTAGACTGATGTACTGTGTGTCTATGGTAAAAACACTGAATTGAAACCTGTGAAATAACGTGATAATACGTTTAGTATCTTTAATGTAGGAGTGAAGTTATTCAATGAGTGGTCTCACGATGCTACAGAAAAGCAGTGATGTGGGTTGTAAGTCAGGAGCAGGATGACACATTTGGGCAGCCAGGGATACTTACTTTATAGATTTTAGTGAGAAGATCAAAGCTGGATGCCTAAGAAAGAGGCACTATGAGTTTCTCAGCAGAGGCTGTGATTTCTTTGTTTCTTGTACAGTAGCTTAGATGATGGTGATGGTGGAGGTTGCTGACTACTAGCTGGCAGCTGGGTCCCATTGAAGAAAAAGCATAAGGTGGTGTCAGAGAGTTGCTGTGTCGCTTCTGTTGTACTGTATACAACTGCTTTTGCTGGACCACAGGTGCTCCCATTTCAGCTGGTTTGGTCACAGTTATTCCCATGTTGCTGAGATTTACATGGTGATAGCTCACCAGCTGTCAGATTGGGGTGATGGCATCTAAAATGAACTAGCATTTGTCAAAGCCGAATGTTTACTTGCATGCTGTTATACTGGGTCCTGCTTGTATTCATTTTACTATATATTTACCCAAGATAGACTAGATGAGATGTAATATGTCATATACAATGGAGTTCTGAGTTTACACATTTTTATACTCCATTTATCCCAGATAGTAGAGGTGAGGTGCAATATCTTGCTTTTAGTAGGGTCCCTCTTTTATAATGAATTTTTCCAGGCCAGATCATCTTAGATGCTATGTCTCCTTTTCAGTGGGGTTCTTCTGTAGGGTTCTGTTTTACACAGTTTTGCAATATATTTACCCATGATAACACAGCTGAGAAGCAATATTTCATGTTTAATGGGGTCCTGCTTTGACACATTATTGCTCTTATTTACCCAGGACAGCGCAGCTCAGATGCTGTCTTTGTTTTCCAGGAGATACTGCTTTTCCCAGTTTTACACTGTATTTACTAAACCTAGCAAAGCTGAGCTACAGTATCTCATTTTCAATGGGGCCTTGTTTTTACCCATTTTACAGTGTATTCATACAGAACAGTCCAGCTGAAAGGCAAGTTACATTTTCAGTGGGACCTAGCTTTTAGAGAATATTTTTCAAGGACAGAGCAGCATAGATGCACAGTTTTGTAGGGGTCCGCTGTGCTGAATGGCATCCTGCCTTTACTCATTTTCACTATATATTTAACAGACCAAATGAAATGCTATATCTAATTTTCAGTGGTGTCCTGCTTTTACACATTTTTAGACTGTATTTACCCAGGATAGGCCAGCTGAGAGGCAATATCTAATTTTCAGTGTGCTCCGAAATTTTGACCGAAATTTCCAAGTCTTTTATGACCTGATGTTATGATCAAGATAGGTAACATTTTTAAATCCCTTCTAAAGGTGATTTTGCAGTGCAACTGCAAAATGTGCTTCAGATGGAATTTTGAAAATGACACCTGTCATATTAATGAGCGGGTGTCACAAGGGATATGTTGAACATTAACTCAACAGTACTTGTCACTGCCTTCTTCTTTGCCTGCTTTTGAACTTTGTTTGTGCCATGAATAAACTAAAAAGTCTTTGAACAATATAAAGTTGTTGGTGCAATTCTTCCAGTACTGGTGGTGAGTGTGTTCCTCTCTCCTGTCTAGAAATTAATGAAACTTGTGAAGTGCACCACCTTCCTTGTGCTCACCTCACCTATGAACTGTGGAATCAACTTTTGGTCTGGATTTGAACAATTTCACCTATCTTGTTCATGAGGGGGTTCCAAAAGGCTATGTTGAAAATCTGATGTAAAATATTTAAAAAATTACCAAGCTATGAGTACAACGTTCAAAATGCATTGAAATACCACACTAGCCTTGCCAATTACAGACCCATTTCTATTCTCTCTCCTGACCAAGGCCCTCAAGAGGATAGTCTCTGATTAACTTGTCACATACCTCAAACAATAGTGTCCAGTGTGTGCAGCAGCATGGCTTCTGGAAGCTGCACAGCACCAACACAGTACTGTTGGAATACACAAACTTTGTTGATGAGGCCCTTTACTATGGTGACTTAGTAGTCTCTATATATATTGACCTTACTAAAGCCTCCGACCTAGTCAACCATAGGCTCTAACTTAGCAAGCTCCTTGGCCAGGGTTTGTCACAGAACACAGCTGACATGTTCTACAGTTTTCTCACCAATCACTCCCAGTGGGTGAAGACTTATATCTTTTTCTGACATTAGAGAAATATCTGTTTCTGCTCCCATGGCTCTATCTTGGCCCACTCCTATTTGGCCTCTTCATAAATCAACTGCCTGTTGCTTGTCATACATCCAACATTCTCCTCTATGCTGATTGTGCAGTCATTTATTCCAAAAATCTGACTTGACAGACTTACTGCTGCTCTCAAAGTAACTTTAGGTTACTTGAAAACTGGTTCTCCAACAACAAACTGGCACCAAATTACTAAAACTAAAGATCATGCTCTTCTCTAACTTCCCAAAAGAGAAAGTTCCACTATTTGTTATCAGAAATGGTCAAGCACATAACCCTTAACAGGTGGTCACCTTCAAAACCTTAGGGGTAACTTGGATGACACCTTGGGCAGGATTTTCAAAGCCTTAGATCGCCTGCAAGTCCCATTGCGCCAGCAATACGGTGCATGGGCTTGCAGTGATCTAACAGATTTTCTATCCCATGCAGTAATTGCTGCGACTTAGACCAACTTTTTCTGGTCCAACTTATAGCAATCCTGTGGGCCGTTTTTATGGAGCTTGCACTAGATATTTGGCACAAGCTGCCATAATTCATGGAAACTGTCACAACTGCACCCAAGATTGTAAAATCCAGGTGCATTGTGTAAACATTAGAACATGGCCAGAACCTAAATGCCACGAGCGCGGGGCTGAAACACAAGCCTTGTGCCACACTTTGAAAATCCTGCCCTTATCTTTGGCTCCCCATGCTGACAATCTGGTGGTCATAGTTAACAAAGACTGGATGCCTATATCAGAACAGGAACACTCTGACAGGGGTTGCTAGGCGGCTTTATTGTGGCCAGCTCTATTCTATCACTTATAGATTATGGGCTCTGTCTGAGGCAGCTGCCTGTGACACAGTGCTAAACAGAGTAAAGCTTATCTGTAATAAGGTGGCTGCTTTGACCTGGTCCAGATAACCATACTCAAAGTTGTACCCTTTCTGCACTCACTAACTGGCTACGTTACCCAGCAGAACAAAACTCCAGACCTGCTTGCTAGTTAAAAGGCACTGTTGGGCCAAATACCCTGCTTTAACAAATTGCTTCCACCATCTCCAACAAAAGACTACAGGAACATAGCCAGGAATGTCCCTAAGCCTCCTTTCAGGTGTACTTAGCTGAGCAAGCTGCCAGAGCCACTAACTGGTTAAACAAATTGCCTGATATATTGCTGAATCTCCCCAAGTGTAATCAGTTTAAGAGATCTTTGTGGTCTGCTTTTGTAGCCAAGTGCAACTGTAACTGTTAAACAGTTTTATCTGGTTTCTCTCTGTACATTACCTGTTACTTCTTATATAACAGTCTGTATTGATTTTTCAAAACTGTATGTAGTTATTCTGCCTTAAGTGCTTTAAGTCTGATTTGACTACATTTTCTCTGGAACTGCTTACTGTACTTGCAGTGTTTTTGTCACTCTGTATTTGCCTTTGATCAGGCATCTGCAGGCCAGCGGCCTGTGGCACAAGCTCCTCCAGCTGGCAGCCTACCTCTCCCACCACCAGAAACCCAGCACAGTAACACAGCAATGCCCTTGATTGGGCATCTGCAGGACCAGTGGCCGTGCACGGGCTCCTCCAGCTGGCAGCCCTACCTCCCGCCCACCAGAAACCCAGCACATTAACACAGGAATGCCCTTGATCGGGCATCTGCAGGACCAGCAGCCGTGGCATGGGTTCCTCCGGCTGGCTGCCTACTCTCCTGCCTGCCAGAAATCCAGCACAGCAATGCTGGTATGCCGCACCAGGATCGTGAGACCATGACTGCCATTGAACAGAGTAGTCTCAGACCTGCCTGTCATAGGCTGTTTTCCTCCTTTCCTCACCTCTTATTGGCATAAGCTGCAGCTCATTTCCATGCAAGCGTTTTCTGACTTGGCTGCCTGGGGATTTTTTGAAATTGCCTTTGTGCAGACTTCTTGCCCTGCACAATATCTGTACTGGTATTTTGGGGATTTTGAAATTACCTCCGCTCGTTGACTGTGCCAGTGAGTTAGGCTTTCCTAACACTGCCTAGCCAGCTAACAAAAGTTTATTATTAATTTCTTTTGCCTGTGTGCTGTATTCTCAACCTAGGTAGTAGAGCATTGTGTTTAGACTAGCCAGACTGCTCAGTTTGTTATTTATTCACTAGCTAGCCAGTCTAAATTGTGTTTTGCCTAATTTATCCCTCCACTCTTTGATCTCTCTACTCCACTATGCTGTTTACCCACATTTCTGCTGTTTCTCCTTCCATCTTTCCTCAAAACTCTCTTCCAAGAAAAAAACTATCTGCCTGCTTCCATTTTCTTCCCTTCAACTATCTGCCCCAGATGGTTTTGGCGCCAAAGGCTAGACAGACACCCCACACACACACTTTCACTCCTGTTTAACTCAGTCTCCCTACCTAACTACTTTCCTTTGTCTAAACTGGCCTCCCACCATTTAGTGTAGGCGCTGGTCCCATGGCGTCTAGATATATTATTTCTCCAATCCCTGTCTTTCTCCCTTTCAGGAACACCCTTGATCGGGTATCTGCAGAACCAGCAGGCACGGCAGAGCTCCTCTGGCTGCCCTGCTCTCTCCCGTCGACCAGAACCCAGCACAGCAACACAGGTATGGCCACACCAGGATCGCGGACCATGATTGCTGTTGGACAGAGCAGTCTCAGACCTGCCTGCCATAGGCTGTTTTCCTTCTCTCCTTGCCTGTTACTGGCACAAGCTGCAGTTCGCTTCCATATGGCATTTTCTGCCTTGGCTGCCTGGGGAATTTTGAGATTGCCTGTGCACAAACTTCTTGCCTGCACAATATCTGTACTGGTATTTTGTCCTGCCCACCTCCCCATCTTCTGCCTTTATTAAATACTCTCCCTCTCCAGCGGCACTACCCCCAACCAATCTACCTGCTCCCTCTCATTTTCAATATTGAAACTCCTTAAAGAAACAGTTATATTTAAAAGACCAAATATCTCTTAGAGCTAATCTCTTAAACCACCATTGAATCACTCTACCTGACCAAAATTAACACTGCATTTCTCTGCAGCTACTGTCTTGCTGGACCCTAAGGAAGAGATAAAAGTCTTATTATCTCCAATAAATATTAATCCAAATACAAAATGCACTCCTTTGTGCTCCCTATTACTTTAGGCACCATGACAGGCCTGCTACTAGTGACTGACCTCTGTGCCATCATCCTCGCTGCTGACCAAGCTTACTTACATTCCTTCACAGAATCACCTAACTCTATTACCCCCACATAGAGCTGCAACCTACCAGTTCTCCCCTATGGACTCTGCCATACTGGCTCTCCTGACCAACCATGACCAGCCCTCCCTCGCAATCCAGTTCCCTTCCCATTGGCACCTCCCTACCAACCACCTACTCTCACTTCTTCTTGCAGGTGACATGGAAGCTAATTCTTGACCCACAAATGTGCACATTGACCACTAATGTTATCTGGACAGGACACTGCAGCCTCAGGGTCACACACCTGAATGTATGCAGCCTTCCAGCTAAGTTCTCTGAACTTGAAGTCTGGGTGTCCCTCTACAAGCCACATGTCCCGGTCTGTCTGAAACATGGTTTAAGCCTTACCAAGTTGATGTCTCATACCACCTCCTGCCTACTCACTGCTACACCTTGACAGGCCTGGCAGAAAGAGGGGTGGCAGAGTTGCATTATACATTCAAGACCATATTAGTGCCACCATTATTGCTTGCTCCGCCCCTCCTCAGTCAGTGAATTGCTTGTTGCTGAAATTGTCCTGGATGCATCGAAAAACTTTACCTAGGTTACTGCTACAATCCTCCCTCAGGAGGTATGCAAGGACTATCTAATGTCCTGGATGGACTTGCAGCTGCCTCCTCCTCCAGGGATACCATCATACTTGGTGATTTCAACCTCCACTGGATGGAAACCCCAGTGCTGGATTATGCACACCTATTAAAGACACTCCACTTGGAACAAGTCAGCTCCTCCCCTACTAGATACAACCCCACTCACCCAACCACCCCACCCTTGACTGGATTGCCACTAACTGTACGACTCTAGTCCTCCAAGCAGGCGCCATGGCTGACTCTATCAGTGACCATGCCTCTCGTACATTGCTCTAACTACCAAATCAATATGTCCTCCCACTAATTGTTATCATTTAGAATTTCAAATGCCAGGATTATGACTCAGTGCTAAGGGATGCCTGGGCCATAAACTGGTCCACACTGTACCAACTCAAAGATGTCTCCATGGTGGTGACTCTTTTCATGGAAGCCCATAGCAACCTTCAGGAAAAATACTTCCCCATCACCACCAGGAGGCGTTAAGGTGGCATCACCCATTGGCTATCAAATGACCTTCTGGCCCAAATGAAAATAAGGGACAAAACCTGGCAAGCCTACAAGGTGTCTCCTCCCCCACCTATGGAATGCCTACAGGTGACTTGAACTCCTGCAAGCAGGCTGTGAAGTCACTAAAGCGTAAATACTATGCCAACCTTCAGAACAAATCTCTTGAAACCCTCACACTTTCTGGGCCTCAATTGGTGCCCTCCTCAACCCTAAATCCTATAAATAAATAATGGAACTTACCTCACCCTCTGGTCCTATAACCGACCCAGGCGAGATCGTTGGCACATTTAATAGAATGTTCACCGACATGTTCACCGACCTTACCGCCTATACTAGCAAACTCCCACAGCCTCCCTCTGCCTAAACAACCAACCACATTGCACTCAGACACCAAGTCCTGCCTTTTATTTCAGAGCAATTGGCCACAGTATCACTCTGAAGCTCCTTGGAATACTACCTGCCAGGGGCAGCCCAGGCAGTGACGATCTGTATCCATCCTTTCTGAAAATCCTCTCCCTTGTCATTGTAAAGCCACTGATCCACATAGTTAACCTTGCCCTCTCATCTTCTACTATGCCTGACTCATGGAAGCACGTGCACGTAGTGCCAATTTTCAAATCCATCAATCCCATTCCCAGAAAACTACCATCCCATCTCCTCCTCCCACATCTAAGTGAACTATTCGAAAAAAATCATCCACCACCAGTTATCCAAGCATCTAGATAATCACAACCTGTTAAGCCTCCTCCAACATGTTTCCACAAACACCATAGCACTTCTTCAGCCTTGGCCCTTTTCTCCAACCATGTCCTTAGAAACATGGACATGGGTAAGATCACAGGTGCAGTGTCTGTGGGCGTCTCAAGGCCTTTGACCTTGTTGATCACCACCTTCTCTTCTCCACTCTGCTAAACCTAGGCTGCTCCCAGACACCACTGCTTGGTTCCGCAGCAATCTCTCTAACAGATCCTAGTCTGTTCAGATAGGCACGCTACCCCTGTCACACTACCTGTCCATACTGGCATTCCCCAGGGCTCCATACTGGGGCCATTACTGTTATCACTGTTCATAAATGATCTCCCAGCTGAAAGTATAAACTGTCATGTGCTCATCTCACGCAGATGACCTCATTATCTACCATAGTGCTAAGTCCCTAGAATCTGTATCTCACACCCTCACGGCAAACTATGGAGCTGAACAGATTGGTTCCTCTCAAAAACTTCTTGTGAATGAGAAAAAACAAAGGTCATGCTCTTTGGCTCTAAGCTGTACCTTACAAGGCTGCCAAATCACAAACCTCCTTGCACATAGTCACCCCTGCAGGCCCTCCAGTCGACACTGCATCCTCTTTCAAATATATGGGCTAACTCTTGATCTCTCCCTTACCTTCAATGACCACATTGCCAACACTGTGAAGAAGGTCCACAGAAGCTAGGCAGCCTACCGTGTCAACCATCTCCCTAACACCAGGCGCTCACCTTGCCATTTCCCAGGAAACCTATCTACTTGACTATTGCTCTCCAGTGTACTCCACCATGTCTCCCTCACTTCCCTCTCAGCTAAATACCACATACAACTCTATCTGTTGATTTGCCCTTCAGGTCCCTTTCTCCACTCACCACTGCTCTCTATATCACTCCCTAGGCTGGCTCCCTCTGCAGTGCCATTTTGAATATGCCATGGGATGTCAAGTGGGCACCTCTCAGGGACTCCCAAAAGTCCTCTTCTCGTGTCTCACGGCATAGTGGTAAATTGGTGCCTCAGGGTCTCCTCTGTTCCCCACTGGTTGACCCCGTGTGTCTACTGTAATGAGGAACAAGGCTTTCTCTGTTTCTGCCCCTCCTTTGGAATAGACTACCACTAGATATCCGAAAGTTCCTCTGTCATCAGTACTTCAAATCGAACCTAAGGGCTTGACTTATGACTCAGGCCACCTGTAACTGCTCCCAGGAAACACCCTAGTCAGTAACCCACCTTTGGGGCCCAGTGTACCACTTGCACTACTTCCCAAGTACTGGCTACTAAATAAACAACAGACATGTTTCTACACTCAATTTGTGAAAATGTGCTAATGTTGATTGCTGTAGTGTAATACCTTTCTGCACTGTACTGTGAACCCTTGACTGCTTGATCAATTCTTGATTGCTGTAAGTGTATGTCCTGGGTCTCTCTGCAAGCATATATGCATCACCAATTGTTTATGAACTTGTTTCCTTTTAAGTCCTTTACCCTTACTTATGTTTGATATTATGTGTCACTCTCTTTTCTACCACTGTACTCACTGTATTATCTATGTCTACTGTATTATAACTTGTGTTTATTGTTTATGCCACTGTATGGCCCAGGTCACAACTCAAAATGGTTCTTTGGATCAGTTTGCTTACTCGGTTACCAAAACATAAATAAATAAATAGATAGCTAGATAGATAAATAATTAATTTACCATAAACCTTTGAAAATGAATACCTGTGCTCAAAGGTAATCTCAAAGTTTTCAATAAATAAATAAGTTGATGTGCTTACCTGATTTCATCAGTTTGCAGTCCAGCATTGAAGAGTAAAGATGTGTCTCTGGTTCAGAGAGGATTAAGGTGTTGGAGGAATGGGGTGGGGTTGTGGTGGTGGGTGTTGTGTGGGGGGTGGGGAGAGGGTAGCGGGTGGCAGCAGCAACAACAGACATCAAGGGACCATTTTCTGTTTACAGTTTTAAAAATTAAAAAAAGACATCTAGGGATGGTTTCCTTTATTTCAGGTAAAGACACTGGGGTAGGGTACCCCCATACAATTTATCTTTAAGGAGCATGGGAAGAAATGGGGGTAAGAGGGATACTTGACAGAAGTGGGATATTGAAACAGTGCACAGGAAACAATGGAGAGATGGGAGGGATACTTGACAGAGGGAGAGATAGTGATATGAGGCTTGGAAAGCCTCAGAGCAGAGGGAAGGATACTTGGCAAAGGGTGGGGTATTTAAATGGGGAACAGGGAGCAGTGGGAGGTGAGAGGATACTTGGCAGAGGGTAGATTGTTTTACCAAACTGGGAAGGAAGGAAGACAACAGCAGGTTGATCATGATGCCATTCAGCTGGCTGCTGGGTGGGATTACACAGTTGAAAGGACAGAGTCACTCTGGATTGGAGTGGCTCCTTCCTTTCAACTACAAGAAGATTTCCACCCAGCAAGCAGAAAACAGTGTCATGATCAGACTGGCTGACCACTGGACTGTCACTTTTGAGCCAACTGCAGATTGAGCTGCACTGGACTCAACAGTGACACCTCTGAAATGCCATTCTTTGTAACAAATTGTTTGCTGCACACACGTGAGCATGCAAAACATAAAAATGAATTTGGTGGCATCTTTCATATAGTGGTTAAAGTGATTTCCCATTTTCTGCAAGACAAAGCCAGTTAGCATCAGCAGGACTCAAATCTCATAATATTGAAAACAATTTTAATTTCTGGACAGTCCATTCATTATTGCAAAAGACATGTTGACAAAAATGGCTCTTTGCCCTTCAGACTTCATCATTTCCTATAGCTTTTCCTGTTCAAGTCAAAATCCTCTGCTTGTGGCATCAGAATCATTTCTACGGCAATGGACTGTAATGCCATAAGCAGAGAAGTATGACATTATTGTAGGAATAACCAAGGTGAACAGATAAAGCCTAAAAGAAAAGGATACTTTTAATGAAAATGTTTTCATAATACAACTGGAAGGTCCTGCAAATAAGTTTTGGGAAACATTTTGTGCAGCTGAGATCTGCTAATTTCAATTGCAATTATTTTGTGGAAAATTAGAAAATCTCATTACCGTAACTAGAAAAAGCAGCAAATCATTTATCTGAGTAATGGCGTCATCATATACTGCTGGAAAAGTTGGTTTTGGTGTCATCATATACTGCTGGAAGAGTTGTTTTAGTAGAAAATGACCTGCAAGATGACCTCTGCAGATCAATGTGGAGTTGGAATATGCCAAGATACCAGGGAGTGAGCACAAAAGAGAGTCCCTTGTTAATGAGAGATCTTTCATCTTGTCTTAAGGGAAGATCTGGTTGAATGCAAAATATTTTTGTTAGGTTCAGTCTGGTTAGAGGGCTCAAGGAGGTTGTGGACATAGAGACTGGAATATAGCAGGTGTAGTTTACAGGAGCTAAAAGAGAGCTGAGTGCTTGATAAAATGAAGTTTATAAGAGCTTGTGAGTTTCACCCATAGAGGCTAACTTTTTCGTGAATAGCAGAAGTGGTGTTAGCAATGTGTTTCTGGAAGAAAACACGCAATACATATCAGCAGAAAGAATGTACCTAGGAGCCAAAGAACAAGGATGGAATTCTGTACTAAAACCTTATGAATTAATTATCTGGTGGTGGCACTTTAAAAGAAAGTGCAATAAAAAAGTAAGCTTACAACAGTTAATGAAGAGGCTATGAGAATGACTGAGAAAACTGGGACAGATAGATAGATAGATAGATAGATAGATAGATAGATAGATAGATAGATAGATAGATAGATAGATAACATGATTGGATGGATGGGTGGACAGACAGACAGACAGACAGAGATAGTGGATTTATTTATACATGTATTTATGTATGGTAACACAGCCATCCCTAGTCCAAAAGTCAGACATTTGACATGTCTAGGATCAGTGCAAGGCTCTCTGGATCATGTAAATGGTCCACTTTTGTAATGGTCCACTTAGAGGTTTAAATTTTCTAGAAGGTTAAAAACCCTAAATATAGTACACCCAATAATTCCCCACCCAGAATTATCTCCTTCAGAATTGCACTGACCTACTCACTGCATCCTTCTTACATGACCTATCACACACCACCACCAATATCAATGCTGCACTCAAACAATTTATAATATCCTTCATATCTGTCCTTGACATGCACACCCTACTCCACAGTCACAGAATCAAATCTGAAAAATCATGTTGGCTCACTAGCAATATATTTGGACTGATGCCTAGAAGGACACATCCTAGACTAAGTTCAAGAAATCCAACCTTACCTCCAATTGGAACAAATACAGATTCCTGAGGAATGATTATAAGAAAGAAATCCTCAGAGCAAAGTCCCAATACCTTAATAGTCAACAAATAAATAACATGAACAACCCCAAAAGTTCTGGCAGTCGATAATCAGCCTTATTAAAAACCAGTCCCAACCCCTTCTCCCACTATTGACATCAATGGTGTTAGCTACAGTGACCCTTCTAATATTGCCACACTGTTTAACAACTTCTTCTGTGATCTGCATAAATACAGAACAAATACCCCCACCAGCACCACCATTCCAAAACAGGACCTCCTCTTCAGCCTATTCTTAAACTCACTACTGGACAGCTGCCCAGAACAAATAATTCTCTATGCTGACGATGCTTTGATCTTCACCTCGGACCCTGATCCAATCCAATTATAAAATAAACTTCAGCGGGCCTTCTCCTCCATTGAATCCTGGTTCCTAAATCATAAACTGCTTCTCAATCAGAAAAAAACAAGTCTATGGTCTTCTGCAGCCCCACAACAAAACAAACAACTCCACCTCTCCATTGCAAATGTACAAGGAGCCATCCTAGAGCAAACACAATCATTTAAGTACCTCGGCATCACCCTTGATCCCCCTCTCATATGTTGTCCATATCAGCAATGTTGCAAAGTCTGCCAATACAAGGTTAGGCATATTATTCCGGCACAGGAAACACCTAACCCCAGAAGCACTGGCAGTGGCCATCCAAAGCTCCATTGTCAGCATCATAGACTATGGTCTTATCATATATGAGTCTGAAACTACCTCTGCTTTCAAATGTATCGCTACCTCCCTGAATAAGGCCTGTCATCTCATCACTGGCTCACATCACCATACCCACACTTGTGACCTTTATTTCCAATATGGATGGCTTCAACTGGACAAATGCATAAAATACCAAACCTGCATCACGGCCAAGAAAATTATAATGGGACTTGCCCCACTTGGTGTCTGTGCCCTCCTTAAGCCTAGACATGGAACATCACTACAAGGAGATCCAATTCCACCTATTACATATCCCATGATGTCGCATGCCCCAAGGACAAAGATCATTTGCCTATTGGGCATCCAACTGGCTCAACTCTCTTGGCAGCGACATAGCAACTGCTCAACTGCCTAAAACTCTTCAAGTCCAAGCTCGCCTCTCACTGCTTGTATCCTGCGATGCCCATCTTAACATTTCCACCATTCCAGCTGCACATGCCCCAGTACCCAGCACTTACAATCAGTCTTTGCATCCCTAGCACCTTACCTGTCATATTCCCTCAACAAGACCCCTGGCTGCACTGTCTCCCGCCTCACCCACCTCCCCCGATGTCCACTTCTGCCCCCACTCCCAACCACCTCCTGTACTCCACTTACCCCTGCACCTCCTACCCACCTCGATCTCCTACCCTCACTTCCCCCACCCACCCACCCCTTCCCTTGTCTTGCTCATAGCTCAAGTCTTTGTACTGGTTATTACATGTCTGTAAGTCAATGACTATATGTTTGTAATTAAAATGATGACTGTTGCACACACTGACGTGGAACCTTTGTAAAGAGCCTAGGCTCAAAGGTATTGTAATCCTAGATTGAAATAAATAAATAAAACACACCTCCACTTCTATTTAAAAAGGTTACTTGGACTGGTTACTAGAGGTGCTAAATCGGATGTCAGCTAAAAGATCAGCTCCACAACCCAGAGGAAAATCTTCTTTAAAATCCTTTTCTACCAGCTGGTATTATATCTTCACTCTACTGTAACTTGTGGGGTAATACTCAAACTACACTAATTTAGCTTCATTGATACAAAAAGCCTTCATTTGCTGTGTGTAAATTGCTATTTTACTGAAGAGCCTCCTGGATGAGATAGGCCTGAAAATATGTCTGAAGGCCGCTTACATAAACCTGGGAGCAACTGTCAGTTGAGCGATATTGCCAACTTATGGCCCAGATGGCACAAGTCACTATGGCAACTAATTGAAACACCACGTGGTTCAAAATTTAGAAGCCAGGATGCTGTATACCGAACACTGGGTCTTGGTGATGGAAGGGCATGTTCAGGACTTAAGGGCAGAATTAAAAGATCAACAACGGACCATACCGATGCTGCGCGGTAAGATGGGTGACCTCGAGAATCGAGGTCGCCGTAATAATCTTCGCTTCCTGGGCTTCCTGAGCATGTAGAAGGCAAAGATATTGAGGGATTTCTACAATTAGCCATCGCTGAAATGCTGCAGTTTGGACCCATTGATACGCACCAGGTGGAATGCGGACACGTCGATAGCCCCATGTCTCAGAGCCCATGACAGACCACGATCATCATAGCCCAATTTATTCATTTTAGGGACAAAGAGAAGGTCCTAACTAGAGCTCATGAGTTACAGCATGTTGTGTGGAGATTGAATAGGATCCACATCTTTCAGGACTTCTCTAAGGATCTGTCGGACAAACGCCGAGCATACTCTGAGGCAAGGCATAAACTGCACAGTATTGGACTGTCCTTTTCCTTATGTTACCCAGCCACAATGCAGGTTATGCATAATGGGGTCCCAAACAGTTTTGAATCTCCTGATGCACTCATGGATTTTATGGCGCAACTGGCCACAAGAATTCACCACCATTACTCCGAAGCCCCTCTGCAAAACTGCTACCGCAGGTTGGATTGTCGCTCCTCTCAATCAGTGAGCAGGCCTGCAGTTTGGCAAGACCTCAGGGAGCAACACTGGGAACTCCCCAAAAACACACTTATAGAGGCAATCCTCAAAGAAACACAGCCACTGGGAGCATCCTTCAGAGAAAGGGCAAGACGACACAGAGGAGGCCACAAGCATGGACGCTGTTGCTCCAGATCCGTTACAGGCCTACCACACCACTAATAGATATGAAGCTTTATGCCCCAGCTCTCTGGATCAACACCCAGGCATTGTGGATTCGACTGTGGAAGGCAGGCCTTCTTCTATGTTGCAGCCCAGCTACCTGTCCCTGTCAGCAACTCCTCACCAGCCGCAGAACAGAGCTACAGATACCGGAAGGCAGAGTCCACCAAAGGCTACGAGGGAGGCCTCCTCTACCAGCAGAGATCTCATCTTCAGTGTAGACTGTCCTGAGTGCTCTACTTCTCCAGGGCAATTGATCAGAGAAACCCACCAGCATGATCAGATAAGTAGTCATCCTTCTATTTTCTTTCTCTTCCTGTTCTTTTAATCCCCGGGGAGTTGTAGGTTTGGGACGAGTTTGGGTTGTCTAAATTGATCATCAGTGGACAATCTCCTTGGCTGACCCATCTGCTACCCTTTCTGCATGTTACCCATGTAATGGATCTTTTGAGCCCTTTCACCTCAACCTTGACCCCGACTTGCACTGCCATGTGGCAGAGAAGATGCCTCACTCCTATTCCGGGAGGGATTCAATGAGGCCTACCAACAAGCTCAGTGAACATCCTGATCAAAGGTCCAGACACATCTGGATGGCAAGAAGGCCTTTTTCTACCATCTGATTAAACAGCAGAACTTTTGTGGGTTCTACCTGCTTACTTGTGTGTGTGTGTGTGGGGGGGTGAGGTCCGCTGGGAAGCTGTGTCATATAATATGAAACTATTTGTCAGCATGCATAAACTGTTGTGCTGAATGGGTAGCCAGGATGTGTTTTATGTGAGGCCCTAAGTGGTGAAATGGCACAGGTCTGTGCCCCTCTAGTATGTTTTCTTTTTTTTTTTTTTATAATTTTTCTATCAAGGGAGATCTCCCAACCCCTGCAATGGGTGGCTTACAGTACACTCTTCATAGGTGTGATGAGCCTGACCTCACCAGGATTTTTGTTGTGAGAGCATGTTGGCACCCATCAGCAATAATCCTAGGCTCACCGAAATAGTGGGCAGTCTTCCCCACTTTCTTTCTGCAAACTCCACCTCATTAGAATTGTTGTGTAGTCCCACTTTAACTACTCCACTTCTGAGCTACACCGCTGGAGCAGCTCTCTCAACCCTCTGGGGTTGCAATGAGCCACGTGGTCCAACCTTTCTATTGGGTTGCTCGATTCTCTCGGGGAACCTCCCCCTGTAGTCACCATAGTGCTAAGGAAGGATGGCTACCACTTGATAATGCCTTGGGAATGAGGCTGCCCTACAGCAGGGCTCTGCTGCTGAAGAGATGCCTCTATATCCCCAAATTGCATGGTACACTGTGCACAATGGATATAGTTTGTTAATCTGTTTATGTATGTTTGTTTCACAAGAGACACACACAGATGTTTCGTTATTTGTCAGTATAAGGTCATCTGGTAGGGCAGGGTATACAGGCTTTACCCACTCTCTCCATATCTGGTGGCGCTCTTTAGAAATTTGCCTCTTCTGGTTGGGCTGCCCTCGCCCCCTATCTGCTGGTTGTTCTTGATATATCTCTTAATTAAATATTTGCTCCCTATTACTAACAGGTGATATCACTTGTCTGACATGGAATGACAGGAGTTTAACACCCAAGCAAGAGGAAGCAAGTTTTAGGCCACCTCAAGAGACTGGGAGAGGGTCGCCTTCCTGCAGGAGACAAAACTTACGGGGGATCCTGAGAGACTGAAGAGGGAGTGGGTAGGTCAGGTCATTAATGCCTCGGCCTCCTCTAGAAAGAGAGGGTGGCAATTCTGCTTTACAAGCAACTACAATGAGAAATTGCAGAGACAAGTGAGAGACCCTGAGGGTAGATGGGTGGTGGTACTCATGGATACTGGGAGGGCCCTCTGATCCTGGGTAACATATAGCTCCAAATGAGGACTGCCCTCCTTCTTTCACAAGTTGGCCCAGGTGCTGGGATCCACAGCTCCGGGAGACACCCTCATTTTATTATGGGGCAATTTTAATCTTACTCTGGACCCTTTCCTGGATAGATCCTTCCAATACTGAGCCCCACTCCAGGACTGTGATGGCAGTTGTTCAATTACAACAAGATTTCGCCCTTACAGACATCTGGAGAATATTTCACCCTCAGCGGACTACACCTTTCATTCCCCAGTACATAGTTCTCTTAGTAGAACAGACTTCTGACTCACCTCTCCTACTATTACTAATAACACTGTTAATACCCTTATTCATCCTTTAGTTATCTCGGATCATGCCCATGTGCATCTTGCCTTCACATGGGGCCCCCTCTCCCTAAGTGTCTGGCATGGAGGCTGGACCCATTGCTACTCGTGACCCAGACTTTCCCCTTGGCTTCAAAAGGAAGCAACAGAATTTTTGGCATAACCTCATAGCAGATACCTCTGTGGGTACCACATGGAAGGCATTCAAAGCTACTCTAAGAGGGGCGATAATAGGGCATGTGAGCCAGCGCCAAGAGGAGGGAACAACATTTGAGGGGCTTGAACGACAACTCTGAGAAGCAGAGCTTGCTTTTAAGGCCCTTTGTGTCCCTTCCTTAGGTCAGAGGCAGGTCACAAGGTCACCTCTCTGAAGATGCAAGTGAATGAGCTGGTCTCTAGAAAGGCAGAATTTAGATCATTAGACTCAAGCATAAATATTAGGAAGGGAGAGAAAAGCGAGATAAGCTGCTGGCATACGTCTCAAAAAGCAGCAAGCCAAAAGGCATATAGCAGCTTTAGAGGATGCAGGGGTAGGATCCAGACCAGGCACAAGGTATTATTCAAATAATCATGGATTTTACTCCTCGTTATATAAATCCTCCAGAGCCCCTCACCCCAGAGGTCCACCCATTTCTGAAGTCTCTACATCTCCCCAAAATCTCGGAAGCCCAAGCTAATTCCCTAGATGCCCTGATCTCAACCCAGGAGGTGGCAGACACTATCCTCTCCCTTAAAAGGGAAAGGCCCCAGGAGGGACGGTTTCCTATTGAAGTGTGGCAGCTGTTGCATCCCATAATCTCTCCGGTATTGCAACAAGTATTTTACTGAGTCATTGCAAACATGGTATCTCCCTTCATCCTTTAGGGAGATGACTATTACTATCCTACCACAGAAAGGTAAAGATTCTCTTGAAGCATCCAGCTACTGCCCTATTTCATTATTGAATGCTGATAGCAAGGTGCTAGCTAAGATACTAGCTAATAGACTTAATCCTCTCCTTCCCAGTTTGATTCACCCATGCCAAGTAGGCTTTGTTAAGGGCTGCTTTAGCATGGACCATATTAGATCGTCTGTAAATTTAATCCATGAGGCCCAAACATTATCTTCCCTGCTGCTGCCATTGCAAAGATTTAGAAAAGGCCTTTGATTCCCTGAAGTGGACTATATCCAACAAGTACTTTGCACTATGGGCTTGGGGCGGGGTTTGGGCCTGGATTGGGCAATATATTCATCCCCAGCTGCACGGATACTTTCCAATGCGATGCTGTCTCCCCATTCATACTGGGTAGGGGTACCAGTCAGGGCTGCCCACTTTCCCACTACTTATTGTGTTGGCTGTAGAACCCCTGGCAGCCGCTATTGAGCAAAATCCTCTAATTTCTGGGGTCCAGGTGGGAACAAGGGCATACCCTACTCTTATGTCTGTGGATGACCTGTTGCTCCCTTATAGCCAATATTTTCACCTCCCTCCCTCCCTACTGTCCACCTTGTCAGATTTCTCTACATTTTCAGGGCTCAAGATTAACCAGGCCAAGACGGAGGTCCTACCTTTAAACTCTAAGTGTATCTCTCAAATGGTTACTCAGCATGGACTCGATGGGCCATGGAGGGATTACCTACTTGGGCATTACTCTCTCTCTAATCTGCATAAAATCTGGGACCTGAAAATGAAACCACTTTTTGCGTCCATTCGTACAGAACTGGACAGATGGAAATCTCTTCAACTGTTGCTTGTAGGTAAAATATCCACAATTAAAATGGTCACAACACCAAAAATTATGTATCTTCTCTCCCACATCCTTTTGAAAATACCTCATTATTGGTTTACTAAGTCAGACTCCTGCTGGGATCCTTTTTGTGGGAGGGTAAGAAACCTAGGTACAGTAGAAATAAGCTCAGAGCTCATTGGTCAGAAGGGGCTGGGGTCTTCCATGGTTAGAGGGTATAAATGGGCCTTTCAGCTGGCTCAGACGTTAAAATTGTTCCTTTTCCCTGAACACAATGTTCCCCAGTGGCTGGATATGGAGAGAGAGAGATATGGCGTACTCACTTGGTACTATTGTTATTTAACCATCCCCTAAGGGCACTCGCTCTCATCCTAATATAGGTCCTTCTCTGGAATATTAGGCCTAGGTTAATAAGAAGTTGGGCACCTCCCCATCTCCCTAAGACTTACCCACTATGGGGCAATAATGAGATTACCATCAATAAACAACCAATTGCATGGTCCTCATGAGAGCGTGGTATCTCATTGCTTCGAGATATGCTCGTTCCTGGTACAGATACCCTTAACTCCTTTGAGGGCCTTGCGAGCTCTTATGGGATCTTTCCCAAAAGAATTCTGGTGATTCCTTCAAATAAGAAGCACCATCCTTATGTACAGGCATAAGCAGCACCAAAGAGCAGCACATCTCCCAGGTAGAGTCATGGCTAGCCCTAGAAAGAAGCACAGTCAAGCCGGGTATATGTGGCCATTCGAGCACCATCCGTCCCAAGCAGAGGAATCCAAGCATAAATGGGAGAAAGCACTGCATGCCCCTATTACAAACCTGGAGTGGAAGTCTTGTCTAAAATTAGCTCACAGGGCATATCCTGACACTAGTAGTCAATTAATACAGAACAAGATAATTCCTCCTGGTACAGAACTCCAGTAGTCTCGCCAATGCAAAACTGGCTCAGTCTGACCTGTGTTGGACGTGTCAGGAACTCCCAGGTGACCTGCTCCATATACTTTGGTCCTACAGGCTGATCTAGCCCCTGTGGCAAGCTACCTGTGAGATGGGCTCCAAAATACTTAGGAAGCCTGTGCCTCAGTCCCCTGAGTTGCTGTTATTAGGACTCCAGCCCCCCAGCCCACACCTTCATCTGTCCGAGTTGAAACTACTACTGACACTCTGTATGCAGGTTAAAAGACTCCTACTGTGTAAATGGTGGTTCCAGATAATCCCCTCCTGGGAGAATACTTACCTCCATGGCTCAAGTTGCCAACTGGGCCAGAATATCACATACTGTGACCTATACCCTCTTTAAATATACTGCCCTCTGGACTCCCCTTTCTTCTGTTTTTGAAACCTAGGAGGAATTGGCTGAATAAGCACAACCATGCTACTATAACGGTCTCCTGTCATGGTGCATTTAGGGCAAGTGCTGGAGAGATTGTTACTGAGTTATAGGGGACCCTGTTCTACAGATGACATGGTATAATATCAGTAACGGATAGTATCTTCTCTGACAATGAAGACCTGTTTGCTTTGTGTGTGTGATCTCTTGTATTTTGTAGGCGTAAAGTAGAGGACAGAGGCCCTGGACCTCTCATAATTTCTGATGCTTTGTCAAATACTGCAGAAACTAGCAGGATGGGGCCAGGTAAGATATGTTTGTATGAGTTAGCCATAATGCAATGCACCAACTGCTAATACTTTCAAAGGTAATCTCCAGCTGGATAGGTGTTGTACATCCTGGCACAGAGTATTATCCTACTGCTTACCTGGCTAGTATATTCAGTTTGTTACTATTTGGCCAGCATGTTCCGTTCTCTGCTTCTACAGACATATGTAACAGTCTGTAAGACCTTTGCAATGTATCCGACTGTTTAATGTTTGTATTGTCTTAATAAGTCAAATCAATAAAACTTATTAACCAAAAAAAAAAAAAAAAAGGCTACTTGTCCACAAGCTACTTGCCACACTAAAGTGGACAAACCTGCCAGCCCTGCTGGTCTTTTACCAAATTACTTAAACTTGCTGCACCTCAGACTTCTCTCCCATTACTAAGCTCTTTAATCTGTCTTTCTCGACTTGTACCATGCCTGACCCACGGAAATCAGCCACAGTCATTCCCCCACATAAGAAGAGTAGTAAAACCTCTCTTAAGAACTATCGTCCAATCTCACTTCTTTCTGCTCGCTACGCTACAAGAAAAAATTATCCACAGACAACTAGTGGAGTACATGCAATAATACAACCTGATATGCCCAGAGCAGCATGATTTTCATAAAGGGCACAACACCGATACAGCCCTGATTGAATTCATCAGTGCCATTTTCCACACCATGGACAAGGGTCTTGCAACTGGATCCATGTTTGTGGACCTGACTAAGGCCTTTGACCTGGTTGACCATAAACTTCTCACTGACAGATTGTAGGACCTGGGCCTAGGACCACATGCTCTCAAATGGTTTACAGACTACTTGTCCCATAGAAAACAGGCTGTAAGAATAGGAAATGTCCTGTCCACTGTATTTATTTATTTTGTTTATTTAGTTTTTGTTGACCGGGTAAATGCACTAGACAAATTCTGCCTATTTTCAGGCATGACCGGCGGAGGGTGATACAGATGAATGCCAACTGACCTTGAACCAGATTAAGCTGTTGGTGGTATTTTTAGTGAATGGGGAAATTTGGCAAGGGCACCAGGGAATTTCTCCCACACTGCGTAAGGGACACTATGGCTAGTGCTGTAATGGCCAGTCTTCCCAAGACTATGTAGGAGACAGACGTCCAGGAGACTGAAGAGCTGGTCTCCTCCTCAGTCCCCTTTTCATCAGAGACTGCAATGGATGTAGAGCAAGGAGTGGAGGAAACCTTTGTAATGGCGGTGGAGGCAATCGAACAACAGCCTGCTATGAACCTAGTAGAAGGAATGGAAATAGGGCTTCAAAATGCAGCTATGGTGAGTATCCAATCGCAGGAGGACATCTGCAAGTTAATGGAGGAAGAGGTGCATCGGTTCCTTGAATGGAGGAATCGTTTGAAGAAAGTGCTACAGCTGCAGGAAGAACACATGGTGATGAATGAGAAGGACTGTCGGAGGAAGGAAACAGTATGGTGAAACCAGAAGAAGAGGTAGTGGAAGGCAACAAGGCCTTAGATGATGCAAATGTGGAACCAGTAGATTGAGAAAGCCCTCCGAGGATGTAGGTAACTAACGTTATGGTGGCAGATGAATCGGATGGGAAACAAGGTACAAATATTTCAGTACTGAAAAGCTTTGTTATGGATAAAAATTGTTGGAAGAAGCAGACGATCAGACAAGGGAAGTTGCTTTGCTGGGTGCAGGAATGAGAGAGAACCAAGCGTGTTACAAAGAAAACAGATTCAATTTAATATAGGGGTCTGCAGAGGGGACAGGAAGAAAGTTGTCTGCTAAGGAAAATATATGGAAAGGAAAAAAAGGCACCAAATGAGTAAAGAAAGTGGACAAATGACTTCTGACCCTTTGTTGTGTGGTCAGAGTGAGCAAGTTGTTGGGACCTCATCAGAACCAGCTGGGTGGGTCACAAAATCCCTGGAGGCAGCTGCTAGGGTCAAAAATTTAGAAGGCCCTGGATGGAATGCAAATCTCCTCAAATCCTTTGGTGGATAAGGTATTTCCACTGAGACAGGAGAGATAAATGCTAGTCTGAATATAAATATCTCTAAGTCCCTGGCTCCCAAATCACTCCTGGGCAGAAAAGTGCTATAGAAGGAATGGAAGTGAACTTAGAAACTAGTCCAAATATGGTCTTAAATAGGATAATAGAGCTTTAAGGGAGATCCTCAAGATAAGCTGTTAGAGGATATGACCCCTCCCTTCTGAAAGAGGGGAGGATAACTCCTCCTGAGCAAGGGAAAATCCTGTACCTGAAAATAGGGAAGAGATGGTGGCACAGGCTGAGGCAATTGAGACAAGACAACAACCCCCTTCAGTGTGGAACACAAATGTAAGGGAAAGATAATTCCCTGAAAATGTGAAAATGCCTCTGAACCAGCTACTAGACGGAACACAGTATGCCTCAAATATGGCAGTGATATGTCTGACATTCCTGATAGGCTCTTTGTTGGTAGAGCCTTATTAAAATCTTCTTTCTACCTCCTGAGAAACATCGCTAGGATCAAGCAGCTTGTTCCGTCGATCTGCCTACATTGATCCATGCCTTTGTGACCTACGCATCTAGATTACTGCAACTTGCTTTACTTTGAGCTTCCAGGGGGTTGATATCCGCGCATGCAGCTGGTGCAGAATTTTGCAGCCTTGTTGTTGATGGGGACTCCTAGATCTTCTCATATCACACTGGTGCTGCGGGAACTGCACTGACTGCTGGTTCAGTGGCGGATAACCTTCAAAGTCAGATTACTGACTTATAAAGCCCTACATGATGTAGACCCTGACTACCTGAAAGAGCTCCTGATCCCTTATCACCCTGTGAGATCCCTCCAATCAGCCGATGAGGGGTTGCTAGAATTCGAGGTGACTTTAAAATCTGCTGGGGCCTGGGCTTTTATGTTCATGGCCCGGCTCCTCTGGAATTCTCTACCCTGTCAGATTAGGGAGTGCATGATCGTGGGGAGTTTTAAACAGGCTCTAAAATCATTTATTTGGGTTAAAGCATATGGTAGTGATGATTTCTGAGCTGTACTGTACATTTAATGATGATGATTCTGTTTTAATTGTGTTGATTGTTTTACTGTACTGCACCTTGATACATGAAAGGCGATGATAAATAAAATATTATTATTAAAAACAGCATGAAGTAGTATGCATACGAGATATATACATGAATAGACATGCCAGGAGACTCCATATATGACATCAGTTTTAAGCACCCTGCTGGTCTTGAGAGATTCTGGAAGCAGTATCAGATGCTCAAAATACTTTACTGTGGAAGGCGTTCTGGGCTATCCTCTGACAAAACCTATGTTCAAAAAAATAACAGTATTCTTCAGGAATGAGGGAGTAAGTAACATATTGGTTAAAACAACACTGTGCAGTAAAATGGGTCTCCAGAACCCCTTTGGATGAGGAGCATTTGTGGACAGCAGGCTAGAAATATAAGGTCACCTTAAAACAGAAAAATGGAGTAACAAAGCATCTTCCAAACTGTTTCTTTTGGGGAGATAGAGGGCAGTCTTTTACCCAGGACAGCCACGTGCCTGCTATAAGTGTAGGGATGTAGGGCATCTCAGTAATGTTTGCAAAAAGCAAAAGTATGGGTTATGTGGAGAAGTGGGCCATATAAGTGCTCAATGCCCACAGCCGTTAAGATGTAATCTGTGTGAGGAGCATGGGCACAATTTTCAGAACTGTTCTTGGGCTTTGCACAACAGTCTGGATCAAGCTCTGCATGCTGAGCAAAATGTTTATGTAGCTACTGCACAAAAATAAAACGAGGCTGCATAAGCTGATGATGCAGATAAATCCAGCAGACCCCAAGCCAAAAGGTGCCTCGGTTCAGAAAAGAAAACCCTGAACAGGAGGTGGCAGAGGTACATCTTCCTAAATCCCTCCCCTCTGTGGAAATATGTGCCAGAGAACAGGCCTCTGAGCCTACAGGAAGTGAACAGGAGGTGGTTGAGTAACAGTCTTCTGTGGAGAAAGTGCAGGAACCTCCTCCACAAACAGAAGCGATCTTGAGGTCTTTAGTAAACAGAGTACCTATTTCAGGAAGACACTATGAACAACATGCCACCTTGAGAAAAAATAAATGGCCCCACTTTCAAGAAGGTATCGAGGTCAAAAGCCACAAAAAACTGTGGAACCTCAGACCTTGAACAAAAGAAACTGAAAATATACCATACGAAACCCGTATGATGTATTGCTGGAACTGGAGGAAGAAGATGTGGGGTTGAGTCTGATATATCATCAGTTACCTCCTCGCAACCTGAAAACATATTAGAACCAGTTCTGGGTGACAAACCTAAACCAAAAAGAAAGAAAAAAAGTGGTATGTATGACTTGTGAGATTTATGTGTATTTACAACTTTTTTCATGGATGGGAAATTACCTTAATCACTGCAAATGTGAATAGCATTAAAGCTCAGGAAAAAGAAGCATCACCTTTGCAAGTCTGGTGTCAGGAAAGGATCAGATATTTTTCTTGCAGGATACTAGGATCCATACCTTTCCAGAAATAGTGGCTGCACAAAGGATTGGAGGTGGAACCCCTCCTAGTGGTCAATAGGAGAAGAACAATGCATAGGTTTAGGGATCATGTTTGCAGGGATTAAGGTGACCGTATTGAAGGTATTAGATGTATGTCCAGGTAGAGACTTTTTGATGGATGTTATCCTACATGATCTTACCTATAGGCTAATAAATATCTATGAGCCTCAATCAAAGGCTGAAAGGTCTTCCTTATTTAAAGCAATTGCTCCTTCCTTCACACTTCCAAACTGATTTTATGGGGGACTTCAACTGTGGGCTTAGTCAAAGGGACTTGGGAGGAACACAGAAAAAGTATTTAGAGATACATATATCTCATGAAAGATCTTGGAACAAAATAGGTTAAGGATATTTATGACACACTGATGGTTTCCCTGAACATACTTTCTTTAAAGGAAGTTATACACCAGGATAGATTTTGGTTTATGTCAGAAAGAATTGCAAGAAATTCAGTCAGTTATACCACTAGAAACGTCAGACAACTTGGCACTACAGGCCACTATAGGTCAACAACATAACATTTCCATTGGACGAGGATACTGGAGAATGAACATTAAAATATTACAGGAAGAAATACACAAGAAAAGTATTCAAGAATTTTAGAAATCAGACAAGATATTAGCTTTATGTATGATAGTCCCATTGGTGGTGGGAAGACACAAAGAGATCTAAAAGACCTGTTAATCTTGATTACCTGTACAAGGCGAAAGGTAAATATATACAGTATTTAGGGTTGAGGGCTAAGTATTTGAAAATCATAACTCAGATGAGATTAACAGGAAGAAATATGATGGATTAGCTTAATGATATTAAAGAAAGATTTATCTGTATCAAAAGGAGAAAATAGTGGCTCAGCAGCAGAAATTCATGACTAAGGAACAAAAGAACAGGTGAACCCTTATAATTTAGCTCTATAGGGGACACAAAAGGTAGCTATTTCAGTTTTAAAGGATGAGACAGGGAAGGTAATATAGAATGGGGATACAACATATAATGCAAAAACATATCGTGAAACATTTCAAAAAGGGAGGAAGGTAATTCAGGACCCTTTTTCACCACTTGGGCATTCCATAGTTAACTTAGAAAGAGAAACCTGAGTTGGTAGCACCTATTACTTTGGAAGAAATTAAAGGAGCAATAGATAAATTAACTACCCGCACCACTCCAGGGAGGGATGGAACCTCCAATTATTTTTATAAGGAATATGTAGAGACTCTGGCCCCTTGGTTGCAAAAGGTCTTTGAAGCTATACAGAGAGAAGACATGCTAGTGCCAAGCATGAGAGATAGGGTGATGATTTTTCTTTATAAAAGGAGACCTCCAGAATATTAAGAATTGCAGACCACTGAGTTTATTGTCCTCAGATTATAAAATATTGACAAAAATGTTGACAGTAAGACTAACGAAAGTAGCAAAAGTTACTACTTCCAGCACAAAAAGTGCAATTCCAGAGCAGAATATTAATCAAAACATGCTATACCTTAGAGAGATAGTAGAACAAGGGCTAGAGATGAACTTAGAAGGATATATCCTCACAATGGTTCAAGAGACTGCATTTGAGCTATAAAACAAGAACATATATGGGTGATTTTAAAATATTATGGTATTCCTGATCAGATGATTACCGTGTTGCAAACACTGTATACAGAAGTACAGATAGCTCCACTTGTCGATGGGCACCTTGGCATCCCTATATATTTAAACAACATTTGTCAATGCCGAATGTTTGCTTGCTGGCATTGGCATTGGTAGGAGTTAGAGAGCTGCATAATAGGAATGGCAGTGAAGTATTGAACTAAAGCCAACCCCACCAGCACCCTGCAGAGAGTGACAGGCCTTTGGGTCATCAGGCATAACGGCCATGCCATTTCACCACACCCTACCCTGCAGACACCGACAAGTGTCACGGTGTGCCTTGGGGTCTTTGGCCCTATGATCACCCCATTCCATCAGGCAGTATGGTGAGATGGGTGCTGTATAGGAGAATGGGTGAACTTTGGGGCTGAAGAGTCCAAGGCACACCTTGATGCCTGTCACTGGCTGCAGGGTGTGGAATGGTATGAGCATCACAGGCGAGAATCCCAAGTCATACCGCTGATGCCTGTCAATCTGTACAGGGTGGGCGTTATGATCAGAAACCTTAATGCCTCAGGCGTTCGTTGGCATTTTCACTCCAAATTTTCAACATGGGTTTTTGTGACCCCCACCTTATGAACAGTGGCAATATCAGATTGTTAGCCAGCTGATTTTGCACAGCTGACTCACACCATTTGGCACCACAGGTGTGAAAAACACATTTCAAACAGCATGTGAAAATGACAGCTGTACTGCTCATGGAGAGGCAAAAATGGCAATGTTGAAAATCTGCAGTGAAAATATAAAAAAAAACAACTGGTGAAGTCACGGGCATGCGTGAAAATGCGCATAACGCACCCGTAATACAATTAGTTTGGGGATTTTTACAGCAGATTGTCAACACAGGGATTTGGAACCTCCACTCATGAACAGTGTCACTGTGATTTTCTTAATCTGTCCCAAACAATGATTTCCCACAGTGACCACGCATTTCTGCGCTGAAAGTGCAAATCACATTCGGTCATGGTGTGAAAATGACAGCTGTATCGGTTCATAAGGAAGTGTGTAAAATGCCAGGGCAAAAATCTGGACTGAAAATATTAGAAATCCATGAACTTACGAGGCTGCATGGAAATAGCGCAGTGGTCGCTCATAACACAGTCATTTTATGGACTTTTTCACCAAATTTTTAACATAGCCATTTTAACACCTCTGCTCATGAACAGTGTCACTGTGATTTTCTTAATCCATCCCGAACATTGATTTTGCACACCAACTGCACCATTGTCGCTACATGAGTGGAAACATGTTTTGGGCGAGATGGCAATTTTGAAAATCTGGAGTGAAAATATTGAAAATTCTCAAACTTAGAGGTGTTTGTAGGAACAGTGCGATGCATGCTCATGAAACAATCATTTTGGGAATTTTTTCACCAAATTTTTAACATAGTCATTTTAGCACCTCTGCTCATGAACTGTTTCACTGTGATTTTCTTAAATCTGTCCCAAAATTGATTTCACACCTGACTGCGCCATTGTGTGCTACATGCACAGAAACACATTTTGGGTGAGATGTGAAAAATGACAGCTGTACTGCTCATAAGGAGGTGTGGTAAAATGGCAATGTTGAAAATCTGGGTGAAAATATTGAAAATTTGTAACGCGTACGAGCAACGTGTAGGAACAGCTAACGCAGATGTTTCAGAAAACAGTCATTTTTGGAATTTACTAAATTTTCAACATAGGGTTTTTGGGGCCTACCTCATGAACTTTGACACTGTCATTTCATAAATCAGTCCTGAAAGGTGGTTTTGTGCAGTGACCACGAAATCACCTTTTGGACCCGATTAACAAAATGACAGTGAGGGGTCCCAAAATCCCATGTTGAAAATTTGATGAATAATTCCCCAAATGCCTGAGATATGCATCAAAGTTGAAAAAAACTATTTATTCCACTATACAGCTTACGGCATTTCCTCAGTTAACGGTCGGCTTTGAAGAGTGCGGACATGTTCCCAGTCCACGAAAATCATCGTACTGGACTCCAGAGGTAAGTATGGGGTGAGATGGGGTGTGGGGGTAGGGTGCACAGAGGTGGGCGCGGTGGGGGATGGGGTCAGGACAGTCAGCAAAGGGAGTTTTTTTCTTTTCAGGTGCTTTTCTTTTTAGGAGAGCACGCGGGACTTGTGCCATGCTGGGGTGGGCTCCCAATGTGTAGCTATAACGCTGTTTGAGGGCAGCAGAGCTGACAGGGATGGGCACCCCATCAGCCATACAGAATGTTGCCATGCTGGGGTGGGCTCCCAGTGTGGCACCTGGAACTCTGTTGGAGGTCAGCAGAGCCAATGGGGATTAGGCGCCTCCATCAGCCATATAGTGTGTGCATGGGGGACGCAGGAGCATGCAATATGCATATGTGTGTGTGTGTGTGTGTGTGTGTGTGAGAGCGCATGAGCATGCGATATCTTATCGCTGCTCACTGAAGCATAGCTCTCCCTTTCCAACTGTCTGAGGCATTGCATTTTCTACTGCTATCATAGACAGCTGCAGCATTCATTGGTGAACTGTGGCCATGCCTGCAAACACACTGACTAAATTGGAAGACAGGTGCCACACTTCGAAAACTCAGATGATGGCACCATGTTTCTTGCCGTCTTGTGCAAGCAAGCAGTAAAAGGAGTTGACAGGGATGTCCAATGAGTCCTTTGCTATATGTATTTGGATTGGATCCAGTGTTAAGAATAATAGAGGAAACAGAGGATATTAGACCGCACGAACAAGAAAGGGTACCATTTCAAAAATCACTGCATATGCAAATGATTGTATACTTACAATTGCAGATTTGGAATCAGGTAGGAATGTAGTACATCTAACAGAAAGTCTGACTAATAATACTGGAATAAAGATTAACAAAGAGAAGAGTAAGGTGTTAGAATTAGGTGCAGTCCCTATGGAGGTAAACTTTCCGATCCCCATGACAAAAGGAAATCTTTGCAGTTATCTAGGTGTTTCTTTATGTTGGCTGAAGAGAATTGTTATTTGTGCATTTATCTAGGTGTAGAAGAACCTGTAAAGTAGGAAGAGTGGCTTATCTAGAAGGAAGCCAGGTGTGTTGGATTTAAAACTGACCTAGATAGCTTCTAACGAGAACAGGCAGAGAACAGCAAGAGGAAGGAGCTGCTGTCTTAACTATACTTTCTACTAAGACCATATTGCCTCCTTCCTCCCTCCAACCCACCCTTAGCTAGTTCTACTTTTATGGGCACAGGACTTGACTGACAATAGGAAATTCCTGTTTGGGAGCAGGAAGGGAGTGATCACAGAGCCGCAAAAGACTCACCATCCTAGAAGGAAAAGAGTAGCTCTCGTCCACTCCTTGCTGCTGGAGGTTTGACTCTTGGCAAGTAAGGAGACTTCTGAGAAATATAGAAACTTCTTGTCTCAGAACAGGAAGATCAGAAGCTTAAAGGGCATGAGGCAGTAAGTAAGTAGGAGAAAAAGAAATAAATAAACAGAGGAAAGAGTAAGTATTCAAAACAACAGTTAGGGCCAGAAATAAGACATGATGGGAGTGGTGCAGTGCAGTGGCTGTGGAGCAGCAGTCTTCTGGGAGACATTCTGGAGGATGCGGTGTTGTCCCATCTGCAGGCACCTCTCTGGGCTGAGGGAAGAGGTTGCTCATCTCCAGGCTGAGTTGGCCAGGATTTGGGGACCTCCTCTCCCACCCAGGGACCACCAGAGCAACCCCATTGCCTCAGAGGTTGCCAAGAAAGAGGAGCGGTTGGACCACAGTGGGCTCAGGGAGGGTGAGGGTGGTGGAACAAGTGCATTCCTCAGTTGTACCTCTCTGCATTCATATGCCGTTCTGGCAAAGTGTGGTTCCTTTATGGAGGCACCCACAGTGGAAACCAAGGAGGATGCTGGGAACCTCCACAAGGAGACCCCACAGGAGGTGGCATGGGACCACACAGGGGAAGAAACTCCATTGTTATGAGGGTAGAACTGGGGAAGAAGGGAGAGGAGGCAGGTGCCTGCCTTGCCATGGCTTGGAAGGACAGGGAGCGAATCCTCAGGATCAAGGAGCAGATGCATGGGGAGGGAGCTGGATGTCATTGTCCACCCAGGGACAAATAATCTGGCTGGAAAGGGATCTGAGCAGTGCAGAAAGAGTTTGTGAAGTTGGGGAAGGTCCTTAGACAAGTAGCACACCGGTAACCTTCTCGGAGGTGCTGCCTGTCTACACAGAGTGAGGCTAGGGTGCTCCACTCCAAGAGTTCAATCAGTGGTTGAAAAAACTGGAGCAGAGCTCAGGGGTTTGGCTTCATTGGGGACTGAGGGTCCACCTGGAGTGATGCACGCCTATACTGGCATGATGGTCTGCATCTGTCCAGGAGGGAACCAGGTTCCTAGGTGATAGGTTTAAATGCTTCAGTGGCAAGCAATCAAACTAGCCAAGGAAAGGAGCAGAGAATTCCTAGCCCCCAAAAAAAATCAAGGTAGTTAGTGAGGTAAACACCAAGAAAGGGACGTTGATAGGAGAAGGGCAGGAGTAAATGGAGAAATGACAAAGGCAGTAAGAACAGGGATGGGGCAAAGAGGTAAGGCCATCAAGAAATGGAGGGTAATGAGTACCAATGCCCATAGTCTGGGCAACAAGCTCCCTGAACTGGTGGTCTTGGTGGAGGGGAGGGATGCCTGGATATCGTGGCAGTCACAGAAACATGGTACACAGAGAACCATGACTGGGATGTTAACATACCAGGGTACACAACCTACAGGAGGGACAGGAAGGGTAGAATGGGAGGAACAGCTCTCTATGTAAGAGAAGGGATAAAGCAATGGAACAAAAGAGTAAACAGGGAGGAGAGGAGGCACTATGGGTCACCTTAGAGACTGAAAATGGCACCACAGTCCACACAGGGGTTGTATACAGACCCCATCTCAGGGGAGGAATGGATAAGTATATAATAGAAGGCATCCTTAGGATGGCAGAGAAAAGGAGATACTGTTGATGGGGGACCTGAATTTGCCAGATGTTAGCTGAAGCACCTTTGCTGCAGCCACATCCAAGAGCAGGAGCCATTCTCAATGCCCTACAGGGCGCATGCCTCAGACAGCTAGTGTTGGAAACCACTCAGGAGGGAGCAATCTTACACCTTGTACTCTCAAATGAGGACAGTGAGAGGATCTCAGATCTAGAAGTGGGTAGCCATCGGGAACAAGTGACCACCAAACAGGTGGTTCATGATAAACTCAGCTGCAGAGTCAAGCCGTACAAAAGTGAGGGTACTGGACTTCAGGAAGGCTGACTTTGGCAAAATGGGAGCGTGCCTTAGAAAGCACTAGCAAACAGGCAAGAAGGAGTGGTGGAGCAACAATGGGAAACATTAAAACTGCCATCACAGAGGCAACAAGCCTTTTGTGAAGCAAATAAACAAATCAAAATGAAAAAAAAGCCACTATGGTTCTCAAAAGAGGTGGTGGGGAAGGTTAGGGAGAAGTAGCATTTAGGAAGTATTAGGAAACAAAGAAGGAGCAGGACATATCTACCAGTTAAGGCAGAAAGAAGCAGGAAAGGCAGTCAGAATAGCAAAGGCCAAATGAGGAAAATATAGCCAATTTGGTTAAGAAGGGGATAAAACATTTTATAGGTACATTAGGGAGTGTAGAAAGACAAAGGGAGGGATAGTGAGGCTGAATAGAATGGACGGTGAGTGGGCAGAGAGGACAGTGAAAAGCAGGAATACTGAACAAATACTTCTGCTCAGTATTAACAAAGAGGGAGGGAGGTACCTAATCCAGTTAACAGAAGCACTCTGGATAGGGGGTCGATCCCAGTCCTTTCACAGAAGAAAGGGTTCTGAAAGAACTCCTAACACTGAAGGTGGACAAAGCAATGGGGCCTGATGAGATTCACCCCAGAATTCTAAAAAATTAAGGTGAGAACTAGTGACACCATTGACTACCCTTTTAACAAATCATGGGAGTATGGTGTGGTACCTGAGGACTGGAGGAGGGTGGATGTGATTCCCCTTCAGAAAAGTGGGAGCAAGACAGAGACAGTAAACTACAGACAATCAGTTTGACCTCAGTGGTAAGGAAAATTATGGAATCACTTCTGAAGGAAAGAATTGTTGAGTACCTAGAGGAAGTTGGGGCATAGGACCCAAGGCAGCATGGATTCACAGCAGGAAGGTCATGTCAAACAAATCTAATTGATTTCCTTTGATTGGGTGACCAAATGTAGTAGACCAGGGAGGGCTGTGGACATGGCCTACCTAGACTTTAACAAGGCATTTGACACAGTCCCGCACAAAGATTAATAAACAAATTAGCCAGCCTTGGAGTGGGTCCCAGAGTGGTAGCCTGGGTAAACACTAGCTGGACAACAGGACACAGCAGGTAGTAGTAAATGGGTCCACAGTGAAGAAAGGAGGTTACTAGTGGGTACCTCAGGGTTCAGTACTGGGGCCGGTCCTTTTAAAGTCTTTGTAAGTGACATAGCAGAAGGACTGGAAGAGAAAGTATGTCTCTTTGCAGATGACACAAAGATCTGCAACAGGGTTGATATGCAAGGTGGGGTGGAAAGAATGAAAAGGGACTTGGCAAGGTTGGAGGAATTGTCAAATGTATGAGCTTAGATTCGACACAAAGAAGGTGCAAAGTAATGCACCTTGGAAACAAAAACCAGGGCAAGAGTACACAATGGGGAATGAGATACTGGCAACAACAAAAATGGAAGGGACCTGGGGGTAGTCGTATCAGATGACCTAAAAGGTGGACCAGCAATGTGAGAAGGCAGTAGGGAGGGCTGGGGGATACTAGGATGCATAGAGAGGCATCACCAGTAGAAAACAGGAAATTGTTGGCCCTCTGTACAGACAGTTGGTAAGACCTCATCTGAGTACTGTGTACAGTTCTGGAGACCCCATCTCTGCAAAGACATAGACAGGGTGGAGGCTGTCCAGAGGAGGGCAACCAAAATGGTGCAGGGTCTGCACCAAAAGACATATGAAGAAAGACTAAAGGAGCTTAAGATGTATAGCCTCGAGGAAAGAAGGGGGAGGACATGAGAGAAACTTTCAAATACCTCAAGGAATCAACAAAGTCCAAGAGGTCAGCATATTTCAGAAAAGAGATGTGCAAGAACAAGGGGTACAATTTTAAGATAGAGGATGGCACAGAGGTAATGTGAGGAAGTGTTTCTTCACAGAGGGTTGTAGATACATGGAACAGCCTTCTTGAGGAGGTCATAGAGTCAAAACAGTGGGGAATTCAAGTATGAATGGGACAGGCATAAGGCAATTCTAGTGGGGGTAGGAGGAAGTAGGCTGTTGGTTAACTAGGATCTGCAGCTTATCCATTGGGTAGGAAAATGGCAGACTAGGTGGGCCAAGCGGTCCTTATCTGCCATCAAATTCTTTGTTTCTATGTTTCTATGTAACTTGAGAACCCTGAAAATTTAGAGGCAAAAACAGTCAAGTTGTGCTTAAAGGTATAAAAACTAGGTCTACATGTACATACAATTGGTGCATTTCATGACATAAGTTGTTTCCACAGTTTTGTTTTTTTCCTTTAGTAGGTAGAGGCTTGCTGATGTGGAGGGAGTGCTGTGTTGGTTGTCCAGTACTGGATTTACTTAACAAATGTGTGCATGGTAAAGGGTGCTTTAGTGCCAAGTCAGCTGGGAGGATGGGAGTATTCTTTCCTTGCACATGAGGGTGGCATGGGTGTTAGTGGATGGGGAGGTTGCTTGTATGACTGCTTAGCATGGGGACTGAGCACCCTGTGTCAGGAAATAAAAATGGAGGGTGCAGGGCTCTCTGAGACACTTGTGGTCAGGTGCACTACGCATCACTATGCAGCTGCTTCATAAGTGGCTACAGGTCAACTCACAAAGCATGCTTCAGGTGTGGCACAGTGAATATGAAGATGCTATCAGATATCTTTTCAAAAAGTAAGAAATGAATTACAAAACTCTTTGTTAACACACCTATTAGGGTTGAAATGCAAAGAGTATAATATTAGACTTGAAAAATAGGGTCCAATGTTTTGAAACATTGTAAAATCTTGAGTGGGGTGTTCCTTGGGGTTTGAATGTTCATGTGATGCAGGGCTGGCAGATCCTAATATCAGCAATGTCTTGTCATGCAAAGTAAATTTCACAGCAGTGCTTGATAAGGAATGCCGATGGTAGAGCACCAACAACCATGTGTTACATGATCATTCAAACCCTGAGGATCACTGCACCACAGATTTATCAAGGTTCCAGAGACTTTGACCCCTAATGTTTTAAGTCCTTCCTTTGGTTGCTTCACATTTCAATTTTAATATACACATTAACATAGTTTTTGCAACATAGACAGGTAGATAGATACAGTGCTTAAAATGAGGTGGAACTCAGGAGAACTAGTTCCCCATGCCTTTTCATGGCATACATTGGGGGAACTCACAGGCACCACCCAGCCAGTTTTCAATAATGACTGCCATTTTAAAATTGCCTTTCCCTTTATTTTCCCTTTGAAGAGACATTGCTGGGCACTAGTACCCAGCAGAACAGTTAGAGGCACAGAGCAGAGGATTCTGACATTGGGATGTCGGATGTTATGACATCTCCAATGTCAGGAAGCAACATACCACCACCCACCTGCCCATCGATGCCACTGAGTCTGGTGACCAGGTAAGCATAGACGACTGTCACCTGACTCAGCAACAAATTGAGTGGTGGGCAGTGGGCACAAAGAGGCATCAAGACACAGCTGAACACATCAGCCGTGTATGTGAAGATCATCATTGCACATGCATGGTTGATGTATTCTTGCTTGCTCTGTGTAGACTTGTTGTTAGCATTGTGGGAGAGTGAACCATTTCAGTGAAGGGACAGACAGGGACTGCACATTCCTTACTCACCCTATCTGTTCAAACACCAAACTCAAACATTTAAGGAAAAACAAACAGCCTTTTCAAGGCTCTTAGCCTGAGGGAAAAACATCAGATAATGCAGGAGGGCTGCCTCGAGGGCTGCAGTGTCAGCTCTCAGTAAGTGGGGGAAGTAGGAGGATTGAAAGAGAGTGGCACATAGAAACATAGACTTTGGCGGCAGATAAGGACCACTTGGCCCACAGTCTGCCCATTTTCCTACCTACTGGATAAGCTGCAGATTCTAGTTAACCAACAGCCCTAGTTTCAGTGTTTTGAGGAAAAAAAATAAAAAGCCAAGAAATTAACACAAAAGAAAAACCAAAGAGGGCAGGAAGGGAACAGTTGTCTGAGCAAGTGGGAGAAGGAAGAAAGCCAGAGATAGGCTGGACTAGTCAAGTTCTGATCTTAGAAAACAGTCCTGCAGGGCTTTTGTGTGTCAGAAAGCCAATGAAATAAAGTTAAAAAAAATAAACAGAAAAGCCAAGCAGACCAGGCAGGGAACTGTCTGAGCAAGTGGGGAGAGGAGGGAAAGAGAGTCAGAGACATTAGCCAGGAGTAGACAGGTGCTGCTCTTTTGAAAACAGCCTTTCAGGTCTTTCATGGGGCATTGCTGTTTGTATACCTCAGCATTCTGTTGCCTTTTAGTAGGCAGTCATGAAGCTGCTTCACAGTCTGCTAAAAGCCACCAAAATGCACCATTTGGCATCAAACATATTTCTAGGGAGTGTGCCGCTGGACCCTCCTAGGAGGTTAGAATTTTGTGCCCTCAAATTTTCTGGTTGACGATGCCTCTATTGGCATCCCTCCACCTATAGAGTTCCCCGTTATGAATGTCTTCTTGAACCACTGGATGGAGTAGATATGATATGATATGATAAGATTGATATGATATATGATATACAATAGCCTGACTCAAAATATGCAATTTATTTTCATGAGTGAGGAGGCAGGACTAAAGCTTATTCATGGAGCATTCTCAGTGAGTTAAAGGAACACTGTCTGCCTTCTATTTACATTTGTGGCCATATCCAGAAAAGTGACTGCATCCCTACAGCAGTGTATAATTGTATCCAGAATGCATTGCAGAAATAGCTGCCTCAGCTCCATAGCCAATTTTAATCCATTTTACTGAAACTCTAACTCCATTGAGCCACTCGTATTTGTGGCCACCTGTTACCAAAGTGTGCTAAAAAACATGCTCACAGTTCTAAAATGTTGTCAATGCACCGATTAGCTCATCCATGGATGAGTTTGATCTATTTGACTGAGTTCAGCTAAACACTGCTTTTGATAGCAGAAAGCAAACTGAACTCAGCAAAGTATTTCATTTTTAAAATGAGCACCTTAACTGTAAATCCTGGTCTGAAGCTGAAGCCATGATACCAAATGTGTGAGGCTGCATGCATGCCTGGTGTCATGGCTTGACATTCGAACCAAGATTCCCACACGTTAGGAATGCTCATTTTAAAAATGAAATACTTTGCGGTTCAACTTGCTTTCGGGTTATCAAAGCAGTGTGTAGTTGACTCATCAAAACAGACTAAAAGCATCCATGGACATACCTAACAAGTGCTTTAGCAGCATTTTAGAATGGTTTGTGCACTTCAAGCACACTTTTGCATCGAGGCTACTATACATACAAGTGGGCGACAGGTGAAGTTTTCAGTAAATAATTAAAGTGGCTACGTTTGAGGCAGCCATTGCTCCAATATATTCTGGTTCCTTATACACTGCTGCAGGGGTGCAGCCACGTTTCTGAATATGACCACAAAAGTAAGTAGAAGGTGGACAGTGTCCATTAGAAAGTCTTGCTCACTTACAAGTGGTGATAACTTGAATATTTTGAGTTTGGTTATTGTATGTTCAATATATATAACATTTAGAATAGAGTATGGGTGACCATACACAATAAGGCTGCGTTTCCATCGGGGATGACATGACATCATTTTGCTTTTGAGGTCTCTGATGTCATCTCATCCCTGAGATGAAAAACGCATTTTTTGTTGTGTACAGACACCCATCTACTTTGTATATAGTATGTGGTTAGTCTCTATTGGAAAGAGGCATTGACTGATGTTAGTGGGCAAAAATGTAGAGAAAAAGTGAAATCTAAGTGAGATTTCCTTGTGAGTGCTACTTTCCACCTGCTGCACACCTGATCACTTTGTGAATTGCTTGCATAATTGATTACATTTCTTTTGAACTTGGGAGCTGGTCTACCAGATTTAGCTTGTTTAAGCAAAGTTACTTGCCTAGTCTGAGTGGCTTTAGTAAAATGTGAGTGAGTGGTGAGTGGTGAGTGAGTGGTGAGTGAGTGAATAAAATGAGGTGAGATGAAAGAGAGTTTGGTATGGTTATGGTGTAAGTGAATACGGCAGCCTTGGTTCAAGGCTAAAAGTTATTTGTAGTATCGCTGTGACATGAAACAATGTCACAACAATTTCTCAAAACCTTTGAACTGTACCACAACAAAAAATTATCTGTATGGAAATCTATTCACAATAGTAGCTAACCATGTATTATATCAGTTTACCAGTTATAATTTCTAAACATCTGTATTTGAGCATTAGAACTATTTCTCTTTAAGTTTGACAGCTGGCTTCAGGACAGGACAAGCTATTGTGATGTCAGCAGCATTTTGAATGCTGCTCACTGATTAGTTCTGAAAAAATCCTGCTGCACAGTGTTTGTTTGTGACACATGCAGCCTCTAAAATAAATATATACCATCTCTAAAATAAATAACTATGACATATGCAACATCTAAAAAAAAATTTATAGGTTGCATACATAATCAACTAAAATAATTTATTTATGCACTTTTTACTCTACTGGTACTGGATGGATAAATAAAGGATGTTTCATAGGACATCAAGGATACGTTGCTTTTATTCACCCTGAAATGTTGTCAATAATGTTGCCTAGCAACAAGTGGCACATCCACAAGTGAGGGCAGTCATTATTGGCACCATTTGCAAGGATTATTATTATTAGTAGTGGTAGTAGTAAATTCAGTTATTTGTACCCTAATTTGCAGACTCAGGGTGGCTCCCAAAACACATATAATTAGAGCAGCACATATTTCATAATCACAATAATAAATATAATAACCTAAAATATTACCTACAATAATAAGCATGGTCAGCTCAGCATTGGCAACAGGATGACTAATCCAGAAAGACCATTGAAAAAAGATGGTATGTAAGCCCCTTCTTTAAAACCTCAACTGAGGGGCCTCCTTTATGACCAAGAAATGGGTTTCACAATAAGGGCACTGCCACTGCAAATGCCTGGTCCCCAGATAGCATTGAAATGGGATCTGGGGACCATCAGGAAACCCATCTTGGAAGACTGGAGAGGGTAGCCAGGAGCAGTCAAACAGAAGCTCATTCAGGTAGCCCAGGTACAAACTGTGTAGGCCTTTGTAAGTCAACAAACCTATCTTGGAAGAGACATTCCACCTCACAAGTAGCCAGTTCAATGTCCACAGCACGGAAATACTGTATATATTTGGTACAGGAAAGTCTGTCAATCAACCTAGCTGAGGTGTACTGCAGCAACTACTTGGATGCTTATGGTGGAAAATGGGTGTGGTTCTTCAAGAACATCTTCAACCCCAAAAGAAGCTGTATAGACTATGTGAGAATATGGGGTGGGGGCCCTTTAAATTTCAAAAATGACAACTTCCAGTCACTTCAGTCTTGTTTTATTTCATCCCCTCGTTTCACCCACAGATTGGGCTTGTTCACGAGGGTACATAAATGTTCAGTTTCTTCTATTCGTATTGCAATCTAAAACAATATTAATATACATATGTTTAGTGCTAGTGATTAGAGCTCATAGAGGTAGTACTTTCATTTATAAAACTATTCCTCATACATGAGTTGCAATGTTAGCAGTTTCAAACAGTTTATATTTCTAAACTGATGCTTCACCATCACGATTCTTACAATACTTCAAAATATCTGAAAACAAAAGACACAAAGCAAAATACACCTTTAGAATAAACTCTGTGGCAATGATTATAGTTAACACAGTAAATTACTTGTGCTCATTTCTCACTGGAGAACTCTCCTACCTTGTCCTGAAATAACTGTATGCCATGTAAAGATTATCTGTAAAGTACATCAGAAAGTAGTTTATTTAGTCAATGCTACTATAATTTGCTTCTAAATGCAATAATGGTATCAAAGGTTTGCTGGTTAATTCTCAAAAGTCTCACTTTAGTTTACTATAACAGCCAGATGAACAAGGAAAATCTACTGCACCATACAAGATGGCTTCTATCTCTAAAAACTGCCTTTTCAGTACAGAGAGTGCTCCTGAACTCCTCTTGTGCCTGTTTTGCTGTAGTAATGCAAGAGGATGTCATAATGCAATGACATCATACTCGCACTATCACACATCGAACTGACTGATATGCAGTCAGATACTGTCTCCATATGGAAACAGAGTGTTTTAACAGCAAAGCGGGGACTATCTTTTGCCACATAATTACTAAAGGTGTTATAGAAATGATTTCTACTATAAAGTAATAAAGGCATTAAAATTATATACTCTATTAACAATAATGTTAAAACTAATAATAAACCAAAAACTGGTATCTTTCCATATTTTTAGGCCAAAACTTTTTCTGAATTCCTTTAACTTATGTGATACAAATATAAACAGGGAGTGGAGTCATTTGTGGATGTAAATTAGAACTCATGATTCCTTTAAAAAAACCTACAAAATTCCTAAGTACATCACCTTAAATGTATTATAATAAGGATCGCTGTACTGATTTACTATATATTCAGATCTGGAAGGTAGTTGAACCTAATCTCACAGGCAAAGTAGGCCAAATATTAATTTCTTTAATTCATTGTATAAATTCCAAAATAGAAATTAATTCCCTGGGTCATTGAAACAATATAAAAAGAGTTTTATATCCAAAAATGCTCTTAGTTAAATTTAGCATGGAGGTCAAAGGTCATGCTCACCAAAATATTTTATCAATTTAATTTATTATAGAAGGCAGTATAGTATGCATATATGTGCATATATATATATATATATATATATATATATATATAAAACAATTACCAGCTTATGCAGATAACCATACAAATTAGTCAAACTCATAAAAATCCAAAATTATTTCATACCATATAGGGAGTCAAAAGGTCAATTTAAAAAAAATTTATTATAGTAATTTATACCTATAACTACATATGTCACACTATTGTGAATAAAATTATAAAAGGGTCAACTCTACCAAGGAGAGTGGTCCATCTACCAAAATTTACAGTAACAATTATGGTCATGTTGATATAGAATAAACAGGCAATAGATAATTGTCCATGCAAATCTGCCAATTAGTTTCAATATTCATCCCAATAATTCCATCCAAAGTGTGCATATAGAAAATCCATCTCATTTCTACAGCTAATAATGCATCCCTCAGTTCCCTTCTCTTGGGGAACAGAAACTTATTCTATACCCCAAAATCTGAGTGATGCCCCTGAATATGCAGCTTCATTAAAATGTCTAGCTACTGGTGAATACTCAACTTGATTCCTGATATCTCCTTTATGTTCCTGTATTCTATGTCTTAGTTCACGACTCGTTTGGCCTATGTAGATCTTATCACAGGAGCACTGTATCAGGTACACCACAGCTTCTGTGTTGCAAGAGATGTGTTGTTTAATGTTAAATCTTTCCTGTGTATGAGGATGTGTATATACTGTATATATATATATATATATGTTTTTTAGATGTATGATTACAAACACTATCTCTATCACAAGGGACCATTCCAGGCAATAAAGGTCCCAAAACCAGCTCGTCTCAGATTTCTCAGATATTAAAAGTATCCCATATGCACAACTCACTCCAAGTTAAGCGTAACTGCAGTAAGAATGAAAACACAACAAGAAACATATCAGATGATACATACATTTGAGGCTGGGGCTGCAAACACGTGTTACAACAGGCTCGAAATAGAATTAATAATATTGATAGAAGATGCTATTACAACCCAAAACTGATAATGTGGATACACCTAGGATGATATTTGCCACTAAATCTAATCATAAAATGTCAGACATCAGAAGAATAGTGAATAAGCACTGGTATCTTGTTCAAACTGATAATGAACATATACCATCTTTAAAAACAGACCCATTATAGTTGCAAAAAAGGCAAAAGAATTTACAGAATACCTTGGTGCATTCTCAATTTAAAATATCTGAGAAATCTAAGTCGCAGCTGTTGTTGGGACCTTTAATACCTGGAATGGTCCCTTGTGGTAGATGTAGAGTTTGTAATCATATGTCTAAAAACAGATATATATACATCCCCATACACAGGAAAGATTGAACATTAAATAATACATCTCTTGTAACACAGAAGCTGTGGTGTACCTGATACAGTGTCCCTGTGATAAAATCTACATAGGACAAGGGAATGAAATAAAACAAGACTGAAGTGGCTGGAAGTCATCATTTTTGAAATTTAAAGGGCCCCCACCCCATATTCTTACATACTACTGCAACTGTAGCGGTGTGTCAAACCTCAGGTAGCCCACAGTACAGAGCATTGCAGAAGTCCAATCTTAATGTCATTAATGCATGCACTAGTGTACTTAGGTCCTCTGAATTTATATAAGGTTTAATCTGGGTGATATTTCTTAGGTGAAAAACTCCACAACAGACCACCACTGACATATGTTCCAGTGTCAAATTTCAATCCATGATGATGCCCAGATTCTTTGCCTATATTTGGCAATGAGAGGATTGACATCCAGTTGTAACCCTGATACCACCCTCTCTGTCCTGCCTATCTATGAGAACCTGTATTCACCACTAGCTCTAAAGTCTTGTCTGGATTCAGCCTTAGCCAAGTAGAGGCCATCCAGTCACTGATACCAACTAGGCATCTGCTCAACATTAATAAACTTATCCCTACGTGCCATGGTCTATGGGATGTTCTATGTATGCCATGGGACTTAGAAGAGCTTCAGCATCATTATGATGTCACCAAAGTAAGAGTAACTAAATATAATAACTGGTCAGCAATTTTTCCTATAGGCTGAACCAGTTGATGTTCCGATAACCGGCTGGTTGTTACAAAGGTTCTCGCGCTCCATCAAAGAGCTCCCCTAACTGGTTTCCGACTTGTTTGTGGGTGGGCTAAAGCGTTTCTAAAACATGGCGGCTCCGTATCTTAGCGAGGAGCCACCACAGTAAGATCCTCAGCTTCCCACAATCTTTTTAAAGTATGTGGTCGATCCTACCTTAAATATGACCATTACTGGTTTTAAAATAAAGTATCTGGTTGATCCTGCAATTTTCCAGCTTCACATGACACAAACCATCAGCGGAACAGATTTCTGACAGCCTAATAGAGGTAACCACGATCGTAATCGCAATCATGATTTCAGCTCGATTTCAGCAAAATAATTAAAATGAGAGCAGAGGAGCTAGAGGGTGCTTTGGAGCAAGAGGGAGAAGGACTGGAGACTGCTAAACAGCTCAGTAATTTAGACATGGAGCCTGCCTGCTGGTGAGCTGTAAGTTGCTGCTGTAAGAACTAGACTGCAGCTGCCACACAATTTATTCAAAAACAGAGTGTGTGTGTGTGTGTGTGTGTGTGTGTAGAAAGAGACCCTGTCTGTGAAGAGGGTGAGACAGAGACTGTCTGTGTGTGTGTGTCTGTGTGTGTGTGTGTGTCTGTGTAGTGAGGGGCTGGAAAAAATTGCTTGCCAGTATATTATACAAAATAAAAGATGGGGAAATGCACATGAGAATTTAATGCACACCCTCGGTGTGAGATACTTTGATAAACCCTAGGACTTAGCCCTCGGGTTTATGTAGCATCCACACCTTGGGTGTGCATTAAATTTCATATCACACCTTCCCCATCCGTTATTCTCTATATACTGGGGAATAGTATGTTATTTACCCAGGATGAATAACAGGGCTGAATAACCACTTTTATTCATCCCTATCATTCAACCCTCCTATGTTGGTAAGATAGATAGACAGACAGAGAGAAATAGATAGATGGATGGATAGATAGATAGATAGATAGATAGATAGATAGATAGATAGATAGATAGATATCTGTGGTGGGAGAGCAAATATGTAGGTGGATCTTAGAAAATAAGTGATGAGGCAAGTTAAGCACAGAAGCTGGAAAACAAAATCATGCGCCTAGAGGAAAAGGCATTGAGGGACTGTGTACCTTTTTCCTACTCTGCAGTTTCAACCTCCTCTCTGCCCAATTTAGCCTTTGGTGGCATAACATTGTGTAGCCTTTGGTGGGAAAATCAATTGTATTTAAAGGTATCTGACAGACTACCCTGAAGCACAACACATTTTCTTGTTGATTTCATCATGCTCTGCTATTTTAGCATCTTACGAACAGTGCTGTGCACCAAGATCGAGCACTGTGTGCAGTTGTTGCTGAGATATCTAGCAGGATATTTCAGGAACACAATGTAATCTAAAGGTAATAATTTCAGTTTATCATGCAGTAAACTGAAATTGATCCTAGCGGATAGTATTATATGTGTCTTACCAGTATTTCAGTGTTTATGGCAATGTCACTATACATTAGCACTGTACTCAGAGTGGCAAAACCACAAAGAGACAGACAATGAACAAGGCTGCAGAAATGTATAAAACAAAACTTAATGGCATATCAATTTATTAAAAATTTTAAAGTTACTTATAAACTTAGTATTTCACAGGATGATAGTTGATTCTGTCCTTATATAGACTTGTACAACTTATCACTGACCCTCCAGGTGCATTGCTGTAGTGGAGCCTTGGGAAACACTGAAATGCTGGTGAGACACTTATGTCACACACTGTAATGGGAGATTGTACAACGTGATGAAAACAGCAGGAAAATGGCTCTATGCATTTGAAGCATCACGGTCAGATGAATTTAAAATAATTACTTCTACTGCAACAGGATCCCTGGTGCGATGTCACCAAAGCTAAATTAGACAGAGAGGAGGTGGAAACTGCAGAATGAAGCAAACGTGTATGCATTCCCTAAAGAATTATGAGTGAAAGAGCTGATGAGTCACAAAGTAGGGCCTAATTAGTGGGCAAAGTTAGAAGGCTGAAAAAATGACAAGGATGGTGGAAGGAGTCTGGGAAAACCAGGAGAAAACAAATGTGAATATATACTCATAGCACAAGTGGCCTTATGAATATGCCCCAACATACCATGTTATAAATGAACTTACACCTTGAGCAGGGAAAATATATTTTTAACTCAGTATTGATCAGTTTTCAAATGAAAGGTAACCTTTTCACATTAGGGAGGCTTTGCAGTTATGGGAGACAGCTAAAATGAGAACCAGACTAAAGAAAGATGAAAGGCCTCACTGATTAGTGTTCAGCAAATGGTTTCATCATTGAAAAAAGTTTCCCAGAAAAAAAAAAGCTGATGCTTCCTGCCACTGTTCCCCACAAACAGCAGCTTGTACAGTGATGAATATTGGCATTCAGTATGACTGCCTAAACAGGAGGAGTGCTCGGGAGTCTATGAGTAACTGTAACGAGACTAAAGTACTGTTTACTTTCATATCTGCTTAGGAAAATGAATTATTTTCCTGAACTCTCTGAACTAATCTAACTGATGAAAACAGACCCTGAAAGGGGTGACATGTGCTCCATAATCATTGCACCACTCATAATAAGGCAAGGGCACAAAATGTCATAACCACACAGATAAATGCAGTGAAAATGTTATCCATGCAATTTACAGAAGCAAATCATATCACTTATGCAAAAAAGCAGAGGCTAGGAAGGGCTCCCAGATGAGTTTCTTGTCACTGCTAACACTTCCTCAGAGAATGTCCAGTGTGCCCTGTACTCATTTTTAGTTTATGCAATGGATGAATGTTTTACTTGGGCCTATGGTTCCTGACCCTTTCTATCCAGTCTCATACTTGCAGTAATAAAACATGTTTGTTCAGAACCAAGTGTTGGGTAGTAATGGTATATAATAGCATACAGTAGCTCTTCTCCAGATTGGTTTTGTCTTGGATAATGAGCTAGTCTCAAAATAACTGATTCTTTAGTATATTATTCAAGATGATTCCTACAAACTAATCTGCATAGTCTGTCATTTATTTAGTGTTTTGTTTTTAAATTTTTTTTTACTGTTGTAGTTTTCTTTACTGTGTTGTACACTAAAATCCAATATGGAGGACACAGGTTTCTATTCGAAGGATGGATTAATATTTTAATCATGCTTCCTTCTTGCACTGAGGTGTTTGAAGTTGTTTATGTAACTACTTTGATAGGGCTTAGAAATGTTACTACTGTGTTTTCCGTTGTTTACTGTCATATGCTACCTGACATTTTGTATGATGACCTACTGCACAACGGCACTGGATGTAGGGACAACAAATGGCATACAAAATAATGTTATAACAGTCAACAGATATGGATATTTCAATTACTTGTGAGAATCAGATATTAATTCTAATCCGTTTGGGTTAACATATCTACCTTCAAAGGTTGCCAATCCCTGCTTTAAACATTTAGGGCCCTATTATCAAAAAATTTTTTCTCATCAGTACAAAGCAGGAGACATTCCTTTGAGACTAGAGCCCTAAAATAAGGTTTTAGCATAGAGCACGCTGGACCACTATTCTGGGATAAAAAGTCTCAGAGACAGTTGCTAACAAATTTCTGTAGCATTGTGAGCATATATGTTTTAGTTTCAAGTTGAAATCCAAAGTTGATTACAATATAATGTAGGGATTCACCCAATTAAAGTATTACAATGTACATTTCTGAAAATGTAATGCATTATATATTGAAAACATTTTTTATATAAAAAACCCTAAATTTGCAATAAGATCACTGTTGATGCAGTATTCAGTCACACTTCAGGGTCCCATTCCTCCATAAATATTGGTTAATTTGGTTAATATGTAAATATCAGGGTGTATTTTTAATTATAATCTAAATGCCATTTATGGCCAGTATAATATGGCATGATTTCCATTAATGCAGGATTAAAGCCTTGACCTTGACTTAAGAGGAGAGTTGGACACATCCTAGTTGCAAATGAGGGCTGTATTTTCAGCCCTTCGAAACTGGTGCAGATGTGGAGAAAAACTGCCGCAAGTGGGGCTTCAGTTGCAGAGCAACAGTTTTCCACACACACAACGTATTTTCAAAGTGGGAGCCAGGTTATGACTAACCTTTCAATTCACAGCAGCTTGCTTCTATTTTTCAGCACAGCTGTATCGAAATATTACGCCTAGTGGGACCAGTCGTAACATTCCCGCAGCTACACTGGCTTAAAATATAAACTTCCGCAGGTGCAGACCTTTCATCCTGCAGCAGTGGCTGTGGCATGGGGCGTAGTCCTGAATGCTTCAAAAAGTAGCCCAAGGAGTTGTATGCTCATTAAAATAGCATCCTGACCTCTGATGCAAACTTGATATTTAGCAAACCAGACATAACTGAGCACATTAAACTGTGATGGTAAAAGAACAAATTTCCTAGTAAAACTTTTGAAATAAATACAGGTATGTACTCACCAAAAGAGGCTCTGCTGTCTCTCCATCAGTCCAACTAGAGCCTTCATTTCAGTTTCTAGGAGATACCTGCTTAAGGTTAAGCACACTGTAGTTGCCACTGTCCACTTCTCTTATTAGTAGTTATGCAGCGTTTGTTGTTCTTCTCTCATTATCAGTCATGCAGCATGTATTGGTCTTAAAGCTAAAACATTTAGGACTATTAAACCTATTAACATATGCTTATTTTTCAACTTCTTGTACCCATCCACTTAGCCAGTGTAGTTCTAAAGTATAAGGCATATATTTTTCCTGAATGTTAAAATGAAGGTTGAACCTTTTCTACTTGACTATGCAGTGATAACGTTTTTGTAGAGAGTAGGAAGTGGAGGCCCAGAATCACAGAGTTTATATCAGTGAAGAGTTAACCCATGGTTAGTTCAAACTGTAAGGAAAGTAGGACACCAGTCCCCCACTTACGATGATAATGGTTTATTTCTATAAATTTCAGGACTCTTGTAATATCAATGTTTCATGACCGTTATATCACTTTATGAAGGCTATGTTACTATAATAAAAAATATGCATTTGGTTTCATTACTTGCATGATGCTGGCAGTGTCAGTGGCTCAGTAGGTAACATATTTGCCTCTAGGGATGGAAAATCAGAAGGTTGTGAGCTCTAGCTCCAAAACTCGTACCTAGGGTAATACCCAGAACTATTACTGTAGTGCGGTATGAGAGGGGTGCTGCATGGGTGAGATGCCATCCTTCAGATGAGATGTTAAACTGAGGTCCCTTCTGTCTATCTCTGGTCACTGTCCAGGTGGATTTAAAAGATCCCAAGGCACTTATCGAAGAAGAGCAGGAAATTTCCCTGGTGTTATGGCCAACATTCTGCCATCAATAAAACAGATCCATGCAACCCACCCTACAACACATCTGGAAACAAGCTATAATAGCTTAGTGCACCCTTCCTGTTCAAAAATTCTAAATAAATAAAGATCTTTGGGGATATCTCTGTCATCAAGTCACACTTAAGGAACTCAGCCATCGGGCACTAGGATCCCATGGAAGCTTTTCTGCAGCAGTCTACTGGGGCCACCATGCCAATATCAGGCTTTGACATCACACACCCTATATAAGTGAGGGCAGCCACTCCCTCTTCAGTTCTTTTCCACCTATGAGCATTCATGCATGGACTCTGCATAAGCTTCCTTGCTCAGTTTGATCACCATTTTACTTACCTTTATCTTTTACTTACCAGTCAAATCACTTCTATATAATAGGATTACTTTCTCCTTTGTATGTCGAGAACTACTTGTTCATCAGCTATTTTCTGTCACTGTTGCTGCAGAAAGATCTCCTCCACAATGAACACCAACCCTGTGCCTGTTGTCTTGGGCCCAGCCACAACATCCTCATCTGTGAGTCTTGACAGAAGTTCAACCTCACCTCCCAGCACCGACACAATAAAGCTCTGCATAAGTTCCTCATGGTGCAACAGGCAGCAAGTGGAGAGCAGAAGTTTCTGTAGCCCACCCCATCCAGTTGCTGGCATCCTCCTCAGGCTCTCAGGCCACCAAGGCACCAAGGCCCAGGATGGATCTTCAGGGAAATACTCTCAATTGGACAAGGACCAGCCAAAGACCACTCCCTTGATCAGCAATACCAGTTCCCAGGATTCCTCATCTTTCTCTTCTTGGATCACCCCATTGACAGCTTTGGCATTGGCACCTCACTCCGTGCAGGCCTCTGCTTCTTCCAGGCCTCCATGGTGGAGTCCTCTCCCAGCCATCATAGGGATTTAGAAGGGTCATTTGTCTCTAGGTCATTGGCCCCTGCCCGCTGTTGAGGCCCCATGAGTCTCAAGGTCCATCAAGCGCAGGGCCTTCCCACTACCACTTCAGTTAGCAGGTCATCGTCGAACCAGGGCCTCATGTCCCTCCGTTGACACGGTGTGATGATGATTCCCTTTCCTCCCATTGACCTCAGTACTATTCTTACCTCTATCACTAAGTCTCTCTTCCAGTAGCTAATTCTATGGCCCAGGCCGTCGTCACCCATGCCATTGTCGGCTGTTTTGGCATCGACACCTGTTTGGCCCATCGCCCTGCACTCTCAAGATAGACATCAGTGCACCATTCATTAGTTCCTGCATCACAGCAGACTGATGTGGGGAGTAGTACCATCATGATCTTATCCTCCCTGAGGAAGAGGAGGATGAGGATGTAGTTGATGTGGAAACCACTGACAACCCACTTTCTCCTCAGGAGTGGGTAGTATGTCAAAGCACTCCTAGGTCCTCTCCAGAGGACCCATCCTGTTTTAACATCATGAAGCAGCCCTCCTCCACCATGGGTTTCCAAACAGAAGAGGAGGATGAAACCAGAAGGAATTTTATGGACTTCCTGGAGATCCCTGAGTCTCCACCAAATGTTATTCCTCCACTGATGCCAGCCTTGAATGATGCAACCACTGCAGTTTGGCACCAACCCAATGTGATGCCAGCCATGCCCAGGAAGGCCAACAAGCTCTATCAGGCACCTCAGGGACCTCATATGCAGCCCAACCTGAGACTGACTCTGTGGTCATCAAAGCTGCTAATGACAGAACTAAAGCCCCTAAGCACCTTAGCTCCCTATCCCTGGCTGCGAGTCCAGAAAGTTGGACCTCAGGGGCAAGAGGACTTTGTCTCGGCCACCGTTGACCTTAGGATTGCCAATTGTTTATCTCACTTTATTAAATACTAAAATACCCTTTGGAGGAAGGGCAAAGCAGCTGTTCAGGCCCTCCTGAGGGTTCTCACAAACAGGAGCTTCTCAAGTTGCTTCCAGGCCTCAGAGGATATTAGTAAGCATCTCTTCAGATCCACCTATGATATGGCTGTCACTACAGCCAGGGCAGTTTCCTCATGCATTTGCCTCAGATGGCACTCCTGGCTGCCAGTCCCTGGCTTTCAGAATGATGTCCAGCAAAGGTGTTGAATGCCCTTTTGTGGGTTACAAGCTCTTTGGTCCAGATGTGCAGCATATCATCAATGAACTGCAGGCTTCAGGCAGAGCCATCTAGTCTGTCTACTTCTTCTATCATACTCAGCCAAGGGGTAGGCTGAGAAACTCCTCTCAGAAAGTCTCTCACAAGTTGAGTCCAGGAGCCAAGCTTCAGGGCAAACACAGAGCCAGTTCAGCCTTGCCAAGCAATCCAGAGGAAGGGGTGCAGCCCTGGATGCCAGTTCAGCCTCTGCCTGATTCCTTGACAAACTCCCCTCATCCTTCCCCAAGCCAGGAGGTGGTGGCTGGAGACTGGTTCTCCTCCATTTGTCCCAATGGAGGTCCATCAAAACAGATGCTTGGATCCTGCAAATAATAAAACAGGGCCATGCTCCAAAGCTTCTAGAGCAGCCTCCAGATGTTCATCCAGTTCCCCAGTCCCCTGTTTTACCTTCCAGATCACACAGAGCTGCTCAGGAGGAGGTCCTTACCTTGCTGCATAAATAGGCCATAGAACCAGTGCTCAAGTGGCAAAAGAACAAGGGGTTCTACTCAGGTTCTTCCCAGTTCCCAAATAAACAGGAACTTGAGGCTTATCCTAGATCTCAAGGAGCTGAACCTTTTTATCCAGTACAAAAAGTTCTGGATGGTCACTTTGCACAGCCTTCTCCCACTTCTCAAGCAGGGCAACTGGCTATGCTCCCTCAATATGCAAGATGCCTACCTGCATATCATGGTTTGCCTCCCTCTCAGGCGGTACCTGCAGTTCCTGTTAAAGTGGGGAGCATTACCAGTTCAGGGTATTGCCTTTGGCTTATCCTCTATGTCATGGGTATTTACTAAGTGCTTGGCAGCTGTAGCAGGAGCCTTTGGTGCAAAGGCATCTATGTGTTCCCATATCTGGATGACTGGTTACTGAAAGCCTAATCCAGAGCTCCTATTGTTAACTCTAGAATGCACCCTGCAGTTATTTCAGTCCTTGGGCATCACAGTCAATTGGCCCAAGTCCGTGCTGACCCCTTCTCAGAGATATTAATAAATAGGGGCAGTCTCGGACTCTACTCAGAAGCAAGGCCTTCCTGCCTCAAGACAGGGCAGACCACCTTCCTGCCCAAACCCAGGAGGTGGCGCAGAGCTGGCACGTCCCAGTCAGAACATTTCTCAGGCTACCAAGCCTCATGGCTGCAGCCATTGTTACAGTCCCTCTGGCCAGCTTGCACATGAGGATTCTGCAGTGGACCCTCAGGGTTCAGTGGGATCAACACTCAGATGATCTAGATCAGCTGGTCCTTGTCTCCTTGCCAGTATGCAAAGTGCTTCCTGGTGGATGGACCGAGCAATCTCTTAAAGGAGTCCCTTTCTTATCCCCACTTGTCACCAAATCCTCACCATGGATGCTTCAGGTCACAGGTTGGGGAACCAATCTAGGCCCTTATCAGACCCAGAGCCTCTGGTCCCACTGGGAGACTCACCTCTGCATAAACATTTTAAAAATGAGGGCAGTTCTGTATGCCTTCCAGGCCTTCCAGGACCATCTCTCTCAGGTCCTGTGTTGGTGCAGTCAGATAATCTCAGTATGATCTATTACATCAACAAGCAAGGGGGACCCATTCCTACCCCTGTGCTGGGAAACAATGAGGGTCTGGTACTGGGCTCTAGATCATGATCTAAAACTGTCAGCTGTCCATGTGCCATGTGCCCAAAATGCCTTGGCAGACAGCCTCAGCAGCTCACAGTGCAAAGTGCACAAGTGGAGCTGCTCACCTCAATCACAGAAGACCTGTCTGACAAGTGGGGTCATCCAGAGTTAGACATTTTGCATTCTCACTCAGCACAAAACTACCATGTTTCTACTCATTAGATGCAGGACCTGGATTTTTCCTGGCAAGACTCATTGTCCCTCTCCTGGAAAGGGAGGTTTCTTTACATTCCTTCCTTCCCTCTGATTCAGAGGGTTCTCATCAAGCTACGGATGGAGGGTACCACCCTGATTCTGTTGGCCCTGTTTTGTCTACAGCAGATATGGTTTCCATTACTGCAACAACTGGTTGTGGAACCTCCAGGTCCCCTGCCCCTCAGCCAGGATTTGTTGACACAGACAAGGGACCCTGGTCCATCAGACCTCAAGTCTCTCTATCTGTATGCATGGCTCCTGAGGACATAGCCATTGCTCGGTTATGAGTGTCTCAGAAGGCGACTGATGTCCTGGTAGCTGCCAGAAAACCTTCCACCAGAGCCACTTACTTTATGAAGTTGAAGCAGTTTGGTATCTGGGCTGCTTCTCATCAACTGGACCCTTTCACCTGTCCAGTGAATCAGATCTTGGAATATCTCCTGACCTTGTCTGATGCAGGTCTCAAATACTCCTCACTTAAGGTACACCTGTCAGTCATATCTTTCCTTTATGTGCCCATTGATGGCTGTACAATGGCACAGCTGGCTGTAGCCCATACTTTTCTGAGAGGTATCCTCCACTTGAAGCCTCCCATCTGTAACCCGGTTCCAGCTCGAGACCTCAATTTTGTTTTGGAGAAGCTGACCCTGCCCCCTTGAGCCAGCCATGTCTTGCGAGCTATGCTTTCTGTCATGTAAAGCCTTATTTTTAGTTACCATTACTTCTGTTTGAAGAATTTCAGAGCTAAAGGCTCTCATGTGTGAGCTGCCTTATTTGATTTTCCATAAAGACAGGGTCTCTTTGCGTACTAACCCTAAGTTTCTTCATAAGGTGGTGTCTGAGTCTACCCTAAATCAATCCATCCACCTGCCCATTTATTATCCAGAGCATGCCAATCCAGAAACATTGCTTCACGCTTTAGATGTGCATAGAATTTTACGTTACTATACACACTGTACCAAGGACTGCAGGAAATCAAACAGCCATTTGTTTCTTTCACCCCTGGCAGACTGGGCACTCCAGTTTCAAAACAGTGCTTGTCCAACAGTTGACTATTATTTTTTATTATAGGGGATACGGTAAAGAGCTTCCTGGGGTTGTTAAGGGACATTTCACCAGGGGCATGGCCTCTTCAGTTGCCTGTTTCAGGGCATGTCTGCAGCTGAGATTTGTGCTGCTGCCACTTGGAGTACTGTCCACACCTTCACTAAGCACTGTAGTCTGGACATTGCATCCAGAAGAAGGCAGGCTTTGTCCTCGCTGTGCTTCAGGACCTTCTTTCTTAGGACTCAGGCCCCTGTCACCCAGACTGTCCTTGCTCTCAGCACTGCTTGGGACTCATTTCTTAGGTGTGAACTGATGACAGAGATATCCCTGAAGAAGATAGAACAGTTACATAAGAACTTACCATAACAGTAGCTCTTCAAGGATCTCTGACATCAGGTCATGCCATTCTCCTCCATCCCCTTTCTCTCTTTCTCTCCAGCTCAGCTGTTCTGTTGCTCCAGCCTTTCTGCTTGCTGGGCACCTTCTCTCCTCCTAGGTTCCTAGTGTTACTCCCGTCACTCATGGCCTCCAGCTAGGGAAAGAACTGAGGAGGCAGCAGGGCTGCCACACTTATATAGGGTGTGTGACATTGGAGCCTGATGTCAGCATGGGTGGCCCCTAGTAGACTGCTGCAGAAAAGCTTCCATGGGATCTTAGTGCCTGACAGCTGAGTTTCTTAGGAGTGACCTGACAGAGATTCCCTCAAAGAGCTACTGTTATGGTAAGTTCTTGCATAACTGTTCTCTACCAATCTATATCCATCATGGATTAACATAATAAATTACAAAAAAAATTGTATATATGTGTATATATATATATATATATATATATATATATATATATATATAAACCTTCTAATTTTCTCTATGCTTTTAAAAATGTCTTGTCCTATGAAATGGCATTACTGCCCAGAGTCTGATGTGAAGGTACCTACAGCAATAAGTTCTTCATAAACAAGCATAATTGTTTCAAAAAGCAGTCAATGTACAGTTCTCTTTTATAGTTTAAAAGACTTATAACGATTTACTAGAGCAATTCAAGTATTCACCTTTTGTTAACCTCACTGCTGCATAGTTCAATATTTTTAAGTCATGCAGTAGTAAACTTGAAACATCTAAGTCATTAAGGCAAGTCAGTATTTAACTTGAGTTCAAATCAGGGAATCTCTTGAGGAGGTCAGTCACTGGTTTTATTCACAAGTTTGCAATTTGAACAGTCTGTGTTCTGAGCTAAGTAAAGAAAAACTGATGTCTTCTGAGCTAAGTGAAAAACTGATTAAACAGCATCTTTGTTATCTGTTCCTTTTGCAGCCTGAGGTCCTGGAACAGATACAAAACCTAAAAAGTGTGGCTGGATAACAACTCACTCCAAACTTTACCGAGGTAAGGATATGTCACTGCATTCATTACATCTCGAAATTTGGTTATCATCCTCAGAGGTTCAGAGTTCTAAATACAAGTTCAGTGACAGAAGCATTCAAAGGATGGGGAACTTATTTTTTACAATCAATATAGGCATTTATATTAATTGATCCTAATGTATACAGTATATGCCTAAAAAACATCTGAGAACAAAAGTAATGCCAATTTGTATTCTGATATTTATATTAGTAGTTCAAGTATTTCTAATATGTTCATTCATTTATAGCAGCTTGAATAGGGCTAATTTAAACCAAACAGTAATTTTAAGAAATGGCAGTGTATCACTGAAATATGCAGTCTAATTTCTGGTATGGTATTTCTTTGTGAAATTACTACTGTAAAAGAAGAAACTTGGTAATGGGAGACAGTATAGCACTATGGTTAGAGCACTGATCTGCAAACCTGGAGAATTGGATTTGAATCCCATAGTCACCACTTGTATACTGTGTAACTGTTAGTTTTCCTGTGCTCCCAGAATGCATCGGAAACAAGCCTTAGCTTAGCATGTCTTTCCTGGCCAAAAATTGTAAAATAAAAGTAAGTTTATATTTATTTTTCTTTGGATGCTGTTACCAAGATCATACAAATTACCATAAGGTGACTGATGTGCTGTAGGAAGTTACACAACACTTAGAGTTCTCTAAAACTCTTTTCTTGTGACCTTAGCATTTAAGGCAGGGTGTTCCAATTGAAAAATCTGCTGAGGTAGGTTGGATAGTGTCCGTGAGAACATTTGTTGAGCATTGATGTCCATCGAAGGTCACACTGTCTTCTGGAGAAAGTAATCCTAGCTTTTATGAAGGTGGCATTGTGTCATTCCATCACAAATTAGTAAAATTCTACATGTTATTGAATGCTAACATTATTTTATGTATTGATTTTGGGCTGGCTGTCCTGTAGACCTTTTTCCATACCATAGCAATAGAAGCAGTGTACTTTTAAGCAAGTGCCTACTGGTACTAAGGCCCTGGTACAGCAGTTTTGGTTACAACAGGAGAAACCCCATTTCTGATGAGAGCTTCTGATTGATTTTTATTAGTTTTAGTTTTTCCCCTTCCATTCACCCCTGGGTAACCACTCCTTCTTGTTCCATTTACATGGTCTAACCACTAGTCACCTTTCAATGTATCTTGGCCACCTTCAGTCTCCCCAGAAAGTCCTAATGTTGAAATCCAGAAATTCCTTCTTCTGATTGTTTTACTGTACAATCATTAACAGTGTAATTTAATTTAGCAGGAGAGGCAGTAAATCCAGGGAGGCAACAATTACCCCACACCTGATGATGAAGCAGCAGTGTGGGAGGAGAGCCCCATGGAGTAAACTCCCTAGATCAGGGGAATAGGAAGATGGGGTGGGGGCAAGGCAGAGAACAAGTAAGGCATGAATCAGGAAAGCAAGAAGAAAGGAGTAAAAGAAGCAGGTAACAGAGAAGGTAAAAAGTGAAGGGGTGGGCTGGAAACTTAAGGGAAAAGCACAGACAGAAGGAGTAAGTTAAAGATAGCCATGTGCACCAATCCAGGAGTCTGAGAAATAAAATTCCAGATGCAGGACATGGAAATAAAGAGGCACCCAGAGGACAAGGAAGGGGTGGAGGTGTGTGAGTCATCCGAGACAGGTGTTGGGGCTGCTATCCATACAGGGGTATGTAGTAGGTTTATTTAACTCACTGAGGCATCAGGAGCTCTTTGAGAGTTTTACCACTTGTGACCTGTATACTTTTAACAGTGCAACCTGGAGCTTTCTGAGCAAAATCAAGTCATAATCAGCATGCCACAAACAAATCACGAATACCTCATGAACCGTAAGTGCTACATACAAAGTACGAGTGGCAAAGTTGTTCAGCACAGAATTACCTTTACAATGGTACTGTACAATTAATTATAAGTAGTTCTGATTTTTCAGTTTTGGTTGAAATAGAGAAAAAAAATTCAATAAAAAAGCAATGGAAACCATTTTTTGTGGGAAAATATTTAACATATAAACACCAAATTAAGCATCCATAGATCAGATGGATGTACAGAACTAATTTGTACTAAAAAGCAATTTTTCTAATATGATACATGTATTTCTTTTCTGTTTTATTAAGGTGGCTAGGTGAAGCTTGAGACAAAATGTTGGCCATACACACCATACTATAGAAAAATACAAATATCTTCTAAAGTATATATAACAGACACAAAGTATCAGTGGCAAAGTTGTTCAGCTGAACATTACCTTTCCAACAATGCTATGCAGTCAATTCTACTCACTTTAGATGGTGAAATATTTAAGTTTTAAGCAGTGACGTCCTCAGGTGTAAAAAGTGCTCAGTGGCACAAAGTGCAAGCGTCTGGAGGCGTTAAAGACCTCAGGAGTATCTTTTCTGCTGCCACCTACAGGCGTCGTAGGGCCTCAATGAGTTAAGCACCCATTTCCTGGGGGCTCAGAACACTTTACAGGGCAAAGTCAAGTGAAATATAATAAAATTAACAGAGGAAATAAAATAAATACATAACAAATATCAGCACAGAATCTCAGGATAATAGAGATTATGTTTGATAATATGAGATGGGAACCACAGTGGAAGGCATTAACTGGCACTGAAATCCTTCCTGAACAGGTAAGTCTTCAGGTCCCCTTATGGGCCTCCACTGAGTGAGCCATCCTCAAAGATCTCAGGAGAAAGTTCCACAGGGCTGGGCTGGCTACCTCAAAGTTATGATCACCAGATGACTTAAGCCTGGCCCTAGCAACCACCAGAGATCCACCTCAAAGGAGTGGGAGCAAGAGGTGTGATAAGAAGTCAGTAAATCTCCATGTAACCAGGACCCAGTTGGTATAGGGCTTAATAGGTCAACATAATTTATTTACTGAAATGTTTCACCAGGAAGGCACGCTGAGCAACAAGTTGCTCGTCTCCCAGTGTGACCTGGGGGTAGGGAAACATGAGAATAGTTTACAGAGATTTGGTACGCAGTATAAATTTATAGTACATTACATTCAAATAATTTGAGTGGACTGTACAGCAGTAATGAAATGGCGGGATGCTAACAGTTTTGAACTAGATAGATACTATGCCAACACTTTTGAACTAGATAGATACAACAACATAAAATAACATTTGGGCATACATTAAATGACACATAACTGTGTAGCTAGAAAATGGCTGAATAGAATTTTTGTAGTTTGATTTAGGGAAGTTAATAAGGAGTAAACACAGGCAGAACAGGTTGGCTAAGATATAACAGAAGTGCAAGTTCAAGTGAAAGTGAAACCGATCTTAAAGGGATATACCACATCACCAGCAGCCAGTGCAAATCACGCAGGACCAGAATCACATGACAGGACCTTGGCAGGCTGTTAGTACCTGCCCACTGTGTTCTGCACTAATTGTAGACATTGTAGGATCCCTTCACTAACCCCAAGGTAAAGAGTGTTACAATATTCGAGTTTGGAAGTTACAAAGGCATGTACTAGCACTGTTAGGTCTTTAGAAGATGTCAAGGCTTCAATAAGGGTGATGTTCCTGAGATGGTAAAGCCATTCCAGATTTACTGCTGACACTAGAGCCTCAAGTGTTAGCCTTTCATCCAGAAACACCCCACAGATTCTTCACCTTAGTAAAGGCGACCAACCTGGATGAACCCAGTACAAGGCCAGTCAGCTCCATGATTGTCTCCACACACCCACCTGACCAGGCTCAGTTACTAACTCTTCCATCTATCTCAGTTGAGACTAAGTCAGCTATATGACATCCAGTCCTGAATCTTGGCCAGGCACAATTTAGTACATTGATTGCATTCTCCGCCTCAGATGCAAGCAAAAGATACAGCTGGATATCATCTGTATAGCAGTGAAAACCCAGTCTGTAACATCTAATGATCTCACCCAGCACAGCATATATACCCTAAACAGCATATGAAAGGACTGAACCCACAGGACAGAGGCCTCAGGAGTGAGGAGAAATTCCCCAACACCACCCTCTGCATGCTGTCTCTGAGGAAGAACTCAAACATGCTGATGACAGTGCTGGTGAGTCCACAGTACTCCCTCAGCTGATCCAACAACAGCACATAGTCCATGGTGTCAAATGCTGAGGAAAAATCAAGTAAAACAAGAGCTTGCATTCTCCTCTATCTCTAGCCCTGAGGAAGTCATTGTGCACCTTGATCAGTGTGGTTTCTATAATATGCCTAAACCTAAGTCCAGACTGGAGAGGCTCATAAATGTTAAAGGCCATGAGGTGAGCCTCAAGCTGCAATGCCATCATTTTTCAATAACCTTTTCCAAGAAGGGAAGGTTAGAGACCAGTTTAACATTGACTAAGCAGTCCAGGTCCAAAGATGTTTTCATCAGAAGGAGCCTCACCAGCACATCTTTCAATGCATTTGAAAACACCCATACGAAAGGAGCACCAGTCAGCCTCATTAAACACTGAACCCAGAAACACTCTACAACTTACTAGAAGGGATGTTGGGACCATTTCAGTTCACAAAAGATTGGGCCTTAGCTTTGAGATCACCCACAAACCTCATCCACCGACATGGACCTGAACTCTCTCTCTCTCTCTCTCTCTAGACAGGAGGAGCACTCTTGTTCACAGCCACTTGTACATTGCTGGGCCATGACAGCCCAGTTGGAGTAATCCCAGATTGAATAGAGGACACCTGTCAGAGAATAACTGAGTGAACTCTTCACACTTGACGAATCAACTAGCTCGCACCTGCTGTAGACAGGTGGCATGGAAGTAGCCTGTCCACATTTTGGAAAAGCTGAGGCAGTCTGTTCTTCCCTGCAGCAATTTTCCTGGACAGAAATGTTACTTTCTTATGAGAGTGCCCTTTGATACTTACTGTAGTGAGTGTTCAAAGCATGTTGTCCTCGTCGGTCCTGGACTTCCTCCAGTAATGCTTCAACTTCTAGTGCATAATCTTCAACTCCTTGAGCTCCCCAGTCGAACTACAGGAATCCCAGGTGTGAAGACCTGGGCCATATACCAAATGATGCAACAGAATTGACAGCTAATGTAATGGTCCTATTAAAAGTCACCACCACCTCCTCCTTCCTGCCCCACATGCAGCCATCACACCTGAGAAATCCTCCACTGCCTGGAGTCCTATGGGGACAGCCCTTTCAAAGAGCAGTGGACAGTCTCCACTGGAGGTGGATTACAACGGAGGACCCAAATGAGATCCTCACTGTGCAATAATCCAACCAGCAGACCAGATCAAGTTCAAGGTTCTTAATCGCAAGCCCTAGTAGGAAGACTAGGTACAAGGCATGTCCAGTTTGATAGATCACAGAAGTATCTATTTGCAACAGGCCCAGTGATTCAATCAGCTGAAGGAAATCTAGCCCAAACTGCAAGACTTTATCATCAGTATAGGCATTGAAATCATCCATAACCAACAATCCTGGAAACTCCAATACCCTCTCAGTAATGAAATCTGTGATTTCTGCTGAAATTCCTCTTGTGTCCCTGCAACCAGTAGATGAGAAGCATTCTGCAGTCTACACTCCCCATGAACAGCCATGGATTGAAAAGATTAACTTTCACCCACTGGGTGCACAGTAACGTTCAGCTTGGATCTAAAACAAATGACACCGACCCTCACAATCTCTACATAGGCAGTGAACCAGGAGAGTTCCACTGGGAGGATTGGTGATAAAACATATAGCATATTGCTATATGCACATGACCTGCTTCTCATGATGACAAATGTGACTACTCCTTATCAGAGGCATGGAAAACACTGGATGTATTTAGGGACATCTCTGGCCTTCAAGTGAACTGGGGTAAAACAGAAATACTCCTGATGATGGTGATCTAGCATGGGCAGCTAAAGGGCAGTGTAAAATCACATCAGCTCATGGAGGCATTAAATACCTGGATATAATGATAACCCTCAAAGTGGGAAACATGGTAGCTAAAAACTACCCCACACTCCTTGATTCCATTAAACAAGCTATAAAGTGGTGGAAAACATTAAACCTTTCTCTGATGGTAAAATAGCAGCTTTCAGATGATGGCCTTACCTAGACTCCTTTACTGCTTAAATAACCTCCCTATTCACATACCCTCAAGGTATGGAAACAAACGGATGCTCTTTTCACAAACTACATCTAGGACAACCATTGCCTGAGATTTAGCAAGCAGATTCTGAGAACACCTCACATCAGGAGGTGGAACCTACCATGGCTGTGGGTTTACATTAGTAATGGCATAAGGTAAGCACTGTAATTGTTGAAAAATGGCAGCACATAATCCCCAGAATGGGTGGAAGTGGAGCAGAGCATAACAAACCCAGTATCACTCGGTGTGACCTTAACTAGTAAACCTCTACCAAGCCAGGACAGTAACACCCCTCCCCATGTTGTTTACAGTTCAGGAATGGAAATAGCTCACCCACCTCAACAAGTGGCACTATTCCCCTATGTGCCCTGAGGTTGCTGTGGAATAACCCAAGTCTCTGCATAAAAGGCAAACCAATTAAGTGGAGTACTTAAGCACAGCAGGGCATATCCACAATCAGTCATATCCTGGATCCAAACCCAGACATCCTAAAGTCCTTCTCACAGCTCCAGATCCAATTTCACCTTCCTTAGAGTGATCACTGGAAGTACCTCCAGTTAAGAAATGCTCACACCAGTCGCTCACAATGCAAAACTCACTTAGGCAGAATGGTATGGCAGACAAAATATTGTCTTGGATTAGACACCAGAAATGAATGGCAGGCTTTATCTGTGAAAACATCCAGTCCCATTACTCCATGACTGGAACCCACACAAGGAAAACTGGGAGAGAGCTGAGCTAGCCACTGCCCCGACTGCTGGGAAAGATATTGAAGGAAGCACACAGTGTGACCCCAGACCCCAAATACCAGCTGACAGAAAAAAGATTCTGGGCAGAAGGTACAGAACACCAAACAAACTGAAAACAAGGAATTTGGATCAGTAATGAATGTTGGCAATGTGGCTCATCTCCAAACATCATATCCCACATTCTCTGGTTCTATGCAGACATACAGAACCAGTAGGCAACCATCATCTTTAAGTTAGAAATACCTTACATTGCTCCAGCTCCTTAAGAACCAGTTTTCTGGATTCTTGGAGATCAAGAGGCACTCTATCAAGCCAGCCCTTTAAATACTTTCTGTAACAGCAGCCATGAAAGTTGAGTGGCAAATACTAATGCACCAGAGACAGGCTGAAAGCCCCACACTGTCCATGTGTGAAGTAGACATGGTAAGGATGGCCTCATACTTACAAGTTCTGCATGAACATGGAGACAATCTAACAAAATTCACTAAGGCCTGGGCCCTTGACTCCAGCCATACAGAGACTGATCAGTCACAAACTGTAGGTTAGGTGGCCGCCTCCGATAACACTAAAAATCATGGATACCAAGGCACAGGGAGAATAGAGATTGTATGAGCAACCATACACAATAATGCTATTTTTCCATCAAGAGGTTTCGTGGTAACAAGAGACCTCGAGATTGCAGCTCAAGAGGTCTCGTTACCATGGAAATCTCAAGAGTGGAAAAATAGCATTGTCGGTGTATGGTTGCTCATACACAATCTTTTATAGTGTATGGGCAGCCATTATTTCCATCCAGTTTCCAAGATAAAGGTCCCCAGTACTCAAAGCACCATACTGTACCACAGGCTGTTCATTTTTTTTCTTGTGCAGATCACTTCCTGACCTCACTGCTGCAGCCACTTTATCACACATGCATGAAGATGTTTGATCTTGTTGTGCTGCAGCAGTGATGTCCAGTGAAGCTACAACAGCTTGATGGCATAGCTACTACAGCACAACAAGGACATTCCAGTAATGGATTTCCATTGGTAACCATGTTCCACAATACACTATATAACATTTGTATGCAATCCACTAGTATGATAGGGTCTACTAACCTGGAATGTGCACTGCTCTTACCACTCAAGCTTAGAGCTCAATCAACCAAATATGCAGAGGATATTACAGCTTGGTCCTCCTTAGACTATCATGCTAAGTAACCAGAGAAAAGGTAATGCATGCCCTGACTAACACTGGCATAAAGGAAATTATTCTAAATGGACATAATCAGACTTGTACACCAACATGATGGATGTAAAGAACTTACTCTACTACAGCCAGAACAGTAAATAGACTGTCTTCAGACATTGCAATCACCAAAGCATATCACAGTAAGGTTACAATTGATTAATCTTTCACCCCACATTCAAATGAACTGGTCAACTTCAATATAAATGATGATACAATATGATGTGTGGTCTATACACACAGGTTAATCCTAATAATTTATTAATTAGAATGCTAATATAACTTACACTTAAGAAATAACTGGCAGTATTGCTCATTCTCCGTTGACATATTTATTTCTGTTTACCTGCATTTTCAAGTTGTTTATGTAATATGTCAACTGCATGGTTTTAGAATTGCAATCTCCAAGGGAATTACACAGCTAGGTTTTAATTATCTTCAGTTACTATGTAACTGTACAAACTTTAGTATTGGAAAGTTCAATAAAACTTAATTATAGAAAAAATAAAATCCTGCTGGAACCGCTGCTTCCGTGATTGGACCAGTGTCATAATTCAGCCAGGTCTCTGTGATACGAACCAGAGTGACCAAGGAAATCAAGTCTGCCATAATAGCACTCTCATTCCTAATTGAGCTAGTGTTGCACAGCACTGCCACAAGGGATGGATGAAAGATGCTGGCCTATGGTTACCTGCCCACTCGGTCTAGTGGGAGTCCTGGGTATGGGAACCAACCACATCTGGCCTCTCTAGGTCCCATTTCACCCTGGGTGCCAACTCGCTTCACCACTCCTATGGTGCCCCGCCATTAGTACTCCCCATACCCCACTGCCTACCATCCTGCCTCCTTACAGATCACTCCTCCCTGCAGCATCTATATTCCATCACTGGCAGGGATGGTTAACAAAGGGTTAGAGGTCAAGCAGCTGAGCTGGAGTAACTAAATCTAAAGGCCTCCAGACCTAGACACAACACTACCAGTCACCAATAAAGTTACTGACAATAAACCTCCTAATCCACCTGGAACCCACATCACCCTCAAACCCTAAGCCAGCATCCATAACACTCCACCATTCTAATACATAAAATAACCTATACAGCCTCACCACAATCTACCTCTATCCTAAACACTCACATCAGTGCCCACTTCCCCAGAAATCAATCTGATAAAACAGTATATATATATATATATATATATATATATATATATATATATAAGCAGGAGAATCTACTCGGAGCCCTGAAGATTAGATGTCATTGTAACAACAGCAAGTCTAAAAAGTAGTCCCACACTGTCCAACTTTTTTTTGTTATTCAAATATTGCAATAGTACAAACAACTCACATGTAAATATTTTGTGGTGAGGTTATACATCAGTTTCTTAAGAGCATGGAAGTTAATTTAAGAACATATCTACATATCCAGGATCAGAAAATCTACATGTATTTAGTAAAATATCAGTTCTAGCAATAATTCTCTAACAGAGGTCTGGGATTTCCTGCATACAGCATATTAATATATTTTGCTAAGTAATACTCACAGACTATACATTATAACTACTGTAGATCAATTAATAAGAATATTCACTCATGGTTGAGTTACTGCTTTAGTTGATCTATAAAGAGGTCCATATCTGGTAATATTTTGTAATTTTCTTGATGGTTGTATAATGCACCTTTTAAATTTGGTATATCATAATCATGGCATTAAGCCAGGCATTGTAATCAGGGGGTCTTTATCCTTTCATTTGACTAATATCAGCTTAAAGACTGTGATAATAGCCATATTAATTAGCATTCAGAAAATAAACTGCAATTTATTCATTGGTCCACCAAACCTTAGAAACATCAAAGGGATTTTATGAAGTATACACCCTATAGATCCTGATAGAAAATTAAGAATCTGGTGCCACGAAACATCTATGCTAGGGCATTAAATTAGCATATGTTCCAAGGTGGCATTCATGTTATTACATCTAGGGCATTGAGGGACATATTGGAATTCATTTTATGAAGATGGTATGGGGTGAAATATATACGATGTATAATGTTAAACTGAATCTGAATCATTTTAGATGATTTATGTCCCCATTCTTTACTATTCCTTATAAAATGGGCTAAATAAATCCAACTATCTGATTGGCTGCTACATCATCTAAGCCATGTCCTTATCAGATGACATAGTAGCCAACCGCACTACCTTCACCTCAGCCCCACACGGCATGGAATCACTGAGCTTTGCCAGCTGAAACAGAAACACAAGCTGGCACAGCTCACAACACCAAACAGCACTTCTTCACTAGCACCGAGGCACCAACAAAAAACATAACAATATTTAAAAATACTTCCACAGCCCCTTTCTGCACAAGTGTGACACAACTAGTACTCATAGTATTTAACTTTATTTTAATTTCCTCCCAGTCCGTCTCTTCCCAATAGCTGCAGCCCAGCAGTCCGTTCCTCAAGCCCTGCCCATTACACATGCCTCCATCTCCGTGACACAATTCGAATTTCCTTTCATTTCAAAACCAAAGTGCAGTCCATGCTGTACAATACAGATTAAATAGAAGGAGCTCATTTTAATTACCCGACATCGAAACTTCATTTCGCAGCATGAGCTGCTCCAGTTTGAAAACCGCAAACCAGTAAACTTATGTACAGCATGCATCAAGGGACACGCCGCTCCAACTACATGCAGATCTCATCAAAAAAAAGCTCCCAAGGCAAAAGAAATAAACTCCAATAACCCAATTCCAAAACTTCTTTATTTTCTCACCATTACCGTCAGTTTTTCACCATGACCTCTGCTGTTTCAAAACCATAAAACAGGAAATACTCATGTCAGCAGCCGCTAACAGAACATGCTCGCTCCACCTAGATGCACATTTCTTAACAAAAGCCCCAGCCAAACAAAAATAATAAAAGTCCACAGGAAAAACCATATTGCCTTAGGAAACAAAGGTATACACCAACTTCCTTTACTTCCTTAATCAAACACCTCCATTTAAACTTAATGACAAGCACTACTTTTTCTAGTTTTCTGCTAAGCACATTTTTCCTCTTTTTTATATACAATTTCTACCTCAATTTTTTAATTAATTACTTTACCCAACAGCCCATTTTATAAGCACACTAACACACTCTGAGGTGTGGTTTATCACCTAGATAAGAGCACACCTAGTGGCATAAGGCACTCGGCTCACCTATACACCCTGGTGTGCTCTTATCAGGCGATAAACCATCTCGGCCGTGTGTTATTGCTTTCATATTTTATTCCATAATTATTCAGAATGAACTGATTAGACTTTTCTTCCCATTTTGATTTAGGGTAAGATTAACTTCAATTCCATTATTTGTTACTACAGAATATATTTTAGAAATCAACTTTTTGTCCAGATACATTAAAGATTTGTTCAATTTGATGCAATACAGAGTTCAAAATTTTTGAATTATTTTTATTAATATACAGTAGTCCCTAACCTGTAAGTATCCATAAAATTGATTATTTAGAAGATTATATTTTTACAGATGGACTCAAAATCTGCTACTGAATCTGACGACTTAAAGTGACCTACTTCACTAATTCTTTAAAATATCAATATCTAAATGTTTTATCTGTCATGGAAGGTTCAAAAAGGATTCAAAAATATGGGTGAGCGTACAGAAAAGATTCCTGAGGCAATATCTTTTAAAATAATTTGTACCATATGTTGATTGTTGTTCTAGTACAATAAGTGGTACTGTACTGCTTATTCACATCTAAACCAGAATATAAACAATGTTTCACATTTCTAAACTGAGTTCTGAATGTTTCTATTACAAATGAGGGGTCCATCTTATCCTCTGAAACCGTTCTGCTACAGTAGTCAAGTTTGCCGCATAATAGTAATGTTTAAGACATGGCAGACCAAACCCACCCACTAGTTAGGAGGCAATTAGTTTCTCCATTTTAAGTCTCAGTTTCTTCCTCTTCCACAAGAATTGTTTTATTATTTGATTGAGCCCATGGAACAATTGCCCATAGAGTATTGCCAGAACATTTAGAAATATAAAGAGGAATTTAGGGAGTATCAACATTTAATAGTATTTGCTCTACCCATCAGTGTAAGTGGGAGCTTTTCCCACCTTTCTAGATGTTTTTAGTTTCTTTAACTAGTGGATCCAGATTTAGAACTTGAAGCTTCTTAATTTTATTGTCTATTTTGATGTCAAGTTAGGTGATATTTGTAATCTTCTGCAAATTTATATTCTGTGGTATAATAAATGCATCAGTATGGCCCTTAGTTCTAGTACCTCTGTTTTATTCCATTTTACTTTATATCCAGATACTGCTCCATAGTTGGTAACACTATTCAATAAATGTAGGAAGCAATGATTTAAATTTGACATAAATAAGGGTATCATCAGCATAAAGACTGATTTTATGCTTCACATCATTAACTACCAGTCCTTTAATAAGTGTAGAAGATCTTATAGAGAAGCCAGGGCTCAATATCCATAGCAAAAATAAGCGGGAGAGTGGGCACCCCTGTCTGTGCCCTCTGTAGATGGAATGGCTGTGATATATCCTGATTATAAGCCTAGCCACCAGGCTAGAATATAAGATCCCCACCTATTTACAGCATTTTGGACCAAATCCAAATGTCTTGATTATGGCATTAATAAATGGTCATTCAAAGCGATCGAATGTCTTTTAGCACCCAATAATATAATGGACAAACCCATTTCAGAGCAATGGTCCATTATATTAGGAAACACCTGGTGTTTGACATAATAGAACGCCTCTTTATAAAGCTCTTTGATTTGTGTGTATGATGGTTGGTAGGACTCTTTCTAGCCTGGTGGCCAGAGCTTTTGCCAACATTTTTGCATCAGTGTTGATGAGGGAAATTGATTAATAGGAAGAGGTAAGAGGTTGGATTTTATTCATCTTTGGGAATAGTATATTAGCTTCTTCAATGAAGGAGGTAGCTTCTCATTGGAAAAATATGATTAAATAGATCCTTCAGATGAGGAGCCAACTGTTCAGTATAGACCTTATAAAATCTATAGATAACTCATCTGAGCCTGCTGCTTTGCCTGGGATGAGAGTTTTATAGCATTGCAGATTTCTTCAAGTATAAAATACTGTTCCATAATAGAGCAGTCCTCCTGTGAAATAGTTGAAATATTCATATATTTAAGATATGCATCTATGTCAGCCTGAGAACAGTTGTTTTCTGATTTATATAAAGATTAATAATAATAATCATAACATACATTATTAATATTTTGTGGAATATTGGTAATCTGACCATTTTATCTTGAATTTCAGGAATGAAATTATTTTGTTGCTGTGATTTTAACTGCCAGGACAGTAATTTATTAGTCTTATCCCCTATGACATAGCAGTTAGTTTTAGTATACAGGAGCTGCCTCAACCTCCTCAGTAATGAGTCTATTGTATTGTTCCTTAAGAATTAGTAGTTTCTGGAAAGTACTAGGATCCCCATACTACATACGTTCTTTTTCACTTTGAGTGATCTGTTGATGTATTTCCATCATTTTATTTTGTCTCTGCCTATTTTTACTTATGGTATACATTTTTATATCTCCTCAGAAAAGCTTTGAAGGCTTCCCAAATGGTACTGTAATTAATTTTCTCAGCTTTATTATATTGGAAAAATTCAGTAATATCATTTTTAAAGCCTCAAGGGCTGTTGGGCCTTTCATATCATGGGATCCATACACAATATTGGAATATTTATTTTATTTCTTAAGTGTAAAGTGAGTTGAATAGGGGCATGGTCAGAGATTATAATATTGAAGTATCTAACCAGGTTCACCTGCTATTGAGAGGATCTAGATATTAAAATAGATCAATCCTGGAATAGGTTTAATGGACCGCTGGAAAGAAAGAACACTTCTGAACATCAGGATTTTTGTTTTGCCATATATCCACAAGATTCAGATCACACATAAATTTTGTACCTCCAAAGCTGCAGTCATGATTCTACCAGAGCAAATTTCAGATCTATCTTTTCTGGATCTAAGACTAAATTAAAGTCTCCACCTATTAAATACGGGCTGGATATTTTGACACTTCTAGAAAATTTCCTAAAAAGAAGAGTCATTCTCATTATTTATTTATTTATATTTATTTTTATTCATTGAGGTCTTGGATTACACCAGTGAGCAGATGCTCATTTATAGGTTCCAAATCAGTTACATAGACAATACAATACAGATGACAGGGTTACATATGGTACAGGTAAATTACAGGGTACAACAGCATTAAACAGCTTAGGAGTATAGCAGCTAGCTGGTGTCAGAGATTAATACTCTACTTGGAAGCTCTCAGAGGTGAGAAGAAGAAGGAGGGTTGCAAGCATGGGTGGAAGGAGTAAGGTAGTTGGGAGCATCTGAGGGGGTAGGAAAGTGGGAGTGATGTCATAATTAGGGAGGGAGGTGTAATCTAAAGTACTGGGATTGTGGTTCCTCAATCCAGTGAGTTGTCAGGAGGTAAGTGCAGGTAGTTGGTTGATGCTCTGGGAGGGTGCTAATGGTAGCAGTCACATTACTAGATTTTGCTAGGTGCTGCTAGAGTCTGCATTTGAATGATTCAATAGATGTGGCATTGATAATGTCAGGAGGTAAGGCATTGGTTCATAGTGGAGCACAATAGTAAAAGACACATTGTGGGAGGCTGTGCAGCATCTAGGAACTTTGTAGGTCTGAGTGGAGGAGTTTCTTGTGGGTCAGGTACTTGAGTGTGAGTTAGTAGGTTCTGGACCCTGTGGGTAGTTTGCTGAGGAGCATTTCTTGGTGATGAGGCTGGTAGTTTATTCTGTCCTTCACTTGTAGCCAACCTGCCCAGGTGTAGAGCTCACAAGTGTGCATTAGTCTTTCTGCACCTATGAGTAGTCAGCCTGCCTTGTTTAGTGCAGTGGTGATGTAGTTTAGGGCTATGTCTGTAGCCGACCCATAGATTGCCAGGCCATAGTCGATGAGGAGACTATTGAGTGATTAGAGGCATAGATATTATTAATTGTGTGTGTATTACCCGTTGCAGTAATTTGACAATTGATATATTGCCCAGTAGTGTCAATAGTTTGTTTAACTATATGGATATTAAGAGATTTCTTTAAAAACATTATTGCCTCCTGCAAATTGTTTTTATTTGAGGCATCAGTTCAGCGGTCCCCATTTTTACTATGAAACTGGAATTTTTTTTTTTTAGTCTTCTGTAACCAGGTAAGGCCCACTAGGCACAAGTGCCTGTTTTCAGGGGTGACCTAGGAGCACTGGGTGGTTAAGTGACTTGCTCAGAGTCACACAGTATGCAAGTGGAGGTTGTGAGAATCAAACCAAGGTCTGATCTGCTGGATGTACCAAGCTTGTTCACAGCTCGTTACTCTAATCTCTAGGCTATACTGCCTTCCTGTATTCGCTCTGGAAAAATGTGTTTTTGTAGAAGAAGACAGTTAGCCCAATTTTATCCAGATAGTTAAAGATTTTTTAGCCTTAATCCTGTCCTTCATTCCTTTTACATTCCAGCTAGAACATTTAATTATTTGCGCCATCTATATATAAGCAAGATAAGTTTGTTCATGCAGCTTGTTTCTGACCATAATATATATACTACCCAGAAACCAGAAAGTTGATCTGCTTTTAAAGAAGCCTAAATACATATTATATCTACCCATTGGAAGGTTCTGAAAATAATAGTTTTAGTAATAATAATGATTTCCCTTGAACATGAATATAATATCCTTAATATCCTTAACCCCATCATATATTAAATATATTTCAACCCAAATGTTGTCCCTAAATATCCAAACAGTACCCGACACTCTGAACAAATCTGATCCAATTACATTGATGCTATTAAGACCACCAAGCCCGTTTTTAGAAACAAAAATAGAAGTAAGAACCTCCTTACTTGGTTATTTGCATACCACTACTAACCCTTCTTCACCCCCACCCCCATGCCCAGAAAGGGCTGACCACCATTTCGTCCATCCCAAGAACATGCACAGAATCACAGCAGCTGAACTGCACCTCCACTGGCAGGCCATAATATAATTTTATACAGTACTACCCACTACAACCCCTCACCCCAACTTCAGTTGTAAATGTCTCCAAAACCCATCCCCACCTCCCCAACCCCTGATAGCACCATCTATACTATCACCACCATCACCCCAAAAAAAAATTAAAAAGTGGGGTAGAGGAGGACACAAAAAGCAAAAACAAGAGAAAAAAGGAAAGGAGGACCTTCTAGGGATCACAAGTAGAGGGAGGGAGAAAAGTGAGAGGCAGAGAGGAGAGAGGATAGAAAAGGAAGACTTGGGGTAAAAGAAGAAGAAAAAGAAAAAGGGAGTGTCCTCTAGCTGTCTTCATAAACAACTTATATTTCTGTGAACATTAAGATTAATAAGTCCAGCTTGAAGAGTACGACAGTAGTAACCTAGATACTACAGTTTTAACCACCATTATTATGGGGATTGTTTTGTGTAGCATCCTTATCCATTCATTGCAAAATTCTTCTCCTTTCCTAGAATCAGTAAAAGTCTAATATTTCCCATGTAAAAGAAGCGGAGACGAGCCAGAGGTAAAACAGAGAACTGGATAGATTTTTGGATTAAAATCTCATTTGCTTGATCAAATGCTTTTCTGTTCTGAATGGTTTGAACTGAAAAATCTGGAAATGCTGAAAATTTCATTTGCTCATAGCATAGACCTCTATTCATTGTAGCAGCCCTCAGTATGGCTTCATGATCTTGGTAATAGTGTGGTTTCACAAAGACCGTTCTTGCAGGTTTCCTGGTGTCAGAGGAATTACCAAACACTGTAGGGTCTCCCTCCTCCCGATGGGCCCTATCCAGGGTTATCTTCTGCTCTGGATATTTTCTGTCAACAGCACAAGTTAGCATCTTTTCAAAAAGGGAACAGGGTCCTTTGACCTTCAGCCCTTCAAGTATTCCAAAAGTTTTGTGTTGTTCTGCCTTGACCAGTCTTCTGGGTCTGTATTGTTATTTTGCAGTTCTTGTAACAGATCAGAGTGTTGTTTTTGAAACTTAGTCAGGGTTCCATTTTATCCTCTAACTGACCTACCCATTGTTCAATGTCACCTGTTTGAATTGATAAATTGTGCAGTTTAAAGGTAAGGTCAGAAAAACTTCAGAGATCAGCAATTGTATTAGTAATCATTGCAGACCCGCTCTTAATTTCCACTCTTATTTCTTCTTGAAAGTTATGAAACACCTCCGAGATGAATGATTCAGGTGTATTGCCGGGACAGGAGCCCACTGCCATAACTGCAGCATGAATTACATTCTTAATAGAAGGCCCAGTTTGGTCCTGTACCTGTTTCCCATTAATTAGCGTCGCTCACGAAACTCCAAAACCTGGTTGCAATTGTTCTATTGTGCTGGTCTGCATATCACCAGAATCAGGTTTAGGAGAAATGCTACTGACCTCAGTATCTCCCATTTCCACTGTTTGTTGCTTTCTCTAGCTATAGTGTCTACTCTCATCTGCAGTAGCATAATTAGCCTCAGGTAGAAGTGGGGGGACAAATACCATCAAACTGGCTTGCTGAGTGACTGGGGGACAGGTAAGGAAACAAGAGTTTTCTTGAAAAAATGGTAGAGGGAACCAGATAGCTGTTGAGTTGTTGTTGCTGCAACCGAGTATGAGCTAGGAGTTCTGGGGGAGGGGAATCAAGACCAGAAGCCTGAGCAGTAGTGTTCTGAGGAAGCAAAATTATGCAGGTGGGATTGTTGGGACATATTCTAAGAATTTTGTTGGATAAATACCATCACTTTCAGCTGGAGAATTAACCGTAGGAAGTTTCATTCATCATTTCATTGTAATAGCCAGGTAATACTGCTTTTCACAAACATCTGTTACAGCCAGGCAGAGCAAGCAGTCAACAATGGCATCTCAGTCCGCCATCCTGGGTATGCCTCCTGCAGTGGCTCCTCCTCTTCCTCCAGGTCCATATTGTTCAATTTTATAAAGTAGTACTACAGGCTCTAATCTTATCAGAGCAAGTCCAAATGATGAAATAAATAAAATTGAATACCCCTTCATCAGTACTCTCACTACTGCTATGGGAAACTCAATAGTCGGGAGAAATGCAAGCCAAATGAACTACAGGCTCCCTCACCACTTAGGCCTGAATCTCTGACATCTGGGAAGATAAAACACAGTCCACATTAGTTCCTGACACTTGATCCAGTAGCTACACAGTCCATGGGTGGCAATGCCAGCAATAGTCAAAAACAGCTGGCTGGCAACAAAGGTAGACGATGTAGAGACAGACCCCGGTCTCGCTTTGCACAAGCCAGGAGAGCCATCTAATGATTCCGACTTGTGCCACAGCTTCCACTAAGTGCAGCTGCCCAAGCAGGAACCACCAACTTTGGGAGTGAGCCGGTCCAAGTGATCACTAATGTTTACCTACTTGGATCTGGCCCCATTTCTCTCCATTACACCAGCAACAGTCAGGTAACTAACCCATCATTGCAGAACAAAGCCCATCCTGGACTCAGCAGCAGGCTTGCCAAACTCATACGCCAGGGAGCAAGGACGCACACTACTATGGCTGTAAAAGTAGAGTAACAAAGTTTGTACAAATTACAGAAAGACCAATAGACACCAAAAGGAGTGCTATAGGAATTCTACCTAAAATAATATAACTTCTTTCTGTGCGAACTCACTTGTAGCCCTAACTAATACTAAAACCCTACTCCTCAACAACTAACTACTCACTGTGCTATGGACTGCTTCAAATGTTAGTAACATAAGGATTCTGGAGCGACTTATCCTACAATAAGATCTCTTTATATAATATTTTATGAGATGCACTCCTACTAACTATGCTGCAGTGTCATGGTAAGAATTAAAAGTTTGCTACTGAAATTAATAAAAATAAAGCTAAAAATAAATGATTAAAAGGCTGACTGTCAAAATCATGGCAACATGCTTTTAATTCCATAAGCTGGATCATCCTAAAAGCTAGTTTATAGCCAGCTCCTAGACAGGTTTGGTAGATATCTGAAGCTCACAAGCAGCTCATAAGCAGAGCCCCAATCCTGTGGCTAGCACAGCTTGGCAGCCATCTTTCCAGAGATGAGATGGCTAATGCACTCAGGAAGCCATCATTAGGATGGCAAGTAAAGGAGAGGTGCTGCTAGTTGGCGGTCAGTCTACCAGATGTGGATTGGAGCCTTCCATCTATAGCTTCAGCAATGAGCAGGCCATCCTACCAGGGGCCTTTCTCAAGCAGCTAGTCAATGAACCAGCTAGGGATAGGGCACTGCTGGACCTGGTGCTTACAAACAAAACAGGGACAATACTGCAGACATTACAGTGGGCAGTCCCCAGGTACCAGTGATCATGATATAGTGTGGTTTAACATTAAGATAGAAACAGAGGCAAACCACATGAGGATGAGGGTCCTGGATTTTAGGAGAGATTTTAAAGAAATGGGAGATGCCTCAGAAACTACCTCATGGTGGGGATTTCCAGGAGGGGTAGAGGCACAGAGGGAAAAATAAGGGAGGGCAAAATTAAGGCAACCAGCCTTGTGTAAAAGAAGTGAGTAAAAGCAGAAAGAAAACGAGACTGTTATGGTTTTCTAGGGAAGTGGCCAAGGTGGTATAGGACAAAAGTGTGGCATTCAGGAGGTATGAAGAAACAAAGAGGAGGGAGGGAGGAAGACAGGAGGTGTTCCAAATACAGTTAGACCTAGATCATCTGTGTCTGGTTCTATGGAAATGTGGTAATCCATCGCTTTAAGCACTCAAATAGAAAAAATGCCATGTTAATTTATTGACTAATTTGCATACCTCTGCATCTGTGTCCACTGGCCATTAAACCTGCCAGTGCTCTGTACGATGCAGGTATAAATACATGGTTAATCCATTTGATGGTGGTGAGGAGTAAATGTTAACTGCTTGCTGATCTGCTGCTTCCTGTCCCTGGCTGTTGAGCACTAATGAGTGACCGAGCTGCTGGCTCCTGTTCTCAGCAATAGTGTGCTGGTGTTCTCACTAATCTAGTTTTAGTTTAGTTTTAGTTTTTATTTACGTATAAAATCCTTAAAGTGGAGCCTATTTTCAAAGGGTTTAGAGTCAGGTACAACAGAAGACAGCAAGTACAGAATATATTACCAGTATACAATATAGTAAAACTACAATTATGAACTGGACATTGCAAATACGGGAAGCTGATTGGCGAGAGTTTTTGAAGCCGTGATGATATCGGTCACATCATCATCATGGCTTCAGAAAACCTCCAGCCACCAGCCTCCTAACTGACCGCTGCAGTCTACTTCATCTCCAGCAGTCTGCAGTAAGTCAGACTTCCAGTCGGCCGCTATTTTAAAAAAAATTAACCCCACCAGCTAGGCACACAACAGAATTCAGCACAACGGACGCCACTGGGAGCAATACTCTCTAAAAGCAACATATCCAGCAGCATGTGAGTGGCAGCGACGGACTAATAATTTTTTTTCTCTGAAAAAGACAAATGATAGACCCGTGCATTGTAGTCATTCTTACACAAACCACGGCCCCCGCAAAAAGAAAGCTATGTCCCAGCCACATAGAAAACTGCCAGTCTTGTCCCAGACATTCCTAACCATTCTAATAGTAGCTCTTACAATAACAGTCCTGAATGAATCACACCAAGACTACATTTTTCTCATTTGTTCATCATTGGCTCGCCTCTCCAACTTCTCTCTCAGCCTACCAGTCCTCAGCATCCAATTCCCAGAACAAAAAATAATAAAATAAAGTGCACTGTGAATGGAGAACATTTTAAAAAAAACTGCAATGGTAAGGGCGGGTCACCCAGTCACAAGAGCTCCACTTCCTCTACCCGGCCAACAGCGCACCTGCTGCCCAGAGCCCTCCAGGAACTATTTTACTTAAAGGTATTCCTCCAACACCCCAAAACACATTTTAAAATGCTTCTATTTTTTTTTACTTTAAAAATATTTAAACCACTTCATAATAGCAATCACTTCTTGGATCGTTGGGCCTTTTCGGCCTGCGGCCTCATGCCCAACCACCCGACGTGTGATGATATCCCATGATATACCACACCCTGTCGTGTATTATTGCTTAAATTATACACCTTTAGTTACAGGTAAGACAATGCTATACAATTGGTGCTAGTACAGCAGTTAACAGTGCATGGGTATCATGGTGACATCACATAGTGAGTAAAGTGCAGCGTACATAGATATGCTAAGGATAAATTAGATGGTCAACAGTAGCTGTTGCGTGACCCAGAGTTGAGTAAGCAAGGAGAAAAATTGGGATTTATACACTTTAATAGAGCAAACAGTTTTTAAAAAGTCAGCTAGGTCATTCCATTGCTTGGTAAAATGGCATAAAAAACAAAGGTTGACCAAGGGAGGTTTTTCTTCAAGGAAGCAGCAAGGTGTGTTGCACCACATCCCTGGTAGAGTATTTCTCTCCACAAAGTTGAACTTGGACTGTAGGCCAGTGGACAGCAGGCCTTGTGAAGCTTTATTGCCAGTGACCAGGGTGTGGCACAGCAGCCTCTAGTCAAGGTTTAATGCTGCTGTATAGCGCTGTGTGTGTGTGTGTGTGTGTGTGTGTGTGTGTGTGTGTGTGTGTGTGCATGTGTGTGTGTGTCTGTCTGTGTGCCTGTGTGATGTTTAGGCCAAACGCCAAGCAGAAGTCATATTGAGGAGATCCCTGACTCTGAAAAACACATTGTCACTTGCAGAGCCATAACCCACAGTTCCATAATCAGTTATGCTTATGATGAAGCTCTGCACAAGTAGTTTCTCAGTCTCTGGTAGGAAGTTGTTTCTAAGCCTATAGAGTAGCCCTAGCCTAGAGCTGACTGCCTTGAACAAGAGGTCTACATGTGCATTCAAAGACAATGCACTGTCAAGGGTAATTCCAAGATATTTAAAGGTTTTACTTGTTCAAAGGGAGGGTCCCAGCTGGAGGTTATGGTTAAGATAGGGAGATGTGGATCTTGATATGGGTGCCAAAGAGCGTATATTTACTTTTTTTTGTCTCCTCATTACAAGCAGGTTGAGGTGAACCATTCCTGAATGGAAGTAAAGTCAGCCTGAAGCCTCAGCCTCAGTTTCTTCAGGCACTTGTCACTGCGGAAGATGACAGCATCATCCGCATAAAGTAATATATTGGTTGACCTGCAGATGGCAGATGTATTATTTGCAAATACACTGAAGAGAAGATGTCCTAGGATTGACTCTTGGGAACACCCACAGTGACTAGCACATTCTCTGAAACAGCATTGCAGCATTTTACTGCTTGGGCTCTACCTGCCAGGTAGCCTTTGAACCAACTGACTGAGTCTTCAGAAAGGCATAGATTAAGTAGTTTCTGGAAGAGAAGGGCATGGTTTACAAGGCTGAAGGCCTTAGTAAGGTCTATGTATACAGATCCAGCCATTTGTCCTCTGTCCAGGGCACAATGAATTGAGTCCATGAACTCCAGGAGTGCAGTCATTGTGCTGAATGTTTTTCTAAACCCATGCTGCTCATTTGTCAGGAGCTCATGCTGATTCAGGTATTGAATGAGCTGATCATTCACTACCCTCTCTAAGGTTTTCAGAGGAGGTAAAATGGAGATCGGGCAGTAGTTAGATGGCAGGCTATGATCACCCCTTTAAATACATGGGCCACTTGAGCTTTTCCAAAGCTCAGGTACTTGCCCAGTGGAAAGGACAGATTGAAAATAATCTGCAAGGGGTGGTTGACTTCCCTAAGCACTAATTTGAGCAGCTTCATAACTATGTTGTCTGGGCCAAGTCTAGTTTTAATTTTGGTTCTTGCTAGGTAGCCATGCACATCAGTCCAAGTAAGCCTTTTAAAATAGAACTTACCTCTAGTAGGGTGGTCAGATGTATCTCCTACTGTGGCAGGTGGGTAATCTGCTAATAAACTGCTGCTTCCTGTCTTGGTGTGTAAAGCTGTGTTTTTTGATGGCTTCTTCTGCTCAGCTGCTAACTCCAAACAGTTATTCTAATATCTGAATTTCACAGAAATAGGAGCTCTGTTTGTAGAAGCTACCCCTGCTGCCGTCTACAAAGACATGGCAGGTCATGCACACTATAGCCTTGATTTAAAGTTGGGCTCATCTACCTGCAGGCAGCTTTGGAGCACAAAGACAAGTGGATTTCTGCTTCTTCAGATTCTACATCTCTGTTCTAAGTACATCTTGGCAAGCATCATGACTTTCAAACAGTCTTAAATTTGTGGATGACTGAGATGAATGTGAAAGGGAGAGTGTATCTGACTGCATGGTGATTGAGAAAGCCAGATTTTTGGTGAACGGTTTAGAGTGGCAGATTTTTAAGTCTTCCTGGGGTGGATCCAGGGATTTAAAAATAGACACAGCTTGTCACCAAAGGTGTATCATGGCAAAACCACTAGAGCAGACCAGACTGCAGTCATTTGGAAGATTGCAGCTCTGATGTTCTTGCCAGTTTCTGTCCCAAAGACATTTATAATTTGGATGAGACAGGACTTTTACAGGCTAGGACCCACTGCCACTCTGTTTTCAACCACCATCTCAGGAACAAACAAAATCAAGGGACGGATTAACTGTGGTACTGTATTGTAATGCCAATGGAACACATAAAGTAAAGCTATTCTTTACTGGGAAAGCCAAAAGCCAGATGTTTTGCTGGGATTTTGATGCAGAGTTGTATGCTCGATATTGTGCAAATGGGAAAGCCTGGATGACATCCAACAAGTTCAAAAGTGGCTACTGAACTTTAACAGAGCCATGAGGTTACAATGCTGCCATATAATCCACTTGTTAGATATTGCCAGAAATCACACCCCACAGAACATAGCTGTTGTTAAAGTCCATTGTCTCCCTCCCATACAACCTCCATATTCAACACATGGATGCTAGAAGAATCAAAATTTCAAATGCTACTACAAAAGGAACTCTGCTGCTATTTTATTTCATGTGCAGGGTTGGGACAAGAGCTCAAAATGAGTGTGCTCCAAGCCTTTTTATTCATAGCTCATGGAATAGCATTACGGAAAGCACAATGACAAACTGTTGGTGGCATGTGAAGATGCTGCCACACATTGAGTATGGCCTGCAACAGAAGAGCAGCCGGTAACAGAATCCACAAGCGCCATTCCTGCTGCCGAGATAATGGAACTGCGAAGTATTGACTGAGCACTTACCAGGCTCTGTCTATGAGAAATTGACAGCTCAGCAGTTCATAACTGCAAAGACAGCCTCAAGACATTGTCACCTTTAAGCGATGACATTGTAAGACTTGTGGCACATAAAGACACTCCAGCTGCGGTTCAGACGACGAGTCACAGTACCCTCAAGCAGATCTTCCCCACCACCACCAGTGACAGAAAGTAAGTTTGTGCAAGCCTGGACACTGAAGTTTCAAGTCTAGAACAACAAACCACACTAGACCGAGGAAAATACATTGACAGTGTCCTCAGTTTGAAGAAATTCATTAACTCAGGCATCACTGTATTGCAAACAAGTAGACTTAGCTGCCTACTTCTCTAAGTTCTAAAACAGTAAAAGCGGTAAAAAGAAAACTTGTTTAGTTTTAATGTTGTTGCCCTGTATTATAATAAAGACTTCTAATTAATTAAATTTCATACAAAAAATGTTTTGTACTAAGAACATTAAACCATGACATAAATTATCGTAGTGCAATATATAAGCTGGATAAACTCCACTTTAACAACTGTTGCTTGTGCAAAATCCATTTTATTTGCTTCAAACCAACATTCTTCATGGGGAACATTTCATGGCTGTCCCACTTGCTCAAACCCTCATGTTTTTCTAGGTTAAAACATATACACACAATTACTTGCACATATTTTACGTATTTTCACCCTTTCATTTATTCGGATAAGTCATTGCCAGTGTCCTACCTCTTTAATGCCACACACCACAGAGTAGTACATATTTCTTTATACCTCTCATAACTATATTTTAAACTAAAAACTTAAATGTTATCCAACCGTGTTTATAATGTAGTTTCATGTAAACAATACAAGTACCAGTATGTATCCATTTCTCAAATATAAGCAATTATGGGTTAATGCAGTACGTTTCTTCAGCATTCTGTTAAAACACAAATGCATCTCTTTGTCTTTAACTATTATTTAGTTCACTTCCTTTAATAAGTTTCTGTATATTATTTATGTATAGTTCCATACACTCTTTTGTTCATGCCGCTGTTTACATCTGTATAGCAAATCCATATCAAATATAAACGTCTATACATCTCTGTTCTTCAAATTAACCTCTCCACATTCCCATTTTTAATTTGTACACTTCTCTCACCTGTTCTATTGTGATATTTATCTCTTCTACCTTGTCAATACAGTCATTTCTATAGCTTCCTTTTGTCTGTGTAAAGATGTTCACATGTGAACATTCATTTTTAAATATTTCTTTCAATGAATCTCATGCCTTCTAAATTTCATATCTATTTTGTATTGTTAAAGCTTTTCTTCATAGATTTCTTTTTCCTCAAATAAAGTATTCTATACCTCACCTAGGTTACTATATTCAGCTCCATTTCTATTTTCTCTTCTCTTTGGTCACTTAAGCAGTGATATAGCTACAGTAACAGAACAAAACATCTCCTGTAAGTCCATGTATATAATCTGGTTCTGAAACCTCTCTCCCATTACTCACACTAGTAATACAATTGATTTGTAATATGAAATACTCACTTTGGGAGATTTCTGCAAAGCTTAGCTATATGGCGGCTTCTCAGTATCTATTGCCGCCATAGCTCGCTCCCACAGTTTAAATACTGCCTGTCGGTGGGGAACCTGGCGTCACTGGTGATATCACCACACTCTCCACCTACTGTGTGGGCTATCTCAGTGAAAATCTCACTAAATGCAAAACACACGGATAGCACTGTTAGTAGATGCTATGGTGGAGCTAAAACAGTGCTATCCTGGTCTACGAGATAGCGATTCACCCCAACCAGGGCTATATGCCCTATATAATTTTGTCAGAAACTATCTCTATTTTTCTGTAAAACTCTCTACATGTTTTCATATAAAGGTTTTACTACAAAACTCTGGTTGTAGACATCAAAAGGAAGGATATAGGGGCCGGGGCCATCAGGTCAGCCAAAGGCAGTGTCCATTTGTCACTTTATTCAACCATGTTATTGTAATATAATTTTCATAAATCTTATTTGGTTACATTTAAATTTTTTTTTGTCTTGCTCCATCACCAATTCATAGCCCAGTCACAGCCCCGCCATCCCTACTCCCATGGTAACTGTCCTCCCTGCCCTTGGCTTCCCCAGGGCAGGGCCATGCCGCCCGGTCAAGGTGTCACGGACACAGGTCTGGAGCAGGAGTCAGCCTGAGAGCTATGAGGGACAGTGAGGCAGCTTTATGTAGGCACTGCAGGCAGGGTTTTTTCAGTTTTACTCCCTCTGGAACCTGATGCATGCAGTGACATCAGCCAAGGTGGCCAGCGCACACTCCCATACACGCTTCCCTAGAGACATCTGCACGACTCCCCATGTAGGCGCCTGTACACCTTTTCACCCCAGCCTCCACTGGGGGCACACAGGTGCGGTGCCAAGATCACCCTCCCCAGGGAAGGAGAGCAGTTCTCAGGACTCCATTCTTCTCTACCCCTGTCAAACCCGATGGCCCACGTCCGCTCCCGAGACATGGGTCACCAGCGTGATGCAGGTGTGGCATCCAGCGCTCAACCTCAGTGCCACCACCAGGCCAGTCAGTTACTTTTCTATGTGTGTACCTTAAGAATATTTAGGGATAAATGTTTCTTCATTCATTTATTATTTATACTATATATTTGTCAATGTGTTATCAAATTTCTACAACACCTTTCTATTTTAGTAAATAAAAATAATATACAGAAACTTATTAAAGAAGGTGAGCTAAATAATAGTTAAAGATAAAGGAGATGTATTTGTGTATTAACCAGAATGCTGAAGAACCGTACTGCATTAACCCATAATAAGTGATATTTGAGAAATGGATACATAGTGGTACTTGTATTGTTTACATGAGACTACATTACAAACACAGTTGGATAAAATTAAGTTTTAGTTTAAAATATAGTTATGAAAGGGATAAAGAAATATGAACTACTCTGTGGTTTGTGGCACTAAAGAGGTAGGACACTGGCAATGATTTACACAGAATAATTGAAAGGAGAAAAATATGCAAAATATTTGAAGTAATTTTGTGCGTATGTTTTAATCTAGAAAAAACACGAGAGATTGAGCAAGTGGGACAACCACGAAATGTTCCCCATGAAGTGTGCTGGTTTGAAGCAAATAAAAAGGATTTTTGCACAAGCAACAGTTGTTAAAGTGGAGTTCATCCAGCTTATACATTGCATCTGAATTTTGGTCTTTACTTTTGGATGACCCAACATCAGAAAATGGAAACCACGGACAAGCCGGAAGGGCAACCTGAACTTTATTGCATAATTAAAAATTATCATAGTGGCATCATTGTCCACTCATCCATTCTATTGATTTTTAATCCGGACACTACTGGAGTTTAAAGAATGCATCCAGATTAACCAGGTTTGACTGTAAAGAAGGAAGCAGGACAGTCAGAGAGGGAACAAAGGTGCAGACAGAGGAAAGGATATCCAAAAGGTTATCTAAAGGGATAAGACTTTATTTAGATACATAAGTGAGAAGAAGAAAGCAAGGGGCGAGATAGTGAGGATAAGGAGGGCAGCAGGGGTGACTGCACTGAAAAGGACTTGGAAAAAGCGGACATCCTGAACAGGTATTTCTGTTCAGACTTCACAGTGGATGGAGGAGGATGGACCGCCAGGAGTAGTAGGAACAAAGGAGGTGGACATAAGCCCATTTTCAAAGGAAAGAGTCCTGAAGGGACTTGCAGTTCTGAAAGTGGACAAGGCAATGGGACCAGATAGGATACACTCAAGCATCCTAAATGATGCCAGGGAGGAACTAGCTGCCCCACTGACAGCCTTATTTAACAGCTCACTGAAATAAGTGTGGCCCCTCCACAAAGCGGCAGCAGGGAGGAGGCTAGCAACTAGAGGTCAATCTCAGATCAGTGATGGGGGCATTAATGGAAACACTGCTAAAGAAGGTAAGTAGAGTATCTTGAATCCAGTGGGCTGCAAGACCACAGGCAGCATGGCAGTACTGTGGAAAGTGGGCATGCCACATGAATCTGATTAATTTGACTGGGTGACCAGGGAAGTGGATCAGGGGAGTGCAGTGGACATGGCCTATCTGGACTTTAGCAAGTCATTTGGCATTCTGCCACACAGGAGAATAATAAAGAAATTGAGCAGCCTTGGGTGGGACCCAAAGTGGTGAAATAGGTTAGAAACTTGTTAACAGATAGGTGTCAGAGGATGGTATTTAATGGCATTAACTGTGATGATACGAGTGATCAGCACTGGGTAAGGTCAGTGGGATGCTGGGGTGCATAGAGACAGGTATCTCCAGCAGGAGGAGGAGGTGGTGTTGCCACTGTATCACTTGCTGATGAGACCCCATCTGGAGTACTGTGTCCAGGACTGGAGGTCACACCTCAGAAAGGACATAGATAGGGTAAAAGCAGTACAGAGAGGAGACTAAAATTGTACAAGGGTTGCACCAAAAGCCTTTAGGAAGAGAGGCTGAGGGAGCTCAACATGTACACCATGGAGGAGGAAAGCAAGACAGAACATGATAAAAACCTACAAGTACCTCACAGGGTGAACAGTGTGCAGTAGGGAGTCTCTTTCAAATGAGAAGAGCACCAGCACCAAAGGTATGCGATGGGGCGGATTTAGAGGGATGTGAGGAAGTAATGTCACTGAAAGAGTTGTAAACTCCTGGAACAGATTGCCAGCAGAAGTGGTGGAGCAAAAACAGTAGGGCCTTTATGCATGTGGGATAGTCATACAGGAATATTAGTAAACAGGCTAGGAGGAGGAAGTGTTGCCAGAGACCAGTTAAGGTTTCCCAAGACAGACCAGGCAGAGATCAACTGGGCAGACTGGGCAGGCCAAGCTGTCCTTTCTGCTGAAAAACTCTATGTTTCTAGTGTCAGTGGCTCACTAGACTGTACCCTTACCTCTGAGGCCAGAGGATCAAAAGCTTGTGGGTTCTAGCCACACCAAGAACTTCAGGTGTATTAAAACACTAACACTGAAGTGTGACATGAGGAAGGTTGCTGCACTCCTGAGCTGAAGTTTATCTGATGAGACATTAAACCAAGGTCCCATCTGCCTGTTTTGTGGTTGTTTGGGTGGACATTAATGATCCCATAGCACTTCTCAAGAGTAGGGAATTTTCCTGGTGTCCTCACCAAATTTTGCCCATTCACTAAAAATGCCAGCAGCTTAACCTGATTCAGTAAGTCAGTTTGCATCTGTATCTCTTCTCCTCCCCTCCCCCAGGACAAAGATGAAAATAGACAGAATTGTCTAGTCCTCCATTCCCAGATCAACAAAAATTAAATAAATATATAAAATAAATTGAAAGACCATTTAGGTTCCAACCAAACACCAAGCATTTAAAGCAGTGGATATTCTCAAGAAACTCCCAGTTTCTCAGGGATATTTGAAATGTAACATATGAATGCAGACTTTTGGGAACAGCATTACTTTTTATTTTTAAAGAGCAGGAGATGTCTTCAGGAGAACTTTAACAAATCATAATATTAAGACACAGTTCACCTTATGTAGCTGGATTGGAGCACCAAACCACCACGAGTGCAAGGACAAGTCATATTAGGTGCTATTCTGGGCAGCTTCCTGGGCAGTTGGTCCACGAAAAGACTAGGAAAGGAAGAACTCTAGACCTGGTATTATCAAATGGAGAGGTTGTAAGGATCTGGAGGTGGAGGACCCTCTGGCTGGGAGTGACCACAACACAGTGTGGTTCACACTCAATATGGGAAGGAAAGGTGGGGAACCAGGGGATTGATTTCAAGGGGCAGACTTTAAAATAAAAGGGAGATTGTGGGTAGGCACCTGGCAAGTATTCAGCTTAACATGGACACTTGTCAAAAGTGGGAAATTATTAAAACAGGGCTGGTGGAGGCTACTGGGATGTGTGCAAAGACACGTAGAAGAAGGGCATGGCAAAGAAGCCCAGTTGGTTAACCCAGGAGGTGATGGAGGGTGAGGGCCAAAAGAAAAGCATTTCAGAGACTCAAGAAATTAGGAGGAGAATGAGACAAGGAGGAGTATACAAAGAGGTCCAAGGAGGTAAGCAGGCTGGTCAGAGCGAAGACTTTGAGAAAGCTGAGGCTGGCACAAGGTATCAAGGATGGTGAAAAGGATTTCTTCAGATAAATTATGGAGAGACAGAAGAACAAGGACCAGATTGTGAGGATTAAGATGGATGGAGAATCAGGCAGAGGCCCTAAATGAGTACTTCGTTATGTGTTCACAAAGGAGAAAGGAGGGCAGATACCTTAAGGGAAAGAGGGCAGGCAGGGAGGGGTGACTGATACAGGGATTATGGAGGCCAGGGTTCTGGAGGGTTAAGGGCACTGGGGGTGGACAAGGCACCAGGTCCAGACGGCATTCACCCTAGGTGATAAAGAGCTGGTGTCAATCCTGGCAGGACCACTGGCTGACCTTTCAGTACCTCCCTGGACACAGGATGGTACCAGAAGACTGGAGGATGGCCCATGTTGTGCCCAGTCACAAAAAGTGGCCCTAGGGATGAGCTGGGAACTACAGACCAGTGAGCCTCCACATTGATTGTGGGAACGCTCATGGAGACAATCCTAAAGGAAAGGCTGGTGGCATTTTGGAAGACAATGGACTCCAAGATGTTCAGCAGCATGGGTTTGTCTCAGCAAGATCATGCCAGACAAACCTTGTTGAGTACTACGACTGGGTGACCAGGGAACTGGACAAGGGCCATGCGGTGGATGTCTTGTATTTGGATTTCAGCAATCCCTTTGATTTGGTGCCACATGGGAGGCTGGGGAAGCTAGAGGATACCAGGGTTGAAACAAAAATGGTCAAATGGATCACCAGTTGGCTGAAGGGAAGGCAGCAGAGGGTGGTAGTGGGGTGTAGCTCTCATCACCAAGGGATGTGACGAGTGGAGTGCCACAGGGATCGGTACTGGGACGGTGCTGTTTGGGATATTCATAGCAGATATCTCACATGGAATCCAGAGTAAGATCAGTCTGTTTGCAGATGATACTAAACTGGGAGCTGTGGTAGGTAACATACATGGATGGAAAGGGCTGCAGGATGACCTGACCAAACTACAGGAATGGTAGGAAACATGGTAGGTGGGGTTCAACACCAAGAAGTGCAAAGTACTTCACTTTGGAACTAAGAACCAGGGAAGGAACTATCAGCTCGGAGGGGTTCAGTTAGAAAGCACTGGGAGGAGAAAGATCTCAGGGTGATTATAATGAAGAATATGAACAACACAGCAGAGTGCAAAAGCCAACAAGATGCTGGGGTAGATAGCGAGAGGTATTCTTCCAGGAATAGGGAGGTGATCCTTCCCTGTATAGGTCACTGGTCAGACCACACCTGGAATACTGTGTACAGTACTGGTGCCCATTTCTGAAGAAAGACATCAGATTATTAGAAGGGTTACAGCGCAGGGTGACAAAGATGATCCAGGGTCTGAAGGTATGTCCTACAATGATAGAGTATGTCCTACAATGATAGACTGGGTGAGCTGAACATGTATTCACTGGAGAAGAGGAGGGATGGAGGATATGATTGAACCTTTTAAATACTTAAAGGGGATTAACAAAACTGACACAGACAGGATCCTCCAGATTAGAAGTGGAGGGACACCACGGCATGAATTGAGATTGGTGGGGAAAGATTCAGGAGGGAAATCAGGAGACACTTTTCACTGAACGGGTGGTGGATAAGTGGAATGCCATGCCTGAGGAGGTGGTAGCCTGTAGTACGGTTAGGTGGTAAGAGGGGTGGGACAGAGTGAGCGGAGGGTAACTAAGAGGAGGGAGGAGGGTGGGGCAGTTGCAAATTGAGGGACTAGCTGCACAATCAAGCAGGCTCGACAGACTGTTAGGCCAGTTTCCACTGGTGTTTTGTATGTTCATATATTTCACATTAGTTCTGTATTTTGTTACCATTATTTATTACTGAGGCCATTTGCATGAAAACATGATCTTTGCTCCTGAAGAGTTAACCTATTCCTGTTACTTTCTCTCTGCATGAGATCATAATGAACTGTGTGACATCACAGTTACTCCCATGGCAACAGACTGTGGTGTCACAACAGAGGATTATGGACTTTAAGCAGGAGTAAGCTATAGAGGCAAATGAAATCTAAGGGATAAAGACCCTGTATTTATGCAAATGTCATCAGTAATAAATAATGGGGAGGAGAAATTTATACAATATATATGGAATCAAAGTTGAATTGCACCTAATTGCAATGTTTTTCAAACTTTTCTTTATGCATCAGCAGCTCTTAAGCAATCAAGTAATAGCCCATTTGTGTACAACAAGCTCATGTAAGATCAAAGACTGATTAAACTGATGTAGTAAGGTTTATGATGGGCTTGGCTTAGCATAAATGATGTGTTTTCTGAGTATAATTGGATATCTGCAGCTCTGATTCTGCATACAAATGAGAAGTCATTTACAAATAAACTAAATTATAGCAGCAGGCCCATTATGGAATCCTGTGTAATCCCAGGATGAATGGTCTCAGGGATACAATTGCACAACTGACTTTCTTGACTTGGGTTATAACAGAGAGGTATTTTCTGATGCATGTTAGCACTTTACTTGAGAGCCTCAATTAATGTAGCTTATGATAAAGGATGTTGTGGTTTAATTTATTATTTGCCTTGGTAAGCTCTATGAAAATAGCCCCTGTGAGGAATCTGGCATCCAGCGCAGTCATTGTGTCAGTGACCACTTTGAGCAGTGCTGAGCAAGTAATCTCACCAGGCCTGAAATGTGATTGTGCACTTAGGTGGCGTGGAGTTAGGATACATGCCATCAAATATATTATAGTTTTAGGCTTTACTGAAATGTATTGTTTGCAAATCCTCTGTAACCAGATATCCCAAGTACAACTGACAATAGGTCTTTGACTCAGTTTGTGTACTGGTTAAACAGGAGAAGATGCAAGGTTTGATACCTTTATTGGACCAACAAGTGTCTTGTACAAAGATGGACGATACACAAGCTTTCGGCTACACAGGTCCTTCTTCAGGTGAATAGCAAAACTGAGCAACATAAGCAGTATTTATATCCACTGTGGAGCAATTAAATATCAGGAAGTAAAGTAGGAAGGTGATAAAGGGACAAGAGATGAAAGTCTAGGATGCAAAATAAAAACACGAGAAGAAATGAGGAGGGGCTAAGTAAGAACAGGTCAGTAGGAGATGAAAAGTACGCTAAAGGAAGACAAAAGCACGCAGATAGGATTTGAGTTCAGCGACTGTCTGTAAGGGTAGAATAGACAGGAGATGCCTAAGAGATGTAAGAAAATCAAGAAATTAGGAGAAACAAAAGAACAAAGGCCTAGATAAACAGAGTGTGAGGTAGTATAAACAGAGGTGTGAAAACAAGAGGGAGTGCGTGGGACTGAGCTAAAGAGTTAGTAGGAGAGGCAGGGAGGATGTGAGGTACAGGTAAAAAGCAGATCAGGCAGAACTCAGAGAAAAAAAATAAAAATAAGAGCAATACAGAACCAAAGTGTGGTAAATAATGACATGATTTAGTACACAATAAAAAAGAATGACAGTTTACCATAGTGTGTCTTGAAACCAATGTCCTGATTCAGTCCAGAAATGTTAGATTTAAATTGTTTAATATATTTCAATTCCAATTTCCTTCTGTCCTGTGTGTTTCGAGTTGCCTCTTAGTATCAAGACAGATTAATCCAAGAGAGTGATCTGTTTGTGAAAATGGTTTCCTACTGGAGTGCTGATAATCTGGTTTACTGTTGTGTGACGGTGGTGATTCATCCTGGTTTTCAGTGGTTGGCTAGTTTCCCAATATAGCAACCATTTGTGTACTTCTTGCATTGAATTAGGTAAACCACATTGCTGGATTGACATGTGTAGGATCCATTCATTTGTATTCTGTTGTTCTGGCTTGTCTCAATGGTGGCCTGTGTGCATATGTGGGTGCAGGTCTTACATCTTGCCATGTTGCATGGTGTTGTCCCTCTTGTTTTCTGGTTATTTTGATCTGCTGGGAGTTTGTTATGAATTATTGTGTTCAAGAGGCTAAGGGGCTGCTTATAGGCAATGACAGATTGTTCAGGGAAGATGTCTTTCAGTGTTTCATCTTCTCCAGCATGGGTTGTAGCTCTTTGACAATTTCCTGAAGGGGTTTTAACATGGGGCTGTAGGTGACCACTAGGGGTGTGCAGTCAGTTTGATGTTTTTGCCTGTATTCCAGCAGATTGTCTTGTGGTATTTGTATGGCCTGTTCAAATTCTCTGTCAATTTGTTTTGGAGACTTGCCCTGCTGAATTAGGGAATTCTGAAGTGTGGAGAGCTGTCTGTCTCTTGTTCTCTAGTCAGAGCAGATTACATGGTATTGTATCGCCTGACTGTAAAAATCATCATGTCTCTACCTAACAACATTCAATAACAGTTAAAAATACTAATTCCAAACAAACCTACTCCAGGGACATTCATATGCTTCCCAAGATACACAAACTAGGGAATCCAGGACGACCCATCATCTCTGGCATTGGCACACTCATTGAAAACATTTCAGGACTCATTGAATCCATTTTAAAACCACTAATAAGAGCTAGTAGAAGTTTTATTCAGGACACCACCGATTTCCTCAGGAAATGGAAACAAATTAGACAACTGCCACCAGACACTACCTGGCCACAATGGATGTCACTGCCCTGTACACCAACATTCCACATGAAGATGGCATAACAGCATGTCAGAAATCTTTAAAGGAAAACACTTCCACAGGAATATTCCAGAAACCACCATCAGCACCCTAATAAAATTCATTTTGACACACAACTTCACCTTTAATGGCAAGCACTTTACAGATCATGGAGATAGCTATGGCACTAAAATGGCACCACAGTATGCCAATCTTTTCATGGTCTGCTTAGAGGAGGATTTTGTTAAACACCACCCTTATAATCCATCTGTCTTCCTCCGATTTATTGATGACATATTCCTGATTTGGACTGAAGGTGAAGACTCTCTCAAAAATTCCATAATGATTTTAACAACTTTCATCATTCCATAAACTAGTATTGAATACTCCACCAGCACATACAGTTTCTTGACACTACAGTCAGTATCACTAAAATGAACACAGACAAACTGCTCTTTATAGAAAACCCACTGACAGACACTGCTACCTGCATAATTCCAGCTCCCACCCAAATCATACAAAAATCTGTAATCTACAGTCAGGTGATTCAATACCATCAAATCTGCTCTGATGAGAGAACAAGAGACAGACAGCTCTCCACACTTCAGAATTCCCTAATTCAGCAGGGCCACTTCCAAGACCAATTGACAAAGAATTTTAACGGCCATACAAATACCACGAGACAATCTGCTGGAATACAGGCAAAGACATCAAACTGACTGCACACACCTAGTGGTCACCTACAGCCCCATGCCAAAACCCTTTAGGAAATTGAAAAGAGCTACAACCCATGCTGAGAGAAGATGAAACACTGAAAGACATCTTCCATGAACCACCTGTTATTGCTTATAAGCAGCCCCCAGCCTCTCAAACACAATAATTCATAACAAACTCCCAGCAGATCAAAATAACCAGAAAACATGAGAGACAACACCATGCAACATGGCAAGATGTAAGACCTGCACTGACATATGCACACAGGCCACCATTGAGACAAGTCAGAACAACATAATACAAATTATGGAACTCACATGTCAATCCAGCAATGTGTTTACCTAATTCAATGTAAGAAGTGCACAAATGGTTGCTATATTGGGGAAACTAGCCAACCACTGAAAACCAGGATGAATCACCACCGTCACACAATAGTAAACCAGATTATCAGCACTCCAGTAGAAAACCATTTTTCACAAACAGATCACTCTCTCTTGATTTGTCTACCTTGATACTAAGAGGCAACTTCAGAAACACACAGGACAGAAGGAAATTGGAATTGAAATATATTAAACAATTTAAATCTAACATTTCTGGACTGAATCAGGACATTGGTTTCAAGACACACTATGGTAAACTGTCATTCTTTTTTATTGTGTACTAAATCATGTCATTATTTATCACACTTTGGTTCTGTATTTCTCTTATACTGTTTTTTTCTCTGAGTTCTGCCTGATCTGCTTTTTACCTGTACCTCACATCCTCCTGCCTCTCCTACTAACTCTTTAGCTCAGTCCCCACACCCCCTCTTGTTTTCACACCTCTGTTTATACTACCTCACACTCTGTTTATCTAGGCCTTTGTTCTTTGCTTCTTCTAATTTCTTGATTTCCTTGCATCTCTTAGGCATCTCCTGTCTATTCTACCCTGACAGACAGCCTCTGCTCAGATCCTATATGTGTGCTTTTGTCTTCCCTTTAGCTTCCTTCATCTCTCCTACTGGCCTGTTCCTACTCACCCTCCCAATTTCTTCTCATGTTTTATTTTGCATCTTAGACTTTCATCTCTAGTCCCTTTATCACCTTCCTACTTACTTCTTATTTTTAATTGCTCCACAGCGGATATAAATACTGCTTATGTTGCTCAGTTTTGCAAGTCACCTGAAGAAGGGACCTGTGTGACCCGAAAGCCTATATATAATTTCATCTTTGTACAAGACACTTTTGGTCCAATAAAAGGTATAAAACCTTCCATCTTCTTCTGTTTTGCAAGGACCAATATGGCTGGAATCTCTTTGTACTGGTTAAACAATAAATGAAAATAAAAATTTAAATCAGTTGGTTATGAACTATCTTTCCTATTAGTTCAATGTGTGTTGCATAGCATGGTACTAGTGTATACTTATGAACTTGAAGTTTATGAAATTGGAATTTGGACTTCTCTATTTCCACCCTTGGCAGGAATGCTGAGTAGATGTAGGAATAGAAGGCACAACATCAAGGATGAGAAGAGTGCCAGAGGAGCAGGAGGCAGGGAGGATGGGTGATTTCAAAATGATCCAAGCGGAGCAAATGGAAGTAAGCAAAGCAAGTGGGGGATGTGAGGAGGAACTATTTCCCACATTGAACCAAGGGCTATTAGCACTTCCATTCAATGTGTGTTGCATAGCATGGTGCTCGTGTATACTTACTGAAGTTTATGAACTTGGGTTTGGCCTTTCTGATATTCCGCCCTTGGCAGGAATGCTGGTAGATGTAGGAATAGAAGGCCCCAAAAGATTAACGATTAGAGATTACCCTACACAGCTCATGGAGAGTGTGACCAGTACACGAGAGGAAAAGCCCCAGGTGGAGGAAACCTCTGAGGACCCATGGTTACTGATCTGCCCATCCTCTGGGCAATCTATGAGAAATAATGCTAAATGATTTGGACCAGGTTTTTGGTTCTGGTTAAGTCACAGAGTCATATCCTCTGAATCCTTGACAGTGTGAGTAGGAAAGTTGATTCTGGAAGACGAAGGAGACTCTGAGTCAGATGGATGTCCAGATGAAGCAAGATGAGTGGTTAAATGATCTCCAGGATTTATTTTGTGGTGTTCAATATTAAAGCCTTGGAAGTCTACATGTGCAGGTCGAGGAATGTTGGTAGAGTAGGAAAGTCTTGACTGGATGCTTGAGATGTAATTAATGTGGTGCTGGAGTCAATTGATGCAATAGCAGAGGATTGAGAGGTGGATGGCGGAACTGGAATCCTATAGACGATGTAGCAACAGATGAAGGAGACATAGTAGGATGGAGGAATGGTTACTGGAAGCCTGAAGTGAGGATGGATCCAGGAACAAAATCAATGAATGGCTGAGCACTAGATGGTGGTGCACTTGAAGATTCCAAAATAATATGGAAGGAGGATGGTTCAAGGTCAATAATGTCACTCAGATCACTACAAGGAAGCTGATAATCCTCCGATCAATGAAGTGGTAATCATCTGCTGTCAAATGGAATAATGGAAGGGACAGGACAATGAAGATGTACCTTCTGAGTCTTCAGAGATGTAGGAGGGTTGATCCTGGAATTTGACGGAGAGGTCCAAGTTGGAGAAAGATCAAGGTGAGGAGATAGGCTGGAGTTGAAGGAGATCCAGGAGAGCCAACCAGGCAGAGCCAGAGATAGAGCAGCAGAAGAAAGGTGGATAAACCAAGATTCGAAAATTTGAGAGAACAATGGTGGAGCATTCCCAACCCCAGAAGACAAAAGCCCACCTTTGCTCAGTACCCCACAAGACAGAGCTAGGGATGGAGACTGCAGAAGGATGGAACGTAGTACAAATCAGATCGAATAATGGAATGGCAGCACAAACCAGAGACACAGAATAGGCTCCCATCCCGACAGATGAACAAGCCCACCTTCGCTCAGTACCCCAAAGGCAGAGGTAAGGATGGAAACCATGGAACAAAGGAATGCTGGTGAAGCGGCAGAAGGAGGGAACAGAGAAGACATTCATGAATGTGTCAACAGCAACAGATGGTGAACAGGTACAAACCCCAGCTAGATATAGTACACTTGAAGGTGGACTATGTATGCCTCGCGTCCCCAGCGCTAGGACAGAAAAGTTTACTGATACATAGTAGGGACCCAGAGAGCAGGTGGGTAATATAGCCATATTAGACCCAGGCCAAGAAAGTGCCAAAGCTGGATGATGGAAATAACAGTAGGGTCAGTCACTGCAGAAGACACACTGAGAAATACAGAGTTCACAAGCCAACACAATCAAGAACCCAAAGGAGCAAGCAGACAGCTTCAAAACTGTAGGATAACAGAAAAAACTGTGCTGGAAAACCAAAATGAGGGTCATGGATGTTCATAGAGAACTGAAATCCAGTAGCATGTCCGAGCCAGCTGGGACAAGTTACAAGCACCAGCAGAGCTTAGAACCGAGCAGGGACATTAGTCGAAGGAATAACCAACTCCGCGGAGATGGAAAAAATGAGAAGGGTGAAAATTAGTGAGAAGTACAAATTCATGACATGTAGTCAGTGGACAAGCAGGACTGGAAGGAAATGGTTGAGTCCAAACTGAAGTATGCTCAAATCATCAGTGCCATACATAAATGTAGTAGTCCACAGTGCACGGAAGAGTACAGAGTGAGTCATAATACATGATGTGACTCAGTATAGGTTGCTTCAGAGATCTCAGCATGGCTTGCAGCAAGAGAAGTAAGCAGCAAGTCATATAAAAATCAGCACAAAGAACCAATAAGCGTGGGTGGAAGCAGAGGTTAACAACAGGCCGTACACCAATCAGCAAATTATTCAGGCAAATTGTAATGAGAGGCAAACTGGCAAAAGAATTTAGCTTTCCATGGCACGGATCAAGGTTGAACATCAGTGGACAGAGAAACATCACATCACATGTCAGGAACAGGACACACTGTGGAATGAAATGCAGAACCCTTAAGGTGAAGAGAATGCAAACTTGAAGCCAGAATTTGCAGCGCAGAGAAGCACCGAGTGGGCAAACGCAATTTGGCGTCGACAGTCCGAGATCTGAACAACAGGACCGCTCAATGGCGGCTGCGCATCCAGTAGGAAAAGGCCAGCTCAAGGCAAGCTGCACTGAGCCCTGAAGGAGTCCAGCAAGCAGCGGAGGTCACAATGGAGGTGGAATGGAGGCCAGGAAAGAGAGCCCAAAAGGGAGCAGAACATGGAAAGCCAAAGCCACCAGAAAAGAAAAGAGGGAGGGAAGGGACAGAGCGAGAAGCAGAGAGGCGGGGGGCAGGAACAGAAAAGGGAAAGGAAGGAAGTCTGACCCAGCCAGCCAAGGAGCAGGAGCTCCGCCACCCCAAGGGCCACAGCATGGCAGAGACCAGACAAATTAGGACCCAGGTAGAGTAGCTGACAGAAGGGCAGGAGTGGCCAATACCAGCCAAAACACAAACAGAGCAGGAGCACAGGAAGGTGAAACAGCAGCCAGGACAAGGAACAAGGAATAAGAAAGACAGCAACCAGCATGTTGGGCAAACCCAAGCAGAGTCAGATCGGACACTAGAGCAGCTGCGTGGAGAAGCCATCAACGGACAGGCACTGGATTTCAAAATGATCCAAGCAGAGCTAATGGAAGTGGCTGGCTTAAGTGGGGATGTGGGGAGCTATTTCTCTCACATTGAACCACTGGCTATTAGCTCTTCTATTAAAGTATAGAGACAACAAACACTGAACAGTAGTTGCTGGGGTCCACAGTCAATTTAGACTGAAAGAAAGGCATTACTATGTTTTTTCTTTCCATGACTCAGGAATAAATCCAATGTTAAGGAGAAGGTGAAGATACCATAGTTATTAGTGATGGCAGGGGATGACTGAGTTTTAGGATACTTGGTTGAATGTATCCATTCTGTTTTTGCCCACTTTCATTGGCTCTACTGCCACAAAATAGCCTGCTGATTTCTTTTTTTTTTTTTATGGGGACATTTTTCCCCGACTGCCAGCAAGGGCTAGGTGGCAGTGGACTGACCATTCTGTGCTCTTTGCCCCCTTGCAGGGATCATGTGGCATGACAATGGGGCTAGGGTTTTTGTAGTTATGGAGATGACTGCATTAGGCCTTAATCCCACCTCAAGAACACCGGTGTGAAGAATCAGAGTCCAGACAAGAAGTCATGTGAGATGTGGCTTCCGCAAGCACCTAACAGCGTCCTCCTCCCAACACCATCTGCTAGTCGCAACAGTGGCTAACCCTCCCCAGAAGTGGAGAGCTGACAATCATCAGCTAAATACAGCTCCTCCCTCCCTTCCAGCTGACTCCCGGTGACCCAGTCTGGTTCCCAAACCCAGGTCGCTGGTGTAGTGCGAGGTGTGGCATCCAGAGCCTCAACCCTCAGCACTACAGAGCCAGCTCAGCCTGCTGATATCTTGAAAAGTGTTCATTGTGTCTGGTTAAAACTCACACGTTACAGAACAAAACACTGTTGGGTAGTTCATTAGGTAATACTTTTAAGGTCTACCAAGTATGGCTGCCTAGTACTTACTGATTGAGAAGCATTCCAAAACTGATAAATGGATTGTATTTAAACTTTGCGGAATGATGACCCTTCACATGAATTTGTGCTGATTAGATGTTAATGTAGAACATATTTAAGGACGTCTAGCTGACCATCATCTATCAGAATTAATTTTCTGTCATTAACTGATTCAAAACAGGTGAAAGAATTTGTTCAACTTTTAAAGTCTTAGTACCTGCCATCTAAGGTGTACTGACTACATTTCAGAGAGTATTCATTCCATGCAGTTGATTAATGACCACCTCTATTTTTGGAATAAAATGTTTTATGCCACAATACCTCCAAAATGCCTACATGGATTTCCTTAAAGAGCACCTTTCTTGGTGCTTATAACAAAGAATAAGGAGGTGCCTTAACTTGAATAGCACCTCTGTGATGTAAAATATTTTTATACAGCCCCCAAAGGAAGGAAAGAGATCATAATTTGTTAAAATAAAAGATTGATGCCAGGGCTCAACTAACAACACCCTTACTTGTTGAAGGTTGGCATCAATGTTTCCCAAAACCAATTTAAGATTGGTAAATCTGCTTTAGAAATGGCACTCCATAGAAGTGAATGGCACATGCCCCCATGCTCTCCCTATATGGACATCTTAAAATGTTGGGGTGCAGGAGGCGAGCTAGTAGGATGTGGAAAGAGATTGTGCTGCCAGTCCCTCATGGGCAAATTACAATCCCTTCTTTTCCTTTGGGGGCAGCAGAGAAAACGATTGTACATTTCACATCACATTTAGGTAAGGAGCTCTCTGTTCTTGATTACACACATCAAGAAATACCAAGAAAGGTGCTCTTTAAAGCACCATTCATATTGGCTGCAAAAAATAACTATGTCTGGGTTTGGTTCTGTAAGAAACATCTAGGCTCCCTACTGAACTGGACTACTGTAATCTAAAAATGATGGCCTGATGCGGTGGGATGGGAAGAACCATCTTTCTTCTGCTCCACTAAAATAACTAAGGTAAAAAAATATTAGTTTACCAAAGTCATTTTTAGGTTACAATAACCTGATTCAGTAAGGGAGCTTAGACAATCCCATCTGTCTTGTCCCTGTGCACTCAAGCATCCTCTGTATCCTAGTGGTATCCTCTTAACTGTAGCCCTGGAAGGAACTCTCTTGCTTGTACTAAAAGCAGGCGGTGCCATCTTTGTTACTACTAATAAAATTACTGCCTTAACAGAAACATTCAGGCACTCTGGCCACGCTTGAAAGTCCATTAAAAGTTATTGCAAAGAGGTAGTGGGTTTGAAGCAATCCAGAGCTACTGTATAGCTAACAAATCTGTTCACTATTGATACTACAGTGCTGCCATTCTATGGAACATTTTAATGTCATGCAGGAACAAGCTGTCCTTAACTACTGTACATGAAGTCAAACACAGTGGGTTTGTGCATCACAGTGTTCTGAATAATGGTAAAGGCGGTATCCATACTGAACAGACTTACTCATATATACTTCAGGACTGCTGCCGCTGCGTGAGCCTCCATATATTGTTTAAATAAGCTTTGTATGGGTTTCAATCTATGGTGGCTGCTGTGCATGAATGCTTCCTGTAACACTACACTGAATAATCCTAATTACCTTTCACACAAAGGTGTGCTGATTTGACTGTACTTATCCATCAAATATAGCCTATCGTAGCTATAATTCTAAAACACTGATTACTTCAATTGTTCCAAATCAGAGGTATATTTTTTTAATTTTTCAGGATTTACTGAATTGTAGCCTGGCGCGTGTCCAAAGAAGGCTATTAGCCTTGCTTTGCTGGCCAGACCAAGGATAAGGGCCTGGGTTCCCATTTGGCTGTTACAGGGTTCTTTCCCAAGATGAACAATATAATGTGTGGTGCCTCCACCCAGAGTACAGTTTAAGTGGGTTAGATATTTAACAGTACAACCCCTGGGATGCTGTACCAACCCACCTCCCATACAGTCACCCCAAAACATGGATACCATAAAACCAAAACCCCCAATTTTAACACTTTGCATTTTTGACTTCCTCTAATAATATGCTCACTAAAGATATGCTCATGAGTCGTATTCTTCCAAAACAATTAACACCATTTATTTACAGAGGGAGGGTTAGGGACTGGCCCGGTGGTGTAGAGGGTTGCTGGTGCTCACCCTTCCCACGCCGACGACCTGGTGTCGAGCAACATCAAGTCTTGGAGGGTTGGCCAAGGGAAGGAGGATCAAGAGTCCCACAGACAGCTCTCCTCCTTCGGGAGGGAGGGTGGGGAGAATCACTGAGCCACTGGCTCCTGGTGGTGGCTGGAGGCTCGTGCAGGCTCGGGGATCAATGTGTAGGCTGGTGTGAGCAGGCATTGGGTGTACTGTGGGCTAAGCGTGCACGCAGAAGCATCCTTGATGCCACTGCGGCTCGCACCATGGGTGGGGGACTAAGGGACAAAATGCTAATCCTCCAGCGTGGTGATGGCAGACATCATTGGTACCGTATCGGACCCACTAAATTAGCTCCCCTTCAGCCCCATGCATCCAAGTCTCCACAGTGTGTGGGATAATTCCCCACTGTGAAATGACCTGGGATGGCAGGGGTGAAAAGAGTTCGAGCTCTGACTGGGTCTGGGGCAGCAGCCGAAAAAGGATGCCTGAATAGGGGAACTATAGACCACCCACAAGCTGAGGAGGTAAAAGAAATTAGGGGAAAAACAGAGGAGGGTTAGGAATGGATGAGTGGAGTAGAGATTAAACAGCATTTTCATTTTGCAATTGGATATTGGCATGGAGATTAGCATTTAAAACAATCATTTCTCCTTTAAATTTCAAAACCCACTTTAATCTACCAATCCTCTGAGTAGCTAACTGCTGCAGATTTTAACATTTACATAAACCCCAACTGGTACCAGTTTTGATCCCTAAAAGTCCTAGCTGGGTACCCACTGCTGACATGTTGCAGGCCTGTGGTGCAGCTGGTCGCCAGCTAGCGCACTCACTTAAATCACATTTCACCTTCTGTACACTCATTAGCTGCTTTAGAATTTCACTGTGCCACTGGGCACAACTTGAAACAACTATGGCTAAGAAAACATCTTTCAGCCACACTACTATCGTGTCAGCCGTGGCCATTTTCACACAGGCCACAGTCTCTGGGCTTTTCATCAAGCATACAGTCTCAGAGAGACTTGAGCAAATTAAAACTGGGCCCTCAGAGGACCCTGAACTTGGCACTGACCAAACACATTCGTTCACTCGACTAGTCCTCTGATACTCAAAATCTCTTTTCCTCACCGTGCAGGTGCTAATGACCCAGAAGAAACTCTCTCTCTCCAATGCAGACTAATTGGTTTTACTGGCCTAGCCTCCACATGTCAGGGAGACTCCCATATCAAGTTTACCTGGTTTTACTGGCCAAACCTCCATGTGTCAGGGAGACTCCCATACCAAGTTTCCATAGATCTTTTTCCATAAACCTTTGACCAAAATGTCCTTCCTCTTTCCTGTGATGTTAAGTCCAGCTGGGTACAGACAGAGCCTTTTTCCTTACTTGGATTCTTTAACCTTTTTTCCTCACTGCCATGGCGCAGATGAAATTCAACCTTGCCTTGAGACCAGGACTCTGCAGCCCCAAGAAGCTCTCCATCTCCATGAAATTTCAGGTGACCCTTTCTCTCCGGAAACTCTGAACAAACCTTCACCGCTGTGGTGTAGCTCCTTCCCACTGCAGCCTTTTGCAGGATCTTGCATCTCTCTTTCCACTGAGCTACACACAAGACTCCTTGTCCACATTTCTCCATACATGGAGAAAGGCACCCTTAAGCCCTGGTGGACAGCAAGTTGGCAACCCTCAGGAAGGTCCTTCCCAGCCTTGTAGAACCATTTTCTGCATAGGGCTGGAGACCCCCACCGGAGGGCTCCCACTGAACTCACTCCAGAACCAAAAGTCTCTCACTTTTGGGAGCTCTCTGCAGCTCCTGATTGGTTGATATCACTGTCCTTTTCAATAATGAATATATATGAGGCTCCCTTGATGCCTGATTGGTTGTGAGAAAGGAAAATATGAATGTTTACTCTGATGAAAGTCCATATATACTGGCGTAAAACAACAATTCGCTACTGCTAACACTAGGTAAAAGTCTTCTAATTCACCAAAGGGAAAAGAAAAAAGTAGCTCAGCTATAAAGGTAATATTTGATGGTTTTAAAAACTAATATTAGTTTTAGTCAGTACACTAGCTCTTTCAATAAATTGGAAATATGAGTCCACATATACCTACATGTAACAAAAATGTTAAAGTAGTAGTGTTAGTAGGTGTGATGTGTGGAACAGCACTCTGCCTGGCAGCTGACATATTTAGCTTGGTCTCCCCACACACACACTTACTACATACATCATCAGCATTGTGACCTCACTGACTGTGACATCACTGCAGCTTAAGAACAGCCACTAACTAGCTGCCTGGTCAGTTGCTTGCGATGTCACTGCATGTGACATCACAATACTGCTGGATGTAGTGGGGACAATAGAGATAGATATGTCAGCTGCCAGGCTGAGAGCCATTCTACACATCCAGCACAATATAATCTGAAATACACAGATTAATCCCAGATGAACAAAACACTAGGGGCCAATTTACAGCCATCACAGCCTGTGCTAGGTGAATGCAAAATAAGACTTAGAGATAGTGCACCATTGCCACCTCTGCTGAGTTACTGTGATTGCAGCCTCATTCTGTGTGCCCACTAAGGTCATTGAGAGTGTTCAGAAAAGGGATTGGGAAGCCATGCCAATGGCCTGCACCCTGCTGTGAGCTCCTCTGAGTGAGTTGTGTGGGGGAGGGGTACCTGGGTATCCTGTTACAGGGGTTAGGGAGTGGTAAACCATTTAACCACAATGGTGGGGATCTGGACCACATTTCCTCCGGATAGTTGTATGCCTGGCATCACCAACATGGTGCAACTTTGGCATTGTGACATGTGCCAGGTACATGTTGAACTGCTGTGCTACATGTTTGCAGTCATGCCATAAACCCTTTTGCACCTGCCAGTATCTGACTCTGCCATTTGAATTGCACAACATTTTGCAGGAGGAGATTCATCCCCCCCCACGACCTGGGCCAGTATTTGGGTATCACAGGTTTTGTTGTGCTGCAATGCTGCAGGCACATACCACACATGTTGTGCTGCCCAGGACTGCTTCTCAGAATCAGGCCCTAGTTTTGTGAAAGTATTTATAAGACCAATCATGATACAAAGTCAAAACTTAGAAAGCATTAAAGATTAACACGATTGTTTATTTACTTTTTATTATTTATTTAAAACTTGTTACACAGGCTAGCCCTGCAGAGCTCACACTACTCTCTTATTTATTTAATTTATTGAAATGTGTTGACTGAGTAGGCCCACTGAGAGTAGTGTCCCATTTTCGGGGTAGGTTGTGCCAGACTAACCTCATTGAATTTTGACTGGGTGACAAGGGAGGTGAATGGGGGGCAGTGGACATGGCATATCTGGACTTCAGTAAGGTCTTTGACACTGTGCCCCATAGGTGGCTGTTAAACAAGATGGGCAATATGGGTGTGGGTAGGACAGTAGTGTGGTGGTGGGAATCGGCTGCATGGCAGGACACAGAGCATGGTGGCAAATGGCTGTCACTCCACAGAGGAAGGGTGACCAGTGGAGTGTCATAGGGATCAGTGCTGGGTCTGGTCCTCTTCAACATCTTTACCAGTGACATTACGAACAACATAGAAGGGATAATTTCTCTACTGATAACACAAAACTCTGTAACAGAGTGGACACACCAGAGGAGTGGATAGAATGAGGAGAGACCTGCAGAAGCTTGAGGAATGGTCAAGGGTGTGGCAATTGAGATTTAATGCAAAAAGTGCAAAATAATGCACGTGGGGCACAAAAACCCTGGAACAACATATCAGCTTGGGAGGGGAGGATATAACATGCTTCAGAAGGAAAGGGACCTAGGGTTATCATCTCTGATGACCTAAAGGTTGGGAGTCAGTGTGGCAAGGCGGCAGGTAAAGCAAATAGGATGCTGGGATGCATGGGCAGGGCATCACCATCAGGAAAAGGAGGTCATAATTCCTCTGTGCGAGAAATTTGTGAGGCCACACCTGGAGTACATTGCCCAGTTCTGGAGGCCTTACCTATATAAGGATATAGACAGGGTGGAGACAGTTCAAGGAGGGCAGCCAAGACGGTACAGGGTTTGCATCACAAGTCCTACAAGAACAGGCTGAAGAACTTGAATATGTACTTCCTGGAGGAGAGGAGGAGAGGGAGGATATGACAGAGACATACAAGTACCTCATGGGGAGGAACAAGGTGCAGAGAAAACACTATTTTCAGAGAAAGAGATGTTGCAGGACTAGGGATCATGGGATGAAATTGGAGGGAGGGAGGGAGGTTCAGTGGTAATGTAAGAAGTATTTCTTCACAGAAAGGGTGGTGAACAAGTGGAATGCCCTGCCAGAGGAGGTGGTCGGGCATGATTACGGATTCAAGAATGCATGGGATAGGCATTGGGAGATCCTAGCAGTTGGGGAAGGGACAACCCAGTTCAAGAGAAGCTTGAAGAGGCAAAATTACATGCACAATTGGGAAGACTAGGTGGGTCAAAGGCCCTTATCTACCATCAATATCTATTTATCTATGTTTCCTAGGGCAACCAGAGTTAATTCTCAAACAACACTGAAACATAAATGGATGCAAACGTGGTGTAGGTACTGAGAAAACATAAACTCAAAGTACAATACAATTCAGATTTACAGTCACAATACAATGGGACATTCAAGGTTAGATATATTTTTACATTCCATACAATATGTGACAAATGAAATAGAATCAGCTATAGGCCACAACATAATTGTTAAGTGCAGTCTCAATGGTTAGAATTACAATGGTTATCCCCAAACAGATGTGCCTTGAAAGTGGCTTTAAATGTACTAACAGTAGAGCATTGTAAGACCTCAGGTGGAAGGCTATTCCATAGAACTGGTGCACAAATTGAAAGGACCTGTCCCCTGTACAGATCTTGGCCCTTGGGACCTCTAGCAGTGGACAGGTAAAGGACTAAGTGCCTTTTTGGGGATTTGGGCTGAAGGATGCCTTGGAGACTGGGAGGGGCAGCCATTTTGAACAGTCTGTAAGTATGGCAGAGGACTGGATAAACTAACCCAGCCTCCAGGGAGGACCAGATTAGGGCAGCTAGAACATCACAGTGATGGGCGCTAGGCTGAACTCCTTCCACAAAATGTGCCACTTTATGGTATAGTACCTGAGTCGATTTAACCCTGAGTCACGAAGGGGTTGTAGGAGTGGAGTGCCATACAATAACTGAGGCAGCTGTATTCCATTGGCAATGGACAGCCATGCGTTGTTGGTGAGGTACCCACTAAGCCTTTAGGATGCTGCCCTGTCATGTTTTGTTGCATTCTTTTAGGAACTTAAAACTGATACCTGTAAGCTGTAACTGGGTAAAGGAAATATACTAGTACTATGCACTGCAGAGTAACTAAAGAGAAAATATTTTCTACAAACAGCCTCAGCTGTCATTTTTGTTAGTCCAGAACCTCACATAACAGAGTGCCTTTTCAGAGCATACTACCTGAAATCTGGGTCTAGAAGTTTAAAGAAAGCCCTAAGGGCAAAGTTACAGCAATTAGAGACCAGAGGAAATAGGGAATCAAAGGCTGGCTCATAGCAGATGAGAATTCATCTCAAGATGACAGGTTGATGTGAAAGACAGGGTTCAGCTTGTAGTATTCCGCCTCATGCAGGAGCAATCTGGAGCAGAAGGCTTGGTGGCAGTCATATGAAATTCAGTAGACCACTTGCAGACTTTTGTTGGGAAATCTATATTTGATGCTTACAGTTTTGCTGTACTCTCCCTCTGTAATATCTAGTCCCATGCCACTCCGGGAATGAGCCTTGGCTCTGCATGCCTTTCCGGTCACCAATTTTAAATAAATATAGCATAAATATTTTGCCTTTATTTCATTAGATACCTATAGTACTGTTCAAATAATGCTTATGTGAAGCATGCACAAGTGCACATTGACTTTGTTGTTGGCCAATGAATCCAATTCATGTTTCTCTTTACAGTCCAAGATAAACATAACAAGACAAAATAGCTTAGCTTACATGGGATTCCTCAGATAATAGTTCTCATTGGGAAGTAAAGAAAAAGTCTGAAGTGAGAACTACGCATGCACATGCACATACACACACATGCAAGTGCACACACACATACACACATATGCACATGCAGGCACACTCACACGCAGACACACACCACAAACACACACAAAGCTGGATTCTGTCTGGCCTCACGTGCTGATTGCACAGTCAGTAACTACAAGAACTGAAACTGGTAAAAAAAAAAAATGTAGCCCAGCTTCTGAACTGTACCCTGACAGTTCACCTCTTTGTGAAGGTTTCATTCAAGGTGTTGCAGAAAGTCTGGCATCTTGAGTTGTTTTTATGGTGACTTTGACTCCCATAAATATATCTATATCAGCAGTGTAATAAACAGTAGGAAGCACACAGAAAGGTGATCACCGGAACAAAAGTGTGATAAAGAAATGAGAGCAGCACTGTAAAAAGAAAGGGAGAGGTGACTAGTTGAACCATTTTATCTCAGCTATAGCCACTAGACTTTTGCCAAAAAGGATATGTAGGAGCAAGAGCCAACTCTTTACTTTAATGCTTTGATGACATTCTAGGACATGCTTGTGTGATCCTTTTCTCCTTTACAGCTCAGTTCCCTGCCTCACTGCTTTTCTAGTGTCTGTCAGCAGGCTGGTACGCCTAGCTAAGTCAGGTGTAAGGTACACCGATGAGAAGAAAAAATGGCATGCTCATGTATATCTAAAATAAACTGAGCTGAAAGAAACAGCTTGAACCCACTCTTGAAACAACTGACTGCACTGCTAATGCTCTGTTTAAAATATGTGTTTAAGTCGATAGGAAGCTGAAGCACTTAATATACCTGGATGTGGCAAAGAACAGGATAGAGACTATTGATCTGGAGATCTCTGGATGTGAAGCCCTGGAAGACCTCCTGATGTCATCCAATATGTTACAACAGCTGCCAGATTCCATAGGTGAGAAGGCAGTTTATTGTTTGCAAAGTTTTGACTGATGAACTGACATTAACCATTTTTATGAAGCTATTTGTCCAATATGCAGCATCATAGCCATCAAGTTGTTTATGTGCTGCAGTTTGTCCACTTACAAGTCTATAATCCTTCTAAAGCCCAAAAACTTTTGGGTTCAAATATGTTTCAGTCATGAGACCTTCTTCAGGAGTGATCTGTAAAGAAACAAGTACTCATAGCTAGTAGTAAACAGAACCTACTGTACTATGCTTAATATAGCTCATTCCAGCAAAGCTCATACAGTAGTTGAAATGTCAGTTCTGTTCTAACTTTATTTTCTTTTCTAGTGTGTATTTAGGATAACTCAAGTTCCTTTTATGCTTGTAATTACTGTACATGTACAGTACTAGTGCAGAGCTGCACCTGAAATCATTGATGCATAGTTAGTACAGAGTAGATACACATGTCCATTCATCTGGCCTGCCCCAGCCCCATTACGGAGTTTGGTGAGAAGGAGTATGCAGGGGTGGAGGGTAGGGATAAGTCAGAAAATGAGGCAGAGCTGCTAGAAGGAGCGCAGCCTAACCTCAACCGGAGATAGACTGGTTCAGAATAGGTAGGTCCGGGCAGACTTGATGGTCACTAGTCTTTTCTGCCTGTTCAATTCTCTGTTTCTTTGCCCCAATTTCCCACTGAGAGTTGCTGTCAGTGTTGTAATTGTAGGGGGCTTGGCAGGGCAAGGCCCCATAGCTCTGAAGTGAGCCCCAGTACAGTAGGTCATGCATCACTATCATTGACCTATAATGGGAAGAGGGGCTCAGTTTAAAGGTAGATCCCTCACGGGCCCCCATAACTTCTAAAGCTCATGAAATGTAATTCCAACACTGATCTGCCTCCCTCTTGCATTCTGAGTTCTCATGTAATTCGTGAGTTCCTGATTATCCCTTGGAGTCTCTCATTTGATCTTGAAATGCAGGAGACAGCCAGTGTTAACCAACTTCTTGGGCAGTCTGTTCTACTGGAACAGCCTCCCAGCAGTGGTGGTGGTGGGTGCTAAAATGGTAACAGAATTCAAGAATGCATGGGATTGACACAAAGGGACCTTAGAAGTAAAGCAAAGGGGAAGACCCGGGAGATGAGTAGGATCGTGGTGGCACAGTAGAGTAAGGAATATAGGGCAGACTAGGTGGACCAAGAGGTCCTTATCTGCCAAAAACGTCCATGTTTCTATCTTTATAGTTCATCACCCTCTCTTTAAAGTAATACTCCCTCACATCTTTTCTAAACTTTCCACTGTCAATCTGAGATTGTGCCATTGTGCATTTGTCTGGTACTTTAGTATGCAAAACTCACTGGGGTCTCCCCTCTATCATGTCCCACAGTTCCTCCTCATCTCCAGTGGGTGCATATTAAAGTTTCTAGCCTCGCCTGGTAATTGTGCTTTGCTGTTCTAAAATCATCTTTGTCACCCTCCTCTGTATCCCCTCTGTTTTTTCTTATGCTTCTTTAGGTAAGGATTCCAAAATTGCACTCAATACTCCTTATGCGGTCTGGCCAGTGACCCGTACAGTGGCATGATTATTTTTCACTGTGGGTTGTGAATCTTCACATGATACACCCCAGTATCCTATTTTCTTTCCATGCATGCTCATTCTTGGAGCTACGTTAAGGCAAAATTAATATTGTTTATAGCACTGACTGAGACCTTTGTTCAGGGTTTATCCTAATACTTTTATTTCAACTTGTGATTCTTAAAGCATCAAATCCTCTCATTTTACTGTATACTATTGCACTCACTGATTTTGCTGACTTTAGTCTTAATAAAGAATGCAGTGGCAATAACTGTACTGAACTATTAGCTGTCCTATACAGGACAGGACAGTTACAATCATCCATTGGTTGGATTGGGTGGATGAAATAACATGGAATTAGACATCATTAGCACCATGGTCTCTCTTGTATACTATATTGTGTCCAGAATATTTGGAGTTTTGCTGCTTTCTTCCCCTATCATGAATAATAAATGATCTGTTACATACCATTGTTTGCACATATCTTCCCTGCCCATCATATGGACGAAATTGTATAACTTATGAGGGGCTTCATTTTGCTTCCAGGTACATGTGTATTCTTCCCATTGTCTGTATTAAATGCATCTTGTCTGTGTCAGTGTTCTTAAGAACGTTACTGTAATATTGTATTACATGATGGCACATTTTCTGTGTAACTGTATCCTTAAACAGGACAACTTTGATAAACAGGGCCGATGGTCCTAAAGGTTATTCTCCTGTCAAAAATAAAGCTTTTATCTATTCTTTTATCTAGGGCCACTGCTTGTGATATTATCCAAGATGGCCGCCAGTCTAAGTGTCCTGACGCTGCTCCTTTTAGGAGTTTTTAGTTTTATGTGTTTTAGTTGTTTAGTTATTTTTAGTTATTTTGTGTCCTTTTTGTTTATAGTTTTGCTTTGGTTCTCAGTTTGGAGTCTTGCCATTGGTGGCTCAACCTCAAGTGTGGTTTGTTTTTGGATTTGGGAGCGAGGCCAGTCGGGCTTTTCCCTTTTCCTTCCCTACAGACCTTTTTGTTCTGCCTCCCACCTATTGCTGACGTCGGCATTGTCTGGACCTGAGGGAATCTGGAAGTGTCAGGGGATTTTGTGCTTGTTGTGCTTTTGCTCGCTACATTGGAAGTGCCTTCACGGGTGTATGGAGGACGAGGAGCTGTCTAAGAGTATTCGGATAGTCCCTGAGGAGTGCTTTGGTGGAGTCCTGGGTGTGGCGAATGCTAGCGAGGAGAACAGAGAACAGAGAATGGAGAATTCTTGATTTGGGCTTTACGGAGACTGCTGTGTGTTCTCTGACCACCCTTTAAATCTTGGGTGGTGGAGTGATTGAGATTGGCGGAGAACCCTTGATTAAGCTCAAATCTTTGTTGCTTAGCTACTCCAGCAGGTGTTCTTTTGGGATCTGCTACCCCAAGGAGGGCTTGAGACTTTTTCAGCCGAGCCGGCTGGGTATTACCTCCCTTGGACCCATGGAAATGGCTGCAATAGTGGCCTTCTTATGGTCCTTTGTTGTGGGTTGTGATTATTTCCTTGAAGCGCCCTCGGCAGGGAGTAAAGTGGTCTAAGTGTGGCTGAGACTCTTCAAGTAAAGCATTTTGTGGACTTATTCCCTGGATTGTTCTTTCCTCTTTGGATTAATCTGGTTTTATGACTTTTCCTGGATCTGGATTAGTTGAACTTCGTTGAATTTTGGGCTTCTATTGAGAGACTGCTGACTCCTTCCTTGGATTAAACCTTTTTCGTTTGGGCAGTTGGGTGGTGAGAGGACCTGTGTCCATACACTTTGTTTTTGATGGATTGATTGATTGATTTATATTTGTTTTATTTTATTTTACAGCTCATGACTTCTTCTGGCAGTGAGAAGGCCAACATTATCTTACTCCCCAGTTGTGAGAGGACTGGGGAGTTCATAATTATTTTTGTTGACTGAAAAATGCATGTTTTTATGGTGTTTTGTCATAATGGTTTGGCAGTGAGAGTGCTATTTACCCTTTTTCCTCATGTGAGAGGACTGGGGAAATCATACAGGAAGAGATTTGTTATTTATTTGTTTAAAGTTTATATTTTATTTTGTTTTGTTTTTATTTATTTTATTTAATTTTATCTTATTTGTGGGTCTTCAGTCTAGTCAGATTCAAATTTTCCTGTGAGGTTGTTTTTTGTTTATTTGATATTGTTTATTTATATTGGACACGTTTAGGGATTATTTGATTAATTTTATATTGTTAAGATTGATTATTTTGTGTTTGGTGTTTATTGTTTTGTTTAAGTAGTGAAATGTGCTGGCCTTTAGTCTCCATGGTGGTGCACTATTCATCCTCCTCTCTTCGCACCCTCCGCCCTTTTTATACTCCTCCTCTACAATTGACACCTACCAGTGCTGTAGAGCATTAGGGATTATTCATAAGAGAGTGAAGAGGATGAGGGTATGTGAACAGGAGAGGATGAATGAGTGGAGCCATCGATAGGGGTTATTAAGTCCAGAGGGCACCCTGGGGCGAAATGGAATCCAGACCGGGTTTACCATGTCTGGTGCCCATACCAAAGGCACTACTGAATTTATTTATTTATTTATTTAGTTAGTTTCTGTTGACGGGTAATTGCATTAGACAAATCCTACCTGTTTTCAGGCATGACCTGGGGAGGGATACAGATGAATGCCAACTGACCTTGAACCAGATTAAGCTGTTGGTGGTATTTTCAGTGAATGAGGGAATTTGGCCAGGACACCAGGGACATTCCCTACTCTTTTCGATAGGTGCCATGGGATCTTTAACATCCACCTGAACTACCACCAATCCAGGCAGATGGAACCTCGGTTTAACATCTTATCCGAAGGCGGCATCTCAGAAGTGCAGCACCCTCTCATGCTGCACTACAGCATCAGTACTGGTATATTAACCCAAGTGCCAGATGTGGGAACTGAACCCACAGCCCTCTGATCTCCCGGCCTGAGAGGTGAGTGTGCTACCTACTGAGCCACTGACACTGCAGGTGCAGACCTTGAACTGTTCTTGTTATTCTCCTCTGGACCCCCTCCAGTTTGTTTACATCTTTGCAGAGGAATGGGTTCCATAATGGTGAACAATAGTCCAGATGAGGCTGGACATATGCTTTATACAGAGGAATATTGCAAGCCCTGTTTCTAGATGTAATTGACCTTTCAATACAGCTAATGATATTCCATTATTTGCCACTTCCGTACAGTGTTTACTGAACTTTAGGTAATTTGTGATGAGAGTGCCCAGATCATTTTCACTTTTGACAGACTTCAATTGTCTGCCTGCAGATAGGCCTGACAACCTCAAGGTTTGTACAGCTCAGGCAGTGTTATGCAATGCCAGGTCCGTCAGGAATAAGACCATCATTATTACCGATCTTGTTGGCTCGGCTAACCTGGCTTGCATCTACGAGACCTGGCTGGATGAAAATTCAGGCCCCATAGTGGAGCCATGACTCCAGCCAGGTACTCAGTGATACACTGTCCGAGATTGGACCACAGGGAGGGTTGCAGTCTGTTTCAAGACTGAATTGGGCCTCACAATTTAGTAGTTGGTGAGGCTGAGTCCTTCAGTGCACAGTTGTAGCAGGTGTAGGTGTTTGAATCGCTCTCATCTACCATCCACCTGGAGATGGGAAATGCTTCTTACAGGAAGTAGCAGACTTCCTCGTTGACATGTCATTTGAGTCACCCAGATTGATGGTTCTGGGTGACTTCAACGCCTGGGTCGACGATGAACTCTCACAATTTGGTAATCACTTCCTCCAATTAATGTCTTCTTTGGGCCTTACACAGGTAATTTCCACTGCTACGCATAAATCTGGACACTCTCTGGACTTAGTCTTCCTTCTAGGGATTGATGCATCCGACATGGAGGTGGAACCAGTCACCTGGTCTGACCACTACACCATGAGGTTCAATTTTGCACCCCTAGAAGGCCTTCCCTGTGGAGATGGTCAGGTACTGACCATTATGAAATATTACCTCACAAGGCCTAGCAGCGGTCCTTGACCTATCATCCCCTGTGTTGATGAGCAGTAATCCAGAGATGCTGGTGTCAGCCTATAATGAGGCCATTACGGCTGCCCTGGATCATATTGCTCCTGTTCAGTGAGTGCCTTATCCCTTCACCCCAGGTCCCCTTGGTTTGATGGGACACTGAGGAGATTGCGGAGACAAGGCGAAGGTTAGAGCATTCTTTGCACAAGTCCGCCCTTGAAGCTGACTGCCTTAGATTGACGGAACATTATTCTATCTATCAATCTGCAATCACCCATAAGAAGGCAGAATTCCTGTCCAGAGAGATTGCAGTTGCTCAGAATCGACCGGCTCAGCTGTTTCGAACTGTAGACAGACTGTGCAACCCAGCCTGTTTGCAAGTTCGAAAAGCCTTTTCACAATTAGAGTGCAAGGAGCTCACTCATTACTTTGAAACTAAAGTGGCTGACATCAGGGTGAATTTGTGTCTGGCAACCTCTAAGGGTGATGTTGTAGAACAGTGTGAGTTCACAGTGCCTCAATTCTCTTAGAGTTCCTTTTGTCGACCTGAGTTCGTGGATATTATGAGGATCATCCATAGTGTGCATCCCACAAGCTGTAGTTTGGACCCTGGACCGACTTCCCTAATTTTGGGTTGTTCTGATATCATCGGTCCAGTCCTGGTGCAAATAGTCTGGTGCTCCTTGGAGTCAGGTGAGTTTCCTAGCTCCTTGAAAGAGGTGATGGTGACACCTCTCTTGAAGAAAGCTACCTTGGACCCAGATTGTTTCTCAAACTACAGACTATCTCTAACCTTCTCTTTATTGGGAAGGTTATTGAGAAAATAGCGGCAGCCCAATTGAGGACCATTTAACCATCCATAATATCTATGGATCCTTCCAATCTGGTTTCCATAAAAGAAACAGCACCGAGACTGCACTGGTTCAGGTGCTTAATGATCTTCTGAGGGTGAGGGATCAGAAGAGATGTTCCATTCTGGTTCCCTTGATCTCTCATCAGCTTTTGACACTGTGGATCGCATGGTGTTGATAGCATCCCTGAGGCAAATTTGTGGAATGTCGAGAACTGTTTTCAGTGGTTCACCTCATTCCTCACTGGGGAGATCACAAAGAGTTGTGTCGGGATTTTTTCCTCTGGCCCAACCTGTTTGTTGTGTGGAGTGCCTCAGGATTCCGTGCTGTCACTCATGTTATTTGCAGTGTATATGCTGCCTTAGGGACATTATAAGATGGTACAGGCTGAGGTTTCACTGCTATGCAGATGATACCCAGCTATACCTGTCTTCGCACCCGACTAGGATGGAGCTCTCACGGTGTTTAATAACTGTCTGGATGAAATCCAAGGTTGGATGGATTCTAGTTGGTTGATGTTGAACTCAGAGAAGACAGAGGTTTTGGTTGTGGACCGGGTGGTCAGATAGAGAGTCGCATGATGGCATGCCTTCTGGAATGTTTCTTGCGGGCGTGTCACTTCCGACCTCTGAACGGGTGCGTGAGCCTTGGGATTGTCCTAGGCGACAGGCTGACGCTACAGTCTCAAGTGTCGACCATTGTCAGGACTTCCTTTTGCCATCTTAGGAATATTGCCAGGGTTAGGCACCTTGTTCTGTCTGACTCTTTGCCAACGTTGGTCCACGCTTTGTATCCTCGTGCTTGGACTACTGCAACGCCTCTACTTTGGGCTTTTGGGGTTGAAATCTGTTGCCTACAGCTGGTGCAGAATGCTGCAACCCGGTTTTGACTGGGACAAGTAGGTCCTGTCATATTACCCCAGTGCTGTGCAAACTGCACTGGCTCCCTATCATGGTGGTGGATCACCTTTAAAGTCATTTTATTGACTTTTAAAGCCCTTCACGATCAGGGTCCGACCTATCTGAAAGAACTTCTGGTGCCTTATTGCCCTGGCCGATCCTCCAATCAGCTGACGAGGGGTTGTTAGAGATTCCAAGACTGAGTTTAAAATCTTCAGGCAGCAGAACATTTTCTTATGCTACACTCACTCTCTGGAATTCTCTACCACGCCAGTTACGGGAGTGCACCTCCATGGAGGTATTTAAGAAAGACCTGAAAACTTACTTATGGCAGATGGCCTTCCTGGATAATTAAGTTAATTTTTTGTGCCTGTATTTTATATTATAACTTACTATTTGATTTTAATATCTGATGTTATTATGGCATAATTGTATTTATATGTATTGTAGATTTGTATTTGAAAATATGGTTTTAAAATGTTCAGCGCCTTGATATATTGAAAGGCGCTTTATAAATAAAATTATTATTATCTATTGGATATGTGCTAAGTGTTGAATGCATATGTACAGTATGTACAGTATGTATCCGATGATTCATATTTTCTCACCAGGATCAACATCTGGAGAGGAAGCATCACATTTTAAGTGGGCTCAGGGGACACAGGGTACTGTCATAAGTGATGTTTATGTTGCACATTTAAATAAGAGAGGCTCATACATGTGCTACAAAATTACATTACAAAGTAGTACATTGCACATTAATTATAGCTACATATGATATTTTGCCAAATATGTTTTTTATTCCCCATTTAGTTTCCTTAATCCTGAAATTACTTTATGGCAAGGCACTGTATCTTGTATTGCTCCACTTCCCTAGGGCTCAGAGCACATGACCTTTTTAAAACTGTTTAACTATTCATTTTCAAATCAATTATATGACAAAAAGTTTTGCAAAATTCAGATTACAGTTTATTGTACCCACATCTTTCAAATGAGAGATGGCAACAGCCAACCAATGTTGCTTTTGAATTTTCTGGTTTTAGTGAGGTCTTGCTTTCACCCATTTTAAAAAATGTATTCAGGTATGATAGCCAAGCTCATGTATAATACCTCATTTTCTGTGGGGTCCAGTATTCACCTAATTTTATGATGTATGTACGAGGGTGGCTCAACAAAATGCTACATCTCATATTCAGTGGGGCCATGTTTTATTCATTTTTCTACTGCATTTAACCCTGGGACCAGCTGACATGCAGATATTTTCAGTCTGGGTCCTACTTGTATCCCTTGTTATGCTGTATTTACTCAGGATTTCCTAGCTGAGATATAATATCTCCTTTCTGTTGAGCCTTGCAACATGGAAAAGTGAAAAAAAAAAATCTGAACAATTCTTCTAGTCTCTTCCAAGATTCCATTCTTGGAAACATTCTATTCCCTGTTCTTCTTCTCAGTTTCCCTTCCACCCTCATTTTTCCATTTGATATCTCTTTTTATGTGCCCGTTTCTTTTTAAACCCAACTAGTGTCTTTGCCTCACAACCTCATATGGAAATTTGTTCCATCCAACCACCATCCTCTCTGTGAAGTAATATTTCCTAATGCCCTTTTGAACCTCCCCTACAGCTTGAGCAAATGCCCCAGTGGACACACTGCTTCCTAGTTTGAACAAACTTGCTGTATCCACTCTGTAAAACACTTTCAAGAATTTAAAATTCTCTATTAGAATTGACTGGAGTAGACAGATTCCATTCTATTTCCCTCCATTGGATTCTCAGAAACTCTGCTTCCAAGTGTGATACTGTTCTGATTGAGGGTTAAAGCATCAGATTCGGTATATGGCTCAATTTCAGATTACACATGTTACTATCAATTGTAAAGACCCCGTCCCAGTCAAAAGTACCTTTGCCCCTCAGCCTGCAGTTGAAGAATAAAGATCCCTCCCCGCACCCACTCAACACAGTAGTAAACCCTCCCATAACTTACTTTCGATTAGGCTGTGGGTGATTGTGATGGTCCCTGGTCATTCCCTGGCAATGCTGAAGGTAAGGTCAGAGGGTGCTGGTCTGGGAGAAACCCTCTTGTCCATTCAGGATGGTGCTTCTGTGTAACATCCAGTAGTCCCCAGTCTCTGGACCCAAGTGACTTCCTCCCTACTCCACCATCAGGTTCCCTTCCCTCTCAAGCTGCCTGATGCAATATGTCACATACTAGTGCCCTGCCTGAGTGCCACTGCCCAATGCACTGTTGTCCAAAGCAAGCAGCACCTGCTCCAACTCTCTGACTGAAAACATACTCCTCTTAGGGAACTGTGAGCGTCCTGCTGTGAGACTTTCACTTCCCTGAGTGGAGGTGAGAGAGGACAACCTGCAACAAAATCTGAGCTGGATGGCTTTAGATTATTACTGATCATGATTTCAAGGTTTCCTCCTCCTCTGTGCTATCTACATAGGTGCTTTCACCCATTTGTGCACTGTATTTACCCAGTAATGTCTAGCAAAGATGCAAAACTTAGTTTTAGTGTGACCCTACTTTTATAGAGACATAGAAACATAGACAATGACTGCAGAAAAAGACTAGAGGTTCATACAGGTTGCCCAAGTTCCCTATAATCCCTGGAATCTACTGTTCCTCCAGGGTATAACCCTCCCCATCTTCTCTCTATTCTCCTCCTTGTTCCTGTCATCCCCGGTAACCACTATTCCCTTCATTATATCCCAACCCTGCTTGAATCCTCTGACTGTTTTGCACTCACCTATTCAGCCAGCAGACTGTTCCAAGGTTCCACCACCCTTTCCATAAAGCAGTACTTCCTCACATCTCTCCTGAACCTACCTTCTGTTAATTTCATTCGTGCCCACATGACCGCGAATTGGTACTCAGGCTAAATAGTTCTCACAGTTCACTTTGTTAATTCCTTTAACGAACTTGGAGGTCTCCATCATATCTTCCTCTCCTTCTGGTCTCCAGTGAATACATATTTAGTGCCAGCCATTTGCATACTATATTTACCCAGATTAACCCATCTTAGATGCAGAATCTAGCTTTTAATGGAGCCCTACTTTTACCCATCTGCACACTGTATTACCCAGGGTAACCCTGATTGTGAAAGAAACAAGATTCAGTCTGGTCTGCTCTCTGCTGGCATCATATAGATCACATGATCATTGGGGAGCAGAATGGCAGACATGGTTAATTCAGAAAGTAAGCAGCTAGTTTAATTCTTTTGGTCCTGACAAAATGAAATTTCTACTGAGATTATTCATCCTTGTACAAACGGCAAACAGCTATGCCCAACAAAGTTGGTTATACCCTTGCACATACTACTGGGGCAACATGATTGCAACTGTTATATTCACATATTTACTGCTGTTCTGCTCACTTTATACAACACACTGTACATACTGTTAGTTTTGCCATGTACAGGCATAGAGATTTTACATTTTAGTGGTTACCAGTAAGTACCTTTGCAGTCAACTTCAAACTCGCTGTCTCAGATACACAGACCACTTCAGCAGATGTTAACTCACCTGTTAACCTTAACGCTCTAACATTATAGAACACGGCACTGCCAGAATATTTACCATCACCATCAACAGATCAGTCGTATTACACTTTTACACAAATGATATAGGTATACAAGATTACTTCATTAGGCAAGGCAGGGCAATTTTGTTTCTAAAAGTGCTCTTTCCTGTAGGCTCAGGGAGCTGTACCTACAATAAAATAAGATCATCAAACACCACAATAAAAGCATATAATAGCATCAAGAAATATAAATTAACTTTCTGACATATTAAAACTAGCTTGGGAATGCCTGAGTAAATAAGAATGTTTTCAGTGAGGTTTTAAAGGACCCAATGTGCAGGCAGAGCGGATGCTCCCAGGAAGAGAATTCTGCAGCATTGGAGCCACCACACCAAAGGCCCTGTCTGCAGATTGTTTCAAGCAAGAGGGCAGATGGTGAGCAAGTCCACATCAGTGGCAGATTGGGAAGTAAAGAACCAGGAGATCATTTAAGTAATCAGGTCCCAAACTGCGTGGAGCCTTGAAATTCAATAAGCATATCTTAAAGGTGATGCCACCATGTAGGCAGTCAGTGCAGTGCACACTGCAGCAGCATGTTATGGTCTCTTTGAGAACTTTCCACACTCAGCCGAGCTGCAGCATTTAGTTCACCCCATATGGTTCGACCTGAAAATGTCACCATACATTAGGGTGACAGCATAATGCCAACTGCAACTGCAGTGCCAGGCATTGTGCCACCTGACCCCAAGTTTGTGGAGTGCACTAGGCATGTCTGTGGTCTTTGCCATGGTGGAGATTTATCGGGGAGGGAGCAAAGCACCCATGTGGTGCACCACCTGCAGGGCACTCCAACAACCAGTTTGCCACTGTAGTGTGACAGGCAAACTGGTTGAGGCACCCTGATTGGTCACCCTAATTGCATCGACCCGATGACTTGATACCCAACATTCTGGACCAATTGCAGGTCAGTCCTTCAGATAATGCCAAGTATAATGCAATTCAGTAGTCAAGCTAGAGGTGATGAAAGCATGAACGATTGTCACTAGGTCAGAGGGCACCAGGTGCAGTTTAATCCTGACAATTTTATGGAGATGATAAAAGCCTGATCAGACCACCACTGACACCTGTTCTAGCTTGCAGTCCAAAATGACCCCAAGATTCTTTACCACATCTACAGCTCTTAGAGATGGGCCACCAGCAAAGGAAGTCTTGACACACCACTCATTTGTTGGCCCTACCGGCCAGTTAGATCATCACCAATTTCACTGCATGGCCAGATTAATGGATGTGGGGCCCTACTCCAAGTCATATTTTGTGGTCGGGGGGCCCCTAAATGCCAACATTCCACTCTTCTGCAGTAACGACCAGGGTACTCAAGCAGGATGTGGTTTATAATGCTATGAGTTACACCACATGACTGGACAGGTCACATGCCCTTGATTATAAACAACACAATTCAGAATGACCAATTACTGCACAAAGAAACATTTTATCAGTACAATATTAACATTTTGTAAATTTTCACTTTTTAGTTACCTTTAACTCATCTTGTTTTTCCCTTGCCACTACAGTACCTTGTAACTATTTTTGTTATTAATTTAATAGTTATGGATCCTCTTTTCTTCCTCTTTTTTCCCTCCCCTGAGACACACCTAGACATTAGACTTCAATTAGTGTGCCCTGCCTTCCCAGATAGCAAACTCAAATTTCACATAAATAAATTAATAAAATGGGATTGTAGCTGCCATGATCTCCTGCACATGCCTCCTTGAATACCTATTCTCTCTGCCAAAACAAAAACTGAAGCCTGTCAATCTTTTTATTTAATGCTGCCACCTAGGAGGAAATTACAGCCAGAACACTTAGGGCTTACCATTTAGACGTTTTACTCTTCAGTTCAATATTCCTTTTCACTACACTTTATACATGTCTCTGCATCTTCTACAGTCTATGAGTCTAGAGATGTAGCAAAGTTAAACCTCGCCAGTGAAGTTGCTCTGAAGTGGTTGAAATTCACCTTTGCAAACTTTCCATCACTCTCCATGGCTTCAACGTCACCAAAAGTTGTGGACGTTTCACTGTGAAGTGGCTATTTCTTCTGAGAAGTGACCACTTTAGGCAAATTTTAAGTGTCTATTTCTCATTTGCAAATTATACGACATAGCCACTAAAGAGCTACAACAGCTGTCTCTTTCTGTTAGAGAGGAAACACATTATATTTTCTGCTTCCTCTTCCACTCTAGTGGACCTGGGATACCTCTCTTTTGAGGCCATCCCCAGGGTTTTTCTGCCTGTTTCTCAGGCTGAACCATGCTCATCCACTAAGGTTGCAAGACTTGAACGCCTTCCCCAGTCCCATTCTGTACTGATGGAGCAGGGCCAGAAACAGAAACGAAAGCTACAGACCAATCTTGCCACAACGGATTGCAGCCTTGAACCACCTCACTGGCTCAGCTGCAGAGAGTTGCTCCACAGGTACGTTCAGCGCCAAAACCACCTCTCAGCCAACAAAAGGATTTTGAACTTATGACACCTGATCACTGATTGGTCTAGGCTTCCAGTGACTTTTACTGCCGGCTGTTGTGGCACTTAGATCTACCATGGGAAGTTATAGCTGGTTCCTCGGTGTGTCACTAGCTTTACTAGCGCTCAGCTCAATGTTTCAGAACCCTCATCCCTCCCTAAAGTGAATGACCCTTGCGCTTCTCCCTGTCCTGCATCCAACAGCTCCTTTCAGGTAGCCATTCTAGACTATTGGGCTACTCAGCTGTCTCTGCCGGGGAGTGAGACATCTCCCGAGCAGCCTCTGCAGATTACTCCCCATCCAGACTCGAGACTTCCTACACATGGAAAATTCCTGCCAGGACACTAGTGGCTACAACACTAGGCCAGTATAACACCAGGAGTGGGTATAGGCCTACCCATCAACACCACCTCCCTATTGCCCAAAAACAGTGTTTACAAATTACAGTTCGCTGCCTTAAAAGAATCCTGCTTCTTTTACTATTGTGCTCAGGTAATGTCGAAATCAATCCGGGACCATTAGACACCCTTGCTTCTCCATCAGACCTGGCAGGTATCAAATGAATGTCTTTATGCATCTTGATGCCTGTAGTTTGCTGAAAAAGTTCACCCTTATCCAGACTTGGGTGAGCTACACCTACCTGACATCCTAGTGATCACTGAGACCTGGCTTAGGCCAGCCACCCCAGACAGTGAAATCAATATCCCAAATTATTTACTCTTCCAAGCAGATAGGCAATCAAGAGGAGGTGGGGGTGGCAATTTATGTGGGACAATGACTCAGTGGCATGCATAGACGCATCATCCTCTTCCAAAGAATTTGAGTGCTTGACCCTAAAGATTGAACTTTCTCCTTCCAGTGCACTCTGTGTAATAGGCTGCTACAGGCCCCTTCTGCGGGTCACATTTCCTGTCTCACCTCAGTTCCTGCATGGGGCTCAGTTTCTTGCAAACCATTATTCTTGGCAACCTGAACTACAATTGGCTATCAAGTGCATCAGCTCCTTGAAATCCCTTTGTGATACTCTAGGGCTGGTGCAACTCATTGGCAAGCCTACTCACCCAAATAAAAAGAACCTTAACAACAGCTCCCTCTTAGATGTAATTTAGTTAGCAAGTTTAATCTGTTCTCTCATGTCAGAACATTTTTCTCAGACATTAGCGATCATTGTATAATCACACCATTAGATCCATGCACAACCCATAGTTTGTGGCAAAGTTCTCTATCAAGAGGTGCAAACGCAACTTCAGTTTGTTTGCATATGTCCACAACTTGAAACATTCATCTGATGGCAGGACTGTTTCCTAGCCAAAACAGTTAACAGGGCATATACTATTTTTTATGATATTTTAAGTGATGCTTTAAATAAGCATGCACCCTTGTTAAGGTGGGTCAGGAGCAGCACCTGCCGTTGGTTCTCACCTGAGCTCAAAGCTTCCCTGTTAGAAAGGGATACTTATGGAAAAAGCCAGAAGAAGCAAGAATGACTCAGATTGGTGTCTTTTAAGAGCAGTAACAAGTGCCCAAGTTGATCAGAGCAGCCAAGGCCACCTACTATCTTCCGAGCTAGCCTCTGCCTCAAGAAATCCTTCAAAGCTCTGGAAAACATTAAAGACATGTCTGTACATGCACCTGGTAATCCCATTCCAGCAAAATTTAAGTTTGGTGGCAGCGTTATCTCTAACCAATCAGAGATATTGGAAGCCCTCAATAGCCATTTGCAATGGCAGGGCTAGCATTTGATACTTCTCCTGCCAATGATCTCCACACAGCTCAGGGCCCCTGCAACCCAGGAGTCCCCCTCTACCGAGGAGGCCTTCTCCTCCTGCCTGTCTCTCTCTAAGAGGTGGAAGACCTACTGCTGCAACTGGACACCAGGATGGGAGCAGGCTCCGACTTCATAGAGCCATACTATCTGAAATGTGCCTACCATGTGCTTGCGGTGCCAATCACCCACCTATTCAACATGTCACTCTCCCAGAGTAGCATCCCCTCAATGGAAAATAGCCCATGTCATCCCTCTATTAAAAGCAGGTGACCCCTGCGATTTAAATCATTACAGACCGAACTCCCTCCTTCCCATCCTGTCTAAATTATTGGAAAAAAGTAGTGTGTGTGGCCAGCTAAGGGTATACTTAGAATCAGGCCTATTAAACTCGGTTCAGTCTGATTCAGAGAAGCACAGCACCATAACAGCCCTAGCTAAGGTGACCAATGATTGCCTTAGACCTTGATAACAAGAAGCACGTCTGTGCCATTTTCTTGGATCTTAGTAAGGCATTCAACACAGTCAATCACAGCCTGCTTCTTTCCTCCCTAAGCACTTTAGGCCTGGACCATAAATCTATGTGCTGGATTGCAGACTACCTCGGAGAATGGAAGTAGCAGGTTAAAGCTGAAGGTGATCTTTCTCCATTAAAACCTATGCTGAGGGATGTGCCCCAGGACTCTATCCTTGATCCTCCTCTTTGCAGTCTGCATTAACAACATTAATGACCCCATCAAAAAGCCAACACCCACTTATTCGCAGACAACACTGTACTGTACTTGAGTTGTCCCATGCTGGAAGCAGCCTGTTAAGACCTCTAAGCTGTATTTAACCTTCTACAATACCAGCTCATAAACAAAAGCTTTTGCTCAATGCGAAAAGACAAAGCCATGCTCTTCTCCCCTCTTGCATGTGACAATTCCTGCTGGGAGGCTATCCCACAAATTACCACTGTTCTTGGAGAAACACTAGAGTATGTAGCTAAATTCAAATATCTAGGAGTTTGGCTCGATCATAAATTTTCCTTCGCTGACCATCTCGAAGAACTGCAGAAGAAACTAAGGCAAAGATTAGGACTATTCTACAGAATTAACCACCTACTCACAAAGGAGGCCAAGATTCAACTGGTTCAAGCTACCTTCCTATCTGTAATAGATTACGCGGACCTGCTCTACAACCACTGCACTGCCTCTGCACTGGCTAAGTTGGACACCCTCTACCACAGAGCTATCAGGTTCATTACTAGCCTTCCACTTTCCACACCACTGCTCCCTGTACTCATTGTTAGGCTGGACTTCCCTTCACTATAGAAGAAATAGAAATGCTGCCCTATGGGCCTTCAGGCGAGTGACCAACACCCTCCCCTCATATGTCTCAGATTGTATTCCCGATGTGCTAGGCACCTATGCTCTAAGGATCTATGCCCTAATTGCCCTCCAAGTTCCAAGGGTCAAAACTCATTTCGCAAAGCTGCTCTAAGCTTCTCTTTACCCACATTGTGGAATAGTTTACAAAGGAACTTGAAGCTGAGCTGCCCTGTTAGCCTGAATATCTTCAAGGCACTCTCATGATTGCTACATGAAAGCACCTTGCAAATGTTTTCCTCACCGCTAGCCCACTACTTCTGTAACTCCCTCTTTCCATCCTGATTTTCACCATGTTTCTACCCTGGTTCTCACTCTTTCCCTACTAACTCTTTCTGCTTTACCCACCCTTTCTTGTCTGCTCCAGCCTGGCTAAAATCCCACCCCATCCATAGTAGTGTCCCAATTATCTACCCTCCTCCATCATTATCATAATAAACAAGTACATGACATCCATTGTCACTTTCTGTGGTTTTAGCCCAATTTTTCCCACAGTCGTCTAATATATCCCTCCTCTTCTTTACCTCTCTAACCCACCATACATGGCCTCTTTCCTATATGTGTAGTTGCTGGCTGCCTCACTCAAAAGATCTCTGCTTATAACCCCTGCATGCCTATGGTTGATTGTACATGTGCTGACTTCTTCAATTGTAAAATAATGCTGTTGTTTTTATTTCAACCTTGTACTGTACTGTATACACTGTATATACTTTTTCTTCCTTGTATATTATTGCTTTTTGTATACCTGCTTCTGTACTGTATGTTCATGTATTCATGACCAGGTCCACCTTAGCAAATGAGCCTTGCTCAATGGCGCCCACCTGGATAAATAAAGATTTTGACTGGTTGATTGATTGAAATTTTGGTCACTTAGCTGATAAACAGTCACTTTCTATGAAGAGGAAATTTGCAAATTTGCACTTCAAAAATTTTGCAAACTTTGCAAATTTTCCCCTAAGCAAATCTGGTACCTTTGCATATTTACTACAAGCTTTCCCAGCATAAAAACACCAGACATTCAGTGGTCCAGAGAAAGACAGGTTGTTAGTGTCCCTTCCATCACAAGCTGTGAGAAGTTCTAGTATGTTCTTTGATGGCACCTTGAGAAACTTTATCATGATACAGGTCAATCCTAACCAGCCTGTAGTTTCCTGGGCACCCATTTATGCCCACCTTTATGAAGAGAAACTACACGCGTTACCTCCAGTCTTCCGGACCACTCCTGTTGCAGAGTGCAACCAAAACAGATCTGTCAATGGCCCTAATAATGCTCCTCTGACTTCTGTTAGTACCCTCGTTTTGTTTCAGTTTCTGCTGGATTTTGAATTTTATGCAGGATGTGCTGGCAAAGGAGCGATGGGCAGGTTACTACTCTCCGCTGAGTTCCTGGCCCTTTTTTTCTTTGAACCCCCCACCAGCTGAGGTTTACAAGCACTGTCATGCCTTGGGAATTGTGAGGAGGTGTCGAGGGCTGGGGTGGGGGTTCAGGCAGGGAGTGGAGTGGGGGATGAATTGGGGTAGTGGTGTCGAGGAGATGCCCTGGGGAAATGGGTCCTGGAAAGGGGGTCACCATGCTTGGTGCCCATACCCAAGGACTCCACTTTTAGTGTGCAGGTAGCACAGTCAGCCTCGACTACTCATCCAACCAGGACAGTGTTATGCAATGCTTGGTCGATTTGAAACAAGACAGTAGTAATTGCTGGTCTTAGGGGTCATCCAACCTGGCTTGCATCACAGAGACTGGCTAGATGAGAATGCTGGCCCATTTTGGAGTCAGCTGTTCCAGCTGGGTACTTGGTAATACACCACCCGAGGTTGGATCGAGGGGCAGGGGGGTAGCTATCTGTTTCAAGACAGAGCTGGGCCTGGTAGATGTGCCAGTTGGGGTCACTAGATCCTTTGAATGTGTCATGGGCACAGGTGTGGGTTGTGGGATACTTCTCATTTACCTTTCACCCAGTAATGAGAAGGAGTTCCTGGAGGAGGGCATGGACTTAATTGCAGAGATGGTATTGGAGGCCCCAGGTGGTTGATATTGGGGACTTCAATGCCTGGGTTGATGACTAACTCTTGCAGTTTGACAAGACTTATCCAATTGATGATTTAGTTGGGGCTCACACAGTGATTACCTCTCAGACCCACATACAGGTCATTCATTGGATATGGTGTTCCTGCTGGGGACGGAGATCTCGAACATGGTGGTGGAACCCATCAGATGGTCTGATCACCACACTGTTAGTTCAGCTCGGACCCCCAAATAGACCTGCCCTATGGAGATGGTCTGGTACCGCCTTTACGTGGAGTAACCCCAGATGGTCTGATGGATGTTCTGGAACTGTCGGTAGTGTGAGTGTTAGCAGGGTCCAGAGACTATGCTATGAGCTTATAACAAGGCAGTAGGAGAGGCTTTGGATGTTATTGTTCCTGTCTGTGTTCGCCGCTCATCCTTCTCCCCTCGGTCCCTATGGTTTGATGGGACCTTGAGGGAGCTGAGGAGTGGTAGATGGTTGGGTGTGGCTGGCAGAAATTGGGTCTGGAATGAGGACAAACTTAGATTGATGTCTCATTATAAGGCAGAATTCCTGTCCAGGGAGTTTGTAGCTGTGCAAACTGACCATCCCAGCTCTTCCAGACTGTGGACAGGCTGTGCAATCCAGCCTATCTCCAGAATTGGAGAGTCTTTTCACAGGAGAAATGTGGGAGTTTGCTCAATTTTCACAGATAAATTGTGACCATCAGATCAGAGATCTGGGCAGCTCACTCAAATGGGCAGAGCGGAGATTTGCATGGGATTACTAGCTCCCAGTTTGTCTGGTCGGACTTTGCTCAGTTGGCAATTGATGATGTTGTGAAGATGGTTCAGAACTTGAGATTAACTTATTGTAGTTTGGATCTAGTTCCATCTGCCTCCTAGTGGGGTGCGTGGAGCAGCAGGACCAGTCTTTACTGAGTTAGTCAGGTATTCTTTAGAGGCTAGTGTGCTTCCAGACACCCTGAAGGAGGCAGTTGTTCACCCTCCCTGCAGAAACCTTCTTTGGACCCTGACTGTATCGCAAACTACAGGTCTATCTGTAACCTGCCTTTTTGTAGGAAAGGTTATTGAGAAGGCAGTGGTTGCCGCTGAGGGGCCATCTGACCAGCCATGACATCTACATCTATGATCCTCTCCAGTCCAGTTTCAGAAAGAGACATAGTACTGAGATGGCGCTGGTCTGGGTACTAAATGATCTCCTGGTAGCAAGAGATCAGAGGGCTGTTCCATCTTGCTCTTCCTTGATCTCTGCAGCATTTGACACTGTGGACCATGGGATGCTGCTACAGCATCTGTGGCTTTTCTGTGGGCTGAATGGCACAGTCCTCAGATGGTTTCAAATCATTCCTCACTGGCAGGACACAGAGGGTGGAGTCCAGAGTGTTTTCCTTGGCTACTCTTTCCTGCCATGTGGGGTGTTGCAGGGCTCTGTGCTTTCCCCGTTTTGTTTGCAGTGTATATGCTGCAATTGGGAGACATTATTAGGTGGGTACATGTTGAGTTTTCACTGTTATGCAGATGATACTCAACTGTACCTGTCCTTGTGCCTGGGCAATGTGATGCTGTTACAATTATTTAACAACTGTCTCTCTGAGATCCAAGATTGGACAAGTACCAGCGGCTTAGGCTGAATCCAGATAAAACTGAGATGTTGGTTGTGGACCCAGGTCGCTGGGTGGAGGATTATTGGCTGGGCAGCCATCTGTCCTTTGGCTGGGTGGCAACCAGCTTATGATCTCTGACCAGGTGTGAAATTCGACGCCATGCTTGATAGCGGCCCAACACTTAAGACTCAGGTGTCAGTCATTGTCAAGTCCTCATTTTATCATCTGAGGAATGTCACCAGGATAAAGCACCTGGTACCACCTGATGATCTTCCGTTGTTGATCCATGCCTTGGTGACCTCATGCCCTGATTACTGCAATGCCTTATACCTAGACACTGGGTGGACCTCCCACACCTACAGTTGGTGCAGAATGGCTGCCAGATTGTTGACAGGTTCACGTGAGATCTGACCATGTCACACCTGTGCTCCACGCCTGCACTGGCTGCTGGTGCAGTGGAGGATCACCTTCATGGTTGGATTACTGACCCATAAGGCTCTACACAGACAGGGACCATGGTACCTATAAGAGCTCCTTTGTGCCTACCACCCCTTCACCCTCTCTGCTCCACCGATGAGGGATTGCTGGAGATTCCCCATGGTTCATTTGACAACATCAGGAGCTAGGTCCTTTACTTTTGCTGCTCCGACACTATGGAATTCTTTACCTTGTCGGGTAAGGGCATGCCTGTCCATTGAGGCCTTTAAAGTGGCCTCTAAAACATATTTATTTGAACTGGCTTATACTGACATTTAAACTCCTGCTGTTTTTATAATTGTTCAGCTTTTCAATTGTTTAATTATATTGTGTAAAATGCTATGATCTATTTTTGGAATAGCGTTCTAGAAATAAAGTTTGGTTTGGTTTGGTAGGATGGAGCCATCTGGCCCCAGTGCCTTGTTTACCTTTAATCCCTCAACTCATTGATTACCCTGCCCCATATACTTTGCTCCATTGTAACTTCTGCCTATTTTTGTTTCTCTAAGTTGCTTGAGCTCCTTCCTCCACTGTAAATACTGAAGTATTCATTCAACATTACTTCATTCTCCACCAGCCACTCCCTCCTTTCTGCAGCCTTTCTATGCTCTCTTTAGTCTTGCTGTTTCATTAACATGCCTAAAGGAGGCCTTATCATTCACATTTACTCCCCCTGCAGTCCTGAGCTCTGCATCAGCTTTGGCCTGTTTTAGTGCTGCTCCCACAGCCCCTCAGCTTTTCCTGGTATAACTTTCCTACTCTCTCACATCTAATCCTATTCAAACTGTTGAAAGTATGCCCTCTTGGTCCCTATAGCCTGCTATCTCTCCATGGAGAAGTATAGAGGTTACCAATGCTTTTTGCCTTCCCACCATTGTCATGAAACATTTACTGTAGAAACCTCCACGGTATTCTTTTTACAGACTCCCATTTTGCACCCACCTTATCTTATTGCACTAACATCTTAAGCTTAACCTACAGTAAATGATCCATCCTCCTAAAATCCACCATCTTGAAGCATGGTACAAACAATTTGGTTCTAGAATATGGGACTGAGGGGTATGTTAAACTATATGATGCTGCATTTGCTTGTCCTGGGGCGGGCTCAACCAATAACCCTTCACTGAAATTATGGTACGAAAGTACCAAGTCTAGAGTGGTCCTATTTCTAGTGTGATCACTGACATGTTGTAGTAGGATAGTCCTGAGTTGCCACCAATACCTGGCTCTGTGCACTGCTTGCCTCAGGTATGTCCCTGTCCATGTCAGGCAGGTTCAGCTCTCCCATCAGCCTTTCTAATTTCCCCTTCATACAACCTATCTACTACCTCAGTCTGGGTTGGACACCTGTAGGAAACCCCAGCCTGGTGTTCTTTCCCCTCCACCATCAGCTGTGTCCAGAGCTATTGCACACACCAAACTCTATGGATTTCTTCTCAGTACACTTATACAATCCTTTATGTATAACAGAATCCCTCCCTGTTTCTTTATTGCTCCAAAAAAGCAAAGCTTAAGATTGAGAGGTCCTACCAGTCATGGTTGGTTGTAGCCATGTCTCTGTTTCAGCTGTGATGTCAAAGCTTCTCTACATCGACAATCCTGCAGGTCTCCCATCTCGTTTCCAAGGCTCCTGACATTGAAGCCCCAGTCACCTCCATGCTTCCCTTCTTCTGACCTTGCCCTGTCCCTATACATCCCCTTCTATTCTTTATGCTTCCCGCCCCATGTGTGCTTGCAGTTATTTATTACCACACTGCCTCACCCTCCTGATTGAGGGAATGCTAGCTAGGCCTTTACACTTGCTATCATGCCCTGTGGACATCTAATCTAGCTCTCTCCCACACCAAGTTTTAATGACTAGCAACAAAGTCATCAAACTTCTGACAAAGAGAATTTTGCCCTTTGCAGTAGCATGAAGTCAATTTCTTTCATAAAGAGCCTTACCCCAAATGTGCCCCATTTCCCTACATATTTGAACCCCTCCTCTCTACACTGCTCCCTCAGTCATGAGTTGTATTAATCTATCTTTGGAAGCCTCTTGTTCCTTTATGGCACACTGGCAGAGACCTCTGAGAAGGCCACTCTACAGCCTTTTGCTTGAGTTCTGACCTTGAGAATTAACTTTGGCTTACTCCAACTCATGGCTGGCCTGGCCATTGATCCCACAGGCAAATCACATGTGGCTGCTCTCCTATGCACTGAAGCATCCTTTTCAGTCCTAGTGGTATCCTCTTAGCAATAGCCCCTGGAAGAACCTCACTACCCTGCTATGCAGCCTACTTACAGAAATTGTTTTCTCTATCCTGCCTTACAATTGATTCCCTGACCAGTATGACTTTCCTAACCACTCTACTTGTTTGTGCCTCTCTTATCTCCCAGGTGTAGCTGCAGTGACAGTCACTAAAGCAGGAAAAGCAACCTCTGCTGTCTCCTTTGGGAAGTACCTGGCTAGACTTCCCTCCCCAAGTGGGTGACATGGTTTATGGTCACAAGTCCAGGACTCCTGTCACCACCTGGAGGTCTACGTCTGCCCCCTCTCCCCTGCCAGGGTGGACTCCTGTGTGCTTCTGTAAGAGAGGGTGGTAGCAGATGACTGCTGCATCCACTCCATTCCACTGCACAACAGGTATATTTCATTCCTTGCTGTAGCTAGCTCTGTAGTGAGTACTCCAAAGATCCTACACAGTGGGCAGGCACTGTGCCTCCAGAGCACCCATAAAAGATTGCTGCTCCACAGTCCCAGCAGCTGACTAGGTTACCCAAAGCCCTGTCCTGCATGTTGTCCAGTCTTGGATACTGTCAGGTATTGTAGTGATGATTATAAGAATAGATGCACATTACTCCTCTCTTTGGGGGCACCAAAGTGAATACTACCTTTGTCCTGCATCAGCAAACCAGCAGGGGTCCCCTGATATGTTTTAACTAAGCTACACTGAATTACTCTACTACCACTAGATTATCTCTAACAATCTCAGCAAGCAAATCAGTACATAGCTGCAACTGGTTCCGTATGTTAATCACATATGGTCAAAACCCTGCGGCATGGACACCCCAAAAGCGTGCTGTCAAAAATAAACCAGCTCCAAACCAGACACTCTGTTTTGACTGTGTGGTTTTCAGCCGCATTTATTCCATCACAATCTTGACAGTAAACTGCTGCAATCCAGTTACATTTTTGTTAAGTTTTCCCAAATACCTACCACAGTCCTTTCTACAAACAAATACACAGCACCACCCAGACTGATTTGTTTCTAGGCCATTCTCACACAAAATCATATACTTAGTAAAAGAGATTTTAGCTGTATTAGCCCTTGGGAAACAGAATTAAGCTGAATAGTTTGATACCTTTTGTAGGACCAACATGTGTCTTGTACAAAGATGATATAGTATACAAGCTTTCACAGCCACACAGGCCCCTGTTTTAGGTGAATAGCAAACTAAGCAAAGAAGCTGAAGTTATATACGCTGTGATGCATTGTTTCAAAATAATTTATGATAGGATATGAGAAGACTTAGAAGGAAACATAGAAACACAGAAACATAGACTTTGACGGCAGATAAGGACCACTTGGCCCACCCAGTCTGCCCATTTCCTACCTACTGGATAAGCTACAGAGTCTAGTTAACCAACAGCCTACTTCCTGCAACCCCCACTATAATTGCCTCATGTCTGTCCCATGCATGTTTGAATTCCCCACTGTTTTAGACCCAACGACCTCCCCAGGAGGTTCCATCTATCCACCACTCCATGAAAAAATTTCCTCACATTACCCTGAGGCCATCCCCCTCCATCTTTAAATTGTGCCCCTTGTTCTTACACATCTCTTTTCTGAAAGATGCTACCCTCCTGGACTTTGTTGATTTTCTTGAGGTACCTAAAAGTTTCTATCATGTCCCCTGTCCCTCCTTTCATCAGGGTATACATATTAAGCTCTCTCAGTCTTTCTTCATATGGTTTCTGATGCAGACCCTGCACCATTTTAGTTGCCCTCCTCTGGACTGCTTCCATCCTGTCTATGTCCTTGCGTAGATGAGGTCTCCAAAACTGCACACAGTACTCCAGATGGGGTCTCACCAACTGTCTGTATAGAGGGATAACACTTCCCTTTTCTACTTGTGATGCCCTTTCCTATGCATCCCAGTATCCCCTGGCTCTCCTTACTGACTTCTCACATTGCTTACCCACCTTTAAGTCATCTGATATGACTACCCCAGTCCCTTTCCATTTTGTTGTTGTTAGTACCTCCCTGCTATTGTGTACTCTTCTCCTGGGTTTTGTTTCCCAGGTGCATTACTTGCACTTCTTTGCATTGAATCTAAGTTGCCATATGTCTGACCATTCCTCCAACCTTGCCAAGTCCTTCTCTTCTTTTCTACCCCCTCTTGTGTATCAACTCTGTTACAGATCTTTGTGTCATCTGCAAAGAGGCATACCTTTCCTCCAGACCCTCTGCAATGTCACCTATAAAGTTGTTAAAGAGGACTGGACCCAGTACTGAGCCCTGAGGTGCCGCTAGTAACCCCCTTTCTTGAATGTGTTCCATTCACTGTACCTTCTGTGTCCTGTTGTGCAACCAGTTTGCTATCCAGGCTACCACCCTGGGACCCCACTCCCAGGCTGGCTAACTTGATTATTAATCTTTTGTGCAGGACTGTGTCAAATGCCTTGCTAAAGTCTAGGTAGGCCATATCCACAGCCCCTCCTGGTCTACTACTTTGGTCACCCAGTCAAAGAAGTTAATTAGATTCATCTGACATGACCTTCCTGCTGTAAACCCATGCTGCTTTGGGTCCTGTGCCCTGCTGGCCTCTAGGTACTCAACAATTCTTTCTTTCAGAAGTGATTCCATCATTTTCCCTACCACTGAGGTCAAACTTACAGGTCTGTAGTTTCCTGCTTCTGCCTTGCTCCCACTTTTGTGAAGGGAATCACTTCTGCCCTCCTCCAGTCCTCAGGTACCACCCCATCCTACCATGATTTGTTAAAAGCATGGTCAGTGGTATCACTAGGTCCTCCCTTAGTTCTTTAGGATTCTGGGGTGCATCCCATCGGGCCCCATTGCTTTGTCCACCTTGAGTTTTAAGGAGTTCTTTCAGGACTCTTTCTTCTGTGAATGGACTGGTGTCAACCCCTACCCAGAGTGCTTCTATTGTCTGGTTTAGGTAACTCCTCCTCATCTTCTTTTGTGAATATTGACACTGTTCCACATAGAAGATTGATAAATAAGCTAGGTAGGCTCGGGGTGGGTCAGAAGTTGGTCAACTGGGTGGCAAACTGGTTGACTGGCAGAAAACAGAGAGTGGTGGTAAATGGTATACAGTCAGAAGAGATGCAAGTCACAAGTGGGGTACCTCAGGGATCAGTCCTGGGGCCAGTCCTATTCAACATCTTCATTAGTGACCCTAGATGGACTAGAGGGTAAGGCTTGTCTGTTTGCAGATGACACCAAGATCTGCAACAGAGTAGATGATCCAGATGGGGTGGGCAGAATGAGAAGAGATCTGGATAAACTAGCAGAATGGTCAGAAGAGTGGCAACTGGGATTTAATGCAAAGAAGTGCAAAATCATGCACATAGGGAAGAGAAACCCTGAAGCCACTTATAGGCTGGGAGGAGTTGCTAGCAGTCACAAAGGAAGAAAGAGACTTGGGCATCATCATCACTGATGACCTAAAATCATCCAAGCAGACCTCTAAAGCAGTAGGTAAGGCTAGGGGGTGTTAGGGTGTATTAGTAGGGTATCACAAGTCGTAAGAGGGAGGTAATAATCCCTCTGTACAAGACATTGTTAGGCCCCATCTAAGTACTGCATGCAGTATTGGAGGCCACACTTCACAAGGACATTAACCAAATTGAGGCAGTCGAGAAGGGCAACCAAAATGGTGCAGGGACTGCATCAGAAGACATATAAGGACAGATTAGCAGACTCAATATGTATACCCCTTGAGCAAAGGAGGGAGAGAGGTGATATAGATCAGAGACATTTAAACACCTTAAGGGCATAAACAAAGGTGAAAGAGTCTAACATGTTTAAATATAAGAAAAATAGCAGGACAAGAGGACACAGCATGAGATTAGAGGAGGCCGATTAAGGGGGAATGTGAGGAAATTCTTTTTCACAGAAAGGGTGGTAGATGCATGGAATGGCTTACCACAAGAAGTGGTGGCTATGAATACAGTGCAGGGCTTCAAACAGGCATGGGATAGGCATAAGGGAGCAATACAAATGACTATGAATAGATAGGTCACTGACAGAGCAAAGGCCGATGGTACATTTATAAGGTAGAAAAGAAATGGGCAGACTGGATGGGCCTTGCGGTCCTCATCTGCCGTCAACTTCTATGTTTCTATGTTTCTAAAAGTATTCTTTCAGTATCTCTGCCTTTTTCACTGTCTCCTCTGCCTACCTCCCTCTCCTTTATTAATCTCCACTATCCCTCCCTTAACCTTTCTATGCTCCCTAATGTACCTATAAAAGGTTTTATCCCCTTCTTAACTAGAGTTGGCTATTTTTCCTCAGTTTGGGCCTTTGCTATTCTGACTGCCTTCCCACTTCTTTCTGCTTTAATTGTTACAGTTCCTTCTGTAATTCCTTATACTTTTGAATGCAGCCTTTTCTCCTTAACCTTCCCTGCCACCTTGTTTGAAAATCATAGTGTTTTTTTACTCCGCCAGGAAGGATGAGGGACTTAAATGGAAGAGTGGGTGGGCAATAAAATGAATAAGTCTATTGCTGTTAAGAGATGATTAGCAGGAAGTTCTCAGACATTCATGAGAGAGGCTGAGTAAATGCATTGAAGTGTTAATTTGAAAGGTATCCTGACAGGAACAGAGGAAGTAATGACATGAGACACACAAAAGGAAGGGAGGGGTGTCACAGGAAGAAGAAAAGAATTTGTATAAAGTAACATGCAGTATTAGACTTTTCCATAGTTTGCCAAATCTAATGTCCCAGTTGAGCCCAATGCAGTTCAAGTTAAATTGTTTGATATAATTTAATTCCCATGTCCTTCTCACCTGTTTTTTTTTTTTTTTGGAAGTTGTCTCTTACTATAAGGACAGACAGATCTGAGAGGAAAGGTCTGTTTGAAAAATGCTGACAGCATGGGTTGCAGTTCTTTAATCATTTGCTGAAGGTGTGTTAGCACAGGGCTGTAGGCAACAACTAGGACTGTATGATCAGTTTGATTGTTTTGCCTATATTCCACAAAGATTTTCTCGAGGTATTTGTATAGCATGTTCCATTTCTCTGTCAACTTGTCTTAGGGAGTGGCCTTGCTGGATGAAAGAATTACAAAGCAAGATGAGCTGTCTGAGTCTTGTTATCTCATCTGAGCAGGTCCAATGGTATTGAACTGCTTGACTGTAGACCACAGATGTTTTGTGTGTCTTGGGTGAAAGCTGAAACTATACAGGTATCTATGTCTGTCAGTGGGTTTCAAATGTGATCTCCAAACAAATTATCAAAAAGCTCTCAAAGCTGCCCTATCACAAAAGAGAAGAAAACATCAAGAGTACAAGACAGAGGCTGCAGCAGCACACTGACTCGTTCAGATAATGTAAACCACAGCACCAACAATGTGGAACAGGACAATGCACTGTAACAACTATCAGTGATCAGTATAAACCCTTTAAAGCAAAATAAGCTGAAGTTATATACACTGTGATGCATTGTTTCATGAGAAGGACAGGGAAAACTGTGACACCTACTAAAAGGACCAAAAAGTGTCTTAAAGCCAAAGGGAATATGAATACAATCTGGCAGACAAAATTAAAGATAACTATAAAACCTTTTACAACTATGTTAGTTGTATAAAGAAAGGACCACAAGGGATAGGCCAAATTAAAGATACAGATAGTAGTATGATACAAGATAACGTACTTATGGCTGAAAAATGTAACAACTATTTCTCAACAGTATATAATAACAAGACTATGTGAAATAAACAACACCACAAAACAAATAGCATAATTAAATTAAAAGGAAGACATTAAAACAGACTGCTCAACCTCAATCCTTGCAAATCCTTGGGACCAGATGGAATTCATCCAAAAGTAGTCACTGAACTAGCTGAAGCTCTGGTTGAACCCCTAACTTGTCTTCTCCAGACTTTCTTGGATCAGGGAGAAGTGGCAGACACATGGAAAGAGGCAAATGTAATCCCCATTTTAAGAAAGGTTCCAGACAGGATGTTAGTAATTATCAACCAATAAGCCTGACATCCATTCTGGGCAAGGTGTTAGAAGGGGTTATTAAGAATCACATAGAGCTAGACATGCAGCAAAGAGGGATATTGATAATACACAATATGGCTTTTAGCATGGCAGGTCATATCAAACAAACCTATTGGGTTTTATGAAAATGTTAGTAGGTCCCTGGATGAGGTAGCCAGTGAATGTTATTTTTCAGGACTTTTCCAAGGCCTTTGAAAGATTCCACATGGTGAACTTGTGGACGCCCTGATAGATCATGGTATCCAGGAAATATAACTCATTGGATTAGCTCTTGGTTGTATGATAGAAGGCAGAAGTGACAATCAGGGGCTGTAATTCTGGTTGGTCAAGGGTGAAAAGTGTGGTCCCACAGGGATCTGTATTGAGTACTTGCCTCTTTAATATATATTCATTCAATGACTGCGGAGAGGGTGTGGAAGCAAAGTCTGCTGATGACACCAGAATGGGCTACACACCATGGAAAGTGCCAAACTACAGGAAGTCCTAACTAGACTACAGGGTTGGGCACAGGACTTTAAACTGACTTTTAATGTAGATAAATGCAAGGTCATGCATTTTGGCAGAAATAATGCAGGGGGCAACTTATAGGCTAAATGGACATCAACTAGGGGTTGTTACAGATGAAAGGGGCCTGGGTATTAGGGTCTCTAATGATTTGAAATTTAGACAACATGGTAGCTTGTTGGCTAAAAAGTTAACAACATATTGAGTTGCATAACTAGACATATAAAGAGTAGGAAGAAGGAGGTCCTGTTGCCCTTGTATGGGTCACTGTTGAGGCCACATATGGAGCACTGCTCGCAGTTTTGGTCCCCAGGATATAGAAAGGAAATTACAACATTGTAAAGGGTTCAGAAAAGGCCACCAGATGATCAATGAGGCACAGGGCATGGACTACCAGGAAAGGTTAACCAGATTGGGGTTGTGTACATTGGAATATCAAAGTCTTCAGGGAGACACGTGCATGGTATATAGAGCAATAAAGGATATAAATTTAAGGGTTTTCTGGGCTTAAAGCTATGAGAGCAACCATACCAAATCAAGAACACACCATTACAGTTAAAAGGGGAAATATAAGACCAGTAGGAAAAAGCACTGGTTTAGTGTAAGAGTTGTGCCTTTATGGAATAGGCTACCATTGAAGGTGATAACCAGTGAAAGTATGCAGGCTTTTAAAGCTAACCTGGATAGATTCTTGATTAGCAATAATATTACGAGATATTAGTAAATTATTTGTTGGTGTGCTTTATGGACTAATTAGTCTTTTCTGCCTGAACTACCTATGAAACCTATGAGTGTCATACCTGGGGTGCAGTATCTTTTGCCGACTGTCACTGCTTGGCAAAACCCAGTTTAAATAGATTGTCTTTACAAAACACTTCCAGGCCATTACCCTTCCATTAATTCACCTCCCAATTAGAAGATGGGCAGGTATATAGAATGGGACATATGAGGCAATTCAAACAGAAGAAAGGACAGTTCTGTGATTTTTTTTTGTTTGTTATCTCCCTTACCCTGCTGATTACCCTCATTCTGGTGACCCAAGGCCAAGCTACACAGGTCAAGTCTGTGCCCCATGGGTCTGCTGCCTCAAGCTTCCATTCTAGAGCCATGCCCCACAAATCTGCTGCTTCATGTAAGGCCTACAGGATCACTCATTGCTATTGTCATGCAAGGACCTGCAAGCTCTGTACAAAGCAGGAGATCAGTCATAATTTTCTTCATGCAGGGCCCCATATCTCTAGCTTAAAACAACAGACTGGCAGGAGCACGGTCTGGACATATAACTCAGCTTTATGTGTCATGAGGTGTAGGGACTAAGGAAGGTTAGTGTGTGTTAGGGTTAAAAAAAAAAACCTTAATGTCACAGTTCTATTCTTTTGTGGCCTTGTAACTAACTTATGCATTAACGTGAGGTTTTGCAGTGAATTTTATTACTTTTAGAGACAGTCGAATAAGTAACTTGCTTCTAAGTGAGGACATGGGACAACTTTAAATATTTTATTCATGTATAACTTTAACTGTAGTACAAAAATGCATGCATCAGGTGTTTTTGGTCATGTTTGTGAGTGGGTTTCACAACTTTAAAAATTTTGTTTGTTTAGGAACAAAAGAAAAACAATGTGTGAATAGCTAAATTTATACCTACACTAGATCACATCACTCAAGTAGCATCAACATTTAATAAGTTAATAGCTGAATTTATGCCTACAGTGAGATCACAACAATCAAGTAACATTAAAATTAATCAGTTAATAGCTGAATTTATTGCCAAGGACCTGCAACCATTTTCTGTGGTGAAAAACTTAGGTTTTAGAGCCCTTTTAAAATATTTTGCCTCATGTAACTTACAACATACCAACCCATAAATATTTTGCAGTTGTCACTGTTCCCAAAATGTCACGACTACAAATGTATGCAAAGTAAAATAAAATTGGCTCTTAAAAAGTGAATGTGGTGCTGTGCACCTGACAACGAGACATGTGGATGAGTTCTCAAACCACTGATTATATGTGCATCACACCATATTGGGTGTCACAATCATCTTCAAATAGCACTACAAGCAGCAGTGTACAGGAAGGAAGACAAAGAATGGCAGCTGTTTGTGTTAGAATGCTTGGTAGGCATCACACACGCTGACAGTATTTTGGAAGAGGTGCATGACAAAAATTTTCAGTGGTTGGAGCCCTGGGACTCCATACTAGATTTGTGGTTTCAGACAATGGCACCCATATTGTGAGTGCATTGAAACATGGTGGTTTTACTCACATTCGTGCTTTGTTTGCACACTCATTAAATCTGTTGGTATATGAACATACAAAAATGCCAGCAGAAGTATGAGCTTTTCTGTCCATTAACAACAGCATAGAAACACAGTGGGAACTACAAAGAAAAAATGTGGCCTTTTTAGTCACTCTGTAAATCATGTGGTATCTTGGCTGATCACCAGAAAAATTAAACGCTAATACAGCAACTAAAACAAGATGTTCTGACAAGATGGAACATACTGTATGTGAGAGATTTCTCACACAGAAGAGAGCAGTTCACATCTAAAACTACTACAGAAGACAATTGACAAAATGGCTTATTTAACTTATAGGCTGCCAGAAGATTTAGAACATATAGATTTTTGAGGACATGTATACCGTCGGCAGCACATCAAGGGTAAACTACAAAATGAAACAGAAGTTCAGTAAACAAACAGTGTTGCACCCAAAATTAAGTGGTGTGATTTGTGAGAATCATGACTAAGTGATGTGAAACAGAAGATTCCTTGAACAGGGTTGCACCCAAAAATTAAGTGGCATGATTTGTGACTGAGTGACCTGGAACAGAAGACAGGTTGTACCCAATAATTAAGTGGTATCAAACAGAAGATTCAATAACACAGAAAATCACTAAAACTGCTACAGAAAGGCACTGACAAAATGGTTTACTTAAACACAGAAACCCAACTGAGAAAAGAAGTGTTCAAAATCTGTGAATTTAGCAGTCAGTCAACAGGGGTACTATCAAAAACATTTGAGTTTTATTTTGCTTTTTAAAAATGTTATGGACTATAATGAAAAATGATATACTGGTATGCAAGTTTAATTTTACACTGTAATTTATGTAATAAGTGTATGTTTTCATATGCCACAACAAGGTGTGCATTATAGGATTTTAATGCATACCCCAGGGTATAGTAATACACAAGGCCAAAGGCAGAATGTCCTTACGCCCCAGGAAGTGCATTAAAATCCTATGATGCACATAGTGGAGGGGCTTATTACACTTGTAAAATGGCTGTAAGTAGGTTTCTTGGGGAGAAAAATGAGATTTAAAATCTGACCATGCATTCACAGAAATTTAATGCAGGGTCAGGTGACATCTGTCAACCAATGAAATTAGATTTTTCTTGCCATTTTATAAATATATATATTCATTGCAAAAACTTTGCTAATGCACTAGTTAGGATTAAAGAGACAAAAGTAGGAAATTTGGCATTATGGTTTCCAACCCAAACACCCACCCTCACTCTATAGGCAGCAGCAGGCATGGGGTGTGCCTTGAGTTGTCATTCCTAATGCACCTCCATTTCCCTGCACAACCAGCAGATAATACAATAAGGAAACAACTGAGTGTCCTGTGACACAGGATATTTCCCTCACACCTGGGCAGGACAACAGGCAGGGGGGAAATTCCACAAAATCACCAGACACACCAAATGAGTTGTTGCTAAACATAAGAGCAACAGAACAGCCTGGGACAGCTAATGAACTGACAGAGCCATGGATTGTGTAGAACAGAAACCCAGAAGAACCACCAGGTGAGGCAGAGGGACAAGGGAGATAGTAGATGATGCTCCAACTCCACAAGAAAATGTTTGGACAAGGAATGTAAGAGACAGACTGTTTCAGATGCAAATAAAACAGCTTCTGAACCAGCATAATGGTGAAATGCTGTGTGTCTAAAATATAGAGGTTGTGACAAAAATGGGAAGGAAAGAGTTAATGGTTTGGATTCTGTAGGTGCCTTATTTTTTAGGAGTTTGAAAAAAATACACTCAGTCTGAAATCCTCTGTCCAGCAGCATCAGCTTGTAGAATTCCTAGCTGCTAGATAAGAGCTGGTCATAAATCTCAGTGGACATCTCCATACACACACAGACCTGCAGACATGTACACAGGGTAGTTTGAATGGATTGGATCATTCAAATATAAACTTAAGGTGAAAAGGGAATATAATTGGTCACTGATAGGTGTTCACTCTGATTGGGAAAATTAAATACATAATGTTAGTTGGTTGGTGCATTTAAAGGGAGAATAGGAATGACCTATTCTCCACAGAGTATATAACCTTCTGAAAGACAGAGAAGGCTCTCTCTTGCTCTGGGGAAGCTGGAAGGAAACATAAGTTTGGAGCCTACCTTGTAGCTATGTCTATGGGAGCTGGCAGTTAGAACAGGGTCCAGTGTCTCTTGTAAGGACAGGGAAGGGTAAGTTTAGTGATAGCATATTTCAGTAATAGCCTTCTTCTTTTGCCATCTGTTATTTAAAAACATTTGTTTACTTTTCTTGTATAGTGTTATTCTCATGTGTTGTAAATATATATCCTGTAAATGCTCAGTGCACTTTCTGTTAAGTAAAAGCTATTTTTTGCTCAACAGTTGTGACTGTGATGTCATTTTCTAAGGTAATATTTTGTTTCCACTGGCTGAGGTAAACTCTGTGTAGCATCCATACGAAAGAGAGAGAGACACTCTACCAGACTTTAACTTGGCAATTGCACGTTTAATTATTCAAGTTTGTACACTTGAAAGAGGTGCGGAAGGAAAGTCTGGCTGGTGGCAGCGAATACCAGAGAACAGACACTCTCTAAAAGCTGTTTCAGCTCAGAGAGAGAGGTGGGTTGTCTATATTGGTTGGCAGTGGTGAGGTGATGATAGCGGACTCGTAACTATACTGAGATACAGAGTTTGCCAGTGGAACAGTTACCTTAGTGTTGCAAAACAGGATATATAAGACAATACATTTGTGCAACAGTTTTATTTGTTTCTAGTTAGCACAGTAAAGTGTAGCAGAGAGAATGAGCTCCATGGGGTATGACTCACTTACTGTGCCACAGCTTTTGAAAAGGTGCCAGGAAATGGGGATTCAGCCTGAAGGTCTAAAGCAGCAGAAAAGGCAGACTGCATAGCTACTCTCTTGGCACATGATCTGAAGCAGACAGTCACTGGGGTGAGTCAGGAACTGAGCAGCAGACCCCCAAACCAGTTTGAGGCACTGCAACTGCAGCTGTTGCTGCAAAAAGGGCATTCGAGGTGAAAAGACTGGATGCTGAAGTGAAAAGACTGGATGCTGAAGCAGAAGCAAGAAGGTTGGAAGCAGAGAACTTGAAGAAAAGAGACTGGCAGACAGAGAGAAAGAACGTCCAGGAAAAAGAAAAGAATATCAGGTAAAGAGAAAGAACATCAGGAAAAGAAGAAAGAGCATGAAGGAAAGAAAAAGAACAACAGCAAGAGAAGGAGATGATTACCCTACGCAGCCAGCAAACCGTGAGTAATGGTAGAGTGAGTTTGCCTCCATGAAGCCAAAATTAATTCTAAATTGTTCTCTCAGCTCAGAGAGGAGATGATCTTGACTTATGTTTAAGGTCATTTGAGAAGTATGCAACCAATTAAAAATTGACTAAAGGCTTACTGGTCAACTTATATTACACCCTTACTGACGGGGAGACCGTTGCATGCATTTGCTAAAATGAGTAATGAAGACTATGCTAATTATGATAAAGTGAAAACAGTGTTGTTGAAATGTTTTGAATTAACTCCTGAGGCTTATAGAAGGAAATTTAGGGAGTAAAGAAAAGCCCGAACAGGTATGCAGAACTGCAGGTTCAACTGCGTACTTACCTTGATAGGTAGATGGAGGACGCTAAAGCAACCACTGTGGAGCTGATTAAAGATGTATTGGTGAAGAACAATTCCTTAAAATTGTACCTGAGGACATGCATGTATGGCTGATAGACAGTGCATGTGCCTCTTCCACAGAGGTGGCGAAGCTCTGATGCGTATCTGTCTAGCCAGCCATACACAGCATAAGTCTTATGGTGAGGGGCAGCACATGGTTATAAAGGGAACCCATGGGGACAGCCCAAAGGAAATCATCCTGCACCTGAGCCCAAAGTAGAGCCCTCTGATTCTAAGGGACTCAAGAAATAGGACCCAAGAAATGTCATATTTGCAATCAAGTGGGACACTTGAGATATAACTGCCCTCAGAAACTGGTTAAGAGGCAGAGGTATGGGAGATGGGGTGATCAAAAGAGCACTGGTGTGTTTGTAGGCAGTGTCCAGTCTGAAGAACCACTCTCCTCTGATGAGCATCTGCATCCCATTGCAGTGAATGAATAGTAACACAGGGACTGTGGGACACAGGTGCTAACATCTCCTGGTAAGGCAGGATCTCATTCAGGCAGAGCAGATGGTGCCTGGAAATACTCAAGGTCCGGGCATTGACAGGGCCACCAGTCCAATTACCAAGCGGCTAGAGTCTTCCTGAGCTGGGAAGGGGCCATGGAGAAAAGGAGGTGGGAGTTAAGAGGATCTACCTGTGAAGTATGATTGTGGGAGAGATTTGGACCCCAGTAAAAACTGGTGTATGTTGTAACTTGTAGTCAGGCACAAGGGCAAGCTTCTGAGGGTGAAGAGGGGTTGACTCTGGTGATCCAGCCACACCCTCAGCAGCTGAGAAGTGTCTAGCACAGGGAGGGCTGGCTAGAAGCAGCAGTCCAGAACCCCAGTCACAATTAAAGAAGCCCCAGGACTTCCTTTGGAAGGGGCACTGGGAAGGGTCAGATGGGGGCAGCTGAGTGCTACACAACAAACTGACCCTACCCTGGAAAACTGAGGAAATAGCTCATAGGGCTGAGCATTCTCAGGGGTAAACAGTCCATTTACTGGGACAATGGGCTGTTGTACAGAGAATGTACAACAGGGGAAGGGCTAGATGGTGAGGTACTCCAGCAGCTGGTAGTCCCTAAGGTTCACTGTCAGCAGCTTTTGGCCCTGCCCATGATATCCCTTTTTCAGGGCACTTGGGGGTGAGGCGCATGAAAAGCATCTAACAACAATTTCTTCTGGCCTGGTATTGGCAGGGATGTGAAAAGTATTGCAGGACTTGTCCACAGCACCAGTGGGTGTGGAAAATGGGGACAAGGCCAAGGCAGCTTTGGTGCCCCTGTCCATTATTGATGAACCCTTCAAGAGGGTAGCTGTGGACATAGTGGGGCATAAGCACCCCAAATCGCACGGCAAGCAGTATATTCTAGTAGTTGTAGACTATGCCACCAGATACCCAGAGGCAGTGGCCCTAACATCTTCTGAGGCAGAACCAGAGGCAGATGCACTGTTGGGAATATTTAGCTGGGTGGGCTTTCCCAGGAGATACTGTCATACTGGGGTGCCAATTTTATGTCAGAGTTAATGAGTAGTTTGTGGGAGAAGTGTGGGGTGAAGCAACTCAAAACATCCCAATACCATCCCCAAGCTAATGGTCTAGTGGAGCAATTTAATTTAACCCTTAAGACCATGCTAAGGACTTTTGCTGACCAGCATAAGAGGGACTGGACAAATATTTGCCTCATCTCCTATTTTCATACAGGGAAGTCCCACAGGAGTCCACAGGGTTCTCACCTTTCGAGCTTCTGTTTGGTCATAGGGTGCAGGGGCCCCTAGATTTGATTCAGGATGAATGGGAGGGTGACCGTGCCTCCCAAGAGGGAGTCTGTTGTGGAGTATGTCCTGAACTGCAGGACCTACCTTAGGGAGCTCATGGGGTTTGCTCAGGAGCACCTGGCCACTGCATAACAGCGGCAGAAAGTCTGGTACAACCCGTGAGGCCCGAGCCAGAGAATATGAGATGGGACAGCGGTGATGGCACTCATCTCTGTCCAACAGAATAAATTACAGGCAGCATGGGAGGGCCATTCTCCATTGTCCAAAAGGTTAGTGATGTCAATGACATGATAGAGCTACCGGACAGGAGATGCGAACAAAAGGTGTATCATGTTAACATGCTGAAGCCCTACCATGACAGGGAGGAAATGGTCCTCGCTGTATGCAGTGCCCCAGAGGAGAAAACTGAGGTAGATCCACTGGTGGACCTACTTGGGGAGGCCAGGGTTGCATCCTCTGTGGACAACCTTACCCTCTCGGAACAGCTGACACCAGCACAGGTGCAAGAAATTAGGGGTGAGCTGAGAGAATTTGAGGACATGTTCACAGGGAAACTGGGGTACACCACAATGGCAGTGCACCATGTGGATACAGGGACCCAGGATCCCTGAAACAGTCCTCCTACAGGGTACCTGAGCATGTTAAGCAGATTGTGAAAGAGGAGCTCGAGGAGATGCTGGAACTGGGGTAATCCAGGAATCTAGTAGTCCCTGGGCATCACCCGTGGTACTGATCCCCAAAGGGATGGCACCACACGATTCTGCATGGACTACCAGAAGCTTAATAGCTGCACAGAGTCTGACGCCTATCCCATACCCAGAACAGATGAGACCCTGGAGCGACTTGGGGAGCCAAGTATTTGACCACAATAGACCTAACAAAGGGCTATTGGCAGGTACCTCTGACCCTGTGGCCAAGGAAAGATCAGTTTTTAACTCCATTTGGTTTATATGAATTTAAGGTAATGCCATTTGGAATGAAGAATGCACCTGCAACTTTTCAATGGCTTGTAGATCGCATTCTGTCTGGGGTAGGTGAGTTTGCATTGGCTTATATGGATGATATAGCCATATACAGCCAGACCTGGGATGAGCACATCAAGAATGTCGGGATGTGTTCCACAGGTTAAAGAAGGCAGGTCTGACAGTTAAGGCAGAGAAGTGCCAGACAGGTATGGCAGAAGTATCCTACCTTGGGCACGAGGTGGGTGAGTGGGCATATCCGTCCAGAGCCTGCCAAGGTTGATGCCATCCTGACCTGGTCTGGCCTACTCCTACCACAAAGAAATAGGTCAGGGCATTTCTAGGGACAGCAGGCTACTACCGAAGGTTTGTTCCCCTTCTGGCGATCTGGCTAAGACCCTGGCAGACTTAACCAAGAAGGGAAAGCCAGATACAGTGAAGTGGTCAGAGGCTGTGAGGTCACTTTTCAGGAGCTAAAAAGGCCTTGAGCGGCCCAGTTGTATTAGCTAGCCCTAATTATAGTTTTAAAGTTTATGGTTCACGTGGATGCCTCAGATCATGGACTGGGGGCTGTGCTGAGCCAAGTTACCCAGCAGAGGAGGAGCACCCAGTTATGTACCTCAGCCGGAGGCTTTTGCCCAGAGAGGAGGCATCGCCACAATTGAGAAGGAATGCTTGGGAATAGTGTGGGCCCTTCAGGCGCTGCAGCCTAACCTATATGGGAGGAATTTATCGTGGTCACAGATCATAATCCCTTGATTTGGCTTCATAGGTCAAGTGGGCAAAATGAAAAACTACTACGTTGGAGTTTGGAACTGCAGGCATACAACATGACCATCCAGCATCGCAGTGGCAAACAAAATGCAAATGCAGATGGGCTATCTAGACAGGGCTAATGGCCTGGCTGGATACTAGACACTTCAGTAATTGCATGAATGGCTGTGTCACTTAGGGTGGCCAAGGGACAAGCCTTCATTATCTGGGGGAGATGTGAAAAAAATGGGAAGGAAAGAGTTAATGGTTTGGATTCTGTAAGTGCCTTATTTTTTAGGAGTTTGGAAAAAAATACACTCTTGCTGAAATCCTCTGTCCAGCAACATCCAGCTTGTGGAATTCTAGCTGTTAGATAAGAGCTGGGTCACAAATCTTGAGTGGACATCTCTTACACCACAGACCTGCAGACATGTACACAGGGTAGTTTGAATGGATTGGATCATTCAAATATAAACTTAAGGTGAAAAGGGAATATAATTGGTCACTGATAGGTGTTCACTCTGATTGGGAAAATTAAATACATAATGTTAGTTGGTTGGTGCATTTAAAGGAGAATAGGAATGACCTATTCTCCACAGAGTATATAACCTTCTGAAAGACAGAAAAGGCTCTCTCTTGCTTTGGGAAGCTGGAAGGAATATAAGTTTGGAGCCTACCTTGTAGCTATGTTCGTAGGAGCTGGCACTTAGAACAGGGTCCAGTGTCTCTTGTAAGGACAGGAAAGGTAAGTTTAGTGATAGCATATTTCAGTAATAGCCTTCTTTTGCCATCTGTTATTTAAAACATTTGTTTACTTTTCCTGTATGAGTGTTATTCTCATGTGTTGTAAATATATATCCTATAAATGCTCAGTGCACTTTCTGTTAAGTAAAAGCTATTTATTTGCTCAACAGTTGTGACTGTGATGTCATTTTTCTAAGGTAATATTTGTTTCCACTGGCTGAGGTAAACTCTGTGTAGCATCTGCCACCCGAGAAGACACACTACCAGACTTTAACTTGTGCAATTGCACGTTTAATTATTCAAGTTTGTACATTGAAAGAGGTGCCAGAAGGAAAGTCTGGCTGGTGGCAGCTGAATACCTGAGGACAGACACCTCTCTAAAGCTGTTTCAGCCCAGAGGGAGGTGGGTTGTCACAGAGGGGGTACAGCTAACCTGTCTGACCATCACTATGTGGGTGCACACTAATAAAAGACAGTATGAAATTTTATGCTTACTAAGTATATGTACTCATACACATGCCTGGGGATACCCTATTTGACATTAGCTTCAAACACCCTGCAGGGTTGGAGAGGTTTGGAAACAATATCATCTGCTTAAAAACTCACCCCATTGGAAGCCCTTTGTGGCTATATCTCTGACCAAACCTGAATTAGAAGAGTTATGGTTTTATTCAAACACAGGGGTCAACATAGCTGATATTATGTTCTTGGCTTAAACAGAAGTGCAATGTAAGTGGGTATCCAGAGGCAGTTTTAGATTATGAACAGTTTTAGACAGGGATGGCGTTTCAAGGTCACCTTAAAACAGGTGAATAATGAAACCAACACCTCCAAATTGTTTCTTTTTGGGTTGAGACAGGGTGTGGTCTTCTATCCAGGATAGCCAAAGGCATGCTACCACTGTGGGTACACTGGACACCTCAACAATGCATTAGAAAAACAAAAATGTGAACTTTATGGGGTTATAGGGCATATCAGTGTGCAATGCTCTAACCCCATGAGATGCAACCTGTGTGAAGATCAAGGCCATACTTTCATTACATGTTCCTGGGCATGTCATAACAGCCTTGATCATGGACTCAGCGAGAAGAACAGGGTCTATATGTTACAGAGGCCAAAAAGAAAGGCTGAAACTGATTACAGATCCTGTGCGCGGCACATGCAAAGTGCTAAAATACAGGCAGATCCCCAGGAGGTGAACAACAAGTACCCCTCCCCTCAGGCTTCCAGCTCTAAGGGTCCAACCCATATTGTAGACAGGGGCAGAGTTGAACAGGAACCAGTAAGGCCCAACAAGACTTTACTACACACGGAAGAACCTGTGGCAGTTCAGCACTCCTCAGGAATCACGACTATGGGAGGTCTTGAGTCGGATAGAATTCAGGCCCCGACAAGGTTATGCCTTCTCCATCTGGGGTAACAGGAACTGGTTTCAAGATGGTGCCCAGATCAAGTCTGCAATTACCCCACAAATGAAACAAAAAACCCTGAAGACTCTGAAGTCTTTGTGGCTCAAAACTAATATGCTGTCCTACAAGACCTAGACTGGACAGCATCTGAGGAAGAATCAGATGTCTCCTCTGTGACATCTTCACAAACAGAACAAGCCATGGACACTTCCCAACCAGGGAAACCCAAGGCCACAAAGTGAAAGAAAAGAAAACAAAGTAGTAACTGGTCTTGAGATGCTATAAACATGATTATAATGACTAGATTCTTTCTTTACCTTTCTCTCCTTTCCATGGCTACAGTTTTTTTGATGTGCAATGTAAACAGCATAAAAGTGGCAGAAAGGCATCAGGTGACATTTTCTATTTTACAGGGTTTAAAGTGTGAAGGTATATTTGTACAGGATACTAGGCTGCCTACTATTCCTGAGGTGACCCAAGCAAGGAAAGACTGGAGATGGGCCATTCCTTTGGTCCATAGAGGAAGAGCTTTGCTCTGGGCTAGAGTATTTTGTTTTTGGACAAGAGGTAAAGGTTACCAAACTTAATGGATGTCTGCCCTGGGAGGGCTATGGTGGTAGATGTCATTATGAATCACAAAGGCTATAGGTTAATTAACATATGACACCCCAACTACGTAAAACGACGAAATTATTGAATCAGTTACAGCCTTTTCTGCATTGTTCAAAATTGACCTCATGAAGTGGGATTTCAACTGTAGGTTGGCCCAAAGGGACTGGGAAGGAAATCTGGTAAGGTCTTTTGTGATACCAACCTAGTAAATACTATTCTAAAATTATCTTTTTTTTTTGCTATTTCTTTTCTCCTCCCCCAGCTGGTTGGACCCTTGTCCGACTGCCGTCCCTAGCTTCAGTCCTTCAGACCCTCACCTTTGTAACCCCATGGCTTACCCCACCATGGTGGGGTGACAGAAACCTCCTTCTCACCCACCCATTAGGATCCAGTTCAGGGTGTTACCTCCAGAGGCAGAGCACCAGGGACAGCCATCAAGCTGTGACAACCAGCCACCAGTGTCTTTTCCAATTTCTCCCTTGAGAAGCTTGGCATGCAATGATGCCAGTGGTGGCCACATGCGGACATCAGCACGCATCCCTGCCAGGTGTCTGCCATGCTCCTGCCCCCCGTGTTGTGCGGCAGCACTCCACGAGTCCAGCCTCTACCAGGAGTCAGGCGTGTGCCAACCACAGGACACACCTCCCCAGAGATGGAGAGCAGTCCATTGGATGCTCAATCCATCTCCTCCCTGCCGACCCCTGGTGGCCCATGCTCATTCGAGCATTGGGTCACCCAGCATGGTGCGAGGCATGGCGACCAACACCTCAGCCCTCAGTGCCACTGGGCTGGCGAAATGGTCCAGTTTTAAAGATGTATATGACATTTTTGGGGCACAGCCCTGCCACACCTTTTAAAAGGATCCCTTTCATCCTGAATAGATTTTGGTTTGTCCCAGAAAACACCAATTTCTAATTTTAACATTGTACCCATCGAAACAACGGATCATGCTGCAGTATGGCTTTCGGTGGCTCAAGACTAGCGTGCACAAGCTGGCAGGGGGTATTGGCATATGAATGCTTCCCAACTACATGAAGAATATATAAAATTAGAAATGGAGGAATGTTTAAATGCTATACTTTCAGTGAAATTTTGTGAAGATAACCTTCTCGATTGGTGAAAAGACACCAAGCGGGATATCAAACAACTTATGATACAGGTATCAAACAAAGTAGCTGGTTCCAAATATTACCAATACTTGAAATGGAGAGCTCATTTTTGCAGCTCCTCATGCAAATAGAGAAACGAGGGCAGACCTGACAGCACAGTTAAAAGAAGTTAAGGAGGATGTTTTCCTTTCAATGTAGTAACAGATCCCTGCAGCTAGAGCAGAAATTTGGGACACAAGGTGCAAAATTTATGTAAATCCTTAAAAGCCATTCAGAAAGATTAGCACAAAGTAATGATGACCTTACAAAAACCTGATGATACGCTAGTCACCGACATGAATTCATATTCATACCACAGCCCAGCAGTATGTATTGGCTAAATTCCAAAGGGAAGAATGGCAACTGACTAGTTCTTTTGTTAAACAAGGCTCATCCACCTGTTTTAAAAAAACAGACATGCAGGCCTTAAATGCTCCAATCACTGTAATAGAAATCCAACAAGTTATACAGTCACTATCGGTTAATACAGCATCAGGCCTGGATGGCATCCCAAACAAATTTTATAAACAATCTTGGAAAAGCGTGCACAAATGTTACATATGTTTTTGCAGAAATTTTTGAAAAAAAGAGTTTGAGTGCTAGTATGTGTAAAGAGTTATGTTTTCCTTTTTCAAAGGGAGACCATACAGATATGCAGAATTGGAGGCCTCTGAGACTACTTAATTCCGATTATAAAATATTGGCAAAATACTTTCCATCTAGCACAAGTAGCAAATACATTGATTCTTGTTGTTCAAACCTATGCAATTCCAGAGCAAACATTACACAAAATTTTATGTTTATTCGAGAAATTATTGCTCAAGGGTTAGAGAAACAGTTGGATGGTTACCTCTTGTCAATAGATCAAGAAGCTGCTTTTGACTCAGTGAATCATAACTATTTGTAGCAAGTATTAAGAACATATGGTATCCCAGAGAAATGTTATATCCCCAGTCCAAATTCTTTATGAAAACACAGAGTACACCCATTTGTGAATGGACATTCGGGCCTGTTATGTTTTTAAGGAAAGGTGTATGTCAGAGCTGCCTCATAAACCCTTTATGATATATATTTAGTCAAGACCCTTTTTAAGGGCCAGTGAGGAGGATGGGAAAGTCCAGCACATTACCAATTGAGAAGGTTCTAGTTTTCAAAAGTTTCAGCTTACGCTGATGATTGTATAATTTTGGTGGCAGATTTAAGATCTGGAACTAGGGCCCTGTAGTTCTTAGAGCAGCAAGCACCCTTGACAGGACTAAGGATTAATGAAGAGAAAAGTATGGCTGTAGTACTAGGTAATGCAGTGGTTCCAACTATATATAGTATTCCGATCAGACTAGGAGAGTTAAAGATTCTAGCGGTCATAGTTGGAATAGAATGCAGTACAGATTAAATTGGGGACTAAAATAGAGATTGCACAACAAAAGATGCAACTTTGGAAGGTATGGTCCATGATCAGACAGAAAGGTATATTTCTGCTCAGGACATTTATTGTACCAATTTTCTACATCTCACCCACTTGTTTCCGTTGCGTTTGACATGTATGCCAAACTGATGAGTATTTTCTTCCAGCTAGTTTGGGGCAGTAGGCTTAATCCGGTAAAAGAAATCATATTTATAGACCATGGCAAGGAGTTCTCAATATGATCCACCTTTGGTGTTCTTTGTTAGTGTATTTTGTAAGCTAATGTCAGACTACTTTTGCAAGGCGAGAGTAATTTTGGTCAAGAATCTTCCAGATTTTGCAGACACAGTTTTTGAGGCATGGGGATGGGGAACTGGATGGTTCAAGAAAAGAAAATGCCTTTACACGTTCAGACTGTTTTGAAATATGTCCGGTTATGGAAAATAGATTTAACATGTTTTAATGACAGAGGTAGGAAGCAATTCTACTTGGAAATTTTGATCAGCTGTTATTATGAAGAACCAGTTTTGCAGTAGGTCAGCATACTCAGGTAAAATATATTCTTGCTGCCATGCTAGGAAAACAGATCCCATATAAAATGAAAGATGTTATGTGGGTATGTGGACATGGCAAACTGAATGTGAGAGCAAACCATAAACATAAGGAGATAGAAGATAGGATGTGCTTATATGAAAATTGCACTGCAGTATTAGAAACTATACAACACCTGTTTTTGAGTGTCCTTTTATTTGGCCATTGTGTCAAAATGTTGGATGATATGTAGGGTACAAAATGCTTTTAAATCTATGTCTTATGAAGTACTAATTTTAGGGCAACTCTCAGCTACATGGTTAAAATGGGACAGAAACAGTCTATGTCATATTTATATGTCTCTAATGGGTAATATAGCAGAAACAAGGTGCCAGTCTTTTAAGGAATACTGATGTATCCTTAAATGATGTTATTTCAATGTACAGGCAGAGCTGGATAATCTTTATTAGACTAAAATTCAACTGCTGGGCAGGGAAACCTGTGCACTTTTATAGAGAGGTATAGATTGGGTAGAATAAACTACGACGGTTCTGCTTTGGAGAAAGCTTTTCTGCTGTTGTAATTCATGACTTTCTAAAACAAGCTTTAAATTTATAGTCTAGTCAGATCAAATCGTTTTTGCTTTCTCTTTTTGCTTTATCGATATATATTTTAAAAATTAGACTTTCTGTTTGTTTCTGTTCTCTTCAAATGCGTGAGTAAACATTAAGACTTTTGTGTGTGTAAATATAATCATGATGTATTTTTCATTTTGTTATAATAAAATATTCCCTTGCTCTTTGAGAAATGCCATAAGATCTTTAACATCCACCTGAACTGCCACCAGAACAGGCAGATGGGACTTCACTTTAACTTCTCATCTGAAAGACAGCACCTTAGGAGTGCAGCACCCCTCATGCTTTACTACAGTGTCAGTATTGTTATTTAACCTAAGTACCTGGTGTGGGGCTAGAACCCACAGCCTTCTGATCTTCCAGCCTCAGAGGAAGTGTGCAACATGCTGAGCTACTGATATGACATGCAGAAGTTTATCAGCACCTGAGCACCATATTCAGATCATGAATGTGCATCCCGCCCTGAAGGCAGCCAAATTACTATTTATTAGCACACTAATGGTAACAGGCACTATCATAAGCTACTCCAAAATAATCACCCTAGAAGCTGGCAGTGTCCTTCAGGTATCCTCTTAGTTAGATATACCTGTCCCAGCACATGATGTTCAAAGGTGCCACTTCCAAAACCAAGCCTCCTCATTTTCAACCCCTTTCCTACAACCCAGCACTTAGACAATGAATTCTCAAGTAGGAAATTAGCTTTATTTTCATGTCAGTCCAGGATCCTACACACCACAATCTTTAAAAGATCACACTGTAGACAATGTGTTCCACAAGCTTTGTAGTATAAGCTACTGCTGTGACCTGGGAGCAAACAGAGAAACCATGGCACTTGGGGATTAACTTCCATCCACCAAGCTACCCACAACCTTTGCCACTGTTACTGTATTAGCTATGGACTGACAAACTGGTCAATGCATGTGCATCCATTGGAGTGTGCATATGCTTCTTGGGCTGGCTTCTTGGGCTCAAGGCAGCCACACCACTTCAGCACAACAGAGGATTCAATGGCCCCTAAGCAAATCAGAAAACCTTCAGAAGGTAAAATGGACATCTGTATGAGATGTATTCTAAATTACAAAGCAACTGAGCACCCATGCCACTCTCCCATGCATGAAACAAATTGTTTGTTACCTGATTATGTCTGTGTAATTTGTTGTCTCCATGTTACATTACTCTGTATAATTTTATGATGTAACTGTGGTATGAATTTCTGTAGGGGCATCATTGCAAATTAGCCTCAGCTCGATTACATATCCCTAATAAAACATAAACCTAAAAACGTAATTCATATCAAAAGAAAAAAGCAATTAACAGTAGAACTTTAAACAGTATAACAAATTAGACTTCAGATGTATCTGGAATGTCCTGAAAAGTAGCAGCACTGATAAAACAATATTTAAGTCTGGGACTCCCTGAATGATTAAATGAATCATCTCCTTGCCGAATCCCTAAAATGAGAAATTGCACTTCTTTTAAAGTAACTGAGTGCCAGAGACAGTAACCTTCTGTAAAAAGGCACTAAGGAGTATGAAAATGGCCGTAATGGAGAAAGTTATAAATCACCCTGCATTCCCAAAGAAGCAGCACCATAGTTTTAAACCCTAGTATATCAAAGAAAACAGCAATGCATGAAAATCAGGAAACAGAAAACACTTGTTTGTAAAATCAATTTAAATGAATAATGCATCGAATAGAAACACCGCTTTCATTTTTAAAACACTGCCAATGCAAAGCAATCTGACAAAACAAACAATGCTAACATAAACAGATGTTACAAATGTGCATTTTATCCTGAAAACAGCAGGCGAAAGGCTGATAGTGAATCAGGTAAAAGGAGGGTTAAGCAACCTGAATGAACATATCAGGTAAAATATTGACACCTGTTGTTAGATAGATAGACAATGAACACCATCAGGTAAAATATTGATACCTGCTGCTAGCTAGATAGACAGACAGACAGACAGATAGATAGATACTGTATATATAGCATACATTATAGGCAACTGTAATATATAAGGATATATACCCACTAAGGGCTAATTAGGGCTATAAGCCATGAGCTCGAAGGGTGAATGGAATTTTGTCCCACTTAGCCCCCAAGATAATATGTAGATTTGCATGCTGTAGTTGTCTGTCATTTATACTTTATAATACATTAGGATGGATTTTTTGTAGCCTTCTATGGACTGGCATTTGTTCTGTGGTCGGGGTCAGTTCAGTTATTGCCATCACTGTTTTGGTTTCAAGTGTGTCCATAGTGTAGGGGCATTCTGGTTATGGGCACTCTTTGACCCTTGTTTATTTCCATAGTGTTTGGTTCCCCTACTTTGAGTGGTGTTTCTGTGGCAAGCCCTCCTTTAGGTTGTTGTTGGCATTTGGCATGCGGATGACTGCTGTCATCAGAAGTGGCATGTGAAGACTATGCAGCTTAGAGTGGCGCAGCATTTGAAGCATGCAATCAGAAGTGGCATTGTCAGGAGACATAGCCGCCAAGTGAGTGGCCTCTCAGTGGGATTATGAGGATGGCGTCATCAGGAGGAGCCTGTCAGTATTGAAGCAATGCATTGTGTGGAGTGCCTGCTACATCATGGACTGCATGGCATTTGAGGGACATTTCTTTTTCATACAGTTGTTTTCCCTCAGGGCTGATCCTGCTCAGCCCCAGCCCATCTAACAGGTACTCCCTACCCCAGTGCCTACCTCACAGTCTCCCACAGATTGCCCCCCATAGCAGGACCGGGAAGGAGGTCCATCCTCTCCCAGAGGTCAAATCCAAATTAAGAATGCCGGTGGCAGTGGGTCAGAGAGCAGACTGAGTGTCATGTTCCAGTCCCATTTTCCTTGTTCTGGTCCTCTTGGTTGGCAGCATGCAATGATGCCAGTGTGCATGCACATAGAGCAGACTTGTACCATGCATCTACTGCTGACCAGTTCCTGCTAAGTTGCAACCACTGCCCTGCTACTCTGCCTTCATATGGTGGCAGTACTATAAGTGGCACATCCTACCCTGCCCCACCAGAAGAGGACAGCTGTCATCAGACACTCAATCCTCCTCCCCATTCAACCCCTTGGTGGCCTGGCCTCGGAGCCAAACCCAGGTCACTGGTGTGGCAGAATGTGTGGCATTCAGTGCTTCAGTTGTTCCATGCCACTAGGTCAGCTTATTTGAGGACATTTCTGTATGGTAAGAGACTGGGAGGATTTCTTGTTGTAGGGGTATCTTTGATACTGTGTTATTTAAGGCTTATTTCAGGGTTGACATTGGGGACTTTCTTGTTGTATGTGGGTTTGTTAATGAGTTATTTGTTTGAGGCTTTTTACATGTTTAGATAGTTGTATTTGTTTGTGTTGTAGACTTTGTGTGCAGGTTTGGGGCCCTGGGTGTGCTATGAGCATGGGAATTGATAATTAGTTAGTGTGTTGATTTGTTAATTGGTTTAATTGATCATTAAGCTGCTTGTTTTGCTTACAGGTTTCAGTGAGGGAGGTATACAGCTTTATCTGGGAGGTATGCAGCTTTAATTGGGAGTATACAGCCCTAATTGGTGTGATGATTGGTGTGTGTATGTCTTATAGTGTGCATAAGTAGTTAGGCTGCAGAAGCACTGGCTCCACAGGAGCCTGCACTTCTGCAGACAGAAGTAGTGGTGCAATTTGGGTATCATGACTTTCTATCTGTGACTGCAGAAGTCAGTGTGTCTGTCTTACACCTATGGATGCAGAGGGCCTGTACTTTTATAGCCAGAAGTGTGTATATGTCTTGTGTGCATGATTACCTGTGGCTACAAATACTGCCCCATAGACCCTAGGGGTCTGTGCTTCAGCAGCCAAAAGTATGTGAATGTCTTACAGTGTGCATGAATACCTATTGCTACAGAAGCACTGGCCAAATAGGGGCCTGTGCTTCTGCAGACAGAAGTAGTGTTGCAGTTTAGGGATCATGGAGTTCTATCTGCAGCTGCAGGAAGTGCAAGCCCCTGTCTTACAGTGTGCATGAGTACCTGTGACTACAGAGTGCTGGCCCATTGGGGCCTTCTCTTTGCAAGCACAAGAACTTTTGTAATTTTGGTATGGTGGATCTGTATCTGTGGCTGGAGGGGCCAGTGCTTCTGCTGACAGAGGTAGTGTGATTTGAGTATTGTGGATTTCTGCCTGCTGTCAGAAGTGAGTGTGTGTGTCTTGCAGTGTGCATGCCACACATACAAATCCACAAAGGTGGCACATCAGTGCTACTGCATTTGTGTAATCTAAAAACAGTTGTATGTTATTTGTCTTGATGATGGCAGTCTGTGGTTTCTTTTGTGGTCTTGCCCTTTTACGACTTGGGAGGTCAAGTTGGGGTTGGAAACCTAACACCATATTTCTCTGCTTTGATGCTTTAAGTTCAGTCTAACTGGTTGCATTAATGCAGTTTTTACAATTAAGTTCCTCTCTTTCTGAGATAATACAATTGCATCCTCATTCCTGACAATCCCCATGTGTTCATTCACAGAGGTCTCTCTAGGACCTCAGTGAACAGATGCAGATGCATGGAGCACTCTGGGCCCTGTGTCAAGGGAAGAGTCCAGCTGCCACTTCCATGTTGCTGTGGATGCAAGGAATTTGTGGGGCTGTTGGGGGCTGTGGAAGTGCAAGACCCTCAGGGCCCTCTGCTTCACTGCAGCTACAGGTACAGAGGTGCAGGGACATTTGGACCCTATGCCAGAGAGGACTTCTCTTCACTACATGGTTAGCTGTTGCACTTGTGGTGAACACTGCACTGTCCTCCTCAGGCTGGAGATGGTGCCACATGACAGCACTGTGCCCCCAGTCTCAGCTCATCTAGCTGATTCATTGAGTTCACCCCAAACTCAGTTCAGCAGCATAGGATCGCAGTGCACTATCAGCTGGGCCAAAGGCTGCCCTCTGTACACACAGTTTCTTAATATTTATTTGTTGTTTTACATTTTGACCCCATGTCATGAATTTGGTCACTAGAATGAGTTATATTCCACCTAATAGGTGGTTTTGCAAAAGCAACTGAAAATCACCTTTCAAACTGTATTTTAAAATTCCCTACCACCCTTGTTCATGAGGTAGGGTAATGTAAACAACATATTCAAAATCTGTGACTAAAATATTGAAAAATCAACAAGTTATGAGTAAAAGTATGTGAGACACAAAAAACTGAGCTGTCAATCAGTGAGCACGTATAGTATACACAGTACGAGCTCATTGATAGCTCGGTCAGTGGCCAGCCATGGTGGAGAGAGGAGGGCTGTGCCAGTCACTGGCTTGGGTTCAGGATGGGGGATCAGGGTGGTGGTGCACTACCTGCCTGGGTGGGGAGTGGGTGTTCTGCTAGACACCAGGAAAGGTTCTTCCTGCACGTCAGGCCGGTGATCACGGGTGGGGTTGTCTATCCGAATGGCTTCCACCTTTACGGAGACAAGGATTACACAGGGGATTGGGACCTAGGGATACCAGGGAGAATCATATTTTCCCTTAAGTGAGGGATCAGGTGGAGTCAGGACTACTAGCCACCAGAGACACTGTTTCACAGGCGAGCGAACAATTGGGTGGGGGATGGACCACTGGACACCACAAACGTATATGTGTATCACGTGGGGGAGAGACCACTAGGCACCAGAGATGCATCTTTTCTCACAATTGGGCGATGAACATGGGGGGGGCCACTAGCATCAGGGAAAATCTTTTCACTACTCGGGCTAGTGATCAGTGATCATGGGGAGAACCACTAGCACTAGGGCATATTCCTTTTTAAGTTCAGGCCAGCAATCAGCAATCATGGGGAGGACCACTGGCACCAGGGCATATTCCATTTTTCAACTGGGGCCAGCTTGATCATGGGGGAAGACCACTAGCACCAGGGCATATTCTATTTTCAACTTGGGCTGGTAATTGGTGATCACAAGGGGAAACCACTGGCACCAGGGCATGTTCCATTTCTCAACTTGAGCTGGCACTTGGTGGGAGGACCACTAGCATCAGGAGTGCTTCAATTGTACGTGGGGTGGCAGCTGCAGGTGGGGGACACTGCAGTACATCCACTAACCACTAGGGTTGTGCAGGATTAAAGCAAGGTCTCAATCGGTGGCATTTGTTCCACGAAGAGGACCCACAAAGGACCTTCATGGAGAAAATGCTTTGTGAATCAGACTGCACAGATATGCATGTCTCCTCCCCTCATTTGCATTGCAGCACCCTCCACACTTGCTCCTGCGCAAACCCAGTTTGAATGGGCAAACCGGCTTTGTGAATACCAACTTGCCCAAAATCAAGTTTATTCGTGCAAAACTGGGTTTCAGCAAAAGTTTTGTGCATCCTGGCCCAGATATGTAAATGTACTCCCCCAAAAAACACATGCAATTACATTTTACAAGCATGCAGTGATCTATTACCAAATACTCCTGCAGTGAATAATTACAAGTATTCATGCAGTGAAACTTTGCATTATCACTCTATATCCTAACAGCTAGATGAATACATGCAGTGAATGCTACAACATTCCATGCAGTGTACATTTTATATTTTCCATGCAAGTAGACTTTATTTATTTATTTTATTTAGTTTTGTTGACCGGTGGGTGCACTAGATAAATTCTGCCTATTTTCAGGCACGACCCAGGGTGGGGGATACAGATGAATGCCAATTGACCTTGAACCAGATTAAGCTGTTGGTAGCAATCGGCAATCTGAACATGATCTGTACTTTAAACATAAGATACTGTATCTATACTTTAATACCCTAATCTAAACACACTGGTGTGTCTATTAGATCTACATTACTACCTATAACCCTAAAATGCATAATAATCTTAACATTTTACACTGCATTCACTATTTAGAACTCTCTATGCACATTACATGTCTATACTATCATCCTGATAAATCACTCCCAGCCTTAGTCTTTCATACTATTTCCCAAAATTCTTGCCTGACTACCTACAGGCATCTACCTATGACACACATTACCTTTTTTTCCTTTTTCCTGTAGCTCCTCCTGGAGCATGGGTCTATCATTGGAATGCTGTGAGGAAAACTAACTCCACACACCCATATTATAGTGGCTTTGTAGCCACTGTAGTTAGGGTTGAGCAGGGGTTTCTATGTTAAACCTCAAATTTTGCACATTTATATATTTGCAACTGTTCAACTGATTTGATGAAAGTTTGCATGCATGATCTCGGAGGTAGATCTCTTGGCATGCCAAGTTTCATTCTGGTTGAATGTGCAGATTCCAAAATCACGGATAGTGAAAAATGTAAAAATTGCTGGATTCTGCAGTTTTTGTCATGCCCTAGTGCCCCAATGGTTTGGAATATGGTCTGAAATGTTTAGGGTAGAAAGGAATTGACCGACAGATGTGCCTTTGGCTGGTTTGGTGAAAAATATTAATCTGTTTTAAAATTATTAAATTTAAAATTTCAGTTGTGAGCACGCTCTGTACAGTCTTTTGATAGCTGCTTGGAACAAAAAATTGATCTATATGAAAAGGATCTTTTTCATATGGGGATAATCTTTTGTTAGGAAAAATATTTTTTATGGCTGCCATCTTGTTTCTGTTTTTTCAACAACAAAAAAATTTGAAAACCATGAAATCGCATCCTGCACACACACCAACACATGTATCTTGGTTATCAGAACCCTGTTAGAGGATTTTGCTGTTAGTTTCTGGAAAATGATCCAGAAATGGATTTGTTTTACATTTTAAAATCCTTTTCATGGCTCACTTTCATTTTTCATATGGCCACAGGAAAAAGGATTGGTCCATACAAAAAGGATGGTTTCATACAAAAAAAATTGGGATTTAGTTTTTTCCAATTCTTTTTCATATTAAGCTATTCTTTTCTCAGATGAATGAAAAAAGCTTGCAAAAGGATGCCTTCACACAAAAAGAATGGTGAAAAAACTAAGTTCAGACTTTTGTGTGTGCTTTTTCATACAAAAAAGATACCTTCATACAAAAAAAGAATTTGGACTTCATTTTTTCCCATTCTTTTACGTATCAAGGAATCCTTTTTGTATGGGTTTATCGTTCACATGAAAAAGATTCTTCATACAAAAAAAATTGGGACTTAGTTTTTACCTGCATTTGAACTTCAAGAAGCTATAATTATGAACATACGAAGAAGGCAGCAGAAGAAGGTTATTGGTCTATCAAGTCTGCTCATATTGCAGGGTCCACAGCTTCAGCTAATGTCCCTGTCCTCCCTCCCCATTCCTCCCATCATCCCTACCCATGATCCTTACCTTTCCCTTATGCCTATCCCATCCTCTCTTAAAGATGCCAACTGTCTTCAATGAGATGACCTCTTCCGCAGCACATTCCAAGTGTCCACCACCCTCTCTGTAAAGAAGTGCTTCCGCTTCCTGACCTCCTTCTAAACCTCCACCCTCCAGCTTAAGACTGTACCCCTTGTGTTATGGTTGCCACTCAGCTTAAAGAGACTCTCCTTATCAACCGTATTTATCCCTTTCAAGTACTTGAAGGTCCCAACATGCCCCCCACCTGTCTTCCAGGATAATTACCTCAGTATTTGAATGTAAGGGACAATCTATATATCAAAAAAAAATCTTAATGATTACTACAAGAATAATACTTAATCCCCCAAAAAAAAATGTAGAGGCCAACATATAAAACCACAAAATGAAAAAAAGCAAATTCCATAGGATAACATTGCAACTTCTAGAACCTAGTACTTCCTCAGTATTTAGACTTAAGGAACAATCAATACATCAAATCAAAGGTCTTAATGAGTGCTACTAGAATAATACATATTCCCCCTAAACATTTAGGGGCAATATAAAAAGCATTAAAAATACAAAATCAAATTCCTACAGGATAACATTGGCATTTAACAAGCCATACAATGAAGGAAATAAATTGCAATTTTGGCAGAAATGGAACCACAGCAACATACATGTATGCAGCTATGGAGGATAGAAACACTCCCACAGGCAAATGAGGATACAATTACACTATCTCAAAAGTAGGAAATTCATTGCAAAAAGCTTTATTAATTCACTAGTTAGGGTTAAAGTGACAAAAGTGAAATGTGGCATTAGGGTTTCCAACCCTAATTCCACCACCCTGCAGGCAGCAAATGGAAAAACATTATGGTTTTACCTCCTTAGCTCTTCACAAATCAGGTGTGGGTGTGCCTTGGGGTTGTCAACCCTAGCGTGCAACCCATTCTCATATGCTGTACATATCTCAACTTATTTTCTGATGGAATGGGGTGATTGCTATGGTTCACAACCCCAAGGCACACCCCATGCCTGATTTGCAAAGACACAAGAGAGGTGAAACTATAATGTTTTTCTGTTGCTGCCTGCAGGTAGGGGTGGTGCATGAGCTGGAAACCCTAATGCCACATTTCCCTACTTTTGGTCACTTTAACCCTAACTAGTGCATTAATGAAGTTCATTGCAATGATATAATCCAATATAGTATTCTTTACTGAAACCACCACACCTATAAGGCAAACACAATGATCAAAATGTTTTTTTTATTTCATATGAAACTCTGCCCTACAGTTTAATTCCCTCCTTTTTTTCCCAAAATCCCCATAAACATATGTAAGGTCCTTTAAATCCTACTTGCAGGTAGAGCTCAAGAGGCAAAAGACAAACAGTGAGTTCAATGGAAAATCTCAATGGGGATCTACATTACACCCCAAATGGTAACTTATTGTATCCCAACAGGTCCCAAAAGGCCCGTGACCTGTGTCCCACCAGTATCTATGAAGTAAAGAAAATATATTACCACACCATGTATGCATATAGGATATTTCAAACCTTCAATCCCCACTGGGAGGCTGGGTGCTTGGCCACTGGTATTTGAGTTGGTGGGTCTTCTGTCCACTTTTTCTGTCTTCTTCCTGGGAGGCTTGATCATTCATCAAAACTTCACAAAGGCTACAGGGCCTGGGATCCCCTTTTCTTGTGATGCTTGAGTGTATTGCAAAGGTTGCATAACAAACTTGAATTGTCAACAACAAGCTGCAACAATGGTGGGTGGTTACTTTTCAACTCCACTGAGGTCCGTCCTTCCACAGAGTCTGTCTTTATCAGGAGCTGCAAAACAGATCTTGGGTCAGGCTTCATGCAGGGAACATCTCAACAGTCCACAGAGTAGACCCAGTGGTGGGCCACAGTACACACCATGGTTTTCACCAGGGCATAGGTCTTTAAGAGAGGAGGTCTAGGCAGGCCCCAATGATCACTGATGCTGCCACTCTACTTGCTTCCTGCCTGCTTGTTGCATCATTTGAATAGGTGATACCATTCTTTTCCAGATCTTGTCTAGAATGGCCCTTTAAACCCATTCCTTGCAGTTCCTTTCGATTTAATCCCAGTTGGTATCTGACACATCGGGATACTTATGATCTGGATAGTCATATTTCATCCTCCTTCTGACTATCCTCTGCCTGGCTCCCATTCAAGCAGGGTGCATACCCAAGTAGTGGGAGCTTTGCCTGGGCAACCAAACATCTTCATAGTATTGTCTTAGAGCTTCTGGCATTATGGCAGAATCTGGGCCACAGGTGTAATCAGAACTGACCTCTGTGCAGTCTCTAGGCCTGACAGTGACTCAAAGGAGACATTTATGCCATTTGGCTAAAGTAAGCCCCTTCCCTGACTGGAGGGTTGTGGGAGGTCTCTCCATTGGGTGACGCAGACTGTGCTTCCATAGGACTCCTCTTTCTTTCCCTGCAGGCTTCTTTATGGGGAGGTTGCTTTTCTTGATCCCTCCGCTGGCTGAGGCTGAGCTACAATGGGTGATGAAGGGGTCTTCCTCCATAAAGGGGTAATGTGAGCTGTGGTTACAGTGCTAGCTTTGCTTGACTGAGGGCTTTCAGGCCATTTTGTGAGGGTCCACACCTGGTGGGGTTTTCTTCTTCGAAGGAGGGCACTCATTAGACTCCTCAGACTCCTCCACCTCTTTACTCTCACTGGTGGGTTTCTCACTGGATTCTTACTGGGACTCTTCTGACTCCTCAGGCTTATCAGTTGTTAAATTCAGTGTGAACCACTTGGCTGTTAGCACTACTGAGATGCCCCCATCCTTGCAAGAGACACAAAGGGGTATACAGGATACATCTTCACCCTGTAAATTACAGCGAAAGCACACAAGGGCCTTTTGCTCCTGATGGTCAGCTTATATGGCCTTCCAGCTCAGAAAGTCCAGTAGGAACCTAGGGATTGTTACTGCTGCTTCTGCGTCCACTGCCTCTCTCAGTCATCCTGTCCTCAAATGCTGCTTGCTTCCACACCCTTGAGTGATTTCCTGCAAAATAAATAAATACCCCCATTATGTGCATGATGTCAAACAATTGCCTGGTAAAGAAAAAAAGGTTCTGGGTACAGGATTTGTCCTTTTATCATGAGAACCAGTCCCACTTGCACACAAACACTACACTGTCTTTCCTGTTTTCCAGCATATTGTTTCTTTCTACCACATATCTCTGACCTGAATGCATTTGCTGTCCTTTGCTGAAACTGCTCATCCTTTTTAACACCCTCAAACCTTTTGAAAACATGGGTCCCAGCTTTAAGGTACTTACAGTGGTGTAGTACTTGACTTTGATCATCACAGCTCCTGCTCAGGAAAATTTCAGCTCCCCACTGAGATACTACTCTATCCGCCCAAAGACATAGTGGAATGAGTTTTTTTCCTAAAATTGGAAAGTTTTAAAACTTCAAATGAGTTTCTCTGTTCTGTTGTTCATTCATGCTCTCCTGCCTCTCACTTCTGTAGCACACTGATGGCATGTTGTCCTCCTGCCACCTCAGCAACCCCCTCCCCAACGACATGTTATCAATCATTGACACTTTTCCTTTCTGCATTTACATATTCAAGAGGAACTTGCACCCCTCCCAACCACCCAGGTTCTTTCTACATTTATAGAAGCCCAAGGGAACTTCCTGCAGGGCTCCCAAAGGAAGATACCAGTGAGAACAAGAAGAGAGGATAGGGAAGACACAGTGAAGGGAGAATTAAAGAGTGACACCTACAAGTTAAGAGGAAAACTGACATGAATATCCAGATCTGCCAGAGCTGCGGAGGGCTGGTAGCAAGGCAGATACTCTAGAGATTGGGTGCCCCTTCTGCAGGACAGTTGCAGAATTATGGAGGAGCTATGGCAGGCAAGAGAGGCAATCAGAAGACTGCAGAGGAGACTGATTGGGATGCCCACCACCCTCCCTTACTCACCCACTCCCCAAAAGCTTATGGGTCTTGGGGATGGAGGGTAGTTGGGCAGTGGGGCACCTAGAGCTAAGATGGGGCACTGTGCTATCCTCACACAGAATCGTTTCACCCCCAAGCCAGCGGACAGAAACCAGGTGAGGAAAAAGGAAAAATTGAGCAGGATAAACCTGATACAAGAAAGCAGGAAGGAGGTTCAAGGAAGGAGAGGTAGAATACACAGATCAACAGGAGGATTTTGGTCATGGGAGACTGTATGTTGCGAAGAAGTGGAGGCACAGTTCATCAGTGCGAAGGGAGCCAAAACCATGGTGAAATGCCTGCCAGGAGCATCTTCAAGGAGACCTAAGGACAGAATAGGATGGCTGGTGAGAAGAAATCAGGATTTCACGGCGATCATTGTCCACCTTGGGACAAATGACATAGTAAATAGGACTGTGCAAGAAGCCAAGGCAGACATGAAGTCCGGAGGGGACAGTCCAAAGGAGTACACAACATATCTGGCCTTCGGAGGTGTTGCCGGTTTGGAGGAAGGGCAGAGAGGACAAGATCAGGAACGAAGAGATCAGGGAATTCAACTGGTGGCTCCAGGGTTGGTGCACAGACAATCAGATGCACTACATCAGAGACTGGGAGACCTTCAGGGACAGGAAGCTCTTCAAGCATGATGGTCTGCATCTCACCGGAGAAGGACGAGAGCACTAAGGCAGAAGTTGGAGGTCTTCTTGGAGGGTTTAAATTGGGAGGTCTCCAGCACAGAGAAGAAGACCTAATAGAGGATGCAGCAGAAAGATATGAAGGTAAGGGCATCAGCAAATGGAAGGAACCCCTCAACATCAGACTAAAGAAACAGGCATGGCCATGAGCAAGGAGTGGCCATATGTAAAAAGTAGGGACCTCATGTAAAGTACAGGAGGGCAGACACAAAAAGGGTGGATGGTACTGAGGTTATAGCAGAGGGGAAGGTCATGACTGGAAGGCTATGGTGACAGCTCACACCACCGCTGTCGGTGGACTTGTCTCCACTCCCTGTAAAACTAATTGAGCACATACACACCCAGAAAGAGAAATGCAGAACCCAGGCATCTCGACTACAGAGGTCTCGATTAGCTTTCCGTAATAAGATGGCAACCTCAAAATTGCTCAGGTGCAAACAACAAGTTGGCACTGTCCAAGAAGAGGGTGCAGCTCCATATCAAAGGGGTGCACATTCATGGAAGGTGATGGTTGCAAATGCTAGAAGCTCATAAACTAAAACTACGCAACCTTGCAGTCACTGGGTTGTAGAAAGATTGGACTGGGTTGCTGTGACAGAAATGTGGTTCACGGAAAACCACAGATGGAACATAGCTATGCCTGGATACAATCTGTTCAGAAAGGATAGGCAGGGGCAAAGAGGGGAGGAGTAGCCATTTAATTGAGAAGACATAAAAGCAATAGAGGTGCAGAGTCACCCTGGGGACACCGAGTCACTGTGGCTTATTATAGATACAGGAAATGGAAAACCTTCAGGATCGGCGTCATTTACAGACCTCCAAATCAAGGACAGAAAGGGAACAAAGATCTAATAGATGAAATACACAAAATGACTCAGAGAGGAGAGGAGAGGTGATACTGGTGGCAGACTTCAACCTTCCAGATATAAACTGGAGTACACTAATGGCGGCAAGAAGAAGAAGCAGGATTCTTATTGGTACTACAGGGTGCAGGGACTAAGTCAACTGATCAAAACACCAACAAGAGGAGATGCCATACTTGACCTGGTCCTCACAAACACTGAGAGGGTCTAGGAACTCGATGTGGGATGCCATATGGGGTAACAGTGATCATCACATGGTTAGCTTGACAAAATTCCCCCAGACTCACTGCAATAAGAGATTTCTAAATTCTCACCCAAAGCCTTCCAGCATTACCTGAGCCAGAAACACTGGTTACCAATTAAGATCCTGCCCAGCCTGGATGCTGCTGCTGAGTTTTCCAGCTCACATTCTCCTTGGCTGCCAACTCCATGCCCCACTAAGGAAAATATGCACAAAAGGTCACTGCTACAGGTGGATCACTAGAGAACTAAAATCCTTAATGATAAGCTGAAACAAGGCCTGAAAAAGCACAGGTACTCGACTCTCTCTGGTGACCTAGCTACTGTACCTATAGATCCCTGAGGAATCAATGTAAGAAACTCTCAAAAACACAAAGTGGGAGTACATTAAAACCTTCAGCAGACCAACCTATCAGACCCCAGGTCCTTCTGGTCCTGCATAAATAACCTGATAAAAGGCAAAAGAAACTCTCCAGGGCCAGATAATCTGCGACGGTCAAACTCTAACTGAAGGTGGTGAAGCGGCTATTGCCTTCAACAGGTTTTCACAGACCTGAGCGCCTATCAAGCAAGCCTACACCCCAAAAGCAGGTTAGGGTGATCACTGAAGCCCAGGATCCTCCTTTCCGCACTTCCACCTAAGGACTGTACGCCTCAGAAGTGTTTCCTCCTACACTCCATAAACCAAACAGGACGGCGGGACCTGATGGCCTAGACCCAAGGCTGCTCCAAGGCCACAGCCCCGCCATAACCTTTACCCATAACTTGGCTCATTAATTGGTTGCTACTGGAGGGAGCTGTCCCTAACGCCTGAGGCAGGCTACTATGGTGCCGGTTCACAAGGGTGGCCCTAGAGAGCCATTAGAAAACTATCGGCCTATCTCCCTCCTCTGCACTCTGGCAAAAATCCAAGAGAGGTTAGTCTACTGCCAACTACAAGACTACCTGAAGCAAACCAGCTGTTGGTTCTCAACCAGCATGGCTTCTGAAAAACCATGGCACAGATACGGCACTCATCAGATTCACCACTGATGTCCTCTCGTTACTGAGATGAAGGCTGCCCAACTGGGGCTATCTTCATTGACCTAACCAAGGCCTTCGATCTAGTTGACCACACCCTACTGATAGCTAAATTAAGTAAGGTCGGTCTTGATCAACACTCATTGAATTGTCTCAGCAGCTGCCTGACTGACGCTTCCAGCAGGTCAAGTGGATGGCTTCCTTCTCCAGATGGCTCCCGATAACTCACGGGGTCCCACAAGGATCAATATTAGGCCCCTTTTGTTCTCACTGTATGTCAATGACCTCAGCAACCATTGCAGGAGCTGCTTTGTGTTCCAGTATGTAGACGATGCGTCCTTTATAGATCCATGAATAAAACAGATGAACTGGGATTGCACCTTCAGGCAGACTTTGCCTTGTTAAAACCTGGCTACTAAAAAACGCCTGGTACTAAACGCCAAAAAACAAAGGCTATCATGTTTAGACCAAGATCACTAGGACTGGATCGCAGCCCATTAATTCAACTCACCATTGCGTTAGGCACTACCCTAGAAGTGGTACAATCCTTCAAATATCTCGCCTAGTGCTGGATCGAGGCCTCACCCTAAAATCCCACGTGGATCATGTAACTAAAAATATCCACCAAAAACTTGGCCTGCTCCACCACCTCAGTATCCAAATGATTCCTGATACCAGGGTAGCGATTGCTAAGAGTATCCTCCTCCTACCCTTACATATGTTGCACCTATTCTGCACAGAGTGGCAAAGCAGAGTTACAGTAGTTTACAAACCTTTACCATAAAATTGCACGCATTGCCATGAAAGCCAACCCATGGAGCCATCACTGTGATGCACTTGCCTTGCTTAACTGGCCTTCCTTTGGCCATAGACTCCAGTATCCATTACTTTGCAACACTTATAAGCTTCTCACGGACCTCCCCCAGCCAGACTAGCTGACTCCCAACCCCAAAGCTGCACTCAGCAGGCAGCTCCGTACCACTGGGCAATGGCTCCTAGAGAAGCCAGGGTTCGAATCACAGCAGGTGACAAACCTTTGCTCCGTACTGCCCCAATGTTATGGAATAAGCTCCTGGTCACCTACAGGAAGCTAACTCTCTGGGATTTTCCATAGGGGCCTATGTGAATACCAGCTAGATCTCAGTCACTACTCCTGCTCTGGTGGATAAATTCCTGGAGCATAATCTCTCCTCTTCTCTGCCACCCCTCTTGCCATTACCTTAAGCCTAGGACTGCCTAAGGTTTTTCAATGACTATACCAACCAAACCACTTTTTTTCAAACTCTAATTGCAACGTTAGTTTGTTGTAACTGAAATGATACCTCTGTAACCGGCTGCTTATTCTAACTGTATCTAACCTTGCTGTGCTCTATTATCTGTGTCCTAAAGTGTTGCAATTTAAATGTTTCCCTACTGTAACTAATCCCTGGTTGCACCTGAAAAGGGACCGCTAGGCTCAGAGGGCCTACCCGTTAACAAAATTAATTAAATAAAATAAATAAATAAAGCTTTAAGGTGAACATAACTGAGGACACATGCCACTAAAAATAAAAGGGCTCTACCATGCAGATTCAACATCCTTTATGTCGATTGTCATCTCGCCAACAGAAATCATGCCAACTGCAAGTTGCGGTCTGCATGATTCCTGTGTGTCTCGTCCTATAGTTTTAACTGATTGCATCCCTCATCTTTAGGATTCTCAACTCCAGTCAGAGTTGGATTCGGGGTGGGGTGCAGGACTGAGACAGCATGCCCCTGTCCGGCACATCAACACAGCGACCTATCAGCAAAGTGTCGATTTTGCCGACAAGTGTGTATTTCGCTGTGTTGGTGTCACCGTAAGGGTGGCATACCAAATAAAAGTACTAGATTTTAAAAAGGCGGACTTCAACCAAATGAAGACCAACATAAGAAACAACTTAATTGATCTACAAGTGGATGAGGTCAATGTCATGTGGGGAAACTTAAGAAAGTAATCCAGTCACTGACCAATGCACCAGAAGGGTTACCAAAGCAAAAGAAAATGAAACCCCTTATGGTTTTCAAAGGAAATGGCTAAAATAGTAAAAGAAAACAGAAGGTGTTCAATCTATACCAGGGAACAAACATGAAAGAAGACTGGGTGTTCTACAAGGACAAAATGAAAGAAGCCAGCAAAAAAATAAGGCAGGCAAAAATACAGACAGAAGCAGGCATAGCAGAGGAGCAAAGAGAGGAGACAAATCCTTCTTTAGATACATCCAGGAAAGAAGGAAGGCAAAAGTGGGTATAGTCAAGATTACAACTCAAGAAAGGAAAACAACAGAAAATGACCCAGAAAAAGCAGAATCCTGAACAAATACTTCTGCTCAATATTTACTCAGGAGGACCCAGGTGATCGCCCAGAAATGGCAAAACACAACGCTCCTGGACAGGGGTTGATACTAGCCCTTCACAGAGACCTAAGTACTGAAGGCACTAAATAAACTGCAAGTTGACAAGGCCATGTGGCCAGATGAAATGTACCCAGGGTCTTAAAAGAACTGAGATTAGAGTTGGCTGCCCCACTGGCAAAACTATTCACCAAATCCCTAAAGAGTGGGAGATACCCAAAATTGGTAAAGGGCAATTGTGGTCCCACTCACAAATCGGGCAGCAGGGAGGACTCTGTAAATTACAGGCCGGTAAGCCTCACATCTATAGTGGGGAAGTTAATGAAGACACTACTCAAACAGAGGATCATGGCATTCCTGGAGGCTAGCAGCTATCAGGACCCCAAGCAGCATGATTTCACAGCAGATAGGTCATGCCAGACAAACCTGATTGAGTTTTTGACTGTGTTACAAAGGTTATAGATGACGGCGAGGCGGTAGATGTGGTCTACTTAAACTTTAAAGGCCTTCAACTCAGTTCCACACAGAAGGCTGGTAAAGAAGCAAGGCCACACAGAAGTTGGATTAGAAGTAGTTAGATGGGTTAAAAACTGGTTACATGGTAGAACCCAGAAAGTACAGATAAATGGAGCACTGTCATCAGAAGGTAGGGTAACTAGCGGTATGCCCCAGGGTTCTGTACTGGGGCCCCTATTCTTCAATATTTTCATATCAGACATAACTAACGAACTACAGGGAAAGGTGTGTCTGTTCACAGATGACACCAAAATATGCAACAGGATCGATGCCCAGCAGGAAGTGGACAAGATGGAAGCTGACCTCAAGAAATTGGAAGATTGATCTGGAACATGGCAGCTGAGAGTCAACGCCAAAAATGCAAAGTCATGCACATAGGAAAAGAATCCAAATAAGGTATATTACCTTTGATGAGGAAAGACTAGCTGCATCCACCCAAAAGCGCAATTTGGGAATCATTATCTCAGACAACTTGAAGGTAGGTAAACAGTGCGAAGGCAGCATTAAAGGCCAGTGGTATGCTGGGATGCATTGGGAGGGAATCACAAGCAGGAAGAGGGAAGGATCCTGCTGCTGTACAGATCACAAGTTAGGCCCCACCTGAAGTACAGTAGCCAGTTCTGGAGGCCCCACCTCAAAGAGGACATTGACCCGAATGGAGATGGTGCAGAGAAGGGCAACAAAAATGATTCAGGAACTGCACAAGATGTCCTAATAGGATAGAATTGAAAGAGAGAGGTGCCATGGTCAAAACATTCAAGTGCATAAAGGCATAAACCAGGTGCAGATAGACAATCTCTTCCAATTTAAGAAGGGCAGCAGAACCAGGGAACATGATCTAAGGCTGCAAGGAGGGCAGTTCTCCACCAACAGCAGGAAGTTTTTCTTCAAAGAAAGAGTGGTGGATTCCTGGAACAGTCTGCCTGCAGAGGCGGTGGGGCAAGCACAGTGGTAGGTTTCAAGAATGCTTGGGACAGATACAAGGGAGCCTCAAACCCAAGGGCAGTTAGAAGGCTAGGCTAAAAGACAATTTGCAGACTAGATGGACCTAGTGATCTCCTTCTGCTATTAACTTCTATGTTTCTATGTTGCCATTATGAGTCAATGAGCTGGCAGTTTCTTGCATCTGGGCCTCCAACTCCACTTCCATCTCCCACAAATGTTCTTTTCCATTAATTTTCCATTATTTCTCCTCAGCCAGCACACTTCAAAATCCTTCAGTAGTCCTAAACCATACCTTGCCACCCTCTGACTCACCAGGAACCCAAATCCCGGATGTCACCCCAATGTAGGGTGACCCTCCCAGCTGTGTAAGGGTATCAAGGGATGTTATGGTCACCTGGAAGGAGTCCCCAACAAGAAAAACAAAATCCACTTACTTGACGCCCATGCATTGAGGTGGACTCCAGGCATCCACTAACATATGACAGGGCTAACAAGGCTGTGGATAAAGGGATAAAGAACTTGGAGGCATAACACACAAATGTGCAAACAGAGGGTTATTTTAAACAAAAGGATCCTTTATACATCATTTGAGCTCACTTGATGATGGTAATTCCGCCAGCTGGTGCAGTTTGTTTTGTACCACTGCACAATGGTCACTCTCCTCATTAGTTCTGGATTGGAATCAACCCTGGTGGGGTACTTTAACTTTAGTACTAACGGACCCGAGGGATGATAAACTCAAAGAGTCCTTCACCCCTGCAGCTTGGGTGGGAACTCCAAGGTTTCTTTTAGCTCATTTTCAACATTTGGTAGCCACTAGGCTAATTCACAGATTCACTGGCTGGCACAGAACTGGCACCAACTCTATCCTGTGACACAATTCAGGGATCCACTCTGTCCTCCCACAGAGCATTTCCTTTTCCACAGTTCACACTTTTTCTTTATTTTCTGAGACCGAATACCTGTGCCCACTTTGCATAGCTGTGGGGCCAACGGGTCTACACACATCTTCTAAATTTGGGCAATCTAGCCCATATTGACTTTTCTGAGGTAAATTCTTGCTGGCTAACAGGAATTCTGCATCATGTCAGATGCTATCCTCTCTTGTGGAGGGAGGACACTGAAGAGTGACAAACTCTGTCACTTCAGACACAGTACAGCTTAAACATCACCTCAGATCCTTTGACCACGGACCTCTCTGACTTCACCTTTCTCACAGACAGACCCTAAACTTCTCTTCAAATAGGTTTTTCTCCTGCTGAAAAGGGGTACCTCCTTTCAGAGGCTGTAGAGGACAGCCACTGCCATGACAGGGTACTTTCTACCGATGCCAGGTTCTATAGAGAAACTTACAGGGTAATAGGAGTTTGCACTGTGTGCCAGTTGTCACTCCCACCAACTCTGAATCAGCAGAATCTCTGCCCTCCAGCAGAGAACACTGTCTCATCCTCTTTGAAATGCCAGGGCAGATCAACTGACTCAGTACTCCAAGGGCATAGAAACTAGCATCAACCTAGAGGTCGAGAGACACTCTTAAAGGGATATTAATGGAGCCCGGGGAGAGGCTACACACACATCACACCAAATACTGTCAGGTAGAAAATATTCTAATTAGTAAAACAAAAGAAAAAATACAGTGCTTCAAGTATAAGAACTGATAGCTGACTACTTTTTAAAGTTACTGTTAATTCCAGGCAGTACACTAGCTCTTTAATTTACTATTACAAATATATATGAGCAGATGACCTTGACAGCAATCTATAGACAGTGAGATGTTTTCATTTTCTCCATGGGTAGACTATGAACTCATGTGACAACATTAGTTTCGCGGTCAAAGTGGTGGATGTAGAATTGTATACACCAGCAGGATTGTAAGTAAGACTACTGCAGCACTCCTTGAAGTGGATTTCTTGGTTTAGCTAACACAATAGGTGAGATGGAATATGCACAATAAAGAGAATACGTATAAGAAAACAGAATTGCATTATGTATTAGGAGACCAAGTCACAATATATGAGAGTAAAAAGAATAACGTGCTTGTCATTACTGTATGGATCATTAGACAAACTAGGACAATATTTTGCTCTGTCTTGTATTTGTCCATTTACTTTTCATTTATCTTTATTTTAATGTATATAACTTCTAAAAGGGAACCACTGTTTTTGCCCAGATGAAGTGGTGCCTGCCACAAAACACTGACTCTGTTCTGTGATTGGTAGATCTCCTGAACAACATTACTAACCTTTCTCCATGGAGGACTGGCAACGTGGAATACACATCTAGCAGCATTTTCATGTCATGAAGACTAGCTGAATGCTGGCGTTCATCAAATGATGGAAACCAGCAGAGAAGGGGAAGTAATTATGTCACTTTGCAAAGCCCTGGACAAGCCCCACCTGGAGTACTGTGTGAGCTTCTAGCCTCATGAATACAGAGACACTGAGGCATTTGAGAGGGTGAAATGAAATGATTTGGGGTGGGGAAAAATTTATAAAGAGAGGTTGAGGCTCTTAACATCCAATCTTCTGCATTAGAGATGATTGGATTTCAGATTCCAAAACTGAATTTAACTGGATTCTGATCTGTAATTCAGAGTTTGGATTTTTCAGATACTGAGGGCAAATATTCTAACTCTGAAAAAGCCAAAATCAGACTTCTATTCCCATTCTGATTTTGTATCCTACTCAGAAGCCCCTGCCACTCAATTCAATGTACCTGTTCACTGTCTGAATATCTGCCTGCAATTAACTCCAGGTTGCCCCTGAAAAGGGACCTCTCATTCCAGTAGACCTACCTGGTTACCAAAATTCAGTAAGTAAATAAATAAATACATAGAACTCACAGTCCTTTTCCATTGTTATTCCTCCTGTCCTCCCTTCTATTACCATGTCTGTTTTGACTGTTGTGCTCCATCCAGTGCCAGGAAGGCAGCTTCAGGTCCAGGAGTCAGGAGGACACCAGACCAGGCAGGGTCCATCATCCATTGTACCAAGACTGAGACCAAACCTCCAGTTTGACACACAGTAATCCATCATTGAATAAGTCCTCCATGCCACTGTGGATCATTGTCATCTTGGGACTGGGGTCTGACTCTGAGGACCATCACTTGGCTGCATCAGCCTGCCACACTGAGTTTTTGCCCTGCTGGCTACCCGGTACTTTCCAGTGCCCACTAGTGCAGTGACATGTGCCAGTATCTGTGCCGATGCCGCCTCACTGCTTTCTCAGTCTCCTCCCAAAGGCCTCCCAAAGTTGCTGCTGTGCTTGAACCATGAGGCCAACAGTCACTTGACTCATCTCTTGTGTTAGGGGGGTCCTCGGTCCTTTCTTCTAGTATGAGTCGACTGACCTTCCATCAGCTAACCCACGCTGGACCAAGCCCAACCATCACATAGTTAACACCGGTCTTCTTCCCAGTGTGACTTTGGAAAAGAACAAATCAGATAGAGACCAAGTGGGGAGAACTGGAACAAACAACAAAACCCTGTGTCAGCTGCAGGAATGATGCTGTGAGTAAGGTGTCAGGTTGTTGGTGTTTTGCTAGGCTTTTGTTCTTCAGTTAGCCCCAGTATGTACTTGAACAACAAGACTAGAGGTGGTGGCATAATTGGCAGGACTAAGTAATACTCGAGCAGCAGCAGGGCAGACTTGCTCAGAACTTGGGGACGGGGTAACAACGTTTTTTTTTTTTTTTTTTTTTTTTTTACTTGTTACTTCATCAGAAATCACTCAGAGAGTGTGGAGTAGCCCTGCTGAGGGTTCTTTTTCTCAGGCATAGAGGGTATACCACAGGGTGGGGAGAGAAGAAGCAATGGACTAGCAGAGAGCAGATGAACTAGAGTGGTACTGGTGGGCATTGGTTCAGGTTGGCAATGGTGGCATTAATTTTAGTGGTAGTGCCAGGATTGTTTGGTCAGTGGTTTCATTAGGGAGAAGGATCTCATCATCTGCTGTGAACTTCACTACAGCCAAATGGACCTTAACCTGGTCAGTAAATCCCAAAGCCCCAGTGAAGAGCCATCCCTTGAGTAAGCCTAAGAGGAAATGTAAGCAAGAGGAGTAAACAAAGGTGGAGCAAGGGAGGGATTTGTCTGTGTGATTGCTGGGTGGAGGAGGTTTCAGATACAGAATCAAAATTCCAGTTCCAGTGATTCTGATGCATTATTAGAATTTTTGATAATCTGACGGATGCACAGAATGGACTACATCAATATGATCACTGCTGTTCTGTGACATCAGGATATCAGCAAGATTAAACAATCATACATGTTTGATCTATTGTCTTCCAGCAGGTTGTGGGACTTACCCCAAGCTCAGAGGTAACATTTGAAGGCACTTTTCTCACAGAGGGTGGTGAACTTACAAAACTGCCTACCAGTGCAGACAATTGAACAGGAGACTGTATAGACCTGCAAGTAAGCCTGGACAGATTTCTGCTAACCAAGGGAATCACAGGGTACCCTGAGTAGGTATGCCATCACTACAGTGACAGTTTTACCCCAACAGACAGTACAGTGACAACAGAAACAGGTCGATTGTAGTGTCGGCGCTGGACCCTGGCAGTACTGCTTTCTGGGTCTTGCATCCTCACCAAATAAACTCTGGCTCGAGTTGATTATTTTAGATACGGGGGGTGTAGGGGACAGAGTGCCCTGCATGCTGGGTTCGGGGACAAAGACCCCAAAGAAAACAGTCTCAGTGATCGGCTTTATGCCAACTGCAATTGCAGTCAGCATAAAGGTGTTGCTGTAACATCGGTCAACAACAAATTTGTCAACTGACTATCATGGATTCCTCTGAGTAGTAGAGTGGTAGGCATCCTATAAACTAGCATATTTATTCATCTTTGCTTATAGAAACATAGAAAATAGAATCTGATGGCAGATAAGTACAAATAGACTCATCCAGTCTGCCCTCATTTCACTATTACTACTAAAAAGCCACTGATCCTTACTTTATCTCTGGCTTTACATCCTTTTTTGTATCGATAGGGCTCCCTATGACTATCCCATGCAGTTTTGAGCTCCCCACTGATTTTCCCCACCACCTCTGCTGGGAGGTGGTTCCATGCCTCCACCACCCTTTCTGTGAAGAAATACTTTCTCATTGACCCTTAGTCTTCTGCCCTCTTGCAATCTCATGTCACACCCTCTTGTTCTAGAGTAACTCCTTTTTGAAAGATGCTACCCTCCTGTACCTTATTTATTCCCTAAAGGTATTTGAAGGTCTCTGTCATGTCTCCCCTCTCTCCACTCCTTGGGTATACATATTGAGTGCCTCCAGCCTCTCCTCGTATGACCTTTAGTGCTGGCATTGCACCATTTTTGTTGCCCTTCTTTGAACTGCCTTTATTTTGTCTATGTCCTTTCAGAGGCGAGTCTCTAGAACTGGACACAGTACTCCAAATGAGGTCTCACCAATGATTTGTACTGTGGCATCACCACCTCTTTTCTTCTGCTGGTGATACCTCTCCTATGCACCCCAGCATCCCACTGGCTTTCCCACTGCCTTGGCACATTGTTTGGCCACCTTTAGGTTGTCAAATATGATCACCCCAGGTCTCTTTCCTGTTTGGTGGAAAATAGCAACTCCCCACCCAACATGTAATCCTCCCTGGGTTCCTGCAACCCAAGTGCATACTTTGCACTTCTTCACACTGAATTTTAGCTGCCACAGTCTGGACCATTGTTCCAGTTTAGCTAGGACCTTCCTCATTTTTCCACCCTTTCTGGTGTATCCACACTATTGCAAATATTCCTGTCATCTGCAAAGAGGCATACCTTCCCTCCAGCCCCTCCTTAACGTCACTAATGAAGACATTAAACAGGACTGGCCCAAGAACTGATCCCTGTGGCACCCTGCTGGTCACCGTCCCTCCTCAGATCCAGCTCCATTTACCACCACCCTCTGTGTTCTATCTCTCAACCAATTTGCAACCCAGTTCACAACCTTGTGTCCCAATCCCAGGCTGTCCAGCTTATTCACAAGCCTCCTATGTGGAACGGTGTCAAATGCGTTGCTGAAGTCCAGGTAGGCCACATCCATCACTCCCCCATTCCAGTTCCTGGTCACTCAGCCAAAGAAATTTACCAGATGCATCTGACATGATATTCCTGATGTGAACTGTGCTGCCTCAGATTTTGTGCTCCACTGGATTCAAGGTGCTCCACAATCCTTTTTTAGCAGCAATTCCATAATTTCCCCCACCACTGAGGTCAGGCTGACAGATCTGTAGTTTCCAGCCTCCTCCTGCTCCCACCTTGTGAGAGGGACCACATCTGCCCATCTTCAGTCCTCTGGAACCATTACCATATCCAGTGACTTGTTGAATAGGGCTGCCAGTAGTAAGTAGTAAAACCTTTATTTTTATACAGGAAAGTTGTTGGCATTTTACATCATTAGGACATAGTCCTATTTACAAGATGCTCCTGTTATATACAATTTTAAACAATTGAGACCGAATACAGTCGCAACATCAAGACAACAAACTAAACTAGACAGTCCATTCATTATAGCAATACAAATAAGTTAATACAAAAAGTCATGTTACAATACACTTAATCAACTAACAATGGTTATACATATATTGCACTTCATTTTCTAGGTATAGTTTAAATGGTGGTGCTGTTATCACCTCCTTCAACTCTTTTAATATTCTAGGGTGTATCCCATCTGGTCCCATTGCTTTGTCCACCTTAGTTTTGTGAGTTCCTTTAGGTCTCCTCTGTATACAGACTTGTGTCTACTCTCTTTCAAGTATGTTTCTTATCTGTGGTCTCTCCTACTCCTTCTGTAAAAACTGAACAGAAATATCTGTTCAGGATTGATGTTTTCCTGGTCTCCCTTATGAAACAGGGGCAGCATAATGGACCTGGGGTACTTTCTGAGCTTAAATTACTATATTGCTATGTTAATGGAAGCAGGCAACACTTGATATATGTATAATAGTGGCCACAATATACCAGGAGTATCTCCATAAAAAGAGTCACATTATTTTTCTTATTCTGTATGCACTGTATTACTACATGATATTTACTAATTAACCTTAAATTGAAGGAATGCTGCTGTATATCATATTTAATTGGCACAGACCAGTGGCATGTGTTTACTATGTGAAAGTGTTTCATTGCAAAGAATTTCTTCATTTTCCACAGTGAGAAAAATCTTGCTGAATTTACTATACATTTCTTAAACCAAATTCTGTTTCTGCCTCTTTAACGTCTATCATTATGCACATCTTTTAGCTTGAAACACCTTACCAATTAGGTATCCTAAAATATGCTACAATTTAACTCCTAGATAATTCTATTGACTGCTTGCAGCATTCTCAGTTTAGCTTCTCCTGTGCTGGACCAGCTCACAAATTAAAGGAAACAAACTGTGGAACTGAAAAATAAATTTAAAATTCATGTTTCTTTGCATAATTAATGTAAATATAAGGAAACGTAGTTTAATGTACGTTGCAGTTGAAGTAATTTTTCTGCTATGCATCACATTTTAATCACATTCATAATTAATATTTAGAGAAGTCTAAAGTTATGGATAATTAATTTCTAATGTGGAGAGAAATTCTAATTGACTGATGTAATTCACTGTTAATGTGTCTAGAATAAATAGCATTATTTAAAAGCAGTATCAGCAAGAAGTAGAATTCACTTTTCAGTGATCTACATAGAAACATAAAACACAGGAAGGTAGGAGCAGATAACGATACAAAGTACATCCAGTTTGCTTTGAACACTAACTTCAAACTATTACTATTACTTCTACCCACCTACCCCACTACCACCATTTCTTCCTTCAATAAGCTCTTTGAAACTATCCCAGGCAGCTTTAAACTCAGCAATGATGCCTGTATTGATCACTAGGTTAGACAAGCTATTCAGCTTACTGTACCTACCCCTCTCTCCATGAAAAATAACTTTCTCATGTCCTTTGAACTCACCCCCATCCAGTTTAAGGTTATGGCCCCTTGTGGTTGAATTCTTATTGACCTGGAGATTGTGGTCATCCCTATGGAATCCTCAGAAACTTGAAAGTTTCTGTCATGTCCCTCCTCTGTCTTGAGGAGTACATATTAAGGCTCACCAGTCTTTCCTTGTATGACTTTCCTCTTTCCCTCAGATTATTATGGTGGCCCTCTGCTGGATGGTCTCCAGTCCATCCCTTTCCTTTTTAGGTGAGGACTTCAGAAATGAACACAAGACCCAGAGCGATTTACAGTTTTAGATTTTTCCTTTTATTCTAAAGGCAGATGTCTTTATGTTGGAAAAATAATATTTAAAACCCTAGAAAAGTAAATATTTAACCACTTCCATAATAAACAATTAGCTATCCACCATGCAAAACTAACAAAAGGGCAACTTCTTCTGTATTAGAGCTGCAAGAGCATGAAATCTGTTACCGCAAGAACTTAACTGCCTTAATTTTGACACTTTTAAGAATCAAATTGATATCTGGTTAAATCATCATTACCCCTTCAGCTAATGGCCAACAATGGTGGGGACATTCTCGATGGGCCTTGTGCCACATTTTGTCCTATTACATCCAGTACTAGCGCATGTTATAAAGCTGTTAATCACTTCGCCAAGCAAGGAAATGTGGCTAGAAATATTTATTTGCATATGTAGTTCAATAAAGTTTCAACAGTTCTTGATTTCTTCCTATAGTTTAGAGGCCTGTTTCATTCCTTAGCCTGCAGTGCAATCTTGTGGCTATTGTTTCCTTCCCTTTTAAAGGAAAAACATTATGTATAAATGTATGCATGTTTTACTTCCTTGATTTGTTTCTGTTCAACAGCGGTTCTGATCTTTTGATTATATTCATTGTGTATCATCCTATTAATGCAGTTGTTGCATACTAAATTATACTGCATAAAAAGTGCCAAAGTTAGTTAAAACATCACAATAATGTTCAAGATGTATGCTGTACCTCCAGGAGCACTTAAGGCATTAATGAAAATGAGAGAAATTGTTCACTCACTATGATCAGTGGCATTGGTGAACTATTTATACTGTAACTTTGCCAGCTGTCATCTCCATTTGCTGAATTCAATAAACTGCACATTTTCAGCTGACATGAATATTTTTGTTCAACAGTGCAATTTTGCATTTATTGAATTGTTATCTTGTTGTTACATATAGATAAAGATATGGAAAAAAGAAGACTGCAGCAGTAACTGAATCTGTTGAACACTGGAGAAGTACCAATGTCTAAAGCTGGGATATTATACTGGTGCGGTAGCACCAGTATAGTTGGGTTGAATAAGATGTTTAATGTTAAACCCCATGTTGGTACCATAATAACTTTAATGGCATTTGACAAAATAGCACAATATTTTGCATGCTTGATCTGACTAGTAGGGTCTCAAGATGTGAAAAGACGACAGCATCTTGCAGTTTCCAAGATACGAAGCATCAATTTTTATGAATTTTTTTCCTTATACTTAACATAGGTTTTTTGCTCTCACATACAGCCTAGACAGTATGAAATTTCATCATGAAACTTTCAGGCTAGAAGCGGCCTTGGCTGAAGTAGTGCCTTTCTGAGGTTTTGTGAAAAATATTAAACGGTTCCAGAGTTATAAGGATTTTTTTTCTCTGAGCATGCTTAGTAGGATTTTTGACGTATCCTGTAACGCTGACAACTGATTTTTTTGCCACAATTAGAGTGTTGCAACATGGTGGCAGTGACAGGGGCAATCTTGATTTTAGATCACCCTCAACTATGTTACCCTTTGCACCCACACAGTTTCTGCCCGGCTCTGGGGCATGCCCACCCGAGGAGGTTATATTTAGTTTCGGTTGGTGTGGGGCAAAGCCCCCACAAAAGCCAACTGTTTTCTGGGAGGATGCTTTGGTGTTATAACTCCCAGGAGACAAAATGTCTGGAGCTGTAATACTAGGCGGCATGTTGCCTGTGCCATAACCTTAGTTGGCAACATGTCTGTCACTGTGGCATGGGTGAACCATCTTTGAATAACCCTCTGATATGAACAATAAAAACATTGTTTCTGAGGGTTTATCATTCGTGATTTATTGTTTGTGAGAAAAATATCACTCATGAAAGCTGTCATCTTGTTGTTTTTTTTACTGAAAATCTTTCAAAAATATAAAAGATATATTTCAAAAACAAACACCTGAACCTAGAAAATGGGATCCTTTTGCTGGGTTCCGTGTTTGTTTTTTTAAAATATGCCAATAATAAGATTTCTGGACACCAAAAATCCTGGTGCCCAGTTTAATGAGAGAAGTAGTTCACTCGTGTTCTCTGCATGAGAACAGCCGGATTTTCTTGTTTGTGTAGCCACAGCTAGAATCATGCTGTTGGTTTGTATGTGTGCAGTGAGCTGGCAATCACCAGATCGATCTCTCTCTCTCTCTCTTATTTATCTATCTGTCTACTTAGCTATATTTATTGTTGCTGTTTTAATATTTTATTCCTTACCCCTCACAGCTCAGTCAGCCCTCCTTATTCTTTCTGTAACAGTATTGTTAAAGTGGACCAAGGTGCTCACCCTTAGTAACACTCCCAACCCCCCTTCCGTCCAGGTTGCCTGCCCTATCCTCATAATGATTCAGGGATTTATTTAAAAATTTTAAGCAGATCTGGGTGCCCACCTCCAGTACTGCTGTTACCGTGCTTTCCTCCAGGTCACCCGCCCACCTTCTAAGATATGTGTGATGGCACCGGATGCTAACCCCCAGTGCTGCAGAACAGTATCCTGATATTGGTGTGCCCAATCTGCAGTGTCAGCTAGGTCCCCTTGAAATAGGTCCTTCTTTGATCTTTTTTTGCCCCCATGAAATCTGTAAAACCTGGAAAAAGAAAACAATCCATTGCCAATCTGCTTCCCCACACCCCACCCACCCTATCCTGACCCCCTACTCAGCACCCTCCACCCCACCCTGACCCACACACACCCTCACTCAGCTAAAAGTGTCCCACATCATAGATCCACCTAGATCAAAAACATGTCTTGCTGCTGAACAGACAACTGCAATATGAGAAAATAAGGTAAGTCCACTTAATATATTTCAAAGGGTTTTGAACTTTTACTCATAACTTTGGCATTTTCAATATTTTCACAAAAACATTTTTAACATAGCATTTTTGGGCTCCACCTCATGAACAAGGAAGGTGAAATTATGACATTTTTCAAATCTGTCCTGAAAGGTGATTTTGTGGTTGGCCCATAAAATCACCTTTCTAGTGAGATTTTTAACATTTTCACCTACCAGGTTCATGAAGCAGAGTCATAAAGAGACTCTTTGAAAATTTGGTTTAAAAATATGATAAAATGAGTGTTATTAGTGAACATTAAAATATTTGAACGTTTGCTCATAACTTCACTAATTCTCAGTATTTTCCCACCAACCTTTCACCGTTGCTTTTGGGACCGCCTCATCAAGAAGGCAGTTGAAAATTTTCAAATAAGTGCCAAAAGGTGTTTTTACAGTCACTGTGTGAAGTCAGGTTTTGGGCAGGATTTGAAATGTTTCACCACCAGGTTCATGAGGTGGAGTCTAAAAGACTATGTTGAACATTTGGTATCAAAATTTAGTAAAATTACCAAGTTTTGAGTGAATACAGAAATAATTAAATGTTTACACATAACTTCACTAATTTTCAATATTTGTACTCCAAACATTCAACAGCACCATTTTCACACCACTTCATAAACATGACAGGTGACACTTTTCAGTTCCTAGACAAGATGTGTTTTGCACTTGTGGTGCAAAGGACATTTTGCTTAGTATTCTAGAAATGCTACATGTCATGTTTATAAGCAGGAGTCTTAAAAAGCTGTCATGAAAAATTGGGGTCAAATTGTAACAACAACAACAAAGAAAATGATGAAGAAACATTATGCAAAAGGCCAGCCTTTACCCCAGCAGATAGTGATTTGTGATCATGTGCTGATGAGCAGAGTTCAGGGGCAAATTCTGTGAGCCATCTGGATAAGCCGAGACTGGGGACAGCACCATAATGCAACACCACCTCCCAGCCTCATAAGGAAAGGTACAGGGTTGCCACATTGGCCTAATTACCATATAGTGCAGAGAACTCTTCTCTTGGCATAGGGCTCTGCACCCATGGGTGCCAGAGGGACTTCTGCTTTGAATGAGACATGGTCACTTTGCCCTTTATGTCTGTATCTTGTGCCACATGGAAGCACAGGGCCCAGGGGACCCAGCACTCTGCAGTCCACCAAACAGCCCCATGAATTCTTGATATCCATTGCTGCACAAGGGGCCCTGCAAATCTGCATTTTTGGGACTTGCATCAATGAGGATACTGATTCCACTATCTCAAAAGAAAATAAATTCTTTGCAAAAATTCATTAAGGCACCAGTTAGGCTTTAACTTAACACAGCAAAAGCATGGAAATGTGGTACAGTGGATTCTGCTTATATGCACATGTGTTTTGCAACAGCAAAATGTGTATATAAGCAGAATTTGCATATCTGAAATTGCACATTCCAGCCTCATGTAGCTTGCCCTTGTTAACTCCTGCCATTGTGCAGTGCTGCAGATAACAAATGTCAAGTCACAATTACCACAGCAGCACAGCACTTTTCAAACAGAGATAGGACTGATGGCACACACTGTGCCATAAACCAAGTTTACCTTTATGCCTTGTTCCTCCTTTGTCCGGCTCACGGATGATCCCAGCGCCTCACTTGCAACCCTTGACACTGACTGTATTCCTAATTTGACTGAGCTCTCTGTACTGGCACTACTGGTCCTAAAGCAGCTGGGAAGGACCCTTGTTGTACCCTGCGGCTCTGGCTCTATGCCATAAGGTGCAAATAGATCTGTTACTGACATGCGGACAGCCCCCTATTCTCTCCAGAGGATCACCTTTCGCAGATCCATGCATCCCTGACTGCAGGTGATCTCAGAAACCAGCAGTCCGATAATGCCCAATGTCTTCCACTGACAGGAGACTGCATTGAAAATTAGTTACAAAGGCTTGGAGTTCTCGATGCCGTATCACCATGGTCCTAGAAGCCAGTGATTCATACTGGTGTGATGTGCTGGCAAGGTGCTAAGGAGCTTGTGAATCAATCTTTTATACAGGTAACTAGCACTTATTAGCACCTCGTGAAGTAATTGCACTTATCCGGGATGCAGTTAACACATTTAATTGCAAGTGTATCTCAGAAAAGGTTGCACTTAACCAAAATTTGCACATAAGCAGATTGTTTTAAAACAAACTTTTACATTGGAATTTAATGCAAAAAATGGGAAACTGAAAAGTGCAATTTTAACGAAAATTGTATGTAGGTGAATTGCATATAAGTGGAATCCACTGTATTAGGGTTTCTAACTCTAACTCAAAATCCCCCAAGCAGCAAAAGGAAAAAATTAGGGTTTGGGTCTCTGTAGTTTTGGTGAATCATTGGTGGGGTCTTCGTTGGGGTTTATCAACCTAAGGCCCACCACTCCCTGAACAAACAAGGTCAGACACAATCTTTTCTTCATACAGGGCCCTGTATGAAGAAAGAGAACAGATTATGTTGGCAACATGTGGCACATATTTTCTACCTGTGAAGAGTGCAACACAATGAGTCACTGGCTTGGAACTGTACCTTTGTGCTTTGGAGAGATGGCTATGAGCTGAATGGAGGGGGAACATTAGGGTTGACAACCCTAAGGAAGACCCCACCACTGATTTTCTAAGACACCAGAAACCCTAAATCCTAATGTTTTTCCTTTTGCTGCTTGAGGGTAGGGGTGTGGAATTAGGGTTGGAAACCTTACATGCCACATTTCCTACTTTTGTTGCATTAAATTGAGCCCTAACTGGTGTATTAATACAATTATTTGCAAAGAATTTATGTATAATAGCTAGAAACATACAAGTATAGACAATGCTGGAACAAAAGACGATGGTACTTACAGTCTGCCCGTGGTTCCTTAGCAATACCTGGGACCTAATTGTCATCCAGGTACTATCCCTCACTATCCATCCTCATACCCCTCCTGCTACTGTTGCCTTGAGTAGCCACTATTGTATACTCTTCAGTCTGTCCCACCAATGCTTGAAACCATTTATGGTTTTAACACCTACCACCTCAGTTGGCAGACTGTCCCAAGGTTCCGTCACCCTGTCTGTAAAATAATATTTCCTCATATCCTCTTTGAACCTTCCATCTGCTAGTTTCCACTTTTGCTCCATGACTTTGAACTGGTACTTATGCTAAATAACTACTTGCAGTTCACCTTATTTATTCCTTTCAGGAATTTTAAGGTTTCTGTCATATCACGCCTCTCTCATCTGGTTTCCAGTGAGTACATGTTTAGTGCCTCAAGCCTATCCTTGTAAGATCTGTCCTGCTGGACATGTATCATCCTGGTCAACCTTCACTGCACCATCTCTAGCCTGTCCTTATCATTCCTGAGGTGAGGACTCCAGAACTGGGTGCTGTGCTCCAGGTGATGTACCATTGATCTAATTGCCTTTTCCTTCTAGTGCCATTGCCTCTTTTGATGCATCTTAGCATACTAGTTGCCATACTAAAGACCTTATTCATTGATTTGATTGTTTGGGGTGTCACTAATGATGACTCCTAGGTCCTTTTCCTCTGTTGTTGTGCTCAGCATTACCCCTCCTATCCAATCGCTGTCCTGGGGTTCTTTTTCCCTAGGTGCATCACTTTGCACTTTTGGTGTTGAATTTCAACTACCAGATTTGAGACCAACTCTCCATTCTATATGCCAGTCACTCATCATCTCCACATTCTTTCATCAGTGTCTCCTACAGAGCTTTGTGTCATCTGAGAAGAGACACAACCTGCTCTGGGTTTCTTCTCCAGTGTCAATGATGGACATATTGAAGAGGACCGCCCCAGGAACGATTGCTGTGATACCTCACTTGTGATCTCCTTCTCTTTAATTTTATCCCATTTACCACAATCCTCTGTTGCCTCCCCAACCAATTTCCTATCCACCTTACTACTGTATGTCTCTTTACAACCTCAGATCTTTTATCTTTTCAGCAGTGACCTGTGAGGCACTTAGTCGAAGGCCTTGCTGAAATTGAAGTAGAACAAATCTATGACGGGGCACCTTTCAATGTCCTTGTCACCCAGTCAAAGAAAACTATTAGGTTAGTCTGACAAGACCTTCCCACCACAACCTCATGCTGTTTACTAACCTGGAGGCCGTTGCTCTCCAGATAGTCTACTAGATCCTTCTACACTAGTGACCCATCAGCTTTCCCACAACTGAGGTAAGACTGACAGATCTGTAGTTCTTCACCTTGCTCCTGGTCCATAGCCTTGTGAAGTGGAAGTACTGTATACCCACCACCCTTCAGTCCTTTAGAACCATCCCTATCTGTAATGAGCTTTTAGCAGCCCTACTACCAGGATTTAGCTAATTCCACTGCCAGTTCCTTGAGCACCTTTGGGTGCATCCTGTCTGGCCCTGGGGCCTTATCTATCTTAAGGGCTACTAACCCTTTACAGACATGTTTGCTAGTGAATGCTGGCAGTTTCATCTCTATGGCCACCTTTATGGCCACCTTGATGCCACTCTCTGGCAAGGGCCTTATGTCTTCCCTGGGAAGACAGAGCAAACAGTCATTAAGGACAGCTGCCTTTGCCCATCGCTCCTCCTTCTCCTCCTCCTCCTCCTCCTCTATTCCCTACCTCCTCATCTAACCTAACAATCCCTCCTTTGTTCCATTTTTCCCTAATATGCCTGAAGAATTGCTTTTTCCCTCTCTTGGCTCCCTCAGCAATATGCAGCTCCGTGTCCACTTTAGCTTCCCTAACTGCCCTCCTTGCTTCCCTAGTTCTCAGTTGGCATTCTCCCATTCTTCCTCCCTCTGCTTTTCTTTGTACCTGATGAAGGCTTTTTCTTGTCCTCTTTGCTTTCTTGACCTTTTCCGAGAACCATATTGGTCTCCCATACCTGTTACTTTTGAGTTACCACCATCAGGCATATTTTTAATGCCTTGAGGATGACTCCTTTTATTGCCCTCATCTCTACTCCACCCTCTGATACTGTCTACCCCGACTAACTTGTGACCATTGCTGCCTCATCCTCTCAAAGTCCCCCTTCTGAAATCGAGGACCTCAGCTCTTAATTGGTATACCAATCACCAGGGCCAGTTCAAACCAGACAGAGTTATGATCACTGTTCTCTAATGGCTCTCTACCTGCACTGCTCCTACAATCTCTGACTTGTTGAGCACTACATTGAGGATGGCAGCCTGCCTGGGGTTTCTAATTAGCTGTGCCAGCAGACAGTCCTGGAATGATCCAGCAATGCCTGACATCTGGTACTCTTGGCAGCCAGAACATCACAGTTGATGTCCTGAAGGTTCAGGTCACCCACCACCACAGCCTCCCCTTTGCCCTCCCCTAACTAGTTCTCCCCAAGCTCCCAGTCCCTTGCCTCCACCCATCCTGGAAGTCCATAGATTACCCCATCTATATGTTCTTGCCCAAGGCCTATGTGAGCTGCACCCACAATGACTCCCCATTACTTCCACTGATGTGCCATCTTCCACAGCCTCAATGCCATCCTTGACATAAAGGGTTACACCACCAGCTTTACCTTTTCATCTGTCCCTCCTAAACATACTGTAAACTGTCAGGTCCCATATATCATGTGATAGTTAAGGATAAAAACCCTTCTGGATCTGGATTCATCACTGGATTAATCTCTATATCTCTCTTTCTGTAACCCCCCAAGTCTGTTGCGCAACAGCATTTCTATCTATTTCTCTCCTGGCAATACTACAGTGGATTGGCCACCTGCTGCTATATCACCTTGCTTTCATTTCTATCTTATAAACTCCAAATAAAGAGCATTAATTCCAGCGGTGTGTTTAAAAATCTCCCCTATGCCTCTTGTATAGGCTGCAACAGGCGTTTTGTTTTGTCTGCCTACTTAACGTAAAAGCTATTTTTCTCCCATTTTCTGTGTACAGTTATTTGTAATGCTACATATGGTACACATGAAAAGGAAACAAAATGTAGGAAAAAATAAAGAAAGGGTCCTAAAAGTATAGTGTGTGCTATTAGAGCTATTCTTAGCTAAGTCTCTCTCTCACATGTTTGTGAGAGGCTTGCTCTGTCTTGCTGAGAGAAAGTGTTGTCTCTCCTCGTCTGCTTTTAGCGCTGTTTTGTGTTTTACCCATTTCTCTTTGTCTAAAAGGGTTAGCTACTGAAACCCTTCTCTTTTGTGAAATGTCAGGCTAATTGGTTGAAGCACTCCCTCTAGCATGTTTGCGAGGAGCTAGCGCTATGTATAGCCTGCAAGGTAGCCATGGGCATTAAAAATACCTTTTATTCCTTCATTATGCAGTAGACTCACTGGGTTGAGGTTACTGAGTCTGTTGTTCTTGTGTTGCTAACGTTAGCCAGAGGATATGCAGCTAGTAGCTGTTATGCTGGTAAAAAACAAAAAATACAAAAAAAAACATGCATTCTGGCTAAAACTAAAAGCTACTGAACGAAAGCTAACAGTTTAAACAAATAGTTAGCAGATAACACATTGAGTCTTGCAGGACATGTGTAAAACTGTACAGAAATAAAGCAGAAACTAGAACTTTAGTGTTAGCTGTAGTTTCTTAGTGAAGCTGGTTGCTAGAGGAGTGTTCCCAATCAGAGGAGACCTTCTAGAAAGGTACAGTCTCCTATAAGAAGTCAGCAGCATTCTGTGCTATTTATGAGATGTGGGATGTCAGCGAACCAGAAATGGGCGGAGTTTAGACTCATTAACACCTTCTTTGAATAAAAGCAGAATTTGTATGTGTTATAATGAATTTATTGTTGTTTGCTGTTCTCAGAATGGACTATTCTGTAGTAGTGCTAAACTGGTTAGTCAGTAATTACATGTCTAGCAAGACTGATATATGAAATATTTGAAATAAAATGTTTAAAGGTAGACCTTGCGATTTATGGGAGGAGCCTGGGTGCCTTAAAACCCCAAGATCAAGCACCTCTAGTTCAGATGTAGCCTGGAGTTGATGCTGCTAACATCTCAGTATAGAGTTCTCCGAAGCAGACCTGACACAGTCTTTATTAGGGCTTTAGCTACCTGTAGACCCTGAACTGTGTTTTTGCTTTGTTTATTTTCTTTTGAATTGTTGATAGTATTCAGAAACAGTCATTATTTTGTATCCTGCATTATTTATTTATTTTCTCTTTATTATATTTTTATAAAAATAACCACCTCTTGTTAGAGGTGGTGTACCTGATATGCTGTGTCTTGCTTGATCATTAGTACCCTGTGACACATAATTTTTGAAGCTCAGGTCTCTGTGATGGCAATGAGATCCTCCTCAGTGTCTGCTATTGTTTGTTTGCATATTTGTTTAATGGGTAAACACACTGAAAATTAATTCCTTTTTCAGGTATGACCAGGAATCATTTACAGACAGTACATTACAAACCAAGATTACAATAATATTACATACATGTAAAATAGGAATACACATTCCACGCCTTTAGATCATACAAATAATTCAAGTTATTGTAACTTGGAGTTCACTGTTTTATTACCCAGACTCCTGGCATTGAGGCAGAACTCCTTCCATCTAATGCTTGATCCCTTTTGGCTATTTACTTGTCCTTTTCTTTATTCCTCCCTGGTCTCCTCCTTTCATGTTGATTGTAGGCTCTGTGATCCCCTTGGTCCCTTTCCCCAGCTCAGTTCAGACCTTGACCCTATTATTGGCCAGTGTGCCTCTACATGACTATAGTGGGGAAGTACTAGTTAGGTTTACCTTTATCTCTCCTATCATATTAGTTCCTTAGACAATCTCCTGCAGTCAGTTTAATGGTCCAATAAAGACATCAAACTTCTGCCCCAGGGCACTGGCCCCTCTTTGTCAGGTGATGGCCATCACCCTTGAAGAGCCTCCTGTCCCAGAAGTCCCACCAGTCTCCACAAAGTGGTGCCCCATCTCCTGACACCACCACTTTAGCTACCCTTAAACTCCTCTATCTCCTGTCTTTTTATTCTATGTTTTGCTCCACCTCTGCCTCCTACAGGGAGGCCCTCAGAAAGACAAGAGATTCTAAGTGTGCCTTCAGTCTGTGCCCCAGACTGTGAAAGTTCAGCTTTACCATCTGCACAGTCTGGTTTGCCAGATCATTGGTACCCAGCTGTGCCTATACCCCAAACTCCCCCGCCATCCTCCCTATCCTGTCGATATCTGGTATGGCTGTTGCATCAGGAAGGCACCTGACCATCCCCTTTCCATCCAACCCTCCTGCCACTACAATCTCTACCTCCCAATCACTGAATCCCTGACCACCAAGACTCTCCCAATTGCTTTCTTCCTGTTTGTCCCCGGTACCATCACTATATCCTTCTCGTTTCCTGAATGACTCAAACACCCCCCCACCCCGTGGAGTCAGGTACCTGAGGCTTTCTCCAGGGGTGCAAAGTGATTTGTCATCTGGATCATTTGGGGCTAGAAACCTCCTTGTGGCTAGGCCTGGTTCCTTCTCCCTTCCTCCCCACCACTCCCAACCTCCTGGATCAGTGAAGGAGGTGTTGGCTCCAGCTGAGCTGGTGCGGCAACAGAGATATCTCATCTCTCACTACTGCCAGCTGCATATGGAGCACCACAAGGGTGTGGCAGATAGGGCACTGCCCCCACCTTCAGAGTGTTCCCTGGAAGAAAAGCCCCACAGTTGCCACACTATCTCCCGGTGTACCCCATCTTTATTCTGAATCTAGGAACACAGCAGGTTCAGGAATAGATAGTGCTGAAAATAAAGTACCATTTATCCATTGGCATAGCAGTAGGACTACTGCTTGTGACAAACACAAAGAAGTAGTGCATCTCAGGAGGTAGGACGGTGCAGATAGAGGTGGCTAGCCCCAGCACATTACAAAAGGACAAAAATCTGCACTCAGAGGGAAGAAAATAACTCAAAGTCACAGGTTGCTAGTTCAAGGGATTTTATTGCATAGTGTAAGAAGGACACTACGCCCGTGTTTCAACCACCTACCAGTCTTCATCGGGCTGTCGCTCTGTCCATTACTTCTTGTTTTAAACACCAGCATTAATGGTACAGTCCCTATTTATAATCACATTAAGTAAATTTCAATACAAAATTACAAGGAATGTTTGTTCTTGAGGGACACATTAATCAAAAACAGACAGAAAACTATAGGACTCACGTGGTAAGAAAACTATTATAAGGCTAGTGATTCCTGTAGAAAAATTCTTATTAATAGTTTGCAATATTTACAACTCTTTATTTCTCATTATACATTGTAAATCTTACTTTGGAAGTCTCACTGAGCCAGTGAGGTTCGCTCATGCTCAAGTAGGAAACAGATCCTTCCCAAATCCATGGGCTCCTGGTTTCTCTCACCCAAATAAATAATTCATATATATAGAATGGAAAGATTCCTGTTCAGAGCACTATCTGAAATAAAACAGAGGAAAACTAGAAAAGTGAGAAAACAGAGCAGAAAACATCAGTAATCATAGTTTTACAAATCTGTCATTTCCATGATACTCTAAGAAAGGTACATAGGCCACTTCTTTGTTAAGTCCATATGACTGGACTAAGTTTAAGGATGCCATCCATTTTGTCTCTTGTTTCGAGAGACTGTTGAGCCTGTCACCATCCCTTTTATTAGGCTGTATGTTTTCCAGGCCCATGAAATACAGTTCTCTCAGATTTAACCCATGAGCATCTCAAAAGTGTGCACCTAGGGCATTGTATTCATTTCAATTGTAATCACTCTGATATGCTCCTGGATGCGCACTTTCAAAGGACGTATAGTAAGGCTCACATTAAACCAATTGCACCATGCAATGTATGCTACCAAAGATGTAATGCATGTTATGAACTGTCTAATGTTGACTTGCCATGTGAGCAGTGGGTGTTCAAAGCATTTGCTCTCCTTCCTTATTTGCACACACTGTAGTGCCCACATCATTAAACACATTTTTTTGTTTGTTTGTTTTTTAATGGCCAATTCAGATGTGGGTTATCCTTCCTACATGGCATAAACTTGCTAGCAGTTAAAATGCTGCTTAGGTTGTCTGCTTTTCTAAAACTTACCATAGGTGCTTTACCAACCTCTTTTATAGGGGTACTATCACCATGTGCGTCAGTCAGTACTTGTGGACAAGGTTTCCCACCTTCTCTGCCAGATTGTTGTACTCTGTAGAAAAGGTGATACACTCATTACCCCTAGAGGCTTTGGCTTAGGGTTAGGATGATATGTCAGTCCATGGCCTTAACTCTTTCATAAGCAGTATTGAGAAAATCCTCACCATAGCCCCTTTCTCTAAATCTGCACATCATTTCATTTACATAACATTCAAAATCCTCCTGTTTTGAACAACTTGAGGATCCTTAACATTTGCCTAAAGTAACTAATATCATTAGCCATCTGGGATACTGCACTGCCACCTGAAGCACAGAGTTAGCAGCTGCAGATTTTCTGTATCCAGAGATGGTAACAGTTTGACCAAGCATGGCACTAAGAACAACATCCAGAAAGTAGCAGGAGCCTTCGTCATTTTCAAAAGTAAAGCTATGATTTTCATTGCTGTTATTCAATTATGTCATGAATTGTTGTAACTCTGCCTCAGTGCCATGCCAGATACAAATAATATCATTAGTGTAACACTGCCACACCACAATATTTCAAGAACTTATGTTCCCTCTGAAGTACAAGCCCATGAAAAGATATGCATATGATGGGGCTGCTGAGACCCCACAGCAGTACCACACTTCTGTTGAAAAACTCACAATTAAATGTGAAGTAATTTCTAGTGAGAATGTAGCCAAGGGCCTGTAGGAGGAAAGTACTTGGAATGTTGTCACCCAAGTGAGTTTGTGCGGGAGATATTCCACTGCCTCTGTACTTTTCCTGTGTCTATTACATGTGTCTACTGCTCGCAACCCTTGTGACCTGGATTCAGGAATGAGCCTGGGTTGTCAGGGGCTGGCAGGGAAGGGAGTGTCGAGCATTCCAGAGGATGTTCTCCTCATCCAGAGAGGGAGGGAGGCAGTTAGCTCCAATGCAGTCTGCCACCTGAGTAACAGTGCATATGGAGTGGAGTGGTTTACTGGGTGGGGAACCCCAGATATTATGCACTCTACGCACCTGTAAAGTTGTGTACTTAGAATGCTGGTGATTCAGGAGGACTGGAAAACTTGATAGATCCCCAGATACTACAAATATGGATCCTGGGCCCAATTCACAAAGGGTGATGCAGGGCTTGCATCAAGCCTATGTCAACCCCATTTTGGGTGCAGCTGCACCTACCACATTCCCTCCTCTTACACCTGGTTCAAGAAGACTGGGTGCATTTGCAACACTTTTCCCACTTTACACCAGCTTGTGCCAACTATGTGGCACAAGCCCCATGAAAAGGTCCGAGATTGCATAAGTGAGACCCATGAAAAGCAGGTCTAACTGATGGCAATTGTTGTGAGGATCAAATCCCAATTGCTGGCCAGGGAATGCCACAAGCCCACGTGCTATATGTTCAGCGTACCCAGGGCTTGCCACATTCCTGGCGACTGTAGAATTGGGCCCACTGTCTCCTGCTGGCCCCATACTGGCACCGTCATTGTTGATATTAAGTCTGCAAGAAGCCAGGTGATGGGGCTGGGGGCCAGATAAGAAGGAAATGGCCGTGTCAGAGGAACAGATTGAGAATAGTACAGTTTGTAGAGATAGAGAGAAAGAGACAGATTTTCCAACATCTTATATTGCATTAATACTCTGTATTCATGCTCCTTCATTTTATTACTGAGGATATTCAGCATGACAACAGGCTCTTTGTCCCTAGCCTTCCTGCTTTAACCTTATATGAAGTCACAACCCTCTATTTGTGACATAATAACCATTCCCATGGCAACAAGCTGTGATGTCACAATTTAAGGACTGTGACTTCATTGGAAGCAAAAGCAGAAGAAACAAATGAAGCCTGGGGGACAATGAGCCTGTTTTCATGCAGATAACCTCAATTTTGAAATAAGGAATGAGGTGAGATGAATGCAGAAAATGAATTAAAGATAAGCTGAATTGAATCTAATAATTACATTTTAATATGTGTTCTTGGATACTGGAACAGTGCTTTAAAGGGAGAAATAAATCCAAAACACAACAAAACAAGCAATAAATCTCTTGGTAGCCAGTGTGCTACAGTGACCATTCTTGTCTCTTTATATACCTTACGGTAGGAGACCAATGTAATAAGGCAGTAGGTAAAGCTATTAGAATGATGGCGTGCACAGGAAGGGGTATAACAAGTAGGAAGAGGGAGGTGTTGATGCCTTTATATGAGACCATGGTCAGACCGTACCTGGAATACAGGGTACAGTTCTGCAGGCCTCATTTAAGAAAGGATATAGATGGGTTGGTGAGGGTTCAAAGAAGGGCAACAAAATGGTGCAAAGTATGCAAGAGAAGCCATACGAGACTAGATGGAGAGAATGAAATTTCTACCGCTGGAGGTTAGACGAGATAGAGGTGACATGATAGAGACTTTTAAGTATATGAAAGGAATAAATAAAGTGAATGAAGGTAGATTATTCAAAAGGAAAGTATGAGTTAAAACAAGGGGTCATAATTTAAGATTGGAAGGGGAAGATTTAAGAGCAGTGTAAGGAGATGTTATTTCACTGAGAAGGTGGTGGAACCCTGGAACAGATTACCTAATGAGGTGGTACGTGCAAAAACAGTGGAGGAACTCAAGAGGTGTGGGACAGACACAAGGGTTGGCTAGTGGGCAGAGGAAAATATCCTGGAAAGTGGAAACAAGTAGTGGCAGGTGGGAAATGGGCAGACTAGCTGCACCAGGATGATCCTTTTCTGCTGGCATATTACTATTATACTATATCCAGAGCACGGAGTTGGATTTCAAAATCTGCCTAGTTGGTCTAGGATCCAAAAGTAAATATACAGCATTTGAGGCTGAAGTCAGAGCCTTAACTATGTCAGGTTAAGGGATAGCATTCCATTATAACAAAGTGGCTTTCACTGGAAGAAACTGACTCTGTTGTCTTGGCAACTGACCAATAAGTACCAGGTGCCACCAACCCTTCCCCCAAAGATGGAGAGCTATCCCTGGGACTCTCATCCAGCCTCCCCAGCTGGACCTCTGGTGCACTTGGCTCATTCACAAACCCGGTCACCAGCATCACAAATGGTAGAACTACCATTGCACTGGCACGCTGGCAATTAGACCCTTGTTGCCCAACATGTGCCATGGTGCTGTATTGTAACTTACCACCACTTGACCATGTTTCCTGTGTACCACTGCACTGTAACTTACTTGCTCACTTCTGTTTCCTGTGTTTCTTGTCAACCCACTTCCTGGGCGTTCTGTGATGTGAGGGGCAGCTGTGTAGAGTGGCTTTTATTTCTGGTTGGCATTTTATGCATTTCATGGTTTTAGCTGTCAGCATTTGTGCATGTACAAGCATGGCAGCCAGAGTGATGGATGGAGAGGGGTGCTAGAGTTGGATTTCTGGTCTGTTCGATTGAACAGGGTGCCATTGAGAAACCACCACCAGAAGCTGCATGTAAGATGTGTAGGGAGGAGTGTACCACAGTCTATTCTATGGTGTGTGAGCAGAGTGCAGAGTACCAGTAAGCCTGGGTCTCACAGTGTTCCCAGTTTCATTTTTTAGTCTGTTTGTTGTTTTGTGGCATGAGAAGTGTGGTGTGGCTCAGAATAGTCAAGAATCTATGGAAAATCAGCCATAGCTGAAGGCAACCATGAGCCGAGTCCTGCTGGGAAACTCTCACTGAATTGATGTTTTCCTGCTCTACAAAATGCCCAATTATCTGGATTGATTAGGCGTCTCAACATGGTTCAGATAATGGAGGTTCTACTGTACATCTACGTAAACATCTAAAAGACATTTTGAAATTAAAACAAAAAATACTTTTTCAACATTTTCTGATTTTTTCATTCTCATACCCAAAAATAAATAGTGGTGGCATAACACTGGGCATGATACAGTATTTACAAAGCAATCCAGCCACTTTACATATAATCTTCATTTTCCTTAAGAAAAGCCCCAATGTTCCTAAGCTACTCCTTCAAAGACATTGGAAATTAATAAAGCTTTGAATAACTGTGGAAAATACATTTAAAACAAACAGGAAAACTAGAACACATACTGTGCAATGCAGAAAATATATTTGTTTTAAACTCTTCACTTGTTAGTTTCTTTGCTTCTGCTGTCTTATATTTGCAATCTGGTCAGTAGATTATCTTTCAAAAGCCTGTGAGCAGGGCATACTCCTGTTCCTGTACCTTATTTGTTTACACTCAGTATGAATCACTGCTCACATTTTGTGCAACATGGACTTCCACCCATTCAACTTCAAGAATCCATCCCTTCTACTACAAGAATGGTCCAATTTTATGTTCTGTCTAGCAATCTTTTGCTCAGTACCCTAACAGTCACTGTTTGTGTAACCTGTCTGTGCATGCTACTGCTCCAGATTGTTGGAGTTCACTCAGCCGTTGCCTGATCCTTGGTTGGTTGGCTCATTCGTTAACTGATGTTTTAGGTATAAACAAAAAACGATTTGTTTGCCATTTTTGGTCATTTATAGTTGATCACATTTACCTTGGTTGCCTGATGGTACAGTGTTATGTAACATTGTTTTAGTACCAGCGAAATGTATAATAAATCAGTCAACTGAATGAGAAATAAATAAATAAATGGGAACATAGGCTCGATTTTCAAAAGGATTGGGACTGGCGCAAGGGGTTTGCGTCACAGAGAAATGGCACAAGGAGTTCCTTGCACCACACCTTGCACCAGTCCTGATTTTCCAGATGCCCTCTGTGGCAACTGGGGATCCACCTGCACCAGCGGAGTTGGGCTGTCATTATGATGGACACACTGGTGCGGCAAGGCAGAGTGGGGCTTGCACTAGAGCAGCTGCAGTATCCCCTTAATTGGGATTCTGCAACCCTGACAATGGGTGCACAGACCGTCAGAGTTAGACCAGTCAGGTGCTGATCTAATGGCCCATGTGCCACTGAGTGCTCTGCCATGGTGAGAGGTTGTCTGTGCCCCATTGTGGCTGCTGCCAGGGGATGTTGGCTACCCTCCACACTCAGCCAAGTGTCCTGGCAGTGGTGGGGCCATGACTAGTTAATTCTAGTGTCTCCTTCCCCGAGGTCACAGTACCCTCCCCCACTGCCTGCCATGGAGGGTGCCATGTCAGTGCCATGCAGGAGACCAGGAAATATATGCTTTTATTCTGGTTGCCTAACATTATTTTGATGGCTAGGCCTGGGCGCCATGAGTAAGGGTTAGAAGGGTGAAAGGGAGAGCCTGCAGCATGTTCTTTATATAAATGGCACAGCCCCACCTTTTTCCTATGCCTGTCAGCTCTGAAGATGGAGTAACCATCTAAGGACACTGTAAGTCAGGGGTACCTTGTGACAGCCAGGTTTCAGTCAGGGCTAGGATATCTGGGGAGTGATAAGTGATCCAGGCCTGGAGGGGTAAGTTTGATCAGCAGGCTACGGATATTCAATGAGGTAATAAGAAGGCCATTGTGTTTATTACCTAGGTGGGGTAGGACACAGGAGGCCAGCATTGGGGTGGACATCCCGGATAGGAGGAATAGGAGGAGGGCATATCGAAGAGGGATGTTCTGAGGAGTTTAGTGAAGCAGAGTGTACTTCAGGATGAGCGAGGAGGAAGCAGCAGCTGTGGGTACAAAGAGGGAGAAGACAGTGGGAGCTATAAGGAGAAGGGGTGAGAAGGAGAGAGAGCAATAGGGGGTGTCAGGAAGGCCAACACAGGAGGGTGGCTGAGGTGCCATGTGATACAAAGTTGCAGACAGCTGTAGGTTCATTTAAGGGCAGACTTGGATGACGAGAAAGCAGTGGCATAAGGATACCTGGAAGGCTACATACTAGAAAAGAAGACACAGTAGGCAGCCAAAAGAGGAGAGCAAGTGAGCTAACGTTATGGTGTAGGTAGGATGGTACTAGAACAGGGTAGACACTGTGGCACAGTGGAAAGGTGTCCACTTCAGGAGTAGCTAGTACAAGGTTCAAATCCAGGACAGAGCACCAGGGAAATGCATAGGGACAGCAAAGGTCAGAGAGAGAAAGGGAGGTAGATCAAGGCTCTGAGGCAGAAGAAATGGAAGAAGAAAGGGATGCACAATACTGACTCCTAGTGGACAGTCAGTATAACCTGCAGATGGGAAAGTAGGGTGATTAAAAAATGTGTGTGGGTGTCACATGATCAGTCACATGACCAGGGTGACATATATATTAGGAGATGACCTTCGGTGGGAGGTGGCTGGGCTGGCAAGGAGTCGACACGAAGCATCGATGGGTAAACACGCTCCAGGAGTTCACAGCAATTGTAGGATGCAGCTGAATTACCCCTTAGCAGCTCTGGCAGTCACTCCACAGGTGAGTGAGTTTGGCGAATGACAGGGGTGTTCCTGCAGGCCTGGTATTAAGGAAACAAGAGACAAAGGACAAGGATCAGTTTTCACAGCTCTGGTGGGAAGACCAGAGCCCTGAATGTGCATGCACGACTATCAGGAGAATGCTGGGGAATGTCTCCTGCCCTCTGATACATACCAGCACAGAAATAATACAAATTAAGGAAAACAGACCACATTCTACAGAACAAACATGAGCTTCAGGTGCTGTCTACTTCTAAATGCTGCACTCTTAAGGTAGACAACAAACTTGTTTCCAGACATAGCACATGTAGGAGAGCTACTTAAAGCAACTCTAAGAAACAGCTGAGACTAAGGAAGAGCAGACAGACTCTATCAGTCCAAGTCAGCACACAACTCTCTCCAGGGTGTTCACAGCAAATGTAGGATGCAGCTGAATTACTTCTTAGCAGCCCTGGCAGTCCACTCCACAGGCAAGTGAGTTTGGCATGTGGGGGTTCTGGGCCTCTTAGCAGTCTTGGCAGCCCACTCCACAGGCGAGTGAGTTCGGCATGAGAATTACACTTCCTGAATGCTATCTTTTTCTCCTAACCTTCCCCGCCACCTTTTTGAGAACCATAGTGTTTTTTCCTTTGTTTTGATTTGTTTATTTGCTTCACACAAAGGCTTGTTGCCTCTGTGATGGCAGTTTTGATGGTTCTCCATTGTTCCTCCACCCCTCCTTCTTGCCCATTTGCTAGTGCTTTTCTGAGACACTTCCATTTTGACAAAGTCAGCCCTCCTAAAGTCCAGTGCTCTCACTTTTGTATGGCTTGACTCTATGGCTGTGTGTATCATGAACCACACTGTTTGGTGGTCACTTGTTCCCAGATGGCTACCCACTTCTTAATTTGAGATCCTCTCTCCATCCCCATTTGAGAGTACCAGATCTAAGATTGTTCCTCCTGAGTGGGTTCCAACACTAGCTGTCTGAGGCATGCCCCTGTAGGGCATCAAGAATGACCTGTTCTTAGATGTTGCTGCAGCAAAGGTGCTCCACTTAACATCTGGCATATTCATGGCCCCTGTAGGGCATCGAGAATGACCTGCTCTTAGATGTTGCTGCATTTTTGATGGCCTTGCCCTTTTAGCCCCATCCCTGTCCTTACTGCCTTTACCTATTTCTCCATTTACCCCTGCCCTTCTCCCAATCTACTTCTCTATCTTGGTGTTTACCTCACTAACTACCCTGATTTTTGGGGAGCTGGGATTTCACTGCTCCTTTTCACTGCCTCCCCACCCCGGTTAGTTTAAATGTTTGACAATGAAGCATTTAAATCTATCACCAAGGATCCTGGTGCAGACCATCACACCAATACAGGCCTGTATCTCTCCAGGTGGACTCCAGTCCCCAATGAAGCCAAAACCCTGAGCTCTGCACCAGTTTGTCAACCATTGATTGAATCCCATGGTGCAGAGCACCCTAGCCTCACCCATGCCATAGACAGGCAGCACCTCCAGAAGGTTACCATGCATGCTACTTGCCTAAGGCCCCTCCCAACTCCACAAACTCCTCCTGCACTGCTCTGATCCCATTCCCATTCCCAGCCAGGTAATTTGTCCCTGGGTGAACAATGACATCCAGCTCCCTCCCATGTGCAGCTGCTCACGATTCTGAGGATTCACTCCCATCCCTCCAACCAAGATGCTGGGCAGGCACCTTACCTCCCTCCCCAGTTCTACTCCCTAACAATTGAGTCCCCCACCAGGAGTTTTTTCTTTCCCCTGTGGGGTCCTGTGCCACCCTCCTGTGGGTCTCCTTGTGGAGGTTCCCAGCATCCTCCTTGGTCTCCACTTTGGGTGTCTCCATAGAGGAACCTTGATCTGCCAGAATGGCGTATGAATTGTGGAAAGGGAACAACTTGAGGGATGCACCTCTGTTCCTCCACTCTCACCCTCCCTGAGCCCACTGTGGTCCAACCACTCCTCTTTCTTGGCAACCTCTGAGGCAGCGGCATCAGCCCTAGTGGTCCTTGGGTGGGAGAGGAGGTCCCTGAATCTTGATCAACTGAGCCTGAGATGAGCAATCTCCTCCTCAGTCCAGAGAGGTGCCTGCAGATAGGGACAACATCGCATCCTCCAGAACATCTCATGTAAGATTGCCGCTCCACAGACACTGCACTGCACCACTCCCATCATGTCTAATTTGTGGCCCTCAACTGTTGTTTTGTATGCTTACTCTTTCCTCTCTCTGTTTACTTTTTCTGGGTATTTTATTTTTCTCCTACTTTCCTATTGCCTCTATGCCTTTACAGCTCCTGGGTTCCTGTTCTGGGACAGGACGTTCCTGTATTCCTCAGTAGTCTCCTTCTTACTTGCTCCAGAGACAGTCCTCCAGCAACTAGGGAGGTGAGGAGGGTTAATCAGATGAAAGTTAAAGATCCCATGGCACTTCTTAAAGAGCATAAAATAATTGCCTGGTGTCCTGGCCAAATTTCCACCATTCATTAATCCACCAGTGGATGACCCTGGTTCAGTATCAGTCAGTCTGCATCTGTATCAACAACCTCCTACCCCAACTATTACCACCACCACCCACTGGGATGAGTCTGAAAATAGGAATATACATAGAGAATACTGCACAGGGTGGTGTCGTTATAGAATGTAATGTACACCCAAGGTGTGGATGCTACATAAACCCCGAGAGCGAAGCTTGAGGGGTTTATAAAAGCATCCCACACCAAGTGCATTAAATTCGAGTAATGCACCATCTCATGCTTTGTTTTATATAATTACTGGCCATCAATTTTTTCTGCACTGCATCTGCAATTATAACTTATGTGCTGTAGTTAGAAGAAACCCTATAGCCAAGGCCCTGAATTCTGCAATTCTATGGTTGCAGAATTTTCCACAGAATTTGCATCATGCCACAGAATTCATATAGTGCCACAGAATTCATTGTTTTGGTGAATTTTCATTCAAATATATGTTTTTTCATAGTGCCAGGCTCAGTATCCATCTTGTTTATCCTGAACCCCTCCTCTATGCTTGGCAGGTGATGTCATCTATGACATCACATCATAATACAACCAATGGTAGGACTGCATTATGCCACAGAAATGAATAAATCATGCCGCAAAAAATCAGAAAATGCTGCGCAGAATCCTAGGGCTCTGCGCGAAATCAGAAAATTCTGCGCAGAGCACTAGGGGCCCTGCCTATAGCTGTTGTAATAAGTAACATAATTTTAATATTCAGTTTAGCAAAGAACTGTGTAACAATAAAGTTCATTTGATTGAGAAGTAACTTACTTGACATACTGTCAGTTTTTGCATAGTGTTTTCGTTGTCCTGCTCCTGCTTCAAAGGATTGCCAGTCTGATACTGCCGAGAAGGAGAAAGCAGCTTGCCATTTTCCTCCTGTTTCTTTTCTTAAGCAGCTTCAAGCGAACAATTTAAACAGCAGTTTCTGTCAAGGGAGGTTTGATTTTCAGCTGTATCAACTTTTATAAGTCAAACAGAGGTTTCTTAGTGCAGACACTTCTCATAGAGTGACATTTGAAAATTACAGAGCACTGCGCATTGGGTGACAGAGTCTCGCTCTGCAGCTTGGCACAGAGTCAGTATGCAAAAGTCATAGAAACCAGCCAGGCATTATGGGAAATAATGACTGGCTTCTCCTATTGAAAAATTGCTGACCAGTAAATATATCCTAGTAATCCTTCCCAACCAAACAATAACAAACATGTGACCTGTGGGGTAGGTATGGTTACCATACTGAGAAGTATATTCTTTATAGTGTATGGTGGAACGTTGTTCTCACTTCAAATTCCACTTACTGAAATGCTGTTCAACCACACACAGTAAAATGAATAGAACACTGTACTGACTGCACATGCAGAACAGTGTTCCATTCATTTAATGAATGAAAAGAGCGATCTGTGTTTTGAAAGCAGCACCAGTAAACCATTGAGCGGTAATTTTATTTACAACATCACCGATGATTGCCGAGTGTTTTTTTCTTAAAGGTCTCAGCTCAAAATGCAGGATCAACCAGATTTAGGAAGAAACAAAGTGCTTACTAGGAAGTTTATGCCTCCAGTTCCTGTGTTCTACCGCTAAGCGAGAGGTCCGATCGCCATGTTTGGTTTTGAAAATCCTCCACTCTCGAGCAACAACCAGTGAGAGTGTGCACTGCTATCATAGGGATGCTCAGTCCTAGCAACCACACAACTCACTCTAGAAACAAGTCATAGCTCCCAAATACCTAAATGGGAGACAAATTCTTTTCCATGAAAAAAATGTTTAAAAAACCAAAAAAGTAGTAAAACAATTAGCAGGGCACCATACACTATATACAATACAGGATGGGCAACCCAGTGATACCAGAACCAGTGTGTTCTGCCACCTCGAGGTATGATTCCCAAGAACCTCTTGAGTTTTACTCGAGTTCACAGGGAATCATATTCTCTGTGGCAGAACACACTGGTTCTGGGTATGGTTGCCTCATCTAGTATTCTCTCTATGTTTTCAGTGAATATTAATAATTAAACTAGCAGATTAAATTCTCCTTCAGTAGATTTTGATGAATGGCTCTTGCAGATTTAACAATAAGTGATATAAAATGTTGCTGTCTTTTAAATCCCATATCCCTACACTACTGGTTATAGTACTACTTTAATAATCATTCATGAATGTTCCCAGACAGTTTTGGTTGGAAATTCAGTTTTACTGGGATTAAGTTTGCTTCTTTGGGACATTGTCAGTTGTAGAAAGGACTAAATTGATTTTATTTATAGTCTATTCCTGCTATTTTGTCTAGCTGTAATGAAGTTGTAACCAGTAATGTCTTTCTTTTCCACAGGACTACTGAAAAATTAACAACCCTAAAGTAGATGACAATCAGCTAACATCACTACCAACGCACTTGGAAAGTAAGTGCACCATAAGGTCTGAGAACATTTTTTTCACATGTTGATTTGAGATATGCCATTTTTAAGTCCCTGCATTATAACTTAGCAATCCAGAACTGTAAGGTAAGATCAAGTTTATAATAAATGTTCAGCAGCTAAAATGCCATTACAGTTGAACAGTATTTAGACATGAATCACCTCTAATTCATTTAAAACAAAATAAGAGGGCATACATATAACATTTCTAATGAAGAAGTCATTCCAAACCTATTTAAAAAAAACTTAATACTAGAGATTTATTTCTGCAGACTCTTGTCTCATATTGTTTTGTAATATTGATCAGAAACCTGGCAAGGCTATGTAATACATGCTAGGAGCCATTATTGAATGGTCAGATCAGTAACTGTTCAGGAGATTTATATTGAGCTGTGAGAATATCACCTAGGAAAATTGTTCTAGATCATTCCTGAGGAGTACAAAAGATAACATGCAAGACATACTTTATCTGCCCTTCTGCAGGATCACTTGTTAGTTTAGGTGAAGAGGTCAGTTTTTAAAACTTTTCACTCTCCTGGCATTGCAAAGGTGCTGTCCTAATAATAAAGTGTAGTAGTTCTTCTCTCCAAAGGATTTTCCAAATGAAGAATACAATTTTCAACATGTACCTTTTTAAATTAATTAAACCATCCCAGTGTCATATAAGAGGTGATGGTTTCTTTTATGGATATGACCTGAAATCTGATTTTTAATTTCAGAGAAATTATTTCTTTTTCCACAGAGTTTTATACTCCATGGCAGACCTGGCTGTCATCCTTTACCTCCTCCATGCTAGGAAGCATGTACCCCCACAGATATTTCTCGGTGGTAGAGTGGGAGGGTTGTCCCTGGTAGAGCAAATCCAGTTCTCACCTCTGGAACCAGAAAAGCAGAGCAGACCATCAGAGCACAGGCAGAGTTCACAAAGCCCAGGTCCCCATTTTTCCTCTCTTTCTTGTTTCACTCCTGCACTATGGTACCAGTACTTGGGCATGAAGAGACGCCTCATCCTGTATCACCCCAGCTCCTTCCCTTCAAGTTGCTTGTGCTTGCTACTCCCAGTGGCAGTCAAAGGCTGGAATGGCTTGGCCCCTCTCTGAGGAGAGAAAGTTGTCCCTGGGATGCTCAATCCTTCCCCACCCACCAACCTCCAGAAACCTATGCTTGTACCTGAACACAGGACACTGGTGTGGTAGGAGATAAGGTGTTCAATACCTGAGCCTGCCACACCACCAGGCCAGCCAGAGAAGTATTTATTATATGGCTATACATTATGAAAGTAAAGATATAACTTAGTCCATTAGAGATTAACAATTTGGTCAGTATCCTCAGCTGCTGTAAATTTGTAACTCGTTAGAAACCTTGTTTGAAGCTAGAGAATCTTCTTACCGGCGTGTGTGCTAGCATGATTTCCTGTTTTGTTGTTGATCTGCTGTATATAAAATAGTTTGAATGGGGTTATTCATGGAAGATTATACACTTTCTAATGGTTTTACCATACCCGCAGCAACAGCGGCTATGGAGACATCCCCAACAGCGACAGCCGCATTGCCGATGTTGGCAATGCAGTGTCGAGGATGCCTCCTGTTTCAGCGAGACTCTTTAACCCCCTATGTGGGGGCCTCTGCCCCACACCCCAGTTCTAGGATTCCAACTCAGAGTCAGAGTTGGACCAGGGGGTGAAACACCCTGCAAGGCAATCCCTGGCCTTGGGAGACCATCACAGTGACAGGTGGATTTTGGCCAATCCTGTTGCTGTGGTGGTCTTTGCCATCGGGTTTCGATGTGGTGATGGTATAACCTTTAACATCCTGTAGGGTTAACTAAACCAAAACAAGAGTGCAATGTGCTACTCAGGTAAGAGATACACTGCCCAGGGCTGAAGTCAAAACAGACAGACAGCAAAAGTGTGTCACTCTATAAGCAGAGTGAGGTAAAGCGCTACATACAGTAGCTGCAAGCTATCACAATTTATTTATTTGAGCACCTTACACAGAATTCCAGCATCTGCAACTTGAACAAAGCAGCAGCTAAAAACTTATCTTACCCCACTGTTACCGTCCATGCATCACCAAGTGTCAAAACAGCAGAGCTGGCAGTGCTTGACAATTTGAGAGGCAGCTGAAGATACCAACTCTCTACAGATACAAACAAACTCTAGCAAGAGCCAATATGGCTGCAAAATAATGGCATTGTGGGGAGGAGAAAGTGTAAACTAGCAATTTTTGCTCTAACCACTGAGCCACCTAACTGTACATTCTAATTGTTGTAATACACACACTAATACATATGCATATATGCATATATATTCCCACATAACATAGCAGTGCCTGTCTACACACATTTTTATAGATTAAAAAAAGACATCAAGGGACCATTTTCTTCTTTTCAGGCTCCAAGGGACATCTATGGGTCAGGGGTTGCCACTAGACACCTCATTTAAATCAGCAATGACATGCATAAGGCTGAAACTGATCTAGCTAGTGGCAGAATGTAGACTAGCAATTTTGCACTAAACACTGAGCCACTTAACTGCACTTTGTAATTGTTGTGATACACACACACTGACTAATCATATACACATATATGCATATATATGTTCCAGTATAGATAGCAGTGCACTGCCTACACACATAGAGCATTACACACACACACACATGCTAACACATATGCACTGCCTTTATATGACATTTATTTACTTATACATTTAACCCCTAACTTTTACTGTATTTATGATAAGCACTGTGTTTTACACAAACTCATTGCACTAATCCATAGCATGACTGGGTAACTAATGTAGAGGACCAGGGAGTGCGGTGGATGTGGCCTATCTGAACTTTATTGGGGACATTGCAGAGGGACTAAAGGGAAGGTATGGCTTTCGCAAATGATACAAAAGTATGCAATAGGGTGGACATGCCAGGGGTTGAAAGAATGAGGAAGACCTTAAAAACTGAATAAATGGTCTGAAGAATGGCAGCTGTGATTCAATGCAAAGAAGTGCAGAAGCAGTACAGGTGTGATAATAAAATAAGTTTTGTGTAGACTGTGTCTTGATGGTAAAATGAAAGAAATACATAGCAGAGTTAAAGTTATTATGATATTAATGGGAGAGAAACCCATATAGATCAGATATTACATTTTCAGTGCAACATGTTTAAATAGTGCAAACTTGAATGTTCACAAATAATATTGACAAATGACACATAGTTATAGACAGAAACATGTGTACACAGTGCCAGCACTGAAAATGCAATTGAAGTGCATCTTTCAGTTCTCTAGTCTTGCAGACTTCAACACTAGATGTTTTATGACCTTGTATATCTGCATAGCATTCCTTTTGTGGCTTTTGACCTTCAGACTGTCACATCTTATCTCTAGTGTTGTGCATCCCAGGTAATTATTTCTCTAAAACTTTGGCATTCATGTATAGAATGAAACTTGTTTTTTTTGTTTGTTTGTTTTTAAAAGGCTGCTATGAATCACCTATTTTGTACATCTCAGTGCAACACAGGCAATAGGGGAAAAAGTTAGAGAGGAGATATCAATCTCAATTATAGTTGAAATGCTGATTAAGTTGACATGTTTATGAGCTAAATAGTGCTTTCAAGACTGCTCAGCTCAATTCTATTAGTGCAGTAATTCTACAAAACCCCAAGTCCATTGGGTATCTGGAGAGCTCCTTTTCTCTACTGTCTTAGTAAGACGTCTGCAAGGCTATGACTACTGCAGCTGTAAAAACAGGGGTAACTACATTGTAACAAAGACCATAATTAATTTAAATGGTTGATTTGTTTGTAGTAAGTCCCACAACTGCGTTCTTCTTCCTCTCTACCCATGCATCAATGATGCCCACACACACACAGAGTGATGTTTCATGAATAGGCTTTCTCAGAGTATAATTTGTTCAAGTTTGCAAATGCTGGAAGCTTTGTGTATGATGCTTGAATTAATAAATCATGACATCTTGCAGCAATTTCATATGTAGCCCACTCCTTCACTCTGCCTGGAGAGTGACACACTTCAGGGTGCTTTTATGTTTTATCCTGTGGGGTTATTCAGTTTAGCCTGATGTGCCTGGGCCATTGCATGTTGCAAAATATTACACTTTTCGTAAAGTCTTCCCAGACTGTAGAACTTGTTTCCTCTGACCACTAGCAGATCCAGCTATAGTATGTAGCGTAGTAGCAACTGCTACCCCTGAGACCAACAAACAGTCACTATTTTACCTTAATTTGAGCTTTGTAAGTGAGCTAGTCCAATGATTACTTGTCTTGTAGAATCCAAAATGTGCAAAGTAGTAGTGTATTGTCTGATGACAGGGCTTTTTATATTGGAGTTCCCCAGACGTCTATTCTTGGCCCCATGCTATTTAGCCTGTTCCTTAAGCAACTGCCATCGGTCAACCAATCAACAAACATCATTCTATATGCAGATGATGCCACAATCTTTGTGAGTAATAAAGACCTGGATAGTCTTCATCAGTGTTTACAACATGACTTTAACTTAGTTCAATCATGGTTCTCACAAAATCTCTAGTTTTAAATGAAAAGAAAACCAAGAGTATGCTATTTGGCACATGTTGTAAGCATGATTCCTCCCACACGCAAATTATTTATACCTCCTCTGGTGCTACACTTGTTACTTTGAATGGGTGACTAAATTTAAATACCTAGGAGTGCTCCTCAGCAGTACACTGTCATTCACCGATCTCAGAGACAATTTGACTTAGGTAGTTAATGCCAGAGTTGGCTTTCTATACCAAAACAGGCAACATCTCCTTTGCAAAATAAAGTCCTAGTCCAGTGTTTTATCCTTAGCATTATTGATTATGGCACAGTGGTTTATGGTTTGTTGAGTGATACTGAGTTCTCCAGGGTTAAAGGCCTCTTGAACAGAGCCTGTCATTTTGCACTGGACTTCAAGCTTGACAACCACACCTATGTCTTGTACAACACCTCAGGATTGCTTAACTTCAACTTATAGGAGTAATTCTACACCATGTCATGGGCAGAAAAGCACTACGTGGGCTATTTTGCTAAACTTCAACTTACTGTGTAGGAGTAATTTCACACCATGGTTATGAGCAAGAAAGCACAATTTGGGCTACTTTTGCCTGGGCTACAGTCTATCTTCAGGTTCATCGAGAACAAATACTCCACCAGTGGATGGCACAAACCTGTCTAGTGTTGCCTCACAGGAAAACCACCCTAGATCAGAACCCCTTCCCTTTATATTCGTCAAAGCCTGGAAGGCCTCCATGGACTTGTTAAGGGATGTGACTCAGTTTCATCTTTCAGGAATTTAGTAATGGAAGTACTTATTGCCTCTAACACCTGCAATTGCTTCTAATGTATGACATCTCTTGATAATGTAGTCCTTATACTGCTCTGTAAATCCCTACCCTTGTAATTGTGTGCCTTGTATTACCTGAAAGCGTGTGAATTTTAATGTTTAGACTCTAGAGCTTTTGAAAATAGGCACTTGCCTAAATGATTTTCTGTGCAATAACAACTAAACTAAAACTAAAAGGGAACATTTCAAATTTTTTGGAGAAAGAGCTAATCCTGTGACAAAACTGGTATCCCATCGAAAGAATTCTAAAAGATTTCTTACTTTACTGAACTCCAAGACTTTGGTGAAATGCGTGCAGGACTGATTCTGTTAGTCTGAGCTGTGCACTGCAGGCAGTCTTTACCTTATGAGACAGGACATGTATAAGGAAATGACTTCTACTTCAAGCAGGACTGTTAGAGAAGATGGGACTGGTACATAAATCATTTTTAAAATGTTGAAACAGAATCAGTACCATGTTATTACAAATACAGAACCATAAGATGGATTTCTTTTCAGAAAAAATTTCAGAAAACAATCTAAATAATATAAATACAATAATAGAAAACTATGCACAGGTATTACAACATTATAAAACCATTGAGAGGCTCTTGTGAGATGAAACTCTTGAAAGTGAAGCTTGAGAGGTCCCTCATGTCACTAGATCCTTGAGACAGTATTATCTGTAGGTGGAATATAGTTTCCTGTCTTAGATACTATTTGAGCCCATTATGAAACCCACCATATCCACTTACTCACTGTTTTCCTGGCTGGCCAGACATCTTCCTCCTTCTGCTTACTCACATGCTCCTACAACTCCCCCTCCGGCACACACACATACACTCACACACCCATGCTCTCACATTCTCCATTCTCGCACATTCTCTTGCTGGCCTGCTCAGTTACATGAGCCTTGACAAGCTTACTCCATGTTCTCTTCATGTCTTCAGTACCAATCCTCTTCTCTCTGGTCCACCTTCACATATACTCAGTTCTGCAACACAGGTATCAGAGGATGAAACCAAGACGTGATCCATGAGGGAGGCATTTTTACCTCAGCTGCTAGCCTGCTTTTACTGAAATTAACACTTACAGTAACAACTGGCTCATGCCTTGCACATGAATTCCATGGCATGAGGAAAACGTTATTTCTTATAATACTATTGTAGGGCACTTGCAACAAAGGTATTGTGAGATCCCAACAATGGTACTATGAATAAAGAAGAGTATTGCTATGGGGGTTGTATGGATTTTCATTGTTTATCTAGTTACTCCATATATTATAGTACATTAAATAATTGTTATTGTGTTACAGTTGTACAGTATTTGTAGCTGCTGTAACCCATCTACCTAGGTAATGAGATTAAAAGCCCCAGCCATTCAATCTGTTTAGGGTATGCAGATCTGATGTGGCAACCATAGCTAGCAGAGGTATAGCTGAGTGTTTGGTTTCCCAGCCCTGAGGATGCTGTCTCACAGGGTCATGGGTAAGGAGGATGGGAGGAGTGGGGAGAGGGGCAGGGACAGTAGCTCAAGCTGTGGACCCGGCAACATGAGCAGACTTGATAGACCAAATGGCCTTCTTCTGCTGGCTTCTTCATATGTTCAGATATCTCCTACTGAAACTAAATCCATCACATGCACACAAAGCCAGCACCAAGTAAAAGCACAAACTAAGTGAGTCAGAGGAATGTTCTTTCTTTTGCCTTTTATTCATGGCTAAGGCACAGGAGTAGTACTTCCTCACATCCCTCTTAAACTTCCTCCTCCCAGCTTCATCCTATACCCCTGGTCCTAGTACTCATTCTCATTCAAAAGAGACACACATCCTGCACCCTGCTCACCTCTGTGAGGTACTTGTAGGTCTCTATCATGTTCCTCTAGGTCTCCTCTCTTCCAGAGTGAACATGTTGAGATCTTTTAGTCTGTTCTGGTAGAGCTTTTTGTGCAACCCTGCATCATTTTAGTTGCCTTCCTCAGGACTGCCTCCACCCAGTCTATGTCCTTTCTGAGGTGTGGCTCCAAAACTGGAGACAGTATTCCAGGTGGGTCTCACTAACAAGCAATACAGTGGCAACACTTCTCCCTCCTCCTGCCACAGATACCTGTTCCTGTGCACCATAGCATCCCACTAGACCTACCCACTGCTTTGTCGCAGTGCCCTACCACTTTGAGGTTGTCAGTTATGAGAACCATAATGTCCCTTTACTGATTAGATTAGTGACTGTCAGTATCTCCACTCTCCCCATCATATACTCCACTTCTGGATTCCTATGGCCTAGGTGCATGTTTTTTTCCTTTTTGGCATTGAACACTCCTCGAGTTTCCCAAGATCCCTGCACATTCTTTCTACCCCTCCTGAGTGTCCACCCTATTGCAGATGTTTTTATACTTTTATTTATAGATTTTATGACAATACAGCATAAACTGTTTCTCATAAGCAAGACAAGAATCAGGTGTGCAAACCTCCACATCACATGTACAGGAATGATACAGTAAAGTTTTTATAAAACTGCTAAAATTTAGGGAATGTGGGATTCACCCTCAGTTTATAAAGGAGTATAGTCCAAACAGTTCATCCTGTAGAGTGTTAACTCTTTCACTTGAAATAACAGACTAAATCTCTGAAGCCTGGAAGTCAGTTCCCTTGTAGAAATTATTTTATGGAGGGAAAAAAAAAACAGGCTGACGTAACTGTAAATATGCATTCAGCCAGATAGTCTGGTCTCAATTAAGTTGAGTAAGGTACCCATAGGTTTCAGCACAGCATGGCAACCTGCCCTGTGGGGACAGGATATTGTGGGGAAATAATTCAGTTCACAAACTGAGAGGTGCCCTAGGCACCAGTCTATAACATCATTACAGATACCACCTACTAGGAGTTAATAGTAAAGACATTTATATTGGAGCATCATACGTGTCTATATAACAGGGTAATAACCCCAACAGTGGTTTATTAATAATGCAGTCCTCAACCGGAGAGTCCCTTAATAAAAGACTATTCAACCCACTAATATGTACTCTAAAAAGCCAGTCCATGGTCAGTTCAAACGCCAATACCTTCAACATCAGATCCACACTTGTTGAGCCCCTACTATTTTAAGGGTAGCCTTCAACCTTCATCATCTGAGGTATTATTTGTGGGGTGTAAGTTTGCTATAAGTGTTTTGGCAAATGCCAAAGCCGATTCAGGATCCACAAAGATGTGCGATTAGCAGCATGCCTGATAAGAGTCAGGCTGGGAAATTTAATCTTGCCTCAGTGCCATTCTGAAGAAGCTGCTTCTTTATAATTTGCAGCTCTTTTTCCCTTGTCTGTGTCTGGGCAGAAAGGTCCAGAAAAAGGAGATGTGGTTACCGGCCCATAATATTTCTCCCGAGAGCGAGGCAGCCTGTAGGAGTGCTATTCAGGCCTCTGATACTGACAATGTGGTGATAACAATGAGGGGCTGGCATTGAGCGCTGCGTGGTTTAGACCACTGGGGAATGGTGAAGTCCTTAAGGATTTTAATCCATGCATCAGTTGGTAGCAGCTGCAAGTCCTGAAAAATCAGTCTACTAACCACCAATTGCAGATCTGCAGGTCAGAGTACTTGGAGAGAAATCCTACAATACCAAGCGTTAGCCTGCCTCTGTAAGTTTTCAGGGTTCCATTTTTATTTTATGAGGTGCAAGTCTCTAGCAAAGGCCGCATTACATTGTTGTTGTCATTCATTCCCTCCTTGATATCCTTAATGGCTGCAGCATTTTCCGGATAGTGCGCTCATTCTCGTTAATTTCACCTCAACAGCAGCCAGATGCTTATTAGTCTCATCTCCTGTAGCTTGAATTTTGACAGCATGGCCAAAATCTGCATTGTGGGAAGTTCTGGTGCCACTGGATCTTTCGAGGTTGCAGGCCTCGAACTGGTAGTTGAACTCTGAGCAGACAAGTAAATGTTAAGGCTTGAAAAGTCCATTTGCACTCATTTTGTAGCTAGAGCCTTCCGACTGAACACCAGATAATAAGATTATAGTTCTTGTAAGATTATTTAGTAGGTTATATAGATTTTAAGGGTGACCATAAGAGCTCCATTAGAATGCTGCCACCATGTTTGGCTCCACAGCACCCACCCCACACCCTATTGCAGATTTTGGTATAATCTGCAAAAGGGCAGACCTTCCATTTCAATTCTTTCTAGATATCACTTATGAAGACATTGAAGAGGACCAGTCACAGCACTAAGCCCTGTGGCACCCCATTGGTCACTCTCCTCATTAGAGTGAGTACTGTCAAATAATACTCTCTGTTGCCTATCCATTAACCAGTTTCTAACTCAGTTCAACATTTTGGATCCCACCTCTAGGCTGCTCAATTTCTTTATCAGACTCCTGTGGCACAGTGTCCAAGGCCTTGCTAAAGTCCAGATAGGCCACATCCACTGCCCTCCCTGATCTATTTCCTTGGTCACCCAGTTGAAGAAATCCATCAGATTTGTCTAGCATGACCCCCATGAATCCATGCTGCCTGTGGTCGTGCAGCCCACTGGATTCAAGATACTCAATTTCCCCACCACTCAAGTGAGATTGACTGGCCTACAATTGCTAGCCTCCTCCCAGCTTCCACTCTTACGTAGAGGGCCACGTCTGCTCTTCTTCAGTCCTCTGGAACCATGCCTGTTTCCAGTGAACTGTTGAATAAGGTCATCAGTGGGGCAGTTATCACCTTCAGAGTTCCTTTAGTATTCTTGGGTATATCTCATCCAGTCCCATATCCTCGTCCACCTTCAGAGCTGTAAGTCCCTTCAGGACTCTTTCTTCTGGACATGGACCTGAGTCAGCCTTGCAGCCCCCACCTCCGTTCCTGTGTTCTTGGTATGATTTCAGATAGAGGTCTCTCTGTTAGGCATTTTAGAGGTTAAACAAAGGTTGCCAGTCCTAGTCTGTAATACACAACAGTGCTTAGTGAATCTTGGGAGAGTTTGACCAGAACAACACATCTATTACCCCAGATGTTCTATAGAGGGCTCTATAGATGATTAACATGGACAATGCAAGCAGGATTTCTCAGTATAGCTGTTACTCTGGAATGAGCAAAAATACTTTGATATGTTGATTTCAAGTATGTTTTCAGACAAATTTCTTTTTTCAAAAGGTGTCAAAACATAATGAACAATAGCAAATTGCAATATACTTTTCACTGGTTTCAGTCAAATGGGAAATGCTGCAATAAAAGTCACAAGCCTATTTTCTTAAAGAGATGAATGTAACAGGATTATGATGCACGCAAGATCATGGTGCATTTAATCTTGTGTTTGAGATGCAGTGCGATAATCAGTGCTAAATCTGTACGTCTTCTGAGTTGGAAGACAAGAAAGAGATGTCTTCTGTTTCTTCAGTGTTTATCCTCTGCCTGAATCTCCTTCTTTATTTGCATGTGTGCATACTGGCCCTTTTGTGTAAATGTGTGTGTGTGTGTGTGTGTGTGTGTGTGCGTGCGCGAAGCGTGTGTGCTACAAAGAAAGAAGAGCTAGGCTTTCAAATTTGCTATACTGTATGTAGGTTTGGGATAGGTGTGTGGCTAAGGGGAAATGGTATGCACCTGGACCTTAGGTTCATAAGTTTCATTTTAAGCTAAAATAATTACATATTAATTAAAAATACCTCTTTCACTTTGTCACCAGTGATCATAATCTTGTTTGCTTTACTGTTTCAACTATTTGATAGCAGTTTGAAGAGATATATAGATACTGGGGTGGAGGGGCTCAGACCTGAAGTGTTCTTGGATGGCATTCAAGTGGCTAGATAGATTAAAAAAAACCAAGAGTTTTGGCCTTATTGTTATTATGTACTCCTCACGTGTGTTTGTGATTAGGGCTGTAGAGAAGCAAAGTACAGTAAATAGCAACTTAACAGAAAAGTAAAGCCATGCATTTTTATTGGTTTTCCAAGAGTTGTGTTACAGGATGCTGTTCATTGTAATACAGTGATTCCTAGAGTATACTTTCATACCTGTAACTATAACCCACGGTTTCTTATTAAATTAAAATAATGTAGGTAGATAGTACAGCATAGCACAAGGCATAGATCAGAAAATAAAACAATTTCACTTCAAGATAGATCTGTCACAGAACAGGATTGTGCCTTTTAAGGTGAAAATTTTGTAAAACAAAAAAGAATCTTAATAGGTTTAGGTTTTCTGCAGTAAAATGCACTCAACACAATTGCAATCAAACCATGTAGCACTTTGTCAAAAATAACCACTAAGAAGTCATTTTGTCTGAAGGTGATTTTTCAAAGGACTGTTCTTACTAGAGGAAATTGTTTTATCTTCCAGTACTAAACGTGAGTTTTATTTGAGCCAACATTCAATTTAACATTTGGGCTGGAGGAGCAATTAAAGATTCATAGAGAGGCAATATAGCGTAGTGGTTAAGAGCACTGAACTGTGAACCTGGAAAATGGGTATGAGTCCCACAGCCACCACTTGCATACTGCGTGAGAGAACAAGTCAGTTAACTTCCTGAGCTCCCAGGATGCACCTGGTAATAAACCTTGGCTTAATGTGTTTTTCATGGCCAGAAACTATAAAGTGAAGAAAGTGATGTTTTAATTAACATCTGCTTCCACCTGAGTTATCAAAATGTAATTTCACAGTGATTTGCTATTTCACTAAAATCTCTTGTTTAACTTATGGTGCTTTGTCGCCTTATCTTCCCCAGCTGCCCTTCTTTGGTCCTGCCCTTGTCCAGCCTCATCTCATGCCTTATCCAGGACTTACTTCATCATTATGTCTTCCTGGCTTACCCCCCAAGTCAAGGTCACCGGGGCTTGACCCTTCCCCTGACAGAGTTAAAGCTCAGTTCATGCAGGCCAGACATCATGATACAGCGTCTAGGGTGTTTTTCTGTTTTCAGGTTCACATCTTCTAGGACACGGTTGGAGAGCTCAAGGGACGTGTGCATCACAATTCATTAGTCTCCACTCTCCCTGTTCACCAGCTCCTGCTGCACCTCCACCTGTGGGCACCTAGGTGGCAGTAGTGCAGCAGAGACTGTGAGCCCTCCCTCCTAGAGGAGGACACCATTCTATCAGATGCTCATTTCTCCTCCTCTGGCCTTATGACCCAAACTTGTTCTTGAACCCTGGTCATCAGCACAATGAGCGGTAGCACTACTGCTGCACCTGCAAGTCAGCTATACTAAAATCTCTTTGTATGCATCTTCAGTTCTATAGCCCATCTTGTAGACATTTCATAAGTACAGTAAAAGGTAATATTATGTTTAACAAATGCTAACTACTGAAAAAAATTTCACTTATAAAATTATATATAATGTAGTGCCAGAATAATGTAGTGACTGGCTTTTGTATTAACTCTGCTATTCATTTTCAGATACTCTGTTTATCAAAGCCTCTATTCATCTCACCACATTTGAATTATAAGTTATAGTCATATGAAACTGAATGGAAGCTTACAATAGCAGACTATAAGAAAACAATATCTGTATGCAGGTATGTGTGTTATGAGGATTTTCACACCCAAGATGTGTGATAATCCATAAACCCGAGCAAAGCTCAAAGGGTTTATGAGATTATCACACACCAGCATGTATGAAAAATCCTCATAAGACAAACCTTGCACAGGCATTAATTTTATAGTAACTGGTGCAAGGTTTGACAGAGACAAAAACTATAAGCAATAATTGTGGGGCGAGTGTGTCTCTGAGCAGCTGCCATAGTCACAAAAGTACAATGTGCTTTTTGTTTAGTGGTTCAGTGAAGTGAGCATGAGGAAGAAAATGTCATAAAATCCCGCTGATCGAGTTACTATGGAATTCAGCAGGTTATTATGATGTTTTATCGAGAGTCGATAGCCAGTCATTATAGGGGATCATCAGTTATTATAGAGGATAATGTATGGGGAGTAGTTAACAACCACGTTGTATTACATTGAGAGGTTACCATGGTCTGCAAACCTAGAGCATAGCTCAAAAGTTTTCAGTAACCATGGCAACCTCAAGATGCGAATTCAACGTGGTTGTTAACTACTCCCATATATTGTCTTTTTATAGTGTATGGGGAAGCAGTCCGTAGTTCAACTACGAGACAACGGCACAACAGATTATTTATTTTACCAGCAAAAACTTGAAAAGCAGTCTCAACACACTTGGAAGCAGTTGCTGAAGCGATGGGTCAAACAGGGTTAGGTGAAAATGTGCTCTTTATATCTTCAGGAAGTGCCACGGAGCCAAGTGTTTACATACTGAGAGAGACCTAGGGATATGCAGTGAAATTAAAAGGCAGGTAGCTGGAGAGATTTCTTTCTTTATTTTAACTTGCTATTGTGCTCATAACTGTCATCGCGTTTGAATAGTGCTGTGTGGTACTGATTACCGCTGACTGCTGCTACTGTGGAATGTGACCGCAGTGGCATTCTTTCTTGTTACTGTATCATTCTACAGTGGTTAACAGCAAGAGAATGTCAGAGCGATACCATAACAAGACTGTGTTTCAACTGAATTTTGGTGATAATCATGTACTACCATACACTATAATTAATTTTCTGCCAGGTTTCTACCCAACTAATATGCAGCAAAGGCCTGGGAAGCTAAAATACCACACTTCAACGTGGGCTATCGATCAGTAGTTTTAGTCCAATTCTTTATTTAGCCAGGTAAGGAAAAAGGCCTAAAGAACAAGTTCTTTACCATGTTGGCCTCACAAACATAGAAACATAGACTGTGACAGGAGAAATTGGCGTGTTCTCCATCCAGTCTGCCAACCATACTTGTTACTTGTGTGATGGTCCATTGTCATCCCTTTTCCCTTCCCCATTGCACCCCATCCTGCCATTTATCAGGACCTTGTGCCTGCTCCACCCATGTTTGAATCCATTCTGTTTTGGCACAGACACCTCCTCCAGTAATCTGCTCACTCATCCACCACTCTTTGTGTGAAAAGTACTTGCATGCATCCCTCCTGAACCTGCCCTCAGCCAGCTTTAGTGGATCCCCTTGTGTTTGCACTAAGGGTGTGCAATTCATTGCATTTCACTTTTTAATACCATGCAGATATTTGTACATTCCAGTCATGTTCCCCATTTGCTCCTTGTCTCCAGGCTGTACATGTTAAGGACCCTCAAGCTTTCCTCAAACAATTTCTTACCCAGGCCCTGGACCATTTTGGTTGCTCTTCTCTGCATAACCTCCACCATACCATAGTCCTTCCTCTGGTGTGGGTTCCAGAACTTCACAGTACTCCACGTGGGGGAATCAGGGACCTATACAGGGAAGATCCTCACTACTATTGATCCCTCTTCCTGTGCTCCTCAGCATCCTGTTTGCCCTACCCACTTCCCCACTGCACTGTGGAGAACTTTTCAGGCTTTCCAATATTATCACCTCAGGTCCTGTTCCTCAGTTGTGCTCTCTATTACCACTCACCCTGTCAGGTATTTTAGGGATTGTATCTAATGTGCATTACCTTACATTTCATGGTATTGAATATCAGCTGCCACATCCTGGACCACCTTTCAAGCCTTTCAGGTCCTTCCTCATTGCTCTGACCCCCTTAGATCTTGGTGTCATCTGTAAAGAGGCCGCTCTTCCCTGCACTCCTATCCCGTATTGTAAATTAATATGTTAAAGAGGATGGGCCCCAGTACTGAGCCCTGTGATACTCCACTTGTCACTCCTTTAAGGGAAAGGGAAAGGGAAACTGTTTAACCAGGAATGGCACATTAAGCTGAAGCTTGTTTCCAGGTGCTAACTGGGAGCACAAGGAAGTTAAGTGACTTGCTCAGGGTCACACAGCATGCAAGTTGGGGCTGATGGGATTCAAACACAGGTCTCCAGGTCTGCAGCTCAGTGCCCTTAACCACTATGCTATACTGCCTCCTTTAAGCTCTAAGTATTCCAAGTTGACAACCATCCTCTGCATTCACCCTTTAGTCAGTTCTCCGCATGTTGCTACTCTTTCTTCTACCATGAGGTCCCTCAGTTTCTTGACCAGTCTCCCGTGGGGACTGAGTTGAAGGTCTTACTGAAGTCCAGGCACAGTAGGTCTACTGCCTCTCCTGTTGGATGCCCTTGTTACCCAATCAAATAATTGATCAGGTTCATCTGGCATGATCTCCCCTCATGAACCCAAGTTGACAACTGCCTTGTAGATGTTTTACCTCAGGAAGTCTACCAGCCTTTCTCATAGAATAGCTACCAGTAATTTCACACTATAGCTATTAGATTGACTGGTCTATAGTTTCCTGGATCATTCCTACTGTGGTTTTTGAAGGGGCACAATGTCGGCAATCCTTCAGTCCTGGGTACTACCCCAGTGTTTAACAAGAAGCAGTCAATGATGTCTGCTAGCAGTCCTGCAAGCAACTATACCATTTGTCTTAGCATTCTTGGGTGGACCCATTGATTTGTCCACCTTTACCCCTCTCAGACCCTCCAGCACCCATTCTTCAGTGATGTGAGTCTTGATCTCCTCTCACCACCATAACAGGCTCACAAAGCTAAGTTAAGCAAAGCTCATTGATTTTGATGTAGAAATACTATTTGTTATTTCCAAGAGACAGAGAAGGTCTGAGTCAATAAAACCTTGTCAAACTGAAGCATGGTTGATCATTTAACATGTACAGTAGCTACATCGATTTTCAGACAACAATAGGCTAATAACCACCTGATTTGTCAGTTGCTGTCTCAGTGAATGACAACCCTCAGTTCCATCAGAGGAGAATGGCACTGAAACTGCAAGTCATTTTCCCAGTAGAAGCTGATTTTTAAATACTGGTAAAAATTCTGTTATTGTTCTAGCTATGCAGACTATTAGTTATCCCAGTAGATATTTCTTTTTTTTTTCAGCACAGCTGTTTATCTCCTCAGCTTCTCCGACTGGCCCCTATCTGGATCGGTCTCCCTGGCCCCATCACCCAACTTCTCTGAGACTTACTTCTGTAGTGGGTCCTGCCACAGAACCATGGTCAAGTGGCCGGTCATTGGTGTGGGGCCTGTGAAAGACTGCCTGTCATCGCACTGCAGTCGAAGGTTTTGTTCTCTGATTTTCTCCCCAATAGGGCCCACATGCAAGCAGTGATTCATTGTATGTGCTCCACCTCCATGGAGACGTCCTTTGTGTCCAAACATGGGGTCCCTTCTCCATCCATCCCATGGTGCTACCACCTAGATACCTCTAGATGGCAGAGAAGCCCCAAGATGGGTAGTTCCCCTCCCCATGTAAGTAGAGCTGCCCTGTGGATGCTCAGTCTTTCCTCCGCCATCCCTGAGCAACCCAGATGCATTCCAGAACCTTGGTTACCATCATGGCAGGAGGTATAAGTGCCCAACGCCTCAGCCCTCCATGCCACCAGCTGGCTGGATACCCAGTATTTACTTCTGATATACACACTAGTGGTAAGGACCATTTTAGAATTCTATGATGTACCATATATACTCGCGTGATAAGTATTTTTAGACCTTTTTACGGTTTCAAATCATGGTACCGACTTATACGCAAGACACTGACAATGTAACAAAAATTTCCAGCTCCTGACTTGTGACAATGCAGAAACTGCACCTTATCATGAGTGCCTGAGTCACCTGATAATGATATAATGCAGGCTTAACACTTATTTGATACCCAAGCTCACACCTCCACAGCTGTTACTCTAGCTGTTAACATGCCTGTTTCACATCAATGGATGTGCTGTAATTAATGATTTGCACCTAGTTGACCCATTGTCAGAAGATGTCCATCTCTTGGCAACTGCATTATCCTCAATAACTTCATTGCTCCTTTCTGGTTTAATCTGGCTACAAGGCTCACCTTTGTAAATTCAGTGCTCCTCCTATTTTACACAACTCACCTTGTCTTCACAGAAAAGAAACGACTGCATACAGCACGGACTTTAAATGTAAAGTAAATAAGTATGCAGAGTCCCATACTAATGTAGCCGCCAAGAGAGAGTTTGGAATAAATAAAAATTAATTTGGGATGGGCAGCCAAAATATCAGAGCTGCAGGCAGTCAATAAGGGGTAAAGAGAATTAAGTTAAACCCATTCCGTGTCATCCATTGAGGAAAAGCTGAGCACCTAGGTCCTCGATCTTTGTTGTCAAGGCTACATAGTGAACCACACCACTATACAGCTGCATGATATATTAAAATATAATAAAGACATCAATAAATAAATAGTCTGAGATTCAAGTACTGGTAAACTTATTTATTTAGAATTCATAAGATTTGATAGATTACTTTTTTCAGATGTTGTGTTGTGGGTAAGCCACGCCTCAAGTCAGGTTCCGACTTATATGTGGGTGTATCACAAAATACTGTTTGAAAAGCTAACCCACCCTGACTTAAATGCTAGTATATACAGTAGTTAAGTTCTTGCTAAGCTCTTACATTGTTGTCACAATACTTCTGTATTCTAATGCAGTGCATCCCACGTAAATGCATACCCTCAGGGCGGAAGAAAATTATGTGTTTAAGTGGGCTATGTATTTATGTGGTCCTCTGTACTTTACATTGTGCCATATTTTTCTGACCACGTATCAGAGGACACCTAAGTTGTTTTGTTGTTGCAGGGTGATATGGGTGTGCTGGGGTAAGCTGGAATGTCAATCTTGTCATTTAAAACTTATTTTATTGTTTATCTGCCTCCATGGAAATTTTGTTTGGGTTGGCGGGTGTCATTTGCACTTTATACTGTGGTGATTTGTGCCTGTTACTTGGGGCTTGGAGCTTGGGGCTTGGTGCTTGTACACACTATTAAAAACACTTTTATTCAAGACAATGCAAAACAGTTAAAAATCAGTTCTGTTTTGCAGAAAAGATATTTGTGAGTTTACTCTGCTGAATTTTTCATGTGCAGTTACTGTACAGAAATCCTCAAAGTGATAGAAAGTGGCAAAGTTCTCATCGGAAACAGCATTATGTTCTAGGTACTCCACAGTTTTCTAAGGCATTCCTGCACCTCAGTGTTGGTGGGGACATCAATTTCAGGTTCTTCATCCTCATCATCATCCTTCTCCTCCTCTATCTGCAGCACCTGTTTGACAATTTCAGAGTTGGCGATTTCACCAAAGCAGGGAACAAAACTGTTGATCTGAACTAAGGCATCAAATTCCTCTGCAGTCATATTGTTGGGCATCTGTTCTTTGCATGTCAGTTTCAGCCTGGGATGATGGTGAACCTTTATGGAAGCCTGCCTTTCTATAGCAGTTCTGTATGGTCTCACACTTGATCTCCCCATGCCTGACATAGTATGGGAATAGCGTCAAATACGGTCAATTGTTTGGCTAGTGCATTAACTGATATGGTAGCCCCACTGTCAAAAGAGATCAGGATTCAATCAATTAGTCAACACCTGTACAGGCTTTTAAAGTTCTTAGTTACGCCCATGTCCAGGGGCCGAATCAAGGACTTTGTGTTTGAAGCAAGAAAACAACATTTATGTTTTGGAGCTGTAAGGAGGAGTGGGCTCTACAGTTGTCCAGAAGGAGGACAATTTTTGGCATTTGCACCCCATCTCTGATGAAAGTCTTTAGCCCACTTAGTAAACAAAGGAGCAGTCATCCATACATTCTGATTCACATAGTAGGTGATTGGCAAGCATTGGAGATAGAGGTCCTTGAAACATCTGGCTTTAAACTCTTGCCAGTGACCAACAATTTATGCATATCACTGCCGACCATGTTTGCACATGTCAGAACTGTGATACGCCTTTGCCTTTTACTGCCCGAAATGGAATCATTTTAAAACGTAAGCATGCCATCTACCTGTGTGAAGTACTGCAAGTTATAAAAAAGTATGCATTTAAGAGGATTTTTAACATGGAAAGTATAGAAAAAAATTGGGACGTTTACTTTTTATTCAACTAAGTGGGCTATGCATTTAAGCGGTGTGCATTTAAGTGGTCTCAACTGTATAAAACACTGTGCTAGAGGGACATAAATTACATTGTACAGTTTTAAAATAGCATGTCACAACAGCATAAATCAGAAACATCCACTGAGGTTCTTAAAAGGTCTGTATAGATGGCATGATAACAACATTGGAACCCTTACTTTACATTAGATTCTACTGGGGAAAAATTATCTACAGGTTCAACACAGTTCTGTTTTAACATTTATAAAATGGTCTAATAGTTTCTTAAACCCACATCTTACTGCCACTACCTCATCAAGATGAACATTCCATGCTGGCACAACCCTCCAAGAAAACAAATGCCTTCCTTTTCTGTTTTAAATCCTTCCTCTTAGTTGGTAATCATTTTATGTGCATGTCAACTTGTATCTCATGCAAGCTTTCATTGGATTCCGATGTGCCTAACTTTGTTTTATCTTCATATAAAATTCCTGAAGAACACTTTCAGTCAATCCACCAATTGTACATTCTATTTTCAGTGTGCATTTAATATTACCTTTTGTTTTGTTTCAGCCCACATGCTGACACAGCACCTTTTGATTTTCTTCTTACCTCTGTAACAGATTCATTATGATAAAAAACATGCAACTGGAAGTACAAAATTAATGTTATTCTGCTTGTTTTGTGCCACATGCCACCTGTAACCTCTGTTTCATTGGAACATGATTGAAAACAGGGTTCTAATCCACTTCTCATATTTCTCAATAAAATAAACAAAATATATTAAAAATATATTTTTCAAAAACAGAAGAAAAAAAAAACACTTCATATTTCACTTTGAACACTGTGTCCAGTTTTGGAGACTGCACCTCAGAAAGAATATATACAGGGTGGAGACAGTCCAGAGGAGGGCAACTAAAATGGTGCAGGGGTTGCATGAGAAGCCCTATGAGGAGAGAATGAGGGATCTCAACATGCACAGTGGAAGACAGGAGGGCAGGAGGGACATGATACAGACAGAAGTACTTCACAGGGTGAACAGGGTGCAGGAGGGAGGCTCTTTCAAATGAGAAAGAGCACCAGTACCAGAAGGCATGCAATGAAGTTGAGGGGTTTAAGAGGATGTGAGGAAGTACTATGTCACTGAAAGGGTGTTAGGCACCTGGAACAGGCTACCAGCAAAGTGCTGGAGGCAAAAACAGTGGGGACATCAAGCATGTATTGGACAGACATAAGGGTATATTAGTAACTAGGCAGGGAGGAAGGAGGTATCCAAAGACCAGTTAGGGGCTGTGGAGACAGACTGGGCAAGGAACATTTGAGCAGACTGGGTGGGCCAAGTGATCGTTTGCTGCTAGAAAATTCTATGTTTCTTATAGACAACATTTCTCATCCTTCTCCTCTCTAATCTGTGAGGTTTATTGCCTTAATCATTACATTATATTCTTTGTCTCCCAAGCCCTTAATCATCCTGGTTGTTTTCTCAGCACTCCTCCAGTCTCCCACATCACCCCTACAATGTAGAGACCAAAAATATGCAAAATAATCTATATGGGGACTCACCTAATATCATTTGCTTCTTGATATATCTTTGTTTTGGTCTTTTTTTTTTTCATTAAAGGCAAAATGCAGCTATAAGATGGAAGTCTTGATATCAGCTTCTGTGTGGCAAAGTCAGGTCCTGTTCAGATAAGAAATGAGTTTCCAAAATCATCTTCCTTATATTGTTAGCTCTCTGTTGTTATAGATACATACATGTCCTAAGGTCCTGTCAGCAGTCTGAAAATGGGAATGGGGTTAATGAAGCTGTACAGAGAGATCTGACCAGAGCACAATGTTAGTGTACCTTATTTTTCTTTTAAAGTGCTGTTAGAGCTCAAATGTTTACAGAGTAAATAAAATCTTCAAATGCAATATTGGTATAGGCTTTTAGGATGGTCAGTCTCATTCCTAACTACTAGGATTAGTAAAACTTGTAGAATCCGGGTGGTATGCAAACATATGAATATACAAAGGAGCCAACAGAATAAAGCCATTTGGTTTAGCTAGTCTGCCTGTATTCATGGTCCACAGCTTGAGCTACTGACCCTAACCCCTTCCCCACTCATGCCATCCTCTCCATCCATCCCACCCATGACCGTTACCTTCCCTTATGTATACATATTGAAACTATGTATACACTAGTGGTTTTCTTGTAGGTTAAACAAGAAATAAAGGCATTAATGTAGTGCTGAATATAGAAGTTACAATGAGCATCTAGGAAATGCTTCTGGAAGCCAGAATGTGATATTGCCAGGTTTGGTAGATAGGATGGAAGATCAGGGGCTGGATTTACAAACAGAGTGCAAAGTGACGCAAAGTTTGCACTACTTCCCTGCTGCACTGGTGGGCAACTGTGCTATTCACAGTTGGATAACCCGATGGGCTATCCGACTGTGAATAGGGGCGGCGAGGGGCAGCACTAACTCAGACAAAGCAGTAGAACAGGTGGTAGCACTGCCCCACAGTCAGCAAGAAAATGTCCCTGCAGCCAATAGTGCTCAGCGCTAAAATGCTATTCACTAAGGTAGTCATGCAAATAAGCCCATTGGGCATGAAAGGAGCTAGAGGCCATTAGCATGCCCATTATGGGCTCATTTGCTGCTGTTAGTATGCAATCACCCCTCCCAGCAGCTCATGACTAAACGCAGCTGCATTCCCCTTACTCCAGTGTTACCCACCCCCACCTGATCACAGCCCCAACAGCAGAAAACAGTTCTGTCCATTCTGTAGTGTCCCACCCCAGTTCCTGCTCACCCATAACCCACCCGATAAAAAAAATAATTTTCCATAGTATAGTGGTCCTCCTCCCTCCCCATTCCCCAATCACAGACATAATATAAACAAACTTCCCTTCTGTATGTATAGTGTCCTGCCCCTCAGGTCCCCAATCGTGGACATAATATAACTTAAAACCCTTTCTTTATGTATAGTGTCCTCCCCTCATCCTGATCCCTGTTATAATAGAAAAAAAAAGTTTCCATAGTGTGTGGTCTCAACCCCTCCCCAGTTCCGATCACTGACACATAATAAAATAAAATCCTTTTCCGTAATATAGTGTCCCACCCCCTCCCGGTCCTTATCTCCCATCTGTACTGTAGGTATATTTTTCCATAGTGTAGTGGTCTCCCAATCCCACACCACTCTGGTAACGGCATCCCACCACTTCCCACTTCCCCACCACAGCAGGTCCCACCGGTCTGCAAGCAACAAGCCCTCCTCCCACCTCCACAGCTGCCTGCCAACTGAACTGTCAATGACAATTCAGTCAGTGGGCAGTCGCAGTGAGGAGGAAGGCTGTGCTGCTCACCAACCAGAGGGACTCTGCTGTGGTGGGGGGAGTGGGGTGAGATGCCATTACCGGAGGGATGGGGTGTTGGGGGACCACTACACTATGGAAAGATAAAACATACAGTATGGGTGTGAGATCGGGACCTGGGAGGGAGTGTGATACTATACTACAGAAAAGGGATTTTATTTTATTATGTGTCAGTGATCGGAGACCAGGGAAGGGGAGGACCACTACACTATGGGAAACAGGATTTTTTTATTATCATGGGGATCGGGGACAGGGAGGGATGGGACACTATACTATGGAAAAGGGGATTTTGTTGTTTTATTCTGACAGCGATCAGACTGGGGAGTGCAGCATCTCTGCAATATGCTAGGGTTTGTGGGGAGTACCACCAGGTTTTTCCGGTGGTAATTTTCCAGGTAATGGCCTTTGCGAACAGCCATTGCATGGAGCAAATGTTTGTGAATGGGATTGTGAAGATATGTAGGTCTCCTCCCACTCATTTTGCATTGTGGCCTCCCTCACTGCTTTGCCCAGTGCAAGCCCAGTTGCTGGGCAACTGGGCTTTGTGAATAGCAACTATTCACAAAGCCCAGTTTGCCCCAGGCAAACTGGGTTTGCACCCAGGCAAAGCTTTGTGACTCCTGTCCCAGATCCCCAAAACTGCTATCCTAAACTTTCTTGTGAATGAGCTAACATCTGGGTGGTAGAGTTGGGAAAATGCCATTGGAATTCTGGCAAAGTTGCAATACTGCTTCCATGAAATTTCATGAAATGTCCGTGAAGATTTTGTGAAGTGTTGCCAAATTTACATTTCAGTTGTTTCCATCTAATTTTTAAAGTACTTATCCAAATGTCACTATTGTATTATAACTACAACATGGATATGTGTGTCATTTCAGATCTCTAGCTTTAAAGGAAGCTAAGTTAGCAACAAACCTTTCATAATTTTTAATGGAATTTCACAATTGCTTAAACTGAAACGTTATTTATTTACTGGATTTTGGTAACTGGGTAGGGTCACTGAGCTAAACTGTGCCTTTGCAGGAGCAACCTGGAATTGATTACAAACCTTATAACAAGCAAACATTATACAGTGAAAACACAGGATTTACAATAAACAAGAACATACGCATAGGTCAGGTATTAGTTACAAGCAGAATATACAGATTGTCATATTGGCTAGCTAGACAATGACAGAACCAGTAGGAGAAAAACAGTTTCTAAAGTTGAATTTCAGGAGTTTCTGGAAGATTATGGACATTTTGATGATGTTAAGCCCTGTAACTACAGTATAAAATAGAAATACAATGTACCGAAGTTTGAAGTCTATATACAGTACACTAAACAGAAGCTGTTTGAGTGGCAGGTTTCTAATCTCCTGTCTAAAGGATGATGAAGTTATAAGTAGCCACAATGTACAAAATAATGGCAGTACTTAAGTTGAATTTCAGGAGTTTGGTAAAATTATGGAATTTTTTCCGTATAGCTTTTGCCCCATTGTTGCTACCTTGCGCTTTTTGTCAGGCTCAGGCTCGACGACCCTCAGTCTGTCAGCCACTCCCCCACTGTCAGAATGAGACCTGGGAGTGCTGAGAGCCATCATGCTCGGCAATGGGGGATACAGGTTTTTCCCTGGTTTCTTCACTAGCTCCCGGAGCTACGGCAAGATGCAGTCGCGCATGTGCACCAGAAACAGTGGTCCCAATTCACCTGCCCGGCCTAGCACTAGCTCCCTTGATCTCGACATTACCACTGGATCTCCATCTGGTGGCAGTCTAGAGCTGGGAAACTCACCTCCCCAACCCAAGAGAGGACAGCTTGCCTGGCGGTCACTCACTCCTGCACTCAGCCCTCCCTGCCAACCCTCAGTGGCCCAAGCTCATTTCTAAACTCAGGTCACTGGCATGGAGAGGTAAGAGGCTTAAGTGCCTCATCCTTCTGCACCACCAGGCCGGCATCAAATTATGGAAGTTTTAATGATTTACAGGAAGCTATATCCATACATTTTCCAGCCATACATCTGACTAGTCATGGAGTAGAAAAGGCTGGGTAGAGTGGTAATAATGGGGCATTCATAAGGGTTTCCATATTAAAGCAGAAGGATATTTGGAGGGTGCATTGCAAGACCATGGTGCTAGTGCAGGTAAGGCAATTCATCTGCCTGCAGTAGATGTCAAATGAGTGAGATGCATTATCAAGCATTGCAGATAGATGAAGGAGGTGACTGTTGTCTGTACTGGGATATGGAAAACAGGTTCTTTGTTTTCTATATAGGTTTTCTGCCGGAGCTGAAAGGCGGCTATAGCTTGTCCATCAGGAGGCTCATCTCTCCAGTCCCGACCTCCTGCACCAACCCTCCCGGAAGTCCCCACTGGTTATCCCCCCATGACAGGGCCAGGGTGAGGAGTGCTGGCTTTCTCCCCTCCCAGATAGCCAACATCCAAATACCAGGCACAGTACAGGTGCAATCAGGGACATCATGGAGCCTGCCAGCTCCATTTTCAAGTTTACACCCCTATCCCCTCCCCATCCAATGCTGAACATTAGTGACATGCCATTTGACCCATATCCCCTCCAGCCATTGCTAGATGGTGATCAGCAGGTGGGACGATAATCCTCCCTCCCCAGAGAGAGAGGCAGTCCACAGGACACTCAATCCTCTCTCACCCCTGCTGACCCTCAGTGACCCTGGCTCATTCCCTGAACCCATGTCACTGGCATAGTGCAGGTGTGGAGTCTACCACCTCAACCCGCAGTGCCACCTGGCTGGCCAGAAAACAAGTTCTGAGAACATGCAAAGGCAATTTATTGGATTAGGGATGTTTCTAAGGTAATGCTATCCAGAGAGATCTGCTCCAAGGCCCATTTGGCCCAGTAGCCTATGAGGAATGAGAGTGGTCTATTAAGTAAGCTAACTCTTGCTAAGATCTCCTGAAAGAGGAAGGCCATTTTTTTTTTTGCCAGTTAGAAGACATTCTGTGGCACAGAATGCCTGCATACTCAGTATTGACTGCAGTTGTGTCAAGATGGAGTTTTGTCATGTTAATGGATGGGGCAGTCATGGTGATTTAAACTTAAGGATAGTGGAGGCAGTTAGGTGCAGGGGGTCACCAGTATCAGGAATGAACACATGGGTTCATCAAAGGAAGGACAGCAGAGATGGTAGCACAAGAATAGTTGACCTCCAGCTGTATCAAGGAAGCATAAAGGGAATTTATTTTCTCACTTGAATACCAGTCATATGGACTCACACTTAACAAATGTACAAGCATGAGTCACCCTCCCCGTACTGGAAGTTCAAGATGGCACTGTGTGTGTGTGTGTGAGTAGTGACAGCTGACCGCTACCTCACCCTCTGAAAGCTTTGCTAAAACTCTTATTTTGCCCACATGAATGTCTATGCTACTATTTGATATTGCACAGTGCTGAAATTACCTTAACAGTCCCTCTGTCACATGTATTTCCTCATGTTAGCATTTGAGCAAACTCAAGGCTGACTCCAGTACACTAAAGGGCATTTCTGAAGGACCCAGTGCAGTGCTAAGAAAACTATGAGATGAGTGCTCATTCTTCAATGCACATACCTTTTGCAAGTTGAACGAGAATCGGAAATGGGCAGACCACTGAAATCCCACCATAGTCATTGCTGCTGTGAGTCACTTGAGCCATCTGCCTTTGCTTCCCACCCTAAGACTGGTTTGTTTCTTCTTAGCAGTCCATATTGCTTCTTTTCTGGGTCCTGGCAGTTCCTGGCAGCTGTTGAGGAGGGATGATAAGTGGTCCAATGTCTCACTGTTCCAGCTGACTGCAGCAAGTGTATTGAGATCAGAAAGGTCAAATGTGACTGAGATGGTGATTAGGGGATCCTGGGGTCTGCAGTGAGGTTCTTACAGAGAATCCCAACTCCACAGGGGCGCAGCTATAAGTAGTCACTAAAAACGCCATTTCCACTAAGTGTACACCAGCCTGAAAATATCCGCCAAGTCTGGGTGGCAAAGAAAAAAATCATGGAGTTCTTCCTAAACTGACTACTAGACACTACAACCATAGAGAACTAAATATAAAAGAAGTTGCACCTGATGCTGATAAGTTCAGCAGTAAAGATCTTTAAACCATATGTTTGCTCACTTTGAAGAATGTCAGTTAATAAGTATGCAAACTACAAATGTGCGCTAAAATAGATGAAGAACATATAACTGAAAAGGTTTCTGCTCTAGTTACAAATATGAACTTCAGCAATAATAATTCACACTCTACTTCTCAAATAGTCCCTGCAGAACCCAGTGTACTAGAACTAGGAATGCAGGGGCAGGAAAAATGCAAAACTCAGAACAGAGGCCATATGAACAGGCTGAGAATGAAGATGCAAGATTTTTAAATCCATTTAATGTTTAGCTAAATGCTAATCAGCCTATTCTGATTGGGGGGGCATGTGAATGCAAAATGAAGTAATACCAAAGTAATAGGAAAGGAGCATGGAGTTAACAAAGCTCTCAACTTAAGGACACATGAGAATTTTGCTTTCCACTTCAATTCAGAAAAAGTCTGCAAATGAACTTCTTGAGACAAAAGGAGTGATAGTAACAACTGATGAAAATGTTGGGCGAATGTCCATTTCATTGAAATGTTTTCACACTCCTGATTATCCATATCAAAATCTGTTGTTGATCCCAGGGTAATAAATACAAAGCAGTGTGAAAATTCTACACTAGACAATGGCAAACCCAATAATGGGGATGAAATCAGCATGCACTAGGATGGGAGACTAATTCAGTGGAAATAACTCCGTTGCAGAGATGTCCCTACCAAAATTAGCCCCACCTCAAATGAAAATAAAGTGCTAGAAGTACTACCAGCCCCAAAACTACTAAGAACATTGGAAACTAGAGTTCTGTCTGGAAATAATCCAATACAGTTACAAGATCCAGAGTTAAATAGCCTGCTATCTGAAATGTGACAGGGTTTCATGGGAATTAATATTCACATTGAAATAGTCGCTAATGAAGTAATAAGTACCAGGAAGAAATAAAATCCATTCATCAGAGGATGAACAAATTCAAAACAAGTATCTGAAATTGAGGACTACTTTCCTCAAATGGAAGCAAAAACAAACTACAATATAAAGAGCTGAAAAGAACTTAAGAGAAAAAATTGAGGCTGTGGAGTTGAGAGCAATAAGAAATCTCAAATTCTTAACATTCCCAAAGGGCAGAAGGAAACAATCTGATTGCATTTTGGAAAGTTGGCTTCAAATTCTTTAAATAAAGATCCCAAACAAAACAATATTTAACTAGAAAGGGTTCACAGAACACCTGCAAGACTGGTCACAGCTAAACAACAATACCTAAGAGTAATTTGTGATAATTTTTTGAGATTGTAAGACAGGAAGAGGAACTGAATTGTGCTAAAAACCTGTGTTACACTTGAATGGAAAACAGATTCTAGACTTCCCAAATTTAAGTACAAATATATACAAAAAGAAAAGCCTTCAGTCCTTTAAAGACTGTGTTGTTGGAAAATGCAATCAAGTTCTAGCACCTAGTGCCAAGGATATTGGTCTTTTTGAGGGAAACGGGCAACTTTTGACAACATGCTGAAAGCAAAAGAATTTATCCACATAATAAGAGTTCTGAAAATTCCAGAGCAGAGTCACTCACATACTTCTAAGTTGATGGCTCAGGATCGTGGCCAGCAAGAGACTGTGCGGGTCATTGTTGCTGTAGCACTAGCAGAACACAATAATTTACAGAACCTGTTTTCAGAAACCAGATTTACTCAGCTACCTTTAAGGAAAATGAACAATACAGGACTGTCCCAAATCAAAGCCAATACCTACCTCAAAGGATTTTGATTGAACTGAAATCTCAATTTCCAGTACTAAGTTTGTAAAATAATGTTAATTCAGTTTGAATAACCATGGCTAAGGAATAATTAGAGCATGTACTACAGTATGTTGCATTGGTTTGAGTTAACTACAAGGTGGCACAATTATGTACATTACAAAAATAAGGAAGATGGGGGTTAGCTATCTCCTACCCACAGTACAGTGTACTGTCTTGTAAGAATATATTTTCTTGTCTAAGCCCACACTATTTAATAGGCTTAGCAGTAGGGTGGTGGGGTAGTGGGAGGTTTGGATATTTAAGCAATAATGCATGACAGGGTATGTGTCGTGCTGGGACAATGTCATGCCTTGGGTGGTTGGGCATGAGGCCAAAGGTCAAGAGTGTCCAGCACCCAAGAAGTGATGTTATCACAGCACAACACATAAACTGGAGTGCATTATTGCTATTATACAATGGCTCATTTGTTAATAAAAAGAAAAGATAAAAACAATTTTATTCATTTTATGTTTGCTTGCATGCATGTGCAAGAAACATACTGCCATCATCCGTGTTTTCATAGGTGTGGTACCCTGTCTTCCAATGTAGTCAGTGTGTTTGCAGTTACGGCCACAGTTCTCCAATAGATACTACAGCTGTCTATGACAGCAGTTGAAAATACTGTGCCGTACAGTTGAAATGGAAAGCAACGCTTCAGTGAGCAGCGAGAAGATACTGCATGCACATGTGCTCCACCTACACACACACACACACACATATATTGCATAGTGCATACTAATCGCTCCCCCACACACACACTGTATGGCCGACAGGGTGCCCAATCCCCGTCGGCTCTGCTGTCCTCCCCAACTGAGTTCCAGGTGCCACGCTGGGGCCCACCCCAGTGTGGCAACAGTCCATAAGGCAGACGGGTTGCCCAATCCTCCGTTGGCTCCACTGCCCCAAATAGCCTTGCAGCTGCTACGCCGAGCCCACCCCAGCGTGGCACAAGTCCCATGTCAACCAATAAAACCTGCAAGAAAAACTTTCCTCGCTGACTGTCCTGACCCCCTTCCTCACCCGCCCCACCCTCTGTGCACCCTACCTCCCCGCACCCGCACCTCACCCCATACTTACTCCGAGTCCGCACAACGATTTTCAGTGGACTGGAACAAGTCTGCATTCTTCAAAGCCGACCACGAACTGAGGAAATGCCGGTAAGCTGTATAATGTAATAAATAGGGGGTTTTCAACTTTGATGCATATCTCAGGCATTTATTGGAATTTTTCACCAAATTTTCAACACAGCGTTTTGGGACCCTACCTCCCGAATTCTGTCACTGTCATTTTTGTTAATCGGCCCGAAAGGTGATTTCCACAGTCACTGTGTGGAACCACCTTTTGGGACCGATTTATGAAATGACAGTGTCCTCAGATATTAGGTAGACCCCAAAAACCTCATGTTGAAATTTGATGAAAAATCCCAAAACGACTGTTTCACGAGCATCGTTGTGCTGTTCCTATGCACGCTCAATCCTTCAAATTTTCAATATTTTCACTCCAGATTTTCAACAGTGTCATTTTACCACACCTCCTTATGAGCAGTACAGCTGTCATTTTCATCTTGCCCAAAATGTGTTTACGCATGTAGCGCACAATGGCGCAGTCAGTGTCGTGAAATCAATATTCGGGACAGATTAAGAAAATCACAGTGACACTGTTCATGAGCAGAGGTTAAAATGGCTATGTTAAAAATTTGGTGAAAAAATTCCCAAAAATGACTGTTTTGCAAGCGTGCATTGCGCTGTTCTACACATTTCGTAAGTTCACGAATTTTCACTATGTTCCTCCCAGATTTTTCAATATTGCCATTTTACCACACTTCCTTATGAGCAGTATAGCTGTCATTTTCATCTCACCCAAAACATGTTTCCGCACATGGCGCACAATGCCGCAGATCAGTGTCGAAGTCAATGTTTGGGACAGATTAAGAAAATCACAGTGACACTGTTCATGAGCAGAAGGTGTTACAATGGCTATGTTAAAATTTGGTGAAAAAGTCCATAAAATGACTGTGTTACAAGCGACCATTGCACAGTTTCCACGCACCCTCTTAAGTTCATGGATTTCTAATATTTTCAGTCCTGATTTTCACCACTGGCATTTTCCACCGCCCTTATGAACAGTACAGCTGTCATTTTTTCACACCATGGCTGAAATGTGTTTCGCGCTTCAAGCGCGAAAATAATGAGTCGCTGTGGAAATCACTGTTTGGAACAGATTAAGAAAATCACAATGATACTGTTAAGTGAGCGGAGGTTCCAAAATGCCTGTGTTGACAATCTACTGTAAAAAATCCACAAACTAATTGCATTCTGGATGTAGTTGCGCAGTTTCTACGCATGCTCATGACTTCACCAGTTTTTAATAGTTTCACTGCAGATTTTCAACATTGCCATTTTTGACCTCCCCATGAACAGTACAGCTGTCATTTTCACATCCTGTTCGAAATCTGTTTTGCACCTGTGGTGCAAATAAGGCGTAGTCGCTGTGCAAAATCAGCTTCGGCTAACAAACTGATATTGCCACTGTTCATAAGGTTGGGGTCACAAAAACCATGTTGAAAATTTGGAGTGAAAATGCCAATGAATACCTGAGGCATTAGGGTTTCCACCATAATGCCCCACCCTGTAGAGATTGACAGGCATCAGGGTGTGACTTAGGATTCTCGCCTGTAATGCTCATACCATTCCACACCCAGCAGCCAGTGAGAGGCATCGGGTGTGCCTTGGACTCCTCAGCCCCAAAGTTCACCCCATTCTCCTATACAGCACCCATCTCACTGTATTTCCTGATGGAATGGGGTGAGCATAAGGCCAAAGACCCCAAGGCACACCGTGACACTTGTCGAGTCTGTAGGGTAGGGTGTGGTGAAATGGCATGGCGTTATGCCTGATGACCCAAAGGCACACCCCAATGCCTGTCAGTATCTGCAGGGTGGTGGCGGGGTTGGCTTCAGTTCAATACTTCACTGCTATTCCTATTATGCAGCTCTCTTAACTCCTACACTACCAATGCCAATGCCAGCAAGCAAACAATCGGCATTGACAAATGCTGTTTTATTTTATTTTTACATGTTATGAAGAAAAAGGCCAGAATATTTTCCACCAGTAAGTGGAGCTGCTTCCTCAATGATGCTGCCTGCTGAGGTCCTCTGCTTTCTGGTCCCTCATGTGGTTACATTTGCTTCCCTGCACCCCACCCCCCGTCTGCTTGCAGTTCTCTCAGTACACATGTCACTGTATCTAATTGTTGTATGATTGTATGACTATGACTGAGGTGACAGATTTTGAGGGAGCCTTCCACCCCATCCCGTTGTTGCCAGTCCCCACCCCATTTCTGTCAGCCGGCTGCTGGTGCTGCTATTTGAGCTCTCAGCCAGAACTCAGAAGGAGGTAGGAAGTGGTACAAAGTGTTTATTTTGTTTTGTTTAAAAGAAAAGAAAGTGAGCTGCAGGAGTTAGCACACACTGCCATGCTGTGAGCCGCATCTCAGAAGCAGTTCATAACAACAAGTTGAGGAGGGAAAAAGTTTCATTTGGGGGAACTTGTAATTTGCAGCTTACTGGTATAACAAGGCGCTTTGTAGCTTGCAGGGGAGCACTCATTAACACCTTCAAGTTGGGGAAGAAGCACATCAGTGAGAAGCCATAGTTGTGTGCTGTCGATTGGTAGAAAGCTGATTTCAGTTACAGCTTCCTTTTATTTAAAGTTTATTTTAAATTTTGTAGTTGCAATTTGTGTTGGGGCAGACAGTAAACTGATGGGTGCTATGCATGGCAAAAATACTGAAGGTAGAACTCAAAAGTTAAAGTCTGTGGAACAGCATGTGGACAGATCGGAGTGGGACTGAGTTGTGTATAGTGATTTCTAACAGCGTTTTTCACATGAGAGGGTCATGTGTGTGCCTGAACATCATGCAGTGATGTTATGTTTAGATACCATCACTGTTCCAGGCACCCACTGACCACTCAGAGGGCAAGAAATTTTCTTGCCATTGTATAATCAAAATGGAAAATATTGCAATGCTTTTCATACATGATCATATACTTATTAGCCAGTTTACTTGCAGACTTCAATTTGCTAATTCACAGGTTTGAAGAATTTACTTAGTCTATTGCTGGCTATGACAAGGGACCTTAGAATTATGACCTAGTACATAAATGGTTTTAATAAGCCTATGAAAAAGAAGAACATTCTTGGATTTGCTTGTAAAGTGTGGTCTGGTGGTGCAGAGGGCTGAGGCACTTAGCTCCTTATCTCCCCAATGCCAGCAGTTTGAGTTTGAGAACAAGCTCAGGCTGCAAGGTGTAGTCAGGGGAGAAGGATTGAGCATCCCAATGAACATTCTCCTCCTCCTCCTCCAGGGTGAGGGCAGCCAGCTCTGCTGCTTTACTACCACCTGGGTGACCACTGCTGGCAGTGTCGCTAGGCAGCTAGTGGGAGGGGATGTCATTGGGTGCTACAGCTACTGTGGATGTGTAGGGTGCACCCTTGATGTTGGCAGCATCCTAGGAGAACTGGGAAGCAAACAGGAAAAACTCCCTGTTTGGCAGGGTAAGCTACGCGTCCACTGGCCCCACACCTGGCTACTCTGGCAGTCCCCCAACCAGATCCTGTTTGTGACAGCAGGAGAGGAACCTCCATCACCCCACCAGAGGGGAAGCTCTGGAGGCACAAGGAGGGACCAATGAAAGCCCTGGGAGATGCCAGGGTGGTACAGGGCTAGGACAGGAAACAGGCAGAAGGGGCTGCCAGGAAGAAGGAGAAAAAAGATTTGCTCGTAAAATAGTTATAGATATTCTTGTGCTTCAAGAAACACATTTAAGCCAGTTGAAAGGTAATAAATTAGATAAAGAATGGGGCTATCACTTATTACTTAATACAAAATCACATAGCACATCCATTCTTGTTAAAAAGGTAGATACTGTATCTAAAGGTGTTAAAATCATATAGTGACATGCAAGGTAGATTTATTATCATTACAACTAAATATCAAAACAGATATTTACCTTAGATTCAGTTTATGCTCCAAACACTACCTCCTTACCTTTCTTTAGTGATCTTTTCCTAAATTGTGTAGAATAATAATCATATTATTGGGGCGGATTTCAGTTTGATTTTGATCCTATACTAGATATGACAGCTGATAATAGAACGATAAGCAAATCAGCAGAATTCATTATAAGCAGAATGGAAGACCTCTTTTCAGTGATTTATAGCAAATTAATAATCTAGGCACTAAGGAATATTCCCTTTATTCAGTCAGACATAATACACATTCAGATATCAATTTACTTATAGGTTCCAAATCATTATATATAGAGTAAAATATGGGGTGGTGTGTAATGAGACGTTTACACACACCAAGGTGTTAGATGCTACATAAACCCTGAGAGCGAAGCTTCAAGGGGTTTGTGAAACTGTCTAACACTGAGAGTGTGTGTAAACTTTGAGTTTAAACACCACTCCATATTTTATTTTATATAATTGCCAGGTTTTCCTTTTCACCACAGCATTATATAAAATAAAAAGACATTCTCCTCTGCAGCCGTGGTCAGGTCAGGTTTGAACGCATGATCCCTGGTCACCTTTATTTATTTAAAAGGTGTTTTATGCATCTCTTTCAGTCGGCAGCCTAAATTTAGTTTTTATTTCTCAGTACTTGATTTTTGTTTTCCAAGTCACTTACTGTCAAGTCTGAGTGGAAGCTCAGTCTCCGGAAGACAAGGCAGCTAGCTATAGGAAAGAAAGAGCTGCGTGAGCATCAGTGCAGAGCAAAGGAAACTGGGTGCGTGTTTGCTGCTATAAATACTCCTTTATAATGGCAAATTATGCCATGGTTTCCTATGGGAAAAAGAAAAGACCCAGTTATTATACTATAATACTATTGATACCAAATGTCATCCTGTATTAATATCTGACCATACACCTCAGCATCTCTCTCGTGTTCAGGCACACCACCAGGCATAGGACTTGGGAAATTGACACAGTACTGTTAAAGAATCAAAGTTTTAAAGACACTATCATAAAAAGAAACACAATGTTTCTTTCAAAATAAACTAGACAAAGGAGTTTCAGATAACATAACATGGGGACAGTTATAAAGCATTTCTAAGGGGGTAATTATATAATTTGCTGCAAATAAAAAACAATCAGATGAAAAATTGGAAGATCTAGAACATCAAATACTAGAAGTACAAAATCTACATTCTAAATATAAAAAAATACATCTAACCATTAGAAGGTTTAAAGCATGAATATTATACTGTTTTAAATGAAAAGGCTCAATGGTTGATGTTCCTTACTCAATCGATAAACTATTCAAAGGCCAATAAAAGTGGGAAACTGTTGGCCTATCTAACTCAAAAGAAAAAAAAATGAAATATTGCAAGAGGAAATAAAATAGGTGCTTGACAGGAAAGGATTACTTCAGATCCAATGCAAATTAATAAAGAATATGCTATTATAATAACCTATATAAATCACAAGGTATACCAACAGAAGAAAATCATTTCAAAGACATTCCCAAACTTAAAGAATATCAGAAAAATCTACTGGATAAACCTATCTCAGTCCAAGAAATTGATAAGACTATAACATTTAAAATGTGGAAAAGCACTGGAAATTGCTGGTTATTCAATAGATTTAAAAAACATTAAGTAAAATATTGTAACTGGGTCACTGTGGATATTACAGTTACTACCCTACTATTGAGGTTCAAACTAGGTTGAGGGCCTGACTGTTTTTCCCAAAGGGTGTTTGTTCCCAATAAAAGATTACATACTGCTGTACCTCCACCCAGAGATAAAGTTAAGTGGGCCTGAGGACAGAATGGTACAACCCTGGGATGCTCTACCTACCTACCTCCTGTCAGTCACCTCACATATTGAATATCACAACAATTCAGTATTTCAATAAACATGCAGTTATTGACTTCAGCTAATAATATGCTCATGCTACAGTGTGCTCATGAGACAGGTTTCAAAAACAACAGCAAATAATTGATTAAACAGGGTAGTAGGAGAAAGGGATGCAAAGATAATAACTGTTGTTAAATGATTTTGAAAAGGCAAAAACAATAACAGCAGTGCAAGTGGCCGAGCAGGCAATAGGAAGCAACTTTTAAGCCTCGAGCTTCAAGAGAAATTTTTAACATTACATTTACAATATTTGGGACAGCATTTTAAAATCTCAAATCTACCAATCTGGTTTGAGACCACTGTACAGGTATGTGGGACAAGTCAAAAGGAGCTGCAACGACCTCCTCAGACGTTTTCCAGCCAAAGGGTGACAGCACAAGGGCAGCCTGTACAGCAGACCAAAGCAGTGACCGCGGAGTGAAACAGCAGGAGATGAGGTAATGCTGGCCACTATCAACTAGTACTCTGGGCTGTTTGATTAAAACAGTTCAGGCTCTGGACAAAAAATGTGACTCTCTTCATCTGAGGGTATCAACCCTAGAGACCAAAATGGAAGTTTGGAGCAAGCTATGGAAAGGCAAAGACTGCCAGCATCAGAAACACGGATGTAGGCTACGAAGCTAATTAAGGAGAACACTCTCCTGCATCAAAGACTCGAGGCTGTTGAAAATCAATCCTGAGAATATCCGAGTCATCAGCTTGCCAGAAGGGGCTGAAGGAGAGGATAGCCTGGATTTGCTTGGATGCTGCTACCCATGCTTCTGGTGTTGTGGAGTCTGATCCGCCTCTTTCATTAGAAAAGCCTACAGAATAACACTGCAACAGATGGCAGCCATGCCGGAGGTCCCAAGAACTTTCTTAATAATCTGTACTGGTGTGGGAGACAGGGACCAGGTACTTTCCACAGGTAAGAGACACCATGGACTATCCCTTAAAGAGGCGGACATTTCATTATTTGGACTTACAGCACCGACAATGCAGAAGAATGTTTGATGGTGTCAGTCGCTACTTATGGCAGATCAAAGTACATCAACTATTGCTACCAGCGAAGTTGCACCTTGTCTGGAATGGGCGAACATTCCTCTTTAATGAGCCAAAAGATGCTGAGAAGATGGCAAGTATAACTGAACAGGAGGTGGGACAGGACAGTAGAGAAGAGGATGTGTCTGAGGGGACTGAATGCCTTGTTGTAATGCTATGCCTTTGTGAGTAACCTGGGACAATGTTTTAGCAGGGTATATATTAACCTCTGGTGCGGTACAGAACTTATTTTGCTGGCTTTATATTGCAGGGGAGACATTTCTATCTCATTTGTTTCTGAGGAAGGTGATCTCTAATGTCGTTTAACTTTTGGAAGTAAGTTCCACCTTACTATCTCTGACATGCTTCCCCAACTGAACACTTTTTTGTACTACATGGGAGCCCCTGCCACGCACAAACTCTGATATTCATCAGTACCCATTTTTGTGTTGACTTTTTCTTACGTTCTGCCCAGGACTCTTGGGCAGTAAAGCTTGTCATTTACAGTCGAATTTGGTAGTGCTGAATGGTTATTCATAATTCCGCTCCTTTGCTTCTAATCCAAGTTAAAAGTTATATTATGCTGTTCTGCCTCATTCGTTTCTGTTGAATATAACAAGACACGTAGCTTTATATGTTTTAATGTGCCTATTAAATGTACCTATACGGAGGTATTATTTACTCTCTCAGGGAGTTTGGGGAGAAAAAACAGTGAATAAGTACATTTTTCTGCTATACTATTGGGAATTATATGGACCATTGACGTCCATATGTTAATACTGGAGTTTCTTTTATCTAATCCTTAAATCTAATCCCGCAGATTTCCTGGGATGTATGTATATGTTAAATATATAGTTGTATTGATTTCATTGGTGTTTCCCTATGAAGCCTCTATTGGGATAGTGTCCTATGATTATCCTTTGTAAAATAATATTTTATTTGATAATGGGCATGTGTTATCTACCTGTACATCAATGTTTCCAAGATTGTGCTCACAAAACTTTATGAATAAAATTCACACAAGAAAAATAACAACAGTTCCCACCCCCAACAGCAATACAACCATATGTAGCCCCTCTCTGGCGCCATCCTAGAGAAGGCCACTACCCCTGCCTGCTACCTAGGATACAGGTTAAGGGGCCTGGGTTCCCATAAATTATAACAGGAGGGTCCTTTTCCAAGAATACAAATAAAATGGCAGTGCCTCCACCCAGAGTACATATTAGTGGGTCTGATCTACACAGTACAATGCCCTGGGATGTCACACGAACCCACCTCTCCGAACAGATACCCAGACATGGACTTATCAGAGTCAAACATCCCACAATTCAGCATTTTAGTTTCCATTTCATCTAATAACATGCTCACTAAAATCAGGCTCTTGAGTCAGCTCTTTCTGAAACAACAATATCTAAATTTATTTACCTGGGAGGGTTAGGATGGGGTAGATGGAATAGAGGTTATATAAGCATTTTAGACTTTGGATCTGCATTCAGAGATTTAGCATTTTCAACAATCACATTTCCTCTTGGTATTATTCAAACCCACATTTAGTTAAACTCATTTGTTCCCATAGACGCCATATGGCATCAGAACCATCCATTGCTGGATCCAACCTAAAATGGCCACCTGAAGCAAATGAGTTACATGTGGCCTCCACACTATCTATCTAGCTAACTGTTGCAGGTGTTCCCAAATCCCAGACCCACTGGTGCCACTTTAGAATGATGCTCCTAGTTCTATCCCTGGTACCCAGATGTCAGCTGCAGGCCTGAGGTGCAGCTGGTCAGCCAGCATAGTGCGCTTGCTGAAATAAATTAACTTTATATAGTTCTCTTTGATAACTTTAAACCTTTATCTTTGCTCTCTACCTCCAGCCCTAGTGGGCATACTTGAACTATATACAGTCCCCGGATTTTAATCAATCAATCAATCTTTATTTTACCATGTGAAACACCATTGAGATAAACTCACATGCAAGGTGGGCCTAGACATAGAACACTACAGTATCACAAGAAAGGAAATGTAATACATCAGATCAATTACATAAATGTGCACTCTCACAATACATAATAGTGACACTCAGTACAAGAAAAAACAGAACTATTATATGCAGTATCTACAATAAAATTATTAAACATGTACACATTTTACAAGTATCCTGCAGAAGGAGTCAGAGGGAATTAGAGTCAGCTCATATAGGAAAGGTAGTGCAGAGGGACAGGTGACTATGCTCACACTAATAGATGCCACATGCCCTGACAACCATGAATCAATGGAAACAGTTACAGGACTCCTTTGAAAGAACGTGCAAGGAGCAGTTTAAAGGTAGATAGCTTTACAGGAATTATTAACTTCAGGGTTTTTGAAGTTTATTCCACAGTGCAGAGCATGGCTTATAGATGCCAGACCAAAACATGAATTGGCTTTAGGGATACAGAGAAGTGTAAGACGGCTTATCAGAAGTAACTACCAGACTAGCCGGTGGCACAGGGGCTGAGGTGCTGGACGCCACACCTCGTGGCATGCCGCGACCCAGGTTCTGGAATGAGCCCGGGTCACCAGAGGTCGGCACGCGGGGGAGGGTGGAGCTGGATGGAGCTGCTGGTAAGCAGCTCTCCTCTCGAGGATGGGGAGCAGCTTCCCTCGGCTAATGGCTGCCCCTGATGGAGGTCAGGAGGTAGCACAGGCTGTAGGATGCCCCTGCTGGGCCAATGGGGTCAGCGGAAGGGTCATTACCAGGCCAGCGCGCCAACGCCCACGCACATGTGTCATTCTCCCAGGCCCTCGGCAAAAATGGTGGATGAAAATGCGGTGGCAGGATGATAACCGACTCCTTGCAGGCACCACAGCCGGGCTGGGCGTAAGAGTAAGCCCTGGTAATTCCGGGTGCACGGGCTGGGGAGTCAGTTGGATGGGGGGTCAGTCTGGGGCACAGAAAATCTGGACATGATAAAAAAAAAAGAGAGAGAGAGAGAGAATCTACCTGGTGTAAACTTCACAGACAGTCTGCAATATACTGCAGAAGTTTCCTGTGAGTGCTCTAAAGGTCCAGAACAGAGCATTTTTTGCCTTCTGAACTTTAGAGGTGTCCAACTATCAATGCATAAAGTAGCAATGATGGTGGAGTATTGCCCGATAATAAAGGCGTCACATTTAGTCAACATGGCATTTGGGCCATGTATATAATAGTCCACGTAATCTAACAGTGGAATAAGCATGACTTGAACTAGCCTGGTTTTAGCTCCTGAGTGAGAAGGTGCTTAATTCTGTAAAAAGATCTAATATCTGTTTGAGTTTTTAGATAGTTCCTCTATATGATCTATCCAAAACCCTAGATATTTAAATTTTGGCACAAATTCTAAAGATTCACCAAGATGAGTAGTGCTTTGTGGAACAAAACCTAGGGTAGATGGATTTTGCGAGGCAATTTCTGCTGTTACTCACAGTTCTACAGAATCAGTCCTTGGGTGGCTCAGACAACTGAAGTCCTGGGGTTGATGAGCACTCAGAGGCAGGACCGGGCTTGATGCTTGAAAACATGTGGAAGGGAAATGGGGCTGCAGCTCAGATCTTCAGGCTTGATTGAAGGTCTTGCAGCTTGTCACTTTTTGCCTTCTGAGGCCCAGTGCGGGCATAGCCACAGAGCCTACCAGCCATGGGGACCCAGACCTGGGAGTGGCCCCACAGCCCAGCTCCTTCACAGGCCAGAGCACCCTAGCACTCAGGTACAAGACCTGTGGCCCTCTGCAACCAGCAGACCCCACTTGATGGGGTTAGCGAGTTCCCCACCTGGCCCTGGGATTAGGATGGCAACTTTAGATCAGTGTCGCTCTGTTTCTCCACAACCTGCTACGGTGTGTAGCCAGCAGTCTCTGTTACCTTCCCTCTCTTCCAGACTCCTGGGGTGGGCAGTCTGAAAAAATCCAGAGTTACACAACAGTCTTTTTCTTGCAGTATCTCAGGAGCAGACAACAGGTACCTGCCCCAACAGGTACTTGCTAGTCCTTCTGCTTTCACAGTCTCTCAACTTTAACACATCTGCATTCTGACTCTAGCACACACAATTCCAGAACTCTGTCTCAGAAAACATTTCGAAAGTCTATTTTCTCACTGTGCAGGTACATAGAAATTCTCTGGTCTGAAGAGACTTTTCTCTTCAAAATTCTCTCAGCACATCTCTCCTCTCACTTGCCTCACTGATGAGGAGCAGACGAAAAAACATCTTTTCCCAGGCTCAGATGCAACCATTGTCCTTTTCCAGGCTCAAGACACAACCTTTGTCTTTCTCCCAGGCTCAAGACAAAACCTTCTCTTTATCTCACCACTGTGGTGCATCTCTATGCCACAGCAGACTTCATAGGAACCTGCAGCTTTCTCCTTTTCCAGCAAAGGTTGCATAATCTTCTTCTCTTTTTCTCCAGATGGGGAAGGTACTGCCGGCCCTGGGGACAGGGTTCTGGCAGCCCCAGGCAGGCCTCTTCCAGCCTTGCAACCCATTCTCTCACCAGGAGCCAGAGCCCCACTTCCTGTGGAGAGGCTCTCCCAGGCTGACTCCAGAATTAACCCTTCTCCCTCGTTTTGGGTGGCTTTGGCAGCTCCCTATGGGCTGGAGCCACTGTCCTCAAGAAACATTAATATGTATGAGGCTCCCTCAATGCCTCATTGGCTGTTCAAAACAGCACCAGAGCATTCCTGGTATTTTTCCCAAGAGTCTGTTCACAAGCCCCACAGTCCTTCTGTGAAATCCTGACATTGTGGTTGGTTGGATGTAATCACATGGGCTGCAATCATGGCTACTGAAGTAAACATTTACTACAGTCCATACAGTTGCCAACTTCAATGCCCTGGAACAACCGTGCAGTCTGCTTTTATTTAACTATAGCCCCACAATTAGGCAGTAGTCCTGTGCCCTCTTTAGTGACTGCACACTTTAGCAATTTTAATCAGCCCTCTTTCAGTCACTGCGGCTACTATACCTAGCCCCCAGGCAGCCCACACAGTCCCATTGTCTGTTCTTGCTGCAGCCCAACATAAGCAATATTTATGTTTAAACAGAGCCTTAGTTCTCTTTTAGACCCCTTACTCCTTCACACCCTGGAGCCATTTAAACATTTTATTTATTTCCCTGTTGCTAGCACTATTGCCCTTTTCTCTACACTAGACAGACTTCGGGCTCATTAATATTCATAAACCGCCTTATTATCATTCATGAGGTGGCTCCAATTCCCAAGCTCGATTGGCGCCCCAAAATTCATCTCTTTCCTCTCCTGGCATCTCTCGGTCCAGCTAATGGTCCTGGTCCCTATTTTATGTAGCCCTGGAACTGGGACCACCAGAGAGACAGTCAGAACAGCCGCTGAAATGGCTGAATGAAAATGCACATCTGTGCATCGTGAGCTTGCCCGGCACTGGAGTGCCATAAGTGGGCGGTGGCGTCACACTCCGGCCTCCCGGCCTCACTGCTCGAAAACAAATGCGGGAGCCAGCCAAAGATCAGGGGACTACCAGAGGGCTGCCCAGGACCTGGAAAAGAAATGGGGGTGGAACAAACGCCAAGGGGAAAATGGGAGCCCCAAAGGAGGCAGTCAGGCAAGCCCCCAGGACAGGAAGGTTAAACATACAGTCTGCCTCCCAACAGGTAGCAGTTTCCCCATTGTCCTTTCTGGGTACCCAGGGTGTGGAATCAGTACAGGCCTGTTGAAGGTGCAGCTGGGTGGCGGCGTTGGTGCCATGAACATAAACAGTAATTTTGAAAACTATGACAACACTCCCCAGAACACAGGGCAAGCCTCAAAATTACTCACGGTCCTGGAGAAACTAGTCTCTGAGTTCTCGTCAGGCTGTAGGATGACTCTGTCTGCAGCTCTGGGAGCTCGACTTGGATGCAGGTCTCTCTGGCTGAGTTGCAGTTCTGGCGGGAGCAACAATGGTAGTCAATTCAAGGATGCTTGGGACAGGCAGAAGGCAACACTAGGGTGGGAAGGAGGAGGTAGGCTGACGAACAAGTAGGATTTGGAGTTTATACATTAGGTAGGGAAATTGGCAGACTAGGTGGGCCAGGCAGTCCTTATCTGCCATCAAATTCTATGTTTCTGTCTGCCTCTCTGCAGCTCTTTGGTTTCTCTGCAGTTCTGGATGGACCAGTCTAAGGGCCAGGGCCACACACCTCACTCACCCATCAAGGCATCTAACCCTCAGGGTGACACTGCCAGGCCAACCCCCAAGACTGTCTGCTGGCTAGGAAAACCACTTAGGAAAACCACCAAGGGGCTGAAGGGGTCCATGAGTGAGAGGAGTCTGGAGGAGATGGGACGGGTCCAGTGATTTCCTGCAAGCTGCAGGTTATGGTATTGGTATTTGTTTTCACAAAAACAATTCATTTGTGTAACCCCTACAAATGGGGTTCCAGAAAAGTCTTCCTTGAGCTTGCCTAAATGCTCACTGCCAGGTTGGTGTCCAGTCGTTAGCAGTTTAAACATTATTGCCAGACAGTACCTGTATAGCCTCTGGTACTGTCTCTTTAAACTGCCTTCTCACCGGTAATAATTAATCTGGGAGGGAGCTGAGTGTTTCCATGCTCAAGTCCCGCCTGGCTGCCAGATAATCGCTCCATTTCTGCCATCACTATTGCGCAGAGGAGCTCTCTCAAAGGATGTAACTGTTTGCTGAATATCTAGTAGAGTGATAAAGATATTGTAGTTTGTCTAACCTGCCTTCTTTGCAGCATGGACAGTTTCTGTTTGTCACCACCATCTTGGCCTGGACTGCCGAAATGGGCTAATCAGTACCTTTGGGGATTCTAAAATGGAGCCTGTCCCCAGGGGCTTTGTGGGAGCAAAATTCTGTAGGAATAGTAGTTTTGGGCTTTTAGTACCTAAACAGACCTGGAGGGAGCCCTTGAACTGACTGACAGAAGAATCAGCCAACTGAACCTGTTGGATCAAAGGGAAGTTCCCAAGCTGCCTGTAGTGAGAAGTCAGAAGTGAGTTGGAGCTGAAAGAGTGAGCAGCTCCAGCTCGAGGCTGCTGCTCACGAGTAGCATGGGGACTTGGTGGAAGGCTGAGTCTGGCCTGCCTGCCTTCAACTTTCTCGAATGGAGAATAAGAGAAGCTTTAATTTGGACCAAGTCTCTGAGCCATTTCGTTGTGCCCCGATGTATGGGCATGGCGAGCAGAAATCAGATCTGAGTTGGAAATGAATAAGTAACAGCTCGAGACAGTCAGGCAGCAGCCGTCCTCATGTAAGTTTCGTGTGGGAGAACTGTGGAGAGGCTCTGAGTTTTGGCCTGCATGCCTGCCTGCTGTCCCTGAGAGAGAACCTGTGCCTTTGTCGGACTGAATCTGAGTTGGGAGAATGAATTAAGCCACTGAATTGTGATCAGGCTCCTACCTGTAGAAGTCAAAGATTTGCTGAATGCGATCGGCCTGTCAGGATGTCTAGCCACCTCTGAACTCCCGGATTGTGCAGAGACTCTGTAATTGAGACGGAAAGCCAGTTGCCTGGTACAGTGGAATTTCCTTACATGTGAATGTGCTGTGTGCTGATAGTGGGTTGTGATTTGGTTCCCCACTGTGTGTCTGAACTGTGTTTTGCTTGCTGGAAGCTGCATCCAGCTCCACAGACTAAAATCTGTATTCATCTCTGTTTGGCCTGGGTTTGCCACACTGGCCCAGCCAGAATACCTGCTACACAGAAAAAGTCATCGAGGAGAAACCTGCCTGGGGATCAGCCCCTGCTCAACACCTTGAACAGGAATGACGCATTGGTGATTCCGTGGGCCCTGCTTCTCCTGACATTCCACCTCAACAACCCACAGTCTCGATTTCATCCTGCCTGTGTCCTATATTGGGTATCGTGAGTAAACATCAGGGTAGCTCCCTGCAACAACAGCTAAATCTAAAGGATTGTCATCTGATTGCTCTTTTGTCTTTTCTGTCACAAATTGAGCCCTCTGGCTCCGGATTACAAATAGTGTGTTGTGTATGTTGTTCTTCCATCACAGGGCCCCAACCAGCTGTGATGCCAGCCTACCAGACAACGTTCCTGACTAGCCCACCATCTTCCTACCTGGGTACCCAGAGTGTGTGACTGTGTAGGGACTCTGAAGTGCATGCATAACTGTCTGATTGATATAGCCTTTAAGCAAATCAACCTGATTACGCCCTCCCTTGTTCAAGTTCCTGAATTAATCAGATCTAACTCTTTTTGCATTTAACCTGACTGTGGTTCCAGTTTGTGCTAAAAGTACTTTACTGTTGCTATTTGCTGTGCATAACCTTGTTTTACAGGGTCCCCAGAGTCGAGCTAGAGGAACCAGCCCTGGTGGTAAGTGCAAACAGTGTGGGTAATTGCATAGTGAATAAGGGTCATTGTGAAAGTGATTGTGTGTATTGTTCAGGCCACTAGAAGGAAAGGGGGGTCACAGTGTCCGGAGGCTATTGCCCAGGTTAGCTTGACCACTAACAACCCTGACTTCCGGGTGGAGGCTCCCGTTTCAGTACCCAGGCCCCTTAACCTGCTACTAGCCATGCAGGCAGGGTAGTAGCCCTTGGATAGTGCCACCTAGGGGTTACATTTGGATCTGGGAAAGGGGAGTTTTCTACTTTTCAGGGGCTTAAATGCTGATTTGCTGAATAAATACACTAAGCAGCTGGAGGGTTTTGCTTTACAGGATACTATTTGACTGTCGATTGTTGGGAAGATATATTCTGTTAATTTTAGGCACATTCCTCATTTGCTATTGCTTTTCAGGGTCCGTTTAAAAGTTTACTGAGTAAAGTACATTGGTTCCCTAAGTTGTATTCCTGATGTGCTTTGTTTGTTGTTTTTTTTTTTTTTTAAACAAACCAGGCTTGCCAACTCACCATACTGAGCTGATTGTTTTTCTTCACTCCCACCCCAGGCTCATCCACATTTATAGGCTGCCACTTAAATGATACTTCATTGGTACTTCCTGGTGTGCACAGAAACATACATGGGGAATACAGTGAAAGAACTCTGCATAAGTAGGTGTATCTACAGAAGTATCAAAAGGGCAACCCCTGTACAAAGCTTAAGTCTGATTTAAAACACAAAGGTACAACAGGAGGAAGAGAAAAAGACAGAGTCTAGATATAGGCAGAGAAAATGAGGTGAAATATAGTGCTCAAGCATGATGCAAGCAGTGGTGCAGTGCAGTGGGTGCAGGGCAGCAGCATTCAGGAGAGACGTTCTGGGAACTGTGGTGTTGCCCCATATGAGGCATCTCTCTGGGCTGAGGGTGGAGGTGGACAGTCTCCAGGCTGAGCTGGCAGGAATGCTGAGGACCTTCACCTCCTCCCAGAGGCCACCATGTCCCCAGCCAGCACCCCAAAGGATTCCTCAGCAGAGGGCTGGATGGACTACAGTGGGCTCAGTGAGGCTGAGGGGGGGGGCCGAGACACAACCCCAATTTGTTCCAACTCAGAAACTCATATGATGTCCTACAGAGAGGAGAGGAGAGTCCTGAAAGGAATCCAGAGTTGGGACCTTGGAAGATGTGCAGGTCACCCAGGAGGGCGACCAGGGCCAGGTAATATAGAACCCAAGAGAGAAGGAAGGTACTCTGATGGGGTACCCAATTGTCCAGAGCATGGAACTGGGTACAGGAGCAGGGAGGAGAGGAGGTAAAGTGCTTCCAGGAGGTACAGCTCAGAGGAGGGAGTGGATCATGAGGATCACTAAAGCAGTGGCTAGGAGGGGTGGCTGGAGGTTGTTGTCCACCTGGGGACAAATGACCTAGCCAGTGATTGGGTTAATATTGAAGAGGTACAGGAGGACTTCAGGCAGTTGGGAGGGCACCTTGGAGGTAGCAGACTCCATAACTTTTTCAGAGATGCTTCTGGTCCATGGCAGTGGGGAGGCTAGGAAACTCCACATAAGTAGTTTCAGCAAGTGTTTGGAGAGCCGGTGCAGGAGAAGGATATGGCCTCATTGGGGACTGGGGACCCACCTGGAACGATGTGACCCTGTATTCTGGTGATGGGCTGCATCTGTCCAGGAAAGGCAAAATAGTCCTAAATGAACAGTTTAATTGCTTCCTTGCTGGGTGTTTAAACTAGCCAAGGGAGGACCAATAAGCAGGAAAACTCTAGCAGCCCACCCCACAGAAATGAGGAATGGGAAGGACAGTAATACCTGAAACAGACATAAAGGGAAAGGTAGATGAAAGAAGGCAGCAGAAAAGAAGATATGGGTTGAGGGGTAGAAGCAGGAGAGCAAAGGTATGAGTAGGGGAAAGATAGGCTGCAAACTTGGAAGCCCATGGTTATAAATGCTCGCAGCCTGGGAAATAAAATCCCAGGAGGCATTGCTAGTAGTGGCAGACCTGGAAATAGCAGCAATAACAGAGACTTGGTACACCACAAATCAGAAATAAGTGGTGAGTCTGAAAATATTGTAATTAATATTTCTGGGACAAACTTAGCATAGGAACAGATATCGATGTTACAGAAGGGACTGTCCTTCATTACCTACAATGGATACTTTACCATTTGATATCTATGTGGATCTTCATAGATTCACTGGAATCTTAATCTAAAAGCACATTTTGAAAAAACAGGATGTATCGTGGGAATCCTTTGTTGGAGGACCAGGAAAGTAATACTCTTATCAATGGACATGAGGTAAGGCCCTTTAAGTCACCATCTACTTTTTGCCACCCTATAATGATACAGTGAAAGTATTTGAATGTGCCTGTGAGCAAGGGTTTAAGGACATGTTGGACAGAAAAAGTAGACCCACCTTTGTTAATGTAACTAACTCTGAATCCATGGCATTAAAATCGCTTATGGAAAATAGGAATTTGGTTATTAAACCTGCGGGCCAAGGGGAGCTATTGTGGTGATGTCCACAGAACAATATACAGCAGAAATTAAGAGACAACTCAATGATACATTATTTTATAAAGAACTTTTGAGTGACCCTACTTTCTTATTTAAAGAGAGCTAGACTCATGTTTATTCCATGCTGAATCTAATGGTATCATTGATCATGCTGAAATGTGTTTTCTTACTGTGAAACAGTCTATTAGAGCTAGTATCTATACACTTCCAAAAATACATAAAGATTGGAATAATCCTCCAGGATGACCAATAGTGGCAGGAATTGGTTCTTTAATAGAGCCACTTTCACAATAAGTGGATTCACATATTAAAAGTTATGTACCCATGTTAGGTCTTATGAAGGGACACCACGCATATATTGGAGGTCCTGGAGGAAATGCAATCAGAGGAGATTGGCTATTGGTGTCAATGGACATTTGTTCTCTATACCAATATTCCACATGCAGATGGTCTCGAAGCTTTGCAGTATTGGTTAAACCTTGACTTACAACTACATATTGGGAAAGGGAATTCCTTCTCGAAAGTGCAGAACATGTGCTTACCAAAATAGTTTTCTTTTTCAGGATACATATTGTTTACAGGTCAAAGGAACAGCGATGGGGCAACATTTGCACCCAACTATGAATTATACCTGGGAAAGTGGGAAATAGAATATATCTATGATGACGGGTCAATCCTTTCTTGGACAGGATTGATTTATGGCATTGTTATATAGATGATGTGTTTATGGTGTGGCGTGGCAGCAGCAGTGAACTTAATCAATTTGACTCTTATTTGGAGACAGGTAATGAGAATTTAAAGTTTACTGTGAAATGTGGTCATGTGTCTGTTCCTTCCTGGATCTTACAGTAATGAAGAAAGAAGACAGTACTTACACTACTGATTTGTACAGGAAGGACACAGACAGGAATTCATTATTACATGCCACGAGCTGCCACTCACAGCATTTAACAAGGAACATTCCCACAGCCCAGATGTTAAGAGTATGCAGAAATTGTAGTAATGACTCTGATTTTTGATAAATGCTTCTGAGATGAGCACTAGGTTTTGGCTAAAGGCTATAAGACCAATGTAGTCCATACAGCACTTGGTGATACACTAGAAAAGGATAGGAAGGAACTCCTTAAAGGAAAAGTTATGAGCAACAGAACTCTGATAGGATGAATTTCACTACAAAATATACCAGACATGCTAGGGATATAGAGCAAGTTCTAAATGATAACTGGAACATATTAAGATCAGAACCTCTATTGAAAGCAAATGTACAAGAAAAACCTAGAATGGTACACAGGCGTGGACATAATCTGAAGGATATATTGGTCCACAGCTATCAAGCTCAGGTGTTTCTTCTTTGCCCAATGACAAATGGTTACCACCATTGCCACATGGTAATTTTCCATGTGGTAGTTGAAGTTTTGCACTCTCATTCTTAAAACAAGGCATTACTACAGTTAATAGCATAAAGAAATATGAGATAAGAAATTTCTTTAGCTGTAAAACAGATAATTTGGTGTATGACTTGTGAGTGTTCTGCATTCTATGTCGGAATGATGACAAGACCTTTAAGGTCAGAATTGGTGAACATTTAAGGTCGATACAGGCTGAAGATCCTTCAGATGCATTGGCTAATCACTGTAGGATGGCAAGGAACACTGCCACACCTTCAAATTCTGCACAATAGAAAAGGTCAAAATTGGGCGAGAGGTGGTAACCTCAAAGAAAAACTTAAATATAGGGAATCATTTTGGATCTTTACTTTAGGGGCACTAAATGCACCAGGCCTCAATGATAGAATTGAGTTGTTAACATGCATTAGGAAATAGGATACTATATAAAGTGGACTATAAATATGAATGTTGAAATAATCATATTCAGTTGAATGTATTCTTATAAATATTTTCTGGTTGTCCCTAGGTCCTTAATGATTTGTGTTGTACCATCATGTTCCTGAAAATATATTGAAACAAAAGAAAACAAAATGTTGTCTCACACCAGGATTATATTGGTGGTAGCCTATATTTGATCAGATTGACCTATATTTTCTTTGATTTTTCACTCGTATGTATATGTATATATTAGCACCCTTTGCAAACTGTGTGAGAGGTCTTTCGGCACCATGCAATTCTGCTTAAAGTTGAACCAGCATAACATTCTGTGGTGATTTGCATATGCAGCCCATGATGCTTTGCATTGTGGGGGCATATGTGATTTTTATTTCTATATGTTCATAATATATTTTGTGTTTAAAATGTGATTATAAAAATAAGGATAGCTCCTCTATACAATCTTGTTTGTATTTTAATTCATTTTGTAGTAATAATTCTTACAGTACCCCAGTGATTATTTGGTGGTGGTAACAGTATATATATATATATATATACACATATATGTACATAAATACATTTCTTTTGAAGTATTTTTGTATATATACTATCTCTTTAAGAGACCACAATTTAAATTGGTCTCATTGTGTTATTGGACCATCCCCTGGTGACACACTAGCTGCAAAACCAGTTGGGTTTTGTTTGCTGCCACAAGACCGTATGTTGCAGGAATTGTGCCCTTTCTAAAACTTCTTTTGTAATAAAGCCATTTTTATCTCACAAGTCTGGAGTAGTGCTGGTTTTGTTGGTTATTTTACTAGATGTATAATCTGTACACACTCCTTAACAGCTAGAGCTGTGTTTGTTATATTTTGTTTCATTCGTTTGAACAGCAGCCGGCTGCTCTTAAAGTTATAGTGCTTAAAAGCACTGTTGCAGGTTTATTTACTTTCTCCCAAGTGTGTCTCTGGACCCCAGTTATGTTGCTGAAGTCCCTGGAGCCAAAGCACATAGAAGAGATCTGGCAAGAGCCATGAGAACAGCTTTAACTGAGGACCATAGCGCTAGATAGAGTGTGAGAGCAGATCACTGCAACTCTCACGTTCGAAACAGGAAACCAGCTTGAATGTGTACACCGAAGCTGCGTGGCACTCTGCTAAATTGCACAGCGTCACCTGTGCTGTACTGCTGAGCTGACAGTTTTAACATTTACCATACAGCTCCTCTGGTCCCCATAGGACTGTATGCACATGGGGCTGACAGGGTAATAAAGGGAGGCACCATGGACTGGGACTGGTGGGACCAGATGTCCAGGAGACAATACAGGTAATCCCCACCCATGGAGGGTGGTTACACTGTCCTACCTAAACACTTGGCAACTGCACCAAGTCCATACCAAGGACCTGGTATGAATAACATTAACCATGGTATTTCAACATGTTGACATGCACATTCTAACTAAACAATTGATTCCTAACTGGCATGACAATCAACACATCCTAGTCTAGACAAATGCAAATATCTAGCAATAATAGAAACAACACTGGAAAACTTTCCGGTTTCAACAGTTGTCATGGCATTGATTTGAAGTACTTTTAGAGCTCTAGAAATGACAATTTTAGACAGTACAATACTGGCAGTTTCAACCTCCTTTGCTTTTCATGGCACTCTCTGCCCTGGGTGATTTGTCTTTGGATGGGCAAAGACAAATCTGAGGTAAAGATATGGGGGTGACATATAAGGCAAACATGGAATTCCAGCACCAACTGCCTAATAGGTTAGTCAAACCAAGACATACATTTTCAAAATTTCAAAATAGAAAATTTATTACAATAGTGAGAAAACAGAACCTCACGGGATCAGAGGAGCAACCTACACCTGAAATTTATTTATGTTTATGTTTATGAAAATTTATGTCTTAGCTTGACTGACTTATTATCCCTGACTATGACTTATCCTTTTCCTGTCTCCCAGGATGCATATGGAAATGAACATGTCTGCTCAGTATGTCTTTTCCTGGTGAAACTTTAATAAATTAGGCAGCTGGAATTCTGGGTTTGCCTGATATTGTCTTTTCCATGCACACCTATTACTTTGGGGTGGTTTTACCATCTCTCTGGTGACATATATACTCTTGTGCACCAAGTGCATTGGTAAGTCAGTGAGAGTTCCTGGCGAGTCTTAAGTGAGCTTTAGCAATGGTTTGATGGCTCTTACAGAGCGACACAATGTAATAACACTTCTTCAACATTCAGGAGCATGCTTTAACTCATCAACCAGCATGAAGCATCCTCAGGCAAAAGTGGGCACCAGTGCTTCCTCTGGCAATTCAGCTACTTTGCCAGGCTCTACAGGTTCTTCACTTTCTTCTTTTGGTACTTCCTTAGATTCAGTTCTGTCATCCAGAGTACATCTGCAGCTGGCACAGAGTCCACTGTTGCTGTTGGGAACTCTGTGGTAGGCATGTCTATTGCATTATTTGTTGTTTCATTTGTCCCTGAAACAATCAGGCAAGGTCTGGTGTGGAATAGTATGCTGTGGGATCATATACTTCTCCCTCTGATTCAGAGTCTGAACCCTTGTATTCTACTTGCTCTCAAAGTTTGCCAGAATAGTTTCAGATTGTGTTGCCCTTTGTTTAGCTTCATGCCTGTGTGTACCAGAGCTAGTTACAAGAGGTTCTGATATTTCTTGTCCATTACTCATGGAGATCTGTCCAATGGGCAGTAAGTGGTTGTGGTGGATGGTCTAGAATCCATAACTCTCCTTCAGGATGAATTTTACACAAAGGCATGTCATGCACCTTCTGACCACAACATAGAGGATGCTGCCCCATCTGTTGTGCTTCCCAGGTATTCATAAATTTCTCAACAGTATATGGTCTGCTGGCAACAGCTCATGTGCCTTACCCGTCTGTCATACCTTTCTTTGTTAGCTTTGTTTCACTTGGCTGCTGCATCTGGCCAACTTGCAAGCAGAATTCAACTGGTCTTTCAGTTTTGTACATACTGCAGATAGATCTCTGGCCTAGCTCCATCAGAAGAGACACCAAAACAAAAATCTACAGGAGTCTAGCTTCCTGGTTGAACATTAGACTGTAAGGAGAGAATCCTGTAGCATCACTTTTGGTGCAGTTGTAAGCATGAACTAATGCACTTACTTGCTGGCTCCATTTGCTTTAGTTTTTAGGGTCTAAGGTGCCCAGCATGTCAAGAAGTGTCTGATTGAACCTCTTAGGCTCTGGATTACCTTTAGGGTGATAGGTGTAACCCCCTGCAAATGGGGGTTCCCAAAAGACTTCAGGAGCTTGCTTGAATGCTCCAAGCCTGAATGGTGTTTGGCGTTTAAGCCATTTATCAGTGAGTGTTTTAGAGCCTCTGGTACTGTCTCTTTAAGAGCTGTCTGCTTGCAGACATAATTAATTGTATGGGGGACTGTGTGCTTCTCTGTTTGAGTACCACTCGAGCTGCTGCCAATTCACTCCATTTTTGCAGTCACTAGGAGTGCAAGGGAACCTATCTGAAAGATGTAACTGTTTGCCAGAAATCATTTACAGTAATAATGAAATTACAGTTTGTCTAACCTGCTTTCTTTGCAGTCAGAACTGTGTCTGCCTAGTTCCCATTCTGGTTTTGAACTGCTGAACTGGACCAATCAGTGTGGGGTAAGCTAGCTCTAAAATGGTGCCTTGGACGAATCAGAACTTGGACTCATAATCTGAGCCAGCCACAAGAGGATTGTATGGGCAGTGACTCTGGGAGATGTAGTTTAGACTTGGCGCCTTTTTGGACCAACAGCAGCAGTCTATTGTGGTGACAGCCAATCCAGTCAAGAACTGGGAGGAACTCAAAGGAGTGCCCGGTTTTGTCTGTTGGGAGTTTCAGTTTAGCTATGGCAGTGAAGGGAAAGAAACCCTGTGCTCCTTCAGTGCACAGTTTCAGTCAAAAATGTGTGTAAGGCCCAGAGTTCCGGTCTTCAGCTTGTGTAACTACTTGTTAGGACTGAATCCGTCCTGTGAAAAGAATCAAAGGATCTCTGAAGAGTAGAAACCAGGCTCACCTGTAGAAGACTGGAGAAATTGTTGAATTGCACTCGGTCTGTCAGGAACTGAATCTGCTGTGTGTTCTCCCGGGTATTGTGCAGTAATTGCGATCGGGATGAAGCAGCCTGCCTGGTATAGTACTTTCTTTTTACCATATAAATGTGTGAAGAGTCTCGTGAGCTCAAGAGTAGCCCTGCTGACGTTGAAGGACCCTATCTTGTTTGGAGGTCGTGAGTACTAATTCAGGGTCGCTCCCTATTGAATTGCCACATTAAATCCAAATGGAATCACTGTACTGCTGACTGTTTAAACTAATTTTCTTTTCACTGTGTGAAAGGGCCCTACCATCTGCCACGGTTTGGACTAGCCACTAGGGCTTGGGTACCCAGGGACAGTAACTGGTAGGGATAGGCCTGTGCACAGAGCCATAGGTAGATAGTAAAGTGATAAGCTAATTAACCTGATTTCCCTATCCTTGTTATATCCCCTAAATAAATCAGAGCTGCTTGTTTCAGCAAAGTTATACTGCCTGAGGTATTTGTCTATGTTAAAGTACTGTACTGTGATTGTTGCACTGTATCTTATTTCATAGGAGGTCCCAGTGCGGAACTAGTCCTGGGGTAAGTGTATACTGTGAAGGTAATTCTGATATATTGTGTGGGCCACTAGTGGGAAGAAAGGGGTTGCAGTGTCCAGAGGGCTGTGACCAAGTAAGTTTAACTATTGCAAACCCTGACCTCTGGGTGGAGGCACCCGCCATTGGATCCAGGCCCCTCAACCTGTTAGTGGCAAATCAGGCAGGGGTAGTAGCCCTGGGATAGCGCCATCTAGGGGTTACAGGAGGTTGTGCAAAACTTGCTGTTTCCTATAATGACAACAGTTCTTTTATCAGAAGACTTTCAAAGTCCTGCCTTTGGTCTGAGTGTATTCTTTGGGGGCTCCATAATGCACAAAATCTCTCAACTAGGACCTTGGCAACTATGGAGGCTTTTGATCCTTTGTTGGGTACACATGGGCATATCTGGAAAATGGTCAGTGACTACCAGAATATTTGAAATGTTCTTGAGTCAGGTTCCAAACTGAGAAAATCTATACACTAGTTACATAGGTGCACTTGTCACAATGTTAACCAGAGGGCAGCCCTCTGAGGCAAGGTTTTCACTGAACACTCTGCTGCAGCTTTTGCAGTATTGCTCCATATCCTCCCCACATGTGGCTAATAGAAATGAGCACGAGCCAAGTTCAACATGTGCTCACTTCCTAAATGTCCCATGTCATTGTGCAATGCATGAAGTACCACTTTTTGAACTTTGCTGGCAGGACCAATTGCAGATGAGGGAACCCCTCAAGCTTTCGGTTTCTCTGTACAATAAATTGCCTTTCATTTTAAGCTTTGGCCACTCTCACAGCAACAACTGCACATCTGGATCATTTGTGACTCTTTGGGTGGCATCACTCCTTTCTGCAGGGGTTAATACTGCTTTATAACTAGGATCCAGTCTCTGCTCTTTTGCAAATCTTTGTGAATCAGTTGTGGCATTGTGTTTAGGCCAGCGCTAATTGCAATAGGCAGTTGGGATACAATCCTCAGAAGAACCAAGGCTGTCCACAAGACAAATGGTGTTGTCTGTAGAAAGCTGCTTGTCTGTGTCAAATTTTATGAATAGGGCTTTTTATAGTTTTTGGGAATTCTTACCCAAGCTTGTTTGTCTGTATTGATGCCATGGGGTGTCAAGAGAAGCATCAGCATCTGTATGATTCAGTCCAGGCCTGTATTCCACACAATAATCATGAGCTGACAGTGCTGAAACTCACCTGTGTCCAGCTGCACCAAGCTATGCAGCAGTTTGTACATGCTAGCATAGATTGTTGCTGGTTTGACTGGTGATGTGCTGGCCCCATAAAGTTATTTATGAAACTCTCCCACAATAGCCTCACTTGAGAGTGAGGAACTCTAATTTCTGCAAGGGATATTTTCACTCAGCACTGTTTAGATCTCTACTTGCAAAGGCAACCAGGCGCACTCCTTCTGGATACCTTTGGTGGAGGACTGCTCCAAGACCACTGAAACTAGTGGCTGGGGTGCCAGATATACCTTGAGGCATTCTGAGAAGTTCATAAATGCGAGGGAATATGAAGCAGTATTCTCCGGTCTTGTGGAGCCATAGGATTTTGATAGTAGCTGCTTCTTAGGTCAAACACAGAGAAACATTTGCTACCATTAAGACAATATAAGGCCTCTTGAATCCTGAGCATTGTAGATTGATCCGGGATAGTCAGTTTGTTAAGAGTTCATTAGTCTACGTGACATGCACACAGCTCCATTTTCTTGTGCACAACTACTATGGCGAGCATGTAGACCTCTCAATTCTTGAATAATGCCATTAGCTAATGGTTCCTGTAAGTGCCTTCTCACATCACTAATATCTGCTGGTGCCAAACAACAGGATCTCTCACAGAAAGGTGTTCATCGTGAAGTCAGATATGGTGCTCTTCTCTGGCTATATATCCAACATCCCACTCATGAAGTGAAAACACTTTTGTCCTGTCAGCCAATTTTGGCTGACATGGGTCTCCACTTCTCAGGTATGGGGGCATCTCCAAAATCAAAAGGTCTGGGTCAGTGCCAGGCTGGGCACCCTCTCTGGTTGGGGTTGGTTGCACTCCTGTATCTGCGCAGTAGACATGAGCCAAAGAGGATCCTTTCCTGATGACAATGTCTCTATCTGTGACATTCTTCACCTGGACAGTGACTCGTTTAGCATAAGCATGGGCTCTCACTGACAACACTAGGCTTCACCAGTAGCCCTTCTGATAGGCCATGTTCATCTGGAGCATCCAGCATCAGGATCTGATTCTTAACAACTTTCTTCTTGCACTTGGCATTGGGGAAGTACAAGCTCTTCAGTGTCACAGCACCAAACTATACCCACAGGGTCATCTCTATCTTCTGTGGTGGTCTGCATCTGTTGCTAATAGGCTTTCTTTACCGAGGCATGCACACACAGCACTTTTCCTTCTGCTTAGCTTCCTCTCTTGGCAAAGCTGAGCCAGGCGACTAAACACATGAACATTAGTACCAATAAGTACAGGCACTCCGTCATACATTTTGGACTCCAAGCACACTAATGCCATTGTTTCCACAGGGTCTTCCACTCCAGTTACATTGAGGGAGAGCAATCCATACTTTAAAGTATCCTAGGTAAGGGTTCATACTAAGGTGTAAGGAGCAAAGAAGACCATTTAGCCCATAACTACTCCTATCCATTTACCCATAGTACAGTAGCGTGTGTCCCTCTAGAATGTAGGAATCTAGTCTTTGTTTAAATTGTACTTTATTTTTAGAGCAAATAATGTGTTCAGGAGTTTATTCCATGGGCCACCACCCTTTGTGTAAAGAATGCCATCCTTCTGTTAGTATTAAACTTAATGTATCTCAGTTGAAGAGGATGACTTCTAGTACATTTTTCATTGTTTTTGAATTGAAGGTTTAATTCATTAAGTAGATAATTATCTTGCATCATGTCAAAGCATAATAATAGATCCCCCAACCCTTCTTGTCTCCAGGGACATCAGTTGCAATTTGTTTAACCTTTCTGCATAAGTGTTGTTTTTCATGTTATGAATTAGTTTGGTTGCCTGTCTCTGTACCTTCTTGATCTTTTCCACCCTCTTTACTATATGAGTCCCCACAAGGGCCCCATAATCCAACAATGGTCTAACCATGTCCTAAAGAGTGGCATGATTACCTTTTGGCTTTGATTTTTAAAGTTTCTTTTATGTTCCAAATTACCCTTTTTGCTTTTAAGAGCCGTTTGTTATAATGAGATTTGTATGTAAGTTTATTGCCTATGAGTATCCTAAATCTTTCTCCTAAGCAGTCTTCTGGAGGGTATTGTTCATAAAGTAATTGGTTTCACTCTTTGCTGACCCAGGGTAGGATTTGTCACTCAGTCCTCATACATTTAAACCTTCCAAGGACATTAGGTTGTGGTGGAACAGGTGCTGGTCATGCCAGTTGACTTGAAAATAATTTTCACTTGGGAACCACTATCCAGGACAACTCAAACAGGCACTCTTTCAATAGTGACTGTAGTTTTAGTGGAAGGTCCAACAAGGGTCAGGGTCAAATGGTGTAGCCTCAGGGGCTTTGACTGAGAACTTTGCTACAAATGGGATGGAACTGGGCTTAGCCAGGGTCCTGCTGACGTTTTCCTGTTTCTGGAACTTTTATTCAAGTAGTTTGTCTCGACCCTTCAGGGATCCTTCTGTGACCAACACTCCCTCTTCATATGTCCACCTTTTCCACAATTGTAACATAAAATGCCCTCTCAGTATGATTGTAAGCCCTGAGGGGCATCAGAGAAGCCTCAATCTAGATTACTCTGTTTGGCAGGACCTACGTTTGGGAGTTTGGATGGGGACATAAGTTGCTGTGTGCTTTTGTTCAGGGTCCTTTTCTAGACCATGACATAGCTTGAGATGGACACCCCTTTCAGTCAGCTACCAGTTTCAGCAATTCTTCTACCTTACCGCTAAAATCATAGTCTGAAGGGGTGTCTGAGTTTGTACCCTATGCCTATGATGGAGAGGTTCAGGGTGGCTGAAGGAATGGACTGGTTCTGGAGGGCATCTTGACCATTACAAAGAGCTGCAGTGACTTTTCAACCACTTCCTTATATCTCTTGAGTAACTCCTTCCATTCTTGAGACTCTGCTGCAGGTGTACTTCCAGTAATGTGTAACAGCCACTGAGGCACGGTAGGATCCCCATCACTCTTCTTCCTCCACAGCTGTTTTAACTTTCTCTCAAAAGCCCACTGTGAGTCAGGGGTTTCGCCTCGGCCAGGTGTAACTTGAGAGGCAACACTGTAGAATAGCAGGCAGCCTTGAGCACATGTTCCAGCCTCACTGGGTTCACATCCTGAGAGGTCACACCTCCCTTTCAAAACACTCCTTGCAAAATCCTTTCACTCGGTTCAAAAAAATAGACAAGAGCTCTCCTTTTCATTGCCTGGTCAATTTCAATCTCACATCAGATCCTCGTTTGACTCAGTATCTCAAAAATATTCTGTAAAGCAGTCAAATACTCTTGGCAGTAGTGTCTAGGTTCACAGACCTTAATGACCTGATAGTCTCTAGTGCAGGGCCTGGGAGGCTTTCTCCAAGCCCTTTTCTCTTCTCCGCTTCTGAGCATTGCAAATCTTGCACTAAAGGAACAGCATAGTCCATCCATGTCTCTAAATCATCCTCACCTGTCAGAGTGGGCTTGACCCTGAAAACATTCTTCACCTGCGATAAGAATCTTGACCAACTGCTAGCACATAGGTGGGTCCTCCTCCTGAGGTCTGGGATGGGGCACCTTTGGTCATCAAGTACTTTTTCAACTTCCTCAGTTGACTTCCCTTGGCCCCACAATAATTTGCTGAGTTTCTCCATGAATCTCTTAGACTTGGGTGAGGCATCCCTTTTGCAGTCATACTAGCCTGCATCACTATAGCCAATGCAGCACTGGATTCTTCTGGGGGTCAGTACATCAGGCACTCTAGTGGCATCAATAACATTTGACATTCAATTAGCACAGTTAAAGTCTTAGAGGCAGAGTCCATCACCTGACCTCTCACAGCAACTAGGCTGAGGCATCTGACTATAGACAGGCCTTCTATCTTCCCCTATCTGTTCCAGGTGGGACTCCCAGGAGTAAGATGGCTTTCTAAGGATCCAGCTCCTCACTGTCACACCAGTCAATCTATGGCAAGCCATAGCATCAGCAAAATTGGGGTTTTGGGGTTAGGACACTTTCCTCATGAGCAATTGACTCCATGCAGGGGCCTGACTAGTAAACAGGAGATCCCAGCAGTGCCTCCAAAGATGTAACCAGGTCACTGTGGATGTTACAGTTACTATCTCTGCCTTGTGGGCTCCAACAAGGTTGAGGAGCCTGGGCTCTGTTTTTTCCAGAAAGGATTCGTTTCCAATTAATGATTAGATAGACGGTGCCCTCCCAGAGATACAGTTAACTGGGCCTGATGACAGAATGATACAACCCCCTGGGATGCTGTGCCTACCCACTACCCTCACAGTTACCCCACACCTGGAATACCAGAAACCAATTCAGTACTTCAATAAACATGCAATTATTGACTTCAACTAATAATATGCTCACTACAAATATGCTCATGGAGACAGGTTTCAAAAGAACAACAAACACTTTATTAAACAGGGTAGTATGTGGAATGGGATGCAAAGATAAATAACTGTTTTAAACAGTTTTGAAAAACAATAACAACAGTGCCCATCCCCAACAGCAGTACAACCATACAGTCCACCTCCCAATTGATACCAGTTTCACCCAATGTCCTTTCTGGGTACCCAGGGCATGAAAGCAATGCAGTCCCATTGAAGGTGCAGCTACAGTAGGTGGCTGGCATTGGTTCACTTGAAAATAAACAGTAACTTTGGAAACTATGTAACACTCCCCAGAACACAGGGCAAGCCCTGAAATTACTCATGGTCCTGGAGATACCAGTTTCTGAGTTCTTTTCAGGATGTAGGATGATTCTTTCTGTCTGCAGCTCTGGGGCTCTCAACTTAAATGCAGGTCTCCTGGCTGGATTGCACTTCTTTGTCTCTCTTGCAGTTCTTTTGGTTTCTCTGCAGCTAGGGATAGACCAGTCTAAGGCCCAGGCCCACACCTCACCACACCATCCAGACATCTAGCCCTCTGGGTGAGATGACAGGCAGTGCCTAGCTGTGGCACTGACAGGCCAATCCCCAAGACTGTCCGCTGGCTTAGGATCCCCCACTGGATCTCAGGAACTCAGTTTGCACTGTCTTCAGCCACACTGCAGGCTGGCAGGTGTAGCACTAGCATAGAGCACAGTTCTGGAACTTCTTCTAAGGCTATAGGCAGGAATCAGTCTCTCAAAATTCAGATTCTCTGGTTCTGTTTAGCAACCACACTTCATTTTACACTGGAGTTCAGATATTGGAAACAAGTCAGGCACTTCCTGGGCTAGTGGCTGTGAAACCCCAGGCAGGCCTCCAAACTTTAGCTGGCACACAGTCAAGCCCTCCTCACTTGTGGAGATTTCAAGGCAGGCTGCTTCGAGCTGAATCTGCCCCCAGGTCTGAGGAGATCAGATGCAGCATCCCATTGGTCAATCAGGCTGCCAATGCACAAAATTAGTAAGTAGAGTGTTCACTCGATGCCTGATTGATTGTGGAAAAATGCACCAAGACAGTCATTTCCTTTTCCCTGAAGCCCCCTTTTGTAGTCCTTTGGGATCCTTGAACTCTCATTGGCTGCTTGGCAGATCAGAGGTGGAAATATGGCTGCAAACAAAGCAGTTTATTCAGTTCACAGAGAGTCCCAACTTTAAACATTTGCTGCAGGGCTTCTGCATTGTTTGAATTAATGCCCCCCTCCATGGTTTAGTAGCTGCCCTTCTGCCCTAGTGTCCAGTGGCAGAGTGGGGCATGACAGAGACTCCCCTGCTTGTCATGAGGGCCAAGAGCTGTCCTTCCAGGTGGCAGGCAGGGCATTCATTTTCACAGCAGCCTTGACTACACTTAAAATTACAATGCTTAAAAGCACTGTTGCCGAGTTTTTTTATTTTCTCCCACCAGTGTCTCTCGGACCCCATTTATGTTTCTGAAGTCCCTGGGGCCGAGCACACACAGAAGACCTGGCTAGAGCCACCAGAGAATATTTTAGCTGAGTGCCATAGCACTAGATAGAGTGTGAAACAGACCACTGAAGCTTGCACATTAGAGTAGGAGCCAGCTTGAATGTGTGCACATGGGGCTGTTTGGCATTCTGCTGGATGTGCAGTGCCACCTACACTGTACCACCAAACTGACAGTTTTAACATTTACCACAGCTCCTCCAGTCCGCACAGCACTGCAGGCACATGGGGCCAGCAGGAGCAATAAAGGGGCACCATGGACTGGAAATGGCAGGACCAGATGACTGGGATTCAACACAGGTAAGCTCCACCCGTGGAGGGTTACAATATTAATTCCCAACTTGATACATTTATTTAATTCATTTGAAACTGAACTTCCCTTCTTTGATGAAGCCTTAATTCTAGTTACTCAGAAAAAGGGAAGGATAAAATGTGTGTGTATCATATAGGCCATCAAGATTAGAATAGGTACTCAAAAGCCATAAACAGGCTCCATTAAAGGAAGGAGGATACAATAATATAGAAATGCCTGACTTTTATTCATCTAACTAGAGATCCTAATGCCATGGTGGTGTCCCTGGACACAGAAAGGCATTTATAGGGTATGGTCATTTTATTTGACCTTCTGAGAACCACAAACCCTGGAGATAAATGCATAACCTTTATTAAGGCTATATATTACAAACACAAAACTAGAATCTGACCAATGGCACCATTTCTTCTTACTTCCCTCAGCAAAGGGAACCCGGCAAGGGTGCCCAATATCGTTACTATTATTTGCAGTGGTAACTGAACCCTTACTTACAGCATTAGGAAAACAGCAAATGTCATGGGATTTCAATATAATAAACAATTAAAAATATCTCTGTTTGCAGATGATATTCTACTTTACTACATAAACCAGAGTTAGAGATTAAAAAATGTTATAAAAAGTTAAGCAAACTGGTAAATTTTCTGGATATTAGGTAAGCTGAATAAATCTGAGGCATTACTGTACCTTTATTTCCTTAAAATGTAACTGTATCACAAATAACATTCCCAAATTAAAATACAGAAATCATCAATAAAATACCATACAGTTAAATAACAATTTTAACAAACTAGGTTTGCTGGCAAAAGCATCTAACTTCACCTGAGCTCTTTTCTTCTAGGTTTGCTTGTAAGGATAGAGCAAGGAGAAACAGGCAACAGTTGTGCCCTTACACAAGAGCAGAAACAAGTAAGAGGCAGTAAATTACCACCCTGTCAGTTTGACCTCAGTTGTGGGAAAATGATGGAGTCACTACTAAAGAGAGGATAGCAGTGTATCTAACAGATGCAGGAAAATGGACCCAAAGCAACATGACTTCACAGCAGCTTGCTCTTGTCAAACCAGCTTGATCAACTTTTTCGAATGGGTCACCAGAACATTGGATCAAGGAGGGTGGTGGGCATTGTATACCTAGATTTCAGCAAGGCCTTTGACACCATCCCTCACAGAAGGCTAACAACAAGCTGGACCACACAGGAGTTGGCCAGAAGATGGTCGGCTGGATCAGTAACTGGCTGAATTATAGGACCCAGAGAGTGCTAGTCAATGGATCATTGTCAAGGCCACTGATTCTACGTGATTAAAACAATTAAATTCTGTTTTCAAGACTTAAGATTCCGAATTTCACGGTGATTGTTACTCTAATTTCCAGATTTTACGGGATTCTATTATCATTCTTTTAGTATGTGCATAAATAACCAGAATTAAAGAAGGCTTAATATACAGAGCATTAAATAAAGCAAACTGAAAATAGTACAGGAAGGAATTAAAAGAAAAACAGACTTTTATAGATTTACTGATCTGATGGAAAATGCCAGATTCCATGAAATCTTCGTTTTACCGGTTTCAGGCAGCCCTAATTCGGAATTTTACGGATTTTCCAGTAAAAAGCGAAAAACAGTGGCCTTGATCATTGTCAAGGGAGGTAGGGTGACCAGTTCGTCCTGTGGGGATCGGTACTGGGACCGATCCTATTTAACATTTTATAGCAGGCATAGTGAATGGACTAACAGGGAAGGTTTGCCAGTTTGCAGATGATACAAAACTCTGTAACAGAGTGGACACAAGGAAGGAACAGACAACATGGAAGCTGAACTTAGAAGGCTAGAGGATTGGTCAGAGACTGGCAGTTACAATTTAATGCCAAAGAGTATAGGTAATGCACTTGGGAAGAGAATCCTGGAAAAAGTATACACCGGGAGGACATCAACTTGAGTGACACAAACAGAGCAAGACCTTGGCATAATCATCACTGACAAATTAAAGATAGGAAAACAATGTGAGAAAGCAGTACAGAAAGTGAGTGGCATCCTCAGATGTATAAGTAGAGGAATTTCTAGTAGAAAGAGGGAGGTTATCATGCCCTCTGCAGGTCCATGGTGAGGCCACACTTGGAGTACTGCTTTCAGTTCTGAATCCCTCACCTCAAGAAGGACATTGACTGTTTGGAAATGGTGCAGAGAAGGGCCTACTAAGATGGCGCATTGACTGCATCACAGATCATATGAAGCAAGACTCGGGGAGCTGAAGCTATACTCCCTTGAGCAGAGAAGAAACAGAGGACATGTTGAAACATTTAAGTCGTCAGAGTTTAATGCAGCTCAGACAGGCAATCAATTTCAACAGAACATGGCAGCATGCATAAGAGGGCATGATATGAGACTGGTAGGAGGAAAATTCAAAAGCAACCTCAGAAAGTACTTCTTCACAGAGAGTGATAGACCCATGGAACAGTCTGCCCCTGGAGGTGGTAGCTTCAAAGACAATCAGGAGTTCAAATTCACATGGGGCTGACATAAAGGGCAAGTTAGAGCAAAGGCTCCATAGGGAGGTTTAGTTTCTAGGGCAGACTAGATGGATTGCGGTCCCATCTGCCTACTCTTTTCTTATGTTCTTAAGGCTTCTTTTGGCTAGGTAGATTTACTGTGTGTTGTAATTTTCTTTTGTGCTTACAGGTTTTGTTACTGTTTTGCTTACATATTACTACTTTTTGTTCTCTGATTCAAATTGTTTTGCAGGGTATACTTTCTGCTACATTGTTACAGGGTGTGCTTACAGGTTTGTCTGTTTCAAGGTTTTGCAAGGTATATTTCTGTTAAATTCTTGTGCAGGCTGTGCTTACAGGTTGTTATTTTTTTTCTTTTTGCTTACAGATTACTGCTTTATTTTTCTCTAATTCAAAGTGTTTTTTGCAAGGTATATCTTCTGTTAAATTGTTCTGCAGGTTGTGCTTACAGGTTTTGTTACTTTTTGTCCTTACAGATTACTGCTTTATTTTGCTCTGTATCAAAGGTTTTTGCAGGTATATCTTCTGCTAAATTTGTACAGGTGTTTTGTTACTTTTTATGCTTACAGGTTTTATAGTTTTATCTATCATTAGGCTAAGCAAAATTACTGTTTGCTTCTATTTTATTTTTGCTTACAGGTTTTGTTTTGGGCTCAAAGGTGTTGCAGTCTCTTTCTCACACTGAAGGAGCTAATTGCTTTCCTCCCACAGCTCTTACTGTGGATTAGGAGTGTAACTGGGGGATAGACCTGACAAAGTCTTTAGTAACTTCCAACAGAGGGAAGAGTTAAAAGGTCAGGTTAGTTAGTGTTTTTGAGGGTAGAAGACTAGGTTTGTTGGTAGGCGCCTTGCTTCACCTGAGCTCTTTCTTCTAGGTTTGCTTGTAAGGACAGAGCAAGGAACACATTATCAGAGCAAGGAGAAATATTAAGGCTTCTTTTGGCCTGGAAGATTTACTGTGTGTTACTATTTTCTTGTGTGCTTATAGGTTTTTTATGTTTTTGCTCACATATTACTGCTTTATTGTTCTCTGATTCAAATTACTTTTGCAGGATATACTTTCTGCTACATTGCTACAGGATGTGCCTACAGGTTTGTTACTTTTTGTGCTTACAGATTACTGCTTTATTTCTCTGATTCAAATTGTTTCTTTGCAAGGTATAATTTCAGTGGAATTGTTCAAGGTTGTGCCTACATTTTTTTCATACTGTGTTGTGTCTACAGGTGTTACTGTTTACTGCTTTACTTTTTCTCTGATAGAAACTTGTTTTTGCAGGGTATATTTTCCTGCTAAATAGTTACAGGGTGTGCTTGCAGAGTTGATACTTGTGTGCTTACAGATTACTGCTTTATTGTTCTCTGTTTCAAGGTTTTTGCAAGGTATATTTTCTGTTAAATTGTTGTGCATGTTGTGCTTACAGGTTGTTACTTTTGTGCTTACAGATTACTGCTTTATTTTTCTCTGATTCAAAGTGTTTTTGTAAGATATATCTTCTGTTAAATTGTTCTGCAGGTTGTACTTACAGGTTTTGTTATTTTTGTGCTTACAGATTACTGCTTTATTTTTCTCTGTATCAAAGTATTTTTGCAGATTATATCCTCTACTAAATTTGTACAGGTGGTGCTTACAGGTTTTGTTGTTTTTGTGCTTACAGGTTTTACAGTTTTATCTATCATTAGGCTATGCTTTCAGGGCTAATTACAGGAGCACATACGAGATACATACTGAGGAATAACACCTGCTTTTGTTGTTGGTTGATGTTTTGCTCTTACCTCCTTGTTTCTTTCATCTGTGGTTCTTCTTTTTCAGCAGGGAAGGGACGACCCACTCCCATCCCCAACCATTGCATGCTACACTGCTTTACAGAGTAGCACAGTCGTGACATTTCCTGTAGCAAAACAGGAAGGGAGAATCAGAGGTGCATCCACACAGTGACTTCATTAAAAGGGCACAATTAATTTAACTTGTTATAAAAGTTATACAAAAATAAACAAAACAAACAAACAAAAATTATGTATAAAAAATTAACTTTGCTTTTATTTACCTTCTAATTATTCAGACCAGGTTATAAACTTGGCAACTCAACTGGAATGGATATTATTAAGTGCAGGTACTGTGGGACATTTTTCAAAAGGGCAGTTATACAGGATTTAGTATGCTGTCCCACATGCTGGACCATTGAGATCTAAGGGCTCAGCTCTGGGCAGCATGGGCAGAGATTGTATGCCTCAAATCGCATATTCAGAAAGAAATGTATTACAAGAACCACTTGCTGTTTCCCCAGAATCCATCTGAAGCTCTTCAACTGCAGAGAGTAGTTGATCCAGGAGGCTGGAAGGTGGTTAGGATGAGCAAATAGGGTGCCCCATCACTCATTGCTCACTAGTGTATCACTTCCAAAACCATATAAAACTAGAAACAGATATCTTCCTCTATCGCCAAAATCAAACAAGAGGCAGAAGGCACTGCGCAGCAGAACACCTGCAACACAGGAGCTACTGCTACAAAGCTCACCCATAATAGGGACAGAAAAAAAAAAAAGAAAGGAAATCCAAAACACTTCTGATCATAGGAGACTCCATGAGTTGGGAGTTGATACCTATCTCCAGCTGGGGTAATGGTCAGATGTCTCCTAGGTACATCAACATGGAAGACACTGACTGCATTGCTAAAATCGTGCAGGAAAACATCAACATCCTGGTACACATAGGACTAATGATCTCACCAGCTGGTCAGTTGTGGAAACCAAGGAACACCTGACCAGGCTGGAGACAAACTGTCATCCATTTTATCTGGTATCTCCTTCTCTGAGGTCCTGCCAGTCTGGGAGAGGGAGCAGATGGGCAAAGGTCAGAGAAGGAGAGATAGGGGAACTAAACATGTGGCTCAAGGGCTGGTGCCAGGAAAAAGGACACAAATTTGTAGGTAACTGGCAACAGCTTGGGGAGCAACAAGTCTTTAAGTTCAATAGACTGCATCTGACTAAGGAGGAGTCTGTGCATTGGGCAAAAGTTTGATGTCTATGCAGAATATTTAAAATAGCAAAAGGGAGGGTGCAGCACCCAATACATTGAATGGGAAGAGCACCCCTCCCCTCAGCTAGTGATCAAATAGGAGTTCAGCATGCTGGCAGTTATTTGTATCACCAGGTGAGGAAAAAGGTCCAACTCCCATACAACATGCAGGAGAAAGCGGATCTCATCCCACCACTAACACTTTGAAATCTGGCCAATGGAAAATCATGTACAAATAATGCCCACAGTCTGGAAAACAAGATCACAAACCTGGAGGCAACAATGACAGAGGCTAAACAGGACATAGTAGCCATTAGCAAGACAAGGTTCACCAGTAACCACACTTGGGAGACTACAGTACCTGACTGTACTGTTCAGAAGAGACCAGAAGTGAAAAAAAGGGGGTGTGGGAGTGGCTCTTTATGTCACTGAAAATATCAAAGCTACAGAAATTCAGAATACACATAAGGAGCCAGAAGAATGGTGGATCACCTGGAAACAGAAATGGGACCAGCCATATGAACTGGGGTTGTCTACAGGCCTCCAGACCAGGGTAGGACATAGACACATTAACTGTTAGAAGATATATAAAACATGACAGCTAAAGAAGAGATTCTGCTAATGGAGACTTAATACACCAGATACAGATTGGTCAATACTAGCCAGAACATCCACCAGAACTAGGCACAGAGTGGATTCCCTTACAGGAGTAGGGCCTCAAACAATTGGTACAACAACCCACAAGAAAAGGCCATCCTGGATCTAGTACTTACTAACTGGGAAGGGATCACAGATCTCCAGGTAGAAGGTCACCTGGGAGCTAGTGACCATCACATGGTATGGTTCAGTTTGGCCACTAGAACAAAATCATCCCATTCCAAGGCAGAAATATGGGACTTTAGAGGAGCTGACATTGATAAGATGGCCAACAGAGTTAAGCTAGCCCTGGCAAGAAGAAATGCAGGTGAGGGTACAGGCAAAGTGGACAAAGCATTAAGGACGCAATAGTTGAAGCAACATCCCATTGTGTTAGGGAGAAAAGCAAGAGCAAAAGGAGGAAACTACTTTGGTTCTCAAAAGCAGTAGCAGAAAAGATCAGAGCCAAAAGGCTGGCCTTTAGGAAATATATGAGAATGCAGCGGGATGATGATAGAGAGGCATACCAAACTTCCCTAAGGGAAGCAAGGAAGGCAGTCAGGCAAGCAAAGGCACAAACCAGAAACACTAGCATGAACAGTAAAAGAAGGGACAATACTTTCTATAGATACATTAGTGAAAGAAGAAAGTCTAGAGGTATTACTAAGATCAATGGGGATAAGGGAAGTGTGGAGGACCAAGGAAAAGCATCTATCCTAAATAGATACTTCTGCTCAGTATTTAATGAGAAGAAGGTGGCCAGGGCCCACAGTTCAGCACCATGGACATGGGGAAGGGGTGTGCACAAATCCCTTCTCAAAAGAAAGGGTCCTACAAGAGCTCGCTAAGCTCCAGGATGGACAAGGCAATGGGACCTGATGGCATACATCCCAGGGTACTAAAGGAGCTAAGGGTGGAACTAGCAGTCATTAGCAGAACTGATTAGCAAGTCTTTGAGCACAGGAGAGGTCCAAGAAGACTGGAGAAGGCCTCATGTGATCCTGCTCCACAAGAGTGGCAGCAGGGAGGAGGCAGGGAACTACAGACCAGTTAGTCTTACCTCAGTAGTGGGCAAGACTATGGAGGCACTCCTCAAGGAAAGGATGGTGCAACACCTGAGAATCCATGGAGTACAGGATCCAAGACAGTATGGGTTTACAACAGGAAGGTCCTGTTAAACTAATCTCATAGATTTCTTTGACTGGGTAAAAGAGTGGTGAACCAAGGGAAGCAGTTGATGTCACCTACCTTGACTTCAGCAAAGCTTTTGATACTGTTCACATAGAAGATTGATTAATAAGCTGGTTAGGCTCAGGGTGGGTCAGACATTGGTTGACTGGGTGGCAAACTGGTTGGTGGGCAGAAAACAGAGAGTGGTGGTAAATGGTATGCAGTCAGAAGAGATGCATGTCACAAGTGGGGTACCTCCAGGATCTGTCCTGAGGCCAGTCCTCTTCAATATCTTCATCAGTGACATTCCAGATGGACTGGATGGTAAGGTTTGCCTGTTTGCAGATGACACCAAGATCTGCAACAGAGTAGATGGTTCAGATGGGGTGGGCAGAATGAGAAGAGATCTGGTAAAACTGGCAAAATGGTTGGAAGAGTGGCAACTGGGGTTTAACACAAAGAAGTGTAAGATCATGCACATTAGGAAGAGAAACCCTGAAGCTACCTGTTAGGTGGGAGGCAATCACAAGGAAGAAAGAGACTTGGGCATCATCATCACAGATTACCTGAAATTATCCAAGCAGGCCACTAAAGCAGTAGGTAAGCTAGAGGGATGTTGTGGTGTATTAGTAGGGTATCACAAGTCATAAGAGAAAGTAATAATCCTCTTTACAAGACACTGGTTTAGGCCCCATCTGGAGTACTGTACAGCAGTACTGAGGCCACACCTGCACAAAGACATTAACAAAATGGAGGCAGTCCAGAAAGGAAACCAAAATGGTGCAGGGACTGCATCAGAAAACATATGAGGACAGATTAACAGAGCTCAATATGTATATCCTAGAGCAAAGGAGGAGAGAGGTGATATGATCAAAACATTCAAATATCTTAAGGGCATTAACAAGGTGAAAGAGTCTAACATGTTTCAATATAAGAACAATAGCTGGATAAGAGGACACAGCATGAGATTAGAGGAGGCCAATTAAGGGTAATGTGAGGAAGTTCTTTTCACAGAAAGGTGGTGGATGCATGGAATGGCCTACCTCTGGAAATGGTGAATAGAATACAGTGCAGACTCAAACAGGCATGGGATAGGTATAAGGGAGCAATATAGATGAGTATGAATAAATAGGTCATTGACAGAGTAAAGGCCTATGGCACATTTATAAGGTAGAAAAATGGGCAGACTGGATGGGCCTTGCAGTCCTTATCTGTCATCATCTTCTATGTTTCTATGTTTCATAGAAGTAAAAATCAACCCAGTTGTTCTGCCACTGGTTAAGACCTATAAAATATGGAAAGAGCTGCCCATAACTCTATTAGGACAAACCTGTATATTAAAATGGACATCCTCCTTAGATAGCTTGTTTATTTTAATCAATACCACTCATCATCCATGAAAAATAAATTTCAGATCTGGACAAAGTAATTTCAAAATTCATTTAGAAAAGAGGCAGATCGATACAAAAGAATAGAAAACTCCTAGCACCCATTAACGACATCGGATTAAAAATGCCTGACTTTGAATTCTCACTCAACATTATTAGACCCATTTAAAGAATGATTCACTTAGGATCCTACAAGTGGGTCTATATGGAAATATATAATATTCCTTATAAAAAGAGGAATCTGTATTATTTCAGAATTTTAATAAGGGAAAAATTATTAATATTAACTAGAATATTTTTCTGAGCGATACCATTACTGTATGGAGTATAATTATGAAAAAAGTAAGGTCATAATTGACATTAATAAACTTACACCTATTTGGCATAATAATTTTCATAAAATGTTTGATAATGAATACATCAAAGACTGGTTATACTTTGGAAATGAAACAATAAAAGGCCTATTTTTAGATAATATGTTGAACTCCTTCCAACACTCAGAATCACAACATGGCCTTCCAAGAAATTAGTTTTACTTATCTATGGGTTAGTTCTGCCTTGGAAAACTGCTTCCCCAAACACAAAATTTGTAATAAGGAAAGGAAATGTTTGATATTATTAACAACTTACTAAGCACATTAAAACTAATATCAAGAATCTATGCCTATGTTCTTGAGCCCATGCTGGAAAACTGACAAGGTTTAAAATCTAAATGGGACTGCAAGGATTAAAACTAATAATAATGTTTCAAAAAAATCATATTAAGGGGAATCAGACAAAGCTGTCCTTTGTCACCTCTTATATTTGGTATAGTGATGGAGCCTTTTGCCATAGCAATTAGGGAAAATCCATATATTAAAGGAATCTCAATAAATAACACTTTACATAAAATAAGCCTGTGTGAAGATGACGCCTTACTTTTCCTTACAAATCCAACTAGATAAAGGAATTTATTACACTATTGGAAATGTTTGTTAAGGCCTCCGCTATAAAATTAATTGGAATAAAACAACTGTACTACAGTTAGAGCAAGCATATTTCTTTCAATTACCAGATAACTGCCCATGTAAATAATCATTGGTCATAAACTATCAGAGAGTAAACTTATCACGTAAAGTATAACAACTTATTTCAGATCAACTATCCTTAATTCTGGATAATATTCAAGTGGACATAAAGAGATTGCAATCTCTCCTCTCACTTGATAGGGAGGATAACGTGATTAAAATGAATATTCTACCAAGACTGATATACCTGTTTCAATCGCTACCAACTCCTGTTCTATGACATACTTTAACGATCTTAAAAAAAAAAAACCTTTATTTGGAAAAATAAAAAGCACATATAGCATAACGATACACTTATTTTATCAAAAACAAAAGGAGGGTTGGTTTTACTTGAATTTCAATTACATTACCTGGAATCACAAATTAGTATAATAATCTGGTCTTGCTTCTTTGAATCTAGTATGACTCCAGTTTCTATGGGATCACGATGATGAGTCGACAAATTCCGTCGACTGCCCCGACAGCGAAATGGGCAGGTCGAACCACATTTCTGAGTTGGCGTCGGTTTCTAAGTGCCAGCTGTGTTTTCTTTGGGGCATCGCCCAACCCCACACTGGGGCGCGCCCCCACACTCCCCATAAGGATTATCAACTCTGAGTTGGAGTTGATTTGGAAGTACAGGACCCCGACAGATAGTGCCTGGTTCCAGAGGGTCCCCTACAGCAGCATGGCACTGTAGTCACTGTGGGGACCTCGCTGTTGAACTGTCACTGTCGGTGGGTAAATGGTTTCTGTGGATATGGAACAAAATTTACATTCATATCCTAGACTGAAACATTTATTGTTCTCCACCTTTTATCAGCAGAAAAGATCAAGAGTGGATAATTATGCAACTGAAACCCAATAAAATTCTGGCAGAAGGCACGTCAAATTATCAAGTATAAGATCTATATATAGTGTATGGTGGAACATCATTACTGTGCCAATAGAAATCATTTACTAGAATCCACCTGTTGTGCTGCACTGGCTGCATCACTATGTTGTTATGCTGCACTAAGTTCCCAGACCTGCAGGCAATAATGTCAGAGGCTAAACTGGACATAGCAGCAATTAGTGAGATGTGGTTTACAGTAACCACACTTGGGAAACTTCAGTACCTGGCTATGTATTGTTCAGAAGAGACCAAGGTGCAAAAGGGGAGGAGGGTCTGTATGTCAAAGAAAATATCAAAGCTACAGAAATTCAGAATACACATAAGGAGCCAGAAGAACTGGGGTCACCCTGGAAACAGGAAATGGGACAGCCATAAGAACTGGGGTTGTCTACAGGCCCACAGACCAGGGGAGGACATAGACACATTACTGTTAGAAGATATACAAAACATGACAGATAAAGGGAGGTTCTGATAATGGAGACTTCAACATGCCGGATACAGATTGGTTAATACCAGCAGGAACATCTGCCAGAACTAGACACATAGTGGATTCCTGCAGGAGGGCCTCAAACAATTGGTACAGCAACCCACAAGAGACAGGGCTATCCTAGATCTAGTACTGACTAACAAGGAAGGATCACAGATCTCCAGGTAGAAGGTCACCTGGGGCCAGTGACCATCACATGGTATGGTTCAATTTGGCTACTACATCTAAATCATCCAATTCCAAGGAAAAAATATGGGACTTCAGAGGAGCTGACTTTGATAAGATGGCCAACAGAGTTAAGCTAGCCTGGCAAAAGAAACACAGATGAGGGGTACAGGCAAAGTGGGCAAGCATTAAGGATGCAATACTTGAAGCAACATCCCATTGTGTTAGACAGAAAAGGAAGTGCAAAAGAAGAAGGAAACCACTTTGGTTCTCAAATACAGTAGCAGAAAAGGTCAGAGCCAAAAGGCTGGCCTTCAGGAAATATAAGGGAACACAGCGGGATGAAGATAGGGAGGCATACCAAACTGCCCTAAGGGAAGCAGGGAAGGCAGTAAGGGCAGGCAAAGTCCCAAACTGAGAAACACTAGCACAAACAGTAAAAGAAGGTGACAAGACTTTCTATAGATACATTAGTGAAAGGAGAAAGTTCAGAGGTATTGCTAGATTAATGGAGAAAAGGAGCATGTGAGAGGAGGACCCTGTAAAGGCATCTATCCTAAATAGATTATTTTGCTCAGTATTTACTGAAGAAAGGTAGGGCAGGGCCCACAGCTCAGCATCATGGACACAGGGAGAGGGAGGTGAGCACTACTCCTTCACAAAGAAAGGGTCCTACAAGAGCTTGCTAAGCTCAGAATTGGATAAGGCATGGGACCTGATGGCATACATCCCAGGGTACTTAAGGAGCTAATGGTGGAACTAGCAGGCCATTAGCAGAACTGTTTAGTGAGTCTCTGAGCACAGGAGAGGTCCCAGAAGACTGGAGAAGGGCTCATGTGATCCCGTTCCACAAGAGTGGTAGCAGGGAGGAGGCTGGAAACTACAGATCAGTCAGTCTTACCTCAGTAGTAGGCAAGATTATGGAGGCACTCCTAAAGGAAAGGATAGTGCAACACCTGGAATCCATAGGGCACAGGATCCAAGACAGCATGGGTTTACAAAGGAAGGTCCTGTCAAACTAATCTCATAGATTTCTTTGACTGGGTAACCAGAGTGGTGGACCAAGGGAGCAGTTGATGTACTACCTTGACTTCAGCAAAGCTTTTGACACTGTTCCACATAGAAGATTGATAAATAAGCTGGGTAGGCTAAGGGTGGGTCAGAAGTTGGTCAACTGGGTTTGCAAACTGGTTGACGGGCAGAAAACAGAGGTGGTGGTAAATGGTATACTGTCAGAAGAGATGCAAGTCACAAGTGGGGTACCTCAGGGATCAGTCCTGGGGCCAGTCCTCTTCAACATCTTCATTAGTGACCTTTCAGATGGACTAGAGGGTAAGGCTTGTCTGTTTGCAGATGACACCAATATCTGCAACAGAGTAGATGATCCAGATGGGGTGGGCAGAATGAGAAGAGTCTGGATAAACTGACAAAATGGTCAGAAGAGTGGCAACTGGGATTTAATGCAAAGAAGTGCAAAATCATGCACATAGGGAAGAGAAACCTGAAGCCACCTATAGGCTGGGAGGAGTTGCTAGCAGTCACAAAGGAAGAAAGAGACTTGGGTATCATCATCACTGATGACCTGAAATCATCCAAGCAGTCCTCTAAAGCAGGTAGGTAAGGCTAGGGGGGTGTTAGGCTGTATTAGTAGGGTATCACAAGTCGTAAGAGGGAGGTAATAATCCTCTTACAAGACACTCGGTTAGGCTCCCATCTGAGTACTGCATGCAGTATTGGAGGCCACACCTTCACAAGGACATTAACCAAATTGAGGCAGTCCAGAGAAGGGCAACCAAAATGGTGCAGGGACTGCATCAGAAGACATCATCGAGGACAGATTAACAGAGCTCTGCATGTATACCCTTGAGCAAAGGAGGGAGAGAGGTGATATGATCGAGGCATTCAAGCACCTTTAAGGGCATTAACAAGGTGAAAGAGTCTAACATGTTTAAATATATGAAAAATAACAGGACAAGAGGACACAGCATGAGATTAGAGGGAGCCGATTAAGGAGGAATGTGAGGAAATTCTTTTCACAGAAAGGGTGGTGGACGCATGGAATGGCTTACCACAAAGTGGTGGCTATGAATACAGTGCAGGGCTTCAAACAGGCATGGGATAGGCTAAGGAGCAACAATGACTATGAATAGATGAGGCCACTGACAGAGCAAAGGCCGATGGCACATTTATAAGGTAGAAAAACAAATGGGCAGACTGGATGGGCCTTATGGTCCTTATCTGCTGTCAACTTCTATGTTTCTATCTATGTTTCTATACTAGCTCGTCACTAATGCAGCTACAACACACAAAATTCTTCGTACATGCGATGAAGCAGGCGCATGATGAAAGCACTTAAGGTGAGCGGCTGGAAGGAATTGCGCCACTGTGAGGTATTTTTTAGTTCTCAGGAGGCGTTTTTTGAGACAGAGGACCAAAGACTATAAAGACTGTGTATGGGCAATCATACACTACAAGATATTTTCCATTCTGAGGTTTCCATGGTAGCAGAGATCTCCTAGAGTTGCACCTCGAGGTCTCCTTGTTACAACAGAAATCTCTCGAATGGAAAATATCCTTGTTGTATATAATTGCTCATACACAATCCTCTATAAGTCCATATATCTCTATTTGTAACAACTATTTATTTCCCCTCTCTAACTGATAATATATTTAGACACAATGGCAAGATGTGGGTATTTATGAAATAGGTCACTTATTTGAAAATAACATCTTTAAATCATTTGAAGAACTTAAACTTCAGTACAATTTACCACAATCACATTTTTTTCCGCTATCTTCAGCTGAGGAACTTTATAATTAAAACTAATAACTTATTAGCATTACCTTCTTGCTCACCAATTTTAGATACTTTATTAAATAAAAAGAAAATGCAAAGTTATTTCAGCAATATATGAATGTCGCTCTAATCACATGTATGGATTTGGAAAATTAAAGAATAAATGGACAGAAGCTTTAGGAATTCATTTATCTGATGAACTATGGTGCGAAATACTCAATACTTCAACAGCATACTTTATTTTATTTACTGAATTTTGGTAACTGGTAGTTCTCTGGGACAAGACAGTCCCTTTTTCAGGGGCGACCCAGGAAGTAGTACATTGATAGTGCATTCATTGATATGAAATTAGACAAGGAATAGTCACACAGTAAGAGAGTACATCAATTACATTCAGTTATGCAAAATAAGCAATGTAAAGCACAGTCAACAAACCTTACATACATACATCATGTACAGTATTTTTTTTTCCTTGGAGAGCAGGAGATGAGAGAATGGAAAGTTTTACTAGGAGAATCACACAAGGATTGAACAGGGGTTAGGAGTCAACGGAAGCAGGAGCAAGTTGGGGTGGTTAGGTGAGATAACAGTGAACTTTGAAACTGAGAGAGGAAGGTGCAGGCCAGTATAGAAGGAGGTAGAGTTCCAGTAGGACACAGCAGAAAATGCAAATGATGTCTGAGCCATGGAGAGTCATAAGTTTAGCACTGAGAAGAGAGCAAGGAGAGTAGATCTGAGAGTACGTCAAGGAGACAACGTTGAACAATATCAGCAAGGCAAGGAGGAGGAAGTGATGGACAAGCTTATGTATAAAGCTTAGTGTGGCATAGCATAATTTTAATTCATAGGGTAGCCATCCCAGGGCAGATAGGGACATTGCAGTGATACACAGATACATGGACAGTGTCGGCAGATAAGGGCCTAAGGGCCCACCCAGTCTTCCCATTTGAGCTTGTAAGTTCAGTTTATGTTTTCCTAGAAGTCTGTTGCCCTTATCCCTGACCTCCAGAATTCCTTTATGTCTATCCGCATGCATTCTTAAATCCGTGATTGTTTCAGCCCCCACCACTTCCTCTGGCAGGGTGTTCCACTTGTCCACCACCCGTTCTGTGAAGAAATTCTTCCTCACATTTCCTCTGAATCATCCTCCCTCAACTTCATCCCATGCCCTCTAGTCCTGGAACATCTTTTTCGCTTAAAAATAGTGTATTCCTGCACCCTGTTCCTCCCTGTAAGATACTTGTATGTCTCTATCATATCCCCTCTCTCCCTCCTCTCCTCCAGGAGTACATGTTCAGTTCCTTCAACCTGTCCTCATAGGACTTGTGATGCAATCCATGTACCATCTTTGTTGCCCTCTCTGTACCTTCTCTACCCTGTCTATGTGTTTCGTGAGTAAGGTCTCCAGAACTGTATACTGTACTCCAGGTGGGACCTCACTAGTGTCTTGTATAGTGGAATTATGACCTCCTTTTCCTGCTGGTGATGTCCCTGCCTATGCATCCCAGCATCCTATTTGCTTTACCTGCTGCCTTGTCACACTGTTTACCTGCCTTGAGGTCATCAGAGATGATAACCCCAAGATCTCTTTCCTGCTTGGTGCAAGCAATATCCTCCCCCAACTGATATATTGTGCCAGGGTTTTTGTGCCCCATATGCATTATTTTGCACTTCTTTGCATTGAATTTCAACTGCCAAACCCCTGACCATTCTTCAAGTTTCTGCAGGTCCTTCTCATTCTGTCTACACCCTCTGCTGTGTCTACTCTGTTACAGAGCTTTGTGTCATCAGCAAACAGTGAAATTCTGCCTTCTAGGTCCTGCGTAATGTCACTGATGAAGATGTTGAATAGGACGGTCCCAGCACTGATCCCTGTGGTACCCACTGATCACTCTTTCCTCTGTGGAGTGACAGCCATTTACCACCACCCTCTGTGTCCTGCCGCCCAGCCAGTTACCTACCCACCACACTGCTGGTGATGGTGCTGAACATTGGCCCTGAAGCAAACCTGCCAACAATATGGTAGGCCTGTGATAGGCATGATAGTATGGATGCAGTAGAAGAGAGTAGTAATGGAGCACCATACATGAGGAGGGGCAGAGTGTGGCATCCACAGTCTCATGCAGGAGATCAATGTAAGAACGGACAGATGTGGTAGAGGACACCGATTTTTAGTTTATAATTTTGGTGATGGCTGCAACATGCGCATCCAGGATAAGTGATGGATCTAAGGTGACTCCCAAGTATTTGAAGGACCTGACCGATTCGAGTGCATCCCCAGTATGTGAGAGTACAGCCAGAGGGAGGGAGGGTTGGTGGGATGGAGTTGGAGAATAACATGCCCTTTTGTTTTTTAGTATTAAGAACAAGCTGCTTCTGAAGAAACCAATCCTCAAGGGTATGGAAATCAGAGGCTAGCATTAAATTGAGCTACCCAATATCAGGAGAAGAAAGGTAGATGATAGCATCATCTGCATATAGGTGAACAAAGGCCCCACCACAATTATTAGGAGGTCATTAACATACAGAGAAAAAAGTAATAGGCCCAATATGGGGCCCTGGGAGACCCATGGGTAATGGGCCTCGTCAAGGGAGCCAGGTCAGGGCAGTGGCATCAAGACCAAGGACATGCAGTTGTTGTAATAGAAGGCCATGGCTGACCAAGTCAAAGCCTTGGTCAAGTCTCTGAAATTGCTCCAGTGGCACGGCCATGTTCCATTTCATGGAATATGTCAGAGGTGGCTTTAATCAGAGCTGCAAGTGTACTGTGTTTTTCCTAAACCCATGCTGAGAGGTTGAGAGCAGATGGTGGGTGAAGATAATCCTGTGGTGGTGCAGATTATCCGCTCTTGTATTTTTGCTAGAGGGCAAAGTATTGAAATAGGCAGGAAATTTTCCACTGTCAAGTTGGGACCTCCCTTGTGGATGGAGACAACCACCACTACTTTCCATTTTCAAGGATGGTGCAAGTAAGAATGGATCGATTAAATAAATTTTTGACAGGGTGGGCTAGGGCATCAGCTCCCAACTTATAATTTGGCTCTGGAGTATCATGGCCAGGTGAGCTGTCAGTTTTAGGTTCATGAGGAGACAGTGAACCTCTGTGAGGTTCATGAGCTTTAGATGATAGACAGGCGGTCCATAGAGTCAACTGACAGCAGGGGTCAGGTTGGGGGAATGGATGAACTAGAAAATAGTGATGTGTACCTATCCAGATTGGTGAAGAACTCATTGAAGCCAGAGACGATGGAGTGGGGTCAGTGAGAGACCCTGGGCATCAAGGGAACTGGGGTCTCAGAGGTGTTACCCTTTAAAAGGGAGTTAACAGTTCACCAGAATTCTTTCAGATTACTAAAATGCTCAATCTGGAGTCTCCTGAAGTGGAGTCATTTTGCTTTTTGGATTGAGTTTTGCAGCTGTTCCTTAGTTGCCTATATGTTTGCCAGTTGGCAGGTAGCCACTATCCTTATAAGTCCTCCATGCCTTATCATGAGTGGACATGAGCTGCCTTAATTCCCTGGTGAGCCAAGGTGCTTTAATACCTTTTACTCTGCAACTCTTTGAAGGGTGTGTTGGTCAACAATGTTAGTGAATTTTTCCACGAAATAGTCTAGTGCCAAGTTAACGTCCAGCAGGGTATTAATTGGATCCCAATCAGTTTCCGGATGGTATCCACAAAGTTGTTGGTGTCAAACCTAGACATGTCCCACACAGTGATGATCTTAGGAGGGTTAGGGAAGTTGTTAAGCCATACACAGAGTGTCAATGAGTGGTCACTTATACCATCCGAGAGGGCTTCACTGATTTTATCTTTGGGGCAGTTTGTGACCACCCAGTCAAGTAAAGTATGGTTACCCGTCTTTGTATTAATACTGGTAGGGTTACCAATCGTTTGAACCAGATTTGAGTCAGCCAGGATGGCAGTCTGTTTGGAAGAGTTAGGATGCAGTCAATCAATGGTGAAGTAACCTCCAAGTATAAGGTCATGCAGCGGAGGTTAGCAAGGGAGGTTATGAAGGAGGGAAGGCCAGGGACTGCTACCTTACTGGACTTGTACTCCCAACCTCCTATGAGTTTTTAATGTGCCAAGGGTGAGAAAGGAAGATCAATTCGACAGCAGAAGGTCCAGATTCAGACATAGGTATTTCAACATTGTTGAGCCAGCTGTTGCAGCAGTTTTTGTAGCATTGTTATGTTTATGTTTTATGCTTTTAATTTCTTTTACATTTAGTAGTGTGTTTATTTAGTTTGTTTCTCCTATTCTCTGAGACCGTGTGTGACTCTTTTTTGTACCTGTGTGGGACTGTGTGATTTGGATGGAAGACTGGCCTTAATGTCACTCTTTTGGACCGGCCTTTGGATACGGAATTGAAGGGTGGAAAGTTGTGAAGAAATCGGACCAAAGAAGCTGGGAGGCTAGCACTCTGCTAATTCTCAGGGGTCGCTGGGGACCATATGATTTGGAATATAATTGGGATTTTAGCCCTGGATTGGTTTGGAGCACTGGCATTAGTGAAAGGTCGTCTGGATGGAACTGTTGTGGAATCTGTCCAGTATCTGCAGTGGGGAGACCGTGAGTACTGTCGCGAGCATTGTGTAATTAGCGACTCGCCGCCGCCAAGACTATCTTTAATACCAGTGAGGAGACTATGAATAATAGCACTGTGTGATTTGCGTTGCCGCCACGAGACTATTCTTTAAACGCCAGTGGACCTTGTCGGGATTTTGCAGTGCTCTGTGAATATTGAACTTTGGACCATTGAAGACCGAGGCAGTCCTGGGGTGTGGGGTTCCCTGTCCTCCACGGTCTTAGTGCTACTTCTAGTCCACGGCTTCCACGACCGGCGGGTGTGTCGAGGTCTACCCCAGGAAGCTGGGGGTGTTACACAGAGTTTGTCTAAAGGGGCCTCGTGGCTGGTCGTGTGGCTGGCTTGCTTTGATGCCGCTGTAGCTATGGTCGTGGGTAGTCTGATCGGGGCTTGTTTGTGGTGGTGGAGGATTCCCTCACTTCAGCCTGCTATAGTTTGCGTTCTGGCCTTATATCAGGAGTATAAATATCAAGGACTGGTTCCTCTTCTCTTATTGGATTGAATTGTGACTCCCGGTGGTGAGAGGACCTGGGGTTTACAAACTCTTGTATGACTTATTATATGAGGATTTATTAACCCTCTTGGAGCTGGATCAAGACATATTTTTTAATTATAAGCAGGAAATGATTGGTACTTGATTGCTCTTGAAGAATTTATTGTTAATGAAGCCTTGTTTGGCCTCTGTCTGATTTATATATTATTTGGACTTTGGGAGCGTAGTATTTGGATTTAGGAAGGACAAGTATTAATGTTTTAATAGTGCTTATCCCTGCTTTAAGTATTGGGAAGGCCTGGATGGGTCCCTTGGTTTTATATTTTAGTTATAATTTTATTTGTTATTGTCAGACCTTTTATCTGACCGGAACCTACTCTCTGGATTAAAACATTTTATATATAACCGCAGTGAGAGTGCCCGTTACTGTGAGGTTCGGGGAGTGAGAGTCCTGCTTTCTCACAGTTATTATATGATTTTAGGTCCTTGCAGTGAGTGTGCTGGGGCTTAGTTGACTTGCAGTGAGTGCTTGTCCTCTCGGCCAATTTATTTATTTATTTATTTATTTACTGTTTATTTATTTTATTTTTTCTGGAAAGTGGGTTCTGTTTAGAAACTTTGGATTGTCAGATTATTTGGGTTTGCATTGTGTCTTTTGGGTGGTTTAATTTAGTGGGTTAATTGCTATTTTAATCTAGGGGTGGGATTTTAGTTTTGGTTAGAGTAAGAGATCATTATCTTGCCTCATGTTGAAGGAGGGATATTTAATGACCCACCCCCACGTCGTCGCAGCTATTCATCCTCCACCCTTCATACCCTTTGCCCTTCCCCTCCTTTAGCTTTTTCAGTCTATCAGTGCTGCTGGCCTTGGGAATTGCCCGTAGGAGGAGGGGAGGTGGAGGGCGGAACGGGAGGATGGTCGAGGGAGCACTCACATCGGGATTGTTAGCCCAGAAGATACCTGCTGGAAAATGGAGATCTGAGCGAGGGTTTCCTGTTTGACCCCTCTATACCTATGGGCACCATTATTAGTAATGATGGGCCAGGTACGCTTCCTAGGGATCTGTCTTAACTCTGGCGGTAAGATAGTGAATGCCAGATCCATTGTGAACAAGACTGCTATTATGGCTGACTTGGTGAGTACAATGGATCTGGCCTGTATCACCGAGGCCTGGCTGGATGGTAATGCTGGCCCCATTCCTGAGGGCAGCAGTTCCAGCCGGTACTGAGGATTCACCGCCGAGATTGGACCACAGGGGTGGTGGGGTTGTGGTCTGTTTCAAGACCAAATTGGGTCTTATCAGTGTGCCAGTTGAGGAGGTCAGATCATTCGAATGTGTCGTTGTGGCAGGTGGGGGCTATAGACTGGCCCTCATCTACTGTCCACCGGAGATGGGGAGCCATTCCTTAAGGAAGTGGTGGACTTCATAGTTGACCTGGTTTTGGAGTCCCCAGGTTGATGGTGCTGGGTGACTTCAATGCCTGGATCGACGATGAACTCTCTTGCCTTTGGTCAACACTTCCTCCAATTGATGAATTCATTGGGCCTCTGACAGGTGGTTACCTCTGCCACTCACAAATGCGGCCATTCCTTGACCTGGTCTTCCTCCTGGGGATAGAGGCCTCCACCGTGGGGTGGAACCCATCGAATGGTCTGACCATCACACTGTGAGATTCAATTTTGGCACCCCTGCATAGACCAACCCCTGTGGAAATGGTCAAGTACGGCCCTTTACGGATGTGACTCCCAATGGTCTAACTCGCACTTGACCTATCAGAATTCCTGGGATATGCATAGATCCAGAGATTTTGGTTCTGGCCTATAATAAGCCATTACTCTGCCCTGGATTCCATTGCTCCATTTCGTATGCGTCCTCTCTCCCTCGCCTCGGTCCCCATGGTTTAATGGGGACCTGAGGGAGATGCATTTAGGACGCAGGTTAGAGAGATGTTGGCGGAAATCCCACTTGGATGCCGACCATCTTAGATCAGCGAGAGCATTATCAACTCTATCAGTCAGCAATTACTGTAAGAAGGCAGTGTTCCTGTCCGGGGAAATTGCTGCTGCACAGAACCGACTGCTCAGTTCTTTCGAACTGTGGACAGACTGTGCAACCCAGCCTGTCTACAGGTTCAGAGAGCGCTTTCACAATCTCAGTGTGATGAGCTTGCTCGGTTCTTTGCAGATAAGGTGGAAGACATTAGGCGAGATCCGCTCAACACTTTCTGGAAGGGCTGTGGACCAGTCCTTGGTCGCCTCCCTCCTCATTTCTGGAATCTCTTCAAAAGGCTGGATATCAAGGTGTTATGAGGATTGTCCAAGGTATGTGCACTACATCCTGTAGTTTAGATCTCAGGCCCCACAGCCCTGATTATGGGCTGTGGGGGATCATCATCCCGGTATTAGTGAGGATAGTCTGGTGCTCCTTAGACTCTTAGTGAATATCCCAGCCCCTGAAGGGGCTGTGGTGACACTTGTGTTGAAGAAGGCTTCTGGACCCCGACTCCTCACTAACTACAGACTATCTCAAACCTTCCTTTTGTTGAAGGTAATTGAGAAAGTAGTGGCTACCCAGTTGGACAACCATTTGTCCATCCATAGCATCTACGATCCTCTCCAATCCAGTTTTAGAAAGAGGCATAGCAATCGAGACTGCACTGGTTCAGGTGCTCAATGATCTCCTGATGGTGAGAGACCAGAAAAATGGTCCATTTTGGTCCTGTTGGACTTGTCATCAGCATTTGACACTGTAGACCATGGGGTACTGCTTGTGCACCTGAAAAACATCTGTGGGCTTTCAGGCTTGGTCCACAGATGATTTATGTCTTTCCTCACTGGCAGAATACAGAGAGTGGTGTCGGGTATTTTCCTCTGACCCTATTTCTTGTCTTGTGGGGTTCTCAGAGCTCAGTGCTGTCCCCATGTTGTTTGTGGTGTAAGCATGCTTCCTCGGAGACATTGTAAGATGGTATGGGCTGGAGTTTCATTGTTATGTCGATGATACTCAGCTCTACCTGTCTTTTGCACCCAACCAGAATGGAGCATTCTCAGTGTTTAATAACTGTCTCTAGGAACCAAGGATGGATGAGGTCCAGCGGTTGAAGCTGAATTTGGAAAGACGGAGGTGATAGTTGTGGATCCAGGTCGTCGGATAGGGGGTGGGGACAGACCATCCCTCAGGTTTATTCCTGGGAGTGGTTGAGCTTCCTATCTCTGAACAGGTAAGCAACCTAGGGTAATTCTTGGATGATCAGCTGATGCTGCGGTGCAAGTGTCAGCGGTCATTGCTTCATCCTTTACCATCTTAGAAATATTACTAGGATTAAGCACCTTGTTCTGTCAGGAGACCTACCTACGTTGATCCATGCCTTGTGACCTCGTGCCTGGACTACTGCATTCCTTACTTTGGGCTTCCAGGGCTTGATATCTGCCGCATGCAGCTGGTGCAGAACTCCATGGCCCAGTTGTTAACTGGGATGCCTCATTCTTCCCATATTACCCCAGTGTTGCGGGGTCTGACTGGCTGCCAGTTCAGTGATGGATCTACTTTAAAGTTGGCTTGCTGACCTATAAAGCCCTGCATGATCTGGGCCCGACTACCTGAAAGAGCTTCTGGTGCCCTTACATCCCAGAGCAACAGCTCCCCTCAGCCAACGAGGGGTTGCTAGAGATTCCAAGGTAATTTTGAAATCATCCGCACCTGGGCATTTGTATTGACAGTGCTGACCTTGGAATTCTCTACCCCATTGGATTAGAGAGTGCATGATGAGGACTTTAAAAAGCTTTGAAATCTTTTTATGGAGAAAGGCGTTTGGGGAGGATACTGAGTTGATTTGATCTTATTACTTATTATGTGGATGTCATTAATTATTTTATTGTATTTTATGATATGTTATTTGATGTATTTTAAAGCCTGTTCTGCACCTTGATTTTTGAAAGGCGCAATAAAAATAAAGATTATTATTATTATTATTATTAACAGTGTCTAAGTGCTCCCTGGCATACATGAGAACACCACCACCCCTTTTCCCAGTCAATCCTTCCTAAAACATTTGTATCCAGGCACAGTAACATCATGTTGTTTGATGCATGGTTTCAGCCAGGTCTCAGAGATGCCCAGGATGTCAGGAGTATATTGAATAATCCAGGCTTCTAGCTCAAACATCTTAGGTCTGAGACTATGTATGTTTAAACGAGCAATTCTTAGCCCTTTGGGATTTGATATGATGGGGGTTGGGGCAGATGAAGGTATGGCTGGTCTGGGATTTGGCTCATCCTCACCTGCAAGGGTTAATAGCAGGAGAAGTAGTAGGAATGGTCATATTGAGGAAGTAAGTAGCTGCTTTACATTTATAGGAAAAGTGAGGACATTTGCAGCATTTCTGGTGAGCCAGCTACCAAGGTATACAACTCCACGTTTTGGCAGGCAAGACACAGTGAGATATACAGACCGGGCTCAGTATCAGATTGTGCGGTGGGACCTCCTCACCGTCAGCAGAGGGTGAGTTAGGGATGCAATATGAAACAGTCACTAATAAATAGAAACATTAGGTAGAATGGAATGTACAGTGCTGTGAACTTGACCACAGTGTACTGCCTTACAGATTCAGATCACACCACTGATTGTTTGTTAGGATGCAGATAATTTGCAGGGAGTGCTGCACAAAAACTGATTACATGGGAATGGATTAGTACTGGTTAGAAGCAATGGCAATAGGCGTAAGGAGAACAGGGTACAGGGACAGCTATGTCCTAATTGGCTGGAGGACAACTCTGGGCTGTAGCCAGTGAGAGAGCTGCCTGGGTTTATGGGCTGAGCACTTGAGGGTTTAACTAAGGCTGGGGGCAGGCAGTGGGAGGAAATTCAGAGTGAAGACTGTCCTGAGGTTGCAGCTCATGGTGGATTATAGACCAAAGGCTGTTGACCCAAGGCTGTAGGTATGAAGGACCCAGGACTAGAAGTGTTAGGGAAGAGCAGTGGAAGAGGATTGTAAACCTTCATGAGTTGTTGCCCTCTAGTGGCTTTGCAGTATAATTTGCAAATGGAAAAGTAGACACACAAACAAAAAGCTAGAACTTAAACAATCCTGTTCTACCAACAGTCAGTACTAGAAAACTCAGCATTAGCAGTTTTGTATTTAAAAAGAGACAGCATAGGAAGCAAGGATTAAGACATTTAAACTTCAGTAGATACACTATAATACACTGCATAGAATCTATTATATACCATCTAAATTATACTAAATGAATAATTCAATCACACCAGTTTGCCCAGGGTGTACACATAACTACTGGCACTCTAAATCATTTAATACATGAGTGTCCTTATCTCACTGATTTCTGGTCAAAATTATCTGAACCTTAGCAAAAGTGGTTGGAACAACGTTAACATTTACACCACTTTAACATTATTAGCTATACCAGAAACTAATAATCAGTTAAATATTTATCAAATAAAATTAATAACAACAACATCAATTATAGCTAAACATTTATATTATATTAAGAAATTAGAAAGACTACATTATCTCAAGTGTGATGAGAAAGAAACGTTTGAAAAAATCTGGGCTTCATTCCATGCTTTGATACAAGAAGGTTTAGAGCAATAGAAATAGCTAATACTTGGATTATTACATAATATATGTCCATTATGTTTGTAGTAATATTTTGCATCAGGGTGCATTATAGTTAACTAACAGTCAAGAAGTAAAACAGGTTGAGTTAGATTAGATTAGATAGTAATAGTTCTTAGACCCGTGTAGGTAGGTAGGGGTTATGATGATGGAGATGGCTATTCATACTGACCTGGGCAATCAGTTGATGAGTCAGCCTAGATATTCACCTGAACAAAAAGAAAAACAAAATTTAAATGGGAAATAGAACTCCAAGCTAACATGTCCTATATAAAATGCAGATTTATCTGTTGATCCTGAAAATGTCTATGAATAACAGGCTAAATCAGATACAATTCTATATCTACAACTTATACAACAAATTCAATCCAGCCATCACCCTCTCTGTCATTAATGCAAAGGAAAGTGGCAACGCTGCACATGTAATTACACTGTGTCCTAACCTAGTATTATTCTGGATAATATATTTCAATCTATAAATATTATACTGGATACAAATCTGCAAGAAGAAACTGAACTACACCTGTTACATGCCCTTCTTCTCAAACACTTCCTAGTGGACCCGGTTTAAAACTACTTAATTTGATGCTTATCAATGCTAGGTGCTGTATAGCTAAATTATGAAAATATCCTATACCTCCCACTTGGGAACTGTGGGAAAATTTATTATGCAAAGTATCCGAACATAAAAAAGCCATTATTACTCATCTAAACATATTAGAATTACTAGGTGATATAGGCTCCATCCTATTAGTCAATATGTCGTACGCTTTATAGCGCATCTACATTACTGTGTAATAGCGGTAGGGAAGAGCGAAAGGGTGCAAAACTGTGACAGGATTATACACAGTAGTCACCCTCCTCACTCTTCCCAGGTACAGGATAAGAATCTCCGCTGGGATCAGGACCAGAGTAGCCGCCGTGGCTCAATGGGATGAGCCACAGGCAGCAGGGAGGCAGTGCATCTGTGGACTAGGTTTCAATTCCCGGTCCCAGATGCAGGAACTTTTTATTTTCGCACTTTGTGCAAATTTCATGTTAACCCCTCGGAGTTAGTTATTTTAGTTGGGGTGTTCAGAGGCACAGCCCCTCATAATGGGGTGTGGGCAGAGCCCCCAGCAAATGAAGACTTATGCTGCTGGCAAATATATTGCTCTGTATTGGCAGTATGGTATATTGCTGTGGCATAATGTCTTGCAACATTATGACCCCATGCAGGGCCCCATTACTCAATGCAGTTGATAAAGAATTGATTTGTAGAAGTAATTAGAAAGACCCAATGGATTATAGTGAACAAATGATTTGAAGAAGTTGATTAGAAAGACCAATGGATTATAGAGAATTGGCATAGTGATATCGCCAAGGATCATATTTTCTTAGTTAACTGACTGACATATTTATTGCTCAGTCCTAAAGCATAATTTACTAACTGAAGTGTATACCGATTTCACCATTTTGAACTGCAGCTTTAATTAAATCAATCAGTTTTGACGTGAGGCTTTAATTTAAGGGCATATACTATTTGAGGGTGGCTTATATTACTAAGTGTATGGTAATACATTCAATCTGGCTTCTATTAGGGTTAATTTGGTAGTGCAGCTCTCAAAACTGTAATTGACATGTCATTAAAAGTGCTCAGGCAGCAATACCCGGTAGTAGTACCATAATAGGTGTCTGGTGCAGTTGTTTGTGCTTAAAGAAATGGCAAAACGGAAGTGCTATGACTTAGATTTTAAGCTGTCAGTAGTGAATAGAGCTGAATGTGAAGGTACTCACCGGTAGCTGAGGCTCTAAAACTTGATGAGAAACAGATTTGGGAGTGGTGAAAACAAGGAAAGGCTGCAGGCTATGGTGACTGAAGTTGGCAGCTCTGAATCTAACCAAATGCCGACGTTCTTGGTGCTGGCCAGAAGCCTTCAAATCCTAACGAGGAAGCCAATCTTGCCACCTGATAACAGTGCAGGAGAGAGCATCACCTCCCAGTGACATGAAAAGTAATTGCCCTAAAAAGCTTCTGCACTAATCCAGAACCCTGATTTTAAAGCTAGCAGAGGTTGGGTGGATCATTTTATCACGGTGGGGTTCACCATAAGACAGCGGACTACAGTGGGCCAGAGACTGCCCAAAGACTACCTCCTAAAAGTGACAGAGTTTGTCTATTTTGTGCCACGCAGATAACAAACAACAGCATTCAATTGCAGTCCATTGGTAACATGGATGAAACTGCCATGTGGTCAGACATGCCTGGTGAGAAAAGTGTAGACTCTGTTGGCGCTAAATCAGTGCCTTTAATGATAACCGCCATGAAAACAACACATTGCTGTATGTCTGGTTAGTTAAGATATTTTTGGATATTTGGACCGTTGTAGAATGCACCATTTTGTATTGTAATTTATCTATTGTTATCTTACTTCTACTGAAATAGAATATTAAAAAAGAGTAAGAGCCCTGATGCTCTTTGAATATTCAGGACATAGAGAACTGGGGATGAAGAAATTACATGGGCACTAAGATGGAGGAATTCTAGCTATCCAAAAGGGATAACATAGAAACATAGAATTTGTTTGCAGAAAAGGACAACTGGGCCCATCCAGACTGCAAAAGGATTCCCTGCCTAATGCACCTCAGCGGACCCTAACTGGTCTCTGGGATCCTCCCTCCCTGTTTCTATACTAATATGCCACTGTGTCTGTGTTATGCATGCTTGATGCCTTCCATTTTCTAGCCTCCATAACTTTGGGTAGCAGTCTGTTCCATGCTGCTACCACTCTGTCTGTGAAAAGCACTTCATCACATCTCTCCTGAAATTTCTCCTCCAAATGCATTGCATGTCCCTAGCCCTGGAACTTGTCCTCTTAAGGAAGAGGCTCCCTCCTGCACTATGTTTAACCCTGTTAGGTACATTTAACCTTGAGAGTGTACATGATGAGATACCTCAGTCTCTCCTCATGGGGCTTCCTATGCAAAACCTACACCATCTTGGTTGCCCTCTCTGAACCATCTGTCTTTATCTTTCCTGAGGTGCATTCTCCAGAACTGGACTCAATATTCCAGATGTGGGTATACCAGAGAGTGGTACAGTGACAGCACCACCTCCCTCCTCCTACTGGTGATGCTCCTCCTATGCACTCTAGTAGCCATGCCCACAGCCTTGGCACACTGTGCTGCCACCTTGAGGTCTTCTAAAATAATAACCCTGAGGTGCCTTTCCTGCCTAGTGACTGCCAACACCTCCCCCAAATCATATACTCAGCACCAGGGTTCCTGTGACCTAGGTGCATGATTTGCACTTTTGGAATTGAACCTCAACTGCCATGCCTTTGAACGCTCCTCTAGTTTCTCTAGATCCCTACACATTGTCTCCACTCACTCATGGATGTCCACCTTATTGCAGAACTTGGTGTCACTTGCAAAAGGCAAACTTTCCCCAGTTCCTCTGTAGTGTCTTCTATGAAGATATTAAAGAGGACTTATTCCTGAACTCAACCTCATGTGCTCCACTAGTCACCCCCATCCTTAGAGTATGTGCCTAAACCATTACCCTCTGCCTCCTATTCATTAGACAGTTGCAAATCCACTTAACCATTTTGAATCCCACCCCAAAGTGTCTAGCTTCCCAATTAGCCTCTGTGAGGCACAGTGTTGAAGGCCTTACTGAAGTCTAGATAGGCTATGTACACTACCCCTCCCCAGGTCTATTTCTTTGCTCAATTAGTCAAAGAAATCTATAAGATTTGTTTGGCATAACCCCTATGAACCCATGCTGCCTGTGTTCCTGCAGCCCATTGGTTTCTAGGTAATCAACCAGTTTCTCCTTTAATAGATTTTCCATTAGTTTCCCACCACTAATGTTAGGCTTACTGGCCTGTAGTTACTAGATTCCACCCTACTGCTGCTGTTATGCAAAGTGACCACATCAGATCTTCTCCAGTCCTCTGAACAACTCCTTTTCTAGTGAGCTCCAGGTTTGGCAAGAAAAGAAGCAGGTGACTTTCTTTTTAAGAAAAGGTGTCCCTGGAAGATGAATGCCTGTATTTGAGACAAGTAGTTCCGTAGAGTCCATCGGGTCCAACATTTCTCCAACTGATTGATATTTCACAGACATACCAAATTTCAGGTCTAGACCTGCAATAGCAGCAGTTACAAACATCCACAATTATAGAAATGCTCACTAAACTTCACAAATAATTAAACTATGAAAATATGAATCTCTGCAACTTAGAAATCGCTGGAAACCAAATTTCTCCTCATTTAGTAGTTTATCTGCCCCTTGCACAATGGGTATATATGCTAATTTGTAGGTATCTATCTCCAAGGTGGAAGAATTATAAGCAGTAACGTAGTCTCATAAAATCTCACAAAAATACAAGATTCTGATCCCTAAAAGTTTGAAACTACTGATCTAAATGGCAACGATTTTAACACGACTTTAGTACACCTAACAGGTACATATGCCACATGTCAGATCTCTGCCTAAAAGGATGGCTATATTATGACCAAATAAATTCCACAACATTCCAAAATGCCATGAAGCATCATGAAATTAATGAAAATTCTATGAAAGCAGAAATGTCCAAGTTCTTTGGCCATACTACCTGGTTTGACTATGAATATGTTGCTTTTCTATGCTCAATATTCTAGGAATTTGATCTTATGGAAAATTCAAGAGAAAAAGAGACCTTTATTTCAAGAACAAAGTGTGACTATATTTCCTATGTAAAATCACCGGGTTATTTTACGACATTGCAGAATACCTAGCAAGACTTTTTGTGACAACTGGAGAATATTTTTTTTAATAATTATGATGGTGCCAGACACCTTTGGGAAGTACATTCATTATACTGTAGATCAACAGTTGGAGGAAGAGGATAATGATTCAGAGTCCTTAACTAATAACAGGACATTACTGTAGGTAGTGAGGCACTGCAGTCTTAATTTCTTGCTGTGTACATGCCTGAGTACTTGACTAGACTAAGAAGCTATACTATCATGAGCTGTTGGTTTTATGTAATATAATAACGACTCCATTAGACAAAAACTATAATTGATTATATTACTAAAAGCAATACTGACTGTGAAGAACTCGTTTACATTTTCTGGATTTGTCTATTGACCTCCCTCCCCACTAATTAATGGTTGTGAAGACAGAGAATAATGCCCATGCAGGTGTGTGTTATAAGGATTTTTCACACCTGAGATATGTGACAGTCCATAACACCAAGACCGAAGTTCAAGGGGTTTATTAGATTATCACACAACAGCAAGGGTGTGTGAAAAATCTTCATTAAACAAACTTTGCACAGGCATTATTTTTTAAAACAACCGTGCAAGGTTTCAACAGGGAGAAAAACTAAGCTGCACTTATGCGAGTGAGGGAGCATGTCCCTGAGATGCTGCCATACTCACACAAATACAGTTAATTGAGAGCACAAGGAGGTAAATGCCAAATATCCCGCTATTGAGTTATTATGGAATTCTGTGGATTATTGAGGTGTTTTATCAGGAATGCTTTTCCAGCCATTATAGGGGGTTACCAGTTATTAAATCGATGTAAATGGTTAATGTATATGTACTCCTAAACAACTCTGTCTTTGAAATACTGTGACTATATTATGTATCACTTTGGGAAAACTAATAATGTCAGGCATTCCTTTAAACAGCTTCAAATCAGCCTACAGCGTAAATATATTGCAGACACCCTGCAAGCAGATAATGGCAACATACAGTACATGCTGTCTTTACTAACGTAATAATAAGAAACAGCCCAGCTGCAACCAAGGAATCTATATATGGTTCATTGTGCTGACTTGCTCATACTGTGTGCAGGAAGTCAAAATCCTTGCAAGCCAGCAGGGTTTGTGTAAAGCAGTTGCTTGCACAGAACATGTTGGAGTGGAACTAAGATCCCAGTACAAGATGGTGAATAATAATTGGAAATCGATAGGAAGTATAGGTTAAATACTGCATGTAGAAGTCTCTTAGATGAGTCTATCTGCATCTCACTGTGTATCTGCCAGTCACAGAAAAATTCTCCAATTGCCTCTGTCCAAAGGATCAATATACCTATTACTGCATAACATCTGGAACATGTTACTACAAACCTGTTTGGGTTACTGCACTCTAAGACTGACTTACTGCTCCTCAGTTAACAAATTTCTAATATACCTAGACCAAATAATGGCCTGTGATTGTGTGATACCTTTCCATTGAAGGAGGTTGCCTTGAACGTCTCAGTCCCAAATTACTGACTGCATCAGTAGTGTGGCTTTAACCTGCTGCAGTAATCTAGTTTTTTCTTTTACTTTTCATGGGACTTCACCGCTTCTGAATACCATGCAATTCATCATATTCTCAATTTGATTCAATATTTTATCTAGCCTTGACTTGGTGGCTCTACTATAAATTTAAATACTGTGCTGGAGACTGAGGTTTAGGGGTGACTTCAGTTCTCCCTTCTCAAGGACAGTGTTAAGTCAACATGTCAACATGGTGATGAATTCACTCTCTGGGAAAGATTGTAGCATACATCATTAAACCAACCACTGTAGTTGGCAGTTTGTGAACAGTGCATGCCATCTGCTGTGAAGGAAGCTATTCACCTGCTCCCTTGTGTCCAGAGTTTTGTGCTGAAAACACAACTAGTGCAAAGCATAAGGAGACAGGGCAATAAAACAGAACATTTTAGAATAAGAATAAAAACTAGATGTGGTTCCCAGCAGTTTGCAGACTTAAAAGTAAAATCTGGGACCATCCCAGTGGCACAGCACAATGCATTGGGCTGCCACCTGGGAACTGGGATTAACATTTGATCCCCGAATCACATGCTGTAGCCAGCAGGGCTGAGCACATCACAGGGTGAGGAAAATGGCTCCAGAGGAAGGAGCGAGTGGGCCACAGAACATACGCACACACTCTGATGGCCAACCTCAGAGCAGCATTGTTATCAGTTAGAAAGGCCACATCTTGCCCAAAACCCCTGACAAGAGAAAGGTGGTCCTTGTTGGCACCAACTAGAGCAGAGAGCAAGAGGAACTGGTGGATAAAAGCATAAATATGTGACACTAAAAATGAGAGCAATTTAGTCATTAGACTGCCAAATGACCTAAAGGTAAATTATGAGACATACCCTGCTGATGACCTAGGTATGAGTCCCGAGTCTGAACTGTCATTCATCAGTCAGTAGAAAGAGTGCTGAGCACCACTCTCAGTTCTTCCTGCTACAGAGAGGGTGTAAGGCTCCATATGTTACACCTCTGCTCTCTAGTGGCACACAGGGAAAGCTGTATAGGAAGAAATACACAGCCCTAGACAGGTGAAATTCTGCTATCATGCTGGATGCTGATATATGATGATGTGGTGTCATACAGTATATCTAGTTATGTCCCAGCACATGTAAGTCAGAGTGCAGGGTCCCACTTCATTTCTAATTGACAATAAAAGTTTCTTATCCAGTGTTGTGCCCAGAGGGATGAGAGTTGGATACAGCGGGAGGGGAGGTAAAAGCAATGATGCACTGATGAATGATGTCACTGTGCTCTCAACACCCAGTTGAGGAGCATGAAACTCTAGGTCTCCTGCCCCTCCCAACCCAAGCAGGTAAGTTTCAGTTTTCCAGTTGGCTGTCCACCCAGCCAGCTGGGCCCTGGGGAGAAGTCCTGGGCAGTACAAGGGGATAGGTAGTGGGTATCTGGGACCAGTGGTGACCATTCCAGTAGGCATGGGAGCCAAAGCTTGAAAATGGGATGAAGAAGTGGAGCCCACCTAGTAATCAGGTAAAATAGAAAGTGAAAAATATCCATCAAACCCCTCTCCTTTCCATGTCCACTGCATTCATGATAGAAATAAATTGGTACATCAAATAAAAATCCAGTCTATAACATAAGAGTCCATGTGGTATAGAGGGGGCAACAGCTGATCAGCAGTAGAAAATCATGTATTGATCCAATAATGAGTGACAATGAGGATACTCTATATGCAGTATAAGCCTCTTAAAGTGGACATGGATAAAGGGATGGTCGCTTAAATGGGTTGTTTCCGGGAACCGATTACCAGGTAATGTAATTCAATGGCATATTCTCTCACTGAAATTGGACACCCTGACTGCTTAATTGGGTTAATAGTCACCCATTAGCACTTACCTAGTGTAGGCAAATGTGTGATCTGTAGCACTCACCTTCAGCACAGAACACATAGTCCTTGAATATGGCTCAGACCAAGTGCACCAACCTCCTGCTGTCAGAAAAATTGAAGTTGTGGAGGCATTGCAAATGCCCAACTCCACTCTGTCATCGGTTGCAAAGGAATTTGGAATTTCAAAAGTCAAGTTGGCTACATTGGTCTCAGTCAAGACAAAGTTTTAAACAAATGGCAGGTAAATTCCTATGTTAACAAAAAGCGTATAAAGGAAGGAAAGGGTACCTAAGTGGAAGATGCCTTACTGCTCTGGTTCCAGCACACAGTAAGTAAGGGAGTGAGGCTTTCAGCACCGGTTTTGAAAAAAGCTAACAAACTTGCTGTTCACCATCTTATGACACTTTTGATTCCACTGATGGGTGGCTCTTCCATTGAAAATCACACCACAATATTGTCTGCAAAAAGAGCATGGGGAACAGATGTATGTCAATCAGCTGTCAGTCACTGACTTCAAAATGTTGTCCCTGCATTAATGGCTGAATATCCTCCTACAGACATATTCAATGCAGACAAAACTGGCTTATTTTACCAACAGTACCTTAACCTCAGCCACACTCTGAAGAATTCTGAGCTATTCGAGGGGGGTAGGGAGAAGGCTAAGGACCATGTTTCACTTTTGTATTGTACCAACATGTTGAGCAGAGGAAAACTCCTACTTGTCACCAGGAAAAGCAAGAGATCACGTTATCTACTAAAAGATCTTTCAGAGCTGCCAGTGACACATGAGCTCTTGCAATGCCTGGATGACAGTAGCAATTTTGGGATCTGGTTGTCTGGTTGGAATCAAAACGTAAAAGATGACGACAAAATTCTGCTCTTCTTTGACAACTGTAGCACCCACCTCCTAGAGCTGGCCACAAAATTCAGCCAAATTGAAATTGCTTTTCTACCACCCAACACCACCAGTTTAATTCAGTACTTACGATAGGGGTTATCAAAACTCCAAGGGCATTACCAGTCACTTTCTTCCTACAGGATTGTCAGCATCATAGATGGTGGGTCCACAGCTTTGGCATCCGAGATTTCAAGAGCTGTCAGTTTACTGGATACAATCTACATGATGCATAAGGCATGGGCTGCTGTCAATGAAACCACAGTAGCCAACTCATTTAGAAAAAGCCGTTTTCCTGGTAGGCCGCCAACAACTGAAGATGTCACATTGGTAGAGGAAGATGTTCAAGTAGACATGCTTGCTGATGTGACGTGGACCTCAGGGCATGACCCCAGAAGAGTCTGAGATCTTGTTGACTGTGAGCATGGAGAAGAAGTAAGCAGCGAGCTTACGTTGGAGGATATTTGTGCAAAGTAAAAGATGATGAGGGTTAGGATTCTGAGGAGAACCAAGAGGTCCCAACCATTGCTACCTCTAATGCTGACATGAAAGTGCATGCAGGAACACTAAGTGAATGGTGCCTGCAGTGTGAACAGTTCATTGAGTGGGAGCAGCTTTCAAACTCAGAGGAGTGATAATCTCACAAATGGCAGCAGAGCTAAACAAAAAAATCTGGACTTTTTCACTGCAAGGAATAGAGAGAAGGAGTCTGGAACAGGTAGCACAGCCAGTGGAGCTAAGTGCACCTTGATTTTATATAATAAATTGAATAAAGCACTATAGTGAAGCACTAACCCGACAAAAATAAAAAAATCACTAAAAAGCTATGATTGCTACAATAACATATGTCTAGAGTGTGTAAATGTTTGTCTGCGTCTCTAAACTTGCCACCAGCACTTTACCTCCCAGCTGCAGCAGCACAAAACCTTGCTCCAATAATCGGGACAGCCATTTAAACAGGATTTATATGCTCGCCACGGGCTGTCCGATTTAAGTGGCTTCTACGTGATTTAGGATTATGCTTCATAATGTCCATTAGTCACGTTGATCCTTCTTGTGCTGACATCTCTAGATCTCTTCTGTTGGCCACCTGTCAAGTGTTGGGGATGAGATTGCATTTTGAGACTTTCCATAAACTGAAGCATTGTAAATATTAAAATGCCAAGGTGTTCATTTTCTTGACATGAGTTAGGTAACAAAGCTGAGAAGGAAAGCTATGGAGGCTGTGAAATGCCAGGCCACGTTTGTTATTTTTCATGTAAAATGATAACTGATTACTTGGAGAAACATATTTCCTGAACTCCTGATGCAGTTGAGGTGTTCTTGGATCTCTGAAGCAGAATGGTGATGTATGACCCTAACTCTAAAATAAGAAAGATGCTTCATTAAGATAACATATGTCTGGCAGTGGGTTAGGGCACTCTGTTGTACCTTGGACATGTTTAGACTAATACTTAAAGTGCACTCCATCATTTTGCTTCTTATTGAGTTTTGGGTGTAAAAGAGCTGTAACTTTTCTCCTTCTGTGTGTAGTTCAAGAATGTTAATGTTTGCACCCAAAGCAGAAGATTAAAATGTACAATTTTAACATAATGTTTTGTCTTGTAAAATTATCTGACTCCTAATTGAATAAAAAATAATAATTACAGTAATTGAAAAATAGACTAATTCAGTTGAGAGTTCCTCTTATATACTGTACCTCACTTGTTCTATTGAGAAACGTGGGTAGAATTTCTAATTTTGTCAATCTTTTTTGAACGTTTCATTACTCTCCTTTTCTGCTAGTCTGTCTGTCTTCCACACTTCTGTTTTTCTGTTACTCTTCATTTATTTTGAAAACCAATTTCTGTTGTGAGGAATATGACATGTTCCTTGGGATACACTATAAGTGCCAGTTTCAATGTAACTAATCATTAATTACATGCAACAGGGTAATTACACTGTAGTTGCATGTTTGTTAGCATCTAACTACATTGCAGTTACGATACAGTTACACACACTGTAGTTAACTGCCACTTACACTATAACCATTCCTTGTATGTCCTACCAACCAAACTATTGATTTCTCAGCTTCTAATTCCATCTTGACTGACACATTTCTCTCTGTCATCTAATTCTGTTCCTTCTGCCCTTAAGAACTACTGATAACAGCATACTATTGAGGAACTCCTCCTGTGACATTCACATTATACTTCAGAATAACCTCAAATTAAATTTATCAGTATCATTGTATGTGAACTCAAATAAATCTTTTGTCAGACTCTTGATTTGACATCTATCATAGAAACATAGAATTTGTCAGCAGAAAAAGGACTGTTTGGCCCACCTAGTTGCCCCTCATTACCCTGCCTATTCTGCCACCGAGACTCTACTTGGTCTCTGGTCACCTCCCCCACTCTGATATCAGTTTCCTTTATACTTATCCCATGCATGCTTGAAACCCACCACTGTTTGTGCCCCACAACCCCAACTCAAAGATGGTTCTAGGCATCCACCACCCTCTCAGTGAAGAAATACTTCCTCACATCCCTTCTAAAGTCCTCCCTCCAGCTTCACTGCATGCCACCTAGTTCTTGTACACATTCTTTTCTGAAAATTTTCCTTTCTGTACCTTATTTATCCTGGTGAGGTATTTAAAGATCTCTATCATGTCCTATCCCCCCTCAGGGTGTATATGTTTAGATCCTCAGTGTCTCCTCATAGGACATTTGGTGCAGCCCTTGCATAATTTTGTTACCCTTCTTCAGATGGCCTCTACCCTTTCTATGTTCTTTAAGAGGTGTGGTCTCCAGAACTGAAGACAGTACTCATGTGTGGTCTCATCAGTGGTTGATAAAGTGGCAACACCACCTCCCACATTCTGCTGGTGATACCCATCCCTATGTACCTTGCCTTTCCTTACTGCTTTGTCGCATTGCCCTGCTACCTTAAGGTCAACCATTATGATTACTTCTAGGTCTCTATTCTGTTTAGTGACCGTCCAGTGACCATCAATACCTCCTCCCTTTCTATATTTTGCCTCTGGGTTTCTGCATCCAAGGTGCATATTTTTTACTTTTTGCTTTGAAACCCAGCTGCCATACCCTTTACCATTTCTTGAGCTTTGCCAGGTCTCTCTTTAATCGCTCCTCCCTCCCCTCGGAGTGTCCACCCTATTGCAGATCTTGGTGTTATCCATAAGAGGCATACCTTCTCTTCCAGTTCTTCTGCAATGCTTACAAAGAAATTAAAGAGTACTGGACCCATTAATGAGCCCTGAGGACCCCTGCTGGTCACTCACCTTCCCCTGAGTGAGTACTGTAAACCACCACCCTCTGTTGCCTGTCCTTCAGAAAATTACATACTCAGTGTCCCACCTTGTTTCCCACCTCAAGCTTTCCAGCCTTTTATGAGCATCCTATGTGGCAAAGTGCTGAAGGCCTTGTTGATATCTAAGTAGGCCATGCCCACCACTCCCCTTGATCTATTTCTCTGGTGACCCAGCCAGGGAAATCTATCAGGTTTGTCTGACATAATCTTCCTCATGTGAATCCATGCTGCCTTGGGTCCAGTAACTCACTGGATGTAAGGTAATCTACCAGTCTTTCCTTTAGAAGTTAATCCATGAGTTTCCGCACCCCTGATGTCAGATTGACCAGCCTGTAGTTGCCACCTCTCTCTACTGCCACTCTTATGAGTGAGACTACATCTGCCCTTCTCCAGTCCTCTGGAACCACCCCCTATATTGAGTAGTTATTGAATAGGGCTGTCAGAGATGCAGTCAGTACCTCCCTCAACTCCTTCAATACCCTTGGATGCACACCCTGTCTGGCCCAATAGCCTTGTCCATGCTCAGATTCCCTTCTACTATGAAGACAAAACAGAAGTATTTGTTCAGGATATCTGCTTTTTCTTGGTCATCCTCTATACAGTCTCCTCTGCACCCTTCAGCCTTGCAATTCTCCCCTTATCTTTCTTTTTCACTTACAGTATATTCTAAAAATGGTCTTGTCCCTTTTTACCCCTGGCTATTCCTTCCTCAGTTTGTACCTTAGCACTCCTCACCACCTTCCTGCATCTCTTCATTTTTGTTGGTACACCTCTACCCTCTTCCTCTGCATCTCCTTATATCTCCTAAACACTACCCTTTTGTCTCTACCCTTGCTGCCACCTCCATTGAGAACCACATTGGCCTCTTTTTCGTCCTGCTTTTGCTCACCTCTTTTCAATCAATCAATCAATCAAAACTTTATTTTAAGAGCATCTTTCCAAAACCAAGGCGCTTTAACAGAAAATAAATCAAATACATAAAGTTAAAACAACATCCTAAAATCGGTTTATAAATGTGCTTTAAAATCCTGATCGACGAGGCTAAATAAATGCATTTTCAATGCTAATTTAAAGCTTTGAATGGTCAGGCAATCTTGCACCCGATAAGGTGGAGAATTCCACAGGGTTGAGAGCCACAAAACTAAAGATCTGGCCCCAGATGTCTTTAAACAAACCCTGGGACTCTCTAGCAATACCTCATCAGTGGATTGGAGTGGGACGAGAGGGACAGTAGGAAAAGAAGATCTTGCAGTTTTCCAGGTCCCTGATCGTGTTGGGCCTTAAAGGTCAGCAAACCGACCTTGAAGGTAATCTGCCACTGTATTGGCAGCCAGTGCAGTCCACGGAGGACAGTGTATTATATGACTGATCCTAGATGTATCAGTCAAAAGCCTGGCACCGTGATTCTGCACTAACTGCAAGTGGCGGATATCCACCCCAGTAGCCCTAGGTACAGGCGTTGCAGTAGTCCAGGCGAGAGGTAATAAAGGTGTGGACCAATGTTGGAAGGTCATCGGCAGGAACCAGATGCTTCACTCAGGCCATATTCCTCAGATGGTAAAATGAGGTTTTGACCACAGCCAACACCTGATGTTTAAGGGTCAGGCGATCATCAAATATAATGCCCAGATTCCGCACCGGTCTGAGGTAGCTAACTGGGTCCCCAGCTAAAGACCTGAGGGTGACCTCTAGCAAACCCATCCCTCGGCTGACCTGGGTCCAGAATCAACACCTCAGTTTTTTCAGGGCTTAACACAGCCAGCTCACAGTCATCCAGTCCTGAATGTCGATGAGACAGTTGTTAAAGACCGAGACAGCATCACCTGGTCAGGCACAAAGGACATATACAGCTGAGTATCATTCATGAGCAGTGAAAACTCAAGCTGTGCCACCTAATAATCACTCCTAATGACAGCATATATACCAAACAACATGGTGCCAAAATGGAGCCCTGCGGCACCACAGAGGATAGGACAGAGGTTTGTTGCCTCACTATTACATCCCTTAATTTGGCCCACTATCCTCCACCCAACCAGAGTAATCCCCCACAACAGTGTCTTGGAGCTATTTACCCATTTCTTTAAAATCTGCCTCCTGAAGTACAGGACCTTTGCCCTTGTATAGTTTGCCTCTGCTGCCATCCTAATGTTAAACCACACTGTCCAGTGATCATTGTTCCCAAGTGGCATCCCACCCTAATGTCTGCAACATTGTCCCTGTTTCTAAGAACCAGGTTCAGTATTACCAGCACAAATGGTTTTCTTGATGAGTTGCTTCAAAAACGCTCATGCAGGAGTCTAGGATGACCCTGCTTCTAGCCAAGGCTGCAGCAGGGAGGCCCCAATCAATATCTGGTGGATTGAAGTCCCCCATCAGCAGTATCTCTCCTCTGCTATTTCATTAATAGCTTTCTCCATTTCCTTGTCTAAATCTTCCCTGTGCTGGAGAGCTGTAAATCGTCCAGTGTGAATGGAGGTTCTGTCTCCAGACCCACAATACCTCCAGCCCCTTCTTACCCCTTGCAGTACTGTTGCCATGATATCTTCCTGATATGTAAACAACCCCCCACCTTTCCTCCCTTCCCTATCCTTCCTGAACTGTGTGTATGCTCCTGTCCTCTCCTCAGCCATACAGCTAGCACCTCAGTGAAGGCCACCATGCCAGCTACACATTTTAGGCCCTCCCTCCTCAGATCCCTGAACTCCCCTGAATAATCTCAGCTACATCCTGAGCTAGTTCATTGGTCCCCAGGTGGATAATGACATCCAGCTCCCTCTCACCCCTGACCCCTAGTGATCCATAGAATCTGCTGACTCATCCCTATGAGCCATAGCACCAGATAGGTACTTTACCTCACTCTCCACTCCTCCCTGTTCCCAAATCTATCCCCTAATGATTGAGCCCCCACCAGAAGCTACTTCTTTGCAGGCATCCTCTACCACCCACCATGGGTTCCCCCTTCAGAGGCCCCACATCCTCCCCTGCCACTACTATGAGTGCCACTTCTGGCAGTCCAATCCTGCCAGAATGGTGAAGGAGTTGCATAGTGGCACCAGTGGAGGAATCTGCCCCTGCCCTGTCACCTCCACCTTCCCAGAGTCCACCATTGTCTGTCCATCCTCCTTCCCAGGCATCCTCTAGGGTAGCAATGATGGACTTGGTGGCCACTGGTGAGGAACAAAGCCATCAGAATCCTGGTCAGCTCAGCCCAGAGTCTAGTGACCTCCTCCCTCAACCCAGAGAGGTGCATACATGGGGCAGCACCTCACTTCCAGAATGTCCCCTGAAGACTGCTGCTCCACATCCACTGCACTGCACCACTCCCAATTCATTTGGGTTTCAGGCTTTTTCCTGCAGTGAGAGTCCATTCTAGATAGATGGACCTTTAAAGACTGCTCCCTTCCATGCCACAATTCATTTCAATTTGAGACTAATGACCATTTCTCTTGCGGTTATGATAGGGTTGCATAAGGCCCTGTCCCAGTTGTTACAGAAAGGGTTAAATGCAAGGATCTCTTCTATCCTCTCCTTTTCTGTCTCTTATCTGTCTGGTTGCACTGCTAAATGTTCTTGTGAGACCTAGGAACTGCTATTTGGAATTTAGGGGTTAACCTGAGATGCAGTTTGAGCTCCTCCCAGGCTTGTTTACAAACTCTTTTGCAGAGCTGTCAGCAGGAGGCCAGCTTGGGACACTGTTCTATTTGCAAGCCTGCTCTGCAAAGAAACTGACATGAACTTTGATGCATTTTGTGAGAAACAGGATGTCTCCTTAATGAGCTCAGAATGAAGAAGTTAATTGTCAGGCAAAGACTTGTTATAAAAGAGCAGCAATATTTTTGCCAGAGAGACTTCTTGGAAACTGGAAAGAAACCCTCAGATGAAGAACTTTTATTTTCTCTGTTTATAATACCTTTGTATTTAGCTATCCTGAATTTTTGTTTTAAATTCTATTGTTATTGATAATAAAATGCTGCTTGCAAATTTATAACTGCTTCTAGTTTTCCTATGCTTCCTGACCTACTGTATGCCTCAATGACAAATGGTATTAGAAGTGAGATTTACACGTACATACTGTAAGCTAGGAATTCTGTGCATGGGTACTAGACCTGGTACCAGGAAGCATAGCAGAAAGGTATGAATTCTACAGCAATAAGCCCAGACGATAAGAAACAATTTTTGTTGCAGGCAAATGCATCAGAGGTAGGCCTAGGTGCAGTCTTGAGTCAGAATATAGATGGGAAGGAACACCTCATTCTATATATCAGTAGGAAATTGCACAACAGAGAAAAAGGTACGCCACCATTGAAAAGGAATGCCTTGCTGCAAAGTGGGCAATGGAGTCCCTTAAGTTCTATTTGCTAGGAACTGACTTTGTACTTATAACAGATCACAGTTCTCTGTTGGCTAAAACAAATGAAGGATAAAAATCCAGAATCACATAGTGGTACTGGCACTACAGCTATTTAAATTTAAAGTGATGCACAAATCTGGGAAAGAGAATGTCAATGCTAATTTTCTGTCAAGATATGGATCAGGAATTGAGAATTTCGATGGTTGAAAAACAAATGTGTGAGTTTAAACTTCTCTGTTTGCTGTACTGGTTGTAAACTGTAAGGTTATAAGCTAATGTTAGAAGAGAATTCAAAGAAAGTTTTGAAACCTATTTTTTAAAACAGGTTCCCTCTTCAAGAGGGGTATGTGACACAGATGAATAAGGTCATGTCCCATTTGTTATGCAGAAAGAGTTAAATGCAAGGATCTCATGTATCCTCTTCTTTTCTGTCCCTTGTCTGTCTGATTGCACAACCAAATGTTCTCATGGACATAGGAACTGATCATGCTCTCAGTCGCGATTCTCCACATCTCGCTATCTCTCTGCCTTCACTTGCTGTTTCTGTCTTTTCTTCCCCTTGCATATCTACAGTTATGAAAATATATGTGAATGTTTATGTGATATTAGGATCCCTTGGTTTGAAATGTATATAGTTATACTATTGAAATGATTGCAAAATGCTATTTGGAATTTAGGGGGTTAACCTGAGATGTAGTTTGAGCTCCTATCAGGCTTGTTTGCAAACTCTTTTGCAGAGCTATGAGCAGGAGGCCAGATTGGGACACTGTTCTATTTGCAAGTCTGCTCTACAAAGAAACTGACAAGAACTCTGATGCATTTTGAGAAACAGAATGTCTCCTTAACAAGCTCAGGGTGAAGAAGTTGATTATCAGGCAAAGACTTGTTATAGAAAGAGCAGCAATATTTTTGCTAGAGAGACTTCTTGAAACTGGAAAGAACCCTTCAGATGAAGGACTTTGTTTTCTCTGTTTGTACTGCCTTTGTATTTCGTTATCCTGAACAATAGTTTTTATTTGTATTCTGTTTTATGGTAATAATAAAAGCTACTTGCGAATTTTATAACTGATCCTAGTTTTAATATGATTTGCTGACTTAGCCTTGTGACACCAGTTTAAAATCACTGTTGAAAAACACCTGTGCTGCATCATGCAGCTTACTATATATGTAGTTTACTGCATCTTTGCAATGATGGCTTATTTTATTTTGTTTGTATATTGCTTTCAGGTGCTATTTTGCAGTAAATGCTCTGTATAAATAACATTTCAGGCCTGATGGTATTGCAAGACATTATCCAGTCTGATCAATAACTGTCAATATCCCAACTTGCAAGTGAAGTTACTGGGTTGTTGCACTGGGGTACCCACCCATTAAACAGCTTGTGACATCTCTGGGAAAACTTTCAAAATAGTTACATGTAATTCTTCTTATAGTTTGCATATTTCTGTATTTATCATCACCTCTTTCTTTATTTATAATGGTAGCTGGTTGAAAATGGGATCCTTGTTCTTCGGCTTCATCCTACCTGTCTATACATGATGTCATAATCCTTTATTTATAAATTACAACTGGTTGCCATAGAATAAGGCAAAGATCCTGTTTCCAAATTCCCTTAGTAAAGAGAATAAGGAGAATAGAAAACAGGACATTTAGGAAGTACAATTAGAACTGTCTAGTTTCCAAAGTTTTCCCAGACATGTCATAGACTCTTCAGAGATGGGAGAAAACATGTAGTCTGCAGGGATGGTAAAGTTTGAATGGTAACTGCCAAAAGATGAGAAGGTATTTTCCTTGAGTTTGGTCCAAGTGTCCCAGGATGGGGACTGTTCATCATTAAAATAAGCATCAAGCTCAGAAGCTAACACTCTCTATTTCTATCTCCCAAAATTAAACATAAAACATTAAGCAAAAGAGGCTGTATTTTAAAGGGCTCAGATGGGGATGCAGAGGTGATATTTGCCTTTATTAAACCTTAGATACAAATCCTAGCCTGTCATTAGCAAAAAGCTGGTCACATGACCAGAACAAGCAGGCACTATTAACAGGCCTTACCACAGAAATGGGCAATAGTCTAGCAAAGGGCATTAGTTCAAAACCTATTACTTACTTAACAGGCACATGCACACTTTAATTTGATTGTTTGTTTGTTTGTTTGTTTGTTTTTTAAAGCATGGCACCAGTCTCCAATACCAAGTGCTAGTTACTTTTCCTTCCTTTTGTTTCGCTGGTATTCTAGTGGTCCATCCCGATCATGGTAATGAACTTCCTGCTCCCACCACCTCAAGATGACACCCATTTTTCAAGGTTTAATAAAATGGATAAGGACCAAATGTTTTGGGATATAGTGGAAACTCTTAACCCTTTAAGATGAAGTATTGTCTTCCAGTAATCATGTAGCCCTCAGCCTTCAGTTTGACAGCTTCAGGCAACATGACTATTGTCAGGCAATAGTTCATGCCTCAAGTCAGTATTTTCCACTATTTCCCTCAACTCAACAGTAGTTGTATACTGTCAGGGTCTGCCTGATTGCACACAAACTCAGAGTCTATTTTAAAAGGCTCCTTGATTTTTTGACAGTTTCAGGGTTTGCAGCAACTTGCATAAAACAAATGAAGCAGGCATACTATTTTTGGCAGAAGCAATGACAATTATGCAGTAAATCTGTACAGCTGCATCTGAACCTCAAACAATGTTAAGCCATCTGTTAGGGGTCCAGTGCCACATTTGGGACTTATTTGCTTCAGGAAGTGCTACCAGCATTTTGAATATCCCAGCTAAGATCCCCTGGGATGTCAGTGATTGTAAACTTACAGAATGCCAGAGCATGCAAGGAATACCAGCTGATAGAGTTTGTCTGGAAATGCCCAGATGACACTTGAGCGGACAGGGTAGACCTGCCCAGTAGGGAAGGAAGGCTAGGTAGGGGGCAGGAACTGGCATTTTATTGGAAGGGCATCTGTCATTTAAATGTCTGCAGTGAGGGCTCTGCCTTCTTTTCACCTCTGACTAAAATAGATATCCTCCCTCATCAAAGCAGGGTTATAGAGCCAGGGTTAGGGAACTTGCCATTCCATTATGGGAAATCGTTTTAGGGGTTGGGAAGGAATTTTAACATTTTTTCCCCAAAAGGTTTTTCATTTTTCACCTTCTCTGGTGGGAGGGATAAGAAGGGAACCAAGTAGGTAGACTGGCAGGTTGTCACAGTTATGTGAACATGACAGCAGCAAGGAAGTGCAGTGGACTGGTGGCATGATAGCTGCACAGTAGCATAAATGGGGGTCAACAGGGTCATCGCTCCTTTTAGGCAAGCCCTGAGGCTGGGGAGAGGTGAGGCTTGGTGGCTGATGATGGGCGTGTGCCAGCCATAGACAAGGATGACTCTCTGATGCAGGTCACCAGTCAGCAGCGCTCTCCGCGGGGAGGGCACTATAGAGACTGGCCCATTCAGAGCCAACCCTCACCCTCGTGGTCTAGGGGACCTCATGAGGTAGTTAATCAATAGGTCTGCCCCTCCAAAGGAAGGAAGGGAAGGGAAATTGTTTAACCAAGAAAGGAACACTAAGCCGGATCTTGTTTCCAGGTGCGACCTGGGAACACAAGGAAGATTAAGTGACTTGCTCAGGATCACACAGTATGCAAGTGAGGCATGATGGAATTCAAGCCCAGGTCTCCAGGTTTGCAGCTCAGTGCCCTTAACCACTATGCTATACTGCTTCCCAAACAGGAGGCGGGCTGATACATTTTGTTGAATTAATTGGTTAATTAGTAGCTGGAACTACCTTGCCATGCATGTCACGCCAATATGGGTTACAATATATCTATTGGTGATAACAATAACTATTGTTACAATTTGATTCTTATTGGCTTATATTAATAAACGTATAGCTATGACCATTTTCTCCAAGCATGCTGTTTGTCTCATTTGTCTGGGTGAAGGAAAGAGGTGTGACCTATAAGACAATGTTTACGTTCTTTTGTTAATAAGTGGTCCTTAGAAACCTAGACTACTGGGTTGTGTGATATATTTTATTGTGCCATCATACATATTGTTCCTTGATTTTATAATTAGAAACTTTCAATGCTATAAAAGTTCCATTATCAGTATCACACTGTCCGACATCTGCCTTTTTCTTTCAGTTTATCCTTGCTAGAAGAACTTGACTGTAGTTGCAATGAGCTTGAATCCCTACCCCAACCTTTGGCTACCTTCACAGTCTTCGGACATTAGCAGCTGATGAAAATTACCAGACTCAGCTTCCTCGAGAGGTAAAATACAATTCTATTTTAAGAATGAAGTCAAGCAAAAGAATTAAGAGAGGCTATTTCCACTACCTGAAGTAACATGTCATTTTGTTTCATTAAATTACTGGGTACTGTAGGCAAACTTTCACTGCAAGTTTGGAAGCCATGCTAAAGAACTAAATGGGCTATTAATATCATATTTTTCTCCTTATTCCCCACCTAAGGCCAGGGTAAACCCAATCAGATGCCCTGGAAGACACCCCAACTCCATTATCCAACAATCCACTGGGACTTACACCACTCCTGGAAACTCTGTGGCTTATCTTCCATGTTGAGTCCCCAAAAGACACCAGGAATTTTGGAGGATGAGATGCAGCTAAAGAGTTTGCCCTGGATTGGCAGCTGCAGGGCCTGCAGTCACTTATAATCATCATGCTGTGTAGGGAGGGGTTAACCGCTAGTTTCCTCCATCCCAAGGGCAATGACACCATGGACAACTTTGCAGCAGTGCGTGCAGAGTGTGTGCATGCACTGCAATGGTTAACAATGTCCTCCCTCCCTTATACCGCCCTTTGACTGCACCACCACCCAGGTAACTATAACTTTGAGTATTGCCAAACTCCCTCCCCAGAAGAGAAGAGCATCCTCTGGGATTCTAAATCCTCTCTCTGTCCCATGGCCAGCCCACATCGATCTGGGCTCATTCGTGAACCCTGGTCACCGTTGTCACATGCAGTTACCTTACTGCTGTGCTGCCAAACCACCTCCTATTAATATGAACATTTGGGCATACTGTAATGACTAACTGTAGGTTTCAAGAGATTTACACATTAGTACACCATAATGTTAAAGTGATGATGTAAATGCCAGTCTGTTTTTATGCTCCTACCTCTGACCATATGCCTATCAGGCCAACTTCCCCAGGCCCATCATCTGGCTTCTTCTGGTCTTACTTTCCAACTCCATTCCTTCAAGGCTTTCTCCCATGCCAGGGTGGCAGAGCTCAATAACTCTTGCCAAAGACAGGATTCAGTTTGGAGGATGCCTGGGTCGCTAGTGCAAGGCCTGCAGGAGGCTGAAATTCATCTTGCTCTGTCCAGGCTCTTTCTACATACTTTCTGGTTCCTGCCCTCAGGACATCAGCAGTAAGGATGTATACAGTATGTGCATGCACCAACATGCAAGCTGTGGTCACCCAGATGGCATAATCGCAGTGATGCCGGCTACCTCCTTCCAGAGGAGGACAGCATCCTCTTGGCAGTGCAGTCCTCTTTCCCTTATGAGACCCTAATGGTCCAAGCTCATTTCCAAATCTGGGTTACAGTCATGAACAGTAGCTCTACCCAGGCCAACTGTAAGTACCAGATTCAGTCATGGGCTATTCATGTGTGATTTGCAGAGATAATCTATGTAGCATTTTTAGGTTAATCTGTTTGTACCAATATTACCAGTACTTGTTTAAAGTGGATTATAGGTGTAATTAATTATTCATGAGCCAGCAAGGCTTCTGAGTGTCTACTGGATTGGTCATTAACTTCTAGAAATGACTGATCCAGCTGCAAATTGATGCTGTGTGGCATGCATGGTTTGCACCACACAGCTAAAACCTAAATAAAACTAAAAATGAAAGTTATTATTGTGATTAGACTTATAATTGCAGTAACAACCTCAAAGCCAGACAATTCCTTGATTAATGACCAGCTGGAGGGAGGTGGTCTCAGCTGCACCTTGAGCCACCCATCCCCCAACTGGTCATTGATCCTCAGAAATGACTGGCTTCTCGGTCATTATTGCTTAAATATCAACTATAAGCCTTACACAGAAACTCTTACAAATTATGGTATTTTTCCAGAGCATGTGTTTTCATGGAAGAAAATTAAGTGCAAATCACTGATTGTGCAAAGAATAATTTATGGAGTGTACTCTAGATAAGCACACAAGGATACAGTTAAACAAGATCCAGTAAAGTTAGCAAGTCAAAATAAAGAGTAGCTGAAATAAGTCAAATGATTTCACTGAAAAACAAAAATGCAATAATAATAATCAGAAATGAGCACAGTATACTCATAGCTGAAGGTAAAGATTTAAGCAATAAGGTATGACATGGTGTGGCTTATTGGTGATTTACCAAGTTATGTATAATGTGTCACTAGGCAAGCTGGGTGACTTTACCACACAAGAAATAGGTAATCATCTAGTTACCCATGTCCTGATGTGCCTTATTGCAATTATACAATAGAAGCATCTGTAAGATTCATTTTAAAATGTGTTTCATTTTGTAGTTTCTAACATCCCTTTCTCATTTGTGAGTTATTGCAGGATTTACCCATGAGTAAAGAACTTGCTGACCAGTCAGGTTACAGGGTTTTTATGCCCATTGTATAATGGCAGTTTTATAAAACCAGAGAAAAATACCCAGTGTACTGATTGATGGGACTCCATGTAATCTCACAGGCTGTGTGCATATTCTGCCATTGACATAAGTAGTACACACACAGTGCTGCATTCTACCATTGACACATAAGCAGTACACAACTGTACTACATTCTACCATTGACATAAGCAGTACATATTGTGTACTGCACTGCATTCTGCCATTGACATAAGTAGTATGCACACTGCACTGCATTCTGCCATTGACATAAGTAGTATGCACACTGTGCTGCATTCTGCCATTGACATAAGCAGCACACACACTGCAACTACATTCTGCTATTGACATAAGTAGTATTACACACTGCACTGCATTCTGCCATTGGCATAAGCAGTACGCACACCGCGCTGCATTTGCATTATCAATGAGATTTTATTTATCTATTTAGTTATTGATGCAATATAAATAATCTACCTAACTGCCTTTCATAATGGAGGAACTGTCCTCCAAGGTGAAACTCTTTCATCTACACACACACACACACACACACACACACACACTAACAAACAGCACCAAGTATCCCTTTGATCAGTTTTTCATGTGGGGATGGGATAACCTGATGATAATCTATCTTCCATTATGTCTTACCTGAACCTATATTCACCGTAATCTTTAAAATGTGGGATCTTGCTAAACTTGAAATTGTTGACTTTCTGTCTTTCACTGCCTGCAGATTGGGAATTGTAAGAATGTGACAGTCATGTCTCTGCGCTCCAATAAACTGGAATTCCTTCCTGAAGAGATAGGACAGATGCAGAAGTTGAGGGTTTTAAACTTGAGTGACAACAGGTAATAGCCAAAATAAGTAATATTTCTGAGAGTCCTATTAAAAATTGTGGAGATTTCTTTATATCATTTATGGTGTTTTTTATGGTGTATCTTCCCAGAATATCCCAACAATAATGCACCATCTCATTTATAGTGGGGTCCAGGTTGTGCCAGCTTTTTACAGCTGGGTGTCCTGATACATATGGAGGTCAAGTGACTCGAGGTCATGCAGTAAGCCAGTGTTTCTTCTGGGATTTGAACCTATGGGGCCCCAATTCTAAGTTGCACAAATTTCCTATAAGGCCCCCCACACACACACACACACACAACTGTGTCATAATGCAAACTATGAATTCAGATGGTAGAGGCTGCAAACAGTTTTGTACCAGCTAACATGCTGATTAGTGACAGTGATCCAGTCTCAACATGGCACCATGCTGCAACTTAGTCACCAACAGGCATGCTGCCTGGAATTCTGCCTGCTCCCTTTCCTCTACACTGTAATGACCCCAGTGAGTCAGGTAACTCACCATCCATGGCCAATGACCTGTTGTCCTGGTAATCTAGTGTCCCTGCACTGGCTTCCCATCCCAAGTACATTCCCTTGCATCCAGTGGTAGCCTTCTTCTAGCCCTACCCCCTGCAAGCTGTGTTTCTGCAACAGAAGAAGCCAGAAGGGGAAGGAAGGAAACATATTCAATTCAGTGCTTTAGAGTAACTGGTAATTGGTATTTTTCTTTAAACTTAGATTGTGGGCTTGTAGTGACACTATACTTTCTTTCTTTGTTGTCTTTAATTATAATTGTTTTTGGACTGTTGAAAATTTAAAACATAGTGGTGGTGTAATTCTGTGCTGTCTTTAATTGCTGCAAATTTTATCTTGGCTTGTCTGACTGTCCTGTAGCTGGGTGAAGGGTGTTAATTGTCTGGCCTCTGACCTCAGCTCACGTGATAACTGGAGGTGGGGCTTAGTCAGAGTTAAAGTAGCAAGCAGAGGTTTATTTTCTCAGAAGAAGCCAGAAGGGGAAGGAAGAAACATATTCTATTCAGTGCTTTAGAGTAACTGGTAATTGGTATTTTTCTTTAAACTTAGATTGTGGGCTTGTAGTGACACTATACTTTCTTTCTTCATTGTCTTTACTTATAATTGTTTTGGGCTGTTGAAAATTTAAAACATAGTGGTGGTGTAATTCTGTGCTGTTTTAATTGCTGAAATTTTCCCTCTCCTTCCCAACTCTTAATTATATGCCCTGATAAATCTGATTGACAGGAGCTAAACACAGGGTATAGTAAGAGGTGTGAAGTAGGAGGGGCATAAGGGAAGAAGCCACCCTCAGCATAAGTGTTTTGACTCATTTATTTATTTATTGGTTTCTTTTCCTTAAAAAAAAAAAATTATCTGAGGATCAGTGACAGGATTTTAGTACTGTAAATTAACAAAAGAGAACTAGGAGAGCTTCAGTAGCAGACAAGTAGTGGAATTGCAGTATAATGTGGGGGTGGTGCAATGCAGTGGCTGTGGGGCAGCCATATTCAGGCAGACCTTCTGGACACTGAGGTGCTGCCCTATCTGCATGCATCTCTCTTGACTGCGGGATGAGGAGCCAGACTCAGAGCAGAAGTAAACTGGGTCAGGAGTACCATCACCCCTATCCAGGGACCACCCAGTCCAATGCAGCTGCCTCAAAGGATGCCGAGAACGAGGAGATCTTGGATGACAGTGGGCTCAGGGAGGTTAGAGCAGTCAGGCAGAGGCACATCCCAGATCCCATTCCTCTCAAGAACTCATATGCCACACTGGCAATGAGGACAACCAAATAGAGGTACCCAGAGAAGTGGAAGGAAAGGATGTGGAGGTTAGCCAAGGAGGTGACCTCAATGGGGAAAGCAGTGGACCCCAGAGGAGGAGGAAGCAAATCCTGGTGGGGACTCCATCGTAAGAGGATCCAGCTAGGAACACAGGAGGGGAGGACAGGAGGTGAGGTGCCTACCAGGTGCCACGGCATGGAGGGATGGAAGGAAGATCCTGGGATCACTGGGAAGGCAAGACGGAGGGTGAGCTGGATGTCATTATCCACCTAGGTACTAATGACTTGGCAAATGGGAGCCAAAGGAAGTTCAGGAAGAGTTTAGCAAACTGGGGAGGGTCTCAAGCAAGTAGCTACTTCTGTCACTTTCTCAGAAGTACTACCTGTGAGAGGCAAGGGAGAGCATGGAGTGCATGCACCAGGAACTTTAACTCATGGTTGAAGAACTGGTGCTGTGAGGAAGGGTTTGGATTCATTGGTGACTGGGGACCCACCTGGAGGGATGGAGGTTTGTTCAAGCCTGACGGCCTGCATCCATCCTGGAGGGAATCCAAGCACTAATGATAAGTTTAAATGCTACATTGACAAGCATTTAAACTAGCAAAGGGGTGGCAGGCTGCAAGGAGGGTACCTACTTGCTCACCCACCACAGCTAGCAGTGGAACCAGTGAACCAGAGGAGTGGCTATCTCTGCAAAGCAGTGTGCAAAAGATGGAGATTAGTGTCCAAAAGTGGATAAGCAGAAAAGGGCAAAATTCAGCAGAAGGGCAGACAGCAAGAAGAACCAGGGATAAATGACAACCAAGGAAGGGGCTGGAGTAGAACAGTGAAGCAGTCTAGGGAGGTCAAATCATGGAAAGCCATGTGTGCAAATGTCAGGGCCTTAGCAACAAGATGGAAGATCTGAGGCTGTCATGGTACAGTCAGACCTGGACATTGTGGCCATCACTGAAACCCGTGTAATGATAACCATGACCGGGAGATGGCCATACCTGGCTACAACATATTCAGAAGAGACAGAGCAGGCAGGAAGGGAGGAGGAGGTGGCACTGTATGTGAAAAATGACATAAGGGCCACAGAGACCCAGGAGGAACAAAATGGGGAGAGATACTGTGGGTTAAGCTGGAAAGGAAAATGGGGCCAGCCATCCACACAGGTGTGGTCTATAGACCACCAGCCCAGGAGGAAGAAACAGATAGGAGTTGATGCTAGCCATCCAAAGGATGGCAGACAAGGTGAGTAGTACTGGTTGGAGACTTCAATATTCCAGACGTGGACTGGAGCATCCCAGCAGCAGCAGCAACTAGGAGCAGATTTATCCTGGACTCCCTTCAGGGTGCCTTCCTCAAGAAACTGGTCATGGAACCAACTCACCAGAAGGCAATACTGGACCTTGTGCTCACAAACAGGGACAGTGTGATGGGGTAACAGTGGGGAGCACCTGGGAAACAGTGACCACCAGTCATTGTGGTTTGAAATCACAGAAAGAGCAGAACCAAACCACACAAAAACACATATCCTGGATTTTAGGGGGCAGACTTTGGGAAAATGGGAGATACTTGAAAGAGGCATTAAGGGAATGGGACAGGAATCAGGGGTTGAGGAACAGTGGCAGTATTTAAAATGGGGATTATAAGAACAACAGAATTATGCATTAAGCAGGTTAGCAAGAGGAAAAGGAAGAGGAGACCATTATGGTTTTCCAAAGAGGTAGCAAAGAAAGTGAAAGCCAAAAAGATTGCTTTCAGGCAATACAAAAGACACAGGCAGAAGGGGATAGGGAGAAGTACCAGGAGAAACAAAGGGAGGCAGGGAAGTCAGTAAGGGAAGCCAAAGCTCAGACAAGAAGAACACATTGCAAAATCAGTGGGTAAAGGGGACAAAACCTTTTACAGGTACATAAGTGAAAAAGAAAGACAAAGGGAGGGATAAGCGAGACTGAAGGGGGAGGATGGGAGCCGCATGGAGGATGACAACAGTAAAGCTGACATATTGAACAGGTATTTCTGCTCAGTCTTTACTGAGGAAGAGGGGGTAATGGGTCTGAAGGGAGTACAAAGGGTGGGAATGGTGCAGAAATGGACACAAGTCCTTATACAGAAAGGGTCCTGAAGGAACTGGAAGTAATAAGAGTTGATAAAGCAATGGGGCCAGATGGGTGCACCCCAGGGTCCTTAAAGAACTAAGAGAGGTGGTGGCTGAACCTCTGGCTATCCTGTTTAGCCAATCACTAGAAACAGGAGCTACCCAAAGACTGGAGGACAGCAGATGTAGTCCCTTATACAAAGTGGGAACAAAGAAGCAGGGAACTACAGACCAGTCAGCCTCACTCGGTAGTGGGAAAGATCATGGAAGCACTACTGAAGGAGAGATTGGTGGAACATCTGGTTGTCAATGGACTACAGGACCCAAGGCAGCATGGTTTCACCAGGGGAGGTCATGTCAGACCAACCTCATTGAATTTTTGACTGGGTGACTAGGGAGGTGGATCAGGGAGGGCAGTGGACATGGCCTATCTGGACTTCAGCAAGGCCTTTGACACTGTGCCACATAGAGACTATTACACAAATTGGGGAATATGGGTGTGGGCAGGACAGTAGTGTGGTGGGAAGGTAACTGGCTGGGTGGCAGGACACAGAGGGTGGTGGTAAATGGCTGTCACTCCACAGAGGAAGAGTGACCAGTGGGGTACCACAGGGATCAGTGCTGGGACCGGTCCTATTCAACATCTTCATCAGTGACATTGCGCAGGATCTAGAAGGCAGAATTTCACTGTTCGCTGATGACAAAAGCTCTGTAACAGAGTAGACACACCAGAGGGGTAGACAGAATGAGAAGGGACCTGCAGAAACTTGAAGAATGGTCAGGGTTTGGCAGTTGAAATTCAATGCAAAAGTGCAAGATAATGCATATGGGGCACAAAACCCTGGCACAATATATCAGTTAGGGGTGAGGATATAGCATGCACCAAGCAGGAAGGGATCTTGGGGTTGTCGTCTCTGATGACCTCAAGGTAGGAAACAGTGTGACAAGGCAGCAGGTAAAGCAAATAGGATGCTGGGATGTATAGGCAGGGGCATCACCAGCAGGAAAAGGGAGGTCATAATTCCGCTATACAAGACACTAGTGAGGCCCCACCTGGAGTACAGTGTACAGTTCTGGAGACCATACCACGTAAGGACATAGACAGGGTAGAGAAGGTTCAGAGGAGGGCAACAAAGATGGTGCATGGATTGCATCACAAGTCCCTATGAAGACAGGTTGAAGGAACTGAACATGTACTCCCTGGAGGAGAGGAGGGAGAGAGGGATATGATAGAGACATACAAGTATCTTACAGGGAGGAACAGGGTGCAGGAAAACACTATTTTAAAGCGAAAAAGATGTTTCAGGACTAGAGGGCATGGGATGAAGTTGGAGGAGGACTATTCAGAGGAAATATGAGAAAGAATTTCTTCACAGAACGGTGGTGGACAAGTGGAACACCCTGCCAGAGGAAGTGGTGGGGGCTGAAACAATCACGGATTTAAGAATGCATGGGATAGACATAAAGGAATTCTGGAGGTCAGGGTGAAAGGGAAACAGACTTCTAGGAAAACAAACATAACTTACAAGCTCAAATGGGCAGACTGGGTGGGCCATAGGCCCTTATCTGCCGACACTGTCTATGTATCTATATATCTATGTATCTATGTAACATCACCCACCAAGTGCTTTCCCCATTGTCCTCCTTTGCCTAGTCACAGCACTGTGACCCTCACTATTGCCTGCCTGTAGATGTTACACAGGCAGTGAGGTTAAAGAAACTGTGACCAGCATTGTGGGAGCTGCTATTTTCTGTGCATGAATTTGCAGTCCACAAGCATGGTGTCTCCCATCCCTTTCCCAGATGATCACAAACGCTTTTGGGACCATGCAGGAACGGTTTGAACATTGCTGAGCATTAGCCTGTAGGGTTTTCAAAATTACCCATACAACAAGGGATCATAGCAACCATGATTTTCAATCAAGAATGGGGCCTATGATCTCTTGATTCACCATTCAATCCTCTAACCATTGGACCTCACTTGATGAAAATCATCAATGGCTGTATTGTTTATATCATGTTCTTGGTAATTGGGCTCCTATGGAGAGTCAATTGGGGAAATTCAGGTAATAAAAGGTAGGATCTGGTAGGATTGGACTGATCTGCAGAAATCAGTGATTTTAGTCATCGTGGCCAGCATGGCTCTTGGACCTTAAATTGTTAAAAAAAACACCAAGGCAGAGTCCAGACCAAACTAGAACAGCATTCAAAGACAAAATGCAGTGTAGGCAGAGTGGATCCATTCACCAGGTTTCTGCCAATAGTATTGTTTTTAAACTCAGTGTTAGCCAACAGTAAAAATACTCTCCATGTTTCACAATCTGATTTGACTGCTTCATCAGGATGTAGCATGTTCTAAATAATAAATAAACAAAATATGTTACTACTAACACCTAAATGTATTTATTTAATTTATAACGGGTGAAGGTACCCATTTAAGAAATTACATTTCATTAATCACCACGCCATCAAAATGATATCCATGTAAACATTATTCTATTTAAATCTCTATATACTATAATATTACCTGTTTCATACATCTCATGAGACTGTGCAGTCAGTTTCCTTTATGATGTAACACACAGAATTCAGCTGTCTTAAAGTGAAGAGGCATTACATTTTCAAATTTTTGGTTTTGATTACCCAGTATGAACCTTTACATTACTGTTCATAAATAGTGAAAGAATAATCAAACTTCATATAACTTCATTAGGCTTTCTCTAAAGCACCATTTCTAAAGGAAATCAAAAACTAAAATTCCTGTAAATGATAACTTGATAGTGCTGCCTAAATTGCATTTCCTTTTGTTACAAGAACCTCATATACAATACTACTATGTTTCCATCTTTAATGCCATACACATTCCAGGCATTTTGTCCTAAGCTAGAGTTGTAAACCCCATTTGTAAGCTTACTTGATTCTTATTTAAAACTGAATTGTTAAATGCTTATTCTTTAACACGTAACAATATAAAAAATGCTCTTAGTATTTCTGTGAATAGAATCAAAGTCAAACCAGTTCTGTGCAGGCTATCATTTTGCAGCCAGTGCTGTGATGCACGTTCCTTAACGCAGCAGTGCATGATAGCAGTCAAAAGTTTGACCTATACTTTTATTCTATTTTAGATTGTCCTTCCTTATCTCCTGACTTGTATGATACATTTATTTCCCCATTTGTGTTTTCTTTAGCACTTTTTCTCATTTGAAATAATAAAGGAGTGCTTCTTTTAGTATGTCTCAGACCAGGTTTTCATCAGTATTCTCAGCAGTTTTCGTACACCTGTTGTCCCATAAGGTCAGGATGCAGTGTCTGCTGCATACTAGTTCATCATAGTCACATGAAACATGATCTCAAACAGTGTGTGTTCACACACCACAGAGAATACTGATGAAAACAAATGGTCTAAGCCATATGGGAAGGGGAGGTCTGAGCCATATTAAAAGGAGCACTATTTTTATTATTTCAGCTACAAAAAAAGTGGTTAAGCAGATTTAGAATGGGGAAAAGGTATTCTATAAGTCTGGAAAAAAAGAGCAATTTAAAATAAAATGTAAAAAGTATTTGTACTTGCATTTTATTTGCTTTGCCAGGAAAGAGCTCCATTGAGTGAAGTTCACTTTCAAGGAGGTCCTGGTTAGGACAGCAAAAAAATAAACACATCAGTACATACATTGCATAGAGTATAAAAGAATCGATTGAAACAATACAATGGAAAGAAATAGTAATACTTCAGATATACATAGGACATATACAGAGAGCCAGTTAGTCAGAATTGTAAGAAAGGATATATGCAGCAATATTACAATCAGATTTAGAGTGAGCAGTGGTCTCAGAACCATTAAGACTTAAAGGCTCCCCCATGCAAGTATGAGGGACCAATAGTTTCAGGTCTGTATGGTGCATTGTAGCTAACTACAGTTGCACATGTCTCCACAGTAGTAATCCAGCAAGGTTTTTGAAGGTATTATGGTTAATTAGGGTGCAGAGCTTATATCAAAGAAACAAACAAGTTGAGGGCAGTTTTTCTGCAGTGAAAAATATGCCTAGGTATGTCTAGGAGAATGACATTGCTTCTCCTCAGTGCATATGGACTGGTAGCCCTATAGAATAGGGCAGTGATGTATGCAGGAGGTCATTTTGCAGGCCTTGAAACGCCAGATGTATAAGTTTCTTTTCAGCCTTGTGGTAAGGGAGGATCAACCAAGTGCAATATATAGGTTACAATGGTGTGTTCTGAGGGATAGACTAGTGATGAAGCAGAGAGCTCTGTGGTAGAGCACATCCTGTTTTGCCAGATTTGTATTGGAACTGCACAGATATAGCAGGTTAGCATAGTCTAGGATAAGCAGAAAGGTGAACAAGTCTTTTTGGGGCTTCAGCTACAAAATAATACCTATTCCTAAAATAGAACCCCGATATGGAATTAAGTTTTTACAGAGGTTTTCCATGTGTGTGGCAAATGAGAGTTTATTGTCTAGCCATAGTCCCAGATACTTATAGGTGCCCACCATCTCACATTTATCACTCAAGAGTGTGGTTAAGGAGACAGAGGGTCAGTCATAGCTAGGTCGTAATTTGAAGTGAAAAATCATAACCTTTGTTTTGATGCCCTGAGAAGCAGTTTGAATGATATAGATTAAACTGTAGCTCATTAAAGGCAGTCTGGGTCAGTCACTGCTGTATCAGTGTTAGGCCTGGCAAGGTAAAGCATTGTCTTCAGCATAAAAATGTAGGTTTGCATTCTTAAGATAGTCCCTATGTCATTTATGTAGATTAAGAAGAGCAGTGGTCCTAGAAATGATTTCTGGGGACTCCTTTGACTATAGAGGCACAGAAGTAAGAAAGGCCACCTCTTTTACTGGTGGCCAACAAGATAGTTGTCGAACCAGGAAGGGCTCAATTCAATTCAATTCAATTCACTTTATTTACTGGGTTAGAACACTGGGCCAAGGTCTGTTTTCAGAAATGATCCACAGCTTCAAACAAAATGGAAGTTAAGATGATATACACAAAATACAAATACATATAGATGACAAGACAGTACAAATATTCATACACATATTTAAAACATTTACAAAGCAAGAGATTGCAAATGACAAAAGGATTTTCTTGTTTCATGTGTAGGGACATTTACATGTTAGTAGGAAAGGAATTCCAAAATTTGAACATTGTACAGAAAAAGCCTTGCTCCCTTACAAGTGAAAAACCTAGGCAAAATAAATGTGGTGCAATGGAGGAGAGAAGCAGTCTGGGGTTATCCTTAATTTTTAGTAGGCCAAACAAAGGAGATATACAACCTTGAACAAGTGCACTATTAAGCATGAAACCCAGGTTGTAATGATAAGTCAGCCCGGAGGCAACCAACCAAGGGCATCATATAAAATACAATGATGTGTTTTAAATGGTTTAGCCAAGACAAATCTACAAATAGAATTAAAGGTTCTGTTGACTAGATTCAGGTCCTTTTTCGCTAATTTTGTGAACAAAAATAGTTGTAATACAGTTTGGACAATAACACACTTTTAGATATAGTTTCCTTGCTTCTCTAGTTAAACCATCTTTAATTTGGTACAAGGCACCAAGTTTTGATTCACAAACTTTGCTGTCTTCCTAATGTGTGACAAAAAGTAAGGTGAGGATCAAGTAATACTCTAAGATATTTAGTCTCTGAGACATGTTGTATCAAAGCTCCCAACAAATCATAAACTAATAATGGTTTAGTGTTACGTAATTTAGGTGTAGAACCAAATAAAACACATTGTGTTTTGGTATTTAGTACTAAACAATGTTTCAACTGTCACTTATTTAACGTAGTAAAATCTTGATTTAGGGAGACATTGGTTTCATCCACTTTTGCAGAACTAGTGAACAAAATAATGTCATCCGCATAAAGCTGTACTCTAGAAGTATTAGAAACCCTAGAGATTGGATTGATAAATAGGAGAAAAACAGGGGTCCCAGTATGGACCCCTGTGGAACTCCTAATGAAGCATACACGTCGATGAGTCAGTCCCTCCAGATTTACTTTTACAGGATGGCTGATTAAATAACTTTGAAGCCATTCACAAGACCTGTCTGTCAGGCTGAGATCCTTCAGTCTCTGGAGCAGCATGGCATGATTATCCAAATTGAAAGCTATTGACAAATCGATAAATACTGCACCTGTCAACATTCCTGTATCCATTGATCTTAAAGTATGGCCTGTAAAACATGCCAGTGCAGTAACAGTACGATAAAGCTTTCAGAAGCCATGCTGCTTCAGAGTGTAAAGTCCTTGACCTCTAAATATTTGACCAATTGACCATTAATGATTTTTTCAAAATGTTATTTGAAGGGAAAGAATAGAAATTGGACGATAATTATCCAGATCATGAGACGAGCCAGATTTAGGTATAGGCTTAATAATTGTTTGTTTCAGACTTCAGGAAATTCCCAGTAATCAAAGATAAATTATAAATTTGTGTCAATGGCCTAGCTATAAAATTAGATATAAGTCTTATGAACTTAAATTCAAGACCATCAAATCCCACAGTTTTATTAGTAGACATATGTGTTAATAGTTTATGTACTTGCTGCGATCTAATAATACAAAAGTAAAAGGACAATTGGAATTAAGAGGAGAATCAAATACTGTACTATTTAAAGTACAAGACGGACCAACATTAAATAGATAGAAAGATCAGTAATTTTTTTTTAGAAAAGATCATAGATCTCTTTAGAATCAGTTATTGTAACCCCATTTAAATTCATAGTCCCAACACCTATGTTTTTCCTGGATCTGTCAACTTTTAATCAATCCTCAGAATTTTTAGAATCTCCTAGAGAATTTATTTGTTGTCTTTGAAAATAATCATATTTGTTTTACATACAAAAGTTTACATTTATTTCTAAGCATGTGGTAATTATTTAAAGCCTCATTATTATAGGTATTTTTGTGAACTTTCCATTGCCTATCTCTCTCCCTCATTAATTTAAACAGCTCAGATGTAATCCATTTATTGTTTTGCCTTTAACCCTTCTTTTGATTAGAGGGATGTATTTTTCTTGTATTTCTAACAATGAAGCAATGACTCCTGTATTAGAGAGTTTTGCAATAGATTATTGTGGTCAACAGTGTCAAAAGCTTTGCGAGATCTAGAAAACAGCTCTGCAGACTAATTTATGGTCCAAGGCAGTAAGTCGATCATTTGTGACCATTGCCAATGTTGTGGCAGTGCTGTACTGGCTCTGAATCCAGACTGAAGGGAAGAGATAATATTAAGTTTGTGAAGATAAGCACACAGCTGCTTGTTTACCAGCTGTTTCAGCAGTTCAGCAAGGACTGGGAGTATGGATATAGGTCAATAATTGTTCATGGTAATCACTATAAATATAGGTCAAAATGTTCACCACTATCATGCGCTGCTGCTTTAAAGACCCTTTTCAGTTGTTTCAACTCTGCCTCAACAGAGTGATCACTTCAGATTTGTTATTCAAGCATTGATTGAAAGGGCAGCACTGAGGCAGTCAGGACGGTAGGTTGTATATAGAATGCTTGTGCAACATGATTTAAACTTTGTCTCCCCATCTCCTCCTCCTCCTACTCCCTGCACTCAAGGGACCTCTTCACCTTCTCCCTTCCCACCCACACTCCTCAGCTAGGAAATCTGCTTTCTCATACCACCTCCCCTACCTCTGGAACCAGCTACCCTCCTCCATCCATCTCCCTCCTTCCCTTCATTAGACGCCAGCTAAAACTCCTCCCGTGCTCCTGCTAACTCACTTTCGGAACCCTTCCTTACCCTTTGTCTGACTTTTGACCACCCTTACCTCTCCTCTCTAACCTCATTGATCCGCAACCTTATTTAGTTTCTCAACCCATTTTTGACTCCTTTCAGCACCGGGTCAGCCTCCTCTTGCTCTGACACTATGCACTTTCTGAGTTTGCCCAATCTACACTGTATGTTAATTTATATGTTCTCCATACAAGTGTATATATGTCAGTGTTAGTGGCTCAGCAGTTAGCACACTCTGAGGTCGGGGAGATCAGAAGGCTGTGGGTTCTATCCCCACACCAGGCACTTGGGTTAATATCCCAATACTGACGCTGCAGTGCAGTATGAGGGTGGGATGCTGCACTCCTGAGATGCCGTCTTTCAGATGACATGTTAATCCGAGGTCCCATCTGCCTGCTCTAGTGGTAGTTCAGGTGGATGTTAAAGATCTGATGGCACTTTTCGAAAATAGGGAGAATTTCCCAAGTGCCCTGACCAAATCCCCCTTCACTAAAAATACCACTAACAGCTTAATCTGGTTCAAAGTCAGTTGGCATTCATCTGTCCCCCTCCCGGTCGTGCCTGAAAATAGGCATAATTTGTCTAGTGCACTTACCGGTCAACAACAAAAAAACTAAACTAAATATACAATGTTTTGCCATTTTGTTTGTACTGCACTCAACTTATGCTCTTTATGGCACTGTCATTGTAACCACATCACCAGACTGGCTGTATTTTGTTTATTAATTGTGCTTCTTCCTTTCCTTTCCCTGGGTCACATGTGGAAATGAGCCTCAGTTCAGTGTGCCTCTCCACTTCCCAATTTTTAAATAAATAAATAAATTTGACATATGTACTCTCTGTCCGACAATAGGGACTACCATCCTTTTGGAGTTCCATAAAACATAGGTACTCTTTTGGAGGGTTCCACCCTGATGAGTATCACAGGTACAAGATCTGCTTAGACCAAAGGTACCTTAAGGTATAAGATCCACCCGAAGGAAAGAGAGGTGCCACTGGAGGAGAAGGGTGGATGGTGGCAGCAAGGAAATCAGTGTCCAGAGGATGATTTGGTATGTGCTGTTTAAGTACTGCTCAGTGGGAGACATGGTGCATATCAGCCCAGAGTCATGATGGCGCTCAGCTAGACTGCAGCTGAAGCCTTTAGTTCTGCCTCGGACGCTTCCCTTTCTATATTTTGTCGCCTTCTGGAGCTTTTACTGCTTGAAAATCATAGGATTCACTCACTAACCTTCCTAGTGGCTCTCTGGTGGCAAGTTTGTGACCGACCATCCCGAGTTTGTCCCACGATGGAGGTTGATGTAAAACAGGCAGCTGTTCCGCACACACCGCCTGCATCACCCGAGAAAGCAGCTAAAAACAGAAAACCAACCAAGTGCGAAATCAGAACGGAGCAGACAAAATCCAGATGCCCAGCCCACTCTCAGAAGAAAGGTTCCTGCAGGAGCTGACCCCCTGAAGGATTTGCTTTGCGAGTTAAGCCGGAGAACTCAAGTCCCTCAGAAGTGACATGGCTTCAGTTTCTACTCGGGTGGCCGACGTTGAAGCCAGGGCCTACTCGCTTGAGCAGTGGAGAGACAGGACTGACAAGGAGATGCAGGTGTATAAGCAACAGATTAAGAAACTGCAGGAGAAGGCCGAAGACTTGGAAGGAAGAAATCGGAGGAACAATTTGCTAATTTTGGGCCTACCTGAGGCCGAGGAGGCCCCTGACATGCTTATGTTCCTCCAGAAGTTCTTGGTAAAAATAGTGGGTCCTTCGCCTGTCGGTGCTGCGTACCATTTAGAGCGGGCCCACCGATTCCTGAGGCCTCGTCCCCACCGGGAGCTTCTCGCGCCCTATCATTGTTAAGTTCCTGAGCTATATCGAGCGTCAAATGTTTACAGCAAAGCTCGGGAACTAAAGGAAGTTTTGTGGGGATCGGCTAGATTAAGGATATCCCAGGACCTACCGAAAGAGACTAGAGTCAAAAGAGCGGCCTACCACGGGTGGTCCAGAAGCTGATCGCGGCTGCCATACCCTTGAATGACCTACCCCGCGACACTCGGGTCACCATAAATGGATCATCCACCTCCTTTAACACTCCGGAGGAGGCCTTGAAAGACCTCACGGTCAAGCTCCCGGACCTGTTCAAGAGTCCCGGCTGAGGACTATCTACTGAACATGAATTGCACTGGATGGACTGGTTGCCGTGGACTTGCCAATAATTAAAGACTCCTCCCTTATCACTTACATAGAGCTCCTCGATTTAGTGGATCCCCCTCCTTACCTTTCCTTAATCTACCTCCCCCTCCCCCCTCTCTTTCCCTGTTTCTAGCTTTATATTGTTTTAATTGCTGCGTTTTATTTCAGGGCCAAATTTGATGTCGGGCTGAGGTCCTGCCCTGTTAGCCCCCGTCCACAGTAGGTCTCTTACCTGGTGGTCCGGGAGGAGAAAGGCTGTCCAGGCTGTGGCATGCCTCGCCAGGAAGGAGCTCCGTTTTTGGGCCACTGGGGCGCGTCTTTCCGGATCCCATCTGCGGTGGCAGTTCCCGAGGGGACACTTCAGTGGTGGGACCGTTTGTCGTGGCGGTTTTCGCTCCCCTCCGCAACATAAGGCCTGCCGGTTTAGGTCATATATGTGAGTCTCGACTGCCTTATGGTGGATATAGTGGGGGATGATCTTCAAGAGGGTGAGTGCTCCTTCATGTCTCTGTGTTGGGGAACTGTTGCAGTCTATCCTTCCGAAGGGGCTATACATTCATGGAGGAAATGTCCCCTCACTATCGGGATTGGTTTCTTTTTTTTTTTTTTTTTCCATTCCCTCCCTTGAGGGAAGATACCAAGAGTCGGAAGGGCCGGGGGTGGTGGGGCTTTCAGAGGCTCGCTGGATGCTTATTCATGAGCCTAATTTTGGGGGGTTGCTGACTTCACCCCAGTGCGGGGATCTGGTCAGATGCCTTGTGGGGGTGGGACCTGATGTCCGTTGCAACGGAGATTTGGTCACCACAAACCTCTCAGGGCTTGGTTCTCTATCTGGAGGGGCTGGAAGTTCGCCATGGGGATGGGGAAGCTGGAGCTACTTAAATTCTTTGCAGCACTAATCGGATCCTGCCTGGCTCCTTGTATATAGTTTATATGTGGGACCTATGCTTTTGGGTATTGGGGGTGGGGGATCGGACTTTATTGCACTCAGTTGTTGGATGCTGGTAAAAGGTTTGGGCAGCTGGGGGGTTGAGGGCAGATCCTTAAGGGTCCCGAAGGACGTTTTACTAATGATATCTTTACTCCTACTCGCTACTTGATGTACTGGAAATGCTGTTTTGGGTTGTTATGGTTCCATAGGGGTTATACCGCAGATGTGTGTTTTGAAATATGGGGTACTCATGAAGGACCGGGATTTGGGACTGTATTAATGTTAGGGGTCAGGGTGGTGAGGGGCATATCCTGGTTTGTCAGCCTTACCTACATTTTGGGCTTTCCTGAGCTTGTCGGTTAGGGCCAAATTTAGGGATGTTGGACGGTTGGGACCAAGGGCTGGCAGATACGTCTGGGTTTGGTTTGTTAGGAGGGTTTTCTCTTGTACTGGTGCACGGTCTTCTAGGGCATACTGTAGTACTGCTATGTCTACTGGTTATGATATTAATACTCTTTAAATGGCTACCAACAGAATTAAATTAGCTTCCTGGAATGTCATGGACTCAAGGATCGGTCAAGAGGGCACAGATTTTCAATCACTGTTTGCTAATTCAGGTGGATATCTTACTACTTCAGGAGACGCACTTGAGCCATACGGACACCAAATACCTATCTCGCTCAGGCTTTTCACAAGTTTTTCTAGCTGGCACTTTTAATTTGAGTAAAGGTGGCAATTTTGATCAAAAACATGTCTTTTTCACGACAGAGTCAGTGTTCTCGCCGAAGGGCGCTTATCCTGGTTAAGGGGACTCTGAATGGGGCCTTAGTGACCTTGGGCTCGGTTTATGGCCCAGTTGGGGCTGTTCCGAATTTTTATGAACTTGGTAGGTAAAATCAGCAGCTTCCTTCCCTCCCACCTCATTTTGGGTGGAGATTGGAATGTACCCCCTCATCCATCTTAGATAAGGAGCCTCGGGACACTCATCCCCTACTCAAGTTCAGAGCGCCTTCAGGACATGGTCTCTATGTTAGGGTCTGTGATCCTTGGAGAATTTCAACCCCTCCTGCGGGCTTTTTCCTTTTTCTCTCAGCCGCATAAATCTAGGTCGAGGATTGATTATTTTCTGGTCAGTAAGGTTTTACTATCAAGGTACTTTTTCTGGCGTTGACCCAATTATTCTCTCAGATCATGCTGTGGTCTGGATTACCTGCTCTCTAGATCCGGATTTCAGCAGAGATACTATCTGGCGGTTGAATACCCAACTGCTTAAAGACCCTTCTATAGTGTCGTCCATCAGCTCAGATATCCCTTTTCCTTGCTGATAATCTTGACTCCACCCCTAGATTCGATATGATCTGGAGTGCATTGAAGTGCTGCCTTAGGGAGTTGATTAAAATGGCTCGGTCAGGAAGAAAACTAGGCTGGCAGAAGCCACTTCTCTATTAACTAAAATTACTGAGTTAGAAGCTAACGACTCCCCAACTTTTCCTTAGCTTCCTTAAGGCCCTTCTTGCTGCTAAGCGGGACTACTCTGAACTGCTAAAGGACAAGATCGAGTATTGCTTTATGAGAACTCAGGCCAAATACTATGATCATGGAGAGAAGGCGGGAAGCTTTTGGCGCCATGCTTTAAAACCCTCGAGGGTTCGAGGATAGTACCGTCTTTGATGTCGGCTTCTGGCTCTATTATTACATCTCCCAGAGGTATTGCAGACATCTTTGAAAAATTCTATACTGATCTCTACAATAGACCTATTATGTCTGTGTCAGCATCGAGTATTACCGTGATCTAGGAAATATAGACATCCCTGTCTGTCGCTGTCTCAGCGTCAACTACTATCTGCCCCAATCTCTCTGGAAGAAATTGAGTGGGCCATTGCCTCGCTTACTGTGGATAAAGCACCAGGGCCTGATGGCTTCGCCAATTTCTACAAGACCTTCTCCAAAGAACTAGCTCCCTGCTTCTCAAACTCTACGAGTTCTTCTTGCACGCAGGCGATATATTGATCCCACCCTCTTTGAGGCCACAATTATTTTGATTCCCAAACCAGGCAAGCTACTTACAGACCCAGCAAATTACTGGCCTATCTCTCTACAGAATTATGATGTCAAGATTTTTGCCAAGATCCTCGCTGAAAGGGTTAAAAAGTTTGGCAGGGTCTACTTAGCCCTGAGCAGGTGGGGTTTGTTTCCCGTAGGTCTTCTGCTGACCACCTAAGAACCCTCTCCCACCTTTCTCATCATGCTCAAACAGTCACGTACCCTGTAGCTTTGGTCTCATTGGATGCTGAAAAAGCCTTTGATCGAGTGGACTGGGATTTTCTGTGGGTGGTCCTGGAGAGAATGGGATTCCCTGACCCATTCCTTAATTTGATGAAAGTCCTGTATAGAGCCCCATCGGCCAAAATTTACTGTAATGGGTTTTCTCCTCTCTGTTTCGACTATACGGGCACTAGGCAGGGCTGTCCTCTCTCACCCCTTTGTTTAATTTATATCTGGAACCTCTTTTAATTAAAATTAAGACATCTCCCTCGGTTAAAGGCTGCAGGATCTTGCAACAGGACTCCGTTCTCTCGGCTTATGGGACGATATTCTTCTCCATTTGGAATACCAAAAGAATCCTGGCGGCTGCTATTGAACTTATTAACCAGTTTGGTACCCTCTCCGTTATAAGCTAAATGTCTCTAAATCAGAGATTCTCCATTAAATGTCTATACCTGTAGGCAGGACTTTACTTCCTTTGGTTTGAGATGGTCACCTAAATCCATTAAGTATTTGGGAATTCATTTTGCTACAGACCCCACCACACTGAGAAATTTGAATCTGGATAGTATTAAAAGGTTGTTCAACAGGATATGAATAGATGGTCAAAGCTCCCATTTCTCTTTGGGGCCGGATCAATATTATTAAGATGAACATCCTTCCCAGAATTTTCTACCCCTTAACTTGTTAAATCTGTGGCTCCCTGTTACATTCCTTCAGCAATTTCACACTATATTTTCGGATTTTATCTGGGCGGGAAAGGAGTTCGCCGTTCCTATGCCAAACTCTCACTTCCTAAGGAGAAGGGTGGACTCAGGCTCCCCAACCTTATTCTTTACCATTGGGCCTATCTCTCGAAATTGGGAGGTGGCTTTCTGTAGATCGTAGTTTAGATTGTCCCCCTGGCTACAGTTTGAACGCTATTACTTTCAAAGCTAAATTGGATACCTGTGCCGTATACTTTGTCACTTTGGGAGAGTTAGGCGGCTGGTTTCTGACGATATGATCCTACTGTCTCTTTAAGACGCTGGCGCAATGTCTGGCCTCTCTTGGTATTTTCGCCTTCTACTGACTTTGGTCAGCCGGTGGTTTTCAACCCTAACATTAAGTTGGATGTATCTTGATTCCTCAGACTGGCTTCCGAGATTGCAGAGGCCAAAATTGAAAACTTTTACTGTCAAGGCTCTCTCTGGACCTCCGGGACATTCTGGATAAATTTGGTATCCCCAAGAAGGATATCTTTAAAGTTTATCAACTGAGACACCTCCTGATTGGACAGTTTGGCCCCTTCTCGAAGAGTCTAAGGTCCACCCATTTCTCTCTGAGATCTTCCACTTAGTTTCTCAGTCTCACTCTATATCTCCAATCTACTCTTATCTTCTAACTATAAGTTCCCTGAAATTGGTGAAGGCTCCGTGTCTGGTCCTCATTACTACCTGAGACGGCTCCAAACTGGCCCCGAGATTTGAAAAGACCTGCACAGGTTTCATACGCAGGATAGATTTAGGTTAACCCAATATTATATTATTAACAATCTATACTATACTCCGACGAAACTGTGTAAACTCAAGAAGCTCTCCAGTCCCAACTGTTCTAGATGTTTTGAGAGGAAGGTAATCTCCTCCATATATTTTGGGCCTGTTCTAAAGTTGCTCCTCTGTGGAACCTTATTAAGAACAATCTGGACCCCTTCTTGGTTTATCGACGTTTTCACCCGGAAATCTGTGTCCTAGGGGACTACTCTCAAATAGACAGTGTAGAAACGACGGTTCTTTATGGCTTTGGTGTCTATGGCAGTCAAGCTGCTTGTGTTGAGGCACTGGATGGATTGTCTGGCCTTATCCTATCCTGAATGGCTTACGGAGCTTAGTGCTCTCCTTCATTCGGAGAGCTGATTGCTAGTTTACGGGTCGCACAGTGTTCCAGAAGAGGTGGAGTAAATTACAAACCTTGCATTGCTTTAATGTAAGGAGGCCCGATCCTTGTAGTCCGCTTCTTTCTTTTTTTCCCATAATGACTTCTGATTATCCATGCGCCATGTTGATGTTAATTTGTGGTTGCCCTACTCCAAGATGAAAATGGTCTACACCCAGCTCATCTGTGACCTTGCCAAGAAACATTTTGAGGGGGAAGGGGGTATGGAGGGTTTGGTGGTTTTACTATGAGGTTGGGACCCTAGTATATCTATTAAACCTAGCCTAGGGGTTGTATGATGGTTGGGGGAGGTGGGGGTATTTGGGGATGGGGGTGGGTGGGTGGGATGATTGAGAGGGTGGTTGGGGATGTTTGTTATATTGTTCGCACTTGTGGTGATTGATGTTTCTGTATGCATTTCAATAATTCAATAAACTTAAATTTAAAAAAAAATGGTGCATGTCGCCCACTGCCCCACTAACCATGTACTCAGCCCTTCTGTTACTTTACTGAAGAGCTAGTACACTGCCTGATATTAATGTTACTTTTTAAAAGTAAGCAGATGTTCTGTTTTATATCTGAAGTACTTTTACTTTTTCCTTTTGCTTCAAAGATGTTTTACCTCAATGAACTAGTGGTGTGATGTTTGGAACTCTACTCTCCTTGGCAGTTAACATATCTGACTCTTTTCCCTTCATATTTTATCAGCATTGTGACCTCACTGATTGTGATATCACAGCTGACCAAGAACACCTACTCAGCTGCTACTACATTGGTCACTAGTGATGTCACAATGAGAGAGTTTACAATGCTGCTGTGGTATGAAGTGGAATAGAATTAGATTGTATTGCTCTTCACAGCACCTCTGATACAATCATGAAGAAACCCTTCTAATGAAAAACTAGAAAAGAAAAATACTTTAGGAATATAATGTAGCAAATGACTCCTTTTAAAATAAATAACATTTTCTGGCCCCAATATAAGCCAGCTGATAGCACTGCACAACCAGTAGCTCTACATGGAAAATAGCTCATGGCCAGCTCTCAGCAACATTCAGACAGTTAACATGCTCAGACTGAATGCTATTTGAATATGGTGCCATGCCAGCACAATGCAAAGTGACTATGCGATATGTTGACACGATCCAAGGTTGAATATGGTCTATAGGGGAGCTTACTGGACCACAGGGAAGCTTACTGGAGATTACACTGTCCAAAATGGGATAGCACCAGGGCTCCTGTAGGCCATATTTAACCCTAACATCAAATGAGGCTAATTGAGTATGCAAGGCACTGGTTCCACCTAAGCCAGTTCGACAACAAAGTTATGAAGTCCAGCACAGCGACAGGATTTTGCAGATGGTGACCACATTGCCTGGCAAATCCGTTAATGGATGGCCATAGCACACCATGCATTGGGGCATTTTTGTATTGTTTTTGGGGTGAAGCTCCACACCACCGACATGGGGGTCTTCCCCCGCACCCCTAGTTCTATATATATCTGACTCAGGGGCGGATTCATGGGGTGAGTAGAAAACTCGGGAGTTGATGAATCTGTTTATCACTCCGACAACCCATCCGACACTGTGGGTGTCAAACAGGTTGTGACATTGAGGGGATTCGTTACAGCATCGCTGTAACAACGGTATACCCAAGGCAATTAAGGGGCCTTGTGTATGCTCATTATTAGCACCCATGCTGTTAGCATTATTAGTAGACATTGTTTACAACATTGCCCCAAAATCCACCTTAGCTAGAATGGGCCCCTCTTTCACTCATTCTGTTGATTTGCCCTTGACAAACCTCTGAGTACTCACCACTGTTCTTCATATACCTCCCTCTCCACCCCTCTCTTGATGCCAGATGCCTTACTCACTGTTCCTCCTTACCTCCAAATTTTAGATTTGGCTCTCTGCCCCGTATCTTGTTTCTCTCTTCTGTCCCCCCTCCCCAGCTTCTTACTCCCTTTGCAATACTGTTCTTTTGCTTGTTCTGCAATTTATTGTATGGCAATTAACTGTATGGCAATTTTATTCTTTAAGCATTTCTAGTAATTTGTTTATTTTGTTATGCTTATTTCTGTATTATTTTATTATTTCTGTACATTGTACCTTGTATCTTTTTGTTCTTTACTCTCCCTTCCCCAGGACGGTCGAAATGAGCTGATACTAATTCGGTATGACTTTACTGGTAAAATGTTTGGACTAAACTAAATTAAATAACTAAATCAATAAGAAATATTATGTCAGATCCTGGCATCTAGGAAAAGAGGGTGCACATCAGGAGGTCCCAATAGGAGGTGGGCAGGGGGGTGGCACTTGTTCATGGGGTGGAGGTCTGCTAAACTTACCTGGGAAATAAATAGTATATTTCAGAACATGGGCAGTTGGGGCGGGAGTCCACTAGACACCAGGGAAATGTCTATTATTTTTAGAACATGGGTGATCAGAGGGATGGGATCCACTTGAACCAGGGTAGTGTCTATTGTGTTCAAACATGAGTGATTGGGAGGTAGAGGGCTCACTAGATACCTGGAATACCAGTTCATATAGAAGCATGGGCGATGGGAGGAGAGAGCTATAGTGCCCATTTAAGGCCAGGGTTTTGGTGGCGGTAAAAGCACTGTGCCCTTCATGCATGAGGGAGCCCTCATTTGCATAGGTGCAACAGTATATTTGTGTAGTTGAACTGCTGGGTTAACACTGTGCTCCTGGAGTCTCTTAATATGTCCCACCGAACACCAACACTATTTATGGTTAGTGCTGTGCTAACCATTTGAATATCAGGGCCTCTGTCTGCTATTTTTGACACCTCTAATAATATAGTAATATACTACTGTGGTTTTCAAAGAGAATTAGTGTCAGTGTTGTCCTCCGCTCCTGGTGCATAACAGAACCTTACCCAATCTGACTGTGGAAACACATCCCAACTTCTCAGCAGGACTGCAACCCTACTCAAGATGTGTAATCATCAATGCCATTCTCCCTAAGAAAAATGTTTAATTCTGCCTTTGCACAACTTCAAAAGGTAGGCTATTCCACATATTAACTACACTCTGGGTGAAGTAATGTTTTCTTATCCTGTTCCTCCGCCTAGTCAGAGTGCATGCCCTCTACTTGCTACCAACATTTGCCAACTCGAGCATCTGTGTATTCTTCACCTTGCACAGCCCCATTAGTTTCAGAAACACTGTGATCATGTCCCATCTCAGCCTTCTTTCTCTAGGCTAAATTTGAGTATGTCCAGTATCACCTAGTAGCTCTTGCCATGAAAGTCACTAATCAGGTTAATAACCCTGCGCTGCACCCTAGATAGGTTCTGACCAAAACTACTAGTATTACAAAATTCAGAATCAGGACCAGCACAACCCCAATAAGCATCATGCTAAAATGGGATCTGTAACTTACTTTGTTTAAAAGTTACAAACTGTTTTGTAACCATGATTTCATTGCATGTTCAGAAAAGCTAGTTTCCGTGAAGAGCTACTTATATGTGGGTCCAGAACTCACAGCCTAGCCCTACCTGCCAGCAATGTTATATGTTTTATTTCTCCAAAGTTAAATCAAATTGTAGTTGTAGTAAACTGGCTTTCCCCGAGACCTGGCTTTCCCCAAGACACCGGATGCATCTATCTCCCTTGATGGCTACAACTCGTTCCAACAAGATAGGAATGCTAAACGTGGGGTGGGTGCCTAGTATATGTCAGGTCTGGAATAAAGTTGCAGGCCCTTGATAAGTCTTAATACAAAAGAGGCCCAAATTCTGAACCTCAAATTAAACCTAGGGACACAGAATAAAGTCCTGCTAGTCTCCACAGTATACATACCTCCAGGGCACCAACCTGCTGGGCTAAACCATGACATCGCAAGCCAAGAGCAACTAGGCAACCACTGGGAGAAGATCATTGTAGGTGACTTCAACATAAACTGGCACTCACAGAAAGCAACAAAAGCCAAGGATCTAATTACTAGCCTTTTCCTAAAACAGATAGTCACTGCTGACACCCACTTAACTACAAAACAGGGAGCAGCTCTCTCCCAGGCTGGCTCCCTGACCACACACTCTGAGCATATATCTGATGTCACTGTCCTGCCTGACAGCCTCAGTGACCACTCCCTGTGAAGTGTATGTGGTCTAACAATTCCCAAGAGTTCACCCAAATTGTGTGCAAAACCACTGCCTGAGGCCTGGACTACTTGAAAATTTCAAGCTGTGCGTGACACAACTGGATTGGTCCCTGCTGGCTGGGGATATAGATGGTAATGAGGCACTTAACTACTTCATAATGGTTTTCAACCATGCTTGTGATATTTTGCACCATACAAAACTAAAACAATTAAGGGAACCTCCAATCCTTGGCTCTCCAACACCTTATTGGACTTATGAAGAAAAGAGACATTATTTGACATATAGCAAAAGCAGTTGGTACACCTACTGCATTTAATACCTACAAGACAGCTAGAAACACCTGCACCAGACTCAATCGACAGGCTACAGTCTCCTATATAGGATCTACTAACCAAAACCTGGGGTTCTGGAAGAGACTTTTGGTGCTCTCCTTAATGGGCAAAGCCCCAAGACCCCCAGATCTACTGTTGACTGTGAAGGGGCCCTACAGGAACCCATCAGAATTGCCAATGAGCTCAACAACGCATTCACTGACCTTTCAAATGTACTCCTGGTGACTACTTCAAAGATATGCATGTTCAGCAATGCCAAACTGTCCCTCAAGATCTCCCAAGGAAAGAAGTACCACTCTTTTACTTTAGACATGTCACCAAAGCGGAACCATCAAACATATTAAAAGGCAATTGGCAAGACCAGGATGGGGACAGATCTGCTTGACATGAAGCTGGTTGGTCTCCTCCTTAATGAACTTGCTAATCCTCTTACCATGGTGTTTAATGCCTCTCTAAAATCAGGGTATTTCCAAACACATGGAAGTCAGCTAACGTGCATGCCTGTCTTTAAAGCGGGGATAAAACCCAAACATCCAACTACAGACTTATATCCATCCTTCCTCCCTTTCAAAAATACTTGAAAGAATGGTCTCAGAGCAGCTTACTGAATACCTTGATAACCATAACCTACACTGCCCACAACAGCATGGCTTCCATAAAAAGCACTCCACACTCACCACTTTAGTTGATTATTCATCCCAACTATATAATGTCTTGGATAGTGGTCAGGCAGTTGGATCAGTCTTCATCGACCTCACAAAGCCTTTTGACTCTGTTAATCACAACCTCTTCCTAAGTTGCCTTCTGTCTACAGGTCTATCCCCAGATACGGTACTATGGTTTTGGCAGCTACCTCTCTAACAGATCACAATAAGTCAAAATTGGTGATACCCTATCTGCTGCTAAGGAGGTGCACCTCAGGGTTCCACAGGGTCAATCCTCAGTCCTCTACTCTTTAGCTTCTTCATTAACTCCACCCCAATTGCTTGCTCAGCAAGCACAGCTCTCTATGCTGATGATGCAGTGATGTCGATGCTACAAGACCAATAATCCATCACAACTGAACTTGAATCTTGGTTTACAGAAAACAAGCTACTACTAAACATCAAAAAAAAGTATGCTCTTCACCACCCCGAAGCAAAGAAATACCTGCCCCATGTATTCATAACCAAAAGGGTGAAACCTAGACTAAGTATCTAACGTCAGATATCTCGGCATTACCTTTGATGACATACTCACCTTTTCAAACCACATTGACTCTGTCATCAAGACTGCAAATATAAAACATGGTATACTTTATCATCACAGACATTCAGTGACACCAGATGCACTCAAACTAGCCACCAGTAGCTCAATACTGTCTACCATTGACTATGGGTTGCCTATATATGGGGGGCACAAAACTCGCTCTTAGTAGGATCAACACACTCCTCAATAAGGCCTGTCATCTTACTTTGGGGCTACTCTCGACACCCACACCTGATCACTGTACACTGAAACTGGGTGGCTCCCACTCCATCTTAGAGGGCAATACCAAACCTGCCTACTTCTAAAAAGTACTACTTAGACTGACATCCCCCACACTGGCGGACACTTTAAGCTGGCCATCACAACAAAATCTACACATAGTGCAGTCACTGACAAGATGGTGATTCCTTTAAAAGGACAAACTTGCCCAGAACTCCATCCTGTATCAGTACCAGTTGAGGAGGCCGAATCATTTCAGTGCACTGTGGTAGCTGGTGTAGGGTGCAGGATAGCTTTCATCTACCGTCCACCCAGGGATAAAAAGCTATTCCTGCAGGAAGTAGCGAGACTTCACCACCGACATGGCTTTGGAGTCACCCAGATTGATGGTTCTGGGTGACTTCAATGCCTGGTCAGCGTTAAATCCTCACTTTTTGGACAACACTTCCTCCAGGTGATGATATCACTGGGCTTCACACAGGTTGTTTCTTCAGCTACCCATAATGGTGATCACTCTCTGGATTTGGTCTTCCTCCTGGGGATTGAGGCCTCTGATTTGGAGGTGGAACCTGTCAGTTGGTCCGATCATTACACACTGAGGTTCAATTTCTCTGCCTCCCTGTGTAGGTCTGCTCCTATGGAGATGGTCAGTTTCCACCCTTTGCAGGACGTGGTTCCTGAAGACATGGCGGTGGTGATTGACCTCTCTGAGTTCGATGATGCCTGCTCAGGTCCAGAGCTGTTGGTTCTGGCCTATAATAAGGCCATTTCCTTGGCTCTTGACCTGATTGCTCCAGTCCACATTCATCCCTTCCACTTGCCCTTGGGCCCCTTAGTTTGATGGGTCTTTGAGGGAGTTGTGGAGGTTGTGACATAGCTTAGAACAGCACTGGCAGAAATCCACCTTGGATGCTGACCATCTTATTTTGTTGGGCATTATCAGCTCTACCAATCAGTGATCTCCGTAAGAAGGCAGAATTCCTGTCCAGGAAATTGCTGTCACTCTGAATCAACCAGCCCAACTCTTCTGAACTGTGGACAGGCTGTGCAACCAGCCTGTCTGCAGCTCTGTCAAGTTTTTTCACAAATGGAGTGTGATGAGATTGCTCAATTCTTGCGAATAAAGTGGTCGACATCAGGTTTGAGATCCGTCAGACCCGTTCTATGGGAGATGCTGTTGGTCGGGTGCTTGGTCACTGTGCCTCTTCTTTCCTGGAGTACCTTTGACCTGCTGGAGTTCACTGATGATATAAGGATTGTCCAGGGATGCACCCTACATGCTGTAGTTTAGACCTGGGCCCTACCTCCTGATTTTGGGTTGTAGTGATATCATTGGCCCGGTCTTGGCTCAGATTGTCCAGTGTTCCTTGAATCAGGTGAGTTTCCAAGCTCCCTGAAGGAGGCGTGGTGACACCCTTCTGAAGAAAGCTTCTTTGGACCCGGACACTCTAGCGAATTACAGACCCATCTCAAACCTTCCTTTTGTGGGAAAGGTTATCGAGAAAATTGTACGACTCAACTGGAGAACCATTTGACCATCCATAATATATATGAACCTCTCCAACCTGGTTTTGTAAGAGGCACAGTACTGACACTGCTCTGGTTCGGTGCTCAATGATCTCTGATGGCGAGAGATCAGAGAAACCGATACATCTTGGTACTCCTTGATCTCTCTCTTCAGCCTTTGACAGTGTGGACCATGGGGTTCTGCTCGAGTGCCTGAGGTCCATCTGTGGACTGACTGGTACAGTGCTCAGATGGTTTTCATCTTTCCTCACCTGTAGAACTCAGAATTGTCTCAGGAATTTTTCTTCCAAGTCTTTCTCTCTGCCTTGTGGGGTGCCCCAGGGCTCAGTGCTGTCCCACATGTTGTTTGCAGTGTATATGCTGCCCCTCAGAGACATTGTAAGATGGTATGGGCTGAGGTTTCACTGCTACGCTGATGATAGCCAGCTCTACCTGTCTTTGCCCCTACCAGGTTAGTGCTCTCTCAGTATTTAACAGCTGCCTCACTGAAATCCAAGATTGGATGAATTCCAGCAGGTTAAAGTTGAACAGAGGTAAAACTGAGGTTTTGGTAGTGGACCCAGGATGCAGGACAGAGGGGTTGAGAACTGATTAGCCCTCCGGTTTATTCTTGGGGCGTTCAGATCCTTACCTCTGAACGGGTGCATGACCTGGGAGTGATACTTGACAATGAGCTCACCCTTCGTCATCAGGTGTCGGCAGTCATTAAGTTAGCCTTCTACCATCTTAGGAACATTGCCAGGATCAAGCACCTTGTTCTGTCCAGTGATCTGCCCATTTTGGTCCACACCTTTGTGACCTAGCCTCTCGACTATTGCAACTCCCTTTACTTAGGACTTCCTGGGGTTGATATCTGCCACTTGCAGCTAGTGCAGAGCGTTGTTGACTGGGGTATCTAGGAGATCTCATATTACCCCAGTGCTGCAGGATCTGCACTGGCTGCCAGTTCAGTAGTGGATCACCCTTAAGGTAGGTTTGTTAACCAACAAAGCCATACATGGATTTGGTCCTGATTACTGAAAGAGCTTCTGACTCATACCTGTGTGACAGCTCCGCTCGCTGACAAGGGGTTGCTGGAGATTCCGAGGGTTGGTCTGAATTCATCTGGGGCATGCACCTTTATATTTGTTGCCCCAACCCTCTGAATTCTCTGCCCCATCAGCTGCAGGAGTGCAGGACTGTGGGGAGCTTTAAGCAGGCACTGAAGACATTTTATGGAGTAAGGCATTTTCTGACTTGCTGTGATTTTTAATTATGTTTTATTGAATTATTTGTGAATCTGTGAAGCACCTTGATATTGTGAAAGGTGCTCAATTAAATAAAGTTATTGTTATTGTTATCATTATTAAGTTATTATCAAGGTCCGAAATGGTACAATGAACTACCTGCTATCCTCACTGATACTACCAAGATTAGTACCTTCAAAGCTGGGTTCAAATCTCTCCTTGACTCTAAAATGAATTGTACCTGCCTGCACTAATGTGATAGTACCTCACCCCCAGTTTTCCATTTACTTACCCCTCTACATCTTTCAGCTATATACCACTTTTTTTCTTAACCTACTCCCTACCCTCAATTACCTAATGATGGCCTCACTTGGTTGAAAGCTCCACCTCTCTCCCACCTCAGGCGATGCCACCTGCCTGTGCTAATGTAATAGTACCTTGCCCCCAGTTTTCCATTTACCTCCCCTCTACATCTTTCTGCTATATGCCACTTTTTCTTAACCCAAGTCCCTACCCCAATTACCTGATGATTGCCTCACTTGGTTGAAAGTTCCACCTCTCTCTACTCTCAGACGATGCCACCTTTGGCTGATCCCCGAACCCCTCTTATCTAATCAGTCTATCTGTTAATATTTACTAATTTGATGTGTATAAGTTCACATTTTACTATTACTGCCTGTGTATAGGCTTCAGTATTTTCTCTCTGTAAACCTTGTATTTTTGTAATGTTTGTTTGTTTGTTCAACACTGACATGGAACCTTTGAAAATGAGTCCTTGACTCAAAAGTGTTAATCCCAAACTGAAATAAATACATAAATAAATAAAATAAACTGTTGAAAAGGAAAGCTGATCCCATATGGGCGTGGGGCATGTGTTTCCAGAATGTGCAGGTACAATGTACTTAAGAATATGGCAGAAGAGGCACTGTTGGAATGTAGTTGCAAGCATGGATTTGGAATGCCAAGGTTGTGCACAATTTCAAAACACTGCAAGGGATGGGATTTGGAATACCACCAGGTAGCATTTTTGAATACAGCAAGGATGCAATCTCAGAGAGTTGCTGGGACTCATAATTTTGGAATGTGTCTGGGACACTGAAATTTGGAATACATACAGGACTGTGTATGAGCAATCATATACAGCAAGGCTATGTTTCATCAAGAGGTTTTCATGGTAACAGGTGACTTCAGGCGCGGCTCAAGAGGTCTCATTACATGAAAACCTCGAGATTGAAACATAGCCTTGTATGTGTGGTTATACATACACATTATTTTATAACGTATGGACAACCATTAAATCATTCCATTTCTTTTGTGTCCTTACTGGAGGATTTTTTTCCAGCGCCCGCTCACTTCTGGTAACTTCACTGGTGCAGCTGCTTCCTGAAGTATGGTGCTTTCAACAATCGCATGCACAAGGCATTCTGTCTTGTGCTGGAGTAATGACGAGCTGTACAACACAACAACATCCACAAGATCACTACTGCAGCACAACAACACTGTTTCAGACATGGATTTCCATGCAACAGCATTCCACCATAACCTATAGTGGTGCTGCAGCTTTTAAGAATGTACAGTAGTTGTGGCAAGATGCACAGTTTCTGAATGTGGGGACACAACGTTGCAGAATGTGCCAGAATGCATCATTTAGTAACGTGTCAGAGATACATAATTTTAGCATGCAGCAGTAATGCTCAATTTTGAATGCGTGGTAATACTCTATTTCAGAGTGTGGTGGCAAGCAACATGCAATTTCACAATGTGGAGTAGTGACAGAATTATAGAATGTGACAGGGATGTGCAAATGGTGACAAATTTCAGAATTTATCAGACACACAATTTCAGAATGTGGCTAGGACACAAAGTTTTGGAATGTGCCAGGCACATGCATTTTCAGAATGGGATGTGGATGCACAATTCTGGAATATACAGTAGTGGTGACACAATTTTGCAATGTGGCTGAGACTCATAATTTCTCAATGTGGTGGGGATGCACAGTTTTGGAATGTGGCTGGACACACAATTTTGGAATGTGACGAGAATGCAGAATTTTGAAATGTGGTGGGAATGTACAATTATGGTGTCAACTACCCGATCATGGGAAGTGGGAGGATGCACAATTTTGAATAAAGCAGGGACATACATTTTGGAATGTAATGGGGATACATAATTTTGAATGTGCTAGGTACAAGCATTTTGGAATGTGATGGGGATACACAATTTTGGACTATGGTGGTCACTCAATTTCACCAATATGGCCGGGACACACAATTTCACAATGTGGTGAGGACACACAATTTCACAGTGTGACAGGGATGTAAGCTTGTACATTGTGTGAGTATGTATAATTTGGAATGTGGTAGGGCATGCAATTTTAGAATGTGGCATGGAGGCATAATTTTATAATGTGGCTGTTATGCACAATTTGACATGGACATACAATTTGGGAATATGGTAAGGAGGCACAATTTTGAACAGTGGTGGAAAGTGGCAAGCATGGACAATTTCAGAATGGGGCAGGCAAGCACAGTTTCAGGATGTGGCTGTAATCCATAACTGCAGAATGTACAGCAGCAGTAGTGACACAGAATTTCTGAATGTTTCAGGTACCCAACTTTGTAATGTGGCAGTGACACACAATTTTGCAACATGCCACAGATGCACATTTTGGATTATGATGGGGCAAACAATTTTCAAATGCAGTGGTTAAAATGTAATGTGGCAATAATGCACACAGTTTCTGAATGTGGCTGGAATACAAAATTTCAGAATGTGGCAGGGACACGCAGTGTCAGAACAGGATGTGACATGCAAGGTCAAATGTTACAGGGACATACAAAGTCAGAATATGCTGGAGACAAGTAATGTTGGAGTATGGTGGTGACACACAACTTTGGAATTTGGTGTGTTTACATTTTTGGAATGTGGCATTGACAAGCGATTTCAAAACAAAATTGTGTGTTTTGTTGCATTCTGACAGTGTGCATCCTCTACATTCCTAAACTGCACATCTCCACCATGTTCTGAGATTTTAATCCTGACACATTCTGAGACTGCCCATCCCTACCACATTCAGAGACTGCCCATCCCCACCAAATTCCTAAATATGAAACCCTGCCACATTCCAAGATTGTTTGTCCCCACCACATTCTAAGATTGTTTGTTCCTGCAAGTTTCAAGATTTGGCATCCTCACCACTTTTCAAGATTGTATGTCACTCATTCCAAAATGATGTGCCCCACCACATTCCATGATTGTGCATCCTTATCACATTTTGAGACTGTATGTCCCTACGTTCTGAGATTGCATTTTCCTGCCACTTTTCAGGACTGCATGACATTGCCACATTGCAAGACTACAAGTATTTCATTCTGACATTGTGTTCACCCACATTCTGTAATTGCCCTTGCCACATTCCAAAATTGTACACCCACACTGCATTCTGAATTGTATTCCTGTTGCATTGCAACATGTTGACCAGGCCACACGATGACATTTCATCATTGCTGTATAACCACCTCCTACCACGTTCTAGAGAACAGTAGCATGCATCTGAACATTCTGAAAATGCAAGCACAGCACACATCTCAGCGGCACTTTTTATATCATTATTATAATTTCTTAAACTTTGGAGAAAACAAACAAGTCTATATTGTAAGGTTATAGCAGAGGCTGTGAGTTCTGAAGCTGACATCATTAGTAGCTCTTCAGTGAGACTTTTTAAAAACGGGCAGTGAAATCATTTATTTATTTGAAAGTTTCACCAGGAAAGGCATCCTGAGCTGAAATACAGTAGCTCATTTCCAGATGCATCCTGGGGGAGGGGAGGATTACAGTATGATTAAAATACAGTGAACAGTAAATATAGGAAAAATACAGAGTATACAGATAATATACAGAATAAATTACACATATGTACACAAAAACTAAGTACACTATAGTGGCAGATCTGGTAATACAAGTAATACACAATCATGTCAACCAGGCTGAGTCATTGCAAGCAGACAACTGGGGTATCAGTAGCAGGTACAAGAGGGAGTGTGAGTTTAGACAAGAGGGGGCAAGACAGGAGGAGGAGGAATAGGCAGATCGGATGTGTAAATGGAGTGAAAGTGTACCTAGAACCAGATAAACAAGTAATATTCATTCAGTACAGAGGGAAATGCACAGCAAGGCAGTGAGACACTTTTCACACAGTTCCATGATTACTAGCTATCTAGAACTGTGATCATTAGCAGTGCCTAACTGCTGGAAGTACAAATGGCTTGTAACCTTTAAAGAGGAGTCTGGTCAAAAGTACTACATTGCAGAATTAAAATCAGCCTACCCCTAATAAATGTGCAGCATGGCTTTCGGAAAGGGCACAGCACATCCTCTGCCCTTGTCACAGTCTCATCCTGGATCAGGGCAGCTATGGACCTGGACAAACTCTCTGGGGCTATCTTTATAGATCTTCCAAGGCCTTTGATCTTGTTGATCATGCCATGCTCTGCACTCAGCTTAGTCCTATGGTCCATCACCTAGTGTGCTCCATTGGTTCTCCAACCATCTACATGGCAGAAAGTAGCTTATCAAATATGGCAAGGAGCTCGGCTCTACTTGTAACCATGGGTGTCCCCCAAGGCTCTGTTCTGGGGCCCCTGCTCTTCTCCATTTTTGTTAACAATCTCCCTCCACCTCTGTCCATTGTAGGCCATCCTCTATGCAGATGATCTGGTCATCCTCACTCATTCTCTGGATATAGGGCCAGTAATCGCCACCTGAGTGAGGACTTTGGGAACATTCAGTCCTGGATTTCATCCCATAAGTTGGTTCTTAATCTTAAGAAAACCCAGGCCATGCTCTTTGGGTCTCAGGCCAAGATTAAGTCCTCTCTTTATGCATTACTGGTACCGATGGTGTTCGATCCTTGTTACCGACAACTGTAAATACCTTGGGGTGACACTTGACCCACAGCTGACCTTGGCCACCATATTCAGAATGTATGTAAGACTGTCAACTGCAAACTGGGTCTGGCCTACAGAGCTAAGACAACCTTACTCCTGCTACCCATCTTGCTCTTGCCAGAGGTGTGTTCCTCCCTTCACTTTGCTACAGGCTCCTTTTGTTTGCTCGCTTCTCCAAAGCACCTTTCTAAGAGGCCTACTGCCTACAATAATGTCTGCCATTTTGCTCTGGCTGCCTCGCCTCACCCATCATTGTGACCTATATAGCAAGCTGAATTGGCTCTCCCATCAAATCACCTAGACATTGTCCTGGGGTGTTTCACTGGTAAGGTCTTTGGTACTGGCACCCTCCTGGGCTGGTGGAAATTCCTTGTCCTGGCTGCCTCCTCATCCTATTCCTCAAGTCTCTGGGTCCCGCCATCCTTAAGATCCCTGCTACCCAAACTCCTCTAAGGGGATAGAGATTTGCAGGTGCTCCCAGACTGTGAAACTTATTTCCTGCCCAGGTTCCTCTCCTCCCACTCACATGTGCACCCTCGATCCCTCCCTATGGAACCATCTCAAATTCTCTCCTCAGTGTGTGGGTGTCCCAAACCCCCTTATCTCTTCTGGTCCTTCACTGCACTCCTTTCTCTTGATGTGTTCTGGACAAGTATGGGTTGTTTGCTGGACATATAATGTACCATAACCCATGTTTCGGGTGTTGTTTCTAACCAAGGCTCCACTTCCTGGGGCCTTAAATTGTATATAGTCTTGTATCTGCTGCATCTCAATTTGTGCTTATTGTACTGCTCTTTAGTTTCCACGTGGTGTTACTCTGTTGTGAATATACTGTATAAGATATGCCTTACCTGACCTGTAATCAGTCTCAATCTGTATCATGTTGTCCTATGTACTTAAATCTGTAATTCCTGTACTCTCCCGGTCGCACTAAAAATAGGCAATTGTCTTGTCTAGTGTACTTACCTGGTCAACAAAAGCCAAATAAATAAATACATCTCATACCAAATATTAGGTTTCTACATTACTTCATTTTAAAGTCATGAGCTATTTTGTAATACTGATTTCACTCCCTGTTCAAAAGCCAGTTTCAGTGAAAAGCCACTGATGATGTCACAACCAGAACTCACAGACTAGTCCTCCTTATCAGCAACCTTATATTACCTGTTTCTGCAAAGTTATTGAAACTGTAGCTGTAGTATTTATTTAACAAGGTTGCCTGCAGTGCTTACATTTCCAGAATGTTCAGATGCATGGTACTGTACTTTAGAACACATCAGGAGGTGGTTTTGGAATGCAGCTGAACCAAGATATAGACTGTCAAAGTGGTGCACAATTTTAGAATGTTGATGGGGACATGTAATCTCAGCATGTGGCAGGGATGTGCCATCTCACAGTGTGGTGGGACACTTGATCTCAGAATGCAACAGGGACACACATTGAAGAATTTAGTGGAGACTGGCAATTCTGGAATGTAAGTAAGGATGTACACTGTTACGCTATGGCAGGACACAACATTTTATTTTGAAATTGCTTGTCCTTGCCACATTCTGAAATTGTATGCTTCCACCACATTTTAAAATTGTGCATCACATCCTCCACAATCCAACATTGTGCGCTCCAGCCATATCCAAAATAGCGCATCCTCACCACGCTCGAAATTGCACATCCACACCCTCGCTCCAAAGTTGTGCTTCAGTGCCACATTCTGAAACTGTTACCATCACATTCCAAAACTGTGTCATTGCCACATTCTGAAACTGTACATCACCACCACATTCTGAAACTAGCATCACTGCTACATTCCAAAAATAGTACATCACTGCCACATTCTGAAACTGGAGTGCCACCACCGCATTCCAAAGCTGTGCATCACCACCATATTGCAAAACTGTGTACCACAGCCACATTCTGAAATTGTTTGTCACTGACACATTCCAAAGTTGTCCGGCACTACTATTCCAAAGTTGTATGGCACCACCACATTCTGAAGTCGTGCATCACCACCACATTCCAAAGTCATGCATCCTCACCACATTCTGAAGTCATGTGTCACCGCCACATTCTGAAGTTGTGCACCACAGCCACATTCTGAAGTCATGCAATGCCACCACATTCTGAAGTCATGCTGCACTGCCACATTCCAAAGTTGTGCGCTCCACCACATTCCAAAGTCATGTGCCACCACCATTTCTGAAGTCATGCATTACTGCCACATTCTGAAGTCATGCAGCACCACCACGCTCTGAAGTCACCACCAAATTCAGAAGTCACGTGGCCCTGCCACATTCCAAAATTGCATGGTACCACCATTCTGAAACTGCTCGAGTGTTCATCACCACCTCATTCCAAAACTGCGCATCATCACCACATTACAAAACTGTACGTCAGCATCACCAAAACATTACTATATTGCGGCTCCCGCTACATTCAGAAATTGTGCATCATAGCCACTTTGCATCATAGCCACATTCCAAAACTATGCATCAGCCACATTCTGAAACTGCACATCAGCCACATTTCGAAATGCATCATCGCCACATTCTGAAATTCTGCATCATTATCACATTCGAATTTGTATCAGCCGCCACATTCCAAAACTGTGTCACTGCCACGGCTCCAAAACTATAGCACTGCCACATTCCAAAATTGCGATCATTGCCATATTCTTGAAATTGTATGTCACTGCCACATTCTGAAATTGTATGTAAACTTCCATGCTCCAGTACTGCCTGTTATTGTCACATTCTGAAAATATGAATTCCCACCATATTCAAATTATACATCCATACCACATTCTGAAGATGAGTGTCAATGCCACATTCAAAAAAATTGCACGCCAAGTTTACGTGACTAAAATTATGCATCCCTGCCTCATTCTGAAATTCCATGTGGCTACCAGATTCTGAAACTGCATCACTGACACTTTCTGAGATTTTGTGTCCATGCCACATTCTGAAATTGAATGTTGCCACCACAATCCGAAATCATGCATATGAACCACGCTTTGAAATTTTGCATCACTACACCACATGCCAAATTAATCCATCCAAGACACATTACTAAATTACATATCTCTACCACCTTCCACAACTATGTGTTTCCCACATTTCAAAATTGTGTATCTCTGCCACATTCTAAAACTATATGACACCACCACATTAAGAATTTCAGCATCCCTGCCACTTTCCAAAAATTGTGTGTCCCACCTACTTTCTGAGATTGTGGCATTGCTGCATTCCACAGTTGCAGCCTGGTGACTTTTCAATATCTCATCCCTGCACTATTATAAAATTGCACATATTTTGTCATTCTAAAGCTATGTTTGCCGCTGTATTCTCAACATTCTTAAGTACTGTACCTTGCATATGCACATTATGGAAATGCACGCCTGACTCACCCAGTGTCAGCTTTCCTTTCTCAGATGTTAATACCACTGCAGTTTTATGTAATGTGAGAGAAATAAGTCTTGTAAGGTAGTTTGCAAGAAGGATTAGGCTGTGAGTTCTGGTTGTGACATCATCAGTAGCTCCTTACTGAAATTGGCTTTTTGAACAGGCACTAAATTTAGGGTTACAAAATGACTTGTAACCTTTAAACAAAGTAACTTAGAGATCTTATTTTGGCATGTTGCTAATAGGGATATACTGATCCAAATTTTGAATTTACTGATGCCAGAAATGTTGGCCAGACTCCTCTTTAAACAAAGTAACATAGAAATCTTTCTTTTGGTATGAGGCTGATTGGGGATGTGCTTATCCTAATTCTGCAATATGCTACTTTTGACCAGAACCCTCTGTAATGCCCTCTCTGTACTGCAATGACCAGCATTGGATTCTATACTATAGGTATGGTCTAATAAAGCAGTATGCATGAAAACCATTACCCATCAACCACTGTCCACACCACCGATTACTTATCGGGTCCTGATAAATGCATACAGGTCATAGAAAAACTTTGCAGAAAAAAGTGACAGACTATCTTTAAAGAGCTCTTAACGAGCTGAGACAACTTTGAAAAACTGTAATAATCAAGCATAAATGTAACTTACAGTTCATATTTTATTCTGTAATTCTCACTCTTATTTCCTTATTGCTAAGGTATTTACATGAAAAGAGTATATCTGCTTTTAGCTCTGGCTGCTTGTCTCAGCCGACATCATAATTCTGTTTATGATATCACAATATGTTGCTGTGGAGATAATTATGATGTCATAGACAGGGATTATAATGTCAGGTGTAGACAAGCAGCCAGAGCAGATAAGAGTCTAGGAGGCAGGGATCTTGTATTTACACAACTGCTTTCAGTAATAAAGAAAATGGGAATTCATTACTGAAAATATATGAAGTAAAAAAGAAAATGGGATGTTTTGAATATAAATCTTACTTTTTCAGGTTTTCCTAATGCTGTCAGGGCTCTTTAAGAGGTCTAGTATTTAAGACCCCATCCGTATGTGCATGGTATCCATTAATTAGGCTTATGTGAATGAGTGAAATGCATTAGGATCTGTGGGAGTGACTCTTTTGCTGCATTTTTGCTCATTTTGCTTCACTTGCACTGAATACATTTTGTTTTTTGAACACGTTTTCCTGTGACCTGTGTGGATTTATTAGGATCTGAGAAGCAATCTGTGGTATAGCTAGTGGTATACACATACCAGTTTTCCCATGTACTCTTTGACTGTTCCAGCCAGAGCACCATTGTTTGTTTGGTGCAGTGTCTCGCTGCCAACCTATGGTCTAAGCAAGGCCTTGTACAAGGTAAAGATCACCTTCCTTGACCTGCTCCTCACCCCTCCCTCCCCTTTACTGCATCCTAACACTTTTGCTCTCATAACTGCAGTAGCATGTTGCTTGACTTCTTTAGTTTATCATTCACATTACGATCGATTCTCTTTGGTGGTGTGTTATTCACTATTTTACCACACTAGGTGTATGTGTGACCTAGATTCCTCAGCCATAGCTGTACCTTTGTACTTTCCCATGTTAAATCTAAGCCCCAATTCTTAGTCCATGCCCTAACATGTGTAGATGTAGTGCCTCCTCTTCTTCCCATTCCACTCTTGTTGCCATTTCAGTGTCATCAGCTAAATGACACCTAATAACGTTTATTGATTTGATTTATTTCATCTAAATCTTAGCATAGGAGTCCTTTCAGTTTATAATTAGAGCTCCAAATATATTTGCAGTTAAAATTGGGCGACTGCTGTGCATTATTTAAAGAGCTAGTATCTGTTTCAGACTGTAATTTAATAAAACATAATGTATTCAGCTATTACAGTGTGCTGGAGAATACATTGATTTAATTTGTAGTTATCCTTCCCAAGGTCTACAGCGATTTTTTGTTAACTTATTTAGGAAGGCCTATACAAAAAGCAACAGGATTTTAACTCAATGGACAACTCTAGTGTTTTCTTGACAACCACCTGTAATATCTCCAACACATCAACAACTGTGAGATGAGTTCTAGAATTCAGGTGTTTTGAAACCACAAAATGGAATAAGTATTCATTTATAAGAAACATTTAAAATACCAATAATTTGGCAATGGCAATATCGTAATTAAGTTAAATGGAATTGTTGGAGATGTAATTGTTTTAAATAATTTACTTTTATAAATACCTGAGGCCTAGATTTTTAAAGGGCAGGATGCAGGCACATCTACTGAATATGCTTCGTCCAGTAGTACCAGTTGTGTCCATTACCCATTCGGCCACAGTATGTGTTATTTTCAAACAGACATCTGATTCACAACAATCAAACATAATTCCGCAGCACATTTTCACACATCTGCAATTAGAGGCATTCAGGCTGGACCATAATAAAATGGTCTAGCCTACATAGTCCCTGGACCACTGCATCAGTGAATTAATTGATTGATTGATTGATTGATTAAATATTGGTAACTAGGAAAGGCACACTGAGCCAAGGCTCATTTCTAGGTGTCACCTGGGAAAGGGACTAGAAAGAACAAGTGCATTCAAAGGTAATTACAGTCTGTGTAAAATGAAGCAGTATACAGGCTTATGTAAACTATCAAGGTTATTTAACTGCAATAGCCTACATTAAAGGATTTGAGGAGTCATTCCAAATTTACACAAATGAGCAAAATAATAATGACTAAAATAACTAGATAAAGAAAAGGGGAAATGTTGGAAATACTTTACAGCAAATGACTAACAGAGGCAAAACAGAAGGGAAGAGGATAAAGGAATAACACATACTAAGACAGAGAAGAAGGTAGAAAGTGAATGGAAATGCAGACTTAGTCTGGGAGTACCCTATACCTGTTTGTCTGCTGAGACTTGCCCCTAGGTACATTGGGTCTAACACTGCCCCTTTGACTATCCACCTGGGCACATAGGGGATGCAGGCAATAAAAAAAAGTAGTAAACCACACAAAGAAGGAAACACACACTAGACTCACTGAAAAGGTTGCATTCCAAATTGTGAATTTTGAAAGTGCACTGCTTTTTATTTCTAGCACAAAAGTTAGATGCAGTCAGGCACACATGCCCAGTGTTTCACAGATACAATTTCCTTCCTCAGGGGGCCCCTTTATGGGTCTGTGTGGGCCTCCTTCCCTGTGTGTTTTTTCTGGGACTGACCAGCATCAATCTGGGTCAGGAGACAGCACCTCTGTTGACTCACCTGTCATGTTTTCCTTGTGCTTAATGGAAAATATGGCACTTGCATATCTGCTGTATGCTTTTGTATTAGTGTGCATGATAGCATGAGGATCATCAAATGCACCCATAGTACATCTTGTTTAACTGCCTTGCATTCTCAAAAATGTTGGTGATTCTGCTGGTTCAGTGGTGCTGAGGGTTGAGGCACTGGATGCCACACTCGGCCACCCCGCAACCCACATTGAGAGCAAACTCAGGTCCCAGGGGTTGGTATGGGAGAGAGATGACTGAACATTCAGAGGATTGCCTCACAGCACTACTCCTAGACTGCCACCATGTGGAGGTATGGTGACAGAGCAGCAAAATGCAACAAGCTTGGGGATGGTCGGCAGAGTGTGGTGCATGCGTGCTCACCTGCATGTGCGCTTGCACTTTTGCACACCATCTGGTTGGGGGCAGAACAATGGGAAAACAAGCCAGCAGATGATGCCAGGGCATGCTCCCTGCCTGTGCTGCCAACCTGGGACTCCCTGCCACTTTGGATATATGTGTCCTAGGGATGACATCCCCACTTCCTGGCCCCACCATGGAGGGTATTCTGGGAAGGGAATACTGCAGATGAGTCCTGGGGTGAGGTCGTAGTCAGCAGGATGGGCTGGGAGCACAGGGGCTGACTGGCTGTGGAAGTGGAAGAAAACCTCTGTGGAAAAAAAATGCTTTTAGTTCCCTTACTTAATATAAGCTTATCTTCCAGCCACATTAAGTCCCATTGCAGTCACCTTCAGTCACAGAGGTACCTCATTATAGTACACTCCATTTGACACACAATGACAGTTCATAATTATAGGCTGATATACAAGTTAACCACTATTTTGCCTTGAAATTGGAAATCTCTTTTATCTGATATCAATTTAACTCAGTGTAAATGCTTTTGTGAAGGCAAAATAGGTTTGTTGCCATCTGGCCCTCATTTTCATTCAGTTTGAGGACTATGTATTCAGGTAAATGGGAAGGATGAATTGAAAGAAAACACCAGCATGTGGTTGATATGCTGCCCTAACCACACATGGCATGCCCTGCTTTTTGCAAAAGATAGCACTTGGAGTAGAATACTAATGCTTTTAACATGAAGACATACTAATACCTTAACAGAATCAAAATTTGTTTTAAGCTTTCCACTTTCCTATTAAATATGGCTTATATTATTTTCTGTGAACATTGTGAAATAAAACTAGTCATAATGTTAAGAGATGAGCAAGTCCAGGAGTGAATTTAAATTTACATAGAAGTATATGGAGTCATCAGAAAGAGATCCAGAGGTCCCACTAGTTTGTTCATTTCCTGCCTAGCTCCTTGTTTTGTCTAACACCAGGCCTGCATTAGAGATCTGATAGCCTTTAATGACTTATCACCACCTCACTGGGAAGGAGGGAGGGTCTCTCTTGGAACTTCCTTGCAAGGTCACTCCTGGACAAGTTGGATCCTGATTAGAAGGAAGGGAGGGAGGGTCTCTCTCTCAAACTTCCTTGTGAAGTCACTCTTGGACAGCTGAACTGTGCAGGGCGTGTTGTTGAGCAGCTGTCACCCCTGACCCCACACTGACCATTTACTTCTCTCCCATTTACAGCATCCTATTCCTTGACACCCCTTCTGTTACAGCCTCCTCAACAGCCCCAATTCCTGGATTTGGTAGGCCATATAAAATCAGGTCTACTGTTTCTAGTTAAGCCTTGTGATGCCACCCTAGGCACTTGTGGGGGACAGTTTTACAAGACACTGCTCAGGGCACACTGATCTACTGACATCCACTCATCCCAGTGAAAGCACATCCCCATTCCTCCATCTGCTATCCTCTCTTATCCCTGTGTAAGCAAAGCACATCTCTTCCCCATACCTACACTTGTCTGTTCACTATGTAAACAAGATACACCTCATTTCTTATGCTATCACCCTTTGGCTGACACACTCCTATCCGTGTGTAAGCAAAGCACACCTCATCTCCTACCATCTGCTGAAAAACACCCTCTTATCCCCAGTTTATTTAATTATTTATTTTATAGTTTTTGTTACTGGAGAAGGAGGGTTAGCTAATTCTTTTTATTTTCAGCCCCATCCTGGAGGATGCAGATGCAAACTGACATATTGTTTTTGGTGGTATTTTTTCTATTTAGCATCCATATTGCAAAACTTACTCACCTTAAACAGGAAAATCTTTGATCTGTCTATCTCTCAGGCATTTAGTTGTCCGCTGGACAACTGGAAACTGATTTTCTTATCTGAACCCAAACATTTCAGCCCTGGCTCAGTTGCAGTCAAGCTGCATTTGGTCCTTTTTCCACCCTCTGCCCCAAATTCAGAGTGGGTACTATATATTAAACCAATTGAGACACTTTATCTCTGATTATTTTACCAATAATTTGAAATACACCAAAATGATATAGTTTATTGGCTTCCTTTTACTAGTTGTCAAAGCAGATAGAAAAGGTGGCAACGTGAGTTTTTGTGCTGCAATATTTAACTGAAGAATATTTCTTTTGTTTAGTTACTGGCATTTTTAATGTTCTTATGAAGGAATCTGTATCTCCTTAGGCTAATTTATGAAAAGTAGCTGCCTCAGGCTGTAATTTTTTCAGGGATAGGCAGTAATTAAAGTAACAAATCCCTGATTCCTTGTCAATGATAACACAGTAAATATAAGATTGAACCTTATCTCATACAGGCATCCATTTGTTATCATGAACACTAATTACATGGCTGCACATAGTCAAATCTGCTTTTTGGTCCGTATGGGCATTAAGCACTCTGGGATTAATTAGATATTGTCTAATGCAGACAATGTAGTCATACTGAACAATAGAATATAGAGACGGAAATAGAAAAAAGTATTCTTAAATCAAATGCGTGCCTTATATGACTCTGCTTCCTGCAGTAATTCAAACCTTTTTCTGCTTCAAAGGGTAACCTCGGAGAATAACAATCCTGACTTGTGTAATGGTACTACCTAAGTGATCATGTGAGGCTTGCTTTCAGAACTATTTATAATTTTAAGCAGAAACCACTGGGCAACCTTGGGTGCATCAGAATTAAAGCTTTTAATGGTAGGTGGTGTACGCTGGAGTTGGTATGTGAGCAGAGGAGGATACTATTGTTCTCAAATTCTGTATTAACAGACTGTATGGAATGTCTGGCTTCAGAGATACATGGATCTTAAAATACAACAGGATGATATTTTTCTTTATTAAATGCATGTCTCCAATAGTTTCCTGCAATGAGAAAGTAATTAAAATCTAGATTTGGTCTATTTGAGTTCGTTCCTGCACTGTGGGAAGAAAACATTTTGTTAGTTCATGTTTTTAATGTCTATGAGTACAGATGCTAATATTTATTTTAGTTTTGGTAACTAAGTAAATACACTAGGCAAGAAAGTGTCTATTTTCAAGGAATGACCTGGTTAAACAGAGCAACATAAATAAGAATATGGTAACAATATTAAAACAGAATCAGTAACAGTCCAACACATTACAGCTATGTGAGCCAGATGTCATACATGGGCGCAGTAACTCAGTAACAAGTACAGGTGGGTACATTACAGTAGTGCTGGAGTTAATGTTTATCAATGTAGGCTATTAGATCTTGCCATTCATGAAGCATGAAAACCATAAGAAGGCCTATCAGTCTATCCAGCCTGCCTGGTTACCTACCTAGTATAAAGTGTGATCCATTGTCCATAGTGGTTTTTGTCCATCCATCCCCCATCCCTCTCCCACATGTTTCTCACCAAGCCCATATGCCTGACTGACCCCAGTTTACAGCTCACCACTGTTTTAGCACTGACTACGTAATTCGACAGTATGTTCTCACTGCTCTACCAATGACTCTGTGAAAACTACTCCTGACAGCCTTTTGAACTCACCCCCACCCCAGTTTTCTTGTGTTGCCCCTGACATTGCTGTTGGCACCTTTGGTGAACAGCTCCCTGCCATCGCCTTTATTTATTCCCTACACAAATCGTATGTCTCAGTCATAGCCCCTTTCCTGCTGGTCTCTTAAGTGTTCCCCATTTGACACTACTTCTGCTTCTTCCTCCCAGCCAGTTCCTGATCCACAATGTTAGTTCATCCCCAAACCCTATGTCATCCAGTTTCTTAACTGGGTTTCTGTGTGGGACAGAGCCGAATGCCTTGCTAAAGCCCAGGTATAGTAAGTCTACTGCCTGACCTTCATCAACAGTCTTTATCATCCAGTTGAAGAAATCTATCAGATTTGTCTCACGTGATCTTTCACCCACAAATCTACTGAATGTTGTCTGTTATCTTGCAGCCTTTTGCTTCAAGGAACTACACCAGTCTTTCCTTAAAGACGGATTCCATTTTTTGCCCACAATTGAGGTCAGAATCACAGAGGAGCAATATTCCTCCCACTCATCCCTCCCTCCACTCTTATATAGGGATGTACTTATGTATTAATATGCAATTAGTACTGTAGCCTTATTTTATTCCACTGTTTATGAAGTCATTTTGTATTGTTACTCAGAGGTTGAAGTCGGAGAAAGACAGTGAGAGTACACTGTTGCAAGATCTCAATTGCCGTGCCTACCCTCAGAAACCTTTATCTGACATTCCCTTTACTGTGTCTCAATGAATTATTTCACAAGTTATGCTATATTATGTGAATAAGATGTATTATGTGATCAATTATGTGTTGTGTAATTTTATCATCGTGTTGGCTGGCTTGTCGGAGCAGCAGTAGTGCTGCCACTTTCAATACCAGTGATCCAGGCTCAGTAACAAGCCTAGGTCATTGGTGGTCAGTCAGCAGGAGGAGGACTGAATGCCCCAGAGGATGCTCTTCTCCTCTGGATGAGTTGGTTGCAGTCATCACTGCGCTACTGCCACCAGGGTACCAACAGGTAGCAGTGCCACTGAGATGCTGCAAGAGGACATCGCGGGGATGGGAGTCATCATGGCAGCACCCTCTGCACACATACATACCTTGGCTTACTGAGTGTGCCTGCATCTGTGGGGCTGGGAGAAACAGACAGAACAAGGCAGTCCTACTGGTCGAGGATGATGAGGCCCCAGTGAACCCAAGGAGACCTGACAAGGACTGCGCAGCTCACCAACTGACGATGACAATGCAGTTCAGGAATGGAGGGTTCACCCACCATCCCATTCCCACCCTGGGGAACAACTGAGGCAGGGTGCCCAGTCAGAACCATGACAGCAAATATAAGACGTCAAAACTGCATGGTCATAACAGCACCACACAGTTTCAGAGTTAGTTTCTGAGTTAGTATTAGTATAGGTTTCAGGGTTAGTAATCTAGTGCAGTTTGGGACCACACAGTTTTGTACTGACCACACAACACGGTTATTGACCACACTGTTTTTGACCATGCAGTCTTGACATAGCGCCTGAGGCAGCATGGAGGTAGGTGGCTGCAGCGGACAGGTTCGATGAGCCAGGTATAGTATCTGGTATCTCCAGAGGGAGATCAGCAAGTAGTGAGCAAGGAGCATAGAAACAAAGATTAAAAGAAATTGTCATCATGTTTGTTTTGATTAATTAAGTTTGAAACATATACATTGGAGAAAAGCAAGACTATAAATATGGTGTTGCATTTCGGTCGTTGTATCCTTGGTAAACAAAGTGTTCAAAACAAGCTTTTAACACTGAGCTATTTCTAAGAATTATACTGATGTATTTAAGAGTTTGTTATTTATTTGCAGTGGGTATTTTAATTAGCACTGTTTTTGTGTTTTACAGTAAATGTTTGAGTTCTGTATGCTGGGCAGCATGGTGCCATATAAAACAAAATGCATTCATACACTGAAAACACTGTAGACTGTCACTAAATGCTATCTTTTACTGTTAAAAGGTCCTGTGCCTGATAAGTTACACATGCCTTGCATGCTGTGCTCCATACTTGAGTCTGGTGTGAGTATCGCTCTCCTGTCTCCAAGTCTCCCAGTGCAGTTGTGGAAGATTTGGGGAACAGGAGGGGAAACATGAAGCAAAACAATCTGGCAGTCCAACCTTTGCCTAGGCCCAAATTGCAGAGAGATGTTGCAGCATGCAAAAAATAACTTAAAACAATGTCCATTAAACCCTTCCTTATTTCACTCAGCACATAAAATGAGACAAACTATGCTCAGTTGAAAACAATATAGCACACTATTTTACTATATGTCCATCTCTCAATGGAGCAGCGTTCAGCACAAATCTGAACCTTGCTTCTACTCGATGTGTATAGATATCTTGTGCCTGTCAAACTGACTTAATGTAATATACTTTGTTTTCCCAGGTTGTGTCTGAAAAAGGGACCTAGGTTGCTGTCTACCTTTCCTGGTTACCGATAAATACACCAAATAAATATTGTTTTTAAAAGAAGTATTTTTATTGGGTGGGCAGTTTTATCACTATTATGGGAATAAATAGGCCCCACTTTGCTGCCAGATTGGTCACCAATGATGTCATAATTCATGAGGTCAAAATGTTGATCAGGTATGAAGATGCAACAGAACTACACATGCTGGGCTACAATTAATGTGCTGCTCTTTACATCACATTATACAATAGCTGAAAACCAAAACTCTTAGCTGCTAACAGGAAAAATATTGCAGAACTGACAAGTAACAACTGGATACTTTTAAAAATTAATAACATTTTGTGTCTGTTAAACCCATACCTAAATTTTCCATTGATTCCACTGGCGGCACCATGGAAACGGTCCAACTAGTTCTTTCATACCTGGCAAACCCTTCATGAATATAGGCTTTTCATGAACCTTTGGTATTCAAAAAGACTTTATTTTAGCTTTATTTTATCCCTTATTCAAGAAGCACTTTGCAGTGATGCATTTGATTTATTTGACGTTATTTTACTCTTGTTGGTATACTCCACTCCTAAAGGGCAGTGCTGAATTAAGAGTGAAATAATAGCACAAAAAGCCAGAAACAGTAAAATGAAGCCTGAGACAATGCTTTGTGAATAGCAGGATAAAATAAAGTTCTCAGTGCCATGGAAACCTGCCTCATGAATTAAGGTTATTAGCTGATACAATACCTTTTGCAGTACCAGTACAGCTATTTGAAATAAATTGTTTTTTTGTTTTTTTATCTCAGATCACACACATGCACACTAAAGCCTCAAACCCAGTGCAAAGCCTATGTGTATACTTCCCGGTATGCAGATGCTTTGGTCTTGGGTTTGAAGCTTTAGAGAATATGTGTATGGCCTGGGGAGATCTGCAGAAACCAAACAGTTTGGAAATTTGTTCTCTTGTATCCTTTATGGATCAAATGGACTGCTCCTACTCTTAAATATCTCTCTGGTATATTATCTACGAGTATAGTAAAAGTCTAATATTTGAAACTGACTTTATGGAATTCAACTCAGGGCTGCTCTAATTTCTATGAAAGGCTTTGTGTAGCCCTGAAAGCTTATTTATTTATTTAATTCTGGTAACCAGGTGGATCCATTGAAACAAACACGTCCTTTTCGGGTAGCAACCTGGAATTAATTACATTTAGTATACATACAGGAGGAAATATTGAACATGAAATTATTGAAAAGCAACAATGTCACTGGTCAGTTACCCATACTGGTGTAGATTATTGCCCATCAAAATGCAATACATTAAGTTTAAAATTGTACTGATCCAAAATACAGACTTGGTACATAGGTTATTTACAAACAGAGACAGTAGCAAATACAGAGTTAAAGCTCTCATGAGGCAAACTGTTGCACAAGAAGTAGAACATCAAGCTCCACAAGGAAAGGCAGCAGGTGCCAGAAGGCCCAAAAGATGTAGGCAAGTGATTGTATCTCAGCAGATACACCTGTGATGGTTCACCACTGAAGAGTAAGCCTTAAACTAATGTTTAAAGGAAGTAAGAATGGAACAGTTTAGAGTCTCACTTGGCAGATGGTTCCACACAGATGGGGTGGTGAAGGAGAAGACTCACCTGCCAGCAGCTGAGATCGCCCAAGAGATTTCCAGTAGTGGGCTGGAGCTGAGTAGAGGTGTCTTATATGTTGTTTGGCTTCAAGATGCCCTCAAGGCAGGGTGGGTAGAGACTTTTGACAACTTAAAGGCTAGGCAGAGCAGAGGGAAATCAGATATGCTTACAAATGAAGGCTGGCCCAGTGTGGTGAGCTGCACATCACAGTGGTGACACTTGGGGCTCCAGCCGCGAAAACAGTCCACCTTGTTATACAGGCAGTTGAGCTAGTTTTGTTCCATGGTCAAAAGCAGGCACCACAGAGAAAGAACGGGCATAAGCACTCTGTTTGCTATGGCTAGTCAGATATCCCTAGATAGGTAGGGGAAGAGTCTGTATGTTAGGTCAAGTTTCTGATGCCTTGCTTTGGACACAGCATTCACATGGACACCAAGGGCAGGTTTTTCAAAAGGTGGTGCAGGCGTGCATCCAGCCCTGTACCACGGGACTTTAATTCAGCTGTGCACTGATCCCTTTATGTAACTGCACCCAAATTTCCATTACGGGTGCAGTTGCGAGAAGTTTTGTAGGCTTGACGTGCTGTTGTCAATGCTCTGGAGCAAGCACCTTGACTTGTCCTGGAGGTATGAGCAAGCAAGACCACACTTATGTGGTCTAAGGACCTTGCTGGATGCAAGGGATGAAATTCTTAACATCAGCGCTTAGTGAATGCCTGACAAGCCCGTGCACTGTATATTCAGTGCACCAATGGCTTGCAGCATCTATTCACGGCGGAAAATCCTGCCCCAAAACTCAGATCATGGTCAAGCATTACCCCTAGGTATTTCAATAAACTCACCACTTCCAGGTGAGTGCCCCCATGGTAGATAATTTGAGTAGGTTATGCCTCTCTGCATCCAACCTTCTGGGACCAAAGAGTATGGCTTTTTTTTGTTTACCTCTAGTATGAGTTTGTTTCACAGAAGCTGGCTAATCTAGTTGATATCAGCAGAGGACATGTACCCTTTAGTGTAACATCAATGTACAATATCTATGTTGATCTAAGAAATGGTATCAATGTGCAAATGTCTAGTATTTCTTTGCCCTAAACTAACCACTGTTTTCCTATATTAATGTGCCAAGTACTATAATGTTGAAAGAATTAATTTCAGTTACCTTGTGTAGTCCTAACAAGGAATGAGCAAATAAAAATTCACCTTCCAAACGCTTCAGTTCTACAGTTTCCAACTCGAACCTTTCCTTCAAAATGGTTTTAATTATGAAATGTCAAATAAGCAATTAACATTAAAAGCACATATTCACCAGTTGTAAACTATCTATTCAAATAATATTTGGAAGCTAGAACCATTTCTGTAATGTACACCCAAACCCAGGATCTATGGCTTCCAGCCCTTCTAAACCCTGTACTGCAACTGGCCTCCACTTTGCATCCTTAAACATTTGCAGTCTCCTAAAGAAATCTGCTACCCTCCAGTGCTGGGTCATTCAACATCAACCTGACATAATTGCACTGGTAGAGACTTGCCTCCAATCCACCCCTGACTCTGTAATCACCTCCCTGGACATACCATCTACAGGGAAGACCGAGTAGGCAAAGCGGTTGTGGTTGTGCACTCACTGCACGGGACTCCTTATAGGTAGGCACTCCCAGCTCCTAAACTTGATTATATAGCCCAAGCCCTCACCTTAAAAATCACACCTGACCCCACCCAAGGCCCTCTCTTTTCTCACAGTCTCCCACGCACTTCGAGGAATCAAAACCAAGTGGTCCAGTCCCTCATTGACTACCCTCACTTCTCTCCTCACAAAGTGGAGCAAATCATCCTAGGTGATCTCAATGTTAACTGGCTTGCCTCACTGCCTCCCATATAAGGGACTCCTTTGCTGCCCTGGATATGTCCCAGTTAGTCACCCAGCCCACCAGATTCAACCACTCTACTGGTACCAGCACTCTCCTAGATGTTGTTATATCTAACCACCCCTACAAAATCCGGGATGTCACTGTCCTACCCGACTCCCTTAGTGATCACTCCCCAGTCCTCTGTCTCTGGTCATCCTCCACTCTGAAGCTAGTGTCCCAGGCCACTCTATGCCACTATTTACGCGGCCCCAGAAAATTAAAACAATGCCTAGCCCAGCTAGACTGGTCTCTTATCCAGCGTGCCCCTGACATTGACTCAGCTCTTGACCACTTCACAAATGCCTTCTGTAAGGCTTGTGACCTTTTCACCCCCTCATCAGGATTTGCTCCAAAAATGCAATGCCCCATGGATCACCCCACCTCTCCTCCAGAGACTCAAAACAGAGATAATCTCTGACACATTGCTGTAGAATCTGGAAAGGTGTCTGATAGACAGGCCTACAATGCAGAACACAATAAGTACACTTAGGCCATTAGGCGGGCCAAGGCAGAGCACTACCAGACCACCCTCACTTCCACTTGGGGTTCAGCCCAGACCTTCTGGGATAATATAAAAGAGCTAAATGGGAAGTCCCACCCCCCACCATCTCGACTCTCCATCAATGGCACCCCCACCACAGATCCACTCCTGATAGCTGATTGCCTTAACACTGCCTTCTCTGACCTAAGCTCGGTCCTCCCCGCAGCTTCTTTGGCCCAATCCCCATCTTTCTCTCTCTGGTCCTGCATCGCCCACCATTCTACCTGCACGCCTGTCCCCCAAGAAGCCAGGCTGCACCTGATAAAGCCTTAGGCAGCAATAACCCCAGCAGTGGCCCCTCGACTCCAGAATCCTCCATATGGTCTTGGACAAGTCCTAGTCCGCCTGACTGACCTTCTAAACTGGTCTCTATGCTCGCGTCAGTTCCCAAGTGCTTGAAACTGCTGAAATCACACCCATACATAAGAGTGGGGACCGATCCACCCCAACAATTACCGGCCCATCTCCATCCTCCCCCACTCTCTAAAGCCCTTGAAGAAGTGGTGATGATCCAGCTTTCTGAATACCTAACCAGGTATGACATTATGTGTCCAGAGCAGCACGGTTTCACCCAGGACACACTACAACCATGGCTCTCTGAATTCTCCCAACACCTGCATGCTGCTCTCGACTCTGGCAGCCTTGCAGGAGCAGTGTTCATTGACCTCTCCAAGGCCTTTGACACTGTCTGTCATCCCCTTCTACTCGACCCTCTCCACCAACTTGGCTTCTCTGGTGGTCCCATTTCCTGGCTCTCTAGCTACCTCCCTGCTAGATCTTAGTGTGTCAAGATCAGTGGTTCCCTTCCAGCTCTTTCCATTCACTCCGGGGTCCCTCAGGGCTCCATCCTGGGTCCAATACTTTTTAGTCTCTACCCAACACCCTCCCCAGCTCATGTACTGGTAAAATGCTCCTCTACACCAACAATGCAGTCCTTGTTGCCTCACATCCCAATCCCACCTCCCTCCAATTATCCCTCCAGCAAGTTTACAACCAAGCTGAAAGGTGGTTCGGCGACCGCAGACTGGTCATTACCCTAAAGAAAACCAAATCAATGCTCTTCTCCCACCACCAAAATAAAGCTAAAATACCCCCCTCTTGATTATCCCCAGCACCTGCACCAGCTAGAACAAGTAACCACATACAAGTACCTAGGGCATCACGTCTCGATACTGACCTCTCCTTCCACACCCACATTAATGCCCTGTCAGCTGCCATTAACTCTCGGATTGGCCTGCTATACCAGCACAGGGACTGCCTGCCTCAGGTTGCCCTCAGGCTGGCCATCACCTCCTCTGTCTTGTCCCTCGTGGACTATGGCTTGCCCATCTATGCTGCAGCTAACAACACTGCCCTCTCAAAATCCAACTCTCCATCAATAAAGCCTGTAGGCTCCTGACCGGTGCCCCAGCCAAACTCACACCTGCCTTGTCTATACTACCACCAATCTTCTCAACTTTGAGGAGCGGCTGCTCTACCAGACCTGTCTTCTCGCTAAGAAATAACTGCTAGGACTCTCCCCGAAGTCTTACCTCCCCTACAGCAGCCATCTTTGTCTGTCACCACCAATAGCTCTGATAAGACCACTTTCAAGGTGCCCAGAACCAAGACCTTCTTGCCCAGAGATCCTTCCTCTACCGAGCCCCCCACCTGGTTCAATCTCCTCCTTAGCTGCATCTCCAACTTGCCAAAAATTGGCTCCTTCCAAAACAGCCCTTGGAACCATATTTTAATACCGCTGTTGTAGGTGCAACTAACCCTGTTGTAACCTGTGGTTCCCTGCCTGCCTTGCCCCTGGCTCGACAATGTTCACTGGACAGCCTCCCTCCCCAGACCTACCCCTTCCCTACTAGGTCCAAATAGGGATGTAACCTACTGTCTTCACTGAGGACCTACTATATCCATGAGTGTAACACACAATTTTGGGACATTATGTAACCTAAGTAACATACAAACTACTACATTATGTAACCTAAGTGTATCTATGTTAAATGTTCCTTTTACTGCACCTGTAATGTTATCCTCTGTTTTAATCTGCACTGTAATAACTGTCTTGATGTCTGCCCTCTCAGCGATGAGGTGTTTTGTAAATGAGTCTCTGACTCAAAGGTTGTAAACCTGATTGGTAATGAATAAATGAATTTCTAATCATTTTTTCCATTCAAAGTGAAATCGATTCAAACCCAAACTGGAAAGGTCCCTCATCCCTAATTCTCACAGTGCTCATCTGCGTAGTCCAAAGATTTAGTACATTTTAACAAGAAGCATCATGCTTGTCCAGTACCCAGATAAAAAAAAAAGCTAACACATTTTAGAACAGATGCAATATAAATACACAGGAACTTTACTAACCAAATTCATGTCATGTTTTCAGATTGAAGAATTTGCCATTCACATTTACTAAACTGAAAGACCTTGCAGCACTCTGGCTTTCTGACAACCAGGTAAAATAGTTTTATAGTTGATTTTCTTCTAGTATCCATCACCTTGCATTAGTAGTTTATTCCATTTATGTCTTCTGATATCTAGAACCCTATCTAGGCCAACTCATGTATGTTAGTTAATTACAATTACTGGTGACCCCTGAAATCACCCTGTTTGTGAGCAATTTCAAATACTGTAATAACTGGGTGTGACATCACACCTAGTTATTGTGGGATTTTCTGCCTTGCATTGCCCTGCTTTCAAACACATTTGGCAAGGTGACCATGGCAACAACAGTAAACTTGACCACCACCATACCAGAACAAAAGACTGATTGAACAAAACAGAGGGCCGATTCCAAGACATTTATGCATGTCGAAGGCACTTGCACCAGACCCAATGGCGCAAGTCACACCTTTGGACATGCATTACATTGGTCAGGATTCCAGGAGGTGGCCTGCACACAAGGGACATCCGGCGGCACAGCCCCTAGGGCATGATGGAAGGGGTGTTATGGCAGCAACTGCACCTATTCTGAGGCGGCTGCCAAATCCAATAACACAATTACAGAGCTACTGTGGCACTGCAGGGGATTTGGACCAGCTATTAGCTGGTCTAAGGGGCTTCTGCCATTGGTAAAACAGTGGTTGCCCCCCCTGCAGTGCCACAAAGAAAGCCCCCCATTACCAGGGTGCCACTGGCTGGCACCCGGGTCGTTTGTCCGGCACCAGCCTTGCATCTCTGCCACATTGCCGACCCCATGGCCCATGGGGGCGCAGGCTGTTTTCATGGCTGGGGTTCAAGGGCAGTTTTCCCAGTCGGTGGCTTGCGGTACCCAGGTCTGTTGTGCCATTCCCATAACACAACCCCTGCAGCTGCCATGAAATGCGGGGTGTGATGCGGGGACCCTGCCTGTCCTGGAATAGGCACGGTCCCCTGATAGCGATGCATGTCACAACTCACATACATATGCTCATGTAGTTGTGACATGCGCCCTGAATCAGGCCCAGAGTTTTTAAAGTTTAGAACAGTTTGCTTTTCAGCGTCAATATTTATTGCAGTTGTCATCATTGAATGACGTGGACTAGAGCGTACTGTAGAAAAGACCCATCATAGATCTGAACAGTAACATCTGTTGTATATTATTTGAAAATATTGTGTTGGTGTTACAGTTTTAATTTCTGTTGACTTGTTTTAAACTAAAGTGGTTCAGCTGCATCAACTGATAGTTAATAGAAATCTGTTATTCTGTTATGAACTGTTATATGCCTTTATCAGTAAAGTGAGTTAGAAACATTTTTGTGTGTCTTCTTTATTTCACAGTTTTTCAAACCCTGCAGCAGTAATTATAAAAAATATATGCAAGCGTGCATTTATATGTTTTTTACACATCCTCATGTGTGATGACCTCATAAAAGTCTTCAGCTTTCCTGTCATGGGTTATGGGTCATCACACACCTTGGGTGTGTAAAAGAACTCATAACACACACCTACATATGCAGTATTCTATAATGCTTGGCACTGCAATGTGTTTTTAATATATTATGGTCCTTGGGAGACCGCAAAATCTTTTCTATCATACTTTGGGCTGGATTGTCAAAAGAATTGCATCATGACTGCAATGCAATTGTATTAATTGTGTCAAGATTGCTAAACCAATAAAATGGGTTGTCTAACTTCTGGGCAGAATTACCACAATATGTGTACTAAAATTGATGCATGCATCACAATTTATGCATTTTTGTTTATTTGGTTTGTTTATTTTTGCTGGAAAATTGGTAAGTGTCTTAAATATGTCAGAATGCTTGAAACTAGGGTACAAACACTCTGACACATTTACTGTGATGCAACTGTATAACAATAAATGATGCAACTGCTATGCCTTGTGAAAATCCAGCCCTTTATTTCTAAAGAAGCATAGAGTCTTCCTAAGTGGTCTCAGATACAGTCTTTTCATTTGTCCATCATGTGGAAATTATTAAAAGAAAAGACATTATAATGAGGTGAGTTAGAAATCAGACCTGATTCCTTCATACAAGACCAACAAGACCACAAAGTAGCTTAAGAAGAAGGTAATGTAAGTGTTATATTAGGCCCTTACAGGGAAACCTGTAAGGACTGGGAGGCTAGTGATTTGCTCAGAGTCACACAGTATGCATGTAGAGGTTGTGGGAATCGAACTCAAGTCTTTTAGATTCACCAAGCTTATTCACAGCTCACTACTCTAACCTCTAGGTTATATTGCCAGCCCGTATCAACAATGGATAGATGTTAACTTAATTTCCTGGACCTGCAACACTGTAGTGCAACATAGAGACTAAACAGTAAGAAGGGCTCATTACTGGTGCTTAATACAGCTTTTATTTCATCAATTTGGAATATGTATGATGCTAACTAAGATGGCACATCTCATTTTCAGTAGGGTCTTGCTTCTATCCCATTTTACAGTTGGGAGGACTGACGAGTGTGAGGTCATGTGACTTACTCAGGACCACACAGCAAGTCAGGACTATGTGGGATTTGAGTATGCAATTTCCAGTTTTACAATTTAGTGTGCTAACTACTAGACTACACTGCTTTCCTTAATATAATAAAGGGATAAGCAGACCTACGGGTATTTACAATGTCTATTGTATGTGTAAGCACAATTTCATTGTGTACAAATTGGATATGAGAGCAACTTGCCCTTATGCCCAAGTTTCAAAGCTAGGACAGAGCTAAGTCCAATTTTCAAAGTTCTGAATTAGTCATGTCCAGTTTGCAAAGTTCCAATATACATGTACTGTACCTAAACACAATTCCCAGACCAAGTGTAACCTGGTCTATCATTTACATCTATGACTAGCCATTTGTTATCAAAAATGCATATAAAGTACTATAAAACAGTTTGAAATGATCCAGGTAAGTCCAACTTTTGAAAACAGCTCCATTAAGACAGAACATGGGCTAGAAATTCCAGGAGACTTCCTGGTATTGATGTACAGTAAGTAGGAACTGGATCCATTTTACGGTTTTTGAACATCCCCCAGTATTTGTTCAGTTTCATAACCAGATGATTTGCCCATCCATTAGGTATTTTCAGTGGCTGTACACACATACACACACATAACTCTTTGTACTGAAGAGATCTGAGGAGTTTTAGTCATTCTCTTGTGTGGCCCACAGCAGAATGATATGCCTGCACTTTGGTTAAAAAGCATCCAAGGAAACAGCTTAGTTTTCACTTTGCTAAGCTGACAATTCTTCGACTCTTAACAAGAAAGAATGTGTACAAGTCAGGATTTAAAAACAAATTACATTACTCGACTGGGCCATGCATCCTTAGTGCTGTCATTACTGTACACTGTTTCAGAAACAGGCCATGCACTTGCAGTGTTCCATAAAACTATTAATTTTTCTGTTACTCTCTCTCATCTTTACTGACTGGCAGAGCAGTGTTTTGTTCTTTTTGTAGAGGGAGGGACAACAATTCAGGATGTCCACTGCTTTTCTATGTAAACTGGAATGCACAAGTAACTTATAGATTTACTTTTGCATATGCAAAAAGTAAAATAAGCTGCTCATTAATTCAGTAATGAATAAACAAAGTATTTAAATTAGTATTTACACAGTCCTCGGTTACCTTGGGCTAGATTGTTAAAACAGTTGTGGACTTGCAGAGCACAATATTTTCTACAAATTGGTTTGTATATGTGGGTAATTTTTCACATTTATTTATGGACTCTAGGTTGTAGACCAATCTGCAGCCATTTGGACTGTATGTGGCAGTGGTGCACAATTTTAGAATGTGACAGAATCAGTATTTTGTTCGTCTATGACAAGAAAAAGTATAACAAATTAGGACTAAGACAAGAAAGTAATAAGATCATAGATTTGAAGATTGGTGTGAATCAGTTAGCAAAACTAGTGAGTGAATTAAAACCCTACAAATCAGCAGGACCTGACCAGTTGCACCCTAGTTTACTAGGAGAACTAAGAGATTACATAGCGGACCCTCTGGCATATTTATTCAATCAGTCATTTTCTACAGGAGAGGTACCTTGAGGATTAAAGAAATGCAATTGTAACCCCATTGTACAAACGCAAAGGAGGAAAATCATCATTAAGTAGTTATAGACCGTTAGTCTGACTGCAATTTTGTGTAAAATAGCTGAAAAATTTCTAAAGGATAAGTTAGAATCCAATCTTCAAGAATTACATATAAATGACAGAACACTGCATGGGTTTAAAAAACAGATTGTGTCAAACAAATCAACTTGTATTCTATGAATAAATAAATAAAAATCATATGAAAAGAATGCAATAAGGCCCAGATATTCAAAAGGTTTGAGCATGGCACACAGTGTTGCACCATGCGAACCAACTGATGCGCCCAGCATGATATTCAAATGGGAAATGTGCTCACATAAATCCCGACGCGCCAGCACATCAGAATGTATGCGGGCAAGACGCGAAGCGTGCCCATGCATGCTCTGCACATCCCAATATTCAGCGCAGGATGTGTTGAGTCCATGCATGTGCAACCCTACTATACCGTTATCACCAGCTGATCCAAAAAAAAGGAACAATGGCTGGCCACTCACAGTGAGCTGCCATGTTGCAGTGGGCACAACATGGCAGCTGCCACCTGGTGGTGGCCACCCGGATCTCCAGCTGCACCTCCGCGGTGGTGGTGTTTTCACGCCATCACGGCATCTGTTAAAAATAATAACGTCCAATATCCTTGGTGGTCCAGTGGACCACTGTCAGCCTGATCATGGGCTTGAGTATAAAATAAATAAATTCCAATATCCCTAGTGGTCCAGTGGACTCTGTCAGCCCATCGCAGGCTTGACTATAAATTAAATAAATTTCAATATCCCTGGGGTTCAGTGGTCTGCTGTCAGCCCGATCGCTGGCTTGAGTATAACTACTCATATCTTCAGGGAACCAGTGGACCACTGTCGCCTGATTGCAGGTGCAGTTGAGAGACTCCATTATTCTCGGTGGTCCAGTGACTGCCGTCGCCTGATCGCGGGCTATAAAGGAAAGAAATTTGTCTCCTGGTGGTCCAGGCTTCTCCCCACCCGCCCACTGAGCTTTCCCCTTGCCCCACCCCTCAGCAGCAGGCGGCAGCACCCACCCACCCGCTGCCCCGCTGCCTGACACCGCAGGTAGCCAGAGCCCTGTTGGTCTGACAGCGTGAGCGCTTGGTGTGCAGCCCGCATGATATATTCCAGATATGTGAATGGATCCATTCACATATCTGAATGTGGGTATGGCACGGGCTGCACACATTGTCTCACACTGTGGACCAATGGGCGATAGCCCTACCCATGGTGTTAGTTGGTGGGCGATGGGGTGGCAGGCCGGTGGGTGCTGCTGCCCGCTGCTGATCGGGGGAGTGGGGTGGTGGGGCTCAGGGGCGGGTGAGGGGGTACCACTGAACCACCAGGATATTGGAATTTCTTTCCTTTACACTTAAGCCCGTGATTGGCTGAAAGCGTCCACTGGACCACCAGGGATATTGGAATTTCTTTTCCTTTACCTTAAACCCTGCATTATTGACAGTGGTCCACTGACCACCAGGGATATTGGGATTTATTTTCTATACATAAGCTTCGCAATCAGGCTGCGAGTGGTTCACTGGACCACCAGGGATATAGGACTAGATTTTATTACAAATGCCCACGATCTGGCTGACAGCGGTCCACTGGACCACCAAGGATATAGGACAAGATTTTTATTACAAATGCCCGCGATCGGGCTGACAGCAGTCCACTGGACCATCAGGGATATAGGATGAGATACATTTTTTTTAAGCCCACGATCGGGCTGTGGGGTACATTGCCACGCTGTGCAGGGGCGTCAGTCGCCGGCGGCTGCTGTAGCAGGGTGCCAGGTGCAAGTCATCAGATCAGCCCACCTGCATGCAATGGGGCTTACAATGACATGCACGTCTCCATTTGCACCTTTGCACATTATGCCACATATTTGCATGTGCACTTTTGAATATTGCGGTTGCAGCACATAGTGCAACAGAACTTGCGCTAGCGCATTCCCCTGCTCCACTCTGGTCACTTCAGCTGGTGCATTGCCACTGCACCATGCACACTGCGGGTGGCCAGGTGTGATATTCATTATGCTGTGCCATGGCGTAGCTCCGTTGAATATGCCCAGTCAACACCCCCGCGCAGCCAAGCTGCACTGTGCTCAGGCTTGAGCCACAGCCTGGCTCAGTTTGAATATCTGGGCCTTGATGTTTGTTGTTAGATTTTCAAAAATCATTCGACAAGGTACCTTATGATCAGCTCATTTACAAAATGAGGGTACTGGGAATTGAAAATAGACTGATTGATTGGATACAAAATTGGCTTTGGAACAGAAAACAAACAGTCAGAAGGGGCATATATACTGGGTCATTGGCAGTAACAAGCGGGTACCACAGGAGTCAGTTTTAGATCCTATACTATTTTCTTTATATCTGGGAGACATGCATTATAACATATAAACACCACAGTTAAGTTTGCGATAGCGTCAAATTGGGAGGGCAGGTAAGCGACAGGAAAAATATCCAAAATCTTGAAGAAGACCTAAAAACTGGAGCTATGGGCTTCAGATAACAAGATGCCTTGTGGAATAGAAAATGCAAAGTATTGCACTTGGGGAAAAAGAACCCCAAGCATACTTATTATTTGAACAATCAAGAAATCAAATTGACTGACAAAGAAAAGGATTGTGGGATATAAATAGACAAAAGAATGACCTTTAAACCTCAGAGAGCAGAGGTAATTAAAAAACTAACCATATGATTAGAAACATCAAATGGAATTTTGTAAGTAGATCTAAAGAATGTCTGCTCCCATTATGTAGAACATTTGTAAAGTCACACCAAGATTATGGTGCATCTTTGTGGAGTCCTTATACAAAAGGAGAAACTAACAGGATAGAAAGAATACAAAGAACTTTCACGAAACAATCTGGTCTATAAGAAGAGACAGTTATGAGGAAAGATGAGGGAAATTGGGATTCTTTAGTCTGAAGGAAAGGAGAAAATAGGTGATCTACTGAATTATTTAATATTATGAAAGATCGAGATTTAACAAATGATATGGGTATAATACTTATAGAAAACCAGAGGAATTAAGAGCACATAAAATACAAATAAAATTAGATACAGTAAAAACAATGTAAAACACTATACATTTGTACAGAAAACAGCAAGAATATGGAATGCCATTCTGAGTAATAGTTTTGACATATTCAAATTAGGGAAATAGACCAATTGATATGTTCAAAGTAAGGGAAAACACTGAGCCTGCTATGCAGGGGACAGTAAAATGGGCAAAATATGCCTCCTCCATTCTATCTCCTAGTATAAGAACCTAGTATAAGACACAGTTTCAGAATGTGGTATTAAGACACAACTTCATAATGTGGTGGGATGTGCAGTTTTGGAATGTGGTGGTGATGCATATTTCAGAATGTGGTGGTGACAGACAATTTTGGAATGTGGCAGTGACACACAATTTCAGAATGTGGTGGTGAAGCATTGGTGATGCACAATTTCAAAATGTAGTGGTGATGCACATATTCAGAATGTATGGGCTGCATATTTTAGAATGTAGCTGGATGCAAAATGTCAGAATGTGGTGGGAATATGATGCCAAATTTGGAGATGCAGTGGCACATACAGTTCTGGAATATGGCAGGGACAAGTAATATCAGAATAAAATGGTGTGTCCTGTCACATTCTGACAGTTTGCAACCTCACTATATTCTTAAATTGCCAGTCCCTGCAAAATTCCTCAGTGTGTGTCCCTGTCACATCACGAGATTGAGTGTCCTCTACATTTCGAGATGGTGCATCTCTGTGACATTCTGAGATTGTATGTCCCCGAACATTCTAAAATTGTCCACCTCCATGATATTCTGCACCTTGGTTTAGTGCTGCATTCCAAAACCACTTTCTGACGTGTTCTAAAGCACGGTACCATGCATCTAAACATTCTGAAAATGCAAGCACTGTAGCCAACCCTATGCCAGTTTTCCCCTTAAATGATTACTAATGCTACAGCAAACCTCCCAAGTGCCCTGATTTTTCTGGGACATCCCATTTTGGCCCTCCTGTCCCAATGTCCCAATCGCCCTGTTGCAGATCCCGCATGTTTGCCGACTCGACTACCGTGCCGAGACTCGCTATGTTGCAAGCTTGAGAATGCTGGTGTTCAGACAGCTTCTGCACAGACGCCAGTCAATCTACATCACAGAAGCACTGGTGTGCTTTGTCTGTACTCAGCTGCAGCTTGGACAGTGAGCAGTTTAAAGGGAAAATAAAGCAGCCAGCCAGCAGGGACTGTAGCCCATTTTCCACCCATGCAAAATGGTGAAATTTAGTACCTGCCTCCCTCAGGTTAGTCTCCAGAGAACAAAGAAGACCACTGCCCCCAGCCATTTCCCATAGACCCCCCATGTCTAGTCATTTTGTAATGTGATGTACTCTGAAGTTCACACTGAACTAGATGCACCAGGAGGCAACAAGAGAAGGTTGGTGTAGCTTTCCATGCAGAAAATTGTGGATTTGTAGTGTCCCGACTTCATGTTGTGTGTATAGTTAGTCCAGTACAAGTGGTTTTCATTTAATGCTGTAACTGCCTGTGCTATATGGGTGTTCTGTTTATAGTTTTAAAACTGTCCTTGTTATAAATCTATTTAGTCGAATATGGTGAGATGCAACAGATACTGTATCATAGTATGAACATTCCGCTCTTTGCTGTGTGTGCATTTAAGTTGCTGAAATGTTTCTGTGCATTATAATGGTCTGGAATTTAAAATATTTTTATTCTAAAATGTTGGTATGACATAATATGTAGTGTTGCTATTTTTGTGAGTCTGAGAAAGTACTGACATTGCTATAAAACAATGTCAGCAAATATTAAACTACAAGAGAGGCAAGCATAAGTAGAAAATGAGGTGCATTAAAGGAACAGAGTTTTGTTCTGTATTTTGTCATTGGATTATATGAATATCCACAGTAAGTGAAAACATTGCTTCCTACATGTGTACATTAAGGTTCTATGTCATAACGGCGATTGGTCAACAGCTTATCGCAGTTAGGGTGAGTGTACATTGCCAAAATAAAATGGCGATGTACACTCACAGTGAAAACAACAGCACTAACACAGATCTCTATTTAACTGCCACAATGACAAAACACTCAGACCTCCCCAAACCTGAACCCCTGCACCCCCAACCATAGCCAGTCACCCTCACCACCACACTACATGGTTAGCTAGCTCAGCCTTCAGCTGCACTGCCTCCCACTTACTTTCCTCCTCTTCTGTCCCCACAGTGTGGATCCAGTTGCCCTCATTGGCTTCCTTTTCACCCGCCACTGCCCTTTCAGTGAAGCCCATTAATACAAGAGCTGAGACTGAGTTGCTCATTTTGAGTTGTTCAGTCTCAGTTGCCCTTTGACAGAATACTGTACATGAATAATGGATGGCACTGATGGTTATTCATGTTTATGCTGAGCACTAAAAGCATGCTATTGCTAGCTACACCAATTAGAGTTAATTAGAGAATAATATGTATCTTCCTAACACTGATCTAGTTCCTTCATTAAAAATTATTTACCTATGTTAGTTGTTATATCTTAAAATTTCTGTCTGCTTAACTGCTTGATTGACAGGAATATGACAAGTGCAGACAAAAGAAAATGTCTCCATGCTGAATGTGCTAGCCAGTATGTATTCATTTAGAAGTAATAATTCCTGGCTAGTGAACCTAGGGTTAGTTATCTTTGCTAATAGGAAGGTGTATGTATATTTACACTGATTTCACATGAAATACTAAATTACCAGTCTGTAGAAATCCATCAAATTCAATACTGGATGTGTAGCAGTACAGGGGCTAGCAGGCTTTCTTTTAAATTTTTTTTTTCTTCTTTTCTTAAACCATTCATAAACGGGCAGACTGGATGGGCCTGGCAGCCCTTTATCTGCTGACAGTATCTATGTACAGTGGCAGCTATAGACATTGCCAGCGATTTCCAGAAATTTCTGTGATATTTCAGGAGAAATCGCTTGCTTTCTGCATTTCCACAGTAGGGGCATCAGACAGAAACTGTTTCAAATTTTTGCTAAATATCTGGAAATAGCTGGCAATGTTCGTGGCTACTACTGTATCTATGTGTCAATCATGCATTCATAATATAGTGTTTAAAACAACTGGAAAATGAATGGCTCCTATCTACATGTGTACATTAAGGTTCTATGTCATAATGGCGTGCTTGAATGGGCAAGGGTACATCATAAAAATGTCCTGCATGTTTGTAACCCAACAGCCAAGTGTGGGACACTTAGTACAGCAGGAAGAAGTAGTCTATTTACTGTCTGGTAGTAAGTCAGAAACCATGTTTTTGTAAGTGTAGTTAGCATCCATGTAAAGATATTATTCTAAGTTGGTTATATATAGTTTTTATAAATGCAAGGTATACTTGCAGAAGATGTTTTAGTGTAATATCAATACTGTACAAGTCACTTGTGGTGTAAACTGATTTCATACTTTTACACTTTGGGTTACCTTATTTAATTCAATTGTGATATTGATGGTAGTTGTGTGATTTGCTTAGCACAAGCATTATACAGTATTTCAGTTCATTTAAGTTGCTGGCTTAATATGTTTAATTCTATGTTGTCTGTGATTTAAGTCCAAATTGTAAAGACATTCTGCATTTTTAAGGATTCTAAGCAAGTACCTTTATTATTTAATTAATCTTGCAGGGGCTTGCACTACTGAGTCAGCTCTGCTAAGCTAAAAACGTACAGAAAATGTATTACTTGACTTTTGTTTGGGGAGCATGCCCATTCCTACCATCTGTTTGGTAGCAAGCAACTGAGTTTGACATCTAAAGCATCTAATAAAGATACTTGTACTGTACTTCATGATGATGTGATGTACAAGTCACACAATGGCGTGATGTGGCGCCGCTGCTGAATAAAATATAGTGTCCCTGATTTTGGTCATTTGTCCCTGATTTTTGGGGAGTGTCTCTGATTTTGGTCCTAACAAGTTGAGAGTTATGTACTACAGTTTCTTAAACTTTGGAGAAATAAGTCCTATAAGGTTGCTGACAGAGAGGACTAGGCTGTGCTGGTTATGACATCATCAATGGTTTTTCACTGAAACTGGCTTTTATGGTTGCAATGGGCAGAGCCCTGCATACATTTTGCTATTTCAATAGAAAAGGGAGCCCTCCAGTTTCTTAATGGACTAGATAATATTGAGGTTGTGTTATCAGTACGCTATTTAATTGTAGCAGTCTGTTGAGGAGAATTTCAGCACTATTTAGTGTGCTAAGCTTCAATCTGGGTAGAATTATCCTTGAAGAAAGATTCATATCAAGTCACTCATGTTTTCCAAGGCATAAAGAGTAATTTAAAGTGAGGAAGAAGGTTTCAGATTTCAGATGATATTTTGAAAGGCCTCAAACAGGCCAAACAAAAACTGAGGCATAAATGAGAAATCAGACCAGAGAACTACTTTCACATGAAGTGCATAGTTTTATTTTTCATCAGCCAATGTTCTTTATTCCAAACCATGCAACATTTCAAGATCATAAAACTTTTCATCAGGGAATTGGATGAAATTCACATAATCATAAAGCTAGCAAGCAATGTTTCACTGCTAACATATCTCACAAAATAATTCATATAATCAATCTTTTTTATTCGTTTGGTAACTGGGTAAGGCCCACAAGGTACAAGTGCCTGCTTTCAAGGGCAACCTGGGAGCACTGGGGTAGTTAAGGACTTGCTCATAGTCACACAGTATGTAAAAGGAGGTTGTGGGAATCAAACCCAGGTCTGCTGGATGTACCTAGCTTATTCATGGCTCATTAACCCCTAGGCTAGAATGCCAGCCTCAGTTGTAATAGGAGTGGAACAGTCTTCACGTTACCTTAACAGTTCCACCATGTCTAATTCATTATCTGCTTTCTTAAACATTTTTAAAAAAATCTGTGTGTATAAACATATATTAAATTATGCTCCTAAATATCAATATGGAAAATGCAAAATCACTAAAACATGTTCTTAAACTTGTTAATGGCCACACAATTGTCTACAAAATTAGTTCATTTTTAAATGCTTTATCAAAACCTTCACCGGACACAAATACAAATAATTACCTGACCCAAGTTTGCTAGGAAGTCATTATGTGGCTATGCTATATATGCTATCACAAAGAAAAACATGTAGTTCATCATACCACTCCTTAAACATGAAAAAACAACTTTTTCAGTACAGGCAGTTAACCTAATTCACTTCACCCCTTCTTAAGTTATGTGACCATTTTAGCCCCTACCACCCCTCTAGTAGGTTATTTCAGGCATCCACCACCCTCTCCATGAAAAATATTTTCTCGATTTCCTCTGAGCCCCCCCACCACCACTTCATTTTGTGCCCTCTTGACTTGGAGAATCTCTTACTTTGGAAGATGTTTCCTTCCTGTACTCTGTTTATACTAATGATGTATTTGTATGTCTCAGTCATGTCCCTCCCCTTTCTTCCAGGGAATACATACAGTATTTAACTCCTTTAGTCTTTCCTCAAAGGTCTTATCCTGCAGGCCCTGCACCATTTTAGTTGCCCTCCACTGCACCGCCCCCCCTGTCCATGTTCTTTCTCAGATGGGGCCTCCAGAACTGGACACAGTATTCAGATGCAGTCTCTCATGAGTGTCTTATACAGGCAAGATTACCTCTCTATACTCCTGATACCCCTCCCTATGCATCCAAGCATCTGACGAGCCTCTCCAGATGCCTTATTGAACTGCCTAGTTTCTCTTAGGCCCTCCAAGATGATAACTCCAGGTCCCTTTCCTGCTTTTAGACTGTCAGTACCTCCCCACCTAGTTCCACTTTGCCCCTGGGTTCTTGTGCCCTATGTATATGATCCTGCACTTCTTTGCATTGAATCCCAGCTGCCATTCTTCAGACCATTTCTCCAGTTTTTAAGGTCTTCCTCATTCTTTTAACACCCCTGGCATGTACCCTATTGTATACCTTTGAGGTATGCCTTCCTCCAGTTCTCTGCAGTGTCCCCAATAAAGACATTGAACAAGACCAGCCCAACTCTGATCCCTGTGGCACCCTGCTCATCACCTCTCCTCTCCAGACTACTCCCTGTTTACCAAAACCTCCTGGCTCCTGACATTCAGCCAGTTCTCTGCCCCTTTAACTATTTTAGGATCATCCTAGGCTGCACAGTTTGTTAATCAGTCTTCTATGGGGAACAGAGTTGAAGGCCTTCCTGAAGTCCAGATAGGCCATAACCACAGCACCTCCCTAGTCCACTACCTTAGTTACCTAGCCATGCCATAGATTAGCACAATGAGTTAGTGCAAAACACACTGCTTATCCTAAATACAGTAAAAGTTAGGTTAGATGTATAAGTAAACAAATGCCATATAATGCAGTGTATGTGTGTTAGTGCATGTGTGTAGCAATGCTCTGTGTGTGTAGACTGTGTACTGCTATGTTATACTGGAATATACAGTATATGCATATATGTGTATATATTAGTGTGTGTGTGTGTGTGTGTGTGTGTGTTTACAACACTTAGAAAGTGCAGTTAGGTGGCTCAGTGGTTAGTGCAAAAATTGGTAGTCTACATTCCCCTGCTATCTAGATCAGTTTCAGCCTTATGCATGTCATTAATGATTTAAATGGGGTGTCTAGCTGCAAACCCCACCCTCCGATGTCCCTCGGAGCCTGAAAAAAAGAAACAGCCCATTGATGTATTTTTTAATCAGTAAAATGTGTGTAGTTAGTGCACTGCTATGTTACACTGGAATATCTATGCATATATGTGTATGTATGTATGTATTTATTTATTTATTTTGGTAACTGGTAGGCCCACTGGGACTATAACAGTCCCTTTTCAGTGGCAACCCAGAATTAATTATAGATAATGGAACTTTTACAAAATTACAACACAGACATACAGTACTTTTCACATTACAAACATCAGCAGCATACGACAATTGTTAATTCATTCTAGACATTTTGGTTAGTCATTCTGTTGTAAATAATTGATACATGACAGTTGTTAATTTATTCTAGAGCATTTTGGTTACAGACATTCTTATTGTTGACAGCTGATATGATAAGGACTATTTAGTTGTGTCATCGATAACAAGTGCATTGGTTAAGCTCCAGCAGGTGAGCCTTGAGTCCCTTTTAAATCCCCAAGGAGTTACAATCCTGGATATTTTCTGGAAGTGCTCCAGAGGGCAGGATATAGGCGGAAAATGACCTCTGCCCTTGGGAAGACCTAACTTTAGACACGCTTAGGAGCTGGCGGTTGAGGATCTGAGAGTTCTTCTGTTATGTTTAGCTGATAATATCTCAGCCAGACATGGGGGGCATTTTCCTGCCTGAGTTTGTAGGCTAGGCATAGGGATGGGTAACTTAGTTATTCTTCTAACGATGGCCAGGATAGGGTATGAAGCACCTGGCAATGATGTTCCCGGATGGGGCACCTACTGTGAACCAGCTTACCCTATGTATAAGGTTCTGAGATTCTGCATTTCTGCACCTTTAACCGTGTGTAGAATCAGGAAGATAAAGAGCAGGTAGGTAGTAGAGTGCCAGTTGTTACCTTTAGCCGAGAGTCCTGTGTGAGATAGGGACTAAAGCAATATAGTAGACGTAGCTTCTGATTCAGTGATTTGGTCAGCAGGTCAATATGTGTCTTTAAAGTACAATTATGATCTAGTGTAATTCCTAGGTACTTTATAGAATATATTACCTCAACCCTTGAGACATTTGAGAGAGTAAGTGTCAGATTTAGTGAACTATCAGGTCCCGAGCTTTTAGAACCAAATAATATGGCTTTTGTATTTTTGTCATTTAATACTAGTTTGTTGTTTTCAACCAGCCCTTGAGGCATGCTAGATCTTTCATCAGTGACTCATTCAGAGTGACGATGTCTTTGGAGGTCCTGTACAGTACTGTGTCATCAGCATATAGGGTCAGATTTGCCTCGCACAAAATTTTGGCATGTCATTTATAAATAATGAGAATAATAGAGGCCCCAGGATGGACCCTGGGAGACCCCATCAAGGACTAGGCATTTGTTAGATAGGGCACCTGCCATCTGACAAGTTAGGACCTTCCCCAAGGTAGTCAGAGAACCATTGCATGGTCAGACAGTCTAGTCCTATGTGTTTAAGTTTCATGAGGAGCAGTTGTTAGTCCACCAAGTCGAATGCCTTGATGGGGTCAATAAAGACGGCACCAGTTAGTAGGCCTTTATCAAGAGCAGAATAGATGTCGGTGGTGAGGCTGACTGAGGCAGTGTTTGTTCCATGGTTTTCCAAAACCATGCTGCCGAAGTCGTGAATATTTTATGTTGTTCAATATATTCTACCACCTGATTGCACACGACCCTCTTTAGCCATTTACTCAAGATGGGTAGTCAGAACACCTTGGCCCCTGTAGTATTCGTTGTGTGTGTATCACAACAATTAGAAGGTGCAGTTAGGTGGCTCAGTGGTTAGTGCAAAAATTGCTAGTTTACACATTTCTCACTGCCCACAATACCATTACTTTATAGCCATATTGGCTTTTGCTAGAGTTTGTTTTGAACGGTGAGTGAAATTAGGGTTGCAATATACTGTAGCACATAACTAAAATTAAGTAATGTAAAAATCTAAGTTTTGGTATAAGATTTATTGGGGTATGCTGATTCTAATTCTGCAATGTAGCACTTTTGGCCAGATTCCTTTAATAAGTCGACAAAGACCAAATGCAGAGGATATGTAAATTGTTTTCTACTTCTTAATCACTTGAAATAGACAGTATTTTTATGTAACGCATAATGGAACACATCTGCAAATGACAAATGTTCCTGCCTTTTTCGCCTATATGGGATCGTGTAAACAGGGGATCAGTATGCAGACCTGGTTTACACATGTCTATCTGTGCCTTTCCTTTCATTAAAAACTTCAAACAAATGGACATATTCAAACCCACCTTGACTTCTTCAGAAGACAAGAAACACCCACAACATTATTTGTAGAAACAGAAATGTTTTGTATGACATAACAAGTCACTTCTCAAAAATATCATTATGTATTTATTTTAATACTTCAACAGAGACCAAATACCGAGGATATTTAAATCTTTTCTACTTCTTAGTCACATGAATAGCATTTTTTGTAACAGGAATAAAGGGACACAACACCTGTAAATGTCAAATATTCCTATTCTTTCCGCCTATGAAGATCATTTTGATAAATGAAACACTTCAGCAGAGAAACCTTGGTTTAACCCTGCAATGCTTAACATTTTCTAACTTAACTCTCTTCAGTCAGAACACCTCAGCTCCTGTAGGTAGACACATTTTTAAGTATTTTCCAAACTAGCTGGTCAAGGGGTTTCTTTGCATGCTATGGCCTTGATGGCAAACAGCTCAAAACTAGATTCTGGTACAGGCTCCTCATGTTGTCATTCCTTAGGGCGTTTTGGGAGGAATATGCTGTTCCTCAGAATGCACATTTTGACCATTTACACTTTTAGGCATTTCCCAATCACTACACATATTGTCTTGTTGATTTGAATCAGACCCATAGAGACTCTTAACATTTGGTTTACACAAGTTTTTCTCCATTTGCTGCCAATTCAACTAATTATGTTAGAAACACCTACATTCTATTTTACGGTTTCTGGGATCCATTTATGTCCATGTTGCACAGGTCAGTAGTTTAGAATACAGGTTTTATGGGACAGATAATCGACATACTTGACCAGAAAATTCTTCTGCTGTACTTGCCTGTTTTTGCATTTTGTAGCAAGGACAGGTCTAACCAGAGACCAACATGTATGAATTTGTTAAAGAATGTGGTGTATTTCAATAACTGAATAAGAAATTAACTAAGTAGTGGTGCAGTATCATAGAACCTCAGATCTTTTCTAAAGCTCTTTTAAAATGTTATGCTAATCTTTCAACAGTACCACAAGATGCAGGATATTCTGAGGTATTTTAGAGTACTTGCTGAGCATATTTGCAAAATAATTGAAACTGTACAGAGATGAGTTATCGCCTATTTTCAGAAAACCACTTTCTCTGAAGACCATGTGCAGTACAAACATTTCACAATACCTTTGTTGTTTTTGCTGTTTTCATGGTTAGTATTAGTGCCAGTTTCATGCAAACTGTATCACGGAACACTGGCAATATTTGCCATTCTTTTGGCAAAATCTGTAAACTCTTGGCCACAGTCTCACAGCCAGCTTGCACACGTGAATCAGTGCTGATAGCTGCCTGGTTATTTTGGTGACTTTCATATTGGTTTGCCAAAGTTTCTTTGTCCATACCTATTCCTGGTCACCAAACATAACTAGGGACAAGTGATTTCTGTTAGTATACCACAAAGATTTCCATGCAGCTTTCCCAGTACTCGATATAGGAAAATTAGAGGACTTATCATCCTAAAACTCCCTAATATTGAATTATTTATCCAGTCATCTTAAATTTTCTGTTTACAACATATGGTAAATCCCCATCTGTTACATAACCAAGCCCCTGGTAAGGATATAGTATATAACTACAGCACATTTAATACTGGCTCTTTCTCAGTTTCACGAGCTATGTCTATGGCAGTGATTGATAACTCATCAAAATACAATGCTCTGAAGTTGGTTTACACCTTCACCCTCAGAATCCAATTGCTGTCTGGACTGTGTACCCATATATTGCTGTGCTGAGGTGAAGCTGATTTTGAATGTTACATTGATATGCAGCCAGAACCAGCAATCATTTCTATAACTTAGTTGTTGCCAACAAAGGCTACCATATTTAGGTCCTAGGATTTTTTTATTATTATATTGGTAACCAGGTAGGCCCACTAGGCACAAGTGCCTGTTTTCAGGGGCAACCGGGAGGTTAAGTGAGTTGCTTACTCACACGGTATAAAAGCAGAGATTGTGGGAATCAAACCCAGGTCTGCTGGATGCACCATCCACAGCTCACCACCCTAACCTCTAGGCTACACTGCCATCCCCAGTGAAGGATGTGGGAATCAAACCCAGGTCTGCTGGATGCACCAAGCTCACCCACAGCTCACCACCCCAACATCTAGGCCACACTGCCCGCCCTTTGAGGTGAGGGGTTCTGTGGTCTGTACTCAGGGTGAATTTACTACCATAAAAGTGTTTATGAAGTGTCTCAACCCCAAATATTTTCCCATAGCTTCTTTTCAATTTGGTTTACCCTCATTCTGTCAGTCAGGGTATGAGACATATGTGCTATTGGAGTTACTATCTTTTGGAATTGTATGAAAATTACAATGCCTCCAAAGACTGTTGAGGTAGTACAGGCCAATATTATTTGCATAGAAACATAGGATTTGATGGCAGATAAGGACCACTTGACCCATCCAATCTGCCCATTTCTCCCCATCTACACTATTACTGTAGACCGTGCCAGACCTGCAGCTCTTTTCCCTCCCCTTCTTTTCACTATGATTCCCTTGTGCTTATCCCATGCATTCTTGAATGCCACCACTGTGTCCCCACCACCACCACCTCCACTGGAAGGTTGTTTGCCACCACTCTTTCTGTGAAGAACTACTTCCTGACATCTCTCCTGGATCTATCCCTCCAGCTTCTTAACATGTCCCTCATTCTTGAGTACCTTTTCTTCTGAAAAATACTTCCTCCTGTGCCTTATTTACCCGTCAGATATTTAAAGGTCTCTACCATACCCTCCCCTCCTCTGTTCCAGGGTGTACATATTGAAGTCCTTTACTCTCTCCTCATAGGGCTTTTGAAGCAGACCTGCACCATTTTAGCTGTCCTCCTCTGGACTGCCTCCACTCTGTCTATGTCCTTCCGTAGATGTGGTCTTCAGAAATGGACACATGGGGTCTTACCAGTAATCTATACAGGATCAACTCCACCTCCCACTTTTGCTGGTGCTACCTCCATGTTCATCCTAACATCCCACTAGCCCTCCCTACTGCCTGGCCACCTTAACGCCATCTGGTACAGTTACCTCCAGGTCTCTTTCCTGCATGGTGGTCATCAAACCATCCCACCTATTTTGTACTCTGCCTCTGTGTTTCTGTGCCCTAAGTGCATTATTGGGCACTTTTCTGCATTGAAACTCAGCTATCTTACCCTTGACTACACCTCTAGTTTTCTTAGATCTCTGCTCATTCTTCCAACCCAACCCCCCACAGTGTCCACCCTACTGCAGAGTTTGGTGTCATCAAAAGAGGCAGACCATCCCTTCCAGCTCATCTGCAATGTCACTTATAAAGACATTAAAGAAGAAAGGTCCCAACACTGATAACAGAGGTACACTGCTGGTCATCCTCCTTCCTCAGAGTGAACTCTGTTTACCATCCTCTGTTGCCTATCCCTAACCAATTTCATATCCAGTTTACCACCTTGGACCCACTCCTAAGCTGCCCAGCTTGCTTACTAGTCTCCTATGTGGAACAATGTAATGCATTGCTGAAATCTAGGTGTTCATATCCACCACTCTACCTTGTTCTAGTTCCTTGAGTCACCCAGTCAAATAAATCTATCAGATTCATTTGACATGACCTCCTCTCTGTGAACCCATGCTGCCTCGATCTTGTAACCCACTGGATTCAAGATATTCCAGAATTCTTTCCTTCAGCAGTAATTCCATTAACTGTCCTACCACCAAATGTCAAGCTGACTGGCCTATAATAGCCAGCTTCCTCCCTGCTACCACTTTGAGTAGTAAGAGTACATCTGCCTCCTCCAGTCCTCTGAATCACTCCTGTTTCCTGTGAGTTGTTAAACAGACCTGTCAGAGGTGCAGCCAGTATTTTCCTGAGCTCCACAATACCCTTGGATGCATCCCATCTGACCGCATTGCTTAGCTGACCTCCAGATTAGCAAGTCCCATCAGCACTCTCGCCCAAAATGGACTAGTGTCCACCTCCTCCCTCCCAAGCTTCTGTTACTTTGTGGTCCCTCCCTCTCCCTCCTCTGTGAGCACTGAACAAACATATTTGTTCAGGGTGTCTGCCTTTTCCTGGTCCCCTCTGCACAGTCCCCTTCCCTTTTAACCTTACAACCCCACCCATGGTCTTCATCTTTCACATACATACCTAATAAATGTCTTGTCCCTTCTACCTCCGGGTCTAGTCTCTCTCTACAGTTTGCACCTTTGTGCTCCTTACTGCTTTCCTGCCTCCCTCTGTCCTTGATACACCTCCTATCCTCTTCCCTCTGTCTCCTTATACCTTCTGTATGTTGCTCTTTTGCCTTTACCTTTTCAGCTCACCTCTTCTGAGAACCATAGCGGTCTCTTTTTCCTCTTGCTTCTGCTGACTTGTTTGACACAGAGGTTTGTTGCCTTTACTATACTCCCTTTTATCTTTGCCCAGTGTTCCTCCACCCACCAATGCCATTCCCCTGCCAGGTCATTCCTGAGGCATTCGCCATTTTTATAAAATCTGCCCTTCTGAAGTTCAGGACCCTTGCCCTTGTTTGGTTCAATTCCACAACCATCCTGATACTGACCCACACCATAAGGTGATCACTGGTCCCCAAGCTGCCTTCCACCTTGACTTCTGCAACACTGTTTCTAGAGTGAGTACCAGGTCCAGTATTGCCTCTTCCTGAGTGGGCTCACTGACTAGTTGCCAGAGGAATGCCACTTGCAGAGAGTCCAGGATGTCCCTTGTTTCTAGCTGAAGCCACTGCTGAGAGGCTCTAATCTACATCTGGCAGATTGAAGTCCCCTATTAGCAGCACCTCCTTTCGCCATCTTGCCAATGGCTTCCATAAGTGCTTTATTTAATTCCTCCCCTGTACTAGAGGTCTGTAAATCACTCAAGTGCAATAGTGGCTCCATTCCCTGTCTCAAGGGTGACCTACAGTACTCTTCTTCCCCTGTACTCCCTGTATGTCTGTCACTTATGCTTTCTCACATAAAGCACCACACACCCTTCTTTCCTTCCCACTGGTCCTTCCAGAACCTAGTATAGCCTGGTATGGCCATGTCCCAGTCATGGTTTTCAGTGCACCACGACTCCATAATGGCCACAATATCCAGGTCAGCCTCTGCCATGATGGCCTCTAGGTCCGCATCTTATTTCCTAGACTTCTAGCATTCACACACATGGCTTTCCAGATTTTGTTTCCACTCTGCTTGTTGCCCCATTTTTTTCCTTTTGTTATTTCTCCTTCCCTCTCTTTTAATACCCTGTTCCTTTTCACCTTTTTTCTACCACACTGCTTCCTTTATTAATTTGCACCCTGGGGATTCATGTCCCTTGGGTTCTCCTTACTCTCTACTTGAAGCTCTAAGCGGGCAGTTTTAACTCCCGATTCTTCCACCACCCACCTTGGCTAGTTTAAATATGAACATACGAAATTGCCAGCGAAATTAGGCCTCTAAGTCTATCTAGTCTGCTCGAGTGTGCAGCTAACACCCTACTTTTCAGCTGCCCCTCCCCACTCACCCTGTCCCATCCCCTCTTGAAACTACCCACTGTCCCACAGGATACCACCTCCTCCAGCAAAGCATTCCAAACTGCCACTACTCTCTCTGTGAAAAAGTACCCCTCATTTCCTCTTGTACCTTCCTCCTTCCAATCTAAGTCTATGCCCTCTCATGTCCCTCCCTTCCAGAACTTGAATATCTCTTCAGTACCAGACTTATTTATTTCCTTTAAGTGCTTAAAGGTCTCAGTCATATCTGCCAATCCTCTTCTCCTTCAGGGAATACATGTTCAGTTCCTTAATCTCTCTTCGTAGAGCATATCCTGTAATCCCTGAATCAACTTTCTTGCCCTTCATTGTAACCTTTTCAACAATCTCACATCTCTTCAGATAAGGTGCTAGAATTACACACAGTATTCAAGGTGCGGTCTGACTAGTGACTTGTAGAGTGGCAGAATGACATCCCTGCTTCTAGAGGAGATGCCTCGCTATACAACCCAGCATCCTGTTGGCCTTCGTGTGCCCTCCTGCACTGCTCTTTAATTGTTCATATTCACCATTATCACCACCCCTAGATCCTTTCCTCTTCAGTGGTACATAACTGCAACCTCCTCGCTTGGCAGCTGTTCATTGAAGTGGTTCTACAACGCCAATTCGACAACAATTTTGTCGACCAGCATCTCAGCGAGCAGGATTTATGTCGATCGCAAGTTGTGGTAGACATTTATTTATTTATTTATTTGAATCTAAGGTTACAAGTACCTTTAAGCCAAGTCTCTTTACAAAGGTTCCATGTTAGATGAGGTACAATTCAAACAAGACATTGAATAACAGTATAACAGTGGGTTACAGGCAGTTACATACAATTTTATACATTCAATACAGTGGCAGAAATGCCAGAAGGAGGTCTGGTAACAGGGTTAACACGGTATGAAGAGAGACACTAGTGGGTGGGCCATAGGCACTTGTCAAATATCAATTAAAGTGCTACATGGGGTAGGGGAAGGTGGATGGAAGAGGGAGGATGAGGGCGATGGAAGAGGGAGTTGAGGGAGAGGGTTAAGTGCTAGGTGGAAAGAGCAAAGAGGAGAGGGAGAACAGTTAGGAAGGACAGTCACAGGCGCTAGCTGCAGACAGGATGATGGAGACTGGATTTGAATGGACCAAGCTTTGGCATTGAGGCAATGTCAATGTTGAGACATTGAACCAGCTAGGAGCTCTGCGCAGAGGATCTTTGTCCTTGTGTGGTGCAGAAACATGAGATATGCAGTAGTTGGGATTCAGAGCCCCTGGTGATGCGAGTAGTCCACGCTGGGCAGAGGAGAGCTTGGACACCTGGGGAGCAAGGCCTAGTGTTATTTTCTTTGCCATAAGGCAGGTTTGGTACTTGATCCAGTTTGAAAGTTGAAGCCACCCAGCCTGTGCATAGAGATCACACATGTGAGTGAGGTGATGGGTGCCAGTTATGAGACAGCAAGCTTTGTTTAGTGCAATGTATATGCGCCTGAGGGTGGGGGCAGAGGCAGAGCCAGAGATGATCAGGCCATAGTAGATTGTTGAGATTACTGAGCTCTGTACTGCAATCCTTTAGGCATCTGAGGTATGAGTCATTGCATGTGCTTTAAGAGTAGGCCAGTGCAAGTGTTGGCAGCCTTGGCAATGTTGTCAATGTGTGTAGCATATGATAGGTTATAATCGATGGTAACTCCTAGATATTTAAAGGACTGAACCTGTTCGAGGGTTTCATTGCACCAAGGCAGTTTTTGATCATGATGGGACTGAGTCTGTGTTTACAGTGCTAGCTGCAGAAGAGCATAAACTTGGTTTTTATAGTTGAGAACCAATTTATGTGTACTAAACCAAGTTTAAATCGAGGTGAAGGCAAGCTGTAGATTCTTTTGAAGGCGGCCCAGATCCTTGTGAGTAGAGAGGATGATGGCGCCATCAGCATAACAGAGGATTTGTGATGGACACGATTGTGGAAGATCATGCAGAAAGAGGCCAAAAAGAAGTGGCCCAAGAATGGAGCCTTGAGGAACTCCTGAATGAACATGAGCTATTTTCACTCTTTGAGAGCGGTTCTCCAAGTAGTTCTTGAACCAGGTAGTGGACTCAGGTGAGATCCCAGAAGAACGTAAGCTGTGTGATTAATAGTTTATGATGTACAGTGTCAAAAGCCTTGGTGAGGTCTATGAAGACTGCCCTGGTTAGGAGGCTGTTGTCCAACGAGCGGTGATTTCAAGGAGGGCTGATGTAGTACTGTGACCTGTATGGAAGCCATATTGTTGGGAGCAGAGGATATTGTGTTTATCCAGGTATTCTGTTAGTTGATCAAATGCCACACGCTCAATGGCCTTAGAAAGGGGGGAGTATGGCATAGGCCGGTAGTTCACATGTAGGTCCTTGTCCCCACTTTTGTGGGCCGGGGTTACTGTGGTTGATTTCGTCTGTTGGGGAAATGGCTGAGGGTGAGGGAGAGGTTGAAAACTTTTGTTAGTGGAAATAGCACTTCATCAAGGGTGAGGGACACCAGCTTGAGGTCAAGTGAGTCCCCATTAGTTCTGGATTTGGCGATTGCATTACAGACATATTTACGGACCTTATGAACCTTGACTTCCTTAAAGTAGAATGGTGGGTGGTTGGAGGAAGGGTTGTGTTGGGGTAGAGAAGGAGGGTGGTCATTATTGAAGAATTCAAGGGAGAACGCTACTGAGGTCATATAATGCAGTACTGAAAGTATTTGCAATTGAGGTAGGGTCGAGAGTTATGCCACCATCAATGACCAACATAGTAGGTGAGGTTTTGGCTACTTCCTAGTTACTTTTAAGATTGTCCCAGAAGGATTTCCTTTTCCCAGGTGTGTTCGTGAGGGTATCTCTGTAGTATGCATTTTCTTCTGGTGGATTGATTTAGTGCAGTTGTTTCACACCCGCTTGTAGTTCTGAATATTGGCTTGATTGCCAGTGATCCATGCCCAAAGCCAGAGGAGGTCCGTTGTTTAGATCTGTAAGTAGTTCAGCTGAGAGCCAAGGACTGCAAAGGCCTTTAATTTTATGCCTTTGAAGGGCATATGTGTCACAGGCAGCATTGAAGGAGTTGATGAAGAAACCAAGGCCGAGTTGACATCAGAAGCATTGAATATAGGAGACCAGTCGAGTTGTCGGAGGTGGGATTTGAAGTGTTTCAACTGACCGTGTGGGAGGACTCTACTATTGATTAATTTAGGGGGTTGCAGATTTATTCACCATTCACAGATGACTGGGGAATGGTCACATAGTGTATCTGGAAGGACAGAAACATCCGAGATGAGGGAGGGATGGCTGGTCAGTATCCAGTCCTGAGAGTGCTTGCACCAGTTTTATAATTATGTCTGGTGGGAGAGACTACCAGCTGTGCCAGGTTGGCTGCTGAGATGGCATCCTTGAGGCCCCCCATGTCAGCAGCTAGTCAATTGATGTTAAAATCACCCATTAGGATCGACTCTGAGTCAGTGGGTTGGGCACGGATGAGGTCCAAGACTGAGTTGAGTCCTTTACCTTGTTCTTTCTGGAGGAATGTAAACAGCAGCAACAGTCAGTGCTTGTTGTGAGCCCCAACAGAATTTTAATGGTAGTATCTGTGTAGAAGAAACCAAGAGGGGGAAGGTAAGCGGTGACCCAGGAGGGTGTCTTTGAGATATATAGCACAGCCTCACCCTCTTTTTGTACCCCCTGTCAAGTCTGAAGAATATACGCTGACACGGCAACAGCCATGTCTGGAATTTTGGGTGATAGCCAGGTTTCAACGATTGCAAGGATATTGCAGGCTCCCAGTCCCGTGTTCTATCAGGAGCTTTGCCCAGAACCTCCATGTGGAGGGCTGCCCCACACACCCCATACTATGGATTATCAACTCCAGTGGGAGTTGATTCGGGAGGGGTGGGACTGGGAGACAGTGTGCCCATGTCTCGAGCACACCAACACAGTGACCTACTGGCAAAGTGTTGATTTTGCTGACAGCAAGGTATGTCACTGTGTTAGTGTCACCAGCGGGTTGGCATACCCATTGGGGTAACATTTAAACCATCCACTAGGACTGTAGTTCCTCTCCCAGATAGATGCAAGCCATCACCTCTGTATAGACCTTTATCCTCCCAGATGGGTCCCTAGTCCCCAATGTAGCTGAATCTTTCTCTCTGCACCATTTTTTCAGCCATGAGTTGAAGCTCCTAGTGTGAAGATCCTCTCCTGTCCCCTGTAATAGACAGACGGCACCTCAGTGAAAGCCACTGCAAGCTACCTGTCTAAGACTCCTCCCGCTCTTCAAACTCACCAGTATTATCCCAGCCCCATCCCTAGCCAGGTCATTAGTCCCCAGGTGTACAGTGACATCCAGCTCTCCCTCCTGTCCTGCCACCCTAGCAATCCTCAAGATCTGTTTCCCATCCCTCCTGGCTGTGGCACCAGGTAGGCATCTAACCTGTCTCTCCATCCATTTCCTATTCCCAAATGTATCCCCTCACAATCAAATCTCCCACCATAAGTTGCTTCCTCCTCCTCTATGGTTCTCTAAGATTCTCCTTGGAGTCTTCACTATGGAGGGTCCCCACATACCCCTGGTCACTACTGCAGGGTTCTCATCCCAGCAGTCCCACTCACCAGAGTGGTGTAGAAACTATGTAGTGGTACTAGTTTAGGAATGTGCCTCTGTCCCCCTACCCTCACCCTTCCAGAGCCCACTATGGTGCAGCCATTTCTCCTCCTTGGCATGCTGAGATGAAACGGTGGCAGAAATGGTGGTTCCTGGGTGGGGAAGAGTTCCCCAAATCCCAGCTAACTTGGCCTGAGTCTAATGACCCCTTCCTCAATGCAGAGAGGTGAGTGCATGGGAAGCACTATAGTCCCAGAAGGCTCTCTGAAACTGCCGCCCACAGTCACTGCACTGCATCACCCAAGCTGCTTCTCAACTTCTGTTCTCCTGTGTTACCTGGAAATACTTTTGTACTGTTATGCCTGATAGGGTGCTTCTAGTTGTCCCCATTTTATTTGTTTCTGTATGTATCCTCCGTGTTTTATTTGAATCATTTTATACTCCTACCCTGGATTGGGTGTTGCTCCTTTTCCGGTTTGGCCTACCTTTGAACTTCTGCCCTTCCCAGCAGATACTGTTACACAGCAGTGAACAGGTGCCTTGCCTTAGTTGACTAGTAGAGTCCCCTGCTTCTCTGCTTCCTCTGCTGATGCCAGATGACACCCACGACACCAGTCACCTATTCCACTCCTTCGCTGTTCCACTCACTCACTGGACACAAATGTGTGGAACACATTAGTAGTGGCTGCTTTTATGCAGAACCTGCTCTTTCTGCAGACTTTGCTAGCATAGGGACTATAGAAAGCCACTTTTTTATCAGTTGGCAAGTTGCTTTTCACTCTTTGACCAAATCCTTTTCTAACCTTTTTATAAATTATCTCCTGTTTTTAAAGCTTTGATAATAAGGCATAATATCTGTGCCCCATTTTATGCATTAAAGTTAATGCTTCAATCTGTAAAGAAATTACACTCTATGACAAGAGAAGAGAGGTTACCAGACCCAAAACCATGCTCTAAGTTGTATTTCATATATTTGGCATTATCTAATGAATTTCTCAATATGCTTAAATTTAACTTAATAAAGAGGCTGGCTATTTTTCATACTCTTATAATATACTGTCTGTCTGTTGCTATTTGGATATAAATTGTATAATAGACGTAAAACTTAATGGCACTCATTATTATCTACTTCTGAAATACGTAACTGAACAGCAGCTTATAAAGCTGGAAAGAATAATTCTTTTTGAATAAAGTGTTAATGTAGAATTTCAACATACTAGAAATCCAGACTTCAAATTTATTTAACCACAGACTGCAGTTATGTTCTTTATGGTCTTAATTATGTTTTTTTTTTGTGATGTAGACATTTTTGTATTGGGATTTTTAACTTACATTGAAAAACAATAGGTTGATCAGTTAATTAAAACCCTGACTCTATCCTCACTGTAAATTTATGTCCCAAGTAAGTTACACTATCTTAGCAAAATGTGTGGTTTTCATTTTGACACATAATGTGTTTATTGCAGTTTCTGACAACTTTTCCAGATTGCACAGATGTGACTCAGTAGGATCACCTGTGATTAAAATGCCATCAAGATCATATATTACACTAATGAGTCCTTGAAAGAACTAGTCCATAATCTGCTGAAAAATGGCAAGAACACTGGCTACCCAACAGGGCACCAAACTACACTGATAGCAGCCGTTGCATTTATCATTTGTGACACAATGTCTGGCATCATCATTCAATGCCATTTCCTTTTCTGAGAGACAAATCTAGCTTAGTGGAGTTTTCAACAGTTTATATAGTAAAACAAATCCTGTGATCTTCTTGGACTAGTGTACTGGTTCACATCTAGCCAAGGCTTTATTGTAACTTTATAATTCCCTCAGGTCCTGACCCTCTGTCTGTTTTATACACACAATGGCTGCGATTCACAAATGACTAGTGCCAAGCAAGGGCAGTGCATAGGCATTCTGATAACTGAATGCCATGCCATGGTGCCCTGTGCACCCCGCAGCATCCATCAATGGGTGTACTAGCGCCTGTGCACTGGATCCCCTGCCAGCCATGGAACACCATGCCAGGGTGGACTAGGGTGTGCCTGCACCCATGCCACTCTCTAAGGCTTGGAGTGCCAGAGGGTGCAACATATCTCAGAGAGTAAAGGCGATCCATTGTGTGCCCCCAATAGATGGCAGCCATCAGCCATGAAGGACCGGGGATCACTTCCCGATGGAGCCCCAGACCACTAGGCTGAAAAGGAGGGCTGGGGTAGTCGGTCAGGTGTGTGCCCTGCTGTGCCCGACAGTTGGATCCACACCTCCCACACACACCTCCTCCCGCAGTGCAAGGGATCCACTAGGGACCCAGGACAGGCATCCTTTGGATGTCTGCCAGTGTTCATGGCTCTGCACCATCTGCCCCCCACGAAACTGTGCACAGGGAGGTGGGACCATGGACAGGTGGTCAGCAACAATGATGCCTGGCTGGTGCACACCTGTCCATGGGTGCAGAGCCATGGTCAGGGTACGAGCACTTCACACATGAAACCCAGCCCTTAGAGAATTAATTCCAATGTGTGCTACCTATTCCTGTAAGCAACTGAGGATATTTCCATTTTTTTTAAGTTACTGTTTTATAGCTTCCCACAGTACATAAGCAAGTGAGCTTATTGTACATAATTTTAGAACAGCTTTTTCAAATATATACCCGTCAGATTTTGTAATTTTCATTAAGGCCAAGTCTGTTTTGAACACAGAATTACAGAACAGCCAGACAGGATGCAACATAATACCTTGCAGTATTACTGTAGAGTGCTGCAGTATGCTGCAGGGTACAGTGCAATTGAGTGGCAAATAAAGTGAATTTCAAGTTTTTTAAGCAGGGATTTGCTTTAGACATTTGCATTATATCAGTGAAACGCTGTCTCTTTATATTTTATAATATTTTCTGCTGCTATTTTAGAAGTGGGAGTGATCATATCTTGGCCCCCAATGTAGCCAGCTGATCCCTTCCATTTTACAGTATTTCTGGTCTCGATCCACCCCACACTCAGGCACATAATGACATATGCCCAGGAGACCATGGGGCACACTCCATTGGGCAGTTTAAGAATGTTTTTTATATATAATAATGGTCATTTGAAGATTAATCAAGGGTGCCTGTCGACTAACAAGGCCCATAAAAAACAGAAAAAAACCTTGATTTTTTTCCCTAAAAATGCACTATCCAGATCTTGGAATCCATACATTCGACTGGACTGAAACTTGGCAAATCAAGATACCTTCCCCCAGACTACGTATGCAAAATTTCATGCAATTCCATTGAACAGGGGCCAGGCTATTAATATATTTATATACATATGTGTAGTATAAGTATATATATATATATTAGGGTTATATATATATATATATATATATATATATATATATATATATATATACAGTAAATATATATTGTTTTTTATGGCAAAAACTCAGTTTAATGCATCAGTTAGGTTGCTCCACAGCGATAAAAGTGAGAACTGTGTGTTAGGTTACCACCCTTGCACTCCATGCCCACCCTATCCCCACCAACTGGCATTCGGTGTGCATTGGTCATCAGCTCCAACTCCACCCCATTCCATGTATAAATAAGCTGAGGTGGTGCAGCATAGGAGAATGGGGTGAGAGTTAGGTCCGATGATTCCCCAGCGCACGCCCGATGCCTGTTGGTGGGACAGTGTGTGCGTGGGGCATGGGTGTAACTCAACACCAAATTTCCCCGCTTTGTCAGTGGAACAACCTTAATTGATGCATTAAATGGAGTTTTTTGCCATGAATTTCCTCTTTTGAGAATGTACACTATAAATAGTGAACAGTATGTGGTGGTGGAGCAACCATGCTTCCCATTTGTGCGTAATAACCCCAACAGTAACGGTAACGCTAACAGTAATGGTAACGCAATGGTAACAGTAATCCTAATGGGAACATTAATGCTAACAGCAATGACAACGCTAATGATAATGGTGACAGTAACGAGAACAGTAACGTAATGGAAATGCACACAAATGGTAATGCAACGTAACAAAACGCAATGGTAATGGTAATGCAATGTAGAAACGGTAACACCAATGGTGATAATGAAGGAAACAGTAACGCAAATGGTAACACAAATGTAAACGAAACGTAAACGGTAATGCAAACAGTAACGGAAATACAGGGCAAATGGAAACACAAACACAGATGGTAATGCAAATGGAAATGAAAATGCAAATGGTAATGGTAACTAAACGGAACTGCAAACACAAGTGCAAATACAAACGTGAATGCACACAGTGACGCAAACTGAAACGCTTAATGAAAATAGCACCGAAATGCAAATGGTAACGCCAACAGTGATGCAAAGGAAACAGTACCACTACTGTAATGGTAATGCAAACACAAGTAAATGGTTACGCACAGGGTGATGTAAATGGAAATAATAACGTAATGGTAATGAAAAAAGACAAGCGCAAACGAACTCAAACAGAAATGGTAACGCAAACAGTAATGGAAATGGTAACAGTAACGCAAAACAGAAATGCAAATGCAATGGCAAGTGCAACGGTGATGCAGAAGTAAACAGCAACGCAAGGACAATAGAAACACAAGTGCAAATGCTAACGGTAACGGAAATGCAAACGCAAATGGTAATGCAAATGGTAACTAAACGAAATGGTAATGGTAACGCAAATGGAAATGCAAACACAAATGGCAATGGTGATGCCAAAGAAAACAGTGACGCAAACAGAAGTGCAACCACAAGCACAAATGTAAATGCAAATGGTAACACACATGGTGACACAAACGGAAACACTAACGAAAACAGTAACGGAAATGCAAACGTAACGGTAATGCAAAACAGTAATGCAAAGGGTGACACAAAAGGAACAGTAACACAACGTAATGCAAATGCAAACTGTAATGACACAGTGATGCAACAGAAACACTAACACAAACGGTAATGGAAACGCAAGCGAAACGTAAAAGCAAATGCTAACGGTAACAGTAACGTAATCGCACATGCTTTTGTCCCAGAAAGGTGCATTCAGAAGCACAGTGAATACAAAAAATGTGGCCATAATAATGGCCCTTGGACCAGAAAATGAGCACTTGGAATACTAAATTGCTTATATCTCAGGAACCGACGTGAGATAAATAACTAAAATCTCATATTATTTATGACTTGCCCAGTTAGTTTTGTGCTTAGCTACCCAGTGGGGGTCTAAACATTTTTGTGATGAAAAGTCTGTATCTAGAACCATTTTGGAGATATGGGACCCGAAGGTGAGGCAGATGCCCTAATGTTATCTTATGGGAAAAATCATCAACTTCAGAGTGTCGAACTTTTCAGCCCAGTAATATTTTGTCACCAGACCACCAAAAGGCACATCTGTGGGATCTTGGCTTTCTTCCCTGCATATTTCAGCCCAAAAGACCAAACCATTGTTTTGCAGCAGCATGGCAAAGATTTCCTGTTGTTTTGGCCATAGTGTCACAAAGTTTTGCAAATCACAACACTTTCGCAAGAAAAATCATGAAAGTGTCGATTTGAAAGTACTTGCAACACTACTTTTCACAAAATTTTAAAACATATTTCTGGGGTGTTTTACCCCCAAAAGACATGGCTAGCATCCCTCAGGGCTCGACTAGGTGAACACAACAAGAATTGTGTCCCTAGAGGGTCCCAAATTTAAATGCCAAGCATTTTTCTGATCATCAACTAAAAAATGGCTGAATCACTGAAAGTAACAGGCTTATTTACAAAAGTAAAACTGCATTTGTGACACTTCTTCAAATTTGTTAACTTTTCCAATAGACTATAACGGATTCAGGTTTTTGAATGACTTTTGAACCATTTAATATTTTTCATGAAATCTTCGAAGGCACATCGGGGACCCGGCTGCATGTTTCCTGATGTTTTTGGACTGATCGCATAAACCATGCAGGCTGTAGGTGCGAGCAAAGAAATGCACAAAATCTGTAATTTATGTGTTTTATGGTGCGCTGTAGCTCTGCAACTATACATCCGACCATAACGCAACTAGCTAGATCTAGAGATCTATGGTACCATACAAGCATTCCAATTTCAGGCAATCGTCATACAGTTGCAAAGTTATTAAATTACAAAATTTGAGATTTAACCTTAAATGGGGTACTAACTCATAGTGGCACTACCATGCCACTATCATATATATATATATATATATATATATATATATATATATATATATGTGTGTAGTTCGGGTTGGATGGGCACTTCAGTGTTAAACCCCATGTTTTGCTCTTTAATGACTTAGCAAATGTTAATCAGATTTGCATGAAATTTTGAATTTGAAGTCTTAAATGGTCTCTGAATGTACCAAGTTTTGTTCCAGTTGGATGTGCGGATTCTAGGATACTTGATAGTGGAAAAGTAAATTTTTCGGATTTTTTCCCCATTGGTTTGAAAAGGTTTTCATCAACTTGGCTAGCACAAAGACAGTTTGGAATTTTGGTCTGAAATGTTCTGGGTAGAAAGGGGCGGCCCACAGATGTGCCTTTGCTTATTTGGTGAAAAATATTAATCCATTCCAAAGTTATTTAATTTTGAAATTTTGAACAATTGGTTCTAAGCATGCTTAGTAAGCACTAAAAATAGCTGTATGAAATGAAAAAATTTTTTTTGCATTGATATCATCTTTTTCGTGACAGGAAAAATCCTTTTCATTTGCCACCATCTTGTTTTCCATTTTCCCCAAAATGGAAATTTAGAAAAGTAGAAAATGACTTTATGGACAGTGATCAAGTTATGAATCTTGCTTAGCCAAATTCTGCACTTTAACTGATAGACAAATGCCCTTGAAATGTTTTTTTTAACATTATAAATCTTTTTCACATCACATGATATGAAAAGATTCTGTTTTTCATATCACAAGTCATGAAAAAGTATTCTTTTAAGTGAGGAGAAAACTTTTTTGTTTCCTGCATGTTTTCCTGGTGTCTACAGGCACCCTACACTCTGATCGCAGTCCCCATAATTATAATGTTCTTCCCTGGTGTCTAATGGCACCCACACCCTCAATCACTCTCCCCATGGAAGAAATGTATTCCCTGGTGTCTAATGGCACCCCCCACCCTTGAATCACTGTCCCTATTTAAACAAACTCTGACCAGAGCCAATAGAGCTGTGAAACTCTACCACATGAGAAAGTTACACATGTGCATAGATATTATTCAACTCTCAGGTGTAACTTGGCCATATGTTGGAGGTGTTGCACCAAATTTTCAACATGGCCTTTTTGGACCTCTCCACATGAACAGCGCCAGTGTCATTTTGTTCAATAGTCCTGAAAGGTGATTGACACAGAACAAATGCGCTATTCTCCTGCCACAGGTGGAAAACATGTTTTGGGCAGGTTGTAGGAAATGACAGCTGTACTGTTGTGAAGAAGGTGTACAAAAATGGCAATGTTAAAATGTGAAGAAAATATTAAAATTAGCAACGTTAGGAGAGTGCATAGAAACTGCACAATGCACATATGTAACGAGTCATTTTGAATTTTTCATCAACTTTGCAACATGGGCTCTTTGAGAACCCACATCATGAACAGCGGCACTGTCATTTCATGAATTGATCCCAAAAGGTGATTCTGCGCACTGATTGCAAATCACCTTTTGGGACTGAGTAACAAAATGACAATGACAGTTTTACAAGGTGGGGCCCCAAGAACCCCATGTTGAAAGTTTGGGGCAAAAATTCAAAAAATGACTGAGATATGAGCATAAGTTGAAAATCCCATTGAATGGCCGTATAGCATGCTTACCTTTAATTCATCAGTTCGCAGTTGGGCTTTGAAAAGTGCAGACGTGTCCCGGTCCAGAGAAGATGACAGCGCCAACATCCGGAGGTATGTATGGGGTAACGGGGTGTGAGAAGGTGGGTGCTCAGTGGCAGGTGGGGAGGGGAGGGACCGCAGCAACAATGAGGGACCGTTTCAGTTTCACAGGGAAAACAAACCGATGAGGGACCATTTTCTAATTTACAGCAAAACTAACATTTAGGCACACTGGGTGGACTCCCAGTGTGCCACATGAATGCTGACATGGGGACTGGGCAATGTCGGTCATGGAGTGGGCAGAGTACACCAGGAACAAATAAACGAACGAGGGACCGTTTTCTGATATACAGAGAAAACACATTTCACAGACTGGGGTGGGCTCAAAGTGCAATATAACATATCAGGGATGACTTGGGATGGGGAGCACAAAATACAGAATAGCATTGTGCCATTTACAACATGCTGGCACCGCAGCACTGCACATGTGTGTGACTCATGCATAAAAGAGTGCACGATCGAATGTGGAAGTAACAGCCAAAATAGTGCAGCTGTTATTCTGTATGCCGATCGTGGTGGAGGGGTTTCAGCTCCATTGGGCTTTCAGAGAGGATATTTCCCAAAGTCCAGCGAAGGGTTCTGAGATCAGTCATTTTCAGAGCTGCAGTGCTCTCTAAAACAGCCTTAAAATGTATTTGTTTGTTTTGTTTTTGTTTTGTTTATTTAAAATCTGGAAAAGTCCACAGGTCAAAGACTCATTTACATGGGCAACAGAAGAGATAACAAAAATATACATTAACAAAGTTACATAAGATATGATAAGCAGTTAACAAGGATATACTGCAACAATGTTGAGTGACTATCAGTGAAACATTTACATCTGTTACTGGAAAAAATATGCTTTTTAAGGCTGCTCTGAATCTATATAGTGATTTGCTAGCACTAGATATCCATGATGGTAAAGCATTAAAAGCTATAGACAGATGACTCCGTGGCACCTGGGCGATAGGGGATTGCCTGGCAAGTTGGTGATCTGCATTCACACCCAAGCCCAGGATGACAGGAGTGGAGGCAGGTGGGGTGGGTTCAGAGCATCCAGTGGATGCTGTCCTCCATGGGGGTGGGGCATGAGCTGGCATCACTGTAGAGATGTTCCTCATGGCCCGCTGGGGTGATACATGTTGCAGTGTGGGTGACAATGTGCCACTGTGCGTCCAGCCAGGATGACACATGTGTGCCACCACATTGTGGGCAGAGGGTGGGCGGGATGGAGAAAAGGAAAAATACCCTTGGCTGACCAGATGACAGCTGCTGGTTCCCCACATGCCACGATCATCCGGCAGTGTCCTCCTGATCCCATGCCATGCCTGGGATACGTGAAAGCATTGCAGGGTGAATCTGCTCCTGGTTGCTCCCAAGGGGTAGGGGCCCTCCTGTCAGTGGTTGCATTGGGTTACTCAGGAAAGACATGGCATTAGTAAGAGGCAGTGGATGGTGTGTGGGGATCAGCAGTGGTGGTGAGAGCCTTAACTGCCGGAAGAGTGGCTGTCTGAGGGGGCAGAGGAGGAGTATGAAAAAAAGCTGTAGACAAAGTATGTAACAATGATCTCTGACCAGTAGAAGTTTTCATCATAGTTACAGTAAACTGATTACATTGGGACTTGTCTAGGTGTTCCTGGTATCTTGTGGCACCCCCACCCTCTGATCACCAACCTCATAGAAATGTAATAATAATGAATTTTCCTGGTATCTAGTGGCAACCTCACTCTCAGATTGCTGTCCTCATAATAATAACTTTCCCTGATGTCTAGTGGCGCACCCCACCCTCCAATCACTGTCCCATTAAAATAAATATATATCCCTGGTGTCTAGTGGCACCTCCTCCTTCCAATCACCATCCCCATAATAGTAATGCATTTCCTGGTGTCTAGCACCTCCTTTCAATTGATGTCCCAGTAAAAGAAATATACATCTCTTGTGTCTAGTGGCACCCTCCCCACCTTCCGATCACCATCCATGTAATAATAAATAACTTTCCTTGGTGTCAAGTGGCACCCCCTGCACTCAATTTCTGTCCCAGTAAAATAAATATATATCCTGGTGTCTACTGGCACCACCCACCTTCCGATTGTTGTTCCCATAATAGTAATACATTTCCTGATGTCTACTGGCCTACTTCCAATCACGTCCTCATCTTCAAGTACCCTGTAATACATGAAATGTGTTTTTTAACTGAAAAAAAAGAAGGTCCCTCAGTAATCTGACCCTCCCCCACACCGACCTCCCACACAGCACCCACCACCCTGTATTCCCCACACAACCTCACTCACCTGAACAGGTCCCAGGATGAAGATCCACTCTATGATCATAGACACATCTTGCTGCTGGAAATGCTGACTGCTATATGAGAAAGTAAGGTGAGTGCAGTTCAATGTATTTCAATGGGGTTTTCAACTCTGGTGCATAACTTTGCCTTTTTTCATATTTTTACACTACATTTTCAACATGGCCTTTTGAGATCCACTCATGAACAACGTTAGTGGAATTTCAGAATCCGCCCTAAAGGCAATTTTGCAGTTGGTTGGAGAAATCACCTTTAGGCAGTATTTGAACATTTCCACCACCCTTGTTCAATGAGGTAGGGTCAACGATGACCCCAACATACACCCCAATGCCTGTTGGTGGAGCAGGTGGGCATGGAGTGCAAAGTGTGGCAACCCTAACACTCAATGTCCTCGCTTGTCACTGTGGAACAACCCTAACTGATGCATTAAACAGAGTTTTTGCCATATATATATATATATATATATATATATATAGGGCTGGATATTCAAAGCGGTTGCGCCATGCGCAAGTCCAAATGCGCCATTCTGCCATATTCAGCAGGAGGCAGTTAGCCCTCCAAGCAAGCTGAGCAACAGCGCAATGCAAATGAATGCATGCTGAACTGGAGGGAGGAACCATGCATAAATTGCACAACCCGATATTCAGCGGGCTGTGCAGAGTTGTCTAGGCGCAACCCCCCAACCTGCACCTGCACAACTTTGGGCAAAAAAGGAGTAAGTCAGGGCCACCCACAGGTGAGCTGCCGCATTGCAGGGTGCAACACAGCAGCTGCCACCTGTGGCTGGCCCTCAACCTACTCCCTGTGCCTCTGCAGCCCGATCGCGGGCAAAAGTGTAAAAATCCCCTCACCCCGACTGGCCCGATTGCAGGCATAAGGTTAAATAACCCCCGACTGGCCCAATCCGGGCATAAGCTTAAATAACCCCCACTAGCCCGATCACGGGCATAATTGTAAATCTCCCCACCAGCCCAATCGCGGACAGCACAGAGTCCAACCCCCAGAACTTATCCCTGGTGGTCCGTGGACCGCTAAGCCCGATCGCTGGCTGCAAAATGTTGCAACACCCTCCCACAAGAACAGATCCCTGGTGGTCCAGTGGACCGCTAAGCCTGATCGCGGGCTGAAAAATGTTGCAACACACCCCTCCAAGAACAGATCCCTGGTGATCTAGTGTCCTCACCCCACCCACCCACGAAGCCCCACCACCCCACTCCCCGGCAGCCAGCGGGCGGCAGCATCCCACCGCCTGCCACCTCCGCCGACTGCTGTCAGGGCTGCATGCCCATTGGTGCAGAGCAAGAGCCAATGGGCGTGCAGCCCATACCTATAAGGCAGTCAGATATGTGATCGCTTTGTACAGTATGGACTGCATGCCCATTGGGTCTTGCTCTGCACCAATGGCGCGTGCAGCCACCGGGCAGTCAGTCGGTGGGCGCGGGTGGCAGGCGGGTGATGCTGCCGTCACCGGGGAGCGGGTGGGGCTTCGTGTGGGTGGGTGGGGGCACTAGATCACCAGGGATCTGTTCTTGGGGGTTGCCACATTTTGCAGCCCGCATATCGGGCTTAGCGTCCACTGGACCACCAAGGATCTGTTCTTGGGGGTGTTGCAACATTTTGCAGCCCGCATCGGGCTTTAGCGTCCACTGGACCACCAGGGATCTGTTCTTGGGGGTGTTGCAACATTTTGCAGCCCACAATCGGGCTTAGCGGTCCACTGGACCACCAGGGATATGTCCTTGGGGGGTTGGATTCTGTGCTGCCAGCGATTGGGCATGGTGGTGGGGATTTTACAATTATGCCCGCGATCGGGCTAGTGGGGGGTTTATTCAGTTATGCCCGCATCGAGCTAGTCGGGGGTTTATTTGCTTATGCCCGCCGATCGGGCCAGTTGGGGGTGGGGGATTTTACATTTTGCCCGCCGATCGGGCTACAGGGCATCGGTCCTCGATGCTGCTGCCTGGCAGGTGCCAGCACAAGTCCTCGGGATCAGCACAACTGCATGCTAATGGAATGCAAATGGGGCATAAATAGATGCAATGGCCCTGTGCCTTGCATGAATTATGGCCCCATTTGCATGTCACCTTTGAATATGGGAAATTTGGCGATGGCGCAATGGTACTTGCACCACCGCAACTTGAATGCTCCACCTGACCACTTGCGGTGGTGCAAGTTCCACTGCGCCCATGCACAGTGGCTGGTGGGTGATATTCAAAGGAGTTGCTCAATAGCTAACCCTTTTGAATATCGCCTGCCACACTCCCCCCAGTAACTATTTTGTGCAGCGCAGGCTTGCGCCACAAAATAGCTTAGTTTGAATATCCAGCCCATAGTATAGTGCCACGGTGGTGGCACTATAGTTAAGGTTGAGTAAGCACTTTAATGTTAAACCTCAAAGTTTGCACTGTAATAACTTCATCACCACACAATGGATTTGCCTGAATGTTTTCATGCATGGTCTGGTACCATAGATCTCTGGATTTTGCAAGTTGTGTTACTTTCGGATGTACGGTTGCTGGAGCTGCAGAACACAAAAAACAAAAACTGACTTTTGCACATTTGTTTGCTCGCACCCACAGCCTCAGTAATTTGTCTGTTCAGTCTTAAATCTTCAGGAAAGATGCAGTCTGGTCACCAATGTACCTTTTGAAGATTTGGTTTAAAATATTAAACCGTTCAAAAGTTATTCAAAAACAAATTTCCCATTATAGTCAATGGGGAAATATATGTGTCTCACGAAAGTGTCGCATAGTACAGTTTTCCTTTCACAAATGGCCATTTTACTTTTGTGCTGCCACCATCTTGTTTTCAGTTAACGAGAGAAAAATGCTTGCCGTTTAAATTTGGGACCCTCTAGGTAAACACTGAATGCTGGGTTTACCTAGTCAGGTCCTGAGGATGCCAGCCCTATCCTTTTGGCAGTAAACCCCCTAGAAATGCCATTTTAAAAATCAGCACCACAGTACCTTTGCAAATTGTAGAAAAATGGCCGTGGCACTTTCACAAATGAGACAGTTTGTGCTGTATTTTCTGAAAGTATTTTTTTCCAAAACTGCTAATTTTGCCACCACCCTGCAACAAACCGGTTGGGTCTTTGGGATGAAATTTGCAGGGTGAAAAGCCCCGTCCCACAGATGTGCCTTTTGGTGGTCTGGTGCCAAAACATTCAAGGGACCAAAGTTATAGTGTTCCAAATTTGAGAAATTTCCATAGGATAACATTGCAGCGCCCGTGATGCCTTTTCAGTGCCCGTATCTCAAAAATGAAGCGAGATACGGATTTTTTTGCTACCCACACCTTAGATCACCTTTAGATGAACTAACCTGCATAAACAAGTTTGGGAATCATAGATTACACCAGCAGTGGAATTTTTCCTACTTGCACGGTTATGGAGATATTGGCACATTAATGTCACAAGGGTTCCAAGGGTGCCTTTTCAGCATATTTCGTGCTTATATCTTGTAAACAATGCGAGATAGAGATTGTGGTTGATGTTATCTCACATGGAGTACTTGCTGTCATGATTACAACAACACTGGAATTTTTTCCTAGTTTCTCACGGTTGCTGAGATATTAGCAAATTAATGTTACAAAGGTTCCTTGCCCGTGGGGACTGCTGTATGGCTCAGTAGTTATGTGCAAGTGGAAGCACAGGGCATGGAGGGCCCCGCTCCCACATATGCATACCATTATGCAAAAAATGGGCAATATGAAGGAATGACGGGCCCAGAGGGTCCCGTGGCTCCACTAACACATACCACTTACCAGTTACATTACACTTTCTCAAAAAGAAGGGAAATTCATGGGAAAAACTATTAATGCATCAGTTAGGGTTCTTAGCACAGTGATAAAAGTATGGAAATGTGGTGTTAAGGTTACCAACACTACCACCCCATCCCCACCCTCCACACACCAACAGGCATTGAGGTGTGTTTGGGGTCATCATGCCTAACTCTCACCCCATTCTCCTATACTGCACCACCTCAGCTTTATCATAATGAAAATGTTATTTCCACATGTGTGGATAAATTTTAGAACACAACATTTATCACACATATGTGTAATAAATGTTACATGTCAGTCAACACCTCCAACCTCCCAACTGCCAGTACTACTTTCAAACACTTTCATTTTCCCCAACCTGTCACTCTTTCACAAATCTACCTTCCCTAGAAACATTTTTCCTGTGCTCCGGAACATATGTTTGTTCCTGCCTGTGCTCTATTTTTTTTTTTTTTTTATTTTAGTCTTGGTAACTGGGTAAGGCCCAATAAGCACAAGTGCCTGTTTTCAGGGGTGACCTGGGAGCACTGGCGGTTAAGGACTTGCTCAGAGTCACACAGTATGCAAGTGGAGATGGTGAGAATCAAACTCAGGTCTGGTCTGCTGGATGTATCAAGCTCGATCACACCTCGTTCCTCTAACCTCTAGGCTATACTGTCAGCTCTACAACTCCTTGAACAATTCACACACTCAGGCTTTTTCCCAAAAGTCCATTTTTCCTCAGGACCTGTCTTTTTTGTCCACAGACAACAGCTGGTCCTTGAACTGCTCCTGCTTGCTCAACTTTTAAATTGTAGTCAGGTCACTCGAAACAATCTGTAGCTGCCCTCCAAACTCCACAAAACAATTTAAAAGAAGTTTTTTTTGAATACAGTACAATCTTAATTATCCAAACTCAATGGGGACATCAGATTAGTCTGGATAATTGAGGGGTTCATGAAAATGAGGGTGCCGTTGAAATGAATGGTAAATGTATTGCTGCAAGTATCCTAGCAAGTGCCAAATGGAGCCAGATGAACAGGCGTTGGTCTTCAGCGGATCTGGGGATACAGTCAGGGATAACAATAGAAAAGCACTGTACTAAAAACAGATGTTCCATCTATCAGAAACAAAATACAGTACATGAAATGTTGTGCAGATTTTCCAGGGCAATTTCACACAGGTAGGAGGTTGGGGATATGGATGAATGTGCACCAAAAGCAGGCACCAGTCATGGAGTAAGCACTCCTCATGAAAATCCAGAGAGTTGTTGATTTTAGCTTCAGACAGGCAATCCAGACAAGGGTAGGGATTGCCAAACCAATAAGGGAAATATGCAGACTAGGTGGGCTGTATGGTCATATATGCCAACAGATTCTATGTTTCTATGTTAGGTTTGGGTAAAAATTTTGAAGGCTCAACATCAGTGTTCCTGCAAAAACAAATTTGGTTACAGAATGTTTCCAGAACCAGGCACCAAACAGACCCAGTGGGGATACAGCTGCAGCAGGGGTAAAAATGAGATGCAATTCCAAAATAAATGACCATTAAAAAATAAATTGGCTCCTGCATGTCTCCCAACCCAGCAAGCCAAACTGAGTGAGTGGGAGATACATGCAACTGGGGAGGGACCAATATAAATAAATGCCCTATACTAAAAATACTCACTCTGTTCTCCAGCAAATATGCAAACTGTGTAGCCAATTGACCACATTATAACTGCGAGTAAAACAACTGTTAGTTCGGGGACATGGTACAAGTCTGGATACTCCAGAGGTTCAGATAATTGGTTGGGGGCAGATAATCAAGGTTATACTGTACATGAACTGCAGGGTGCTGATGACACCACACAATGTCCCAACAGACTGCAACAGTGTTTTATTTCTGTTGTAGTCACCTCAGGAACAGTGATGTTGCACCACCACTTGCTATGCTAAAATGGCTGAAATGATCAGGTGCTTCTCACAGAACTCCAGAGTATAAATAAACTTAAATTTACAAAGCAGTCATGAAAGTAAATAAATCAACGGCACAGGCAGAGGTAGCAACACCCAATGCCATGTCCTGCCTTCCTTGATAAATGGTGCTGCCATTTTCCACAGAATGTTTTTGAAGCCCACATAAATAGGCAGCAGAAATGCATGTCAGGGAATTACAGCGTCAGGACATTATAGCATCCCTAGCAATACTTAGTAACCAGTCCACTACTGGCAGCAACACACAGGTAGAGCGCCAAACAGTCCATCATACTTTCAGTTTCTTCTTAATAAAAAAGAAAAGAGACAAATCCAAACCCACTTTCTAAACTAATCCCTATTGCATAATTTGAATACGCAGTGGGGATACCAGTGTAGTAAGTGTTTGATCTGCACTCAAGCAGTTTGACCGTGGGCACATCACTCGTGGCTACACCACTCATGAGGTTACCCTAGGACATACTGCTCTTGTGCAGATAAAAAATTATGACACTACAGCTTTTCAGAAATATTTGGCATGGCTGCATCAAGTTCCATTTTTATTTTATGCATTTATTTTTTACCATTCATAATATGGCTTTACATGCTTATCACTCAGTTCCAACTGAGTAGCGTCCTCTTCTGCCTGACCCCTTCCTGGGTTGTTCAGTTCTAAAAGAAGGCAAACCCCAGTGAATAGGTATGTCAAGGCGTGTAGTTCTCAGGTAGGGACTTCTCAAAGATGTAGCTTCTATGTTGAGCTTTTGTAGATTGTGTGGTCCCGTCTGTCTGTACTGTTCTGCCAAGAATTCAATCTGATGGCATATCCTACACTGATAAAACCTGATCTGGTGAAACTGTAGCGGATGATCAGTCCTATTGTCCCACTAGCAGGTGGATTGTTTTATGTTCTCCACCTCACTCATATATGCCTTCTGTGCCCACTGCCCACTGGAATCACTCAAGTGTTCTCAGGTGTCTGCCCCTGCACCCCAAGTCTTTCACCACCAGAGATCAAATCTATCCTATTACAGGGCCTGTTGCTTCCAATTCAATTCACTTAAATTTTTATTAGAAGTGGACCACTGAGACATGTTCAGTTACAATGGTGTTCCTATCACACACAGTACAAATGATCAAGTAGCATATCAATATATGAAACACTAAAAATCAATACATAGTCAATATTACAGCAGACAATTTAAAAACAGCTTTATCATTGTACTGTGCATTTTATTTTATTTATTTATTTATTTGAATTTTAGTAACTGGGTAAGTCCACTGAGACAATTACAGTCCCTTTTCAGGGGTGACCCGAGGAGAACAGCAAATAAAAAGAACAATACAGTAGATAACTTATGAGATACAAAATGCAATAGCATACACTTGGAACTGACAACAACTAGGAGTCAACTTGGAGCATGACAATTCACCAGAGGTTACAGTTTAATGATGAAGTCATGCCCTAGGTGGTGCACAACAGTTGTCAAGTGAGAATCTTGTTCCATGTACCCAGATAATGCAAAAACTTATCAGGTAGTAAATTCCTCAAATGTGGATTAAAGTAGTTACATGAATAAGTAGTTCTTTTCATTTTTACCTGGGGACCTCTAAATCATAGAAGTTAACACTCCTCAGTGCTGCCTTCGTTGCCTTAATTTTAATCATTCTTTCAAATAATCCAGTATCAAGCCATGTGTGCTTTCTTGCCACAATTATGATTTTATACCATTTCCTACAGTTTTGTAAGTGATAACTGCCTGACCTTATTGTAAGCGTTTGCAATGGTGAGTTGTTTGGGGACAATCTAATATGAATCTGTCTAAGTGATTATATAACATATTTAACTGAAGCTTGTCAACTGATGAAGGATCATAGAGTATGTCTGCATAGTCAAACAGTGGCATAATCTAAGTTTGGGCAATAATTTCTATTTTATTTAAAATTTGGTAACCAGGAAAATCACACTGAACTGAGGCTCATTTCCAGGTGTAACCAGGGACAGGGGTACAATACAAACAGAGGATTATAGAGAATCATATACAGCAAATGCAATATCAGGCAGGGTTACAGAAAACAAGATACATTGAAACAAATACAGTAATATAAAATCAGTTGAAACAGTTTGCGAGCATATCAGAGCAATAATTGTGTGTGTAAAAAACTTGGTCGAGCAGGGGGCTAGGGAGGAGTAGGGCTGAGACAAAGGAGAAGGAGGGACAAGAGCAAGGGTGTCAGGAAGGATCAACAACTAGAAATAGAAAATGGTGCACAAAAGAAACAGTCAAAAACATCATAAATGATGCAAAACGATTTATTAAAGGTGCACAGACCCAAAACTACAAAACACTTTACCCCAGCACTTCAAGCCTTGTCGACTCTCATCAGGGGAGGAGACAATGTGTAGCAGTCCACTTTGAGGGGCTCCTTATTAAAGATGCAGTGTCTCAATTAATTACACACCAAATGTGATACCTAAAAATATAAGTAGTTCATAAGGAACAAGTTGGCTGATAGTTTTATCTCAACAAAGAATACATAAGCCATTCAAAATATAGCACTACAAGGAATTAAATATCTCTCAGAGATCCATTTTCTTAGTGAGAAAACAGGATCCATTGTAGTATGGTCACATTCTAAACTCGTTCCAGTATACACCTAGAAAAAGAACAGATAGACAAACACAAAAACTGTCATCAATACCTGAGGTCCTGAGAAATCACAAAGAGAAGGCACACGTACTCCAGGATAAGACATTCCATCTTCAAATGTACCAAAATAGATGGTTAAGCACATAAACAAATAAAAATAGATACATAAAGAGACATAACTAGTGCATATTCAAGGCTTCTGATTAAATAAAAATGAAAGCTTATAATTACGCTTTACATATCAAAATAAATAGAGTAGGAAAATTCTATCCAAAATTAACAGGTCTGCTTTTAGAGAAAGGGCGGGTTCTCCCAATTCCTCATTTAATCCCTATGGAAAAACTGCATTTAACTGAAAAATGTGTCTACTCTCTCTCTCTCTCTGCATGAGGATATTATGTCAATTTCCTCCTTTCAAAGGGAGGTACACGGTCAATAGCTGTGAACTTAAAGGTGTCAAGGCCTGTCCATGACAAACACCCAATGCATACCACCTGGAGTGTCGCAGCATCCATGTAAAATGGACCTGACGTGTTCTTGTATCGTTCTTTAAGAGAACGGGTCATTCTACATATAAGGTAGGCAGTCACATCATGGAGCATAGACCACACGTGGTAATGCAAGTGACAAGTGTTGAAGACAAACGGTTTTCCCATTTGTCAAGCTGGTGAAGGTGTTCCCCATTGCATGTAGGTACAGATATTACAATTACCACATGGAAAAGAACCCTGTGGTCTTGCCAGGAGTAAACTCTGAGCCTGATGAGGTCCCAGGACAAAGTGACTCCTGACAATCCTATCTTTCACTGATCTACTCTTTCTATAAACAACCCTAGAGGAATTACCAATTCTGCCTGACAGATTCCTGTTGACTTCCAAGATATGCCAAAATTTCTTTAAGCCCCATCCACTTTAGGTGTCACCCTATTAAGTTCTGTAACAAAATGAATCAAATCACCACTGGTTCCCTCCTACTTCTGGGCTTCAGCAATGTTGATCTATCCTGTCTGAGGGCGTGCTCCTCGGCATCCTTTAGAATTTTAGCTTCATAGCCATGAGCCTTAAATCTACTATTAAGGTCCCTTGCATGCTGGCAAAGGAGTCTATGTAAGAACAATTCCTCCTCAGTCTCAGGTATTGGCCCTTAAGTATTCCTGTGTTAAATGCTTGGGGTGGGAGCTATCAGCCCTAGTATCGTGTTCCCAGAGGTGGGCTTGTGAAAGTCCTCAGATTCAATCCTGCCATCTGGTGTGGCAAGCAAACATAAATCCAAAAAGGTAACAGAGGAAGGATCAGTTAAAAAGTGAACCATAAATTCCAATCATTGGCATTAAGTTGCTTCAAAAATCTTCCATTTCAATTTGCATGTCGCACAAGATGCACAGGATATCATCAATGTAATGATCCCAGTACTTGATCCTATTTCAGTAGGGTGTGACTCAGTCATGACGGTGACCTCCTCCCACCAACCAAAAAAAGGTTGGTATAGGAGGGCACCATCGCTGACCCATTGTTGTTCCGAGACCTGCAAAAAGAATTTGCTGGCAGGAAGGAGTCTGATGAGGTGTTTGAAGCCAGGAAAGAAGGAAGACTTTTGAAGGTTTGGGGAGTTGATTCCAGAGGAGAGGCAGGCAATAGGAGAAGGCATACTGACCAACTGTAGAGTGGGGATGGGAGGAAAAGCAGGGGTCCCTGGTGCACAAAGCAACATAGAAACATAGAAACATAGAAGTTGACGGCAGATAAGGACCAGAGGCCCATCCAGTCTGCCCATTTTTTCAAGCATAAGAGAAAGGAGTAGCAGGAGACAGGCAAGAGGAGATATGGGGAAAAACCCAAACCAGAATTTGACAATGAAAGATAAAGAGTGGATTAGCCTCCTGTGGGATAGGGGTGAAATGGAGAGAGAGGAGTAGAGAGGAGTAGAGAAATCAGTGGTGAGTATGGGGAGGGAACTGGTAGCAAATGGCAGAAGGAATTTAGTAGAGTATTGAGTGTGGAGAAGGAGGCAGCATGGGAAGTGCCATAGACCACGCCAGCATAATCATAGATTAGAAGTATAATTTTGTGACCAATCCGATGCATAGAGAGGGTGAGGCAGTCTTTATTGCGATAGAGTATGTCAAGTTTAGGGCAGAATTTAGAGTATTGCATCAATATGGATGGAGAAGTCAAGGGTGGCTGTCCAACCAGACCCGAGGTATTTGAAAGTGGGAACTATTTTGAGAGGTGAGCTATCCTGGGTGGAGAACAATGGGTGGGTCTGGATTCTGGCTAGTTTCTGTCTGCAGCTGAAGGTCATAGTAACTGTTTTCCTGGTGTTTACTCTCAATTAGTTAGCTTGGAACCAAGTCAAGACATTGCTGAAGTTTTGTTGGAGAGGAACTTGCAGTTCAGTGGAGGAGGCCCTGAGATATAGATTATTGTGTAATCTGCATACAGTACATGTGAATGCAGGAGTTAGTACAGATAGGAGATCATTTATGAACACAGAGAAAAGAATAGGGCTGAGGTTAGACCCTTGAGGAATGCCAGTGAGGTAGGAAGGAGGGGATGAGTAGTTTCCTACCAGCACAGACTGCTGCCTACCACAGAGGCTGGAGCTGAACTAGTTGATGGCGGGGACAGCCAGACCTACTACGTACAACTTTTTAAAAGGAGTTGGTGGGAGACAGAATCAAAAGCTTTGTCAGGTCTATGAATATGATAGTGGTTACATGACCCTGGTCAATAGCCATGAGGATGAAGTCGGTGACTTGCAGTAGGGAGGAGATGGTAGAATGATATTTCCTAAATCCAGATTGAAAGGGAAAGGACACCAAAGGAGGATAAGAACTCCAAAAGCCTTGAGTAAACAAGAGATTCTTATAGTTTGGTGAGAGAGGAGAGGAGAGGAGAGGAGAGAGGAGAGGAGAGGAGAGAGAGGAGAGGAGAGAGGAGAGGGAGGAGACAGATAGGCTGAAGTTGCCGGGAAAGATGGGTCACCATCTTTGTGAAGGGTAACAATTTGTCTCAAAAGCTGAGGAGAGGCAGTCCCTATATCTGTAGAGCAGATCCACTCTAGTCCCAGTTTCTTAGTCAGGTTCTCAATGAATATTCTCAGTGCCACAGGGTTTCATCCAAAGACCCAGGTATTTATACCTGTCTACTTGTTCAAGTATCTGCCCATCTGATGCAGGTTTGGGATTTAGAAGCATTTTTTAACATGGTATGTGATCCAAACAACATAAACTTTATTTTGGCTGCATTTAAGTTCAATTTGTAGTCTGTAAAGAAGAACTGAAGAGCTGAGAACCCACACTGGAGGCCTATCTGAGCTTCTGAGTAGGAGCACCCAGACGCTGAGGTGGCTGTGTCATCTGTGTATAATGATAGTTCAAGTCCCCAGTACTCTCCTCACTGGTTTTCTAAGAAAGTAGCCACCAAGGTCAGGAAAAAATGGTCTGCTTTCAGAAAATACAGGAAACTGGATCCAACAAGGACAGGGATGAATACAAGGAGAAACTAAGGAAGCAACCAAGGAAATCAGAGCAGTGAAGGCATTAATGGAGGAGAAGATAGCCAAGGAGGTCAAAAAGGGTGACAAAACCTTCTATAGATATATCAGTGAGAAGAGGAAGACAAGAGGAGGTATTGTCAGACTCATTAAGGATGATGAGGGGCCACAGAGGATAATAGGGACAAAACAGAAATCCTCAACAGATATTTCTGCTCCTTTTTACAAAAGAGGGGAAGGTTGCAGACTCTTCTTCACAGTGAGCAGCACAGATGGAGATGGAGTATATTCAGGACCAAGGAAAAATGCCTAAAGGAACTAGAGAACCTCAAGGTAGATAAGGCCATGGGACCTGACGAGATGCACCCTAGGTTGCTGAGAGAACTAAGAGGAACTAGTGGCTCCTGGCTGACCTTTTAACCTATTGTTTGAACTCAGAGAGGTTCCACAGGATTGGAAAAGGCCACAGTTATCCCTCTTCAAAAACAGGAGCAAAAAGAGTGCAAGCAACTACCATCCGTAAGCCTCACCTCAATTATGGGCAAACAATGGAAACCCTTCTCATGGTGCAGATTATATCCTTTCTCAGGAAAGCAGCAAATTAGACCCAAAATAGCATGACTTTACCATAGGTGGATCATGCCAAACTAATCTAATTTATTTTTCAATTGGGTAACCAAAATAGTAGATCAGGGCAGTGCTGTAGATGTAGTATACCTCGACTTCAGCGAGACCTTTGACTCGGTCCCACATAGAAGGCTAATAAACAAGTTAGACAGCATGGGAGAGGCAACAAGTGATAAACTGGATACAGAGTTGGCTTAGTGGAAGGACCCAGACAGTATTAGTAAACAGCTCCTCTCAGAAGACAGAGAAGTTACTAGAGGTGTGCCACAGGAGTTGGTACTAGGTCCAGTTCTCTTTAATATTTTTATTAGCAACATATCTGATGGCCTGTAAGGAAAAGTGAGTCTGTTCGCAGATGACACAAAGTTATGCAATAGGATAGACACTCCAAGTCAAGTGGAAAAGATGAAGGCTGACATAAGGACTCTGGAACTATGGTAAAAGACATGACAACTAAATTTTAATTGCTAAAAATGCAAGAGCATGCACCTTGGAAGAGGTAACCCAGGAGAAGAATACTACCTTCGAGGAGTAAACTGGAATCCACCAACCAGGAAACAGATCTAGGTATAATTATAATGGATGACCTGAAAATGTCCAAGCAATGTGAAAAGCTGCACTACGGGCAAATTGGGATGCTGGGCTGCATAGGAAGGGGATTGCCAGCAAAAAAGAGAGGTCATCCTGCAACTCTCTATAGATCGCTGGTGGCACACACCTGAGTACAGCATCCAGTTCTGGAGACTGCACCTTAAAAAGATATCGACAGAGTGGAAACAGTGCAAAGGAGAGCTACAAAATGATACAAGGACCGCACAACAAAACATATGATGAATGTCTGCATGACCTGAACATGTATTCCTGGAGCAGCGTAAGAAAGAGGAGACATGATCGAGACCTTCAAGTTTCTAAAGGAATAAACAAGGTGCAGGTTCAGGACCTGTTCAGGATCAAGAGACAAACAAGAACCGGGGTGTGACATGAAGCTGGAGGGGCAGATTCAGAGGCAACACACGCAAATTCTTCTTTACAGAAAGGGTGGTTGATTCATGGAATGGCCTTCCACTGGGAGTGTGGTGGGCGGAAATGGTGGGAACCTTCAAAAAATGTGGGATAGGTACAAGGCACCTTAACACTGATTAGTAGTTAAGGGAGGAGGGTATGCTTAAGGAAGACTAGATGGGCCACATGGTCCCCTTCTGCCATCACGCTCTATGTTCTATGTTTTTTCACCTAGGTTTTTTCATTTCCAGGAGAAGAGGTACATTAAGTAACTCCAATAGTGACTGGTGGAATGATACTCAGAGTGTTATATGGTGTAGGGGCATGGCAGCTATTTTTCTTTCTAATGATTTCGCCATTTCCCAAGCCTCTACCTACCTGTTTTTCAGTGACCACCCAAAACTGCATCCAGATAGGTTGCATCCTGCCAGTGGCACACGGACATCCACAAAGTTGAAATCAGACTAAGTACCACAAGATGTACTGTTACAGTGAGAACCACAACCCTTCCTCCTGGAGTCTGGAGCATGCTATGTCCACAGCGCCCACAAGTCCATGGGCCTGGTGAAGAGGTCAGACCTCGAGCTACAATAAACATGAGTCTCTCTACAAGGCAATGCATTGATCTACTGCCTGCACCACCAGGCTAATCAGCTGAATTTAGAGTGTGCTGGCTTTCAACTAGTGAACATTGTCCTTGCTGATTACAAGATATTTGTTTTAACTTGCTCATGGTCAAGTGCTGTAAGTTGCACTTAGTCACTTATCTGCTTTGAGACCCTTAGACTAGAACAGCAGTTCAGTATGTGAAGGTCAGCCAACTACAACAAAGCTTCTCACTGATAAAGTTATATATAAATAGGTCTCTCAGTTCTTTAACAGGTCTGGTTCCCAATTCATAATAGGAAGACAATTTCTTTCAACATGCAGTATACTGAGAAATAGTTTCACGCTGCTGCTGCATTCATCTTCAAAACTTAAACCTTTTGATAACACATTCTTTTTGGTAAGATAGACTAATAAAGCTGTCAGAGCTACTGTATGCATCTGTGTATAAAATATCTCAGAATTGTTAGAAGTTCTGAAAATGCAGTTTCACCTCAGTGAATGAAGTACATTAAGCTATCCAGGACTTAACCCCAGACCATGCAACCAGAACCGGATGGGTTCTCTTCCAGTTTTAACAAGAGCTTTAAAGGACAAAATTAGTCAACTACTACTGGAGTTATTTGAACATTTACATGAAGAAGGTATCATGGAGGGATACCTAATGGGTGCACTGGTGACACTCATACCCAAGCCTGAGAAAGATCATACTGTAATAGATAACTACAGGCCAATTACCTTTTGAACCTTGTTGTTAAAATTTTAGCTAAGGTACTACCAAACTGGATTAATAAATTTTGAGTACAATAATAGCTTGCAAGCAAATGGGGTTCATGCCAGGAAGAGTCTCTTCTGATCATCTTTGCAAGCTGGCCCAGTTAATCTCAGCCTGAGGAACCAGACCCTCCTCCAGCCCTGGTGTCCCTAGGCACAGAGAAGGCCTTTGATGGGGTCTCATGGGATCACTTGTTTATAGCTTTTGAGCAATATGATATTCCAGAGGAATACATCCAATGGGTGAAATTAGTTTACATGCCCCACTGCACAGAGCTCTGCAATGGGGTATATTCTGAACCTTTTAGCTTACATAGGACACGAGTCACGGCTGCCCTCTGTCCTTCCTGCTGTTTAATCTCTTCCTAGAACCACTTATACTTAATATTAAACAACCCTCAAGACTACAGGAATCAGCATTGAGATACCCAGTACAAAATTTTACTTTATGCAGTCTGCTCCATGTCACCTGTCCTGGGATATCCCTGCCTTGTGCCCTTCAGGCAATCTCTGCGTTTGGAGAGGTATCAAACTATAAACTCAATACAGCCAAGACAGAGGTAATTCCTAAATGATGGGGTACAAAACAAAAGCACAGCCTTGGACCTTAAATGGCAGGCAGACACATTTAAATACTTGGGTATTGTTAGTTATCAAGCCAATAATTACACTGGAATTGAGGAATTGCATAACACATATACTACACTAGCACCAGCAGTCCAGCTTTCAAAGTGTAGCCCCTCCCCCAGCATCTAGGGGTATGAGATGGAATGCAGTTCATGGGGATGGGGAGCCCACAGCAGAAACCTTACTGAAATGGCTTTCGCTTAGTATAGTTCTTTGTGCCCACCGGATGATGGCATCTTCTGGTGCTGGGCTAAAAGGAAACCGTTAACTTGCACTGGCTTTCCAATGAAATAGCTCAGTCCAACGCAAGGTTTACCAAACTGAGGAATCCCATTTAATTTTAGAACCACAAACACCACTCCAGAATAATCAGTGGGGTTCAGCAGCGTATGTCCAGACCAATACAGTCTTACAATTTGGGTAGCTTTGCCTGGACTAATATGGTCTCACATTTCTATGCAGATTCCTTCTGGACCAATACGGTCTCACAGTCTTTAGGCTGTGCAGTTTACAGTCTACACATATCTCTCACTCTGCTGCGTCACCTTTCACGCTCACCACTCTCCCACAAGTCTTCCCAGAAATGGCAGGCCTCACAATTCAGGGCTGCATGCTCCCTCCTCAACCTCCTGGGCAAAACTCTTCTTGCTCCAATGGTGGCTGTCCCTGAAAACAGTGGGTGACATGTCCCTTGAGATGCCTGATGCTACACGATGTCCCTTCTCCATCAGACTATGGGGCTTCCACTAGAGCCTTACAGGTCTCCCTCCTCTGGCACAGCTCCTCTGCTAGCTCTGCCACACTTCTGATGTCCGCCCCACCACTGGCACTAGCTGGGGCCCATCTCTCTCTCTCCTGTCAATCCTCCTGGAGCTCTCTTTCTCCTCCTACATGACAGCTACTGGCCATGGGCCAGGGCAGGCAGTCACCCTGCCTGGCCCTCTCCTCTTCTCTCTCCTCTGCTTCTCCTGTGCACCAGGACCAACTCCACCAGTCCTGCCGAAACCCATGGTTAATACTTCTCAGACACCGCGGTGACCTCTTGATCCACAGCAGGCTCTGCCTGTGGCAGAGGGTTAACCCATTATACATTGGTTTGTTTTAGCCCAGAATACTGCCTACTATATGGGGGGGTGGGGTTACAAAAGTAAAAGTAATGATCAGTTACCTTCCCTGGGAGATGAACCAGACAGGCATGAAGGCTTCAGCACTTCATTTCAAGGTTCATAGCTTCTTACCCTCTACCTTTCACAATCCATCTTATATACACTGTACACTAGTTGTTATCTTACAAAACAGCATATTTTCATACAAGGTAATTAGTTATTGGAGTCAGATTCATATGATTCATAGGACTGTACAAGCAGTGTAGGCAATTTGTCCATTTATTGCTCGCCTGCTTCTCAAAGGAATATGCATTAAGTTTGTTTGTTCTCACAATATCTGTCCAATTTGTTCTTAAAATCCTCAGTAGCTTGCTTTATTTATTTATTTATTTCAACTTTGATGACCGGGTAGACCCTCTGAGCCCGAAGGTCCTTTTCAGTGGTGACCTGGAATTAGTTACATAGAAAAACAACATTTAGCAGAATACAATGTATTATAGTTAAGAAGAAACATTTGCATGCAAAGATATTTCACATCTGGGAAACATAGCACTAGTCTGACAATACTTAATATAATCACTGTATACAGTCACAAAAGGACTAGTCTTCAGTCCTGGGCAGAGAATAGTATACAACAATGATGGACAGAACACCTTAACTCAGATTGGGGACAGTTGAAGAGCATTTGACAGAACAGATAGGCTTGGGAGGCCTAGTTATCAATTCAAGAGCAGAAGCACTTGCTCTTGTACAAAGGTGCTCAAGAGCCCTTTACAGAAGACCTACAGAGAGCTTGCTTCTTGTAGGTGGGCAGGAGCTTGTTCCAGTGAGCAGGGCAGCTTAGGTGAAGGATTTACAGCCAGCAGCTATCGTAACTCTTGGTTCCTCAAGAAGATTTCTACCAGTGGGTGGAGCTGTCTACCTGAGCTCTTGGGAGTCAGGAGGCCAACAAGGCTTACCAGTGGATTGTCATTAATGTGTTTGTAGACATGGCACAGTATAGGTACTGTGGCCAGCAGTTAAGGGGTAGCCAGTTGAGGCAGAACAGTACTTCATGGTGATGTCTCCTTCGGTATGACATTGTGGCAAAATGAGCTGTTTTGTTATATAACGCCTGCATCCTGTGTAGCTCATGCTTCACAATTGAATGCAGCATAGGTTAAAGTTGTAGAAGGATGCTTTGGGCTATGGTAACCCTGGTTTCAGGTACCATTTGACCATTCAGGTGATATAGGGAGACCTAGTTTTAGGTGGATTCCTACTACAGTACTTCTACAGGCAGGCTGTTCCACAAAGCAAATACTCTTTGATTAAACCACATAGCCCTTTTTGTGTTGCTTGTTTCCCTTTCATTTGAAGTACAGTATATGTGATCTTGTATCTCTCAATACATCTCTCATTTCTAGGCCTAAACAAATATAAATCAGCATTATGAAAGCTCTGTAGACCAAACAACGATCTCCCCTCAATCTTCAGCACTCCAGTTTATAAAGTCTAAGTGATTTCTACCTTTCGCCATACTCTGAAGTTTTAATATCCTCAATCATCTTGGTTGTCCTTCTCTAAACCCTTTCCAAGATGCTGATCTCTGATTTACAGTATGGTTACCAATACTGGGCATAGTACTCAAGATGTGGTCATACCAGCAATGTATACAATGGAAGAATTGCCCTTTTATCTCTGCTGGTGATATGTTTCCTAATAGAGGACAATTAAGCAATAAGGCATGACAGGGTGTGTGTTATTGTATAATAACATCATGCCTCAGTGGTTTAAGCACAAGGCCACTGACCCAGTGTGATTAGATCAACTGAGAAGTGACATTATGCAAGCAATACTACCTGACAGGGCCGGGCAGTGATGGCAATACCGCCCTCTCAGAGGCATAATGAGGCCCAATGCCACTGGCAGAGGGCTTATAGCCCTGGAAGGTCTGGTATTGCTCATACCACGACCTTGTGGATTTATTGTGGTTAGAAAATGGCTTATATGATTATTATTTTTATAATAATGATTTTAAGATTTTATTAAAAAAAGAGACCGAAATATTAATAAAATGAACAGAAACAGCAGCTTCTGTAGAATAGTCCTTTAGTGCCACTGGAGGGTGCTACTGTTATGAGAATCCCTTTTTGCATTAGATTGCAGTGTGCCTCTCGTATCACTAGCGCTAGACATTGGTATTGTTACTTTTCAATACCCCCCATGACTTTTCCTCATTGTGCTAGCATTAAGGCATTGTTTTGTATAGGAAAAATGGTTTTATTTCCAGACTGTGAGCAAGTAGCAAGCAGCAGTGGTAACATGAGAATAGTGCGGTGTCCTGTTAGGCGAGTGTACAGTTAACATAGAAGTTGGCTGATGAACTCTGCTAGTGAAACAAACTCTGGCCAGAGCCAATTGAGCTGCAGCGAGGAATTTGGGATAAAAATATTGAAAATTACCAAAGTTCTGAGCCTGTACTAGCAAAATGTAATGTAGGCTCATAAATGTGTTGTTTTGTAATATTTGTACCCCAAATTATCAACATAGCTTTGTTATGACCCTGCCTCATGAAGAAGGGCAGAGCAAATGTTCAACTGGTGCCTGAAAGGTTACTTCATGCACAAACTGCGAAATCAACTTTCCGGATGTAAAACACATTTTTGGCAGGAGTTGAAAATGACAGCTGTCACATTCATGAGGTGCTGTAAAGAAATGGCTATGTTGAAAATTTGGGGTAAAATATTGAATATTACCAAAGTTATGAGCATGCATTTGCAAAATTCAATGTAATCTCCAAACTTTGTTGATTTTTAATATTTTTACACCAAATTAAAACATAGCTCTCTTATGACCCCACCACATGAACAATGCAGAGGAAGTTTTCAACTGATGCCTGAAAGGTGTTTTTGTGCAGGGACTGCAAAATCACCTTCCAGGGTGCAAAAAAAAACATTTTGGCCAGGAATGACATCTATCACATTTATAAGGGGCTATAAGATATGGCTATGTTGTAAATTTGGGGTAAAATATTGAAAATTACCAAAGTTACAAGCCTGCATTATAAAATTCAGTGTTGGTTCATAACTTTGTTGTTTTTAATTTTTTGTACACCAAATTTTCAACACAGCCATCTTAAGACCCCAGCTCATGAACAATGGTGGAGAAAATGTTCGACTCCTGCACAAAAGGTAATTTTGCATAGTGACCACAAAATCACTTTTCAGGACAGATTTTCTAATGTCACTTGCTTTGTTTATGCAGTGGTGTCCCAAAACAGGTGTGTTGAAAATCTGGGCACAAAATATTGAAAAATAGCCAAGTTATGCTATTAAGTTCAAAACCCATTGAAATACATTGAACAGCATACCTGAAAGTCAGCCCAGTGGTGCTGAAGGTTGAGGCACTGACGCCATACCTCAAGCCATGCCAGCGACCCATGTTCAGGAACAAGCATGGGCCATCGGGGGTCAGCAGGAGAGAGAGGGATCAAGCATTCGGAGGATTGTTCTCTCTCCTGGGGAGGAGGGGGGTACTCCCACAAATGACTACCCCCAGGTGGAGGCCAGATGGTAGTGTGGTCAGAGGGGCCAGACATAAGGAGGGTGCTGTGGGACTTCTGCATACATGCACAGCCTCTACATGCATGTCTTGTGTGCGCCCAGCAATGGGGAAGGGAGAAAGAAGAAAACACCTCTGGCTGCTAGATGATGAGTTACCTCCTGCAGGCTCCACACCTGGCAACTGGGCAGGGTAAGTCCCAGTGATACCAGGGTGACAGGGCTGGGGGGTCGGTCAGAAGGGGCAGCCTGGGAGAGAAGGTGGCTAAAGTACCTATAAAAAAACAGCATACCTGATTGCCTCAGTTCACAGTCCAGTTTTGAAGAGTGAAGACCTGTCTGAGATCCAGAGGATTACTGCACTGAACCTCCATTCAATAAGTAAGGATTTGGGGGTTGTGGAGTGGTGGGTGTGGGAGTGGAGGGTCAGGTGAGGGAGTCTTGGCTGCAAAAGACATCGATGGAAGGTTTACTTTTACAGGTACAAAAAGAGGATTTCTGCACTGGGGATTGGAATCTCCCCAGTTTCACTATGACATTTCTTGGGGAGTGGGGTGGTGGGTGCTGAAAGGAGAGTTGGGTGGGGTGGGTATTAAAAAGGAACAAACAACTGTGCATGCATGGTAGTGGGGGTCACCCAAAGGAATGGGATTGGTGATTGTGACATGGGAGGATTGGGCACCAACATTGTCACTGTTATGTTTCTGGGGTGCTCAGAGAGAGGAGGGGCGGGTGGAATGAAATCCTTATCCTGACACTGGAGGATTAGGGCACCCAGTGTCACTCTTATGTTTCTTGGGAGGGGTGCTGAGATGGAGGGTCTGGTGGGTATAATTATAATTTAAAGAAAAGAAATTGGCAGTCACAGCATGCTTTGCCATGTCCAAGATGGCCACTGCACACCACTGCTCATTGCGACTACTATCACATGCATAGTACACTATGATGGCAATTTTGAACATAGTGGGTGTGCCATAACCACTGATTTTTTTTTCTTTTAAATTATAGATATCCCCCACCCAATCCTCCCTCTCAGCACCCACCCCTAGAAACATAACAGTGACAGTGGAGGTGCCCAATCCCCAGTGTTGTGATCAGGATGCCACCATAGTCTACAGCAAAAATAGTGCAGTGCCACTTGAGACAAGAGCAGAGTGCTCCAGGGATGTTACAGACCCAGAGGCGACTGTGCTCTTGGACCAACATGTTGTTCAGTCGAAGGAATGTGCTGAGCCCTATTTTTGTAGCAGAGGTCTGCAGAGCTACACCACTGCAGCCCTAAAAAGAAGTATTTTGATTTAGTTTAGAAATGTGAAAGTTATTGATGTGGGGTGATTGTCTGTGGCCGGGTGGCAGGGCTGAACATTTTAGTGCTTTTCTTTTTAAGACATTACTTTTATTTTTTATTTTATTTTATTTGAAAAGGTTTCACCAGGAAAGACAACATGAGCTGAAAGCAGCTCATTTCCAGAAGCGTCCTGGGGGGGCGGCGCACTGGCACAGTGGTTGGATTTCCTCTTGTGACACTGGTGACCCAGGTTCAGGAACAGAACTGGGGAGCGGATGGCCAGCCAGGGGAGAAGGATAAAGCACCAGCTGGGCGGCTCTCCTTCTCCAGGGGAGGGTTGGGTGTGTGTCCAGCACTTAGAGACTCCTGGCAGAGGCCAGGGGTATCACAAGCTGCCAGCACCCTAGTTTCAGAGGGGCAGGGCAGATTCAGGCATCATTGCAAATCCCTGGCCCAGGGGTTTACCTGAAAAAATACACTTATAGCCACCACAGTGAAGCCTGCCTTGGCTCTGATTAGCTTCAGGCCAGCTCCCGATCCAGTCCCAAGATTGCAGCATTAGCTCTGGTACCACAACCCACCCGGAAAGCCAGGGGTGTTGGGGAGCCGCAGCTGATAGCTGATATTGAAGTGGGAGCTCAAGGTTCCGTGACTGGGCAGATGTACCAGCAACCATGGGCAGGAAAAAGAGTAAATTAAAAAGAAAAAAATAGAAGAAGCATCCTGGGGGAGGGTACATAATGTGAGGACAAATAAATGCATGGTAAAATATAAAATACATACTGAGCAAATCAGTTACAAAAGGAGAATAAGTAATACAATGCATTTCAATCCTAGACAGCAAGAAGTTGGGTATGGAAAGTGAAAGTTTGGGCAGTGGGTGAGACATATTGAGGTTAACAGTACAATAAGTAGAAATAACATATAAGTAGCAAACCAGAGGTAACCCATAAGGTAAAAGTCTAAGAGCACAAAAGTAGCAGGAGGTAAAGGAAGTATCAAGTGCAATTAGCTCTAAAATGTTACTAAGTGTCACAGGTGGTGGGGGAGTAGGGGAGAGTGGGGGGTAAGGGTAGGCTGGAGAGAGGTGGGGCAAGTCAGGGACTAAACATGTTCAGGAAGCTGGGAACCCTGTATGGGAAGGGTCAAGCAGAGGCTGAGGATCCACATGGGCACAGGGCCCAGAGAGGAGAGGCAAGAGGCCAGCCAAATAATCTCCAGGATGCTGAGAACCTGCAAAAGGACAGGACCTAGGAGAGAAGGAAGAGGATGAAGGGGAGAGAAATGGGGTGGAAGGTAGGCAACAGCTGCAGGTTGCCTAGAGATAGAATAGGCATATGGGGGTGCAGATGGAAGCAAGGGTGGGAGAGAGAGGGTAGAGGAAGAGAGGGTTGGGGAAGAGAGGCAAGGGAAGATTAGGTGCAGTTGCAGACATGAGCAGAGTGCTTATGGAGGAATGAGAGTGAGGGCAGGATTGCACAGAGCAAATTTCTATTGGAATGGAGTTCTAGGAGTATGCTGGGGTAGGATGGCTAGGGTCCTGTGGGAGGAGGTGCATAGTGTATAGCAGGAAGGGAGGGGTTGACAAGGGGAGGTCAAGTAAGGCAGCAGACAGCCGGAGTCAGTACCTCCCATGAATTTAGTGATGTGTGATATGCACCTGGCATGGAGGGAGGGACAGGAGAGCGAGTAGAGATCACAGTGATGAGTACAAGGGGGCACCTGAGAATGAAGTGGCAGAAGGAATTGAAGACAGTGTCCAGTCTGGATGGGGAGGTTTTAGGGGTGGAGCTGTAGACAATCTCTCCAAAGTCAAGGGCTGGGAGAATCATCTTTGGACAGTTTCTCCCAACCTACTGTGGGAGGCAGTAAGGCGTCAGTACAGAGCACCGAGTCTAGGGACAAGTTTTTGTGGATGGTGTTGATGTGTACCCCAAAGTCTAGATTCTTGTCTAACCATAGTCCAGGTACTTAAATGAGGCTACATCATCGAGTGTTGAGCCAGAGCGGTGTGGAAAGAGGGAATGTATCAAATCTGACCAGTTTTTGTCTGGAGCTGAATGTCATGGAAACTGTTTTGTAATGTTCATGGATAATTGGTTTGCACAAAACCAGTGCTGGGCATTGTTAAAGTCCAGCTGAGGGCTGATGGTCACCTCTAAGGGGAATTCTCAGAGGAGAATAGCACAGTATCATCTGCATACATGTGGCTACATGAAGATACGTGAGGCATTAGGAGGTCATTTAGGAATATGGAAAACAATATGGGACCAAGTACTGAGCCTTTGGGGACACCAGTGTTGATAGGAGGGGGGGGAGAGGAAGTTGCTTACTCTGACAGAGACCGGCCTACTAGGTAGACCTGAACCAGTTGGAGGCTGACTCAGAGAGGCCAGCTCCAGATAGTTTGCTGAGGAGGAGGGAGTGAGAGACAGTGTTGAAGTCTTTGGCCAAGTCAACAAAGATGGCAGAGGTGATGCATCCCTGATCCATGCCTGTGAGAATGGAGTCAATGAGCCTAAGGAGGAGGTGGTGGTGGAGTGGTCCATGTGAAACACAGACTGGAAAGGGGTGAAAAGGAGGACAAGTGAAGGAAGGAGGAGAGTTGTTCCAGGGCCAGATGCTCCTGGAGTTTGGCAAGTGGGGAGAACAGAGATGGGGCGGAAGTTGCAAGGTTAGAGGTGTCACTACGCTCGGTAGGGGATCATGGTAGCAGACTTCCAGGCATCAAGGACTGTAGCATGGGGAAGGAAAGGTCTGAAGATTAGTCAGAGGAGAGGCAATAGAGTATGCAGAGAGGTGAAAAGGTTTGGGTCGAGGCCATCAGGGTTTTTCCTCTTGAAAGGGTTCAGAGCAAGTAAGACATGGAGTGTGTCATCAGGGAGAACCAGTTTGAAGCAGAAGCATGGTGTTGACATAAGGGGTGGGGGCATAGGGGAGCTGACAAGTCCCCAGTAGCAATGCTGGAAGAGATGCTAGAAGGGAGGAGGTGCAAGTGGTAAAATATTTGTTGACTTCATTGGCCACAGAGGGAGGGTCATCAGCTGTGCAGGTGTCAAATCTTTAGGGCTGGGCACAGGGAGTGGGCTGGGGAGACAGGGTATGAATAACCTTCTAGAATTTGGATGGGTTGTTAATGTTTTCCTGGAAGGAGGAACAGAAGTACTCAGCCTTGGAGAGGGATGGCCTTGGTGCATGCGTTGTGGAGTAGCGATAGTGCTGAAGAGGTCAAGGGGGTGCCAGAGGTTTTATATGCAGCCCATGCCAGGTCTCTTGCATGTTGGTATGCAATGAGTTCAGCCGCAACCTGGGGAAGTGACTCCGCTGACCCTCACCTTCCTAAGCGGTACATGACGGTCCCAGACACTCAGGAATTGTGCACTAAAAAGTCCAGGGCAGAGTTAATGGAGGTGCAGTGGTAATTGGAGACTAATCAATATTGGACATGTCATTATGGAGCACAGAGAGATCTAGGGATCAGTAGGATCAGAAGTTGAGGATTATTGAGGGGACTTTGTACAGTGCATTTTATGCATGCAGTAGACCATATGATGATCGCTGAGAGCGTCAGGGAGAATACCAGAGGTTATGACATGGTGGGTGATGGGAGATCAGCACCAATTAGGGTATGCTTCCCACATTTGTGGTTAAGACATGTTGGGTGGGAAATAAGTTGGGTTAGGTTTAGTGAGGAGACATGGTTGCAGATTGTTGACTGTGATCTGGACAGCCAGTTTATGTTGAAGTCCCCTAAGTGGAATAACTCACCAAGAGGTGGGGTGGTTTGGACAACAATAGATTCCACCCACAAAGATGGGAAGGGAGCAGGGAGGGATAGATTTACTAGTAGCATTTTGTAGGCAGAGAGAGATGACCTGAGAGACAAACTGAGTATTTGATGGATGTGGATATATACATGGCTACCTCACCTCCCCTGGACTTGTGGTGCTAGCGGATGAGGAGTAGCCAGAGATGGAGATGACTGAGTCAGTGATTTTGGGGTGAGCCATGACTCAGTCACAGTAAGAACAAGACGGTTTAAGTTGAGTCATGAGTGGCTGCAGTAGGTTAATTTTGGTGAATAAGCGTCTAATATTCAGATAAAGAAGTCTTAGTCCTTTTGGCAATTCAGGAATAGCGGTTTGGTGAGACAGTCATACTAAGGTAAAGAAAAAGAGCTAGTTGGCCAAGGCCCATAATGCTCTTATACTAAGTCAAAGGATAATATGATAAATTATACCCACAGTTAATTAACTTGTCCAGACGATGTTTAAAGGTGTTTTAGTGTCACTCATGACCACATTAGATGGAAGTTTATTCCATGGTCCTATTATTCACAGAGTAAAGAAAATTTCAGATTATTGTGCTTAAAAGATTTGCCAACCAACTGAAATGGGTGACCTCTAATGTTGTGTGTAGAGGACCTGAATTCAAGACCTAACTCAGTCATGACATAATAGTCATGTACAACATCACATAGGAATAGAAGGTCACCTCTCAAGCATCTAGTAGAAAGTGACATAAGCTTCAGAGTTTCTAACCTGTGGTCATATGATACAGATTCAAGACCGGATATTTTTTAGTAAATTTTCTTTGAACTTTTCAAGGGACCCACCATCAGATTTTTTAAATGGGCACCATATCTACGAGACATACTCGAGATGAGGTCTGACATATGATATAAACAAGGACATTAGCACCTCATGATCTCTAGATCTGATGTTACAAAGGATTGACCAGACAACCTTGTCTGATGTACAAATAACAGAATGCAAATGTTAAGAGTATATGAGATCATTGGAGATGGTAATTCCCAGGTCTCTCTCATCCGTGGTCGCACTAAGCTGGAAACCATTCAAAGAGTATGAAAAGCTAGGATTAGTTGATACCAAATGCATCACTTTGCACTTGGTGGTGTTTAGTTTCATACCCCATGTATTTATCCAGTTGGAGATAGTATCAAGATCATGTTGGATAAGAGCTATTTGGTCAGAATTAGAACATGGTCCCCAATTTTCACATCATCTGCATATTTTGTTGTAATAGAAATGCAATTTTGAGTTAAGTCAGCAATGAAAGCTTGAAACAGACAAGGACCAAGAACAGATCCTTGCGGTACTCGACTAAGACCCTACCAGCATTAGAAAGATTACCATTGATGATCACCCTTTGTGTTCTATCACAAAGCCAATTTTCAATCCAGACTGTTATATAATTATTTATATTGAGTCTCTTGAGTATGTGAATTAAAGCCCAATGCAGCATAGTATCAAAAGCAAAGCGGACGATTTGTTCCCGGACAATATGTCGTGGACATAAGATTGTGGTAATAATGGCGAATGGTCAAAATAATGTTGCTCGTTAAAGCTGAAACACTCTGCCAAATACAGATCCATTTCAGTACCTGCATGTGTCCTCATTTCCCAGATCTAACTCCCATATGCATGACCAAATAGCAGAACCTCACCCCATGCTGGTCAACATAAAAGGCAGCTGTTCTATTTGGAACCCCTTCTGGGAGTCAGTGGTGACTAAATTTAGAGAAAAGGTGGGGGTTCGAAAACAGCCTTGGTTTAAACATATCTCTGAGAGTGGGTATTGGTTTTACATCAATGGAAAGAACGACATTGTGAATCATAATGATTATGTGTTTGTCAGCTTCAGAACAAAGCAAGTACAGGGACTTGATACATCAGACAATACGTCACCGATTTAAACCAGCGGCAACATTTGCGGATGTTTACTCCTGGGATCAAATGATCAGGCGACATTTAAACCACAACCAAATGCCTGCAGTCTTAAATCTGGCGACTAATCGTCCTAGTGCCTATCAAAAGCCTTGCTGAAATCTATAACAATGACATCACATGGTATCGTACTGTCCAAAAGGTACTAAAATGTTCATAGAAACAAAGCAAGTTAGTTGAACAACTTCTACCCCTTCTGAAGCCATGTTGCTCCAAATCATTTGCATCAATAACAGGTGCAATGATATCCTAAGGAGACTCTCCATGACTTTACAGATAGAAGAAGTTAAGCTTATGGGCCTGTAATTTTCCCAGTTATGTTTAGAGCCTTTTTATGGAATCGTACAACTGTTGCTTCTTTCCATTCAGTAGGAATATAATTATTCAGTAAAAGAGTTCAAACAAAAGCTTGAGTGGCAAGGTAATATGGTCAGCCAGTAAATTTAATAAATGGCCTGCCATATTGTCTGGACCTGAACAAAATTTTCCTTTCAGTGTACACAGTTTTTTGAATGAGTTCCTCAGTGAAGATGATTGGTGGATCAGAATGATTAGGAATAGGCTGTTGTGTATGAGTGTATGATGATGTAAAGATCTTACAAAATTCAGTATTAAATACTTCAGCCATAGTTTTAGGGTCATGAATAAGATTATAAGATAAGAGGCCCCACCTTACATAATGTTTTCTTAACAAGTTAATATAAGAATACAATTGTTTTGTGTTGGATTTATTTGCCGTCTTAGCCAGTTTCAATTCCCATCTGGATTTAGCTTTTCTAATACTGGATTTGCATTTCTTATTGGATTAAATATAGGACTCTCAATTAGATGTAGTCTTATTTTTAAGAAAGCTCCAGTATTTTTATTTTATATCTGATCAGTCTTTTTATACTTGCTTTATTATAGATAATATGGCGATATCTCACAGTTTCCAAGTACATCCCATTATACAGTACATACATTTTATACAGTTATTACATATTTAGGTAGGATGACAAGCTAGGACTCCATAAAGTATAAATGCCCCATCATTCCTCTCTCAGTACTAAAATATTGAATGACATGAACATATCTTTCTTTTCACTAATAACCATTAACAATAATTAATTACCAGGTTATTACTTGACATACAGTAACTCCCAATCATTCTATCAGTCTCACAAAAATGCCAGATTTTATAGGAACCCCCCATTAGATCAAGTTTTTCCTCTGTCCTAACCATTGTTCCTCTCTTGTTCCCTCTATGCTTGTTCCATTACCTCTTCACATTCTTTTAGAATCATGATTTTCAATCTCATATCTCTATTAGATCTGCCATTCTTCCTTTACCTCATATAAAAGCCATCTTGTCCATCTATTCTGGAATTCCTGGTTTAGCTGCCTGAGAGAAAAGGTGATTTTCTCCATATCAATTATATTTACTATTAATTTGGCCCATTCCTCAATTCGGACTGCCTCTCTCTCACCACCTCTTGGTAATAGATTTCAAAGCTGCAATTACAAGTATTAACCACAGAAACTTTGCCTCTCCCTTTTATTTCTTGTGGAACAATACCCAAAACCATATGTTCAGGTCCCAGAGGTGTCTGGACTTCAAAATTCTGGAAATGTGTCACCTGACTCCCTCCCAGAAGGAGACGATCTACGGGCAAGCCCAGAAGACATGTGCCTGGGATGCACTTCCTCTCCACATTGCCTCCAACAATCTGTGCCCACCCCAGGATGGAATGACCCAGTTGTGCAGGAACCAGGAAGAAGCAGGTCCTTACCCTCCAACGAACTCCTTCCACATTGGGGAGGACGTGGTGCCCCAAGTGCTCCTCCATACCTGGGACCACTGTCGTTCTGTAATAGAAATGTTCATGTCTCTCTCCATCTTTCCTTGATATATTGTGAAGAGGTACTGAGGTCATTTAAATAATTTCTATATAACATAGTGATCATATGTTTAGCATTTGTTGCATTCCAAATCTGTTGGAATGGTACATCCCTCCCTCCTGGTCTCTCACCCCATTTCCTTACTCAACTGATCATTTATATGGTTCCTTAACTGATAGTATCTTATTCTATCTTGTGGGGCTATACCAAATTTCAATTGTACCATCTCGAAGGACATCAGGGAGGATCCATGGAAAAGTTGATATGGTGCCTGAAATCCTTTTCTTGCATGTCTTAGGAACCAGTTATCTAGTTTTGCTGGTACAAACTTGGGATCAAAGGCCCACCATGTATATTTCCATATTTGTTGTTTGGTATTACCTCTACCAATGCCCCTTCTCCAACCCTCTAAAACTGCTGCCATCCCTGAGTAAATCGTAGTTCCTGCAACCTTCCCTCTGCAAACAAGGCCGCCTGCAAGGGGCCTCTCTAACCTCCGCTAGGTCCAGCTTTTTCAATGGAGGTATATGCCTGATTGCCCCACAATAATGCAATCCTCATTTGTGACGCTGTCAATACCCCTACAAGTGGGAAAAGCCAGGCCCCTTTGTTTTGGGGAAGAAATAATATATTTTTAACCCTCATTAGCATTGTTCCCCATAAAAACTTATAAACATTTTTGCCAGGATTCAAGATCCCTCTGAGAGACAACACAAGGGACACATTGAAATAAATAGAGCAGCCTGGGTAGGGCATTCATTTTAATGCTTGATTTTGGCGTGCAGAGTTAAGAGGAGCAATGTCCATCTTTAAAGTCTACCTTTAATTGTTGCACTAGTGGGGATAATTCAATTCTAACAGGCTGGCCGTATTTTTTACTTATCTTGATTCCCAGGTACTTGATAGCACATGTCCCATTTCATTGGGTATCTCTGCTAATGTCAGCAGATGGGGTATAAAAGAAACTAAGGACCTCAGTCTTACTCTTGTTCAATGTAAAACCTGAGAGTGAGGCATATTCCTCTATCTGTCCAAACATCTCTGGTAGTGAACTATCTGGGTCTGATAAATATAGTAGGACATCATCGGCATATAAAGTTAATTTCTGTTCCTCACCTCCCCCATTAAGATCCCCTGACACCTCCATTCTGTCTTATACTCTGAGCTAGAGGTTCTATATAAAAGCGAATAATAGTGGCGAGAGAGGGCATCCCTATCTTGTTCCTCTTCCCAGATGGACAGCTTCTGAGACATGACCATTATGCAGTATATAAGCTGAAGGGGACTTATATATCTTAAACAGTGCCCTCACATATTGCTGAGGGAAATCAAACTGGGAAAGGACCTGGCCTAGAAAGGCCCAAGATACTTTATCAAATGCTTTTTCATCTAAACTCATAAGAATGGAGGGGTCTTTGTATAGTTAATCTGATCTATAACATGAGATGTTCTTCTCAGGTTATCCTCGCCTGATGTTCTGGGACAAAACCCACCTGGTCCATTCCAATTAGACCAGGTAGGTATTGTTGTATTCTTTTAGCTAAGATGGAAGTAAAATTTTATAGTCAGTATTTAGTAATGAAATTGGTCAATCGAGGAACATTTAGTAGGGTCCTTTCTTGGTTTGGGAGCACAGAGATCACAGCCCTGTCCCAGGAGGGGTATTTGCTCATCTTCACTAAGCATAGCTCTGTATAAGCTCAAGAGGCTTGGAGTACCATCCCTCTAAATGTCTTATAAAACTCCGATGGTAACCCATCTGAGCCAGCATTTACCAGCTTTAAGTCTTGAAATTTCTGCATTTACCTCTGATTCCATAATAGGGCAGCAATGACCTCCCTGCTCCTCCGATAACCCCAGTAAAGTTAGTCCCTCCAAAAAGCTTCTACTCTTTGTGCACACGGTGTCTTATCTGGTGTATATAGTATACCATAGAATAATTTGAAAGCATTTGTTATCTCCTTACCCCATGGACCATTTATTTTCTCTGTGGGTGCCATATTGACATTATTGTGGCCTTAGCCCTCTGCACATGAAGCCTACTAGCCAATAATTTTAGTGATTTCGGTCCCCCTCATAATATTGTTGTCTTAAAAATGTAGCTTTTGTTTGACCTGGTAGTCTAAAATATCATTTAGTTCTTTTTAAGTGTCTTCAGCTGTTTAGTCCTTGTTTTGTCTATTTTACCTTTCTGGAGATCTTCCAGGTTCTTAATTTGTGTGGATAATATTAGCTTTTTAGCCTCCCTTTCCTTTTTCTTTTTGGATGCTATCGAAATGAATTTCACTCTTAAAACTGCTTTTGCGGCATCCCACCTTATTGTGGGACAAAACCTTTACAGGTACATAAGTGAAAAAGAAAGGCAAAGGGAGGGATAGTAAGACTGAAGGGGAGGATGGGGGCGCGTGGAGGATGACAACAGTAAAGCTGACATATTGAACAGGCATTTCTGCTCAGTCTTTACTGAGGAAGAGGAGGGTAATGTGTCTGAAGGGAGTACAAGGGGTGATATGGTGCAGAAATGGACACAAGTCCCTTTACATGAGAAAGGGTCCTGAAGGAACTGGAAGTAATAAGAGTTGATAAAGCAATGAGGCCAAATGGGTGCACCCCAGGGTCCTTAAAGAACTAAGAGGTGGTGGCTGAACCTCTGGCTATCCTGTTTAGCCAATCACTGGAAACAGGGAGGTACCCAAAGACTGGAGGATAGCAGATGTAGTCCCTTTTATAAAAGTGGGAACAAAGAGGAAGCGGGGAACTACAGACCAGTCAGCCTCACCTCGGTAGAGGGAAGATCATGGAAGCACTACTGAAGGAGGGATTGGTGGAACATCTGGTTGTCAATGGACTACAGGACCCAAGGCAGCATGGTTTCACCAGGGGAGGTCATGTCAGACCAACCTCATTGAATTTTTGACTGGGTGACTGGGAGATGGATCAGGGAGGGCAGTGGACATGGCCTATCTGGACTTCAACAAGGTCTTTGACTGTGCCACATAGAGACTATTACACAAACTGGAGAATATGGGTGTGGGCAGGACAATAGTGTGGTGGGTAGGTAACTGGCTGGGTGGCAGGACACAGAGGGTGGTGGTAAATAGCTGTCACTCCACAGAGGAAGAGGGGCCAGTGGGGTACCACAGGGATCAGTGCTGGGATGGGTCCTATTCAACATCTTCATCAGTGACATTGCAGGACCTAGAAGGCAGAATTTCCTGTCCACTGATGACACAAGGCTCTGTAACAGAGTAGACACACCAGAGGGTGTAAACAGAATGAGAAGGACCTGCAGAAACTTGAAGAATGGTCAGGGGTTTGGCAGTTGAAATTCAATGCAAAGAAGTGCAAGATAATGCATATGGGGCACAAAAACCTTGGCACAATATATCAGTTGGGGGGTGAGGATATAGCATGCATCAAGCAAGAAAAGAGATCTTGGGGTTATCATCTCTGATGACCTCAAGGTAGGAAACAGTGTGACAAGGCAGCAGGTAAAGCAAATAGGATGCTGGGATGCATAGGCAGGGGCATCACCAGCAGGAAAAGGAGGTCATAATTCCACTATACAAGACACTAGTGAGGCCCCACCTGGAGTACAGTGTACAGTTCTGGAGACCTAACCTACATAAGGACATAGACAGGGTAGAGAAGGTTCAGAGGAGGGCAACAAAGATGGTGCATGGATTGCATCACAAGTCCTATGAGGACAGGTTGAAGAAATGAACATGTACTCCCTGGAGGAGAGGAGGAGAGAGGGGATATGATAGAGACATACAAGTATCTTACAGGAGGAACAGAGTGCAGGAATGCACTATTTTTAAGTGAAAAAGATGTTCCAGGACTAGAGGGCATGGGATGAAGTTGGAGGAGGACGATTCAGAGGAAATGTGAGGAAGAATTTCTTCACAGAACGGGTGGTGGACAAGTGGAACACCCTGCCAGAGGAAGTGGTGGGGGCTGAAACAATCACGGATTTAAGAATGCATGGGATAGACATAAAGGAATTCTGGAGGTCAGGGTAGGGGTAACAGACTTCTAGGAAAACATAAACTAAACTTACAAGCTCAAATGGGCAGACTGGGTGGGCCATAGGCCCTTATCTGCCGACACTGTCTATGTATCTATGTATCCATGAGGCGTGTCTTGGTGTAAATTCTCGGCCATATAATTATCAAACATTTCCTTAATGCTCTCCTTAACCTCTTGATCATTCAGCAACGATATATTGAGGCGCCAAAAAGTATTTCTCTTGACCTCCTATGTCAGTCCTCATAAAAGAGGGCATGGTCCGAAAGACCCATGTCTCCCACAACACTGTTTTACTCTATGCATATCTTCCCGGAACCAGAAAATAATCTAGCCTGGAATACATCTGGTGTGCAGCCGAGAAAAAGTGTAGTTCCTCCTTTACCATTAAAATACCTCACACATCTTGGAGACCCAGTTCCCTCACCAATTTCTGCACCTTCCTCGCTGTCCCATGTATTGCTCTTGGTATTTGTGATGTGGTATCTAGAGCAGGGTTCAGTGCCAAATTAAGATCCCCACATATTATGGTACCCTTGGCCCAACTCAGTAGGGTAGTCAAAAGGTCCTATATTCTTGATATCTAGAGCCCGTGGAAAATACACAGAGGCCAAGGTGACCATCACTCCCCCAATCTACCTTTCATCAGTGCATAGCAACCATCCTTATCTGCCAATATATCCATCTTTTCAAAGTGAGTTTTGTCTGGAACCAAAATCACCATCCCTTCTTCTGCCTTTTTATCTGAAGATGCCACCATGTCCCCAAACCCAAATTTCAGCAATTTGGCATGTTATTACTTTGACAAGTACGTTTCTTGTAAAAATAAAGTCAGCTGAGGTTTTCTTTATAAAACTCATAACTTTGCTGCATTTAACAAGGTTGGTGAGGCCATTCACATTAAAAGAACAGAACAGCGAGCCCACCTCAGCCATCACTCCTGAAAATAAGATAAAAGCAGGCTTTCTCAAAGCCATTACCTGAGTGCCTTATTAATCGGTTTCCCAAACTGGCTAAAGTCCTTTGCATAAACATTATTTGTACATTTAGGATGATAAGAATTGCCTGGTACAATAAAGTTAAACCTTTAACATTTCCAATAACACTATCAGCCAATTTGGCTTCTATCCAACATTTTAAACAAAAGATAGCTGACTTCCAAAGTAGGAGATTCATAATGACGAACCTCTAGTTACCCTCACACCTCCTTCCTGTAGATCTTAATTGAAAGTGGAGAGTAAGGTGAGGTACACTTGCCCTGTACCAGAAGCCCTCACCTGGAGCCGCCCTGTAGGGTGCTCAGCTCATGAAACTATCAAGAGGGAGTGGAAGCCCGCCTTGACCTTTGATGTGTTGTGTAAGCTGCAAAGAAAAATGATAAAGGAGAAACCCCACAAATTAGCAACAAGGGTGCTAGCAAAATAAGTGGGACCAGTAAAACAAAACGCAACACACAGCAGATATTACTTGATCTCTTATCCCATAGACAGACAACCGTTGACCTGTTTTAGGCTGCATATACTCTTTCACTTTGTGTAGGTATGTGCTAGGAAAGCAGGTCAGCACCTGACTGACACCACTGGGCACCCCCTGAGCAAGCCATACGCGACTTCCGCATGGTAGGCGCAGCACCAGAAGCCAGTATCCATATACCATCTAGAGAGACCCTTGGCGTTCCTTTGTTCGTGCTAGGAAAGTTTGCCCATGGGAGAATGAATGTCCTTTGTTTGGTCCGACCGTAGCAGCATCGTGCCTGGTTTCCAATTCAGTGGGTCCCAGTCATCCCGAGAGCTATCAGGCCCTCAGTGCAAACCAACCCATCCATTATGATCTTAGTTTTCATTTTTATGTTTAGGCCTCTGCACATTCTATTTAGCCCCTGATCCTCTGAACTAGAGTTATGGTCGTAGATTAGAGCTCACTCCCCATTGAGCACACCGCTTCCTGCTATAGTGTTTGCCTCCCACAGCTATTTGGCTCCTAGTAGCTTGCACCAGCATGCTTCAATCACCAGCCTCCCGGGCGAGAGCCTCCGAGTGCCCTCTGACACCAACCGCCCTCCCAGCCCCTTCCAAGTATACATCCGTTTGTTAGACCATTCTCAGATTTTTAAAATATATTAAACCCAAATTATATATTTGATCTAGAACAGTTTAAAAAAAAAAGTAAGTTCCTTTAGCTTCTTCAGCAACTTGGCATTTCAGTAATAGTAGTTCTAGTCCACCACCTAGTCCTGATTGCTTAAGCCCCAGAAAACGACTACCATTTCAGGTGCCTCCTTCCTCTTCCAGCACATTTTGCCACTGTGAAACCAAAATGCCCGCTCCTCTCGGATCACCTGCTGTTCTGAGCTTCTATCCATGGGTCTTTACATTCCAATCTTGTTCCAGAGAGCAGAGTGTCCCCTTTTCCCTCGTCCTCGACCTTTGGGGCCCCAATTGACCAGTTATTATTTTGTAGTTGTCTCGATTTTGTTCCATAGGTAAACAGGGTATGTTAATATCCAATGAATGTAGAAACTCCTCTGCCACTTCTAGTTCTTGAAAATTAATTGGGCCTTTCTCCGTCATTATCTTTAGCCTAGCTGGGTATTCCACGAAAGCCTTATGGTTCTTCTGTAGCAACAGCTTCACAACCGCCAGGACCTGCCTTCTTTTATTTAACAGTTGGGGAGTATGTCCTGATCAAAGTACAAGCGGACATCTCCAAAGTGGATTACTTTTTCCCCAGGCTCCCATTAAAATCTCTTCTTTTACCCTGTAGTCTAAAAAGCTATCACTATGGGCGTGGTCTTGCCTTCAAGTCCCTAGGGTGAGGATCAAGGATCTGTGGGCCCGAATTACATTTAGTTCTTTATCTTGTGGGAGGTTCAGGATCTCATGTAAAAAGAACTTATAGAATTCCACCATGTTTTGGACTCTGTACCTTCTGGTAAACCGTGTATTCGGATATTGTTGCGGCATTTCTATTTTCAAGTTCCTCCAGCTTTTGTTCTAATTTATCTGCCTTCCAGTGAAGATTGAGCAGCGCAATATTGTGGGCATCTGTTGTGAGAGTATAGTCTGACATCATGGTCTCTAAACTTGTTCTTTGTGCTAAGTCCAGAATATCTTGTTTTTGACTAGAGCGTTTTTATCCAGGCGCAGTAATGTTTCATTCATTTGTTTTAAAGTAGAGCAAAGTTGTTTAGATGTTATATTATAATCTTCCTCTCCTTGGCTTGCCCCTCCACATTGTTATGCAGTACTTCCATCGTTGGCTGCACCAGCTCAGTGGGCCTAACTCTGTCAGCATCTTCTGTTGTTTACTCATTCCACCTGGGCAGTTTTCTTTCATTTTGTGTTTAGCGGCATCAGGTAGTCCGTTATTCTATGTTTGAATGACAGGATGGGTTTTCTTATTTATGGATTACAACGGTTTAGGTTGGGTTGTGGCGGAGCTGAAAAGCTAAGCTGCCATACAGGAAGTCGACCAGACCGGAAGTTCCTGATCAGTCTTTTGATGTTATGGTTCATCCATTGGGTGCCTGTTTCCATCTGGGTTTTATTTTTGAGAGGATATAGGTGTCCCTTAGGCCAGTAATGTGTGACTTAAATGTAGCTCAACTTTGTTGAGGGGATTGATGAAAGAAGGCAGATGCCCAATCAGAATCCTCTAAATTCTGTTTAAGAGCAGTAAGGTTAGTTTTATCATACAAATAAATAATAGATGAATTATGGTTATAAATAAAGTGATTCTGTAGAGTAAAAAAACTGAGTTATGATCACTGTCTCTGACTGGGGAGGATATTTTGGCGTCCCTAATGTCTAAATCAGCACTAACTAGGACAAGGTCCAGGATGGTATTGCCTCTAGTGGCTGATGTAACCCACTGTTTCATATTAAGTTCTAAACAAGTAGCCCAGAACTTGTTGCCTTTATAACTAGAAGCAGAAGAAGACTGCCAGTTAATATCGGGGATATTAAAATCACCAGAGATGATAACATTTCCCATTTGATTGGCAATTTCGAACTCTGACAAAATAACATCCAAGTTTAAATGGGTGAATTAGGGGAAGGTAACATGTCCCTAAAGTAATAAAATCCTGATTTGAAAGAAAAAGTTTAATCCATAGAGTTTCTGTTGGAAGGTCATGTGTTTTACAATAGTGGAAATGTTCACAGCATTGATTTTATTGCTGATAAATACAGCCACCCCCACCACCACCCTTCCTGTCCTGTTGATTTTGTATATAGGAAGAAAACCCAGGTACATGCATATCAAAACTGAATTGTCTCCCAGGTTTCACAGATGGAGACGATATCTATATCATTTGTAACCCCCTACAAATGGGGGTCACTAAAAGCCTTCTTTGGGTGAGCCTAAATGCTCTTCACCAGGCTGGTGTCCTGTATTTCAGCTGATTTAAAAATAATTGAGTGAGAGTGCCTAATGCCTCCATGTACTGTTGCTTTAAGAGCTGCCAAACTGCAGTCTAATTAGTTTGAAATGGGGGTCTGTGTGTTTCCTGCTCGATTCCTTGGGCCACTGAGCAAATCGCTCCATTTCTGCAGTCGCTATATGCGCAGAGGGAGCTCTTTCAGAAGATGTCATTGTTTGCTTGTAACCTGTTAGAGTAATAATGAAAATGCAGTTTGTTCTAACCTGCATTCTTGTAGCAAGGACCAGTACCATAGGAAGGGTGGGGCGGGTGGTGCTCTGGCACTGGGCGCAACCCTCAGAGGCGCAATTTTCAACTGAAGCTCATTTGTTTATTAACTTGCGCTACTGCTTTTTAAAATTTATTTTGGCTTGATAAACTGTAATTATGTCTGGCTGTCAGTAGGAGCATCTGTGGACCAAGGACCAGCAGGTTGGGTTGGGGGTGTCACATGAGCTACAGGCAGATAATCATGTGGTGTGGTGTTGCTGTGATGAGAAAGAAAGAAGAAACTGTGGGCGGGCCAGTGCCGCTCCAATAGTATAAAAGGTATGGGCGGTGTATGTAGCACGGAGAGGCAGTTAAATTTGGAGTCGGAGATAATGTTATTGTTGACAGTAGAAGCTAGAAATAGAGTGGCTAGCAGGCAGCAAAAAGCGATAGACAGAGTGTATGTAGAGAGAAAGATTGGAGAGATGATAGAGAAGACAAGACAAATCCATCTTGAAGATTTTTAAGCAAAGCAATGTAGCGCATCACTGTAGTAGTCCGTCTACAGTATGTGCAAGTCCGTTCGGCCGTCTCCCATGTATCTGTGTGATTCTGTATTCCATATTGTTTTAAAATGAAAATTAATTCTTCAAATCTGTTTACTGTTTAGTTTGTTGTGTCTGTGTGACAGTGTCAATGAATGAGGTGTGAGTGTGTCGTATGTATGGCGTGGCTGTGGCAGCGGTGCCACTGGGGAGGAATTCTTGATTGGAATTTGGAAACGCACTCCACTTCAGTGATCAGGAGGAAGGATTGGATCTGATTTTAATTTGATTGTGGGACTGGGCCAAGGGACCCACGGCCCAGGCCTGACTCAGGTGTGATAAGGCGACTTAGTAGTTCATGGGACTGGGATGGGAGTGAAAGCGTTCACGCCCTCCAATCTGCTGCTTGTGTGCTGACTGATTGCCATGGTGTGGGCAGGCCACAGGCACCTCACTCCAGCCCACCACATTGTTTCTCTCATCTTGACCCGCATTCCTCCTGCACTTCAATTCCACAGCAAGGAGGCTCCCCAGTCCCACCCCATGCAGCTTCCTTCTACTCCATGCAGGGTGGTGGAGGGATGGCACAGAACAGAACCAGTCAGAGCAAAGCCTGCAGTCAGACCAAAGTCATACTGCGACTCCATTGCACTGACCAGTCTCCCTCAAGTTGGTTGGTACATGCTTTTTCTTTATTGTACATCCGTTGGGACTGGGTGCCAGGTTACAGACACTGTGCAGACTGTGGTCTCTGAATGACTGGTCGCATGACCCCTGAAGATGGAGACGGGTCAGAAATCATCTCTAGCAACAGTCACATACAGAAGTAGCTGTGTTGTAGTATTCCGTTTTCAGAGGATTCCTCAGTAGGTGCACGTGTATTTCCTTATGTCTCAATTTTGAAGATATAGGAAATTCCTATATCTTCAAAATGAAGACATAAGAAAATATGAGTACTGTGTTTTCCTAAGCCCAATGATCTCATTCAAATGTTTAGTATGCTGAAAATAGTTTGCCACTCTTACCCATGAATGCTACAAGAATCATGCATCTGCAGTGCATTGCTTTTAATAAAGAATCAAACTAACCTCCCCAATAGATTGACACATTTCCAGGGACCACGCTCCAACCTAGACCTCAGAAACATAGCTGCAATGCCCCTACTTAAAGTAAACTGTAAAGAAAATAAAAAAATACTGCCTGTCTAAATGTGCTTCTAGCCAGCCAGAAGTCTCATGGCTCAGTTGGTAGCACATCCACCTATGGACCAGAAGGTTTTGAATTCTCTGCCCACACTGGGATTGGACTTGCACCTAAAATGCTGGCATCAGAGTGCAGTAGTAGGGGTGCTGAACTGCTGGGGTGTGCTGTCCTTTGGATGAGGACGTTAAACTGAGGTCCCTTCTACCCATCCTGGTGTTGTCCTGGTGGGTGTCCAGGTGGAAGTAAAAGAACCAAGGGCACTCTTCGCAAGAGCAGCAGACATTCCAGGTGTCCTGGCTAACATTCCCCTTCCTATAAACCAGTTTATGCAATTGTCCAGGCTGTGTGTGGGTGTTGATGTGCAATATGGCCACCACCACATTTAGTCACTTCACTACCAGTCTAGCATTGCGTCTAAAGCACTTTGGGATACACTGTATATGAAAAGTGCTATATAAATCTGATTCTTCTTCCCACACCTCAGATTCATGGCAGGAAAATTTATGGACCGACCATGTAGCAAAGTGTTTTTTTCTTCAAGAAAAGCCTCGAACCTCACCACAGAGCTGGAGCATGTAAACCCTCCAGAGCTGCTGGCTCTTTCTCTTTTCGGGGTGGGGGCAAAATTTGTCTCTTGCCCAGGGCACCCAAATGCCTTCCTACGGCTCTGGCAAGGACTGTGCAGAGTAGCTCTTTCATGTTGGTCCCAGACTGTTGCATTGGACCAATCAGTGTGGGGACCTTTAACCTGTAGCCTGTGTGGACGAATTAGAGCTGGGACTCTCCTGTGGAGCTTACTGAAGTGGGGCTATATGGAAGATGCCTCTGGGAATTGTAGCTTTGGAGTTCTGGTGCCTTTTGCACCACTAGAGGGAGCCTGTTGTGACTGACAAGGAGAATCAGCCAACGGAACCTGTTGGATCTGAAAGAAAGCCCCAGTGCTGTCTGCTGGGAAGCCAGATTAGAGGTGACTGTAAGAGGAGAAGCTCAACTCCTTGCGCCGAAGTAATTTGCAGGAAGCGGCGTGTGGGCCCTGAAGTCGGCCTGCAGCTGTTTGTGAGTGCCAGAACTGAATCCGAGTTTTGAGAGGAGAAAAGAAGAACCAGAAGGTGGAAGCCAGGTTTAACCTGTGGAAGACTGAAGATTTTGCCAAAGTGCGATCGGCCTGTCAGGGACTGAAGCTGCTGTGTGTGCTCCGGGTATTTTGCAGTGTTTTGCGACCCGGGTTCGAGGCAACTTGCCTGGTATAGTAATTTTCTTTACATATAAATGTGTCTAGTGTTTGTGGGGAATCATGATCTTATTTCCTGTACTGTGAATTGTGTGCTGAAGCTGGAAGCAGAACTCAACTTGATTCAGACTGAATCTTCCTGTTTTTAAATGCAAGTGAGTCCTGCCATGAGGGCTGGGCCAGCTATTCTGTTTCTCCTGGCAATCCAGGACAACCTGTATCCATCCAGTTTTCATTATTGAGTCTGTAGTACAAATCAGGATAGCTCCTGCAATCTGTTTATCAAATTGCAAGTGTGTCATCTAATTATTGCTGTTTCATTTCTTCATGAACTGAGCCCCAGGGTCAGGATTACAATTTGTGTGTGCATATGTTTTTCCATCAAAGGGCCCCAACCAGCTGCACCCCACCCTGGCTAGCCCCCACCATCCTGGGTACCCAGAGAGTGACATTGTGGACCCTATATGCATGCACAGTACTGTGATTTGAATATTTCCAAACCAAATCAACCTGATTGCCCTCCTTGTTACTGCCCCTCTAATAAATCAGATTTGTTGTTATTGAACTATATGCTGTCTGTGGTGTCAGTATAGGTAGAAAAAGCATTGCATTGTGTTTGTGTATATTGCCTAACCTTGTTTTACAGGGGTCCTAAGAGGCGTGCTGCAAGACATCAGTCCTGAGGGGAAGTGTTACTGTATGTGTAAGAAGTGTGCAATTGTGGGGTATTGGGAAGGTAACTCCCATGTATTGTGTGGGCCACTAGCAGAAACAAAGGGGTCACAGTATCCCAGAGGGCTGTACCTGAGCTAGTCTAACCACTATCAACCCTGACCTCTGGGTGGAGGCACCCGCCATTGGACCTAGGCCCTCAACCTGTTAGTAGCCAAACAGGCAGGGGTTGTAGCCCTTGGGATAGCGCCACCTAGGGGTTACACATTGTTAACTGCCCTGATTTGTAATTCATCACAGTATTCTTGTTCAAGCTCCTAGCATTGAAGCCAAGGAATTTCAAATATTGACTGGAAAGTTTACTTGAATTAAGAGAGGAGGAACTAACCCTCGACCCCCAAGTCTAGTTTAAGCGGTTATTAATTAGTGACAGAAACTATTTACTCAGTAAGGCATTTCCTCATCTGCTGAGGTGTAGACCATCACAGCAAAAAGTTTGGGTCGGTCTGAAAACTCCTCCCAGTGGGTGATGCAAGTGATGGTTTGACGCAGACACCAATGTCGGAGTTAATTATTGATGATTTTGATTTTTAAATTAAGGAAAAAGAGTATCTGGGTATTGGTAAAATCTCCAGAAGCAGATGTCACACCCAAGTTCAGTCAGTTTATTAGTCATGCTGACGAAGGCTGATTTAATATTTTGAATGGAATCCTTATGAATATTATTGGCTCCCATGAATAATACAGAGTGGATTAATATCCTGAGAGCCAAATATGTTATCAGCCATGTGTGAGGTCAGCAATTTGAGCTCCACTGAAACTAGAGCAAGTCCTATTATGTTTATCTGGTTCCCAAATAGCCCTGTTCAGGTGTTTCACAATAAGAGTCACCCACTACAAACGCTTTGTCTACAATATGTGTCACCCATGCTATCAATAGGTAAAGGTATCACATTAACAGAGTTACTGGTTATGACATTATTGGATGAAAAATCAATTAATGGGATATCAGAGGTAGGGATAGATTTTGTTTTCATCATTGGTACTGCCCAGCATTTCAGCATGGTCGAGGAGGGACAGAAGTGGGACTTCTTTTCAGATCAGTCCAGGACATGGAGTTGCGCTGCCAGCTAGGGTCACTTGCAAGAGCTGGAAGGCGATTGGAGGATGGGGATTACAAGAACAACAGAATTATGCATTAAGCAGGTTAGCAAGAGGAAAAGGAAGAGGAGACCATTATGGTTTTCCAAAGAGGTAGCAAAGAAAGTGAAAGCCAAAAGATTGCATTCAGGCAATACAAAAGACACAGGCAGAAAGGGATAGGGAGAAGTACCAGGAGAAGCAAAGGGAGGCAGGAGGTCAGTAAGGGAAGCCAAAGCTCAGACAGAAGAGCACATTGCAAAATCAGTGGGTAGAGGGACAAAACCTTTACAGGTACATAAGTGAAAAAAGAAAAGACAAAGGGAGGATAGTGAGACTGAAGGGGAGGATGGGGCCACGTGAGGATGACAACAGAAAGCTGACATATTGAACAGGTATTTCTGCTCAGTCTTTACTGAGGAAGAGGAGGGTAATGGGTCTGAAGGAGTACAAGGGTGAGAATGGTGCAGAAATGGACACAAGACCCTTTACACGAGAAAGGGTCCTGAAGGAACTGGAAGTAATAAGAGTTGATAAAGCAATGGGGCCAGATGGGAATTTTTCAGGGTCCTTAAAGAACTAAGAGGTGGTGGCTGAACCTCTGGCTATCCTGTTTAGCCGATCTGGAAACAGGAAACAGGAAACAGGAAACACTGGAAACAGGGAGGTACCCAAAGACTGGAGGACAGCAGATGTAGTCCCCTTATACAAAAGTGGGAACAAAGAGGAAGCAGGAAACTACAGACCAGTCAGCCTCACCTCTGTAGTGGGGAAGATCATGGAAGCACTACTGAAGGAGATATGGTGGAACATCTGGTTGTCAATGGACTACAGGACCCAAGGCAACATGGTTTCACCAGGGGAGGTCATGTCAGACCAACCTCGTTGAATTTTTGACTGGGTGACTAGGGAGGGTGGATCAGGGGAGGGGCGGTGGACATGGCCTATCTGGACTTCAGCAAGGCCTTTGACACTGTGCCACATAGAAGACTATTACACAAACTGGGGAATATGGGTGTGGGCAGGACAGTGTGGTGGGTAGGTAACTGGCTGGGTGGCAGGACACAGAGGGTGGTGGTAAATGGCTGTCACTCCACAGAGGGAAGAGTGACCAGTGGGGTACCACAGGGATTAGTGCTGGGACCGGTCCTATTCAACATCTTCATCAGTGACATTGCGCTTGGGACCTAGAAGGCAGAATTTCACTGTTAGCTGATGACACAAAGCTCTGTAACAGAGTAGACACACCAGAGGGTGTAGACAGAATGAGAAGCGACCTGCAGAAACTTGAAGAATGGTCAGGGGTTTGGCAGTTGAAATTCAATGCAAAGAAGTGCAAGATAATGCATATGGGGCACAAAAACCCTGGCACAATATATCAGTTGGGGGTGAGGATATAGCATGCACCAAGCAGGAAAGGGATCTTGGGGTTATCATCTCTGATGACCTCAAGGTAGGGAAACAGTGTGACAAGGCAGCAGGTAAAAGCAAATAGGATGCTGGGATGTATAGGCAGGGCATCACCAGCAGGAAAAGGAGGTCATAATTCCGCTATACAAGACACTAGTGAGGCCCACCTGTAGTACAGTGTACAGTTCTGGAGACCATACCTACGTAAGGACATAGACAGGGTAGAGAAGGTTCAGAGGAGGGCAGCAAAGATGGTGCATGGATTGCATCACAAGTGCTATGAAGACAGGTTGAAGGAACTGAACATGTACTCCCTGGAGGAGAGGAGGGAGAGGGGATATGATAGAGACATACAAGTATCTTACAGGGAGGAACAGGGGCAGGAAAACATTATTTTTAAGCGAAAAGATGTTCCAGGACTAGAGGGCATGGGATGAAGTTGGAGGAGGACGATTCAGAGGAAACATGAGAAAGAATTTCTTCACAGAACGGGTGGTGGACAAGTGGAACACCCTGCCAGAGGAAGTGGTGGGGGCTGAAACAATCACGGGATTTAAGAATGCATGGGATACACATAAAAGGAATTCTGGAGGTCAGGGGTAACCAGGCAACAAACTTCTAGGAAAACAAACTGAACTTACAAGCTCAAATGGGCAGACTGGGTGGGCCATAGGCCCTTATCTGCCTACACTGTCTATGTATCTATGTATCTATGATGGGAGTGATGGCAGCACTGGTGTCAGGTTTGGGTTAGTAAAATAAGATGAAAAAAGAAAACATTAGTTTTGTTTAATATAGTAGTGCAATACTTTGTATTATTAGGTGTAAGGACTGTTCTGAGTACTGGGGGCTTCTCAATCACTCTCTCACTAAGCAAGCTGAAAGAAGTGGCGGATACTGAATTTTGAATTGAAACTGGCACAAGGATACTATTTTGGGCATGGCAGGCTGGAACTTTGTATTTCCTGCACATCTATCATAAGTTAATGTACCCCTGGCAAGAGTACCAGCCAATTAGATGCCAGGAAATAAAAGCCCATTTTCTAATCACGCAATAACACACACCCTGGAGTGTCTTAGTGCTATTATACAAAGGTTTGTTATGTTTAGAATAAAAAAAAATACAATTAATACAGTTTAATTTTTTTTTTACTTATTTATTACTGTGGAGGAGTATTTAAAGAAAAGAAGTTCCTTTTATGTACTTGTCCAGCAGGTGGCACTGTTTACAGTGTGCCATTTTATAAGTCTGTGTTCTTACCCCCCCTCCGCTGTCTCTTGTTGTTGATCTGTCTGGGATTCAGTGTTTTCTTGGCCTTTCTCCTTCCCATATGCTAAGGTATGTTTGGATGCTTTTGCTTTTAGGAAAAAGAAAGAATTAGACTGCAGTTTTAAGTTCAAGTTTTTTTCTTCAGGGTGGCAGCCCAGCGACAGTATAGTGCTCTTGAAGTGGGCATGTGCTGAAATCTGAGTTGCCGATCAGGTTTTCTTTAATTTCTTTTTATGTTCTCCCAGTACAGTTTGTAGCATTTGTGATTTGTACCAAGAAAACACAGAACGGTGCAGGTGCTTGGCAGCACCGTGATTTTAAACAGGTCAGGGAGTGGAGGATGTGTGGGTAAATGACAACAAGCCACACACTGCGGCTATTTGGTTTTCAAAACTTTTTATTCTCTTTCACTTATTGGAAGAGAAGGTGATGGGGGTTCTGTAAGTGGTTGTGGTTGGTGGGAGATTATGAAGCTGTCTCAACTGGGATGCCTTCAGTAGGGAGGAAGGGGTTGTTTCATTGTGTTGAGGATTACAACTGCTGGAATTTAGAGACATGGGGGACTGTGACTGAGAAGCCACTGACTGTTACAGCTTTCTCTAAGTTTTCTTTACAAGGGAGAAGTTACCAAAGTTATGCGGTCTTATGCCTTTATCCAAATCGAGTGGTGTCACTGAAGTGAGCAATCGGCAATTATGGTCTGTGCAATTCAGTGAAGCCACTCAGTTCAGGGAAAACAGCAGGGACAAAATAGCTGTGTCATGATTTCAGAGTCTGTTATGCGGTCATCCGTGTGCCTGGACTTCATTCAGTGATGTTACATATACAATAATGGATGAGGAAGCGTGCTTAATGAGAAATTAATTGTTGCCTGAGGTGTAGGATGCTTGGGGTTTATTAAGGCATCCACACTGAAAACAACTAATATTCAAATTTATCATACTTCCCCATCCCTTATAAAATATAATTGCTGGTGAGCAATTTTGTTTTTCATTTTACATTTTCATTTATTTTGCGGTTTGCGATCTTACGCGGTTGTCTTCCGTTGCGCTTCCTGTTATGTGTGGCCACCAAATGTCAGAATCATCCAGATAGCAAGTGAGAGTCAGACATGCTGCCATTTCTAAATGGTAGCATCAACAAGATACATTCTTTTATTTTTTAAAAAGTATAGAACGCTTGCTCTGGCAGCTCCTTGCTAAGCGGTGAGGAGCCGCCATGTTTTCGAACTGAAAGCCACCCGGACTACACATAGAGCCAATCAGGAGTGGGTTTCCGTGACTGACTCAGCACGTGTTCCCTATTATAACCTCGCGGAGTTATAATGGGAAATTATAACTTGGTCAGGCAATGTAAAATTACTGACCAGTTATTATTGTGAAATAACATCACTGTTTCAGGCACCCACTGACAAATCAGAGGGCAGGAAATGTCCTTGCCATTGTATAATATGCCATTAGCCTTTTGTGTAATTAATTGACAATGTTTCTTGAATTTAAAGTCTCTCTCAGATGTTGTTTCCTTTACTACCTTTCCTTTAAGAGAATATGATGCCAGTTATTTTTCTAGGCGCATAACTGAGCACTTGTCCATATTGAATTCCAACCCATTTTCCTGTGCCAATAAATCTGTCTAATTTCAGAAGCACTCTCAACCTCCAAACCATCTTTGTGTCATCTGCAAACTTGGACATCCATACCCCTCACCGCAATTCATAGATGATACATATATATTGAATAAACATGGTCCGAGGACCAATCCCTGAGGCACCCACCATTTTCCAGTCTGAAACTGCATGTCAGCAATTTGTACAGACAGGCCACACAAGACAGTAACCTTCCTTATTTTCTTATCATAATAACAAGCTGTGTGCAGTATACTAACAAGTCTATCTTTGTTTTCTTTTTTGCAGCAGCAGCAGCAGCAGTAAGGACATTAGCAAGAAAGCCTTAGTACAGAAAATATTCTCATTAACCCTTTGCCTTCTCCTGCCAACACGTTACAATGTTTTCATTATATCTAACTGTCATATTCTTACACCCCCGATGCATGCAAAGCTAGTGCATCACCATCCAAATATGATCCAGTGGCCCAAGATGGTTTTGCCAGTCAGTCCATAAGCAGCACAGTCAATATAAAGTTCCTTATGCTAACTAGGACATCTGTCCCTGTTGGTATAGATGGCAATGAGTTGCACTGCAACAGCCTGAGAGAAGACTTGGGACATGCCCTTCCCAGACTCCCTCAGTCATAAGGCAGTTCTAGTGGAGGGAGGTGTAGGAGGAAGTTGGCTATTGGTTAACTAGGATCTGCAGCTTATCCAATAGGGTAGGAATGGGCAGACTAGGTGGGCCAAGTGGTCCTTATCTGCCATCAATGTCTATGTTTCTATGTTTCTGTGTTCTATGTTTCTATGTCTCTATGCTTACAATGACAATTTGATCTATTGCATAGTGTGTAAAAGCATAACTGTTGGCAGTATTGAACTAAAACTCACTGCAAGCAGCAAAGAATGATAATTATAATAAAAATTAAAGTACCTTGAAGTATTACAGATACAGTACCTTAATAGTAAGTTCTAACCATGTGTTGGACAGAACCAAGTACAAGTGGTCATCATTTAGTAACTCATCTAGTACCTGTCCTGCTTCATGCATACTATTTCTGATCATAACCATGTGATGGTCCTTGTGAGCAAGAAGGGATTTTAAATTTAAAGACAGTTTAGCTATGGAGCCTCAAAGTCAGGTACATACTTTTCAAACTTTGGTAAGGCGAAGGGCACTCAAAGTGGTTTCCTTGTACAGATGCAAAGGAGTGATGGCAGTGGTACGAAATGGGTTTTATAAGTAGGAGTAAAACAGACATTAGGCATACAGATTGGGTACTGCTGAAAGCTACATAGAAAAAAGTTGTGATTAGTAACTACACAGTACTGTTCTCCCATATTATATGTGACCTCTGCTTGCAATGTCTTCCATGTAATGAGTTGCACTGGGCAAGTGAAGTTGCTGGGTGTCCTTGTACCCTTGGTTGTTGGTATGGGCTGACCAGTAGTATTGGATTATCCACATGCAGGTGTGATAATATCAAACACATCACGATGACAAAGGTATAACCTCTGACATCACCACATGCTGTATGAGGGGCTACCCATTGATCTAACTTTGGGTAGTACACCCCTATGCTAGGAAGATTAAACCTTTCCTTATGAATGTCTCCTACTAAGTGACCAACCAAATGAACAGAGGCTAAACTGTCAAATATGGCTATATCCTTATCAAATAGTGAGTGAGATAAAGTAAAAGTTACAAACATGGGCTTGGGCAATATTTCCTGCTTATAAACATGTTCCATTGATTAAGTACTGCGGGATGGGATGTTACAGGTCCCAAATTCTTAACAGTACTCAAGGTTAAATGGGCACACATTTCCAAATACTCCCAGCTACCCTGAAAATTTGGGCAATACCACTTTATCAGGTGACTGTTTTGTAAAAGATCAGGTACCTTTCCTTTATCTACATTTTGTATCCCTAGAATGAAGTCTACATTAGGGCAAAGATCAATGTTCTATAAGCTTTCTGTATTTTCTAACTCCATTGCATGTCCTGGATTGCACATGTGTTTCCTTATGTGGTTTTAGAAATGTTTTGAAAAAGTACTTATTGTCTATAAGTCAGTGTAACTGTTTTAAATAATTTTGACTTATATTTGAGATTCAGTTCATTGTATTTATGTATGATTGTGACTCTGGTCATCCAGGAAAATGGGCTTTGGCCCATGGTCTTCTAGATTTTAAATAAACAAAACAACAATATATCCCAGTAGCTTGGTAATAGTAGTGAAGGCATAGGCTTCATAAGCAGAACAACTAACTTCACGGCATGACTTTCTGGACTTGGCTTTCTCATTATTGGCTTCCTCCTGTTCACTGATTTTTGCTTTAGTTTCTTGAAACAGTTTAGCGTTATCATACATGTTATAAATAGTAAACCTCTTCTTGATCTAGGCAGTCGATCCATGTATCATAGAATTGGTAACCTTATCTGCATTTCAATGTTCAAAATAATGCATACCTCCTTATGGTTTCCATGTCAGCCCTATTCCATAAGGACATGCCAGATGCAAATAGGCCTGAGATGGTGCCAGTAAGTCCTTCCAAGTCTCGAACCTGTCTGGTATGGAAGACTCCATCTTGGTTCTCCTTTCTTGTGTAACTATGGGATCCGGGGCTCTAGTATGATATGAAGCTAACATATCCAGAAGCAAAGCATTGCATAACAAAGAAACATTTGTAGAAGCACAAGAATGACTATGTTCAGATATATCTCAATAGGAGAAATTCAAAATCACAGGAATATGTATAAATTCTATATTATTCAATGAAGTCCCCGATAGAAGTAGCAGTCAAACCACTGAGTAAGCTTGGTCCTAGGCTTCAGGGCACAATTCAGTTTCATTAGCCATTTAAAGCACAAATGTTTGTGTGATATTGGGAGTCTGTAATAGTCTTTTTAGGACCCTTAAAGCAATATTTCCCACCACTTCACTGGGGTGCTGCAGTACAGTGGCAAATTCTTGAACTGTCAGCTTATAAGTGCCTGAGTCTGAGAACTGGGCTGGATTAATGATGAAGAAGGCATTGTCTGGGTAAACATGTACACAGCCATTATACTGGGGCCTGGTTCATGTAGGATCAATGTTGTTGATTTGCTTTCTTGATAATGTCTTTGCTGCTGCAGAGTATGTTGGTCACGAGATATGCTTATCCACAGTTTGGAACCTATGCTAATAAAATTAATGCAAAACATAGAAAAATGGGCCCACCTCCCACTCACATTATGGGGCAAAATAAAGTTGATTAAGATGAACTTGTTCCCCAGGGTATTGTACCCACTCAATATGCTTAACATGGTGGTCCCTGAGAAGTGGTTTAACAACCTACACAGGCTAATCTCAAATTGTAATTTGGACTGATAAATCTGCTCATAGGATATACTGTACCATAAGCGGCAGTGCCTAAACTGCAGGAGGTCTTGAATTACCAAATGTCTATATTTATTACCTTGTCATTAACTGCAGCAAATACTTGCAATGGCTAGAGAGCTTCCACAGGAGCCAGGGATGTCCTACATTCCACTGTGGTTGCAAACTGAACAATCCTTCTGCTCCAGGGCATCTATAGACACTAAGTCACTCATGTATACCAGCACTGAAGGTCTCACAAAGTCTCAAAAATATACCACTAGCTTTCTGAATCAAGACCATCACTAGTAGTGCCATCTACTTAAAAGTACAACCGTTATATGTTACCATACAACCCCTGTTAAGAAATCCTACTCAAGAATAGCTGGGAAACCTATTACTCAGAGAGTATGGCAGGATCTGGGCATTATTAGATTGAACAACTAACCTTTGACAATAAACTGATAGATTATGCTACTTTCCTACAAAGGTACCAGGTACCTCATATTATAGTTTTCCATTCTTACAGGTGACCCATGCCCTGGGAAGGCATTTTCAGGGCCATCACTTGAATTCAGATCATAGAGACAGTATTTTGCCTCTGACAAAGCTTCTTACTACACCCCACATCCTCCATCTTAATCGGGCATTTATGACCTTACTGAAGACAAAGTAGATGGTCCTGCACCTCATTAGAACCAAGCCATCCCTAAAACTTCTGGGAATGTAATTGGCATAGAGCATGGAAAGACTTGTACAAGTACATAAAATTTGATACCTACAGGCTGATGAATCTTAAAATAGTGCACAGCATGTACTATACCCCAGAAAGGTTTCATAGAATGCTGGAACTGGATGCCAACAGCTGCACAGGTGCAAAGAGGTTACAGGTATACTCCTGCACATCCTCTGATCCTGTACTCTTGCACAGCCACCCTGGTCAACTATTAAATCAAAATTAGATCCCCTACTGGAGTTAGGAAAGTCATTCTACCAGAGATATGCATTGCAGGGGATTATGGGCAGAAAGTGATAAGGGCACAAAAGTACCATCCGGTAATAATTGCAGCCTGTGAAAAAAGTTCTTCTCCATCACTAAATGGACCAGAACACCTCTACTTACCAGGAGTGGTATGACAAGCTCATGTTTGCTCTCCATGTAGGAAGTCTATTGCTAAACAACAGACTTAAAAGTAATAAGTAATACCAGAAGAAATGGGAAGAGCTTCATGCACTCGTGCAGCTGGAACCATCTACAGTAGAAGGATGAGTGGCACCCTTTTGTATCTATCAGGGGCATTCTGTTAGATGATGCCTGAAGTTTACAATGTCTCTGAAAATTGATGGTTAATTGTTGGTGAACCATGCTCTGTTTCACATGCCTCCGTACTTATTATGTATTGTAGCTATACTTTTTGTGTACTGAAGTAGGATTGTCATGATTGTTTCAGGTAGTGTTTTGTCTGTCTTGTTCAAGTTTAAGTTTATTCCATCAGGAAAACTCCATTGAGCAAGCTCATTTACAAGGAGGTCCTGCAACAGGCAAGACAAGATCAAACAAAGAACAGCATATACATAAAACAATGTGAATACAACAAGTAACAGCACAAAAATCATTGTAGAAGACACAAGTCAAATTTGAAAGGGCAGTCATTTACAGCCAGCGGTGCCAGTCATAGAAATAAAAGTGCACAGTTATGACAATAGTAATGGCTACAAGGCCAATAAAGTGCAAAGTGGTGAGTCCCATGAAGCAGGCTAGCTAGAATGGCAGTGGAAAACATCCTTGAGGAACTGCTTAGTAAAGATTTGGCAGTGTTAAAAGATACATAACTGAAAAGCCTAAGGATGTTTTTGAAGATTATTCCAGACCAACGGAGTACAAAGCTAATGGTGGTTTTCCAAATCAGGTACGGAACTTGGGAATATCTAGTAGGATGAAGGTGTTTTTCTAAGTGTGTTATGACTAAATGAATGGTGATATATGGACATAATATCGTAGGGAGTTTGTTAAGCATAGTGTTATAAGCCCAAAGACAGCTATGCATCTTCCTTCTGAGGCTAGCGACATCCAGCTCACTGCCGAGTAAAGAAGACAATGATGGGTCCTAGAAGGAGCATTTGAGTATAGCTTGATGATAAGGACATCCAGCTTATGGAGGTAGGAGACTGAACAATTGTTGTTTAATATATCGCATAGTCCAGAAGAGGAAGAAAGGTAGCTTGGACTAGCCTTTTCCTGACCTCCACAGGAACGGATTGTTTCTGAAAAGAAGCCTAATCCAGCTTTTAGCTTCTTTGTAAGCAATTCAATGTGGGCAGCAAATGACAAGTGGTTGTCCAGCCAAACCCAAATATTTAAATTTGTCAACTACCTCTAAGGAGTCTCCTAGCAGGGTTGTTATGGATACAGTGTTCTGTCTGGAGGAAATGGATGCAGGCAGGGAAGATGTGAAGCACATTACTTTAGTTTTGTTAGCATTCAGCAGGAGTTTTGATCTGACAAGATTATGTTAAAGTTGGTTGAACTCCAATTGGGTGTAGTGGCTACATCTTATAAAGAAGGTTTCAAAATGTACAGTACTGTATTGTCTGCAAAGAAATGAAGTTTTGTTGTGTGAACATCTTCACTTAAGAAGTTGCTATAGATGGAAAAGAGGAGGAACCTAGGACTGAGCCCTGAAGTGCGCCTCTTAGGAGTAGTAGGGGTGTGGAAATAATCCCATCCGCTTTGATGCATTGGGCTCTGTCAGTAAGATAACTAGCAAACCAGTTTAAAGAGGAGTCACTTAGACCATATGCCTTAAGTTTAGAGAGTAATAGATTATGGTCAACTATGTTGGAAGGCTTTGCTTAAATCCAAAAATACAGCTCCAGTATAAAGCTTATGATCAAGGCCAGTGAACCAATCATCTGTTACTCTGGCTAAGGCTGATATGGCACTATGATTCTGTCTAAAACCTGACTGAAGTGGATTAATTAGACCCCTTTCTTCTTGATACTCTTTTAGGTGGGTGTTAACTAGTTTTCTATTAGTTTAGACAGTATTGGTAATATCGAAATCGGCCTATAATTATTTAAGTAGCAGGGTCACCTGTTTTGAACAAGGGAGGAGGTGAGATATTTTCCTTAAGGAGGGACAGTACCAGCGGTGATCAGCAGGTTGAATACAGAAAATTGTCAATAGGGTATATTAAGCTAAAACAGTGCAGTTTCACCTAGGTTCTTTGATGTTACACGTTTTCTAAACAAGGAATATGTTTTCCTCCAGCTACAGAAATATACAGTAAATGGCTCTTACATTCATCTTGAATCTGATTTACTGGCAGAAATTGCTGCACTCATTCCTGTGCCCTCTTTTCTCTAGCAATGAAGTTCATATCTAACTCCATGCAGTAACTTAAAGAGTACTACAGTCAAAATTTGCAAACAAAAATGTGCAGTGTTTTGATTTGTGTGTTTAGTCCTGGTGTATCCTTCCTTTGTTTGCTAGTAGGATTTTTTCTTAATTTGCCTTCTAGTTTTATGGCCTCTCCTACTAGTTTTATGGTCTCTGGGGATCCCATATTACCATGGTTTATTGCTGTACTTTTCTTACAATACTTCCTGTCCCCTGTGACAGTGATGGACCTGGAACCACAGATTCATCAAGTACTGGTTTACAGTCAATTTTAAAGCAGTACAGCTGTGGTTTTAAGTCACTTTCCTTATCCAGTAAACTCACTGAATGCTACATTTACAGCTTAGCAATTACATGAGGTCTAATTTGAGTGGGTATTCTGTAAGAAAACAGCTAGACTCTTTACTAATTATAGCATTGATGACCTAGGGTGATTTGTGTGCTTTTTATGTATGGGTGTAGTTTGATGAAATTAACAATTTTAAAAGCAAAACATTTACTCCTGCTGGCTAGACTTAGACAAACATGCAGAATACAAATATATTGATTATTCAGCTGAGGCGAGAACATCAGGCCTCTATCTTCAGATTACTGCTGCAGTACTTTCCTCAGTGATTCAGCAGTCCCGAACACATTAGTCACATGAGACAGGAGGCATTGTAGAACAAAGAAGGCAATAAACCAGCCTAACATGGAGGGATCAGAGGCCATAAAACTAGTAGGCAAATCTGGAAAAATGCCTATTAGACAGACAAAGGGAAGGACACCCAGGACTAAACACACAAATCAAAAACTCTGTACAACATATGTTTTGTAATTTTTGACTATAGTACTCCTTTAAAGCAGCAGTATGTGTTAGTCATCATGTCATTTGTTTTGGTAATACTGTACAGTGGAGTTGATCAGGACACAGTGCAGTGTCACAGATTCCTGCATGACAAAAGGTGTTAGCTGCCATTGAAACTGCCTTGTTTCCTGCACTAACTCTGCTGCAGAACTCTGCAGAAATGCATTGCTGCCTGCTGAGCTCGACTGTACTTCTGGTAAAAACATCACTACACCAGTTCTTCCTTTCATTTTCTTTTATTCTTGAATTGGAATGTATGATTGTGAAGTTTTTAAAACTTCCTGCTCCTTGCAATGTCCAGCATGAAAAAGTCAAAATCTTTGGTGGGGTGCAGTGCTGTTTGCCATCAGGAACATTTGCTAACACCACCATAATACATCCACAACACAAAATCCGGTATGAGCAGGTCAAAGGTACCCTGTCCCTCCACAGTGGCCATCTTTAATGACTTGAGTCATTAATTACAAAAATAGTTATGAATTTTTTTAAATATCTAGGAATGTTAAAATACTAATCATGAATCTAAGAATGTCAGAAACCTGATTAAAAAAAAAACTACTTAATGAAAATATTTGCAGGAATAACAAATACTGCTGCTTTAACCTTTTTGTCTTACTAAATCATCTTCATCAACAAATATGGTTCTGTACTACAGGAAAGCTGTACAGTGTAACCCTGCATAAGTCACCTACCTGCCTGTGCTTAACTTCTCTGTAACCACTCTGTCATCTACTGCTGTGCTGTTTGAATCTCCCTGTGCTACTAAGAGCTGCAGAGCTAGCCAACTTGCCGATGCAGGTGCATGGTGCCCGGTGCAATGCCAGCAGCCCCAGTTCAGGAACAGACCTGGGGATGTTGAAGACCAGCTGGGGGAAGAAGGACTGAGTGTCCTAGAGACTTCCGCTCTCCTTCTCTGGGAGGAGGGAGGGGAGGGAGATGAGTGTCTGGCACAATGTGGATCCTCAGGGAGGCCACAGCACTCCAGGATCCTGACCTATCCCATCACCCACTATGGCCAGTAGGACTCCTAGCCCTGCCTTGGGGGCAAGCCAAGGAGGCAAGACCAGTGGGCTCTCTTGCTACCACCCTTGTCCCGTTGCCGCGGAGTCCCTACTGGTGTGGAGACCCATATGGTGAAATCTAGATGGTATCAGGGTACCAGAAGGTAAGTCCCAGGGTGTGAGGAGGGCAAAAAGCTGGCAGGGGCTGAGCCACAAAAGGCGGCTTGCACCAAAAAAAAAAAGAACTGCACATCTGTCCATTCCTCCCTTTCCTGGACTGTTAAGCATTTTGAGATGCATGCTGTATGAAAAGCACTATATAAATCCAAATGTATAGTTCCAAATATGATGTTCCAGTGCCTTCCTTTAGTTTTAACCCTTGTCCCTTTATCGTTGTGAACACAAATTTTGTAATTTATTAATAGCCCTTGCTCAACGGTATCTCATCCCTAGACTAACATACAACTAATTGATGTATTTCTGCTTATTATGCCTTTTGCTCTGTCGAATATTTGATCATACTGTTTAATGCCTCCACTGTATATTGCTTACAGTGTATAATATTCACACTGTCTTGACCTCTGCACTTGTACTGTTTTACACCTGTTATTGTACTACACCTTAACCTTGTACACACCAAATCTGGTAATCCTCATGAATCTGTGTCTGTTACATTTATAATGTTTGTAATTTTGACTTTTCTACTGATGCAGAACCTTTGAAAACAAGCTTCCAGCTCAAAGGCTTTCCTAGTACTCAATAAATAAAAAATAAATAAAAAAAATAAAATAAAAAAAATAACTGTGAAACTGTTAAATATTATGTTTATTACATTTCACTGTATGGCACCTGCTGGCATGTTAGCGTAACTTAATTTTTGCATGACAGTACAGAATATTGTACTGCTTTTAGTACAGTAGTCAGTTTTGTAGATCCTTATGTTTATATACAAATGCATTTGTATTTTCTGTCCTCCTAATTAGTCCATGCAGTGTAACTCCAAGACTAGGAAGATTTGGGAAAGTGCTGGTGAAGTAGAGAGGGTTAGAATGGGTGAGGCAAGCTAAACCAGGTGCTGAATTCACGTTCTTGGCTCCCACATGGTTTCAGCATTCAGCTAACTTTTGGAAACCAGAATTCTGTATCCACCACTACCTCTGAGACCTTGATCACAAGTACACTACCCAAGCATTACCTAACCTTACTATTGAAACTTATACTCACACCCACAGCAAAACTCAACAGAGTTTGAGGGTGAAACTGTTTTTGTGCTGCAGTTTTGGTCACATGCTACACTGAAGAGTCTCAGTCTCTGTAGCAGATTCTTTACATGGTTCTGGGAATGAGGAGAGGAAAAAATAGCCATACAGTGAACATCTAAGATTGGGATTACATAGAGTAAGAGTGGGTTACAAAGGGTTAAAGAGGTTTATTGTGGGGTAAGACCAAGCCAACTGTCCAAGTTACCATTCCCAGCTACCACATAGTTTCAGCATTTGGCAACCAACATTCTTTACCGCCACTGTCTCTGAGTCCTTGACTGTAGATGCAATACCTAACAATACTTAACCTATACTCACACCTAGCACAGCTAACTTCAACAGAGTTTATGTATATGTACTACTGTATATAGACACATAGAAACTATCAACAGAAAAGGACTGCTTGGCCATTCAATCTGCCCATCGATTTGTTATCTATTGTACCTCAATGGACCACATATGGCCCCAGGGTCCTTCAACCACTCTGTTTTGCATTGTATGCACATATGTCTAGCCATGCATGCATTAAACTTGTCGCCATCCTAATTTCTCCACCACTTCGGCTGGTAGTTGATTTCATGCTTCCACCACCTCTCAGTGAAGAAGTATTTCCTCATGTTCCTCTTGAACCTGACCCTTCCAACTTAATCACATGTCCTTTAGCCCTGGAGCTCTTCCTCACTTGGAAGAGGCTCTCCTCTGCACCCTGTTTACCCCATGAGGTACTTGAAGGTCTCAGTCATGTCACCCCTCACTCTCCTGTTTTCCAGAGTTCATATGTTGAGATCCTTCAGTCTTTCTTCATTCGGCTTCCTCTGCTACCCCTGCACCATATTGGTTGACCGTCTCTGGATCGCGATTCACCCTGTCAGTGTTCTTTCAGAGGCTGGCCTCCCAGAACTATACAAGTACCCTAGGTTGGGGTTACCAGGGAGGCGATACAGTGGAGCGCATCTCCATCCTCCTGCTGGTGATGCTCCTCCCTATACAACCCGGTAGCCAACTTGCCCTGCCCATGGCCTTGTCACTTGCACAGCCACCTTGAGGTCCTCCAACATAACAACCATGAGGTATTTTTCTTATCTAGTGACTGCAAACACCCCTCCCCCATCTTATAAATGGCTCCATGGTTTCTGTGTCCTAGGTGCATGATTTAGTTATTTATTTATTTGAAAATTGGTAACTGGGAAAGGCACACTGGGCTGAGGCACACTTGCAGGTGTGACCAGGAGAAGGAAAACAGGAGGAACAAAAATAAATTATGTGTAATTCAAGTAACAGCAATAAACTGCAGACAGAATGCAAACTATTAACAAAAGTTTGCACATCTTGGCATTAAACCCCAACTGTCATGTCCTGAACTACTCAAGATTCTGTCCAGATTGTCTCTATTCCTCCTGGTGTTATCCTATTGTAGATTTTAGTGACATCTACAAATTGACAATCCTTTCCTCTTCAGTTCTTCCACATAGCCCCTGTGAAGACATTAATGAGCACTGGTGTCAGAACTGCACATTGGGGATATCCCAGAGTTCACCCTGTCACTGGAATATATGCCATTCACCATGACTTTTGTTTCCTATCCATTATCCAGTTTTACCATTTTGTCCTCCACCCCAAATCGGTCAGCTTTCTGAGCAGCCTCCTTTTGACACTGTGTCAAGACCTTGCTGACATCCAAATAGACCACATCCACCTCCCTCCCTCCCTGGTCACTACTACAGTAGGTTCACTGCTATGGAAATGAACCGGACTTCATGTGCACCTGTATATGGAAACACATATTCACTGTCATTTTACTTTCACCCAGCAAGGATCCCTGAGAATTTAGCTAAAATATAATTTTCACAAAATAACTAGCTCTACAGTATTTTCTTTCTCTACTTCCTTTATATATTTTCATACTATAAACATCAGCTGTTGAAAACCAGTTGTTGTCTACCCCCAACTTATACACTTCTTTACTGCCCAACCTGCTACTTAATCACCCATTTCCTATATCCACTACCCCCCTCCCACTTTCTGCCCCCTCTCTTACTTCTCTGGGTCACAGCCACCTTTTACTATGTCCCTACCTTCTTTCCTATCCTCTCATCCTCCTCCACCTCCACCAGACAAGGTGACCCCCGAGCCTGAGGTTCGCTAACCCTCTCCTTTACCCCTCCTTTCCCTCCTCTTTCCTTATCCTGGTCTACTTTCCCACCTCCTGCTCTCTCTATTCCTCTGAAACCTGTGTTAAAGCCAGCTTAGCTCAGTTACTGCAAAACTTGTCAATCCTAAGTTTATCTCGAATCCCTACTGTTTCACTGTGCATGCAACTGTACTTGAATCGTTGTTTCTTCATTCCAACGTGGAAACTTTGTAAATGAGTTTGCAGCTCAAAGGTTGTGATTCCGACATTTCAATAAATAAATAAAATAATGCTTTTCTTTCTAGAAACAAAAATAATTGTGTATGACTATAGTCTCTCAGAGCATTAGCTGTGTCTCTCTTTTGTTGTCTCGTTACAGTCCAAGGCACTTATCCCTCTTCAGACTGAGGCACATCCAGAAACAAAGCAGCGTGAAATAATTAACTATATGTTTCAGCAACTCGTGAATGATGACGGGTGGAGACTCCAGTAATACTCTCTAAAGATTTGAAATAACCTACTTTTACTGCCTAGTGAGTGTGATAGACTGTATTCCATTCTCAGCAGTGAACAAGGGCGAACTGTAAAGTGTATTTACAGAAGCCATGCAAAATATGCAGTTAGATAACAGGAGGGCATTCTCAGCCAATTAAAATACACAATGACAGAAAGATTGTCACTGAAATGGGTCAGTGAATAACCAAATTATATTCCTCCTGGCCACAGTCACATCTATTTATTTAAAAGTAACTACACTTAGGTCATTTAGATGATTTTAGACATACTCCCAGTATAATAATCAACCTGCAGCATAATTATAGGGGAATGTTAACATATTAAAGTGTGTCAGCCAGTCATTCATTTTAAATTTTAGTGCCTTATAGTAGCAATAGCCTCTGCAACAGAGGACTTTACATGAAATATGGCTTTTGTTAGTTTGGAATTTAATGATCCTCAACAGCTATTTATTGACTCATATACTCCTCTTCAGTGAAGGAAATGGTTAATCGAATCCTAGTCATATTACAGCTGTAGAATGATATGAATATGGAATCTCACCTACCTGTAGTTAATTGCTGCGTTTTTATAGCAAATAACTAATCGATAATCATGGTATGTAACTTACAGAGCTGCAGTGCAAACTACATTAGTAAAGAAAATGTATGTAAATGATCAATCAGTCTGATATTTTAATCTTGATCAAAATCCATAATCTTTATCAGAATTTTTGTTTAATGATTTCAATTGAGAAAATGTAGGGATCCACACTTGAAGCCTTATGGATCACTTACATAGTGCATAGACTTCTATCCAGTGATCTGCCACATAAGGGAGGGACAGAAAGCCCTGCATCATTAATCAACCCACACCAATAGACTTCTGTGCCCTTCATCCAATCTTAGCTTGTCTGCACAGCTACAGGTGGTCCGGTTGGGGACAGGGAGTGCTGGCACAGCTGTTATTCACCTGAATTTGTTAAGCTACTCCACACAGCTGTCGGTTGGTGAGGGTGCTTACCTTGCACCAGGCAAACTCTTCCATAAGTTCCAGTGCACACCCCTGGGACATGGCATTGTTTGGGACTGGGAGCATCCCCAACAGGTGAAGCTTATTCCATTTCTGTGCACCTAATTTCCATGGCAGGACATGGAGCATTGGGTCAGTGCTCATTTTTTAAATTTTAGTCTTTCTATAGTGATATGAAAGTCCTGTCCACAGACTGCTATATTCCATGGTTCCATGATGCCATGAAGCAGGGCTCACATTGTTGCTGGACCGAGCTTCCAATTAGAAGCCGCGGTGCGGCTATATCCTGTCTTTGGCTGTTCCTATTCATCTCTCAGTGCCCTGCATGAGTGTGCAGGGGCACACTGGGGCATGCAGGGAATCGGGCCGGGTCTGTGACTGCTGGCATGTAACATGCACAGAAGGCACTGCAGAGCTCCACAGGCTGGCAGTGGCCATTGATGAAAAGAGTCCTTATTTAGTTGTATAGTTGTTAACAAGGACTTTCCATTTTAGCAAACCAACAAAGCAGGCCACATACTCAAATGGTGGCCCTAAAGACGTTCTTCTGTTAATACCTTCTACAGATTCATAGAAGGCTGAGAAAAAAATACACTGTAAGGTACTGTGCTTCATTACTCTTTTAGATCTCTGGTACCATATTCATGTAGAATGAGATCTCTATGGCCTGTTGGCAGCAGTAGTGCTACCGCTTGTGACACCAGTAGCTCAGGTTTGGGAATGAGTCTGGGTAGCAGGTGGGCTGGCCAGGGAATATGATTGAGCACCCATGGACACTCACCTCCTCAGGGGTGGGAGGGTTTCTAGTCTCGCCACAGTGCTGCCACCTAGGTGACCACTGGTGGCAGTGCAGGCTGAAGCCAGTGTCAGGAAGGGGGTATCATCACTCTGATGCTGAGGCATCAGTCTCATTTCCTTATGACACTTGAGTGCAGGAGAAAACAGGAAAACCCTGACCATGCAGGATGTTGTACGCCACTGTCACAGGCCTCACACCACTGACTGTGGCTCTTGCTCCCCAAACCACACTAAATTTTGTTCTGGGGTGAGAGGTTAACCAAAGCAGCCCTTCCATGGGAGTCACTCATGGGAACCAGGGGGCGAGGTATGTCTCAGGAAGGCGGGTGATGGGGCTGGACAGGGTGGAGGACCAAGGGGCCAGTCAGGAGCCAGGAGAGAAAAGAATACAATGCAAAAAAAAAAAGAATGAAATCTGCAGAGCCACTAAGAGTGTAATTCAATAATTATGCAATAGTATTTTTTTTAATAACTAACACGAGATGCAATATCTCCTTTTCAGTGGGATGTTGCTTATACCCATTTTTACAACTTGGTGGACTGAAGCATTAAGAAAGTGACTTGTTCAGGGTCAACTATGTTGTTCAGGGTCAGTTCTGAAGTTCCCACTTGAGGAAAGACAAGAACAGAGTAGAGACAGTGCACAGGAGGGTAACCAGAATGATCCAGGGACAACAAGGAAGTCCCACTTGGAGAGGTTGCAAGACCTCAACGTGTACACTCTGAAGTAAGCGGAAAGAGTGGCTATGATAAAGACATACAAATACCTCCATGGAATAAACTAGGTGGGCAGCAAAGGTTGTTCACATTGTGTGGAAATGCAGGCATCAGGAGGAACACAGCGAAGCTGGCAAGGTGGGAGGTAAAATAAGGATAGAAGGGATTTGTTTTTATGGAAAGGGTGGTAGAGAAGTAGAACAAATTGCCACAGGAAGCTGTGGTGTGAAGAGTGGAGATGGGATGAAGGAGTGAGTAGCCACTAGGGCTATCACAGCCAACCTTTAGAACCAACCTTAAGAAGGACTGGGAAGACCAGATGAGCCGTAGAGTCTTATTCTGCTATCAGCTGCAAGGTTTCTATATTAACAAGCTATGTCAACCTGTAAAAACTAAACTTGACAATATTATTAGGTATATTCACTGCTGTGTAACAGGTGGGGAAGATAAGATGGATTTTCCATGTCTATAAGCCCTTTCCATGTCTACCATACTATGTTACTATGTTGACAGAGAACACATTAAAACAAGAACTCTAATTACTGATGTTGTTCATTTATGGTCTTGATTATTGAGTGTAACTGTATAAACAACAATTATGATTGGAGCCACACTTGTATGATTAGCAGTTGACATAATCTGATGGCATTGTTGGGAGAGGGAGGTCTAGTGGAAGTGACAAACCCTTTTCTCCTTCATCAATATGGAGACCCTTCTGGGAACCCCACAGTTAAAATACTTTGGTATTGCACTAAATAGCTACACACTATTATTTGATAACGTGGTTATTCTGCTATTATCAGGTACTGCAGAGTGATACTAGCAGGAGTCACAGACAGTCATTCAAAAGAAATATGCAGAATTATCATCTTAACTGCAGCCTGTTCATTGTTTTTTGTTCATACTACAGATTTCCAATCTGACAGTGACAGCTAACCCTACTCTGTGGGAGGAGCAACGGCAGCAGCGAATGACAGTGGCCTTTGAATTTGAGGACAAAGGAGGAAGAAGAGGGTTCTGGGAAGGTTAAGGTTTTTGTCAAGAACTGCCTTTTGTGTTCAATGTTTTTACTGAAGTATGTGAAAAGCACCATAAGGGTGCTAAAGTAGAAAAAGACTATAAGTATATTGTAAGAATCGACTCTTCCATTACCTGGAGTGCCTGTAGAGATGGGCGCTACTTTTTCTGACTATGAAACACATTTCCTTTTCGCACCTCTCTTTTGTGTTCCTGTAATCTTTATTAGCTCCCCAGTGCTGTGGATACTGTAGAGGTAATGCAGTCAGGTAGCAGCAGGCTTTTAGCTCCAGGTTGTTTATCCACTTCATCTCACATTGCATCCATTATGTGGATGAACTACGAATCACCAATTATAGCAGCTCTGTCTAGCACCTCCGCATCACCTTGTCTTCAAGGCAGTCTTATGATTGGAGAGTATGTGCACTTATTCTGCAGCAGGCTGCTAAAAATTACATTTAATAGCTGAAAATAAATGACAGAAAACTAGGATTCATTTACAGACCTCCCATAGGAGGTAAGGACATCATGTATTTTAATTGTTTGCTGGTGCTTTTTAAATAGAAGTTCCAAAATGTGCCCTAAAACCTAATACTGTCTTTGTATTATCAACCAAATACTTATGTTTTGGTGGCATTTTATTTTAAAAGGATAATTATTTCATTGTTATTGTATCATAATTATACAACATCAAGTCTAGTATCCAGTGACTAGTAAACTAATATAGTACTATAATTACAGTATCTTGTATTAGCCGTGTACAATTAGATCAGTTGGTATTGCAAGTAATTACATTATTAATATGTAATTACATATTAATGCATTATAGAATACCACAAAGTGCACTGAGATGCAATTATTGTCCAACTAATTTGTTAGCAATTTTATTTAAAGTAGAAATACAGCTTAGGTAAGTACAAAAGAAAAGAATGCACTACTGAGCCTATGTGATGCTGCCATCAATACAGGAAGCTCATACTTTAACAGAAAAAATACAAAAGAATAATAGTTTACATAACAAGGTAAATATGTATCAACTACAACAATAAATTATATTTATTACCAAATTAATTTTACAATTTAGTTGAGATGCAACATCTCATTTCTAGTGGGCTATTACTCTTACCCATTTCCACAACTGAGATTAACTGAAGCATTAAAAGGTTTTGAGACCTGCCCAGGGGTCACACAGTGGCTCTTGTGGGTTTGAACCTGAGATCTGCTGGTTCTCTTACCAATGCTCTCATCACTAGAGCACACTGCCTCTTGACTGAGGGCCTGCAGTTGGTTGATGTGTGGAGGATCCAAGCCCCAGGGTATGGGAATATGTTTGTTTTTTTCCATTTCCTTTCCTATGCATGGGGTTTATTTCAGATAGATGGAATCCATGTACAGTATACCAAACCATGCTTGACAGGATGGGAGGCTGCGCCTATGCAGCACGGTCACTTTCTGGCCTTTCATCTCTTACAATGTCAGCAGCATTATAGGTCTCTCTAAACTGGGACTTATGAAGTGGAGGCTGAACACATCCTTACTGGGAGATGAAGAATTTCAAGACTTTATCCATAGCCAGATTAAATTGTCCTTTGGTTCAAACAGTGACTCAGCCTCCTTGCCACTCCTTGAGTGTGGCTCAGTTGGCAACACATCCGCCTCTGGACCAGAAGGTCATGGGTTCTCGTCCACACGGGATTGGACTTGCACCTAAAGATCGCTGGCATCCGAGTGCAGTATTGGGGGTGCTGTACTGCTGGGGTGTGTCATCCTTCGGATGAGACATTAAACTGAGGTCCTTCTGCCCATCCTGGTGTTGTCCTGGTGGGCGTCCAAGTGGAAGCAAAGCAACCCAGGCACTCTTTGCAAAGAGCAAGGAACATTCCCAGTGTCCTGGCCAACAGTCCCCTTCCCATAAACCAGTTCATGCAATTATCCAGGCTGTGTGTGGGTGATGGCGTGTGATATGGCCACCACCACATTCAGTCACTTCACTACCAGTCTAGCATTGCTTGTAAAGCGCTTTGGGATGCTGTGTATGAAAGCGCTATAAATGCTGATTCTTATTCTTCTTCTTCTTATTGTGGAGTAGCCTGCAACCGCCTATCTGTGTTGTCAGACAACAGCATTTCATCACTGACACTGCTGATACTAGTGTTATTCCCCAGCCTCGAGGGAATGACATCAGTATCAGCAGTGTCAGAATGGAAATGCTCTACAATACTTGATTAAAATTAAAAGACATATACCTGCACATAGATGACTCTTGCTGTTCAACTGGTAGTTTTCATCATCAGGGCTCAGTGGTGGTGGTTCACAGGATCAAATAGATATAAACAGCTGTTACACAGAATGTAAAACACCAAAAGTGATTTACTGGTCCAATTGCCTAATCAGAACCTCTGGGTCCCAGTCCATTAGTTTAGGGCACATGAACATTCTCATTTAATAGAAATCATGTATGAATTGATGACAGTAGTAACTGCTGCTGCCAATCATGGAAATCATCGGTTGGTTGACAAGAGTGGCCTGCACAGCAACTACTTATTCTGGGCTAGGAATTAATATGAGAAATCTGGCATACAGCTTCGCATTGTTGCACTATCCTGTTTTCTGCAAATGCATCTGAAACTTTCAGAGACTGATAACTTTGCAATGTTCATGATTTTATAACTGAATATCTACTGAGCAGTTATTTGTGATATTATTCAGAGTTTAAAGTTATCTGCCACAGTTCAGCCTTATGTCAGAGAATCAAACCAAATAAAACAAACTAGAAAAGAATAGCATTTGGTGTTATATGTCTGCACTTCAGCCTTATGTCAGAGAATCAAATCAAATAGACTGAAAAAGGTTAGAATTTAGTATTATATAGCTGCTTACATATAGTACATAACAAACATCTAATTACTTTATAGCAAAAACAGAACATCCACTGTATGCTCCAACAGCAGATTGAACTACACTCTGCCATGAGCAATTACATTAGTATCCACTTTCTTGAGAGACAGACGGTCGACCATGGGCCTGATGTTTTTAAATCCAAACCCTGTGCTGGGTGCATGGGCAGTTTTAAAAGGTGCCAGGTTGGCCACTTGTCCATTTATGCAGGTGTACTGCATCAATCAGTGGGCACAACAGGCTCAGAGATTAAGGATGCTTATACCAGTCATTTGTTAACATACTTAGAGAAACTGGCAGTTACATCTAAAGTTGGATGCATGCTGCCAGAAATTGGCTGTGGTTTCCAAAATAGCACCTTTGTGTCTAAACTAGGGATTAAAGCAGTGAGTGCTGTGGGATGGAGGCATATGGCTTCCATCCATACTTTCAGAAATGCATCCAAAAGACTCTAGGAAATTGCCTACTCTATTCAGAAAACGCCACAGGAACTTCAACTCTAAGACATCAACTAAAATAATTTTTATTGATGAATTTGAAATTTAGTAACCAGGAAAAGCACACTGAGCCAAGGATTACTTCCAGGATTGTTTAAATGGAGGGTAACAGTAGAACGAGCAAGAGCACATATTTGGTATAGTGGACCACAGGAAGTACAATGGTACAAAAGTATAATATTTACAAATTATACATAAATGGGTAATAAACAGAACAGGAAAAATAAAATTGAAAAACAAAACAAAAAAATTATGAATGGGATTAAATATATAATAACAGTACAAGAAATATACAAAATTCAATTGTATATGATCCATAAAACTCTGGACTGGCAGATGTGATCATAAGGCTGGCTGGGGCGGTGCAAGTGAGGGTAAACAGGTCATTTAGGAGGCATTTCAGAGAGAAGTAAGAGGAAGAGGCATATAGCAGGAGATTATTCCAGATTGTAAAGTAGTACTAGTAAAACCTTTATTTTATACAGGAAACATGCCCTTAAGGTTGTAAAAACATGTTTTCAAGACAGTCCTGTTTGTACAAAAGTTACCATAATACAAGACAACATGACATATACACATACTACAACAAACAATAAAAGCACATTTCATACACTACATACATTACACATAGAGGACAACCCTAGTTACAATTACATTTAAATTGATGCACTCATTTTGGGGGTGGGAACACAGAGAATGCAGTTAAAACAACAAAAGTCCAGCAGCAGGGGATGGAGAAACTATAGAGTCAGGAGTGTGACACTAATAGGTGGAGGAAAGAAGTGGGAGAGGAGAGACAGTGGAGGAAGGAGGGAGGGAAGACAGCCAGTACCTGAATAGAAAGGAGGTACAGTGCAAAGGTGCTGGGAGTCCCAATCTGAAAGTGGATAAGGCTATGGGACCATGCAAGGTACAACCAAGGGTGCTGAGGGAGCTCTGGGAGGTACTGGCTGCACCTTTGACAGCTGTATTCAACAACCCACTGGAAGCGGAAGTGGTTCTAGAGGACCAGAGGACTGGAGAAGGAGGACAGAGTAGTCTCGCTTCATAAAGTGGCAGCAGGAGGAGGCTGGCAGCTATAGGATGGTCAGTCAAATGTCAGTAGGGGAAGTTAATGGGGACTCTTAAAAGAAAGGCTAGTGGAGTATCTTGAATGCAGCAGGTTGTAAGACCCGAGGCAGCACTGATTCACAGGGTGGAGGTCATGTCAAATGAACCTGATCGATTTCTTGACTGATGACCAGGGAAATAAATCAGGGTGGGGCAGTGGACATGGCCTATTTAGACTTCAGCAAGGTCTTTGACACTGTACCTCATAGGAGGCTAATAAAGAAACTGGGAAGTTTGGGGTTGGCTCCAAGGTGATAAACTGGGTATGGAACTGGTTGATGGATAGGCGTCAGGGGATGGCAGTAAATAGCACTCACTTTGAGGAGAAAGTGACCAGTGGGGTACCTCTGGGCTCAGTACTGGGACCAGTCCTCTTCAGTGTCTTTATAAGTGACACTGCAGAAGAGCTAGAAGAAAGATATGAATCTTTGTAGATGACACCAAAATCTGCACTAGGGTAGATACCCTGGAGGAGGTGGAGAGAATGAACAGAGACCTGAGGAAACTCAAGGAGTGGTTGAGGTATGGCATCTGTATTTCAGTGAGAAAAAATTCAAAATCATGCACCTAGGGCATAGAAACCCAGTGGGTGCATACAATGGTGGGCAAGGTATTGACAGTCACTAAACAGGAAAGGGACCCTGGGATTAACATATCTGATTACCTCAGTGGTGAGACAGTGCAGCCAGGCAGTGGGCAGGGCCAGCAGGATGCTGGGGTGCAAACAGGAGGAATCACACGACAGAAGGAGAGAGGTAGTATACCACATATCAATCACTGGTGAGACCCCACCTGGTACTGTGTCCAGTTCTGGAGACCTCATCTCAGTAAGAACATAGACAGGTGAAGCCTGTCCAGAGGAGAACAACCAAAATTGTGCAAGAACTGCATCATAAGACCAATGAGAAGAGTCTGAGGGATCTTATATATGTTCACCCTGAAGAGAGGAGGAAAGAGGAGGATATGATAGGGACCCATAATACCTCCCAGGGTGAAAAGGTAAGGACCGGAGTATTTTCAGAAGAGAAGAGCATGAGAACAAGGGGCAAGCTATGAAGCTGGAATGGGAAACTTAGGAGGAGTGTGAAATTACTTCTTCACTGAAAGAGTAGTGAACACCTGGAACAGTCTTCCGGCAGAAGCAATGGGGCAAAAACAATGATGGGCTTCAAGACATTCATGGGATAGAGAACAAAGCAATGCTGAGGTAGCCACCCCCACTCCACTGGCTACGGGCCTGGTAGTAATTTGGGGAGGGAGCACCACTCAACAGCAGAACCACATCCAGAGAAAGTAATAAATTGCCACATACCTGGGCACAGGTCATGGGTCACAAAGGTGGTCGCTAAGCATAGCCAGAAAATGGGGTGCATCAGGTGAAGTCCCAGGCTATAGAGGGCAAGATGGTCATTAGCAAGAAAGCATCAAATTCATAAAAGCAGGAGGTCACACTGGAGTAAATTTTAACAGCAACAAATTAATTTATTAATGGCCAACAGAATCACACGGCTCCCAGGAGCCTGGGCACAAGCAAGAGCAGGGAGAAACCCAGTTCTGTGGCACAGAGCCATGGCACCAATCTTGTAACCAAGAAGGCCATGATGCTAGATCCTTGCAGAGCTGAGGGGCTCAAAACAGAATTTTGGCAGTAGCACAACACTGGCCAGTCTCTTCTCACTTCTTGAACTCCCAACACTACTGCTCAACACAAGACCTACAGCTCTTCACTCAGCATGTTTGTGGTGGCACCTACCAGGCTGTGGCACTTCCACTCCATTCCCATTCTTCCTGCAACACAGGGCCTAAGGTGCCTGAGCCCTTGGCATCACCATGCATACCAGAAATGGGTGATCCGAGGAATGTACCAGGCACCACCAATCACTCTCCCAGGCTGTCTCAGATGGTGCAGAGTGCCAGACAGGTATGGAGGTAGGCTGCCACCACCGCCATCCCTGTGATGAAGGCTTCCACCACTGCGCAGCCCCTACTGCACCACACTACAGCACTAGACCAGATTTCCCAAGAATGGGCCCAAACTCCCACCCTGGTGCCGTGGTGCATATAGGTGGGCTCCCAATGACTCCCCAGGCTATGGCTCCCAACACTGGGCTCAGTACTGGATGCACTGCAGATTTCTGGGCTGCCCTCATACCCCTCTGAGGACTCACTCATGCCAGAGCCCAAACAGGTCAGGGCCCGTGCCCCAACCCATACTGGATGTTCCTTTCTCTCCTACTCCACTGGCCTCTCCTTGGTGGGACAAAAACACCCATTAAATACACTAGGAGGACAGGCTTCACCTGATCAGTGGGTGGGCCAGTCCCAATATCAAAACAAGGAAAACAAGGAGGAGAGACTCACTATAGTAATCATCCCCTAAAGGGGTGCTCACAGTAAGAAACTGGTAAGGAAGGAGCCACAGATCAGGTATAGCCTCTGGTAACAATCTAGGCAGGGACAAAATGGGCAGACTGGGTAGGCCAATAGGTCCTCTTCTGCTGACAAATTCCATGTTTCTATGTTCCATGTCTTAAGAAGGGAGTGAGACGTACTCTCAGCTTGGGTATTTCACTCCACAGCACAAAAATAGCCAACAAGATTTTCACTATGGTCTCATGACTTTGTCCCTTTACCATTATCAAACCATGATGTTGCAAAAGTGACCTTAACAACACCCTAATTAAGTGCAGTGCAATCATAAGTGCAAAAAGCACAGTCGTTCCTTCAGTTGTACAGTGGCCCATTGCTTTGGCTGCCGATGCTATAGAAATGAAGAAATATTTTGTCTAATGCAGGGCCTCATGTTTATTGTGATTTTGCAGTTCTGGCAACCACCACAAAACTTGGTTCTGCCAGGAAGCAAACCTCTACCACAGCAGCAGCAGGTTTGGTGCAGTGATGGCTGCCACCACTGAAACTCCCCAACAAAACTGCCGAAATAATCATGAGAATGCCTAAAATTGCATTAGTGGAAGTTCACTAGCCACTCCTTTACACATCCCTCTCCCTTGGAAGGCTCAATTGCATTGTAGCAGTCAGTGGGGCAACCCTTTTCCAAACCGCTATCACTCAACTCTAAATGAATGACCATTAGGGCCTTCTACAAACAGGGGTGCAAGTGGTAGACAAGAGGTACAGGAACTCAGGCACTGGCAAATATCAAATGCAAAATGAAGATCCTCACTCTGAAGGTTACCTGTGTCAAGACAAATCTATCTGTCTAGATACTAGTAGACTCAGAGATAATGAAATACTGTATTTCTAAAATAACATTGTTGTACAAGTTACATTTTGTGATGTAAGCCCTGATTTCAGGTCACAGGCTCAGAAACTGTCATTAAGTTGCTTGTTCAAGAGATTCAGTTCCAATATGAGTGGTAAGAAGAACAGAAATCTGTTCCTGTTACAAAAAGATACAGGAACTCCATTCCTGTGCATTCCTGTACACTTTCATCATTGACAAACACTGAGGAAACCACAGAAAGTCTGTTTCATGAAAAGGGAGTTCTGTTTGCTGACTGAATCATTGTGGAATGAAAAGTATTAGTAATTATCACAACAACACAAAGAAAGAGACTCTGTGGACCTGTGTCTAATATAAAATAGTATAACTGCTCTTTAGCCTCGCTATACATTTTACAGGGTGAGAGTAGTGAAGCTGAAGTAATACTGATGAAAATGGCACCACTAGCATTGAAGAGGATAAACAGGAGAGGCCACTGGAGTGGCATTGCAGCACAAACTAATGCCACAAGGCTTTCAGCAAGGCGGTAGGTGGGAGGGAGGGTGCCATTGGAGCAGCACTGCTGGTCATCAAGCAAGTGGGCATAAAGACATAGAAATTGACAGCAGATAAGGACCATGGCCCACCTACTGTGCCCATTTTACCTACCTATTGTAATACCACAGACCCTACTTGATCTCCGGCTCTCTGGCAGGTGGGGATCCACAGGATTGTCCCTGCTGTAAACCAGCACTGGTTAGTATGAGGAGCCATGGTAGGATAAAACAGTGCAATTAAAACATTAATAACTCTTCAGTTCCCCATGCCCTACCCTCATTCCAAGTCATTCAGCCTGAACTACTTTGTACTGCCTTGCCTGTGTATCAGCTTAACTGCCCCACTCTGTCTTTTCTGTGCATTATTTCAGGGCAACTAGATTTCATTTTGAAGCTCATGTGACTTGCCACAGAATGTACAGCCAACCACAGAACTGCTGCATACTTAATTACTCATAGCTCATGCGGAAAAGCATGAGATCCTGCCACAGAGTGTACAGTAGCTCCACATAGCTGCAATGTACATAGATAGGGCTCTGCTCTAATGTAAAAGCTTGAAGGAATTTCAGAAATTAAACAGATCGTAATTTCATACTAAGCAGATTAAACTACCCATAAGCTATTTTAACAAGAAATCTGACAATGATCATAGTGACATTAGCAGGTGAGATGACCTGCATTAAAGGAAGCAGTAAAAGGGCTAATCTATCTTTATCCCTATGTTATAAAACAACTTTATTTTAATTTCTGTTAACTTTCAGGTTGAAATAAATCTGAAACGCTATCCTACTCCATACCCAGAAGACCTGAAGAACATGGTCAAGTCAGTACAGAATCTGGTAGGAAAAACGAGCCATGGAGTGTCAGCTCAGAAATCAACTCTAGCAAAATACAGAGCATCCTGTACCAGAAAAATATGAACACAAATGGCCAATCTCAACACAGGAGGTCTCAGTCGAGGTAACCCAGAATATGACTATTGTTCCTGCCCGACTCTTATATCGTTGTTCTCAGTATTATGCTTTTAATTCTGCAAGAGGTCTATATATATAGTGTTGCAAGACCATGCTTTTAGTAATAAACCTGGGGATCCTACTTCACAGCACAACTGAAGCTGTTGTCTTGTGATGGTCACTTTTGTGAAAATGAATGGGAGGGAGCGAGTACATTCCACTATGCTTTTGCCATCTGGGTGACCACAGGTGGTGGTGTACACAGAAACCACTCTTGGGTGATTGGGGATGTCTCCTGATGTCAGCATGTGCATTCTAATGTGCGCACATCAAGCAGCTCCTCAATGGCAGTGTCCCTGAGATATAGGAAGAAAAGTAAAATACCTGGCCAACACAGGATGAAGCGGCTTCTCTTGCAGACTTCACACCACTGACCGTGCACCCATCTTTACCATGCACAAACTCCAAAGGGGCTGGGCAGCCACCCCATAAGGGCAGTAAATCATGGAGCTCAGGAGAATAGGGGGTACCCAGGGGAAGGTGGGTGATGAGGCTGTGCATGGCGCCAGTAGAATGAGCAGGCCAGAATGTGATGGGCAAAAACGGATAAAAAGAAACATTGAATGAATTTACTAAAAGGCAGTAAAGATGGCACAACAACAAGATGTGAACTAGTATAAGACTAGAGTTGGCTGGTCCCAATGGTAGTTGGACCTGTGTTTGTGAACACAGTATGGTGAAGTGGTTATGTATTTAGTAGTACTGAGCACCAGTCCGATAAGGGCAGAGGATGGGGTAGTTTCATGTCAGTTGTGGCCCCACTGCCAGCCATGTTATCTCCTAGTTGCCAACTGTATTACTGCCCTTTCCATTGCCAGCTTTGTCACCAGCCCTTTCCATTGTTATTACTCACCTCTCTCTATTTGTCATCTGTTCCTGTACCCCCATTACCAGCTTTGTCACTGCCTCCCTGGTTTCCAGTTGTATCACTGTCTCCCTAGTTGCCAATGTGTCACTGTTCCAATTAGTAGCTGTATCAGTGCCCCATTATCAGTGGTGTCACTGTCCCATTACCAGCTGTTACTGCCTCATTGCCAGCTGTGTCACTGTCCCATTACCAACTGTGTCACTGCCCCCAATACTAGCTGTGTCACTGTCCCATTACCAGCTGTGTCACTGTCCCATTACCAACTGTGTCACTGTCCCATTACCAGCTGTGTCACTGTCCCATTATCAGCTGTGTCACTGTCCCATTACCAACTGTGTCACTGTCCCATTACTAGCTGTGTCACTGTCCCATTACCAGCTGAGTCACTGTCTCATTGCCAGCGTGTCACTGTCCCATTACCAACTGTGTCATTGCCCCATTACCAGCTGTGTCACTGTCCCATTACCAACTGTGTCACTGCCCCATTACTAGCTGTGTCACTGTCCCATTACCAGCTGTGTCACTGTCCCATTACCAACTGTGTCATTGCCCCATTACCACCTGTGTCACTGTCCCATTACCAGCTGTGTCACTGTCCCATTACCAGCTGTGTCACTGTCCCATTACCAGCTGTGTCACTGTCCCATTACCAACTGTGTCACTGCCCCATTACTAGCTGTGTCACTGTCCCATTACCAGCTGAGTCACTGTCTCATTGCTGTGTCACTGTCCCATTACTAACTGTGTCACTGCCCCATTACTAGCTGTGTCACTGTCCCATTACCAGCTGTGTCACTGTCCCATTACCAACTGTGTCATTACCCCATTACCAGCTGTGTCACTGTCCCATTACCAGCTGTGTCACTGTCCCATTGCCAGCTGTGTCACTGTCCCATTACCAGCTGTGTCACTGTCCCATTATCAGCTATGTCACTGTCCCATTACCAGCTGTGTCATTGCCCCATTACTAGCTGTGTCACTGTCCCATTACCAGCTGTGTCACTGTCCCATTATCAGCTGTGTCACTGTCCCATTACCAGCTGTGTCATGCCCCATTACCAACTGTGTCACTGTCCCATTACCAGCTGTGTCACTGTCCCATTACCAACTGTGTCATTGCCCCATTACCAGCGATGTCACTGTCCCATTACCAGCTGTGTCACTGTCCCATTACCAGCTGTGTCATTGCCCCATTACTAGCTGTGTCACTGTCCCATTACCAGCTGAGTCACTGTCTCATTGCCAGCGGTGTCCTTGTCCCATTACCAAGCTGTGTCATTGCCCATTACCAGCTATGTCGCAAACCCCATTACCAGCTGTGTCACTGCCCCATTGCCAGCTGTGTCACTGCCCCATTACCTGCTGTGTCACTGCCCCATTGCCAGCTGTGTCACTGCCCCATTACCAGCTGTGTCACTGCCCCATTACCAGCTGTGTCACTGTCCCATTGCCAGCTGTGTCACTGCCCCATTACCTGCTATGTCACTGCCTCCATTATCAGCTGTCACTGTCCCATTGCCAGCTGTGTCACTGTCCCATTGCCAGCTGTGTCACTGCCCCATTACCAGCTGTGTCACTGTCCCATTGCCAGCTGTGTCACTGTCCCATTGCCAGCTGTGTCACTGTCACATTACCAGCTGTGTCACTGCCCCATTACCTGCTGTGTCACTGTCCCATTGCCAGTGGTGTCACTGCCCCATTACCAGCTGTGTTCACTGTCCCATTACCAACTGTGTCATTGCCCCATTACCAGCGGTGTCACTGTCCCATTACCAGCTGTGTCACTGTCCATTACCAGCTGTGCCATTGCCCCATTACTAGCTGTGTCACTGTCCCATTACCAGCTGAGTCACTGTCTCATTGCCAGCGGTGTCACTGTCCCATTACCAGCTGTGTCACTGTCCCATACCAGCTGTGTCATTGCTCCATTACCAGCTGTGTCACTGTCCCATTATCAGCTGTGTCACTGTCCCATTACCAGCTGTGTCATTGCCCCATTACTAGCTGTGTCACTGTCCCATTACCAGCTGTGTCACTGCCCCATTACCAACTGTGTCACTGCCCCATTACCAGCGTGTATACTGTCCCATTACCAGCTGTGTCACACTGTCCCATTACCAGCTGTGTCACTGCCCCATTACTAGCTGTGTCACTGTCCCATTACCAGCTGAGTCACTGTCTCATTGCCAGCGGTGTCACTGTCCCATTACCAGCTGTGTCACTGTCCCATTACCAGCTGTGTCACTGTCCCATTATCAGCTGTGTCATTGCTCCATTACCAGCTGTGTCACTGTCCCATTACCAGCTGAGTCACTGTCTCATTGCCAGCTGTGTCACTGTCCCATTACCAGCTGTGTCACTGTCCCATTGCCAGCTGTGTCACTGTCCATTGCCAGCTGTGTCACTGTCCCATTACCAGCTGTGTCACTGCCCCATTACCTGCTGTCACTGTCCCATTGCCAGCGGTGTACTGCCCCATTACCAGCTGTGTCACTGTCCATTACCAGCTATGTGTCACTGTCCCATTGCCAGCTGTGTCTCTGTCCCATTACCAGCTGTGTCACTGCCCCATTACCAGCTGTGTCACTGTTCCATTACCAGCTGTGTCACTGTCCCATTGCCAGCTGTGTCACTGCTCCCCCATCACCAGCTGTGTCACTGCTCCTCATTATTAGCTGTCACTGCTCCCCATCACTGGTTGTGTACTCGCCATTACCAGCTGTCCCCACCCTATTACCAGCTGTCACTGCTCTATGTGCTGTTTCAGATCTCCCGTTATCAGCTATATCACTGCGCCCTCATTGCGGTGGTGTCACTGGTACATTACCGCCAGTGCTGTCACCACCCTCATTATCAGCAGTGTTACTGCTCTCCACTGTCAGTGTGTCACAGCCCTTACTGTATCACTGTCTACCTCATTGCCAGTGATCACTTTCACCAGATATATCACTACCTCACCTCTTCTCTGCCAGCTGCCACTACCATTGCCAGCTTGGATACTGTCCTGTGCTACTGCCCCCTTGTTGCCAACTCTGTCACTGCCCTGAATTGTCAGCTGTGTCACTACCCCGCCTCCTTGCCACCTGCATCTCAGCCACATATTTAACAGCTGTATCACTGCTTTCCCCAGTTGTCAGCTGTCTCACTGCCCACCAGTCATATAATTGCTACAAATTTCTGCATTACCGCCCTTCACTTACCAGCTGTCATTAGGCCCTTTACACACGCTGCTGTGCCAAAACTCAGCGTTACAGTGTAGCGCCAATACAGCTGTTCCGCTCCACGTTCTGATTACACGAGTTCTATTTTTCATCACAAGCGTCCTGCCATCCGTATCGGTGAAGTACTCCTTGCTAGAGCTAGAGTTCTTTGCTCCGGAATGAGTGCTTTACACTGCACACTGCAACAGCACATTTAGGACAAACCACCTACACCACAGAGTGCGTTTCAGGCAACCGTTCATTTTACAATGGAACAAATAGCAGTTACACCGCATTGGATGGAGCGGTAAGGTCCTTCCATACGCTTATTCCGTTGCAAGACTGCCAGTGTAAAAATGCCTATTGTCCCAGGTTACCAGCTGTGTCACTGCCTCCTTCTATTACCAGTTGTGCCACTGCCCCAACACGCATACAAGTACACACACACACACACACACACACACACACCATCAATCCTCCGATATCCTCACTAGGGTGAGATGTCACATAAAATCTAAACAAAAGGGATGCATGTTGATTAAATTGGAAATGCGCCTGTATGAATGCAAGTAGTCTTAATGATAAAATGTGTGTCAGAAGCCTTTGCTACAAAAGACAGATTACACATTATTGGTATCATTGAACTTTAGTGAATGACTTCTTCCACTAGGTTACAAGCTTGGAGGTAACATGTATTCAGAGGAGACAAAATGGTGAAAAAAGAGCCTTGTATGTTAAATAGGAATTAGGACCTGGTAACTTGAGGAGCTTAAGAGTATGGAAAGGAAACATGAATCCTTACGAGTGGAGTTAAATGATGGGAATATAAGTAAAACATTACTATGAATATGGTATAGACACCCACAACAGGACAGGGGAACTTCATCACACATATGGGATGATATCAGAATAGCAGTCTCTAAGGTTTTGGTAGTAATTATAGGAGAATTTAATCACAAAATTAGGATAGTGGTTTTGTCAAAGAAAGGCAGAACAGGATATTTTAATGTAATGGGCTATATTTTACACCAATGTGTGAAAATTGGCATGGGAGGAGGGTAAATATATTGGAGCTTGTTCAGGACAATGTAGACATTAAGTTTCTTCTGGGGGTGATTGAGCATCTGAGGGCAGTGAACACATTGTAATATCTAAAATATCAAGGACTAGAGGCGAAAGTTAAACCAAAAACACAAAACTCCCAAGCTGAAGACAGCAGACTTTGATCAGTTGAGGAGATTGGAAAATTCATTTATAAAAGAGACATAGAGAAGGATTTCTGCATGTAGAACTCCTTCAAGGGGATTATAAAAATGCAGTGTATCACTATGTGCCCACAATGAGAAAGGGATAAAAGCAAGGAGTGTCCTTTATGGATGATCGGTCCAGCGTACAACTGGTAAATGGAAAAAAAGAAGGCATTTTTGACACCACGGCACAAAATGCCTATACTAAACAAAATTAGTTGCCCTAAAGTGATTATATTCAGACATGTTTGGAATGCAATGTAAGTACCCACACTTGTTTGATTATATACCCTAGTGCAAAGAGCTACTAAAGGCCTAAAAATTGCACTCCTTGTCGCTTCCACTCCTCCTGCTGGCCACAGAGTAAGTTCCTACACTTACCATAGGTAGGACGGACCAAAGCAGTTAGAGCATCCGTTTTATTTAAAGACCCCCTATGCAATGAGCCTTAACCTGTACAAGGCACTTAGAAGTCATTGGCATCCTATTATGGCCTTGTTAACATGTAAGGCACTAGCAGCCCTCCATGGATTGCATCAAGGATTGTCTTACTCACCTCTCCCACCTATTATCTCATGTAAACACCAGCAATAGTATTCCCTCCTGCCCCAGCCCCATCACTATAAGGATGTAATTCTATCTCTGGTAATCTAGTGGCCCCACCTACCTCACCTGATCCCCATGGGCATAATACTATGGGATTTATCCTGGTAGTCTAGTGCTCCCCCACCCAATCACCATCTGAATAAATGAGCCCCATCCTGATACTCTAATGGCTCCCTCCTAGTCCTGGCTGTCATTGCCCTCCTCAGCCTGGCGGCGACAGGGACAGTCACAGACTCACCTCTTGCCTCAGTGGCCAGCTGCCATTGCTTCATGCAAGTCTTGTATCACAACACAACCTGTATAGCAATATATTACTTATGTGACATCTGTTACAAACTTCAGTGTGAGAACAGACTACCAGAACCAGAAGGAGGCCACTAGGCTACCAGGGATACGACTTATACTAATACTTCTCTGGGAGTCAGGTGGCTGGATGACCACACACACTGTGCAGGTTTCTAAAGAAGATTTTAGACAGCATTCATTTGCACAGCACTGCCAGCCAGTTAGCACGGCAAAACATTTCAATATGCCAGTGTGCCACCATGCGGGGCATTGATTAGCATAGGCACTAGGACTAGTTAACAATATTCTGAATGTGGCAGCGGCCACACTAGGAAGATATTGGTTGCAAGATTTGCAATTTGCAACTAGCATTATGCTAAACCTTTCAGCGTGGTACTAATCTTTGAATATCTGGGCAACAAAATAAATACACAGTTAGCATGCAGAATGGGGCCAGATATAAAAAGCAGTGAAAACTGTAAAATGGCATCCAGCTTTGAGAAAAAGAAATTTGAGTATGATATGGTAAGAGATATTAAAAGAAAGAAATCTTCATTTTATCAGAGGAAGAGGGCAGTTACAGAATTAGTGAAACCACTAAACACAGAGGCCTATATTCATGAAACACATTTCCTTTCTTCATTCCTGATTCAGAACTGCTCTTTTGGGTGAAGTTAAACACAAAAGCCGTGTTTACGGCTGCAGCTGTAATAACATTATTGCTACGCTCCTGCTGTTGATCTCATCACCCGGCCCAGTTCACGGTTCACACAGCCCTCCCTCACACCAGTGCAGGTTGCACTGGAGAGGGCCTGGGCCGGATTGGGCAGCAGTGAAGGAGTCTGGGATGGGCTGCTTTTATTGGAGCAAGCTTCACAGCGCATTTGCACCGCCACATAATATGCTCACTCAAATAAATGTATCCATTCTTGAGTTGGTACAGAAAATGGATCCGAAGCACTCCTTGCATGATCTGGTGAATGTTCACTGCTGACTTTGAGCCATCAACCAGTGCACGGACTGATGCACTGCAATGGTGGCAGTAAACGCGGCCTTAAGAATTACATAAAGTCAAATAAAGCAACAGTGCCACTGTGAAAGTGCTTCTTGAATAGTGGGATAAATAAGCTAACGCATAAAGTGCTTTAATGGATATCAAAATGGGATCAATTTAGACCAGAATCTGAAAAGGTGACAATATCAAATTATTCCTTTGCTGCAAAGGGCTAAAGGAAATTTTCAATTTAGCACTTACTATAGAGTTGTTGGGACACATTCCACATCTAGATGAGAAATTCAAGAGATTGACAAAGGATGCTGGCGAGACAATAGCTATCACTACCTGCTCAGTTGCTGTACAGCTAATAAAGTGGAAGGTGGATAAATTCCTAGAACTAGATGATAGCATCTGAGGATACTCAAGGAACTAAATGAAGTAATAACTACACTAGGAATGACTCAAGCCTATGAGGCACATGGGGACCGGAGGAAGGCTAATGTGACTTCTTTGTTTGAAAAGGGTGACCAGTGAACCTTACCATGATTGTGGAAAAAAAATATTAGTGACGATTATTAAGAATCAGACTGTGGAACATATGGACTGATTCCAGCTGTTAAAGAGGAGTCCACATGGGTTCACTGGGGTAAACCATGCCAGTCTATGGGCATGCAACCAGCCCGGCAATTTTGGGAGGGCTATGGGATCTGTAAGGATGGCACTCATATGTATATGTTAGGCATTATGTACACCTACATCATTCTCTTTTCAGAGTGAGCACTGTGCATGTGAAATGGGGTTTAGCAAGCATTATTATGTGGTTTAACCTTGGTTGCTTCATACTGTACCTCCATATGCAAAGTCTCAATAGTACAGTGCATTTTGTAAGAGAACACAAAACTATTTTTGAAATTCAAGCCCTAAAAATATTATTTTGGCCTAGTCTGATTGAAATCGTTACTCAAAAACTGTGCAATAATTTTAAGTTAAAGTAGATGTATAGCGTAGAACAAACTTGTTGATATGAAAGTTGCTATAGAGAGGGTGTGAGGGGGTGCGTCTACCTGGTGAGCTGTGCTCAATGGGCAGGTCTGTGGCAGGCAAATCAGTAAGCAGCCTGCTGATGACACACTTTCTGGTTTTCGGGCGGAGTTGGAAAGATTTCAAAGGACAGAACCGAACCAGTAGTGACGCCGCTAGTCCTTTGATATTTACATAATCCCCATTCCCTATCATCAGTTGAGAGCTGTTGTAAAGTACAGGAAACAAACATTATTGCTTAATAAAAATGATATGGTTAACAAATATGCTGCTTTAAGATGCCACTATAATTCCATAAAGACATCTCTTCCGGCACATGCAAACTTATACAATATTGAAAATAAGCATTTTTAAAATTGGGAAGGTTTATTTTATAAGACAGCTTCCTCTGCATTTAAAAAATGAGTTGTTTGTTGCAGTCAGACATTTTATACTAACATTTATATTGCTCAAATGTGAAAAATATGCATTGTTAAAACAAAACAAACAAAAAATCTAGGCGTAGCGTTAAAGCGGCTGTAAATATGTAGTATGTTCTACAAGGGGAACATTTCTAGCCAATACCTCCATCCCTTGTTGGTAAGTGATATCAGAACCTCATCTTTCAGTAATAAGTTCTGTTCAGTCTCTCCACCAAATTACTTCCTTTCATTGCCGAATTTCGATGATGTCAGCAGAGAGGCTTGTGGGTAAATGCCTGCAATTTGTCTATTGCAGCATCAGTATTCCCAGATTTCTTCACAACCACCGCTAAAGCGAACCAACTCTAGAGGTCTCTAGCTTTGCTGAAGCCCCTGCCCCATCACCTCCTTTTCCAAACATTTACTCCAGAAAATCCTACACTAAATGTGGAAATTGCAGAAGTCTGCTGGGTGAGGCGGTGCTTTGTACAAGTGTGCATTTCTTTCTAATTCTCCTGTTATATCCTGGTTGGATCGTGAACCCCAGTCGTCCAACTCAGACTCCCCAACCTACACATGGATGTAATTATTCACAGTGCATTCCACGGCAGCCAGGACTGTCAAACAGAGCAGGTTTGATCACACAGTCTGAAACTCGCAGCGGAGAAGGGCATCATATCTATTGAGAGCTCCTTCTAAGGATTTACTTTGAGCTGAGCGCTGTTATGCCTACAGCTGTAGCATTCTTGCTAGGTAGGAGCAAAGGTTATCAAGCAGCGTTGTCATCATGGGGTTCTGAAGTCCAGAGACAGCCAAACACAGTTTATTTATTTATTTATTCATTACAAATCGGGTTTACAACCTTGAGTCAGAGACTCATTTACAAAGGCACCTCATCGCGGGGGGGCAGACTTCAAGACAGTTATTACAGTGCAGATTAAAACAGAGGATAACATTACAGGTGCAGTAAATGAACATTTAACATAGATGCACTTAGGTTACATAATGTAGTAGTTTGTATGTTACTTAGGTTACATAATGTTACAAAATTGTGAGTTACACTCATGGATATAGTAGGTCCTCAGAGAAGACAGCGGGTTACATCCCTGTTTGGATCTAGTAGGGAAGAGGTAGGTCTGGGGAGGAAGAGGCTGTCCAGTGGACATTGTCAAACCAGGGGGCAAGGCGCTGGAACCTCAGGTTACAACAGGGGTTAGTTGCACCTGCAACAGCGTGGTATTAAAGATATGGTTCTGAAGGGCTGTTTGAAGGAGCCAATTTTGGCAAGTTGGAGATGTAGCTAAGGAGGGAGTTGAACCAGATGGGGGCTCGGTAGAGGAAGGATCTCAGGGCAAGAGAGGTCTTGGTTCTGGGCACCTTGAAAGTGGACTTAACAGAGCTATGGGTGGTGACGGACTAAGATGGCTGCTGTAGAGAGGTGGAGACTCCGGGGAGTCCTAGCAGTGATTTCTTAGCGAGAAGGCAGGTCTGGTAGAGCAGCCACTCCTCAAAGTTGAGAAGACTGGTGGTAGTATACAGAAGGCAGGTGTGGGCTTGGTCTCCATAATCAAGTTTAGGAGCTGGGAGTGCCTGACCTATAAGGGAGTCCCGTGACAGTAGTGTGCAACCACCACCGCGTTTGCCTACTCGGGTTTTCCCTGTAGATGGTATATCCGAGAGAGTGATAGCAGAGTCAGGGGTGGATTTGGAGAGCCAAGTCTCTGCCAGTGCAATTATGTCAGGTTGATGTTGAGCGACCCAGCACTGGAGGGCAGCAGATTTCTTTAGGAGACTGCAAATGTTTAAGGATGCAAAGTGGAGGCCAGTTGCAGTACAGGGTTTAGTAGGGCTGGAAGCAATAGGTCCCGGTTTTGGTGTACATTACCAGATAATAATAATAGCAGTGTAATTATTCTGGTTAGTGGCCAGTGGCGATGGAGACCCTTGGGTGACACCCAGCTGAGGACTTTACAATCAGGGTGCATGGGATAGCTAAAGTGCGAAGGTGGTAATGGCAGGGAGAGCTGGGTCCAGGTCAGGCCTTGGAGGGCGGAGGGAGTGGGGGTGTTGGCAGGGTGGGGTGTTGGGGCCGGTGCAGGTTGGGATGGTGGGGAGAGGCCAAGTCACCGTGGGGTAGTCTGGGGATGAGGTGCCTAGTGTGGAGGAAAGGTGCTCCAGTCGGTGTGAGGTCTGTACCAAGAGGGTAAAGGAGAGCAGACTTAGTAATGGAGTGCAGGTACCACAGCAGCTGAGCAGTAAAGGAAGAGTGCAGGAGTAGTAGAGAGTAAGGAGATGTAGAGCAGCTTTGGAATGGTTGGGGAAAACCCTCTAGTGGGCGAAAGACTATAAGCTGCAAATGGGAAAATCACTATCAATCAGTAGAAGAGGGAGGGCAAAGACAGATGAATAGTGATAGACTGCCCCTGGAAAACAGGCAGACCCTTCCCCCATCCCTGGGATGGGCTTTGAACTCATTGACAGCGGTCTCCACCACTTCAATTACCAGTTCCTGTGTTCCTCTTCAGGTGGAAACACACACCTAAACCAAGTATCTCTGAAACAGAGCTTTAAGCTCTGAGAGCCTGCACACACTCTGCTGCACTACAGTCTCTCTCTCTCTCTCTGACTGCACACAGACTCTGAAAGACTGGCTAAATTCCCCAACGTTCTACTCTAATCTCAAACTGCAACATTCCAGTGTGGTTTATAAGCGACAGTTCTAAAATGATGTCATCCCTCAGTCTCAGTTGAGACTGAGAACAGAGGAGACAGTGTGAAATCCATTTAACTGGAGTTCACAAGCTGCCTTCCCTGCCTACCACTAGGTCTTACTGGGATTCTAGTAACCCCGGTAACGGGGTTACATCTATTTACTCATTGCTTTTAGCCAATGTAAATTACGCCTTTACATTCTGCCCGGTCCATCTTGAAATGAGCATTGCTTAATGATGTTCGCCGGTAAAATAAAGATTTTGATTGACTGATTGATTGATTGGTATACAAATCGCAGGTATGGAGTCAGCCTAGGTGCCCTCTAAGGTTAACCTCCAAGCTTTGTTTAAGGCAGTTTTAAGCCCGGAGCTCAGTATCAGTGGGTGAGCCATATATAGGTAAGCTGTAGTCAAGGGAACCCACAGAGCTGTGAACTGCTATTTTATGGGTTTCAGGGGTCAGGCTGTGCCTGTGACGATAAAGCAGCCCAATACGCTTGTTGATTGCTTTGGCGGTGATGTCAATGTGGCAGTGTAGGACAACAAAGTTATCAATAGTGATCCCAAGGTATTTAAATGTTGAACCAGTTCCTGGAGGCCCCAGCAACATTACATTTTGATAAAGGGTAGTTACAATGCTTGTTATGGGTGCTGGCTAACAGCATGGTCTTAGTTTTTTATCGCTCATAATTTGCTTATGATCTATGAACCACTTCTCAACACAGGTGAAATCGCTTGAAGTTGATGCTCTAGTTCATCAGGATTTGAGCCAAGTGTGAAGACAACTGCATCGTCAGCATAGAGTAAAATGCAGCACTGGCTGGCTTGAGGAGAATATTCAGGAATAAGCTGAATAAGAGGACCCAGTATAGACCTCTGTGGGACACCAGAGCAGACAGGTTTGCTATCAGAGAGGGTTGAACTGATTCTAACTTGCTGGGATCTATGGTCCAGCTAGCTGCAGAACCACAAAACTGCCTTGGGAGCCAGGCCATTAAGGCAAGTTGCTCATTAGGAGGGAATGGTTAACAGTATCAAACGTCTTAGTCAAGTCGATAAAGATTGTTCGCAAGTTGTCCACGATCAAGTGTTTTGTGGATGTGTCCATGAATTCTAGAAGAGCTGTGGTGGTGCTGTGCCCAGCCCTAAAGCCATGCTGTTTGGGGAAGAACAGTTTGTACTTGTCTAAATATTCAACCAGTTGGTCCGCAACTATCTGCTCGAGGGCCTTCGATAGAGGTGGTAGCAAGGAGATGGGTCTGTAGTTTCTGTAAGGGCTCAGTCCCACTCTTATGCATGGAGTGACTATCACTGCTTTCCATTTATGAGGTTATACAGCTAGTCAAAGTGACAAGTTGAGGATGTGGGTGAGTTGAGCAGGATTTCTTCCAGGAGAGAGAGATTTGATTCAGATCAAGGGTGTCCCCACTGAATCTTCCCTTACCGAAAGCACCTTCCAAATGTATTTCCTAGCATCCCCTAATTGAGATGGTCTTGAACCAAAAGAGGGGATGCACAGAGAACTGTGAGCCAAAGACAAGGTTGCTCGGTGGAAGAAGTCAGGAGGGAGTACATGGCTGAGGTCCATAAAGGATAGGTTGAAAGTGTCGGCTATGGTTTTGGGTCAAGGATACGGAGCTATTAACTCTGATCATGTCGGGCAGTTTTGGGCACCTTGCCAGTGACCTCTTTGAGGTTTGCCCAGAATTTATGGCCATCATTCCAGTGTTTGGACAGGACCTCCTTGTAGTCTAGGTTTTTGGTATATGGATGGTCCTTGTGCAGCTATTTCTGGCTTGTTTGTACTTTGAGGTGTCAGACTGCTTCCTGTGGCTCTGGCTGTGCTCCAGAGATGATCACGGTATTTCATAAGATCAAGGATGTTAGAGCTCATCCAGAGGTTGTAATGGCCCTTGATTTTCTGCTTTTTATGGGGGCATCGGTATCACAGATAGTATTGAATTGGAGGATGAAGTGGTCCAATGCACTATCGACTTAAGGGGTGCCTCATATATGGCTGACCAGTTGCATTACGGAGATCTGCTGCTCATGCGTCAGCATGACCGGCCTGAGGACTCTGTTTGTGACTGTTCTAGGAGGTGGTTTGGTGATTTTATTGGTCCAGTTGAACATAACAGGGGAGTGGTCACTGATATTATCTGGGAGGACAGAGGCATTAGAGGTGTGCTCTGGATAATTGGTGAGAACCCAGCAATAAGGGTGCTAGTGCCAGTCTGGTAGTTAGTCCGGTGGGGCGCCAACAAGCTGTGTGAAGTGGACAGCCTGAACAGCATCCTTGGAGTGGTTTGCCTCAGGGGCAAGCCAGTTAGTATTGATGGAAGAGGATGCCTGGATATCGTGGCAGTCACAGAAACATAGTACACAGAGAACCATGACTGGGATGTCAACATACCAGGGTACACAATCTACAAGAGGGACAGGGAGGGAAGAAGAGGAGGAGGAGTAGCTCATGTAAGGGAAGGATCAAAGCAACAGAACTGAAGTGTAAACAGGGAGGAGAGGAGGCACTGGGTCACCCTGGAGACTGGAAATGGCTCCACAATCACACAGGGTTGTATACAGACCCCCATCTCAGGGGAGGAGATGGACAAGGACATGGTAGAAGGCATCCTTGGATGGCAGAGAAAGGTGAGATATTGCTGATGGGGACCTGAATATGCAGATGTTAACTGGAGCACCTTTGCTGCAGCCACATCCAAGAGCAGGGCCACTCTCGATGCCCTACAGGGGACATGCTCAGACAGCTAGTTTTGGCACCCACTGGGAGGAGCAATCTTAGACCTGGTGCTCTCAAATGGGGATGGAGAGAGGATTCTAATCTTGAAGTGGTAGCCATCTGGGAACAAGTGACCACCAAACAGTGTGGTTCATGATAAACTTAGCTGTAGAGTCAACACACAAAAAGTGAAGGTACTGGACTACAGGAGGGCTGATTTTGTCAAAATGGGAGAGTGTCTCAGAAAAGCACCAGCAAACAGGCAAGAAGGTGGGGTGGAGCAACAATGGGGAAACATCAAAACTGCCATCACAGAGGCAACAAGCCTTTGTGTGAAGCAAATAAACAAATCAAAACGAAAGAAAAAAATACTATGGTTCTCAAAAGAAGTGATGGGGAAGGTAAGGAGAAAAAGATAGCATTCAGGAAGTACAAGGAAACACAGAATGAGCAGGACAGAAAACTGTACCAGTTAAAGCAGAAGGAAGTGGGAAGGCAGTCACAATAGCAAAGGCCCAAACTGAGGAAAAGATAGCCAACTCGGTTAGGGATAAAGCAATGGGGCCTGATGGGCTTCACCCCAGAATTCTAAAAGAACTAAGGGAAGAACTAGTAACACCACTAACTAACCTTTTGATAAATCATGGAGGATGGTGTGGCACCTGAGGACTGGAGAAGGGCGGATGTGATTCCTTTCACAAAAGTGGGAGCAAGACAGAGGCAGGAAACTACAGACCTGTTAGTTTGACCTCAGTGGTAGGGAAAATGATGGAATCACTCTGAAGGAAAGAATTGTTGAGTACCTAGAGGCCAGTGGGGCACAGGACCCAAGGCAACATGGAATCACAGCAGGAAGGTCATGTCAAACAAATCTAATTGATTTATTTGACTGGGTGACCAAAGTAGTAGACCAGAGAGGGGCTGTGGACATGGCCTACCTAGACTTTAGCAAGACATTTGACACAGTCCCGCACAAAAGATTAATAAACAAATTAGCCAGCCTGGGAGTGAGTCCCAGGGTGGTAGCCTGGGCAAAACACTGCTAGACAACAGGACACAGCGGGTATAGTAAATGGAGTCCACAGTGAAGAAAGGAGGGTTACTAGTGGAGTACCGCAGGGTTCAGTACTGGGGCCGGTCCTTTTAATGTCTTTATAAGTGACATTGTGCAGTTACTGAGGAAGGTATGTCTCTTTGCAGATGACACAAAGATCTGCAACAGGGTTGATACACAAGGTGGAGTGGAAAGGATGAAAAGGGACTTGGCAAGGTTGAAGGAATGGTCAAATGTATGGCAGCTTAGATTCAACGCAAAGAAGTGCAAAGTAATGCACCTAGGAAACAAAACCCAGGGCAAGAGTACACAATGGGAGATACTGACAACAACAAAATAGAAAGGGACCTGGGGTAGTCATATCAGATGACCTAAAGGTGGGCCAGCAATGTGAGAAGGCAGTAAGGAGGGCTGGGGGATACTGGGATGCATAGGGAGAGGTATCACCAGTAGAAAACAGGAAGTTGTTGGCCCTCTGTACAGACAGTTGGTAAGACCACATCTGGAGTACTGTGTACAGTTCTGGCCCCATCTCTGCAAAGACATAGACAGGGTGGAGGCTGTCCAGAGGAGGGCAACCAAATGGTGTAGGGTCTGCACCAGAAGACATATGAAGAAAGACTAAAGGAGCTTAAGATGTATAGCCTCGAGGAAAGGAGGAGAGGAGGACATGATCGAAACTTTCAAATATCTCAAGGGAATCAACAAAGTCCAAGAGGTAGCATCTTTCAAAAAAGATGTGCAAGAACAAGGGGCACAATTTGAAGATAGAGGGGGACGGCTCAGAGGTAATGTGAGGAAGTATTTTTCACAGAGAGGGTTGTAGATGTATGGAACAGCCTTCCTGAGGAGGTCATAGAGTCAAAAACAGTGGGGAAATTCAAGAATGCATGGGACAGACATAAGGCAATTCTAGTGGGGGTAGGAGGAAGTAGGCTGTTGGTTAACTAGGATCTGCAGTTTATCCGTTAGGTAGGAAATGGGCAGAACAGGTGGGCGAGCGGTCCTTATCTGCCATCAAATTCTATGTTTCTATGTTTCTATTAAAGTCACCAAGCAGTATAACTTCAGAACTTAGAGTTTGGCTACTAGGGTAGTCGATGACAGCTTGAGACCCTGGGATGAGTCCTTTAGGGGATGTAGACGGATAGCAGTTTTAGAGACTTGCTTTGGGCCCCAAGGAGGACCTTAACGGCAAGGACCTGAGCAGAAGTCCCAAGACTAGGATGATTATGTAATAGGCCCTGAAGGCCATGGTTGAGGTAGAATGCACAGCCTCCACCTCTTTTTGACAAGTAGTCCTGCTCAAAAACTTATAGCCAGGGAGGCTAATGTCGGCATCGGAAACTTAGGGAGAGCCATGTCTCTACAATGGATAGTACATCAGGGTTATAGAGGGCTACCCAGGCCTGGAGGTTATCAAAATTAGCTACTAGATCATGATATTTAGAGAGGCAATAGTTAGCTTGCCTGACTTCTGGGCACACATCCTCGGTTGTGGGAAGGCCCAGGTTGGGGTGTATGTTTCCAGAAGGTAAAAGCAGCAGGAAGGCAAGTCTAAACAAGTAATTTTTGAGGTGTTTTCACTGACTTTGTGTTGTTTCCTAGGGCAAATTCTTAAAGGTTTTTGTCAGAGAGCAGGACCAGTTTGATTGGAAGTATTGGGGGTGGTCCATGGATGGTCCGCTGGGTCCACAGCCAGGCTGCCAAAGAGTGTCATGAGGCTTGCAGGTGGAGGCAGGTTTGAGACAAGCACTGAGGTAACAGTGCAATAGTTATAATCGGAGGTGTGCCCCAGGGTGGAGGGCCAGCACAAGGCAGGCCGGTGAGCACGAAGAGTATGGGCATGAGCAAAGCAAGTGGTTTTAGACTAACAGGGTGGATACATACCTGAAATGGGGTGCAAGCTGTGCCTTGTGGGTAAGGATTTGCAGAGTGAGTTTAAGGAGGGCTAGAGAAAAGAGAGCAAAGAGATAGGTGTGGAGGAAAGAGCTAACTGCAGGTGCAAATTTATTTAGGTAGAGTGGGAAGGACAGTGGAAACAACTGGCTGAGAGTCTGAAGGTATAAGTCAGGCTGGGCACAGCTGAGTGGAATATCACCAAGTAAGGTCAGAGAGAGAGAACCAGTAGGGCAGCTTGGGGGAATGGTTTAGGAGCAGAGTGGGGAGGAGACTTTGAGTTTTCAAATTACACATACAAGCACAAAACCAATAAAACAACCAATGATATGTCTAGTACAGAGTAATAAGTAATAATGATCAGATAAGAATAACAAAACACAAATACCAAATAACAAACCCTCCCCCACCCCCTGTTCCGCTGTCTGTGACCTACCCAGGAAGAAAGAAGAATGGGGAAAGGCCTCCAGAAATAATAAGATAGGCTTAGGTACCCCCAGAGGGAGAGTAAGGTATATAGAGACTCCCACGTGTCACGAAGGACTGCAGCCTTTTCTGCATAGTTGTGATGTGTTTTTCTAGCTGGAGCGCCAATAAGATATCTCGTGCCACTACAAAACTGTTGGAAGTACATCCTCTTCCAGTGCCACAGCATGACCAATTTTGCAGTGGCAGCGATCAAAGTCAAGTGAGCTTTCTTGATGCAGGGGTATCAGGGGAAAATCATTAATAAACAGCTCTCAGGAGTGAAAGCATGTCCAGACCCAGCACTGGGTCAAAGGCATGCTGAATGGAGTCTCAGAAGGACTGAACCCTAGGAAATTCCATAACAGGTGATAAAGACAGCCGGCAGCCCCATGCTGTCTAGTACATAGTGGGGTGGAATTTGCCCGTTCTATACAGTTTAGTAGAGGTAAAGTATAAATCATGCATTATGTTAAATTGTACTAGTCAGAGTCGGTCTTGCTTAATGTATTTATGCAAGTTTCGCCATGAGACTTTCAAAGCTCACCATCAGCTGGAATGTGAAGCTCTTGAACCCAATAATAACAGGTACCGAGGGAGGCATGAGTCCAGATACTGAAGATGCCTGTATAAAGCTGACACCGCATGTGGTTGCTCTGCCATGGACAATAAGGGAGCTGTGTCCCCTCAGGTGTCATATCCCAGGGTTTGGGTTCCAGAAAGGAAAGTACTGTACCGCTTTTTAAGCTGTAAAAATTTAAAAGATCTCAGCTCGTTAACTGGCACTGAGCCTGTAAATTAGAAAGGAAATTATCCCATCTTCTTGAAGTAGGTCAGCTAGTGTACAGCCTTGCAATTGGGGACAAAAGAAGCTGGAATGGGATGGTGGTCATGTGAAAGTGGGATTATTAATATCAGCTGGGTAGTTGATCTGGTCCAGAGTAAGATAAATATGTTTTGGAGTTGGTACCATGCTTTGAGGGACCATTCTATGGGTGTAGAACGCAGGGCCTGAGGAAGCTGGGAGGGCCATGAGATAGAGCAGACTGGTCAGAGAGCAGCCCGCTTTAGTAGCTAGGGCCCTTTCATATCCATTCAGAGGTGGAGTATATGGTGGGATCAGGTTGTGTGATACCCAAACCCCACCAGAGTAGCTTGCTAGCATGCTGGGCCCCATAATACAAAATATGGAAGGAAGGGATAATCACCCTTCCAGTTTGGGCATGGTTAATTTAATGTAGGCACTACGGATCACTGAATCCTTCCAAAGGAAGGAATTGAACATCCTTTGGAGGCAGGTAAACCAACTCTTAGGGAGATAGAAGCCCAACATGCCCAAGGGGTATAACAGTCAGGTAGAACATTCATTTTGAGAATGTTGATTCGTCCCCATAAAGATAAGGGAGTACAGACCATCTGTCTAGGTCCAGTTTGAGGACAGACAATAATTTGAATAAGTTTTCTTAATCATTGTCGGGACTGAGCGGGAAATTTTATTCCCAGGTATGTCAACAATCTTGGTTCCCATGAGAGTCCCAGATCAAGAATGTTTGCTTTAGATACCTTACAGTTAAGGGAAATACTTTGGTTGTGGAGATTCAGTTTGTAAAAGGATACTTTAGAAAAGCTAGCTATTTCCTGAAGCAAGGTCAGGAGGGATGTTTGGGAGTTCTCCAGGTGAGGAGGAGGTCATCTGCATAGGCAGAAAGGATGTACCGCCTCCCTCTACCAGGACTCCCTGAAGGGCAGGTAAACTACCCAGCCTCAGTATCAGTGGCTCCAAATAAAAATTAAATAGAAGAGGAGATAGTGGACACCTCTGTCGAGTGCCACGCTGTAAAGGAAAGGGGGTTGATAAACATCCATTGCACCAGACCCTGGCCGATGGTGTAGAGTATAGAGTCAAACCCAGGTGATAAATTCTGCAGAGACCCCAAAACGGTGCAACATCTCGAATAGAAAATTCCAGGCTACCTGATCAAAGGCCTTTTCGCATCCAGGGAGATCAGGGCCACTGGGAACCTGGTTTCCGATGCGAAATCAAATGGAGGAGTTTCTAGGTGGTCCCCTGAGAATCAGCCTGACATGAAGACAACCTGTTCTTGACTAATGATGGGCCCCATCACTGAAGCTAAACGAGTAGCCAAAATTTTAGAAGGATTTTCACATCTGAATTCAAAAGGGAGATTGGGAGATAGTTTTCTGCAAGAAAGGGTCTTGCCTGGCTTTGGTATAACCAGTAATTAGTGCTCCTAGAAAAAGCAGGTTGCTGATTCCTTCTGTAAACCAAAATTTAAAACTTCCACTAAGAGTGGGGCCACCTGAGTAATACATGCTTTGTAAAAATTATTGGTTGCCGTCCCAGCCCTGATGCTTTGTCAGGAGTCAGTTGTTCAATTACTCTTTCCACTTCGGTTAATGTGATCGTGCCCCAGATTTGTTACAGAAAGTGAGGATAATACTGAAAGAGGAACAGAGTCTAGGTAGGCTGAGATGGCTTCTGCAGTAGGGTCTAAGCTCAGGTCTACAGCATAAAGGTTTTGGAAATAGGCACCGAAAATCGCAGCCATCTCTGGGGTTAGTTATAACTGTAGCCTCAGGACTAGTCCATAACCCTGGCATAAACTTGGCCATTTCTGCCTGGCATAATCAGTGGGAAAGGAGTTTCCTGCCTTTTCTCCAGATTCAAGGTATTTTAGTCAGTGGACATGCAATTCAAGCTCGGCTTTGTGCCAGAATGTCTGTGTATTGAGTTTGCAGAGAGTGCAGTCTGGCCCACTTGGTTTCTGGGGAGGAACAAGTCAGGAGTATTCCAGTGGCTAATTTCATTCAAAATCTCCTCTAGTTGAGCCTTGCCCTTCTGGGCCCAGACAACAGAGATGTGAATGAACTGCACAGTAGGGCACACTTGAGCGCCCAGATCATATCCACCCTGTCCACTGAGCCTCTGTTAGCATCCAAGAAAGTGGTAATAAATATTTTGAACATGGGATAAAGAATTGGGGGTAAAAGTGCATTAAAGCACCATAAGGTATCTCAGGCCCCTGGGCCCAGTAAATAAGTGATGTTAATAGGGAAATGGTCGAAAGTACTTTGAGTGAATGTCTACTGCTAGTATACCTGGCAAGCAGAAGGAACTCACACAGAAAATAATCAATTCTGGAGAACGGTTCATGTGGTAGGAATAGAAAGTGTATTGTCTAGATGTAGGGTTAAGATTTCACAAATCCACTAACCCAGTCCCACTCATTAGATCTCTGAGGGCCCTCTGAGCTGGAGGCAGGCCGATCCTTTTGGTGTCAGATCAGTCTAGGTCTGAGTTGGGGGAGCAAATTCCAATCTCCACCCAAAGAGCAAGTAATGAGGGGTGTAAGGCTAGAAGGGAGTAAGTTGGGAAAAGAAATGAGGGAATCAGCATTTGGGTCATAAATTGAACCAAGGACGACGGAGTATCCCGCGAACTAAAATGTATCTCCTGAGAGGGTCCCATAACTCCTGCTTTAGCTGGCATGGGATTGTCCTAGCTATTAATATAATGACTCCTCTCTCTGGAGGAGATGCGGATCCAAAAACTTGACCTACCCAATCCTGCCTAAAAAGGAAATCTCTTCTCTGTGGAAATGGGTTTCCTGCAAATTCACTACACTTGCTTTGAGTTGTTTGAGGTGATGAAGAATCATTGCACGTTTATGCCTATCTTGTGCCCTTTTAACATTGCGACTAAAAAATGTATGGTCCGCTCATTATAACCTTAAATCTATTTCTAGAACAATTGGGAGAGCATAGTAGGGTATAATCAATATAAACATAATACTCCCCAAGACAGTGCAGTATGAGATAAGGTCGCAGGCACCTAAACCCACCCCTTCTTCCTCCCCTTCCATCCTCCCCTTGCCCCCCGCACAACTCCAATATCCCCCATCTGCCCACTCCCACCCATACCCCCAACCATGACCCATCCCCAGAAACAAAAAATAAACAAGCATAAACAACACTATCCCCAGTCCTAACGACCATACTCCTAGCACTTCCCCATCCATGATTACAATTTCTCACTGCCCAATACCTCCCTTCCCACTCCCCTGCTTATTAAGTGAAAGAGAATACTAACCATTACATAAATTTGTCAACACCAATAACAACAAAACAGTAAACACTTTATTTTTAATGGAAAAGTTAGATGAGCCTCAAACAGGATTCTGTATTGCAAATGGGCAATCCTATGTCACAAATGGATAATTCTTTATCATAAATGAGAAATCTTTTGTGCTGCACCATCTTGTTTTTTCTTAGTGATGGAAACAAAGTTAAAAAGCAGGAAAATGTGATCTTTTTTGAAGTAACTAACACATGTGTTCTGCTAATCAGGCCCCTGCTCTGTCAGATTCTGGGTTACTTTTTTCATAAATCACCTGGAAATGTGTTTTTGAACATGCTGAAATCCTTTTTCACAAATTGCGAAAAGAAAGCTTGAAACAGGCTTCTGTTTCACAATTTGCAAAAAGGATTTTTCTTTTCAAAAGTTACAAAAAGAAAGCTCAAAACACAATCCTGTTTCGCAATTTGTAAAAAAAGAATTTTATATAGCTTTCTTTTTGTCACTTCACAGTAAAGAAATGGTTTGGAATTTTGCTCTGAAAGTTTCAGGGTACAAAAGGCTTGCCCTACAGAAGTGCCTTTGCTGGTTTGATGAAAATATATTTATTTGGTGTACAGTTATACAGGTTTCAAATTTGACTCTGATTCCCATAGGATAACATTGCAATGTGAGGTGTTTCTTGGGTGCTAGCACCACAAGATTGGACATGAGTACAGTATGTTTAAAATCATGGATGGATGGGAGTGCAGGGCCCAGACCTGCACTCCTGCTATGCAATTATGGATACTATTGTGGACTGATTGGAGCACAGGGTCCAGAGGGCCCTGCAATCCCACAGGGAAATAAGGATTTGATTGCAATATCTCAAAAATTATGCATGGATGGGAGCGCAGGGCCCTCAAACACACAAATATGGATACCATTATGAACTGATGGGAGTGCTGGGCCCAGAGGGCCCTGCAATCCCACTGGAAATAAGGACTCAATTGCAATATCTCAAAAATTATGCAATAGATGGGAGCGCAGGGCCCTCTGGACCCTGCACTCCCACAGGAAATAAGGATACAATTATACTAACTCAAAAAGTAAGGAAATTCTTTGAAAAACTTTGTCAATGCACTAGATGGGGTTCCGTGACAAAGTTGGGAATGTGCTGTTAGGGTTTCCAACCTAATATTCCATCCCACCTAACCCTAACACCCCACCGACCCTGCATATAGGAACAGGCATGGGGTGTGCCATGGGGTTGTCAACCTAACACTCACCCCATTCCAAGTGTAAGTTAGCTAAGATGGGTACAGTATTTGAGAATGGGATAAACGTTAGGGTTGACAAGCCCACAGCACACTCCACACCTGTTCCTGCCTGTAGGGTGGGGTTGGGTGTTATGGATAGTTGGGTGTGGGTATTAGGGTTGGAAATCTTACCAGCACATTTCCTGCTTTGTCGCTGGAACCCTAACTAGTGCATTAACAATGTATTTTTCAAAGAATTTAACAATAGCTACAAGAATTTCTCACAATACTGAGTACTGTAACTGCCTGAATGGCAGGTGATGTGCATAATGGGCCCTTGGTCTTTTTTTTTCTAACATCCCCATAGCGTGTTCCAAAATAGGATTACCAAGAATTTTAATACAGTTTGTTCTACAACTAAATGCAGAGAATGTAGCAGAAAGGGAGGGGTTGGACTTAAAGTGTTCAACTTTAATACATCTTTTGGTTCAAAAGTAAAAGAAAAAATCTAATTTGCTCCAGTGATTTAGAACCAGTTTATATATTAGGTTTAGTATGTCTCTAATGGTCTAAGTATTATCTGATTTACAGTTTGGGTACCAGAGTCACATAGATTTTTCTTTGATTGTCGCAAACAAACTGTGCAGAGACAGCTCTCATCTACAAATGAGAGATACTTGGAAATTGACATACAAATTAACATAACTGCAAATAAAGTGGTGCCAGATGGCCTAGAGGAAGCACATCACACTACCAACAGGCAGCTTGGTCCGCTTTGCAAACCCAGAACCCTGCCCTCCAGCAACAGGATAGAAGTGTCTTGTGGTGGTGTCAGTACAGTGCCTTTCAGTAAGACTCAATTGATACTGGACTGACTTAAGTACCCTGCAAAGCTTGTTAATGTTATTTTTAGCTACCGCCATGTGATTTTCTTAAAACTTTAAATATTGCATTGAACTGGTTGATTACTTGTTCAGTATTTAGAAGGAGTGTTGGTTGAATACATTATGCACAATCTATTTGGAAACACAAAGTACTGTATTGATTAATGGAGGAATGAAAATGACCACCTGTTGCTGGCATGCTACAACTGCAGCATTGTGATAAGCATTTTCATGCAAATGTGTTATGTTTCTAATTCTTGGTTTGGGTTATGAACAAAAAGGCTTTGTGTTTGAAACAAACATCTGCATTTTACGTTTATAGTAGCTTAGAAACAGAAAAGAGGATAGAAAAGACCTAAACAGTCCATACAATCCACTCCAAGATTCCTTCACCCAGAATTTCTCTAGGATTGATTATTTCCTCCCAGGCACCCTTATGCTCCCACATTTTACTGTTAAATAAGTCATTTAAAGGAAAGCTGTCCTTATCAAGAACACCCCCAAAGCTTTTCCACCAATTAGGCTTTTCTGTTGTAAAAAATTTTTGAACCTGGCCCGGTGGCGCTGAGGATTGAGGCACTGGATGACACACCTCGTGCTATGCCAGTGACCCGGGTTCAGAGCACGAGCTCGGGTTGTTAAAGGTCAATGGGGGGAGGGCAAGGAGCAGGATTGAGCTGCCGCAAGGTGGCTTTCCTCTCCCAGAGAGGGATGAGGGTTTCCCACCCTTGGCTGCCACCTGGTGGAGGACGGGTGGCAGTTTAGGCAATGGGGAGCCCAGTGACAGCCATGGGGTGCGGAGGAAGGGGCCAAGCTGGTACCCAGCATGTGTGTGTGCGAATCCACACACTGCACGGCCGTGTCTGCCAGGATGCTGGGATTGGGGAGAAAATGCAAAACTCTGTAAATTAAAAAGAAATGGGTGGGGATGTATATACATACTGTGTTTTAGTTTTGAAAACTCCATGATCCCCAAACATGGCAGACGGTGCGGCATATCCATTTAGTGTGAAAGGGTGCTGCACACCACTTACCTCAATACAAATGTATTTAGGCAAGCAGTGTGATGTGACACTTTCACACTAATGGAGCCACGACTGTCCGCCATGTTTGGGAATTGCAGAGTTTTCAAAACTAAAACACAGTGGGCAGGATTCACAAAGAGATGCGCCCGCGCATCTCAGATGCTCCGGGCAAGTCAGATGCCTCAAGCCCGGCAGTGGCATTCACAAGGGATACGCTGTACAAGCAAACAAGTGCAACACCACTGTGAATCAACACAGGACACAATGGCGCATCCGCAGAAGTGCCGGAGCATCCAGAGATGTCCCAGGGCAGACAGGCAGCCCTGCAGCCACACAGGGAGCCAGCAGAACAACTGGAACAAAACAGCAGGGCAGGAGGAGCAAACACAGAGCTGACATAAACAGACCCATGGACACAGGTGTAGAGAAACATGTTTATAAAATGTAATGGCCATAGAAACTGTACAGATCAAATGCCAGAAAAGGAACATCATCAACAACAACATCAACAATGACATCCACAGAAGGGGTGAGGGGAGCAGGGATGGGTAGGAGGATGGAAAAGGGACAGAAACAGGGAACAGGGTAGGGCAACTATTTACACAGGAAGGCCCCAGACAGTGGCAGGGGACACTAGTGGTGCCGTGCTGTGCCATGCAGCACCCTGGCATGGCCCGGAAGGCACAGAATGACACCGCAGGGCAGCTGACAGGCACTGAACTGTCTGAGTAAGAGGGCACAGGGCCACCTGGATGACCACATGGATCCTCTGATCCACATCCACTGGCACAGCGCCACCACCATCACCACCTGGAGCAGCACGGCGATCATGGACACCTACAGAAAATGACAGAAGACACACACTGAGGGCCAGAACGTGGAACACAACCCTGCCCACCACAGCTCGCAACAACACCAGAAAGACTGCAACCATGTAAAGCAGTGCTCACCCACCCCTGAGGAGCACCAGACCTGGCACCCATGTATCAGTGATGATGCATATCAGCAGCGTCCACGGCACATTGCCTGGCCCCTGGACCTGCAAAACACAACACACAGCACCATGAGTGAACCCTGCCACAGTGCAAGATGCAAGTCCCCAGCCACCCCACCCTGCCGGCATGTGGCCATGCAGCAAACAGCGATGCCAGTGTCCGAGGCACCCATTGTAGGTGGACGACACAGCCATGCCTGTCCTCCCAGCAACAGGGCAAAGCAGCACAGGAGCACCATGGGGGCAGTGATAGACACATACAGCATATGCCACAGAAGGATACAGCTACAGAACACCTACCTGGCCGTGGCAGTGCACCCTGTGTACAGTGCCACAGTCATGCCAGCTTCTCTGGGTCCCACCTCTGGAGGTCACCATAGCGATGCCTGCACTGCCCACCAGTGCATGGAATGCCAGTACGTTGCACAATCTGTGAAGCAATGGTGGCCCACACCCTGGCCCTCGGCTCATAGAGGTCCTCCCGTCCAAACAGGCAGCCCTCCACAGCCACGACCTGTGCCACTAGGTGTAACAGCTCCAAATGTGACCAGTTCATAGCCCTAGGCACCATTCTCCCAGCTCCAGGCATCCTACACTGTGTACATACAGCGCACGGTGCAATCAGGGATTGCACTGTCCACGACCGTTATCGCGCCTTGCAACAGTGATGCATGTGCAGCACACCGTACACTGAATGTAACGCCATTGGCCACTGCCAACAGAAGCGTGCAGAAGCTTGCCACCGCAGTGGCGCTGCATAGCAAGGACACTATCGTATGCGCGCGCACATGCCGCACCATGTTGCACACAGCATATGCCAGTAATGTGTACCGCGATACTGCATGATCTGTGGGAGGACGGACATTGCAGCCTGGGTGGTGCATTGTGGGACAAGCTGCATGATACAGTACATAGCACTGCGATCGTCAAGCACGCTATGGGGCACGGACAATGGCGTAATGGTGGCATAATGGAATATGCACCATACAACATGTACAACGATGCGTGGAGGATGCGCCATGTGGACAGCCCAAGGCCATGCAGATGCACCACCCAGACCATGCATGCGCTGGCAATGTGCCATATGGTTGGTGACACATCACACGGATGCTCCATGCAAAGTGAGATGAGCTGGGAGCAATTATGCAATTCAGAGAGAATGCACCCAAACAGCCTCATCATCCATGCATGGGCATCTCAGCTGATTAGCCTCTCATTAACAGGTGCTCAGGCCTCATTTGCATGCCCTGATCCATAAATGCTCACAATTCAGCAGGCTGAGACCAGGGTACTGAGAGAGTCAGTGCCTACAGGGTGAGTACACTGCCACAGTCACAGGGCTGCAGCACACACTGGTGTGCCTGCATTGGAGTGTACACAGCTGATGGTGCCCAGTACACCACATGTGGGACCAGACCACCATCAGGTGGGCACCACAGCAACATGTGATGTACAACCGCGGGGACATATCCATGGGGTGACAATGGGCAGGTCCCTGCCAAGGCCACAGCGAGGACCGTGTCACTGGGACACACAGCAGAGTATGTGTTGGGCACCGCTGCATGATAGATGGCAGCGCCATGGCAGTGCACTGCTGGGGTGTGTATGTGTACAGAGGACAACACATAGTACACAGGGACACAGGGATGGTACAGATGGCTGGGTTTGGACTGCACTGTGAGGTGCAAGCAGTGCCATGACACATGTATGTAGCCGCACAGTGCAACACCTGTGCAGGCACAGTTTCAACACTGCCAGCAGCATGCACTCTGCCACTGTGCATACACTGCATGCCACCACATTGCAGTACCCCTCCGCCCTGCAGCCAACACAGTGGTGGCACCCAGGGATGATGGTGCACCATGGTGGTGGGACACACACAGCAGAGGTATTAGGACACATACCACGGTGGATGGGTCAGTGTCACACACCCTGTGGTGGCTACCTGGTACCCTGCTTCATCTTGGGTGCCATGTTCTGGCATGTGCGCCATCCTCACGGACTGCACACCATGGTGCATGTCTACCTGTGCCAGGCAGCCCACGCATGGACCAGGGCACACCACTGGCACCACATGGTGAGCCTGCAGACAGTGGGAGCTTGGTGTGGGACTGTGTGCACCCTGGGGGTCTGACACAAGGTTGGTTCTACTCACAGTGTATAGAATGTCCGAGGGTGAGGTGCCACTTGCAGGAGGTGACCAAACTTCACACAGGATGAAGAAGGGCACTCATCGAGGCATGCCATCTACGCCTGGATGTACTCACTGGCAGGGGGTGGCAGGACAGTGCATGCAGCGGGCTGGGATGAGGTGGCCTGGCATGTGAACACGTCACACCATACAATCACTCAGTTCAGGAGTGCAGGAAGCACTGGAATGATGGGTGATGGAGGGCCAAGGGAGGGTGGCCAGCACCCAGGCCTCCCCGTGGACAGCGGGTGGACCTGGCTCAGTGGCACTGCTGAGCCTCAACGAGGCCCTCCTGGCCACACCTGTGTCACGGACATCCTAGCATGGTGTCTCTGGGGTGGATTCCAGATGGGGGCAGCCCATTGCAGCATGGTGAGTAGCTGTGCACCCTGTCTGCACCCACTATGGACAGGCATGCATACCCAGCGGTGTGTGGCTGACTGTGCATTGTGCCATGTGCGTCCTGTGGATTAATTACATCTCCTTTCTGTCTTCCACAGCCCGCTGCGGACTCCATGGCGCGCTTACAGACAGCCGCGAATCCCTTAGGCAATGATGCGGACCACGCTTTGGGGTCGTTGACAGTAATGTGGTCTTGTCAATAATCCACACACCACCGGTCATGGCACCTGTAGTGAGAGCCCTGCAGAGCCCTCCACCAGCGATGGTGGCACTGCAGGTGGGTACCTCACATGGTTGGGGGCCTGGCTGGGTTGTCTGATGGTGACCCAGAGGATGCAGTGGACATAGCAGATGCACTCATCATGCTTGCCAGTGGCATGCAGGGTGAGGGCATTAGCACCAATGAATGTTCCACCATCTGCAGCACCACGGCCTTGGGACGACTGCAGTGCACACAGCACGGAGCCGCCTGTGCATGGGACCCTGGGTGCCAACGGCGCCCCACTGTGCTGGGACACTGGTGCAGCGGTGGCACGTATGCCTGGGGCCGTGTGTGCTGTGCCCAAAAACACTGCCCAGCACAGTGCTGGCAACATCAGTGGCATCCAGGCAGAGCACCAGTGGGCACGCACCTGCTACAGTGGTGCCACAGGATGACATGCATGGACGGCAGGTAACTGTGCCCAGCCATGATACGCCCAGAGCACAGCCTGACAGGGTGCATCCACCACCTGTGGATGACCCTGGTGAGGTTGCCCATTCCCTGGTTCGGCAGCACCACCCACATGCTGCATCACCTGATGATGACATGGGTGTCTACCTTGACTCGTTGCAGGCAACTGTGGATGGTCAGGAAGCACTCCAGGCAGAGTTCCATAGCCATCAGGCTGTCATGGTCCAGGAGCATGAGTCCGTGGCAGCGTGGCCTGCTCAGATGCTGGCTGAGACATGCCTCATGTGGGTGGGCATGACCGCAGCCATGGAGTGGATCGCAGCTGCTGCGGAGGCAGTGGCTGCATCTACAGCATGCCGCAGACAGTGTGCATCCAGTCAGACACCCAGAGCATGTCCGGGACACCCGTCGACAGGACCAGGTAGGCCCCTGCTGCTGATCCCGTCACCACTGGCGTCCACCCCACCGGCCATGGCTCAGCTGGGGGTATAGTTCAGCAACCCACTGAGCACCTGTCCATGGTCTCAGTGCAGCACCCTGTGAGGTCCCTGGGACACACCCTGTGGCTGATCGTGGCACCGCAATCACCAGCAGCTGTGGCAGAGGCCACCCACATACCATGGCAGTCATAGGGCAGCCCTGTGATGTCTATGCCCAGGGGCCTGTGGTGGTGGTCGGTGGCATGGTCGTGCACACTGGCTGCCCTGTAGATGGTGCCAGTGCCACTGTGTGTGCTGGTCTCCAGCCACACGGTTGCCCTGGAACACCCCATGTCATCTGTGCTTGTGCACCTGTGTGTGTGTGTGCTGCAGTCATGCCATGTGTCATGGATATGATGAGTGTGTTACGGTTCATGTAGTGCCCATGTGCGGCCACAGTGCACACTGACCCGTGACGGTGTGGGCGTGGCCTGTGGTTCTGGTGTGGTGCATGCAGTATGTGTGTGTGTCCCCACCATATGCATCGCGCCCATGTGCACCCGGTGTGGCATATGGTGCCTGCCTTGACCTCGCCATGTTGTCCCTACACTGTGATGCCCACGCCTGCACATGTACCAACCTGCATACTCACTCGTGTCCCGAAGTGTTCCTCCACCACTCTGCTGCAGTATGCCCATGCCCAGGCCACCAGCCTTGGATCCCTGCGCTCATGTCCGTCATCAGCTCCATGTTCCTCTGGGTGTGCCTCTGCTGCACCTCCTCAACTCCCTCCTCCTCCCCCAGAACTGTTGCTCTTGCCAGCATCAGTAGGAATTCCCATGGTCTTGGGCCATGTTGTGTAGCATACAACAGGCCAGGAGTATACCACAGGCCTTCTCAGGGCTGTACTATAGGGCACCACCTGACTGACACAGGCACTGGAAATGCATCTTCAGCATGCCAAGACACGCTGATGATGGCGGATTGTCGGAAGGGATGAGAAGCCAGGGACGCAATGGGTATGCAGCATCACCTGTGGGGGTAGATGTGTCTCCATTAGTTAATGCTGTTATACTGTGGCCCCCATCTTGCCCTGTGTTGTGCACCCCTGTCCTGCCCCCCCACCCATGCTGCCGCATGCCTGGTAGTCCTGCTTCCCTGCCCCTGCTTGCCCCCGTCCATCCTGTAGTGCACTTCAGGACCATGCCACCTGCTGCTGCCCCAGCTCTGTTCCACATCCCTGCTGGCCCAATGCCCCCAAGCCTGCTGTCTCTCACCCACGGCCCGCCCCATGTGTCCTGGGCATGGTGCCCCCCGGCTGTTGGTGCACAGTCACTTGTACCTAACAGGTGTCCAGTTTGGATGTCCCCAGCCTCAAACCTTGCACAGAGCACTGACTGGTGCCATATGTATGCATCGTGTGCTCTCCGAGGGTGTGTGGCACAGACATTGGTGATGCACCACATGGCATCACACACCACCTGGCAGTTCACTAAATGGTACCCCTTCCGATTCACGTATGTGATGCCCTTCTCACCAGGTGGTGCACAGATTGCCATATGGATGCAGTTGATGGCCCCTATGACACCTGGCTTTGCGTGTCACCCTGTGGAACCCCTGCATGGCTTCTGTCCGCTCTGCCAGTGTGCTGGGAATCTGATGTATTCTGGAAGCATCGCGGTAGCAGTGCGATGAGGAATTGTGTGAGGAGGTGGAAGATGAGGCCTGTGATATGCCAGTGGTGTCCCCTGTAGGCCTTTGGAAGGTTCCGTGGTGAGCAGGCACATGACCGTTGTCACCTTGGTCTCCACTGTGATGGCGTGTCCTCATGCAGTGGGTGCCTGCATCACATCATGGCACACCTCACATAGCTGCCTCCAGCATGGCCCTGTTGATGCAGTATCACCCAACTGTCTCCACCTCAATCAGCTGCTCGGGGACAGCCGGGCATGGTACCACCGTGGACTGGCCGCCACGGTTCCTTCCGACGCCTGCCTCCTCCTCCTCCTCCTCCTCATTGGGGCACCAGCAATGGTGACTGCTGCTGTTCATCCTCTGTTGCTGTAGCCCTGTGGTGTGGCTTGCTGTCTGTGCCTCTCTCTGTTATGACTTCCCTCTGTGTGTGTGTGTGTCCTGCTGTTGTCATTCCATTGATGGCCTGCTGGTGTGCGGGACTTAAGTCTCCTTCTTTTGTACTTATCTTTTCAGGGCACATCCTGGCTTTGCGCTGGAGTTGCTCCATTGCTGCTCCTTGGTTTTTCTTTGTGGATAGGGATGCATAGTGTATGCATGGTATGTCTCCTGTACATCGCTTTGCATGTCCGTGACAGTGCACCTATGGTGCATGTCTTTCAGCACAGGGCATCTCATTTGCACCGGCTCTTCCTTCCTGTGCCTGAATCAGCTTCTGGTGCATTTCAACTTGCACTGAGGTGTACCTGAGATGCCAGGCGCATCTGTTTTGTGAATCCTGCCCAGTAAGTTTACATGCCCAAAAATGTTTTTTAACAGCAGAAAAGCCTAATCGGGAGGGGGGGGTAAAGGTTTTAGGGGTGATGTGTTCCTGATAAGGACAGCTTTGCTTGCAAACAATTTTTTCCTCCGCGCTTTTCAATTGGAAAAGCTCCTGAATGTTAACCTTATTTATACCCCTGTATACCAGTAACCACACTTGGGAGACTTCAGTAACCAGCTATGTACTGTTCAGAAGAGACCGAGGTGCAAAAGTGGGGGGAGTAGCCCTTTATGTCAATGAAAATATCAAAGCTACAGAAATTCAGAATACTCATAGGGAGTCAGAAGAACTGTGGGTCACCCTGAAGCAGGAAATGGGGCAGCCATAATGAACTGGGGATGTCTACAGGCCTCCAGACCAGGAAGAGGACATAGACACATTACTGTTAGAAGATATACGAATATGACAGCTAAAGGGGAGGTTCTGATAATGGGAGACTTCAACATGCCAGATACAGATTGATCAATACAAGCAGGAACATTCGCCAGAACTAGACATAGTGGATTCCTGCTTGGGGAGGGACACAGACAACTGTACAATCACCCACAAGAGACAGGGCTATCCTAGCTCTAGTAATGATTAATGGGGAAAGGATCACAGAACTCCAGGTAGAAGGTCACCTGGTGGCCAGTGACCATCACATGGTGTGGTTCAGTTTGGCCACTAGAACTAAATCATCCCATTCCGAGGCAAAACTATCGGACTTCAGAGGAGCTGACTTTGATAAGATGGCCAGCAGAGTTAAGCTAGCCCTGGCAAGAAGAAATACAGGTGATGGGGTACAGGCAAAGTGGGCAAGCATTAAGAATGCAATACTTGAAGCAACATCCCATTGTCTTAGAGAGAAAGGCAAGAGCAAAAGAAGGAGGAAACCACTTTGGTTTTCAAAACCAGTAGCAGAAAAGGTCAGAGCCAAAAGACTGGTCTTCATGAAATATATGGGAACGCAAAGGACAAAGATAGAGAGCATACCAAACTTCCCTAAGGGAAGCAAGGAAGGCAGTAAGGCAGGCAAAGGCCCAAACTGAGGAAACACTAGCACGACAGTAAAACAGGGGACAAGACTTTCTGTAGATACATTAGTGAAAGAAGGAAGTCCAGAGGAATATTGCTAAGATCAAGGGGATAAGGAGGAGTGTGGAGGAGGACCAAAGAAAAGCAACTATCCTAAATAGGTACTTCTGCTCAGTATTTACTGAGAAGAAGGTAGGCAGGGCCAACAGCTCAGCACCATGGACATGGGGGAGGGAGGTGTGCACAAGTCCCTTCACAAAAGAAAGGGTCCTACAAGAGCTCACTAAGCTCAGGGTGGACAAGGCAATGGGACTGGATGGCATACATCCCAGGGTACTAAAGAAGCTAAGGGTGGAACTAGCAGAGCCATTATCAGAACTGTTTAGTGAGTCTCTGAGCACAGAAGAGATCCCAGAAGACTGGTGAAGGGCTCATGTGAGCCCGCCCACAAGAGTAGTAGCTGGAGGAGGCAGGGAACTACAGACCAGTCAGTCTTACCTCAATAGAGGGCAATATTATGGAGGCACCTTAAGGAAAGGATAGTGCAACTCCTGGAATCCATAGGAGCACAGGATCCAAGACAGCATGGGTTTACAACAAGAAGGTCCTGTCAAACTAATGTCATAGACTTCTTTGACTGGGTAACCAGAGTGGTGGACCAAGGGGTGCAGTTGATGTCGCCTACCTTGACTTCAGCAAAGCTTTTGATACTGTTCCACATAGAACATTGATTAATAAGATGGGTAGGCTTGGGGTGGGTCAGAAGTTGGTCAACTGGGTTGAAAACTGGTTAGTGGTCAGAAAACAGAGAGTGGTGGTAAACGGTATACAGTCAAAGAAATGCAGGTCACAGAAGTGGTACATCAGGGATCAGTCTTTGGGGCCAGTCTCTTCAATATCTTCATCAGTGACATTGCAGATGGACTGGAGGGTAAGGTTGTCTGATGGGCAGAATGAGAAGAGATCTGGATAAACTGTCAAAATGGTCAGAAGAGTGGCAACTGGGCTTTAACACAAAGAAGTGCAAGATCATGCACATAGGGAAGAGAAACCCTGAAGCCACCTATAGGTTGAGAGGGGAGTTGCTGGCAATCACAAGGGAAGAAAGAGACTTGGGCATCATCATCACAGATGACCTGAAATCATCCAAGCAGTCCACTAAAGCAGTAGGTAAAGCTAGGGGATGTTGGGTGTATTAGCAAGGGTATCACAAGTTGTAAGAGGGAGGTAATAACCTCTTTACAAGACACTGGTTAGGCTCCATCTGGAGTACTGCATGCAGTACTGGAGGCCGCATCTTCACAAGGACATTAACAAAATGGAGGCAGTCCAGAGAAGGGCAACTCAAAATGATGCAGGGACTGCATCCGGAAACATATGAGGACAGATTAATGAAGCTCAATATGTATGCCCTAGAGCAAAGGAAGGAGAGAGGTGATATGATCAAACATTCAAACACCTTAAGGGCATTAACAAGGTGAAAGAGGCTAACATGTTTCAATATAAGAAAAATAGCAGGATAAGAGGGCACAGCATGAGATTAAAGAGAGGCCGATTAAGGGTAATGTAAGGAAGTTCTTTTTCACAGAAAGGGTGGTGGATGGATGGAACAGCCTACCTCAGGAAGTGGTGGACATGAATACAGTGCAGGGCTTCAAACAGGCATGGATAGGCATAAGGGAGCAATACAGATGAGTATGAATAGATAGGCCATTGACAAAGTAAAAGCCTATGGCACATTCATTAGGTGGAAAAGAAATGGGCAGACTGGATGGGTCTTGCAGTCCTTATCTGCCATCAGCCTCTATGTTTCCATGTAATTTATGCTGTATTGTTATTACTTTATGCCAAACTGAATTTGTGTATACTTTTCTCTTTTGTAAATATGCTGTACGATGTCAACTGTTCCATACTGACACTTTGTAACCTCCTGGGTCGCGTCTGAAAATAGTTACTTCCATATCTAGTGCGCCTGCCTGTTAATCAAAAACTAAATAAAAAAAAAATAAAATCAGGCCCTCACAGAGCTTAGTGTCCTATGAACATATGAACATACAAAAGTAGTCAGCAGAAGAAGGCCTACTGGTCTATCATGTCTCGGGTGCAGGCCCCATCTCTGAAACTATTGTGGGCTCCGCCCAACCCCTTCAACCCTGTACCCTTTCACACATTTTACCTCCCCACCAGTGACCCCAATCCTCCCTTTCACCCTGTCCTAACCCTCTTGAATCAATCCACCATCTCCAGAGAGACCACCTCTTCCAGGAGTTTGTTCCACTGTCACCACTGCTTTCCTGAAGAAGTGTCTCTCACCTCCTTCTTGAACCTTCGCCTGGCCAGCTTATAGCAGTTTCCCTTTGTGGTCTTCTCCCATTAAGACAGAAGAGATTCCCTGTATCTACCTTGTTGTTACCTTTTAGAGACTTGAAGGTTTCAGTCATGACCCTCCCCTCCTTTCCACGAGTGAGTACATGTTGAGGTCATTTAGCCTGTCTTCATATGTCTTGCCCCGCTGTCCTTGCCCCTTTTCATCACCTCCTCTGGATTGCCTTAAGGAGGTTAATATGTTTCCTCAGGTAGCATCTCCAGTATTGCATGCCATACTCCAGGTGTAGCAGCACCAAAGATCTGTACAACAGCAATATAACCTCCTGTCACCTGCTTCTGATACCCTCACAATACTACCAAGTATTTTGTTTGCTTTGGCTGCTGCCTTCCTGCACTATGTCAATTGTTTCATGTTGCTGGTGATGGCTACCCGAATCTTTTTCTCTCTGATTTAGTGACCCCTCCCAGGCAGTATTTGGTCTATAGGTTCTTATTTTCTGTGTGCATGACTTTACACTTCTTTGCATTAAACCCGAGTTGCCATATTCCAGACCACCTTTCTAGCCTGGCTTGATTTCTTTATGGTCCTGTATTTCCTCAGCAGTATCTACCCTCCCACAGAGCTTGGTGTCATCCACAAAGAGATAGATCTTTCCTTTATGCCATCTCCAATGTTGTTTATAAACACATTAAACAACACAGGGCCAAGCACCAAGCCCTGTGGTACCCTGCTGGTGGCTTTTTCAAACTGGAGATCTCCCCACCACCACCCTCTTGATCCTTCCACACAACCAATTTACCACCCGCCTAATTAGTTTATCCCCTGCACCTAAGTCCTCCAACTTCTTGATCAATCTCCTTTGAGGCACAGAGTCAAATGCCTTGCCAAATTCTAAGTACAGTATGTCAGCTGCTTGGCCCCTGTCTGCTGTTCCTGTTACCCAATCAAAGAAGTCAATCAGATTAGTTTGATAAGATCTTCCTACATTAAACCCATTCTGCCTTTCATCCTGGAGATCATTTGTATTCAGAAACCCAACCAGTCTTTCCTAAATGATGATCTCCATAAGCTTACCAACAATTGAGATCAGGCTGGCCGGCCTGTAGTTGACTCAGTCATCAGTAAGCCTACTTCTGTGGAGTGGCACCACATGTGTGGTTCTCCACCTGTGGTACCAGCCCTGTATCCAGTGAGATGTTGAACAGCTTCCCATTGGTCCTGTCAAGTCCTCTGCCAGCTCCTTCAACACCCTGGGATGAATACCATCCAGACTTGGGGATTTATCAAACTTAAGGGCCATGGGGCCTCTTTTCACCCTTTCCTCTGGGATCATAGATAAATAGATACATAGAATTTGATGTCAGATGAGGACACCTGGCCCATCTAGTCTGCCCATTTATTCTACCCCAAAGCGTTCCTTGTTTAACCTTTCCTCCCCATTGCTAGAGTTCCTTATATCTATCCCATGCATTCTTGAATGACTCCACCGTTTGCCTTTACCACTTCCGTGGGAAGGCTGTTCCATGCATCCACCACCTTTTCCATGAAGAAGTACTCTTTCACATTCCCCAGTCTACCTCCTTCCAGCCTCATAACATGCCCCTTGTTTTGAGCATTCTCTTTCTGAAAGATGCTCCCTCCTGGACCCTATTAATACCCTTTGAGGTATTTAAGCATCTGTATCATATCCTCCCTTTCCCTTCTCATCTCCAGTAAATACTTGTCAATGTCTGCTAGCCTCTCCTCATATGCCTTCTGGTGTACATCCTGTAACATATCTGTCTTGTGACCCACCCTCCTTTTCCCTCTTCCTCTAGTAGGCACCAAGTCATCTTTTCTTTCATAAAGGCAGAGCAGAAGTATTCATTCAATGCTTCTGCCTCTCTGTACTAAATTCCACCCACACCCCTTTAGTAGCTTCATTATTCCATTCTTTTGTCCCTTTTTCCTGATGTTCTAGAAAATGCTTTCACTCCCTCCTTATCCCTTTGCTATCTATAGCTCCTTACTGATCTTGGTTAGCCTGACTAACCAACCTACCTTCTTAGCCTTCCCATGTATTCTTCCCTATCTTCATCTCTTTGGGTCTTCCTGAATTTCCTGTACACAGCCCTCTTCTCCCTAACTGCCTGGGCCATGTCTCTATCAAATCAACTTGGTTTCTTGGCTTAAGAGTTTTTCCCAATTTGTCTGACACACTCACTTGTGGTAGCTACTATCTCTTCTCTGATGACAGACCACTTCTGATCCACTCCCATACTTTCTCTGAAGTTAGCTAAGTGACCCCTCAGTACCTCCCCATCTTCCTGAAATCTGCTTTTCTAAAATCTAACACCTTCATCTGAGTACATGAATGATCATTTCCATGTAAATTCTGAAAAAGATAGTCAGTGCCCCAGGATCTCCTCCATCCTAATGTCCTGGACACGCTCCCAACTCATTAGTACCAGATCCAGGATAGCCCCTTTATGGGCTCTGTGAACCCCTGTACCAAGAACCCACTCTGAATCACATCCAGAATCAACTGGCTCCTAGCACAGGCCATGGATGGGACCTCCACTCCACCTTGGGCATATTGAAATCCCCACTATCACAACTTCTCCCTTACTCACAGCCACCTGGATCATAGTACCTAATTCCCAGTCATTTTCCTCATCTTGGTTGGGTGGCCTACATGCTACCTCTAGGCTAACTTTCCTTCCCTTGCTGTTTGAGTTACATCCACAGCATCTCTACTTTCCTTACCCATTCTGGTCTCTTGTGGTGGTAATGCCTCTACCTTTTGTAGAGTGCTACTCCCCACTTCCCTGTCCCTTCTATATAAGATATACCCTGGAATTGAGAGGTCCCAGTCATGGTTTGGAGTAGCCCAAGTCTCAGTGATTGCCACTATATTCATTTTCCCTTCTGCTATCAGAACCTGTAGGCCATCCATCTTGTTCCTAGACTTTTAGCATTTAGGGACACTCCACTCCACTCCACTATGATTCAGTGCTTCTCTTCCTCTGCCTGTCTACCTCCTCCTTCCTCCTCATACTCCATTCTTCCCAATGCATCTTTGCCCACTAGTTCCTCTCTGGTCCCTCTAATCCTGCCCCTATTCAATCCCCTGTGGCTTTTCCTTAATACCACCTCCTTCAGAATTCATCTTCCCTGCCCCAATCACTCTCTGACATCTGCTTCTCTGGTTTTGCCTAAAATTCAACCGGGGGCATAGTTGCCACTCCTCCTGGAGACCATGAGTGCAATGATCCAGTTTGCCCCCACCCAGTTTAAATGTAGGCTATTGCTTATATAAACCCAACTTTTTCCATGAGTACCCTGGATCTCCTCTACCTTAATGCAACCAATCAGGTGCATAGAGATTTTATTGTTTCAAGTTCTCTTCCAATTCCCTATGCACCCAAAACATGCATCATCTGTGAAAAGACATAGTTTGCACTGGACACCTCACTTACATCACAAATACACTGTACATATTGAAAAGGAGTTGTCCCAGGACTGATCTCTATGGCAATCCACTCTAAATCATTGCCCTATACTGTACTTGCAGAATTTACTTTTAGGACCATTCTTTGAATTTTATCCTTTAGGGAGTTTTGATCCAACATGTTATGCCATCCTGTAACCCTTACCTCCTTAACTAATCTATCATGTGGTACTCTGTTTATGTGTACAGTACCTCCGATGCCTGACCTCTCTCTTCCATTTTGTCAGTGTATTATAATAGTATGTTAAGTTGGTCTGACATGATCAAACTCTGATAAACCTGTGCTCATTCCTATCCATTAAGTTATTTTCCTCCACAAATCTCCTGTTTCACAAATGTTTCCAAAAGCCTTCCCTTTATCAATGTAAGGCTCACTGATTTCCTCCTTTTCCCTTTTGTGTATGGGAAACACATTAGCCATCCTCCAATATATAGGCTCCTACCCCTGTTGCTAATGATTCACTATAGTGTACTGATAGTGGCTCCACTAGCACCTCCTTTGTTTTCCTTAATACTCTAGGATCAGTTCCATACTGGCCTGGTGATTTATTAATTTTTGGTTCCTCACTCCCATTAGTATCCTCTCCTGGCAATCATTCACATGTCCAACTTTCCTCCTCTATTAGCCATCAATTTCATCCTGCTGTCTGGCAGTGGGCCTGCCTGTTCAACTGTAAACACTGAACAAAAATGTTTCATTTCATGTGCCTGCCTTTGCCCTATCATCAGCTGTACTCATATCCTCTATCTTTATCCTTTATACAGTATGCTGTCTCTTGTCTTTGGTATTTGTTTCACTAATATAGCTGAAGAAAGATCTGACATTTACTTTCACCCTTTCTGCTAGCCTTAATTCTGCAGTGGACTTTGCCTTCCATTATAATGCTTTTTTCACCCTCAATATTCCTTTATACTTTTCTCTGTTTGCCTTACTCTGCCCTTTCCTATAAACCTTGAATGCCCTTTTTATTACAACTTTAATACTTTATTGCAATAATGCAATAATCGATATGCCATGCATTATTTTAATACTTTTATGATTCTCAACTGTGTGGTTATACTGCACTGTAGATGAACATAAAATGCATTAAAAGCTTCTATCCCACTGCAGACCTGAAAGGTACACTGAACTTTAAGGCAATGTCCTATGCATTTGTTCTAATTGTATTGTAATTGGCCTTCAATGTTGCGTTTCTCAGCATGTGTTATATCAGTATGTATTGTGCTTATTTCGTATTATTCATACCCATTTTAGTGTATGTTATAGTCATAATAGTATTAATGGTATCTTCAATACCAATTTTATTATGTGTTATACTAATTCAGTATGTCATACTCACCCTGTTAGTCCTAAGGATATGTAGGGTTTCCATACTTGAAAATTTTACTGTTAGATGCCCTTTGTCTTGTTTAAGAGGCTGTTGAGGTCCATATGTAAAGGTGCATCAAAGAGTGCATGTGATGTACCATGGCACATTTGTAGACTGCAGAGGTCCAGTATTGCAGGCATCTGGTAGTGACAATAGGATAATATTAGGCGTTCTTGGTGCAGTATTAGCCACTGCTAACAATTTAAATTACAACTTGTGAGAAAGAAGAAATAATGTGACCTATTGGGACTTGAACCCAGGCTTAATACTGTCCTGGTGCTCTAACCACTGAGCTACAGGCTAATAGGCTAAGATTATTCTAGTGTCCCAGCGGTGGGTGCACCTGTCACATCCAAGTAAAATCTACAGATGTTGTTGTACATTACTGTGAGCTTTGTAGTTGTGTGTCATTCTTACCAGTGTGCAACCTTACCAGCCTGATCCTGATCCTACCAAATATCAGAAGTTAAGTAGGGTCAAGCCTGGTCAGTAGACAGAGGACAGACTTCCAATAAACACCAGGTGCTGCAGCATGTAGTATTGGTAGCTCAGCAGAGAGCATGCCCCTTTGGTTAGAAGTAACCATACCAATGCCTCAGCATGGTGTTTGGTGCACACTGTGCTGTTGTGAGGTGCCATCTTTGAATGAGATGTCAAATGGAGTGCCATCTGCATATGTGATTGTTCAGGTGGATGTTAAAGATCCCATGGCACTTCTCAAAAGTGTTGGGGAATTTCAGTGGTGTGCTGGCCAAATTTTCTCACTCACTAACACAACATCAGAATTACCTGGGTCAAAATTAATTGATTTGCATCTGTAACTACCCCTGGGATGAAGCTGAAAATGGGAGTATATTTCTTGCCCACCTTGCTTGGGTAACAAAAACTAAACAAATACATTTATTTATTTACAATATTTGACCATGGAAGACAAACTGAGCTGTGAAAAGCTTGTTTTCTAGGTGCTTCTTGGGTGAATGGTACAGAGACTAGGAGAACAGGTATAAAACACAATCACAGGTGGACTTCCAGTGAGGTCAGCTCTGAAAATGGATGTATAGAAAATAGCTGCGCTCCTCTAGCTGTGCTAAACAGTCTCAAAGTGAGGTATTTAATTTTCTAAACCAAGGCTTGTGAATAGGCTGTATTCACCTTATAGGCAAATGTTCATCCAAAAATGAAGCAGCCAGTGTGGATGCCACTGAATGGACATTGATGATTCCGCACTGATGCCTCTGAAACAGCAATAGTGGCACCAAAAGTAGGAAGATAACAGCTTCTCTCCTGAAAAGAAAAAAAAAACTCGATTTAATCCTGACAGAACTTTGAGCCTTCTGCTCTGACAAAAAAAAATCTGATCTGGCCAGAATCCATGTGGAGAACTCGGATAAAAAATATCACTACTGATTATCAGGCTGCACTGACTGAACTGGAGTCCTATGCAGATCATACTGATTAGCTCTTACCGAAAGTGCTCAAAACATCAAATCCTTGAAAACTTTTACTACCTAGAGAACACGAGACATAAAATCATACACTTGCATAGGATAAGGGAAAAGGCTGAAGGTATGGATTTGATAGTGTGTCTCCAGGCCTTCTTCAGACAACATCTCGACTTCCCAGGACTTGCAGTTTCAAATGGAGTGGGCACACCATGCTTTATGACCCCCGCAAATCATAACCAGCAGTGTCACCATTTGATTGTGCTACAATTTATGAGCTATGCCGCCAGACAAAAGATTCTTTTTTGGATCTTGGCAGCAGAAGGAACTATTCTTTGAGGGCAACAGTGTCTGCATTGACCATGACTGCTCCACACCAGTCTGGTGAAACAAAGGAAGTACTATGACCAATCTTAGCTGCGCTTTGAAACAAACATCTTAAGTTCCAGATCCCCTTTCTGTCCCACCTCAAGGTTTTCTTCCTGATGGCTCTATCTCTATATGCAGTCATAGATGAGGTGCTCACTAGACTGAAGGAAAAGGGAACTGAATTAGCTAAGCAACAGCAGACCAACACGTGAGTGAAAAGGATTCTGACCTCACCCTAGACATGCACTAGATACAGACCCAAAAGGTACACTAGTAGCCATGAAAAAGGACATTCTGAATGTATAGCAAACCTTTACTAAAGCTGCACAGTTATGAAGCTTCCTGACTTTATGGTACTGTTTTCTTTTTACTGTTTTGCACCATGATGCGTAATCCATATACAGGGACGGAAATGACTCTGAAATGCATTGCGCTGTAGTGCTGCAGCTTATCCTGAAGGTACTGTACTTTCTATAACCACTTCATGTTAGAACAGCACATACTACTGGAAGAGAGACAGTCTTACTCTGGACCTTTCGTTGGAGATTCCAGCCTGTTGTCGCACTCAGGGGCACTTGGCATTTATACAGCTTTGGTTTTGCTCAGACTTTCATGTGCATTCTTTTACCTACTGTTTATTGTCAAGTTCCTCAATATGGATTGCATTTTTAGCCTGACCTGGGGCAGGTGCCACCTGGTCACCATAATGCCGATGTCCTGTAGCCCATAGTGCTATCTTTGCTTGTGGAAGGGAGCTGCCCAGCACCACCAGAGTCCCTACGCGGGCTGCAGGGACACCTTCAACCCTGCCCCTTCTCTGACCACTATTGCTTTGGCTAAAGTTGCCTTAAGTAGCAGCTCTTGTTCTGACTCCAACTCTTTATCAATGCAGTATGACACTGTTTATTTGCTGGGCTTCATTACTTGGGTATATTCCAAGGGGATGTAAATCATCACGGTGGGGATCAGCTTCCAACCCCTTTACACTAATTACACTGTATCCCAGGATGCCTCTCGATTCTGGTACTGCTCTACTACTAATTATTAAAGTGAGTCCTCAAATCTTTTTATACCAGACCCTGAATTAATGCCTTGCTGCTGCTTCACTCCATAGAACAGTAGGCAACACTTATGATCTTTCTTCTTTAGCACTGCTAAAAGTTATATGCTGCCTGCTGTTTGTTTTGTTTTTACCACTCTTCTACGTTGTCTTTTCCACTTTGAATCTAATGGGTGGGCTTACAGACAGACTGAGGCGCTTTGTCATATACATGTTTAGTACCCTGGTTAGCTCTAGGGCTATTTTGCTCATTCTTGGAGTGCTGACCATCCTCAGTACCTTTCAATGCTGACTACCCCTTCTCTTTGGGTGGTTTGTTCCCACCTTCAGGAGTCCTGCTCCCATCAAGGAACAGCACACTCCTCATCCAGGTGAATCATGGTCCCATCTCATTGCCTCCTCAATATCATAGAGAGCCCCAGCTATCGTTCTCCTACCTTATTTATTTATTTATTTAGTTTTTGTGACCAGGAAGGAGGACTAGACAATGTTTTGCCTATTTTCAGCCACATCCCGGGGTAGGAGGATACAGATGGATGCCAACTGAAATTGAACCAGATTTTTAAGCTGTTGGTAGTATTTTAGTGAATGGGAGAAATCAGGCCAGGACACTGGGAAATTCCCCTACTGATCAGTAGGGGACCCCTTGACCATCTTCTCTAGGTGGCACAATGGACGAGCAGTGAGAGAGATATAAGGAGATGGATCTAGGGAGCAGGCCTCTTCCCAGCTTCTATGATTTTAGAGGTTGCAGAAGTTTTGAGTTGGGTGGAGAAAGCCCTAAAAAGTCACAGAGGTCTGATTATGGAATAGAGTCTAATGCTATGCAGAATAATGAAATGAGCACAGAACAACTCAGAACAGGCTTTGTAAGGTCCATAAGATGCACCCCACACATCTGAACAAGAGCTTTACACATAATCCAAGAGGAGGAAAACAGAAACCAGGAGAGAAAGCAAATGCTGGCTGCAAGGCTTTCATTTTACAGCAGCAGCCACCTGTCAAAGAGCCAGTGCCAGGTGCCAGTGAAAATCAGCTGTGTGGTGACATGGCCAGATCAAAGAAGGCCACCTTACAGGTTGCTGTTTAGGCTCCAGCTCTGAGTATGAAAGCTCCCCTAGTTCTGCAGTGACTGGCAGTGAAATCGGTAAGGAGAGCCATGGGGAGCAGTCTAACCAGCTCAAAACAGGCTCTGCAGGAAAGACAGCGTTCTGGTGCTAAATGGAACCCAACACCTCTCGCGCCACAACTTGGGCCTGTAGCATCAGAACGAGTGAATCCAGTGGAGGAGCAGGTACAGTCCAATTCAATTAGCTTTCAAGCTACTCAGTTGTTACAGAATGCCTTGCTGATGCAGGGTGGGTGCAAGTGGATAATGGGTCCTGGATTCTGGCCCCTTTGACAAAGAAATATAGGAATATGCAGCATCTTTTTCTTCTGATAAAATGGTATTGGGAGCTTCAATAACTAAATAGACTGTACAAGATCAAATTATTTTGAATGACGGAGAACAATGTACTGATCTTGTTGGGCCCAGCAGTAGTGCTACTACTGATAATGTTGATAAAGAACATAGGGGAGACACCCCTAAGGAATCTCAACCCCGACTATTTTGGCATCTGAACATCAGGACACTGATACTCAAAGAATGGGTCCTGCTGAAACTTTCTTAAATGACCCTAACAGAAGGCCTTGGTTGGATCCTATGTTTAGATTAGTGGATCTATATCAGAATAAGGGAGAACTGGCTCCTAGGAAAATTGCAGTTAGGCTAATTTACAAGGGGGGCTAGAAAACCCTCCAGACAGGTTGCACATTGCTAGGGTTTTGTTAATGGGAGCCATGAAGTTTTTCTCATCCAAGATCATAGGTTATCATAGGTAGATTCCAGCAAAATGGACAACAGGTCCGTGGTGATTGCCAGTGTTTTACCCAAAACAAAATTTATCAGCAACAAAACTGCTTGGTCTAAGCTTATTTTGAAGGAATTAATGTCTGGACAGTTTACAATAGTAAGTGGAGACTGTTCCACATTTGGACAACTCTATTGCTAAACCATTTTTTCCTTCCTAGTGTATTCCATTTAGTCATAAGTAATTGTTTGTTATGTTTTCTAGTAGTCGCTCTGAAGTCACCTGGTATAATCCCCATTTCTGTCCCTGAGGGTAGGATCATTGATAGCTTTAAAAGGAAGCACATAACTTTAAAAGGAGGCACATATCCCTCTAAGTCTCTTGTACTGGAGGGTGCACATATTTAATGATAATAGTCTGTCCTTATAGGACTTATTATTTATCCCAGCTATAGCCTTGGTAGCCCTACGTTGTACCCCTCAATCCATATAATATCTTCTTTATGTAAGGCGTCCAGACCTGGGCACAATACTCTAGGTGGGGTCTGACCAGGGCAGTATATAATGGCAAAATCACCTCCCTATTTCTGGTAGAAATGTGTCTAAAGATGCAATTTAGCATGTGGTTCTTTTTTTATTTGGGTACTACAATGGGATCTGAATTTCAAATTGGGTGTAACAATTATTCCCAAGTCTTTTCTTGGTCAGTTACCACAAGATCATTATTCTCAACTATATAGATAATGATTGTTATGCTTACCTAAGTGCATCACTTTACATTTGGTAGTATTTAAGAATAGTTCACTACAGTCTGTCCAGTTAAGCATTTTATCAAGGGCTAGTTGAAAAGCGGCATAATGTTCTGGGCCATTAGTCACCGTACTCTAACCAACAATCGCCTGCAAACTTCAAGATCCGTATATTAGGTATATCTATTTTATGTGAAGATATATAAATATTAAAGAGACAAGTTGCCCAAAGGGCCCAAAAGGGCCCAAGATCTTTGTACTCATTCATATTGGAAGTTCTAATTTTGATATCAGCTTTAAGACAGTATCTGGCCTTGATAGATTTTGATCTCTATACCAGACTCGAAAAATTACCCGATATGGATATGATTTATGGCTATTCCTTTAACAAAACCTTTGATCAAGTTTATTACCATCATGTTCAAAACAAAGGTGTAAATGTGGAAGATATTCTGTTCTGGTTGAGGCAGAGGTGCGGTGTTGGACAGGCCTCCCCATTCTAGATAGTGAGCAGATCTGGAATGGGGATGGAAAATCAAAGTCAAGCTGTTTTCCACCATCTCGGTCCCTGTACATTTACTTAACAGCTCTTTTTTGAGTAGGGATAGAGGCTTTTATTCTTCCTGGGCAGCACAGAGCATGTTTCAAGTGTGGGTCTAGGACTCACTTGAGCTCGGCCTGCAAAACAGCACATGGTGCAGCCATTGCTTGGAATATGGACACACCACAGCTCAATGCTTAAATTTATTCAAATGCAACTTGTGCAAAAGGACTGCACATGCTTATGGGAGATGCCTTGGGCATCTCACAACTGAGATGATTGCCCTTCACATGAAGGCCTGATCAACAGGGTCCAGCAGTTGCAAGCCAAGAGAGTAGCCAGATAGAGTGAGCAAGCATAGGTTAGGGATGCAGCTGAGAGGCCATAGTGAGTGAGAATGTACCCCAGACCCCCCGCTGAAACCTAAATGGAGGAAAGGCTGATGGAGGTTGAGCTAAGTGATCAGGAAGTGATCTCAGGGGGCCAAGTCAGAATAATGATGATCAGGATCAGCAGGTTATGTCCCCCGTCAGTCAGGAGCAGCCTTTTCAATTACTAAAGAAAAGATCCAGACCAGGGACTTCTAAATCTATCCTCATATTTCTAAATCTCCCACCCTTCTAAAGGAAAAGGGAAACAGCTCCCTATAAGAACTGGGAACAGGTTTGCACCCTTAGCAAGGACTCAGAACAGGATTGAGTTGACTTAGAAGAGGAAGACTCAGACTCTCTTCAATATCACCTACAACAAATGATTTAACTTCAGACACAGAGGAGGGGTAGGAAGTGACTCATTAACTAAAAGAACTAGGCTCAGGAATGTCTAAAACCCTTTAGTCCTTTTAGCTTCAGTAGTGCTCCTTCCTTTCTTTTTTCTAGACCCCATGCACTCACTCCATATCACTACTATTAATGTGAATAGCATTAAAATAGTAAGAAAAGGCTAGCAGCGTATCACTTTTTAAAATGCTTAATTCAGATATTATTTGTCTACAAGACACTAGATTGAAAACACTGCTTGATCTTCGATTAGCTACTGCTGGTAGGGATAAGGGCCTGTGTTTTGGTCTAATGAGGAAGAACTGTGCGACGGTGTTGACATTTTGTTTAACAATCCAGCACTGAAGGTTTCAAGATTAGTTGACATTAGTCCTGGCAGGGTTTTAATGTTGGATATCTCTATGGGAGAAGAAAGGTTTAGAGTTATATCAGTATATGCCCCAAACTAAGGCCCTTAGGGTAGTTCTTTTCAAGGCTGTTCAGCTATTTTTGTACACATCTTGCATGGTAATCTGGATGGGTGATTTCAATTGTAGGGTTGGAATTATGGAACAGGGGCTCAAGAACAACTAAACTATTTTGTGACTCTGTTGCTTTAAACAAATTCTCCTTACAGCAAGACTATTAGATGCTTACAGGGTTAAATTCCCAGTGGAGGTCACACCTTCCACAAAGGTCCCCTATCCACATGGATAGATTATGTCTTTCTTAGTCCTACTGTGCAGCTTCACTCTGTGAAGTTACAAGCATGGAAATTCTTGGATCACAAATCTATATCTGTACACATAGGGTGGGATGATACCCCAGATGTAAGAAAAATAGCTGGAGGTTCAATTATGACATTTTAGAACATTCTCATGTTAAGGAACAACGGCGAGCTGAATAGGAAGCTAGACTATCGGTGGCATGCTGTTATGATAATCTAGTGGAGTGGTGGGATGATTCTAAGAAATCTTGGAAATATTTTTTCAAACTCATTCCAGAGAATTTTTTCATAAAGAATATTTGCAATACTTAGATTTAAGAAACCAGTTACACAAACTAATCTCCTTTTCGGACACACACCAGATTGATAACAGTGCTCAGATCCGCACAATTAAAAATCAGATGAAACAATTACAATATGATAAAGCAAAATCCTTACAGCAAGAATTCAGGTTTAGCACATCAAATAAGAAAGGTTCCTATGACCCGATAAAGAATGTAAAGAAAGAATAGATCACAGAATTCTGACAGAACTTGAGACAGAGGCAGGTTTAATTACTACATCAGCTCCACAGATCATGAGTCTAGTAGAACAACTTATAGAAAAATTGCTTGGCATATCATCAGGGTCGGTAGGGATGCCACAAGTGATAGAAAGCTTGAACATCCCTCTATCTCTAAGGAGAATAGCACAAGATTGTTAGAAGAGATCACAGTCACTGAGGTAGAAAACATTATAGATAGCCTGAGGGCAGATGTGGCCTCAGGTCCTGATGGGCTGAATGCTGGATTTTATAAGAAACTCAAAGAATTTTATCCCCAGCCTTAGTGATAGTCTTTAATCATATGTTACAGACAAAAGAAATCTCAGAATCCATGAGACATGCTATACTGATACTTTTTTTAAAAAGGGGCAAAGTCAGATCTAAATAATTGGAGGTCACTAAGTCTCTTGAACACGGATTCGAACATTTTGAGCAAAATTTTACTTGATAGGTTATTAACAGTAGCTGGTCAGTTAATCTGTCCAGTGCAGACATGCGCAATCCCTGGTACAGTAGGTCACAATAAGATAACTTAAAACTGTTTGGGAAATATTTTAGAAGGGATGACATCGGGTCTATAAGGATATGTCATTTGCTAAGGACCAAGAAAAGCTTTGATAGTCTTAGTCATAGTTTTATTTTGAGGTCTTAAAAGCTTTAGTATACCACAAGAATTTATAGAATGGATTAAATGTTTTCAGGGAGGCATATGTAACCCCTAATGTTGGAAAGGGGAGAGAATGTTATTAAAAAGGAGTAAGACAAGGTGCCCTTTAGGCCCTCTTTAGTATAGGCATTTTGATTAGATTAATTTGCCAGAATGATGAAATTGTAGGTCTTGCATTATTTCCAGAACAGTAAGCTTTAAAAATCTTTGCATTTACTGATGATTTGGTCCTCACAATTCACCTAGCACTAAAGAAGAAGCCCTGATCAGCACTTCAGGTACTTTTCTTCCATGTCTGACACTAGAATTAACTATTCTAAAAGCAAAGGAGTTACTTTAAGGGACACTCCTGTTCCTGATCATGGCAGGTTTGCAGGTATTGAAATAGTAACTGGGCCTATCAAGATTTTAGGCATAGTCTTTGGCACTGAGGAATGGCACACTAATTGGAAAATACAGCTAGACAAGGCAAATGGCTTAACTGGTATTTGGAGAGGCCAGCAAATAGCAAAAGTAAGAAATAATGCTAATAAAATCCCTTATTAGTTCCAGTCATTCTCACATTAGTTACATATTCCCATCCCACAATCTTTAGTTACATCACTTTTAGTGTATTTTTCCAAGCTCTATGGGGCAATTGTTTGAACCCCATTAAGAGAGAAGTGACTTATAGAAAGGTAAAAGAAGGTGGTATGAACATGTTGATCCCCTTATTCTTTTCTATAGGTTATTTATTAGCTATAACATTGGAGGAGCTCTGAAACCAGGAGACAAGATTTGGAAGCCCCTTGTTTTAAAATGGTTAAACCCGGGTAAGGCTGCATGGACACAACAGAAACCAAGATTATTGAAAAAGTTCCCACATGCCTAGATATGGCTCGAAGTAATTAAACAAATGATAAGAAGTGGGATGACAGATACCCAGACCTTGACTACTGATAGGAAAACTATATAACTGTATGTTTTAGTAGAAAGGTCTGAGAAAATTGTGTTCCTAATGTTCTCCTGCTCAAACTACTGAAATTCTGACATGCTTAACATAGTTTTAATTTTATTTTAATTTAATTAGTATTTCGAAAGACCTTTGAGCATGAGCTCTTTTGCAAAGGCTCTATGTCAGGGCGGACAATAAGACATTACACATATTCAGGGTTACAGAGGCCTGATCATTAGGCATTAAAGAGCAATTACATGAGAATTAGACAAATAGGAGAGAAACAGAGCAGTTGTAATAGAATACAAAGCTATTTCTAATTGATTGCCCTAGGTAGCACAGTACTGGAAACCTCCAAATCCGTTGATAGACTATGGCAGAAGTAACTGCATAGGGTTTAACGCTATCCAGATGAGCGAGAGGCTGGATGACAGTGAAACAAGGGGATTGGGTTTGAACCTACTGCAGAGAGCGAGAGGTGGGGACAGTGAAATGGGGGCTGTGATGGGGAGCAGCCCAGAGGGCTTTGTCGAGTAGGGTGTGTGTGGGGGTTAGGGTGGGGCAGTACCAAGAGTGTTTAAAGAGGACTGATGGCTTACTTAAGCCCTTGGCTAGGCTGGAATGGAGGCAGGGTTCTCTAGGTAGTCTCTGCTGGGTGCTACCTTGGGAGTAGGCCTGTTCATCAAGTGAGGCCTGAGAAGCAGGCGATTTTGAGCTAGACATTAGGAGCTGTTTGAGGCATGCTTTGAATTGAGACAGGCTGTTGTTTGTTTGTAATTTCATGGGAGTTCATTTATCCAGAGGGCCCAAGAGGAGAAAGCTCGCTGCCCTAGTGAGGTTCGCAGAATGGTATGGACAGTGCTCCAGTCTTCCTCCTCTGGTGATGTGTGATGAGAGAGAAGCCTCATGCAGGCTTCCTGTACAGGGTGGGTTTTTCTGAGGAGTGCCTTCTTTCCCAGGAGGCAAGTTTGGTATTTGATCCTGTCTTTAGGTTAAGCTACTTTGAACGCCTCACAGGGTGCAAGTATGAGTGTAGTGATCTGCACACAGGGTGAGGTGGCATGCCTTACTGAGTACAATTTGGACCTTTGAGCACTGTACCAGTAGCAGCTCCATAGACCACCAGCCTGTAGTCTATTGTGGAGAGTATGGAGCTGGAGACTGAGATTTGGAGTGCTTCCAGGATGAGGGATTTCTTATGCCTATCAGGACCCCCCATCTTTGTCTTTACCACTCTGACAAGGAGTCTCGTGGTGCGTATAAGTGACAGCGCCATCAATGGTGACTCAAGGTACTTGAACAAGTGCACCTGCTCAATCTGTTCATCAGCCTTATTGGAGATTATGTGGCGAGCATGCCCTGCTTTGTTGTAGGGGCTGGATTGTAACATGGCCTTGGTTTTCTTGTAATTTAGTAGCAGCTTTTGCCTACTGAACCCGTCCTCAAGTTTATTGAAAGAGTTCTGTAGTTCTGTTTGTAGGGCAACCTAAGAGTGCTGCTGCTCAGCAGCATGGCATCGTCCATACAGGATAAGTTTGGTGTCACAGGCTGTGGGTAGGTCATTTACAAAGAGGCTGAAAAGCAGGGGCCCTAGAATTGATCCTTGAGGGACTCCTAGGAGTACATCTCTGGATCTGGATAACATCTACCCAATTTTGACTCACTGGCTCCTGTGTGTTAGGTAGTCACTGAACCAATTCAGGGTGTTAAGTGCCACACCCAATCTTTGGAGCTGGATTACTAGTAGAAGGTGGTTGACAGTGTCGAAGGCATTGGTGAGGTCAATGAAGATGGTCTTATGGAAATCGGCTTTTGCAAACCTAAGTTTGGTGCACCAATTTCTAGCCATTTTGTAGCACTGTAGGTCATGCTTGCTAACTGAGTTTAAGGCTTTTTCCCAGAGGCAGTCCCTCTCCTTTAGGAGGGAGAGGAGCTTGCCATCAATCCAGCAGTTTACCTCCCCCAAATTTTCCATTTTGTGCGTGGTGCATAGGTATCACACATGGAATTGAAGCTCTCAGTGAAAAAACTAAGGGCCTGGTCCAGTGCAGGTGCCTTGTTGAGGGGAACCAGTTGTAGACAGACAGGGCCAATTTGAGGAATCCAAGTTTGCCTTTCCGCAGAACTCTGCTCTCGATGAGGCAGGGTGAGCTTTTGGCAAGTTTAGTGGTCCATATAAAGGAGATCGGGGAGTGGTCACTCAGCATGTCTGGGAGAACCTGGAGTTCAGAGAATTGAGTCAGTGAGCTAGCTAAGACCCAGTCAATGAGGGTGCTGGTACCAGCCTTGTAGTTCTGCCTGGTGCGATGAATTACGAGTTGTGTGAGATTGTGGGAGGTAATTAGGTCTCTGGAGGGTGTCCCTCCTTACATAACCAGTTAATATTTAAGTCACTGGTCAAGATGAGTTCTGAGCCCTTTGAGTGCTAATTTCTTCCATAACAAGAGGAAGGCCTTCCTTTGCTTTTAGGGGCAGGTAGGTGGTGGCGATGGTAAGGGTCTTGCCTTTAGGCCGATTTGTATTTTACCACTAGTAGCTTAGTAGTTCATAATCCTCCACAACTTTGGTGATGGGGAGGATGGAGCAACTCAGTGAGTTTCTGGCATATAAGAGGCAGCCGCCACCTTTCTGCCTATTCCATCAAGTCAAAACACTTGGAATCCTTCGATGGCCACCTCACCATCTTTGATCCTACCCGACAGCCAGGTTTCAGTTAGACAGAATATGTCAGGGGCATGGATGGTCATCCAAGCCTGGAGCTGGTCAAATCTGGCAGTTAGGCTGCAGATGTTTAGCGATGCTATCTTTAGGCCATTCACTGTATGGACCCCTTGCTCCTCAGGGTTGTTGGTCCAGGGTTTAGGTGAACATTGCCAGAGAGTAGCAGTAGCAGAAAGACAACCTCTCTGGCAGATAGGGTGATGTTTATCTTCCCTCGTGTCTTCTATTACCTGCCGCTTCAAGTGGGGAGGTGTCTGTATGCCTGTGTTAACTCATTGCCTCCACAAGAGCTCTCTGAAGTTGCACCGCTTGTCTCCTGTATACTGTTAACAGTGAATCCTGGGCCTTTCTAAGCAAAATCAAGCCATACTCAACATGCCACAAACAAATCCTAATAGCTACTGAACTGTATGTGCTGGACACAAAGTATGAGTAGCAAAGTTGTTCAGCACAAAATTACCTTTTCCAATGGTGGTATGCAATAATATGTCATTTTGTTTTCTTTCTATGTTGGTTGAAACAGCATAAAAAATATTTCTTTCACTAAAAAACATAAACCATATACACCATACCATAAACAAATGTGAATAACTCCTAAAGTATACATGATATATACAAAATGTCAGTGGCAAAGTTGTTCAGCACAAAATTATCTTTCCAACAGTGCTATGCAATCAAGTATATATTATATTCTACTATGTTATACATTAAAATATATAAGTGACGTCTCCAGACATTGCAAGGACACACAGGAAGTCAGTAGCTGACTTCTGTAGGCGATCTCAGGACACGCCAGTATTTTACTGTGACTACACGCATTTGCTGGAGACAATGAAGTTGAATTAAGGGGAAAACTAACTGTTAAGGTTACAGTTTAGAAGGCTGCTTGGCAATAACTGTGTTTGGGAGGTGTGGGAGGATAACAAGCCTATCGTTACCGGAAGTGGTAGTGGATGTGTGTATGCTTTTCTTCCAGATTGCACCCAGTGAGGATTCAGAGTGGGGAGGTAGAGGTCTGAATTCATATATGGTACCAGAAATGCCAAAAGAGGCAGTGAGGAGTAGTAGTAAGTGGTTGTACCCCATGGTAGTTTGTTTGGTATTGCTGGCCTGCTTTAATTGCTAGCTGGTTTATAGTTGAAAGGGTATATAGTCAAATTAGGGTGAGGTCGCTAACAGTACAGCAGGTTAGAGCAGTAATTGAGAGGAGTTAACTGCAGTGGCTGGAGAAAAGTTGAGAGCAAATGTGCAACCTGTGGGTGAGACTGCTTTAAAAGGGGCAGTAAGTAAGTGGCTCAAGTAAGGTATTGAAGACAGGAGGCCAATAGCATAAGAATATGCAGCAGTTGAGTGACCAATCAGCTGCTAGGCTGAGGAAAGGGTGGAGTAAGGGTCTATTTAATACTGTGAGGAGGTGGTGGGAGTGAAAAAATTCAGTCCAGAACACAGCACAGAAAGAGATTTCCTGAGATCAGGAAGCGCCAGGAGTTGGAAAATCAGCCAAGGTGCAGAACTGCCAGTCAGTGCCTGGCTCCTCCACTGGGCATCCAGTCAAAGCAGTGGCAATCAAAACCACGAGTTTCAGAGGTCCAGTGCATACCTGAATCTGTCCTGGGGTCAGTCGGTGGTCTGTTAGCTGCAGCCTTCTCGAGAGAGCCAGGGCCACAGGAGCAGCTTAGGAAGCCCGCAGATGGGCTGTCTGTGGAACAAGGAGGGAAATACAGAGGATTAAATACAGCTAGAGTACAATAGCAAGCTCAGTAGGGTCAGGCAATGGGGAAGGACAAAGCATGAGGTAAAGAGGTGGCAAATGCAGGGCAATTATTTAGAGATAGAAGAGGAGTTAATGGGGGTCTGTGCTTTGGCACCGGTATGTCTAAGGAGGACAGCAGCAGCAGGGGAGTGTAAGGATGGGTTTGTAGGTAAGGCAGAGAAGAAATTAAGCTGTTTAGAGAGACAACATTACAAGTGGGTGGAGAAATTAATAATTAGCAGAGTGACCAGTGTGGGGAAGGGGATAGGTTTGTCAGTAGGGCAGAAATGGAAAACTGCAGCAATCTTGCTCAGTATCTAGGTCTAAGCAGTCAAACATCAGCTACTATACAATACAGTTTGTCCAGCACTAGTTACACAGCAGCAAGTAGCACTGAGAGGCTAGACTAGTGTCTTGTAATAGACTACGAAACTGGCAGGTAAAGTAAGACCAATTGATGCATAACATAAGTAAATTACATTAACAAAAATTAAGTCCAGAACACAGCACAGAAAGAGATTTCACTGAGATCAGGAAGCCAGGAGTTGGAAAATCAACCAAGGAGCAGAACTGCCAATCAGTGCCTGGCTCCTCCACTGGGCGTCCAGTCAAAACAGCGCATTCAAAACCATGAGTTTCAGAGGTCCGGTGCGTACCTGACTCTGTCCGGGGTCAGTCGGGCATTCTGTTAGCTGTGGCCTGCTCAGAGAGAGCCAGGGCCACAGGAGCAGCTTGGGAAGCCCAGAGATGGGCTGTCTGAATCTGTCGGGGGTCAGTCGGGCGGTTGTTGAGCTGCAGCCTGCTCGGAGAGAGCCTGGGCCACAGGAGCAGCTTCGGAAGCCTTAACAAATCTTAGAATACCAGCATTCATATGGGACTTAATTTGACTGAGAAATTTTGAAAGGCTAGGGTGAAAGGTAGCAGTAAACATAAACAGGTCAGTGAAAGGTACTGCTCAAGAGGTACATGCTGGCAAGTGCTTGAAACACAGGAACACCTGTTTTGGGATGTAGATATACAGTAGGTCTCTGGAACTATGTAGCAGATGAGTGGAATGACCCTTGTTTAGAAGATTAACGTATTCTATGGTAATGTATGGTCAGTGGGCAGGGGATGGAACAGATACCAGAAGGACACAATACACACAACTCGTAATACGCTATTATATATGGCAAGCTCGATGTCTGTGGATCACTCAACAAACAGAAGTGTCATATAGAGAAATGCTGACAATGTTAAAACTGCTATTTACTCAGTAATGCATTCTGATATGAGCAAATAACCTGCAGAACGATCTAGATTATTATGGTTAGCATGAGCGCAGTGATGCACATAAGGATACCTACAGGACCTACACAAACGCTTATGTTGTACACGAGATATCTGATTCAAACTAGACACAGCTCGATTGAAGTTTTGAAATGTATCTGAAATTCTTCATTTACTTTGTATAATATGTTTACTGGTGATGGACTGTATATGTTTTGTCTGTAGTCTTTTCTCAATAAAATACCCCTACTCTTTTTGAGAAGTGCCATGGGATCTTTAACATTCACCTGGACTACCACAAGAACAGGCAGATAGCACCTCTGTTTAACATCTCATCTGAAAGACAGCACTCAGGAGTGCAGCACACCCTACATGGTGCACTGTAGTGTCAGTATTAGGATTTAAACAGTACCTGGAGTGGGATAGAACCCACAGCCTTCTGATCTTCCGCCTCAGATGTGAGTGTGCAACCTGTTGAGTCACTGACATCTTAGAATCCACCTCTTGCCTGGCTGGGTAGAGATGCAGTTCTGGATGTTTGTTGTTCTTATTTGCTACACTGGTTGTACTTGTTCAATGTTCTTTGGTTGCACTGGTATTGTATTTTGTACTTGTTTGGTGCACACTCATGATGACTGGATACCATACTGGGTCCGTATTTTCTAATATTGGTCTTTATAGGGATTTTTGCTTATACCCCTGGTCATCCTGGTCATGGAAGGGGTGGATTTTAGGGACCACCTACTGTGTTTTTATGGTCTCTCCCTGTCTTATCCATGTGGGACAGCATAGCCAGTTGATTTGCTGTTTCCATAATGGCTAATATTAAACCTACTACAGTATACTCACACAATTTTAATGGGTTAAAAACCCAGTTAAAAGAAGTAAGGTGCTTAGTGTAATCAGACAATTGCATCCATCCTTTATAATTCTTCGAAACCCTCATCTAGTGGGGAACACTAGAAATTAAAAAATGTGGCTTTTCACATGTGGTATCCTCTACATATCAAAGGGAAGTGCAGAGGGCCAGCTGGTAATTCTAACGGGCCAGCATTTGGAACATGATGTAACTCTCGTGAGTCCATATCCCCATGGTCAGACTGTGCAGCTGTAACTGCCTTGTTTGCACAATACATGTTTTTCTTGGTGGAGACCACAACATGATTTATTCTAATACTGACATGACAAATCCAACCCACTCCCTGAGACATAGGGATGCAGAAGCAGAGAAGGATGCTTCTTAGAATTATGCCTTGGTAGATACATGGTGGTTTCTAAACCCCTCAGTAAATGCGTTCACTCACTTCTTCGCCCCACACCAAATATTTATACTAGGATTGATTTGATTCATATTACAAAAGAACATGTGGGCCTTCAAAGGATTGCTCATTACTGCACATTTGCTTATCAGACCATTCGCCAATATTGTTGACTTTACAGTGGGTGCGCCCAAAGGCAACATACTGTGGTGCTTTAATAACTCTCTACTTAACTCTAATGAGTTTCAGGAACTGGTACAGTACAAAGTTAAATGTATCATAACTCTCACCCAGATATAGCCCTAGGCATTCAAGGATACCATCAAGTTAGTGCACTGGGGTGAACTAATTAGCTATACATAATCTAACAAAGAGAGAGAGAATAGAGACTGTTCCACCTGCAGTCGCAGTTGGAAGATGCCCCAAATTGCATATGCAGGTGATGCCTCAGTCACACCTACTCTGGTGAAATTAAAACTAGAAATACAAGAAATACTGAATGGTAAAACAGACCTGGCATTGCGCTATTTGCATTAGAAGTATTGTAATAGAGGACTTGCCATGAAATTCTAAGCCTTTCACCTTAGCTGTCAAATCCAACAACAAGCTTGACTCAGATTAAGGAACCGGTTGTAACAGCGATTTTACTCATGTGAATAAGATACTGGAGGCCTTCAGAGCATACTATGAGCAGCTGTACATTCCTGAGCACCCTTTGACCCTCAGACCTTAGATGCTTTCTAACCACTATTGTTCTCTCCACATGATCAGTTGGAGCTATTAATTGCACCAACACAGGCCATCAATTAGAAACAGCGATCCATGATTTTAAAATGACAAGTGTCCTGGCCCTGATGTGTACACCAGCAAATTTTGTCAATGTTTTCAGGAAATTCTAACTGATCCTTTGTTAGAGGTCTGCAGATAGGTGACTCAGGATATCCGCAACACCCACCTGGAAACAAGCCTCTATATTGACTATTTTAAAGCCAATAAGGATAAGAACTTGTGCTCCCCTATCAACTGAGATTGGTCCCTAACTTTGATTATAAGGTGTTCACCATGGTGTTGCCACATAGGTTTGATAAGATTCTGCTGGATTTATTTGACCCAGACCAAACAGAGTTCCTGAGATCCCAGCAAACACAGTACAATATTAGGCATATGCTACACATCATACAACACGCCACACTGTTAAAGGTCTTATTTCTATTGTTAAATCTAGCTACAGAAAGCTACAGAGAAGGCTTTTGACTGGGTGGCATGGTCATTTTATTCACTACCTGCAAAATACAATTCCCACAAACCTTTGTAGAAGCCCTATGGGCACCATATGACACTACATCAGCATATGTAAAATGTTACGGCATGCACTCTCAGGTCTTCTGATTGCAGCAGAAGACACATCAGGGTACCCCTTTCACCCTGCTATTTGCCTGTACTGGAACCTTTAGCCTCTAGCCCAACCCATATAGCAAAATCCAGATATCAGGGGCCCCACTGTGGCAGGTAGAGTACACAAGTTAGCCCTGTTTGCTGAGGATTTATTAATTTATATAACATATCCGACACCACACTGACCCCCTTGTGAGATCTTCTGGGTGACTTTGGTACCTGTGTAGGCTACAGATTAAATACTAGGAAAACTAAAGATATACAGCTTATCCAGCCCCCCCACTACCATTATAATGACCAGGCAATGTCCTTACTAAATAGCTGCAATGCACTGTGGTCATATGTAATCCCAGGTCATATCTTGGGGTTACCTATCATATCTTGAATTTCACTGAATTTGATGCTTTTTGTGTTGTGTTTCAATAAAATATTAACTACAAAATTCTATGAAAACTAATGTGCAGCAAGCAAATTATAACCCCACGCAGGCAATTACACAATAGTTTGGTTTCTGTTAGGTCTTTCAGTGTTGAAATATCTTAGAGTTCTTATACTGGTAAACCCTCCCAGCTCCTGCCACTTGAATACACTCCTTAATGTGAAAATTTCCAGGCAGATCTGCAGGTGAAGAAGCTGGTGCGTGGGGGTCACCTACTGTAGCTAAACTGGACGGTGCTCACTTACAGAGAATTATGAGGGGCACAGCAGCTGGGACATGGCTGGTCCCAAACAAAAAGTGGTACAAACTGGAAACTTCTTTTGCAGCCTTTAAATAATACAAATCAGCAGGCTTACTAATTTTTCTCATTTGGTTCTAATAGAGTAGAGCCATCTGTATTTGTTGCTCTTTCCAAACCCTCAGGATATTTTCAGGCTTGTATCCCTCTGTACAAACTTTTGTGCCATTATATTTGATTGTTGCAAGAATTCTTGTTCTGGGTAAATTTGAATTTGGGTACACATAATATGTGCTGACGGATGTTTATTTTACATTTTATTAAATGTTCTGCTGTTGCCACACTTGAAAATCCCCTGTCATTTTTAGCTATGAGTTTTACTTGCATGATTTGGTGCAATAAATTATTTCTATTATCACAACTTGTGAGGTAAGCCTGCTCATTTGTATTATTTAAAGGCTGCAACAAGAGGTTTCCAGTGTTTATGCAGTTTGAAACCAGTGATGTCCCAACTGTTCTGCCCTCAGACCTGCAGGTGTGGCAGGCCATCCCACTTATTTTAATGCAGAGAATGGGTGGTATACAGAGGGACCTCCAGCCCTGTATTCTATATCTGGCTCAAACTCTTCCAGTGTCTCCCTAAAGGGCAGTTCTGACAACTGGACAGAGTCATCTCCAGTTTGTCTGCGAGAAGCCAAACTTCAGTTTAGATATTCCACCCTGCAATTACCAAAGGATAGGTGACCTTGCCCTCTTCAGTTTAGAGAGATACCATTTGCTAGTGCAAATTCATACCATCTTTATTGGCTATCGCCTCTCTCCTCTACACACTGAAAGATAACGAATGCGGGAAGAGGACTTATTTCCCCACTGTTACAGATGCAACCCTTAAGAGTTGCTAACAGGCCTAGTTCTCCAAATGAATTTACCAAACAAACATTGCACCACTGGTTTAAAGTCCTTGCACACCCTACTTAATGCCTGCATAGATATCTCCTGACAACCATTTTCTACTGACCCTACTTTTTGCCAGCAAGAAAAGATTACACTTATACAATATGAGAAAGAAACAAGCTTTATTTACCAAGTCATCTTATGGAGGAGAAAGAATTTATAGAGTTTGCAGTACTGCAAACCAAATATGTCCTGTGGGCTACTGATTGTTTCAGGCACATGGTACTCAAAGGATATATTCAAACCCAGAGCCGGGCTTGGCCACAAGACCAGTCCACCCTCCATTAATATCACACTAGTGTTGTAGGTACTGTGCAGGGGACTATTAGACTCTTAATATCTAGACTATATCTAGCTATTTTAATGTTAACCATGCACTCTACAGACTACAGTACATTAGACTTAGGTGGCAGGTAGACTTAAATACTGCCATTTTCTAAGAACAATAGGATAGGTATACCCATACATACACTAGCCTACCTCATCACGCCTATGGAAGGACTTTTCTTGGAAATCTCATTCTGTATTTCTGCACCCCAACCCAACAAGCTAAATGTGACTCCTAAGGAAGGGCACACTGCTGACAGCAGTGTGGGAAAACTACCATACACGTAATTTCTGGTTATACCCAGTGTTGCATGGATATTGGCCACAACTCCAGAGGGAGTTGCACAAACTTACTGATACATCTCTTACACTGAAGTTCAACACATACCTTTTCCTGGATTTTCTAGAGGATTCTGGAACAGTAGCACCCAAAGCTGCTGGGAATATGTATTTTGATGGCTAGAAAATCTATAAAAAGAACTGATTGTCACTTATCCTACCCACTATTGCCATATAGAAGGAACTCATGAATGATATATACTGTATGGAGAAACTGACTGCTATGCTGAACCATATTATCCCTCATTTGGAAATCATATGGTATAGATGGTCATGTATATAATGACTCGGAAGCAGGACTTTGTCCTGTAGCTCTTAGGGAGATGGGATTTTCTGACACCTGTTTGCCTCTTACTGAATTATTACTATACTTTGTTAAGTAATAAGTACCCAGATATTTTTATATCGATTGCAACATGCTGCTGTCTGTTTGCTTTTTTGTGTCATACTAAAACGTGACTTTACTCAGCTTGAAAATAAATTAATAAAAGCAAAGCTTCTCCTTAATGCCAAGAAAACCAAAGCAATGATCTTCTCTCGCACCTCCTGACCTACCTAAAGACTTTATTGACCTCCCTAAGTGAACCATTGGAAGTCATTACTAAATTTAAATACCTGAGGATTTGGATAGATAATAAACTCTCTTTTAATGATCACATTGAGGACTTATCCAAGAGGCCAGGTTAGAAATAGGTCTCTTCCCTTGAGACTGCTACCAGACTTGTCCAGGCCACATTCCTTCCATTACTTGACTACGGTGATTTAATTTACTCCTCCACCAAAATCTCAAGCCTAAGTAAGCTGGACATTCTCTACCACCGCATTACAATTCATTACCAACTCACCTTACGCACCATTGTGATCTGATGCAGCTGCTGGCTGGACATCTCTTACCACCAGATGCCTGCTGCATGCCGGGTATGGACCCTTCAGTTACTTCTGCATAAATTACCAAGTTACCTTACATCTCTTATCTACATTTCCCACAGTGTGTATTCTTTCAGGAAATCAGACTTCATCCTGCCTGATGTTCCCAGGACTTGTACTTCCTTTGGTAAAAGAGCTATCTCGCATACTCTTCCTTCTATATGGAATCATCTCCAATGCATTCTTAAATTAACCAGCATTGTCCCAGTTAATCTCTTTAAAGTGCTAGCACAAACAAAATAAAAGATATCTGTAACTGCTTTTATAGCCCTGTTCCTATCCCCTGCTTATCGCCTTCACTGGTACTAGTCCTTTCTGTATTATATCTCCTTGCTTAAAATAGGCATATGTGACTAACACTACAAGTTTTCCTTACCTGCTCCTCCACCCTGCCCCTAGTGGCCATCTATCTATTCATCTATTTAGCTATTCCTTTTTCTCTTGCCAGACATCCTCTTCCCTTAACCTTACCTACCCTTTATAGCCTGTCTCTTTTGCCCATGATCATTATATGTTGCTTACTTATTGCATATGCCAGTGTTAAAATGATATACCCTACCCTGTAATGCTTGATTTACTATTGTACCAAATGTTCTACCACTGTGAACTTTTTACAATGATGTTTTTCGCTATGTAACACCCTCCTGTACCAAGTGTGCATTTTTCTATATACTTGTAATTATTTTTTGCTGTTTTAAGTAATGTCTCTTTCTTTGTACATGCCTCAGGACCTCCTCGTGAATGAACTTGGTCAATGGAGTTTTCCTGCAATAAACTTAAACTTGAACTTGAAAACCTGAACAAATTTTTATTTAAAAACTCAATCACAGATATAAAATAGGAGAACTGTACATTACTGCAGGACACCAATTATCTAAACTTTTCTGTTCTGAAAATCTCTATCTAATGAACTTGCGCTGTGTCACCCGACTTTACTCTAGTTTCAGTTGGCACTATAGTGCTGTTGTTCAGTTATCATCAGCTGTTTACAGCACAGTACCACCTCACTCTCTAAGCCTTTGAAAGGGCCTGAAATTGACATTGGTTAGCTCTCAAAATGTCAATTAAGAGGAAACAGACCCTACTTACTGTTGCTCAGAAACATTGCAAATCCTAGAATGCCTTTAGAACGGCAAGTGCCTTGTTGCCCTGGCCACCCAATATGGCATTGGAAAATCATCCATGATGGGTATTAAGGATGTAAAGGACAAACTTTGTTAATTTTCCATGACTATGGAGAGTACTTTCAGCACTAAAAGCAGGAAGAACATGAAGGTGTGTGCTTAGGTAAATTGAGATGCTGCTGTTTACTTATGGTTTAGACAGGCGTGGGAGAAAGGGACACTGATCTCAGAGCCAGTCTTGAAGAAGACGACCTTGGTTTTCACAACAAACTTGCATGTTCATTTCTGTTTATAGCCTGTGATGGATGGCTTGACCTGTTCAAACAAAGACATGGCTTCAGGCAACTGCTGCTGTGTGGTAAAAGTTATGCTGCTGATGACAGCCTTGCACTGTTTACTGAGCAGCTTTTAAATGTTATGACTTGAGAGTCTCTTACTGTCAATTAGCTGTATAATATTGATGAGATATGATTTTTCTGGTACTAGCTGCCTGATAAAACCTTAGTTGATAGTACAGTTTGATGTTTGGTATAACGTAGTGCTTGTGTATACTTATTAACTTGACATTTAGCCTTTCCTTATTCACACCCTTGGTAGGTAAGATGGGTAGAGTATAGGAATAGAAGGCCCAGTACCAAGGGTGAGCAGAGTGCCAGAGGAGGAGTAGGCAGAGGAGGATGGAGAATGATTTTGAAATGCTCCAATCGGAGCTGAAGGGAGAGCTGGTTTACATGGTGGATGTGGGAGGAGTTATTCCCCACACTGAACCTCGGGCTTAGCCTCCCATTCAATGTTTGGTATAGCATAGTGCTTGTGTATACTTATGAACTCGATGTTTGTCTTTTCTCTGTTCCCATCCTTGGTAGGTAAGACAGGTAGAGAGTAGGGAACAGAAGGCCCAAAAAGGTTTGTTAGTGGTTCAAAGATTACCTCCACCAACTCACGGAGAGTGTGACCAGTAGCACGCAGGAGGGGAAAAACTCTGTGGAGGAAACCTCTGAGGACCCATGACAATGACCTGCCCATCCTCCGGCGCTCACGAGGAGATAATCCTAAATTACTTGGACTGGGTTATTGGTTTTGGTTAAGTCAAAGAGCCTTGTCCTCTGAATCCTTGCAGTTGATAAGTCATATCCTCTGAACCTTTGACGATGTGAGTAGGAAGGTCGATTCTGGTAGATGAAGGAGAATCTGAGTTGGATGGATGCCTAGATGAAGGAAGACAGGTGGTTAAATGATGTCCAGGATTTCTGTTGTGGTATTCGGTACTGGAAGCTTAAGTGAGGGTGGATCCAGGGAACAAAATCAATGGATGGTTGAGCACTAGACGGTGGTGCACTCGAAGGCCCCAAAAGGAATACAGAAGGATGATGTCCAGGAGGCAATCCAGAGCCAGTCTGAAGGTGAGGAAGGAGATGGGTCAAATTAAAACATCACAACGACGCTATGAGGAATCTGACAACAGTCCGAGCAATGGGGAGGAAATCATCCGATGCAGCAAGTACAGAACAGAATGGACAAAAGGTGAGGACCCAATGTCCAAGGCTGAGATGATGTAGAAAGGCAATCCTTGAAGCTAGCAGAGAAATCCAGGTCAGGAGAATATTCAGGTGATAGAAGATAGGTCGGAGTCGAATGATGTCCAGGGCTTGTGACAATGGCGGCAAAGAAAGTCAACCTTTAGTCGATGCCACCAAGGGAATGCTAGAGACATAGCTACAGGATGATGGTGGACAAACTGGGATGGAAAGAAATGATGGAAAATGGAGGCACTGTACTCCCAACCCTGGCAGACAGGACAAGCCTCTTTACTCGATACTGCTAGGTAGAGTAAAGGACAGAGCTACAGGTGAATGGCGGACAAACCATAATGGTGGAAAAACTGTGATTGGAAGAGATGATGGAAAACAGAGGAGCAGAACTCCCAACCCTGGCAGACAGGACAAGCCTCATCGCTTCGATACTCTCAGGTAGAGCTAGGGATGGAGTTGCAGGTTGATGGTGGACATACAGTGATGTGAAGCAAGGATGGCATAAACGAGGTGCAAGACTCCCAATCCTAGCAGATGAGAAAGGAATGAGAGAATAGTAATATGCCATAGAAGGTGGAATATGGTGAAGCTCCAAAGGTGATGGACAGGACAGTGTCTAACGGGGTTCACTGAAATAGACTAAAGTGAGATGTCATGTACCAATTTCTGTTCCTCAGATTTAACAGTAGGTTGGATTCTGTAGTTTGTCTGCGGAAAAAAAGGAAGGTAATCAGATTAAGAAAGCATTTGCAGGCTGAAACTGAGCTATATTCTGGTGCCTGTGCACCATTGTGAGCTGGATGTCGGGTGCAGGTGACATCACACTCAATGCACCAGCAGAACAACAGAGTGGCAGCTAACAGGGTGGCCAAGAAATGCCCAAAAGAAGTGATGGACAAGGACATACACTCAGGAGCCACAACCACCTACCCTGAGTCCAGCCTAATAAGGGGTTTGCTAAGAAAGGAGTCACAGCAGCAGGCATGGGGAACTGAGGAGAGCGAAGATGGTGATGACAGGTATGATGGTGCACAAGATGCTGGCAGAAGAGCCACAACTTATGGTAACCTGGCAGTTCCACATGGTAAATCCTGAGGTTGGCGGCCCGGTGGCGCTGAGGTTGAGGCACTGGTCGCTACACCTCGCGCCACGCTGGCGACCTGTGTTCGGGAATGAGCATGGGTTGTCGGGGTCGGCAGGAGGAGATGGATTCAAGTGTCGGTGCTTGCCTGACCAGCGGAGGCTGGGATTGACATGCAGCTGCAGAGACAGGGGGAGGTGAGACGCAGCAGACGCTTGACTAGTGCGCCGCACGGGAGCATGCGCACACTCAGTCGCTGGTGTCATTGCACGCCATGCCCGCCGAGAAAAATTTGGAAAAATGGAGCCTGGCAGCATGACATCGCTCCCTGTCACCATTCCCGGAGGATGCCTCCTGGCATGGACCGTCTCGGGTGGGTTGAATCACTCCCCACCTCCCCGCCGCCAAGGGTAAGTCGCGGGTGCTGAAGGGAGGGGTCTCATGTCCAGGGATGGCGCTGGAGGAACGGCGGAGCGCAGGTGGGTGCGAGCGGAGCTCCTGAAGAAATAACATCAAAAAAAAAAAATCCTGAGGTTAGCACCTTAGAAGTGCAGCCAAGGCAAGACAAAAAGCCTAGAAGCTGGCATGCAGTAGTCAGTGCCTGAATATCCAGATCAGGCAGGATAGGTAATGGTAGGTTCAGCAGTTTAAAAGTTGTAGAGGCTGAAAATAGGATAAAATACGTAATGCAAAACATTTGGGTGCTCACTGATGGCACAAAACAGCTAGTCCATTTAGGGCCAGGACCATAGGTCCACGCACAATCTGTCCATCTCCTAATTCAGAAATACCAGAGGAGCAGGTCCACTAGAAAGTGGAGAGAAAGCCCAGAAGTAAAGCCGAGCAAAGTTCAAAGTCCTGAAGGAGTAGGCAAACAAACAGGGCCTCAACCAAATCAGAGAGGGAGCAGGCACTGTAGATGCCATACAAAAGAATCCAAGCTTCATGACGGGGCTGGCAGCAAGAACAGTTCAGAAGCACCCAGTTGGGTCAGGCCACATACAGGAGCAGAGTTTCAGCTGCATGAGCAGGGCTCAGTCCATATTGGCATTTTCTTATTTGTATTGTGCTTGGTTTGCATGGCAGGTTATCGGAGCAGTGAGCCATAGTCCAGAACAGCGGGTAAGGAAGGCTGGCCCGGCAGGTCGAGGAAGACAGCAGATGTGGAGCATTGATGGAGCCAGAAGCGGGCACGGGGGTGACAGCACACCCTTGAAGCACTGACATGACAAAGGAGAGGTGGATAGCAGGGCCAGAATCCAGGATGAGGAGGAGTTCCACCGTAAGCAGGGACAGCGGAGGAGACAGGGTAGAACTAAGCAGTAAGAAATAGGAGGGAAAAGCAAAATCTCAAGAACACAGGCCAGAAACAGCCCAAGCAAATGGGAGGGAAGAGACTGACCAACTCATGAATTCTAGGATCTGGTGGGAATTGCATATGTCTGTATATGATTATTTTTTTTATATTTTACAGTATGCCACAGAACGTGATGGGCACAATAATGGTATGGACTTTTGTATTAGGGTAATGGAGGATAAGTTGTTTGTTCTATACAAATGTGTATATATATACATTATTATTATTATTGTCCTATATGTGCATTTTGTTCTGTGGCATCATATGCATATGTATAAATAGATTTTTGAGTAATGGTATATGAAAGTGTATGTGCATAACTATGGACATATGATTGGATGTAGGTATTACCCGGATATATATTCCGGGTTTCTAATCTGTTAGAGTTTAGGTAGATGGGTATATAGGGTAAGTTATAGTTATAAAGTATGTATTTCTTTAATATGTTTTTGGTATACCAGACCATGTCTGAGGAATGAGGGGCTGTAAGTCCTAATTATTGTTATTATATCCACTACTTCTGTATGTGGATATATACAGTAGATATATATATATGTTTGTAATGTTTTGATTTTTTAGAGTGCCAGGGTGATTTAAGTGTGTTATAAAATAATGGTGTTATGACAGCAAAATTAATTTTTTTTGTTTATTAGGGTGGTTTTCACTGTAATAAATGTTATGTAACATGTTTTCTTATGTTATGTATTTACATGTACTTTTTATATTGTATATTTGAGTATAATGTGGTAGTGAATTGAGACCACATTGTGTTAATGAAAATGAGTAAGGCCCTTTAAGATATTGATATAAACTGATCATTACTGAGCACCTTGGGACACTTCCTGAAGAGGTTACTGTGAAACCGTAGAAGTCAGTTGGGTCCTGCCTGCTCTCCCAGCCTGTGCTAACAGCATGTAAGGAGGTTTGTGTATTTTGTACCTTTTTGTGTCTGGAGCTGTATTATTAAACTGCAAGTATTAAGACATCTATTTTGTGTCATTGCCTTTCAGTGGTGGGTAGTGCTGGGATTGTTAAGAGTTTTTGAATGTTATATTAATTGATAGCACACCCTGTTGTGGTGTGGCTGGTTGCAGAGTATAGTATAAAATACCAAACCTGCCTTTTGCCAAAAAATATACCTCACTTTAACTCCCCAGACCACCCAGTCTCTGCTTCTCCCCTGACTATCCAGCACTGGACCCATAGCTCTGCAAAGCTGGTTTTCCACGCCCCCACTGCCAGACCTCACAAGCACAGTATACGCTTAGTTACAGAGCCCCAACCTGGTTGAATGACCTGCCCTTGAAGTCCTCTTCCGAACCCAAACTATGTACATTCAAAGCCAAGCTCCAGGATCACCTTTGTAGCACTAAACAAGTGTGACTGTCCCTTTAGTTTCCCTTACCCCACTCCTGCCTCCCTCATCCCCTCAGTAGCCCTTTGCCTCTTCCCCTGCTACCACCTCCACTCCACCGCCACTCCTACCCTCCTCAGCTCAATTCCTCTCTATCCTTGTATCTAACTGTTATTCTCGACGTCTACTATGTACTTGACTGCATATATTTCACTGGTGTACTCTGGTCTGGATTACTTTCGACAAAGTCTACTATACATTTGGATCGCATACTCTTCTCACTGGTGTGCTCTTGAGTGGATTATTCCTGTTCTATATTACTACAGAAAATTACTGTACTACCTGTTTTTAACTGCAACACTTCCGTAATTTTGTTTGCATTTGCTTTCTGCACATTGTTTATTTTTGTTTATTTTGTATATTGTTCCTTTTTATCTATTATCTTGCATTGTTTGTATCACTTGACATGGAACTTTTACAAAAGAACCCTGGTTCAAAGGTAATTGTAATCCTAGTAATGAATAATAAAATAAATAATAGAAAGATATTATGGAATATGCAGCAACGTACTCTGTCCTGTCTTCTTGAAGATTGCGGGCCAGATATTCGAGCCCTGCATCCAACTCTTTCTGTGTGCCATGCCCATTTGCCACAACTGCATCCAATTTTCAAAGCTCAAGCACAGTTGTGACAGTTTACCCACTTTATGGCAGCTTGCATCAAATCTCACATGCAAGCTCCGTGGAAAACAGTCCTTGGACTGACATAAGCTAGACCACAAAAGTTGGCCTAGCTTACGCCAATTGCTGCCTGGGATAGAAAATCCTATTAGATTGCCGCAAGCCTGGTGCACCGTATCTTTGGAAAACCTGGGGCTGGCAGCACTCCAAGCAACTGAAAGTTTGGCCTGTGAGTCAGATAACTCAAGAATTGTGCACTACCATGTACTACTGTATTATATGCAACATGTATTCCTGTATTATCTGTGTTGTACAACTGTATTATCTGTGTAATGGTAGAATCATATAGTTATGGCATTTAAATGAAAGGTCACTGGTGAAAAGGGAAAATAAGGAGGTCCTTCTATGGTACAACAACTTATTAATGTGAGTGGGGAACTGTATAAAATAAAGTGCCTCCATTGAACTAATAAGGTATAATGCAAGGAGCTGCTCATCTTTGAGCTGGCTCATAATCAGTTTCTGTTCAGGAGCTAGCAGGGTACTTCATGTTGAACTACTTTGCACAAGTTAGGAATAACTCTACAAAGCACCTAAAATTGCCATCATCTGGCTAGTACTAAACTGGAAACGGGCTGTTTTTCACTTTTTTCTCAGAGCTGTATGTAACTGGTGCTGTCAGAATGCAAGGCCAAGGAATGGAGTCTACAGGACAAAAGTTGTCTTTTGTTTCAGAACAAAGTGGTAATGCGTATGAAGGGTAATTAAAGTACATTATTCAACGCGTATCAAAATGATGTATCCTGCTTGGTCAATTGGCATCTTTACCCATGTATAAGTCCCCACAAAGTATCAGCCAACCAATTTACAAGCTTCCAAATCACTAGACTTTTCTTCCGATTGAAATGCTGTATTCACCCACCATCTTGTTTCTTCAAACCTGTCCCAGCTTGTGGAAAAATGAGTTACTGCAGCCTGCTAAATCCATTTATGACCATGAGATACCAGCAGTATCTTTTAAGTGTTTTGAACATCATATCTGACATTTTTAGCCTTACTTTCAGACAAAAATGTTCTCATAAAATCAGTGAAACCAGTCACACTCATTACTTCCGCCAGATGCCACCCACCATGCTACAGTTTTTATGTATACTAATAAAAAAAATGCTCCCCACATTATTTTCTTTAATTTCAGTTCCTGATCATACTTCTTTTTGAATTTCAGCTTCTGTTCATACTGAACTAGAAATCTTTAACCTGCACTTGCACTGCTGTGTCTCTCATGCTGTCTATCTCTTGTTCATGCCTCACTCTCCTTGTGCCAACCATTCAAAACTCATTCACTCTCTGCTTACTCCAAAAACTGGCTGCTGCCACCTTGCTTGCTCACTCTCTAATGAAATGTCACAAAAACAGTTTAGAAGGAGTGGACACAAAACAAAATGCCACATGGCTGGTCTGTCGGCACAGTGGTAGTGCTACCACTCCTGACACTGGCAACCCAGGTTTGGGAATGACCACAGGTAGTCAGGGGCCAGAAGGAGGGAGGATAGAGCATCCCAGAGGTGCTCACCTCCTCAGAGGCCACATCCTCCGCCAGCAGTCTGCCACCCAGGTGACAATGGGTGGCGACTGATGGTTGATAGAGAATGGATGTGGAAGTTGCTGATGTCAGTAGGCAGATGCACGCATGGATACATGCAGGGTCCACCTTGATGTCCTTGCATGCAACATCCTGGGGGTGGACCAGAAAAAGGAAAATGGCCCAGCATCTTCAATGATGACAGCCCATGGGGATCCCTGGGCCCTCATCACCGACAGGATCATGGTGTGCCTGATGAAAGGTTGAATATCAGGGAAAAGTCTTCCCACCCTGACCCACTACCTGATGGCATAGCCAAGGCTCTTTGGCGTGGCTTGGCCATGACTGGGATGGTCGTGATCATCCTGTTAGTCCAAGGGGTCCAGAAGGGTAGGTGTGAAAGGCATAAAAGAAATTCGAAAAAATACCACATAACAATCATGAAGAAGTAGAGGACCTTGCCAGACTAAAGTGGTGGGGAGCTGTTTACATGACTGTGTCAATACCGCATATGTAAGACAGCATTAGTATTAACTGCACTGTATATACAGTGCTTGAATTTACAGCAACAGGGTAGAATAGCCATAAGAATATACCACTACTCCTGCCGCTGAATGATGATGTGAGAGAGAAGAGTTGCCATGTGCTAGGTGCCTGGTTTAGCCACTCCCATGGTGGGGTTGCTAGGCACCAGCACACAGCGCATTGGGTGACCTGGGACTGTGGTTCAGCCCCCATCTCCCCTGCTACAACTTTGCCGACATTTTTTTAAAATCAAATTTCCCTCCTGAGTTTCCCCATCCCTGAAGTCCACCCTCTCCAAAGTTAGTTATCTAAGCTCCAGGGGTGGGGTGAAGCCTCCTCAAAAAATGTAAACACCCATTGTTTTTTAGGAGGCGCTATCACAAACAGGTCTGCAGTTTGCCCGACTCTGTTTGTGCTCGCGCTGTTTGTCTTTAGCATTTTAGCCACACTGTTTTGTCATACAGCAGTATGACCCAGTACTGTTTTACATAATGAGGTAAGATATTTCAACAAAATCTTTAAAAAAATTAAGAATCTAAGACAAGTTTTAAAATTTATTCATGAACAAATTGGTTTTATGGCAGGCAGATCATCACTGGACCATGTCTGTAAGGTCCTGCACTTGCTCACGGCATCCAGGACTCACCTCTCCCTGCTGCTCTCATATCCCTGGATGCTGAGAAAGCATTCAACAGGGTATCTTGGGACTTTCTTTATGCTACTATGGCCAACTTTGGTCTCCTCCCAGCTCCTTAAATGGGCAAATTGCTGTATTCTTCTCCTCTGCAGATGTGGTGCAATGAAATATTCTCAGAGCCTTTTCTGCTTCAGCAGGGCACTCGACAGGGATGCCCCCTAACCCGTTGCTGTTCAATATATATCTTGACCCTCTGATTAGGCAATTGATTGCCTCCCCGAGCCTCAAGGAATTAAAATAGGAGATACATGCTGTATCCTCTCTGCATATGCAGATGATCTCCTCTTACCTTGAATATCCCAGAAGGGTATTCCATCTCTCTAGATGAAATCAACAAATTTGCTGTGCTATCCTACTATAAACTTAACCTCTCTAAAACTAAGGTCTTTCCATTAAATAATAGAACCCCCGGTAGGTCATTGCCAACCATGCACTCTCATGGAACCTACTTCCCTTACCAACCTGAGAATCAAAATTGCTAGAGATATACCTACCATGTTCAAATCTAATCTTTCAGATCTCCTGAGCACTCTCAAGACTGACCTAAACAGATGGGATGGCTTGCCTATCTCATTGTGGGGAAAATAAACATTGTCAAGATGAATATCTTACCCCTGTTGCTGTATCCATTTGGAATGTTAGGATTTTTCCTCCCTAAAAATGGTTCTCTAAGCTTCAAATTATGCTCAATGCATTTATTTGGAAAGGTAAAGGGAGTTAGAGGTCCTATACTAAACTCTCCGTGCAAAATGGCAAGGTGGTCTTGCAGTTCCCTCCTTTTTCACTTACTACTGTGCTCAACACCTCACCCATATCGCATACTGAGCAACAGAGGTATGAGCGGCAAACCACAGATTTATGTTCCGCTTTGGTTAGACATTGAAAGGTCTATATTGGCTAAATATCACTGTTTCCTCCCTGCTATGATATACGTTACTCCACTGCACCCCCAAACCAGTGAGAAATACCCTATTAGGTTGGTCGATTAAAGCTCTACATCAGCTACAAAACACATTTCCCTCAATTGGCACTCCTCCTGGACCAACCAATCCTGGGCAATCCCCATTTCAGAATTGGCCAAACCCATTTTAACTTCTTTTTCCTCCTTAATTCATAAGAAAGTCTCAGATGTGTTTGCAGAGGGTACAGTGGTTCCCTCCTCATATTTCAGCTCAGGTTCAATGCATATGTTGTACCCCTTTAAGTACAAACAACTTAAGGAAGCTATCACAGCTCACCTGGGTGAGGGTGGTGTCCTCACCACCTTCGGACAACTTGCCTAGGATCCTACAGTTGGTTTGAGAACCCCATGGGGCTTCTAAAGCTTACAAAGCAGGGCTATTACTGGACACTAATTTGCCTCAAGGGTTGTGTTATTACTGGTCTCAGGTATTATCCACTGGTAATGAAGTTGGCTTCTGGAAGAAACTGTGGCAAAAATATATCAGTTTTAATTCAATTTAATAGCATTCATAATCTTTACTTTACCCTGTTAAACTCTACAAATTGAGCAGGCAGCATCACCCACTTGTACAAGATGTGGCAATCTCCCAGAACCCTGTACCATATGTTGTGGACCTGTCTGATAGTACAGACCTTCTGGCAATCTATTCGACAAACGCTTGACTCATTTCTGGGTCTTGATCCCTGTTTGCTCCAGAAGCTTGCTTAATATACTACTTCCATTGGGTACCCCAAAATTAGAAAAGCACATTTGGTATTGCTATCCACCACTGCTAAATTAATTATTTTGAGACATTGGAAAGATAGTGCAGCATTCTCCATTCTGGAATGGCATAAGGAAGTTTTGTTCGCACTCCAATTGGAGAAGCATATTTCACCCATGAGTAATAGGTTATATGTTTATCAAGCTAAATGGGGTAGTCTAGATGCCCTGTTGTCTGTATGAAAACCTTAAAGGATTGAACTGAAAACTAGTCCTGGTATCTATAAATACTCGGCTTTACAATTGGTCACACTTGGTATGGGGTGGGTTAGGAAGGGTTTAAGAGGGTGGTTATGGGTAGTGGGGGTTATAGAAGTTTCACTCCGAACATATGCTTTATCTTATTCCTGTGATTTATGGATAAATGATTCAAGTGATTGTATCTTCTTCTTTGGGGTGAACGTTCTGGTTGCCCTAATGTTACCCATCTTGTTGTAAAGATTTTGTTTATAAAAAGCTAATAAAAATAAAATAAAAAAAATGTATTAATTTCTTTGCAAAGAGCCATTGTATAATCACAGTAAGGCACTCCAGGATGAGGGTAATAGTGGGATTTATCCACTTCATGTGGTTAAAGTCCCTCACCCTGTAACCTCGTGACACATTACTCAAGGCGTGAGTAAATCCCACAATAACTCACACCTTGAAGTGTCTTATTGCTTAAATAAAATATAGTCTTTTCTATATCCTGTACCAAGAGGCAGCTTAACAGTTGGGTACTGCAGGGGTCGATGCTGGGCCGTGCTGTTAACGTCTTCATTAATGACATCAGAAAAGGCATCAGAGAGAAAATTTGCCTAGTTGCAAATAACACTAAGCTCTGTGGCAGAGCTGACATTGAAGAAGGCAATCTATACCAAATAAGGAAGATTATCAGTGAGGCACGCAGTGGTCAGTGCTAAGCTTGGTGCTCTTCTTCATTAACAACATATGGAGAGCACCAGAAGGAAAATCTGCCTAACTGCAGATGACACACAAGCTCTGTGTCAGAACTGACACTGAAGAAGGTATTTGTGAATTAAGGAGGAACTGGAAAAGCTCAAGTGGTCAACAATCTGGCAGCTGGGCTTCAATGCCAAAAGCGCAAGGTCATCACATTGGAAAAAAGAATCCAGAGGAAAAATGCAGATTAGGTAAAGCAGTTACTGTACTGTGACAGAGGAGGAAAGGATCCAGGGTGGTGATATCTAACAGCCTCAAATCATTAGCACAGTGTGATGAGTCAATAGGAGGTAAACAGGATGCTTGGAAGTATTAGTACAGAGGTTCAGCAGCAAAAAGAGTCATATCACTCCTGTACATGTCCCTGTGAGACTACACCTGGTGTGCTGTGTAAACTTCTGGAGCCCCACCAAAAAGGACATCAAGCTGGAAACTGTAGAGAGGTGGGTGACTAAAATGATAAATGATTCAAGTGCAATAGGGAGGACAGACAAGCAAAGAATGGACATGCTCAACATGTACTCACTACAGGCCAGAAGGAGAGGATGGATATAATTGAAGCATTTAAATACACACAGGGTACTAACAAAGTGGTAGGGGGAGGTAAACAGATATGGTGAAATACTACTTCACATATAGGCGACAGGGGTGGAACAAGCTACCGAAAACACTAGTCAGTGCAAAAGCTGGGGGTAAGTCACAAAGAACTAGTCAAGGGATCAGGGTGGGCAGACAAAGGAAGATGAACATGATTCACTAGAGGGTGTATACAACCGCAAGGAGCAGACTGAATAGACAGCAAAGACTTCTTCTGCCATCAGTTTGCTATTTTTCACGCTTTCTACCAAGACCCACAAAGCTTGCTTTATTAAAAGTGCAGCCACAATAGGCAAGATGAGTTTTCATGGCATAGTTATATTTCACTTATCTGTCAATATACAACATAATGTGTTGGAAATTGCAGATCCCAGACAGAGAGAAAAGGAGCTCTCAAGACCCAGCTGTCTTCTGATACCAGCAATATCCACAGTTCTGCTTTGGAGATTCCAAAAGGAAGGAAAGGAAGAGCTTACAGAAAGCTCAGAGGTATGATACTATTGAATCACGCTTAATAGGGCTAGGTAGCTTGCAAGTAGAGTATAAATGGTGGTTTCACTAAAGGCATATTGGGTAAAGCACCTTAACATTTTCTTATGATAAGGAAATAATGGTATAGCCACTCATAAGAATTAAAAAATATGAACTGTAGTGTGTGACCTAACTGAGAACTGAACCCAAGCCACAAGAAATCTGTTCCAGTGTATTGCCAGCTATATCATCAGGCCAACTGGTTATTATCAGTGGCATTATATATTTTTTATATTGTATCTCCACCTCCCAGAAGAGCTAGGCTTACTTTGGGGTCCCCTGGCCCAGCCAACCTGCCTGCAGTTCTGTTCTGTATTCTCTGGCCCCCAGGACTTGAATTGTGTATCAGGAGATGAGTAGGAGCTGCAGGGACACTGTTTTCTTTAGCACCTCCTATGCCATTCTGGAACATGGCTCCAGCCACATGTAAAGGCTATCAGCTGCAGCTAATGGAGAGCAAGTGATTACTGCCCAGATCGCACTTCAACACTCTACACCACTGTGCAGTCTGAACCAAGGGGAACAGGCACTGCAAATAAGGGTAGGAGCACTTGCAAAAGAACTTTGAGCCAGTGCTCATGAAGTTTATGGCTACTGCCATCTTGCCACCCCTGACTTTGCCAACCAGTCAGTCAGGGATCAGACTAGGGACTCTACAGGGGCCTCTGTGATTCTGGAGTACATTGGCTTCTGGTGCCCTTTGATATAACTAATGGGCTATTGAGTATGGATGTCCAGGAGTGCCTGGATTTGACTGACAGTCACTAAGCCAATGGGAACTGAACATCTGCTACTAAAGAAGCAGGGTCTTTTCTGACTTGAGGCAGCTCTGCAAGAGATCTTGCAAAGGTAGGACCTATTGCTGGACTGTGTCAGAACAGACTGTGTGGCTTGGAAGACAAACTCTATCAAACCTGTTAGTTCCTGGCAAGGAAAAGAGTGGTATTTGCATGCTAGGCAGCATGAGCTGATGATGCTGAAATAACCAGCACAGAGCAGAAAGAGAGAAGAGAGAGAGAGCGAGAAGAGAGAAGCTGAAGCAGTTCTGCTGTGGAGGGTCTGTTGGCAGGCACTACAACCAGGTGTCATACCGCAACCACCCAAAGGGATCAAAAGCCTGGACATGTGGGTAAGTGTAGACTCAGAAGTAGCCAGAAGATGAGCCGAGCCAGCCAAATCTTCGGGACTTGAGAAAGGGAGTGAGACCAGGCCCAGCCAATCTAGATATACTGTAGTAGATTACAGGTCCTGAGGCCTGAAGGGCAATGAAGGAGCCATCCAACTGAGGACCTGTGGGCAAGATCAGATCTTGCTTTGCTCCAAGGGAATTGATCTGTTTGTTGAGTTATTTGTTCTTTGCATTTTGCCATGGCACCAGCACCTACAAATACTTCATGTCTGAAGTTTAGTTGCCATTTAAGCAGTTGCATAGCTCTTGGAACATGGGTTAATATTTGAGCATGTTACTCCATTTGAAAGTTAATGTGCACCAATATGTGCATGTGTGAGGGTAGTGACTTCAAAGTCCGGGAGGAACAGCATTGATCTGTACTGTGAATAGCAGTTAATGGGCAGATACAGGGCGGCACCTGTATGGAACTCTATTTAGTTACAGCCCCAGTAACTGTTTTAGGTCAACCCCACCCTCAGGACAACTAATGGGGTTATAGTTAGGCTGTGTCTGTTCAGGGCACCCAGTAGCTGGCTGGGAAATAAAGTACCACCCCACAAATGGGATTCTTTTGCATTAATCTTCTTCCTTTTCTGTGAGTTCCTGATATAAGTGCTATTTGTGGTTTGTAGCCATCCTCATTATCTCTCCCCAATTATACTGTACATGCTAACTGGGAGGAGCTGTTGCTTTAGTGTGGGATCTTTAGGAGGAATAACCACAGTGGGAGGTGGACAAGTACAGCATCCCAGAGGATTGTACTGAGCAGTCATGAGGACCACTTACATCTTTCTCTGGTTGGAGGAACACACTATACGTATTATCTGGACACAAACACCTCTCAATGGTGAGTGAGAAATGAACCCAGAAGCAACTAAAAAGCATCCATAGGAGCCATGATGGTGTAGATGGTAGTAGCTCCTTGCCCCTAAAGATGACTGGAGAGGACGTCTGTCCCAGGAACGTTATAATATTAAGGAGTAACAAAAATATCATTGTCTGTTCTACTATTTCTTGAAGTTGTTTGGTGTGAAATTTTAATGCAGTAGTTCATCATTTAAAAACTTAACCCTTTGGATAATAACTCCATATGGATTTAATAATTCACGATATGCAGTATTCTGTCAAATGGTCCACATTCTGTAAATACATATTTACTGATGTGGCCTCGCTATAAATTCTCTTAGTTTTAACTTCAGATTAACTAATTTGGAAATATGATAATTATCGATACATACTACTGCTCTTACTACACAGAATAATTTCTGATTTTGCCAGTCCAATAGCCTTCGTGTTATGGCATGTGCCTTCTGCTCAGAAGATCGTGGGTTTGTGTTCTCAACCAGCGATCACAGATGGTTGCAGCAGGATGAAGAGAGGCAGGCCCAAGGATATGTTTTCTCCTTTGGGTGGGAGTCCAGCCCACCTCATGGAATGGCTGCACCGCAGTGGTTCAGGTAGAGGGTGCATTTCACAAGGAACCCTCAGTTCCATTGATTTCTCCAGTGACAGTAGGCATGAGGGCCAATTGGTGGAAAGGGCATGTTCGTCTAACACCAGACCCAAGCTTTCTGCTCACCCAGAGAAAAGGAAGCACAGCTGACATTGGCTGAGGTGATATTCAAGCACCTGTGGGAGGTGAGTGAGGGGAAGGATGAGTGGTATCAGGCAAGAAACTAGAAATATCAGAATCTCGATACTAATTTCTGATTCATCCATCTAAGAGTCTATACTTATCATATTAGGTTACATACTTGAGACTATGCTTATAATATCATCAATGGCTATGGAAAATCAGCTTAATTAAAATTAGTTAACTCAGTGCTTCAGAAATAATTGGTAAAGAATACAAAAATGGCTACTGGGAACAAAGATTCATGTAGTTGATAATGATACCTTTTTGTGGAGTATATTTAATAACAAAGCTTGTGATAAAATGGTGAAAATCATGACTAAGTTTAAAGTTAAATATTAATTTCACAGAAACAGACCAAGAATTACATTTGTACGTATTGTTCTTTCCTCCAGGATTCATTTGGAAACTCCCCCAATGACCTGAGAATGGGTGAACTTCATCTCGCTAGCTGAGCCTCCTCTGTATCAGCCCAAACTAGTCATACTGAACAAAGAAAGAAAGGTAATGAGTCCAACAGCAGCAGAAAGACAGTAGTCGGCAATAGCTAAAGAACAATAAGTCTCTAAAATGAATCAGAATCATTAGAACATACTGTACAGGTCATTCCAGCAGGCAGCAGAGTTACCTCTCTGAAGTCAGTCATTGGCAATGTGTATAGCTACAGTATTTACACCTCTTTGAACATTATATCACAGACACAGTTCCCTTATATTTCATGTTTATTGATGGATTTATCTTCATTCTTTATTAATGAGGGCATTTACAAAAACAGAATATTTGCCCTTCGGCTATATATGCTTCAGTTCCATATGTAAATGTGAAATCATAATCATGTTTGTGACATCACAGTCAATTGCATTGGAAATTATTATAATGTTACATGCAGTGGATTATGCCATCAGTTTGAGGAACAGCATGAACATAAGAGGGATCCAGCTAGGAACACAGGAGGGGAGGAGGAGGTGAGGTGCCTACCAGGTGCCACGGCATGGAGGGATGGAAGGAAGATCCTGGGGATCACTGGGAAGGCAAGACGGAGGGTGAGCTGGATGTCATTATCCACCTAGGTACTAATGACCTGGCAAATGGGAGCCAAAGGAAGTTCAGGAAGAGTTTAGGAAACTGGGGAAGGGTCTCAGCAAGTAGCTACTTCTGTCACTTTCAGAAGTACTACCTAGTGAGAGGCAAGGAGAGCATAGGAGTGCATGCACCAGGAACTTTAACTCATGGTTGAAGAACTGGTGCTGTGAGGAAGGGTTTGGATTCATTGGTGACTGGGGACCCACCTGGAGAGGATGGAGTTTGTTCAAGCCTGGCGGCCTGCATCCATCCTGGAGGGAATCCAAGCACTAATGATAAGTTTAAATGCTACATTGACAAGCATTTAAACTAGCAAAGGGGGTAGCAGGCCAGCAAGGATGGTACCTATTGCTTCCCCACAGCTAGCAGTGGAAACCAGTGAACCAGAGGAGTGGCTATCTCTGCAAAGCAGTGTGCAAAAGATGGAGATTAGTGCCCAAGAGGTGGATAAGCAGAAAAGGAGCAAAATTCAGCAGAAGGGCAGACAGCAAGGAGAACCAGGGATAAATGACAACCAAGGAAGGGGCTGAGTAGAACAGTGAAACAGTCTAGGGAGGTCAAATCACGGAAAGCCATGTGTGCAAATGCCAGAGCCTTAGCAACAAGATGGAAGATCTGGAGGCTGTCGTGGTACAGTCAGACCTGGACATTGTGGCCATCACTGAAACCTGGTGTAATGATAACCACGACTGAAGATGGGCCATACCTGGCTACAACATATTCAGAAGAGACAGAGCAGGCAGGAAGGAGGAGGAGTGGCACTGTATGTGAAAAATGACATAAGGGCCATAGAGATCCAGGAGGAACAAAATGGGAGAGATACTGTGGGTTAAGCTGGAAAGGAAAATGGGACAGCCATCTCACAGGTGTGGTCTATAGACCACCAGCCCAGGAGGAAGAAACAGATAGGAGTTGATGCTAGCCATCCAAAGGATGGCAGACAAGGGGAGGTAGTACTGGTTGAGACTTCAATATTCCAGACGTGGACTGAGCATCCCAGCAGCAGCATCAACTAGGAGCAGATTTATCCTGACTCTTCAGGGTGCCTTCTCAAGCAACTGGTCATGGAACCAACTCGGCAGAAGGCAATACTGGACCTTGTGCTCACAAACAGGGACAGTGTGATGGGGTAACAGTGGGGAGCACCTGGGAAACAGTGACCACCAGTCATTGTGGTTTGAAATCACAGAAAGAGCAGAACCAAACCACACAAAACACGTATCCTGGATTTTAGGGGGCAGACTTTGGGAAAATGGGGAGATACTTGAAAGAGGCATTAAGGGAATGGGACAGGAATCAGGGTTGAGGAACAGTGGGCAGTATTTAAAATGGGGATTACAAGAACAACAGAATTATGCATTACAGGTTAGCAAGAGAAAAGGAAGAGAGACCATTATGGTTTCCAAAGAGGTAGCAAAGAAAGTGAAGCCAAAAAAGATTGCATTCAGGCAATACAAAAGACACAGGCAGAAGGGATAGGGAGAAGTACCAGGAGAAGCAAAGGGAGGTAGGGAGGTCAGTAAGGAAGCCAAAGCTCAGACAGAAGAACACATTGCAAAATCAGTGGGTAGAGGGACAAAACTTTTACAGGTACATAAATGAAAAAGAAAGACAAAGGGAGGATAGTGAGACTGAAGGGGAGGATGGGGCTGCGTGGAGGATGACAACAGTAAAGCTGACATATTGAACAGGTATTTCTGCTCAGTCTTTACTGAGGAAGAGGAGGGTAATGGGTCTGAAGGGAGTACAAGGGTGAGAATGGTGCAGAATGGACACAAGTCCCTTTACACGAGAAAGGGTCCTGAAGGAACTGGAAGTAATAAGAGTTGATAAAGCAATGGGCCAGACGGGTGCATCCCAGGGTCCTTAAAGAACTAAGAGAGGTGGTGGCTGAACCTCTGGCTATCCTGTTTAGCTGATCACTGGAAACAGGGAGGTACCCAAAGACTGGAGGACAGCAGATGTAGTCCCCTATACAAAAGTGGGAACAAAGAGGAAACAGGGAAATACAGACCAGTCAGCCTCAACTCGATAGTGGGGAAGATCATGGAAGCACTACTGAAGGAGAGATTGGTGGAATATCTAGTTGTCAATGGACTACAGGACCCAAGGCAGCATGGTTTCACCAGGGAGGTCATGTCAGACCAACCTCATTGAATTTTGACTGGGTGACTGGGAGGTGGATCAGGGAGGGCAGTGGACATGGCCTATCTGGACTTCAGCAAGGCCTTTGACACTGTGCCACATAGAAGACTATTACACAAACTGGGGAATATGGGTGTAGGAGGACAGTAGTGTGGTGGGTAGGTAACTGGCTGGGTGGCAGGACACAGAGGGTGGTGGTAAATGGCTGTCACTCCACAGAGGAAGAGTGACCAGTGGGTACCACAGGGATCAGTGCTGGGACCGGTCCTATTCAACATCTTCATCAGTGACATTGCAGGGACCTAGAAGGCAGAATTTCACTGTTCGCTGATGACACAAAGCTCTGTAACAGAGTAGACACACCAGAGGGTGTAGACAGAATGAGAAGCGACCTGCAGAAACTTGAAGAATGGTCAGGTTTGGCAGTTGAAATTCAATGCAAAGAAGTGCAAGATAATGCATATGGGGCACAAAACCCTGGCACAAAATATCAGTTGGGGGTGAGGATATAGCATGCACCAAGCAGGAAAGGATCTTGGGGTTGTCATCTCTGATGACCTCAAGGTAGGAAACAGTGTGACAAGGCAGCAGGTAAAGCAAATAGGATGCTGGGATGTATAGGCAGGGCATCACCAGCAGGAAAAGGGAGGTCATAATTCCGGCTATACAAGACACTAGTGAGGCCCCACCTGGAGTACAGTGTACAGTTCTGGAGACCATACCTATGTAAGGACATAGACAGGGTAGAGAAGGTTCAGAGGAGGGCAACAAAGATGGTGCATGGATTGCATCACAAGTCCTATGAAGACAGGTTGAAGGAACTGAACATGTACTCCCTGGAGGAGAGGAGGGAGAGAGGATATGATAGAGACACAAGTATCTTACAGGGAGGAACAGGGTGCAGGAAAACACTATTTTAAGCGAAAAGATGTTCCAGGACTAGAGGCATGGGATAAAGTTGGAGGAGGACGATTCAGAGGAAACATGAGAAAGAATTTCTTCACAGAACGGGTGGTGGACAAGTGGAACACCTGCCAGAGGAAGTGGTGGGGCTGAAACAATCACAGGATTTAAGAATGCATGGGATAGACATAAAGGAATTCTGGAGGTGGGTAAGGGGCAACAGACTTCTAGGAAAACAAACTGAACTTACAAGCTCAAATGGGCAGACTGGGTGGGCCATAGGCCCTTATCTGACGATACTGTTTATGTATCTATGTAGATGAAGTCCCACAGACAAATATCCTGTTTTTCTGCAAATGACCAGAATAATAAAAAATGAATAGAAGATAAGTACAGAATGTGTTATGTAACTGTGATAACAAGCTCATAGTTACGGTTCACCTGGTAGATTACATGTAAAGTTCTTTGTACTGCTTATAAATGAGTGATTTTTGGACAACAATGGGCAGGGTAATAAAATGAGACAAAAACAGTAAGAACATTCTGTTTTAAAATTATTTTTAAGGGGAGGGTGAATAGAGACCCTCAGAATAAGTTATTATTTGGAACCATAGCTCTAATGCAGGAGGGAACTGTGATTAACTACACTGCAGCCTTATGCCAATATAGGCAGATTTAGTCTTGGATAGCTCTAGACTGCTGTCAGATACATGTTAGTCCAAGATCTCTTTAAAACAGCTTCTATGGGCTTTGAAACTATGAGGGTGACTGTTCTAAAATGCTTCCTTTTGTGGTAATGCTAGAGTTTGTAGACAATGTCCCAAAAGCTTGGGAATTCAGTTAGAAATTTAAACCCATGTGATCCATGTTCATGCCGCTGCTTACAGATCTAATCCCATGCTGTGTTGTATGCCTTGGAAATAGTTTCATAATAATATTTCTAAAGTATTACAGTGGTGCTCAGGGTCAGGTTCCATTATGACTAAAGAAACCTTGATACTACTGTCACACTGTCCTCAACTAGTTGTAAGGCTTGATGTCGCTGTTTTTATAATTTTGAATATACAACATTGTCTACAGGATTTTAAAGAGTCAGCAGCTGTAGTACAAAACAGTGCAGTACATGTGTATGTCTACACAACCCTTTTGCCTGTAAGATCTAGTGGTCAACTGGCAAGCAGAAAGCCAACTGCAAAGTGATGGTATTGATGACTCTTGATGATTATTCACTCAAGATACTGACTGACATGACTAGACATGAGGGAACTTGACACTGAGCACCACTTTATTTGCTAGGGTATGAACCACATTATTAACATGAGGTGTTAGGTTCATAATTAACTGTGTGACTATAAGTCACAAACTGTTAACTGTAACGTTGACTCTTGCTTTTCCAGCATAGTATGTGAACCCAAGCATGATGGTGACTAAGCTGAAAGATTTCCAAAAGTTTCATTAGTTGTTTATTAATATGTACTATACTTTGATGACGTGCACAATTTTTGTGTTTTTGAACAGTGTACTCTACATGTTTCTTCTTGTGTGTTCTTTAGAATCAGTAGATGAGACAAATGCTGACAAACTCCACTCTCGAACAACAGTGAATCCTCAGGCTCGTCTCTGAATACTCACCTTCCCAGGGATCATCAGGATCCTCGAATGCACCCTGGTAAAGTTGGCTCTTTACAGATTGCAGCTAAAGATGCAGTGAATTCCGCTATGTGGGCAAACAGGTGCAGTGCGATTTTTTCAAACTTACTTGCTAATGTGAGACTGTCATTTTAATGTGATTTAAGCAAAGGTAGTCTGATAGAACTCACTAGTGGCTTAGGCCTACAAAATAAAAATGAAGATGGCAGTTAGAAAAAACAATAGAAGCTGATTTGAAAAGCATAGTACCACAGGTAATGAAAGATAGTCCTCAGAAAGATAATACAAGACAAGTTACTGCGTTAGTGTGGGGCTAAAAACAAAACAACACGGTATTATTAAATGCATGCAGAAAAATAGAATCGATATTTCCACCATAGGTCTTCTTCAGGAATTATCTCACTGAGAAAAAGCAACGTTAGTGGAGCAGTAAGAACTGCATTGTTTGCATGTTCTGTATGGGTATTCCTTCACCAACTGCCATCCAATGTGTGTGTGTGGGGGGCATTATCACATGGGCATTCCAGCTATGTGTGCACAGCCATTTTCATTTTCTCCAGATGTCACTGTCTCCTTCCCCACCTATGTTACCTTTCATCATTCTCACTATGCCATATTAATTAGTCCCCAGTTGAAGACTCCTCCCGTGCCTCTCCATCCCATCATCACCTGTTTATTTGTTTTTCAACTTTTGTTCTTACCTTGCCTGTTATCACTTTTTCTCCTAGATCTTCTCCCATTTTCTTCCCTCACACGATGCCCTTATTTTCCTCATCTCCACTAGCTTTGCTTTTTTCTTTAGATAATTTCTGAAGAAGACCTATGGTGGAAACATCAATTTTAGCTCTGTTTTCAGTGTGAAGCAATACTACCCTTTGTTTTGTCATAAAGATAATGCTTTGCACTGGTAAACATTTTCTTGTGATTGTCAATTCAAAATAGAATGTTTCAAGAGAGCTATCTAATGTGTTTACTTGAGTCACTTGAACGAGCATTTGGATAGTACACACTTTAAACAACAGATGTGTAGAGATACTTTACAGTTCATACTCATTCTCTTGTTGTTATTTGTGTATTAGAAGTTAGGAGTCATAGTTTCATAAATGAGAAATAGACAAATTGGCAACCAGCTACATCAACGACATATTTAGGAATAACAATTAAAGTATATACTCAAATGGGTAATTCAAAGACTTAGAGACTGGAATAACCTGCAATATTAAAATGAAAATGTCCATCCAAGCTAGAAGATCATGTACAGGAGGGCATGGAAAATATAATAAATTTCACCTTCTGGCGAGGACTGCAAATGCAGCTCCTATCAGATGTTGGATCTAAATTAATGTGCAATGCACACTGGGCAAGTCCTAAAGGTCTAACATTATCTGTGAATTATAAAAGGGATAGAAAAATGCTGAAAGCTGATTTCTGGAGAGACAGTTTTACCCATGGTGTTATCCCAGCACAACCTCACTGGTGAAACTAGTGTCCACAAACCAAAAGACTTACAATCATTAAAACAATAAATGGATTCATTTTATAATCAGAATAAGGCACGTCTGGATGTGTATCACTAGGATAATATCACTTATTGGGTGGTTGAAGGCACTCAATCTATGGCCTTCTGCCTCATCATGCACCTAAGGTGTGACATTATCCCAACATTACACACACCCTGGCATGTCTTATAATTAAAGGAGCACTGTGACACCTTCCACTTAAATGTAAAATTGTCTCTATTTTTTTTTTACTCTCAGCTCTGAGTCCACCTTCATCGGCCACCCCAAGTCCCTTCACCTGCCTTCTCCTGGAAATACCCTTGCTTCTTTGTTCCTCCCTGACTTACTACCCAGGGCAAGATCAATATGGTGGACCATGCCCCATCAGAGCTCCAGCATGGTCCAGAGGCAGGTGCCTAAGCAGCCTTGGAGGGACTGGAGAGCAGAGACCAGCATCACTGTGCCTCAGCTGAGGAAGGTTCCTCCATTCCATGTTGCCCCTCCCCTGGGATGTCAACTGTCTGGAGCTGACAGTGTGCATCAGCGATCAGGCTCATTGGCATCCCTTCTCCTTGACTTCCAGCTCTGCATGCACCACCACACATGGTCACCCAGGTGACAGTATCACAGTGCAGGCTGGGAACCCTGTCTCCCTAAGAAGGAGAATGTCCTCTGGTACACTTGATGCTCCTATCTATGCCAGCCCTTCAATGACTCGAGCTGGCTTCCCAAACCGGGGTCACCAGTGTCACCAGTGGTAGTGTTACTGCTGTGCTGATGGACCGCAAGTTGTCTCTAGTTTAAAACACATTCTAGAATTGCTCTCATTCTTAAGAACTTGCTGCTGTTCTGTAGCTGGTTGATTTTTATAGCTGCTTCCATTTCTTACTAAAAATGAAAAACTGTCATTCCACCATTTACTGTTGCCACACACAAATGTGTTTGCTTACAGTTGGGGTCTATTCCTACAGATACATCCTGGATGTTGGGGACACCCTCATCATGTTCAAGTCACTTATTATGTAGTAGGAGGAGACTACTGCATCATGAGTGACTGGACTGCTGTGGATTCCCTAAAGAAGGATACAGTGAGATTCTAAACAATGCAAACATTGACACGGTTACACAATAGTTGAAATTTCATTTTGCTAAGAAAATGGAAGCTTACAAAACAACCACCTTCATCAATATATTCTACAGAAGATGAGCAATAACACAATTAGTTTTTAAACTAGAAGTGCTATTAGTCATAAGGTTTTAACAATGTCCCTTTAAGGGCCATCTTGATGCAGCAGTGCATGTCAGTGTGAACATTTAGATCCATTATGTTTTTATTCCATTTTGGATCACCCTTTTCACCTGTCTTGGAAGATGCCCTTTCCCCATTTTGAATCTGCTTTAGAGGTTCTTTTTAGATTTGAAATAATTAACAAGAGTACCTTTTAATATGTCTACCCTAAGTTTTTATAAGAACTGTCAACTGCTTTTGAACACCTATTGTCCCATAAGGTCAGCAAGCAGTGCCTGTTGCATGACAGTTCCCTTAGTCCCAGGAAATGGAATGCTAAACAATAGGTACTCAATGATAGTGGAGAATTAAGCAATAATGACTGAGAAGCTGGTAATTTTCAAGGATTAACAACCAGTTTGGGTGGGTGGCCTGAGACACAGTCAAGGGCCACTTCCTTCCAGTCGGTCATTAATTCAAGGAAATGACCAGCTTTGAGGTTGTTATTGTGATTGTAAGTCTAAGTACAATAACAATTTTCTTTTTACCATGTATTTTTAAGTTTCTTAAGGTTTTATGCAGAGTGGCGTGGAGCGATCAGCTGAGCACCTCTGCTGTGACGGGCATTTCTAAGACATTTTAGATCAGCAATGCAACCAATAAATGAGCTACTTTAGTTCATGAATAATTAATTAGAATTATAATACTAATTAAAACCTGGGGAGTAGATTATTGAAAAGAGCACACCAGGGCTGGCAGAGTAGTGTGGCAGGGTGAGGTACTGGACACTACACCACCTGCCACACCAGGATCCAGGGTTTGGGAACAGACTCAAAATGCTGGGGGTCAGCTGGAGGAGAGAGGATTGAGTATCCAACTGGCTGCTCTCCTCTTCCAGGGAGGGGACAAGCCATACAGCTCTAACAGGGCCATTACATGGAGGTGTGGTAGTAGGGTGGCAGGAGCAACTCCATGATGGACAGCTAGCAGCATCAGAGTAGTAAGTGTGCACCTCCACAAGCATGTATGTTTCACTGCACTCCTCCTGGTCGGGGAGACAAAGTGGAAAACAAGGGCAGGCTACATGAAGCCTCACCCACCTGCTCTTCCCATGCCATCGCCCAGGACTCCAGCCTTCTGGATGTGGCCTTTCAGGATGAAGGAGGGCCCTGCCCTCCTGACTGCCCCATGGGGAGGGGTGGTAATTCATTGAGGAACCTTTTGGTATGTCCTGGGGGTACGTGGTCACTGGTTACAGGGAGGTAGATGCTAAGAGTCTGCCTGCCCAGAGGGAAGAACCGACTACAGGAAAAAAAGGACTTTTCCTTTTAATTATCTGAAATTTTAAAAAGCACTACAGCAGATTTAAAATAGGGAAAGAGTATCTTATAAGACAGGAGAAAAAAGGGTACCCAAAATGGAAAAAGGTACAGGTTCAAATGTTTCACTGTAACATGCACTGCTGTTTTAAAGCAACTTTTTAGATAAAAATTTAATTTTAGTACCTTTATGTAGTGGGTTCATGCATAGTAACAAAAGCAAAAATGCAGCATGTGACATGCATAATGCAGAGATATGCCATTGCCTGTGACTGATCATTTCTCTTTGCATCAGCCTGATATTTTTTGCCTGTGTTAAAATGCAACAAGAATATTGTGCCATCTAGAATAAGCCACAGTCTACAGTATACTGAGTGTTAAACACTAAAAAAAACATCATTATGACATATAACAAACTCGGTATTGTTGTGCTAGGATGGCATTAGGCTGCTCTATTGATGTGAAAGGCCATATACAGTGCCTCACTTACTGAAAGTGTGCTGCTCACGTGCATATGAAATAATGTATGAAATACATGGTTCTAGTGTGGTATTCTCTTTAAGTCCGCCGGTAAGTCATATGCTGTGATTGCTAATAGTTTCTTCTTATAAACTGCTCACTAGTTTGTTGGTCAGATACTAATGATGCTTTTCCCCACAGGCTCACACAGTCTTTCCACAGCCTATTGAGACAAAGCCCTTACTCAGCCAAGGGACTCTGCCCCGTGGGGAGCCTACAACAGCGTAATGACAGGCATCCACTTGCTGATACCTTTTCTGAGAGCTGGACTGATGGTTCACACTATGACAACACAGGGTTTGTTGCAGAAGAAACTACAGCAGAGAACACCAGTGCCAAGCCACAAATAGGTGCCAAGACAAGAAGTACATCTGCTCATGGACGCAGGCCTTTAGTTAGACAAGATAGGATAGTCGGTATCCCTTTGGAACTGGATCAGCCTTCACATATGATCCACAGTGTGAGAACTACACCTGATACAGAAGTGCCTCCAAACCCTTGGCAGAACTGGACAAGAACTCCTAGTCCCTTTGAAGACAGGACAGCCTTTCCTCAAAATTGAGAGTTCCCCATCCAATAGTCCTATAGCTGACAGGAAGGACCATGAGCAAGGAGGCAGCGAAATACCAAGTACTTTTTCACCAGCAGCTGCCTGGGGGTATGACTCAAGTATTAGCAGAAGTCATAGTAATGTTTTTCACATATCCATTATAGACCCGAGCCTATAAAAGGTGCAGGCTTGTGCAAGTAAGCGACTTGCACCAATGATGAGGGATTTAAAGCCTAGCAGGTTTAAGAAGTCTCAGAGTATTGATGAGATAGACATTGGAGCATTCAAAGTTTATAATATACCACTAGAAAACTATGGCTCTGGTATACAGAGGCGGGGGTCATAACAGGACTGACATACCAATGATGCAGGAACAGGGTATGTCACGCAGTCAGTCTGTGCCAATGTTGGATGAGGATTTGGATGCTTTTGAAGTGGTAAGGATCCCAACAACAAAAGGCTGCTGTGACAAAAAGGTCTATCACTTTGACCAAAGTTTTAATCCTCAAGGGCAGTGGAAATCAAAGCTGATAGAAGAGTGCCTCCACCATTTCCACAGAGTGGAGAGTATGGGACTCAACAGCTTAAAAATATTCCCAAGGAACTGGTTAGCCCAAGACCTTACAGAGGTATCCACCAGTGGAGCACATGTTTTCATTCTCTCAGCCTTCAGTTAATGAAGACTCTGTTCCCCTCAGTTTTAACCCAGAGGCCTAGGTTAGGATTTTTAAGAAGAGCAGATTCACTAGCAAGTGCCACAGAAATGGCACTGTACAGAAGAGTGAGTGAACCCCAAGAGCTGGCGCAGACTGATCGATATCCCAGGACCCACTTTAGAGCACCTTTGGAACATCAAAGTAGCATCTCAGGGTCTGAATCTCAGTTTCTCAAAAGGACTGGTAGGTATGAAGATGATTATTCATCATACCAAGAGATGAAAATCAGACTGTAAACTACCCAGCTAAAACCCTAACTCAGAGAAGGCCACTGTCAGCAAGAAGCTACAGTACAGAAAGTTATGGGCTTCCCAGGCCGACCTGTTTCAGCCAGGCCCACAATGGCTGCTCTACTGGAGAAGATACCATCTGACTATACCCTTAGTAACTATGCTGAAAAGCCTTCAGAGAGCACAGATGTAAAGATGAGGCCTATGCAACTTAAGGGAGATGAGAACTCTTCCAAAATGCCAATGGACTGGAGGCAGCAACTCCTTAGACATATAGAGGCCAAAAGATTAGACAGGGTATGTTAACCATTTTTCTTTTACTATTTTAATTCAGTTCTGTTCTCTCATAAAGATTTCTGTCTTTTAACAGATTGTTTACTTTGGCAATCAGGTGAAAGTGTAAAAAATCAAAAGCACAACTTTACAGTGAAAATTCATGTATCAGAAAAATGTAAACCATGGGAAAATCATAGCACACGACATTTCAAGGGTTTTACTATTCCTACAGGTTGACAAAAAGCTACCATCCTGTTACAGATAACACTGTGTGGAGTGGTGCAGTTATAAACAGCTGTCATACATTTTTCTGAGATCAATGCCCTGTTCCTCCCTGTTGTGTCAGATCCCTACCCTGATCATTGGCTTTCCATGGACACATCAGTTCCTGGGACCAGTGCTGTGGTTGAGCAAATGTCTTCACAGCCAATGCCAGTGGGGCTTTGTAATTTGCTAACTGGGCAGAGAATGCCATGTTGCCCGCACTCTTTCCCAGAAACAAAGCACTTCAGAACAATATGCCTACCTCCTGCTGGTCCAAGGCAAAACACCTGTGTTCACACATGAACCCACTGAACCAATCAAGTGGCCATTTATATTTTTGGTTAGTTATTATAAACATATTGTTAAGATTTCTCATCCCAAAGGGTATATTGCTAGTCTGTTTTGGTGTTTCCTGTCCAAATCTGGTCATGTTGAGAGAGGGCAGTGTTGTCTACATAGAAACATAGAAACATAGACTTTGACGGCAGATAAGGACCGCTAGGCCCATCCAGTCTGCCCATTTCCCTACCTACAGGATACAGTAGATCCTAGTCAACCAACAGCCTATTTCTTCCTACCCCCCACAAGAATTGCCTTATGTCTGTCCCATGCATTCTTGAATTCTCCCACAGTTTTAGACCCCACATCCACTACCCTCTCTGTGAAATAATACTTCCTCACATTGCCCTGAACCACCCTCCTTCTATCTTTAAATTGTGTCCCCTTGTTCTTGCAAGTCTCTTTTTCTGAAAGATGCTACCCTCTTGGACTTTGTTGATTCCACTGAGGTACTTAAAAGTTTCTATCATGTCCCCCTCTCCTTCTTTCCTCAAGGGTATACATATTAAGCTCCTTTAGTCTCTCCTCATACGGCTTCTCTTGCAGACCCTGCACCATTTTAGTTGCCCTCCTCTGGACTGCCTCTATCCTATGTCCTTGCGAGATGGGGTCTCCAGAACTGGACACAGTACTCCAGATGGGGTCTCACCAACTGTCTGTACAGAGGATAACAACTTCCTGTTTTCTGCTGATGATGCCTCCCTATACATCCCAGTATACCCCAGCCCTCCCTACTGCCTTCTCACATTGCTTGCTAACCTTAAGGTCATCTGATATGATTACGCAGGTCCTTTCCTTTTTGTTGTTGTTACTACCTCCTCACCCATTGTGTTATTCTTCCCTGGGTTCTTGTTTCCCAGGTGCATTATTTTGCACTTCTTTGCATTGAATCCTAGCTGCCATACTTCTGACCATTCCTCCAACCTTGCCAAGTCCCTTTTCATCCTTTCCACGCCTCCTTGTGTATCAACCCTGTTGCAGATCTTTTGTGTCATCTGCAAAAGGCATACTTTTCCTTCCAGTCCCTCTGCAATGTCACTGATGAAGACATTAAAAGGACTGGACCCAATACTGAACTCCTCGGTACCCCACTAGTAACCCCCTTTCTTCAGAGTGGACTCCATTTACAATTACCTTCTGTGTCCTGTTGTCTAGCCAATGTTTTACCCAGGCTACCACCCTGGGTCCCACTCCCAGGCTGGTTAATTTGACTATTAATCTTTGTGTGGGACTGTGTCAAATGCCTTGCTAAAGTCTAGGTAGACCATGTTCACAGCCCTCCTGGTCTACTACTTTGGTCACCCAGTCAAAGAAATCTATTAGATTCGTCCTGACATGACCTTCCCACTGTGAACCCATGCTGCCTTGGGTCCTGTGCTCCACTGGCCTCTAGGTACTCAACTATTCTTTCCTTCAGAAGTGACTCCATCACTTTCCCTACCACAGAGGTCAGACTGACAGGTCTGTAGTTTTCTGCCTCTGTCTTGGTCCCACTTTTGTGAAGGGGAATCACATCCGCCTTCCTCCAGTCCTCAGGTACCACACCATCCTCCCATGATTTATTAAAAGAGTAGCCAGTGGTTTCACTAGTTCCTCCTTAATTCTTTTAGAATTCTGGGGTGAATTCCATCAGGACCCATTGCTTTGTCCACCTTCAGTTTTAGGAGTTCTTGTAGAACCCTTTCTTCTGTGAAAGGACTGGGATTGACCCCCTATCAAGAGTGCTTCTGTTAATTGGATTAGGCACTTCCCTCCTCTTTGTGAATACTGAGCAGAAATATTCATTCAGTATTCCTGCTTTTTCACTGTCCCCTCTGCCCACCCACCGCTCATTCTATTCAGCCTCACTATCCTCCCTTTGTCTTTCTACACTCGCTGATGTACCTATAAAAGGTTTTATCCCCTTCTTAACTGAGTTGGCTATCTTTCCTCAGTTTGGGCCTTTGCTATTCTGACTTCCTCCCTGTTTCCTTCTGCCTTAACTGGTACAGCTCTCTGTCCTGCTCCTTCTGTGTTTCCTTATACTTCGGAATGCTATCTTTTCTTCCTGACTTTCACAGCCACCTCTTTGAGAACCATAGTGGCTTTTTCTTTCATTTTGATTTGTTTATTTGTTTCACACAAAGGCTTGTTGCCTCTGTGATGGCAGTTTTGATAATTCCCCATTGTTGCTCCACACCTCCTTCTAGCCTGTTTTCTAGTGCTTTCTGAGGCACTCTCCATCTTGCCAAAGTCAGCCCTCCTAAAGTCCAGTACCCTCACTTTTGTATGGCTTGACTCTGTAGCTGAGTTTAACGTGAACCACACTGTTTGATGGTCACTTGTCCCCAGATGGCAACCCACTTCTAGATCTGAGATCCTCTCACTGCCCCGCTTGAGAGTATGAGGTCTAAGATTGCTCCCTACGAGTGGGTTCCAAACTAGCTGTCTAATGCCTGCCACCTGTAGGGCATCAAGAATGGCCTAGTTGTTAAAACATCAGCCTGGGAACCAGAAGTCACCAGTTCGACCCTGGAGACAAATGCTCACTATGTGACCTTGGCCAAATCACTTAACATCACAGTGCTCCTGTCCACCCAGTTTGCACAAATTCAAAGAAGCAGGACCCCACTAGAAACAAGATAGGCATCTTAGCTGGACTATCCTGGAGGAATATATTGTACAGAAAAGTCTGGTGCAGTTTGCTGTTTGCTGAAAACTACCCATCACACTAAACAAATCATTATAGCAACTCACCACCCCCATTCCTTACCCACCCTCAGATGCATCAATTAGCCTCTACAGCAAGCTATCAATATCATTTAACTATTTAACCAGCTGAGATTCCAGCACAGCAGATTTGGTACTTGATGCCCTTCCCCATAGTGTAAGCATGTTATACCACCCCAATCTGGAAGTCTCAATTCCGCTTCTAAAGTGGAGTCTCTGATGTAGCTGTACAGTGATCTACCTTTATGCCATCTGGCCTGACAGTAGTCATAGGACTTGCTTTTAGATAAAAGAGCCCCTTACGTCTGAGGAGAAATACAGTTCAGGTTTATTGTCTGTGCTTAGTTTGCCCTTACTGTGTACAGTACATTACCATGAAAGCAGGATTACTGTTGCAGAGATGCCCTCTGCTCTGGCTGCTTGTCTACACCTGACACCTCAATCCTCTGTGTATTACATCACAATCAGTTGCAAAATAGATTAAGATGTTACAAAAGGATTGTGATGCCAGGGAAGTTAAACAGCCAGATTAGATTATGCCTACTGTAGATAACAATGATCCTGTTTCCATGTTACTGTACATAGTTCTTATGAAAAGGAAAGTTAAATACAGAGATTGTATGAAATATAATAAAATTGTGCCTAAAAATTATGTTTTTCCAAGTCTCCTGTGATATCAGGGGATCTTTAAATACTGAGTGTACTACTGACTAGAACTGTTGCACTTACTTTGAACACAATTCAGTTAACAGCTAATAAGATGTTGTTTAATATACAGACTTTTCCAGCTGGTAGAAAATGGTTACCCAGTCAGAAATTATATGGTACTGGTTAGAAGAAATGTGCAGCAGCAAGTGAAATATATAAGCACTTGGAACTTGAAATAAAAGTGGCATTTGTGTGACACGCCACTAAATACGTTATAATACCTTCAATATCTTTCCTCTATTTGGCAAATAGCAAACCTTGTTCCTATTGCGGACAGTGAAGAATGTTGCTTGCTACTGGTGCCTGCAGTGTGCATCTGACATTATTTTCATGACTAGTTCTTCCTCAGCATGGTTAGGGAACCAAACTCAAAATGTTACACTAAGCAGCCTTTTTCTGCTCCTTTTCAAAGATACAGCAAGTAGGCTATCGGGGTCATATTATCAATGGTTTGATCCAGGTCCACTCCACAAAAGCAAGGGAAGAACAATCCACAGCTGTGGTTTGCACTATAACTGTGATTTCTTTACACACACATACACTTTTCATCCTGTGAAGTTGTATTGATAACCTTTGGAGATATATAGAATCCCAGTTTATCTCCTTGTGTGTTGAGATAACTTCTGTGTTGCTGTTTTTCTATGCGTGTCACATGTTAAAATGTAATACAAATTTTAACTACAAAAAGTACCAGGATTTGCACTGAAAGCACCACTACTGCCCCGCTTGGTGGAAGGTTGACGGGTATTGATTATCTCTACCATCTGCACTACTTGTCAGCCACATGTGAATAAATGTTCACAGACTGTGATGATTCTTTACAAATCAGCTGCATGCAGTAGATGGTTGTGGCTCTAGAAGTCTGGCAATCATCTGTCCTTTGACAGTGGACTGCAAGACTTCCAGAGCCACCTGAAATCCAGTTCTAAATGAGAGAAAGAGTGATAAGTGTTAAAGAGTGGTGTTTACTAAAACAAGCTTAATATTGATATTGGCATGTGAATTAACAGCATGTGACTGCAGATTCCTAGAACTTTCATGAAAAAAATAGTTTTATTTGTCATTTTAATCAGGAAGGCACACTGAGCAGTGTCAGCATATTTCCTGGTGGGTGCTGGGTGTGTGTGTTACAGATCAGTTTTATTAACAGGAGAACATTTTTCAAGACACACGGAAAATCAATTGCTTTTATGATAACTGCCATGTGATCATTAACTTCTACCTGCAGCCATCAGAGATGGGCAAAAGAGGCCTTAGTTTAATGTCTCATCCAGTGGAAGGCATCTTAACAGTGCCCTCCCATGCTGACCACAGTGACATATTAACCCAATTTCCTGGTGGGACCAGAACCCACAACCTTCCCATCTTCTCAGCCGAGAGGCTAGTGTAACCTCATTGAGCCCATGATGCTGCATAACTCTCACAAGTCATAAATATGAAAGTTAATGCAAGCTTGTATTTTCAGTGCTCTGAAAAGTCATACCTCATTAGTTAACTTTAAGAGGTGTTTTTGTGATAAAGCTTTAAATAGAAATTTCCTGGTCTTATGGCCAGCACCAGCTGTGGCTCCTGGCCATTACATCCCTTATATCTGAGTATGATTAAATGTTAAACATGGACAGAAACGTACTAACAAAATTAATTGTATTTTTTGCACAAATATTACCAACATGGCCTAAGCAGTTATGAAAGTCAGAGATTAAAGGTATCAGTCTATGAGTTACACTAGTATGAATGTGGTCTGCACTATGAATAGAGCATGATGATGATTCCAAAGGGATTTGACCCTGTAATTGTGTGAGGTTTAGAAATCTGGACTATGGATTTGTTTGTAACTAGGAGCCATTTTTTTTGTTGTCTGGCTACCACTTGATGAAAACCACTGCAGATTCCATGACCTGCTATGAAAATATGGCTATACAGTGGCTGTAGATTGGAGTTTTGGGGTACCTTAATGAAAGACTCCGTGGTACATAAAATAATACTAACTATTATAAAACTGGTTAAAAGTCAAATTATTACTGCAGTGTTATCTGTTTTCTTTTCACTGGCTATGTTTAAACCTACAATATGAGACTAGAGAGTGAATATTGCGCTATATTTTAATTATAACGTAGAAAAGTTAAAATTTCAATAGAGTGATCTCAAAGTGATATTAGTCTTATTGATTCATTGGGAGGGTCAAACTGTACCTTGTGAAGAGAACTCATTTGTATTTTCTCTCACACTGATTTGGTCTTCTTTAATACAGAGATCTATTAGAAAAGACTAATACAACATACAGGAAAATTAAATCATTTGTTATTTTGAAGAGACTAAGCATATCCCTTTTGTCTGGTGTGTAGATAGCTAGCATGTTGGGATCACTCCTCTGCCCACTAAATGCAATAGAGTGTTGTAGCTATCACAGAAGCTTTCGAAAATTTGAACTATAATTATATTGAACAATGACTTAACAAATATACTGGATGGAAATGTCTTCTTTAATTTCAATGATTTTTCCAGTGCCATAGTGTAACAGCACTTAAAACTCTCCTTCTAGATTTGCCTTTTTCATGGGGCAAGTGTTTTACCACTGCCATATTGACACCTGGAAGCTACTGTAACTTCTGTTAGAATGTTCAACCCCAGCAGTGGCAAGGTAGTATACACATTTAGGAAGCAGTTCCCTATGCAGGATGGGATCTTCCTCCAAAATCAAAAGAATAATGCCAGCATGATCACCAACACTGCAGAAAATAGAAACAGAGAAGGGTATGGTTCCAGTTGGGTACCTCATTCAAAGTAGAATCAACCTCCCATTGAACTCACAATAAACAAATTGATTTTTAGCTGTACATTTTAGTAAGTGAATTCTTTGTCCAGTCAGTTGTTTCTACCTGGGATCTCCCTCCAACAACAATTTTAGTAACCCAGGCTGTCCAATATAGATTAGTCCACAACCTACAGCAGTGACTGTTAGAAAAGATAAGCTTGAGAGACAGAGAGAGAGTGTGTGTGTGTGTGTGTGTGTGTGTGTGTGTGTGTGTGTATACACTCTCCCTTTCTTAAAGCCACCATGAGCATAAATGAAGACCATGTTCCCATAAGCAATATTTATACTACTCCATTGATTAGCAAGTATGGAGTGGCGGCAGCCTACCTCCTCCCTGTCACCACCTCCAAAGCACAGCTGAAACTATGAACTACCAAAGATTCCTGAACTCATTGAGGATCTTATGTGGTTTGAATTCTGCTGCTACCATGTCATTTCCAAGCAGCAGTGCAACAAAAATATATATCCCACAAACATCTAGTTTCAGCTACAATTAATAAAAATATTAGAATACCTGTCAAATCTACTTTTCTTGGTTCCTCCTAAGCAACGCACCATGAGGTCTATTTTTTTTTCTCAGTTCTAACCCTTACCAGGCCTACGATGGTATTTCTATGCCAAATGTAGCTGATATTTTTTCTTGAAAAAGAAATCTAAACTATGACATTTATGAAATACTCCGATTTTGTTGAACTAGAAAATGTTACCACCAAATTAAACTGAAGATGCCTGAAATTATTTTGTGAAAAAACATAGGGCCAATTTTTGGGGTGAGTTTCGCTGCACTGCTGGTTCAAAACAAATCTACTGCTTTCAAAGAAAGACGCTGTACCAAAATACTTATCAGGGTTGTGCCAATGACTTTAAGGGCCACCCTGCAAAATAATTTGTAGGCTCTACCTCCTTACCAATATGTGTCAAGTAAGCATTGGCACATGTGAAATATTTTATAGTATAGGTTCTTTGTGTGTCATCCTGAGCATCCATAGTTTGTCCATACTACCTTCTTCCCCTTGCTGGCACCAGGATTAAAGAACAAAACAATGTAATTTGTCCATGCTCCTCCTAGTGACCCCAACACCAAGGTCAAATGTTTTGAATAACAGGTCCGATTGCTTTGTTCTGTACTCCCACCCCATGAAACTGGAATTTGAATCTGCAGCACAGACCCCACTGCTGCCACTGCTGACATCCCCAATTTCAAATGGATAAGCAATATATAAAAGAAAGTTGCAAGCTTATCTGTGGCAATAAAAGTGTTCTTAATTATTCTAAAACAGTGGGTTCCCTGACTGTGTGGGCCCTACCACAACTGCATCTTTTGCACCCCTGGTCATGGCCCTGTGTTCTATAATGATGTTATCAAGCTGGAGCTAATTCTGACTTTGTTTTGTACAAACTGACTAGAATGCAACCCATAATAGGTCAGTTATAATCAAAGCTAAGATCTCTGGCAACCTCAATGATGCCTTGCGCTGTCTTGCATGCATGCAACCCACATTCAGAAGCAGACCCAGTTCGCTCACGATGTGAGGCCAGCCAGGTGGGGCAGCTGACAATGGCAGTGCACTTTAACTCAGGGAGGGGTGGAGGCAGGTTCCAGTTTTACAGCAACCACTGTGGATGGCCAGGCAGCTAGCTGATCCAAAAGGAACACTGTGCAAGCTAGAGGCCATCAGATGGCTATGCTCTGACCACATGGGAGGTGGTAAGATGAAGGAGAAAATGGGGGTAAAAACTATGCTGCTGTGAGGATGATGGCTGGAGGGTCTCTCAGGTCTGGTGCATGGACCCAACCAGACTGACAGTGGAGTAAGCTGTTAGGACTGAGAGAGCCATCATGGCTTACACCTCCAGCCATGATGACTGGGCAGACAGCAGAGACTAGAGAAGGTTTTATTAAAAAGGCAAAGATCTGAATGAGCCCACCCAGTGGTATGACAGCATCACTTTTTGCTGCCACCTAGGCAACCTGAGTTTAAGAGCTTGACTGAATAACTGAGGTGAGGTCCCCAGCTTCTGGAAAGGGAGAACACAGGCCTCCCAGCATTCATGTAATCATTGTTGATCGACCATGTGTGGGGAGTGGCATCAACTATGAAGGCAGGTCACTCTCAGATTTCCTGGGTAAAGGGCAAGAGGCAACCGTAAGAACTGGGGTAGGAATAAGAGATGGAATAGCATTTGACCCAGAGGAAAATACTATTGATCCCATCCAAATAAAATTAGATCGGACTGCTGCAATCAGCCTCAGTAGTGAAATGCATTAACTGAAACAACAACTCTGTCAAGGAGTACAAACTCCTGAACATGTTTAGTAACCAGGTGGATACAAGATCCAGATATTTGATGCCAAACCTCCCATGTGGTGGATATTTTACAAAATTATATTAGATAAATATCCAAAATTTAGTGATTATATGGACATTTCTGTTTTTAAGCTGTCCATGGGTAATTTTTGGTTGGCAATAAATGGGACACGGCCACAGGATTTTCATATACTGAAATCACTATAGTTCGTATATGAAAAATGTTCAAGGTTTGTGTAGAACTCTGGATAAAAGCCTTTGTCTGGAATAAATGCTGTCAATGTGCATAAATGTACTGAATTGCCAGTCTGTTTTCCATGTAAAGATAGCAGAATGAGCCTTGTCTTGTCCTTATGCAGTGTGTATGCCATGGTAATAATAAAATCCTTCATCAAATGCAATGCATGTCTGCAATATTTAAATGTCTCTTTCAACTGTTTGTCCTGTAATGCTTATATAACCTCATTAAACTAACTAAGTCATTGAGCATGTGTGCTACTCCCTGTCACATGGTTGTTTCCTCCATTCAGAATACTTCTCATAAGCAAAACACTATTAACCTTGGCATGCTGCACTCTGGGAACTTTTCAGCAATGCATGCAGGCAGAAGCATGACTCTAAACTTGCACAGTAACTCAAAGCATGAACACCAAAAGAACCAAACACTACTCTCCAGCAAGTGAGTATGTGTTAGTGTTCAAGCATTTTAAAGCTCAGTTAGCATGTATTAGCATTTTAAAGCTCACGTTAGACTTGCTTGTCCTTACATGTTGAATTATTGCATATCATATTGGGCTGCTTACTTTACAAGATTCAGTATATAATTTACTTGCAATTATTAAGATGGTATGTCAGATGATCTGTTTAATACCACATGGGCATTATACAGGGTTTTGCATGTATGGTAAAATAATTAGTTACATTTAATACAGTCTTTAACCTTAATCTTAGCAGTAAGAGGAATGACCCAGTTTTCAGTATACACTAGTAATATTTAAATAAGTAACTATGAACTGGAGTTTTCTTTATATTTTTGTTCCCTTAAAATTTTCATCTTATTCACAGAACCTGCATCCACATGTTAGGATCAGCTGAACCTGGCTTAGTTCATGAATCAACGTGAATGTTTTTAACTGTCATTCGTGTTCATTACTCTAGGGAATGGGTTAAATAAAAGGTAGAGGGAACCACCATAAACAGTTTTTATTTTAATTCCATATCTCTAGAATCACAGGGAATAAAAATTGTTTCTTCCAGGCTGGCATCTTTATGCTGTTTATCATGAAACTGCAGCCTGTTGCCAGGTCAGTGCAGGAGACGTACAGATTAGTTTTTAAGGGCAGTCAATCAAAAGACAAACGTTTTGGACAATAACTCATCAGAACTGACTTCAAAATGAGACATTATTATTTTCAACAACTCATAAGTTGGTGCATCCTGCTTGCAGCTAAAATATTAAACCAGGGATTACTCTAACAAAATAAAAGCATTTGATTGCTGTTATTTGAGCACAGATAATTTTCTGCATATTGTTTCATCAAATATTGAAGATCACCTGGCCTGGAAAACATGCATTTAATTTATTTATGCAACCTCTGCCTCAATGTGGCTGGCACAGTCTGGTAAATTCTATGGTATGCCTTAGGGAAATGGCCTTGGGACCACGGTATAGAGGAAATGTCATCTCTAACATTGTGAATCACTTATGTCTCATTTTGAAGTCAGTTCTGATGAGTTATTGTGCAAAACGCTTGTCTTTGATTGACTGCCCTTAAAACTAATCTGTACGCCTCCTGCATTGACCTGGCAACAGGCTGCAGTTCCAAGAATTAGGCTGCTGGTTAACTAGGATCTGCAATCATCCATCAGGTAGGGAAATGAGCAGACTGGTGGGCCAAGCGGTCCTTATCTGCCGTCAAATTCTATGTTTCTATGTTATGTGTTTTCAGCCAATCGCTGCACACAGCCTCTGTACCTGCTATCCTCCATACAGTGGTCTCTCATGTATAAGTTTTAGAAGTGGAATGCTCACCTTCAGAGCTGGTGAGGAGACTCTTAAGAAATATTTGAGACATAAAATGTTAAAAGTTATTATAAATCATTCTGGCTAACTCAGGTGATTTATAATAAGTTAATAAGGCCTCCAAGGGGTGTTTCTTGGGAAATAAGAGACTCCCTATGAGGATTGGGCACAGAACTGCTCAGCTTCACTTTGTGGTCCCTTCACCCAGGCCTCACACTCAGAATGTCTTATACCATATGTGACACCCCTAGGATGCCTTATTAGCTTACAGCATGGTACCTTCACCCAAAGAAGTCTTTCCAGTACACAGGGAAGCAGGGTGCTTCCCACCAGAAGAATAACAGTAGTTCAACTAACCCCCACCCTTGGCAGATGAACAGTTACTGTATGTAATAACATAGGAAGATAGGACAAACTAGACAAATGTGGACATTTGAGCCATCCATCCCAGCAGCCACCACCTTGGCAGATGAACAATTACTGTATGTAATAACATAGGAAGATAGGATAAACTAGACAAATGTGGACATTTGAGCCATCCATCCCAGCAGCCACCACCCTTGTGAAATGTATTACTTCCTAGTTGTTGTATCCATAACTATAATTTTCAGCAAGGACATGATCCAGTTTGGCTTTAAAAGAACCAATATCTCTGCCTGCACTGCCTCCTTAGGGAGCCAGTGCCAGGTGTTCACTACCTCTTTGTGAAGTAGTGCATCCTTTACTATTCCTCAACCTCCTCCACCTGAGACACAGAGAATTTCTAGTCCTAGTTGCTTGAACCAAGGTTAACAGCGTCTCCTGTTCCATTGGTTAGCCCTTTTAAAATTTTAAAATGGCTATCATGTCCCCTCTCGGACTTCTTTTTTTCAGAAAACATTCCCAGCCTACCCAGTCATTCAGCATAGCTCAAAGTACCTTCCATGCCCTTAATCATTCTGGTAGCCCTCTGTGGCACCCCTTCCATTGCCACTACATATCAGTTATACTGTGGGACCAGAATTACACAAAGTACTATAAATGTAGCCTTACCAGTGTTTTGTAAAGTGACAGCATTATGGTGCTGTCCTGCCTTGTTATGCTCCTTGTATGCATTGCTGCATTTTATTCACACTGTCCGCAGCCCCCAGGTACTGTTGCAACAGGTTCAGCTGACTGTCTACTAAAATACCCAGGTTATAGTTGGATTTGCAGATACCAGCTGTCTGTCATAGAGATTGTACCCAGACCCTTGTTTCTGGGACCCAGATGTGAGACTTAGTATTACACAATGTTGAATAGCATGCCACCTAACAGCCTGCTTAGCCAGTATTTCTGAATCTCTGCAATGTATCATCTTCCACCCATGAGTAAACAACTCCCATGAACTTAGTATGGGCTGCAGATTTCACCACCTTGCTGTTGAGCCCAATTTCCAGGTCATCAACAAAAATGTTAAATAACAGAGGACCCAATACAAAACCCTGGAGTACTCCACTCATTATTAGCCTCTAGTCAGTATTTTTACCCTGTACCATGACACTTTGGGCTCTGTTAAAATGCCAGTTAACTACCCAACAGGCTGTATTTCCTGTAATCCTATACTTATTGGGTTTCATTATAAGCTGCACATGACACTGTGTTGAATACCGTGCTGAAATCTAAGTATAGTATCAATTAGTAGTCCTGGGTCCACTGCCATGGAAACTTCTTCAAAGAAGACAAACAGGTTGGATTGGCAAGGCCCTTCTTTATAAAATCGTGATGACTTCTGCTAATCAGATGAAATCTGTCCTGGTGCTTAGTGATTCTATCCTTAATGATAAGGTTTGTTTACACTGCCTGCTGGTTTGCATTTCCTAGTGGTGTAGATTGTATAATTCAAACTGCTGCAGTGCTGCTGTGCATATACACAACAGACCTCAGGATCACTGCCAGCTCAAGTGGGTACATTTCTGTCATTTTTATTGCATTTCTGTTGAGGGAGGGTGGCCAACAGCACTGATGGCAATGGAGGTTGGGACAATGGGTCCACTGAGAGGTTGAAGCAGGGGCAGGCAGTTGAAAAAGGACAATTCAACCCTCCACGGTGGGAGCGAGGACTGATGAGGGGACAGGCATGCTATTGCCACTTTGTAGGCCCTGAGAAAATGCCTGACAACTTAAGTTCTCTTTAAAGAAAAATGAAGGATAGGTCAGCATTTTAAGAAAGAAAAGAAGCAGAATGAAGAGATGAGAGCAGCAGGTGAAATTGATTCAGAATTTAGGAAGAGGTAATGAGTGAACTAAAAGCATTTTTGTTTTTGTTCTTTACCTCAATGAGATTAGTAAAATCAGCTGGCCAAATGTAACAGGTTCTTATATTACTGCTCGTTGGTCATCATAGCGTCCTGGTTGCAGTTTGCAGGAAACCGCTGGGTATTGGCGGGCTGGAGCAATTGTAGCTTTGTAAATTACAAGGAGTTCACACACACAGCTACCACCTGCATAGGTACAATTTCCACCCCAACAGTTCAGTAATGCTGCATCAGAGCACCACTACAACACTCCTCATTCTGTCCAGATGGCAAAGCTGGCACCATTGTAATCACTCTGCACCATTCACAGTGGAGCAAAAGAGGTGGTGTAAACACATTCCAGCACTTTTCACACTAATAGGGTCAAGCTTACCAGTCTGAAACTTCAAAGGCTGAACTTATCTCCCTTCTCAACATGGGCATCACATTCACTGACCTCTAGTCCCATGGCACTATTATGCCTCTACTGACTTATTAAAGGTCAGTGCTAGAGTGCCAGCAATCTCCTCCTCAATTCGCTAAGTACTTTCTGGTGTAGATTGTCTGGATTTTAAAATTAGTTGACATTGAGCCTCCCGATGCTTTAATACTAGCTGTGTAGTGAAGTCTGCAACCCTTCCTGATGGAACAAGGATGTGCAATTCGATTCTGGCAATTACGCCCACTGTGCTTGTTGCAATGGGACCCAGAGTTTGAGGAAGGACAGTAGTTATAAATAAAAATGGCTACTACTGTTCTGGAAGAGTCCCTTCTCCTCGTGAATTAATTTTCTGTATGCAGAAGATCACCTGAAACTCCTCCTGGAGACAGAGAAGTATTCATTCAGGCACTGGACCATGGTAGCACCCAATAGTATTCCTCCTTCCATGTTGTGCAGTTCCATCCATTTTCTGACTGCTCTCTTGTTTGTTATATGATATCACCATGTTAATGAAAGGGAGCGCCTCTTGTTAAGAGGACATGGAGGAACCAACACCAAGCCTACATCCATGCCCAATGGAAGTCAGGGTTGTAACGATATTGGCTGTGGTGGGATCTGGACCGTTAGGCTTTGACAGGTAGGGGGCAGGAGGTGGAGGTGTGTGGGACTGGTAAGAAAAAATATGATAAGAATCATAGGAAAAATACAAGCTATTTCAGACTTATGAACCCATTTTTCTTAAGCTCGCCATGTCTCAGTTAAGATAACCATAAATATTATTTTCACCCAAATACTTTTTTTTTGTTGTTATTGACAGGGAAAGGAGGACTAGACAATTCTGCTTATTTTCATACCTGTCTGAATTTCTCTTAAATTGTCTAGATTCATCTTAAATGTTTCCATTGTTCAGCATTCCACCACAGCTACATGTTGGCCAGTCCATATTGCCACCACTCTCTGTGTTATTCAAGTTCATCTCCTATTTGATTTGTACAAATCTCCTCTCAGCTATTTTCTGTGATGCCTACCATCAGACCTAATCAGTTCTACATATTTTTAGCATCAAATGCATGGTATATTAGGAACAAATCTCCTCTCATACTTCATTGCTCAGCATATACAGATTCAGTCTGTTCCTTTTCTGCTCATATGTCATGTCCTTCATACTGTACCTACTACCATTTTAGTAGATCTCCTCTGACTCCATCCAACAACCTAATGCCCTTTTACTCTGAGGAGCCCAGAACTGCCCACAGTACCCCAAGTGGGGCCCCACCAATGCTCCATAAAGTGGCATCAAGACCCCCTGTCCCTGCTGGTAATGTTCTTTCCAGTACAGCTAAGTAATATGCAGCATTTCTTGATTACTTCAGTACACTGGTTGCCAAAATTCAGATCCTGAGAAACTACAGCACCCAGGTCTCTCTCAACACAGGACTCTCTAAATTTTTACCTAGAAGGGTATACTTTGCCCCTGTTCTTATTCCCAAAATGCATAACCATGCATTTATCAATATCAGTATTAACATGAATAAAGACAATGATAAATAAAAAAATCACAAGTTTAAATAATACCCGCCTCCAAGTCAGAAGTCCTCAAGGACAATCCTCAACTCAGTCCCAGACAAGCCTCTCCTCTGGTGCACCATATCACTCTAGGTTCTTTGAGAGTTCTCAAGTCTATTTCTGCATACTAAGCAAAGCAATGTTGCAGGTCTGATGCTTGAAAATGGTGCAACATCAATAGAGATAATTACAGGTTTGACACTGGTCCCCAAAACATCCCCAGCTGGAGCAATTTAAGAGTTTGAACAAAAGTCTCTTAACATAATGCTGAATCGCTACCTCTGGTCCTTTCTATAATTGTGCAGGTGTTGCCCAATTTATCTAGCTAGTCACTAGCTATCTGTAATAGTTGGCAAACTCAGGCCTTGATCAGTACTCACAACCTCCAAAGATGTGGTTGCTGAGCAGTCTTCGTGGGACATCTTCCACGTGGATTCTGCAGGCAGGCTTGGATGGTGTGGCTCCCAATGAGTTCCCAGTGGAGATAGGTATGGGCTGGGCCATAATGAAACTGCTGATTAAGTCCATTTCAGCCACCTGAGGGTTGACAGTCACACTGGGCCTTGGTGTCTGGACCACTACATGGACAAATCCCTGCAGCAGGATTTAAGAAAAGCAGGAACTTCTCTGCTGTGAATGCTGAAGCCAAGGGCAGGCACTTAAGTCCTCAGATCAGAAAATGTTTCTTAGTCCCAGCCTGGGAATGAAGTGGTTGCTCATCCCAGCGGCTGAGCTGATAGATTCACATTGTTTTCTGTCTCTGAGCATGGCTAAAAATAAGGGTTGTCTCAGTCTGCTTACCTAGTAAAATAAAACAAATTAAAATCATTAAAATGTCATTCTGGCTGATCTGATATGGTGTTGGAACTCTCTAGATGTCCCATCTACCAAGCTTCAGTATCTATTGGATAAATCAGTCACAAGGGAGGATCTCTGAGAAAGGGAACCTCTGAGTTTTTATTTTTGTTCCCTGCTCTGTTGCATTGCTTAGCCCTCTGCCCTTCTGTTGCAGGGCACATGTCACTCATTGGTTCCCACTGTTATCTGATGCTTTGGCAGCCTCCAGTTGTCAATCATTTCCTGGTTTGATTTGGCACCCCTGACCCCTGTTGCATTCCAGTGGGGTCAGGGCTATTAAAACAGCTACACCCATGCCTCAGGGCTTCTGCTGATAAACATTTGTTTTTGCTCATTTTTAAGTAATAAAATATATGTAGTAACTAGACAATGACCAGAGGATGGTTTTGTTTGCTTCATTAACAAAATTAAACAATTGAAACTTTGGAAATACAGTGCTGAGTATTTAACATGTACTACATGGTTAGTACTTTTTCCATACAAACTCTGCAGTTGTTGAAAGCCATAATGCCATCCCTCTGATAAATAAGTAGTCATAATACCATTGATCTGATGTCAGATCGATGGTATTATGACTTAGAATCTTTGTTTGTGTTGTTGTTTGTGTTGTGCCCATGCTCCTAACTGAAACTGCCACTTTCTGTGAACAAGCAGTTGTACTAGGCCTCCCTTTCGAATAAAAAAATTTGTTTCTCTTTGGTAGTGAGTACAAACCTTCAGTCTTTGGTTTGAGTGGACGGGTCTGTTTCAGGTACTAGCATTGTTTTCACTAAACAAGCAGACTTGCTGTACCTTCATCACCAACTTACTGTCTTTCATAGCGGTAAACAGATTGTTTTTTATTTGGTAATAAGTAACAGAAAACAGGGGTGTGAGGTCAGAGGGTTAGCGAGGTAAGGAGTCAACGTATGTGTCGCATCCTCTGAAAATCTGCAAGCTGCTTCCTCTGCACATGTGCAAGCTGTGCTTATTCAGAGTAAGGAAGTCAGAGGGTGAGCAACTAAGAGAATGTGAGCTGTGTCTTCCACGCATGTGTGAGCTGCACTCATTTAAGGTTAGAGAGTGGTGAGGTCAAAGAGCAGTGTGAAATCGTAAAACAGATAAAGAAGGTAAAGAGCCACATATTACACAAAACAACAGATGGCTTTTATCTGTTACAGAGCTGTAACTCCATCTCAGAAGCCTAATGAATTCATAAACCTCTCAAGCTTCACTCTTAGCAAAATGAATGACGGGGTTACGTTAATGTTTTAGTTAATCACTCCCTGGGGTGTAATGTAGCACGAGGGTAGCCGAGTGCGTATTATTCCCCAGGGGGATTAATTTACCATTATCGTAACTCCCCAGAGCTCATTATTGCTATTATAAAATTAAAAAGAAAACTGTATATAAGAGTTTCTGTTATTATTTATTTAAATAAAAGTAAGATATTTAGTAAAATAGTCTTTCCACCCTCTTTAGAATGTTTTTAGAACCTTGATGTTCTCTCCTGATGGCTACTACATAAACAGTAGCTGCTTCCCTGCACTGTATACTGACTATCTCAACCTGCTTTGCCAAGCCTTAATTCCATAAACAGTATAGATGATTCCAGAAGAAAGTTGTCCTCAAAGCAGACAAAACAGTGGTGTGACTGCAAGTGACTGAATCAGCATGGCTAATAATTTCATGATAATAATTGTCTTACATTCTTGCAGGATCTTGTATGCCTCACAGGGTAATCACAAATGCTGCAGGACACAAATCTGACAACTGGCATTTCTCCTAGGGTGAGGTGAGCAGCAGTTAGGTACGCTTGACTGCAGCTGCAGCCAACCGCTAAATGCGATCAAACGGAAAAAGTAAAAGTGTGCCTGTGAGCACTTAGAATTTAACCCGCACTGAGCTCAGGCTGGGGCCTACTCCATGCGGTGGGAGACAGAGACCAAAAGGAGCCAGGTGGAGGAGGCAATAGTGGACGTGCATCCTCCCAAACTTCCCAAACCTGCAGAATAGTACTTAACCAGAAGGGGTTTGGAGCAGCAAGTGGAGGCCAGTAAAGAGTGCACCCTGCAGCTTTGTACCCCTCCTAGCCTGGTGTGGAGAGGTGTCAGCATCCATTCAGTGGGTACAGCTGCGGATGTAGTACAGAGCGGGACGAGTGGGGGCTTCAGGTCAAGGAAAAGAGCACGGCAGCAGTAATACATTTCAAGCCATCGGCTTAAATGAATTTGTGGAAGCCTGTTGGAGGCAAGCAGGACTGAGTGTTCCCAAGGAGAGTACTTGACAAGTCGCACTATAGCTTATATGCAACCCCCAGGTGACTGTAGGAGAACAGGGGCTGCATTAAGAAGGGGCGATGGGTATATGTATATGGCGAGGAAAGCACAGAGAGATAGAGAGAGATACAGGGCTAAGCAGTCTGTATTCAAACATGGTAACTACTGTAATTTTTCTTCTGCCATTTTTGTTGGGGTTTTTTTTGTTTGTTTTGTGTGCAATGTTATGTCCTCGGTTTTCCAGGTCATCCTGTGTCATGGCGGCTCTTTCAGTAAATAGAATTACTTGAAAATGTAGGACATCACAAAGAAAATCAATGCTCTGGTAATCAGGTCCTACAAGTATATTAATTAAAAGATTAATATAGGGCTGTTGGAATGCCACCGCCAATCAGAATGTAGTATTTCTCAGACCCTTTTAATAATTGAGGTTTATAATGTCATCAGAATCCCTCAATGGAGTTTCAGCTCTGTAACAGAGAAAGAGCCATCTGTTATTCTGTTTTTCGTTTTCCTTTCTTAATCATGTTTTAATGCTTAGTTAACGCTTAATTTAGTTTAGAAATAATTCATGCTCTTTACTTTGAAGTTTCTGTTCCTTTAACATATACATATTTTTATGTCAAGAACACAGTCCATAAGTGTCTGTATTCCTCTATGAGTTCTTTTTCTCCAGGTAGGAAGGAGCAGAGAATAAGTTTTATAGTTCATGGCCAATTATTAGTTAGAAGAGGCTAGCAACAGATCTTTCAGATAAGGTTCATAGCTGATGTGGATCTGAGTTACTTTGGAGGTGGAAGAGAGGATACTTTGAGAACAGGGGCTAGACAGAATGGGAACAGCACTTTAAGAGTCAGCAGAGCTAATAAGCAGCCAAACCTGAGTTATTGCTGGAGTGGGAGGAGGGGAAAGATGGGAGCAGTGAGCATTCTTCCTTAAAAGTGACAGAACACTGCTTTTATGACTCTAGATGCCCTCTGTTTTCCTATTAGTGTATTTCCAATATTCTAATATATTTTGATGTTTTTGGTTAAATTAACAATTTATTTGTGCCTTTGTAACTGCAATGAATCCTTTTCCTTAGCAGTTGCTTCTCTCTTTCATACTGCTTGAGTATTCTATGACATTAGTAATGTAGTTCCATGCCATTCAGATGAACAGCATGGAATGGTGTCACTGATTCCATGGAATGTCTTAGAAATATGAAAAGAAAGAGCAACAGCTGGTGAGGAGAGGGACTCTAGGTAGATCTGAGGGTACCCCAAACCTAGATTATTTATGTAGCAAAATTGATCAACGATATCAGAATACATAACTGGCTATGGAAAGGAATTGAAAGGGCAGTTACCTATCTAAAAATATTTTCCTGTCACCTTTAACATCCCAGAAGGGATTAAAAGACTGCATTTAAAGCAGCAGTATTTATTCAGTCACCATATTTTGTAACAATATTTGTTTAAATAAATCAAGATGCCCTTTTTTCTTTTACATTTTCTTTCACTCCTGAATCAAGATACAGGATTTTGAAGTTTTAAAACTCCCCATCCTATGCCATGCTAGCCATGAATAAATTAAATAGATTAGTACAGTGCTATACTGTTCACTGTCAGTAACATGTAGTAAAACCATCCTTATACATCCACAATAGGAATCTAGTATGTACATTCAACAGGTAACCTCATCAAAGAGATTTTTAACAATTATGAATGCCAGAAACCCTTAATGACATGAGCTACAATATTAATTAAAACATTGTCTATAAATGCTGTTTTAACAATAGCTGAGGAAACTAAAAATACAGAGGATGAATCTAAAGATGTTAAAATACATTTTGCTAAAAAAAACTACGATTTTTATTTGTGCTAACGAATACTGCAGCTTTAACACGCTTATTAGCACCTGACGAGATTATCCAGGTCAAAATGAATGGGTTAATGGTCTCTGTATTCTGAGCACAGGATTCAGATTCAGAAGCAGAGGTTTCCATATTAAAAGACAATTAAAATGGCAAAACAAAACCGCTTCAGAGGCTCCCTGTTCAGTCAGGTATATTTAATAAAAACATACAGATTTACCAGTTCTGAGAGTTTTAAAGCCCCTCAGTGGATTCTAGCCTTTCCTTGGTCCACAGGAACACCCAACATAACCATGGCAGCCCCTGTACTTACTCACTACCCTTTCTGGTTGTAATGGTTGGCAGAATATTTGTGAAGCATCTATGATAGCTCCTGTGCTATGCTCCTGATGTCAGCTGCTGAATTTAGACTAAGTGACTGTGATCCAAGTTTATATTTAAATGACTGGTCCCTCATCACAGGTGACAGCCTGATCTCCAGGCCCTTGTTGGCAGTGAGTGGTCACAATGTTGGTGCTAAAGACATGCAACTCCATTTTGTCCCAGACAGATTTCAGTTCTAAACTGGGTAAAGAGCTCAGCAGCTGCTATGAAGAGGTACGTATGCATTGTACAGGCAGACCTAGATAGGAGGTTAGGAATAAAGGAAGAGTCTGCTCATAAAATGATGGCGTGGAAATACTCATTGTTCTCTGAGCTAGAGGAAATAAATTGTTTATTTTCCGTCCAGCTTTCCTGCCATGAAAATAAATGCATTTATGTACAATTTTATATCCACTGGCATTATATAAATCTATACATATATATGGGACAGAGAGGGAATCTCTGATGGCAGAGCGTCATATGCAAGAAAATATTACCATTAAGTGGCTAACACAATCATAAAGCTGTAAGTCTGATTTATTAGACCCCAAAATGGCAATATTTCACAAGCATTTAAGACTCTTCCATCAGATTTTTTTACTTTCTATTTTTGCCCCTTTCTTGCCCCCAGTTGGTCCACTCTGTCAGTGTCCCCAAGCACCTACATCCCACTGAAAGGACCAAGGAGTCTGCTCCTAGGGTGCCCCACTCCATTATCTTCTACAGCCCCGGTTAACCCTCGCCCCGGTATGGCAAAGGAGGCTCCCCCACTCACTCCTCCTCTGAACCTCAGGTGAGTGTACACATTGGAGTCTGCCCCAGTTTATTCCATGGATGTGCGGTGCAGGGGATCATCGCCAACCAGCTGTGAGGTGTTTTCCCTTTTCTGGTCCATCCCCGACATTGGCACATGAGGAGGACCAATGAGACAGATGCATGCTGAGACGGCATCCGCTCAGGTCCTCGGCTGACATCAGTCCCTCCCTACTTGCCTGCTTTTCCTCTGTCTACACCAGCACTGCCCGTGGTCACCCAGGTGGTGGCGGTATAACACTGGGGAAAGCAACTCACCCCTCCCTGGAGAAGGAGAGTAAGCCATTGAGCATTCAATCCTTCTCCCCCAGCCGACCCCCAGTGACCTGAATCCATTACTCTAACTCAGGTGGCCAGTGTGGCGCGAGCTGTGGCATCCAGCACTTCAACCTCAGCACCACCGGCTGGCCCTTCATCAGATGTTTTATATATTGCTTTGGCATGTTTGTTTTTTAAGTAGAGCTCACTTTGCAATCATTTTCAGATTAGGCATTGCATTTTTGTCCTAGTGTGTTTTCAGTAGTTTAGTGTAATTTGTTTGTGTGTGCTCAGTCTTTTGTCCCTTTATTTTCTCCATAATGCAGAGTTCTTATAAAATGGGTATGTCTGCAGTGTTCCTCTTTAGTTTGCACATTCATGATGGTGCTGTGGAGTGGCATGGCATCTCCAGTTTAGGAGTGGCATACAGTGTAGGCTGGGAGCAGTACAGAGATTGCAGTCAAAAGTAGCATGGTGTTGTGGTTTTGACCAGCTGACTGGGAGTGCTATGGATTATGATATGGAGTATGCAGTCAGAAGCAGCATGGTATTGTGGTTTTGAGCAGCTGATTGGGACTGGTATGGAGTATGCAGTCAGAAGCAGCATGGTGTCATGGTTTTGAGCAGCTGATTGGGACTGGTATGGAGTATGCAGTCAGAAGCAGCATGGTGTCATGGTTTTGAGCAGCTGATTGTGACTGGTATGGAGTATGCAGTCAGAAGCAGCATGGTGTTGTGGTTTTGAGCAGTTGAGTACTGGCAGCAGCAGCAAGAAGGCGGCAGCAGCAGCAGCGTATGGAGGGCTCACCTGTGAGAGCAGGAGCCTTGTGGTACATGGCTGTTTCTGTGAGTGAGGCTGGTGGGCTGTATTTGTGAGAGTCTGTGAGGTGTTTGGGTGGTCGTTAAAAGGGTTAAGGTGGTTGTTAAATCTGTTTATAAGGTGGTTGTTACAGGCTGTAATTAGGTCCTTTGTAATGTATTCATCAAGCATTGATGTGTAATTAGGGTATTCATAGTTTGGTAATTACACGGTAGGGGCTAATTGGTGTGTATATGGTACTTAGTACTATCAGATGTGGGGTAATAATAACTGTATGTCTAATTAAAACAATTGAAATAATCAGGTATTTTTCCTACACCATTAGGTGAAATAAATTATGTTTCACAGTGAAACATCATTTATTTTACAAAGTGTTGCAGCTACCAATCCCTGCTCACCATAGCAGCCCTGCAAAACAATGTAAACACACTTTAAATTACAAATACAAAATCACCCTATCTTGTTCTCTGCTTTAACTCCTGAATGAACCAGTAAAAGCTACCACACAGTCCACTGCCCATGTAAAGACTCAACATATTAAAACTTGTTTTGTTGTAACTGTTTCTCTCCATTTTTAAAATGTCTAATCTTGTCTCCCCAACAATTATATGTTTTCCATTTCATGTGACCACAAATATAATGTACAACCGCAAGACTGAACAGTGCTCTGATGTAGTCCCAGCATCTCTTAAAAGTTTCCTGTTTCTAGGAATAAATACTTTACCTTGATTTTCTAGCTTCTCTGAGTACACAGGCTTCTTCTCCTTGTTCCAAACATACTGTAGTCCTGGCTCTGATTCTGCTCTAAGCAATTATCTTCCGTAACCAAACACTCTCTACTACTAAATAATCGCATGCTAAACCATCTCTCTGTCTCAGCCTTGCCTGAACTCCAAGCACTTCTCTGTCTCTCTCTTTCACTGTAACAATTTGAAACAAAGTTTAAACAAAAAGACAAAAGACAACTCACCAAAAATATTTCAAGAAGATCTTAATGGAGGGAGGAAGCAATGAAATCAAACAAACCACAACAACAAGTTTTTAAATACAAGTTTTTTTTTGTTTTTGTTTTTGTTTTTGTTTGTTAACAAACCAGCAAAATGCAGGAGGGAGGAAAGACAACAAACAAAAGAAACATGTCTGTGAGTCAATTGCAAGAAAATGTTGTTACACATACAATGCAAACATTGCACATGTAATCCATGGGTAAAAATAAACCATTTATTGCCATTTGTGAAATAGACAGGACTTTAATAACTCACTCATGGCCTTAGCACTCGTGGAGTTATGGTCTTGTCTCTTCACACGTGAAAATAAATGGTTTATTTCACCCACAATTGCATATGCCATATATATGCAGCAGGAGGGGTTAAGATTACAAGATAAAAGTGAAATCTTGGTTGGTGACAACAGCAACAGCATCGCTATCAAAAATGTATTGCTGTTTCTGTTCACAATGGATATCTTGAAGGTTATCATCATCGCAATGGAATACTAAACCGCATAGATTTCACTTAATGTCTCTAATGTCCAAGGAGCAAAAGGGCTAGTGCCCACAGTAGCTCCTCATGCCTCATTAAAATATCTCATATCACTATCCTCCTTGATGTATTTATCCACATTTTTTGGAGAACTGTTTGGTTTTGCATTCTACAGTCCACATTGGTAACCTATTCAAGAGGTTCACCACCCTTTGGCTAAAAAGTAATTTCTTTTAGTTGTTATGAACTTTGTTACTTTTATTTGCAGTGAATATCTTCTTGTTGTAATATTAGTACTTTTATATTAAATTTTAAGATTATTTCTTAACTTATCTTTGAAGTTATCGTAAAGTAGCAACAAGTCCTCTCTTCCTTCTAATCTCCACTGAGTGTAGTTTCAGCTCTCTTAGTCTGTCACAGTATGGCTTATTCTGAGTTTTTTTTTTATTAATTTGGTTATTCCATGTTGCACCCTTTCTACTCTATGTCTTTTGTAGGGCACCATACCTGTCCAACACAATCCAATTGAGGTTCATGTAAAGAGACATATAGCATCATTAGTATCTCTGCCCTATGACTCTAAATGTTCTTTCTGATGGCTCCTACTACCCTGTTTGCTTTGCTATGGCTGAAGTACATTGTTCCTTAAAATTCAATTGTGTATCTACAATGATATCTAAGTCCTTTTCACTACTGACAGATTTTAAGATGGTGTTGTTTAACATATAGTGTGAGCAGTGCTTTGCTTTACCCATATGTATACCACAACTTGTTTCCATATTAAATGCCATTTCCCACTCATATGCCCATGCTGTAATTTTCGTAAATCTGACTGTAATGTTTTGATTTGTTCCTTAGTGCTGCATGGTTCTCCTAATTTGGTGTCATTTGTGCATTTTACCATTAGATTTTTCACATTATCACTTAAGTCAGAGATGAAGATTTGTAATATGATGGGTCCCAGGACAGAACCCATGGGACCTCATTCTCTACCTGCCTCTCCCTAATGTATGGCCATGTACTGTCACCCTCTGTACTCTGTTAGTGAACCAATTAGTTATCCAATGAACAATGTGGTTTTTAATTTCATATTTTTGTAATTTTGTCAGTAATTGCCCAATGTGGAACCTTATTGAATACTTTGTTATACAGGATTTCTCAAGTAAAACCATGTTGTTTATCGTCGATTTTGTTTTTTATAGTCAAATGTTTCAATATTTTATCCTTAATAATGGACTCTAACATTTTACCTGGTACCAAGATAAGGCTTATTGGTCTGTTATTTTGTAACTGTTGCCTGTTACCTTCTTTATGTGTAGTTGTTACTCTTGCCACTTTCCAGTCAATAGGATTTCACCTGTATTCAATGATTTCTCATAAAAATTTAGAGTGGGTAACAGATGGTATCTACCATTATTTGTAGCATTTGGGGTGTTGACCCATCTAACCCTGGTGCACCAAATTTCTTTTAACCTACTATTTTCTGTTTCATCTGTTCTACATCTATTGTGTAGTTCTCTATATGTTCTAGTCTGGTTAGTTTACTAGTGCTGCTTTTGGTGTGCACTATGCAGAAGTATTCATTAAACAGCTGTGCTATTTCTTCAGGATTTGTTACCATGATGTTATTCCAGATTGAGAATTGTTTAATGAATTAATATAACTGTAAAACTGTTTGCTATTGTTTTTGTTTGCTGTGGCTGCTAATTTAGTTTCAAGCTTCTTTTTTTTTCTTTATTTATAGCATTCTTACATATCCTTTGTTGTTTTTAAATATGTCCCAGCTCATGTTGGTGTTATGTTCTTTATGTTTTGCTTAACTTTTTTATATTTTACTTGTTTTTTGATTTTGTTGCTTAGTCATTTTGGTTTAAGCCCTTGCTGTTATATTTTTTAACTCTTCTTACATGATTGATAATTGTTGTTAGGATCTTTTCTTTCAAGTAGACCCTGTACTCCTCCACCGTTTTAACCCCAAGAATGGCCTCCCAGTTAATTTTAGTTATTTCATTGTTTATGTGTGTTTTATTAGCGTTCTGTATAAATATCTTTCTGTGCATCCCATCGGTCTTATTATGGTGCTTTCTATTTCAAACATTACACGAGCATGGTCACTGTTACCTAACAAGTGCAGTGATCTCTACATTACTTATATAACACTTATCAGTACTGATCACTAGGTCCAGTACATTTTCTCCTCTAGCAGGTGTGTTACATGCTATGGTAAGTTTTTTTCCTTGCAGGCTTCCAGAAATTTGGTATTCTGTTTGTTGTTTATTTCTGGCTCCTAGTTTAGGTCACTATAGTTCAAATCACCAGTAAATACAGTGATCCCATTTCACAAGCTCTCACTAGTTCTTCTATTATTTCCTATTAGTTTCCCTTCTGTATTGGGGGTCCATAACATATTCCAAGTGTAAATTTATCTGGTGAGTTGGTATTTATACTCAACCATTTTGTTTCTGTTCTAACTGTGATTTGTGATTTTTTTCAGATACATCTGTTGCTGTGATTGTCTTTTACTGTAAATATTTGCTGTAATATTGCCACTCTCCCTCCTTTTTGCTACTTCTATCTAATCTTGTAGTGAGTAGCCTGAAATGTTCTTGTCCCAGCTGTCTCCCTCTGTCCACCAAGTTTCTGTGATCAGGGCAATATCTATATTATTTTCTGGTTCAAGCATGACTTGCAGTTCTCCCATTTTACTGCCCATTTTACTGCTTAGGCTACTAGCATTACTTAGTATACATCTTATGTTATTTTCTTTGTCAAGTTGCTTTCCTTTCTAGTATGTGTACCTTTATATTTTCTGTTTGGTGAACTAGTACCCTCCCACCCACTCCCACTTAATGGTTTAAAGGGATAATTTCCAAGTGAGCTTTAATTAGTCTACCAAGAATGAAAGATCCATGTTTGTTTAGATGTAGTGAGTCTTTGCAGTACAGGTGATTTCTTTGAAAAAATGTGACTAAGTATCAGTAAACCTAGTGCCTGTTTCTTCCCACCAGCTTGCTTTTCAGTCTGGCGTTTACTCTGTTTATGGTATTATTCTTTTCTATAGTTGCCCTAGGGACTGGAAGATTCTGATAGGAATACCTCTGCACCTAGGCTTTCAGCTTCTTACTGTTTCTATCATTTCTGTACTATCTTTTTCATGATCTTTCCAATGTTGTTTGTACCCATGTGGATTGCCACCACTGGGTTTATTCCATAGCCTTTATTATACCTGGTGCTCTGGTTCTAATATCTCTTACTTTGGCTCCAGGAAGATAAGACCATCCTATACTGTTTATCTGAATGCAAATCATTGCATCACAATGTTTAATGATAGAGTCACCTAGTACCACCATCTGTCTGGTCTCAGGCATGTTCTGTGTTTGATTATTGCTTCCTTGTTCATCTTGTGTTTCTAGGGGCTATATATGTTTGCTGCTGAGAGTTCATTTGTGGTTAGTGCTCTTTCTTTCCTTTGTTACTAGCAGTATCTAAGCACCATTCATTTTCATTATTCCCTGTTGGTTATCTCTGCTCTTTTATTACTGTTTTCCTCAGTTGCATTCCCAGATCCATTGTGTTCATCCTGTCTTGTTCTTTTTTATTTAAAGTGAGGCTATCTGTGCCTGTACTTTGTGATTCAGTGCTCAAAGTGTGAACAAACTGCTACTATTTGCTTAATTTGTTGTAAGTTCTAAGCTCTGCCTGAGTTGCATTCAGTTTATGCCTTATATTATCACAGGACTGACATTTAATACACATAAATCCATCTGGACATACAGGAGTTGATTTTTCTGCATACATTTTACATTTGGTGCACTGTACCAGTGACCCTTCCTGACACATAAGTGTTAGTATATCACTTGTTAGATCCATTGTTTCTTTCAGTCTGCTCTGTATGACCTGAGTTACTCTTGACTTCTTCTACGTTTAAGTGTTTTATCAGGGTTCCCAATTTCTCTAGAATGTTGGCTGTAAGTAAGTGCCCTCATTTACCTTTTATACTCAGGTATAGATTTGTGTCTTGTTCCTCACTCCCTCAGTGGATGCAAGCAGATGCAGCTTGCCCTGCCACCATTGCCTCTGCCATGCACTCACCTCTACTTGCTATGTACAGTGAATTCATCTCCAAGTAAGTGGAAGTGACATCACAGTCACATCCTGTCCCTTCATGGGTTAAATGTTAAAATATTTTAGCAAGTATACCAGAAATCTGCCTTTAAAGGCAAATTTCCATTATCTGAGTACACTAAAGGGCTACCCAAAACTGTAGCTTAGCTACAGCAGTCGAAAAGTCTCTGTTCCTCTCGGGGCACAGAGCTCCATTTTCAATTGGAGTAAGGTTTGCTGTTCAAAGTACCTCCTGTAGCAACCTGAGGTTTGCCAATTTACTTTCTGTAAAAAAATGCCTTTAGTTTCACTTCACAGCAGAATATTACCCCATCCCCATGCTGATGACATCACATTTGCCTAGTGCAGTACTGATGCCAGCAGTTGAAATCAAAGATAAACAGGTAAGTCTTCAAACACACAGCAGATTTAAAAGTTGAACTAATAAAATTATGTTAAATATATGCAATGTGTTGACTCAAAATGCACAGCTTATCATCACTTGTAAGTTGGACTTTTATAACTCATTTGTGGCTCTGCCACTGATGAGTCATGAGTTCTAGTCCTGCCCACTCACACTTGAAGAAATATTGCATATTTTGAGTCAGCCCATTGTATAGGGAGTAGGTAGATAGATAGATAGATAGATAGATAGATAGATAGATAGATAGACAGATAGACAGACAGACAGACAGACAGACAGACAGACAATGCAGGCATGGTAGCAGCTGTATAGTAGTGCCTGTGTTAGTGTTAAGTCAGTGTATAATCAAAATAGGGGTTGATAGCTTATGGCATAGCGATCACAGCCCGAAGGCTTCAAAATGTGGTGTATAAATATATTATACTGGAAGTAGCACCAGTATGTTAGGGTTGAGTTAGTGTTTCTGCCAAAACTCCTATTTCTGAGTAGTATTTGGCCATCTTAGACTAGAGATTTGAAAACTGGCTTGCAGCCTTCTCAGTCCTAGAGGTTATACATGACACTTTTCAAAACAGTAGGTTTAATTAGCTCTGGTGCTATTAACTGCCAAAAGAGCAGAATTCATAAAATTCATTAAAAATGACTTTCTATGCATAGATAATGGAAAAATACATCAACATTGGCCTGAAACCTGTAGATATTAGATATTTGTCCAGATTAGGGCCTTTCATTTGTTTTGTGATGAAAATGTCTAAATTTCAAAGTTATATCTTTTTAGACAGTGGGGCATGTGGATGTACAAAAAGACAAGAAAAATATGAAAAAGCACAAGCATTTATTTTTCATTTCTGACTCATTTCCAAGTCAATCATGCTTGAAAAATGAGATTTCTCCAGTCAGTGTATGACGAAATTTTTCAAATGAGATTGACTTCCACATTGATCATGAATGAAACTACAGTGTTTTCCTGCCACTCTACCTCCAAACACTGTTGAAACTGATGGCTGGGTGGCCCAATACTGTTGCACATAACCCAAACCATTGATCACAGTAATTTTCCAGCAGTCAGTTGCCTAATTCCCCATGGGTACTTCTGCCCCTTAACACAAACATCTTTTCTGCACCCGCTGTCATGGAAGTCTCCTCCACAACCTTCTGCCCCCAACCCATGCAATCAAAATAACCCCTACTCTTACCCATCCCTAGAACCCATGCCACCTCCTCCCTTTATGGGGATGTAAGTGCACACTTTTGTTGGTGGCCCCTTGGTGGGCAATCAGCATAGCCCTCCCTCCTCATTGGCCAGTTGTCATCTTCTTCAGGACCCATGCTACTGATCAGCAATGTAAAACAAAACTGACAAAAACTAGGTACAAAAACCTACCAAGCATGGTGGACTTTGGTTCTTGTTTTTTTGGGGGTTAGTAAAAAGTTAATTTGTGTCCCCAAAAATGTATTTTGGGGCCAAATTCAAACCCAAAATGATGTGGTTGTAAGGGATGGTGGTAAGCACCATAACTCTCAAATCTGGAAAAAAAGTTCATGAGCTACTGTACTACCTAAAATTAGTCTCACTATTAGTATTTGTTTTTAACAGTGGTCATAGAAACATATCATGTGTTGGCAAAAAAGGAGCAGTAGGCCCATCTGGTCTGCCCTGTTTTCATTATCTCTTACTGCCCTGGTCCCTATTTGGTCACAGGTGTCCTTCCTCTCTTACCTCAATTTATTACACCCATGTGCCTATCTCCCACATGCTTGAAACTCCCACTGTCTTCACCCCAATCACCTCCTCTTGCAGGCTGTTCCAGGTTTCCACCACCCTTTCTGTAAAGAAGTGTTTCCTCTCATCCTTCTTAACTCCCCCAAGCTTCATAGCATGTCCCCATCTTCTAGTTCTCCTCCAGCCTGTAAAAGACCCCCTCCTACACCTGTACCTGTAAAGGGATCCTCTCCTTCACCTTGTTCACCCCTGTCAGGTACTTATAAGTCTTAATCATGCCCCTTCTTGCTCTCCTGTCCTTCATGTTGAATTTGAACATTCACATGTGCATGTTGAACTTCCACAGCCTTTTCTCATATAGTTTCTCATGCAACTCATACACCATGTTGGTAGCCTTCCTTTCGATCCTTCTACCCTGTCAATGTCCTATGGAGGTGCGGTCTCCAGAACTGAACATAGTATTCCAGGTGGGCTCTCTACTAATGAGCGATACAGTGGCAATACCATCTCCTCTCTCCTGCTAGACATTCCCTCCCTGTACACTTTAGCATCTGACTAGCCTTGCCTACTGCCTTGTCGCACTGCCCTGCCACCTTGAGATAAGCAGAAATGATTACCCTAAGGTCCTCTCTCTTGCTTGGTAACTGTAACCCTCCATCTTATACACAGGTTTCACCACCCCAGGTTCATGACTTTGCACTTTTTGGCATTGAAACCAGCTGCCAGACCCTAAACCACTCCTCTAGTTTCCCAGATCCCTTTGTATGTCTCCACCCCTCCAAGGTGTCTACTCTTTTGAAGATTTTGTGTCACCTGCAAAGAGTCACACTTTCCTCCAATTCCTCAGCAGTATCACTTATGAAGTAACTGAAGAGGACAGAACCCAATACAATCCTTGTGGTACTCCACTGGTCATGCTCTCACCTCTGAGTGACTGCCATTAACCACCACCCTCTGCCTTCTGTCTTTCAACCAGTTAAATACCCAGCTAACCACTTCCTCCCCCACCCTCAGGTTGCTAAATTTCTTTATCAACTCCCTGTATGGTATTATCCACCTATCTAGTTACCTAGTCAAAGACATCTATGAGATTTGTTAGACATGACTATCCCCCGTGAAGTCATGCTGGTGGTGGTCCTGCAGCCTGTTTTCCTCCAGGTACTTAATCGGTCCTCCTTCAACAGGGTCTCCATTAATTTCCCACCACTGATGTGAGACTGACTGGTCTGTAATTGCTAGCCTCCTCCCTGATGCTGCTCTTGTGAAGGGGCCATGTTTGCCCTCCTCAAGTCATCTGAAACTTCCCCACCTCCACTGAAGTGCTGAATAGAGTTGCCAGGGATGGCTGGCACCATGCTTGGTTCTTTTAGTACCCTTGGGTGGATCCTGTCTGGCCCCATCACCTTGTTTTCCTTTAGAGCTTCCAATCCCGGTAGACCCTCTCTTCCAAAATGGAATTGTGTTCATGCCCCCAGTGCCTGCTAATGCAGTTCAGTCCATCCCCACTGTAAAGACTAAGCAGAAGTACTTGTTTAAAATGTTAGCTTGTTCTTTATCTTTCTCTGAGTCCCTCTCCTTCCAGTCTCCTGATCCTCATTATACTACCCTTGCCTTCCACTTTTTGCTCATGTACAGTACATGAAGAAAGTCTTATCCCTTTTCTGGCATCCTGGATGCTCTTCTCTATTGAGCCTTTGCTGTCCTTACCTTCCTTCCTGCCTCCCTATGTTTATCTAGATATACCTCCTGTCCTCACCACTTGAGTCTCCTTGTACCTCCTAAAGCTGTTTTTTTTCTTCCTTACTGCCTTAGCCACCTCTGTGAGACCACCGTGGCCTCTTTCTCCTCTTATCCTTGCTTATTTACTTCAGACAGATTGCCATTACCTTAGTTATTCTCTCCTTTATCTTTTCAATTGTGCCTCCACTCCACCCCACCCCTCTTCAAGGTATTTACTGAGGCAATATTCCATTTCTTTAAATCTGCTGTACTGAAGTCCATGACCCTTGTCCTGGTGTGTTTTTCTCCTGTCCGGTCCCTATGCCAAACCACACTGTACAATGATCACTTGTACCCAAGGGATACCCACTGTGATGTCTGCAATGCTGTCCCTCTTCATAAGTACCAGATCCAACACTGACCAGTCTCTAGTGGGTTCTATAACTAGCCATCAAAGAAATGCCCTTATAGGGAGCCTAGAATGGCCCTATTTCTAGTTGTAGATGTGGCCAGAATGCTCCCATCTACATCAGGCAGATTAAAGTCCCCACAATCACAAGTACCCTTTTGCTTGCCATTCTGTAATGGCCTCCCCAATCTCTGTCTATCTTTCCCTGTGTTGGTGTGTCTCTACACCACCCTATACAGATAGAGGCCCTGGCTCCTGTCTCTAAGCCAACCCAAAGCACCTCCAGCCTTCCTTTATCCCTGCTCTTTCCTTGCACCTCCATGGCCTTTATACCTTCCCTCACATGTAAAATAATCCACCCTTTCCTCCCAACCCAATCCTTCTAAAACATGGTATAACCCAGTATGGCCACATCCCAGCTGTGGTTGTTCTGCACCATGATTCTGTTATGGCCATCAGCTCCAGGTCCCTCCACAATGGTAGCCTCATTTTATTTCCTAGGATCATTGCATTGGTGCACATGGATCTCCACTCCTTATGTCCCTCTTGTCCTTACTTTGCTCTCCCTTTCTAAGTCCATCCTTTCCTTTTCCCTTGTCCCTGGTAGATTCCTCCTAATTTTATCCTCCCTCTGCCCACCCCTTCTAATTCTACTCTCAGCCTTAGACCCACCTCCTGACCCTCCTGACCCCCTTGTCCTTACAACCCTATACCGCTAGAATTTATTTCCTTGGGCTGCTTCTCTCTGCTGCACCATTTTCTTGGGGGCTTTCTGCCTCCCCTTTTGTCTGCCTCCTCCCTTGGCTAGTTTAAATACCTGTCAAAGTAGCATTTAAACCTTCCACCCAGGACTGCTGTCCCCATCCTGGATAAATAGATGCCATCACCCTTGTACAGGCCTTTATGCCCCCAGGTAAGACCTCAGTCCATAGAGTAGCAAGATTTCTTTTCCTGCACAATGCCTTCAACCAATTGTTGAAGACCATGGTGTACTGTTCCCAAGCCCCTCCATCCATACATATGTAGCACCTCAGTGAAGGCCACTATGCATGCAACCTGCATTTAACCTCCTCCCCAGCTCCCTAAACCTCTCCTGCAGTACCCTGTTTTGTCCCTTGCCAGTTCATTAGTCCTCAGATGGAGAATGACATCTAGTTCCTCCTCCTGCCCCATGGCCCAAATGATCCTAAGGATCTGCTCCCTAACCCTCCATGCTGAGGCACCAGGTAGGCACCATACCTCCCTTTCACTCCTATGCTGTTCTCAGAAATATCCCCTAATGACTGAGTCCCCATTAAGTTGCTTCCTCTTCCACTGGGGAACTCTTGCCACTACCATGGATGTCTCCTCTTGGTAGTCTCTTCCCGCTAGAGTGACAAAAGTGTTTTGTAGTGACATCGGTTAAGGAATTTGTTCCCAACGTCCACCCACATCATCCTCCAGGAGCCCACTTCTCTCCAGATGGACCTCCTTCTTTGCACCTCTAAGGCATCAGTTGTGGAATTGTTGGCCCCTGGGTTTGGGAAGAGGTCCCAGAATCCTAAGCAACTCAGCCCAGAGTCTAGTGACCTCCTCTCAGCCCAGAGTGCTGCACACAGATGAGGAGCACCTCAGTCTCCAGAAGGGCTCCCTGAAGACTGCCGCCCAGAGACACTGCACTACTTTCATCATTCCCAGTATTACTTTCCCTATGACCTGAAAGAGATCTTGTGCCCTTAACCCAGATAGGGTGTTTCTAGATTTCTTTTTGTTTAGTTTACCTTGCTGCTGAACCCTAGGTGGGTTTGTAATTAGCTTCCCATTATGCTTTTAATAGGACTTTACTAGTGTTCCCCTTTTGTTTAGCCTAACCCTTTGATACCTGACCATAGATAGTTTCTTTTTTACTTTCCTTTTGTTGCTCCTTCTTGCCCTTACCCTTACCCTAGATATACCACAGACAACTATTACATTTCATATATGTGGTACTTTTTATTTTCCATACGGTAATAATAATATTTGTTACCTGATCCAACAAGGTGTAGTATGTGGAACAGCCATCTGCCTAGCAGATGACATATCTATGCGTTCCTCCCATTACATCATCAGCAGTGTAACTAACTGACTGTGACATCGCTGCTACTCCGAAGAGCCACTCTGAGCAGCCTGGTCAGTCACAGTCCATGAGGTCACAGTGCTGATGACAAAGTGGGAGGAAATAACTAGGTATCTCAGCTGCCATCCATTTAGTCCACACCCCAGTGTAATATTATCACATAGATTACTTTTAATGGGCAAAAGGAAAAATAAAATATTCCTGAACTGAAAAGGTACAACTGACTATTTTTAAACTTGTAACATTTTTCTGTCTGCTATTTTAGCTTCTATTTGTGCTTTAAAAAATTAAAGTTATGGGTGATTGAAGCATACAGTCCAACAAAATAAGTAAATAAATGTCCATAAAACATTAATTATGTATGTGCAGGGATTGGGGTTTTCTTCACTGTTTTTTTTTTCATCACCAGTAACTTTAACACGTTTTAATATTTTCAGCCCACTTTTTGGGATGGGTATGAGACCACCTCCATGACCATCCAAGTGGCAGCTTTCAGAACTACCTGGTTGGTCATTCACTCATGTAGGGCCCACAGGCCCTAAGTGATGCATATTACATTGAGTGCAGTTCCCTATTGGTGTGTTGCTTCACCTCAACCATAGGGCTCTGTGTGAAGCAACCCCTAGATTTAGTGCCATGCCTGATGGGTTAGTTGCTTCATGTGGGACCCACAGGGCCCTGTGCAAAGCAAGATACATTTAAACCCCCATGTCCACTGGGTCTGCTGCTTTGTGCAAAACCAACCACACATTCATACCACTGCACATTGTGCCTGTTACTCTGTGCAAGGCCCACTGGAAAAGCTAAACATGTCCATTTTTATGTATCTTTTTAAAAAAAAGTAAGGAAATAAATTGCAAAATATTTTCATATATCTGTAAGGCTGAAGCACAAAACATAATAAGTAGGGAAATAAAAGTTAAGAAAAAAGTCCCCAGAGTCTTGGAGAATCTGTGGTGTATTATACCACAGGGTTTAAATGATAATACTGTGCAAAACAACATTAATGTTACACTAACTCTGTCACTGTTTTGTCAGAAAAAGTAAAATACTGACACAGTAATACTTCAGTAGAGGGTGCTGAAGTTAGAGTACCCCTAATGCTGCACTGTGTGATCATTCAAACCTCAAGAAACAGCACATAACAGATTTACAAGGCTTCATGGACATTTTCTATTAACTTTTATTTCTCTACTTTTATGTTTTGTAGTTTATATACTAGCAGATGCATTAATGTGGTGTGTATATATATATGTATGTATGTATATGTGCATATATAAATGTATCCAACACTTGTGAAAAGTATTTTTGCTTCTTCCAGACCTACAATAAGAATATCAAAATATTCTCACTGCACTGTAGGTCCCTGGGAGCAAACATATCCTCACTGTAGCTCGTGATTGGTCCCTGGCATCAGCACAAGCTCCACAGTTCCAAAATCAGAACCTTTAGTTTCAGTCACATCTGGCTCCCAAGGAGCACTTTCACTTACAGCCACAGTTCACAAACTACTAGGGTTGCACTTTTGGATGAGGCAAAACGGATCTTAAGCTCCACCTCTTTCCCCACCCTTTCATAACTCATCATGCATTGCTCCTCCTAGAAAGCCATTTGTTATATCAATAAAAGATAGCAAAGCAGCAGTTCAACAAAAATCTAATGATACTGCACTGTACCTGTTAAAATTACTTTCCTAGGTTCTTCCTTGTTATTTATTTATTTACTTATTTATTTTTTGACCTTGGTTTACAAGATAAACACACAAAGATAAAAGAAATCTCATTTACATAAATGATCTGGGGAGACAAGGAAATATTGTAAATAGCATATAATAGCATACATGGTGTATAATAACACAAAGAATGTGTTTCCTAAATCTCTACTTTATATCTTTTTCTGGCTCCACTTCCTTTTCATGTCCACAGTACTATTTCAAAGCCAAAGAAGTGACCATACTTTTTCTTGAGGAAAAAAATTTAAACATTTAAACATGCCTGAATTCTCTTAGAGATGAAAATGTTTACAAGCAAATGAAAGTGGATGACAACTGGCTGTTACTGTTACAAAAGGTAGGGCAGGCTTTTGCCAGCTTTGCCGCTTTAAGGTGCAGTGGAAAAGATGAAGTTAAGTAGTGCTAATGGTGATACTTTACACCTCCGTGGTTGACTGCTGTCACACACAAAGGGATATATTGTCAACAGAACTTTGTAAGCTGGACATGCAGCTGAAACGATGAATGATATGACAAAATCTGTTTCAAAAGTATTTCAGCACTCAAAATAGCTAAATAAAACCTGACTAGCACAGAACAAAACCGGATTACCTGATAGGGACCCTGAAAACCTGATCACCAGGTAAAAAACTGACAGGTGGCAACCCTACAAACTACTTTTGTTGTAGATGTTAATAAAAAACATTTTTCCTCCTATTATGGCACCCACTAGTTAGCCAGTGTGAATGGTCTCTAAAAAGCATTTCCTGCACAATACCTCCCTCCCTCCATCTCCCAACTGGCAACTTCACTACATTCACTGTCCTCTCCTTTAGTCCTGGCCAGCAAGCAGTCTCCCAAGCTCTACATGCACATAGGCCACACCGCTCATTTCTAACTTCGAGGACCACTCAGATCACTGCAGCTCACAACAACAGCATGTAGGTAGCTTGTGCACTGATGCACTGAGACACATGAAAGCATCGTCTGTGTCAGCTATTTTAAACAACCACTGATTATTCTAAATAAAACACTCAGACATCCAAAATATGAAAAAGTACTAAACAGAAAACCAGTCAAAAGCATTGGATAAATAGCATATGCCATACCCCATTTAGAGATATCTTATATTTCTCTTCAGGTAAGTTTGACCTTTGACATCTCTCAGGCCCGGCACTTGTGATGTCATGAGGTCAAACTTCATTTATTTATTTATTTCAAAAGTTTTACCTGGAAAATATACTGAGCTGGGCTAGCAGGTCATTTCCAGATGCATCCTGGGGGTAGGGGACAAGGGAGAAAGAAATGCAACAAATTACATAGATTAACATAGTAAACAGCAAGAGGTAAACTTACACACTTGTGAGAAATATCACAGATATTTTTGAATGGGGCATGGCATATCCTTATATGCACACACATATTTCTCAGTGTTTGTGTCAAAATGGAGTTTTGACTGCTTATATCTTGATAATCTTAGCCCCTAGGACTACGTAATTTAGTATGAAACATCACAGTCCTAGAGGCAAATTTTTGACAAGTTTGAAAAAATTGGTTGATGATTCAAAAGTTTTTATTACTGAAATTACATAAAACCCCAAATTAATACTTTTTATTTAGCAGATATATATATATATATAAGAAATATATATATATATATATATATAGAAAATATATATATAGAAAATACAAATACAAATACAAAGTTTTAAATTATTAAACTTACAGATTCATTAGATCATAGCCCAGAAAAAAGGCCTTTTTTGCTTTCAAACCAATTTTTTTTCTTTTTAAGTTATAAGTTTTAAAGGTTCAAATCTCTTGCATGAGTAAACCACTTGAAAAAACTTAAAAATGCAATGTTTTTATTCCAGTTAAAGCTGAACATGAACAAAAACTTTAAAAGCAGAAAACATAAAAACTACTTAACTCTAAAGATTGACAATTGCATGGTTTGTCAGGAAACAGCTTAACAATACATGTTAGCTGACATAAAACATGAATTATAGTTAGTATTTTAATTAGAATAAAACATTTGTGATTGTCACACAAAAAATATTGAGATAGACATTAACAAACACGGCATGCACATAACAGATAGTGCATGCTCTTGGTAAAAATAACACAAAAAACACGAATATAAAATAGTGAAGAATGTTACCAAGAAATGGAAAATACGTTTGTTTATTCTTTGGTGCATGAGTTACTTTGATAATTGTAAAGAAATGTGAAAATTAGTTGCATCCTACATGAACAAAATGTTGAAAGCTGTGAAAAATTAAAATCAATAGAGAACACCACTGAAAAAGTGTGTATTTAGTACTAAAATTAAAGTCATACATGAACAAAATAATAATAAAGGTTAGGACTCACATCCAGCATCACACAGGGTACAAAAGCCTTGCTTTAAGCAAGTTAGGACACCCTCCTGCTTCAAGAAGGGTCGTGAGGGCCTAAGATGGCTGCCCTCCCCAGGATCATAGTGAGGGCTTGCGAGGCCTCCTGTTGACCGCCTCCCCACTGGATCCACCACACAGGAGCACCCCTGAGTGAATCAAAGCTGAAGCAGGGTCGTGAGGGCCTGAGATGGCTGCCTCCCAGGATCATTGTGAGGTCATGTGGGCCTCCCTGTTGACTGCCCTCCCACTGGAACCACCACTCCCTGAGCAAATCAAAGCAGAGCGGGGTCATGAGGGCTTGAGATGGCTGCCTCCCTGGATCATCGTGAGGGCTCCTCCTGTTGACCGCCTCCCACCAGATCTACCACACAGGAGCACCCTCACGAGCCGTAATCAAAGGTGGGACGAGCTGGTACTCAGCTGCCACCATTTTGAAGAGTTGGCTAGTGATTTAAATTGGCCAAACAGAATATTCAAACTAACGAACTCAGACTAGCTGCCTTTAAATATCAATTGTTGTCGGCGTCCTCTACTGATTGTTTTCTGAGCATAGTTCCACGAGTCTCAGCATTAATATCTGCAATCTGTACCATGTACCTTAAGAAGTCGCTGCTTTAAAAGTAATTGATTTAGTCTCCTTCTCTCAGCCTGAGTCAGATAGCCCTATTGGTATTTAAGTTACTGTGCTCTAAAGTTAAATGTTAGTTCCACGAGTCACAGCATTATTATTTGCAGTCTGTACCATGTACCAGTGAAGCTGCTGCTTTAAAAGTAATTAATTTAGTCTCCTTCTCTCAGCCTGAGTCAGTTAGCCCTATTAGTAGAGTCTGTATAGCCCATTTAGCAAGAAATTTACTGTGCTCTAAAGTCAAAATGGGTAATTGTTAGGTAATTTTAGATTTAACAGAAGGTCCAAGTACAACGACCTACCTGAAAAGCAGCCCACCCTTCAGCAGCACATAACTTTAAATTCTCCTCTCACAGCAGAAGTGGGGTCGTGAGGGCCTGAGATGGTAGCCTCCCCAGGATCATCATGAGGGTCATGAGGGCTTCCTGTTGACTGCCCTCCCACTGGATCTACCACACAGGAGCACCCTCGCCCGAAGAATCAAAGGTACAGAGCGAGCGCGGCCTCAGTTGCCACCTATTTTGAAGAGTCGGCGTGTGAGCTTGTCCCGCCGGCACTGCTCCCCACTGCCCCCCACCACCACCCTTTGGTTGGCTGTCAGCTATATAGTGGTTGTCAGGTGACTCAATAAACCAATCAGCGACTTTCACATTTGCAGCTTATACAGATCCACCACTAGAGGTCACTAATCCCAGTTCCCAGCTTGTTGCTGCAATCATTTGGCACAATGCTCCTCTATCTGCTCTCGTTTTTCCCTGGTGTTTCCTCTAGCCTCTTTCCCCAGCAACCCAGCCCTGTGGAACCAAACCACCACTTATATTACACTCTGCTTTCTCCCCAGTCACCCTCATCTCCCACCACCCTGCACCAAATGCCTCATATGCCCCCTTACTTAGGTGCTCAGTGCCTCCATCCTACCGCCTTCATTCTTTCCAGGGCTATCTGTCCTACAAAATTTGGCTCTTCTGCCTCCCTCCCACCCCACAAGATACCACACCAGACAAAGTCCAGATCCATATGGATTATTTCATATACTACCTCACACTGCTACTCCTCTGGCAGGGATGTTGAAACAAACCTAGGTCCTCACCTCACACTCTCCCCCCCAACTCTCCCCAAGGGCCTCCATTACTGCATCTCAACATCTGCAGCATCATGAATAAAGTTCCTGAGCTACAACTCACTGCCCTAACCCTACACCCAGACATCTTCATTATAGCTGAGACATGGCTGAAACCACACTATGATGATGCAGCAGTAGCCATTCCTGGCTATTCACTCATTAGGCAGGACGTTTGGGTAAGAAGAAAGGAGGAGGCATTGCCATGTTCTTCTCCACCAAGTTCCAGTACACCCGGTCCAGGTCCCTGGTCCTGCACCACAAGTTGAATCCTTGATGGTTAAGCTAGCTCTCCCTCACTCCTCCCGGTGTCTGTGGGGAGACTTACTCTGCCCTACTTGCCAACATCTCAGACCACCTAGCTACACTAAAGTCTATTGCCACAGATGGCAAGCTCTACATCCTAGGTGACTTCAATTTCAACTGGCTAGCAAAGAACTGCTCAAAGCTACGGACCAAAGTAAACACCCTCAAACCTCTCCCAACTAATTGACCAACCCACCCGATTAAACCCTAAAATGCTAAACCACTCCTCTTGGACTGGGCCCCTACATCCCACCCCCACAGGATTATTAAAGCGGCCTCCTCCTGACTCCCTGAGCAATCACCACTTGGTATATATGGTCAGGAAGGTGCACAGACCGCAAACACCCCCAGGACAATCCTCACGGGTCCTATAAATCCTTTATGTCTACCTTCCCTCCTAAATGACCTTGCTCACATCGACTGGTCCTTCCTACAGAAGGCACCTACCATCAACTTCACTTTCAATATGTTCAGAAATAACTTTTAACTTGTATGGTACTACCACGCCTCTAAGAAGCACAAGAGTAAAGGGCTTCCATCTCCCCTGGGTCACCGCCGACATCGTTAGCAGATGCCGGTCCAGAGACCACACCTGGAAAAACATAGGCTATCCAGCACCCAAGTGCCTCTACAAAGATACTGTACCCTCTGCAGCTCCTGCACCAAATCTATACAGCAAGCTAAACAAAATTTCAAGTCGGCTCTTTCCTCCAACCTTAGCCACCCTTCAAACTTTTGAAAACCATCAAATCCCTACTCACTCCACCAGTCCAGCCACCAACCCCAACCCTATCCATCCATGGCAGCATCTCGGACCCTAGAGAGTTGCCACTGCCTTCAACACCTTCTCTACCAGTTGCCATGTCCCTCCTGCAAAACCACCAGCTCCCCCACCCACACCTAGCTCATCATTAACATTCCAGAACTCCCCTTGCCAATATTTTCTCCTTCCATCCAGTCACCCCTGCTGAAGTACTACAAGCACTACAGGCTCTCAACCCCAACAAAGAATGCCTTTTGGCCTGGATGCTAAACTACTCCACTTATCAGCACCCGCCATCGCCACCCCACTCGCCAACCTCCTGAACCTCTCATTCTCCCTGGCAAAATACCAGCCACTTGGAAGCAAGTGGTTATTATCCCTCCCTAAGGGTGGCGATCTCTCTGTGCCTGAAAATTACCACCCCACCTCCTTGCTCCCAATACTAGCCAAACTTCAGGAACATCTCGCTCTCACCCAGCTCACACAATACCTTGACTCTACCTCTTTCTTCACCCCTTATCAGTCAGGGTTCTGTAAGTCTCATTCCACTATCACCACCCTCCTAAGACTCACAAATTACATCTCCTCAGAAATGGACAAGGACACATCACCTCAGCTATTTTCATAGACCTGGCCAAGGCTTTCGATACTATCTCCTACCCCAAGCTACTAGCAAAACTAACTGATGCAGGCCTCCAGCCTTGTCACTAGCTGGTTTCAGGCCTACCTGACTGGCAGACTCAATCAGTAAAAATTGGCTCCCAAATATCTGCCCCTCCCAGTCACCCTGAGGGTCCCCAAGACTCAGTCCTGGGCCCGCTACTATATTCTATATTTTTAAATGACCTCCCACAGGCCTGCAAACTCAGCCATACAAATGTATACGGACGATACCATACTATACGCCTCTGGGCCCCTCCACTGATGTCGTGTCCACTGCTCTCCAACAGGACTTCAATACCATACAGCATTGGTTTAGGTCCAACCAATTAATCCTAAATGCTAGAAAACTGTCTCCCTAACCTTCAGCACGCACCTCGACTTTCACGCCTATCTGCTCCTCCCGCCTTCCATACCCTGGACGGGTCCCCTGGAATCTTGCACCTCTTTTAGATACCTGGGTGTATGGCTTGACCAACACCTAGATTTTCTTAGCCCACATCAAATCGCTACACAAAAAACTGCACCCCAAACTGGGTGCACTATATCGCAACAAAGGGTGCATGCCCCCATGGTCCAAAGGGAATTAGTGCTTAAAATGATTCTCCCAATACTCAATTATGGTGACATGGTCTGTGGCTGCACCCTCATCCAACCTGGCCAGCCTGGGCACCCTGTTTCACTCTTTCTGTCGCTTCATCTTGACTGCCCCCAATGGCCCATCACTGTGACCTATACAGCTTCCTAGCCCTACACTCACTTGTGCCCCAGAGACCGATCCTCAGCTCCAGAGCCATAGTGAAATTCTGGTCCGAATCCTCCCCTTACCTTAGCTCTGCTTTATCAGCCAACCGTCCTCGGCCTACTCCCTCAGAAGCTCCTATTCTAGGCTCCTCCAAGTTCCATTCATGCGACATCCAAGGGACAATCAGCCTTCAAATATCGCCTGCCCAAACTTTGGAATGATTTACCTGCAGACATTAGGCTCACCTCTAACCCAAGACTCCTAAACCCGCTTCTCTATGCACATTTGTCTGACACATGCAACTGTTACCAGCACTCACGAGCTATAGCCCCATGTGCCCCTGCTTTGTGATTGCTCCACTTATTTCTCACTTACTACAGCTTAGGGCCTGAATGTTCAAGTATTATTGTATTGTTTTGATACCATGGCCAGATTTTTTTCACACTGCCTGTGTACATATGTCTCTGCCTTGCATATACTCTGTGCCTAGATTAAATATTCTGAATACCTGTGTACCTAAATGCTTATGTTAAAACTTTGTAAATACATGTCCTGTGTACCCCTTTGTAACTGTCCCCAGGTCACATCTGAAACAAGTGGTCCCCGCTCAGTATGCCTGCCTGGTAAATCGTGTAAATAAAGAAATAAATAACTAAATAAATAAATAAAGAAGGACCCAAAGGGCAAGCATGTCCTGCTTTGTGAAGGCCTGAAGGCTTTTCACAAAGCAAGTTTGACTCTTCTCCTGCTTTATAGAGGGCCAAAGAGCTCAGCATAAAACTAGTTACAACTCACCTTCTACTTCACGAGGGCACAAGGGCCATGTGCAAAGCAAGTTACATCTCTACATTCACAAAAAGTAAGAAAATGAATTGTAAAGTCTACTGTACATTAATGTAATGGTTACAAAGACACACAAGGAGAGAAATGTGGTGTTAGGGTTTTCAACCCCACAAGCTACTCCCACCCCAGCGTCTACCCTTGTGATGCAAGACCAAACTACTGCTTCAGAGCCATGACCCATGGGTCTGCTGCTTCAAGCTACAGGTCTGGGGACCTTTGCAAAGAAAGTTATGACTCATCTCTTATTTTGAGCAGGACCTGTTACAAAGAATGTTCTCCTTTGGGGTTGTCAACCCTAACACTCACCCCATTCCATGAGTAAATAAGCTGAGATGGGTACAGCATATGAGACTGGATGATCCTTAGGGTTTACAACCCCAAGGCACAACCCACATCTGTTGCTGCCTGCAGGTGGTGGGTGTTAGGTTGGAAACCCCAACATGACATTTCCCTACTTTTGATGCTAGAGCCCTACCTAATGCATTAACTAATTTTTGCAAAGAATTTCCTTACTTTTTGAGATATAATCATATTCTTATTTGCCTATGGGAGCACAGTGCCCTCTGGGGCTCTAGTCCATGCATCATTTTGAGATATTGGAATTGTGTCCTTATTTCCTGTGGGAGCACAGGGCCTTCTGGGCCCTGCACTCACATCAGTCCATAGCGTTATGTGTGAATTGCTTGTACAATATACTACGATGTACTGTAGCTCCCTTTACCTGCTCCCCAGGCCATACCGGAGACAAGCAACTTGTTATTCAGTGTACCTTACCTGGTGAAACTTTTCAATAAATAAATGGTATCGGTATCTTAGTGTATGAATGCAGTGCCCTCTGGGCCCTGTGCTGGTATCCATCCATAATTTTGAGATATTGTAATCATATCCTTATTTTCATGTAGGAGCCTATTCCACAATAGTATCCATATTTAGATGTGGGAGTGCATGGCCCTTGGCCTGCACTCCCATCTATCCATAATTTTAAAGATACTGTAGTCATCTCCCAACCCATGCTGCACAGCACCAAAGAAAGACCTCTCATTGCAATGTTATCCTATGGGAATCACAGGAAAATTTGAAACCTGCATAACTCCACAACAGATGAATATCTTTTCACCAAACCAGCAAAAGGCACATCTGTAGGGCAAGCCCTTTGTACCATGAAAATGTCATACAAAAATTGGAAACCATATCTTCACAGCAGAGTGACAAAGAAATGACTGCATCACACCTCACACTACAATGTTATCCAACTCACAGTTTGAGTTCTTACCACTCTCCCAGCTCTGTGTCTCACTCACAGCACCCAAGCACTGCTACTTTCCAGACCAAGCCAAATACTATTCAAATGTTTTTAAGTGTTTTTAAGGATATTCTTGGCTCTGTCTCCTAGCTATTGTCCTCTCCTTCTAGTTCACACAGTCCAAACAGAAATGAAGACTGCACCACACCATAACTTCACAAAGTGGGGAAAAATAAAGCACCTGCTCTAAATTGCTGAGCAGCTCTAGACCACCACAGGCTGCTAAATTTAAAAAAGACTTCACCCAGAGCTTTACATTCCTTTCTAAGTGGCACCCACCATCTTGAACAGAATTTTTTGTCTTTGCCTACATGGGCCAATCAACTGAGATGTCATGAGTGTCAGCATCAACACCCTGATGGGGCATCCATGACAAAACCCATAGCAACAGCACATTGTTTGTTCTGCAAAATGGCCTACACATAGCCCATAGCTTAAAAGGGTGCAGTTGTTAAAACCATAGGTCCTAAGATGATTAAGTTATAAGCTGTCAAAAATAGCAGTTTTACACAAAACTGACTCATCCCTAACATACTAGCACTACTGTGGTGTAATATATATATATATATATATATATATATATATATATATATATATATATATATATGTATGCAATGGGTGGGCTCAAAACTCATTGAATAAATCCATTTATCTTCACAGCTGTTGAATAAAATAAAATTTATCCATATAGTAGCAATGTCACAGTCACTCTGGAACTCATTTAGAATGTTCAGGATCAGTAGCAGTACTACCCATATTCAAATGTGAATAACTTTAAAATGAAAAAGAATGCATGGTACTGTGAGCATGAAAGTTGTTCACAAAAGTATCTACAAAATGAGTAGTGTTTCATTATAGATACCTTATAGATTTTATAATTAGCAAAAAGAGCAGACAATGCAATTTTTGTCACTTTTTGACAATCATATGCAAAAAAGATAAGCAATCAAAACAAATGTCCCTGCACTGACAGAAGGCATCGCTGTTGCATAAATGAAATATACAATGGTGAGTTGTCGATAAATGATGTATTACATTTGTGTTGCTTGACCTGGACACCCCACTCATTGCATATGCCACTCATGAGGTTACCCAAGGTCAAACAGCACTTGTGTAGATAAATCATTTATCTAACAGCTTCCATTATATATGCCATATATGTGTGTGTGTGTGTGTGTGTGTGTGTGTGTGTGTGTGTGTGTGTATATGCATATATATATATATATATATATGTATACCTCTTCCCATTGAGAAAACCATTCTATATTTCCTACAGTAAATATGATGGTACTTCAGTGCCATATGCCCTATCAATTGGCCACCACCACCTTATTAACACTCTACAAATACCTTAATAACACATTGATGCCTGATGAACAAACTATAAAGCATTATAGTACAACATTAATAACATATGTAAGACAACCTCATTAACACATCAATAATGCATGAAACAAAATCATTATCACAAGAAAAACATGCCTGATTCACATATTTAAAACAAAGCATTAATCAATTAAGCCTCTTATAAAGTAAAACCTACCAAATAAACACCACCAAACAATCTAAAATCAACCATTTAAACTTCTGCACAGCTCCAGGGTAAAAATACACACTCCCATTGGTCTCAAACACACAACACCACAAACAAACATTGACTAAACAGAACTGACACACCTAAAACACCAAAAGAACAAACTCTGCACATCCTGTACACAAAAGAAACATGAAACCTCAGCACCTAACAAAATAAAATGCTAAAACCCTGCAAAACAATGTACAGTAAGTAAACATATTTACCACAAGCTCACATGCCAACCTTAGCCTCAACTGAAATAGCTGATCTAAAAGGCTGTGCACAACTCCTCTTGCTCCTTTTATGGAGAAACCCTAATATCCTAAACATCATCATGTGCATAGCAGTGCACATGAACTGTAAATGCACTCACATACATGCACACACATACATTTGCAAACTAATATATTATGGGGCTCTGTCATGCCCCTACAGTTAGGGTTGAGTAGGCACTTCAATGCTAAATTCCAAATTTTGTGCTTTAATAACTTTACAACCATTCAATGGATTTACATGAAAATGTGCATGATTGTCACCTGGTACAGTAGCAGCTACAGACACTGCCAGCTATTTTCTGAGATTTCTGTGATATTTCCAGAGAAATCTCCTGCTTCTGCATTTCCTCAGTAGGGCAACAGAGAGAAACTCTTTAGAAATTTCACAAAATATCTGAAATAGCTGGCAATGTCTGTGGCTACTACTGTAGATCAGTGGATGTGCCAAGTTACATTCCAGTCAGAGGTGCGGTTTCCAAGTTCTGGAGGGTGAAAAGTTATTTTTGTTCATTGACTTGGCTGTTTTTTTCTTTGAACTTGTCTACAGCCAGATGGTTTGGAACTGTGCTCGAAATTTCCAGGGCACAGAGGGACTAGCCCAGATGTGCCTTTGCTAGTTTTGTGAAAAAATAATAACCCATTCCAAAGTTATTTCAATTTCAAATTTTAATAAATTGGCTATTGAGCATGCTCAGTAAGGACTTCAGGATAGCTGAATGAAACAAAAAATTACTCTTTGTTCATATGGAAATAATCCTTTCCATTTATAGCCATCTTGTTAAATTTTCCAGCAAAAAAATGAAAGCCACTACAGTGACACTCTGGGGAACAACCACACATGGAGATGGCTTACCGACTCTTTAGCTGGATTCTGCACTTACATGTGTGAAAAATGCACTTAAAATTTATTTTTTAAAGATTAGAATTATTTTCCAGATCGCGATATAAAAAGATTCTTTTTTCATAAAACGAGTAATGAAAAAATCCTTTTCTGACAGAAAACCCTGCAGTTCAATGTGTTTAAATGGGGTTTTCAACTTTGGAGCATAACTTGGCCATTTTTTCATATTTTACACCAACTTTTCAATATGGCCTTTTGTACCCCACCTCCTGAACAATGTTGGTGGAATTACTGAAATCTGGCCTGAATGCCAATTTCATGGTCAGTTGGGAAATCACCTTCTGGTGGGATTTTACAATTTCATCACCATTGTTCATGAGGTGGGGCCATTCAAGACTATGTTGCAAATTTGGAGAAATAATATGTAAACATGGCAAACTTATTATACTATCTCAAAAGTAAGTAAATTAGTTGCAAAACTTTGTTAATGCAGGAGTTAGGGTAAAGCCACGTGTTAGGAATGTGGCATTAGGTTTGAAACCCCAACACCTTACCTCCACCCTGCAGGCAGCTTGAGAACCCCAATGCCCACCCCCACCTGATTTGGTGTCTGCAGGGTGGTGCTGGGGTGTTACTGTTTGAACCCTAATGCCACATTTTAGTACTTCTGTGGCTTTACCCTAACTCCTGCATCAATGAAGATTTTTGACTAATATTTTATAGGGGAGTGGTCGCACCTCTACTTAGGGTTCATCACTTCTATGTTAAACTCAAACTTTTGCACTTTAATAACTTCACAACCATTCAACTGATTCACATGAAATTGTGCACGTACCATCAGGGACAAAAGATATTTTGATATAGCAAGTTTCATTCTGGTTGATGTGGGTGTGAGATACAGAGTATCAACAAATGTGAAAAATTACCATGTTTTGTGAAATTCTTTGTCACACTCGCTGCACAGAAAAGGTGTGGAATTGTGGTCTGAAATGTTCAGATAAACAGGTCTTGGGTCACAGATGTGCCTTCAAAAATTTGGTGAAAAATAATAATGTATTCAAAAGTTATTAAATTTTGAAGTTGCCCATTATTTCCTATGGGAGCAGTTAGATGTCCTGTGCAAAAATGATCCTTTGTCACAGATTGGTAAACCTTTCCACAAATGGGTAATTCTTTGTCACAAATGGAAATCCTTTTTTAGCGATTACCATTTTGTCTTACAGTTAGCAAGGAAACAAAATGAAATAGCTAAAGAAAATTATCTGTTTATTTGATACCGACATGTAATTTGCTTATCGGGACCCCTCAGCTGGATTCTGCAGTTAACTGTTGTAAAACACCTTTCAGTGTTTTTTTTACATAATAAATCTTTTTCGTCAGTCATAATACTAAAAAGATTCTTTTCATACCACGAGTAATGAAAAGGATCCCTTTCATGCTCGAAAAATCCTTTCCTGGTGTCTAGTGGCACACCCCACCTTCTGATTGCCATGCCATTTGTTATTTCTATTTTCTCTGTTGTCTAGTGGCACCCCACCCTCTGATCCCTATTCCCTTTCAATGTATTGTTTCCCTGGTGTCTAGTGGCCCCCACCGTGATTACTTTGCCCTTTTGATTATACTATTTTCTTGGTGTCTAGTGGTACCTCTCATCCTCTGATTTATGCTCCGCCTTTAATTTTTCCCTGGTGTCTAGTGGAACCCTCAACCTCTGATTTAGTCCTCTTTATTTTTTTCCCTGGTGTCTAGTGGTTACCTCCACCACCTCAATTTATGCCCTACCCTTTTTTTCTGGGTGCACCTACCTGCCAATGTATGCCCCACCTTTATTGTTTCTGTGGCTTCTAGTGGCACCCCTACTTGCCAATGACTTTCCCACCTATAAAAAAGAAAAAGGTCCTCATTGTTTGTTTTTCTAAAATAAGAAAATGGACCCTCACCAATAAGACACCCCCACCCCCACCTCGCCTCAGCACTCACCACCCCACACCCTATATACACCCCCACACCCTCACCCACCTGAACAGGTCCCAGGTTCAAGATCTACTCTACAGATTGAAGACATGTCTTCCTACTGGAACCGTGACTGTAATATGAGAAACTAAGGTAAATGTGGTTCAATATATTTCAATGGTAGGTTTCACTTTTATGCATAACTCAGCCATTATTTTCAAATTTTTACACCAAATTTTCAACATAACTTTTGGTGGCCCCACCTCATGAACAATATGACTGCCAATACCCACCTCCTGCCTGAAAGTTGATTTTATGTCGGTTAGTGAATTCACCTTTCAGTGGATTTGACACATTTTTCTGACCTTGGTCATGAGGTGGGTCATAAGAAGGCTATTTTGAAAATTTGTGGTCAAAATTATTAAAATGGCAAAGTTATGCCCATTTGTTATGTTTGCTTGTGCGCATGTGCAAGAAACATTATGCGCGGCAGCTTAGGTGAGAAGCAGGATGTGGAGGTGTGGCAGTGTGGCAGCCAATGGTGGTACTGCATTTGGGGCTTGGCACTGTGGACCAATGCAGCACACTGTGCTAATGGCACTGGTTTCCAAAAGTGCCACCAAGCTGAAACATTTCACTGCTGCAATCAGGGCTGCTTCATCATTGCAGCATCAGCCATGATGCTACAATGAGGAGTATCCCATCATTGCAGGGTGGTACCTTTCCTGGTGTAACATTCCCTAAACATGGCAGCGGCTTATGCTACCACTCACAGCCCCATGAAAGCCGACTGACTGGGGTGCCCAATCCCCTGCCAGCATGCCCCCGACCCAGTTAATTTGCTGATGGGGGCCCACCCCATCGGCATAATGTAACCCCTCCCCCATTTGTTGTGTGCCAAGGGGTGCCTAATCCCCTCGGCATCATGCCCCCTGAACAGTAATTCTTGCTGACAGGGGCCCAATCCCATCAGCTTAAGTCCCCCACCCAAAAGGCAGGTGGCACACTGGGAGCCCACCCCAGTATGCTGAAGCAAGCGTCTGAAAAAACCTTCCTGTAACATCTTTTTTTTTTTTCTCCCTGAAAGAAAGAAAATGGTCCCACCCCAGTTGGGTCCCCTCCCCTAACCTGACCCACCCACTGCACACCCTACCTCCCCACACACACCCTCACCCCATACTTACTTCTGGAGCCTGCACGACGATCTTCGTGGACCGGAACATGTCTGCACTCTTCAAAGCTGACCACTAACTGAAGAATTGCCGGTAAGCTGTATAATGGCATAAATATTTTTTCAACTTTGGTGCATATCTCAGGAATTTTGGGAATTTTGGCACCAAATTTTCAACATGGGGTTATTGGACACTTCCTCATGAATTCAGCCACTGTCATGGTATTATAGTTAGTGCCGAAGGTGATTTCACGGTCACTGCGTGGAATCACCTTTTGGGACTGATTAACAAAATGACAGTGTCAGTGTTCATGAGGTGGGCTCAAAAGCCTGTGTTGCAAATTTGGTGGAAAAATCAAAAATGACTGTTTTATGAGCATGTGTTGCTCAGTTTCCACGCATGCTCATAACTTCGTGAATTTGTAATATTTTCACTCCAGATTTTCAGCATTGGCATTTTTTCACACCTCCTTATGAACAGTACAGCTATCATTTTTCACATCATGACCAAAATGGGTTTTCGTGACTCATGGCGCAGAATAGCACAGTTGCTGTGGGAAATAAGTGTTTGGGACACATTAAGAAAATCACAGTGACACTGTTCATGACCAGAAGTCCTAAAATGCCTATGTTGAAAATTTGGTGATGAAAGTCCATAAAATGACTGTGTTATGCACATGCGTTGTGCAGTTTCCACATATGCTTGGAAGTGGAAGCATTTTAATATGCCCACTACAGATTTTCAACATTGCCATCTCTTCACACCTCCCTATGGATGGTACAACTGTCATTCTTCACATCCTGCCCAATCTGTGTTTTCATGCATCTGGCACAGAATGGCACGGTTGCTGTTGGAACTTAAAGTTTGGGACATACGTAACAAAATCACACTGCCACTCTTCATGAGAAGAGGTCCCAAATGCTTCCATGAGGTATGGTCACAAAAAGGCCATGTTGAATATTTGTAGTGCAATACCAACAAATGCCCAGGGCATTAGGGTTTCTAACGTAATATCTCACTCTGTACAGACTGACAGGCATCGGGTGTGCCTTTGGATTGCCAACTGTAATGCCTCATGCCTTCCCATCCCCACTCCCAGCCAGTGACAGGCAATGATGGTGTACCTTGGACTCTTCAGCCCCTGAGTTCATCCCATTCCCCTATACTGCATCCCATTTCAGTGTATGTCCTTATGGAATGGGGTGATCGAAAGCGAACACCCCAAGGCACACCTCAACATGTGTCAGTTTCTGCAGGATAGGGTGAGGTGACATGGCATGAATGTCATGGGCGATGACCCAAACACATACCCCAATGCCTGTCCGCCTCTGCATGATGGAGGTGAGGTTGGCGTGAAGTTCAGTACTTCACTGTCATTCCTATTCTGCATCTGTCTAACTCCTGCATTTCCAATGCTAATACCAGCAAGCAAACATTCGGCATTGACAAATGCTTGTTGCAGTTTTGCTATGCAAACTTGTAACATTGGAAATTTTAAATGTTTTGACCTCAATTTTCAACATAGCCTTCTTTGTTACCCCACCCTCATGTATGTCACAGCTGTCATTTTTAAATCCTGGCCAAAATGTGTTTTTGTACCTGTGATGTGGTATGGCATTGAAGTTGCAGGAATTATGTTTTGTAGAGATTCGAAAATATTCTGCACCGGTACATGAGGTGGGGTAGTAAGATGGCTATGCTGATAATTTGGTCACTGTTGCCCTATAAATGGAAGTGCAGGACCTTCTCCCACACGGAATTAAAGATACAACTACTGGAATTGGAAAATTTTACTAAGTATATCCTTTGATAAAGGCATTTCCAAATGCATCAGGACATGTGTCACTGAACATTTTAATAAAGGATTTGAATGCCTATTCTATGCAAGGACAGCTTTTTGTGGCAGTGAGTGCTGGACTGCCTTTGAAATATTTGTACTTTGTTTTCCTTAACACCACCAGCCCTGTGCATTCTCTGCCTGAATGTACTTCCTGGCTTTTGACTGGCTATGAAGCACATTTTAATGTGTCCTTATGAGTACATAATGTAACAACCAGCACTTTGTATGTCCATGAGGATGCAGCACAGTCAGATACCCATACCTCCCAGTTTTGGAAAAGAAAATGTTTGACCTCCGGATTAGTAAAGACAAAATACCTAATGTCCACTACTTGCCCTAACCATTAAAAACATTTACAGCGATCTTAATAAATATCCAGCAGACCCTACAAGTCGTGCACACGTGATACATTTACAAAAATAGTTTTCAACATTAACTAACCTCCTTTTAAATGTTCTGGATGGCTTTTTGTTTGAAGATCTCTAATCCACAGCTGCCAGTTTTGTGAACCACTGCTTAATCGTCCATTACCCACCCTAATGCATATACAGCTCACGCCCTTTTCCTCAGAAGTTCCAAAACTGCACACCTGCATGTTAGGAAACCTCTTTGTAACAGAATAAAGCCATTTTATTATTTCTAAAAGAAACCCTGCCTCAGTGCAAACCCAACAGTTGCAATCCAGCTGCAAACATAAAATCAATGGCAAAACTAGACATTGCTTGTTCAGTGGTCAGCTCACTCACCTGTTGGGCTGGCTCTTGATCAGCATTTCTTCCATCCCTTGAACATACCTTTGACCAATATACTACCAGGAAACAAATTTAAAATGACAAAATAGGAAGAAAACTAAATAAAATCTTGAGGGGCTGCTGCAGCACTGTAGCAACACAGCAACAGTGACATCACTGACATGTAGTAGCCTTTAAGATCATCTCCATTAGAAAGCACTGTACTAGCAATATTTGATAGCTTATTCAATTTTCGATTTTCTTTTATGAAGAAAACTTTGTTAAGTAAAATGTGTCCAGAATATCTTTGGAAAATCTTCTACCCATTTTATAAGTAGAATAAAACACTCCAGTGTGTGGCTTATGGCTGATAAGAGCATTTCCAGGTGCCAAAGGCATTCAGCAATAAGCACCGAGGCTCACATTGCACACCTAGGGTGTGCTCTTATCAGCCCATAACAACACCCTTGTTGTGTCATATTCCTTACTTACACCACAGTTACTATCATTTGTTTTAAATATAAACTTCAAAAATACTACATTAACACATATGTTAAGGTTGAAGCACAAAACAAAAAGTAGGAAATACAAATTTTTTGGAAAAAGTCTCTGGAACCTTGTTGAGTCAATGATGTGCAGTTCCTCAATGTTTGAATGATCACACAATGCAGAATTTATAGAAACACAGAAATATAGAAACTGTCAACAGAATAGGACCTCCTGGCCCACCTAGTCTGCCCTAAGGTTCCTTATTTACTGTGCTACCATAGACCCAATTGGTCTTCGGCCTCACACACACACACACACACATACACACACACACACTCTCCAGCCCTGTTACCTGTTATGTTACCCTAACTTTAGCATTCCTGTCTTAGTATTTTACTGTGTGTGAAAAGATAGTGTCAAAGTTAGAGTAATGTCAGTACTGATTGTGTGATCTTTCAAACCTCAAGAACAGCACACCACAGATTCAGCAAGGCTCCAGGGACTTTTTCCCTAACTTGTATTGAACTACTTTATATGTTTGGTGCTTTAACCCCAACACATGCATGAAAGTACTTATTTATAATTTGTTTCCTTACTTTTGGAAAAGAAACATAACAACTGCTACTTTAGCTTTTTTGCACAGCACCCTGTGGACCCATCAGATGGTACTTGACCTTGTTTCATGCAGGGCCTAAAACAACGTACAGTGCCACCTGACTGTTTTAATGCTCATAAAGGAATTCACCATTTTTAAGATAATTAAAATATAAACCGTAATTATAAGTTTTAGAAAAAATCTGAGGTATGGTTAAACCCTGTTTCTGATGACTACATAACAACAGTTACTGTAAAACAATTATCATGTTTAAGTACTTTTACTTTTTCTTCATGTATAATTTTAACTTGATAATGAATCAATGCATTGTTTTTCCCCTGTGTGCTCAACAGCTTTTAGTATATGAGACAGAATTCATGAAGGTTAAAATTTGTTTTATTTTATGTTGTGTGGTCACTGGTTCTTAATACTCAAAAAATTAGTCTGAAAGGTAAATTAATCTATGTGTTTTATTATTTTGTGTGCTCCACAGTTTTAGTACCCAAGAAGGAATGAGGGCCACCTGATGGCCCAACAAGTAGTGCCTCATGCTCCAGTGCTGGTGGCCCAAATTTGGGAGCAAGTTGGGTACCTGGTTGAGTGGCCCATGGCTGCATTAGACACTGCCATGAGGAACATTCCCAGCCTGGGAGGAATGGCGTTGGAGTTCTGCCACTCTGACAACCCCTGTGATGTGCCAGTGAGCTTGTTCCTCCACAGAAAGGAATGTCAGATGCATACAATGCCTGACAGGTCTCTCGCCTGATGTCAGAAGAGATGGCAGAGGGAGAAAAACAGGAAGATGGAGGGTGGCAATAGGATGCCAGGTCTCTGCAGGCCCTCTGCTACTGACAAGGCACTGTACTCTTGAGAACTGTGCTCCAAGGGAAGGATGGCCATCCCCTTGGCTCTGTAATGGGGAAATCCTGTGGGGATTTCAAGGTCAAGTGTAAGTCCTTGGGAAGGTAGGTGATGGGGCTGGGAGACCAGGGTGGAAGAGGGCCAGATCTATAGAAACATAGAAACTGGCAGGCCCATTGGCGCAGAGGTGGGATTTCGCTTATGCGCCGGGTGACCCGGTTCGGAACGGATCTGGGTCGTCGGAGGGCCGGCCGGGGAGTAGGATCGAGCGCCCAACGACAGCTTTCCTACTCCGGGAGGGCGCGGCAGCACCGTGCACTGGGACCCCTGGGAGACCGGAGTTCCACGCATCCGACGCCGACGGGGGGAGGAGGCTGGGCGGACACTGGCATCATTGCACGCCCCCACCTCCTCCCGGGAGAAAATGCAGATGGAAAAGATGGCGGGCAGGACCACGGATTAATGAAGCCCTCCTGGAGAGCCTCACATTGCCACCGGCGCTGCGGACCCCGACCAGTCACAGTTCCAGGGTCACGAAGGTGGCCCACGCCCCACCTCCAGGGGCAAGCCGGGGTGACCGAGGGTCCTCAGCAGCAATTGACGGTGGTAGAGGTCTCTGGGGCCGTGACTAGGCGGATGGCTGCCGGTGGTCCTGCCAGAAAAAAGGGGAAATTAAAAAAAAAAGAAAGAAAACATAGAAACTGATGGCGATAAGGACTGCTTGGCTCACCTAGTCTGCCCATTTTCTCTACCTGCTGCAGAAGCCACAGACCCTACTTGGTTCACGGTTTTGTTTTCTTACCTATCCCCAGGGTTCCCCTATGTGTATCCCATGCATTTTTGGATTCCACTAATCCACTACTGAATTTTCCTCACCACCTCTGCAGGAGGCCACTTTGCCTTCACCACCCTTTCTGTGAAGAAATACTTCCACATGTTACCCCTAGTCTACCCCTTCCAGCCTCATGTCATGACATCTTGTTCTAGAATGTCTCTGTTTCTGAAGATGCCACCCTCCTGTACCTTATTTATGCCCTTGAGATATTGGAAGGTCTGTCATATCCCCCTCTTTCTCCTCTCCTCCAGGATATACATATTGAGGTCCCCAGTCTCTCCTCATACAAGTTTTGGTGCAGGCCCTGCACCTCTTTTGTTGCCCTTCTCTGAACTGCCTCTATCCTATCTATGTTCTTACGGAGATACGGCCTCCAGAACTGGACACAATACTTCAGATAAGGTCTCACTAATGATCGTACAGAGGCATCACCACCTTCTACTTCTGCTTGTGATCCTCTCCCTATGCACCCTAGTACCCCACTGGCTCTTCCCACAGTTTTGACACACTGTTTGGCCACTTTAGGTAATCTGATATGATTACCCCAGATCCTTTCCTGTTTCTGGGGCCATCAATATCTCTCCCCAACATGCAAGCCTCCTGGGTTCCTGGCCCCAATGCATGAATTTGCACTGTTTTGCATTGTGTCTTAGCTGCCACACTCTTGACCATTCCTCTAGTTTACTTAGGTCCCTCCTCATCTTCTCCAACCTCCCGAGTGTCTACCCTGTTGCAGATCTTAGTGTCATCTGCAAAGAGGCATACCTTTCCTTCCAACCTCTCTGCAATGCTGCTTATGCAGACATTAAATAGGACTGGCTCCCAGAATCGATCATCACTGTGGCACCCCACTGATCACCCTCCTTTCTTTGGATTGAGCTCCATTTACCACCACCTCTGTGTTCTGTTGCTCAACCAGTTTCTAACCCAGTTTACCACCTGGGACCCATTCCCTGGCTGCCTAGCTTGTTTACAAACCTCTTATGTGGAATGGTGTCAAAGGCCTTACTGAAATACAGGTAGGCCACATCCACTGCTCCCCTATGATCCACTTCTCTGATTACCCAGTCAAATAAATCTACTGGATTTGTTTGACATGAGCTTCCTGCTGTGAATACATGCTGCCTCAGACCCTGTGCTCAGCTGAATTCAAGATGTTCCACAACTTTTTTAGCAGCAATTCCATTATTTTCCCACCACTGAGGTCAGGCTGACTGGCCTATAGTTTCCAACCTCCTCCTGCTCCCACTTTTGTGTAGAGGGACTACATCTGCTCTCCTTCAGTCCTCTGGAACCACTCCTGTTTCCAGCAATTTATTGAATAGGTTACCAGTGGTGCCTCCAGCACCTTCCTAAACTCCTTTAATATTCTAGGATGTATCCAGTCTGGTTCCACTGCCTTGTCCACCATCAGTTTTGCAATTTTCTTTAGAACTCTTTCCTCCGTAAATGGACTGATGTCCACCTCCTTTCCTTATTGTGCCTGCCACTTGTCCCTCACTTCCCTCTTCTGTGAGTACTGAACAAAAATATATGTTCAGGATTGTTGCTTTTCCAAGTCTCCTGCCACACACTCCCTTCTTCCCCTAAACCTCACAATCCCACCCTTTGTCTTTCTCCATTCACTTACGTACTCTATAAAACATCTTGTCCCCTTTTCATTCCCCTGGGCTATTTTTTCCTCTGTTTGCACTTTGCACCCAGCCTCCTTCCTGCCTCTCTCTGCTTATCCAGATATACTACCATGTCCTCCTCTTTCTTTGTTTCTTTGTACTTTCTAAAAGCCAACTTTTTCTCTCTTACCTTCCGACCACTTCCTTTGAGAACCGTAGAGGCTTTCTTTTCTCTTGCCTTTGTTTATTTGCCTAACACAAAGGTTTGTTGCCTCCAATATGGCTCCTTTTAGATGGGCCCACTGTTCCTCAACTCTCCCCAGTCCTTCCACCCTGCAAGGCCTTTCCTTAGACATACCCCCAACTTTATGAATCTGCCCTCCTGAAGTCCAGGGCCTTTGTTTTCATGTGGCTTGACTCTGCCCCTGTACTCATGTTGAACCACACCATGTGATGATCACTAGACCCCAGGTGTCCACCCACCATGACATCTGCAATTCTGTCCCCATTTGTGAGTACCAGGTCCAAAATTGCACCCTCATGGGAGGGCTCTAGAACTAGCTGCCTGAGGCATGCCCCTTGCAGGAGTCCAATATGTTCCTGTCCCTAGTTGAGGCTGCAGCTGGAATACTCCAATCAGCATGTGGCAGACTGAAGTCACCCACCTGCAGCACTACCCCTTTAGTCACCATTTTATGGATCGCTTCCACTAGAGCCTTATCCAACTCTTCCCTTGTGCTGGAGGTCTGTAGATCACATCTATGTGAATAGCGGTGCAATTGCCCATCTCTAGGGTGACCCTCAGGGCCTCCATCCCCCTACAATCCCTAATCTCAGTTGCTTTTATACCCTCCCTGATGTAAACAGCTACCCCACCTCCTTTGCCCTCCCTGTCTAGCTTAAATAGAGTATAACCTGGTATAACTTCATCCCAGTTATTTGTTCCCATTATAATATGCCTCAGTAATGGTGACAATGTCCAGGTCAGCCTCTGCCATCAACGCCACCAGGTCCAGGATTTTATTTCCAGGCTGCAATCATTCACACACATGGACTTCCATACTTTCTTACTACCCCTCCTGTCATCCCCATTTACTTCATGCCTTCCCTCATTGCCCTCCCTCCCACCTTTATTCCCTTTTCCTTTTCTCCAACATTCTACCTATTCCTAGTTTATTTACTATTGGTGATTTCCCAACCTTACGGTCCTCCCGCTGACTTCATTAACCTGTGGGGTGAGCAGTTTGATACTCCATGTTTCCTACCGCCACCCCACCCTCTTGGCTAGTTTAAATGTTTGCCAAGGAAACATTTAAACTGCTCACTAAGGACAAGGACCTGCCCTGGAACAAACTTCCACTTAATGTCATTATTAGCAAAAATAAAACAGAATTTAAGGCAAGGCTGGATGTCTACTTATTATCAGATACACTATCATATTATGACTGATTAGTATGGGAGTTCTATGGGCCTCTAGCTCTCTTGCTCTCTTAATACCTTAGTATGAACCTTAGTATGAATACTGTATTGCAAGCAATAAACACAATGAGTGTGGATTACGTGCTGATAAGAGCACGCCCAGGGTGTACTAAGGCACAGGCACTGCCGCCAAGTGCCTTATGCCCCTGGGCGCATTTCACGCGCATCGCAACCCACACTCTGGAGTGTGTTATCACAATATAAAATGGGGTCTTAAGTAAGTAGTTTATAACAAAAAGAACAAAAAAATAGGAAAAACATGTAAGCTGAGGTTTAAGACCAAAGTAGTAAAAAATAGTCCCCATTGCTAATTCCTGATGGGTAGTACATGTTGAAGAGTGACTTCAACTCTGTCCTAACCCCCGCCCGCCATGGTCAAGATTTTATTTAGCTTATTCAGTTATAGTTTCATGTTTTATTCTCTGCTGCCTGCTTGCTTGAAGGGCTGATACTTCAGTTTGGCTCCAACCATTTAGAAAGCGATGACTGAGCCGACCGGTGAAGGATGACTTCGGTTTTCCAGTGAGGGGCTGGAGATCATGGTCGGCAGTCTTATTTTTTTATTGTGTCTGGTATGCTGTCTTTTCCATTGAGGAAAAATTGATCGATGACAGCTTTTTATATTTATCGTCGCTGACCACCAAAAACTGACTTCCGGTTTTGATGTCGGTGGATTTTGAAAGCCATGAGTAAAGGTTTAAATTGGTTGGGGTTGGGTGAGTAGCAGTACAGGTTAGATGGATTCACTTTAAAAAGAAACAATCGCCTTCATGATTTACAGAAACGGACTGCCTGTAGATTGACTTCGGTTTTGCTGTCGGTGGGATTTTAGAGCCGCGAGTAGCAGTTAGAATTGGTTGCAGTGAGCTGGGTAACAACACAGGTCAGATTCATTTACTTTAAAAGTAAAATTTGATGTTACAAATTACAGCAATGGACTGTGTGTGTGTTTGGGCGGGCGTGCTGCCACTGCCTTCACAGAAATTAGTCGGATTGCAGAGGTGGGCTGCAGGACGTGGTGTTAGTTTGGCACGGAGCTGTAGGTTGCTGTTTAGAGAGGAGGACATTGGGCACACTAATACTTTACTGTGATGTGGCTCAGGTTGGCACAATTAGTGCAGGTTAGCAGGATACATTCTGATAAGGACACGGGTGAAACCTGCTTTCAGCCAATCAGAATTTTGGTTCTTTTAGCCCATTTTATAAACCATGATAAAAAAGAAGGAGCTTGTGAAGGTAAAGAACATCCACAAATTGTTTTATTTTTCACCATGTGCTTCACATTTTTAGATCTCCCAAAAGATTTGCAAATCTTTTCTACTGCTTAAAATGCTAACATTTTTACACATGTTGTAATATAAACAAATCAGAAGTGTAATTAGTCCCTTTGTCATGGCTATGTAAGTTTTAACATGTCTTGTTAATTACTTTCTGTGTTTTTCTAATTTTTATTTTAATAAGGTATAACTTGTATGTGAAAAAATGTACACATTATTTTAGTTTTCTATGTTAGCAGTTGCATGCTCCTGTAATACATCATGCATCTTTCATAGTATATTTTTCACTATTATACTTTATGCATGTTTGTTCAACAGTTTTGAAACAGTGTAGTTCTTGATGGTTCATAATCCTCTTGAAGGAATTCAAGAACATGTTTTAATTATTAAAATATTAACATTTATTAAATACTCTAAAAAATTAAGGGCCTCGTTTGACCCTATTGTCATGACTAGATAACTGTTAATATTTTCTGTTAAGTAATTACCATGTTTTAGTAGAAGGACAAATTTAAAGCAGCAGTGTTTGTTAGTTACCATGCAGGTTTTTCTGCAGTAATGTTTGTCTGGCAAAAATATCAATATACTCATTCTTCTTTTGTTTTCTTCATTCCTGAACCAAGATACAGGATATTGAAGTGTTTTGATGTTCTCACTCCCGTGTCATGCTCACCATGAAAATGTAACTATCTTGGTGCAGTGCTATGCTTAGTTACCATCAGAAACATGTGGTAACATCATTCTAATACATACTGTATATTTAACAGGCAATCTCAATAGAAGAGAGTTTAAAATCTTAGTGAGTGAAAGCCACCTTTAATGACAGAAGTAATTAATTACAAAATTAGCTATAAATGCTGTTTCAACAATACCTTAGAAAACTAGAAATACACTGTGGATGAACCTATGGATGTCAGAAATACATTTTGCTAACAAACTACATAATAACATGTTATGCCAACAATCAAATACTGCTGCTTTAACATGATAAAAAATTGGCACATTTGTTTTGTATATACATTTTTGATGGACTACTTTGTTCTGTGCATGCATGAATTTTAAAACTTTGAACCTTAATACCTTCTTAATAACAAAAATTTAGTTCTGCAATCACAAAAGGGCCTATTCTGAGATGTGGTCTAACAAACCTTCAAGTTTCAAAACTTAACTCTTTGTATTTTTCATTATTTATTTACAAAGAAGCATCTTAAAATAGAGGTATTGTGTGCAAATATATGAAATCTGTAACTAAAACTCTGAACTTACTTGTTTAAAATTTAGTAAGCAATTACCTCTTAAGAGTAAAACTGTCATGCCAGTTTTCACCGACCAAGGGACTACAATGTCTGAATTATAAGCTGTCAGTAACAGGGGTTTAGTCACAAAAACTAATTCAACCCCAACATAAAAAGATACCATGTCATCATAATACACTGCATATAGATATTTATACATCTCCTTCCAGGCTGCACCTGAGAATGAGCCTTGGCTTATTGTGCCTACCAATTTTCGAGAGACAGAGACAGAGAGAGAGAGAGAGAGAGAGAGACATAGATAAATAGATAGATAGATAGATAGATAGATAGATAGATAGATAGATAGATAGATAGATAGATAGATAGATAGACAGACAGACAGATCACTTTCATTGGCTCAATAAAATATGTTTAATATTTTATGTGGTCCATGGCCCCATGGCATCATGAGTAGTGAAGCCATGAGTGATGTCACAGGATTGACAGATCCTAAGTGAAATACTAGACATATTTGAATTAGGTCCATACCATATTTGATTTAATCAATTGCATAGGTTTATGTGTTTAAGCAGCTGGATATGTTGCTGCCCCTAGGAAGGTACAATTCAAGATCTAAAAAGAGAACTTTCTAAGTGTAATTAAGTCCCAGAATGGAATGATGTTATGCTTTTCTTCAGAAGAACTGTTGATTAGAATATTTGTTTTGTCATTCACATAGAGTGAGAATATCATGACATCATCACTGTACTGTTGGGCCGGATATTCAGACTGCGCCAGGCTGTGGCGCAAGTCTGGAGTGCAGTGCAACTTGGCTGCACAGGGGCGTTGACAGGGTGATATTCGGAACGGAGCTGCGCCATGGCACAGCATCACTGAACATTGCAACCTGGCCACCCGCATGTGCATGGCACAGTGGTACTCGCGCCAGCCGCTATGGCCAGTGTGGAGCAGGGTATGCGCTAGTGCAAGTTCTGTTGCACTAGGTGCAACAATCGCAATATTCAAAGTGCACATACCGTCGGGCCATAATGCATGCAAGGTGCAAATGGAGCCATTTGCATGTCATTATAGCCCATTGCATGCAGGTGCACCAATCCCCGCGACTTGCACCTGGCCCCTGCACATCGCAGGTAGTGCCTCTAGCTGCCCCGATCACGGGCATATGTAGAAGAAATTAATTGTCCAATATCCCTGGTGGTCCAGTGGATTGCTCACAGCCCGATCGCGGGCGCCAGTAGAAAATAATGCCACTCCAAAACAACCCTGGTCAACTAGCAGTACCCCTCCCACCTGCCCTCTGAGCCCCACTGCCCACTTCCCTGGTCAGCGCGCGTGGCAGCTCCCCACCTGCTTGCCACCCCACCGCCCAATCGACTGATACCGACGGTGGGTTGCAGCCCAATTGGTCCACAGTGTGAGCCAATGGGACAGCTCAGGGCTTCAGACATAGTTCAGATATGTGAATGGATCCCATCTACATATCTGATTGTGTAGTACGGTATGGGCGTATGCCCATTGGCTCACGCCAGGACCAATGGGTATGCAGCCGCACTGCACAGTGTCAATTGGGAGGGGGTACCGCTAGTCCACCAGGGTTGTTTTGGAGTGGCATTATTTTCTACTGATGCCCATGATCAGGCTACGAGCAGTCCACTGGACCACCAGAGATATTGGATGATTGATTTCTTCATCATATGCCCGCATTGGCTGCAAGCGTCCACTGGACCACCAGGGATATTGGACAATTATTTCCTTCACGTATGCCCGTGACCAGGCATTGGGGGTGCCACCACTCAAGGTGCAGCTGGAGCTAGGGCCACTCAGTGGCATGCCGTATGTTCTCGCAATATGGCAGCTCACCCGGGGTGGCCAGCTGTTGTTCCCTTTTTGGCTCACTCTGTGTACAGCGAGGTAGGGTTGCGATGATGGGCTCAGCACACATCCCGGCCAACATCGGGATGTGCGCATGCATGGGCACACCTCCACCTTCGCTGCATACATTACTGATGTGCTCCTGCATCAGGATTTGTGCCCAGCTCAATCCCCTGTTTGAATATCGTGCCGGGGTGCATCAGTGGGTTGCGCATGGCGAACAGTGTTGCGCCATGCGAACCCTTCTGACTATCCAGGCCTAGGGTGTCTAAAGCAGAAACTGACCTTGCTATTTGTTTATTTTCAGTTTCACTGCTATCACATACTGTAACAGGGACACATAGTGGTTTAACTAAGAATATGTTATTCATCATCATCACGTGAAGAGGCAGGACCATAATTAATTATGAGAGTCCTTCCTCTCACAAATGATGATTAATGTCATATGTTGAGTCAGTCTACGAACTGTGTGGTTTATGCTATACATTTTCAAATGTAAACCCTTCAAATTAGCTCTGTTTTGGAACTCCAACTGTCCACATTTATATTTTATTGATTATTTGAATAAATGTACAAACATAAGACTTATAATACACATGGGTACATGCAGCAAAAGCATAACGTTAAATAATTACTTCTCTGATTAGAATGCTGCACAGCTGATCATGAAACAAAGGGAATTTGGGGATTACTTTTTAAAATGGATTAAAATCTTATGTACTGTGCCAGCTGGATAGGTCAATGTAAATTAGATCATTTCTGCTAATTTTAACATTTGAACGATGCATGATAGGTATGCCAGCTGTCCCCTTGCTCTTTGTGATCCGCATGGAACCATTAGCAGTGGTGAAATGCCAGAGTGAATTAATAGGAGGGACTGCATAAACCAGCTATGACAATCATTACTCATTGTAGGCAGATGATATCCTGCAATATTTGAAGAATCCTCAAACTTCTGTTCCTCCCTTTCGACAATAGTTAGACTTAAGGTAGCATTTCGGGATTCATGTCAGTGAAAGTCTTACCCACACGGTAAAAATATAATACCAAACAAATGGGTCACATCTAAGGTAAGATACTTAGGGATCCAGATTCACTTAATTGACTTTCATGTGTAACCCCACCCCCGCTTTTTGCAAATGACAGGTGGTATGCTGTTTGAATCTGACAGCAGTACTCAGGTGAGGACTGGGTTCTGGGAGGAATAGGTTACTCAGCACAAGGGCTAGGTTTGGCTACTCTGCACAGGGCACCCAAGTCATTCTGAACACAGAAAGCAATAACTGTAATGTCCAAAACCAGGAATAGGATTCTAAAGTGTGGATTTATTCACATCCAAGCAGAACAAACAAAGCATAGATGGACCCCACGGGTTACACTTGGTAATGCAGATTAAAAAGAATCAGAAACACTTCTTCAACACCTCAGCCCTCAGGCTCTGAACCCACCAGGCACACAGCCCAGAATTACAAGCTGCTTTGGGTACACAGCCCAAACTTGTACACTATTCTGAGATTTCCTGGCTCGGCTCCCCTGCCAGCCACTCAACACCTTCCATTTGTCATGGAAAATTTTTCTGGTGGCTCCCTAAACCACCTAAGAGCCTTTGGCACCATAAGGAAACTTCCTTTAATCCCACATCTGGGTACTTTCCTCAGGCACTGGCCAAGTACCTGAGAGAAAGTAAGTGCCACAGAGCAAATCCGTGATGTGAATTTGTTACTACTGATGGGGGTCTCCCACCTCTCGCTTCCACAATTCATACCCGCCATTTCTCTGGACATTAAACATCTCTTTCTGTAAAGCTTGGCAATGTAGATTAAAGGGTAAATGCATGTCACATTTCCTCTGCTTGTCTTGGCTTTCCCATTGTGCTGGACTTGAACATACTTTTACTTGGCTAAGCCCATTACTCTAGGCTTCCACTGATTAAGCAGTCCAATCCTCACTTTACTTTACTCTTCGTGCTGGACTTGAATATACTTTTACTTGGCTTAGCCCATTGATCTAGGCCTTCAACTGATTAAGCAGTCCAATCCCCACTTTACAACAGTTCAGGTGAAAACATAGGCCCTATGTCAGAGCGGACTCACCTTTGGTTGCAGGTGCCCCACAGGCGATTCCTCACAGGAATTTCTTTCCCACAGCTTCTGGTGCTGCAGCACAACTTGAAATAAGGCAGTTTCTTCCCTAGCCGGAACCAGGAGGGTTGCCCCTGGAATGACAGGCAAACCTTTTCCACCCCATCCCCTCAGGGATGGGGCACAGGGACCAGCAACAGCGGTCTCCACCACTTCACAAACAGCTTACTGTGTTCCTCTTTGGTGAAATACACACCTCCCTCAGTAGCTCTATAACAGAGCTTTAGGCTCTGAGAGCCTGTCCACAGACTGCTGTGCTGCTTCTCTTTTCAAGACTGCACCAAGACTCTCTTCAAAAATCCCCAACATTCTATCTTAACTTCCAACTGCAGATTCCAGTGTGGCTCATGCAGCTGCGAGAGTTCTATGGTGATGTCATCCCTCAGTCTCAGCTGAGACTGAGAACAGAGTGAGACAGTGTGAAATCCATTTAACTGGAGTTTCACAAGCTGCCTTCCCTGCCTAACACTAGGTCTTACTGGGATTCTAGTAACCCGGGTAACAGGGGTTACACATGTATGTAAGTAATTATGACCTACCTAAGCAAAACAGCCTTTACAGATTTAAATAGATGGCAAAGCCTGACTCTCTTCTTTTCCAATAGACTGGAATCAGTGAAGATGAATATCCAACCCAGGTTTTGTTCTTATATGCCAGAAAAAAATTGAAAGACTTTATTTATTTATTTATTTAGCTTTTGTTGACCGGTAAGTGCACTAGACAAATCCTGCCTATTTTCAGGCACGACCCGGGGAGGGGGATACAGATGAATGGCAACTGACCTTGAACCAGATTAAGCTGTTGGTGGTATTTTTAGTGAACTTAAGAAGAGTAAATAGTAGATGTGTCTGTAGTAGCGCAATACCCCATATTTAATGAGAGGACCTGACAAAACAAAAAGCTAGAGAGGGAATAAGGCTCCCAAATTTCTAACACTATTGCACAGCATCATAGATAATTCAGGTAACAGAGATCATCAGTGTCTCAGAATTGGTCTGCATCCCCTAGAAAGGGAAGCACACTATAATATTCCCACAAAGATATGACCATGGATTACAGAACAAAGGGACTCAAGGATATTAGAAATAGATGGGTTAAGCACACCATCAAAATATGGATACTCTACCTAATAACAATCTTTAATGGTACCTGCAGATTAGGGACTTCCCGTCTGAAGGGTAAAATAGTAATAGATTGTTTAAGGAACAACCAGACCTAATAGACTATATGTGCAAAAGAAACTCCCAGAAAAAGGAGATTAAAATATCTAATGTTTGCACTGTAGGGCTGGCCCAGTAGTGTGGAGGACTGAGGCACTGGATGCCTTACTACCTCCCATGCCAGTGACCCAGGTTCGGGAATGGGCCTGAGTCGACGGGGCCAGCCAGGGGAGGGCAAGGAGCGACTGAGCTGCCACAAGGCAGCTCTCCTCTCAGGGAGGGATGTGGGCTTCCCAGCTCTTGGCTGCCACCCAGTAGAGGCTAGGTGGCAGTGCCAAGCTGATCAGGGAGCCAGTCATTAGGTCAAGTGGGAGGAAGAGGCTGTCACTGGAGCCAAGGAGTGCATGCATGCCTCCACATGCAATGCATGACCGTGTTCTGGGGTCTTGGGATAATGGGGGAGAGAAACAGAAAACAGGGCACTGAGACAGGCTCAATGAAGCCCTTTGAGCAGGGTGGATTGAGATCTTCCATGGGAGGACCACAGCTTGCTCACCCAGAGCCCCAACAGTAAAAAGCTATATAGAAATAAAATGTTTGCATTGTATCCAGTCCTGATGGTAAACACAGGGAAAGTAGGAATAGGACAAATACAACATCAGTGGAACAGGAGGCAGAAACATCCTTGTAGCTAAACTATGGACTATAATTTGGAGGAGTCCATAAAAATATGCATTGTAATCATGGAAGGATTTCAACTGAAAACAACTATCAGATTCTTTATTGCCCCAGATAAATCAAATCACTTCAGCAACAACAATACTGATTTTCCTGGATGAGATGGGAAAGGGCTGCCCTACATCATAGGTTCTGGAGTTGTAGGGTTCCAAAACCTTTCTGGTAGACAATGGCCTCCATTACACAAACTATGTTGGGAGTACCACAGCTATTGACCTTTGACAATGTAATGCTATGTCTGCCACCCTGGGGAGCTTCAGTAGGGATAAGAAATGTTTGTTTTATATAGCAGTAGCTACAGTTGGAAAAGCTTTGACACCAGGTGGCCAACTAATAGGGTACCAGATACAGCAGACTGGCATGGTATCCATACCTGGATTAGGTAAATAAAGGTCATAACCGTATTGCTCATTTAGCTGAGGAAAAGTATAATTCAAGGTGGCTACCCTTCATTGATTTCAAAGAGGAGAGAGAATATATATTAACATTGAAACAATTGCTTTAAGAAACATTGCACAATAATACCAACAGAATAAAGGATCCCAGTGAATCTAGAGAGATGTAATATAAAGGAAAGCACATAGCACATAGGTTAAAGTTTTATTAACTTATGCATTAAAGTCTTTACAGATGTGGAAACTATAATCAGTTGGAAGATGGAACTGTTTTGAACAGAGCAAGAACATTTATGTACCTACTGTAACAAACCATAATTAGGTGGCCAGAATGGACACTATGGTTGTCATTCTCAATGTCTTACCAAAACATTGCACCTTATAGATTGTGTAACATTGTTCATGCTTGATAGCAGCCCTGTGGTGTCATCCCATATTGTTTTAATCTTTACTGAGAACATAGAGAACAATGAGCCATTCAGAGCTTTACAAAGGAAAGAAAGACAGCTTTAGGCTAAAACAAGGCAACACAAAAGCATCAAAACAGCATGATATATATGGAAAATAATGATCTGCAGTGGAATTATATTTTTATCCTTCACCACTTATGAGACATTTGTCTTCAGTAGTGGAAATAAAATTGTTATTTCACTACAGACTATTATGTATTTCCTATATTTTTATGGTTGTTTTGTTTTTTCAAATCACATTTGTTTTATTTATATCCCATTAGCTCTCTCTTGTCTGCCTGTATATGAGGAGTGGCATGGACCAGGTCAGCTATATTGAGATTCTTCACCATTTATCTGGCCTTGCCCTTTTCAAGAACCAACTGTTCTTATGAACAGCACACGTCTCTTTCTTAAATTCACAGTTAATAATTTTAATATTGTGAAAGCAGTGCTGTAAAAGCTAATATTAGCAAGGCTAGGATATCTAATAAGCATCAAACAACATAAACAGGAGGCACAGCCTTGGCATTCTTTCTATAAAGTAGGAAGAGGGAAGAATTGATTTTGGGCCTGATCCACAGTGCCATGCATATGCACCCTTGCTGATTCACCACCCAGTGCTGGCCTTCAATGGATGGCATTCAGAGTCCCCAGCATCCCCTTTTATGAGCACTGACAATTATATAGCATGGGTGGCAGTCTGGGGCAGAGCTAGGTCAGACACTAGAATTCCAGTAGGAAACTCAGTCCTTAGTAAATCTTCAGCATGAATATTGGAGTAGTGCATGTAAAAGACCACCTGCAGTAATGAACACATTTAAAACAAGATTGTGTTTTAATTAACACAAATCTACAGTTTTATTAAAACTTAAAAAAATTAATAAAATCAATTTCCCACCTAGCCCTCCATGCCTTATCAAAGTCCTAGGGGCAACAGATGGGTTTTTAGGACCAAAACAGTCATGGACAGTTGGCCCTGCCATAATATGCTTGTCTCACAGAAGAAGATACAGCATGCATATAAAACTGTGCATGGCTTACTGACTGTGGCTAAAGTCTTTACTGGACCGTGACCCGCCACATTCATAGATAAGCAGATTGTTGGGGCCTCTACACAGTGGTGCTTTGTTATTTGTGGATGTGCAAAGGCCTCTGCACCTGAAGAAGACAGCCTCTAAACTTTTCTCCTCCCCTGCACAGTTGCATAGAGGTGTGTAGTGCTTTATGGAGCCCCACAGCAGCAGTAGTTGTTACATTAAAACAACATTAATTATAAAGTTTTGTAGCAACAATGTAACCTGACGCCATTAGATTCACTCATTAGGGTATTTATACTCCATCAGACATTATTAAAATTGCTTTAAGGTTACCTTATAGTTTTGTGGTTAGTTTTATAATTAATTACCTTAGTCAATAAATATAGCTACCACCAGCATTTTTTTTACAAATCTCTTCCCTTATATTATCTTTTGACATACTACGACACTAGAACCATATTGTGACTATATCAGGATGATGCTTGCACATGTTTCTGATGGTAAATGGCACAATACCATCAAATGTTCATGGCAGCTGAAGCAATGAAATAAGAATTTTTAAAGCTTCTAAACAACATGTGTCTATTTAGGAATGAAATAAAGTGTACTAAGTACTAACAATATTGTGTAAAACATTGTTTGCAACACTGCTGCTTTTAAGTAAGTAGTAGGTCCCCAGTTGTAGGTAAGATAAAACCATGTTACTGACTTTGAAAGCTGGTACCTGTAGCTGAGATACTGTAACCTGACCAGGAAAATATGAGAGCAGTGAATCTATTTTATGTATGCCCACCACTTAGTCATGAAGAAATTAATTATGGAAACTTCAGAATTTATTGGTTTTCAAATATGTTGGTTATGTCTTTTTAATTGCAGGTCATCTTGAACTGCATTTTTTGATCCAGTGACCTTTACACAAGTTTAACTGTTTCTAATCATTCATTAGATACAATTAATTTTCCTTATCAGACTCCATCTCAGCAAAGCAGTATTTTAGACAACGGGCAAGAAGACTTGTCTCCTAGCAGCCAATGGAATCCATATCCACTGGGTCGAAGAGATGTACCACCAGACAGCATTATCAAAAAGGTAGCAATGTTCTAGGTGCTGGCATAATGAAAAGTCTGGCCTTTGTCCATGTACACAGTGTGTTCCAGATCATCATGTATGTTCCATCAGATTCAGTGTTTTATTCAGTGATGTTTTGTATAAGCTAACAAGCTATAGTTTGCACTTGAAAATGAAACTCAACTACAGTAATTTTTATGTATGGAGTGCCCAGTTGGGCAAAATTTCTCAAATCCTAACAGTCTTTAAACAAATAGCAGAAATTAGGGACAGTTCCAAGCAATAAAACAGTATTACTGTCTATCAAAAGTAAATTTCTAATTAAACAGAACAAAGATTTAATACTTGAACTGATCAAACTGTTCAACTATCAAGAGCTGCATGCAACCCTCAGCAGTCTACCCCGGCTGATGTAATAGGACACAAGGTTACATGTACCAAAGAAACTCCTTGAGGTCGAAGATTTACACCATTTCAAGAATTTGTGATATAAAAGCAATACAGTGAAATGTTTCCCCACTCAAATGGCTACCAGTGTAAGTCTTCCAGTACTGAAAAAATCTGATCAGAAGAGCCTACCAAAGAGAGCACCTAGCGTAGCATTTTATACTAGCTGCAAGCAGTTAGTCAGTCTTGAAGGTAGACCACACAGAACAAATAGTTATACAGTAATCAAGCCTTGTTTCATAAAACATGAGCCAAGGTGGCAAGATCATTACTGCAAAGCAAGGTACAGCAGAGGATGGTACAGAAACAAAAAATGTATTTACTGCAGTTGATGCCTGATTATCAGCTGTCAGGCTATAGTCTAAGAGTACCCTTGGTTATACACAACTGTGGCAATTTTCAGAACTGCCCTGTTTATTACTGGAGGAGAAGAGTCTGGTTAACGTACTCAAAATGCTTGTCCTGGTCAGCCAAATATTTTGATTTTATTTGCATTCAGTTTGAGCCAGCTATGATTTATCCAAGAAAACAACATAGCCAGGCAGTATGTAGGCATAAGCATGGTACATTGCACTCAGATGGATAAGGAAAATGCACTTGGGCATCATTTGAATGAAAATGAAAGCTTGAATTGTACCTTCAAATTTCCTCTCCTTACAGGTATCATGTATGCAGTGAACATCACAGGGTCCAGTATAAATATCTAATAGACCCAAAGCAGGCAGCAACCTGTGGTGGAGATACACAGTCTGGGCTCTGCACTGTTGATATGAGCTAAACAGCTTAAAACTGTTTCATGCATAGCTCTCATGGCTCCACAGGTATTCCAACAGAATCTGTTGATCCACTGTGTCAAAAGCAGGTGATAGATAATAATTAAATCTCTGTGGGAAACTTACCTAATACATTAGTATGAGCAGGTCATCATTCAGTTCCCCTAGGATTGTCATCTTTGTGCTATGACATTTTCTAAAGATAGGTTAAAATGTGCAATGATGTTACAGTGATCGAGATGTATTCACCTTGATTTTCCAGCTACATATGCTAAACTCTTTCTTTAAAAAAGTAGCCTGGGGATATTCTTTATGGTTTGCTGAGTTATCAGAGTTAAAGGAGATTTATTGAGAAAATGCTTAACTAGAGACGCCTTATGAGCCAGTGGGCATCTTCCCTCAATCACTGAGGCATTAATAACCCCAGTGATAGCACAACCTAATCATACTCCAAAGGAAGCAATATAAATTGAGAATTCAGCCTACACATACTAAAAATGGTAACAATGCATACAATGCCCTTATTAATTAATCATCCTTCAAGGAACACAATTAGCTTAAATTCAGACCAGAATATCAACTCATTCATCAAAGCAGGGCTCACTGTAACCAGTTCCCAACCAACATTAATTGGTGACAACTTGGTTCAAATATGACCAAGCATTATGGCTAAAGACAAGACAAAATAACTGCATAGAACCAGTAAGGGCATACTACTGTAACACAGAGGGCCCAATTTTTAAAATATGTAGTTTGAAGTAAGGTGCTTGTGCCAAAGGTGTATGATGCAAGTGGCACCTTGTGTCAAACTTTCTGGCAATCCTGATTTTTCAAACACAGGCTGCATTGAAATCAGGATGCCCTGTGCACAAGATGCCCTGCACCATCCTTAGAGTAAAGGCACCCTGCACCAGGTTGCAGGGTGTTAGCACCACAGCAGGGCTGCAAACTCCCCTTTTTGAATTTTGCAAGCCCTGCTGTAGATGCAATAGGTACTCTGCTTAGACTAGCCAGGAGGTGGTCTAAGAACTCTGTGCCAGTAGGGATGGTGATCCCATTGGGGGACCTGCCAAGAGAGGCCGAAGGCAGATAGAGCACAGGGGGGTGCACTAAGGGACATGTGAAAAATGGAGGAAGTTCAGGGTGGTAATGTGGCACCCAGCTGGAGTGCATTGTGAAATACCATGCAGCCAATCCACTGGTAGTCTGTGGAAGGTGGGCAGTGAAGGAAACAGACCTGGCTCCAGGTGGGCACTCACACGCACCTGCCCCAGAGGTGCCACAGTCTACAGGTAAGTATGGGGAATGTATCGGCTTCAGCGTGAGAGCAGCTAGTGGTGGAGGGTAATGTTCTTCTGGCACTGCTACAGTCCTCTGGCACTCAACCCCCTCGTGTTGTGGCAAGCCACCGCCCCCATATTTGCTTATACATCATGGAACCTCAGGGCAGGTTCCATGGCAGTGTCCACCTGGGGCCAGTTCTGTTTCCTCCCTGCCCACTCTCCATGGACTATCAGTCGATAGGCTGCATGGCATTTAACAATGCACTGCAGCCAGGTGCCGACACACCTTGAGGTTCCTCCATGTCCCACACGTCCTTGTGCACACACCCGATCTGCCTGCCCACTGGCCTCCTCCTGACATACACTGTCACACTATTACACTCACCTCCAGTCATCATGGCCACTCTACAGTGGCGTTGGTGGGGAGGGGGGTCCTTACAGTAATTCCTGCAGTTGTGCCACATGTTTGGTGCTAGCCTGCAGCTGTGGCAACACCTGTTTTTGGTGCAGGGACCCCTTTATAAAATCAGGTCTAGGGTCTTTACATACCTGGAGTTCACTACAGCCCTAGAGTGACACACCTTGCATCACACTAAGGGCTGTTTGAAAATTGAGCCCAGAATGTCAGGGTGAAGACGATATTGTAGGCTGTTGCCCTAAAAGAACTGCAGTTTTTTTATTGAGGAAGCAATGATCTTAAAATGATTGAGACCTTGCCTTGATCATTCCTCAGTTACAACAAGAAAACACATTTCAGACAATATAAGAGGACACAAAGGGAGGAGAACAGGAAGGCTTATAGGAAGATGAGAAGACTAGCAGGGCAGAAGATAAGGAGGGCCAAATCAGATACTAAAGAGAGAATAGCTAAGCAGGCCAAAAGGGGAGACAAACTTCTTTAGATACAGGTATGTGAGGGAAAGAAGGAAGGCAAGGCAGGGATTACAAGGCTGAAGGGGGAGGAGGGAGGAATACCACTGGAAGGGGACTAGGAAAAAGCAGAGGAACTTAAGTACTTTTGTCTGTATTCTGAGGAGGAAGTGGTCAGGGACCTCAGGCTCTGGGGAAGGGCAGTGAGGACAAAGGGTTGACCAGCATGTACAGCATAGAAAGAGTAAGGGAGGAACTAGGCAGGTTGAAGGTGAAGAAGGCAATGCGGCAGGACGCTTTGCACCCACGAGGCTATTCAACTTGTTTCTGGTCTCAGGGAGGGTGCCAGCAGACTGGAAGAGGGTGGGCGTGGTGCCATTGGGGCTAAGGGGTAGTATAGGGAGGTGACGACACTATCGTCTGGTCAGCCTTACCTCAGTGATGGGAAAGGTCATGGAGGCACTAATAAAGGAGAAGGTGGTGAACTACCTGGAGGATAGTGGATTTCAGGATGACAGGCATCATGGCATCACAAAGGGAAGTCATGCTAGGCAGACTAGTTGAGTTTTCAATCAGGTGGCGCTGAGGTGGTTGACCAGGGAGGGTGGTGGACGAGCCTATCTGGACTTCAGCAAGGCCTTCTACACCATCCCTCACAGAAGGTTGGTAAGTAAGCTGGAAAGTGTAGGGTGGTGGGAAAATAACCAGGTGGGTGGAGAATTGGTTGGTGGGCTGAGCCAGTGAGTGGTGGTAAATGGGGTGTACTCAGGATGGGGAGGTGATGAGTGGATTGCCCCATGGGTCAGTACTGGACCCTTCCTTTTAATATTTACATCAGTGATATAGCAGGGGGCTAAGGGGAGGATGTGCCTATTTGCTGATGATACAGCCCTTTGACACTTTCCATTTAGCATGGAACATTTCTCACTGGCTCCCTAAACCACCTCTGAGCACTTCTGGCTCCATCAGGGAATCTTCTTCATCAAGCCCGTGTCTGGGTACTTTCTCAGGCACTGGGCAAGTACTTGAGTGAAAGCAGCAGGTGTCTCAAAGCAAACCCGTAGAGGTGAATTTGGTTACTACTGATGGGGGTCTCCCACCTCTCGCTCCCATAATTCATACTCAGACATTTCTCTGGACTTTAACACCTCATCCTTGAAAACAATTTGCTGTGTAGATTATCTTTAAATGTATATCACATTTAATCTACTGTTCTTCCATCCCACTTGTGCTGAACTTGAAACATACTTAAACAGTGGCTGTGTCCATTGCTCTAGACCCCACAGAGTTAAGCAGTCCAATTCCACAACGTTAAAAACTGTACTTGGCTGTCTTTTCCTGACCCTACAGTAACAGTCACTTAACTTCATCTTGTCTCAGGTGAAAACACATTGGTCCTTTATCAGAGCAGAACTCACCCTTGGTTGCAGGCGCCCCACAGGCTTTTTTCTTCACTGAACTCTCATCCAAAACTTATGGTGCCTCAGCACAAACTTAAAAATTAGGCAGCTTCTTCTTCCCTAGCCATACCAGGGATTGCTCCTGGAAGCAGGCTGAATCCTTTCCCCATCCCTGCAGGGATGGGGCCCTGAACCACTGGAAGCGGTCTCTACCACTTCACCAGGCTCTTCTTGTGTTCCTCTTCAGGTGAGAACACACACCTCTACAAAACATAGCTCTTGACAGAGCTGAGAGCCTGCTGCTGCAGCACACCTCTCCCCTTCAGCACTCTACTCAGACTACTACTCAACTGACTTCAAATTCCCCAGCATTCTATCCTAACTTCCCTAGCTGCAACATTCCAGTGTGGCTTATGCAGCTGCGACAGTTCTAATGATGTCATAGCTCCAGCTCACAGCAGAGACGGAAAACAGAGCATGACATAGTGAAATCTATTTAACTGGAGTTTCACTAGCTGCCTGTCCCTGCCTGCCACTAGATCTTACTGGGATTCTAGTAACCCTGGTAACAGGGGGTTACATAAGTATGTGAAGGGATCAACAAAGTGAAGGAGGGTTGTTTACTTAAAAGGAAGGAGGGGCTAAAACTAGAGGGCATAACCTAAGACTGCAGGGAGGAAGATACAAAGGCAATGTGGAGGAGGTGATTCTTCATGGAAAGGGTTGTGGAGGCCTGAAACAGGCTACCAGAGGAGGTGGTAGGGGCTGAAATGGTGGAGGGATTCAAGACAGCATGGGACAGACATATGGGGCAGAGCAGTGGGAGGGTGGTGCCAGTAGGAGAAGTGATGAGTAAGGGGGCAAGGGGCAGACTAGATGGGCTGATGGTGTCATTTTCTCCCATCAAGATTCTATGATTCTATGATTCACAAGCAGGAAGTTAATGTTGGTCTCCTTCTAAGTGATCATCCATGTAGGCTTCAAACTCTGGCAGTGTTACTTACGATACCATGGTTTGCAATTAATCCATGTGAATCTACAACTATAGCATTTTATGTTTCCACCACAAATTCACCTGTGCTGTGACAGCAGAAGCTCAAATCCAAGACCGTCGCCCACTCCTGGAAGATTTTTATGTCTTTCAGTTGGATGATCAGCCCCTTCTGAATAAATTTTAAAACTGGTAATCACAGCTTAAAGGCCTGGATGACAGAACTGCAACAGCACGTGTGATCTACAAATGTTTAGTACAGTAACACTATATTTTTCATTCAGAAGACAAAGAACAAAATATTTCACCCTAGGTAGGTTGCAATGTCTTCCTATTGGCACTAAACCCATGAAGCATTTAGAGTATACAGCTGCGGATTGACAGGACCAAACTGACACAGTTCACTGAGTGGTGATCCACGGTGGTGTGGAGTTAGAACGTAAATATATATATATATATATATATATATATATATATATATATATATATATATATATGAAGGAGTTCCTTACAAGACACAGACAATACACTAATAGACCAGGACGTTTTTGAGCTGATGTAAGCATAATACAATACATTTTAGAAACTCGTTTTCTGCCCAGATACGCTGTCATTAAAGAGGTGGAGTTTACTTCAGGAAGTGATTCTAATATGAACGTTCCTTTAGAGTATGAAGGAGAGTACAGAGGTGTATCATACTTCAGGAAATCAGTTGACTGTGACCATTTCCTGATGAGGTTACATAGGGGAGCGATGGCTTTGGTCACTTTGTTTGTGATCTGAACATCAGGCTGGAAGGAACTACATGTGTTAAGAGTGCTGCACGCTTTTGTTTTCTTAAATCTTTGTTTGAATTTCTTTATGTCCATATTTGTTTTTGTGTGCTTGGGCACCATTTTAGTGGCAGGTATAGAAACAGTACTGTAGTTTTCTACAAAGCAGTGTTAGCGAATACTTTTGTGTAGTAGAATTTTATTTTACTGTCCTTCTAAAAGTAAGATGTGTAGTTTTCTTTAATATTTTGTGTTCCGTGATGTGTGGCTGCAGTTTGGTAACTGTAGTTTATTTTAGGGAGGGGTCTTTTAGATATGTTTGTTAGTTTAGGCTGGTTTGGCTTTTTTCTGAAGGTTGTAGGTCCGTGAAATTTTGAGGCAAGTTCTTATTTTGTTGCTGGAATTGCTTTGCATTTTTGGTTACTTTTTGTATTTTTGGGGTGGGTGTGTTAGCTGGAGGATTTTCTTGTTATATGGATGGCTATACTTAACCTTTGTGTTGTACTTTAAATTTATGTATTGTTCTTTGAACCCTGCATTTTACCTAAAATATCATGCTTTATCTAGTGTGCTATAGAAAAGAGAATTTGACAGCAGATAAAACCACTTACCCACCCAGTTTGCCCATGTTTTCTACCTACATTATAACCACAGACCCTACTTGATCTATTGCACTTTCTCCTCCTTACTTTCCACTATGATTCTGTTGTGCCTACCCCATGCCTTCTTGAAGCCCACCACTGTTTTCACCCTCACCACCTCTGCTGGAAGGCTGTTCCAGGAACCCACCACTCTTTCTGTGAAGAAGTACTTCTCACTTCTCCTGAATCTATCCCTCTACAGCTTCATAGCATGACCCCTTGTTCTTGAGCACCTTTTTCTGAAAAAATGCTTCCCTCCTGTGCCTTATTTACACCTGAGGTATTAAAGGTCTCTAACATATCCCCCCCTCTCCTTCTTTCTTCCAGGGTGTACAGACTGGGGGCTTTATTCTCTCCTCATAGGGCTTTGGATGCAGACCCTGCATCATTTTAGTTGCCCTCCCTGGATTTTCTCCACTCTGGTTATGTCCTTCCAGAGATGTGCTCTCCAAAACTTGACATAGTCCTCCATGTGGGTTCTTACTAGTAATCTATACAGAGGCAATACCACCTCCTTCTTTCTGTTGGTAATACCCCTTCCTATGTACCCCTAACATCCCACTAGCCCTCCCAACTACCTTGTTGCACTGCCTGGCCACCTTTAGGTCATCAGATATGATTACTCCTGGTCTCTTTCCTGCTTGGTAGTCTCAATACCATTCCACCCACTTTGTACTCTTCCCTGAGTTTTTGTGCCCTAAGTGCATTATTTTGCACTTTTTCACATTGAAACCCAGCTCCTTTACCCTGACCACTCTTCAGGTTTTGAAGTCTCTGCTCATGCTTCACACACACACATAACACACACACACACACACCCGAGTGTCCACACTATTGCAGATTTTTTGTCATCTGCAAAGAGGCAAGCCTTCCCTTTCAGCTCCTCTGCAATGTCACTTATAAAGACATTAAAGTGGACTGGTCCCAGAACTGATCCCTGAGGCACCCTGCTGGTCACCCTCCCTTCCTCAGAGTGAATTTACTTTACCACCACCTTCTGTTGCCTCTCTCCTAAACAATTTCTTACCCAATTTACCACCTTTGGACCCACTCCTAAGCTACCCAGCTTGCTTACCAGTCTCCTGTGTGGAACGGTATCCAAACCTTACTGAAATCTAGGTAGTCCATGTCCACTGCTCCACCCTGATCTAATTCCTTCATCACTCAGTCAAAGAAGTCTATCAGATTTGTTTGACATGACCTCTCCCCCATGAACCCATGCTGCCTCAGGTCTTATAATACACTGAATTCAAGATATTCCAAGATCCTTTCTTTCAGCAGTGATTCCATTAACTTTCCCACCTCCGATGTCAGGCTGACTGGCTTATAATTGCCAGCCTCCTTCCTGATACCACTTTTGTGAAGTGAGATTACGTCTGCCCTTCTCCAGTCCTCCAGAATCACTCCTGTTTCCAGTGAGCTGTTAAATGGGACTGTCAGAGGTATAGCCAGTGCCTCCTGGGCTCCCCACAATGCCCTTGGATGCATCACATCTGGCCCCATTGCTTTGTCCCCTTCAGATTAGCAAGTCCCTTCAATACTCTCTCCTCCAATAAGGGACTAGTGTCCACCTTCCTCCAAAGCTTCTGTTACTTTTGTGGCCCCTCCTTCACCTTCCCCTGTGAACACTGAACAAAAGTATTTGTTCAAGTTGTCTGCCTTTTCCTGGTTCCAGTCTACACAGAGCAACCTCCTTCCCTTTATAATCTTACCGTCCATCCCTGGTTTTCCTCTTTTAACATACATACCTAAAACTGTCTTGTCCCCTTTCATTACCCCTGGGCTATTCTCTTTTCAGTTTGTGGCTTTGTTCCCTACTGCTTTCCCTGCTTCCTCTGTTTCCCGATACACGTTTCTATCCTCCTCCTCCTCTACATCTCCTTATACCTTCTGAATGCTACCCTTTTAGCCTTTAACTTTTCAGCCAACTCTTTTGAGAACCATAGCAGTTTCTTTTCCACCTGCTTTTGCTCACTTGTTTGACACAGAGGTTTATTGCCTTTACTATGCTCCCTTTAGCTTTGGCCACTGTTTCTCCACCCCTCCCAGGCCACTCCCCCAGGTCATCCCTAGACATTCACTCATCTTTATAAAGTCCAGGACTTCGCCTGTGTAGTTTGATTCCACAGCCATCTTTATATTGAACCACACTGTACGGTAATCACTGGTCACTAGGTAGCATCCCACCTTGACATCTGCAACACTGTCCCTATTAGTGAGAACCAGATCCAGTACTACCTCAACATGAATTGGTTCACTGACTAGTTGCCTGATGAATTCCCCTGCAGAGATCGATTTACCTGCCTCTGGCTTGAAGCCACTGCTTGGAGGCTCCAATCTACATGGCAGGTTGAAGTCCCCACCAGCAGTACCTCCTTTTTCTGCCATCTTACCAATGGCTTTCATCAGTACCTTATCTAATTCCTCCCTCTGCGATGGAGGTCTGTAGGTCACTCCAGTGAGAATAGTGACTCCATTCCCTATCTCTTGGGGTGACCCACAGTACATCTGCCTCCCCTGTATTCCTGCATCTCCATCCCTTTTATGATTTCCTGATATAAAAGTACCACACACCCCTTTTCCTTCCCACCCTGTCCTTCCCAAACAGAGTATAGTCTGCTATGGCCATGTCCCAGTAATGGTTTTCACACACAGCCTTCCAAATTTGGCTTCCACTCTGCTTGTTACCCTCCTTTTCCTCCTCCTTCCTTCCCCTCTCTTTTAATGCTCCCTTCCCCTTCATCTCTACCTCTCTGTTTCCTTTATTAATTTGCACCCTGGGATTCCTCTCCCTTGGGTTCTCCATACGCTCTACTTCAGCCTGTGGGGGGGAGTTTCTGCCTTCCCAATTCCTTCTGGAAACCCTCTTGGCTAGTTTTGGATGCTACATATGGGATAGAACACTATACACCCATGTTCCCAGGTCTTGGCCAATAAGAAGGCAAAATTGGCCAGACACCATTTGATAAACAGCAGTGGCCCCAGCAACAATCCCTGAGGGACACTGCTAAGACTCCCTCCACTCAGGGTCGTGCCTGTGTACCACAAACCTCTGCTTCCTTCCACAAAGCCAATTGTAATTCACTTTGTGTATGCCTCATATACATCACACTAGTGTACTTTGCCCAAACATTTGTCATAATAAAAAATAAATAAAATAAATAAATAAACATCACAGTGTCATGGCCTTGATGAAGTCCAAAAGACTATATCTTTGACCCTGTCCCTGTTCACAGTCCTGTTCACCTCTTCAAAGAAAGTGATCAGGTGGGTTTGATGATCTGCCCCAAATAGAGTCATGCTAAGCATGAGCAAGAACTTTGGCCTCTATTAAGTGCTCCATAAGATGCAGTGTTTTCTAGTAGTTAGAGCAGTGGCTTGAGAACTGGGAGAGTGAAGGCTCAAACCTTGCTAGACCCAATGTGAACAGTGTGACCTTGGGCAAGTCTCTTAACCTGTCAGTGCTCCAGTCCACCTAGCTGTGGAAATGGATAGAAGTAGGACCTTACTGGAAATGAGGAAGTTTCATTTCAGGTTGACTATTCTGGTTAAATAAATTATTAAAAATAGTTTTATCTTTGATAATGGCAGTGTAAGGGGCAAAAAGCGGAGGTGGGAGCACGTAAAGAATTCACCAAAATGCAGTCTCTTCTTCAAATATACACTTTTATTCTCTTGCAGTTCATGTAGGCATAATATCACCCACCACGCTTCAATCGAAACTTTGTGGACTTCTTCAGAAGATTGCCTAAATACTTTCCTCAGCTCGAAAGTGCTTTTCTCTGTCAATTGCTACTGGCTTTAGAAGTGCAAACATGTGTTGTATATGTGCTAATATTTTCCGTGAAGTGTACTGGCACATAAGAGTACCCCATGGCTTAGCTCGTCATCAGAGGGCTGACTGGGGGCTCTAGGAAAATAATAACCAGTGGGGTGGCCGTGAGGATCAACCAGATAAAAATACAGATTGTTAAAAAATTCAAATACTATGCATTTTAGCTAATTGGGACCTATAGGTCCGGCTTTTTGTTCCTGGGGAACTGGCAGTTCCTCTTTAATGATCCTAGTTTCTTTCTGAAATTGTGTAAAGTATTTCTGTGGTGACTGTCCTGATGCAGACCCACAATCACAGTTCCCTCTTCCTGTTGGTGTCCTCTGACACAGTCATGCACGTACAAATGTCTCACCAAACTGGCTTCCTTAGAGCATAAAGCATGAAGAAACAATACATCCCTTTATGTCCAGGAGTTAAAGCTACAGTGTTGGATATAGAAAGACAGCCATGAGAACCCATAGAAACTGCAAATAAAAAAAAGAGTGTAAATGAAAAACAGAATGCAGACACCATATAGGCAGCCCAGAAGACTGCATGGCCAATGTAAAGTAAAACTAGAAATCACTGAATTTAGGGTAATGAAGCTAACATAAAAATGTGGGTGGAACAAAAGGCAAGAGCTGGGGCTAAAACTGAATAGTATTAGTAGCAATCAGGAAGAATTTGGTTGGTCAGGGTAGGCAACAAAGTGAAGTAAAGGAAGTGGCATGTGTATTTTATATAGTCCATACAAAGTACTGTAGCTAAACAGCAAAGTTCATAGTCACTTGCAGGAGTAGTTTAATCCATTTTCTTCAAGCCATCAAGTCATGTATCAGCCAGTTGGCTGAAATAATAATAATTGGATTATTTTCTGTAATGATGGGTTTTCTTCAAGACATCATGGAGGACAAAGGTCAGGTCTCTTACAGAAAGGCAGCCAGTGAAAAGTCTTCATCAAGCTTCTTAGCTAAAGTAATAATCACTGGATGATTTTCTGTAATAACTCCATTTTCTTCAAGGCATCACAGAGGTCCAAGGACAGTCCTCACACAGAAAAGCATCTAGTAAAAGTCTTCATTAAGCCCATGTGGTTTAAAGGCCTGTAGTTCAGAGATCCAGAAGGCTCAGTGTTACTTGGTATTGCTTGGTAATAGTAGTAGACTAAAGGAGGCCAGGTCCATCTTCGTTGTCTCCCAATCTTATTGAGCGTATGCTACCCCATTATTGTGCTCAGTTCAGATATTTAGTTAATCCTGTTTTAAAACACATGAAGCATTTGGAATTAACTATCTCACTTGGCAGTTTGTTCCATGCTGTTGCTGCCCTCACAGTAAAGAAATATTTCTTCTGTTGGTATTCTCCCTTGATATGAATAACTGCTTATTATGTGCCATATGGGATTGAGTTCTTGTGTTATATTGTAACCCACACAAGGATGTTAATTCTGGATGGTGGAGGATTTTGAATAGTTGTAATAAGTCTCCTCTAGCCCTTCTGTCCTCTACTTTGACTAAACCAGTTGCCTTTAGTCTATCACTGTAGTATAACCCTTAAGGTGAGGAATCATTTTATGGTTCTTCATTGAACTTTCTCTATAATATTGATATCTCTTTTGAGATGTGAATTCCAGAATGGAGATGCATAATCCAAATGAAGTGAAGAATGCCCTGTATATGGGCATAATACATTGCCAGCTGCAGGAGACAAATGCTCTCTGTATGCCATTCAGAATTCTGCTTGCTGTTTGTGTTATTTTGTAGCAATGGTCCTGTGAGGTCAGTCTGTTATTGATTATGACACCTTGATCTCTTTCTTTCTCCACTGCCTCAAGTTGTTTACCATTTAGTATATAGGGGTACCATGGATTCTTACATCCAAAACATAAGACAAATCCTCAGAGGACCAGTGAGACGACAATGTATCCAGGGACCCAGCCCATATCCCCAGTGTCGGACCATCCTCCAATGGATGGCCCACACTTTCCACCAGGACTGACCTCTAATTACAGAAAGGCCACCAGGTGGGGGGCGGGCCTTCCCCGGCCAAACCCCAGGGGCTGGAAGGTCCTGGTGAGGGGTCCCATAGCAGGAAGGTCACAATGGTGAGTAGAGGCCATGGGTCACGTGAGCACCTCTGAGAATTGCCCTGGTCCCTGGAGCCATAAAGAGAGTGTAAAAATTTATTGGGACAACTATAGCCCTTTTCCAATCTATGGGAACATCATCCATCTCCATGGTTTTATTATACAAAATGGACAGGAAAATGAGATAATAGATGCAGTCTCCTTGAGGAATTTAGCCTGGATATTGTCTGGACCTGCAGCAGAATTTTCCTTAATTAAACTTATTGAGGAATATACTCGCTGGCGTGTAATTTTATTACTTTGCATTGGTTGGGGTGTACATACAGTACCTCTTGTGATAATTCTTTTCTACTAACTATGGAGCAAAAATAGATATTGAAAATGTTAGCTGCCATCTCATTGTCATTTGTCAGTATTCTATTATTAATTAGTGGGCCCACTGAGTTTTGCATATTTTTACATTTGTTCACATAAGTGTTTTTGATTGTCTTTGTGTGAGCAATGTGAAACTCTGCTTTCTGTTTAGCCTTCTTTATCATAACCTTCAAAGTTGTTAATTCTTGCCTATAGGTGTTCCTAGCAATCAGACTGCTCAACTCAGTGTGTTGTATATATATATATATATATATATATATATATATATATACACATATTTTTTTAACAAAATCTCCTCGTGTCATGTTACATTTTCTCAATCCCATCAAACTGCAAGTTGGCAAAAGAGCCATGTTGTGCCTCAATGAGCTGGCATGCCATACTGTATGCAGGACTGTTGGTTCTAATTTTGGTATTGGTTGCAGAGAATCTGTTTTTAACATTTGTTTTATTTGGCCAATGTATGTTTGTCTAAATGAACGTGTTGAATTGTTTGTCATTTCTGATGAGGAAAGGTACACTAAGCTTTGATAGCTTGTTTCCAGGTGTGTCCTGGGGTGGGATACATAGACCTGTCTTACTGCTGTGGGAATGTCGGCCATGACGCTGGGCAAACTCCCGACTCTATATCAGTAAGTGCCATAGGATCTATTACTTCCACCTGGACAGTGATCAGAGATGGGAGGAGGGACCTTGGTTTAATATCTCATCCAAAGGACAGCACTTCAAAAGTGAAGCACATACTGCACTGCTGTGTCAGTTAGGATATTACCCCAAGTATTTGGTGTGGGGCTAGAACCCATAACCACATGATCTTCTGGCTCCAGAGACAAGTATGCTACCTATTGAACTACTGACACCCCTTCTACAGAACAATTAATAAATCTCTAATTTTGTATTTTTTCCACCTTGGGTGGCAGAAGGATTTTTTGTTCCAAGTGTTCAAGCAGTTGCTGCAATGCCCACACCTATAGGTTCCTTTGAGTGGGGGTTCTAGCCATGAGTGTGCTTTGGAGATGCTTAATAGTGCGGAATGTCCCAGGCTCTCCTTAGTATTTCTGCCTCTATAATAGGCTACCAACAGATGTTGCTGTGCTGTTCTTTTAAGGCATGGTTCCCCTGAAGGGCATTACAGTGTTTTTCATGTTACCCATCTGAACTGCTATTGGATTATAGTCCATCGTAAAGTCCTCTTGTTTGTTTCCTCATTTATAGCTTGGGGTTTGAGCATCAGGAGTTCATGCCTTGGGGTGGTTGCTGTTAATTATAGGCACTTTGGATAGAATGTATAAGGCATGTCCTGTTTTTGAACTTGGTGGTCATCACCAAGGCTCTTATTTCAAATTGTTCTTCTGATATGTAGCTGAGCTTCAGACATAAGAACTTACTCACTGTGATGTTTTGTATTAAACTTGGAGGAAGAAAACTGTCACCTATAAGGACAGTATTCCTATCTGTCATTTGTTTGTAGAGTCCTGTGCAGAGTTTATTGCCTCTCCCCCAGACCAGCAAGTCCAGGAAATGTAGCTGCCCTAAACTATATTTGCATGGGAATGTAAGGTGTTCGCTGGTGGAGTAATATATGATAGAAACTGTTCCAGGTTATTTCTTATGCCCTCCAATAGGTGGAGCACATTGTCAATATAGCACTTTCAAAGCTTGATGTTACTATGGAAATTGCTTTTCTCTGGTCGGTATACAAAGGTGTCTTCAGAGCAGGCTACATATCACCTTGTAAAATTTGTGGCAACAGTAGTGACCATGGCTGTGCTCTTTACCTGGGCATAGTATGTATTTTAACTGGCAAAGAAATTTCCTTCAAGGATGAATTATATCAGGCCCAGCAGGAATCTGTTCAGGAAGCATATCTTGTGGTCCTCTACTGTTTGCCTGTAGTCATCCCTAATGGGCATATCATTGTGTATTGTGCCTCAGTGTCACTAGTTACCAGGATGGTGAGTTTAATAACTTCAAGTTCCTTGAGGCAATGACTAGTATCCATCGAGTCACTAGGGTAAGAGTAAAGTTCAGCCCATTTCTTTATAAAGAAGTCAATGAAGCCAGCCAGTGGTGTGGCAGCAGCATTACCGCCCACCACACCAGCATCCTGAGATCCTGAGCAGTCTCTGTTGCTGGGGCCAACCAAGATGGGGGATCAAGTGTCTGTTGAACTGCTCTCCTTTCCCAGGGAAGGAGCGGTTACTGGCTCTGCCATGTGACCTCCACCAAGTGGAGGTTTGGTGGTAGGACAGAATGGGAGAGCGCAGTAGGAAGGGAGGGAGCAGGGAGACTTCCACAATGCATACATGCCTCCACATGCATGAGCCAGCATACACACCCCAGCTATGGGAGTGACCAGAAAACAGAAAATGGGCTGGGGCAGGCTTTAAGCCATGCTCATTCTCTGCCAGCCCACACCATCATTCTACTACCAGCATCTGGTTTTATGTGTACCAGGGGATGGACAGCCTTCCTCCTTGCCCCACCAATGGGAGAAATCTGTGGGTGCTATCCAGTGGCTGCGAGGCAAGTGCCAGTCAGTGGGAGTGGGAGTGGGAACATGGCTGATAGCTGCCACCTACAACCCACAGAGAAACACCTTTATGTCAAAAAAGAAGTTGATAAACTGTGAGATTTTCTATGTTACACTGTTTATACTGGAGACTATCAGTCTCCTGGTGGCTGCAAAGATTTTTGTGTATTTTAGGCAGCAGATAAATCATGGGTTTCTGTGGCTGTGGCTGTTCCAAAACCTTTTTGTTTTTTGATTTTCCTGTGATCGAGCTGTTCTCTTTTGTGTGTGAGAGCAGAAAGTTGAGTCTGTTCACAATGATCTGTGTGGGATCAGCTTTTAGGTTTCTATAGAAAGTTTAATTGCTCAATTTCACATTACTAGCTTCTGAAATGCTCTAGAAATTTACTTGAAGGCATCTCACAAATACAATTGTTCCATTACTTGAACATTAGTCTTGTTTACTGATTAGATATCATTGCACAAAACTTTCAGACATATTAGACTACTGTATTTACAGAATTATGTTTATACTAATGTTTGTATTGTGCTTTGCACCCAGGTCATCTCTAAAAATATGTACCTGTACTCAGAGGACTTACCTGGTTAACAAAATAAACAAACATCAGGTCTTCCCCATATGTACCATACCACTACAGCTGCACCTTTATCTGCTGGTTTAATAACTAGCATCTGATGTTTTGCAGTTTTATGGACACTCTTTCTGACCAATGTTGTGGGTGGCTAGTCATGTATTAGCTGATTTGGAGAGCTTCTCAAGGTCCATTTAACTAGTTTCACAAATGTTTGAATAGTGGTTGAGACATTAGCCTAAAGCGTATTATCTTTAAAGATCTGCTCTCTGTTTCTCTGCCACTGTCTACATTTGCTAGGGTTGTCATGCCACTTTCATTTCTAGGCTCTGGGAGGTCAGTCAAGAACATATATTTGAGGAGGACTAATCTAAAGAATTTAAAGAGGTCCACCTTAAGATCAAAGATGTTGATGGGTCTGGTTTGTACAAAGGACAGTCCTTTCCTTAAAACAACTGCTTATTTGGGACTCAGAAGGTTGGTGTCCTGAGATACCTGGAGACTACTTCCAGTTCTTCTGCCTGGTTGGTTGTCCGAGTTTCATCTGCATTTATCCTTAGTTCCTCCAGTTGTCCCTTCCACATCCTCTTCTTTCTGCTCGTCCATATCTTCTTTCTCCTCTACCACTTGGTCCTTTCCCAGGATTCTCTAAAAATAGTTATTTGATCTGTCTGATGATGAATTTGATCCACTGTCTGCAACTGTAGATAAGTTAAGATACTTAAACTGGATCCTTCCTCTCGATTCATATTGTGCTTTCCTCTGGATTCTTCCCCTGCTGGTTATGCACATAGCCAGAGGAGGAGTCCCTGGCATCCATTTCTAGTTTCCTGCTTTATAAGCTTTATATCCTCTTGGAACATTATGATTATCTGGTCGATTTTCTGTTTCAGAACATCCAGTTCTGCTGTACTCAATTTTTTTTCTTCTACAGTTTTTATTTCATTCTCTGCTTTTTGCATTCCTTTTGTTCTTTTACGATGAGTAAAATGAGGTCATGGAACATATGTTTAAGACCTTCACCCTGTCACCTATGAACTTTAGCAAAGCCCCAGGCTGGAGAATTTTAAATGCTCAGTCCACTTGGGACTGGTTTTCACACCACTACTGGAATAGCAAAATGATACGCCCTTATTATTTTGTTAGCCACCACCTCTTTGTTTTAGTCATTTAACCATTTTAGTGATTTTTTTTTCAAATGAACACATGCTAATGTGGCACAAAAAGCATGAACCAACAGTGGCTTTTTTAGCAAAATAATGCAAACAAGCCAAACGGTTTAGTGGCTAATAAGTAGAAACCAACGCTGAACCACATGTGCTCTGCATTACCAGCCCTCATGTAGCTGCTCTAATTAAACAACAGGCTGTTCATCTTGGCAGAGTTCACCTTTCTGAAGTTCTGGGTTCTGGTGACTTTAAAAGAAACTCCAGTCTCCAACTAGAGCATACAATTTCTGAACAGGCGTAAATACTTCAGCAGAGATAAGCCATAGCATGCTGTTGTCAAGAATGAAATTAAACGTATTTCCTGTAACCACTGCTCTCTAAACCATAAAACAGCAGCCCCTCTTCCAACCACCACCGTGAGGCTAAACAAAGCCACAAGGTTACTAGCAGGTTTGCTTTTTAAACTAGTATACATTTTTTTAAAATGTATGTTTATTTGGCATAAAAATACAAATGCATATAGTACAGTAAGGAACATACAACCATGAGAAAGTTGCTAACAACATATACCCTAAGTTGTAACTTGTTGTTCCATACATTAGTGTTTTATGCTACAGAATGCACAGTTAAACACTTAAAACACATTTCAGATGTTACAGGAAAACAAACAACTTTAATATAAACTCATAAGAACTGAAGCTCAGAAATATAGGTGCAGTGTCGGGATCCATATCAGGATTTATGGCCAAGTACTGTACATGGAGATGGGTTCCCTGAAGTGACTCATGGTTATGGTATGCACCATTTTTCTCAAGGTTTGCCTTAGAGCCATTATCACAAGTATTTAGAGTAGGTATGGTTCATCAAGAATATAGACTGTCATTCTTGACAGTGTCAGTGGCTCAATAGGTAGCACACTTGCCTCTGAGGCCGGGAGATCAGAGGGCTGTAGGTTCAGTTCCCACATCTGGCACTTGGGTTAATATCCCAGTACTGTCACTGTAGTGCAGCATGAGAGGGTGCTGCACTTGAGGTGCCATCTTCAGATGAGACGTTAAACCGAGGTCCCATCTGCCTGGATTGGTGGTAGTTCAGGTGAATGTTAAAGATCCCATGGCACTTATCGAAAAGAGTAGGGAATTTCCCGTGTTCTGGCCAAATTTCTCATTCACTAAAAAATACCACCAACAGCTTAATCTGGTATAAGGTTAGTTGGCATTCATCTTTATCCTCCTCGGTCGTGCCTGAAAATGGGCAGGATTTGTCTAGTGCACTTACCCAGTCAACAAAACTAAATAAAAATAAATATTATGGATCACACTAGGGGAAAAAGGGATAAAAGCAGGCACTAGGCCCATCAAGATCACCCCTCACTGTCTCAGTGATAATACCTGTTTGATCTTTTCATCCTCGTCCATTTATCCAGACCTAATTTGTAAGCATCAGAACTAGAGCTTAACTTAACAAGGTCTGGCAAAAGTGTGCTCCACAGCCACACTACATGTTGAATACAATAATATTTCCTGCTCTCTGTACGAAACTGTTTCATTTTAATTTTAAATTCATGACCTGTAGTTTGGGTACTTTCTCCAACAAACTCAAAACCCAAACATTTAGACAGTACATAAGCCCTAATGATAATATTTAGGAGTAATACAATAAGTCACCTCTCATTCTGCAATGCTCTAAGCTATCTAGCGTTTAGTTAACAAGGTCTTGCTTATTATCCTCCAGGACACAGTCTTCTCTAGCAACATCCTCACTAAAATACTAACTCCAATATTGTAAACAGTACTCCAACTGGGTCTCATTAATGATCTATTTAATGGCATTTGTACCCATCAGATCTATTTACAGAATGTATTTTAATGGATGCCACTAAAAATAGTAGCTTTTTATTGCCATTGTGCCTTGAGTATTTACTTTCAGACCCAGGTCCTTTTCCCCAGTACTTTCCTGAGAATTGTTCTATTATTACTGTAATCATGTAGTTTATTATTTTCTCCAAACGTGTGACTATGCATTTTCCTCATTGAAAGACATTCCCAGTGCTATGCCCAGATAATTTTTTGTTTAAATTATTTTGTAATAGCCAGCCTGCCAACACAGCAGTAGGTCTACCGCTTCGTGATGCTGGTGACCCAGGTTCGAAGCAAACTTGGGTCATCAGAAGGCTGGCCAGGGAGAGGTAGATTGAGCAGCCTTTGCATGCTGTCCACCTCTGGGGGGTAGTGTCCCTGTAACAAGGGATTCTGGGTGACCACTGGTTGCCTGTTACTGGGGACCCCAGCTTCTGCTGACATTCTGGGGTGCTGGATGCTGACATTCATGTCACAAGTGCCACTGCACAACACACACCCCAACCACAGCCTGAAAATCTTATCCCCAACGCTTATGATGCTCTCGTCCGCTGCCAAGTAGCTGCCCAGGGCTCTCCCAAATCCATGACAAAGATCTAATAGGGTAGAAGAGGAACCCTGGAGGCCCTGCCCTGAGGACAATTCAAGAGGCACTTTGGTTGGGATGGCCCTTGGAGTTGCCATAGGCGGTGATGTGGGTGGAAGGGCCGATTGGGGAAATCGCCATCAGGGGACACAAAAGTATAGTAAGCTAAAAAAATAAGTAATAAATAATTTTGTAATGTATCAAAATGTTCATCAGATGAAACCTCACCTCTAGTCTTTGTGCCATCCCCAAATTTTGTGCACTAACTGTTAACATTATGGTCTAATGTGTAAGGAATAACATCCACCAAGGTGTCCTGAAAGGCTCTGATATACTGATGCCTGGTGCATTGTGAAGCACAAGGCATATGCTAATATACATTTTGAAAAGTATCTAACCCAGGCCTGATCCATGGGGAACCCTTCTGTCTCCATTTCTTCACTTGACTTGCAACAATTAATCCTGACCCAAATTGTCTCTGAAATAAAACCAGGAATGTTTGCATCATTACATTTAGATGGTGCTATCATTTCTTTTACGAGTAATGCCACACTATCACCAGCTCAGTTCATACGATCTTAACTAAAAGTTATGCCCAGTTAAAGTCTTTTCCAACCTTCACTGCTGTTCCACCATGTATTGGTTATAGCTATGACTTTAATCTGTTCTTCTGTTGCTAATAGTAGTAGTTCATCCCATTTCTTATTTAAACTGTGGACATTTCTTAGAATGATTTGACAGTTCTTAGGTTTTTAATCACTCCTAAACTGGTATCATTATTAGATTTGCAAATCATATGAGGACAGAGAGGGAATTTTAGGACTACACAATCTGGAAAGAAGAAGACTTATGGAGGACCTTCTGCTTATACAAAAATCACAAAGGATAGTGTTTAATGTGTGGTTGGACTAAAATTCAAGGTCCAGACTCAGAGTCACAACCTGAGAGGAGATTTTATTTATTCTTTATTTTGTTTTATAATTTTGGGCCAGGAAAGACACATTAAGCCAAGGCTTGTTTCCAAGTGTGTCCTGGAAGCACAGGGAAGTTAAGTGACTTGTTCAGGGTCAAACAGTGTGCAAGTGCTGGCTATAAGGATTCAAACCCTGTTCTCCAGGTTTGCAGTTCAGTGCTCTTAAGCACTACACTATACTGCCTCCTGTACAACTCATATAAAATGTCAGTTAATTACCAGCATAATTAAGAAGAATGAGAGGAGATCATTTATGGACCAAGATTGTCGAATGTGGTCCCACTACACAAAAATGGAGATAGGGAGGAGGCAGAAAACTACAGACCAGTCAGCCTAACTTCAGTGGTGGGTATGGTTATGGAAACACTATTTGAAGAAAGATTGTTGAATACCTTAAAACCAGTGGATTACAAGAGGCAGCATGGATTCACAGGGGAGAGATCCTGCCAAACAAACCCGGCAGAGTTCTTTGACTCAGTTACCAGGGAGATGGATCAGGTAGGAGCAGTGGATGTGGCATATCTGGATTTCAGTAAGGCCTTCAACACCATTCCACATAGACTGGTAAGCAAGCTGGGAAGCCTGGTAATGAGTCCAAAGATAGTAAAATGGGTACAAAATTGGCTGAGTAACAGAACTCAGAGGGTGGTGGTAAATGGAGTCCTCTCAGAAGTAGGTGAGGTAACCAGCAAGGTGCCTCAAGGGATATCCCATGTACAAGCGACCGTGATTGAGCACTTGCAAAAGAGTGACTCAATCATGGCACCTGTATACAGGAGCTACCTGGTAGGGTAGCGACCCGGATATGGGGGGTAGGCAAATATAGTGATGGGATGTTGCTATGTATACATGCGCACAGGGTGTTGTGAGGACCATGCGGTGCTACGGGCAGAAGGGGAGGGAGGAGGGTTTGTGGGGTGTAGTGTGGTGGTGGGCTGCTGAACTGGCCATGTGGCATGGTGGGTAGGTGGCAGGCTGGGGTTGGGAGGTGCTGGGTCTCGGTTCTGGGGTGATCATGTTTTGGGTCGGCTCGGGTTTAATTTTGTTTGCAGTTTTACACACACACCCCCATGCACCCCTAGAGTTGAGAATCCTTTAGTGGGAGGGTGCAGGGGATGTGAGGGTATAGAGACCAGGCACCCTCTTCCAGTTAGCCACGGTGTACATCGCCATAATTCATTTTCAGCGATGTACACTCGCCCAAACGGCAATTGCTATTTCATGATCACCATTATCACATAGAACCCTCAAGGGTCAGTACTAGGACTGGTACTTTCAATGTCTTTAGTAGTGACATCACGACATTGCAGAGGGGCTGGAGGGAAAGGTATGCCTGTCCGTGGATGACAAAAATCTGCAACAGTGTGGACACACCGAGGGGGGAATGAGGGAAGATCTGAAAAAGCTGGAAGACTGGTCAAGAGTTTGCAGCTGGGTTTCAATGCCAAAAGTGCAAAATTATACATAGGGCACAGAAACCCAAGGGCAACATATCATTTGGAGGGGAGGAGTTAGTAACCACAAAGCAGGAAAGGATCAGGGGTCATCTATCTGATGACCTGAAGGTAGAAAAGCAGTGTGATAAAGCAGTAGAAAAGGCTAACAGAATGCTGGGGTGCATAAGGAGGGTATCACCAGCAGGAAGAAGGAGGAGGTAGTGATACCCTGTATAGATCATTGGTGAGGCCCTACCTGGAATACTGTGTCCAGTTCTGGAGGCCGCATCTCAGAAAAGACATAGACCAGCTGGAGTCGATACAAAGAAGGGCAACCAAAATGGTGCATGGCCTGCACCAGAAGCCCTATGAGGAAAGAGTCAAGGAGTTAAATATGTACTCTCCAGAGGAAATGTGGGAAAGGGAGACTTGATAGAAACATTCAAATATCTCAAAGGTATCAATAAGGTACAGGAAGGTGGCATTTTGCACACAAAGAGATGCTCAAGGATAGGAGGGCACAGTAGGAAGCTGGAAGGGGAAGACATAGATGGGATGTGAGGGAATACTTCTTTACAGAAAGGGTGTTGGATGTCTGGAACAGCCTCCTAGCAGAGGTGGTGAGTACCAAAACAGTAACAGGTTTCAAACATGCATGGGATAGACACAATGGATCCTTGGTAACAAGGCTGGGGGCAGTAAGGTTGGAGATCAATTAGGGTCTATGGTAGATCAGTAGGTAGGGACCTTAGAGCAGACTGGGTGGGCCAGAAGGTCCTTTTCTGCTGACAGCTTCTATGTTTCTAAGACTGACAAGCACTTGAATGTTCTGACAGAACAGATTGTGTCTGCAAACAACTTTAGATTTATACCTGAAAATGAAAATTTATTGAACTATCACCAATGAGTAGTTAGTGGGGACAGTCCAAATGGGCATTTAGCCTTTTACAGTCCTACCGTCACAGTGTAACTCACAGTAATCCAATCTTTTATTGAGAGTGCTATTTGTCACTGCTGGAATACTTACGTAAAGTATCCTAGAATGTTCTACGGTACTTGACAACACCCCTTCTATCCATTACTTAGTTTAAATATTTATTTGTTGTAGTAGTATGTAGTCTGCTTGAAAGTAACCATAACCCACTTCTGTTTAAATCCAATCTGTTATATCCATAGAGATTCCTGTGGTTAAATGTCTCACAGTGCCTAATGCATGTTATTCCCTTGTTTCATGAAACACTTCTCAGCCAACAACTCATTTTTCTATAACCTTGTTGTTCCTGGCCAAAATTCTAAAATAAAATAAAACACATTGTCCATCAAGGAGAACCAGATTGTTTTCCATTTATATTTACTGTATTTATTGTACAGAGATATTTGATATAGTGTGCTGTGTAGGAGATGCCCTCAAGCACAAATATGGTACATTTAGGGGTAAGATAAGGTGGCCCTTCTCCTAGATAGGCTGTAAACCTATGGAGCAACCTACCCAGTGAGAAAAGTCGCAGTGGACATGAAGACAGTACAGGTATTTATGGCAAGCCTGGACAATATTCTGCTTACCAAAGGAATGTCAGGGTAGCGTGGTGAGAAATCCCTATAAATGAGTACATGTTTACACAGCATGTTGTTGGTCCCTGCTTATAAAGCAGCAGTGGGAGGAAGATCCTAGGATCCCTTTAGGCCTTGAAATGCTATGTTTCTATGTTTACACGCACACACAAATGTGTTAGATACTGTTAGAAAAGAGACTGTCTGCAGCTATTATAAAATCAAGTAGATCACATTCACAGTCGTGACCAATTGATTATAACCTGGTTTAATGAGACAAAGACCATGGGTCAAGATGATGGAGTAATCCCCACCCATTGTTTAAAAAATGCTGTGGGATTTTTAACTTACGGTTGTCCAATAACCACATATGGGCAGAAAGGACCTCAGTTTTAGATCTCATTTGAAAGACAGCACTTCTCACAGTGCCACCCACCCTCAAAGGAATGCATTTCAATGTTATTTTGTGGTATAACACCCAATTCCCAGTGTGGGATGTGAACCCAAACCCATCTGGCCAGAGACTAGAGTGCTACCAAGTAGCCATATGGATATTATTTACTTGGTACTCTGAGACAAAAAAGCTGTGCTGGAGTACCACCCCCAAAAAGGGATGCATTTTGCATGCTTCTGATTTTGCAATGCATGTTTAAATTAGGTACAGTATAAGTGAACGTGCATCATTGACTTTGATGACTATAAAATTAAGCAAGAAGGCATGAGCAGGGGTTATGTTAATGGTCTGTTAATCACCCTGTTAGGGTGTTACACAAGGTGTAGCAGAGTGCCACATGCCCCAGATGTTGATTAACTAACCATTAACATAACCCCTGGGAGTGTCTTATTGCTATTATAATAAAAAATTTTTTTAAACCATGTTAAAGCTTGTTCAGCATATGGATAGGCTTTACATGTGCATTAATACATGATTAACATAAGGCTGATAGAATGCTTACAGCCAATCACAAAGCTCTATTTCTCAGACCCTTTTTATGATGAAACAGAATTGTTACAGAAGACATTTCTAGGCAAAGGTGCTTCATGAGGCTATATGAAAAGAAAAAATAATAGCACTTCACAAGTCTGGAATGAAAACGAAGTGTCGCTTGTATCCAGAATTAGATTCTATGTTACATTAGGCCTTGCATCATGACAGCTATAGAACCTGAGTTGCCATAACAACATGAGGCAGCTCTACCTGTCATCACAGCTGACACTTTTTAAACATAGCAGCTGATTTTTGTCAGACCTTCTTACCTTTCCTTTCAAGGAAGCAAACTATGATTTCCAGTCTCTAAAGAAGCCTATATGATATAGAGAAAAATGACAGCAACAGTTAAGACTAAGACTCTGTGTGTAACCTCCAAGGTAGAACACAGTCCTTTTCTTAAACATTTGAATACAACATCTCAAACATGCCTCTCTGTCCAGTTTCTTCTCGACTGATTTTTGTCCATTACATTATGGCAATTCCTCATTTCATTACCTTCCTGAATAGAATCATTCTAGACTAGATGAAGGCATGGAAGCATTCCGGTCACAAATTAGACGTTGCAGACTTATTTACACCTATTGAAATGTGACATAGATCTTAAAATCATATTTTGCACATATGAAATGTTTCCTCTGCATACTGTAAGTGCAAATGTTTGTAGCTTGTCACATCCATCATGTTGTTTTCATTTGTGCTTCGTTAGAAAGTGGCTCCAAGGGAACCAGCATATGCTTAGCTTAAAAGGTCTGCTTTTGTTGACTGTGTAAGTTGTAATGGTTGCTTCTTTTCAGCTCCCTGAGTCATTGCCTAACGGGTTGAATTACCCACAGGCAGGTAGCCATATTCAGACTGTGATGGGGACTGTTCTCAAAGCCTGCAGCATGAGCCCGTGAACAGCAGTATGACGGAGCCATGAATAAAGTATCCATTCAGCAGTACCAGTCACCGCTGCCCATTCCTATTTCCTCATCAAGTATCTCCAGTCCCTGAGGGCTCAGTCTGGAAGAAGCCTGTTACAAACAAAAGGACAGAGAAGCCTGGATGGGTATCAGGAGCAGGTAAGAAAACTGTGTGTGTGTGTGTGTGTGTGTCCATGTGTCTGTGTATTTGTGTGTCTCTGTAGCTATCTGTATTACAGTATGTATACTGTATGAAAATAAAACACAACATGGTATGCCTTCATTGGGAGATACAGGCACTCCTCCAGTGTGTGCAGAGACAACTCCCAACAAATGCAACACCATGGAGTATGTTATTGTACTTATAAAATGGACTGATATTGGAAATGTAAATGCTATATATAACTGTATAGGCACAACAGGTAATCTGGTTTACAGAATGAGAGCTGTATTTGAAAAGCCTCTCACAAATCTGATAGATAGATAGATAGATAGATAGATAGATAGATAGATAGATAGATAGATATTGCAAGAAAACTATGTTAATGAATTATAGTTATAAAGCCATAAAGGCATGGAAATATGGAGTTAAAGTTTTAACTGTAACTCCCATCCCTCGTTATTCCCTACCTTTTGACCCAAGGTCACACTACATGTCCAGGCCAGAAGACCATTCAGGCAGGTCTGAAAGTTCCCACTTGGGTAGTCCTGAGGGGGTGGTAACTAGCCCATTACTATATATGGGTAAAAATGTTCAAATATGTATTAATGTTATGGGTGACTGAAAAACGTGACAGAGGAGTGGCTGCCTGATGCATGCAGCTTTAATCCTAGGAAAGAGGGATAAAATAATGAGAAGCTTCCAAGAGGGCAAGTAAGGCTATGATTCCTATGATTACGTAAGAATGAGTGAACATATTCGAAACTTTGGCAATAAGAGATAAAAGGATTGTTAAGAGGAAACTACTGCTTAGTATGAATTGACAAAATGAGGGGCTTACTGGTGAAGTAAAATCAACTTATTGAATACCTACAGGTGCTGAACTCTCATTATTCCTGCTCTTGATAGAAAAATACCTAAGTTCCACTGCATGGGATATACCTTTTCCCCAATTCAGTTATTTTATCAGGTGTTTTTCTGAATCTCTTACAGTATTTTATTTATTTATTTAAAAGTTGATACTCAGGAAAGGCACACTAAACTGAAGCTCATTTCAGGTACGATCTGGGGCAGGGGTAAGGGAACAAGTATACATAATCAATATACATTTAAATAATATAAATGGAAAGAACAGCATGTGATACACAGGCATACATAAGAGTAGTCAGCAGTTGCGGATATACAAGTAGTAGGCTAGCAGCTTACCTAACAATATACTGTACAATTAAATAAGAGGAGCTAGCCACACATTAGCTATATATCAGGACAAGGTGCTTTGTAACAGATGAGAGTGCACAAGTCCTCCATCCTGTGGAGGACACAGTAACACGTGAGTGGACAACAGGACAAGAGTAAGAGCTGGACTTGGTAAGATAATGGGAGGGTATGCTCAGCATTGCTAGTGGAATCTGGCATTAGGGAGAGTTGAAACATTGGCATGGAGTGGGTGGGAGGAACTAGAAATACTTGCTATATGGACAGCACTGTAGGCAGGTTATGTACAGAGGGGAAGAGTTCCAGAAGGTAGGGAGATGATGGGCGAAGGCTATTTTACTGGTGAGTGAATGGGGTGTGGCAAGGCAAGGATTGGTGGTCACGTGAGTCTAAGGAGTAGCCTGTAATAGGAGCTGGGGTTAATAAGGAGGAGAGGTAGGAGGGAAGGTGTTGGAACCAGAACTTAATGATAGGGGTTGTACAATGTGCCAGATGGCAATTAGCGAGTGAAGGCATGAAGACAGATTGGTAGAGGAGTCAGTGATGAGTGCGGTATGGGAGATTCATGATGAATCAGCAGAAAGCATGAAATAGAGGGTCTAGTTTGGCCAGGGAGGACTGCAGCACTGAACTATAGACCACACCCACAGAGTCGAATGAGGGAAGGATAAGCTTGAAATTATTTCCTCCTGATAGGGAGGGATAGACTGTCCTTGTGCCTGTGAAGCATTCCTCGCTTTGGGATGCAGTTTGTTGTGGATTGTGTAGATGTAGGGCAAAATCCAGTTTGGGATCCAGCCAAACTCCCAGGTATTTGTATGAGTCAACTACTATGATTTTGGAGCCATCTAGGGCATAAAGGAGGGAGAAGAAGTCATTTTGGCTAGTTTCTGGATGGAACTAAAAATCATAGCAACCATTTTATGGTGTTGCATTTGAGTGATTTATCTTCAAGCCACCTTAGGGTGTTCATGAAATTGGTTTGGAGGATGGGTTCAACCTGGGCTAGAGAGGGACCAGAAGAGAAGATAACCATAATGTTGGCATACATTTGAACCTGGGATACTGAGCAGATGGATGGGAGGTTGTTTACAAAAATGGAGAATAGAGTAGGTCCAGGCATCGACCCCTGGGGTACAACCGCCAGAATAGGGAGTGTGGGCTGATTAGGTTTCCTGAGCTGGACAAATTGAAACCTGTCTGTGAGGTATGTCTTGAACCATTCAGTAGAAATTGTGGATAGTCCTATGGCTGAGAGATCCTCCAGGAGTAGATTATGGGCCACAGAATCAAAGGTCTTGGCCAAATCTATAAAGATGGCAAGTGTCAGATGAAAAAGCCAGAATGCGGTGAAACCGGTCGGGAGTGTTGTTTGGCTGCTACCGAGCTGTTTGCACAAATAAACACGTTTTATATTGATTTAGCGAGTCCTGGTGCCAACTTTGTTTGTTGAACAAGTGTCGATGACCTTATCAATGGCCGAGTGGATGAAGTTGGTGAGGTGGAAAGGGAGGAGGAGGAGGAAGTGGAGGCAATGGAAGCCAGACTGGTATGGTGTCAGAATGTCCTTGGAGGTGAGGAAGGAGTTTAGTCATTTAGAGATGAAGGATTCCAAGATTTTGGAGAGGGAGGGAAGGATCAAAATAGGCCTGTAATTGCCGGGGATGGATGGGTCACCCTTTTGTGAAGTGGGATGACTTTGGCTAATTTCAGGCCTTGGCAGGGGAGCAGGTGGAGAGGGAGCAATTGAAGATATGAGTAATTGGAGGGACTATGGCGGGAGCAGGATTTTCATGGTATGGGATTTATTCCGTCAGGCTTTGTTTGAGGAGTTCAGAGATTTGAGGGCATGAAGTATCTCTAAAGGGGTGATGGGGAAGGTGTGAACGGTAGGGAGAGGAAGGGTTGGCACATGTGCTGGGAAGGGAGGGGGGATTTGATAACTGACTGGTTCCGGGGTACGTACAGGTACCTGCCACGGAGGGAATGATGGTGTAGAGGATTGCCCTTGGCAAGGCACAGGTAGTGAAGAAGTGGTTTATGGAAGAGGCTACTGCCCAGGGCCACTGCCAGTGGGTTCAGAGCAGGGGGAGCTTGTTGAGTGGAGCTGAGCAGGAGCGGAGAGTTTTCCTGAGGCAGCTGCGGAGGTGGTAGTCCTCAAGCTGTGACTTAAAGAATCCAGCTTCAGTGAAGTGCACAGCCTGAGTACATGCGCCTCAATGTTCTGTATGTTTGAAGGTCAGAGGCATTGTAGGAGGCTTTAATACTTTCCAAGCTCTGTTTCTGGCCTTGAAGAGCTTCACCAGTTGAGGGAGATCCAGGGAGATGCCTGCACCAAAGATACAACTTCTTTGGGAGGGGGCATGAGAATTCCATATACCTAGGAAGGCAGGAGTTAAGGCCACCAATGTGGAGTCAATGTCCAAGGCAGTGAAGACCCGGATCAGTCAGCCAGGTAGAGATTGGCTAGTAGCGCCTGTTGGTTGAGGGTCCTTAGGAGGCCTGAAACACATATACTTGGGTGGGCAGGGGATGGGTGGTGCTGCCTGTTGCAGAAGGTGATACAATGGTTGCTGAAGGCATCAGGAGGGTGCCAGCTGAGGAGAATTTTTGAGAGTGGGTGGTTAAAATCCAGTCCAACAGCGAGTGGTTGGGGAACGAGGTTGAGTCTGGTAGGGTCGGTGACAAGCTGTGTGGAGGTTAAAGGACTCTATCTCTTAGGTGATGGCCTTTAGAATGCTGTGCAGGCCAATTAGTGTCGAAGTCACCCAAGATTAGAAATTCACCCAAGTTGCTGAGGATGTTAGGGCAGCTAGTTTGGAGACCAAGGAGAAGGGAGGGGCACTAGGAGAGAAGTAGCAGACTGTGACAAAGAGGGGTGAGGAGGAAGGCAACACTATCTTAGAGAGTAGGATCTCTTGGGATTTCAGGGCGACCTCCTGGGAGACAATAGATGCATGTAGAGTTATGGGTATAGATGGCAACACCACCCCACACTTATCCCTGTCTTGTCAGAAAATGGAGTACCCTGGAATGGTGACAGAAGAGTCGGGGACTTTAGCTGATAGCCAAGTCTCTGAGATACAGAGGATATCGGGGAGCATTGGGATATCCAGGCTTTGATGTGATCTAGCTTTGGCAGCAGGCTCCTTGCATTTAGGTGGTAGATACCCAGCCCATTAGTGGGGAAGCTCCAGAGGCTGAGGCATCAAACCCTGAGTTGGGTTCAATATCCCAGCCACAACAGCAGGGAGTAGGATGCAGAGGGACATAGCAGGTGGAGAGATAGGTGGAGAGACTGGGTGGTGTGGAGGAGAAACCCAGCAGCACGGGTTTCATAGGGAAGCAGATTGTAATGGTGCCGAGAGAGTTTAGGACACCAGCTAGCTTGAAGAGAGGGAAGGAGAACAGTATGTCTTCTGAGAAGTGGAGGAGTTCCACCTGTTCAAGGGAAAGTATTGAGGCAGAGAGGTTGATTAACAAAAGTGTGCCTGACAGAAGGACAACTATTGCCAGTGGGAGTAAGGGTTTCATTTTAGCAAGGATGTTTGGTGGAGAGCACTAGAGGAAGATGTGCCCAAGTTAAGGCAATGTGAGAAGGCAGGGATGGCTGGGGGATACTGGGATGTATAGGAGGCATCACCAGTAGAAAATAGCAAGTTTTTATCCCTCTGTACAGACAGTTGGTGTGATCCCATCTGAGTACTGCATGAAGTTCTGAGACCCCATCTCCACAAGGACATAGACAGGATGGAGGCAGTCCAGGGAGGGCAACTAAATGGTCAGGGTCTGCAACAGAAGCCATACAAAGAGAGACTAAAGGAGCTTAATATGTATACCCTTGAGGAAAGGAGGAGAGGGGGAAATGATAGAAACTTTCAAGTACCTCAAGGGAATCAACAAAGTCCAAGAGGGTAGCATCTTTCAGAAAAAGAGATGTGCAAGAACAAGGAGACATAATTTGAAGATAGAGGAGGGACAGCTCCAGGCAATGTGAGGAGGTATATTTTCACAGAGAGGTGGAGGATGCATGGAACAGCCTTTCTGAGGAGGTCGTGGGGTCAGAAACAGTGGGGAATTCAAGAATGCATGGGACAGACATAAGGCAATTCTGGTGGGGGTAGGAAGAAGTAGGCTGTTGGTTAACTAGGATCTGCAGCTTATCCAATAGGTAGGGGAAATGGACAGACTAGGTGGGCCAAGCAGTCCTTGTCTGCCATCAAAGTCTATGTTTCTAAGTTGGTAGCTGATGGGTGCCTGAGTTAGCGATCTGGGCCCCAGCAGAAATTGGTCACCTAGTAGTATAAGGTTGGGGACAGGAACTGCAAGGTAGATGACTAGAATGAGATATAAATATGTACCACAGCCAAAATTTGTTCCATTATAAGGGCAACAAAATAAGTTGACTAGCAGTCACCACAGGGATGGTATTTGGGGATTTAAGCTTGTGCTCCAGTTAGGTTATAGTTGCAGAAGACCCACGCCTCTTTAAGAGGAGGTCTTAATTGAGAGCATGAGAGGAGGGAGAAGTGGTGCTGAGGTGGGAAAATGTATTTAATAGCAGTTGGGGCGGGAGGGTGGACAGGACAAAATACAAACTACTAAAAGAGCAGTTTCAGCAATTTAAAATAAAAGCATCAAGCATCGAAAGCACTGCAGACAGCAGGTCCAATGAGGAGAGATCTGCAAGCGGCACATCCAATGAGGAGCCAGGTCCAAGCAAGGCAGCCAATTGGAGTTTGTGGTTCCAAGCTGGGGCTCCCTAGGTTTCAAGAGGGCGTACCTGAGTGTGGGCAGCAGGTCATGAATCCACAAGCAGCCGGGCACAGATTCAGGGTCAGTGCCACTAGCAGTGGGGCACCTGATCAGGAAACATTCAACCTGAAGAGAAAAAGGAGAGAGCGCTAGTCAACAGTATAGTACAGGATAGCTAGTAGGAGCAGAAGGGTATGGGTCTGGGAAGGGACAAAAGATTGTGGGAGTATGTGCGAAAAGAGGGTGAGAGAGAGTAGGCAGTGAAAGAAATTGTTGGGGCTGGAGCCAAGGATGTGGCACCAAACTGGTGACAAAAGAGTACAGGTTTAACTGGATGGGGAGGGAGATGAAAGCAAAGACCAGAGAAGTTAAGTTTAGCAGGCTAGGGGAAGGAGAATGGAGGCAGCTGAAGAAGCATGGATTAAGAAGGAGTTACAAGAGTTTAGGGAACTGTGAAAGCATAGTTGAGAAGAGGACACAGAGTACAGTCTAGGAAATGTAACAGGCTTAACAGCTCTACAAATATCAGACACTTAGGCAAACATTACTAAAACTTAACGGCTCTAAAAATTCAAAACAATTTGGCAAACAGGCAGTAAAACAGTTTAAGAGTAAAGCGCTGAAATGCCAACAGCAGTTTAAAACATAAGTTACAAAAAAGAGCAGTTTCAGCAGTTTAAAATAAAGCACTGAGCGCTAAAGCACTGTAAACAGGTCCAATGAGAAGGGTCTTCAAGCAGGCGTCCAATGAGAGCCAGGTCCAAGCAAGGCAGCCAATTGGAGTTTTGGTTCTGAGCCAAGGCTCCTAGGTTTCAAGCGCTGGCATACCTGAGTCTGAGCAGCGGGTCGGGAATCCATGAGTATGACTTCCACCTCTAACCCACACCCATGACCACCTAATTGTCACTTATGAATTTGCTCCTGAAATGCAATTTCAGGACATCAAACTCAATCCATTGCTAAAAACTCTACAGTAAGTCTCTGCACAGGTGCAGTGTGTTTGTTTTATTTTATTTTTTTTTTGGACTGTCTCCCTCATGGCCAAGCCTGCACACTGCAGCAAGAGATGAGGACTGGCTGAGGTGGAGGGAGGGCTATATATGTTGCCCACTGTGAGACCTCAGAAAATGTAGATTTTGAGTGGCCATGGGGGGTGAGGATTCATTTTATATAATGGGCTGGGTGGAGGGAGAGTGTGGGAGTGTTATTGCAGAATGGGTGGGGTACTGTTAGTTTACTTCAGGCACCAGGGCCATCCCAGCATTAGGGAGTTTGACACTGGATTGAGGACCCGGTTTCAGAAACTCAAATGGAAACAGTTCGTGAGCCACTGGGATTGAGGACCTGGTGGGTGCCCAACAATGTATTTTTTGTAAACCGACACCTGTGTCAGGAACCCGTGTGGGGAGGCTAACAGTGAGCCACCAGGCTTTGACAACCAGTAGCCACAAAAATGCATCTTTTAAAAACAGCACTGGTAATGGGCATCTAGCATTGAAGAAGGTGGTAGAGGATCAGACACCAGAACTGCATCTGGTTTCATAAAAGGGAGGGGTCTGGTGGCAAAAGAAAAGCCTTTTATTGTTTCTTGTGCGAATGACTTCTTAGTTAAGTCTGTCATGAATGAAAAAGGCTTGCCCATATATTGTTTCATATTTTGGTCTGTGCATTCACCCACTCAATGATTAAAATAAGTTCTTCATCATGATTCCAATAAAAGGCCTTACTGTGGCCCAGCATCTAATGACTCTGGAAGTTTTAAGTTTTAAATCATTTTTTTGTTTTCCATGTGCAATAAGAGTCAAATAGTACCTAAACTGCTAGATCTATTCTTTTAAAGACTGTCATCTAATTAGCCCCTAGGACTGAGAAGATGTGTGTCAATTTTAAAAGCCTAGGTCTCAGGATTATTGAGTTATAAGGTATCAAAAACAAGTTTTTTTACATAAACACTGACTTAATCCTAACTATAAAAGTACCATCATGCCACTATATGTCTGTAAACATGCACACACACACACAAAAACAAAGTGCTGTGTCAACGTGTGGGCTGAAAACACAGTGGAAGCCTCTTATAATGGACTGTGCAACGGGTTTTGTCCATTATAAGCACCTGTCCAAGATATACAAAAAGCATATTGACATTGTTTTTCTGATATTGTAGCTTTTATTCAACAGTGATCATGTACACTGCCTATGACTTGTGAGAACAGAGGTACAGTACTGCATTAAAACTCTTTATGCCACCAACACATATCGAAAGTGGTAACCACATTAAAACAAAATGAGTTTAATTTGTTTGCTCCTCTGCCTGCTTGCGCACGCCCACCTGCAGTTCAGAAAGCTGAAAAACAGCAAATTGCAGATGAGAAGTAGGAGCCAGCACGAAACTGAACAGAGGCATTATACAGGAAAAAGTTGAATTCACTGCCCTTTCTCCCACATCCATATGTTTACCTCTGTGCTTCACTCCTCTTCCTGCTCGCAACACACTCACAGCCCACCTGATCCAAAAGCTGAAAACTACAGGAAAGCAGATGACAAGTAGGAGCCAGCACATAGAGTGAACAGAGGCAACCCACTCACAACCCCCAATCTGAAAGCCCAAAAGCAACAGAGAGCATAGTGCACTAACCCAGTAAAAATGCAGTGAGCAGTCACTGCTATCCTTTCTGCTGCCTTTCTGCCTGCTAGTGACCCACAACCCGCCCCGCAACTCACCCAGTACAGAGTATATTTACAAATCTGAATGTAAAATCACTGAAATAAAAAAAGGAACTTGATTTAAAATTTAATCAAACAGTCCAAGAAGGGCTCTCATGCCTGATGGAGAAGCACTTCTCTCTCTCTGCTACCCACAGCTCACCCCCAGATGGATGAGGGGAGACAGCTGATTTAACACCTCAACTTAACACCTCGTTAACTGGATTGTAGAGTAGGTAGTGGCAGGGAGTCCCATCATCAGCTCCACAGCCTTGATCAGAAAAGAAGTCAAAAGTGGATCAACACCTTCAGTAGCAGCCCAGGCATTCAGACATAATCTGTTGTATCAGGTGGGCTTATAATGAATCCCCATGGCAATAGTTCTGGTTTTATAAATTTGTCCAGTAAAACTGGCTGTCCAGACTAAGCATGTCCATTATTTGTGGCACATACTGCAATAAAAAGAGTAATATTAAATGCACACTAAAAATAGAATTTTATTTTAAGCATGTATTTAATATTACCTCTTTGAATGCTCTGGCCTATCAAGCACAGCGGTAGTTCACTGCTTATGATGTTGTTGGTGACCCAGGTTCAAAAGTGGGCCAAGTCTTCAGTGGCCAGCTGGAGGAGAGGATAAAGCATCCTAGAGATTGCTCTCCTCTTACATGGAGGGGGGTCTGTAAGCTATGTAGCTTACTGCCACCTTGGTGATCACAGGTGGCAGTGCAAGCAGAACTGATAGGTGGTGGGACACCTCTTGACTGGGACATCTAACACTTTGCATGCAGACGTCCATCCAGTCCTAGCCTGCAAGGTGCCTGGGAGGGAACAAAGGGAAGAAAATCCCCGGTCACAGCAGTGTGACACTGCCTCTCTCACTGGAGGCCCCTGCACTGCTCACTAGACTGCCAACCACAACCAACCTAAACACCTCCCAGGCAGTGGCATAGATTGTGGGGGGGCAGGTGAGACAACTGCCCCAGGAAATTAGACTGGGACTTTAATGAGCCGCTATTTTCGGTTATCGTTTTTTTTATTGTAACATCGCTCTGGGCTGATGCCCAGACTGGCTGCTTTCTTGGGGAGTTGCCAGGCGGCGCATGCCCATTTCTCCTCAACTCATTCAAAAAAAAATCCCTTCCGGTTGGCTAAAGCCTGCTGCAACCATAGCAGCCTGCATGTTGTTGCAGCCAATCAGGAGTGCTACAGACTCATGCCATCGCATGACCAGTACTCAGTAAATGCGCCATTTCTAGTTGTCCTCGACTCCCGCACCATCCACGAAGGAACAGCAGTAGCACAGGCGTCTATATGTGTGGTACTGGGGAGAGAGAGAGAGCTATTCAAGGAGGCCAGTAGCAGTCGTTGTTCGCCGATCGCCGCCAGTGTGTCTGTCGGTCGCCTAGTGTTATCCTGGTTCCTCCTCTCCTCCTGTCCTGACCAGCCCACCGGTTTGTTTAAATAGTCCCCGACTACTCTGTCTCTCAGTGAGACTGAGTGCAACTGCACTTCCCCACTGCCGCCTGAGCCTCCCCGATTCCCGAGAGGCTTGCAGCCGCAGGAGTCTCCATCACAAGACAGACCCTGTCACCCCATGGGAGGAGTGGGACCTATGATGCTGGTATCTGGGGAGGGGAGTTACTGTCTTGTCGGTGCCAGGATTCATTGGGAGAGGAATGGGACTCTGGAGAGAGACATAGCCACCTGGCCTGCCTTCTTGGCCCTAAGTAACTGTGCTGCAAGCTGGTTGTTGGAAATTAATGCCATGATGATTCACATCCCAGAAATGTCTCTTTTCGGGGCCCCATGGCCATGTGTCTGGGGGCAGTGGAAGGTTTGCTGTCACTCAGCCTGTCAGTATGTCTGAGGGGTAGCTTCTGGATGTGTCTCTTTGGGGGTATTTGCTGGCTGCTGAAGAGGCTGTCTATGTTGGTGGGGTGGGGCAGGGGCCTATTTGTTATTTGCTATGGTGTGGACACTGGCCATGTTGGGGGGTGGGGACACTGACTTTGACTGTGCTGGTGGGTGGGGTGCATTGGGGAAACTCACTGGATGGTCTGTGGTGGGGCTGGGGGATGGTCCGTTTTCTAGGGTTGGGGAGATGGACTGTGTTTGGGGCTGACTCGCTGAAGGGATGGTCAATGTTTGGTGCTGGGGGGTCTGTGTTTGCTGGGGCTAGGGGGACGGTCAGTGTTTGAGGCTGGGGAGTTTAGTGTTTGGGGATGGGAGGCGGTCTGTTTGGTGGTGCTGGGGGATGGACTGTCCATGATGGTGGAGAGGGGGACATTCCATGCTTTCTGGCCAGGTGTCTGAGGGGGACTGTGACATGTTGGTGGGGCAGGGGACTGTCCGTGTTTGCTGGCTGGGTGGGGTGTCTGGGGAGACTGTTCATGTGGGCAGCGGGGGGGCTATCCATGTTTGCCGGCCAGGTGTCTAGTGGGAAGGGGGACTGTCTGTTTGCTTGCCGGGTGCCTGGGGGGTCTGGCCATGTTGGTGGAGCAGGGGTACATTCCGTGGTTGCTGGCTGGGTGTCTGGGGGACTGTCTGTGTTGGTGGGTGGGAGGACTGTCCATGTTTGCTGGCAGGGTGTCTGGGGAGGCTGTCTGTGTTGGCTTATCGGGGAGGTATCCGTGATTGCTGATCAGGTGTCTTGGATGGACTATCAGTGTTTGTGGGGAAAGGGAACTCCCGTGTTTGCTAGCTGGGTGTGATTGTTCATGTTGATGGGGCAGAGGGACATTCCATGTTTGCTAGCTGGGTGTTGGGGGACTATACTTGGTGGGGCATGGGGAACCATACATGTTTGCTGGCTGCCTGGGTGTCTGGTGGGACTGTCTGTGCTGGTGGGAGGGGCTGTCCATGTTGTTTGGGAGGGGACATTCTGTGCTGGCCAGGTGTCTGGTGGGAAGGAGGGACTGTGTTTGCTGGACGGGTGTCTGGGGACTATCCGTATGGCTTAGTGGGGAGGATTGTCTGTGATTACTGACTGGGTGTCTAGTGGGACTATCCATGTTGGTGGGGGTTGTCTGTGTTTGCTAGCCAGGTATTTGAGGGGACTGTCTTTGTTTGCTAGCTGGGTTTCTGGTTGGACTGTCCACGTTGGTTAGGAGGAGGCATTCCATGCTTGCTTGCCGGTGCTAGCATATAAACAGAAGTAAATGTTAAAATGTTATTTCCACCTTATCCTTTACCTGCCAAGGGATGTGTCTCACTGACCTGTGCCCGCAGCTAGCATACAAACATTAGTAAATGTTTAAAATGTTATTTTCCACTCATCATTTATCTGGCTGTAAAGGTAATCTTTCACTTTTCGATTTTCGATTCTCCACTGTGGAGGGGTGAAACAGACCAATTCCTTGGCCTTGCTCTCCTGTCTCCATTGCCTGGCAAACACAACCAAAGAGGTTGTTTTTGTCCCCCGCACAGGGTTACAAGACTAGAAAAACATCTTGCACTGAAACATGCACCCTAAAGAAATGATACTACTACTACCTGGCTATTGTTATAGTGACTACTGACTGACCATGATTATTTTTGGGGGTTAGGGACACTGGTCGTGTGTGGGGGTTGGGGACACTGGTCGGTCATGTGTGTGGGTGGGGTTTGGGATACAGGCATTGTGTTGGTGGGGTGGGGTTGTAGTTGCATATCAGGAAAACTAAGCTTCTGACCAGTAGTTCAACATCTCTTTTCCAGACCAAGAAAAGAGAAACAAAATGCAGTATAAAATGTGGCTTTATTTATTTTGTGTGCCTGTGATGGGAGGTGGGAGGGCACAATCCTGGATGCCTCGAGTCAGATACCAGATAAATGAAGCTGGAAATGGTGTTACTTGGTGGGGAGAGTGGCTGTGCAAGTCCATCAGGGTGCAGAGAGTAGCTGAGCTGGCCAATCTGGGTGGAGATTGTGGCCATGCAGGTCCGGGTGGGAAGAGTGGGCTGTAGCTTTTAACATACTAAAATGCCAGCAGAATAGGCCTAATGGTCTCTCGAGTCTGCTCAATTTTCAGCACCGTACTGAGGGCCGATTTTGGTGTGTCCCCCACCCCTTTGGGTTATACTGTCCCCAGTCCCAGATGTTCCACCTGTATTGGGCTTGGTCAGATTTACCTCCCCTGTACCTGTCCCATCCCTCTTAAACCCGTCAACAGTCTCCACCTCTACCAGCTCCCTGGGCAGTGCATTCCATGGCTCCACCACCCTTTCAGTGAAACAACATCTCCTCCTCTCCCTCTGAGCCTGCCCCTTCCAGCTTACACCCATGACCTCTTGTTGCCCCACCCTCATTCCTTTGGAGCACCCTGACTGGGCCTCCTTTATTGAACCCTTTCATGGACTTAAAGACTCTATCATGTCCCCACTGTCCCTCCTCTCCCCAGGGTGTACATGTCGAGCTCCCTGAGCCTCTCCTCATAGCTCCTCTCCCAGGCCCCAGATCATTTTGTTGCCCCCTTTGGACCCTCTCTAGGAGTATAATGTCCCTCTTTAAATGTTGTCTCCAAAATTGTACACAGTACTCGAGTGTAGCCTAACCAAGCTAGTTATACAGTGGAAGGATCACTTCCGCCTTTCTGGAGGTAATCTCTGGTGATGCATCCCAGCATCCTATTTGCCCTTGCCACTGCCCTCCTACAGGTCTCTGAGTTGTTCATTTTGACATCTACCACTACCCCCAGGTCCCTCTCACCACTTGAATCATGTCTCCTCCCAGGGTATACCCCTGGCCTGGATTTCTAACTCCCAGGTGCAGAACCTTGCACTTCCCACATTGAATTTTAGTTTCCATTTTCCTGACCACCTTTTCATGGACATTTAAATTCATTGTTGCTTGCTGTGTCTTCTGCTGCCCTGCCAGCTTTGTGCTGCGGGCTTTCACTCTAGCTGTTCATTTACTATAGAAAACTTGCACATTCCACTCATTTTCCCAGATTTGACTGAATGTTTGTAAGCATTCATTATTCACTGGGAAAGGAGGACTAAACAATTCTGTCTGTTAGCCTCATTCCCGGAAGGGCCCTCAGCTTGCATACAGCACCCCTCTGGGAGGGTGATGGATGCCAGCTGAGAACTGACATACATTGAACCAGATTAAGCTGTTGGTGGCATGTCTAGTATTCTTGCACTGTCTTCCTTTCTGTTGTAGGTGGTGGGGTGTGGTTTGAGCACTATTGTATGCACAATCTTGGTGCACACAGCTATTCAGCTTTTTATTTCCCCACAGACCATGCTTGCACTTGTGCTGGATTTGCTGACACAAGTAGGGCTTTTACATCCCTTTGCAGTGGGTTTTCTGCTGATAGACAGCAGTCATTCTCTGTTTTTTTTTTTTATTACTCTTTATGCCTCCTTCTCACCCCTCGGCTCTGGACTTCCTTGGGAGCACATGGAGTCATCCCCATGGCACACACCCTACCTGGCCATCCTCTGTCACCCATGAAGCCTCAGTTGTACCCCCCAGGTCAGGATGGGGGCCCCAATCCACGACACAGCAGTAATGTCAGTTGGAAAGATGGGAGAGTGGGTGGCTGCAAATCAGGAAAAGCTCCAGTGCTCCGTCTGCTGGAGCCGAGAGGCATTTTCTCTGTTTTTTTCTGGGAGTGGCTGGTGCCCTGATGTCAAGGTGTATCCGACATCTGCCACTCCCCACTCCTTCTCTACTCCTCAGTGCCTGCTGTATCTCCAGCCTCCACCAGAGATCAGCAGAGCACTGAACAGGGACCCTGTCCCTCCCCTGAAGAGGAGAGCTGTCCTCAGATGCTCAATCCTCTCCTCCCTGCTGACCCCAGCAACCTGGGCTCATTCCCTAACCTGGTTACCGGTGTGGCTCAGTGTGGTGTCCAGTGCCTCACCGTCAGTGCCATCGGGCCCTGTCATTCTCTGTTTTAAACTCTGGTTCACACTTGGTGGTTCATGTTTTGAATTGACCATTATCAGTATAAATGGGTTTGTTTTATGCACCATTGTTTTGGGGGCTGTTTGGTTGCTACTGCAGAGGGATCTCATCTGCAAAATGGTCCTTCCCTTATCCTGTATTTTATTTTAACAGCATGTGTAATTCCTATGTGATGTGCAATATGGTTACCAATGTAAATATTTTATGGATGAATTTTCTGGATAAGAAATGATTTCTGCTCCTTGATACTGATCAAGAAGTTGCTTTAGTGTTTACAATTTTTCAAGAAAATAAAAGCTACTTATTTTGATATGAATATTGGTTGCTTGTAACAAGGCAAAGAAAGTTTGTAAGTAGCCAGATGGTGTCAAAATGACCCTCAAAATGTACCAGAATGCGTCGAAGGCCTCATTGCTTCTGAGGGGCCTAAGCTGCCCCAGACCCCAGCCTATTGATTTGGGATTTACTATGAAAAGCAGGACTTTTAGCATTCTTTGCCCCTCCTGTAAAAAAGCAACTATGCCCCTGCTCCCAGGCTTGGGAACACAGGAAGCTCCTCCATTTGGGTTAACCATAGGGCACTACAAGGTCAGAGGTAAGTCCTGGAGACAGCAGGTGATGGGCTGGGGAGAGGATGGCTGATGGAAGCAGATCAGGGTAACAAAGCATACTAAATTTTAGAAAAAATTACCTTTTGTGTGTGTGTGCATATATATGTGTAGATAGACAGACAAACAGATGGAGAGAGGAGGAAGGAAGGAAGGAAGGAAGGAAGGAGAGAGAAACTAGAGGAATGAGTGACATTAAGAATCAAATATATTGTGGCATTTTGATGTTGGTGTGTCACTAAGGATCCATATCTTTCTTCAGACCTGCTAGGCCCATCTCTTGCTAATGTAGTGGACCCCTTGCTGGACCATACGAACTGAGATGGAAGCATACAATAATGATCAAATACTGTTTATTCTTGTACTGAATCTACAGAGACATCAGCAGGCTTCTTCATCTCATCATGAGGTTCAGACACAGACTGATTGACTGAGTGATTGACTAAAGGGGTTTCCTAGCCCCTGCTAAGGCAGTAATTGCATACAAAATTATCATAATGGCCCTATCTTTGCTACATTGTTCTGCTCTTAAAGGGTGGCAGCTATCATTAGCCCCATGAATAACATGTACTCCACATCACCGCTGGGACAGTGAGTGTGAGCACCATTTGAGTAACTATAGCATGGGAACATTACAGTAAGAAATAGTTGTAAAAAAAAGAACTTTAGGCATGGTAAGAAACAGTCACCACATTAAGAAAACTTTTTTCAACAATTCTCCACTGCTGGAAGGGAGGGAAGGAGGAAGAATCTGGACTACACTGGGGACCAGTCAGAGTAGTGCCAGGGGAGGAAACACCATAGCAACTTGAAGCTTGGTCAGGGTGACAAGTGCCACAGTGCAGGGAAGGGAGAAGGGAAGGGAGGAAGAGTAGCAGCAAGAGGACACCCAAAATGCAGGATAAACAGTATATTAACAGTTGCAGAACACTAATATTTATAATGACACACAAATACCTGCAGAAAACTTAACAACTGCAGAACAGTTATTTTTATAGAGTGCAGACATGAAATGCCATCATAGGTGTGTTTAATACTATCACTGAGTCCGGTTACCAAAGTTCAAGATCTCCATCGACTTTTCCAGTCAGTGGGAATGGAGGCATGTGTGGTTTGAACCAGTCCCTGACAGGACAGAGTCAGGTCGTCAAAAGTGACCCAGGGAATTGTGTGTGCTGTCAAAGTCACATCACTTCACTGATAAGTCCAGGATCCATTGGCGTACTTTTTCTAAGAATATTCTCAATCTGGTACACCAGTGTGTGTACAAGAGAGTCCTGAGATGTAGAAAAGAATGCTGAGAAGTCCCAGGAAGTTCATCTGACTGATCAGGCAAAACAGAATCCAGGTGAAGAGTGTCAGGACAGTGGGGATCCAAAGAAACTGGTTGCAAGTTATCAGAAGGAATTTCAGCTTCAGAGATTATGGCAGGCTCAAGTGCAGCTTCATTGCTGGGTGGACTGGGATCATCTGGGAGGGGTTACTCAGGTACCCATGTTTCAACCCGATTGATGTGGACCTTGTTGTTTACCAGCTTTCCATCAGACTTGCATCATAGATGAACGTGCACAGGAGAAAGCTTTTCCACTATGTAGAAGGACCAGTCCAAGGGCGAAGCAGTTTTTGGTGGTGCCAGAACTAGGACAGGTCAATACAAGTATACAATGTCCCCAAAAGAAAATGAAGGTTCATGTGACTTGGCTGCTGACATTTTCTGCATGTCAGATTTTCTCTAGTCCAAGGTGATTGCAACACGTCTGGCAAGTTCAAGCTGTTCCAGCACAGGAATAATGAAGGAAGAAGCTGATTTTGGAACCTCTAGCAGCGAGATCCCTGTCCAATGGGGTTCTTGGGTGACGTCAATGGACCCAAAAAATGATGTGTACTCTGTACTGTCGATACAGGGCTGGTATTGTAGGCAGATTCAACAAATGAAACAAAATGGTCCCAAGTGTCGTGAATTTCATCCAGATACTTGAAGAGTGTGTTGAGAATGGTAGACATCATTCCTTTACTTTGTCCATTGCATTGTGGATGATAACTGGTTGTGTGAGTTTTTTTTTATGTTGAGAAGTTTGCACGTTTCTCAAACAATAGTTGAAAGGTAGTTAGTGGCTCTGTCTAAATGCAGGTATGAGGGGTACCATGCTGACAAATGACAGTGTTGAGGAAGGCATTGGCTACTGTAGCAGCTTTAATGTCTTTTGGGGATTAGTTCCAAGTACCTTGTTAGGTAGTCCACAAAACAAGGATGTATTTTTGCCAGAGTCAGAGCATGTGGATAAAGGTCCAAGAATGTCAGTGCTGACTCTTTGAAATGGTTCTGTGGCTACAGGCATTGGAATGATGTGCACCTTTGTCGGTTTGGCAGGAGGCTTTTCTTTGGGAGCAGGGCTGGCAGGATTCACAATCTGGACAATGTCCTTGCTCATGTGAGGCCAGAAGAAGTGAAGCCTTGTCTTTCGAGAATTCTGTGGATTCCCATATGACCTCGGAAAGTGCTGAGGCATGAATGGAGAGAAGAACTTCATTGACTAGAGAGCTGGCACAACTAACTCTACGTGAGTTCTATCCGTGCGATGACCCTTGCCTTCCTTGGTCCAAATGTGGAAAAGCACTCCGTCATTGAGGAAGTATTGGGAAGCAAAGAAAAGTGCATCCTGGCGATGTTGCTTCTGTTGCAGTAAGGATCCAGACTAAGTAAGAGGTTATGTTTGTGAATTGAGGATCTGTTGTTTGTTGTATTTTTACGATCATCAGAGAGATATCAGAAGTAGATAAGGTGAGAAGCTCTTTGGCTGCTTGCAGTAAGTGAGGATTTGTGTTTTTTTCTGTGGAAACAGGAGGTAGCAGCAAAGCAACTTGAGGTGCAATAGGAGTGTCCACAGGAAGCACATCTGTGGCATGGAAAGGAAGAGCTTGTAAGCAGGATTCTTCATCTGTTGAGGATGATGTCAAGGATACCATCCCCAGCTTGCAGCATTGACGTTGGAGTTGTAGCACTGCAGGATGGCAATCCATGAGGCAAACTTGCCTACTGGCTCCTTCATTTCGAATAACTATCTGAGGGCAGAGTGATCAGCGATCACTGTAAGGAGGAGTAGCGAAGGTAACAGTCAAATTTCTTTACAGTAAAAACATGGCTAGACATTATTTTTCTGTGATGCCATAGTTCTGCTCAGCTGAGGAAAGAGAACACCCGCATAGGAAACAACTCATTCTGTTCCATCTTGGATTTGACATAGTACAGAGCCCACTGTAAAGGAACTAGCATCTGAGTAGTTTGAAGGTTGGTCAAACCTTGAATAGGCCAATACTAGAGAAGAGATTAGTTTTCTTTCAAGGTTTCAAAGGCCTCTTTGCACTTAGTTGTCCATGAATATTCACATCCTTTTGGTGAGGGCGTACAGTGGAGCTGCAATTTTGGCATAGTAGCAAATGAACTTTCTGTAGTATCCAGACAAGCCTAGAAAAGCTCTAAGGTCTTTGAGATTGTTAGGTTCTGGATAGTCTTTGACAGCTGAGAGCTTGTCTGGGTCTGGAGAGTTGTCTTGAGAACTAACAACATGTCCCATGTAATGAATTTGATGCTGTGCAAAACAATACTTCTCTGGGTGAAATTGAGGTTGGCTTGTCTGAGACTTCAAACACTTCTTTGAGATGTTGGAGGTCCTCTGGCTAAGTTCTGCTGAAGACGATAACATCGTCTAAGTAGACTAGGTAAGATTTCCAAGACAACCCACATAGTATGGCTTCCATAACACATTAGAATGTAGCTGGACTGCTCCGAAGTCCCATATGCAGTTGTTTGTATTGAAAAGTCCCAAGTGGCAGCACCAGGCTGTGTATGAATGAAAAGCTGGATCAATGGAGACTTGGTAGAATCCACTCTGAAGGTCTACAGTGGTGAAGTAAGCTGGGCTGGCTGGGCCAAGACTCTAAGGCATCTTCAGTTGTAGGCAAGGGATGAGCATCCTGCACCATGAAGGCATTGAGTTTTCTGTAGTCTACCACAAAGCTGATACTCTTGTCCTTCTTAATTACCAGCAGGCAAGGTGCACCACAGGGACTTGTAGAATCTTCAACAATGTCTTATTCAAGCATGTCTTTGATTATGTCCTCTTGGACTTGTTTCTGTTTGTGTCCCACTTTGTAGGCTCATTGACAGATTAGTTTCTGGTTGGGCTATTCCTCGATGGTGTGCTGCAGGATATCAAGCTTGTTATCTGGATCAACAAAGACATCCAGGTAATTCTCCAGGAATTTCAAAAGCTGTTGTTTCTCTGTTGGAGACACTGGAAGTTTTGAAGAAGACAGTCGCTACTGAGGGATAACTCTGGTGAAACTGGAGTGATCATGATAGTACTGACATGACTAGAGTTGGTGGAAACAGGCTGAGGTTCTTGCATGAGATGGAGCTGGTCCCCTGTAGACAAGCAGACAAATTTCCAGTATTGGCACCCTTTGAGATGACTACTGGCTCATCTGTAAAGCTGCAGCATTTTGTAAGACTGTGCCACCATGTACAGTGGACAAGGTGTTACTTGGGAGAAGACCTGACGAATGCAAAGCAGGGGATCCTGTGATGATGCCAACAACACCTTGTGGAAGGTGTAGGAGGCAGTATAGCACAGTGATTTACATCTCTGAGCTACAAATCTGGAGACCATAGTTTGAATCCCACAGCCCCCACTTGCATACTGTGTGAACTTCAGCAAGTCACTTAACTTCCTTGTGCTCCCAGGTCACACCTGGAAACAAGCTTCAGCTTAGTGTGCCTTTCCTGGTTAAACAACCCCCTCAAAGTGGTTCACCTCAAATCTTGTCAATCAAAATCATCTCTGTCTGAGGAGGTATAGTGACCGAGTCGGTAGCTGTGAGTTGCCTCCGAGGCCTAGTGACAGTTTGTTGGATGGCTTTGTGAGCTTTGAGGAAGTCCAGGCCAAGAATCACTGCTGGTTGCAGATCAGGCACTAGGTAGAACTTGAAAGTAGCCTGCTGGGAGCCAAAGTGTAGCTTGAGATGGACCACACCTGTGATAGGTACTGGAGCGGTACTTGCTGTGATAATGTACTTTAGGTCAGCTGGAGAGACATTGAGTAAATGATGAATAGCTTGGTTGTTCAGAATACTGGTATTGATAACTGAGATGTCTGCTCCAGTGTTGACCAAAACGTGTGTGGACCAATTTCCGATGGTTACAGGGACATAGTTTGCTAGGGGTGGTGATCTGATGACAGGTACCTTTGCCCCTGGAAGCAAAGGGTGCAAGAGTTAGCAGTTAGAGGATGCAGTTTGCTTGAACTGCAAGAGTCAGAGGGTGATCAGTTGCTGTGTTCCCCTGCCCAACAGAAGCCCTTAGTCTGTTGGGCAGCACTCATTTCACTGATCCTAGGAGTAGTTGCAATTATCTTGCTGATTGTGCTGCAGAGGGCATCTTTGGTTCTCTTGATTTCTGTTGTAATACTTTAACTTTTGGCAGACAGCAGCAGTGTGTTCTCTGAATCCACACCACTGGCAGGTGACATGCTCGTGAAGATAGAGGTGGAAGTGGATCAGGTGGCTGTCGAGGTGGTTACCAGAGCATTGACAGAGGTTGCAGTGGAAGCAGTTGAGCTGAGGTGAAAGCTATTGACAGTTGAAATGAGCTTGTCAATCATTGCTTGTTGCTGTTGGACACATGCTGCGAGTGTAGCCATTTGTGAGGACTGAGGTGCTTGTACATTGGTGGACTGGAACATTGAGATGAACTCTTGTGCAAGTCATGCAGCTTGGATTGTGTCCGTCCAGATTGTGGGCTTTGCTGAATAACATAAGTATGGGATTGAGGAAGCAGTCCCCGGACAAAGGCAGTGATCTGATCTTTTCTGTTTTCTGCAGATGTTTACAGCATGACACAATATCTACTATGAATGCTTCTAGGGATTCAGAGGGTTGCATGGTGCATTCCATAGCTGTTGTTCCAATAACCAGGATGGATGTGTTTGGAGAAAATGATCCCTGAAAGTTGTATATACTGTAGCAGTATCTCCTTTGACTTGTTCTGGAAGTGTGTTGAACCAGGAAATGGCAGTCCCTCTGAGAAGCAAGCACAAAGCATTGGAAATACAAGAAGGATCAGTCCAACCATTGAAGGAAATCCAGGCTCGAAATTGCCCAAGCCAGTCAACAGCATCTTAGTGAGGCAAGGCCAAGAAGGGTACTGGCTGTAGGCTGGTATGGACCGTGGACTGTGGTGAAATAGCCTTAATGTGGGCAAGATTATCTTGAATGGCTTGCATAGTTGCTGCTCAAGAAGCAGAGATGGAAGACTGGATGTTGTGCGGATGGTCTCGATTTTGTAGCCCACGCCCTTGATGTGGGTGAAGGTAGAGCTCAGACACCTGCGCCATATCTGCATCATCTTTGGACACTGTGGTTAGAGACAAGCATCGTTTCACTGAGCAAAGGTTGTAAGGATGAGAAGGAGTTGCTATCATGAAGGAGACAGGGCGTCGTGGAGTAGATGAAGTGCTAAGAAGGAAATGTTTTTGTAGACAAAAGTACAATTATTTGTAAGCAAAGTTCATCAAATGATGTCATAATAAACAATTCCAACTCAATTTATTGTTGTTTGTTATTTAAATAAAGGTTTTGTTGCAAAAATCAGGTATTTGTTGCAGTGTCCATTCACTTTAATAGGTTTGTTATTGATTTCTGTGGAGTGAGGTCATTTTAGTGCCCTTCACAAGTTGGCCACCGAACCATGACATACAGTTCCTGTGTGTTTAGACTGTAGCAAGGTGGCGCCAGCAGGGGGTAAGGTCACTTCATGTCTTGCAGGTTTGTTGTACACAAGATGGATGATTTTTGTGCCACGTGGCTGACTGAGGAGCTGCAGTGTACAAAATGGCGACTGCTGTGCTGATGTGCCTTTTCCACAACTGAAAATGTCAGTTTTTTTCTTTGGTGAGTGGCCAAATGCTGGGGAAATTCTGTATTTGTTTGACTGGGTTCGTTTCTTACTGAGCTGCCTTTTCTTTTCTTTATGGTTTAGATTGTGCCCCGCATCCCTTCAGTCATTTGGTAGCCCCTTGGTTATTTATTATTTGTTTGTTTTCCTTATTCATCAATCTTCTGTGCTGCCCTTTGAATGTATGCATTTATCTGTTCTGTGCCCTGCTTGAGCTTTGTTTTCCTGCCTCAATTATTTCTTTATGCTGAGCCCTGCTTGCTCTTTGTTTTGTTTTTATTTTCTATTTGAAGTTGCACCAGTTTACTTATTTGTGCTGACTGCAGTCCTGATTTATTTATTTTGATATATGTTTTCTATGGCCCTTTGTAGTGTGGCCAAGTGTGGCAGGGAAAGGATCACACCATGTGGCTGCAGCAGTATGGGAGTGGCTCACTCCATTTGTTGCAGGACTGTCTGGAAGGAGCAGGTTGGTGGTCCATTGCGACTATAAGTAGGACAGCCAGTGAGTTGAAACAGCTGCAGTGGCGAGGTGCAGGAGGCTTGTGGAGTGGCGCTGTAGTGTGTCCTCACCTGTGAGGAATGAAAGGATGCAGGGTTAGCTGGGAGTAGGTCTGTCCGTGAGGCTGCTGGGAGAGAGATGAATGGTGCTTCTCTTCTGGAGGAGCTCTCCTAGCAGTGGCAAGGCGAGCTGCAGTTGCTGCAGGCAACAGGGCTAAGCCATCTTGTTGAACAGGAGGATGGTCAGCAAGGAAGCTGAGGTGCATTGCAGCTTTGAGGGAGCACAGAGCAGTAGGTTGGGAGAATGGAGCAGTTTTGAGGGAGGCACTATTAATGTGGTACAAAGCAGTTGATGCAATTGCTCTTTTTTTTTTTCTTTGAGCTTAGATCCTCACTACGAGAAGCTTTGGGTTTGATCTCTGCAGCTGGGAGGCATAGAGAGAGGCTGGATGTCAAAATGGTGCAGTGAGAATTTTGTCCCATGCAGGGATGGTCAAGCAGGCATGCTGCCATGAGGTGAATACTGCTGGGGAGAGGGCTGTTCACAGCTCTGCGTGCTCTGGGTTTTGGCTGGCTAGCAGTGTTAAATAGTGGTACTGTTGATTGTCTTCGTACAGGAGGTGGGCTGCAGACTGCTGTACAAAACAGGATACAGTTCGTATTTTCCTCTCTGCAGCCAGGGCTGTGGTACAAGTAACATTCAGACTGTTCAGGCATACTGGGAGAGGTGACTTGAGGGGTACCCAGCGACGCATACAAGCAAGATGGGATCTGGGCAGAAGAAGGGCTGCATTATCCACCATGTGTGGCGTTTTGGTGTTGGTCTGCCACTAAAGACCCTTACATTCTCTTCAGACCTGCCAAGCCCATCTCTTGCTGGTGTAGTGGACCCCTTGCTGGACTGTACGAACTAAGACAGATGCATAAAATAATGAACAAATATTGTTTATTCTTTTACTACAGAGACATCAGCAGGCTTCTTCATCTCACCATGAGGTTCAGACACAGACTGACTGACTGACTGACTGACTGATTAAAGGGGTTTCCTAGCCCCTGCTAAGGCAGTACTTTGCATACAAAATTATCATAATGACCCTATCTTTGCTACATTGTTCTGCTCTTAAAGGGCAGCAGCTCTCATTAGCCCCTGTCTAAGATGTACTCCACAGTATTATTCGGGCCTGTTATTTCCATCCATGCTGAAAACATGTTATTCTCACCCTAGGAATACTCCAATATTCCTGACTGTTATGCAGTATGCCTTTAAGCCAGATCTGCCTGGACATGGAGCGTTATGCTAATGACAGAATCATTGTAACGTGCCACTTTTCAAATGCTGCCTCCTATCAACTGCCTACATTCTACCCTCAGATTTCTCTCTCCACCTATCAAGACTAGACGTTTGAGATCATCTCCTCATCATCTCGTCATGAAACTTAAAAAAATATATATAAGTATTATTTTATTCTCATTTGCTGCCCTTATCTTTTGTTTATAGTAAAACCATTAGCTTATTTTAGTTAAATTACCAATTTTCTCGGTTTCTCACGGTTTGGTATAACCGTGGGGAACCGGGCTTTTTAGCCTTAGCAGAGTTTAAAACTCTTTATTTGCAGTAATTAGTTGTTTAAATTTATTTTTCATAACTGCTAATATCAGTTACTGAACCACTAATCCTGATTCTTTTTGCTTTTGGTTCATGGTTCTGATCGGTTCCCAACTGATAAATTTGTTTCTAAAAGTTTACCTTAATTGCAGTTGCAATTTTTTAAGGTTTTTTTTGTTCAAATGTCCAAAAAACTAAGAAAAGACCAGTGAACCCGGTTTCAAAATTGTACAGAGTGTGGAGAAGTGTTTGCCAAGGCAGATAAACACACTCTTGTGTTATTTGCCTTGGTTATGATAATTAAAGACAGATTGTGAAATCTGTAAGACCTTTCCTGAAAAAAATGTATGAAAATGTTGGAAAGGCTTAAAAGAAATTACCTCCACCTAAGGGTCCCTCTCGCTCTGACCAGCCGATACCCTCTGTGACTGTGGGTGAAACTACAGGAGCCACACCTTCTACCTCTGATATGGGTACAAAAGGCTTGCTGAATCGGCTAACTCTCCGGTTCCCCAAGGAAAAAACTATGAAAACTAAACACACTGAACCCCCTGATGGTCAGCCTGTGGAGACTTCTGCTGTATCTGTAACCATGCCTACTCCTCTGGAAATTGCACAAAGTTTTACAAGCCTTGCAGGGTCTGCGGCCTGCTGGACAGCAGTCTACAGTCCACACCCTAGCTGAGTTTACCAGTCCTCTGCATGAGACATGTGATGACTATGAGGAATATGAGGAGGAGGATGAAGGAGAGCCTATAAAGCCTGAAGTTTCTCCTGAGCAGAAGTTTGGCTCTCTTCCCAAGTCTTCAGAGGATTACTCATCTCATTTTTCTTTTTCAGAAAATGGTAGATGCACTGGATATTTCTACCACTGAGGTGATAGAGGATGAGGAGGAGGCAGAGTACTTAGAAATGATGGGGTTAACACCCACCAGAAAACTATTGCACCCAATAAATAAGTTTTTTAAAAGGATGCAATAAAACTCTTCCAAACACCTGGGTCTGTCCCACCTTTGGATAAAAGGCTAGACAAGAAGTACCAGCTTGAGAGGGATGGAGCTGAATATTTATTTTCCCACCCTAACCACCAGGGGTGGTACAAGCTGCAGCCTGTGACAAGGCAAAAGTTCCTCTTGCTTCTCACACCCCAGAGAAGGATTCAAGGAAAATAGACAGTATGGCCAAAAGGCTATTTATCAGCTTTTGACCATAAGACAGGCTAACTCCCAGGCCTATGCAGCCCAGTACCAAAATCCCTCTGGCAGTCTGTCATGGCTATGGCAGGCAAGGCTCCTTCTAACCTTTCAGCAGACCTTACTGAAACTGCCAGATTTGGCTTGAAGCTGCCAAATATCAGTTACAGATGGCAGCAGACAACAATGACACAGCTGCTAGGTGGATGGCAAATAAAATGCTCACAGGAGATTTGCCTGATTAAGAGCCAAAAACCTTACCCAAGACACTCAGACTAAGGCTCTGGACTTCCCAGTCGAGGGTAACTCCTCTTGGAACTCACACAAAGGCCTACATGAAGAAAGTGGACAAGTACAAGGCCACTTATAGAAGTAACTCTGAAGAGAAAGCTTCCCCATCCACAAGACCATATGGAAGGGGAGGCAGGGGCAGACAGTTCCACTCCAGGCCTTTTATAAGGCCATGTCTGTAACTCATATAACAGTACCCCAGCAAGGGTACTCAGAGGCAGAAGCAGAAGGGGTTCCAGACGTGGTTCCCAATCTCAGCCCCAGACAAAGCAGGATCCCTGACTTGTCCTTCAAGGCTACCTCCCACTTCCAGTAGGGGCAGACTAACTCACTATTTCCAGGCTTAGCAACAGATCACCATAGACAAGTGGGTCCTGGTAGAAGTGAGTCAAGGATTGTCCTAAGCTTCAAATCCCTTCCTCCCTAAGAACCAGAGTGTTCAAACCAGCTTCCATTTTGGAAAGAAAGCTGCTTGAAAAGGAGGTTCAAACTCTATTGTTGTCACTGCCATCTGCATATGTCCTGGTAGCCTCTGACCTCCTGCATGCAGTGAAACAGTGCTGCAATGCATGCAGGTATAGTAAGGCGACTGGAGGCTACACAGTGGAGCATTTAGACACATTTGCAATTAAAACTGATAAAGGTGTAAAGCTGTAAATAAGAGTGAAATAACCATGTTGGTATGCACACCACATAAAGTGGTTCTCAGAAGGATACAGATTGGGATGGCTCAATTAAAGGAGTAGTCCACCCAGAATTTGCAAAAACACATGTTATGCAGAGTGTTTTGATTTGTATGTAAAGTCCTAGTGTGTCCTTTCCTCTGTCTGCTAGTAGGAGTTTTTCCCTAAACTAAGCTGCTAGCTTTAGGGTAGTTTTATGACACCTGGGGATCTCTATCACAAATAGGTTTATTGCCTTCTGCCTCCTACAATGCACCCTGTCTCATGTGACAGTGATGTAGCAAGGCCCATAGATTTAGCATATGCAGTGTTTTTTAAAATCAGTTCACAACAGCAGAGCTTTGTAACTGTTCCTATTCAGTGAGCACAAATGGCAATAGTTACAATTTAGCAGATGCCTGAGAGCTACCTAACTGGGGTTTCTAAAGAAAACAGCTACTAAATAGCTCTAATTCACTATTTGTGTGTTTGGGGTGTGTCATGTCTAGCTAGCAGTAATATGTGTTTTCATTTTAAAATTTAATTTCATCAAAAAATCACAACAATAAAAAGCACAGAAATTGCCCCAGATCATCACTGCTATAATTAGTAAAGACTATAGCAGTTTTCTTATAGAAAACTCACTCAGTTAGTTCTAAAGTATTTGCTAAACTGTAAGTACCAGCATTCTTTTTCTTACCAAGAGAGACACATGCTAAAGCTTGTTTACAGGTGTGACCTGGAAGCACAAAGGAAGTTAAGTGATTTGCTCAGGAACACACAGTATGCACATGGAGGCTGTGGGATTCAAACCCAGGACACCAGGTTTGCAGCTCAGAGCCTTAGACCACTGCACTATACTGCCTCCTCTATTCTACTAGGTAGAACTGGCAGTTAGTGCTGATTCTGCTCTGTGACATGATTTTATTTTTATTTTTGGTTATAAATGTGAAGTATCTTTTAATAAAGTATAACAATAGGTATGTGTGAGTTATTTAGTTTGGCGAATATTTGTTTTATTATTTGAAAAAAGGGATACACTAAATGTGTAGTGCAATGAACCATTGTAAAATGGGATCAAATGTGTAGCTGAAATAGTCACTGTCATTCTGTTGGTTTCATGCTATACCACGAACAGGAGAAAAGTGACTTTAAAGTGTTTTGTAGTTTCTAGGCTGCAGCTTCATACCATATACTTCATTTGTAAAAAAGTAAAATCATGTCACAGAGCAAGATCAGCACTCAATGCTAGTTCTACCTAATAGAATGCTGGTACCTACATTTATAGTTTAGCAAATACTTGAAATCTAACTGAGTGGGTTTTCTGTAAGAAAACAGCTAGAGTCTTAACTAATTATAGTGCTAATGATCTGGGCAATTTCTGTGCTTTTATGGTTGTGTTTAGTTTGTTGAAATTAAAAGTTTTAAAATTAAACACTCCTGCAAGCTAGACCTGACACTCATAGAAAACAACAATAGTGAATTAGAGCTTAATTTAGTAGTGGTTTCTTACAGAAACCCCAGTTAGCTAGCTCTCAGGTATCTGCTAATAGGTTAATTTAGGAAAAACTCCTAAGAGCAGAGAGCGGGAAGGACACACTAGGACTTAACATACAAATCAAAACACTCTGCATAACATATGTTTTTGCAAATTCTGAGTGGATTACTCCTTTAAAACTGCAAGCTCAGTAAAATATACACTGCAGCCTTTTGCTGTACTGACATGCTTTAGCTGATGCAAAATACAGAGTAAGGTGATGGGGGCAGGGTTGGAGGACAGGTCTGAATAACACCATATACCCACCAGGAGGGACTTTCCATCTCTTGGAATGTATTTGTGAAAATGTGTGACCAGAGAGGAATGTAAGCTGAGCCAAGGCTGTTTAAACAAGTGCTGTATAAGGATGCAGTTTCAGGCTTTTTCTTTCCTTCTGAAGCTTAAGCTCTGATGCCCAGGCAGCTCTGATAGTCAATTGTTCCAGCATGATAGATCTACCTCATGCCCTCCCACTTGAACCAAAAAAGGTAATGTGGATCTTTAGGAGCTTCTTGGTGGAGGTGAGGTGGATCTTACTGTCCCCAAAAACTAATGCTGCCTCCACTACTCAGGTTCCAGTTCTTGTAACTCCGACTTAAGAAAGAAAATAGTGCACTGCAACCACTGACTAACATGAAAGCGTATTTATTTGAGTATGGAAAACATTTCTTGGAGGAGGGTAAGGTGGAGAAGACTATTTACACCTTCAGTCAGTTCCACAAACAGAAAACATGACATCACTCCTTTTATATATGCAAAATATCTGCAGGCTCCGCTACTGCAGCCGTAAAAATAAGGAGTGGTGGCCTATTCTATACCTAAGGCTGCTAAACATGCACTTAACAAAGCCAAGGTTCAAAATGGTAACCTTGTCACTGATTCTGCTAGCTCTCCAAAAGGAGATTGGCTGGCATCCCTGGACCTAAAAGATGCTTATTTCCACATCCCTATAAGGAAGTCTCACAGAAAATACTTCAGGTTCAGACTCCTTTCAGGTCATTAGTTTTCAGCCCTGCCATTCGGTCTCACTTCAGCTCCAAGAGTGTTCACAAAGTGCCTGGCAGTGGTTGTGACACATCTGCGAAGGCAGGATGTCACAGTGTTCTCCTAGCTGGACGATTGATTGGTGGTGGAAAGTCACCACAACAGGTAAAGGAACATCTACAGCTCACCCAAGGACTCATGGAGTCTCTGGGTTTTCTGCTAAATCTCAAAAAGTGAGTTCTAATCTCTGCACAAGTGCTGCAGTTCACAGGAGCAGAATTAAATACCCAGGAGGGCAGAGCTTACCTCTTCTGGACAGAGTAAAAGTATCCTGCAATTGGCAGGCTCTTCAGCCTCAACAGACCAAAAACTACAAGACAGTTTCTGCAGTTATTGGGCCACATGGCAGCTGCCAATGGCACAGTTCTAGGTTCCAGGTTCCACGTGCGAGACATTCAGTTCCACTTAACAGCTCATTGGTGTCAAAAGGGATTCTCTATCAAAGATGGTCCCAGTAACAAAATGTTACTCCTGCCCTTCAGGGGTGGAAAGAGGAAGCTAACCTCAGAGAGGGGTCCCTTCCAAAAGAGCCTCCATCGGTGGTTCTCACAACAGATGCATCACTTCTAGGGTAGGGTACTCACCTACAGGGATCACACTACCCATGGCACTTGGTCAAGTGCAGAGTCGCTTCAGCACATAAACCTGCTAGAGCTCAGGGCGGAGTTCCTAACACTGCAGGCGTTGCACCACTAATTCAGGGAAAGGTGGTACAGGTGGAACAGACAATACCACCACCATGTATTACATAAACAAGCAGGAGGAACAAGGTCAGATCCTCTCTTCACAGAAGCCATACAAATTTGGACTCTGGCCTACTCCCTAGGAGTATCTCTTCAGGCCATTCATCTGCCAAGCAAGGGCAATACCTTAGCAGATGCCTTGAGTTGAATCAACCAGGCCCATCATGAATGGACCTTAAACAAACAGGTGGTAGAAATAATTTTCAGACGGTGGGGTACCCCAGAGGTAGATCTCTTTGCATCCCACAAAAGTCACTACCTGCCACAGTATTGTTGCAGACCCCCAGCTATGGGAACAGTACCCTGGATGCTCTGATTCTTGACTGGTCAGGAGGTACCTGTATGCATTCCCTCCATTCCCTCTGGTGTACAGGGTGCTACTCAAGCTCAAGTCCCAGTCAACCTCAATGATCTGATAACCCCAGACTGGGCCAGACAGCGATGATACTCTCTGCTGCTCTCCATGTCTGTGGCCAAACCAATACACCTTCCCCAGAGGCTCCACCTGCTAACCTCCAGTCAGGGGAGACTCCTGTACCTGAACCCCAAGTCTCTCAGACTCAAAGCATGACTTTTGAGGACTTAGAGTATGCAAATCTGTATCTCTCGGAAAGTGTCCTGGATATCTTAAGGGGTACAGGAAACCTTCCACCAAGAAAACCTATGCCTCTAAATGGAAAAGATTTTCTATTTGGTGCTCCACCAGAATATAGTGCCAGCCTAGGCAGGGTTTCCAGCTGTGTTGGACTACCTTACTCATCTGCATTCATTGGGCCACAGCCCTCTACCCTAAAGTTCATTTGGCTTCAGTGTCTGCTTACACTTCAGCTGAGAGGAATGGCTCTTTGGCCATCAAATTCTGTCTTTAAAAGGTTCTTTAAAGGTATGGCCCATCTGCAACCCTCCTATCAGGGAACCGGTGCCTGCCTAGGATCTAAATATTTGTATTGCCAAACTTATGGGCCCTCCCTTTTGAGCCCATGTCTTCAGCTCCTTTGAAATATGTCACATAGAAAACAGTTTTCCTAGTGGCAATCACTTCTGCCAGAAGAATCGGTGAGCTCCAGGCTCTGTTTTGAGCAGGACCGCATTTCATTCCACAGGGACAAAGTGGCCCTGCAAACTAACAGAAAATTTCTTCCAAAGGTGGTCTCTGACTTTCATTTGAACCAGTCCATCACCTTACCTGTTTTCTTTACTGAACATTCATGCTCTGGTGAGCGCAGACTGCATAGCCTTGATGTCAAGAGCGCTCTTAGCTACTAGATGACAGCCACTAAGTCCCATAGGCAGGAAAGGAAGCAACTCTTCTTAACCTATGGGGATGTAGGAGAAGGAAATCCAGCATCTGAGAGGTTCATTTCTTGCTGGATAGTCCAGTATATACAGTTTTGCTATTCAAAGGTGGAAAGGAGGCCCCAACAGGGCTTACAGCCCATTCCACAAGGGGTACAGCTGTTACCATAGCAGCTACCAGGGATGTTCCTTTGGTGGATATCTGTAAAGCAGCTACATGGAGAACAGTGCACACATTTACAAAGCATTATAGCCTGCATATGCAGGCTAGGGATGATGTCAGGTTTGGCACAGCTGTCCTGCAGAGCCTATTTCCAAAATAGGTCCTGTGCCCACCTCCAAAGGTATTGCTTCTAAATCTGCATAAGGGTTAGGAATATTGGAGTATTCCTGGGGTGAGAAGAAAAACAATACCACAATAATCTTGTTTCTTCCAGGGATACTCAATATTCTTAACTCTCCTACCCTGCATCCCTACTAGAACCAGTGGCCTCTGCACTCCATGCTGTAATACCAGGGGATGTGTGCCACACTCTGGTTTTTATATCTGTAACTGTGTTCAAAGGTGTTTCCTCTTCAGATGATTCTGACATTGGGTGGTGTTTTGTTAATGTTTTCCCTCCAGTTGAAGTTTTTTTTCTGGGTGTTTTATTAACATTATTATTATAGATAATTATTAAGCTCCTCTTGGGCCCTGTCTTGTCAGGCATCCACAAAATCTGAGGGGTAGAATGTAGGCAGTTGATAGGTGGCAGCATTTGAAAAAGTGGCATGTGCCAATGATTCCATAATAAGCATAATGTTCCATCTCCAGGCAGATCTGGCTTAAAGGCATACTGCATAAGAGTTAGGAATATTGGGTATCCCTGGAAGAAACAAGATTGCTGTGGTAAGTAATTTTTCTTCTCCTGCAGCTGTCAATCATCTTATTTCTAACAGTTGGGCTATTGTCTGTGACCCTCCTTAGGAGACACTCCTAGAAACTGACTCAACTAATCACATTACCAGAATTGAACATACACCCCATAAGGCTGTCAAAACAATATTCTCATCATACCTCATGTATCCAAGAGACCATTCCCTAACCACTCTATGCCAGGAAGGTTCTGATGTAGAAAAATGTACTGTACTTTCTTAAAAACTGTAAAAAGCTAAATCATGTTATTTGGTAGGGAATTAAACATGACTGTAAATAAATCCCCAGACCTCTTATTCCTACTTTTCAACATAGAAACATAGAAACATAGCAGATAAGGACCACTTGGCCCACCTAGTCTCGCCCATTTCCCTACCTATTGGATAAGCTGCAGATCCTAGTTAACCAACAGCCTATTTCTTCCTACCCCCAAAGAATTGTCTTGTGTCTGTCCCATGCATTCTTGAATTCTCTCACAGTTTTAGACCCCAAACCTCCTCAGGGAGGCTGTTCCATGCATCCAACACCCTCTCTGTGAAAAACACTTCCTCACATTGCCCCTGCCATCCCCCTCTATCTTCAAATTGTGTCCCCTTGTTCTTGCATATCTCTTTTCTCTGAAAGATGCTACCCTCTTGGACTTTGTTGATTCCACTGTGGTACTTGAAAGTTTCTTTCATGTCCCCCCTCTCCCTTCTTTCCTCAAGGGTATACATATTAAGCTCCTTTAGTCCGTCTCCATATGGCTTCTGTTGCAGACCATGCACCATTTTAGTTGCCCTCCTCTGGACTGCCTCCAGGTCCCTTTCTATTTGTTGTTGTTACTACTTATCTCCCCATTGTGTAATCTTCCCTGGGTTTTGTTTCCCAGGTGCATTATTTGCACTTCTTTGCATTGAATCCAAGCTGCCATACTTCTGACCATTCCTCCAACCTTGCCAAGTCCCTTCTCCTATTTACATGCCTCCTTGTGTATCAACCCTGTTGCAGATCTTTGTGTCATCTGCAAAGAGGCATGCTTTTCTTTCCAGTCCCTCTGTCTCTGAAACTAAGAATAAAACAAACAAAAACACTCCAGCTCCTAGACCCAATCCCAGATGCACAGTGTTTGTTATTTAAAAGAAAACTTATCATGTTGACAATTAGTCATAGAAACACCACCAAGTTATAGGGTCCAATGGTATAAATAGGATATCCCAATAAGATACAAAGAAATAAGCTTTTTCACACTCTGAAATACTACTAACTTTGCTTCTCTTAGCCCCTCATTGCTAGACATAATCATTACTAGCATTCCAGAGTGACTAAAAAGAATATTCCTGTGTGTCATTTCAAATCTCCATATATTTTTAATACATGGATGGGAACTTTCCCCATAAAATCCATTATGGTATATTTTCATGTATACCACCCCAATCAAGCTGTATACTTCCCAATTAAAGCTGTGGTCTGTGAGGAGGGCACAATACACATTTAACACCAGTAAATGCAACAAACCACCAATTAAACAATTAAAGACCAATTAACGATTAGTTGACAAGCTTACAAAGCCAAATATATAAAATCCCACACTAATTACTATACTTACAAGATACAAAAACAACCCCCACCTGAGAAAAAAAAAACAATAAACAAAAACACAATCTGTGGCTTTACATCTCAATGCTTCAACCCACTAGGATTTGATGTTATTACACGATAACACACACCTTGTAGTGCTTTATTGCTTAAATATACTAAATCAAAATAAACCAGCAAGTCCAATAGATAGAGTGGAAAAATTGAACATAAATATAATCTAAGATTTAAAAATATACAAAATGTGCTAAATCCATCCCAGAAAACAGATAAGGGATGTGGCATCCTCAAAAGCAGTTGCAAAGCTTTGGAATTACATTGATCTAAATAACAAATGGCATCCAGACTAAAGGCTTTCAACACAGCTATGAAACATGAATTGAGTACACACTGCATTTGTATAAAATGAGATGTCTAAAAGTTGTTAGATTGCACTTTTTAATAATACTTGTATTTGTTTAAGTTGTTGTATGTACCGTATGTTAACTACATATTTAACTTTTGGATTAATTGAAATGTATGCTCAAACAGGACCACCTTGTAAATAAGGCTTTTCAGTCTCAATGGTGTATTTTGTATCAACATTTTACCTGTATAAAAATAACATTTTCTACTACTACTGCTACTATAGAAAACACAATAGGCCAAAAGACTGGCCGTACTAAAATGCCACTACACTATGGACACATGGGGAGACAAAACACAATGAAAGTAAACCCAGAAATGATCATAAATGTGATCTAAAGGTAACATTCAGCATTCTTATACATTATATTAAATAAAGGATTGGTAAGTGTGCTATACTCATAAATATTCCCATCTCAAGGGCTAATCAGGTAAAAAGGGTTTTAGCCTTTGCACAAATGGCATTATTTCATTAGCCCCTCAATGAGTATGCTTCCTGGTTTACACACATATGCATCATTTATATATATACATATATATATATATTCTCACTCTAGGTCCCCATTAGAAAAAATGTCCTCACTGTAGCTTTTGATTAGTGAAAGCCAGCAGCACGAGCAGTACATTTCTGGTTTTAGTTCTGAAAAGCTCATGCATGTGCTGACTCCACCAATTAGTTTCATTTCACTGCAAACTGAGTTAAATCACTTTCTCCCCTCTTACTAATAGACGTCCAGTTCTTTAAAAAAATGAATAATAAAGCATCCAAAACTCATTCCTGACACCCTTAGTGCCACATTACAACAAATAACCTTCCAGTAGTTTGTTCAACTTACCATACCTCCCTCCATATTCCGAACCTTAGTCACCATTCTCCTGACTGGAACTCCTGCTCTGCTTTCCGTATAATGAAGCATTACTCCTTGGCTTTCCTTGAAGCAGTGCCTGCTCACTTGAATCTTGAACCACTACTGAACCACTGCTCTCTGACAGCACTACCACACGTGCTGAAGGCAATGAAGTAATGATGCACGTAATAGCATCATGTACATCACATGTCTATTCTGAGCCCTCAGCCATCTGAAAACACCAGAAAAACATTAAAAATACATTTTCAGCTATTTTAAAAAGAAAGGCAATGAACAACTGACAGACAAATGAAATATGTCATCCCCAAGGAGAAATATTGTCAGTATTTCTCCTCATGCACTCATTCTGTTTGACCTTTGGCATCACTCAGGGCTCGCCACTCTGTGATGCCATAAGGTCGAACAGTAGGTATGAAGACTATCAGTGATACTTCTCCTGGGGTCAACCCATAAAATATGTATATTCATTGTGAAAAACTAAATATTAACACATAAATTAGGGTTACAAAGCCATAACAGAATGGAAATGTGGCATCTGGAGTTTCAGCTGTAACAGTTATCCCATCTCCCCTGCCCTTGTGGCCCAAGGCCAAACGACTGGTCTGGGGTCATGCCCCATGGATCTGCTATTCAAGTTACAAGTCTGAAGCCATGCTGTACAAGTCTGTTGCTCTATGAAGGGCCCACAGGCTCAGTCATTACTTTCTTCATACAGGCCCTGTTTTCTGCAGGCTCCAGACCTTTAGCCTTAAGCACAGACCCATGTGGCATGGCCCACACATGTAGTTTGGCCAGGAAGTCACGAGGGCAGGGATGGGAGATGGTGAGTGTTAGAGTTGAAAACCCCTACCACCTCACTTTCCTTCTTTTATGGCTTTTAAAACCTAACTTATGCATTAACACAATTTTTACAATGAATTTCCTTACTGTTTTAAAAAGAAAAGTGTAGTGCTAGATGTATAACTTTCTTTGTGTAAGCCCTGCCCAAAGAAGAACGTGAGTCAAGACATTCTTTTTTTAAAGTTTATTAAGAAAATTGTATTATTTTCCACCTCAAAATACACATGGCAGACATACATGAAGACGAACATGGTACATTAGACAATTGAAAACCTGAGTCAGCCCCCAAAACCAACACCACATCCCTCACCTCCCCCTCCCACCGCCTCACTATTCGTATTGAGCACAAAAAGTTCATCAGACAGTCACATTGATACTATTTTGAATGCCAGATCAGCAAATTGGGCTCTGAAAACCATATAGCGGATCAACCATTTTGTAAAGAATATAAGGTATATAAGGAATCCAGATTTTCTTAAATTGCTCCATTATATTGTGAAGGCTGGCAATGGTTCTTTCCGTTGCTAAGATTGCCAGAAGCTCGGACAACCATTCATTATAAGTGATCTCCTGTTGATCAATCCAGTGCCTTAGAATAAGTTTTTTAACCGACATGGCTATAAGAGTTATGTGATATTTACTGACACAACTTTGACCTCGGAAAGATCACCCATAATGCACACTGCGGCCTAAACAGGTCTTCGAGCCCCAAAAGAGGATCAATTGACTGCTTGATAGTAGTCCACAGGGTGACACTTTGGGACAAGACCAGAACACATGAAGAATTGTTCCTTCCTCCAGCAACATCTGGAACAGGTTGGAGTGGGCTTAAGGTCCAATTTGAATAACCGGGAGGAGAATAATATCGTTATGCAGGATATGCAATTGCATTAATCTAAGCCTGTCTTGAGTCACGAATTTGTGGCAGTTGTGCTACAATTCCGCCACTCTATGTTATAATCTGGGAACAAGGAGGCCCATAGTTCAGTAGGCCCAGAACAGTCAGGAAATTTCCAATTATGAATGGTACTGTAACTTGCCGTGACTGCTCCAGGGCGGTCCAGAAAACTTTAAAAGTTCTTGACAAACAGGGATACTGTTCGCCACGATAGGAGCTTTACCAAGGACTTTCATTAAAGAATGCCGCAATTGCAAGATACGGAAACTGTATTTATTAGGAATTCCAATCAGCTAATTAAATCATTGATTGGAGCCATTCACCATTGTCCTAATAAAATTGGAGATTTGCATGCCATGCAAACTGGGTAACCAGTTGAAAGGAATTGGTTTACCATCTATTTGAAATAGGATTCCCAGTATAGGTTGGTTAAGATCTCTGCATGGGTCATACTGAGGTACCGACATATCTGGGCATGAGTCCTCAATAAGGTTATAATAGTGGGGTTCCTAACTTTTAGCGGAAGAAGTCTTTGCTTAGCAAATAATATGCCCATAGGATTCTAGCCACTATAGCAATAATTAGAGTAAGCTCAATTTTAAGCCATGCAGGAGCATCGTGTAAGTTGTCCAGCATGAGCTATCTTAGATATTTATTAATATGACTGGCCCAAAAGTACGAAGGAAGATGAGGGAGGTGAAGTCCCCTTTGTCTTGGGGCAGTCAATTTATAAAAGCTATCCACGGGGTTTATTATGCCATATAAATTTAGTGATAAGAGATTGAACTTTATTAAACCATGACATAGGAAGAAAAATGTTAAGCATTGAGAGAGGGTAAAAATACGGGAAAAACATTCATTTAATTAGATTTATTCTACCCCACAAGGACAAGGAAAGGGATAACCATCTATTAAGATCTTCGGAAATTGTGAGAACTAAGGGTCAAGATTTAGCCTGATAATATGTCCTGCACACTTAGTTAACTCATTACCCAGGTATCTCAGTGACTCAGATTCCAACTTAGTCCCAGGGCCAGGATATCTGCCTTAAGCACCTTATGGTTTAAGGAAAAACTATGGTTTTATTAACGCTTAATTTGTAATTCAAATACTACTGAACTCTTCAATAATGTCCAACATAGGGTATAGAGACCTAGGATTTGCAATCTGAAGTAGCAGATCATCCGTATATGCCAGGACCTTCACCCGCATGGATGAATAGGGATCGCCTGCACCTCTTGACATGCTAACAATTTATGAATCAATGGCTCCAGATAGATATTGAACAATAACGGTGACAACTGGCACCCTGCCTGGTTCCTGACTGCAACATAAACACCTCTGAGATCACCCCATTGCAAGCAATATGAGCTGAGGGAAGCGGTATAGAGCCTTGATCCAGTCAATAAATTCTACTGGGAAACCAAAGGCATTGAGAGTAGAGAACAGGTAGTGCCAGTTTACCCTGTCGAGCCTTCTCGGCATCCAGCGAAATCAATGCGGCGGATAAGGTGCATCTCTACACACCAGAAGACGTACGACAGGGTACACATATGGCCTGAAGATAATCTTCCTGGCATGAAGCTGACCTGCTCTGGGCCTACTAGGGTACTAATTACCTTATTAAGACGATCAGCCAACACCTTAGATTATATTTTTATATCGATATTCATAAGAGAAATGGGCCTATAGTTAGAAACCATATCAGGAGCCTTGTCCGGTTTCAGTATTAAAACTATAAGAGCTTGAATAACGAAGGATCTACCAGTTGCCCTGATGTAATCTGTTGAAATAAAGGGAGAAGCATTGGGATTAAATGATTTTAAACTTTTGTAAAATTAGCGGAAAAACTTCAGCCCTCAGGGCTTTATTTGTAAGGCAAACTCTCCATCACCTTAGAAATTTCCTCCATGAAATGGGATTAACAAGCAATTCCTTTGGTCCTCAGACAGTTGGGTGTTAATACTTTTCAGATACTTACATATGACTTGTTCGGAAGGGGGTGGCATGGGACCATATAAGTCCTTGTAATAACTGGTAAATTCCTTTAAAATATCTTCAGGGTGAGTTTTAGAAGTACCATCTAACCTGAGGTTATCGAGGCTATATACTAAGAAGACTCCATTTGTTTGATCCTATGCTAAGTGCTCTGCCTTTTCACCTTCTATCGGTATAGGACTTGGGACTTTAACATGATGTATACCACTTTTTCCTCAAAATATCATTGTACGTGGATCTTACTTTGATTAATTCCTTCCTGACTGATTCCGAGATTGTCGGGAAAGTTCTTCTCTAATTCCTCATTTTGGATAGTAATTGAGACAACTTTAGGGTAGCCATTTTCTTCCTGTGGGTAGCCATGCTAATTAAGATGCTCCTCATATAGACTTTAAAGGCCAACCATAGTATATCAGGTCTCCCAGGGGTCAAAGTTGTGTTCATAATATCTTTGGATATGCTCTTGAATGTGTTTGACTAAATCCGACTCTAAGAGCAGTTGATCATTTAATTTCCACCTAGACCCTCTGCTGGGAAAAGAAATTAGTGACAATTGACAGGCTACTATTGAATGATCAGATAGGGGACCTGGTAATATTTTGCCTCTAGCACCCCGGTATTAATGAGTGGGATTGGAGAATGTAATCTATTCTGGAGGAAGAGTGGTGGACAGGGACGGTAAGGTATACATCCTCTTGAGAGGGTGTAACACCCTCCAGGTGTCAGAGGCCTATCTGGTCCATTAGCTCCTTAATGCCCTCTGGGCAGGGATAGTCCTTTTTCTGCTGACACGTTTTATCAACTGAGGAGTCATAAACTAAGTTAAAGTCTCCCCTATAATCATGGGTAGCGAAATGAAGGGCAATAGGACCTGTATTAATTGTGTGAAGAAGCTAGGTATATCCTGATTCGGACCATAAATACTGCCCAGCAAGATCTCTTTATTGAAAAGTAATCTATGTACTAGTAAGTATCTACCTGAGGGATCTTTGACCTCCTTGATCATCTAATCGTAAAGGTATCCTCCTGTGTATGAGGATCACCACCCTGCACTTTGAGTAGAGCCCCGCTGAAAAGTATTGGCAGAATTGTTGCTTTCAGTAACTGTGGAGTTTCGAATCTAACAAATGTGACTCTTGCATATAAACAATGTCAGTGCACAAAAGCTTTAAAATACCTGACACTGCTTGATTCTTTTCCGGACCCTTTGACATTCCAGGAAGATATGGTAATTCGATCCAGCCATCTTTTCCCGATAAGCTAACCTGGCCTGGAATAACTGCTACATCGTGACTCGACACTGAACCGGCTTTGCCGGGAATTTGTGCTCAATACTAACACCCTCCCAACCACACCCCTCGAAAACTAAAGAACTAAACCTAAACATTGTCCGTCCTCCTTACCATTACCCCCCATGAGCCCACTAACTATCTGGAACTGCAATGCATGCTATCCTCAGCTATCCTTTCCCATCCATCTCCCCATCGCCGCCTTAAGGAGGAGTGACAATCTGCCAACCCAAAATCCATGCGATTAACATTACTAGCAGGACTATAGGAGGTTATATAATCTGAAAAATGTTAATGCACCCCAATGGGTCTTAACACTAACTAAGGTCAAAACCTCAGGCTTGCAAGGAAAAAAGAAAGAAAAATCCCTTAACTAGAGGTAGATAGCCCGAGAATACACTTGGGGAAGAGGTAGGGTATTTAAACATGAATTTAAAATAGAACACCTGAAAAACCCTCAATCCCGAAGAAGAAACCAAGTGTATTGCCATAAGAGCTAAAATTTACATTCGAGAAATGCTTCAACTGAGCCATGTGTGGCAGGCTGGAAAACTCAACAATAAAACTATAGCGCCTCTTGTGCCATGTAGCGCTCTCAGTCTCATTGCAGGACCAACCCTCCATTGATTGTAAAATTCCTACCTGAGAAACACAGAAAGCTACACCTTTCTGAAAAATAAAACAAAATAAACACTCTATCCCCACCCAGATCAGGAACACCTAGAAAATTTTAACAGAAACTTTAACACAGCCTTTCCTGCAAATTACACTTTCAGCGCTGTACCAAATAATACAAGGACCAAATAAACTTGCTACCATTACAGTAGTGCTATTTGGTGACATGCAGTGAGTCCACCAGTTTCTTACACAGTCAAGGTATGTCTCTACATAAATAAAAGTCCTCAGAAACCATAATTGGCTGAGTATAAATCAGAACCTTCACACTAGGTTTTAAACACAAACACTGTAAACTGGTAGCATCTCTTCAAGTCTCCATCAATTCAATGAGCAGGAACAGGTCTGGGAAGCCTTTCTGCAGGGCTATTTTGGCACTCTCGAAATCCTTAAAGGTCACTCACACTCCAGAGATAAGCACTTGTAGCGTGCAGGATACCCCATACGGAATTTCACTGCAGCAGCAATTAGCTTTGAGACTAAAAGATGAAACAGGGATCTGCGTTGCCTTACAGTGGCAGGTAAATCTTGAGTGATGTGAATTTGCTTTCCTCCCATAACACTTCTTGCATCTCCTTGGTCTTCCCCAAAGAACTGCTTCTCCTGAAAATTCAAATGTTATTATTATGGGTTGGGGATGGCGCCTGGTGCAGGCAGTGGCCTAAGAGCTCTGTGGGCCCTCTCTATAATGTATGTTGAGCCAACGGGGAAGGACCGCCAATTTCTCTATCAGCTTCTGTATAAATAAATGGTATTCACTCTTCCTCCTTCTCAGGCAGCCCAATTATTACAACATTATTTCTGCAGCTCCTCCTCTAAATCCTCTATTTTCTGCTCTATTTCTTGATTCTTTGGCGATTATCCACCACATCGCTACTGGTGCATTCTGCTGTTTTCTCCAGTGAGACAAGGCGAGATTCACTGTCCGCCATTCTGATAGATAGATCCTCCAATGCAGTGGTAATCTGCTTTACTTCATTAACCACTGATTTAAGGTCATCCCCAAATGGTTTCGATTCTTGGAGGAATAGTTCAAGGGTGAGAGGAGTCTCATCAGGATTGGGGTTTGCAGGGACTGCTCCTGTAGTTTGCCTTTGTGCCAGCCGCCATTGGGCCTGGATCGCTTTTGCCTTTTTTTTCCGCGAACAGGAAGGGTATGTTTCCGCATTGTGAGGTGCATTTTGGCTTCCATTGCCACCAAGTCTGCTGCCAGAAAGGTCACTGTGTTAGCAAGTATAGTACGGGAGTGCAACCAAACGAGAAATTACTGAAAACCCGAAAATAGCGTTAGGCGACAGGAGGGAACCGAAGCAGCTACTTGACCTCAGCATCACGTGATCTCCCCGTGAGTCAAAACATTCTGTGCACAGAGCCTCAGACCTGTTGCTTGAAGTAGCACGGCCCCAAGCCTGTAGCTTTGCACTGAGTCATAAGGTGGGGATTGGAAAGTTTGCATTTGGATTGAAACCCTAACATCACAGTTCCTCTTTTGTGGCTTTGGGTCCCTAACGTATTCATTAATAAGTGTTTTTTGCAATAAACCTTCTTATTTTTGGTGAACAAATGTGCCAAATGTATAACTTTCTTCACATAGGGTGCTGCTGGTCCTGTGAGTAGCAGATCGTCATGGCTTTCTTTGCACTGGGAACAGGACGGAAATATAACTTTCTAGTACATGCATGAAGCAGGAGATGAACCATAACTTTCTCTTTACAGGAGATCAGTCTTAATTTAGTTTGCATATGGCCCTGTGTGAAGCAGGAGATGAGCTTGAATATTTTGAGTATGACTTTAATTATAGCACAAAATACATGCATTGCTTTTTTTTTTTTTTTGTCGTGTTCTCAACTATTTTTTCATGTTTGGGGCTTAAAGATATGTTCCTGTGGCACTTATTTAGCAATGATTTTTTTTACAGTTCAACAAGTAACTCGCACAACTTCACCAAAAGTGAAGGTGTTTATATTGTTCATTCATTTTCATGATTGCATTTTTCTCTGTGTTTCCTGGGGTCATCATGAGTTACCAGTGCACCTGATGCATGTTATGTATGTTCTGAGTTTGTTACAGTCTATATCAATGGTTTTTCAAGACAATCATAAATAGAAACATAGAAATATAGAAACATAGACTTTGACAGCAGATAAGGAATGCTTGGCCTACCTAGTCTGCTCATTTCCCTATCTACAGGATAAGCTGCAGGTCCTAGTTAACCAACAGCCTATTTCTTCCTACCCCCACAAGAATTGCCTTATGTCTGTCCCATGCATTCTTGAATTCTCCCACAGTTTTATACCCCACAACCTCCTCAGGAAGGCTGTTCCATGCATCCACCACCCTCTCTAGAAAAAATACTTCCTCACATTGCCCCTGAGCCATCCCCTTCTATCTTCAAATTGTGTCCCCTTGTTCTTGCACATCTCTTTTCTGAAAGATGCTACCCTCTTGGACTTTATTGATTCCACTGAGGTACTTAAAAGTTTCTATCATGACCCCCTCTCCCTCTTTTTCTCAAGGGTATAGAAACATAGAATTTGATGGCAGATAAGGACTGCTTGGCCCACCTAGTCTGCCCATTTCCTACCTGATGGATGAGCTGCAGATTCTGGTTAACCAACAGCTTACTTCCTCCTACCCCCACTAGAATTGCTTTATGTCTGTCCCATGCATTCTTGAATTCTCCCACTGTTCTTGACTCCACAACCTCCCAGGAAGGTTGTTCTATGCATCCACAACCCTCTCTGTGAAAAATACTTTCTAACATTACCTCTGAGCCATCCCCCATCTTCAAATTGGGCCCCTTGTTCTTGCACATCTCTTTTCTGAAAGATACTAACCTCTTGGACTTTGTTAATTCCTTGAGGTACTTGAAAGTTTCTATCATGTCCCCCTCTCCCTCCTTTCCTCGAGGGTATACATATTAAGCTGCTTTAGTCTCGCTTCATATGTCTTCTAGTGCAAACCCTGCACCATTCTGGTTGCTCTCCTCTGAACAGCCTCCACTCTGTCTATGTTTTTTGGAGATGGGGTCTCCAGAACTGCACGAGTACTCTAGATGGGGTCTCGCCAACTGTCTATACAGAGGATAACAACTTCCTGTTTTCTACTGTTGATCCCTCTCCTTTGCATCCCAGTATCCCCAGCCCTCCTTACTGCCTTCTCACTTGCTTGCCCACCTTAAGGTCATCTGATATAATTACTCCAGGCCCTTTCAGTTTTTGTTGTTGTTAGTATCTCACCCTCCATTGTGTACTCTTCCCCTGGGTTTTGTTTCCCAGGTGCATTACCTTGACTTCTTTGCACTGAATCTGAGCTGTCATACATTTGACCATTTCTCCAACCTTGTCAAGTCCCTTTTCATCCTTTCCACCCCACCTTGTGTATTAACCCTGTTGCAGATCTTTGTGTCGTCTGCAAAGAGACATACATTTCCTTCCAGGTGCTCTCCAATGTCACTTATAAAGGCATTAAAGAGGACGGTCCCAGTACTGAACCTTGTGGTACCCAACATGTTACCCTCCTTTCGTCACTGTGAACTCCGTTTACTATTACCCTTTGCCCTGTTGTTCAGCCAATTTTTATTCAAGCTACCACCTTGGGACCCACTCCAAGGCTGTCTAACTTGTATATTAATCTTTTGTGTGGGACTGTGTCAAATGCCTTGCTAAAATCTAGGTAGGCCATATCCACAGCCCTTCCTGGTCTACTACTTTGTGTCACCCAGTCAAAAATCTATTAGATTTGTCTGACATGACCTTCCCGCTAGGAATCCATGCTGCCTTGGGTTCTGTGCCCCACTGGCCTCTAGGTACTCAATAATTCTTTCCTTCAGAAGTGATTCCATAATTTTCCCTACCACTGAGGTCAAACTAACCAGTCTGTAGTTTCCTGCCTCTGCCCTGCTTCCACTTTGTGAAGTGAATCACATCCACCCTCCTCCAGTCCTCAGGTACCACCCCATCCTCCCATGATTTGTTAAAAGAGTAGTCAATGATGTCACTAGTTCTACCTTAGTTCTTTTAGAATTCTGAGGTGAATCCCAACAGGCCCCATTGCTTTATCCACCTCAGTTTCAAGAGTTCTTTCAAAACCCTTTCTTCTGTGAATGGACTGATATCGACCCCCCATCCAGAGTGTTTCCCTTGTTTAGTTTAGGTATACATATTAAGCTCCTTTAGTCTCTCCTCGTGTGGCTTCTCTTGCACACCCTGCACCATTTTAGTTGCCCTCCTCTGGACTGCCTCCATCCTGTCTATATCCTTGTGGAGATGGGGTCTCAGAACTGGATGCAGTACTCAGATGGTGTCTCACCAACTTTCTGTACAGAGGGATAACAACTTTCTATTTTCTGCTAGTGATGCCTCTCCTATACATCCCAGTATCCCCCAGCCCTCCCTACTGCCTTCTCATTGCTTGCCAACCTTAAGGTCATCTGATATGATTACCCTAGGTCCCTTTCTATTTTGTTGTTGTTGCTACGTGTCCCCATTGTGTACTCTTCCCCAGGTTTTTGTTTCCAAGATGCATTATTTTGCACTTCTTTGCATTGAATTCAAGCTGCATTCTTCTGACCTTCCTCCAACCTTGCCAAGTCCCTTCTCACCCTTTCCACACCTCCTTGTGTATCAACCCTGTTGCAGATCTTTGTGTCATCTGCAGAGGCATACCTTCCTTCCAGTCCCTCTGCAATGTCACTTATAAAGACATTAAAAGGATCGGACCCAGTACTGAACTCCTGCGGTACCCCACTAGTAACCCCTCTTTCTTCAGAGTGGACTCCATTTACAATTACCTTCTGTGTCCTGTTCTCCAGCCAATGTTTTGCCCAGGCTACCACCCTGGGACCCATTCCCAGGCTGGTTAATTTGTTTATTAATCTTTTGTGTGGGACTGTGGTCAAATGCCTTGCTAAAGTCTAGGTAGGCATGTCCGCAGCCCCTCCTGGTCTACTGCTTTGGTCACCCAGTCAAAGAAATCGATTAGATTCATCTGACATGATCTACCCACTGTGAACCCATGCTGCCTTAGGTCCTGTACCCCACTTGCCTCTAGGTACTCAACAATTCTTTCCTTCAGAAGTGATTCATCACTTTCCCTACCACAGAGGTTAAACTGACAGGTCTGAATTTTCCTGCCTCTGGCTTTGCTCCCACTTTTGTGAAGGGAATCACATCCACCTTCCTCCAGTCCTCAGGTACCATACCATCCTCCCATGATTTGTTAAAATGGTAGTCAGTGGTGTCACTAGTTCTCCCTTAATTCTTTTAGAATTCTGGGGTGAATCCCATCAGGCCCCATTGCTTGTCCACCTTCAGTTTTAGGAGTTCTTTCAGAACTCTTTTTCTGTGAAAGGACTGGGATCAACCCCTATCCAGAGTGCTTCTGTTAATCGGATTAGGTACCTCCCTCCTCCTTTTGTGAATACTAAGTAGAAGTATTCATTCAGTATCCCTGCTTTTTCACTGTCCCTCTCTGCCCACCCACCGTCCATTCTATTCAGCCTTACTATCCCTCCTTTGTCTTTCTATGCTCCTGATATACCTATAAAGGTTTTATCCCCCTTCTTAATCGAGTTGGCTAGCTTTTCCTCAGTTTGGGCCTTCTATTTCTGCTTCCTTCTGCCTTAACTGGTACAGTTCTCTGTCCTGCTCCTTCTGTGTTTCCTTATACTCCCTAAATGCTATCTTTTCTCCCTAACCTTCCCGCCACCTCTTTTGAGAACCATAGTGGCTTTTTCTTTCATTTTGATTTGTTTATTTGCTTCACACAAAGGCTTGTTGCCTCTGTGATGGCAGTTTTGATGTTTCCAAATTGTTGTTCCACCCTCCTTCTTGCCTGCTTGCTAGTGCTTTTCTAAGGCACTCTCCCATCTTACCAAAGTCAGCCCTCCTGAAGTCCAGTACCCTCATTTTTGTATGGCTTGACTTTCTGCAGTTGAGTTTATCGTGAACCACACTGTTTGGTGGTCACTTGTTCTTATATGGCTACCCACTTTTAGATCTGAGACCCTCTCACTGTCCCCATTTGAGAGTATGAGGTCTAAAATTGCTCCTCATGACTGGGTTCCAAAACTAGCTGTCTGAGGCCTGCCCCCATAGGGCATTGAGAATGGCTCTGCTCTTGGATGTGGCTGCAGCAAAGGTGCTTCAGTTAACATCTGGCATATTCAGGTCCCCATCAACAGTATCTCCTCTTCTCTGCCATCCTAAGAATGCCTTCTATCATATACTTATCCATTCCCTCCCCTGAGATGGGGGTCTGTATACAACCCTGTGCAGATTGTGGTGCGGTTTTGTTTTTCTGAATTAAAACACTAACTGTAATTACATTTTTTGAAAGTCAGTTCAGATGTCTTGTTAAACTGTAATCTGACAAACCATACAACTATCACCCTTTAGATTTAAATATTTTTATGTTTTAGCTTTTAAAGTTCTTGTTCGGGTAAAACTTTAACTCACAAAATAAGTTGCATTCTTTCAGCTATTTTTCAAGTGATCCATGCATGTGTGAACTTTAAAACATTATAACTTAAAAGTAAAAATATTTCATGCTGAAACCACCAAAGGCCATATTCTGGGCCAAGCTCTAACAAACCTGTAAGTATCATAATCTAAGTCTTTTCAGTTGTTTCACTATTTGTGGGAAAAAGGCATAAGACATGTGCATTTTCATAAATTCACAAATTAGTAGCTTTTAAACCACAAAATGTATTTCAATCAAATTTGCTAAAACATTAGCCCCTCAGATGGAGACAAATTTCAAAGTCCTAGGGGCTAAGACCACCAAAATATAAGCTGTCAAAAACTCATACAGCCACTGCTGTTACGTAGTATGGTAGTATAACTTTAGTTGTGGTTGAGTTGGAGTGAGATATATATATATAGGAGAGAGAGAGAGAGAGAGAGAGAGAAAGAGAGAGAGAGAGAGACAGAGGGAGAGGGGAGAGATTTAGTGATTCGAAAAGACCTTTGAGCGTAAGCTCTTTACAAAGGTTCCACATCATAGATTGCAAAACAAAGAACAATAGGAGAAAGTAAAGGTGCATTACAATGAACGATACAGCTTGGATTCAGAGCTTACAGAATAACTCAAAACATAGGTACAAGTTAAAATAACAAGAAAAACACTTTATGGGGAATAAGCAGCCACAGAGTGCCTGTCAGTAGTTCAGAGGGACGGGATAGCTGGCAGGGTGAAGAAAAGATGTGGAGAGAGAGGTATGTAATGCAGTGGAGGTGAAGGGTGGGGGGAGGAAGGCGATATGTATAGGGATAAATGTTGGGTGTGGGAGGCTGAGGAGAAGACATGCTAGAGTAAATGGTGGGGTTTGAGGTGCATGGTCAGACAGCGCATTAGTAGTGACTGTTAAGGAAACTCATGGGACTGTGAGTTGGGGGAGGGTGATAGATAGATAGATAGATAGACAGACAGACAGACAGACAGACAGACAGACAGAGATTGATTTAAAATTAAAACCAAGACCGATCTTGATTAGCATTTAGGATTACTAAGCTATGGGCATTAATACCATTGATGACCTTAAGCAAAATATTCAGTGTCCTGGTTCCTAAGTGAGATGACAGTTGAAGGCCTTCTCAACCAGACCATTTGTATGCTTAGTAGTAACTCCAGCCCCTTAAATATCAGTCATAATCCTGCAGTTTGTCAAGTAAATTTCAGATATAAGAAGCCCACTTATTCCAAAGATTGTGCAGTGTATGAAGTTTTAATATTTTCCAGTAATAGTAGATCTTCAAGAGAATATCCACAGCTTTGGATCTGTAAGACATCAGCATCAGGACAACTCGAAAACATTTGCCTAGCTAAGGCCACGGGCCACCCACAATGACATAAGTCAGCACCACCTATATAACACGGTCAACCCCATAACTCTTCAGTTTCCCATTGAAGACACACTCAGAATTGTACCATACCACAAGGAATGGGATACCAGAACTCAGATCAGGCCAACAGAAAAGATGGTGGTTCTGAAAAGAAAAGACCATTTGCAAGGGCACAGAAAAGGAGAAGACCAAACATACAAGAACAAACATGTCAGCAAAGGGTAGGCCACCTGAAATTTCAAAGGTGGTAGGCATGAGGGTGAGCTTTGGCTGTATGGAGAAGATTCTCTCAAAGAACTACTATTGCTTGTAAATAATAAAACTATTTTCTTCAAGGACATTTCCTTTTATAGAGCCACACCTTTGGGGAAAGGAGTCAGAAGGTGGTTGTGGCAGTGGGCACCACTAGCTCAAGAACCCTTAAGGGCTTTGAAATGGATGCTCAATGGCTGGAACATGACAGCAGAGGCCCAAAAGGCTGACTAGCCTGGACCATAGGAATGAGAGAAGCGTGAACTGCTGTAAAAGCAACACCACCTTGCCTACATGAGGATTGGGTAGCAGGAATTTCAAGAATTGAAAAGTTATTTTGAAAGACTGCATATCCTTAAGTGTGAACTCCATGTCATTTTTTATTTATTTAAATCTTGGTATCCAGGATAGGCACACTGAGCTGCAGCTCATTTCCAGGTCGACCTAGGGGTACAAGCAAACAGGGAGTAATAAGCAGGACAAATAAGAATACAATACAATTATTTGTAACTGGTGAAGCATATATGGTGATTGGATAGTATACAAGGAAAAGAAAACTTACAGTACAATAAGACCAAGCATACATGTTGATTTGATGTTGGACAGAGATCAGGAAAACTTATAATATGATAAATAATGAATTCATTAGGTACACATGGTACTAGGCTAGTAACTGGGCTCAGAAAAGCATACAGTGGAAGAGTGAGAAAAGAAAGCTGCCATGGTCAGATACTTTCTACCCACAAAGGTGAATTAGGAACTAACTGTTGAACATTGGTAGCAAAACCAACCACCCGCAGCCATAATTAGTGATAGAGGCAGATGCCAGAAGAAGCTGGATGAGCAAATCCAGAACACTGTAAATGCTTACCAGCCTCTGAACCATGTCTAACACACTGCTGGACATCAATCTTAATAGAGCTGTTGGGCAGTTTATCCACCACAGTAGATAAAGACTTCCATGGACTATTCTGATATGCAGTCATGTATACCTGATAATTGGTAAAAGGGTGGCCAAGTGAGGTGAAGGCATAAAGTTATCTCTCCATAACTTCCAACTATTTAGATTCCTTGTCAGGGTGCAAAGAGCTCATAGGATAGAGAGACCAAGATCTATCATGAGCAACCATAAAAGCCACCAAGTTAGTTTTAGGCTGGGTGGCATAGAATGCTTTAATAGAACAGGCAGCATATTGTCAACCCCACTCCACAGGAAGGACAGCATGTAATGTACTGGCCTGCATCAGGCAGCCATGGTAGCATCCTTGTAAGCAGCATATATGGGAGGAATGGTCATGGAAAGGGAAGTGGGAGCAGGGTATATGGGAGGAATAGTCACTGAAGGAAAGTGTGGACTTCCAGAAATTAATACAGGTTCCTTTGTGTGAAGTCCTCTTCATCAGCAAAGCCCAGCTTGCACTGCATGAGGCACAGTAAAGCCTGATATGAGGCATTCTCAGGGGAGACCTAGTGTATAAACCACGTGTCTTTACTACAGGAAAAAACAGTGGAAGTAGAGTTAAAGCCATTAATAGGCTGTTCTTTCCTACACCCTCTTCCTCCATATCAAGAAGGTTACAATTTTTTCAGTTATTTTTTTAATTAAATTAGTTCTTAATACACAGCAAGTTTGTTTGGATAATGAAATATTGTAGCACTATATAACATGACATCTAATGTAAAATTATTAAGAAAAACAAGTTTGTTCCTTCTCTCAGTGACTTCATGCAATTACGTCTAGATTTTCCATTTTATATCAAGAATGTTAGGATTATATTCATCCTCCTGCTCCTTAGGCTGAAAAAGAGGAGGTAGAACCACAGAAACCACAGCCTGTAGAGAAAACAGTAGTGATGGCATGGAATCAGGAAATAGTCTCAGAGGAAACAATAGCTGACATTGATGAGAGCAGCAGAAATGGCTGAGCAGTTGACAGAGTAATTTTCAATGGCAGGGAAGGCAAAAGTCACTAAATTAGTAATTCTGAGATGGGAACGAAAACTATAGTGCTAGTGTTAACAATGCCAGCCAGCAATGTGATGAAGAAAGCAATGATGGGACAGTCTTCATTGACAATGTGCTATGGACAGGCTGCACACTTTAGAAGGCAGGAAAGCCAGGGCTTGTGTTTGATCTTGGTGTCTGAGCAATGGTTGAGCCAGTAATGGTGGTAAATCCAGCTGGAGACTTACCCTCATGGGGATTCAGCAGCAACCTGGACTGGGAGAGAGACCTTAGTGTTACAGTGATGCCCTTAGGTTGTAGTGACCATCACTCCTGGATTTCAGGAGGGCAGACTTCAGGAAGATAGACAAGGTGATAAGAAGGTACCTGGTGGGCATCAGACTGGTCCACCATCAAAGAAGGAATATTGGCTACCACAGAGGAGGGCTGCTAGCCCTGAAGATGGACAAATCACCAGGCTCAGATGGCATACACCCAAGGGTACAGAGGAGCTGGCAGGGGAGCTTGCAGGGCCACTGGTGGGCCTATTCAATGGTTCCCTGGAGTCAGGCATGGTACTGCAGGACTGGAGAATGACACATGTGGTGCCCCTTCATAAGAGTGGTCCCAAGGATGACACATGGAATTACAGGCCGGTCAGTCTGACCTCACTTATGTGCAAGCTTCATGGAGACAATTCTCAAGGAAAGGTTGGTAGGGTATCTAAAGGAAAATGGTTTCCAGGATGAGAGGCAGCATGAGTATATGGGAGGAAAGCATGTCAAACAAATCTGATTGACTTCTTTGACTGAGTCACTAAGTCAGTGGACAAGGGCAAAGTGGTGGACATCCTTTATCTGGATTTCAGCAAGGCCTTTGACTCTGTACCCTACAAGAGGTTGGTCAGGAAGTTGGTGGATCTTGGGGTTGGGGAAAGATGACCAGGTGGGTAGAAAGCTGGCTGAGAGACAGGACCCAGAGAGTGGTGGTGGGGAGAGTTATCTAGCACCAGGAAGTCACCAATGGGGTCTCTCAGGGCTCGGTGCTGGGGCTGGTGTTGTTTAATGTCTTCATCAATGACACTGGGGATGGCATTAAGAGCAAATGTGTCTATTTGCAGATGACACCAAACTCTGTGGGAGGTGGACACAGTTGAAGGGATACAAGGCCTGAGGGAAGACCTAAGAAAACTAGAGAGGTGGTCCAGGATTTGGCAGTGTGGCTTCAATACCAAGAAATACAAAGTTATATATATCAGAGTCAGGAAATCCAAGGACAAGGTACTACCTGGGGGTAGCAGCAACAGAGGAGGAGAAGGATCTGGGAGTGATGATCACTAGTGACCTGAAGCACTCCATGCAGTGCAAAAAAGTAGCAGCAAGGGCAAACAAGATGCTGGGGTGTATAGCCAGAGGAATCAGCAGTATGTGGAAGGAGGTTATACTACCTTTGTACAGGTCACTGGTGAGGAAACATCTAGAGCTGAGGAAACATCTAGAGTATTGAGTAAGATACTGGCCCAAACCTTAAGAAAGACACAACCTGATGGAGACAGTAAAGAGGGGCACCTAAGATGATTGCAGGTCAGTAGGTAAAACATATGGAAGAGAGGTTGAGGGCTCTGAATATGTACTCACTGGAGGACAGGAGGGAGAGAGGGGACATGATAGAGAGCTTCAAATACTTGAAAGGGATAAATGGGGTGGATAAGGAGGGTCTCTTGAAGCTAAGTAGCAGCCAAACCATGAGGGAACACAGTCTAAAGCTGGAGAGGGAGATTTAGGGGGAGTTAGCAAGCACTTCTTCACTGAGAGGGTGGTGGATAGTGGGAATGTACTTCTTGAGGAAGTGGTCATGATGAAGATGGTGAGCAGCTTTAAGAGATGCTGGGATAGGCATTAGGGGAATGTATGGGGCATGGGAGGCAGATGGAAAAGGAGAGCCAGGGTGGAAGAGGAAGGGTCAGTAGCATAAGCTGCAGACTCTGCACACGAGCAGACTAGATAGACCAAATTACCTTACTCTGCTGGATTCTTTGTATGTTCATATGCTCCACTGAAGAATCATTTTTTTTCCTACCAAATGTATGGTGTATTTCCCATGATGGCAACCGTGTTGTCACCCAACGAGGAGACCAGCAGAGTTCCCACAAACTGATCCAGTGGAGCTAGTCAGACATCCTGAGGTAGAAGCTGAAGCAGGCCACTTGATGTTTTTCATTTTCTGCAGGAAATTTTCTAAAGCCTTCTGGCAATGTTTCATTGTGGCCTGGTTGAAGTCTTGACAAATGGGCTGTTCTTTGTATCATGTGAGAGGCCAGGCAGCACATAAAGTATGTGTTCCTAATCATGAAATATCTGACAGAATCTAAAAGCAGACACATCTCTGGGAGAAGTAATGATGATATGCAATAACGTTACACCAGTAAATAGAATAAAGAAACAGAAATAATATCAACCAAAAACTGAAATGGGCATTTTCAGATAAGAGGTTGGTAATGGTAGAAAAATTAAGGAGTTATAGGGCTGCTCATATTATACAGGTGGTGCTTATTTACATCATCTTGGCTGGCCCAAACCTGGCAAAGGTTTTTGAGTGGCCCAGATACCAACAGTTTACAGTTCCAAAGGTGTGGCTGTATGAAGGAGATGTCCTCAAAAATGATCGAAACAATATTATCAATACTCAAAAATTGCATCCTAACATGTTAAACAACATATGTGTTCCTGCTAATATTATTTCATTTAAATAGTTGTATACAATATTAATTTTTGAGTCTTATCTCAAAGTTGGAATTTAATAATTTACTTCTGTTGTAATAGAGCAATGATGGTTACAGTTTGGGTTAATGGGTAGAGGCCACTGTTCTTATAATGTAACTGTATTTTTATTTGTTTTTAATGAACTCATATAGTAGTCCTATGCTGATTTAATTCATATGCACTCTTTAAAGATATAGTTGAAAAATCTTATGTTATGGTTGCTTATTTTCTTCTGTAGACTCTTTTGATGTAGACTCTTCTGGACACAATTGTAAAGGAGAGTTTACTCTCAATTGCCATCCAATAAATGAAATTATGAAAATTATGATGATGATGTTCCTGTTTTTATCTATTTCCTTTTCTTATCAAAACATAAAAATGCGTAATGAGTATAACCACACCAGAACTTGTTTGGTTTCAAACCCTACATACTGTAACTGTAAGAATATCAACACACTGCCCAGCCACTCATGATGTAATAGTCTCTTCCCACTGAATCATGAGTGGTTAGACTGCACTGGGGTGTTTACAAGTTTCATAACAAGTGCAATGGGAGTTTATTACAGACTATAAATAAACAGGTTGTTACATGGTAACACCAATGTGGTGGCCAATCAGATTTTCACTTTTAGTAAGAAAAAGAAGGAAATACACTCAACCTGTTATATCAACAGATTCTACAGAAATGAGCAATCATAAAATGTCTTTTATGTCAAGACTAGGGATGGCTGGGGAGTCCAGGAGGATTGATCATGTACCTTAAGATATTTCTGCTGGGAATACATTTAAATGAAATAATTCATGTACTGTTCTGTTTTCCAGAGTATACACTGTATTCTAGTTGACAGCAAAAATGATTTAATGTACCTGATAATGGAAGACTAACATTTTAGTTTGAGTAAATCATAGATAGCTAATAAAGTTTGTGTGCATATTTCAAGCAGGTGCCACAAGCAATTATGAGATTATTGATTTCTGTAATTACTTATGGATCTTAATCTGTCACAATGGAAGTAGATACATTAATTTCAGCTGTTGTCTTCACTTGAGTTTGCTAAGAAGAAAATATAGATTATTCTACATATTCAATGATTTACATAGTGGTTATGCATTTGTCCTTCCATGTCTTTCACATGTAGTTTTGCGTGAGAATAGACAAGAACCCTGGCCTTGGTTTCAGTATCAGTGGAGGATTAAGCGGACAAGGAAATCCATTCAAACCTGCTGATATGGTAAGTTTTAATAAGGTTTTGTCACTCTTGCTTAAACAGAAAATGTTCCTGACACATAATTTCAGTAAAAGTTCTGCTTATACTGTATATGTCAATTACAAAGAATGCAGCTGTGACACAGAGTGTTAAATAAATGGAAACGATATGCATACTCTGTATTACACTGTTGACCAATACTGAAAGAAACTGAGTGGACGATGGTGACCACTAGAGAGGCTGCCACACCAGCAACTAAAAACTATAAAAATGGACTACATAACCTTTAGTTATAGCAGGACATACAACTGGAAACTGCCATGGAATGTATCACTTAAAGAAATGTTGAAAAACATTTCACCTGTGGGACCATCTTCCAGTGGAGAAAATGAGCATAGTGTTATTTATATAAGACAATTATAATATGAACAACTATGGTCATGAATTTTAAATAAAAATAGATAAACTGTGTCATAAGATTACACATTTAGAGGTGGTGAAACACCAAATCATTCACCAAAAGCCCATCTTTGGGTCATAACTCTCCAGAATGATCTCTTTGTCTCCAGCCTTCCTTTCTTGGCGAACATGTTGGTGACCCACCCAACATTTGAGGTACATCACTTGCTTTGACATCTAAGATGGTTTCTGGTCAAAGATTTTGCATTAATACTGCTTTGATTAGAATAATTAATCTTTCCTGCCAGTTGATGCTGGGTATCTATCATTGCTAGCTCTTTGAGATCTGTTGGCAGCTTTTGATGCAGAGGTCATCAAATACTGAGTGTCTGGGGCACTAGATGGGTGGTTTAGAAGTACTCAATGACTGTGGTCCTATCTCTATGACCAATCTCAGTCAGTGGTGACATGACATTGTTCCACATATTTGGGTATGATATACTGTGATGACCCTCAATGTTAAATGTTAGATTCTTTTCTCTTCTGTGTCTACTTGCAGCCTTTTGGTATTCTAAAGATATCAAGCATGGGATTTCATTAATATGTACATGACACCCAACTGCATGTATGCTTTCTACTAAAACCCACAACAGGCAGTTTCCTGTTTGACTCTCTCTGACTGTGATTCAGCCCTCAAGTGGTTATAGCTGTTGGCTAACAAATCATGACGAGGCAAAAGTTGTACTGGTTAGTCCAGTCACAGATAGAAGGAGGTTAGCCAATGTTGGGAGTTGCCATTCTTTGATTAAGAGGCACTAGAGGATATCCTTCAATATCTTGTAACTTTTGGTCAGATGTCTGTCCATTTAATAGAATTCTGACACCTATAAACAACTGTAGAAATATTCCTAAGGAACACTGACTAAAGTTTTTCCTTGAGTATAACTGTTTCTCCATGAAAAAATAACAGGAGAATATGATTCTGGTAGTGGAACATTAGAAATTAAGAAGACCTACATAAAATTTATTATTAAGTATGCCATCTGAACTAGCCATGCACCTCTAGTATGGCTGAAATGGTTCACATCTAGATGTTTCTCTGATCAGTATGTTGATTATTGTAACTCAGGGACTAGCCACTGTCAAGCTATGCTTTAAGTAAAGATAACACATAACCGGTGAAGGTCATTGTGGAATATTTTAAGCATTTTATTTAAGATATATTTTACAAGTAAACAAACATAAACCAGATGGGTTTGTTTCCACTTGTAACCTGGGGAAGAGGTACAGGGTGCATCAGGGATAAGAATAACAAACAAAACAGGGTATGTGATACTGCTCATCCAAATATACTGTATACAGAGTCAGAGTATACAACAGATATGAGAAGTACATGCAGTGAGGAATACATAGGGACTGTTTACAGGATCACGGAGAAGAGACAGTGCACCACAAAATTGTACAAAATATAAACAGATAACAATATGCAAATAAGCATAGGGTAGAATCTTAAATACCTAGACAGGGTAATCATCACCTATGCAGGAGCCAGACTGGAAATTGGACCAGAATCAGATATAATGTTATGAGACCCTGTGTTAATATCAGAGCTACCTTGGGGCAGTTATGACAAGGCAGAGGGTCTTGAAGTGTTTCTTGGTCAGGACTTAGTGCAATGAAGTTAGGGAGGGGTTAGCATGGGTGAAGGCTATTACAAATGTTTGCAAGACTGTACCTAATTGAGGCTTGACCTGCATTGAGCCTGCACCAAGGAATATAGACTCTATTGCCATCCCCAAATGAAAGAAATAGACAGGATTGTAGAAGGTGATGAATCTATTACTGAAGTAGCCTGATAATTCAACCACCCAATATTTAGCCCTGAACTGGGCAAAATGAAAAAGTGCTTCAAGGAGGGAAGGGCCCAGCCTGGTTCACTGTACATAGTGTAATAATGGGAAATTATGTGCATGCCTTCAGTGGATGTTGAGCATGATGCGTAGAAAAGTCTCTTTAAATACCCTATATGCATGTAAACTCTCTATTACCACACATGCCCTGTGTTATCCCATTTATAAAATGAGTATGTAAAAATAAAAGAAATGAATATATAAAGGGGGTTCATTGGTTTTGTTTTGAGAAAAAAATACTTTTTTGTTATTTTTATTTGTAATCTTTGCCCAGAAAAGGCACACTGAGGTGTGACAGCTCATTTCCATGTACAGCTTGTGTGTGCCTTACTTGGATCTGTTTTATTGACTGGTGGGAATGCTGGCCTGGACAAAGGGCAAAATCTTCTATTCTTACAGTGACTGTCATGGGATCTTTCACTTCCTCCAAGACAGCCACCAGAGATTAGCAGAAGGGTTTAAAATAGCATTCAACAGACAGCACCTTGGTGGTGCAGCACAACTGTTTCTGCACTATACTTTCAGTATTGGGTATTAGGGGCTAGAACTCATGACCTTCCATCTTTAGCCCCAAGTGAGCATGCAACCTACTGAGCCAATGATACTTATTTTGGCAGTGCTTTCATCTCCCTTGATGAGCATAGGCCTAATTTTACATTGGCTCAGTAGGTTGCACAGCCACCCTGGAACCTGAAGACTGAAAGTGATGGTTCTAGTCTTACACCAGGAATATGGTGTAATACAAAAATACTGACCTTGTAGTGCAGTACAGGGTGGGTGCTGCACTGTTAAAGTGCTGTCCTTTAGATAAGATGTTAAACCAAGGTCCCTTCTTCCCATTGAGGAAAGATAATTGCTACTTGCACTGGCTATTGCTGTCTACCTGTGTGAAGTTTGGGTTAGGTTTATGGCTGGATGAAATGTTTTACACTACCATGAGACATGTCTGAGCTAATCCGGTTGCTGCATTTCCCCTACCCATTCTACACTTATTAATTAATTATTGCTTATTGCTACCATACCTGTATTCTCATAGTCTTAAAACCTTAGTATAAACCATGCTTATCATGTCAAGCTTTATTTTGTATGGAGGTTTACCTGCAGAAACTGGTCCACTGCTTACAACTAGTCCAGAACACTGTTGCTTAACTAGTTATGTGGTAACAGAGTGGCTTCACAGCAGCCAAAAAATGGTTTAAGGTCAAAATTGGTCATGAACAATAAAAAGATCAAAACTATGCTCTACTCATCTGCCCAAAACAAACTAAAAGGTTACCCCTATCATTTCAGAACAACACGGTAACACCCTGGAGCTAGTTCCACACTTTAAATACCTGGGGATCACATTGGACTCCACCCAGGTTTGCACACAGCATAACACTGCTAAAGCCTTCAATACCAGGATCGGCATTCTCTACAGACACAGGCACAGCCTAACCTATGAAGTCCTGAACCTGGCAATAAACAGCTCGCTCCATAACCCTCATTGACTATGTCCTGGCTATCAATGGCTCTGCAACTGACTCAGCCCTCCAACACCTCTCAATCGTGTTAAACAAAGCCTGTTGTCTGCTCACTAATACCCCAAAGCTCACCCATACCTGTGAGCTTTATGCTCAGACTGGCTGGCTCCATCTGAACAACAGACTCTGTAATCAAACCTGCCTCCTTGCAAAAAGGTTGCTCTTCACCAACTTCCCCAGGTGTGTGCAGAGCCTACTATCTCCACCTTTAAATGGCAGACACACCAGCAGCTCGACCACCCAAATCTTCTATGTGCCTAGATGTCGACAACCATGGCCCAGCACCTTTGCTCACAGAGCACCCCTCTGGACAAATGGCCTACTTCCTCACATCTCCAGTGCCAATACACTTGAGACTTCAAATGCAGGCCGACAGCACCTCACCTATAATAATATCTGTATGTGCCCCGCTAAATCCCTGCATGCAGCTTTGACTACCCCAGCTCTTCTCATTCCCATCCTACCAGAACAGTCTACTCACAGCACTTAACAGTACAGTCTCTTCGCATCGCTTCCCTCACCACCCACCCTGGGTCACCTCTTTACCTTTGCCTCTCCTAACCCCTGCCCCTCTTCCTGCCTTCCTGGTACCTCCACTCCTCACTGTGTACTCCTCCACTCTCCCTCTCCTCTCTTTCTCTTTCCTTATGATGCAGGCATTCTTTGTACAATGCCTTAGCACACCTAGTTATATGTGGTGCTTTGCCAGCTACTGTATTTGTTGTACCCTGTCCTTATATATAATACCTGTATTTATGTCCACCATTATTGTGACTTCTTACGCTAATGTATTGACTTGAACCTTTCAATGAGCATCCGCTCACAGATATCATCCAAGATTACAATAAATAAAAATAAGATAAAAACAGTACATCACATATGTGTTAAAGAATAACATTAGCTGCTGACCAAATGTCAGCTTGATTTGAAGATGTTACTGGGGATATTTAAAGCCCTTAATGGAGCATGTCCGTCCTGTTCTGTGACCTTCTGTCGCACAAACATACAAATTAAGACCTGTTACAGCTTCCAGTGGTCCCAGGTGAAAGAATAAAAATAGTTTTTGGGTGTGCTTCTATATCATGGTGTCCTCAATGATTTTTGCAGTGGTGGCTCCAGAATGCCCAGTTCCCCTGTGGTCAATAATACCAAGTGTAGTCAGAGAAGCTGTTTCAGTGACTAGACCAGCCATGAAGAAATAAAGGACATGTAACTCCTGAATTCTCTTCCACAGTTTTGATATTAAATGATTTGGCAATCCACTGCAGACTGTAAGGTTGAAATTTGTTGGCCCCCACACCATTTTAGCCAAGGTGTGTCATAGTTATCTGACTTTATAGTACAGTATATGTTTAAATTCATTTGTGCTTTATTTATTTATGTTATTTTTATTTAAAACTTTGTTAACCGAATAAATAAAGCACTGGGCCACACGGCCCTTTTACAGGCTTGACCAGAAAGAGTCAATACATACGTACAGTGTTACAAATATTCAGACAGGCACAGATAAAAACAACAATATAACAAGTATACAGAAATGTAATATAATATAATCGATAATACCAAAGGAACTGCTTTATGTGCATTTACAGGTAGACATTGAATATATGTATCTTTTTACCAATGTCTTAAAAGGATTAAACTTCACAATATTACATAACTCATCAGGCAATTTATTCCAGCTTTTTATTGCACTGTACTTGAACGACTTTTGATTTTTGATGTTTTGCAAAATGGGATTTCAGGAAACAGAAGTATGGGACCTAAGCTCTCTAGTATTAGTTCTTTGTTTAAAAATGTTTTCATTGGTTATGTAATGTGCTATCAAGTGATTTGAACACAAGACATGACATCTGCAAGGTGTCTCTTTGATCCATAGGTAGCCACCCCAGTCTGTTATACAGGCTGCAGTGGTGTTCCCTAGCCCTAAAGCAAATCTACAGATGGAAATAAAAGCTATTTCTCTGTTGTCTAACCTTTTCAGTTGATCCACCCCAAACCAAACTACCATAATCCAATATGGGCAATAGGCATGTTGATGCTATGGTATTCGGTATCATCCATTGGAAATCCTTACCGCATAAAGGGCACCACTTCTGTTGTGTATCTGTTTGGTTATATTATTTGAGTGGGATTGAAAAAGTAGGTGACTATCTAAGGTCATACCCAAATATCTGAATTCAGTGACAATTTCAACACTAGACCCACCACTGGCAATTATTGCAAAATCCTTCAGTAACTTCCTTGATTTTGCAGGTGAACAGAAGAGCATTCCCTTTGTCTTTTTCTTATTAAGAACTAGTCTGTTTTCAATTAACCATTCCGTTAATTTATTACAATCTCTTTCTAAGTTTTGTTGTGTCACATTAATATTTTGTCAGACACAAACAATACAGCACCATCCATGTACAAAATCAAGGAAGATCCATTACAAATTGAAGGTAATTCATTACTATAAAGGGAAAACAGCAAAGGCCCAAAATGGATCCTCGGAACTCCATACTTTACTTTTCTAGCATCTGATAATGTATTGCTAACCTGAACCTGCTATTCTCTCTGAGACAAATAATCATGTAACTATTCAATCACAGGGTTCCCCAAAACCCAAGGTTTGTGTTTCAATAAGGGTGGTCCATGAGATGGAAGACCTTGGTCAGGTCCACAGACACTGCACCGTGTACTTTCCCTCATCCATATTTTCTTTAATCACAAGTTAAATCCTTAATAAAGTTAGTGACTTAGCCAAGGCCTATCTGGTTTAACCTTGGCAATAGGACAGCAAATTCCCTTACTGTGAGGCACTGAAGCACTTGTGCAACTAGCAAGGCAATGACAGTACAGAGGAACCTGGTCAGTCTGGAAAGTTAGTAACTTTATTAAGGATTTAACCTGTGATAAACGCACAGTAAATTTAAAGACACACAGTGCTACCTTTGCTGTAGTGAACCCCATTATGACAAATCCCTTTCTTACAGAAGACACCTGTGATGGCTCCCAATGTTGCCTAAATAGTTCATATTTAATGCTTCACTGTAATGAACCACAAAACAACCACTGAACAGCCAGGAAGAAGGGCATGGCCCCCTAACATTAACTTTATGGTTTGTGGTGGATTATAAAGTCATCTGACACTAAAAATATTTAAAGAATATTTAGGAGCTGAGTGTCCTATCTTTCTGCATGGTTAGTCCTGGATGAGTTTCCCAATAGTGTATTTTTCATAAAGATGTTAATAATGGTAATACTTAACTGTGCAAATTGTTCAAGTGAAATAAATTAGCAAAAGCTAGCCTTTCATTAGAATTTACTTTATTACAGTTTTTGCTTTGTTGGCTAATTAGAACCTCAGTCAAAGCTCTCTTTAGAAAGCTCTTTAAAAACAACAAGAGGCTTTTAGAAACATAGAAACATAGACTTTGATGGCAGATAAGGACGCTTGGCCCACCTAGTCTGCCCATTTCCCTACAGGATAAGCTGCAGATCCTAGTTAACCAACAGCCTATTTCTTCCTACCCTCCCACAACAATTGCCTTGTGTCTGTCCCATGCATTCTTGAATTCTCCCACAGTTTTAGACCCCACAGTCTCCTCAGGAAGACTGTTCCATGTATCCACCACCCTCTTTGTGAAAAATACTTCCTCACATTGCCCTAGAACCCCCTCATCTTCAAATTGTGTCCCCTTGTTCTTGCACATCTCTTTTCTGAAAGATGCTACCCTCTTGGACTTTGTTGATTCCACTGAGGTACTTAAAGTTTCTATCATGCCCCCTCCTTTCCTCGAGGGTATACATATTAAGCTCCTTTAGTCTCTCCTCGTATGGCTTCTCTTGCAGACCCTGCACCATTTTAGTTGCCCTCTGCTGGACTGCTTCTATCCTGTCTATGTCCTTGCGGAGATGGGGTCTCCAGAACTGGACACAGTACTCAGATGGGGTCTTACCAACTGTCTGTACAGAGGGATAACAACTTACTGTTTTCTGCTGGTGATGCCTTGCCCTATACATCCCAGCATCCCCAGCCCCTCCCTACTGCCTTCTCCCATTGCTTGTTAACCTTCAGGTCATCTGATATGATTACCCCAGGTCCTTTCCATTTTGTTGTTGTTACTACCTCTCCCCATTGTGTAACCTTCCCTGGGTTTTGTTTCCCAGGTGCATCATTTTGCACTTCTTTGCATTGAATCCAAGCTGCCATACTTCCGAAACTCATAAGAAAGCATTTCAGTTTCACTAAGACCAGGACTGGAAATCATATGTGGAAAGCAGGGCACTTAACTAGGGATGATTCCCCCTGTTCATAGTCTATATTACACATTGGTCCACTTACTACAGCAATACTGAAACCTAGCCACCATTTATCATATTTTCTAGAGTGTTTATTTTAGATTCTTTTATTACAAGAATCTCTCAATGTAAGTAATATTGCCACACTATGTATGAAGAAATTGCACGGTAAATAATCCTGCTTTCAGTTTATGCAAACAGATGGTGATATTAGACTTTTGTACAAATATGCCTTTATTGAAAGTTTACATTCTTGATTTTTTTTCATTATGAGGAACACTTTTTTTCTGTTCTGCACAGAAGACTGTCTCAAATCAATGTCTGATTATGTAGGAAACACAGTGTGAGTAAATGTGTACAGTATGATGTTTCACCTAGAGTAGGGTGTAGTCGTCATTTTCCAGGCCACATCTGTTAATAAGGCATGGACATGAACATAACATACAAGAGGTCTCAGTGGCATATGAAACATGAATTTAATGTTACAGAGATGTGGTGATAATGATAGCAAATTATTTAGTTACATTTGTGGTTCTGTATTCAAATAGACTATGACATGTTTTCACATTGAGGTCTTAACCATTGTAGCTAGAGATATACCATATGTTTTTAAATCAGCCATGGATATTGGTAATGGAAATACATAATTATTTCTATGGAAAGTTACAGTAATGCAGGAAATACCTGATGAAGGCTTTCACTGATTGACATCCTTATGACCGTTGACTACATTCCTAGATTTATGAAAACATCAGACTATGACCTGAGTTAGATTCAGGCAGGTGTACAATTAGTTATACAAGCCATAATTGTCATTTAAGGACTTGTTTAAGTAAAATATAAAATTAATCAAAGTAAAACATAGAAACAGTTCACCATGGTGTAAAGGATTTACAATTGTAAGCTGTATTTCTATATAATGCATTCAGTTAACAGAATTTCATTAATTATTTCAACAACGAATGTTAAATACTTTAAAGACCCTTTTACTAGCCATCCATTGGCCCAGCTTGCTCAGCTGAGCCAGTGGTCTGTGTTCAGGAGTAGACTTGTGCACATGAAGCAGGCAGCGGGGGGATGTGCTGCTGACTGAAGTTCTTCCCAGCATGGAGGAAGAAAGGTACCATGTCCAGTACTACCCCTTGTGGTGAGGCAAGGAACTTGCTCCCACCAGCAAGGTCTGCTGCTGTGGAATCTGTAGCCACGGGTAGGCAGTACAGTGTCATCTAGTGTTCAGAGGAGGGAACCAAAACTAAGGAGAAAAAATCTGATGCTGTCTAAATGACAGCCAGAATGTACTTGGGCCCTTGCCATGGAACCTGTGGCCCACTCAGCAGTGTGGGGAGAGGAAAACTCTGCCATGTGGGCCCCAGAATGGGAAATGCAGTAAAAATTGGTGGTGGTTTTGTGGTTTATGGGGCTGAGTGGTTGCTCCAACTAGAAGTAAGTGAATGTGCACTGAGGGAATGAAAAGTTACATGGGAAAAAAGGCTCTTTAACAGGGTATATCTATTGGTGCAAACTAACTATTTTACTGTTGACTTTTAACAGATGTTTCCATCTTAGTTACATGTTTCTCCTAGAAACAAGGCAGGATTATCACTAGGCCTTCAGAGGTAAAGTTCATAAGTCATTTATACTGTTATTTTGATTAGTAAAATAATGCTCATGAACAACTACTACTGATTTAAGACAGCACAGTTCTATAAGTGACAGGCCGTGTCACTGGAACCTAAATAAATTCTTCAGTTGTCTGATGTGAGAGGAGTCATGCAGTTGATGTCTTGTACCTAGGCTGTAACTAAGCCTTCAACTCTGTCCCTCATGAAAGACTGATAAAGAAGTTGGGTGACAGAGATGGTGGACAAAATTATTGGGTGGGAACAAAATTGTCTGTAGGGAGGTCTCAGAAGGTGGTCTTAAATGGAGAACTCTGGGAGGAAAGAGACATCATGAGTGGGAGCCCTAGGGACTGACTGGACAGGTCTCTTTAACAGATTTATTTTTAATAGTGGCGAGGGAGTACAGAGAACGATATGCCTCTTCACAGAAACACCAAGATGTGTGGCAGTGTAATCACTGAGAAGGGATTAGGGCCATAAAGAAAGATCTGGAAAATCTAGTGAGTTGGTCAAGGGTGTGGCAGTTGAAATTTAACATGAAAAAGTGCAAGGTATTGCACATAGGGATGAGAACCAAAAACAGATCATAGGATGAATGAAGGTAGTAGTGGAGAGCACACCAGATGAAAGGGACCTGAAAGTGTTAATAAGGAGAATATGAAGGCCTACACAGTGTACTGGGGTTCTAGACAAGGCAAATTGTATTTGGGGTACATATTGAGATGAATCACTAGCATATGGAGAGGTAATAGAGCCCGTATACTGTAATTACCTGGTTTGATCTCATTTGGCACTTGGAGTACTGAGTGCAGTTTTGGAGCTCACACTGGAGGATGGACAAGGACAGGTTAGAGGTGGTGCAGAGATAAGCCACCAGAATGGTGTAGGGGCAACAGGGTAGGTCCTACAAGGAGCACTAGTGGCTCTCCATATGTGCATTCTGGAGAACAGGAGCAAGGGGGATGACATGATGGAGATGTTCAAGTACCTCCACGGTATAAACAAGGTGGACAACAGTGAGCTGTTCTCAATGAATATTAACAAGGATTCCAGGAGTAATTCCCACAAAAGAGTGGTGATGGATGGAACAATCTTCCAGAGGAAGTCATTGGGACTGAAACAGTGTGAGATTTCAAAGGGGATGGAACAGACACATTGGAATAGAGGCATAAGGGGAAGATGGTGGACGAGGTAACACGGTCCCAACATTACACAGGCTCAGGCACTGGAAGGGCCACTAAGCCTTATCTACATTTTATACGCTTCAGTATTCCTACTGATCATCAGTCTGTGATTGCCAGTTTGAAGATGCATAGACTTCCAATGGAGGATTTGATGGTGCAGAGTCTATAGGTGCTGTCCTCTAGTGCTCATTAAAGAGGCAGTGTTTACTTGGTCATCTGTCAGATAGACCTAGTCATGCTAGTTGCTGGTTCAATATACCAGAGCCACTGCCTTAGTGATTATTGGCAAAGTCTTTCATAATCAGCACAGGAACCGAGCTTTCTTTGGTGAAAATTTCCATTTTGGTAACCACTCCTGAATGCAACAGTCTACTTCAAAATATTATGTTGGTAGCTCGAAACATATTCAGTAGAATCCAGAGTCTTAGACTTCTCAGGTATTTTTACATATTTTCAATGTTACAATTTATTCACTGAAACTTAGAGAATGATGTGCGAGAGGTATTTGTCAGTCTGGCAAAGAGTACAACTGGGAGCTCTTCTAGGTTTCCCTGATGTTCAAAGGGACCAACTCATTTGGGAAAAGAGCAGCTCTAGCAAGATGCTGTGTGTGCTTTGTTTCATTTCCTTGCCAAACCATTTTCTACAACGTGTGCAATTGTAATTAACTAACATAGAAGTCTATTATTATATGGGCTACCTTTTAGTTTGACATGACAATATGGAGTCAGGTTCTTTCAGCTATAATAAGCTGTGTATAAAGCTGACCCACCAGCGCAGTAGTAGCATTACCACCAGTGGTGCTTACAGCCTGTGTTTGGAAGCAAACATGGTGCATCACAGGGTCATCAAGGGCATTTAGGATGAGCATCCCATGAACAGCTCTCCTTCTTCAAGGGAGGCTTCTGGTTCCCTGGCAAGTCAACAACACCCACTGGACACTAGGTGTGCAACAGCCAGGGCTGCTGTTCAGTGGGAGGTGACGGCGGGCATCTGTAAGTCAGGTGTGGGACAGCACCCAACCTGTGCTCATGTCATTGCATGTCCTCACCTCCAGGAACCTATGTGAAAAATAAATCCTGGGCTGGCAGCACTATGACACCCGGATCTCCACCAGTGGCGCCCAGGTGCAAGCCTTGGCTGGGGCCTCTGGTGGATTTGGTCTCTCCACCCTCTCCCTGGTAGGGAGCCCTGATGTTGGGGCAAGCTGCAAGTCTCCCCAGTCTGGGCAGCCTGGGGGATGCAGGTACAATGTCCAGGTGCTGAGAGGGGTAAATCCCCACCTGCCCCAGGAGCCAAAATAGAATTAAAAAGCTGTGTATGGTATTTTAGAGGGCTTAATGCCACATAATTGCCCCCCATAAGACAACCAGATGTGTACCCACACACAAGAACCTTTATGCAGTAATTACCAAACATTACCCAATTTAAAAAGCTTTGCATGCAGCCCTCTCACCCAACTCCAGCTGCTCTTGTCACCAATAATCCAAAATCATGCATTGAAGGTCCTAAACCCCACCCTCACTGTAGCATAACTGTTGCCTTAGTTGTACCTTACTCACCCTATTACATGTTGTGTTTGTATTGACTACATTCCATTGGAATTGCTGCAATTGTTTTTTTTTCTGTTTGTAACTATGCTTTGATGTGGAACCTTTGTAAATGAGCACCTGTGTTCAAGGGTTATCCGTTGATGGGGTGCCATGACTAGGGCACTTGAATGTGGCTGTCAGCATTTTGGTGTATGACATGTGGGCAATCAATATTTATAACTACCATCTAATGTCAGCATCCTTGTGTGGGCATGTTCTACATAGATACATAGATACATAGATACATAGACAGTGTCGGCAGATAAGGGCCTATGGCCCACCCAGTCTGCCCATTTGAGCTTGTAAGTTCAGTTTGTTTTCCTAGAAGTCTGTTGCCCCTTACCCCTGACCTCCAGAATTCCTTTATGTCTATTCCATGCATTCTTAACCTGATTGTTTCAGCCCCCACCATTTCCTCTGGCAGGGTGTTCCACTTGTCCACCACCGTTCTGTGAAGAAATTCTTTTCATGTTTCCTCTGAATCGTCCTCCCTCCAACTTCATCCCATGCCCTCTAGTCCTGGAACATCTTTTTGCTTAAAAATAGTGTTTTCCTGCACCCTGTTCCTCCCTGTAAGATACTTGTATGTCTCTATCATATCCCTCTCCCTCCTCTCCTCCAGGGAGTACATGTTCAGTTCCTTCAACCTGTCTTCCTAGGACTTGTGATGCAATCCATGCACCATCTTTGTTGCCCTCCTCTGAACCTTCTCTACCCTGTCTATGTCCTTACGTAGGTATGGTCTCCAGAGACTGTACACTGTACTCCAGGTGGGGCCTCACTAGTGTCTTGTATAGCGAATTATGACCTCCCTTTTCCTGCTGGTGATACCCTGCCTATACATCCCAGCATCCTAATTGCTTTACCTGCTGCCTTGTCACACTGTTTCCCTACCTTGAGGGTCATCAGAGATGACAACCCCAAGATCCTTTCCTGCTTGGTGCATGCTATCCTCATACCCCAACTGATATATTGTGCCAGGTTTTGTGCCCCTATATGCATTATCTTGCACTTCTTTGCATTGAATTTCAACTGCCAAACCCCCTGACCATTCTTCAAGTTTCTGCCGGTCGCTTCTCATTCTGCCTACACCCTCTGGTGTGTCTACTCTGTTACAGAGCTTTGTGTCATCAGTGAACAGTGAAATTCTGCCTTCTAGGTCCCTGCGCAATGTCACTGATGAAGATGTTGAATAGGACTGGTCCAGCACTGATCCCTGTGGTACCCACTGGTCTCTCTTCCCTCTGTGGAGTGACAGCCATTTACCACCACCCTCTGTGTCCTGCCACCCAGCCAGTTACCTACCCACCACACTATTGTCCTGCTCACACCCATATTCCCAGTTTGTGTAATAGTCTTCTATGTGGCACAGTGTCAAGGCCTTGCTGAAGTCCAGATAGGCCATGTCCACTGCCCTCCCTGATCCACCTCCCTAGTCACCCAGTCAAAAATTCAATGAGGTTGGTCTGACATGACCTCCCCTGGTGAAACCATGCTGTCTTGGGTCCTGTAGTCCATTGACAACCAGATGTTCCACCAATCTCTCCTTCAGTAGTGCTTCCATGATCTTCCCCACTACCGAGGTGAGGCTGACTGGTCTGTAGTTCCTGCTTCCTCTTTGTTCCCACTTTTGTATAAGAGGACTACATCTGCTGTCCTCCAGTCTTTGGGTACCTCCCCTGTTTCCAGTGATCAGCTATACAGGATAGCCAGAGGTTCAGCCACCACCTCTCTTAGTTCTTTAAGGACCTAGAAGTGCACCCATCGTGGCCCATTCTTTATCAACTCTTATTACTTCCAGTTCCTTCAGGACCCTTTCTCGTGTAAAGGGACTTGTGTCCATTTCTGCACCATTCTCACCCCTTGTACTCCCTTCAGACCCATTACCCTCCTCTTCCTCAGTAAAGACTGAGCAGAAATACTTGTTCAATATGTCAGCTTTACTGTTGTCATCCTCCCACGGCCCCCATCCTCCCCTTCAGTCTCACTATCCCTCCCTTTGTCTTTCTTTTCACTTATGTACCTGTAAAAGGTTTTGTCCCCTCTACCCACTGATTTTGCAATGTGTTCTTCTGTCTGAGCTTTGGCTTCCTTACTGACCTCCTGCCTCCCTTTGCTTCTCCTGGTACTTCTCCCTATCCCCTTCTGCCTATGTCTTTTTGTATTGCCTGAATGCAATCTTTTGGCTTTCACTTTCTTTGCTATCTCTTGGAAAACCATAATGGTCTCCTCTTTCTTTTCCTCTTGCTAACCTGCTTAATGCATAATTCTGTTGTTCTTGTAATCCCATTTTAAATACTGCCCACTGTTCCTCAACCCCTGATTCCTGTCCCATTCCCTTAATGCCTCTTTCAAGTATCTCCCCATTTTCCAAAGTCTTCCCCTAAAATCCAGGATACGTGTTTTTGTGTGTGGTTGGTTCTGCTCTTTCTGTGATTTCAAACCACAATGACTGGTGGTCACTGTTTCCCAGGTGCTCCCCACTGTTACCCCCATCACACTGTCCCTGTTTGTGAACACAAGGTCCAGTATTGCCTTCTGCCGAGTTGGTTCCATGACCAGTTGCTTGAGGAAGGCACCCTGAAGGAGTCCAGGATAAATCTGCTCCTAGTTGATGCTGCTGCTGGGATGCTCCAGTCCACGTCTGGAATATTGAAGTCTCCAACCAGTACTACCTCACCCTTGTCTGCCATCCTTTGGATGGCTAGCATCAACTCTGTATCTGTTTCTTCCTCCTGGGCTGGTGGTCTATAGACCACACCTGTGCGGATAGCTGTCCCCATTTCCTCCATAATTTGTGCGGCTCAGGGGTGTTTATATAAATATGAGGGAGTGTGAGGGCCAATGGGGGGTGTGCCAGGGGACATTATAGTGAGACTGGGAGGTGGTGATTGTAACCTGAGGGTGTGCAATCTGGGTTGGGGGTGACTCATTGCCTGTCGCCCATCTTGCTGGCGCACTTTTGCCTGTGTTCTTTTTATAGAGCACAGGTTGTGTTAACCAACATGGGTGAACCACTCAAAGGGACTCTCTGAATATATTAAAATAAAATAAACATAAAATAAATTAGTCCACAGCCTACTCGGGGCAATATTCAAACAATTAGCATGCTCCAGCTGGGTGTTCTGTCTGAATATGGGGCTGCACCAGTGCAGTGCCGTGCGGTGCATAGTGACTATATGCTGCATTGACACAGTCTCAGACTGAAGCAGGCCTGAAGGAACCTGATGGAGATAGTGCATCCCAAATGGGACAGCACCAGGGCTCCTATGGGCCATATTCAGCACAATCAGGCTAATGAGCCCATTGGGCATACAAGGTGTGATGCTCTGCCATCTGCTTATGGTTATTGTATGATATTTGTAATATAAATAAATGGTCTGTGGCTCACTGCTGGCACCCAAGTCAGCCCGTGCTTCAGTGGTGACCTTTGACCCCAAAGGTTTCAGTGTAGCTAAAGCTGCAGGATGTGAGAAAAGACTAGAGGAAACCTAATTAACTGCCTTCCTTCCAGAGGGATAGTTTATGACGTTTTATAACCTGCTCATGCTTTTGAAGTTGCTTCCCATGTAGGTATTTATGACATAGCATGAAGAGAAGCCATTTGACTGGTGTCTCTTGTTTTTAGTACACAGCCGAGAATTAGTGACAGAGCGTGGGATTGTTAAGTTCAAAGAAATGTTTTATCAAAGACTGTTATATTTGGGAAATGTTTTTTCTGATGTTCACATTAATTAAAATACCTCCTTATAGAAAATTATGTTAGAATTAACTCTAACGGAGGATCTAGCTGACCTCACCAAAAGAGGGTGGGAGAGGGAGGCTGAAATGAAACATGCATCAAGGAAATGTGTGTCATATCATTCGGGACTCTGAGAGATTTTAACTCTCTGGATTTGAAAGCACTTGAAGGGTAACAACCAGACAGGAAAAACTTAAGTAGTGTGGTAGAAGTTTGTGTTCTGTAACTTCCCTTTTTTAGAGTGTTAGCCAATAATATAAGTTGTTCTGCATTTTATTTCTCCTGTTTTACAATTTTTAGTAAACTACATTTTCTTTAATACTGCCTATGTTTCTTCTCAGTTCTTTTGCTTGTGATGCTGAATCTGTGTTTAATTCTGACAGGTATTAAGGGCTTGCATGGTGTTACTAAGCTTGTAAAATATCGAATATACCTAGGTCTGATATAGAGTTGTAAGGGTTCATTTGGATACCTGGCTGGGTGCCTTTGGCGAAAAAATTATATTACATCCCCCAAAGAGAATATTATCTGAGTCTGTTAATTGGGTGTGCTAGCATAAGGTTCACAGTTTGAATTCCTCAGAACTCAAGGCTAATAGGTGATTCGGACCCAAAATAGACAGGAGGGTTACCCTGTCTGTCACCTGTTCACACTATGCACTCTGAGGTTGGCACTGTGTGAGCAGAGGCCTGACCTGCAGTGCGTTTGTGACAGATTTGTTTGGCAACGGCATGATTTAAAGTATTTGGTAACACAAGCTTTAACAGTTCAGTGTGTCAGATTAATATATTACAGCTCACATGCAAAATAAGGCAGTGATTTTAAAATGTAAGCAGAACTATATCACTGTGCTTGAAGTCAAAGCTCCTACCTGTTTTATTTTTTGTGGTGCAAGTTAGAGTAGACATAGTTAGGAAAAAGTTTGCCTTCCAACTACAGCAAGCACACTGAAGGCTACCTGATGCAGTTGTGCAAGGAGAAGGAGTCCTGCACAAGGGAGAGCCAACAAGGAATCTTGTGGAGGCTCTGATGGCAGTAGATGTCCAGAGCCTCGAGTCACAGTCTGTGACTGAAAAGGGCCAAACCTTGGGCATGGAGGGTCCAGGGCCAGCGCAGTGTCCAGATCTGGTGAGGAAGACAGCAGGGCCAGTGCAAGCCAAGGACCACAGCAGCAGGGGAAGGTCACCAACATTCTGGAGTCAAAAGGGCTCAAGCTGCAGATGGAGTTGCAGAGAATGGCACTGGAGTTCCAGAGAGAGAGAGCAAGAGCAGTGAGAGTCAGAAGAGGAGAAGAGGGAGCAGCTTCGGGAGAGAGCAGAGCAAGAGCGAGAAGCTGAGTGAAAACAATGAGAGGCAGAGGAGAAGAGGGAGCAGCTTCAGCGAGAGGCGGAGTGAGAACAGCAAGAAGCTGAGCGAGAACAGTGGAGAGGCTGAAAGACAGCAGCCAGAAGCTGACCGTGAAGAGCATGAGTGCCAGAAGCAACATGAACTGGATAAGCTATGACTCAAACACCAGCACCAGAGCAAGTAAGTGGCCTGGGTTTAACTGGAACTACAGGACTAGGGTACAAATTAAATTATAAATTGATAGCTGAATTTAAAGAGGGGAAGATATGGATGCCTTTTAAATTCCTTTGAAAAATTTTGCTTTCAGGCAATATTCCTAGAGGGTCCTGAGCTTCCGGCTATCCCCGCTACTTATTGGGAAAGCTCAGGATGCATTGGGTCAAATGGGCAATGAGGACAGTAATGATTATAGTAAACTGAAAACTGCACTTTTAAAGAAATATGAGCTAACAGCAGAGGCATACAGAGTTAAATTTCATAAGCTGAGAAGAAGCCCTGACATGAGCTACAGGAGCTAGCCATGAAATGATGTCAGTGTTTAAAATGTTGTAGGGAAGGAATTGAAGCAAACTCTGTAGATAAAATTGAAAATGCTGTACTGTTAGAGCAGTTTTGGGGAATGCCAGCAGAGCTGAAAACCTGGCTGGAGGACCAAGATCCAAAAACAGTGCAAGAGGCTGCTGAACTCTCGGACCACTATGCCAGGAGCAGACCTGTTCTGAGAGTGAATGGGGCTGGTGTGGCAGTGCAGAAAGGGAAAAGTGCACCTTCAGGGCAGCTAAAACCCTTACTGCTCCACTGAAACCAAGTAGCCCCAGGTTTCAAAGAAAAGATTTACCTGAGAAAAGAAATGAATGTTGGGTTTGCAAAGAAACTGGGCATAATTCCAGACAGTGTCCCAAAATGACAAGCAGTACATAAAGTTGTGCTCAAAAAGAAAGTGGGTTGTTTGTGTGTCCCTGGAATATGCCAGTCAACATGAGGGAACACATGCACCCAGTCACTGAAAATGGTGTACAGACACATGGGTTAAGAGACACAGGGACATCCCTGACTTTGGGAAAAGGGGATCTGGTAGAGCCTGGTCAGTTTATACCCAATCAATTTGTAACTGAATGGGAATTCACTGGGGAGGAAAACCTTGCCCTCACTAGTGTCCTCCTAGACTGGAGTGAGATGGGGGCTGTACAAAGGTTGCCATAGCCAAAACTATAGCTGTTGATGTAATCATTGGCAGCAATCTTGAACAGGGATGGTGTGTGCTGTTACCCACAGCCAAGTGGCAAAGGAAAATTGTGGTTCCCTGGACCCCATAGAAGCCACTGTGAAACCACTGGGAGGCTGGTTCCCCAGCCTGTGTCACCTGATATGGAGACTAATGAAAGGGGAGTAGAAATTTCCATGGTAGCAGTTAACCAAACAGCTATGGAGGGTTACTCCCGAGGAAGGAGGGGTGACCCATTGTCAGGGGTTAGGGATGGCACTGATCCTGACTGCCCTGACACTAAGAGCTAAGGGACCCTAGTTTAGACACTGAAGGGACCTGTCATGTGCCTTGGGAATGTGTAAGGGGTTTGCAGCTGCTCAGAAAAAGTGACCCTAGTCTAGAGAAGCTGAGGGCTTGGGCAGACTCTGACAGAGCACAGGAGGTGACAGGAAACACAAAGTTTATTGGGACAATGGACTGATGTATACTCAAGATGCTAAGACAGAGGGAGGGAGATAGGCAAGCAGCTTGTCATTCCCCAGGGGTACCGTGAGCAGTTGCTCAAGATTGCAAATGATATTCCCATGTTTGGTCATCTGGGAATTGTGCATTACCCAGCGATTGGCCCAGAATTTCTATTGACCCAACTTCACCCAGCAGGTGAAGGAGTATTGCAGGTTTTGTCACCAGTGCCAAGAAATAGGGAAGGCAGGTAAGAAAACCCAAGCCACCCTAATTCCATTGCCCATAGTGAAGAAGCCATTCCAGAGGGTGGGAATGGATATTGTGGGGCCTTTGAATACCCCCAGCTCCTCTAGGAAGAGGTTCATCCTGACTGTGGTGTATTATGCCACCCAGTATCCAGAGGCAGTCACCCTATCCTCACTGAGAACAGACAAAATGTCAGATGCCTTGCTGAGGATTTTCTCCCATGTTGGGTTTCCACAGGAGGTTATCACGATCGAGGTGTTCCTTCATGTCAGACCTGATGAAATGTTTGTGGGAGAAGTGTGGGTGGTGCAGAGATGCACAACAACTTATCACCCACAAACCAATGGGCTTGTGGAAAGATTTAATGGTACCATTCAGTCAATGCTCAAGCGCTTGCTGAACAGCATGAGAGGGACTGGGAGAAATACCTTCTCTACACATGTGTTTGCATACAGGAGGTGCTAAGTGTTGACAGAGTTTTCCCCTTCAAGCTCTTATATAGCGCTTGAAGCGTGGGCCCTAGACTTGATCTGGGAGGACTGGGAAGGAAAGCACGCCACCCAGGGAACTCCCATAATGGATTATGTCCTTAGGTTTAGGGAAAGGCTGAAGGAGCTTATGGGGACAGCCCAGAGCAACCTGGCAGCTGCCCAACAAAATAGAAGGTGTGGTATGACTGCAGAGCAAGAGCTCACTCATACACGGTGGGTCAGAAAGTCATGGTCCTAATCCGGTCCGGAAAGACAAGCTGCAGGCCAAGTGGGCAGGACCGTACAAAGTAGTCAGAAAGGTAAATGATGTAAACTATATTAGGAGTTACCTGACAGAAGACACACAAAGAATGTACCAAGTCAACATGATGAAACCCATATGCTAATAGGGCTGACATGGTGTTGCAGTGTGTAGTCCTGGGGAGGGATGGACAAGGAGAGCCCCTTCTGGACTTGCTGGAAGAAAGCAAGCAGGAGTCTTCAGTGGAGGCAATTAAAATGTCACCCAGTTGACCCCGGACCAGATCCAGGAAGTAAGGGAGGTTTTAGCAGACTTTGCTCACTATTTGAGTGCCAAGCCTAGACTAACCTCTTAGCGACGCATGATGTGAAGACAGGGACACAAACGCCCATACGGCTATGTCAGGAGGTCTAAACCTCACTCTCAGGTTCTTGGCAATAATGGGCATGCAAGGAATCACAGCACATTGCATAAGAGTAATAAAACTTGTTTATTACTACCAAAGGAAAATCACAGTTTCCCTAAGCAGTTCCTACCAATAGGAACTGGGAACCAATGCTAGCGTTCCCTATACCTCGAGGAATCTCCGTACTCCTGGGGTCTCCGAGGTAGAAGACATAATATCTTACATTATATACCTAAGATAATTACCATGGTTACTGTAAGACAGAAACATTTCTATTTACAGAGATGAGACCTATTGGCTAAATTAGAGGTGGTTCCTCAGTCCAAGATAACATTATACAATTTTGTTATAGTCCTCATTTTGTGGAAACAAAGAGAGTACAGTTTGTACATAGTCAGTAGTAATACAAATCATCAGAAGATGGCAATGCTGACTTAAATATCATAATCATTACAAGGACACGGTGTCCTAACATCTTGTAAGCAAGAAATACATGTGTATATTACCTAAATGCTAGCTGTCTGCGGTGTACCTCTGGGGTACCAGTCAGGGTGGGGACCTTGTAACATTCCCCCCTTATTGCCTCTCAAGGGGCAACACAAGCAAATAGGAAATGGAGAGAGCAGAGGTGGTATTTACAGACCCAATGCACAAGCCATGTAAAGGAACCCAGCTGCTCTCATGATGTTGGCGTAATGTGTGCCATATAGGCAGCAAAGCACGATAATGAGAAAAATATCAAAAATGCTTGTATAATAACAAACCTTTACAGGTAATCTCTAACCATGTGTTAGTAAGGCACTATTCAAATCACCATTATTAATGAGGGCATAGACTGCTTCGTCAACTTTGGAAATATTATTGCTGATGTGGATGAGGTGGTGTCCTTCCTGTCTAAAAGTGATTTTAATGTCAAAGTTAAAGGATCAATATGAACATTAAATAGGGTAAATACTCTGAAAGAGTAAGCAGATAATCAGGGTTACCATCAATGATATCAGGGTCCATGATGGGGACAGGGGTAATAACTGTGTGCCCAATAATAGTGGTCTGGTGAGGTATGAAGCAAAGAGTTTGAATCATTAATAAAATGTGTTTTCTCACCATAGGTGAATTGCTTAAAGTTTATTACCACACAAAATTCACCATCAAATTGCATTGCATTTTCACAGTAGGCAATCTCCATTTTGTAACTGTACTGGGTAAGTGTAAGTCTGTTTGGAAATCCGTGTTGACAGGCAGTGAACCTCCTTTTGATAAGACTGGTACAATTTGGAATCATCTGGAGCAGATGTTGAGTCCTGGTATTCTGTGCCATTGGTGGTGATGTCATTGTCCATGAAAAGGACCAGTCAATACTGTCTGGAGAATATCCAAATGCAGGTTTAATAACACCAAATCGTCACATCGACACAAATAAATACCCTTTCTTAGCACAGCAATCTGTGTCCATGCATCCAGAAGAGGATGGAAAACCAGTAGAGGAGGCAAGTCGAGGCATTCTCTGTAAATGTTGTCATCAGGGTGCCCAATGGAGTGAACAGATGCTAGTTTATCAATATAGCTGTAGTAGGATCAAAACATGGTAAAGAAACAGTAAAAGACATAGTATCCTTAATGGAACATTTCTTAGAAGTAAAACAAGGACCAGTATTAGGGTGCCTGGTCACAAAACCTAAATTTCTAGCAGTAGAAATAGGAATAGTCAGAGACTGTAACATACACACGGCAACACAGTTAGGGATTTGCAGTGAGAGCAATACCATTTAGAGATGCATCTATCATGCATGACATCAGGGATTCTGCCGGATTCTAGATCATGGAAGAGATTGTTGATGTTAGTGATAATATATGAGCCATAGGTGGAACATAATATTTCATGGGCGATGTATTGCTTATCAGCTTTTTATTGTTTTGTGCAATAAGTGTGTTAATCTTATCTTTAGAATCTGTAAATGCCTTAGCAATGTCATGCATATTGTATATGGTGTATCTTTCTTCCTGACTAAGGCCATCCACACGTGCAATAATAGGAGTGTGACGTCATTGATCATACCAGTTTGAAACTTCTGTGAATTTGCTTTGATAGAAGCAATGTTTGCTTTATTCCAGATATACATTGCTGTACCAAATACACAGTGACATCAGATGTGTCAAGTGTATTTCTTTAATGACTTTGATCATCTGGTTTAGGTTTTCTCCTAAAATTGCCTCTTTGCTCGTGGAGTGTACCCGGCAATAGGGTCTTGGTTATGAATCTGAAAAGCTGCTAAGCTATCAAGTAATAAAGTACTATAAAACAGTGATATATTAGTAGTATGACACATACCAAATTATTTCATATTCCAGTAAGTCAAGTTAAACAAAACAGGTATATGCATATATTGTAAGTTGTTAATAAGTGAGCCAGGTACAGCAGTGGCTGTGAGACCACTATGAGGACCAAGGGTCTGTTTTGGACATTCCAAAAGCTGTTTCTCATTAGGGGCAACATAGATAAATACATGGCAGTTGAGGCCATGTTGTGTACAGCACAAAATTTCTGGCAGAATCTTTAAACAATGAATCACAATATGAGGGGTCAATTAAGGCAGTAATATTGTATAAACCAGAATGTCTAAGACAGGTCTGGAGCAAGGACAATGTACCATTTGGGGATAATTTTGCGTTGGGCCATCCATGGAAAGTTCCTTTGGAGAGTTTGCCAGGAAGTATTTGTCCCTGAGACTTGGTTTTCCACTCAATTTGTAAGGTAAATTTATCAAGAGCAACAACCAAGGCAGTGAGGTAGGCATCTGAACCTTCTTGGACAGTAATCAAATTGTCGGGAATATTGATGGAGATTCCCTCTGGGGTAGTTGCAGGTGGATCAAGGTGAGCAAGGAGGTGCTTTACCCTGCCTTGGATACAGTAGATAACTCCTGAGATGAGGATAATATGGAAAAGATAGCAATCTTGTCAGTGTATCTGAAAAGGAAAATCAAACCTTAGTAAATTAGTACTATTCCACCCAATGGGGTGAGGAAAATTAATTATACTCCTTTATACAGTTTCAACTGGTTTGCGTGTAACCATTTGTCAGTCAGTTTATTGTTTTGCATGAGTCTAACCTGATAGACTGCTGGACTGAGCTTGTTGACAATTGGGTAGGGTCCTTCCACTTATTGGAGAAGGAATGTGTTGGATGCACAAACCTGAGAACCATTACCTGATCCCCAACTTGCCAATCCACTTCTTGTGCATGTTTGTCAAACTGAATTTTGGACTGTTGCTGGGCCTTGCCCATGCAGTTTGAAGCACACAAATGAGTATGTATGAGGTCTTGTCTGAGTTTTTCCACATATTGGTCCACTGAGACATAGTCTACAACAGTGGTGTGCAGGTCAAATAACAGGTGTTGGGTAATCTCATGTTTCTACCAGTCATCACCTCAAAGGGTGTCAACTGGTGGTGGCCAAGGTGTACCCTAATTGCCATAAGGAGTAATGGGGTAGGGAATCCCAGTCCTTGGGATTGTCCTCAGTGAACTTGGAAAGCATTTGCTAAATCCATCTGTTGGCCCTCTGTACTTGACCTGATGACTAGGGGTGGTATGGTATATGGAATTTCTGATGAACTTCAAGGAGTTCAAAGGCTTTTTCATCAACTCACCTGTAAAACTGGTTCCTTTGTCAGAATCTACCTTGAGAGGTAGACACCACCTGGAGAAAATCTGTTCCACCAGGATTTTGGCAGTGGTTTTAGCAGTGCATGCCTTAGTGGAGAAAGCTTCAACCCACTTAGAGAAAAGATCAGTTACCACAAGGGCGTATTTGTTGTTTCTACTAGTATTGGTCAGGGGACCAATAAAATCAATCTGTATGGCATGCCAAGGGCCAGAATGCCTTTGTGGTAGTAGTTTGGCATTGCATTTGGTAGGGATGGGGTTATTTTGTGCACAAACAAGGCAGTTGTCTATGTACTGCTTGACATCCTTGCTGACACCAGGTCACCAGGCAGTGGTCTTGAGCCTTTGAGTGTGTTTTCTACTTCCTGTTGTCCACCAGTGGGATATCATGCACTAGGTGCAGAAATTCAGACCTGAGATGATGAGGGACCACCCACAATTTGGTGGGGTGTCATCTGGTTGGTACCAGATGAGCTTGTCATCTGGGGACAGGTGCAGCTTTCCTTCATGCCTTTGGTAGGGGTTATGGGTGAGGTAAGTTCTTCTCAGTACATTTGTCAGGAATCTGAACACATCTTTGAGTTCAGAGTCAGAATGCTGGAGCTTCTGACAAGTCCAAGGGAGAAAGGTTCAAGTTTCTTCCTGACTGCTGCGATGTGTATGACCGCTGTGGCCTCTGGATGGTCCATCATCAAGGTGTCCCCCTCAGGCCCTTTCCTTGGCGTGGTATCAGCAGTGTCATTGAAGGCATGGTAGGGTCATGAATGGAATGGGCCTTAACTTTATGTACATAGATTTGTGTGCAAATTTCTGTGCCAGTGAATGAATGTATATTGCCAGTTCCTTATATTTCACCAGGGTGCCATCAGAAGAGGCAAAGGAGTTCTTCTGCCAGAAAGGAAGAAATTCTGTAAGGAACAACAAACCCAGTTAGAGTCTGTGAAAATGATGGTATCCTCAGTTCTATGCTGAATGAACTCGAGGGCACAGGCCACCGCTGCCATCTCCGATACTGTGATGATGCCACACTGCAACATTTAGAAATCTTAACAGTGTTACCGAAAGGTAAATTACTAATATGCCCATTCCTGCTATCTGTTCTTCCTGATAATAGGAAGCTGATCTGTCTGTGAAGATATGACACAATAAGATGTTCTTAAGTAGTTGGGTGTAGTAGGAAGGAAAGGGCCTGGATCTGGTAGATCAGGTGGCTGCAGTGTACAGTCATGGGGTTCTCCTTGGAAAAGGAGACCATGCACCAGCATGGATGGCATTTTGGTTGGGTGGACCTTGATGTCTCTGTCCTGGAGAAGGAGGGACCAGTGCATCAGTAGGGTATTGTAGACTGACCCATCCTTCACTCTATCTGATAGCAAAAGGTTGTTGGGGTATGGTTGGTATTAATGATCAGAGGGTACCCAATAATATGCAGAAAGTGCTTGACAGCCCAGTAGGTGGCCAGAAGGTTTCTTTCACAAAGGCTGTACTTCTGTACCACTGGGGTCAAGAACTGTGATGCATATTCAAGTGTCTCAGGGTACCATGGACCTTCTGGGCCAACACTGCATATATAGCAAATGTCAGAGGTGGTGGATTCCAGATGGAATGGCAGGACTGGATAAGGTTAACCAAAGCTGGTGCTGAGGCTAAGGCATGTTTCAGTGACATCACAGCTTGGGTGTGAATGGGGCCCCAAGTCCAGGGGACATCCTTTTCCATAGTTCATATAGAGGTTGCCTTCTGAGAAAATCACAAATAAAATCTCTAAAATAATTTACCATACCTAGAAACCTCCTAAGGGTGACCACACTGGTGGGTAGTGCAATCTTGCAATCCTTGTATCTTTTTCAAGGTAGGGCTTTGGCCTTGGTCTGTTATCTCAGGCCCAGAAAGAGTACCTCTTTCTGACATAGTTGTTCTTTGCTGGGTTACACTTCAGGCCTGCCTCTGACGCAGGGTCAGTAGTTCATCGAGGAGATCCAGGTGTTGCTCCCGTGTGGCTGTGGCCAACAACATGTCATCCACATACTGCAAGAGACACTGGGGTGTAGAGAAACCTTGAAGGGCATCCATCATATGCAAATGGAACATGGAGGGGCTGTTATGGAACCCCTGGTAAGCAGGTCCATGTACTGCCTGCCCTCAAAGGTGAAGGCAAACTTATATTGACTTTTGGGGCCAATGTCAATGACCAAAACCATTGAGATGTCCAGGGCACTAAACCATTGTTGGTCAGGGGTCAGTAGTTGTAGCACATCTGATGCTGATGTCACAGTTGGGGCACAACTGGGAGTGACCTGGTTTAGTCTCCTGTAGTCAATAGTAAGTCTCCAGGCACCTGTGGGTTTTTCACAGGCCACACTGGGAATTTGCAATGGAAACACATTTCCTGATTACACCTTGCTTGAGGTGATTTGTTTCTAAGAGAAGGCGAGGCCTCAGGTGGAAAGGGGTATTGCCATTGCCTCTAATGTGCTGGGCCTGTCACTTCAATGACAGTGTGCATCCTGCCACAATCATGCTTTGTTGGTGGCAAATGCCTTCAGATGCCTTTGCAGGATGGGAAGGAGCTTTGGGGAAAGCTCATGGTTCTTAAACAAATCTATGACGTCATACTCTTTGTTATTCACAGAGATTGTTGCAACCACATGTGAATCAGGGATCATGATGGTGTGATATTGTCCCTGAATTTGTATCAGTAACATGTTGGCTAGGTCTACCACACAGCTGTGTGGTGCCAAAAGGTCAATTCAATTATACTAAGGTGATCTGCAATACCATCAGCTGAAAGGTGTGATATGCCTTCAGGTGTCCCAGTGTTACAGGTACTGGCAGAGAGCGGTATGCAGGTAACCTAGTTCCATCTACCAGACATATTGGTCCTCCATCTGGTAGGCCAAGGTGACGTGTCTGGGCTGTCATCCTGCAATACAGACACAGCTGCGCCTGTACCCAGTAGTACTGTCAGTTGGTGGCCCCGACCTTGGCCTCAGTGCAGGGCCTTCCATTTGTATCAATACCAGCTTGTTCACAACATGGACTGGGCCCTGTAATTGTCAATCTGTGACCAGTGGAAGCATGGGGAGCTCTTGAAGAGAGTCTGAGCCTGGTTCCTGTGAACCATCTCACCATGCTGCACTGATGCTATGTGGAATCCGCTTCTGGGTTCAGGCCCAAGGGGCTTGAGAGCCTGGACTTCCATGTCCCCACGGCCTGTGGAGACCTGCTCTCCTGGTTGTATTGCAGCAAGGGCCCATACTGGAACAGTGTCCGCTACGAAGCACACTTTCCCAAGGAGGTCTCGGAGACTCCAGTTCTCATCAGCTATTTCCCTATATGAGGGCCTGGTCTTTGTTGTTTGCCCTTATTGTTCTTATGGTGTTTCTTATTTTTGTGGTAGTTCTGGTTCCACCCAGGATTGTTTTGTTGTTGTTGGGCCTGCTGGGGGTGTTAGTTATCTGTGGGAGGGGCTGTTTCTCTTGGGCCTGCTCAAACCATGTAGTGCATCGTGGCCTCCGGGATGGCTTCCATGGCAGCTACTTTCCTGGAACCGGAGCCTGAATCACGGATGTAGAGTTGATAAACTCTTTCTGTTTTCCAAAGAATATTGGCAGATCTCTCCATGTTGGGATAGGTGGTTGGCTCTACCTTTCTCTTACTGAAGGGATCATGTTCCTAAGGAACAGGGTCTTATATTCACTGAGGTCCACATCTGTGGCTTCTCCTGCAAGGTGCTTCCTGCTCAGTGGCCATCCAGAGCCTCTGGTGGAAGGTCGCTGGACTTTCCTTCACATTCTGTTTCACAGGGTATGCAAGCATCACTCCCACCACACCTGGGTTGTGTACAGTGATGAGTTCAGATGCTACTTCATCAAGGTGGCGTGGCTGTCCTGGTGGACAACATCAGGAGTTCACCCACAGGCCAGGATTGATGGTCTGGTGTAAGATCTGGACCTGGTAGTCTGCAGCGAGACTAAGCATTTCACATTTAGCATGCACCTTTTCATGTGCAACTGAGTTGTTGGACAGGCTCATCTGACCAATACTGTCAGCTATTTGCTGAACAGAGTCTGCTATTTGTAGGGATTATTGGGACAATCAAGCAGAGGTAGATTACATTAAGTGCCCTCCAGGGCTACCTGAGCTGTGGCTTCAGCCACAATATGGACCATTCCTCCTTTGTACCAGCCTCTTATAAAGCTACTTAATCTGGATCTTGAGGACCCATTTGTTTTCTCGGGATGAACACGTTACCTAAGGCATTCTCAATAATTTTCTCTATCTCCTGCCTATCTTCCACATTAATAATGGCTATCGTGGTGCGTTGGGACTAGGCCTGGGCCTGCTCCCCCATCTTGGGGTCGCTATGTTGGCATCGTCCATGATGAGCATTATGCCTTCAATGACGATGGGACATGGGGTCATGTGACAGGTGACCACCATGTTGTGGATGGTGGAGGGGTGTTTAGCCATAGTAGGGCATGACTGGGTGTTGTACTGGGAGATGTCATCATCTGACTCTCCTCCTCGATGACAATGACAAGGCAGGGGCTACACCTCCCATTGCCTTGACATGACCAGCCAGCACCTCTCGCTGATGGTGTAGTTTCACCATTTTATATTCACAATCCTCATGACTCAGTTTTGCAACACTCTGATCCACATCATCCTGCATCTGCTTCTGTAACACTCTATACCTGATGCTCAATTCGAATTGTCCTTAGTAGCTACTCCTAAATCATTACGTACCTGGTTTATCTTGTCCTGTAGTTCTCCCAACTCCTCACGCATCTGATCATTTGTTCTACTTAACAAGTCATTCATTGCAAAGCCTGCCCCTTATCCTGTTTCAAACTTTCACACCCTGCTTCAACATAAAGTTCCTGCTCGCTTGCCTAAGCAGAATGATGCAAGGAATCTTTTCATTCCACAGTTGGAGCTCGGACTCAAATCCTGCTCATGTCTACACATTCTTTTTCCTGCAATCCCATCTCCTGCTTAAGAGATGATTTGCAGTTCAAGGTTCGAAACCTCGAATTGGAGGCTTCAAAGCAGTGTAGAGAGCCACGACCAACAGCCCTTTAGCTTCTCACTTTCTAGCTGTTTGTCTTGTCTCTGTGTACTGGGTTGAAATCCCCAGTCACGGGGTTTCTCAGATTGACTTGCATCCCACGTGAAGTCAGACCATCCTCCATGGGAGGCAAGGAAGTTTGAGACATCGAGTCCAGGTCTGTGCAGATATTTGATACGGTGGCCATTGTGTAAGAGGGAACAAAAATCAAACTGTGAAAAGGCACCAAGCTGTGTATCGATCCACTACAGGTGCACTAGTTCACAGTCAGGCTACTGTGCACTTGTAAGATGGTAATTCAAAACTGCTGTGTGGTGGGTAGAGTTGGCATCAACCACACCCAGTAAGCAGCCAGACTTTGCAAGTGATTACAAAGTGGGTGAAAATGGAGGGTGGTGCGGGAATGCACACCTGCTATCCCCATTGGGAAGGCAAAGTTGTAGCAACAAGTGAAACTTTGCAAACTCTAAATACATGCCGCACACGGGTTGTCAATTGTCAGGAGGTCTAAACCTCACTCTCTGGTTCTTGGCAATAATGGGCATGCAAGAAATCACAAACATAAAGTGTATAAGAGTAATAAACCTTGTTTATTACTACCAAAAGGAAAATCACAGTTGCCCTAAGCAGTTATTACCAATAGGAACTAGGATCCAATGCTAAGCATTCCCTACCTTGAGGAATCTCCGTGTCTCCTGGGGTCTCTGAGGTAGAAGACGAATGTCTTACATTATATACCTAAGATAATTACCATGGTTACTGTAAGATAGAAACATATCTAGTTACAGTGATGAGCACTATTGGCTAAATTAGAGGTGGCTCCTCAGTCCAAGATAACATTATACAATTTTGTTATAGTCATCACTTTGTGGAAACAAAGAGGTACAGTTTTGTACATAGCCATGTAGTAATACAAATCATCAGAAGATGGCAATGCTGACTTATATATCAATCATTACAAGGACACAGGTGTCCTAACATCCTGTAAGCAAGAAATACAATGTATGTTACCAAATGCTAGCTGTCTCGGTGTACCTCTGGGGGTACCAGTCGGGTGCAGGAACCTCGTGTAACAGCGGACAGCATATCAGGTGTCAGAGGCTGTCCAAAAGGACATTAGGAGGAGGTGGAGGAAATGCTGGATTTAGTGGTAATTCAGAAATCCCACAGCCCTGGGCTCACCCATAGTCCCTGTGCCCAGGCCAGATGGTTCTACTCATTTTTATGTGGACTATCATGGACTCAATGCAGTCAAGAAGTCAGACGCCCACCCAATGCCATGGATGGATGGACCCCTGGACAAGTTGGGAGGGTGACATACCTTACAACTGTTGACCTGACAAAGGGGTAATGGCAGGTAGAGTTAACTGCCAGAGCTAGGAGAGGTCCTTCATCACCCAATAGGGTTATTTGAATTTAAGTAATGCCTTTTGAATGAAGAACGCCTGCCACTTTGCAAGGTTGGTGAACCAGGTGTTAAATGATGCTGAAATATACTTTTGGCATACCTGGATGACATTGTCATCTTTAGTGCCAGCTGGGAGGAACACCTGTCCCACCTTAGGGAAGTGCTGAGCAGGATACAGAGGGCCAAGCTCACTGTCAAAGCTGAGAAGTGCCAGGTGGCCATGCCTGAAGTGGCATACCTCAGGCATGTTGAGGCTCGGGACAGCTCTGTCCTAATCAAGTGAAAACAGAGGCAATCAAGGCATGGCCCAGACTAGAAATGCAAAAGCAGGTCAGGATTTTTCTGGGGACAGCAGGGTACTATAGGAAATTTTTACCAGATTACAGTGCCCTGGCCACTCCCCTATCTGGTCTGTTAAAGAAAAGGATGCCTAAGAAAATTACTTGGGAACCAACCTGAGAAAAAGTCTTTACCAGACTGAAGGAGGCACTGTGCGGTGCTCCTGTATTGGCAAGTCCAGACTACAGCAGATCCTTTATAGTCCAGACTGATGCCTCAGATGTGGGTATTGAGGCAGTGCTGAGTCAGACATCCAACCAAGGAAAGATCACCCCATAGTGTACCTGAGTAAAAGTTACTTCCCAGGAGCAGGCTTATTCTACTGTGGAAAAGAGTGTCTTGCCATGGTGTGGGCCCTAAAGAAGGTACAGTCATACTTATAAGGGCAGTGTTCTGAGGTACAAACTGACCACAACCCCTGGTTTGGCTGGCACAAATTGGTAAAACAGATGGCAGACTACTAAGATGGAGTCTTGCCTTGCAAAGTATGGCATTACTATCTCCAGACAGGGCAGGTGCAGCCAATGAAAATGCCGATGTCTTGTCATGTCAGTATGAGAAATGAACTGACTTGGGAGCTCATCCCATGCAGGGATATGGCCCCAAATTCAGTCTAGGTGGGGAGGATTGTGATATTCTGCCATCTGCTTATGGTTATTGTATGATATTTGTAATATAAATAAATGGTCTGTGATTGTCTGCTGGCACCCAAGTCAGCCAATGCATCAGTGACTGACCTTTGACCCCAAAAGGTTTCAGTGTAGCTAAAGCTGCAGGATGTGAGAAAAGACCAGAGGAAACCTAATTAACTGCCTTCCTTCTTGAAGGATAGTTTATGACTTTTATAACCTGCTCATGCTTTTGAAGTTGCTTCCCATGTAGGTATTTATGACATAGCAGGAAGAGAAGCCATTGCATTGATGTCTCTTGTTTTTAGCATATAATGAGAATTAATGACAGAGTGTGGGCCTGTTAAGTTCAAAGAGAAATGTTTGATCAAAGACTGTCATATTTGGGAAATGTTTTTTTCTGATGTTCACATTAATTAAAATACGCCTTGTAGAAAATTATGTTAGAATTAACTCTAAGAGAGAATCTAGCTGACCTCATCAAAAGGGGTGGGGAGAGGGAGGTTGAAATGAAACATGCATCTGGGAAATGTGTTATATCATTCAGAACTCTGAGAGATTTTAACTCTCTTGATTGAAAGCACTTGAAGGGTAACAACCAGATAGGAAACACTTAAGTACTGTGGTAGGAGTTTGTGTTCTGTAACATCCCATTTTTTTCTTTTGAGAGTGTAAGCTCAATAATACAAGTTGTTCTGTATTTTATTTCTCCTGTTTTACAATTTTAGTAAACTACATTTTCTTTAGTACTGCCTGTGTTTCTCCTCAGTTCTTTTGCATCTGATGCTGAATCTGTGTTTAAGTCTGACAGCTATTAAGGGCTTGCATGGTGTTACTAAGCTTGTAAAAGGTAAGAATATACTTAGGTCTCATACAGAGTTGTAAGGGTTCATTTTGGATACCTGGCTGGGTGCCCTTGGGTGAAAGATTATATTGCATCCCCAGAAGAGAATATTATCTGAGCCTGTTAATTGGGTATGCTAGCATAAGGGTCACAGTTTTAATCCTCCAGAACTCAAGGCTAATAGGTGATCTGGACCCAAAACAGACAGGAGGGTTACCCTGTCTGTCACCCAGTTCACACTATTGCATTCTGAGGTTGGCACTAGGGAGCAGAGGGCCTGACCTGAGGAATGCATTTGTGACACAAGGAACCAAGGGTCATTAGCATGCCCATTATAATGCATGGCCCCTAGATCACCCATCTTGTCTTGGTGGAATGCTACCAAGTTAACTATATGAGTATACCAGAAACAGTTGTTCAATTGGAGGTGGGGGTCTGCTAGACTACCAGAGATTACATATATATATATATATATATATATATATATATATATATATTATGGTAGCATGGTAGTGCTACCGTAGTTAGTTGTGAGGAGCCATTTCTATGTTAAACCCCAAAGGTTTGCACCTTAATAACTTTGCAACCATTTGACAGATTTGCCTGTAATTTGGAATACACAATCAAGAACCATAGGCCTTGGCATCTGCCAAGTTTTGTACCAGTCGGATACACAGCTGCTTGGCGTTATTAAGCGTGATCTCTGGCGCGTCTTTGCAGCTTTTCTGGAATTCTACGATTCGCGTCTACAGGTCGCATGGTTTTAGCGACCGCCCGAAATCTTCAGGGAACATGCGGCCGGGTCCCGATGTGCCTTTCAAAGATTTGGTGAAAAATATTAAACGGTTCAAAAGTTATTCAAAAAACAATTTCCCATTATAAGTCAATGGGAAAAGTTAACAAAAAGTTCAACACTTTCACAAATGCATTTTACTTTCATAAATGGGCCTGTTACTTTCACAAATCTGCCATTTTGTTTTCAGTTGGTGATCAGAAAAATGCTTGCCATTTAAATTTGGGACCCTCTAGCAACCTAATTATTTTGTATTCACCTAGTCGGACCCTGAGGATGCTAGCCATGTCTTTATTTTGGGGTAAAACACCCCATAAATATGTTTTCAAATTTCTGGAAAAAGTACTTTCGCAAAATAATTTCATGCTCATGAAAGTGTCGAAATTTTGCAAAGCTTTTGCAAATTAGTATACAGTAGTTTTCTAGTCTGTGGAAAATGACAGCACTTCTTTGGCACTGCACTGCAAAAGAACGTTGGGAGTTTGGGGCTGAAATTTGAGGAACACAGCTGACATCTCACAGATGTGCTTTTCAGTATTGTATTGAAAAAATATTACATGGCGGCAAAGTTACAGCACTCCAAAGTTGACATTTTTTCCCATAGGATAACATTACGGCGCCTGACGCATTACAGGAATCCTTTGTCACCCTGCTGCAAAATAACGGTTTGGTCTTTTTCCTGAAATTTGGAGGAAGACAGCCAACAGCCCACAGATGTGTCTTTCGGTGGATTGGTGAAAGATATTACAGGGAGCAAAGTTATGGTGCTCAGGCGTCTCTTTTTCCCCATAGGATAACATTACGGCGTTAAGCCACCCTTCAGGGGCCAGTATCTGAAGCGGTGAGATACGGACTTTTCGATAGAAAATGCTTAGCCCCAGGGCTAAGCACAAACCAGCCAGGATAGTCATAAATCATATGACTTTTAATTTTTCTCGTCAGTACGGTTCCTGAGATATAACCTATTTAGTGTTCCAAGTCCTCATTTTCTGCTCCAATACCCATTATTATGCATACATTCTTGTACTCACTGTCTTTCTCTATGCAGCTTTTGGGAAAACCAGCCTGTGTGCTTACATTACTGTTACCGTTGCCCTTTCGCTTGCGGTTCCATTGCCGTTCACTTACCGTTGATGTCTCGCCACCATATGCGTTATCCTTTCGCGTTTTCATTTGCACTTGCGTTTCTGTTATTTTTGCCATTTGTGTCTACAGTACTGTTTCTCTTTCTGTTTCACTTTGTGTCACCATGCCCATTGACATTTCCGTTTGCAGGCACCATGTTACTATGTGTAACACATCACGTGGCGAGACCGTTCACGTCTCGCCACCGTGTGTTACCTATCTATTCTCATTCGCCTTGCATTACCATGTGCGCCACTGTTAGTGCTTCTGTTTGCGTTGTTGTTCCTGTTACTATGCCACAAGACATCATGTGGCAGGGGCCCGCACGCCGCCCGCCTGCATTACATTCACTATTTCTCGTTATCATTCTCAAAAGAAGGGAAATTAGAGGCAAAAACTCTGTTTAATGCATTAGTTAGGTTGTTCCACAGCAACAAAAGTAGGAAATTCGCTGTTAGAGTTGAAAACCCTAACTCAATCACTCCCCAGCACCACACACACACAGACACACACACACATGCAAGTATGGGGAGGACCAAGTCAACACAACCAATGACAGACATCCAGCAGCAGGTGACAGAAATAACAAACAATTGTCTAAATGTACTACGAGACATCCCCACCCACCTGACCAGGTACTGCATGCTCAGTGGAGATCAACAGCAAAACTGAGGCCATGTACACCAAACGTACACATCCCTGATTGCAGCTGCACACAACGCACCACACTTAGTAGTTGCATGGCCTTACCTACCGATGCCCCACACCAGACCACATCACATGTGGTGGGCCACCTGAGCAATAGAGCTGAGCAAAACCAAGGAGTTGTACAGATATAATATTCTGATTATAACAAGGGTTTGAGAAATGCAGCTTTCTAATTGACTGTAAACATTGTAACAGCCTTATGTTTAGTTTTTATTAAGATACATGTAGAGCCTAACCATATGATGAACATGGTTTAATGTTGTTTAAAAAACAGTTTTATTATGATAGCAATAAGCCATTTCCAGGTATTATGTTAATGGTCAGTTTATCACTGTCTAGCCGACATGTGCACTTGGCTACGCCTCATTCAACATTAAACCCCCTACAGGGTGATTAACAGGACCATTTAACATAACTGTTGGTCATGCCTTATTGCTTAATTGTCTTTATGAGTAGATACTCTCCTCTGCTAGGCACTGCAGCAGCTTTGCAACACAGTGTCCCACCCAGTTACACCATACACTGTAGTTACTGGAGAATGGCTGTGAATATGAACTCATGAAGATGAACAGTGTAACTTGATCATTACAGTCATCGAAACCTTAGTGTGATTATAACTGACAGAGTCAGTGATAGAGAATAACCCCTGCTGTCCTAGCACACTTATCCCATTGTGAGTTAAATCAATACTAAAAGACATTCTGTTTATATCTACACTATACCTACTTGATTCCTGTTGTACCACAATTAACATAGTTATCACTTTGATAGTCAGTGACAGAAGTGTGGCAAACCCAAACACTAGGCATACAGCCTGAGTATGAAACAACTGTTAAAAAATTACACTGTGTCCATAAGTGGCATAGATCACTCATCGCAACAATAGTAAATGTATCACTATTTGAATAAGTTAGTCATCACAGATGCAATGAGATTGTCTTTCTCAAGTACAACATAGTCAGTAAGTGCCTACAGGAAAATCTATCCTATAGACATCTCCGATACAGGTACGTCATTGTTGGCTCAGTAGTGCTATGATATTTAGAAGTTGCTTGGCCTGATCCATGCAATTACATTGTTTCTTACAAAGAATACTTACTGCATCTTTAGTATTGAAACACGCTGAAGGTCTATGTATGTACATCAGCAGTACACCTTCATCAGTAAGAATGCATCTGATACTGGCAGTACAATTTCACAGCGTTGAACAGGCAGTGCTTTTCCATCGTTTACATCAGCCTCTCTATCTTGAGTAAACAGTTGCAGTAAATGTACTACTATGTAAATCACATACTAAATGCAACACTACTTTTATCTTGAGCATGCTAGTGTCTTGTAGTTAATTTATGTACTTCTCTTAATTAATGTATACTCACAGTGTTAAAACCTTTCTACAACTGTCATCATGCACCTTCAGCATTTATATTGACTATGGCACAGTACCATTTGTGGTGTGGTGTGGGGCATCGGTAGGTAAGGCCATGCAACTACTAAGTGTGGTAACGCTTGTGTGCAGCTGTAATCAGGGATGTGTACGCTTGGTGTACATGGCCTCAGTTTTGCTGTTGATCTCCACTGAGCATGCAGTACCTGGTCAGGTGGGTGGGGATGTCTCGTAGTACATTTAGACAATTGTTTGTTATTTCTGTCACCTGCTGCTGGATGTCTGTCATTGGTTGTGTTGACTTGGTCCTTCCCCATACTTGCATGTGTGTGTGTGTGTGTGTGTGTGTGTGTCTGTGTGTGTGTGGTGCTGGGGGTGAATTCGGAGTTAGGGTTTTCAACCCTAACAGCAAATTCTCACTTTTGTTGCTGTGGAATAACATAAACTAATGCATTAAACGGAGTTTTTGCCTCTAATATATATAGTATTATAGGCACAGTAGTGCCACTATGGTTAGGGCTGAGTACCTCATTTAAGGTTAAATCTGAAATTTTGTACCTTAATATCTTTGCAACTGTATGTGGATTTGCCTGAAATTTGGAATGCTTGGTCTAGTACCATAGATCTCTGGATCTGGCAAGTTACATTACAGTCGGATGTGACGGTTGAGAAGCTACAGTGCAGAAAAAACACATAAATTATGGCTTTTGTGCATTTCTTTGCTCGCTACTACAGCTCGCACAGTTTGCGTGATCTGTCCGAAAACATCAAGGAACATGCAGCCAGGGTCCCGATGTGCCTTTTGAAGATTTCATGAAAAATATTAACGGTTATTAAAAAACTGAATCCCATTATATTCTATGTGGAAAGTTAACAAAACTTGCAAAAGTGTCGCAAATGCCATTTTACCTTGGCAAATGAGCCTGTTACTTTTGTGATTCAGCCATTTTTTGGTGATCAGAAAAATGTTGGCATTTAAATTTGGGATCCTCTAGGGACACAATTCTTGTGTTCACCTAGTCGAGCCCTGAGGATCTTAGCCATGTCTTTTTTTGGGGGTAAAACACCCTAGAAATATGCTTTTAAACTTTTTGTGAAAAGTAGTGTTCCAAATACTTTCACAAATGTGACATCTTCATGATTTTTCCACGAAAGTGTCATGATTTGCAAAAGTACTTTGAGACACTATGGCCAAAACAACAGGAAATCTTTGCCACCCTGCTGCAAAACAACAGTTTAGTCTCTTGGGCTGAAATTTGAAGGAAGATAGCCAACATCACACAGATGTGCCTTTTTGTAGTTTGGTGCCAAAATATTACAGGGCTGCAAAGTTACAGCACTCTGAATTTGACAATTTGTCCCATAGGATAACATAATGGCGTCCACCACACATTTCAGGTCCCGTATCTCAAAGCGGTTCGAGATCTACGGACTTTTTTCATAAAATTCTTAGTTCCCCAATGGAGATCTAAGTATCAAACTAGCCTGAAAAGTCATAAATAATATGAGATTTTAATTTTTTCTGTGTCATGTGGTTCCTGAGTTATAAGCAATTTTGTATTTCAAGTGCTCATTTTCTGCTCCAAGGCCATTATTATGGTCATATTCTTTGTATTCACTGTGCTTCTGGATGCACCTGCTTGAGACTCAGCGTGTGCATTCGCGTTATATTACCGTTAGCATTTTCATTTACATTTCCGCTTGTTTCTGTTACCGTTTGCGTTAAGCGTTTCTGTTTTGCATCACCGTGTCTGCTTCGTTTGCATTTGCATTTTTGTTGCGTCACTGTTTATTTTCATGTTTCTGTTTGTGTTAAGGTTTCGTTTGCGTTTTTATTACCGATTGCGTAACCATTTGCATTTGCATTTCCCTTACCGTTATTGTTTGAGCTTGTGTTCCATTATCATTTCATTAGCATTTCCATTTGCATCACTGTTAGCGCCAAGCATTACCACTTCACTTGCTGTTTCCCTCAACATTAGTGTTACAGTTAGCTTGCCATTTGTGTTTACACCTGTGTTTCCATTACCATTTCCATTTGCATCACTGTTATCATTACTGTATGCATTTGCACTTGTGTTTGTGTTACCATTTGCATTTACATTTGCAGCGCTGTTAGTGTTAGCCTTACTGGCTTTGCGTTCTTGTCAACAGTAGCATTACGGTTAGCATTATCATTTGCGTTTACATTTTCGCTTGCATTTCCGTTACCGTTAGCATTACCATTACCATTTCTGTTTAGTTTGCACTTGTGTTTGTGTTACTGTTTGCGTTTGCATTTACATTTGCATTTCTGTCATGGTTTGCACTTGCGTTGCTTTCCATCCACGCTTGTATCAATCATATCACATTGTTACCGCTTGCGGTTACATTACCATTAGCATTACCGCTTCCTTTCACGCTTGCATTTGTGTCACCATTACCAATACCGCGGTGTGTTTGCATTACCGCTTGCATTACTTCATTTGCATTTGCATTTCCATTTGCATTACCTTAACAGTTACCGCTTCGCTTATGTTTGTGTTGGTGTTACAGTTACCATTAGTGTTTGCATTTCAGTCACCATTACCATTACTATTAGCGTTACCGTTACTGTTACAGTTATTATGCAGACATGGGCAGCATGGTGGGAGTGTGGCCCACCACAACATACCATTCACTATGTAAATTGCACATTTCCATTTTCAGTCTGACATACAGTTTTTGCGCAGCATGGCGACAAAATTCAGTTGTTGTTACTTTTGTGCACTGTGTTGCCCGAAGGTGCAGCCATTGTGTGGTTGATTGGGCTGAGACTTGGGATGTAGACAGCCCTTTCTTCAAGGAACATACCACTTTTTTTCATGAAAATATTGTTCTCTTCCAGAGTTATTGCCATTTAAAGTTAGCCCCTTGTGGTTAAAGATTTTTCGCTGCCAGGTCCACCATTTGAGTGCATGTTCGGCCGTGATGTCTGTCATTTTGTGGTGGAAGAATTCTTAAGGGTGCACAAACTTTAAAACTGAATATTTATTAAATGGTTTGGTCTTTTTACTTGAAATTTGAAGGGTGTTGAGAGGATGTCCTACAGCTGTGAATTATGGTGTTTAGTTGCTGCAAAATTAATTCATTGGGGAGATATTGACTGATGTAGTTGACGTTTTTCCCATTGGATTAGGCATGCTGCTATTGGCTTGCAATTAATAGGGTAGGTAGCCCTAGTGCCCTGGGCATGCCTTGCAGTGGTTTGGTGTGTAAAGCTTAAACAGGTGTGGAATCATGCCACTCCAACAAAAGAAAATTTGGTTCATTCCACTTCAATAACTTTTGAACTGTGTGTCCAATTTGCCTGGAATTTGGAATGTAGAAAGATTTATCATAGATCTTCGACTGTGATCATTTCAGGGTCACTGGTGGTTATAGTTGCTGAATTGTGGCTGCACAGTTGTTTGCTCATGGCACTGTGCAGACGTTGAATGGATGTTCACAAAATTTTGGATACATAGTATGCTATGGTTCATGTCTTCTTTACCAAGTTTTGGTTCTGTCGGATATATGGTTCTTGTGTAGCAAAGTGGCAAAATTGTCTTTTGGCACTCCTGCATGTTTTCTGGTCAGGTCATTGTGCAACCATTTAACAGATTCACATAACATTTGGTATACATGTTCTGGTATGGTACATGTCTTCATTTACCAATATTAATTTCAGTCGGACATACAGTTTTTGCACAGTGAAGTGACAAAAATCAGTTCTTGCTACTTTTGTGCAATGTGTTACCTATGAAGGCGTAGCCTTTGTGTAGCTGATTGGTCTGAAACTTGGGATGTAGACAGCCCTGTCTTCAAGGAACATGCCACTTTTGTTTGGTGAAATAATATTTTTCCGCTCCAGAGTTATTACCATTTGAAGTTGCCCCCTCACAGTTAAAGATTTTTCGCCGCCAGGTCCGCCATTTTAGTACATTTGGCTGCAACTTCCACCATTTTGTGGTGGAATAATTTTAAAGGTGCACAAACTTTAAAATTGATTATCTCTTATACCGTTTGGTCTTTTTGCTTGAAATTCAGAGAGTGTTGAGGGGTGTCCTACAGCTGTGAATTATGGTGTTTAGGTGCTGCAAAATTAATTTGTTGGGGAGATATTAACTGACATAGTAGATGTTTTACCCATTAGATCAGGCATGCTGCTATTGACTTGCAATTTATAGGGTAGGTAGCCCTAGTACCCTGGACATGCATTGCAGTAGTTTGTGTGTAAAGCTTAAACAGGTGTGAATTATGCCACTCTGCCAGATGAAAATGTGGTTTGTTGCGCTTCAATAACTTTTTAACCATCTGTCCGATTTTCCTGGAATTTGGAATGTAGAAAGAGTTATCATAGATCTTCAACTCTGACCATTTTAGGGTCACTGGCAGTTACAGTTGCTGAATTGTGACTACACAGTTGTTTGCTCATGGTGCTGAGCAACCGTTGAATGGATGTTCATAAGATTTGGGACACACGGTCTGCTATGGTACATGTCTTCTTTACCAAGTTTTGATTCCATCAGATATACAGTTCTTGTGTAGCAAAGCAGCAAAATGTTCTTTTGGCACTCCTGCACAGTTTTCCGGTCAAGCCGCTGTGCAACCGCTTAACAGATTCACATAACATTTGGTATACATGTTCTGGTATAGTACATGTCTTCATTTACCAATTTTAATTTCAGTCGGACATACAGTTTTCCAAAGTGAAGTGACAAAAATCAGTTCTTGCTAATTTTGTGCAATGTGTTACCCATGGTGCTGCACAACCATTGTGTGGTTGATTGGTCTGAAATGTGGGGTGTAGACAGCCCTGTCTTCGAGGAACATGCCACTTTTTGTTTGGTGAAACAATATGTTCCGTTCCAGAGTTATTACCATTTGAAGTTGCCCCCACAGTTAAAGATTTTTCAGCTGCCAGGTCTGCCATTTTAGCACATTTTCGAGCGTGACTTCCACCATTTTGTGGTGGAATAATTCTTAAAGGTGCACAAACTTTAAAATTGAATATCTCTTAAATGGTTTGGTCTTTTGCTTGAAATACAGAGGGTGTTGAGGGATGTCCTACAGCTGTGAATTATGGTGTATAGGTACTACATAATTAATTTGTTGGGGAGATATTGACTGACATGGTTGATGTTTTTCCCATTGGATGAGGCATGCTGCTATTGGCTTGCAATTTATAGGGTAGGTAGCCCTTAGTGCCCTGGACATGCCTTTGCAGTGGTTTGGTGTGTAAAACTTAAACAGGTGTGGAATTATGCCACTGCAACAGATGGAAATGTGTTTCATTCCACTTTAATAACTTTTGAACCATGTGTCTGATTTGCCTGGAATTTGGAATGTAGAAAGATTTATCACAGATCTTCAACTGTGACCTTTTTGGCTCACTGGCAGTTACAGTTGCTGAACTGTGGCCATGCTATTGTTGTTACTGGGAAAATATTTATGTGCATTGTGAAAACTATACTGAGTACATTTGGGGTGTGCAGGAACACCCATTATAAGGTATAGGACAGCTCAAAGGTATGGCACATGCATATTGCTATGCAGTGCTGGGCAAAGTGGTGGAGGCGGGGCCCACCCACCAATACATGTGATTCACTACTTATATTGTGATGGTATGGAAACTATACAAGTTGGTGGGAGGCGTGGGGCTCAATAAGACCTAATGCTCCCACCAACTGCACTACAATGTAGTTACCTATGCTTTTTCAAAAGTAAGGAAATTCTTTGCAAAAACTGCATTAATGCAACAGTTAAGGTTGTTCCACAGCGACAAAAAAGCAAGAAATTCGTGTTAGGGTTGAAACCCTAACTCCACATTCCCCCCACCACCACCACACACATACATGTAAGTAGGGAAGGACCAAGGCAACACAGCCAATCACACACAACCAGCAGCAGGTAACAGAAATAATAAACAACTATCTAAACCACAAAACCACACACCCATGCTTCCATCTTCCTCACACACCAACAGATGTTGGGCTGTGGCATGGTGCGTGACTGCTAACTCTGGTCCGGGACGTTCCAAGCACCGCAAAACACATATCACTATGGACAACTGTGCATGTTGGGTCACACGCTGCCACCAACACATAACACAGACTACACATAATGGTATTCTGGGGTTCACAAGACCAAAAACAGGATTTTGCACATTCCCTGAAATACTTTCAAAATTACTTTCACAAATGCAACAGTGTTGTGCTATGCATTTGCGACACTTTCGTGTTTGCAACAGTATTGTGCAACACTATTTTACATGCTTTTGTAAATGCAATACTTTTGTGTCTTCTGTTTGAGATACTTTCTTGTTTGCAACACTATTTTGCAACACTATTTTACTTACTTTTGCAAATATGACACTGTTGTATCTTCCGTTTGCGACACTTTAGCATTTGAAAAGTATTAATGCAAAATATGCTCCTGATGACTGCACATCTTTGCCATCCTCCTGCAAGCAAACAGTTGGGTTCTTTGGGCTGAAATTTTCAAGGTGGCAAGCCCTGGTCCCACAGATGTCCCTTTTCTGCATTGGTGCTAAAATAGTTAAGGATGACAAAGTTACAGTGTTACACAATTCAGCAATGTCCCATAGACTAACATTGCAGTGCCCATCACACCTTTAGCCATCCATATGTTGAAAATGAAACAAGGTACACAGTTTTTGCTACTTGCAGCTTGGTTCACCTTTACATGAACTAACTGTGTGGAACAACTTTGGAAATAATGTATGATACCTGAAGTTGGATTTCTCCACTTCCTACAGTAACACAGGTATACACCTCCTGCTGGTTGTGTGTGATTGGTTGTGTTGCCTTGGTCCTTCCCCTACTTGCATGTATGTTTTATGTGTGGTGCTGGGGTGGGGGAATGCAGAGTTAGGGTTTTCAACCATAACACCGAATGTCCTCACTTTTGTCACTGTGGAACAATCCTAACTGTTGCATTAATGCAGTTTTTGCAAAGAATATATATATACACACACACACATATGTATACTCATTGCAAGTTTGTTAATGCATCTGTTAGGTTGAAACAACAAAAGTAGGGAAATGAGGCATTAGGGTTGAGACCCTAACCCTAAACTAACCTGACTACCCCACCCCACCATCCACAGACCAACAGATGTCGGGTGTGCCTTAGGGTCATTGGCTCTATTCCATATGTTAAAAAGCTGAAATGTCACAGTATAGGAGAATGGGGTGAGAGCAGTGTTGGGTAAGTTACTTTTTCTATTACTTTCTATTTTGTTTAGAAACTTGACCCAGGGAGCTCCGTGCAATCACTAGCAAGCATGGAGATGTACTAGAAAAGTAATACACCTGACAGTTACAGTTACTTATTTCTTTTATACAAAACAATACAAATATAATAAAAACTATAACAGATGACATTTATTTGAAGTAATATGTTAGTTACTAGTTACTTTCAAATAAATGTGATCAGTTGCAGTTATGACATTTTTGTATAAAAAGACATAAGTAATTGTAACTGTAAGGTATATTACTTGTTCCAGTACTCTCCATCCTTGCTAGTGACTGCACAGAGCTTTCTGGAACAAGTTTCCAAAAGTAATGGAAAGTAAAGAAAAGTAACTTATCCAACACTGGGTGACAGTTAGGCCCAATGACCCCAAGGCACATTCCGATGCCTGTTGGTCTGCAGAGGGTGGGGTAGGGTGTTAGAGTTGGTTTAGCGGTGTTGTGGTCCCAACCCTAACACCTAATTTCCATACTGTTGTTGCTTCAACCCTAACTGATGCACTAATGAAGTTTTTGCAATGAATTTCCTTACTTTTTTGAGAAAGAGTAATCTTACTCTTATATTTTTGTGGCAGGACCTGCGCTTCCATCACTTTATAATGTGTTGTGGTTGCATCTCCCATCACGCTCCTATCATAAGTGCATAGACACTGTAATGAACTGTCATCTCCCTGCAGGAGTGCAGGGCCCTGCTCTCCCAGTACTGCACAATGGACAGCCCTGCACTCCCATTACTGCAAAATGGTACCCATATGAGAGAGCATAGGATCCTCTGGGCCCTGTGCTCTCACCTACCCATAATTGTAAAGACAGAGTGCAGATTTAGAGATATTCCAAGTAACCCTTGTGAAGCAAATGGTGCAAGATCTCAGTAACCATAGTAACAGTGGAAAAAATTCCATTGCAGTTATAATCATGTCCTGACAACCAAATGTGTACTAAGCTGCAGTTAACGAAAATCCTTATCTCGAACCGTTTTCAAGATATAGGCACCGAGAAGCGCTTCGTTCACCACAGTGCTATCCTATGAGAAATTTCTCAAATTCAGAATGTCATAACTATGGAACTGATGCAAATTTTTACACAAGCTAGCATAAGACACATCTGTGAGACAACCCTTTGTAACCTGCAAATTTCAAGCCAAAGTTCTAACCGTTTCTTTGCAGTGAACTGACAAAAACAGCAACCTTTGAAAATCCCTTTTAGTGAGGTGTCAAATCCCTGTTTGTGAAAAATCCTTTTCGCAAGGTAGGGCCATCTGGTTGTCCCGATGTGAACATGGATTTTGGTACCTCTACAAAAAGGAATTTCTATGAACAGGGATTGGGGACAGCTCTCAATGGAAAAGGGATTCCTTTTATAATCCCTTTTCATGAACTGCCAAAATCCCTGTTTGCAAGTCAATCCCCGCTTGTGAGGTGTTAAAATCCCTGTTCATATGAAACCTTTTCATGAGATAGGCCATCTGGTCATCCCCATACGAACAGGGATTTTGACTGCTCACTAACAGGGATTCGCTGATGAACGGGATTTTGACACTTCACATACAGGATCAGAAGCGAGTCGTGAAAAGGATTCTCAAATTTAAAATGGCCGTTTTTGACTAAACTAAATGGAACCAAAGCCATGGGTGTATAGATGGCATCACCCTGAACAAAACCCATACTTCAATCTCTACAGAAGACATCCCTGGGGCAAGTTACAAGGTTTTGTTTTTGAAGAAAATTACAAACAAGATGGTGGTTCACGAACAGGATTTTTATACGAACAGGGATTTAATGAGTCCCTTACCATGAGCTGTCAAAACCTTTCGTAGCCAAAATCCTGTTCGAACCTGTGCAGCTATCCAAAGACTGAACTGAGCATGCTCAGAACCCAACATTTTAAAATTGAATAACTTTGAACTGATTAATATTTTTCACTGAACCAATGCTGGCTTGCTCTTTGGGGTAATCTCTTTTACCCTGAAATTGTCAGGCCAAAATTCCAAACAGTGTGAGCACAGTGTAATGAGCTAAAATCAGCAAAAATGGGTGAAAAAGTGACTTTACATTTTTTCACTATCGCCTGCACGAAATCCACAATTCTGATCAAATGAAACTTGCTTTATCAAAAGATCTACCCCACAGAAAGTAGTATACCAGGTTTTATGTAAATCCATTAAATGGTTGCAAAGTAATTAAAATGCAAAATTTGGGGTTTAACATTAAACTACCAACTTAACCCTAACTATAGGGATGCTACTGCACTACTATAACATATATATATATATATATATATATATATATATATATATATATATATATATATATATATATATATATATACACATATGTAATAAATAAACCACTCTGAGGTGTCGCGCTCCTGATATACACACGCCTTTGTGTGCATTGTTATGCATGAGGTCACAGGCTGTGTCCATCAACCACCCAAGGCGCATATATATCAGAGCACCACCACATACCTCAGAGTGGTTTATCTATCTTATAAAATGTCAACATTGTTTTGAAGGGGGTAAAATGCAGGTGTGCGATCGTGTTCTGATATACGCACGGTCATGTGATGCTGTTCAGCTAATGATATTGCTGCAATTACCCTACCCATTTTATAAATATATCTAGTGTGTATATATATATATATATATATATATATATGGAACAGCTAGTGCTCAGGGATGCGGGAACCACTAAACCACGCAGTTAGGGAATATAAAGTGGACAGTCAGGCGCTTGAGGAGAGTGCATTGTTGTGCAGGATAAGGGCAGGGTTTCAGCAGCATTAAACAGTATTGCAATGGAAGTTGTTCAGCATTGCCAAAACTAGTGAATATACCACTGCAACCTGAATGCATGGAGGATCCTTAATTTTCATGGGCGCAGCAGTATATTTTGCACAGTCCCGTTATCAGGTCGGTGTTATGCACTGGGGCCATTGAATATTTATTTATTTATTTATTTATTTAAGAGTTTAACCAGGCAGGCATACTGAGTGACTACGCTTCGTTTCCAGATGCGACCGGGGAAAAACCATAGGGAACATAATGGCAAGCAAAAACAGACACAGATATCAATGTACAGAAAAGAATGGCGCAAAATAAGACAGACTATACATGGTGGTAGCTAAGGTACTTTACAGTTTAGGTCAGATAGTCAGACCAGGAGACAATTAAACATAAGGTGCATCATTGTAGAGTTTTTAGTCCTCCATAGCTCCAATAGGTGAGAGTTTGAAGCCCGGGACTTTGAGGGTCGCTAGGGAGTAGGTAGGTTGCAGGCCAGACAGTGAGAAAGTGTTCCTGGAGCAGGGAGTTGAGGTGGCTGTAACTAGAGATATGACGAATGTCTGTTGGCAGGTCATTCCAGAGTTTAGGCAAATGGTAACTAAGTGCAGACTGACCCATAGTGGTGCGCATGCAGGAGGTGTGGGCGCCTATTATCGGAGTGTCGCAATGAGTAGGCGCCCTGGGTTGTGCAGTTAAGGTGGTCATCAGGTAGGGTGGTAGGGTATGGGACCAGAATTTAGCAGCAACACGGTGGAATGAATTTGTCTGCAGGTTGAGAGTGAGGAAAGGCAAGAGAGCTGTAGAGGTCGCAGTGGTGTGTGAGGTTAGGACATTCCAGTATGAAGCAGCAATAGGAGTGAAAGAGTGTGTCCAGGCTGGACAGGGTGGAGGATGGTGTGGTGCCATAGACAACGCCCCATAGTCAAAGATAGGAAGTATCATTTTTGCACTAGTTCTCTCCTGACCGGGTAGGCAGACAACCTTTGTTGCGATAGAGGCCCCAGTTTTGGAAGTAATTTTTATGCAGAGAGTCGATGTGAACTGAGTAGTCTAGGTATTGATCGAGCCAGACGCCGAGGTATCGGAACGAGGTGCAAGAATCAAGGGGGGTATGATCCAGCGTTAGGAAAGGGGGTGGATGGTGAGCCGTGAGAGACGCAGGTTTTGAGCCAAAAGTTAGGAAATTTTTTGAGCATTTAAGAAAAGCTGATTTGATTTGAGCCAGAGCTGAACAGCATTGAAGTCATGCTGCAGCTGGTCATGCACAGTATCTGCAGATGGGCCGGTGTTGTAGATCACAGTATCATCTGCATACATGTGAATGGCGGAGTGGGAGCATACCTGTGGCAGTTCATTTAGGAAAATAGAGAAGAGGATAAGACCTAGGACTGAGCCTTGAGGCGCCCATGCTGACAGGTGGGGGTGACGTGCTGGGGCCGACTTTCACAGGATTGCAGTCTGCCCTGCATGCGACGCCTGAACCAGTTAGTGGCATGGTCAGATAGACCAGCAGCCTTGAGTTTACCTAGAAGTAGTGCATGGAGACAGTATCAAAAGCTTTAGCTAGATCAATGAAAATGGCCGAGTGATATGGCCTTTATCCATACCCACGAGGATGTCATTTGTGACTCTTAGGAGGGAGGTGACAGTGGAGTGTGATTTTCTGAAACCTGATTGGTAGGGGTAAAGAAAGAGGACTCGATTAAGAACTGGGAAAACTGAGCAAGGACAAATTTTTCTTGTATTTTTGCCAGGGAAGGGAGGAGGAGATGGGGCGTAGTTTGTGGGCAGAGGGGTCCCCCCTTTAGGTAAAGGGACGACAGTTGCCAACTCCAAGCTGAAGGATTGTGGACATAGCAAAAGAGCGGTTGAGCAGGTCGGCTAACGGCATGGCAATAGCAGGGCAGAGAGCTGGAGTAGTTTGGAGTCCATGCCAGAGGGACATTTACCCTTGTTGGGGTTTAGGTTTAGCAGTGCATTGTAGACATCAGTCAGGGAGACAGGTTGGAAGGAGAATTCAGTGGGGGGTGTGAGGGAGAGGGTCAGGGTCACCTTGAGGGGATGGAGGTAGGCTTTGTACCAAAAAGTGGCACTGCTGGTAAAGAATGTGTTGAAAGCCACTGCAACATCTAGAGGGTCAGAGATGGTTGTGCCTAAGATGGATAGGGCGGGTGGGTGGTTGAGCAGGCGTGGATGGAGGGATTTAATAGTTTCCAGAAATGGTGGGTGATTTAGATTAGAGCTGAGGGCCTGCAAAAGTAGCTCCGCTTAGCAAGTCTAATCGATTTAGTGCATGAGTTCCATAGGGCACGATAAGATAGGAAGGCTTGAGGAGTTGGTCAATTTGTATTGTTTCCAAGCCTGATCTCTGGTGCGGCATTTGCTGATAAGGTCAGCAGAGATCCATGGGAGGTGTAAACCCTTACTCTAGTTTTTTGTGTGGGGCATGTTGGTTCCAGACATGCAGGAAGGTAGTTTGAAGTAGTCAAGTGCAAGGTCAATTGAAGGGGCCCTGGAGATGAAAGACCAGTCAACCAAGTACAGATCCGACAGAAGTGTTGTTAGAGAGAGTGATTTGAAAGATCTCGCTAGAATGGTTCGTGAGGGGGTTTGAGGGTTTATGAACTTTTCTGACTAGGTATACCATATGGTGATCACTTAGGGAGTCAGGAGTAGGCTTGACTCAATGGTCCTTGTGGGTGCGTGGTCAGTGCCCAGTCAAGAAGGAGTGGTTGAGAGTTTTTGGTTTAGTCTGGTTGGTTGAGAAATTTGTTGTAATAGATTAAGGGCATTTACTTTGGAGCGTAGCTTAGCGCAGTCATTAGCTAGCCAATTGTAGTTGAAGTCACCTGGACATATAGTTCACCTGTTATGGCAGTGGACTTTAGGTGGGTCAGGTGGTCCAAAATGCTTGGTATAGGGTGTTAGGGCACAGTAGGATCCTGTAACAAACAAAGGAGCAGAAGAGGGCAAAGTAATTTTGATAGTTAGGAGTTGATAAGAGGAGAGGAGCAGAGGTGGGGATCAGGGTGAACTGATGTCTGGCTGAAATGAACATGGCTAGGCCACCCCTTTTTACCCTTCCTGTCCTGCCTAATTAGGGAGTACCCTGGAATGGCAACGGCGAATCAGGGTGTTGGAGTTTGAGCCACGTCTCTGATAGTATGAGGATGTCAGGCGTAAGAGATAAGGTGGATTGTTGGAGTTCTGGGATTTTGTTGAGGACACCGCATATGTTGAGGTGCATTATTTTAAACCCTTTGGTAGAGGCCACGGGATTGGAGCTGTAGAGGGGTAGGACCTGGGTTGGGTTCAATGTCACCTGCTAACAGTAGGAGCAGCAAGGCAAGCTGGAAGCACCTGAAACGATAGGTCCTGCAAGTGCGAAAGCTTTGGTAGGGTGAGGTACTATCAGGGGTGAGCCACCTTGAGACAGCATAGCGTATGCAGTCTTAGTGGGAGAGAAGGAGGGAGAATGGTTGTCCTATTGGCCAGTTGGGAGGGGGCTAGAAGGTGCTGATATAGGAAATGCAGGAGAGAACGTTTGCTCAAGGGTTAGAAGAGCTAGGTGGGGATGAGAGAAAGGTTGTCTAAGGGGCGATAGGTTGGGGGAGGGAGACTAATGGCAGACCCACCGGGAAGAGAGAGCTTGCAGTGCCATTTATATGCTGCACAGGGTGATCAGTATGAAATAGCAGCCACTAGTGGTGCAGAGTGATAATCTGCAAATGGAAAAGTGGGCAGATAGTTTTTTGCTCCTCACAGAGTCACGTGTCTATCCCTAGAGTCACGTGTCTGTCCCTATAAATTTACGTGCCGACCAGGGTGGTGTAGTGGGGCGGTGGGGAGCAGGTGCACAGCGCCAGGCGGCTAGAAGCCACGCTGCAGATGGTGGACAGGCAGAAAACAAGCAGGCTGAAAGGAGGACTCGCTCCGAATCCGTGAGCTGCACCACCGCGTACCTTCTGTGAACTCTTGGAGCTGTCCTGGGGTGCGGTGCTGGTCGTGACCCCGCGTCGGCTTGCTGGGATGGCTGGTGGCTTCATAGCCTCATCGGCTACCAGCTGTGGGAGACAAGAAAGATCCTTGGTTAAATAGGGATACTAGGAGGCGTGGCGTGGCGGTGGGCTACTGAGACAGTGGTGCAAGGAGGGCTAAGTGGTGCAAGGTGGGTTAAGTGGTGCAAGGTGGGCTAAAGAGTGTTGCAGGGAAGAGGTAGCAGTAGCGAAGGGAAGAGGGAAAGGATTCAGAAACGGAGCTTGCAGGAGGAAATGCTCAACTAACTCGGAAATACAGAAAAAGCAGACTGATTCCAAAAGTTAACAGAACTTGAAATAAATAACAAGCTATTTCCTAGGGTTACGATTACACAGCAAAAGGACTTTTAAAATATAACTGTAAGGCATGATATGCAGAGAAACAGTTGCAACTAAAAAGGCTATACCCTAGATCCAAAGCTTTCTGTGCCCGTAGGATCCCACGCTTAAGTACAGCAGACAAAATATTTTATTTTATTTTTTTTTAAAGGCGCCAAAAGTTTAGCGGTTGGCCTCCTGCACAACAGGGCTAGAAGCCACGCTGCAGACGGTGGACAGGCAGAAAAATGAGCAGGCTGAAAAGGAGGACTCTGCTCCGAATCGGTCAGCTGCACCACGCGTACCTTCTGTGAATCTTGGAGCTGTCCTGGGGTCGGCGCTGGTCCGTGACCGCTCGCTTGCTGGGAGGGCTGGCGCTTTGTAGCCCTCATGGCTACCAGCTTCTGTGAACTCTTGGAGCTGTCCGGGAGGGGGTCGCGCTGGTCCATGACCCGTGTCACTTGCTGGGAGGGCTGGCAGCCTGTGAGCCCTCGTGGCTACCAGCTCTGTGAACTCTTGAGCTGTCCTGGGGGGGTCGGCTGGTCCGTGACCCCGCTCGCTTTCTGGGAGGGCTGTCGGCCTCATAGCCCTCATGGCTACCAGCTTCTGTGAACTTTTGGAGCTGTCCTGGGGGTGTTGGCGCTGGTCCATGACCCCGTTCAGCTTGCTGGGAGGGCTGGCGGCTTCGAGCCCCGCGGCTACCAGCTTCTGTGAACTCATCCTCTGCCCTGTCTTTAGGAACTATTCATGGTTAGTTCTGCACTAACCTTTGAATATGGGAGTCTATTTATAGTACCATTTGTTAGTTAAATGTTGTGGATTCGGTGAAATAAACCTGTACGTAATAATAGCAAAACCAGAATTATGTTATTCAGTTCTAAATCAAAGATTAGTAGTCTGAGCATTGTTTACAAGGTGTCAGCTGATGACAGTATGAATTTGAACTGCTTTAAATATCTTGGGATCTACTTAGACCTACACTTGACTTTCTATGAACATAGATAAAAAAGTCACCTACAACTTGGACTGCTTTACAAGTTAAGAACTCTATGACCAGACATGTAAGAATATCAATTGCCATGCAAAATCTCATTTCAGAACAAACACAAACAGTACCCAAAATTCTGTTACCTATCCTGTACCACAGGGTACTATTGACCTTTCAGCTGCTACTGAAACTGTAAAGCAAAGCATGTTTTGTGCTATAAAAATGGAAAATTTGCCCTCAGAAAAAAATGGGCACATCTTTGTGATGGTTTGACCTAACTGATCTGGTTCCCACTGAACCTTAAAATTGTGTACAATGTGGCCAACCTGGTTCATATGCTTTGTTAAGGAAGGTATAGTTATACGCCTACTTATGTATTTAATCAGCTGAACACTTACTGTTGTACTTTCAATTCTTACTCTACAACTACTGTAAAATCCTTCTCACATCAGGCTCGTGCTCTAAAACTAGTCTAGTCTCCTTGCATAGTGTGCTACCAAGTTTTGGAACTCTCTTACTGTTTCTGAAAACCACTACTGCTACCAAGTCTTGTGTTCCTGTCCTAAAGAAATACCTAACAGACACTTAGCAGTGATGTATTCCTTATAGTCTTCTTCAGTCAATCACTGTAGTAGTTTTTATTATTAGTTTATTATTAGTATGGACCTATGTTCAAGTGGAAGGAAACATTACTGGGGTCACTCATATTCCAAAATGCCTATGCAACATACCATACTTTGTGGATTTTGCATCACAGAAGGCCCTTGTTGGCAGTTCCCTTGAGATAAAAAGAGGTAAATCACTGAGTATATGATGGCATCCATGAAACAGAATGTGCTGTTGGTAACCAGTGCCACCTGCATCACATGCAGGAGAATGAGGAGATCTGATAGCCCTTAGATTGTGTAAAACAGAAGAAAAAACAGAGAAAGATCAGAGGCTGTCAATCCTACAAGTAAAGACAGTAAAACATTGCTATGGAGCTCTATCAGTGCTACTGTAGAAGCCATCTGAAGCAAATCAAGGCAGTTTAGATAGTACTCATGCAGGAAAAAAGGACAGGTGGTTGAATTTAGCTTGTAGAAACCTGCAGCACGTTCTAATACACACCCAGCTGTTAGTCTAGTAAAAGCCAAAATCCAATGTAAAAAGTTTAAAAGGATCATAGTATTAAAAGAAAGCAACAAGCAATAATAGCAAAACAAACTGAAAAAAAAAGTATAGAAAACTTTTTCAGAAGCCCAAAGCAAGGAGAGAAACACATACTATCCTGTGCCAACTAAATTTTGCAGTGATGTTGATGGTGTCGAAAGATCAAGACCAAAACCTATATGTTTAGTAAATTTAATTACTCAAATCATTGATTCTTTTCCTAATTTAGAAACTCCAACTCAACCACTGCCAAGAGATGCCTACTCTTGCTCATTTTCTTTTTGTCTTCATTGACTAAACCCTGCTGACATGTAAGAGACCCATTTTACTGGGCTGCAAGAATCTGGAGTATAATGCATGGTTAATGTACAAAGTGTTGCTGACTTCCATAGAGGAAAGCATGTGGCGAGCAACGCCAGATCGTAAAAGGAAAGGCAAGATGATAAATTCCTTATACCAAACCTTATTTTTACTATTACACCAAAGCCGTGAATACAAAACAGTGACATAGGTGAGAATACACATGGAAAAAATCTTACTGTCTGCAGTCCATAGCTTGATCTGTCTTCTTGGCTCAGTTGCCTAAATCCTTAGTGAGGTTCTGTAAATTCCTGCAGCTGGTTCCTAATATTTCATGATGCCCATACCAAGGTTCTGTGGATTCATTCAGTCATTCACTAATTTTGTGTTATTCTGTGTCCGTGGCTAAGGGCTCATTCTCCTTTGACTGAACCACCCTGGGCTGCCTAATATGGATGTGCAGTGCGACACTGGACCATGAGGGGCTGATGTTTCACGTGATGATGTCTTCTTCAGAGCCAAGGATTTAGATAACTGAGCTAAAAAGTTGAATCAAGCCATGGACTGCCAACAGTAAGATTTTTCTGTGTGTATTCACACCCATGTCACTGTGCTATATTCAAGGCTTTGTTGTAATAGTAAAATAAGGCTTGTTATGAGGGAAGGAATTTGTCATCCTGCCTTCCTTTCCAATTAGAGTGTTGCTCACATATGCTTTCCTCTATGGAAGTCAGCAACACTTTATAGACTGCCCTGAGAGTAGCACCATTTCCAGGCATCTGGGAGATTAAGTAAGAACTAAAAGAAATATTTTGTCTCTCCAGAAGAGCACAAACAGACTTTTCAACCTTAGGCACAGATAATGTGTTCAGGCTTCAGAGAGAGGATGGCAACCACCGCGCCTCAACCACCTCCTTTTATGTTTTCTTGAGTGCATGCACAAAGCAAACAGATTGAAGTTGCTCTGGCAGTGTGGGTGCAGGGCAGGTGTGTTCTACAACTGCCAATGCAGCTTTACCTGCAGGAGGAATGCAAGTGAACACTCAATCCTGACAAAGCGTGTGATGAAGGTGCTTTGCTCTGTGAGTAGCATAAACTTCCACATATGAAGAATACAGCCACACTTATCACAGTGTGGCTGCATCCTTTTATATCATTGTCATCAGGCAATGAAGTAATATCCCCTTCCTGCCTGACCCAGCTTTACTCAAATATTCAATGTCCAGGTGCCCAACCTGCCACTGGAGAATTGTGCAGTCAGCCACCCCTCCTTACCTGAACATGTGGTATTTGGGTTCCCAACCCCACCACCAGAGAACACTGCAGACCCCTGCCCATAAACATTTGGTGGTTGGGTGCCCATCTTCACCACTGAGAACTCTGTAACACCCCCCATGAACATCCAGTGGTCAGGTGCCCAACTCTGCTGCCAGAAGGGTCTGCAACCACCTCTTTACTTGAACATATGGCAGTTAGGTGCCCTCACCCTGATGCTGGAGAAGTTTTCAATCACCACCTCATCCAAACATCCAGCAATCGGGTCCTAACCCTGCTGCCAGAAAATGATAAACCCCTAATAGGATACAATAATGGGTGCCCAACCTCGGTGCCATCAACCAACACACCAACACTGTAGTGTCAAATCCTCAGGGTCGGTATCTGCAATAAGGAAAACCATCCTACTTCATCCTCTTTATTTTTTAAACCCGACACTGACCATGAACTGACTAAAAAAGGTAAGTCTGGTTAATGACTTTTTAATGTCTCTTGAACTTTTACTAATAACATTGTCATTTTTGTTTTTTGCCTTCAATATTCAACATAACCACTTTGTTACCCCACCTTAAGACCATAACAGGTGTAATTTTAAAATCCTCACCAAAACATGTTTACACAGTTGCTCTTCAAAATCCTCTTTGTGTGGCATTTACAAAATTCCACCTATCTTAATTATAAGTTGGGATTATAAAAGATCATATTGAAAATTTGAAGTCAAAATGTCAAAAAACAATGACGTTATGAAGAAATATTGAATTTTTTCTGTGTTTTCCTCATGCCTTTATTTTTGCCGCTGTTGGCCCCAAATTTTCAACATAGCTCTTATGCTACCCCAACTCATAAATATCACAGGTGTCATTTTAAAATTATTTTCTGAAACATGTTTTGCAGACATTCTATGACATCACCTTTTGAACTGGATTTAAAAATATCACTTGTCTTGATTATGATGTGGGATCATAAAATGACTATGTTAAACATTTTGGGTCACAATGTCAAAAACTGCAAAGTTATGAAGAAACAGTAAACTCATAATGATGTTCATTCTGTTCACCGTTTTTCAGCTCTATACCCATAGCAGGATGGAACCTAAAGTCCACAAGACAATGGCTACTGCAATAAGAAAGGTCTGCCCGTAGCCTAAAGATACTGTTGTTGTTGTTACCTTGTAGCAGCCTAAAAGTAAACATGTTTGGTGCTGACAAATGCTTGTTATTAAATGTGGAACAGTTTTCATTTGTGGAGTCCATAAAATGTGCAGCCTTCCCCTTCGGGTCAGGTGCAGCAGAGGCAGCCTGAAGTACTTTAAGGGACAAATGACTAGGTAGAATTGTGCCTGCTAGCTGCCTATGCTGTCAGGGCTAGCTGTTGGGCTTCGAGCTACCCATTCCCCTAACACTGGATATTGGATGTTCAGTAAGAAAAAAATTACTTATCATAGTAATTTTGTTTCTTCCAGGGATACTGCAATATTCACAACTCTTATGCAGTATGCCTTAGCCAGATCTGCCCGGAGATGGAATTTTATGTTACAGATGGAATCATTGGCTCGTGCCACTTTTTCAAATGCTGCCACCTATCAATTGCCTACATTCTAACCTTGATTTCATGGACGCCTGACAAGACAGGGCCCTAGAGGAATTTAATAATTAACATTAAATAACAATAATAAACACCTAAAAAACTCCAACAGGAGGGAAAAATGTTAACAAAAACACACCCCAATGTCAGAATCACCTGACGAGGGTAAAACCAATGAAAACACAGTTCCAAATACAAAAGCCAGAGATGGCACACATACCCTGGTAATACAGCATGGAGTGCAGAGGCCACTGGTTCTAGCAGGGAGGCAGGGTGGGAAAGTTATGAATATTGAAGAATCCCTGGAAGAAACAAGATTACTATGGTAAGTAATTTGTTCCTCTCACCCCAGGAATACTTCAATATTCCTAACTCTTATGCAGACTAAGAATACCTTTAGAGGTGGACACAGAACCTACTTTGTGAATAGACTCTGCAGGACAGCTAGTCAAACCTGGCATCACCCCTAACCTGTGTGTCTAGGCTGTAATGCTTAGTAAAGGTATGCACTGTTCTCCAGGTAGCTGCTTTACAGATGTCCACTAAAGGAACATCCTGGAAGCTGCTATAGTAGCAGCTGTACCCCTTGTGGAATGGGCTGTAAGCCCTGCTGGGGCCTCCTTCCCAGCTTTTGAATAGCAAAACTGAATACACTGAACTATCTACTGAAAAATGGACCTCTTAGATGCTGGATTTCCTTTCCCACATCCCCATAAGTTAGGAACAGTTGTTTCCTGTCCCGTCTATGGGCCTTGATAACTGTCATGTAGTAGCTAAGAGCTTCTTGACATCCAGACTGTGCAGTCTACACTCCCCAGAGCTTGAATGCTCAGTAAAGAAGACAGGTAAAGTGAGGGACTGGTTCAAATGAAAGTCTGAAACCACCTTTGGAAGAAATGTTCTGTTTGTTCATAGGATCACCTTGTCCCTGTGGAAAGAAATGTAGTCCTGCTCAATGCAGAGAGCCTGCAGCACACTGATCCTTCTAGCAGAAGTGATTGCCACTAGAAAACCATTTTCCATATGACATATTTCAAATAAGCTGAAGGCATGGGTTTGAAAGGGAACCCATGAGCTTGGCAATACAGACATTTAGATCCCAGGTTGGCACAGTTCCCTGTGAGGGGTGCAGGTGAGCCAGACCTTTAAAGAACCTTTGAAGATAGAATTTGATGCCATAGAGGCATTCTTCCCAGCTGAAGTGTAAGCAGACACTGAAGCTAAGTGAACTTTTAAAGTAGTGGGCTGCAAACCCAGTGAATGCAAATGAGTAAGGTAGTCCAGCACAGCTGAACTCCTCAGAGCTGGCACCATATCCCTGGTGGAGCACCAGATAGAAAACCTTTTCCATTCAGAGGCGTAGGTTTTCTTGGAGGAAGTTTCCTGTACCCCCATAAAATATCCAGAATGCTTTCAGAGAGATGCAGGCCTGCATACTCTAGGTCCTCAAGAGCCATTCTTTGAGTCTGAGTGACTTGAGGTTTGGGTACAGGAGTCTCTCCTGACTGGAGGTTAGCAGGTTGTGCCTCTGAAGAAGGTGTATTGGTTGGGCCACAGACATGGAGACAGCAGAGAGTACCATGGCTGTCTGGCCCAATCCGGGGCTATCAAGATCATTGTGGCTGGTTAGGACCTGAGCTTGAGTAGCACCCTGTACTCCAGAGGGAATGGAGGGAATGCATACAGGTACTTACCTGACCAGTCCAGAATCAGAGCATCCTGGGGTACCGCTCCCAGGGCTGGGGTCTGCAACAATACTGTGGCAGGTGGGGACTTTGTGAGATGCAAAGAGATCTATCACTGGGGTGCCCCACCTCTTGAAAATCGCTTCCACCACCTGTCTGTTCAAGGTCCATTTATGATGGGCCTGGTTTATTCAACTCAAGGCATCTGCTAGGATGTTGTCCTTGCCTGGCAGATAAATTACCTGAAGTGAAACTCCTGAGAGTAGGACAGAGTCCAAATTCTTATAGCTTCTGTGCAGAGAGGATCTGACCTTGTTCCTGCCTGCTTGTTTATGTAGTACATGGTGATGGTATTGTCTGTTCTGACCTGTACCACCTTTCTCCAAACTAGTGATATGAAGGCTTGAAGTGCCAGGAACACTGCCCTGAGCTCCAGCAGATTTATGTGCTGGAGAGATTCTGCACTGGACCAAGTGCCACGAGTAGTGTGATCCACTAGGTGGGCACACGCCACTACTAGGGTGGGGTGCCCTTAGTAGTGATGCATCTGTTGTGAGAATCACTGATGGAGGCTCCTTTTGAAAGAGAACCTTCTCTGAGGTTGGCTTCCTCTTTTCACCACCGAAGGGCCAGGAGTAACGTTTTGTTTCTGGGACCAACTTTGAGAGAGAATCCATTCTTTGACACCAATGAGCTCTCAGGTGGAATTGGATGTCTCTCATCTGGAACCTGGAACTGTGCCAGTGGAAGCTGCCATGTGGCCCATTAACTGTAGAAACTGTCTTGCAGTTTTGGTTTGTTTAAGCTGAAGGAGCCTGCTATCTGCAGAAAATGTTTTTCCTGTCCAGAGGAAGCTAAGCCCTGCCCTCCTGGGTATTTAGTTCTGTTTCTATGAACTGTAGTACCTGTACAGGAGAAGGACTGACTTTTGAGATTTACCAGGAATCCCAGGGACTCCAAGAGACCTTGGATTAGCTGCAGATTTTCCTGTACCTGTTGAGGGGTTTTCCCACTATCAACCAGTCATCCAGATAGGGGAACACTGTGAAACCTTGCCTTCACAGGTGTGCCACAACCACTGCCAGTCACTTTGTGAACACTCTTGGAGCTGAAGTGAGACCCGAAGGCAGGGTTGAAAACTGGTAAGGACCTGAAAGGAGTCTGAACCTGAGGTACTTTCTTTGAAACTCTTATGGGGATGTGGAAATAAGCATCTTTTAGGTCCAGGGATGCCAACCAATCTTCTTTTGGAGAGCTGGCAGGATCAGAGACAAGGTTGCCATTTTGAACCTTGGCTTTAGTAAGTGTCTGTTTAGTACCCTTAGGTCTAAGATAGGCTGCCACTCCCCATTCTTCTTTGTTGTGAGAAGTATCTTGAGTAAAACCCTTTCCTTTTTGCTGGAGGCACAGGTTCCACTGCTTTTGCCAACAATAGGTTTCAAACCTCCTTTCCAGACTTTCTTTCCACATTGGAAGCTGGTGTGAACACTCTGGTTCTTAGAGTGGGAATGGATTTGAAGCTTAGGAACAAGCCCTGACTCACTACTTCCAGGACTCACTTGTCTGTGGTGATCTGTTTCAAGCCTGGAAATAGTGAATCAGTCTGCCCTACTGGAAGTGAGGAGGTGGCCTGGAGGAATAAGTCAGGGTCCTGCTTTGCCTGGGGCTGAGAGTAGGAACCATGCCTGAACTCCTTCTGCCCCTGCTCCGAAGCAGGGTCAATCTTAACCTTTTGCACCTAGCCAGCAGGGCAAGTTGATTCAAAATTGCACTAGCTCACAGATGGTTGCACTAGCCCTTAATTATAATGGAAAATTGTGATCACTTATACAGGAAACAATGCAAGCAAAGCCAAGAAATACTCCGATTATTACACATTTATCCTGCTCCCACATTGCTTCCAGCTCCCCAGCAGAAAAAAAAGACTGCAATCCCATCATTGACAGTGAGCCCCTCCCAATTGTTTTGTACCGTGGCCTTCTCTCTCCTCTTCTGCCCCACACCAAACAGAGAGAGATATCACAACAGCAAATGTTCAATCAAGCAGTCATAGCGCACACATGCACACAATACCAGACATCATCATGCACCTCACCACACTGTCATCACCACCCACAGGGCAATGAACAGAGTCAGGCAGAGAAAGACACTCGGTCCCCACCCTATAGTCAACTAGAGACCTGCACTTCTGAAAGTTTTATACAGTCTCAAGTGAGCCAGGACACATCTAAGATTTCTTTGGGGTGGGGGCTAGACAAATCTTAGGGTCTTGGGGAAATAGAAAACTGTGACATTTTTGTTTGTAAAAGCATTGATTTTAATATGCTCTGCTCAACAATAACAGCTTTTTCTTTAACATTGTCCTTCATCAGCCCAGAAGAAACAGTACACAGGCATAACACTATACTATTTCTGTATAGGATGATCTATGTACCCAGGAATGCCTATTTCAAGGTTTCATATTATGTATTTTATCAAGGTTTATTTTGTACCATACATGATCCAAAGCTTTGTTTTTAGGCTAAAAGGACATGCTGAGTGGGATAAGGGTGGGACTGTATGGATGGTGATGGCTGGCATGATCCATTTAGAAGAACTGGGGACCCCTACACTTTCCAGTAATGGCAGCTATGGATCTATGGATGGTCACTTCAGAGTCTGGTCTGCAGTGGTGTCAGGGAAAGAACAGAGTTAAGAGATTTAGAGGATAGGAAGTTATGGTGAGGCTGGGATAAAACCCACCACATGCAGGGCCAATCCTGTATACCTCTATGCATTTTGTCACTGAAATGTTGGATACAAACACTCAAAATGCAGAGAAATGAGGGAACTGGTCTTAACAATACTGGGCAAATTGTTAGACATAGATACATTCAGAAACTGGAACCTAGTGACTTAACAGCACTCTACCCTTGATCACACCCTGGACACTAGCTGAAACTCCTAACAGTGGAGTGATAATGACTCACTTTGAGTCTTTTGGGATCCCCTCTTGAAATGCCAGATAATTGCAGCTCTTAATGAGCTATTAATCACCCAGGCCATCTGGAACATTGAGAGAGATTACCATGAGAATAGAGAATGCATAAATAGAGACTTTTTAACTTCATTAACAGCCATGAAAATCTGCACTAGTCAAGACAGGCAAGTAGAGTTAGCTGCACTAGCTCTGATCAGTTTGCACTAGTGTTTGGGCTAGTAAAACAATGTTAAGATCGACCTCTGCCCTGAAGTACCCTTGCTGAGGGTACTGTTGCACTTGGGTACAGCCATGGCCTGACAAAAGTCCTGGAATGAAATTGTCTGCTCCCTGCCTCCCTTCCATAAGGTCTAATGGATAGAGAAGCCTTTTCCTTGACCAAGTTGCTTCAATAAGTGGCCTTATCATCCACTTTCTTCATATAGGCTTCTGTGTGAGTTCCAAAGAGAATTACCTCAACTGGGAAATCTAGAGCCTTATTCTGAGTGTCTTGAGTAAGGTGTCTGGCTGTTAACCAGGCAAACCTTCTCTGGGTGATTGCATTGGTCATCCACCTGGCACCAGTGTCATTAATGTCTGCTGCCATTTGAAATTGATATTTGGCAGCTTTCAAGCCAAATCTGGCAGTCTCAGCAAGGTCTGCTGAAAGACTAGAAGGAGCCTTATCTGCCATAGCCATGACAGACTGCCAGAGGATTCTTGGTACTGAGCCGCATAAGCTTGGAAATTAGCTTGTCTTATGGCCAAAGAAACTGACAAGTAGCCCTTTTGGCCATATTGTCTATCTTTCAAGAATCCTTCTCTGGTGGATGAGAAGCAAGAGGTAATTTTGCCTTGTCACAGGCTGCAGCTTGTACCACCCCTGGTAGTCAGGGTGTGAGAATAAAATTCCTCCCTTCCCTGTCTAGCTGGTACTTCTTGTCCAACCTTTTATCCAAAGGAAGGACAGCCCAAGTGTCTGGAGGAGCTTTATCACATCCTTTTAAAAACGTATTTATGGGAAGCAGTAACTTTGGTGGGTGTTAACCCCATCATTTCCAAGTACTCTGCCTCCTCCTCGCCTTCTATTACTTCAGTCATAGAGATATCCAGAGCATCCATCATTTTATGAACAAAGGAAAAATGGGATGAATAGTCCTCTGAGGACCTGGGAGGTGAGCCAAACTCTTGCTCAGGAGAGACTTCAGGCTCTGTAGACCCCCTCTTCAACCTCTTCATATTCCCCATAATCTTCCCTGGCCTTATACAGGAAGGACTGGGTTGGCTCAGCAGGGGTCTGAACTGTAGACTGCTGTCCAGCAGGCAGCAGACCCTACAAGGCCTGCAAGACCTTAAATGCCTGTGCAATCTCCAGTGGAGTAGGCATGTTTACAGCCACACCAGAAGTCTCCAGAGGCTGGAGAGTTCTTGTGCTGTTTTTCTTTGTCTTTTCACAGGAACCAGAGAGCTAGCCAGTTCAGCAGGTCTTTGTGATGGCCTTTGCACCCATATCAGGGGTAGAAATTTTGGTTTCTGTGGTTTCACCCACAACCACTGAGGGGTATCGCTGGTCAGAGCCTGAGGGACCTGAGAGGAGGCAATTTATTTTAAGCCTTTCCAAATGTTTTCAAGAATTTTTTCTGGAAAGGTCTTACAGATTTTACAATCAGTTTCAAATGATCATAACCAAGGCAGACAACACAAGGAGTGTGTTTATCTGCCTTGGCAAAAACTTCTCCACACTCTGTACAATTTTTAAACCAGATCTACCGGTCTTTTCTTTGGTTTTCAGATGTTTTGCAAAAAGAAACCCAAAACTGCAACCACAAATAAATTTAAACTTTTTAAAATAAAACTATCAGTTGCAGTCAGTTCATGAACCAAAGGAGAAAGGAACTGGGATTAGCAGTTCAGTAACCGATAATAGCGGTTACAAAAAATAAGGTTTTAATAAAAACGATTTACTTTAAATAAAAGAGTTTTAGTCAGAAAACTCCGCTGAATCTGAAAAACCTCGGTTCCTCACCAGTTATCCCAAACCAGGAGAAACCGAGAAAAATAAGCAATTTAACTAAAATAAAGCTAACAGTTTACTACAAACAAAAGATAAGGGCAGCAAATGAAGATAAAATAATACTTATATGTATTTTAGTTTCACATCGAGATGATGATAAGAGGATCTCTGAGCATGTAGTCTTGACAGGCAGAGAGAGAATCTGAGGTTTAGAATGTAGGCAGTTGATAAGTGGCAGCATTTGAAAAGTGGCACGAGCCAATGATTCCATCATTAGCATAACGGTCCATCTCCAGGCAGATCTGGTTAAAGGCATATTACATAAGAGTTAGGAATATTGGAGTATTCTTGGGGTGAGAACTAGCAGTACTGTGGGGTGGATAGTGGCATGAGGTAGTGGCAGCTAAGGAGGAACGTGGCCAATCTGTGCCACAGGGTGACAACTGGAACAGTAGTCCACCAGTAAGTGGCCCAAACCAGGGAGATAAAAGAGAATAAAACAATTCCTCATACTGTAGCTATAGTCTTTCTTTTCTTTCCACTGGATATTTAAATACATATTAAATTACCAAAAAAAACAACAGGGCTACTCCAGGAAAATGCAGTGCTCAGCCGTAAGAAAGTTGCCAGCAGAAAAGAAAAAGCAGTGGCATTACGTTAACCAACCAGCACACAAAGGCACTATAGAAGGGCAGTATTGAAAGTACCATTGTTAAGCACATAAAATAAAAAAGGTTGCAAATACGGCAGAAATCTGCAGAAGTTTGTTTTTTACAAGTGAGACATCATGTTGGTAGACACCTGCATGGTGTCCCTAACACTGTGTTTTTTTTTTTGGGGACTTTCTGAACTTTACTGCTGTGTTTGTACTCTTGTTCATTTTTGCACTTATATTTTTTCACTATGGTCCTTTTGTAGTGCCTTGTGTGTGCTGGCTGGTCAGTAAGTGCTGCCACTTTTCTTGGTCTGTTGTCATATTTAATTGCTTCATTCTTTCACCCCTGTTTTCCACTGCAAAATGGAATGAGTCACAAAGTGTGTTTATGACCTAAAAAGTGTCACCGTGCTAATGCAATGCCATACACAGTCTATTCAAAGCACAGGCTCAGTTCATAAAATGGACCTTGTATAGAGTGAATGAGAATGTGCAAATGCAGTCTAGTAGATGAAATGGGCCAGCCTACCCACTACAATCTGCTCAAGCCCTTTCTCCTTCTTCTACCTTCCAATGGGTCACCCGGACTGCGTTTATAATGCCCTGCTTACTTTAAACCCCTCCAAAGACAAATTCCCTCAAGGTTGGACACTAAAATGCTCATTCTGTCAGCCCCAGCCATTGCCTCCTCACTGGCCTCTCTTTTCAACCTATCCTTCTCATTAGCTTCTCTTCCACAGAATAGAAGCACGCCACAGTCACCCTCTTTCAAAGGGTGGAGACCTCTCTCCCAGGCAACTACCACCCTATCTCCCTTCTCTCCACTCAAGCTAAACTGCAGGAACACCTAGTCCTCTCTCAGCTCTCCTCTTTCCTTGACTCTGCCTCTTTCTTCACTCCATACCAGTCTGGTTTTAGGAAGTCCCACTCCACTACACCTCCCTTCTAAGGCTCTCCGATACCATCCTCATCGGCATGGATCAATCCCACATTACCTCAGCCATCTTTGTTGATCTTGCAAAGGCTTTTGACACTGTTTTGCACCCTCTCCTCCTTGCCAAGCTTTCCCTAGCTGGACTCTCCAGCATAGCAACCAGTTGGTTCCACTCCTGGTGGGCCAGACTCAGTCCATAAGGATTGGTAACAACCATCTCCTGCCCTCTCCTGTCTCTTCTGGGGTTCCCAAGGCTCAGTCCTAAGGCCACTGCTGTTCTCTATTTTCCTAAATGACCTGCCCTCTGCCTGCTCACATATATCTATTCACATGATGCAGGCGACAGAGTCCTGTATACATCATAGAAACATAGACTTTGACGGCAGATAAGGACCGCTTTTAGCCCATCTAGTCTGCCCATTTCCTCCACAGGATAGGCCGCAGATCCTAGTTAACCAACAGCCTATTTCTTCCTACCCCCACAAGAATTGCCTTATGTCTGTCCCATGCATTCTTAGATTCTCCCACAGTTTAGACCCACAACCTCCTCAGGAAGACTGTTCCATGCATCCACTACCTCTCTGTGAAATAATACTTCCTCACATTGCCCCTGACCCCCCCTCTATCTTTAAATTGTGTCCCTTGTTCTTGCACGTCTCTTTTCTGAAAGATGCTACCTTCTTGGACTTTGTTGATTCCACTGAGATACTTAAAGTTTCTATCATGTCCCCCTCCTTCTTTCCTCAAGGGTATACATATTAAGCTCCTTTAGTCTCTCCTCATACGGCTTCTCTTGCAGACCCTGCACCATTTTAGTTGCCTCCTCTGGACTGCCTCTATCCTGTCTATGTCCTTGCGGAGATGGGGTCTCCAGAACTGGACACAGTACTCAGATGGGGTCTCACCAACTGTCTGTACAGAGGGATAACAACTTCCTGTTTTTCTGCTGCCAGTGCCTCTCCCTATGCATCCCAGTATACCCCCAGCCCTCCACTGCCTTCTCACATTGCTTGCTAACCTTAAGGTCATCTGATATGATTACCCCAAGGTCCCTTTTCCTTTTTTGTTGTTGTTACTACCTCCCTCTATTAGAGTTTTCTTCCCTGGGTTCTTGTTTCCCAGGTGCATTATTTGGGAAACAAGAACCCAGGGAAAAATAATACTCTGATGTGGTTTCCAGACTGCAGCTCAGCTTCAATGAAGTCAGCTCTGGTTTCGTTCAAGTCAGCTTTACTCTAAATGCCAAGAAAACAGTCTCCATGACCTTTGGCATGAGGCAGAGACTATTTCGGATCCTCCACACCCACTTTTCAGACCCTGGATGGGACAAAGCTGGAGGCTTGCTCCTCCTTTAGATACCTCGAGGTATGGCTCAACCGACACCGATTTTTCTGAACACATCGATGCACTCCACAAGAAGCTGCACCCCAAGTTTGGAGCCCTGTGCCGAACCACAGTTGCATCCCACTACTGGCCGCTGGGACATTGTACAGAAAATTATCCTCCCTATCTTTGACTCGGTGATGTAGTCTATTGTGTCACCCAAGAATACCTTAACCAAACTGACACCCTTTTCCACTCGGCTATTTCACCCTTTACTGTCCCACCAGCACACACCATTGCTCCTCTATCAGAACTTACACCTCCCATCACTGCAGAATAGGAGGCTGTCTCACTGTGCCAGGTTCACAGAAAGTTCTGAACCCAGTCCCTGCCCTGTACCTCTCCAGTGCCCTGTCCGCACCTATCCCAATTTTGTACTCCTCAAAATACTAATACCCATTCTTTGAGCATCACGTATAGCCACCACTTCAGGACAGGCAGCATTCTCATATTGCATGCCCAAACTGTGGAATTCTCTCCCACTGGCCATTCGGCAAGCATTAATGCCAACCAACTTAACTTCCTCCTCAAAGCCCATTTCTGCTCCTCATGTGCATGCACTAGACTACATACTCTGAACCATGGCTAGTCAGGGACCCTAGACAGGGATGGTAGTCACCACTGTCAGTGTGTAGCTAGCTCTGGCCCGGCTGCTAATCTGGCCTTCTCACTCCACCTGGCTAATCCCAACTGTCCATGTGTAGGCTATGTTATGGATCATTTCCTGATGTATCTCTGTGCAAAATGTGCTGTACCTTAACTTTGCTGTTGTGTTTACATACTGTTTTTTATATTCCTTGTTATCTCCACTGCTATCATGCTAACTATATCTCCAAATATCCATTCGACAATGTATAAGCTGCCTGTATCTAATTTTGCCTGTATTTCTATACACAATATGTCCTGTACATATGCATTGCTGATTGTACTCATGTATAATTGTTGTATTTATACTCTATGTTGATTCCCTTGCTCCCCACCTCCCAGGTCACATCAGGAATTGATCGTAGTCCGCTCAGTATGCTCACCTGGTAAAACTTTTTAAATAAATAAATAGCTTGTATTTGGTCACTGTTTGCCTTGTTAGGTACACTAGGTGTGTTATACACTAAAGCAGACATGCAAATTAGTCATGTGTAGCTATAGTATATAGAATAATACATGGGTGGGTGTGCATAATGAGAATTTATACACACCTGAGGGTGTGATGCTTCATAAACCACCCATATACTGTTGCTTATAGTTGCTGGGGATCATTTTCTCACCTACACAGCAGCACCATAACGTGAATGTAGCAATGCATAATTCATATTTATCAAAATAAAAGGAATAGTTGCAAGGCACGCTGTGCTGGTGTTTAACGTATTAGTGCTGGCTCTTTTTTTTAATTTGTATTTAATTGAGACATCCAATTATATGAACAGCTGACAATACAATGCCATAACAAAGAAACACAAATGCAATATCAAAAGAACAAATTCCAGATGTTTTTGACTATCAATAAATTTATTATCAAACTTCAGGCTGTCTCCATCTACTTTCCTATTTCCTCAATACTGCTGGGTAGAAGCAAAACAATTGTTGCATTAATTGATGCAGTAATGCAAAGGGGAAATTTCCCAATAAGCCCTCAACCCACCCAAAGGGAACAGGCTGTCTAGATCATTAGAAGAAAGGTCTAAGTGGAGACCAGGACACCAACAACCCCTAAGAAAGAATGTCCCAGAACCCTGCAGCTTTGTCTGTAGAAATGCTTAACTGGCCCATCCAGGATCCCAAGAGATGGCATAAATTTGCTATTGCTGCCATTTTGTGCTAAACTGCTCCATCTGGTTATGAAGAGTATAGGTGATTTGTTCCATGTGATAAATATATGTAACTATGGAGCACCATCATTGTATAGAGGAGTCCTAGATTGCCTAAAGGTAGGTAATCACCTTTTCAGCCACTAAAAGATATACAAGTACCATTGTCCCTATGTTCAGAGTTACTGAGGGGAGGAATAGAGAGAAGAAGCATTTGTGGGTTCGCCAAGTCTGAAGGGATTGAAAGAATCTTGAACTCTTGTGCCAGGGACTTCAGAAAGGAGCCAAAATGGGGCAGTTCCAAAAAATATGTACCTGATCTGCTAAAATGTCTCTACACTACACTCTACTTTGACCATAACTAGGTGGTAGAAACTTACATAAAGTTGCCAAAGTGCAGAAATATCTGCTATGGCATTTCCAGGCAAACACCCTCCAATGGGAGATGACGTGACTTTTAAGAACCAGCAGGGCAGATTGCTCCCAGGAAGAGTAAAAGATACCTGCTCGCAAATCTTGATTCCACACATCAAGAATAGACTTGGTGGAGTCAGTTATTCAAGCCTGCAAAGCTCGATAAAAGATCCAATTAAATGTGGCCAGGGCATCCCTGAAATGTCACTCTGAATATTTGATAAAGTAAAGGTGCAGGATCAGGCAATTGTGATTGATCTGAGAACTTATGCAGCAAATGAGTGCAGACTTGAAGGTATCCGAAGTTTCCGGCCTGTAAGTCTATAACTTTTCTGTAATTACTCAAATGAGCTAACCCCTTGTGGTGTAAGTAACTAGAAAATGTAAGTAAGGCCCAATTGGAGCCATCTCCTAAAAGTATGGTCTATACATGCCAGAGAATACCACATCCACTGAGAGCAATTTAAAAAGTAGAAGATATGAGATAACTATGGTAATCTCCATATCTTGGACCACAATGAAAGACTGTTGGCTGTGCTCCACAAGAAGTCTGCCAGTCAAATACATTGCCCAGTGTTAGAAAAGAGAAGGAGGTCTATGTCAAAAGATCATTAAGGTGAAAGTCAGTTGTTTTCCACGGTGGATGCTGCTCGCATTAAGCCAACTATTAATTAGCATGTAATTAATCAAGCCCCTTGCTGCAGTCCCCAGTCTGACTATGGCTCCCACTTGAGTATATAGCATTGTGCATGTAAGTAATAAGCCATGACAGGGTGTACATTAAAGGATTTTAATGCACACGTGAGGAGTGTGCTAAGGCACAGGGCCATAGGCTTAGTGTCTTTATGCCTGGGAAGTGCATTAAAACCTTTAATGCACACCCTGGAGGGGGCTTATAACACTTATAAAATGGCTCAATTGTAATTTCATAATCAAATTATTATAAAATGTGTATTTTATTGTGTTAAAATAATTTGTAGTTGTAAGTGTAAAAGGATAAAACAGTGGCTGATAAAATTGTGCTGTTTGCTTTGTAGCCAGCAGGTGGTGCTGTGCTATTGAGTTTAAACTGCAGGCAGCCTGTGTGGTTTTGGACATTGGCATTCCTCCCCAGCATATTCTGCTGGGACCTCCATCCCTCCACACACGCTCCACTGGGACCCACCCTCATCCTTCAAGGATTCACCCACCTGCACCACTTGAGAGGTGCCAGCTGTGATCCGCTTTTCATGCTACAGTGAGCTGAGAGTCTCCCATCCTCCTGCTGGAAACAGGATGAGTTGATGCACTGTAGTTGCTCCTGACTCTCACAAGCAGTGAGTGTAAGCTCATAATGTGGTACAGTTACCTGGTGGGATTGAACTGTTTAATATTTGAAGGTGTTTCCAGCTGGCTGATGCCGAGTGCTGAGCAGTGTGCTAGCAGGGAAGCAAGGGTGAACACTGCTCTTTTATGGAGGCCAGAGATTTTATTTTGAGGTATTTAGACATGCAGAATTTTTGGGGAGGTGGTGTGGAACTGTGTGATAGTATAGTAAGTGTGGAATTATACTTAGTGTGTTAAAATATTGAACACAGTTTTAAAAAGAGTTTTTTATTTATATATTATGCCCCAGATTTTTGTGAAGCTGGCAGGCAGGCTCTGGCTCCCCACCCAGGCGGCTCTTATCCTTTCTCAGTCAGCAACCCATCACTGGAATCATCACTAGAACCTACATAGAGCCTGCCAGTTTCGATTTTTTCCCCTTGCCCCATGCCGCGGTCATACACGCGCATGTGGAAGCATGTGCACACCATGATCTGCAGCACCCTCCCTATTCTTGCCACTCTGTGCCTGCACTACCCCCAGGCCTGGCAGGAGTGACCAGAACCCTCCCAGGAGAAGCGAGCTTACCTTGTGGCAGTTCAATCCAATCCAACACCCTCTCCCTCCGTTGACCCTCTGACAACCCAGGTTCATTCCTGAACCTGGGTCACCAGCATAGTGCAAGGTGTGGCATCCAGCACCTCAATCCTCAGTGCCACTGGACCAGCTTTTAAAAATGATTTTTAAATATGGTAGCAGTAAAGGGTTAGAGTTTCAATATGGCAGCCACTGGATTTTTTTTTTTACTTCTTGTTTTGAGGCTTAGTAAGATTGTTCAGTAAGGAGTTTTTTGGGAGGTAAATGAGATTGGCACCTGACCATGCATTTATAGAGATTTAATGTACAGTCAGCTGACATCTCTCAGCCAATCTGCTTTTCTTACTGCTTACCTAAACTTTAGTCCTCACTTCCCTTTTCTATTCATTCTGCCTCTTCTCCTTCTTCCTATAGTCTCTTCTTTATGATAATTGTTATCCTTCCTGCAAATGTCTATAACCCTTTCTCTTTTACTGCCTCATTACTTGTTTCTGGTTGTCCTCTTCTTACTCCCCTTCTCTAGTTTTGCCCTATTCATGCTGTTTCACTACCTTTTTCTTTTTTTACATAAAGTGACTGTTATATTTTCTTATTGCATTTCATTACTAAATGCCTCTTATATTTATGATTCAACCTGTAATTCTATCTCATTGTATTTTGATTTCTTGTATTTTTAGTAATTATATTGTTTAGCTATCTCCTACTCCCTCTCCCCAGGACACATCTGGAAACAAGCTGTTATAAGCTCAGTATGTATTTCCTGATTAAACCCTTAAACAAATAAATGAAATTCCTAGATTTTTCTAGCCATTTTATAAAATGCAATATACAATGGCTTTAACATGTTTACTGCTTCAGTGGCATAGTAGCAGTGAAACCTCAGTGAAAGAGCTTCAAACTCTGATAGTGGCTACAATACGGTTTGACTTTTATCATAATTTACAAAAGCAGTAATACAATTGCTTAAGTTCAATAAATGATTTGCATGATGTCATGACTGCAGTACTAGTACATAACAGCAGGACTGAATGGTTTTCTAACTAAAACTATCATAGGGCAAATGTGGAGTCACAAGCTAGTTGTTGCTGCCCCCATTAGCTCTAAGGTGTTCCCCAGCCTGGGCACTGTGCTTTCTGGGCTAATATACCTGTATGTTTCTTGGGGTCAGTGCACTTTAAGGGTTTATACTTGTGTTCAAATGCTTTTTATAACTGTCTTTATTCGTTCTGAATTGCTGTAATACACTTTGTGGTTCTTAGGGTGCAAATTATCTTTGTGTATACCATTTGTGTTTGTTCTGAGACATGCAGAGCCAATTTACATATCCGCACTCATGTTTTGTGCCCACTGTCAAGATCATGTGCACATGGTCACAGTGGTTCCTAACATCATGTAAGTGACACCTTCTGTGTATAGAACTGGGGCTGGATTACCATTGCAAATGCTTTTGAAAATGAAACAGCACTTTCCACCCACAGTTGCAACTGAAAATGGGGCCTCCTATTACTACGGAAACATCTTTTCATTTTTTCTCTCCCTTGAGGGAACATCTATAGATATATAGTATCCAGTATCAAAATATCTCTTATTTCTTTCAATAGAGCTTTTAGTCCAACCATTCCATTGCTTAACCTTGACACAAAACTAATCAGCATAACTGAGTTAATATAATTGCTAGCACTTTGTTTTGCAACAAAAAAAAAGATCCTCACATCTCAGCTGTCACTGATGTTAAGGGATATCCCTGATTTTGCCCCAAAATGTCCATGGTCTCCTGAAATTTTGCATTTCTGTCAGCATATTATATGAATTTAAATGATAAGAGATTGTCAGGCATTGGTGGTACTGTTTAGTTCTCATTCAGAAAATTATTTCCACCCAAAGCCTTATATTATCATAGCTGATTGAGCTAATAATATATATTTTTTCTGGTAGATGTGTTACTGGTTTTGGCCATTTGTCCTGGATTTGTTTAAGCTTCATTCTCTGATTTCTTGAGTAGGGGTTAAGGGAATGTACAGACTGACTCCTGAAAGAGTAGCAGTAGAGCCATGGACATGTGGATACACAGTTCTATTTTAAAATAAAAGCAAGTTTCCTTTAAAAATATTGCCTTTTAAATTACACCTGTCAAAATGCATTTTGCTAAAACCCTTCCGTGTCTGTGAAGAGCAGCATTTTCAATAAAATCCTTGTAATGTAATTCTTTCACCAGCACCTTTATAATTCTTTAATGCCCATTTTGAAGAAACAGAATTTCTTTGTTTCTGTATAATCCCGATGTTTGATGGTAATTAATATTGTATGTGGATTGTTTCACTTCATTTTCATTAAGGCTTATGTACTGAGGAACAAATGCTGACCTGAAAGTTTTGCTTTCTGCATTTTGCAGCTGATAATGCAACCTTAATACAACAGCAAGAATGTCGTATTGGAAGAGAAGTTACAAAGAAAGATAAGACTTAAGGCAGCACTCACTGCATACTGATTATGTGTGCACATTATATCCTGAGCAAAATTCAAATCTCCTTATTTTAAAAAGATAACAAATGGCCCCTCATTACTTCTTACCAAGTCTCCAGCTTATTGGATTTTACAGGATGTCACCCCACAGCATGTTTCTGTTTTAGAGATACTGCTACTGTTACTCCTTGTCCTGATCTGAAGCTGTGATTTCCATCTCTCAGCTTATATTTTGAAACACTGCAAAAGGGTATTCATTGAGGAACTCATAGAATACACATCCCACATTATTGAACTACATTGTGAGCCCAAACATTGGCTCCTGGCTGGAACTATGGGATAGGATTTTGAAATGTTTTGACGTGTTTCTAGTGTGTCAGAGATTTTGCTGCAGGTGATTTGCAATAATAAATTGTGATTTTATATGCCTACATCAGAAACATTCCCATTATACCATGTCTCTGGATTAGGGTGTGTCATTTTGGGGCTGCATACATACATACATGCATCTTGGGTCTGCTTGCATCTGTGCTTAGCACAGCTACCGCAAAAGCATGTCCAACTGCCATAAATGCACTCAGAAATGCAAAGCGGGCGGTAGGTTTATGAAATGCACTAGGCACACTGAAAGTGCCGAGTGCAAGGCCAAACATGCATCTGCAGGCCTTGCACCCACATTCGATAATTCCACCCCTGCTGTCCAGTCTAGTTCTGCACCCTCTTCTGCCCCTTTAGTTTCTACTTCCTTGGCTTTCAACAGCCCACTGAGACTGGCTACTGTTGTTTTTCAGCATTCCTCAAGGTACTGAGAGTAGCATCAGCAGGTTAGCAAAGTTTCAGGCAGTTTTATTTATTTATTACTTATTAGTTCGGACAAACACATTTGAGCTGTAACAGTTCGTTTACAAAGGATCCTTGTCATCAACAAAGCACAGCAACAAACATCAGGTCTAGTGCTAAATGACATAAGCGGTGGGTTAACAGCAATATTCAACAAGATATACGTGGACTACACCTAGAATGTACATTAAGCTATGACAGTATGTTGTAACAGTTCTACAGCAGGGCTTCTCAGAATGGTCCATTATGAACATAAAACTTTTATAAAGCTGTTAAAATGTTTCAGCTTGTTAGGCCATAACAGTACAAGGGATCTAATGTCCAGGCTAAAGTTTCATTCTACAGACTACAGCAGCAGGGGCATGGGTTTTCAAAATCTGCACAAAACAACAATAAGCATTGCAAGTGGTATGTAGCAATTAGTGGCTGAATTTGCTGCTGTTTTTAAAGTGATCATGTGGAATAAGCCTGCATAGCCTCTATTAATTTGTAAAGAAAATCCTTGCAATATAGTTAATTACAGAAAACATTGTAAGGAGTCTGAACTGGCTGGAAAATTGGTATTTTCACTATATTAACCTTTGGACTTTTGGAGGGTTTCCAGTTGGTGGAAAATGCTAGAAAGAGTTTTCACATTTCCTAAGGAATCACGAGAGATTTTCAGTTTTCTTGAACATTTGCAAAGACTGTCAGTATGCTGGAAGAATTATTAAAATTTTCAATTTGCTAAAAATGAGAGAGGATTGATTTTGTGTTGGAAAATCTAAGATGATTTCATTTTGAAAAAGTATTCAGGAGGATTTTCAATCAGTTCTATATCCCATTCTTAAATACACAGAAAGAAAAGAAATGACAGGATAGGATGGAATAGGAAAGGACATCAGCTTTATATATCACCTTTCATGAACAGTGTACTGCAAAGCACTTTACAAGCCATGATGATTGGCAATGACTATTAGACATGCACATGTTCTCCTAGCACTTAGAGATCAAAACCATATGGACATAATGCAAAATGTGAACTTTTTGTGGCTGTCAAATATGACACTTGTATGAACATCTTTTAGCAGGTTTAACAAATTAACATTATGGGGTGGTATGCAGTATAATCTGTAATTATTATTAGTCAGAGTACCAGAGTGTAGTATGCTGCAGCAAGTCTACTATGGCACTGATAGTGTGTGATAATTAATTCTGTGGCATGTATGTGCAGAAATTAATCCAGAATTCATCCTGTTGGTCCTTTAATGGATGTGATAGTGACCCTTATTTGCCATTGTTTTCCTGCACTGAGTTTGTAATTGCTCCATGTAAACATCTATGTATTACTTGTGCATTTATGGTCACTGTGTGACCAACGATAATGCATGATGTATCACGTACATCCTGGCCCAGATATTCAAACTGTGCCAGGCTGTGGTAGAAGCCTGGGCGCAGCACAACATGGCTGCCGCAGGGGCTGACTGGGCGCATATTCAACGGAGCTGCGCCATGGCACATTAGCATCATTGAACATCGCACTCCTGGCCACCCGCAGTCCACATGGCGCAGTTGCACTGCACCAGCGCAAGTGGCCAGAGGGAGCAGGAGGAGGATCGCTAGCGCAAGTTCCATTGCGCCGTGCACAGCAACTGCGATATTCAAAAGTGCACATGCAAATGAGCCATAATGTATGCAAAGAGTGCAAATGGGGCCATTGCATGTCATTATCTTCATTGCATGCAGGTGCGCCCGATCCCTGGTGACTTACCTGGTGCCCTGCCAGGCAGCAGCTGTCGGGGACTGACGTCCCCTGCACAGCGTGGCAATGTGCCCCACAGCCCAATTGCGGGCTTCAGTAAATATAAAATAACATCCTATATCCCTGGTGGTCCAGTGCAATGCTGTCTGCCCGATCGTAGGCTTCTGTATTAAAAAAGCTAATCCTATATCCCTGGTGGTCCAGTGGATCGCGGGCTTCTGTATTAAAAAGATAATCCTATATCCCTGGTGGTCCAGTGGACCTCTGTCTGCCTGATCGTGGGCTTCTGTATAAAAAAAAGATAATCCCATATCCCTGGTGGTCCAGTGGACCGCTGTCTGCTGATCGCGGGAATTTGTATGTAAAGAGAATCCAGTATCCCTGGTGGTCCAGTGGACTGCTGTCTGCCCGATCCACAGGCATTTGCATGAGAAAGGTATGTCCACTATCCCTGGTGGTCAGAGGCCACCTCCCCACCTGCCCACTGTCCCACCACCCCACTCCCCGGTCAGTGGCGGGCAGCAACACCCTGCCTGCTGCCCGCCCGCCGACTGACACCATAGGTAGAGTACAGTACAGATGCATGCCCATTGGCTCACGCCAGGACCAATGGGCGCACAGCCCTACCACGGTGTCAGTCAGCAGGCGCAGGGCAGCAGGTGGGTGGGGTGGCCGCCGTCTGACCGGGGAGCAGAGCAGTGGGATCATCAGTGGCAGGGTGAGGGCAGTCTGCTGGACCACCAGGGATAGTGGATGTACCATTTTCATACAAATGCCCGTGATCGGCAGACAGCGGTCCACTGACCACCAGGGATATTGATTCTCTTTTACAAACAAATGCCTGTAATTGGGCAGACAGCAGTCCACTGGACCACCAGGGATATTGGACATTATTATTTTTAACAGATGTACGATCGGGCATGGGGCACCATCATGGAGGTGCAGCGGAAGCTCGGGTGGCCACCCACAGGTGGCAGCTGCCGTGTTACACCCTGCAGTACAGCAGCTCACATGTGGGTTGCCAGCCATTGTTCCTTTTTTTGGATCAACTTTGTGCGGCGCCAAGTAGGGGTTGCGCATGATGGACTCAGCACATCCCGGGCTGAATATCGGGATGTGCAGAGTATGCATGGGCACACCCCCACCTGCACCGCAGATACATTACTGATGTGCTCCGGCACATCTGGATTTGTGCCAGGCACAATTCCCGCTTGAATATCACACCGGGCGCATCAGTGGGTTGTGCATGGCACAACACTGTGCGCCATGCGCAAACCTTTTAAATATCTGGGCCCGTGTATCCATTCCCATGCAGATGAGTATGAAAAGAAATAGATAAATATTGAAGTGACTGCTTTAAGAAATAGTGGTGAATGAGCAACAGATGCGTGTTGTGCTGCAAAGCATATGATTTCTTGCTTCTATATATTTGTACATCATCACCATGCAACCTGCAACATCCATAGTTCTTGAAACATTTTATGCAACTCGGAGGACAAAAATGAAATCTTTACAATCTTTGTTACAGATGACTGTAACGTAGTTTCACAGTTGACACATTATTCATTCTTTACAACTCTGTTCACATGAGATCAATGTGCATGTATGTTCAGTAAATACACATTAAATCTAAGAATGTCATCATTATAGAAAAGGGTGCTTTCAGGAGATGAGAGGATATAGGTGCTTTGCCCTGTGACCCCTAGTATGAATACTGTACATTAGCGCTGTCCTGGGAGGCTGTTATTTTAGTTTCAGGTTATTGTGTTGCAGTTCTATGCTAAACATTTCTGATCCAGACATTTGTTGTTCCCATTTTATTATTTTGTATTATGGGAATTGAGCTCTGTGCCAGGCAAACTGTAGTGAAGCACTGTTGTAAGTTATGTATAATCTGCTACACCATTCACAACATGACAAAAGCCTCTGTCAATCCCTCCATGCACTATTGTTTGGTGCATGGAGCCATTAGTAAATCCGTGGACTTTGGCGCTGGGACCCCTCCTGTGCTAAAATCAGTTGCAGTGTCGTTGGAGTAATGGCATTCGACACAAACTGCTGATTGCCATATCTTCATGTCGATCTAAGGGCCTCTTTGAAATTTGGCCCTTTATCTTTAAACTGGACCTTCAAATATGAATTGCCATCACTGTGTAGCCATGCCTTCTGATAAAGTCTCACGCCACAGAGTTAAGTGCCTGGGCTTTGTGCCAGTACTCTTGTGTGGAACATATTATCATGCTGGTATCTTCAAACTGCTGAATTTGTGAGTACTTCATTTTTCTATTGAGTACCATCATGATTTTATCATCTAATAAATCCTCATGTCTGGAAATTTTCACACAGGAAACAAAATGAGATTTGCCACCTGAATTAATACAGTGCTTCTGTGCTGTTTGAGTCTTCCACCACAGCACTTGTCCTGATGAACTGTAGTGCCCAGAAGTTTTCTTACAAAATAATAAGGCCTGTTTGGAGTGCAAATATGGATGATGATCTTTCAGTAGCACTGTGTGTCCTGCCAGCAAAGGTAGAAGTTTTATTTTTCCTTTTGACCATGGGTGTTGGGGTAGGAAACACTGTCTTCCTAACCATCTTGTGTTCCTGTTTCTCTCTTTCAGGTATTTATCACGATGGTGATAAATCCTGTTGCTACATAATGCCTGGCCAGGATCTGGCCTGGATCTGAGTATATCCAACCAGCGAAGGTAAGTATTTAATTTTTCCTGTTTTAAAATTCTTAAGTGCTATTCATATGTCACTCTCAAACTGTTTTCTGCTCCTGTTCCTCTCATTTCAGGTATTTTTCAATTATAGGAAAAAGCAGAATCAAGCAGAAGCATTAGGTTGATGACTGGTATTTACACTGGATACAGAGGATGGGTTGACTTTAATATGACCACACACAGAGATGGAGAAGCTAGGGGAGCAGGTCAAGTATTAGGCTGCAATGCTGACCACATCAACAATCTGGTGAAGGTGGCAATAGCTGGCTTGCTGGAGGGAGACATTCATGACAGAATGGAAAGTGATCTGTGAATACAAGACAGAAATTAGACTCTAGTACACTCACAGATGTGCTGCACCTATGAAAGGAAACAAAAATAAAAAGGAAAAGGAAACACTATCCCTTTTATCATATATTTACCATTACCATTACGTTCTGTGATGGCCATGCTGTAAAATGGCATGAACGTGCCTCTGACAGAGAAGATGGTGGAGATGTCTTGCTTGCTGGATAAGAAGGCACAAAACAAGCAGCCACTGCTAAAGCTTTACAAGCACAAGATTTAGCTAGTTACAACAGTCACCCCAATTAGCCCGACCATAGTCTTCATCAGGGGTAGGGGCACCGTGATGTTCACACCTAAATATCTACACAAGCCAAATCTTTTACTCCAACACCATGCTTTGTTTGTATTGCACTGCTTATAACTTGTACTTGCACTTGGATAAAGAAAGAGCATATTTTCTAATACCAATGTGTGGCTTTAAATTTGAGAACCTTTGAGTGCAGTGGCTACTTGTTTTGTGATACTATTTGGGACTTACTTACCCACTGCTGTGCTGTGTCCTCTACCACCTGTGTGCAAACCTCTTTTGTTTCACGATTAGTAGTTTCTCAGTTACGCAATGGTGGGTACCTGCTGAGGCGGCGTTAGAGGACTGACTCCAAATTAACAATAATAATAGAAGAATACAAACACTGTAGTTGGACTCCATATTGGTGTGTTTGGTTTGCACAGCTAATTACAAATTGGGCTAAATCTCAGTTCCTAAACCTGACAATGAAGGTGAAATAAATACACTATTTACTTAACTTGAAAGAGCTTTGTTCTTGAAATAAACTTGACTTATAACATCATAACACTAGAAAATATGTTGAAAGAAAACAAGCACCATGTGGGTTAAGAGTGATAAAAACACCTTCAGGTGGGCTTGAGGCATCCAATTTGCATGAGCCTTGAGAAAATGCAGTAACAGATTGCTCTGACTTTTACTAAATTGACAATAGTCTCAGACACAATTAAACATAAAGAAATGACCACTGATATCTCTAATATTAAGAAAGAATTGTCAAAAAACACAAGCCATCACCTATTTGTCAAATGTGATGCTCAATTAAAGAAGAAAATGGACAAACATGAGACTGAATGAATAGAAAACAGAAAAACTGAAATGTATGCCAATGATTATTTAGAAGGAGATTTTTTCCTGGAATAAACATAATCGCTCTTCTAGTAGAGGAAGATCAAAACCAGAAACCGTTTTAAAAATAAAGCGACATCTTCAGAAGCAACAGATGAGATCTCGAGGTGGAAGAACTAACTGAAGACAGTAGTAATGAATCATTGGGTGAAGGCATATCAAAGCAGGCTAAAAAGAAGTGTTTTTTTTAAAGAAAAAGTCACAACAAAACAATTGAATCCCAAAAGAAAAGGAACAGACTGCTGCACATCCCAAAATAAAAAATTGAAAACAAGAAGGGCAGAAGAGTTAAACTGAAGACAATAAAGGTGGTTGCTCTGTACAAGGGAAAGAAATCATAAACCTTTCCAATTCTGAATTAACTGAAGCACAAACGTCGTTATTGAAAAAAGGACTGAACTTTGCTCTGCAACAGGAATCTGATAGATTTAATGCTCAAGTTGGCCTTTTCAAGCTTTTTCAATGGATAAGACTTAAAGGATATTTTTAAACAGGGATACAAGTTATACAATGGGGTTTGACACAAGTGCTGTGGACCTTGATACACCAGAACATTTGGACTTTATTCTTGATGCCATTGAGGGACTCAATAGTACTGAGAATGTTACTACTGTTACAGGTAATGGCAATACAATTGATAACAATGAATTGAAAATGTTGTTGACATTATAGTCTTTAACTTCAGAAAATGCTTCCTTATCAGAAATGTGTTTGGAATGTAAAATGTAAATCAATCAGTTAATGATTTTAAGAAATCAAGAAAAGAAGCCTTTAAGCCCAAACCTACAGTATTTTCTGTCCTAATATTAATAATAGTCCTATTAGGACATCTGAAAAAACTATGCTTTTAGAAGTTGACAAATTGTTTAAAAATACAAAAAGTTAAATGTAGACATTTATCAAGTGAAGAACTAAGGGCCTTAGAAAAATTAAAGAATGTGAAAGAAGTTGTTTTAAAGAAACTGACAAGGGAGGCAATATAGTTTTATGTCCAGCGAGTTTTACAAATGGAAGGCAAATAAATTATTGGATGATTCAGACAACTATAAATCTCTTCAAACAAACCGAACAAATGCTTATAAGCAACAATGTTTGGGTATGTTAGAAAAGCTAAAGATGAAAATGCCATTACAGAAAATGAATTAAATTTTATTTGGACCCAGAATTCCTACATTTTACATACTTCCAAAACTTCATAAAGATCCCAAAAATCCACCAGGCAGGCCAATTATATCTAGAATTGATGCCCTTACTAATAATCTATGTAGATTTTTTTTTTTCCTGAAGTCTGTACAGAAACTTCCATAATATCTCAGAGACACTATGTATGTATTGGACAAATTTAGTTACTTTAAATGGAAAGACACTTATCTTTGGATAGAAATTGATGTTGAACTCTCTGTACATCAGTTTCATATAAAAGTGGACTAACAGTGTGTGAATATTTTCTTAAAACAGTCCCTATGGCTTGGCTGCTCCAGTCAACATCCTATTACAAAGTTTAGAATATGTTCACAAATATTTTTTTATTTAATGGTGAATATTTTCTTCAGTTAAAAGGAACTGCAATGGGGCACCTCACATTGGGATACTGAGAAAAGTTCACAGTTTATAATAGGGAGAAGAACACACACGGACCACATCATTAATGGCATCGCTTTATAAATGATGTGGTCTGTATGTGGGGGATGCTATTACACTGCTGACTAATAAGACAAAATGTGCAGACAAAGTCATTTAGGTAATCAACAACTACTAATGCTCTATGAAGAGCAGATGGCTCTCACCCTAGACCCCACCATTGGGTCCATACTATATGGACAATTTATTAGATTAAAAAGAAACTGCTCGAATGAAACAGAAGTCATTGAGCAAGTAAAAGACATAAAATTACAATTTTAAACAGGCGGTATAAAGAAACAGACACTGATGCGGATATCAAAGGGCAAGGATCTGGATAGAAACCAGTTATTGAAACCAAAACCTAAAAGATTCCGACAAATGAAAAATCTGTTTTATCACAGACTATAATAGTTTAATAAATAAAACTGGTGCAGTGGTTACAAAATATTGGTCACTCTTAAAAGTGACAGAAGGTTAGGAACTGCTATTGGTGATGCCCTGATTTCATTTTAAAAGGCACCTAATATTGTGGATCAAATTATACATAGCAGATTCTCTCAAAACACTTCTGCACAATAATTTCAGACCTGGCTACCTAAAAACCACCAGGAATGTTTAAACGTGGAAAATAAATATCTGCAAACACTGTCATCAAGCTAAACAATTGAATGTGCAGGGTTATGACAAAATAGTTGTAGTAAGAAATGCTTTAGCTTGTGGCACAGAATTTGTAGTTTATGCTTTATGGTATCCTTGCCCAAAATTATATATAGGAAAGACTGTTAGATCAGTTCATCAATGCATAAAAGAACACATCAGGGACATCAGAAATAAAGGGAAGACATGTCTGTTGAAACCACTTTATGTTGTATCATAATAGTGATCCAGAATTTATTAAAATTATGGGGATAGAATATGTTAACTCAGACACCAGGGAAGGAGACACAAAAAAAAAAAGCTTTTGCAATGAGAGAGTTGCTGCATCTTTTCAATGGGTACATTTTCCCCTAGGGGTTTGAATCATGAATGAATTTAAAACCATTTCTGTAGCTGGATATGACTGTGCCCTTAAAAGGATTTAGTATATTAATTCTGAACCTGTTGTTGAGAACATTGTTCCACAAACAATTGATGTTCATTTTCTCCTTTTTCTCTACAGAGTTCCTGTTAATTTGGGATCTGAGTTCGATGAGCGAGGATCCCTGGGAGGCTACCCTGGTTAAAAAATACTATTTTGAGGCGATCATAACCCATGTCACTTAACCCACAAGTCAGGACTCTTTTGTTTATTTCATGCTGTTCTGTTTCTTTTCTTTTATTTTCCCTCTTTCTCCTTTCTTCCACCCCACATTGTCCTTCTCAAGTTTCTCAGAGTGTACCATGTCGTGACATAAGTTGTGATAATTCTGCTTATATTGAAAATATCATTTGGAAATTGATATGTTTAAAAACTTTTAACAAGGGCATGCTATTCTCTGATGTTACTTTTCTGTTGCTATGTTTATGCTAATTTCAATTGTATGTAACTAACAAAAGAGATCAACTAAGGAGTAGTTAGATGTTTGACTCCCACCATACCTTTCACGTCATTCAAATTGTAAATGGTCCAACACAATTGGTTGAGACCATGATGTGCATGTATTTAAGGTGTGGAACATACCAGTAGCCACCTCCTGATGAAGACTATGGTCAAGATGGTGGAGCGACTGATATAACTAGAAAATGCTCCAACACCACACTTTGTTTGTATTCCTCTGCTTATAATTTTTACTTGCACTTGGATAAATAAGAATGAGCAGACTTTTCAATACAAAGCGTGGCTTTTAAATTTGAGAACCTTTGAGTGTAGTAGGCTACTTGTTTTTGTGATACTTTTAGAGCAGACTGACCTGCTGCAGCACTGTGTCCTCTGCACCACCTGTGCACAAACCACCTTTTTGTTTTCTGGTGGAGAGGCAGCAGGACAGGAGAGCTGTGAAGACAAGAGAACATTATTTAGATACTACTCAATTAGCCACAGTCAGTGACTGCACAGATGATTTTTCTGTTGTCCACTTCAAGAACCAGTGTTACTATACCTGTCACCTGTGAAGAAAAAGTAAATTATTTAACCTCACTTGGCCACCATGGTGGCCACATGCAACTATCCATTTTCCACCCCTGTCTTACTATACCTGTCACCTGTGATGAAAAAAGAGAAAGTATTTAGCCTCACTTGGCCACTGTGTCCCTGTGTACCTGTGAAAGGCAAAACTAAAATTAATAAAAGAAAAAAAAGAAATTGTGTATTGATCCTTACTGTCAAATTCGATGAGGGCAATGCCTATACTGGCATGATAGTGCCACAGAGAGGTGGAAAGGTAACTTAGTGTGCCTTGGGATTTATGTGATAACGGTGATCGCTGATGGTGATCGCCGTTAGGGCAACGTCACATCACTGAAAACAATTTTATGATGTACTCCAGGCGCACAGCAAATGGCACCGGGAGTTGGATTTTTCATTTTATGAGGGGGCTGCACCTCCCTACTTAAATATTCTCAACTACATGGGGGTGCATGTTGGGGTGCAAACATGAAATAAATAAAAATTCGGGCCAGGCAACAAAAACACTGCACCCAGACCTGAACCCAGCACCATTCCTGCTGCAGCCCTGTATGCAACCATCATGCCATGGAAGCAGCTCAGCAGCTTGCCATGGCACCTACAATCCTCCATTGCCTCCCACCCCATGCTCGGTGTGCTCGCTCCCCATGCATGTAGGCAGGTAGCAACAGGATGTCACTATATTACACACCCCATTCAGTCACCCACCTTCCTCAGTCACCCTGATGACAGGCACCATGATTGAGTCATCCTTTCAGTAAGTACTGAATCACAGTCACCAAAGTCACGGGATACCTGTGCCTTGTGGGCTGTCTGGCTTGCGACTGGCTTGTCAGTCATCCTTGTGAATGGTCAAACCTGCAGTGAGAGAGAGAGATAAAAGGAAAGAAACATTTTAATGTCTTGCAAAAAGGTGAACGTCCCTTTTGTGTGGAGTCACCACCATCAGTGAGGATGAGGAGGAGTGTGAACAACATTGAAAGTAACTTACTGTACCATCACAGCAGACAAAGGTATGTCTTGCTGGACTTCAGGTCTTGCTGCCTTGATGGACTGTCTGGATATTGGCTTAGCTTGTGGGCTGGCTGGCTGGCTAGTTGGTTGGTTGGCTGGCTGGAGGTCTGCCTGGTAACAGCATTTACACTGGCTTAAGAGTCCAGGTTTCTCAGTCTGGATACATGTGATGGAGCATCGTGGCCCATGTTGTTTGTGGATGTGGATGACACAAGCAGGCTAAAGAAGAAGGAGGAGGTGGCAGTGTCCTGAATCCTGGAGAAGGCATGGGTTGCATGGCCAGCAATGGCATGTATGCTGGCTTAAAAGCAGTGGTCCATGTTATTGTTGGCAAGCTTTGCATTTAATAATGCAGTGTTCAGTGATTAGGAGAGGCAGAGGTAGGTAATCAGATGGGTGTAGGGAATCGCAGCATAACTTGGGAGAAAATAGAGTGACAGGAGTAAAAACTGAATCTTAAAGAAAAGGATTTAACTGAAATGGGTGTTGCTTCATCCTCATCAAGGAAGCAGCCCTCACAGTCTTCAGACTGGAGTTGTCCCACATGAGAATTTTTCTCCATTCATGCTTCATCTACTTCAGTAGAAGCTGATTTGCCAATGTTGACAACCTCATGCTCTTCAGGTAATCTTCAAAAACCACCGTCACCCTCTTCTGGTAGGAGCAGCTAATATAATTGTGTTGCATGGAATGTGCTCTACATGCATTTTAACAAACGTTACCTTGCCAACATTTCTAGGGACAGATTTGTATGTGTGTCCAGCACAATGGCTCCTGCTAAACTGAATATCTGCTCCACACTGATACTTAGTGGTGGACAGCTGAGTATTTGATTGCTACTGAGATCTGTGCTGGCCAATTAGTGACCTCACTACTCTAGTATCACAAGAGATCTTCCATGATGGTAACATGCCTGATGTCTTACAAATATGCATCCACAATGCATTGCACTGTCCACAATCCTGTTGTATCATCAGCCTCCTCCTCCTTTTCCTCCCCATCTTCAATTCCCACCTGGTACGAAGCATCCTAAAGTGGACTTTCTGTCATTTATTTTCACCTTGCATGTTTTCAGCCCATTTATGTTGCAAGGTGGTAGCAACACCTGGTCTCTGTACGGTTTCATGCTGTGCATTAGATAAACTGTGACTTTAACAGTGGTGCTCCATGCACCCATCTTATTAGAAGATTGGTTAAGTTTTGGCCCTAATCATGCCCACCTTCTAGTGTTGATGATAGGCCATGTTTATAATGTGGGTACCACATAGTGGCAGTACCAAAATCTACAGACTGCAGAATGCCAGAAATATAGACACAGTATTGCCATCCTAGACATGGCGCTTTTATTTCACTAAAGAGCCCTGACACCATTAGAAAACCTGAAAAAAGTGATTTTTAGACACAGTTTAGTTATATTTCATGTATGTTCTATAATTCTTTCCCCTTTTTTATTACTAAGGACAGTTGTATGAAAGAGGATTACTGTTCCTTAGACCTTATTTACTCTTTGCTAGCCTACACCAGATATCATAATCCCTTGTTTATGGCATTTTAACTATCTCCACAGCAACAGATTGTGGTGTCATAAGCAGGTCTGTGATGTCAGGTGTAGATAAATAACCAGAACAGGTAGGGCAGCTATCCTGTTTACATGCAAATGTCCTTAGAAATAAAAAAGTGTGAAAATTACAAAAAATATTAAATATAAGCTGAATTGTGTCTCATCAGCTCATGAGATGGTAAGAAAGGTATATGTTATGACTCGTTCTACCTGCGGGCAGGATTCATCAGCGAAACCTAGTCATTCAGCCAGCCTAAAGCTACTCTGCCTATTAGTAGCGCTACTACTCCTGGCAGGAGATATTCAACCCAACCCCAGCCCTAATACCACCAATATCTCAGTTACATCCCTCAGGACCCTCACTGGGTGTCTGCAAAGTGTCTGAAGATAGCGCATATTAATGTATGTAGCCTAGACCTAAAATACATGAAGTTTAAGCCTGGCATGACCTCTACAAGCCTGATGTCCTAGCCATCTCAGAAACCTGGCTAAAGGTCCATATCCTCGATTATAAGATACAGGCACTGGGTTACAGTACCTACCATAAGGACAGGGAGTCCAAAAGGGGCAGTGTGCTCAGCTATGCCAAGGAAGACCTCACTGTGTCACTCCTAAGCCTGCAGCAAAGCCCCCCAACGGAGAGCTGTATTCATCCGTATTACCTTGAACATTCCAAACAACTTACTATAGGATGTACCTACCATCCTCCCAAGTCAGCCCTCCAATCCGTCAAAGGCCATCACAAATGCCATAGCCAAGAAGTCTCTTTGGAGCTACTCATTTTGGGAGACTTCAACCTGAACTGGGCCCAGGACCTGGCCATGCCTTGATGTCACTGACCCAAGAGGCAGGTCTGGCACAGGTTACCTCTGAACCGACCAGACTTAATTACAAAACAGGGAATCACACCACTCTCGACTTGACTCTGGTGTCCAACTCTGCCAACATCCAGATTGCTGGAATAATGGCAGACTCCTTAGTGACCATTCCCCAATTTTCTGTATCTGGAAGAACAGAGCACCCAAGGTCCAGCCCAGAATCCTCACTGCGGTGACTACACCAACTTCTCAGAAGTGCAATTCAATAACTACCTAAGCAGCTGGGACTGGAGCCCAATCATACTCCTCCCTACTCTGACAGAGGCCTTGGAATACTTCCAGGATTTATTATGTACAACGGCTAACCTCTTCACCCCTCTGAAAAGACTGAGAGCTAAAGGCAGCTGCTTCAAGTGGATATCTCCACCCCTTAAAACCCTCATGATTAGTCAGGACAAGGCCTGGAAGAAGTTCAAGCTCTCCTCCCTTACGGCAGACCTGTGGCATACAAAGCCTTCAGAAACAAAAGCAAGAGAGCCATTAAACTTGCTAAAGGGGAGTATGTCACACACCTCCAGAAAACCAACTTAGGCAACTCTAAGCAATTCTGGAATCATGTCAATGACCTGATCAAGGGCAACAAAGAGACTGAATCTTGCCCCAATGAGGTCAATGGTCAGCTTGTTAGTGACTTCACTCAAATAGCAACCACCCTTAACAACCACTTCACAGACCTTGAGGCCTACAAGGCTGACCAGTCCCTCCTGACTTCAGCCCCAACGCAGGTGAGCCAACATACTATGAACGACCTCTTCCACCTGAGACTGGTAAAGCTAAAAGAGGTCCCAACCCTACTAAAGGCACTGAAAGTAAGAGGTCTAGGGAGACCAGATGGGATAAAACTCAGCTACTCAAGGCTGGAGCCCCTTCCATATCCAGACCCTTGACCTGGTTCTTAAACAGATCGCCACGGGAAGGAATCATTCCCAACCAGTGAAAATAGGCCAACGTGGTCCCAATCCATGAAGTTGGCCCCAGGAAAACTTAGCAATTACAGGCCTATCTCCTGCTCTGCACACTTGCTAAGCTACAAGAAAGGCTAGTCATGACCAACTCTGTGACTACTTGAGGCTCATCAGCTCCTAGCTAACTCACAACACGGATTTAAATCTAACCAATGGACTGACACAGCCCTTATCAACTTCTCGGATGAAATACTCAGAGCAATGGACAAAGGATACCTACAGGTGCTGTCTTTATAGACCTGTCCAAGGCATTTGACCTTGTTGACCATGAACTCCTGCTACAGAAGCTGAACAAATGTGGGCTTAGATCCCCATGCCCTCAAGTGGTTTGGAAGCTACTTATCTGGCCGGACATAGAGAGTCACCTGGAAGGGAGCCATATCAGGTCCACAACCTCTAAAACAGGGTGTACTGCAGGGCTCAATCCTCAGCCCTCCTTTTTCTCCTTGTTTACCAATGACCCAAGCACCCACTGTGGGGTAGCTCGTCGCTCAGTATGCGGATGACATTGTCATTCACCGATCCTTGGCCGAAGTGGCTGCTCTCGGTCCCTCCTCCAAAGTGACCTCACATCACTTGAGGCATGGCTGAGTGATAACAGAATGGTACTAAATGCAGACAAAACCAAGGCGGTGCTATTTGGGCCCAGATCCCTGGGTCATGACAGGACTTTATCCTTGCAACTCACGCACTCTCTGGAAGAGGCATCAAAGTAGTGGCCTCCTCAAATATTTAGGTCTAACTCTTAACCAATCTCTCACCTTCAAGAACCACGTGGATCAGGTCACCAAGACCTTACACCATAAACTTGGTACCTTGTACTGACTCAATGACCAGCTCATCCGCGAGGCTAGGCTTTCCATTGCTACAAGTGTCCTGTTCCCTACCCTGACCTATGCTGTACCAATTATACAGGGCATGGCTAAACAAGAGGTCTCCAGGATGCAAATTTTGTACAACAATGGTAGCTCGATTTGCTACCCAGGACCACCCATAATGTCACCACTGTGCACACTGGCCCAGCTACGGTGGCCTCATTGACCACTCGCCTACAATACCTCTTGCTTGTCCTGGCCTTCAAGCTACTCAGCTGCTCGCTCCACCTAGCATAGTAGGAACCATAGCAATTAAACATAACCCCAGGAGCCCACGGACATCAAAACAAACTCTACTGGAAGTCCCCAGAGTCAGGACTAATGCCGTGGCAGATCTTTCTCCTACCTAGCCCCCAACCTGTGGAACAAGCTCCTTCCTCTGGTGCAGGAGGCCTCCTCACTTAGGAACTGCTGCACCAGACTTAAAGCTCATGATTGACTGCAGCACATGCCACTGCCACGGCTCATAACTTGCCCCTCTCCTACATCAACCCTCGAAAGTGAGCCTACCCAGGTACCCCCTCAAGATCCAGGGTACCTTGGTCCTGTTATTGTCCTATAGATAACTTTTTGTCTTGAGGTAGCTCTCCACCTGAAAACTGCAAATCGCTTGTCATGTATATAACCACGCCAGGTAGTTACTAGGTAAAAACTGTGTTATGTTGATAACCATGGCTGTAACCTCCATGTAAACCTGAATAATCTTGTAACCTAATGTCTTTCCACTGCATCAAAACATGTATTGTTATCCCAGGTCGCCCCTGAAAAGGACCTTCGAGCTCAGTGGGCCTACCGGTCACCAAAATTTAATAAATAAATAACTAAAATATTTTATTTTTTCAAAGCTGTCACAATAGTGTCAGGGGCTCTTAAGACACAGCTTCCTATATCTCCACCTGCCTCCAGCTCCTGCTAGATATTCAACAGCATCTACCTCAGCACCCATAGAAGTGGGATGACCTGACTGATACTCACTGCCTGTGTTGCATTTTTGAATGGCCTTAGAATCATGATCAGGCCATCCATTAATTGCCACTGGTCTGTTGTCAGAGACATGGACACTCCAGCACTGACACGGCTTGTATGCAGCAGCAGATATTCAGAGCTGGCTTTGCACTGGTTGTACAAGTGCTCAAGCACATACAGTGCTGAGTTTCATCTAGTGGTGACTTCTACCTTCATATGGTGCAACGGCAGTTTGTTCAGGACCTGCAGATTCCCAAGATGCTCACAGGCCTTCAGAATGCACAAAGTGAGCACAGATGCAAAGGGCCACAGTCAACATGGACTTGATATCAGGATATTCTAAAACTCCTGCACAATGAGATTAAGACAGTAGGCAAGGCATAGTACCCTGGAAACCTCCATCATTGATGCATTTCACTACACTTCATTTGAGCCATTATCATTTGCAATAAAACCCATTCTCAGTGAATGGGTGTGCAGCCACTCATCAGTCTCAGTCATGAGCAATTCTAGCATTTTTGACCCATGTGTGATCCAATTACACTCTGTATTGCCAGTGTGGCTGCTGAATACCGAGTGTTGCTACTACTTCAATTGGGCTCAGTACAATTTTTCCCTGGCCAGAGTCAAATACTACTCGAAGTACCTATGCTGCCCAATCTGCTGTAATACACAGATAGGAGCTACTAGCTGCTTGGTCACTGGTTCACATACCCATCCTAAAATGTATGTAAGGTGATGCTGAATGCAGCAGGGCATGGACTACTTTGCATGACATGGTCCATGTGGAGAAACTATTATGTTATACTTTTCATTACCTTTATTGCCACTTTATGAGCCTCCTCATATCCTAAGGATGACCCACATTTCTCTCCTGCAGCCCCATCGGCTCTGGCCAGAGTTTGTTTAATTTAGTCATTTCTGACTGTGCAACAGTTAGATCTCCATTCTAAGGCTTGGACTCATGGTCAAGCTCCACAGTCTCATTTGGGAATAGGAAACTATCATCAAGATCAGGCTCAGTGCTGCCACCACCAGGAGTCATGGGAACACTAACAGTCTCCTTCCCAACACTGTGCCTGAGCCAGAGAGCTTGCTACCTCTGGGACTGCTCCCAACCAGCACAGATGCCACTGATCTTTCTGATCTGCCTTGCTGACTTAAAGGGAAGGTCCCTCAGCCTTCATTCTGTTTACCTGTGTAGTGTGAACAGTGATTGCCTCTATTGCACTCTCCTAATTTCTTCAGGATTTAAATGTAAATGAAGGTACTTAAGTCCAGTGTGAAACCCTGCTTGTCTCCATTGCAAAGGTCATGACCCAACTCATATAAGGCATCCTGGAATGTTATGATATTTTAGTGCTGAAGCCTGCAGCACTTACACTGTATTAGTGCTGTTGCCACCCTTTGCCATGCCTATGTTCTTCTGTTATCCTGGCCATGAAACTTTTAAGGAATACTATGTTTTCTGTAGTTTAAAGTGTATCTGAGTGAGATAAAAAATGCTTTTAGACTACAGGGCTTCACAAGACATGTAACAAAACTGAATGAGAGTATAACTTCTGCTGGCTTGTTCAGGTATGCATCATCAACTGCCATGATGTCTTGCATGAGTGGGGTCATGACCTTTGTAATGGAGACAAACAGGTTTTCACACCAGGGCAAAACAGGTGAATCAGCCTAATTTATAGTTAAATTAGGATGAAATTAGGGGATGCAAGGTAGGGTATCTTTGTTCATGCCTACAGACTACACAGGTTCACAGAAATTAGGTTGAGGGACTTTCCTTAACGACTTCCCTCCCCCACATAGCAGTGTTTCACTGTAGATAAATCGGAAGAGATTGGAAAGAGTACCACTGGATATTGAACAGAAATTAGAGGTTTAGATAAAGGAGTCAATTAAAATGATGGAAGTGGGGAATACATCCTTATGGATAGAGTTGAATGTGGGGACTTGTCTTTGCTGCAGAAATACATAATTTATATTTCATCTGAGTATTTACTAACAGAGTGTTAGAACTCTTGCCACTTCTAGATGAGTCATTGACAGGCTTGGTCAAGGGTGTTTGCAGTACAATAGATTTTACTGCTAACTTAGTTTTTCTATAACTAGGAATATTGGTCCTTGAATAAACTGAAAAGAACAAATGGGCTCGGATATTGAAAGGTTGCACATGGTGCAACCCTGCATTGCACCCTGGCAGGATATTGAAAGGGCTGCCCGTGCAGTGCAAATCCCAATGCGCCAGGGGTGCAACGAATTGTATGCAGTGTAGATGCAGGGACGGCTCATGCATATGCGGCACATCCCGATATTCAGCCCAGGATAGGCGCATATGCTGGTGTGACCTGCACTGCACTGCATAGGGGTGCTCAAAGCTGAGCCCATGAGGAGTGGGAATATCTTCCGCCACCCACAGGTGCTGCTGTATTGCAGTGTGCAACACAGCAGCTGCCAGCTGTGGGTGGCCACCACCCATCCAGAACACCATCCACAAGCACAGACATCCCTGGTAGCCCAGTGGACCCCCTCCTAATTCTCCCAATGCCCCGATAAATGTAATGTTAGACTTTCACTGGTAGTCTAGTGGCCCCCTCCATCCCATGTCCATTGCTGGAATAAAACCATTATTGCAGTCTCTGGTAGTCTAGTGATACCCCCACCCATTGCTGTGATTGCTGTACAGCACCATATCATAATTCCCTGGTGATAAAGTGGCACACCTCCTACTCCAAACAGACTCCTTGCCCACACTCCCTCATCATCGTGGGTGGCTGCAACCCGCCCGCATACCGCTCGTACACCTAACGAATGACGGGTATAGTATGGGCTGAAAGCCCATTGGTCCCGCGGTGTGGACCAGTGGGCTTGCAATACATACTGTACTAGACAGTCCCAAATATGTGAATGACTTCACCACATATTTGGGACTGTCTAGTACAGTATGCCCTGTAACCCCATATTGTATCTGTCATTCGCTGGTAGCCAGGTGGTATGTGGGTGATTTGCAGCTGCCCGCCGATGACAGGGGGAGCGAGGTGGGCAAGGGTCTGTGTGGTGGGAGGGGTGAGGGTACCACTGGATCACCAGGGAATTATGATGACATGGTGCTGTACCATGATAATGGCAACGGGTATAATAGCTGGGGTTCTTAGTAAAATTGTTGAAGTGCCTGAGGTGTAGAAGAGTGCAAACGTGACACCCCTGTTTAAATGAGGAAGGAGAAATGGCCAAAGTTACTATAGGCCACCGAATCAAACCCTGGATTGTGAGGAGGAAAATTATAGAGATGATTATCAAGGATCAGATTATGGAACAACTGGGCAGATTCCAGTTTAGTCAACATGAGTTCATTAATGGGAGCTCATGCCTATGTAACTTGTTTGTGCACATTAAAGATTTAACAAAATCACTAAATGGGAAAGACAATTGATATACTATAGTTAGATTCAGTAAAGTATTCAGTGCAGTTTCTTATGAGAAGTTGGTTCTGAAGTTGAGAAGTTTGGATTTACAGGAAATACAGTACTATGGCTAGGGGCAGCTTATGCAGTAGGGGTAAGTGGATAATGATGTAAGGGACAACAAAAGATGAAGAAAGTCACCAAGAAAGTCACCAGTGGGGGCCCCAGAAGTCAGTGTTGGGACCCCCATAGATTTTCATTGATGATCTGGAATCAGGGTCCTCCAGCAAGGTAACTGAATTTACTGATGATATACAGCTAATGAGGGCAACAGACTCCAATGAAAATCAAGACTGACTGGAAAGGGACATAAATGCACTAGAGGAATGGGCCAACAGAAGGCAAAGGAAATTCAATGTGAATAAATGTAATGCCCTTTACTAGTATTCTGTACACTTAGCCTGAAAGAATTCTAGTGAAGGGTATACTCTAAATATTAAGCAGCAAGCAGCAACCGACAATGAAAATGATCTACTGAGTAATCATTGATGGGAAGCTGAAGCTGCCATAACATTAGCGAGGTAAAGGCAAATTGAATACTGTCCTGCATCAAAGGATATCATGCCATGAAAGTGATGTCCTTCTGCCTCTTTATAGGGCATTTGAGCATGACTGCACTTAGAGTGCTCTGTGCAATTTGGGCCACCATAACAAAAGATATTACAGCAATTGTGAGGTGCAGCAGAAAATTACTGAAGAGCAGATGCCTAGTAAAGATATACCATTTAAATCAATGTTGTGCCTCAGATGCCCTAATAATAACTGTTGTGCTTTTGTTTGTTTCTTTCCTCATTTTTCATTATTTGTGTTTTATTTTGCCAACTAGTAGTGAAAAAGAAGCTAATGGAATCCTTGTATTGTTATTCAGAAACTCCTTACAGACAGGCAGAGTATTTCTATGGAAAACTGAAAATCTGCTTGCAGGTTTTCAGAAAGAATAATACTTTCCTCCATTAAAATGTAGATTTAATAAATATATGTGACTCATGACAACTTGAGCTTTTATTATGATTATCAGGTGATATTTTCTTTCTAAACAGATTTTGCTTGAGAAGACAAAATAGAAGATAATTACTTTGTTATCCACTGCAAAATCCACAGATGGACACTATCATTAAAAACATGTAGCACCCTCTGCCCATCACAATGAAGCAGACAGGTGCACCTGCTCTACAGGTCAAATCTACATAAACCTTTGACTTAACAGTCAAAGAGAATCAAACCTAGGCACAAGAAACTACAAATCACCCTGCTGTGTTTCAGCCTTTTTACTTTCAGGGCCTTGTGTCAGCATTATTACAGTTGTCAGAATTATGTCTGCATAATTCAACATTTTGCACTGCAGCTTGAGTCCTGGGCTTCACTTTTTAGTCAGCATGTCCGACATGAGGGAGGATGTGCATCGTATACGTTCCACTGGATGATGTTCCACCATTGAGAATTACACTTCAGAGCAAGTACGGTAAAATAGCTGCAACAGTAAATTGGCTGCTGTTTTACTTTTTGCAGAAGGAGTGTTGCTCTTTGATTCTGACTGCAGAGTTCAGGCTTATAAGAACATATAAAAGGTGCAACTTATTTATTATTTATTTACTATGAAAAGTTAGAAATAAAATAGTTTTCATTGAAATACTTCAGGCTCCATAGTACAATGGTTTGGCATTTTCTGGCATCTCAAAACAGAATCCCATTGAATTCTTTTTAATAGTAGTTTGAAAATGTAAGGTGAAACGCACATTTTTTTTGTTTCTAAAATAAAGCAATTATTGTAAATGTAGAATATATATTTTACTAAAATATTAAACGCTATTAATAAAATAGTCATTGCCTATTTGATATGGGTTAATAGAGCCTCTGAGGGGTGTCTTTATGGTATAAGAGACACCAAGCATGAGGTTTGGGTGGGAGGATCATCAAGCGAGCTGAGCGGAACTGTCTACAAAAACATAACGAGAGTTATTTCTTATATAATAAGAGACACCCCTCAGAGGCCCTTGTTAACTTATAAATCACTAAGTTTAGTTTGTGTGATTTGCAATAGGTTCAAAAGCTTTTCTTTTAATTTCTTACGTGGTCCTCCCCCCGGCAGTGAAGTAGAGCACTCTACCTTAATACTCCTGCACAAGAGCACTCTGTACACAGGATGACATAATAGTGACTCTGCACACTAATTAGCTGACATCACGTTAGTCATTTATAATAAATGTGAACACTGCTCTTTAAGAAGATGGAGAGGTTCAGCATTGAACATCTGGACAGATGAGGGATTTTCAAAAGGGACAGATGTAGTTGTAAATGCATTTTCCATCTGCATCTGCGAAATTCACAAAACTCTGGAGCCCCCATCTTCAAAGGGCTATAGTTTTCTAACAGATGCCACAATTTAGAGAAGAATTCAGAAAATGACACATGCATCAAAAATGTGCACCCAGCAGAGAATATGGTGCATGCTTTAAAAATGGTGCATGCTGCATTTTTATGCCCACTCCTGGATTTATAGCCAAAGTACTAGACCATCTGGTAGATAATCTAACAGTGTAGATAGACGTCTGCTTTGAAAATATGGGCAGACAGATCCAATTTGAAAATCTGGCCCTAAGTTTTCCCTGGAAAGCAGATAGTCATGTTTCAAGTTTAGTCAGGAAATACATATTGAGTGGGCTCATTTACAAGGTATCCTGCACACAGTCATTAAAAACAAATTACTTACTTAAGGGGCAAGTAATTTGTTCTAATTAACAGCTTTTTTAATGTTCCTGTTTACAGAAATGAGATTGATACCTCCAAATGATCTATGCTTACTAAATTTAAATAAACATTGATACGAATAACTGTGGCTTGTACACTTTATTTATTTATTTATTTATTTGGAATGGACAAAAATTCAGTTCTTTCCTTGAAAGAAATAATTTGGAGTTTCTACCTTGCCTTTACTTGGGTACAAATGATACACATGAACTGTTTACCTATCAGAACAGTTCACAGAATTCTATACATAAGCTATGACTTATTTAAATTTAAAATTACTGGTTCCATGATGAGAACTGTACAGAATGTTGCTGATAAAAATAAAACCATATTAATTACACTTCTTTTACATAAACTTTCATTAGGGTACAGTTGAGTATGAGAACAAAAAGCATGTGGACTGAACAACTGTGTGTGTGTGTGTGTGTGTGTGTGTGCATGTGTGTGTGTGTGTGTGTGTGTGTGAGAGGAAGGAAACTATATGGATGGATCTAGTAGAAATGATCTAAACTGAATATGAATCAATATGCTGTATGAATATATAGCAGCTTCTGAAAATAGGAATGTAAAAACAGCTGTTACTTAGGAATAATTTTAATGCATTTACTGTAAGATAAAGAAATACAAAAGACATAGTAAAACACTAACAACTGCAGAGAGAACATGATATGAGGTATGAGTTCGGTATTTAACATTTTAAAAAGGAATTGGATTGGGTGGATAAATGGACACTATTTCAGCTTGTTCAGGGTATTAGAACTAAAGAACAATGAGTGGCATTTTGGTGTTGGTCTGCCACTAGGACCCTTACTTTCTCTTCAGGTCTGCCTTGCTCATCTCTGTATCTGCAGCAGTGGATACTGTCTTAGACTGTGTGAATAATTTTAGACAGACACATAAAATGAAGGCAGAAAAGTCTTTATTCATTACAGGAGACTTTGTACACCATGAGGTCATGCTTCAGACTGAGGGTTTCCCAGATTGTTCCTGAATAACATGGCACTGCCAGGCACTGCAACAATTTGCAACACGCAAGTTCTAGTGCTCTTAAAGGGCAGCAGCTAACATTAAGACCCATGCTTACTTATGTACTTCACATCACCCCTGGGTCATGAAAGTAGGTACCCGCTCGAACAAGCGATAATATTAACAGTATATACAAGAAAACAGTTGAGAAATATCAAGCATTACATGGCATGATGTGACATAAGAGAACTCCACTGCTGGGGGCAAAAAGGATCTGGACTTCAGTGGTGACCAGTCAGAGTAGTACCAGAGGAAGATGGGACACCATAGCAACCTGAAGCTTGATCAGAGTGCCAAGTGCCACAGTTCAGAGAAGGGAGAAGGAGAAGGAAGAGAAGGGAAGGGGTAGCAGCTGGAAATTACCCAGAACTAGGATATGCAAAATTTCAATAAATTGTTGAAGAACATGAAAACAACATGGAACTGTCCTTTGAAGAAGACATTCCTGCAGAGAAAAGGGTTAATACATTTGCAGTACCATTAGCAAAAATATTTATGCAGCAAAATAGATACATTAGGACATTTACTGCAGAAGAACAATTAAGGACAGATGGTGAGGAATACCATGGGCATCAGAATCTTTAGTAAAAAAAAAACACTGAGTCCAGATGCACAAAAGTTCAAGACTTATGTTGACTTTTCTGGTCATTTGGAATGGTATTATGAGTTGCCTGAACCAGTTCTTGACAGGAAGGGTAAGGTCCACAAAAGCAACCCAAGAAGTTTGTGAACTGTCAAAATCACACCATTTTACTCTATAAGTCCAGGATCCATTGACACATTTCTTGCAGAGAATCTTCTCAATCTGGTACACAAGGTATGTACACAAGAGAGCCCTGAGAAGACAAATGCTGAGAAGTCCCAGGAAGTTCATCTGAATGAAATTTAGAAGAAACAGCAATCTGGTTGAAGAGAGTTAGAAGTGTGAGGATCTGAATGAGATGGTTGCAAGTTATCAGGAGGAATGTCCGATTCTGAAAGAATGATGGGCTCAAGTGCAACTTCATTACTGGGAGGACTGGGATCATCTGGAAGAGTGTTGCTCAGGTACCCATGCTTCAGACAATTGATGTGGACTTTGTTAAGCACAAGCTTTCCATCTGACTTGTGTCACAGACAGACATGAACTGGAGAAATATGTTCCACAATGTAGAAATGACCAGTCCAAGGGCAGAGCAGTTTCTTTGTGGTGCCTGGAACTAAGACAGGTTGACAGAATCACACAGAAAATGAAGGTTTGTGTAACTTGGTTGCTGACATTTTCTGAATGTCAGATTTTCTCTGCCCAATATGTTGAGTGCAACATGGCTGGCAAGTTCAACATGTTCCTTACAGGGATAATATAAAGGAAACTGCTTTCAGAACCTCCAGCTGGGAGAGATTCATGTCTGATGGAGTTCTTGGATGGCATTCATAGACCAAGAAGAAGGAGTGTACTCTGTACTGTCGACACAAGGCTCATGTTGTAAGCAAGTTGAACAAAAGGAGCAAAGCGGTCCCAAGTGTCATGAGTTTCATCCAGGTACTTGGAGAGTGCGTTTAGACTGGTAGACATCATTCTTTCACTTTGTTCATTGCATTGCACGTAATAGCTGGTTGTGTGAGCTTTTTATGTCAAGGAGTTCGCACATTTCTGGAACAATGGTTAAAAGATAGTAAATGTCTCTGTCTGAATGGAGGATGAGTGGGTATCGTGATGGCAAATAACTGTGTTGAGGAAGCATTGGTACAGTAGCAGCTTCAATGTCTTTAGTGGGATTAGCTCTAAGTATTTTGTAAGGTAATCCATGCAAACAAGAATGAATTTGTTTCCAGAGTCAGAGCATGTTGATAAAGATCCAAGAATGTCTGTGCTAAGTCTTTAAAATGGTTCTGTGGCTACAGGTATTGGAATGAGGTGTGCCTTTGTTGATTTGGCAGGAGGCTTTCTTTGGGAACAGGGCTAGCAGGATTTGACAAATTGGATAATGTCCTTGTTAACATGAGGCCAGAAGAAATGGAATCTTGTCTTTTGAGAGTTCTGTGGATTCTATATGACCTCCAGAAAGTGAGAGGCATGAGTGGAGAGAAGAACTTCACTTGATAAGAGAGGCGGCACAACTAACTGCGCATGAGTTATATCTGTGTGATGGCTCTTGTCTTCCTTAGTGCTGTTGTGAAAAGCACACCATCATTGAGAAAGTACTATAAAGCTAGGACAAGAACATCCTGGTGATGTTGCTTCTGTTGCAGATGATTTCCAACTACGAGTAAGTGGTTCTGTCTGAGAACTGAGGATCTGCTCTTTGTTGAGTTTTAACAGTTGTCAGGTAGAGAGAAGATGCAAAGGAGGTGAGAAGCTTTTGGCAGATTACAGTAATTGAGAATTGCTGCTGCATTCTGAAGAAGCATTTGGGAGCTGCAGAGCAACTTGAGTGTTGTAGGCATGTACACAGGAAGCACATCTGTGGCATGGAAAGGAAGAGCATCTGAGAGGGTTAGGTCAAAATGCGTAGACAAAACACCACAGTTAATAATAGCATGGTCAAAAGCTGACAGTAAAAACTGCGTGTCGGGAAACAACTCTGAAATGCAATGACAGTGTGGCAACTGGGGGAGATTAACTGTTGTCAACTTGGGCATGATGAATGTTGGGGTGGATATACTATTGCCGACTTGGGGAACGCTACTTGGGAAGGATGCAACATGGGTGGGGAGAAAGTCAGGGGGTGTATTTACTATTCTAACTCCTGGGGGACAAAGTGGGAGGGATTTAGTATTATAACTCTGGGGTGGAGCCATCAACACTAATGAACACAACCCAACAACACTACCAAACTCCACTCATGCATTCAACCAGGAGTGCTACAATGCCCACGCACTATTAAACACATACTGCTATTATGACTCATACTATAATGAACACACAATTTTCACGACATTATATTTACTCATGCTATTTTGCAGATATCCTTCTAAGCAGGATTCCTCATTTGTTGAGGATAATGCAGAGAGTTACTGTCATTGACTGATGCCATTGGCATTGGAGTGAATTAACCTGGTCTGTACTGAATTTCAAAGGAGAGGATTGGAGAATGGCAATTCATTGGGCAAACTTTCATACTGGTTCCTTCATTCTGAACACTATCTGAGGACAAAGTGATTAACGATAGCTGTAAATGAGGAATAGCAAAGGTAGCAAATTCTTTTACAACAAATACCATGGCTAGACATTCCTTTTCTGTGATGCCATAGTTGTGCTTAGCTGAGGAAAGGGAGCACTTGACATAGGAAACAACTTGTTCTGTTCTGTCTTAGACTTGACATAGCACAATATCCACTGCAAAAGAATTAGCATCCTTGTAGAGTTTAAAAGGTTGGTCGATCCCTGGGTATGCCAGTACTGGAGTGGAGATCAGTTTGTCTTTTAAGGTATCAAAGGCCTCTTTGCACTCGGACATCCATATATATTTATATCCCTTTTGATGAGGGATACAATGGACCTTTAGTCTTGGCATGAGTTACTGATGAACTTTCTGTAATATCCAGACAAGCCTAGAAAGCTCTAATGTCTTTGATGTTTTTAGGTTCAGGACAGACTTTGACTGCTGGGGGCTCATCTGGGTCTGGAGAGATGTCTTGGGAACTAACAACATGTCCAAGGTAATGACTTCAATGCTGTAAAGCAACACTTCTCAGGGTGAAGCTTGAGATTTGCTTGTTGGAGCATTCAAACACATCTTTGAGGTGTTGGAGATGCTCTGAAAAGTTCTGCTGAAGACAGTAGCATCATCCAGGTAGACTATGCCAGACATTCAAGACAACCCACATAGTATGACTTCCATAACACATTAGAATATGGCTGGACTATTCTGAAGTCCCATAGGCAATCATTTGAATTAAAAAAGTCCCAAGTGACAGCAACAAGCAGTGTATAGACAAGAAACTGGATCAATGGAAACTTAATAGAACCCACTTTGAAGGTCCAGAGTGGTGAAGTAGGCTGAGCTGGCCACAACAAGACTCTGTAAGGCATCATCTGTTGTGGGTAAAGGATGGGCATGCAGCACCATGCAGGCATTGAGCTTTCTGTAGTCCACCACAAAGTGGTACCCTTGTCTTTCTTCACCACCAGAGGACATGGTGCACCCAAGGACTTGTAGATTCTTCAATGATGTCTTGTTCGAGCATGTCTTTGATCATGTCCTCTAGGACTTGTTTCTGTTTGTGTTCCACTTTGTAGGCTAGCTGACAGGTTTCTGAACAGGCTGCAGCTTGATGGTGTATTGCAGGATATCACAACATCCGAGCTTACTGTCTGTACCAATAAAGACATCTGGGTAGTTTTCCAGGAAATTGAAAAGCTGTTGTGTTTCTGTTGGAGATTGGAATTTGATAGAGGATAGTAACCACAGAGGGATAACACTGGTGAAGCTGGAGTGATGGTGGTAGCACTGACAGGAATAGAGTTGGTGGAACCAGGCTGAGGTTCTTGTATGAAACAAAGCTGATCCCCAGTAGACAGGCACAGAAACATTCCAACATTGGCACCCTTGGAGGAGATGATGACTGGCTCATCTGTAAAACTGTAGCATTTTGGAATACTGTGCCATAATGCACAGCAGACAAGGTGCTTCCCAGGTGAAGACCTGAATAATGCATAGCAGGGGATCTCATGGTGATGCCAACACCTATGGGAGTGGTTCACCTCAAATCTTGGCAATCAAAACCATCTTTGTCTTAGGAGGCACAGGGACTGAGTCCATAGCTGCAGGTTGCCTCCAGGATCCAGTGACAGTTTGTTTGAAGGAAAGTCCAGGATAGCTTAATGATATCTGAAAAGTCCAGGCCAAGAATCACTGATGGTTGTAGATCAGGCACTAGGTAGAACTTGACAGTAGTTTGCTGCGAGCCAAAGTGTAACTTGAGATGGACAACACTTGTGATAGGTACTGTAGTGGCATTTGCTGTAATAATGTACTTAAGGTTAGCTGGAGAAACATGAGGTGACTGACGAAGAGCTCTGTTGTTCAGAATATTAATGATGATGACTGGGATTTCTGCTTCAGTGTCAATCAAGGCATGCATGGACCAATCTTCAATGGTCACCGAGACATACTTTGCTAGGGTGGTGATCTGATGACAGGTACATTTGCTCCTGGAAGTGAGATGGTACCACAGTTGGTTCTTGGAGTTGGCAGATGCTGCTGGTGTGAGTCGCAAGAGTCAGAGGGTGGTCAGTTAAAGTGTTCCCCTTCCCAGAAAAAGCACCTAGTTTGTTAGGCAGTGCTCATTTCCCTGATCCTGTGAGTAGTTGTGTTCATCTTGCTGATGATGCTGCTCTGGATGTCCTGATTCCTGAGTCCTGTTTTCATACTTTAGCTTTCTGCAAACTGCAGTAGTGTGTCCTCTGAATCCACCCTACTGGCAGATAATGGGCTCTTGTGAAGGTAGAGGTTGATCAGGTAGCTGTCGAGGTGGTTGAGGAGCACTGACAGAGGTTGAAGAGGAAGAAGTGGAGCTCAGCTGTAAATTGTTGACAGATGTTATGAGCTTGTCTATCCTTGCTTGTTGCTGCTGGACACATATTGTGAGTACAGCTATTTGTAATGATAGAGGTCCTTGTACACTTGTGGACTGGAACATTGATATTGATTCTATGCAAGCCATGCTGCTTGGATAGTGTCCATCCTGGTTGTCAGCTTCCGTTGGATCACATAAGGATAAAGTTGTGGAAGTAGTCCTTGGACAAAGGCTGTGATTTGATCTTTCTCTGTTTTCTGCAAACATTTGCAGTGTGACTCAATGTCAGTGAAGGCTTTCAAAGATTCAGAGGGCTGCATGGTGCATTCACACAGCTGCTGTACCAGTAACCAGGGCAGATATGCTTGGAAAAATTAATGTTTAAAAGTTGCATACAGGCACGGTGGTAGCTCTACTGCCCACGATGCGGTGACCCAGGTTCAGAAATGAGCCCTAGGTCATTGGGGGACCAGGTGGGGCAAGAGGTTTGAGCATCCCACAGAATGCTCTCCTACTCCAAGGAGGGAAAGGCTGTCACACTGCCCCATTACCGCCACCTGTGGATGCACAAGCAGCAACACAGGATTCATGGTATAGGGATGGGAGAACACCATTAGGCACTTGGCTGAGATGTGTGCCACCATGTCTACAACCTGGACTCTCATCCTTCATGCCAGCATCCTCAGGGATGGGTTTCAGGATCCAAAAGCAACAGGTAAGAAAATACCACAAAATAAAGCCCCCACTGCCACATAGCATGATCCCAACAAGCAGGAGGGTGACAGAACAAGGATGAACAGTACTACTCACTGAGCCCACTGGCAGTGAGATTTATTTATTATTTATTTGCTTTTGATGACCGGTAGGTGCACTAGGCAAAAAACCCCTATTTTCAGGCACGACCCGGAGAGTACAGATTACAATAATACAGCAAAGACAGCAATGAGTACAGCTTACAATAATATGGCAAAGACAAGTGATGAGTTACATAAGGCAAAGGGAACTGTCAGAACAAAAATCATGACACAGCATAACATCAGCATTATTAACATCATTGGGGTACCAAAAGAATAATACAAGTTAGAGCAGACATACAATCTTGCATCATTTCCAGGTACCAAGTCCTATGTCCTATGTAGTGGAGACAAGAAACAGATAGTCAACATACACTATAGCATACAGAAGAGGCAGGATAGAAGCTGGAGGACAGACAGCAAGCCATAAAGTCGTTAAGCAGTCACAGTAACCTGGAGCATTAAGGTGGGAAAAAGTGCATGCTTAAAAGTTAGGTGGGATGTGGAGGTCTTGACATGAAGGGAGTGAATTCCAGAACCTAGGAGCAAAATAAGAAAAAGCCTGCTCTCCCATTTTAGTGGAGCATGGCTGAACTGAAAGCAAGGTGGAGGAGGAAGACCTGCAAGCATGAGTGTGAGAGACAGGGTAAGCATATCACCCAGAGCCTCGGGTGAGGTGTCCTGTTTAGAGAGTCTACAAAACAGCCTAGTGCATAAGACTGAAAGGCATTAGAAGACAGTCAATTTAAGGCAGAGTAAAGCCGGCAATGATGTGTAGATGAGGAGCCGATAAAGCGGATCTGCAGTAATATAAGTAATATCCCACTTGCGAAGAACCCCATGCTGGCATGAGAGAGTACTGGAAGATCATGTAGCAATTGTGGTAGCAACACATCTCTTGCCACAGAGATCCTGGCAGCTGGAGTAAGTGGTGGACTCTCTGAGGTTGCTCTGATCTTGGTGTTAACTATGGACATACCTCATTAACGTAAGCAGCAAAATCCAGACCTGGGTCTATCGTTACCGCTAGGTATTTGAAAGTTAGAGTGTTCAAGACAGGAGACCCATCACAGCCACAGACTAGAAGCTTAGGAGACTCAGTCGGTACCTTTCTAGAGGACCCAAGGAGAATGGCCTGGGTCTTGGATAGGTTTAGTACTTGATAGCTGGAGGAAAACCAAGATTGAAGGATCTGAAAGGCTGGTGATAATTGTTGGTTGAGATCAGCAATTGACTTGGAGGCAAAGTAAAATTGAGGTCATCAATGTACATAATGGTATTACAGAGAGGAAAAGGTTAGGAATGTCATTGTAGAGAGAAAGAGTAGGGGGCCAAGAATAGAGCCCTGAGGAACACTAGAGGTGATAGGAGCAGGGGAAGAGAGAACCTTGTGGAAGGAGGCAGTCTGAGAACAATTATCAAGGTAGCTGCCAAACCAAGGCAGGGTAGAATCAGAGGCTCTGAGTGATTTCAGCTTGTCCAGTAGTAGGGGGTGATGAACTATATCAAATGCTTTGAAGAGGTCAATGAACACAGCTCCAGTCAGTAATCCCTTGTCCATGTTGCATTTAACATCACTGGTGAAGAGGGTAAGGGCAGTAGTAGTGCTGTGCCCAGCTCTAAAGCCATGTTGTGCAGGGCATTCAAGAATAAAGTTGAGAAGGCGTGCAGAGACCTGCCAATGAACAATTTTTTCCAGCAGCTTACTGAGCGTAGGCAGGAGGGAAATGGGGCGTATAGTTCAATAGGATTTTGTCATTGCCTTTCTTAAACATTGGTATAGTTCTGGCAGTTTTCCAAACTGAAGGGACACAGACTGAGAAGATAGAGAGGTTGAACAGTCTGGTAACTGGGTCAGCAAGATGAAAGGCAAATTGTCTAAGAATCCTTGGATCTATCCCATCAGGACCTATGCTACTGAGTGCAGAAATAGTCCTTAGTAACTTAAGGACTTCTTGGCATGTGACTGGGGCAAGCTCAAGCTCAGTGGGAGTAGCAGCAGGTACTGGGGGTGAGGACAGGAATGAGGGATGGAGAGGGGTAGGGTGGGAAGAATGGAAAATAGGTCATTGAAGGTATTAGCTATCATGAGAGGATTATTACAGTGGATATCATTTATGAACATCTCATTTGGAGTCAATGGCTTATTGTTCCCAAGAATTTCCTTAATCTGAGACCAGTAATACCTGGGGTTAGAGGCCAAGGAACTGAGCAGGGTCTGATAGTACATACTCTTGGCAGCCCAAATCTCCTTTTTACAGATGTTACAAGGATCTGTAGGCCGCAAGTCAGCTTGAATGTTGGAGGACTTCATACTGCCCAGAGTTTATCCCTGTGTTTCAGCAGCTGGAGTAGGGGGCTTAAGCCATTTAGTGACTTTCCCTTTTATCCTTCGCATGGTGACTGGAATATGTTGGTACTGGAGAGAGCAGGGTAGAGTTGAAATACTCGGTCACTTTGTTGATATCATTGGTTATGTAGAGGGGACCAGTCGACCAGATAGATCTCACAAGAATGCAGCTAAGATTGGAGAAGTTGGAAAAGATAGTACTTTAGTGAGGTAGGAGGGTGTGTGGAGTCAAAATGCAGAAGACTGGGCAGCGTACGCATGGAGTCAGGAAGAACTCCAGCATTAGGGAAATTCTCCTTCCTATTAGTCAGAATCCAGTCCAAGAGTGTATTACAGGAACCATGGTGGAGAGCCTTGTGGGGCCTGGATTAGTTGGGAAAGGTTAGCCTTGCTCATAATGGAGGATAGGAGAGAGGAACTAGGCCTGGGCCAGTCCTGATTAAAATCTCCCAAGCAAATTGCATCATTATTCCCTGTCACAGATGGCACCAGCTCAATGAATTCATCTAATCCCAGTCTGGAATGTCTGAGGGTATATAAACACAGAAGATGTGGAGTTTTTGACACCCCAAGCAGTAGTAGGGAATGAAGGCCCTCACAGTTAGTCAGAGGGGACCATGCATGATGGACATGTTGAGATAAGATTTATAGTACAGTGCCATGCCTCCACCTCTTTGGAGTTAGACCGATCTGCCTGAAGGATATTGTAGCCAGCAGACAGTAGAGGGAGTCAGCCATGGAGGGCGTCAGTCACGTTTCTGATAAGGCTAGGATGTCAGGATCATTTGAGCACACCCACACCTCCAGTTCAGGAGGTTGGCTGTTAGGCTCCTTATATTAAGGTGGGCTAAGGTGATGCAAGAAGTTTGCAGCAAGCAGGTGGGGGAGAGACTGCTTTGCATTCGTAAGTTGTAGGGCTCAGGTTAATCTCAATATCCCCAGCCAGGGTAAGGGATAGAGTTATAATCCATAATGTCGCAGTCAGCAATGCCTTAGACGTGCAACCAGGGATATTAAGAACCACCGCATAATATACCTGGGTAGTATCCTATATATTTATGACTGTGCCCGACATGTATGATGGATAAGGGGCTGGACCAATCAGTAAGTTACAGTAGCAGAAGTTATCAAGAGAATATGTATGTCGATTAGAGGAGAATCAGTAGGTACAGCCAAGAAATCAAAAGAAATAACATAGAGAATAATAGCAGGAGGGGGTATACAGTATAGCCCTAGAATTCATAGGAGAAGGAGTAAGAGGAAGGGTAGTTCAGGAGACGAGAGTGGAACAGAGAAGAGCATGGAGAGACCAGTGGCATGAGGGAGGCAAGTTTGTGGGAGAGAGAAAATTAGGAACCAATGTGTTTCAAGTGACAGTACAGGGTGTGAAGCAGGGAGACAGTTAAAGTAACTAACAGCCCTGTAAGGAGAAACAAAGCAGACCACATAGATCAGGAATACACTGCCAAGGTGAGAGGAGTAGGGTGAAGTACATCAGTGGAGAGGACACCTAAGGAAGGTTTGCAATGGAAGTGCTGAGGCAAAGACTAGGAGCAATGTGGAAACACAGCAGAGGAAATAATTGATGATCAGACGACCGCTACTGAAGAGAATATATAAAGAGCAAATGAAATCCGAAGATAGAAAAAATAGAAGGACAGTCACACAAGACTTTAACCTACCTATATCTTTAACACTAGCAAAGGTGGGAGGGTATTGGGGGCGAGGGGAGCAGTCACAAAAGTGACTATGGGGCTACAGCAGTCAGCTTACTGAAAGAAATCTGCTGCTGATTACATTAACCACATAGCAGGCTGATTGACTTTCGCATTTTAACGAGTGAATTTTAGCAGACTGGCTTAAATGATCATTAGCAAAACAGCTCACCACAGATTTAATTAGTTTTAAAAAGGAGCTTGCAAGAGCCAGTAATTAAAAGCAGCTTGCAAAAGCCAGAAATCAATTTGATGAACCACAGATGAATATGTGCAATTATATGAGCAGCAGACTTAGCCAAGCTGAATTAAGCTTTTTTCTTTATAGCAGTTCTTTCAAATTAAGCAGCAGTTCCTTGAGTCAAATGCTGGATCCAGCTAGAAAATGGTGCCAAGTTCAAATCCTAAACAAAGGAATCTAGTGCGGTTAATTGAAGCCTCCACGGCATATCTTAGACAGGGTCGGCAGTGCAACAGGAGCAGATCCATGGGCAGTCTGGCAGAGAGAACTGGAAGAGGAGGTAGGTGAATTAAATATGCAACAGAGGGTTGGAAGGTGAGCTAGCATAAAGGCAAAAGAATAAATGGAAGGGAGGGCAAGAGGAGAGAGAAGGTGATAGTAGAATGACAGGTTTAAGCACAGAAGTACATGCGTTTAGTTACACTAAGCCCTCTGGATTTAATTATGTAGCTAAGGGTAGATACAGAGCAACGTTAAAACACAATCACTGTAGTAAGTTACCCTGCAGTTAAGGTATATAGTTAGTCACAGTATAGCATTTCAGTCTTATTACATTCACTACACAGTTCTCTAATAGGATAAATTACTACACACGAGTTGCAGCGGTCAGCTTACTGAAAGAAATCTGCTGCTGATTACAGCAGCTGCAACATGGAGTTGATTACATTAACCATGCAGCAAGCTGACCGACTTTCATTATTTTAGCTGAGTGAATTCTAGCAGGCTGCTTAAATGATCATTAGCAAAATGGCTCACTAACAGATTTAATTGGTTTTAAAAAGCAGCTTGCAAGAGCCAGTAATTAAAAGCAGCTTGCAAAACCAGTAAATTAATTTGATGAAGCACAGCTGAATATGTGCAATTATATGAGCAGCAGACTTCACCAAGCTGAATTAAGTTTTTTCTTTATGCACAGTTCTTTCAAATTAAGCAGCAGTTCCCCTAGTTGAGCACTGGGATCCAGCTAAAAAATGGCGCCAAGTTCAAATCCTAAACAAAGAGTCTAGTGCAGTCAATTGAAGCCTCTAAGCGTACCTTAGACAGGGTCAGCAGTGCGATGGGAGCAACTCCATGGGTGGTCGGTAGGAGAGAACTTAGACAGGGTTGGCAGTGCGACAGGGAGCAGCTCCGTGGGCAGTCCAGATGGAAGAACTTGGACAGAGTCGGCAGTACGGCCAGGGAGCAGCTCCAGCGGATGGTCGGCTGGAGAGACTGGAAGAGAGAGGACGGTAGGTGAATTGTAATGTGATATAAAAAAAAGTTGCGTACAGTGGCAATAATTTCTTTAACTTGTTCTGGAAGTGCATTAAGCCACAAAATGACAGTCCTCTCAGAAGCAAGCACAAAACATTAGAAATATGCAGAAGATTAGTCCAACTATTGAAGGCAATCCATGCTTGAATTGCTCAAGCCAGTTGACAGTGTCTTTGTGAGGCAAAACTGAAAAGGGTACTGACTGGTATGTACCATGGAGTGTGATGAGATACAGTAGTTGTAATGTGGCAAGGTCACCCTGAATGGCTTGCATAGCTGGTGTTCCCTGTGATGAAAGGGAAGACTAGATGTCCTGCAGGAGGTTTTCAATAGGTAGCCTCAGATGCTACTTTGCCCATATTTCCTTCTTTAGTGGACATGGTCATCATGGGGATTTTCACTTGACAGAACAGAGGTTGTAAGGATGACAAGGAGCTGCCATCATGCAGAGGATGGGATGTTGTGGGGTACATGATGCTGCAAAGAATATGTTGATGTAAACAAAGTATCATTATTTGTGAGCAACTCCACCTAGTGATGTCTTAAAAAATAAACAAGTCCAAACTTAATCCTTCTTGTTGTATTATTTAATTAAAGATTTATTTGCAAAATGCAGCTTTTTGTATCAGTGTCCATTCATTTCAATAGAGTTTGACCTTTTCTACATAATTTCTTATTGAGTTTTGTTAAACTAGAACATAGGACAAAAACACCACATCACCATTACATTTAGTTAAAAAGCTAAAAAGTGTACCCTCCCCCCCACAAGTAGGGCTTACTTACCGCCTCCCGCTGCCAAGTTCCACCATCAGTCCAGGTCCTGTGGTTCTGCCCTGTTGCTCCTGCCAGCATCTGTGTGTTTCAATCCTTTGGGGACTGGAGAAGCCATAAATAGTTTGAAATCCACCCATCTGGCTGTGCAAGTGAAAGCCGCCACACAGCTCACTGCACGCATGCAAGTAGGCAGCTAGCTCAAGTGCTGCAATAGCGCAATGGCACTTTAACATAAAGCCACTCCTGCAGCATGGTGTTGTTCCTCAGTGTGTCTGGACCCCAGAGAGGCTAATCAGGGTCTGGAGACATGTGGGGGTAAAAACTTGGAGCGAATCTGTAAAATGGTGAATGGGTGACTGCCTTCTAAAGCAGCCACAGCTGGTATTATTATAAATATTAATGAGCTCTGCCAGCCACCTTGGGGGATAGTGCTGCAGCACTGCTAACAGGCAGGGAAGACCTTTGCAAGCCCCATTCTGCCACCAGACACCAGAGCAGAGGGCTACTACAAACCATGGGAGCAATATATATTAAAACAACACAGTTGGACTGCAAAAGATTGTTAAAGTTGGGACTACTGCAAATCACCTGTGTATTCAGCAGTCATCTTGGCCACCTTGACCCCAAGCCAGCCAATCAGCATTTAAGGGACCCAAGGACCAGCAACTATGGTAGGGGTGAGACTGTGCTCTTGGTGCCCAAACAGGCAACCTATCAGGCATCAAAGGGACCTAATTTTATTCATTTTAAAGAGAGACAGCTGTGTTAACCAATGGAAGCTGCCAATTTTCCCTGAAATGGGGAACGGTTTTCAGCACAGGGTGGTTCTGGCTGAGACTCTTGGAGGAGAGGGAGCACTCCAAGAGTGAGAGACAAGGGCAGGATTTTCAAAGCATGGCGTGGGGCTTGCGTCCAGCCCTCACCATGGCACTTAGGTGCTGGCGGTGCATCAAACCCTTCTCTGCAACACTGCCCAATTTTACAATCTCTGGTGCAGTTGCAACAGTTTCCATGAATTATGGCAGCTTGTGCCGACTATCTGGTGCAAGATCCGAAAAAATCTCCCAGGATTGCCATAAATTAGACCAGAAAGAGTTGGTCTAATTTGCAGCAATTGCTGCACAGCATAGAAAATCCCATTAGATCACTGCAGCGATCTAAGGTTTTGATAATCCTGCCCCAGAGCAGCATGGCCTGCAACTTCTGCATCTGCCTTTGCCTGTGAGAGGAGATTCATCTCCTGCTGTCTGGGAGAGCCAGCTACCAGTTCCCAAGACTGTTGGAGAAGGATATCAGTGGCATTTGTGAGAGAACCCCTCAGCAAGAAACTGGAATCTGGGATTGGAGCTTCCAGGGACTGACAGAGTTCCTGTAACCTGCATCTGAGTGGGAAAAGCCTTGAGCTCCTGCTGCCTTTGGGAGCCTCAGAAGCTACAAAGGCCTGTAGTCTGAAAGCTGGGCCACCAAGCCAGAGACTATTCCAGAGTGTTGTGTGAAACAAAGTGTTGAATGTGTAAGCCAGTGGACCACAGCTGTACTCAAAAGTTTCGGAACTAAGCCAAGCATGAACCAAAATCTGCATCCTGCCCAGACACTGCAAATCCAGGTAAGGGCCAGCTAGCCCCTTATCTAGTGGGCTGGAATGGGAACAGGGAGCCATGGGCACATGCCTGAGTGCAGATGTACTCTTAATCCATAGGGAGTCAGACGGTGGGGTCTCTCCTGGTCTGGGCTCCCTGGGAACCAGGAAGCCACTGTGCAGTGCTCCTGCTTTATGTTGGTGAGCCAGAAAGACTGTTCTCCTGAGAAGTGGAGGCATGAGGGCTGTTGCCACAGAAGTGTGAACCAGAAAGGCTTAACTGTTGTCACCTGCTTGAAAGAATCCAAATCTTCTGAACAGCTATCCTACTCCAGTGTGTTGCTCCTGCATCTTCTGACTAGCTATTTTGCTCCAGTGTGCCACTGCCTACATCTTCTGAATTGGCCTCCTGCCCCTGAGAGCTGGGCCAGCCAGATGTTCCTCTGAATCCAAAGGTCATGTGAGTGCTGGTATTGCTGGTGAAACTTTTTCCCTGTTGGATTCCAGTTGGAGTTTTCCAGTTTGCTTGAAGCAATATGAGCAAGTTGGTAGGAATTTTATTCTTTATTAAATTTGTGCTATCACACTTTGGCCTGTTTGGGGGTTAAAATGCAAGCTTGCTGAATTTTTCATAAAGCACACTAATGCCCGGCCACCCTGAGCAACATTCAAATCTGCACCTTCTTAACAGGGTACCCAGACAGGACAGTGCAGGGCACTGGTACCAGTGGGGAGGTGGAAAATTACATGTGTGTTACTGTTGGGGGTGGGCACTGTGGTTATTATTGTTACTGTTTGCATATTCAAACTGCCACTTTTCCTCTGTATTTCCATTCCCTTTCCCTTTTAATAAACTGTTTCTTGTTGTGGGTTAAAACTGTGAGCATATTATTAGCTATAGTCAATAATCACCCACAGAGTAAAGTAATGTAATGCAACTGTTTATGCTGTTACATGTGTGGGATGACTGTGAGGTGGGTGGTAGGTACAGCATCCCAGGGGTTGTACCCTTCAATCATCTGGCCACTTTATTTACTCTGGGTAGAGGCACAGTGCTATTATTTATTTCTATTTGGGAACAAACTCCCAGTCACCATCAAAACATAGCCCCAGCCCCTCAACCTGCTTTGTGGCCACCAGGCAGGGGTAGTAGTCCGTCAGTACATGGCACCTGGGTTACACAAGAAAGAGAAACATTAAGAAATAATAAATAAGATTTAATTCTACAAGAAACCAACACTGAATACATATAGTTATTACATACACTCTGCAATACATTGTGCAGTTAATGTTTCTCAAATTGTCTACCTTTCATTTGTCTGGCTATGGGTTCCCCTGTCCCTCCTGGACACTTCATACAGTCCCTAACAATTGGGCCTCTGCTGGAGTGAGGAAATCCAAAACCTCCTCATTCATTAATGAAGTGTTCCTCCATCTCTTTAATAATATAAGCGAAGCATTCTAGCACCAAGTCTAGATGGCCATTGTTTTCCACTGCCCCAGGTGGGCTTCTACAGGACACCCAGGTGTTCTGAATACACTGTCTCACTAGAACAAGCATGATTCGCACCCATCTTGGGTAGAGTCCACCCTCGGTCCTAGATCTTCAATGCTAAATAATAACAACAAGGTGTATTTGCTATCTGGTTTTCTCACATGTTAGTTAACTCCTGAGGCGGCCGTCATTAATTCCTATGAAGTGAAGCCCTTTTGAACAAGTTGGTGCCACTAACAAACCTGGCCACCTGACCTTAGACATATACCGGAGCTTCCTATTTGTGTGTGCCTTCCAAAACGGCCACTGACAGGGTTAAGGCTCACTTCTTCACAGACAGTGTTTGCTCAAACAAAAATGGATATTGTTTGCCACCAGACTTTCTTTAGCTGCTCCTCCAATTAAAAATGGTGATTCCACACGGTTGTCCTCCTCCCAGGCTGCAGGAAATATGGTGGGTTCCGATTTTGGATGAGTGACAAATTTGGGGTAATTTTATTTAGTTTGATAGCTTCCAGGTTTGTTGTGTATGTGTGCATGTGTGTTTGTGTGTGTCCTGTTTGGGCTACCTGGCAGTCTCTTTGAGATTGGTGTGTTCAGGGTGTTACAGTTGGAAACCCTAATACCACATTTCCCTACTTGTGTCACTTTAACCCTAACCGATGTATTAATGAATTTTTTGCAACTAATTTCCTTACTTTTTGAGATTGTATGATCGTATCCTTATTTTCTTGTGAGAGCATGGCCCTCTGGGCCCTGGATTCCCATCCCTCCATAGATGCATACATGTATGTAGCCATGAAAGCTCAAGACCCTCCAGGCCCTCTGTTTCCATTTATAGGACAACAGTGACCAAATTGTCAGCATAGCCTTCTTATTACCCCACCTAACATACCCCAGTACAGAAAGTTTTGAATCCACGCCAAAACATAATTATGCACAAGTGCAATGCCATTCCATACCACAGGTGTGCAAACACATTTTGATCATGATTTGAAAAATGACAGCTGTAACATACATATGTTGAAATTCTGGGGTCAAAATATATAACATTTCCAAAGTTAGAAGTGTGAGTAGCAAAATTGCAATGAATGGTCATAACTTTGGTAATTTTGCATATTTTGACCCGTATTTTAATATAGCCTTCTTATGACCCACCTCATAAACAAGAGCAGAAAAACTTCCCAAATTCCACCCAAAGGTGACTTCGCCAAGCAACCACAAAATCACCTTTTGGGTGGGAGTTACATAATGACAGTCATATTGTTCATGAGGTGGGGTCCCCAAAGGCTATGTTGAAAATTTGATGTCAAAATGTTAAGATATTTAAAAGCCATGCACCAAAATTGAACCCTCAATTGAAATACATTGTTTAATGTTAAACCTCAAATTTTGCCCTCACAAAAAGGAATCGGCTCACAAAAGAATCCTTTTCATGAACTCACGAAAAAGGAATTGGTTGTGAAAAAGAACTAAGCAAATTGTAAAGAAAGATTAAAATGCTAGAAAAACACATTCCAAAGTTATTTTTCCACCAAATAACTTCAGAATCCACCTAACGGCAACACAATGACCAAGATACTTGAGTTGGTGTCTCTGTATAACTTCATTTTGTGGGTTTTCAATTTTTTTAAAGTGGAATACAAGATGGCAACTCACAAAAGGAATTTTCCTCACAAAAAAGATTTTAGTTTCATGAAAAGAGAATCAATCTACATGAGACGCTTCCTTTTGCAAGGTCAATCCTTGGTGAACTTTATCCCAAACAACAATGGGAAACTTAAAATGTCATAGCTTTGCAACAGATTCATATTTTTCACCAAACTAAGCATGGAAGTTCTGTTACCCAAGCTGGTTGTACCGTAAAAAATCACACTAAAATTCTACACCATGTGGACACAAGGTGATGAGGAAAAATTGTAAAACAAAAGGTGACTTTAAAGGTTTTAACACAGTCTGGATCTCAGATCTCAGAATCTGTACATCCGACTGGAAAGAAACTTGCCACATCAAGAGATCTGCTCTATGGAACAGCACATACCAAATTTTGTGCAAATCCGCTGAACGGTTGCAAAGTTATTAAAGTACAAAATTTGAAGTTTAACATTAAACAGCCTACCCAGTCCTAACTATACCTAACCCTAACTTTAGGGGCACAATTGTGTCCCTATAATTTATATATACATATATATATATATATATATATATATATATATATATATATATATATATACACACACATATATATATATATATATATATATATATATATATACCACACACATATATATATATATATATATATATATCCCAGTTATTTCTTGTATATTCCCCAAATCCAAGAGATTACTGTGCCATTTTGTTAGCTGTCATGGTTCCTATCGACTGGAGGTTCAGAGCACATAATGCTGGACTAGGGATGGTGACTGGGTACTCTGCAATGCATTTAGTGGTAGAGGCTGGTGCAGGCAGTTGTGATAGGGCCTGGGCAGTAGAAAGGTCACACTCTCCACCATGTATGGTGTTTTGGTGTTGGTCTGCCACTAGGACCCTTACTGTACCTTCTCTTCAAGTCTGCCTTGCCCATCTTTGTATCTGTATCAGTGGATGCTGTCTTGCTAGACCATGTGAATAACTTTGACAGATGCATAAAATAAAGGTAGAAAAGTCTTTATTCATTACAGGAGACTTCTGCACTCTATGAGGCTCACGCTTCAGACTGAGGGGTTTCCCAGACTGTCCCTGAAATAGCATGGGCAACAATTGGCAACATGCATGTTCTAAGTGTTCTTAAAGGGTGGCAGCAAACATTAAGCCCCATGTTAACTGTGTACTTCACAATACCCTATACTTCAGTGGAGTGAATTAGGGTAATGTGAGGAAGCCCTTTCTTCCCTAAAGTGAAGTCAACCTATGGAACAAATTTCTGAAGAATTCATTCAAGTGAGAAACTGTTAAATCTTTTCAACAAGTTGGATCAGTTCCTAATGAAGAATAACACTGCTTCATATTACTTTAATTCACTGGGAAAAAGAACATCACAAAGATCATGCTTCATAGCAGAATTATATAGAAAATGGCACATCACCCATTCTCAGGTTCTCAGAGATTTGTGCCACTGATGATTTCCTTCACTAGAGTACCAAAGTTCATGCAGATTACTGGTAGCATTTCACATTTAATAGTGGCTACAGATATTTCACATGATGTTGAATGCTTTAGTCACCCAGATGACAGGAGATGAACATGAAGCCTTTCTTGGGTTACAGTGTTCCAATGTTCCTACTGTAAGTCAGCTTCTAAGGTTTTTGTTTGTTTGTTCCTGAAGTGCTCTTGTCAACAATGCATTATATGCTGCTGATGGCTGTGTAGAAGGTGACGTTCTTTCCTGACTGTCTCCTGGCACCTCTCTTTTATGCCTTCCAGCCCTGAACAATTAATAATAAAATTAGTAAATGACTTTATTCCTAGTTGCTCAGTTCATGAATTGCTCAAAATTGCTGTTGTAAAACCATAACTGAAACCCCTAACCAAAACCTTGAAATCTTCTAAATTACTTCAGTGTCCAATGAATCAATTTCAGAAAAGTTTGTGGACTACAGTAGCTGGCTGTAGACAAATTAACTTCATTTCTTATTACTAATGAGACTATCAGAAAATTGTCTGAAGAGAAACAATTGGACAAGAGCAATGATAGGACTGCAACAGTTGGAGGCACTAGGGTACAGAGAAGATTCAATAGACACTAAGTAAAGAAAGGAAAGATCATGGGAGTGGTGTAGTGCAATGGTTGTTTGCCTATAGTCTTTTGGGATGCTGTCTAGAAAATAAGGTACTGCCACATTTTACTCCCCCCTCTGGGTTGAGGGCAGAGGTTGCTGGACTACAGCCCAAAGTGGCGAGGTGCAGAGGACCTTCTGCCCACCCTGGGTCTGCAAGTATGCCACCACTCCCTAGAGGATGCCTAGGCTAAGGAAGAGCAGTTGGACCTTGGCAAGCTCTGGGAGGGTGGGGGAAGGGTGTATGCTCCTCAGCCCATGCCCCTGTAGAATTCCTTCACCATACTGGTGGGATGGAGCAGCCAAGAGAAGGCATCTGTAGTAGTGAGACGGGAGTAAGTGGGGTCTTCAGAAAGGGAGTCCCAAGGAGGAGAAAAGAGGCCCCAGCTAAGGAGGAAGCAGCTGCTGGTAGTGGACTCTATTGTTGAGGATAGACTTGACAGCGTGGGAAGGAAGGAAAGGAAGGTGAAGTGCCTGAAAGGTGCTTCAGCTTGGAGGATGGAGAGCACATCCAGAATGCTCCCTACAGCAGCAGGGCTGGGAGGGAGCCAGACATCATTGTCCATCTGGAGACAAATAGTAGGCATGAGATAGGGAGGTAATGCAGGATAATTTCAAGGAACTGGGAGAGGCCTCAAGCAGGTGGTATGCATGGTGGCTTTTGCTGAGGTGTAACCTGCATATGGCCAGAGAGAGAAGGGTACTCTGCACCATGTCATATAACAATCAGTTGAAGGCATGGTGCATTGAGGAGGGCTTTGGCTACATTGAAAAGTGGAACCAACCTGGGAGGATAGCGGTCTGTATAGGGGAGATGGCATGCATCCTTCCAATCCTTCCAGGAGGTAGACCACACTCCTTAGTGGGAGGTTTGAATACTACATGGATGAGCATTTAAAGTAGCCAAGTGGGAGGCTGTAAAACCAGAGAAGGCAAACATTTCCTCCACAGATGATGTAGCATCAGGGAAGGCCTGAGGGGAGTAAACTACCTTTGGGCAGAGCAGTAAGAAGACAAGGGTGAGGACAAGGCAGAGGAAAAGGGCATAAATCACGTGAGCAAGAATAATGGAGTAGAATAGACAGGGAAGGGACAAGGTAAAAAGAAAGAAGTGGGTCAGGGTGAGCTTTAAGGGACAGAAAAGAAGAAAGGGAGAGGAAAGCAGGAAAGTAGTCAGTGAGAGAGTAAGACACAGAGAGCTACAGTATATGCATCAATGTAAGAAATCTGGGAAATAAAATTCTGAACCTAGAGACCAATCATGGCAGAGGCTGGCTTGGATATGGTGGCCATAAAGAAGTTGTGATACACTGAGCACCACAACTGGGACGTGGCCATACCTGCTTACCCCTATGTTCAGGAGAGACAAAGCAGGGAGAAGGGTTGGGGGTTACATTATATGTGAGTGAGGGAATGAAGGCCACAGAGGCACAAGGTCACTCAGAGGAAAAGGGCTACAGAGGTACATGGTCACCCAGAGGAAAAAGAAGGGCTGGAGGTGCTATGGGTCATCATGGAAACAGGCGCTGGGTCCACTTTCCATAACAGGGTAGTGTGAGACTTCCAACACAGGAAGAGAAGTTAGATAAGGCACTTGGGAAGCTGTCTTCAGAATGGCAAGTAAGGGGAGATGTTGCTATTTGGTGACTTCAATCTGCTAGATGTGGAGTAGAGCCTTCCAATAGCAGCTTCAGTAAGGAGCAGGGCCAACCTTGACTCCCTACAAGGGGATTTTCTCAGGTAGCTAGTCAAAGAACCCACTACAGACAGGGCAATGTTGGACCTGGGGCTTGCAAACAGGGACAGCACTGCAGACTTCACCTTGGGAGTTACCTGGGTACTAGTGATCACTGTACAGTGTGGTTTAACATGAAGACAGGAGCAGAGAAAAATCACATGAGTCGTGGGTCCTGGACTTTAGGAGAGCACATTTTAAGGAAATGGGAGCCTGCCTCAGAAATTGCGTTGTAGGAGGGATTGCCAGGAGAGGCAGAAGCACAAAGCAAGGGAAGGCATAACAGCAGCTAGCCTCTGTGTAAAAAGTCAGTAAAAGTAGAAAGAAAAAGAGACCATTATGATTCTTTAGGGAAGTGGCCAAGGTGGTGAACAAAAAGGTGACATTCAGGAAGTATAAGGAAACACAGAGGAAGAAGGACAGTGAGGTATACCAAGTAAAACTGAGGGAATCTGGAAAGGCTGTGAGGGAGCAAACACATAGACAGAGAAGAGAATAGCCAAAGGGGTAGCTAAAGGAGCTAAGACTTTCTCCAGATACATAAGTGAGAAAATGTAAACAAGTGGAGGACCAGTGAGAGGATTAGGAGGGCAGCAGGGGAGACTACACAGAAGAGGACCAAGAAAATGCTGCCATCCTGAACAGATGCTTCTGTTCAGTCTTTACAGTGGAGGGAGGGGCGGACCACCTGGGAGTAGCAGGAACAAATAGGGTGAGCTGGACACAAGACCATTCCCAGAGGAAGACTGCTGAAGGACTTGCAGCATTGAAGCTGGACAAGGCTATAGGACTGGACAGGATGTACAACAAACTCAAAAGATGGATTATACTCCATTTCTCTTCAAAATATTCTTTATATTTCAACCTGCACATCTATAACCACAAGGTAACGTTTCATGGCCCCTCACTCCTAGGAGCTCCTAGGAGTTCCCAACACCATAGAAGACAGCTTTGCTGCGATGTGAATTTCCTGAAGTGAGGGACACTGTAACCCCAAGGTTACAGAGGGATGATGCAGCATGGCCTAATAAGGGCAGTTTCCATTTAATGGAAATGACTGTGAAATGTCAATATGAAAGAATTTGTTCATAAATTTAGCACTGAAAATAAGAACTTAAAGCACAGAATCTAGTGGGCCAGGATGAAGTGGAGAGAGCCAGGAAACATTGCCCTTGTGGTTATGAATGTGCAGGTTGAAGTACAAAAATAAGAACATTTTGAAGAGAAATAGAGTATCGCCCATCTTTTGAGTTTAACCGTGTATCTGAAGTTGTTTGAGTGATACCAAAATGAACACTATTTAGAATGGTTCACCCCTATTGGTGCGAGCAGTCATTTTGTTCACACCAATATGGGCTTAGGCAATACGCCAACTGGCTCTGCAGTACCAGGCATTGCGGCCCCTGGAGCCAGAGCACTAAAATGCCATTCACAAAACACTCCTGTCACGTGTGAAATATAAGTTACCACTGACTACTTCTTAAAATTTGTAACATTTGCCTGTCTGCTATTTTTGCCACTTCTAGTTCTTTAAATACTGTACCAAAATGCTGAGTTTTTTAGAGAACTTTGAAATGTATATATCAGTGCAATGTAACATCAGAAAAAGAAAAACTAAGTTATTCTAGAATGTGACATAGGTTTTATTTATGGATAGAAAATGACAAAAGAGTGAAAATCAGCATTTTGAGTGGAATTTGATTCATATTATCATTCTGCACAGACTGCAACTGTCCGGCATTTTGTGTACTGCGCATTTTTGGTTTACACATTTTGTTATGTTCTTTTTCATTAAAGTTAACCAACAGCAGTTTCAGCTAAGGTCAATTTTGTCAGGGATCAGTTATCAGACCCATTTTAGTTAACATCTTTATGTTATCTATTAGAAATATTAGAATGTTTAATCTAAATGTCTATATCTATGTTGATGATTCTTAAATTTACTTTTCTGTAGAATCGTGTATTCATACTTTGACAAATGTATTAGTGAATTAAAAATGTTGCTATCTCATAATTGTTTGTGGCTAAACTTAGAAAATACAAAAATCCTGATTTGAGGTCTCAAAGATTCCTGGAAAACTCTACCTTGGACTCTGCATTTCTATACTGGATTTGGAACATAAGATTACAGTAAAACAATCTGTAAACAAAACATTTGGAGTGATTCTAAATTCCTGTTATTTTATGCAAATGCATGCAATATACACACATTTGCATTTTTTTTACCTCAAGAATTGCTAAGCTTAACAGAGTTTTGGATGTAGGCCAGCTGAAAATGCTTGTGAATGCATGTGTTCTCAGAATTAATTACTGTAAGGCCCTGCTCCTGGTCTTCCCAACAATGTGCTTTTTAGGCTGAGATTGGTTTTATATGTCGCAGTAATGATGGTTTCTGGAACCAGTGTTAGAGATCACATTTCAACCATAAGGAAACATTTGGATTGGCTTTTCATGTTATAGATGTGATTTCAAGGTGCTACTTCTAACCTTTAAAACACTGCCCTGTTTAACACTTCAATAACATTCAGTTGATATCAGAATAGTAACTCACCAAAATATTAAGATAATCAAATTCCACTTGTCAGTTCCACAATTCAGTCAGAAAACAATTGGTGGATGAGCCCTTTCAGTTAGAGCTCCACTGTTATGGAACAGTATATCACTTCAAATTCTGTAGGCCTCTTATCTTAGAGATAGAAGTTGGTGGCTATGCCTTACTTAGTTGTTTCATGTATAATATGTTTTATTGGCTTGGAATGTCTGTCTCTATTTTGCATATGACATTATAATACATGGATGTGCATTTTCTCCATAGGATACATAATCATGTATTTCCCTGTATACTTCACATATTAAAGCTGTTTACCTCTAATATTAAACACTTCCACACCTGCAAGACAAAACCTTATCCACAAAACAAAAACAGCTACTATAGCATTCAGATATTACTACAGTCTCAGGAAATGTGATATTTCCCTTATCTCTTACCAGACAGCTACACCCCTTCATGCTCCATCTCTCTCCACAGATGCAAGGCCCTCCATGCTCTTGCTAACCCATCCCTCAATGCCAGACCATCCATGCTGCTGCCACCATGTCCTTCGATGCCAGACCCTCCTTACTGTCACCACCAGCTCCTTTAATGACAAACCTGTCATGCTGCTCACATAATGCTCTCAACTACAGACTCCAGCAGCTCCCAACAACACACACTGCTTACAACAAGAGAATTCAGCACCTCATGGCCAAACATGCCATTCCCAACAGCAGGCAATGCTCCTAACAACAAATGTTGCTCCAGACTGTAAACCCCAGCCCAAAGTGCTGCCACAGACTGCAAACTCCAGATGTATGCCATTATGTCACCCAAGAACTAAACAGCTGAACACTTCAGCCACACCTTCTTATAGAAGAGAACAAACACTACAGAAAACACTACACCAAAAGGCTGGCCATACCAAAAATGTCTCTGTGCTGCGGAAAAACAGGGAGACAAAACCAATAAAGGCTAGCCCAGAGCTTTTGGAATCGTTTTGCTAGTGGGAGCGGTGCCAGTTTGACCCTGTCTATGAACATCCATATGTATCACACAGGTGACAGTATAGGAACAGACAGTCAGGACCACCTCACAGTACACACACAAACACACACACACACACACACCAGAATAGGTAACATACACATTGCAAAAAAATGCACAAAACATACTTGTACTGCAACACAAGATGAAACTATATCCAAACACAGCCCCTAATAAACTAATATGAAGCACCATCAAATTATAACAATGGCGCACATGGGCACCTCTGCAGAGCATACACACACACACACACACACACACACACACACACACACACATACACACAATAAACTACTACTACAACTTGAAGAGCTCCTGGTACCTTACTGCCTAGGCAATCACTCCCTTGGCAGATGAGGGTTGCTAGAGATTCTGAGGTTTCTTTAAAATCTTCAGAGGCCCATGCTTTTATCTACATGGCCTCTGCCCTCCTGGAATTTTCTACCCCATCCACTCTGGCAGTGTGTGTCCATGGAGGAATTTAAAAGGCCTTAAAGACCCATTTATGGTTAGAGGCTTACCCCAATGATGATATTTTATTGTATTTTATGAATTCAGAAGTTATTGGATTTGTGTTTATTTTACTGTTTTATGTGCAGCTGTTGTAAAGACACCTTGGTTTTAAGAAAGGCACAGCACAAATAAAGAATTATTATTATGTATATAAACAGTATGACTTGATATCGTTCAGAACTGATGAGTATAAAGACATATTAAAAATATAGATATACAATTTGTGATGCAGCATAGGTCAATGAGTTGCTATACAATCTAATGGGGTACTATCACAGATGATATGAAGGACTGGAATACCTTTGTGTTGCTAAATAAAACAGATAATGACCCTAGATTACAGCTAAAGCAATGATTAGGTATTAATAATTAACAATGCTAGCCAATCCAAGGTAAGTCTCTGATTTGTGTCATCTGAATCCGAACTGTCAGTCTCTATGTCAGAATCAGATGCAGCTGGTGCCCCTCACATTGATTAACACTGGATACTGTGGGATGAAATTGGTATGGTTGGATACCAATATCAGAATTTAAACAACATCCTTATATTCCTCTACCTCAAACATGATAAATAGTGAGCACAGGCACAGTAAAGATTATTGAAATCCAAGGTAAAAGCACACTCCCTGTAAAACAGCTAGCTTAGCTGATCTGAGTTTTCATGAAGAAGGTATATAACCAGCACAGACTAGCAAACTCCATTTTCAGTACTTTACCAACAGAATTTTAACAGCATGGTAAAATGTAAGATGAAAAAGTGCATGTGAACAGTTCATTTCAAGCCTCCACTGTAAAAAGAAAACTAACTTAAATGAACTGTGTTTAGGGTCCTTTAACTTATCTTCAGTAAGAGTTGTAATGTCAGATGATTTACTACATAAACCTTCCATTCTATGACATTTTACTTACTCATTGATATGGTCCCAGGGTTGTCTGCATATCTCCCTTTATAACTGGGAAAGGCTGACTGAGTTGACATGTTTATGAGCTATGAATTTTTCTTAAAAGACAGTTCTAACCAGATTGAAGCTTAGCACACAAAACAATGCTTTGAAACACTGCTCAGCTGAATGAAAGCGGAGTAATACCACAAAACCTCAAATGGTATCTACTCTGTTGGGTATCTGAAGAGCTCCTTTCTCTACTGTCATAGCAAGACATCTGCAGGGCTATGCCCACTGCAGCTGTAACAAATTGGATTGTATTATATTTGAATTATTAATGTCATCAACTGATATTATCTTGTATTTAAAGTTAAGAATAAGTATTATCTTAGATTGTGTCACTTTATCACCACATAGCGGCTTTGCTATGGCCTAAGTGAAAATATGTAATTTATCCCTACTAGTGAGGTGGGTGGAAAGATGACTGAAATGTGAAAAGCCACAAGTGAATTATAAATGTCCATATCTTCTGTCAGATAATTGTATGTTCCATTCATAACTCAGTACTGTAAAAGATACTTAAGCAATAAACCAAGCCAGGGTGGGCATTAGAAGGGATTGATGTACTCCCCAGATGTGTTGTGAGACACAAGGCACCACTGAGTGCCTTCAGCCAACTAAGAGTGCATCAATACTTTAACAATTGCCAATTCTGAAGAGGCATATTGTGCTTATAAAATAGTCTTCGTATGATAATCTAAGAAAAAAAGCAGAGCATTTTTAAATCATTAGCATAACCCGTGCACTGGATACCACTTAGTTTGTGTGAGATGGCTGCAGGCTAGTCGGCAGACATGACAGTTAACATCATTCTTTTCCAATAAAATAAAATATCTAACAGGTATTGCAAAATGTATTTTGTTGATAAAAGCCCTAATTGGGTATTTCTGCAGCAGCTGCTGCACTTTCAGTGATAACCAATGTTTCCTTTAACATGAGAATCACAGTGACATTTGAGCAGTCATTCTCTAAGTAACCTTAAGAAAGTTGCTCAGCTTTCCAATGTTTCCATTCTCTCAGCTGTAAAAGTGGATAGAAATAGAACCCCACTGGTAAAGTGATATTAAGATGTTGCATCTCAACCATGTTAAGCTAGGAAACAAATTAAAAAACATTTTATTATAGATGTTACAATAGTCAAATGTGTACTTGGAAAATGGAGAGCAAATCCTGCCCTCTGGTTGGCTGATACAGCCTAGCTCTCATGCCTTTACATCAGTACTATGATAGGGGTGGTAGGAAGTACCAGTGCCAGGCTGCATGATTACCAAAAGAAATTACAGTGCCATTTTGAAATTTTTAATTTTAAACAGATGCCATTTACCCCAGAAATAAATAAACTATTAGTGTATAAATTCTACAAAAATACATTTACATTTTATGTTCCCCAAACACATATGTGTGTTTGTGTGTGTGTGTATTTTCATATTTGTCTTACTTGCCCCCAAAAAGTGTCAGAAAGAAGAACCACTTGGGACACTGCAAAAGTAAAGCTATCAGAGAACACCTGCAGCAGACCAATAGCACAATTGTACTGATAGTGAAACTGCTGCAGGCACTGTTAATTAGCCTGTATGGAGACAAAATCAAGGCCTGCTCTGTATGGGAGGCATAGGAATGGTTGTCATTGAGGTGGAGCAGTCCTGGGATGTCAATGCTTACCTTTACATGACTTAGTTACTGGTCACTGTCCGAAACATTTTTTAAGTGTGATGTCTCCCAAGCTGGTTTTTTTAAGACTTATCAGGGAAATACATCCAAAACTAGGTCCAACAACAGCACTGAAGCACACAAGTAATGAGCTGGAGAAGGTGAGGAAGGACACAATGGAACAATCTGTTGCTTTAACCCCTCCCAAAAAAAAAACAGTATAGGTTTGCTTTGCATCTGCATGGGGGTAGAGGGTCAGATCACTGGAGTACAGCAAGCTATATTGTAACATGGCATTAAAGTGAATGGGCAAACAGGGAGGCACAATTGGTTGAAGTCAATCACGTGGGAAAATCGGAGAGGGATTAATCCAGCATACCCACCATGTCCAAAAGTGAAGTACTATGACCAGCCAGACAGCTAGGTAAGCAGCACCGGGAGAGGTGACAATGAACTGTGAGAGAGATGCCAGTTTTGGGCGGGAGCCGGGCGACAAGCTAGGCAGTGTCGGAAATGGGAAGGGAAGAAGTAGGAGCCATGCACAATAGGAATAGATAGGGAGACAGGCACAGTAGCACCAGATGGAGCAGGAGATGGAGCGACCGACATCAGAGCTATCTCAGAGCAGCAATAAGAAGTGAGCAACGGAAGATGCAAATTCATCAGGGAACTGCACAGCGTGGTGAGAAAGCACTCCACCGCAGACCTCCAATAAGTGGTATGACATTAATTCCCACCTAGAACACAAAATAACTCAGTGTAGCATGTGAGGCACACTGTTCTGTTACTGTAGCACTAGTCAATGTTTGCCGCATCAGCATATAAAAGCTGTTCTGTTACAGGTTGTGGAAGTGCAATAGAAACCTTTCGTTAACATACAAAAGGTCCCTGTGTTATATTGTTCTAACGATGGCAAATACATTCCCTCGCAACTGTATACTCCACGCGGCCCATGTTACAAGCACATTAAGCCACTCGAAGGTGGCATCTAATGTGATTAATGCATGGTTAGGCTGTTGTACGCCCTCCCAACCATGCATTAATCCAAAGATTAGATGCCACCATCATGGCTTAATGCTTACTTCACTCCCGGTGGCAAAAATAATTTTTCAGGTTGCTTTTACAATTGTATCTTTTTAAAAACATTTTATTTTTCATTTTTTAATTACAGACACCTACTTTCTGAGCACAATATGACATCCCAAAGTGTCCAATATGCTGAGACAAATGCACTTTCATGGACTAAAAACACTCTGATTGTGAACTCATTCCTTCCTATTCCCCTGGATATGCATTTCTCTCAGCACAATGCACACCCCATCATGTCGTGTTGCTTACTTTGTTTCAGAAAAGAATGTCTTTAGTTAGAATTTTAAGATAGTGAGCGTAGTGTGTTGTTCTTTGAAGGCAACAGTGCTACAATATTAAAAATAATTGTTGTTACAGTAGTCGTTGGCTGGAAAGTAACATAAGTTAAACATTTTCTATATGCTGTTGCTGCTATGTTGATCCCTAATCCTGTGTTACTTCTGACTTATAGGGTATCTTTGTTACTAGGGTTCAGCCTGATGGGCCTGCTGCAAACCTGCTACAGCCTGGAGATAAGATTTTAAAGGTGAGGAGGGCTTTCTCTTTAGAATCTGGATAGAAAGAAAAGATGCATGGGTGTGCCAATGCATGTGCTTATGTGTCGTATGTATGTGAATAAATATGCACATATATATATATAGTTAGTGTATATATTTATGTTTACTGTATACAAATAGTGACAACCTTTGAGGACAACAGCAGTATCCTATTACTTAATGATCACTTTATTGCACTATCAATTATATGTTTTGCAAATTTAAAGATATAGCTTGCTGCTTTAGTCTAAAAAGTAGTCACTCTTGTTTTATTTCAGCCTTGGAACATTGAAAACCAATTTGCTATCAGCTTGCCATTTAATAATTTAATAAGATACCTTCATTTTGAATCACAGTGTATTATACGTTAATTCATATTGCACCATAGGATAATTATACTTCAGTGTGATAATAAGAGGTAACTAATACAATATAATGTACTACATATCAGTTAATATATTTGCTAGTTAGAATGTAGTGCACTCATAGGTAATTTGTAAAATATTACATGAAATGATGGTAGCTACTCCATATCATTACAGTTTTAATGAGATATCAGACAATTCACAATTCAGTGTGACATAATTTTGAGTTGTCACACGGCATTATTAGACAATATTCTTGCTGCCCTCTTGTGCACTTTCATAAGATGCTTCCCTGGAAACATGTATTCATGGGAGAGTGTTACCTGGAAACATTACCTATTACTTAGCTTCCTTGGTTACATGGCAATAGCATCAAAACAATGAATGGGCAAATTTGCTCCTGGAAAAGTAATTCAAGGTTAAAATAAATGTTTTTACTATATGTTCTTGTATACATACTGTATATACAGACAGTGTGTGTGTGTTATGCACATCTGTGCAGGTACATGTACAGAAGGTATATGTAATCTGCAATCAGAATTTGTTCACTGTGACTAAAAGAATATGGCTCACAAAGTTGAAGATTCAACCACAGATGCTACTCTCAATCTTCCAATGAAAAATGGACTGAAAAGAGGAACCATAAGAGCAGCAGTCTTGAGGGTTAATACACTATCATCTTCCTTCTCTTGTAATAATACATTAGTTTTAGACAGTCTTAATGAACATAACTTCATTTTTAATGTGAAGTAAAAATAAAAGTAACGCTTGCCATTTTCATCTTATTTCCCTGTTTCAGTATAGTAAACAACAGACCAAGGTTACAGACCTTTCTTCAAGCATTTATTAAGAAATATGAGACATTGTGAAGCATACTGTACATCCTCTGGTTACAAGACATATCCCTCCCAAAGTTTGCCAGCATATTTTACATTGTGTTGTTCTAGTTATAGCAAGGTAGTTCTTTATCAAGGGGCTAACTCTGGTGTTAAATTCACATTTTCTTTAAAAAGCCCAATTTTTGATGGATTTCCTACTCCTGAATTGTTGGAGTTGAAATGTACCCATGTGTCCTGAACCAGAACAGTAATGGGAACAGTTGAAGAACATGGGTACTGTTGGTACACCACAGGTTTATGAAGCTAAACAAAATATGTTCTTACACACAGTATTAAATGACAGAAAGGCACATGCAGGAGGATGCAGTTTACCATGGAAAGATTTTAAAGTCAAAATTTAAATTAAGAAGATGGCTCTAATTCTCATAAACAATTTTCAAAAGTCAGTATTTTTCACTCACATGCCCAGTTTTTAAACAGCTCTATGTTTACCAGTACATTATGGCACGAGGCAGAGTATCTTGACTAAAACATGTATCGTTAGCACCCAAATCTGCAGTTTCATTTAATGTCATTTACCTTATCACGTCACAAGAAAGAACAGAATACATGTAGAGCAGCTGGGCAGTATTGTGCCACTATGTGGAGGAAGATAACAGGTTTAACAATACTACAAAAATACTGTATAAAAGTTCCATACAGTAGATGTACATATTTCTTTGGGTGCTTCATCAGTGATTGGTACACTTTTAAGTTGAGAAATTAATGTCATGCCTATCAAAGGTGAAGCATTGACAGCACTGGAAATAAAACTCTCAGTTTATCAACAGGTCTGTACACTATGACTGTTCCCTACACTGCTGTTGACACCTGAGCTCAAATTTCCAAAGTGACTAGTAGTGCCCCGATGTGCCGAAGCTGTACCTTACAGCTTACTTAGTATTTCAATCCCTTTAGAACTGGTAGCTCTACCGTGTACTGCATTTAACATATCTACTAACTGCTTCTTGCAAGCGGGCAATAAGCAGGAAAACTGCATTAAACTGCAGCAACCGTGCCACTGTTGTAGTACATTAGCGCTAGTAGACTTGCACTAAACATGTTTACATTCTCTGTCTCTCTACCATTGGCAGAAACGTTTTATTTTAATGGTAAAACAGAAAAGAAAATTTGAATTACAGTAATTTGTCCAATGAACATAACTGCACCACTCTTTGTGCAGCAGCACATGTGCTCTGCATGCCTTTAATATCAGACCACTGATTTAAAGGAGGTCCCTCTCAAAGGGAGTATTCAGGCTCCTTACATTTTCAATTTTGTATTTATTTTTCAGTAAATAATATCACATAGCATAGGGTGGTTTAATACTTTCTCATTAGTAGTTTGACTGAGACCACCTAAGATGTAACCTGAATCAGAAGTGGAGCCTAGGTTTCTCATAGAAAATGCTAGCATGATGTCACACAGCTTTCTGGACTGGTGTAACATTTTTTGTCATCAGTGTTATCAAAGCCTTTTCTTAAGGGAATAGTCAGCACAAAGGGCCCCACACCCAAGTGTGGGGCTGGTCTAATGTGTTTTTCTGTGCAAAAACATTTTGGTTTACTTACTGTTTACTGTATTATAATTACTGGTGACCCTATTTATCAACTGGATTACCAGTACTGTGAAATGCTGTAATAATCGAAATCCGTTTATTACAGCATTTTCAAAAGTTGCCTTTCAGTATCATGTCATGAGTGTCATTTACCAAACACACCACCACACTGGCTCTTGAGTTGTGTGGGTGGGCCAAACACCAGAAAAACACATGGCGGCTCCGTTTATCACTTCTGAGGACTCGTGCCAAAGATTCACCCTCACTCTCCTTTAAGGTAACACAGCTTCTTTTGTATTATTCATCTGGTTCATCCTGCCTTTACAACTCCCCAAAAAATACAGAACTATCTGGTTGATCCTGCTCATGAAATACTTCTACTGGTGGTGCTTTTGAGACAGCGTCAGATCGGGAACAAATCTCACTGACAACTGTCTACCTGTTGTACTTCTCTTGCTGGCTCTACAGACAGAGTACATCTTTGAAAAAAAAAGAACACAAAAGTAAAAAAAAATGTCTCTAGAAAGACAGGTGTGTGTGTGTGTACAAAGTGCTGACAGAAAAAGAAAAACTTCCTGCACCAGTAATAATAAAAATAAAGTATAGGTAAGTGTGTGTTTATGGATAGTTTTACACCTTGGTGTGTGATGACTGCATAAACCTCTCGGGCTTCTCTCGAGGTTTATAGGTCATCATACACTTAGGGATGTAAAATACATCCGTAACACACACTTACCTATCCAATATTCTTTATATAGTAGATTGTATCAGACTAATTTTGCTTACGTTAGCCTGATGTTTTCTGTAATTACAAATCTCAGAATCCTCTGTAACTGACATCAGAGCAGTACTGCAGCAGTGGGTGATTCAATTGCCTGTAATGCATGTAAGAGTTTATAGACACATAGAAATAGATTTTGTCAGCGAAAAGGACCTTTAGTTCCATCCAGTCTGCCCTTTGTCCCTGTCTATTCCATCACCATTGACACAAGAAACAGCAGCAAGTGGTGATTCACACAGAAAAGATGTCTCTGGAGCAAAATTACAAGTTTATTCAGACATTCACAACGGTTCCCGGTGCTTGAGGACAACGACCCTCTTCAACACCATTGACCCTGGTTGGTCATAGATGTTGCTCCCTCCCCCATTCCTCTACCCTAATATACCCCTATGCCTATCCTACATACGCTTGAAGTTCCCCACAGTCTTTGCCCACATTACCTCCTCTGGCAGGCCGTTCCATGCATCCACCACCCTTTCTGTGAAAAAGAATTTCCTCACATTCCCCTTAATCAGCCTCCCTCTAATCTCATGCTGTGTCCTCTTGTCCTGCTTTTTTCTTATATTTAAACATGTTAGACTCTTTCACCTTGTTAATGCCTTTAAGGTGTTTGAATGTTTCGATCATATCATCTCTCTCCTCCTTTGCTCAAGGGTATACATATTGAGCTCCGTTAATCTGTCCTCATATGTCTTCTGATGCAGTCCCTGCACCATTTTGGTTGCCCTTCTCTGGACTGCCTCAATTTGGTTAATGTCCTTGTGAAGGTGTTGCCTCCAGTACTGCCACTACTCCAGATGGGGCCTAACAAGTGTAGTGTAAAGAGGATTATTACCTCCCTCTTATGACTTGTGATACCCTACTAATACACCCTAACATCCCCTAGCCTTACCTACTGCTTTAGAGGTCTGCTTGGATGATTTCAGGTCATCGGTGATGATGATGCCCAAGTCTCTTTCTTCCTTTGTGACTGCCAGAAACTCCCATAAAGCCATAAAACTGTTTTGCATAAAGCAATTTTCAAGCATGGTGCTAATTGAACAAAAGTGATTAAATTTAATTTCAAACTTTTCGATTAGTGACTAATTCATATCAATAAAAATGTAAAATTTGGCAAGCTAGCAATATTTTATTTTCACACAATTAATACCTTGTAAGAAAACAGCAAAGTGAAACTAACTAGTTTTAGGTAAATGATTTGAAAAAGGGGAAGGAATGCTCCACTATGCTTATCTGTGAGAGGTAAACTTGTCTAGTTTGAGGGCATTAAGGACAAATGGTCTTACTCCAGACAATAAAGTTTTAGCATTTATGAAATTTAGTATTTACATATTTATAGTATATATACATGTATATAAGGGATATGCAGGGGACCTGTATAATGCATGATTTATGTACATGAGTGCTGTTTCATCTTGGGTAACCTCTTGAGTGGCATAAGCCATGAGTAAGATGTCCAAGGACAAACGATGCAGTGTGTATAAATCATGTATTACCTAAGATACCCTGGCATATTTCATTGATGCAATAGGGCTGTATCTTGTGTATTGGCTTTGTATTTTTTTATTTCATAAAAATAAGAAAGTCTGTGGCTTGTTTTAGTGAAAAAGCTGCTCCACATTTTGTGAGCACCGTTATCATGGGCGTCACCATGAATGTGGCATCATGATGCTGTGTTTAAGCTGCAGCATCACAACTCATTGGTGGTTTCAATGGCTGAGCTGAAAATTTTCAGTCAATATGACAGCTGAGTTTAGTGATTGATAAGCCAGAGACTTGTTCTGTGCATGAGTCAGAGGGAAAAGGTGTGCTCATTAGTATTTTATTATTTTATACCACGGTGGTTTTAAAATGATTATCAGCATCCTTTGGTTCCAGAAGAGGAGCAGAGTTTTGGGAGTAGGCGGCTGAGTGATAACTGTACAGCAAGCAGCAGCATGTGAAGAGAGCGAGGAGCACAGCGTAGGAGCATGACTGCAGTGTGAGAAAATGGGGCTAAAATGAGTTTTCACAAAGAAGTGATATTTTGCTCTATTGTATGTCATGTTTAAGGGAGGAATTGGAGACAATGAATCTGAGAGGCAGAGGAGATACACATAGCAGCAGCAGTTGCAGTGGTGGGGAGGAAAGACAATATTTTCTAGTAGGTTACAGAGGTTTACTCATCTAACAGTGAAAAAAGTAGTGTTTGATTTTGTGAGGTTGTTTTATTTTTGGGAGGTGGGTTTGCAGCAGTGTTGCTGAATATTATATTGCAGTACAGTAATGTGTTGACTTGTGCCAGTAGAATGTAAGGAAGTGTTCAGAAAGTTAAAGTTACTGCTGGAAGCACTGCCAGCAGGTAGCCAAGGTTGGGGTGGTGGTATGTGTGATGTAGTAACTGTACATAAATAGATAGTGACGTAGTAACTGTATACATAAATGTAAGATCCTACGTACATTTATTTAAACACTCAGATAACGGATTTATCACACTCCATTTAAGTCCACACCTATTGCATAAATATATATATAATGTATATGTGTATGTGTATGTAAAAGTACTGTTTATGAGTAATTCTAAATTTGTTAAAATTGTGGTGTCCATGTCACTCGTGTAGTATGCACATTGTTCTCTTATTTCAGTAACAACAGTCTCATTAAAAGACACAGAGATCCAAACAATAAAACAAAGTAAACTTTTGTTCCCTTTGGATACAGTAACCTGAATACCAAAAATGTCAAAAGCATTTTACATTAAGAGAATTACAAATATAGAACAATCAAAGACCACTAAAGTGAAAAACAATAGTGAACGTTATTAAATGCTGTAATAGGCATTGCCACACAGGTGATCAAGATCTAAATTCTAAGTTGTAGGATGCCATAACAGGAAGGTAAATCACATTCCAGTTTGCTAGACTAATGGTAAGATTAGTAAAACATTTACAAAATGGTAGTTTTGAAGCAAATATGACTGGCAGATAATAAACATTGAATGCAATTATTTTCTTGTTTAATATGAAATTAAAATTGAATGTTCAGAAATTGACAAACTGAGGCAATAAAATGTTGCTTGTGTGGTATACATATTAATTGCTGTTTAGTTATCATGACAATATGCTACCATATGACCACCATGATCTGCTGCAGTTTTTAAAGTATAACAGCTTCTTTTCCTTTTATTTGAAAAGTATGTTTATTAAATTTTGCAAAATGTTGAGCCATACAGAGACAGAGCTAGTATATGTGCAATGAATTCAAAGCCATTTACAATACCTATGAAGGCTAATACATACTCATACAATGTTGCATATACATACACATGAAACTCTTTGACAAATATAAACAATTCATAATAAGCCTAATGGCTCATATGGTAAATAGTACAACAAACAATACACATATTACAGATTATACAATGCTTGGGTAAAAAATCAGTCAATGAACTACGTTAGCACCCTTGTGTGTCTAACAGAGACTTCCTCAAATTGAAGGACCCTGATAGAGAGAGTGCCTTTTAAGTCATAGCGAGCACGCCAACATGGCAGTTAGCGGAAGAATGGAGTCAAGTATAGGATCCAGACCCTTGCAAACTGCTCCTCTTGCCCTTTCAGGAAGTATGTGAGGTGATCAAAGGTAGTACTTTAAGAATGAGTTCCTCCTGCATTTCAAGGGTTGAAATCACCCTGAATACACATGTGTTCTGAATGCAGTGCCTTCCAGGATATGTAACAACCTAAGATTTCTTTTATACAACAACCAGTCTGTCTCATCCTGATGATCTATCCCAAAAAACATGGCCTGTGGTATCACAGGAGTCTACATTTATGCACCAGACCTGTGATGATTGCCAATGCCTGCCAGAACAGTTGTAACTTTTACTGGACCAGACATAATGATGATACATCCCTATTTCCCTTAAGCGCCTGCCACAATGGGAAATCCAGGACTGAATTTGTTTACCACCTGTGGAGGTTGATAGAGGTCACTAATACACTTATATTGGTCCTCCTTGAACTTACAGTATTATAGAGAATCAACCCATGTGTGAGGCATATTGTCTGCCATCCCTTGTCCAGGGATTCTAGAACCATATCTGTTTCCCATCATGTCCTCACCTTCAAGGATGTGTCTTGTCCCTGCTTTACGTGACCAGTGAAGATATCACTTGCTTAGGGTTTAAACTTCTGCTCATGATGATGTGCTCCAGTGTTTCAACTCCAGTCGCCAGGGCTCTTTTCTAGTCAGTTCCCCAAAAGTGCCTCACCTGTAGGTATAAATTAAATTGGGTATTGGGGATCTCTCATGCCTACTGAAGTTCCTTGAATGACTGAAAACCTACTGCTGCATCATGTCTCCCAGGCATTGTAACCCTTTCCTTTGCCAGTCCAGGCACACTTTACTACCCACCCCAGCAAATAGTCAGGATTATTTGCCACTGGTGATAACAGTGTTCACCCTGCCCTCTCTTTCTATCCTTACACAAGGATTGCCAGACCTTCAGTGTGTACTCCACAATGGGGTTCTTAACCTGCAGACCTTTGTACTTCCTGTTTCCCCAGCAGTCAGATACACCTGTGGTGGATATGGCACCCTTTTGCACTCCAGGACAATCCACTGTGCCATATCTGTCTGGGCAATCCAATCTTGTATATACTTAGTTTGGGCTGCAAAATAGTATTAATTTATGTATTGAAATTTATGCCCCCCACTCATTGTCCCTTTTAATCCTCAGTAGGCTAGCCCTAGGCCTTTACTAGCCCACAGAAATGTCATACATGCTGCTTCTAATCTATGCCTGTCCTCATCACTGGATACAAGGTCTTGGGCACCACAGTCATCTTGATTCAATTAATGTAGCCCAGCCTGAAAAGGGAAAAGCCTGCCACTTCTCCAGCTCAGCAATGAGCATCTCTAACAGGGGTCTATTTTTAAGACAGTATAACCCACTGATTGAGGTCCCACCTTCAATCTCAAGTATGTAATAAGTCTTGCATGATCAAAAGGGTAGAAAGGTTCCCACCTGTTTCGTGCCTCTCCCAAGTACATTAATAATGATTACTGCAGGTTAATTTTATACTCCAAAAATGGGAGAACTCATCCAGAGTGTGGAGAAGTGCGGTTACCGAGGACCCCGGGTCTGTGAGGTACAACAGAATATCATTTGCATACACTGTAATCTTGTGGTGTCTACCAGTGTGAGATACCAACCCCTTAATAGCCTGGTTGTCCCTAATATTTTATTTATTTATTGAAATTGTTTCACCAGGAAAGGCACACTGAGCAACAAGCTGCCTGTCTCCCAGTGCAACCTGGGGAGGGGAACAGGGATGGATAACACGCAGGTTATCAATTGAGTAACATTTAAACAGCAGAATACATATAGTTTACACTTTGTGTGAGTTACAGATGAGATCAAAGAACCACCAGGTTACAGATAGGCACATAATACACTTAGTACACATATGAGAATATACTGTAGTAGAGTTTACTCGATAGAACAATTGCAGACATATACTCTCAAGAAGCAGCTAGCAAAAACATTAAGTGCATAGATACAAAGTGCATCTGTTGAGCTAAAATAGGCCAGCTCAGTAGCATTTGCTAGATGCCGCTGGTCAGGCAAGGAGGGGGAGGGCAGGCCTGAAAGTCAGGTGCAGGAGCAGTTTACCGTGAAGTAATTTGCCAGGGTGGTGGAGAGAGAACTGGCAGAGGAGTGATGAATTTGTAGAGGCAGCTCATTCCAGAGCTTAGGGAAGTGGTGAGAGAAGGCTGCCTGGCCAGCAGTGATCCTCCGCTGAGGGATTACTAGTTGGCAGGAGTCAAGGGATCTGAGGGCATGAGTGGGGAGGCGGCAGAAGACAGCATTGTGGAAAGGTAAGATGGGAGGACACCTAACCAGTTCTTAGAGACAAATTTAGCTCAGTGCATTATGCATCAATATTTGAGGGATGGAAATGCCAGAGACTGGTAGAGATGGCAGTGATGGGTGAGAGGAGGGGCATGAGAGCAAAGCAGCAGAAGGCATTGAAGAGGGTATCTAACTTGGTTAAGGTGGACTTTGGGAGGCGCTGAAGACAATGTTGCAGTAGTCGAAGGAGGAAGTATCATCTTCTGGATTATTCACAGTGTACAGGTTCGAGGGCTTCTACAGTTTCTGTACAGGGCACCTAGCATGGGGCACAGTTTTTTATGACAGCATCAATGTGAACAGCAAAGGATAGATTCCAGTTGAGCCAGGCCCCTAAGTATTGTAATGAGGTGACATCCTCAAGTATTTGCCTTCTAGGTGCGGAAGATGGGGGAAGAGGAGTCTGGACAGGCATTGTTGTGTGCTGAAAGTCATAGTAGTAGTTTTTAGTGTTGAGGGAGAGCTGGTGAGAGCTCAACCAGTGTTGGATATTGACGAAATCAACTTGGAGATTTGCCGCTACTGCTTCTGGGGAGGTGTCTGCAGAGAAAAGAAGCGGTGTCATCTGCGTACATGTGGATGGAGGAAGTAGAGCAGATAAGTGGTAAGTCATTCAGAAAATGGAGAACAGAATGGGTCTGAGCACTGACCCCTGAAGGACACTGGTAATTATCGGAGGGGGCAGATATAGCATCGGAGATTCTTACGGATTGTGTTCTGCCAGTGAGGCAGGAACTGAACCAGTTGGTGACAGCAATGGAGAGACCAGAATCAGAGAGGCAGGGAAGAAGTAGGGTATGGAAACAGTGTCAAATGCTTTAGTTAGGTCAACAAAGATGGCAGAGGTGATCTGCCTCATCCATGCTGGTGAGTATAGCATCAGTGAGCCTAGTCAAGGAGGAAGCAGTGGAGTGACCCTTCCTGAACCCAGACTGGAAAGCCATGAAGAAAGTTAGAGTCAGTGAGAAAGGAGTAAGTTGTGTAAGCACAAGGTTCTCTTGCAGTTTGCAAGAGCTGGAAGAGAGAGATAGAGCAGTAGTTTGACGTGGAGGTAGGCTGGCCCCTTGAGCTGGGGATGACTATGGCATGCTTCCATGCCTGAGGGACTGTTGCAGCAGTGAAGGACTGGTTTAGTAGGCTGGCAATGGGGCAGCTGTGGCAGGGCAGAAAGGTAGAGGAGTTTGGGGTCCAAATCATTGGGGATTTGCCTTTAGAAGGGTTGAGTGATAGCAGGGCATCTAGGGCATCTACTAGTGAGATGTTATTGAAGGAGAAGGTATGAGGCACATAAGGCTTCTTTATTCTTTCGGTGAGTGCGTATGGAGCAGGGGTGGGCAGGGAAGAGAGGGCAGAAGCTGAACAAGTGGAGAAATATGTGTTGAACTCTGCAGTGACAGCACTTGGTTTCGAGAGAACGAAGTTGTTAATATTTAGGAGTGGAGTGGGAGTTGCGGTTGGAGGAGAGAAGAGGAGTGAATAACCTTCCAGAATTTTGAGGATTATTTAGGTTTGTCTGAAAGGTGGAGTTGAAATACTCATCTTTAGCCAGTCGAGTAGCTCTGGTACACTTGTTTCAAAGCATCCGGTATGTGAGAGGTCTTGTTGGTGGCTTGAGGATTTGTGGGCTCTCCAGGCTTGGTCCTGGGCGATTTGACATGCTATGAGTTCAGGGTGATCCAAGGCAGTTGGTTACCGAACCCTTTGCGATGCAGAGGGGCATGAGTATCCCAGACATTGAAATGTGCTTTTGAAGTGAGGGAGGGCAACATCAATGGAGGAGATACTAGTGGTTGGGGCCCAGTTAGCTTGGGCCAGGTCACCTAACAGGGAGCAAGGTTGAGTGATTTGTAGGACTGTTGGACCAGGAACTTAGGGATGATTAGGGGCAGTGAATTTTATGGACAAGGTAGGTAACATGGTGGTCACTCAGAACTGAAAGAAGTCCAGCCTTGATGACCCAGTGAGGGTGGGTGGTCAGGCCCAGTCTAGAAGAGAGTGGTTTCCAGATTTGGGGTTTAGTCAGGTGGGCTCAGTGATGAGTCATGAGAGATTTAGCCCAGTTACATCAGTCCACGCTTTATTGAAGGCGGAGATAGCCAATTGTGATTAAAATCTCCCATTAATATAATTCACTTGTAAGGATAAGGGAGGAGATCTGAGCGAGAAGATCAGTGACAGTTGAGAAAGGTGTGCCTGGTTGGCAGTAAATACCTGCAATGTAGATTGGGAGTGAGAAAGGGAGGGACAGTTGTAACAGTAGAAGTCATAGGCTTTAGGTTCGGCCTTAGCTAGGATAATCGAATAGTGTAAGTCCGAGTTTACATGAGATGGACACTCCACCACCTCTGGTGGCCCTGTCCTGATGGGCCATACAATAGCCTGGGATGGCGACTGAAGGGTCAGTGATGTTTTATTGAGCCATGTTTCAGAAAGGGTGATGATGTCTGGGGCATAGTGGGCAGTGAGTACTTGGAGAGATCAAGTTTGTGGGAAGGCTTCTTATATTTAGATGCATAGGTCACAGGCCACGAGGGAGGACTTCCTGTGGGCAGTGGTGGGGACTGGCTGGAAGGGGCACATTGAGGTGAGAGGGAGGGTGTGGATAGGGGTCCGGGGTTTGGTGTATGTCACCTGCTGCAAGGAGCAGGAGAGAGAGAATGTTAGGTAGTGTGCAGACAGTTGTATGCACCAGGAAGTGAGTGAGCATCACTTAGGTAGCAGGCAAGAATGATTTTAGGAGCTGGGCATGGGCGATCAGTTGAAGTAGCATCCATGAGGTGAGAGGTTGAAAAGGAAGGGCAGGACATGTGACCAAGTGGACTCCATCGCCAATATTTAAAGAAGTGGGGACCAAGCTCTGGCACATGCACCTAAAGAGGGAACATCTTCCAAAGGGCAGATGTTCACAAAAACACAGGCTGTAGGGCCTCTGTACAGTAGCTTTAATGCCAATAAAGGATTGCCCCAAACCATCCTCACCGTCACTTCAAACAAGTAATCCCAATCAGTTCTCTCAAATGTCTTGTCAGCATCCAGGAGACACACATGTTATTCATAGTTGATCTAAATTGTGGAGACACAGATTGGAATACAAATAAAACCAAAACTAGATCTAGCAGAGTTTTCACATATGCAATCAAAAAATTTGGTGCAGCACGTTAAAGGACCTAGCAGGGTACAAATGCACTGGACATAGTTCTTACCAGCAAAAATATTAACATCAATGAGCTTGCAGTTGGCCCACCAGTAGGCAGCAGCAACCAGTGTAGCATTAGCCTAATCAAAATGGACATCAGAGATACAAAATTAAAAGGAAGACAGAGCTCTACCTATATCATACATGAGATATTGACAAGATCTGGTGAACAAGAAAGGAAATTGATTGGGACTGTATCCTAGAGAATAAATCAGATTAGGAAATGTGGGCTATAATTAAAACTACAGTTGTCTCAGTCTGTGACAAATACATAAAGAAAATCCAAAATATGATTACAAAGGCATTAAACCAAAATAGTTGAACAAAGGCATTAAAAAATAATCAAAAAGAAAAATAAATTGTAAAAACTACATGTGAAGCAAAAAACTTATGAGGTGTGGACAAACTACAACAATGCAAATAAAATAATAATAAACAGTTTTACAGTTCTGTGAACTCTTTAAAGAAATCAAATGACAAACTATGTGCTATAAATAGTAATGGTACCCAAATAACGGACCAGAAAAAATTGCCAATCACGACAATGATTATTTCTGCTCTGTGTTTATAAGTGATAACATTCATTTACTGTAGTTAGAGTATACAAAGCAATAACCAGCTTCTGTGGTTGATTAAATGCTGAGGCCCAAGGTGTTTAATCCCCACAGAAGCGGTTATTATAACTATCATCAACTAAATGAATGCTATTACTATTACACCACTAGCAGTAACATAGATTTTTTATTTTTATGAAACTCAAATGAAAAATGAGCAGTGTTACTATATATGTTGAAATCAGGCTTTGAAAAGTAAAGCCATGACTCTGGGCATGCACATTACTGCCAGTGATATCGCATGCCCAGAGTCACAGCTTTACTTTTGAAAGCCTCTGCTCGAGCTACACAATGTCACAAAGGTACAGATTAAAATAGGACACGTTTTTCATTGTTAGTGCATGACCCCTTCTGTCCCCAATCCACAAAGCTGTTTCTCTATTCTCTCTATCTCTCTCTCTCTCCATCTTCCCCCAGCCCCCACCTGCGTGCTGTGTGACCCTGGTAAGTCCACTTAACACCTGTGCTCCCAGGTCGCACCTGGAAACAAGCTTTGGCTTAGTGTGCCTCTCCTAGTTAAACAATTCCCCCTTTCCCTTCCCCATGCCCGCTCACTTCAGCAAGACAATTCTCTCGCTGGCTTGAACGCGATCTCCTTTGTTCAGCCTTGCAGATTAGGTTAATACTGTTCAAGATATAAATACTTAAGTGAGCTGCACTGTACAAGGGCTGCATATAAGAACATTGGGGAGCACGAGTCTGATTGGACCCCAGAGCAGACAAGCAGTGCGGACAGCAGAGAACAGAATATGGATAACCTACTGTGGGCATGGTTAATACATGAATAACCTACTGTAGGCATGGTTAAAATGTGGATAATTTACTGTGGGCATGGCTATACATGGATAACCTACTGTGGGCACATATATGGTAGTTTGTGGGATAATAACTGCCACTTTACCTGTGTTCTGATTGGCTTACACTAGATATACTATACCTGCAAAGGGGAAAACATCCTGGGTAGGATGAAACACGTCTGTGTCTTCCATTTGCACCCTTTTCAGATTGTGTGAGAGGCCCTTTGGCACCATGCATTCTTGCTTAAAGCTGAACCAGCCTAAAATGTCATGGTGATTTGCATGTACATCCACGATGCTGTGCATTATTGGGGTATGTGTGATTTTGTATTTCTTTGAAACTTGTCTTTATTGCCAATGCCCTTTGGGGTAACCCTTGCCTCAGTGCTTCTGCACGGTTTTTGTTTTTAGCTTGTTTTTTTTTTGGGGGTGGGGTTCACCATGACCCAAACCTGTAAGACCAACTTAGTACTCTGGTTCATTTTTCCTGGGGTATGATACAGATGAGGCATACTGATGAGTCCTGGGTAGGATGAAACGTGTCTGTGTCTTCTGTTTGCACCCTTTGTAGATTGTGTGAGAGGCCCTTTGACATCATGCATTCTTGCTTAACGCTGAATCAGTCTAAAACTTCATGGTGATGTGCATTATGGGAGTATGTGTGATTTTGTATTTCTTTGAAACTTGTCTTTATTGCCAATGCCCTTTGGGGTAACCCTTGCCTCAGTGCTTCTGCACTGAGGCTTTTATCTTTAGCTTGTTTTCTGTTTTGTTTTGTTTTTTTGTGCCCCATTCTCTGGCCCATAGACCTCTCCAGCATGGACATACTGGGACCAACATTTCTCCCGCTCTGCCCAAGTTCCTCTGACCCGACCCCTATCCTGGGAAGCTCTCACTCTATAAACACTGACCTAACCAACCCCCAACTCGAGTCCCCAGGTGGGACCTGCTACCTCTGGTGCTCTATCCTAGTAGGCAGCCGGAGTGAGAATGACAGTCGGAACCAGTCGGAAGGATCCGGTGCTGAGCGTGGTGCCATCCATGTGTCCCACCTTCACCTGTCTGGGTACCTGGATTTTTCTGCTTTCTCCCTGAAAAGCAACCATGCAATGGTGCCCAGTGCATAGCCAGGTGTGATCCTGCACCTGCCATGAGTGTCCCCGCACCTCCCCTTGTTACATGCCTCCTAGGCTGCTGTCCCCCAGTCTCCACTGAGAGCTGCTGGACCCTCAGAATCCACAACCCACCCTCCCAGGACAGAACAGCAGTCCTTCAGATGCTCAATCCTCCCCTGCCCCGACCGACCCGGTGTCCCATGTCCATTCCCAAACACAGGTCGCGGTGTGGCATCAAGATGTGGCATCTAACACCTCAACCCTCAGGGCCACCGAGCCGGCTGTTTTGTTTTGGGGGCTCACCATGACCCAAATCTATAAGACCAACTTAGGGCTCTGGTTCATTTCCCTAGGGTGTGATACAGACAAAGCACACTGCTGAGTACTAGGTAGGATGAAACACCTGTCTGTGTCTTCTGTTTGCACCCTTTGCAGATGTGTGAGAGGCCCTTAGGAACCATGCATTCTTGCTTAAAGCTGAACCAGCCTAAAATGTCATGATGATTTGCATATACAGCCCATGATGCTTTGCATTATGGGTGGTATTGAATTTTGTATTTCTTTAAAACTTGTCTTTATTGCCAGTGCCTTTAGGGTAACCCTTGCCTCAGTGCTTCTATGCTGCGGTTTCTTGACCCTTACCTTATGACTGAATTGTGAATCGACTTTAAAAAGAACCCACATGCACAAGGAACATCCATTATAGGTCAAACCACAGAAATTCAGAATCAATAGAGGCTATGCACAAAGGTGTCTGTAACTGGCAGTGTTCCTACACAGCCCCAGACAGGTGCAGGATGCCAGGATTCATGACCTCAAGCACTTCAGGGAACCTGTCCGTGGCCCTGCCCTGCCACCACATAGCTAGATTGGGGCTGCGTGAGGGACAGAGTGTGATATGCAGACAGGCACCCAATCGGATGCTCATCCTGGGTCCCAGAGAGGATACCTTGTGCCGCCCCGGTGTGGGGAGGAGGGAAGGCATGGCTCAGTGACTTTAAAGACATGGGCACTCACCTGAACAGCTGCCTCCAGCTGCCCAGTTGGCTGGGGTAACACATAGGGAAAGTCCCAGTCCCAGCGGATGACATCCATGGGGGCACACAATGTGTTACCACAGGTTCACTAAGACATAGCTCATTCATGCGGTGTGTGGCACTCCAAGCCTTCATGCATGCTGCAGTGCAGTACGCCCATGGCATGCCCCTGGTGGAGCAGCACAATCGCTGGGAGATCTGCATGGCTGGCACACCATCGGTGCATGCCGCTGGACCCCTGCTGCATGAGTTTACCATGTGGGCTGCCTCACGACATAGTTATGCAGTGCATTGGCTTCGTAAATAGACCCCAATATTAGGAGAATCTACTACACACAACAAATAGTTAACCACTTGAACAGTCTGTCAACTAAAATCAAAATTAGCAAAACCAAATCAGAATTTAAATGTGAACTGGACAAATGCATTCTAGAAGGGAGTAAATTGCAATACTATTCATAAACCAAGGAGCTAACTATGGGCCAGCACTTTTTCATGCTCCTCAGATCTTTAGTATGAACTTCAGTATGAATGTCCCCTCAAATGCTGAGCTCCAGCATGCACTAAACTCAGCTGCCTTCTCATGCAGTGATATGAGATCCTGGACAAAGGCCATATGGTCAGGATGTATTACCAGCCCTAGCATCTTCTCCAAGCGAGAGGCGGTACTGTCACCTAAATTTTATTATCACAATTTAGTAAGATATAGAGCAGAAATAGTTACATTAGAGTGGGCCTTTAACCAGTCTGGAAAGAACACAAATAAGGACTTCTTAACATGTAGTCAGAAGGGTTTCTTCTCTGGCGTCCTCATACATCTCTGTCAGACATTTATTTAGGGGTCCTGTAGGTGCTTACAAACCCCTGAAAACCCATCTGGCCTACAGGCCTTCCCATCATGAGTGAATGTGTACAGTATTGCTTTTCCCACCTTTCTGGCCTAATGTTGGCTCCTAGAATTTTCACAACAGCTGCTTTTTCTAAAATGTTAAAGGCCCAGTTCAGCTGTACATAATGTGGGATTTACATTCTTCAGAAATGAGAGAGAAAGGCGAGCATAAATTGCATGTCAGTTGTTCCTAAATAGGGTCTATTGTGCTTTTTCTGTTTTCTTTTCTGTAAGACATGCTTGTGTTTTACCTCTGGAAAAAATCATCCAGTAGCATGCTAATGGACAGAAAGCACTAGAATGTAAACCCCATGGCACACATCTTTCTTTTTTCCATATACATTTTCTCCTGATCTCCCCAGCAGCTCCCTTTAACCAAACCCCCAAGCTCCATCACTGGCTCCTCCAGGACTTACCTTCACCAGCGACCTCTGCCACAGGACTGTGGCTGTGCCTAGCCACCAGTGTGGGGCCTGCAGAGGGTCAGTCGTCATCCTGCTGCCTGGAATGTTTTTCCTCTAATTTCCTCACAGGGCCCACGGAGTGCAATGGGTGTAATGTCTGAGCTCTGCTTCTGCAGAGATGGCCCCAGTGTCCTGAATGTAGGATCCTTCCCTACATTATGTCGTGCATGTGCAGGCACCCAGCCACCGCTGGATGTCAGGCAAGCAGCAGGCCACACTAATCCCCTCCCGAGGAAGAAGAGCTGTCTAAGGACACTCAATCCTTCCTCTCCTTGCCAGTCCCGAGCAATCCAAGTCCGTTATCAACCCTGGGTCACTGGTGTGGTAGGTAAGGCACCCAGTGTTTCAGCTGTCCATGCCACCAGCCAGCCTAGCACACATTTTTCTGTTGTGATGTTCTCCAGATTATTCCTACCTAAGGTTGTAGAGGCATTCTGCCCACAACATCCATTGCGTCAATTCAGGGACAATGCATACTGTTATATAGTCAGTGTTAAGCCCTCTCACAGATGGCTAAAATGACTTGCTTCTCAAGTCTTCTTCTAGTGTTTATTATTCTAATAAACACTGTGTTTAGGTTTTAATGAAAAATTTGTAACACCAAACATTACTTGGGAGTTTAACATCAAAACATTTGGCATAGCCTGAAGCAGCAGAGAACTAGAATAAATTTTAAAGGTTTCCAGGTGTTGGCCTTTTATTTCTGAAGCAGTTCTTCTTGTTATACCAGTGAGAGGATTTTCTGCATACCGCTATAAGGTGTAATGTAGACAACAGCAATTTGCCTGGAGGCTGACATGTTTAATTCCATTCCACTTTTACTAGAGTGCTCCAATCACCAGGAGCAGGTGGATAATGAGTTTTCTGCCCAGAGCAGTTAATGTCCATAATTGGCTATGTGCTCTGGGTCTAGATGGATACATTTCACCTGCATGAATAGTCAGTATCCTGTGAAAATCATCTGGAGGTTCCAGGTTTTTAGCGTGATAGCATAATGCAGTATGATTTGTTTCTCTCTCTCCTCTGTCTCTGTCTGTCTCTCTCTATCTCTCACTCTTCTTTCCATAACTACCCTCAGTATCTCTAAGGGCCCTATCCACTAAACCATTTCTTCCATTCTGTGTGGACAGGGCCTTAGTCTCTCAGTGCATGCCTAATAACTGATGCAATCATTCATAGCTTGTAAAGCACTTTGGTATACAGTAAGTCCAAAAGTGCATATGAAACTAAAATCTTTTCCTGCTTGTAATTTCTCAGTTAGGCTTGCTTCCTTCATTTAGTTTGCATCAGTAGTGTATGTCAAGCAGAATTTTTTACCACCGAAACCAGGCGTTCTTTCTCAATCAAAAGGTTAAAATCTGTGCTCCAGTGAAAACTTTGCTGAATCAGGAGCTGTAGAGTCTGTAATCCCGGACAGAACAGAGCGGAAGTAAAATCACAGACTCCATAAAAGTAACAATTTAACATAATTTGAAGTAAAATGCCACAACTGTGGCCAATTCTTTAAACAATATTTGGTCAATTTGCCTGCATGTGCAAATCTAAATGTTTGCCAGGCTTTCTTCCTGATTAACTTGCACCTATAGTACAGCCTAATTTATTACATTTGTTGATGTAGATTTGGCCAGTTATTTAATGTACATTTTGAAGAAAGCTGATTTTCTTTCTGTGAAACACCATGATAGAAAACAACAATTCTGTGCAAGGCCACCAGAGGAGTAACAATTCAGACTTGCTCTACTGTCTAATTTAGCATATGTACTGAGTTTCCCAAATTCTTGGTGTTTAAATTTTGCTGAGGGTGTACTTGGGAAATGAACATTAGTAAGACTCTCAATCTGCACCATAGTGTTAATGCAGACTACAGTTTGAGCCTTCAGGAGCACATTCATGATTAAGATTGCATTTATTTCTGTATTTATATAACCCCTAGGTGGTGCTATCCCAAGGGCTACTACCCTGCCTGCTTGGCTATTAGCAGGTTAAGGGGCCTGAGTTCTGAAACGGGTGCCTCCACCAGGAGGTCAGGGTTGGTAGTGGTCAAGCTAACCTGGGCACAGCCCTCCAGGATGCTGTAACCCCCTCTTTCCCTCTAGTGGCCTGAATACTGTACAATAATCACTTTCGCAATACCCCTGGTACACCACACAAGTACCCACACTGTTTGCACTTACCAGCAGGGATGGTTCCTCTGGCCCTAACCCTGGGGACTCCTGTAAAACAAGGTTAAGTACAGCAAATAGCAACAGTACAGTACTTTGAGCACAAACTGGAACCACAGTCAGATTACATGCAGAAAATGTTAGATCTGATTTATTCAGGGACTTGAACAAGGGAGGGGCAAAATCAGGTTAATTAGCTTAAAGTTTGTATCAATCACGCAGTTATGCATGCGCTTTGAGTCCCCCACACAGTCCACCTCTGGTACCCAGGTAGAGAAGAGATGGGCTAGCCAGGACAGTTGCCTGGGGTTGCAGCTGGTTGGGGCCCTGTAATGGAAAACACAACATGCAAACGTACACAATATTTGTAATCTGGAGCCAGAGGGCTCAGTTCATAAAAGAAACGAAACAACAAGACAATCAGATGACACACTCAGATTAAGCTGTTGTTGTAGGGAGCTACCCTGGTATTTACTCACGATACCAAAGACTGGACACAGACTGGACAAAAATCGAGACTTCAGGTGGTTGATCTGGAATGCCAGGAGAAGCAGGGCCCACACAAGTCGCAGAGGCATCGTTCCTGTTCAAACGTGGAGCAGGGGCTGATCCCCAGGCAGGTCTCTTGTTGATGGCTTCTTTGTGCAGTGGGTAGTCTGGTAAAGCCCAGACCACATGAAGACAAGTTCGGAAGCAGTCCGTTTTGGGCTGGATACTGCTTCCAGCAAGCAGAACACAGTTCACACAGTGGGGAACTAACTCACAACCCACTAGCAGCTCATAGCATATTTACATGCACGGAATTCTACTGTACCAGGCAAAGCGCTTCCCAGGCACAATGCAGAGTCTCTGTACACACGGGAGCTTAGGGTAGCTGAACTCCTGACAGGCCGATCGCATTCAGCAAAATATTTGGTCTTCTTCAGATTGAGCCTGGACCACTTCAGTAGCTTACTTTAGTCACACAAACTTGGATTTAGTCAAAATAATTATCTTCTCTTCTCTCCCTCTCCGAGCAGCACACCAGCATGCATGCCAAAAATGTAGCCTTTTCAGAGTTCTCCCATGTGAATCCACTCATAATTGCTGCTCAGAAACACTTCAGCTCCTTCTTGCTCAGCTTCAGTTTAGTTCTCACTGAAAACTGCAAGCAGCCAGGGACTTCCCAAGATCCAAAAGATTTGGTTGGCTGATTTGGCTGTCAGTCAAAGCAAAAGCTCCCCCTTCAGTTGCAAAAAGGCGTAAAAAGCTCCAAACAAAAGTTCCTACAGATTTTGAATTCAGACAGCTCCTGTAGTCCAGCTACATTTTAGGTGCCACCAGTACTGTTTGGTCCAATTTGCAGTCCAGGACTAAGATAGTGGAGACAAACAAAACAGTCCCTTCTACAAACAAAGCAGGTTAGACAAACTACATTATCATTATCACTCTAAATGATTTTCAGTAAATAGTTACATCTGTCAACAGAGCTCCCTCTCAGATTACTTAAGCTGCAATTAGGCAGCTCTTAAAGAGACAGTACACAGAGGCTATACAAGCTCTGGTAATCACATTTAAACTGCTAAAAGCTGGACACCAGCCTAGCAGTGAGCATTTAGGCAAGCTCAATGAAGACTTTTGGAAACCCCCATTTGTAGGGGGTTACATTTAGTTTATGTATTCTGTTCTGTACCCTTTCTTGGTATCCTTGGTCACCAGATCTCTCCCATTCATTATGGTATTGAAGGATTTTGATGTAGATGGCTTTTAAAAGAATAAACAACCCATGATTCACTAGTTCCATGGAAACTAGATGTAGAGTAGCCAGTGCAGTTGATGGCTTAGATTTTTGTGTTTGTACAGTGTGATGTGGTGTTTATGCAACTGCATGAATAAGTTGTTGACTATGTGGCTTTCTGTGCTCTTTCTTCACAATGAATCAAAAACCTTTTAGGGTAACAGAGACACAGGAACCCACTTGGAGGGTTCCATCCCTAGAGGTTCTGCAGGATGGCATGTCATTTGGCTAAATATGTCTTAGGTAAGAAGCCCAAATGGAGAAGGGCAAGTCATCAGAAGGGAAGGGAGAATGGTGGAGGCAAAATGAGCATCTGGAGGATGCTTGGGGCATGCATACTTAAGAAGCATTTGTGGGGAGGCACCAAACTGCAGGCTTAGCTTTGCACTTATCAGAGACAGTGTGCCTTAGGTGCACTGAATGATTTCATTAAGTTTAATTTCTTGAGAGGCATTCTGGCCTATTATTAATATTATTATTATTATCATTATAGTAATATAGTATTGTATCGGCAGAAAAGACTTAGGGTTCATGTTGACCTCCTCTCCTGCTGCACAGAAGTGACTATAGCCAATTTGAGTACCAACACACATCCAAGCTTAACTACTATAATGGTACCCCTACCTATATGCTATACCTCTCAATGTTATTCTCATGCAGGCATCAGTGTAGTTCTGCTTTGAAAGCATAAATGATGCTTCATTCACTACCTTACTGAGTAGGTTTGTTTTATATTCTGATGACCCTCTGGTGAAGTCTTACTTCTACTACAAGAATTAGAACAGCCCAGTAAAACCTGATAAATCTGAGTGAAGGGGCACCTCTCTTACCACTTCCAGCACTGGCAGTCTGTCACAACAGACAACTGGGTGCTAGAAATTGTAAGAGAGGGTCTCAGTCTATCTGTTGTTACACATCCAAAACAAAGAGATTACAAATTGTCAAGCCAAATTTGTCAGCAGAGCTGCAACAATTAAAATTGGAAGTTCAAAGACTGCAAGCTCTGAATTCTGTGGAGGAAGTACCAGTAAAAGAAATGTGAAAAGGTTGTTTTTTCAGATTTTTCTGCTGTTCTAATATTTCAACAAAAAACTGATACTTGGTGAGCAACATTTCCTTTCTGATGTTTCCCTTATCAGTTCCCCTCTAGTTTGAGGAATGCCATTTAGTTTTGCTAGCACTCATTATCTCAAACAACTGTGTAGCTTCACTCTTCCTATGCCATATAGTAATTGGAATGTCATGATCATGTCCCCTCAACCTTTCTCTAGGCTAGGTAATTTAAGTATGTCCAGTTTTCCTTGTAGCTCTTGCCACCTAAGGTTTTATTCAGCAAAGGTGCCTTGTTCTGGACCCGCCTGACCATTTCAACGTGCTTTCTGAGCTGTGTGACCAAATCTAGATGCAACACTCTAACAGCAGTCTAGCCAAGGCCTTATCTGTGCCTCTTACCACCACCCACCCACCCTCACTCCCCATGCTCCAACATTATGTTTGTTCTCGAGTGTTATCCTTTTCTTCAGTTGTGCTGACCACTGTTGCACTACACAGGGCATATGTATGACCTACCTTTCTTGGCACTAGGTGAAAAACCTTACACCCCCTCAGTATATGTGAGTCCCATGTTTTAGCTTGTGTCCCAGATGTCTGCAGGTTCACCCTGAAGTACACCTCCTTTCTTTACTGTGTCCACTGTTTTGACCAGTTTTGTGTTATCTGCAAATTTGCAGCCTACTACTGACTACCTTTTCCTAGTCACTTATGTATCCGTTAAAGAGCAGTAGACCCAGTGTTGATTTACGTGGTTGTCACTGTGTATATCCCCAATCTGAATGCCAACCATCCACCACTGTTCTCTGCTTTCTACCTGTCAATTTGCTAGCCATCTCCTGTAAATCTTGTGGACCACATATAGCATTACTTTTCCATGAGTTTATCATGCTGTATGGTGTTGAAAGACTTGCTGAAGTCTGGACTATAGCCATGACATGGCCTCAGTCCTCCTTACTGGTAACCTCCTCAATGATGGTAATCTGTCTGATTTGGCAGGATCTCCCATTTGTGAAGAAATGCTGTGTGGTAGACCATAGACTTTTCTCTTTGTGGTATAGACTTGTCTGCTCACTTCCATGTGCTGAGCCTCCACATCTTTTATTATTGCTCAAACATTGTGCCAGGCATGAGGTATGTTTCATGGGTTCATAATTACCTGGTCCAACTTTACCCTCTTCTAGAATGGGGCTGATGGTAGTCATTTTCCAGTCTTCTGTTTTTGTCTTTAGGGTGTCCTGAAAGATATCAGCAAAGGGACCCTCAAAAATCTTTTAACAGCACTATTACTGTTAAGTAGATACCATCCAGACCCTGGGGATTCTCTGGGCTTAATACCCTCAAGCTACCTACTGACTAATGCTGACATAATCAGCATTTTCTCCTACTTGGCCCACTCATGTTCCACAACTGCCACCACCAGCTGGCCAAACACTCTGACTTCCTGGTTGAATACGGACACATATATAAAAAAAACACAGAAAGTTGCAGCCAGAAAAAGACCACTAGTCCACTGAGTCTTCCCAATATCCAGCATTCCCGTCAATGCATATTTATCAATTGAGCAGAACAGAAAGTAGTTTTAAGGACCTATGCCATTCTCCCTAACTTAATGCCCCCACCAGCATCCTCAGTGGGCACAGCCCTCACCTTATCCTTGATTCTCTGTTTATTACCAATGGTTGAAAATGGTCCCCTGTGTAACTCTGTCTTCCAGACCATGTCATAGCCTGTGCTAGCATAGCCCTGCCTTCCCTCTGTAATGACATCTACTCCACATCCCTGACCTTCTCTTCAGAATCCTTCCACTTTTAATATTCCCTCATTTTATCCTTAATTTCTTTTGCTGGTCCTTGGACAACCAGAGGCATCAACTAGCTATCTTGTCCTTGTTACCATCAGGGAAGTATCTATTCTAGTCACTGCCACCATCAGATTCTGCTTCAGGACCTCTAACTTAGCTTCAGCACTTCACACACTAGCATATTTGTCAATTGTGCTTAAATCTGTGGCAGCTCATCAAACCCAGCTATCCTGAAATGTTGTATTTTGGTCCTATTCTTAGTGAAGGGTTTCCCCATCACCTCAAACACAGCCCTGTTATGGTTGCTGTTACCCACTGGCTGTCCACCTGGGTGCCCTGACAAGGGTATTATTTTACTAGAAAAATCACATGGGTTATTACAGCTTATATCCAGGTGTGTCCTGCAGGTGGGTTATATGGACCTGTTTCATTGGCCAGTTGGATGAGGGGCACACATAAACTCAGGAGACAAAATGGCAAATTGAAAGATTTATTGCTACAAATTACAGGAAAATACGGTTTCCAACACCTGCAGTGCTGGGCACCTCTCAGGTTCTCTATTCATTGATGTTGGGACTGTATTTTGCTGTAAATGTAACAATACATTCAATTTTCCATTTATCTCCCAAGCTATATGGGTGCACCTCATCCTCTTTCTTTGTCCTGGTGGTGCTTTCCCTGAGGCTGCATCAAAATCTTTTGCATATTGGCTGGTACACTTGAGAAAATCCTCTAATCTTACATTAAGTTCCATGGGCTCATTAACTTTTATTTGTAAAGCCACCTAGATGGGCAAAAGAGACCTCAGTTAAACATCTCCTCTGAAGGATGGCATTTCAACAGTGCAGCAACCCCCACCCCGAGTTATACTACTGTGTCAGTACTGGATATTAGCCTGTTTACTTCAGTAATCATACTAGCATACCCAGAACTACATCATCTCTTGTCCCATGCCTGACATGCGGAAGAAGGAAACAATTCTTCATAACTGATAGGAAATCTCTCCCTGTTTCCACTGAGCATATTATACCCACTCAGTGTCAGACCAGTAGAAATTTTCAATGAGAACCAAGGGCTCTATAGTGTTGTTTTTCTTGATTTAATTAACCAGTTTCAAGTCTTGTTCTCTTGTACTATCCAACAATCTATAACATATTTCTAAAGTCATCTTCTTGTGGATCCTATTTCCAGCCACAGGGTTTCTGTAGGGGCCCATCCCCGAGCACTTGTTCTTACTCCTTAGTCCCTCCTAAATATTGAAACCTCCCTTCTGACCCTTCCTGCTCCTTTTGAAGAACAGTATCCTGCCATATTAGAATTGCACTACATTTGCTCATTACACCAGGTTGCTAAGATCCCATTACAGTATATTGTAGCTTACCTAATGGAGTTCATTCTCCAACTCATTTATCTTGTTACTGTAGATGCATACCATTAATGACAGGGTTTCCCTTTCCCTGCTTTGGGCTCCTCAAAGCTGTTTTTTACCACTGTATCTGCTTAAGGCATGGGGTTGTCCCACCAACAGTACCCTGATCAGATAAGTGAAAATCAGAAAAACACTATTAAACAGCAAACATAACATCATCAGATCTGCCACGTATGGAACAGATCAAATCCTAAAGGCATTACATGGACCTTGGTCATGCTAAGACTGATTCTGAAAAGATGAGGAGCTCACAGTAAAGATGCCTTGGGCAACCAAACTTTGGGCAGTAGCATTTAGCAGCAATGGAACACCCTTAAAACAGATGGACTACGTAAGCAAGAATGTACTCTACTGAAGATGAAGGGGCAATAGTAAGAGACAAAGAACAAGATGAATGATCGTTTAGGTACTTGAAGCAACTATGAAGAAAGAGAGGCATACAGGAAGAGTTATTTGCAAGAAACCAATAAAACAGGCAGAACTAGAGACAAACTCAGGGACAACAAACACAAGATCAGAGGGCAAAAAAGTGACAGAGGAATAGATAGTATTTGAGGCTAAATTCAATCATAGTAAATCTTTAATTATTCAAGTGAGATGAAAAACACAAAGAACCATCAATAAAATAAAACACAGGATTGAAATATGGCAGAGTGACTGAACAAGTATTTTGCAATAATATTCAAAAGAATATAGATGGAGTGATATCAGACACCAAAGTATAATTCATGGGTAGGCAGAAGGACATACTATACTGCATATCTGTGACACTTGAAGATACTGAAAAAATACTTAAAGTAGTAAATGTGAGCAAAGCAATGAGGACTGATAGAATGCACCAAAAGTGTGGCTGAGATTGCTACAGAACTATCATTACCAATAGCAATTATGTTCAATAACTCAGTCAGAACAGCTTACATGTATAATGACTGGAGAGTGGCCTCAGTGTGCCAATGTTCAAAACCAATCTCCAAGATGGAACCAGGGAACTATAGATCAGTCATCATGAAATCATTCCAGAAAAACTGGTCAAGACAAAAAAAAGAGCTGTTGAACACATACAAAACAACTTGAGCTCAGTGACCCACTATGGATTCTGCAAGGGAAATCATTCCAAACAAACTTCAGTACAGTTTTCAAAACTGTCACCAAGAAACTAGATACGGGAAGCCTATGGATGTCATATATAGCTTGACTTGATAAAATGGGTTAAAGGCATCTTGCATGGTGGGAAACAAAGGGTACTAATGGTTCCTCCAATGTGGCAGAAAATGAACAGGGAGTTTCACAGGGCTCTAACCTGGGACCAACATTATTAAAGGAATTTTCAAGTATTGCTCCCTGAGAGACATGCACATATCTCAGGGAGTGATTCAGGTCTGCTAACAGTTCAATAAATGTTTATCAACACTTAGGTTTTAATAAAATAGACAGTCCTAATCGCAGAAATGGCAGCTAAGTCATCAATTGAAGTGCTCCTTCTTCCTTAGCTCCAAGCATCCTAATAGGAAGATTTGTGAGCACTGGGGCTTGAAGGAGAGATTGGTTTAGCCCATGATGGTCCCAGTGGCTGTGGTTGAGTTATACTAACCCAAACGCCCAATACCACCAAAACCAAAGGACTCACCAATCTGGGCAAGGGAACCTTAGAGTGAGTTAGAGATCTTACTAGCAGTAGCACTGCAGCAGTGAATGTTCTGCTATGGACCTCCTACTGGCTTGACATCACCAGTGACATCCTGGAGCTGCAGCCACCAAGGTGCTGTTGTACATTAAAACAACTAAAAGCATAATTCTGCATCTCTGTTGGATTTCTAAGGGAACTCCAACATAAGGTAAGTGGTATGTTAAGTATTTTAATTATATTACTTACCTTAGGCATCCCCTAATAAACTTAGAAAACTATTGAAGAATATTTATAAATTACCTGGAGGTGAACATCTGTAACTGTATTGCCAGGTTTGATCATTACACCAAGCTGGGAAGAGCAGTTAGATTGCAACAGAAAATAAAAAATTGCAGAGAATTTAGGGCAAGCTTGAGGTGGACAGAGAATGACAGATGAACTTCAGTGTTGAGAAATGTAAGGTGATGCATCTACAAAGAAGAAAATAAAGCCAAAATAATACTACATCACACAGACAGTACTGACTCTAAGCAGGACAAACCGGGCGTATTGGTCAGCAGTAACCTCAAATGGGGTTAACAGTGTGGTACAACAGATAGCAAGGCAAAACAAAATCATGGCATACATCAAAAGAAACAAAGTAAGCAGTGTACAGTATGTCAAAAATTGTGAGTATAGAAACATAGAAACATAAAGGTTGATGGCAGATAAGGACTGCAAGGCCCATCCAGTCTGCCCATTTTTTCTACCTTATGAATGTGCCACACACCTTTACACTGTCAATGACCTATCTATCCATATTCATCTGTATTGCTCCTTATGCCTATCCCATGCCTGTTTGAAGCCCTGCACTGTGTTCATAGCCACCACTTCCTGAGGTAGGCTGTTCCATGCATCCAACACTCTTTCTGTGAAAAAGAATTTCCTCACATTCCCCTTAATCGGCCTCCCTCTATTCTCATGCTGTGTCCTTTGTCCTGCTATTTTTCTTATATTTAAACATGTTAGACTCTTTCACATTCTTAATGCCCTTAAGGTGTTAGAATGTTTCGATCATATCACCTGTCTCCCTCCTTTGCTCAAGGGTATACATATTGAGCTCCGTTAATCTGTCCTCATATCTTCTGATGCAGTCCCTGCACCATTTTGGCTGCCCTTCTCTGGACTGCCTCAATTTGGTTAATGTCCTTTGAAGGTGTGGCCTCCAGTACTGCACACACTACTCCAGATGAGGCCTAACTAGTGTCTTGTAAAGAGGGATTATTACCTCCTCTTCCAACTTGTGATACCCCTACTAATACACCTAACATCCCCTAGCCTTACCTACTGCTTTAGAGATCTGCTTGATGATTTCAGGTCATCAGTGATGATGATGCCAAGTCTCTTTCTTCCTTTGTGACTGCCAGCAACTCCCTCCCAGACTATAGGTGGCTTCAGGGTTTCTCTTCCCTATGTACATGATCTTGCACTTCTTTGCATTAAATCCCAGTTGCCACTCTTTTGACCATTTTGCAAGTTTATCCAGAGCTCTTCTCATTCTGCCCACCCCATCTGGATCATCTACTCTGTTGCAGATCTTGGTGTCATCTGCAAACAGACAAGCTTACCTCTAGTCCATCTGCAATTTCAGTAATGAAGATATTGAAGAGGACTGGCCCCAGGACTGATCCCTGAAGTACCCTAATTTGTAACTTGCATCTCTTCTGACTGTATACCACTTACTACCACTCTCTGTTTTCTGTCCTTCAACCAGTTTGCCACCCAGTTGACCAACTTCTGACCCACTCCAAGCCTACCCAGCTTATTTATCAATCTTCTATGTGGAACAGTGTCAAAAGCTTTGCTGAAGTCAAGGTAGGCGAATCAACTTCTCCCTTTGGTCCACCACTTGGCTACCCAATCAAAGAAATCTATGAGATTAGTTTGACAGGACCTTCTATTTGTAAACCCATGCTGTCTTGAACCGTGCCCCTATGGATTCCAGGTGTTGCACTATCCTTTCCTTAAGGAGTGCCTCCATAATCTTGCCCACTACTGAGGTAAGACTGACTGGTCTGTAGTTCCCTGCCTCCTCCCTGCTACCACTCTTGTGGGCGGGATCACATGAGCCCTTCTCCAGTCTTCTGGGACCTCTCCTGTGCTCACAGACTCACTAAACAATTCTGCTAATGGCTCTGCTAGTTCCACCCTTAGCTCCTTAAGTTCCCTGGGATGTGCGCCATCAGGTCCCATTGCCTTGTCCACCCTGAGCTTAGCGAGCTCTTATAGGACCCTTCCTTTGTGAAGGGAGTAGTTCTCACCTCCCCGTGTCCATGGTGCTGAGCTGTGGGCCCTGCCCTACCTTCTCTTCAGTAAATACTGAGCAAAAGTATCTATTTAGGATAGATGCTTTACAGGGTCCTCCTCCTCACATGCCCCCTTTCTCCCTTGAGCTTAGCAATACCCCTCTGGACTTTCTCCTTTCACTAATGTATCTATAGAAAGTCTTGTCACCTTCTTTTACTGTTAGTGCTAGTGTTTCCTCAGTTTGGGACTTTGTCTGCCTTACTACCTTCCCTGCTTCCCTTAGGGCAGTTTGGTATGCCTCCCTATCTTCATCCCATTGTGTTCCCTTATATTTCCTGAAGGCCAGCCTTTTGGCTCTGACCTTTCTGATACTGTATTTGAGAACCAAAGTGGTTTCCTTCTTTGCACTTCCTTTTCTGTCTAACACAATGGGATGTTGCTTCAAGTACTGCATCCTTAATGCTTGCCCACTTTGCCTGTACCCTCACCTGTGCTTCTTTTTGCCAGGGCTAGCTTAACTCTGTTGGCCATCTTATCAAAGTCAGCTCCTCTGAAGTCCCATATTTTTGCCTTGGAATGGGATGATTTAGATGTAGTGGCCAAACTGAACCATACCATGTGATGGTCACTGGCCCCAGGTGACCTTCTACCTGGAGATCTGTGATCCCTTCCTGTTAGTCAGTACTAGATTTATGATAGCCCTGTCTCTTGTGGGTTGTTGTACCAGTTGTTTGAGGCCCTCCCATGCTCTCCCCTTTAGCTGTCATGTTTTGTACATCTTTAACAGTAATGTGTCTATGTCCTCCCCTGGTCTGGGGCCTGTAGACAACCCCAGTTCTTATGGCTGTCCCATTCCTGTTTCCAGGGTGACCCACAGTTCTTCTGGCTCCTTATGTGTATTCTGAATTTCTGTAGCTTTGATATTTTAATTGACATACAGAGGCCACTCCACCGCCCCTTTTTGCACCTCGGTGTTTTCTGAACAGTACATAGCCAGGTACTGAAGTCTCCCAAGTGTGGCTACTGGTGAACCACATCTCATTAATTGCTACTATGTCCAATTTAGCCTCTGACATTATTGCCTGCAAGTCTGGGATCTCATTTCCAGGCTGTGAGCATTGTGTACATGATTTTCCATTGGCCAGATTTCGTGTGTTAGTTGTTGGGTGAGGTTTGCATTTCCCTGTCGTCTTATGGGAGACGGACCTTTTTCTTACCTGGTGATGCAAATGAACTGCAAACATGCTAAATCCCTGTTTGACCACTAGCTGAAGGAGGGGTGTTCTTCCTGGTCAAGCCCCGCTTGGAATATGGTGTGCAGTTCTGGCCCCCATTTGTGAGGGAAGATATGACTTGATTCAGAAAGTACAGAGGAGAGAGACCACAGTGGTTAAAGGGCTGGAAAACATGAGTTACAAGAACAGGTAACAAAACTAGAACTGTTTCTCACGGAAAACAAAAGAATAGAAGGGGACATGATCACGGTCTTCAAATAGATGACACGATTATAGCAAATGCAGCTCTTTGGATGAACAGGGATAAATAGAAAGGAGGCACTTGATGTCATTGAAAGGAGGAATACTTAGGGAAACATCATGAAGAATAAATTCATAGAACATCGGTGGGCACAGGAATAAACTTCTAGAACAGTTAGTATAATCTGAAGCTGTAACAGCTTTCAAGTTAGGTGCTGACAAATATAATACTTTGAAGAAAAGAAGTTAATGGGTTGGGTAGGCCACTGAGCTGGTGAGAGGAGGGATTTGTTGGCCAATAGTCTTTGCAGTGTGTATTTATGTATAATTGTATGTAGTATGTACCAGTCACAACTTACAGCACTTCTGCAGGTGGAGATGGAATTCTTTTTAGTTCCTTCCCATTTCATACAGCACAATACAAATGCAATAGCTTTCCTTCTTAATTGCTGTCTTGTTGAACTCAGAAAGCCATTAAAATAATACAACTATAAACATAGTCCATGATTTGCCTTCATTGAAGTTAAGAGGTACTAATACAATAACGTAATGGCATAATGAATGTTAAATATAATTATGTATTTAATTATGTAACATTATAATAATATAATAACATGGTACAATAAAATTATATTCAACTTTGAATGATAATTCATTCATAATTTATTGATGTACCATGGACCACTTCCAGTCCAACCAAGATTTAACTATTAGGTTGTTAGCTGCAATAAAAGCATTACTGTTCACTGCTGGAGCCTGACTTAGCTCCCTTTCAGTTTGTTTTGGGCACTATATAACCTTTTAGTCTTGTATTCTTAAGAAATTGTTAAAGGTTTTAAAACATACTTTGGGCATTAAAGTGAGACCATGTTATAATGAAGCCCAACTTGCCTAGGAAAACATTACTACTGTCTAGCAGGAGAAATTCCATTAGAGTCTGTTATCCGGGACAAAAGAAGACCTTCACTACAAACAAAAAAATCACTTAGCCAGAGTTCACTTTAAGAGAATTCACCTGTTTTCCAAAATTGTAGTTTCACAGCTTTGTCCAGACATCTCCTGAGTTGTGCCCCAACAGTTATTTGCATGCCCGCTATGACACCTTTCTTGGATTTTGCTGCTGCGTTGCTAATACTCCTGAAATGAACATGTACACCCTTAAAAAAGGAGGGAAAGGGTGACATGATGGAACCATGCAGTTACCTGCATGGAATAAGTAGTGTGGATGCCAAGGTGCTTTTCACTTAAGCTCAAACACAGGGACAAGGGGAACTCACTAAAACTTGCAGGGAAGGGAATTCTAAAGGACATCCCAAGCATATTGTCACTAAAAAGTAGTAAACAGGTGGAACAAGCTGCCAGAGGACATTCTACAGGCCAAATCAGTGAGCAGCTTCAAATAGAGCTGGGAAAAGCATATGGGATTAGTTAGAAAAGGCAGGCAGAACTAAGGTCAGTGCAAAGTAGTTAGGTGGGTGGGTGGGCAGACTGGATGGGAGTATGGGCTTTTTCTACCATCACTATCTACAGCATGCATCTATGTTATAAAGAGTACTCTACTCCTGTTGTGATTATTGGCCCTCTGCAGAATGAATTTATTCCCTGCAAACTAGTGCAGGAAATCATGGCAGCTTCAAAACTGTTGAGCCACTACAGTACACTGTTTTACCAAGATCTGCCTGTGCCTTCTTTGCACACAGCATACACCTGTTGGTTTTGGACTTTTATATAATTACAAAAGGTTTTCAACGTGTATCTTGGCATATTTCAATGACAGAGTCTTTGTAATGTTCTATATTTCTTTTCATCACTGGGTTATTTGTGCACCTATTAGACTGCTTTCCCTAGAAAAGGTAGCCACGTGTCAAGTTCTCTCTGTCCCTCCTCCCTTTGTCTTTCTCTTTCTCTCTCTCTCTGTCTCTCTTGAGTGGCATCCTGGCCACAGTATTGATGTGTTTGACTGCTGCCCTTCTATTCCCTGACCATATATAGTACAAACACAGTGTTACATAGCTTCAGCAAACTGAATAAAAAATAACAGCATAGTTTACGTCTGCATTGCCAAACAGAAATGTATCCCAAGATGGAAACTATCTGATATTAGATATCCTATGCAGGGTTCTCACTTGGAGTAGCCTAAATAATCCATTATATATAGCATATGCAGTGGCTAGTCTACTTCCACTCTTTAAAATAAACTTGAGCTGGAAGAAGAGGTACATAATTCTTTCAGTTCAGCTGTGCCTAAGAAGGATAGTAAGAAAGGCAGGTAGTGCTGCTGTGCAGGAAATTAGCCCAACCACAGTGAAGGCAGTGAATGCAAGAGACTATACATGGAAGAGAAAGTGAAGGAGCCCACAGTTCAAAGTGGGAGATAGACATTTAGCGTGTTTGCCAACAGACTTTCAGAAGATGCAGTGACTGAAACAATTGCCAAAATGACACCAATTTGGGCTCTGTGGAGGAAACTGGGAAAGGAAACCAATATCAGTTTTATCCTGATCTATGAAAATCTGCTACAGAAGAGCAGACATTAACTGTATCAGTGGTGCTGCGGATAGTGCATTTCCTACCACATACACCACACAGGAGATATGGTGTACCTCAAGCTCAACTCTTGGCACCAGGCCAGAAGAGAATAGGTAGCTCTCACTTCCACAACTCTTTCTTCAGCACTGGAAAGGGCATGGGTAACAGTATTATGGCTAGCCATTGCCTAAATATGTGGCAGGGGTGGTTCCATACAGAGGAAGGTGAGAGGCCTAAAAGTGGGAGCCAGTGATGGTGTTGCAGCATGGCACTCTGTCCAGCCATGCTCCAGTGGCCTGTTAAATACTAAAGGAAAATGCACTCAGCAAGGTCCTGGTACTCTATGAGGAAAACATAATGCAAAAACACAGAAGGTGGGGCACACTGACACAAAAAGCCTAGTAAAGAACATAAGCTGGCAGTGCTACAATTTCAGGCTTCCATTGCAAGCAAACCAAACCAAAACAAGAAAGCACAGGTAAAACATTTTACCAAGCAGTTCATATTTGAGTAGAAACAAGCAGGTGTGCTGTAGGAGGGTGGTAACTGTGCTAGCAGATTATTTGAATCTACTACTCCCTACAAATAATTTATTGAGTGTCAGAAGGGGACAGTCCACCACATCACCACACAAATTCTTGGGGACAAATTCACTAGGAGAGTGTCCCATAACCTCGGTTGTGTATGTACCTCAGTGGTTCATTTGAACAAAATGGCCACCATAGACAAACACACACGCAAACCTAGGCTATTCTGAACTTCTGAGTCCAAATTGGAGTCCAGTTATCAATTTTCCACACACTGTTTTACTTCCATTATTGTCCCACCTGTGATTTGCTGCTTGGGAATCTTCATGTCATTGCACTTTGGATAGCAAAGATCTTCCTAATCAGCCATGCTGCTTCTCCTTGGTAACTCAGTCATTGTCATCTTGATCTGCACTTTGACTCCAACTGGTTGTTTCCTCTATGCACCTAGATAAGAGGGGCTGCTGTCAACTGGCATTCACTGTTTGTGTTCTGCATCTCAGACAGCATGAGCTGCTTCTCTACACCTGACAGAATATGAGTCCCTGAAGGAGGTTTTATTTATCTGTTGTGCAAACTGTGGGATGCCAATAAACAACAATCCTCTCCTGGTGAGAATGTGAGAGTTTGTAGACTGAAGTGGAAGGCACCACCCTTGTGAGAGCAGGAGTAGTAAGGCCTTCATCTCTGGAGAGAAAGAGCTGGAGCCATATTTGGTGAGCCTTGCAGTCTCCTTTCCTATCTATTACTGACTTTCTTGGGAATTTTAATATATTGTCAGCACTATGCTAGGAGGTGAGTCCGTTGGGAGAAAGAGAGCACTCCTAGGGAGACAAGGAGCATTTCTGAAGTGCTTGTGTAGACTCATATCCTGTACTCTCAACTCAGACCCCTATTCAAGCTAAAAATAGACTCAGGTGCTGATGCTGCAATACCACCTGAAGCAGCATACAATTCATGAGTGGCCTCAAGTACCCGTTGCAGCCATTTCAAGGGTCCTCCTTGATGAGTCTGGTAGTACAGCTCGAACTAGACTGGTGGACCCAACACACCTCCAGTGGTGAATGGAGCAAGCTATGCATAAAGTCTTTCAACAGGTAAATCCCTTGATTGTTCTCTTCACCCCATGGGACCTTTTCTACATGTACCTGAAGGTAGGCTGTCACACAAGGCAGTGGTGTCAGAGCCTTCTACCGTGATGAATCCCAGAAGCAAGCTCTGTTGAGAGAATTGCCTGACTTCTCCACAGCAACAGAGCTTAAACAAAGGAAACCCCTGCTCCAAATATTTGAAGTCCTGAGCTGGCATTTGAGTTCAGCCTCTGAATCTGTTAGCCAGAAATCCATGCTAAGAATTTTGTGCAGGAACTCAAAACAAATGGCTGTGCAACATAAAGCACATCTATACTCTCCTCTGGATCAGGCAGATCATGAATGGTACAGTAGGCTAAGCTACTGAGCACTCTAGAGACATCCCTTTCTAAAGTTCCAGTGTTTACTGGTTAAGGAATTCACAAGGGGTAAGGAGCCCTCTGATTCTTCCATTTTACATGGCTCTTCCTTTCCTGCATTCTAGGTCCAACATCCCTTTCTTGCTGGACACGTGCCTCTTATTGGTTGCTGCCATGTGGTGGTTTGTCAAGAGGCCTTGAGAGCTTGATCAACACTCTATAGTGTGGGCAAATTGGTGGCTTTGGATACTTTCACAGTCATGTGACTGGAGGAAAACAACATGGGGTGCTCATGTTCTCATTTTATTTTAAAACCTTTATCCTTCTATACAGTTTCTGTACATCTTTGTGTGCCTCCAAATACTAAAGCAACACTGCTGGCCTGTGTGTGAAGTGCCTGCTCCCTTTTTGGCTGTCAGGGTCAAACAGGGTAGTGCTCTTGTTGTCCATTCAAACTTGGCACAGCACTTCAGACTCTGTCTCCACTCACAGGAAGGGGCCAAATAATTGTTTTAAACTCACTTTCATGCTATGGCTTTTGGCTGTCATACTGTCCCTGTGTGGTGGCCTGGACCACAGCAAGTGCACCCCGCATGAAGATACTACCATGTTTACTGAATGCTGCCAAGTACCTGTGGCAGTTCTTTGGGACTGGAGCACAAAATCATTCACTGCAGCAGGGCAGCAGGGAGGAGATATATCAGGGAAAAGGCTGGCAAATCAATAGCAAAACAAGCTACTCTGAGCCAGGAATAATGCCTAATGCAAGCAACAGAGGCTACAGCCCTGGAAGAGGCATCAGATAAATCATAAACTGAACATAGTAGATGTTTGCCTACTTCAGCACCAGCTGACAGGGTTTGAAGCAAATCTGTCTTGGAAGGACTGTCAGGTAAGCTTGGACTGCAGTAAGTACAGCCTTCCAGAGGCTGTTCTAATACTTTGTCACATGGGCCTGGTAATTAGCACTCCTTAGGCACAAGGATGCAGCGTTATAAGTATGCTTGCCCATAAAATTCAACCTCTTGATTCTTTATCAGTCGGCAAATTACTCATGTGCCTGGGGACTTTATAGCGAACATGAGCAGCGATAATGACTACAGAGTCAGTCTCAGGCTGAGTAGCATAGTAAGGCTTAGCAGATGGAGTAGGGTACCGCTTTTATCAGATTTCCTTGGAACTACAGGCAGAGTATTAGGAAAGGGAAATTGTTTAACCAGTAAAGGCACACTAAGCTGAAGCTTGTTTCCAGGTATGACCTAGGAGAAATGAAAATTACATACCTACCATAATTCTTGATCTTCTTGGATGAAGTCTCACCACTCATTCACATGAATGGGACTACGATGGAGGTGCTAGGACCCAGTGGGAGCAACATTTTCAGGAGGCAGGCGCGAGGTAGGCCACAAGGAAGTGACACCTCAAGCCAGGCTCGCACCTTATAGACTACCTCAGTGTCAACCCTCCAACCACCTCAGTACCTTTTTTCCAAGGAGGTGCAGTGTAACTAACCTAGTGAAAGACTAACCTAATATCAGACATAAGATAGTCCAAATGACCCATGTAAGAAGGGTCAACAGAACAGAATCTTCACAGCCCAGCCATCGAGGAAGTGAAGACCACAAACAGATAAGTGAGCTCAGGGGATGGTGGGTGGGCATGTGAATGAGTGGTGAAGACTTCATACAAGAAGATCAGGAATTATGGTAGGTATGTAATTTTCATATCCTCCTGAACATAAAGTCTCCACCACTCATTCGCACTAATGGGAGAGTACTGAGCTAAAATAATCCCCCAAGATGGATGGCAGGAGAGAAGAGCTCACCTAGGATGGAAGTCCATTAAGGATTGTCCTACCAAAAGACTGATGCTGTCTGGCATGGACATCCAAGGTGTAGTGCTTTATGAAAGTTTGCATGGAGCTCAAGTGGCTGCATTACAGATTTCTACAATGGGCACATTGCAGATTTCAGCCAGAGAAGCGCGACTGCTTCCAGAATGAGCGTGACACTCTGCCTTCTAACTTAACTTCCAGCACAGAGTAGCAGTGACAGAGGCATGCTACTATCCATGCTGAAATACTCCTGATAGCCACAGGTTGACCCAGCGGGAGGGCTAAAGGAGATAAACAGTTGTTTAGATGTGTGGATCTCCTTAGTTCTGTCTAAGCAGAACTGCAAGGCTTTCTTCACATCCAGGGAATGAAGAGTACACTCTCCTTCATTCTGGAAGTTCACAAAGTAGGTAGGAAGGATCAAAGGCTGGTTCAGATGAAATTCTGAGACAACCTTAGGAAGAAACTTAGGATGAGTCCTAAGAACTACATTGTCTTTGTGAAATACAGTGTACCTGAGGTGGGGGTCTGTGACCAAAGCATGTATTTCTGATACTCTGCGGGCGGAAGTAATGGCCACCAGGAAGGCCATCTTCCAATCAGAAATTTCAAGTCACAATAGCTAGAGACTCAAAAGGTTTACAGGTGAGCATGTCTACCACAAGGTTAATGTCCTAGGCTGCTGCAGGATGTCTAATTGGTGGTCTGGTATGCAGAATGCCCTTAAGAAACCTCTTAACCACAGGTAGCTGAGCCAGAGACATGGAGAGTATAGGTTTATGATATGCAGAGATTGCAGAGATGAACTCTGATGGTGAAGTATTGTATACCTGTGCTAGAGAGGTCCAGAAGATACTCTAGAACTTTGTAAGGTGGGCAGGAAAGGGGTTCCAGGAGGATTTCACACACCAGACAGAGAAATGTTTCCACTTAGCCATGTAGTCTTTGAGTAGCTGGCTTGCATGCAGCTACTAGAACATCTGAATCTCTACATGAAATGTTAAACCTATTCACCTCTATCTCCTCAGAAGCCAGGCATGGAGGTGAAGGGACATCAGGTTGGGATGGACTATAGGGTCCTAGGTCTGTGAGGTTAGTCTGAAGTGGAAGTGGTTTTGAAGAGGTTTCCTATAGTCTGTTGATTAATGGAAACCAAATTTGATGAGGCCAGAATGGGGTGATTTGAATCAGTTTTCCCCTGTGCCTCCAGTTTGAGCAGTACCCTCTGAATTAGGGGCAGAGGAGAAATGCGTATAAAGCATTTGTCCACTGCACTCTGAATGCATCCTGACAGAAAATGCCAGGTCCTGGATTTCTGGAGCAGAAGAGAGGCAGTATTGTGTTGAGTAGGGATGCAAAAGGTCCAGGTCTGTAGTTCCCCATTCTTGAAGAGTGATTGCAAGATGGTTGTGTCAAGAGACTACTCATGAGGATCTGCCTCCATTCTGCTGAGATGGTCCCCAAATCATTCTGTACTCCTGGCAGGTAAACCACCTGGATTAGAGCTTTGTGCTCCAGAAACCATTCCCACACTCTCATCGCTTCCTGCCTAAGGGTAAGAGTGTGCTCTGTCCTGCTTGTTGATATAGTACATCACTGCCTTGTTGTCCATTTGAAGGAGAATGGTCTTCGACAGAGTATATCCTTCAAGGTCCGGATCACATAAAGGTCAGCTCTCATTTCCAGGACATTTATGTGAAGTTGGGACTCGTCCTGACTCCATCTGCCCTGGGTGTGGAGATCCTTGCAGTGAGCTTCCCATCCCAGCAGGGATGCATGCATGGTGATGGAGATCTGGTGATCTAGAGGAGTGAAGGGATAACCCTCCTGAAGGTTGTCCTCTTAAGACCACCAAGTGAGTGACCATTTCAGTGGTTCTGTCACCTTGATGTGAAAGGACTGAGGTGTGGTTGGTGACCACTGAGTGCTGAGCATCCACTGAGTAGTTCTCATGTAAAGATGAGCCAGAGGCACAGTGAAAACTGAGGATGCCATGAGACCCAGCATCTGCTGCATTGAAAGAGCTCAGACTAAGCTGTTTTCTCTGATGAAGCAGGCCATCTGGAGGATATCGCTCCTTCTGTCTTCTGGAAGGAAGGCTTTCACACAGGAGGTGTCCAGAAGGGCTCCTATGAAAGAAGCTTCTGGGAGGGCTGTAGCTGTGACTTTTCAGGTTTAGCAGAACTCCCATGGATGTGAGGAAGTTTGAGGCTGTAGCCATGGCCTGTAGAGTCTCTTGTCTGGAGGGCTCATAGAAGCCAGTCGTCCAGATATAGGAATACTGAATCCCGATCTTCCTCAGATGTACTGCAAGAACTGCACAGCACTCTGTAAAACTCAGGTACTGAGGATGGCCCAAAGGGTGGGACTCTGAACTGGTAGTGCTGACCCAATGCTACAAACCTTAGGTACTTGTGGTGTTTTGGGTGTATGAGAATGTGTTAATAGGCATCATGCATGTCCAGGAGGCTAGCCAATCGTATTGATGAATCAGAGGTAAAAGAGTGCCGAGAGATATCATCTTGAATTTATCCTTGAAAATAACTTGTTTTACTTTCTGAGGTTGAGAATAGGGTGCATACTGCCTGTCTTCTTTGGAACTAAAAAGTAATGGGAGTAGAAACCTGTGTTCTGCTGCTGTAGTGGAACTACATCTACTGCCCTGTTATTTAGAAGGCCTTGAATCTCAGAAGCAAGAAGATCTGACTGAAAGACAGACAGCCTGGGCTGTTGCTTGGGTGGATGATCCTGAGGGGTTTCTGACAGATTGAGTGAGTACCCTTCGTGGATTATCCTCAGTACCCATTTGTCTGATGTTATTGACTTCCGCCAGTCATACAACTGAGTCAGATGCCCTCCTACTGCCAAGGAAGAGTCCCCTCAGACAGTTGAGGTGGGACCTGGGCTGGAAACTCAGAGGGTGTCACTGGGTGCTTTGGGGCCCTGTGCCTTCTGCTGCACTTTCTTTTGTGGCTGAGCAGTTTGGTTTCTGTTAAAGCCTTATCTTCCTTTACCACAAAAGGACTGACGGTTATGAAACTGATGTTTTCCCACTCCTTTGAGGGGCTGTGGAAGGGGTCTAGTCATCTTGATGGCTGACCTAGTTTTCTGAATGGCCTCCAGTGCCTGTTCCATCTGAGGTCAAACAGATACATAATGTAGAAGGAAAGGCCATAAGCTTTGCTGGGCATCATTAGTGAAGCCGAGGTGCACAACCAAGAGTGGCGTCAGGCGCAAATACCACCTGCAGCCCTCTAGAGACAGTGTCGAAGCATCCATGGCAGCTTTAAGCTGTTGATTATTGGACACAATGCCTCGTAATGGTCTGTAGGAGCTGTCCATTAACTCCGAATCAGGAAGAACTTCTACTGTAGCTTTGAGCAAATGCCAGAATGTATACTGTGCTGTGAAAAATAACCCTGATAGCTAGCAATGCGCATGCTCAAGGTTGAAGCAGCAAAGACTCAGCTTACCCAAGGTGTCGATCTTGTGAGATTCTGTTTATTGGACATGCTGTAGCTTTCTGTGGAAGAACAGCCTTGTCATTCTCTGCCAGAACAATGATGGCATCAGCAAAGGCTTGAGAGGCCAGAATGGGACGACCCTTGGGAGGGGCATATTTCTTATCTATGGACTTAGCCACAGAGGAATAAGAGCTGGGTTATCTCACACCATCTGGGATAGTCTAGAAAGAGGGCTGCAATGGAGGTTAAATCCATAGGGATATCCTGAATGTGCAGATACTGCAGATGCAGCAGCTTCCCAGGATCAATATCTGAGGTCTGAGAGAGAGAGAGAGAGAGAGAGAGTGGAATTTAGATTCCTCAGCAAAGACTTAAAGGAAAGGTCCTCAACCAAAAGCTCTGTAGAAGGTCTGTTCCCGACCCAAGGCAGAATCATCATCGGAGTCATCTCCCAATCGAAGATCAGGATCATGTTCAATGTCATCCCTGCCAGTCCAGGAAGGACTGTATAGATAGGAAAGGGTGAAAAGAAGGAAGGAAGAGTAGCAGAAAGAATCGACATCAAAACCTCTGATACCCATGTGGTGCATGAGCTCCAGTACCACCATAGGAAGAGGGGCCAAGAACAGAGGCAGCGCCAGCATGAGAGCGGCACCCGGCGTGGCACCGGCAGGATTGTGGCACCGACACAACACATAGTGTATGAAGCAGCACCAAGCACAGCGCTGGCACCAGGAGGCCAAGCGCTGCAGGAGAAGTCTGTAAACTCTGATTTGAGGAAGAAAAGCAAAGAAATTCAGCAGAAGATAAAGGCACCAGTGTGGACCCCTGTGCCACAGCCATCTGAGGGGACAGACACCAAGGCACAGAGTCGACAGCACCAGAGGTGGTGCCGTGTGACTCGGAAGTCCCAACTGCCCCACCCACAGGTCCAAAACTGACAGGCCTGAAAAGGCCCCAGCAACGGACTAGCCAGTTCAGGCAGTCGGGACAACCTCCACACCCACTGCTCCATAAGAACATCCCAATGGTGAAACTACTCACTGGAGGACCCCCAATGGGTGGGGAGAGACTCTGAAGTCGAGGATGCCGGTCACCAGGGACAGAAACCAGAGGGACTCTGGAAGAGGTGGAGACTGGCTCCTGCCCCAACAACTGATGATCTACATGCAGACATACTAGATGGCAACCTAGGCGGTGCCACTTCTTTTTGACCCGGAGACTGAAGAAGAGCTTGAGGTCAAGCGGTGCTGAGAATGGGACTGCTTCTTTTTGTGCTTTCAGGAGACTGCCCACCCCCAAGCACAGGACTGTCTGTAGTCAGACTACCCTCCATAGGGCAGTGGACCAGAGCAAGCCAGGCTGACTGAAGAGCTTTCATGTGAAGTCTCCCTACCATCCCCTGCCCCACTCATGGTGCGAGCTCTATCAATGGAGGGCTGAAGGCGACTTCTGACGAAATATAATTAAATTTAATTGGTACTTTATTTTCTCTAGAAAATAACAAAACTAATAACACTGAAGCTGCGGTCATATAGACAAAGAGGTCTGACTCTGGGTGGGTGAGCGACATCATCACTGAAGTGCACTCGATGGCGGGGAAAAAAGGAACTAAGGCAGTTGGAGGGTCAATGCTAAGGTAGTCTATACAGCATGAGCCTGGCTTGCAGTGCCAATTCCTCGTGCCCCTACCTTGGTGCCAGCACACCTGAAAATGTTGGCTCCCACTGAGTCCCTGCACTTCCAGCATAGTCCCATTAGTGAGAATGGTGGTGGAGACTTTATGTCCAGGAAGATCAAGGAAGTTAAGTGACTTGCTCAGAGTCACCCAGTATGCAGGTGGGGCTTGTGGGATTCAATCCCAGTCTCCAGGTTTACAGTTCAGAGCCCTAAACCACTGTGCTATACCACCTCCTATTAAGCATATGCATGCAGCATATTCTAATGCAGGATACACAAGAAGAATTATAATGGAAGGTGTACAAGGAGCTTCCAAAATTCCATAAGATTCCTTTTAGTGGAATCTTCCTCCTCCTCAGCAAAGCCTATGGCAGACTGCATTGACTGTAACATGGCTTGGAAAGGAAACCTCAGGAGGAGATCTGGGTATGTAAACCATGGAGTCCTCACTGCAGGATGTGAGGAGAAGCTTGAGGGCAGTTTTCCTTCTTCAAACTGCCCCTCACCCTCGTATTCCTCCTCTAAATCCCTCACAATAATCATGAGGTCCAGATCATATTCAATCTCATTGTAATCATCATGAACAACAAAAGGAGCCACAGAGGAACCAGTGATATTGGCAATAGCTGAGAAAGAGGAATCTGTAGCGTGCTAGAAAAGACATTGTCGAAGGCCCTGGTACAGGTGGCCCTGTCGATGGCATGGCTACTGTCTGCAGCAGTGACGGTAGCAGGCATCAAAGCACATCTAAAAATAATGTCAGCACAACCTGGAAGTTGACAACACCCTGAAGAGGGTCCAGGACTACCTGCATCAATGGGTCAGAGCCGATGACAGTGGTAATGTACCATCCATAGTTGATACAGCAGTGCCTGAGCCAAGTCCCGACCTTGGTGTCTCGGCGATGGTCAGGGCTTTTGTTGACTCAGTGGAGTGTGCAGTGATAAGGACATACCTTTTTCAATGATGACCTGGACCTCATTGGCAAAACAGCCTTATCCTTATGCATATGTCTATGGCGGACAATGAGGAGGCCATGACAATGACCACCCTAGTTTTGTCTTTCAACTTTGATGCCCATTCTTGGTTGACAGCAAGGGAGAAGTAAACCTGGAACCTGTAGCTTTTTCCATGGTTTTCAATGCTTTTAAACAAGAAAGTTCCCAAGGTCTTCCAATGGCACTGCCTCGTAGCCTGGTTGAAACTCTGGCAAATCTTGCAGTTCCTCATGTTGTGGGAGGGGCCCAAATGGCATACACAAATAATGTAAGCATTATCCTTGTAAGTCTTGTAGCCACAGATACAATAATGGAACAAAGGCTCTTTGTCCTTTGGCGGCATACAGAGATGACGATGGAATAAACTATACTTAAAGAAAAATGAAAATAACAAATGGCAATGGCTATTGCAATGTTATTTCTCACCAGCAGGCTTGATGAGGATGATCATTGGTAGTAAAAAGAACTGAGGAGTATTTGGGCTGCCCACGTTATATACACAGTGAAGCTGCCCATGTTATATACACAGTGAAGCTGCACATCATTGTGGCTGGCCCTGGCTAGCAAAAAGTTTACAAGTGGTTCTGACACGGACAGCTTACAGTTCCAAAGGTTTGACCTAATGGAGGAGGTATTCTCAATGAAGATCAGGAGTCTCCATCAAGTGCTTGATGATCTCTCTAAATGCCTCTTCACATTTGTCAGTCCTTCAAGTACCATAGGGTTCACTGACTTTGAAGTAGTTCTTGACAGGCTTGTCCTTTTTAGACATCTTTTCATTTTTGGTGGTTGGCTACCCTTCTGCCAGGTTACACAGTGGTCTCACTACTGAAAATAAGTCCTTTCTCTTGAATGGTCTCAGAAGGTGGCTGGAAAAAGTGACAGTACTCATTGCATTCTTATGCTCTTGGTATAACAAAATTCTCAAACCTGTAATGCTGGCATTAATGTAAAGATTATAAGATTTAGTCATGTCTGCAAAAGCCAAAACAGGAGTCTTTGCCAGGTGCTTGATGATCTGTCTAAATGCTTCCTCACATTTGTCAGCGTAGCAGATACCAAAGGGTTCACTGATTTTGAAGTAGTTTGTGACAGACTTGTACTTTTTTAGGCAGTTTTCTTTTCTGGTGGGTAGCTACCCTTGTATCAGGTTATACGATTGTCTCACTATTGACAAGAAGTCCTTCATAAACTCTTTAGTATCCGTACACTATGACTAAAGATTGCAAAGCCTTTAAATTGTGAGGTCTTTGCCAGGTGGTGAGAGCTTTAAACATGGCAGGATCAGTATTTACCCTACGTTCAGAGACAATGTGGCCTATGTACGTCAGTGATGTCTGACAGAACTGACATTTGTCCAATGACTGCTTCAGGCCATGCTACATCAATCAGTTCAACAACTGGCCAGACACAATGAGGTCATTCAGGTACAGAAGGACTCCCAAAGAGATTCATGTCTCCACTGCCTGCTCCATCAGGTATTGGACTTTAGTTATTCCTAGCGCATGCACTAAACTGGAAAAAACAGAGTACAGAAGAATGCTGTTTTTCCTTGTCCTCCTCAGTCATTAAGATCTGATAGTAGCTGCTGTGGAAGTCCAAATCAGAAAGTCACCATCTTCCTGTAAGGCAGTCTAAGGCATTCTGTACTCTGGACACCATGTACTGATCTTTTATTTAGAATCCAGTAATCAATGCACATCAAGACCTTTCCATTTTCTTCCAACCCACCTTAATAGGTGAAGCATATGGGCTTTAGGACTCCTTAATGATCCACTGGATATTAATTATTGAAGGTGTCACCTGACAGTCTTAATATCTTCTGGGGATAACCTTCTGGACCTCTCCAGAAAAGTTGATCATTGTTTAAGCAGATCCAGTGCTCATCTTAATTGGCACAGTGACATCCCATCCCATTTGTGGCATGAAAATACAGGTGGCCAACCTCCTCTGCATCTGTCTCTTCACCCAGCAGGGATACTGTTGCAGCAATAGCTATGGTCACTGGATATTTCCAGATATTTTGAGATATTTCTGGTGGTCCTACTGATGTACTGCATGCAGACAGGGAATTTTCTTGAGATATCACAGAAATTTCAGGTAACATACATACAAACATACAAACATGTCAACTGCTGCAACTGTAGGTGATAAGCCAAAATGAAATCGTCCTCCTCCACATGAGAAGCCACTTCCTTGGGTGTTGAAGAAGAAGAAGAAAAAGAATTAGCATTTATGCAGCACTTTTATACATATTGTATCCCAAAGCACTTTGCAAGCAATGAGAGACTGCTAGCAAAGTGACTGAATATACAGTGGACAATTGCATGAACTGGTTTTATGGGGGAAGGGAATGTTGGCCAGGACACCAGGAAAATCCTCTACTCTTGTGAAAAGTGCCTTGGGTTCTTTTACTTCCACCTGGACACCCACCCAGACAATACCAGAAATGGGTAGAAAGAACTTCGGTTTACCATCTCATCTGAAGGACAGCACACCCCAACAGTATGGTACTACCCTAGTACTGCACTCGAATGTCAGCATTTATGGTATGGGCCCAATCCCAGAGTGGGATGAGAACTCATGACCTTCTAGCCCAAAGGTGGATATGCTACCAACTGAGCCAAGCTGATACTTTGATGTTACCACAGTGTTAGTAGCATACATGCTAGAGTCTCTTTCTTTAGTCTCATTGTAATCCTTTTGTGACAGACATGTCCACCACAGGCAGAACTCTCTGCACCATCAGTCCTCCAGGCAGTCCTTTTAGTGACTCAGACATGATTACCTGGTCTGAGATCCTTGTGTAGCACTCAGCAGTTCCCAACACCATGCACTCAATTCCAGATGACCTGTCAGTGGCTCCTTTCCATCCCAAAGGTTCTAATCATCCTGTTGGAGTTTCTGTGGGTTTCAGTGTCCTTCTCCAAATAGGCAGTATGCAGATCACAAGTATGTGGAAAGTTTTATAGTACTAGTAACTGTCCATTTCTTGGCACATCTAAGCCAGCCTCACAAATATGTAACATTGACTGCAGTCAGGACAGGCGTCTTGTCTAATGCCTGAGCATCAGAGTAAATTAGTGCCATAGTCTCTGTCTTTTGTCAAACTCCTACTAGGGTCTCTGAAAACATGATCTACACTATACTGTATCTGTCTTCAGGGTAATTGTTTCTGCTCAAACTTTAAATTATGAGTCTTACCAATGACAGCAAAGGCAAGGGTCTCAGGTAGGTCCTGTAGAAGGAACAGTAGATGATGACAGCCTTGACTTAAGAGTCACTATCCAGCATAGCCCTGCATAGATATCCCACAGTGATGATGGATATGTGTACTTGTGAGGGCACACTAATCCCTGGGGCAACTTGCTTTCATGGGGAAAGTAGATTCAGTGCATTCAATAGAACTTTTCAATGTCGGTGTCTTAGTTTGCTCTACCACTGGGCTCTGCTGTCATTTCACTGCTGGTTCTCCCACTTCTGGCCAACCAGATGCTGTTTAACTGGGTTGATGCATCCTCAGGCGGTTAGCCCATCTTCCCACAATGGTGGCTGAATATGGCATCCCTGAGCTGTTGAAGGTCAGGATCTGACTCTAGAGGTGGAAGAAATATTTGGTGTATGCCTAATCTAAGTGGCACTGAAGCAGGTCACAGTCATGGTGACTGTCCTATCTTTAAGGTTTTACTAGTTCTGTCAATTTTTTTGATATGAAGGGCATTGTTCTGTACTCATCTTGCTGTGGGTTGGGTCTGAAGGGGTTGTAATTCCCCATAGGCACAATTAGAAAGTCTATCATGGCCTCCTGGATTTCCTCTTCATACACTTTCTCTCCAGTAGTTGTCTAAACATCAGGAGTTAGCTTTACACTCCTGCAGGTAAAGTGAAATCAGTAATAGTCTTGAATATAAAGCACATCTTTAGCACTTAACCATGTCTGTTTTTTCATGCTTGGTTGATGATCCCACCAACTTCAAGACATATCATAACACCATCTTCAGTCCTGTCAAATAATGTGACAGCGTCCCTCCCTCCCTCTTTCTGGGTGGCCACCTTTTTTTGTTTAACTTTGTGTTTACCTCCTTGTTGCCCACTAGCCCTTTGGGCCCCTCTCAGGCCCCCACCACACCCCAAGCTCATCACCTCAGCTTCTTTTGGAGTTACCTGGTTTCCACATAACCTCATGGTTTATGCCACATGGAATGTCCCTCAGAGTTGCCCAGGTCCTTATCTTGGAAAATGTAATTTGGTCACTGGGAGAGTGCCCAGGTCGACAAGTTTGAGGTCTGTGGGTGTGGCGAGGCTGTTCTGCTGCATGGTGAGGATTTTCTTCCTCCCCAAGAATGCCTCACATTAGGATTTTAATTACTGCATGCTCAAGTGCATGCATGATGATGTTGACAGTGTCCTCCCATCCAAAACAGTCCCACTGCACCTCCCCATAGTCACCCGGGGTGGAATTAGCAGTGGGGATCTGTAATCATTCTGCCCAAAGAAAAGGAGAATCTGCTGGCACACTCAACTTTCCTCCCCAGCTGTCCCTTGATGACTCAGGCTCATGCCTGAATCCCAGGTACCAGCATCATGAGTGGTAGTGCAACCACTGCTCCAACAAGCCAACTACTGGCTAGTCACCTTCAAATGAAAAAGAAGGTTGTCTGCACTCTTAACTGCTCTGCAGGTGCACTTGATCATAACCAGACAGCCATGCACTATTGAATTGGGCTGGCTAGTGCACAACAGACTAACTGAATCCAGAGCCATGCCTTAAAGTCACTGTAACACTCTTTTACATTTCTCTTCATCTAACACTTTCACTCCTGTACCATTTGACTGGCCTAACTCATCCAGTTGTTATAAACATCCTCCCCAGCATAAATGAAAGTGGCATCAGAGAACATTCACAGTCTTCCATTAGGGATAGTCTCATAAGACATTGGCAGATACACTGCACAACATTGTTTCTAGGCTGAAGGTCTAGCTGGAGGCCCAGCTGGTGCAGGGGCATCATCTTTGAGCAGTTCTGTCACATCCTGGGCAGTCTTTCCTCTGTGCTCAGAAATGTCTGGAATTTCTTTTCAAACTTGGACAGTTCTTTGGGAACCTTAAGAAAAAGGTCCAAACTTCACGGCTGACAATAAACCACATGGAGCCATCCCCACTGGTAGTTACTCAATAGGGTATTTTGCATGGTCTATGTCCTCTCCACACTCCATAAGAATGCTTAAACTTTTCTGGTCAGAACAGTAAATACTTCCGCAGACAACTACTTTTCCTAAACACTTAATGAAGCCCAATACAATTTCTATGTGGTCCCTTTAGGGATCCTATGAACGAATTCTGTTAGTAGATCAAGGTCCTCGTTCTTGTACTTATCAAGCAGCTTTCCGTGATCTATCTTAAAAACAGGAAATGGAATGGGGTATCAGTATACACTGACACAGTCCTAGTGCATACCTTCAAAGAAATGTCCTAGAAATCCTTGCAGTACCTCCTGTTTGTAACCACCACCACCAGAGGAACATCCACAAAGCTACTGCATTCTGTCCCAAGATTTCATGGTGGTTTGGGACCCTGTTCTGCAGTCTCTGGTAGGGTGCCAAATAATTATTTTAAAGTCGGTCCCATGCTGTAGCTTCTGGCTTTCATCCCATCCCTTTTGATAGCCTGGACAGTACTGACATGAGCCCCATCAGAAACTGCACCCCTCTGCTGAGTGCTGCCTGGTCCCTTGCTACAATTCTTGGGAACTGAGGTACAGAATCATCCAATGTGGCTGTGTGACAGGAAGAAGAAGCATCAGGGAGAGTTTGGCGCTCCCCAGCAGGAGTCTAAGGTAAGCCTCTATCTATCTATCTATCTATCTATCTATCTATCTATCTATCTATATCTCCATTTCATACATCTGCAGCACTGTGACGTATCTCATGAAGAAAGACTATGGGACAGTTAATTTCATGCCATTTATCCTGCTCCTTGATTGGTTAGTTGTGATGTCACAGTCAATTGGGTCACAACTGTTAATGAGGTATGAAGAGGGACAGCAGTGGATATGTCAGTGTTCAACTAAAGTTCTGTTCTACACATCACACCTTGCATTGCCATGCAGAAAATACAAATGACTGACAAAAACTAAATGTTCTTCAGAAATAACAAATAACTGGCTTATTTTAAAATTATAATATTTCGGAGGTTGTACTAGCTCTTTATTTTTCTTAACTTTCTGTATATTGCATTTTATCAGACTACATTAAATATAAATGGTGGCAGGATCCAGGATATTACATTGCACTTGACGTAATATAGGATAGTCAAATTACTTTTCTCTAGTTACATCATTTAGAGAGGTACAAGATTCAACAGTTTACTGAGAAATTCAGCAAGTTCTGCAGATAGTGCTGAAATTGGAAATATTAATTTGTATTAGTAACCACTGGTGAAGAAAACTTTTGGTCCTAACGGTCAGCATATGGCACACAATAGTAAGTTTTCCATCAGACCCCTCACTGAACCTTAGAAGTAACATGGGATTGATTTGGGTTTATGTATGCTGAAAGTAACAGTACATAAAAAAATATTCACTTTTAAAAGACCTAAAAATGTTTTGGTCAGGATTTTCAAATTGGGCAGATGCTGACACAAATGCAGTTTTCACCTCCATCAGCTTCCACTTCATTGTACCAAAGTGGGAGCCTTCTTTTCGAAGGTCCCCAAATTTCTGCAACAGTTTCCATGATCTGCAGAAGCTTATAATGATGCAAGCTACAAGATTTTTGTTGAAATTTTTTCCAACTGCATCCATGGTTTGGAAACTGTTAGACTACTTACAAGATGGTCTACCAGCATCCAAAACTCTGATGCAGTTGCTCAAAATATTCTTTAAAAATGGATGACTTTCTTTGAAAATCCTGCTCTTTATCTTTCAATAGGAGTCCAGTATTGAAACACATGTTAGTATTCAGTGCTTGCTAGATAGCTTTGGATAGACATTTTGTCATCAGTGAGGTAGCTTTCCCTTCCCTACTGCACCCATGATTTTCCTAGCCATACCTAGCACATTAATGGTTTGTTGGTTTGTTCCCAGCCTCATCCTTGATGCATCATTTTAGAAACATGCGGTACTGAGCAATATGAAGCAATTAAAAACATTAATCAAGTCCAACACAGTTAGTCAAAGAACAGGCTGTGCAGAATAGTCTGTCCAGTTCCAGTCAGGATGTTCATAGAAGAAAGGAGCATATTATTTTATTTCACCCAGAAGTCCCAATGTCATAAAGCATCTCTTTGGAGGAATCAACAGAAATAAATGCTATAAGTCAGTTGGGTTGTACCATGCTTACTGATAGAAAAGTCAAGAAGTTAATTTCAATTTGCAATAACACTTACAGTAGCAACTTGTTTTAGTCATCCTCTTATAAAGAGAAGTGATATTCATTGCCCTTTTCTATCCTGTTTCCCTATGACCTGGACTCATGCTGAGAACCACAAATTGTAGGACACTTCCAGTTCCTCAGTTTCCTTTTGAAATTATCTAAGACTTTCCTCTTCAAATTAGTAGCATATGAAATGTCTGGAAAAAGAGATTTTGCTATCCTTGAGTTTAATAGCGCCCTGATCTCTGGTCACTTTTGGCACCAGATACCTCATTCCAAATGAGAACATTACCATTAACATGGTGTGATGACATTTTCCAGTGGTGCAGGTTTGTGAGGATTGATACAGTAGGCCTTGGCAATCAAGATTGTGTAGCCCAGACCCAGAGCCTCTTGGAGTCAACACTCAAAAATGTTAGCTGTACCCTTTGCTTCCTCTGGGATCCCAAGAATGAGGACATTTGGTGCCCAGGTAACATTCTCCAACTGTTCATTTCTGGCCCAGCAGCCTCTGTTCTTCCAGATTAGTAGATGTTTCCACGATGGCCCTATCTGCAGTTGCAGCAGAGTCCTTGATAGTGTTCATGAAACTGTCAACTTTGTGTTCCTTCATCATAACCTTTTCACTCTAGGTGTCTAATGTTTGGTCAGTCCTCTGCACTGACTAGGTCAAAACTGTGACTACCAGTGCAGGTAGTCAAGTGAGACTAGTGTAGCTCCTTAGTCACTTGCAAGTCTGCATAGAACCCAACTGTTTGGCAAGGCTGTTTCCCAACTCAGCATGGTTTTACATTACTCTATGAGCCATCGTGAGAAGTTTCACATAGGTATTTTCTCAAGCTTTTATTCCAGAAACATGACACAGTTGAAAGTTTTAAGGCAGATTTAGTTTTAAGACCTGATTCGAGCCCTAGCTTTAGAAAATTTCAGAGTGCTCTTGGAACCATACTACCTGATGCAAAAATTGTTTAGTTTTAACAAATATTTATAAATATGCAAGCAATTAATATGGCCATACCAAATTATTTCCTAAAACAATGCCCACTATGCCATTGCTAATCTAGAAGTCTGAATACCTGATAGTAAAAGATTCATTAGTTCTCCATGATAACTTATACAATATTTAGATACAGATACAGATATTTATATAGTAACATACATAATACAGTATTTTGATGATGGAAGGGCCCTCCTTGTCTCCTCCCCTTGTGGTACAGCAGTGATTATACCAAGGTTAATTATGGACATCGATCCAAATACTACAAAATAAAGATGAGATAGATACAGTATATCCTAAAAGCTTGTGGACTGCATTTCTGCTTATTTTAGAATGCAGAATAGACTACATTTGAATTTGTTTTCCAGGTATGGGCACTGGACTGAGGGCCCTTATTTAGGCTTGACCTGGACCAAAGCATTACAATACAATAACAATAAAAATTAATAATTCAATATATACTACAGACATTTACATAAACAATGACTAAAAGATATTGTCTAAAATGCTTTTAAAAACAAGAAATAAACAAGGCATAAGGAGAAAATCTGGTAACTTATTCCAATAGCTGGAAGCAGCAATTGATAAACACAGTCCCCAGCTTTGGTTTTGTGAATTTTTGTCGTATGACTCCATGTGATAAACATAAACTGGCCATCATTGTTGTGACATAGACGAGATCTGAGAGAGCAGAGGGTCTGGAGAAAAAAACATCCTAAAAAGTAAACAACTGAAACCATACTCAGTCCTTAATGCAGGAGAAAACCAACCTAAATGAGAATATAAAGATCACCAATGAGTGTACTGAGGGCCAACACAACAGAACAATAAATATTATTATAAACAATAGACAAATTGTGACTTTTCTTAACACACAAATTAAAAAGTCTTAAAATATACAAAAATGTGGTAACAAATAGCCTACGGCAACAGCTTTCTGTGTATCAAGAGGAAAATTAGTTTTCAGTTTATAAACCACTCCCAGCTTTTGGTTAGTATTCGACACACAATTTTAGCATGATCAGAAAAAGAAAGTCCCGACTCAGGAGAGACACTTGACCCAAATATTCAAAGCTTTGCATGGTACATAAACGTTTATGCGGGTTTAGCGTGGGATTATAGCGGGTCTGCCATATTCAAAAGGCCAAATAACGTGCAAACCACATTAGCACGACAAAATCATAATATATGCAAAGGGCAAACTGAGCATGAATACTGGTGCACTGCTATATTTAATGACTAGCACTGTGCAAAGTGGTTAAGCAACCTAGCACGACCTTAGCACGGTACACATTACCACCAGGAATGCTGGTCTTCACCCTGGACAATCCAGCCTTCAGGTGACATTGTGGCACCGCGCCTGCAGCATTAGCACAGCTTTAGCATGGCCTTACAACCCTAACATATGACTGTGGCACAGAGAAAAAGCCAGACATGAAGGAAACATGCTGCTCACTAATGGCACCACAATGATGCCAACAGCTGCCACCAGTCCCAGCCATGCCAGGCAGTATGTGGTGACCCAGCCCCTGGGGACCACCATGGTAGTGTGGCCATACTGCACACACCAGCAGACCATACGCCTGTGGTGACCAATAGATGCCAGCACACACATGCAGCACTGTGGACATGGTGGGTGTGAGGGGAGGGTTTATGGGTGGCCAGGCCTCACCACAGACTGGGTGCAGCCACAAGGCTGGGATACAGCACACAGTGAACATGGGCCAGTATTGGGAATATCCCAATACCACTGTGCCTGTCTGATTGTACAAGCCCTCCCAGTCACATACTGCACAGTTGTACATACACCACAGCACACACAGCTGGCCATGAATGTGTCACTATGGGCATCCCATGCCAGAGATGCAGCATCTGTGGGTCACACAACAGTGTGACAGTATTGTCCACTGTCAGTAAACACCTGCAAGGTGGGCTTGTCACTGTGTACAGTGCAGTGGTCATCACTACCCTACACATCAGGTGCAGTGGTCATCACTACCCTACACATCATAGGCAGTGCTGTGTCCCTCACACCACTGGCCCCTTGCTACTGTGTGTCTGCTGTGCACTGTAGCATGCCTACAATGTGACAGTTGCATGCATCACCACCACCGCCTGTGCCTATGCTGTGTTGTCCCTAGGGTACACAATGCTATGCTGTACTGCATGCATGCATGCCAGCCCGCAGCTACATCATGCACTGTTGGACTGACCTACAGGTGGAACTGCGGGCAGACCTGGCCAGCCCTGTACTTCCAGACTGACCTACAGGTGGATCTGTGGGACCCTGCAGTAACGCTGGGCAAACTGCATGCAAATCAGGGCATAATGAGATGCTAATCTGGATGTTTGCCCAGAGACTACCTAAATGGCTCATTTGCATGTCACCTTTGAATATGGCAATGTTTAGCACCGGGAAAATGTTTTTGCACTGGTCAAATGGCTTAGCTCTGTGCTAAACCATTACAAATCGTTAACACCGCACAACCAGTTTGGGGTATATTATACAGTTTTGCACACTGTACTTTCATGTGCTGCTCCCTGCAGCTGTACTGGATCCACATTTGCTGGCACGCATTGGCCACATAAGTCATCTCTACCTACCTTCACATCGCTGTGCACTGTGTTGCTGTTGTGGTCTGCACTTCCTGGTTGGTATATTCAGAGCTGTCTTATTACAGGGCTAAGTTTGCCTGCATTCCCAGCCAGTTTGCCTGGCCTCATTCCCATACTATATTCAGGCGCGTTTGTCCTGGGCTATTCCTTTTGAATATAGCTTGTTTTTGCTCTGGCCGTTTGCCCACCAGGCAGTGCTAATTTAGCACCAGGGCAAAGTTTTAAATATCTGGGCCTTAAATATTTAAACTGGGTAACTTGATAAATTTCATTATCTAAATTATTGAGTAACCTGGGAGAAAGACCTCCACTGAGCATAGCCCTTGTTCCAAAATGCATAAAGCTTAGTCTCTTAGCATTCAAAATTAAGAATTGCAAGAAAAACAGCTACAAGCAGGCTGAAAGTCAAACTGCAGGTTACCAGATATAACAACTAAATCCTTGGCACAGGAAAAATACTCAAATCATTAGCATAAAGCAATGAATCACTGTACCTACATGCAGACAGAAGAAAATTGACAAATAACATAAATATTAAATGCCCTAATAAAGATCCCTGTGGGTACATCCCTCCCAGTTGTACAGGATTTAGAGAAAATGGAACCTATCCCTACATACTGAGACCTCTCTGACAAGCAGTCTTTTACATATCTACTTTTAGAATCATGTTGACCTTTGCTATATAACGCATGGGGCCAGATATTCAAAACCTTTGCACATGCAATGTGGTCCCTCCTGCAAATTTAAAATGCTTATTATTACATAATGAATTAACTTTCAGAGTTTCCAGTATTCCCCCAGACTGTTACATTATTATAAACTCTGGTAAGGTCCTAGAAATACTAGACAGATATTTATAGGTCAAAAATATTGTAAATTTTATAGGACCAGTGAAGCAACACATGCAGATATTTTGAATTTTGACCAATTGTTATCACACAAAGCACACATAAAGGAAATAAAATCTCAATTAAACAGGTCTACTCTGACCTAACAATAATGATAAAAGCAGAGAAATGTACACTTAATTTTGTTTGCACTTAATAAAAGACTTTACAGCTATTACTAAACCTTTAACTTGTGATGGACAATATGAGCTGGATTTCAAAAGTCTGGACACAGCATTTGTGGCACTATTTCTGCTGCAGCTATGTCTCCTAAATTTGCCAGAATGTTTGTGCCCAATCTGCAAACAGTCTTATGAATTTACAACACTTTAATTACTTTATGGCACAAAAATGATGCATGCATCAGACAGCAATGCATGTGTCATTTTTGATGTGCATCATGTGATAGTTATTTTCAGAAGTTAGATCACCGTTTTGGTGGTATAGCAGTCTTGGCACAATTAGTGCAGCTGTGTTGCAATTGTGACACAAGTCTATAAAAATACAACCCGTGTAACTATTCAGCTTATTGGTACCACAACTACTGAACAAAAAAATATTTAGCCAGGAAGACAAAGGGCCCATGGCAACACTTTACACAATTTATGTAAGTCTTACACCACAAAAAGAATGTGGAAAAAGGCAAATAACACATGTAAAGTGTTGCTGTATAGTGCTCTTAGACAGTGCTATGATCCAGCACATACACAGTTATGGAGGAAGTGTACTTAGTGGACTCTTGTTATTGAGCTTTTAAGGTTAAAAGCACATAATCTGGATTAGATCCTATTTCAACAAAATTCCCATAGTTTATTTTATCAGGATATGGGGTACCTGTGCAAGATTAAAAATGTATATGGTCAATAGGAAGTACCAGTGCAAGTGTGAGTACATGTGAGGAAAGGACAAAAGATAATATTTAAGAAATTGTAACACTGACAGAAATAATGTACAATAATCTGAGGCCATGTTTTGGAAATATACATTTCTGCAAACTAATACAGTGCTGCTTAAATATTTTTTATGAAAGCAATACACACCAACATATTTCTAAATGAAGAGTTCTCAATGAAGGAAATAATCTATAGTAGTTCTAGAATTGTTTAATTAGTAAGTAGGTAAAGGTAAGGTAGGGTTAGAGCAGGCTGGAGGGACCTTGTGGTTCTTTTCTGATGACAAAATTTGTATTTCTATTAGTAAAGGCTATGAATGACTGAATTCAGTGACAAAACTTAATATAAGAAATATCAAGTGAGGTAACAGGTATAGCGTCCTCCAAAATATACTTGTGGTATGTGATCATAAATTTAAGTGAAACATAATCAGTGACAAAAGGATAAGTGAATCCAAACACCAGTAATGTATGGAAAAATAATGCATTTTAATGTTACCATCCATGGCATTCAATAAAAATTCAAATAAGTGCTTAGAAATAGTTGGTACACTAAAAGAGTTGAAGTAAGATAACACATTTCCCCATGTATGATTAATCATTAAATCAATGAAAAGCAAACTTAAGAACTGAAGAATTATCCCATGGTCACAAATTTTTGTCTTTGAAAGCATGCAGCATGCATGCAGAAGAAGCTCAGAAGGTGAAGGAAGGAAACATATTCAATTCAGTGCTTTAGAGTAACTGGTAATTGGTATTTTCTTTTTAAATTAGATTGTAGGCTTTTAGTGACACTATACTTTCTTTCTGTGTTGTCTTTACTTATAATTGTTTTTGGGCTGTTGGAAATTTAAAACATAGTGGTGGTGTAATTCTGTGCTGTCTTTAATTGCTGCAAATTTTCGCCCCTCCCACCCCTTCCCGCCAACTCTTAATTATATGCCCTGATAAATCTAATTGACAGGAGCTAAACACAGGGTATAGTAAGAGGTGTGAAGTAGGAGGGCATAAGGGGAAGAAGACCACCCTCAGCAAGACAAGTGTTTTGACTCATTTATTTATTTATTGGTTTCTTTTTCCTTAAAAAAATATATATCTGACGATCAGTTACAGGATTTTTAGTACTGTAAATAAATAAAAAGAACTAAGAGAGCTTCAGTAGCAGAGAAGTAGTGGAATTGCAGTATAATGTGGGAGTGGTGCAATGCAGTGGCTGTGGGGCAGCCATATTCAGGCAGACCTTCTGGACACTGAGGTGCTGCCTATCTGCATGCATCTCTCTGGACTGAAGGATGAGGTAGCCAGACTCAGAGCGGAAGTAAACTGGGTCAGGAGTACCATCACCCTATCCAGGGACCACCCAGTCCAATGCAGCTGCCTCAAAGGATGTCGAAACGAGGAGCACTTGGATGACAGTGGGCTCAGGGAGGTTAGAGCAGTCAGGCAGGGCACATCCCAGATCCTATTCCTCTCAAGAACTCATATGCCACACTGGCAAATGAGGACAACCAAATAGAGTACCCAGGAAGTGGAAGGAAAGGATGTGGAGGTTAGGCAAGGAGGTGACCTCAGTGGGAAAGCAGTGGACCCCAGAGGAGGAGGAAGCAAATCCTGGTGGGGACTCCATCGTAAGAGGATCCAGCTAGGAACACAGGAGGGGAGGACAGGGAGGTGAGGTGCCTACCAGGTGCCACGGCATGGAGGGATGGAAGGAAGATACTGGGGATCACTGGGAAGGCAAGACAGGAGGGTGAGCTGGATGTCATTATCCACCTAGGTACTAATGACTTGGCAAATGGGGAGCCAAAGGAAGTTCAGGAAGAGTTTAGGAAACTGGGGAGGGGTCTCAAGCAAGTAGCTACTTTTGTCACTTTCTCAGAAGTACTACCTGTGAGAGGCAAGGGAGAGCATAGAGTGCATGCACCAGGAACTTTAACTCATGGTTGAAGAACTGGTGCTGTGAGGAAGGGTTTGGATTCATTGGTGACTGGGGACCCACCTGGAGGGATGGAGGTTTGTTCAAGCCTGGCGGCCTGCATCCATCCTGGAGGGAATCCAAGCACTCCATGATAAGTTTAAATGCTACATTGACAAGCATTTAAACTAGCAAAGGGGTGGCAGGCCAGCAAGGACGGTACCTGCCTCACCCCACAGCTAGTAGTGGAACCAGTGAACCAGAGGAGTGGCTATCTCTGAAAAGCAGTGTGCAAAGATGGAGATTAGTGTCCAAAGGTGGATAAGCAGAAAAGGGCAAAATTCAGCAGAAGGGCAAACAGCAAGGAGAACCAGGGATAAATGAGAACCAAGGAAGGGGCTGAGTAGAACAGTGAAGCAGTCTAGGGAGGTCAAATCATGGAAAGCCATGTGTGCAAATGCCAGGAGCCTTAGCAACAAGATGGAAGATCTGGAGGCTGTCATGGTACAGTCAGACCTGGACATTGTGGCCATCACTGAAACCTGGTGTAATGATAACCATGACTGGGAGATGGCCATACCTGGTTACAACATATTCAGAAGAGACAGAGCAGGCAGGAAGGAGGAGGTGGCACTGTATGTGAAAAATGACATAAGGCCACACAGATGCAGGAGGAACAAAATGGGGAGAGATACTGTGGGTTAAGCTGGAAAGGAAAATGGGGCCAGCCATCCGCACAGGTGTGGTCTATAGACCACCAGCCCAGGAGGAAGAAACAGACAGGGAGCTGATGCTAGCCATCCAAAGGATGGCAGACAAAGGTGAGGTAGTACTGGTTGGAGACTTCAATACCAGGCGTGGACTGGAGCATCCCAGTAGCAGCATCAACTAGGAGCAGATTTATCTTGGACTCCCTTCAGGTGCTTTCCTCAAGCAACTGGTCATGGAACCAACTCGGCAGAAGGCAATACTGGACCTTGTGCTCACAAACAGGGACAGTGTGATGGGGGTAACAGTGGGGAACACCTGGGTAACAGTGACCACCAGTCATTGTGGTTTGAAATCACAGAAAAAGCAGAACCAAACCACACAAAAACATGTATCCTGGATTTTAGGGGGCAGACTTTGGGAAAATGGGAGATACTTGAAAGAGGTATTAAGGAAATGGGACAGGAATCAGGGGTTGAGGAACAGTGGGCAGTATTTAAAATGGGGATTATAAGAACAACATAATTATGCATTAAGCAGGTTAGCAAGAGGAAAGGAAGAGGAGACCATTATGGTTTTCCAAAGAGGTAGCAAAGAAAGTGAAAGCCAAAAGATTGCATTCAGGCAATACAAAAGACACAGGCAGAAGGGGATAGGGAGAAGTACCAGGAGAAACAAAGGAGGCAGGGAAGTCAGTAAGGAAGCCAAAGCTCAGACAGAAGAACACATTGCAAAATCAGTGGGTAAAGGGACAAAACCTTTTACAGGTACATAAGTGAAAAAAAGAAAAAGGGAGGATAGTGAGACTGAAGGGGAGGATGGGAGCGCGTGGAGGATGACAACAATAAAGCTGACATATTGAACAGGTATTTCTGCTCAGTCTTTACTAAGGAAGGGGGTAATGGGTCTGAAGGAGTACAAGGGGTGAGAATGGTGCAGAAATGGACACAAGTCCTTTACACGAGAAAGGGTCCTGAAGGAACTGGAAGTAATAAGAGCTGATAAAGCAATGGGGCCAGATGGGGTGCACCCAGGGTCCTAAAGAACTAAGAGAGGTGGTGGCTGAACCTCTGGCTATCCTGTTCAGCCAATCACTGGAAACAGGGAGGTACCCAAAGACTGGAGGACAGCAGATGTAGTCCCTTATACAAAGTGGGAACAAAGAGGAAGCAGGGAACTACAGACCAGTCAGCCTCACCTCGGTAGTGGGAAAGATCATGGAAGCACTACTGAAGGAGAGATTGGTGGAACATCTGGTTGTCAATGGACTACAGGACCCAAGGCAGCATGGTTTCCAGGGGAGGTCATGTCAGACCAACCTCATTGAATTTTTGACTGGGTGACTAGGGAGGTGGATCAGGAGGGCGGTGGACATGGCCTATCTGGACTTCAGCAAGGCCTTTGACACTGTGCCACATAGAAGACTATTACACAAACTGGGGAATATGGGTGTGGGCAGGACAGTAGTGTGGTGGGTAGGTAACTGGCTGGGTGGCAGGACACAGAGGGTGGTGGTAAATGGCTGTCACTCCACAGAGGAAGAGTAACCAGTGGGGTACCACAGGGATCAGTGCTGGGACCGGTCCTATTCAACATCTTCATCAGTGACATTGCACAGGATCTAGAAGGCAGAATTTCACTGTTCGCTGATGACACAAAGCTCTGTAACAGAGCAGACACACCAGAGGTGTAGACAGAATGAGAAGGGACCTGCAGAAACTTGAAGAATGGTCAAGGGTTTGGCAGTTGAAATTCAATGAAAGAAGTGCAAGATAATGCATATGGGGCACAAAACCCTGGCACAATATATCAGTTGGGGGTGAGGATATAGCATGCACCAAGCAGGAAAGGGATCTTGGGGTTGTCATCTCTGATGACCTCAAGGTAGGAAACAGTGTGACAAGGCATCAGGTAAAGCAAATAGGATGCTGGGATGTATAGGCAGGGGCATCACCAGCAGGAAAAGGAGGTCATAATTCTGCTATACAAGACACTAGTGAGCCCCACCTGGAGTACAGTGTACAGTTCTGGAGACCATACCTACATAAGGACATAGACAGGGCAGAGAAGGTTCAGAGGAGGGCAACAAAGATGGTGCATGGGTTGCATCACAAGTCCTATAAAGACAGGTTGAAGGGACTGAACATGTACTCCCTGGAGGAGAGGAGGAGGAGGGGATATGATAGAGACATACAAGTATCTTACAGGGAGGAACAGGGTGCAGGAAAACACTATTTTAAGCGAAAAAGATGTTTCAGGACTAGGGGCATGGGATGAAGTTGGAGGAGGACGATTCAGAGGAAACATGAAGAATTTCTTCACAGAACAGGTGGTGGACAAGTGGAACACCCTGCCAGAGGAAGTGGTGGGGCTCAAACAATCACGGGATTTAAGAATGCATGGGATAGACATAAAAGGAATTCTAGAGGGCAGGGGTAAGGGAAACAGACTTCTAGGAAAACAAACTGAACTTACAAGCTCAAATGGGCAGACTAGGTGGGCCATAGGCCCTTATCTGCCGACACACTGTCTATGTCTTGCTACCAGATCAAATTCTATCTGTAGTGCTGTGTTATTCATTATATTATACATCTATTACTCTGTAAATTTATTAAATCTGTAAATTGTATATCTGTTTTCTCTCCACTACTGTATTTTGTATTGACCTTCCTGTTGTCATATTTTATTGTATTCACCTTTTAAATCATTCCTCTGATCATGGCTGGAATTTAGCTTTGGCTAAGTACACTTCTCCTGGTCAACAAATTTTAAATGAATAAATAACACAACATCTGTATAGTATTATTTTGTCAGAAGGCTGAGATTCTAATACCAACACAGTTTTATCACCACTCAGCTCCATTTGTAGTCTTTCCTAGTCAGTACACTTGTAGTAGTAGTCATCGGAAGCAGACCCTTCCTAATCAGCTTGTTAATCTAATTAATGTCAAGAATGAAGTAAGTCTCCAAATGTGCTAGCAAAAGTAGGGCAACCCTTAGACCCATAAATGTGAGCCCCATTTGTCAGCTCACCTTGACAAGTGTGTCTCATCTCTAGTCATAATAACATGTTGTGATACACTGTATGATAGACACTATGTAAAATAAAATTCAACTGAACACATTCCAGAAAGTATCCTCTTTTCTGTGTCTTAGTACTGTGCAAAATTTATATTTATATGTTTATTTATTTATTTGTGTTTGGAAGATCTTTGAGCTCAACAGCCCTCTTTCAAAGGTGTACAAGTCGATAAGTACAGCACAAAACCGATGCAACATTACTCATAGGAAAGACAAATACATAAAACCAGAGCCAAAATACATAATACCAGACATGAGATCTCCATAATTAGGCACAGGTAGAAGAATCGGATCCATCAATACAGAATGAGCAGAGAAATCACATCTGAATACCCTTAGTCACAAAAGGAAGTCTCCTTCCTAGCTAACTATGACTGCAAAGTGTTCAGTCCATGGATACAGCCCTTCAAAGATATTTAACTATAGGGCCTCAGTCCAAAGAACAAGCCTCTTGAGAACTCTGCATCTCAAGTCATCTGCAACTCGGTCCCAACCTCTCCACCAAAATGTGTCATTGTAGGGCAAGGGCCTCTGTCCTGGCAACAAGCCTCACAAGGTTATAATTTCTATGTCTCAGAAGCAAGCCTATCCCACAGAAATGTTGAACTGTAGAGCCTCAATCCCAGGCACAAGCCTCCCAGACTTCACAACTGTAGGGTCTCTGTCCAAGATGTCTGGCCACAGTACAGTATTTCCCAAACTGTTCAACTCTAGAACCTCAGTCCCAGAAGCAAGTGTTTCTCAGCTTTTACAGATACAAAGTCTTAAGTCCCAGGAGAAGCCTTTCTCATACAGTACATATGTAGGTCCCTCAGTGCCAGGAGCAACTCCCATCCCCATCCCAGACATTGCAACTGTAGGCTCTATATCCCAGGAACAGGCCTCTCTGACCGGCTTTAAATATCAGTACCAAAACACTAAAGTCCCTTACCATCTAACTGGCAGCTAGTACAGAAATCCACAGAATATGTGTCATATTTTCAAAATGTCACATGCAACATAACCCATGCAATAGAGTGCTGCACAAGCTGCAGATGATGAATAGGCATCAATAAAGGCTCACATTGAGTTCATCATAGAAGCTCAGACTTGAGGTCACAAATGCTTGCACAGTAGGGTCTAAGAGCAGGCCAAGATCATGAATACACAGTGTCAGTGGAGGAGACACTCCATGAAGGACAATAAGCTTCTGTAATCTGCCTACCTCTTCCACATGGTACTGACTGTTGAGCAAAAATACCTTGGTCTTTTCTGTATTTTCCAGAGTCAGCTGTAAGCCATCTAGGAGTCAGTATCACTTATATAACTCATCAATCCTGAGCCCACATGAAAGAAAGGTACAATGTGTGTCATCAGTATAAAAGTGATAACTCATTTTGTCCTTCACAGCGATCTCTGATTTGCAATATGTAAGCGGTGAATAACAACATACCCAGAGCAAACCCTGAGAACCTCACTGTCAATTTCTGTAACCAAATCTCACCCAGTACTGTGCAACTGTAGAGCTCACAGGCACAGGAGCAGGCCTCCCTCCACAAATGGTGCATGCATTAGGGCCTCAGTCACAGGAAAAGGTCTTTCTAATCACCAGTAGCTCTAGAGGCTGTGTCGCGTGTAGAGGTGCAAGTGGTAGAGAAGAAGTACATACAGTATATTCTGGCATTGACAAATATGAAATGCAGAATGAACATCCTCACTCTGAAGGATAACTGTGTCAGAACACCTCTATCAATCTAGATACTAGTAGATTCAGTTACAGATAGTGAAGTATTTCTTGGAAAATAACATTGCTGTACAAGTCAGATTTTGTGATGTAAATCACTGATTTCAGGTCACAGTCCAGAAACTGTTATGTTGCAGGTTTAGGGATTTCATTTCTGCTGCAAAAAGGTACAGGAACTGAGTTCCTATGTGTTCCTGCTCACTTTCATCACTGTACATTACTCTGCCTAATAGATACACGTTCCTGAGATCTTCTAGTTGCATGGCATTGCTTCTTATAAGTAGACTTTTAGAGCTTGAAGTTGAAACAGTAGACGATCTCCCCATTAGGACACCTGGGGCATCCTTCAGTCTGAAAGTGGCTTCTATCCAGGTGTACGCTGCAGCCATAATACTTTCTCCAAGGAAGATACTGTAAGCCTGTCAGTCAGTGCACCTGCTTTCATGGCAGAACACTGTATTCACAGTTCCCCTCTACCACTACTGCATTTGACTTAGTATACTTTAATTGGGGTTCTACTGCAAGCTATAAACAAATTGAACAAGGAGTTTCAGAAGAATTGCACTTTGCACAATACTTTCAAATCAGTCATTCCACTTCAGTCAACTTCTTTAGGAAGGTAAATACCTCTGTACAGTTTAAACGAACATTAACCAAATATACAACTTTTGGAGCTGGTTTATATTGTAAATTGTACTGATACATTATTTTCCAAGTAATTATGCTTTAAAAATGAAGCTGGCTAGTTTGAAAATAGCATACAAAGTGTTGTAGCTTTTAAGAAGAGCTCATCTTATGTTGTCCTCATATATCCTAAAGTTAGACAGGTTCTAAAATGTTGTAAAGTGCAGTGGATTGCTATTTACATTGTCTTTCTATTTAATGATAATTCACAGTTGAGAATTTTTATGTTGTTTCTTATTGTCATGGTTACATTTTTAATAGCAAGGTGGAATGGAAAGGCACTGTCAATAGAAAGTGTTTAGCAACAAGTTACAGTATTTGTGGTATATTAGCCTGTAATCTTCCAGTTGTTCAGAGTAAGGACTTGCAGTAAGAGAAGCTAAGATATTGCTATAGAACAACATTTGGCAGTTCAGTTGCGTATGGTCTGAGTTGAAAGTTGCACTTTAGAAAACAAAGATAATGCCTAAGTAAAGGTGCCTTCAATTTTTATAGATTATATTTGTATTGCAGGCAAATGGACACAGTTTTGTGCACATGGAGCATGAGAAGGCTGTATCACTGCTGAAGAGTTTCCAGAACACAGTAGACCTGGTAATCCAGCGAGAGATTACAGCCTAGTTATTTTATAAGAGAAAATGTATTTAGGTTGATGCAATGTCCAAACAATAAATTATAACCAGGAAACATTTTTTGCCTATTGCTGGACCAATGGCAAGTATTAGTGCCAAATGTATCATAGGATATGTTAGTATTGATCATTTAAAAAATGTTATTTACATAAGTATGATGTTAATGTGCTATGTATGCGTTTTAAGTCAGCCTGAGGCTGTGCATTGGTGCAAAGTTTTTTATAAACATAATTTGTTCTAAGAATGTTTTTCATATAGTCTCAGATCACAGAAGCACATCAAGCTCTTTTGAATTCTGCTTATTGACACTGCCTCAAACTTGTAATTGCCTTTTATACATGGAGCAAAAAGACATTTGCTAGCCTATCCATAAAAAGAGTATACAAGAAAATTAATAATTATTTTCAGAAAATAATCTGATATAGGGAACTGAAGTCTGTATACATTTCTTTTAGTAAAAGTATGTTACTACCCCCAATACACACACTACACATGCACACTGGAGACTAGGTAAAACCAAAGCAGTATAAATGCAGGGTAAAAACCATGCCACATGGAGACCAGAAAACAGACACAGTGAATAACTGCACTATATATATATATATATATATATATATATGTGTGTGTGTGTGTGTGTGTGTGTGTGTGTATGTATAAACAAACAAACTCTGAAACCGCACATGTTGTTTTGCCTGCACAGTTTTCGACTGTGCATTCTACTACCATGGTTTTAACCAGATACCTATATACAGTACTGTATATATTTATATACAATATATATATATATATATATATATATATATGCATATATATATATATATATATATAGTCCAATGGTGCTAAGATATAGTGACACACAAGGGTGTGTTGTGGTATATATAGTGCCTTCACCACCAAGGTGTCCGTATATCTCAATACACTTGGATGCTCTGTTGAATGTTATTAAACTTATAAAACACTCCAATTTTAATGAAATAAACAATCATATTGCTGTATTTTTCAGTCTGTCTCAGTCTATCTATCTTGCTAGCTAGCTAGCTGTCTATCTATCTATCTCCCTTAGATTTTAACTTGCAATCAGACTGGCTAAAACACAATATAGTCGTGCTATAACCCTATTTTCATGACAGTTGTCAGTAGTCTGAACTATTGCCCTTGCACACAGCCATAGCATTTGTTTGTATGAACAGAGCAGCTGTTCATAGGGTAATAATAATTCTCAACTGAACAATTATTCAAAAATACACAACTACCTACCTAGTTTTCTTTCAACCAGCTGGGATGAAGACAGTTCTTATTTAAATGGTAGTGGGGAACTCTGTGTTTTTGGGGGGCAAAAAGTGTTTAATTAAACATATGAAGACAGTAGTTTGGGTTAATAATTTAACGTTAGTTTTCATTAATAATGTAACATGATTGCACCTCAGGTACAAAATTGACCTCCAACAACCAATAATTGCCCTCAGAGTCTAGATTTGGGCATTATAACACATTATATGTTACGTTTTGCACCTGCGAGCATAATTTTCATTATGTCTCATCCCCAGTTCTGTTCATGGTTGCATGATAAATAAATAATTAGACAGGCACTGTATTTTGTTTTATGACAACTTAAAATGTACAGTGTATAAGTGGAAAATAAGATACTAAATTAGTTTCAGGACTGAGTGATGGACTGAATAAATGCCTTTACATCAACTCCCCAGACCTGGGTTTGAACGTAACCTGGGGTCCAGAGTGACTGAATGTCTTTACTGAATTGGAAGCTGTAAAGAGACAGTAATATATTAATTTAGGTGGCTGTGGCATATATTTTAACTTGCAGGAGCAGTTATTCCAGAAGCATCCACAGCTGTTGTTTTTGCCTCAGGGAGGCTTGTGATTGAATGTCTGGAGAGATGACATGTGATACAGACTACATGGCAATGCACAGCTGCACTTAACAGGTGTAGCTAAGGTAGTGTTTATACAGCAATCGTAATGCCATGCTTTCCAGTGTGCTTTCTGTTCTAACCTGGATAAGAAGGAACAAAGCAAAGACTTTTGAGAACTGGGAAAAGAGTGTAGCCCAATGGTTAGAGCAAAAAAGGAAGCAGAAGATACTAGGTCAGAAAGTGGGCTTAGTAGAGATGGATGGTCCTTACATAATACTATGGAAAGCTTATGTTAACTTGATGCTAGCTCTACCTCATAGCTAAATTATCCCTTTGACCAAAATTGTTCTGTAGTGTGGATTAGATTTCCAAAGCCTTTAGATGCCCAATAGGTGAAAAATATACCACAAACTGCATTAGTGACTGTGGGCAGATTCTAAAGCCTACAACCAATTTACAGGTGATTTGAGGACTGTTTGCAGACCTTTTATGATCACAAATAGTAGACATGGTTTATTTGCATCTACGATCTGTGATCTTTTAAAGAAGAAATGGTTTAAAATTAAGGAAATCCTACATGATTGGGATAAGTAGACCCTCAATGTATTTTACATTACAAAGTTTACATGTAAAATTAATTATTTTAATTTTGAACTCATATAGATCCCATATTTACAGTCCTGAATTGCTGTGAGAATTAAGTGTATTTTTATAGCTGTAAAAACACGGTAAGATGAGGAGCCCACAGCAATGATCTATGGTTTTATTTTTGTAGATTCTGGACACCATCTTAACAGTGCTTTTATGCTACTGTGACTTGAGCAAATGTCACTTAGACCCTGATTTACAAGCAATAGGCACTTTAAGGTTAATTTTTCCACACTGTTATATGAGCTCTGCCAGTTCCCAAAGTAAATACAGTATTTACTGCATACTCAGTGGAAGAACAAAACCTGCCCAGCCTAAAGTTACCATTCATCAAGCAAACAAGCAGTAAAATTAGAAGGTGACACTTTTTACTTAAAGCAACAGCCACTGTTCAGTTGAAATAAACTAAAGACTGATAATTAAACAGGAATGTTGCATTTCTACTGAAGTGTCACATATATTTTAACAAAAAGAATAGCATGCCAATTGTGCAGTTTCTTAATGGATATTGTATTAATGCTAGTTAACTTCTGAAGGGCAAAAACCATAAGAATAGTTTTACTGCACACCCTACATTGCAGCAGTGTTAATAAAGACTTGTACCTTTGAGCAGGATCTGCTCATTTACAAAGGTTCCATGTCAAAGGATGGGGAAACATACATACAGAGGTTGGAAATGGTATACAATCAAAACACAGGCATAGCTGACATAGTTTTACAGTTGTACCACACTTTACAAATAAAAGACATTACTACAGAGCAACTTAAAACTGGCAGCTAGGTGAGGTAACAGAGAAAGGGAATTAAGAAGCAGATCGACTATGAGCGTGAGATAGTGTAGAAGTGGGACAGAAAGAAGTAGGCGGCTGAGAGGTCATTGTCATAGGGTGGGGAGGTGATCCATGACAGGGAATATGGGCAGTAGTCATGGGGAGGAGCGAGGAGGTATCAAGGAGGGAATGAGGTAATAGGTTTGTGGAAGGCATAGGGGTGTGGGGGAGGGAGGGACGGAGAAGGAGAAGGAAAAGGGTCACAAGAGAAGCAGGGAGTCAGAGAGAGTATTGCTTAGGTTGAAGGAGGGTTACAAGTTTTTGAGCAACTAGGCAGTAGTTGGAGCAGGCCTTTGAAGAAGCAATCACATTGAGTGCTAGGGAGAGGTATGCCATGTATCTCACAGGTGACAAACCCTATATGTGAGTTCTATGAGGTCTTATTCATGAGTGGGATACCTCACTATAAACATGTCTTTCAAAGGAAAAAGATTTCCCAACAGTTCTTGCTTATGGACAAGTAGCTAGATAATCTTTATTGACCAGACATTGCAGAACAATATAATCTGTTAAAAAAGAAAACTGCTGGCCTGGTGGTGCTGAGAGTTGAGGCACTGGACGCCACACCTCCACACTATAGTGACCGGGTTCAGGAATGGATTCAGGTTGTCAGGGGAAGGAGGATTGAGCATCCCAATGGATGCTCTCCTCCTCCAGTGGGATCCTGGGTGTCTTGCACACCCAATGTACCCTGTGCCAGTGGAAGCATGGGCACCGGTGCACAGGTGACTCTTTGAGAGTCAGGGAGGGAGGACATTGTGGGCATTTGTCGGTGCGTGCATTGGCATGCCGTATGACTGGATGCCAGTCCTACGTGCCAATATCCTCAGGGAAGGAGAGACTAAGGGAGAAAAACAGACCCCACCTTCAGGCCAAGATGATGACTGATCCACCTCAGGATCGCCCGTTCTGCAGGACAGACCCCGTTGAGCAGACACTCCAAGGAGTAAGAGCAGGTAGGAGGGATAAAGGAGTACGTCTGGCACTCTAGGGGCAGATTCTGTGGGAGGGACCTGTAGGAATGATCAGAGGTCTGAAGAAGTGGAATGAGGGGCAGTAAGGTGGGATAAAAGGAAAGTAAAAAAAGAAAACCAAGTACTTACAATGACTGTCATTAGAGTCACAATAATATGTAGAGATAAGTGGAGTGATACTGCTTTACAGGATGTCTGAAAATTACTGATAACTTTATTAATGAATACTCTTCTACAAGACTAAAAGAAGAGAGCACAAAGCATGTACCAGTCACAGCAGTACCGATAATAATAAATATGTATATACAAATAAAGAGAGACAGGATTAAATCACTGTAAATATATATAACTCCAACTGATATACATCCAATTGTAAAATCCATAATTTCTTAAAATCAGTGCATAAAGTGATATGTGCATACTTCTCAAAGAGCTGGTTTGAGTAATATTAAATAGTTCCAAAATATAATAGCAGAACCTTTTCTCAGTTGGTTAAACAATGATTGAAAAGCATATTTTATTATTAAATTATAGTTACTGTAGGTAAAAATGCATATGTCCATTTAGATGTAACAATCTTTCCTCCCTTAGTTACTGCTACTAAACAGGCTGCTGCCATATCTGTCAGTACAGAATCACTTAAGAAAATATGTGATTATTTATTCTAGAAAAGAGAGAGATTTTCATTGCTTCAGCTAACGTTTATGTGTTAAGTTAGAGTACCATCTACAGAAAAATAATATGTGTTCAGCATCATCTGGTCTATCACCCTGCAACTGCAATTAATATTTTCTGAAATAAGGGTTAACTTCTAACATCTAACTATAAGGATATTGTTCTTAAAAGGTCTGTGTTCACTTCTAATTAATAGACAAATAACTATTTCATTTATTGTGTTTAATGTGTTAGTAATTACTTTTATTTTATAATAAAATATTTGTTTGTGCACTGTAGCAAGTGGGTTTCACCTTTGCATTTCAAACTGCTAGTAAAATAATTTAATATAATTTTGGTACTGTAAAGTCAGAAAATCCCAACTACTGAAGAACTCAATAAAGTTCAATGAGAAACTATGGATTTTTATCATTTTCTAAAGCAATAGATAATCTCTCAGCAATAATGTACATTTTATATGTTTCTAATATCATGCTCCATCTGTATGATTTTACAGTTCTGTAAAACAAGTCATCAACTTCTGTTTTCTTCCTGGCAAGTAAAATCCCATTTACAGTAAAATATCACCTGTTTATTCATAATAAATTTCACAACATTTTCTGACTTCATAATACAAAGATTCCATTAGATTCTTTTTTCACTAGCAGCTAGCAAAATAAAAGTTTGCAATTTTAAAAGGAGTTTTCCTCTCAGTTTTGCCTACCAATAAACTGATTGATTGATTGAGTAGTAAAATAATAAAAAACATAGTTAAGAAACACAATTAAAACAAAATTGTTATCTCCAAATCACCTAAAGGACCTAAACCATCATTCTTTAAGATATACTGCACTATATATCCCTGCTAGGCTCATGCACTTTGAACATTTGGAACCAAAACACTATGTATTGTTTGTGGACTTCAGAGATCACCAAGTGGGCATGTTAAGGTTCAAAAAATGAATAGTCCTGGACTTAGCAAACCATTTACTGAAATGAAAATCAACTAACAGCCTAAGAGGCAGGGAATAGTGGCTTTACAAAGATGTTATTACGAGGGGTGTGCAGATGACCTTATTTTAATATTTGGCCAAGTAATCATATTCAGTGTCCAAACATTCATGGGTTTGTTATCTATTACTTTTGGGGTGGGAAAATGCACTGAAAAAAATTCCCCTTCTCCTAGGTGGCCAGAACTAGTCTCTTGGCTAATTTATAATCCTTTGTTCAGTGAACTATTTCAGGATATACCAGAAAATCTAGCAAAGCTTTCTCCTTTGCTCAATGAAGCCACTGTCTCATTTATACTCAAAAAGACAAACTGCCTGATCATTGTAAATTGTAACATCTGATTTCTCTATTAAACATGGAACAACATTTTTACAAAATACTGGCCAGTGGACTACCTAAAATAGTACCAAAAATAATATGTAAAAACCAGACTGGCTTTGTCGAAAGGAAAATGCATCATAATATTAGAGCGGTGCTTAATATAACAAACAATCTGAGAATGGCTCAGCTATTCTATCATTCGATGCCAAAAGGCCTTCAATAGGAATATTGGCCTTTTTATTTGAGGTTTTACATCAGTTTGGAATCAGGAGAATTCCAGAGTTAGATTATCTCTCTATCTGTCTGCAAAAACTTTGTTAATGCATCAGTTAGGGTTCCAGCAACAAAAGTTTGGAAATGTGGTGTTAGGGTTTCCAGCACTAACACCCACCCACCTGCACACACAACAGGCATTAGAGGTGTGCTTTGGGGTTGTAAACCCTAACGCTCATCCTATTCCATGTGTAAGGAAGCTGAGAAGGTACAGCATAGGAGAATGGGGTGAGCGTTAACCAGTTTTGCTACATAAAAAGCAATGGATAAGTATATTTTGCATATTTGAGACAATAGTAGCTTGAATATTTCCATTTGACCCTGGCTTTGGTATTTTGGAGTGACAAAGAAAGGTAATTTAAGTGCTAATCAGCAAACATAAATTCATTTGGGTCTGACAGTAAGTAAAAATACTTCTCCAATGCTGGAAAGAAGTAAAATCTCAGGATTTTATGGAATGGTTCAGCCTAATGATGGATCTTAGTAAGACAGAAACAGCATTTTGTAAAATATAAAATCATATTACAAACTTTGAAGAGAACTGGTTCCCCATTCTTGAGGGTAATAAACACAGAGAGGGTGGTCAACCAAGGATACAAATACTAGGCTTTAACAGTTTTCACAGGAAAAATAGAAAGTTAATCTAGGATAGGAGGTCAAGTTAGAAATATTGAGGTAGCATAGTAATGATGAAAGCATTGATGTAGGATTCTAGCACTGACTGAATCACCACACTTCTGAACCAAAACAAAGCCCCTTGGCTAATAACAACCCTCTTCATTGGACACCCACCCTACCCCACCTTCCAAGCTACTTAAAATAAATGTTTAATCAATGATTTCTATTGGAAAGGAGTTACCACCCTTCCAGCTCCAGACAGCATCTTTTAGAACTACCCCATCCCTAGTGCAACTTCCTCCGTGCCCTGAAGAGCGATATGTGTATGACCTAGCCCCCCATCCTTCAATCTATTATGAGGGGTACCTATAGTCTAAATCTCCGTTAGTGAGTCCTCCTCTGTAACCCAAGCAATCGACCATCATCTGACAACCTAATAGTATACACCCAGAAATGAAGAGAAGGAGCAATTGAGTATCATTTAGTAACACTAAGCAAACCAAATGGTCAGTCTTCTTAGCATCATCAAATGCCACTCAATCACTCCTCCCCTTGTTTCTTGGCCACTATTATTAGACTGTCAGAAGACAGCAGATTTATTTCAGTACATTGTTCTTAGGGTTTCAGAGAGAGGAACCAACTAGTTAACCAGGATGTATACTACAGTTGCTCCCCAACCATGGATCAGCAGTTGGGGTTCTTGATCATATAGCCCCTTTGGGGTTTGGGGAAAGTTAGGTTATAGAGGGTGGGTGGTTCTAAAAAGACATTACTGGGAGATGGCTCCATCATGTCTCTCCCTGGGTTGTCAAGCCATGAGTATGGGGCTGCACATACCCTTCCCAAGTCCCATGCAAGTATTCTATTTGTGCAGTCGAAGGTCTATAAAAGTATAAATTCATGTCCTCCTTTGATTATTTTTAATTGTGTGCTCTCCAGAAATTATTTTGGCATGACATCCCTGCACACACACACACACACACACACACACACACACCACCCCTCACCCCACACACACACTCTTCCTCAGTAGGAGTGAATAAATATGCATTGCAGCATAAAGTAACTGCCCATGTTAGGGCTATTCTGAAAGTGTTGCATTTTAGAACACCCCAAAGCTACCTCATCAAGTGGCAGCAACTTTTAACCTAATAAGGCTTCTCATTGTATTCAATAAGAAAATGTTACTAAATGGATGCTTTTGTTATCATATCCAGTGTTCATTCCCAATTTCAGCCATGTCTATTGCCATATACAGTACTAATTATAGTTTGCCTCTTGCACCACAGTTTGTTTTATTCCCAGTCAAGAAGGAGGAAATGTAGTGTGCATGCTTGATGTGACAAAACACACATTTAAAAACATAGTCCTACTTTATTTTGTATTTATTTAAAACATGCGATCAAAATGAATGCTACACTGCTGCTTCAGGAATTGCTGCCATCCAAACACCAAAGCAGATTACAAAAGCACAAAATAAAGAGTAGTTGCCACAAGAAGACATCAAAGTCGAGGCTAAGTAAATATTAAGCAGTTTCATTATAATCAAAAGCAAAATTAAACAAAAAGCACATACAGGAAAAAGTCACTCCCCCTGCACAGAGAAATAAACCTCCTAATGTTATGCCATGCTCTACAACTTCCACACGCTTTTACATTTGACCAGGAAGGTACACTGCTGCAAAGAAAATAGCTCGTTTCCAGGGGCATCCTGGGTGAAAGGCTATATAATAGAACAAATACAAAATGAAGCAATTAAAGGATATTATACAGAGGCAATAATATATATAAGTACACCTTTTTAAACATGACAGTGCTGAAAGGCTCCAGAGGGACAGGTTGCTAGCCATTAAAACTTGGTGTGGTTTGGGGAGGTTGAGGCAGTAGTTACAGGCATACAGTAGGTGCAGGAACTAAATTCACAGAGTAAAGCTTCTAGGGAAGAGGGGAGGATAAGTAACAGTTGGACTGGGTAAGTTAAAGCAAAGATGTGGTAGTCTATAGGACAGAGAGTGCCTGGAAGAAGTTCTGGGGCAGGAGAGAGAGAGGGGAGGGGGGACAGAGTTATGAAGAGGAAAGTAGAAGAAAGGAAAAAGTAAGGAGGGGTTTGAGGTGGGGAAGGGAACCAAAAAAGAATTTTGAGCTGAGGAGTCACAGTGAGAGAGGGAGGCATCTACCCTTTAGTGATGGTAAAGTTAAAGTACAGAGAGCAGTGGTAGATACCGAAGGGCAGTCAATGGCAATGGAGCAGAAAGACTAGAAAAGAGGTCCAGTCTGGTCAGGGTGGATTTAGGGACAGCACCATATGCTACATCCCCAAAATTAAAAGTCAGGAGGATGATCTTCACAATGATCTTGAAACAGACTGGGAAGCAGATGGAATCGTTGTTCAGTACAGTGCCTCAATTTTCAGAAGTTTCTTGTGCATGGCATATACAGAACATAGTAGGAGAAATCAAGGTGATTATCTAATTACTCACCCAGATATTTAAAGGAGGAACATTCTGCAGCTGTGAATGATCTACAGTTATGAGGATCGGAGGTGGGTTCTTGTGTATGGCATGTATGGTATATGGTGGGAGAAATCAAGATGATTATCTAATTACACATGTAGATACTTAAAGGAGGGAACTTCCTGCAGTTGGGAGCTATCTAGGGTCATGAGGATGGGGAGGGAGGAAGAGGGACGGATTTCAGCCATACGCTACCTGGTGCCAAAGTTATTAATCAAAGGAAGATGGGAAGCCTGATTATGTTAAAACTGCTGTGACATAAAGGGTAGTTTTGCACCTTTGCATGAACTACTACTTTACATTTAAAACCATATAACAAACAAATTAATATGTATCCATATGTTTAAAACAGACAAGGTTCTTCCATTTGTAACTATTTCTCTACTTTCACACTAGACTGTGTAATGTCACTAGTCAACTCAAAATGAAAAATAACAGACTATACTAATTTACAAGGCAGAATCATTTTGGTAAAAAAGTGTTAAAATTGCAAGTATGCAATGGTAAACATATAAGGCAAAAACAGCTCTATCATGCAACCGATGGGTTTGGTGACATCACTTTGCCATGAGAGCGATGTTTGAATGGCTCTGTGATGTATCCAGACCCTGAGTTGGCTGAATAGAGTTATTCTTGTCAGTCTCATATTTTTCATTTTTATAATACATGATGATTAGCCCATTTTGCAACTCTTAAAACATGGATTAAAAAGCCTTGTTTCCAGTTATTTATAACCCACCACTGATGCTATATCCCAACAACAATAGTTAAAATTATGCTACAATTCCTTACCTAAAGGTCCAAAACTTATGGATGAATAAGCATTTCTGCTTTGTGAACCACAAAGAGGACTGGAAGCAGTTGGAGCTGGAAAGGGTTTTCATTTTAAACTAGAGCATTATCAGAAAAACTGCACCATTAAAACTTTTTCTGGGTGTTGGGGTCTCTGTGCTTTCATTTTTAATTGAGATTCAACCACTGGACCACTAGTTCAAAAGTTAATTGAATGAGTTTCTTTGGGGGTAGGCAACATGGCATTTTCTGTGCAGGTGATAGGTAATTTCACATTGGCAGATGTTTGATTGTGGTGTCCCATGAGGTCTGGTCCTGATTCTATTATTGCTCAGTGTGTGTACACTGTTGCAGGGGCCTTATCAGAATATACAGAGCAGTTCTGTTGCTACACAGATGACACCAGCTGTACCTTTTCTTTTGTCCTACCCACAGCCTTTTACACTTATCCAGTGTCTGAATGAAATTCAGTCTTGTTTAGTAATGAGTTGCTTAAAGCAAGCTGTACCAGCTGAAGCTGCTTAGAAACATGAGAAGACTGGCTGGTCACTTTAGCTGCCATTGAGAGATAGGGTGGCTATGGAAAAGGTGATGTTGGCATTTATGCTGTATCAACCACCATGCCTTCATGTGATCCAAAATAATGAATGTATTACCTTTGTGGTGAATATTTAAAGTGTACAAATTTTATGTTACATTCTGATTTGTGGAATATTTAAGTTATGGTTGCAGCCTGATAATCACCGATATTTCATAGCATCCTTTCTTTTTTTCTTTTCTATATACAAGTTTTTGGGATTTTTCCAAGTTTTTTCCTGACCTGGCACCCCGGAATCATGACAATGCATGTATGTGGTTGCACACATGCACTCAGGCACAGCTAGGCACCTTCCACCCCACCCTGACAACTGCTGCCACCCTCTCCCCTTACGCTACCATCAGACCTCTCTGCGATGGGAGGCGGAACTACAGGGGTGGACAACCTCCGGGGGAGGAGAGCTGCCTTTCTGCTGCTCAGTCCTGCTCTCCCTCCCAATGCCAACTCTCCAATGACCGAAGGTCATTCCAAAACCCGGGAAGTCAGCATGTTGCGAGGTAAGCCCAGTGCCTCAGCCTTCTGCACCACCGGCTGGCCTCATAGCATCCTTTCTTAAGATGAGTAGCACTTTTTCCACTGTTTGCGCTGAATATTCAAAATATTCTTCCTTCTCAATAGGCAGAATATATTGGTTACTTACCTGTAACCATAGTTCTAAGAGAGGCATAAAGATCACATCTACACAATGGCAGTCTTCCTGGAGACAGTTGAGTCATTGTAATGTTTTCAAGTGAAACTCCTACCACCATTTGTTTATTTATTTATTCGTTTCGTTGAAAATTGGTTACTGAGAAAAGCACTCTGAATTGAAGCTCATTTTCAGGTGCAACCAGGGGAGAGAGGAGAAGGGATAACAACATTAAAAAGCTGAAGTAAGTCAGATGATATGGGTACAGTAACAGTGGCAGTGACCTAAGGAGGGAGGAGACAGTGGAATGGTGCTTCTGAAAACCAGACTGGAAGGGAGGGAAATTGGAACACAGGAGGAAATCAGTAAGCCATGGGTAAATAAGTTTCTCTTGCAACTTTGCAAGAGAGGGGACAGAGATAAGACAGAAGTTGGCAGAGGTGGAGGATCTCCCCTTGTGAAGGGAAAACAGTTAGCAATATTCCATGACTGACGGACAGCACAGAAGGACATGAAAAGATTTAGGAGGTGAGTAAGGGGTGATGCAAAGGCAGTAACTGAGAGATGGTGAGTTTGGGGTCCAAGCCATCCGGACTACATTGAACCAATTTAGGAGAAGAAAGGGCAAGCAGGTTTTCCTGGGTAGAGATGGACAGAATCAAACCCCAGGGGTGGGTAAAGGGAGAGAAGAGATGGGAGAGAGGAGAGGAGCCAGGAGGGAGGAGAGGGAAGAGCATAAGTGGTGAGAAGAACTCATGAAGTGAGCGGCACCAGAGGAAGGATTGGATACTGGTGAGCCATTAACCATGAGGACAGGGGAGCAGACTGGACTGAGGGGTCAGAAAGGGTGAATCACCTTCCAGAATTTGGCTGGGGCAAGATTATTCTGGAGGTTGGCCTTAAAAAAGAAGGACTTGGCAGTATGGGCGGCCTTTGTGAAAGAGTTCCTAAGCACCATGTAAGAGGAAGTCCAACTGGAGCAGAATAATTTGTACCTGGCCCATGTTTGATAACGGGTCTTGCACATGTCTATGAGATCATAGCTGATCCAAGGATGGTGAAAGGATTTAACCCTGGACTTCCTGATGGGTGCATGCTTGTCTCAGGTAGAAGAAAATTCTGAGTGGAAGAGGGAGAGGAGAGGGCCAAATCAATATATGGGGCAGAGCATGGGAAACCATCAGTTGCAGCCAGATCACTCAGTAGAGCTTCTTTGTTCAGCACACAGGACCCTGAACCAGATGTGCAGGGGAGGAGGGAGAGCACCAGACTTTCCCTGATACACGTGCTGGAAGGGGTGGAAGGAGGTTGTGATGCACTCACATATGCTGGCTGTGTCCAACCTAAACCAGTTTTGGAATGAGGTAAACAGACAGCTCAGGCTCTTTCCCTGAACTGGGAACTGAGGAACCCTGACTCAGAGTTGGCTCTCCTACTACATCTCCCGAGGCACTTCAGAAACCCCCATCAAGTGTATCTTATAAGCATACTCTTAGGAGCAGCTAAGAGGTACTAACCAGATTATGGTTAAAGGCAGATGCCCCAAGAATAGTGGATTAGGAGAATACGATATACAATATATATAAAATGGAAAGTCTTGACAGCCAGACTCACATCTGAGGTGCTGATGAACAAGTGGACCACCGGTTTCTCCACATCTCTCACCACCGACCAGATATCTATTCTTTAGCTAATAATGAAAACCACTAAACCTAAAATATATACAGATCAATATTACCCCATAACCCCTCCCAACCACCACTTCACTCAGCCCGCTCCAAGAACCCACTCTACCCATCGAGATATTTCTAGCGAATCATATTCTACCACCCCCCCCACCCTGTTTATAACAGAGAGAAGCTGAATCTCAATCTCTCCTAAAAAGGACTGGTAACAAGAATGTTCCCTCCTCTTTTCAACAGCCTACTATAACAATTAATTAACACTTCTGGAGTAAAATGATATTAACATTATGTAAGTATATAAATATCAGTGCACAAATATAATTATACTTTAATGCTATCTATACTATTGTATCACTCAAATGACATTCTGAAATATAGCTACAGCTTCTTCCTTGTGTCAAATAAAACAAAATAAAAATAAAGTTTAAAAAAAGACTTTCTGACACAATATGCCAATGAGAAGTCACTGAAGGCATCTGGCAAAATACCTGCTCTATGATGTGGTGAGGCGTGAGGCGAGAACTGCACAAGCCAAAAAGTAGCAAACAGTGAGCACCTTTGCAATGAGCTAACACAGTGTAAAAAACAAACCCCAAGAAACCTGGCACAAATTACTGCTGAATGAGAAAATACTCACAGAAATAGCCGATGTGAGAAATTAATTTAATGCACGTGAATAACTATTTGCAGGTAGAGGTTCCCTGTTTAGGTGCAGTACAATAATTTATCGCATCAGCTGTTATAGTATTTTTCTCATTCAACAACTCTTTCAGTACTTCAGTTTCAATTTCTTGTGAGGAGAGACAGTTCAGGACAAGTATCATTTGATGAGTGGGGAACAGTGTGGGTTTGGTGATGAGCTGTGAAATGTTTAGGGACTCAATCCTGGAGAGAGGTCAGCTGGAAGGCCGAAAGCCAAGTAATAGTAAAGTCCATAGGAGTCCCCAAGGAGGATGAGTTCACCAGCACAGGAGAGTAAGGTGATGGTAAAAAGTGAGTTCACCAGAGAGAAGAGGGGAAATTCTCAGAGAGGTGAAGCAAACCCCAACGAAAATGGGTAAGGAGGAGGGAAAGGAGAGTTTGGTGAGAAGAAACTCATGTGAGGAGGGTACAGCCTCCTGAGAGTGATGGTGCAGGGAAGGATCTGACAGACATAAAGGACATAACACCCCATTTGCCCGTCTGTCTGAAGAGGTGTTAGTCTGAAATAGCCATGCAAGACTCAGGAATTCTAAGAGAGAGCCATGATTCTGTGATAAAGAGGAGGTCCAGACAGTGTTGAGAGAGACCCATACAGTGAGGAAATCCAGTTTTGGGAGGAGGCTCCTAGCACTGAGATGGAAAATTTAAGGCCTCTAGGAATAGAGAAGGAAGCGGGATAGGGACCAGGGTTGGGTTCACATTGCCAGCAAGGAGGAGGAGCAGGGTAAGGAGGCAAAGAATGCAGTACTTGTGTGCCCTAGGCCAGGAGGTGAGGGGAGGGAAGGACGGGAGAAGGGATAAACTAGAATGGTGGAGGAACTCCAGGTTTATGGAAGAGGAGGGAAGGATACTAAGGTGGGTAGGGAAGAGGTGGAGTGGAGGGAAGGGAAGGAAGGGGGTGGATGGGTGGAAGGGGAAGGACAGAGGAGGATGACAATAGAGAGAGGGTGGGAGAGAATGGGGAAGAGGGTAAGATGGGAGTTGGAGAAGGCAGAGAAGGAGGCCGAGAGAATGATAGGTGAGTAGCTGAGAACAGTGCAGATAAAACTTGTTCAGACACTAAAAACAACAATACCCAGGTAGGGTGTATCAAGCTACCTGAGACTGATTGAAACAGAAGAAACATCTGGCATAGGATATTGACACTATACTGTGCAAACTTGTAATGAGGTTAGTAATAAGACATAACTCATAAGAGGTGCAGCTAAATATCTGAGAACAGCAGTAAATGAAGCACAATAGTCAATCAGTAGTAAATCAAAGAAACAACCAAATCACACAACAGAATGTGGGGTAGTGAAGCAAGGTGCACCAGATAGGATAATATTAGAAAACCTAATTTAAGGATAAGCTCAAGGACTGAAAACCTAAAAGCAGCATCCCGATGACTCATTACAGCTATACGCTGTAATGGAAGAATGATGTAGCTTCAGACCAGGTTGCAGGCCTGAATATCTCCACAATGGAGATATCCTGGAAGCAGCTGCCGAGACAGGGTGTGTCTAGTGAATAAGCCCTAAGACCTTGGAGACGACTCTACCAGCCGAGCCTATAAAATAGGTCAATGCAGCAAGTGAGCAACTTGGCAATCATCTACTTTGCTGCTGATCTGTCAGGCACAACTTCAGCAGTGACAGACAGCTGGGAGCCTCTCCCCAACTCCAGCCATGCACTCTTTATAATAAGAGAACAATCTCTGCAGGTCCAACATGTGAAGCCTGCGAAAGGCATCAAGGTGGGACTGGTGAAATACACCAGAAGGTAAATTACCAGCAAAGGTGAAACTCTGACCTAACCTTTGAAGGAACCTGACTGAAGTGAAGGACCACCTTATCCTTATGGAAGACCAGATAGGAGACTCCACTGAGAGTACCTGGAGCTCACCAATCATTTTGACTGATATGATAGCCACCAGGAAGGTGGTCTCCCATGACAAGTGTGATATCTCACACTTGTGCAAAACTGAAAATGAAGCTTGTCCATAAGCATAGCAACTAACAGCAGTAGGTCCACAGAGGTGGTGGTTCACACACCAGAGGACAAGTAATCCAGACCTTTGAAAAACTTCCTGACCACCTTCTCCTGCACAACCGACTGCATACCACCTCGCCTGGTATGCAGATGGCTACAGGTGCACCTTAGGGTCATCACTCACAATCTTGACTGGAGACAGGGACCAAAGTTAGTCGAGATGCTTGCCACTGTGCAGAGATAATAGAATCAAGATCCTTACCTGGCACCAGCCTGAGACCCTCTTCCACTTGAATGCATAGCATTTATGAGCTGATGCTTACAGAATGCTTCTGCAAAATAGAGGAAATCTTTGAGAGGTCCAAAGCCTGGAATGCTAGCTGCTAAGGAACCAGGCTGAAAGGTGCAGGGACTGAAGGTCCAGGTGCAGGACAGTCCCTGTTGTCTGGTCACCAGGTCAGGACAGACAGGCAACCACCAAAGCTGCCTGCTGCTGAGGCTGAGGAGATCCAGATACTAGAACTGCCTGGGCCAGTCTGGAGCTATCAGGATCATCTGCACCTTGTCTTTTCAAGCCTTGATCACAATCTTGTAAACTAAAGGGAGGAAGGCACAGAAAGCCAGGGGTCCAGGGCCCCAAAAGGCATCCTGTTGCAGTGTCCCAGACTGAGGTGGTGGGCACAGAACAGCCTCAGTGTTCTGTTTCTCCATGAGACAAATAGATCCACCAGAAGAGCCCGGCCGCTGGTGCTGAGGTAGATTTCCCTGCAATGCTAGCGCCCCAGGTTTGAGACCCGACTCAGGATGTCAGAAGGCCAGCTGGGGGAGGAGGAGGACTGAGCATCCTTGAGACTGCTCTCCTCCTCCTCCCGAAGTGAACCAGTGCATTATTGACCCGGGTGGGGGCCATGGGGGAACTATTGCTGCTGGAGCCTATCTGTTGTAGTTGTAGTAGGGAGGCATGCAGGACATTGGTGCTTGGTGCTACTATGTCACTGCATACCACACCTCCCAGCAGCGGATTCAACATTTCCAAAAATTCTGGCTCCTGCATGACACCCTGCTCATCCATTGATCCCACTTGTCTGCCGGTGGCTCTTGGCTGGTGACCAAGCCTTGTGTACTCTACTGGGAGATGGGCCCAGTCCCAGGACCCCACCCTGGGGGTAAACCAGGGTTTACCCTGTCGACTCCATCGGGGTGGGGGTGCCACTCAGTGGCCCACCTGGGGGTAAACCAGGATTTACCTATGCGACTTCCATCGGGGTGGGGTGCCACTCAGTGGCCCCACTGCCCTGGGGGTTAGCCAGGGCATGGATCGCCACCTAAGGTAAGTCCCAGGGGCAATCATGAGATAGAGGCGGTGGGGCTGAGCTCCTGGTGATGGGATGGGGGGCCCACACAAAAAAAAGATGCACAAGAGGGGTGCCCCACTAGGTAAAAACAGGTGGTCTACTACCTGCTGATTCAGGAATCACTCATGCAACATCTCCCCAACCTAGCTGAGAGCATCTACTATCTGGTTGTTTTATCCCACAACATTAATTGCCAGGACAGCTGCTTCTAGGCTGAGCACAAGTGGCCAGGTGCAGAAAGCCTCCTGACACAAGGGAATGGAGTGTATCCTGCCCTGCCTGTTCAGGTAGAACATGGTGGTCATGTTGTTCATTGGACCTGGATGTCCTAACCCTGAATCATCAGAGTGAATTCCATCAGAGCCAGATGCACTGTACAGAGCTACAGCAGATTTATGTGATATCTAAATAGCAGCAATAAGCAGCAAAGAGCAGAGAATAAAATTGTCTTCACTGCTAGCTGGCTCTGGCTGGGAGTCCATGATAAGTGTTAATATGGTTAGGGCTGGGGCAGGGCTGAATAGTCTATTCCACGTGTAAGCAGCCAAAGAAATTACAGGAAAAGGAGAGAAAAACAAAGACTGGCCAAGCACAACTTGACTGTTGTCACATAACAGTACTGGTGATAACTAAAACAAAGAGGTGCAAAAAGGTGGGGACAAAACTGCTGGTGCAAAAACAAACAAACCTAGATCTCACCCTGATAAGGATGTTCAGTTCTTTTTACTTTGTTTAAAAATCTTTAACTCTCCCCAACCTCTCACTGAGTACAGTTCCCACCTACTTGAAACCATGACAGCCTAGTGGTACTGTAAGAGTGCATAGCTGTGAACTGGGAGCTCAGGTTTTAATCCCACCACTGCCACTTACTTGCTGTGTGACCCTTATAAAGTCACTAAACCTCCTGTGCTTATATAGTTTACATGGCTGGGACTTTTCCCATTATAAAAAACATCAGATATTCCCCATATCTGATGGTAATTAAAACTATTTATGAAACTACACAGATTATTACAAAATAATGAACAATCTATTAATTAACTATTACAAGTTTTGGCACACTATAGATACATTATTACAATGCTATTAACACATGTATAACAACCACCCAAATAACATGTAACAACAACCTACTATCCACCTACACTGCAGCCTAAATGCCTCTCCAGCTACAGGCCCCCAAATTACCACCAACCACTTTTGCTGCTGCACCCATGTCACTAGCCAAACTAACAGCCACACATGGAAATCAGACTTCACTGTATAAAAAAAATGTCCCTGAGACAAACTCGGCCGTCCCATCATGATCAAGCACTTTTACTGTTATCTCCATATGAGTTGCCAAACTAACAGGCACATATGCAAATTAAAGTTAAACTGTGGAAAAAAACAATTCCTGAATCACTTACCAAACATTGTAGCTGCTCTTTTCCAGTACAGCGTCTTGCTGCAGTCCTTAAAAATACTAAAGGAGGAAATGCTGTAACTACACCTTCTTTTATAGGAAGTACACTGAAAGCTGAAAGGGCCAAAACTATGCAGCCCTAACCAGAATGCTTTTTCTTCAAGCCAAATCAGCACTATTTTTCTTTCCTTAAAGTCAGACCACCACTTTTTCTTAAAGCCAAACTGATCAACCTTATGTAATATATAAAATATCTGCTAGGTAATAGGTGAAACCACAGAAAGCAAACCAGTAACTGTTTGAGTGAATGTTCAAATTGCAGCATCAACCCAACAAGTGTTTTGTTTTGTTTTTGTTGTTGTTTTTTATGAACAAGGTGATACACAGTCATTTGGAGAGAATTACAGTATAAGCAATTTAGGGCAGGTCGATATATTTGATTATTTATAAATGTTTAAATGATAGGCTGTCTGTGCCACCCTGTGTGTGCCAGTTTGTGTGCAAGGAGAAGTGATCTCTTGGTCCAGAGTGCTAGTGAGAAGGTTCTGAGAAACTAAAAAGTGCTGGTGTGAGGCCATTGTGGAACAATGCAAGGTTATGTTGTGTTTTGGCCAGTCAGAACACTGGATTTTCATTGATTTTCTTACACATGATTGATAGATAGATAGATAGATAGATAGATAGATAGATAGATAGATAGATAGATAGATAGATAGATACAGACAGACAAAAAAACAGATTTATTTATATAGTGCTCCAGATAAGGTGAGTACCAGCCTATTTTACTCATCATTTTAAAGAAACACTATTCAAAAAATGTTATGTGTACAAATACTCATCCCACACCTTGTAATGCACCAGACCCAGTAAAGAGTGCTTTATAACACTACTATTGCTTCAAAGGAGCATTTTCCTTCAATATTTGAAGCACTTTCACATACCAAATTTTCATTTTATTCACCTAACTTAAAAATGAGGGTAAGTACTCTTGCCTCAAAATTTACCTGGAGCACTGTATGCATCTAGATAGCTAGATAGATAGATAGATAGATAGATAGATAGATAGATGGATGGATGGATGGATGGATGGATGGATGGATGGATAGATAGATAGATAGATAGATAGATAGATAGATAGATAGATAGATAGATAGATAGATAGACAGATAGATAGATAGATAGATAGATAGATATGCTGTTCAATTTCCCAGTACACATAATGACAGCAACATTATTTCGCCTACCCTTCTGTACTGAGACAAGGGATGGGGAGTTGGATGAGACTGGTGGTGTTATGAAGGAGGACCACCCTTTCTTCTAGTGTTTAATATTTTCTCGCCAATGCACTCACATGCCGAGGTAGTTTTTTCTTTCTGCCTCTAAGCCCTAAGATAGCTGTCATTTGGTAGCTTTCTCTTGGCTTTACTTGGTTTTCAGTCTTAACTTTGATAATTTGTTTAGAAACATGTTGTTTTTCTGTCTCCCAACGTCACATACACACACACGCACACACACACACACACACACACACACACACACAAGAAAAAAACATCACCTCTTTTAAAAAAAAAAACTTTTATATTCTGGACCTACTACATAATGAAGGAACCTGGGCAACCAAACTTGCTGAGCACTTAGGGTGCCTATTGTATGTTTAGGGCATTATTGTTCAACAAACATTTTTGGTAGAATTATATCTATTCTAAAGCAGACTGACCTTAGTACACATGTCTGAGTGATACCTAGTGTTGGAAATGGAAAGAATACTAAGAGAACCCACCACATTCCATGCTGGATCAAACACATGGATCTGGGGACACCGCCCTCATTATATGCTGCACTTGTATACTTAAAGTTAGTTTTATGCCTTTGGGGCTACATTTATGCAGGAGCAGCTCTTAGCCATTGTACTTCTGAAATTAAGTCAATCTTTTAATTTAATAACTGGAATTGAGTTCCCATGTCCCCTTCCCATTTCCATCACTGGTAAGCTTTTGAGACATCTAAGGTCTCTTCATCGGGTGTGAAGAACCTGTCAAACAGCATTTCAGAACATAACAGTTTAGTTAAAAAAAAAAGAGGAAGAAAGAGGAATTAAAAAGGAGTGACAGAGTAAATAAAGACGTTTGCCAAATATCTCTAGGAGGTAGAAAAGTCAGGCAAAGGCAAATGGTAGGTCTCTACAGTATGTCTCAAAAGCTGGTGTCATAATGCTTCCAGTTGGTCCAGGGAGGTTCTAGACCTAAAGAGTGGGGATGGGGCAGCTCGTAAAAGCGTAAATTATTGGTCCAGAAAACTGGATAACATATGGGGAAAAACAGAATTTTAGGGGCTTTAGCCACCCCTATGACCCACTTAGGCTGTCCCAGAGTTAGTCTATTTTAAAAATGACCCCAAAACTTGTATTACATTTTCCTGAAGCTAACACAGCATCACAGACTTACAGATCAGACATTTGCAGTTCATGTATACTGACTGCTTAAAAACATTACAATTTTTGGACACAGATAGACATAATCATTCAGCATACAAATAGTCAAATGATTAACAATTAATCAAAACAAAAAAAAATAATACAATGACAAAGTAAAATCCCAGACAAAAATAATAAATTATGCAGTTACTTATATTGAGGATCATAATATCCTATCCCATACAGTAGAAAATATAATCATATAACCTTCTTTGGAGATGAAAGGTTCTGGCCTGGTTACCTACATTCCCTAACAAAACAGATATGAAAACTTTGCTGAGGAGTTTTAAAGTCAACTGAAAATGTTATTTTAAACCCACAGTCAACATTTTCTAATAAGGTTTAAAAATGAAGACTTTATGGAATTCTAAATCAGCGAACGTCTTGTGAAACAAAACCTGCAACCTGCAAATTGACAGTTTTGACTAAATAATCACCAATTTAAAGTTTATCAATGCAGACACATTTTCATGCAGACATATATTTGGACAAATCACCAAGACAACCAAAACACATATTATACAATAGAGAATAAAAAGTACCAAGATGGAAATAGTGTAATAAAATACTGTTGGCTGGTGCTGACCATTGTTAGGTTATAGTAGAATTGATGTTTCTTTTCTTTTTGAGGTATGACTTACATTTTCAAGGGGTTTTGAGACTTGGTTATACAAGGTTACTCTGCTTTGAACTGAAACTGTATTAGGCCCCTATTCGGCAAGCCTAAGCTTGTTTACAGCTGTGAGTCACTTAGGGGTGGTCCCATAGACATCCAGGGAGTCCCAAGTGGCGTAGTGCTCCCCACCCCCAAACAACTCACCTGATCCTAGTCATTCTGTGGAGTTACACTGGTGGCCCAGTCAGGGGTACATCAGGGGCATAGTCAAGATTTGTGAAATGCATAAAGTCATGTAAGTGTGGTTTAGGTGGCTGGGGAATGTCTTATAACAAGGGGATCCTGTTGTAACTAGCTCACAAAATTCACTACAAATACCACTAACAGCTTAATTCTGGTTCAATGTCAGTTGGCATCTATCTGTATTCCCCTCCCCAGGATGAGGCTGAAAATAAGCAGGAATTGTCTAGTCCTCCTTTCCCGGTCAACCAAAACTAATAAAATAAATAAATAGCTATACCACCCCCACCACACTGAAGTGTGTCGTTAGCTTGAAAGCCTCCCTCCATCACTAACAGATGCCAGAACATGAAAAGTCCCTCTCCTTATCATGGAGATCTGGGTGACACAGGGCTGATAAATACAGGACTCTTGTTTTATTTTTTTATTTGCCTCCAGTCATGTGTATATGGCTGTTCTGTCTGTGGACTGCCATATCTTATGGTTCCCTGCAAGTGTATTGTGGGGAATCTACTTTGCAGCTAGACCAGACTTCCTATTGGATGCCCAGGGTGCAGCACTTGTCCTTTTCCCTGGATTCTCCTCCCCTTATAGGAACAACAAAGAAGCATAGAAGTGCAGCCAGAGACAATGCATGACCTTACCTTCATGCACAGGGCACGTTAGTGGCATCACTGTGCTTACTTAGACTACACAGTGCTGTTCAAGAAAAAAATAGAACTCCCTCCCAAAAAAAAAATATTACTTGGTCCCACTGTACATGCCTCTCCAACTATTATCTGGCATATTGCACTTTTAAAAGAGAGAAAACACTATTTTCCACAACTTACCAAAATTATCTTCATTACAAGTTTTTCTTAGCTGTATGCTGCTCTGTAGTAAAGATTGACTACTTATAGCATTATTCCACCATGAGGTTGCCATTAGCTTATTTTCTGCAATGACATCATCATCATGTGATGATGACAATAATTACAAATAGAATCATTAATATAAAGTCATCATGGGGAAGCAGGAAGCTAACCACAGCTTCATCGCATGATATAACCAGAGACACTCTACAAATGGGCAACATATAGCTCAGAAAAATTTGGTTAGCAGGTTATGACTGGAAACCGGTTCAAGAATGCATTTTCAGTACAGTTACCTATACCTTTAGCCTGCCTACTGTCCTGGATTTAACATGAAATATTTGGGAGTATACAAGCATGCCAGAACACACACACACACACGTAATATATAATATATAGTATATAATATAAATATATATATAGTGTGTGTGTATATATATAGTATATGTGTATATGTATATATATATATATATATATATAGATCTATATATATATATATATATATATAGTACATATATAAATAGATATATATATAGATATATATATATAGATAGATGTGTATATATATATATATATATGTATATATACATATATGTATTTATAGATATATATATATATATATATATATCTACATTACACACACACATATATACATAATAAATAGATAGACAGACAGATAGCTAGATAGATAGATATACCTACATTATGTAACTGATGCTCAAGAAATGACTTATTCTCCATAGATCATTTACCTATATGGTTTTTTGATCGCCCTTATTATTTGCTGACATTTTGATTTATGTCCCTTTCATCTGTGAGACTAAGACATATGCTTCTGTGTCCACTACCTTTACATAACTATCTTTAGTCTTAAAAATATTACGTAATTTGTGATTCGAATAAAATGCAGAGGGACAGATTCCCTACCTACACATGTGTTCTTACATACCTATTTACTGTAGATAGTGGGCTTTGCTAACTTTTAAAACTAGAACCCACCACTAACACCACTGGTGGCATGCTTATCATCGAGATATAATTGTTTTAAATTAGCTAGGTAGCCCCCAACTAGAAAGCATTACCTGCAAAAGCTTACGTGTAGGTGTACTAGTTAACTTTTCTGACTCATTTAAATTAACTTAGATAAAATAGCCAACTCACATAAATTTGGAAAATAGGGGACAATTGTTTGATCAAATTTTATTTATGTGCACTTTAAAAAGCAACTTGGTCTTCTCCAAAAGATTCTCAAAATGTATATGATTATTAGAAATGTTTGTGGAGCCTTGAAATGGCAATTATCGTATGCACTTGTGTTTATTGTCCAGTCTAAGCAGAACCTTGATAAACAGTTACACCTGAGGGCTCTGAAAATTTGTTGTATGGCATTATAAACATTAAGAACTTTTTAAGTTATGACAGAAACAAAAAGACCACTTACTGGATTATGCCTTGTATCAAGGTTTTACTGAATGGACACCACACAGATGTCAGAAAAAATATTTGGCATTTTGTCTCAGTGCTTTTCTTTTTTGTCTTTTTGGCTATATGTCACTGTTGGTGAGTTGGTAGCTTTATTGTGTTGTTGACCATATGTCCTTAGTTAGCAGAGTAATACAAACTGTGCAATTGTGACATTTAGTTCACAAAAATGCTGCCATTGCCACATTTTGTAGTAGCACTGTTTTTTGTAACACGTGTCCTATAAAGTGCATGTTGAAAGCGGTAAAAGTGGCTCACTGTAAGAATTTAGTAACAAGCAGTACATTATTTACTGAGCAAAGCAAATTGTAATAACCTGAACATATAAAACAGTTTTTAGAAAGAGTTTCTGGGCAAATTCAGTATTCATAGCAGTGTTTAAATTATCTGAGCTTTTGGTAGTATCCAGATCAGGACACTTGATGAGGTGAAGAGACAGCCTTTTAAGGTGATCCCCATCAATTCTGTTACGTAGCCATTTTTATAAGTGGCGTGATACACTAAATGATCATTCTGCTATTGAAACACTTACAGGCTTCGTGGCTAGGATAGACAAAACAGCACTGATGTTTGTATAAAAGGATGGGTTCAAATGAAGACAAAGAATGGGACTTCATATAGGTCCCGTTGGACTTGGACCAGAAAGAAGTAACAAAATCAGGACTGTCCACTGGGAAAGGGACAGGTGGTAAGTCTAGTCAGACAGCTGTGGACAAAACATTACACAGTGGGTACTCTGATTTTGTCTAGCTGTACCCCTAACCTGAAACAGTAGAGAATTCATTTTTATTTTACTGTTAAAGATGCATTGTCCTTCATGAATATCATCTTCATATATCTAAAATTATGCCACATTGTTCCAGAAAGAATTGTAATAATTTTAACGTTCTTAACATCCCATTGAAAACATTTTTTCCTGTTTTGTGACAAAGACTAAATGTACAGTTTTGCCTTTGGAACACTTCAAATCACCTTGTATTTTCATTATGAAGAAGGGATCTTCTCTAGTCAGCTTAGCGTTACTTTTCTCAGGACAATCTTGAAATTCATAGTTTAATGGTTATAAATAATATGTAAACAAAGCTGCTTTAGGGAAAGAAAATGGGCAGTGCCTCTTAAATGTATTTACTGACTATCTCTATGCCTTAGATAAAATTCCCCACCACTTAGGAAAAGGGTATGGACTAAAGTTTCCTAGAATGTCTTTTGCTAAGATCTATTTGCTAAATTCCAAACACATGCAGAATACTGCTGATTGAAGTGTACTGAGTGTTCTTCATGCAATTTGCTCAATGTCACCTAATCTGCATATCTTAATTACTGTCACCATTAAGCTTGCCTCTTTAAGTGTGCTGGTATAGGCAATCAAATATACCTGATGAAATTAAATTAATTAGTGTTTTATTTCTGATCTTCTGAGCTATAGATATTTAATAACAACAGGATATTGGGGTGCACCATTATTTTGTGTAATACATCTTCACATTTTGACTGTAAGTGATGAGTTTCATGAGAAACCAGATACTGATCCTTTCCTTTGGTTTATCTTTTGGCCTCAAGGGTTTACAATAAAGCAAACTCCTCTGTACTGAAAACCACAAAGTAATGTCAGAAATGTACAAACCTCATTTGTATGCACTTTTAGAGTCTTTGGAACAAAAGCAAAATGAAGAACTTTGCATTCAACATTATAATAAACAGGGACAATGAGATATTTCTATTCACTGTTGTAACAAAGTTCGTCCATGGTTCTGCTGATGAGTATTACACTAAATGATGATGTAGCACACAGAAGAAATCAGACTACTGTTGTGACCCAATTCCCAAGAAACCTTTAAGAACTTACATATTGTTTTGTTTGCACTTTTGAAATGGATTGCCGTAGTAATGCATTATGCTATATTTTAACATATATTGCACATGAGATGCCAGATAATGAACTGAAGAATTATGTATCATATAACCTCAATCAAATCAAGAAGGTGCTTCCTGAACAGACTCAAGCTCTTACAAGCACTGGGGATGAATGACATTGAACATTATGAATGTGTATTCTTCTAATGGTCCAGCATTATTTTAGAATCATATTGGCTATTGTTTATAATAGAAATGATTTAAACATTTGTGGTGTGACTTTATTCCAAAGAAGTGACTATTAGTTGAACCAGTTTTCACTAGTAATTCATTTCCTTGGAACAAATGATTGCAGCTTTACTTAATCACACTTACAGAAAGAGAATGTTCAAATAACAATTGTGTAACATAAACAGTGGCTACATATATATATAGAATTTCTATGAAAGAAAATTTTATACTAATAATTAGAAATTAGTGGTGTAATTTAAAGATTTTCATTTTCCTTAAATATGAACTATTTTTAACTCTGTAAAAGTTATACAGATACAGTGTGGTCGGGCACAAGATATGGTACTTCTATCATGGTGCTGATACAGGGTCTATATGTTAAAAGTGCGTGTGTGGGGGGTTAGCAGTTGTAGTAGCTTGGCTATCTTTAAACACTTTATGGGCATGATTTTCAAATGGGTTTCTGATTCTGTGCCTATGGCAAAATCCTGTGAAAATACAGCCCAAGTCTCTTTCGCCAAGCACAAGTGTTCTATGAACAGAAAATGGGGCAAATCAAAAAGTTAAGACTCTGTTGTAAGTCTAATACTTTTCTACTATGATCTCTGTTTTCTGACATTGTAATTTCAAATATACTAATTTGCTTACTTTGCTCAAATAAACTGTACCATTTTATAAAGATTATGCTATTTAAAGGAATAAGTAATACATTCTAAATATGTTTAATTATAACAGAAATGGGTGTATTGTAAACTAATTTTGAGATAATTGTGACTTTGGTTTAAATATATATACAAAGATTGGTCATTTTGTATGTGTGAAAAGATTGATATATTAAAAATAACTACTTGTACTTTTCAGTTCGACAGTATTAATGTAAATAAAGATGAATGAAGACATATTTACTACTTTATTAATATAGATTGTGAATGTATTTTATGCTTCTGCAGTACAAAAGACTTAATGGACTTGAAAGCTGTTTCATTATCCGTGCAAAAAGTACAGTACTTAAAAATGATTTACAATTTCAGTTCTACTGATTCTGTGAAATTACCTTGTTTGTTAATTTGCACATGCAAGTTGTATCCTTTCAATTTATTTTACGTATTGACACTATTTAATTGGTAAAGTAAATATTGTGTTTAGAATGCATTTGCAGATGCTTTCTGTATATACTGAAACCATTTACAGGGACTAAAACTATGCTGTGCAGTGTATAGCAGAGCCATTTTAAGGCTTTGGTGTACCAATTTTCAGTATTTAGAAGTGTTTTGAATAATGTATATTAAGTTGCTTTATTGTACAAACAATAAAATGTCATTTTATTGTAATGGTTTTGTGTTGTTTTAATGCTTTCATAAACAGAAGTATTGCTAAAGGCAATGCAGTTTTTGGGCAATTGATTGCAACTATGAGAATTCATAAGCCTTTAATAAACAGGTTTAAAAACTTCTAACAGGATGATTAATTAATTTTCAATCAAATGTTAAGTGCATGTATAAATATGCTGTGGTAAAGCATAATATTTGTGTATTGTGAATTTAGTGAATGAGTGGAAAGTAAGAGAGGTACTGACCTTATAGCTTCTAGTACAAAAGGAATCAGGTTATCATGTTTTTAATATTTTTAAATAGCAGGACAATGTAAATGCTGTGTGTATAGACAGGGACATTAAATCAGAGGTCAACAAATTATGTTTCTTTTCCTAACTTGCCTTAGTGAAGTGGAAGCACCAGCCGTTGAGAAATGATTTGATCTCTTCCATAGCCACACTCCCATGTTGGCAAGAAAATGCATACTGTCAATGCAGGAAATCTTTGAAGTGGCCTGATGCTCCAAATTACCTGATCTCAGGAATCAAGCAAAAGGAGGTATTCCCCATGACTGAAAATCCCCTTGCAAGTGAAAAACTGTACATGTTCAAATACAAGATGGTTACCTTTTGGATTTATGAGCCATTAACTGGAACATTGTTGATCAATTAAGCAATAAGGAATGATATAGCAGTCCTTCATTAGTAGAACAAGGACTGGTTGGGAGAGTTAGTGCCCAATGCATATCACTAATAAAGGACCAAATATGGATGTCCTTATTTAAGCAATAAGACATGACAGGGTGTGCATTGTTGTCAGATAATGGCACCTCTCAGGTGCATTTGTGATGCCTGGTGCCTTCCAAGCACCCAACAAGTGCTGGTATCCCACAATAATAACACACCATGGAATGTCTTGTTGTAATTATAAAATGAGTGCAATATTTTGGGGGTGGATAAATACACAAAGATAGAATCATGTCAAGTGGTTTTAAGAATTTAAAATACAAAGTTCAACCACTCCCCAATACAGTCCCAGCACATCCCAGCATTGGCATGTCATCCCAGTTTCAAATATACCCACAGAAATAAATACATATCTATCTATCTATATATCTAATCCACATTTTGCCCCTGTTTCTCAGGGATCTGGCAGGCGGGCTCTGTCTCCCCTCGGGAGGTCACATCTGTCCCAGGCTGGAATCCCCATCACCAGGAACACCACAGGACATCATGGAGCCCGCCAGCTCCATTTTCTCCCATCCATGCCACAGCCATGCATACATGTAGAGGCACACACACCGGTTCTGTAGTGCCTCCTGTTTGTGCCACCACCTGCCTGCACTACCATTAGGCTTCCACCTGGGGAAAGTTGTACTGTGGGTGCAACAAGGTCCCTTCCCGGAGGAGGAGAGTGACCTTTGGCTGCTCGATCCCATCCAACCCCCAATGACCCAGGCTCGCTCCAGTACCCAGGTCACCGGCACAGTGAGAGGTGTGGCATCCATCTCCTCAACCCTCAGTGTCACTGGGCTGACCTGAAATATATTTTCAAGTTAGCTCTGAACCCTTCCTTCCTTCCTTCCTCTCCCCACAGCTCAATTTTACCTGTGTTCCTCCACCTTTCCTCCTCTCTTTTATATTATTTCCTCCTTTCCCCACCCTGTTTCATTTTTCTCCATCTTTCCCCACATTCGATACATAGAGTGCTTACTGTAGATACAGGCGTTCAAAGTCTGCTCTGTTCTACTGTTAAAATGTCCCCACCCCACCCCAATTACACATATGCAATATCTAGGATCCATATGAGGGCTTATTATGTGGATACTAGACCTCAGTTTTATCTGTAAGCAGCTGCTTTCCATGGACAGCAGGCTAGGATGGAAGGACATTTTTCATGGTCAGTAAAGAAACACCAGAAATTAAAACTGTGAGTACCACTTTATTTTTTTTTAATGTGTTTATGTATGTAAGTAGGGATTATGATGAACAGAAAGAATAATTTGTTGATTTTGTTTTAATTTAAGACAAATCTTTAGGGTCTTCTTGAAGGTTTTCAGGGAATAAAGGTGGCAGCTGTGTGTGATGGTATTCAGGAATGAGTAAACATACCAAAGGGTATCGATTGATTTTATTACAAAGAGGCTGTCAGATATTTACCCATGCTACTGTGCTGAGATATCAGCATAGGTAACGAGGGCCCACAGCCAATCAGCACTCACCATTTTAGACCCATTTTATAATTTTAGATAACATTAGAGTTTTGTATGATTGTATATATCCTTTGCTTGTAACAAAAAGAAGTATAGTATGTTTTAACGAGCACTTTACAAGTGTAAGAGATTGTTGTAGGTCATATGAAATCCAAAACCTGCAACAACATTTAGACCAGAATTCTCCTACTCTGTGTAAATTTAAACAAAAAGTAAATCTAGATAAGGATTCTATTTCTAGATCTAAATCTGTTTCATGATTCCGTTTTGTAGCCTAGCGGTTAAAGTACACAACTGTGAACCTAGAGACCCATGTCTAAAACCTGTCACTGCTACTTGCTTACTGTGTCGCATCACTTGACCTTGATTAAACCACTTAATTTCCAGTTCTTCATTCACCTCTACTCTGCTTCTCTGTTCTTGACCTCTTTCAGTCTCAGTTAACCTCTGTGTAAACTAATTGATGCTACCAATTGTTTATGGCTACTAAAGCACTTTACAATAAGGTGTTTATGAAAGACATGATGTAAAACCAGTTTCCTTTTCTTATTTTGTTTCAACGTATGCATGTTATGTCCAGGCCAGCCAATGGAGTACTCACTAGTAAACTACATTCTAGCAATAAAAGTTTACTGGTGATGTCATACAAGTCTGCGATCATCTCAGCCTTGAGTTGTTGCCTCGGTGATGGAATTTGGAATTCTGCAAATTCAAACTCCTCACTGTGGTCATACTCCACCTAGTATTCCAACAGTAGGTATATTTATGTGCGCAAGAGTTCAGACACGGCAGATACCTGTTCCAGTCCTAGTGGTCAAGTTTTGTTCTGTCCATTAAGAACTTTACATTTTGTTCACTTTCAATACTCTGATAAAGTTTAGCATAGTTTTATATATTTCATTATTGAACTGCAGTTTATCTTCAGTTCCCAGTCTGTTCCTTGAACCAAATAAACCATGGTTTAATGTGGTTCTTGCTTAGTGTTCTTTTAAAATAAAGGTGCTTTAAAAAGCAAAAACATTCAGTTTGCCATATTTTAAAATCAGTTGCAGCCTCTTTTAGTTGAATTGGGATGACTAAGAGGTTTCAAAGAACAGGTCCCACAGAATTCAAAAGTATAAATCATATTCAAAGCTCCTGGTGAAGGCAGATCCCATAAACTCTGCCTTGATTGTTTGAGGCCTAAACTTTTCTACAGAAAAGAGGCAAGGGGAGGGCTACTAGACCCCCAGATAGGGTCTGTGGAGGTGGAATAGGTAAGGAACAGTTGGCGAGACTGGTGGGCCAAGCGGTCCCTTCCTCGCCAATAAATTATATGCTTCTATGACCACAGCTTTGGAAATTGTGATATCTGTAAAGTATTTTGTCCTAAAATGAAAGAAAAGAGGGCTGAAAAACAGGAGTCTTTGTCAGCTCCCAATCCACTTCCGCTTCACTTCAGTGTTCGCCTGTAAAGGTCTAAATACAGTCATGGAGGGTGTTACCCTAATGAAGGAGAGCATGCATCAGCAGTCTCTCACCCTCACAGTGGTCTCTGACTGAAAGGGAAAGACAACTACTGCAAACAGTCATCACTACCAAAGAAAAGTGACAAGATGCTAAAGCCATCTTTGGAGCACAATAAGGAGCACAGAGCATCTGATCAGAGTAGCCCTGATGATAGTGATGACAAGAAACAAACAAGCTTCTGACCAGTTGTTACCTTCATGTCTGAGGAAAAACATGATAAAAGCACCCCGTGGTTCCTGTGCTGGAAGAAGAAGCACAGCAGCATGTGTTAAAGAAAGCCATACACTCCCTTGAGGACATCAAGAAAATGTGGCAGTTTTTCCAAGTCATGCAGACCCTGAAAACCTGGCTGCCCCTCCTCCCCACACACACACACCCAGCCTTGTACCCTGAACAGGCCTTAGTGTGGGATGAAGTGAAGGAGGAGGAACAGAGGGAACCTAAGTTTCTCCAGAGTGGGACTTTGGTTCCTCCTGGTGTGAATGAAGATTTATCATCTTACTCCAGACCTTGTGTCCCAGATGTCAGACACATAAAACCTTCCATCCATTGAGTCAGAAGCAAATATTGAAGAAGCTGAGTTCATTAGCATCTTGGGACTAACATCATCAAAGAAGATGGTTCCCATATGCAAAATCAAAAGGTAACTGCCAGAGTGCTGGCCACACCACACTTGGCATTAGTCACAGGCAAAATGTAGAGAAAGGTACCAAGTGGACAAGATTGAGTCAGAATTTTTGCACTCCCATCCTGACCATGAAGAAGTTGTTAAAATGCCTATAAAAAGGATAGCACCCCACCCCACTCCACCCCAGCATCAGTTCCACCAGAGAAAGATTCCAGGAAACTGGATTATGTGGCAAGAAAAGTGTATACCACTTCAGTTTTACAGCTGACAGGTAGCCTATCTGGCTTATACAGCACACTACCCACAGACTCTGTGCTACAGTCCTACACTTGCATGTGCAGCTATCCCCATGGGAGCATGACTTCCTGACCAATCCAGTGAGTGATAGGCTAGAACCAGCTAGGTATTAATTTCAGATAGCCATAGATGCAAATCATATTGCATCTAGGGCTTAACAAGTCGAGCACTAAGGAGGTTTGCAGGACTCGGTAACAACAAACTCAAGATACCCATGGCAAAGCTATGGACTTTCCATAGCCTCTCCGTTTAAGTACAGAACAGATGCCTCCATGGAAAAAGTGGATGAACAAGTCTTTTTTATCTAACAGAAAAAGAGAAACCTCTTCTTATTGGCCATATTGAAAAGGAGGAAGGGTTAGGGCCTACTATAACAGATCCCATGCCCATTATGAATACCAAGTCCAGATAGGTGTTGGGAGAGGCAAAGCTGGAAAGAAGAAGAGCAAAACTGAGGTCTGCCCATTTCAGGGTGCTTAATGGGGAGGGGTGGAAGTGGTTGGGAGGGTAGTTTGTAATATAGTTCTTCTTTACAGGTTGGCCCCTGTTGGGCCTTTTTGACTGTCTTTAAATAAGAAAAGAGACTCAGATGAAACACACACACTTTGTTTAAATACGAGTCCTTAATGTTACAAGGGCTGTCACTGAGTCAGGAGTTCCCAGTACCTGGCTGGTTGTGCTGGAAGGCGGGCAGCCTCCTTGATGGCTTTCAGTTAATCTCTTCCTTTTCTTATCTGTGGAGCAATGGCAGTAAATCCAGTTAAAATCTTTTCAGTAAACAACAATGGGTTACACAGCCCTAAGAGGACACATTTGATGCAAAGCTTGCAAAGGCAGGCAGCTGACTTATATTATCTCCAGGAAACTCACTCTCTGACCTGGAACACCAGAAACTTAAATGAGGAAACAGATATGAGGTTTATGCCTCTTCCCTCTAGTGGCCAGAGAAGGGGTTAGCAATATTGATACCTACTTCCACCACCTTTGAAGTCCAGGAAACAATTGCTGACTCACAGAGCAGATTTATAATCCTCATAGGAATGCTTTATTACTGAAAAAGTTACCCTAGTAAATGTCTATCTATCCCCCAAGGTATCTCTGCCGGTAATTCGCTCCTTTTGAACTAAGGTACTGGATGCCCTCCAGGGTGCTTTAATTATGGGAGGAGACTTCAATATGACTTTATCCCTCAATTGTATTACTCCTCCTATAAGTATATAGATCTTCTAGTGTGCTTAAATATTTGAGAGGGACACTTTCTCACCTGGGTGTTGAGGATGTCTGGAGGAAGCTTTTTCCCACTAATCTAGGATTCACTTATTTTCCCCACGTTTTCAAACATACTCTCACCTTGACTACTTTTTTATTTCCTGTGAATATTTCTCCCTTATTCAGGACCTAACCTTTTGACCTCGGATACTCTCGATCACCACTCTCTAACCCCTTAAAATAATATTGGGGAACCCCTAAAATCAAAAATGTAGCATTTTAATCCATCTTTGCTATGAGATCCTGAATACATAGAACATTTAAATACCAGAATCCCTCAAGTTTTAAAAGAAAATGATACAGGGATACTTCCAACCTAATTATATGGGATACCTTTAAAGTGGTAGTTCGGGGCAAAACTATAGCATATTCATCCAAGAAGCAGAGGGAACTGGAGGCGTCCTATAATTACATAATAGAACAACTATAGTCCTATCAGCTTTTATATAGGGAGGAGATAGGATACTGCAGAGAAAGATCAGACAAACTAAACAAGAGATTCAAAAATTATGGATTCTACGGGTTATGCAGGCCCGGTTGTATTTAAAACAGTTTAACTATGAAGGAGGAGCTTGGGATTACGTACCCTTTGCTGGGCTAGAAATGAGCTGCAACTATTGTAAAAGTTAAATATCCAATTACCAATAAACTTTCACATTCATATGAACATATTCGTTATCTTTTTTTTCCTACTATCAATCTATTTATACCTCTTCTCCTCCTGGCCCCTTCCGAGAGGAAAGAAGCCTTCCTCTCACAACTCTCTCTCCCTAAACTCATGGACTCTTAACGTGCCTCCCTGGAAGCTCCAATCAGCTCAGATGAGATCCTAGTTCACACCAAGGCTCTCAAACCAGACAAATGTCTAGGTACAGATGGCTTTACTGCTGAATGGTACAACAAATTTTGGACCATCTCCTCCCTCTCTTTTATTAACATATAGGGCCACAGCGAGAGGAGAATCACCCCCTATAGTGCTTAATACTTTCCCTATTCTAAAATGAAGAGGATTCATCTAGTACATCTTCCTATCACCCAATTCCATTTTAAATGTCGATTATAAGATTTACATAGCCATATAGGGCTTCAAGATTAGAAGCAATTCTTCCGTATCTTATTCATCCGATCAATCAGATTTATTAAATCCCAGAACACTACAGATAACATCAGACATACCATGTTGCTATTAGAATACATACATTCTCGACATATCCCTTTGGCTTTATTAAGTTTAGATGCTGAAGAAGCTTTTGATCAGGCTTCATGGAGCTTTCTCTGGGATACTCTGAGGCCCTGTCGTTCCCTACTTCCTTTCTCTCCTGGCTCAAAATGTATATATTATCAACCGAGGGCCTATATTTGAATTAATGGAGCCTTCTTCTCTCCTATTTTTCTGCAACAAGGCACTAGACAAGGTTGCCCCTCTCTCTGGCTTTACTTGCATTATCCATAGAACTATTAGCAGTAGCACTGCATTCGATCCCTATAGAAGGAATCCTCTTGGACAAAAAGTTACAAGGTCTCTCTATTTGCTGATGATGTTCTCCTTACTCTTCTCTCACTGGAGTCTTCTATATTGGCTGTGTGGATATTTTTCGGACCTATGACGGACTAGCCAACTTTAAATTAAATATATCAAAAACAGAAGCCCTAATGCTTTATTACCAACCATCTAACACTCTAAGAGGCTCTTTTCCCTGAAATGGTGATGCACCAAGATAAAATATATTGAAATATATATCCCAATTAACATGTTACATCTGGAACTAGTAAACTATGAACCTGTTTCTACTCAGATTCAGGATGATCTCAACAAATGGGGACGGCTAAACTAACCTTTTTCAGCGTATAGAAACAATATGTATGAAAGTCCTCCCTAGATTATTATACTTTTTAGAATGTCCCTCTTCCCAGCCAACTATTACTTTAAATCTTGGAATAAAACTATTTCTTCCTTCATATGGGAGGGTCGGAGACCAAGGTTACGCTATTCATTACTATGCCTATCTTTAGGAGCGGGGGTAAGCTGCCTAATTTAAGATTCTATGCAACTGCAGCTTTTCTTAAAACTCTAATAATCTGGCTCTCATTAAAACTCAACACATTTGGAAAGATAGTGAATTGTTAAATAACGATTTATATGATATTGGAAAGGTAATCTTTGCCTCTAAAGAGCCCCCGAGGGATTACACGCATTTATTGCACAAATCTTGAAAACATGGCATAGGGTTAAGCAACAAAAAGCATTAAAACAGATGTTTCTTTTTACACTTATATTGGCTGATGAAAACTTTCTTCCTGCTACTCTTGATACCACTTTCAATTCTTGGAGGAGATTGGGTCTCAACTATTACTACCAGTTCCTTAACAACTCAGGTATTAGTATTTTCTCAGAACTTCAAAATATATATTTTCCTCTCTCGAGTCAGGATTTGTTCAGATACACCCAGGTGAGAAATTACATCCTATGACAGAGGAGATTACGCCGTAACCCTCTCCTTCCTTCTCCCCCATCTTTTGAAGTTTACTCAGAGATACCCTGGAAGGCAATTCCTGGGGAAAATTAATTGGTCACATATATAGAATGTTAAGGGACTCTTTGAAAGACACTTCACTTTCAGTGTTAGAAGCTTGGAATAAGACCTGGATCTACAGGTTCCTTTTACATTCTGGAGAGGCAACCTAAAAGCCATTAAAATAACCTCTTCCAATTTGTGGAGAGGAGTTGTCATGGAAATCCTGGTCTCGATACTTCTGGTCCCCAGCAATATTTGCAAAATACCTCCAGACTTTATGTAGTTCATGTTGAGAGGTTGCAATCGCACTAGCTGATCTGGGCCATATTTTCTGGTTTTGTCCTAAACTGACACCATTTTGGTGCATCCTACAGTTTGAATGAGGAGAATGCTTGGGGGAAGATATTGAGCTGACAGCAGAAATAGGGGTCCTATCAATCTACCCCCTCCATAGACCATGCTGGGACCGCACCCTGCTCCCAGTATATTTACTGGCAGTCAGAAAGGCTATAACCTGAAAATGGATGACTAATCAGATTCCCTCACTCTCGAGAAATTGGCATCATATAATCAAAGAGATTTACAAATCAGAACATTTAATAGCCAACTACATAATAATTCCCCATCTCTGAAAAAAATTGCCTTAGATGGGTCTTACTATATACCTTCTAGGGATCCGGGTTTGTTCCTTGAGGAGGGGGACTGGGGGGTGGGGACCCCCAGCTGGTTTTAATTATGAGGAGAAGGCTGGCCACCTGCCTTGTAGAAGACAAACCATAAGGGCAAGCTCAGATTATATAAAATAAGCCAAGTATTAAATGGTGTGTTATATGTATCCTTAAGCTGCTTATTACCATACTCCTACAACTGGAATTATTGTTATCAGTTACTGAACTGGAATGATGAGTTATGAATATGTGTAACTTGTCACTTCAAATAAAAAGGAATTAAAAAAGAAAGTACAATAATACTTTCTGCAGGATAATTTCATTGATATTCAGTTGGGGACAACCCTGTGGATTAGCAATAGATCTCAGAGCAGCCACCTAGACAACTCCAATTTGTGGTTTTAAGTGTTGTTCTACGTGATTTAATTGACATGCTTTTCTAATTTAGAGAGAATAGTTTATTATTGTATCTAGATGTCCTTGCTGACGTCTCTCAATGTATTCTGCATTTTATATTAGGTTTTATTTTACAGATATTGAGGTAAGAGAGTTCTTAATTTTGAGTCTGGTTTCCTTTACAGCTGTGTTATAGTATACAGTGCTTCTTCCAGGAATTTAATCTCCTGTATTATGTAAACTGCTTCATTTGTGTGTTCTTTATGTTTCAATAAAAATGTTATTCATAAAAAAAAAAAGAAATGGGATGGAGAGAACTTGGCAATTATTCGCATTGAAAACAGAGCTTGACGAACTAGGCCACAAGTCGCAGAAGCAGTAGACCACTGTGGCACAGTAGAGAGAATGCTGCATGAGGTGCTGTTATCTTGATGGCGGAAAAAGCAGAACTGGAGTGAGGAGGAGTCAATGGCCATTATTGGCCAACCTGCAAGCGTTCTGCCATGCATTGGCCTCATATGCTGCATCACCTCCGATGCTGACTCTTCCCTCTTGAAAGGGAAAAATAAAGCTCCCATGGAGCACTGCATCTCCAGTGATCACCCACCAGTGACGAATGGTGAAGACGGATGCAGGAAGGATTCAGAGTACCAATGGTACTGAGAGGCATCAAGCTGTCCCTAACAGAAGCAGGACCCCACTGAAAATTAGATGCAGCATCTTGGCTCGGATATTGTGTATAAATATATTGCTTGTAAAGCACCCTGGGATACAGTGAATAAAAATCACTGTAATGTTAAAAACAATACAATCATTCAGTCAAAATACCAATGGTGGTGATAGATGAGTGTTTAGGTTCAGGGAAAAAACACAAGGGCCAAAGCACCCAGCTGGTTCAGTTCTGGGGTTGCCAATGCAGTAATGGAAAAGAGGCTGGCCTATAGAAGATTCAGGAAGACCAAGAGGGGTGGATAGTATTTTCTCAGAACTTCAAAATATCTTTTCTCTCCCAAGTCAGGATTTGTTCAGATACACCCAGGTGAGAAATTACATCCTATGACAGAGGAGATTATGCGACCCCCTCTCCTTCCTCCTTCCTAAGGTTGGCTAGTGAGGCAGGTATGAAGTCCGACAAGCAAAGGCACAGAAGGAGCTGTAGCTAGTCAAGGAATTAAGAAGGGGGAGAAGGATTTCTTTCACTATATAAGTCAGAAAAGGGACAAGAAGGAAGGGATTGTTAGGCTTAAGAAAGGGGTAGAGTGGGTGGAGGATAATGGGGAAAAGCAGAGATACTAAATCAGTACTTCTGTTTCATCTTCACTAGGGAGAAGGACGAACCAGTGCCTTCTTAGAAGGGAAAAGAGGAGCCGGGGGAAGAGGGGAACACAGATGTAGTGATAGAGGAGGACAGGAGGAGGAAGGGTCTGTTGGTATTGTAGGTGGACAAATCACCAGGCCCGGACAGAGAACATCCAAGGGTACTAAAGGAACTGGCTGAGGAGCTTGCAGGGCCATTGGCAGACCTGCTTAATAGTTCACTAGAGTCAGGCATGGTACCACAGGACTGTAGAAAAGCACACATAGTGCCCTCTACAAAAGCGGTCCCAAGGATGACCCAGGGAATTACTGACCAGTCAGTCTGACCTCCATTGTGGGCAAGCTCATGGAGACCATACTAAAGGAAATGTTGGTAGAATATTTAGAGGAGTATGGTTTCCAGGATGAGAGGCAGCATGGGTTCATGGGGCGGGGGAGATTGTGTCAAACAAATCTGATTGACTTCTTCGACTGTGTCACTAAGACAGTAGACAGGGGCCAAGCAGTAGACATCCTCTATCTTAATTTCAGCAAGGCCTTTGACTCTGTGCCCCACAAGAGGTTGATCAGAAATTGGTGGATCTTGGAGTTGGGGAAAAGATGGCCAAATGGGTGGAAAACTGGCTGAGTGACAGAACCCAGAGGGTGGTTGTGGGGAGAGTTATCTGGCACCAGAGAGCTAACCAGTGGGGTAATGCAGGGCTCAGTGCTAGGGCCAGTGTTGTTCAATGCCTTCATCAATGACATTGGGGATGGCATTAAGGTAAAATATTGCCTATTTGTGGATGACACCAAGTTTTTGGGAGACAGGACACAGCTGAAGGGATACAGGACCTACAGGAAAATCTAAAAAGCTGGGAGGTTGTCCAGAATCTGGTAGCTTGGCTTCAATGCCAAGAAATGCCAAGTTATGCATATTGGAGCCAAAATCCCAGTACTACCTGTGTGGAGTCCGAGTATCTGCATCAGAAGAGGAGAGGACCTGGGAGTGATGATCACTAATGCCCTGAAGCACTCCACACAGTGCAAGAAAGCAGCAGCAAAAGCAAACAAGATGCTGGGATACATATCTAGGGGTATCAGTAGCAGGAGAGGAGGTTATACTGCCCTTGTACAGGTCACTCACTGGTGAGGCCGCATATAGAGTATGGAGCTCAGTACTGGTACCCACACCTCAAAAAGGATATTAACCTGCTGGAGAATTTCCAGAGGAGGGCTACAAAGATGATAGCTGGTCAGCAGGGTAAGACATATGGCGAGAGGTCAGGAACATTAGCGCAAGCTGTGGACCCTGCAATATGAGTAGACTTGATGGACCAAATGGCCTTCTTCTGCCGGGCTTCTTCATATGTAGGTTCCACTTTTTCCCCCAAAACAGTCCACTAAAGTGCCATATAGAACAACAAACTTACTTACACTTTTTACCACCAGACTTCAAAAGAACAAAAGCAACTACTCCTTCAGCAAACAAGTTAGTTGTCCACTATAAACCAATAGATGAAACCCTGTTACAGTCAGTAACATATCCAAGAAGCAGCATAAAGCATAGTCAATTTCAAAGAAGAACAGTATGTAGGGTACATTAACAAAAAGATTTCAATTTCTTTTTAATCTTTCAAAGGTATATGCATACATTCTAAAGAACAAAATCCTATGCAAACACACCATGGGTATGGCAAATCCTTCTGTACGTCTGTGCATATGTGTATGTGTGTGGCAGGGGCAGTTATGCTGTATAGAGATCTCAATTGACACTACTTTGTGTGGGCCATGTCACTACTCATACCTCACTCAAGCAACTCATGCACACTAACCGTAACAATAATCTGTAAAATCTGCACAAAGAGTAGCAACAACACCAAGACACACTGCAAGCTATGCTTGTAACCTGTAAATCTTTATTAGCTAATCCAGTGAGTCCTGCTCTGTACACGCAACCTTAGGACTGCATCTCTAGCCACAAAGAGTACCTAGTACCTAGCTTTTCTTATCAGCTCTTTACCAATATAAAACAATGCAGACAGCTGGAGTAGTTTAGCCTGTCATGAATGCATTTAACAGCTTTATTTGTGTTTCAGAGTGGCTTAGTTGATAGAAAACCACCTTTGGACCAGAAGGTCATGGGTTCTAGTTCTACACCAGGACTGGACCCATATCTACTGTAAACAGTGGCCCCAAGTGCAATGGGTGTTGGTCAAAACCCTGACCACACATACAGTATGCGCAGGCAAAAACATGCATGGTTTTGGAGTTTGTTTATATAATCTAGAGCAGTTTTGGACCACGCTAGATTACACAGACTGTGCAGTGTTTTGCCCATGTGGTTTTTGACTGCAAGGTTTTCACATGATGACTAGTACAGTACTGTACTGTCGGGGTGTGCCGCCTTTGGATAAGACGTTAAACCGAGGCCCTTCTACCCATCTCTGGTGCTGTTCTGGTGGATGTCCAAGTGGAAGTAAAAGAACCCATGGCACTTTTGCAAGAGTGGTGGACGTTCCCCAGTGTCCTGGCCAACATTCCCCTTCCCATAAAATCAGATCTTGCAATTGTCCAAGGCAGTATGTCGGTGGTGATGAGTGAAGTGGCTGCCATTACATGTTCAGTCACTTCACTAACAGTCTAGCATTGCTTAAAAGTGCTTTGGGATACAATGTATATGAAAGGCACTATATAAATTCTGATTCTTCTTCTTCTTCTTCTTCTAAATGTCATCTCACTCAGAAGGTTTCATAGCTGCAGATAAAACGTATAATCTGTCAGCAGATAAGGACCGCTTCACTCACCTAGTCTGCCCCTCTTTTCAGTCTATTCTGCCACCAAGGCCCTACCAGATTTTTCCAGGCATCCACCACTCTCTCAGTGAAGAAATACTTCTCACATCCTCCCAACTTCCTCCAGCGTTTCACTGCATGCCCCTAGTTCATATACACCTTTTTCTGGAAAATGCTCCTTCCTGTACCTTATTCACCCCATGAGGTATTTAAAGGTCTCTGTCAATCAATCAATCAATCAAAATCTTTATTTAGCCAGGTGAGACACCATTGAGCAGAAGCTCATTTTCAAGATGGACCTGGCACAAACAAAATGATAGAGAATTATGACATCAAAGTAAAAATACAATTAATAACATAAGTGAATACAATCAAGGAAAAGATAAGCACATTTACAGAGAATTCTAACACAGTTTACAGTGTCAATGCAGATATAATATGTACACAGTTGATAAAAAATATTCTGCACACAGGCGCAATCCATGTAGTAGTCTAAGCTCAGTCAGTATGCGGCTGGAATAGTAGTACTATTCTGTGCATTGATATACTAACAATACTGTAAATTAAGCACAAAGGCTAAGAATATGGGTTCAGCAGTATGCCAGGATAATTCGATAGAGGAGGCTTAAGCTATAAGGAGAGAATGGACTAATGGATACAATTAGAGAAGGAGTACAGACCAGGGGAACTTAAAGGCCCATATGAGTAATAGACATGAAGGATCAGGATCAGGTCACAGGTCATAGTCAATAAGTGGACACCCTACACAAGAGTTCAGCATCATGTCATGTCCCCCTTCCTTCCAGGGTAAATGTGTTTACATCCCTCAGTCACTCCTCATAGGACATTTGCTGCAGCCTACAGTATTTTGTTGCCCTTCCTTGAATGGCCTCTACCCTGTCTATGTCCGTTTTGAGATGCGGTCTCCAGAACTGGACACAGTACTCCAGGGCTGTTCTCACCAGTGCTAGCACCACCTCCCTCTTTCTGCTGGTGATATCTTGCCCTATGCACCCAGCATCTCATTGGCTTTTCCTACTGCTTAGTTGCATTGCTTTGAAACTTATGGTCATCCATTATGACTACTCCCAGGTCCCTTCCTGTTTAGTGATTGTCAATACCCCCACACACATTCTATACTCTGCCTCTGGGTTTCTCCCAAAGGTGCATGATTTTGACTTTTTGCATTGAAACCTAGGTGCTATAACCTTGAACATTCCTCAAGCTTTTCAGGTTTCTGTTCATTCTCTCCACCCCTCCAGTGTCCACCAGTTGCAGATATTGGCATCATCTGCAAACAGGCACACCTTCCCATCCAGTTCTTCTGCAATGTCACTTATAAAGACATTAAAGAGGACTGGACCTGGATACTTGAGCCTTGAGGAACCCCACTGGTCACTCTCCTTCCCCAAGTGAGTACCATTAACCACTACCCTCTGTTACCTATCCGTCAGCCAATACACATCCAGTGTGCCACCTTGGTTCCCCACCCCAAGCTTCACAGTTTTCCGGCAGCATGGGTGCTGACATATTGCCATGATGTGGGAGAGAAAAATTACTGTGGTAGCATGTGACGAGGAATGTGAGGCAGTTTTCCTCCGCTAAGTGTTTCAGATGGTGCTGCGGCATAGATCTCTGCCTCCTGCTTAAAGCAGCAGGACTACATAAAAACTCAGTTCCACGAGATGTCTTCCTTCTGACCTGTTGAGCACTTAGGTGTTTAAAATTCTGTTGTGCAGTGCAGCATCTGGCTAAAAAGAGCCCAGTTTCTTCTTTCTTTTTGTTTGCATGTGTATGCCTGCCATGTTGTTCCCCAGACCTGTGCTGTCTACTGCACACACACAAGGACATTCTGCTTTGTTTATAACTGGACTGGTTACGCTTCCTGTATGGCATGCATTCCTTCAAGAAAGTATACTAAAGTCAGTGGTGACTGGGTTATTTTACAAAGGAATGTGACTAACAGTGGAGCTGTAACTCAAGGCACCTGATGTTATACAGATGGGGAAAGCGAAACACCAGGCTGAAACACTAGTTTCATACATACGAACATATGAAGAAGCCAGCAGAAGAAGGATATTTGGTCTATCAAGTCTGCTTTCTGTTGCAGGGTCCACAGCTTGAGCTAATGTCCCTGCCCTCCCTCCCCACTCCTCCCATCCTCCCTACCCATGATTCTTACCTTCCCTTATGCCTATCCCAGCCACTCTTAAAGCTGCCCACTGTCTTAAATGAGTTGACCTCTTCCGGCAGCACATTCCAAGTGTTCACCAACCTCTCTGTGAAGAAGTGCTTCCTGACCTCCCTCCTAAACCTCCCACCCTCCAGCTTAAGACTGTGCCCCTTGTGATATGGTTGCCACTCAGCTTAAAGAGACTCTTCTTATCAACCTTATTTATCCCTTTCAAGTCTCCTCTCTCTCTCCTGTCTTCCAGGGAGTACATGTTCAGTGCCCTCAACCTCTCCTCATATGCCTTGCTCTGCTGACCAGCTATCATCTTTGTAGCCCTCCTCTGTACCTTCTCCACAGGTTAATGTCCTTTTGAGGTGTGGGCACAAATACTGTGTTGACTGAGAGACACAACGTGTGTGTGTGTGTGTGTGTGTCTGTCTGTCTGTCTGTCTGTCTGTCTATGTTCAGCATACTTGATTCTCAACAAATGGGCATTTTATTAGTCCAGATGCTTTATCTGACCTTTCTTGCATGGGAGGCTTCAGTTTAGATACAGACATCTATAGGAGAGAGAGTAGCAGCAAACAGTTATGCAGGCTGCAGCTCTGTTTGTCAAGTCCAAAATATAAAAGTCCCCACACTGATATATTGTATTGCTCTATTTTATTCCCTGTGAGAGGGACTGCACATCAAGCTGAAGCTGTTATGTATTTATAGTTACTCAAGTGAGGGTGGCTACTATTGTATATAGTTCAGAAGCATAGATCTAACATCACATGCATTCCCACTTGTTAATCAGAAATATATGGTTTCAATACATAAAGGGAAGCAGTTGAACATGTTAATGAGTTTCTGTCGCATCATTGCATGTATGAGAGGTGACGATTGTTGATCTATTTCAGTCTCTCCATTCCCATCTTCAGTTTATTTACAGAGAAAGTCTCCCACCTACCACAGCATCTGTAATTGCTTAAACCAGTAATGTATGTTTATATTTATGTACAATTATGCTGCTACTGGAAAATTGGTATTTTTTATTCTAGTCTACCTCAACACCATCAGGGCCACTAACAAGCAAGAATCCCAAAGTGATTCACAGCAATCTTCCTTTCGCAATTTTTGTTTGACTTTTAGAGAGTGTGAGTGGTGGGGTCTCTCTTTCCATAGTAACCATACAGTGTCAGGGATGGCTAGGATGCTAAGGACTTTAACTAAGCCTTTGATACCCACCTAACTGCTAGCTGTACAGTGAGGATGGACTAGGAACTCATTTGTGAGTGCCCCAATGGTGTGTGTGTGTGTGTGTGTGTGTGTGTGTGTCATTAGTGGTGGGTATCCAGTGGCCCTGGTGTTGGCACAATGGCCTGGTAGAGCCTTGTTCATCCCAACCTTTGGCCGTGGTTGCACGTGTGTGTGTGTGTAGACACACACAACAAAGAGGACTTCAAATTATGCTGAAAGTGTGCAACTTTATGGGTGGTGATATAATGTATTTTTATTGAAAGTGTGGTACACTGCTTGGACATTTGGTCAGACTTTGTTGGGGGTTCTAACAGTGTCATACTGCAAGCTATTACATATCAGGAAAATGTTTTATATGAAATCAGTATGTACAGGAATGCCAATTAGATACTGTTGTAAGTTACTATGTTAGAGCACATAATAATCTATGGGATCTAAATGTTCAAAAGCTGGGAGTTCTATTCTAGGTTACTGTGCCAAGTGGATGTGACAAAAGTGGCTCATTGTCAGGGACCCTTTGTTTAAGTGCATTCTGCATCACATTTGCAATGCTGGGCACCACTTCCTCCTGTGTAATGCTTGCGGCATCGGGTAACAAATGAGCTAGCACCATTGCAGAGCTGTACCCTCACCATGGGCTCTTTTGTACAAAGGTGGGAAGCAGGAGGATGCTGGCAACAGGCAGTAACCTGGCACCACAGGCCCATCAACCTGAATTTGGTGGAGATGAAAGTAATGGAGACACTGTTGAAGGAAAGGATGGTGGAATATTTTGAATCTGTGGCTTACAGTATCTGTGGCTGCATGGATTCTTTTTGTGGGGATGGGGAGCTGATACCAAAGTAATCTTTTAGTTTTCTTTGAGGGGTGATGAGGGATATTAATTAGGGTAGAGTGGTGGATGTAGCTTACCTGGATTTCAGTAAGGCCTGTGATACTGTTCCACATAGGAGACTAGTAAAGAAGTTGGGCAGCCTGGGAGTGTATACTAAAATGATAAACTGGGTAGAGAATTTGTTGGGAGTTGGCATCAGTGGGTGGTTGGAAACTACGTTCACCTGGTGCTTTGGAGTGACCAGTGTTGCGCCACAGGGATCAGTACTTTGGCCTGTACTCTTTATTGATATCACTGGTGATAATAAAGAAGGGTTAGAAGGTAAGATATGCTTTTTATGGTTGAGACAGAGATCTACCACAGGATAGACACTACCAAGGGTGGATGGAAAACTGAATGGAACAATGAAGACAGAACTTGGTTGGTTGAGGAGTGGTCCAGTGTGTGTCATTAAACAGAGAATAATGGATGGGCAACAATGCACAACCAGTGTGTTCTCCATAGATGGGTTCTGATTTCCTCTGACCTCAAAATGAAGCTTGAGGTGTCAGTGAGAATCAGAACCCTGAGTTGGCAGAACACACTGAGTTAGTACCTAAAGATTGTTCATCATGTATTTTATTTATTGCATATAATACTGATTATGTAAAAGTGGCAGTTATGTTACTTTCAGAATGAAATTGAGTTGTCTCTAGGTTTCAGAATGATGTAACACAAAAGTGTTCAGACACATTCCATGACCTTTGAACTGTGGTACAACAGCATATTAAAAGGCATGGAATTTTCTGTACAGAACAACAATCTACTATACACTATGGCCCAGATATTCAAAGGGTTGCATGGTGCAACAGTGTTCGCCATGCACAACCCACTGATGCTCCGCACAATATTCAAAAGGAAAAGTGTGCTGCAACAATCCTATGCTACCGGAGTGCATCGTATGCAGGCACAGGTAGGAGGGCGTGCCCATGCATAACCTGCACAGCCGCTATTCAGCCCAGGATGTGCAGAGTCATGCATGTGCAACCCCTACCTGTGCCTGCACAAAGTACTCACACAAAAAGGAAAAGTGATGGCCACGCACAGGTGATGCACACACTGCAGGCAAGCACAACACAGCAGCTGCCACCTCTGGGTGGCCACCAGTTCCCACGCATCTGGCAGCGCCCCCATGCCCCATGGCAGGCATCTGTAAGCGCACCCCAAGTCCAATATCCCTGGTGGTCCAGTGGACCAATCACTGCCCGATCGCAGGCATCAGTACCTCATCAAAGACCCCACTACCCTGGTGGTCTAGTGTACCCCCACCCTACCCGCACACTGGGCCCCATCGCCCGCTCCCCCGTCAGCTGGTGGGCGGCAGCGCATCCACCTGCAGCCCCACCGCCACCCACCGACTGACAGCTCGGTGGGGCTGCCGCCATTGGTTCTGGCATGAGCCAATGAGTACAAATACTACTCAGTCCAGATATGTGAATGATTCATTCACATATCTGGACGAGATAATACAGTATGGAGCAGATCTTACTTTATGAGCCTCCTCATTGGCACAGTATTGAATACCTTGCTGAAGTCTAAGTAGCCATATCCACCACTCCCCGATCTATTTCTCTGGGTATCTAGTCAAAGAACTTTATCAGGTTTGTCTGACATTATCTACCTCCTGTGAATCTGTGCTGCCTTGGGCCCTGTAAACCACCAGATTGAAGGTAATCTACCAGTCTTTTCTATAGAAGTTACTACATTGGTTCCCCACTACTGATGTCAGACTGACCAGCCTGTAGTTAAAAACATAGAAACATAGAATTCGATGGCAGATAAGGACCGCTTGGCCCACCCAGTCTGTCCATTTCCTACCTACTGGATAAGCTGCAGATCCTAGTTAACCAGCAGCCTACTTCTTCTTACCCCACCCCCAGAATTGCCTTATGACTGTCCCATGCATGCTTGAATTCCACCACTGATTTTGACTCCACAACCTCCTCTGGAAGGCCATTCCATGCATCCACAACCCTCTCTGTGAAAAATACTTCCTTAAATTACCTCTGAGCTGCTCCCCTCTATCTTCAAATTGTGCCCTCTTGTTCTTGCACACCTCTTTTTTGAAAGATGTTACCCTCTTGGACTTTGTTGATTCCCTTGAGGTACTTGAAAGTTTCTATCATGTCCCCCTCCTCCTTTCCTTGAGGCTATACATATTAAGCTCCTTAAGTCTCTCTTCATATGTCTTCGGTGCAGACCCTGCACTATTTTAGTTGCCCTCCTCTGGACAGCTTCCATCCTGTCTATGTCTTTGCGGAGATTGGGTCTCCAGAACTGCACACAGTACTCCAGATGGGGTCTCACCAGCTGTCTGTACAGAGGATAGTAACTTCCTGTTTTCTACTGGTGATGCCTCTCTCTGCATCCCAGTAACCCCCAACCCTCCTTGCTGCCCTCTCATTGCTTGCCCACCTTTAGGTCATCTGATATGACTACCCCGGGTCCCTTTCCATTTTGTTGTTGTTAGTATCTCACCCCCATTGTGTACTATTCCCTGGGTTTTTGTTTCCCAGGTGCATTACCTGCACTTCTTAGCATTGAATCTAAGCTGCCATACATTTGACCATTCCTCTAACCTTGCCAAGTCCCTTCTCATCCTTTCCACCCACCCTGTGCATCAACTCTGTTGCAGATCTTAGTGTCATCTGCAAAGAGACATACTTTTCCTTCCAGTCCTTCTGCAATGTCAAACTATAAAGACATTGAAGAGGACCGATCCTAATACTGAACCTCATCGGTACCCCACTAGTAACCCTCCTTTCTTCTGAGTGGACTCTATTTACTATTACTCTCTGTGTCCTATTCTCCAGCTAATTCTTTACCCAGGCTGTCATCTTGGGACCCACCAGTTGCCAGCCTCTTCGCTGCTGCTGCTGCTCTTATGGAGCGGGACTGCATCTGCCCTTCTCCAGTCCTCTGGGACCACCCCTGTATCTAGTGAGTTATTGAACAGGGCTGTAGAGGTGCAATCAGTGCCTCTCTGAGCTCCTTCAATACCCCTGAATGTAATCCGTCTGGCCCCATAGCCTTGTCCACTCTTGAGATTCACAAGTCCCTTCAGGACTCTTTCTTCTTCAAATGGACTGGTGTCTACTTCCCTCCCTCCAATGGTTTTGTAAACAGACAAACCTTATAGAATGTTTCAACTGGGTGACAAAGGTAGTGGACCAGGATGGTGCAGTGGACATGGCCTGTCTGAACTTTAGCAAGGCCTTCAACACCATTCCACATATAAGGCTGGTGAACAAACTCGGCAGCCTTGGGCTAGGTCAAAAATTGTAAAATGGGTGGAGAATGGATTTCTGGAAGGAGCCAAGAGAGACAGTGAATGGGGTACATGCTGCAGAAGGAGGGTGACTAGTGAGGTGCCACAGGGATCAATTTTGGGCCAGTCCTCTTCAATGTCTTTATCAGTGCATGCAGACAGGCTGGAGGGTGCTTATTGGCGGATGACACAAAAATCTGCAGTAAGGTAGACACACCATGGTGGACGGGGCAAAAAACCCTGGTGACAATGTACAAATTAGGAGAAGAAGTATTACCAGTCTCAAAGCAAGCAAGGGACCTAGGGATTATCATCTCTGATGACCTTAAAGTAGCTAGACAGTGTGACAAGGTGATGGATAAGGCAAACTGTATGTTCGGATGCATGGGAGGGCATCACCACTAGAAGGAGAGAGGTGATAGTACCCCCATACAAGACACCAGTGAGACCCCATCTGAGCATTGTGTGCAGTTCTGGAGGCCCCACCTCTGGAAGGACATTGACAGAGTGGAGGCGGTGCAGAGAAGGGCAACAAAAATAGTGCAGGGCCTGCATGGGAAGACTTACGGGAGAGACTGAAGAATTTGAATATGTATTCCCTGGAGGGAGAGAAGGGATATGATAGAGACATTCAAATATCCCACTGGAATAAATAAAGTACAAGAAGGGCATCTTCCAAAGCATGAGATGCTCAAGGACAAGAAGGACACAGTATGAAGATAAAGGGTAGGAGGTTCAGGAGCAATGCAAATAAGTACTTCTTACAAAGCTCATACCCCTGCCATTGGTGGTCTGGTCATCACTCCTCAAAATGCCAAATGTGTGCATACATCCTCAGAAAACAAATCAGAACCAACATCCACCCAAACCAGCAAGCTCCATAATCTCTTGGCTGAAAGGAGCAAACTGGAGCAGTCCAGGAAGAGGTACAACCTCACGCTAAAGAGGATGTACATTCCTGGAAGGCGATGGTTATAAATACTAGAAGCCTAACCAAACTTCCTGAACACACAACCATCTTGGAAACAGAAAGGTTGGACTGGGTGGCTGTAACAGAAACGTGGTTCATGGAAAACCATGGATGGGATATAGCCATTCCAGTTACAATCTGTTCAGGAAAGATAGGCAGGGCAAAAAAGAAGGGGGGTGTAGTCATTTACATTTGGAAGGAAATAAAAGCCACAGAAGTAAAAGGGCAATCTGAGGACTTTGAGTCACTGTGACTAATAGTAGACATGGGCAAGGAAAACCCTTCAGAATCTGCATCGTGTACAGGCCCCCAAATCAAGGAGATAAAGGAGACAATGACCTAAGGAGAAATCCACAAAATGTCTGATAAAGGCGTAATACTGGTGGGGACTTCAACCTACCAGATATTAACTGGAGCACACCAACGGCTGCAACAAAAAGAAGTAGGGACTTATTATTGTCACTGCAAGGCTGGACTGTGCCAACTTGTTAAAACCCCAACAAGGGAGATGCCATTCTCTATCTTGTCGTCACAAACTTGGAAAGGATCAGGATATCGAACTGGAAATCCATATGGGCAACAGTGGCCATCGCATTGTAAGCTTTAATATAAACATAACACAGGACACCAGCCACTCAAAGATAAAGATGCTAGATTTCAGAAAGGCTGACTTCAAAAATGAGGAACAACATAAGTAGCCAGTTAATGGAAATAGAGGTTGAAGTTGAGGAGGTAGAGGTCATGTGGGGAGACTCAAGAGAGCAATAAAGACTGCCACAGATCAATGTGCCAGATAGGTCAGCAAGCAAAAGAAATCCTCTATGGTTTTCCAAGGAAGTGGCTACCACAGTCAAAAAAAGGAAGGCATACAGCATATACCAGGAAACCAAAACTGAGAAAGACTGGGAGTCATAGAAGGAAAAATGAAGTCTAACAAACAAATTACAAAGGCAAAAGCCCAGACAGAGGAAAAGACAGAAGAAGAAGCAAAGAGAGAGACAAATCATGTTTTTAGATACATAAGGCAATGTAGGAAGGCAAAGGGGATAGTAAAGATTGCTACTGAAGAGGAAATGCACAAACATGACCCAGAGAAAGCAAAATCCTCAACAATACTTCTGCTCTGTATTTACCAAAGAGGACCCAGGGGATGAGCCAGCCCTGACAAAACACAACACCCCAGGACCAGGAGTAGACATGAGTCCCTTTAAAGAAGTCAAGCACAGGAGGCTAAATAAACTAAAAGCAGACAAATCCATGGGACCAGACAAGATGCGCCCTAGAATCCTTAAGGAACTGGGGACAGAATCAGCAGCCCTCTGGGCTTCTATTCATGAAATCCCTGAAGAGCAGTTTGGTACCCAAACACTGGAAAAAGCAATAGTGGTTTCACTTCACAAATCAGGCAGTTGCAAAGAGGTTAGTAATTACAGACTTGTGAGCCTTACATCTATAGTAAGGAAACTAATGTAGACACTACTTAAACAGAGGATTATAGCATTCCTTGAAACTAGCAGTCAACAAGACCCTAAACAGCATGGTTTCACAGCAGGTAGGTCATTCCAGACAAATATGCTCAGTTTTTTGACTCGCTACAAAAATAATGGGCGGATTGGGGCAGTAGATGTGGTCTACCTAGACTTTGATAAGGCCTGACTTAGTTCCACACAGAAGGCTGACAAAGAAGCTTGGCTACACAGGGGTTGGTCCAGAAGTAGTCAGATGGGTACAAAACTGGTTACAGGGCAGAACCCAGCGGGTACAGGTTCATGGACATGATCGACGGAAGACAGGGTGACCAGCGGGTGCCCCAGGGCTTAATGCCAGGGCCTCTGCTCTTCAATGTTTTTATAGCAGACATCGCTGATGAACTGGAAGGGAAGGTGTGTCTGTTCGCAGATGATACCAATATATTTTATTTTATTTTATTTATTTTAGTCTTTGGTAACTGGTAAGGCCCACTAGGCACAAGTGCCTTTTTTCAGGGGTGACCTGGGAGCACTGGGCAGTTAAGTGACTTACTCAGAGTCACACAGTATGCAAGTGGAGGTTGTGAGAATCAAACTGAGGTCTGGTCTGCTGGATGTATCAAGCTCGTTCACCTCGTTCCTCTAACCTCTAGGCTATACTGCCAGCCCATGTAATATGTAACACGGTGGACACCTCAGAAGGAATGAGCAAGATGGAAGCTGACTTCAAGAAACTAGAAGAATGGTCTGGAGTGTGGCAGCTGAGATTTAACACCAAAAGTGCAAGGTCATGCACACAGGAAAAAAAATCCAAGAAAGATGTATTAACTAGGAGGCGAAGACTGGCGTGCAAACCAGGAAAGAGATCTGGAATCATAATCTCAGATGACTTGAAGGTTAGTAAGCAGTGTGAGAAGGCAACATTGAAGGCCAACAGAATGCTGGGATGCATTGGGAGGAATCACGAGCAGGAGAGAGAGGTGGTATTACCACTGTATAGATCGCTGGTCAGGCCTCATGGCATATGGAGTCCAGTTCTGGAGGCCTCACCTCAGAAAGACATTGACCAGGTGGAAACAGTATAGAAAGGCAACAAAAATGATTCAGGGTCTGCAGTACATGTCCTATGAGGAAAGACTTAGGAACTGAAGATGTACTCCCTGGAGCAGAGAGAGAGAGAGAGAGAGAGAGAGGAACATGATTGAAACATTCAATTACTGTACATAAAAGGCATTAACAAGGTACAGGCACAGGAACTTTTCACCTCAAGAAGGGCTCCAGGACCGGGACATGACCTCAGGCTGCAAGGAGGGAGGTTCTCTACCAGCACCAGGAAGTTTTTCTTCACATAAAGAGTGGTGGATACCTGGAACAGCCTGGCCCAAGAGGTTATGGGGTCAACACTGTGGGGGGATTCAAGAATGCATGGGATAGACACAAGGGAGCCCTGACTACAAAGCGGCAACTAGAGTGTCAAGATAGGTTTAAAACAAATGGGCAGACTAGATGGACCTAGCAGTCTCCTTCTGCCATCAACTTCTATGTTTCTATGGAGAGGGTGGTGGATGCTTAGAACAACCTCCCAGCAGAGGTGGTAGGGGCTGACACAGTCACAACATTTAAAAAGGCATGGGATAGACAGAAGGTATACTGGAAATTAATGGGGGTGTTCTGAACCCAAGTAGGGACCCGAGGCTTACAGTAGGAAGAGATAACTAATGCCAGTCCACTGGCACAGGGGCAGGTTGCCTACCTGCAATGCCAGTGACCGAGTTCTGGAACAGACCCAGGACATTGGAGGGCTGGCAGAGGAAGAGAAGGATCGAGCATCCGATGATTGCTCTCCTTCTCCAGGAAAAGGAGTACAGTGTTCAGTGTTGTCGGGACACCTAGCAGAGCTGGGTGTACCAAGCATGCCAATGTCAATTAGTTCAGGGGCGGGGGTGGGCGCTGGTCATCACTGCACATCCGCGCCCCCATACATCGGGGAAAAATGCTGCTGGCTACACTTCATGACTTACCCTCGGCTTCAATTAGATCTCAGGCCAGCTTCCTGACCTATCCTGTCAGTTGCGGCACTATAGGGCCAGTGCCACAACCCCACCCTGGGGGTAAGCCAAGGGGTATCAGGGAGCCGTGGCCAATATGAGAGTGGAAGCAGAGGGTCCATGATCGGGCTGAGGCACCGGGCGGCTGGTGGCAGAAAAAGCACAATAAATGAATAAAAAGGAAGGGACAACTAGGGTAGACTAGGTGGGCCATGAGGTCCTTATCTGCCAACAGCTTCTACTGGAGGCAGTATAGCGAGTGGGTTAAGGCTCTGAGCTGCAGATCTGGAGACCTTGGTTTGAATCCCACAGCTACCTAGGTACATACTGTGCAATCCTGAACAAGTCACTTAACTTCCTTTGTGCTCCCAGGTCGCATTCTGGAAACAAGCTTCAGCTTAGTGTGCTACTCCTGGTAAACAATGTTCCCATCCCCATGTATCTATATGTGGCCCATCCCTTCCCCTTCCACTGTGAAGACAGAAGTATTTGTTCAGGATATCTGTTTTTCTTGCTCATCCTTTACACAGTCTCCACTGCACCCCTCTGTCTCACAATTTATTCCCTTGTCTTTCCTTTTTCACTTATATACCTAAAAATGCCCTGTCCCCATTGGTTACCCTCCCAGCTATTCTTTCCTCAGTTTGTGTCTTAGCACCCCTCACCACCTTCACTGCTTCCCTCTACTTTTGCTGGTAAACCTCTTTATCCTCTTCCTCTGCTTCTCCTTGTATCTCCTGAATGCTGCCCTTTTTGCCCTTACCCTTGCTGCCACCTCCTTGAGAATCTTATTGCCTGGTCTTTTTTCCTCCTGCTTTTTGCTCACTGTTTTGCACAGAAGTGTGTTGCCTTCATTATGGCCCACTGTCCCTCCATCCCATCAGGGTATGTCCCCCCCACCCCCAAGTGTCTCTGAGGCATTCTGCAGTTCAGGACCCTCATCCTTGTGTGGTTCGCCTAAAGTGCCATCGTAATGTTTAACTACAGTGTCCAGGGATCACTTGTCCCAGGTGTCATCCCACCCTGACGTCTGCAAACTGTCCTTGTTTGTAAGCACCAGTATTCCAGTATTCAAGGTCCAGTATTGCCCCAAGATCCAAGTGGTGTGCTCTTTTCATCTCACTTTGAGAGACAGAGGGAGGACAGTACTCTCAAACATAAAAGCAGCAGTACCAGTTAACCAGGAAGTGCTTCCCTGATTGTTGCTTCTGGTAGTTTAAACATTCTGATTTGATGTTTTTAACTGTTCTCTGTGCACGGTTTCCCTTTTAATATATTTACACTGGAGTGTGAATCCACAGGATAAATAGCAGCACCCACACTATTTTCTGATTCTTTATCTTTACCCTTTGTATACGTACCTTACCCCTATAAGCACTCAGCAGACACACGGACAGCAGTGCATGCCTGTCACTACAAGTAACCAATGAGACAGTAGTGCCACTCCTTTTCACTCTGACTCAACATGATGTGCACAGCAAGGGTTCTGCACAACTGTCATAAAAATTAAAGAATAGAAAGAAAATTGAAAATTGGAAAGAAAGGATCAAGGGTTTGCTACTGCAGTTGTATGGCTTGTCTGACCCAATGATTGATGAAAAAACATTTTAACAACTAGTACTGATGCTTTAAAATTAATATCACATGGATCCCCCAACAGTACAGCAGCAGGGCTGCAGTTCACAATGCAAGTAACCTGGTTTTGCTGTCCATTTCCGGCTTGCTGAAAGACCAAAATATGAACCATATACCAGCTGACTCGAAAAGAACATGTGTGACCCAAATATATACAAAATGAACAAGGAACAGGTGTCCAACTACAAACATATTAGCCTTATCAATGTCATCCAGCACATTAGTGGAATCACTAATGAAAGACAGGTTTCTGCAAAACACAGGGTTTTAAGATGAAAAACAATACTGCTTCAGAAAGGGAGGTGATGCATGATAAATGTGTTGTGCTTTTAAGAAAGGGCAAGCAAAGAAATTGATAAAGGGACACCTCGGATGCCTTCCTTCTTGATACTGTATGAGTAAGGCATTCAATACTATCCCCATGTGGGAATTCTTAGGAGACTATCTGTGCTGAGTATCTATAACCATACTGTAATCTGGATCTGAGCCTGGCTATCAAACAGAACAAAGAATGTAACAGTAAATGTTTACTTATCATCAGAAGGCAGGGTCACTTGCAGTGTTCCCCAGAGATCAGTGCTGGGACCTATTCACTTCAAATATTTATAATGGATACACACAGGGCGTCCACAGCTGGTTCATCCAGTAGGCTGATGGCACAAAAACTGGTGGATTGGTGGACAGACAGACAGCTTAGGTGCGTCACTAATCCAGAAAGACCTCAACACTAATGTCCTGGGCAAAATCATGGGGCATGGGGTTTAATGTAAACAAATGTGCAGTTTTACACATGAGTACAATAGCCTGGGGATTAAGTATCATCTTGATGATATGATAGTAGGATCAAAAAATCCAGAATCGGGTCTGGATTTTATTTACGACAAAGATCTAAAACACTCTAAACAATGCAACAATGTTGTAATAAGGGCAGACAGAAATCCATATGACACAGTAGTAGAAGAAAACACATTTGGGGAGTCGTGTACAGGGCTTATGTCTGACTCCATCTGAAATACACCTTTCACTTTTGGGCCTCTATATCTGAGGGGATATAGTCAAAACTGAGTGAGTCCAGGAAAATTTACAAAGCCAGTATGAGATCTGAATAAGCTACTTATTCTGAAAGACTTGACATACTGAATATGAATTGTTTGGAGAGGAGGAGGATTGGGGGCCTGCTTCTCTTTGATGTCTGCAAGGATGGTGGTCTTATGTCTGAACTGGATCTTTAATTTGCCAGCACAGATAAACCTATATAAGGTCATGATAAGCAATTAAAAAGAGGAACTTCAGGATGAATAAAAATAAATTTTACTACCGCAAGTAGTGAATATCTCAAATTCATTACCAAGACATGTTGTTAATTGCAGCACAAAAGTGATATTTAAAAGAACTTGACAAACACATTATGGGTGATCAAGGTATACTGCCACTGAGGAGTGGGTGGGTAGTCTAGATGGGAGGCCATCTTCTACTCAACAGACTGTAGTAGTAGGATCGGCATGAGAATGGATGTGCCCCACAGGATGCACTCTCATTTGAAATTAGTGGTTAGTGTGTACAGATGCTGTACTGCCATATGGAGGACCACAGGTCACAGTACAGTGAAGTTTGGTGATGTGGGAGGGCAGTGCATACTGACACTGCTGTACCTATCTTGATGGCCCCAAGTCCCAGCAGCACACTCTCAGGGAGGGACATTGTAGGGAAAAAGCAGGAAAAGGACTGACACCATTAGATGGATGACATCCGCCCACCACAGCGGGTCCCACCTTCCCTCAGGCAGTTCTCTATCCCCAACACTGAGTCACCTGTGCTCCAACAGTCACTAACTGGAAAAAGGAAGTTGAGCACTGTGTGGAGTTGTAAGATGGGGCCTGTTTTCAGAGGGTCATTCAGGGATGGAGGTAGGGCTGGAAAGTGTTGGATTGGGTAGGAGAGCATACATGGTGATGGGGCTCTGCAGTTGACCATAGGGTTAAGGGTGAGATGGAGGGTTCTGATGGATGGGTCCCACAGCAGGAAAAATACCAGTATTAAAAAGTGGATAGCGTATACTCAAATTTCAGTTATATTCTGCCAGGAGAAATCACAGCATGTCACTTGGGAAAATCCTGATTTAATTTTTCGTAATTAAATTGCAGCCATGTGCATTCCTAAGACTATGCACATTGTATCCATGTCACTGTGTCTATATATAATATAATAACATCACATTTTATTAATTTGCAGTTCTGCTTTTTCAAGCCTTGTTAGATGAATTTTAATGTAAGATCATCATCTTTTCCTAACAAACCAATTAAAGTGTTCTACAGAAAACCACTGTACTCAAGTAAGTGAATTTGATACGTGATTGCATATGCTACTTAGTTATGAAAGTGACAGTGATTATTCTAGGGCATATCCATAGATGTCAGTTATTTGCTAGTACAGTATGTATTATGATTCCTGGAAGCTTGAACATAAAGAATGCTACATTACAGTTTTATTGGGGACAGCTACCTGGATAAAATTAAGCGGCTCTACTGCTACATTTCAAACTAATTAATTTCATGATATTCCATTCTTCATTAAGAAGTATATTTGCATGAAACAGGAGCCTTACGTCTTACAGTACACATCAAGGGCTTATTCAGGAGTTGAAGACATAGTGCCCTAACTTGAGACATCACAGTCACTTCCAGGCCACAGCAATAAACTGTGATGTCACAGGCAGCAGATTATGACCTGGATTTTCAAAGGTTTGGAGGCTTGACTTGCAGCAGTTACGTCTGCAGCAGCTGTGTCATTACAAACAGATCCAAATAAATGTTCATGCTGTTTTCAAATATTTTGATGCAATTTCAACATACAGTATTTTGCACTTCATGGTAAACAAAGAGGCATGTTTATTTATTGCATTTTGGTAACTGAGTGAGCCCACTGAGACCAGAGGTCCTTTTTCAGGGGCGACCTGGAATTAATTACATACATCAGTTATAAGTTCACACAATCAATATAGCTCAGCAGTTCAACGTATACATTTGGCTCAGAAATAACAGAAATAGCAGCAATAGACATAGGATTCACATACAGAGTACTGCAGCAGCAATTAGTCACAAAGGAAGGAGACAGCTGGACAGAGACAATTAGGGTGACTACAGGATAAATAATGTTCAATAGGTTCTTGTGCTCTGAGGAATTTCCATGTGTCAAAGATCTATTGTAGTGTGCAGGACCTACCAGACCTTCAAGAGTGTACAGGAGAACAGCATTTAGGGCTAGGGAGGTGGAGTCAACGGCAGCAGCCAAGAGAGACACTGCCCCAGCATGTACACTTAGGCTGAACTTAAACTCCCTTCAAGGGTGGAGCTTCCAGTCAGATTCTCTGGGAGTAAGCTCCAGAGGTAGGGGCAGAGTACCCAAAAGATCTCTTGCCTAGGTTGGCGCGGCATACCGAGGGATCTCAAGGGGTGGCTACCTGATGACCGCAAAGCCCACTGATGAGCTTTTGAGATTCAGAAGGCCTGTTAAGTTAGGGAAGGGCCAACATTGGTGAATTTATAGGTCAGACATAGTAAGGGATAGGACAGTTTATGCCTTATTGAGGGCCAGTTGAGGTCTGCAAGGACCTCACAATTATGCCTCCTGGGCGGGGAGCAGGTAGCAAAGCGTGCAGTCCTATTATAGAGGTCAGACATCTTGCGGTGTTCACTCTCCTTAAGAAAATGTAGGAGGGGCACCATAGAGGAAGGTGGGAAGCAGTGTGCTTTTTATGGCGTGTGCCTCATCTATTTGGGGTTTCCTAGTCTGTAAAGAAGGCCAAGCTTCTGATGGTGGTCTTAGCTACATAGTCTATATGTGGCTTGAAGGACATTCTTGATCTAAGTAGACTCCCAAGTATTTAATATTGTCCACGACTTCAATTCGTGACCCTAAGGCTGTCGGAGCTGAAGCAGGTGTTGTCTGTCTGCTCCCAGGCATCTGGTCCCAACAGGACAGCCTTGGTCTTTTTATCATTCAGCACCAGTGAGTTAGAGGTAAATCAGTCCTCTATTACTGTGAGACTGGCCTGAAGCTTTGCAGTGATGACACTTGGTTGAGGATCACTACAGTATACAACCAAGTCATCTGCATACAGGATCAGGTTTTCCAGACCACAGTCACGCCCAATGTTGTTAACAAAGAGGATGACTAGTAGAGGACCTAAAATCAAGCCCTGAGTACTCCAGTGGTCACCAGTCTGCAGCCTGATTGCACCCTTTCCATTTTACCTTTTGAGTCCTGTTGAGCAGATAGCTTTAACCAGGTAAGTTGAGAGCATGTCAAGTCCAAGTAGTTGAAGTTTGCTAAGAAGCAGTTCATGTGTCATAATTTTGACACGTCATTTTCTTTATGTGCAACTTTTGGTTCTTGTGACATGATGTTACACCACCTTTCTCTGTGGTCCAACCGTCATGTTGCAAGTAGCGTACCCACACTTCAATATGGTGCAACTGGCTGAAAATCGGCAGGATGACTTCAGCTCCTGAGAAAAGCTTCAGTTGTAAGTGAACTGTAAGAAGCAAAGTTCTAATTTTTCATGTTTATATCCTTAAAGCAGCAGTGCAACGAATTCAGCAAAAAATTGACCCTACCTTTTTCACTATAAAAGATTCTATGCATCTTCCAGTTTTATTTGGTGGTACAATTTATAATTCCACCGAACTTTGAGTATTTTTGTAAATGTTTTAATTGACTTTTTCTCAAGAAAAAGGATGGCCGCCACATTTTGCATAGAAATAGCACTGTTGACCTGGCAAGGGTTAGGATCGAAAAATAAAAAGACTCATGGTGCACAGCGTAAGAGGTACCCAGACAAGAACATTTGACAGGTATGCTAATGTTTTCTTAATTGTAGTTGAAACTAGCTTTTCTTGGGTAAAACATTTTTGTTGCACTGCTGCTTTTTAGAAAAAAACAGATGGACTAAAATTAAATTTTGAGGTAGGTAGGTATGTGCAGCTGTAATGCTACCCTGGTGACTCAGGTTCAGGAACGAGCCTTGGTCATTGGGTGCCAGCAGAGGAGGGAGGGAGGAGAATCGAGCATCCCAGAGAATGCTTGTCTCTTCCGGAGGGATGGCAGTCAGCACCAATGCAATACTGCTACCTGGGTGACAAGTGCCAGTGCATGTGGAATGACTTACTGAGCAGGCGGATGCCAACTGTGACGTGCTCCACATGTGTGCGTGCACAAAGCCTGCACAGTACTAGAACAGGGAAAGCCTATGGATGTATTATTCTTGGACTTCAGCAAGGCGTTTGACTCTGTCCCCACAATGGTCTGGTGGAGAAACTGATGGGGTTGGGACTAGGCCCTTTGATGGTCAGATGGATTGAAAACTGGCTAGCTGGACGCACCCAGAGAGTAGTGGTCAGTGGGGAGCTCTCAAACCCTAGAGAGGTCGGTAGTGGGTACCGAGGGCTCGGTCCTGGGTCCGATCCTGTTTAATGCACACATATCGGACATCAGGAGGGTATAGGGTGTGAAATGAGTCTCTTCGCTGATGACTCCAAGATGGGAGCAGTAGTTGAGGGGGAAGAGGGGAGGTTGGCCCTGCAAGGGACCTGGACAACCTGGAAAGCTGGGCTCACACATGGAAATTAAATTTCAATATCACCAAGTGCAAGGTGTTACATCTTGGGCGGGAAACCCTAAACACAGGTACACCCCTGGGAGGAGGCGCTGGAGGCCTCAATAGGGGAAAAAGACCTAGGGATCATGGTGGATGCATGTATGAATAACTCTGAGCAGTACAGGAGAGCGGCTAGCAAGGCAAGCAGGATGTTGGGATGCATCGTAAGGGGATCACCTCTAGGAGCAGGGAAGTGATTCTGCCGCTGTACAATGGACTGGTTAGACCACACCTTGAGTACTGTGTACAGTACTGGAGACCACACTTGAAGAGGGACATACAGCTCCTGGAGAGGGTACAGAGGAGGGCAACTAAGATGATACGAGGACTAGAGGATTTGACGATGAGGACAGACTTGAGGAGCTCTGCCTGTTTTCATTGGAGGAGAGGAGAGACGGGGGACATGATTGAGGTCTCAAGTACCTCAAGGGAATAAGTAGGGTAAACATGGAGGGGATCATTAGACTAAAGCAGGGAGGTATCACCAGAGGGCATGGCTTGAAGTTGGAAGGTGGAAGGGTGAGGGGAAAGAGGAGGAGGTTTTCACTGAGAGGGTGATGGACCCTTGGAATGCACTGCCTGGCAAGCTGGTTCAGAGATCCACAGTGGAGGGCTTCAAGAGAGGGTGGGACAGACACAGAAAGTGGATGTATCAGATGATGGCCTGGCCCAGGGGTGGGATGGATGATAGGGTTTCTGGAACACAAGGGGAGGGCCCGCACCCAACTAGGGATCTGAGGTTCAAGCAGACTCAATAGACCACAAGGCCTAATCTGCTGGCAATTAGTATGTTAGTAGTAATGTCACTGCGCCATGGGGATCAGACAAAATTAGGACAAATCCACTGACCAGGGCAGGATGAAGTCCTGGGGCTGGATTTTCAAAGGTTGGTGCAGGGCTTGTAGCAAGCCTTGTGTCAAACCCTGACATTGGCACAGCTGTACCAGTCCTGGTTGCCACAACTGCTGCACGATTTTCCAAGCCTGGGCACAGATGTGAGTTTCTCTGCTTTACAGCATCTTGTGCCAAGTCTCAGGTGCAAGCTCCGTGTCAGGGGTCCCGAACACTGACTCATGCTAGACCACAGGAAATGGCCTAGTGGGCATCGGAGGGATGCAAGGGATGGTAAATCAAAGTAGTTTTCCACAAGCCTGGTAAGGCCATATCTTTGGTGCACCTGGAGTTTATGCAATTCAGGCCAGCTGAAAATCTGGCCCCTTGTCTTTGCAGGCCCGGACCAGTGACCTGGTCCACCCCAAAATAAGATCTGGGCCTACAGCAGCCAGGAACCCTGCTGCCTCCACCATGGGGGGCATGGAAAATTTGGGTTTGAGTGGTAAGTCTGCTACAAGTCAGGTGATGGGGCTGTGGGGGGACCAGCAGGAGACATGATAAGAGTCACTGACATTTAAAAGATTCACCAACAAAACAAAAATATATTTATTTGGGGGTAAAAGTGGTGCTTCACTGAGTTATGCAGATGCCAGTGGTGAGTTTGCTGCTGATGACCAAAGATCACCAAGTAAATATAGCTGAAATGCTAAGCCTGTCACATCAAACAGTAAATCATTAAAAACAACTATAGTGCTGTCTCACAGCATGTATCTCCCTGACAAACTATGGAATTCTGTAAATCTATAAATTGATGCTGCATCATTATTATCACCAGCTTTTTCATAATGGGCCAATACAGCAGCATTCAAGGACTTACCTACTCCACTGGTGGCAAGAAAGGTTATACTACATGTCAGCACTTTGCTAAGCTTTTATGATAAGATCAATCATGGAGCTGTTCAGCCACATGAGCTCCTTCTCTGGTGGGCTGGTGGAAGGCTGGTGCGGGGATGACCTTCTGTTCAAAGGTCAGGCATTGGCATGAGTGGGTTATCATGGAGGCTTAAGGGGTTAAAGCATCCCACAAGTCATGAGGATGATATATATGCTAGTCTACCATGTAACATTGTTCTATCTCACACAATGTTTCCCCACCCATGTCCACCAGTCAAACATACTGTGCTCAAAGTGCTTCATTACTAGGGCCCTGCCACAAGGAGGTTCTGTATGGGTGACCAGACTGAAAGAAGAGCTCGAGGAACTGGGGTCCTACATACCTAGTAACACAAAAAGGCTGCACAAGGAGTGGTGGTGCTGTTAATCCAAAACATGATATGCACACAGTCAAAGATAAGCACTCACCAACCACATTAAAGATTCACTCTGTAGGCTCCGTATTTCAAAGAAAAGGCAATTTTATTTTAAGTCACATGTGGTCTGCATACTTGACACATTTTGGATGTGGGTCTTTATCAAAAGCTATTGCAGGCTGACAAAACAGCACAATAAATAGTAGAAAAGTGTGATATCATTATGATGTCTTAGTATAAAGCTCATATAATTAGTAGATAAAACATCACATGATAAATATATTTAAAATACAGAAACCAAAAGACAGGGTAGAGAAGGGATAGACAGGTCCAAAACATGTGTGGGGGAGGGGGTAGGCAAAATTAAAAACAAAAAGACAATAAATCACTTAAAACATCTAAGATAACTGAGAACCATAAAAATAGGCACGAGAAAGGCTTGAATTTACTAAAAGATCAGTTTAAAATTAATTTCATTTCTTTCTTAAAATGGTTTGAAATCAAATCCCATGTTAAAACCTGGATAATGTGTGGTTCCTAAATTTGTAATCCAGAAGGCCACCCTCGTAAGTACTAGATCATTATAGTTGCCCTCGGTTAGGATTTACTTTGTCTATGGCCAGGAATTTAAAAGTGTGTGTGGCATCATCACTGCTGGTTTTGACATGGTTAGCTGTGATTATTTTTATGGTTCTCAGTTATCTTACGGTTTTAAGTGATTTATTGTCTTTTTTTGTTTTTATTTTGCATCCCCCACACACACACACACACAGGTTTTGGACCCTGTCTCTCCCTTCCTACCCTGTCTTTTGGTTTCTGTGTTTTAAATATATTTATCATGTGTTGCTTTATCTACCAATTATATGAGCTTTTACAATATGTCATAATGACATCACACTTTTCTACTATTTATTTATTTTATTTATTTATTTATTAAATTTTGGTAACTGGTAGGCCCACTGAGCCCTCAAGGTCCTTTTTCAGGCTGTTTTGTCAGTCTTCATTAGCTTTTGATAAAGGACCCATGTCCGAAATGCGCCAAGTGTGCAGATCATGTGCTTTTTAAAATAAACTTGCCTTTTTCTTTTAAATATTGGAGCCTACAGAGTGAATCTTTAATGTGGTTGGTACATGCTTATCTTTGACTGTGTGCACACGGTCCAACATATACCTCTAACCACTTACGGTAATTTCAGGTCAGAAGAGACTCTGGTCCATCACATCCATGCTTAATAAGCAGGATAAATAAATATGGTTTTAAATGTACTAATTTAAGAGCAAACACTTTGAGAGTAATCCGTTTTATTCCTTAAGGAAGTACAAGGAACACAGAAGAATGTTAAGGCAATGTGCAGCACTGGAAGAGATACAGGTGTAAAAAACTATTAAAGGACCCAATGAACTGAAAGTGCACAGAGATTTATTCTTCTGAAATGAGTGGAAAAGTGATGCAAACAGTTTTGAAACCAGTGTGCATAACTCTGCCTGATGTGATTTAAAAGGATGGTATTGATAAACAAAACAAAACAGAACACTAACAGTACACAAGCTAACTAGCTCATTGATCCTTTGCATCTGGAGAAAGAACTTGGCATAAGGATGGAGACCGGTGCCAGCAATGAGAGTAGTGTAACAAGCTGCAGCATCCCCATTACCAGGCCGATTGTCATAGAAGTCCACGTCAATAGATTTTGGTGATGACCTCGTCCAAAGGGACCTTGGTCATGCACAATCAGGATGGCGGACACGAGAAGCTGGATGAACTAGATTAAAGTAAGTTCCCTAACCAATGAATAAAAAGTTTTATTTCCGCATTTTGTAGGACTGGACCACTGTCCCACTACTTTAAGAAGGTGCAAGGTTACTTGTTTTTTTTTTTTTCATAGAGGTTTTTTCCTAGAGGGGCTAGCAGGCAAGGCTTTGGCTCTTCAATCTAAGAGGCTTGATTCAGACCATTCAGGGCATCATGGAGCCTGCAAGCACCCTGTTTTCTCCCACCTGCCTCCCCATTTGCTGGGGCGACACATCAGCATGAGTACGTGGAGGAGAGCGCACGCTGCAGAGTTCCACAGCACCTCCCATCGTTGCTATCCCAGACCCACACTGCCACCAGGCCTCCACCTGGTGGCAGTCGTTCAGTGGGAACAGCAAGTCACCCACCCCAGGAGAGGAGAGGAGAGCTGTCCTCTGGACGCCTCGATCCTCTCCTCCCTGGCTGACCCCAGACAACCCAAGTTCACACGAACATGCACTGACAGGAGGTAAGGTGCCCAGCACCTTAGCCTCCACGCCACCGGCTAGCTTCTACATTACTTGCTTTTTAAACAGTATAAAAAATGCCAGTGGTTTGTTACTATTTGCCTTTTTAGATTTTCTGTGAAGATTTGTGGTACTTTATTTACTTTCCTAAAGCTAAATTTAGCCTTATATTTCATCATGCTAATTTGCATATTTTTATTTATTCTGTTGGTACCAGATAAGGCCCCAAGGCACAAGGCCTGTTTTCAGGGTAACCTGAGAGAAGTGGGAGGTTATATGACTTGCACAGGGTCACACACAGTATGTAAGTGGAGGTTTAGAAATCAAACTTGAGTCTGCTGGATGTACCAAGCTCATTCAACGCCGTTACTCTACCTCTAAGCTATACTGCCAGCATTAATCACAGTGCACTGACATTGTCTAATCTGGTGCTTTTAAAACTTAGTTTCACTTCCATATGTTTGTGTAATCCTTGTTCAATTTCTTTTGCACTGAGGCTCTTTTTAAAATATAGGGTCACTCTTTACCATACCCTTGTTAACTTTCAAACATCTAATTAAAAGTAATCATATTTATGAATAAGTATAGTGAAGGACCACCACGCTCTAAAGCTAGTGCCTAAAACACTAATTTATTCTATCAATTTCAGTAGGTTTTCTGCACAAATAAAGGAAATGAACGCAAACAAGGCACTGTGCCAGATTCAAACAAATACAACATTCCTACTGACATTTATGTCTCTACTTAAAAATTATCTCAACTGGGATATCCCCTGAGAGGTTCTAACCCCACACCAGGTACTTGGGGTAATACTGTAGAACTGACACTGCAGTGTGGTATGGGGGGTACTGTACTGTTAAGGTGCCATCCATCAGATGAGATATTAAACAGAGGTCCTGTCTGCCTACCTCCAGTCACAGCCCAGATGGAAGAAGATCCCATGGTACTTACAGGAAGAAGAGTAGTTGAGTTTCTCCAGTGCCATGGCTAACATTGACCCTATCAATAAAGAGTTCTGTGACCCTCCCCCAAGATGCACCTGCAGATAAGTTCTCTGCTCAGTTTACCTGTCCAGGTAAAAATGACAAATGCATAAATCACCTATTTTATTGCAGGTCAGTCACACAGAGGATATCTCTGGAGATTGAGCGGGGACACCCCAGTGTTCTGCTGGAAAAGTTAGCCTGCTGACAGTACTGCCGTCCACAGTTTGACTGATCCACAACTGCGAGTTGATGTTGCTCAGATTTAGAGTCCGGTGGTTTCAGGCACAGCAGCTTGCAGTTTCCACTTGTAGGACTGAGGTGAGTTCTGTAAGAGTGGGAGTACTGTAGTACATAACTGTTGCCAGCTCCAGCATGTGAGCGTGACATGTCCTGCCTAGCTTCAGCAGTTTAGTCACAAAACCTGAAACTGAAAAGCTGGGGGAGGTGATAGGTCCTTGCAGCACTACCAGTTTTACCACTTGCAGGTCAAAAGTCAAGCTGTTTAGGGTGATTAGCTTCATTCAGCCTCTCAGGTAGTCTCAAACCATTGAGGGAAGAATGTTGAAGCAAACATCTAGGTGTCTTCAGGAGAAGTTTGTGATTCACCAAATTGAAAGCTTTTAACAGATCTATGAAGGCAGCACATGGGAAAGTACTTTGCTCTGGTAAACAGAAGGTAATTTGTAACTTTGAGTTGGGCAGATGTGTTGAATGCCACTTTCTAAAACCTGATTTTCTTTCTACAATTTTATTCCCCTGGACTCTGGTGCGTTCCCCATCCACTGGGTGGACTCAGCCCTGTTCTTCCTCATCTTGTGTGTACCCTCTCTGCTCCGCCATGACTTACTCCATAGCCAGGCACTTCTGCACCCTCCTCACTTGTCAATAAGGCTCAGTTGGTAGCACATCTGCCTCTGGGCCAGAAGGTCGTGGTTTGTAGTCCCACATGGACTCATAACATAAATGCTGGCACCTGAGTGCAGTACTGGGGTGGTACTGTAACGTTGGGGTGTGCAGTCCTTTTGATGAGACATTAAATAGGGATCCTTTTACACATCGCTGGTGCTGTCCTGGTGGGTATCCAGGTGGAAGTAAAAGAACCCAAGGCACTTATCACAAGAGATTAGGATTTTCCTCAATGCCCTGGCCAACATTTTCTTTCCACAAAACTGGTTCATGCAGTGGTTCTAGGCTGTGTGGGGTGTTGATGTGCAATATAGCTACTCAAGTCTGAAGTCACTTCACAACCAGTCTCCCATTGCTTGTAAAGTGCTTTGGGATACAATGTGTATGAAAAGCACTATATAAATGCTGATTCTACATTTTCTTCTGAATGTAGCAGCAGGAATGCCTTTGTGGATAGGCTGCTGGGGAGGGAAGTGGGACCCGAGAACAACAGGCACATCCTGCAGGCACCAGAGCTTTTCTCTCTTTTTCTTTTTCTGCCCTAGGACATCGATACGGGGAACACAAGGCATGTATATGCTAAGCTTGTACTGCACAGAGTCCAACCAAACATCCCTCCTCCCCTCAGTGCCTTCACTGAACTGCCTCCCATGGTAATCCCGGGCAGTGTTGCAGCGCAAGCAGTGAATAATCTTCCCAGGAGATGAAGAGCAACCACTTGAATGCTCAGTCCTCCTTCCCCCATCCACCCATTGACAACCCTGGCTCACTCTTGAACCCGGGTCACCAGCACCACAAGTTATAGCACTACCACTGCACAATGGGCCAGCATTTTTTTTTTAGTTTTTGTTGACCGGTAAGTGCACTAGACAAATCCTGCCTATTTTCTGGCACAGACCCGGGAGGGAGAATACAGATGAATGCCAACTGACCTTGAACCAGATTAGCTGTTGGTATTTACTGAATGAGGGAAATTTAGCTAGGACACGGGAAATTCCCCTACTCTTTTCGATAAGTGCCATGGGATCTTTAACATCCACCTGAACTACCACCAGTCCAGGCAGATGGGACCTCGGTTTAACGTCTCATCCGAAAGACAGAACCTCAGAAGTGCAGCACCCCTCTCATGCTGCACTACAGTGTCAGTACTGGATATTAACCCAGTGCCAGATGTGGAACTGAACCCACAGCCCTCTGATCTCCCAGCCTCAGAGGCGAGTGTGCTACCTACTGAGCCACTGACACTGATTAATTCTAATCTAAACATTCTAAAACCTGATTCAGCAGGGACAGCAAGTTTAGTGTTTGGAGTAGGTCATACAAATGAGTGTGCTCACAGTGTTAAAACAGTCTTAGAAAAGTGGGTAGGATTGATATAGCTTGTACTGGTCTAGGACCTAGGTCCATTCTGGATCCCCTTCACGAGGGATGTTACTCTGGCACACTTCCATATAGAAGATAACTTTCCCATAGTGAGAGAAAGGTTAAATAGTGCTGCAGCTGGAGTGCACTTATACTGAAAAGCCAGATGAAGAAAAAGAAGCATTAGCATCTGTATGGCACTTTTCATACACATTGTATCCCAAAGTGCTTTACAAGCAATGAACAACTGGTAGTGAGGTGACTGTGTACATGTAGTGGCAGCTATTTCACATCAACACCCACACACAACCTTGTACAATTGCACAGGCTGGTTTTATGGGAAGGAGAATGCTGAGCAGGACACTGGTGAAAATCCCAATCTCTTACAAAAGTGTCTTAGGTTCTTTTACTTCCACCTGGACACCCATCAGGACTGCAGCAGAGTACTCAGAAGGGATCTCAGCTTAATGTATCATTCAAAGGACAGCACAACATGACAATACAGCATCCCCTGGTCTAGTACTGTACTTGGGTGCCAGTGTTTTATGGTATGAGTGTTTTATGGTATGAGCCTACTCCCAGTGTAGGACAAGAACCCATGACCTTCTGGTCCAGAGGCGGATGTGCTATCAACTGAGTCGTGCTTGCATCAGATGGGGTAATTTAAGTTCAATGTTACCTGACTAGCACTTTCACTCATGTTACTTTGACCAAGCCTTTGTGGACCCATTTACAGATAGTGTTCTGAAACTGAAGAGTTGAGGGCAGACTGTAGGTCAGGGTAGATGTCAAATTGAGTGCCAGCAATGTAGCAATATACAGCCATCCAGTTTAGAAGTGTTACTTAGGACAGTGAAGGGGAGTTTCATTTAAATGAAATTCAAATTATTTGTTAGGTCATCTTTGGTAGCGTTTCAGCATTGCTATGAAGGTGACACCAAGGTCAAAACATGGCCATGTAATATATATTTGAATTAAGCCAGCTTGCTTCTCTGGGCTGTTTATTTTCTGGGGAGTAGTTTTGATGAAAATAAGGAATAATGTATAGGCACCATACACAACAAGCCTGTCTTTCCATTGAGGGGTTGAGATACCAGCATATAGACCTCAAGAGTGAAGCCGGAGAGGTCCATGCTGGTATCTCAACCCCAAGATAGAAACACAAGGTGAGTTGTGTATGAGTGCCCATATTTTATTTGTTATAGTAAAGTGGTAAAAAAAAAAAAAAAAGGCTGGTATTTTCTTTTTTTTTTAACCACACAATAATAAGGTACAGTGAGCAGAGAAAGTGAAACCAGGCAGTGGAGTCAGCATGAGGGAATCACAGCTGCAGTTAATGATAGAACATGCACAATAAGGTTTTTAGAATGTGCACAATAACTTTAGAACATGCACAACAAGGTTTCTGAGCTGCTTGAATTCCATGCACAATAAGCCCTAACCATACACTATATATAGAATAGTGTATGGAAAATCATACTCTACAAAGCTATTCTTCCACTGAGTGGATACCGTGACGACTGATGACCTTGAGAATGAAGCTCATGAGGTCCCTTGGTCATCATGGTATCCATGAGTGAGATGATTAGCTTTTTAGTGTTAGGTTGCTATACACTGTTCTATATAGTGTATGGTTGATCGCAGTGTAGCAGTGATGGAGACAGCTTAAAAAATAGCAACGCTTACTTTTTATCTCCGCCCACTGACCGCACTTTAAAACCGCCCACCAACCAGTCACACACACACACACAACTCTCCACCAGCTCCTGCCCAGTGAGATCTGCTGCTAGGGTCTCATGCATTATGATGTCCTCACTAACGCAGAATGAGAAGTCGTTCTGCATTAGTGAGAACGCTACTACTGCAGCAGAATGACTTTGGAAAGTGTATGGATTTCTATACACAATTGCACTCCACCATACACTATAATAGGATGTTTCAAACAAGATTTTGTGGGCTAATGGTCCTGGAGTGTGTTCTTCAGCAATGTCATTCTGAGGTGTATGAAAGACCTCTAAGTGATTTTTCCCTGAGACAAATACACCTTGTTATTTGCTTGCACTTGAGTTTGTAGTGAGTATCTTTTGCTCTAAATTACTGCTTAGTTTCTGCCTTTTGTAGGGGTTTAAGAAAGGTACTTAAATGGTCTTTGAGAGTATCTTCACCTTACTGCAGCACTCTTTGGTCAGGCTGGCAGGCATTCAGAGGCAGTGGGAACATACAGCTTGGGTGATAATGGTGCCCAACAGCCTTGGTGTGCAATGGCATTCTGTACATCAGCTCATAAAGGGTAAAAATATCACTGGCAGTCTTCAAAAAGTTCCATTGCCACTGTCAGCTGGTGCAGCAAAACTGCTGGTGACATGAAGACCAACTGGGAAATTAAAGACCTAGTAGCAAATAGCGGGCAGAAATAGTTATACAACACATGTGATACTAATAAATAGTAAGATAAAGAGTTGTCTTAACCCAACATAATAAGATACAGTAATATAGTATATGGTGGAATGTTATTCTTACTCATTTTCCACCTTACTCAAAGGTTGTTCAGCCACACACAAACAATGAATGGAACGCTGAACTGACCGTACATAAGAACAGCTGCCATTCATTTAGAATGAAAAGAGTGAGCTGTTCTTTGAAAGCTGCACCTGAAAACTGCTGTGTGGTAATATTATATGAAATTATATACAATACATCTGCCCAAGGTGGACTGGAGCACAGCATCCACAACATGTGCTAGGAGCCAGGTGATCCTAGAAGGACTGCAGAGTGGGTTCCTGACTCATGGCATCACAGAACCAACAAGAACTGAGGCAATTCTTGATCTGGTGCTCACAAATGGGATCATGTTCAGGAATAATGGTAAGAGAGCCACTGGGAGAAAGTGACCATTGCACAGTGTGGTTCCAGTTGGATATGGGAAGGAAAAGCATCTCATCTAAGACCAAAATCTTGGATTTCAGGAGAGCAGACTTCAGGAAAATGGGCGAGTGCTAAGGAGCCACCTGGTGGGCATCAGAGCAGATATGGGGTGGACCAAAGATGGTCCTTCATTAAGGAAGGAATACTGGCTGCCACAGATGAGTACATTAGGCTCAGAGAGAGAAGAACACAAGGGCCAAAGCACCCAGCTGGTTCAGTTCTGGGGTGTCCAGGCAGTAAGGGAAAAGAGGTTGGACAACAGAAAATTCGAGAATACCAAGAGAGAGGTGGGCAGGAAAATTACCTGTGGTTGACTAGTGAGGCAAGTAAGGAAGTCTGGCAAACAAAGGCACAGAAGGAGCTGTAGATAGCTGAAAGAATTAAGAAGGGGGAGAAGGCTTTCTTTCACTATGTAAGGAGAAAAGGGACAAGAAGGAAGGGATTGTTAGGCTTCAGAAAGGGAGGAGAGGATAATGGGGAATATTTCTGTTCTGTCTTCACTGGGGAGAAGGATGGACCAGTGCCTTCAGGAGGGAAAAGAGAAGCAGGGGATGGGGACACAGATGTAGTGAAGAGGAGGACAGAGTGAGGAGGGCTGCTGGCATTGAAGGTGGACAAATCACCAGGCCTGGACAGAGTGCATCCAAGTGTACTAAAGGAACTGGCTAAGGAGCTGGCAGGGCCACTGGCAAACCAGTTTAATAGTTCACTAGAGTCAGGCGTATACCACAGGACTGGAGAACAGCACATGAGTGCTCCTCCACAAAGCAGTCCTAAGGATGACCCAGGAATTACAGACCAGTCAGCCTGACCTCCATTGTGGCAAGCTCATGGAGACCATACTAAAGGAAAGATTGGTGGAATATATAAAGGAGCATGATCTCCAGGATGTGAGGCAGCATGGGTTCATGGGGGAGATCATGTCAAACGAATCTGATTGACTTCTTTGGCTGTGTCACTAAGACAGTAGACAGAGGCCAAGCAGAAGACATCCTCTATTTTGATTTCAGCAAGTCCTTTGACTCTGTGCCCTATAAAAGGTTGATCAGGAAGTTGGTGGATCTCTCGTTGGAGAAAAGACGATCAGATGGGTGGAAAACTGGCTGAGGACAGAACCCAGAGGGTGGTTGTGGGGAGATTATCTGGCACCACAGAGGTAACCAGTGGTGTCCCACAGGACTCAGTGCTGGGGCCAGTGTTGTTCAGTGTCTTCATCAATGAGATTGGGGAAGGCATTAAGGGAAAATGTGCCTATTCACAGATGACACCAAGCTCTGCAGGAGAGTGGACACAGCTGAAGGGATACAGGACCTACAAGATGATCTGGAAAAGCTGGGAGGTGGTCCAGGATCTGGCAGCTTGGTTCAATGCCATGAAATGCAAAGTTATGCATACTGAGCCAAGAATTCCAGGACAGAGTACTATCTAGGTGGAGTCCGAATATCTGCATCAGAGGAGGAGAAGGACCTGGGAATGATGATCACTAGTGACCTGAAACACTCCACACCGTGCAAGAAAGCAGCAGCAATGCAAACAAGATGCTGGGATGCATATCTAGGGGATCAGTAGTAGGACAGAGGAGGTTATACTGCCTTTGTACAGGTCCCTGGTAAGGTCTTATCCAGAGTATGGAGTCCAGTACTGGTGCCACACCTCAAAAGAACATTAACCTGCTGGTAAAGGTCCAGAGGAGGGCTACAAAGATGATAGCTTGTCAGCAGGGCAAGGCATGGAGTTGAGGGCATTGAACATGTACTCCTGGAAGATAGGAGAGAAAGAGAGGACATGATTGGGACCTTCAAGTACTTGAAAGGGATAAATAAGGTGGATAAGGAGAGTCTCTTTAAGCTGAGTGGCAACCATAACATGAGGGGGCACAGTCTTAAGCTGGAGGGTGGGAGGTTCAGGAGGGAGGTCAGGAAGCACTTCTTCACAGAGAGGGTGGTGGACACTGGAATGTGCTGCGGAAGAGGTGATCTCATTGAAGACAATAGGCAGCTTTAGAGAGGCTGGGATAGGCATAGGCTGAAGGTAAGGATCATGGGAGGGAGGATGGGAGGAGGGGGAGAGGGCAGGGACAGTAAGTAACTCAAGCTGTGGACCCTGCAATACAAGCAGACTAAATAGACCAAATGGCCTTCTTCTGCTGGCTTCTTTGTATGTTCGCATGTTCATATTACTGACTATGGCCAGGCAGTTTTTTTCACATGGGTGCAGTTCTTTAGCAAAACTGAAAATGCAGGATCAACCAGATATATTCATAATCAAAGTACTTACCAAAACGTTTGTGCCTCAGATTTGTTTGTTCACTTGCTAAGCGAGACATCCAGTAGCCATGTTTTTTTTTAAACCCTTCCACACTAGAAGGCAACCAATGGAAGTGTGCGCTGGCTATCAGGGACGCCCAGTCCCTAGCAACCACACACCACCATAAAAACAAGCCGTAGCTTCTGAAATACTAAATGGAGACAGCAATTTCTTTTTCTATGAAAAAATTATGTAGAAAGCTGAAAAAACATTACAATAATTAGAGGGGCACCATACATATAAAATGCTGGATGGGCAACCCCATGCAGAACCAGTGAGTTCTGTCACCTGGAGTATGATTCCCAAGGACCTCTCATGCTTCGGTCCTCAAGGTCACAGGATTCATACTCCTCTGTGGCAGAACCCACTGGTTCTTGCATGGGTGCCCATTCAGCATTCTCTGCATCTTGCAAAGTAGGGTATGTAACAATGCATACTGAACCACTCAGAGTGCAGCTTCAGTAGCTGCTGACAACACAAATAGTCATGCATTGAAGACAGTAGTAGAAACCAAACAGAAACGGTTTCGTCTTCATACAGAGAGCACATTTAAAAGGTATAACTAGTCAAAAAATGCTGTATAAATTGAATATACAATGAGTCTGACTCAAAATATGCAGTTCATCACCACTTGTGTGGGGACAGGACTTTCAGAACTCACTCATAGCTCCACCACTAGTGAGTTATGGTCATGCCCCGATGTGAAGATACATTGCATATTTTGAGTTAACCTATTGCATAGCCCCTATTTATTTTTAAAACCTCTCAGTTGTTGATTTTAATTCTTCTCCATTTACTCATTAGAAGGTTTTCTACCTGATAGTATTAGTGGGATGTAAGTGCAGGACTTTACCTAGAGACTTATATATCTAGTTCTATTCTCTTCATATGGTACCTCTGGTACAATCACTGTGCTATTTTTTATATATTATTCCATTCTGTATGCACCTTACTTTGTATTTTGTATGCACATTTTTATTTTAACTGTTTTTGCACACTTGCTTCCTTCTTCCCTCTCCTAAGGAAGCATCTGAAACAAGCTGCTACCAGCTCAGTATGCCTTTCCTGACAAAATGTTTGAAATATATACTCATCAGCATTGTGCCCTAACTGTGACCTCACAAGTGACCAGTCACACATCAGGAGAATGATTGGCTCTTCTTGGTCAGCTGGTGATGCCACAGCTAGTGAGGTCCTAGGGCTAATGGTGTATAAGTAGGAACAGAACTAGATATGTCAGCCTCCAGACAGAGGACTGTTCACACTATATCTAGTACTATTAGAATAAAATCTAATTAGCACAATGGAAAAAATACAGCAATTAGAAGTAATAGTTCACTACTTTTGAAAGGTAATACCGATTTCAGGCAGTACACTTGCTTTTGAAATAAATATTTATCATAATTATCCTTTCTGCAAGCTCTGATGTATCAGTCTAGAGATTTACAACTTCAGGTCCCCCCCCCGTGTCAGGAGAAGATAGAAGATTTGTTATGTTTTCATGTACAATACTGAAGTAAGTCCACATATAGCTGTGATCTTTGCAAAGTAGTTTTGAATTAAATGACTAAAAACACATCAACAAACTACTCACAATAACAAAGAGAATAAGAGCATATAATACTGAAATCAAAACAGCATAAATTAACATACTATTATAGAGAACATTTACTATGGCTGGTTGCAGCAAATGACTTATATGGTTAATGTCAATAATTCACAAATAGTAGTTTTAAAGTCATAATTCACTGTTTAGAACATTGAGCTTCTACAACATTCCAAACAGTGAATTGACCCATCTGCCTCAGGAAAGCTTAGCTGTGCTCTGCACAAGTTTTACAGCTCATTCTGTAACATTGCTCAAACTACAGTTTCAGATCTCCTGTGCCCCCACCCACCTCCGCACACGCTGTGGGGGCAGTATGGACCAGGAGAGGCAGGATGTTTTAACACTGAGAAATGCAAGGTTATGCATTTGGCAGCAAAAATGTCAAACACATACACCATATGTAATACAATATCAAAAGCACAGAGATTACAAAGATCTAGGGCTTATAATACCCAATACATCTGACAATAAAAAACGATGCAGCAATGCTAGTGCCAAAAGCTAACAGTACTTTGTGGACCATAAAACATAGCATTAAATCAAGGGATATGGAAGTAATCTTACCATTGTATATTTGCGTATGTAAGACCCACTTGATTATGCCTACAGTTTTGGAGTCTGTACAAGAGAGGAAAATCTGTTCGGTTGGAGAAAGTGCAGAGGAGCACAACAAAAAAATATTTATGGAACTAGAAAACATGTCCTACACAGAAAGACTGACAGGACTTAAGTTAATGATATTAGAGACTAGAAGAGCAAGGAGAGCTCTGTTATGTACCAGATGATTACCTGATGAGTGAGTTAAACCTAGAATTCAATCCAACAGTAGAAACTAGAGGACATCCCTTCAACTGAAACAACTGAAACAAACAAGGGCAAAAACAACAAAAGACAAAACTTTTATTTCCAGCACATATTAAGATGTGGAACTCACTACCGACCAATAGAGTCATAAATAAAAATAAAGCAGAATTCATCATTAATAACTTGAGAAAATCTGAACAAATAGAGCTAACCACAGGCTTAAGCCTTCTCATCTCTATCATTCTAGTATGAATCTTAGTGGGGACGACATGCTTCTGACCTCAGAGCAGGCAAGGGTGGAGAAGGCAGTGGTGGAGTACCATTGTGTTACTGCATATGCAGCAGCACAGAGCCAGACCCAGTACTGAACTGAGAGTTTCATGCAGCTTTTTTAATTCATCATATATTATATAAAATAAAATGGGTGTAATTCAATGTCAGGGTTCCGGTGAGACAAACCACTCGACCTTCAGCCTCATCATGTATAACATCACCAGAAGCCCCCAAGTGAATTATTCCCATGTAATTTAAGATACCTATAATTTATTCTAAATATCAATAGTTAAATCATGAGGTTCGGGTTTATATGATAATTTGATATAAGTGGAATGATTAAGACAAGGTTTCTTCCTAAAGGAGAGCCCTAAACACATTAGTACTCACAGGAAATAAAATTTCATTGAGTATTGGTTCAATTTTCTTATTCTGTTTTCTCTGATGTATCTTTTAGGAATTCACAATTTCATTACTTTGGAAATCAAGGAGGAAAGGATTCATCAAAGTTGTACTGTTTATTTCAGTGCACATGCTATTTATTACATTAGCTAGCCTGAAAACATCAGTCTGGAAATATTTTGCACATTTGCAGTTAGATGACCAAGTTGCTGCCTTGCACTGATCTATGCCTGATACTTTGCCTTTCTGCCCTTGAAGTGGCCATCATTCTAGTTGACTGAACCTTAATTCACAGAAGAAAGAAAGAATACTACAGCTTTATACATTTTGTTGTTATAAGCCCTAATCCTTTGAACAATTGGATCCACAGGCCCAACTCCCCTCCCAAATAACTATGCCACACTTCTTCTATGAATTAAGTGGCCTCAACTATATGATTACCGTTCACCACATTTTGTGACATGCCATTCAGAGTGACATGCAAGCTGGGAGTCTCTTCTTTGTTTACTTGCACCTTCCACACTGGAGGGGCCATCTTGTAGATGGTCTGGCCCCCAGTCTTGGGCCAGCCCTCTCCAAAGAATTCTCAGAAAACCCACAGGACCCTTTCTTCAACAGCAAGGGAAACCTACTGACTGACAGGAGAGGCTCCCCATCTGGCAGAGCTCTCTTCCTTAACAGGTGATCTAAAAGTGGTGTTGACAGCCCGCCCGCCAGTGCAGTGGTTGGATTTCCACTTGCGGCGCCAGCGGCCAGGTTCGAGAATGAGCCGGGAAGCTGGAGGGCCGGCAGGGAGGACAGGCGTCCCAGGGAATGCCTGTCCTCTCCAGGGGAAGGGGGAACCAGAGCTCAGTTTGTCTGACCCTCGGGTGGGAGACCTGAGGTATAACAAGTCCGATGCCTAACGGGGCGATGTACCAGACATCGGGCGCCAAAGCACCTGACGCTGTGACACACAGTACATCGTGAAGAACACCGGAAAAACACCTCGCAGCTTCCTGGTAGATGGAGCACCAGGCCCCGACCCTCAATGCCCCTACCTGCCCAGAGACAGCATCCCGACAAAATACAGACGTCTCAGAGTGCATGGGCCCCCACCCCGTACCCTGCCTGGGGGTGTAACCACGGCTCAATGGGATGGACTGCTCTGGTCACCAGGTGGGTGAGCGAGGGCTGAAAAGGCCGTGGGTGACTCCCGAAGAGAAGGGGCTGCGAGGAGGAGGGAGGAAAAAGATAAATAAATAAAAAATAAAAGTGGTGTTGAGAACCCTCCAGACCAGGTGTGAGCCCATCAACTATGCTCCACCCCCATGCTGACCAAGAGTACATGTCTGGACTGGGCACAGGTGCCCCCTCCTGCTTGTTCTTTTTGGGGAGTTAGTCTCTTTATCATCCCACATTTCTCAAAAGGACCCTTCAGATAACCCTTTCATCCCAGTCACCCGGCTTCTCTCTCAAGTTCCTCTAAGACAGGGGTGGCGGAGAGTTCTTTGACTGCAGACAGAGTCAGATGGGGGTCAGTGCTTGGATCAGCAGTGTATGGCCTGAGCAGTCTGCAGATTATCCTACCTTGCTGGACATTTTTCTACATTTCTCATTTGCCCTCTGGACGCTGGAGTGCAAGGGTGTACAGTTGAACTCACATGTGCAGCACAGTATGATCCATCATGTGCCCACTCACGTGGCACTCCATCTGCACTACCACCTCTGGTCACCCAACTGACAGTTTGCAGCAGAGCTAGCAGACCTTCTTCCCTGTAGGAGGAGAACATCCTCTGGGATGCTCAATCCTTCTCCCACCCCTCGCCTGGCCCCCATGATCCATGCTTGTACCTGAACCTGGTTTGCTAGCGTCATGAGCAGCAGCCCTACCACTGCACCGACAGGCCAGCCACCTCTGTTACCTTAATCATTCCCAGAGACTCCAGATCCCTCACCAGAAACATCCTGTGTCTCCCACATGCACCTCACTCTAGCCATTCTATCACTACTTCCGAATAGCTAGGCTACACCATTCACATTCCATCCCATATATGTACCCCATCACAGGGATACAAACCTGGGTCCATGGTTGAAATGGTGTAATGTTTTATTACCCCTCCAGCAATGTCCTCATGAATGATCCTATATTCATATTAATCTTTGCCCATGGCTTTGTGGTCTCATGTATGTCTCCAAGTAAATCTCTGGATGTTGCACCACACCAATGCCATTCAGGGCCACCTGCACTGCAGGAACTATAATGCAATACAAACATATGAAATTTGCCAGCAGATAAAGGCCTAGAAGTCTATCAAGTCTGCTCGAATATGCAGTTAGCACTCCTTATTCTGCAGCTGCCCTTCCCTAATGTCTCTTTTATGGCCCACAAGAGTGTCATTTGAGGTTCCTCATCTGAGATTGTGCCTCCCAGGTGAATCATCAATAAATCTTAGGCCTCCCATTGACACTCTTGGCTGCTAGCCTGAAGAACAGGTTCCTCCACTGCAAGCCCCACCAGCTAACCTATCTGACCTGCACTTCCTCAGGCTTCAGGAACAGGTCCCTCGCCCCTGACTTCTGACTCACTCTCTGTTTCACCCAGTTCAAATAGGAGTGCCTGGATATGCATAATTTTGGAGCCATGTGCTGTGGACTTGCTTGTGGAAGATAAATGATAGCTAGGGTATAACAACTGCAGAGAAATGTTAAAGGCCTGGGTTTCCACAGTTCTAATACATGAATTGACTGTCATCCCACATACCAACCTTTGCGTCACTGCCCGACTATCCAAAATGAATGTGCCCCATATTCTGCTGGATATGTCTCACTGGTTCCAGGACTCTTCGAGATTATGGTGAAAATGCTACTGTGGATGGGGGATTCATCCTCGTGACTGAAGAAGGTCTCCCTCCCCAGACAGGCCCACTGTTACACTATCAGGAACCCATTGTTCCACTGCCATTCTGCACCCTCTGGGGCTTGAATCTTACACCAGCACTCCTGGCCTATCTGGACTGTCTTGGTCTTGCCCAAACACCCCAACCTTCGTTATTGCTACAGTGGTTTGTTGCAACCCCATTGCCTGATGAATGGACTTCACCCTATCCACCTGCTCTGAAGTTATCAGAAGGCTGTATAGAAACATCAGGTCTCATAGAGTGACCACACCACTGTGAGAGTTGCACAGAATGCTTTTAACAGCATCAGGCTTAGCAGGAGCTTGGTGTAAGTCTGTCCCTGAACTCCTGACTCCAGCTTCCCAATGTCTTCCATTACCTAAAAGCTCATGTGAACTCCTTAGAGAATCAGATTTTACCTAACAAATGCCATCCCATGACTCCCAGTGTCACACTCTCCTGCTTCACAGCCACAATGTATCAGCACAGCTTGTCCTGTTGGATCAGTCAGTGTTTCAGCCACCCTTTCCTGCCCTGAACCAAAGAAAATGTTCCACCCTCTGCAGTGCATCCATTTTGAACTTAATGCAACGGAATGGAACTACTGATCAGCTGTCAGGTCTCAGAATCACCAGGTCCCACAAGTACTTCAGTAGCTGGTATGGCCATTCCTCTACAGTTGGTGCTAAGGTCTGAACTTCTGCCACTGAAAATGAGAGAAGGCATCAGCAGTCCTATTGCTGACCCTTGACACATGTCTTTCCCTGAACTGTAATGTTCAACAAGTATTTGAGCACAAATACCCTTGTCAGACTCCTTCAATGGGCCCTACAGCCACAACTGTTGCATCCACTACTCCTGTATCATACATCCCAAAATTACACATTTGACTCTAAGCTCTCTGCAAGAAGACTAGTGCTACCACGACTGAGAAAAATTCTAAAGTGGACCTGCTCTTGGTGAGGCCCAGCTGTGAACCATGACCGGGCCAGGCTTCAGCAGATCAGGTCCCTACAAAACATGCCCCAAATCCCTGCCCCTGAGGCATCAGTATAGAGCTCTATGCTCATGCTATGCACCAATTCCAGCCACACCAGCACCCCACTGTAATGTTCCAGAAAGTCTGTCGGAGGATCGGGTCCTCTCTCATGCCCTCTGTGACCCAGATCTGATGACGGGCTTCATCATCCCTGACGCCTTCTTGGCAAAGCACCTAAAAATGCCGCCAAATCAAGATGATCTTGCATGTGAAGTTTAAGTGCCTAATCAACCACTGCAGCTGTATAATGGTCATCTTCATGGCTCTCACGGCAGCCCGTAGTAACTTCCATAAGGTTAAACTTATCTAGTGGCAGCCAGTGCTCCACCTTTGCCTAGTCAATTTCAATGCTCAACAACAAAATCATTCTTCAGGAGCTGTTGGTCTTTTCTTTGCTAAGGGCACTAGAAAGTCACACACACATGCACATACACCCTAAATGTTCTCAGCAGCTTCTCACAACCATGCCTGCCTTGTTGTTGCCCCAATGTGATCGTGACAAGGAGTCCAACTGAGTGAGTGGAGACGCTGGAGGAGAGAGCCGAGGTCTGGTTTGGTGACTGGTCAGAGGACAGAGGAGAGCACACTGCTAAGCTGGAGGAAGTGCACAAAGAGCAGAGATCAAAAATTGTGTGAGTAACCCTACCTAAACTCAATGCCATTAGCATTTTGCTCCACTCCCACCCTACAGGTTCCTGAGTCCAACTTCAGACCCAGTCCATTATTTTAGCTGAACAGTTATATGGGTGAGGCCAGGAGGAAATCGAGATTATGTCCTGGGGTGGCGGAGGACAAATATTAAACACATACATTTTTTTAAACTGTTAAATAGAAACAGTGTTAATAAATTAAATAGCAGCGGTGGTTAGGAGGATGCAGCCAGGAAAACACGGCTGCATATATGTTGGTGTACTAAAGTGGCTAAGGAGTCAAAGTCACAGAAATAAATTTAGAAATTACTTTATTAAATACTGGAAGGAAGTACTAAGTTCAGACAGAACAGATGACATGGTGGGGGTCAGTGTAGCACACAGCTGAGCCTGAATGACATATCCCTGATGTACTTTCTGGCACCTCAAATCGATATGTTGTTAAATTTACTACAACAATAAAGTATTATTCAGGTTGCCATATTCAACAATAATTGATACCTCTCTGCAATATCAACCTCAGATGTGGCCAGGGGAGGGCGTGCACAGGGCTGGAAAGGGAATGGCTAGGTGGGGAAGGGTTGGGGCAATGGGTGGGAGGGGTCTGTCCCTTATTTTTGAAATCCAATGTTGGCAACACTAACCCAGCTGCCTCCCTGCCTTTTTTCTAATATACTCCTAAGTGTTCAACCCATGCATGCTTGAAGCCACCCAATGTTTTAACTTCCACCACTTCAGCTGGCAGTCTCTTTCAGACATCTACAACCCATTCAATGAAGAAATATTTCCTCAGACTCTCTTGAACTACCGCCCCCAGCTTCATCACATGCTCTCTGGTCTTTGTGCTCTTTCTCATTTGAAAGAGACCCCCACTGCAGTCTGTTCACCTCTGTGAGGCATCTTGTAGGCCTTTATCATGTCACATCTCTTTCTCTCCTCCTCTCCTCTCTTCCAGGGTGTAACTTTTGATATCCCTGTCTCTGCTCATGAGGCTTCTTGCACAAACCCTGCACCATTTTAGTTGCCCTTCTTTGGACCGTCTTCACCCTGTCTATGTCCTTTCTGGAGATGCAGTCTCCAAAACTGGACACAGTACTCCAGATGCAGTCTCACCGATGAGTGATACAGTGGCAACACTACCTGCCTTCTCCTGCTGGACATACCTGTCCCTATGCATCCCAGCATCCCACTAGCCCTACCCATTGCCTTGTCACACTGCCCTGCCACCTTGAGGTCCTCAGATATGATAACCTCAAGGCCCATCCCTATCTAGTGACTGTCAGTACCCCCCATCCTATATCTAGCTCCTGGGTTCTATGCCCCAGGTGCATGATTTTGTACTTTTGGCACTGAACTCCAACTGACATGCTTTTGACTACTCATGGAGTTTCCCAAGGTTTCTGCACATTCTCTCCACTCCCTCCTGAATATCCACCCAAATTCAGATTTTGGTGTCATCTTCAAAAGGCATACCTTCCTTTCCAGTTATTCTGCAATGTCCCCAATGAAGACATTGAAGCAGACTGGTCATAATACAGAGCCCTGTGGTACCCCACTGGTCACTCTCCACTCATTAGATTGAATGCCGTCACCCTCAGTTTCCTGTTAGCCAGTGTCTAACTAAATTCACCACTTTGGATCCCACTTTTAGGCTGTTCATCATCTTTATCTGCCTGGCTCCTGTATGGCACAGTGTTGAAGGCCTTGTTAGGTCTAGACAGGCCATGTCCAATGCCCTCCTTAATCTACTGCTCTGAGCTGCCCAGTCAAAAAATCTATCAGATTAATTTGGCATGACCTCCCCCAATTAATCCGTGCTGCCTGTGGTCTTGCAGACATTTGAATTCAAGATAGTCTACCAGTCTTTCCTTTAGTAGTAGGGTGTCAGTAGCAGTGGCAGTGGCTCAGCAGGTAGAACACTCGCCTCTGAGGCCGGGAGATCAGAAGGCTGTGGGTTCTATCCTCACACCAGGCACTTGGGTTAATATCCCAATACTGACACTGTAGTGCAGTATGAGGGGTGCTGCACTCCTGAGGTGCCGTCCTTCGATGAGATGTTAAACCGAGGTCCCGTCTGCCTGTTCTGGTGGTAGTTCAGGTGGATGTTAAAGATCCCATGGCACTTCTCGAAAAGTAGGGAATTTCCCCGTGCCCTGTCCAAATTTTCCCCATTCACTAAAAAATACCACCAACAGCTTAATCTGGTTCAAGGTCAATTGGTATTCATCTGTATTGCCCTCCCCTGGGTCGCCTGAAAATAGGCAGAATTTGTCTTGTGCATTTACCCAGTCAACAAAACGAAACTAAAATACATAAAAAGGGTTCCCATGAATTTTGCCACCACTGAAATTAGACTGACCATCCTATAGTTGGTAGCCTCCTTGCTGCTGCCACTTTTAAGTTAAGGGACCATGTCAGCCCTTCTTCAGTCCTCTGTAACCAGGCCTGATTCCACAGAGCTGTAGAACAAAGCTGCCAGCGTGCAGCTAATGCTTCTCTGAGTACTTCTAGTATGCTGGGGTGTATCCTGTCTGGTCCCATAGCCTTGTCTCCCTTCAGGGCTATAAGTTCCTTCAGGACTCTTTCCTCTGAAAATAAACTTATGTCCACCGCCGCCCCCACTCCTGCTTCTCCATGGTGGTCCCTCCCTCCACTGTGAAGACTAAGCAGAGGCACCTGTTTAGGATGTCAGGTTTTACGTGGTCTTCTTCTGTGCAGTCTCCTTTCTGCTCTTCTAATCCTAACTATCTGCCCCCTGCTTTCCCTTCTCATTTATGTATCTGAACAAAGCCTTATCCCATTTAGCGACCCTTTGGCAATTTTTTCTTCTGTCTGCATCTTTGCTCCCCTCACTGCCTTGCCTGCTTCCTTCTGCTTTACTTGGTATAACTCCTGTCCTCATCCCTCTATGTTTCCTCATACCTCTTAAATGATGCCCTTTTTTCCTTTACCACCTTTGCCACTTTCTTATAGAACCATACCAGTCTCTTTTTCCTTCTGCTGTTACTCACTTCCTTCATGCAGAGGCTGGTTACTTTAACTATGCCCTCACTTATTTTTCCCCACTGTGCATGTACCCATTCCTGGTAATCTCCCATTCAAGGCAATTTCTGAGGCAGCCTCCTATTTGTTTAAAATATGCCCACCTAATGTCTAGGACTCTTATCCTCATGTGGTTGGCCTCTGCTCCTGTCTTTATGTTGAACCGTATTGTATAGTGATCACTGGTACCAAGGGAACTGCTCACTGTGGCAACTGACAACCACTATAGGAATGTGATGAAAGTCAGCCCGTCGGGCACAGTGGTTGGATTTCTGCTTACGACACCAGCAACCGGGTTCAGGAACTGACCTGGGTCATTGGAGGGCCAGCCAGGGAGGGGAGATGGATTGAGCATCCCATGGACTGCTGTCCTCTCCAGGGGAGGGTGTGGTGTGTCGCCAGTGCATGGGGACCCCTGGTGAAGGCCAGGGGTGCCACAGCAGATGGTGCCAACAAGGACCTGAGGGGTGGGATGGACACTGGCGTCGTTGCACGTTCCCACCCCACCCACAAAACAGGGAAAAAAGAAGCCTGCCCACTGCCTCCATGATGCCTGCCCCCAGCTGCAATTGGCACCCCAGGACCAACTCCCGCCTCTATCCTGACGTTCATGGCAACTAGACTGGGTGCCATGACCTCACCCCTGGGGGTAATCCAGGGGGTCCCAGAAGGCAGCTAATGTGGGGTAGCCACAGCCGAGGGGTCCATGACCGGCGGATGTCTTTGCAGTAGGGTGGGCACCAAAAAGTATAAATAGAAAAAAGAATGTGATGAAATCTTCAAAGATGGCACTACTTTACAGAGCACCCATAGGCATGCATTTGTCAGTATATTATTGTCCTTCAGTCTTCATGTCCAGAAGCTCCTGGCCTGCTTCGGTGGACTGGTAACAAGTGACAGGAGGACTCAAAATCTCTTGCCATGAGATCCCTAAGCCACAGCCCTTAACTCTCTCCACAGACTCTTCTAGGGGCACATATGAGACTGATGTTTACCAAGGATCAATTATGTTATTTACCAAATCCCCTTGGGCACGTAATGATTAAAGGAAAGGGCAATTGTTTAACCAGGAAAGGCACTAAGCTGGAGCTTATTTCCAGGTGCGACCTGGGAGCATAAATAAATAAAACAAACTTGGAAGTTAAGTGACTTGCTCATGGTCACACAGTATGCACGTGGCTGATTGGATTTAAACACGGGTCTCCAGGTTTGCAGCTCAGTGCCCTTAACCACTACACTAGACTGCCTCCTTTATTTAATCATCCTAAATTCATCCAGGGCATTCTGAGAACTAGAACTATTATAGAAACCCTCACCCTAGGCAAAGGACAGTGGTCAAAAGGGCCAATAGTCCTTTTAAGATTATCTCCAGCAGCTTTCTCTGACCACCTCTAGTCTGTCCCTTGTCACTTTGAGGTTGTTCACCTCCATAGCATCACTATGGGCTTTCATAAGGAATTCTAAACCCTTTTGTAAAACCTGCCTCCAAAACCAAACAGGACACAAACAGAAGGGGGAGTCACTTACATGGAAAGTAAGAAACAGGGAGATGTAAGTGTAACCCCTAGATGGCGCTATCCCAGGGGCTACTACCCTGCCTGATTTGCCACAAACAGGTTGAGGGCCTGGATCCAATGGCGGGTGCCTCCACCCAGAGGTCAGGGTTTGCAATAGTTAAACTTACTTGGTCACAACCCTCTGGGACACTGCAACCCCCTTTCTTCCCACTAGTGGCACACACAATATATCAGAATTACCTTCACAGTATACACTTACCCCAGGACTGGTTCCGCACTGGGACCTCCTGTGAAATAAGATACAAGCGCAACAATCACAGTACAGTACTTTAATATAGACAAATACCTCAGGCAGTATAACTTTGCTGAAACAAGCAGCTCTGATTTATTTAGGGGATATAACAAGGACAGGGGGAAATCAGGTTAATTAGCTTATAACTTTACTCATCTACCTATGGCTCTGTGCACAGGCCTATCCCTACCAGTTATTGTCCCTGGGTACCCAAGCCCTCAGTGGCTAGTCCAAACCGTGGCAGCTGGTAGGGCCCTTTCACACAGAGAAAAAGAAAAATTAGTTTAAACAGTCAGCAGTACAGTGATTCCATTTGGATTTAATGTGGCAATTCAACAGGAGGCGACCCTGAATTAGTACTCACGACCTCCAAACAAGATAGGGTCCTTCAACGTCAGCAGGGCTACTCTTGAGCTCCAAGAGACTCCTCACACATTTATATGGTAAACAGTCACAGGCAAAAGTCACTTAATGGCAGCAGGATTCACTTGAGGTACACAAGGCTCCTCACACATTTATATGGTAAAAAGAAAGTACTATACCAGGCAGGCTGCTTCTCTATCCCGATCGTAATTACTGCACAATACCGGGAGAACACACAGCAGATTCAGTTCCTGACAGATCGAGTGCAATTCAGCAATTTCTCCAGTCTTCTACAGGGTGAGCCTGGTTTCTACTCTTCAGATATCCTTTGATTCTCTTCACAGGACGGATTCAGTCCTAACAAGCAGTTACACAAGCTGCAGACCGGAACTCTGGACCTTACACATGTTTTTGACTAAAACTGTGCACTGAAGGAGCACAGGGTTCCTTTCCCTTCACTGCCAGAGCTAAACTGAACTCCAACAGACAAAACCGGCACTTCCTTTGAGTTCCTCCCAGTTCTTGGCTGGATTGGCTGTCACTCACAATAGACTGCTGCTGTTGGTCCAAAAAGGCGCTAAGTCTAAACTACATCTCCCAGAGTCACTGCCCATACAATCCTTTTGTGGCTGGCTCAGATTATGAGTCCAAGTTCTGATTCGTCCAAGGCACCATTTTAGAGCTAGCTTACCCCACACTGATTGGTCCAGTTCAGCAGTTCAAAACCAGAATGGGGAACTAGGCAGACACAGTTCTGACTGCAAAGAAAGCAGGTTAGACAAACTGTGATTTCATTATTACTCTAAATGATTTCTGGCAAACAGTTACATCTTTCAGATAGGTTCCCTTTGCACTCCTAGTGACTGCAAAAATGGAGTGAATTGGCAGCAGTTCGAGTGGTACTCAAGCAGAGAAGCACACAGTCCCCCCATACAAACTAATTATGTCTGCAAGCAGACAGCTCTTAAGAGACAGTACCAGAGGCTCTAAAAACACTCACTGATAAATCGCAAACGCCAAACACCATTCAGGCTTGGAGCATTCAAGCAAGCTCCTGGAAGTCTTTTGGGAACCCCCATTTGCAGGGGGTTACACCCTTCCTGGCCTGGGAAAGCTTGACGTCGGCAGCAAGTACCCCCATAAGTTTTAACTGCAACCATATACATTTGCATTAGGCTCACACATGTAATCATCAGTCAATACATCATTTTACCAAGAACACATTTCTGAAACATTGCAGTACATCACCCTTTACATAATATTACACACACATTGTACCATAACTCAAGTTATTACCTCTTGTACATGAAACCTGAAGAGAGGGGCCCTTCCTATCAGTTACCTTGGGGCTGGACGGGCAAGGGCACCATACTTAGAGGGCAACAAAAGTAACTTGAGTTAGCACTGACGCTCAGTTTGGGCAATGAGCTCGGGACACATACACTCTTTTATGGACAACATTGAGAGGCAAGTCCACAGGCCTCCCAAGAAAATCATAACTGAGGTGCACCACAGGCTTTACAGCTTGACCAGTCTTTCTAGGGGAACTGTTACAGTCTCTGCATTCTGAGCCCCATTTTCAGCATTGTCCTCACTTGTCAGGGGAGTCTCCATGGGGGTAGAGAGGCTAGAACTTGGGGCACTTTCAGCTCCAGGAGTTACAGTTTCTGAGTCCACAACATTTGGCTCACATGGAGAGCTTTCGGACACTGGCAGTGGACTGTCAGGGCACTCAGAATACTCTTCTTGTTCTGGTGTATCACCAGTCTGCCCCAATCCATCATTTTCCTCCCTGAAAGCTCAAACAGTTCAACCATGCACAATGATTCCATTTCATCTGATCTGATGCTTTTGCACTTCACTTTCTGGGAGCATTGGCTCCAGGGACGAAGCTGGGGGCAGACAGTCCAGAAGGCCCAGCTTTGCCTCCAGTATTGACTAGGGATTGCCCCAAACAATTGACTCAGTTCGTAAGAAGGATAGTATTCAAAGTCACTCTCACTTTCTTCTGATATGGACTGACAGTCATGCTCAACTGGGACTTGTGCAGGGGAACACTTTAACTCTGCTTCTGTAGGTGCAGACTTCCTTGATCTTTTCTTAGCAGCAGCTCTAGTCACTGGTCCAGAGGGGCATCTTCTGGGGCTCAGACTCAATCAGGATTTGTCCAATGGGCAGTAAATGATTTCTATGCATTGTTTTTACATCTTTTGAATTATTCTCAGGCCTTACTTTGTACACTGGCAGATCATCTAGTTTGCCCACTACAATGTGAGGGAGATGGTGCCATCTGTCAGCAATCTTATGTTTGCCATGCAGTCCCAGATTTCTTAGCAATACCCGATCTCCCTCCTGGGTTCCTGTGCTTTCACCTTTTATCATACCTTTCTTTGTTGGCCAGATTTCTTTTGGCAGCCATGGTTTGAGCCAGTTGGTACGCATGATTTAGCTGGGCCTTTAACTTCTGCACATACTGTAAATAGTTGTCAGCTTGAACCCCATCAGGATAGACCCCAAAACACACATCTACCGGTAGTTGAGCTTCTCTTCCAAACATCAGGCGGTAGGGGAGAACCCAGTGGCATCACTTTTGGTGCAGTTATAAGCATGTACCAGGGTGCTAATTTGTTGGCTCCATCTAGGCTTGTCCTTTGGGTGCAGGGTGCCTAGCATATCTAGCAAAGTGCGTGTTGAAACGTTCAGGCTGTGGGTCCCCTGGGGGTGGTAAGGCGTGGTTCTGGACTTCGTGACTCCCCACAGAGAAAGCATCTCTTTGATGAGACGACTCAAAGTCTCTCCCTGATCAGAATGGATTCTTTGTGAGCCCCATAGTGAACAAAAAGTTTTCTACAAGTACTTTGGCCACAGTGGATGCTTTCTGGTCTTTGGTGGGAAAGCTTGGGCATATCTCGTGAAATGGTCAGTGACCACCAGCACATTACTGATATTTCTTTGATCTGACTCCAAACTCAGAAAATCAATACAGACCAGCTCCATGGGTGCACTGGTGGTGATGTTAACAGGGGCAGCCCTCTGGGGCAAAGCTTTCCTCTGTATAGCGACTACAAGTTCGAATGTGTTGCTCCACATCAGCCCCCATCTTAGGCCAATAGAATCTGGATCTCACCAAGTCAAGTGTTCTGTCTATACCAAGGTGACCCATGTGGTTGTGCAAGGACATCAGTACTGAGTCTCGAAGGCAGTAGGCAGCACTAGTTGTTGTTTGTCTACTTGTCCCCTCTGTCTACTGTTTCTCTGTATAACAGTTTATTGATCAGTTTCAACTTAGGACCTTCTTTGTATAACAGTGCAGTTCTCAAATCAGTGGGCGTAATTTGGACACATCTTTTCCTGCATAGAGGGCTTCTAAAGCTGCTTTGATCATGGGATCGCGGGATTGAGCCGCCGAATACTGTCATTGTCCAGCTGAGGCAGTGCACCAATGTCTATTGCAGAAAAGTGGCAATAAAGCAGGTATGCAATTCTCAGAGGGTCCCAAGCAATCCACCATGCAGTCCACTGGTCCGTGGACATTGTTCCTCCCTGTCAAACTTCCGGCAGAGTGCCCGAATGTCAGGTTCTGCCAATCGGACCCAATCATTCTGGGGAACAGGCCTCCGGGAGAGAGCATCAGCATCTATGTGGTTCAGACCTGCTCGGTATTCGAGAGCATAGTCATATGTAGATAATGCAGAAAGCCACCTATGGCCAGTGGCATCCAACAGCTGAGGTCTGCACATAGGTCAAAAGGATTATTGTCAGTTTTACTAGTATTTTAGCCCCATACAAGTACTCATGGAATTGGTCAACAATAGCCCACTTCAAAGCTAGGAACTCTAACTTATGTACAGGATAGTTCTTTTCGGATGGGGTCAGGCTTCTACTGGCAAAGGCCACTGTGCTCTTGGTACAACACAGCCCCAACCCTTGCAAACTAGCATCAGTGTGCAGGACGTAAGGTTTCTTGGATCGGCATAGGCCAGCACTGGAGCATGGGTAAGTTGATATATGATCTCATGAAAAGCAGTCTCACAATCAGGAGTCCAGTGGGCCCCAAATACTTCACTCGGACGAAAATACACTCTTTCGGTCTTGAGGATGTTGACTTTTGCTATTTTTTGTGGGTTGGGGATACCCTTGAGTAAGGTTAAGTAAAGGGTGGATCATTCTTGAATAGTCCTTGATGAAGCGTCGATAATAACCACAGAATCCCAGGAATCTTTGCAGTTCTTTTAGATTTTGGGCTGTGGCCAGGTGGTCAAGGCCTCAACTTTACTTGGGTCGGTCTCTATTCCCTCGTGGATGCTATGTGTCCCACATACTTTACTGATGTTTGAAAGAATTGACACTTATCAATGGACAGTTTAAGGCCAAAGTCCTCCAGTCGGTCCAATACCTTAAATAATCTGCTCTCATGTTCCTCCAGTGAGCTGCCAAACACAATAACATCATCTAGGTATACCAGGCACTCTAGTAAGTTCATGTCCCCACTGCACGCCCATCAATCGTTGAAAAGTGGCTGGGGCACCTGAAATCCTTGAGGCATCCTCATGAATTCACAGAAGCCAAGCGGACAGATAAAGGCTGTCTTCTCCATGGTCCTCTGGGCCATCGGGATCTAGTAGTACCCACTGCGGAGATCCAGCACAGAGACTCCTTGCTCCCATTTAGAGCAGTCCAAAGCATCCTGAATGCGGGGCATTGTGTACTGATCAGGGATAGTCCGCCGGTTTAAGGTGCGATAATCCCGCACATCCTTACTGTCCCATTCTTTTCCTCACTACCACAATGGGGAAGCATAGGGCTTCTGGATTCTTGTATTACACCAGCAGCTAACATCTCTTGCAGATGCCGTCTCACATCATCTATATCAGCAGGTGCCAGGCGTCGAGACCTCTCACGAAATGGTCTTTCGTCATGCAGCGGATATTGTGCTCAGCTCCTTGCACGCATCCTACGTCCCATTCCTTTAAAGAAAACACCTGGTCTCTCTGGGCAAGCTTCTCACTGATCCTCACTTTCCATTCAGCTGGCAGCGGAGTCGCGAAATCAAACAAGTCAGAGCGTTACTCTGTCATTTCTTCCTTGAACTCTTGCTGCTGGGTAGCACTGCAGTGTCTGCACAATGCACATTAGCCAGGATGCAACCTCTATTTACTCAAATGTCTCTTTCAGACACATTATGAACTTGGACCATTACCCTTCTGGCATAAGCATGGGCTCTAGCGGGCAAAATACTAGGCTTGACCAGCAGTCCATCTGGCAATTTTCCATCGCCTGTGCATCCAACATTAATATTTTATTCTTAACATCCTTTCTGATACGGACCTCTCCCTGTAAGGTACACTGGGCATTTGGCGCCAGGATCAGAGACTCAGGATCCTTCTTCCATACAATTCCGACGGTTCCCTGGTTCTATTTTTTCAGCATCTCTGTGCCTCATAGGCCTTCTTAATTAAAGCGGAACCCTAAGCTCTACTAGTCTTTGACCCATGTTTTCATAACACAACTGTGCCAGTCTTCCGAACATATGAGCATTTGTTCCAATCAACAAAGGGACACCATCATACAGTCCAGTGGGGGACACACTAAGGCTAGGGTCTCTACTTGTTCGGCCACTCCAGCCACGAAGGTGGGGAAAGACAGCCAAATTGGATATACCCGGAATAGGGGTAGGCCTTCTCACTTAACCCCCATACATGCAGTCCTTCTAATGGTTGTAAGGGTACGTCTGACAAATGCTTCTGATACCAATCGGAACATAATTGTCACTTGGGAGCCACTGTCTAATACAGCTCTTGTAGACACTCCATTCACCTTTACAGTGGTCTCCATGGAGGGACCCACTATTCTGGACCAGTCTGGAGAGGCAGTAGTGGGGGCCTGGGCAACTGACCTTGCCACAAAAGGACGTGAATTAGCATTTTGGTGCCCTCACTGGGATCATTTTGTGCACCTCTTAACCACTGATTTGTTCTCCAAGCTCTCCTTGTAGCCTATATGCAACTTTGTCAGTGTCTTTTGGGGACCGGCATTCTCTTTCATGTGCCCATCCTTCCCACAATTATAGCAAAACATATTTTCTGGAGTTTTAGCTGGCGAGGCACCACACTGGGAGCCAGGGCGGGGTATTACTAACTGGAAACCTTGGTGCCATCTCTGTCTGCGGTGTGATAAGCATTTGGAGACATCTCGTCAGTTTCTCCACTTCCATGGTCAAGGAATCGAGTTGAGCTGTTATCAGCAGGAGATACATGGGTGGGTATCCCCACCCCATAGCAGATGCAGTTGGATATAGGTCGGGCCCGTACTTGCAGGCATGGCCTTCATAAAGGGACTGTTTTGAATTCGGATCTCTCTCAACAGTTCGCCCCATTGTGGCATATCTTTTCCTTATCAGAGCACTCATTGACTGCCAACCTCTGCCCCTGAACTTCACTTGATGGGCCACCCTCAGTCACTCGGTCATAGCCGCAGCTATTGGTGCAGGTCCCTCCTGAGGTCGCCTTTTCTCAACTCCTCAATTTCTCTCATTAACTCATCATAGGAGGGTGGGATTCCAGTCGATTTGCCAGGTGTAACTGAAGCAACAGCAGTTCTGAGAAGGACTTAAGGATCCTGTCCAGCCTGGTTCGGTCCAGTTCAATCGCTGGCAAACTACCCTTTCTGAGGCATTCTTGCAACAATTTTTCCAGCGAGATACATACACAGACAACAACTCCCTTGGTACTGTTGTGCATTTCTTACTCTCCACCATAGATCCTCATCAGAATCTGGGCTCCATACACATTCTCCAAGGCCTCAAGATAGGTCTGTGCAGTCACTTCAGGGTTACTGGCCCGTTTAGCACGGATGGTAGCCAGGGCAGGACCTCGGAGGCTCTCACTAACCCTCTTTCGCTGCTTCCGATATTGCCATTCTAGCACTTGGGGGCAACATAGTTCATCCAGGTCTCCCAATCATCCTCCCTTGGGGTGGGGAGGTGCCAGAGAAGATCCTCAACCTTCGGTAAGAGTCATGACTAATGGTAGGTGCAGAAATAGGAGTCTGCATTGGTTCAGCCACCATTACGGGTACTGGAGCAGGAGAGGGTGTTGGGGAGGAACACCCCAGGTGGCAAGAATAGTTTCTTCAAGTCCTCCACAGTTTTCCTTCCCCTGCAACCATTTAGCAAATTTCTCCTCAAAAGTTTCAGACAGTGGTGGGGGCTCATTCCCCGGGTCTTTACTGTACTTAGTTATCACTCTCCAGGCAGTGAGGGCTCCCTCTGGGGTAATGGTCTGTGGCACTTTGGAGCTATCTATAGGATCCTTAAACTCTACTAGGGCCAGGAAAGTGTGGGTGAGCAGATTAGCATGCCGACCCACCACCACAGGGTTTTGTAAACCTTCCACCTTGGAAAGTACTCCTGTACAGTGTCCGTATTGATACCCAGGGGATGTCCAGGATAAGCATAGCATTTTGGGGTCAATCTCCTCCCAGTACACCACTCCACCAGCCGTGCACAGCCACTTCTGTCGGGTACCCATTTTTTTTTCTTAACAGTGGTTCGTAAATATGGCCACTAGAGGACACACAATCCCAGCGGTGAGCCTCAAGATGTAACCCCTAGATGGCGCTATCCCAGGGGTTACTACCCTGCCTGATTTGCCACTAACAGGTTGAGGGCCTGGATCCAATGGCGGTGCCTCCACCCAGAGGTCAGGGTTTGCAATAGTTAAACTTACTTGGTCACAGCCCTCTGGGACACTGCAACCCCTTTCTTCCCACTAGTGGCACACACAATATATCAGAATTACCTTCACAGTATACACTTACCCCCAGGACTGGTTCGGCACTGGGACCTCCTGTGAAATAAGATACAGCGCAACAATCACAGTACAGTACTTTTAACATAGACAAATACCTCAGGCAGTATAACTTTGCTGAAACAAGTAGCTCTGATTTATTTAGGGGATATAACAAGGACAGGGGAAATCAGGTTAATTGGCTTATAACTTTACTCATCTACTTATGGCTCTGTGCAAGGCCTATCCCTACCAGTTACTGTCCCTGGGTACCCAAGCCCTAGTGGCTAGTCCAAACCGTGGCAGCTGGTAGGGGCCCTTTCACACAGAGAAAAGAAAATTAGTTTAAACAGTCAGCAGTACAGTGATTCCATTTGGATTTAATGTGGCAATTCAACAGGGAGCGACCCTGAATTAGTACTCATGACCTCCAAACAAGATAGGGTCCTTCAACGTCAGCAGGGCTACTCTTGAGCTCCAAGAGACTCCTCACACATTTATATGGTAAACAGTCACAGGCAAAAGTCACTTAATGGCAGCAGGATTCACTTGAGGTACACAAGCCTCCTCACACATTTATATGGTAAAAAGAAAGTACTATACCAGGCAGGCTGCTTCTCTTCCCGATCGCAATTACTGCACAATACCGGAGAACACACAGCAGATTCAGTTCTGACAGATCGAGTGCAATTCAGCAATTTCTCCAGTCTTCTACAGGGTGAGCCTGGTTTCTCTCTTCAGATATCCTTTGATTCTCTTCACAGGACGGATTCAGTCCTAACAAGCAGTTACACAAGCTGCAGACCGAACTCTGGACCTTACACATGTTTTTGACTAAAACTGTGCACTGAAGGAGCACAGGGTTCCTTTCCCTTCACTGCCAGAGCTAAACTGAACTCCAACAGACAAAACCGGGCACTTCCTTTGAGTTCCTCCCAGTTCTTGGCTGGATTGGCTGTCACTCACAATAGACTGCTGCTGTTGGTCCAAAAGGCGCCAAGTCTAAACTACATCTCCCAGAGTCACTGCCCATACAATCCTTTTGTGGCTGGCTCAGATTATGAGTCCAAGTTCTGATTCGTCCAAGGCACCATTTTAGAGCTAGCTTACCCCACACTGATTGGTCCAGTTCAGCAGTTCAAAACCAGAATGGGGAACTAGGCAGACACAGTTCTGACTGTAAAGAAAGCAGGTTAGACAAACTGTGATTTCATTATTACTCTAAATGATTTCTGGCAAACAGTTACATCTTTCAGATAGGTTCCCTTTGCACTCCTAGTGACTGCAAAATGGAGTGAATTGGCAGCAGTTCGAGTGATACTCAAGCAGAGAAGCACACAGTCCCCATACAAACTAATTATGTCTGCAAGCAGACAGCTCTTAAGAGACAGTACCAGAGGCTCTAAAAACACTCACTGATAAATGGCTTAAACACCAAACACCATTCAGGCTTGGAGCATTCAAGCAAGCTCCTGAAGTCTTTGGGAACCCCCATTTGCAGGGGGTTATATAAGAAAATTGAAACAATATGTAGTACAGGCAGGAACTCTGGGAGGAGTCTGTAAGCAAGAGGTTGAGAACAAAAACTGGGGGCAGAGCAAAATAGGTTGGTAGTCTGGGGAAGAAGATTTGTGACCTGTAGGTACTGGGGCAGAGGCCCATTTAGACTTAGTGGCTGTGATGGAGACATAGGTTATATGGCACTTTGACAGGGAACTATCATTGTTAGGATTCACAGTGTTTAGGAGAAATAAGAGGAAGGGAAAAGGGGAGGAATGGCATTTTATATGAAGGAAGGTATCAAGCGCTACAGAGGACAAAGACATGAAGGAGCACCAGTACAGAAGCAATGTGGTATAGGTAGTCACGGACAGAGAGTAGAACTATCAGGAATGGCATGGCACATAAACCAGAAAAGGAAAAGAAGGCAATGAGTAGGGAGAGACAATAAAGAGGGTGTACATAGCAAAGTGAGATACAGCTAATGTGGACTTCAACATACCAGACGTGGACTGGAGTGTTACAGTAGCAGCAGTGCAAGACAACAGAAGCTGATTAAGTTCCTACAGATGCATGCCTTGTACAAAAGGTGGAGGAGCCCACAAGGAGGAGGCCATTCTGGATAAGGTCCTTAAAACAGGGACAGCACTGGACAGGTCGCAGTCAGAGAACCTTGGGAAGGTTTTGTTATCTAACAGTAACAGCAGATCTTCTAGAGAATTTCTTCCACAGAGCCAAACCTTTGGAACTGTAAGCAGTCTGCAACCGGACTACTCAGAAACGCTTGCTTGCTGAGCCATACATGATGACAGATGTTGATGCTGCCAATACAGCACAGGTGGCCCGCCCATACCTTTCCCAACAGAGACAAGCTCAGAGTTGTACATACCAACAGGAAGTGAAGACTAGAGCCCAGACTAGACCAACAGGAGAGGTGGTGGTTCAAAAGAAAAGCCATATTAAAAGGGTTCACAAAAGGAAAAGATCAGAGTGGAGGAGGTGACATCTTCTACAGTATGAAGTAGTTTATTTTTTTATATTGTGTCCTTTTCCCAGGGGCACACAATGCCTTACATTGAGATAAAAACATTATATACATAAACAAATTATACTAAATAATCAATTCAGTATTTAAAACAGCAATAAATATCAGCAAAACAAACGGCATCAGCAGTTGAAATACAGAGGCTCTTAAATATGTCCAAAGGCCTCATTAAATAAAAGGAATTTAGGCCCCTTAAAGCCATCCACCAAGGGCCTCCTCAAAGATCTTGGTAGCAAGTTCCACAGGGCTGGAATGGCAACATCAATTGCCTGACCCACTGAAGATGTGAGTCTAGCCCTGAGAGCTGCCAGGAAGCCTACCTCTGAGGAGCGGTAGGGGTGTGAGGGATGATGAGGAGTTAGGAGCCCCAACAAGTATCCAGGGCCTAGTCCATACAGAGACTTAATGATCAGCAAGTCAACCTTGAAGGTAATATGCCACTTCACAAGCAGCCAGTGCAGTTTATGCAGCACTGGGTCACATGGCAGGACCGGGTAGGACATCTAAAACACAGAAGGGGCTAGGTGAGAGGGTGAGCTGTGTCTCTGTGATTCTCTCAGAGATCTACTATTACTGGCAAGCAATGAAACTACCATCATTGAGGACATCTCTCCAGTGAGCCACACCTTTGGAACGATCCCCAAGCAGTACAAAACAGTAAAGCTGGAAAGCCAGACAGCAGGGACATACAAGACCCTTAAGACTGCAGGCCTTGGAGGACAGCAAGGCCAAAGTCAGCTTGTCTACAGGACACCAGGTCCAGACTGTAGTGTTTAGCGAAAGTGTCGATAGGACTTCATGTGATGGCAAAGCATATGTCAGCCGCTAAGAATGAATGAAAACAAGCCACCAAAGTGGCCATGCCATATGGGTGGCATGCCCAGGACAGAACCATGAAGCCATGTACCATGCTTCCGGTAATATAAAGAAATGCAGAATGCCAACCATTTGGAATGGCACCGCTTAAGAGATGGAGGTGCCCACTGCCTTGTTAGGGTTCTTTTAGGCAGAAGAGTCACAGGCTGATGCAAACTTCATAACTTGTATTGCATGCCACTATCTTAAATAACTGTCTCAGAGCTTTTTTTTTTGCAGCTCTTTTTATCACCTCCTTGAGCCCCGAGAACTCTCTCCAGCGACCTTCCAGACCTACTCCATCATCTCTACCTCCTGTTGTGGCCTCTTTCCGCCCCCCAGCCTGGCACATCCCTGGGTCTGAACCCTGTGGGAAGGGCCGCCCTAGCCACCCAGGGCACTCTATCTTCATTGCTGAGCTCCAGACCTGGGGGTTCTGTGTCCAGTGGTACACCCCTAACCAGAATGCCTGTTGGCATACAGAATGGCTGTGATGGGAATCCTTATATGGTGACTGGCACAACCCTCCTCAGCAGCTGCCATATGAGCAGACAGCTAGCTCATGTACAGTACACACCAATGCTTCCCAAATGTCAACAGGCATGGGTGGAGGTACCACTGGACACCAGGGCAGTCCATATCATTGTACATGGTGTTCAGGGGGTGCAGGGTGTCACAAGACACCAGGGACAGGAACAACACATGGGACAGGTGTTTGGGGTGGGAGTGCCACTAGATGCCAGGGATATGTGACACTACAGGGGATGAGTATTTGGGGGTATTACTAGACACCAGGATATGTGACACTACCTGGGATGGGTGTCCGGGGGTGGGGAATGCCACTAGACATGACAGATGTAAACTCAGGATGGGTGTTTGGGGCATGGGAGGTGCCACTAGACACCAGGGCTATGTACACATAACACATGATGGGTGTTCAGGAGGAATCACTAGACTCTAGGGATGACATCAGGTACACACAGGATGGGCACTAATGGGCTGCAGCACACCATGAAAATTGCTTATAATGGGCATGGAAAGCACCTCTCAGTGCCTTTCATGCCCAATGGGTTCATCTGTATGTTGTGGTTGAATATAGCTCACAGGGGTCCTGGTGCTATCCATTCCAGGAGCACTAACACAGGATACAGCCCAGGTCCATGGCAGGGCTGTGCAGTTTTACTTAACGCTGCACTGACATGGACCAATATTCAGTCAGATAGCATCAGTCTGCTGTCTGACTGAATATAGCAGCCACTGGTCAGATGCAAGAGCAAATATGGCAGAAGCCTTTGCACCGCGCTTGTACCTCCTGTTGAAAAGCCAGCCCATGTGTCTCAGCATGACTTGCAATTGCAGACAATGTAAGATCTTGGTGAATGGGTCTGTGTCACTACTCCATGTGCTTTGTATGGGTTACCCACACTTCCTCATCTGGTTGCAACACCTCCATTTCCTGAGCCCTCTGTTTTCATTATTTTTGTTTAAGTTGGTTAGATGATTCCCATTCTTATTTGATTTAGTTAGGGAGTTGAGAGGTGAGTAAAGAAGGCAAAATGGGCAAATGTGTCCCCAGTCTCCCCCACTAAGCAGCTCCACAGGGTTGTGCCCCTCACTGAGAGGTGTAAATCAGTATGCAAGTGAAGCATGATAGGGATCACTGGACTTGTATTAGAGCATTTTAACTGTCTGAATGTCTCAGCTTTTCCATTCCCTTGAGGATATCTAAGGCTACAGATTTTGTGTTTGAATTCATAGTCCTGGGCAAAAGTAAAACACACTGCTGAAAAACTGAGGACCATAATTCAGGAACCCACGTCTTGTAAAATGTGTAACCCCTTGTTACCCGGGTTACTAGAATCCCAGTAAGACCTAGTGGTAGGCAGGGAGGGCAGCTTGTGAAACTCCAGTTAAATGGGTTTCACACTGTCTAACTCTGTTCTCAGTCTCAGCTGAGACTGAGGATGACATCATCAATAGAACTATCGCAGCTGCATGAACCCACATTGGAATCTGCAGCAAAGGGAGTTGGTTAGAACGTTGGGAGATTTTGAGGTCAGTCTTCAGTCAGTCTTCAGTGAGTGTGTGTGAATTTGGGAGCTTGCTGAGAAAGCAGTTCAGTGAAGGCTCTAGGAGCCTCAGCCCTGACAGAGGGCTACTTTTAAGTAATAGGGTGTGTGTCTCCACCTTAAAGAGAGACACAAAGATAACTGAAGTGGTGGAGACCACTGTTTTTGATCTCAGTGCCCCTCCCTTTGGAGGGGGCAGGAAAGGTTTCCCTGCAGATTCCTGGGGCAACCCCTAGTTCTGCTTGTGAAGGAAAAGCTGCCTATGTGTTCCAGTGTTTATTTGGGAGAACAAGAAGATTTGTGAGTCGCCTGTGGGGCACCTGCAACGTGAGGGTGAGTGTCTGCTCTTGCTAAAAGGGCCTATGTTTTTCACCCTGGGACTTGTGTGACAATGTGGGATTGAACTGCTAAAATAGTGGAAGCCTAGAGTAATGGGCTAAGCAAATTAAAAGTAGGTTCAAGTCCAGAGCTTGTTGGGATGCAAATGATATGTAGAGGAGATGTGACAGACGTCTACCCATAATCTACATTTGAAAGTTCAGTAAAGGAATTGTTCAGTTTCCAGAGAAATGGCCGGGTATGGGCTGTGGCTGGAGGTGGGTGGCCCCCATCTTTAGTGACCAGGTCCACCTCTCACGGATTTCTTCTGTGGATTTCTACTTTGCCTCAGGCACTTGGTCAGTGATGAGGAAGTACCCAGACGTGGGATTGGAAGGAAAATTCTCTCTAGGAGTCGAGACTCTAGTGTGGTTTGAGGAGCCACAACAGGATAATTGGTTCATTCCTCAAATGGACCATGGATCAAGTGGCCATCGGGGAGCTGGGCCAGTGGGAAACCCAAGTGTGTACAAGTCAGGCTGTGTACCCAAAGTTGCATGCAAGTCAGGCTGTGTGCCTGGTGGGTTTAGAGCCTGAGGGCTGGAAATGGTGATAAAGTGTTCTGTTGTCTCTAATCTGCATTACCAGGAAATGTAGCCCATGGGGGTCCATCTATGCTTTGTTTGTTCAGCTTGGAAGTGAATAAAAGCCACACTGAAGAATCCCATTCCTGGTTCTGAACATTACAGTTATTGCTTCCTGTGTTCGGATTTACTTGGGTGCCCTGTTCAGAATAGCCAAATCTAGGTCCCCTGTGCCGAGTAACCTCATCCTCCCCGAACCCAGGTCCCCACCAGGTACTGCTGTCAGCTTCAACAGCATGCCACCTGTCATTTTGCTAAAAAGGCAGGGGTGAGGGGTTACAAAATGGAGGTACCGCTTTGGATTTTGTTCTGGGAGGAAGGTGCTTGGGCAAGGGGCTTAGCGTTTTGCTGTCTGGCAGTGGTAGCCCAAAAGCTGAAGCAATTTAACTAGTGTGTTGCTGTGTGCTGTGGATCTTACGCTGCTGTTTAAAATTGCCAACTGTTTACCAAGGAGCAGTAAAGCCAAAGAGTGTGCCCTTGTCCAGCATGAAATTGTTTACAGCATTTTGCCTGCTTTAAAAATGTACTGTGGTAAAGAAAAGTGTGGAAGACTATGGGTAGCAACAGGAAAATTGTGCCCTGTACGCTTGAAATGCTTTAAAATGAACTGTGGTAAAGAAAAGTGTGGAAGACTAGGGGTAGCAACAGGAAAATTGTGCCCTGGACATTGGAAATGCTTTAAAATGAACTGTTGTAAAGAAAAATGTGGAAGACTAGGGGTAGCAACAGGAAAATTATGCCGTGGACGTTGGAAATGCTTTTGAAAGTATGAGAAACTTGCAGGTGTAATGGCTATGTTAAATGGCTGAAATGGGCTCCCTTAGGTGGAGTCAGTTGGTAAAGAAAAAAGTTGCATTCTGCAGTTTAAATTTGCCTGCTCGACGATCGCCAGGAGGAGAGGAGCCTTGTAAGGAAGAAGAGGCTCATTTGCATGGCGCCGTGTGATTGGTCAGGCTGAGATCAGTCCCGCCTCAGCCAGCTTCTACAGTGACTGCCCCAGCATTCGAGAGGGAGTGTGAGGAGTGCGTGTACTGGCTAGTGGAGGAGCGCACGGAGTGTTAAAATCGCTGTAAACCTTGTAAGAATAGACTTTCTAGTTTAAAATCGGGCTCAACCAGCTAATCGATCGTCAGAATTGCAAGTTTGGTGGTTGAAAAGACGATCGGCAGGACTGCCCACCCGTTTCTGTTCTGAGGCTCCAAGAACTGGCTGCAGGCCGTTTTTCCCATTGCAGCAAACTGCTACTGATAACAGTAAGTAACAACCTAAAACTGCTCAAACAGTGATTTTCTGCCCTATGCCATATAAATGTGTGTGCAGCAGTTTGGTCGCTTGTAGCAAATCGACTGTGTCAAGTCCTGCCAGCAAGTGCAAGTCTGTTAAGCCATTGACTGTGTGCATAGTAATGAATTCAGTCCAAGTTTAAAGTTTGAAGCCAGGGACTTCCGGTGACGCCATGCATTGAATACAAGCTAGTCGCGAGGCTCTCTCTGGAAATAGATAAACTGTCTCTAATCTACTACTTAAAATAAAACCAAGAGCATATTACCATAAGTAGGAGGTAGCAAAATGCCTAGGAAGAGAGGAGATGCCGTCCAGAGATCCCTGAAACGCCTGGATGGGAGAGACCCCAGGAGGAAGATTCGGAGAGTGGGGACTCACATGCTCTCGCCTCCCGCCATAGTAACACACAGGCCGCCGGGTCCCGCTCTCCATCCTACAGAGGCAAATGGCTCAAATGCTGGCGGAGATTCGTGATTTTAGAAAAGAGATGATCGACGGCCACTGCCCTTCGCACTGACTTGGGCAAACTAGAGAAACGGCAAGACGACTATGAGGAGCAATTGACAACCACTGACAAAAGAGTAGAGGAGACCGAGCGCTATTTTTCAACTACACACAACTGAAAGGCCTACAAGATCGTGCAGAAGATGCAGAGAGTAGAAGCCATCAGAATAACATCCGACTTTCGGGTCTCCCAGAAGATATAGAAGGTACTGAAATCATCCCTGCTCACCCAGAAACTGCTGAGGGAAACACTAAAGTTACCTGATGAGATAACACTGAGATGGAAAGGGTGCATCGATGCTGGTCCTAAGCTCGTGCAGGTGCACACCCTCACACACTCTTAATAAAATTCTCAGGCATCAAGAAAAGAAAACGGTGCTTCACACGGCTTGGAGACAGGGAACGGTTTTCTACAGGTCGCACAGGCTCTATCTGGAAAACGACTTTGCCCCTAAAGTAATGGCTTCAGAAGGGCCTACATTCCGGTTATGAGGGTTCTTAAAGCGGCAGGGTGTGATTTAAAACTCTGTACCCTTCCAGAATAATGATCCAATTCAAAGAAGGGCCCCTTACGTTTGATAACGCAGCGCAGCAATCACTGAACTCAAGACCAGAAAGATGGAGGTTTCTCAGCAGCGCCCAGCAGCTGAAACTTATATTGCTTCTAAACTAGCCCAGAAAGTATGGAATGCCAGCAGCAGGACTCCAGGCGCCACCAAGGCACGGAAGCCATACAGTCAATTGTCAATACACTGAAATCCAGATCCAGGGGCTCACCGGAGGAGGAAGCGATCACTCAGATCCCAAGACCTGAACTGTTCGCAAGTATTAATATGGACTTGGTCTACTAGTCAGGCCCAACTGAAATAATGCTATAATAGTTAAAGTCCAGCTAGAGTTAAAGTATATTAAGGCAACTGTTTCGATCTGTGAGGGGTGAGGGAAGGCTGGGAGGGGGGAGCAGGTGAGGGAGGTGGGGGTGGTCTAAGATGGAGGCCGGGCCTCAGCAGATTAACCCGAGAGTTCACTTCAGAGGCTTACTGGTTGGGATCTATGGAAGGGGGCCGGGAGGTGCAGGGGTCGCTGAGTTGGGGTGAATTATACTGTTTAAAAAGCTGTCTCAGGTTCTGAGAAGGGCTTCCGTCATGGTAAGGTTTCATTCGCTCTGCCAGCTATTGCGCGGGTTCTCTGGGCAGCCCTCACGTTGCTGTGAAAATTGCTGATGCAGGGGAGTGGCAGTCCTGATCGGGCCTTTACATATAAAGAGGCAAGGTGCCAATGGAAGGCTCTGTAATAAGGAAAGGGGCAGATGTTGAGGGCCCACTTGCTGAGGAATAGGAGTAGAGAGGTTTCATGATGGTCCCCTCGATTTATCATCGGATAGGGTCCGGACACTGTGTTAATCACGGGCCTAATCGAGGAAACAACTCAAGCTGAGCTAGTAGCAGTACAGCATGCAGAGGCCTTAGAACTAACACGATTGCAACTGCCGCGACAGTGGCGTAGCGGCTGAAGCCCAGGTCACTTTGAACATGCTATCTAGTAAATAACCGCCTCCCTCTACAATCAGAGTGGGGTCCTGGCTGTAGACCGCCCGCCCACAGTTGAAGCATTGTCTATGAGCTGAATAGAGGGGGGCCAGGGGAGGAGTTGGGGAGGCGGGGGCCCCACCTGTGGCTTGAGGACAGGCATGGCGGGAATGCCAAACTCAGATACGGTGGATTAGACTGTGGGGGCATGGGAGCTCAGAAAGCAAGCTGGTGGCCACTTATTCTCCCATCATCTCGTAGACTCCTCATCTACTCAGATTCCCAGAGCCCCTGAGGAGATGGAACATCGGCCCTCACTGCTGGCAGCAGTGGGGTCTCTCCATACGCAGTTAAAGGGACTGCGGGTGGATCTGGGGAAGGGGGAATCAGGTGCTCCCTACCAGTAAGCATACACTGTATGGCCCAGAATAGGTAATTAGATTGACGGGAGGGGGAGGTGAGAGAAGCGTACAATGAGAGAATTGGAAGATATCACGGGAATGAAGCGGAGGAGCCTATGGGGTAGGAAGGAGTACTAACATAAGGACATGGGATAGGAAGGCTGTCACAGAGGGTCTGCAATGGATAGTCTCAGATAAAAGGATATATAGGAGTATCTGGGCAAAAGGGGAGGGAGGAGGAGGGGACATCAACAGATTAAGACTGGATCAACTTAAACAATCCACACCAGCCTGGTCTCAGTGGGTAGGGACGAATGGGCTCAATCCCATTGCCCTGGATGGGTGGGGACCCTCTGCCCACTGGGAGTGGGTCAGATGTCTTTCCTCCTGAAGGCCGGAAGCCCATGGATGGAGCCCACTGGGTTACCGCGATATAGCCAGATAATTAATGGTAATGCAGCACTGGGGATACTTGGATATCTGGCCATCAGCCTTGCTGAGGGAGCTGCGTAAGGATGCCGGGTCATACACCTGCAAGCTCCCTGGAAGTGGTGAGAGCTAGGAATGTACCTCCATGGGACAATGTCCCCACTTGCCTCGGTGGACCCAGTAGCAGAGTGGATGAAGCCGGGCCACAGGTGGTGATATACCCATCTGAGCAGAAGAGGATAAGCACCCATTTACTTAGTTGAACTCCCTCTTCAGCCACTAAAGATTCCGGGGAGCCTATGACCCTGCCATGACTGTCACCTACCCCACTTACCTTTTCCCTATAGGTACGCTGATACCTAAGGCCCAGAATAAAGAGGGGCCCAAGGTAGGGCTACATCCTTACCTCAGATCAGGCTCAGCCCAGATCGGTGGAAGTGCCAATTGATGTTTAATTGACCATGTTGGTCACTAGGTGGTATATTACACCTCAGTTATTTGTTGTTCTATGTTTGTTGTTCTGCTGGTGTTGTTTTGTATATCAAAAGTCACAGAGTTTACACAATATAAAGTACGGTCACAAGCCTTGTCTGTGTCTGGGGGGACACCTCATGGGAGCAGGGAGACCAGGCACTAAGCACAATAACAACCTTGCACAATGTATGCCCTGGGGTAAAGTTACTGTCCCTGAATATCAAGGGTCTTGCTTCACCCATTAAAAGAACAAGGGCATTAGCCTATATTAGAAGATCAAAATTGGACATAGTTTTCTCCAAGAAAGCATATGAATCCTGCTGAACATGCCAAATTGGCTAAATTAAGTAGGGGCAGGTGTTTCATTCTTCCTGCAAAGATGGCAGGAAGAGGTAGCTATTATTATACCTTCACACACTCCATTTCAGACGGAGACCACCTGGTCCGACCCAGAAGGCCGAATTGATAATTGCCCAAGGGAAAATTAATGATACAGAGGTAACACTTATGAATGTTTATCTACCGCTGGCATTACAGTCCCAAATTTGAGGCCTTTACTGGATAAGATAGTTCAGAAGACTAGGGCATCCTCTTAATGGCTGGCGACTTCAACCTAACCATGGACCCCGTGTTGACTCCACTAGTAGGAAATCCAGAAGCAAACAGCCACCCAAAAGTGTTTCAGCAAGTTTGTATCGGAGATGGGTTGGTGTGATGTATGGCAGAAATTGCACCCAAATACAAGAAATTACTCCTATTTTTCCTCAGCACATCACACCTACTCCCGAATTGATCAGCATACACCCAAATAGAAAATCTAGGCACCATACAGGACGCCAATTTGGAGATATATCTATCTCAGACCATGCTCCTTGACAACTCATTGGGATCTGGGCCTACAACCAGAAACACGAGTGGTGACTAAATCCATTTTACCTGCGGTCAAAAAGTTTATGGAATTCATCTCGAAAGAATCACAGAAATCCTAATAGATAATCCCCCTCACCTCTACTGTATTGGTATACTGGGACACAATCAAAGCAGTCCTTAGAGGACATAATTAAATATACAACGGAACTAGGAGGCAGCGCAAGGAATATAGGGCCAAATTAGAGGACACCTCCACTTCCTTCAAATGGCGATCAACAGGGTGATGAGTCAATCCTACCCCAGTTACAGCAAACCAAACGGAGTTGGATGCATTGGTCCAACAACAAACTGAAATTGCCTTAATGTATTTGAAGCAACGATTTTATGAAGTTGGCCCACGAGCTCACGTCACTCGCGTACCAAATACGCAAACAAAAGAAGGGTGCAACAATTGCATCCATCAGACACCTTTGGGGCCAACCGCTTCAAATTACATGACATAGTGGATGCCTTTACAACATTCTACAAAACCCTCTACACTCTGCAGAATATGCCGCTGCGGATCAGATGAGGGAATACCTGGACTCAATCACACCCCATCACTCACAGAGGCACACAGGAAGCCCCTGATGGAACCCATCACGGCACCGGAGGTAGTTCAGGCTATAGCCAAGGCTAAATCACTGAAGGCCCCAGGGCCAGACGGTTACGGCGCAGAACTCTATAAGACTGCTAAAGCCCAGATCACCCTTCACTCCTAACGGGTCTTTAACTCTGTTCTAGAGGGGAGCCCCGCTACCAATTGTGGTCCTATGCCACCATCTCTGTGATACCCAAACCGGGTAAGAATCCCCAAAATTGTGCCTCCTATAGGCCTATATCTGTACTCAACCAAGACTATAAAATATTCATGAGCATACTGCGACCGCCTGGACCAGGTACTTCCCTATTAATACAATAAAGACCAAACGGGATTCGTAAGAGCCCAACCACCATGGATAGTATCAAACGGTCCTTATATAGTGCACCAGATGCAAAAGACTAGGGACCCAACAGTATTAATAAGCCTTGATGCAGAAAAGGCCTTTGACAGGGTTACCTGGCCTTCCTATACTTAACTTTAAACAAATTTGGATTTCCTCCTTTGTTCAAGCCCTCCAGAACATATACTCTGCCCCCAGGCATGTGTGAAAGTGAATGGGCATCATTCTAGGTATTTCTGACTTCACAGGTACCCGCCAGGTGTGTCCTCTATCACCTTTGCTGTTCACCGTGGTCATCGAACCTTTAGCACAGCAAATCCTGGAATCCCAACGTATCCAAGGGATCAAGATAGGTGACGCTGAACACCGCATTGCCTTATATGCAGACGACATCCTCCTGTATCTCCAGAACCCCGATCAATTGATTCCCGCTGTGAGACAGGTCTTGGACTCCTATAGCTCAGTGTCAGGCTATAAACTTAACTTTACTAAGACGGAAATCCTTACCTTCCATTATACCCCTATGCAGAATGTTCGAGACGTCCTTGCCGGGCAGATGGGACCTACAGAAGCTGAAATACCTTGGCATTCATATACCACAGGATGCCACAAAATACTATAGACAAAACTACGAGCCATTCATCACACAACTAAAACAGGATTTACAGGCCTGGGCAACCTTGCCTCTTAGCCTCTCCAGGAGAGTAGACTTAATCAGAATGATAACCCTGCCGAGAGCCTTATACCTATTTCAAAATATTCCTCTATATATACCATTAAAACTTTTCACTAAATAAACCGCCTAATAAGGAATTTTATATGGGCTCACCAAAACCCCGGTTCGCCTAAAGATACTCTCCTCCTGCAATACGGAGGCATAGCACTCCTGACCTAAAGCTTTACCAGCAGGCGATCACCCTTACACATATAATGGCCCGACAGACCAGAACCTCCACCCCACACTGGCTAGAAATAGAAAAGGCTTTGATACATGACCAGGCCTTCTTGGGGTGCTATACCGCAAGAACCGGGAGTAAGAGCCCTGCAGATCCTCAATCCCTGGTTAGCAGCATTTAAAAACTGGTATTTGCTTAAAAATCTCAACAACTACTGCCTTACCAAGCACTTATTTGCCCGATCTCTAGCCTAACTGATTTCCCCTAACAATATAGATAATGGTTTCCTTAAGTGGGAGGGCATGGGTTAAAATACCTGCACAGATAGTGACACGAGGCAACATCTGGTCCTATGCAGAGATTCAAAGGAAATTTCACCTCCCACACAAAGATTTCTACCGCTATCTCCAACTACGTCACTATATGGAAGGCCTCCGGGAGCACTGTGGAACCCGGAGGGATATCCAGCACTGATTCAATGTCAAATACAACTAAACAGCTCAGGAAGGCAAGACCACCTGATTTCATTATACTATCAAACCCTTAACTCACAAAGGAAACCCTCACTGAAGATATCTGCACACAATGGTCCCGAAAACTGGATATCAGCTCTCTTCAGGGAGTGGAGACAGGCATGTAGCCTCTCAGCCCGGTTACTAGCTCTCATCAGTGGTGAGAATTTGCCTGGAAGGTTTTGGTGTTACTTCCAATCACCAGTGGTCACAAGCCACTACTCCCCAAACAGCATAGCAGAGTGCTGGAGGTTCTATGGGAACCCGGGTAACTTGACCCACATTCTGTGGGTATGCCCGCCCTCCAAGTGTTCCTCATGCAGCTTGAAGCTCAGCTACAGAATTTATAGATCCACAGCTCCAATTGACCCTGGAGATGTTCCTGTTTCTTAATCTCCCCAAAATACATAGAGGCCCTAATACCAGATACCTGCTCTCTCTGCTTCTAACTGCAGCAAAGAAAGCAATCACTAGACAGTGGTTAACAACAAAAACCCCTCAATCCAAGACTGGTGACATCACAAACAGATTTATAATATGGAGAAAATAACGATAGCCTAAATGAACAGGGAGAGAAATTCATTACTAGATGGACACGCTGGCAAATATACTACATGCTGAAAGACCCCACCTTTATACCCTAAGGAACCTTAACTTAGGAACTGTTAAGAATCACAAACGAAGATGGTGGAGAATTAGACCCGAACCCTAGCCTGGCCTCCCTGGTCTCTCAGGTGGCGGGTAGCAGTCCACGATAAACTGGCTTATCAAATCAGACCGGGCAAGGTGTGACTCGTGAGAGGATGGTTACCTGGAAGCGAGGACATGTGAAACCAAATGACCATTACAACTAGATTGTAACCCGAAATGGGAGAGGATATAAACAAAACCATATATTGTTTTCCTACACCCCTTCTGGGGTGGGGAGACCATAGGAGGGGCTGCCAGAGACGTCGGGCATCTGGGGGACCCGTCCTTATAAAACCAGAGTCTGGCTCCATGGGGACTAGGACCCCTCATTGGGTATCATCAACGGAAGGGTCGGTCTGTCAGGTGCTTATGGCACCTCAAGCCCTAAATGAGAACTCTAAATATTAACCTCTCAGACCTGGTGGCTGAAGCGTGGACCTATAATACTGTATAGCATCAGACAGGAAACTGTAAAATTGAAAGATACACCCCCGTGAATGTATTTTATAGTGTTATGATAAATGACCGCATAATATGGAAGCTATGAATGTTTTATAAGCATGTGAACATTGGTGACTTACATGTATATAAGTTGAAAACTCAATAAAAGAAGAATTAAAAAAAAAAAGTTTGAAGCCAGAGAGAGACTGTGAGTTGTAGCCAAAGAGCAGCACTAGTTATACAGGCAATCCTGTGCTAAAAACCTGAAGCTGTAAGGGACTGTGAATCAAATAAATGTTTCCAGCATGTAAAAAGTCCATGGAAAATCCTGTAAATGTGTTTAAAGCAAGAACAGAGCAAGTTGTGTTTGAGCAAAGTTATCAGTAGTTTGTGTAAACGGGTGCGCAGTGGCTTGACCCAGATTCTAGATGTTGATGCACAGGAGTGCTGCCACCATTACAGGGTGGGTAGTAAAGTAAATACAGCAGCAGAGGAGCCATTTTACAACTAAAGAGTGTGTTCAGTAAAGTGGGACTTTCAGTTACAGTGAACTTTTGTTTGTTTTCTGCAGTTATGGCCTCAGGACCAGCTCGCTATCTGATCATGCCCGGTTGCAGTAACAGCAGCAGTAAATAGACTGAGGGATATTGAAAAGTGGTGCTAAGGAGGACAGCTGCCTCCTCATGTGGTGGTTCCTGGATATCCAGTGCATGTATGTCAAATATGCTTGAGAGCTGGAAGGGATGTCTTCATGATTCCTCACTGTGCTGGATGCCTAGAAAAATATGGCTTGTATAAAGTGCCTCAAATTCGGTTGGCTCCCACATGGACAAAGGTTCAGAAATCTGCAGTTGGCAGCACACAGCACCAGGTGGAGCCTGTGGAGGAAGGCCTCTCGGGGAGTGTGGCACAAAGTTAGAGGGGCAGAGTTAGAGACAGAACCCGAAGTTGAAGTTTCGGATGCTGGATCCCAGAAAGAAAGTTCGATAAAGCATCATAGACCCCTGGGGTGCCTAGCCCAAGTCTCTTAGGTGAAGATAAGATGCAGGAGGCCTTTGAGTGGGAGGTGTCGATCTCCGCTTAGTGATGAGCGGATAGTCTCAGGAGTGAGAGCAACTGCTCACTCCTGGCCTCAGATCCTCAGTGAAGAGGAAGATGAGGGGAACCTATGTGGCCTTGTGAAAAGGAACGGGTACACAGCCTCAAGATCTTGCCTCGGAGGAATGTATGGAGGAAAGTGGTGATGCCACTGACCTGGCTTTACAGGAGGAAGAAGTCAAGGATCCGCTTTCTAATTTCTTTAAGGATTCAAGCTGACAGAACCAGGACTGGCCACCCCAAGCCAGGCCAGTGGTCTTAGATTGACCAAAGCAAGTAAAGAGGAGAGACTGGTTTGTAGAAGGCAAATGAGATCTATGGTATGACCTTTCCTACCTTTCCCTCAAAAGTCTGGGAGGAGATTGAGAACTGCAGGAAATCCTGGATCTGGGACAGCCATGAAAAGTGTGCATCTTGGGGCAAGCATGTAAAAACAGACTGTTTCACGAGAAGTATACTCAGTGGAAGAGAGGCAGAACACTGTTTATAGACAGAGTGAGAATAGTGGACGGAGAGGAACGTGAAATCTCCCACTGTGTGAATTATGTGCACCCAGACGGGTAATAATTCAAGCTCCTGACCCCGGTACTATTGGCCTCAGTGCAAGGACCTCCCAGCAAATGTGCCCGTGCCTACTAAATGGACAGCTGAGCAGTGGTAGTCAATACTGCCACACCAGACTGTGAAGTACTTTATTGATCCGCCAATATGGACATCCAGGACTCAGGTGCCCCACATTCATCAGTCTACAGTGTACTGGCCTTCCAGAATCCATCGACTGGCCCACCAGATCACTTCAGATCCAGAGAGAACACCAGCCCAGCTGTATCCTGAGCCATCGCCTGGTAATCGGATGACGCCGGACCAGCTGTTTTCTTTTGTTCCTGTTCTAAGGTTCCATCTCCAGAGATGACATCAACCCAGCAGTTCCCAGATGTGCCTCCTGTGGTTCCTGGAAGATGTCCGCCCAGCTGTATCGGAAGAAATGCTGCCAGGAGAGTCTTCGTCAGAGGTGCAGGTCGGTCCCAAAATTTCCATTCTACAAGTGGCTGGTAAGTCCGAACTTTTCTATCTTTATGACATTGCAGTACACACCCTACGCTAGCAGACTTCAAATGTGTGAACTGTCCTCAAAGACCTCTTCGGGACTTTGGCCTGTTAGAACTGTGCTTCACCGGCTCCGCCCAGGAGAGACTCTTTATTGGACTAGCCTTCGGCATTGTGGTCACTAGTTGGGACTTTTAGGGCATTCCATCCCCAAAATGTGTATTGTAAATAATGTTGTTGTTTTCTAATGTAAATACTGCTTTTCTACCTTTTTAAAAAAAAATCTTTTGGGATTCTTCAGTGTTTTGATGGTAGGGGTCTAGGTAGACTGTGTATGCAGATTAGAGAGTGTGTGTTGTCTTCTTTTTCTTACAGGTGTTCCTGGAAGACAGAAGAGAAGACAAGAAGAAGAGGAGGGATCATCGAGTTCCTCATTAGTACTTTAGTGAATAGAAATTTAAAGTACTGTGGTGATATGGTTGTTGTTACTGTATTAACCCTTTCCTTCCACAGGTGTGGTTGTGGGGGTAGGGAGAAGGAAGTAACATGGTATAAAATGTGGTATTTTAATGGTGTGTGGTTGCAGGTTGCCCAAGGTCGGGAGGTCCCCGGTTGTTTTGTTTAGGGTATTAGGTTAGAAGCAGACAGGTTTTTTCCCTAGAGGGTTGGGGGATAGACAGGCTGTGGTCCTGAATGGCCATTGGGACCGCAGTGCTGATCTATCAGGGCTATGCTCTGGATAGTTCTACCAGAGCCACTAGGCGTCCACAGTAAGTGGATAGATAGAGGCTGATATGTCAGCTAAGGCCTCTAGGCCCTTAGTGTTGCCTGCCTGTGCTTGCACATGGTGAGGAGGGGCCTGATCCCCCCTCCACAGGTAGCACACATAGGGTGGGATGGCCTAAAGGCTGGGTAAATAATGACTCTTGGACAGTCATTTTCCTGGTCAAGGGCGCAGTATAACCCCTTGTTACCCGGGTTACTAGAATCCCAGTAGACCTAGTGGTAGGCAGCGAAGGCAGCTTGTGAAACTCCAGTTAAATGGGTTTCACACTGTCTCACTCTGTTCTCAGTCTCAACTGAGACTAAGGGATGACATCACCAATAGAACTATCGCAGCTGCATGAGCCACATTGGAATCTGCAGCAAAGGGAGTTGGTTAGAACGTTGGGAGATTTTGAGGTCAGTCTTCAGTCAGTCTTCAGTGAGTGTGTGTGAAGTTGGGAGCTTGCTGAGAAAGCAGCGCAGTGAAGGCTCTAGGAGCCTCAGCCCTGACAGAGGGCTGCTTTTAAGTAATAGGGTGTGGTCTTCACCTTAAAGAGACACAAAAGATAACTGAAGTGGTGGAGACCACTGTTTTGGGTCTCAGTGCCCTCTCCCTCGGAGGGGGCAGGAAAGGTTTCCTGCAGATTCCTGGGGCAACCCCTAGTTCTGCTTGTGAAGGAAAAGCTGCTTATGTGTTCCAGTGTTTATTTGGGAGAACAAGAAGATTTGTGAGTCACCTGTGGGGCACCTGCAATGTGAGGGTGAGTGTCTGCTCTTGCTAAAGGGCCTATGTTTTCACCCTGGGACTTGTGTGATAATGTGGGATTGAACTGCTAAAATAGTGGAAGCCTAGAGTAATGGGCTAAGCAAATTAAAAGTAGGTTCAAGTCCAGAGCTTGTTGGGATGCAAATGATATGTAGAGGAGATGTGACAGACGCTCACCCATAATCTACATTTGAAAGTTCAGTAAAGAAATTGTTCAGTTTCCAGAGAAATGGCCGGGTATGGGCTGTGGGAGCTGGAGGTGGGTGGCCCCCATCTTTAGTGACCAGGTCCACCTCTAGATTTCTTCTGTGGAATTCTACTTTGCCTCAGGCACTTGGCCAGTGATGAGGGAAGTACCCAGGACGTGGGATTGTAAGGAAAATTTCTCTAGGAGTCAAGACTCTAGTATGGTTTGGGGAGCCACAACAGGATAATTGGTTCATTCCTCAAATGGACCCGCGGATCAAGTGGGTCAGGGAGCCGGGCCAGTGGGGAAACCCAAGTGTACAAGTCGGGCTGTAAAATTCCAATGTTGTGCAAGTCCAGGCTGTGTGTGCCTGGTGGGTTTAGAGCCTGAGGGCTGGAAATAGTGATAAAGTGTTCTGTTGTCTCTAATCTGCATTACTAGGAAATGTAGCCCCATGGGGTCCATCTATGCTTTGTTTGTTCAGCTTGAAGTGAATAAAAGACACACTGAAGAATCCCATTCCTGGTTCTGGACATTACAGTTATTGCTTCCTGTGTTCAGATTTACTTGGGTGCCCCTGTTCAGAGTAGCCAAACCTAGGTCCCCTGTGCAGAGTAACCTCATTCTCCCCGAACCCAGGTCCCCACCAGGTACTGCTGTCAGCTTCAACAGCATGCCACCTGTCATTTTGCTAAAAAGGCAGGGGTGAGGGGTTACAAATGGATTTCATATGAACAATGACATCAGTCAATGTTGGCATTAATTTATCAATCTCAGTATATCTGAAGTAACAGTCCACTATTGCAAGAGAAGGGCTCCATTCAAGCAGTGAACAAATCTGCCCCAAGTTTTTGCCACAGGTGTTCTGCCAACCCACTCACAATGGAAGCTACTTGATGTAAACTTTTATTCCCTGGACTGCTTATGACCAGAGTGCTATAGAGAAGGCAGGACTACATGGAGAGGGTCCAGTATACCAGATTGTCCCTACCAGAGTTACGCCGTGAGAAACCATTGAGAAGACACCAACCAGGTTCAGGGCTTGAGGTCCAGAGGACTGTAGGCTCCCCAGCACACTGCCCATTCTGTCAGCCTGCAAGCTGCAGGAGCTGCTTGTTTTTTTTTTTTTTTTTTACTTTTAATTTTCTTTTTATTGCAGTATAAAATAACATACATAAAGGCATACAAATTAATAAAGTGAACATTTACATACAAAGGAGATACATTCGTTTCCCATTGCTATGACAACTGGGTGAATATCGATATATATGTTACACAAATCAGAAAATCCTTAAAATTGGGCTATAGCCAAGACCATGGACTATTAAACTAAATAAAGTAACTCAAACTTTCCTGAGTGAAAACACTCATGAAGCTGTCCAAAGGACTTTCAAAAGTCCATGTTTATCCTATTGTAACCCCTAGGTGGCACTATCCCAAGGGCTACAACCCCTGCCTGCTTGGCTAGTAGCAGGTCAAGGGGCTAGAGTTCTGAAACGGTGCCTCCACCTGGAGGTCAGGGTTGGTAGTGGTCAAGCTAACCTGGGCACAGCCCTCCAGGACACTGTAACCCCCTCTTTCCCTCTAGTGGCCTAAACACTGTACAATAATCACTTTCACAATCACCCTGGTACACCGCATCGTACCGCACTGTTTGCACTTACCACCAGGGCTGGTTCCTCTGACTGAACCTGGGGACCTCCCCCAAAACAAGGTTAAGCATAGCAAATAGCAACAGTATGAAACTTTGAGCACAAACTGGAACCACAGTCAGATTATATGCAGAAAAGTTAGATCTGATTTATGCAGGGGACTTGAACAAGGGAGGGCAAAACAGGTTAATTAGCTGAAAGGTTATATAAATCAAGCAGTTATGCATGTACTTTGAGTCCCCACACAGTCCACCTCTGGGTACCCAGGTAGAGAAGAGATGGGCCAGCCAGGACAGTTGCCGGAGTTGCAGCTGGTTGGGGCCCTGTGATGGAAAAACACAACATGCACAGTACACAATATTTGTAATCCGGAGCCAGAGGGCTCAGTTCATAAAGGAAACGAAACAACAAGACAATCAGATGACACACTCAGATTTAGCTGTTGTTGTAGGAGCTACCCTGGTATTTACTCACGATACCAAAGACTGGACACAGGCTGGACGAAAAATTGAGACTGCAGGTGGTTGATCTGGAATGCCAGGAGAAGCAGGGCCCACACAAGTCGCAGAGGCATCATTCCTGTTCAAACATGGAGCAGGGGACTGATCCCCAGGCAGGTCTCTCGTCGATGGCTTCTCTGTGCAGTGGGTAGTCTGGCTGGATCAGTCTGGCAAAGCCCAGACCGCATGGAGACAAGTTCAGAAGCAGTCCGTTTTGGGCTGGATACAGCTTCTAGCAAGCAGAACACAGTTCACAGTGGGGGAACTAACTCACAACCCACTAGCAGCTCATAGCACATTTACTTGTACGGGAATTCAACTGTACTAGGCAAAGTGGCTCCCCAGGCACAATCGCAAAGTCTCTGCACACACGGGAGCTTAGGGTAGCTGGAACTCCTGACAGGCCGATCGCATTCAGCAAAAATATTCGGTCTTCTTCAGGTTGAGCCTGGCTCACTTCAGTAGCTTACTTTAGTCACACAAACTTGGATTTAGTCCAAAATAATTCTCTTCCCTCCCTCAGGAGCAGCAGGCAGACATGGAGGCCAAACTCTCAGTCTTTTCATAGTTCTCCCATGCGAATCCACTCACGATTGCTCTCAGAATCACTTCAGCTCCTTCTTGCTCAGCTTCCAGCTTAGTTCTAACTGAAAACTGCAAGCAGCCCAGGACTTTCCCAAGATCCAAAAGATTTGGTTGGCTGATTTGGCTGTCAGTCAAAGCAAGAGCTCCCCTTCAGTTGCAAAAAGGCACAAAAAGCTCCAAACTAAAGTTCCTACAAATTTTGAATTCAGACAGCTTCTGTAGTCTGGCTACATTTTAGGTCCCACTAGTACTGTTTGGTCCAATTTGCAGTCCAGGACCAAGATAGTGGAGACAAACAAAACAATCCTTGCTACAAAGAAAGCAGGTTAGACAAACTACATTATCATTATCACTCTAAATGATTTTTAGTAAATAGTTACATCTTTCAACAGAGCTCCCTGTCAGATTACTTAAGCTGCAATTAGGCAGCTCTTAAAGAGACAGTACACAGAGGCTATATAAGCTCTGGTAATCACATTTAAACTGCTAAAATGCAGGACACCAGCCTGGCAGTGAGCATTTAGGCAAGCTCAAGGAAGACTTTTGGGAATCCCCATTTGTAGGGGGTTACACTATAAGATCGATAACATAGCATCAACAAAAGAAGGTTGTGTACCGATAAACCTCAGCAGCATCTAAACTCAAACCTGATAGAATGGTTACTCAGTGGGAAGAAAACAATACAACCCAACATGTCCCTGGACTTATAATAACGGATCCCTAGCAAATGAATAACAGTCCGCCACTAGAAATTTATCAAACTATATTAGAAGAAAACGATAAGCATGGGTAGGTTGACTAACACGGAATGGAGGACATTATAATCTAATTCAGAGTTGCAGGCTATGTGCAAGAAATTGTACTACAGTAGAGAGAGCCAAAGGTCTTCCCCACTCCCCAAAAAAAAATTGGTCGTATTGTACCCAGAGATACCACTCTGCAAATGAGCACACCCTGAAAAAGGAAAAACTGCATAGACCCACCAACTGAGTAGATCTCAAACTCCCTACATCAAAGAATCCAGCTCGGGTCCTAATATAGGGTCACCGTTCAGAAATAAATTTTAAACAATTCATATCATCTGTAAAACTAAACACATTTCTGAATCTCTACTGCAAGAGTAATTGCAGTCAAACAGATTAACAGGGATAAGTAAAAAATTCAAGTACATAGTTTAGTCCACAGCATCTTCAGCTTGATCCATAGGTTGCTGTTGAAAATCTTCCTTAATTTTAAAGACTTGCTTGTCTGCTTCTACTGGGTCAGAGAAGAGAATGCCATAAGGTGTAATTTTGCTGGTAGAAGCAAAGTGTGTGTAATCCCCAGCTGACAAAGCTCTGACTAATGGAGACAAAAGATTTTCTCTCTCTCAGGTGATGTAGGACAGATCAGGAAACAATAAAAGCTAGTTCCATCTTGAGCATGAGTTGACCTTTTGTCTGGAAGCCTGTAGTACAGTATGCGAAATGTGGATACCTGGGTGACAAGTAAAAAGTCCGTGGTGTCTCCCTATCCTCAATTGCCTGCATGGGGCAATATGATAGACCACTGAAATCCAAATTAAACTGTGTTTTGAAAAAGTCATCATAAAAACTATCGGATCTAGCTCCTCGTGGTGTTCTCGAATGTCCAACAGGCGAATATGGTCCCATCAAGCACAGTTCTCAAATTGTTCACGGTGCATACGAGGATTTTATTTTCCTGCACCATGCCTGAGGCCACCACTATTGCCTTCTTGGCAGTTGTTTCAGCCATTTGAGGGTCTGAAACCCCAGCCTCCCATCCATCCTTGTTTCGAGCACCACCATTCTGTTATTAAAAGTATCCACCTTTTATAAAGGTCTCTGACAAATTTTTCAAGGCCTTTACAGCCTGCAAGACTACATTATTCAGTGGTTTGAACTGCCCATCCTGTGGCCTTCCTTTGCTGGGCTGTTGCAAAGATTTATTTTTCAGCTTCTCCATATCTGATGTAAGAACAAAAACATTGTTTTGTACAGAAACACTTGGGCTGTCAGAGTATAGAAATAACTGGCAGTAAAAATAAAGTTAGAAATACCTAGGTATTAATATACCAGGAGACCCAGGGCAGACTTTCTCATAATTATAATAACTTCTTTAATCAAATTAAAACAGACATCCAAACTTGAACCCACCTTCCATTATCTTTAATGAACAGAATACAAGCTGTTCGAATGAATGTTCTGACTCGGTGCTATACCTGATGCAATCAATCCCTCAAAGATTCACAAAAGCCGAAGAAAAGAGATGGAACAGACTGATTTCAAGTTTCATTTGGCAGGAGGCAGACCACGTATTTCACTGAATAGATTACAGGCCCATAAGGAGCGAGGTGGACTGACCCTGCCCAGTCTTTCTGGATATGCTGGCAACTCAGCTTACACATATGAGGGAGTGGCTGAACCCTGGGGATTCAGGGCCACAATGGCGACAGATAGAACAAACCCTTGCAACACAGACCCTAGACAAGATTTCTATATACCAACCACCCCCATCTAGACTGAGAGGCCAGAAAATTTCATTATACATCTGGAATTATTTGAAGAGTTGGGTTTCCCATTTGAGACTCCCTGAGAATAAATTTGGTGCTCGCTGGATAGGAATGCCCTGGAAGAATATGGAATTTGGACCAACAGGGTTGGATGGGGGTTTGGGACTTGGGAGGATAGGGGCCTGAGACACATGTATCAGTTTTATTTAAATGGTCAGTTCAAACATTTCCTCAATTACAGGAGGAGTTCTCCCTCCCTGCCTGGGACTGGTTTAGGTATTTCCAGATTTGCCACTTTCATGAGACAACTATGGGTATGGTGGTGGACCCAAATGAAGTCACACCCTACTTACCCTCTTACTGGCGATATCTGAAGAACAGAACCCTAGACATATGATTTCTAGATTATATCAGGCTCATAGACTAAATTATAAATATGACCTGATAAAAACACAGAAGATTTGGGAGGCGGAACTGGGGTTCAATTATCAGAAAAAGATTGGTTATGGATCTGGAGACGCCAACATAGAACTACAAACTCATATATGTGGCATGAATTTGGTTGGAAGGTGGTCTCACGGTATTTCCGCACACCATTAATCACAGCAAAGTTTCTCCTGGGACAGGATGCTTCCTGTTGGAGGAGGTGTGGCTATATAGAAGCTAATCACACTCATATTTTTGGGGTTGCAATAAGTTGGCCCAGTTCTGGCATGGAGTGGAACAGGTCCTGGGGAGCATAAGCCCGAGCTTGTCCTCTAACCCCAACTCTAGCTCTATTACAGCATCCCCCCGCCAAATTCAAACAAAATCAAAAATATACTTAATTCTGTATTAATCACGGCTCAAAAAGGCCATTACAAAGAATTGACTCAACCCCAACCCCCGACTTTGAAAATCTGGGATGATCTGATTTATGACATATACCTGATGGAACAGAAGACAGCCAAACTACAGGGACACATCCCACAAATTATTAACTGCTGGTCTCCTTGGTGATGAGTGTGATGGAACATAGATCTGAATTAGTTCCATAAACAATGGTAGAAATAAGCAAACACCTCCCCAGAATTTATGTAACTGTATAACCAACCCTTGCAAATGAATAGCGTGAGCTAGGCAGATGTTTGAACTGTGCTCCTCGCTACCCTACATCCTCGAATATTATTGGGATTGGGCAATTATAGATTCAATTGTGCTCTGAGCCTTACTGATGAACTGAATAATTACATTGTTGTATACAACTGTCATTTATATTGCTAACCTATGTGACGTAATCCCTACTCCTGGAACTCAATAAAATTAAGTTACAAAAAAAATAAAAGTTAGAATTGAAATAATAAGGGTTAGAGTCAGCCCAGTGGCACAGAGAACTGAGACACTGGACGCCTTACCTCTCGCCACACCAGCAACTCCTGTTTGGGAACAAGCACAGGATGCCAGGGTGGGCGGGGAGGGCTGGGTGAGGATCAAGTAGCTGCCAGCAGCCTCCTCTCCCGGATAGGGGAGTTGGTTCTCCTGGTCTTTACCACCACCACATGGAGGCGTGATGGTGGTGCAGGCAGGGCTCAGAGCCTGGCACTAGGCTAGTGGTGGGCGCAGTCAGTCTGGGCCAAGGCATGCATGCGCACCTCCACACGCATGCTGACCTTGTCTGTGGGCTCCGGGAACAAGGGACAACAAAGGGAGAAAAGTGGAAAAATCAGGGGCTACAGCTGGATGAAGCACCCCGCACAGTTTCATGGTTCCACCAGGGTAGAGAAGGTGCCCCAAATGACCGCAGAGAATCTATCAGATGGCTGACACAAGCTGTCAGCCCACCAGGAGGATAAATACAATATAGAAAAATGATCATGCTGGCCCGCTGGTACTGAGGGTTGAGGCACTGAATGCCACACTCACGCCACGCTGGTGACCCGGTTCAGGAACAAGCCTGGGCCACCAGAGGACGGCAGGGTGAGAGAGGATTGCTCTCTCTCAGGAAGGGAGGAATAGCTGTCCCACCTGCTGATTGCCTCTCTAGCGATGGCTGGAGGGGAATACAGGACGGAAACCTGGAGCCGATGTACGGAGCTGAAGGAGGGGGTAAGGAGGAAACCAGGAAAAATCAAGTCTGGCAGGCTCGATGGTCTGACGCCCCAGGAGCAGCCCCAGAATCTGAACTGGGTCTCTGGGGGAGGAGAAGCCAGCACGTCCCCGGCTCTGCCATGGGGCAAACACGGGGAATATCCGGGCCGCCTAGCATGGGGAGTGGCAGAGCTGAGAGAGAGTCCTCTGTTCGGAGGGCTGAAGCCATCTGCCAGGGTTCCAGAGGAGCAAAAATGTATATAGGAAAAAAAAAGAAAAATTATCATAATAATAAGGTTAGATGATGAGATGTTGCAGGAGGTACTTCAGGACACATCCAATGCAGTCGGCAGCTAGCCCTCCCCCCAGCAGCTCTTGATTGCTTGATTTAAACTTTTATTTCCACCAGACTGCCAGTGACTAATTAGCATGTGGAGCACTGTACAGGAGGTGGGACCACACTCTACTTGACCTCGGCCCTTCCAGCAGTCCCAGCAGGAATGGGAGTCCTTGAGGGAGTCACCAGAGGGAGCCATCAGGACACGGACTGTGTCCAACTTCCACTCTGCAAACTGTAAGTTGTACATTGGTCTGTTACTGCCACTGCAACTGCTACTATTGCTTACACTGAACTGCTCTTAGTTAGGTGTCCATATTGGCCCTCTGTTGTGTCATTACAATCTGCTGTGTTTTTCTGCTGCCACAATGGTTTAAACAAGAGTGCTATTTTCTAGAGGTTAACCTGCCTCCTGCCTTACAGAATAATAGGGCCTACTGCATTGTATGCTGCCACCTCTCTCACCTACTTAGTTATCTGTGTATGTGTCTACTTGTTTAGTTTAGGCTTCCTCCCCACCTATGTGTAGCCCACATTCTCCCCAGTTTGCTACTAGACTTCCTCCTATCTGGGTGAAGCCCACATCCCATAATTGCTTACTGAGGCTTTATAGGTTCATAGGTTCATAGGTGTGTTACACATCAAGGGACAAGCCCATTAGGATCATGCCACCTAAGCTAGGTGGGATACAAATTTTAAATCGTCCATATGTATATCTAGTTTAATTTTAAATTGAGTCAAATTTACACAGTTTACAACCTCAAATGGGAGTGAATTCCATATTGGAACTATTCTCTGAGTATAGAATTGATTTCTCTTCATAGTTCTGTTAGTAAATGAAAGTAATTTTAAATTATGTGAACGAGTTGGACAGAAGTAGGATTCCAATGTAAGGTATCAAATAAATATTCATCCCTAGTTGCTTTATAAAGCAGACAAAGATCACCTCGCATTGATCTATATTCCATACTGTACAAGTTAAATTTTTCAGTCTTTCCTCATATGTCAGGGGCCCATTCCAGTTATGTTTTAACAAATCTTTTTGACTTTCTCTCTAGATAACCTATCTCCCCTCTGAGTAGGGGCACAAAATGAAGAACAATAATCGAAATTAGCTCTTATAATGCTGGTGTATAGTGGAACCATTATTGATGTCTCTCTACTTTAATATTTCTGAATAAGCAGTTACTAAACCTGGAACATTTTTAACAATAGAATTTAAGTGATCTGGGTATTTTAAATTGTATTAATAATAACACCCAGATCTCTCTCAGTTGTGATGACACTTAAAGTGTTATTATCTATATAATAGTTAGCACATCTATTGTTCCAACCAATCTGGGTGAAGTCCACATTCCCAATTTGTTTAATCTCAGGTTTCCTCCCACAGGAGAAGCCTGCATCCCCTAAATTATTAAATTAGGTTCTCCCCATCTTCCTTCCCTTGTGGGTGTAGCCTTCTCCCCTCATAAATTGACTTCACCTACCGGTGTGAATCTTACTCTCCACCGTTAACTTAACAAAGCTCAGGGTGCCAACTGCTTGCTGTCCCTCCGTTACACTACTTCCAAATGCTATCCTCCTTCCCCACCTAGTTTCTCTCCTCCCTCCCCTACTGCCTATCATTGCTTTCAGTCCTCTATCTCCTCCCCCTCCTGCCTCCCCAACCCATTCTTCCTGGCTTCCTGGGTGCAGTCTCCTTCCCTCTAGTTTCACCTTGAAGCCATCAGGTGCCTTCTTCTCACACCTATCATCCTCTTCACTCACCCTCCCCTCGTTACACCACAATGGCTCAAAGGCTCCTCAAGATTATTATCTCCTTATTGTTTATAGTAGCAGGTGATATTGAGATCTATTCAGGCCCTGCCTAGCAATCTCCTTTTCAACTCCTCAAAGGACTGAGAGTGACTAATCTCTATATCAGAAGCCTTTCCCAAGATTGACCATTTGCAACTGCATATGGTCAGTTTCATGCTTGATATGTTGGTGATCTTGGGAGTCTTGGCTCTTCCCAAGATTTCTGACTCTGCTGTTGCCACCTCCAGGAACATAATCATCTGAGAGGATCACACTAAGGGGATGGTAGAGTTGCCATCTCCTCTCTTCTAGCCTCCAGTTCAAGACTGTGCTCTCCGTCACCTCCCTTCTGCCTATGAGTTGCTCTTCCTCACGGTCTCCTCCATTTCTCTGTACCTATTTTCATAATTGGTGCTTACTGCTGTCCTGGCTTATCCCCATGTTTGGCCACCAAGCTTCTCACTATTATGTCCTTCCATTCCTCCTCTGGTGAGCTTCTCATACTTGCCGACTTTAACCTCAACTGGTTCTCCCCTGTCTAAATAAATTGTGGCAATACATAAATGTCTCTTCAGCTTTTCCAATGGATCACTCACCCACTTAGCATAATTACAGATCCTCAATCACTCCCTCCTGGATGGGTTCTCTCCTCCCGTCCCTACCATATCATAGATGCTGATATTCTCCTGATGCCCTCAGCAACCACCATATGGTCTACTGCATGTGCAAGATTTACCATTCCAAAGCCCCTATAAATTCATCCAGCTCCAGTCCTTCAGGTCACTGGACTTGTCTTTCCTCCATGCTGACGTGGTGGCTACCGAGTGGTCATCCATCTGTACAGCCAGCAACATAAATTCTGCCCTCCAATACTTCAACTCCAAATTCATGTCTGCCTCGGCTTGACATGCCCCATCCCAACTTAGGAAAACCAGAGTCTTAGGTTCCCACCTCCTGTAGATCTCAACAGAGTTGCTGGCCTGTCTCCACATGCAAGATCTTACTTGCAGACTCACACGTCCTCTGGCTCCCTCTGACCTAATCAAGTACCTGACCCTTTATTTCATTTCATTTTTATTTGTTATACTGGGAAACCTTAATGGGCAAAGACCCTTTTACATAACTGCTCAGTGGAAAAATACAAGCAGTTGGGTAAAGATGACACAAAGTGAACAAACTATATGGAAGACAGTAATTCATACAGTAAAATGACATATACGTAAGTGCATTAGAACTCTTACAGGTGGTGTCCGTAACATTTACAGATGGACTGAGTAGCGAGATATTGTGCACATGCTTCTTAAACTGGAGATGGATGTCATAGCACTTATAGAGGTACACATCTTATTATATTAACACGTGGCCCTGTAAGATAGAGATTTCTGACCTAGTTTGCTATTCATTCTTGGTACAATGCGTGTACCAGAGCTACTAGCCTTGCTAAGTCTGAACACAAACATACAAAGAAGCCAGCAGAAGAAGGCCATTTGATCTATCTAGTCTGCTCATATTGCAGGGTACACAGCTTGAGCTACTGTCCCTGCCTCCCTCCCACACCTCCCATCCTCCCTAGCCATAATTTTACCTGCCCCCATGCCTATCCCAGCCTCTCTTAAAGCTGCCTACTGTCTTCAATGAGATCACCCCTCTTCCGCAGTGCATTCCAAGTGTCCACCACCCTCTCTGTAAAGAAGTGCTCCGACTTCCTCCTTCCAGCTTAAGACTGTGCCCCTTCATGTTATGGTTGCCACTCAGTTTAAAGAGACTTCTTATCTATCTTATTTATCCCTTTCAAGTACTTGAAGGTCCCAATCATGTTCTCTCTCTCTCTCTCTCTCTCACTCACCTCTCTCTCTCTCTCTCTCTCTCTCTCTGTCTTCCAGGGAGTACATGTTCAGTGTCTGAGCCTCTCCTCATATGCCTTACCCTGCTGACCAGCTATCATCTTTGTAGCCCTCCTCTGGACCTTCTCCAGAAGGTTAATGTCCTTTGAGGTGTGGCCACCAGTACTGAACCCCATGCTCTAGATGAGGCCTTACCAGGGATCTGTACAAAGGCAGTATAACCTCCTCTTTCCTACTACTGATCACCCTAGATATGCATCCCAGCATCTTGCCTGCCTTTGTTGCTGCTTTCTTGCACTGCGTGGAGTTCTTCAGGTCACTAGTGATTATCACTCCCAGGTCCTTCTCCTCCTCTGATGCAGATATTCGACTCCACCCAGGTAGTACTCTGTCCCGGGATTCTTGGCTCCAATATGCATAACTCTGCATTTCTTGGCATTGAAGCCAAGCTGCCAGATCCTGGACCACCACCCCAGCTTTTCCAGATCATCCTGTAGGTCCTGTATCCTTCAGCTGTGTCCACTCTCCGCAGAGCTTGGTGTCATCTGTGAATAAGCACATTTTCCCTTAATGCCATTCCCAATGTCATTGATGAAGACACTGAACAGCCCGACCCCAGCACAGAGCCTTGCAGGACCCACTGGTTACCTCTCTGGTGCCAGATAACTCCCCACAACCACCCTCTGAGTTCTGTCAGTCAGCAAGTTTTCCACCCATCTGACCATCTTTTCCCAACCCTGAGATCCACCAACTTCTGATCAATCTTTTATAGGGCACAGAGTCAAAAGCCTTGCTGAAATCAAGATAGAGGATGTCTACCACTTGGCTCCTGTCTACTGTCTTTGTGACACAGTCAAAGTCAAGCAGATTCATTTGACACACTCTCCCCTCTTGAACCTATGCTGCCTTGCATCCTGGAGACCATGCTTCTCTAGATATTTCACCAACCTTTCTTTTAGTATGGTCTCCTTGAGTTTACCCACAATGGAGGTCAGACTGACTGGTCTGTAATTCCCTGGGTCATCCTTGGGGCCGCTTTGGAGGGCACTACATGTGCTGTTCTCCAGTCCTGCGGTACCATGCCTGACTCTAGTGAACTATTAAATAGGTCTGCCAGTGGCCCTGCCAGCTCCTCAGCCAGTTCCTTTATTACCCTTGAATGTACTCTGTCCGGGCCTGGTGATTTGTCCACCTTCAATTCCAGCAGCCCCTCCCTCACCCTATCCCTCCTCTATCACTACATCTGTGTTCCCTCCCCACTCCTCTTTTCCCTCCTGAAGGCACATGTCTGTCCTTCTCCCTGGTGAAGACAGAACAGAAGTATTCACTTGTTAGTATCTCTGCTTTTCCCCATTATCCTCCACTCACTCCTCCCTTTTCATAAACCTAACAATCCCTTCCTTCTTGTCCCTTTTCTCACTTATATAGTAAAAGAATCTTCTCCCTTCTTAATTCCTTCAGCTATCTACAGCTCCTTCTGTGCCTTTGCTCACTAGACCTCCTTACTTGCCTCACTAGCCAACCTTAGATAATGTTCCCTATCCACCTCTCTCAGCCTTCCTGAATTTTTATAGGCCAACCTCTTTCCCTTACTGCCTGGGCAACCCCAGAACTGGAACCAGCTGGGCTTTGGCCATTGTATTCTTCCCTGAGCCTAACGCACTCATCTGTGGCAACCAGTATTCCTTCCTCAATGATGGACCACCTTTGGTCCACCCCCATTCGCTCTGATGCCACCAGGTGGCTCCTTAGCACTTCGCCCATTTTTCTGAAGTCTGCCCTCCTGAAATCCAAGATTTTGGATGCTTTCCTTTCCCATATACAACTGGAACCACTCTGTGCTATGGTCACTTCCACCCAGTGGTTCCCTGACCATTATTTCCTGTACATGCTCCCCATTTGTGAGCACCAGATCAAGAATTGCCTCAGCTGTTGTTGGTTCTGCGACACCGTGAGTCAGGAACCCATTCTGCAGTCCTTCCAGGATCACCTGACTCCTAGCACATGTTGTGGATGCTATGCTCCAGTCCACCTTGGGCAGGTTGAAGTTTTCCACAATGCCACTTCTCCTTTCCCGCAGCTTCCAATATTTGTGAGCTCAGTTCCTGTCCTCTCCTCATCCTGATTGAGTGGTCTGTAAACCATCCCCAACATCACCTTTCTCCCTCAATTGGACCTTACTTGAACCCATGCCTCCACTTACCCTTCTTCTGACTCCTCCTTGTGCAAGTTATTCCTCTTTGATATAAACTGCCACCCCTCACCCCTTCCTGACTACCCTGTCCCTCCTGCATACATTATATCCAGGGATCGCAAGGTCCCAGTCATGGTGTGATGATGCCCCAGTCTCGAGTTACTGCAGCTATGTCCGCCCTCCTGTCTGCTAATAGTGCCTGCAGGTCATCCATCTTGTTTCAAGGACACCGCACATTCAGAGACACCACCCTCCACCTAGAATCTGACCTTCCTTCTCTTCCTCTATTCTTCTATTCACATTTATCCCTCTGTGCACTCCTCCACATACCCTTGTTATGTGTTCCTCACCCTCTCCACCCTTTGCTAACTGTGTTCTTGCTGCCTTCCACCTCCTCCCTCCAGACCTCTTCCATCGATGTGGGGAGGTTCACTGACCTCCTCCTTCGGAGTCTGTGGGCATGCATGCCCGCTGCCCCCAAGTAGTTTAAATTAAGTGTAGTGGTTATATATTCCCCAGTTTGTTCCTGAGTACCCTCAAACCCTCCCTTCTGAGGTGTAGCCTGTCTGGTGAAGAGTGCTTTGTTTGACCAGGTCTCCTCCCAGTCCCCAATACAAATAAAAATCTCCTCCTGCACCATTTCTCAGCCAGTCATTAAAATCCTCTATTCTTCTTTTCCTGGCTGTGCTGGCCCTTGAGCACTGTATCACCACTGAGAAGGCCAGAGAACTTCCTTCCTCCTGCAGATCTTTCTAACTCCCTGAACCTACTTTGCACTCACCTCAACCTCCTCCCCAGCTAGGTCGTTGGTTCCCAAATGTATAACTAAATTATGTTTTCCTCCAACCTCCCTTACTATTTCCCTTATTCTTGGGCCCACCTTCCTGTTGTCATCCCTGGCATACAAACCACACTCCTGCTTGCATTTGGGTCCCTTTCATTTCCCGGTGAATACCCCTAATTATAGAGTCATCTATGATTGCCACCATTCCATCCCCTGCACCCTGTCTCCTATCCTTCCTTTTCTACCTTCGTACTAGCTGCTTCCCACCCAACTGCCCCATCTGCACCTTGGTGAACTTATCTCCACATCCACAATTTATTCCTTAAACTGTTTCTCCATCTCCCACTCTGCCCTCCCTTCTGACTATCTGTATCTACTTTCAGTTTTCTCCTCCCTTCCTTTCTTTTCTCTCCCTCCCCATCCTCCACTCCATTTTGCCTGCCTCCTCTTCCCTGCCCACCCTTGTGCAGTTCCCCTCCTCCCTGTATGCCTACTCTCAGCCCTGGCTCAACCTGACCTACTACCTCACCTCCTGTTGCCCCTCTCACCTTCAGGCAGTGGTGCAAATCTATTCAATAAAGACACCCCTTCTGAATGTCCCACCTCTGATGCTACCCTCACATTCACACCCTTCCCTTACCACTTGCCATTCCTTCACCCTGGGCTCCTGAACTCCAAGGAGATACTCCCGTGTACTGGGTGGTTTTCCCATTCCCATCCCCTGCCTAATGCACTCAATCCCTTGGGCACCACCTCTCTGCCTTTCCCTCCACTGCTCTGCTCCTCTGACTTCCCACACCATCCTCCTGAGCTCCCATCTGAGCAGTCTTATTTCAGCCCTTAGCTGCTCCAGGCTCTTACACACAGGACAGCCCCCTTTACTCCACATCACCCCTAGAAAGACTGTTGCCCCTAACTATTGCAGTTTACTACTGTGCTGTTTCCCATACATGTACCTATTCCTCCAAAGCCTCCCAGCCCAGCTTCTCCTAGCCTCCAGTTATACATAATTATAAAATATCAGCTGATGGAAATCATTTCTCACTACTCAAAACAAAGTATATGGTGTACTTGCTACACTTCCCTTACTCCTTAACCTTACATAAATATATAAAAATATATACATTTCTATTTCCTTGTATCATATCTTATCCAAATCAACAATTACTTATTAAGACTTAGTAACCCTTCTACTAATACCGATTCTATCACAGAACCAGAACACAATGCAAAAACGTCTGCTACTTGGCAACAACAAACAGGTATACTAAATATATAAAAATATATATAAATATATAAAGAATACTTTGTATCCATGCTCCAGAACAACCTTGACCACCCCTCCAAGTTCTGGAAGGTCACTTTTGCACACCCCTGCAATCCACTCTCTCCCTCTCCTCAAGGAGGGTGACATTCCCATTCTGACCCTCTTCTGTTGCCTCAGATTTGAACTCTTTCTTCACCTCCTGTACCATTCCTCCTCACCCCAACTCATCCCCACTACAACACTTCATCCCTTCTCCTTCTCTCCTACCACTCCCACTGTATCCCTTAAGGGCCTTTTGGTTCTAAACCCCACAAGGGTGTGAGCCCTGATGGTCTTCTACCTCAAACCTCCACTTCTCTGCACCTGCTATTGTACTAGCACTTACCTCCTTTCTCAAACTCTTTCTCCTTAGCCTCTGTCCCTGATTATTGGAAACAGGCTACAGTATTCCCTTCCTTCCCAAAGGGTGAATCCACCTTACCTGGCAACTGCTGCCCTATCTGCTTCCTCCCACTCCGGCCAAGATCCAGGAACATCTTGTGCTATCCCAGCTCACCCCTTCCTGATTCATCTTCCTTCTTCACTGCTTTCCAGTCTGACTTCCAGATGTCTCACTCCACCTCCCTCCTCCAACTTACTGACCATTCAATCTGGCATGGATTTGGGCCTGGCCAAAGCTTTCAGTACTGTTGCCCACTTGTTTCTTCTAGACAAGCTAAACGCAGCACGGCTCTCTGACTCTCAGTTGGGTAGTTCAACCCTACCTTGAGGGTAGGTCTCAAGCTGTCTGGACTGGAGAATCAGTCTCCCACCTCTCTATCAGCTCAAGTGTTCTCAAGGTCCATCCTTGGCCCTATACTCTTCTCCAACTTCCTGCATGACCTTCCCATTGCCTGTTCCTCTGCATCCATCCATATGTATACAGATGACATGGTACTCTTCACCTCCAGATCATCTACTCCTGACCTCTCTGCAAGGTTCCAACTAGACTTCATTAACATCTAGTTCTGGTTCCTGGCAAATCAGTTGTCCCTCAACACCAAGAAAATGGTTTCTATGACCTTTGTATGAGGCAGAGGCTTGCTAGGCTCACCCTTCTCCCTTCCTTCCTTCCATACCCTTGTTGATGCAATGATTGAGGATGTCCTTCATTCAAGTACTTTGGGGACTGGCTGGATAGGCACCTCAATTTCTCTGCACATGTGGATATTATCCATCATAAACTTCACCCCAAACTTGGTGTGCTTTTACAGGAATTAATGGAGTATCCTGCTTCGTGCCCAAAGAGAACTGTCTCAAAGATGATACTTCCATCTTTGACTATTGTGCCGTAATATACAGTGCTGCCCCAAATCCATCCTGGACAGACCAGATCCCCTCTTTCACTAATTTTGTCACTTTGCCCATAACTTTCCACCCCACACCCACCACTGCTTCCTGTATACATCCCTTTCCTTCCCTCCCTTGAATCCAGACACATCGTCCATTGTGCTTCCTTTATCTCTAAATACTGGCTTGGTTCTACCTTGCTTCCTCCTCACCTCTACCCTACCACTTTCAACCTCCTTCAAAATACTGCTCTTGCTTTCTTGCACACCTTCAAGGAAATCCACTGCTGGTCAAGCTGCCTTCTCCTTCCGGTTCCCAGACTTTGGGATTCTCCCCTCTACCATCCGCTCTGACCCTTCCCACCACTCATTCACCTCTCTCCTCTGTAACTTCAATACTCTGTCCTGCAGTTGTACCTGATACTGGACCCTGTACTATTGTCCAACATCCTCCTGTTCCCTCTCCTTCACCCCGCACCTACACTAGTGCAGTCCCACATCCACCCTCCCTTGCCACAATCATTGCTCCTCCCTGAACTCAGTATTGCCTTTTGCATATTGCAAATGTTTATCCTCTAGCATGTTATTATATTGTAGTGTATTTTACTTATACAGAATCTGTGTCCTTGCACATTTGCAATTTATGATGCTTACTGCCTATTTGTATTATTTGTATTTTGTATTTATTGTTCTTAGTGTTTCTCTTCCTCCTTCCCTCCACCCAGGACACATCTGGAAACGAGCTGTTACCAGCTCAGTATGTCTTTCCTTGTAAACTTTGAAATTAATACAATTTGTGACTGTTTTTCACACATAAATTCAAGCAATGAGCCTCAATTTTTCAATGGACAGTCTACCCAGCAATGTTGTGTGAAGATTTGGTATGACATATACTTCTTCAAGTGTCTCTAGCTGCTTTTTGATTGCCAGCAAACACACCTCTCACCTCTAAGGGCTTTTTCCCAGGGCCAAGCAGAATTTTCTGAGTTTGTCTGACAGGATATAAATGCTTGTTACTGTTACTGTGATACATGCTCTGTGGTACTACAGTAATATCTGCCAACCTGTATTCATGTTAAATTCAAACTCCTACTGATTGTGCTTGACATAGATTTTCCATGCACCCCATTATCATCAGTAGCACCTAAGAAAGCAACGCCTTCTTCATGGACTCATGCACCATCCCTTGAGATCTGCACATTTAACAAGGGCATTTCAGAAGTATGTTACTGTTGGGTCAAATGCAGCTCAGGCTACCATGGACTCAACAGTGACAGCCCAGTGATCAGAAAGGCTGGTCATGACACAGTTCTTGGCTTGCTGGTGGAAACTTCATGTAGTTAAAAGAAGCAACCCACTTTATCATAGATACAGCTTGCCCTTTCATCTGCATGTCCTTCCCAGCAAGCAGGGGAGTGGCATCATGATTAGTCTTCAAAAACATCCACAGGCTGATTTCATAAGCCCCCAGATAACAGGACATGTGCAATGCAAACCCCACCCAACACACCCACTAGCCCCTACTCTCCTCCTCCTCCTTAGCCTCCCAAAACAATATGTTTACTGGTTCAGCTAGAAAAACTATTTGTGGCTCCATGGTGCAGTAGCTTGTTCCCCTCAAGACTGCCTGCCATGCTCCCAATTAGAGAAGTACTATTCTGTTGTTTTTTAATTTCCCTGGGAGTGCTGCCTGTCTTGCTCGGAGGGAGAAGTAGATGGTAGCAAGCATAAAATCTGTACCAGCAGATGTCCAAGAAAATCTCTTTGACCTTACAAGTGAAAGTTTGGTGTTCAGTGTTAAAACAAAAACGTTAAAGCTTTCTTCAACTGGAGCTCTAACTCAGCACAATGTCATTTGATGCATAAACTGGGGAATGCCAAAACTGCAAAGCATTATCACAACCTGAAGTTCAGGAGTCAAAGGTATTTCATATCCAGGTTCAGTTTTCAGTTTGTGCACATGGAGGGAGTATGTCAGGGTTGAATAAGACCATGTCCCATTTGTTATGTGAAAGGAGTAAATGCAAGGATCTGTTCTATCCTCTCCTTTTCTGTCTCTTGTCTGTCTGGTTGCACAACCAAATGGTCTCACCAGACCTAGGAACTGATCACTCTGACGATCTTGCACTCAGCCTCTCGCAATCTCTACCTTCACTTGCTGTTTATGTCTTTTCTTCCACCTTGCATATCTGCAGTTATAAAATTTATGTGAAACTGGGATCCCTTGGTTTGAAAATGTATATAGTTTTACTGTTGAAATGATTTCAAAAGCTATTTGGAATTTAGGGGTTAACCTGAGATGCAATTTGAGCTCCTCTCCGGCTTGTTTGCAAACTCTTTTGCAGAGCTGTCAGCAGGAGGCCAGCTTTGGACCCTGTTCTACTTGCAAGCCTGCTCTGCAAAGAAACTGACAAGAACATTTTGTGAAAACAGAATATCTCCTTAATGAGTTACTAGGCAAAGACTCATAAAAGAGCAGCATACTTTTGCTAGAGAGAGGCTGAAACTTGAATTAGAGATACCCTCAAACAAAGGACTTTGTTTTCTCTGTTTGTACTGCCTTTGTAAATAGTTATACTGAACAATTTGTATTTTTGTTTTACTGTTATTGATAATAATAAAATGCTACTTGCAGATTTTATAACTGCTCCTGGTTTTCCTATGCCTCCTGACCTGTGCCTCAAAGACAGATGGTGTCAGCCTAAGTGGATTTACGCTGTGCATGCTCTAAGCCAGGAGTTGTTTGTGTGGGTACTAAACCTAGTAACAGGAAGCATAGAAGAAAGGCAAGGATTCTACAGCAGAAAATCCAAGAGTGATTACTAGATGAATAGTGGCCAAACTAGCAGAGACAGAAGTCCAAGCTGAGACAGTACAGCCAGTACCAGTCATGGAACAAAAGAACAGGCAGCAACAGAACCTGAAAGTCTGACTGCCCTTTTCAAATGGTGGGCTATACAACAAACAGAGACAGAGACAGAGAAACAGAGAAGAGGAGAAGAGAGAGCAGCAGAGAGAAAAAAGATTCAACATTTAGAGGCACAGAGAAAAGAAGAAATGTAGCAACTTGAGAAGCAGAAAAAGAAGAGATGCAGTGACAGGAGCAGTGATGGCTGGATACCTTGCAAGCTATCAAAGCTGTAGGATCAGGCATAGGTCCAGCAGAGCAACAAGACACAAATAACTTAAAAGACATTAAACTTACAAAGTTGTGTCTCAGATGATATTGAAGCATACCTGATAACTTTTGAAAGGGTTTTCACAGCCTTCCAATGGCCAAAGCAGCAATGGGCAATCAGGCTGGTACCTGACCTGACAGGTAAAACCCAACTTGCCTACAACAATATGGACAGTGCACAGTCAGAAAACTATGACATGGTGAAAAGAGAAACTCTGAAAGATGCTACATCTCAGGAGAGATCAACAGGCAAAGATTCAGGTCCCTGAAGTACCACTCACTTGATAATCCTTGAGAGCCTTCACCCAACTCAGATAACTCATTATTAAATGGCTCCAACCAGAGGACAAAACAGTCCCACAGATCGACACACTTGCAATGGAGCAGTTCATCAAAATCCTGCCTACAGACATGCAGCTTTGGGTAAAACAACACCAACCAGAAAGTTGGGAAAAGGCTTTTTCTTTGGCTGAAAACTACCAGATGGCCAGACAGATGCCACAGCAGCAAGGTATCAGTCAAGCACTGGTAAGACCCTCTTTTTCCAATTTAACTCCAAGTCTGATAAGAACTCTGGTGGTGGTAACAAATCTGCACTAAAAGACTTTATTTGCTATAGCTCTAAGAAGCCAGGCCATGTTGCAAGAAACTGCCGTAGTAAGGAGGATAACACTGGAGCAGATTTGTCCTTAGTAATTTGGGCTAGTATTTAACAGATGTCAAGGTCTTTCATGGCTTACATTCCATCCCTCTGGAATGGCCTTCCTAATAATCTCCAAGACTGCAGCTCCCTTGGTGGCTTTAAAAAGGCCTCAAGACCTACCTGTTGGGGCTAAGCCTCTGTGCATGCTACCGCTGAGGATCGAGACACTCCATAGGGCTACCTCTGTAGCTACTATCAGCTGCCTGGCATGCCTTTATTCCCATATTGGGACCTTTACCGTTTGATGAGCAATTTGTAACTGTAATTTTGTGAAACTATTCCATTTCAATGAACAATGTGTGACTGTCATTCTTGTGAAACTGTTTTACTCCTCATGATCTTCAATTGTACCTAACCTGCCTGTGAATCGTACATGTCCTGATTGTAATGTCTGTATTACCCTAGTTGCCTTGAGTTGTTCCGCTGTTTATTCTCCTGTAGCCTGTAATTAATCCCAGGTCGCCCCTGAAAAAGGGACTGTAATGGTCTCAGTGGGCCTACCTGGTCACCAAAATTTTAAATAAATAAAAATAAATAAAAGGTGGGAGATAAGACTGTGAAGGGATTTACAGATTCGGAAGCAGACAGACCCTAGTGAATGTTAACGTGCAGGGAAAACATTGTGCAAAAGGACCAGGTACTGGTATCATCTACATCCACAAAGACACTCAATACTATCCCACCATCCAAGTGACTCTGAATATTAATGGGGTGACACACCAAATGAAAATGGGGTTAGTACCAAGTTATCTGTATAATTACCAATATACATTACCAGGATAATTTTACTCTTATTTTATTCTTGTTTTATTGCTATGTAGTTTTGTTTTGTTTCTGCCTCACTTGTTAGCGCCTAGATTCATAATGAGAAGGGTGCTATATTAAATAAAATTTGATTGATTGATTGATATCTGTACCTGTGATTATTGAAAATGACCTTCCAGGATTTAGTGAGTTAATCACAGAGGTAATAAATCCTGATGTTTCAGCAGTTGTATTGACAAGAGCACAATCAAAGAAAATCTCAGATGATGGAGACTCTTTTCCTTTTGCTGATTTTGAGTCAGACTTGTTTGAGCATAGCTCCAAGATCCAGAAGTCCAAGAAATGAAGAAGATACCTGAAGAAACAGTGGCAGCTAAAGATTGATGGACATAAGGGTTAATATATGAAAATGCTGAAACTAAACTGATAATTGAGCATGATTTTATTTCAGAGCAAGCTAACAATGTTTCCTCCAAGGTTATTTTAAGCAGCTGGGGATGAAACCAAAACAGGGTGAACCAATGTTTAAAAATGTAATGGGTTACTATATAGAGTTTGGATTAAACCTCAGACACAGGAACAGACAGAACAATTGGTAATACCACAAAAGTATCAAAATGAGTTGTTACAGATAGCACATGACAGTCCTATGGCTGGTCACTGGGAAGTATCGCACCCTTGCCAGATTGCTGTACAGATTTTACTGGCATGGAATTCATAAAGATGTTGCTACCTACTGCAGTTCCTGTGCTGAGTGTCAGAAAGTAGCCCCAGTGACTAAAGAAGACAAGGTGCCCCCTGCCCCTTTCCTTGATAGATGTGCCTTTTGATAGAATTGCAATGGATGTAGTTGGCCCCTTAGACAAAAGTAAAAGGGTAATCAATTCATTTTGGTAGTATGTGACCATGCTACTCGATACCCAGAGGCAATTCCTATGCGTGCTGTCACAGCCCTACAAGTGGCAGCAGAGCTTGCCAACATTTTCAGCAGGGTCAACATATCTAAAGAGACTATTACTGATCAGGGTAGTAGTTTTGGTGAAGCATTACTGAAGGAGCTGTGCTGACTGTCAAAACCCACTCCTGGGGGCCAGGTCCACTGAGCTCACTGTGCCACCCCTAAGTGCAATCCGTGATGAGGGAACAGGAATACCCTTCACATGTCCATTTAGAGTGCCCACTGAGTTCACAACTGAACACTCACCACGAGGTCCCAGGGCTTCCTCTTTAAAATCTGGGTAAGGGTAAAACACGGTCTCAGGTCTGTAGCCAGGTGAGGACCCTCCTTGGTTGCTGTACTGGAGGGTGGAAGACCCAGGTGTTACAACCTCTTGGGGGCTGGCCTTTCATAACCCTGATTGGTGTCTTCTCCCATGGGTGGTACAGTGACCTAGTTCTCCTTACAGATTCCTCCCATGACCTGTGTATCTCCCTACTTAGGGCACCCTGATTTTCCTTCCAGGATCCTGTCTTTGGTAGAGATGGTGACACCTTGCATTTACCAGGTTGGTCTCAGATTTGAATAAACCTTCCACCTTTACACACAAATCACTCACAGGCAGTTTTAAAAGCCAATTGTTTTTACTAATTTACTTAAATAATTATCATACAAAATTTACAAACAAAAGATTTTAGAAATCTGGTTACAGAATAACAAAACAAAGTTGGAAAAATATAAATACAAACCTGCTATAAAATTTTAACTGTCTAGTTTCTACCTGGTTTGTGGATGATCAAAGTCCAGAAAATAAATTAGTTTGCAAAGACCCAGTTCTCTTGCATTCACTGGCTCTTAGTCTGTCTCTGTGGCATTCTTGCAATTCGTGTGTGTCAGGAACTAGTGTCCAAAATGCAATGCACTGAGTCTCTGTTCTGAGGGCCTTTGTATAGGCTTGGTTATCCCAAGTCCAGCTGTTTATTTTCTAGGCCAGCAGGGGTCTATCTTGCTCTTTCCCAAACTTTGAGGGAATCATCTTATTTATTAGTTAGATTCTCTTACAGTTCCAATATCCTGCCAGCTAATAAAATGTAAATATACCATGACAGTTCCTGGAACCTAAAGCACTTTTCCTTTGAAGTGTACATTTTATTACAGGTGATAGTTGCTCCCATCTCCGAAATTTTATTACACCCATTTCCTCTAAATATCTAACCAGGGACTTCCATCCTTTTGAAAAGGAATCTTTATTTCCTAGCTAAGCAGCCTGTTCTCAGATCACAGAGGAATGTCAAATATTTTGCAAGAGATTCTCTCTTTCCTGTGACCTTTTCAGTAGAACTATGTATCCCTCTGTCAAAGCTCATCTCCTGGCCTGTTTGGGAAGTTAAAACATACCCAAGTTCCTCTGCATGTAACCCTTTTAAAGCCTAAACAAAATCACAGAAAAAAAAGATAAAAATATTTCTGCACTATGACATATGGTGGCCAAATTGCAACATCCCTCTCTCCTTAGACTGAATTTATGGAACACGCCCATATCATATGGTAGAGTTTCCATAATTCTGTTCACTATTTTAACTGGCAAGATAGGTCATCTGCATTTGCATGGGACGCATCTGGCCCAGTGTGTAATTGTCATGTCGTAGACCTGTAGGGCAATACTCCATTGCAGTAGCTGTCCATTTGTTTTGCCCATCTGATTTAACCACACCAGGGGTTGTAATTGGTCTGTACCTCAAAGCGTCTCCCATAGAGGTATGGCTCTAATTTTTGCAAGCATACCAGTGCAAGGCATTCCTTTTCAACCATGGAGTATGCTTGCTCTCAGGAAGTAACTTCTTGCTCAGGTACACTATTGGGTGGTCTTTGTCCTGATTATGCAAAGGCTCATCTTCTTGAAGGTAAAAGCAAGCTGCTTTAAAACAACTGGGAGCTGTGAAGGAAACACTATATTGAACTGGCAATCTGCAGAAAAGCTCACTCTTGCTCAAATCTGAGGGAGGTGTACCTTATTTTACTTTAAAGTTTACACTTGGTATTGCTTTGTAGGTTTTTTTTGAATAAAGAAGGGTTTGCAATACTCTTATGTACTTATAAATTGAGAGTTTAACTTCAGAGGGACTGAAATACTGCATAATCGGTTTTGCCTTGTGGATAGCTGGATTTTGTCTACTAGTATTTTGGTGACAGTTTGCATCAAACTATTTTTGGTACAGTGAACTATTTACTAGTGGCTGAGGATTTGTCATTGTAAGGCCTGCGGTTTAGTGCAGGTTAGTGGAGGTTTTGTATTTTTTTCAACTTTCTTTATGCCCCTTATGCCGGCTGACCTGATCTCCCTCCAGCGAGGACACTCAATGCAGTCTGTTCCTGCCCACCTGAAGCCTCCAGGCTCCACTCCTCAGACATGGGCCCATCTCCCTACCATACCACCTGGCCACCAACCCCTGGCTCTGAGCCCCCAGGGCAGGACCACTGACTCCACTAGTGCTCTATCTAGAATCTAGTGGAGCAACTAGGGGTGGAGGGTGCCCGGATGGAGCTGGGAGGCCCGACATTGGAATTTGGGGACTGACCACTTGTAACACCTTCGCCTATCAGGTGCAGGGATTTTCACTTTTATGTCCCCACCCCATGGAGCTCAGATGTGCAATGATGGCAAGTCCACTGAGCTCCACCCCCAGTGCCATGTGGTGGCATTGCCTTGTTCCTGGCTACCCCAACCATCGCCAGGGGTCAATCAGGAGCAACACAGTCCCTACACCCTATCTGGGAAGGAGAGCCATCTATCGGATGCTCAATCCATTCCCACCCCTGCCAACCCTCAATGGCCCAGGCTCATTTCCAAACCTGGGTCACCAGCATGGTGCAAGGTGAGGCATCTAGAACCTTAACCTTCAGCACCACCAGGCCAGCTGAGGTTTGTGTATTTGAACCAGACAGTGCTTCAGGTGGTGGAAACTGGTTTCCTTTGATTATCTTCAGAGCACAGAACACCAGGTTGCATAAGGCTGTGTCAGGGAGGCTTACATCATAGGTATTGGGCTCAACTGCTTTATTTTCCTCTGACTGAAATTGTTTTTGCAGGGTATATTCTCTGTTAAATTGTTGGGCAGGTTGTCTTGATGAAAAGAAAGTCAGCACTTACCGGAGTGGTGGGTCAGAGCTGTAGCTGATTATTTCTGGAGGGCATGGGCTTGGTCCCACCCATCGTACCCCTCACTCCACCTGCCCCAAGAGTGTAATTCCTTTATACCAGGGTTCTGATATCACTTCCCCAAGAAGGCAAGGGGCATACAACTGTCATATTCTTAACAGCCCAGCACACTGCACAGAGGGTACGCATGCACACACTAACAAAAATACAAATATATATATATATATATATATATATATTAAACAGGAAGGGAGATAGACATGCGGGAGTGTGCAATGCACTGGCTGTGGGGTGGCAGTCTTCCATAGACATTCTGGATGCTGTGATGCTGCTTATTTGCAGGCAACTCTCTGCTCTGAGGAGGAGGTTGCCCATCTCCAGGCTTGACCTGGCAATGAGTGAAATCTCCCCACCCAGGGAACATCAGGGCCACCACCACTGCCTCAGAGGTTGCCAAGAAAGAGAGTGGTTGGACCACGGTGGGCTCAGGGAGGGTGAGGTGGTGGAACACAGGTGCATCCCTCCAGTTGTACCTCTCACAATTCATACACTGTTCTGGTGGAGTGTGGTTCCTCCATGGAGGCACCCACAGTGGAGACCAAGGAAGATGCTGGGAACCTCCTCAAGGGAGACTCACAGGAGGGTGGCAGGGACCCCACAGGGAAGGAAGCAGCACCTGGTGGGGACTCAATTGTTAGGGGTACAACTGGGAGAGGGGAAGAAAGAAGTAAGGTGCTTGCTTGGCACCATAGCTAGGGAGGGACAGGAAGTGAATCCTCAGGATCAAGGGAGTAGCTGCACGGGACAGGGAGCTGGATGTCACAGTCCACCTAGGGACAAATGACCTGGCTGGGCATGGAATTATAGCAGTGCAGGAGAAGTTTGTGGAGTTGGGGAGGGCCTCAGACAAGTAGCATACACGTAACCTTCTCAGAGTGCTGCCTATCTATGACATGGGTGAGTCTGGGCACTCCGCTATGGGGATTCAATGAATGATTGAAAACTGGTGTGGAGATCAGGGTTTTGGCTTCACTGGGGACTGAGGGTCCACCTGGAGTGATACAGACCTATACTGGCATGATGGTTTGATATGTCTAGGAGGGAACCTGGCTCCTAGGTGATAGGCTTAAATGATTCATTGGCAAGCTTTTAAACTAGCCAAGGTGGGAAGCACTGATAAGAAGCAGGAATTCTCTGCCTCCCCAGAAAAACAGGGTGGTTAGTAAGGTAAACGCCAAGGCAGAGAGATCGATAGGGAGCAGAATGGGGTAAATGGAGAAAAGGCAGTAAGGACAGGGATGGGGCTTAAAGAGTAAGGCCATCAAAAATAATGGGTGATGAGAACCAATGCCCATAGTCTGGGTGACAAGCTTCATAAACTAGTGGCCTTGATGGAAGGTGGACACCAGGATGTCGTGGCAGTCACAGAAACATGATACATAGAGAACCATGACTGGGATGTCAACATACCAGGGTACAAAATCTACAGGAGGGACAGAGAGAGTGAAAGAGGAGGAGTAGTGACTCTCTATGTAAGGGAAGGTATTAAAGCAATGGAACTAAAGGCAAACAGGGAGGAGAGGAGGTACTGTGGGTCACCTTGAAGACAGGAAATGGCACTACAATCTGCAAGGGGTTGTATACACACCCTATCTCAGGGGAGGAAATGGGACAATGAAATGATGGAAGGCATCTTTAGAATGGTGAAAAAGGTGAGATATTGTTGATGGGACCTGAATATGCCAGATGTTAACTGGAGCACATTTGCTGCAGCCACATCCAGGAACAGGGTCATTCTCGATGCCCTACAGGGGTATGCCTCAGACAGCTAGTGTTGGAACCCACTCAGGAGGGAGCATTCTTAGATCTGTGCTCTCAAATGGGGACAGAGAGAGGATCACAGATTTAGAAGTGGGTAGCCATCTGGGAACGAGCGACCATGAAACAGTGCGGTTCACAATAAACACAGCTGTAGAGTCAAGCCATTCAAAAGTGAGGGTACTGGACTTTAGGAGGGCTGACTTTGGTAAATGTGTGAGTGCATAAGGAATGCACTAGCAATTAGGCAGGAAAAAGGGTGGAAGAACAATGGGGTAAATCAAACTGCCATCAAAAATGCAACAAGCCTTAGTGTGAAGAAAATAAAACAAACTAAGTAAAAACCACTATGGTTCTCAAATAAGGTGGCGGGGAAGGTTAGGGAGAAAAAGATAGCATTCAGGAAGTATAAGGAATCACAGAAGGAGCAGGATAGAGAACTGTATCAGTTAAAGCAGAAGGAAGCGGGAAAGCAGTCAGACTAGCAAAGGCCCAAACCAAGGAAAAGTTAGCCAACCCAATTAAGAAGGGGATACAACCTTTATAGGTACATTAGGGAGTGAAGAAAGACCAAGGGAGGGATAGTGAGGCTTAATAAAGGGGAGGAAGGTGGGCAGAGAGTGTCAGTGAAAAGGCGGAGTTACTGAACTAATACTTTTGCTCAGTATTCACAAAAGAAGAAGAGGGGAGGCACCTAAACCAAACAATAGAAGCACTCTGGACAGGGGGTTGATACCAGTCCATTCAGAGAAGAAGGGTCCTGGAAGAACTCCTAAAACTCAAGGTGGACAAAGCAATGGGGCCTGATGGGATTCACCCAGAATTCTTAAAGAACTAAGGAGATCTAGTGACACCACTGACTACTCATTTTAATAAATCATGGGAAGATGGTGGGTACATGAGGACTGGAGGAGGGTGGATGTGATTCCCATTCACAAAAGTGGGAGCAAGGCAGAGGCAGGAAACTACAGACCTGTTAGTTTGACCTCAGTGGTAGGGAAAATGATGGGTCACTTCTGAAATAAAGAACTGTTGAGTACCTAGAGGCCAGCAGGGCACGGACCCAAGACAACATGGATACACAGTGGAAGGTCATGTCAGATGACTCTAATAGATTTCTTTGATGGGTGACCAAAGTAGTAGACCAGGGAGGGGCTGTGGATATGGCCTACCTAGACTTTAGCAAGTATTTGACACAGTTCTACAAAAGATTAATAAACAAGTTAGCCAGCCTGTGAGTGGGTCCCAGGGTGGTAGCAACACAGAGGGTAATAGTAAATGGAATACACTCTGAAGAAAGGGTGGTTACTAGTGGGGTATCACAGGGTTCAGAACTGGGACTGGTCCTCTTAATGTTTTTATAGGTGACATTGCAGAGGGACTGGAAGGAAAAGTATGCCTCTTTGCAGATGATACAAAGATATGCAACAGGGCTGATACACAAGGTGGGGTGGAAAAGATGAGAAGGGACTTGGCAAGGTTGGAGGAATGGTTGAAAGTATTGCAGCTTAGATTCAATCCAAAGAGTGCAAAATAATGCACCTGGAAAACAAAAACCCAGAGGAAGAGTACACAATGGAGGGGAGGTACTAACAACAATAAAATAGAAAGGGACCTGGGGGTAGTCATATCAGATGACCTTAAGGTAGGCAAGCAATGTGAGAAGGCAGTAAGGAGGGCTGAGGGGATAATTGGATGCATTGGGAGGCATCACCAGTAGAAAACAGGAAGTTGTTATCCCTTTGTACACACAGTTGGTGAGACCTCGTCTGGTACTGCATGCAGTTCTGGAGACCCCATCTTGGCAAGGACATAGACAGGATGGAGCAGTCCAGAGGAGGGCACTAAAATGGTGCAGGGTCTGCACCAGAAGCCATACGAAGAGAGACTAAAAGCTTAACACATATACCCTTGAGGAAAGGAGGAGAGGGGACATGATATAAACTTTCAGGTACCTCAAGAGAATCAACAGTCCAAGAGGGTAGCATCTTCAGAAAAGAGATGTGCAAGAACAAGGGGCACAATTTGAAAATAGAGGAAGAATGACTCGAGCAACGTGAGGAAGTATTTTCAAAGAGAGGGTGGTGGATGCATGGAACAGCCTTCCTGAGGAGGTCATGGGGTCAAAAACATTTGGGAATTCAAGAATGCATGGGACAGACATAAGGCAATTATAGTGGGGTAGGAGGAAGTAGGCTGTTGGTTAACTAGGATCTGCAGCTTATCCAATAGGTAGGGAAATGGGCAGACTAGGTGGGCCAAGCAGTCCTTACCTGTCATCAAAGTCTATGTTCTATGTTTCTAGATGTCTGACTGAGGACTGCTTCAATCCTCACATCTGAGACATCAGTCTGTACTACAAACTGCCTAGTGTAATCTGGACTGGCCAACACAGGGCACTTCACAGTGCCTTGATTTAGACGATGCAAAGGCTCGTTCACAGGCCGGCTCCCACTTTACTCTTTTGGGCTGTCTTTTCTTCAGCAAACTAGATAGGGAGCCACCAAGGTACTGTAATTGGGCAAAAACATTCAGTAGTACCCTGCGGTCTCTGGAAGCTCCTAACCTGCTTCTGAGTTTGCTGCACGGGCCATGCCTCTATTGCCTCAGTCTTTGCTTGATTAGGATGAAGCTACCCCTGCCCCACTACATGGTCTAGGCATGCCACCTATGCCATAGCCACCTAGCACATTTCAGCCTTTACAGTGAGCCCTGCCTCTGTATCCTACCCAACACTTCCTTCAGGTGGGACAGGTGTTCCTTCCACCTGGTACTGAAGATGACAATATCATCCAGATAAGCCACTGCATAATCTTTAGTACCATGTAACACCTGGATGACCAGCCTTTGGAAGGTGGCAGGGGCGTTCTTCATTCCAAAAGGCATTACCCAGGATTTGAATAATAGAGTGATGAAGGCTGACCGTTCTCTAGCTCTGGCAGTTAACCTCACCTGCAGTACCCTTTCGTCAAGCCATTTGTGGTAAGGTATGTCACCCCCCCAACTTGTGCAGTAGTTCACCCATCCATGGCATTGGGTGGTGTCAGACTTCGTGACTGCTAGGTCCACGATAGTCCACACAAAAGTGAGTAGAGCCATCCAGCTTGGGAACGAGGACTACGGGTGAGGTCCAGGGACTGTAGGATTTCTGGATTACCCTAAATCCAGCATTCCCTCCACCTCCTCCCAATGTCCTTTAGGACAGCCTCAGACACCCAGTAGGCTGTCCACTGTATGGGCACTTGCATCCCCATGTCTACATCGTGTGTCGCTAAGGGGTTTGTCCAGGCTTGGCCATAAACAAAGGGGCAAAGTCCTCTAAAACATCCCTCAGTTCCTGGGACTGTTCCAGGGTCAACTGGGGCGACAGTTTGATTGCCTCCACAGATGACTGCTGCTTGCTTTCCTCTAGCAAGTCTAGGAAGTGGTCTTCCTCATCCATACCTCCCCAGGACTACACACTGCAAATACCATGTTGGCCCTATTTGCATATGGCTTCATCATGTTGACATGGTACCTCCTATGGTATGTCTCCTGTCAGGCAGTTCCAAAATATAATTTATGCCATTGACTTAAAATTGCTGAACAAAAAAGACTTCAATGGTTTACTCAGAGAATAGCTAATTTGTGGAATACACTACCAGCCTCAATTGTTGAGAGTAAAACTATGGATATGTTTAAGGGTACATTAGACAAATATATGGGTAACACCAAATTTGATTATATAGATAATTAAAACCACCTTTGGGTGGCAAGTTCAATAATAGGCTTTGCCTCTTGAACTTGTAAATAACTATGAAACTATGACTTGTTGGACTACCTAATATGGTCCCACCCACTCAGCTTGCAGTTTATCCTTCCAGACCGGAATTAGGATCATTACTTCCTGACCTGTACCATATGAGCAAGCTCTGGCTCATGAATGTACCAGACTTTTGCTTCTGTTGGGCAGCTGACAGGTTGCTTTGGGCCACTCCCATAAGCTCCTTCAGCTTCTCCCTAAACTTAAGGACATACTCCACTATAGGAGTTCCCTGGGTGGCATGCTTGCCTTCCCAGTCCTCCTAGATTAAGTCTGGGGCCCACAAACTCTATGACCATATAAGAGTTTGAAGGGAAAACTCTGTCGACTTTTGGGGTGCCTCCTGTATGTGAACAACAGGTGGGAAGGTATTTCTCCCAGTCTCTCCCATGCTGTTCAGAAAATACTTGCAGCATCGATTTTAGGGTACCATTATATCTTTCCACAAGCCCATTGGCTTGTGGGTGATAAGTGTGTGTCTCTGCACCACCCAACGCTTCTCCACAAACACTTCATCAGGTCTGACGTGAAGGTACCCCTTGATCAGAGATAACCTCCTTCAGAAACCCGACATAGAAGAAAATCCTAGCAAGGCATCTGACACTTTTTCTGCCCTAAGTGAGTAGGGGTGACCGCCTCTGGGTACTGGGTGGTGTAATCGACCACCATCAGGACAAACATTTCCCAGAGGAGCTTGGGGGTATTCAAGGGTCCCACAATATCCATTCCTACCTCTGGAATGGCTCCTCCACAATGGGCAAGGGAATTAGGGTAGCTTTGGTTTTACTACTGTACGCTGTAGTTGCAAGCTATCTTCTTCCCTAACTACTGCTATACTTACACCAAAAAAATAAACAGGGTAGAGAATTTTATACTGTAACCAAATTTGACTTTTCCAAATCTCTGCCCCATTTGTGTGTGTACTGTTTTCAGTTTATCAATCTGATACACTGGCCTCAAATCCAACCTCTATGCCTCTGCCATCAATATCTCTCAGATCCCACCACTATGCCACCAGATCTGTCAGAAGCCCTCCTGGGAGCCAGGTCCACTGAGATCACTGTGCCCACCACTAAGTACAGACTGTGACAGGGGTACAGAAATACCACCACATGTCTGCCTAGAGTGTTCGCTGAGTTCGCAACTGAACACTCACCATGAGGTCCATGGGCTTCCTCCTTAAAATTTGGGTCAGGGTAAAATACAGTCTCAAGTCTGTGCTAAGTGAGGACCCTCCTTGGTTGTTTTACTGGGAGTGGAAGACCCAGGCATTATGACCTCTTTGAGGCTGGCATTTTGTAACCCTGATTGGTGTCTTCTCCCATGTGTGTACAGTGACCAAGTTGTCCCTCAGACACCTCCCATGACCTGTTTATCTCCCCTACTTAAGGCACCCAAATTTTCCTTCCAGGATCCTATATTTGGTAGCTATGGTGACACTTTGCATTTACCAGGTTGGTCTCAGATTTGAATAAACCTTCCACCTTTACCCACACAAATCACTCACAGGCAGTTTTAAAAGCAAAGGCTTCTACTAATTTACTTAAATAAGTATCATACAAAATTTACAAACAAAATATTTCAGAAATCTGGTTACAGAATAACAAAACAAAGTTTGAGAAATATAAATAAAAATGTACTATAAAATTTTAACTGTCTAGTTTCTACCTGGTTCGTGGATGATCAAAGTCCAGAAAATAAATGAGTTTGCAAAGACCCAGTTCTCTCTTGCATTCTTGCATATTCAGATTTTTAAATATATTTATTGATTGATTTTAGGATTTTTTTAATTTTATGTATTGATTTATTGTAAAAGCACCTTGGTTTTGGAAAGGTGCTTTTAAAAATAAAGTATTCATTAATTCATTCGCTGGTCCTTAGTCTGTCTCAATGGCAGTCTTGCTTCTCTTGTGCGTTAGGAACAAGTGTCCAAAAGTCTGTTCTGAGGGCTTTTGTATAGGCTTAGTTATCCCCAAGTACAGCTGTTTATTTTCTAGGCCAGCAGGGTCTCTCTTGCTCTTTACCAAACTTTGGGGAATCATCTTATTTATCAGTTAGATTCTCTTATAGTCCCAATATCCTGCCAGCTAATAAAATGTAAATATACCATGACAGTTCCTGGAACCTAAAGCACTTTTCTTTGAAGTGTAAGTTTTATTACAGGCTATAGTTATTCCATCTCCTGAAATGATGTTACACTTGTTTCCTTTAATTAGCAAACCAGGGACTTCCATCATTTTGAAAATAGAATCTTCATTTTCTGGCTAAGCAACCTGTTCTCAGATCACAGAGGAATGTCAAATATTTTGCAAGACATTCTCTCTTTCCTATCACCTTTTCAGTAGAACTATGTATCCCTCTGTCAAAGCTAACCCTGTTTGGGAAGTTAAACATACCCAAGTTCCACTGCATGTAACCCTTTTAAAGCATAAACAAAATCACAGAAAAAAGATAACAAAAATACATCTGCAATATTATACAGCAGTGGCCAAACTGCCACACGGCTACTAGGTATCACTGCCATAAGAACCTCCCTTATCACCCTCAGACAGGCGGTCTTGTTCAGCATTTTAATCAAACCCTAAAATGCATGTTAAAAGGTCTGTAGTAAGGGAAGGAAAGATTGGGACCAATACATTACCTTCTTTTGCTTACAGAGAAGTGCCACAGGCATCAACAGGTTTTCACCATTTGAAATGCTGTATGGTGGACAACCTAGCGGCCACAAGATGTAATAAAAGAAACATGGGACGATAACCTACCATAAAAAATCTATTACATCTTATACATTTGCCCTAAGAAAGAAGTTTGCAAAAAGTTGAAATTGCCCATATTAATCAGGAAGAGGACCCAAACCAGTAAAAGGCATGTTACAACCATGAGGTAAAAGAAAATGTTTTTAAGTCAGGTGAAAAGGTCTTGCTACTGTTACCCACTACAGAATATAAACTGATAATGAAGTGGCAAGGGCCTTATAAAGTGCTTAGACTTACTGGCACAGTTAACTATGAAACTGAGACCCTGATAAGAAAAATCCAACCAAGATATACTATGCTAACCTCCTGAAGAAATGGGCTGAAAAAAATCAAAGGTTGCTTTCTAGTTTACCAGAAACTGATAAAGAAGATATTGATATAGCATATGACAGACTGAAATAAACTGTAACTTCAGATGCTGCTGTAGAGATTAATGTTTCCTTAACCTCGAACAAACTGCAGAAATTTGTAATTTGCTAAATACATTTAACAGTACTTTTACCACAGTACCAGGCAGAGCAAAAGGTGTTGAGCACATAATAGTGACAGGGAATTCTCACCCTATCAGACAAAAAGAGATAGATTACCAGAGTGGTTAAGAGCAGGCGTAGTTAAGAAAACACAAAAATGAAATAATTGGGTACCATAGAAGAGTCAAGAAGTGGCCTGTAAGGTGCATAGGCAGGGCGTCCACCTGCAACACTGATGATCCGGGTTTGGATTTGGAAACAGACTCGGACATCGTAGGGCTGGCCAGGGAAGAAGGACAGAGTATCCTAGAGACTGCTCTCCTTCTCCAGGGGGTAGGGGTAGAAAGTCTGGCACACCACAGACCTCTGGCAAAGGCTAGGGGGATCCATTATGCTGGCACTGTCACCTGAGGGGGCAGGGCAGACACGAGTTGTCATTGAATGTCCCAGCTCCCAGGTACTGCTGCCAGTCACAAAAAATTCTGGCTCCCGACATGATGCCCTGTTCTGCTGCCATCCGGCTGCCAACAGTGTCTGTCGGGTGGGTCCCGGCTCCCATGGCCCCACCCTGGGTGGTAACAAGGCATGTTACAAAGGACAGTGGGGAGGGGCACCCACCTGAGGCCCCTCCAGGATACACCTGGGAATGGCAGGGATGGTGTGCAGGCAGAGCTGAGCTCCCTTCAGGAGGGCCAGACCAAAAAAAAGAAAAGTCAAAAAGTGCTTGGTCATCACCAGTGGTGACTGTAAATAAAAAAGGGTGTAAGAATCTGCCTGGATTTTAGGAACCTTAATCAAGTGCCAGAATTTGACAGTTATCCTACACCCAGCATAGATGATTTGGTGGACAGATTGGGAAAGCCAAGTACATCAGTAACCTCGATCTCGCCAAGGTTACTGGCAAATCCCTCTAGCTAAAGAATCCAGAGAACAAAACTGCATTTGCCACTCCTGTTGGATTCTATCAGTTCACCACCATCCTGTTTAGTTCACATGGCATACCGCTACATTCCAGTGATACGTGGATGTAATTTTATCCCTCACACTGGTTATTGTGCTGCTTACCTGGATGATGTTGTGGTGTACAGTACAGACTGGAAAAGCCACCTGAAACACCTATGAACAGTTATCAAATCTATCAAAAAGGCAGGCCTGACAATTAATCCTACCAAATGTGCACTGGGCATGCAGGAAAATAGATATTTGGACTATGTTTTGGAAAACTAAAATGTAAAGCCAGAGATTTCTAAGATAGAAGCTGCAGCTAGCAGTCCTAGCAGGAGAAACAGTGTGACAAGGCATCAGGTAAAGCAAATAGGAGGATGCTGGGATGTATAGGCAGGGCATCACCAGCAGGAAAAGGGAGGTCATAATTCCGCTATACAAGACACTAGTGAGGCCCCACCTGGAGTACAGTGTACAGTTCTGGAGACCATACCTACGTAAGGACATAGACAGGGTAGAGAAGGTTCAGAGGAGGGCAACAAAGATGGTGCATGGGTTGCATCACAAGTCCTATGAAGACAGGTTGAAGGAACTGAACATGTACTCCTGGAGGAGAGAAGGGAGAGAGGGATATGATAGAGACATACAAGTATCTTACAGGGAGGAACAGGGTGCAGGAAAACACTATTTTAAGTGAAAAGATGTTTCAGGACTAGAGGGCATGGGATGAAGTTGGAGGAGGACGATTCAGAAGAAACATGAGAAAGAATTTCTTCACAGAGCGGGTGGTGGACAAGTGGAACACCCTGCCAGAGGAAGTGGTGGGGCTGAAACAATCACAGGATTTAAGAATGCATGGGATAGACATAAAGGAATTCTAGAGGGCAGGGTAAGGGAAACAGACTTCTAGGAAAACAAACTGAACTTACAAGCTCAAATGGGAAGACTAGGTGGGCCATAGGCCCTTATCTTATAACACTGTCTATGTATCTATGTATCTATGTCCTATCCCTAGAACAAAGAAACATGTCAGGTCATTTTAGGGATGGCTGGTTACTATTGGAGATTTGCTACCAGCTTTGCCCAATTAGCTACTCCCCAGTTAGCGGCTCCTCTCACTGAACTCATGAAGAAATGGTTCCCGAATAATGTGAAATGGACCCCAGAGTGTGATGAGGCTTTCTGAGCCATTAAGGCTGCACTATGTTTTAAGAAGCCCAGACTTTGAGAAACAATTTGTGTTAAAGACAGGTGCATCAGAGGTAGGCCTAGGTACAGTCCTGAGTCAGCATATAGATGGGAAAGAACATTCCATTCTATATATCAGTAGGAAGTTGCATGACAGAGAGAAGAGGTACTCCACCATTGAAAAGGAATGCACTGCAGCAAATGGACCATGGAGTCCCTTAAGTTGTATTTGCTAGAAGCTGACTTTGTACTTACATCACAATCCTCTCTGTTGGCACAACCAAATGAAGAATACAAATTCAGAATCACAAGGTGGTACCTGGCACTATAGCCATTCAAATTTAAAATGATGCACAAATTTGAAAAATAGAATGTCAATGCTGATTTTCTGTCAAGATATGGATCAGGACTTGAGAATTCTGAAGGTTGAAAAAACAAACGTGACTACAAAGACAGATAAAAACAAGATTTAAAACTAAACAAATAATCAGGCAGAAAAGTAACAAAATTGAATTCAGACTATCTGTTAATAAAGACCTAAAGCTTTCTTTGCTTATATTAAAACAACTCAAAACCAAATAATAAATGGGGCCCTTAATTGAAAACAATACGAATTAAGTGAGCCAAGTGATATAGCAAATGCATTTAATACATTATTAGGTTCAGTATTTTCTAAGGCAGATTCAATCCCTGTCCAAAGGGTTAAACCAGATGACAGATTTGATGTTGTTACAGAGGATGAGGTAACAAAAGCTTTAAAGGAACTTAAGGATAAGTCCTCCTCCCTTTCCAGGACCAGATCAGAGCAACACCAAATTTGTGAAACAGCTGAAGAGTTAACAGCACCCCTCAGAATCCTGTTTAATAAGTCTTATTACACTGGGGATTCCATCAGATTGGAGGAAGACTACTGTGGTGCCTATATACAAAAGGAAATAAAAAAGACAAACAACTATAGACCCATTAGTCTTACCTCAATCATATTTTAAAGTATGGAGAAATTATTAAAATCTAGGCTTGAACAGGACATTTTAATAAGAACCTGTGTGATCTCAATCAGCATGGTTTTATAAAGGGAAGGTCATGCACCAGTAATTTAATATTGCTCTATGATTCAGTTAATGGAAACTTGGATAAAGGGATACAAGTGGGCATGCTGTTGTTAGATCTAAAGAAGGCATTTGGTAAGGTCCCCCATGCACAAGCGTATACTTAAAATGTTCGGAACTAGATCTGAACTCTTACTTAATAAGATGGATCTCTCAATGGCTTTCTAGTAGAATTCAACAAGTTAGTGTATCAGACGCATTATCAGAGGAATCAAGGTCACCAGTGGTGTGCCTCAGGGCTCGTGTTGGGCCCTGTGTTGTTTGGGATTTTATCAGTGACATCAACATAGGTACTCACAGCCAATTGGTAAAATGTGCAGATGATACCAAACTTAGTTTCAAGTGGATACTCTCACCAAATCTGTCCTAGTCCAACAAGATCTCAATCTAACTGATAAATTGGACAAAGTAAATAAAATGGAATTTAACATTGAGAAAAGTTCTGTTATTCACTTGACAAAAGAAATCCCAAAACTACTTACTAGCTAAATGGGTGTCCAATTAAAGCAATGGACTCTGAAATTGATTTGGGTGTTATCATTAATAAAGATTTGACATCCGTTGACCAGTGTAGACAAGTGGCCTTCAGAGCCAACAGAATTCTAACATCAATTAAGAAAACCTTTGTTAATGGGGTAAGGCCTGCATTCTACCATTATACGACTTATGTTAGACCACCTGTAGATTATGCAGCTTTCTTCTGGGCACCATATTTAGTCAAGGATACATGGCTAGTTGAGTCAGTACAAATGAGGGCCACAAAACTTATTTCTCCCATTAGTAGTGTACCCTATTCTGACAGACTAAGTGCCCAAAAGTGTACAACCTAAAACTAGCAGAATTAGGGGTGATATACTTATGCTCTTCAATATCTTGAGACCCATATCTCACAAAGGAATGCAATCTCACATGGGCATCAAACAAGATGGACTCAGATGCCACAATAAGCGACTTCAGATTCGAAGGTTAATACCAATAAGAGAAAAATTTCTTTACTATTAGGACATGTAAACTATGGAATTCCCTACCCAACTACTTGGTTAACATAAGTGCCCTGAAATGTTTAAAATGCCCTGGATAAATACCTATTAGATAATAGGTTTTAACTTACACACGCAGGTGCGGGGAAGGTGGTCTCGATGGGCCTCGGCCTTTATTCACCTTTAATTACTGAGTAATACCAAGTAAAACGTGTGAGTTTAAGCTTCTCTGTTTGCTATACTGCATATGCACTGAGCAGTAAAGGTTATAAGCTAGTGTCAGAAAATAATTAATAGAAAGTTTTGGAAACCTGTTTTTATAAAACAGGTTCCCTCTTAAAGAGGTGGTATGTGACAGGATTGAATAGTGCTGTGACAGTGTAAACACTACACTGGGAAACAAGTGGTTAACCTCTTGTTTGAGGCTGAGGAAAAGCAGGGAATGTAACATGAACAGGCAAGGGGTGCCTCCCCAGGTGTGGCTAATTAGAGGATTGCTGAAAGGCAGAGAGAATCCAGCAAGAAGTTAGTTAGAAGCTGGAAACTGCTGCAGGAGCAGAGACTCTATGCAGAGAACCCTGCAAGATGGAGGGTGGAAAGTGAGACAGGAACCAGAGCAGAAAGCCAAGGAGTATGATTAAGTATTGGAGAGAGCCTTTGGGAAAAACTTGAAACCTGCTGCTGAGAAACAGACCAGTTCTAGAGCAGAGTCCTGAGGTAAAGGATCAGTCTAGCCAGCTGGGCCAAAACTGTGAGTGGAATGTGCTGCTAACAGCCTACAAATAAGGCAAAAGGAAACTGTCTGTGTTTTATTTGAGACTGTGCATTCAAAACTGCTGACCCACAAACTGTTTGTTTTGTTTAAGACTGTAAATTGAACAAACTGCTGGCTGACATAGGTGGTTCAAAGATTCCTTTGTCAAGTATGGAAGCACCAAGTTTTCCCATCAGTGAAAATGCCGACCTCCCCACAGTGATGGCACAATACCACAGCAGGTATTGTGCCACCTCTTGAGTCCTTGTTTTTCTGTGGGGCTGTGCCCCACACCACCCATGCAGGGGCTTGCCCCACCCCCAGATTCAAGATTCCAACCCAGGTCAGAGTTGGTCCAGGAGGCAGAACACTGGGAAGGCAAAACAAGGAAAATGAACCATTGCTGCAAATGTCGCCGAATGATCCTTTTCCTTGTTTCACCATCAGGGTGTCGATTTAAAGGTGATACAGTCAAGTCAGCCTGAAAGGACTGTTTTGTGTTAACCTTTATGTTACCTGACCAGGCTGGACAAGTTGAACTGACTGATTATGCTTTTCTGGAGCAACAACTTATATTTGAAGCAATAAAAGTACATTTTCTTCTGTGAACTTTAAACCCAGCGTGTTGCCTCTCCATCTACCATAGGCCAGCTTCTCACAAATGCCCTGTCCCATTTTTATTTGCTCTGTTCTATCCTCTCCTTTTCTGTCTCGTCTGTCTGGTTGCACAACCAAATGCTTTTGTGAGACCTAGAACTGATCACTTGATAGCCTCACAGTTCTTCACCTCTTGCTATCTTTCTACCTTAACTTGCTGGTTCTGTCTTTTCTTCTCCCTTGCATATCTGCAGGTTATAAAAATCTATGTGAATCTTATATGAAACTGGAATCCCTTGGTTTGAAAATGTATATAATACTTTTGAAATGATTGCAAAAAGCTATTTGGAATTTAGGGGTTAACCTGAGATGCAGTTTGAGCTCCTCTCAGGCTTGTTTGCAAACTCTTTGCAGAGCTGTCAGCAGGAAGGCAGCTTGGGACCTTGTTCTATTTGCAAGCCTGCTCTACAAAGAAATTGACAAGAACATTTTGTGAATAACAGGACATCTCCTTAACGAGTTTACAGGCAAAGACATATAAAAGAGCAGCAATACTTTTGCTGGAGAGACTGAAACTTGAATTAGAGATACCATCAGACAAAGGATTTGTTTTCTGTGTGTACTGCCTTTGTAAATAGTTATACTGAAACAATTTGTATTTTTATTTTACTGTTATTGATAATAATAAAAGCGTTACTTGAGGATTTACAAACATACAATAGCCAGCAGAAGGAGACCACATGATCTCTCTTGTCTGCTGGAAATGATGCAAGAACCCTGGCTCTACAGCTGCTCCTGGTTTTCCTATGCTTCCTAACCTGTACCTCGATGACAGTGAGTAGGTATGTGAAGCAGGATGCACATTTTCAGGGAAAACCTGTGGCAGTGTTTTTGATAGCGTCATGATAAAATCATTAAGATGGCCAGGTTTTGAGGGTCTTTTGAATGCAAAATGAAAAATCTTTATCAGCTGTGATGTTCTCTGGTGACCCAAACCAGACAATGGCATTGCTTGTAATACAGACCTGAAGTGACTTAAGATAAGGAAAAAAGTATCAGTGTAATATAGAATGGAAAAACCTACTTGTTTTCTATATTGACCAGTTCAAGTCATTTTGTGATGGATGGTAGAGCTGCAGGAAGAAGTCCTATCACAGTTATCTGATATACTCTCTGGAAACTGATTCTAACAATTTTACAGCTGCAGTAGGCAGAGCCCTGCAGACATTTCACTATTACAACAGAGAAAAGGAGTTTTCAAGATTTCTAACAGACTAGATAAAACTGAAGTTTATGTTATCCTCCGCTCTGCTGTGTTCATTGAGCTGAGCAGTGTTGCAATGCAGTATTGTTTGTGCTAAGCATCAATGTGGGTAGAATTATCTTTCAAGAATGATTCATAACTCATAAACATGTCAGCTTAGTCACCCTTTCCAGCAATGAATCTTCTAAAACGATTTACACTTTTCTTAACCTCTTAAGACACTATCTGATTAGCACTGTTTCAGACATAGTTTACTGTAGCAGAGGACATCTGTTTCTTTAACCCTAAGACAGGTAAGGAACTGTTTTCATTTGTTACTACTTTTACTTTTGAAAAATTTATATTTATATTGCACTTTAACTGCCAAACACATTATGAAACTTTTAGCCATGAAAACAGCCACCTATTTTGGTTTCAAATCTAAGTGCATAGCACAACCAATTAAACTTGTTACTGCCTTCAGCAGTATCTAGAATGCATTTTAGTATAGCAGAAGACAGCTGCTTCTTTAACCCCCAAGACAAGTAAAGACGGTATCTTTTGTTACTCCTTTTACTATGCTTTTGGGAAGAAACAATATTTATACTGAACTACAGTATGGCTGGTAAACACATCGTGTAACTTTAGCACTGTAAATAGCAATTTTCTCGTTTCAAATTTAAGTACATAGTACTGCCTCCAGCACTACATCCAGCATAGTTTACTATATCAGAAGACAGCTATTTCTTTAACCCCTTCACTCAAACACACACATATACACCATCCTCATGGCTACAACATTTGCAATAAATACTGCATCCTAATGTGTTATAAAACAATAAATAAATGGTTTCATGTCAGTCTTGGTTATATGGAACACAGTGAAGTTCATTTTACAATGTGAAATTTGCTACCATGGTAAATGTAATTATATATTTACATTCAGCTGTTTAATGATTCAAATAACATATTCATCAACTTAGCCTCTTCCCCACTACCACCATGTCTTGACTACATGATTTATATAATGATAGTATAGTCCAGTTATAGATTTCCTATCCTATATTTTGTATCCTGGATAGCACAGGAAGCTGCTACATCTCATTCTCATAGGGATCTTTATTTTATACATTTTTGCACTGTATTTGTTCAGGATATCCCAGGTTAGATGCAATATCTTGTTTTCAGTGGGGTAATGCTTTCACCTATTTTAACAATGTATTTATCCAGGGTAGCCTAGTCTAGTTGTAAAATATAGTTTTCAGCGTTGTTCTGATTTTATGCAATGCAGTATAATAATGTGTAGCTGTAGAACACACCACTAAAATAAGATGTCACATCTTCTGTGAACTATCCAAGCTAAATATATAGCAATCAGCAGACATATTATGGAAAACACATTGTAAAATGTATAAAATGAAGACCGCATTGAAACTGCTTCTCAGCAGATATGCATTCTGCAAATATATCAGAAAAATGGTTAAAGGCATGACCACACTGTAAATAATATATTGAATCTCAACTGGCATATCCTGTAAATATTCAATATTTAAAATGGATTGAATGCTTTACCCAAATGAAATAAATATTTTAAATATTGGCTTGGTTTATCTTTCCTTATAGGTCTTATCCTGCAGGCCCTGCACCATTTTAGTTGCCCACCACTGCACCGCCTCCACCCTGTCTCGTTCTTTCTCAGATGAGGCCTCCAGAACTGGACTCAGTATTCCAGGTGCGGTTTCATGAGTGTCTTATACAGGGGCAAGATGACTCCCTCTTTATACTCCTGATACCACTCCCTATGCATCCAAGCATCTGGCTAGCCTTTCCAGCCACCTTATCACACTCTCAGTAACTCCTAGGTTCCTTTCCTGCTTCGTGACTGTCAGTACCTCCCACCTAGTTTGTACATTGCCCTGGGTTCTTGTGCCTCATGTGCACGATCCTGCACTTTTTGCATTGAATCCCAGCTGCCATTCTTCAGACCATTTCTGCAGTTTTTAATGTCTTCCTCATTCTTTTAACATCCCGGCATGTTCACCTTATTGCATACATTTGTATCGACTGCAAAGAGGCATACCTTTCCCTCCAGTCCCTCTGCAATGTCCCCAATAAAGACACTGAAGAGGACCAGCCCCAACACTGACCCATGTGGCACCCTGCTCATCCCTCTCCTTCTCCAGAGTACTCCCTGTTTACCACAGCCCTCCGACTCCTGCCATTCAGCCAGTTCTGCACCCACAGAACTATTTTTAGAATCCACCGCTAGGCTGGGCAGTTGTTAATCTGCCTTCTATGAGACTGATGTCGAGCCCTTATGAAGTTCAGATAGGCCACATCCACTGCACCTCCCATGTCCTCCACCTTAGTTACCCAGTCATGCTGTAGATTAGTACAATGAGTTAGTGCAAAACACACTGCTTATCCTAAATACAGTAAAAGTTAGGGTTAGATGTATAAGTAAATAAATGCCATATAAGGCAGTGTATGTGTGTTAGTGTGTGTGGCAATGCTCTGTGTGTGCAGACAGTGCACTGCTATGTTATACTGAATATATATTTATATATGTGTATATGTATTCATCAGTGTCGTGTTTCACAACAATTAGAAAGTGCAGTTAGGGGCTCAGTGGTTAGTGCAAAAATTGCTAGTCTACATTCATGATTATCTAGATCAATTTCAGCCTCCTGCATGTCATTGCTGATTTAAATAAGGCATCTAGTGGCAACTCCCCACCTCCAATGTCCTCCAGAGCCTGAAAAAAGAAAACGGTTCCTCCATGTCTCTTTTTTATCTGTAAAATATGTGTAGACAGTGCACTGCTATGTTATACTGGAAAATATACATACATATATTGTATGTGTGTGTGTGTGTGTGTGTGTGTGTGTGTGTGTGTGTGTGTGTGTGTGAGACAACAATTAGAAAGTGCAGTTAGGTGGCTCAGTGTTTAGTGCAAAAATTGCTAGTCTACATTCCCCACTATCTAGATCAGTTTCAGCCTTCTGCATGTCAGTGCTGATTTAAATGAAGTGTCTAGTGGCAACCCCCACTCTCCAATACCCCTTGGAGCCTGAAAAGAAGAAAACAGTCCTTCTATGACTTTTTTTAATTTGTAAAATGTATGTAGACAGTGCACTGCTATATTATCCTGAATATATATGTGTATATGTATTAGTCAGTGTGCATGTATCACAACAATTAGAAAGTGAAGTTTGGTGGCTCAGTGGTTAGTACAAAACTTGCTAGTCTACATTCCACCACTACCTAGATCAATTTCAGCCTTCTGTATGTCATTGGTGATTTAAATTAGATGTGTAGTGGCAACTCCCCACCCTCTGATGTCCCTCAGAGCCTGAAAAGAAGAAAACAGTCCCTCAATGTCTTTTTTAATCTGTAAAATGCATATAGACAGTGCACTGTTATGTTACACTGAATATGCAGTTAGGTGGCTCAGTGGTTAATGCAAAAATTGCTAGTTTACACATTTTCACCACCCACAATACCATTGTTTTGCAGCCATATTGGCTCCTGCTAGAGTTTGTTTCCTCTGGCAATGGCTATGACTGACTCTTGCTTTATTTGGATTATTGCTATCAAATCAGATTTTGAATAAAACAGGAATAACCCTGTTGTACTGTACTTGAAACTGTGCTTTGAAATTAAACATGATTGAGAGCCCACATTTACAACTCTGGACCTGTCCTGTGTGTGTCAAAAATGGGGAGGGAAGTGGAGACAGCTGATTGATTGTGCTGTTGGCAATAAGCCAAGTTTTGTAAACTGCTACCAGAACTTGCAGTGATATTGGGGGGTGACAGCTCAGCTGTTTGATTGTGCTGTTGTAAGAATAATAATAAACAAGAATAAACAGTCATCCTGCAGGTGAGAGGAGACTGCCCCCAGTCTCAGCATGAAATATTGGTCAGCCCTCCCAGCTCAGGCACAGACAAAGAGGATAATGGTGGGTATCCTGTGCTGGAAGTGGTGGTTATAGCCTTTAATTTTCCAGATATATTTGCCTTGGAGGGTGGGTTAGTTTAATAAAACAAATTCTGGCCAGAGCTGAGAAGGCTGCATGAGCCGAAATTGGGGTAAAAATATTGAAAATGACCAAGTTACGAGCCTGCATTCCACAATGTAACATAAGCTCATAATTGTTGTTTTTAATATTTTACACCAAATTTTCAACATAGCCTTGTTATGACCCTGCCTCATGAAGAATGGCAGACAATATGTTCATCTCCTGCCTAAAGGTGATTTTGCACAGGAACTGCAAAATCACCTTTTGGGATGCAAAAACACATTTTGGGCAGGAATTGAAAAATGACAGCTGTCACATTCATGAGGTGCTGTAAAGAAATGGCTATGTTGAAAATTTGAGGTAAAAGTATTAAATATTATCAAACTTATGACTTATCAAACTTATGAGACTGTGTTTACAAAATTCAACATAGCCTCATAACTTTGTTTTTTTATATATTTTACACCAAATTTATAACATAGCTTCTGTGTGAAAGGTGATTCCCTGCAGGGACTGCAAAATCACCTTTAGGATGTAAAAAACATTTTGGCCAGGATTTTGAAACATGACAGCTGTCACAATCATGAGGTGCTATAAAGATATGGCTATGTTGTAAATTTGGGGTAAAAATATTGAAAATTACCAAGTTCTGTGCCTGTGTTTGCAAAATTCAATGTAGGATCATAACTTTGTTGTTTATTTAAACATTTTACAACAAATTTTCAACATAACCTTCTTATGAACCCAATTCATGAGCAAGGGCAGAGAAAAATGTTCAACTTTTGCCTAAAATGTGATTTCGCTACAGGACCATGAAATCACTTTTCGGGACAGATTTGCCTAATGTCAGTGCAATTGTTCATGAGCCAGGGTCCCAAAAAGGCATGTTGAAAATTTGGGCCAAAAATGGCTAAGTTATGGCACTAAGTTCAAAACACCATTGAAATACACTGAACCACATACCTGTTTATTAATAATAATAATAACTTTATTTCACATAAGCGCCTTTCAAACTATTAGGCGCTTTACAAAAAAAAACAACAATAATAAAATCAGCAGACACAGTACTAATGATAATAACAGTCTGAGGGGTTGTACTTATTCGATGCCACTAAAGGCCTGAAGCCATAAAAGGTTTTCAACGCCTGTTTGAAAACTCCCACAGTCATGCACTCCCATAGCTGATGGGGTAGAAGAACTCCAAGCGGAAGGGGCCACGTACATAAATACCCACGGGCCCCGGGAATTCAAAGACACCCTTGGAATCTCCAGCAACCCTCGTCAGCTGAACGAGCTGTCGCTCAGGGTGATAGGGAACAAGAAGCTCTTTCAGGTAGTCAGGGCCAAGTCTATGTAGGGCTTTATAAGTCAGTAAACCAACTTTAAAGGTGATCCGCCACGAATCAGCAGCCAGTGCAGATTGTGCAGCACAGGAGTAATATGGGAGGCTAGAAACCCTGTCAGCAATCATGCTGCAGCATTCTGCACAAGCTGCAGGCAGTGGATATCAACCCCAGGTAGCCCTAAGAACAGGAGTTGCAATAATCAAGGTGCGAGGTCACAAAGAAGTGGACCAACGAGTAAGTCCCTCAGACGGAACAAGGTGCTTGATCCTGGAGATGTTCCTAAGGTGACAAAAGGAAGACTTGACGACCGCCGACACCTGAGATCATAAAGTCAGCCCATCATCACACTACCCACAGGTCTCACACCTGTTCAGAGGAAAGGATCTGGAATCCCCCAAGAAAAGTTCGAGGCTAACCAGCCCTTAACCCCTCTATCCAGTGAACCTTTAGTTCGCAGTCTGGCTTTTGAACAGTGAAGATGTGTCTGCGGTCCAGAGAGGATTATGGTGTTGGATCTCCAATGTGTAAGTAAGGGCTTGGGAGGGTCCAAGGTGGTGGGTGCTGGGTAGGAGGATTGGGGGACTGTAATGGCCACAAAGATATCGATGTACAGTTTTCTTTTACAGGGTGAAAAAATACAGAGGATTCCTGCACTGGGGGACTGGACATCCTGTGTCACTGTTACATTTCTTGGGGAGTGGGTGGTTGGTGCTGAGAGGGAGGGTCGGGTGGGTGGAGATGATGTGATGACCTCATAAACCTCTCGAGCTTGCTCTCAAGATTTATGGGTCATCACACACCTCGGCTGTGTAAAAAAATCCAAACACACACTTGCCTACTCATTATTCTCTATATAATTAACAGTAGCACAATCAGTAGTAGGAGTATAACGTTTGCATGTTTCCATTGCATCAGGGCTCCTTTCTTGCCACCAATCAAATATTGTATATACTGTAAATGATTTGGGTCCAAATTTTAACATTTTCTGGTGGTGTCAAATTTCCATGAAATGGGCTTACATGACTTTATCGCATTGACCATTCCACACTATGTATTTTCTGCAACCAAGTCACTAATGAGTCTTCATGATAAATTATTTTGCAGTTGGACTCTTAAAGCAGGATGCAAGCTCCTAATCACCTGCTGGTGTGAAAGGCCCCAGTGCTGTAAATGTCACTCAAGCATTTAAATGGTTGAGCTACAGCATCTTGACTTTATGATGCAAACTGTATAATACAGGTTCATAGAAAGTATAATGTGGCAAATATCTGCCAGATTAACAGGTGCAAGAGTGGGTCTCCTCTAAATTCCCATATATTTCACTATGTCTCTGTTGAACAGTGTCCACACAAATGAAATCTGTAATAGACTTGCAAGCTGGTGGCAGTTATATGTCTTAAGTTTGATCCAGAAAGCCTTGCATCAAGCAAAAAAAAAAAGTTATGTATTCCTCTTTGTAGATCTAGGTTGGCAATATATATTTAACCCACACCCTAAAAACCTTCTAACAAAAGATTAAACAGTAATTTTTACATACAGATCGAGCAATGTGAATTCCTAGACTGTAATCATTGACATCTAAACAGTTCTGATTGTAGTATTCTATTGAAAGAGTGGGTACTTGCGTTCGAGGACGAGTCTTCTTGAGGCACTTTCACATTGACTCCAGACTGCTGCAGTCAATTTAATAATGTTAGCATTTAGATTATGGTCCATTTGATGATAGGAGAACTTAGCAGCTGTGATACTGTAAAGAAAATCCCTTAATTTAAAATGTTTGCTGCCAACCTCTCTGCAAACATGTGTCTAATATCGTAGCTCTGTAAGCTGAATACAAATTACTAACCTACTACACTAGACTGATTTTAATGTGTATGTCATTTTAATTTATGTATTTTGATACCTTGATATGCCTATTTGGACTGTGGATCTTGTTGAAATGAGTTTTACTCAATCGAGTTGATCCTTATTCATATGAATTATGAATAAAATATTTTACTACTACTACTACATACTGCTGTTGACTCCAACTGAAAGGTTAGGAATTAGAATTTGACAGCAAACTCAACACTAGAATTTTTTCCCTACCAAAAACGCTTAGACATATATCACTGCATGTTACAGGAGCAGTCTGTAATGTACAAACTGAAATAAAATAACATAAGAATGCCCTCTTATCAATACAGAAGCCAAATACATCTGCTGATCAAAATAGCGTCAAGATCCCTTGAGGCCTGTTCAGCTACTGAAAATATAACACAATTACAGAAGATGCTGTCATCTGTCTGATGGGTACTGTTCTGTGCAAATTTAAAGAACAGATTTATCTGTACAAAGAATTTCATAACTGTATTTTATGTGTACAAGATTGACATTCAATGTTACTCACCCCATCACCACCATTCACTACCAACCATACACAATCTGGTCCCAAACAGTACTCTCCTCCCCTCAACACAAAACACACACACTCTGCCTCATCACGACAACCCTCATGTATTAGGTGGGTCCAGGAGAATGATGGTGACTGTATCTGTGAGGTTTGTGGAGACAGAGCATCTGTGGAGGCCTGTATTGCATCGATGAGCGAGCATGTGGGAGGCTGTGATGGTAGCAGCATGCACATCTGTGCCCAACAGCTACACAGCAAATACAAGCAAGCAAACATTCAGCACTGACAAAGGCTCATTTTATACTGTTTCTCTGCATGGCAAATAGCTTCTGGCTACACACACTAGGCCTTCGGATGAAATGGTGCCTTTGCACATCTTGCACACTGTTCGTGAAATCTCTGCCACATGAATATCTGCTGCAGTTGCTGGTGAAGTTTGCTTGGAGGAGCTTTCATTTTGTTCTGCACCTTCTGTGGCATGTACAAATCCACTGAATCTAATCCCTGTGCCTCCAATCAGGTGAATCACTTCATATATCAGGATGTTGTTTCCTAACAGCTTCTGATTCTCTAGCCATAGTGACTGCTTTTCCCTATGGTCAGATTACCGCTCAGCTGCATTCTTTCAGCTAAATTCAAATCTCTTAGCCCCACCACTATGTGCTCCTTCCCAGCTCCTCTCTTAGGTCACCATAATCGTAATGTTCATCCAGTGCATACAGTGGTTATAAATCCATCTTCACTCTCACTTTGTTCCTGTTTTCTTTTGTTGAATTTGGCGTGCTCATAAATCCATTTCTTTGCACCAAAATTTTCTTTCAGTTTGTTTTCAACATTATCTCTCTCACTCTGTGCTTCACTGAGAGTGATGCTCCAGAGGATATCACCTGCTTTATCCCCCATACTGTAAATGAAAGTATTTACTTGGCTTTTTCAAATGATTTACTTAGACTGCTGCTGGCCATTCCTCAAATCTTCAGATCCATTTAGGATATTCCTCTGGCCTTGCACAGTCAAATGGCTCAGGGCGTGGATTTGGAAAGATGCTGCTAAAGCCATGCTTACTTTTGCTTTTGTTCCTAACTCGTAGTTCTGTAGTTCAAACTATAATCATCAACAGTATCACACTATCTTCACACTGCAGGCAAGTCCGACTAAAGGCATGTGAGAAACAAATAATAATTCCCAAATACAATGACAAATTAGTTTTATTGCCATATTGGTCCTTGTGACAAAAGATCCAGAAAAAAGATGATTTGATACCTTTATTGGACCAACATAGATGTTACAAAATAAAACAGGTGCCTTAGCTTTTGGACTACACCCAGTCCTTTTCAGAAACTAAAGCCAGTTGTTTTGGAAGAATATATTCTATTAACACTCAGATCATACATTAAAAACAGACAAAAAAATAGCAAAAATTCCATTGGCTTAAATGCCATTCAAAAACCAACTAGAATCCATGGAAAGCACACAGTCTGACTGTTATCCGGGACAGTCATTCCAAGGTCACATGTGAACAGAACAGTTATTCTTTATTTATTTATTTATTTATTAGATCATTGGTTTACAGACCATTGAGTCATAGACTCATTTACAAAGGCACCTTGTCAAGAGAGCAATAAATCACAGCAAACAAACAGTACAGTACATAATGCTTAGATTAAAAAGCAGCCAGTGTTACAGGCATCCACTGGTGGTACACGCTTGGAAATAGGTAGATCACAGTAGTCATAATATAGGTACACGAGTACCACGTCAGGTAGCAACCAGAGATATTTTATTACATTAGTCAGCAGATGTTGCATGAAACCCTATGTATATAAAGCAAAAGTAGACAGGGCAGACCCAGCTAGGGGTGAAGGTAAGGGGCAGGTGGGGATTATGTGCAGTTGCAGCAGCGAAGTGCTTGTCAGATGGCTTCTGAGGGAGATCTTGAAAGGACCAAGCTTAGTGGAGTCAACTATATTGGCTCGGAGGAACTGAACCAGGAGGGAGCCCGATAGCAAAAGGATCTCTGGGCCATAAAGATCCTTACCCTGGGGACAATAAGGGAGGTTTTGGCAGTGCTGCAGGTGGAGACTGAGGGGAGGCATGCTGCAGGAAGGTGGCGACCCAGGGGAGAACCCTAGCAGGGTCTTTGCAAGAAGGCAGGTTTGGAAGCAGAGTTTTTCTTCAAGGTTGAGCAAGTTGGTGGTGGAGTACAGCAGGCGCGTATGGGTGCACCTAGGGGCTCCCAGCATTAGCCTGCAGGCCTTGTTTATAGAAAGCTGGATCCTTGCAAGCGCAGTGTTGTCAGCTGCAGCATAGATGGGCAGTCCATAGTTGATTAGCGACAGGACAGAGGAGGTGATTGCCAATCTAAGGGCCTCTTGTGGTAGGTGGTCCCTATGGTGGTATAACAGTCCAATCCTGACATTGGTGGCAGCAGAAAGGGCACTGATATGGAAATGGAAGGAGAGTGCGAACCAAAGGTAATGCCCAGACACTTGTAGGAGGAAACCTGCTCAATGGGGTTTAGTGTGCTAGTCAGTATCACGAGAGGGGCACCACTGGCTTTGCTTTGACGATGCGAGAAGAGCCGTGATGTGAACCAATTCTCAGCTCTATCTATAAGCTTGTTGGAGGGTGGCCTGGAGTGTGTTGGGGTTGGGATCAGCGGCCGAGACCACAGCATCATCCGCATAGGGAGGATCTTACTTGGGCAGGCCAAGCGGAGGGAGTTGAGGTAGAGGCTGAAGAGGAGAGGGCTGAAAATGGAGCCCTGGGGAACCCCAGAGTAGACAGGTCGTGTGTCAGATAGGGTGCTATTGATTTTTACATACTGAGTTCTGGCAGAGAAGTAGATGGTGAACCATGCCAGGTGGCCTGGGGAGAAACCAAGGCATCTTCGAGTCAAACATAGAAACATAGACATAGAAACATAGACTTTGACGGCAGATAAGGACCACTTGGCTCACCAGTCTGCCCATTTCCCTACCTACTGGATAAGCTGCAGATTCTAGTTAACCAACAGCCTACTTCTGCAACTCCCAATTATAATTGCCTTATGTCTGTCCCATGCATGTTTGAATTCCCCACTGTTTTAGACCCAACGACCTCCTCAGGAAGGCTGTTCCATGTATCCACCACTCTCTTCATGAAAAAATTTCCTCACATTACCCCTGAGCCGTCCCCTCTATCTTTAAATTGTGCCCTTGTTCTTACACATCTCTTTTTCTGAAAGATGCTACCCTCCTGGACTTTGTTGATTCCTTGAGGTACTTGAACGTTTCTATCATGTCCCCCATCCCTCCTTTCATCAAGAGTATACATATTAAGCTCTCTCAGTCTCTCTTCATATGGTTTCTGCTGCAGACCCTGCCATTTTAGTTGCCCTCCTCTGGACTGCTTCCATCCTGTCTATGTCCTTGCATAGATGAGGGTCTCAAACTGCACACAGTACTGCAGATGGGGACTCACCAACTATCTGTATAGAGGGATAACCACTTCCCTTTTTCTACTTGTGATGCCCTTCCTATGCATCCCAGTATCCCCTGGCTCTCCTTACTGACTTTTCACATTGCTTACCCACCTTTAGGTCATCTGATATGACTAGCCCCAGATCCCTTTCCATTTTTGTTGTTGTTAGTACTACCCCTGCTATTGTGTACTCTTCTCCTGGGTTTTGTTTCCAGGTGCATTACTTGCACTTCTTTGCATTGAAGCTAAGTTGCCATATGTCTGACCATTCCTCCAACCTTGCCAAGTCCCTTCTCATCTTTTCTACCTCCTCTTGTGTATCAACTCTGTTACAGATCTTTGTGTCATCTGCAAAGAGACATACCTTTCCCTCCAGACCCTCTGCAATGTCACCTATAAAGATGTTAAAGAGGACTGGACCCAGTACTGAGCCCTGAGGTACTCCACTAGTAACCGCCCTTTCTTCAGAATGTGTTCCATTCACTATTACCTTCTGTGTCCTGTTGTGCAGCCAGTTTGCTACCCAGGCTACCACCCTGGGACCCACTCCCAGGCTGGCTAACTTGATTATTAATCTTTTGTGGGACTGTGTCAAATGCCTTGCTAAAGTCTAGGTAGGCCATATCCACAGCCCCTCCCTGGTCTATTACTTTGGTCACCCAGTCAAAGAAATCTATTAGATTCATCTGACATGACCTTCCTGCTGTAAATCCATGCTGCTTTGGGTCCTGTGCCCCGCTGGCCTCTAGGTACTCAAATTCTTTCTTTCAGAAGTGATTCCATCATTTTCCGTACCACTGAGGTCAAACTTACAGGTCTGTAGTTTCCTGCTTCTGCCTTGCTTCCACTTCTGTGAAGGGAATCACATCTGCTGTCCTCCAGTCCTCAGGTACCACCCCATCCTCCCATGATTTGTTAAAAGTGTGGTCAGTAGTGTCACTAGGTCCTCCCCTAGTTCTTTTAGGATTCTGGGGTGAATCCGTCAGGCCCCATTGCTTTGTCCACCTTGAGTATTAGGAGTTCTTTCAGGACTCTTTCTTCTGTGAATGGACTGGTGTCAACCTCCCTACCCAGAGTGCTTCTAATGTCTGGTTTAGGTAACTCCTCCTCATCTTCTTTTGTGAATACTGAGCAAAAGTATTCATTCAGTATCTCTGTATTTTCACTGTCTCCCTCTGCCCACCTCCCTCTCCTTTATTAATCTTCTATTCCTCCCTTAACCTTTCTATGCTCCTTAATGTACCTATAAAAGGTTTAATCCTCCTTCTTAACTGAGTTGGCTATTTTTTCCTCTGTTTGGGCCTTTGCTAGTCTGACTGCCTTCCCACTTCTTTCTGCTTTAATTGATACAGTTCCTGTCGTGCTCCTTCTGTGATTCCTTATACTTTTTAATGCAGCCTTTTTCTCCTTAACCTTCCCTGACACCTCTTTTGAGAACCATAGTGGTTTTTCTCTGCTTTGTTTTCTTTATTTGTTTCACACAAAGGCTTGTTGCCTCTATGATGGCACTTGTAGTTTTTCTCCATTGTTCTTCCACCCTCCTTTTGGTCATTTGCTAGTGCATTTTTCAGGTATTCACCCATTTTGCCAAGGTCAGCCCTTCTAAAGTCCAGTATCCTTGTTTTTGTGAAGCTTATCTCCATGGTTGTGCTCATTGTGAAGCACACTGTGCAGTGTTGCTTGTTCCCAGATGTCTACTGACTTCTAAATTTGCGATCCTTTCTCCATTTGAAGTACCAGGTCTAGTATTGCTCCCTCCTGAGTGGGTTCCAACACTAGCTGTCTAAGGCCTGCCCCCAGCAGGCATCGAGAATGACCCTGCTCTTGGATGGCTGCAGTATATGTTATCCAGTTAACATCTGGGATATTCAGGTCCCCCATCAACAGTATCTCCCTTTTTCAGCTATTTTGAAAATGTCCTTTCAAAGGACAAGCAGAAGATAACACCATTACTGCAAGAACACATAAAACATAATTGAGTTTCATTTTGAACTATGCATGAATGAATGTGTTAGTCTATACAAAAGGAATGAAATCATATTAGCCTAAACTTGCATTTGACAATTAACCTAAAAAGAAGAGTCCCGTCAACAAAGGAATCCGATTGTGAAATGAAAGGAAAAGTGTGACTGTCACTGGGATTGAACCAAGGACCTCAGCAATCTGTGCCTTAGCTCTTAACCATATGAGCTATGAGAGTCTCAGACAATTAAGCATCCTGAATTTTCCCAATGAATCACACACATTCCTTTCAAGGGTGTTGCATAATGAGCAACTAAACAGTCTTAAAGACCCAAATAACGACCTCCCTCTCTCTCTCAATGCAGTAAATGTGAAAGGAATGTGTGATTCATTAAGAAAATTCAGGAGGCTTAATTGTCTGAGACTCTCATAGCTCAGATGGCTAAGATGCCTTGCAGTGGCTTACTGCATTGAGAGAGAGGAGAGAGAGAGAGAGAGAAGTAGTTATTTGGGTCAAAAAGAAAGGAATTTCTTGGTCAAACTTATAGAATGAATAACCCTTTATCCTGATAGGGAAAAGCATAGCACCTTGAATTAAAACAAAGACCTGCATTTAAACCCCAAGTAAGAATATGCTAAGAATTCCACAGTATACAATGCAAAAAATCCTCTAAACAAGAAATTTCCTTTGTCTATGGCAATTAATGAGTTTAAAGATAACAAACATAGAAACTGATGGCAGATAAGGACCACTAGGCCATATGGTCTGCCCATTTTCCTACCTATGCAAAAGCCACAGACCCTACTTGATCTCCAGCTTTACCTTCTCGTTCCTATCACTAGGGTTCCTCTATGCCTGTCCCATGCATTTTTAATTCTCTCACTGTGTTTGCCCCCACCACCTCTGCTGGGAGGTGCCCTAGTGTGAACAATAAACATAAACAAACTGTTTCACACATTCATACACTGTTAGCCCTATCACTAGATGCATGTCCTAAGTCCTATACAAAAAAGTCAATATTATCTATTAATATTAAAACTCACACTGCTATAATGTGAGCTTTCTACAATATTGTTTCAATGCCAAATCTTAGTACACAATTAAAATCAAACCTAACAAAGATTCCTCGTAAAGGAGATCTTGTATCCTGATATGTTCATTGTTTCATAATGTGTCAGTATATAGTCAATCTGCTGTATATACAGTAACAGTCTTAAAACCTAAGGGACCCCCACCCCGGGAACACCAAAGAATTGATAACTAGTCAGAAGGAATCATATATCCTCTGTGTATGTAGACAAATAGTCATAACACACAGTAACCCCATTATCTCATGTACTGGATGCCAAGAATTTCTGCACTTAAAAGGAACGAGCATAATACTGACCATCTAGTAAATGAGATACTGTACCTAAAATGTCCATGTATAAACATGTGCCTGTATATAAGCTTTACCACACACCACCAACCCTACCACCCTAATCTTGGGGTGACACTACCACACTGATAACCAGTTAAAAGGATCCTATATCCATTTAGTATTAAAACATACACCAAAACATAATGTACTCCCATTATATGGCCATTCATTCTTCCTGAAGTCGGTGAAAGTTTAAGTAGTGTAATGTGACATGAACATGTGCCTGTATATAAGCCTTACTACCACCAACCCCACCCCCACCCTACTATGCCAAGAAAGCCTTTTTGGAAAAACAGTTTGAGACGATTATTACCACACTGGAGAGAAAGTCTGGCAGGCCTAATCCAGGCCTCCTGAAGAGATACAGATGAACTACCAAAAGACCTTAAGGAATGCCATGTTCAAAAAAAACAGAAAGTTACATACCCTTCAACAAGCCATACTTCCTAACAACCATGAAGAAGACAATAGGGTCATAGAACAACAAACCAATATGGATGGGCACCTTTAAGTTGTTAATTTGTCCAACCACACACTGACTACTGAGGAATTAATTGTACTTTCTAGGGTCTCACATTCTGCCCAACAAAATCACTTGACAGAATACAGTTTTGGGGGAACTGGATGAATCTGACCATAGACTGAGACTTAAAGAATTCTTTCACGACAGAGAAGAAATCAAGACAACAACAATTCAGTGGATAAGAGAAAGAAATCATCCGATCCCCCAAATGGGCATAATATGAAATTGGACAACTATATTCATTTTTTGCCAGAGAGTTAATTGTCGCATCCTTAATAGGCAAAACAGACCGCTATAATCTCTCTCCATTGGAAAGGAGGGTACTATTAAATTAAAACTAGATAAATATTTTTAAACCACTTGGGGGTGAGCCTGTTAGTAGGAGATGTACCACTATGGGCTTCTTGCCTTCTGTACATCTGTTCTCTCTAGTTATACAATCACTGAAATTGAACCACAAAATAGTCATAAAAAAGATGATAAAGGTTCTGCATTGCTGATCTTAAACCACAAGGACTATGTTTATGAAGCTCACAGAAAGCCAATAAACCATACGTACTACAGGAACTGCTGAGTGATCTCACAACACAATACACAAAGGAACTGTGGGACATAATTGGATCTTTCCAAATCATGTCCAAGACAGAATAACTGACCTCATCCCTGTTGAACCCATGCCAAGGACATTCTACAGGCTGCCAAAAATCCATAAACCTGGCAACCAGGGAGACCCATAGTATCTGGCACTCGTATTCCTGACAGAGAGGATCTCAGGTTTTGTAGAAACCATTTTAAAACCACTGGTTATAGAAAGGGACATCTACATTCAAGACACTACACATTTCCTGTGTAAACCTTCTGATTTTAAGGACTTAACACCCAATACCATATTAGCCATGATGGATGTAACCTCTCTCTATATTAATATTCCACATACGGATGGCATTTCATCCTGTCTTAAATACCTACATGAGAAGGACAGCACCAAGACATCAACCCTGAAGTGGTGGGGAAGCTTATTGAATTTATTCTGACGCACAATAATTTCAGCTTCAATGGCAAACATTATGTTCAAACTATGGGAACAGCAATGGGTGCCGGATAGCTTCACAATATGCCAACCTCTTTATGGCAGATGTGGAGGGGATTTTAAGGCACTGCACGCACAAACCACTCGCTTATTTCCATTATATTGAAGGCGTGTGTATAATTTGGACAGAGGCGCGACACACTCAAGGAGTTCCATCAGGAACTTAACAACCTCCACCCATCCTAGCGTTCCCCAGAATATTCTGCCACCAGTGTTAATTTTCTGGACATCACAGTCACCATCAAGGATGGAACCTTGCAGACTTGCATTTACAGAAAACCCACAGACAGACAAAAATACTTGAATAGAAATAACAATCACCCAAGCCACACAAAAAATCTGTAATGTACAGTCAGGCACTTGATATTTCCGTATCTGTTCATGTGAGGAGGACAGAGATACACATTTGGCCACGTTGAAAAAAACTTTATTGGGTAGGACACTCTTCCAGAAAATTTGATAAGAGTGGTAGAAAGTGCAATGCAGATACCAAGGGAACAACTACTTCAGTATATAGAAAGGACTACCACCAACAGAATACCTTAGAGTCACATATCATACGAGACAATAAAATGTGACAGCAGAAACAGACCGTCTGGTCTATTTAAGTCTCTGTTCGAGTGTGCAGCTAGCACCCCTAGCTTTGCAGCCGCCCCACCCCTCCCTTTGTCATCCCACTGCCACCCCACCTTCCCCACCCTCACTCTCCCTGTTCACAGATTTACATGATACCACCCATTCAGGTAGTGTGTTCCATTTTGCTACCACCCTCTCCATGAAATAGTGTCTCCTAATTTCCTCCTAAATCTTCCCCCTCTAATCTTAGACCATGCCCCTGGTGTCCTTCCCGCCTCCTTAGCTTAAAGACCCCATCTTCCCCATGCTTATTGATTCCCCTCAGATACCTTCAATGTATCTATCATGTCCCCTTGTCTTTTCTATCCTCCAGGGTGTACATATTCAGGTCTCCCAGCCTGCTCTCATAGTCTCTCACCTCCATTCCATATATCATCTTTGTTGCCCTCCTCTGTACCCCTTCCAGTAGCCTGATATCATGCTTCAGGTATGGCTCCAAAACTGCACACAATACTCCAAGTGCGGCCTTACCAGCGATCGGTAGAGGGCAAGATCATCTCTCTTTGCGGGACGAAAAAAAACCTTGCTATGCACCCCAGCATTTTGTTCGCTTTGCAGCCACCCTCCTGTACTGGGCAGTGTTATTCATGGTCCCTGTTACCATTACCCTAGGTCCTTCTCCTCCTCAGTGATCCCCAGCTTAACCTCCCCAGCCAGTATTATCTCCTTGGGTTCTTCACCCCACAGTGCATAACCTTACATTTCTTTGCATTGAACCCCAGCTGCCACCTTTCTGACCACTCCTCTAGCTTGCTTATGGCCCACTGCAGCTGCTTCCATCCCTCCTCTTCATCTACCACTGCTCCCATTTTGGTGTCATCTGTGAAGAGACTTACCTTGCTCACCACCCCATGTGGAATGTCTGTTATGAAGAGCCCAAACAATACTGGTCCCAGTACAGAGCCCTGTGGCACATCGCTCATCACTGGCTTCAGAGTTGAGAGCTACCTTCCCATGACCACTTGCAGCCTCCCACTCAGCCAGCTTGTAATCCAGTTTGTCATTTTGCCCTACCCCTACACCAGTTAGCTTCCCCCAAATCGCCCATGAGGCACTGAGTGAAGGCTTTGCTGAAGTCCAAGTAAAAACATCCACCGCATGACCCTTATCCAGCTCACCTGTCACCCAGTCATAATATTGTATCAGGTTGGTTTGACAAGACTTCTCCAAAGCGATCCCATGCTGCCTCACATCCTGGAGGTTGTTGTCCTCCAAGCTGACACCAGTCTTTCCTTCAGTATCATTTCCATGCGTTTGCACACTATGGAGGTGAGACTTACCAGGCAATAATTACCGGTTGTCGCTTTGGTCATCTCTTGTGTAATGGCACTACATGTGCCATCCTCCAGTCCAGTGGCACACATCCCGACTCCAGTGAGGTGCTGTACAGATGCCAGTGGCTCCGCCCAACACCTCCGCCATCTCCTCAGCACCCTGGGGTGGATACCATCTGCCCTGGTGCCTTGTCTACCCTCAGTGCCCGCAGTCCCTCTAGGACTCTACCTCTCTCAATTCTTCCATCTGTCACCTCCTCTTCCCCTGTCCCCTTTCCCAGCCCATTGTGGTAGCATTTCCCTTTTTTCCATGAATACTGAGCAAAGTATTCATTCATTTCTTCCCTATTCCTCCCTTTTTGTCCACTCCCACCCTTTTTATGCTCACTGTTGTCTCCTTGCACTTCCTTTTCTCCCTGATGTATCTGGAAAAGTCTTTCTCCAACCCCCCCCATTAATTCCTCTGCTAATCTCAGCTCCTCTGGGCCCTGATTTCTCTTACCTTTCTGGTCACCTCCCTTGACCATCTTGCATTCTCCTCCTGTCCCTTCCTTCCACATCCTCCTATACCTCTGGTGTGCCTCTCTTTTGCCCTCACCACCTCCACTACCTCACTGTTCAACCAGCATGGTTTCCTTGCTCTGTTCCTCTTACTCTGTCTTGGTAGCTTCTATTGCCTCTGTAACCCCTGTTTAATAATATCCCATTTCTACTCCACATCCATCTCCTGCCATATGCCCTCCAGTTCCCATTCAGTACTTCCCGCATCTTCCCAAAGTCCACCTCTGAAGTTTACCACCCAGGTTACTGATTTCTCTGGCTCCCCACACATCCTGATATTAAACCATACCATTTGATGATTGTTGTCAGCTAGTGGGTCCTCCACCCTTATTTCTCTTACTGCCTCCCCATTCAACACTACCAGATCTAAAGTGTTCTTTAGCCTAGTAGGTAAACTGACCAACTGCATCAGGAGACCCTCCTAGATTGCCTCCAGGAGCACTTGCTCCCTAGCACTGAAGGTGACCGAATGCTCCAGTCAACCCCAGTAAGTTGAAATCCCCACGATGACCACCTTCCATTTTCTACATACCTTTCTGATTTGTCCCGCTTAATTCCCTGTCAAGCTCCTCAGACTGAGATGACTGCCTGCATACCACCCCAAACCTCAGTTTCCTACCCCGAGTCTAGGAGCTGCAGCCAGATTGCCTCTGTTCTCCTTTCCTCCCCTTGTCCCTTGTGCATTTGATCCCATCCCTCACACAGACTGCAACCCCACCCCTTGCCTCCCTACGGTCCTTCCTGTATAATTTGTACACTGGCATTGCCAGATCCCAGTCCCAGTGCTCAGCTGGCCACGTTTCCGTGACAGCTGCAATATCCACCTCCACACTGCCAAGAGTGCCTGTAGCTCAGCTGATTTGTTGCCTAAGCTTCTCACATTTAGTGAGACCACCCTCCATCCTGCCCCCTTCCCTTCATCGCCCTCCTTCTCTCTTCTACTCCCTCCCTTTTGGCCACCCCAAGTCTTTCCCCTTAGCCTGGGGGTGAGGCTGTGACTCACTCTATCAGATCCCCCTACCTAGTGTCCACTTGCTACCCCCCATCTAGTTTAAATCCACCTTTGTTGCAATATACCTCCCCAGTCTTTGCTTTAGTATCTCCTTCCTCTCCCTGCTCAGGTGCAGCCTATCCCTTGCAAACAGACTGTTATTATCCCAGGTACTTCCCCAGCCACCCACAACCCCATACCCCTTCGTTCAACACCATTCCACCAACCATGCATTTGAACTCCCCAATCCTCTCTCTTCTCACGGTGCTTGCACAGGGTACTGGGAGCACCTCCGAGAGGCCACAGACTCCCAGTCTCCTCACACAACCTTCCACTTCCTTAAGCCACTCCCTTGTTACCTCCATCATTTCCCCGCTAGGTCATTTGTCCCACATGTATCACAATGTGCGGTTTCCTCCTACCTTCCTTGTGCACCTTAGGATTACCTATCCTGCCTTGTCTGCTTTTAATCCCAGTATGGATTTCACCCATATCGACTGTGCCTCTACCCTTGCTGCCCCATCTGATCCCCTTGAATGTAAGTCCCCCATCACCAGTACATCCTCCTCTTTCCTTGTGCCCCGTCATCACCCCCAAGTTTCTCATTCCCAGGGCTACTCAAGGCAGTGCTTTTATCTCTCCCAAGTGTCTTTCCCGCCTCTCAATTGAGAACCCTCCCCTCCACCTGTTTGACTGACAACCTCCCTCTCCCTCCTCACGTCTCTGAGTATTAGCCTCCTCCTGCCACGCCATGCTCAGTCTCTCCACTAGTAATGTCCCTCACTCCCTCCCTCCTCTTCATGACTACTATCCCTTGTGCAACCTCCTCCTGCATCCTCTTCCCCATGTGTTGCTAGTACAGCAAACATGTTCCTATTCTCTTTGCATTACTATGTGTTTTCTCCTCACTCCTGCCACTTCTCTTTGCTAGGCCCTACTAGAGTCCACCCTTCATCAGCTGGCTTCCTGTCTGGTTTGCCCCTCCCTGACCCTCGCTTGACCCACTGTTCCTTCTCTGTGGTGCTCCTGATACTCTCAGATGTCAGCCCTTCTTTTTTTCCCAATTACACTTTTTACACCTGCATTCCACACCGAGACCATCAGCCCAGTCACAGACTCTGGCTGCAGCAGCTCATTCTAGCCATCCTCCTTGAACTCCTGGCTTCCCCAGGGGCGGGGTCACAGCATCTTGACCAAGGGTGCCGTGAACAGGAGAGGCAGGAGTGAGGCCTGAGTGCCTAATGCAGCCGGCAGCGGGCTTCATTGTGCCAGCAGGTGCAGAAGTGGTTTCTCTCCTTGCTTAGTTGTGCAGGAGGCAGGGGCGTGCAATGATGACCTGCGTCCCCCACCTCTGAAGTGCTGCTTAGCACCGGTCACTGCAGTACCCTAGCCTCCACCAGGGATCCATCAAGCACCAGACAGTGTCCCCACCTCCCCGGAGAGGAGGCAGTCCCTGGGATGCTCCAACCTTCTCCCTGGCCGCCCCTCCAGTGACCCGAGTCTGTTCCTGAACCCAGGTCACCGGTGCCTGGCGGAAATCCAACTGCTGCGCCCGGCAGAAGATGTCCAGCCCTTCTACCAATGCAACCCTCCCTCAACCTCCCCAGCTTCCTGCCAAGCCACTGAAACTCTTCCTCAAGCCTCCTTAGCCTGGCATATTGAGCACCCTCCAGCCTCCACAGTATGTTCATTTACACCACTCCCCATAACCATTGCACCCCACAATCTTACCCATGGTTCACACTACCTATACAGGACAGTGAAATACAGCTCTTTATACTGATTGCAGTTGTTTCCAAACACAACTACAAATCCACCAATAGCATTCCCAAGTCTCACAAACACATACAATCCAGAAATTAGATGTTTGCTCCAGGTCCTCTTTAGGCCCCTCCCTATTGAGCATAATTCAAAAACATTGCCACAGAAACCTTTAAGCTAAATGCAAAGACACAACCACAGAAACCTTTAAGCTAAATTACAAAAAGCAAAACTTACAAAAATCCTCTCCATACTAACTCTTTCCACAGCAAGTAGAATTAACTAATCCTAGCCCTGCCTGTAACTGAAATTGTACTACCAAATGCCCTTGCATGCAGCTAAGAAGCCAACTACAATAACTGGAAACCACAATCCTACTCATTAGATCTACAGTACTAACTGTACACCACAGTCCTACTATAAGTTATATATATTTACATATATCTTTAAGAATTAGCTCATATGGCTCTTCCTTGTTTCTTCCCTCCTGACCTGCCCAGAGGCTCAGGTCAGTTTGCAGCTCCCAAGCTCCTCCCTCACAGCCTTCAAACCCAACCCCCAGTGGCATTTCAGTATTTAAGAAAGGCTGGTGGAACGCATGGGTGAGAGGACTTTACAATCCCTCCAGCCACATCTAAGCTAAATTCCACTTTAAGCTAAATTTAAAAATAAAATAAAACAATAGCAAAACTTACAAAATCCTCTCCACAGCAAGTAGAATTAACTAATCCTTCTCTCCTGCAGTTTGATGGCTCTGTCAGAATTTAAAGGCTTTGTGGGTGGGCAAGTCTGGGCATGTCAGTTCAATCCCACTAGTCACAGAAACCTTTAAGCTAAATTCCACTTTAAGCTAAATTTAAAAAAATGAAACATTAGCAAAACTTACAAAAATATTCTCACACTAACTCTCTCCACAGCAAGTAGACTGAATTAATCCTTCTCCTACAGTTTAAAAACAATAGCAAAACTTACAAAAATCCCTCCACACTAACTCTCTCCACCGCAAGTAGACTTAACTAGTACTTCTCTTGACCTCGATCTTGACCTTGAGCTCCTCATAAAATTATTAAGGATCTCCAACCAATATTCAGTGCAGATGAGACCCTAAAATGTATTTTCAAGCACTTCCACTACTGTTTTAAGCAACCACCTAATTTAACCAACTTGATTGTTAGGAGTAAATTTGCACCAGAACAAATGACATAACACTAAATGGTACAAAATCCTGCAATCTCACTAGATATAAGACTTGTGAGAACATTTCCACTTCCAATTGTATCAATACTCCACAAAACAGACACTTCAGGATACAGGGAAATTATACATGTGCATCTTGTAATGTTGTTTATTTCATTCAATGCAAGTGATGTCCACAGACAGGGTATGGGTGAGAAACAAGACAACCTCTCTGCACCTGAATAACCTCACACAGAAATACTATTAAAATGAAGATGACTGGGGACTTCTGGTTGTAATGGCTACCAGGTAGGCGAGCTGCACATCGCTCTACTTACCACCTCCACTTAAAACTGCATTCTGATACTTGCTGAGTCCATGGTCAGAGACACTGAAGCAAAGAGCTAAAAGTCTGCCACATCTGAATCCACTCATTGTCCCATTTATGGACGTGGAAATGAAACAGCAGTGGCCCAAACATACGCTGCCACCGTCTCCAGAAAAGGATAAGCCAGTGAAGAGAAATAAAGTGGGTGGATCAGGGGACACAGTGCAAATGGCTTCCAATGCCCTATTAACAGAAGCAACTTTTTGAAGGCTTAACCTCAATAAAGGAATCCCTCCAAACAGTTGTTGGAGAACTGCAAACCCTCAAATGCCCAATGAATCATCTTATCATCAGAATGGGGATAACAAAGTTAGAATTTCCTCCCTCAATGAATGGAAGGCCTAAGTAGAACGGAGCTGATGACTATGCGCAATGGCTACGCAATGCCAAGGATAAGCTAGAGGACCTAGAAGTCCTCTCGAGAAGGAATAACTTAGTTGTTCTAGATCTCCCAGAATGTGAAGAAGGGCAAACTCCATCCTCTTCATATAGAAGCTGTGTGTTAAAATTGCTGGGCCTTCTCTAACGGACCAGCATACTTTGTAGAAAGGGCACAGCGCTCTCTCGGCCACTCCACCACAAGGATCTCCTCCATGCCCTCTAATATTCTGCTTGTTAAACTACCCAGACAAGCAACTAATATTAGAAAAGTGAGAGAATCCAGGAGATTCAAAGGGAAAACAAAGGATCCAAATTGCACAAGATCTCCACTCTCCGTGAGGCATAAGCACACAGAAATGCACCCCTTGTTACAAAGCTCATAGCAGTTAGATTTAGAATGCGATACCCGCAATGCTGAAAGTAAGCAAGGAAGGGCAATGGATGTCATATGAATCCTTGGAGAATGCCACCAGTGATCTAAAAACTGTATTCTGATCGCTTTAAGTGACCTGTCAGGAAAAGTGATATAACAAGGTCCATGGAGAACTTTAAAATTGAAAGTTAGGCCAGTGAGCCAGATATTCCACAGTGAATTATGTTATGCACTGTATTGATGCCTCAGTGAATGTATCCAATAAGAGGCAATGGAACTTGGGCCCTATATATAATAGTGCCAGTATGACAGAGCTTCCAGACTGATCGAGGCCTCTATTTTTGGGCCTTGCATCTGCTGTGCTGTGAATAAGATAATAATGGGCATAACGAAAGGACACTGGCGGTTTATAAACCGCATTCTATTATCTTTACAGTAAACTTCCGAAGGACTAACTGTAGACCCAATTGTTAAAGAAAGTTTATTACCAATAAGTTCATGGGTTTCTTTAATTGTTAGCTCATATTGTGATAAAGTGCTCTGGGAGTCTTGCAGCTGATGTATCTTTCAAAAGGGGGGGGCAGAGAATATCTGGCAGTTGATGAGAACTGCAACCAAGCAAATGGAAGGAGAATGATCGTATGGACTGGGGAATTTTGAACATTTTGTTGGGGAATTTTGTTGTTTGGGGGTCACAGAATGTCCAAGATGGGACACTACTCAAAGGGTGGATTAGGGCGGATAGGGGAGCAAGGGATCTCTACTGCACTGAAAAGTGGGTTTATCGACTGCTCAAGCAATTTGTGGATTATGAGATTTTATAATTTCTCTTTACTGCTAGTCCCAAGGGATGAGGGAGTACTTTTCATGGGTGTCTCCCTTCTTGCTTCATGCCACAGTTTAACAATGTCTATGAGATATGTGTCTTGGAACGTGAAAGGAGCCAGGAACCGGGTCAAAAGGTATCAAATCCTTAAACATCTTGAATCTCTACATTTAACATAGCTTTCTTTCAGGAAACACATTTACTAGAAAATGAGGGGAACCTTTTAGAAGGCGTCAGGTGGGCAGGTTTACGTTGCTGGAAACGCTACGCTCAAAAGGGGTAGCAATTCTCATAAAAAGGGGAATTTAACTCCAATTGCAGTAATGCCACATTGACCCGCAGGGGAGATTTATAATTTTGCAGAGGCTTTTGGACCACATGGAGATGTTACTGAGGTCAATATATGGGCCCAATACTGACTCCCTTGAGTTTTTCACTGCCCTAGCAGTCACCCTAAACTCCTTCCAAAGTTACCCACTATCCTGGCTGGAGATTAGTATCTTGTTTACTCCCCAGAGTTGGACAAGTCTTCCCACAGAGGTATTAGCCTTCCTCAGCACAAATGGCTCTCAGAGAACTTATGGCAACTCATGGCCTTAATGACCCATGGCATCATCCAAACCCCACAGCTCAGGAATATACTTTTTACCCCCAGCACACAAATCTCTTTACCACGCAGATTATTTTCTAGTGAATAATGTGGTCCTAGCCAGTCTAATAGGTTGTGGTGTGGTGCCAAGAACCTTGTCATACCAGGCTCCAATATGGCTAGAGTGAACTCTCTCCTCTAATAACTGTAAGGAAAGCAAATGGAAACTAAATCTCCAGATGCTTCAGGATCAAACTATAGTTCAAACCCTTAAAGAAGTAATAGAGCAATTTCTCCAACATAACTAAGATACCATAGAGCACACAGACAAATTATGGTGCACTAAAGTGTGGAGTTGTGAGGCGAAAAGGCCAGACTCGCCACAATTATAAAGTGAAAGAGAGATGCACTCTCCTCTTCCCTCCTTTCTCAAATTAAAACCTTGTAAGAGCAATTTGCTATCAAACCTGGGTGGAGATACTCTGATACAACTAACCCTTTTAAGGAACCAGTATTCAGAAATCCTGAGATAATGCCCAATACACGCTTTTTAAGACCCAGGCCTGATACATTGAACAGGAGAGAAAGCCAGTCACCTATTTGCCCTTAATCTGAAAAAACGGGAGGAGTCCAGAATAGTGGTAGTGCTCAACTCTCCTAAGAATAACTCTCTTCTTACTACTCCAAAGGAAATAGTCCAATAATTTGAGGAGTACTACAGGGCACTATACTCCCAAGACCATGCACCACAGCCTATAGCCAGGGCCCCTACTTTTCTATGCACAGTGGGGCCAAGTTCTGTATAAGATTATCATTTGCCACAGAATGTTCATGCAGTGGTTTGTAATTTCATGAAGTTCTGCAGCACTAACAAACTACCAAATCACAGTGACAGCTTGTCATCCTGACTTCACTTTCATGTCAGTGGTTATAGCAATCAGATGGATGAAAGCACAGTAACACTAGTTCAAAAATAACAGAATTATAAAATAATTGTATGCCTAAAAGGCAAAACAAATGTCTCTCCTTAAAGTCCTAGCCTGTTAAATAAATGACATATCTCATTGCCTCTAGAAACATCTGTAGGAGTCAGCAAATCTACTGTAACTACAGTGTCCTAGAACGTCTACAGAAGTCACCTACAGACTTCTCTGTGCCCTAGAAATGTCTGGAGAAGTCACTCACATATTTTAATATTACTTGCCAGCCAGAATTGATTAGAATTGACTGCATAGTACCATTAGAAAGGTAATGTTGTGCTGAACAACCCTGCCACTGACACTTTGTATATCATGTTCACTTTAGGAGTTATTCATATTTGTTTATGACATTTTGTCAATCTAGAACGACCTAAGCACTTTGAAGAAAACACACATTCTGGGTATCTTAGCCAGTATAAAACAAAACCAAATTGAGTGCAGTTGATTGCATAGAACCGTTGGAAAGGCAATTTTGTGTGGAACAACTTTGTCGCTGATATGTTGTCTGTGTCATGTGTACTTTAGAGTTATATCGTTTGTTTATGGTATGGTGTGTATGGTTCAGATTTGTCCCACAAACCTCACCAATATACAGTACCTTGAATCAAATGGGGAAAATTATGTTTAATACTACAGAAATAGCTGTTCGTTTTACAAACAAGTTATTAAAATTACATCTAATGTCTGGATGCTTAATTTGGTGTTGATATGTTACATATTTCCCAACAAAAAGGTTTATGATGCATTTTTAGTGGAAAAAATATTTTGTTTTGCTGTTTCAACCAGCACAGAAATAAAACTAAATTACCTGCTATTCCTTGCATACCACTGTTGGAAAGGTAATTTTATGCTGAATAATTTTACACTCTACTTTGTGTCTAGCACTTATGTTTTTGTGCTATCAGCATTTGTTTGTGGCATGCCAATTATGGCTTGATTTTACTTAGAGGGCCCAGGATTAACTGTTAACAGTATACAGGAGACAAGTGCTGCAATTCAGAAAGCTCCTGTGGAGTCAATGAGATATGCAGAGAGGATCTTATGTGATAAATAAGGTATTTCTATATGCATGCTGTCTATCCCACTTATGAGGTTTCCACTGTCTATCACTTATATATTTGTATGTGTTTTCTACACCACTCATGAGGTTCCCACTGTGTATCACTTATATATTTATATGCAGTCTGTAACATACATACAAATGTGTGTGTGTGTGTGAGTTGTGAGAGACAGAGATACTGTGTGTGTGTGTGTGTGTGTGTGTGTGTGTGTGTGTGGAGTTTTAAATTTCCATGAACTTGCATCCTCACTCATACAGGTCCCATTAGAAATTGAATATAGAGTTATTGCAAAACCATTTTTGATGTCAACCTGTTTTCCTGACACACTTTGTAACACCATCAGGCCATGAAATGCATGTGAACTGATTGTGAGATAGAGCTCTCCAGACCAGCACAATGTGTCCACCATGTGACAGAACACTGCACCATACCTTCCCAGGCTCTGAGCAATGATGTGTTCCACCAATCCTTGTGCTGCCCAGCAAGCTCCAAGAGCTAATCTCTGAACCTGAGTTGCCGCACGGAAACACAGCATGCTACCCTCTGGCCCAACAGCTGTCCCTGCACACAACATTTCTCCATAACTTTTAGGTGATTCTATCAACCAATGACAATATGTAATCAATAGCCCTGGCAAAATGCATACAGTGCAATTATTTATTTAACAGGTCTATTCTTTCAACAGGTCTACACATTATTATTTTCCACTTTTCTGGGCATAATTACTTTTATTTTTCTTAAAAATGACAGTTAAATTCATTTTACCAGTTATTCATTTCAGATGGCATCTCTATATCTTAAAGGCATAAATGGGTTTGTCAAAGTGAGGTAGGGACTTAACAGGTCTGTGTTATTGACAAGGTTTTGTTTTGTTGGCCCTAGTGCAATAATGTAAGACTAAAATTGTATTAGGCTGTAGTGCAGGTTGGTCAAATATCACCATGCCTGATGTGCTGTGCCACCATCTCTGGCAGTGGGAGCTGTGGTAGGTAAATGACTGTTCATTTCTGTTGCAGATTGCAGCTATTTCATTAGTTAATGTATGATGTTATAGCAATGATAACATCACAGTCTGAGCATAAAGGGGTTTAGGATATAAAAAGAGGGAAGGGAACCAGATTCTATGGAAAACAGAAATATTAATAAAAATCAACAAGAAGAGTGAATTCTGCAGCACCGCAGAAGTTCTGCTGTAGATTGTAAGTCTATACAAAATTCTGCAGACAGAATTTAGGGCCTTGCCTATAGCTATACAGAATTATTTAAGCAACATCCCACTCCACTCCCTATTACAGTCGCAAACAGATTTTTTAATATGTAAAATAACCCAACAAGAGCTGTCAGAAGCCATTCGTTCACTTACAGATGATAAAGTGACTGGTCCAGATGGCTCTCTCCATTTTTACAAAACATTTGAAGAGCAAATCTCCCTGCTACCCTTTGTGACTCTGGTATTGCACACCCTTCCCTGTTAGAAGCTCTCATTATAGTTTTACCTAAACCAAATAAGTCCAGGAATAAAGTCAACAATTACCGCCCACTTTACCTCATGAACTACGACATCAAACTCTTTGCTAAAATTCTGGCCACTAAATTGGCAGGGTATGGACTCACCTACTAAGTACAGAACAAGTAGGATTTGTTACAGGACGCTCCTCTGCAGATCATCTGAGGAAGTTGTTTCACATCTTCTCCGTGTCCAGACTGGCACCTCATCCAGTGGCATTGGTGTCACTGGGCACGGAGAAGGCGTTTGATAGAGTTAGCTGGACATGCCTGTTGAGGTACTGGGTACATTTGGATTTCCCAAACCTTTATTCAGTGGGTTAAAGTTTTATATGTGTCCACAGCAAAATCTATTGTAATGGGGTTTTCTGGAATCTGTTCTCACTCTATTCAGGGCCATGTCAAGGTTGCCCACTCACTGATGCTCTTAACTGTATCTTGACCACTACTATATCATCTTCAAAACTCCCCTAGTGAAAAGTATTCAGATTGGGGACCTGAATCTTTGTCTATCAGTGTATGAGATGACATCATGCTCCATATCACAGACCTGGTGACCACACTCCCTGCGGTGCTGTCAATGATAGACTCCTACGGTCAATCTCCAACTACAAACTGAATAAAGAAAAATCAATGGTAATGCCGCTGAACCCCCATGCTTACCGTTCACAAATTTCAGGTTTACAGTTAGTCTGGTCATCCCAACTTAAATATCTAGGACTCAGGTTGTCCAAACATGTCCCAAGTTAAAAACCTCAATCTGATGCCCTATTAGGACATAATCCCTAGAGTATTGTGTGGGTGACGTCATGATGCAAAATGATGTCACATCAATGAGGTATGCACACCACACATGCACATGAAAAGAAACTCCACATGGAGGGAATGATACGCTTTTCAAGGGTGTCCAACCACCACTAGGGCACATGCCCAATAGACTCAGCAGCAAAAATCATCTGGCACTTGTCTCAAAGAGCTGAAAAGAAGAAATTAACTTCATACTTACTGTAATTTCCTTTTCTGTTAGCTCAAAAATTGTCAATGGGTAATCATAATAACTGGGTATAGTGCACCCCTACCAAAGGAATGGCATAACCCAAGCCTTTAGAATGTTGGGCATATCAGGATTCCATGCTGCAGCAACTCCCCAGTTACTACTTACCTCACAGTGCCATAACAGCTACACATTTATACATTATAATTTACCATTAACATAAACGCATTGCCACATGTAAATAAAAACGTTCTTACCTTCCAGGCAGATGCTCGAGGAGGAGAAGACTCTCCATTGGACTCAAGGTTTGGAGAATTTGATGCTCCTTGCCTGAAGAACCATCCTGTTTGAAAAGCAGGTTCTCATCTTTTGCACATCTGATGACTGAGGCTGACTGCTGCTAAGATAGAATTTCCAGGTCATAACTGGATGCAGTGAGGTCACCTGTAACAGGAAAAAGCCTCAAGAGTTACCAGTAAAACTGTTAACCTGTGGTCACAGATGGATCAAAACAATCCTTTTCTAAATTATTACATACATGAGTACAGCAAGAAGAGGGATGTCCGCAAAATAGTAGGGTTTTTTACAACAGGACATCCCTACTAGCATACAGGATAAGATTCTCCCACAGGAGCCAGGCTCCTGAGGGTTCTATTGACAATGTTGGAGCTAACAGAAAAGGAAATTACAGTAAGTATGAAGTTAATTTCTTCTTTCTGCAGCACTCCACATTGTCAATGGGTAATCATAGCAACTGGGTTCTAAGAAGCAGTACCCAGAAAAATGAGAGGGGGAGATTATCCTATACACCAGAGGCAAGCACTGAGAATTACTTACAACTGCTGTCTGTAGCACTTTCAAGCACCAAATTGCTTCTTCCAACTCTAAACATCAAGATGGATCTTTTGTGCACATGTGGACGTGAGACCACGATATTCCCTTGCATAACCTTAAAACTAATGCTTCACCTGCCTGTTCAGGGCGCCATCTTAGCCCTGGAGTGGTGAGCTCCATGAGTACCGGAAGAAGAAATTACTTGCCTTAGTAATCTTGTTTCTTCCAAGGTATTCTTCAATATGATTAACTCTAGCAGTCACTCTCCTGAGTTGAACTGCCCTGGAGATGAATGGAACTTAGGTAATGATGGAACATCTATTGGCTCATGCCACCATTCAAACTGCTGCCCTACCAACTTCTACATTCTTTAACACTAGATTTCATTGGAGCCTGTAGGAATAGGCCCCTTACTAATCTATATTAACTAGTGATAACAGTTTTAAAACAGTAACAACCTCACCTTTTACCCTGTCCCCTGGTAACGCCCAGATAGGACCATAAGAAAGAAGAACAGAGCCACCTTGGTTCTCAAACACAACATAACCAGAGTAAGACCTTATAATAATAAAACACCAGCTGTAATGCAAAGCCCAACTTGGTTCTAGAAGGGGAGGTAGGGAGAGTTATCCCCATTGAAGAATACCTTGAAGAAACAAGATTACTAAAGTGAGTAATTATTTTCTAACCCTAGGAATTCTTCAATATGATTAACTCTAGCAGACTATGGAGCAGTATCTTTGGAGGTGGGCACAGAACCCTATTTAGGAACAGGCTCTGCAGCACTGCTGTGCCAAACCTGGTATCACTTCTGGATTGTATATCCAAGCTATAATGCTTTATAAAAGTATGCATGGCTCACCATGTAGCTGCTTTGCAGATTTTTAGTAGTGGAATGTCCCTGGCTGCTGCTACTGTAGCAGCTGTGCCCCTTGTAGAATGTGCCCTAGGCCCACTGGGGCTCTTTACCAGCTTTACTATAGCAGAACTGTATACATTCCACACTCCAGTGTGCAGCTGTCCTCTTTGAAGATGGCTTTCCTTTTCCCCATGTTCCATAGGTCAGGAAACACAGGTTACTCACCTGTAGCAGTAGTTCTAGGAGTGGTATATGATGTTCATCCACACTGTCTCGCAGATGCCTTTCCCTTTAATTCCTGCTGGAACATCTTCAAGCTGGCTCCTCCTACCCACCCAGGTGGTAAAACCCTTGGCTCTACCCCTAGATGCCAGATCAGCCCACTGGAAGCAGGTTCTTGCGCCTGAGCCTGGGGAGGTCAGGTGGGCTCATATGGATGAACATCATATACCACTCCTAGAAAGTACAGTTATGTAAAACTTACCATAACAGTAGATCTTTGAGGAGTGTTTGTTGCAGTAGGTAATAGTTTTGGGGTATCCAGCAGAGGCATGGCAGCTCTTCTAGAAGTTTTCACCAGAGACCGCCACACATGACATCATCTCCTGTTTCCTATATAAGTGTGGGCGGTCCCTGGTATCCTCAGTTCTCCCACCGGATTCAGCTCAAATAACAAGGACCGAGGGAAGCCGAGGTACCAAAGAAGTCCCAACCCATAGTCACTGGAACAGAATTTGATCTTAGAGAAGGAGGGGATGGAGGGGGAATAAACCTACTGCAAGAGAGACTCCTCAAAGATATACTGTATGGTAAGTTTTACATAACTGTACTATCTTCCATGGAGTGGTCTCTTGCACTAGGTAATAGTTTTGGGATGATTCCAAGCAGTAATGTCCATGTTGGAGGGCAATTATGAAAAGAGGCCTTATAGGACTGCACGGCCAAAGGCCATCCTACATTGTGAGGCAATATCTAGATCATAGTGCCTTGTGAATTTATTTATTTATTTGTACATCGGTTTACAACCTTTGAGCCAGAGGCTCGCTTCCAAAGGTACCTCCACAAAGAGGACAGCACAGTACAACATTTAGTTACATCATTGTAGTTACAGCTTTTTACATCATTATGGTCACAGTTTAGGCAGATATATGCAGTAATTACTTTGTTTACAATATCAGTGTTACAGGTTTGGTATGAATGTATGGATCATGGACCAGGTAGCTGCATTGCAGATATCTGAAATGGAGTCTCCTTTAAAGCAAGCCACAGTGGTGGCCATAGCTCCTGATGGACTGGGCTTGGACAGGTCCAGGTAAAGGCTTGTTGTATTTTTGTAACAAAATGAAATACAATGTGCCAGCCAGGATGAAAGTGTTCATGTTGCAACCAGGAGGCCATTGCGACCTGGGCAAAAGAGATGTTGAGATGCATTTCTAATTGATTGCGTCCGATTTGTATAGTAGCATAGGATACGGTGGTTTTAGACATTATTATTAGTTCCAAATTTCTCGTCGATGACTGCTACACAGGATTGCACTAGCTGCTATGCGAGAGCTGAAGACAGTGGGAAAATAGACAGGATCTGCAGGGATCGCCCACACTTATATAGGAAACAGGTAGCTGAAGTCATGTGTGGGCGGTCCCTGGTGAAAACTGCTAGAAAATCTCCCGTGCACCCCAGCAACTTCTGCTGGATACCTCAAAATATTATCTGCTGCAAGAGACCATGTGGAAGATCTACTGTTACAGGTGAGTAACCTGTGTTTCTAGGGATGTGGATATGATGTTCTAACTGCACTGTCTGACTGACTACTAGCAGTTCTCCGGGAGGAAGGATGCAAGGCACACACCCTACTTGGGAAAAGAGATTGGAGAACTGAGGCCCCAAACCAGCATCCTGGCATGACTCGAGGTCAATGTGGTAATGGGAAATTAAGATGTTTGCTGACTTCCAGGTAGCAGCCCTGCAGATTTTCTGGATAGGGACATCCCTAGAAGCAGCCACCGGCCTTGCGGTATGGCAGGTGGAATTAACTCTTAGCCCTATGGGAGGCTCCCTACCCACCAACCTATAGCAGAGATCAATGCAGGAAGTGATCCACCTGCCAATCATCTGTTTGGCTGCAGGTCTGTCTGGTGCAGCTTCAGCATACAGTGGGTGAGAAAGAAAATGCGGAAGTGGAAAGTGCAAAAAACCTTTGTAGCACAAATGGAAATAACAGCTAAGTGACGACCCAAAGACCAAAAAATTGGGAAGTTCTATAGTAAAAATGCTCACACTTTAATAAGGTCAGCACAAAAATACACACCCCGTGCTAGTGACTGCTGATTATAACACCCTAAGCGCCTCGACTCACACGAGTCTTCAGAGAAATTACTAGAACCAGTCAAAGGCTCGTTTATAAATGTCCAATTAATTAATATTCATGAGCCATGATTAATCATTTAAAATGACAAACACTGTAAAGGAAAATGAGCGAATACCAATCAATTCCTGCTATTAAATTTAACCTAATTATTTCTCAACATTTCTATAAATCCTTAGTACATCTATACATCTATTGCTCAACATTTCTACACATTCAGAATATATCTATAAATATAAAATAGTCATATAATCATTTTAACCATAATCCTAATATAAAACAAAACAATAACATTACAGTACAAAAAGATCATTTTAAAAACCAGGCTACAAAGTAACACTCAGATTCAATATTGTGGAGGGACTCAAAATATTCTTTCAGACCTTAACAAATGGTTTAATGTCCCATTTATCACTGAAGACCCTATAGCCTCATAGAATTCATCTTAAAGATCCACATACACTCCCTTTTAGAAGTTTGTTTACTCGAGTCCCCTCAGGCAAATTGGCAACATGTTTCAACCCATAAATTTTAAATGGCGTGGATCAGAATCATGGAAACAGTATAAAGTGCATCCCTATAAGAATATCTTATACGACCATTTATAATGGATCTGACATGCTCCTGGATTCTTTGTTTAAAGGTTTTATGGTTTTACCAATATATACAACAAACCACAGGAACACCATAAACATATACATACAAAATGCTCGCATATGATCAGTTCCCACGATATATCAGCTGTGACACCTTGTATTTTTGGATGTTCAAAAATTTTACCAGTCACACTATATTTACAGATGTTGCACATTTTGCAAGGTGCATAGGTGGTTCATAGTAGGAAAGAAAGTGCATGCTCCTGACATTGGCTCCTGGATGCCAAGAAGAACAAACTGATTTTTCTTGCAAAAGGTGCAACATCTGTAAATATAGTGTGACTGGTAAAACTTTGAACATCCTAAAATACAAGGTGTCACAGCTGATATAATGGAAACTGATCACATGCGATACTTGTATGTGGTATATGTTTTATGGTGTTCCTGTGGTTTGTTGTACATTGGTAAAACCATAAGACCTTTAAAACAAAGAATCCAGGAGCATGTCAGATCCATTATAAATGGTCGACAAGATACTCCAATAGGATGCACTTTATACTGTTTCATGATTCTGATCCACATCATTTAAAATTTATGGGTTGGAACATGTTGCCAATTTGCCCTTTGAGGGATCGAGCAAACAAACTTCTAAAAAGGGAGTGTATGTGGATCTTTAAGATGAATTCTATGAGGCCATATGGCCTCAATGATAAATGGGATGTTAAACCATTTGTTAAGGTCCGAAAGAATATTTTGAGTCCCTCCACAATATTGAATCTGAGTGTTACTTTTGTAGCCTGGCTCTTTAAATGATCTTTTTGTACTGTAATGTTATTGTTTTGTTTTATATTAGGATTATGGTTAAAATGATTATATGACTATTTTCATATTTATAGATATATTCTGAATGTGTAGAAATGTTGAGCAATAGATGTATAGAAGTATTAAGGATTTATAGAAATGTTGAGAAATAATTTAGGTTAAATTTTATAGCAGGAATTGATTGGTATTCATCATTTTCCTTTACAGTGTTTGTCATTTTAAATGATTAATCATGGGCTCATGAATATTAATTAATTGAACATTTATAAACGAGCCTTTGACTGGTTCTAGTACCTCTCTGAAGACTCGTGTGAGTCAAGGCGCTTAGGGTGTTATAACTTGCAGCAGTCACCAGCACGGTGTGTATTTTTGTGATGACCTTATTAAAGTTAGAGTTGCTTTAATATAGAACGTCCCCAATTTTTGGTCTTTGGGTCGCTACTTAACTGTTATTTCCATTTGTGCTACAAAGGTTTTTGCGCTTTCTACTTTGGCATTTTGCTTGATTTGGGCTGTCTGCCCTTGGAGAGCTGCATGGTTATCCATGGAATTATCGTTCAGTGGTGTGTATGTTTGGATCTTTACAGTAGGTGACAAACAGCTGGCAAACTTCTCCTGAACTTCAACCATTCACTTTTACAGTAGCTGAGTACCAATCTCAGGTCCAAAATATGGAGCCTGTACTCGGCCTCCGAGGTGAAATTGGGGTAGTACACCGGCAGAGTCAACACCTGGTTAAGGTGAAACTCTGACACCACCTTCAGAAGGAATTTCAGGTGGGGCACAGGACAATCTTGTCCCTGTGAAAGACAAGGTAAGGAGACTCCATCGAAAGTGCCTGGAGCTCCCCAATCCTTCTGGCTGACATTATAGCCACCAAGAAGGCGGTCTTCGTGACAGGTGGGAGATGTTACACCTGTGCATTGGTTTAATGGCTTGCCATGAGCTTTGCCAAAACCAGCATTAGATCCCATGGAGGTAGTGGTTCACGCATCAGAGGGATATGGATCTAGGCCCTTGAAAAGCACCAGACCACCTTCTACTGGCTACTGACTGCTGACCGCCCACACCGGTAAGCAGAGATGGCTGCCAGGTGCACCTAAGGGTTGTCGACTGAAATCCTCTTTGGGACAGGGACCAAAGGTAATCTAAAATGCTAGCTACTGGACAGGTCAAAGGGTCCAACGCTTGTCCTGACACCAAATGGAAAATTCTTCCATTTGAAGGCATAGCATTTTCTGGTCTGTTCCTTACGGGATGCCTCAACAATCATGAGGACCTCGTCGGAGAGACCCAAAGCCTGGAACTCTAATCACTCAGGAACTAGGCTGTTGGGTGCAGAGATTGAAGGTCCAGATGGAGTACCTTTCCCTGATTGATGGACAGCAGGTCTGGGCATGGTAGAAGATGCCTTGGGAGCCTGTTGCTGAAGCTGAGGAGATCAGTGTACCAAAACTGACAGGGCCAGTCTGGAGCCACCAGGATCACCTGTGCCTTGTCTCTTTGACTTTGAGAAGCATCTTGTGAATCAAGGGAAGTGGAAAGAAAGCATAAAAGAGGCCCAGGGTCCATGGCCTTGAGAAGGCATCCCTGCAGCGAGCCCTGCTGAGGGTCAGGCACAAAACAGCCTCAACTTTGTGTTCTCCCTGGAGGTAAAAGGTCCACCCGGATGGAGGTATCACTTGTGAGATGTCTCGCCCACTTGACTGAGGAACACGTCAGCTGATTTGAGGCACCTGCCACATGGATAGTGAAGAGATCTGCCTCCAGGCTGTGCATGAGGGTCCAGATGCATAGAGCTTCCTTGCACAGAGGCAAGGAGTGCATCCCACCCTGCATGTTGAGATGGTTCATGGTCATGGTATTGTCCGCCTGGACCTGGACCACTTGACACCGAATGAATGGAGTGAATGAGGTCAGGCTAGCTGAACCACTCAGAACTCCAGCAGATTGACGTGACATCAGGACTCCTGAGGGGACCAGAGTCCGTGGACCTGTGCTCCCAGGTGGGCACCCCAGCCCATCAGAGAGGCATTGGTCATCAAGATGAAGTCGGCTCAGGGCAGACAAGCAGGATCCTTCCTGCAGATGTGTTTGGATGAGCCACAATTGGAGGGTGTCCCACATCCTCTGGGTCACAGTGACCAGCTGGTCAAAGTGACCTTGCACTGAGACCACTGGCTGGCTAGCTCCCACTGGAGAGAATGCATATGCCAGCAGGCCCATTGTACCACACTGGTACAGGCCACCATGTAACCCATAAGGTGCAGGAAGTCCCAAGCATGGGCGCAATTGACCAGCCAGAAATGATTGGACAAGGAGGAAGAACCTCCGCCCTGTCCATGAAGAGCCAGGCTCTGGCTCAGCAAGAGTCGAGCTCTGCCCTGATGAAATGGATCACCTGAGAGGCACAAGCTCCAGCTTGGTCTCGTTGACAAGATGGCCAAGCTCAAAGTAAGTCTGAGGGCCAGGTCTCTGGACCACTCCACCTCCTGCCTGAAGGAACCTACTATGAGTCAGTCATCCAAGTAGGGTACACCTGGACTCCTCTGTGTCTCAGGTAAGCTGCCACCACTGCAATGCACTTGGTGAAGACCCTGAGGGCAAGGAGATGCCAAGGGCATGGCTTGGAACTCATAGAGAGTCCCTCTGTCCAAAAATGGAGGAACTTTCAATGGGATGGACAGATCAGGATGTGAAAGAATGCATCCTGAAGATCCAAGGAGCAAAACCATGCTTTGCTCCAGAGATGGTATGATCTGTGCCAGAGCTACCATCCTGAAGGTCTGAGACCTGATAAACTTGTTCAGGTAGTGCAGATCTAGAATGGGGTGCCAGCCCCCATCCGTTTTGGTACAAGGAAATACCAGGAGACAAACCCTGGGTGTTCTGGAGGATCCACAATTCTGACCATGACCTCCTTGCAGAGAAGTTGGGCAACGCTGCCTCAAAGAGCCGACTGAGTGACTGCAGAAACCAAGTCCTCCCATGGGGCGAGGCTCAGCTTGAGGGTACTGCTAGAACTCCAGAGGCAGACCCTGGCCAACCACTTCCAGAACTGATCTGTCCGTGGTGACAATGGACCAGGCGGAAAGAAAGTAGTGGAGCCGGCCCCCATGGGAGGACTCAGGGAGGCATGGCGGGTATGAGATGGTGACCCCCATCCCGTCAGTGAGCAGGCTTGGAGGAGGAGGAGGCCATCCGAGGGCCCGCTAGGTCCTTCCCTCTGGGCTTTCTGACCGATGAGGCCACCAACTTGGCCTGAGGTAGCCAAGACTGAGCCAGCTGGCCATGCTGTTGCTGGGCTGGTTTTGCTGCAGGAGTGGAGGACCGAAGGGCTTGCACTTCTGGTGCTTAAGACCCTTGTCCTTCTGGATGGATGTCACAGAGTCTAGGGTGGCACTGGACTTTCAATGCACTGGAGGTGACCCTACACACTGGGCCTGAACAGGTTGGTTTCAGCTTGTGTTGGGTATCTGCCATGAAGGTCGAGATCCTCAACCAAGCCCTATGGCAGTGGCTACTGTGGCTGTGAGTGAGCAGCTACAAGAGTCGCCAATATCCAGAGCTGTCTGGAGCTGCTGCTTCACCACTGCCCTCCCTGGTCTCGGACCACCATAGTCTAGAGGTCCACCAAGAGGTGAGGAATCATCTCATCCAGGGAGTCCAACAGGGTGTGAGAGAAGTGTGCCATCAGCATGGCCGAACTAGCCTGGCGAAGGCCAAACAAAGAGGCAACATAGACTTTTAGCGAATGGTCCAGCTTTGTTGGACTCTTTCTCTGCCAGTCTATCAATGTCCCCTGTATTGCCTGAGCACCAGAAAACAAAGTCAGACACCAATCTCTCAGCCGAGGATGCTCTGAAAACCCAAAATGGGAGCTGGCTGGTACTGCATACTTATGGGCCATCCGAGCCAAGGCTGGGCAAGAGATGGGACGCTGCCAGTGCCAGGGCTGGACCAACAATGGCCTAGGCCACTGGGAAGGCCTCCATGGGAGAACCCTTTGTCCAGAGTCTCTGTGAGGGATACCAACCCATTTCTGGACAGGCTCGAGCTCCATCCCTGTGGACTCGGAGATGAGACAAAGAATGCCCATGAATGAGGAAGGACTTTCGTCCATGGATATGCCTCCCAAAGACTCAGTGTCGATGGGCCGTGAGTGCAGGGAAGAATCCTCAGACTCCGAGGAGTCCACATAAAGTGGGCGGTCACCAGCATCGCCCTCAACCTGCCTAGGACAGTAGGGAGTGAGGTGACCAACAGCCAATGAGGAAGTCCCTTGGCCAGCTGAGCCTGCTTAGTCAGAGCCCCAGTCATCAGCTGTTTAGGTGGCGGCTTCACCATGATGAGCAGAGAGGCCTGTTTTGGCCGAGCCAATGTTGTCTGCACTGGCTCCGCTGAGGGAGGGACAGTGGCAACCAACCCAGACGGGGCAGTCAACATCGGCCATTCAGGTGACAGCCACTTAATGGCCAGGTAGAAACCGGTGTTGGTTTTAGTCTGGTCAAGACAAGCTGCTGCCACATTAAATTTTCATAGCATCAACACAATTTGTGCTGAACCCTCCTCCTCCAAGGAGGACAAAGAAGAATAGCGGCGCGCTTTTCGTGATACTGGGAGCAAGACCATTGATGATGATGACCTGCCCGACTGGAAGAGGAAGACCAAGATCTCAATCTCAACCATTGGTGGTGCCAATGGAGATCCTCTCAGGGAGCCGGAGAACCCAGCGACTCCTCCTGGCCAGGGTCTGGGACTGGCGGGTTCAATTCATCAGGCTGGGCCAACCCGCAGAGGTCAGCAGGAGGACCAGAGTCCCAGAAAGAGAATAATCGGCCCTTCGGATGACAACCGTCAACTGGGTCAAGAAAATCTTGGCTGCATCATCATCCAGCATCTTGGCCAACTGGTCCGACGGGTCACCGGGAAACTAGCAGCCACGGAGATCCCAGGAACATCGACGATGAGTCTTCTCCTTGTCTTTCTTCAATTCCTTCTTGCAAGAGCGTGAACCGCCTGATCCCAAAGGACCCTCTCCTTTAGTTGAGAGGGACTGGCACAGCTCCTTGAAGGAAGCTGCGTAGTGGAGCCCAACTGGTGCGGAACAAAGGCCAAGCCAAAGAGGTTTGAGTGGCAGCCTGGGCCACCTCCTCAAAGGCCTTGAGCTGTTCAAGCTGCTCAGCGGACCCCACAGCTGCAGCGAGCACCCAACGGCATCCTTGGACTTGACAGGCACGTAACACTTCTCCAGTCACCCCAGCTGGATCCGGACAGCATGGTCGCCCAGCACATTCGGGTGAAGGACCGATAGAATTGCAGGCCTGCAGATTGTGATTGTGGCCTAAGCAGTACACATACATGGAGTGAAGGTTGGTCTGCAACCATCTTCTGCCTGCAGAGACACTGGTTTAGGAAGTAAATCCAAAGATTTGAGCGTCAGGGCCTACTACACGAGGGAGCAGTAAGGAGGGAACCTGAACCTTCCAAGCAGAAAGGAAGATCTGGCATCTAGGGCGGAGCAGAGGGTTTTACCACCTGGGTGGGTGGGAGGAGCCAGCTTGAAGACGCTCCAGCAGGAATTAAAGGGAAAGGCATCTGTCAGACAGTGTGGATAGAACATCATATCCACATCCCTAGAAAGTACAGTTAATTCAGAACTTACCGTAACAGTAGATCTTTGAGAGGAGGCTCTTAATGCAGGCTATTACAATTGGACTGTGCAGGCACTAGGACCCATAGGAAACTTTATCTAGCAGTCTCCAACTGGGGCTGCCCAGCGTTGGCTCCGCCCTGGCGTCACCCAATGGTATATCATGGGGCAGTCTCCAGCACCACCTCAGTTTACCCACCTGAGACCATGAATAAGGCCCCCAGGTGGACCATGTGGGAGCTTGCCATGAAACTGATGCAACAACAGCTCACCAGGGGGAAGAAGAGGGAGGGAATGCCTGCTGCAAGAGCTCCTCGAAGATCTACTGTTACGGTAATTTCACGTAACTGTACTATCTTATTTTGTGTGGGAGCTCTTGCAGCAGGCTATTACAATTAAGACTGAATCCCAAGCAGTCCCGCAAAAGGAACAGGAACTGGGAGGCAGCTGTAAGCACCAGTGATAACAACAGGGCACTTTTGAAGAAAGGAGGTCCTGGAGGAATGCTAGGCCAAAGCCTGCCCTTCACCTAGAAGCAATGTGCAGACTGTAGTGCTTAATGAAGGTATGCATTGAGCTCCAGGTAACTACAGCAGAGATGTCTCCATGGAGACATTTCAGAGGGATGCGAATGAAGTAGCCACTTCCTGGTAGAATGACCCCAACCAAGCCCGGTAGAGTTTTGTTATACTTGTTGTAACAGTAAACAATGCAATTGACCAGCCATTTTGATAGGGTTTGCTTTGACACTGGAGTGCCTTGGCATCAAGGCACAAAGGCCACAAACAACTTCTCCATCCTACAATGTGAAGCAGTGCATTTTAAATAGTACCTCAGCACCCTGTGGACATGCAGAGTATGCAGGAGTGCTTCCCCTCTATTTGAGTGATCTGGATAGTATGCCAGAAGATTGACATTCTGATTCAATGTCAGTTCAGAAACCACTTTGGCAAAAACGTAGGATTGGTTCTCAGGGACACCCTGTCCCTATGAAAATCAAATAAGGCCCCTTACACATCAGGGCCTGAAGCTCGGAAACTTTCTGTGAAGTAATTGTGAACAAAACAACACTTTCCAGAAGAAAGCAAAACCATGAAAATGCGGTAGGCTCAAAAGGGGAAGGTGAGCTTCTCCAGCATAAACAGAAATCCCAAGGGTACTGGATCTCGGATAGGAGGCTTGATATGTAAAATGCCCCTCAAGAAAAGTACAGGACACGCCCAGTTGGCAAGTTTTCCTTCCATTGGTACGTAGTATGTAGAAATTGATGACAAATGTATTATGGAGGAGCAGCTCAAGCCTTGATTCAATAAGTAGAGAAGATACTTTAATATTGAGTTCACTGGACAGGTAAGAGGGTTCAAGTGATGGGGCAAGCCCATAGAATTGCTTCCACTTCATGGCATAAGTGGATCTAATTGAGGGTTTCTTGCTGCTACGAGAACATCCGCCACCTCCCAGGAGACCCCAAACCTGGATTTGACTAAGTCTGCAGGAGCCAGGCATGAAGATGCAGGGATCTGAGGTCTGGGTGCACCAATGTTCCCTGATCCTGGGACAGTAAGTGCAACTCAGCGGCAGCTGAATTGGAGGTTCCACTGCCAGCTGCTGAAGTAGTGGAAACCAAATCTGCTGAGGCCAGAACAGGCGATGAGGATCATCTCTACTCCTTCAGCCTGAAGCTTCAGAAGAACTCTCTGAATAACAGGAAAGGGAGGGAAGGCATACAGAAACCTCCTGTCCAGCAGAGGGACAATGCGCCTGGCCAGAAAACACCAGGCATGGGATCTTTGAGCAGAAACTGGGCAGTTTGGCATGGAGTGGAGGCGCAAGAGGTCCAACTCTGGATGGCCCCACCTGTCAAACGCTGGTCTGCTAATGACTGGAGGAACTCTGACCATGAGCCTTGGACCGAGACCAGCTTAGGGCTGTCAGCCAAGACGTTTTGGATGCCTGAAACATGAACAGCAGTGAGATCTAGGTGGTGTTCCAGTGTCCAATACCAGACTCTCATCACCTCCTGGCATGGGGTAGGGGTGAGTGCCCTCTTGCTTGTTGATGTAAAACACTACCGATGTGTTGTCTGTCTAGCTAAGAAGAGGGCCTGGTGAAATGTCTGTCTGAAACACCTGCAAGGCATTCAGGACCACTTGCATCTCAAGAGTGTTGATATGGAGCTGTTGCTTATCCGAAACCATGTCCCTGGGTTTGTCTGTCTCCAGATGAGCACCCCAACTGAGAAAGGAGGCGTCTGTCATTAGAATCTGTCCTGGGGCTCCTGCCAAAGGGACCCCTCTTTCCAGGTTGTAGAGGTCCAACTACCAAGAAAGAGTCCTTCTTACTAGGTCGAAGATCCTGACCGGTCAGTCCAGGTCATCTGACCTTTGGTCCCACTGCACCCTGAGCATCCATTGTGGGACTCTCATGTGGAGGTGGGCCAAAGGGACTGTGGGAATGGCGCTATGTGCCCAGAAGTCTGAGGAAGGTCCTGGCTGGGACCTGTTGAGCCATGGATACCATCTGGGCTATGTCTCTTAGATGATCCCACTGTCCTGTGGGAGGAAGGCCATGCCCTGAACTGTGTTGAGGACTGCTCCAATAAAAGGAGTTGCTGACTGGGCTCTGGGGAGACTTTGGAAGGTTCAGGGGTGATTCCCAGCTCTTGGAAGAGAATAAAGGTGTCTTTGAGAGTGCGAAATAGCTGAGCCTTGGAAGTGTGCCAGGAGCCAGTCATCTGGGTAGGGAAGACGTAATGGCCCTTGCATCTGAGAGCCACAGCCACCACTGCTAGGAATTTGGTGAAGACTCGAGGAGCGGAGGGGAGGCCGACAGTAAGGACTGGAACTAATAATGTCTCCCTGTAAGTGGAACCTCAGGAACTTCTGATGGGGGAGGAAGACCTGTATGTGCATATAGGCATCCTGCATATCCTGAGAGCAGAGCCAGTCTCCTTGGTGCAAGAGGGAATGAGGCCTGGCAGAGTGACCATCCTGAACCATTTGTACTCTGTGAAAAATTTAGGGAACTGAGGTCCAGGATGGGCCAAAGGTTCCCGGTAGCTTTTGGGACTAGGAAAAATGGGAATAGTAGCCCTTCCCTGTTGTCCCTGGGGACCAGCTCTATCACCCATTTTAGCAAAAGGGCCTGAATCTCTCCTTCTATCAGAGGAATGTGTGAAGGAGGATAATGGGAGGCTCTCAAAACATGAGTGCCTACACCTGAACTCGACTTCAATAGGTCCAGATGTTCGGTCTTTTGTGCCAACTCTGGTAAGGCTTGAGCCACTTCGGGCCTTCTCCCACATAGCACTCTGTTACTGGACCATATGCATGAGGAAGTTCAGAGAATGGGTGGAAAAGGTGGAGGCAGAGTAAACCTTCTTGCCCACCTGATCCAAGAATCTGGACTCACCATCAGAGGCTGGGAGCTGAGGTGCTTAAGCTTTTATATTTTCATGGGCAGCCATAATCACCATAGAGTCCACCTGAGGGTATTCTGCCAGGAAAGGCTCCTCCCTCGGGCTCAGTACAGCCTATACAATTTCTTTAGAACTCCTGGGGTGGTAGAGGGATGCTTCCAAGTAATCCTAGTAAGGTCCTGGAAGGTATCCACAAGAGGAGGAACTACGAAAGGCTTTGCCTCCTTCTGCCTCAGGTATTTTGCCAACCTCCAGTGTTCTGGATCCAAGTCTCCATCTCCCATCCGTTGGAGGACTGGATGTGCACATGATGTCCATGAAGGTAGGGGCATCAGGAGGTGATCTTGGAGTGTCTTTCTTATCGGGAGACACTGGCCTTTCCCGTGAGAGGGAATGGTCGGACCCAGAGGAAATGGGGTGTGAACTGTGGCCCACAGAAGAAGAGGAAGCTGATCTTGAGTGGATATGGGATCTGCTCTTCTCATATGAAGGTCACCTGCTGGCAGACTGGCGTTGGCTATGGGACCGACAATGTCTGTAAGACCAGCGACGCTACTGAACCGGCGCCGGGGCGGCTTACGGGCCGGTGTCGGCTATGAGACTGTCTCCTGCTGGTAGAGCAATGGCTAATACTGGACCTGGATCATTGTCGGTTGCAGACATTCCTATGCAAGGCTCGGCCACGGTATCCATTGGAGTGCGTGACCAAGACTTAAGCCTTTGTTTAGGAGAGAGACATTTGACCACAGGAGAAGAGGGTTTTTCTACCAGGCTCTGGTCCTCTACTTCCTCCAGAGCCAGAGTTGGTCTGGCTGTGGTGGGAGCACATCTTTTAACTTGACCCCACCAGAATTGGAAAGGTTCTATGAGCTTCTCCTTGGTGAATCGAGCAGCAGCAGAAACCATCAGAAGACTGGGCTTGTACGGCATATGAGGAGCTATGGGTGAGGACGGAAGATCAGGTAAGCCCTGGGGAGAGTCACCTTCCTGTTCCTCAGGGTGGAGGCCCTGCGGACCAGCGAGCGTTCGTCGACCAGTGATGTCTTAGCGGCGTCCGTTCTGTACGCTGCACCATCGATGGTTTGTAGACTATCTGGCTTGGAAACCGTCGTTGGCTTCAGTTTAGAGGGCTGAACCGTTGAAGGGCAGTGAGCAGGCGCCGGTTTTGAACCTGGCTCCTGCTCCTTAAGGTGAGTGGTCTTGCCCGGAGACCCTGGGAATGACCAAGGTCAGGATTTTCTTCAATGGGACCGAAGTCCGGAAGAGTAACCCATGGTCCCAACTCCCGAGGTGGAGGGTGGCTGTAAGGGCATCGCCTTCACTTTCAGGGTGTAAGAGGCCTGCACAGAGACCGGTCCCTGACTACCGCTACCTGGCGTCGGTGGCTTGGCGGGAGTGGTAGTGTCTCTTTCCAGTGCAGTGCTGGGAGTGGCGAGAATGATCCGAGCCACCCAACCCAGAGGAGGACTTTTTCTTATGGGGTAACCGGGAGCATGAACACCCCTCTGACCGGCCCCGGTCCTTTTCATGGGACTTACGTTGGTCTGAGTCCTGCTTCTTTCTTTATGCTTTGTGGACTGGGAGGAGGAATAGGACTTCTCCGCTGGTGAGCATTGCATCATGGCCACCTTGTTGTTCAAGAGATGGGCCTTAGGAGTCTTAAGGTGGCAAATTCTGGTCCTGCCTGTAAAGCCGCTGCATTGAATGAGCAGGCCTTGGTGTGGTGGTCGGCTCAAGGCAAAAAGACGAGGCTCCTGTGGGTATCCTTCACTGGGATCTGTTGGCCACAGGAGCACTTTTGTTCTTTTTCTTGGATGAGGAGACCAATGACGGTGAGGTCGACATGCAATAGAGATCGATGGTAAATAGAAAAAACAGACTTTTGAGAAAAACAAGAAAAATGGTAGGGATTTCAGTAGGAAATGACTAGACTTTGTTGTAAAGGCAACCAAGAGCCGACGGAAGCGGATCTGCAGTGGGACAAGAACTGAGGTGGGACTGGGACCGCTCCTGATATACCATTGGGCGACGTCAGGGCAGAGCTGATGTTGGGGTACCCCTCTGGAGACTGCTAGCTAAAGGTTTCAGATGGGTCCTAGTGCCTGCAGCATAGTCCTAATTGTAAAAGCCTGCTGCAAGATCTCCCACCAAGTAAGATCAATTGTTGTCTGTCCTGCCTATGGGCCTTAGTGTGATCAAGATAGTTGAGGGCTCTTGACATCCAGACTATGCAGCCTGCATTTCCCTGAACTAGAGTGTTCAGTAAAGAAGACTGGCAAGGTGATAGACTGATTCAAATGGAAGTCAAAGACTACATTTAGAAGGAACTTCCTGTTAGTCCTGAGCACTACTTTGTCCCTGTGGAAGGAGATATAATGTTGTTTAATGCACAGGGCCTGTAACTCACTTATTCTTCTGGCTGAAGTGATAGCCACCAGAAATATGGATTTCAAGTGACAAACTTTAAAGTGTGCTGTAGCCATGGGTTCTAATGGAAGTTCCATGAGCATGGCAATGCAAACATTACAGTTCAAGAAGGTACTGGCTCCTTATATGAAGGATGCAGGTGGGCAAAACCCTTAAAACTTTTTTTGAAAATAGGTGAGCAGCCACAGAGGAACCCTTACTGGCAGAAAGATATGCAGAAAATGATGCCAAGATGAACCTTATGGATAGTGGGCTGTAGGCCCAGTGAGTGCAGATGGGTGAGATAGTCCAACAGGACTGGTAGCCCAGCCTAGGCAGGCAATATCCCACTAGAGTTACACCAGATAGAAAATCTCTTCCATTTGGAGGCATACATTTTCTTGGTAAATGGTTTCCTACAACCCCTAAGAACCTTGAGTACACCTTCAGTGATGTGTAAACCTGTGTACTCTAGGCCTTCAAGACCATGTCTTCAGTTTGAAAGATCTGAGGTTTGGATACAGGATCCTGCCCTGAGAGGAAGTCAGAAGGTTGTGCGTCTAAGGGAGGTGTATGGGCTGGGCCACTGACAGGGACAGCAGCAGTGAATACCATGGCTGCCTGGCTCAGTCTGGAGCTATCCAGATCATGGTAGCTGATTGGGACCTGAGCTTGATCAGGACCCTGAGCAACAGAGGAAATGGAGGGAATGCATATAGACTCTCCATGACCAATCCAACACTAGGGCATACATGGGCACTGTGCCCCTTACTGGAGGCCTGCAGCAGAATAGAGGGAGCTGGTGGTTCTCTTGTGAGGCAAAGAGATCGCTGGAGTTCCCCACCTGTGGAACACAACCTCCAGTACTTGTCTGTTCAGAGACCATTCGTGATGGTTTTGGTTGATTCTGCTGAGTGCATCTGCCAGGGTGTTGTCCTTCACTGGAAGGTGGATGACAGATAGTGACATCTGCAAGGAGTAAGCCAGACTCAAAATTTTCATTGCTTCTGTGCACAGCAAGTCGGATCTTGTCCCTCCCAGCTTGTTGATGTAGTACATTGTGGTGGTATTGTCTGTCCTGACCTGTACCACCTTGCCCTGACCAGAGAAGTGAAAGACTGAGGCGCCAGGAGCACTGCCCTGAGATCTAGGAGATTTATATGTAGAAGTGACTCTGCAGGAGACCATATACTGTGAACGGTATGTTCCTCTAGATGTGACCCCCACCCTAGGAGGGCGATATCTGTTCTGAGTACCAAAGTTGGGATTCCTTCTCGAATGGAACCGTCTCCTGAGGTTGGCTCTGTCTTGCCACCAATGCAGGGACTGTAACAATGTCCTTTGACTGGTATCAGCTCTGACAGAGAATCTTTCCTTTGACACCAATGTGCTCTGAGATGAAACCGAATGTCTCATTTGAAATCTGCAGCCCTGGACTGTCCCTGTTGCTGCGGCCATGTGCCCCAGCAACTGCAGGAAATGCCTTGCTGGCCTTGGTCTGCTGAGAATGAAAGATCCTGCCAGCTGCAGTATATTTTCTACCCTTTCTTGAAGGAAAGCCCTCCTTGCTGGATATCCAGTTCTGCCCCTATGAAGCTGAGCACCTAGACAGGTTGGAACACTGATCTTTTGACATTAATCAGGAACCCTAGAGATTCCAGTGTATCCTGTGTGAACCCGAGTCTCTTTCACCTGCCGAGGTGTCTTTTTTTAGCCAGGAGAGACACAGTAAGCTGAAAGCTTGTTTACAGGTGTGACCTGGGAGCACAGGAAGTTAAGTGACTTGCTCAGGGTTGCACAGTATGCAAGTGGGGGCTGTGGATTCAATCCCAGGTCTCAGGTTTGCAGCTCAGAGTCCTAAACTACTGTGCTATACTGCCTCCCAAGTCTAGAAGTAGCGAGTCATCCTTCCCCTACTGGCATTTGGGAGGCAACCCTGACTGACACATCAGGGGTTCTGCATAGCCTGGGCTGCAGCCTGTGGGGTTTGGTCCCCCTTCTGGAACCTCTACGACTCCTGCTGGTAGGCAGTGGAAGCATGGGCCTGGAAAAGTCTGCTGTATCCCCTACCCCTACCTCCCTTCTGTGGTCTATAGGAGGGTGAGGCTTTTTCTTCTACAGAATTGCTTTTGTAGGTGGTCTTATATTCATCCACCTTTTCATGTATGCCTCTGTCTTGTCCTCAAACAGGGAGTTGTTCTCCACAGGAAATCCATAGCTTTTGGCTGTGTGTCCTGTGTCAGGTTTGTGGTTCTAAGCCAGGCAAACCTCCTCAGAGCAACAGTTACTGCCATCCACCTGGTTGCATTATCACTGGCATCTAAAGCTCCCAGGGGAATGGAGGCAATGAGGCAGGACCTGAAGATTCTGAAAGGTGGTTAGAAACTTGGCAGCAGAAATTCAGTGCCAAAATGTTTGCTGTGATGACCATGGGGTGTAAAAACCTGCATGCCAGTTACACTCGGGGAGGGGTAGGAAACTAAGCAGCAAGGGATAAGGGATTATAATATCAAGCAACCTTAAGGTTGGTAACCAATGCGCAAAGCGGTGGGTAAGGCAAATGGAATGTTGGCGTGAATTGGGAGGAGCATAACTAGCAGAAGGAGGGAGGTACTGATGCCTCTTTATAAAATTATGGTGGAGGCCACACCTGGAGTACGGGGTCCTGCTCTGGAGACCACACCTATGCAAGGACATAGATGGGATAGTGAGGGTTCAGAGAAGAGCAACCAATATGGTAGTCATGTAGGGAAGCCATATGAACAGAGGTGGAGAGAACTGGATCTGTACCCACTGGAGACTAGAAGGGAGAGGGGACATGATAGAAACTTTTAAGTACGTGAAGGGGATCAATAAGGTGAGGGAGGGAGCTTATCTAAAAGGAAGGTGGGGGCAAACTAGAGGGCATAGTCTAAGATTAGAAGAAGGAAGATTTAGAGGCAATGTGAGGGGGCGTATTTCATGGAGAGGGTGGTAGAGACCTGAAATAAACTACCAGAGGAAGTGGTGGCGGCTGAAATGGTGGAGGGATTCAAGAGGGCATTGGACAGACATATGGGGTTGGCAAGTGGGGAGAACGGGAGGGCCAGTAGCATAGATGATGAGTAGGGTGGTTGGGAAGAAAGAATTACTCACCACAGTCATCTTGTTTCTTCAAAGGATCACTCATTATGATTAAACTGATGCAGTCAGCCTCCTGTGTTGAACTGCCCCAAGAGATGGAATGCTATGCAAACGATGGCACTCTAATTGGCTCGTGCCAAATTCAAACTGCTGCCCTAGCAACTGCTGCACTCTGAGTGCTTCATGTTATTAATGAGCCTAAGTGGGTATAATACCCCTAGCTAATCTTTACATAATAAAGAAAAATGCCCCAAGATAAAAAAATCCCCAAGAGACAGACCTAAAATGAGACCACAAGGAAATCAACTGGTTTAAAGGGTGAGTCTCTAACCTGGCCTATATGTAACATTGGGAGGCATATGGGAGGCAGTACAGCACAGTGGTTTAAGGCTCTGAGCTGCAAATCTGGTGACATCCAGCAGACCAGACCTAGGTTTGAATCCCACAGCCTCCACTTACATACTGTGTGACCTTGAGCAAGTCACTTAACTTCCTGTGCTCCCAGACCGCACCTGTAAAAAGCTTTCAGCCTAGTGTGCTACTCCTGGTTAAACAACAACAACAAAAAACATCATTAAAGCAGAGATGCAGAACAAAAATTCCTCCATTTTTTACGGCTGTGGGCGGAGCCTACAGCCATCTTGTTATCTGTAGCTGGAAAATGGAGTATCGTGGAACACGTTTGGACTTTTCAATATATCCTTCCATGCCAACTGAAATAAAATATTCCCTTCTTTCTGTTAAGAATGTTGAGATATAACTCCAAGCTGCTTATCAGATGCCATTAGAAACTGAAACAGCTTGTTAAATATTGGTTGCCTATTAAACTGGAGATTTGTTTACCCCTTCAGAATGCAACAAACTGCACATTTAACTACTTAGCATTTAAACAGCTTCTTGATACAAGTTTCACTTGGGAATGTATCGCATACTTCTCAACTGTCCCTGATTTTCAGGGACATCCTGATTTGGCCTCAAAATTTTCCTCTGTCCCTCGTACAATTTGTGTTTTTGTGACAGAACAGTGTGGATTAAAATCAAAAATATTATTAAACATTAAAGTTACAGACTTGTTTTCTTCAGAAAAGCATCTTAACACAAATCCTTATTCTATCAGCTTTCTAAGTGAATAGTACCAATTTTTTAGATGTGTCTCTGATTTTGGGTCTTTGTCCCTGATTTTTGAGCCTTGTCCCTGATTTATGAGGCAACAGGTTGAGAGGATGATATCGTCTTTCTAGAAAGATTCATACTTCATAAATTTCACCCTTTCCCAGTAAATCTATGATTTATACTGGTTTTTTAACCTCTACAGGCACTATCTGATAAGCACTGAGTCAGACATATGCCAGGTCTTCAGTGAACTGCCCAGATTAAATACTGTACTTAGCAATCAGCAGACATTTTCCGTTATGCTTTTTGGGAAAAAATATATTGACTACAGCAAACACACACACACACACATTGCATTCTAATATGTTATAAAGAAACTGTTTATGTCAGTGAATACAGTGAAGTTCAGTTTAGAGTAAATTTCCTTTAAATATTTATTATCCTATATTTTGTACACACGCACTACACACCATTTAGCATGGCCACAATACTGCCGGAGGCCTGGGTTCAAGTCCCAGCTGAGGCACTTACTCTTTCTCACCTCTGTTTGTATGCTCCATAAAATATGCACACCACACTCCAGTGTGATTGTTACAAGTAAATATTTGTGTTGCCATTGGTTGTGCATTTGAGAAAGAGTAATGTGCTCAGGGACAGCCCATGTTCCAATTGTCTCAGTGGCGCAGCTAACTAGCGTAATAGGAACAGTATTCCAGGTGGCCTCGTCTCAAGTCCCAGCTGAGGCACTTATTCTTTCTCACTCTGTTTGTATGTGTTCCATAAAATATGCACACCAAACTCCTGTGCGATTGTTACAAGTAAATATTTGTGTTGCCATTGGGTTGTGCATTTGTCAGTGATCACCTATGGGATAGTAGATGGGCAACTATACACAACCAGTGTGTTGTGCCACCGAGGTACTGATTCCCTGTGACCTCAAGAGCAAAGCTTGAGAGGTCCATGGGAATCAGTTCCCCAAGTTGGCACAACACACTGGTTGTGCACAGAGTTGCCCATCCACTATTTTATATAGTGTATAGGCATCAATGCCTATTTCAGATACTGCCCTTTGTGTTTCAGTGAACTGGAGGTTGAGGGGCACTTGAGGGTCGGTGGTAGCTCAAATTACTGACAGTGTGCTGCAGATGTTTCTGCAAGTTTTATTTTAAAATCAACAACTTCCAGCTTAATCGGATAGGGAAATCAAGTATGTGGCAGCATTCCAAGTTGTTCTGCTGTAATAGTGACATCACTACTGTAGCAGAACAACATAATGATGTCAGTACTGCAGCAGGACAAGCATATTCCAGGAATGGAATTCCATGCAAAACAGCATTCCACTATACGCTATATAGAGTTAATGTATGACCAACATGTTAACAACCACGCTGTGCACACTTCGAGAGGTTGGCATGGCACCTCACAGACCCTCGAGAGCCGCAGCTCGAGAGGTCGTTGGCTGCCATGCCAACCTCGAGAAGTGTGCTCAGTGAGGTTGTTAACTGTTGGTCATACATTATCCTGTACAGTGTATGGCACACAGCCAGGTAACTTTTAAAAATTAATACAGGTATTACCACTGAGAAAACATCAAGCAACATCGTTTCTGATATTCCCTTCATGTCGGCACCCCCATCTTACCCCGTACCTTACACACAGACCAGACAGGAAGCTCCATCTTCTTCAGTAAATGTTTTATTTTTTCCTTACAGTAATGCCACACAAACTGTGCATTTCAACTATTAAAGAAAAAACTGTAGACACAAACACTGCATTCCAAAACAAGAAAAAGCGGTTGGTGTCAGGTCATCTGACACATAAGGGCAAAGTGTCGAATGATGTTGCGGCCATAAGGGTGTAAAGTGTCATCTTGAAGGTCATAGTGGAGATATAGCAGACAGGTACCTATTGGAGATGGGGGCAGAGAAAAAGAAACACATATTTTTTATTGTTTCTGATGGTGTATGAAATTAAATGCACTCTGATCAGAAAGTACAAATTGATTAGACATGGTGGCTTACATCATGATTGCTCGTTTCTACACACAACAACTTTCAAATGTGATCTGCCAGAAATGAGTGCTTGCTGATGCATTGGGGCAATGTGGCATGAGCTGGCATTCCAAACTGTTGTACCATCGTGACATACTCAGAATGGTACAACAGCATCCTGACAACTCAATCAATCAATCAATTTCATTATTTATAAAAGGCGCCTTTCCATAACCAAGGCGCCTGTACAATAAAACCAAACACATTAATAAGATAACAAAATTAAATTAAAACTAATAAATACAATAGCAGCTTTAATAATTGGAAAATTCCAAGCTAAAAAGATATGTTTCAAGGGTAGCTTTAAAACTTTGGATGGTCAGGCTATCCTGCACCTGATGAGGTAGAGAGTTCCACAGGATCAGGACCACAAAACCAAATGACCTTGCCTCAGATGTTTGTAAACGAACCCTGGGAATCTCTAGCAATCCCTCATGGTGGATCGGAGAGGTGGAGGGACAGTAGGGATGAAGCAGATCTTTCAGGTAACTAGGTCCCTGATCATGTAGGGCCTTGTGGGTTAACAAAGCAACCTTGAAGGTGATCAATCACTGTATTGGCAGCCAGTGCAGTCTGTGGAGCACAGGCATTATATGACTGGTCCTAGAGGTACCAGTCAAAGCCTGGCTGCCACATTCTGCACTAGCTGCAAGTGGTGGATATCAACCCCCAGTAGCCCTAGGTAAAGGGCATTGCAGTAGTCAAGGTGGGAGGTAACAAAGGCATGGACCAAAGTTGGAAGATCATCGGGAGTAACCAGGTGCTTTACCGGGCAATATTCATCAGGTGGTAAAAGAGGTTTTGACAGCCACTGACACCTGCAATTTTAGAGTCAGGCGGTCATCAAATATAACACCCAGGTTCCGCACCGGTCTGAGGTGGTTAGCTGGACACCTCCGAGCCATAAACCCAAAGGAGAACCAGCCAACACACCTGCCTCTCAATGACCTGGGTCCACAACCAACACCTCAGTTTTTCTGGGTTTAACCACAGCCAGCTCACATTCATCCAGTCCTGGATCTTGGCTGAACAGCTGTTAAAGACCGAGGCAGCATCATAAGGACATGTACAGCTGAGTATCATCTGCATAGCAGTGAAAACTCAGAGGCGTGCGCTAATAATCGCTCCCAATGGCAGCATATTCATCACAAACAACATAGGTGCTAAATGGATCCTCATGGCACCCCGCAGGATAGGGACAGTGGGGCTGAGGAAAAGAAAACGACACCACCCTCTGAGTCCTACCCAGAGGAAGGATTGAAACCATCTGAGGACTGACCCTAAAGTCCACAGATGAACGTGAGGCAATCCAACAGCACTCCATAGTCCACGGTGTCAAATGCGCAGAGAGATCAAGAAGGACCAAGATGGAACAGGTCTTTCAATCTCTTGCTATTAGGAGAGTCATTTAGTACCTGGACAAGGGCTGTCTTGATACTATGTCTCTTCCTAAATCCGGACTGGAGAGAATCATAAATATTGTGGCTGGTCAAATAGTCATCAAGCTGCGGCGCCACCACCTTTTCATAACCTTACCAAAGGGCAGGTTAGAAACAGGCCTGTAGTTAGCCAGACAGTCTGGGTCCAAGGAGGGCTTCTCAAGAAGTCTGTCTTCTGATCGAAACTGATTAACAATAAGCATCAGCCATACACTATAGTGAAGTTCAGTTTAGAGCAGATTTCCTTTAAATATTTCTTATCCTATATTTTGTATCCTGGATAGTGAAGGTGAGATGCTACATCTCACTGTCATAGGATCTTCATTTACACATTTTGCACTATATTTATTCAGGCTGTCCCAGATTAGATGCAATATCTTGTTTTCAGTAGGGTCATAATTTTCCCATTTTGATAATGTATTTCTTCAGAGTAGCCTAGTCCAGGGCCCCCATATTTAAAGGAGATGTGCAGCACATCCCAGTGGAAAAGGGAGATGTGACGCAACTCCAACAATGCACTGTAGCATGATATTGAAATGTGCAGGATGTGCCTGCCACAAAGGAATGGGACAGGCTGCACACAAATAGTATGCTGTGCAAGTCAATGGTGCATTCCATGAATATGCCATGCTGCGGCTTACTCAGTGGGAATGTACTCCTGACAGCCCAGAGCAGCACGGCCCAGGTTAGGCCATGAATAGCAGGCCTAACCTGGCCAGCCACCCACAGGTGGGCTGTGAAAGTGCACTCAGGTGCACAGCAGCCTGGCAGCCCTGATGAACTAGAGGTACCCCTCCCATCCCCGATTGATCACACTCCATCCCCAAAGAGCTCCATAGTGTAGGGACCCCTGGACCTAATCACACCAGAGGAAACCACGGTCCATATCCATAGCAAAGAGAACCCCCACCCACAGCCTTGGTACACAGACAACTCCACTCCCCCATACCCGATCTGTTGCGGAGACTAGCACTGCCCTCACACCCTGCCATAAGCAACCGCCAACTGCACTGGACCCGGGCCAGAGATCTGCACTCCAGAATGACCCAAGTGGCTATACCATACTTTGGGGCACTAAATAAGCCATGGACCCACCAGTGTATGCAGCTGTGTGTATGATCCTGGCAAACTGTAAGAGAGAGAATTGACATACCTCCAATGCATGCCTTGTCAATGCTGCATCTTCCTGCAGTCATACACTCTCCCTTCCCCCGCGTAACATGCCACCTCGAACTGCTGAGGTATCCTGGTACCATGGGTGTGATCCTGCAATGCCATTTGTAGGGTACACTCCAGGCTATGGATAGTGTTCACGGTTCCCCGATTGTACAAAGCTTTCTGGTAGAGGGCTGCAACATCTAAGGTATAAAACCCTGCAGCATTTGCATGATTTTCAAAGCCTGCACCAGGTCAGCAGGTAGTGGTGTAGGAGCAGGCACTTGAGGAGCCCTTCGTGGCATTCCAGCTGGGGTCTTAGTATACCTAGTCTTTTACAGTTTCTTGGCAGGCACCGGAGTCAGCGGTTCAATGCCTTTCTTGCCAGGGCCCTCACCCATATCGGGGTGGTTTTGTGGCCCTGGAAGGTTCTACCAAAGATTTAGGGAGGGTGGACTGGTCAGAGCCATGGACCTCTCTTCAAACTTTCTCTGCAGTCTTTCCCGATGTTTTCAGGCGTCTTAGGAGGAAAGACTTGCAATTTAAAATCAACTGAGTGTGTTGTTCAAGACAGACTAAGCATAAACCATGCTTGTCTGTCTTGGTAACACTTCTAAACATCTTAAATAACTTTTAAACAATTTTAAAATAGGTCCTGTTTTCTTCTTAGTTTTAAATAAAAAACTTGAACATTTTAAACTATGAGGAAAAAACAGTAAATAACAATAGACACAAGGCAGTAATGAAAAATAAGACAAAATACTTATGGTTGTTTGTTCTTAAACACTAATCAGACGATCTTGACTGAGACAGATCTCAGGGCATCTGATCTCTGCAGCAGAGAAGAAATCTGAGATAGAATGTAAGCAGTTGGCACAAGGCAGTTTTAAAATAGATGAATGAGCTAAACATTCCATGATTAGCATAGCATTCTATTCTCTGTGGCAGTCCTGTCTTAAAGGAGAACTGCAAAAGATAATATTAGTGGATTCCTGGGGTTAGAATCCTACATTTCTCAGGTTTCTGAAATCACCTGGTACTTCCCCAAACACTCTGCTATTAAGTATAAACAGTGCATGTGAGAACATTACATGCATAAATTTTGTTCCATCCAATGAAGCTTTCAGATCTTTTATAGTTCTATTCGGTTACATCTTAGGGTTACCAATTGCTTCAAACATATTTTTTATTTATAGTACATTTTCAATTATACAATGGGGACCGAGAATTCAACACTGTGATTGACTGACTAGTGTCTCTTCTGTGGTAATATAATCTAGCATTACAGTCAGCCGCATCTGTAATGGGACATTAAAAGAATCATTCAGACCCTCAAAATCTGTCATCTTGAATTGCCAATAAACCCCAAACCCTATCACAGCCACTCAACTGTGCAAAATGTTTACACTTTACCTCCATTAATGCTTAAATTCAAAGCGTCATTCAGTAGCCAGACAAGCCTGCTCACAGAAAACAGAAAAAAACTGTCACTGTGTGGAATAGATTTTCCGCTAGGCATGCTAGAGTGTGGGCGAAGTGAAACCATGGCTCACTTCCAAGTCCACCCCACGTATTAACAACCAAGAAAGTCCTGAAAGCAATCAGAACAGTCTCTGATGTGTTAGCAGCTCACTATGCCTTTCTTGAGGAAACTGTGCAATTGAACAAACAAATAAGTAAATACCCAATCGCACACTCCACAGCACCAGCGGCCACTTGTCCCATTCAAATGCCAGCTCAGTTTGCTCCTTAACTTGATCCATTCACTCCATCTGAATTAAAGTAAATTCTCTCATGCTCTGCATCTGAAATTCTCTGTAACAACAACAACAACACCAACAAAACATGTCTGCCAAATGGGAGCCAACATAAAAAAGCATGCCTAAATGGGAACGAATATGCTCTGCATCTGAAATTCTGCATAGCAAAAATAAAATGTGCTTGCCAAATGGGAGCCAACATAAAAAGAGTGCTGCTAAATGGGAGCTAACATAAAGAAAAAAGTCTTCAAATGGGAACCACCATCATAGATTGTTCCCCAGCTCGCTAGATAATGCTGAGTTAAAAAACTTATGAAATGGAAAAACAAAAAGGTGTGTGTGCTGGATCTTAGCAACCCAGGACTATTTTCTGGCACAGTAATAAATCACATATAGATAATTTAAAACACACACAAAAACTATTTTCTGTATTTTTTGGCACAAAATAAAGGGGACATTATATAATTGCAATAAACACGACAGGGGTGTGGGTATACTGGGATTATCCACTTCTGGTGTGGATTTGGTAACTCAGCCTCGCGCCTTGTAACTGTACCACACCAGGCATGGTAAATCCCAGCATAACCCTACACCCCTGTCGTGGTTTATATTGTTTAAATGCCAAAGTCTCCACTCGATTATTGAAATACCCTGACCAATATACTGACTTCTGAATAATCCTGATAAATACATTTCAGAAGTTATGACATCATGAACCTCTCAAGCTTCACTCTTGAGGTCACTATGGTGTTATAACAGCCCCTCAATGAGAACATTGCCTTGTTATGTATGGCTGCCCATCCATTATTCTCTATATTATAAATCACGTATTTTGGGGTTAAATTCCAAACATTAAATGAAGCCTCCATCCCTCTGTTTCGAGGGAATGCTCCAGTCCTAACGTTCCTGCGAGAGACCACTGTACATGGGACAAGAGGTACAGTGGCTCTGTGCAGTGATTAACTCAAATTATGTACGTGAAAAATATGTTACTCACCTGTAACCATAGTTCTAGGAGTAGTATATGGTTCACATCCACACAACGGCAGTTCTTCCTTAAGAGCTGATTCATCAGAACATCTTAAAGCAAAGCTCCTCTCACTACCTGGGTGGTATATCCCTCAGCTCCGCCCCATGTCATCAGATCTTGCACACTGGAAGCAGGGATCCATGTGTTACTTGTCAAAGGAGGTTGGGGGATGGTGGTGGTGGTGTGAATGTGAACCATATACCACCCTAGAACTATGGTTACAGGTGAGTAATCTATTTTTCTAGAGCGTGGATATGGGTCACTATCCACATGATGGCAAACTTCCAGCAGTTCTCTGGAAGGAGGGGCAATGCATGCACCCTACTTGACAAAAAGACTGGAGAACTGAGGCACCAAATACAGTATCCCTGCAAGATTCTTGGTTGATGCTGTAATGGGAGAAGAAGGCATAAACTGACTTCCTGGTAGCAGCCCTGCAGATCTCCTGAACAGGGATGTCCATGAAAGTAGCCACTGAGGCAGCAGTATGTCTGATGGAATGAGCCCTGAGCCTTACGGCAGGCTCCTACCAGCCAACCTATAACAGAGGTTGATGCAGGAAGTGATGCACCTGTCAGTCGTTCACTTAGCTGCTGATCTGTCAGGTGCGGCTTCAGTGCATAAAGTACCGGCAAGCCTTACACCAAACTCCAGCCATGAATGGCATATAACAGGAGAGCACCTGCGAGGTCACAGAAGAAAAATTACTTACCACCGTAATCTTGTTTCTTCCAAGGGACTCTTACTGTATTCTGACATATGCAGCATTGTCCTTCCATTGTACTGCCCCAGAGCCAAAATGGTTATCTGAACCTATGCTAATGACGGAACGTTAGGCTCGAGCTCGGTTTTCAAACCACTGTCCCTGGTCAACATTCTGCAACCGTCAGAGTCTTACTGAGCAAAAACTAATGATAAGTTATCTAAGCTATATTAATAATAATAAAGTAACAATTAATTACCCTCTAATATATATTCCCTTTTCTTCTCTAGTCAACAGTGTGGGCTAGTAAAGACTCAAGTCACTAAGCCCAGAAAATAGAAATTGCCCATAGGGTTGCACAACAAAACTGCAGTGCCCATAGGTTCTAGCAGGGAGGAAGGGTGTGAGCTCAGAATACAGTAGATTCCCTTGGAAGAAACAAGATTACTGTGAATGCATTATTTTTTCTTCAAGCCCCGGAAATCTTACTGTATTCTGACATATGCAGACTACCCAAGCAGTACCTTGGATCAGGGTAGAGAACCTATTTAGAAACAGGCTCTGCAGTACCTCTGTGCCAACCCTGGCATCACCTCTGGCCTGAGTATCCAGGCTATAGTGTTTAGTGAAAGTATGAACAGTTTTCCAGGTAGCTGCTTTACAGATTTCCAAAGAGGAATATTTTCTTGTAGCTGCTATAGAAGCAGTCGTGCCCTCTAGCAGAGTGGGCCCTGAGGCCTACAGGAGGCTCTTGCCCACTTTGCTGTAGCTGAAATTGGATACAGGCAACAATCCAGTGGGCAATGGTTCTTTTGAGGTGGGTTTGCCTTTGCCCACCTCCCACACATCAGGAAAAGCTGTGTCCTATCCTGCCTGTGCCCTTTTGGGTGATCCAAGTGGTAGCTTATAGCCTCTTGACATCCAGACTATGTAACCTTCCCTCTCCAGAGGTGGAATGGTCAGTAAAAAAGACTGGCAAGGTCATGGACTGGTTAATGTGAAGTCTGATACCACCTTAGGAGGAATCTCCCATTGGTCCTCAAACCACCTTGTCCCTGTGGACTGCTATAAGTCTGGCTCAGTAGACAAGGCCTGTAGCTCACTGATCCTTCTGGCTGAAGTAATGGCTACTACGAACACCATTTTCCATGTCACATACTTAAGTTCAGCTGATGACAGGGGTTCAAATGGTGGCTGCATCAACTGGCCAATACATATGTTAAGGTACTACGCAGGAGTGGGTTCCCTATGAGGGGATGCAAGTGCAGTAACCCTTTGAGGAATTTTCTGAATACCTGGTTAGCCAGAGATGTTCCTTTCCAGCAGAGAGGTAAGCACAGACAGCTGCCAAGTGCACTTTCAGGGTGGAGGACCAAGGCCCAGAGAGCATAAATGTGCTAGACAGTCCAGGACTATTGGCAGATCGGCCTGGAGGTGGTCTATGTGTCTCTGCCCGCACCAAATAGAAAATCTCTTCTATTAAGAAGAGTAAGTTTTCTGGTGGAAGGTTTCCTAGACACCCTCAAAACTTCTAACACCCCTTCTGAAAGGTGTAGGTTGGCATATTCTAGGTCCTCAAGAGCCAAGCTTTTTTTTTATTTCTTTTATTAGATGTGTAACCCCCTGCAAAGGGGTTCCTAAAACTTCAGGAGCTTGCTTGAATGCTCCAAGCCTGAATGGTGTTTGGCGTTTAAGCCATTTATCAGTGAGTGTTTTTAGAGCCTCTGGTACTGTCTCTTAAGAGCTGTCTGCTTGCAGACATAATTAGTTGTATGGGGACTGTGTGCTTCTCTGTTTGAGTACCACTCGAGCTGCTGCCAATTCACTCCATTTTGCAGTCACTAGGAGTACAAAGGGAACCTATCTGAAAGATGTAACTGTTTGCCAGAAATAATTTAGAGTAATAATGAAAATACAGTTTGTCTAACCTGCTTTCTTTACAGTCAGAACTGTGTTTGCCTAGTTCCCCATTCTGGTTTTGAACTGCTGAACTGGACCAATCAGTGTGGGGAGTTAGCTCTAAAATGGTGCCTTGGACGAATCAGAACTTGGACTCATAATCTGAGCCAGCCACAAGAGGATTGTATGGGCAGTGACTCTGGGAGATGTAGTTTAGACTTGCGCCTTTTGGACCAACAGCAGCAGTCTATTGTGAGTGACAGCCAATCCAGTCAAGAACTGGGAGGAACTCAAAGGAAGTGCCCGGTTTTGTCTGTTGGAGTTTCAGTTTAGATCTGGCAGTGAAGGAAAAGAAACCACCGTGCTCCTTCGGTACAGTTTCAAGTCAAAAAACATGTATGAGCCCAGAGTTCCAGTCTGCAGCTTGTGTAACTGCTTGTTAGGACTGAATCCGTCCTGTGAAAAGAATCAAAGGATCTCTGAAGAGAGAAACCAGGCTCACCCTGTAGAGACTGGAGAAATTGTTGAATTGCACTCGGTCTGTCAGGAACTGAATCTGCTGTGTGTTCTCCGGGTATTGTGCAGTAATTGCGATGGGATAGAGAAGCAGCCTGCCTGGTTTGTACTTTCTTTTTACCATATAAATGTGTGAAGAGTCTCGTGGAGCTCAAGAGTAGCCCTGCTGACGTTGAAGGACCCTATCTTGTTTTGGAAGTCGTGAGTACTAATTCAGGGTCGCTCCCTGTTGAATTGCCACATTAAATCCAAATGGAATCACTGTACTGCTGACTGTTTAAACTAATTTTTCTTTTCACTGTGTGAAAGGGCCCCTACCAGCTGCTACGGTTTGGACTAGCCACTAGGGCTTGGGTACCCAGGGACAGTAACTGGTAGGGATAGGCCTTGCACAGAGCCAGTAGTAGATAGTAAAGTGTTAAGCTAATTAACCTGATTTCCCCTGTCCTTGTTATATCCCTAAATAAATCAGAGCTGCTTGTTTCAGCAAAGTTATACTCCTGAGGTATTTGTCTATGTTAAAGTACTGTACTGTGATTGTTGCACTGTATCTTATTTCACAGGAGGTCCCAGTGCGGAACTAGTCCTGGGGTAAGTGTATACTGGAAGGTAATTTGATATATTGTGTGGGCCACTAGTGGGAAGAAAGGGGGTTGCAGTGTCCCAGAGGGCTGTGACCAAGTAAGTTTAACTATTGCAAACCCTGACCCTGGGTGGAGGCACCACCATTGGATCCAGGCCCCTCAGCCTGTTGGTGGCAAATCAGGCAGGGGTAGTAGCCCCTGGGATAGCGCCATCTAGGGTTACATCTTGGAGGCTCACCGCTGGGATTGTGTGTCCTCTAGTGGCCATATTTACAAACCACTGTTAAGGAAAAATGGGTACCCGACAGAAGTGGCTGTGCACCGCTGGTGGAGTGGTGTACTGGGAAGAGATTGACCCCCAAAATGCTATGCTTATCCTGGACACCCCTGGGTATCAATACGGACACTGTACAGGAGTACTTTTCAAGGTGGAAGGTTACAAAACCCTGTGGTGGTGGGTCGGCATGCTAATCTGCTCACCCACACTTTCTGGCCCTATTAGAGTTTAAGGATCCGTAGATAGCTCAAAGTGCCACAGACCATTACCCCAGAGGGAGCCCTCACTGCCTGGAGAGTGATAACTAAGTACAGTAAAGACCCGGGGAATGAGCCCCACCACTGTCTGAAACTTTGAGGGAGAATTTGCTAAATGGTTGCTGGGGAAGGAAAACTGTGGAGGACTTGAAGAAACTATTCTTGCCACCTGGGGTGTTCCTCCCCAACACCCTCTCCCACTCCAGTACCACGTAATGGTGGCTGAACCAATGCAGACTCCTATTTCTGCACCTGCCATTAGTCACGACTCTTACCGAAGGTTGAGGATCTTCTCTGGCACCCTCCCACCCCCAAGGGAGGATGACTGGGAGACCTGGATAGACTATGTTGCCCCCAAGTGCTAGAATGGCAATGCTCGGGAAGCGAAAAGTGAAAGAGGTTAGTGAGAGCCTCCGAGGTCCTGCCCTAGCTACCATCCGTGCTAAGCGGGCCAGTAACCCTGAAGTGACTGCACAGGCCTATCTTGAGGCCTTGGAGAATGTGTATGGGCCCAGATTCTGATGAGGATCTATGGTGGAGAGTAAGAAATGCACAACAGTACCAAGGGAGTTGTTGTCTGTGTATGTATCTCGGCTGGAAAAATTGTTGCAAGAATGGCTCAGAAAGGGTAGTTTGCCAGCGATTGAACTGGACCGAACCAGGCTGGACAGGATCCTTAAGTCTGCCCCTTCTCAGAACCGCTGTTGCTTCAGTTGCGCTGACAAATCGACTGGAATCCCCACCCTCCTATGATGAGTTAATGAGAGAAATTCGAGGAGTTGAGAAAAGGCGACCTCAGGAGGGACCTGCACCAATAGTAAGGGCTATGACCGAGTGACTGAGGGTGGCCCATCAAGTGAAGTTCAGGGGCAGAGGTTGGCAGTCAATGAGTGTTCTGATAAGGAAAAGATATGCCACAATGGGGGCGAACTGTTGAGAGAGATCCGTGAATTCAAAACAGTCCCTTTATGAAGGCCACGCCTGCAAATGCAGGCCATGACCTATATCCGACTGCATCTGCTATGGGGTGGGGATACCACCCATGTATCTCCTGCTGATAACAGCTCGAACTCAATTCCTTGACCATGGAAGTGGAGAAACTGGCGAGATGTCTCCAAATGCTTATCACGCCGCATACAGAGATGGCCCCAAGGTTTCCAGTTAGTAATACCCGCCCTGGCTCCCAGTGTGGTGCCTCGGCCAGCTCAAACTCCAGAAAGTATGTTTTGCTATAATTGTGGGAAGGATGGGCCATGAAAAGGAATTCGGTCCCAAAAAGACACTGACAAAGTTGCATATAGGCTACAAGGAGCTTGGAGAACAAATCAGTGGTTAAGAGGTGCACGAAATGATCCCAGTGAGGGCATCAAAATGCTAACTCCGTCCTTTTGTGGCGAGGTCCAGTTGCCTGGCCCCACTACGCCTCTCCAGACAGGTCCAGAATAGTGGATCCCTCCATGGAGACCACTGTAAAGGTGAATGGAGTGTCTGCAAGAGCTGTATTAGACAGTGGCTCCCAAGTGACAAGTATGTTCCAAGACTGGTATCAGAAGCATTTGTCAGACGTACCCTTACAACCATTAGAAGGACTGCATGTATGGGGTTAAGTAGAAGGCCTACCCTATTCCGGGTACATCGAATTTGGCTGTCTTTCCCCACCTCCGTGGCTGGAGTGGCCGAACAAGTAGAGACCCTAGCCTAGTGTGTCCCCCCACTGGACTGTATGATGGTGTCCCTTTGTTGATTGGAACAAATGCTCATATGTTCGGAAGGCTGGCACAGTTGTGTTATGAAAAACAGGGTCAAAGACTAGTAGAGCTTTAAGAGTTCGGCTTTAATTAAGAAGGCCTATGAGGCACAGAGAGATGCTGAAAAATAGAACCAGAGGAACCGGTCGGAATTGTATGGAAGAAGGATCACGTGTCTCTGATCCTGGCGCCAAATGCCCAGTGTACCTTACAGGGAGAGGTCCGTATCAGAAAGGATGTTAGAATAAAATATTAATGTTGGATGCACCAGGCGATGGAAAATTGCCAGAGGGACTGCTGATCAAGCCTAGTATTTTGCCCGCTAGAGCCCATGCTTATGCCAGAAGGGTAATGGTCCAAGTTCATAATGTGTCTGAAAGAGACATTCGAGTAAATAGAGGTTGCATCCTGGCTAATGTGCATTGTGCAGACACTGCAGTGCTACCCAGCAACAAGAGTTCAAGGAAGAATGACAGAGTAACGCCTGACTTGTTTGATTTCGGCAACTCCCGCTGCCAGCTGGATGGAAAGTGAGGATCAGTGAGAAGCTTGCCCAGAGAGACCAGGTGTTTTCTTTAAAAGGAATGGGACGTGAGATGCGTGCAAGGAGCTGAGCACAATATCCGGCTGCATGACGAAGACCATTTAGTGAGAGGTCTCGATGCCTGGCACCTGCTGACATAGATGATGTGAGACGGCATCTGCAAGAGATGTTAGCTGCTGGTGTAATACAAGAATCCAGAAGCCCTTATGCTTCCCCCATTGTGGTAGTGAGGAAAAGAATGGGACAATAAGGATGTGTGTGGATTATCGCACCTTAAACCGGGCGGACTATCCTGATCAGTACACAATGCCCCGCATTCAGGATGCTTTGGACTGCCTAAACGGGAGCAAGTGGTTCTCTGTGTGGATCTCTGCAGTGGGTACTACCAGATCCCGATGGCCCCAGAGGACCGTGAGAAGACAGCCTTTATCTGTCCGCTTGGCTTCTATGAATTCATGAGGATGCTTCAAGGGATTTCAGGTGCCCCAGCCACTTTTCAACGATTGATGGAGTGTGCAGTGGGGACATGAACTTACTAGAGTGCCTGGTATACCTAGATGATGTTATTGTGTTTGGCAGCTCACTGGAGGAGCATGAGAGCAGATTATTTAAGGTATTGGACCGACTGGAGGACTTTGGCCTTAAACTGTCCATTGATAAGTGTCAATTCTTTCAAACATCAGTAAAGTATGTGGACACATAGTATCCACCGAGGAATAGAGACCGACCCAAGTAAAGTTGAGGCCTTGACCACCTGGCCACAGCCCAAAAATCTAAAAGAACTGCAAAGATTCCTGGGATTCTGTGGTTATTATCGGTGTTTCATCAAGGACTATTCAAGAGTGATCCACCCTTTACTTAACCTTACTCAAGGGTATCCCCAACCCACAAAAAATACCAAAAGTCAGCGTCCCTCAAGACTGAAAGAGTGTATTTTCGTCCGAGTGAAGTATTTGGGGCCCGCTGGACTCCTGATTGTGAGACTGCTTTTCATGAGATCATATATCAACTTACCCATGCTCCAGTGCTGGCCTATTCTGATCCAAGAAAACCTACGTCCTGCACACTGATGCTAGTTTGCAAGGGTTGGGGGCTGTGTTGTACCAAGAGCATGAGAATGGCCTGAGACCAGTGGCCTTTGCCAGTAGAAGCCTGACCCCATCCGAAAAGAACTATCCTGTACATAAGTTAGAGTTCCTAGCTTTGAAGTGGGCTATTGTTGACCAATTCCATGAGTACTTGTATGGGGCTAAAATACTAGTAAAACTGACAATAATCCGTTGACCTATGTGCAGACCTCAGCTAAGTTGGATGCCACTGGCCATAGGTGGCTTTCTGCATTATCTATATATGACTATGCTCTTGAATACCGAGCAGGTCTGAACCACATAGATGCTGATGCTCTCTCCGGAGGCCTGTTCCCAGAATGATTGGGTCCGATTGGCAGAACCTGACATTGGGCACTCTGCCGGAAGTTTGACAGGGAGGAACAAATGTCCATGGACGCAGTGGACTGCATGGTGGATTGCTTGGGACCCTCTGAGAATTGCATACCTGCTGCTTATTGCCACTTTTCTGCAATAGACATTGGTGCACTGCCTCAGCTGGACAATGACAGTATTCGGGCTCAATCCGCGATCCCATGATCAAAGCAGCTTTAGAAGCCCTCCATGCAGGAAAAGATGTGTCCAAATTACGCCCACTGATTTGAGAACTGCACTGTTATACAAAGAAGGTCCTAAGTTGAAACTGATCAATAAACTGTTATACAGAGAAACAGTAGACAGAGGGGACAAGTAGACAAACAACAACTAGTGCTGCCTACTGCCTTCGAGACTCAGTACTGATGTCCTTGCACAACCACATGGGGCACCTTGGTATAGACAGAACACTTGACTTGGTGAGATCCAGATTCTATTGGCCTAAGATGGGGCTGATGTGGAGCAACACATTCGAACTTGTAGTCGCTGCTTACAGAGGAAAGCTTTGCCCCAGAGGGCTGCCCCTTGTTAACATCACCACCAGTGCACCCATGGAGCTGGTCTGTATTGATTTTCTGAGTTTGGAGTCAGATCAAAGAAATATCAGTAATGTGCTGGTGGTCACTGACCATTTCACGAGATATGCCCAAGCTTTCCCACCAAAGACCAGAAAGCATCCACTGTGGCCAAAGTACTTGTAGAAAACTTTTGTTCACTATGGGGCTCCACAAAGAAGCCATTCTGATCAAGGGAGAGACTTTGAGAGTCGTCTGATCAAAGAGATGCTTTCTCTGTGGGGAGTGCGAAGTCCAGAACCACTCCTTACCACCCCAGGGGACCCACAGCCTGAGCGTTTCAACCGCACTTTGCTAGATATGCTGGCACACCTTCACCCAAAGGACAAGCCTAGATGGAGCCAACAAATTAGCACCCTGGTACATGCTTATAACTGCACCAAAAGTGATGCCACTGGGTTCTCCCTCACCGCCTGATGTTTGGAAGAGAAGCTCGACTACCAGTAGATGTGTGTTTTGGGGTCTCCTGATGGGGTTCAAGCTGACAACTATTTACAGTATGTGCAAAAGTTAAAGGCCCAGCTAACTCATGCGTACCAACTGGCTCAAACCATGGCTGCCAAAGAAATCTGGCCAACAAAGAAAGGTATGATAAAGGTGAAAGCACAGGAACTCCAGGAGGGAGATCGGGTATTGCTAAGAAATCTGGGACTGCATGGCAAACACAAGATTGCTGACAGATGGCACCATCTCCCTCACATTGTAGTGGGCAAACTAGATGATCTGCCAGTGTACAAAGTAAGGCCTGAGAACAATTCAAAGATGTAAAACAATGCATAGAAATCATTTACTGCCCATTGGACAAATCCTGATTGAGTCTGAGCCCCAGAAGATGCCCCTCTGGACCAGTGACTAGAGCTGCTGCTAGAAAAGATCAAGAAAGCCTGCACCTACAGAAGCAAAGTTAAAGTGTTCTCCTCCACAAGTCCCAGTTGAGCATGACTGTCAGTCCATATCAGAAGAAAGTGAGAGTGACTTTGAATACTATCCTTCTTACTGAACTGAGTCAATTGCTTGGGCAATCCTAGTCAATACTGGAGACGAAGTTGGCCTTCTGGACTGTCTAAGCCCCTAGCTTTGTCCTGGAGCCAATGCTCCCAGAAAGTGGAGGTGCAAAGCATCAAATCAGATGAAATGGAATCATTGTGCATGGTTGAACTGTTTGAGCTTTCAGGGGAGGAAAAATGGATTGGGGCAGACTGGTGATACACCCGAACAAGAAGAGTATTTTGAGTGCCCTGACAGTCCACTGCCAGTGTCCGAAAGCTCCATGTGAGCCAAATGTTGTGGACTCAGAAACTGTAACTCCTGGAGCTGAAAGTGCCCCAAGTACTAGCCTCTCTACCCCCATGGAGACCCCCTGACAAGTGAGGACAATGCTGAAATGAGGCTCAGAGTGCAGAGACTGTAGCAGTTCCCCCTAGAAAGACTGGTCGAGCTGTAAAGCCTGTGGTGCACCTCAGTTATGATTCACTTGGGAGGCCTGTGGACTTGCCTCTCAATGTTGTCCATAAAGGAGTGTATGTGTCCCGAGGCTCATTGCCCAAACTGAGGCGTCAGTGCTAACTCCAGTTACTTGTGTTGCCCTCTAACTATGGTGCCCTTGCCCGTCCGGCCCCAAGGTAACTGATAGGAAGGCCCTCTCTTCAGGTTTCATGTACAAGAGGAATAACTTGAGTTATGGTACAATGTGTGTAATATTGTGTAAAGAGTGACGTGCTGCAATGTTTCAGAAATGTGTTCTTGGTAAAATGATATATTGACTGATGATTACATGTGTGAGCCTAATGCAAATGTATATGGTTGCAGTTAAAACTTATGGAGGTACTTGCTTGACGCGGACATCAAGCTTTCCCAGGCCAGGAGGTGTAACCCCCTGCAAAGGGGGTTCCCAAAGACTTCCAGGAGCTTGCTTGAATGCTCCAAGCCTGAATGGTGTTTGCATGTTAAGCCATTTATCAGTGAGTGTTTTTAGAGCCTCTGGTACTGTCTCTTTAAGAGCTGTCTGCTTGCAGACATAATTAGTTAGTATGGGGACTGTGTCTTCTCTGTTTGAGTACCACTCGAGCTGCTGCCAATTCACCTCCATTTTGCAGTCACTAGGAGTACAAAGGGAACCTATCTGAAAGATGTAACTGTTTGCCAGAAATAATTTAGAGTAAAATGAAAATACAGTTTGTCTAACCTGCTTTCTTTACAGTCAGAACTGTGTTTGCCTAGTTCCCCATTCTGGTTTTGAACTGCTGAACTGGACCAATCAGTGTGTGGTAAGTTAGCTCTAAAATGGTGCCTTGGACGAATCAGAACTTGGACTCATAATCTGAGCCAGCCACAAGAGGATTGTATGGGCAGTGACTCTGGGAGATGTAGTTTAGACTTGGCCTTTTGACCAACAGCAGCAGTCTATTGTGAGTGACAGCCAATCCAGTCAAGAACTGGGAGGAACTCAAAGGAAGTGCCCGGTTTTGTCTGTTGGAGTTTCAGTTTAGATCTGGCAGTGAAGGAAAAGAAACCCTGTGCTCCTTCAGTGCACAGTTTCAGTCAAAACGTGTGTAAGGCCCAGAGTTCCAGTCTGCAGCTTGTGTAACTGCTTGTTAGGACTGAATCCGTCCTGTGAAAAGAATCAAAGGATCTCTGAAGAGTAGAAACCAGGCTCACCCTGTAGAAGACTGGAGAAATTGTTGAATTGCACTCGGTCTGTCAGGAACTGAATCTGCTGTGTGTTCTCGGGTATTGTGCAGTAATTGCGATGGATAGAGAAGCAGCCTGCCTGGTATAGTACTTCTTTTTTTACCATATAAATGTGTGAAGAGTCTCGTGGAGCTCAAGAGTAGCCCTGCTGACGTTGAAGGACCCTATCTTGTTTGGAAGTCGTGAGTACTAATTCAGGTCGCTCCTGTTGAATTGCCACATTAAATCCAAATGGAATCACTGTACTGCTGACTGTTTAAACTAATTTTCTTTTCACTGTGTGAAGGGCCCTACCAGCTGCTACGGTTTGGACTAGCCACTAGGGCTTGGGTACCCAGGGACAGTAACTGGTAGGGATAGGCCTGTGCACAGAGCCATAGGTAGATAGTAAAGTGCTAAGCTAATTAACCTGATTTCCCTGTCCTTGTTATATCCCCTAAATAAATCAGAGCTGCTTGTTTCAGCAAAGTTATACTGCCTGAGGTATTTGTCTATGTTAAAGTACTGTACTGTGATTGCTTGCACTGTATCTATTTCACAGGAGGTCCCAGTGCGAACTAGTCCTGGGGTAAGTGTATACTGTGATGGTAATTCTGATATATTGTGTGGGCCACTAGTGGGAAGAAAGGGGTTGCAGTGTCCCAGAGGGCTGTGACCAAGTAAGTTTAACTATTGCAAACCCTGACCTCTGGGTGGAGGCACCGCCATTGGATCCAGGCCCTCAGCCTGTTAGTGGCAAATCAGGCAGGGGTAGTAGCCCCTGGGATAGCGCCATCTAGGGTTACAGATGGATATGACCACAATTCTGTTATAGTCAATTACAGAAACTTATAGTAGAAGGTTTTCGTTACAATTTCTGTTGTAAATGATTAATACATAAATCTATGCTATTATTTCTGAATAAAACAACCTTTTATGATCTGACTGTGTCTATTTATTTAATCTCTTCCAAACTATCACCCCTACTTTACCTTTGGTCTTTATAGTTTTCCGTTCTTACTGTTTGTAGTTACCTACTTATTGGCTGCTCCTGCTTTATATCTAGGTTGCCTTGCCACCAGTCCCCACACAATTTATTTCATAATGAGGTCTCAAGGTATAAATTCAGGATCATGTTCTGAAATATATATCCATGGCCTCCAGCATATCTCATGTTCAGGTTTTGTTATGTAATTTAGCAGTGAGGGATTCCAAATAATAGATGTTAAAAACACCCTCTCAATCTTGTACCGCAGGGATAATTGGGGACATCTAACGTCTTGTTATTGCCTTTTGGCTGCCAAAATGTAAACTGGTAGCAGAGTTCGGTGCCAAGATGGATGGTGAGAGGGAAGATCATTAGCAAAACCACCTCCGGAGTTAACTCTATCTGTTCCCCAAGCTTGTTATTTTCTGCTGTATTTGACACCAAAAGGAGTCAACAGTGGACATAGCCAAAAGATATGATCAAGATCGGCACAAGGGCACATGCAATTTCTCCAGCACCTCCATATGAGAGGGAAGGTATTTTATGAGAGTGGCTGGGGCCCGGAAGAATCGAGCACGACACTTCCAAGCCGTAATTCTCACAAATGGTGGAACGGGTTACCTTGCAGGCTAGTGGGTAAGCATGTACCCAATCATGGTCTGGAGATTCTATTCAAGATCTCTGCACCAGCTTTTAAAATTGAGAGAGACAGTCTCCCATCCCTCTCTGAGAAAGCGGTACAAGTGTCTCACCTGGTGCTCCCAAGTATGGCCTGTTAAGGTGTCTTCCAGATATTTCCAGAACTTGGGGTAGGGTCTGGTAGTTTGGCACCCTATCCCTCTGTCTCAAAATGTAATTTTAACTGAGTATATCTAAATATGTCATTATCTAGTAAGTCATTGGTTGCTTTAAGTATTTCAAATGGAATTATTCCTTCCCGAGAAAGGAATTGTCTAAAATAATAGAGTACCACTCTTTGCCACCTTACAAATGTATGATCCATTGTAGCTGGGAAAAACTTCTCATCTTCTGAGATTAATGTATGGAAGAAGAACAGGAACAGAATCCTTGGTGTTTTCAGTTGATACCATTGTTTTAAAATTTGAGCAGAAAAGGTGTAAAATTGTAGGCTAGGGGCCCTGCCCTCAAGTCATAGTTATTTTGTTATATCATAAAGATCATTCAGAGAAAATTCTAACTCCTTCCATGGAGCCTCATAGGTTGGAGTCAACCATAGGGTTAATATCTTAAGAAAAGCAGCCGTGGCATAAAATTTCAAATTTGGGAGGTTAGCTCCACCCTGGGAGAGTGGGAGTTGCAACAATGACAAACTTATTCGTGGTCTTTGGTTCTGCCAAATAAAATTGGAGATAATTTTGTCCCAAGATTTAAAATAGAAGGGAGGGAATGTTGGGATGGTCTGAAATAGGTATAATAATTTTGGCAATATGATCATATGGATAGACTCTACTCTTTGAAAAAGCTCAGAGGGAGCTTTGACCAGCGGATAAGTCGGATTGTATTTGGATCAAAGGGGTTCATAATTCAATAATTCCAGTTTTTTAATTTGAAATTACTATTTATCCACGCCTACATCCTATGGTGCCAACCCATCGGGGCGCCTTAGAGTCATCCTCCTGCCTCACTTGCCTGCCTGATACTTACCTTTGGTCCCCATGGAGCTGTGGCTTATCCCCGAGTAGGGTCAAAGTGGAAGCACTACCTGAAATTCTGAATCTTGTTGGATCGGGTTAGTCAGGCAGGCAAAGGGCATATTGGAGGCATGCTCCGACGTACGTCTCCCCGGCACCTGCCGGGCATTTTTCCTCCACTTTTTAACTTGAAGGAGTGGCACGCACCCTACACCAAGGCATCACTGCTGGCGCCACCTCTCGTCCCCGATGTCTGTTGAAAATGCTTGCTGTACCCCTGGCCTCCACCAGGAGACAGAAAAAGCACTGAGTCTGGACCCCTTGCTCCAGGAGAGGAGAGCCATCCTCCGGACGCTCAATCCTCTTCCTCCACTGCTGAGCCCTGACAACCCAGGCTCGCCATCGAACCCAGGTCGCCGGGCGTGGGTGAGGGTGGTGTCCAGCGCCAACCCTCAGCGCCACCAGGCCAGCCCAATAATTCCAGGTTTTCCAAGTTTCTTGGAATAATAATGCCAAATATTTAAATTTTGTTTGGTGCCGCTTTATAAGGTATTTAGTTTTTAAAGCTTGTGTTGGAGTAAAATATAATGGAAAGAGGTCTGTTTTAGCTACATTTAGTTGGAAACCTGAAACCTCTGTAAAGGTCTGTAGTGTTTCCCATAGGACCGGAAGGGAAGTCTCTGGGGTGAGGGCTGTCACCAGGATATCATCAGCGAAAGAGGCCACCTTGTATTCCTTTGGCCTATTGGGACTCCCTCTATCGTGTTTCTCTGAATGGCTCCACCAGAGGTTCAATGTTAAGGGCAAATAATAATGGAGATAATGGGCATCCCTGTCTCTGCACTCTCTGTATGAGTACTGCTCTGGACAAAGATCCATTTATTCGAATATACGCATTAGTAGACATATAGATATTTCTCAGGGTGGTAAGAAAGGAGTTTGGGAAGGAAAATTTAGAAAGTGATGCCCATAGGAATTCCCAACCACCTTGTCGAATGCTTTATCAGCATCCAAACTTACTATCATGGAGGAGATTTTTCTAAGCGTGAATATATTCCATAAGTTCCATAATGCTAGGGTGCAGTGCAAATTATCGAAAGTGTTTCTGCTTAATGAAACCAGTTTGATCAATGGTGTATTAACTGGAGGAGTATTGGCTCTAATCTTTAGCCCATATAGCCATATGTATTTTACAAACTACATTCAAGATTGAAATTGGGCGATATGAGGATGGATGAGTGGGATCTTTATCAGGTTTAAGTATTGGGGTAAGTACTGCATAGCTCCATGAGGGACGGAGAGTTTCTCCCTCTGTCATTGCCCTACATGTCGGCAAGAAGCTAGGAGCAACTGAGGAATGACAGTTTTGTACCATTCTGGCTAAAACCATCTGGACCCGGCATTTCTGGATTTAATTTGTTTAGCCTGTTAGAGAATCTCGTCTGATCTAATAGGGCATGTCAGATAATCAATTTGAGATTCTGACAATCTAGGCAGGAAAGTGTATTCAGAAAATCTGACATCCGGTAATTTGTTCTTGGGATTGCTGAGGGCTGCATATAGGGTCTCATAAAATTGCACAAATATTTGCTTAATTTGGTCCTCTTTATAAGTAAGGTCGCCCATTGTGGTAGATTTTATTTTTAAAATTGTAGATGCTCTCTTGTTGGCTCTCAACTTCCATGCCAATAATCTAGCCCCTCGTCACCCTCATAATTATACTGTCGCAAGTAATCTAAATTTTGAAGGGTCCTATAATCTAATATTTTTGTATTTATTGTTTTAAGCCCTGATCCTCCTCTGTAGGGCTGTATCACCTTCTCTACATAAAAGCTGGTACAAAGCCAATTGGTCTTCCAAAACTTAAGCTTTGCTTGTTGTTTTTGTTTTTTCGAAGCTATATTCCAGAATTTCTCCTCTCAAACCACTTTCAATGTATCCCACTGAATTGGGTGGGAGACCCTCGGGGTTAAATTATCTTGAATTACCTATGGGATATGCTGTCTTATGGAATCTAGAATTCGAGTCTTTGAGAAGGAGACATTAAATCTCCAAATCCTGATTTTTTGTTTACCTGAATCTATTTTGAGGATCAGCGTTATGATCTGATAATATTCTGGGTTCAACTAGAATGTCCTGCACTAACGTAAGATGCTCCCCTGTTATAAAAAATAATCTAGCAAGAGTATGTTCTATGGCGCCCAGAGAAGAACGTGATACCTGGGTCTGAAGGAATAATCTCACGCCAGACATCTTCTATTCCCAAAAAGCCAAGTATCCCTTAAATATTTCCCAGCTTTAGATAACCTATTTGGTTTAGGGTTAGAGGTGTCTATATGTGGATTAAAAGAAATATTAAAATCCCCCATAATCAGTATGCCCTTGGGTCTCTCCACCACCTTCTGTAAAAGGTCCGTATCACTGGGAGAGATGTTTGTGGGGAGAGTGAAAATTACCAAGGTTATCTTTTGGGAGTAAAGTTTCGGTTATAATTACATATGTACCCTCTGGATCCTGGTAGGAGTCCAATATTTCCAGTGGAGTTGTGGAGGGATCAGAATCACTGTACCTCATTTATGGCCCCTCAGTGTGAAGATGCCATTACCTTATATCTCCCTCCCCAATGTAATTTTGAATGTTCTACTTGGGAAAGGTGAGACTCCTGTAAAAATATATATCTGCATTCTGCTTTCTTAAATTATTCATTATCTTGTACCGTTTAACAGGGAATGCAAACCATTTACGTTTTGGGAACATTTTTTACCAGAGCATTAACCATTAACTTTGTAGAAAAAGGTTATCTTGATCTTACTGGTAGTTTGTCCAGTTCAGCCAGGGTTCAAATATTTAAACCTTATACTTTTTGAGTGTTCCTCTCGGCTCTGGTGGCTCCTTAAGACCATGTTCAACAGTTCCAGAGGGGAGGCACCCCTTTGAAGCACCCATTGACTATAGATCCACCAGCTTGTGGGGTGATAGATTTCCACTTGGGAGTAGTGTCTCCATCTTTTTTAACAATTATTTGAACCAATAAACCTAACCAACAAAGTAACTGCCATAACTTTTTAACTGAAACCTGGCTCCTTCTGGAGCAACCATTATTATTTATTTATTAGTTCTAGGATTACAAGTTTACCTTTGAGCCCAGGGCTCTTTTACAAAGGTTCCACATCGTAACATTGGTTTCACATCATAGGTTAACAACACGCTGCATGGAAGAGACATGGGTGGAGATTGGAAGGGGGTAGGAGGATAAGAGGGCAGTAACAGGAGGTCAAGGAGGAGCAGGAGGAGGAGGATGGTAGGGTGGGGGTGGAAGGGGGGCAAGGGGTGGGTGAGGCAGCCAGGCGGCATTGTCAGTTGCAGAAGTGCAGGAGGAGGAGGCCTGCTGGGGCAGAGTCGGTGGGCACGGGGACAGTGAGAACAGCTGTGGAGGAGTGGTAGTGAGATTATCCATGGCAGTCGCAGGTGCTGGAAGCGACAAGGGTGTTACTTTGAGCCTGGATTTGAAGGCATCTAGACCAGTGGTAGTGTTAGTATCATAGGCAAGACCATTAAACCAAGTGGGGGCCCTGTAGGCGAATGATGGGTGGACTAGGGTTGTGCGGCAGTGGGGGATCACGAAACAGTTGTGGCTTTGATCCTGCGACTCTGGAGCTGGTTTTTTTTGAAGAAGTGAACAGATTCTGGGAGGGCAATTCCCAACTGGATTTTCTTTGTAACCACACAGATTTGGTACTGGATTCTATTTTCAAGTTGAAGCCAGTTTGCTTGTGAGTAGAGGTCACAGGTGTGTGTGAGACACTTAGCCCCAGTGATGAGTCAACAGGCCTTGTTTGGGTGGTGGTTATCCTTCTGAGTGTCATGGTAGTGGCAGCACCATAGATGACAAGGCCATAATCAATCTGGAAGATGATGGAGCTTTGAACAGCGGCAGCGAGGGCCTCTTTGTCAGGTGCTGCCATAGCAGTAGAGTAGTCCCAGTCTGGCATTCACTGTTTTTGTGACATTAGTTATGTGGGTATGCAGGACAGGTGAGGGTCTAAGGTGATTCTAGATATCTGAAGGATCAACTTGCTCCAGGGAGCTGCCTAGGCAGGTGTATAAGGAGAGTTGGAGATGTTTGTGCTTGTTTTGGTGGCTGGTGAAAATCATGGTCTTGTTTTTTTCTGGTTAAGGATTAACTTATGTTCTTTGAACCAGTTTTCGACTAAGGTGAAACCATGTTGAAGGGTTTGTTGCAGGTGGCTTGGGTCATGATGGGAGGCAAGAATGTGGCGTCATCTGCATAGAGTATAATTTGCTGAGGACTGGAGTTGGGGAGAGGTTGAGAACAGACTGAAAAGCAGTGGGCCCAGGATGGAGCCTTAGGGGACACCAGGCGTACCTCTTTGTGTCGAGAGCTCGTCTGCTGTTTTACACATTGGTTCTGTTGCCAAGATAGCTATTGAACCATGCCACAGATTCCATAGAGAGGCCAGTGTTCAGTAGCTGGACGAAGCAGGAAGCGATGGTGGACAGTGTCAAAAGCCTTTGACAGGTCTCATGAATATAGCTCCGTTAGAGACCATGCTCAAGGGAGTTGTGGATGGCTCCCATGAACTCAAGAAGGGCCGTGGCAGTGTTGTGTCCTTTTTAAAACCATGTTACTGCTGGCAAAGGATGTTGTATTTTCCCAGATGGTCAGTGAGCTGGTCTGCTACTATCCGCTCCAGGGCCTTAGAGAGGTGGGGAAGGATAGAGATAGGGCGGTAATTCCATGGGTGGTCCAGTCACCGCTTATGGATTGGTGTGACTGTTGCTGACTTCCATTTATCTGGGAACTGGCTGAGAGAGAGGAGAGATTAAAGATCCTGGTGAGAGGCCCAGTACTTCCTCAAGAGTGAGGACAGAAGTTTGAGGTCCATGTGTCAGCACTTGTTCTGGTGTTGGCGGCTTTGGAGATGTATTTCCTGACAGTATTTTTGTTTACTGCTCTGAAGAGAGAGGGGGCAGTTTTGGGTGGAGTCTGATGGGTGGAAGAAGAGTGTCACTGTCGTTGAAAAAGTCTTGGGGGAGGACGCTGCTGAGATCAGTGAAGGTATCATTGAAAGTGTTGGCTATGACTTTTAGGTCCAGTGTAGTACTCCCGTTTATTTTGAGAGCAGTCGGGGTGATTTGGACTCCTTGCGGTGACATTTTTTATGTTATTCAGAAAACTCTTGCATTTCCCATGAGTCGGTGAGTGCTTTCTTGTAGTATTCAGATTTCAAGTTGGCGTATGGATTTGGTGCAATCATTCCTTGCTCTTTGTAATTTTGGGTGTCTGCCTGGTTTCCAGTTGTTCTGGCCAGTTCCCAGAGGTGGTCTCTGTGTTTTAACTTCTTTAAAAGGGAGCCGTGAGCCAAGGGTTGCAGAGGCTTTAACTTGCGCTTTTAGTGGGCAAAGATGTTACAGGCTTCATTGAAGATGCGTATGAATTAGTCAAGGGCTGTGTTCATGTCTGTGGCCCAGTCGATGGGGACCAGTCTTGATTAAGTAGGTGTGATTTTAGATGGATTAACTGCCCACAGGGTAGGACTCTGCTGAGGATGACTTTAGGTGGCGATTTGCAGAATTTATTTGACCAGGTGCAGCTGACGGGAGTGATCACTGAGAGAGTCAGGTTGTACAGCGAAGCTAGAGATCCGGGAGGGTGAGCAGTCAGGATCCAGTCCAGTATGGTGCTGGTGCCAGTTTTATAGTTCCTTCTGATTGGGGAGTCCAGTATCTGGGTGAGGTTAGCCGATGTGACCGTGTCCCTGGCATCGCCTGCCTCAGCTCCCAACCAGTTAATGTTGAAATCACCAAGTATGACGATTCGGAGTCGGGTGGGAGTGTTTTGATGTAATCCAGTACCGTGTGAGGCCCAGTCCCTGTTCTTTAGGAGGGATATACACGGTGATGACCGAGAGGGCTTTATTCTGTGCTCCAAGTAGAATTTTGATGTGCAGTAGTTGGGCATTTGGTGTTGGTAGGTTAGTGTGGAGAGTGTGCCCCATCAGATTGTCTTTAGATATAGGGCACAACCTCCTCCTCTTTAGATTTACGATCAAGCCTAAAGATAGTATAGCCAGGGAGGAAGATTGCTTGATCGGGAACCGAGGGGTGAGCAGGTTTCTACCACTGCCAGAATATCGGGCTGGTGGGCATTTACAAGGCTTGCAGTTGATTCAATTTAGGTAGTAGCTGCAGATGTTCAGGCAGATAATGGAGAGGAGCCAACGCGCTTGGTTTGGGTGGAGTTCATAGCTGACTTAGGGGCCTGGGTTGGGGTGAATGTTTCCTGATAGCAGCAGGAGTAGGAATAGATTATACAGAAGAACTTCCATTTGTTGGGGAGAGAAGATCATCTCTCTCCCATGTCCCTGGGCCCAGAATCTCTAAGCCCTAGGGGGGCGCCATCCACCAATTGGTGAGTTTAGACCCACCTGACAGGGAACCCCTCTCTAGAAGCAGTCGCTACTTACCGCAGAAACTGCTCCTGAATTGGTTAAGACACACGGATCAGGATGTGTTGAATAAGAAAATAAAAAAAAAAATAGTGTTACACTTTTCATTTCCTAGGGGTAAGAACTCCTGCCCCACCCCACAACACTGTGTTTACTATATTTAATAATAATAATAATAATAATAAAACTTAATTTGTATCGTGCCTTTCTTAAATTCAGACCTTACAATACTTTACAATATAATAAAAAAACATAATCCATAATAATCTGAGCTCCTAAAATCACAATAATTAATTGAAATAAATCTTCGACCACAAATAGGTCTTCAAGGCCTTTTAAATTCCTCCATGGATGCACAATGACGAAGTAGATGGAGTAGAGAATTCCAGAGGTTGGAGCAGCATACATAAAGGCACGAGCACCTGAAGATTTTAAAGAAGCCTCTGAATCTCTAGCAACCCTCATCCGCCGAGGGAGATCGCTTAGGGCAGTAGGGAACCAAAAGCTCTTTCAAGTAGTCCGACCCTGTCCATGTAGGGTTTGTAAGTCAAAAGACCAACTTTAAAGGTGATCCGCCACTTAATTGGTAGCCAGTGCAGATCACACAGCACCAGTGAAATATGACAGGCACAAGGCGCACTATCAATAACCGTCACAGCGTTCTGCACCAGCTGCAAGCGGCGGATATCAACCCCAGGAAGCCCAGATAAAGGGAGTTGCAATAATCAAGGCATGGGTCACAAAAGCGTGACCAGCGAGGCAGATCGCAGGTGGAACAAGGTGCTTAATCTTGCCTGTGTTCTAAAATGGTAAAAAAGTTTGACAACTGCCGACACCTGCAAACGCAGTGTCATCTCATTGTCAAAAATCACCCCAAGTTCCGCACCTGTTCAGAGGTAGGAGCTGGACATCTTCCAGAAATAAACCTGAGGGTAAACCAGCTCCCATCCCCACTACCTATCACCTGGGTCCACAGCCCTACCGCCATCTTCTCCGAGTTCAACTTCAGCCAGCTTGAATTCATCCAGCACTGGATTTCAGTGAGGCAGCTATTAAAGACCGAGAGAACTCTATCCTGGTCAGGTGCAAAAGATAGGTAGAGCTGGGTATCATCTGCATAACAGTGAAACCTCAGCCCATACCTTCTTAGAATGTCTCGAGGGCAGCATATACACTACGAACAACATGGGAAACAACACCGAGCCCTGGGGAACCCCACATGACAGAGAGACTGGGTGGAAAGAATTTATCCCGACACCACTCTGAGTTTTGTCAGTGAGGAAAGATCTAAACCAACTGAGGACTGTACCGACAGGCCACAGATGAACTCCAGGAACTGCGAGAAGTACCCGTGGTCCACAGTGTCAAAGGCTGATGAGAGATCAAGAAGAACGAGAATGGAACGGTTCTTCTGATCTCTAGCCATCAGGAGATCATTGAGCACCTGAACCAGTGCTGCCTTGGTGCTATGCCTCTTTCAAAACCCAAACTGGAGTGGTTCATAGATGTCATGGATGGTTAAATGGTTTTCCAATTGTGCAGCCACTACTTTCTCAATAATCTTTCAGCAAAGGAAGATTAGAGATCTGCCTGTAGTTAACAAGGCAGTCGGGGTCCAAGGAAGCTTTCTTCAAGAGGGTGTCACCACCGCTTCCTTCAGGGAGCTAGGAAACTCACCCATATCCAAGGAGCACCAGACTATCCATGCTAGGACTGAGCCAATGATGTCAAGACAACCCTTTATCAGGGAAGTCGGGCCCAGATCCAGACTACAGCAAGAAGGGCACATACTATGGACAATCCTCATGACATCAATGAACTCAGGACAGTCAAAGGAGCTCCAGGAAAGATGGGGATGTGACCAAATGCCGATCTGTAGCTTCTCCCATAGAGGGAGCAGGCCAGAGTGCTGCCCTAATGTCAACCACCTTATCTGCAAAAGAAATGAGCAAGCTCATCACACTCTATTTGTGAAAAGCTTCCAAACATGGAGACAGGCTGGTTGCACAGCCTGTCAACAGTTCGAAAAACCTGAGCTGGTCTGTTCTGAGCAGCCACAATCTCCCCGGACAGGAACTCTGCCTTCTTATGAGAGACTGCAGAATGATAGAGTTGTTAATGTTCCATCAGTCTAAGATGGTGGCATCAAGGCAGTTCTCCGTCAACAACGCTCTAATCTTAAATCATGTCGCGCATCTCCCTCAAGGTCCCCATCAAACCATGGGGACTGAGATCGAAAGGGAGAGGATGAATGTGGACAGGAGCAATTTGATCGAGAGCCAAGGAGATGGCCAGCACCAAGGCATTAGGATCATTGCTCACTCTAGAAAACTCCGATAGGTCAAGCACTGCTGCCAGGCCTGTAGAGCTAATATCTTGCAAAGAGTGGTACCTAATCATCTCCACAGGGTAGGCCTACAAGGGTCAAAAACTGAACCCACAGTGTAATGATCAGACCAACTGATGTGGGTTCTACCCCACGTCGAAGGCCTCAATCCCCAGGAGAAAACTAAGTCCAAGGGTGACCGGCTCTTATGAGTGGCAGAAGTAACCACTTCTGTAAGGCCCAAAGATGTCATTAATTGGAGGAGTGTTGTCCAAACTAGAAAGTTCAGTCATCAACCAGGCATTGAAGTCACCCAGGACCATCAGCCTGGGTGACTCAAATGCCCATGTCAATGACGAAGTTGCTACTTCCTGTAGAAAATGTTTCTCATCACCTGGTGGACGATAGATGAGAACAATTCTACAACCCACACCTGCCACTACAGTGCACTTCGAAGGACTCGGCTCCCTCAACTGGTACTAGTATTTCCTCCCGTCCTTCCAATATGTTCCTGCTCTCCCCTCTTGTGGCCTCTCTCATCTGCCCATGGTTTCACTCTTATTGGGTAGCAGCCAAAGAGGGAGTGGAAGTGGGTCCTAGGGCCCCAAACTTATATGGGGAGATCAGTGACACAGCCTTGGAGTTGGGTTGCCTTTCTAGCCTCATCATTATATCTATTTTCCACCCTTCTTTAGACCCAAGTCCCTTGTTAAACTAAAATATATAAGTTGGAGAAGCTTGGTGGGGTGGGGCGGACTGGAAGGAGAAAAGACTCAGAAAAACCCCATGCTCCTGATACTTCAAAACCTTCTTATCTCCTCTGGATACACTTAACTGACTGAATTTTGAACATTTGAGTCCCAACAGTTCACATATTTAATGTCTCCAGTCCTTTATACACTCTCAATGTTTTCATTTCCTGCAACATGCTGCAGTGGCCTGTATTAGCTGTGTCTGGGGTAATCTTAGCAGAAGTCTCAGGCCTGTTCAGGCAGCTGGCCCTCAACCCTCGACCCTAAGAGCATCTATAATTATGGCCGTCACTTGATGTAAAAAACAGGTTTGGCCTCTCTCGGTAATGGAGGAGGAGAAAGCGAGGAGGCACGGGGGATGGAAGAGCAGCCCACTACCCGGCCGCCTCATAGGGGAGAAAGGCGCATCAGAGGCTCCTAGTCAACTGCCTGGTAAAGGCAAGGGGCTCATTCTTATATTTTATTTAAGAGAACCTGTGCAGAGCAATAACCCTCCCTTGACCCCACTCACACCCGGCAGCTGGAACCCCAGCCGCCCTGCGGAGGGAGAGAAAACTCGAGACTCCCTACCAGTAGCCTGTTAGAGGCATCTGGGGCTGATTTCTTTTGTTCTATCTGAAGGATCTCTAACCAGAGCCATAACCTCCTTGACCCCACCCACACCACACCGTTGGGATCCCGGCCAGCTGCGGGGGGAGAAAAACACTCAGGGGTTCTCAGCCCTAGCCAAGCACAGGCCTCAAAGGCCGTTTTATGTATCTTAATTTACGGAACCTATTCCAATGCTATAACCTCCCTCAACCCCACTCTTATCAGGTCACTGACCTCAGGCCGCCCTACTAAGTGGGAGAGAAAGGCACTCCAGAGGCTCTCCATAAACCACCAAGTTGAGGCATCAGAGTTAATGTTTTTACTGTTTTGGAGGAGCCTATTCGAGACAATATCCTCCCTCAACCCCATGTCAGATCCACGGTCCCCCAATGCCCCCCACCCCCATTCCAAGAGTACCGGTTTATGAACTCGAGTCCCACTTTGCTTATAAAGTTGGGTTTTCAGAGATCACATTGTGTCCAGGACCTTCTGTAAACGCTGGTCCCCAATCTCTATGTGTGACTTGTCATGGGTCTTATTTCTAGTAAGTAGCAGGATCTCTTGTTGTTAGTCTTGGGTTGTCTTTAAGTTTATTCCACATTGTAGCAAATCCGCTCTAGCTTCTCCTGCTGTGGAATAGGTTATGGTGCCATTGAGAATTGGACCTCCAATTTTGCAGGATAAGGGGTACAGAATTTTAGATTTTGGTTCTAAGGAAGTAGGGAGAATATTCCCTTCTCATGCGTTGAGTAGCTGGTGCATAGTCACTGTCAAAAATTAATCTTTGTCCTCCCCATATCACCTTTTTGGCACCAAGTTTTGATCTAGTAGCTGGTCTTTCTGATTAAAACTCATAAAATGCATCACAATTACCTAGGGACGAGCTTCGGCCTAGAGGGGTGTGGGCCCAATGCTCTATGAGCCCTTTCAATGTCTATTTGAAACTCAGAGCTTAACTCCAGGGCCTGGCATAGCAAGTGATCTGCAAATGCTAGTGGGTCATTCCCCTCCCTCCGAATGTTTTTCCGCGCACCCTGTTCTCCATATCCTCAAGTCTCCTCGTTGTGTAGTTGTTCCTCTGCAGGTTCGGATACTGTTTTTACAGGATCGAAATTTTATTAGAGTGTTCAGTAATTTGGGTATCCACTGTTTCAGCCCTTGTCTGGAGTTCAGTAGGCCAGATAGAAATTCTCTAAGGCGTCCTCATTTCAGCTTCGAAGTCGGATATTGCAGACAGGATTGCCTCCAGTCGGACATCTCTCGTAAGTGGTTTCTTTATTTGTTTTATATTTTCCCTTCTCCCCGTTTAGTGTCAAAGAGTGGGGACTGGTGTGGGGCGTCCAAACTCAGTAGTCTGCTCTCCTCGTCCTCTGTGTATCTCGCAGTAAATGTTATTGATTCTAGTCTTGGCGAGCCAGTCTGTGTAAGTTTGTGAGAATTTCTGTTCTATTTATCGAATTGCTTTTATTTCTTCTCCCGCTGTATCTACTGATGGCTTTGCTGAGTTTAAATTTCTAATTCAGGCTGTTTTCAGGCTAGAGTGCTAATTTTAAGTGTGGTGGGTGGGAGCTCTTCCCCTTGTCCTTATGCCACCATGTCTCCGGAAGGAGTCAAGATCCAAGCTTTGAGTCTGAGGGACTGCAAGTTGGGATACAGGACCCTGCCCTGGGAGGATATTAGCAGATTGTGTTTCCTGGTAGGGAGAGGGTTTGAAGATTGCCAAGGTAGTAGCATTGAGTACCAAGGCTGCCTGGCCCAGTCTGGAGCAATGAGGATCATGGTTGATGAATGGATCCTGAGCTTGTTCAGTACCCTGAGTAGCAAGGGAAATTGTGGGAAGGCACACAGGAACCTCCCTGTCCAGTCCATCAGGAGTGCATCTAGTGGCACTGTTTCCACTGCTGGAGGCCTGCAACAGAACAGAGGAAGCTGATGATTGTATGGGCTGCAAGAGGTCCACCTCTGAGTGCCCCATCTTCTGAACACCCCTCAAAGGATTTGTCTGTTTAGTGACCATTCGTGGTGGTTCTGGTTGATTCTGCTGAGGGCATCTGCCAGGACATTCTTTCCCTGGCAGGTGGACTGCCAAAAGTGATAGCCCCAGGGTTTAAGAAAGGTTCCATAGCCTCATGGCTTCTGTGCACAGAGGTGAGGACCTTGTGCCCCCTTGCTTGTTGATGTAATACATTGTTGTCGTATTGTCTGTCCTGACCTGAACTGCCTTGCCTTGCAACATGGGGCGAAGGACTGAATAACCAGATAAATTGCCCTGAGCTCCAGCAGGTTTATGTGAAGCAGGGATCCCTGCTGGGACCAAGTACAGTGGGCAGTGTACTCCCTAGGTGGGTACCCCATCCAAGGAGAGAGGCATCTGTTGTTCAGAACTGCTGCTGGTGGCATCTGAAGGAAAGTCATGCCTTCCCTGAGGTTGTCCTTTTCCTGCCACCATTGCAGAGCTTGAAGCAGGATCCTGTGACTGGTACCATCTCTGACAGGAATCTCTTCTCTGAGACCAGTGAGCCCTGAGACGGAACTGGATGTCCTCAGCCGGAATCTCGATCCTAACACTGTTGCTGTTGAAGCCACCATGTGGTCCAGCAACTGAAGGAAATGCCTTGCTGGTCAGGGTATGCAGCAGAAAGGAACTTGCTAGTTGCACCAGGCTGTCTACCCTGCCCTGAGGGAGGAATGCTCTTCCGTTCAGAGTGTCCAGTTCTGCCCCTATAAACTCCAGGAGCTGAACTGGTGAGAGGACTGACTTTTTCTGGTTTACCAGGAAACCTAGCATACTTAGTGTATCCTGAATGATGGCCAATGCCCTTTCCACCTGCTGTGGGACTGACCTACCACCAACCAGTCGCCCAGGTATGGGAAGACAGTAACCCCTGTTTTCGTAGATGTACCACCAACACTGTTAAGCACTTGCTGAACACTCTTGGGGTTGACAACAGACCAAAGAGCATGGCCTTGAACTGGTAGTGCCCTGATGGCAACCTGAATCTGAGGTACTCCTGTATGCCAGTCTGACAGGGATATGGAAGCGCATCCTTTAGGTCTAGGGATGCCAGCCAGTCTCCTCCTTAGAAAACGGAGAATGGTAGCCAGAGCGACCATCTTGAACTTTGGCTTTGTCAAACGTTTGTTCAAGTGTCTCAGATCCAGAATGGGTCGTCACTCCCCTGTTTTCTTCTGAGTGAGGAAGTACCTGAGTAAAGACCCTTTCCCTTTGAGACAAGGGGACAAGTTCCACTGCCTGCTCCTGCATGAGCTTGGCTACTTCCTCTTCCAGCAGAGATTTCTACGGATTGGCAGGTCTGAATAGTCTTACTCTCAACTTGGGAAAGAATTTGAAGCTGAGAACAAGGCCCTGGCTCATTACCTCCAGGACCCACTTGTCTGTGGTGACGGAATTCCAAGCCTGATGTAGTGAGCCAGCTTGCCTCCCACTGGAAGTAGGGAGGCGACCTGACAGGATTCTCTGGGAGTTTGTTTTGCCTGGGCAGCAGGCTGGGTACTGGGTGCAGCCCTGTTGCTGCCTCTGCCTCTAAAATACCCCTCTGGGGTGATAAGAAGACAAAGCTTGTGTCTGGAAGAAAGGCCTGTAATGGGTTCTACCCTGCCTCTTCCCTGGACCTTTTGTGGAGTTGCTTCCTTCTCCTTAGCTGCAGCACTCTTGTAGGCGACCTTGTAGTCATCCATTTTGTCATGTAGGCTTTAGTTTGCTCCCAAACAGGGAAGTAGGCGCGCAAGGAAAGTCAAGAGCTTTTGTCTGGGTATCTTGAGGCAAATGTTGTCCTCAACCAGCAAACCTCCTCAGGGACACTGAGGTATCTGCCTAGAAGCAATGTTGTTAGCATCTACTGCCATACAAAACTGTGACTTAGAAGCTTCAATGCCCTTTTGCTGCCTCTGAAAGATCAGATGCCATAGGAGCAGGGCATGCTGTGTTCCACATACTCTCTGATACCTAACTATGTAAGCCATGTAAGAGGCTTGCCTAATAGCTAGGGAAGCTCCCAGGTATGACTTCTTTGCTATGGAGTCCCTCCTTCTGGAGTCTTTTTCAGGTGGGTGTGAAGCCAAGGGAATCCTCCTTTGTCACAGGCAGCAGCCTGCACCACCCTTCATGGCAGGGATGTCCAAACAGGAATTCAGCCCTGATTTGGCTACCCAGTATTTTCTGTCCATCCTCTTGTTCACTGGGGGATGGGTGTAGGGTCTTTAAAATTTTGTGACTTGCCTCATTAAAGATTTATGGATGGGCAACAGGAGCTTTTCTGTTGCTGGGACATCCATCATCTCCATATAATCTTGTTCCTCTTCCTCCTCTGTGGATTCCTGGGTGATGAGGTCCAAGGTCTGTGCCACTTGTTTTAAAAAGGCAAAGTAGGAAGAAAAATCCTCTGTTGCCTTTTCTGGGAATCAGCCCATGAAGGTCTGTAGAAACCTTAGGTTCTACAGGCTCCCAAATTCATACTCATCAAAATCATCTTCCTCCAGGAAGATGTCAGTTGATTGTTCCAAGGAACCAGGAACAGAAAGGAACCTGAGCCTGGAACCGATAACTGTGAACTGTGGCGCTGAACTGATACCGCAGTACTGGTTTGCAATGATTGTAAATACTAATGGCACTCATGATAACTTCAGCAGTAGGAACGCTGGAACCATCAGTTGTGGTTCCTTGGTTGAGTGCTTCTCTTTCATTTCTTTTCTCAGAACTTTCCTGTTCAGTGGTAGTAGAGGAACCATCACCCTGGTCATAGAGCTGCTCACTGGTTCAAAGGACTTCTTCTGAGAAGTGAGGCCTTGTCTGTTGCTGGGTCAGCAGTTTTTGGACATCTTTTCCTTCAGTTGATTTAAGCGCCTATCCAGCTAACTGAGGAAAATTCTTACAGATATCACAATCGGCCTTTAAATGGTCAAAACTCAAACAGGACACAAATTAAATGGGAATCTGCTTGGGCAATGGTTCCTCGCACTCTGTGCAATGTTGAAAACCTGTTGGGCCAGTTCACTTTAGGCAGTGATAACCACCTGCAGTGGAGTTAAACAACCTAAACCCACACAGAAAACTGTTTTGTTTTTTAACGGTTGGTTTAGTGACCAAAGAAAACCCAGGAATTACTCCAGTTTTTGCACAAATAAACCAACCGACCCAAACGGGCTTTTCTTAAGAGTAAATAAAGATAAAGAAACCTGCCCTCCCGTTAAAAGAATCGAGAAGAAACCGAAAACTTACCAAATAAAACTAAATCTAGACTAATCTACCTGTAAACCAAAGACAGTGCTTTTCAAAATGAACAGAAATAAATTTACTTCAGAAAACCTTAAAAATGAAATTCTTCAAGGCAGATGAGGAGGCTCTCGAGAAGTCTGTACTAGTCCGTTGAGTAAAGAATCTGAAGGTTACAGAATGTTGACCAGGGACAGTGGTTTGAAAATCAAGCTCGAGCCTAACGCTCCATCATTAGCATAGGTTTGGTTAACCATTTCAGCTCCAGGGCAGTACAATGGAAAGAGGTGCACCCCTTCAAGCTGACACCCAGCGAAACAGGAAAAAGACCACACGGCCACATTCGCGTAATGGTCCTTTCCTCCGTGCTCGCCTTTCCTGGTGCTCAGCCCTCCTGGACCAACTCCAACCTGGAGTTGGACTCCTAAAGTTCGGGGTGAGGCACAGCCCCATGAAAAAACACTGTTAGAATAGGCAGCACAATACCTGCATCGATTGTGTTATCGTGCTGTGGGGAGGTCGGCATTTCACTGTCGACCTCCCTTGGTGCTTCCAATGGAAGGACAATACTGCATATGTCAGAATACAGTAAGACTTTCTGGGCTTGAAATGGAGCCTGCATTTGGTTTCAGAAGATGGGCTGGTAAAGTATACCGAAGGTTCATCATCTGTTAAGGTGGAACATCGAGACAACCTTTGGGAGGAACGCCAGGTGAGGGCAAAGGACTACCCTGTCCCTGAGAAATACCAGATAAGCGGGCTCCATTGAAAGCACCTGAAGCTAACTAATCCTCTTGGCTGACATGATGGGCACCAAGAAGACTGTCTTCCATGAAAGGTGTGACATCTCACACCTGGGCATAGCTCGAAGGCTTGCCCATGAGCATAGCCAGTACCAGTAGTATGTTCCAAGTGGTGGTGGCTCTGCACCAGCAGGGACAAGCGATCAAGGCCCTAAAAGAAGTGTCTGACCACCTCTCTGCACCACCATCAGCACACCAGCCCACGCCAGTATACAGAGACAGCTGCTAGGTGCACCTTAAGGGTCGTCAATTGCAGACTCAGCTGCGATTGGTGCTAGAGATATTCCAAGATGTTAGCCACATGGCAGGCAGGGGATCAAGCTCCTGGCTCTGACACCAAATAGAAACCACTTCCATTTGAAGGCATTACACTGGTGAGTTGACTCTTTCTGAGAAGCCGCCACAATGTAGAGAACATTCTCTGAAAGACCCAGAGCCTGGAACTTCAGCCATTCAGGAACCAGGCTGTGAGGTGCAAGGATTGATGGTCCAGGTGCAGGACCTTTCCTTGTTGTCAAGTCAGCAGATCCATGCAAAGAGACAACCGCCACAGGGGTCTACTGCTGAGGTTGTGGAGATCTGGTATCAGAACTGGCAAAGCCAGTCTGGAGCTATGAGGATCAGCCACACCTTATCCCTCTGTACCTTGGCAGCCACCTTGTGGATCAGAGGAAAGGTGTAAAGGAGGGCTGGGATCCAGGGCCTCCAAAGGCATCCTCCACCAGTGTCCCAGACTGTGGTGGGCAGGCACAGAACAGCCTCTGTTTTATGCTCTACCAGGAGGCAAACAGGTCCACCAGAGGTATGCCCCACAAGGAAAAGAGGTGGCTCACCAACTCCTGATGCAGGGACCACTCATGCAACATCTCGCCCACCCAGCTGAGAGCATCTGTCAGCTGATTATTTGCTCCTGCGACATGGACCATCTGGAGATCTGCACCCGGGCTGTGCATGAGGATCCTGGGCGGAGGGCTCCTGACACAAAGGATGGGAGGCGTGCCACCCTGCCTGTTCAGGTAGAACATGGTCATGGTGTTGTCCGTCTGGCCTTGCATGATCTGACCCCTGACTAGAGGAGTGAATTCCATCAGAGCTAGCTGCACTGTATGGAGCTCCAGAAGTTGATGTGATGATGGGACTCCCTGGGTGACCAGAACCTGTGGGTCCTGTGGTCCTCCAGGTGTGTTCACCGCCCCACCAGAGATGCGCCCATCGTGAGAGTGATGGTCAGTTTTGGGCAGACAAATGGGACTCCTTTCTCCAGATGTTGTGGGATCAGCCACCACTGAATGGTATCCCATATTGGCTGGGTCACTGTGACTGGCTATTCCAGATATCCTAGGCATTAGGACCACTGGCGTCCCAACTCCCACTGCAGGTGCTGCATCCACCAGCAAGCCCATTGGACCACGCTGGTCTAAGATGCCATATACCCCAGCATCCTCAGGAAGTCCTGGGCAGGGCATGAGGATCCAACCTGAAATGATCGGGCAAAGGAGGTAAGATCTGATGCCCGGTTTGCAGGGAGGTGGGCCTCGGCCTGAAGAGTCTAGCTCTGCCCCAATGAAATAAATCATCTGCGAGGGATCAGTTTGGACTTCATGGGCAAACCAGAGGCCCAAGTCTCTGCAGGTCTGGAGGGCTAAGTTCCTGAACCACTCCACTGCCTCTTTGATGGCCAAGCTATCAGCCAGTCATCCAGGTAGGATAAACTATGAGGCCCTGGTGCCACAGGAAGGATGCCACCACTGCAATGCACTTAGTGATGACCCTGATTTCTAAGGAGAGGCTGAATGGCATGACCTGAAACTGACAGAGCGCCCATTCTGCTCAGAACCAGAGGTACCGCCAGTAGGATGGACTGGAAGAACATGTCCTGAGGTCCAGGGAGCAGAATCACATGCCCTACTCCAGAGATGATATGATCTGGTTCAGCATGACCATTCTGAACTTGTGCTTCCTTGGAAACTGTTCAGATCGTGAAGATCTGGTATGGGGCACCAGCCCCCTTCCATTTCAGGTCCAGAAAATACCTGGACACACACCCTGACTTGTGAGGGCATCTGGGGTACAGGCTATAGCTCCTTTTGCAAGGAGCTGAGCAACATCCTCCATGAGGATGGACAGTGTGTTCTGTGACACTGAGGACTCTGTTGGGATCAGTAAGGTGGAAAAGCCTTGAAATTGAGAGACAACCCTCTACCGACCATCTCTAGAACCCACTTGTCCATAGTAATGATGGACCAGTGAGGCCAGAAGTGGTGAAGCCAATCTCCCACAGTGAGCTACGCCAGGGACTGCACTGGTGAGAGGTAAAGACCCCGCCCATCATTGGGCAGCTTGAAGGGGCACTGGCCACCGAGGTGTCACTTCCCTTTTCCCCACCTTTTGGGGCCCTAGGGTACAAAGCTTGAAACTGCCCCGACAGCTTAAAAGAAAATGTGATGTCACAGGGTGGAGTCTTTTAGTTGACCAGTTGCACGCTTTCATCACAAAATGACCATTACAATATAAACAAGCATTTGTCAATGCCGCCTGTTGTCTTGCTGGTGTAGGCATTGGTAGTGCAGGAGTAGAGATGCATAATAGAAATGGCAGTGAAGTACAGAACTGACGTCAACCCCACCCCACCCTGCAGAGATTGACAGGCATTGGGGTGAGCCTTTTGGTCACTGGCCATAACGCTCATGCCATTTCACCTCAGACTACCCTGCAGAGCCTGACAAGTGTTGCGTTGTGCCTTGGCATCGCTGGGCCTTATGCTCACCCCATTTCATAAGTGAGTACGTTCAGATGGGTGCAGTATAGAGAATGGGTTGAACTTTGGGGCTGAAGAGTCCAAGGCACCTTGATGCCTGTCAACGGCTGCAGTGTGGGGGTGGGGGTACAATGGCGTAAGCACTATAGCAGACAATCCAAAGGCACACCTCTGATGCCTGTTAGTCTGTATAGGTGGGACGTTATGGTTAGAAACCCTAACGGCCTGGGTGTTTGTTGGTATTTGCACCAAATTTTCAGCATGGCCTTTTGTGACCCCACCTCATGAAAGTATTTGGGACCTCTGCTCATGAACAGTGTCGCTGTGATTTTGTTAATCTTGGTGCAGTGGGGAGGGTGCGGCTTTATAGAAAAAGGGAAGAAGCATGGTCAAATAAGGGACTATACAGCCAGGACAGGCTACACCTTAACTGTGAAGGGAAAAGAGCACTAAAGGATAAGCTATGAATACACGGCAGAAGAACTGGGTTTAAACTGCTGGGGGACAGAAAGAGGTCCTAAAAAGCCTCCCCATGAAGGCAGGAGGGTAGGGAAATGTATGAGAAATGTAATAATGGGGGATGGACAGGGACAGCCAAGAGAAGCAAATAAAAGATGGTACATAAGGGAGAAGGTGGGCAGTGGTATCACTGAATGCACATAGCATACAGAACAACATAAGCGGACTTGCATGCCTCTTCGCTGAAGATAAAATGGATATAGCAGCCATTACTGAAACCTGGGCCACAACCCATCATGACTGAGACCTCTTGATCCCAGTGTACAAGCCCTACAGACATCAGGAAGGGATAGTGTGCGAAAGAGGAAATGGAAAACAGGAACAGTAAAGCATTGTAGCTGCAGCTCCAGAGCAATAGGGATAAGAAAATTAGGGTGGGGTGGTATATAGACTGCCTAACCAGGGTGAAGAGATGGGCAGGGTGCTGAGTGCAATTGAATGACATGGCGGGGGTAGTAGTAACTGGGGACTTAACCTGCCCAAAATAGACTGGGACACTCCCACCACATCCTGTGCCAGAAGTCAGGTGATGTTTGACGAGTTCAGGAGGGCTTCATGACACAATTGGTGATGGGTCCAACCAGGGGGAAGCAATCCTGGACTTGGTGCTTACTAATGGGGAGCACATTCAGAAGGTTGACATCAGAGAACCCCTCAATATATTTATAAGTTTACATCGGAGAGGGCATTCAAGACAAAATGTGCCTATTAGCAGATGACACCTAACTCTGTGGGATGGTGGACACTCAGGAGGGGATAGAAGAGTTAAGGAGGACCCAGCCAAACTGGATAAATGGCCAGGATTTGGCAGTTGGGGTTTAATGCCAAAAAGTGCAAGGTAATGCACATAGAGGCAAAAACAAGAGCGGAGTACTACATAGGAAAAGAACAAGTAGCTAAGTCACAGGAAGAAAAGACCTGGGGTAGCAATACTAGTGATCTGAAGCAGTCCATGCAATGCAAAGAGGCTGTGTGAAAGCCAACAGGACACTGGGTTGCATTGCAAGGGGTTTCAAGCAGCAGGCACTGGAGGTTATTCTGCCATTATATAGATCACTGGTAAGGTCTCATTTGGAATATGGAATGAGGTACTGGCACCCATACCTAAAAAAAGACATTAAATTGCTAGAGGGGGCAGAGGAGGGTGACTAAAATGATCAGGGACAGCAGGACAGGTCATATGAGGAGAGGCTGGGGACTTGAGGATGTACTCACTGGAGGAGAGGAGGCAGAGGGAGGTATGATAGAGACATACAAGTACCTGAAGGGAGTAAACAAGGTAGAGTGTGGGTCTCTTCAACAAGAGAGAAAACACCACCATAAGAGGACATAGCCTAAAGCTGGTGGAAGAAAGATATAGAAGGGATGTGAGGAAACACTTCTTCAGAGAAAAGGTGGTGTTGACCTGGAATGAGCTGCCAGAAGAGGTCATGGCAGCCAAGTCAGTGAATCATTCACAGAAGCTTGGGACAAACACAAAGTTCAGTCGTGGGACATAGGAAAAGGGATGGGAGGAGAGGAGGGAGTAGGGGCAATGGTATAGGGGAAAATACAAAACCCCAACACAGCTCAAGCAGACAAGATAGACCATGTGTCTCCTTTGCTGAATACTTTTATGTTATGACCCATTACTGCCTACTGCTATCGGTGTCAGACTAAACCTCCTGATGTGAGCTCTGTCTGCAGTGCATCATCATCCTCCATTCCTACAGCCACCAGTCCCTGTACTTATCCCATCCAACTTAAACCCATGGACAGTCTCAGATCTTACCAATTTGTTTGGCAGTCTATTACAGTCATCCACCACTTCCATGAAGAAGTACATTCTTACATTCCACCTAAATTTACCTCCTACCAGTTTGTACTCATGACCCTGGTGTTTGACCCATTGCTTCGACTAAACAGTGTTGACCAGTCCACTCTGTTGACCCCATGGATATATTTTGAGGTGTCTGTTATTTCCTATCACTCTCTTCTTGTCCCAAGTTGAGTGCATGTTTAGACTACTCAGCTGCTCCATGAATGATGGTCCTTTCATACCCCCACACTATTTCATTGGCCCTTTTCTGTGCGGTTTCAAGCAGTCATGGTCTTTTCTGAGGTGAGGGCTCCAAAGTGGTGCACTGTACTCCAGGTGCCAACTCACCAGACAGGTATACAATGACAGGGTCATCTTCTTGCTCCTCCTGGTGATGCCCCTACTAACACAGCACCTCATCTGGTTGCCTTTGCAAATGCTCTGCTCCACATGCGCTGATGAAGTGACTCTGTCACTTATGATACACAGAAACATAGATGATGATGGTCAAAAGACCAATGGTCCATCCAGTCTGCCTGAGTTCCCTATCCAACCCTGTGACTTACTGTCATGCAGGGTCCTAGCCCTCCCTCCCACACACACACACACATTTTCCTTTCAATTTTGTCACCTCGAGTGACTATTATACCTTTCGCTTGGCCCAACTGTGCTTGAAACCATCAACTGTTTTACTCACGACCACTTTGGCTGGTAGTCTGTTCCACCGCCCACCACCCTTTCTGTAAAATAATACTTTCTTATGTCCTTCCTGAACCTCTCTCCTGTCAGGTTCTACTCATGCTCTTTGTGACCTTGAATTAGCATTCAAGATAAATAGTTCCTCGCTGTTCACTTTGTTTATTCCTTTCTGGAACTTGAAAGTCTCTGTCATATCTCTCATCTCCTTCTGGTCTCAGTGAGTACATGGTCATTGTCTCGAGGCACTCCTCATAAGACCTGCCCTGTGGGCCCTAAATAATTTTTGTTACACTGCACTGTACTGTCTCCAGCCTGTCCCTATTCTTCTCAAGTGAGAGCTCCAGAATTGGGCGCAGTACTCCAGGTGTGGCCTCACTAAAGAGACATAAAGGCAGTACTACCGCCTTCCTCCTGCTATTAATACCCTCACTATGCACCCCAGCATCCTATTGGCTTGCCATAGGCTTTGTTGCACTGGCTTGATTGTGTGATGGTGTCACTGATGATAACTCCTAAGTCATGTTCCTCAGCCATAGTGCTAAGTCTCACCTCATCCATCCAGTACTCTGTCCTGAGGTTCTGATTCTGTAGGCGCATTACCTTGCATTTTTTTGGCATGACTGTCAACTGACACATCTTGAACCATTCCTCTACCTTTTGTAATTCCCTCTGCATTTCGATTCCCTCATCACTATCCACCCTCCCACAGAGTTTAGTGTCATCGTGAGAGACACAACCTGCCCTGGATACCTTCCCCAATGTCACTGATGAACATATTGAGAGGACTGGGCCCAGGGCCAATACCTGTGGCACCCCACTTATGACCTCCTCTCTTCTGATTTGACCCCTTGACTATAACCCTCTGCTGCCAACCCTTTAGTCAGTTTTCACCCAATTAACTATGTCCTTGCTTCACCCAGATCCCCCATCTCTTCAGCAAGTGTCTGTGGGGCACCAAGTCAAAACCTTGCTGAAGTCAAATAGAGCAAATCCATAGTATGGCCCTTACCCAATTCTCTAGTCACCCAACCAAAGAAAACTATCACTTTCATCTGACAGGAGCTCCTGTCATGAACCTGTTCTCTTTACTATCCTGAGACCATTGCTATCGAGGTAGTTCATAAGATCTTTGGCCAGTGACTCCATCAGTTTCCTGTGATGGAGGTCAAACTGACAGGTATGTAGTTTTCATTTCTTCCTTCTCCCTTATGGAGCAGAATGATGTCCACCAGCCTCCAGTCCTTCAGAACTACCCCCATCCATAGTGAGTTATTGAATAGCCCTACCATAGGTTCAGCCAGTTCTGCCATCAGTTTCTGAGTATCCTTGGATGCAGACCATCTGGTCCCAGGGCCTTATCTATTTTTAGGGCTGCCAGCCCTTTCTGGACCCTATCCCTTGTAAATATTGTCTGCCTCATCTCCAGGACCCCTTATCGGCCACTTTGATGCCACTCTCAGGCAAGGGCCCACCTTCCTCCCCAGTGAAAATGAGTAAAATAATCATTAAGGACAGCAGCCTTTGCCCATCCTCTTCTATACCTTATGCCCCGATAGCCTAACAATTTCCCTCCTTTTTTCTTTTTCCATAATATATCAGAAGAAATGTTTTCTCTGCCCTTGACCCTTCTGCAATACACTGCTCTGTGTCTGCTTTTGCCTCCCTAACCACTCTCTTTGCCTCCTTATTTCTCAGTAAATATTCTCCCATTCCTCCTCCCTTGCTCTTCTTTGTACTCATGGAAGGCCTTTTCTTAGCCCCCACTGCTTTGTTAACCTTGCAAAGAACCATAATGGTCTTTGCACTTATTCCTTTTGGTTATTCTTCTCATCATAACTTGGATGCCTCGACAATGTCTGCCTTTATTACCCCCATCTCTCTTCCACCCCATGTAAAATGTCTACCCTGGTTAAGTTTTCCTGACCAGTTCCTCAGCTTGTTGAAGTCCATTCTCCTAAAATCAAGGACTTCAGATCTTAAGTGGGGCTTCCCAGTCCCAAGGACCAGTTTGAACTAAATGGAATTATGGTCGCTGTTCCATAGTAGCTCCTTACGCCACTGGTCCTACCACCTCCAAGTTGGTAAGCACCACATCAAGGATAGCAGACTGTCTGCTAGGGTCCTTAACTAGCTGTTCCAGGAGACAGTTCTGAAGTACATTCAGCAAGACCTGACTTTTTTGTTCCTGGCCACCAGAACATCCCAATTGATGGTGACTTGAAGGTCTTTTTTCCTGTAGATCACTTTACATAACACCCCTATTCAATACTCTGTTTTGGGATTCTTATTCTGAATGGGTTCTATGCACTGTTGAGTCCATTATAGACTGTGATGTGGTATAATTGCTGCATGGAACCACACCGTGGCATGCACAAAAGTGTGGGGTTGGCTACCTGGACCTACCCCTTGCCACATAGGTGAGCATAGAGCGATGTGCAAATAGGGAAGGGTGGCCACCTGGTGGTTCCCAGAGCCAGAACACCCCATAACCATACCATAAATGGCCATACACAGCCCATGGCACACACCTGCTGTGCAGAGCATGGAGCATACCGTGCATGTAACAGGGTGTTACAGATGCTACACAGCTATCTGTAGGTGGGGTTGTCATGCTGATACAGAAGAAAGCATTCCACAGGTGTGTAAGAGTATGGCCATAGTCACATTCCGCTGCTACATGGATGCCATGTCCTGACACCAGGTGCTGGGAGCCATAGCAACCTACTGCATGAGGAACAGGATGACTGCCTCTGGGGAGGTGACCCAGCCTGTGAGGGTATGTATTGATGGCCAGTGTACACCGTACCTGGGAGGGTTTCCTCCATGGCTGCCACTAATGACTGTGTACTTGCCACTGTAGTCATTCCAGGGATGGCTAGCTAAGATCTTGCTGTGACCGGGGCCACAGGAGTCAGCTGAGCCATGGACTATGGCACCAGGCCACCCTGGCAAGGGCTATGCGACTGCCTGAGAGGCTTGAATACACTGGGGAGTACTACTGAGACAACTTCAGGATGGTATAATTCATCCTTTAACCTACTGTGGTGAGCAAAGCCCTCAGTCACAGTAGGGGGGCATGAGGGTAGGTGGGTGAACTGAGGTAGGGAGGTACATTGGGGAAATTTGCCATTTGGCAAGAGGGGCTGGCTGTCTAGGATGTGGATGCATTCATTTCATGCCTGCCTTTTCCCTGCAGGATACCCTGCCACCATTGACAGTGATACATCTGTGAAGGAGGGACCCAACATTGTCAACACCAACTGAACCCTCACGACAGCCTCTGGAGGAGTGGGAGAAGGCAACATGTGCCATGTATTATGGGGCGACAATCATGCAGACTTGACAAATAGTGGCCAGGGGCCACTGACATTTACAGTGGTGGTGCCTATGGCTAGTAGGTACCTGGCCTCCACATAGGAGCACTGTGCCGTGGGATACAGACACAGATATGGCACAACCATGGACTACCACTAGGGATGTGGCACAGCCTATGGGACTCCAGCATGTGTTGTGTGAACTGACTGTATGCTTTGCAGTACAGTACCATTTATGTTCTCTGATAAAGGATATGGCATGTTTTATATGTCCCATCTGTGCAGTAAACAGTGTGTCAAACACACATTTTGTGTCCCATGTCATTCTTTGGGGATGTGTGCAGTCACCTTTATCACTGCCCCTTGGGCTACATTCTGCCTGGGTGGTTCTGTACCATGCTACATGCCTCCCACCAGCTGTCCACACCTTTGTCACACATAATGTAGCTGGACAGCATACCCAGACATGCCCATTTCAGATGCGCACTCTGGCTCCTACATCAGTGCCCAATTATGACATGAACATGTGCAGGATTGGGCATGTAGTATAATGGTTGTGGCAAGCTGCTCCTGTCTTACACATCTCAAGACCCATGCTACGCAATGTGTAATGCCTACATAGCATGGGTTGAACCCAATATGCATGACTCTGCATTTCTTTGCATTGAATTTGGGCTGCCAGATCCCAAACCATTTCTCCTGTTTTACTAGATTGCTCTTCAATTCCTTTATTCCCTCCTCTGTGACTTCCTGCCACACAGTGTTGTATTATCTGTGTAAAACTTAATCTTACCCTGGATTCCCACTGCCAGTCACAGACGAATATATTGATGAGTACTGGTCTGAGGACAGACCCCTGAGGCATTTTGTTCATCACCTTTCTCACCCCCAAGGGCTCCCATTCACCACTACCATCTGTGTCCTATAATCGAACAATATGCTTGGCTAAGTTTTTCTCAGTCCCCAGGTTTTATAGCTGTACGTCAGCCTCCTGTGCAGCACAGAGTCAAAGGTCTTGTGAAGTCCAAGTATAGGACATGGATACATTTATTTTTATTGATACTTATATTTTAGTAGTATAGGAGCACTGGGTACAAGACCTGTTTTCAGGATCATCCTGCATAGGTCAAAATTACAGTAGTACAAAGTACAATGTACAATGTGAGACGATAAATTACATTTGACAAGTACAATATACAGTGTAATACATCAGTTCAAGTACAATCACATGCAAAAGAGATTTATTTCAGAATAGCAAGCTAAAGTATAGCATAAGTAGGTAGCTGAAACATTTGAGTAGAATCTATTCCAGGAGGAGGCTGTGATGTGTAAAAGAGTAGCCTGACCAAAATAGGATTGCATTTTTGGTACTTTAACTCCCTACCAGTATATTCTATAAGCAGTATTAAGATTCTAATAAAATTAGTTGATCTTATAGATATCTTGGACTAAACTGTTTACACACTTAAATAAAAACTATACTAAATTATCTTCTATCAACAATGGAAGACCAATTTAGATTTTAAAGTAAGGAACAGTGAGGAATCTCTCTAGGAAGGCCTGAAGTACTCAGTGGACAGTGACATCAACAGCCTGAGCCTTATCCACTCTCTGTGTCATTGTATAGAAAAAGTAAATGAAGATGGTTTGGCATGACATTCTGCTCACAGAACCATGGCACCCTGATCCTGTAAACCCTTCCACGCAAGGAATTCCACCATCCACTTTTGATGGTTGTCTTTAGCAGTTTCCTGCTATAGAGGTCAGACTGTCCAACCAGTATTTACCTGGGTCCCATTATCCTCCCATGTGTAGTGGGATGAAATGTGTCTCCTCTAGTCTTTCAGAACTACTCCTGCTGCCAAGGAGCAATTAAACAGATCTGCTAGAAGACCTGCCAGTGCCACCACTGCCTCCTTGAGTACTTAGGGTGGAGTCTATCAGGCATGGTGCCACATTTGTTTTCAGTCCCAGAAGCCTGCTGAACTCCCATCTTTAGTGACTGAGTTTATGACCAGCTCCTGCCCTTTCCTGTGTCCCTCCTGCTGGTCTGACTGATCACTTGGAGAGAGGTCCCCATTTTTCACCATGAATACAACGGTGAAGAATTCACTAAGGAGATCCACCTTGCTTGTATCATTACACCTCGCCTGGCCATCTTCAGTCCTTCAATGCCTTACTTAGTTTTCTTCTCTCCCTGATGTACCTGAAGAAGGCGTTATCATTCTCTTTCACTCCCTGTCAATTTGGAGCTCTGCCTCAGCTTTGGATCTCCCCAAGGCTGTTTCTGCTTCCCTCAGGCTGTCCTGGTAGACTGACCTGCTTGCCTCTGTCTGTTCCTTCTTATGTGCCCTGAAGGCTTTCCTCTATTTAACTATAGCTTCATTAACCTCTCTCAGAACCAGAAAGACTACTTGTACCTCCTTGCTTTACCTATCATTCTCATGTAGCTCTCAGCGACCTCCAGGACTGCTCTTTTATGGCCTCCCACTTTCCTTCCTCCCTATCCTCCCTTCATACTCCCTTGGAATTGGCAGTAGCTTAGTAATTTTTCCAAAGTCTACTTTATGAATGTCCAATACATGATTGTTGGATTTTACTGTGTCTTGACAGAAGGTTTATGGAGAACCACACCATGTTATGATCACTGGCAACTAAAGGGCCAAGACGCTCACATCATCATCTAGAGTCATGAACATTAATTCCAAGATAACTCCTGTCTGCTGTGATCCCTGACATGTTATGTTAACAAGCAATCCTGGAATGTGTCTACCAATGCCTAAATATGTGTTCTTTGTCAACACCATGGCCCAGTCCATGCCAGATATATTTAGGTCACCCGTCAGGATCACGCTTCCTATCCCAGCAACTCTCCTGATCTCTTTCCAGCAAGCCGGTCTCCTGCTTCTGACTGGTTTGAGGGCCTGTAAACAACTGTTCTTAATGTTTTCCCCTTCAACCAACACAATGTATATACACAGCATTTCCACACCTCCTGTTTCCCTGTAGATTGCTCCTCCATTCCTCTTATCTGATCCCTACATATAACAAGCATTTGTCAATGCCAAATGTTGTGTTGCTGACATTGGCATTGGTAGTGCAGGAGTTCGAGATCCATGATAGGAATGGCAGTGAAGTATGGAAGTGATGTCAACCCCACACCATCCTACAGAGACTGATAGGCACTGAGGTGTGCCTTTGGGTGTCGGCCATAATGTTCATGCCATTTAAGCTCACCCTACCCTGCAGACTGTGACAAGTATTGCATTGTGCCTTGGGCCTTATGCTTACCCTATTCGCCAATAATGCTCATGACATTTCACCTCAACCTGTCCTGCAGACACTGAACAAGTGCAAGGTGTGTCTTGGGGTGTTTGCTGTACAGTCACCCCATTTCATAAGGACATATTCTGAAATGGGTGCAGCATAGGAGAATGGGTGAACTCTGAGGTCAAGAGTCCAAGGCACATGTCGATGCCTGTCAGTGGCTTGAGGGTGGGGGTGGTATAATGGAGCATTACAGCTGGCAATCCAAAGGCACACCCTAACACCTGTCAATCTGTACTGGTGGCACGTTATGGTTAGAAACCGAACGCCAGGGTGTTTGTTGGTATTTGCAGTACAAATTTGCAACATGGCCTTTTTTGACCCCCCCACACCTCATGAAAGTGTGTGGGACTTCTGCTCATGAATAGTGGCACTGTGATTTTGTTAATCTGTACCAAACGTTGATTTCTCACAGCGAACGCACTCATTCTGTGCCAGATATGGGAAAACACAGTTCGGGTAGCATGTATAAAATGACAACTGTACCATTCATAGGTAGGGGTGAAAAGATGGCAGTGTTGAAAATCTTGAGTGAAAATATTAAAAATGCTCGAATTTACCAGCGTCACGTGGAAACTGCACAATGCACGGTCGTAATACAGTCATTTGGTGGAATTATTTCACCACATTTCCAACATAGGCATTTTGGGATCTCTGCTCATGAACACTGTCACTATGATGTACTTCATCTGTCCTGAACGTTGATTTCCCACAGTGACAGCACCATAATGTGCCAGTTGAGCTAAACACATTTTGGTCAGGATGTGAAAATGACAGCTGTACTGTTCCATAAGGACATGTGCAAAATTGACAATGTTGAAAATGTTGAGTGAAAATATTACAAATTGTCGGGTTATGAGTGCGCTGTGAAACTGCGTAATGCACGCTTGTAATATATTCATTTTATGGACTTTTGTCACTAAATTTTCAACATAGGCATTTTAGAATCTCTGCTCATGAACAGTGTCACTGTGATTTTCATAATCTGTCCCAACACTAATTCCTCCCACAGCGATCAGTGCTATTCTGCTCCGGTAGTGTGCTAAAATACATTTTGGCCAGGATGTGAAAAATGACAGCTGCACTGTTCATAAGGAGGTGTGAAAAATGGCAATGTTGAAAATCTGGAGTGAAAATATTACAAATTAGCAAAGTTACGAGTGTGCATAGAAACTGCACATCCCATGCTCGTAACACAGTCATTTTTATGTTTGCTTGCATGCATGTGCAAGAAACATAGTGTTATCACCGTAGTTTTGGAGGTGTGTTAGCCGCCTTCCAATTTAGTCAGTGCATTTGCAGGCGCCGTCGCAGTTCTCCAATCAATGATGCAGCTGTCTATGACAGCAGTTGAAAATGCAGTGCCGTACAGTTGAAAGGGAGAGCTCTGCTTCAGTGAGCAGCGCTACCCCCACATGCACACATGCATGCATGCATATGCATGCTCATGCACTTCCCCCATCCACCTATTGTGGTCAATGGGGTGCCCAATCCCGCCGCTCCACGGCCCCCAAAAGCTTCCAGGTGCCACGCTGGGAGCCCACCCCACGTAGCACACGTCTGTATGGCTGGAGGGTTGCCCAATCCCCATCAGCTCCAGGCCCCCCAAACAGCCTTACAGCTGCCATGCTGGGAGCCACCCCAGCATGGCACAAGTCCATATACCCACGGGGTGCTCCAATCCCCCGGCCGCTCCAGGCCCCCAAACAGTTTCCAGCTGCCATGCTGGGAGCCCATCCCAGCGTGGCAAATGTCCTGTGTCATCTTCCTTTAAAAAAAAAACTGTAAACAAGAAACGTTCCCTCAGCAGTCTCCCAGTCCACCCACGCCCACCCACTGCACACCCTGCCTCCCCACCCCCTCACCCCATACTTACCTCCGAGCTCGGCAAGACGATCTTCGTGGACTGGGAACACGCCTGCACTCTTCAAAGTCGACCGTGAACTGAGGAAATGCCGGTAAGCTGTATAATGCAATAAATAGGTTTTTTCGATTTTAATGCATATCTCCTGCATTTTTGGAATTTTGACACAAATTTTCAACATGAGGTTTTTGGACCCTCCTCATGAATTCTTCAACTGTTATGGCAAATCAGGCCCAAAGGGTGATTTCGCAGTCATTGCGTTAAATCACCTTTCGGGACGATTAACAAAACAACAGTGCCAGTGTTCATAAGGTGGGCTCTCAAAAGCCTATGTTGCAAATTTCGTGAACAAATTCCTAAAATTACTGTTTCTGGGCATGCGTTAAGCAGTTCCTACGTACGTCGTAAGTTCACGTAATGTTTAATATTTGCATTCGGATTTTCAACATTGCCATTTTACCACACCTACTTATGAGCAGTACAGCTGTCATTTTCACCTCTTGCCCAAAATGTGTTTCCGCACATGTACCACATAAAGGCACAGTCGGTGTAGTGAAATCAATGTATGGACATTAAGAAAATCACAGTGACACTGTTCATGAGCAGAGATCTTAAAATGGCTATGTTGAAAATTTGGTGAAAAATTCCTAAAATGATTGTTTTATGAGCGTGCGTTAGTGCAGTTCCTATGCACGCTCATAAATTCACAATTTTAATATTTGCACTCCAGATTTTCAACAGTGCCATTTTAGCATACCTCCTATGAGCAGTATAGCTGTCATTTTCATGTTGCCCAAAATGTGTTTTCCTGCATGTAGCGCATAAAGGCGCAGTCGGTGTGTACAGTCAATGTTTGGGACAGATTAAGAAAATCACAGTGACACTGTTCATGAGCAAAGGTGTTAAAATGACTATGTTGAAAATTTGGTGAAAAATTCCTATAAATGACTGTTTTAAGGCGCATGCGTTACTGCATAGTTCCTCACGCATCTACTTAAGTTTGCGAATTTTTAATATTTATGGTGTAGTTTTCAACATTGCCATTTTATTAAACTTCCTTATGAGCAGTACAGCTGCCATTTTCACATCTCGCCCAAAATGTGTTTCTGCACATGTAGTGCACAATGGTGCAGTCGGTATGTAAGCAATGTTTGGGACAGATTAAGAAAATCACAGTTACACTGTTCATGAGCAGAGGTCTTAAATGTCTATGTTGAAAATTTGGTGACAAAAGTCCATAAAATGACTGTGTTATGAGTGAGCATTGGCGCAGTTTCCCTCATAAGTTCATGACTTTGTAATATTTTCAGTCCAGATTTTCACTGGTGGCATTTTTCCACACTTCCTTATGAACAGCACAGCTCTCATTTTTCACAACATGGCCGAAATGTGTTTCCAGACTTTCAGCGCAGGAATGTGTGGTCACTGTGGAAATCATTGTTCGGACAGATAAAGAAAATCACAGTGACACTGTTCATGATCGGAGGTCCCAAAATGCCTCTGTTGACAATCTGCTGTAAAAATCCCCAAACTAATTACATATATGGGTGTCGTTGCAGGTTTCTATGCATGCTCGTGATTTCACCAGTTTTTAACATTTTCACTGCAGATTTTCAACACTGCCATTTTTTACACCTCCCATGAACAGTATAGTTGTCATTTTTCACATCCTGTTCAGAATGTGTTTTGCACCTGTGGTGCTAAATGCCGTAGTCACTGTGCAAAAGCAGCTTTGGCTAACAAACTGATATTGCCACTGTTCATGAGGTGGGGTTAAAAAAACATATTGAAAATTTGAAGTGAAAATACCAACGAATGCCTGAGGCATTAGGGTTTCCACCATAATGCCCACCATGTAGAGAATGACAGGCATCAGGGGTGTGACTTGGGATTCTCGCCTGTAATGCTCATACCATTCCACACCCTGCAGCCAGTGAGAGGCATCAAGGTATGCTTTGGACACTTCAGACCCAAAGTTCACCCCATTCTCCTATACCTCACCCATCTCACCGTATTTCCTGATAGAATGGGTGCGTGATAAGGACCAAAGTCCCCAGACACACCGTGACACTTGTCAGTGTCTGCAGCATAGAGTGTGGTGAAATGGCGTGGCTGTTATGCCTGATGACCCAAAGGCACACCCCAGTGCCTGTCAGTCTCTGCAGGGTGGTGGTGGGTTGGCTTCAGTTCAATACTTCACTGCCATTCCTATTATGCAGCTCTGTAACTCCTACACTACCAATGCCAATGCCAGCAAGCAAACATTCAGCATTGACAAATGCTTGTTTGGAATGTTCACTGAATTTGCAACATAGGCTTTTGAGAGGCCACCTCATGAATAGCGACACTGTCATTTTGTTACTCGGTCCCAAAAGGTGATTCCGGCGCAGTGACTGCAAAATCACCTTTTGGGACCGAATAACACCATGACAGTGACTGAATCATGAGGAGGGGTCCCAAGAACCCCATGTTGAAAATTTGGTGGCAAAGTCAAAAATGGCCGAGATATCCACATAAGTTGAAAATAATACCTGCTTATGCCATTATACAGCTTACGGCATTTCGCTGTCGGCTTTGAAGAATGCAGACGTGTCCCTGGTCCACCGAAGATCATTGCGCTCGGCTCCAGAGGTAAGTATGGGATGAAGGGAGGTGTGGGGAGGTGGGTGCAGAGGGTGGCTGTGGGTTGGGGAGGGGCATCGAACTCAACGAGGAACTGTTTTTGATTTTACAGGTTCAAACAGAAAAAACAACGGGAAGGTTTTCTATTTTACAGGTACTTTTGCATGCTGGTGTGGGCTCCCAGCATGCAACCTGTGTGCTTGATGGAGAGGGGTCTGTAGCAGACGAGATTGGCACCTCTGGTCGGCTACTTACAGAGTGTGGAATGTATTTGAGCTTCTAGGGGGACTTGGGGCACCCACTGCACACAAGAAATGGGGGTACATTATGCCGACGGGATTGGTCACCCCATCAGCAAATTAACTTAGGAGGGGGCATGCTGACAGGGGGATTGGGCACCCCACTGGCTTTCAGAGGATTGTAGGCAGAAGGTCCCTCAGGCTTCTGTGGGACTGTGAGAAGCTGATGGGAAGCTGCCGCCACGTTGCTTGAAAGGGACACCAGACAAGGCAGTAGATTGGCTGCTGCAATCAGGAATTGCCCCGTAGCACTCCTTGATTGCAGCAGCTAATTTTTTCAAGTTGGTGGTATGCTTCTCAATGGCTGTCACAGACAGTGTACTATGCCATTGGTGCCACAGAGCCTGGCCACAAAACCAGTAGCACCATTGCCTGCAGCAGGACGCACCTCCAAAACCTGTCTCCACTCTAAGCAACCACAATATGTTGTCTGTGCTGCATGAGCAAGTCAACATAAAAATTATCCAAAAGATGCCCCATAGACTACAATGGAACATGCCCCACACGCTCCGTAGCATCACGTCACTAATTTGTTGAGCGTAGGGCGAGGTATGGCTCTTAACACCGGGAAGTCCTTGGGACCTGGTGAAATAAAATTAAGAGTGTTTTACTGCTAAACTGTGGCTCTATTAAGGGACACCTACTAATCAACTTTCATCCTAGCATGTAAGGCATCGATATCTCTGGTGCAAATGCTGAGGCTAGCATATCTCTTTAAGGAAGAACTGCCATCATGTGAATAAGTGGACCATATCCATACCACTAGAATTGTAATTTAGAAACAACTAACTTTTAAAAATTAATAACATTTTCTTCCTCCTTTATTTTAGTGCTACTACTACTGAATCTTTTGAACATTCTGCAGTGCAAACTGAAACACTGCTAATAGAAACATAGAAGTTGACGGCAGATAAGGGCACACAGGCCCACCGCGTCTGCCCATTTTAGTGCTTTTCATGCACCAGTGTATCTCTAATTAGCCTAATGTCCTCTCTTTTTTTAAATTTAGTATACTTTTTCCTCAGCCCGGTCACAGACCGCTGCTATCACTCCCATATCAGTCGCTACTTTGTCAATACCCCCTTGGTTTACTCCCCAGGGCAGGGTCACGCACCGCCCTAGAGTGCCACAATGACGGATAGGTCGACAGGCCAGCCTGGGACCTTATTGAAGCTGTGGGAGGGCTTCATTCGAGGCGGCCAGCAGCATTTTTCCAGAGTGTGTGGGGGTGGATGTGTGCAATGACGACCAGTATCCGCCCCACCCCTGAACAACTGGCATCGGCGTGCTTGGTACACCCAGCCTCCACTAGGTGTCCGTGTTCACGCAACACTCTACCCTCTCCCCGAGAAGGAGAGCAGTCCTCGGACACTCAATCCTTCTATCCTGGCCGCCCTCCGATGTCCCAGGTCCATTCCTCAACACGGGTCACAGGTAGGCAACCTGCCCTGTGCCAGAGGGCTGATCTAATGTCCTCTCTAATACATTCTCAAGCTCCCTATGTGTCTGTCCCATGCCCTCTTGATGCCTGTAACTGTTTCCGCCCTCACCACCTCAGCTGGCAGCCCATTCCATTTATCCACCACCTCTCTGTGAAAAATATTTCTCACATTCCCCTGAGTCCCCCAGCTTCCTGTTGTAGAGCTCTAGTCCTAGAGTACTTTTTCCTTGGAAGATTGTATGTACTTGCACTCTGTTTCTCCCAAGGGTATTGATATATTTCAGTCCCCCTGCCTCTCTCTCCTTTCCTTCATCGAATACATATTTAGCTCCCTCAGCCTGTCTCCATATGGTTTGTTGTGTAGGCCACTCACCATTTGTTTGCCCTCCTCTGCACAACCTCCACCCTGTTTATATCCTTCTGAAGATGGGGTCTCAGAATTGGACACAGTATTCAATGTGAGGCCTCACTAGTTGTCTATACAGTGGGAATATCACTTCCTCCTTCTGCTGGTTATGCCCTACCTATGCAGCCCAGCATCCTGCTAGCTTTGCTGCTGCCTTGTCGCATTGATTGGCCACCTTCAGGTCATCCGAGATGATGATTCCCAGATCCCACTCCAGTCTGGAACTTGAAATTACCTCTCCCCAGGTTGTAAACTGCCCCTGGGTGGTTGTTACCCATATGCATGATCTCACATTTTTAGTATTAAACCCCAGCTGCCACTCCTTAGACCAGTCTTCCAAACTTTGTAGGTCCCTTTTCATTTTATCTACCCTGTCTGGTATGTCCACCCTGTTGCACAGTTTTGTGTCTTCTACAAACAGGCAAATTTTCTCTTCCAGCCCCTCAGCAATGTCACTGAAGAAGACATTGAAGAGGACTGGTCCAAAACTGATCCTTGGGGAAATGAAAATGTTGTACCTACCATAATTCTTTATCTTACTGTATATCTCCACCATTCATCACTGGTGGGTACTACGCTGGAGATGCTAGGAAGGATATAAACTGAAAAAGGAAATAAGCTAGCCAGAAGAGTAGAGCTTGGTTCCTAGACGGTTTTGTGAGATGGACCTCAATCTCTGAGCAGGCTAGATAAGGGAGGAGAGGGCAAAAACGAAGAAGAGGAGGGAGGGAGGAAGGAGAGAGAGGAGGAGGAAAGGGGAGGAGGAGGAGAGGGCAAAAACAAAGAAGAGGAGGGAGGGAGAGAGGAAAGGAGAGAGGAGAAGGAGAGGAGGAAGAGGATCCACTTCAAAAGCTCCAGATTTCCGTGGACCCAGAGGGAGGAATTAACTCCTGTCATATACCCTCTTGTGTTGGAAAGAGACTGCTCAATCTAGAGGACTGGATTTTCCCAAAGGGGAAGGGAAAATCTGACCCAGCAAGAGACTCTGACAGGTGTCACTGAATGACTGTCCAGGAGCTAACCCCAGGTCCACTAGGAGGAGACACAGGATCTCATCAGTTCCTTCTCCCCCTCCGCTGTGGCTAGAAGGTGGGGGAGGGCCCCCTCAAGCCAAAACTACCCTCAGAGCCCGGGTGGAATCCTGGGGCATAGGAGGATAACAATTCTATACCTAGCACCGCCAGAGTGGTGATTTAACAAGAGAGGGAGACCTCATATGAAGTTCCTAACTCCTGGGAAGCCCAGGAGACTATGTCTTAACAAGAGACCCAGCGGTGGGTCCCCTGTGAGGGTAGAAAGAAGATGAAAGGCTTATGTGAAGAAGAGAGGGTCCCTGAAGCCCTGGAGCCAGCGGAAGGACCCTTGTTAGAGTCAGGCATCCAGTCAAAGGGAAAACTGGACAGGATTCCCAGTGTAGAAAGTCCCTGAAGGGCTCCTCCTAGCTGTCAAGAGGGCCCCGGGAGCCAGAGGAAAAGAAGGCAAGAGCTCCTGATCACCCTCCTCCAAGTGGGCCCCTGATGCTTCCAAGAATTGGCAGAGAGCCTGGAGGTATCAGTGAGACTTCGCCACAATCGGCCTCAATTTGGGGGTGGAGGCAGGGAGGAGGCACTGCCCAGAAGCTGAGGCCCAGGAGGGGCTGTGGGCAGGAAGCAGTGATAAATGGTGAAGATATATAGTATTATCTTTTTTTGCTTTATTCGGAGGCCCTTCCATCATGTTTCTGCCCTGGTCACGGCCCCGGAGCTTTTACCAACTGTCTAAGCCACAATCTCCTAGTTACCCCCGGCTTACCCCGGTGTGTGGGCCGCAGCCCGCCTCCCAATCCGGGCAGCAGGCTTATGTGTAGTTGGGAGAGGCAGCAGTGGCAAAATGAAGCCTGGGAGGGCTTCATAGAGACGAGGCTCTCCTCCATTTTCTTTGTTTTTCTCCTGGGAGGACAGGGCATGCAATGACGTCCAGCGCCCTGCCTGGCCTTCATTGCTTATGAGCTGGCAGCTATGCAACTCCTGCCTCCGCTAGGTCCTTCTTGCACCAGGCACTACCCTCCCTCCCCTGGAGAAGGAGAGCAGTCCATGGATGCACTAGCCTCTCTCCCAGGCCAGCCTCCAACGACTAGAGTCCATTCCCAACCCGGTCGCCAGCTTCACAAGCAGAAATCCAACCACTGCACCAAAGGGCCAGCCCTTAGTATTATCAATCTTCACCATTCGTCACTGGTAGGTGAGTACCAAGCACCACTAAGTGGTACCGGTACCTCCCTGAAGGCTAGATAGTCTTTAGCCTCATGTGGGGGTTCATGAGAGGAGAGGGCCCATCACAGGTCTGGCCAGGCCTGCTACTTTTCAGGGGCAGGGTGAGGACATGATGTGCAGGAGAGGGAGGGTGCCCTGACAGTTCTTGGCTGACCTTATGGAGAAAAATGGGCCCCCAGAATGGTGAGGCAGTCACACAACACAGGGTCAAGGGGCAGACAACTGGGAAGCAAAGCCATGCTGTCTGCCTAATGCAGACTGCAAATCCCACAATCGTGGAGGCTGCCGCTGGCGTATAGATGCCAGCGCCTGGTGTCTCACTAGCTCCAGGCCTCGTATGGAAATGGCGATGGCCCACTGGTTGCCTCACTATCAGGCATGATTGAAAGGTTCTGTCCCAGCTAAGCCCACAGGAGCCTTTCATAGACCACCATATGTGCCTGATGAGCTGCTATGAGAGCAAGAGATACACTGAGGCAAAAACTCTTCTGCCCCAACAGTTGAACTTCACAGAGTCTGCATTTGGAGGATGGTCTCTTGACAGGTGTAGATGCCCAGAAGGAGTATCCAGCCACTCCAAGCCTGGTGTGGGTGGGGCAAAGGCCCTGGATACCCAGAGGAGCACAATACCTGTGCTGGCAGTCCCCAGGGGCTGGAGAGAGGCGAGGGGAGTTGTTAGGTGCTGTGCAACTCCTCCAAGGTCAGGGGCCAAGGAGGGTCACTATGGATTTTTGGCCATATTCCCAAGGAATGCCAATGTTGCACACACAGGACTGTGTTGTGATGCAGAGGAAAAATTAAGCTCCTCCATCATCATCACAGGAATCGCTGATACTCTGTGTAATCAGCATAATAGGACTGGTATGAGATGGAGTCCTCTTCCCTCAGAGGAGGAAGCTGACAAAGTGGAAGGGCTCTGCACAGGGCATAACGGTGCTCAACAATACTGTGGGACAGCTCTGAGCTGTCCTGGTCCTGGATGCATTTAAGAGAGGGCTAGAGCAAGCTTTGAAAATCTGCTCAGCAATACTGTGGGACAGCTCTGAGCTGTGAGACAGCACGTTGTGCAGGAGAGGAACCACTGTTTTGTTTTTCTAAAACTTGCCTAATTTCTGGTATGCTAGCAGGGGTAGTATTTCTGTGGGGTTGCTAGGCAACAGTCAACACAGTAAAAGGAAGATGTGAGAGACTGAAATACGCTGAAATAATTCAGTTTTCTGGTGGATTTTAACACTTATACTGCAGTACAGACCCTCGTATGTCTGAGGGTTTCATTTGACTTTACACTACATCAGTTGCTCTTCCTGTAACCCGTTGTTTTCAGACCACAGTCACATGACCTGGGCCTACTTCCTGGTCCTGGGGTATTTAAGAGAGGGCTAGAAGCGAGGAGCAAAATCGAGCAGGCGAGTGTGCGCGATCATCGCAAGACAGAGAAGTCAGTGCAGAGACACAATGCATTTGGTGCTTGTTTTATGTTCTTGCATAGGAATAGATATAGTTGATATAAAGGAAAAGTAAGTGTCTATAGTTTTATGTTTGTTTACTAAGAGACACTAGTTTTGTGATTGTCCAAAGTTCAGCACCTTAAATGGAGCCTTATAATCCTTCAGAGGACTTTCTTGTTATTCTCAGCAATAATGGTACACATACAAAATGTAAAAGCTGTCTTATGTATGCAACAAATATAATGGACACTCGATCTGATAATTTTATTTGTTCAAAATGTAATGCGTTAGGAGCACTATTTCGTGAGATTAATAGTTTGAGGCAAATATTCAATAAGAATGCAAGCAAAAGTACTATATCCCAGAGGATACGCAAAAGAGAGGGAACAGGAGGAAATAGAGGTGAGGGTGGAACCAGACGATGGCATGCTCCTTGAATCAAGTAACATGACATTTGAAGACCAAGAATGGTCAATGGTAGATAGACTACCAAGGAAGAGAGGCCGTAGAGCCCTAGTACAATCCAAAATTACACTACAGAATAAATTTACCCCATTACAAGATATAAATGATGAGTGTGAGATGAAATTATTAGTGATAGGGGACTCATTATTAAGACAAACGGACACACTAATATGTGGGGAAGACAAAACTAATAGGGAAGTAAATTGTCTACCATGGCTAGAATCAAGGATATTATGCACATAGTGCCCCAAATTATGGAGGAACAACCAAGTACACAGACAACTGTGGTCCACATTGGAACCAACAATATAGGTAAAGATCATGAAAAGAACATAGTGGAAGAAACAAAGCATCTCAATGACATTTTAAGAATCATGGGCAAACACCAGTAATATCGGGATTCTACCTTTGTTGAAATGTCATCCTGAAAACATAAAACTATACAAAGGATAAATACCAGAATCAAAAACAAATATACTGAGAGACAAATCACTTTTATAGATAACTGGGATACTTTTTGAAAAGCAAGGCATCATGTGTGGTAGATGGATTACATCTCAGTAAAATGGGGACTAAACTTCTGTCAAATTCAATTAAGCAAGAGCTGAATTTAAACGATACAGTTTGGGGGTATGGCTATAAGGAATTGTATGAATACTATAGTACCCCAGGTTTATCAACAACCAAGACTGCAAATAGGACAACACATAAAAATAATGAAAGTAAAATAATAAATTGCTATATGGCTAATGCCAGAAGTCTACAAAACAAAAAGGAAGAACTAAGATCCATATTAAATACTGAGGATAAGAAAATACATATGGTCTTTATCACTGAAACATGGTGGACTGAGAATGATATATGGGGTAGGGATATTGAGGGATATCAATTATACAGTTTTGATAGAAATATCAAAAAGGGTGTAGCCACTTACATTTCCAAGAGCATTATGGCATTAGACATATCAAATAAAATAAGAAAAGAAGACTCACCTACTGAGTCCATTTGGTTGCAAATTGAGACTGGGAAAGCATTAAACACAAACGCAATCTTGGGCGTTTGTTACCGCTACCAGATACTTGCCTGAAGAATCAGATTTAATTAATCTGGAACTAGAAAGAGCCTGTGAATTAACTCTGGTTATTTTTTTAGGAGACTTAAATTATGCAGCTATCAGTTGGGTAAATAAATCTGCAACTAGTCAAGCTGGACAGAATTCTATGACCTTAACACAGATATTATCTCTGCACCAACATGTTAAAGATCCAACAAGAAAGGAGAATATCTTGGACATTATCTTGACTAATGATAATATTAAGATTCTTGATTGTGTCATAGATGCACCACTGAGCAATAGTGATCATAATAGCATTTACTTTAGCATTAAAGGGGACTACTTATAATAAAATGAAGCAGGACTATTATTTATAGTTTCCATATGGCAAAAAAGAGAATATACAACAACATCTTCTGTTATCTCATGGAAAAATATGTTAGCAGGTAAATCATCTAATGAAATGTGGGTAAAATATTAAAAATGAGATTACGCATGTATGTAACACATACATAACAAAAAGAAAAATATGATAACAAGGGATAAAACCATGTTGGTTAACTAATAAAATCAAAAGATGTTTAAATTTGAAATCAGATACTAACTGGTCCAAATTTAAGCAGTATCAAAAACAGTGTAAATATGCTATCAAAAAGCAAAGGTTAAATGGAATACAAACTTGCTAGTATAGCAGGCAAAAATAATGTTAAACAACTATATAGTTATGTAAATTCATTAGGGTAAACAATAATGGGATTTCTACCATTACACACTAAGACAAACAAATAGAAGATCTGTATGAAATAGCAGCTATTTTCAATAATTATTTTGGATCAGTTTTTCAAATGATAAAGCATATATAGAATATAATACCACTGGAAAACATTTTACACATAGAAATTACACCTGAAATTGTAGCTAGTAAGATTAAAGCACTAAAAAATTCCACTCTGCTGGCCCAGATGAAATCTCGCTAAAATGCTCAAGTTATTAGCTCCAGAGATAACTGTACCTTTAGCAATATTATATGAGAAATCGCTTTCAGAACAAACAGTACCTCTTGATTCGATAAATGCAATTGTTGTACCAATTCATAAGAAGGAAATAAAACTGATTGTACCAATTATAGACCTATTAGTTTAACGACTGTAGTTGGTAAGGTCATGGAATCAATTATTAAAGATAATTTATATAACCATATAAAAGACAGGGGTTTTCTGGATCAATCTCAGCACGGCTTCACTCAGGAAGATCTTGTGTCAGTAACCAACTCTGTTTCTATGAAAAATTTCCAAGGCTTTAGATCAGGGATACTTAGTCAATTGCATTTTGTTTGGATTTATCAAAAGCTTTTGATAAAGTACCACATAAGGTGATAATTACAACAATGATAAACCTGAAATAGATCATAGATTAGCTTGGTTGGGTACAGTCCTGGCTTACAGACAGGACGCAATGTATAAGCATAAATGGATACACATCTAGGATAATAAAAGTAACTAGTGGAGTCCCACAAGGGTCAGTGTTGGGACCCCTGTTATTTCAATTATTCATATCAAAATTAGGTTTAGGAACTGGTGTATGGATCAGCAAATATGCTGATGATACTGAACTTGTGTGGCTGCTGATTCTGACTTTGATTGAAATAAATTACAAACCGCTTTAAATATGATAGCAGCGGATGCTACTAAATTGGGCATGTGTTTTAACACAGAGAAATGCTCAGTGATGCATTTCAGTAGACATAACATTGAAGCAAACTACCATCTGAATAACATCTCTTAGAAAACAACAGAGGAAAGAGACTTAGGAGTCATCATATCTAATAAGTTGACATATGACAAACACTGTCAAACTCAGGCTATTAAAGCCAACAACGTACTTTGGACAATTAAAAGAAATTTTAAAAGTAGGAAGCAAAAGTGATCATGCCTCTGTATAGAGCCTACATAAGACCTTTATTGGATTTTGGTAGCCCATTATGGGGACCGCTTAAAGGAAATAATAGAGATGTTATTGAAACAGTACAGAGAAAACTACAAAACTAATTTATGACTGTAGAGAACAGAGTTATGAAAGTAGGTTGTCAAAATTAAACTTAGTGTCTCTTCACATGAGAAGAATTAAGGGAGATATGATGTTATGCTATAGTCTCTTGCAGGATCCTACTTTATATACAGAACTAGACTTAATTTTTAAAACTCACGATAAAGGTACTAGGGGACACAACATGCAATTAAAACATAATGGGTCCCATACTGAAAATAGGAGAGCGTTTTTACACAGAGAGTGATAAATCCATGGAATGCATTACCTTCATATGTTGTTAACAGTAAAATAAACAAGAGTTTAAAATGAAATTGATTGTCACACACAAATGTACATTATTTAACTTATTATAGTTAACTTACAGGAGCATATATGAGCTAAAAGCCTTTTAGCTCCTCAGACTTTAGTATGAGATGCAAACACTATCTAATCAATGGCCCTAAAATAGATTTATTTATTTTATTTATTTGTTAGATTTCAGGATTAACACCTTTGAGCCCGAGAGCTCTTTTACAAAGGTTCCAAGTCATATCAATAAAGACAGATAAAACAGAGTCAAAACAGTGAGTACATGTAGTAAAGTGCAGAAGACATATAGTATAATACAATAATGCAGCCAGTGGCATTGTCAGGTTATAACTAAACTAAGAACAATAGTGAGCACAGGCATTGTATAAAGTATGCCCAGCATGTCACAATAATAGGGTAACTAATGTTGTATACAATGATTCTTACTAACACAGGACCAGAGGTGAAAATAAAAATTAAAGGGAGAGAAATAATGTTGCTAGAGGCAATTGACAACGCATGAGAGATATTGGGAAGTCAAGATCGGGCGATGAGGTTTAGAATTAGATGGTAGGTAGAAGATAGGGTAAGGAAGGGAAGGTTTAAGAAAGGTGGAGAGTGGGATAGAAGGGGCTAGGAGTAAGGGTAGTTGGCGGGAAGAGAATGGTGGTAAGGGTGCAGAGTGAGTAGAGGCGGGTGGAGTCAGGGAGGCAGTGAAGGGGCAAAAAATAGACAGGAAGGGTGAACATGTAGAGTTGAAGGACAGTGGAGGGTACATGGTGGAGTAGGATGACAGGACAAGGTAGATGAAGGTGGAGGAACAAGGAACCGGCAGATTACGTAAAACAGTCGTAGGTGGCTGTAGCAAGGACGAGTTGCGATGTTTGCATTTAAATGTGCCCAGTGTCGCATTATTGGTGACATCAAGCGGGAGAGAGTTTAACTCCTTGAGAGCTCTGACTTCAAAGAAGCTGACCTTGAGTAGTACAACAGTGGGGTACTTGAAAGGTTAGGCATTTAGAGCTTCTAGTGTGGTGGGGTTTACAGATGGACTAAGGATCCTCTGAACTCCTGGGGCATGAGACTGAGGGAGGTCTTCTTTGCTAAGAAGCAGGTTTGGTATGTGACTCTGCCCTTTAGCTGGAGCCAATTAGCCTGCTTATAGATGTCATAGGTGTGAGACAGGTGAGCTGCACCAATGAGGAGCCTACAGCCTTGTTTAGGGCCAAAGGGATGCTGCTACAGAAGGTAAAGCTATCAAAAATGGAGAGCAATGAGTACCAATGCCGTAGTCTGGGTAACAAGCTTCCTGAATTAGTGGCCTTGATGGAGGAGGAACATCTGGATATCGTGGCAGTCACAGAAACATGGTACACACAGAACCATGACTGGGACATAAACATGCCAGGATACTCTATCTACAGGAGGGACAGGGAGGGTAAAGAGAGGAGGAGTAGCTCTTTACATAAGGGAAGGAATCAAAGCAACAGAACAAAAGGGTAAACAGGGAGGAGAAGAAGCACTGTGGGTCAATTTGGAGGCAGGCAATGGCACCACAATCCACACAGGGGTTGATACAGACCCCCTCTCAGGGGAGGAAATGGACAAGGAAATGATAGAAAGTATACTTAGAATGGCAGATAAAGGGAAATACTGCTGATGGGTGATCTGAATATGCCAGATGTTAACTGGAGTGCAGTTGCAGCAGCCACTTCTAAGAGTGAGGTTATTCTAGATACCCTACAGGGGCATGCCTTAGACAACTAGTATTGGAACCCACTCAAGAGGGAGCAATCTTAGACCTGGTTCTCTCAAATGGAGATGGAGAGAGGATCACAGATATATAAGTGGGTAGCCATCTGGAACTAGCGTACCATCGAACAGTATGATCCACAATAAACACAGCAATAGAGTTCAAGCCATACAAAGGCAAAGTACTGGACTTCAGGAGGCTGACTTTGCCAAAATGGGTGAGTGCCTAAGGAATGCACTAGCAAATGGGCAGGAAGGAGGTGGAAGAACAATGGGAATAATAAAAACTGCCATCACAGAGGTAACAAGCCTTGTGTGAAGCAAATAAACAAAACAAAACGATGTAAGAAAACCACTATGGTTCTCAAAGGAGGTGGCAGTGAAGGTTCAAGAGAAAAAGAAAGCATTCAGAAAGTACAAGGAATCACAGAAGATGCAGGACAGAGAATTGTATCAGTTAAAGCAAAAGGAAGCTGGGAAGGCAGTCAGAACAGCAAAGGCCCGAACTGAGGAAAAGATAGCCAACTCAGTTAAGAAGGGGATAAAACTTTTTAGGTACATCAGGGAGTGAAGGAAGACTAAGGGAGGATAGTGAGGCTTAATAAAGGGAAGGGGTGGGCAGAGGGTGACTGTGAAAGGCAGAGATACTAAACAAATATTTTGCTCAGTATTTACAAATGAAGAGGGGAAGTACCTAAAACAAACAATAGAAACACTCTGGATACAGAAATTGATACCAGCCAATTTACAGAAGAAAGGGTTCTGAAAGAACTCTTAAAACTGAAGGTGGACAAAGCAATGGGGCCTGATGGGATTCATCCCAGAATTCTAAAAACTAAGGGTAGAACTAGTGACACCACTGACTACCCTCTTTAACAAATCATGGGAGGATGGGGTGGTACCTGAGGACTGGAGGAGGGCAGATGTGATTCCCTTCACAAAAGTGGGGGTAGGGCAGAAGCAGGAAACTACAGACCTGTTAGTTTAACCTCAGTGATAGGGAAATTATGGAATCACTTCTGAAGGAAAGAATTGTCAAGTACCTAGAGGCCAGAGGGGCACAGGACCCAAGGCAACATGGATTCACAGCGGAAGGTCATGCCAGACGAATCTAATAGATTTCTTTGACTGGGTGACCAAAGTAGTAGATCAGAGAGGGCTGTGGACATGGCCTACCTAGACTTTAGCAAGGCATTTGACTCAGTCCCACACAAAGATTAATATACAAGTTAGCCAGCCTTGGAGTGGGTCCCAAGATGATAGCCTGGGTAAAGAATTGGCTGGAGAATAGGATACAGAGGGTAATAGTAAATGGAGTCCACTCTGAAGAAGGGGGTTACTAGTGGGGTACCACAGGGTTCAGTATTAGGACCAGTCCTCTTCAATGTCTTTAAAGCGACATTGCAGAGGACTGGAAGGAAAATATGTCTCTTTGCAGATGACACAAAGATCTGCAACAGAGTTGATGCACAAGGTGAGGTGGAAAGGATGAGAAGGGACTTGGCAAGGTTAAAGGAATGGTCAAATGCATGGCAGCTTAGATTCAGTGCTAAGAGTGCAAGGTAATGCACCTGGGAAACAAAACCCAGGGAAGAGTACACAATGGGGTGAGATACTAACAACAAAAAATGGAAAGGGACCTGGGGGTGTCATGTCAGACGACTTAAAGGTGGGCAAGTAATGTGAGAGGGCAGTAAGGAGGGCTGGGGGATACTGGGATGCATAGGGAGAGGCATCACCAGTAGAAAACAGGAAGTTGTTATCCCTCTGTACAGACAGCTGGTGAGACACCATCTGGAGTACTGTGCAGTTCTGGAGACCCAATCCCCGCAAGGACATAGACAAGATGGAAGCTGTCCAGAGGAGGGCAACTAAAATGGTACAGGGTCTGCACCAGAAGACATATGAAGAGAGACTAAAGGAGCTTAATATGTATAGCCTCGAGGAAAGGAGGGAGAGGGGACATGATAGAAACTTTCAAGTACCTCAAGGGAATCAACAAAGTCCAAGAGGGTAGCATCTTTCAAAAAAGAGATGTGCAAGAACAAGGGGCACAATTTGAAGATGGGGGCAGCTCAGAGGTAATGTAAGGAAGTATTTTTTCACAGAGAGGTTGTGGATGCATGGAATGGCCTTCGGAGGAGGTTGTGGAGTCAAAAACAGTGGTTGAATTCAAGCATGCATGGGACAGTCATAAGGCAATTCTAGGGGTGGGGTGAAAAAGTAGGCTGCTGGTTAACTAGGCTCTGCAGCTTATCCATTAGGTAGGGAAATGGGCAGACTGGGTGGGCCAAGCGGTCCTTATCTGCCATCAAATTCTAGGTTTCTATGTTTCAAAGATGTGCAGCGCAATGCTGTATCAGTGGCTGAACCATAGATCACAAGCCCATAGTCAATAACAGAGACCACTGAGCTTTGCATTGCCACCTTGAGGACTTCAGGCATTAGACAGTGCTTGTGTTTGTGTAAGAGTCGAATGTTCATGGCCCTGGCAACATTATCGATATGGGTGGTATATGATAAAGTGCTATCTAAGGTTACTTCCAGGCACTTAAAGGAGGTTGTCTGCTCTAGCTAACGCCTGACCTGTTACTAATAGTTAGTTGTAGGTATTTGTGCTTGTTATGTGTACCACAGAATACCATAATTTAATTTTTTTTATTTTAAAATCAGTTTTTAAGCAGAACCAAGCTTCTGCATCCGAAAAACTGATCTGAAGCTGGTTCTCCAGTTGTGAGGATCAGCGTTACTCAAGTAGATTACCTCATTGTCCACATACAGGAGAACCCTATCTTTTCGAAGGCAGGGGTTTTGTTAAAAAAAATGCTAAATAGAAGTGGGCCCAGGACTGAACCTTGTGGTACCCAAATCTGACCGGTAGCCTTGTTGAGAGGACACTGCAGAGCCTCACCTGTTGAGAGCGGTCACTGAGGTAGCTTTCAAACCAGAATGTGGTGTCCTCTGAGAGAGCTAAGTGAATTAACTGCTCTATCAGCAAGGAATGATTGACCATATCAAATGCCTTGGTAAGGTCAAAAAAGTGGTGCCAGTAAGTTGGCCATGGTCCGGGGCATAGTGGATGAAATCTGTGAATTCAAGAAGGGCAGTAGCGGTACTGTGACCTTTTCTAAAACGCTGCTGTGGACATTGCAAGTTGAATTTTTCTAGGTAATCTACAAGCTGGTCAGTCATGATAAGTTCAGTTGCTTTGGAAAGGGAGGGAGGATGGAGATGGTCTGTAATTGCTGTGTAATGTCCTGTCACTGCTTTTATGGAGTGGGATGACCACTGCTGATTTCCATTGATAGGGGAATTGGGAAAGCCTGAGGGAAAGGTTAATTATCTTAGTAAGGGGGAGGGACAGGACTACATCCAGAGTGAGGGCAACTAGTTTCAAGTCAAGAGAATCCCCACTTAATCTGGACTTCCCAAGAACTTTAAGTAGATATTTTTGGCTGCACTTTCCATTATTGTTTTAAAATAGAACAGTGGATGCGCCTGTTGCTTCCTAGAGCAATATCATCAGTGGTAGGGGGTAGATGGGGAAAGCATTCGGCATTGCCCTATACTGCTCCCAAGTAAGGGGTCCCAAGGGACTGGAAAGACCTGGGAGAAGAGGACAAAGAGGCACAGGGGAGAAGGGTGGGTAGAATGGTCCTGAGAGACCGAAAACCCTCTGCCAGGACTGTGGGCACAAGCGGGGACCCCTCTCAAGCAAGGAGGTGTGTTGCCCAGTCACCACCTGCTGCTCCAACCACCCCGAGCCCACAGGTGGGAAGCCCTTGGGGAGAAGACCCTGGTGAAGAGACCGGTGCCATGCAGTGAAAGAAGGGTGGCTCCTGTCCCCACCATAGCAGGACTCCGACCCCTAGATGGGGAGGGGTGCCCAACCCAGCACTCCAACTCCACCCTGGGTGGCCAAGGCCACCAGGGCAGAGCAGGAGGCTGACCAGGCCCCTGCCCCCACCGACCCAGGAGGACCGAGACCTGCCCCTCAAGAGACGTCCCACCAGGACTTCCTGTGACTTCACAGAGGACAAAGGAGCCTAGACCTAACAGCTCTGCACCCACCAAGTGCTAATAATCTCCAAACCCAGTGAAAAACAAAACCAAAATGTCAATAAAATCAGAAGGACGGCAGGCTGAACAGCAAAGAGGCAGAAATCTACCTTATAATAAGCCTAAAACGATGTATGACTTTGGATTATCAGAAGAAACCTCGCTGGTCGGTTTCACCATCAGGCTCCCATGCTGCGAATATGACACAGACAAGGAAAATGAAAACTCACTAGGTCCGTTTTGAAACTCTTCTAAATGAGATCCGGAATCTCGAAGAAAAATAAACATGAGTTCCAAGCCATGCAGAAGAAATTTACACTCATGGAGACTAGAATTGAACAGATGGAGACCCGTGTGGCCGATACAGGATACAACTTCCCAGATTTCTCAGACAGTGCACTTGGTGGTTGTGCAGATCTTTGGGCCAAATGTTTAGATCTAGAGGGACATTCCCATAGAGATAATTTATGATTATTTAGCAAATGGGCAAAGAAATTTCTCTATTCTGATTGGCTGAGACACTATTTAGGTGGGCATCTATCAGACAATAGATGCCCATCAAATAAAAAGCCCCAGCCCACACCTTCCTGATAGCCCACCCAAGTATCCTCTGCCCAGCCTGCTTAGTCATTGGCTGAAAGTACCCTAATCAAACAGAATATGCCACCATTTTTTTTTCACTCGCTTAGCTAGTGGCCAGCCCCTCAGCAATAGGTACAAAATCCCAGTCTAACGTTTCTTCTTGGGTTGCCTGTTTTGCTCGTCACCATACAGAAGGAAACAAAACACTCTCCTGGATCAATCGATCCTAATGGCACTTCTCTGCCCATCTTCTCAAGCTGTTCCTCAGTGTACAACCGCTTCACTCGCTATTACCACCCCAAAGCTGCTTGCCTCACGCGATTACCACCTTTCTCTCATTCCTGTCCCACTCATGAAACAAAACGAAAGGGAGAAAACATACTGGCTTCATTTGTTTTAATTAAAAATAAACAAGTACTTCGTCTCTCTCCTTGTCAGGTCATTTCCACTGTGCCGCTCGTGATTCTCAGAAGGACGGAACTGGTGGTGGTGGGGGCGGCGCGGACTGATAGCTGGAAAAAGAAAGGACAAACATGGACAAATAGCAGGAAGAAACAGTCTTAACAAAATCACTTTCGTATTCTTTGTGACTGACAGTGCTATCCTTCTGTCTCCTCACACTCGCAGCCTTCTAACAGCGCTTAGCATGCCATGTGCTGCAGATGAATTTCTGCTCAGTCATTCTCCGCCTCTGATCCGCCTCCCCATGCAAGCCCCAAAAAGAAACACATCAACACAATGGAAAACAAAATAGAAATAACTCCAACTGCCTTCTTTGCTGAAAAACACCTGAAATCAGCCAAGGGAGAGAAAGAAAGAGAGATGGGGCTATCTCGGTACCACTACTATGTATAAGAACAGCGGTACTTTCTTGTTTTTCATACCGCGGATGGATGTCCATCTGCACGGAAAATGAAGAAACTACCGCCTCCTCACACATAGTAGTGGAACCAGACTTAGTGGTCTCTCTTCCTCTGCCACTGCTCCTAAGCTTTAAGGTCCCAACGTCAGCACCAAAAAAATGGGTGTGGGGTGACATACCACAGCAAGCAGAGAAATGTACCTTTGGTGTTTTGTTGCTGTCACACATCACCTCTCAGTTCCTTAAGTTTCTTTGTAGTCCCATAGTGCTGCCCCTACCTGCAGCCTTTCCAGTTTAATCTCAGAAGCTACAACACCATGAAATCAAACTAAGACAGTGAATGAAAAAATAGTGTTTTAACCATTTTAACAATGTGTGTGTGTGTGTGTCCATAGCAATCACCTCCAGAGTCACAACTAAACAATTTTAATGCAGGGGAGGAACTATTTTATTACAAAACTTAATTTAAACTATTTTTAACATTTTTATAAATTTTGTTTTTAGTATCCATTTTCTAAGTGCAATAATACCCTCCAGGGTGGGTGGTATTGTGCTATACAGGCCTCCAGGGGCTATAAGGCCTTCCGCCTCTTGTCAGGCCTCATTACGCACCTGGGTGGTCCAGTATTGCACTACACCACCCACCCAGTCGGGTGTTATTGCTTACATGGCCTGCCAGAGGGGAAGGAGATTCAACCCATGGCTCCCTTCATTGAAAATCTATTGAAGGATGTCTAGAACTGCCTCCCACATATGCTCTACACATCGAGCAGAGCTCATAAACATTACAAGCCAAACCATCTGAACCCACGCCGCCTGCAGTCGATTGTTTGCAAACTTAGCTCATTTAGCACTAAAGAAGATATATTGCAGCGAGCATGGGCCAAGAAAGAAATTAAATACTTAACCCACAGGCTTTTCTTGGATCATGATTATCCACAGGAGGATCAGCAGCAGCGTATGAGATATCTCCTAATCCTCCAAGCACTGAAAGATAAATCCATCAGATTCCACACCGTATCTGGCCACCTGAGAGTCTTTTGGGAGGATGGTATTCAAATATATGCTACAGTAGAAGCAGCACAGGCAGCGCTTAAAGAAAAGCAAATTTCTACACTAGAGCCCAGGAACCAAAATGAGGGAGGAGGGAACCACAGTGGCGGGCGCAGTGGGAAGAAAATGACCAGGAACAAAAATAATGGAACATACAGAGGCCCTCAACTGGATTCAGCAGCTCCCAAGGAAGATCACACCGAGACTTAGACCAACATGAAAGGACCTACCATAAATCAGGATTGAAATCTTTTCTTTCTTCAATTGTCAGCCCTTCTGAAGACCCCCACCAACCAAAATCAAGCTAAGTGAATAAACACGCAAGCTCTATGCTGAGAAGAGCTAGTAAAGTACCTGGAATATTTTTTTGGGGAGATGCGATGATGGTAGCTGGAGATGTATGGACTGACCATCTTTTATTTCAGTCCCAGCCTTCAACAAACTCAGTCCAACCATAAAGGAAAAAGACTAAAAGTGATAATGCTACCTGCTTTCAACAATGACATTGATAAATGATACAAGGGAACTCATTTTCTCACGCTTGAACTTTCTTAAAATGCTTTATGTTTGTATTATTTTTCTTCTCTCTTTTCTCACAGAACAGAGAGCAAATCGGTGATATGGGAGAGAGGGAGGGAGGAGATCCAAGAATACTGTTTTATTTTAAAGTTTCCTTGCCCTTTGTTTTTTAACACTTTTTCTGCCTACGGCGGAGCTGACCCGCAATCTCCGGTCACTGTCGCCTGCACCCCCGACCAGTCATGCGCATGGGCCACACTCGAACCCACAGAACCAGAGAAGGGCCACATCGCGCCATGCCCTGGACAGGTGCTCTCTCAGGTCCAGGGGTGCAGGGCATGGCCATGAACCGCCGAGATCACCCCCTGATATTTTCCTCCTGTTAACTTTCCCTTCAGAGCGCGGATTTGCAATGACGTCAGGGAAAACGTCGGCCCCGCTGTGCTCCATCTTACATTGTCACACTCTGGTAGTGCCCCAGTCATCAGCAGGGGCTGCTACAGAGCAGTGAAACCCTGATCCCTCCCGGGATAAGAGAACAGTCCACCGACGCTCAATCCTATCCCTCCCCTGCCAACTCCTGACAACCTGAGCTCATGTCCAACCCAGGTCAACAGTGTGCGCGGGGTGTGGCGTCCAGCGCCTCAACCTCAGTGCCACTGGGCCAGCTTCCTTGCCCTTTGTTAATAAAACACGGGACCTACCCTGCTGGCCTTGGACCACCTAATCACTACAGCCAAGATACAAGACAGAAGGATGGGGTACCTGAATTTTAAGTTTCAAAAGGTAGAAAAAAAAGAGCTGGTTTCCCTTAGCTACTCTGCCTCTTGCACCACCCGATAATATAAATAGGTGGGTTTACAGTGCTGTGCGACTTGTTCCGTGACAACTGTTACATATCCATAGAGAGTTTTTTTTCTTTCTGTACTCTAACACTACAATAAAGCTCTAGAGGAGGTCTTCCAGAAATGGAAAGCAATGCCTCCTCGATCTTCTCTTGCTAGAGAAGACAAAGAGGCTAACTAAGGTTGTTAGCCTCCAACCTTGGAAGTACAGAAACTCTGTTTTCTTACAAAAGTTCACAATGGTTTGTATGTTAAAAGAAGCCAAGTTGGCAATTTGGTTTATGTCTTATTGTTATGGCTACAGAAATCAACAAGAACTGTTATTATGTTCAAGCTGAGGGAAATGAGGTATTCGCATAATTGGGCTGGGGGCCACAACGAGGAATCCAACTTATTTAAATAATGGCACAAATGCATACCTTATGCACATACCATGCACGGCATTACAAATCCAATAAGACAAAGTAAGATACTTCAATATTTGAGGAGAGAGGCCGAGATGTTGTACTCTTACAGGAGACTCACCTTTCAAAGACAGGGGAGCATATGGGAATGTTACATAAGGCTTGGTCAGAGACTTTGTTTTATCCGACCACTCCCAACAATTTCTTAACCTTAGAACAGAAGAACCCAAAAAAACACCTTTTGAGATTAAGTCTGTCTCTCCTTAGAGAGAAGGGCAACAGAGAGGAGCTAAAGGAGACTATAAAACAGACCATCCTAGATAATGATTAGCAAGACACCACCCGTAATGCTATGGGACACTATCAAAGCGGTCCTGAGATGGAAATTAATATCTCTTTCAGCCCAGATGAAACGGCAGAGGGAGGCCTGAAGGACTACCCTGAGACCAAGATTAGAGAATTAGAGGCACAACAATGCCAGAAAGTTACTAGGAGAGAAACTAACAACTAGCTAAACTTAAGAAGGAACTAAATACAATCTTGGACTATTACATAGAACAAAATTACTATATTTAAGACATAATTATGACTATGGAGGGCCTAGATTTCTCAAAACAATGGCAAGCCACTTAAGAGCCCACAGAGCCAAGGCAACTATTTTAAGATCAGGCATCCCTCTCTGGTGAGGTCAAACGACCCACCCAGACATATCTACAGCCTTCCTGGCATATTACTCCCAACTCTACTCCCAGGGTTCCCAGGCCTCGGATAAGGCTATATCTGATTTTTTCCTTTGCACCTCTCAACTCTCACTAATCAACAGAAATCCACAATAATAAAACCAATATCAAACAGAGAGGTAGAGCAGACAATATGGTCTCTGAAGACAGGTAAATGCCCATGGTCAGATGGACTGCCCGGGGAATTTTACAAGACCTTTCTTAAAACTATGGCACCTTTGTTGGTCTGGACCTTCTCACATATTTACAAAAGATGGAGGGATTCTACCTCCTGAACGAGGCTATAATATCGGTTATCCCTCAAGCCAGGCAAGGACCCTACAAAATGCCCATCCTATAGACCCATTTCCATATTAAACACAGACTATAAAATATTTTCATCTATTCTATCCCAACGAATTAAACAATTAATCCTTCTTTAATCCATTGGGATCAATGTGGCTTCATACTGGGTAGATAAGCTCAGGATAACATTAGGCTTATCAATATACTTAATTGAACATACACAAAACAAAATTCCCACCCTTCTCTTAAGTTTAGATGCCGAAAAGGCATTTGACATGGTATCTTGTTTTTTTAGGGGGTCCTTGCCTTGTTCAATTTCCCACAGCTTTCATTGAAACAGTCTTTACATTTTTAAAGTCCCCAGGATACTTTAAGATCTAATGGACATATTTCAGAAAGTTTCTCCTATATTGAGGAACTAGACAGAGGTGCCACCTGTTCCCCCTTTTGTTTGCCCTCTATATAGAGCCCCTAGCCCAATATATATGCTCCTCCCTGAAATAAAGTGAATACACTTAGCAGAAACTGAACATAAACTAGGATTATTCACAGACAATGTTTTAATATACTTATCAGATCCAGAGTCATCCTTCCCAGCCCTATTTAAAAGAATATCAGACTTTGCAGCCCTATCCGCTATACCTCAACACTAACAAATCAGAGATCCTCTCCTTCAATACACCTTCCCATTCCCTAAAAACTGCATACAGTATGAAGTGGGACCAACCATCCTTGAGATATCTAGGAATAATAATACTCAGAAACTTATCCCAGTTATTTAAACTAAATTACCACCCACTGTTGTTCCAATGAAAACAAGACATGAGGAGGTGGAATATCCTTCCCATGTCCTTTTATTCCCGACACTCACCAAAATGAACTCCCTACCCAGGCTCCTTTATCTTTTCCAGTGTGTCCTATGTTTTATAACATCTAAGGAAATCTTATCATGGCAAAAAGAGTTCTCTACCTTTCAATGGGGTGGAAGGAAACCTAGGATCAGCCAAATAGGTTACTCCTTCCGAAAGACTTGGGAGGGGTAGCATTACCTTCGCTAAATGATTATTGGTTAGCAACCCAACTGAGAATTGCACTACTTTGGGGCACCAAACTTACTGGGCACACTGGAACATTGATTTGGACAGACCAGTGTCCACACATCTGCAGGCAGCCTTGTTCTCTCCCCTTTCACTAAAACAAGTCATTCAACAAGTCCCAAGTGGCACGGCCTGGGTACTTGAAGGCTGGCAGAGGAGCCATATAGCCGAATGGTACAAAAACATCTTTGGAAATATCAATGGTTTATAGACTCCCCAATGCTTTCTGAAACAACATAAATCCTGGTATATTAAGCAGGTCACTAGAGGTCTTACTGCCCCATGGCAGTTGCTGAGGAAGGATATCATGGAGTTCGAGGAGGGTCAGACCAAATATGTATGGACCGTAGGAGCAGAATATACTATTATCAAATGAAGGTATATATTTCCAAAATGCTCAAATATCAACATAAATACCCCTCAATGCCAGATGATACAACACCCTACACAGCAGTTTGGACCTCAGCACAGGAACAGGCCTTCTCGAAAATATACAAATCCCAGATAGCGACCCTCGAACACCATTCTGAACCTGTTAAAGCTGCTTGGGAATGGGAATTCAATATATCAGTGAACCAGAGGGAATGTAGGGGAGTTTGGAGGGGACCTGGTCCACCTCTTCTTCTCCTACTTGGAGAGAATTCGTGTGGAAGGTTCACAGTAGGTTTTACTTGTCCCCAGGGTGACTGCTCGCAGAGTTCCAGGAACTCTGGCACAATGCTGGAGAGAATGTGGAGAAGTAGAGGCATCACAGAACCATATTTTTATGACTGCCCTAAAATAAGAGGATTCTGGTCCCAACTGTCCCCCATATATCTAAGATATTTAACATTCCACCAGTTCTGACAGGAGAACAGTGTATTTTAGGTATACCACCAGGGGTGTGAGGGGGAAGGACACTCTTTAGCTATGGCATGTCCTGTTACGTGCAGCATATAATGCCATAACAAGAAGTGTCTCCAAGAGGATCCACCCATGAAACTGGATTGGAAGGAGATAATTCTAAAATTCAACAAATGAACAGCTTTCTTATGCTCTGCATGACAGAATGGAGTCCTCTGTTACCCGATGGACACGATGGGAACTATATTTGGACCAGATGACCCTAAGTGGGACTCTCTCACTTTTCTACAGAAAGAAAGATATAGTAAGCAAACTGACTGGCCCTCATATATTTGAAGAACCCAAGTAGGAAACAAAAGTAATATTTATATAGTTTATGGAGCATAGAGATAGGGATCATATGTACCAAAGGGAATTACAATAGAATTGATTTCTCAGAATAGTATCTATAATGTAATGGTCAAACTGATTCTGGAGCCAATGTTGATTCTTTTATTGTTTTAGCCCAAAAGTTACAATGGTATGTTTTTTTATTTAGAACAGTTGATTAATATAGATGTTACCATATTTTAGATTTTTAAAAGCATATATGTATAAGCTATGACTGTATGTATTACCAGGTTTTTCAATAAACTAAGTATAAAAGAGAGGTCCCACCATGACAACTGCTCTAAGGGAGGGGGTAGGAGAAGTCAGCACCAGGGTCGACCTCTGACTCCTCCAAGACTCTGTGTTGGCATCGAAGCCAACGTGGTACCCCCATGGGGACAGCCCAGAGACTGCACCGTCACCTCGAGGGGCACTGATGGCGCACCGACACCAGCCGCAGCACTGACATCAGTGCCATCACCGAACCGCACCAGCATCATTGGCAGCTGTGGTTTTGCCTTCAAATGCATCGCTCTTCGGGGATGGCACCAACTGTGGCACCGACCCCAAAATGGCACCAACTGCGGCACCGACACCAAGCGCGGCACTGTCAGCACATGCGGCACCATCATCAGACAGGGTGTTGCAAGCTTTGCCATCACCCAAGACAGTGCCGGAGCCCTTAGCAGCACCAGGCGGACACAGACAGATGAATGGATGGTGTCGTATATGATGTCGATTCTACAAACAGTACCTATGGAAGACCTCTTGTGGATCCTGGGCGCATCCATTGCTCCAGGAGCTTGGATGTCAACCTAGATCATCCTGATCATCCTCTGAATCCAAGGAGGAGATCACAGTGACCCCAAAAGTGGCCACCCTGGACACTCTACCCATCCTAGCACTAAGAGCGGTGTTGGGAGGAGACTCATTTCTGAGGCAGCAGTGCTTCGTCCACCACCGACACCAGAATTGGTGCCAGAAACCGAGACCACACCCCTGAATCCCTCGAGGGAACCACCAATGCAGGCCCTGTGTACAGCTAAGGCCTTGATATCGGGGTTGGCCGGGTTCGCCAAAGGGAACTGGGCGTGAGCGATCCATGACTGTTCGCTGACTGCTTACCCAGGCATCTGGGCTCAGTGAGGCCTGAGCCAGCGGCGGCCTCTCTCTGGTATGTACAGCAGTGGGGAGACCTGCAGGATGGGTCCAAGGACCTTACCTGAGCATTCCCTCGTGCGATACTGACCACCTAAGGTTGAGGGGTCACGCCCAACTTCGCAGCAGATCTCCAAGGTGTGGTAATCCACAGAAAAGCAGGCGCTGCAGCAATCCATATTGTGGTTTGGCCCTAGGCAGATAAAACATCGGTCACATGGGTCCGTTACAGTGAACCGACTACCACAGGAGCACCGAGGGCAAGGGGTAGTCCCGCATTGTTCACCTTTGCCCTGAACCCGACGCTGATCCGACCATGCACAAAATAATAAAATAAAAAAAGAAAAACTGCTTCGGACTGAGTTTTTAAAACAAAAAACAGTGTCAAACACGGCAACCAATAGTACGGTGTCAAGAACTATACCGAACAAGCAGAGCCAGGAAGATCAAAACTGGGAGTGACGCAGGAGAAATTAATGTTGTCCCACAAAGTCGTATACCTCAATGGTGAGAAAGAAGAACTGAGGTATTGGAGGGCCAGCATCAGTTATTGGCCAACCAGCAAGAGCCACACAATGTGTTGGCCTCAAGGGTGGTGCTGTGTCGTCTGGGCCCCTCCTCCTAGGAGGAGAAAGCTTTCAAACCTAAAAGCTTCTCGCGAGGGTCCTAGCGATCCGTGTAGTACCTACCAGTGATGAATGGTGAAGACTGATACAGTTAAGATCTACATTTGTCACCTTCCCTCTGTAGAACCTGTACCATTAACCACCACCCTGTTTATTTATTTATTGAGATCTTTGATTAACACCTTGAGCAGAAAGCTCTTTCATAGGTTCCACGTCAAGTATGACACAAACAAGAATACAGATATGTTCCACAGAAACAGATACAGCAAGAAACAATTGAAAACTGTCTCCAGGCAGAAATTCTAACAATAGTTATACAATCTAAGCAATACACAGGTGCAGAGTCAAAACAAAGGCTAACGTTTCACTAAGTAATGGTAACATAACATGAGGATGCTTGTTTAAAAAGGAGAATTGTATGACTAATAACATAGGCAAACATAGGCAGATAATTAGCAGAGAATCCTATGAGTTCTATTATCCAGCCAATTCCCCACCCATCTCAGTGTCCTGTACCCCACATCCAGGCTCCCAGTTTGTTTAACAGCCTTCTGTGAGGAACCGTATCCAAAGCTTTACTAAAATCAAGATATGCTATGTCCTAAGCTCCTCTCTGGTCCACTTCCCTGGTTACCAGTTGAAAACTCTATGAGGTTAGTTTGGCATGCCTTTCCCTCAGTGGAACCATGCTGTCTTGGATCTTGGAGATCATTTGTATCCAGGTGGTCCACTATCCATTTCTTTAACAGTTTTCCATTAATTTGCATACCACAGAGGACAGGCTTACTGGCCTGTAGTTATCTGCCTCTTCCTTGCTACCACTCTTGTGTAGTGGACCACATCAGCCTTCCTCCAGTCCTCTGGCACCTCTCCTGTATCTAACGATAGACTGAACAAAGCTGCCAGTGGTGCCGCCAACACCTCCCTCAGTTCTTTCAGCACCCTAGGGTGTACTCCATCCAGTCCCATTGTCTTTATCAACCTTTATCACTGTTAGTTCACCGTGGATTCTTTCCACTGAGAATATACTAGTATCCACCTCCCTTCCCTTAGTGTCCCTTACCTTTAATGATGGGCGTTTTCTTCCTCCACAGTGAATACCGAACAGAAATAATTGTTCTGTACTTCTGCCTTGAGTCCATCATCCTCCATGCATTCCCTCCTTTAGTTTTCAGTCTGACAACAACCCTCCAGTTTTCTTCCTATCGCTTATACAGTATATCTAAATAAAGTTTTGCTTCCATTTATTAAAAATGCTACCCTTTTTCCATCTGCACTTTTGCCATTCTAACTGCCTTCCCTGCTTCCCTTTGTTTAACCTGGTAAATCTCTCTGTCTCCTTCTTCTTGAGTCAGTTTGTATACCCTAAAGGTCAACCTCTGCCCTAACCTTTCTGCCACTTCGCGAGAACTCCAGTGGTTGCTTTCTTCTCTTTCTTTGGTAGTTGTTTGATAAAGAGTTGTGTTGCATCCTCAATGCCTGCCTTTATTGTCTTCCACTGCCCCCCCATTAACATCTCTGAGACTCTCTAGGGCTGCCTTCAGGAAATCTCCCATTTTGCCATAGTTCACTCTTCTGAAGTGTAGAATTTTGTCCTCATGGAGTTTGTTTCCTGCTCAGCGAGAACCTCAAACCACACTGTCTGGTGATCACTGTTACCCAGGTGCTCCCCACCTGGACTTTACCCACATTTACCCTGTTTGAAAGCACTGGGTCCAGTATTGCTCCTCTCTAGTTGGTTCTGTGACCAGTTGTGTTAGGAATGCCTCATTTAGGCATTCAAGGAATTTTCTGCTCTAGCTGTTGCAGCTGCGTTTAGATTCCAGTCCACATCTGGGAGGTTGAAGTTCCAACTAACAGCACCTCCCCTTATGTGCCATTTTGAATTGATTTTACCATTTCCATGTCCACTGATTCCTCCTGAGATGGGGTCTCAGACCACCCCTGTATGGATGGCTGATCCCTTCTCTAGTGTGACCCATAGTATTTCTTCATTTCTCTGATTACTCTGTTGCTCTGTGGCCTTGATGTTGTCCTCACATACAATGCCACCCTCCTTTTTACTAACTCTATCCCTTCTAAATAAATCATATCCTGAATGACCACCTCCCAGCTCTGGTTGTTGCTGCACCTCATTTCTGTGATGGCCACTATGTCCAGGTTTGCTTCTACCATAGTAGCCTCCTGCTCGCTGATTTTGTTGCTCAGGCTGCGACCATTGGTGCACATGGCTGTCCAGTTTGTGATTTCTGCTCCCTCCCACTCCCATTTGCCTCCTCCTACTAGACTCACTGTCTTCCTAGCCCTAAGTTGAACTGGTCTGTTCCTTATTTATGCAACTGTTTGGATGATCTCATGTGCACTTACTGCCAGGATCTAAATTTGTATTTATTTGATGTGGGGTGGGTCCATTTCATCTTCTACTCTACCACCACCATCCCTGGAAAGTTTTAATCCTTCTCAAGGACATTTTTAAACTTGGTGGTGAGGAATGTGGTTCCTTATAGCCATAATTTTAAAGAGACACTGCCTCAAAGTTTCTTTAGTTTAAAAACATGTTATGACTGGTGACATTCTCTAGATAACACTGATGTAATTGATAGTTTGATTCTGATTCCTTTTAAAATGAAAACAGACTGCACTCCATACTGGTGTTATCACACACAAACGTGTTTGTTCACAATCCTATGTCTTTCAAGAGTTTGGAATACCACCAACACAGTCTAGCCAATCATGGTGTAGGGGAGGAGAGGAGAGGAGAGGAGACTACTGTATCATGAGTGACTGCACTGTTTTGGAGGTGGTGTGTGTGTGTGTTCCTATTCAGAAAGTATGCAATAAGAGTGAAACAAAACAAGCTTGGGTATAATTACACTACTGGCATGCACTGCAGTTTCTCCTAAAAAGGAAGCAGGTAAAACTGCCAGCAACATCAGTGAATTTAGACAGGGTAAGCAATCATAAAATGTGGGTTTTCAACTAGAATTATAAGTCTAATTAAATAGTCATGAGCTAAAGAAGCTCACTGATTGGCTGCTGCACCAGTCTGAAATCTCTAAGAAATGCCCGGCATGGCAGCCACAGACTTGGCACCTAAGTATTACAGTATATGAATTTCTAAGGGAAAACTTTAAAATTAAGAGAATTAACCAGTTAAAAAACATTTAAACAACAAACCATCTACTAAAAAAGGTAGAACATAGAAAACAAGACACTTCTCCAAACACGGAAGAGGACGAAAAGAGACATACTGTAGCCTTCAAAACACACCGCACAGAAAGAAAAGAATAAAGGAAAATAGCTCCCAAGAGTTCATTATTGTGATTAGATTTATAATTCAATAATCACCTCAGAGTTATTCATTTCCTGTTGATTAATGAGAGGCTGGTATGCACTGCTGTACCTCGGCCTCTTTTTTCTCAAGCCAGTCGTTTAATCACCAGGAAAAATTGGTTTTCAGTCATTAATGCTTAAATAATATGATGCAAAAGGTTTGACAGTGTCCCTTTAAAGGGGCATGCTCAACCCCTTGTGGAAATGCTGTAGAACCATGAGGTCACAATTCAGTAAGACGAATGTAAAATAATTTATTTACTGTACAGTAGTTTAGTTTTTATCTGGTTGATTCTGCAACAGGCCACCTGCCATGTCAGTATCCTACCCTAGAGTCCCCGTGGCCAGCCCTCAGATTATGCAAACAACAGGCTAAGCCGTGGCAGACGCCTCAGTACCGCAATCCTTTTTTTTTTTTTTTAAACTTTGTTTATTGTTTTGAAAAAACAAACATATAGTTTGATAATACTAGCACAATATTACATTTTCTTATTAAACTCTATGAGGCGTACTTCTCTTAATATACACAACTGAGCCATCTAGTGCTATACGATCGTCCTATGGAGGGACTATTAAGTAAATACCAAGTGGATTCCTTACGAGAACTTTCTGGGACAACATTAAACACCTAAATGGGAGCGTGCGCCCCACCCCTCCTCTCAGATCACCATTGAAGGCTCTATCTCCACCGACCCTGTCCGCATAGCCAACTTCCTCAACTCATCCTTCACAGACCTTAGTTTGGTCCTCCCTAGAGACTTCTTTGACCTCCTTCCTCCCTACCTGCCCCAGTCATTCAATATCCTAGCTTCCCACTTATGCAGGATAACTCCCAGGAGGTCAGACCACACCTGCTTAAAGCTCTAAAGAGCAATAATACTGGCAATGACTCCCTGGACCCCAGTATCCTCCACCAGGTTCTGGATCAGGTCCTTGCCCCACTAACTAGCTTGCTCAATAAGTCCCTCTGCCTGGGGCAATTCCCTCAGCCTGGAAAACTGCCACAGTTACACCCATACACAAAGGAGGTGACAGGTCCACAGCCAGGAATTACCAGCCAATCTCCATCCTCCCACCCTCTCCAAAGCCCTAGAAAACTAGTGGCTACCTATATTACAGATTACCTGACCAAATACAACATCCCTGCCATGAACAACACAGTTTCCATGCAGGTCACAGTACCAGCACTGCCTTATTGAGTTTTCAAATTTTCTTCATTCCTCCCTGGACTCTGGCTTGCTAGCGGGGCAGTGTTTATTGACCTCTCAAAGGCTTTCGACACTGTCTCCACCCCTCCTGCTGGATGCCCTCAGCCGCACAGGCTTTGCCACTCAGCCCGGTCTCCTGGTGCTCCAGCTACTTGTCTGACTGCTTTCAGGGTGTTAAAATTAATGAGACCCTCTCCAATACATGTTCTATCCGATCAGGTGTCCCCCAGGGTTCCATCCTTGGTCCTCTTCTTCTTATTCTACCTCAACACCATGCCAAAAGCTTGCACTGGTAAAATCCTGCCGTATGCAGATGATGCCATCATCTTCGCCACCCACCAAACCCCATCTCCTTCAAGACACCTTGCAACTAGCCTTTAATGATGTTGAAGCCCGGTTCAAAGAGCACAGACTTGTAATCAATCTAAAAAAAAAAACTATGCTCTTTGCCCATCCCCAAAACAAATCCAGTAATTTCCACTGCATCCTCCTGGCTCCAAGCATCCTCTCGATCAAGTCCGGCTTGTACAAGTACCTCGGGGTCACCTTTGACTCAGCCCTCACATTCCACAACCAATTGATACTCTAGCCTCAGCTACAAATGCTGCCTAGGTATCCTTTACCACTACAAACACTGCCTCCTCCGATGCCTCTGACTAGCAGTCACCTCCTCAATAATGTCCCTTGTGGACTATGGCCTGCCAGTCTATGGTGCCGCAGACATGACTGCCCTCAATAAAATCCAACTCACCTTGAATAAGGCCTGTAGGTTAATTACGGGAACCCCTAGGTTTACCCATACCTGCCAGCTATATGACGTGGCTAGGCTGCTTAACTTGGACGAACGGCTCAGATACCAAACCTGCCTCATAACGAAAAACACTCCTTGACTATCCCCGCTTGACTGACAGCCTCTATCCACCTTGCACAAACCCTTAGTCCAAACTCATACCTCCTCCAAGGCCTCCCTGTTAGTCCCTAGGACCAGGACTACACATGGCCAACGGTCCTTCTGTTACAGAGCTCCCTCCTGGTACAATACTCTCCCCACCTCCATCTCTGATACCCCTACAATCTCCTGCTTCAAAACCGCACTGGAGTCAGCTATTTAACATGTGTAGCTGTGTTGTCCATAAGTGATCTAGCTCACTATGCCCTTACAAAACTATCTGAGTGGCTCCTCAACAAAACTTACTGACAAAACCTCTGAGTGGCTCCTCACCCAAACTTATCACCAACAATGTCCCATAAAGCCCCTGTATTATTTACCTCTTGCAGTCTCCGCCAAGACTACTTGTCTGCATTACCAATGTATGCTTTATCTCTCAATCTATACCCAAATAACTGTACTAGCTTGTGAATACCAAACCTGTAACACTCATATTGTAACAAAGAAATAACTGCATATACCTACCAAGACTGTAACATAATGATGTAAAAGCTGTAACTGCAATGATGTAACTAAATGTTGTACTGTATTTGTCCTTTTGTGACGAGGTACCTTTGGAAACGAGCCTCTGGCTCAAAGGTTGTAAACCGATGTACAAATAAATAAATAAATATAAACCAGGTTCCTGTGGAACAAGCTCATGAGCAGCACGGTTTAGTTTCCAAAAAGCCTCTGAAAGAATGTCCACATAATCCCCACCTAACAGGAGGGAGAATAGATTCCATGTTTACCAAGTTTAAGCACACTACTGTATGTGTGAATCTTACAGCTGTTAGATTACAATAGCCTACGACATGCTGCTTAAACTATTGGTGCTTAAAAAAGGAAAACTGCAGACATTGAGATCCCATTAGCAAACTAAACATCAGGGGATCTATGAATTTTAATAATACAGTTCAGCCTTAAACATATTTAAGGTCAAACCATATACATTTGAACATTCGTGGAGAAGCAGCCTAAACAAGAGCTACACCTCCGTAATCAGCACAGAACATAATTTTTATTTGAACTGTAGAACAAGAGAAAGTGTCTCAAGTATGCAGGGTTGGAATTGACTGGATCACCAGCACACACGAAGATGAACAAATCCAGGGTCTGAAGTCAGATGGGTGAAAGCCAGGCATCAATACTTTATACTGTATTCTGAGTGTTAAAGCAAACACCAGTCTTACCTGGAGCTTTCAAATTATCCACTGCGCTAAAAATGGTATTCAACATTTCCACTGCAGGCTCAGACGTTCTCTTCTTCTGACGATTGATCCTTGAGGCCCCAGTGCATATTCTTAAAGCTGCATGGGTCTGAACCCACTTCACTGAATCTTTAGGATCCATAAAGATGTAGATTTTGCCTCTATATGCTGTTCTTGGTCATGCGGGAAAATCATGCCATGCGGATGGAGGCTTCCGCAGCAGGGCTCGCACTCCATCAAAGTTCTTTTCTTTTTGTCATGTTATGTAGCTGATGTCTATGTACAATTGTATCCATTGCCCATCTTGAAGAAGAATCAGTTTTCTGTCTTGCCAACAACATGAGGTAATCTCGTGTTCCAGTGCCATCAGTTACTACCACTATTGTACAGGGTGCTTCAGTACTGTCAGGATGACGCTTGCATGACCCTGTAGGACTTCCAAAATCTTTGAGCCCTCACAGTCACCTCATCCCCAGTTGTTGCCCAAACCATTCTTGCATGAACAACAGAAGGTGGTCACCATCACAACACTCTGGGATACCTATTATTCGAATGTTGGGCAAGCAAATTTGATTTTCCAGTGTTTCAGTATGGGCTTTCCAGTGTGTGCTCTCCTTTGCAATTGTTGAAGTCACCCCATTGCCGTGTCTGCCCATTTTGAGGCTTCTGTTGTGGTGGTTTGAATGTTTTCCATGGTGGTCTCTAGGGTGGTCACACGATGAGTCAGTTCATCAAATTTATTTGACAATTTAGTGACAGACTTAATGAGTTGAGAAAGCTTTAGACCAATAGATTGGAGCGCCTCTCTCCCGACTCTTCCAGTGCTTCCTCGGTATGAACCTCGTGAGGACCTCATGGCAGGAGCTACTGAGGCATTTTTGGATTTTGCTCCTGATCCCTGGTGCTGCTCTTTCACGGATTTCCATATTGTACTTGTGGATTTCCAAACAGTTCTCCTAAGTTTGCTGCCAAAAGTTTAATTTACATTTTAAATCTATAAAATTTGTCATCTGGCTACAGAGCTCTATCAGTTGGCTGCTGTCTTGCTTGGCCTCCAGCAGCTCCTCCCCGGCAATCCTTTTAATGTGTGCTTACTTACTGAGCACACGACTATGCTTAATGTATGACACTGAACCCACCTAGAGCAATGTGACTGGTACCAGTACACTAAGCATGGTTATGCACCCTATGAAACATGCACTTACTAAAAGGATTGCTGGTGCATAGACATATACTAACATGGTGGGTGGAGGTGGTGGGGTCTGCAGGATCAACCAGATAAAAAAAAAATGAAACTACCATAAAGTAAGTAACAGAAAAAATATTTTACATTGTGTTTTGCTAAATTGGGACCTAACTGTCCCACAGCATTTCTGCAAAGAACAGTTACATATTTACCAGAATAGTAGATCTTTGAAAGAAACTCTTTCATCAAGCCACACCTATGGAACTATAAGCCACCATGCACTAGGACCACACAGGAACTTTTGCAAGCAGTCCACTAGGATCCACCCATAACAAATAAAAATTATGCACCTACCGTAATTCTTGATCTTACGGTATATATTCACCATTCATCACTGGTGGTAATACCAGAGGTGCTAGGGACCATGGAGCTATGGCTTACAGATTTTTTCTCAAGGAGGAGGTGCCGCACTGGGACGGGTGTTGCCCTCAAGGCTGACACATAGCATGGTGCCTCGTGGGTTGGCCAGTGACCAATGCCGACTCCTCCACCACCTCAGTTCTGCTCAGCCGGAGAGAGAGAGAGAAAATAAGAGACAGAGTAAGAAAAGGAGGGCAGGGCAAGGGAGCCCGAAGGATAGTAAATGGAAAGGATGTAAACTGAAAATGGAATAAGCCAGCCACAAAAGGGAGGGGGAAGTACACTTATATATTTGGGACAGGAGACCCACACCACTAAGCAGGCCAAGGGAGGGATAAGAGAAGAAAGGGAGGAAAGAAGAGAAAGAGGAACCAAGAAAGAGGGAGAGGAAATAAAAAATTACTCACCATAGTAATGTTGTTTCTTCTAATGGAGTCTTGCTGTATTCTGATTATATGCAGTTAGCCTCAGCACTTGAACTGCCCCAGAGACTAAAGGGTTAACTCTATGCCAAAGCACAGAACGTTGAGCTCGAGCTTGGTTTTCAAACCTCTGTCACTGGTACATTCTAATGTAACTGTCAGATTCTTATGAGCACTAATACTAACTAACTAGCTTAAGAAATTGTTTTTAACATTTTTAGCCATAGGCAATAATAGCTTGGGTCCAGAAAGATTCAAGTCAAGAACTCAAGAAGAAAACCTTATGTAGATAGTGATGACAAGTAACAATAATAATTTAAAATTCAACAATACCCAACCTAGCCAGGCTGGGTTCAATAGGGAGGAGTACACAATGGGGGTGAGATACTGACAACAAAATGGAAAGAGACCTGGGGGTAGTTATATCAGATGACCTAAAGGTGGGCAAGCAATGTGAGAAGGCAGTAAGGAGGGCTGGGGAGATACTGGATGCATATGGAGAGGCATCACCAGGAGAAAACAGGAAGTTGTTATCCCTCTGTACAGACAGTTGGTGAGACCACATCAGAGTACTGCATGCAGTTCTGGAGACCACATCTCTGAAAAGACATAGACAGAGTGGAGGCTGTCCAAAGAAGGGCAACCAAATGGTGCAGGGTCTGCACCAGAAGACATATGAAGAAAGACTAAAGAAGCTTAATACGTATAGCCTTGAGGAAAGGAGGAAAGGGGGACATGATAGAAACTTTCAAGTACCTCAAGGGAATCAACAAAGTCCAAGAGGGCAGCATCTTTCAGAAAAGAGATGTGCAAGAACAAGGGGCATAATCTGAAGATAGAGGGTGACGGCTCAGAGGTAATGGAGGAAGTATTCCTTCACAGAGAGGGTTGTAGATGCTGGAACAGCCTTTCTGAGGAGGTCATGGAGTCAAAACAGTGGGAGAATTCAAGAATGCATGGAACAGACATAAGGCAACTCTAGTGGGGGTAGGAGGAAGTAGGTTGTTGGTTAACTAGGATCTGCACCTTATCAGTTAGGTATGGAAATGGGCAGACTAGGTGGGCCAAGTGGTCCTTATCTGCCATCAAATTCTGTGTTTCTATGTTAATAGGTACACCTCTGGGGTGCACTGCACCTGCCAACCCACATCCCAAAACAGGTTCTGAGAGAGGAGGCAGGCAGGAGGTCAGAATACAGCAAGACTCCATTAGAAGAAACAACATTACTATGGTGAGTAATTTTTTCTTCAAATATGAAGTCTTGCTGTATTGACTATATGCAGACTACCAAGCAGTACCCCTGGAGGAAGGATCCACAGAACCTACTTTTGGGAAAAGGCTGCAGAACTGTTGTGCTAAACCTAGCATCACTTGGGTTGAATATCCAGACAGTAATGCTTGGCTCTAGCTGCTGCCAAAGAAGCAGCTGTACCCTGGTCAGTGAGCCCTCAGGCCTGAGGGGGCTCTTTGCCCAGTTTTGTGTAATAGAATTGAATACAAGAGACAATCCACCTGGCTATTCTCTTCATGGCAGGCTTACCTTTTCCCACTTCTCCATAAGTGAGAAACAACTGAGAACAGCCATTTCTATGGGCCTTAGTATGGTCCACATAATAGCTTAATGTCCTTTTATATCCAGACTGTGCACCCTTCACTCACCTGAAGAAGAGTGATCAGTGAAAAACACAGGCAGAGACATGGACTGGTTAAGATGAAAATCTGAAACCACTTTAGGAAGAAATTTTCTATTTATCCTGAGGACCACCTTATCCTTGTGAAAGGAAATAAAGTCAGGTTCTACGGACAGGGCCTGCAACTCACTGATTCTCCTGGCAGAAGTAATGGCCACCAGGAACACAGTCTTCCAAAGCAAGTACTTTAGCTCAACTAAAGACAAGGGTCGAAGGAGGCTGCATGAGCTGTGCAATACAGATATTCAGATCCCAAGTAGGAGTTGGCTCCCTAAAGGGAGGGTTGAGATGAATCAGACCTTTGAAAACTTACTGAACACAGGATTAGAAGTCAGGGAAGGCCCCTTAGCTGCAGAAAGAAAAGCAGAGACAGCTGCTAGGTGAACTTTAAGAGTAGCAGGCCTGAGGCCTAAGCTATTCAAATGGACTAAATAGTCCAAGACTGGAAATGCAAGCAGAATCTGGCTGTATATTCCTCTGAGAGCACCAGATGCTAAATCTCTTCCATTTAGAGCCAAAAGTTTTTCTGGTAGAAGTTTCCTAGAAACCCTCAAGATGTCCAAAACTCCTGGGAGAGATGCAATCCTGCATACTGTAACTCCTCAAGAGCCAGGCTTTGAGTCTGAGAGACTGGAGATTGGGATACCAAATCCTCCCTGGGACGAGGACAGGAAGTTGTGCCTCCTGAAGGCAGAGAGGAATTGTCACTGCCAAGGACAGCAACAGAGGATACAAGGTTGCCTGGCCCAATCTGGTGCCACTATTATCACTGTGCAGGGTTGAGACCTGATTTTAGCAGTACTCTGAATATCAGAGGAAAAGGAGGAAGGTGTATAGAAACCTGTTCATTCAATCCAACAGGAGAGCATCCTGAGGAACAGACCCCAGAGTTGGAGGTCTGCAACAGAACAGAGGAAGCCAATGATTGGGGTTGCAAAGAGATCTATCTCTGGAGTGCCCCATTTCCTGAAAATGATCTGAAGAACTTGGTAATTCAAGGACCATTTGTAGTGACCCTGAGAAATCCTGCTGAGGGCATCTGCCAGCACATTGTCCTTCCCTGGAAGATGCACTGCTATCAAAGAGGTCTGAGAGAGTAAGCCAATGACCATACCTGCATGGTTTCTGTGCACAAGGCTGTGGACCAAGTATCCCCTTGCTTGTTTATGTACCATGGTAGTGGTGTTGTCTGTCCTGACTTGCACCACTTTCCCTTGGACCAATTCCTGAGAATGCTTGAAGGGCTAGAAACAGCCCTGAGTTGCAGAAGACTGATGTGAAGAAGAGACTCCTGCTGTGACCATGTGCCCCGTGCAGTGAGTTTCCCCAAATGAGATCCCCAGCCCAGAAGAGAATCATCTGTTGTGAGAACAACTGAGGTTGTCTGGTGAAGGAAAGGGACTCCTTGCCTGAGATTGCCCTCCTCCAACCACCATTGGAGAGCCTGGACAAGAGTCTGAGTTACTAGAATTAGCTTGGTAATGGGGTCATTTTTCTGAGACCAGAAGGACCTTAGGTGAAACTGAATGTCCCTCACTTGGAACTTGGTCCCTGGACCATGGCAGTGGATGCTACCATGTGGCATAGAAGCTGAAGAAAATGCCTGGCTGGTCGAGACACTCAAGGTCTGAAAGAGGTTGTCAGATTTGTAAGGGCCTGCACCCTTGGGAGAGGGAGAAATGCCTTTGCCTGAATGGTATCCAGCTCTACCCTATAAAGGTGAGAAGCTGAACTGGCTCCAGGACTGACTTGGAAAGACTGAGAAGAAACCCTAGGGAACCCAGAAGCCTCTGGGTAACAGCCAGAGCTGACTTGACTTGGTCTGAGGACTGGCCTACAATGAGCCAGTTGTCTAGACAGGGAAACAGAGAAATGTCCTGCCTTCTGAGGAAGGTCACAACCACTGCCAGGCATTTTGTGAAGACTCTGGGAGCAGATGTCAAGCCAAAGGGCATTGCTCTGAACTGATAATGACCTGAGGGCAACACTAACCTGAGATGCTTTCTGTGGGAGCATCTGATTGGAATGTGAAAACAGGCATCCTTGAGGTCCAGACAGGCTAGCCAGTCTCCTGGTCTCAGAGAGGAAGAATGATTCCCAGAGTCACCATTTTGAATTTTGGCTTTGTAAGATGTTTGCTCAGATATCTTAGGTCTAGGATGGGTCGCCACTCCCTGTCTTTTTGGGGTAAGGAAATATCTTGAGTACAAGCCTTTCCTCTGTACTATAGAGGAACTTGCTCCACTGCTTTTAAGAGCAATAAAGAGGAACCTCTGCCTCAAAAGCAGCTGTTTCAGAGGTGTGGCAGGCTTGAAAGACCTTGCTCTTATTTTGGGGCATCTTTGAAACTGAGAGCAAGTCCATGGCTTACTACTTCTTCCAGGACTCATTTATCTGAAGTGACACACTTCCATGCCTGAAAAAGTAAGCCAGCCTGCCCCCGCTGGAATAGAGAAGGTGACCTGGTCTGACACATCATGGTGTCTGCTTGGCAGGAGTCCTAGGTTAAGAAGTGGATGTAGCCCTGCTCACCCCCTTCTGCCTCTCCCTCTGAAGAACCCCTCTACTGAAAAGCAGAAGAAGTCTGGGCTTGGTAAAAGGCCTTTGGAAAAGGCCTGCCCCTGCCCGCCCTAGACTGCTGCTTCTGAGGAGTAGCCTGCCTTCCTTTGTCACTGCACTCCTTTGGTGGTCCTATACTCATCCATTTTCTTCATGTATGTCTCTGTTTGCTTCCCAGAGAGTTCTGTGTAACAGGAAGTCCATGGCCTTAGAGGTAGCACATCTGAGCCAAGCAAATCTCCTTAAGGAATCTTTGATTTGCTCTTCAGTCCTTGCCTTAGCCCATCTACTCAGAGGTCTAAATAAGCACACGTTTGGACATGCAGTTCTACATAGCTATCTCCTGGGCCTTTTCTTAACTCTCTAAATTTCTGTCTATAAGCCTCAGGAGTCAGTTCAAAACATTTTAACATTCTTTTAACTTTATCATAGTTCATGCAATCATTATCGTCCATTCGAGTAAATGATGCAAAGCACTGCCAGTAAGTGATAGGTTAGGTGAGTCATCCACACTGCCTCTCTAATTTAAACTGCCCACAAACCCTTTCAAATGATTTTAAAACAAATCCAGATCATCTGCCTCTTGGTATTGTGGGAACATTTTAGAATTAATTGTGTCTTTGTGGGTTGAACCCCTTTGCCATTACTTACAGTCTGATGCGTGTTTGTTGGCGCAGTTTTTCCATCTCACTTCATGTTGTCATTCTCTCTCTTGCTCTACTAGCTCCTTCTCTCTTTCCTCTCCCATCAGGATCTCATACTGATGATTCTTTCCTTTCCTCTGCCTCCAGCCTTGCGGCCCTCTTACATCCAGATTTCATGCTGCGAGCCCTCTCTTTCCTCAGCCTCCAGCCTTGCCCTCTGCAGTTCAGCAACCCTCAGCACAAGCTCTGCCTTTAGGATCTCACGCTGAGGTTGATTGGGCTTCATAGTTTCCCAGCTTGTGCCATAAGGTGCCCCCGCTCAGCTGCTGGGAACTCAGTCTCACTACCCAGGTCACTGTCCTCAGTGACTGCTGGCTGACCAGGTATTGGGCCATGCTCATTTGAGACCATTTGCCCCTCCGGCAGCCAGTCATGCACCAACAGGGCTTCCATGTGTGCACTCTTTGTCATGCCCTCATAGACAATACCCTTCCTTGTGCACAGCTCACAAGCTGCTGTACATGAAATTTGACATAGCCTGAGGAGCTCATATTCTCCAGCTATGCTGTACTAAGCTGTCTAGAAATAAAAAAAACAAAACAGTTGTAAACAATGCAACCTTTGAAATCCTGTTTTGTGACTGTTAAGGTATATTTCTGCTGGCACTCCGTCACCAGTGTGCCATCTCTCTCAGAGTTCCTGCCTCACAGAAAAGCACACTGTTTGCTGCTCTGTACTGGTACCTGTTGTAACACTGATCCTACCACTCTGCCAACCAATGTGACACAAATCCCTCACCAGGGACTTCCAAGTTCACTGCCACCATGAGTTTTTACCAACAGGACCCAGGGAACCTGTTTTTACCTCCTCCTTTGCACAAGGTCAATAAGGTCAACACAATAACTGTGGGCAAAGTGCCCTTCAGAGACGGACTGCAAACAGAGTCCAGCAGAAATAGGAGAATTACCCTTTAAATAAAACAAGCAGTCACTGATTCAATAAAACAGAAGCTTTACTAAAATACTACAGGTATTTATAACAGGATTTATGTAGTCAGACAAAAGGATTACAGTTTAATAGAAATTAAAATAAATGGAAGATCTTCCTTGTCAATCTTCACCATTTATTACTGCAGGTTAGTGCTGGAGGTGCGCACCGCTTCTGAAATTCTTTTTCAGGTCTGCTCCATGAGCGCCGCCCAGGAAGCAGCAGCTGCGTCATGCGTGAGGGGCTGCCGTTAGGTGCCATAGACTCCTCCTCCATCTCAGTTCTGTTTCTCCCGCCGTGGAGGCTGCACCTGCTGCGCGGATAGTTACAGTTAGGCCTTCTGTGTTGCACAATCCAGACTCCTTCTCCTACTTTTCTCGATGCCATCACCAGTAAGACTGTTCTTTTCACAACTTTCTTCGGCCAGGCGCCGAGAGCTTTTGCTGTTTTAGTCTAAATATTTTCACATCATGTCAGGTTCGGGAGCAAAACGTAAGTCGGCGGGGCCATGCCCCTATGCATCGGTGCTCTTTCCGTTACAGACCGTCATGATATTTGTCTTTGTTGCCTGGAACCCAACCACGATATGGATGTGTGCGATGCCTGTTTCTCGATGGACCGTCGTGTCCTAGAAGTCCGCAGCGTTAAGATCGGCAAGGCCCGCCAACTTTCAGGGGCGAGGCGCCGCTCAAGAGATTCCCAAATTAGGTCTCTAGGCCCTTTCTCCAGGTCCCCTCTCAGGCCTAGTCACGGTCTGTAGGGGAAGGCTTCATCTTCTCTTGCCGAAGGAGGCTTCTTTTGCGGAGTGGAGGGCCGGTCCCTTCCAGGGCCCGGTGGGGACACCGCCTGGCAGTCACCTCCTCAGAGGTGCAGGCTCCCAGTGTCGAGGCCACGTCTGCTGTGCCCAGCATCGGTGGACCCCGATGCCGCCTTCCAGCACTGTTTGGATCCCACGCTCGGCGGCGCCAGTGATGAGATAGCGCTGGCGTGCCATGTTGGTTCTCAGCGCCACCCACGGTACTGGCTGGCTCTTCTGATGGTGCAGAGGGGGGTCCTGAAACCAAGGGCGGTGCTGTGGGTTTGGCCAGTGCCATTGGGGAGTCGGGGCTGGGCCTTGGTGTTGCGGGGGTCCGGGGTCATCCGGTGCCGCCTCCGGCACCGGCGCCGTTCATGGCACCATTTCACGGAGACCCCTGGGGTTGCCAGTATTGTGGTCCAGCTGATCTCTCTCTCCTCGGGAGGATGATGACTCAGATGTGGACCATCCTGGCACCCTGACTCTTCGGTCAGGGTCTCTGGTGGTACGAGGTGCTAGGCGGCCTAGCGCACCTATTCCTTTGTCCTGCTGCCATCCTCCCTGAGGCCCCCAGACTGGGGTGGTCTGGGGTCCCTGGGGGCGATGGAGAGGAGTGGAGGAGGGCTCTCCCTCCTGAGGGGTCGTGGCAGCTACCAATCCTGGTGCTGCTGCACCCCTTTGGGGTGGGGGTCACTGGGGTCAAGGAGGAGGGCATTCTCAGAGTCTGAGGGTCGAGGGACAGGGTTCAGATGTCTCGGTCTCTACTACCACCTCGGGGTGCAGGTCGGAGCCATAGCGCTGGGCACATCTTTCCCTCTTGGACTCCAGGGACCCCTCAAGGCACTGCTGTGGGCTGCCTTTCTGGATCCATGCAGTCCCAGGTTCATCACAGGGGGATCCCTTCTAGGCTCTTCCAGGCTTCGCATCCCCAGGGTTCCGTTTGTGACCTGGTCTGTTGTCCGGGATCCGCCAGCTCGGGTTCCGTTCCCGGATTCAGAGCCCCAGCAGAGACAGCTGCCTTGCCATAGGTGCCCTTCTCCCATTCCTCTGCAGCCACCCCTGCTCTCCCAGGCCATGTCAGTCCCACGGGTCCATTATCCTGGGAGGCGTTCAGAGGTTCTGTGGCGGCCTTCCCTCATATGTTAGGTACATGAATGAGTGGGTTTTGCTTATCCCCACTGCCCAGGAGTCCTCTGGACACTCAAGCTCTCCATCATCCTTGTCTCCCTCCTCTGAGGGAGAGGAACCCACTGCTCATCTCTCCTCCGATGCTGATTTCACTGAATATCAGCGATTCCTTCGAGGATGGTGAGGATCTTCAGATTTCCTATGTTAGACAAGACAATACTGAATGGGAGATGCATGATTCCTTGGCAAATTCAGTGCCCAGCATTTGTGGGGTACTATCCTGGCCTATTCCCTTCCAGGAGGCGTCTATCCATTCCTGGCAGTCGCCAGCCGCCCTTTCTCCAGCCCGGCAGACTGCCAACATAGGTATTGTGCCCCATCGAATCCTAGGTACTCTCTCAACCCACCCTCGGGATTGGCATACCTAGAGACTCCCTCCAGGTGCCGCCGCCTGGCGCCATGACCGTCCACCGGACTCAATTCTCTACAATTTGACCCGGTGGGGAAGAGTATTTTCTTCTTCTCGTGCGGTGTCTTGCATTGCATCTCATCAGGCCCACCATGCTGCCTACGGTAGGCATTTGTGGGTGATGCTTTCCCAAATCTTAGCATCAATGCCTGATATGGAGCAAACCAGACAAGCTATTGCCCTCTCTGCTTATAGGCCTGAGCTGGCAAGACACCAAGCAAGGGCATCTTATGATGCCAGTGAGGTGGCTTCCAGGCTTTCAGGGACAGCAATCTGTATTAGATGGGCGGCATGGCTTCATCTATCAAGGTTGTCACCCCTGGCCCGTGCGTCCGGTGATTCGCTCCGCTTTCCGGGGACCGTCTCTTTTCCTCCAGAGCTGGGGACTTCTGCAGGGGCTTCCTCCGTCTCCCCATCCTCAGGGACAACTCCTAGCTCTTCTCCCCATAGGCTTCTCTTTTGATTAGCCCAGGGTCTTCCCTTCTGTTTCTCACCAACAGGAGGCTGGGGGTCTTGCTTTCTCAGGGTTTCTTCCCCCTTTGGGAGGGGCTTAGTACTCACCAAGCAGTAATGAATGGTGAAGATTGACAAGGGAAGATATGAAAATTACGTACCTACCGTAATTCTTGATCTTCTCTTGTATCTTCACCATTCATTACTGATACCCTCCACCTTCCCTCACTGGCCTCCTACTGTGGTGTCTCCCCTCCGTCTCATTCCTCTCCTTCCTTTGGCCTTTATGCCTTAACGCGTTGCTCAGTTCACAGCTTAAGGGGCCGTTCCTTTGGCTCGGCCTCAAAAATTTAGATTCCCCTGGCAGGTGTTATTATTGTCAGCTCTTCCTGGCTGGTGCTTCTGACACTTCTTAGCCTTGGCGGTTGTTCTTGCCTTGCCTTCAGGAGTCTGATTGAGTTCCCACTCTATCTTTTCATACAAAGCTGCCTTCTGTAGGGCTTAACCCTCCCCATACACTTCTGTGTTAGCACTTAACAGGGTGCTAAGGGCTTAATCCCTTCCTAGTTGGGCCTCCTTTCCGAACAGATTTTCTGCCCAGGCAGTCTGGGAGCTCTCAGCTAGAGTGTAGGGGGTGGCATGTTGGGAGGTTAGAGAATCTGCCCTTTGTGTCCAATCTGTGCAGGCGGTTCAGTTGAACCTTCTCTCAGTCCTATCAGGAGGGATTCTTGCTCCCTTGTTTTCATTCTGCTTATAAGCCTCTCAACCAATCGTCTATGGGCAGTGTTCTCCCTCTCAGCATACCTTGTTTCTTCCTTTCTTCTTCTTCCTTTCTCTTTCTCTCTATCTGTTTCTCCCTTACAGCCACCCAGAAGGAGGCCCTGCGGTACCTTAGGTAGGAATTCTCTCTCCTCTGTCCGTTCTCTACCGGCTTATTCCTTTTTCAGTTTATATCTTTTCCTTTTTCTGTCCCTCGGCTCTCTTGTCTCGCTCTCCTTTTCCTTACCCTTTGTTTTCGCTCTCCGGCTACCAGAACTGAGATGGCGGAGGAGTCTCATGACACCTAACGTCCACCCCTCGCGCATGGCCTTGGCCAGCGTCGCTCTTGAAGCGGCGCCATTGAAACGGCTCGGAGAAAAAAATCTCCCATAGCAGGTGCGCTCGCACTAACCCAAGCAGTAATGAATGGTGAAGATACAAGAGAAAATCAAGAATTACGGTAGGTACTGATTTCCATTTATACACAACAGGCTGCAAATAGAAGAATCTGAGCTATTCTCACTTTGAAACCTCGTCTTTACCTGCTGCTGTCTGAAGAAAACACTGGTCCCTAAGTTGTCTTTCTTACCAGACTTCTAGCTGCAGGGCTATGGCTTTCAGATGTTCCAAGTCCAAGAGGAAAAGCTACTCACCATTGTAATCTGCTTTCTTCCAAGGTGTCCTTTAGCATCAGTAACTTTATGCAGACTACAGGCAGTGTAGCTGGGAGGAGGCAGAGAACCTACTGAGGAAAGAGGTCTGCAGCACCACCCTTCCAAATTTGGCATTAGATCTAGACTGTACATCTAGGCAGTAGTGCTTAGTAAATGTGTACAGTCTTCCAAGTGAGCTGTTTTGGACATCTAGCAAAGGGATGTCCTAGCAGCTGCTAGGGCAGCCATACCCCTGGTAGAGTGGGCTCTGAGGCTCTCAGGAGGCTGTTTGCCAGCTTTGTCATAGCAGAAAGAATGAAGAGACTATTCAATGAGGAATAGTTCTCTTGGTGGCTGGTCTACCTCTACCCACTTCCCCATAGGTAAGGAATAGTTGGGTGGAGGAGCCCTAACCTGCCTGATGTGTTCCAAATAGTGGAACAGGGCTCTCTTGACATCCAGACTATGGAGTTTCCGTTCCCCAGGAATGAACTTTTCAGTAAAGAACACTGGTAGGGTAATGGACTGGTTAAGGTGGAACTCAGACACCACCTTGGGCAAAAACTTCCCATTTGTACTGAGCTCAGCCTTATCCCTATAGGGGATAATATAGTTGGCTCAGTACAGAGAGCTTTGCAACTCTGAAATCCTCCTAGCAGAACTAATGGCTACCAGGAAGACAGTCTTCCAGGTAACATACTTGAGGTGAGCCATAGCCATGGGCTCAAAGGAAGACTCCATGAGCTTGGCTATACACAGATTAAGGCTCCATGGGGAACAGGTTCCCTAACAGGAGGCTGAAGGTGTGAGAGGCCTTTAAAAACTGTTTGAACACGGATGGGAATATTGGGGTATCCCTGGGAGAAACAAGGTTACTATGGTAAGTAACTTTTCTTCTCACCCCAGGAATACTTCAATATTCCTAACTCTTCTGCAGACTAAGAGCAGTACCTTTGGAGGTGGAACAGAACCTATTTTGAAACAAGCTCTGCAGGACAGCTGTACCAACTGGACATCAGTCGAGCCTGCATACCCAGGCTGTAATGTTTGGTAAATGTGTGAACTGTCCTCCAGGCAGCTGCTTTACAGATATCTAGAAAGGAGATCTCTAACAGCTGCCAGTGTGGCAGCTACCCTCCTTGTGGAATGGGCTCTGAGCCCTGCTTGGGCTTCTTGGCCCACTTTGGAATAACAAAACCGAATACACAGAAAATCCAGTGAGAAATGGACCTTTTAGATGCTGAATTACCCCATCTCACATCCCCAAGCTTGAAACTCTAAAGCCAAGGGGACTTAATGAAGAACAACCTCTACAGTGTTATTTATAGATTTGAATTATGTGTTTTTTTTTTAAACTTTATTTATTCCTCCCATACCCCGGTCATCCTTCAGGAGTGCCCACAAGGAACTCCTCCTCTACTCCTAACCTGAACCTCGCATCTCCCCACTGCCTCCCCAATCAACCACAGGCAGACCCAACCCCAGTACCCTCTCCGGGGCTGATTCCGCTCCTCCTTCAGCGGTGTCGCCTAATATGAAGGGCCTATCTGTATGTCATCGGGTCCTCCAGTGGCAGTTCATGGGCACGTCTGGGCTGGTATCTGGGATGTGGGAGGGTCCACTGGGGCCACCATCATCACACTGGCACATAGGAGGCATTTTCCGCTGTTTTTGTCCCACCCACTCAGAGCCCGGCTTGCATGGCAGCGTGGTGCCATAGCTCTGCCCTCCCCTGGCATGTGCCACGCTGCTCAGTCAGCGAACCTCTAGCCACCACCAGGGTCACTCCATGAGCGTCCATCCCCTCCCTGGGAAGAGAGAGCAGTCCTCCGGTGCTCGATCTCTTCCCCACGCTGCCTCCGGTGACTCCCGGCTCTGCCTCGAACCCGGTAGCTGGCATGGCATGAGTGTGGCGTCCAGTGCTTCAACCCTCAGTGCCACTGGGCCGGCCTTAATTATGTGTTTGTATGTAAAATGTGTGTTTATGTATAATTGTTGCTTATCAATGTGCAAATAGATATCTGAATAGTAGTACTGTGAGGTTTAAATACACCTACCTAATGAATATGTATGTTTTTGTATTAAAAGGATGGCAAGCCTCTGACCAATCAGCTCTGAGGAAGGCGTAAGCTGAAACGTCAGCTGATTCCTGTGCATCATCACGCACAAGGGCTGTCTGCTCGGCCAGCCTGGTCAATTCACTGCTACAGTAAAAACACCACGTTGGTACATAGATACATACATAGATACATAGACAGTGTCGGCAGATAAGAGCCTATGGCCCACCCAGTCTGCCCATTTAAGTTTGTAAGTTCAGTTTATGTTTTCCAGGAAGCCTGTTGCCCTTACCCTGACCTCCAGAATTCCTTTATGTCTATCCCATGCATTCTTAAATCCTGTGATTGTTTCAGCCCCCACCACTTCCTCTGGCAGGGTGTTCCACCTGTCCACCACCGTTCTGTGAAGAAATTCTTCCTCATGTTTCCTCTGAATCATCCTCCCTCCAACTTCATCCCATGCCCTCTAGTCCTGGAACATCTTTTTGCTTAAAAATAGTGCATTCCTGCACCCTGTTCCTCCCTGTAAGATACTTGTATGTCTCTATCATATCCCCTCTCCCTCCTCTCCTCCAGGGAGTACATGTTCAGTGCCTTCAACCTGTCCTCATAGGACTTGTGATGCAATCCATGCACCATCTTTGTTGCCCTCCTCTGAACCTTCTCTACCCTGTCTATGTCTTTGGTTTTCTTATTTTAACCTTAAATGTTGCCGCTTTGCACTCTATTAGCTACGGGATGAAAGTTGTAAGGAGCACTTTAATAAATTGTTGACACGGTAAGCTGTGTGCATTTTGATTAATTCAGTGCATTAACTGTTTGGTCAAGTGCAGAAGGCATGGCTTCTGGATTTTCTGAAGCATTGTTTTGTTCAAGCTTTCCCATGAGAACATCAGTCCCTCCACCCTGGCTGTCATGTGATACTTGATCATGTGATCTGTTAGCCGTCTTGTACCTAAAGAAGAAGCATATTCAGAAAAGAAAAATTAATCAAAAGAATACATCGTTCTGGCCCCTTTCCCATCACAATGACAAAGAAACAGTCTGGGTGGCTGGAGCCTACAGGCCTAAGAAAGAAGGCCTTGAAGCACAGTTATGCCAAAGCCTGCCCTTTTGAGATGCAATGTCCAGACTGTAGCGTTTAGTGAAGGTGTGGTCAGTACTCCAGGTGGCAGCTGCGCAGATATCTGCAGCAGACACATTTTGAAATGTGGAATAGAAGTGGCCATGCCTCTGGCTGAATGACCATGAACACCACCAAGACGTTCCGCACTGTACTTTCTGTAACAGAAAGTAAACAGTTGACTAGCCATTTAGACAGGCACTGTTTAGAAACAGGAGCACCCTCTTTCCCAGAGGTGAGTGAAACAATGCGAGGACTTCTGTAGTCCTTCGTATGATGTATATAGTACCTGAGTATTCTATGTACATCTAGAGTATGGAGCAATGCTTCCCCTGGATTGGCATGCTCAGAAAAATAAACTGTCAGGTGGATGATTTGACTGAAAGTACACTCAGACACCCCTTTGGTAAAAACTTAGACGGGTATGCAAAGACTTTTGAAAGTCTTTGTGAAAAATCAAATAAGGAGGCTGACGATTAGAGTCTGAAACGCCAATATCCTTCAAGCAGAAGTAATAACAACCAAAACAAACTTGGCCAGAGCCAACAGGGCTGCATGGGTGGAATTTGGCATAAAAATATTGAAAACTACCAAAGTTACGAGCCTGCATTAGCTAAATGTAACGTAGGCACCTCATGCCATACCAGCGACCCGTGTTCGGGAGCGAGCATGGGCCGCTGGGGTCGGTAGGGGCGGAGAAGGATTGAGCATCCCAAGGACCGCCTCCTTCTCTGGGAAAGGGGGATTCCAGCAGTCAGCGAACACTTGCCCCCAATGGAGGTTGGAAGGCAACCGCTGATGCTGCAGATGGGGATGCAGCAGATGCCTGGAGGAGTGTGCGAAGAGCGCGCATGCTGCCTCCGCTGGCATCATTGCATGCTACATCCCCTGAGGGACGAAAACACAGCAAAACATGGAGTCCTCTGCCACAAAGATGACGACTGTCCCCTGCAGCGCCACCCAGGAAGACGCCTCCCTGGAACTGGATCCGTCTGGTGGGCTATGGTCTCCCATCCCTACCACGAAAGGTAAGTCATGGGGCTGAAGGGAGGGGTCTGATACCTGGTGATGGAGCGGGGAGGAGAAAAGCACTAACAAAAATAAATAAATTTTGTTGTTTTGTAATATTTATACACCAAATTTTCAACATAGCCTTGTTATGACCCTGCCTCATGAAGAAAGGCAGAGAAATGTTCAACTCCTGGCCTAAAGGTGATTTTGCACAGAGACTTGGAAATCAACTTTCGGTATGCAAAAACAATTTTGGGCAGGAGTTGAGAAATGACAGCTGTCACATTCATGAGGTGCTGTAAAGAAATGGCTATATTGAAAATCTGGGGTAAAAATACTGAATATTACCAAATGTATGAGCCTGCATTTGCAAAATTCAATATAGCCTCATAAAGTACAGTAATGTAAGAGCTTACTGTAACAGTAGATCTTTGAAAGGAGCTCTTGCAGCAGGCTATTACCATTAGGACTATGCCGCCAGGCACTAGAACTCCACAGAAACCATCTAGCTAGCAGTCTCCATTGGGGATCACCCGACGCCGCTCCACCCCAACGCCGGCCAATGGTATAGCAGGGTGGGTTCCCAGCCCCACCTCAGTTCACCCACCAGAGACCCACTGGTAAGGCTGGCAGGTGAACCGGGTGGAAGCTTGCCATAAAATAAAAATATGCAGAAAACACACCAAGGGAAGGAAGGAGGAGGGAAAGCAGAGCCTGCTGCAAGCGCTTCTCTCAAAGATCTACTGTTATGGTAAGTTCTTACGTAACTGTACTATCTTACTTTGAGTGGGAGCTCTTGCAACAGGCTAATACCATTAGTACTGAGTCCCAAGCAGTCCCGAAAAAGGAAGAGGTAGATCCGGGAGGAGGCTGAAGTGCAATGCTGCTAGGAAGGCACTTAAGATAGAAGGCCTTGAGGACTGCCAGGCCAAAATCTGGCCTTCTCCTAGAGGCAATGTCCAGGCTGTAGTGTTTAATGAAAGTATGCACTGAGTTCCAGGTAGCCAGTCTCCAATGGAGACATTATGCAAGGATGCAAAGGAAGTAGCTACTCCTGGTAGAATGACCCTTAATCAAGCCTGGTAGGGGTTTGTTGTACTTGTTGCAACAGAAGGCGATGCAATTTACCAGCCACTTATAATGTCTGTTTAGACATTGGAGCACCTTGACAGCAGGCACAAAGGCCACAAACAACTGCTCTGTCTTACGGTGTGGTTAAGATAATACCGTGAGCGCCTGCAGACATCCAAAGTATGCAGGAGTGCTTCCGCCTGTTTGAGTGATTAGGTAGTACACTGGAAGGTTGATGTCCTGATTCAGCGTGAGCTTGGACACCACCTTGGACAAGAACTTAGAATTGGTCTGTAGGACACCTCTTTTATGGAAAACTAAATAAGGCTCCTTACACATCAGGGCCTGAAGCAAGGAAAGTCTCCGGCAGAAATGGCAACTAAAATAACATTTTCCAATAAAGGAAGTGAAGTCGCATTCTGCGGCAGGCTTGAACAGGGCAAGAGTCAGCTTTTTGAGCACAAAAAGATCTCAGGGCGGTACCGGATCTCTGATGGGAGGCTTAATATGCAATATGCCCCACAAAAACATACAGGACACGAACAGTTGGGTGAGGGTTTTTCCTCCTTAGGTATGTGGTAAGCAGAAATTGTGGAAAGATGTACCTTTATGGAGGAGTAGCTCAAGCCTTGACTGAATAAGGAGGGAGATATCTAAAATTGAGTTCACTGCACAGGTGCAGGTCCAAGTGACAGGGTGAAGCCCACAGGCAAAATCTTTTCCACTTCATGGCATAAGCGGATCTAGTTGAGGGCTTTCTCGCTGCTGCAAGAATGTCTGCCACTTCCTGGGAGACCCCATACCTAGATTTGACTAAGTCTGCAGGAGCCAGGCATGAAGATGTAGGGATTTGAGGTCCGGTGGACCAGGGTTCCCTGATCCTGTGACAGCAAATGTGAGTTCAGTGGCAGCTATATTGGAGGCTCCACTGCCAGCTGCTGAAGTGGGAACCAAATCTGTCAAGGTCAAAATGGATCAATGAGGATTATCTCTGCTCCTTCAACCTGTAACTTCAGAAGAACCCTCTGAAGAATGGGTAAGGGAGGAAAGGGTACAGAAAACTCCTGTCCAACAGAGGGACAAAGCATCTGGCCAGAGAACACCAGGTGCGGGCTCTAGCAAGCAGAAACTGGGCAGTTTGGCGTTGTGGAGACGCAAAGAGGTCTAACTCTGGGCAGCCCCATCTGATGGTTAGCTGATCTGCTACTGACTGGAGGAGCTCCAACTCATGAGCCTTGGACCGAGACCAGCTTAGGCTGTCGGTGAGATGTTTTGATACCTGGAAGATGAACAGTAGTGAGGTCTAGGCAGTGTTCCAGTGCCCAATACCAGACCCTCATCACCTCCCGGCAAAGGGGTAAGAACTGTGCCCCTTGCTTGTTGACATAAACACTACCATATGTGTTGTCCATCTGGATGAGAAGAGGGCCTGGCTAAAGGTCTGTCTGAAATGCTTGCAAGCATGCTCAGGACGCTTGCATCTCTAGGACACTGATGTGGAGCAGTTGTCGTCTGGAGTGTCGCCAAGGCACAGGTCAGAAGCCAGGAAAACCAGAGCAGTTGTAGAATTCACCAAAAATATTTATTTACAGTAGCAGTAATATAAAAATATTAACTTGTTCATAATAACTGTACAGAGGAGAAATGAAATATTTTTTCTTTCAGTCTCTGTGTCCCTTTTTCTTCTAATCTTTCTTGCAGTTGCAGCTTAGCTCTTATAAGTCCTTTCAACCCCATCCTTAGCAAGCATCCTGTTTTGTAAATATCAGGCAGGAGCTGCTAGAACACAATGTGCTTCTTGAGTTGAGGCTCCCTTTGCACAGCTTTTGCAAAAGGCTTAAAAATTGAACTCTGGTAAGCTCTAGCTTCCCACAGCTTTTTGTAGTCATCTCAAATTATAATTATATACATTTCAACAGTAATGCTATATATTTTCCAAACACAATGGATCCCAATATCAGTTACATTTCCATATAATGATTTGCACATATTTTTAAATTAGCAGATATGCAAGGAGAAAAACAGACAGCAAGAGAAATGGAGAGACAGTGAGAGGCAAAGAACTGCGAGCCTGTCAGGTTGATCAAGTCCAAAGTTTCACAGGACAATTTGGTTGCGCAAACAGACAGAGAAGAGACAGAAAAGGAAAGATCCTTGCATTTAAACATTTTCTCTGTAACAAATAGGACAGGGTCCTATTCTACCCTGTCACATACACCCCATCCTTAAGAGGGAACTTTTTTATCTAACAGGTTTCCAAAACTTTTATTAATTCTCTATGAACAATTGCTGCTTTCAGAAATTAAGCACATGTACATTACTAGTTTTTATATAACAGTACAGCAAACAGTAAAGTTCAAACCCATACATTTGTTTTCAACCTTCAGATCCCTCAATTCTTGATCCATATCTTGACAGAAAATCAGCATTGCTATTCGATTACCAGATTTGTGTATCACTGTGAATTTAAATGGCTGTAAAGCAGGTATCACCTTGTGATTCTGGAATTTTATCTTTCATCTGGTTAAGCCAACAGAGAGATTATGATCAGTTACAAGAACAAACTCTGTCCTAGTAAGTAAAATTTCAGGGACTCTGTGGTCCACTTTGCTGCTAAACATTCCTTTTCTATCGTGGAGTACCTTTTCTCTCTGTCATGCAACTTCCTACTTATGTACAGAATACGATGTTCTGTCCCATCTACGTGTTGACTTAGGACAGCACCTAGGCCTACCTCGGATGCATCTGTTTGCAGCAAAATGGTTTCTCAAAGTCTGGGTTTCTTAAAACAGGGGCTAAACATAATGCAGCCTTTATGGCATGAAAAGCTTCATCACACACTTGGGCCCATTTCACATTATTTGGGTACTGTTTTTCGTGAGTTCAGTGAGGGAGTAGCTAACTCAGCAAAGCTGGGAACAAATCTCCGATAATAACCAGCCAGCCCTAAAAATGACCTGACATGTTTCTTTGTTTTAGGTACAGGGCTGTTAGCTACAGCTTCTATTCCTAATAGGACACGCATTCCTTGTCACGATTACATGCTCAACCCCTTTTGCTTTGGCCTGATACCATGGTAAAAGTACTACTAAATGTCTTTAGCACATTACGGATGTCTGCAGTTTGTTCGAGGTTAAGGAAACATTCACCTTTACAGCATCAGCATTTACAGTTTGTTCCAGTTTATCATAAGCTACATCAATATCTTCCTTATCAGTTTCTGGTAAAACCAGTAAAGCATCTTTAGGAATTTTTCAACCTGCTTCTTGATGAGGTTAGCATGGTATATCTTAGTAGGATTTTTCCTGTCAGGGGTCTCAGTCTCAGAGTTAACAGTGCCAGTACGTCTAAAAACTATATAAGGCCCTTGCCACTTCATTAACAGCTTATGTTCTGTTGTGGGTAACAGCAGCAAAACCTTTTCACCTGGCTCGAAACTTTTTCATTTACCCCATGGTCATAATATACCTTCTGCTGGTTTTGAGCCTCTTAGTGATTACTATGAGCAATTTCAACATATTTTGTCAGCTTCTTTCTTAGGCACACATATAAGATGTTAAAGATTGTTTCTGAGTAGGGTTATCTTCCCACGTTTCTTTTATCACATCCAGTGGCCCTCTTGGCTGCCTACCATACAGCATTTCAAATGGTGAAATCCCTGTTGACACCTGTGGCACTTCTCTGTAAGTAAAAAGTAGGTAAGGCAAGTACTAGTCCCGATCTTTCCTTCTCCTTTTACAAACCTTTTTAACGTGCATTTTACAGTTTGGTTAAAATGCTCAACAAGACCGCTATCTGAGGATTATAGGGGAAGTTCTTATAGCAGTGATACCTAGCAGTCTGTACAGCTCCTTAGCAATGCAACACCAAAATTACTACCCTGATCAGTAATAATTTCTTTAGGTATGCCACTCTGCTGAAAATTTTGGCAAAGCTCTGCTGCAACTTTTGGGGCTGTAATAGTGCGCATTGGAACTGCTTCTGGGTATCAGTAGCATAGTTGCATACTACCAGGATAAATATATTACTCTTTTACTTTTGTCTAAAGGACCACCCACATCCATTGCAATTCTCTCAAAAGGCATGTCTATCAAGGGTAGGTGCACAGGTGCACTTGTCTTTCTAGTGAATAGGGCTACTTTCTGACACTCAACACAGGAATTACAATAGGTAGCAACATCTTCAAGAAATTCCAGGCCAGTAAAATCTATACAGCAATCTGGCAAGGGTGCAATTCCTCCCTGAGTGACCAGTCAAGTGCTATCTGTAACAATTTGTTCTATGCTTCTGTGGTAAAACCAATTGTACTGTCTGTTCCTGTGTCTGAGGTTTAACCCAAACTTTGTACAGTAACCCATTACATTTTTAAACATTGGTCCACCCTGTTTTGGTCTCACCCCAGATGCTTAAAATAACCCTGGAGAGAAACATCTTTAGCTTGTTTTGAAAGAAAATCACAGTCGGTTATCAATTTAGTTTCAGCATTTTCACATTTTAACCCTTTATGTCCATCAGTCATTTGTTTGCCATAGTTTCTTCAGGCTTCGTCTTTCTTTCTTTCTTTCCTGGATTTCCGGATCTTGGAGCTGTGCTCAAACAAGTCCGAATCAAAATCTTTGAAAGGAAAAGTGTCCCCACCGTTCAAAATGTTCTTTGCCTGAGCTCTTGTCATCACTGCTGCTGAAACATTAGGATTTACTCCTCTTTGATCAACTCAGTAAATCCTGGAAAGAAATTTCCAATGATCACAGGTACAGGTAACTTTGGTACTATTCCACTTTCATTTGATGCAACACACCATTAACGGTCAGAGTCACTTGAGTGGTGAGATAGTATTGAGTGTCCCGTGGATGCAGATGACACCAGTACCTGGCCCTTTGCATCAGTGTTTTCCCAGCACTTTAACATGTACTAGGGTCTGTCTGCTTCCCAATTCAATGAGTCCTTCATAGACTTATCCCCATCTTCACATCTGTTAAGTACTTGCCCCAATTTGCCAAGAACAAATCTGTTCTAGTGCCACTCTCCTTACTACAGCAGTTTCTTGCAAAATGGCCTGGCTTATTACAGCTATAGCAGATAACGCCTTTTGGCATAGATTTATTACCCCCACCAGAGTTCTTATCAGGTTTGAATTTAAATGGGAAAAAAGAGTGTCTTACCAGTGCTTGGTTGTTACCTCACTGCTGTGGTGTCTGTCTTGCCATTTGGTAGTCCTCGCCAGAGAAACAGCCTTTTCCCCACACTCTGGTGGGTGTTCATTAAGCCACAGCTGCACATCTGTAGGCAAGATGCTGATGAATTGCTCCATGGCAAATGTGTCAATGATCTGTGGGACTGTTTTGCTTTCTGGTTGGATCCATTTTATTAGGAGTTCTCTGAGTCGGGTGAAGGCTTTTCAAGATTGTCGACTGAGTTGTAACTCAGAGATCGAAATCTCTGCTTGTAGGTCTCTCCGGAGATGTCATATCTTTTCAGGATTTCGCTTTCACCAGGTCATAGTTTTTGACTGTGCAGTGTCCATACTGCTGCAGGCAAGTTGGGCTTTCCTGTCAGGTAGGGTATCAGTCTGATTGTCCATTGCTGCTCTGGCCATTGGCAGGCTGTGTCAACTCTTTCAAAAGTTGTCAGGTATGCCTCAATGTCATCCGAGGGATACAACTGTGTAAGTATAATGGCTTTAGTTGCTTGCATTTTGTGCTTGTCTGGATCTGTGCCGGATCCTCTGCCTTTGATAGCTTGCAAGGCATCCAACCATCGCTGCTTCCATCGCTGCTGCCTCTTATCTCAGCTGTTGCTCCTGTCGCTGCATCTTTTTCTCTGCTTCTCAGTCTTTTTTTAACTTTCTTTATTTAAACAGTTTTGATTTTACAAAACATAGACAATACAGACATACATTAAAACAGGAATGAGCTCTATTTCATCATTTCCTTCAAAAGGCATTTCATCCACTACACTTTATAATTCAAATTAGTGTTATACAGGATATAAATCCAATAGACAGAAGAGTTTACTACAGAACTATGAATTTTACATCACTACTTAGTTAATTATTATCTATTTATTCCTTTTAGCTCTCTGAACCCCAGGTATGTTCTAGTTCTGAAGTCCCCTTGTTTTGCATTTTACTAAGAATTGATTAAGGAATAAAGTCGGGTCTAGCCTTTTCCATATATAGGACCCAGCGTCTCCATAGTAACTCAAACAGGGAACCCTCTTGTTAACAGAAGCTGTCAGTGCCTCCATTCTATATATATTTATCATGCTCCTTCCACATTTTAAGGGTGATCACTTTTGAGATAGCCAGTTGCTTGTTATTGCCTTTTGGGCTGCTAGGAATGAGATTTTCAGAAGCTTAATTGTCAGTGGATCACGAAATTCCATAGGCAGCTCTAGGAAGAAAGAACAAAGAGGAGAAATCTTCAAGTTAGGGTCCACTATGGCCTGCACGGCCCCTGTAAATCCTGGAAAAAGGGGCAAGAGCAGGGCATCCCCCATATATGTGCTAATGTTGCTGGCGTGTGCCCACAATTTCTCCAACATACCGATGGGCTAGAGTTCCCATATTTCATCTGAATTATTGGGAACGGAAATACCTAACAAAAATCTTCCATGAGAATTCCTGCCAGCTCACTGCCGACAGGCCCCAGTGGACCCTTGTCTGTGTCCAAGCCCAAAACTCCCAGAAATCTGAATTTCCAGATCTCATTCCCATGCTTTCCTTATGGTAGAGGATGAATCCTCTTTCCAGGCAAGGAGCGCTTGATATAATTTAGAAATGACATGAGATCCAACCGGACACCCTCTATTGCCTTCCTGAAGATGTCTGCAATCTGTGGAATAGGTGGGTCCCCTAAATTGAGGTGAGTCAGCAGGCCAACGATATAATTTCTAATTTGAAAATATCTGAACCTGTCCTTCCAGGATAGTCCATATTTATTGACTAATGCTTCAAAAGGCAAGATTTCCTCCCGTCCAGAAAATCAATCAATCAATCAATCAATCAAACTTTATTTTAAAAAGGCGCTTTTCTTAAAACCAAAGCGCCTGTACAATTTCATAAAACAATAAATAAACAAAATCTAAAACTATTATAAATCAATAAAAGCTATGTTAAAAGATGGGTCTTCAAGGCTCTTTAAAACTCAGGACAGTCGGATTATTTCGCACCTGACGAGGTAGAGAATTCACAGGGTTGGGGCCATAAAACTAAATGATCTAGCCCTGCGTTTTCAAACGGACCAGGAATCTCCAGCAATCCCTCGTCAGTGGATCGGAGGAGGAGAGACAGTAGGGGCAAGGAGCTCTTTCAGGTAAGTAGGTCCCTGGTCATGTAGGGCTTTATAGGTCAGCAAACCCGACCTTGAAGGCGATTCGCCAAAATACTGGCAGCCAGTGCAGTCCGCGGAGCACAGGCATTATATGACTGGATCTAGAAGAACCAGTCAATAACCTGCCACCGCATTCTGCACTAGCTGCAGATGATGACGCTCAACCCCGATAGAACTAGGTACAGGAGTTGCAATAGTCAAGGCAGGAGGTAACGAAGGCGTGGATCAATGTTGGAAGATCTTCTGGAGGAACCAGATGCTTCACCCTGGCGATATTCCTCAGATGGAAAAGGAAGTTTTGACCACCGCTGACACCTGAGCTTTAAGTGTCAGCGGTCATCAATTATTACGCCAAGATTCCGCACCTGATCTGAGGTCGCCAGATGAACGCCTGCAAGCCTTAAGCCTGAGTGCGATCCAGTCGCCAACCCGCCTCACAGCGACCTTTGTCCACAACCAACACCTCAGTTTTCTCCGGTTTAACCTCAACCAACTCCCATTCATCCAATCTTGATTTCTGCAAGGCAGTTATTAAATACCGACAAGGCAGCATCCTGGCGGGTACAAAAGACATATACAGCTGGGTATCATCGGCATAACAATGGAAGCCCAGACCGTATCGTCTTATAATCGCTCTAATGGCAGCATATACACCGCATAAATAACATAGGCGCTTAGAGTAGAGCTCTCGGTACCTACTAAGATAGGAGACTGATGCCGAGGAAAAAATTCTGACACCACCCTCTGAGTCCTACCTTCAAGGTAAGATCTAAACCACCTAAGGACCATACCAGATAATCCACAGATGGACCGCAGACGCTCTAACAGCACACCATGATCAACAGTGTCAAATGCTGCTGAGAGATCAAGAAGTACCAAAATAGAACAGGTCTTACGATCTCTCGCTATTAGAGGTCATTTAGCACCGAACAAGTGTTGTCTCGGTACTATGCCTCCTTCCTAAATCCAGATTGAGAGAATCGAGATATTGTTGTTGGTCAAATGATCCTCCAATTGCCTTAGCGACCACCTTCTCAATAACCTTACCCACAAAGGGTAGGTTAGAGACTAGTCTGTAATTTGCTAAACAATCTGGGTCTAAGGTGGATTTCTTTAAAAGGAATCACTTATAGCCTCTTTAAGGGATCTGGAAAGATCCCCTCTCCAAAGACTTCCAGACTATCAAAGCCAGGACTAGGCCGATTTTATCCACACATTCCACTAAAAGGCGGTGGAGCCAGGGTCCAAATCACAGCTGGTTGGTCACAATGCTCGGATGACCATCACAATATCATCGATTTTGGGGAGGCTGAAGTCAGACCATACCAACTGGGTGTTCGACATCTCCAGCCGACCATCACCGCTCCCATTGAGAGGGAAGAACGGACGTCTGATCTGATTTTGGCAACCTTATCTGCAAAGAAGAGAGCAAACTCCTCACACCGTTCTGGAAAACGCCCTTCCGGCTGAAGACAAACTGGATTGCACAGTCTGTCCACAGTCCGAAAGAGCTGAGCTGGTCTATTCTGTGCAGCCGCTATCTCCCTGGACAGGAACTCTGCCTTTCATAAGAGAGATTGCGATTGATAAACCATATAATGGTCCATCAAACTAAGTCTGTCATCATCCAGACCTGACTTCCGCCAACACCTCTCCAGCCTTCGTCCAACCCTCCTCAACTCCCTCATGGTCTCATCAAACCATGGAGACCTGGGCGAAGAGTGAGGAGGACGAACACGAACAGGTGCAATGGAATCCAAGGCCCCATAACCGCCCTGTTATAGGCCTGTACTAGGTCACCAGGATCCAAGCAATCTTCGGAAGGTCCGATAGGTCCAGCACAGCCATCAGGTCATCCGGGGACACTCCTTAATGGGCGATACGGACCATCTCCAAAGGGCTGACCTAATAGGGCGGCCTCAAATTGAACCTGATGGAGTAATGGTCAGACCATCCGACCGGTTCCACCACCAAATCAGATATCCCCATCCCCAGAAGGAACACCAGATCCAATGAGTGCCCACCAATATGGGTCGAGGAGGAAACTACCTGTGTGAAGCCCAGTGATAACATCAACTGGAGGAAGTCTTGACCAAAGCGTGAGAGTTCATCGTCGACCCAAGCATTGAAGTCCCCAGAACCAACCATCTGGGATCCCAAGCGTCAGGTCGACAATGGAATCTACGACTTCTGCAGGAAAAACATTCTCGCACCTGGTGGACGGTATACAGAAGCATCCTGCACCCCACACCTCGCCTAAAACACACCACAAAGGATCTGGTGACTCCACCGTACCTCCACCAGGCCCAATTCTGATTTAAAACAAATGGCAACACCCCCGCTTCAGATCCTGCCTCGGGTGTGTATCACCGAGTACCGGACGGAACTGCTGCGGCTAAATCGTGCCAGCATTTCCATCCAGCCAGGTCTTCGGTGATGCATGCTAGGTCAGTTGACCCAACAAGATCGCTATAATGGCCGCCTTGTTTTTAATAGACCTAGCATTGCACAACACCACCCGAGCAGGATGAACCTCCGATGATGACCGCCTTTACCTGTTGATAACCAGAACCCTTGGGTATAGGCACAAGACAGAAAACCCTCTCCTGTGCCCATTTCACCCCAGGGTGTCTCCTTGACCTCACTATCCCTATCCGCCCACTCTTTCCATTCCCCCACAGGCCCAGCTCCAACTCTCCTCCTCCTCCCTTACAATCCCCAGAGCCCTACACCTTCTGTAGGTTCCCGTGACAGGGGGACAGGAGAAAGGACTACTCCCTGAGCCTGGAGGGGAATAATAACCATTGTCCTATTTTCACTCCAACACATAATGAGTTACACACTAATTACAATAAACCCCACCGTTTATATAAATAACAGAAATTCTAGACACCACACCCAAATAATAAAATATAAATACTACAAAACAAAATTATACCTAACAATATAAATAAATTAACCACACTGTATTCAAAGTATAAATTTAAATACAATAATTAAAAACAAAACAAAACCATTTCCTAACAATGTGTCAGAGCTTACATTAATTTTATCAGAAGCACTTATCCATCTGGCCCCACCCACAGTGCTCTCACCACTGCAAAGGAAGGAGCTTTCCACCTATCTGAAACCCCCAATATAAAATTTTGACTCAAAGTTTAAATCTCCCAAATCATAAATTCCATGCTCTAATTTACCCAAAGGAAAAACAAAACAGGAGTTCAAGATTTTTTTTTTTGAATGTCCACACTCTTGTGCTCTCACCACTAGTATGGCCTAAAGTTTTAGTCAGTCTCCTCTCACAAGACTGAACTAATAAACTCAAGTTTTAGTCTTTCCAAATCGTTTTCCCAAAGTATCATAAACCAACTAAAGGTTGAAGTCTACATCACCAAGTCAACACCACGATCCTCGTGAGATCCAGTTTTAGTGCCAAAATCCTATAGGCATCCAGCAAGAGAGCTCCAGTAGTAACTCAGCTCCAGCTAACAGTCCAGACTCAACCTAGCCCTCATAGCGATGAGGCAGGCTGAATCACCCTCCGGTGGTTCCCTGTCTCAGCTAGGAAGCAAAAATTCCATATCAAATGTAGTCCCTCTCTTCCCATCTCCAGAATCCCACATCCCACTTAGTGGGCAGAAAGGAGTCCAGATATGGAACCGAAAACAGGAGACCCCTCCAGCCCCTCGCCTTCCTATCTTTCAGGATTCCATGCCAGATATTCAAGGGGAAGCTGTATAGGATTACCCTCTTGACATACTCTTGATTTTTCCCTCTGTCCTAATAGTGCATCATTTAGGTTTTAAGAAGATCCGCTTTCCTTAATTCTAAAGTTTTCCACTTAGCTGAGTAAGTCTGGTCAAGCCAGAACATGACTGTCCTTAGCTATGCGGCCTGATAATAAAGTTTGAAATTTGGTAATGATAGTCCCCTCCTTCTTAGGGATTTGAGCGCTAAAGGCTAACTCTGGCTTTTGAGACCCCCATATAAAATGGGAAATTTCTATTGAGGAAATTAAGTATGAGTTCGGAATAGAGTAGGGACTGTCTGCATCAAGTATAAAAGCCTAGGAGGCTACCATCTTTATCACCTCTACTCTCTGAATCAGAGGGATGGGAATGGGGCCCATCTCTCAATTTGATACTATTTAAGATTGGGATAAAACTGAGGGAAAACAGCTGATCCTCATGAAAACTCAGTTGAATCCCAAGATATTTGATATGGGATAAATTCCATCTAAATGGGAACTTCTTCCGGACCTGTTCAGAGGGTTGTGATTGGGATCTCAGAACTTTTGTTTTAGTCGTGTTTATCTTATATCCAGCTAGGGTACTGAATTCAGTTAGCCGTGTCCACAGATGACTCTAATGATTGCTCTGGGCTTTTAAGATATACCAGTAAATCATCTGCGTGACAGAACCAGCTTATGTTCTCCCCCCAGGTCCCATCCCTTTATTTGTTTGTCTTGTCTTAATGCCTGAGCTAGAGGTTCAAGGTATAGGGCAAAGAGGAGGGGGAGAGAGGCACCCTGCCTGGTGCCACGGTACAAGGGTATCGGAGAGAATTCTACCATTGATCTTTATATAAGCCTTGGGGAAGTGTATATATTTTGTATAATATTAATAAAGGCTTCTGAGAATCCCAATATCTTCAGAGAGAGGGTCAGGAATTTCCATGCCACCTGGTTGAATGCTTTCTCAGCATCCAGGCTTAGTAACATACAGGGCGCTCGACCGGGTGGCATGATACAACACGGTAGTGACCTCTTAATGTTGTCCTGGGTCTGCTACCCAGGACAAAACCTGTTTGGTCATAATTAATGAGTTTAGGCAACACCACCTCAAGGCGTTTGCCAGGATTGATGCATATAGTTTATAATCAATGTTCAAACCGAGATAGGACGGAATGAACTGCACTACGTAATATCTTTCCCTAGTTTGGGAACGCTTGAGATAATTGCATAATTCCAGGTATCCGAACCCCCGACTGCACCTCCCCACACGCCTTCAGCAGAGGGCTTTCAATCTCCTTTAGAAAGAATTTAAAAATTCAGGGTGTATCCATCAGGACCAGGTGATTTTTTGTTTTAATCTCTTGATCGTAGCTGTTAATTCTAGGGATGTGATGGGGGCATCAAGAGAATCCCTAACTTCTTTGGTTAATGTTGGTAGATTTAACTTGCTAGATATAATTCTATTTGTTCTCTATCTGGTGAATGATCTGATGCATATAGCCCCGCATAGAAGTCCTTAAAGCCCGCCAGAATTTTTTCCGAGGTTTTTAGTAGGCAGCCGGTCTTGGGATCTCAGATCTGAGTGATCGTAGACCAAGCAGCCTGCTGTCTCAGGCGATGGGACAAGAGGGAGAGGCCAGGGCCCTGTCTCATAGTACTGCTGGCGTAAATATTGTAGAGCCTGCTCTGTCTTTACATCAATTCATTTTGAATCTGTTGCTTAATGAGTTGTAGTCAGGCAATACAGAGCAATCTCCCCAGTCCGTCGTCCCTGTTGATTCTGTAATTGTTTTTGAGTGTTTCCAACTGCTGATTTTGCTGTCTTTTAAAATGGGCCGCATATTTAATGCAATCCCCTCTAAACACTGTTTTCATAGTGTCCCATAATAACATGCTAGAAACATCCGGGGTCATATTATTCCGTTGTATTTGTGCTAATCTAGCAGTAGCCATTTCTGTAAATTCCTTTAGATTCAATAGGTAGTTATTAAACCTCCATAGGGATTGCCCTTTCTGACTCTCCAATCCAACTTTAGCAACAGCTGTGCATGGTCGGAGAGTACAGATGGGAATATGTTTGCATTCAAGACATGGTCCTGATGTTCCCCAGATACCAGCAGGTAATCAAGCCGGGCAAAAGATCCATGTGGAATGAGTAATGTGTACATTCTTGTTTATGTTTATTTTGTTTTCTCAAGCATCAACCCAGAAGGCCCCTTTTAAGTATTTCTTGACAAATTTGCTGGCTGAGCTTGTGAAATGTTTTTGTTTTCAGTGTCCTTTTGCTACCATATCGGTTTAGATTTCCACCCACTATCAAGACACCTTTTGCTGCTCTGAGATTTTATGTAACAAAGTGCTAAAATCTCCTTTGTTGAACCTGGTGGGGCATACAGGGAGGCCAGCATGATGGGGTGCCCTCAGATCACCGAGTATAGCCAGATGGCCCTCTAGATCTATATAACTGGCTGTTTTCTGGAACTGAATTCCCTGGGGACCAAAATTGCAGTGCCTCTTCTCTTCCCCTCCCCAAAGAGGCAGCCACAATCAGGTCATAACCAAACCTCCCCAGCTTCTGGTGCTCGGCTTTACTTAGATCGTCTCTTGTAATAAAACAAATGAGGGTTCTGTCATTTTATAGTGGACATTACCTTATGAGCTTTTAATGGGTTGTTCAACCCATTAACATTATGGAAATAATTTTGACAACTGTATTATCCTCCATTTAAAACTGAAAACCTTTTCCTTATGTATCTCAGCCCCTACTGTCCCTCCTCTAGTCTTTTTTTCTTTCCACTGAGATTTTCCTGGTGTCCCCTCCCCCATCTTCCTCAAGTAGTGTTAATTTATACTGTTCCTTCTATCTCTCCAGTATAGCCTGCCAATGAAGATATTTGTTTAACCAACTAATTTGTAGCTCAACAATCAAATACATAAAACATGTAATTTCCATACTCCCATAAGTAAGTGCCAACAGAGCAAACCGTATCCAGTAAGGACAACTATTTACAAAATGGCTTCCAAGGTAGGGGAACAAGAGGTATTGTTCCCTATATGTTCGAGCAAGCCTTACTCGAACTGGAGGAGAAGAGGCCCATAGTGGGGCTCGTTCCTCCCGGACCTCAAGTTGAACAGGTCCCTGCCAGGTGACATGGCACTTCACGCCAGCAGCATGTGTGGCAGTGTACATAATGCATAAAAGCCAAAACCTCAGAATAGTCCTCCAAGTCTCAGCATAGCCACTCTGAGGCTCGGATCTCTCCCCATCGCTTCAGTCAGAGTTCTGTTCTGTGACCCTGTCTTTCAGCCATCGTTGGAACCTTAACTGTGATTTTATATTGATTCCTAGAAACAGTAACAGGCGAGACCTTTCCCTTTTAACCATAAGAGACTCCCAGTGGTCAATGTTTGGTGTATAGCTCAGAGTCTTTTCTCTACAGTCTAATAGTGAGCTTGACTCATGTGAGTCATCATTTGAATCCATGCAAATAGTGCCCCTTGGGACTTATTTTTGTTTAAATATGTACCTATGGTTCCCCTGCCTCAGCACAAGTTTCCGCCATGAATGATAAGGCACAAGCAAAATGTGACCACTAAAGGTCTCTATGCCTCCCCATCCTCGATGCTGCTGCTGGAAGGTGATTCCTCAAGGTTCCACTCATTCCAACCCCTCTACCTATATTTGTGTGTAGCATTATATGTTAGAGGACATCTTCCCAGATAGATCTCCCATCCCTCCAAAGCAGACAGGCTGGTCAGGCCCCTCGCCCATCTAAGGAGTTTGAACATCAGGGGGATCAAGTTATCTATAGAAACGATGATAATGTATGTAAAAGCCCTAAATATCATTAACTTACTCTAAAGTACCCCTATTCCTTTATTTTATCAGGCCTACTCCCTCCCCTCACCATGCCTCTGACCCTTTACCAGTGATGGCCCATCTCAACGTCCTCAGTCCTGGGTGTCAAGAGACAGGAGTCCCTTTACATTAATTAAATAATTATAGAGGTAAAGTCCAGAGTTTCTTCATCATATAAACGAATCTTCAGGGATAGGATCCTTCTGGTATCCTCAACTGTTCCGTTCCACCGAGTTCAGCTTTCAAGTATCTTCATTTCTTCCACTTGCGAATCTTCTAATTCTGAAGAGTGAGTAAGTTTGTATAGCATGCTCTTAATATCTTGAAGGGCATTAACAGCTATTTTCTTTCTTGTTTGAATGGGATTTTGGTGTCAGGCCGAACGCCAAAGGTTTTGTAAGGTGGCTGGTTGTTCCTTGCGACATGTGGCCTCTGGGACCTTGTGTCCTTGCTTTTCATTGCCTGAAGTGCTTCTTGAATGAATGGTACGCTCCAGTTCCTGTTTCCCAAAAGATTCTCAAGCGGGGAGGGGTAGGGAGTCTGGAACCTGATTTTCAAGGACTTTAACTTCCGAATTAGTGGGATATAAGCCATGCGTTGTTTCTGGATTGCGGGGTAGTCCTGGTCGAAGATCAGTCAAGCCCATTATACTCCACGCAGCCCTGCTTCCATGCTGTTCAAATGACCTGTTCTTTCTCCCGATAGCTTGAGAACTTGCCTATTATTGATCTGGGCCTAAGCGGCTGCAGGTGGTCTCGTATTAATGCTCGGTGTGCCTTTCAATCTTAAAGTGAAAGGATTGGCAGGTCAAGCACATGGCGCAGCATGTCCTCAGAAACTCATTCATGTCCCCTGTTTCTGCTGATTCCGGTAGCCATATATTCTTAAATTGTCTCGGCGTGAGCGAGCTTTCAAATCAGGCACTTGGCAGCTGTAAGTTCTTGTTGTTGTACCAAGCATTCGATCGCTTCGTGAAATTTGAATTATGTCATCTTCGCCGTCGATATATCGCTCTTCTGCACCAGACATTCTAGTTTCAAGCCCTTTCAGATCCGACTGTAGTTTGTTAAACTCCTGCTTCGTTTCAGTTCTGAACTGCTTTATTTCTGCAAGTAAAGTCTCAAATTTGGATCCTGATAAGGTGTCCAACTCTGTCTCTGTATCTCCTCCCACCATACTTAATGGGGAATCTCTCCCACTAGTAGCTGAGCTTGCTGGACTTAATCCGCATTGATCCCTCTTTCCTTTCCGATTTTTTGAGCGTGGTCTTTTCACAGATGTGTTCCCACTTTGCGATCTGTGCATCTTCAGTAAAATTTAAACTGGCAGTGCTGTGTGGGAGCGATTTTAATAGCGACAGAGAGGAGAGCTTTTCAATTAGGCAGCCATGCCCTGGTGACGTCACTGGAAGACCTCAGTCTCTTTTTGTTGTATAGCCCACCATTTGAAAAAGTCCATCAGGCTTTCAGGTTCTGTCACTGCCTGTTCTTTTCCATAACTTGTGCTGGCTGTACAATCTCAGACTGGACTTCTGTCTCTGCTAGTTTGGCTGCCATTCTTCTGGTAACCACTCCTGGACTTGCTGCTGCAGAACCATACCTTCCCTGTGCTTCCCTGGTACTAGGTCCAGTACCCATGCACAAAACTCCTGTCTTAGTGTATGCACAGCTTAAATCCCACTTAGGCTGACACCATCTGTCGTCAAGGCACAGGTCAAAAGCATAGGTAAAACCAGGAGCAGTTGTAGAATTCACAAAAATATTTATTTACAGTAACATAAAAAACTAAACTTGTTCATAATAACTATTTACAGAGGAGAAATTAAATGTTTTTCTTTCGGTCTATGTGTATTCTAATCTTTTTGCAGTTGCAGCTTAGCTCTTATAAGTCCTTTCAACCCCATTCTTAGCATGCATCCTGTTTTTGTAAATATCAGGCGGCGCTGCTAGAACATAGTGTGCTTCTTGAGTTGAGGCCCCTTTTAGCAGCTTTTGCAAAGAGCTTAAAAACTGAACTCTGGTAACCTCTAGCTTCCAACAGTTTTGCAGTCATCTCAAATTATAATTATATACATTTCAACAGTAATGCTATCTATTTTCCAAACACAAGGGATCCCAATATCATACATTTCCATACAATGATATGCACATGTTTTATATTAGCAGATATGCAAGGGAGGAAAACAAACAGCAAGAGAAAATTGAGAGACAGTGAGAGGCAATGAACTGCAAGCCTGTCGGGTTGATCAAATTTGAAATCTCACAGGAAAATTTAGTTAGCATAACCAGACAGAAAAGAGACAGAAAAGGAAAGACACTTGCATTTAAAAACTTTCTCCATAACAAATGGGACAGGGACCTATTCTACCCTGTCACATGGAACCACGTCCCCTGGGTCTGTTTGTCTTCCACATGAGCACCCCAACCGAGGCTGGATCGCCTGTAGTTAGAATCCACCTTGGGGCTCCTGCTGAAAAGGGACCCCTTGTACCAGGTTGGAGGGAGTCTAACCATCACAGAAAAATCCTTACGTACTTGGGTCGGAGGACCCTGACAGTTTGGTCCAGGTCATCCAACCTTTGGTCCCACTGCACCCTGAGCATCCACTGTGGGACTCTGTGTGGAGGTGGGCCAAGAGAACTGTGGGGATGGCCGCCGCCATGTGCCTCAGATGTCTGTGGAAGGTCCTGGCTGGGACCTGTGGAGCCATGAATACCGTCTGGGCTACACCACTTAGATGATCCCGTCCTATGGGAGGAAGGCCATGCCCTGAACTGTGTCCAGGATCACTCCAATACAAAGAGTCACTCACTGGGCCATGGGGATGACTTTGGAAGGTTCAGGGTGATCCCCAGCTCTCAGGAAGACAATAAAGGGGTCTCTGAGAGTGCGGTAGCTGAGCTCCGGAAGGAGCTGCCAGAAGCCAATCATCTAGGTAGGGGAAGATGTAATGGCCCTGGCATGTGAGAGCCACAGCAACCACTGCTGGCACTTGTGAAGACTCGAGGAGTGGAGGGAGGCTGAACGTAAAGCCTCGAAACTGGTAATGTCTCCCCTGGAAGTGGAACCTCAGGAACTTCCAATGGGAGAAAAACCCTTATGTGCAGGTAGGTATCCTGCATATCCAGCATAAAGCCAGTCCCCTTGTTGCAAAGAGAGGGAATGAGGCCTGTAGAGTGATGACCATTCTGAACCACTTGTACTCTACAGAGAAATTTAGGGAGCTGAGGTCCAGAATGGGCTGAAGTTCTCTGGTCTTTTCGGGACCAGGAAAAGTGAGAATAGTAGCCTTGCCCCTTTGATCTGAGGGAGACCAGCTCTATCACCCATTTCTGCAGAAGGCCTGGATCTCTCCTTCTATCAGAGGAATGTGAAAGAGGATAATGGGAGGGCCCTGGTGTCCTGAGGGATCTGAAGGAACTTGAGGTATGTCCTCTACTTATAAGGTCTAACACCCAGAGGTCTGTGGAGATGCTGCTTCATCCCTCTAGGCAGAGGAAAAGTGACCTCTACTGCCTCCCCATCGCCTCTGCCAAAGGGGGGCAAGTAGTGAGTCATTGGGCAGATCCAGGAAAAGGCACAGAGGGTTGGGAGGTCCTGGGGCCTCTGGAGGCAGAGCTCCCAGGAGTTTGGGTTGGTGCTTTCCTCTTGAAGCCTCCCTCTGCTGAAACTGGCTGTGGGTGTTTTGCCTAAGGGCTTATGAAAAGGCTGTTTGCGAAGGGTTTCTGGTCCCCTTATACATCATTCGGATGGACCAGATAGAATCTTGGAGGCGAGAGATCAGTTTGTATCCTCCTCAAAAGGACAGAACCTTGGAAGGGAAGGTCCAGGATCCTGGACTGCAGATCCTGGGAGAATCCTGGACTCTGAGCCAGGTGTGGCATCTAAGGCAAATGCTGAATGCCGCTGCCTAGAAGCCCGTGTCTGCAGAGTGTCATCACGAGCCCCTCAGGACATGAGTGCCTATGTCTAAACCAGACTTCAGGATATCCAGAAGCTTGGTCTTTTGTGCAGAGTCTGGCGAGGCCTGAGCAACCTCTAAGCCTTTCTCCCACATTCGCATTCTGGTACTGAACCATATGTGTGAGGAAGTTCAAAGATTGAATATAGCAGGTGGAGGCAGAATACACTTTCTTGCCCAACTGATCTAAATATCTGGACTCTACGTGGGGAGGCTGAAAACTGAGGTATTTTGGCTTCTTTGATTTGTTATGAGCAGCTGTAATTACCATTGAGTCCATCATGGTGTTCCACCACAAAGGCTCCTCCCTCGGCACTTGGTACAGCCTGTCCAATTTTTTAGAGACTGCCGGAGTGGTGGAGGGATGCTTCCAAGTGATCCAGGTGAGATCCTAGAACATATCCACTAGAGGAGAAACGACCAAAGGCTTTGGCTTCTTCTGCCTCGCCTCAGATACTTGGTCAACCTCCAGTGCTCTGAATCCAGATCCTCCGCCTCCCATCTGTCATAGGGCTGGATGTGCCTCATATCTCCAAAAAGTAGAATCATCGGGAGGAGATCTAGGGGTGTCCTTTTCATCTGGGGACACATTCCCTTCTCTTGAAGAATGGTCGAGCCTGATGTGTTGAGTCTGAACCATGGCCTCTAGAAGAGAGGAAGCTGATCTACAGCCTGAGGAAGATCGGCACTCTCAGATGAACACTACCCACTACAGGACCGACAAAGGCTACAGGACGGTGATGGCTGTGGGACTGGTGACGGCTGGTAGAGCACCGACGACAGCTATCTGCCCAGCGTTGACTGACTGCTCACCTACTGCTAGGGAATGATGGCGGGTAATGTTGGGCGAACATGAGTGATGTCGGTGACATCGCTCTTATGTAAAGTCCAGCCATGGGACTGCGTGGAGTGGGACTTGAGGTTTACGTGCAGAAGAGGAAGGTTTGTCTCCCTGATCTTGGTCCTTATATGTACCTGGAGTCGGATTAGCATCCGGCCTGGTGGAAGGATGTCTTTCTTCACTTGGCCCCACCAAAATTGAAAGAGTTCTGTTAGCTCTTCCTTTGAGAACTGAGGAGTCATTGGTCCCATCGGAGAGGTTTCTCTGGTGAAGGTGGAGCAATGGGGAGGAGGAGAGATCTGGTGGGTCCCTGGGAGAGGGAGTAGACCGATCCCCTTGATGCGTGGGGCACAAAGGCCCTATGGATGGAGTGAACACTCGGGGTCTGAGGTGGCTTCACCCGGCGTACACCCTTGTCAGGTACCATCGACTGTCTGGAGCTGTCAGGCTTGGAGACTGTCGTTTGTTTGACCGCAGGTGCTTGAGTGGCTGAGGTATGGTGAACTGAGGCCAGCTAAAGAGACAGACTCCTGATCTCGGTGCTCAGAGGTCTTACTGGAGCCCTGGGAGAGACCAACGTCGGGACTTTGTGCGATGGGACCGAGGTCCCATGGAAGACAAGGATGAGGTCCTGACCCCTGAGGTGGAGGGTGACTGCAAGGGTGTGGCCTTCGCCTTCAGGGTAGTCGAGGTTGAGGTAGAACCCGAGCCCTGTCTGTCCTCCCCAATGTTGGTGTTTTGGCGGGGTGGAGGAATCAGCACGCCCAGTGGAGTACTGCGAATGGCAGGAGAAGTGGTCAGAGCCCGAGTTGGAGCCTGAGGAGGTCTTCTTACGGTATGGGACCGGGAACATGAATGTCCCTTGAACCGACCCCTAATCCTTTTCTTGGGACTTACGCTGGTCCGAAGTCCTATTTCTTGTCCTTGTGCTTCAAGGACCAAGAAGAAGATGATTTTCCACTGGTGAGCTCTGCATTACAGTCAACTGCTGCTCCAAAATGTGGGCTTTTAGTGCCTTAAGGCAGTGAATCCGAGTCCGGCCGGTAAAGCTGCTGCAAATAGAGCAGGCCTTGGAGTCGTGGTTAGGTCCCAGGCAAAAGACACAGGCCTTGTACTTGTCCTCAGCCGGAATCTGGCAGCCACAGGACACTTGATCCTCTTCTTCTTCTCGGTAGAGGAAACCAATGACCGTGAAGAAGACATACAGCTGAAGATAATTCGGACAAAAGTGGACTTTTCGATGAAAAAGTTGGAAAAACTATCAATAAATTTGCTGAAACTACTGAAAAGACATTCTAAAAGGCAAACCAAAGAGCTGAAGTAGATGGGTCTGCGGCGGGAAAAGAACTGAGTTGGGGCTGGGGAGCACTCCCTGATATACCATTAGCTGTTGGGGCAGAGTTGGCGTCAGGGCAGTCACCGCTGGAGACTGCCAGCTAGGTTTCCATGGGGTCCTAGTGCCAGTGGGCAAAGTCCTAATGGTAATAGCTTGCTGCAAAGTTCCCAGTCGAAATAAGATATTTTTAAATATTTACACCAAATTTAGAACATAGCCTTCTTATGACTCCACCTCATGAACAAGGGCAGAGAAAATGTTCAACTCCTGTCCGAAAGATGATTTTGTGCAGGGACACCAGAATTACCTTTCAGGATGTAAAAAAACATTTTGGCCAGGATTTGAAAAGTGACAGCTACCACACTCATGAGGTACTGTAAAGATATGGCTATGTTGTGAATTTGGGGAAAATATTGAAAATCACTGAAGTTACTGAGTCTGTGTTTTGCAAAAAGTCAATGTAGGCTCCTTAACTGGTTGTTTTTAATATTTTACACCAATTTTCAACATAGCCTTCTTATGACCCCACCTCATGAAAAGGGCAGAGAAAATGTTCAACTCCTTCCTGAAAGGTGATTTTCATGAGCGACTGTGAAATCACCTTTGGGGTATAAAAACATTTTGGCTGTCCAGCCTGATTGAGCAGCCTAATGGCAGCTCTCCTCTGCTGGACAGAAGTTCTGTTGCCACCGGTGGAGGTCCGTGGCCACACAGACAGGAGGGGCAAGTTGTGGAGAATGCCTTGGAACACCACGGCCTCCAGATAAGTAAAAGTAGGAGGAGGAGAGAAAAGCAGGGGAAAAATCAGGAGTAAAACATAATAGAAAAGCAAACCAAAAAAAAAAATTTGGCCAGGATTTGAAAATGACAGCTGTCACACTCATGAGAGCACTGTAAAGATATGGCTATGTTGTTAATTTGGGGAAATATTGAAAATTGCAAAGTTACGAGCCTGCATTAAAATTCAACATAGGCTCATAACTTTGTTGTTTTTAATATTTTCTACACCAAATATTTCAACATGGCTTCTTATAGTCCCACCTCATGAACAAGGAGTAAGAAAATGTTCAACTCCTGTCTGAAAGGTGATTTGCTAGAGACCAAGAAATCACCTTTCGGGACAGATCTGCCTCATGACAGTGCCTTTGTTCATGAGGCGAGGTCTCAAAGAAGGCATGTTGAAAATCTGGGACAAAAATATGCAAAATGGCCAAGTTACAGCACTAAGTTCAAAACCCCACTGAAATACATTGAGCCACATACCTGCTTCCTCAGTTCACGGTCCGCCTTTGTCTTTTTATTTATGCTTTCTGCCCCTCCATCTCTGGTCCAGTACTCCTGGCTCATCCACTGCAGCCTGCCCCACAGAGCCTCGGTTTACTCTGCAGGCAGGGGCCAGGTGGCAGCCAGCTTCACCCCATCGCGCCAGTAATCAGGTGGGCTAATGGAGCGGCACACGGAAACCAGCACCAGGGCCGAGCTTAATTTTTCTTATTTTTATGATGGGGAGGTGTGACGTGCAATGACGCCATGGTGTACACACGTCTCCCAGCCTCAGCCGCTACTCCCGAGAAAACACCATTGGTCACCCAGAGGCGCTACTGGGAGGCACATTGAGGTGAATCCTTCACCTCCCCAGAGATGAAGAGTGACAACTACCACTCGATCCATCTCCCCACCCCCAGCCAACCCCTCCGCCGCCCCAAGCTCGCTCCCAACCCAGGTCACTGGTACTGCAAGCGGTAGTGCTACCACCGTGCCACCCGTGTGCAGTCCAACTTTGAAGAGTGAAGACATGTCTGCAGTCCAGAGAGGATTACAGTATTGGACCACCAATCAGAAAGCAAGGGCTTTGGGGTGGGGTGCTGAGTGGGAGGGAGGTGGGTGGGCAATGTGATGATGCAAAAGACATCGATGGACTTTTTTTGGTACAGGTTAAAAAAACAAAGATGATTCCTGTACTGGGTGATTGGGCACCCCACAGTGCCACTGAATTCTTGAAGAATGCACTAAACTTACTTGGGACCCTGTCAGTGAGTCATCAGACACAGAGAAGAAAACGATTCATGATCTCATTCTCAGTGTGTGTCTGCCTCTCTCTCTCTCTCTGAGTACCGTGTTTCCCAGGGGTGGGGAACAACATGGATCGCTACACATGGAAATCCTTCAAACTGAAGACAAATACAGACAGAGACAAAACACTGCCAGCAGGGGTGCTAAAGGGATGGGCGGTGGCAACCAGCTTCAACTGTCTCTGCCCTGTCTCTCAGCCCAGTTACCGGCTTTGCTCCTCTCATGTAAATGTGGTGCAACCCTTAGCCACTTTCCATGAGCTGATCCTCATGTAAGCGCAGTGGTGATCCGAGGCAGGAAACACCTCCACTGCCACTGGCTACAGGCACATAATTCCAAAGACAGAAATAGAGAGAGGACACTGCCTCACTGTTAAAACACCTTCCTGTCATTGTGCCTCTCTCTCTCTCTCCTACTTGCACTCACAGTCCACTTTAAGCTGCTATCTGGTCCAGAAGTGACACTGCTCACAATCGCACTGGGCCAGCTGACCCTACGACACTTGCACGCACGGAAAAGGACAGACAGGGGGCACCACAGGCACTGACCATCACAGAGAAACTAGGCACACACAGACAGAGAGAGAGAAGAAGACACTGCTGGACTTTGTATTTACAGGTCCCCTTCTCACACTCTCCCTGTCACTGTTTCTCTCTCCCTCTGTTGGTGCACAGCTCAATAACTCTGTTACATGACAAACAAATGAGGACCCTGTTCCCATGACTGGAGAGCAGACTACAAACTCTGTCACCCACAGGTGCCTGCGATTGGAAAAATAGCAAGACACTCAGGCAGTCACATATTCATACTGAGGTATACAGGCTCCGCATCATTAAGCAAGCTGATATGGGTATCCTGGGTGTGAGTTCCTAACAGCATAGGCAGAAGACAATTGCTTCAGGGCGGCATGCTGGATGCAACAGAACTGTTCGCTGTGTCACACTTTCTCCCTCACAGTTCTGCTGCACTTGCTGCCTATCTACCACTTACAATAGCTACGTTCTCCTGCTTTCCTTTGCTTTCCCTATAAGCAGATCGACAGTAAATCCCTAAATCGCTCTGTGGAACAATGCATTAACAGGGCTACTCAAGGATCTACACCAATGGGCTTAGATTTCTGACAACCCATATTATAACTGCCACAGAGTGCTTCACACATGGAGGTGACTGTCACTCCAACATGTTGTTCGTTATGAAGGAATGCAAGAGTCCTACTCTTTTTTTTTTTAAACTTTAATCTTCTATTCAGGCTCTGCAGAATAATAATTACAACTTCGAGAATCAAAGTACAGACTTAATACTTTATGCGGTAATACATTCCATATCATTGTTATACCAAGGGAAAAGGGATCTAAGGATTTAGTAGTATTTAAATTCACAGCAACGGATCGCCCTAGCCAAGAGGAAGAGGCATGCTATGCCTTAATTCTCTGACATGGTTGCCCCATCTGGTTGAAGCCAGACCACCCATCTCGACCATCTCTGAACATAAAGAGTGGTCTTATGATTTATTTTAAAGGTGAGTTCCTCTAGTTCAGCCAAGCCTTTAATGATCAGGATCCAGTCTTGTTTCTGGGGCACAGTGGGACTAAGCCAGGTCCTGGTTATCGCCTTGTGGGCCGCTGTCGTTAAGACTGCTCAAAGTACAACGATCGGCCCCTAACCTCAGGGGGAATCCTAGAATCAATTCTTCCCAATTCATCAGCTGAGTGATGGCCAAAATGCTCTTTATTGCTGATGTAATATCAGCCCAAAATCTATTAAGTCTAGGGCAGGCCCAAAAATGTGTAGGTAGTCTGCTTTATCTTCCCACACCTCCAGCAGCTAGCCAGAGATTTGGGTTCCTTTTATTTACACGTCCGAATCAAGAAAAAACGGATCATACCTGCCACACAAATTCTTGCCAGAGGATGATCTAGTTGCCAATTTGGCAGTGTGGAAGACAGAATTCCAATAGGCGGGGCAGAGCCGGGCCAGCTTCCTCCTGCCATTTGTTTTAATTTTGATTAGGGATCAGATCTTATGGTTCTTAGAGCCTTGTAAAGATAGAGATCTGGCCCTTTTGGACCATTGATGATTTTATCTGTTGGATGGCTGCTAGGAGAGGACCACCCCATCCAGATTCACCACTCTCCTCTGGGCGAAGTGATATATGTTCTGACCTGGAGGAACCTAAAGTGGTCTGAGTTCTTAAGCCGAATCTATTCTTAAGTGAATTAAAATCTAAGATTAGGTCCCCTGGTAAACTGCCGAGAAATGTCAGGCCCATCTTACTCCATAGTTTATATGTAGGATCAAGTCGGTTGGGGAAGTCCTCAGTCCAAGCTAGTCTCTTAAGGGTCCATAGTGAGATAACAATTATATTTTGCCACAGTCTATGAACCGAGCAAAGGGTCTCACCCACGAACTAAGCGCGGGCATCGGCTGAAATCGGGTTAAGAAAGGAGTTAATATTCGGTCCTCGAGGGCAACCTGCCCCTTCCTCTTCCCTCACCTCCACTTCCTCCAGCCAGAGGCGGAGCTGGGACCAGACCACTGAAGAGACTGTTTCAGTTGTACCATTAGGAAATAATCCTCCAGATCTGGGAGTGATCTGCCTCCTGCCTCACATTGGGCCTGTAATGTTTTAGCCTTATTCTTGGTCTCTTATTGGCCCAAATAAATCTAGAGATCATTTTATGCCATGTCTGAAAGTTAAATTTATGGATATAAAGGGGTATACACTGAAACAAGTACAAGAATTTTGGCAATACATTCATAGTTATGGCTTGAATTCTGGCATGCATAGGATATTAATTAGGGACCACCTTTCCAGGTATTTCTTGAGAGAGGTCATCAGGGTAAATAGTTTGCTTTAAATAATTTAGATGGGTGTTTGGTAATATGAACCCCAGATATCTCATCCCCCAGTTGACCAATTTAATGGGAGGAGTTGGCGGATGTCCTCAGGTGGACTGAAAAAAGCTTAAGGCCTCTGTTTTGTTTTATTTAGAGAGTAACCTGAGTGCTTCCCAAAGGTCTCCAGTATAGGCCACACTTGTTCTATAGATTTATGTGGCTGAGAGAGAGAGACAGAGAACATCATCTGCATATAGCAGGATCTTCTTCTGTATTCCCCCACCTCGATCCCGACCGCCCTGGGCCCTTCTAATAGCCTCCGCCAAGGGTTCGATATAGAGAGAGCAAACAACAGGGGAGAGGAGACACCCTAAGTGCACCTGCCAAGGTGGAATCTGCTAGACAGTCCCCCATTTACCCTAACATATGCCTGCGGGCCGTATATAAGGATCTCATGGTGTCTATAAAAAGCTCTGGGAACCCTCTATGTTCAAGTACCGAGAACAGGAAGTCCCATGAGACCCTGTCAAAGGCCTTTTCGGCATCTAGACTTAATAAGCATGCCGGGGTACAGGTGCGTCGGATCTTATCTATCATGTCTAAGGTAGAACATACTCAAGTCAGGTGCCTGTCGGCCCAACACAAATCCAGATTGGTCTGACTGAATTAACTCTGGTAGTATTGGATTAAGTCTCAACGCTATTATGGAGGTAAAAATCTTGTAATCTTGATTTAGTAGGGATATGGAGGTAAGATTCACACCTCGAGGATCTTTTCCTCTTTATGCAAGACTGTTATGGTGGTGTATTGCCGGGAGGGCCTCCCCAGACCAGATGTTTGAAAGCTTTATGGAGAAGGGGAACTCCTGGGGCTAGGGTTTTGTAAAATTCAGCTCCGAACCTGTCAGGACCAGGACATTTGGTGGCTTAAGTTTTTTAATTGTGGAGATGATTTCTTCTTGGGTAATAGGTTTGATCAGCATTTGGTGGTGTCTAGGGAGAGGAGAGGAGTGGTATAGAACTCAAGTAGTTTCGACTTGTCTTGTAATGAGGTTTTCTCTTCTGACTCATATAATTTGGAGTAATACTCCACGAGCGAATCCGCTATCTGAGTGGCTTGTCTAGCCATTTGGCCTGTTCAGGGTGAAACTATTTTGGTTATTGTAGCCTTAGCTGTGTAATGACGCAGTCTACAAGCTAAGAGTTTAGTGCCTCTAGGCCCACCAGTAATATTTTTGTTTTAAATAAAACAAAGCTTTTCTACTTCAATTTTTGGATATTATGTAGGAGTTCCCTGCACTTTAGGAGTTCCCTACCCTGGGACTCCTCACACTTAGATTTTTGGGCATCCTCTAGTTCTTTAATCTGGGAGATTAACTTCTGTTGGCATTGCACTGATTCTCGTTTTTCCTAGAAGCAATTGCCTCGTTTTCCTCTGAGAACAAGCTTTAATAGTGTCCCATAATATCTGAGGTGAGACCTCTTGCCTGGTATTTTCCTCAAGGGTAACTTTCAGGTAATCCCTGAGTTCCTTCAGGACTCCTTTGTCCTGAAGGAGAGAGGTATTCAGTCTCCAGTGTGGTCCGTTTAGGTAGTCCCAGCTCCACCTCAGATAAATGGAACTGTGATCCGAGAGGATAGTTGTGCCCACCCATAGAGGAAATCTGTACAAGTCACTCTTAAATGTGAAGAACATGTCTAGGTGAGAGAATACCTAAGCGGGGAAAAAGCAGGTATACTCCCGTGCTCTTGGGTATTTTTCTCTCCAAATGTCACACAAGCCTAGCTGTTCAAGCTGAACTTTAACAGAGCGAGCTTTAGCTACATCCACTTTTGGGATCTGGGAGGTCGAGTCAAGGGCCCTATTTAAAACTATGTTCCAATCTCCTCCCATTATTAATATACCTCTAGCCTTTTCTGCCACTAGCTGTAGAATATTTGAAAACACTCTGGAAGGAGATCCAGGAGGATATAAATATTTGCCAAGGTTACTTGTGTGTCTTGGATGGTCCCAATTACAATAATGTACCTAGCTTTGGGGTCTTCTAGCACCTCCTGCTGTTGAAACTGTAGCTTGGCGACAGTAGTATCGATACCCCTCTTTCTGCCCACTGGAAGGAGGAATTACATATCACTGGAAAGTCCTGAATTTAAGCTTTTGGGCTTCCTGAGGAGAAAGAGTGCGTCTCCTGCAGGAACACACCTCCACATCCCTGGGGACGCAACAAATTGCTGGATCCTCTTTCTTTTCATTGGCTGGATGATCTGTTTACATTCAGAGACATAAACTTGGTGGTACAACTAGCCATGTTCCTTCCACCCAGGATTGACATTCCTTTTCTGAGACATAGATTCTCCAAGCGTTACCAATTTAAGTTTATGACAAATCTGCAGAGCTATACAATTAATGTAATAAACCTTGAAACTTAGAAAAAACTTTTTGCAGCTATTCTACTAGAAAACAATTGCTCTGGCCTCATCATTTTTGAGCCATGAGCTGACTTAAATAATGAGGCAACCTCGGCGAAACTCCTTTCGACCTGGTTGCCCAATATTCAGTGGTAAGGCTTCCAAGGTAATGCTGACCGATGTTTGTCAGCAAAGGGGGTCTGAAAAACAGACCAAGTTAGAGCACCTCAAAAGTGCAATGAGTGTTCTCTGAAGGGCCCTGGAATACCCAGGAATGAGCCCCACCCTTCTGTCAGAAGTGGACTGCATAGGGAACAGAGAAAAACAATTCCGACAGGTACCAGTACCCACCCACTCGAACATACCCACAACTGCAAAAGGAAAAAGGAACAAGAAACCCCTAGGAGGAAGAACCCCCTCAGGGGCTGACTGAGATTCGCCTTGAGTTCCAATGGTTAAGGCATTCTATAATTAGCAGCCCCAGCCTTTATGGACTAGATATTCATCATGTCCCCTTTACCCAGAGCCTGTTTCCTCCTCAAAGGAAGGACACCTCGATGTCACCTCGAGGTGGTAAGGACCCTCACAAAACAGTCTCCACCCTCCAGTACCCACTTCGATTAAGTATATACCCTCCAGAAAGTGGAGAGTGAGCTCGTCTTGAGCCAGTTGCACTTTACAGGTATGAATGGTTCCTCTAAACCCATAAAGTTTAAACACCCATGCAGCAGGTGGCTGGCTGAAACCAGTCATCCTCGAAGGCAAATCCAGGATCGAAAGGCCGAGGAAGCATCCCCTGAGGTGCAACTCGCCTAGAGATTGATTACTGGGTTGTAAGCCTTAAAAGAAAAAGAGCTGAGACAGTAGCAGTGCCCCTCCTCCGGAGGCCCCCAGCAGGAAGGCGCAACCAACCTGGCCGTGCAACATGTTTCTTAGCCGCCTCCCTCGCCCCCGCCCCACTCCCCTCCATTCACACGGGTTGTGGTAAGTCGGGCCATCTAGTGAGGGAAAGGAAGGACAGGCCGGCACCACATTGAGCCTCCTCTGGCATTGTTCCGAGCAAATCAGGGCTGAGTTACAAATCCCCATCCCCTTCCATCAGGAACCCCTAATACTAGAAATAACCTCGTATGCAAGATATGTGAGGTGGAAATATGGAAGAAGAACAATGCCAGAGCCAAGATGATGTTGTAGGTAGGAGCTGACCTCCGTCCCTATCCGTCATGGAGAAACTGGCACACCCTGTCCCCGCCCCCTAAGAGGCCACAGTAATCTGCAATTTACATAGCAAACAAGTGACCGATCACTATAACAGAAATGTTGCCCTTTAAATTAGGTGAAATGACGGTTTATGTCCATGAAGCCCCACCCCTCCCGAAACAACCAACATCAAGAAAGTCAGTGGAAAGAGTAGTAGAGTCTGGATCAATGTCACCAAGTGCACATAAGAGACATCAGGTGGTTGATTGGCCGGACACTGTGAGCGGGTGGAATTACTCATTGCGGCCCTCAAACCAGAGGAGAAGGGAGGAGACAGGAGGACAGTCTGTAGATGTGATCACTACGAGGGCGAGGTAAGTTCAGCTAGGCCTGACAGGCCCGTGGTGAACATGGGGGACAGTTCAATGCAGGAGAAAAGATCAAGGTGTGGACAGCCTCCAAGGTAGCCTCAGGTGGTCAAGCATTGTGGCAGTCAGAATCCTCTGCCTCATTCACCAACAGAGCCCGTTTCTGATGAGGGCATTCTTGTTCATCAGTCTTGGGGGATCGCTAACCCGTCATAGCACTGCGTAATGTCAGCACAGAAAGAAGTCTGTAGGTGTAACGCCCGAGGAACCCGACTTAGCTATTCCTCTGGGCCTCAGACCAGGTCGATGCCAAAAGATCTTCTCAAGCCTCCTTCATTAAGGGGGTGGTGATTCCCTAGACACTTTTAGGTGCCAAAGTAATACCGTCCTTTTGTTCTGCAAATTTTGGACTCCCGCTGTTCTGTCTAACCCTTTATGTGAATCCCTTTATTAACCCTCCTCTCCTTCTCTCCCTCAGCCGAGGAACTGTTGCCCAGGCTCCCAGCTCCTAAGCCTGGATTCCGCTACAGGGCAGTCAGCGCCCCTCTAGCCGATGCTTGAGACGCAGACACGGACCCAAGGCCCTACAAGAGTGCAGCAACTGCCGCAAACTTATTAGACCACCCCCACCTCCGCTGATTATTAAATACAGTAGATCCTGCCAAAATATTAGTCCACATCCCTGGCGCAGTGCCCCACCAATAGAGACTTAGCTCGTGATCCCCTCTTCTCTGTCCAGCCTCACGGATCCAACTCTCAGGACCTCGCCTTACTAAAGCATAGGCTCTCCTTGGCTGTGCCTTCACCACTAAATATTTTAAATGCTATCAAATTCGGATGAAGCCTGGATCGGAAAGTTACTGATAAGCTGCATTAATCCAGCAACCCCACTGGCCCTGGGCTAATTGAGCGGCTCCTTTTAGAGGTACCATCCCGTCGGGCCCTATAAATGGTCCTATACTGCCCTTTTTCTGCTGCTACCAGCTGCCCAGCATTGGACACCTGAACTACCATCATGTTTGGTCTACAATGGCACCTTGTGCTGTATACCACATGGCAACTTATCCTTTAATTGCCTCCGTGATTCCAAGTACCAATACCTCGAACCCTGCTCTTGGACCACACATACCAGTAGTACTTATAACACTCCCCCACCACAAGGCCCACCTCCCACCACGCAGACTTCTATCTCCTCCCGCCTATTGTGGTAGGGTACTAGCTCTTGCTACAACAGATCAGCTCTTCTATGGTGGCTACTTTCCAGTCCCTAAAAACATCAGATCTACTAGACAGGAGAAAGGCAGGAATTACAAGCTTATAATTAGCTCTTAGAAAATCCTGCTTATCCTCCTGCTATGTTCAGACAACTAGAACTCAACCCTGGCCCCCAGAAGCTATTGCTTTGCCAGCAGAACTAGCAAATTTAAAGGAATAAGCTTCTGCATATTAACGTATGTAGCCTCCTTAAAAGATAACCTTAATACAAACCTGGGTAAATCATACCTCTCTGACATACTTGTGATTTCCGAAACTTGGCTTAGACCCAGCACCACTGATAGAAAGTAAACATACCCAACTATGCCTTGTTCAGAGCTGATAGGCATGCCAGAGGAGGAGGGTAGCTATCTCGTTAAAGACAAATTTTCTGCCTTCTGCTTATCCTCGGCATCTGTCGCTAGGAATTTGAATGCCTAATTCTCAAAGTGGAAATTACACAGACTACTGCACTCTGCGTAATAGGATGCTACAGACCACCGTCTGCTGGCCTACAGCTTATGTCATATCTAAGTGACAAGTTGGGACAGGGCTGCCAGAAACTATTATTTTAGGAGACCTCAACTTTGACTGGCTCTCTAACACAGCTGCCTCCTTGCATCCTTCTGTGATGAACATGGGCTGATGCAACTATTACTGAACTAACACACCCAAGCAGTGAAGAACCCAGTAAAAGTACACTTCTGGATGTGCTAATGGTGAGCAAACCTCATCTCTTCTCCCACGCTGATGTCTTCTTCTCAGACGACAGCGACCATTGTTTATTGCGGGAGTAAGATCCCAACAACCCAGCACCCATCAGCAAAGTTCTCTATGAAGAGATCCAGGTGCAACTTCAATGAACGTGCCTACCTAAATGAGCTTAAGTACTCCCCTCAGTGGCAAGATTTCTACCTGGCCAAAAACGATTATGTCAGCTTACAATATCTTCCACAACATTCTACCAAGGGCCCTTAATAAGTATGCTCCCTGATTAAAGTTCGAACTAGGACCAAAACCTGTAAATGGTTCACCCCTCAGATCAAGTCCTTGCTTCTAGAAAGAGACAAGCTCTGGAAAAAGCGTGCAGACTGAACACTGCAGAGGATTGGAACCAGTTCAGGAGACTACGAAATTTATGTACCAAAACAATCAGAGAATCGAAGGCCACCTTCTTCAAATCCGAACTTCGACTCTGCCACAAAGAGTCCAATCAAGCTCTGGAACACAATCAATGATCTGCTAGACCACTCCCAGGAAATTCACTCCACCAAGATTACCTCTGGCAACTTCACTATATCCGAAAAGATGGATATACTTGACACATTCAATAACCACTTTGCTACTGCAGGCATGGCATTTGATAACTCCCCTGCAAACATACTTCACTCCCAGACTGCCAGCCAACTGCCGAAACTCCGATAACCGCGCCTTTCCCCTTCAACCTGCCCCACTGAAAAGAGGTAGAGGACCTCTTGCTTCAGTTGGATACTAGAAAAAGTGCTGGGGCCGACACCTTGACCCTTACTTCCTAAAAATTGCCTACCATGTACTAGCAATAACCGTCACCCACCTCTTTAACTTATCCCTGTCTCAGGGCACCTCACCACCTATATGGAAGACAGCACATGTCATACCACTGTTCAAATCAGGTGACCCTGGTGATCTCAATAACTACAGGCCAATTTTCTCCTTCGGTCCTGTCCAAGCTCCTAGAAAATTGTAAATGCGCAGCTGATTACTCACCTTGAGTCTAGGAACTGCTAAATCCTATGCAGTCCGGATTCAGAGCTAAACATAGCACTATCTCAGCCCTTACAAAGTTACTAATGACTGGCAGCGTAATCTTGAGAGCAAAACTTTATTTGTGCTGTTTTCCTTGATCTAAGCAAGGCTTTTGACACAGTCGACCATAGTCTGCTCCTCTCCTCCTTCAAACCATAGGTGTGGACCCTCCTCTCTCGTTGGTTTACTGACTATCTTAGGCGCCTTCAACAAGTTAAAGCGAAGGAGGCCTGTCCCCTTAAAAACTCTGCAAAGAGGGTACCTCAAAGTTCTATATTAGGGCCCTTACTTTTTACAATCTACATTAATAACATCGACTACTGTATAAAAGAAGCCAACATCCATCTGTTTGCAGGCGATACAGTTCTCTCAGTGAGTCACCCAACACCTGAAGCTGCCTGCAATGACCTACAGTCAGAATTCAACCTTTTGCAAAGCCAACTCCTCCAAAAAAGCTACTCCTTAATGCCAAAAAACTAAGCGTGGTCCTCTCCTTTTATCCATACAGCTAACCCTGTGTCCAGTGGGACAGTTCCCCAAATTACCACAGTTCTAGGTAAAAACTAGAATTTGTTACAAAATTCAAGTATCTGGGAGTTTGGATAGACCAAAGACTCTCCTTCATTGAACATATCGAGGACTTGCTAAAGCGACTTTGGCAAAGGCTTGGACTGTTTTTAGAATCAACCAATTTCTCACCAGAGATGCCAAGAAACAACTGGTCCAATCCATTTTCCTATCATTGGTTGATTACGCTGATTTCCTCTATAGCCAATGCCCCAACTCTTACATGGCTAAACTGGACACCTCTACCATCAAGCACTGAGGTTTATAGCAGGACTCCCTTGACCGCCTCACTGCACCCTATATGCGGCAGTGGGGTGGACATCACTACAGTTCAGGCGTCACGAAGCAGCCGCTCTCTGGACCTATAGAGCCATCTCTGATAAGCTGCCTTACTATATCTCCTGCTGTCTTCCCCTGAGTATAATTGGGAAATACGCGTTGAAGTTACTCAGCTATTACACTTAATGTACCCAAAGCAAAATCCGCTTCGGCAGGGCAGCCATAAGCTTGCTACCTACCTTATGGAACGATCTACAAAAACCCTCAAATTAAGCACTCTAATCGGTATAAATGCCTTCAAGATGCTTTATTTCCATACAATCAGAGAAGTATGTAACTGCTTCACCCACTCAGACCCAGTACGGAGTCTGCACTGGTATATAGCCACGCCTAGTCCCAATTTAAGTACTGACCCCAGCTTGCTCCTCACCAGCCTAATTGTTCTCTCTCTTATCCCCTGTCTTATCAATGCTAGGCCCGTCCATCCCCTTATTCTTCCTTTCTCAACCTCGGATAGGAGCTCACTACCCTGGGTTGTGACATCCTACCATGCCCGTATTTTATAGCATTCAATCCCAGGGCTCACACTACTCCTTTTCTCCATCCACCTTCTCTACATCCCGTTTCATCAACTCCTCTCTGTGCACCGTGCCCTCCTAGCCTTTCTTCCCCTACCTCCCTCCCTTCCCCCCTACCTACTTCATCATGTATATTTTTTTCTTTTTCTTCCGTTACTTCCTCCTGCAACCTAGATAACCTGCTTTATCTTCCTATAGACACTTCCATATATGTAAATACCATGTAATCTGTACAATATCGTATAATTCTATGCATATGAAAGTACAGTTATGTAAGACTTACCATAACAGTAGATCTTGAGAGAGGCTCTTGCAGTAGAGTAATTACATATAGGACTGGCGCTTGACAGTGGCAGGACCCCACGGAAAAATTTCAGCTAGCGGTCGGTATTCTCGTCAGGTGACTGCGGCGTCAAACAACGTCGGTATAAAGGGCGTCCGGACGCCCGCCTTCAGTTCTTTCCACCACAGGCTCGAAAGGCCCAGACAAAGAAAGCAAACATTTCCCTCAATGGAAAAGAGCTGAAAAAGCCTAGGGGGATGGAGGGCGGAAGGTATTACCTGCAGAGCCTCTCTAGAAGATCTACTGTTAGGTAAGTTCTTGGTAACTGTACTACCTTCTCGAGAGGGCTCTTGCAGTAAGTAATACATATGGTGACAGAATCCCAAGCAGTCTGGAACAAATGAAAGGAAGGCACGGAGGAACTACTCCAAAAGTAGCCAATAATCTAGCAGGTCTCAAGAAAGGAGGCCTTGCAAGACAACTAACCAGAAGCCTGCTCTACAACGGAGGCAATGTCCAAACTGTAATGTTTAGTAAATGTATGGACTGAAGTCCAAGTGGCGGCAGCACAGATGTCTACCACAGACACGTTCTTGAAACAAGCCATAGAGGCTGCTCTCCCACAGTGGAGGACCTCTGACTTGACCCAGTAGGGTCTTGTTGTACTTGTCATAACAGAAGGTGATGCAATGGGCCAACCATTTTGATAGACATTGCTTAGAGACAGCACTGATTTCTCTTTGTGAGCAAAAGAGACAAACAACTAGAGCAGTCTTTCTGAGATCCTTCGTCCTATCGGTGTAGTATCTCAGGATCCTGTGAACTATCCATGGTATGGAGCAGGTATTCTACTTGATTGGAGTACTGCGTGAAGAAGGCAGGTAATTCAATAGACTGATTCAAGGTAGATTCCGCTACCACCTTCGGGAGAAACTTAGGATTCGATGAGAAACTACTCGCTTCTTTGTGAAAAATCAGATAAGAGATTTTGCACATCAGGGCCTGACTCGGAAATTCTGCGAGCAGAAGTAATGGCCACCAAGAAGAGCATCTTCCACGATAAAAACTTCAAGTCTGCGGAAGCACGAGGCTCAAAAGGAGGAAGGGTAAGTTTCGAGGACAAAGTTTAAGTCCCATGGGGAGCTGGAATACGGACAGGGGCCTGAGATGAAGGACCCTCTGAGGAAAAGTTTGGATACCTCCAGCTGGGCAAATACCTTGTCAGTGAAAGGGACATGGTAGGCTGAAATAGCCGCTATATGGACTTTCAAAGAGGTGACTGAGACCCAGGTCAAAAGATGACGATGTACTCAAGCAGAATGGTCACAGGGCAGTAAAGGGTTCCATGTTCCTGGCTGCAGCCCAGATAGAAAATCTTTTCCATTTCATGGTGTAGGTGGACCTAGTGGAGGGTTTTCTAGCCTCCACCAGAATCTCGGCCACCTTAGGAGAAAGCCAAAAGCGAGATTGAGCTAGGTCTGCAGGGGCCATGCATGAAGTTGAAGGACTTGAGTCCCAGATGGACCAGGGCCCCGATCCTGGGTCAGCAATCCTGGAGATAAAGGAAGAGGAAGAGGAGGTACCTCTGAGTATTGTTGTAGAAGAGAACCAGATTTGCCTGGGCCAGACAGGAGGCGATCAGAATCATTCTCGCTCCTTCTAAAGCCAGCTTCTGTAACAACGAGGACCAGAGGAATTGGGGAAAAGCATAAGATAGATCTGTCCTTCCAGCTTAGAGATGAGCGTCGTTCAAGCGTCTAAGCTCTGGGCAAGAGTGAGCAAAGATTGGAAGCTTTGCGTTTTGGGAGGAAGCGAACAGGTCTATCTGAGGAGTTCCCCAAATCTGGAAGATGCTTTTAGAACTTTTACGTCAAATTCCCATTAGTGTGGTAGAGCCCACGGTGACTTAGTCTGTCTGCCAGGACATTGTCGACTCCCGAACATGGATCGCCGTGAGGTGAAGGTTGTGAAGCGTTGCCCAGTCCCAAACCCTCATCGCTTCCCTGCACAGTGGTAGGACGAGTCCCTCCTGCTTGCTGATGTACCACACCATGCACATGTTGTCCCGTTTGGACAGCTAGGTGACGGGAAGGATGAATTGGTGAAGGACCTGGAGGCATACAGCACTGCTCAAGGCTCGAGACGCGTTGATATGGAGAACTATCTCCATCTTTGACCAAAGGCCCTGGGTTGGTGAGGACCCAGATGGGCTCCCAACCTTCGCCTGAAGCGTCTGTGGTCAGAGTCTGATCGGGGAGGATGAAAAAGGGACCCCAGAATAGGTTCTCTCGAACCATTCACCATTGCAAGTCTCTTACCATCAGCGAGGAGATCAGGACTAGATTATCTAGATCGTCTACCCGTTGATCCACTGAAATCGGAGAGTTCACTGAGAGATTCTCATGTGGAGCCTTGGATGAACCGTCGGGATGGCCGCCGCCATAGCCCCAGTAGGCAATACTGACCTCGCCCGGGACCCTCCTGCGTTCTGATAGGAGGAAATCTGTGACTGAGGAGGCTCCCTGTCCGGAGGCAGAAAGGCCTTGCACAGTGATGTGTGGAGAATGCCCGATGAACTGGAGCCTCTGTGAAGGCTCCAGGTGAGACTTGGGATGGTTGATGGTAATACCAGGCCAGTGAAAACCTGCTGGGTGAGGAAGAGAAAATGCAGGAGCTCCCTCTGGATGAGGCCGCCAAGAGCCAGTCGTCCAGGTAGGGAAAACCTGAGCTCCCAAAGAGCGAGGTGGGCCGCTACCACTGCCAGGCATTTGGTAAAGACTCGGGGCCGAGGAAAGACCAAATGGGAGCGCCAGGTGGTAGTGGACCCCTGGGCATGAACCTGAGGTACCTTGATGCAGAAGAGGCGAATGGGGATGTGCAGGTCGCGTCCTGCATATCTAGTGCACAAAGCCATTGGCCCGGCGAAGCAGGGGCAAAGGGTTTTAATGGAAAGCATCCTGAACCTCTTGTATTCCCACATACAGGTTCAGAGAGCTGAGATCGAGAATAGGTCTGAGATCTCCTGTCTTCTTTGGTACAAGGAAGAAGTGGGAATAGTAACCCGTCCCGTAGAGGTGAGGGGGCAGGTTCTATAGCCTGTTTCGCAAGGAGCACTGAGATTTCTTCCTGACAAAAAGGAAGATGGTCCCTTGAGTAGCGGAGTTCAGAGTGGGGTGACACGGAGGTTTCTGTACAAACTCTATGGAGTGCCCCTCTGCTATGATCTGAAGCACCCATGAATCTGATGTTATCCTCTCCCAACCCAGAAGGTGGAGGAGAACCTCCCTCTACGGTTCCTCGGCGGCTGCGGCAGGCGGGAGAGGAAGGAGTCAGGTGGTGTGAGGCAGCGCCGCAGCTGGGGCACCCGTTGCTTTTTGGGCGGCGGGGCCTGGCAGCTGTGGGGGCCTGACGTTTAGTGGCCCACCTTCCTGAGAGTTTCGCCTGAGGCCGGCTGCGCCTGCGAAGGGATGGCGCTGTGGGGGATGGGGGCGGTACATTGAATCAACAGATTTAAGGCCGTCCCTTCTCCTACAAATCAGTGATGATATCCTTGACATCCCCACAACTTCAGAACCCCTGAAAAGGTGCTTCTTGGATCGTGACTGCACCTCCGGGACCAGACCTGACCGGAGCCATGCATGCTGCCGAAGACTGTCGGCAAGGCAGAACTCAGTCCTACGGTGTCCACTCGTCGTGGGTCGTCCTCAAAATAGACGACTGGCGAGCAGGCAGAGCGGACCAGGTCGGCCAATTCCTGCTTGACTTGGGAGTCAGGCAGCGAGTCGATCTTAGATTCCGCCTGGGTAGGCGGCCTTCTGGTAATCCCCATATGTGCTACATAGTTCAGGCCCTAATCCCAGTGTGGAAGGCGTAGATCTTCCTTCCATACTGATCCAGAAGGCGAGATTCCTTATCCGGGAGCAGCTCAAGTGTTTTAGGTGTGCTGACCGCCGAGAATGGTAGCTAATCTGCCCGAGTCAGCACGGGGTGACAGTCTAAAGTCTACACCTCTGGAGCCTGGTATAGCCTGTCGACTTCCTGGGAAGTGGGGCTAAAGCTGACGAGTTGCTTCCAAATACGTGAAACAAGGTGGGCATGAGGCTCGATCCAGGGTGGCACTAGGGTAGGAGCCGTGAGGGGTAAGTCAGATGTTCGAGAGTTCAACCCGTTGAGGATCTGGCTCTAAGTGCCACTGATGGACATCCTGGATCTTCCTGAGCAACTCCGTGAAGGAAGGATCCTCGGAGGAGACGGAGGAGTCCTCGGCTGGGGCTTGGACGGAGAAGCGTGGCTCGTCGTCTTGCTCGGAACATCCATCGGAAGCCTCCAAGGAGTCTGAGAGAGAAGAGGAAGAATCTGAAGCAGACTAAGACTCCCTAATTCGACTAGGGGAGGAACAGGTTCCTTGGGGAATCCCAGAGCGTGTGTCCTGCCCTCTCTGGATCGAGGCAAAGCCCGGGAATCGAGGGAGGAGTGTGTCATCTGGGCGTATAGGGAGCCGGGTTCCGTCGCCGTAAAAGGCAATCGACTTCCTTGGTGAGATGAGTCTTGGCCTCAGCCCACCAGGAGGCAAAAGTCTCCTGAAGATCCACGCGCCTGGGGCGTGGAGGAGGAGGAGGAGGAGGGATAGGTGTATGGAGGAAATCCGTGGGGGAGTATCCGTAACCCGCCTGCGGATACGGGAGCCGGTACTCGGGCGTCGAAGGAGTCGGCACTGGGTACTGCGGCGTAGGATACTGTGGACCTGGGAAAACCAGCATCAGATATGATGCGGATGCCAAGGCAGTGGAGGAGCTGCGGAGCAGGCAGCCCAGCCGAGTACTCCACGGGCGGATCAGTCGGGATAGGCCCGTGGGGTGGAAAGCCCGATGGAAGAGGACTATCCCCGCGGCGTCAGAAGGGCGGTGTCGGGACCGGCATCGGAGGAGCGAGTGCGCGCGTCAGGAGCCGGCGTCAGATCCGGCTCTTCAGGAAGAGGATCGGACGGTAGCTCAGGGTCCGAGCCTCATCCGGGACGGAGGAAAAATCCAGGGTCGGGCAGGGGGATTGGGGCTCCTGACAGCAGCGAAGGCTGCGAGGCCTGGTACGACAGACACGGCAGGGTCTGCCGTGAGGCTCCGAGTCCGGGCGACGCCGGTGGAGCCGACGGGTGGCTTATGGGCTGAATCCCGGCGGACGCCAGAGGAGCGGCGTCCGACTTCGGGGTCCCTCGTCAGAGGCGGGCAGTATGGGAGGGGCCTGGTCAGGGGACACTGCCGTGCGCCGCCCGCGAAGGGTCAAGCGTCTTCGAGCGGCCTTCTCCTGGTGTACGCCAGAGGAGCTGATGTCTGGCTTAAAGGAGTGTCCGCACCAGTAGGCTGCAGGCCTGCGGGCGGTACTGGGGCTACAGTCTCCTTTGCCCAGAGACACCGCGAGCTCGAGCGTGAACCTGGCAGGCGGGCGGCGCTGCCTCAAAGCCTTGGAGGCTGCGTCAGGCGATCCCGGAGGATGTTACCTGCCCGCGACTCCGGCCGGAGTCGCTGAGGAGAGGCCTTCTCCGGTGCCTTTCCTTGTCCCTTCTTATGCCCTTCAGGGAGGTCGGCGCCTGCGCAGTTTCTTCAACTCCTTCTCCATTGCAGACATCTTCTTTTAAGGAGATGGGCTTTGAGGACTGCTGGTGTCGTCTGCGGGTGGCAGCGTTGAATCGAAGCAGTGCGGGCACTTGTCGACCCGGCGTGGTGGACGTCCCTCATGAAAAGGAAGAGGCAGTTGGGCCACACGAGTCACACTTATTCTTTGAAGGGGACAACATAAACCATCGCTCACCTGACACAGAAGAATAAAATTTATACTGAAAACTTGTTCGGAAAAACCGGCAAGTAACAGGACTGAGCGATAAGAACTTAACCGCGTGCTACCTGTGAAGCTGATAAGCGAGAAAAGAACTGGAAAGGCGGGCGTCGGGACCGCCTTTATACTACCGTCGTTTGATGCGGTCACCTGACAAAGGGGCGGTCCCCACGAGGACTGCTAGCTAGAAATGATTCCGTGGGGTCCTGCGCTGGGCGGCGTCGATCCTATATGTATTACTACTGCAAGAGCCCTCTAGAAGTAAGATCTTCTTTTCTTCCCTCGGTAAAGAGTATTACCTGTACTGCCTTGTAAATACCTGTGTTGACCTGTATATACAATTGTTCATGCTCCACCCAGGTCCATCTTGCAAATGAGCTTCTGCTCAACAATGAACACCTGGTTAAATAAAGACATGATTGATTGATTGAATTCTTCCAGGTAAGGAGAGGCAGAAAGAAGGTCGTTGAATATTTTGGTGCCTTGTTCTGTTATAATTTTCAGTCTTGTTGGATGCAGGATTTGAGCCTTAATATTCTTAGATCTCTGTGATTTCACAATCGAGGCGCCTTCGAGCCTCCTGAACTTGAGTATAGTCGTTGTCGATGGAAATTTTATGTCCCTCGAATTCCAGTGGGCTCTGCTACCAGGCTTTCCATGGCACCTCTTCCTTACTAGTACATTTGGTGAAACGGACTATAAGAGATCTGGGCCTGGCTTCTGGATTACTTGGCTTGGGTGCCAGGGAGGGTCTGGCATAGTGAAGACTTAAATCCAGGTCCTCAGGGAGGTCTATCGCCTTCTGAGAAGCCTCTGGGTAAATTCTGTAGTATTTATAGCATCTCCCTCTGTATCTTTGGGCACTCCATGAATCCTGATGTTCTGTCTTGGCTTCTGCCCTCCAAGTCGTATAGCTTCTCGTTAGCTTCAGGTCCCGGGCCAACAGATACATGAGGAGTCTATCTTACCTGTCGGACTGCTCAGAAACCGTCTGAAGGCATAATTCCATTTGATCTGTTTTGTGCTTGATTCTGCCAAGGTCGGACCTGAGATTGGAGAGGTCGGTCTATTTTAGAGACTATCAGGCTGTTTAATAGTTTCTAAAAGTCGTTATCTTGGAGGCCTCCATGCTGCCTGGACTGCTCGCTCCCCAGAGGTCTCTATTTCATCGTGGTTTTCAACCTCTTCCTCTTGCAGCAGAGCCTTGAGTTTTTGCAAGGGGTTAGGAATATCTTCCTGCTTGGCTGGGGATGCCATCATCTTAAGAGGCGATTAGTTTGGATTATGTTTGGTGGGCAGTGGGCCGGGTAAGTCAATCTGCCATGTCGATCCCTGGCGTCACCGGAAGTCCATAAGTCCTATTCTCATAACAAGAGGTCATCAGGGCTCCGCCTACTGTAGCCCTAGTAACACTTTTTTGAACTTGTAAGCTTTTATTATAAAGAGAAAGACAATAAAACAGATACATTTGCACATGCTTTAGACACAGGAACACCATCACATATCATAAAATATAATATCCATGTATGTTAAAAGAAATGTCCACCCTATAGGCAATAATTATTATCATCATTGTTTCTAGCTGCGAAAATCTGAAAACAGAGGAACACCATATCAATTTCCAGAATGCCTTATAGTTCGTTGTAGATTTCAACCTTGGTGCCACTGAGGGACATTCTATAGGTCTGGAAGAAGCAGCAGCTGTTACAATAAAACAGCTAAAGTATCAACTCATTTTTGTGTCCTGTGGTCTTTTTTTGTCTTTAAATACAGTATAACAGTTAACAAAAACTAGAAAACACAATTTGCCGCTGAATAATTTGAACACAAAATTGGTAACTCTAAGGAGGAAGAGTATCGGTCAGTGAGGCATTAAAGCCCTGCGTGCACCCTCTCTAGGCTAGAAAGAATTGTTCCAATACTAGGGTACCCTCTTTTTGTTCTATATAATCAAAATATGGAAGCCATCGGAGTTAAACACAGTGGCAGATTTAGTTAAGCTGTAACAGCTTCCATAGATTTAATTAAGGTTACATTTGATGGCCATAATTGAATGATCAATTTCTTGGGAGTAAGCCAATGCTGGGTAATGACTTTCAAGTCGCTCCACAACATATCTAATAACGCTTTCTAAGAAAAGAAAAGCGTAGGCTATAAGTCATGGCTGTCTCAAAAGGAGCCACAGTAAGCTTTTCCAACAAAATTCAGGTCCCAAGCCGGACAGGATTATGGATAGGAGGCTTCAAGGGCAAAATGCCTCTCAAGAATGTACAGGCTACCTTGAGCTGAGCAACTGTAATGACCCTCAGTAGGCACATGGAAAGCTGAAACGGCAGCCAAGTGCACTTTGACAGAAGAGTACCAGCATCTGACAAGGACATCAAATTCTCCAGGACCTGGTTTACGGATCTCAGTGATGAGAAGTGGCCCATAAAGCAAGCCCTTCCACGTCATAGAATAAGTGGCCCTGGTAGATGACTTCTGCAGCCACCAAGACATCAGCCACCTTTGGGAAACTCCAAATCTAGCAATGTCTATGTTTTCCAAGAGCCATGCCTAAAGGTGAAGGGACTTGAGGTCCGGATGGACCCGGTTCCCTGCTCCTGTGAAGATAGGCCCCATCATAAGGGCAGGGGTACTGGTGGTTCCACTGCCAACTGCTGCAGTAAGGGAACCAGATCTGATGAGGCCCAGGGTTTTAAATAAGCTCTGAAAATTAATTAGCAGTTTTGACGTGGAAGTGCTAATCAATTATGAAAATTAACAGCACTTGCCTCAAATTGATTAGCACAATTAAAATGTTTAAATGTATCTATAACCTAAATAAAATGATTCATTAAAATCAACTATGTCTTTGCTTCATCTGTTTCAGTACCCCCCACACCTCAGTACACCCTCCCACCCTTGTCCCTTTGCCAAACCCTCCTCCTACTCATCTCAGTGCCTAACCACCCACTCACCCATGTCCCCTTTGCCAGAATAGGGTACCGTAACCTGCCAAACCTCCACGCTCAGCCTCCCCAGTCATGTCCCTTTATCAAAACTAAGGTAGAGTCAACTGCCACAATCCTGCCCTCGCCATACCTCTCAACCTTCAGACACTGAAATGAGGAACAGTGACCATCATAAGGGAAACACCAACATGCAGATACAAGATGATAGCACTAAAGAACCACTTTACTGTCTGCTTCCAGCACTTCAGGAAGCATGTAGAAAAAGAAAAGCATTATCAAATTACAACATGGAGATCCCTTGGAGCCATATAAAACTAGTAGACACATTTAGAAAAATCTCATAACAGCAGACAAGGAAAGGACACACTAGGGCTGCACCCACAAATCAAAACAGTCTGCACAGTATGTCTTTTAGAGCAGAGCAAAAAGCACAATTTTTGTTTTGCCAGTGTTAACATAATTGGAAATCAGTAACATTTAAAAACTGGCAAACTCAGCCTGAAGTATTTGTTGAACCCTGAGGCAGACATGTCAGAGGTGTATCATCATGGGTAGCCCCAATCCCACTTATGCCAGAATTCTCCCCTGCCATCTCAGCCCACCACCCTCCCCACCATTTCCTCACAAACACTCACTTCATTAGTTCAAAGTCCTGCCCAGTCTCTCACATTGCACAGTAAAGCTGCAATTGCTCCTTAGTTAAGCAAGTATGCATTGTGATCCGTGACTTTCTTAGTAGAGCTGACCATAGTATCGTCACAGTCTCACCACCGTGGCCCGAATGCCAGCAAACACTCAGATAGTGATTTGTGATACCGCCATCAAAGCACTACTAGGAGCGAGAACAGAAATTTAGACACACAGCTACTACTAAGAAATTCAAGGATTATAGTACATATGCACCTAATATGGGAGCGAATGCCGCATTTATTTCTGGGTCACAAGGTGAGATCATGCACTCTGAACTAATAAATTAGTTATGTGGTTGAGTGTCTGTGGGGACAAGTGTGTGGGGAGGGTGGTGGGGCTGAGATGGCGGGAGGATAGTCACAGAATGCACCACAGTTTTTCGTGCATATGTCAGAATGGATCGCTCAAGCAGCCAGTTCACATCACAAACTGCAATGCGATACCGACTATTTAAAACCCTGAGGCCACAGGGAAGCAATGAGTATCAGAGTTGCCCTCCATTTGGAGCTTGATTAGCACCCTCTGAATTAAAGGGAAGTATAGAAACTTCCCCTTCAAGGGAGGGACAATGCATCTCACCAGAAAACTCCACACTCTGGAACAAATGAGCAGAAAAGCTGCACTTTTGCATTGTGTGAAAGGCGCTAAAGGTCCAACTCTGGACAACCCCATCTGTCAAACAGGTCTTCTACCACAGGGTCAGCAGTTTCCTCTCGTGCTTCCTGGACTGTGACCTACTTAGCCTGTCTGTCAAGATGTTTTGGGCACCTGGAACATGTACTGCTGACAGTTTTAGACTGTGTTCTAGAGCCCAGTACCAAACTCTCATTGCCTCCCTGCACAAAGGGTTGGAAGGAGTTCCCCTTGCTTGCTGATGTAATGCATCACACTGGCGGTGTCTGTCTGTACTAATAAAGGACCTGGGGACAGGTGGGTCTGGAAGGCCTGTAGGCTGTAAGAACAGTTCTCAGTTCTAAGATGTTTATGTGGAAGGTACTCTCCACTTTGGTCCATGTACTCTGTGTTTGATTGGGCCCCAGATGTGCCCCAGCCCAACCCCAAGGCAACTGTAGTTAGAATCTGATGAGGGAGAGGATCAGGAGAGAATCCCCTTCAGCAAATGGTTGGGTTACATCCACCACTGGAGCATCTTACAGGAGAGGTTAGTAGAACTTTCTGTTCTAGATCGTCTGTGCACTGGTCCCACTGGACTCAATGTCCACTGATAGATTCTTATATTAAGTGTGGCCAATGGTACTATGACAATGGTTGCTGCAATCAGGCCTAGGAGCCTCAGGAATGTCCTAGCTGTGAAATACCTGCTGTTGTGGACCATCTGGGTCTGTGCAATCAGACCTTCTGCTCTGTCCAGGGCAGGAAGACTGAGCCTTGGGCTGTGTCAAAATTGCCCCTATACACTGCAGGCGCTGGCAAGAGGTCAAGACAGACTTTGGTAGATTGACAGTGACCCCTAGAGCATCGAACAGGTGCCTTGTGCAGGCTAGGGTGTATAAAAGTTGCTCCTTGGAATTAGCTTTTAGTAACCAGTCATCCAGGAAAGGAAAGACATAAGAGTCCTTCACTGTGAAAGGCTGCTGCTACTACTGCTAAGCATTTGGTAAAGACCGTGGCATAGATAAGCCAAAGGGCAATACCCTGAACTGATAGTGTTCCCCTTGAAACAAGAACCTCAGATATTTCCTGTAAGCTTTCTGAATTTTAATATGAATGTAGGCATCCTTCATGTCCAGGGAACAAATCCAATCCCTACCTGTACTAGTGGGAGCAGGCCTTGCAGTGTGACCATTTTGAACTTTTGTACTCAGTAAAGAAGTTCAGGTCCCTGAGATCTACAAAATCTCTCAAGTTTCTTGCCCATTTTGGGAACAGGAAGTACTGAGAATAAAGCCCTGTGTTCCTTTGTTCAGGGAATGGGCTCTATGGCCTTTTCTGAAGTAAGGATTGGGCTTTCTCCAGGAGCAGAAGAATGTGATCTGGAAGATAATAGGAAGGCACTGGGGATGATCTGGAGATAGTTACAGAAGTTCCAGAGCATGACCATATGCTACTATCTCTAGGACCCAGGCATATGATGTCTCCTCCCTCAGTTGTTGAGGTGGATGGAGAGATGACTCCAGTGACCACCCTTGAGGTAAGGGTGGTTGGGGTTGCACTGAGCCAGGCAGAGTCAGATGGAGCAGCTGCTGCCGCTTCACACCTCTAGGGGCTTTAGTGGGCATCTGGGGTAGCTCCTGGGGTAGGCAGGGCTCCTGCTCCTCTACCCTTACCCAGTTTTCTGGCAGTGGAATGATGTCTAGCAATGGCCAAATGAAAGGGAACCCTCTGTCTACTCCTTGGCTGGGTATGATAGAAGGAATGTACTGATTTCAGGGCTCTGCCTGAGGCATGTAGATTAAATATCTTGAACATCTGCATCAAACAACATATCCCTAAAGGAGGCACTGAGGATGGACTATTGTACATCATTGGCAAAGCCAACCATACAGAACCAGAGTACCTCTTGAGGCAGTAGCCCTGGAAGAAGCATTGAAGATGCATAGGAACTCAGGAGGTGTTTACCTATCTCAGCCCCAGCTGTGAGAGCTATAAGAGATCCTGATTAGGTGCACCTTCTCGTAGAGCTTGAGCAGCTGCCTAGAGGGTATTTGGTATTTGACCATATGGCCCTGGTAATCTGCAATCCTTAGGCCCAAGGAGGCAAAGGCATATATTCTTTTGCCCAGGACATCTAACCTCCTTGATTCCTTATCAGGAGGAAAAGAACTAAGGTGTTTTGGTGCCTCAGACCTGTAAGTGGGCAGCATTTATTATAACAGAATCTGCCTCAGATTGGCCTGAGGACCCTGATACATTATCTGCCCTCTGAGGTATGGTATTTATCATGTTGGGCCTATGCCAGCAGAAAGGGTAGCATCCTTCAGGTCAGTGAGAAGGGAGGAATGATTACTAGAGGGAATTAGGCAATTCCAAGAACTCCACTGGGTTCTTCTTGGTTATATCCTGTTCTCTAAATCAAACCCCATGGAAGTGCATCATGGTTATGAAGGAAAGATCCTCGTGGGGGGATGAAATATGTGAACTACTGAGTCCTCAGGAGTTGATGTGGGGTTTGGTTACAAGCCCCATCGACATGTTCCTGTTACAGGACAAAGAGGTAGCAGGTGCTTTAGTATGTCCGTAAAAGATTAAAGTACAGCCTGGACGTTAGCACCTGTGTGATGGATGGGAACTCTGGTAGGCATCAAAGGGAAGGCGACACACAAGCTGTCATATTTCTGGTGGCACCTACAGCTTGCCCTGACCTGGGATGAAGGTCGACAGTCTGGGTGGCAGGTGCTGCCACCAAATCGGTCATTGTGGATTGAAGTGGTGACCTGGAGTGAACCGAGGAGGCCATGTCCTCATCTTTCCCTCTCCTGGTGCTTGTGCGCCTGGTTGTCTTCTCTCAGGACTTGGAGGACCTGGATCCTGAAGAGTGAGCGGCGACATGGTGGAGTTCTTTTGCTAGAGCTCCTTCTCCATTCCGGCTAGCTATTGTTTGAAGTTAGATTTCAAAGCACCATTACAAAGTTGCCAGATAGCTTTGTTGAACCCTTGCGAATTGGGCGGGCGTTCACTTTATGGTCTGAGCCAAGGCAGCACACACAGATGTATGAATCTCTGCAGTATATCTTTTCACTGCTGTTGCAATAGCGGAACAGTTTTGACAGCTTTTAGTTGACATACACACCATCAAAACCACTTTTTAGCAAAGATTACTCACTACGGAAGAAAAAGTGAAAAGCAGCAACCGTAACAGCAGCATTTCCGTGCATGTCCGACAAGTATGGTCGATATGGCGAAAAAGAACTGAAGAGGAATGGGCCACCCATGTTTATATGTGAGAGTCAACATCAGACGTCATTGTGGGTGGCCTCTACTGGAGTGCTTGTAAACATTTCCATGTGGTCCTGGTGCCTGAAGGCTTTACCATAGGCATGGTCTGATGAAAGAGATATCCTCAAAAATATGTGAGAGTTACAGGAAAGCAGTCATGGACACCACACACACATTGAAGGAAAGCTCTAAAAACAGCAGTTCATATTTCAGTTTTTAATCTCACCAAATAAAGTGCATCTGACAAGCGGCACAGGCATAGAGACCACAGCAAGAACCTCCTAACGTTTCACCAAATTTTTGAAAAAGCCAATGATTTGGTGAAACGTGAGGAGGTTCTTGCTGTGGTCTCTATGCCTTGTGCTGTTGTTAGCTGCACTTATTTGGCGTAGATTAAAACTCTGAAATATGAACTGCCATTTTGAAACGTCTTTAATGTGTGTGTCGTGCCATGGCTGTTTTCCTGTGATTTGTTCTGTCATTGAGCACCTAGATCCCTGCTGTGGTTCTCTGCACCCAACATCTGAGAGTTCCTTCACATGTTGATTCTAGACAGTAACCACACATATTTATTTGTGACCCCTGGCAGATTGATTGGATAAAGTATACTGCCTTTTGTTTCAGACCAAATTTAGTGCCATACTTACAGCAGGTATACTGAAATACATTTGTTATTTCATTTGGAATTTAATTATCCTTATATTCATACACTTGTTGGTAACTGACCTAGTTCAGAAAACATCCGTGACAATGTCACAGTAACTAAACAAATCTAATTTTGCTAAATGTTGTAAAACTCATTTTGCTACTGAGTTGGAACAATCAATTGTTATGACTGAAACTAAGCAGAAAAAATTGTGTCACACAAATCTATGCAATGTCAGTGCAAAACCTGCATTCTGCAATCCACTACCAACAAGAATACTAGCTAGGTATGCCTATAGGACCCGTTTAAGAATTTTCCAGTTCTATATTATTGTAAATTATTCAGCTGCAGCTTACTTAGCAGTGTTTTTGTTTCAAATTTTTTTCAAAACCTATCAATGTTTAATTAAGGCATATAAAATTAATAAACAAAACTTTTTACAATAGCAATTTTATTGTGTCTTAAGTTTCAAACTTTGAAAAACAAAGCTTGAAGCATACACAAGTTTAATACAATAAGTGCTATATAATTCACTGTTCAAATGACTTTTGGTTTGTTCTGTCCTTTCAAATAAAAAAATGGTAATGTTTGATTTCATGTTTAATAGATATCACATCTGGAATGTATTAATATTAGAACCAATGCAGCAAATCTGACACGTGGCAGTTTGACAGCTGTAAACAGACACAGAATAAAGTATACAAAGATCACAAAAAGTGTGTGTTTGAAAAATACATTAGTGTTGCCAGACCTACTGTAGGCAAACTAGTGCTATATGCTGTTCCCACTTGTTGAATTTAAAGCTGTGTAAACACAATGTTGAGTCAGTATGAGAAGTCAGTATAAGAAAAATGATAAATTCATGTTCATTTTACATAGGAATATTAAGCCACAACATCAACTGAAAGTTGATCAAGAATTTGATTTCAGTGCAGATTCATTTTATGAGTAGTGGACCCAGGTACACAAGTTCAAGTACTGCAAGTTGCTTTCAGCCATAACTGGCTGCCAGATCTTTGGGAAACGTTACTGTCTCATGGCACAGACTGGTTAATGAACAGTATAATATGCAGGAAATGCAAAAACACAACTAACTTTTTCAGCTCAGGCAAGTTTTCTCTTCACAAGAAACCTTTAGACACTTTGTGATTAACTCTAAAAATATTCAGCCAAATTAAACACCCAGCAGTTCTGGGGCAAAGGATGATTATACAAATGTGCTGGTTAAGTAGGGATTAGACTCCTGAGGTATTCTAGTACAGCAGATGTTCCCTTCAGCAAAATGGCTGCCCGTGGATTGAGAAAGGATTTCCATCTAATGTAAGCACCCTGTAGGAAGAAAATAACAAAAGTTTATAAAACAAGAAACCTGACTAACTCATTCGAACATTCCATCTAAGTTTGGCACACAGTATATATTCACAGTCTACCTTGTGCAAGAGTGGATTCATTTGCTGTAAATAAAACAAAGCTGCCCATTTTAATCCTTAACTGAACTGCTCTATATGTAACTGTGAAATGCTCCTACACTGATGAATACATACATTTAAAGTTTCATTGGCTGCAGAGAAGCCAAACTCAAAAACACAAAACAAAAACTGCCAGCTGATTAGGGGTCAAAGCCACATGATCATCAAATTACTCAAACTGAAACCACTACAGCTGAATATAAAACTAACATAGTTGTACCACCTCACTTGTTGATAATTACTACCACAAACATGCTGGTATTGGGGCTTTCATATGTGCATCACTGTGGTGCACAAGGTGGTTAATTACATAAACTGGTTGGCAAAAACTGTCCAAATGATCATTTGATCTGAAGCATACTACCAGTTTGAAGCCCCCCAATACACACACACACACAGTTCTACTATGCAACTGTGGAAGACACTATAGCAGCACAGGAAAAAATAGTACCATAATGTTTTTAAATTAAAAGGCAACACCACTCTTTGAGGTAGAAAACTGTCAAATACCACTCTGATAAGCTGAAAAAACCTAATTATTCCAGAGTGCCTGGAGATCATATTGGGGCTGCAGCTTCTAAATAATAGCTCCATCTCTAAGCTAAATAAGCAGCAGCTTCAGCTGCTCAGGTCAACAAAGTCTCTTAAGGAGAACTGCACTGAACTTGTAACTCATTTTCCCTGTAGAAGTTGATTTTTAACTACTAGTTCAAATTGTGTTACTGTTCCATCTCTACAGGCTGTTTTGTTATCCTGCTGGGTGTTTCTGATTTACACACAGATATTAAGAACCATTTTAGAATGGTATGATGTAGTTTATGTCCCTTGCTCAGCTCTTCCATTGTTGAAACAATGCCTCCGTGTTCTCCTATAGAACTCTGTGGTTGGAGAGGACATAAATGAAATTACGTACCTACCTTAATTCTTGATCTTCTCTTGTATCTTCACCATTCATTACTGCTGTGTGTAAGCGAGGAGCACACCTGTAAAGGCTTTTTTTGGGGGGGCAGGGCCAATGGCATCACCCACAAGGCCAATGCATGCAGTGGCATGAGAGCTGGCCATTAGGTACTGTGCAGATCTACTCCACCACCCAGTTCTGTTCTGCTGGAGAGGATGAAACAAAGAGGGATAAAGAAAATCAAGGTGAGGCAAGACAGCCGAGGGATAGGAAAAGGAAAGGATATAAACTAAAAAAGGAAGAAGCTGACCAGAGTACAGAGCGATTGGACTTTTTGCCCTAAGAGCCATAGGGCCCCAACCCATGGGCAGCAGCACAGGAAAAGAGAAAGAAGAAGAAGAGAAAGAGAAAGATATAGCATATGTAGAGGAAGAAGGGGCCCTCAGCCATGCTGAGCTGGAAGACCATTGGCTTATTTTAGCCTCAAAAACCTGAAAGGTATGAAGACACAGGTGCAAGGATCCCATCAACTTCAGGGACCACTGGACAGAGGTCCAGAACAAGAGAATTTGAAATGGTCTTGGAGAATGTAAAACATGGCAGAGTCAGCCCCAACCTCACCCCTAAACCCACATTTGGGATGAAAGTCCGGGAACATTGTCCTCTGTGGTTTAACACCTGATAGCTTGGTCGGGGGACTCAAACAGAGAGGAGAGGACTCTGCGAAATGACCTCTAAGGTAGAGGGAAGGAGAAGAGAAAGGCAGGAAAATCCCAATGGGTTCTCCCACGAGATGCACTGATGCAGTTCCACTTCAAGAAGAGGAGAACAATGGAATATCCATGACAGTTTAAGGAGGATACCACAGTGCACCCACTGAGAATCCCAGGGGATACCTCCGAGGCAGGGGCAAAGACCCTACTGCTACCCTCCTAGGATGGGCGCTCTGTGACTTTTAGAGAAGGAAACAGGGGGCCCTGTGAACCAGGGGGACCCTGCCTCCAACTGGCCTTGAAGGGGAGGTGGCGCCCAAGAAGGGAAGATGGGGGAATCAGTAATGAATGGTGAAGATACAAAAGAAGATCAAGAATTACGGTAGGTAATTTTCATATCTTCCCTTGTCAGTCTTCACCATTCATTACTGCTAGGTGAGTACCACGCTCATGGCTTTCCCTGAGGGAACAGATTCCCTCAGCCTCCCGGGGAGGCGCAGGAGGGAGACGTATTGCCATTCTAGGTCAATATAGCCTAAGGCTGGTCGGGCCAAGGAGGTCTCCTCTGTGGCCAGGGGACAGAAAATGCCCCTGAAGATTCCTCTTCGCCCTGTGGGAGAAAAGACAGGTCCCATGGAAAGCGGAGGAAATCACCCTACATTGGGCAATGGGTGACAATCTAGATGGGCAAAGCTATGCCATCCACCTGATGCAGATCGCTGTCCTTGCCAGTCTGGCAGCCACCTCGATGGTGTCATATGATGCCCTTGCTTGGTGCCTAGAGCTCCAGTCCCAGTGCAGAGAGGGCAATGGATTTCTTAGATTCCTCCGAATCAGACAAGGATGCTAAAACCTGCACCAGCATCGACCACAGGTGCCTGTTGTAGGCAAAGTAGTGAGCCTGATGTGAGCTGATGCACAGTAACACATGAGCTGATGAGAAAACTCTTTTCCCCACCGGTGAACACAGCGGAACGGATCCAGTGGTGGGTTGTGTGTGGGTGTTGAAGCCCAGAAGGAGTGTCTAAAGTCATCAGCCCCAAGGGTGGGTGAGGCAGAGAACCAAGAGACTCCTGGGAAGTGCAATACCTCCTCCAGCAGTCCGCTGGGGCGGGGATGAGGAGGCTGGGTGACTGCCAGGTGCGGACCAGACGCTTCCAGGAAGGGAATAGGCCAGGAAAGGCACCACTAGTGATTGGCACTAAATTACTCAGAAAGAGCGCATCTCCCACTCGTATTGCATCTTACCACATGGAAATGTGGAGCTCTTGAACTAACCTTGAGAGGAACCACTGATAGTCAGTGAAATCAGCGTCGGAGGAAAGGTGGGCAGAATGTTCCTCTTCCTCAGATGAGGAAGTAAGAGGAGCTCAGGTGTTCGAGGTCCTCCTTTGGCGGGAAGACAGGAGAAAGACCTGCTCGATCATAGCTTTAACATACAGTACCTAGGGAAGGCCACCACAGTAGCCCTGAACATCTCCCAGGTTAAAGGTCCCATAGGGCCTACATGGCCTGGGGAGGTGTTGCAGAGGGATTGGGGAAGGGCCCTCATCGAAAGTGCCCGGCCTCTGCCAGGACTCTGAGACCCGCAGAAGGTCCTCCCATGAGGGGATCCAGGAGTTGATCCTGTCAGCGAACGCTGCAAGTGTGTGAAAAAACTTGGCTGAGCCCTGAGGGAGAATCTCCCTGTGGTGCGACTGAGGCTACATGGTTCCAGAAGGGCAACCCTCAGTGCTGCCCATAAGGGTGCCCCTGAAGTCTAAGAGGAGAAGGAGAAGCAGGGCTCAGTGCTTGGCTCCTCCTCACTCACCGTAGGGTAGTGGATGAAGGCCTCCGCACCGCACCCTGGCCACTCAACCCCTCGGACTCTGAGGCCATCCTCTTCGAACCTAGTGCTAAGGGTCCCCAATCCTGCAGGCCCCCGAGGGAGGCCACAGCAAGAGGAGGTCCCAGTCCCCACCAAGCAGGCCACAGCAGCACCAGAAATGGCAGCTGCCCTGGCCCCACAGTTGAGACCACCACACAAGCCCCTTGAGACTGCTATCCACCACAGCAACCCATCACTGGCGTTGGTGTGAGACGCAGACTCAAAAGGGAGTCCTAGTGAACACTGGGCCACCTGCTGCCATATCCAAGAGGACTCCGGACTCCAAGGAGTCAGGCGCCAGTCTGAATCGGCCAGCTGATCACCCACCTCAAAGAGGAGACCACACATACCGCCAGACTAGCAACCCCAGGAGTTCTCTTACCAGCGGCACCGTGAACTGCGCCATCATAGACACGGCACCGCTTCTGCGATGCCACTATCGCAGCCGGGACCCAAAGTGGTGCCGAGGGTCCACGGTGCCGGGCCCAGCAGCCATGGGCCACAACACAGGGGCAGCCTGCACATCCATGGAGGTGACTGCCGTGGTGGTGCTCTCAACCCTGCTCCATAGGGAACCGAGCCGTTCCTCTGGCACGCTGGAAGAAACCTCCTCGATGGCAAGGCTGGAATCAGAGGAGATTTCCTCCTCACTTGGCTGTATAGAGTGAGGAGGGACCCGGAGGCAGGGTCAAGATATCTTTCCATGGCATCCTTAGAACGATGCCACCTCCAAAAGTCACAGGGTCCTGCTGACTTTAAATGCATGGATCTCAAGAACACAGTGGTCCACAGAGAAACAGACATCGCAGTTGTCCATATCATGACTGGGACCCAGGCAATGCAGGCAAACATCATGTTGGTCCATCACAGAAAATGCCGGCCACAGGGCACTAACGCATGGGGCATGGCCTGCTTTGGATTTTCTCTAGCCCCCAAACCAGACATGACGAAAATAACTCAATAAAATTCAAAGGGATCTGGCTCCGTTGGTAATAACAATAAATGGAACAGGCTTACGGTTTCTAGGCTCGATGACACAGCAGCTCTGACACTGCCAGAGCAGATGAGACCTTGATAAGCGGGAGAAACAGAACTGGGGTGGAGGAGGAGTCTGCGGCACCTAATGACCAACCCTCATGTGCCACACAATGAATCGGTCTTGTAGGTGGCGCTGCCCCTTTAAAAGAGCTCCCGTGACAGGTGCGCACCTCCGACTCTACACCCAGCAGTAATGAAGGGTGAAGACTGACAAGGGAAGATCTACATCATACAATTCTAAAGTGGCGCCAACACCAGACTGCAATTCAGAAGCAACCACCAAGGTCACTAATAGGCAAGTATAGATGGAACAATAACATAATTTAAACCAGTTTAAAAAAAAAACTGCTTCTGCTGGGAAAAATTAGCTTCAGGTTCAGCGCAGTTCTCCTTTAACACTCAGTTCAGATTTGTTTTACAGTTCCTCTCAGCTCAGTGCAGTCTAAGGCACTGTATACTCGCATTGGAGCTCCCAGCAATTGTCTACAAAACAACAGTCTTTGTTGACCAGTCAGCCCATTTAAGTGTTTTTTGTCAACTATTAAATAATGTGTATGTTTTATAATACCTTTAGAATGTCAACATACTTCATATTCAGTTTGACAATACTGATTCTAGGGGCATGGACAGGGATAGTTTGACAACACTGATTCTAGAGGCATGGCTATGGTTCACTTATCCACAAGATGGCAGCTCTTCCAGAAGAGCTGATTACTCAACATAACATATCAGTCAGATCTGCCCCATGATGTCAGATCTTCCTTTCCTCTACAAGAGTTCTATCTCCTCCCTGTAGTCCATGTGTTGTAGGGCCTAGAAAATGTGCCATTTGCAAACTTGATTATTTTTCAACTTTTCAGTATTCTACTTGCTGTCCAATTCTTCTCCAGCTCTCAGCGATGGAATATGGAACACAATGACATGAAACAGGCTCCCCAGCTTCAAAGAAGTGTGCCACCTGCTGGCAGAAAATGTTGCAGATGGAACCACTGCGTGTCTTTACTGCCCAGGGACGGCACACAATGTTGTGAATTACAGCCTGTCAGATGATGCTACCATCACCTTTAGAAGATTGCAATGCTCTTCTTCTCCTCAGCTGTCCATCTGACCGAGACCCAGAATTGTGACCCAAAGGTAGTCGCATGGCGGCCTCCACTGCGCCATGGTCTGTGGCCAAACTCACGGCAATGGAAGAGATGTCAGCAAAGGCCATGGCAAGCATGTCATCAGCCTTGGCACTGCTCCCAGTTGGGAAAAGTGTCAGAGCGTCCTTCACAAGAGAGTTCTGGGACATGTGTTGGGCCCTCCAGATATCTGCGGGAGCCCTGCCTGCCATGGTAAGAAGCATAAAAAGCACCGCTATTGGTTATAGGACCCGGAAGAGATCATACTCCTCCCTCTCTTGACTCCCCTGCTCAAAACATGTTGACCGCCCAGCTTCACCAAGCCTAAATTGGTAGAGAAGCTGGTGACTATCTCTATGGTACTCCCATTGGGCTTGGTGACCTCGACATCGATAGATCAGGAATCTTCCTCGACCGGTTGACCAGCTGTCGGAGGGACTGACCCAGTCTTCCCAGTCCTCACTCAGGAGGACATGGAGCAGATGGTGTCCCAGGCTGCTGCCACTTGGGATCAGGCTCCACTGGAGGTCATGCAGTTGAATCTGGTGCACATCATTTACACGGCACCTCTGTCAGTTTCTCCTGACAACGCGCCTCCCAGGTGATTGGCCGAGGCACTTCTTGAGCTCTTGATCCCACTTGACCAGAAGGCGTTGCTGTCACACTCCTCGGCCCTCCTCATCCTTGGTGATGAGAGACTCCGCCAGTATATGGGCGGCACTACGACAAGCTTCTCTAGCAACAATAGGCCTTGGCGGGCAGGGTGGGGCTCACGCCAACCTCTGCAGTCGACTGGCCAGTGCGGTCAAGCTCACGCTGGCCCTTCTACGACAACTGTCACTGACACCTGTCTCCCCACCCTTGCAAGTGGAACTGCCTCCACAGAAGCCCTTGTGGGAGCCCCATCTAAGGACTCCCACACTGTGTGTGGTTTGCCAGGGCAGTTATCTGTGGAGATTACTCAGTCAGAAGAGCGAGGGTGGTTCATGGCAGAAAATGGTTGAGGCTTTCTGATGAATCCTCTGATGGGTCCTACATGCAATTGTCAAGGACAAATACTTTGACTGGGAATCAGTCAAGAAAATGATCACAGACCACATGCCGGTGTCATCTGGGGCTCTCCTAGACTTAGGTCGGAGTCCATGAATGTCCCTCTAGAGTCTGTCCAGAAAGGGCTAAAAAAAAAAAAAACAGGGTTGCCTTTCCCATGGTTGAGGCCATTATGAGACTGGCTCTGGAGCTTTGGCAGCATCCATCATCTTTCCCAGCACCCTGAGCCTGTATGGCCAACATACACACTCTGTCTGGATTCTCAGACTACACCTCAACCAAGGTTCTGGTCTCTGACTCAGTCTTCGGAAATCCAGAAATACTGGGGATGTGGACGAGACCCAGACAAGGAGTCAAAGAAGCTTGATCATGGGCTAAAAAGGTCTATGGCACTTCCTCACTTGGTCTCCAGACGAGCTACCCTGATGATGGCTCACATTGGTCACTCCCTGTTGCATGCGCCGATAATGTCCTCCCTTGTCTTCCTACAGACAAGCAGTTACCAGTAAAGTGATGATATATCAAGATCAAGCCCAGGCTAAACACCAGCTCCAGATGGCCTTGGACACTGGTGATTCCTGCACTTATGCCATGGCAGCAGAACTTCACGATGCACCTCTTGGTTTGGCGAAGATTTTCATCTTTATGGCAGACACCCAGCATAAGTTGGCAGATGTCCTTTCCTGGGCACCAGACTCTTTGGCCCAGGAATGGCTGGGCATCTCACTAGAACTGAGAAGTCCAGTGCCACCCTGGATTCTGTAGTTTTGTCCCAGAAGGACCTAAAGGACAGAAGCAGAATAAAAAGGCCTTTTGGGCACAGCAGGCTTGCAGCAACAGCCCCAGCAGGGCAGTTCCAAATCTGGAGCCCCAAGGCCATGTTCTCCAGCCAGGGGCCAAATGAGGTGGAGGTAGGGAAAGTGGTGCCCTCTGGCTGCAGTGGTTGGTGCCTCCTCTAAAACTGCACAGTGATGGATTGGGCAGGTGTCCACCTCCTGCATGCCCAGACCCAGCTCCCGGGGGTGGGGTTGGATTTGCCACTTCTGGCATTACTGGTCCGTCATTATGATGCACAAGTGGGTTCTCACGGTGGAAAGCAGAGGTTGCCTCTCAACTTTAAGGGTATCCGCCTTATCGATCTAAGTTCCAAGGAGTCCTTGGTATTGTAGGACACGGTGTCCACCTTTAGAGAGGACGCTGCTCAGCTCCTTGCAAAACAAGCAATAGCCTTTGTCCCAGATGCCTTGGCAATTCAGGGGCATGTGTCCAGAGTACTTCCTGGTCCTCAAACAGATGGGGGCTAGCACCTCATTCTAGATCTGCAAGATCTAAACCAATTCCTAGGGCAGCGCAAGTTCTGGATGGTGACTCTGAACCAGATTATACCATCTCTAGAACAGAGCATGTGGTTCTACTCCTGGACCTCCAGGACGCACATCCCAGTGGTGGTACCTCTGGTTCTTCGCTATCAGTTCCAAGTCATGCCACTTGGCTCCTCCTCTGTGTTTAGGGTCTTCACCAAGTACCACGGCAGTGGTGGCAACCTTTCTGCAGCGCAAGGCCATCAGGGTTTACCCCTACCTGGAAGACTAGCTAATAGCTGGGCCATCCAAAGAGGCTGTGGAGTGTCCCAGTGAGCTGGCCCTCCAGACCGGCAGAGACTTGGGCCTCTTGGTCAACTCCAAACTGATCCCTTTGCAGGCGACTCAACTCATTGGTTCAGAGCTAGACTCCTAAGGGCCAAGACCCACCTCTCTGCAGACTGGGCAGTGGACCTTACCTCCTTTGCCAATCATTTCAGGTTGGGCATTTGCGTCCTGCCTGGAACTTCCCTGCGGCTGCTGGAGTACATGGCATCCTTCATCAGCGTGGTCCAGTGGGCTCGTTAGCAGATGCGGCACCTGCAGTGGGAGCTGGGACATCAGTGGCCCCAGTGCCTAGGTCACGTGGACCAGCTAGTCATAGTGACCCTGCCAACGGGGATGCCATCCAGTCGTGGCTGATCCCAGAACATCTGCAGGAAAAATCCATCAGTCTGCCCAGAACTGACCGTCACTCTCACGGATGAGTCACTGGTGGGGTGAAGAGGCACCTAGGGGACCACAGGTCCAATGGGTTGTAGTCACCCAGGAGTCTAGCACCACATCAACCTAGTGGTGCTCCTGTAGTTAGCTAGCTCTGACAGAATTTGCTCTAGTTAAGGGTAAGGTTGTGGAAGTCCAGATGGATAATATTACAACCATGTTCTACCTGAGAAAGCAGGGTGGCATGCACTCCCTTCCCTGGGTAGGGAGGCCCTCCACACCTAGACCATAGTCTGCAGCCTGGGTACAGATCTGATGATTCATGTCGCTGGAGCAGACAATCAGCTGGCAAATGCTCTCAGCTAGGTGGATGGGATGTTGCATAAGTGGTCCCTGCATCAAGTAGTGGTGAGCCACCTCTTCTCCCCGTAGGGCACACCTCTGATAGACCCGTTTGCCTCCTGGAAGAAAACAAAACTGAGTCTGTTCTGAGCACCCCACAACAACTCATGACACTGGTGGGGGATGCCCTCATAAGGCCCTGGACCACAGACCTCCTGTATACCTTTCCTCTGACCCACAAGTTGGTGGTCAATATGTGGTAGGACAAGAAGTGGATGATTCTGATAACTCCAGACAGGCCTTGCTAGTTCTTGTACCTGGACCTCCTCAGCCTCAGCAGCAGACCTCTGTGATGGTTGCTGCTTTGCCTGGATCTGCTGACCAGACAACAGGGCAAGGTCTTGCACCTGGACCTTAAGTCTCTGTACCTCACAGCCTGGTTCCTGAGTGGCCAGAGTTCCAGGCTTTGGTTGTTTGGAAGGATATGCTCCATGCTGTGAAGGCCTGCTGGAAACCGGCCAACTCACCAGTGCTACACCTTTAAATGGACAGGATTTTCCATCTGGTGTGAGGGCATGGAACTTGATTGCCTTGCCTGCCCTGTAGCTAGTAACCTTGAGTACCTCTGGTCCCTATCCCAGCTGGTGTTGCAGTTGCGACACTGAAGTTGCACCTGGCAACCATTCCTGCATACCGGTATGTGCCGATATGCCAATGGTAGCACAGGAGAAGGTGGTCGGTGCTTCTTTAAAGGTCTTGACCACCTATCCTCACCAGCGTGAGCCACCACAACTTTGGGACTTACTGCTGGTACTGGCAATGCTCATGGGCAAGTCTTCTGAGCTCATGCAAAGGTGTGAGATATCACACCTGTTATAGAAGATGGCCTTCTTGGTGGCCATCACATCAGCCAGAAGGATTAGTGAGTCTTCTTATCTGGTCTTCCACAGGGACAAGGTAGTCCTTCATCCACAACTGAAGTTCCTCCCAAAGGGTGTATTAGAGTTCTAACATAACCAGGTGATGACCCGCTCAGGCTACTTTTGAACCTATCTTCGAGTCCGACTGCAGGCTCCATACTTTGGACCTGAGGCGGGTGCTCTCTACTACATTACATGCACAGCTGGAGTTTAGGCGTGCTCACCAGCTCTTTGTTACTCACATTGAAGCTGTGGCTGACAGACCAGCAGCTAAGTAGATGATTGGCAGGTAGATTACGTCCTGCATCGATGTCTGCTATAGGGTGGGCTGGTAGGGAGCCTTCCGTAGGGCCCAGGGCTCATTCCACAAGACATACCACTGCCTTGGTGGCTTCTTCCAGGGAATCCCTATCCAGGAGATCTGCATGGCTACTACTTGGAAGTCAGCACACCACTTCATCTCCCATTACAGCAGCGACCTGGAGTCTTGTCTGGATGCTGCATTTGGGACCTCAGTTCACCACTCTGTATTTGTCAAGCAGAGCTGCATGCAACCCCTCCTTCCAGAGAACTGCTGAAAATCTGCCATCATGTGGATAGGGGACCCATATCCACGCCTTGAAAAACAGGTTATTCTCCTTTAAACATAGTTCTAGGAGTGGTATATGGTTCAGATACACACCACCCACCTGACCTCCCCTAGCAAGTGGCACACGGATCCCTGCTTCCAGCATGCAAGATCTGATGTCGGGCAGAGCCAAGGAATATATCACCTTGGTGGTGGGAGGAGCTTTAAAGATGTTCTGATAATCAGCTCTTCTGGAAGATCTGCCACTGTGTGAATGTGAACCATATACCACTTCCAGAACTATGGTTACAGGTGAGTAACCCATTTTCTTTTACATGCACATAAAATATACAGTACAACTAATAGTGCTACCAAAATAAAGCCTGCATAAAGCTCATTTCCAGAGGTGACCTGGGGAAGAGGAGGAAACTGTGTGCTGCTGCAGAATTGCTGCCGTGCTCCATAAACATAAAGACACTGTCGGCAGAAAACGATCACTGATGCATCCAGTCTGTCCTGTTTTGTTACCCTATCCTACCATGACCAAATGATTAGACAGGATTTATACCCTCAACTCCCCACCCGCTTTCTTCACTGTACTGCTACCCTCTGCATACCTACTATATTCCACGAAGAGGCGAGTACTGCCAGTGTAAACAAAAGCAGTACTCATCAATGTACAGTGCTTAAACTTCTTTATTCATGCAAAATTGGTTAGGTACAAACAGTATAAAAACACTGCTTAGCGTGCTGCCAGGACTGCTGGAGATGGTAGTAGCATTTTGTGCCTATTTGTATTTTCACCCATTTTTGCATGAATAAAGAGGTCTGAAGCACTTTGTGTTGGTTAGCACTGCTTTGCTTACACTCTGGTGAGTGCTGTCTCCTTTTATGAATATGACAGTAGTTGGAGACAGAGTACCATTGGACAGACTAATTTGCTCTTTTTTCTGTTCCCCTGCATACCTATCAGGCCCCTTACTCTGTCCCAACTGTGCTTGAGCCCATTTATGGTTTTGCTCCACCACCTCTCATCTGGTAGGCTGTTCCAAGGCTCCACTGCTTCTCCATGAAGTAACATTTTCTTAACAGTCCTCCTGAATCTCCTCTGTACAAGCTTCCATTCATACCACCTTGTTACTGGCCCGCTACTCCATTTGAATAGCTCCTCACATTTTACCTTGTTTATTCATTTTGGGAACTTCAACGTCTCTATGTCGCCACTCTGCTTTCTGGCCTCATTGAATACATGTTCAGTGCCTATAACCCTTCACAACAGAATCTGCACTGTTGACCCTGATTCATCTTGGTTACCCTTGCTGGACCATCTCTAGTCTGTCTCCTGCAACTCCCTCACAGTGACTACCATGCCACAGAGCTTAATGTCATCTGCAAAGAGACACCTCTTGCCCTGTATAACTTTTACTACGTCGCTGATGAACATATTGCAAAGGATAGATCCAAGGACTGATCCTGTGGCACCCCACTCATGACCTCCTCCTTCTCCCCTCTAACCATGTTCAGCCACCACCTCTGTTGTCTTTCCTCCTCACCCAACATCCCACCCATTTAACCAGTTCCTTTGCTGCTTCCTGGGTCTAACTTCTTTGGCAGCCTTCTGATGGCACTGAGTCAAATGCCTTGCTGAAGCTGAAGTACATTACATCTACAGCTTGTTCCCTATCCACCGCTCTTGTAACCCAGTCAAAAATACTATATCAGATTGGTTTAACAAGACCGCCTGTCACAGACTCATGCATTTTACTAGCTTGAGTCCACTGCTTTCGAGGTACGCCATCAGGTCCCCTTTGACTAGTATCTCCATCAGTTAACCACCCCAGAGGAGGCAGCACTTCAATGACTATGCTGGGTTGTGTTGTGTGTTGATTGTGAATTGCATTTATTGTTGTTGTAATTCTGTATTGCTTCACTCTTGGTATGTATTGATGCATTTTATAAATCATGAAATCATTCTTAGCCAATCAGGATTGTTTATTTTTAAACATTACAAATACTCTCAGAAGCATAAGAGGGTGTCTCATGTACATCTGTGTCTGTTGTAATAGCTTCTAATCAAGTCCTTTGTGTGATAGAACTGCTCATCTTTGCGTTCTCTTACCCAAAGACCTCAATAATGCCTCCTATAACAATAAATGACACAGTAACTGTAAATATAAACATATATAATGATCTATAACACTGTATGCATTTGTTCTGTTTCCTTCTCTCCTAGTTCACAGCTAAAAACAGGTTACTCACTTGTAACAGTAGTTCTAGGAGTGGTATATGGTGTACATCCACACTTCTGGCAGATTAATTTCCCTTTAAGAACTGGCCAGAAGGTATTTAAGCTGCTCCTCCCACCACCGGTGGTAACTCCCCGCACCACCCCGTGATGTCAGATCTTACCGGTGGAAGCAAAATACAGTGTGTCACTTGCCAGGAGAGGTCAGGTGGGTTGTGTGGATGTACACCATACCACTCCTATAACTGCTGTTATAGGTGGGTAACCTGTTTTTCTAGGGATATGGATATGGTGCTCTTATCCACACTTCTGGCAGACTCCTAGTAGTTCTCCAGGAGGAGGGCAAGGCACACACGTCATATTTAACAAGAGAGATTGAGAACCCAAAACCAGAATCCCAACGTGATTCAAGGTTGATGTGGTAATGGGAGATAAAGGTGTGTTGACTTCAGATAGCAGCCCTGCAGATTTCTTGGATAGGGTAATCCCTGGAAGCAGCCACCAAAGTAGTGGTATGAGCCGTTAACCCTATGGAAGCTCCCTACTCGCCAACCCGATAGCAGAGGTCAATGCAGGATACAATCCACCTGCCAATCGTCCCGCTTAGCTGCCGGTCTGCCAGGTGCAGCTTCAGCCTAGGTGACAAATAGCTGCTGAACCTCTCCTCGAAGTCCAGCTGTGTGCTCCTTATAATAGGCAAGCGATCGCCGCTGGTCCACAGTATGGAGCCTGTGCTCGGCCTCCGAGGTGTGGTTAAAGAACACTGGGAGACTCCGCCACCTGGTTAAGGTGGAACTCTGACACAACCTTCGGGTGGAACTTCAGCTTAGGGTGAAGGACAACCAAATAAGGAGACTCCACCAAGAGCGCCTGGAGCCCTGGATCTTCTGGTGGATGTGATAGCCACCAAGAAGGCGGTTTTCCATGACAGGTGTGAAATTTCTCACCTGTGCATCGGTTTGAATGGCTACACCAAGAGCTTTGCCAACACCAACAAGTCCCAAGGTGGCGGTAGTTCATGCACTGGAGGGAAATGTGGTCAAGGCCTTCAAAAAGCATCAGACCACCTTCTCCTGCACCACTGACAGCATACCAGCCTGCACCTGGCAAGCAGAAATGGTTGCCAGTGGCACCTTAAGGATCATCGACCGAAGGCCCAACTGGGAGAGGGACCAAAAGCAATCAAGAATGCTAGCCACTAGGCAAGACAACAGGTCAAGCCCCTTGCCCTGGCATCAAGTGGAGAACCTTTTCCATTTAAAGGCATAGCATTTGACTTATGAGTTCTTTGGGCTTCACACAGGTAGTTTCCTCTGACTCAGTCATTGTCACTCATTGGACCTGGTCTTTCTCCTGGGGTTGGAGGACTCAATTGGTGGTGGAACCCGTCGGATGGTCCAACCACCACATCATCAGGTTCCATTTCTTGTCCCCCATAGGCCTGCCCCCGTGGAGATGGTCCGATACCACCCACTATGGGGTTTGACCCGATGGCCTTTACGGTGTTGGACCTATCAGGAATTCCAGAGGTACGCCAAGGCCCAGAGAATCTACTGTAGGCTTTTAATTGAGCAGTGAGGGAGCCTGGAAACCCTCGCCCTTTCTGCTCGCCCCGCTTATTTCTCCGCCCTCAGTCCCCATGGTTTGATGGGACCTTGAGGGGATGAAGCAGGCAGGGCAAAGGCTAGAGCGTGCTTGGCGAGATTAGGCTTCGATGCCGACAAGCTTAGACTGATGGAACACTATAGGCTCTATCAGTCATCAAGCTCCCGTGAAGAAGGCAGAATTCCTGTCCGGGAGATTGCTTCTGAACAGATTTGACCAGCTCAGCTGTTCTGAGCAGGTAGACAGACTGTGCAATCCAGCCTGTCTCACGAGTCTGGAAGGCCTTTCGCTCAAAGTGGAGTGTGACGAGTTTGCTCGCTTCTTTGCTGATAAGGTTGCCGACATCAGGTTGGAGATTCGCTTAGCGTGCCTGGAGGGTGGAGCGAGGTCGCGATTCCTCTGTTTTGCTGGGCCAAATCTGACTGACCAGCGATCGAGGATACCATGCGGCATCTCCAAGTAAGCATCAACTTGCTGTAGTTTAGATCCGGGCCCTACTCACCTTTTAATGGGGTGTGTAGATGTGATCGTCCCAGTTCTAGTGGAATTAACCAGTGTTCACTGGAGTTGGGAGTTTCCCAGCTCCTCGAAGGAGGCTGTGGTTACCCCTTCTCAAGAAGTCATCTCGACCCAGATTGTGCTGCAAACTACAGGCGATCTCTAACCTCCCCTTTAAAGGGAAGGTTATTAGAAAGTTGTTGCACAACAGTTTGGAGAACCATCTTACCATCTATGCTAACTATGACCCTCTCAGTCTGGTTTCCTTAACAGACACAGTAATGAGACCGCTCTGGATGGGTACTCAATAATTCCTGATGGCTTGAGACCAGAAGCGCCGCTCCATCTTTGTTCTTCTGGCCTCTCTTCAGCCTTTGACACCATGGACCATGGGTACTTCTTGATCACCTGCTTGTTCATCTGTGGCCTGTCTGATACAGTCCTCAGATGGTTCCATTCTTCCCCACTGGCAGGTTGCAAAGGGTAGTATCAGGGATTTTTTCTCAGACTCCTACTCCCTGCACATAGGGTTCACAGAGGTTTAGTGTTGTCCCCATGTTGTTCACGGTGTATATGCTCCATTAGGAGACATTGTAAGGCTGATGCGGGCTGAGTTTTCACTGTTATGCAGATGATACTCAGCTGTACCTGTCTTTAGTGCCCGACCAGGATAGTGCGCTCTCAGTCTGTTCTACCTGTCTACTGAAATCCAAGACTGGATGAATTCCAGTTGGTTAAGATTGAACCTGACAAGATGGAGATGTTAGTCGTGGGCGAGTCACGGATACAGGGGTGGCTGCTGGGCAGCCTTCTGGACTTTGGCTGGGGCTCTCAGCTCTTGACCTCTGAATGGGTGCAGAATCTGGGGATGATATTTGATGACGGACTGACACTTCGTTCACAGGTGTCAGCTGTGGTCAAGTCCTATTTTTACCATCTGAGGCATATCACCCAAATTAAGCACCTTGTTCCGTCTGGCAATCTTTCCAACCTTGGTTCATGCTTTTGTGACCTCGCGCCTTGACTACTGTAACTCCCTATACCTAGGGCTTCCAGGGGTTGATATCAGCTGCTTGCAGCTAGTGCAGAATCTGCTGCCAGGTTATTGTCTGGACCAACTTAATCCAGTCATATTTTACCTGTCTGCGTGTGTGCCCTGGCTGCCTGTTCAGTGGCGGATCAGCTTAAAGTTGGCTTGCTGACTTTTAGAGCCCTACACGACCTGGGTCAGAGTTATTTACAAGCACTTCTGAGCCCCTACTGCAACAGCAGACTACTCTGCTCAACTGATGAGGGATTGCTAGAGATTCCCAGGGTCCATTTGAAGACCTCAGGAGCTCGGGCTTTTGTCTTTGCCGCTCCTCCCTGTGGAATTCTCTACCTCATCGAGAGCGAGTGCCAGACAGTGGAGAGCTTTAAAATTGCTTTAAAAACATACTTATTCGTTTGTGCTTTCCTGATTTTTAGTATTGGATATTTGAATATTTTAATAGTGCTTATTAGTTTTATTTATCTGTGTTTATTTTAGAATTTGTGATTGTACAGCGTTGATATTTATTGAAATTGCGCTAATAAATAAAATTTACTTACATTACTTTACATTTTCGGTTTACTCCTTCTAAGAAGTCTCTAGTACAGTGAGGACATCTTCAGAGAGAACCAAAGCCTGGAAACATAGCTGCTCAGAAACCAGGCTTTCAGGTGCAGGCATTGAAGGTCTGGGTGCAATACCTTCCGTGATTGCATGACAGCAGGTCCATGCATAGAGGAAGCGCACGGGAGCCTGCAGCTGAGGCTGAGGAGATCAGGGCACCAGAATTGGCGGGGCCAGTCCAGCCACCAGGATCATCTGTGCTTTGTCACTTCAGGCTTTCAGCAGCACTTTGTCGATCAGCGGAAATGGAAGGAAGGCATATATTTACGTTTTCTGCTTGGAGTACCTGCCATTCTTGCACACAGCATCTGTGAAAGTCTCCTGAACTGAATTTTTGCAAAACATCACCACCAGGTATCAGCTTTTTCACTTTAAATCAACTGTTTGGAAGCCATCCCAAGGAAAAATAAGTCTTGCAACTAGTCTGACAAACTTGGGTGATGCGGGTCCTGCAACTGAATCAACATTTTCATCTGACCTGCTCTTAAGGAACTGTGCTTGTCTCTGAGGATTTTGAAGAACAAAGAAACGTACAGAAAAAAGGATTTCACATCTTGCATATGGCCAGGCCACAGTTTATCACCTTTCAGGAATTTTAACACATTATGAGGCACTGTATCTCAACAGTTCATCATTTCCTCTGGATGTAATTTACCATCAGTATTTTCATTTAAATCAACTTTACATGTACTTTATCTCTAAGGGCCCACGTTAACAAAGCTACCTAAAGGAACTGCCATCCTGTTCTCCTCTCCTTCCCTGTTACACCAGTCAAATATGCTTTACCCGACTACTCTCATATCTTGTGGAACAGCCATATTGGTCCTTTTCACCCTCAGGACTCCTTACTGCAGGCATGTGTCTATCTGCTCCATTGGGAGCAACCAGTGCCATGACCGATACCTATAGTACCATAACCTCCCCCAAATCTGACCTCCTCCACACATAAGCTACATGGGGGCTCACTCTATGCCGATGGGTCTCGACTCTGTCATCTCCACTGGCATGAAACCTTGGCAATCTACTATCAAATCTCCTTTAAGCAGGGAATCTCCATGCGACACCACGCTAACTGCAGGTTACACCCCTCTTCAAAAACTATTTAAGGAATACCTGAAAAGACTAATAGTGCTGCTCTTATTGCTCTTGGGCAATATACATCCTAATCCTGGACCTCCCCACTGCTCAAACCACTCACCAAGAAATACTGGTGGTCTAACACTAAAGATTTGCAACCTTCCTCCAAAACTTGACAGACTACAAGTATGGACTGTCAGACATAATCCAGACGTACTCTCAGTAGTAGAAACCTGGTTCACTCCTAATGTCCCTGATGCAGCAATCCTACTTCCTGGCTACTCATTATTTAGGTGTGATTGCCTTTCTCAGCATGGTAGAGGATGTGTGATCTATGTAAGCGGCACTTTGCAGGCCTGGGGATCCCCACCCGGTTGTGGTGATTTAATCCAAATGCTGGCCGTTAATTTGCTTCTCAGTGCAAACAACAAAACATTCACTGTGCTTTCTGTTTACATCCCTCCAAGGCACACTAAACCTAGCTTTGCCATATCGCCTTAAGAGGGATGAGCCTTTACTCAGAATTTCTAATGCTGTGAGATTTTAATATAAACTGGCTCTCCCCCAACGCCACTGATGCCAAGGACGCATTATCTGCTATCCACCTTTCCCAGCATGTAGAAGCCTCAACCAGGAGGAACTACAAAAGTGGGATCAATACCTTACTGAACTGGGTGCCATCTAACCTAGTAGATAATATCAAAGCACCTCTGTCCTATGTGACTGTATTACTGATCACTCCTGTCAAGTTTTACTGGTGCAATAACTACTGCAAGCCCCTGCCAGAACTGTCACAAGCCAGGTCCTCGCTCCGGGACCCGAGTGGTCTAATGTATATACAGCCAGCAACATTGACACTGCATTGGAACTCTTCATTGACCGCTTTAATGCAACCTGCGATAAGTATACCCCTTCAAAACTACAAAACTCAAGGGAACCCATAATCCCTGGATCACCCCTGCTCTTAGTGATCTCCTAAAACACAGGGATCACCTCTGGCACAGATCCTGAGCACTGGGGACACAAGCTAACCTACAGAGGTACAAAGCAGCCAGAAATGAGTGTACCGTGCTAGCCATTCTGCTAAAAGCCAGTATTTCAAAGACCCTTTCCATCTCTTGGAATGATAGCAGGACATTCTGGAAGAACATTAAGACATCACTGGAAAAGACCCCAAAACTACTCCGGACATGCTGAACATCGATGGCACCCTACCATGGATCCAAAAGCCATCGAGAACACTTTCAATAAAGCATTTACAGACCTTAGCAATGTTCTCACCCCACACCCGATTACTCTATGGTTACCCAGTGAGGTACAGACACTGCAGTTCAAAACCCACCCGATACCACCCACCATTTTACTTCACAGCAGTGTCTATAAATGATTCAGATGCTATCATAAAAGGTACTGGGAAAGCTGGATTCAATGGGGACTCCTTGGACTTAAAGTTTGTTGCTCTTACCCTCAAGGAAATCCTAACACCTCTTACAAAATAATCAACCTGTCACTCTTTCAGTCACAAGTTTCATATCTTTGGAAATCAACAGTGGTCACCCGGTGCACAAGAGTGGTGACCAAGCACTGCAGGAAATTACTGCCTAATCTCTATTCTTCCCCGATTTCTAAGGCCCAGGAGCGCATCATGGTCGACCATTTTGTACAGTATCTGGATAACTACTAACTCCAATGTCCCCAAAAGCATGGGTTCAGGCATGGGCATAGTACCAACACTGCGCTCCTGGGTTTACAGGCTTTATCAATAACTCTTTGGAACAAGAGCTCTTGGTAGGGGCAACTTTCGTGAGACCTTACCAAGGCCTTTGACACTGTCAACCACAATCTCCTCATCAGACAACTCTCCTCCACTGGTCTTTCCTCCAACACTACAAGCTGGTTCTCCAGCAACTTAAGCAACCCGAGCAGCAGGTAAAAATTGGTAACGCCCTGTCCGATAGTAGGCCTGTAATCTCTGGAGTCCCTTGAGGATCTATCTAGGGTCCATTGCTTTTTAGCATCTTCCTCAATTCACTACCAGAAGCTTGCTGCAACCACATACTTCTATATGCTGATGACACTGTACTTTTTACCAGCAACATTGACCCTCACCTTCTCCAGGACCAACTTCAGCAATCCTTTACATCTGCAGAGAAGTGGTTTGGTAGAATAAACTCATCCTTAATTATAACAAGACTAAGACAATGTTGTTTTCAACCTCCCAAAGCAGACACAAAACCTTCTCACTTACCATCATTAATGACACTGGCTCCCTCTTGAACTGGTTCACCATTTCAAGTACCTGGGTATAACTATTGACTCTACCCTATCTTTTACTCAGCACATCAAATCAACAGCCAAAGATATTAACTAGCATTTAGGAGTTCTATACAGGAACAAACATAATCTCACTCCAGAAGGACTGAACAGGGCCATCCACAGTTCTGTGGTCTCTTTTGTGGACTATAGTATTGTCATTTACAGTTGCTGCTACAGACACTGCTCTCTGACGTATCAGAATGGCCTTAAATAAAGTATGCCGTCTTCTTAGTGGTGCCACATGCTTGACACACACACACCTCGATCTTCATGCCCAGGTTAACTGGTTACAATTTGACAGCAGGCTCAAATACCAATCATGCCTGCTTGCAAAAAAAGTCAACATGGACTGCTTCTCCTGGCATAATGGCCCTCCTTTCCCCTGCACGTAACCCACGCAGTACCAAGCTCTGGCAAATAGGCTTTCAGAATCCCATGGTGCCACACACGCCTTTTGACAGGCATTTGCATACAGAGCTCCACACTGGTACAACTCCTGCCTCCTGACATAACCAATGCTACTTTGCGGGCTCTAAAAAAAACTCCAGCAGCATCTAATCTTGCTGGCAACCTGCGACTGCTACTGCTAATTTGCCTTTACCTTGCTCCTGCCATTTGCAATCTCTGTGATTAGTAAAATGTTGCACTTCATGTCCATTTCTTGTGTCCCAGTCAAGTTAACACTTTCACGGGCTTTCTACCCTACCTAAATTATTTTCCCTCCTACCTCCTCTTCCATTCTTTTGCCCCTCCATCATTCCACACACCTCTTTCCTCACCACCTTAATACATCCTCATCATCACCCCACTACTTACACTACCTCTTCCTCCCTACTCTCCTCCTCCTTATTCCACTTTGACTACATAGCTATTCTTCCCTTTCCCATCTATCTATTCCCATCCTACCCCCCACCTCAGCTTGCCTTCTCCTCCCCACCTGTCCCTCTTTACTGGTACGAGACCTTCCTTCATTCTTTAATTCAGGCACAATCCAATTATCTGCCTATGTTGTTAGTTGTACAATTCTCCTTTTAAACAAGCGGCCTCATGTTATGTTACCGTAACCTAGTGAAACATTAGCTTTTGTTTTGACTCTGCACCCTGTACGTGCTTAGATTGTGTAACTATTGTTAGAATTTATGCCTAGAGACAGTTTTCAATTGTTTCTTGCTGTATTTGTATCTGTGGAACATATCCGTATTCTTGTTTGTGTCATACTTCACGTGGAACCTATGAAAGAGCTTTCTGCTCACAGGTATTAATCCAAGATCTCAATAAATAAATAAAAATAAAATACATGAGGCCGGGGTCCAGGGCCTTGAGAAGCATCCACCTGCAGCGTTCCCTGCTGTGTGTGTGTGGGGGGCAGGCACATACAGCCTCAGCTTTGCATTCTCCCTGAGGAAAATAGATCCACCAGAGGTTGCCACACGGGAGAACAGACTGTGCACTACCTCAGAATGGAGAGACCACGAGACACCTCGCCCACCCATAGGGCATCCACCAACTGGTTGGATATGCGGTCATGTGAACAGCCAGAAGATCGGCGTTCAGGCTGAGCAAGAGGGTCCAGATACGGACAGCTTCCCTGCACAGAGGAAGGGAATCGTCTTGCCCTGTTATTGAGGCAGTACATGGTCGTAGTGTTGTCCGTCTGGACCTGAATGACCTGACCCTGAATGTGCGGAGCAAAGGCTGTCAGCCAGCTGAACTGCCTGAAGCTCCAGCAGGTTGATGGCATCGGCACTCCTCAGGGTTTTACAGTACTTGGCTCTGTGCTCTCCCATGTGGACACCCCAGCCCATCAGGAAGGCATCAGTTGTGATGGTGACCGTCAGCTCAGAGCAGACAAAGGGACTCCTTCCTGCAGATGTTCTGGGGTTTACCATTACTGGAGGCGTCCACATCAACTGGGTTATAGTGACGGTTGGTCAAAGTGGCCCAGTTAAGTCCGAGACTATTGTGGGGCCAGCTCCCCTACAGAGACACATTCTCCACCAGGCTCCAACGGATCATGCTGGTGCATGTCCGCCATGTATCCCATGAGGCAAAGGAAATCCACAGTAGGGCACAACTGCCCAACCCGAAATGACTGGACAAATAAGGAGAGAACCTCTGCTGTGTCCACCAGGAGTCAAGCTCTGGCTCAGCAAGAGTCAAGCTCTGCCCCAATGAAGTGCATCACCTGAAAAGTATGAGCTCTGACTTGGTCTCATTCACCAGGAGGCCAAGGGACAAGCAGGTCTGGAAGGCGGAGGTCCCTGGACCGCTTCCACCTCCTCCCTGGAGGGACCTGCTGTCAGTCATCCAGGCAGGGGTACACATGGACCCCTTGATGTTTCAGGTAGGCTGCCACCACTGCAATGCACTTGGTGAAGACCCTGAGAGCCGAGGAGAGCCGAAGGGCATGGCCTGGAACTCAGAGTTTCTCTCTGCTTGGAACCAAGGAACCAGCAGTGAGACGGATGGATGAAAACGTGAAGCAACGCATCCTGAAGATCCAGGAGCAGAAACCACATGTTCTGCTCCAGGGATAAATGCTCTGAGACAGGTGACCACCCTGAAGGTGCCCGACCAGAGGAACTTGTTCAGGTTGTGCAGATCTAAGATGGGGCACCAGGAGCTGGGCAATGTCTCCCCAAGGGCTGACAGCATGTCAGCGGACACCATTCCTACCGTGGGGCGTGGGCTTGGCATGGCAGGTAAGCCTCAAACTCCAGAGGCAGACCCTGAACGAAAACTGAGGACCCACCTGTCCATGGCGACAGCGGACCAGGCAAAAGAAAGGGCGGAGCCGGCCCCCCATGGGAGGAACCTGGGGATACAGGATGGGCATGGGGAGGCAACCCCAAACCATCACTGGCCAGCCTTGGAGGCAGAGGAGGGACCGGCGGAGTATGGAGGGACCTCGACCACCTGGTTTGTGGATAACTGAAGCAACTGACTTCGACCGAGGACTCCATGCCTGGGTCTGCTGCCCTGCTGGGGCTAGGATGGCTTGGCTGCAGTGGTAGAGAGGCCAAAAGGCTTCTTCCTCTGAAGTTTGGTGCCCTTGGGATCCCTCTGGGCAGAGATCACAGAGTCCAGGGTGGCATGGGACTTCTCATCAGAGTGGGTGTCTGTCCACCCCTGGCCCCAAAAAGTCAGTGCCCAGGAAGGGACATCCGCCAACTTGTGCTGGGTGTCTGCCATGAAGGAAGAAATCTGTAGCCAAGCCCCAGCGGTGCGAGGCCACTGCAGCAGCCACAGACCAGGCGCAGGAATTGCCAATGTCCATGGCCATCTGGAGCTGCTGTTTGGTCTTGGCCTTGCTTGACCGTGCTCTGTAAGTCAGCTGGGAGCTGGGAAGCACCCCATCGAGAGTGTCAGTAAGGTCTGAGTGGAATGGGCCACCAAAAGGGCTGAGCGTGCCTGCCAAAGGCCAAAAGAAGAGGCTGCACAGACCTTTCTGGCCATGTGATCCAATTTCTTGGATTCTTTGTCGGGAGGTTGTCCACGCCCCTGACATTACTGGTACGCCAAGATAGTGAGTTGGTCACCAGACCCTTGGCTGAGGATGTTCTGTGAAACCAGACAGGGAACGCATAGGGACAGCATACTTTCAGGCCATATGAGCCAACAGGGCAGGAGGCAGGGTGCTGCCAAAGCTCCAAAGTGGGACAAATAATGGCTTTGGCAACTGGGAAGACAACCCCAGGGAGTCACCTCTGTCAAAAATTTCAGTCAATGGATACTTGGCCCATTTTGGATGGGCTCCAAAATTAAGCGAGACAAGCCCCAAAAGAAGTAGGACCATACTACGTAGACAAATCCTCCCCGATTCAATGTCCACTGGATGATAATGCAGGGAGGAGCCCTCAGACTGTGACGATTCACCAAAAGCAGTTGCTCTCCTGAATCCCCACTGGCGCTGTAGGGCCTATTGCGGTAACGATGACTGGCCGACAAGGAAGCCTGGGAGTGAATGCGGGCATCCTTAGAAGGAGGGTCCATCCTTTGGCTGCTCAGGAAGTGGCTCCACCCTGATGGGCAGAGAGGCTGGAATAGGCCAAGCTGGAACCGGATGACCTGGAGCAGGCTGGGGCCTCGGTGGCAGGAGCCATGGAAGAGCTGGGGTGAGGGCCAAAATCGGCAACCCTGGGTGCATGAGCTACTGCCATTAACTCTTCATAGCTGATGCATCTTGCATTGGAGCCTCTCCTTGCTCGAGGAGGAATAGCGGTGGCCCTGCCCAAGTGCCAAGAGCAAAAGCACCAGCATCAGCAAGGGTTGCTCAACTCCAGGCTGCGGGACACCGACCTTGACTGTCAGGGAACTGCGACAGCGAGAAGGGAGGAGACGGCAAAGCTAAGGGACCTCCAGTGTAACGGGATCCTGAGGGTAAAGGAGTGGATCATCTGGCTGGTCTGACCCTCCCTGAGAGGTGATAAGCAGGACTGGAGTCCTAGAGAGTGAGGTGTCAACCTTGTCCTGTGAAAACGCCGACTGGCTCAAGAAAATCTTGACAGGTTGGTCGACGTGCATCTCAGCCAACGGTCCAACTGGGAGATCGTGGAGCCAGTAACCTGACTGAAGTATTGACAGAAGTCAAAAACTCCAGAGAAGCATAGGAATCTGAGGGCCCAGGAGTGCTAGCGATACAATTGTAAATGAGAATGATTCTTAGTCTCCTTATCAGCGATTTAGAGGATTTGGTTCCTGACAGGGACCCTACCCAAAGGTGGGAAGGGACTAGCACAATCCCGAAACACATCCATAAAGGTGGCGCCAAGGAAAGTGGCACAAAAGCCTAAGCTGAAGAGGCATGTCAGTAGCTTCAGGCGGCTGCCTTACTCGAATGCCGCAAGTTGTTCGATGGACCGTGCAGCCATGAAACTGCCCAACAGGCGTCTTCGGAGCAGATGTTGCCAGGAAGGAGGAATGGTTGGACCACGGTGGGCTCCAAGGAAGGTAAGGGTGGTGGAACAGAGGTGCATCCCCAGTTCTACCTCTCACAATTCATACTCCGTGCTGCGGGCATGGTTCCTCTATGGAGGCACTCATAGTGGAGACCAAGGAGGATGCTGGGAACCTCCACAAAGGAGATTCACAGGAGGGTGAGGCATGGGACCCCACAGGAAGGAAACATCTCCTGGTGGGGGTCTCAATCATTAGTGGAGTAGAACTTGGGAAGGAGGGGAGAGGAGGTAGGTGCCTACCTATCGCCATGGCTTGGAGAGACAGCAAGCGAATCCTCAGGATTGCGGGAGCAGCTGCATGGAGAGGAGCTGAACGTCAATGTCCACCTAGGGACAAATTACCTGCTGGGAATGGGATCAGAGCAGTGCAGGAGGTTTGTGGAGTTGGGGAGGGGCCTTAGACAAGTAGCATGCATGGTAACCTTCTTGGAGGTGCTGCCTGTCTATGGCATGCGTGAGGCTAGGGTACTCCGCACCATGGGATTCAATGAATGGCTGAAAAACTGGTGCAGAGCTCAGGGTTTTGGCTTCATTGGGGACTGGGGTCCTCCTGGAGGATACCGGCCTAAACTGGCACAGACGGTCCGCATCCGTCCGGGGCGGGAACCAGGATCCTAGGTGATAGGTTTAAATGCTTCATTGGCAAAGCATTTAACCCAACCAAGGGAGAGCATGAAAAGGGCATGAAATCCCAGTCCCCAACAAAACAGTGTAGTTAGCGAGGTAAACACCAAGGTAGAGAAATCGACAGGGAGCATGACAGGGGTAAATGAAGAAAAAGGCAAAGGCAGTAAGGACAGGGATGGGGCTAAAGGGTAAGACTATCAAAAAATGGACAGCGGTGAGCACCAATGCCCATAGTCTGGGTAACAACCTCTCTGAACTAGTGGCCTTGATGAAAGAGGGACACCTGGATATCGTGGCAGTTACAGAAACATGGTACACAGAGAACCATGACAGGGATGTCAACATACCAGAGTACACAATCTACAGGAGGGATAGGGAGGGTAAAAGAGGAGAGAGTAGCTCTCGTAAAGGAAGGGATCAAGCAACAGAACTAAAGGGTAAACAGGGAGGAGTGGAGGCATTGTGGGTCACCCTGGAGACAAGAAACAGCACTAAAATCTGCACGGGGTTATATACACACCCCGCCTCAGGGGAAGCAACACACAAGGAAATGATAGAAGGCATCCTTAGAATGGCAGAAAAAGGGGGAGATATTGTTGATGAGGGACCTGAATATGCCTGATGTTAACTGGAGCCCTTGCTGCCACTACAGCCAACAGCAGGGTCCTTCTCGATGCCCTATGGGGGTATCTCAGACAGCTAGTGTTGGAACCCACTCAGAAGTGAGCAATCTTAGACCTGGTACTCTCAAGGGGATGGAGGATCTCAGATTTATAAGTGGGTAGCCATCTGGGAACAAGCGACCACCAAACAGTGTGGTTCACGATAAACACAGCTGTAGAGTCAAGCCACACAAAAGCAAGGGTACTGGACTTTAGGAGGCTGACTCTGGCAAAATGGGAAAGTGCCTCAGAAAAGCACTAGCAAACAAGCAAAAGGAGGTTGGAGGAACAATGGGGAAAATCAAAACTGTCATCACAGAAGCGACAAGCCTTTGTGTAAAGCAAATAAAACAAAACGAGGGAAAAACCACTATGATTCTCAAAAGAGGTGGCAGGAAAGGGTAAGGAGAAAAGATAGCATTCAGGAAGTGTAAGAAAACACAGAAAAGCAGGACAGAGAACTGTACCAGTTAAAGCAGAAGGAAGCAGGGAAGGCAGTCAGAATAGCAAAGTTCTAAACCGAGGAAAGGACAGCCAACTTAGTTAAGAAGGAGATAAAACCTTTTATAGATACATTAGGGAGCAAAAGAAAGACAAGGGAGGGATAGTGAGGGCTTAATAAGGGGAGGGGGTGGGCAGAGGGTGACAGTGAAAAGCAGGGATACTGAACAAATACTTTTGGCTCAGTATTCACAAAAGAGGAGGAGGAGGGAGGCACCTAAACCAAGCAATAGAAGCACTCTGGATACGGAGGTTGATACCAGTCTGTTCATAGAAGAAATGGTCCTGAAAGAACTCCTAAAACTGAAAGTGGACAAAGCAATGGGGCCTGAGGATTCACCCCAGAATTCTAAAAGAACTAGGGGAAATTGTTACGTACCTAAAGGCCAGTGGGACACAGGACTCAAGGCAGCACAGATACACAGCGGAAGGTTATGTCAGATGAATGTAATAGATTTCTTTGACTGGGTGACCAAAGTAGTAGACCAGGGATGGCTGTGACATGGCCTATCTAGACTTTAGCAAGGCATTTGGCACAGTCCCACACAAAAGATTAATAAACAAGTTAGCCAGCCTGGGTGGGTCCCAGGGTGGTAGCCTGGGTAAAAATTGGCTGGACAACAGGGACAAAGGGTAATAGTAAGCTGAGTCCACTCTGAAGAAAGGGGTTTACAAGCAGGGTACCATAGGGTTCAGTACTGGGGCTGGTCCTCTTTAATGTCATTATAGGTGACATTGCACAGGGACTGGAAGGAAAACATGCCTCTTTGCAGGCGACAGAAAGATCTGCAACAGGGTCAATACACAAGGGGGTGGAAAGGATGAGAAGGGACTTGGGCAAGGTTGGAGGAATGGTCAAAAGTATGGAAGCTTAGATTCAATGCAAAGTAATGCACCTGGGAAACAAAAGCCATGGGGAAGAGTACACAATGGGGGACTAACAACAACAAAATGTTAAGGGACCTGGAAGTAGTCATATCAGACGACCTCAAGGTAGGCTAGCAATGTGAGAAGGCAGTAAGGAGGGCTGAGGGGATACTGGGATACATAGGAGAGGCATCACCAGTAGAAAACTGGAGTTGTTATCCCTCTGTACAGACAGTTGGTGAGACCCCATCTGGACTACTGTGTGCAGTTCTGGAGACCCCATCTCTGCAAGGATATAGACAAGATGGAGGCAGTCCAGTGGAGGGCAACCCATATGAAGAGAGACTAAAACAGCTTAATATGTATACCCTTGAGGAAAGGAGGAGGGAGACATGATAGAAACTTTCAGGTACCTCAAGGGAATCAACAAAGTCCAAGAGGGTAACATATTTCAGAAAAGAGATCTAAGAACAAAGAGGCACAATTTGAAGATGGGGGATGGCTCAGGGGCAACGTGAGAAAGTTTTTCTCAGACAGGGTGGTGGATGCATGGAATGGCCTTCCTGAGGAGGTCGTGGGGTCAAAAACAGGGAATTCAAGAATGCATGGGACAGACATAAGGCAATTATAGTGGAGGGTAGGAGGAAGAAGGCTGTTGGTTAACTAGGATCTGAAGCTTATCCAATAGGTAGGAAAAGAGCAGACTGGGTGAGCTAGCGGTCCTTATCTGCTGTCAGTCTATGTTTCTATGTAACCACCTGAAGACAGTATTTTACTGTTTTGAAAGCAAAGGGCCTGCTCAATGTAGAACAACACGGAGGAATTGTCTTCCAGGAAGGAAGATCTGACATCACAGGGCGGTGCCGAGGTGTTGCCACCTGGGTGAGTAGAGAAGCCAGCTTGAAGACCTTCCAGCCAGTGCTTAAAGGAAAGGAATCCTGCCAGAAGTGTGGAGTAGACCATATTCATGTCCCTAGAAACAGCTTTATGCTCAAGTCACGGTTTGCTCACTTGGCGAAAATAACATTTCTGATTGAACTATTATTTTTGTATTTCATGTGCCTGTACAATTAGTGTTTTTAAATCTGAGTGAGACCCACCAGGTCAAGCACCGGATACCCATTCGATTGCTGCACATTGGTGTTGTGCAATTTATCTTGCTATTTTGCTATCCTGATGGAGTAAATCCTCTTTTTATGTTTCCATTAGTCTCGACTTCTGGTTGAACAGTGTTGCCTGGTAGTGTGCCTCTTCCTGTGTTGCTGTTTTCACATCTGAGCACAGTGAAAGAACTACTGTGTGCTGGTGCAGAACTGCTGCCATGTTCCAACCCAGAGGTGGTAGCACTTCTGTGACTACTACAGGTTGTGTGTGGATCGTGTACTGCATTTGTTGTTGTAATTCTGTATTGCTTTACTGCATTTATGCATTTTTTCCATAGTTCCGCTTCCCTCTGTAGCCCTCTCCTTTTGGGCCCCTGAAGTGCCACTGCTATACCTGTCGCACTCAACCAATGCTGCAGTCGTCCAACCCATTTAAGTATTTAATGCTGTACAATCCTATGTGCAGTATTCTTGTTTTCTATATCACTGTACTCAGATGTGAAATGACAGAAAATTGGTGGGTTAGTGAATGGTGCAAATTTGGCCCAGACACCAGAAAAATTCCTCTGCTCGTTTCATGAAGTGCTGTGGTTCTTACTAGGAACAATGAGATACTAAAGGCTATATGCCTATCTAGACTGCCCCCACAAACAATTTTCAGTGGTTATACCCATTTTTATTTTGATGGGAGTTCAAAATAGGTCCACAGAGCTAGGTAGGCCTCGCTACACTAGCAAAGGCAAGCAAAAGGAAAATAACCAGTCTCTCACTGTTTCAACTTCAAACAGACCTTGTTAGCACTGCTGGCACTCAGGGCACCGAGCCATCAGAGCGCCAAATCCGGATTCGCTGCTTCAGTCGCCCGGAATTAGAATATAACGTCCGGGGAGGGGACACAGTGGTTGCTGACATTGCCAACTGGTGCCCTAATGGCTCGGCGCCATAATCCTGGCACATTCAGAGGGTGGAACCCTTACTAGTTGGTGTCTAAGCTCCATAGTGCAGCTGGAACTACCAGGCTTCCACAGAAAAAGAGAACAGTAGTGCACTATTTCAGTAGTTTACTGCTGCAGGATCAAACTTCACCCCTTCCCCTCAAGGGGCGGTGTTAGGCGTGTATGGGGCTGTGCACAGTGCCACTGATGCTCCATGCAGGGCCTTTTTTCAGGCTGTGGAATCCTAGCAGCAGCTCAAGCTGCCAGGTGGCGCCTGGATGCTTGAAAGTTACGCATCGTTTGCTGCCACATGATTCCAGGAGCTACTGCAGGCTTCATGTACATGGAAAGATGGTTCTCACCCTAACCCTGCGGCAGACTAGCAAATATGACTTAGTAAGTCAGTTCCACAACTAAACCCTAAAGCCCAGCTTTCAGTAATGTGTTACAAGGTCATGTCCCCACTTTATTAATTTATTAACAAAATAAGGGAAAAGGTTCCAGAAATGGACTTGATTCTTTATAGAGTTGCCAATGGTGAGATGTAGAATCAGAACAACATGAAAACTGGGAGGAGGATAATGGATCGTTTGTTAAGGTGAAAACTGAAAATTACATATAAATAATAATCTGAAAGATGATACCCAGATACCCAACATAGTTTCTGAGGTGGGAGATCCTGTCACACTAACCTTATAAGGTACTCAACTTGTTAAAGCACTTGACAAGGACTCCCAGTAGACATTATATGGACTACAGTAAAGCGTTACACTGTGTCACATCGAGAGCTCATTGTCAAACTATCAAGACCTGGCTTAAATGGAAGTTTAGTTAACTGAGTTTGACCTTGATTTAACTGGTAGGAAGCAAAAGTGTGTATTACAATCACATATCAAGTTGAGGAGCAGTGACAAATGGGGCCTCACAGGGTTAATTCTTGGGTACTATACTTTTCAACACCTATGTTGCCAGCATGCAGCCCATGGGGAGGGGCATGGATAAGCAACTTTGCAGATGGCGTAAGACTGATGCGGTGGCAGACACTAAGGAGGAGATGGGGAGGACTCTCTGTAGGAACCTTGAAACCATTGGGCGTGGGTCATAAGATCAAAATTAGTGTTCAACAAGAACAATGTTCACTGATGCATCTTGGGGCTAAGAACAACAAATATAAGTATAAACGTTATGGCTCAGACTGACAAGAGATGACTGAGGAAACAGACCTAGGTGTCAAAGTCACCAATAACTTGAAATTTGGTAAACAGTGCCAACAGGTCACCAATAAAGCATACAGAATCCTGGGAAACATATGAAGGAATAGCACAAGCAGGAACAGGGAGGTCCTACTGCCCCTGTATGGGTCCTTGATGAGGCCTCACATGAGTACTGCAGTCAGTTTTGGGCCCCTAAGGTGTATAAAACATCAAGCTCCTGGAGGAGATGCAGAAAGGACAACGAGGGTGGACAAATCATTTTGTGAGCTGGTGGTCAATTTGGCCACTAGGTTTCAAAATCTGATAGCCAAACCAATATTTGTAGTGGCCATCCTTTTAAGAGCTCAGAAATCACTTTTAAGCAGGCAGCCAAGTTGATCAATAATTTTCAAAATCTGTTAGCCAAACCAAATTTTTAAGTAGCCATTGGTCACCAGGCTACCTGATTTGTCCCAGCCCAATGAGAACGGTAAGGGAATAAGGGTAGCAGCTACAAGAGACTGCAGGAGTTGAATATGTATAGCTTGGGGTTGAGAGGAAAAAATACTTACTGCAGTAATCTTTCTTCCAAGTGGTCCTTTAGCATCAGTAACTTTAGCAGTTAGCTGGCTAGTTGCAACTGCCACAGAGGTATGCATTTAAGATATTATTTTATCTAAATTAGCTTAGGGCCACGCCAATCAAAAGACAGGAAGGGAGTGAACTGAGTGAGAGCTGCTGAAGGCTTCAGAATTTTTGAGAGAGGAAACGAGCATGTGCCCCGAAAAGAATCAACAGGATTCAAAAAACATGAAAATGTCCACAAAAAGTGGAAACAGAAACGACGACAAACAAGTTAAAACTCATCAATAAGAAACTCCAAATTTGCTAAAAGATGTGATAAAGAGCCCTTCTCCAACAGGTGAACCGGGAAAGAAGGGTGGGAGCTGCTGATGCTAAAGGACCCCTTGGAAGAAAGAAGACTATCATGTGTGTAATTTTTTCTTCTTACTCCAGGAGTCCTTTAGCATCAGTAACTTTAGCAGCACTACCAAGCAGTACCAAGTGGGAGGTGGGCAGAAAACCTACTTAGGAAAGAGGCTCTGCAGAACCACCTGTCAAATTTGGCATCAGATCTGGTCTGCACATCCAAACAGCAGTATTTCACGAAGGTGTGCACCGATTTCCAGGTAGCAGTTTTGCAGACATCCAGGAGGAATGTCTCTTGCTGCTGCAAGCAGGGCTGCAGTCTCCCTGGTGAATGGGACCTGAGCCCCACTGGAGGTTGGTGACCAGCTTTCTCATAACAGAATCTAATCGAGAGACTAATTGACGAGAAACAGTTCTCTTGGTAGCTGGTCTTCCTCTGCCTACATCCCGTAGGTGAGGAACAACTGAGTGTAGAGCCTCTGGACTGTCTGGTATGCTCTAGGTAGTGGAAGATGGCTCTGCTGACATCAAGCTGTGGAGCTTTTGCTTGCCAGGAATGGACTGCTCAGTAAAGAAGACAGGCAGAGTAATGGACTGGTTCAAGTGAAACTCTGAAACCACCTTTGGCAGAAATGTCCTATTTGTCCTGAGCTCAACTTTATCGTTGTGAGGGATGATGTAATTTGGCTCAGTGCACAGGGCCTGTTGCTCTGAAATCCTCCTGGCAAATGTAATGGCTACCAGGAAGACTGTCTTTCAAGTTACAAACTTGGCGTGGGGAGTGGACATAGGCTCAAGAACAGGTTACTCACCTGTAACAGTAGTTCTAGGAGTGGTATATGTTGTTCATCCACACTGTTTGGCATTGTCCCTTCCATTTTAAATCTGCGGAAATCTTCAGGTCAGCTCCTCCCACCCACCGGGAGGTATATACCTCGGCTCCGCACCATGATGCCAGATCTTAGCCAGCTGGAAGCAAGGTTGTCTTGTCGAAGCAGGGAGGTTGGGTGAGTCCATGTGGATGAACAACATACCATTCCTAGAACTACTGTTACAGGTGAGTAACTTGTTCTTCTAGGAGCGTGAATATGTTGTTCACCCACACTGGCAGACTCCAAGCAGTTCACCTGGAGGAGGAGGCAAGGTGCACACCCCTACTTAGGAAACAGAGATTGGAGAACTGAAGCCTCAAAACCAGCATCCGGCGTGACTCAAGTTCGATGTGGTAGTGGGTGAAAAGATGTTGCTGACTTCCAGGTAGCAGCCCAGCAGATGATCTGGATAGGGATGTCCTGGAAGCAGCCACCAATACAGCAGTATGGCGGGTTGAATGAGCTCTTATCCTTCTGGTGGCTCCTTGCCCGCCAAATCATAGCACAGACCAATACATGATGTAATCAATCTTGCTATGGTCCATTTGGCTGCAGGTCTGCCAGAAGCGCTTCAGAGTAGGTGACAAACAGCTGGCGAACCTCTCCAGCAATTTACGCCATCCTCTTCTTATAATAAGAGAAGCACGTCTCAGGTCTAAAGTGTGGAGCCTGTACTCAGCGTCCGAGGTGTAATTAGGGTAGTATACTGGCAGAGTCAACACCTGGTTAAGTTGAAACTCTGACACAACCTTTGGAAGGAATTTCGGGAGGGAGCGCAGGACAACTTTGTCCCTGTGAAAGACCAGATAAGGTCCTTCTGGCTGGTGACAGCCACCAGGAAGGCCGTCTTCCACGACAAGTGTGAGAGCTCACACTTGTGCATGGTTTCAATGGCTTGCCCATGAGCTTTCCAAAACCAGCAACAGATCCCACGTGAGGTGGAGGTTCACGCACCGAGGGGATATGTGACCCAGGCCTTTGAAGAAGCGCCGACCACTGTCTCCTGCACCAATGTCGGGCTGACCGCCTGTGTCTGGTAAGCAGAAATGGCTGACAGGTGTACCCTAAGGGTCAATGACCATAGACCCCTCTGGAGAGAGACCAAAGGTAGGTAGAGAATGTTGGCCACAGAACAGGATAAGGGATCCAGACCTCACCCTGACACCAAATGGAAAATCTCTTTCCATTTGAAGGCATAACATTTCCTGGTTGATTCTTTCGGGATGCCTCCACCACAGTGTAGACATCTTCAGAAAGACCCAAAACCTGGAACTCTAGCCGCTAAGGTACCAGGCTGTGAGGTGCAGGGACTGAAGGTCTGGATGGAAGACCTTCCCTGGTTCAAAGATATCAGGTCCGGTGTGTGCAAAGCCGCTCTGGAGGCCTGCAGCTGAGGCTGAGGAGATCTGACACCAGAACTGGCGTGGCCAGTCTGGGGCTACCAGGATCACCTTCACCTTGTCTGTCCTCACCTTGAATAACACCTTGTGGATCAAGGGAAATGGAGGGAAGGCGCAGAGGAGGCCTGGGGTCCATGGCCTTGAGAAGGCATCCCCTGCTACGAGCCCTGCTGAGGGAGGTGGGCATGATACAGCCTCAGCTTTGTGTTTTCTCTGGAGGCAAACAGTTCCACCATCAGTGTGCCCAACGGAGAAAAGGAGAACAGGGTGTAAGCTACCTCTGAATGGAGAGACCACGCTTGGGATGTCTGGCCTATGTGGCTGAAAGCATCCGTCAGCTGGTTCGAGGCTCCTGCCACATGGATGGCTAGAGATCTGCCTCCAACCGGCTCACGAGAGTTCAGATGCCGAGTGCCTCCCTGCACAGCAGATGGGAGTGCGTGCTGCCCTGTTTGTTGAGGTAGTACATGGTCATGGTATTGTCTGTCTGGACTTGAACCACTTGACCCTGGAGCTGAGGAGCAGAGCTGACAGTGTCAGTTGGACTGCTCTGAGCTCCAACAGGTTGATGCGACATGGGACTCCTTGGAGGTCCAGAACCCATGGGCTAGAAGTCCCCATGGGCTCCCCAGCCCATGAGAGAAGCATCGGTCATAAAGACAACTATCGGCTCGGGCGACAAACGGGATCCCTTCCTACAACCGGTCTGGGCAGTCCACCACTGGAGAGCATCCCACATCTTCTGGGTTACAGTGATCACATGGTCGAAATGATCATATCGCTGAGTCCACTCTGGGTCAGCTCCCACTGGAGATGGCGCAAATGCAACCGGGCCCAATGGATCACTGAGGTGCATGCTGCCATGTAACCCAGAAGGCGAGAAAGTCCCAGGCAGGGCGCAAATGCCCAACCAGAAATAACTGGGCAAAGGAGGAGAGAACTCCGCCTCTGTCCGCCAGAGCCAAGCTCAGGCTTGACAAGAGTTGAGCTCTGCCCCAATGAAGCCCATCACCTGAAAGGCACAGTTACGACTTGGCCTCGTTGATCAGGAGGCGAGTTGGGAGCAGATTTGGAGGGCAAGATCCTGGACCTCTCCACCTCCTGTTGGGTGGAAACTGCCAAAAGCCATCATCAAGATAAGGGTAGATTCTGACTCCTTGGCCCAAGGCGGGCCGCCACCACTGCAATACATTTGGTGAAGACCCGTGGGCTGATGACAGGCCAAACGGCATGGCTTGAAATTGTACAGGGTCCCTTCAACCCTGAAGTGGAGGAACCGCTGATGGGCGCGGATGGATTGGGATGTGAAAGAACGCTCTGTAGATCCAGTGAACAGAACCATGTGTTTCGCCCAGGGATGGTATGATCTGGTTCAGAGTGACCATCCAAAAGGTGTGAGACCTGAGAAACTGATTCAGGTCATGGAGCTCTAGAATGGGTGCCAACCCGCCCCCCATCCGCTTAGGCACCAGGAAGTACCTGGAGACAAAGCCTGGGTCTGTCGGAGGATCCGGAACTGGAGCTACTGCCTCCTTGCGGAGAAGCTGAGCTACATTGTCTCAAGAGCCGACTGGGTGCAGGCGGAAATCCGCTCTCCCGAGGGGCACGGGTTAGGGCTGGGAGGGTACTGCACGAATTCTAGAGGCAGTCCCAGACTGACTACTTTCAGAACCTGTCCGAAGTGATAGCGGACCAGGTGGAAAGGAAGTGGCAGAGCCGACCCTCATGGGAGGACCCAGAGCTGGCATGATGGGTACAGGGTGGCAACCCCAACTGGTCACTGAGTAGGCTTAGTGGAGGAGGCTCCAGGACCTGAGCCTCAGCCTTCTTTGTGGGCCTGTTGGGTCCAGGCTTGGACCGAGGGTGCCAAGCTTGAGCCTGCTGCTGATGTTGAGGCTGCTGACCTCCTTGATGGGAGGGCTGCCGAACATAAGGGAAGAATGCCGAAAGGCTTCTTCTTCTTCTGCTGGCTCTTGCCGAAGAACCCTTGACAGAAGTGGCGCCCAAGGGAGGCGTTGGACCGCTTCTACGCTGTGGTGGTGACCAGCCACTCCTGGACCGAACAGGTCGGTCCCCAGGAAAGGCATATCAGCCAACTTGTACTGAGTATTCGCCGGAAGGAGGAAAGCCTCAGCCAAGCCCTGCTGTGAGAGGCCACTGTGGCAGCCATCGAGTGGGCACAAGAATCCCCTATGTCCAGGGCTGTCTGGAGCTGCTGTTTGGCAATGTCATGGACCTGTTTGACCGTGTATGCAAGTCCATGGGGAGATGAGGAGGACTTTGTCTAATGACCCAAGAAGGGCATGAGAGAAGTGTGCCATAATGACTGCCGAGCTGGCTGATGAGGGCCCAAGGAAGAGGCTGCATAGAACTTTCGGAAGTGTGGTCCATATTTTGGACTCTTCGTCTGGAGGTCGGTCAGTGTCAGCCTAACTGCCAGTACGTCTGAACACGGAGGTGGTTACTAGGCTCTCGGCGAAGGGTGCTCCATGAACCCATGGGACCCCATGGGCACAGCGTGCTTGTGGGTCATGCAGGCAGACGGTGCTGGGCATGAAGCAGGGCGCTGCCAAGGTCAAGGGCCGGCCAACAATGGCCGGCCACTGGAAAGGCCTCGTCGAGGTATCCCCACTCTTCAGAATATCTGTGAGAGGTACTTCGCCTTTTTCTGGATAGGTTCAGGGGCATTCCGGTGGAGTCGGAAATGAGAAAAAGAATTGCCTGGAAGGAGGAAGGGCCCTCCTCCAACCCCATGCCAATGGACGACTCGTCATCACCCAGATGCAAGTGGAACCGGTGACATCAGAGTCCAAGGAGTCATGATACAGCGGTCTACCACCTAAATCACCTCGATCCTCCGAGGGAGTCTGGGATGACCGTAACCGACAGGACGCCGGGAAGGCGGTGTCTAGTCAGTCCTCTTTCAAGGAGCCCCTCCTTAGGCTGCTTAGGTGGCGGTTCCACGAATAGGTGGAGAGACTGGAACAGGCCGAACCAGAAGATGGGCCGCCCCACGGGCGGAGGAACCAGGGACTTCGGTTCCGAGGGGTCAGCTCGACCTGGGAGGCGAAAGCCAAGCAATGGTTGGGGTGGGTGGCAGGGCTGCCTTCTGCCCAGTCAGGATCAGCTGTTGCCACAAAAGATCCTCATAGTGCCGACGGAGTTTCCACGGAGCCTCTCCTCGTCCGAGGAGGATGAGGACGACCTGTGGCATCGCCTTCTTCGAGCGCTATGGGTTTTCTTCGCTGTTCGGCCGAGGGATCCTGGACCATGATCAAGATTGGGAGGCTGACTCGGTCAACTGGGAGACACGGGTAATCAGTGAAACCCTTGGGTCTGGAACTAGGTCCTTGATGGGGACACCAGCGGGCTGGGTCTCCTCATCCGAAATACCAGGACCGGAGTCCATTCTAGAGAGTCGTCAGCACTGGCCGGTGACAAAGGGTCGATCGGGTCGAGGATAATATCAACCCATGGCCATGTCCTCAGTCCCCTGGCCAGTCGGATGATCCGTGAAGCGGCCTAGGATGCAATCTCAACCGAGGTCGAGACCGCGTGTTCCTGGACTTGAACCTTCTCGGTCCCAAGAACGTCTTCGCTGGGCTGAAGACAATGGGTCGTTATTTCTCTTCGAGAGTGGGAGGAGTGCAGGCCGAGGCGCCTCTCCCGGGTGGGAGAGATTGGCACATCTCCTTAAAGGATCCCATGAAGGTGGAGTCCAGGTTCAGCGGGATGAAGAAGCTTTGATTGGCTGAAGCGTGAGAGGTTTCTTCCTCGACGCCTTCATCTGTTCCAGTTTATCGGCGGAGCCGCGGCGTCGTGGAAACTGCGCACCTAGCCTCCTTCGACTTCACCGAGGGTTCCATTTTCCAGTCTCCCCAGATTCAGGCGTGCCTTGCGGTTGTCAGGGCGCTGGGATGGAAGGCCAAGCAAAAGCTACGGCAGGTGTCATGGCCAACACCTAGGCAATAGATGCACATGAGGGAGGATTGGTGCATGACATCTTCTGGCAGCAGGGACACTGGCGAAATCCCGGGAAGATTTCTCCTCCATGATCAATCGCAAAACCACGATCACTAACTCAGACGAGTTTGAGCTTGGAAAAATGACAGTTTGAAAGCCAGGGTCTACGAAATGCGAGAGAACACGAGAGGTAACCTATATCTACCAGCGGAAAGGAAGATCTGGCGTCATGGAGCAGAGCGAGGTATATACCACCGGGTGGGTGGGAGGAGCCAGCTTGAAGACTTCTGGCAGATTTAAAGTGGAAGGGACAATGCCAAACAGTGTGGATGAACAACATATCCATGTTCCTAGAAGGGTGGATTCATTAGCCTGTTTGTGCAAAGGTTCAGGCTCCAAGGAGAAAAGGTCTCCTGATTGGAGGCTGGAGGTGCAAGAGACCTTTGAAAAATAAACCGAAAATAAAATTATTCAGTCAAAGTGAAGGAGACCTCTCCGGAGACATTTTACCGAGGCAAGTGAAGTAAAGAATCTGATGGTTGCAGGAAGTACAACCAGGGACAGTGATTTGAAAACCGAGCTCGAGTCTAACATTCCACTATTAGCATAGGTTCTATTAACCATTTTGCACGGGCAGTCCTATGGTGAGACCATACTGCGCTTGACAGAATACAGTAAGATTTCCTATGGTTTGAATTACTGCCAGGTGTAGCTTGAGGGAAGATGGTTTCAAGCCTGACGCCTGTAAGTGTACCAAGTAATCTAGCAGCTGAGGATCTGAAGCTGAAAGGGTTCGAGTTTTTGCTCTTGCACCAGAGGAAAACCTTTTCCATTTGGCTGCATAAATCTTTTAGTGTTCGGTGTTTTAGCCATCCTCAGTATCTTAAGGACCTGTTCAGAGTACTGTGAGGATGTAAACTTTAACTCCTCAAGAACCAGGCCTTGAGGTGAAGAGAGTATATGTCTGGATATTGCTTGCCTGACTGAGGAAGGGTCAGCAGGGAGTGAGTTGGAGGCAGGCGAATGGGCCTGTTGCAGGACACTGAGAGAAGGAGAGGGTACCGGCTTACCTGGGATAATCCAGAGTCATCAGGATCATTGATGCACTCTGTTGTCTGAGTTTCAGCAAAATCCTGAGTATCAGTGTAAAAGGAGGGAAAGCTATAGAAACCTTCCCTGACCAGTCCAGGATCAGGGCATCCAAAGGAAGCATTCCTGGACTGGGGGCCTGCAAAAGTACTGAGGAAGCTGAAAATTGAGGGGCTAGGCAAACATATCCACTTGGTGTGCTCCACCACCTGAACAATGTGGCTAGTACTTGCTTGTTCAGGGTCCATTCGCTCTGGCCTTGACTGATGTGACTCAGAGCATCTGCCAGTGTATTGTGCTTGCCTGGGAGGTGAATAGCTGAGAGGCTGACTCCCAGGGAGAAGGCTAGAGGCCAGAGCTTCAAAACAGAGTATTCCTGATTTGGTACCACCTTGCTTGTTTATGTAAAACATTGCAGTGGTGGTGTCTGTTCAAATTTGAACCGCCTGCCCTTTTATGCTGAGAGCAAAGCTCTGAGAGCTAGAAAGATTGCCCTGAGTTCCAGAGCATGTGACGACTATGACAGACCCTAAAACAGGGAGAACAGCCTCGAGACCCCAAGAAGTCAGACATATATTATTGCAATACTATCAGGATTTATATACTACAGATCGGGAGATATCTCCTAACAGAACTGAAGCATATTTATCTAATCTTCCTATACCACAAATCAGCTCAGAACAAGCAAAGGCTCTGTTGGCGCCCGACTGTGGAGGAGAGTTAACCCAGATATTAAAACAAGCCACAACACTTAAAGCCCCAGGCCCTGATGACTACCCCTCTGAATTTTATAATAAATTAAAAACTACTTTCACCATACTAATCCCAGCCTTCCATGTGGTACAAAGTGGACCCCACACACACACACACACACTTGGCAACTACGGAGTTATAGTGGCTATCCTAAGCCCCAGAAAGACCCAAAATACCCTTCTTCATATCGCTCCAATTTCTATGTTAAATTATGACTACAAGATTTTCATGTCCATTATGGCATCTAGAAATGACGATTTGATCCCTAATATAATATATTCAGATCAAGTGGGTTTTATTAAAGGTAGACAAGCACATGATGCCATTAGACTCACCCATCTAATAGTAGATTACGCCCCTGTCTAGAAAAATCCCATTAGTATTATTAGGACTGATGCCGAGAAGGCATTTGATAGGGTGGAGTGGCCATTCTTATGGCAGACCCTGCTTCAATTTGGCTTCCTGCACAATTTATACAACAGCTACAAAATATCTACACCTCTCCTAAAGCGAATCTAAAGGTGGACAGTGCACTGTCGGATACTTTTCAGTTATCCAGAGGGACTAGACAGGGATGCCCCATGTCCCCGTTTATCTGCACTCTATCTGAACCACTGGCATCTGCCATCAAATCTAACCAAGGTATAGAGGGCATTCCTATAGGAGGACGTCGGCAGAAGATATCACTATTTGCTGACGATATCTTGCTAACTATAATAGACCAGGAGAATATCAATACCAGCATTATGGGAACAGCTCCAAATTTTGGAGACCTGGCAGAGTACAAAATAAATAATTAAAAAGCGGAAGTGTTGACTTACAATTATCCCGCCCCCCCACTAAACTTAAAAAGAATTTCTATTTAAATTGCACAGACAGGCGATGATATACCTGGGAATAAAACTGACTTAAAATCCCATTCATGCAGAAATGTTACTTTTAGAGCCACTGACCCTAAAATTAACAGAAGATCTGTCTAGGTGAACCCAGCTTCCCTAAGTTTCCTAAGCAGAGTATAAACTATTAAACAAAATGTGTTCCCCGCATATTATTTTTCTCCAAACTTTACCATTTACATCTACCAAAATTTATTTCCAGGCGTGGGACAGATTAATTTCACGCTTTATCTGGAGAGGAAAACCTCCAAGAATCAGATATTCCATTCTACAACTGGCCAGAGAGAAAGGAGGTTTAAACCTCCGGATCTCAAAAATATGCAATGGCTGCTCAGTTAAAAGTAGTTCTAAACTGGATAAATCCACATTATGAGGCCCACTGGAAAAAATAGAATTAACCTGGGAGATCTGTTTGACTCTCAGGAACACCTGTTCAGTAATCCCCTAAATGTAGCTCACTTGTAAACTTTCCAAGTTCACTAGAGAGCCCCTTAAGAACTGGTTTAAACTCCGGGTGACTATTTAACACAGCCAGAAAGACTACTGCTGGGAACGCTGGCCTTTGATGCCGATCTTACTACCAGCCAAATGGGCCCTTATTTAGCAAATTGGCAAAGATATGGGGTAAATACATTTTCAATTGGTGTGGGTCACAGGTCTGTACTCCTTTGTATCTCTGCAGGCAAAATATCACCTGCTCCAAAAGTACTTTATATCCTACTTACACCTTAAATCTTAAATATTCCATCAGGAAGAGTCCCTTGCGGCCTTGACTGAGATGCCCCACCATTACTGCAAGTGAGCCAAGTGCATATAATGGGAACCACATTGGAGCACCTAATTAGTAAAATTTATAAGGCACTGAATGAGAGAAGGGAGACTCGATGGAGTCAATTAGAGTTAAGTGGTCAGAAGAAAAAATTACTCAGCTTAGTAATGTTGTTTCTTCTAATGGAGTCTGCTATATTATGACAAATGCAGTGAGTCCCAACCTTCGAACTGCTCCGGAGGTGAAAGAGTTAACTTTCCATGCCAGGCATGGAACGCTGAGCTCGAGGTCGGTTGAAAACTCTGTCTGTTGTTCTTCAAACTCAAACTGTCAGATCTTACTGAACTAAACTCACTAAGGTCCTGTGTGGAAGCTGTAAACCTACACTAGCCAACTGGCTACTAAATATAAGAACACATTTTTGGTCCCAAAACAAAGACTCAAGTCAGGAGACCCAAAAATGAAAACACAACTCCCAGTCACCCCAAGAAAAAGAAGGGTGAAATAACAAGGTGGGCATTTACTAAGTGCCAACACTGCACTGCCCACCCACATCCCAAAAACAGAGGTTCTGAGAGGGGCAGGCAGGAGGTCATAATATAGCAAGACTCCATTAGAAGAAACAACATTACTAAGGTGAGTAATTTTTCTTCAAACAACATGAAGTCTTGCTATATTATGACATATGCAGACTACACAGCAGTACCTCCATGGAGGAGGGACAGAACCTACTTGGGAAATAGGCTGTGAACAGCTGTGCTAAACCGAGCATCACTCCTAGCCTGGATGTCCAGAGAGTAATGCTTGGTAAAGTGTGAACTGTTTACCAGGTAGCTGCTTGACAAATCTTTAGAATGGGGATGTCCCTGGCAGCAGCCAGGGAAGCAGCTGTACCTCTGGTAGAGTGAGCCCTCAGGCCTGAGGAGGAACCTTACCCAGCTTTTCATAACAGAACTGGATACAAGAGACAATCCACCTGGAAATGGATCTTTTAGTGGCAGGTTTCCTTTACCAACCTCACCATAAGTGAGGAACAATGGAGGAGTCAAACCTGTGACCCTTGTCACGCTCAATGTAGTAACTAAGGGCTCTCTTCACATCTAAGCTGTGTAACCTCCTCTCGCCAGAGGAGGAATGGTCAGTGAAGTACACTGGAAGAGAAATAGATTGATTAAGGTGGAAATCTGAAACCACCTTAGGCAAAACTTCCTGTTAGTCCTGAGGACCACTTTATCTCTATGAAAGGAGATAAAATCAGGCTCCACTGATAAAGCTTGTAATTCACTTATCGCCTGGCAGAAGTGATGGCTACCAGAAACACAGTCTTCCAAGTCAAATATTTAAGCTCTGCTGAAGACAAGGGCTCAAACGGAGATTGCATAAGCTGAGCAATGCAAACATTAAGATCCCAGGCAGGGCATGGTCCCTGAATGGAGGGTTGGTGTGAAGCAATCCCTTAAAAACTTGGAGAATACAGGATGAGCTGAAAGAGAAGAGGGTTTACCTGCTGAAATAAAAGCAGACACAGCTGCCAAATGCACCTTCAGGGTAGCTGGTCTCAGCCCCAAAGTGTTTAAATGGACCATATAATCCAGGACTGTGGTAAATCAGCAGATTCTGGGAAATATCCTTCTCAGATCACCATATAGAAAACCTTTTCCACTTGGAATTGTAAGTAGCCCTGGTGGAAGGCTTCCTGGAAGCCTTCAATATATCCATTACACCTTGGGAGAGGTGTAGATCAGCAAACTCTAACTCTTCAAGAACCAGGCCTTGAGATTGAGAGATTTGAGGTTGGTACCAGACCCTTCCTGAGCACAGGTTAACAGGTTGTGATTCCTGGGAAGACACAGGGAAGATGGACTGCTAAGGACAGTAGGAGTGGATACCAGGGTTGTCTGGCCCAATCTGGAGCAATCAGAATCACTTTTGCAGGATTGAGACCTGATTTTGACTAACACTTTGAACAGGAGAGGGAAGGGGGAAAAGCATAGAGAAACTTCCTTCCCAATTGAGAACTAAGGCATCCAGAGGACTGAGCCCAAGACTGGGGGCCTGCAGCAAAAAAGGGAAGTTGGTGATTGTCTGGGGCTGCAAAAAATCTATCTGCGGGTGCCCCATCTGGCAAATATTACCCCAGGACCAGGGGGATCCAGTGACCATTCGTGATGGCCCTGTGAAATCCTGCTGAGAGCATCTGCCAGGACATTGTCCTTGCCTGGGAGGTGAACTGCCATAAGGGAGGTGTTCAGGGAGTAAGCCAGAGACCACAACTTCATTGCTTCGGTGCACAAGGCCGAGGCCGAGTGCCTCCTTGCGTGTTGATGTACCACATTGTAGTGGTGTTGTCTGTTCTGACCTGAACAATTTTGTTCTGAACAGACTTGGAAAAGCTTGAAGTGCTAGAAAACTGCTCTGAGCTCCAACAGGTTGATGTGGAGCAGAAATTCCTGGGGGACCACAGTCCCTGGGTAGTGAGGTCCCATGTGAGCTCCCCACCCCAAGAGGGATGCATCTGTAGTAAGGATTAAAGAGTAAGACTGAGTGACAAAGGGGACCCCTTGTCTCAGATTGCTCTGATCCTGCCACCACTGTGAGGCTTGGATCAGGGTTGGTTACTGGGATCAACTTGGTTAGAGGGTCCTTTCTTTGAGACCAAAAGGCTCTCAAATGGAACTGGATGTCCCTCATCTGAAATCTTGCTCCTTGCACTACTGCTGTAGAAGCAGCCATGTGTCCCAGGAGCTGTAGAAAATGCCTTGCTGGTCGAGAGATCTGCAGGGTGAATGAGGAGGCCAGAGGACCAGGGTCCTTGCCCTGTCCAAGGAAGGAAGGCTCTGGCTTCCTGTGTGTTCAGTTCTGCGCCTATGAAGGTGAGAAGCTGGACAGGCTCTAGAACTGACTTTGGAAGATTCAGAAATAAACCTAGAGAGGTAAGCAGTTGCTGAGTTATCTGAAGATGTAACTTGACCTGGTCTGGAGACTGGCCTACTATGAGCCAGTCGTCCAGGTAAGGAAAGATGGCAATTTTGCCTTCTTAGGTAGGCAATTGCTACTGCCAGGCATTTTGTGAACACCTTGAGCAGAGGTGAGGCCAAAGGACATTGCTCTGAACTGGTAATGGCCTGAGGGCAGCTCAACCTGAGGTACTTTCGATGGGAGCTTCTGATGAGAATATGGAAGTAGGCATCCTTGAGGTCCAGGGACGCTAGCCAGTCCCCTGGCCTTAGAGAGGGTAGAATAATTCCAGAGTCACCATTTGAATTTTGGTTTTAAAAGGTGCTTGTTTAATATCTGAGATCCAGAATGGGCCGCCATTCTCCTGTCTTTTGGGGTAAGGAAGTACCTGGAGTACAATCCTTTGCCCTGGTGTAGGGGTGGAACTCCTTCCACGGCTCTGAGAGCCAAGAGGGTAGAAACTTCTGCCTCTAGGGCAAGTGCCTCTGATGGAATTGCAGGTGGAAAGGATCTGGTTCTCGTCTTTGGAAATTTTTTGAAGCTGAGAACCAGTCCCTGGCTTACTACTCCAGGACCCACTTGTCTGATGTTATAGACTTCAGTCCTGGACAAAGTAAGCCAGCCTGCCCCTACAGGTAGTTGAGAATCGGCCCTGGCCACCATATCAGGGTGCCTGCTTGGCAGGGCTTTAGGCTGAGGGGTGGAAGCAGGCCTGCTTGTACCGCCTGCCTCTCCTCTAAAGAACCCCTTATGGCGTAAGCTGAAGAAGAGGCCTGGGCTTGGTAAAAGGCCCTATGAGAGGCCTGCCCCTGCCCCTGGAAGGTTGCCTTTGAGGAGTGCCCTGCCTTTCCTTGGCCTGTGCACTCCTATAGGTGGTCCTATACTCATCCATTTTTCATGTAATTCTCTGTCTGCTCCCCAAACAGAGAATTACCTACAACAGGAAAATCCATGGCTTTAGCCTGGGTATCCTGTGACAGGCTAGTACATCTGAGCCAAGCCATTCTGTGAAGTGCCACAGACGTAGCCATGACTCTTGATGATACATCATTAGAGTCCACTGCAGCATGGAATTGCACCTTGATGCCTCAATACCATCAGCAGCCACCTGCTCCAGCTCCTTGGCAAGCTGGCCAGGGACCTGTTTTGCTAGAGCCATAACAGTATCCCATCTGGATTTCTGGTATCTAGCAACATAAGCCATATAATTTGCCTGTCTGAGTCCCAAGGATGCTGCCATGTACTGCTTCTTTGCCATGGCATCAATCCTCCTGGAGTCCTTTTTCGGGGTGTGAAGCCAAGGAATGTTTGCCTTGTCACAGGCTGCAGCCTGCACTACCCCAACATGGCTGCAGTGTTGTGTGAGGAACTCCGTATCAGAGCCTGACAATGTGTACCTCTTGTCCATTCTCTTATCCACAGGAGGTATAGTGTGAGGAGTTTTAGAATTTTTACTGTCTGTTTCCGAAAAGATTTATGCAAAGGAATAGACAGTCTCCTAGACTCTGGGATATCCATCATTTCCACATAGTCAAGCTCCTCTTGATCATCAACAGCTTCTTCCTTGGGAGCTGGAGGGTTTCAGACACTTTTTATAAAACAAAAAATGAGAGGGGACTCCAGAAAGCCTAGGAGGAGACACTCCTGAAGGTCTGTCTGGGGAGATGTCCTGTTCAATGGGCACATCCAGACTTTCAAATCCATATTCACTCTCCTCATACTCTCTTCCCCTCCTCCAGTTCATAAAATTCCTCTAAATCATACTCTTGAACTGGTGGAACGGCCGAACCGTACACTTACCTGATGGTGTCCGGGTCGGTCGGAACGGAAAGCGACTGGACAATTTTAATCGCTTTGGCTATTTCTTCAGTGGTTGAGAGGAAAGTTTTGGTCCACACCAGCTGATTTCCTAGTCCTTTTGCTGGAACCGACTCCTCCGAGTCGGCTCTTTGCCCAGCGAGGAAGTCTTGCCCTGGCCAGAGGGCACCTCTGGTTCGGGTTGAACTGAACCGGCTGGCCATCCGGTCAGTGGACTTTTGGCCTCCTTTCCCTGAGCCTACCAACTCTTTTCTCCAGGGTAGCTGCAGGAAAATTTTTGCAAATCTGGCAGTCTGCATTGAGGTGGTCAAACCCCAGACAATAAACACAGGTGTGTGGGGGTCAGCCTTAGCAAGAGCTTCCCCACAGACACTGCAATGTTGGAACCAGTGGGCCCCAGTTTCTTTTGGGTTTCTCAGACATAGTGCCAGTCTAACCAAACTTGCCCGTTTATGGCAATCTGCCAAGCAAGACTCTCTTATCGGTTCCCAACGTGTCACGAGTCGTGGAACCATAATAAAATCCGCTTTTTTCAGAACTGATAAGAACAGGTAACCACACTCTAAAGGACACATTAATATATTTTAAACAACCTGATCAGTTCAAACCAAACCGATAAACCGTTTACAAGTTCCACACAGAAGAATAAATGTAAAACCTATCTAGTACTTACAATACCACAGACAGAGCTTGAACGATCGGTTGCGGTTTAAATCGTCAAAAACTGAGAAAATAATACTTTAACCGACAAAATGAACTGAGCAGAAGGAGAAATCTCCGAGCGACTGTTCAGTGAGGCGGAGTAAAGAATCTGGCAGTTTGAGTTTGAAGAACAACAGACAGAGTTTTCAACGACTCGAGCTCAGTGTTCCATGCCTGGCATGGAAAGTTAACTCTTTCACCTCCGGAGCAGTTCAGGTTGGGACTCACTGCATATGTCATAATATAGCAAGACTTCATGTTGTTTGAAGAGTTACAAGTGGAAATAAAAGAGACAGCATGGAATAGGTCGGCCTTCCAGCATTCAAAATATCATCTTCCCCATACTGGAGGGAATACATCTGGAAGCTCCAGACAGAATTTTTCAAACTCCAGCCATAATAGCCAAATATGGAGAAATAAAGGGAGAATGCTGGAGGGTTGTGGTTACAGTCTAGCAGACCAGAGTCATGGCCTCTGGCATTGCCGGGTAGCGACCTTTTGCGAGAGGTGCTTGGGGAACTGGGGCAATATATGGGACCTCAGATCTCTTCACCACAACATGCATTCTAACATTTGTTAAACCAGATGGGATCCAAATCGACAACAAGTTAAACAAATTACCAAATTGGCAGTGGCGACCCACAAGACCATCACCAGATTGCAGATTACCAGTAAGACCCCACTAAGGAGGCATGGATAACCATAGCTAGGGAGATCTATGCCTTGCAGCAACTCTCAGCCAGACTGCTTGAAAGGATTGAGAAATTTGATATAATCAATGGTGGAAATGGGTGACCTATCAATTAGACCATTATGCTGATTTTGTCCCATAAGAAAAGTGTTCTAGAAAGTATGACGTGGGGACTAAAAGAAAAGATTAGGGCCAGAGAGAGATTTAGGCATTGCTAAAGCTTGAGAGGGTATATTATTATCAGTAGATTAATACAAAGAGGACATGAAACAAGGGTGGGAGGGATAAAAAGAAGTGCCACCATCTCTCTGTAGTTATGGTTAGAGTGCATAACTATATAACTGAACCTGAAAGTTGAATAAACTATGCCTTGACCTTATAGTTAAAGAGATACCATGTGAATGGCATGTAAATCTATGTTACTAGAGATATAAGATTATATTTTATAGTAATTATTAGCTAATACGCAGTGGAAACCCATACATTTTAACGTGGAATATATGTTGCATCATGCTGAAATAAGACAATGAGCTTTTTCTGTAAACCTGTTAACGTATTTCAATGAGTTCTCATGTAAAATGCCTGAAAGAGAACTTTATAAAATGTAATAAATAAAAAAAAGATTGCCCTGAGTTCAAAGAGATTTATGTGCAACTGTGACTCTTGAGAGTCCAGGTGCCACTTACTGAGCACTATCCAGATGTGCTCACCACCCCAAGATGGAGGCATCTGTGGTGATCACCTTTGTGGGAAGTGGAGCTTGGAAGGAACCCTTGCCTGTAAATTTGCAGGGTTCTTTCACCACAGCAGGTTTTGGAGGAACTGCTCCATCATGGGTATCAAATTTGAAAAGTTGTTGCTTCTCTGAGACCAGCGAACTCTGAGGTAGGCTTATAGGAGTCGCATGCTGTATCTGACTCCTGGGACCACTGCAGTCATCAGTCATGTGTCCCAGGAGTTTGAGAAAATGTCTGGCTGGTCTTGGCTGCCCCGGACAAAATAATCTGTTAGTGAAAGGAAGCTATGAATTCTTTCCTCGGGAGGAGCATATCCTTTCTGAGTGTCCAGGCGGGCCCCTATGAAGGTGAGCAGCCAGGTTGGTTCGGGTGAGATTTCTTTAGCTCTACTAGGAACCAGAGACTCCAGAGTGCGATCTGAAGGAAAGGGATTCCTTGACCTGGCAAGGGACTTTGCCACTATGAGCCAGTCATCCAGAAAGGGGTGAGAGCAACTCCCAGTCTCCTGAGGTGTGCTGCTACCCTGTGAGGCACTTGGTAAAGACTCTTGAGGCTGAGGACAGACCGAAGGGCACTGCGGCGAACTGATAGTGACCGAAGGACGTCTGAATCTGAGAAACTTCCTGTGAGATCTCCTTATAGGTATGTGGAAGTAAGTGTCCTTTAAATCCTGCTGTAAGGACTGTATGACCAGTGACAGAGTGACCATTCTGAATTTGGATTTTTCAGATGTTTAAATATCTGAGAACTAAGATAGGTTATCACTTCCCAGTTTTTTTGTGTCAGAAGATACCTGGACTAGAGTTCCTTGCTCTTCTGTGAAGGGGACCCTCTCCACTGCTCGTAAAAGTCAGAAGGTTTTGTACCTCCAATTCCAGCAGTGGGACCTGTGTAGAGGACAGAGGTCTCAACACCTGGGTATGTTTGAAGTCTAGCATCTTCTTGAACTGCAGTGGCAGACCCTTCTCCACTATCTCCAGCACCCACTTGTCCAATGTAATGATGGACCAGTGCTGAAGATAGTGGGAGATCTGCTTCCACGAGCGGGGAGGCGACCTGGACACTCATATCAGGACTTAGACTGCGAGGCAGTTGGCTGGGTAGAGGTGGCTCTTCTTTGGCCCCTTCTGCCCTGCCTCTGAAAGACCCCTGTACTGACCCAAGTCAGATTGGGGATAGGTATTGTAAGGCCTGGGAACAAAACTTCTGCCTAACGCCCTGGGACCAAGATCTATGAGAGGTGGTAGGCTTAGGTGTGACGATTGGCTCTGCTAGGAAGCCTTGTATTCATCTACTTTTTCATGTAGTCAGTGGTTCTGTAATCAAACAACACATTTTGATCACGGAGAAATCCATGGCCTTGGTCTGGGTGTCTGTAGTTAGACTGGTTGTTCTAACCAGGTGACGTGTCTCAGAGAAATGGCATGGACCATCGCCCTAAAGGCTGCATCACTGTTGTCATCTGCCATGCGGAACTGGTACTCGGTAGCTTCCAGGGCAGTTTTGTCGTATCCACCAGCTCCTGCACAATATAATCTGACCCACTGCAGGCAATGGCCAGGACAGACTTCCATATGGCTTTCTGATATTTAGCTGTGAATGCCAGCTGTAAGAAGCCTGAGAAATAGGGAGGCTGTGGCATACATTTTCTTTGTTATAAAGTAAATTTTCTTGGAGTCCTTGTCTGGAGGCAAAGGGACAGGGAGACTCAACTTTCTCTAAGCTGCCTGCAGCACTATACTCTCATGGCTAGGGTGTGCAGACAGGAACTTGGTATTGTTTCTAGGCGATCTATATTTTCTCTCAATCCGCTTGTCAACTTCGTCACGCAGTGGGGTTTTGAAACCACTTTCATGGTATTTCTTCTGAACGCATTATAGACAGGAATGACCAGGGTCTTGGGGATTGAAAGACCTCTCATCTCTATAATCTTCATCTTCAACATCCTGGTTGGGCTCCTGCGTAGGGAGGTCCAGGGTGCCTAGCATATTCTGTATAAATGTAAAGATAGAGAGGGATCCTCCTGGTCACCTGGGGTGGGAGGGGCCCGAATGGATAGTCTGGAACTCCGGGGCTCAAGGCCCTCAAAATTCATGTCAGGGGCATCATAAAATGTTCTTTGTCATCTACGTCACCCTCACAGTCTACAGAGGAGAGAACTGTGGAAGAGTGTTTGCCAGCCCAGTAAATACAGGACCCATCTTTTGAAGGGTCTGGAACAGTTACCATGTTTTTGCCAATCTTGCAGATGGAAGATCCTCGCAGGCTTTGGTTGTATGTGTTTGTTTTCTCTGTATGCTTTAGGCTGCCTGTTGTCTCATTACTGGCTTTTCCAGGAGCAAAAGAGCATTGTTTTCTTGAAATAGTTTCTTTTTAGCCACTTCGTCGAGTGGCTTGATCAAGCTTCCTTTTTTCTTTGTAGAAACTTCATCTTTGGAAGCTTTATTTCTTGGCTGGGATCTGGAGGTTCCTCAGCACTTCTACTTACATTTTATTACTTTTAGATGGCCCCTCGTCAGAAGCCTTTGATTTCTCCTCAGCCACAGTAATCAAAGGCAACTGCAGGATGATTTCTTCTGTGCGAAAAATGGTTCAGTGACCACAAACTAGTCATGAACTACAAAAGACTAAAACCATGCTGTTTTCCAGCCTTAACAAACACCAAAAGTACCCGTTCTCCATACCCAACAGCTCTGAGTCCTCCTGGAACTAGTCCAACACTTCAAAAACCTTGGTATTACAGTAGACAACATGCTCACCTATGCCTTCCACATTGATAATACCGTCAAAGCTTTTAATTGCGCACTGGGCTACTGTATAGACATAAAATCAGTCTGATGCCTGAAGCCTAAGCACAGATGTCCACAACTCTGTTGTCTCTCTCGTTGACTATGGACTGGCCATATATGGATCCTCAACAGACACTACTCTCTGGCGCCTAGAAACTGTGCTCAACCGAGCCTGTCGTCCACGCCACAGGTGCATCCCGGCTGACACATACCTGTGATCTCTATGCCAGTACAAACTGGCTACCACTCAAGCAGCCGTTTAAATCCTGAAACCTGCCTCCTAGCCAAATAAATTAGCCTTGGCTGCATGCCTCCTGGGTTAAACAACTCCTTATCCCATGCATTAACCACGTCCTACTCGTAACTCTGAACATCAGTTCTTCCTAACCCCGAATGCAGAATATCCCAAGGACAAAGGTCCTTTGCATACCAAGCACCACTCTGGCTTAACTCCCTACATGATAACATTGCTAACCTGCCCACAGTCAGTGCATTTAAACTGAACCTCAAGCATCAGATGGTTCTGAAATCCCGATGTGACTGCCTTCACTAGTCCTACATCCTGATCTGCATCATCTACCTCCACTTATCCACCTCCGTCTCTCTCTTCCCCCACCAGATGTCTATGCTTCTTGCCACCTTGGCCCTCTGGTGCCCACTACTTTCCTCCTATAAGACAATCGGGGCCCTGTTCCCCAGTGCACCCAACCTTCAAGTATTTTGATTCTAATTACTCTCCTTTCACTGGATTGACAAGTACTAAGTAACCCTACATAACCTTGTTTATATGTTGCTTGATGTGCTATTATGCTCCCTCATCTTGTTTATTTTATCCTGTATTAACTTTATCTCCCTGTGTAACTGTTCACATTACTCAAATTGTTTTCAGTCTTTTCTTTCTTTCTTTACTGTACACGACATGGAACCTATGTAAACAGCTTCCAGCTCAAATGGTATTTCTAGACTGTAATAAATATATAAGAAAAAGGTTTGTCTGCTATATTGCCAATTTAAGCAAAGCAAACCAGTCCTGGACCTTATAGACAGAGTGCAGGTTTCTGTGAAATGCCACAGCCAGTCCTGCCTCAGTTAATTAACTGTCTATTGTAAGTGCCCTTTTTTTTTTTTGTAGTACTGGGATCTATACCAGTGCCAGTCTTGATAGAAAACCCAGTAATACTGGTCAACTGCGTACAGGTTTGCTGTTGAACCCTTATGGAAAGTCCTGTGACAGATGATACCTTAGGTTCAAGACCTATATATCTATAGGTTTCTCGAATTGCCAATCCTGAGAGAAACCCCAGGCACTGTTGAGGTTTGAATTCCAATGGGGTGCCTTGCAGTAAAAACAAGGCAACTGTCCTTAATTTGACAGTTCCTCCAAGAATTTTGTCAAAAAGGAGGAACGTTGAAATTAACCACCGCGATAAAAAAGCATCAGGAATGAACAGTCGCGGTAAAAATAAAGATAAAATAGCTGCAGATCGCTACAAATAGAAAATTAGAGTAGCACTAACGAAAATGTTAAACTTTTACTCAGCACACTATTAAAATTGAAGTATGAGAAAACTTTACCCAGATAAGCTCTAGGAGGCTGTCAACAAGGAAAGTTGAGTGGCACCTCAGGGGCAATGTTGCTCAGTCCAGCGGAGAAAAATTCTGAAGCTTTCAGCAGCTCTCACTCAGCTCACTCCCTTCCTATCTTTTGACTGGTTATGGCCCTAAGCTAATTTACATAAAATTCTCTTAAAGGCATACCTCTAGAGCAGTTGCACTTAGCCAGCTAACTGCTAAAGGTACTGATGCTAAAGGACTCCTGGGGGTAGAAGCTTAAGCGGTGGTATGTGTCTTGTTTTAAGGCTTTTTAGAATAAGGATTTATGGTACTGCTTGGTGCTGGAAGCAAGGGATTGCATCTATGTGGGGAGATGACATGATAAGCAGCTGAAAGATGATCAATACAAAACTACCAGAAAGGGCTATTGGTTTAGTCAAAGGGTGGTCAAAATCTGGAACTGCCTCCAAGAGCTTGTGGTGTCATGCCAGACAACAAACTGTTAAAGTGCAAAACTTTTAAAAACACTCAAACAAGGGCAATGTTTCCGTCTGTACCTGATCCTAATATAATATATGATTTACTGTTTCACACTTTTGGTGTTGCTCTATGTATGTATTAACCATTAATGTCTCTGTACTTAGTCACTGTATTATAGTCTACTCTGTATCTGTCTTCATGCAATGTATGACGTGGAGCTTTTGCACATGAGTCCCTGACCCAAAGGGTTGTAATTCCTAGACTTGATATAAATAAATAAAAATAAAAGAAGACACTTGGACATGCATTTAAAGCAAGTGGCACATAGTATCTGGTTTTAATTATTAAGCAATGGTGAGTATTTTAAAGGCTGTAGTAGTCTTTCTTCACTTGTACTTTTCCTATGTTCCTAAAACATGGATGATCCTCGACAAATGCATCAAAAGTTCCCTTACTACATTAGTATATTCCTAAATGTGACAGTGACTAGACTAAGAAAACCAACTGCTGTATATGAAAAAAAAAACAAGTCTGCCATCAGATGAAATGGAACACTCAACTATGTAGTCCTCGCCAATGTATGTGACTGGTCCCGATGTGCCTTTTCACAAACAGTAAACCAGCATCACTGACAAAAATTAGCTTACTGCTCTTCCAAGGAGCTGCCTGTCAGAGGACTAATATACCTTAATACAAGGCATTGCAGCCTCCGAAAACCTGCTGCCATGGCAAACTTGGCAGCCCATACCCCAAAATCAATGTTTGGATGACACAAAGTTGGGAATGGGGCTGCAGGATACTTGAAAGACAACTTTTTATATCACTGGAAATTTGCTGGTGTGTGCAGCCTCTCATTTCCCTCCCAGAGTGCATATGTGAGTTGAAGCGTTCTATGCTTGACCTTATTCAAAATGGCAGCCTCAACCTGAATGACATCACTTGCGTTTTTTTCTTTAGTTCACTTTGAAATAATCATATTTATTTTCTTTTGCTAGGGTCCTGTGTCAATACTGTCTTTTACCAGCCTGATATTCCTTTTATGTTGGCTCGTGCATGTGCAGCCAACATATTGTGTGTGTAGCAGATCTGGAGCGCAGCAGTCACTGTTAGGCGAATGCTGGGCATGCATCAGTAGGTGCATCCCTCATTCCCCAATAAGCCTGCATGCTAGGCGCCACACCATGCATACATAATGTGGTGAGCACATCTAAGGAAAGATCCGCTGCAATGCAGTGTGCTACGTATGCAGTGGACCTCCCAACGTCTTTCCTAGTGAGAAAAATGTACCATGGCGGCATACTGCCTGCCATAATGCCGACTTTGGGGTGCCTAATCCCCTGTCGGCATGCCCTCCCCAATGTATTGCCGACAGGAAGCCCACTCTCCGATGGCATAATGCACTCCTCCATTTATGTGCCAAAGGGGTGCCCAATCCTCCTCAGCTCTTCCTGCCCGCTTTCATTGTGTGCCGGCAGAGGTGCCCAATCCCCGTTGGCTCAACATCGTCCTCCCAAACACTTAGGTGGTACGCTGGGAGCCCACCGAGCATGCCAAAGCCCTGAAAATAAAACCGTCTAGCAATGTTTTTGTAACCTGTAAAAGAAAAAAAAAACAGTATACATACATAGATACATAGACAGTGTCGGCAGATAAGGGCCTATGGCCCACCTAGTCTGCCCATTTGAGCTTGTAAGTTCAGTTTGTTTTCCTAGAAGTCTATTTCCCTTACCCTGACCTCTAGAATTCCTTTATGTCTATCCCATGCATTCTTAAATCCGTGATTGTTTCAGCCTCCACCACTTCCCTCGTGGTCTCCTGCCCCAGCCCTCAACCAGAGCCTACCCTCTGCACACCCTGCCTCCCCACACCTCCCACCCCATACTTACCTCCGAGTCCCGCGACGGTCTTCGTGGACCAGGAACACATCTGCACTCTTCAAAGCAGACCGTGAACTGAAGAAATGCCGGTAAGCTGTATAATGGCATAAATAGGGTTTTTCAGCTTTGGTGCAGATCTCGGCATTGTTTGGAATGTTTGCAACACATTTTCAGCGTGGGGTTACTGGGACCCCTCCTCTGAATTCAGTCACTGTCATGGTGTTATTTGGTCCCGAATGGTGATTTCACGGTCACAGCGTGGAATCACCTTTGAGGACAAATAACAGAAATAACAGTGCCACTGTTCATGAGGGGCTCTCAAAAACCTATGTTGCAAATTTGGTGAAAAAAATCCCAAAATGGCTGTTTCTGACGTCCGTTCACGCTGTTTCCCGCACTGTCGAACCTTCATGAATCTGTAATATTTTCATTCCAGATTTTCAAAATTGGCATTTTCCACACCTCTGATGAACAGTATAGCTGTCATTTTACATATTCTGGCGAAATGCGTTTTTGCATGTCCGGAGCAGAATAAGCGCGTCGCTATGCAAAATCAGTTTGGACAGGTTTGAGGAAATGACGGTGACACTGTTTGTGAGCAGAGGTCCTAAAATGCCTGTGTTGAAAATTGGTGCGAAAAGTCCATAAAATAACTGTGTTACAAGTGTACATTGCACAGTTTCCACACACCCTTGTAACCATGGAATTTGCATATATTTCCATACCAGATTTTCAACACTGTCATTTTTCACACCTCCTTATGAACAGTACAGCTGTCATTTTCACATCCTGCCCAAAATGTGTTCCCGCACCTGTGGCGCACAATGGCGTGGTCTCTGTGGGAAATCTGGGACAGATTAACAAAATCACAGCACCACTGTTCATGAGGGAGGTCCCAAAATGCCTATGTTAAAATGTGGCTAACAAACTTCCAAAAATAATTGGAGTTCACGGACGTGTGTTGCGCAGTTTCTATGCATGCTCGTGACTTCACCAATTTTCATATTTTCACTCTAGATTTTCAGCGTTGCCATTTTTATTTTACACCTCCTCATGAACAATACAGTTAATCATTTTCTACATTTGCCTTAAAATGTGTTTTAGATCCTAATAAGCCAAATGGCATATGCTTGCAAAACCACCTTTCAGCTAACAAATTGATTGTGCCCTTTCGTGAGGTGGGGCTCACAAAAGCCCATGTTGAAAATTAGGGTGAAAATACCAACACCGCGCCTACGGTGTTAGGGTTTCCAACTGTAGCACCCCACCCTGTAGAGACTGACAGGCGTCAGGGGTGTGACTTAGGATCATCGGCTGTAATGCTCACGCCATTCCACCCCCATCCCCACCATGCAGTCAGTGACAGGCATTGTGGTGTGCCTTGCACTGTTAGAGCCACAAAGTTCACCCCATTTCCTATACTACACACCTCAGCGTATTTCCCTTATGGATGGGGTAAGTATAATGCCCAAAGACCCCAAAGCACACACGACACTTGTCAGTGTCTACAGGGTAGGGTGAGGTACAATGGCATGAGCTGCTACAGCTGACGGTACTCCAAAGGCACACCCAATGTCTGTCTGTCACTATAGGGTGGGGTGGGGCTGGTGTCACTTCAATACTCACTGCCATTCCTATTATGAATCTCTAACTCCCGCACTACCAATGCCAACGCCAGCGAGAGACAACATTCGCATTGACAAATGCTTGTTATAAATGACACTCAGTTCTGGAACATGGTGGCATCAGCTGAGCAGATGCTCACAGGAGTTTCACTACAGGGCCTCCACTCAACTGATGTCAGTGAGTATTGAAAAAGATCTGTAGTTAGAAAAATAACATCCAGTGGGAAAAAGGCAACATTAATAGGGGATTCTAAAAAGAAAAAAAAGAGGCTGCTGTCTAAACAAGTTTGTTAAACTTTGCAGGTAGCTGGGCATGTGTGGATGGTATTTTAAAATACCACCAGACACAAGTACAATAGCCTGCACATCTTAGTTAACAATAACCCATGACAGGGTATAGGGTTATAGGCATTTAATCCATGCCTGGGGTGTTTTGTGAGGCATGAAGCCACAGTTTGAGTGTCCTCACAGCGCCCCAGGTGTGGATTAAATGCCTATAATCCCATACCCTGGAGTGGGTTATTGCGCTTATAACATGGGTTATGTCACCACAAGGCAGAACCCCAAAAGTTGTGTTCCTCCTGTTTCAAGGCAAGAAAGGTACTGTATCCTGCCACCTTGGGAAATAGTCCCTAACAAAAAAATGCATACTATCTTACTGTTATGCACTTAAAAATGTTGCAGACACAGTATTGACATATGTGACATTTGTTTTGCATAACAATGTGGGGTACCGTGGCTGCGACATTTAATTCTACCCCATTCTAACAGGCACACATGCAGCTCCCGATGTCCCAGTCACAGTGTGAATGTCTCTCTTCTCTCTTATTCACAGTACCATCATTTCACAGACAGACAGACAGACCCAGACACACAGGACACTGCAGGAACTGGAGTTGCAGTGGCACCTACTACCATGTCTTTTTCTCTCTTGCAGGGGCTCTCACACAAATGAAAATGACATACCTACCGTATTCTTCATCTTCTCTTATATTTTCACCATTAGTTACTGATGGGTGTAAGCGGAGGTGCACACCTGTATGTGAGTGCTTTTTCTGGGGGGGTCAGCACCAATGGCATCACCACAAGAGCCGGCGCATTGCGTGCCACATGAGGGTGGGCCATTAGGTGCCACAGACTCCTCCTCCATCTCTGTTCTGTTCTGCCAGAGAGATGACACAACAGGGATAGAGAAAATCAAGGTGAGGCAAGACAGCTGAGGATAGGAAAGAAAATAAACAGAAAAGGAAGAAGCTGACCAGAGGATGGAAGGATTGGACTTTTTACCTCAAGAGTCCATAGGACCCCATCCTTGGGTGGCAGCACATGAAAGGGAGAAAGGAGGAGAGAAGAAAGATACAGCATATGTAGGGAAGAAGGGGGACCTCAGCCCTGCTGAGTTGGAAGACCATTGGCTCATTTTAGCCTCAAAAACCCTGAAGGTATGAAGACATAGGTGCAGGATCCTGTCAACTTCAGGGATCACTGGGCAGAGGTCCAGAACAAGAGAGTTGAAATGGTCTTGGAGAATATAAATAAGTCCGTCCCCTCCTTCTCACCCCTAAACCCACATCTGGGATGACAGTCCTGGGACATTGTCCTCTACAGCTTAATACCTCACGGCTTAGTCGGGGGACCCCTTAAACAGGAGAGGACTCTGTCCAGAATGACCTCTAAGGTGGATGGGAAGTGAGAAAGACAGAGGGGAGGAAAATTCCTATGGGTTCTCCCACGAGATGCATGACACAGTCCCTACTTCAGGAAGAGGAAAACAAAATGGAAAATCCATGACAGGTAAAGAAGCAACCACAGTGCACTCCACTGAGAATCCCAGGGAGTTCCCTCTGAGGCCAGGACGAAGACCCTACTCACCACCCTCCTAGGATGAACACCCTGTGACTTTTAGAAGGAAACAGAGGCCCTGAGGTACCAGGGGACTCTGCCCCAACTGGCCTTGAAGAGGGAGGGCGAGCAGGGTGGGCGGCTCCCAACAGCTGAGGCCTAAGAGGGGGAAGGTGGGTGGGAATCAGTAATGAATGGTGAAGATACAAGAAAGATCAAGAATTACGGTAGGTACGTAATTTTCATATCTTCTCTTGTCAATCATCACCATTCATTACTGCTGGTGAGTACAAGCCCCTGGAGGGACCTGGCATAGCCCTGGGGAACAGATTCCCTCAGCCTACTGTGGGTGAGATGCAGGAGAGGGAGACCCCATAGCTCTACTAGACCGTACACGGCCTAAGGCTGGAAGGCTAAGGAGGTGTCCCCGTGGCCGAGGGATGGAAGATGCCCCGTAAATTCCTCCTCGTCCTGTGGGAGAAAAAGCGGGTCCCCAGAGCGGAGGAAATCACCCTACGCTGGGCAATGGCTGACAACCTGGATAGATGAAGTCATGCCTTCCGCCTGATGCAGATTGCTGTCCCTGCCAGTCTGGAGGCCACCTCACTGGTGTCGTAAGATGTCCTTGCTTGGTGTCTTGCAAGCACCAGGCCCTGTGCAGAGAGGGTAATAAACACCTAGATTCCTCCACATCAGGCAGAGATGCTAGCACCTGCGCTAACATCGACCACAGGTGCCTGTTGTAGGCACTGTGGTGAACCTGATCGTGAACTGATATAAAGCAGCATATGAGCTGAAGAGAAAACTCTTCTACCCCATCAGTCAAACTCGCGAAATCCGGATCGGTGGTCGGTCAGATCGCCAGGTGTTGAAGCCTGGAAGGAGTATCTAAGGCCATCAACCCCAAAGGCAGGTGAGACAGAGAACCAAGAGACTCCTGGGAACACATACCTCCTCCTGCAGTCCACTGGGGCAGGAGATGAGGCAGCTGGTGACTGCCAGGTGCGGATTAACGCTTTCTGGAAGGGAATAGGCCAGGATGGTACCACTAGGTGGTGTGCACTAAACTTGCTCAGGAAGGAACACATCTCCACTTGGTATTACGTCTTACCATGTAGGATATATGGAGTTCCTGTACCAGCCTCAAGAGGAACCGCTGAAATTCAGTGAAATTAGCACCGGATGAAAGGTGGACTGAGCGGTCCTCTTCCTTGGAATAGGAAGGCAAGGAACTTGGGTACTCAGAGTCCTCCTGTGGCAGAGGAGACAGGCAAAGACCTGCTTGTCCATGGCTCTAATATAACTAGGGAAGGCCACAGCAGTGGCCCTGAACAGCTTCCCAGGTTAGGGCCTGTGGGACCCACATGGCCCGGGAGAGGTGGAGGTAACTGCAGAGTAATTGGGGAAGAGCACCTAACTGAAAGTGCCCGGCCTCTGCCAGAGCTCTGAGACCTCGCTGAAGATCCTCTAGCTCGAGGAGATCCAGGGCTCAACCAGTCAGCATATGCTGTAGATGTGGAAAACATATCCTAGTTGAGCCCTGAGGGGAATCTCCCTGTGGTGTGACCGGGGGTGCATGGATCCACAAGGGCAACAATCGCGCCACCCACTAAGGGTACCTCAGAGGAGGAAAGTGGGGCTCTGCACTCGGCTCCTCCCCACCCCCACAGGGAAGTGGAGGAGGCCCCATGCTTCACCCGGCCCTCAACCCCTCGGACTCCAAGGACACCTCTTCTCCGACCCTAGTGCTAGGGGACCCCCTAATCCCTGGGCCCCTGAGGGAGGCTGCAGAAGTCGCCCTCACATCAACCAAAGGGCCAAAGCAGCACCACATGGCAGCTACCTGGCCCCAAAGTCAAGACTGCCACACCATGTCCCTCTGGGACTGCTATCCACCATAGGCACCCCCAATGCCGGGTTGGCAAGGGGGGATGCAGAGACCACAGACTCTGGGGAGCATGGGAGGAGAACACTTGGCCACCTGGGGCCACATCCAGGGAGGCTCCCAACTCTGGGGAGTAGGGACACCAGTCCGGATCGGCCAATGAGCCATCCTCCTCCTCCAAGAGGAGACCACGCATACCGTCAGACTACTAAAGCCGGAGCCCCAGAACCGACAGCACCACAGAATGGTGCCGCCTGACCCTGGCATTGCGAATGGCGCCGGGATATGAAACGGGCGCTCAGCATGAGGTGCCTGTGGGCCACAACACCAGGGGAGCCTGCACCTCCAAGGAGGTGACTGCCGTGGTGGTGTCCCCCCTGGCTCTGTGAACCGAGATGCCCGGGCACCGCGGGAGAAACTCTCCGCAACAGCAAGGCTGGAACCGAGGAGGTTTCTTCCTCACCAGGCCGTATAAACCTGGGAGGGGACCTGGAGGCAGGGTCAAGAGATCCTGCCATGGCATCCCTAAATGATGCCATCCTCTGAAAGTTGGTGAGGCTCTGCCAACTTTAAATGTGCGGTTTCCAGAACGCGGTGGCAGCCCATGGAGAAACAGGCATTGTAGTTGTCCCTATCATGGCTGGGACCTAGGCAGTGCAGACAAACGTCATTTTGGTCTGTCATGGAAAAATTCTTGCCACAGGGCACTGGCATGGAGACACGGCCCACTTGGATTTTCTCTTAGCCCCTGAACCAGACATGATGCGAAAAGAATCCAACAACATTCACAGGAAAGACCTGGTGCTGTTGGCAATAATAATAAAAAGTAACGGTCTTACTTGGTATCCATAGGCCTCTGGATTCTGCGATTCTCATGGTTAAGGAATTTTCCAGAATTTGCCTCATGCCTAGAATATATATAGTGCCGCAGAATTCATTGTTTTTGGTAAATTTCCATTCAAATATACTGTTTTTCATAGTGTCAGGCTTTGTTTTCCATCTTGTTTATCCTGAAGCCCTTCCTCTATGCTCATCATATGATGTCATTGATGACATCACATAATATTTAGCCAATGGCAGGACTGCTCTGTCAGAGAAATGAATAAATCATGCTGAGAAATCAGAAAATGCCGCTGCAGAAGCCAAGAAGCCCTGCATGAAATCAGAAAATTCTGCCACAGAGCACTAGGGGTCCTGCTGGTATCCAACGCGTCGGGTGAATTAGAACCGGGATAGAGAAGCAGGAAGCGGCGCAGAAATATGGAACAGGCCCGATGATGCAGCGAGCACTGAAACTCGGCAGCAGATGCGACCTTGGCCGGGAGGGAACAGAACTGGGATGGAGGAGGTCTGTCACGCCTAATGGCCAACCCTCATGCACCATGCAATGCATCGGCCTTGGCACCGGCCACTGGCTACCGACCCCCAGAAAGAAAGCCTGTACAGGTGGCGCCTGGCTTACACTCAGTAGTAATGAATGGTGAAGACTGACAAGGGAAGATCATGCAGCTCTCACTCACTTTGGAAACGCAGCCATGCTCACTCTCTTGGGCTTGCACTTTGCCGGGGGGGACACTGACAAATTGTTTCAGAGACAGAGAGAGACAGGAGACTGCAGAATTTCTTTTTGCCATGTCCCTGTGTCTCACTCACTGCAGCACACGGAGATGGGACCAAATCCTCTGGAGGGAGACAGAAACACATCACAAACACTGAGTGACACAGACAGACACACATATCACTCTAAACTCCCAGTCTGTGTCCATCACGCCCCTGTCATGATTTTGCCGATATACTGTCTCTCTCTCTCACACATGCAGCACAGAGAATGGGCAATCGCTGACTGACAAAGACATATCGGACTTGAGAGGCAGAAATGCAGCCCTCACTCAGCTTAGGAAACTTTGCCATGCTCTCGCTGTCTTGGGCTCACAGTGTCATTCGTGGTGTGTGTGTGAAAACACTTGGAGACAGAGAGAAGACTGCAGGATTTAGTTTGCCATGTCCTGTGTCTGACTTGCTGCAGCACACCAGAGACAGGACCACATCCTAGAGAGAGACAGACAGAGATCACACTACTGACACAGAAGATACTGCACTCTCTGTCTCACTTGCTCTCCAGAGGTGCACCTCTCGTCCTGGAACCCACTGCCACCTGCCCACCTAACAACACGGTGCCAAAAGGACCACTTTGGTACAGGATGGAGGGGAGCACAAACCATGGCAGCTGTCTCTCTCTCTCTCTCTCTGTGGGACCTGGGTACAGCACTGACAGGCAGCGAGCAACTTATGGCTGTGGCTCTCTTGCTTAGCCACATTTTTAAGAGCTGCCTGTTACCGCGGATTTTCCCCAGAGGTAAGTCCCGCTCTGCCCACAGATCTTACTGGCTGGGCATCTCACTCTAACTGTGGATTAAATAGTGAATTTAATCCACAGTCAGGTGATGCTGTTTGGCCAATGAGCTTTCCTTGTGTGCTCAACCCATGTTATAAATAAACTTGGTGTACTGTATGTTTACACAGCTGCCCAAATCACACTCAAAGTTTATTTAAGGAAAGCACTGACTTGGGAAACAGAAGACTGCAGGTTTAAACCATACTAGAGTTAAATATTTAATCTGTGACACTGGACAAGTTACTTAACCTCCCAGTGCTCCTGTCCAGCAGGCTGTGAAAATGAGAAGCAGCAGGACCCACTGGAAACATGATGTTGCATCTCAGCTAGGCTGTCCTGGGTGAATAAACTGCAAAGGGAATGTAGGTATGCCAGGTCCCACAAATTCTGAAAAGATATTTTAAATAAGATATTGGTCAGTCCAGTAATAGGAAAGTTACTTACTGAGGAGAAAGCATAAACATGTGGAATACAAAATTATAAGCCCCAAAATATTCTATCGGTGTAATAAAAATTAAAATAACCCAGAAGGATTGTCCTGCTTCTCTGATTGAAAATGGTAGTTTAGAAAATGAGCTTTTATTTCCTAGGTCTCGACGCTGGAACCCATTCCAGAGGAGTACATTAACTTTCAATACATGCCCAGGAAATAAAAGTTCCAACACCATGCCCCAATGCCAAACTGGTATCCTCATACCAGTTTGGAATTAAAATTCAGTAGTTGCCATTTTTCCTGCTCGCTTAGTGAGCGAGCAAAGCCTCCCTTCTCAGACCTCAGATCAGTCCTTACACCCACTAATTTAACCACTTTCTTTACTCTATGAATCTCTCACCACCCATAAACCACATATCTCACAGTTGAAAAACTTTGTAAATAAGTCACCTTATCAGTATTTGGTAGTACAGCTACCATGCTGAAATATATTGCCGCCATGCCCGATCTCACACTACACTGGAACTGCACTCCAACTCGATGCTTTCTGCTGGCAACAGACAACTGTGCTCCAACTCTGATGCTAGCAGCAGTCTCCTTGCTTGATCATGATACACTCAAATGGGATCCCATGCAAATACAAATGAAAAACCGCGAGCAGGTGGGGGCGGAATAATGACTAAACAATGGGGGGTTACTGTTTGCAAGGATAGAGCTCCAAAACACTGCAGTGCCCTCTAGTGACAAGTATAGCAGTAGTACACCAGTAGAGGGACTACTTTACAAGAAATGTATTTTTATTCTATTTTAACATTTATTAGACTTGTTTTTAATCTTTTTTAATTTCATTAACTATGTTACTTATGACCCTTTTTTAAGCAAATAATACCCTTCAGGTTGGGTGGTATTGGGCAATACCAGACCTTCCAGTGGTTTTAAGGCCCTCTGCTTGTGCTGTTGAGCCTCATTATGCCCTTGGGTGGTCTTGTATTGCTATACCACCACCTGTGAGTGTGTATTACACATACCACAGCTGGCCCACTGGCATAGCAGTAGTCCTACTGCAACACCAGCAGCCTGAGCCTGGAAGCGAGCTTGGGTCTTGGGGCTGGCCGGGGTGAGAGTCCCACAGGACACCCTCCTCCTTGGGGAGGGTGAGCAGCCAACTCTGCTGCTATACTGCACCTAGGTGACCACAGGTGGCAGTGCAGTTGGGGAACAGATACTGGGTGGGAGGACATCGGCTAGTGTCACACCATGCACACTTGCATGTGTGTGTGCTTCACCTCTTGTTGCCCGGCGACCTGGGGACAATGACAGAAAAGCAGAAAACATCATAGCCATCTAGATGATGCCACCGACCAACCACAGGCCCCACACCTGGCTGCCCAGGCACTGCCTCCAATAACTGGATCCGTTCTGTGGTGGGAATGAGGAGTCCCATTCGCCCCAGGGAAAATCTATGGGGGACAAATGGAGGCAAATGTAAGCCCTGGGGATGCCAAGGTGATGGAGCTGGGCGATCAAGCAGATGGGGCTGACTGGAGAATGGAGGACAAACAGTATTAACAGCAAAGAAAAATAGCAGTTTACCAAAGTGTCTAGAAATATGTATTTATGTTGGTTTCCTTTTTCTTCTTTTTAAGGAAAATTAGCATTTAAATGCAAAATAGGAATACTCTCAAAGCTTTAGAAATGTCATGATTAATGTATCCATTAAAGAGTTAAGATGAAGAGAGTAAAATGTTGAAGAACAACTTACCTGGTCATAAGAGCAATAGTCTATATTTATATACAGTCAAAAACTAAAGTAGTGTGTCATAAAAATATTGTTAAATGCAATGTACCTGGTCAAATAAGTCACAGTGAACTATATCTCACCTGGGTACGGAAGGAAATATGAAGAGGAACCAACAACGCATGGTGACATTCCTATGCCGAAGCTTATGTAGTGGTGCTGCCAGAACCACCTAAGTATCTTTTACTGAGGAGGAACAGCTAAACTATCTACCTGAAAATTAGTAACAAATAACACTAAGTCATAAGATATCCTTTTATCCCTATAAGAAAGGACAACAATAATAAGTGTATTTGCAGCTCGTACCACTTGAAGTGGAAAACAATGTGTATGGAACTAAAGTGAGTGGTACTCTAAGAGAATATATTCTTGAAGATTTAAGTTATGGCAAATAACATTTATGTCTTCCAAGCATTAATCTTCTCCACAGAGACCCACATTTTGGTCTCAACTAGCAGACAGTCTGAAAGAGTCCCCGGTCTAGTGAGGCTGGAGACTGAAAATAATGAGAAAAGGCTTTGCAACACAGCCAATCCAAAATCTGAATGTTTTCTGATGTAAATATCCAAAGCACAGTGTTCAGCAAAAGTGTGAACACTACTCCAGTTAGCAGCCCTACAAATCTCTAAAATAGGGACTGAACAGAGTGAAGCCACCGAATGAGCTCTGACAAAGCCCTACAATTGCTGTATTGCTAGTGTGAAGCAGTGTAAATGCAACTAACAATCCAATTCGAGAACCACTGTTTTGAAACAGGAAAACCCTTTTAATGGGCTCCAATGAGACAAAGAGCCGAGAGGCTTGTCTGCAAGCCTTGAGTCTATCAAGGTAGAAGCTGAGGATTCTTCTACCATCCTCGACTCTTTGAAGTAGCACTGCTTATTCACTGCTTAACAGTTAAGGCGATGTTGAACAATAATATAGGCCTGAAACTCTCACAGTTTGCATTTTGGAACGTAGAGAACATTAGTACCAATGAGATTAATGGCACTGAAAAGCTTTTAGAAATAGCAACCATGTCCAGTTAAAGAAGAAAAACTGCAAAATAATGGTTGCAGTGACAGAACTGAGCTAATTAGCTGAAAAATGACACAAAACTACTAATAACAATTAATTACAAGACATAAAGAACTAGACAGGAAGGCTATTCAGAGCAACAAGAAGTCCTGGTCTAAAGAGGTAATGTGATCAACGATGGCAGGAAAACAAACTCTGGTCAGATCCACCATGGCTGCATAATGAAATTAGTGAAGTTGTGGAATTGTTAGGAGATGTGGAGAAACAACACGATTTCTAAGTAGTAAGATTTGTTTTAGTTTCTGTTCTAAGGAAGGCATACACATTATTAGGAAAATATATGGAGGTGTACATTTTAATGGAAGGAACAGGAAGCTTACAAAAGAACCCCAGAGCAAATGCCACTGATGTATGTGTTATCCCGGATGATATTGGTCAGATAGCCAAATTTTAAAGAAAACACAACTGCACATATCCCAATAATGCAAAGCATCAGGAAACATATGCAAATCCCATGATGGTACAGAAGGTGGCAGTACATGAAAAAGTGATGGCTGGCACATGTACAGCCTTGGAATTATTTACATGATGTTTTGTTTTATTTTTTAAGAGAAAGGGTTTTGTCCATGAGGTGATGCAAGTTACATTTAAGAAATGTGCTGATGTCAGGAAGTCAGGTGTAATGATGATGAACTGTTAGAGAAAATGTGATACTAACTTTCAGAGGCGCTTTTGATAAGGGCAAGGTAGTTATGCTTGTATAATGAGAATATTAGGAAAGTATGAGGTCTACGTAGAAGTGGAGTACAAATATGCACAGTTTCATAAGTATGTGATCAAAGTGCAGGCAAATATGATATGCAGGTTTGTTTTAGAAATAGGTAAAAAAGCGATACATACAATTAGTAGAAAGATAGATAATTACATAGATATATAGATGAGAGAGACAAACACAGACAGATAGGCAGAATAGGAATGGCAGTGAAGTACTGAAGTGACGGCAACCCACCCACCCGCAGACACGGACAGGCTGGGGTGTGCCTTTGGAGTCATTGGCCAACGCTCATGCCATTTCACCTCACCCTACCCTGCAGACACAGACAAGAGTCGAGGTGTGCCTTGGGGTTTTCAAACTTTACACTCACCCCATTCCATAAGGAAATACGCTGAAATGGGTACAGTATAAGAGAATGGAGTGAACTTTGGGGCTGAAGAGTCAAAGGCACACCTCGATACCTGTCACTGGCTGCAGGATGGGGTGGAATGGCGTAACATTACTGTTGACATCCCAAGTCACACCTCTGATGCCTGTCGGTCCCTACAGTGCAGAGTGTTATGGTCAGAAACCTAATGCCCTGGGCATTTCTTGGTATTTTCACTCCAAGTTTTCAGCATGGGCTTTTGTGACCCCACCGCATGAACAGTGACACTATCAGTTCATTAGCGAAAGATTTTGCACAGCGACTATGCCATTTGGCACCACAGGTGCAAAACACATTTTGAACAGGATGTAAAAATGACAGCTGTACATTTCTTGCTTCAGTAACTGCTCAGCACATCTGTTGCATGATCTGCTTTTTGTCATTTTATATCTGCTATGCAATGTACTGCTGTTATGGCTGAATGGCTAGAGGGACCTGGGGGTGGTGGTGGATGTCAAGATGAACAACTCAGAGACTTGTAGGAGGGCAGCGCCAAGGCCAACATGATGCTGGGACGCATCGCTAGGGGATCACTCCAGAAGGAGGACATGATACTCCCTCTGTATAACTGCTTGGTGAGGCTGCACCTCAAGTACTGCGTGCAGTTTGGAGGTCACACTTAAAGAGGGACACTGAACTCCTGGAGAGAGTCCAGAGGAAGGCAACCAAAATGATCTGGAGCTTGGGGAAAGAACCTATGGGGAGAGGCTCAAAGAGCTAATATGTACACACGGGAAGAGAAAGGACAGGGGACATGATAAAGGTCTTCAAGTACATGAAGGAAGTAAACAGGAGGCGAAGTCAAAGTGCTCTGAAGGAAGGGAGGCAACTAGAGGCATGGGTGGAAGCTGGAGGGGAGACTCAGGGAGAAAGGAGGATGTGCTACTTCAGTGAGAGGTGGTAGAACCATGGAATACACTGCCTGGGTGAATGGTGGAGGCAGAGACTGTGGAGGGGTTCAAGAGGGGTGGGACAGGTACAGGGAAAGGTTGTGGAAGCAAAGTCCAATGAAGCGGAATACCCTGGACTGGAAAGGGAGAAGCCGAGAGGGCGGGGTGGAGCAAGGTAAGCTCCCAGGGTGGGGATTGACCAAACGAGTAGAACGAAGCCCACTAGGCCTATTCTGCTGGCATTTTTGTATGCTTACTACACCAACATCATGAACCATAAAACGGATGACTGCCATAACTAGGGAGACAGTATAGTACAGTGGTTTAAGGCTCTTAACTGCAAATCTGGAGATCTGGGTTTGAATCCCACAGCCCCACAACAAAAAAAATTCTGTCACGAGCAAAATCAGCACTAACTGCTAATAGAATGCTGATAACCTACATTTACAGCTTAGCAAATACTTGAAATATAAGTGAGTGGGGTTCTATAAGAAAACAGCTAGAGTCTTTATTAATTATAGCGTTGATGATCTAGGCAGTTTCTGTGCTTTTATGGTTGTGTATAGTTTGATAAAACTAAAAGTTTTAAAATTGAGACACTCCTGCTAGCCAGACCTGACACACACAGAAAACAAAGATAGTAAATTAGAGCTATTTAGTAGCTGTTGCCTTACAGAAACCGTTAGCTAGCTCTTCCCTGTACTGGGAAGGCAGAAACCTGAGAGGGAGGATGGGCAGCAAGGTAAGCTCCCAGGGTGGAGACTGACCAAACGAACACACGAAAGCCCACTAGGCCTATACTGCTGGCATTTTTATATGTTAGTATGCTGGTATACTTACTACACCAACATCATGAACCATAAAACAGATGACTGTCATAACTAGGGAGGCAGTATAGCAGAGTGGTTTCTGGGTTCTTAACTGCAAATCTGGAGATCTGGGTTTCAATGCTACAGCCCCCAAATGAAAATCTTGTCACAGAGCAAAATCTGCACTAACTGCTAATAGAATGCTGATACCTACATTTACAGTTTAGCAGATACTTGAAATCTAACAGTGGAGTTTCTGAAGAGAAACCGCTGCAGTCTTTATTAATGATAGCACTGATGATCTGGACAGTTTCTGTCTAGGTCTAGTGTCTAGGTTTTATGGTTGTGTATAATTTGATAAAATTAAAAGTTTTAAAATTGAAACACTCCTGCTAGCTAGACCTGACACACACAGAAAATAAAAATAGTGAATTAGAGCTATTTAGTAGCTGTTGTCTTACACAAACCCCAGTTAGCTAGCTCTCCCTGGACTAGGAAGGAGAAGCCCAAGGGGCGGAGGCAGCAAGATCAGCTCCCAGGGTGGGACTGACCAAACGAGCAGACAGTAAAGCCTGCTAGGCCTATTCTGCTGGCATTTTTGTATGTTGGTATGCTTACTAAACCAACATCATGAACCATAAAACAGATGACTGCCATAACTGGGGAGGCAGTATAGCACAGTGGTTTAAGACTCATAACTGCAAATCTGGAGAGCTGGGTTTGAATTCCACAGCCCCACAAAAAAAAAAATGAAAATCCTCTTACAGAGCAAAATCAGTACTAACTGCTAATAGAATCACGGACACAGTTTACAGTATAGCAAATACTTGAAATCTGAGTGGAGTTTCTGCAACAAAACAGCTAGAGTCTTTATTAATTATAGCACTGATGATCTGGGCAGTTTCTGTGCTTTTATGGTTATGTATAGTTTGATAAAATTAAAAGTTTTAAAATTGAAACACTCCTGCTAGGTAGAGACCTGACATACATAGAAAATAAACATAGTGAATTAGAGTTATTTCAGTAGCTGTTATCTTACAGAAACCCCAGTTAGCTAGCTCTCAGGTATCTGCTAAACTGTAACTGTTGATGTGTATGTGACCTAGGCAAAACTACACTTAAAATGTCACAAATAAATAAATAAAATATCAGAACAGCATTTATTTTAGTAGTATCTTCTTTCTTTTCAGGTGCCCATGACACTATGTATACAGTATATATTTATATATTTTAACGTCAAAGCACTAAATCTATTCAAATGCAAAAACACAAGACTTTATTCTCTCACACAATAGTGTTAAACTTTAGATCCAGAATGGTCAAGAAACAATTTAGACTTCACTCTTGCATGCCACTGTCAAGCCCATTTCTCATGCAAACAACAATCATAGAAACCCTTCATTTCTATGCTATGCACTCTTACATCAGAGACACATAAATCTTACAGAACTGCTAAAAAACAAATTTATCAAGACTGGATTTCTGTAAGAAAACAGTTACTAAATAGCTCTAATTCATTATTTGTGTTTTCAGTGTGTGCCAGGTCTAGCTAGCAGTAGTAAGTGTTTTAATTCTAAAATGTTATTTCATCAAGCTACACACAACAATAAAAACACAGAAATTGTCCGGATCACGAATGCTGTAAACAGTAAAGACTGTAGCTGTTTTCTTACAGAACACCTACTCAGCTCTCAAGTATGTGCTAAACTGTAAACGTAGGTACCATCATTCTACTAGACGGAACTGGGAGTTAGGGCTGATTTTGCTCTGTGACATGATTTTTTATTTTTGTTTTTTGTTTGTTTTTGTTACAAATGTGAAGTATCTTTTAATAATGTATAAAATATGCATGTGTGAGTTATTTAGTTTGGAGAATATTTGTTTTATTATTTGAAAAGTGTAATCACTAAATGTGTAGTGCAGTGAACCACTGTAATATGGAATCAAATGTGTAACTGAAATAACTGTGTGACTGGTGCGATTTATGCTCACTGGATAAGAACAGTTACACAACTCTACTGTTGGGAACTGATTTTAAAGCAGTATACATGCTAAATCCTACTGCCACATTCAAAACACTATCCCTACCTACTCACCACATATAAACTCAATTATATTCAAAAAAATTCTAGGCACTTAACCATTATTCATTCCACAGTCCCATTCACAACACGGTTATACTTATATATAATACATACTTCTCAAACTTAAAAGAAAAACACACTTTATCATCAAAGTCTGTATTTACCAAGTACTGTGCTCATGATTAAAATAATTTGTACCCTCCCCAAAAAGTGCCTCACATGAAACTACATGATTAACTGTAAAGGCAATTAAAAAATGTATTTCTAAATGCATTACTAACACCAATGTTTTCAAAGTTTTGAAACTACTAAAGACAAACTATATATATATTGAATATGGTAAACAAATATTGTTAATCCCAAAAGCTGAACTTTATCTTTTCAGTATATAAATGTTTAAGAAAAACCTGTGGCACTTTCAGCTTGAATCAGGTCTATTGTTTTCTTAGGAGCTGTGGTTTTAGGCACACCTAACTACTCTTTCCTTCTGAGGTCCCAGGTGGCTCTGATAATCATTTGTTCCAAGGGTTTTTAAGTCAATTGGAAGGCATTAAGTTTCTTCTGTTCCTCTCCACAGGCGTGTTCTAGATCCCAAAGTAGTGTGTCTTGTTCCAACATGATATACCCTCATGCCCTCCACATGAATCAAAAAGGTGGGGCTGGATCTTTAGGAGCTTCTGGGTGGATCTTACTCTCAAAATAACTAATGGTGCCTCCCACTACTCAGGTTCCAGTTCTTGTACCGCCTATTTAAGAAAGAAAATAGTACCCTGCAACCATTGACTAAGATGAAAGAGTATTTATTTGAGGGCAGGAAACATTTCTTGCAGGAGGGTAAGAAGGAGACTATTTACACCTTCAGTCAGTTCCATGGACAGAAAACATGACATCACTCCTTTTGTACATGCAAAACATTTGCGGTCCACCTACTGCAGCCATAAAAGGAACAGAAGAGGTGGGGCTGGTGCTGCTATTTCTATCATACATTGGTGCCCTGCAGTATCATGCCTGCTAAAATTCTGGTTTCAAGAGGGCTCTGGTGCCTCCGCCAAAGAATGGGGCACAATGGAGAAGACTGACTGTTAGAAGAGAGGAAAATATCCTATAAAGGGACACAGCTGCCTTAGAGAAACTGCGAATATGAGACTCGCCACTGAAAATACAACACAGATCTACTGACCTGTTTGTTACTGCCAACAACACAATAATTATGCCCTACTGCTCACAAAGTAGTCCCAACCAGACACATTGCCTGCTACCCAAGAAGCCAAATAACCGCACCTTTAATCAAGGGCATATCATAATCCCTCCTCCCAAAGCCCCAACCAGAAATCTCTCAAGATAAAAACACAGTTCAGTTCATGAGTATCTTGAAAAGCAGTTCAACTGAGGCCAGATGACACACTAAATATTTCCACAGTAATCCTTCTTGTCCATAACAGAAGGGCTCAGTCCTCCAACAAATGGTTCTCAAGTGCAGTAGGACCCACTCTCCCTGCAAGTAGCCCTCAGTGGGCCAACTATAGTCACACAACCCAGAAATGAAAAATCTAACTATATTTACAGGAATGCCAGTTAAGTACTTGCTCCAGTTGGCAACTCCACTGATACACAGCAAGTTACCTAAAATGCCCTTAATCAGAACCTGTTCAATAAATGAGCCACCTTCTATATTCTGATAGGTGGCTGCAATAAATTTTAACTGCTGCTGAACATGCAATCCATGCATTCTGACATGCAGTATCTCAAAAACAATCTGTAAATAACATGCAAAACGTTACATGTTTGTAATATAAAATGTTATAACAAATTATAAAAAATAAAGGTCGACATGTAAGTAGTGTGAATGATGTAGCTACACTCAAACAATTTAAATGCCAGGTATTAACTACAGTAAGCAAAAAGCCCTGTGCCTTGGCTGCCTAGCAACCTTATCCATCCACCCACGGTTTCCTGATGGCAATGGACAGTTAGAGGAAAATGCAGGAGGACTGACTTATTCTTTTGTTTAATGCTCAAAGTATAATACTAATAATACTTCTGGTCAAGACATTTCCTGGCACATTAATGATTAGCTAAGTAAGCAAAGGTCAATGATAAAAACTCATAGTGCTCTTATCAGCATGAGCATGCTCAGGCAGGCAATATGTTTAAAAATGGAAAGTTACTTACCAGTTGTCACTGGTGTGGGTATAAGATAATACAACTTCGGTAAACCACAAATCAGGTGCATAAAAATGCATGGTTACATTTATCATTTTATTTTCATCAAGTAAAATATACAGAAAGCAAAATGGTAAGTCAGGACAACTGCTTAGCTTCAACAGTTTCCAATACTTTTCTTCAGCCTAGCAGTGTGAAAGCACACACTACCAGGAGGTATTTCACCTTCTTCAGTCAGTATTCAACTGACCACCCTACCATCCTCTCTCTGCACTGAAGTAGGGCTTTTATAAGCTCACTAGAAGTTGGAAAAACAATTTCCCTGCCTTTGATTAACAGCAGACATAAAGCTAGCAACTAGGGGGCCACTGTTGCACCACAGAGAAGAGTTATTTGGCACCTGAAGCACATTACATAACTTGTTTACAAAACTGTTAAAGGTCAGAGCCGATCGAGGTCAGAACATTCTGTGCTTTTAAACTCTCTTGCAGGGTTACCTCATGCTGTCTGCTGCAAAATATATCTTAGAAGAGGCTGCTAACATCTAGAAAAGCAGACACAAACTTTTGTTATTCCTATATTAAAACTTCCCTCTCATTTTGTAACTGTACTCTTAGTTTTGTTTTAGGTTAATATGCACAGAAAGCTTAATAAGCACTTCAGCACTTTATTTATAACCAGCCAACCAGCATGCTGGACATTATACAAAACATACAAACTGCCTAGGAAGGATTCAATTTTTCCCAGGGTGTCCACTATGACAGGAGTCACTCTGGTACAATCCCCCATAAGAGACAGCAAGTCCTACAGTTGTCCAAATCTCAACTAACACCCTGTAAAGATATGGCATTGACCCACTCTTACTGGCAGCTCCATCTCTGGGTCTGTTTCAAAAAAAAAAAATTTTTGTAAAGTATCCTGTTTATAACAATACAAATACTCTTAAGACATTTTATCATTACTACATTGGTAAACTAAGAACTATCACAAGTAGTTTTATACCATCTTCTGACTTTCCCATACCAGATACATTTGACTGGCTGGACCATCCAGCACCCAGTATAACTGCCTTGCGGGAGAGAAATGGAAATTAAGTACCTACGTAATTCTTGATCTTCTTGGGCCGAAGTCCCCACCATTCATTCACACTGATGGGATCTCGCGCTAGGACCAGCGGAACAAACTTTGCAAGAGCGCCCGTGCCAGAGATGGAGCCCACGAGGAGCGATGCTACCGAACTTCGGCTGCGGCAATGACTATCTTGGCGTCAACCTCCAACTGCCTCAGTACCTTTTTGAGGAGGTGCAGCGTAACTAACCTAGAATGATAGCCTAACAAAAATCGGACATAAGATAGTCCGAACGACCCGTATAAGCAGGGTCAACAAAGAAGTCTTCACAGCCTAAAGACTGAGGAGTGAAGACCAACAACAGAGGTGAGCTCGGTGATGGAGGTTGGTGTGAATGAGTGGTGGAGACTTCACCCAAGAAGATCAAAATTACAGTAGGTAAGTAATTTCCATGTCTTCCTGGACATAAGTCTCCAACACTCATTCACACTGATGGGAGAGTGCAGAGCTAATAATCCCCTGAGAGGGTGGCAGGAGAAACCAAGAGCTCACAATTTTAGGACAGAAGTCTGTTAAGGATAGTCCTGCCAAATGAAAGATGTCATCTGGCATGGACATCCAGGGCATAGTACTTGAGCAAAGTATGCACTGAGCTCCAGGTTGCCGATTGCAAATGTCTGCAATGGGCACATTGTGGATTTCCGCCAGGATACCACAACTGCTCTAGCAGAATAAGCGTACACTCTACCCTCCAGCTTAACTTCGCGCCATGGAATAACACGGCGAAGGCATGCCACCAGCCATGCCGAAATGCATCTGATAGTGACAGGTTGACCCAGCTGGGTCTCACTGAAGGAAACAGTCGTCGAGCTTGCAAATTTCTTTTGTTCTATCAGATAGAAAGCAGAGCTCTTTTGACATCTAAAGAATGAAGGGTATGCGCTCCTTCATTTTGAAAGTTCAAAGTAAATAGGTAGAACCAAATGTTGGTTCAGATGGAATTCAAAACAACCTTAGGGAGAAACTTAGGATGGGTCCTAAGAACTACTTTGTCCCTATGAAATACAGTATCTGGAGGATCTGTGACCAAGGCATGTATTTCAGAAACCCTGCGGACCAAGGTATGTAGCCACCACGAGGCTGTTTTCCAAGTGAGAAATTTGACTCACAGGTAGTTAGAGGCTCGAAAGGCTTTCGAGTGAGCATGTCTAGCACAAGATTGATATCCCAGGCTACGACTGGACATCTGATAAGAGGTCTGGTATGCAGAATACCCTAAAGAAACTCTTAACTACAGGTAACTGAGCCAGTGACAAGGAAAGTACTGGCTCATGATAAGCTGAAATGGCACAAAGGTGAACTTTGACTGTAGAGTATTGTAGACCTGAATTTGAGAGGTCTAAAGGTACTCTAGAACTTTATTTGGTGGGCAGGAAAAAGGATTCAAGAGGAGTTTGCACACCAGAAGAAAAGCAGCTTCCACTTGGCTGTGTAAGTTTTTCTGGTGGATGGCCTACGTGCAGCCAAAAGAATATCTGAAACTCTCCGAGAGAAATTGAACCTGTTCATCCTATATCTCTTTAGCAGTCGAGCATGAAGGTGAAGCGACCTCAGATTGGGATGGACCACAGGCCTCTGGGTCAGAAGGTTCGTCTGAAGGGAAGCACCTGGAGGGGTTTCTGACATACTGTTGAGTAATGGAAACCATATCTGTGGAGGCCAGAAGGAGCAATGAGAATCATTTTGTCCCCTAGGATTCAAATTTGAGAAGTACCCTCAGAATCAGAGGAAGAGGAGGAAAGGAGTACAGAAAGCATTTGTCCACTGCAGCCTGAGCGCATCCTGATAGAAAATGCCAGGTCCTGGATTTCTGGAGCAGGAGAGGGGCAGTTTTGTGTTGAGAGGGGATGCAAAAGGTCCAGGTCTGGAGTTCCCACTCTGCAAATAGTGACTGAACTATGGCTGAGTCGAGACCCCTCATGAGGATCTGTCTCTGTTCTGCTGAGATGGTCTGCCAGTTAGTTCTGCACTCCGGCAGGCAGACCACCTGAATTAGAGCCTTGTGCTCTAGGCACCATTCCACACCCTCATGCTTCCCTGCAGAAAGGGTAAGAGTGCGCACTGCCCTGCTTGTTGATGTAATACATCACTGCTTTGTTGTCCGCTTGAAGAGAATGTTCTTGTGACAGAGAATGTCCTTCAAAGCCTGGACTGCATAAAGGACGACTCTCATTTCTAGGACATTTATGTGCAGCTGGGACTCGTCCTGAGTCCAAGTATCCTGGGTGTGGAGATTCTGACAGTGAGCTCCCACCCCATCAGGGACCCATCCGTGGTAATGGAAATCTGGTAATCCAGGGGAGCAAAGGGATACCCTTCCAGAAGATTGACCTCTTACGACCACCAGGTGAGTGACCTCTTCAGAGGTTCTGTCACCTTGATGAGAAAGGACTGAGGGTGAGTGAGTGGGGACCACTGAGTACTGAGCATCCATTGAGAAGTTCTCATGTGGAGGCACGCTAGGGGAACAGTGAACAACGAGGATGTTTATGAGACCCAGCACCTGTTGCATCGAGATAGCTCAAACTGAGCTGCTCTCTCTGATGTATCGGGCCATCTGTAGGATATCATTCCTTCTGTCCTCTGGAAGAAAGCTTTGCACAGGAGGCGTCCAGAAGAGTTCCTATAAAAAGAGCTTCTGGCGGGCTGCAACTGTGATTTCTTGAAATTTAGCAGGACTCCCATGGACGTGAGAAAGTCTGAGGCCATGGCTCTGCGCGTCGAGAGTTCCTTGCCTGGAAGGACTTGCTAAAGCCAATTATCCACATATAGAACACTTGTATTCCAATTTTTCTGAGATGCTCTCGAGAACTGCACAACACTTTGTAAAACTCGTGGCTGAGGATAGCCTAATGGGAAGGACTCTGAACTGATAATGTTGGCCCAGTGCTACAAGCCATAGGTATTTGTGGTGCTTTGGGTGTACAGGAATATGTTGGTAAGCATCCTGCATGTCCAGGGAAGTTAGCCAATCGTGTTGATGAAGGAAGGCAACAGGGTCCCTAGTGATATCATCTTGAACTTTTCCTTGGGAAGAAACTTGTTTAACTTTCTGAGGTCCAGAATGAAGCATGCCACGGTCTTTCTCGGGACAAGGAAGTAATGGGAGTAGAAACCTGTGTTTCATTGATCCAGCGGAACTATTTCTACTGCCCTGTTGTTCAGAAGGCCTTGTATCTCGGAGGCAAGAAGGTTTGATTGTATTGTCGACAATCAAAACAGAATACCAGTTCACAAACCCCACCCCACAAAGACATGGCACATATTAGTATTTAAACAATTTAATAGCCTACTGGCTTTAAACTCCATCTAAAAAGGGGTCCTCTTAGTTTTAGATTGGAATTTGGTTGTCTGTATTGCTGACAGCCTTTGCTGTCGTTTGGGGGATGGTCTGGAGGGTTTCTGAAAGGTTGAGGAGTACCCTGCGGATAATCTGAAGGACCCATTTGTCTGATGTTATGGACTTCCACTGGTTGTAGAACTGAGGTCAGATGTCCTCCAACTGCTGAGGAACAGTCTCCCTTGGGCAGTTGAGGTGAGACCTGAGCCACAAACTCAGAAGGTGGCACTGGGTGCTTTGGGTCCTTGTGCCTTCTGTTGCGTTTTCTTTTGAGGCTGGGGGCTTGGCTTTTGTTAAAACCTCCCCTGCCCTTGCCGAAAGGACTGACAGTTGTGAAACTGACGCTGTTAACAACCCCCGAGAAAGTGTGTGGTGGGTCAGCTGCTTCAACGGCCAACCTAGTCTCTGTGTGGCCTCCAGAGCTTGCTCTACTTGGAGGTCCGAACAGATACATACTGTCAGCGGTGGAGGCCATGACCTGCTGTTAGGCATCACCAGAAGCCAGAAGTGCGTAGCCAGGAGTGACTACTGCATAAATGCCCGCCGCCACCACTCGAAGCAGTATCGAAAGCGCCACAGCTGCTTTAACCTGCTGGTTGTTGGACTGATAACCCTTAGTTATGGTCTGAAGTAGCTCTGAACTAGTGTCCGACTAGGCAGAGCTTCCACTATCTTTCGAGCGAATGCCAAAGAACATACTCATACTGAGAGAAATAGCCCTGGCAGCTGGCACAAGCATACCAGGGTGTAGGTAGCAAAGACCCTCTTACCTAAGATGTCTATTTTCACGAGATTCTTTGTTTGTAGGCTGGGCTGTAGATGCCTGAGGAAGAACCGCCTTATCATTCTCTGCCAGGACTACAATAGGGAGGCCAAATTGGGTCGATCCTTGGGAGCAGCATACTTCCTGTCTATGGACTTAGCCACAGAAGGAATGAGAGCAGGATTATTCCATACCATCTGAGAAGCGTCTCAAAGGATGGTTGTACGGGAGTTAAATCCATAGGGATCTCTGGGACATGAAGGTATTGGAGTCTTAAGAGCTTCCCAGGATCGATATCTGTCGTCTGGAGAGAAAGCATAGAATTTAAATTTTTCAGCAGAGACTTAAATGACAGGTCTTCAACCACAGGATCTGTGGCAGGATTGATCCTGCTCCTTCAACATCATCACCCAGCCGAAGACCTGGGTTAGGCTCAAATCATCTCCTGACAGCCCGGAGGGACTGTATGGACAAGAAAGGAGTGAAAATCAGTAGGAAGCGAAGAAGAGAAAGGATTCGGAGTCGAGAACCCTGAAGGTTGGACATCACCACACCAAGCCTCGGTGCCGAAGAAGAACAGCACTGATGGCAAGGGAGATGGGACCCAGCACACAGGCGCTGACAGACCACGGCGCCGAGAGATTAAAGACAACGAGGACGGCACCGACAACCTCAGCGGCACTGGGAAGTGTCCCCGACAGCACGAAGGCAATCCAGGGCCCAGAAGATTTCAATTTGAAGAAAAGGAAGAATACCAGGAGATAAAGGCATCGATGTGGCCCCCTGTGCTGCAGCCATATGAGAGGAAAACACCTGGTAGCGAGTCCACGGCACCGAAAAGGGTGCGCGGCGACTAGAAGGTCAGCCCTACCCTTTCCCTGAAAGCCGAGGGCCTTGGAGAACTGGGCCGAAACTGGACCAACCTCCAAGCCCATTGCTCCATAAGAGCGCCCACTGATGAAACTGCTCATCAGAAGCCCTTTCAAGAGGTGGGTAAGGGTTCTGATGTTGAAGAGGTTGGTCACCAGAGACAGAAACCGCGACTCCAAAGGAGACTAGCACTTGACCCCAACGACCAACCGTCAACATGTATACATACCAGGAGGAGACCTCGAGTGATCCCTTCTCTTTTTGACCTGTGGGCTAAAGAAGAGCTCAAGGTCGAGCAGGTGCCGAGTGCAACCATTTTCTTTTATGCTTCCTGTGGGACCGCCCATCCTCGGGGCATCAGACCATCTGTTGTCAGACCCTCCCTCCCTCTGGAGAGAGAGGACGGACCAGCTGGGCTGACTTAACAGCTTTCATAAGAAGTCTCCCTACCGTCACCTGACCTGTTCTATGTCACTCCGTCAATGGAGGGCTGAAGATTTATTTTTCTTAATAAGTAAAGTTTAAAGTAAGCGGTACCTATTTCGAGATAAATTACAAAATAATAAACTGAAAACTATACTGCTAGTTTGAAGTTTGACTCGATGGGCAGCGATGTCATCACTGAAGTGCACTCGACGAGTGGGGAAAAAGGAACTGAGGCGGTTGGAGGTCGACACCGAGATAGTCGAAGCTCACAGCACTGCTCTCGTGGCTCCATTTCTGGCGCCAGCCCTCTTGCAAAAGTTTGCTCCGCTGGTACTAGCACCTCGGAGATCCCATCAGTGTGAATAAGTGGTGGAGACTATATGTCCAGGAAGATCTACCTTGCTCTGTCCCCACTTAAACATTTAAAGGTAGGCTAATAACATACCATGCTGTATGCCTAACAGCCTGTCCCTAACCTCTGGGTTCACTATCAAATCTTATACACTTCTAGCGGTGTTGGCCACCACCTTGCCCTTCTGTTTTATGTGGGAGTTTCCCCTCCACCAAGGTGCCATCTTCTTGCCCTTCACCTTCTGGGTTACTCCTCCCACATCACTATCAGAAGTTGCTCTGTCTACCCTATAACAGGTTTTATAGTATGCTGCTACCTGCCTAAACATGCCTGGTCAATAGAAATACGGGTTAGTCTAGCCAAAACCTTTCCATGGCTCACATGCCCCAGTGACTGGAGCGTGCATCCTCCATCACCTTTTTCCTATATACCACGGGCACCACTACCTGGGCATTCACTTGCTTCGTCCAGGGTTGGGCCTCATATGCTATAGAACTTCCTTCCTAAGTTCACACCACCATAACCTGTTCCCCACGCCACCATTAACCTGTCTCCCATCCTTGATTTTTACATGCTCCCACCTGGAACTTTCCCCAGTCAACATCAGGAGAACAATCATTTGTCATAGGAGGAGGTTTAAAACATGCAAAACTCCCTTCAGCCAAAATGGCTTCTTCCATCTTGCTTGAAGTCTTCTCCTCTAGTAATACACTGCCAGTCAAAGTCTTACTTGGGTTCTCCTCTTCTTGTGCTCTGTCCTCCTGAAATAGCAGCCTAGAAAAATGGGCAATGCAGGATCGCCACAAATGTTGGTCACAAATGCTCTGTCAGGGGTCCTCCTCCAGAGTTCATGGATCCTGCTCCACCGATTCTTCCTCGACATCCTCCAGTGGGACCTCCCAAACAGCTCCTGGCATCTGTGTTCCGCTCTCTCTGGCATCAATCAGCCTCCAGCCATCTCCACTCATCCGCTAAAGAAACTGTATCAGGGTCTCCATTTGGCCATCAGGTCCTTCTCGTCCCATCCATGGTGCCTCACCAGCTCCACCAGGCACTGTTCTCCTCATCTCTGGCGTATGCACCTCTGCTGTGTATCTTAGGTACCAGGTCTGGCACCAACTGACTGGAGTCACAGTTTCCTCTGACGTCTAGACACATCTCACTGCTAACACTATATGTCACCAGTGGGTACAGGATAACAGTTTCAGGCAGACTACAAATCAAGTGCGTAAAAAATGCAGTTGCATTTATCATTTTATTTTAATCAAGTAAAATATAGAAAGCAAAATGGTAAGTCAGACAACTGCTTAGCTTCAACAGTTTCCAAGGCTTTTTCTTCAGCCTAACAGTATAAGCACACTACCTGGAAGTCTTTCACCTTCCTCAGTCACTATTCAACTGACCACCCTATCAATCCTCTCTCAGCAATGAGGTAGGGTTTTATAAGCTCACTAGAAGTTGGAAAACAATTTCCTACCTTTGGATTAACAGCAGACATAACATAAAACTAGCCTCTAGGGGCCAATATTGCACCACAGAGAAATGAAATTACGTACCTACAGTAATTCTTGATCTTCTCTTGTATCTTCACCATTCATTACTGCTTGGGTTGAACAGGAGCCACGCACCTACTATGGAGATTTTTTTTTGGAGTCGGCTCCAACGGCACCGCCCACCCAGAGTGGCTCGCCAAGGCTCATACACGAGGGCAGCAAGAGTTACAGACTCTCCTCCATCTCAGTTCTGGTAGCCAGACAGGCGAAATAAAGGTAATGGAAAAAGGAAAAGTGAGGCAAGAGACCCGAGGGACAGAAAAGGAATAAGCTGGTAGAGGACAGATAGAAGAGGAGAATACCTACCCTAAGGGACACGAGGGCCTCCTTCTGGGCAGCTCTTGGGAGGGAACAGATAAAGAGAAAGAGGAAGAAGAAGAAGAAAGAGAAGAAAAGAAGGGATGCTGAGAGGGAGGACACTGCCCATAGATACACTGGTTGAGAGGGTTATAAGCTCGGAACCAAAAACAAGGAGCAAGAATCCCTCCTGATAGGACTGAGAAAAGGTTAAACTGAACCGCCTGTATCGATTGGACACAAAGGCAGATTCTCTAACTTCTCATCATCCCAACCCCTACACTCTGGCTGAGAGCTCATAGACTGCCCAGGCAGAAATCTCTTCCAGAAGGCGCCCAACTATGAGGGGATAAGCCCCTTAGCACCTTGTTAAGTGCTAACACGGAGTGTGTAGGTGGGGGTTAGGCCCTACAAAGGCAGCTGTTGTATGAAGGATAGAGTGGGAACTCAATCGGACTCCTGAAGGCAAGGCAAGGACAACAGTTCAAAGTTAAAGATGCAGAAGCACCAACCAGAAGAAGCTGACAATAAATAATGAATACCAGAGGGAACCTGGAATTTGAGGCCGAGCCCTAGAGGGACGGTCTCTTCAGCTGTGAACTGAACAACGTGGCTAAGGAGCCAAGAGGTCATCCTTAGGGGCAGTCAGAAAGAGTTCCCTCAGGACAGGAAAGAAGTCCTATTCATTCCCCTTGGACGTTGAGGAAAAAGATCCGTCCATAGAAGAACGGAAACCAGGATAGTTTTTTTTTTTTTTTTTTGGCATAAAGTCCAAAGGAAAGGAGAGGACGAGAAGAGAGGGAGACGCCGCAGTTGGAGGCCACTGAGGGGAAGGTGGGTGGGTATCAGTAATGAATGAAGATACAGAGAAGATCAAGAATTACAGTAGGTACATAATTTTCATATCTTCCTTGTCAATCTTCACCATTCATTGCTGCTTGGGTGAGTACTAAGCCCCCGCAAAGGGGGAATAATAGGAACCCTGAGGAAACAGACCCCAGCCTCCTGTTGGTGGGAAACAGGAGGGAAGACCCTGTGTTAATCAGGTGAGAAGCCCACGGTGGAAGAGAGCTAGGAGGTGTCCCTGAGGACGGGAGACGGAGGGAGCCCCTGCAGAAGTCTCCTAGCTCTGAAGGAAAAAAGATGGGTCCCCTGGAAAGCCGAGCGAATCACCCTATGCTGGGCCAGGGTCACAACCTTGATAGATGAAGCCATGCCGTCCATCTAATAAAGATCGCTGTCCCTGCAAGCCACCTCATTGGCGTCATAAGATGCCCTTGCTTGGTGTCTTGCCAGCTCCAGGCCTATAGCAGAAAGGGCAATAGCTTGTCTGGATTGCTCTGTATCAGGCATTGATGCTAAGATTTGGGACAGCATCGAACACAAATGCCTACTGTAGGCAGCATGGTGAGCTTGATGTGATGCAATGCATAACATCCCACGAGAGAACAGAACACTCTTAGCCCCAACTGGTCAAATTGTAGGAATCTGAGTCGATTGGATGATTTGTCGTCAAGCGGCGGCACCCAGAGGGAGTTTCTAGGTGTCAATCCGAAGGTGGGTTGGGGAGAGTACACAGAGACTCTGATGGGGCACAATACCTTCTTCTGCAGTCTGCCGGGGCTGGAGAAAGGCGGCTGGCACTGCCAGGCACGGATAGATGCCTCCTGGAAGGGAATAGGCCAGAATAGTACCACCAGATGCTGGGCACTGAATTCACTGAGGAATTTAGCCGTCTCCGCTCAGTTGTGTCTCGCCTAACAAAGGAGATATGAAGATCCTCACCATCCTCGAAAGGAATCGCTGATATTCAGTGAAATCAGCATCGGAGGAGATGAGCAGTGGGTTCCTCTCCTCCGAAGGAGGAGATGAGGATGAAGGAGAGCTTGAATGTCAGAGGACTCCTGGGATAGGGATAACTAAACACCCGCCATGCATATATCTAATGTATGAGGGGAAGGCCGCCGCAGAGTTTTCTGAACGCCTCCAGGATAATGGGCCCATAGGACCGACATGGCCTGGGAGAGAGGGGGTGGCTGCAGAGGAATGGGAGAGGGCACCTACGGCGAGGCAACTGTCCTCTGCTGAGGCTCTGAAATCCAGAACGAGGGGCCGAGCTGGTGGGATCCCAGAGAACAAACCAGGTTGCAGAACGGAACCCTGGGATGTGAAGCCTGAAGAGCCTAGTGAGGATCCTCCCCTGTGATGAACCTGGGGCTGCATGGGTCCAGAAGAGCAGCCCACAGCAATGCCACAGAAAGGTCCCTGGGGCTCGAGAGGAAAAGACAGGGCCCAGGCACGGCTCCTACCTGCCCCTGGAGGTGGCAGGTAAACAGACGTGCCTCAACCCAGTCTCTCGACCCCCGGACTCTGAGAACGCCTCCTCGACCCCAGTGACACCCCACCCCCGAGGAGGTGCAGCAGCACCGGAATCAGCAGCTGCCACAACCCCCGAGGAGAGCCCCTCCCTCCGCCTCCACGCCCATCCTCCAGGGACCCCAGACTACCCCCAGCCTGGGAGGCCTCAGGGGAGGACAGCAGAGGAGACAGAGGAACAGGCGCGCACCGCCTAGCACCTCGTCTCACGGGAGACCCTGACTCAAGAGTCAGGGTGCCAGGATGGGTCCACATCTGAATCATCCTCCTCCCGAGGAAGAAACCAGCTGAACCACAATACTGGCCACTCCGGGGTCTCAGTGAAGCGGCACCGTGAGCAGTGCTGGTACCAGCGGCAGCACCAGATGACCCTGGACCCCACACAACGCCAAAACCGGCCCTGACTCCTCAGCGGCGCTGGCAGACCAGCTGCACCGCTTAGAAGAGCCGACTGGGCCCACAGCACCGCAGGCGGCGCTGAGAGCCAACACAGCGCCGTGAACGGTGCCGCCCAATCACCAGTGCAGAGCGGCGCGGATCCGAACTGCACCGAAGGCAGTGTTGAGAGTCCACCAATGCTGGGCCCAGCAGACCTGGGCCTCAACACTGAGGAAGCCTGCACCTCCGAGGAGGTGACTGCCGATCGTGGTGTCTCCACCGCAGCCCCGGGAGGGACCCTGGCATTCCTCCGACCGCATGAAGAGGCCTCCTCTCAGCAAGAGGAGATGAGGAAGCCTCCTCCTTTCCAGACCGTATAGACCTGAGAGGGACCTGGAGGAAGGGTCTAAAGACCTTACCTAGGAATCTCTGGAGCGGCGCCGTCCCCGTGAAAGTCGGAAACCTTGCCGATCTTGAGCAGCTGGACTTCCAGGACGCGACGGTCCATCGAGAAACAGGCATCGCACGCATCCATATTATGGCTGAGTCCCAGGCAACGGAGACAAACATCATGCCGGTCGTGGACGGAAAATGCTGGCCACAGGAGCACCGGCCTAGGCGTCGACCCGCCGTCTTCGATTTCGCGCTTGCCCCCGAACCTGACATGATGCAAAACAACAAGGCAAAAAGCACAGCTCTCAGTCCGTTGAATAATAGAGAAAACAGAACGGTCTTACCAGTGACAACGTTGAGAAAAGGCAGGATGAAGAAGAAGTCGAACACGGCGCTGGCGAACGATAACCAGGCCTAGTAAACTGTAAACCCCTACCACGAGCAGGTGCAGCCTCGACGGTGGGAGAAACAGAACTGAGATGGAGGAGGTCTATGGCACCTAGCGGCTGCCCCTTGTGCATGACGCAGTGCGGCCGCTTCTCGTGAGCGGTGCCATGGAGCTGACCTAAAAAAAATCTCCCATAGCGGGTGCACGCCCGCACTAACCCAAGCAATAACGAATGGGGAAGATTGACAAGGAAGATCAGTTATTTGGCACCTGGAGAACATTACATAACTTGTTTACAAAACTGTTAAAGGTCAGAGCTGACCGAGGTCAGAACATTCTGTGCTCTTAAACTCTTGCAGGGTCAAATTACCTCATGCTGTCTGCTACAAAATATATCTTAGAAGAGGGCTGCTAACATCTAGAAAAGGCAGACACAAACTTTTGTTATTCCTATATTAAAACTGCTCTCTCATTTTGTAACTGTACTCTTAGTTTTGTTTTAGGTTAATATGCACAGAAAGCTTAATAAGCACTTCAGCACTTTACTTATAATCAGCCAACCAGCATATGTTGGACATTATATAAAATACAAACTGCCTGGGGTAGAGGTTTCAATTTATCCCATGGGTGTCCACTATGACATGGGTCACCCTGTCACCCCAGTAACTCTTGGTTTTCTAGAGTATCTCCTCCATTGAGCCACACTCTTTGGTCTTAGCACCAGAGGCACTAGGAACCAACAGGATTCATAACTTTGGGACCATCTTGATTGCATATGACTTTGTCACCCACCAACAGTGCATTTAAGGCAGCAGCAGCTGCAACTGCATTAATTTCATCCCCTGCCAGCGACAAAAGGATATATGGACAAAACCAGAAAGACCAAAAAAAAAAAATACAACCTGACAGCACAAATGGAAGGATACCACCTATCTATAAGCTCCAGTTATTGGTAACACGGTAGTGCTACCAGATTAGGATTGAGTAGCACTTTTAAGGTTAAAGGGTCATATTTTGCACTTAATAACTTTGCCACCATAAAACAGTTTCATACGAAATTTGGTATGCATAATTGGGCATGGTAGATCTTGGGATCTGCCCGCGTTTCATACTAGTCGGATATCGGCTATGGAGTTGTTAAGCAACAAACAACTGCGTAATTAAACTTTTGTGATTTCTTGCTCTAGCCTATAGGTTGCACGGTTTATGCGGCTGGTCCCAAAGCTTCAGGAACGTGCGGCGGGGGCCCCGATGTACCTTTTGAAGATTTCGGTAAAATACTGAGCAGGTTCAAAAGTTATTCAAAAACAATTTCCCATTATAAGTCAATGGGAAAAGTTAACAAAATATTTGACACTTTAGCAAATGCACTTTTAGAATCCAAATGCCACTAGTAGTGTCGCAAATCCACCACTTTGTTTTCAGTTGGTGATCAGAAAAATGCTTGACATTTAAATTTGGGACCCTCTAGGAACACAAATCTTTTGTGTTCACCTAGTCGGACCCTGAGGATGCTGGCCATGTCTTTATTTTGGGTTAAACACCCTAGAAATATGTTTTTCAAATTTCTGAAACCCATCTATGGCATAGGAGAGGCTAGGGTATTCCGTGCAGTGGAATTCAATCAGTGGTTGAAAAACTGGTGTGGAGCTCAGGGATTTGGCTTCACTGGGGACTGGGGTCCACCTGGAGTGATGCAAGCCTATACTGGCATGATGGGCTGCATCTGTCCGGGAGGGAACCTGGATCCTAGGTGATAGGTTTAAATGCTTCATTGGCAAGCTTTTAAACTAGCCAAGGGGAGGCACTGGAAAGGAGCAGGAAAATCCTAGCCCCCAAACAATCACGGTAGTAAGTCTGGCAAACACCAACATGGAGGTGTCGATGGGAGAAGGGCAGGGTAAATGGAGAAAGTGACAAAGGCAAGAAGGACACGGATGGGGCAAAGGGGTAAGGCCATCAGGAAATGGAGGTAATGAGTACCAATGCCCGTAGTCTGGGCAACAAGCTCCCTGAGCTGGTGGCCTTAATGGAAGAGGATGCCTGGATATCGTAGCAGTCACAGAAACATGGTACACAGAGAACCATGACTGGGATGTTAACATGCTGGGGTACATAACCTACAGGAGAGACAGGCAGGGGAGAAGAGGGGGAGGAGTAGCTCTCCATGTAAGAGAAGGGATAAAAGCAACTGAACAAAAGAGTAAACAGGGAGGAGAGGAGGCACTGTTGGTCACCTTGGAGACAGGAAAGGGCACCACAATCCGCACAGGGTTGTGTACAGACCCCATGTCAGGGGAAGGAATGGACAAGGATATGATGGAAGGCATTCTTAGAATGGCAGAGAAAGGAGATACTGTTGATGGGAGACCTGAATATGCCAGATGATAACTGGAGCACATTTGCTGCAGCGACATCCAAGAGCAGGGCCATTCTTGGCCCTACAGGTGGCAGGCATTAGACAGCTAGTTTGGAACCCACTCGTGAGGGAGCAATCTTAGACCTCATACTCTCAAGCAGGGGCAGTGAGAGGATCTCAGATCTAGAAGTGGGTTGCCATCTGGGGACAATTGATCATCAAACAGTGTGGTTCACGTTAAACTCAGCTATGGAGTCAAGCCATACAAAGTGAGGGTACTGGACTTTAGGAGGGCTGACTTTGGCAAGATGGGAGAGTGCCTCAGAAAAGCACTAGCAAACAGGCTAGAAGGAGGTGTGGAGCAACAATGGGAATTATCAAACTGCCATCACAGAGGCAACAAGCCTTTGTGTGAAGCAAATAAACAAATCAAAGCGAAAGAAAAAGCCACTATGGTTCTCAAGAGAGGTGGCTGTGAAAGTCAGGAAGAAAAGATAGCATTCCAGAAGTATAAGGAAACACAGAAGGAGCAGGACAGAGAGCTGTACCAGTTAAGGCAGAAAGAAGCAGGAGGGAAGTCAGAATAGCAAAGGCCCAAACTGAGGAAAAGATAGCCAACTCAGTTAAGAAGGGGATAAAACCTTTATAGGTACATCAGCGAGTGTAGAAAGACAAAGGAGGGATAGTGAGGCTGAATAGAATAAGCGGTGGGTGGGCAGAGGTGGACAGTGAAAAGCAGGAATACTGAACGAATATTTCTGCTCAGTATTCTAAAAGGGAGGGAAGTGCCTAATCCAATTAACAGAAGCACTCTTGATAGGGGGTCGATCCCAGTCCTTTCACAGAAGAAAGGGTTCTGCAAGAACTCCTAAAACTGAAGGTGGACAAAGCAATGGGTCCTGATGGAATTCACCCCAGAATTCTAAAAGAATTAAGGAAGGAACTAGAGAAACCACTGGCTACTCTTTTAATAAATCATGGGAGGATGGTGTGGTACCCGAGGACTGGAGGAAGGCGGATGTGATTCCCTTCACAAAAGTGGGACCAAGACAGAGGCAGGAAACTACAGACCTGTCAGTCTGACCTCTGTGGTAGGGAAAGTGATGGAGTCACTTCTGAAGGAAAGAATAGTTGAGTACCTAGAGGTCAGTGGAGCACAGGATCCAAGGCAGCATGGGTTCACAGCGGAAGGTCATGTCAGATGAATCTAATAGATTTCTTTGACTGGGTGACCAAAGTAGTAGACCAGGGAGGGGCTGTGGACATGGTCTACCTAGACTTTAGCAAGGCATTTGACACAGTCCCACACAAAAGATTATTAGTCAAATTAACCAGCCTGGGAGTGGGTCCCAGGGTGGTAGCCTAGGTAAAACACTGGCTGGACAACAGGACACAGAAGGTAATTGTAAATGGAGTCCACTCTGAAGAAAGGGGTTACTAGTGGGGTACCGCAGGGTTCAGTATTGGGTCCAGTCCTTTTAATGTCTTCATCAGTGGCATTGCAGAGGGACTGGAAGGAAAAGTATGCCTTTTGCAGATGACACAAAGATCTGCAACAGGGTTGATACACAAGGAGGCGTGGAAAGGATGAAAAGGGACTTGGCAAGGTTGGAGGAATGGTCTGACGTATGGCAGCTAGGATTCAATGCAAAAGTGCAAAATAATGCACCTGGGAAACAAGAACCCAGGGAAGAATACACAATGGGTAGGGAGGTAGTAACAACAACAAAACAGGAAAGGGACCTGGGGTAATCATATCAGATGACCTTAAGGTTAGCAAGCAATGTGAGAAGGCAGTAGGGAGGGCCGGGGTATACTGGGATGTATAGGGAAGCAGCAGCAGAAAACAGGAAGTTGTTATCCTCTGTACAGACAGTTGGTGAGACTCCATCTGGAATACTGTGTCCAGTTCTGGAGACCCCATCTCCATAAGGACATAGACAGGATAGAGGCAGTCCAGAGGAGGGCAACTAAAATGGTGCAGGGTCTGCAAGAGAAGCCGTATGAGGAGAGACTAAAGGAGCTTAATATGTATACCCTTGAGGAAAGAAGGAGAGGGGACATGATAGAAACTTTCAAGTACCTCAAGGAATCAACAAAGTCCAAGAGGGTAGCATCTTTCAGAAAAAGAGACTTGCAAGAACAAGGGACACAATTTAAAGATAGAAGGAGGGCGTTCAGGGCAATGTGAGGAAGTATTATTTCACAGAGAGGGTAGTGGATGCATGGAACAGCCTTCCTGAGGAAGTTGTGGAGTCTAAAACTGTGGGAGAATCAAGAATGCATGGGACAGACATAAGGCAATTCTTGTGGGGGCAGGAAGATATAGGCTGTTGGTTAAATAGGATCTAGGCCTATCCTGTAGGTAGGAAATGGGCAGACTAGATGGGCCCTAGCGGTTCATATCTGCCGTCAAAGTCTATGTTTCTATGTTTCTATAAGTGGTGTCGCACCACGACTCTCGCAGAATTTTATGTAAAAGGGTCACTTAATTGTGACACTACTTTTCAGGCTATGGCCAAAATGACAGGAACTCTTTGCCACTCTGCTGCAAACAAAGCGGTTTTGTCTTTTGGGCTGAAATTTGGAGGAAGACAGACAACGTCTCACAGATGTGCCTTTTGGTAGTTTGGTGACAAAATATTGCACGGCTGTCAAATTCTGATACTCCAAATTGGCGTTTTTCCCACAAACTAACATGGTAGCGTCTGCCGTGCCGTTAAGTGGCTCGTATCTCGGAAACGGTGCGACATACGAATTCTCGTCACGACAATGCATAGCGCAGGCAGGAAAATCATGAATCATGGGAATTTTTTTCCTACATTGTACGGTTCCTGAGATATAAGCAATTTAGTCTTCCAACAGCTCATTTTCTGTTCTGAGGCACATTATTATGCATACATTCTTTGTACACTGTGTTTCTCTATGCAGCTGTTGGGCAAAACAGAGTTGTAGCGTTACATTACTGTTACATAGCGTTACCATTTGTGTTTCTGTACCCGTTTGCATTACTGTTCCTGTGTACACCACCATGTGCATTATGCTTTCTTGTTCTCATTTAAATACGTGCTTACATTTCCATTCTCTGTTTCCTTTGCCATTATTTCTGCTGTTAACGTTACAGTTGCGCTTCCAGTTGCCGTACTGTGACTGTACGCGTCACGGTTTGCGTTTCTATCATTGCATTTCCTTTTGCGTTATGTTTCCTTTGCGTTATTGTTGCTGTTACGCTACCATTTACATTTTACAGTTGCGATGGCGTGATCGTCTTGATGTTACAGTTTGCATTTCGTATGTGCTTGCGTTCCCGTTTCTGTTTCTTTTTCCTTTGGCGTTATTCTTCAGGTTTACTTTACCAGTTGCATTTACAATTGCGGTACCGTGCCTGTGTGCATTACGGTTTGCATTTCCATCGCACTTCTGTTCCTGTTTCTGTTTCCTTTGGCGTTATTCTTCATATTAACTTTACCATTTTGCGTTCTCGATTAGCGATATCGTGCCTGTCGCAGCGTTACAGTTTGTGTTTATGCGTGCGTTCGTTTCAGTTCCTTGTACCCTTTGGCGTTCTTTTGCTGTAACACTTAACTTTTGCATTTCAAATACTGGTGCCATCACTGTGCCGTTACCAATTGTGTTTTGAGCCCTCGTCTCGTTTCACTCATTGTTTGCTTGGTGTCACTTTAGCTCGCATTTCTATTAATGTTTGCTTTACCATTTATGTTTGCATTACCATGTCGTAACTCTTGGCACTTGCGTTTGCGTTGTTGTTCCTGTTACTATGTGACAAGACATCCGCTGGTGGGGCCGCGGCTCCGCTACTGCATTCTATTCACTATTTATCGTCCTCATTCTCCAAAAGAAGGGAAATTAGAGGCAAAAACTCAGTTTAATGCATCAGTTAGGGTTGTTCCACAGCGACAAAAGCGAGGAAATTCGGTGTTAGGGTTGAAAGTCCCCTTGGACCCCCAGCCCAACTCTGGCATCATGGTGCACAATGGGGTAGTCGGTCCTAATTCTCACCCATTCTCCAATATCTCAGCTTCTTTACATGTGATGGGGTGAGAGTTGGGGCCGATGACCTCATCATGCACCAAAATGCCAGCTGAGAGGCTGGAGGGGCTAACTCCTAACACCGATCGCTTTTGTTGCTGTGAACAACCTAACTGATGCATTAAATGGAGTTTTGCCTCTAAGATATATATATATATTTATTTTTCTGAAAGAAACTAACAAGACTACTTACTGTAGACTGGGAAATATCCTTCCTAGAGGGATTATCCATTAAAACAGAATGCCCAGGAAGAATGGAAAAGTGCTGATGAGGAAAATCAAAGAAAAAATTCTTACGAGTCCCAACTGATGTACCTGGATTACGACCTGACACTTTAGCTATTAAGTCATATATGTGAACTCAGATGTAGTGTAATACCTAGACACAAACTCAGTCTCACTGACAAAATGAAAGTTACATTTTTTTTCAGTCTTTGGTAACGGGTAAGGCCCACTAGGCACAAGTGCCTGTTTTCAGGGGCGACCTGGGAGCACTAGGCAGTTAAGTGACTTGCTCAGAGTCACACAGTATGCAAGTGGAGGTTGTGAGAATCAAACCCAGGTCTGATATGGTGGATGTACCAAGCTCGTTTCACAGCTCGTTACTCTAACCTCTAGGCTATACTGCCAGCCCTTTGCTGTAACAGTTGATCTTCTAAATATCCTCCCCACAGATTACCACTAATGGGTCTGTGCTGGAGGCAGTCGGACCCGGTGTCAGAACTTCTCTAGAGGACTAGTAGCATGAGTAGACCCCGAACACATTATCACATAGCCTGCTGGTATACAGTGATGCCAGCTCCCAACCCCTCATTATCTTTTTACACAGTAGGTGAGAAGCATGAACATAACAAGTTGCCTATGCACTGTAGTAAGGGCCACCAAACCCAGTAGCACAGTGTCTCACAGCCCAACCCAAGTACAAAGGGATGAAGACCAACACAACAATACCAGAGTGAGTGTGGGGGATGGTAAACAGGTGTGGTAATCTATGGAGAACATAGTCAGGAAGATCAACAGTTATGGTTAAGTTTCATATCTTCCAAGAATCAATTTTCTCCATATAGTCCCATCAATGGGTCAGAGTACCAAACTCAGAGAGGTCCCCGGACTAGGAGGCTGGACCTCAGGGCTCACTTAGGATAGTAATTTATTCAGTATTGTCCTGCCAAAGGTGGCATGCCCATCCAGGGCATAGTGCTTGGTAAAGTATGCACTGTGCTCCAAGTTGCCGTTCTGCAAATTTGTCCAACAGGCACAGAGCATGTTTAGTCAGGAAGAAAAAATTACTCACCTTAGTAATCTTGTTTCTTCCAAAGTATTCTTCAATATGATTAACCGTAGCAGTCAGACTCCAGTGTTGAACTGACCGGAGAAATTCTGGAACAATATGCTAATGATGGAATATCTATTGTCTCGTGCCACCATTCAAATCTGTTGCCTCTACCAATTGTTGTATTCTATAACAGCACAAATTTATTTATTTTATCTATATATTGTAGTCTCAGATTGGCACCTTTGAGCTTCGCAACTCATTTATGAAGGTTCCATGTTATAGGATAGTATACAAGAAAAATTACTCACCTTAGTAATGTTGTTTCTTCTAATGGAGTCTTGCTGTATTCAGACATATGCAGTTAGGTCCTGCCTTTCAACTGTCCCAGAGAACAAGTTAAAATTTCCATGGCCAGCATGGAATGTTCACCATAGCTCGGTTGAAGCCCTTGTCTGCTGCTGTTTAAACTCCAACCGTCAGATCTTTATGAGCAATACTCATTAGAAGTTCTGTATGGAAACTGTAAAACTCAAAACTAGCCAACTGGCAACTATATCTATGTAAAAGGTTTTTTGGTTTCAAAGCAAAGACTCAAGTCAGGAAACCCAAAAACAAAACACATCCCAAAACACAACATTCACCCAAAATAAAGGAGGGTGAAAAAGGACACCCTAGGGTGCCAACACTGCTCCTGCCCACCCACATCCCAAAACTAGGTTCTGAGAGGGAGGCGGGGGAGGTCAGAATACAGCAAGACTCCATTAGAAGAAACAACATTACTAAGGTGAGTAATTTTTTCTTCAAACAACAGTCGTGCTGTATTCTGACATATCTGACTACCAAGCAGTGCCACCATGGAGGAGGGCAGAACCTACTTTGGAAACAGGCTCTGAAGTACTGCTGTGCCAAACCGAGCATCACTCCTAGCCTGGATATCCAGAGAGTAATGCTTGGTGAATATATGGACTGTTTTCCAGATGGCTGCTTGACAGATTTCTAAGATAGAAATATCCCTGGCAGCAGCCAGGGAAGCAACTGTACCTCTAGTAGAGTGAGCCCTCAGGCCTGAGGGTGGAGTTCTACCAGTTTCTCATAGCAGAATTGTATACAAGAAACAATCCACCTGGCAATAGGTCTCTTAGTGGCAGGTTTGCCCTTACCAACCTCTCCATATGTGAGGAACAACTGGAGGGACTCAAACCTGTGACCCTTAGTGCGCTCTATGTAGTAGCTGAGTGCCTTTTAACATCTAAGCTGTGCAGCCTCCTTTCTCCAGAGGAGGAATGGTCAGTGAAGAAAACAGTGAGAGACAGACTGGTTGAGGTGGAAATCTGAAACCACTTTAGGCAAAAACTTCCTGTTAGTTCTTAGGACCACTTTATCTCCATGGAAAGAGATGAAATCAGGTTCCACTGACAGGGCTTGCAATTCACTGACAGCCTGGCAGAGGTAATGGCCACCAAAACACAGTTTTCCAAGTTAAGTACTTAAGCTCTGCAGAGGACAAAGGCTCAAAGGGGTTACATAAGCTGAGCAATGCAAACATTAAGGTCCCAAGCATGAGCAGGGTCCCTAAAGGGGATTGGTGTGCAGAAATCCCTTGAAGAACTTACAAAACACAGGATGGGCTGACAGATGGGAAGGCTTGCCTACTGACAGGCAGGAAAGCAGAAACAGCTGCCAAATGCACTTTAAGTGTAGCTGGCCTAAGGCCTAGGCCATTGAGATGGACCATATAGTCCAGAACCGTAAGCAACCCAGCAGAATCTGGAGAAATATTCTTCTTAGAACACCAAATAGTGAACCTTTTCCCTTTGGGTGTAAGTGTTTTCTGGTGGAAGGCTTTTGAGAAGCCTTAAGGATATCCAGAACCCCTTGGGAAAGATGCAGGTCAGCAAACTCTAACTCTTCAAGAGCCATGCCTTGAGATTGAGAGACCGAAGGTTTGGGTACCAAATCCTCCCCAAGAGGATGACAACAGGTTGTAATTCCTGAGAAGAGGCAGGGAAGGTGGACTGCTAGGGACAGCAACAGGGGTACCAGGGCTGTCTGGCCCAGTCTGGAGCAATCAGAATCACTTTGCATGGTTGTGACCTTATCTTGACTAACACTTTGAACAGGGAGGAAGGGGAAAAGCATACAGAAATTTCCTTCCCAATTCAGGATCAGAGCATCCAGGGGACTGAGCCCAAGACTGGGGTCTGCAACAAAAGAGAGGAAGTTGGTGATTGTCTGGGGCTACAAAAGATATATCTGTGGAGTGCCCATCTTGAGAAAATCACTTTCAAAACTAGGGGATCTAGGGTCCAATCGTGATGGCCCTGGGATATTCTGCTCAGAGCATCTGCTAGGACATTGTCCTTCCCTGGAAGGTGAACTGCTATCAGAGAGGTTTGCAGGGAATAGGCCAGTGACCACAACTTCACTGCTTCTGTGCACAAGGCCATAGACCGAGTGCCTCCTGCTTGTTGATGTACCACATGGTGGTGGTGTTTGTCTGTTCTGACCTGGACCACCTTGTTCTGTACAGATTTGGAAAAGGCTTGCAGTGCGGAAACACTGCTCTGAGTTCAAGAGATTGATGTGAAGCAGAGATTCCTGAGGTGACCACAGCCCTTGGGTGGTAAGATCCTCAGATGGGCTCCCCAGCCCAGCAGGGAAGCATCTGTGGTGAGAATCACTGAATGAGACTGAGTGACAAAAGGAACTCCTTGTCTCAAATTGTCCTGATCCTGCCACCATTGCAAGGCCTGGATCAGGGTTTGAGTCACTGGGACTAGTTTGGTAAGGGAATCCTCTCTTTGGGACCAGAAGGCTTTAAGTGGAACTGAATGTCCCTCATCTGGAATCGTGCTCCCTGGACCACTGCTGTGGAAGCTGCCATGTGGCCCAGAAGCTGAAGGAAATGCCTTGCTGGTCGAGACACTGTAGGGTGAATGAAGAGGCCAGTTCCATAAGGTTCCTTGCCCTGTCCAGGGAAGGAAGGCTCTACCCTTATTGTATCAGCTCGCCCCTATGAAGGTGAGGAGCTGTACTGGTTCGAGAACTGACTTTGGAAGGTTGAGAAGGAATCCTAAGGAAGTGAGCACTTGCTGAGTTATTTGCAGATGTGACTTGACTTGGTCTGGAGACTGACCTACTATGAGCCAGTCGTCCAAGTATGGGAAGATGGAGATCTTTTTCTCCTTAGGAAAGCAACCACTACTGTCAGGCACTCTGAAAACCCTTGGGGCTGATCTTAGGCCAAAGGGCATTGCTCTGAATTGATAGTGGCCTGAGGGCAACTCGAACCTGAGGTACTTTCTGTGGAAGCACCTGAGGGAATGTGAAAATGGGCATCTTTGAGGTCCAGGGAGGCCAGCCAGTCCCTGGCCTTAGAGAGGAAGGATTATTCCCAGAGTCACCATTTTGAACTTTGGTTTAAAAGGTGTTTGTTCAGATATCTTAGGTCCAGGATGGGCCGCCATTCTCCTGTCTTTTGGGAGTTAGGAAGTACCTGGAGTACAATCCTTTGCCCTTGTGTAGGATGGGAACCCTCTCTATAGCTCTGAGAGCTAGGAGGAAGAAACCTCTGCCTCTAAGGCAAGGGTCTCTGATGGATTTGCAGGTGGAAAGGATCTGGTTCTCATCTTGGGAAATTTTTGAAGCTGAGAACCAGTCCCTGGCTTACTACTTCCAGGACCCACTTGTCTGATGTCAGAGACTTCCAGTCCTGGACAAAGTAAGCCAGCCTGCCCCCTACTGGTATGGGAGAATCAGGCCGGGCAGACCCATCAGGGTGTCTGCTGGCAGGGCTTTAGGCTGAGGGGTGGATGCAGGCCTGCTCATCCCCATCTGCTTCTCCTCTAAAGAACCCTCTCGAGAATAAGAAGGAGGCCTGAGCTTGGTAAAGGCCTGCCCCTGCCCCTGGACTGCTGCCTTTGAGGAGTAGCTTGCCTTTCTTTGGCCTGAGCACTCCTGTAAGTGGCCCTGTACTCGTCCATCTTTTCATGTAGTTCTCTGTCTGCTCCCCAAACAGAGAATTACCAATAACAGGAAATCCATGGCCTTAGCCTGGGTATCCTGTTATAGGCTAGTACATCTGAGCCAAGCCATCCTCGAAGAGCAACAGATGTAGCCATGACTCTTGATGAAACATCATTGGAGTCCACAGCAGCATGAAATTGCACTTGGATGCCTCAATCCCATCTGCAGCCACCTGCTCCAGCTCCTTGGCAAGCTGGTCACGGGCCTGTTTAGCCAGAGCCAGCACAGTGTCGTACCTGGACTTCTGGTATCTAGCTGTGTAGGCCATATAGTTAGCCTGTCTGAGTCCCAAAGATGCTGCCATGTACTGTTTCTTTGCCATGGTATCAATCCTCCTGGAGTCCTTATCTGAGGGGTGATGCCAAGGTGATATCTGCCTTATCACAGGCAGCAGCCTGCACTACCCCAACATGGCTGCATTGCTGGAAAAGGAACTCCGTGTCTGAGCCTGAAAAAGTATACCTCTTGTCCATTCGTCTGTCCACAGGAGGTATGGAATTAGGAGTCTTAAAATTTTATGTCTGTTTCCCAAAGGATTTGTGGAGGAATAGACAGTCTCCTGGACTCTGGGATGTCCATCATTTCAACAAAATCAGGCTCCTCCTGATCCTCTACTGCTTCTTCCATAGGAAGCTGGAGGTTTCAGCCACTTTTTGTAAGACATAAAGTGAGAGGGGACTCAGAAAGCAAAGGAGGAGAAACACCTGAAGGTCTGTCTGGGAAATGTCCAGGTCAATAGGCACATCCAGACTTTCATAATCACCATCATCATCCTCATACTCTCCCTCCTCCTCATCCGGTTCATAAAATTCTTCCAAGGTGTAATCCGGAACCGGGGAACCGACCGAACCGAACCCCTGCCAGATGGTGCCAGTTCAGCTGGAACCGAAGTTAGCGATTGCACTATTCTTACTGCCTTGGCTATCTCGCCGCGGTCGGAGTATGAATTTCTGGTTCCAAACGGATGATTTATCTTTTCTTTTCTTTTACCAGAACCGACTCCTCAGAATCGACTCTCCTTTTGTCAGTATTGCCCTAATCAGAGGGCACTCCTTCTGGTTCGGTCGGAACTGAACCGGGCTGGCCATCGGGTCAGCGGACTTCTCGGCCTCCTTTCCCTCAGTCTACCTAATCTCTTTTCCAGGGTAGATTTGGGAAAATTCTTACAAATTCTTGAGTCTGAATCGAGGTGGTCAAACCCCAGACAATAAACACAGGTGGTGTGGGATCAGCCCTGGCAAAGACTTCCCCACACACACTGCAGTGTTGAAACCCAGTGGGCCCGTTTTTTTCTTGGGTTTCTCAGACATGGCCAATCCTAACCAAAGCATCCACTTTTTTGGCAATGCGCCAGGCAAGACTCCCTATCAGTTCCTGACCGTGTCACGGGTCTTGGAAAACGTAATGAATCCGTTTTTTAGAACCGATACGGACGGTTACCACACTCTAAGTAAATACACAAACTTTTTACCTGAAACTGATCAGTTCAGCTGAACCGATCCACAATTTACAAGTTCCACACAGAAACTATATAGAAAACTATCTAGTACTCACGGTACCACAGACAGAGACTTAAACCGACAGATCGGTAGCAGCAATTCGGTAGAAACCGAGAAAAAATGACACTTTAACCAATTTTTGAACCGAGCAAAGGAGAAATCTCCAGAGCGACTGTTCAGTGAGGTGGAGTAAAGAACCTGACGGTTGGAGTTTAAACAAAAGCAGACAGAGGCTTCAAAGCGAGCTTCGTGAACATTCCATGCTGGCCATGGAAAGTTTAACTCTTTGTTCTCGGGGCAGTTGAAAGGCAGGACCTAACTGCATATGTCAGAATACAGCAAGACTTCATGTTGTTTGAACAAGGAGCAGTGTACAAAGACAATACAAACAAAATTCAAGGTAAATAGATTCTAAATCATAAAACAATCAATTAAAGCAGTTTGTTTCAATGGTACATAGTAGCACAGGTAGAAATGTTTCAACAAACAAAAGTTCCAATGGAGTAAAAAAGTTGTCCTTGGGGACTAGCCCTGCCCTGGAGAGATAGGGCATATCATAGAGAAGTGGGGTTCAGTAGGTTTCAAGGAGTAAGGATATTGAGGGGTTAGGAAGAGGTGCAACTCAGAGGGTTTTGTCGGTGGAAGGGTGAGAGGATTAGGAGAAAGGAGCCATCCAGAGGGTTATGATGGTGTAGCTTAGGAGTGTAGATGGTCACTCGGTGTAAGGGTAGAAAGGATGGGTAAGAGATTAGAAAAGGAGCCACCCAGAGAGTTTCGTTGAATACAGTTTAGATGTAGGGATGGTCATTTGGGGGGAGAGGAGAATAATGAGATGTACTTGGAGGCTGCTTGTAGAGACTCCTAACCTAAAGCTATCCTAACTATGTTAAATAATTCATAAACCATCCCTTTTACTGTCCCTGGAAATGTCAAATAGGACTAAACTAGAGGAAACAAGAGACATTTGGTTTTAAAATGTTAGTAAAATCCAGGATGACCAACAGTATATTAAGCTAGCTGTGGTGCAGAGAAGCTGGTTCTGGAAGGGGGGTAGGGAGGAGAGTTAATCATATTGAAGAATACCTTGGAAGAAACAAGATTACTAAGGTGAGTAATTTTTCTTCTAACCCCAGGAATTCTTCAGTATTGATTAACTGTAGCAGTCTGACTTAGTACCTTTGAGTGGGCACAGAACATTACCTAGGGAACAACCACTGCAGCACTGCTGTGTCAAACCTGGCATCACCTCTGGATTGAATGTCCAGACTGTAATGCTTGGTAAAAGTGTGTACTGTTCTCCATGTAGCTGCTTTACAGATTTCCTGAAGGAATATCCCGGCAGCTACAATTGTGACAGTTGTTTCCTTGTAGAATGTGCCCTCAGGCCTACTGGCGGCTCCTCACCAGCTTTGCTGTAACAGAACTGGATACATGCTACTATCCACCGTGAGATGGTTCTTTTATTAGCTGGCTTTCCTTTTCTCACATCTCTTTAAGTCAGGAACAGCTGCTGTCTGTCCCGCCTATGACCCTTAGTGTGGTCAAGGTAGTATCTGAGAGCTCTAGAGCGTCCAGGCTGTGGAGCCTCTGCTCCCCAGAACTGGAATGGTCAGTGAAGAAGACTGGTAGAGTGAAAGTCTGGTTCAGATGAAAATCCGAAGTACTTTAGGAGAACTTCCTGTTCATCCCGAGACACCTTATTCCTATGGAAGGATATATAATCCTGTTCTATACACAGAGCTTGTAGCTTGCTTATCTTCCTGGCGAGTAATGGCCACTAGGAATATAGTTTTCCAGGTGACAAACTTCAGGTGTGCTGTAGACATGGGCTCAAGGGTGGTCCTATGAGTGTAGCAATGCAGACATTAAGGTCCTAAGCGGGCACTGGTTCCCTATTGGGGCGCAAGTGTGCCAACCCTTTGAAAAAGTTCTTAAAGAGAGTTGGCTGCTAAAGAAAATGCCCTTACCAACCGAAAGATAGGCTGAGACTGATGCCAGGTGGACCTAAAGGGTCAGGGCTGTAGGCCCACAGAGTGCAACGAGGTAAGATAGTCCAGAAGGACTGCCAGGCCTGACTGGCTGGACACCAAGTCCTTGCAGCACACCAGATAGAAAACCTTTTCCATTTTGCAGCATAGGTTTTCTTTGTAGCAGGCTGCCTGGAGCCCCTAAGTACCCTATGAACATGTTCAGAGAGTTGCAAGTTAGTATACTCTAAGTCCTCAAGAGCCAAGCCTTGCGCCTGAGTGACCTGAGTTCAGACAGAATCCTGCCCTGAGAGGAGGTCAGGAGGTTGTGTCTCTGAGGAAGGCCGATTGGTTGAGCTACTAACAGAGAGAGAAGTAGGGAGTTCCATGGTTGCCTGGCCAGTCTGGGGCTATCAGAATCATGGTTGCTGACTGAGACCTGAGTTTTATCAGCACTCTGAGAATTAATGAGAATGGGGAATGCATAAAGGTGCATCCTCGTCCAATCCAGTGCCAGTGCATCCACTGGTACTGTGCCCTTCACTGTAGGCCTGCAGCAGAACCTGGGCAGCTGATGATTCTCTTCTGAGGCAAAGAGATCCATCTCTGGGGTTCCCCATCTCTGAAACACAACTTCCGGTACTTGTCTGTTGAGAGACCTTTTGTGGTGGTTTTGGCTGATTCTGCTGAGGGCATCTACCAGAGTATTGTCTTTCCCTGGCAGATGAATGGCCACCAGGGACAGCTGCAAGGAGTAGGCCAGATCTCATATCTTCATTGCTTCTGTGCACATGAGGTCGGACCTTGTCCCGCTCTGCTTCTTGATGTAGTACAAAGTGGTGGTATTGTCTGTTCTGACCTGTACCACCTTACCTCTTATCAAAGCGGTGAAGGACTGAAGTGCTGGAAGCACTGCTCTGAGTTCCAAGAGGTTTATATGTAACAGTGATTCTGTTGGGGACCATGTATCATGCACTGTATGATGTTCCTGATGGGCCCCCATCATAGGAGGAGGAGGCATTTGTAGTGAGCACCAGTTTATGGGACTATGCCTTGAGGTAACCCCAGCCTGAGATTGCTTTTGTCTTTCCACCACTGCAAAGCCTGCAGAAGTGTGCTTGCTACTGGGACCAGCTTTATCATGGAGTCCCTTCTTAGCACCAATGTGCTGTGAGATAGAACTAGATGTCTCTTATCTGGAAACTGCAGACTTGGCCTGTTCTGTTGCAGCTGCCATGTGTCCCAACAACTTTAGGAAGTTTGCCTTGCTGGCTGAGGTCTGTTGAGGCTGAAGGAGCTTGCAATTTGTGATATACTGTCCATCTTTCCTGAGGAAGAAAACTCTTCCCTGTGGAGTATCCAGCTCTGCCCCTATGAAAGTCAGAACCTGTGTGGGCTGGAGGACAGACTTTTGGACATGATGATGAACCCCAGTGACTCCAAGGTGTCCTGGGTGAACTTGAGGGCATCTCTTACCTGCTGTGAGGACTGACCCACAACCAACCAGTCACCCAGATAGGGCAACACTGTTATAACCTGCCTTCTCAGGTGTACCACCACCACCGCCAGACATTTTGTGAAAACCCTGGGGCGGAGGTTAGGCTGAAAGACAGAGCTGTAAACTGATAATGCCCTGAGTGAAGCCTGAACCTGAGGTATTTTCTGTGAGATTTCCTGATTGGGATGTGGAAGTAGGCATCCTTGAGATTCAGGGATGACAGCCAGTCTACTTCTCGAAGAGTAGGAGAATCATTGCCAGAGTTACCATCCGAACTTTGGCTTTGTCAAGTGCTTATTCAGAGCTCTTAGATCAAAGATGGGTTGCCAATCCCCATTCTTTTTAGTGTGAGGAAGTATCTTGAGTAGAATCATTTTCCCTCTGTGAGGCTGGAACAGCTTTCACTACCCTTGCTGCCAGCAGGCCTGACACCTCTTTTTTCCAAGAGTGCCCTTTATGTGATAGATGCTGGTCTGAAGAGTTTTGACCTTAGCTTAGGGAAGGATCTGAAGCTGAGGCTGGTCCTCGGCTCACTACCTCCAGGACCCACTTGTCTGTGGTGACTGCTTTCCAAACTGGGAAGTAGGGAGCCAGCCTGCCCCCCTACTAGTGGTGGGGAGGCGATTGTGACCTATGGATCAGGAGTCTATCTTACCTGGGCTGCAGGCTGGGTGGTCTGGTTACGCGCCTGCAGCCTTCTGCCCTGCCCCTAACATACCTCCTCAGCTGCTGGTATACAGGGTAGCCTGGGCCTGAAAGAAAGGTCTGCATAGCCTGAACTTCCTCTACCTCCCTTTCCCTCTGCCCTGTAGGAGGCAGAAGCCTTTTCTTTGGCGGTGATGCTCCTCTAGATAGTTTTGTATTCATCCACCTTTTCATGAAGAGCGTCAGTCTTGTCCCCAGACTGGGAATTGTTTTCACAAGGAAGTCAATGGCCTTGTTCCGGTATCTTGGGTGAGGTTTGTTGTCCTGAGACAAGCAAACCTCTGTTAAGACCACTATTAGGGCCATCCACCTAGCTGCAGTGTCATTCAAGCCCACTGCCATGTAGAATTGATACTTAGTGGCCTCTAATCCGAGCTGGGGTGTCTCAATCATCTCAGAAGCCATGGTGAATGGTGCTTTCTCCGCCAGGGCCATAATGGAGTTCCACAGAGACTTCTGATACCTGGCTGAATATGCCATGTTATTGGCTTGTCTCATAGACAAAGAAGCAGCCAAATATTCCTTCTTTGCATACTGTCCAGCTTCTCAAATCCTTTCTGGAGGATGTGAAGACAGGCACGTTTTCTCTATCACAGGCAGCTGCCTGTACTACTCCCTCATGGTGTCAGGTGTTGAAACTGGAATCCTGCCCCTGACCTATCCAGTTGATATTTCTTGTCAGCTTTTTTATCAACCGGGGAACTAATTTGGGAGTCTGCAACACCTTTAGGGCATGTTTCATTAGGGATTCTGGATGGGCAAAAATAAAAGCATTACTAACCGTAATTCATAATCTTCTCTTGTATCTTCATCATTCATTACTGCTGGGTGTAAACCAGAGCACACCACTACAGGAGTTTTTTTTTTTTGGCGGAGGTGGTCGCCTATAATGCCACCCACAAGAGTGGACGCCTACGTGGTGTGCGATGGATGCCGTTAGGCACCAAGAGATTCTCCTCCATCCCAGTTCTGTGTTCGAGACTAATAAAAGAATAGAAGAATGAGAGCAAGGCAAGAGAGCCGAGGGATAGTAAATGGAAAGGAAACAAACTGAAAAATGAATGAACCAATAGAGGACAGGAAAGAGAGAACCCTACCTAAGGGTTACCAGGCCTCACTCCTGGGGGCGGCCCGAGGGGGAACAGATAAGGGAGAGGAAGGAAGACCCGAGAAGAAGAAGGGGGGATGATGAGAGGAGGGAAAATACTGCCAAGTTGTGAATTAAATTGGCTTAGGGTTATCAGCTTGGAACCAAAGGGCAAGGGAGCAAGAATCCTTCAAACAAAACTGGCCTAAAGGTTCGACTGAACCGTTTGCACAACTTGATACACAAAAGGCAGGTTTCCTACCCCTCCCGCTATCCTGAGGCCCATCAGTCAAGTTGAGAGCTCACAGACTGCCAAGGCACATAATCTGTTCCTGAGGAAGAGTGCCCAACTAGGAAAGGGAAAAAGGAACCCACTAGCACACTGCCGCGTGTTAATACAGGTGGTGGTGGTGGGGGTTGAAGCCTAAAGGGGCACCCCTTGAGAAAACGGACAGAGATTTGTAAGGAAACTCATTCTGACTCCCTGGGAGGCAGAGGCCAAAAATAAGACCACCAGTTCCTGAAGGCAATTTTGAAAATGGGCTAGAAAGACTTGATTAGTACCAGAACTGGCATACACAGGATAAGATCCAGAGATACCAGCAAGTCGAGAACTAAGGAACAGGACAGTTCAAGAACTATTCAATTAACTGGTGATTAAACTAACTTGGCCTAAGAAAAAGGTGCCAGAAGGGACACCTTCAAGGGTAATCAGGAAGAGTTCCCTCAGGAGAAAGATGAAGCTCTACTCACTCTCCTCCCTCTCTAGACCTATGTTACCTCTTTTGAGAGAAGAACGAAGACCCAAAGGCTAGGGGATTTAGGCTCTAAAGGCCAGAAAGGAGGAGGGAGGGAGAGCGAGCAGGGTGGAGGGGACACCCAAGAATGAGGTCCATGAGGGAAGGTGGGCAGGATTCAGTAATGAATGGTGAAGATACAAGAGAAGATCAGGCATTATGGTAGGTGCATAATTTTATATCTTCCTTGTCAATCTTCACCATTCATTACTGCTAGGTGAGTACCAAGCCCCCACAGAGGAGACTAACATAACCCTGAGGAACAAGACCCTCAGCCTCCTGTTGGTGAGAAACAGGAAGAAGAGCCCTGGCCATACTAGACTGGAAGCCTAGGCTGAGGAGAGCTAGAAGGTGTCCCTGAAGATGAGGGACGGAGGAATTCACTGCAGAAGCCTCCTAGCCCTGGAAGAAAAGAGGTGGGTCTCGGTAGGCAGAGCGTATCACCCACGCCGGGCCAGGGTGATAGCCTTGATAGATGAAGCCGCCGCCCGGCCCTAATGCAGATCACTGTCCCCTAAGCCTGAAAGCCACCTCATTGGCGCCGTGAAGATGCCCTTGTTTGGTGCCCTGCCAGTTCCAGGCTTATAGCAGAGAGGGCAATGGCCTGTCGAGATTGCTCTGTATCAGGCAGCGATGCTAGCACCTGAGCCAGCATCGACCACATGTGCCTGTTATGAGGCAGAAAATCAAAGGAATGTCCACGAACAAAAGCGACGCAGCAAGCCTTGCAGCACTTCAGAAAGGTGGCTAGCCTACAGATCAACAAATCCTGAAATCAGAAGTGTGCAATGATGCCTCACTCACCAGACATGCAAAATATGCATCAAACATGGAGAAGGAACACAGTCAGTCACGGGCTTGTCCCAAACAGTTCAAAGACTGTTATTTATTCTTAGGTAAATGTAATGCAAAACTCACATGCATCAGTGACATTCAACTGGTGAAATACAGGAACTCTGCAAGTAACAAAACACCCTAGCACCTCAACTCTCACGAGTCTTCAGGTGTCGAAGGTGCTAGGGTGTTTGCTTTTGTTACTTGCAGAGTTCCTGTATTTCACAAAGTTGAATGTCACTGATGCGATGACGAAGTTTTGCATTATGTTTACCTAAGAATAAATAACAGTCTTTGAACTGTTAGGGACAAGCTTGTGACTGACTGTGTTCCTCTCCACATTTGATGTATATTTTACATGTCTGGTGAGTGAGGCATCATTGTACACTTCTGATTTCAGGATTTGTTATAGGCAGCATGGTGTGCCTGATGTACACAATGCACAACATCACATGAGACCTAAGAACACTCTTCGCCCCCACCGCCTAACTGTAGGGAATCTGAATCTGGTGGTCGGTCAGGCGCCAGGTGCCGGCAGCTGTCTCTAGGAACACCAAGCCCGGGGGCAGGTTAGGACAAAACCCAGAGACTCAGATGAGCACAATACCACCTCCTGCAGTCAGCCGGGCTGGGAGAGGGTCGGCTGGAGACTGCCAGGTGCGGATAGATGCCTCCTGGAAGGAATAGACCAGGATGGCACCACCAAGTGCTGGGCACTGCATTCACTGAGGAATTCACGTGTCTCACGCTTAGTATTGTCCCCTCTGACATAGGAAATACGAGGATCCTGAACCATCCTCGATAGGAAGTGCTGATATTCAGTGAGATCAGCGTCGGAAGAAAGGTGAGCAGTAGGTTCCTCTCCCTCCGAGAAGGGAGCCAAGGAGGATGGGGAACTCGAATGTCGAAGACTCCTGCAGCGGTGGGGACAGGCGAAAGACCCGTTCGTGCATGTATCTAACATGATGGGAAGGCGCCAGTGCCTCTGAACGTCTTCCAGGATAATGGCTCCGTGGACTGACGTAGCCTGGGAGAGAGGGGTGTCTGCAGAGGAATGGGAGAGGAGCACCTACAAGGGGCGACTGTCCTCTGCCAGGGCTTTGGAATCCAGGAACGGAGCCTGAGCTGGAGGGATCCCTGAAATCAAACCGGGTCGCATGACGGAACCTTGGGGAATGCAAACTCCGAAGAGCCCAAAGGGGAATCTCCTGTGGACGCACCTGGGGTTGCATGAGTCCAGAAGGGCAACCCACGGCAGTGTCACCGGAGGGGACCCTGAACCTGAGAAGAAGAAGCGGGCTTGGCGCCACGGCCTCCCTGCACCCAAGGGGTGGCAGGAGAGTGCCAACGCCCTCACCCGTCCCTCAACCCCTCAGACTCGGAGGATGCCTCCGCCTTGACACCCAGCGGAGGGGTCCCATGATCGGGGCCTCCACAGGGCACCTAATCGCCCCCAGGAGGATACAGCAGCACCAAAGCTGGCGGCTGCCACGACCCCGAGGAGACAGTCCTTCCCAAGCCCCAAGCCGCCCTCCCATGGACTCCAGGTCACCCCAGCCTGGGAATCCTCAGAGGAAGACTGCCGTGGAGATTCAGGGATGGGCGCTGGGCCGCCTGACACCGCGTTCCACAGAGGATTCCGATTCCAAGGATTCAGGCGCCAGACGGTAGAACATCAAGTTGTCCTCCGGCGAAGAGAGTCTCACCAGGAGGACTTCGATACAGGCCACCTGGGGAACCCCTGAGAACGGCACTGAAGTCACCTGCACTGGCCATTCCCAGCGCACTGCCCACAGACCCAGAACCCAGTACCGCCCATCCATGGCCCCGGACGAGTCCCCTACGCCTGGCACAGCACCGCAACCAACACAGTGCTGTCAGAGCCGACCGGGCTAATGGTGCCATGAGAAGCAACCTGCACCACATGCTGCGCCGCACTGGCCACCATCTCCACGGACAGCACCAGAATGCAGGCGGCACTGGAACTGTCATCGAGGGTCCACCAGTGTGAGACCCAGCAACCCTGGGCCGTGACACTGGGGAGCCTGCACCTCAGGAGCGAGACTGTCAAGGCAAGCGTCAACAATGCTACTCCGGAGGGGCCACGCCACTCCTCTGACATCAAGAAAGAGGCCTCCTCTCAGCAAGGCTTGAAGATGAGGAGGCATCCTACTCACCAGACCATACAGGTCTTGGGGACCCGGAGGAAGGGCCTAAGGATCTGGCCTGGGAAGCCCAAGAACAATGCTGTGTTTCAGAAAGTCGGCAGAGCCTTGCCAACTTTGAACGTATGGATTTCAAGAACACAGCGTCCATGGAAAACAGGCATCGATCTATCCAGATCATGGTTAGGTCCCAGGCACCAGGCACCGAAGGCATACATCATGATGGCAAGTCACGGAGAAAGCTGGCCACAGGAGCACCGGACGGGGGGCACGCCAGCTTCGACTTACACTAGCTCCTGAACCTGACATGATGCAAAACAAAATCTATAAACAGTAAAGATCCGCCGTCAAAAATAAAATGAAATGGCCTTACCGTCTTCAAAGACATCAGGAAAATGAACCGCGATGAAGGAGATCGGACGACAGCAAGGCCCAATGGTGCAGCAACAACTCCACTTGTGCATAGCAGGTGTAGCCTCGACAGTGGGAGAAACAGAACTGGGATGAAGTAGGAGTATGCGGTGCCTAATGGCCCCCTCGCACACCATGTGGTGCGTCACCTCAGCGCCGCTATTCCTCAAAAAAAAAAACTCCCATAGTGGTGTGCGCTTCTGGATTACACCCAGCAGTAATGAATGGTGAAGATTGACAAGGAAGATGAGCCTTTTGTTGGGGCCAAGCCCATCATATCAAGAAAATCCGCCTCTTCTTACTCCTCCCCTGTTTCACTAGTGGGAATGTCCAGGGTCGCCACCATTTGCTTTACAAAAGTAAAATTGGAAAAGTAATCCTCTGGCAGCCTAGGAGGAGACTCAAATCCTGATCCAGAGAGACCTCGGTTCGATAGGATCCTCCTTATCCTCATCATACTCTTTGTATGAGGGGTATTGGGACGTCTGAACCAGTCCCTGAACTGGTGTTCTAACCGAGCCAGAACTGAGCGAGGTTCTGATGGAACTGGGGTTGCCAGTTGTGGAACGGTACCAAGCCCTGCAATATTTGCAGGGCTTGAGCTAACCTCAGCCGAGGGCATGTTCAGTTTCTCTACTGAGGACTCCTTTGGCTTTTCACCTGGAGGCTTCAGTATGTTTCTTTTGAACTTTTCTTAGCCGGAGATGGTTCCAGAACTGGGTCAGCGGTTCTTTCTGTCTTGGAACTTTTGCCTTTGTCAAGGCGTTAGTCTCCATTTTCACTTTAGGTGAAGATGGTTCCTCCATTCACGTTTTAAAGCGTTCCAGGTGCTTGTCCATGGTTTTAGCCAGGAATGTTCTACATATATCACAGTTGGCCTGGAAGTATGAGGAGTCTAGACAGAGCAAACACAGGTCGTGTGTGTCTGCTTTGCTAAGATGTCCCTACACTTAATGCAGTTTTAAAACTTGTAGGTCCTGTCTTTTAGGCTTATCAGACATAACCAAATATAACCCCAAAAACACCACAATCAGTAAAATTTTGAAAAGAATAGGAGATATTATCCCTCTTAGCAGTGTGATCGGTTACTAAACTGAAGAAAACGCAAACAACTTCAGAACTAACTGAAGTTTACTCAAAGGACTCGATAGGGTCCTAAACAAAAAACTTATATTTTATTTAAATAAAGAAAATACAGAAATAGAGGAAACATGGTTCCACCACGGTTCAAAGAACTGCTAAGGAACTGAAAATCTGAAGTAAAATACTACTAAATACAAACTAAAATAGCGTTAATATAAAGCAGAAAGTAAAGGCAGCAGATATAACGGTAAACTAAACTAGAATACTTTATTTCTGGTGAAAATAAGGTATTCTTCCACAATGATGAGGAGCATCCTTACAGGCAGGAAGAGAAAAATCTGAGCGTTATAGAACGCAGCAGTTAGTAGAGGCAGCAGATCTGAATGGTGGCATGAGCCAACAGGTGTTCCATCATGCATATCATTCCAAAATTTCTCCAGGGCAGTTCAACACTGGAGGCTGACTGCTTCAGTTAATCATACTAAAGAATTCCTGGGGTTAAAAGTGGCAACCACTCTGGTAGAGCCGGCATGTACCTTGCCCTCCTGTTTAACCTGAGCCAGAGCATAGCAGTGGTGAAGGCAGTTTACAATCCAGGCAGAAATGCACTTGATTGTGACAGACTGACTTTTTTATTAGAATTAAAGAGAAAAGCTGTTTTAACTGCCTGTAGTCCTTAATCCTGTCCAAGTAAAACCTAAAGACCCTCCTAACATTCAGCGACTGGAGAGTCCCTTCTCCTTCATTCTGGGAGTTGGCAAAGTAGGTAGGCAGAATTGTAGCCTGATAAAGAGGGACCTCTTGCAGTAGAAACTGGTTCTGTCTGCTCCTAAACTTCTTATTTCTCTCTCTTCCTCTCAAGCTCTCCAATCCTCATTCCTTGCCCTTGACACTGCCTCTGAGTTCCTTTTTCTTTCTGTACATAAATGTTATGTTTAAGTTGTGGCCTTGTTAAACAGCTTACTGATTTTTGTAACATTGTCTACTATGTTTTTGTACTTAATGACATGGAACCTTTGTAAAAGAGCCTTGGCTCAAAGGTATTAATTCCTAGAACAATAAACTTCAAACTTAAACTTCAAAACTTTGGGTGTTTAACTACTGAACCTTATCTTTATGGAAAACAGTATACAGAAGATCTGTGACCAAAGCATGCATTTCGGATACACTGTATGCAGAGGTGACAGCTACCAGAAAAACAGGGGTATCCAGTGATGAGAGCAAAGCAAACTGAGTGACTCATATATGAGCGACTCAATTTGCACGCCCGATAAAACAGCGACAATGGAGGAACAGCGAAGAAGGGGAATAGCAGCGTGGAAGGAAAGAACAGCAAAGCTGACTGAAGGGTGAGGATGCTGTGATGTTGCAGATGTGTGTTAAATGGAGTAGTGCAGCCAGTGCTGCCGAGCTAGCCACCTGGTGTGCTGGAGTGAGTCGCTGCCTGCGATGCTGAGGGATGTGGGTTGGGACTGGCTGTAGGTATTTAATTTTGCAACCTGGAGTGGGTGTTTGCAATTTTTTGTTCCATGTCCCTGGTTCCCTGACTGTGGTGCCCTAGTGATGGTAGCCTCCTCCCATGTATTCCCTTCCCCAGTGTCTGCTCCTGGGTTGATTATAAAATTTGGGGATGCGGACGGAGAGCATAGCCCCTGCAATAAATATTTTTAATTTTGTGGCACTTTTAGTGTTTGCAGTGCCATTGCTCATGTGGGTTTTGCTGTTCTGCATGTGTAGCAATTTACGGATTCAGCTAAATATACTGGCTGTTATGTGAGTCACTGTTCTGTTTTCGCTATCTTGATATGGAACCGAAAACAGGTTACTCACATGTAACAGTAGTTCTAGGAGTGGTATATGATGTTCATCCACACTTCTGGCAGTGTCCTTTCCTTTTAGAGCTTGCCAGAAAGTCTTCAAACTGGCTCCTCCCATCCACACGGGTGGTAATTCCCTCGGCTCTACTCCATGCGCCAGTTCTTGCCTGCTGGAAGCAGTTGAGTGTACCAATGCCAGGGAGTTGGTGGGTCGTGTAGATGAACATCATATACCTCTCCTTGAACTACTATTACAGGTTAGTAACCTGTTTTTCAAGGGACATGGATATGATGTTCTATGCACATTTCTAGCAGACTCCTAGCAGTTCTCTGGGAGGAGGGAGGCATGGTGCACACCCCTACTTGGGTAACAGAGATTAGAGAACTGAGGCCCCAAAACCAGCATCTTGGTGTGACTCGAGGTCAACGTGGTAATGGGAAATGAAGGTGTTTGTTGACTTCAGGTAGCTGCCCTGAAGATTTCTTGGAAAGGAATGTCCCTGGAAGCAACCACCGATGTAGCGGTATGGTGGGTGGAATGAGCCCATAGCCCTCCAGGAGGCTCCTCTGCCAACCCATAGGAGAGATCAATGCAGGATACAATCCACCTGCCAATCGCCTGCTTGGCTGCAGGTCTGCCAGGCGCAGCTTCAGCATAGGTGACAAACAGCTGGCAAACCTCACCCTAAACTCCAGCCATGCGCTTCCTTATAATGAGCAAGGCTCGCCATGAGGTCCAATGTATGGAGCCTGTGCTCAGCCTCCAAGGTGTGACTGGTGAAATACACTGGAGATTTATCACCTGGTTAAGGTGAAACTTGGACACAACCTTCTTGAGGAACTTGGGTTGGGCGCAGGACAACCTTGTCCTGTGGAAGACCAAATAAGGAGACTCCACGAAGCACCTGGAGCTCACTGATCCTTCTGGCTCACTGATAGCCACAAAGAAGGTGGTCTTCCATGACAGGTGAGACATTTCACATCTGTGCATTGGTTTGAATAACTTGCCCATGAGCTTTGCCAAACCAGCAATAAGTCCACGGTGGTGGTGGTTCACACACTGGAAGGAAATGTTGTCAAGGCCCTTGAAGGCGCAGACCACCTTCTCCTGCACCACCGACTGCTGACTGGCCCATGCCTGGTAAGCAGAGATGGCTGCCAGGTGCATCTTGAGGGTTGTTGACTGAAGGCCCCAGGATGCTAGCCACTTGATAGGACAAAGGGTGCAAACCCTTGCCTTGATGCCAAATGAAGAATCTCTTCCATGTGAAGGCATAGCACTTCCTGGTCTACTCCTTCAGATGCCTCCACAACAGTGAAGACATCTTCAGAGAGACCAAAATCTGGAACTCTAGCCACTCAGGAACCAGGCTGTCAAGTGCAGGGACTGAAGGTCCAGATGGAGTACCTCCCATGACTGATGGAAAACAGTTCTGGGCATAGAGGAAGATGCCTCAGGAGCCTGCTTCTGAGGCCGAGGAGATCAGGATACCAGAACTGCACGACCAGCCCAGAGCCACCGGATCACCTGTGCCTTGTCCTCCTGGCCTTGAGCAACACCTTGTGGATCAAGAGAATCAGAGGAAGGCACAGAAGCAGCCTGGGGTCCAGGGCCTTGAAAAGGCATCCCCTGCAACGCTCCCTGGTGAGGGCGGGCATACAACAGCTCCAGCTTTGCGTTCTCCTGGAGGTCAACCTGTCCACCTGAGGGGTGCCCACTGGGAGAACAGACTGTGTACTACCTCTGGGTGGAGAGACCACTCATGAGATGCCTCGCCACATGGCTGAGAGCATCCGCCAGCTGGTTGGAGCCCCTGCCACATGAATGGCTAGGAGATTGGCCTCCAGGCTGCACATGAGGGTCCACATGTGGAGAGCTTCCTGCACAATGGCAGGGAGTGTGTCCCACCCTGTTTACTGAAGTAGTACATGGTCGTGGTGTTATCTGTCTGGACCTGAACCACCTGACCCCGAATGTGAGGAGGCGGGCACTCAGCGCCAGCTGGTTGATGTGCCACTGGGACTCCTCAGGGGTCCAGAGCACGTGGAGTCTATGTTCCGCAGATGGGATCAACCTAGCCCATAAGAGAGGCATCGGTCGTCAGGATGACTGTCAGCTCTGGGCGGACTAATGGGATCCATTCCTGCAAATGTCATGGGATCAACCACCACTGGATGGCATCCCACATCCACTGGGTTACAGTGATCGGCTGGTCAAAGTGACCCTTGCACTGAGACCACTGGCTGCCCAGCTCCACTGCAGGAGTGCATTCTCCAACAGGCCCACGGACCCGCTGGTGCAAGCTATCATGTAGTCCAGCAGGCGCAAAGCCCCGGCCAGGTACTACTGCCCAACCTGAAATGACTGGGCAAGGAGGAGAGCCTCTACCCTGTCCACCGGGAGCAGGGCTCTGGCTCTGCAAGAGTTAAGCTCCGCCCAGTGAAGCTGATTGCCTGCAAAGGCATGAGTTCCAAGGAGACACTGGTCTGGACGGCCAGGTCCCTGGACTGCTCCACCTCCAGCTTGGAGGGCTGCGATCAGCCAGTCGCAGGTAGGGGTAGACCCAGACCCCTCGGCACCTCAGGTAGCTGCCACCAATGCAATACACTTGCTGAAGACCTTGGGGCCAAGGAGAGGCGAATGGCATGACCTGAACTTGTAGAGGTTCCTCTGCTCGGAAGTGGAGGAAACTTCGATAAGATGGCTGGATTGGGACGTGGAAGAGCGTGTCCTGAGATCCAGGGAGCAAAACCACATGTTTCACTCTAGAGATGGTATGATCTGTGACTGCATTACCATCCTGAAGGTGCTACAACCTGAGGAACTTGTTCAGGTTGTGCAGATCTAGAATAGGTGCCAGCCCCCACCTGTCCACTTTGCATCAGGAAGTACCTGGAGACAAACCCTGGGTATTCCGGAGGATCCACGATGGAACCACGACCTCCTTGCAGAGCAGCTGGGCTATGCTGGCTCTAAGAGCTAACAGCATGTCTGCAGAAACCAAGTCCTCCTGTGGGCGCAAACTTGGCAAGGAGGTATTGCTCAAATTTCAGAGGCAGACCCTGACCCACCACTTTGAGAACCCACCTGTCTGTGGTGAAAATGGACCAGGCAGAAAGGAAGTGGCAGGCCAGCTCCCAAGGAGCCCAGGGGAGGTGTGACGGGCATTAGGGAGGCACCCTCATCCGTCAATGGGTAGGCTTGGAGGAGGGCCTGGCTGAGGCACCATCACAGACTCTCCCTCCAGGTTTGCAGACGACTGAGGCCACTGACTCCGAGGCCGCTAGGCCTGAGCCTGCTGACCAGCCTGGGGCTGGCTTGGTTTAGCCACAGGAGTGGAGGTGGAGCGAAAGGGCTTCCTCTACTGCTGCTGCTCGGAGCCCTTAGGGTCCTTTTGGGCAGATGTCACAGAGTCTAAGGTGGCACTAGACTTCTCAATACAGGTGAGGTGGCCTCTACCCTGGGCCTGAACAAGTCAGTGACCAGGAAGGGGACATCTGCCAGCTTGTGCTGAATGTCCATCGTGAAGGTTGAGATCCTCAGTCAAGCCCTGCAGTGCATAGCCACTGAGACCACCATGGATTGGGCATAGGAGTCCCCAATGTCCATGTCTGTCTGAAGCTGTTTGGCTACAGCCTAACCCTGGTCTCGGACCTGTTTGACTGTGGTCTGAAGGTCCAACAGCAGATGAGGAAGCACCTCATCCAAGGAGCCCAACAGGGCATGGGAGAAGTGGGCCATGAGGAGGGCCGAGCTCACCTGGTGCAGACCAAGCGAGGAGGCAGTGTAGACTTTTTAGCTGCATGGTCCAACTTCTTGGACTCATTGTCTGGTGGCTGGTCAACATCCCTGTGTTGCCAGAGCACCTACACAGAATCTGCCACCAAACACTCGGCCGAGTGTTCTGTGAATCCCAGGAAGGAACCAGTAGGAACCACATACTTGTGGGCCATCCGGGCAGAAGGCGCAGCGCAGGAAGCGGGCACTGCCAAAGCTCCAGGGCAGGGCCAAGAATAGCTTCTGCCACTGGGAAAGCCTCCGTAGAAGTGTCTCTCCGGGGATCTCGGTCAACAGGTAACGAGCCCGCTTCTGGACGGGCTCTATTTTCCTACCAGTCGACTCAGAGATCAGATGGAGGGGCCCATGAAGGAAGAAGGCCTCTGTCTGTTAAGAGATCCCCATGGACTTCACGTCGACTGGACAGGAGTGCAGGGAGGAACCTCCCTCAAAGAGTCAAAGAGTGGTTGATCACCTGAGTCCCTGCTGACCCTCCACGAACGGTCAGGGGTGACAGTGACCAACAGCCAATGAGGAAACCCTTGAAGGCCGAGACTCCTTGGTCGGAGTGCTGGCCAGTGGCTGTTTAGGCAGCGGTTCCACCAAGATCGCGGAGACACCAGGGTTGGCCGAGATGAAGAGGAGTCAGCCTTTCAGGCGACAACCCACGTGATGGCTGGCATAGGGCGGAGTTGGCTGACACTAGTAAGCACCAATTGTTGCCACATAAGATCCTCATAGCATCGACACAATTTGCACCAAAGCCTCTCCTCACCTGAGGAGGGTGAAGAATAGCGGCGCCACTTCCCATGGTGCCAGATTGGGAGCGTCAATGTTGGCAGGAACCACTCAACCCACAGGAAGAAGACAAAGACCAAGACCTTGACTGCCAGAGGACGGTGACAGGGCTCAGAGGAAGTCGTTGAATGCTGAGACTCCTCCAGGTCTGGGTCTGGGACCAGATGCAGTGTGTCAGCGGAGTGATCCGTCCCTCCAACAGTCTGAGTCAGGACTGGAGTCCTGGATAAGGAAATGTTGGCCTTCTTAATCAACAACTGGTCGGTTAGTTCGAGAAAAACCTCAGCCGGGACCTCAATCACCTCGTGACAACTGGCTAACAGGGTTACCATGGAGCCAGCAGCTAAGACCAAGGATTGGCAAGTCAGATCCAGAGAAGAGCAGGAATCTGAAGCTCTTGACTGAAGCATTCCGATCCAAGAACAACAGTGAGTCCTATCTTTTCTTTTTTGAACTCTTTCTTGTATTTCAATTTGTGCCTGGAGGGTCCCCGACAGAGGGTCATCAGAGACTGGCAATTCCTTGAGGATCCCATGAAAGTCAAGCCCAGCTGGAATGGCATGAGGCAGAAGCCGAAAAGGAGAGGGACATGACCAGGGCGCCTCCTCTTCAAAGGCTGCGAGCTGCTCGGCGGACCCGCAGTCGCAGAGACCACCTAATGGGCATCCTTAGATTTGACTGGCAGGTTCCTTTAGCCTGGGTGGCCCAGCTTAAGTCGAGTGAGACAGCCTTTTAGACGGTCAGGTGAAATAGCGATAAAAAGGCGCGGGTGTGGAGATCATGCTCGTGCCCCAGGCAGTAGGCCCTGCGTGGCGTCTTGGTCAGTTCGACATCTTCTGCCCACAAGGGCACCGCGGAACCCGGGGGCGGACTTATCGTCTATCACAGTGGAAGATCGAGTGAAGACAAAACTCGTAAGAGTTAGACATTTTGGAAGTAAATCTGTAGATTTAAGCGCAAGGCCTACTCCAACGCAGGAGCATATGGAGGGAATCTGCTTCTTCTAGCGGAAAGGAAGATCTAGTATCATGAGACGGAGCTGAGGGAGTTACCACTGGGGTGGGTGGGAGGAGCCAGCTTTAAGACTTTCCGCCAGTTCCTAAAGGAAAGGACACTGACAGAAGTGTGGATAGAACATCATATCCTCTTCCCTAGAAATGGTGCTTTCCAAGTTATAAACCTCACAAGTTGCAATAGCTTGAGGGGCTTGCGAGTGAGCATATCCAGCAGAAAGGTTGATATCCCAGGGAGGTACTGGCTTTCTGATGGGGAGACCGTGTGTGCAGAATAACCCTGAGAAGCCTCTTAAAAGTGGCAGCAGTACATAAGAGAGAGAGAGTACCTACAGGTCTGTGGTATGCTCATGCAGCATATAGGAGGATCTTTTTTTAAACTTTATATTTGTTGATTTTACACAATTGTGATACAACTTAAACAAATGCATAAATTAGACAATCCGAATCTTATATAACTTATGGGTCCGGCCCTTAATTATTGGAACAACATGCATCTAATATACAGTATAGTGGTACATCGTTGGAGGGCATAACAAAATAATTTACGCTAGAAAACAGAAATTTTTGTTGGGATAAATGACAAAAGCCACATGACTAATTTTGTGTACTAAAATCCTGATGTAATCATGCCAGTGTTCATGCCCTACCTGAGGGCTAGTGGCGTCATATGATATAACCAAAAGTAATACCTAAAAATAGAAAAATAAAAATAGCATGTAATAAAAATACAAGCCTCATATCAAATTTCCCACCGAAACCACAATGAGACATTCACTCTTACTACTGTGAAAGAACTGACTAAAACGTATTAACTATAAATATGTCCCAATCACTAGATAACATTGCACTTGATCAAGTCCTTAATGATAAAGCTGCATATTTTTAATTCAAAAACTAAGGGGTTCATTATTAGCGTGCCACCCATGTAACATTATGTTGTAAGCGTTTTGAGTGTTTAAGTCTCAGAGCCACCTTCAGGTACCAGTGTTCCTGCCAACCATTCTCTGATAAACATGAGGATGATCCTCCTCAATCAGTCCCCAAATCTGCACATTGCCAGCAGTGCCTGATTTTCAAGCGTCTCAGACAAATGAAGAGATGGCCATTTCTCTTTCACCAGGAGAGTCATGCTGCTGGATACAGCGGAGACTTGTAGCTATAAGTCTCCTATCTTGGTTCTCATGCCATCTACTGCTTTCTCCACAGTACTTACTCGCTATTGGATCTATTCACATTTTCATTCAAGGCAGTAACTGAAGATCTCAATCGCTGCATTTTCAGTCCCAGGCTTTGCAAAGTCTCATCAAAGCCATGCTCCGCTGTAAACTGGGCCTCTGGCCTGACCTAAGGACTGACCTGCAGCTTCAGATTTGCTTTTGCTCCTTCCGCATTAAACTTATTCTTTTAGGATTCCCCATATGAGTAAATAAGGGTTGCTAAAATGATTAGTGAGGATCTGGTCTCTCAAGCTGGTGCTCAGCTCAGGCTCCACAGTACCCTCACCCCTAACACACAAATAGGTGGATCTTAACTGCGAAATACTGCAGGCCAGCATCAGAATGGTCCAGTAAGTACTGTAAAACCTTTTCAGGTGGACATCTGAAAGGGTCCACAGAGATTTTGGAGCAACAGATCGAAAATCTTTTCCACTTGGCTGTGTATGTCCCCTTGTGGAAGGTTTACATGCAGCCAAAAGTATTTCAGAGACTCCCTGAGGTACTCTGAACCTGTTCACTTCTATCTCTTCAGGAGCCACCCCTAAAGGTTAAGGGAGCACAGGCTGAAACGGACTAGCTGACCCTATACAGAAACACAAAATCTGTTAGCAGAAAAAGACCATTTAGCTCACAGCCCATTTTTTCTCCTGCCTATTCTGTTGCAGAAAACACTAACAGGTCTCGAATACCCCTGCACCACCATTTTATTTACTAGTATTCCCCATGTCTATCCCATGCATGTTTGAACCCCCACACACAGTTTTGTCCCTACTACCTCTTACGGCAGGCTGTTCCAGGCATCTAGCACTCTTTCAGTGAAGCAGTATTGATCCTGGATCAATAAGTACATCTGGAGTGGAGAACCATTGGTTGGCTGACAAAGTTGATTCAGCAGAGGAAACCATATTTGATGAGGCCAGCAGGGGCCACCAGGAACATCTTGCCCAGTGTGCCTTAAATTTGAACAATACTCTCTGGATGAGAGAGACTAGAGGAATACATACAGTAAAAACAGGTTACTCACCTGTAACAGTGGTTCTAGGAGTGGTATATGTTGTTCATCCACACTTCTTGGCATGCCCTTTCCCTTTAAGGATCACCAGAAGGTCTTCAAGCTGGCTCTTCTCACTCACCCAAGTGGTATAGCCCTCGGCTCCGCCCCATGATGCCAGATCTTAGCCGACTGGAAGCCGGGTGTGTGCGTTGCAGCCAGGGAGGTGGGTGGGTCGTGTGGATGAACAGCACGCCTGCCTCCTGGAGCTACTGATACAGGTGAGTAACCTGTTTCTCTAGGAGCGTGGATATGTTGTTCATCCACACTTCTTGGCAGACTCCTAGCAGTTCTCCGGGACGAGGAAGGCAAGGTGCACACCCGTCAATACTTACTTGGGGAACAGAGATTGGAGAACTGAGGCCCCAAAACCAGCATCCCAGTATGACTCAAGGTCGATGTGGTAATGGGTGATGAAGGTGTTTGCTGACTTCCAGGTAGCAGCCAGATAGACTTCCTGCATGGGATGTCCTGGAAGCAGCCACCGATGCAGCGGTATGGCGGGTGGAATGAGCTCTTATCCTTCTGGGAGGTTCCTTGCCCGTCAACTCACAGCATAGACTTATGCAAGATGTAATTCATCTTATGATTGTCTGCTTTACTGCAGGTCTGCAGAAGCGGCTTCAGCGTAGGTGACAAACAGCTGGCGAACCTCTCCCTGAATTTACGCTGTCCACTCCTTATAATAGAGAGAGCTCATCTCAGGTCCAAAGTATGGAGCCTGTACTGGCCTCTGAAGTGTAACTGGGGTAGTACACCGGCAGAGTCAACACCTGGTTAAGGTAAAACTCTGACACTACCTTCGGAAGGAATTTGGTCGGGCACAGGACAACCTTGTGTGGAAGACCAGATAGGAGAAGTCCACGAGAGCACCTGGAGCCCCCTCCTTCTGGCAGATGTAACAGCCATCAGGAAGGTCATCATCCACGGCAAGTGTGACAACTCACACTTGTGCATTGGTTTGAATGGCTTGCCCTTGAGCTGTGCCAAGACCAGCAGTAGATCCCATGGAGGTGGAGGTTCACCTCTGGATGGGGATATGTGATCCAGGCCTTTGAAAAAGTGCCCGACCACTGTCTCCTGTGCAGTCTGCTGACCGTGGCGCCCAGTAAGTGGAGATGGCTGCTAGGGTGCACCCTAAGGGTTGATGACCAAAGACCCCCTTTGGAGGCGACCAAGGTAGTCTAGAATGTTAGCCACTGGGTAGGACAAAGGGTTCAGGCCCTTGCCTGACACCAAATGGAAAACCTGTTCCATCTGAAGGCATATCACTTCCTGGTTGACTCCTTCTTGGATGGTTCCACTACCGTGAGTACATTCTTGGAGAGACCCAAAGCGTGGAACTCTAGCTGCTCAGGTACCGGGCTGTCAGTTCTAGGAGTTTCAAGGTCCAGGTGGAGAACCTTCCCTGACTGACTGAGATCAGGTCTGGGTGTGCTGGAAGCGGCTCAGGGGCCTGTTGCTGAGGCTCAGGCTGAGGAAATCTGGACACCAGAACTGGCAGGGCCAGTCTGGGGCTACCAGGATAACCTGCGCCTTGTCCCTCCTCACCTTGAGCAGCACACTGTGGATCGAGGGAAGGCACAGAAGAGGCCTGGGGTCCACGCACGAGAAGGCTTCCCCTGCAGTTAGCCCTACTGAGGGGACGGCATGAAACAGCCTCACCTTGGTGTTTTCCTGGAAGCAAACAGGTCCACCAACACTTTGCCCCAGTGGGAGAACAGACTGTAAGCTACCTCTGGATGGAGAGACCACTCGTGGGATGTCTCGCCTAGGCAGCTGAGAGCATCCACCAGTTGATTCGAGGCCCCTGCCACATGGATGGCTAGAAGATCTGCCTCCAGTCGGCTCCCAAGTGTCCAGATGCAGAGCACTTCCCTGCACAGCAGCCGGGAGTGCGTGCCACCCTGCTTGTTGAGGTAGTATATGGTCATGGTGTTGTCCATCTGGACTTGAACCACTTGACCCCAAAGCTGAGGAGCAAACACTGACAGTGCCAGTCTGACCACTCTGAGCTCTGACAGGCTGATGTGGTAACAGGACTCTTGGTGGTCCAGAACCCATGGACCCTGTTGTCCCCATGTGGGCTCCCCAGCCCATAAGAGAGGCATCAGTCATGAGGACGACCGTCAGCTCGGGTGGACAAATGGGGTCCCTTTCTGCAACTGGTCTAGGATGGTCCACCACTGGAGAGTGTCTCACATCTTCTGGGTCACAGTGACCAGCTGGTCGAAATGACCTAAGCGCTGAGTCCACTGGGCGGCAAGCTCCCATTGAAGGGGACGACTCGCCACGGGCCTACAGGACCATGGAAGTGCAGGCTGCCAAGTAACCCAGAAGGTGCAGGAAGTCCCGGGCAGGTGCAATTGCCCAACCAGAATTACTGGGCAAGGAGGAGAGACCCTCTACCCTGTCTGCCGAGGATGGGCCCTGGCTCATCAGAGTTGAGCTCTGCCCCAACGAAACACATCATCTGAGAAGGCACGAGTTCCAACCTGGCCTAGCTGATCAGGAGGCGAGTTGGGAGCAGGTCTGGAGGGCCAGGTATCGGACCTCTCCACCTCCTGCTGGGTGGAACATTCTATGAGCCAATCGTCGAGGTAGGGGTATATTCTGATCTCCCGATGCCTGGGGTGGGCTGCCACCACTGTGATGCATTTGGTGAAGACCGTGCGCCAATGACAGGCAGAATGGCATGGCTCAGAACTCGATAGGGTTCCTCTGCTCTGAAGTGGAGGAACTGCTGGTGAAACAGATGGATTGAGACATGAAAGAGCGATTCTGGAGATCCAGTGAGCAGAAGAAAAATTACTCACCTTAGTAATCTTGTTTCTTCCAATGTATTCTTCTATATTCACAACTCTCTGCAGTTAGCCTGCTCAGTAGAACTGCTCCAGACTATGGAACTATATGCTAATGACGCAATCATTGGCACGTGACAATATTCAAACTGCTGCCCTCATCTGCCGACATTCTATCAACGCCTCAGATTTCTAGAAACCCCACAAGGCAACCTAACTAAAGTGACTCAAGCTAAAACTGCTTGATGCAGACAACTCTGTTCTATAACTACCCCTACCACTGATACTAATGATTCTGGTATCAGACCTACCTAAAACACCCAGAATCACCTCAGAAAAGAAAGGTAAGTAAAAAGAACAACCCCACAGGATTAAAGTAAGTGTGCCTGTGTTTGGGACTGTCAAGTGAAAGACCATTCAGAGGATCTGGTTCTGGAAGGAGAGGTAGGAGGAGAGTTATGAATGTGGAAGAATCCACTGGAAGAAACAAGATTACTAAGGTGAGTATTTTTTCTTCTAACCCCATGTATTCTATTCATAACTCTGCAGACTTCAAAGCAGTACCTTTGGAGGTGGGCAGAGAACCTACTTGGAGAGAGGCTCTGCAGGACTGCTGGCCAAACCTGGCATCACTTCTGGACTGCAAGTACAAACTATAATGTTTAGTAAAGGTGTGTCCTGACCTCCAGGTAGCTGCTTTACAGATCTCCAGCAAGGGATATCTCTAGAAGCTGCTATAGAAGCAGCTGTGCCTCTAGTAGAGTGGGCCCTGAGACCTGCTGGGGACTGTTTCCCACATTTTGTGTAACAAAACTGAATGCACTGAACTATCCATCGGAGACTTGATCTCTTAGAGGCTGGAGTGCCCTTTCCCACATCCCCAAAAGTGAGAAAAGTTGCTGTTCATCAGCTCTGTGATCCTTGGTGTGAGATAATAACTCAATGCCCTTTTAACATCCAGACTGTGCAGCCTGCGCTCTCCTGAACTGGCATGTTCTATGAAGAAGACTGCCAGTGTCATGGACTGATTCAAGTGGAAATCAGAAACCACCTTGGGAGAAACCTTCTATTAATGCAGTACTACTTTATCATTATGAAAGATAAAACAATCCTTTTCCACACACAATGCTTGCAACTCACTTATTCTTCTAGCAGAAGTGATTGCTACCAAAAGCACAGTCTTCCATGTGACATATTGCAAATGTGCTGATGACAATGGCTAAAATGGAGGTTTCATAAGCTGAGCAATGCAAATATTCAGATCCCATACTGGGACTTGTTCTTTAATAGGAGGATGTAAATGGGCTAATCCTTTAAATATTTTTGAAAATAGGGTTAGATGCAAGGAAACAGTTTTCCTGCAGAGATGAAAGCTGAAATTGATGCCAAGTACATCTTCAGGGATGTATGTTTGAGGCCTTGAGAGTGCAATTCAGTAAGATATTCTAACAATAGTGGAATCTCTGCTAGAGAAGGAGAAACATGTTTGGCATCACACCAGACAGAAAACATTTTCCATTTTGCATTATAGGTTTTCTTAGTAGATGGTTTTCTATATCCTTTTAGGATATCTAGAACAGCTTGGGAAAGTTGCAAATTTGAAACTCTAAGTCCTCAAGAGCCAGGCCTTGAGTCTGAGAGACCTGAGGTTCGGATACAGGATCTTCCCTTGGTGGAAGTTAATAGGTTGTGCCTCCTGGGTAGGAGGATGGGTGTGAGGTACTGACATTGACAGCAGAAGGGGATAACATGGCTGTCTGGACCAATCTGGTGCTATTAGAATCATGGACGCAGGCTGTGACCTAAGTTTGAGTAACAATCTGAAGATGAGAGGAAGGGAGGAAAGGCATATAAATGCTTTCCTGACCAGTCCAAGGCCAGAGCATCCAGGGAATTATGCCCTTACTGGTGGCCTGCAACAGAATTGAGGGCAACATGTGATTCTTGTGAGAGGCAAAAGATCTACCTCTGGAGTGCCCCATCGTCTGAACACTGAGTCAGTACCTGTCTGTTCAGAGACCATTCATGATGTGCCTGTTTGATCCTGCTTAAAGGATCTGCCAAGGTATTGTCCTTGCCTGGCACATGAATGGCTGCAAAAAGCTTTTAGACAGTAGCGAGTTCCATATTTTCATGGCCTCTGTGCACAGGGATCCGACCTTGTTCCCCTGCTTGTTTATGTAAAACATTGTAGTGGTGTTGTCTGCTCTGACCTGCACCACCTTGCCCTGTATTAACTGGGGAAAACTTTTAGAGCCAGAAATACTACTCTGAGCTCTAGCAGATTTATGTGGAGAAGAGACTCCATGCTTGACCAAGTGCCATGGGAAGTGTGCTCTCTATATGAGCACCCTATCCTAACAGAGAAGCATCTATTGTAAGGATGACTGAGGATTTTCCCTCTGGAAAGGAACCCTTAGATTGTGGATATATGTTCACCACTGCAGGGACTGGATCACTGACTTTGTTACAGGGATCAATTTTGGCATATGGTCTTTTCTTTGGGTACCAGTGTGTCTGTAGATGAAACTATGTTTCTCATTCAAGTCTTGCTCCCAAGACCACTCCTGTTGCTGCTGCCATATGTTCCAGTATTTGCAAGTATCTTCTTGTAGGACATGGTTTCCCAATTCGAATGAGGCAATCAGTTGCAGTATGGACTGAACTCCATCCTCTAGAAGAAAAGCTCTTCCTTTTAAGGTATTCAGTTCTGCTCCTATGAAATGCAGGACCTGAACCAGTGTGAGAATGGATTTTTCCTGGTTTAGCTGGAAGCCCAGAGACTGTTACAGAGAGGGTAGTGGATGCGGGACAGCCTTCCTGAGGAGGTTGTGGGGTCTAAAACTGTGGGAGAATTCAAGAATGCATGGGACAGACATAAAGCAATTCTTTTTGGGGGTAGGAAGAAATAGGCTGTTGGTTAACTAGGATCTACGGCCCTATCCTGTAGGTAGGGAAATGGGCAGACTAGGTGGGCCAAGCAGTCCTTATCTGCCGTCAAAGTCTATGTTTCTAACAAATCTTGTTATTCCAGGTGTGTTTGCACCTGCTGAAATGACTTTCCACTATTAGCCAGTCATCGAAATAGGAAAACTATCATTCCTAGTTTTCATAGGAATGCCACTACCACTGCCAGGCATTTTGTGAATACCCTTGGTGCTGAGGTTAGACCACAGGGTAGGGATGAGAACTGTAATGACCTGAAAGGAGTCTGAACCCGAGATATTTTTTGTGAGACTCCTTTATGGGGATGTGGGAATAGGCATCTTTTAAATCTAGAGATGCCAGTCAATCTCCCCACTGAATGACAGGTAAAATTAAGGGTACAGTCACCATCCTGAATTTTGGCTTTGTCAGGTATTCATTCACATGCCTTAGGTCCAGAATAGGCTGCCACTCCCCATTTTTCTTTTGGTAAGAAAATACGGAAGTAAAACCTCTGCCCCTCTGAAGGGTTGGCACCTGTTCTACTGCCTTTTGCTGAGCAGGGTTTGAACCTCCTTTTCCAGGAGCTGTTCTTGAAAAGGAGGCTGGTTTGAATAGCCTTAACTTCAGAGGAGGGAAGGACTTGAAACTCAGGGAGAGTCCCTGGCTCACTAATTCCAATACCCACATGCCTGTGGTTATGGCCTGCCAGGCCTGCAAGAAGTGAGCCAGTCTGCCCCTACTGGTGGTAGGAGGCGGCCTTGCAAAGGAGTCAGGATTTTGTTTTGGTAGGACCTGAGCCTGGGCGGTTTGGGAACCCTTCCTGGAGCCCCTCCTACCTCTGACCCTATAATACCCAGTCTGCTGTGGATATGGCTGCAGATGTGAAACAGCTTGAGGCTGATAGAAGGGCCTACCATAGGACCTTCCTCTACCTCCCTTCCATAACGCCTATAAAGTAGAAGGCCTGTCTTTGGATGAATTACTCTTCCAGTAAAGCTTATCATTATGTACCTTGCATGTTAATTATGTTGACCGCACCTTCACAATGTTTTTTTTTGCACCACTGTCCACTGTAATTGCAATCTTATGAAATGTACTGTATTGTATTAATGCCCAGGACCACCTTGAAAATGAGCTTGCTCAACAGTGTTCATGCCTGGTTAAGTAAAGTGATTGATTGATTGATTGGTAGTTTTGTATTCATCCACCTTTTCATATACTCTTGGTCTGTTTGCCAAAGAAAATGATCTTGAACAGGAAAGTCCATGACCTTAGCCTTGGTGTCCTGTGTTAGATTTGTAGCCCTCAGCCAAGCAAACTTTCTCAGGGCTACAGTCAGAGCCATAATCCTAGCAGCGTTATCGTTGGCATCTGCTGCCATCTGGAACTGGTATTTGGATGCTTCCAGTCCAAATCTGGCTGTATCTGCTAGGTCATCAGAGACAGGAGAGGAACTTTCGCTGACATGGCCAAAACAGACTGCCACAGTGTATTTTAATACTGTGCAGCGTAGGCCTGGTAATTAGCTTGTCTGACCCCAGAGAGGCAGCTAAACACCTTTCTTTGACATACTGTCCATTTTCCTTGAATCTTTCTCAGGTGGGTCAGAGGATAAAGGAACCCTTGCCTTCTCACAGGCTGCCTGCTGGATTATCGCTGATGGTCAGGGTGAGAATAGAGAATTCAGCCCTTTCCTGTCCAGTTGGTACTTCCTGTCAACCTTCTTATCCAGAGGCGACAGAGTTAGGGTTCTGAGGATTGTGAATAAATCCTTCTTGAAGAATTTATTGATAGGCAGAAAAAATCTTCTTAGTGGTAGCCAGGTCAAGGGCATCTACTATTTTCCTCACAAAGGAAAAGTGAGAGGAAAAATCCTCAGGCCTAGGAGGAGAGCCTTGCTCTGGTGAGATTTCCGGTTCAATGGGCTCACCACCATCTTGCTCTGGTAATCATACTCCCAGTATCCACTTCCTGAGACTGGGGGTTCGGCAGGAGTAATCTCCTGAACTCTTGGAGGAGGAGGGATTGGAGAAGGTATAAACCCCTGAATTGCCTCAATGACTTTAATAGCCCTGGCATTTTCCTCAGCAGTAGGCAGACTGTGAGGCACAGAAGAACTCCTGTAGGTTTTGCCTGGGGTTCGACGGCTTGGTCTTCGACTTTTAGGAGGGGACCAGAGAGTCAGCCGCCCACTCAGTCTCTTTAAAGAGGTTGATTCACCTTGTCATAAAGAAGAAGCTGCGATTTCACCCGCTGATTTTGAAGGTGTTGGCTGGTTAGAGCCTGAAGCACCTCCTAACTTTTTATTCAACCTCTCCGTCCTTTTTCCACAGTTTTCTGTGGGAAAGATTCTAAATTCACAGTCAGAATTCAAATGGTCGGTTCCCAGGCAGAACACACAAGTGTCATGATTGTCTGCTCTGGCAAACACTTCCCCACACTTCACACAGTTTTTAAACCCTGGGGACCAGTCTTTTCTTAGGTTTTTCAGAGTGCTCCATTTTCAGGAGAAAAAACTCAACCGCAAAAGATATTCCTTTTTTTTTTTTTTTTTTTCGCGGTTGGTTCATGAACCGATCAGGCCCTCAAAACCGATTAATTTAGTGAATTGAACCAGGTCAGCGGTTCTCAGAACCAGTACAACAGTTCACAGTAACGGGTTAGCGGTTAGAAAGAAACAGTATTAGCGGTTTCAACAAAACAAATATAACTTTAAACAATAAAGATTCTTAAATGAAAATAGAGAAAATAAAGCGGAAAAAGTCCACAACTCATAATTACTTCTCAGTTCCTCAACGGTTATACCGGACCGTGAGGAACTGAGAAACGCATAAATCTAACTAAACTAATATAAACTAGGCGTTAGAATAAAACTAAACAATAAATGAAGGCAGCAGAAAGAAAATGATGTATAATTAAGGAATTATACTTCACAATAAACCAACAACGACACGAGGGCTCTCCTGGGTGTCTAGACTTGTGGTAGTGGAAATCTAAGGCAGCTGATAGATATGCAGGCAGATGACGGCCCGTCCAGCGCAGCGGTGGTTTCCGCTTGCAGCCGGCAACGGGGTTCGGGAATGGATCTGGGTCAGCCGGAGGGCCGGCCAGGGGGGGAGTAGGGATCGAGGCCCGCTGGACAGCTCTCCTTCTCCGGGAGGGTGTGGTAGCACTCGGTGTGCTGGGGACTACTGGCGGAGGCAGGAGTTCTCATGTAGCGGCGGCTTGACATGGGGGCGGGGCAGGCGCTGGCGTCATTGCACGTCCCGCCTCCTCTGGGGAGAAAACAAAGAGAAAAAGATGGCGGGCAGGACCACCGATGGATGAAGCCCTCCCTGGAGAGCCTCGTATAGCCACATAGCTGCAGGCCCCAACCAGTCACAGTTCGGGGTCACGGGTGGCCCACGCCCACCCTCCGGGGGCAAGCCGGGGAGTGACGAGGTCCTCTGCAGCTATAGGTGGTGGTAGAGGTCTCCGGGGCCCGTGACCAGGCGGAGGATGTAGCGGTGGTCCTGCCAGGAAAAGTGTAAATAAAAAAAAAAAGAATGTGCGGCAGATGAGGGTAGCAGTCTGAATATTGTCACCTGCCAATCATTCCATCGTTAGCATATAGTTCCATTCTCTGGGCAGTTCTACTAAGCAGGCTAACTGCAGAGAGTTATGAATATGAGAAGAATACATAGGTTTAAAACCATGTTTGCTCCAGGGATGGTATGATCTGGGACAGCGTTACCATCCTGAAGGTACGTGGCCTGAGATACTGATTCAGGTCATGCAGATATAGAATGGGGTGCCAGCCCCTCATCCGCCTCGGAACCAGGAAGTACCTGAAACGAATCCTGGGTCTGGTGGAGGATCTGCCACTTGAGCTACTGCCTCCTTGAGGAGGAGGCTGAGTAATGTTGTCTCGGACAGCTGACTGAGTGTGGGCGGATACTCTCTCCTCCCGTGGGTGCGGGCTCCACTTGGAGGGTACTGCTGAATTCCAAAGGCATACTCTGGCCGCCCACTTAAGACCCACCTGTCCATGGTAACAGCAGACCAGGCAGAGCCAGCCCCCGGGAGGACCCAGAGCTGGCGTGACAGGAATAGGGTGGCAACCCCTCATCCTGTCACTGGCAGTGCTTGGAGGAAGAGGTCCAGGGCCGAACCTGACTTCTTTACGGCCTGCAGGTCTGGGCTTGGGTGGGGGCGCCAAGCCTGAGCCTGCTGCTGACCTTCCTGAAAGGAGGGTTGCATGGCCACAGGGAAGAATGCCAAAAGGCTTCTTCTGTCCAGATGAACTCTGAGCAGAAATAGCATCCAAGGTGGCACTAGGCTGCTTGATGCGCTGAAGATGACCGCCACACCTGGGATGAAGAAATCGGTACCCAGGAAAGGCACATCAGCCAGTTTGTGCTGGGTATCCACCAGGAAGGAGGACAGCCTCAGCCAAGCCCTGCGCGGGAGGCAACTGTGGCTGCCAACAAATGGGCACATGAATGCCCATGGTCCAGTGCCATCTGGAGCTGCTGCTTAGCAACGGCATGGCCTTGGTCCTGGACTTGCTAGACTGTGGTCTACAAGTTCATGGGGAGGTGTGGAGGACTTCGCCCAAGGACCCCAAAGGGCACAGGAGAAGTGTGCCATGATGATGGCTGAGCTAGCCTGGACGGAGGCCTAAAGAAGAGGCCACATAGACCTTCCGGGCAGAGTGATCAATTTCTTGGACTCCTTCTCCGGAGGTCTGTCTGTATCAGAAGAACTGCCTGTACATGTGAACACAGAGGTGGTCACAAGGCTCTCGGCTGAAGGGTGCTCTCATGAACCCGTGAGAGACCCCATGGGCACCGCATACTTCATGGCTATCCAGGCAGATAGGAGGCAGGGTGCTGCCAAAGTTCAAGGGCTGGGCCAATGATAGCTTTGGCCACAGGAAAGGCTTCCGTCATGGTATCCCTCTCTTGAGGATATCTGTGAGGGTACTCTGCCTTTTCTGGATAGGTTCCAGGGCATCACTGTGGATTCAGAGATGAGGCAGAGAATGCCTAAAAGGATGAAGGGCCTTTCTCCACTGCTAAATCACCAGCCAATTCATCATCCCGTGGATGAGAATGATGGCCATCGTCATCCGAACCGTGTCCGGATACGGTGGTCAGGGGTGACAGTGACCGAAAACCTCAGGGAAGCCCACTGTCCGGCTGAGCCTTAGAAGAAGCTCCTTCCCACAGGCTGCTTAGGCAGTGGTTCCACCAGAATCGGTGGCGAGGGCGGATTAGGCCAAACTGGAAGGGGTTTGGCTGGCTCCACAGGTGGGGAACTGACTATTGGTTCCTGAGAGTCCGCCCGGCCTAAGAGGCAAAAGCCAAGTAATGGCGGGGTAGGAGCCAGGGTTGGCTTATGCCTGGATAAATCAGCTGCCCACGAGGTCCTCGTAGCTCGGACGGAGTTTCTGCCAAAGATACTTCTCATTTGAGGAGGATGAAGATGACCAGTGGCATCGCCTTCTTTTGGCGCCGTTGTGCACCTTCTTGGCCTGTTAGTTGAGGGGTCAGAGACCTCTCTGAGATCAGGCAGGCCAACCTCGGGTTGCTCGGGGGACGCCAGTAAGACTGGAGACTTCTGAGGTCAGGGACCACTTCCTTGGCAGGTTTCCCAGTGGACTGGGTCTCCTCACTGGGGAAGGAAAGGACGGAGTCCGACTGAGGGAGTCAGCGACAATGGATCAATCGGGTCAAGAATAATCTCAACTTCATCGATCAAACTTCAGTTGACTGGCCCAACGGCAGGAACAGAAGCCAGTGGCTGAAGAGGCAATCTCGACTGAGGTTGAAATGGGCAGCTCCAGGGACCGAGATCTCCCCGATCCCAAGAGCATCTCCGTCAAGACGAAGATGGTCCCGGTCCCTCTTCTGCTTACGGGACCGAGAGGATGCGTGCCCACAGGACCCTCACCCTTGGTCGGGAGAGTGGCACAACTCGGAAGGAACCCCCGAAAGTGGAGCCCAGGTTGAGTGGAACAAAGAAGCTGAGAGAGGAGGATTCACAGAGCGAGCTGCTTCCTCCCTAAGGCCTGCATGCACACAAACTGTTCGTGGATCCTACAGCCATGGAAACAGCCCACCAGGCCTCCTTGGACTTCACTGGTGGGCTCCATTTTTGGGCCTGTCCAATTTAAGGCGTGCAAGAAGGTCGTCGGGGACGTTAGGTTGAAAAACAAGGCAGAATTCCAGAGGTCGTGGTGTCATGGCTGACACCAAGACAGTAGACACACCGTGGTAGCGCGGTCCGTCATGACATCATCTGTCGCATCAAGGAACTGGGGAAGACTGCTCTTCATAATCGAGAAGCAACAGTCGCAATTACTAACATAAATAAGACGAATTTTCAGAATAACCAAAGCTTAGCAGTCAGGGCCTACAGGATGCGAGAACACGAAGGCAACCTGAATCTTCCAGCGGAAAGGAAGATCTGGTGTCATGGGGCAGAGTCGAGGGCTATACCACCTGGGTGGGTTGGTGGAGGAGCCAGCTTGAAGACCTTCCGGCAATCCTTAAAGAGGAAAGGACACGCCAAGAAGTGTGGATGAACAACATATCCACGATCCTAGAACAGATATTGCCATGGCAGTCTGACTGCATCCTGACAGAAAATACCATGTCCTGGATTTCAGGAGCAGAATCAAGGCAGTTTGGTGTTGAGTGGGGACACAAAATGGTCCACATCTGTGGCGAGCTCTCATCAAACAGCAATCTCATGACATCTAGTGCTACTTAGCACCTGTGAGGATCTGCCTCTGTCTGACTAAATTAACTGCCAGAGCATTCTGGGCCCCTGGCTGATAGATTACATCGAGCAAGATCTGTGCTTCAGGCACCAATCCCACCTCTCATTGCCTCCCTGCAGACAGAATGAGAGTGTGATCCTCTCCTTCCTTGTCGATATAGTGCATGACAGACTTGTCCACCTGGAGGAAAAAGAACAGTTACATACTTACCATAACAGTAGATCTTGAGAAAAATCTCTCTCATCAGGCCACACCTTTGGAACTTATGGCCATGAACACTAGGACCACATGGAAACTTTTAAAAGCAGTCAGCCACAGGCTGCCCAAAATGACGTCAGGGGACACCATATAGATAAATGTGGGTGAACTCTCCTCAGTTCCCCACTGGAGATCATGCTGCGAGGACCTCCTTTATTGAACCAGGACAGAACCCAGCACTCCACAGATCAGGTGAGACAGAGGGCTGGAAAATGTAACAATGGAGATAGGAGAGTAGAAATTCACTGCTGCAGACCCAAAAGGGGAAGGAGGGTGGGATGGCATGGCCTGAAGAGATTCTCTCTAAGATCTACTGTTACGGTAAGTGCATAACTGTTCCATCTTCTTGGGATATCTCTTTTATTAGGCCACACCTTTGGAGCGAGTCCAAGCAGTACCAAAGCTAACAGTCTGGGTGGCTGGAGCCTATAGGTTTATGAAAGTAGGCCTTGTAGTACAGCTAGGCCAAACCTAGCTTGTCTACAAGAGACAGTGTCAGAATATAGTGCTTAGTGAAGATGTGGACAGTACTCCAAGGCAGCAGCTGTGTTGATTTCTGCAGCAGACACATTCTGAAACAAGCAACAGACGTGGCCATGCCTGTGTGGAATGACCATGAATCACACCAGGAAGTTTCTTACCAAGCGTCCTGTAACAAAAAGTAATAGTTTGCTAGCCATTTGGACAAGCACCGTTTAGAAACTGGGGCACCCTCTTTCCCAGGGGCCAACAAAACAAAAAGTTTTGACGGTTTTCTGCCGTCCTTTGTACTGTGTATATAGTGCCTGAGTATTTATATCCACATCTAAGGTATGGAGCAATGCTTCCCCTGGAATGGCATGCAGTGGATAATACCCTGACAGGTGGATGGTTTGATTTAAGTAAACTCAGACACCACCTTTGCGAAAAGATGCACTGTCTTTGTGGAAAATCAAATAAGAAAGCTCACACAATAGAGCATGAAGCACTGCAATCCTTTGATCAGAGCGGATTGCAACTAAAAACAAAGCTACTCACCTGTAACAGTAGTTCTAGGAGTGGTTTATGTTGTTCATCCACACTGTTTGGCATGTCCTTTCCTTTAAGAATCTTGCGGAAGGTCTTAAAGCTGGCTCCTCCCACCCAACCAGGTGGTATATATAACCCTTGACTCTACCCCATGATGCCAGATCTTGCCAGCTGGAAGCTCAGGTTGTGCATTCAAGCCAGGAAGGTTGGGTGGGTTTGTGTGAATGAACAACATGTACCACTCCTAGAGCTACTGTTACAGGTGAGTAACATGTTTTCTAGGATCACAGATATGAAGTTCTATCACATTGTTTGGCAGACTCCAAGAAGTTCTCCGGGAGGAGGAGGCAAGGTGCACACCCCTGTATACTTATTTAGGGACCAAACTGAAGTCCCAAAACCAGCATCCCAGTGTGACTTTAGGTCGATGTGGTAGTGGGTAATGAAGGTGTTTGCTGCCTCCAGGTGGCAGCTTGGCAGATTTCCTGGATAGGGATGTCCCTGGAAGCAGCCATCCATGCAGCAGTATGGCAGGTAGAATGAGCTCTTATCCCTATGGGAGGATCCTTGCCCGCCAACCAGTAGTAGTGATCAATGCAGGATGTAATCCATCTGTCAATCATCTGCTTTGCTGCAGGTCTGCCAAGTGCGGCTTCAGCGTAGAGACAAACAGTTGGCGAACCTCTCCCGAACTTCGCCGTCTGCTCCTTATGATAAGAAGGCTCGTCTCAAGTCAGAGTATGTAACCTGTACTCGGCCTCAGGTGTAGTTCAGGTAGAACACAGGCAGAGTTAACACCTGGTTAAGTTGGAACTCCGACACCACCTTTGGAAGGAATTTCGGGTGGAGGCGAGGACAACCTTGTCCCTGGGAAGACCATGTAAGGAGCATACTCCAAGGCGCCTGGAGCTCCCCAGTCCTTCTGGCTGATGTGATAGCCACCAGGAGGAGGTCTTCCACAACAAGTGTGACATCTCACACTTGTGCATTAGCTCAATGGCTTGCCCATGAGCTTTGCCAGTACCAGCAGTAAATCTCATGGAGGTGGGGGTTCACACACTGGAGGGCTATATGGTCGAGGCCTTTGAAGAAATGCCCAGATCACCTTCAGCACTCATCTGCTGATCGCCCGCGCCTGCAAGCAGAGATAGTGCACCTTAAGAGTTGTAGATCAAGACCCCTTTGGACAGAGACCAAAGATAGTCTAGGGTACTAGCCACGGACAGAACAAAGGGTCGAGGCCCTTACCAGGACACCAAATGGAAAACCTTTTTCCATTTGAGCGCATCTTTACTCCTGGTTGACTCCTTTCTGGATGCTTCCATGACCGTGAGCACATCCTTAGAAAGATCCAGAGCTTGGAACTCTAGTCACTCAGAAACCAGGCTGTCAGGTGCAGGGATTGAAGGGCTGGATGGAATACCTTCCCTGATTGACTGATAACAGGTCAGGCGTACTGGAAGATGCCTCGGAGGCCTGGAGCTGAGGCTGAGGAGATCTGGATACCAGAACCGGTGAGGCCAGTCTGGGTTACCAGGATCACCTGCGCCTTGTCCTCCTGACCTTGAGGATCACCTTGTGATCCAAGGGAAGTGGAGGAAGGCACTGAAGAGACCTGGGGTCCACCGGACTCGAGAAAGGCACCCCCTGTAGTGAGCCCCTGCTGTGGGGCGGGCATGAAACATCCTCGGCTTGGTGTTCTCTCTGGGCGAACAGATCCACCTGAGGTTTGCCCTGTGGGAGAACAGGCTGTGTACTACCTCAGGATGGAGAGACCACTCATGGGCCATCTCACCCACATGGCTGAGAGCATCTGCCAATTGATTTGAGGCTCCTGCCACATGGATGGCTATGAGATCTGCCTCAGTCAGTTCACGGGGGTCCAGATGCAGGCGCTTCCCTGCACAGCAGCCGGGAGGGTGCCGCCCTGTTTTGAGGTAGTACATGGTGGGTACTGTCCATCTGGACTTGCGCCACTTGACCCTGAAGGAGCAGAGCGAATGCTGACAGTGCCAGTCTAACTGCTCTGAGCTCCAGCATGTTGATATGATATCAGGATTCCTCCTCGGGGTCCAGAACCCGTGGGCTCTGTGATACCCCATGAGGCTCCCCACCTGTGAGAGGCATTGGTCATGAGGATGACCGTTGGCTCAGGAAGCACAAATAGGATACCTTCCTGCAAGTGTTCCAGGATGGTCCACCATCGGAGGCGTCCCACATCTTCTGGGTTACACTGACCAGCTGGATGAAGTGACTGTGGCGCTGAGTCCATTGGCTGATCAGCTCCCCTGGAGGGCACATATGCCACAGGGTCCATCAGACCATGGTGATGCAGGCTGCCATGTATCCCAGAAGGCACAGAAAGTCCCGGGCAGGCGCAAGTGCCCAACCAGAAATGACTGGTTAAAGGAAGAGAACCTCCACCCTGTCCGTCGGGAGCTGGGCTCTGGCTTGGCAGGAGTTGAGCTCTGCGCTGATGATGCATATCACCTGTGAAGGTACAAGTTCTGACTTAGCCTCGTTGATTAGGAGACCAAGGTCAGTGCAGGTCTGGAGGGCCAGGTCCCTGGAACTCTCCACCTTCTGCTTGGAGAATCCGCCAAGAACCAGTTGTCGAGATATGGGTAAACTCTGACCCTTGACGCCAAGATGGGCCGCCACACTACAATGCATTTGGTGAAGACCCGTGGGAATGACAGGCCGAACGGCATGGCTCGAACTTGAATAGGGCTCCTTCTGCTCGGAAGCAAAGGAACCTTTGGTGAGACGGACAGATCGGGACGTGAAAGAATGGTCCTGAGATCAAGAGAGCAAAACCACAAGTTCTGCTTGAGAGATGGTATGATCTGGGACAGAGTTACCATCTGAAAGTGCATGACCTGAGGAACTGGTTCCAGGTCGTGCAGATGTAGAATGGGACGCCAGCCCCCGTCCGCTTGAACCAGCAAGTGCTGGATCACGAACCTGGGTTGACGGGGGGCCCTGACTTGGGCCACCACCTTCTTGCAGAGAAGCTGGGCAATGTCATCTCGAACAGCCGACTGTGTACAGACATCATATCCTCCTGTGGGGCACGGGCTCAGCTTGGAGGTACTGCTCGAATTCAGAGGAGCTCCTGGCCCACCACTTCTAGAACCCACTGTCCCTGGTAACAGAGAACCAGGTGGAAAGGAAGTGGTGAAGCAGGCCCCCAGGAGGACCCAGAGCTTGCGTGACAGGTATGGGGTGGCCACCCCATCCCGTCACTAAGCAGGCTGGAGGAAGGATCCGAGTTGGGGACAGCCTAAGCCCGTCCTCCAGGTTTACAGGCCACTGGAGGCCGGACTTGGGCCGAGGTGCCAACATTGTGCCTGCTGTTGCTGTCACACTTGAAAGTGGGCTGCCTGGCGAGGGGCAGAATGCGAGATAGCTTCTTCTGCTTTTTGGAACCCTGGGATTCCTTCTGCACGAAGTTATGGAGTCAAGGTGGCACTGGACTTCGATGTGTTGGAGGTGACTGTCCACATGGGTCAACAGGTTGGTGCCCAGGAAAGTGACGCCCGTTAGCTTATGTTGATGTCCGCCATGAAGGTGGAAACCCATAACAAAGCCCTGCAGTGCACTACAACCACGGCTGCCACTGAGCGGGCGCAAGAGTCCCGAGATCCAGAGCCATCTGGAGTTGCTGCTTTTCAACAGCCCGACCCTGGTCATAGACCTGCTTGACCGTGGCCTGGAGGTCTGTGGGGATGGGAGGTAGAACCTCATCAAAAGAGCCCAGTAGGGCGTGAGAGAAGTGCGCCATGATGATGGCTGAGCTTGCCTGACACAGGCCCAGTTTAGAGGCAACATAGACTTTTCAGGCAGAATGGTCCAGTTTTTGGACTCCTTGTCTGAGGGTCTATTGGTGTCTGTCGAACTACCTGAGCATCTGAACACAGATTCAGTCACCAGACCCTCTACAGAGAGGTGCTCTGTGAATCAAAAGGGACCTGATGGGCACCGATACCTGCGGGCCACATGGCAGATGGCACAGGGCAGGAGGCAGGGTGCTGCTATTGCTCCAAAGTCGACAAACCATGGCCCTGGCCACTGAAGGCTTCTGTCGGGTGAATCCCTCCATTTGAGAATATCAGTGAGGGATATTCGCCTGTTTTTGGACAGGCTCGAGAGGCATCCCTGTGGATTCGGAGATGAGACTGAGGATGCCCTTAAAGGAAGAGGGACCTTCCTCCGTCGAGACTACCGACCGATTCCTTGTACAAGGGATGAGAATGAAGGTCCAAGTCCTCGGATTCCAAGGAGTCTGGATAAATCAGCCAGCTACCTGAGTCTCCCTTCACCCACCTAGGGCGGTCAGGAGTGACGGTGACAGAAAACCTATGTAGGAGGCCGGAACAGGCGAGATTCTTTGGCAGGCACCCCTGAAGGGGGCTATTTGGTGGTGGCTCCACCAAGATCGGTGGAGAGGTCAATTTTGGCCGATCTGGGATGGATTTGGCTGGCTCCGTGGGAGGAGGAATGGTGCAGGCCAGCTCCAAAGAACCTGCCACCAAGAGATCTATTGCCAGGTGGATTGTATCTTGTATACAATTCTGCTATGAAAAACTGGGAAAAACTCCTGAGGGCTCATTCCACAAGAGGTACAGCTGCTTCCTAGCTGCTGCCAGGATATCCCTCTTTAGAAATTTGTCAAGCAGCCACCTGGAAAACAGTCCATACTTTTACAAGCATTACTCTCTGGATATCCAGGCTAGGAGTGATGCTCGGTTTAATACAGCAGTACTTCAGAGCCTATTCCCAAATAAGGTTCTGTCCTCCTCCATGGAGGTACTGCTTGATAGTCTGCACTTGTCAGAATACAGCAAGACTTCATGTTGTTTGAAGAAAAATTACTCATCTTAGTAATTATGTTTCTTCTAGTGAGTCTTGCTGTCTAAGACCCCGCCTCCCTCTCAGAACCTATATTTTTTGGGATGTGGGTGGGCTGGTGCAGTGTTGGCACCCTAGAGGTGCCCCTTTTACACCCTATGTTTTCTCATGGAGTGAGATGTTATTTCATCTGATTGGTTTTGTATTTGGGTTTCCTGACTTCAGTCTTCCTTAAGAACCAAAAGATTATTTTTGCCAGTTGGCTAGTAAAAATTTTACCCCAGTTTTCAATCAGTTTATAACCTGATATTCCCATCATTATAACATCAGTATGCTGTAAACCTTGCTTAACCATGTCATAATGATGTGACTGCAGGATAGAATGTCATCACCTGTCAAAATTATTGAAAGGAAAGGTGATCTGCTGCTTGGACATTCGTTCAAAACACACCGTTCCATTCAGACAGTTACTGACCCGCTGCAGCATAGATCGCAATGGCTAATTTCAGCACTTCAGTTGCTCAACATTCAAACCAGGAGGCATTCATAGCTGAGCAGGAGAACAAGCGCACATTGAAAAAACTGTTTTTTTCCCTCACAGTGGCTAGTTTTCCATACTCTATAAAATACAATGCTTGAGTAACAGTGGTTAATCATGGACGTAATCACCTCTCGTGGTTGCCATGCCAACTGTAAACCTCTCGAGGTTTGCTTGATTGTCCTGGCAACTGCCTGAAAGGTGATTACATTATGGTTAATCATTGCTACTCAGGCATTATCCTTTGTGTACACACCAAGCTGCTAATGCATCTGCACAATAACAATTTAAGATTTATGTATCCAGTGGTTTATCATAGAAACATAGAATATGTCAGCAGACAGGGACCGCTAGGCCCATCCAACCTGCCCGTTAGCCCTACACTTGTATGTGTCTCTGACCCTATCTGGTTAGTGGTTTTCATCCTCCTCCCACCTTAAGATTCACTTGTGCCTGTCCCAGGCATGTTTAAACACCCTCACTGTGGTTGCTCCCATCACCTTCTGTGGCAGGCGTTCCATGTGTCACCCTCTCTCCATGAAGAAAACTTTCTCACATTTCCCCTCAATCTGCCTCCTTCCAATTTCATATCATACCCCCTCATTCTTGTATTTCTTCTACATTTGAATATGTCTCCCCCTTCACCTTGTTTATTCTCTTGAGGTACTTGAAAGTCTCTATCATGTCCTCCAGCTCCCTCCTTTCCTCCAGTGAGTGCATGCTGAGGTCCTTTAATCTCTCCTCATATGTTTAGTGGTGCAAGACCCGTACCATTTTGGTCACCTTCTCTGGACCGTCTCCACTCTGTCAACATCCTTGCGCAGGTGTGGCCTCCAAAATTGCACACAGTATTCTAGGTGAGGCCTCACTAGTGTTTCATACAATGGCATCACCAACTCCCACCCTCTGCTAAGATATCTCTGCCTATACACTTCAGCATGCCATTGGCCCTCCCTGCAGCCTTTGTGCACTGCTTTGACACCTTGAGGTCATCAGAAATAGTATCTTCCCAGGTCCCTTTCTTCCTTGGTGATCGTCAGCACCTCCCCCACCCCATCCTGTAGTCTTCCTTAGGGTTCTCTTTCCCAAGTGCATTATTTTGCACTTCTTTGTACTGAACCTCAGTTGCCACTCCTCAGACCTTCTTTCCAGCTTCCCCAAGTCCCTCCTTATTTTCTCCACCCCTTCTGGAGTATCTACTCTGTTGCAGATCTTGGTGTCATCTGCAAACAGGCGGACCTTTCATTCTAGCCCTTCTGCAGCGTCACTAATGTAGACATTGAACAGGGTGGCCCAAGGACTGATCCCGAGGTACCCGAAGGTCACCCCTTTCCGGACTGGATCCCATTCACCACCCTCCACCTCCTGTCTGTTGGCCCGGTTCTTAACTCAGTTTATCACCTTGTGCCCAAGCCTGGACTACCTATCTTGTTGACCAGCCTTCTGTGTGGGACAGTGGCGAAGGCCTTGCTGAAATTGAGGTAGGTGACATCCACCACTCCTCACTGATCCACTCTCTTGTCATCTAATAAAAGAAATCTATAAGATTTGTTTGACATGACCTTCCGCTGTGAATCCATGTTGCCTCGAATCCTGGGCCCTGATGGAGTCCAGGTGTGCTACTATCCTTTCTTTCAGCAGTGCCTTCATGATCTTCCCGCCACTGAGTGAGGCTGACTGGCCCGTAGTTCCTGCCTCCTCCTTACTGCTGCTTTTGTGCAGAGGGACTACCTGTGCCCTCTTCCAGTTCTCTGGAACCACTCCTGTGCTGAGTGAATCGGTAAACATGGCTGCCAGAGGTGCCGCTAGTTCAATTCACAGCTCTCTTAATATCCTAGGGTGTATGCCATCACTACCGTGTCAAAATGTTATGCGCTTAATCATATGACAAAATCCTGAGAAGAAACAACGCAGTACATGACAGCGAGAGGTGCAATACCGTGAATAGTTCTGTGTGTGGTACTGCACCTCTCACTGTCCCAGCCAGAGGACAAGACCTCTGTTGGGATGGGCTTCACCGAACAGCTGCCATGGCTCGATGAGATGAGCCACTAACAGCAAGGGATGCAGGCAGACCGTTTGGGACCAGGTTGATTCCGGTCCCAGATGCATAGAATTTTTCTTTTTGCACTTTGTGCAATATTTTCTTAACCCCGAGTTATTTATTTTAGTTGGGGGGTAATGACAGACTCCCATAAAAAAATAAAGACTTATGTCACGCATGCAACGTGCTGTATTAGCAGTGCAATATTTGCATGCATAACTCTGTGACATTATGACCCCATGCCCATGCCATCTGGTCCCATACTCTTGTCCACCTTCAGTTACGTGAGCTCTTCCAGGACCTCTCTCTCTCTCCACTGTGAAGGGACTGGTGTCCACCTCTTTCCCACCACTGCATCTACTGCCCAACTGTGGTCCCTGCCCTCCCTCCTCTGTAAATACTGACAGAAGTACTTATTCAATATTTCCGTCTTGTCATGGTCTCCTTCCTTGCACTCTCCATCTTCCCTTTGAGCCTTACAATCCCACTTCTAGTTTTTCTTTATCGCTGATGTATCTACAGAATGTCTTGTCCCCTTTCTTCACTGTATGTGCTAATCCCTCCTCCAGTCTGCACCTCTTTGCTCTTAACAACCTTCCTGCTTCCCTTAGACACTCAAGGTACACCTCCCTGTCTTCCCTCCTTTGGTCCCTTATACTTCCTGAAACTTACACTTTTAGCCCTTACTTTGTCTGCCACCTCTTTGAAGAACCATGGTGGCTTCCTCCTCTTCCTTTGGATACCAACCTGATGCACTGGCTCGTCACTTCTTCTATGGCAGCTTTCAGAGTCCCCCACTTACCCCCCTTCCCCAGGGCTACTCAGAACATCTAGCCATTTCAGTGAAGTCTGCCCTCCTGAAATCTAATACCTTTGCCTTTGTGTGCCACGATTGGTCCCAGTCTCCATGTTAGATCACACTATGTGTGGTCGCTGGACCCCAGCTGTCCTCTACTCAGACTGCAAACTCTGACCCCATTGGTCAATACCAGGTCCAGAATCATCTTGTCCCTGGTGGGATCAATCATCAGCTGCCTGAGACCTGCTCCCTGTGGGGAATCTAGGATGGTTCTGCTTCTGGTTGAAGCAGCTGCCTGGGTGGTCCTAACCACATCTGGCATTACTGAAGTCCCCAGCAGTAGGACTTCACCTTTTGATGCCATGTCATGAATTTCCTCCACCAGCTCCTGTCCACTTCTTCCCCTGTGCGGAGGTCTGTAGATCACCCCTCTGCGTATTGCTGTGCCATTGCCGGTTCAAGGGTGACCCACAGTGCCTCGACCTCCCATGTTGCCTCTGAACTGCAGCCTTTATGCCCTCCCTATGTACTTGGCCACCCCTCCACCTCTTTTACCTCCCTATCCCTCTTGAACAGAGCATAAACCCAGTACACTAATGGACCCTCCATGACTGACAGTGTACCATGTCTCTGTTATTGCTGCTGTGTCCAGGTCTGCGTCCATTAACAAGGCCTCCAGGTCTGGGATTTTGTTTCCCAGGCTGCGGGGATTGTTACCATGGCTTTCCATGTTCTGCAGCCTATCCTCCCACTGTTCCTGTGTTTGGTCTCCTGCCTCTTCCCCCAGCCCAGTTAACTTTCTTGTGTTGTCTAGACTCCTCTGCTTCACCCTTTCTGCATGCTTCCTCTGGTTGTCCCTCTCTGGTTAATGATCTATATTAATCTTTTTGCTTGTTCTCTTCCTGTAATCCTATGTTGCCCTAGGACTGCATGGTAAATGAGATGTGACAAATCAGTGCACAGTTTATTAAAGTACTTTTCAGTACACAGCAAAAGACCAGTGGTCAGTTTGCCATGGTAACCAGTATAGGAGTTCTGATGAGAGCACACACCAAACATTTGCTACCTAAATAAGTTAGTAAAACCCACCCAAAGAAGGCCATTAGAAGAAATGCTGATAGGCCATTTGCTGTTATTGAGTAGGAAAGCACGAATAGAATAGCTCATAAAGTCATACAGAATGCTGTGAAACTGAAATACAGTTGGCTCATGAAAAAACAAAACATGAACAAACCAAATATAGTATATGGTTAGGGCTTATTGTGTATGGAAAACAAAGGTTTTCCAAATCTTGTAGGAGCAGTTCAAAGGTCAAAAAGTTGTTGTACTATCGTTCTGATGTCACAGCGATAGTACAACAACTTTATCATAACCTGCCATCTTAATTGGCTGCAACAGTGCTGTTTTCAAAAATTCACTCGAAAATGGCACCTGTACTTAGCAGCGGTGTGGTCGAGCGAGTACTTCATAGACACAATTTGGACATGGACTACTAAAGTCAGTTCCTATTATCAAACTGTTACTTTGCAGTTTTGTTTTTTAAATTACTGGCACAGTTGTAGGAGCACAAGCGTGACTGCTGAGGAAGGACCTATCTTGAGGACAGGACTCGGGACGGAATGCAGCGGCAGTACGGGTTATTGGGGACTGAAGTGGAAAGCAGGGAATCCTAGCCAGGACCAGTGTGCAAGTGTTAACAAGGTGCAAACACATTGCGGAAACCATATACTATATAAAATAGTGGCTGGTGCCCATCCACAACTTAGGCAGTGTTTCCCATCTCAGGGTTGATGACATCACAGAGTCACTCTGATGTCATCAACACCCTCGATGAGAAACAGCCTTGTTGTGGATGCTATCCACTATTCTATATCAGTTATGTGTCTTAATGTCTCTTTTAGTAACACCTTCCTCCCAAATACACATCACACACACACACACACACACACACACTATATATACATTTTCTTTCTCTCATAAAATCCACACTAGGTAACAGACAATGGGATTACAAACCACCAAACAATTTACAAGCAATGGCCTAAAAGGGAACAACATACAGAACTCTGCATTTTAATACAGTGTGGTCAAAAATATTGGCGCCCTTGCAGCTTTTCTAATAATGCACCATTCCTTCCAGAAAATTGTTGAAATTAAAAAATATTTTGGTATCCACATATGTATTTCTTTGGTTTGCAGTGGAATAAATCGCAATATGCAGAAAAATTTACTAAGTCTTAGCTTGTTCCACAGAAATCCTTAAATAGCCGGACAAAATTATTGGCACCTTTTAGAAGTAGTTAGAAATAATTAGATTTCAAGCAGGTGATTCTCCTTCACTTTGGAACTGAACTCACCTGTGGTGAGTGCGAGTGCCTGCAATATAAAATCGCTCATTCAACCAGTTTGAATAGAAAAGGACTCATTCTCCTGTTTTGTGTCACTATGTGTACCACAATGAGCATGGAGAAAAGAAAGATAGCCAGAGAATTGTCTGAGGAGGTCAGACAGAAGATTGTAGCCAAACATGGACAATCTCAAGGCTACAAATCAATCTCCAGAGACCTTGATGTTCCTGTTTCCACCGTGCGTAATGTTATCAGGATGTTTATGGCCCATGGCACTGTAGCCAACCTCCTGGACGTGGCATGAGAAAACTTGATCGAAGATTGCAGCGCAGGATTGTTCGAATGGTGGAGAAAGCACCTCAATCAACTGCCAAACAGATTCAAGCTGACCTTCAGACACAAGGTACGACAGTTTCAACTCACACCATCCATCGCCAACTCAATGAAAGGGGTTATATGGTAGGAGGCCCAGGAGGATCCCACTGCTGAGAGAGAGACATAAGAAAGCCCGACTGGGTTTGCAAAACACACCTGAACAAGCCAAAATCCTTCTGGGAGAATGTCCTGTGGACAGATGAGACCAAATTAGAGCTTTTTGGTAAAGCACATCATCTCTATGTTTACAGAAAACAAAATGAAGCCTTCAAAGAAAAGAACACCTTCCTACAGTCAAACATCTAGGAGGTTCAGTGATGTTTTGGGGTTGCTGTGCTGCCTCTGGCACTGGGTGCCTTGAGCGTGTGCATGGCATCATGAAATCTGGAGATTACCAGGCCATTCTGGGCGCAATGTTGAACCCAGTGTCAAGCTGGGTCTCCGTCGAAGGTTGTGGGTCTTCCAGCAGGACAATGACCCCAAACACACTCGAAAAGCACCCAGAAATGGTTCAAGACAAGACGCTGGACTGTTCTGAAGAGGCCAGCAATGATTCCAGATCTAAATCCCATTGAAAACCTGTGGAGAGATCTGAAAACTGCAGTTGGGAGAAGGCACCCTTCAAATCTGGGAGAAATGGAGCAGTTTGCACAAGAAGAGTGGGCCAAACTGCCAGTAGAGAGGTGCAGGAAGCTCATCCATGGCTACAGGAAACGGTTGATTGCAGTTATTTTGACCAAAGGCTGTGCTACCAAATATTAAGTCTAGGGTATCAAAAATTTTGTCAGTGCCATTTCTTTTCATTTACCGATTTAAAAGATATATTAAATTCTGAATCAAAAACAAAGGTTCTGTAATATTAACAGAAAATAAAGAATTGTGGAGACCAAATACTGTACTGTTGTTAATTTCAACTTATGTTTAGAGGAATTGTGAGTTATTTGAAAAAGTGCAAGAGCAATATTTTGGCCACGACTGTAGCTCTGTGTTTCCTTCTTGCGTTTCTGCACACAGTTTTCAAACCTCCACTTACCTGATGCTTGTGCAGTTTCCTAGCTCTGGTGGGATCTGCATGAGGTCATTATTCTGCAGGTCCAATGTTGTCAGTTTGTCCAGCTGCTTAAGTTGGAAAGGATCAATAGAGCCAATCTGATTGTTACTCATGAGGATGGCGTCAAGCGTCAGGATTCGATGAGAACATCTGGAAAAGTTTTAAACCTACAAAGAAAGCAAATGTTTTAATGTTTTATCTTTACGTGCCATTTATTCAGATGCAAAGAGAGCAAGCACCAACATAATGAAACAAAATTAATAATATAAAAACTATACTGAAAAATGAAGAGCAGCATTTAAGTACATATGTTCTCCATGGACCTGTCATAGGCTAAGCGTATGCTATAAAATGAGGAAGCTTCTAAACTCCTAATAAATAATGGCTATACAATGGTCCAACTCAAAATACACAATTTATCTTGAGTGAGGGACAGAACCATTACTCACAAGTTATTAAGCTAAACATGCATTATGAAGTCCTGCTCCCTTGACTGGGAGCATTCCTTTAGATCTAGAATACACCTTACATAGAGAATACTGGATGGACAACTATGCAGAACCAGTGTGTTCTGCCACAGGAATCCGATTCCCTCTGACCTCGAGGCCCGAGAAGCTCGAGGGGTCCATGGGAATCAGAACCCCGAGGTGGCAAAACACACTGGTCATGTATAGAGTTGCTCATCCTGTATTTTTATAGTGTATAGTAGTGTGTGACAAAATGTGTTTTGTGAGTTATTTTGCTTTCAAAATGAAACTGACTCATGCAGTCTCTAGAGGTTCTAGAATGCTGTTCTACCACAGTAGGGCAGAACAGCATTCCATGACCTCGAACTGTGGTAGAACAGCATTCTGAAGGGATGGAATTCTATACAGAACAACACTCCACTATACACTATTACATAATTGTACATAGTTTATGATGCCATCCAACTGCAGAAAAGCTGTTATCTCCTTGGTTTAAGCAATACAATGTGAAATATGAAATTTTAAAACATGCTGGGTTTTTATGCTACATGTCATTAACAAAAAATGTGTTTACATCTCAGGGCAGAGACAGTTTTGTACATTTCTTTCCAGATCTTGTTATTTTATGTCAAGATGTTTGCTCTTAGTGTAACCTGTATGTGATACACAGCTAATTTTAAGCACTGATGTTAAAGGGACGCTGTCAATCCCCTTAGGTCTCCAAGTGTCTCTAGTTTAAAAAACACATTTTATAATTGCCAACATTTTGTAAAGATTGCTGATGTAGCTGGTAGTTTGATTCTGATTCTTATTTTATTTAAAAAGTGAAAACAGACTGCCCACCATACTGGTGTTACCACACAAAACAGGTTTGTTTACATTCCTTGATCAGCACCAACAGCATCTTTCCTGGACTTGGACCTTCCTGGACACCCACAACACAATCTAGCCCCTCATAATGCAGTGGAGTTTAGGAGGCTAGTACCTCATGAGTGACTGCACTGTTTGGGTGTGTTTCTAATGCTCAAGAAGTATGCAGTAAGAACAGATCTAGGATTGTAAACAAAACAAAGTTGTTTATAAATATGCATTAGAATGCACAACATACAACAACATCAATGAATTTTAGAAAAGATAAGCGATCATAAAATGTGGGTTTTAACTAGAAATAATATGATGCAAAACAGGTTGACTGTGTCCCTTTAAGGTATACCCTCTGTCTCTGTCTCTGTCTCTCTCTCGTATTCAGAGGTTTGTGTCTCTTGTTGTTCCTGAATTTGAATAATGCTTAATTAAAGAGTATTAAAAGAAAATGTATCTTTTACATGTGGGCCCAGATATTCAAACTGCACCATGTTGTGGCGCAAACTAGGCGCTATTCAGCGAATATGCCCATGGCACAGCATCGTTGAATATCGCACCCTGGCCACTCACAGTGTGCATGGTGCAGTGGCACTGCGCCAGTGCAAGTGGCCAGAGTAGAGCAGGGTGATGCGCTAGCGCAGTTCCGTTATGCTATCGCCAGCAACCGCGATATTCAAAATGCACATGCAAATGGAGCCATAATGTATGCAAGGCACAAATGGGGCCATTTGCATGTCATATATCCTCATTTGCATGCAGGCCGCCAATCCCCGGCGACTTGCACCTGGCGCCCTGCCAGGCAGCAGCCGCCGGGGAATGACGCCCTGCACAGCGAGGCAATGTGCCCCACAGCCCGATCATGGGCTTCAGTACCTATATCGGGTCCAATATCCCTGGTGGTCAGATGGACTAGCTGTCAGCCCACTTGCGGGCTTAAGTATGAAGAACTAAATCCAATATCCCTGGTGGTCCAGTGGACGCTGTCAGCCGATGCGGGCTTAAGTATGAAGAACTAAATCAATATCCCTGGTGGTCCAGTGGACGCTGTCAGCCAATCGCGGACTTAAGTATGAAGAACTAAATCCAATATCTCTGGTGGTCCAGTGGACGCTGTCAGCCAATCGCGGGCTCAGGTATATTGAAATAAATCCAATATCCCTGGTGGTCCAGTGGACCCACTTCCACCCTGTCAGTAGGCCCACCTTCGCTTCCCCATCAGCGGTGGGTGGCAGCCACCCATCCACCTGCCGCTGCCAACTGACACCGTGGTAGGGCTGTCGTCCATTGGTCCACAGTGTGAGCCAATGGGCGTGCAGCTATGCCGTACTACACATTCCAGATATGTGATGGATCCATTCACATATCTGGAGATGTATAATCTGACTCTGCGCCATTGGCTCATGCTGTGGACCAACAAGCGTCGTACAACCTACGGTAATCGGCGGCGGCAGGCGGAGTGGTGCCCGCCGCCGCTGATGGGGACGGGAGCGGTGGTGGGGCTCAGTGGTCGGGGGCCTGCTGGACCACCAGGGATATTGGATTTATTTCATTATACCTAAGCCCGTGATCGGGCTGACAGCAGTCCACTGGACCACCAGGGATACTGGATTTAGTCTTTCATACTTAAGCCCGCGATCAGCTGACAGTGGTCCACTAGACCACCAGGGGTATTGGATTTAGTTCTCCATACCAAGCCCACGATTGGCTGGCAATGGTCCACTAGACCACCAGGGATATCAGAAGTTATATTTACAAATGCCCGTAATCGGGCATGGGGGCGCTGCCAGGTGCAGCCAGAGTTGGTGGCCACCCACAGGTGACAGCTGCCGTGTTGCGCCCTGCAACATGGCAGCTCATCTGTGGGTGGCCAGCCGTTGTTCCCTTTTTTGGATCAAGTGTGCAGTTGCAGAAGTAGGGGTTGCGCATGAATGGACTCGGCATCCAGACGAATATCGGGATGTGCAGGTATGCTTCATGGACATCGCCCCCCCACCTAGGCGCGATACATTACTGATTGCGCTCCAGTGCACTGGGATTTGTGCCAGGCACAATTCTCATTTGAATATCTCGCCACAACCTTTTGAATATCTGGGCGTGGTACATATATATATATATAATTATCAGCTATCTCCTAAAATATCAAAAGAAAATTCTTAATACTAAAAGCAATATAAAATAAATACTTCAATTAAACTTTGCAACTATCCACTAGTAACAGATGTAACCACCCACTCTTTGTTAAGCTGACAATGTTGTCGTCAACAGTTATGCAGTACTGGCTTCAAAACAGATATTACATTCCATTAATTAGAGCCCATACCACTTTTGGAAATGAGGATTTACATTTCACAGAGCATTAAAACTGTTTTGCCTTTCAAGTTATGCAATTAAATGATAAACAGCTCTAGTCCTCTCAGCGTTCTGTAGATAATGACCTAGCTCAGAAATGAAGCTAAAACTAGAGAGAAGTAAATCATCTTTGTCAGCTCATCTATCAGTTTAATGCTACCAGAAATAACATACACTTTAATTTCCAAATTGTAATAAATCATCAGTATTGTACATCTCTGTGACTACTGAAGGTGCACAGCAAATTTCTAGCTCCATATTTACATACAGTATATGCAAAGGGACCCTAGTGGTAGATAGCTAGCACATCATTTTACTAAACAATTTTGTGCACTGTAATACTGAAATGTTTCTACAAAAATACAGAACTAAATCTTTGACATGAACACTTGCAATACTATGCAGTACATCTAAAGGGCCAGTGGCATCAACTAGACTCTGCAATTAACTCGGCAGAGTACTACAGTATAACAACATTACTGATGTATGCTAGTGTGGGGGGCAGGGCTCCAGTAGAATTTGGTTCGTGACTCCTAGAAATTCAGGATGGGCCAAACAAACCTGGAAGGAGAAGCAGGAAGCTTACTCAGGGACCATGATGCAAAAGGTTTATTTACAAGGGACAAGAAGAACAAGAAGATAACACTTTTTCTACAATGCTACAAGATAACAGAACAAGCAACAGAACAATACAATTGGCACCGACAACTGGTCGAACCTAAGCCTTTTCAGTCTGAGTCCTGCATGCACTTTGCTGAGATGACAAAATGACTGATGAACCAAGATTGGGCTTGTGATGCGTTGGCTGATCAGCAAGTGGGAACTGACCCCACAAAGTGCTTTTTATAAACAGGCCCTAGCAGGGCATCCTCCGACGCATGGAAAACAAAGAACAACACTGCTAGCTGGACAATGAAGAACTAGCAGTCCTCTGCTGCTCTGAGCAGATGGTTCCCTGGACGATTCGCAGCAACGACCTCTGGTAGGTCCCTGGCACCCAGGCCTCCTCCAAACAAGACTGCTGGTGGTGCAATCCTCGGGTGGCCTCTATGGAGCAGTACTAGTCGTGCACACTTGTGGACAGCCAAAAATAAGAAAAGATCATGCAAGAGGCTACTGTGGTCCCTGCTGCTTGAGCGTGGCAGTCCCTAAGCTGACTAATTTCTGGATACCTAACTAGTGGCTCTCTACAACTTACCATCACAGGACTGATACTGGAACACTGTGGCGAAGATTCAAAGTGGGTCGGTGTCGTGGAGACAAGCCTGCTGAAGCTGAGGGAGTGGCCGGGGACCTCCCTAAGTTGACATTAAGCACTAAAGAAACTGGTCAGCCATAGAGGCAAAGCTGGACAGCAAGTACACAAAGGATGCAGTCCAATAGCACAGTTCAGGTTGCAAGCAAACAATCCATTTTCTTGGCAAACAGTTTAGGTTTTAGGCAAACAGTTCAGTCTCTAGGGGTGCCAGGTAGGCCACAGAACAGTTAGGTTCACGTGGGGCTCCAGGACACGTGCACAATAACTCTGTAGGCGGCCTAGGGCCATCGGACAATTCCCTCCCAAAGGGTGCTGTGCCTTTAAGGATCTTTTAAAGAGCTTCCTCCTCACTAGCTGCTAATGCAAAGCCATCCTCTTAATTACTATTAGCACTCACCCCATGTGCCTGGATCTATGAAACTCTCTTGCCTGGTCCCGCCTCCTTCATGAATAATAACTGCACCACTATGCTTTGTGTAGGCACTATCCAGTCCTGCCCACTGATTAATATGCATGAGGACCTGGACCCTCACAGCTAGTCCCTTTACCTCTGGGCTCGGCCCCTTAATGGAGATCAGTAATGGCCTCCACCCAATGGCGCAGAATGGCAACAGAGGGACTTTAAGCCACCTTCCTGTGCCCCCGGCCTTCTAGTCGCTGTGTCCATCTCCTTTGGCACTCTGGAAACGAGCTGCTATTCAGCCCAGTACATCTTTCCTGGTGACACTTTTAAAACAAATGAAAATAAATAAATCTGTGGGCTCTGCCCACTTCAGAAACCACTATGCCCCCTTTCATTTAATCTGAGTTGTGGCCCTTTTACTTTTTCTTTCCTTTCCCTCCCGCTCTAGGGCCATTAGCCCACTTTTCTGTCCTCCCCACTCCCTAGCAACTGCGGCACAAGTAAAACCACTTTGGGTAAACTGCCCACTCAACACCACTGCCTGGAACTGCTTGACTGCTGGGGGTGTCTGGACAGGCGGCCGAGGAGCTGTGCTCCTACCCGGCTTTCACTGCTGCTGCTCTGGTGGCTGGTGGTGGAACAACTGAATCAGGGTGCTTGTTTCCACCTTGACTCAAACACCGCTGCACACTGTGGTCTGTTGCAACTGTCTCCACTGCCATTCCTTGGGATTTGCAAACAGACCACGTTGGGGAGCTGCTTGCCAACCTGACCAATGAATTCTGTAGCTGCCAGTCTTCAGCTGGAGGGAGGATGCTGGAGGAGCCAAGGGCCCACCCAAGGTATGTTTCAGGTGTCCATGCTCCCGCATCCTCCACCCTCAAGCCCAGCCACCATCGAGCACTGAGACCACTCCCCAGGTCCTTTGTAGGGCACAGGAGGTCCGAGCTAGCCACCAGAGGATTGGGCCTTTTTTGAAAGGGTGCACTAGCCCTCAGCACCCCACGCCGCCAAGGGCACGAAACTGAACAAAGGCTGGGTCGGGTTTGGGACGCAGCAGACAAGGGGGAGAAAGTAAAATTTTGGTTGTGGGGGAAGGGTCTCACATTTTGTATGTGCCCCCCCAACTTTGGGGCACTACACTAGAAAGCTCAGTTTTTCATGACAATCTTGCCAGTCTATTAAAAAACACAAGAGTGCCAATTGATTTAACTAGACTGCACTTGTCTGCCAGTCTAGTTCCAATCTTCTCTTACCATACATTAGCTATGCCTTATGGAATAGTCGGTCTATAGAAACAAAGCTCCATCTCTTAACAATTATGTTTCAGTCAATGCTATACATTTCACGGTTTTCTCTGAAATCTAATTGGAGGAGGATGCAGAAGGTAATCTTACTGTGCTTTTCTCAGCTAGTTACTCATTCAGTCATGTACTTGCTCTGGTTAACTGTGATGGATGTCCTGCATGTTGACTGAACCTGACTATAAATCTATGATGATGAGTTCTTGAATGACAAGTACTCAGAGCACGAGTTCCTGTTTGAATTTTTAACTGCCCAGGTTTCATAACCTATGAACTGCATAGCTCTTCTATACTGTCCTCCCCCATGCTACATACTTTCTTAACGATCTGTTGACTGAGTGATGTAAAACAATGTGGACTACTTGTCAGTTTATCAACTTAGACTTCTCATGCATGGTGATGAGAGGCAACCCACTTAGTACCAGGCAGTCCTGTTCTCAGGTTTGTAATCCATGAAAGGAGAAGGGTAGGCCCTCGGTCATACTGGTCAGTAAGATATCCAGGGCGAATGGTGACAAAGCCTCCAGCAGTGTTCCCACTGGAGCACGTTACTGAGGTACAATGTACCCTCCTCCAAATATTTCAGGGGTACAAACTGTGTTTTGAGGTACTTCACACCCTTGTAGAAAATCATGGAGGTATGAATTGTTTTAAAGGGGTATACAAGTAGTCATAGTTATTTGTTGTTATTGATTATTCAAATAGCTCAGTTGCACAATAAAGATCTACTCATCATGTCATATTTATACATAATAAGCAGGCAGAGAGAAAATCCATTCAGTCAACTTCAAATCAAGGCACCAGGCAGCAAAATTTCCATCCCTTCCTGTTACACTGCATTTAGTTAGGCAAGCATTAGCATGATTAATAAAGATATCAATAGACAGACATCACTGACAAACTCACACTGGTTTACAGATTCAGAATGCACTTAAACTCAAGACAGGTTTTACATGATCAACAACTTTTACTTTGGTTCAGTTAACTGCCTCCCCACACACACACACACTGAAAACTGAGTGACTGAGCAACTTGTCTGGCAATGGGTTGGACAGGGCACCGACCATCTCATGCAGTAGCTATGAGAGTGGACTCATGGAGTATGGACACAGTCAGTGACAATATTACATCCATGTCTACTCATGAACTTTGAAGCTGCTCCTGAGCGAGTGCTGCTGAAGACCTCCTCCCCACTGCCAGGTACCAGCAACCCCGCCACTGCCACAAGTGACTACTCCCTCCCAAGCTCCCAGTCCTATGCACTCTGGACCCATCCCAAGAAGACCAATCCCTTATCCCATCCTCACAGAGTCCCTGACATTCCTAGGAGCGGACTGGAGTAAGGAACTAAGGGAAGAATAGGAAGGAGGAAGGAACAGACCTACGGACGAGTCGGACTTTTGCATTTACTTCTTTCAATCGATGACTAAAATTTTCCTTCCCCAGTAATTCTTATTTCTTACTCAGGTGCACCAGTTGCATGAGATGGGACCCGGACTCGGAGGCAGGGTGAGTGGCCATGGCCACGTCAGAAATGGTGCAAGACTGCGACTCTTCGAGTCCAACTGGGCAGAGAGGTTAAAGCATGTGGCTACAGCTTGGAAGCAGATGGGATGATGCAGGACTGACTTGACTCGAGCCATCACTCGAGGTGCTCAGGCAGCCGCAGACAGGAGGACAACTCCAGGATGGGGAATTGCCTGGCAAGATATTGGGAGAGGGCCAGGCCCAGGGACAACCATTACTGAAGGATGTGCAGCAGCAGGGCAGGCCGCATAAATTGTCTACACTGGCGCCACAGCGCCGGGAACTAAAGGGAGTTCGGGTGGGCACAGGTTGGTCAGTGGACACTGGACTCACGTCGGAAATAGAAACGGATTGCAGGACTTACTGGTGGGATGGGGAAGGAATAGTGGAGCCTGCAAATGGGAAGGAAGGGAACAATGAGCGGTTCAATGGTAGGTTGGCGGAAGGGACCCCAGAGAAAAATTACACCACCAACCTGATTTTGGGCATGCAGCTGTTAGGGTTGGTTTCCTTTCCTCTTCAGCACTCTCAAGGTGAGTCTCTCAGCTGCCATCCTGATTGAATGAACATTGGTCGGTTTAGTGGCCAGGCCAGGACTCTCTCTTGTCTGGTGGTTACTTGTGTGGACTAGTCTGGAGTCTAGAGTTCTCTCTTCTCTCACAATCTCTCACACACCTGCAACCCACCTGGTTCCCTCGACTAGAACAAACAGGTACACCCACACTACAACTAAAGAATGGAGATAGGGTGCAATGGGTGCATGTCTGAACTGTGCACCAATCACAGTCGCCACTGCTTTGCAAGGGGAAAAACATTTGCAAAGCCACTGGACCAATCGTCACTTGCTGCTGCAAAAACAAAAACACCTTTCAAACAGCACAGTCAACTCTAGTCTGCACATAACGTTACTCACATGCCTGCATTCAGAAAAGTCTTCCAGGCTTCTTGCAGTGTACCCCCTACTCACATAGATGAATGTGAATCTTGTTTTGTATTACGTGATTCACGTACATCTATCGTGAATAGGAACTCTGGCCTCCAGTTGGGAGGCAAAACACTGAGTGAGTGCTACAGGATTGCAGCCCAGAATTTCTGCACAGAGTAAATAAAAATCTTGCACTCTTCTTTTTGGCTCCAGATGTCTTATTGACCAGTACTGCTGACTGCCTACTCTTTCTATCTTACACTGATTGTCTATCTGGGATAAGAACCATGCGGTCTAAAAGCAGCCTGTTCTTGTTTTTCTAAGCTTGTAATCCCACTTCAGATAAAGCCAATCAATCCTCTCTTCTTCTTGTTTTACCTCTTACAAGTTAAGATAGTCTCTCCTCCAGTGACCTTCAGCTCTCAATCTTAAATTTTTCTAGCAATTTCCATAACTAGGTTGTCTCACATGTGCCTCAAATACTTTAGCTTTCTTTATGGTGTTAATAACAGGGCTGCCCTCAACTTGACAGTACTGCAGTGTTACATACTTAGCCATGATCTGATATTCACTATATTTTAAAAACAGTGGAATCCTGAAATTTGACCACGATTTCTGAGTGGCTGATATTGAGGATAAAAGCACTGGCCTAGACTTCCTTTGAGCTGACAGCTGTGTGCTGGATCTGCAAGTGGGATCTTACAGATTAAGGGGAGTGTTCTTTCAAGGATATAACACCAAAAGACAGTTTTCAAAAGTTGGTTGTCTTTCACAGGTTTGGTAGTGCGGCAGTGTCAGTCCATAACCTCCACTAGGTGCTTAGCTGGGTTCCTGCTGGAGACAGATAGGGTCTAGTGAAGTCTCCCACTGGGGAGTCAAAACTTAGTCAACTTTTTAACTGCAAAAGCACTGGTGCACCTGGAACAAGAATGCTTTCTAGTTAGATTAGTCCTATGACAAAACTGAAAATTCTGGAACTTGGATGGACTGGATATGGACAGCTAATAGGTTCGCTCCACTAATGAACCAGAGAGAACTGACAAAATTGTATAAAAGAACATAAAACAGCTGATTCTGAGGGGTGGAAAAGGAAACACAGGGAGCAGGCAATAAGAATAATGGGGCCTATTCACCAATGGGCGCGGAGCAAGTGCACATGATGCACAAAGCTCCGCACTCACAGGAGAGAACTGCATGGGGACGCAATCATGAAGCAGCGGTCCCCATCCCATCCTTCCGTGTCCCGCCCCCAGGCACAGAGCTGCGCTGAAGCGGGAAACGAGCAGGAGGCAGCCAATCAGCTACTACCGAGGCCCGTGGTGGATCCCTTGCTGGGCAGCCATCCTGCTTTCAGGCACGTGAGGGCACCAGCAAAGCAGCTGGGGGCATGTGGCCACCCTCCTCAGCCCAATCACCATCCCTGACCACAGGGGCACCTTCCTCTTGAGGTCGATGACCCCCCCACCAGCACCCCGGTGAAGGACGGCGGCGGCTGGAGGCGTGTGCCGTTCGGCTCCCTTCCAGACACGTAGCCACGGCACCAGGCATAGGGCACTCCACATGTATGTGAATGGCGCAAGGGCCAAAACACCCCTACGGGTCCAGCCCCACCCACATGCAGAGCTTTGCGCTCGGCGGGGATCTGGTGCGGGGGGTCTGTGGCCACATTGTGAATGCGCAGGAGGGTGCCCGACGGTGTGGGTGGGCTCTGCGCCTGAGTTACGTGGCGTATCGCCCATCCACACCATTAATGAATAGGCCCCAATAAGAATACCATGGTATCATGGAATTTCTCAGGCTTAGGAAATAAATTATGTAATCCAGAATTTATAGAGTACATAAATAAGTTTGACGGATATGTTTCCAAGAGACTTAGTTAAAAGAGAATATAAATCTCAATGGATATACATCATTATTATAAAGCGACAAGTAAAATAAAATATTTTGGAAGGAACTCGTGAAATAAATAACATTGAGTGAAAATAAGAGAAGTGATAACTAAAGAGATAAAAGAAGAAAATGAGAACATATTAGGAGTAAGAATATGGAAAGGAATAATGAGATTGCCCTCTTAAATGTGTACCTCCACCAAAAACTAGGAAACAGAAAGAAGAAAATTTATTAAAGGAATCAGACAATTTATAGAGGAAGAGATGGACATAAATCCACAGTGTAAGTAAGCAATAATACCTAACAGGATGAGGCGATGTTGGGCTATACTGGACACGCCAGAGGGTGTAATGAGGCTTGACACATGCAGGTGGAGGGCCTTACAGCCCCTGGAAGGTCCGGTAGAGCCTATACCGCCACCCTGAGGGTATTATCACGCCAGAAAATGGGCCACTGTAATATATTTGTTTAAAAAAAATAATGTTTATGTTAAAATAGTAAAACTCTGAAGTTTCATTTATTTTGTAATAAAATAGTTCTTCCACCTGTACTTGAAAGTTTTTTTTATTTTACCTAGGGACTTTTGTCCTACTGTAGCCTCTGTAGTTCAAACTTTAGAGCTGGTTGCCATGTTTATACACACACACACTTAAAATTATACTTAAAATGCTTTTATGTTTTTATGGATTTATTTAATTAAAGTGCAGTCTGCTCCTTCCAGAAGCAGTCTGTTTGTTCATCATAACAGATCCAGCACAGACACATCATTGGGAGGGACAAGTGCTGGTGCAGAGTAATGTGAGGGACGGACAGCAGAGTCTGACAGTGACTGGCAGTCTGCATTTAGGACTTAGGACAGCCATTGAATAAACATACCTCAACGCACTGGTTTACTTTTCAGCCTCATCAGTTTAAATTTACAGTGGTCAATTAAACATTGTGCCTGCCACATGGTTAACAGTGCTTGACTGATTGGCTGCTACTCAATGCTTACAAGGACGAAAGCTAGCTCAGGGGTACTAATGGGTGTAAGACCAGAGGCAGTTTCTTCTATCTCTGTACATGAGATGGACATCCATCTGTAGTGCAATCGAAAAATACCGCTCGCTCATGTACAGTTAATTGCACTAGTGGAGCTTGTGGTCTCACTGTGAATCATGTCTCTAGAGGGCGTTTTGACCTCGGTGCATGGCAGCTATTAGCCGGTCTGCTTTCATTTGTTCCTATTTGAATTTGCCATAGATGACTGTGCACGGGTAGGAAGGGATCATCCAAAAGTTTTGGGTTCCAGTAAGCAAGCAAGCAAACAAACATGGCTGCAGTTGCCTCTCGACATTCTACAGGCCAATTCATTTGCAAACTAAATGAGGCAACAGAGACTGAGACTAATTATTACCCAGTCTCTGTTGTCTCATACCCACCAAGCTGATTGCTTCTTTCAGTTAATCACCATTCAGATTAACACTTGCCCATTTTCTAAAGTAATAATAAAGTACAGTTATATAAGAACTTACCAAAACAGTAGATCTTGAGAGAAGCTCTTGCAGCAGGTAACACATATAGGACTGGCACCAGCCGGCAACAGGACCCACGGAAAACTCTGCCAGCAGTAGCCAGTGGGGACTGCCCTCCCGGCGTTGGCTCCACCCCGGCGTCCCATGAGGTATATAAGGGTGGCAGTCCCAGCATGCTCCAATTCTTGTACTGCGGAAGCACCAGCAGAGGAAAACCTAGATGAGAATGGGAGTTGACAACAAAAAGGGCACATACTGGTCCAGCAGCAAGCTAAAAATATACTCTGCTGATGCAGGTGACATCCCCAGGGGAAGGAGAGGAAGTATACCTGCTGGAAGAGCTTCCCTCGAAGAACTACTATTACAGTAAGTTCTTAGGTAACTCTATCATCTTACTTGAGAGGAAGTTCTTGCAGCAGGTAACACATATAGGACTGAGTCCCAGGCAGTATAAACTGAAGACAACTGCAAGGGAGGTAGGAGAGGAACAGAGGAAGGAAGAGAGGTAAGACCTCAGGAGATCAGACCCTGCAGAACTGCAAGGCCAAAACCTGTTTACGTCTGGATGCGATGTCAAGGCCATAGTGCTTGATGAAGTGTGGACTGAGTGCCATGTGGCTGCACAAATGTCAGTTGAGACCCTCTTAAGGGCTGCGAAGGAGGCCACCACTGTTCTGGTAGATACCCCGATTTGGCCCGACAGGTGTATTGATGCTTTGGTAGAAGAATGTAATGCAGCGTACCAGCCACCTAGAGAGTGTCTGTTTGAAACCGGGCTGCCCAAGGAACGTGAGGTGACGGAAACAAACAACTGATTGTATACCTAGCCCTTGGTCCTAGCTAAGTAAATCACAACATGTGATGGATGTCCAATGTGTGGAGAAGTGTCTCACCCTGACTGGAGTGTTCAGGGTAGTAGACTGGGAGTTGAACATCCTGGTTCAGTGTCATTTCAGACACAACTTACGAAGAAACTTAGGATTAGTAAGCAAAGCTACCCTGTCTTTGTAAAAAATCAAATAAGGCTCCTTACACATCAGGGCCTGCAGCTTGGAAATCCTTCAAGCGGAAGTAACTGCAACTAAAATAAAATTTTCCAAGAAAAGCATGGCTACTAATCTGCAGTGGGTTCAAAGGTGGGAGGGTAAGCTTCTCCAGGATGAATGGACGGTCCCAAGGGGCACAGGGTCCCTAAGAGAGGGCTTTATGTGAAGGATGCCTCTGAGGAAGGCACGGGTAACCTCCAACTGAGCCACTGTTCTGACCTGGACAGGGGTATGGTAGGCAGAAAGAGCGACCAGGTGTACTTTTATGGAGGACAACTAAGCCCTGATTCTGACAGGGATAAAAGGTATTCTAGCAAGGTGTTAACTGGACAGGCCAAAGGATCTCACAAAGTGCTGTGGCCAGAGGCAGAACCTTTTCCACTTCATTGCATACATGGCTCTCGTGGAGGGTTTCTCGCCTCCACCAGCACTTCTGGCTATCTTGTCCAACATGTCAAACGCAGCTTGGCTAAGTCTTGAGGAGCCAAGCATGAAGGTGAAGGGACCTCAAGTTCGGTGAATGAGAGTCCCATTGCCCTGAGAGGTAAATGAGTCAAGAGAGGACGGAAAGTGGTGACTCCACTGCCAGTTGCTGCAGCAAAGGAAACCAGATATGGTGAGGCCACAGTGGCGCTATGAGGGTCATAGAGGTTCCCTCCATTTGAGCCTTGAGGACGACCTCTGAATGAGTGGAAATGGAGGAAAGGCATAAAGGAATCTCCCTTCCAGGAGAGGGACAATGTGTCTTGCCAGAAAACACCAGTCTTGGGATCTAGCGAGCAAAAACTGGGCAGTTTGCGTTGGCATAGGACATGAAGAGGTCCAGCTCTGGTGTCCCCACCAGTCAAAAGGTTGTCTGCCACTGACTGCAAAGCGACCACTTGTGTACTCGCGACTTTGTCCTGCTGAGGGTGTCTGCGAGCATGTTTTGTGTGCCTGCAGCGTGCACCGCGATGATGGTCGACTTTTGGGCAATGGCCCACTCCCACACTCTCATGGCCTCCCTGCACAGGGGTAAGAGTGTGTACCTCCCTGTTTCAGGTAGAAGACCACCTATGTGTTGTCCGTCTGGACCAGATGGTGACCAGGCATGACTGAAGTTTCTAGGGCTTGGAGAGCACAGAGGACTCTCTCATCTCCAGCATGTTGATGTGGAGAGATTCCTCGGTCGGAGACCAAGACCCCTACGTCTTATGTGCTCCAAGGTCGCCACCCATCCTGAATTTGAAGCATCCAAGGTTAGGACCTGTCCGGGAGCTTCCTTCTGGAAGGATTCCCTCCTGCAAGGCAGGAGACATTGCCCTACCAGAGGAGTTCCTTGCGGACTGGCTCCGAATGGAAGCAGGCAAGTCCAGGTCATCCCACCTCTGGTCCCACTGTACTTGAAGGGTCCATTGGATGGTCCTCATCCAGAGTCTTCTGAAGGAAATGGTAACTATGGCAGCCACCATGTGACTCAACAGCTGGAGGAGCAATCTGGCTGCGACGGTGGAGACGAATAAAGCTGCCTGGCTAGAGCCGAATGCACTCTGCCCGGTCTAGAGGTAAGAAGGCCCGACCCTGAACAGTGTTCAGGAGTGCCCTGATGAATGGTAGGAGTTGCACAGGGCTGTGACGACTTAGCTGGGTTGATGGTAATCCCCAGGCTCTGGAACAGGTTGCAGGTGTCCCTGATGGCAGCCTGGAGTTGGGTGCTGGAGTGTGCTAGGAGTAGCCAGTCGTCCAGGTATGGGAACACGTAGTGACCCATCCTGCAAGTGCTGCGGCAACCACCCGCCAGGCACATCGTAAACACCCTTGGTGCTGAAGAGAGCTGAAGGGCAGGGCCCTGAATTGGAAGTGTTCTCCCTGGAATGCGAACCGAAGATATTTTCGATGACCTTTGGCTATAAGAATGTGGAGGTAGGCATCCTGCATATCCAGGGATGCGAGACAGTCTCCTTGGCCTAACCACGCAACATAGGAATCAGGTTGTGCAATGTGACATTCTGAAATGCTTGTATGCAACTGATAAGTTCAGGTCACTGAGGTCGAGGGATCGGTCTTAGGTCTCCCGACTTCTTCAGGACCAGGAAGAAGCAGGAATAGAATTGGTGCCTCTTTCCTGTGGAGGAACAAACTCTATGGCGTTTCTGGACAGCACTGCTTGAATCTCCTGCTGGATGAGAACTGCGTGTCCAGGCGAATGATGGGATGGGGAGGGGCCTGTCCGGAGGGTGCATATGAACTCTATAGAGTGCCCGTATTCTATAAGCTCGTGAACCCACTTGTCAGAGGTCACTTGTCTCAGGCTTCTGGATAAAGAAGCGACCGCCCACCTTCTCTCCTGATGGAAAGTCACAGAGAAGTGGGTTTGGCTGAAGTCATGCTGTTGGAGGAGGGAAAGCGGCTTGGGTAGACTTAGCCTGTCGCGAGGTGGAGGCCAAGGATCCCTGGGGCCCACCACATTGACCAAAGACACTTTGCTGAATGTGGGGTTGCTGAGGTTGCTGTCCCCTCTACCATGAAGCAGACCTCAGAAACTGTTCTGTGATCTGCTGATAATCTACTCCGTTTCTTCACTGAAGAGAGCGGAGCCCTTAAAGGACACGTCAAGGATGCTGGACTGAACATCTGGCACAAACCCTGAAACCCGAGCTAGGAATGGCACCGAAGACAGATGCCGTAGCTGCTGCCTAGCTGAGGTTTCCGCATGGTCATAGGCAGACCGTAACACATCCGTGCCACGTCTGACCCTGTCGGAGTAGTTCTGCAAGTTCTGCTTTCTGAGGGCAGTCAGGTACTCCATGCAATATGGCGAGACCTTGTTCCCAAAGGGCGTTTTGGAACTGGACCACGTGTCAAAGTTTAAATGCCTGATGCTGCAGGTGGCGAATCGTACACCTTCCTGCCCATGGAATCCAGCTGCTCTCCCTGTCCAGAGGCTGGGTGCTCAAATGTTTGGGCCTCTGCGAACAATCGTGAGCTGCTGTTATAACCACTGAGTCAGCGGAAGATCTCGATCTGGAGGAGGACCTCTCACTATCTCTGACCTGCTCTCTGTTTGTCCTTAGGCTAGGGGTGTGGTGTTTCCCTGAAGATTTGCAGGCAGTGAGGAGAATCCCTTCAGAGGGCAGGTTCCTCTGCATTGCTGTCAGTTGTTGCTGAGCCAGAAAAGCCTGTAGGGACTTTTGTTGGCGAATGTGGTCTGACGATTGAAAAGTCTGACAGTGGGAGCAGGACAGAGAGTGGTCCGAGCCCAGGAAAAACGAGGCCGCGTATCCGTCTTTAGAAGGGATTTGTCTACTGCAGGTGCACTTATTCATGTGCCTGGATGGGGTAGTTGACATGCAGAAGCTTGTGGGAAGAAAAGCGATTGAAAAAGTGACTGGAGTAGAAAATATCTAAATAGTGATCGAACTGGCGAGAGAGAGCCATGGAGCTAACGTTTAGTAGTCGACGTAAGAAAGAACTGGGCACGCTTGGGACTGCTGCCTTATATATCACCATGTGGGAGATCATGGAGGGGCCGATGTCAGAGAGGGCGGTCCCCACTACTACTGCTGGAAAAGTTTGCCATGGGGCCAGTCCTATATGTGTTACTTGATGCAAGAGCTTCTTCTTGAAGTAAGATCAGGAGATTTCAATGCAAGGGTAGGACAACAACTGAACCCCTGGAAGAAATAAGCTGAAATAATAAATGATGCTAAAAACATAAAATAATATAGAAATCTATGGACAATAAATCCAATGAAAGAGGAAAAAATTTATAGAAAATCATGACTGACTGGAATTTTCTTCTGTTAAATGGAGACTACCAGATAAGGGAAACCTTACATATATAGGTCACAATGGAGCATCAATAATAGACCTGGTATGGGTTTCATATAATATAATTTCAATATGTAAGGATATTAAAATAGGAACAAAAGTAGAGAGTGCTCACGACCCAGTAGAAGTGAGAACTGAGATAGACAAAAAGCTGGAGAAGATGTAGCGTAAAAGTGACGGACAACATTAGTAAAAAGAAACTGCATACAAATCTGATACAGTCAACAGGAGAGATTTTTAGAAGATCTAGAAATACAGGGATTATAGCTGATATTTGGAAAATCATAGAGAGCGAAGTTGAGGATGCTCATTTAAAAACAGAAAACATACTAACCAGTATAGTAAACATAATAAATGAAAGATATTTAAAACAAGGAAAGGATCCTGCTGGTTTGATAATGAGTGCTGAATTGCACAAAGAAAACCGAATAAAACAACTGAGGGCAACAAAACAGAATTCTGATAAGGATAACAGAAATATGCTTAATAAATAAGGAAAGAATACAATAATATAATCAAAGATAAGAGAACAAAATACAGAGATAAGATCTGAGGAATTCGAACAAACTGTAATAGAAAATGACATCATCAAATTCTGGAGAATGGTGTCCAAAGGTATACTACGATTACCGGATGTAGAAGAGAATTACATAGAACCAGAGACATGGGTACAATATTATAAAAATCTGCTATGGGAAAATAACACTGAAAACCACCCTGACAGAATCACCTGGGAAGTAACGAAAGATACAATCACGTGAGAGGAAGTAGAAGTAGCCATAAAGGCATTCCAGTGGAAAGCACCAGGTCCTGATGGTGTTCCGATGGACATATTTAAAAAGGGACAGAAATGTAGTCAGAATGCATACTAAAAACATACAGATACATAGCTAAAACAGGAAATATTCCTAAATCATGGTGGAAAAACATCATAATACCATTATACAAGAAGGAGATAGAGCTGGCCCGCTGGGCGCGGGGCATGTTGCCTACCTGCGATGCCAGCGACCTGAATAAGGAACAGATCCGGGGCTGGGGAGAAGGATTGGCGTCTGAGGACTGCTTTCCTTCTCCGAGGGTGTGTGTTCGCGCAACCACGGACACCTAGCGGAGGCTGGGTGTACCGCACCCGCCGATGCCAAAGTATTCAGGGGTGGGGCGGACGCTGGTTGTCATTGCACGCCCCGCCCCCATACACCGGGAAAAACTGCCACCAGCCCCTGCCGAATGAAGCCCGCCCTTGGCTCATAGCTCCCAGTTAGCCTACTGACCTATCCATGTTGTGGCACCTTAGGGGACGATACTCCTGCTTACGCCCAGGTAGGGCCGCAGCATTGGCGAGGCATGACTGATTTGGGAGCAGAAGCAGGGGTCCATGACCAGCTGATGAACCGGGCAGCTGGTGGCATGAAAAAAGCATACTAAATAAAAAAGAAGGAGATAGAAGCAATCCCAGTTGCTACAGGCCAATAAGTTTGCAAGATAATATGCAAAGATTTTCACAAGGATTATAAACAACAGGATTAGTTATGCATCCACTGTACTTGTTCAGAATTATGGACTGGAGACTGGTGGCCCATTATAGACACGATTTATGCTCTGCAGAGCAAAGGTTCTATACCACTGGGAAGAGGCTGCTGACCATAATCAAAACCACTGGACCTTTCCATCATTATCATCGTACAAATAGACCACGCTTTTCTTTTTTAAATCAATATGTTTATCCTCTCAGCTGGGGCAGGCTTGGCTTCCTTCTGCCATGTCCCTGCCATGCTCCACTGTTAACCACCTCCCTAGGACATACCTGTCCCAGCTTGTTCCCCATGGATTCCCCTGTAGCTACGCTTATGAAGAGCCCCGAGACTCGCATCAGACTGTTGCGGGCAAGGACCTGGTGGTGGTGTGGGTTGACGGTCAGCACCCAGGGCTTCATATATGCCTACCCCATCATATGTTTTCCTCCGGCCTGCTCCTCCCTAGTTGGGGCATGCATGCCAGTTCGTGCATGTGGAGGGTACACAGCGCCATGGAAGTCCTGCAGCTCCCTCCCTTCATGCTACTCCTGACATATGCTGCCACCAGGCCTCTACATGGTGGCAGTCATCTGCAGATATGACAATCCCTCCCTCCTCCCTGGTATGGGAGAGCAGTCTGCTGGACACTCCCTCCATCCCCCTCAAAAAGGCCAGTTCCCAGCAACCCAAGATTGTTCCCTATTCCGGATCGCTGGCATGGCAGACAGTAGCTGCTGAGCCACTGGGCTGGCTCTAGATCATGCTTCTTTAAAGCGGCTCCTCAAATTTAAGAACTCAGATGGGTAAGTTGTCAGATTGTTGCAGAAATTGCAGCAGTACAGCTTCCAAGTTGGGCACAGAGTGGGAGAAAAGCATGGAATGCTGATGCTTTCTCCCACTGGCCTTTTGGCAGGAAGACTGTTGGTACTGCCTCCAACAGAGAACAGGGAACAGCATAAGTGACAGGAAAGAGAGGAACTCCCAAGGACCTAGGTTGTATGGGGTACTAAATACTTTTGGGATGGTAGAGAAGCTTGCAGAGCAATTTCACAACAGTGGATTGCTGAACAGCTTACAGCTGCTTAAAAGGAGGATCCCAGCATAAATCACTGTATACCTTAAAATTTAGTGGAAATGAGAGACCACCTTGGGAAACTGTGTCCCCACACAAGCCTGTTATTAAATCCCCATGGTCACAATAAGAGTCACTGGAAATGGCCTAGAGGTTTGTTATACTGCAGGTGGGAGATACCTGCTGGTAAAGGCAGTGTATACCAGCTGGTTACTCAGATAGCCTGAAAAGAGCAGACTACTATGAGGTTACTAAGGCCCTGTACACACTGGCACTGATTATAAAACGTTATTAAAATTGTTTTATAACCGATCCCTAGCACGGTTGTCAGAGTGTCCACACTGCATTCTGACAACTGCGCTTAGGAGAAGCGGTTCTCAGGCATGACTGCGGCACCAAGTTTAAGCATTATGGGTACCATAGAGTGCTGCAATGCATGACAGAATACCCGTGAGCGGGAACCGAAAACAATCAGGGAAAAAGTACATCCTCAGAACCAGTGTTTCAAGGGCTACTAGGCAATACCGGTACTGCTTTTTTTTAAATCCTGTTGCTAAAAAAAAAAACACTCCCATAGGACAGGTTGTAACTCGTGTTACAACACGGTTTGCATACACACTGCGTTAACATGGATTAAGGCAACCGTGTTTAGCTAAAACCTTGCTAAAGACCACCTCTTAGCAGGGTTTTAGCTGATTTTAGAACACAGCTGTAACAAGATTTTAACCATGTTACAGTGTGAATGCAAACCATGTTCTGGGAGCTTAAAGCGGTTTAAGTCAGTTAAACGTTGAAAGCTCTCTAGTGTGTACAGAGCCTAAGACACTAGGCTAGGCTGAGGCAGAAATTCTACGGGTGCAATTCAGGATGGATATGGGAGAATGGTGTAGGAAGTGTGACACCTGCATTGAAAGGAAAGGATCCTCAAAAGGGACATACACCCATGCAGCAGTACCTGGTATGGGCATCCACAGAGTTGGTTGCGATCGATGTGCTAGACCACTGTCTATGTCAGACTCTGGCAATCAATACCTCTTGATTGCTATGGATTACTTCATGAAATTTCCTGATGTATACCCTGTTAGGAACCAGGAGGCAAGCACTGTTGCCAAGATTCTTGTAAACCACTTCTTCACAAGGTTTGGTGTCCCCGGCAAGATACATTCAGATTAAGGTTGACAGGACCGAAACCTCCAGAACTATTAGTAAGCACCTTGTACAGTGTTGTGTCTGAGAAATGACATAACACCAGATTCAACAAGGTAACAGTATGAAGCTCAAGGTGGATTACTAGGACTGACTGAAGTAAGTGCCAAGGAAAGGAAGCACTGCTTGGCTACCTAAAGAAAATGGTGACTGTAAAGCAAGGAAAGTTCAGTAGGGTGACATACTAGAAGGGAATAGCTGGGGTTATAATGCCTGTTGAGGGTGTTAATGTTAAAAAAATTAGATTACACTTATCCTGCTGGCGCTTATTTCCCACTGTGTAAGAGGCACACAGCTGGTTTCTGGGGTCTCTAAGCAGCAAATGAGAGATGTGCTGAGATGGCTGGGAGGCACTACTGTGATGTTATCTAAAGCCAAGCTTATGTGCCAGGACAGGATGACTTGGTTATTTGTTGATTTCAGGTAAACTCTTCAGGTCTGCATAAAAGCCAGGGCGTTCTTTCAGCATCCAGTGAATACTGGAGTGCCTGGCAACCAACATCAAAACTAGCACAAGAACCAGCTCTTGGTACAGTATCCCAGCAGCCTAATCCTGAACCACTTAGCACTGCAGCCTCCTGGAACCAGCTCTCTACAAGGCATCCCAGCAGTCTGATCCTGAACCAGTCAGAACTGCATCTGCCTCAAACCAGCATGTCACATGGTATTCCACCAAATTGCTCCAGAACCAACTGAAGGACCCAGCGAAAAGCAAAGTTACTTACTGTAAAGTACAGTTATGTAAGAACTTACCATAACAGTAGATCTTCAGAAGAGGCTCTTGCAGCAGGTAATAACCTCGAGGACTGCATCCCTGGTGTCAGGGACCACCACGGAAACTTTAGCTAGCAGTGTCTGACGAGACCCCGTCCACCTGGCGTCACGTGACCGGCGTCAGTGTCACACTATATAGTGGGCAGTCCCCACGCCTACCTTTCAGTTCTCCGCTGGAGACCTCCAAAGGAGCGACAGGAGAACAGAAAAATTAGGCTTCTGGAGCCAAGCTAGAGTGAAAGTAGTAGAGCAGTAGAAGTTGGGGGAGGGAGGAAGGAAAAAGGTTACCTACTGCAAGAGCCTCTCTCAAAGATCTACTGTTACGGTAAGTTCTTACACAACTGTACTATCTTACTTCAAGAGGGCTCTTGCAGTGGGTAATAACCTTGAGGACGAGTCCCAGGCAATGTGAATCAGCAGGAACTGAAACACAGGAGGCAGGAAAGATCTGCAGAAAAGTAGAGAATTTATGACAGAAGGCCTTGGAGGACAGCTAGACCAAAGCCAGCCCTGCGCCTAGAGACAATGTCCAGGACTATAATGCTTGGGGAAAGTGTGGACATAACTCCAAGTAGCGATGCACAAATGTCAGTGGCTGACACATTCCTGAAGAAAGAGAGCAGCAGCAGAGCCTCTGTAGAGTGCCCCTTAACCTCCCCTGAGAGGGTTTTACCATGCTTCTGCTAACAGAAAACAATACAGTTTACCAACCATTTGGATAAACACTGCTTGGAAACTGCTGCACCATCTCTCTTAGGTGCAAATGAAACAAAAAGTAGGTCCGTCTTCGGACAGACTTAGTTCGTTAGTATAATAAAGTATAGTTACGTAAGAACTTACCATAACAGTAGATCTTTGAGAGAGAGGCTCTTGCAGTAGGTAATTACATATAGGACTGAAGCCGCACAGAAAATGTCTAGCTAGCAGTCTCTGGCGAGGCACCCCACATCAGGTGACCGGTATCAGGAGACGTCGGTATAAAGGGGCGGTCCCTCACACCGCCTTTCCAGTTCTTCCCCGCCACAGGCCAAAACAGGCCGGACGAGAAAGAAGCGAATATTTCACTCACTGGAAAAGGAGCTGAAAAAGCTTAGGGGATGGAGCGGGATAGGATTACCTACTTAAGAGCCTCTCTGAAGATCTACTGTTATGGTAAGTTCTACGTAACTGTACTATCTTACTCGAGAGGGCTCTTGCAGTAGGTAATTACATATAGGACTGAGTTCCAAGCAGTCTGGAACAAGAAGAAGCAAACGGGAGGAGGAAAGCTACTCAAAGTAGATCCTCTAGCTGTGAAGGCCTCAAGAAAGGAGGCCTTGCAGAACAGCAAGCCTCAAGCCTCCTCTATAGCGAGAGGCAATATCCAAACTGTAATATTTTGTAAAGGTATAGACAGAAGTCCAAGTGGCGGCAGCACAGATGTCTCCGCTGACACATTCTTGAAACAAGCCACGAGGCAGCTACTCCCCTGGTGGAGTGGCCTCTCACTGACCCGAAGGGTCTTGTTGTACTGTCATAACAGAAGCTGATGCAATGAGCTAACTATTTGGACAGGCATTGCTTAGAAACAGCATTGCCTTCTCTTTGTGGGCAAAAGAGACAAACAGTTGATCAGTCTTTCAGAGATCTTTTGTTCTGTTAGTGTAGTATCTCAGAATTCGGTGAACGTCCATAGTGTGCAATAGATACTCCCTTTGATTGGAGTATTGCATAAAGAAAGCGGGTAACTCTAGGGACTGGTTCAATGTAGATTCCGCTACCACCTTGGGAGAAACTTAGGACTGGTGCACACAGCCACATGTTCCTGTGAAAATCAAGTGCGAGTTTTACACATCAGGGCCTGGGCACAAAATCCTCCCGAGCAGAAGTAATGGCCACGAGACAGCATCTTCCTCAGAAAGGAACCATGTCTGCTGGCTGCCGGTTCGAAAGAGGCAAAGTAAGCTTCTCAGAACGAAATCCAAATCCCAAGGCAGCGGAACTCGGATAGGGGTCTCAAGTGAAGAACCCCTCTGAGGAAGGTCTTAGAGACTTCCAGCTAAGCAAATGTCCTGTCTGCAAAGGGACATGGTAGGCTGAAATGGCCACCATGTGTACTTTCAGGGACGAGTGACTAAGACTCGGATCAAAGATGGCGCAGGCACTCCAGCAGCCACCCAACAGAGCACCCAGAAAGGCTCAAGTTTTCTGAAGCGCCCAGAATGTGAACCGCTTCCATTTCATGGCATAGGTAGACCTAGTGGAGGGTTTTCTAGCTCCACCAAAATCTCCGCCACTGTGGTGAAACCCCAAATCGGGCTTGAGCTACGCTCTGCAGGAGCCATGCATGCAGTTGAAGGACTTGAGACCTGGATGGACCAGGGTCCCCTGATCCTGGGTCAGTAAAAGTCACGACAGAGGAAGAGGAAGAAGAGGTTCCTCTGAGTATTGTTGCAGAAGAGAGAACCAAACTTGCCTGGGCCAGAAAGGAGCAATCAGAATCATTCGTGCTCCTTCTGAACCAAGTTTCTGCAAGACTCTCGGGATCAAAGGGATCGGGGAAGGCAGACGAATCTGTCATTCCAATCTAGAGACAGAGCGTCTCTCAAAAATTCCGCTCTGGAACAAGCGGGCAGAAGTCGGGAAGCTTTGCGTTTAGAGGTGAGGTGAACAGGTCCACCTGTGGCGTTCTTCAACGTAAGAAGAGATCGTCCTAGGACCCCATGATCCAGCTCCCACCGTGAGCTTGAGCAGATGAGCGACTTAGTTTGTCTGCTAAGGTGTTCTCGACCCCGGGACGTGAACTGCTGTGAGGTGAAGGGTTGTGCTGCGTTGCCCAATCCCAAACTCTCATTGCTTCCCTGCAAAGAGGGTAGGAATGAGTCCCTCCTGTTTGTTGATGTACCATACCACACACATATTGTCCGTCTGGACAGCTAAGTGGCCAGAAAGAAGATGCAGATGTAGAGCCTGGAGAGCATAAAGCACTGCCCAAAGCTTGAGCACATTGATATGAAGCATTTTTTCAAGCTTGGACCAGGAGCCTTGGGTCCTGTGGGAGGTCCGAGATGGGCTCCCAACCTTCGCCCGAGGCATCTGTGGTCAGAGTCTGGGAGGGAGGAAGGCAGAAGGAACTCTCTGAAAAGGTTCTCTCGAACCATCCACCACTGCAAGTCTTGAACCATGGGGAGGAGACTAGGACAAGCTGGTCCAGGTCATCCACCAACTGGTCCCATTGAGACCGAGCGTCCACTGAGAGACCCTCATGTGGAGTCGGCGTGAGGGCTGTTGGGATAGCAGCCGCCATAAGCCCGAGTAGGTGAAGAACGACCGCACTGACCCACTCCGCGGGCGGACAACGGCTTACCTGAGTCTGGAGTGTGGCTGCCCAGTCCAGTGGCAGGAAGGCCCTGCCCAGGGTCGTGTCCAGGATCGCCCCGATAAACTGGAGCCTCTGGGATAGGATCAAGTGAGACTTGGTATGGTTGATGATAATACCCAGACAGGCAAAGACCTGCTGGGTAAGGGAGAGGAAGCGCAGGAGTTCCCTCCTGGATGAGGCTGCCAGAGCCAATCCGTCCAGGTCGGAAAACCTGCACTCCCGGTATGCAGGTAGGCGCAACCACCGCAAGGCATTTGGTGAACACTCAGGGAGCAGAGGAAGACCAAATGAGAGGGCCTTGAACTGGTAGTGGTCCCTCTGGAAAGCAAAACGGGTATCTGCAGTGAGAAGGGCGGATAGGTATGTGCAGGTAAGCATCCTGCATATCCAGAGTGCACAGCCACTGTCCCGACCGAAGGAGGGCAGCAGGCTCTGCAGGGAGAACATCCTAAACCTCTTGTACTCCACAATGAGTTCAGGGAACTGAGATCTAGAATCGGTCTTACATCTCCTGTCTTCTTGGGACCAAGAAGAAATGGGAATAGTAACCGTTCCTGTAGAGGAAGGGAGGACAGGCTCTATCGCCTCTTTCAGCAAAAGTGCCAAGATCTTTTCCTGGACCTGAAGAAGGTGTTCCTGAGAGTATGACAACCTTGGGGAGAGTGATGAGGTGGTTTCTGTAGAAACTCTATTGCGTGTCCTTCTGCAATCAGCTGAAGCACCCATGAATCTGAAGTTATCCTCTCCCAGCCTGGGAGGCGGAGGAAAACCTCCCTCCTACCGGTTCCTCCGGGAAGCCCGGAGGCTGTAGGAGAGGAAAGGAGTCAGGTGGTGTGGGGCAGCATCGCAGCTGAAGCACCAGCTGCTTTTGGGCGGGAGGCTTGGCAGCTGGAGGGCCCGGCGTTTGGCAGCCCGCTTTCCCTGGGTTTTCGCCACTGGCCGATTCCGTCTGCGAAAGGGACGGGCGCTAGGTTTGATGGGGATGGACATGAGTCCACAGACTTTAGTGCCGCCCCTTTCCTGCAGATTGGTGATGATGTCCTTGACATCACCACCGAACACACCAAACCCGGAAGGGTGCTTCTGAATAGCGGACTGCACTTCTGGGACCAACCCTGACACACAGAGACAAGCATGACGCTGTAAGCCTCACGCAAAGCTGAGATCCTACCAGCAGTGTCCACTGCATCGTAAGTCGCATGTGTCAACTGGCTGAGCGTGCAGAGAGGACGAGGTCAGCCACTTCCTGCTCGATTTGAAAGTCCGGAAGGAGTCAATTTGGATTCCACCTCACTAAGAATTGCCATCTGGTAATCCCCATGTGATCGACATAATTCAGGGCCCTAATACTCAGAGTGGAAGAAGCGAAAATCTTCTTGCCATACTGGTACAGCAGACAGGATTCTTTGTCAGGTGGAGACGAGCTCAAATGCTTCGGTTAGCTGACCGACTGTTAGCGGGCGCTAATCACGAGCCGAGGAATCCTTTCGAGGTGGGAGATCCCAAAGTCAGCAACACTCTCGAGAGCCTGATATAGCCTATTGACTTCGAGGAAGTGGGGCTAGAAACCGGCTGTTTCCAAATAGTGGTAATAAGATCGGCATGAGGCTCAATCCAGGGTGGCACCAAGGTGGGAGCTGTCACGGGCAGATTCAGATGCTCAGCAAGTTTCTTACGCTGGGGATCCGGCTCAAGGACTGCCACTTATGAATCTCCTGGATTTTTCATAGCAACTCTGTAAAGAAGGATCCTCCGGAGGAGACTTTGGAGGAGTCCTTGACCTGGGCTTAGATGGAGGCGTGGCTCATCGTCCTGCTCGGAACAACCGTCGGAGGCGTCCAAGATGTCCGAGGAAGAAGAAGATGGTGATGAAGAAGACTCCCTCTCCTGGCGAGGGAGGAGCGGACCCTGGGAAGCCCTCTGGGAAGCGTGTCCTGCCTCTCTGGACCCAGAGGGTTTAGCCCTGGTGTCCGGAGGTGGGGAGGGAGTTTGTCATCGTGGATGTACAGGAACCGGGACCGCACCGTCATCTGAAGATGACTCTCCACCTCTCTGGTGAGCTCAGCCCACCAGGAGGCCAGAGTCTCTCCAAGTCCACCACCGGCAGCTGGCGGGGCGTGGAGGATGAGGAGGGGATACGGTATGGATTATGCCCGTGTATGGCACGATCTGTAACCCAACAGCAGGAAGCCCAGCGCGTCGGGTATTGAGGCGCCAGGTACTACGGCGATCGGGTACTGGGGCATCGGATACCGTGGCCCCAGGTAAGACAGCCGGATACGATGGGGTCGGATACCCAGGAACCGGGGCTGCCGGAGCAGACAGCCTGGCCGGAGGCCCACGGGCGGAGGGGCCCCGTGTTGGAGCAGCATCCAGGAGCGGATGTCGCCAGGTGTCGGCATACCGCGCCGGCCGCGATCGGGAGCCAGCGCCAGATTGGTCGGACCCGAGGTCGACGGTCTGATGGGGCAGAACAGGAACCCCAGCGTCAGCCCGGGATGGGGAGAAAACCTGGGTCAGGCTGGAGGAGCCAGAGTCCCCGGGCAGCAAAGGCCTGCAGAGGCCGAGCGGCGGAATGGGGGTCCGCTCAGGCTCTTCGCTGTGGACGTCGGGCGAACCGACATCCGATTTATCAGCGGGATACGGCGGGCACCGGAGGCGGCGTCCAGCAACGGACCCTTTGCTGAGGCAGGCCACGATGCAGGGGTGGTCTGGTCAGGCGAATAGGGGCTGTGCGCCCGTCCTGAAGGGTCGGGCGACTTTCTCCGTCACGGGCATCAGAGAGCAGATGTCCGGCTTGCAGGCCGCTCATGCCAATAGGCCGCACCAGGACAGCTTTACCAGGGCAGAGGCCTCCAAAGCCTGGAGGCACTTGAAGGGGCTAACCTGAGCCAGACAGAGCGGGCGGCGCGCCTTAGAGGCCGCTGGGTGGCTGTAAAGCGGTCCCCGGGGAGGGAGTTACTCTGCAACACGGCGACTCCGAAGAAGCACGATGGATGAGAGCCCTGTCCGGTGCTTCTCCTTGTCTTTTTCTGTCAATGGCCTTCAGGGAAGTGGACGCCTGCTGGAGCTTTTTCAACTCTTTTCCATGGAGCTCATTTTCTTTTTCAAAATATGGGCCTCCAGGGACTGCTGCTACCGTCTTCAGGTGGCGCATTGATCCTGAAGCAGTGCTGGCACTTCTCCACCAGATGGTGGGGCCTAGGCAAAGAGGCACAGGGAATGGCGTCCTTGTCGGGAGAGCTGGGTGCGCACGCAGTCGCACTGTTCTTGTGCTTGGAGGTATAGGGGCGAGCATACACTGGCAGATACCTGACAATCGATCAAAAATCGAAAAACACTCGGTCAAAACTACCTGACGATAGAGGCTGACGATGAACTTTGCTGCGAGGCGCTGGCATCGAGCTAACGGTGGGAAAGAACTGGAAGGCGAGTGGAGACCACCCCTTTATACCGGCGTCTCCTGGCGCGGGTCACCTGATGATGGGGCAGTCCCCGCCAGAGACTGCTAGCTAGAAATTTTCTGTGTGGTCCTGACGCCTGCCGGCTTCAGTCCTATATGTAATTACCTACTGCAAGAGTCCTCTCAAAGTAAGATCGCAAGATTCTGTGAACATCTAAGGTAAGCAGAATTGCTTCCTCAATTGGAATGCTCAGAGTAATACACTGGGAGGTGAATAGACTGATTCAATGTGAACTCAGAAACCACCTTTGGTAAAAACAAGGATAGGTAAGCAGAGCCACTCGGTCTCTGTGAAAATCAAATAAGGCTCCTTACACATCAGGGCCTGAAACTCAGAAATCCTTTGAGTAGAAGTAACTGCAACTAAAGAGCACTTTCCACAATAAATAGTGCAAATCACAACTACCAGCGGTTCAAAAGAAGGCAAGGTCAGTTTTCCAAAATAGAATTGAGAACCCAAGGTGGCGTGGGACTGTGCACTGGATTTCAGGTGGGGATCCCTTTCAGAAAGGTTTTGTAAACCTCCAGCTGAGCCATACTTTTGCCCTCCACTAAGATGTGGTAGGCAGAAATAGCAGACAAGCGAACCTTCAGTGAACAGTAACTCAGGCCCAGGTCCGAGAGATACAGCAAGAACTCCATGACCTGAGGAACGGTGCATGAGAAAGGGTCCCAACCCTTCGAAGTGGCCCAGATGAAGAAATGCTTAGATTTCATAGCACAGGTCATCCTCGTGGAAGGCTTTTACCCTCCACAAGGACTTGAGCCACTCCGGAGGAGACTCCATTAATGAAGCAGCTATGTCAGAAGGTGCCACGCATGAAGGTGAAGGGACTTCAGCCCTGGATGGACCAGCTGCCGCTTTCCTGAGTCAGGAGGTTGTGTCAGAAGAACCAGAGGTTCCACTGCAAGCTGCTGAAGCGGAAACCATATCTTGCAAAGTCAACATGGGGTGACCAGAATCATGTGAGACCCCTCCGGCATGAAGCTTGAGCAGCACCCTCTGCAGAACTGGAAATGGAGGAAGGCGTACAAAATCTCCCTGTCCAGCAAAGAGAGCGTCTTGCCAGAAAACACCATTCGAGAGAAAGCAAGCAAAACCTGGTAGTTTTGCATTGAATGGGAAGCAAACAGATCCAGGAATGGAAGATCCATAGGTCGAATATACTGTATCTTTGACCACCCGTCCTTGAGCACCATTCGTGCTCGTTCTAATGCTGCTGAGACTGTCCACTAGGATGTTTTGCATGCCCAGAACATGAAGCACAGAGGTGTATCCAGTGCAGAATTGATCAGTTCCACACCTGCACTGCTTCCTGTAGAGGGATATGAGTGAGTCGCCTTGTTTGTTGAGGTACCAGACTATGCACATATTGTCTGACTGGACTAATAGTTGGCTCTGGTGGAGCAAGAGCTGGAAGGCTTGAACAGCATACAGCACTGCCCTTATCTCCAACACATTTATGTACATAGAGAGCACTGGCATACCACAGCCCTTGAGTCCTGTGGCTCACTAGGGAGCGCCCAACCCATCCCTGAAGCATCTGTAATCAGAGTCTGGGTGGGAGGAGGGACTGGAAGGAACTCCTTGGTGAGGTTGTTGAGATCCTGCCACCATAGGAGATTGACTGCATTGAACTGGAGACCATGACCATGTGGTCTAGGTGGTCGACCTCTGATCCCACTGGCTCTGAGCATCCACTGCGAAATTTGCATGTGGAGCCTGGCTACAGGGACAGTGGGATTGCCGCCGCCACAAGGCCCAGAAGTTGAAGAACCAACCTGGCCGGAACTCACCTGCTGGAGGCTACTAAATGAGCCTGCTTCTGCAAGGTTTACCCCCTGTCCAAAGGGAGGAAAGCCATACCCTGGACCGTATCCAACACCGCCCCAATAAACTGGAGGAGTTGGGAAGGAGCAAGCTGGGACTTGGGATAATGACAGTAATTCCCACTTGTGCAAAAGCAGCCAGGATAGTTGAATGGGAAAGTTCCAGCCATTCCACCGATGGGGCTGACAGAAGCCAGTCGTCGAGGTAGGGGGAACACATAGTGGCCCTGGCATCTCAGGGCTGCCACCACTACTGCAAGGCACTTGGTAAACACCAGTGGTTCCAAGGAAAGGCCAAAGGGGACAGTCTTGAACTGGTAATGTTCCCCTTAAAGGAGAACCTGAGGTAGTGGCGATGGGCCTGAAAGACTGGGATGTGCAGGTATCATCCTGCATATCCAGGGCACAGAACCACTGTCCCATGTGCAGGAATGGAAGCAGGCCTGGGAGAGTCAGCAATTGAAACAGTTTGTATTCAATGTACTGGTTTAGAATGTGGACATCAAGATGGTACACAAATCTCACGTTTGTTTTGGAACCAGGAAGAAGTGTGAGTAGTACCTCTTCCTGCCTGGTTCGACAGAAAGGGCTCTATTGCTTCTTTTGCAGAACAGCCTCGAGGGAATGTGCACCTTTGGATAATGAGACACCCCTGGTGGTTTGTCTGAGGGTCTCTCGAGAAACTTCAGTGTGTGGCCTTGTCTTATCAACTAAAGGACCACGAGTCTGTGGTGGTTGCCTCCCACTCTAGCAGGTGACTGGCTAATCTTCTGCCCACTGGCTCCCTCGATGGAAGAGGAGAAGAGAGACAGGCCACAATTTAAGAGATGGAGGAAGGGATGGGAAAAGCCACCCTGAGGCTCTATGGGTTTTGGCTGGAGTAGTGGCTGTTGCTGAAGGGCCAGATGCTTAGTCTGATGTCTGGCCGTCTGCTGTTAGCCTCATCTGCCACTAGGTCCGGTGACTAAAAGGTATCTTGGCCTTAGATCTAGGATGGTACATGGTGTGAACCAACCTCAAGGCCTTGCCCTTCTCCTGGAGGCTGGTGCTTATATCCTGGCATCACCATGAAACAGGACAAGAACCCTGAAGGGTTATCCTGGATAGCCACCCTGGACATCAGGTGCCAAGTCTGACACCGAGCCAGGAAAATCTCCTAAGACATACTGCCCTAACGGTGCCCCTGGTTGAGGAGTCCACTGCATCATAGGTGGCCCTCAAAGAGTGGCAACAGGCGACTTTGACCGACCTAATGGTGTCTGCCAATTCAGTCTTGGACTCAGAGTGTGGTATGGCCTTAACAATAGGCTCCAACTGGCTAAACAGCAACTTTTGGCACACCAGCATGTGCATGCATGGCTAGAGTGGAGGAAGAATAAAACTTTCTCCCAGATTGATCAAGCTGCCTTGACTCCATGTCAGGAGGAGGTGCTCATGTGCTTGAGCTTGGTGGACCTATCATGGGCCGCTGTGATGACTACAGAGCCAGCCTTAGGGTGGACACTTAGTTGATCCTTACCCTCTGGGGTTCTATATGCCCGATCAGTTTTCTTCACCACAGCTGGAATGGAGGAAGGCATCATCCATATAGTGGAGGCCAAATCCTCGTGAGGCTCTAGCTATGGGGGTGTGAGGACAGCTGTTGTCTCCTTGATGTCCAGGTGTTCAGCAAACCTCTGATGCTTGAGATCCTGCACATCTGTCTCCAGTCGAGACCTCCGCAATCTTTTTCAAGAGGTCTGCGAATGAAAGGTCCTCCGGAGGTGATTTGGGGACTCCTTCGACTTGGGCTCCTCCAGAGGGAAGTCTCAAACCCTGAAGCTGCAGAGGAAGACCAGATTCGGATTCTGAGTCCAAAGAATCTGAAGGTCTGACATCCGGATGTCGTTGAGGCGAGGTCAGGAAGCATAGGGAAAACCAGGAGTAGTTGTAGAATTCACCAAAAACATTATTTACAGTAGCAGTAACATAAAAAATAAACTTGTTGGTACAACTATGTACAAAGGAGAAAAACAGTAGTTTTCCTTGAGTCTCTGTGTCCCTTTTCTATCCTTCAGCAGTTGCAGCTTAGCTCCTTTAGAAGTCCTTTCAATCCCAATTCTTAGCAAGCATCCTGTTTTGTAACTATCAGACAGGAGCTGCTAGAACACAGATGGGCTTGCTGAGGCCCCCTGTGCACAGCTTGATATTCATGTTTTTCTTTTCTGTCTGTTTACTCAAGTCATATTAGTAGCCATTGTTTTAATTTGAATAAAATGAAAAAATAGCATTGGATAAGCTGGCTCAAATGCTGAAATAACTATCAAAGCAGCTGACAAAGGTGGTTCCATAGTAGTAATGGACACTGATATGTATCATCAGGGACGTGTGTAGACAAGTAACTAATGATGTGTTCTCGAAAAACTTAAATCAGACCCACAGTTAGGTTTAAAGGGAAATAGGCATATTTAATGTATGTTAAAAATCAAGACTGGATACCAGATGAAACAATTTCATTTTAACAGTGGCCAATCCTGTAAAAGCTTGCTTTTATTGTCTTCGAAGATACATAAATGCCTGGTTAATCTGCCAGGCCATCCAATAGTATCAGGAAATGATTCATTAACGGAACCGCTTTCTAAGTATGTGGATAGTTACATTTGCAATTTAGTAAAAGATATCCCTCTTATATTAAAGATACAGGGGCATTCTGGCGGTGTTGGAAGATTTAGCAATAGAAAAGACAGTTTGTTGGTTACTCTTGATGTAGGTCCTTGTATTCAAATATACCCCATGATGATGGTTTGGCAGCCATGGAGTTTTATTTGAATAAAAGAGAGAATAGGAATCCGCCTATAGACATGCTAGTGAAACTGGCGGAATTTGTATTGAAATGTAACACTTTTTTTTTTATCTGGATGGTCAGTATATACAAAGAAAGGTACAGCTATGGGGGCTAGTTTAGCACCAAATTTTGCTAATATGTACCTTGGTAAATGGGAGGAGGAAACTATACGAACACAGGAAACTAATCCATTCCACCATAAGATAGATCTATATCGTAGATTTATTGATGACATACTGATGGTATGGGTAGGAACTGAGGAAGAACTGTTTGAGTTTGTAAGATATTTAGAAAATAGTAATTCAAACTTGAGATTTTCCCTATCTTTTAGTAAACAACAAATTACCTTTTTGGACTTAGTAATTGTTAAAGATGGACAAGGGGAGTTAAAGCAGACTTATTTAGGAAATCTACTGATCGTAACACCCTATTACAAGCCAAAAGTAGCCATCCATTTTATACTATTGCAGGTATTCCAAAAGGGCAATCTATTAGAGTCAAAAGAAATTGCAGTGACCAGGACACTATGATGAAAGAGCAAAGAACTGGAAAGCAGATTGAAGGAGAAATTATTCAAATAGCATTATAGCTAAGGCAAGGGAGGAGGTGGGTAGTATGTCGAGACAACAGGTTATGAACAAAAGCCCAAGGACGAAAAAGGGTGACTTGAGAATTAATTTTGTGAGCACTCATTGTGCACAGTCAAAAGAGATTAGTAACATCATAAGGAAATACTGGCATCTTGTTAGTTTGGATTTGGGTCTGAGTGAACTCAAAAATATAGAGCCCAGAATGGTTCACAGAGGGGCCATAGCCTCAAAGACAGATTAGTTCATTCAGTAAAAGCCAGAATAGATAACCCTAGAATGTGGCTACCGAAAAGAAATGATGGTTGCCATAAATGTAGAAATTGTAAATTTTGCATTAAGGTACAAAATACTAAAACATTTATTAACCCTAAAAATAAATTGGAAACAAAAGTTAGAGGTTTTATTACATGTCTAGTAGAAGGGGTTATCTATACATTTTTGTACTAAGCTATTATTATGTGGAAAGACAAAGAGACAGTTTAAAATAAGAATAAGGAACACCTCAGGACCATTGAGAATAATGATCTTAGGAATACACTAGCCTTACATATAAGTAAATGTAATGATAAAAATAAACATGATTTTATTTTTGTAGGCATAGAAAAACCTATAAAAAGCCCAAGAGGGGAGATTATGATAATGTGTTGTTAAAAAGAGAACAGTATTTGATTTTTGCCACAGGGGTCTCAGAAAGACAAGGACTTGATGAATAAATAGAATTGAAACCTCTTCTGAAAAACAGAAATGATGATGTAAAATTCCATCCCCTCTCTTCCCTCCACCTCCCTTTTCCTTCCCCAATAACCACCCATTTTGGTTTTATTATAGGTTTGATCATATTTGACCATATTTTCCTCGTTATTTGATCTTGAAGTAAGATTTCAGAATTTTAACAGTTTATAAATAATGGGGATATAAATGTTTATTAAGAGCATATGTGAATATTCTTTTGTATAATATGTATTTTAAAAGTGTTTTATATTACATATTATGATATAGGATATGTGTTAGAATTGTTCTATATATTTTATTTTCACCTTTCAGGATTAACTTGCTCTGCTGAACCACAGTGGATTAGCGTGGACAAATTTTGCAGAAGGCTACATAATAAAATAGATGGACTATGAAAGGATGGTAAAAGTTAAAACAATAATATGCTTAAAATATGGTACATAACACATATAAATGTGGTAAGACTAGTTTTAATTGTATTTATTGAATTTGATAGTTATTTGAATTTGATTTATTATATGTTCACTTTCACACTGTCACTTTAAATGTTCCCTATAAAGGGAAGAGCTGCTAACATGTTATCCCTCCTTTCCTCTAGAGGGCGAAATGCATCAGGAGTATTGTTGGAGAGGAAAGGAGGGATGACCTATACTCAGGAAGGACTGTTGTTGCTGGGGATTCATTTGCACAAAATAAAATATACCTTTTGCACCAGCAGGTATCCAAGAGTCGTATGTGCTGCTTGAAATCATTAGCGTGCCCTCCCTATTTCTGTAGGTGTCCTTTATGCCTCTCCTAAGATCTCTCCCTCCTCCCTTCTCTATACCCTGTCTTCCCCTCGTATCCCATGCTGCCTCCGGTGAACTTATCCTCTTGGGTGATTTCAACTTCAATTGGCTTTCCCTCACCTCAAACCCACATTCAGGATTGAGTCCCTAAACCTCACCCAATTAATTTCCGAACTAACCTGACTCAACCCTCACTCCACCAATCACTCCCACTCCTGGACTGGGTACTTGCCTCCCACTACACCACCAAATACATATGGTCTAGATCTCTTGACACTAAGCTCTACTTCATGACCTGACTGCCTCAGACTGGTCTCCGGTATATCATGCCCTGATTGGATACTGCTCTATCCCACTTCCTAGTCATTTTATTCACATGTGAAACTTTCATGTCCTCTGAGAAAATCAAGTGTCAAACATGCCCACCATCTGTGGATCACCCCTGACCTTGTAAATCCTGTGATCAGGCTTGGGCCTGCTTCAAATCCTCTCAATCCCTCTCTGACATTCCATCCTCCGGGCCACTCAGGAATTCATCCACCAGGCTATCAAAGAAATTAAGTTGGCGGTAGATAAGGACCACTAGGCCCATCCAGTCTGCCCATTATACCCTACCTGTATCAGCGGCCACTGACCCTACTTGGTCATCGCCTTTAGCTTCTCCTTCCCACCTCTGGGTTCCTTTATGACTATACAATACATGTCTGAATCCCGCCATTGTGCTGGCTCTACCACCTCCTGGTGTAGGCTATTCATGCATCCAGCTCCCTTTATGTAAAATAACTTCCTCACATTACCCTTATCCTAACCCCTCCAATCTCATATTGTGCCCCTTGTTCTTGTACCTCTCCTGTACCGAAAGATGTCTTCCGAGGTCTGTGTAAAACCTCCTGAACTAGTGGCCTTGATGGAAGAGGTTGCCTGGATATTGTGGCAGTCCTAGAAACATGGTACACGAGAACCATGACTGGGATGTCAACATACCAGGATACACAATCTACAGGAGGGACAGGGAGGAAAAGAGGAGGAAGAGTAGCTCTCTATGTAAAGGAAGGGATCAAAGCAACAGAACTAAAGAGTAAACAGGGAACAGATGAGGCACTTTGGGTCACCCTGGAGACAGGAAATGGCACCACAATCCGCATGGGGTTGTATACAGACCCCCATCTCGGGAGGAATGGACAAGGGAAATGACAGAAGGCTTTCTTAGAATGGCAGAAAAAGGGAGATATTGTTGATGGGGACCTGCATATCCAGATGTTAACTGGAGCACCTTTGCTGCAGGCACATCCAAGAGCAGGGTCATTCTTGATGCCCTACAGGGCATGCCTCAGACAGCTAGTATCAGAACCCACTCGGGAGGGAGCAATCTTAGACCTGGTACTTTCAAACGGGATGGAGAAAGAATCTCAGATTTAGAAGTGGGTAGCCATCTGGGAACAAGTGACCACCAAACAGTGTGGTTCACGATAAACACAGCCATACAATCAAGCCATACAAAAGCAAGAGTCCTAGACTTTAGGAGGGCTGACTTTGGGAAAATGAGGTGCCTCAGAAAAGCACTAGCAAGCAGGCAAGAAGGAAGGGTGGAGGAACAATGGGGAGTGATCACAACAGCCATCACAGAGGCAACAAGCCTTTGTGTAAAGCAAATCAATAAAACACAATGAAGGAAAAACCGCTATGGTTCACAAAAGAGGTGGCAGGGAAGGTTAAGGAGAAAAGGACAGCATTCAGGAAATATAAGGAAACACAGAAGGAGCAGGACAGAGAACTTTATCAGTTAAAGCAGAAAGAGGCTGGGAAGGCAGTCAGAATAGCAAGGCCCAAACTGAGGAAAGGATAACCAATTCTGTTAAGAAGGGGATAAGACCTTTTATAGGTACATTAGGGAGCGAAGAAAGACCAAAGGAGGGATACTGACGCTTAATAAAGGGAGGAATGTGGGTAGAGGGTGACAGTGAAAAGCAGGGATACTGAATGAATATTTCTGCTCAGTATTCACAAAGGAAGAGGAGGGAGTTACCTAAACCAAACAAGAGAAACACTCTGAAGACGGGAGTCGATACCAGTCCATTTACAGAAGAAAGGGTTCTGAAAGAACTAATAAAATTGAAGGTGGACAAAGCAATGGGGCCTGATGGGATTCACCCCAGAATTCTAAAAGAACTAAGGGTAGAACTAGTGACATCGCTGACTACTCTCTTTAACAAATCATGGGAGGATGGGGTGGTACCCGAGGACTGGAGGAGGGCAGATGTGATTCCTCTTCACAAAAGTGGGAGCAGAACAGAGGCAGGAAACTACAGACCAGTTAGTTTGACCTCAGTGGTAGGGAAAATGATGGAATCACTTCTGAAGGAAAGAATTGTTGAGTACCTAGAGGCCAGTGGGGCTAGGACCCAAGGCAGCATGGATTCACGAAGGGAAGGTCGTGTCAGGCGAATCTAATAGATTTCTTTGATTGGGTGACCAAAGTAGTAGACCAGGGAGGGGCTGTGGACATGGCCTACATAGATTTTAGCAAGGCATTTGATACAGTCCCACACAAAGATTAATACACAAGATAGCCAGCCTTGGAATGGGTCCCAAGGTGGTAGCCTGGATAAAATTGGCTAAACAGGACGTAAAGGGTAGTAGTAAATGGAGTACACAGTGAAGAAAGGAGGGTTACTAGCGGGTACCGCAGGATTCAGTACTAGGACCGGTCCTTTTAATGTCTTTATAAGTGACATTGCAGAGGAACTGGAAGGAAAAGTATGTCTCTTTGCAGATGACACAAAGATCTGCAACAGGGTTGATACACAAGATGGAGTGGAAAGGATGAGAGGGACTTGGCAAGGTTGGAGGAATGATCAAATGTATGGCAGCTCAGATTCAATGCAAAGAAGTGCAAGGTAAGGCACATGGAAACAAAACCCAGGGAAGCATACACAATGGGGTGTGAGAGTGACAACAGTAAAAACAGAAAGGGACCTGAGGGTAAATATATCAGATGACCTAAAGGTGGGCAAGCAATGTGAGAAGGCAGTAAGGAAGGCTGGGGATATTGGGATGCATAGGAAGAGGCATCAATAGTAGAAAACAGGAAGTTGTTATCCTCTGTACAGACAGTTGGTGAGACCCCATCTGAGTACTGTGTGTGCAGTTCTGGAGACCTCATCTCCATAAAGACATAGACAGAGTGGAGGCTGTCCAGAGGAGGGCAACCAAAATGGTGCAGGGTCTGCACCAGAAAACATCTGAAGAAAGACTAAAGGAGCTTAATATGTATACTCTTGAGGAAAGAAGGAGAGAGGGACATGATAGAAACTTTCAAGTACCTCAAGGGAATTAACAAGTCCAAGAGGTAGCATCTTCCAGAAAAAGAGATGTGCAAGAACAAAGGGCACAATTTGAAGATAGAGGGACGGCTCAGGGTAATGTGAGGAAGTATTTTTCACTGAAAGGGTTGTGGATGCATGGAACAGCCTCACTGAGGAGGTCGTGGAGTCAAGAACAGTGGGGACTTCAAGAATGCATGGGACAGGCATAAGGCAGTCCTAGGGCGGGTAAGAGGAAGTAAGCTGTTGGTTAACTAGGATCTGCAGCTTATCTGTTAGGTAGAAAATGGGCAGACTAGGTGGGCCAAGCGGTCCTTATCTGCCATCAAATTCTATGTTTCTATGTTTCCACTTGCACCTTGTTTATTCCCTTAAGATACATGAAGGTTTCTATCATATCTCCCGTTCCTACTCTCCTCCAGTGTATACATATTGAGGTATTTTAATCTCTCCTCTTAAGTCTTTTGTTGCAAGCCCTGCACCATCTTAGTCGCCATTCACTGAACCGCCTCCACCCTGTCTATGTCCTTACAAAGATGTGGCCTCCAGAACCGCTCACGGTACTCAGATGAGGCCTCACCAGTGTTTTGTATAGTGGTATCACCACCTCCTCCTTCTGCTGGTGATACCCCTTCCTATACACCCCAACATGCCACTGGCCCTCCCTACATGCTTTGTACTCTGCTTGGCCACCTTTACATCATCTGAGGTGATGATCCCAAGTCCCTTCCCCTCCCTGGTGACTGTCAGCAGTTCCACACCGCCCCCAATCCTGTAGCTCTCACAGGGTTTCTGCATGCCAGCTGCATGATTTTGCACTTCTTCACGCTGAACTTCAGTTGCCACTCTTTGGATCATTTTCCAGCTTTCTTAGGTCCTGTCTCATTTTTTCCACTCCATCTGGAGTGTCTACCCTATTGCAACTCTTGGTGTCATCTGCAAACATACAAACCTTCCCTTCCAGCCCTTCCACAATGTCATGACATTAAAAAGGACAGGCCCCAGACCTGATCCTTGAGGTACCCCACTGGTCACCCCTCTTTCCCTGGACTGGATCCCATTTTCCACCACCTCTGCTTCCTGTCCCCAACCCGCTTCTAATCCAGTTCACCACCTTGTGGCGGCCCAGGCTTCTCAACTTATTTACCAAACTTCAACTGCTAAGGCCCTTTATTTCAAAATAACCTCCAGTCCAACTTCAATTCCACTGCAAAATTCTGGAAAGTTATCCACTCTGTTTTTAATCCCCTGCCCAATCTTCTGCCTCCCCCATCCTCATGGTGAATGACTGCAAGCCTCTGACCCCTCCTCTGTTCCTGCTTATCTCAATAATTTATTCACCACCTTGCCCTATCTTCCTCCTCTAGTCTCCATCCTCCTCTGCCTCTGCTCCTCCATCATCACCCATTGGCTAACACTCCTCCCACATCACCCACCACAAAGTTTTCACTCTTACATCAAGTAACCCTCTAAATCCAGCCCTGATGGGTTGGACCCTAAACTTCTATATATCTCAGCCCCAGCAACTGCCTTCTCTCTAGCTCACATCTTGAACCTGTCTCCTTCTCCCTCTGTGCGCCCCCAGGCCTGGAAATTTGCCAAGGTACTCCCCCCACAAAAGGGGATGACCCTTCCTCCCTGGTAACTACTGGCCATCTCTCTCCTCCCCTCTCTTGCAGCTCCAGGAGTCCCTCATCTACTCCAGTCTTGCGTCGGGGGACTCAGTGGGGAGTGGAACAGAGTGAGACGAATCAGGGTTGTGGGGTCAAGGAGACACCCTGGGGTGAAATGAGCCCAGGAAAGGGGTCCTCCCTGCCTGGTGCTCATACCTAAGGGCTCCACCTTGTGTGGGCAGGTAGCATAGTCAACACTGACTGCCCATTCAACCCGGGCGTGTTATGCAACGCCAGATCGATTAGAAACAAGACAGCAGTAGTAGCTGATCTTGTTGGGTCATCTGTCCTGGCATGCATCACCGAGACCTGGCTGGCCGAGAATGCTGGTCCCATTTTGTAGCTGGCTGTTTCAGCCGGTACTCGTGATACACTGCCCAAGATTGGATTGTGAGGCGAGCAGGTAGCCATCTGTTTCAGGATGGAACTGAGCCTTGCAGATATGTCAGCTGGGGTCACTAGATCCTTAGAATGTATTGTGGGCGAGGTGTGGACTGTAGGATACTTCTCATCTACCATCCACCCTGGGGTGAGAAGGATTTCCTGCAGGAAGTTGCATACTTCATCGCTGAGATGGTGTTGGATTCCCAGGTGGCTGGTGGTGGGGAACTTCAATGCCTGGGTCGGCAATGAACTCTCACACTTTGATTATGACTTCCTCCAACTGATGGTTTCATTGGGCTTTACACAGGTGATTACCACTGCAACCCAGGTACAAGGTCATTCATTTGGGAGCCAGCCCGGTGGCACAGGGGTTGAGGCGCTGGATGCCACACCTCATGGCACACCGGCACCCGGGTTCAGGAATGGACTCGGGACACGGGGGTTGACAGGAGAGAACTGAGTGTCTGAAGGACTGCTCTCCTCTCCTGGGGAGGGTGGGCTCGACTCCCACTGCACTTGCAGCTTGTGCAGAGGCCAGGGATGGCATAGCAAGTAGGTGTCTAGAAGTGGTGGCGAGGCGACAGCGGACATCCTGCCCGGCCCGGGTAAGGGAGCGTGCCTGTCACGTGTTAAGCGTTACTGCCGTCGCACCGCCAGGGGAACTTAAGGCAGAAAACCCCCAGGCACATGGGAAGGTGATGACAGGAACAGGACTGTCCAATATGCCTACACGGACCTGCCTAACCGACCTCTGGTTCCTTCCGCTCTCTGACTTCACTCTAGATTGTAGACAGAGTGCCAGTCAGGAGTTGGTGGACCCATCTGGGAGAGATGGCGAGTCGGAGTTGCAGAGGAGGACACCTGGGACAGAGGTCTTGGTGGCGGTTACAGGGTGAGTACCTAGGTCCCGTCTCAGACAGTCCTATGGTGCCAGGTGCATAAACAGAATTGGAAAAAAGGAGAGAAAAATAAAAGGTAATTCGTTGGACCTAGTGTTTCTGCTGGGGATGGAGATCTCTGATGTGGTGGTGGAACCCGTCGGGTGGTCCAATCACTACACTATAGGGTTCGGTTTCATGCCCCCAACAGACCTGCCCCCAAGGAGCGGTCGGTACTGCCCTTTGTGGGGGTTTGACTTTGTATGGTCTTATGGTGGTGCTGGATCTATCGAGAGTCTGAATGCTAGCATGGATCCAGAGAATCTTGTGCTAGCCTATAATAAGGCAGTGAGGCTACTCTGGATTCCATAGCTCCTATCCATGTTAGCCCCCTCACCTTAGCCCTCAGTCCCTTGGTTTGATGGGACCTTGAGGGAGCTGAGGAGAGTGGGAAGAAGGTTGGAGTGTTGCTGACAGGAGTGGGTCTGAGAGATGACAAACTTAGACTGATGTCCCATTATAAGGACTAGTAATCTGCGGTCTCCATAAGAGGCAGAGTTCCTGTCCAGGGAGATTGCAGCTGCATAAAATCGACTGCCTCAGTTTTTCCAGAGTGTGGACAGGCTGTACAATCTAGCTTGTCTCCAGAATCAGGGAGCCTTTTCACAGAAGAAATGTGACAAGTTCACTCGATTTTCACGGATAAGGTTGCCATCATCAGGTCCGAGATCTGCACAGCCCATTCAAATGCAGAGATCAGTGCGAGATTACAAGCACCTAGTTTGTCTGGCCGGACTTAGTTGGTGATCGAGGATGTCGTGAAGATGATCCAGGGCTTGCAGCAGACTTACTGTAGTTGGACTCTGGTCCAACATGCCTCCTGGTGGAGTGTGTGAAGGTAATTGGACAGGTCCTGGCTGAGACAGTCAGGTGTTCGTTAGAGACCAGGGTGTTCCGTACACCCTGAAGAAGCGTGTGGTTCACCCTCTCTTGAAGAAACCTTCTCTCATCCCTGACTGTCTAGCAAACTACAGACCTGTCTCTAACCACCCCTTTGTGGGTAAGGTTATTGAGAAAGTAATTTCATCGCAGCTCGAGAAGCATTTCACCACCCACAACATCTACGATCCTCTCGAGTCCAGTTTCAGGAAGAGACACAGTACTGAGACCGTGTTGGTTCAGGTACTTAATGACCTTCCTGACAGGAGAGATCGGAGGAGCCGCTCCATCTTGGTCCTCCTTGATCTCTTGCAGCGTTTGACACCATAGAGCATGGAGTGTTGCTAGAGCACCTGTGGTTACTCTGTGGGCTGTCTGGTACAGTCTTCAGATGGTTTCACTCTTTCCTCATGGGCAGGATACAGAGAGTGGAGTATTTTCCTCAGCTCCTCTCCCTCAGCCCTGTGGGTGCCGCAGGATTCTGTGCTCTCACCCATGTTGTTTGTGGTGTTTATGCTGTCATTCGAGTCATTATTAGGCAGTGCGACTCGAGTTTTCACTGCAATGCAGATGATACTCAACTGTACTTGTCCTTTGTGCCGAACAAAATGCGCTGTCTTGGACTTTAACAACTGCCTCTCTGAGGTTCAGGACTGGATGAGTGCCAACTGGCTTAGCTGTATCCAGACAAGGCTTGAGGTGCTGGTTGTTGTCTCAGGTCATCGAGGTGGGATCATTGGCTGGACAGCCATCCGGGCTTGCTAGGTGGCAACCAGCTAATGTCCTCTGACCGGAGTGCGTAATCTGGGCATTATGTTTGATAGTGAGCTGACACTTAAATCTTAGGTGTTGGCTGTTGTCACGTGTCAAGATGTACCAGGTTCGCAATTATGTTACCAAAGCCATTAGCAAGTCCAGAACCAGCAATGATTCATTAGACCTCAAACTTCTATCCCTCACCCTTGAGAAATACTCAGGCCATTAACCAGGATTTTTAACCTCTCCTCAGCCAGTTCCCTGACAAGCGAAATCTGCCACTGTAACCTATACACAAAAGTGGTGTCAAAACTGCCCATGAGAATTTCAGTCCAATCTCCACCTACCTCCCCTCTCAAAGGCACTGGAATGTATTGTCACAGACCAGCTGACTGACTTCATAGACAAGCACAACATACTGTGTAGGCAGCAACACGGTTTTAGAAAGAATCATAGCACCCACGGCATTACTTGAATTCACTGCGCCATCCACCACTTAGTGAATAATGGGCAGCAAACTGGTTCTACCTTCATCAATTTAACAAAGGTCTTTGATAGTGAGCTGACACTTAAATCTTAGGTGTTGGCTGTTGTCACGTGTCAAGATGTACCAGGTTCCAATTATGTTACCAAAGCCATTAGCAAGTCCAGAACCAGCAATGATTCATTAGACCTCAAACTTCTATCCTCACCCTTGAAGAAGTACTCAGGCCATTAACCAGGATTTTAACCTCTCCCTCAGCCAGTTCCTGACAAATGGAAATCTGCCACTGTAACCCCTATACACAAAGTGGTGTCAAAACTGCCCATGAGAATTTCCAGTCCAATCTCCACCCTACCTCCCTCTCAAAGGCACTGGAATGTATTGTCACAGACCAGCTGACTGACTTCATAGACAAGCACAACATACTGTTCAGGCAGCAATACAGTTTTAGAAAGAATCATAGCACCTCCATGGCACTACCTGAATTCACGCGCCATTCACCACTTAATGAATAACGGGCAGCAAACTGGTTCTACCTTCATCAATTTAACAAAGGTCTTTGGTACTGTCCACCACGGACTCCTGCTTGCCCAGCTCGGAAAGTGGGGCTCTCACCCAACTCTGTAAACTGGTTTAAAAGCTACCTAGACAACTGGTCTCAAAGAGTGAAAATTGCTGACACGCTCTCAGATGCCAGACCGGTCCACTCTGGTGTCACCCAGGGTTCTATTTGGGCCCCTCCTCTTTAGCCTGTTCCTGAACTCACTACCAGATTCCTGTCCAGAGCAAATCATACTCTACGCAGATGATGCTGTAATCCTAGACTCCCATCATTATCCAAAACAACTGCAAGAAAACCTCCAGCGTGGTTTCACATCAGTCAAAACTGGTTCTTAAAGCACAAACTGATACTAAACCAGAAAAGACAAAGACCATGATCTTCAGCAGCTCTCCCAACAAACATAAGCAGTATCACCTCTCCATCAAAACCAAGCAAGGAGTCACTCTTGAACAAGTCCAATCCTTCAAATACCTTGGCATCACCCTTGACTCCACCTCTCCTATGCTGCCCACATTAATACTGTGTCGAAAGCTGTTAACATCAGGCTGGGCCTACTGTTCTGTCACAGGAAACATCTAACCCTGAAGCATTATCAGTTGCTGTCCAGAGCTCCATTGTTAGAATCGTTGACTCGGACTCATCATTTATGGCTCTATCACTGCCTTCTCTCTCAAACATGTTTCTACCTCTCAATAAAGCCTGTAGACTAGACACGGATCTCATCGTCTCACCCATACTTGCAACTTCTACTCTCTAACTGGGTGGCTGCAACTCAACAGCCGAATAAAATATCAAACCTGCAACACAGCAAAGAAAATAATGATGGGCAGTCCCTCCTGGTGTCTGCTCTCTCCTTAAACTCAGAAATAACAACTGCAACACCAGGAGGTCTAAACCTCAACTCCTGTAAATCCCCAGCTGTCACACATCCCAAGGTCTAAGGTCCTTTGCATATAGGGCACCCAGCTGGCTAAACAGTCTCAGTAGAGACATCTCTGCCTCACCATGCTGGGTGCATTCAAATCAACTAGCCTCGCTCTTCTTGCCTCCAGCACCAGTGACTGTCATGACTAATCAGTACTCCCACCTAGCAGCTCTTTGTTTCTGCTGCCTGTTGTTGCCCTTCCACCTATCACTTGCCTCCACCACAGCCCATCTGATGCATTTACCTCTGTCCATCTTTGACAAAGCCCCCTAGGCTGCTATACCCCTGCCCCACCCACCGCCCTCTCCTTTTCCCACTTCTCATTTCTCCTTTTCCCCATTTGTGTACACTTCCCTGTGTTTCATGTAGTAATCCTTGTAATAACATGTTAAAACCATCAGTGTTACTGATTGTTCTATACTGTAATAGAAACTGTATGCCTGTATTCACTGACATGGAACCTTTGTAAAGAGCCCGGCTCAAAGGTACTGTAATCCTAGACACAAATAAATAAAAAAAAATAAAAAACTTTATACCATCTGAGAAATATCACCTGGTCCCTTCAGATGATCTTCCAACTCTGGTCCACACCTTTGTGACCGTGTGCCTTGATTACTGCAATGCCCTGTACCTAGGCTACTGGGTGGACCTTTGCCACCTACAGCTGGTGCAGAATGTGGCTGCCAGGTTGTTGACTGGCTTATTGAGATCTTGCCACATCACATCTGTGCTCCACGGCCTGCATTGGCTGCCACTGCAGTGGAGGATCACCTTCAAGGTTGGGTTACTGACCTGTAAAGCCCTACACAGATAGGGACCGCGGTATCTGCACTGTATTCTTGTCCACCACTTCCCTAGGCAGTCTGTTCCAGGTGTCCACCACCCTCTCGGTAAAAGTTCTTTATGATACTGCCCTAAACCTGCCCCTCTAGTTGGAGATTATGACCCCTTTTCTCGGATACCTCTTCAGTTGGAAGGGGTTCTCAGTAGTCACCTTGTTTATCACTTTTAGGTCTTGAAGGTCTCTATCATATCCCTCTCTCCTTCCTCAACTCCAGAGGGTACATATTCAGGGCTCCCATCCTCTCCTCATATGGCAGGTGACTAAGCCCTTCATCATCTTGGTTGCCCTCCTCTGCCACTCCACCTCTCCACATCCTTCTTTTGGTAAGCCCTCCAGAACTGGTCCCCATACTCTAGATGAGGCCGGACCAGCTGGGTGTACAGAATCAGGACCTCCTTCTTCCTGCTGGTGATCCCCTCCCCATACAACCCAACACTCTGCTGGCTTTTGCCACTGCCCTGCCGCACTGCCTGGCCACCTTCAAGTCCTGAGAGATGATGATGCCCAGGTCCTCTCCTCCATGGTAACCAGGTAGCTGTTTGCCCCCCAGTCTGTATTCTGTTCTCCCATTTCTTCCGCCTAGGTGCATGACTTTGCATTTTGCCATATCGAGGCTAATTTCCACTTCCTGGCCCAGTCCTCCAACTTCCCTAGGTCTCTCTGCATCCTTTCCACTCCATCCTGTATGTCCACTCTATTACAGAGTTTGACATCATCTGCAAACAGGCTCACTCTACCCTCCAACCCCTCCCTATGTCACTTATATAGATGTTGAACAGCAGGGCCTCAGCACTGACCTCTGGGGCATGCCGCTGTGACCGCTGACTTGCCCGGTGACCCGTTTACTAACACCCTCTGCATTCTGCCTGCCAACCAGTTTCACACCACTCTATAATCACCCTCCTAGTTCCAGACATTCCATTCTGTGCACCAGCCCACCGTGCGGTAATGTATGAAATGCCCTCCTGAAATCCAGGTAGGCTATGTCCACTGACCCCTCCTTATCCACCGCTTGTGACCCAGTCAAAAACCCTACCAGATTTGTCTGCCATGATCTGCCCTTGGTAAAGCCGTGCCTTGAGTCGAGCAGGCCACTTGCCTCCAGGTAGTCGGTGATACTGATCTTGAGCAGTTTTCCATGAGCTTTCAGACCACCTATGTCAGACTCACTGGCCTGAAATTGCTCAAGACCTGCCGCCTCCTCCTCCTCCTAAAGCAGGGACAGCATCCAGCACTTCCAGTCCTTGGGACTACCCCGTCGCAAGGACTCGTATGAACAGATAGGTCAAGGGGCCTTCAGTACCTCACCCAGCTCTCTCAACACTCTAGGTGAATCCCATCCGGTTCCATGGCCTTGTCCACCATTAGGCCCTTTAGCTCTTCGAAATCTCCTCCTCCTCCTGGAATGGTCCCACTTTCACCCTACCCCTCCTCTCCTTCTAGTCCAATAGCACCCTCCCTCCCCTCATCCCTCGTGAATACTGTGCTGAAGTAACTGTTCAGTAATTCCGCTTCTCCTGGTCCCCTCTACCTTTTCCCCCTGTCTCAGCCAGCAGGCCAGGTATCCCAGTCTCACCGTTCCTCCGCTCACTAATATACCTAAAAAGTCTTGCCCCATTCCTGATCCCTTTGGCTATATTCTCCCACGTTCAAGCTTTAGCCCTTCTGACCACCACTCTGGCTTCCCTCTGCTTATCCTGGTAAACCACACAGTCCAGTTTATGCTGTGTAGTTTTGTACTGCCTGAATGCTTGCCTCTTAGCTCTGATGCTGCCCCACTTCCCTACCGAACCACAGAGGTCTCCTCCTCCTACTACTCTTGCTTACCTTCTTTGAACAGTGTTCCATGGCCCCACGATTGCCCCCTTTAATCGTGGGCCCAAATATCCTCCACCCCCAATGCCTATCAGTATACTCCTTCATCTTTTCAAAATCAGCCGTCCAAAATCCAGCACCTAACTTTGGTCCAGTGGCACAAGGCCGATGCGTATCATGAACCACACTGTGTTGTGGTCACTACTCCTAGGTTATCTCCTACCATTATATCACCCACCCTGTCCCCATTCGTAGCACCAGTTCCGGGACCGCTACCTCCCTGGTGGGCTCCTTGACCAGCTGGCCGGTGGGCTATCTGTAGGGAGTCAACAATCGCTCTGCTTCTGGATGAGGTCACAGACAGGAATGCTACTCCACATCTGGCAGATTAAGATCTCCCATCAGCAGCACCTCCCCTTGGCGCTATCCTTAGTATCTCCTCGGCCATATGCTTATCCACCTCTAATGTTTGCCCTGGTGGTCTGTAAATGACTCAGTGTGCACCAACTCACCCTTCCTGTGGCAATCGAGACCCAAAGGCCTCAGTGTCCCCACCTGCCCTGTGTTTCGATGCCTGGATCCCTCCCTTACATAGAGCACTCGCTGCCCCTCTCCTGTCCACCCTGTCCTTCCTGAGCAGCGTATAACCCGGGTGTTCATGTTCCATTCCTGTCCATCATGGAATCAGGTCTCCGTGATTGCCACCAGGTCAAACTCCTCCTCCATCAAGATCGCTGCCAGGTCTGGGACCTTGTTGCCCAGGGTTCTGGCGTTCATGCAAATGGCCCTCCAGTAAACGTTTCCCTAGCCCCCACCTTCCCTGTCCTAATGGTCTCTGGTTTGTGTGGGAAAGCAAATCCAGCCCAGCCAGATTGCTTGCCTTCTGTTGGGGAGACAGCTGCCCCTTGCCAAGTGCACTGTTAAGTGATGCTTGTAGCCCCCATATCAGTTTAAACCGTACTGTACACTAAAGACTCCTCCAATTTACACTTGAGCACCTCCTTGCCCTGTCTGTTCAGGCGCAGCCTATCCGGGCATAGAGGCTGTCATCCTGCCAGAGAAACCCCACTGGCCCACCACCCCATAGCCCTTCTGTACACTCCATTTAGAGAGCCAGCTGTTGAACTCCGCTATCTTCTGCTGCCTATCCATGCTAGCTCTAGGAACTGGAAGCACCTCCGAGAATGCCACTGAATGATAGCACAGGGTGTTACATAACCGCAATAGGGCCTCAAACCTCACTTGCACTTCCATCAGGCTGTGCCCAGCTAGGTCATTCGTTCTGAAGTGGAACACTAGGTGGGTTCTCTCATCCTGCTGCTTTCCCCATGACAGGATGTGAGGAAGACCTCTGCAGCTGTCATCCCGGCAAGCAACTGACCCTCACCTTGCTACCCTGCGCCCTTTCCCCAGGTGATGCCCCTAACCATGGAGTCTCAACAACATGCCCGTGTCCTCAATCTTGCTTGCCCCAACCCCACTACCTACCTGTACCTGCTTCCCCAAACGATCTGATCCTATCCTCAACCTTGCCTTCACTGGCTCCGATCCCTGCCTTCCCTCTCAGGCCTTCCCCTTTCCTGTGACCCGCTTGGGTCGCAGGAACCTTCTTTCTAACCACTGGCTCACCCCAGTTGTAGCCATCCCGCCTCTCTGCAGTGGACTCTGTGGTCCCAGCACCTCCTTGACCACTAGCTCCCTTGGCCACTAGCACCACCTCCTGGTCCTGTGTGGACACTGCCTTTGTTCTGTCCGTTGCCATGTCCAATCCTCCCACGAGGCTATGCCGCCCCCTGGGGTGTCTCCCTTTGTGTCCTCCAACCCCGCGCCCGCAACCCCTGCAGGTGCTTGTTGATGTAGTACATGCCAGATTTGTTGTCTGTCTGGAGGAGGATTGTTTTGTGGCCGACTAGGTCCACTAGGCCGTCAGGTCATTTAAAATGCATGCATCTCCAACACACTGATGTGGAGATTAGACTCTGATGTGTCCCAGACACCTTGTGTATGAAGACCCCAACAGTGGGTCCCTCACTCCAACAGGAGACATCTGTGGAGAAAGTCACCTGATGCACTGATTGGGAGTAGGGAAGTCCAGGAGGAGTCTGTCCTCCACTGACCACCGTGTGGTGGCTGCATCAGAGGCCTGGTCACCTGAATGGGGTAGGTCTAAGGGTATGATGCTTGTGACCACTAAGCATCCACTGAATCGCCCTTGTGCAACTGTGCCAGGGCACTGTGAACACAAGGAGGCTATTAGACCCTGCAAGTGCTGCATCAGTGGGCTTGTACAGGTTTGCATTCCATGATGTAGCATGTAGAACTGCCTACATTCTGCTCTCTGGAAGAAAGGCTCGGGCCTTGGTTATATCTAAAGTGCTCCTACACCACAACTGCTATGAGGTTGGAGCCAACACTTCTCTAGATACAGCAGAACCCCCACAGAGGTGAGGAAAAACAGGTTAATCACCTGTAGCGTAGTTCTAGGAGTGGTATATAATGTTCATCCACACTGTCTGGCAGTTGCCTTTCCCTGTAAGGATTGCGGAAACATCTTCTAGCTGGCTCCTCCCACCCACCCGGTGGTAACTCCCCATGACTCCACCCCATGATGCCAGATCTTGCCCACTGGAAGCAGAGAGGTTGTGCGCTGGAGCTGGGGAGGACGGGTGGGTCTGTATGGATGAACATTATATAACACTACTATAACTACTGTTACAGGTGAGTAACCTGTTTTCTAGGGCTGTGGATATTAGGCTCTATCCACACTGTCTGGCAGACTCCTAGCAGTTCTGCAGGAGAAGGGAGGCAAGACGCACCCCTACTTGTAACAGAGACTGGAGAACTGAGGTCCCAAACCAGCATCCCAGCGTGACTCGAGGTCAATGTGGTAATGGAAATTAAGTGTGTACCGACTTCCAGGTAGCAGCCCTGCAGATTTCCTGGACAGGGACATCCTAGAAGCAGCCACCAACGCAGTGGTATGGCGGGTGGAATTAGTCCTTAGCCCTCCGGGAGGTTCCCTGCCCATGAACCTATAGAAAAGATCAATGCAGAATGTGATCCACCTGCCAATCATCCGCTTGACTGCAGATCTGCCAGGTGTGGTTTCAGCATAGGTGACAAACAGCTGGCAAACCTCTCCCCGAACTCCAGCTGTCGCTCTTTGTAATAAGCAAGCGCTCACCACAGGTCAAGGTATGGAGCCTGTGTTCGGCCCCAGGTGTGACTGGTGAAGAACACGGTACAGTCATCACTTGGTTCAGGTGAAACTCTGACACAACCTTCGGAGGAACTTCGGGTTGGGGTGCAGGACAACCTTGTCCCTGTGAAAGACCAGGTAAGGAGACTCCACCGAGGCACCTGGAGCTCAATGATCCTTCTGGCTGATGTGATAGCCACCAGGAAGGTGATCTTCCATGACAGGTGAGACATGTCATGCCTGTGCATCGTTCAAATGGCTTGCCCATAAGCTGTGCTAAAACCAGGAACAAGTCCCACAGTGGTGGTGGTTCACATACCAGAGGGAAATGTGGTCAAGGCCCTAAAGCGCCAGACCACCTTCTCCTGTGTCACGACTGCTGACCGGCCTGCACCCGTAAGCAGAGATGGCTGAAAGGTGCACCTTAAGGGTCATCGACCGAAGTCCTCCTTGGGGAGAGAGAGACCACAGGTAGTCTAAAATGCCAGTCACTGGACAAGTCGAATGGTCCAATCCCTTGCCCTGACGCCAAATGGAGAATCTCTTCCATTTGAAGGCACGCATTTTCTGGTTGATTCCTTGCAAGATGCCTCTACTATAGTGAGGACATCTTGGAGAGACCAAAGCCTGGAACTCTAGCAGCTCAGGAGCCAGGATGTCAGGTGCAAAGACTGAAGGTCCGGGTGGAGTACCTTCCCTTGACTGATGGAAAGCAGGTCCAGGCATGCTGGAAGACACCTCAGGAGCCTGCTGCTGAGGCTAAGGAGATCAGGATACCAAAACTGGTGGGCCAGTCCAGAGCCACCAGGATCACCTGTACCTTGTCCCTCCTGACTTTGAACAGCACCTTGTGGATCAAGGAAGTGGAGGGAAGGCATAAAAGAGGCCTGGGGTTCACGGCCTTGAGAAGACATCCCCTGCAGAGAAGGGCAGGCACAAAATAGCCTTAGTTTTCGTTCTCTCCTGGAGGTGAACAAGTCCACCTGAGGGATGCCCACTGGGGAGAACAGACTGTGAACTACCTCTGGGTGGAGGGACCACTCGTGAGATGCCTCGCCCACCCAACTGAGGGCTGCCGCCCACTGATTTGAGGCCCTGCCACATTAATGGCTAGGAGATCTGCATCCAGGCTGTGCATGAGGGTCCAGATGCAGAGAGCTTCCTTGCACAGAGGCAAGGTGCATCCCACCCTCCTTGTTGAGGCAGTGCATGGTCATGGTATTGTCCATCCGGACCTGGACCACTCGACCTTGAACAAACGAAGCAAATACGGTCAGGGCTAGCCGAACCGCTTGGAGATCCAGCAGGTTGATGTGGCATCAGGACTCCTTGGGGTCCAGAGCCCATGGACTCTGTGTTCCCCAAGTGGGCAACCCAGCCCGTCAGAGAGGCGCTGGTTGACAGGATGACTGTTGGCTAGGGAGGACAACGGGATCCCTTCCTGCAGATGTTCTGGGATGAGCCACCACTGGAGGGTGTCCCACATCCTCTGGGTCACAGTGACCAGCTAGTTGAAGTGACCTTGCGCTGAGACCACTGCCTGGCCAGCTCCCACTGGAGGAGTGCATATGCCAACGGGGCCCACGGACCACGCCTGGTGCAGGCCGCCACGTAACCCAGAAAGCGCAGGAAGTCCCGGGCAGGGCACAAGTGCCCAACCAGAAATGACTGGGCAAAGGAGGAGAGAAACTCCATCCTGTCTGCCGGGAGCTGAGCTCTGGCTTGGCACGAGTCAAGCTCTGCCCTGATGAAGCTGATCACCCTGAAAGCACGAGTTCTGACTTGGCCTTGTTGACCAGGAGGCCAAGGTCGATGCAGGTCTGGAGAGCAAGATCCATGGACTGCTCCACCTCCTGTCTGGAGGGACCTACTATCACAGCCAGTCGTCCAGGCAGGGGAACACCCAGACCCCCGCAACTCAGGTAAGCAGCCACCACTGCTATGCATTTGGTGAAGACCCTGGGGCCAAGGAGACAGCGAAGGCATGGCTTGGAACTCATAAAGGGTTCTCGCCACTCGAAGTGGAGGAACCTTCGGTGGGATGGATGGATCCGGACATGAAAGAACGCATCCTGAAGATCCAGAGAGCAAAAATACAGGTTACTCACCTGTAACAGGAGTTCTAGGAATGGTATATGTTGTTCATCCACACTTATTGGCAGGTTCCTTGCAGCTTTAAATCTTGCTGGAAGGTCTTCAAGCTAGCTCCTCCCACCCACCAGGTGGTAAAACTCGGCTCCGCCCCATGATGCCAGATCTGGCCGCTGGAAGCTCAGGTTGTGCGTCGAAGCCAGGAGGTCGGTGGGTCGTGTGGATGAACAACATATACCATTCCTAGAACTCCTGTTACAGGTGAGTAACCTGATTTCTAGGGACATGGATATGTTGTTCATCCACACTTATTGGCAGACTCCTAGCAGTTCTCCGGGAGGAGGAGGCAAGCGCACACCCTACTTAGGAAATAGAGACTGGAGAACCGAGGCCCCAAAACCAGCATCCCGCGTGACTCAAGGTTGATGTGGTAATGGGTAATAAAGGTGTGTGCTGACTTCCAGGTAGCAGCCTGCAGATTTCCTGGATAGGGACGTCCCTGGAAGCAGCCACCGATGCAGCAGTATGACGGGTAGAATGAGCTCTTATCCTCTGGGAGGCTCCATGCCCGCCAACTTATAGCAGCGATCTATGCAGGAGGTGACCCACCTGCCTATCGTCCGCTTGGCTGCAGGTCTGCCAGATGCAGCTTCAGCGTAGGTGACAAACAGCTGGCGAACCTCTCCCGAATTTCAGCCGTCGCTCCTTATAATAAGCGAGCACCCTTCTAGGGTCCAGAGTATGGAGCCTATATTCGGCCTCCGAGTGTGATTGGGGTAGAACACCGGCAGAGTCAGCACCTGGTTAAGGTGAAACTCCGACACCACCTTCGGAAGGAATTTCGGTGGGGCGCAGAACAACCTTGTCCCTGTGAAAGACCAGGTAAGGAGACTCGATGCAAAGGGCCTGGAGCTCTCCCATCCTTCTGGCTGACGTGATAGCCACCAAGAAGGCGGTCTTCCATGACAGGTGAGAGAAATCACACCTGTGCATTGGTTCAAATGGCTTGCCCATGAGCTTTGCCAGTACCAGCAGTAAATCCCACGGAGGTGGAGGTTCGCACTGGAGGAAATGTGATCAAGGCCTTTGAAAAAGCGCCCGACCACCTTTCCCTGTGCCACCGACTGCTCCCCTGCCCGCCGCCCGGTAAGCAGAGATGGCTGCCAGGTGCACCTTTAGGTCGTCGACCTAATCCCTTGACTAGAAAGGGACCATAAATAGTCCAAAATGCTTGCCACAGAACAGGAGGAAGGGTCCAAGCCCTTGCCCTGACACCAAATGGAGAATCTCTTCCGTTTGAAGGCGTAGCATTTTCTGGTCGACTCTCACGGGACGCCTCAACAACATTGAGGACCTCGTCGAAAGACCCAAAGCCTGGAACTCTAGCCGCTCAGGAACCAGGCCGTCAGGTGCAGGGATTGAAGGTCCGGATGGAACACCTTCCCTGATTGACTGAGAGCAGGTCCGGGCGAGCTGGAAGCAGCCTCAGGAGCCTGGAGCTGAGGCCGAGGAGATCTGGGTACCAGAACTGGCAGGGCCAGTCTGGGGCTATCAGGATCACCTGCGCCTTGTCCTCCTTGCTTTGAGAAGCACCTTGTGAATCAAGGGAAATGGGGAAAGCGCGAGAAGAGGCCCGGGTCCACAGCCTCGAGAAGGCATCCCCTGCAGCGAGCCCTGCTGAGGCGGGCATGAAACAGCCTCAGCTTTGCATTCTCCCTGAAGCAAACAGGTCCACCTGAGGTGTGCCCCAGTGGGAGAACAGATCTTGTACTACCTCTGGCAGGAGAGACCACTCGTGAGATGCAGCCCCTATCCGGCTCAGGGCATCGGCCAGGGTGTTGGAGGCTCCTGCCACATGAATAGCTAGAGATCCGCCTCCAGGCTGCATGAGTGACCGAATGCGGAGAAACTTTGCATAGAAGCATGGAGCTGCGTCCGCCCTGGCGGTTCAGGTAATACATGGTCGTGGTACTGTCCGTCTGGACTCCGGACCACTTGACCCCGGAGAAAGGGAGCAAGGTGGTGAGAGCTAGGCGGACCGCTCAGAGCTCCAGCAGGTTGATGTGGCATCGGGACTCCCGCGGGGACCAGAGGCCGTGCACTCTGTGTTCCCCAGATGGGCACCCCAACCCATCAGAGAGGCATCGGTCGATAGAGACCGTCGGCTTAGGGCGGACAAACGGGATGCCCTCCTGCAGATGGAATGGAGACGGTCCACCACTGGAGAGCGTTCCACATCTCCTGGGTCACTATCACTAGCTGGTCCAAAGGATCGCAGCGTTATGACCACTGGCTGGCCAGTCCCACTGAAGGGGCGATGTGCCAGCGCCCAACGGACCACGCTGGTACAGGCCGCCATGAGACCCAGAGGCGCAGGAAGTCCCGGCAGGGCGCGATTGCCCACCCAGAAATGATTGGGCAAAGGAGGTAAGAACCTCGGCCCTGTCAGCCAGGAGCTGTGCTCTGGCTCGAGAGAGTCGAGCTCTGCCCTGATGAACAGGATCACCTGCTTCGGCTCGAGTTCCGACTTGGCCTCGTTGATGAGAAGGCCAACTTGAGAGCAAACCGGAGGCCAGATCTCTGGACCGCTCCACCTCCGTCTGGAGGAGGCTGCTATCAGCCAATCGCCCAGGTAAGGTACACCGGACCCTCGGCGCCAGAGGAATGCTGTCACCACTGCCATGCATTTGGTGAAGACCCTGGGAGCTGGAGATAAGCCGAAGGGCATGGCTCGGAACTCGAAGAGGATCCTCCCTAGAGCGGAGGAATCTCCGATGTGACGGACGGATAGGGACATGAAAGAACGCGTCCTGTAGGTCCAGAGAGCAGAACCACACGCCGTGTTCCAGAGATGGTATTATCTGCGCCAGAGTGACCATCCTGAAAGTTCGAGACCTTAGGAACTTGTTCAGGTCGTGTAAGTGGGAGAATGGGCGCCCAACCCCCGTCTGTTGGAACGGGAAATACCTGGATACGAACCCCGGGTCTGAAGGGGGTCCTCCACCTCCGTGATCACCTCCTTTTGGAGGAGGAGAGCGATGTCGGCTCAGCGAGCCATCAGTGAGGCTGCGGACCCCGAGGCCCCAGGTGCGACGGCTCTGAAGGGCAGGGCCTGCTCAAATTCCAGAGGTAGGCCTTTCTCCACCACCTCCAGTACCCACCTGTCCGTGGTAACAGCGGACCAGGCGGAAAGGAAGTGTCTGAGCCATCCTTCACGGGGGAACCAGGGTGAGGTGACAGGGATGGGGGCGACACCCTCAGCCCGTCACTGGGCAGACTTGGAGGAAGGACCGGCCGAGGGACCAAGGTCGAGCCTGCTGGCCCTGACGTTGCTGGGCAATGGCAGGGCTAGAAGGACGAAAGAGCTTTGTCCTTCTGAGCGGAAGAGACCAAGTCCAAGGTAGCATTGGACTTCGATCCTCTGCAGGTGACCTTCCACCCCAGGGTCAAGAGGTCAGTCCCCAAAAGGGAACATCCACCAACTTGTGCTGGGTATCCGAGGTAAAGGTGGATATCCTCAGCGAAACTCGACGACGCATAGCCACTGTGGCGCCACAGACCTGGCACATGAGTCCCGATGTCTACGCAGCCTGGAGCTGCTGTTTGGCCACTGCCCTGCCCAGGTCCCGCACCTGCCTGACCGTAGTATGCAGATCTGCGGGAAGATGAGGACAACCTCATCCAGGGAGCCCAACAGGCGTAAGAAAATGTGCCATGAGGACGGCCGAACTGGCCTGACGAAGGCCGAGAGAGGACGCAGCATAGACTTTTCGCCCAGCATAATCCAATTTCTTGGATTCCTTGTCGGAGGTTTGTCCACATCCCTGGCGTCCCGGCATGCCAGAAAACGCTGTCGGTAACCAACCCTCGCCGAGGGGTGTTCCAAAACGAGAGGGAACCGTAGGGACCGCATACTTCTGGCCAACCTGGCCGAAGGCGCAGGGGCAGGAAGCAGGACGCTGCCAAAGTTCCAAGGCCGGACCCACTATGGCTTCGGCCACCGGAAAGGCCTCCGTAGGGAGAATCCCTCGGTCCAGAATTCTGTGAGGGGATACCTGGCCCGCTTAGGAAACGGGTTCGAGCTTCATCCCGTGGACTCCGAGATGAGTCGAGCAACCCTAAGAAGGATGAAGGGCTATCGTCCATTGACTGCCTCCGAGGACTCCAAGTCCATGAGCTTGGAGAAGAGGAGGAACCATCATCGGACTCGGAAGAGTCCTCAAAGAGCTGCTCGGCCTGAGCCACCCTCCACCTGCCGAGGTTTATCGGGAGTGAGGGTGACAGACAGCCTATGGGGCAAACCCAAGGCCGACCGAGAATTTTGGTCGGAGCCCCAACTAATGGCTGTGGAGGCGGAGGTTCCACCAGAATCGGTGGGGTAGCTGGAACTGGCCGAACAACCGGCCTGAGAACAGGCTCCTCGACTACAACGAGGGGTTGTTTCGGCTGCTCGGTGACAACCACTTAATGGCGGGAAGGCGACTGGGTCGGCTTATTCCCGTCAAAAGGAAGCTGTTGCCACATAAGTTCCTCGTACCTCCGGCGCAGCTTGCGCTGAAGCCTCCCTAGCCTGAGGAAGAGGAAGAGCAGCGGCACCGCTTGCTGTGCCGAGACCGAGACCACCTATGGCGGCGGATCGGGTTGGACATGAGGATGTCCGAGACCAGAGTCTCGACCAGGCCGAGGAAGGCAGGAGAAGTGTCGAATCGGCACTCCTCGCCCGGACGATCCCACGAAGGCTCCGCAACCGGAGGCACAGACGAGCCAGCGGGATCCTCAACTCCCACCGGGGAACCGGGAGAGGGATTCTCAGCTTCTCCAGCCGACAACCCGTCTAACGGGTCGAGAAAAATCTCGACCCGGCGTCGGCGGAGTCTCGATCAACTGGCCTGGACGGGGACACCGTGAAGCCAGTGGCCGAAGCTGAGGGTCGACCGAAGTCGACTATGCGACAAGGGAGGGATCTTTCCCGCTCCCAAGAGCGTTGACGGAGAAACTTACTTTTGCTCTTTTGGACCTGGAAAAGGTCCTGAAGAAGTTGGACCCTCACCTTTGGTCGAGAGGGTCAAACAAAGCAGCTCAAAAGAAGCCGATGCGAGGCACCGAGAGAGAGTGGGACAAATGCCGAGCCGAGGTAGAAGCGCCTGCGCCCGCCCTTCTTCAGGCCATCATCTGCTCGAGCTGATCCGCTTGGGCCCGCCGGCCATGACACCGCCAATCGAGCCTTTAGATTTCACCGTGGAATCTTTCTCGGGCGCCCAATTGTAATCGGGCAGCACGGTCTTCAAGGACATAGGCCGTGAAGGAAGAGCACAAGTCGCAGGCCTGCGGGTGCTCAAGGCCCAGGCAGTGAGCACGACGTGGAGTGCGGATCCGTCCTAGACATATTCTGCCGCAAGGGCACTCCAAAACCGAGTCGATTTGTCCATCGCAGCCGCGAGAGAAGAAGACCAAGTCTTTTAGCAAAACTTTTGATTTCAACTTCAAGAATTAGGAACTAGTCTTAACGCAGCGCCGTTAAGGAGGGAACCCATGTCCAAGCGGTAAGGAAGATCTACGCCATGGGGCGGAGCCGAGAGTTTTACCACCGGTGGGTGGGAGGAGCCAGCTTGAAGACCTTCCGGCAAGATTTAAAGCGCAAGGAACCTGCCAATAAGTGTGGATGAACAACATATCCATGTCCCTAGAACCACATGTTTTGCTCCAGAGATGGTATGATCTGGGACACAGTTACCATCGTGGAGGTCTGGGACCTGAGGAGTTTGTTCAGGTTGTGCAGATCTAGAATGGGGTGCCAGCCCGCAGTCCACCTTGGCACCAGGAAGTACCTGGAGACAAACCCTGGGTGTTCCGGAGGATCCACAACTCTGACCACGACCTCCTTGCAGAGGAACTGGGCTCACGTCATCTTGAAGAGCTGAGTGTCTGCAGATACCAAGTCCACCTGTGGGCACGGGCTTGGTTTGGAGGGTTCTGGTCGAATTCCAGAGGCATACCCTGACCAACTACTTCCAGAACCCACCTGTCCGTGATAACAGTGGACCAGGCAGAAAAGAAGTGGCAGAGCTGGACCCCACAGGAGGACCGGGGAGGCGTGACTGGTATGAGGGTGGCAATCCCCATCCTGACATTGAGCAGGCTTGGAGGAGGAGGATCCGGCTGAGGAGCAATCGAGTCCCTTCCTCCGAGCTTTTGGACCACTAAGGCCATAGACTTGGCCTGAGGTTGCGAGACTGAACCTGCTGGCCAGACTGATGCTGGGCTTGTTTGGCCACAGGGGTGGAGGACCGAAGGGCTTGTGCTTCTGTTGTTAGAGGCCTTGTTGTCCTTCTGAGCGGATATCACAGAGTCCAGGTTGGCACTGAATTTTCAATGTACTGGAGGTGACCCCACACCAGGTACAAATAGGATGGTACCCAAAAGAGGACATCTGCCAGCTTGTGTTGGGTATCTGCCATGAAAGTTGAGATCCACAGCCAAGCCCTATGGCGCATGGCAACCGCGGCCACCACTGAGTGGGCACAAGAATCACCAACATCCAGATCCATCTGGAGTTGCTGTTTCGCCACTGCCCTACCCTGCTCACGGACCTGTTTGACCAAGGTCTGAAGGTCCGCAGGGAAGTGAGGATCACCTCATCCAGGGGCCCAATAGGTCATGAGAGAAGTGTGCCATCAGGACGGCCGTTCTCATCTGGCGGAGACCAAGCAAGGAGGCAGTGTAGATCTTTTGGATGAATGATCCAATTTCTTGGACTCTTTGTCCGGCAGTCTATCGACGCCCCGGTATTGCCCGAAAACACGGAGTCAGCCACCAACCTTCAACCGAGGGATGCTCCAAGCGAACTCTGAAAGGGTACTGGTGGGCACCGCCTACTTGCGGGCCATCTGGACCGAGGCGCCAGGCAAGAGGCAGGACACTGCCAAAGCTCTAGGGCAGGGCCAACAACAGCCTCGGCTACTGGGAAGGCCTCTGTTGGAGAATCCCTTTGTACAGGATTTCTGTGGGGGTATATTGAGCCCACTTTTGAATGGGCTCCAGCTTCTTCCCCATAGATTCGAATGAGCCGAAGAACGCCCATGAACGTAGTAGGGCTTTCGCTCTGTGGGAAGATTCACGATTGAATCCATGTCCAGTGGATGGGAGTGTAAAGAGGAATCCTCAGACGACGAGGAATCCGCGATAAAGTGGGCAGCCACCTGTGTCACCCTCATCTGACGCAGATGGTCAGGAGTAAGAGTGATTGACAACCGATGGGAAGCCCTTGGCTGGCGAGACTCCTAGGTTGAAACCCCATCTGGTGGCTGTTTAGGTGGCAGCTCCACCACTATTGTCAGAGAAGTCTGCTTGACCAAGCCGACAGAGTCGAACCGGCTCCGCTGGGGGAGGAGCAAGTCGTCGGCCTCACGGGGAGTCGGCATCGGCCTTTCAGGCAACAGCCATGTAATGGCGGTGGTAAGCCAGTGTCGGTTTTGGCCCAGACAGAACCAACTGCTGCCATATTAGGTCTTTGCGTCAACGCAATTTGCTCCGAATCCTCTCCTCACCTGAGGAGACGAGAAGGTGAGTAGTAATAGCAGCTGCTTAACATGGTGTCGAGAAATAGAGACCGAAGATGTTGTCAGGACCTGCTTAACTCAATTTGAAGATGACAGAGACCTCGGCCGTTGGTGGTGCCGACAGGGGACCTCAGAGGAGTCGAGAAGCTCCATGGCTTCTCCTGGTCTTGGTTGATGACGGGCGGTTCTGGCTCAGTAAGCTGGGCCAACACGCCAGTTGTCACCGGCAGAACCGGAGTCCTGAGAAAGAGAGTTATTGGCCTCTTTGAATGACAACCGATCGACAGGGTCAAGAAAACTCTAGGCTGCATTGTCAGCGGCGTCTCACCAACTGGTCGGCCAGGGGCTACCGTGAAACAGCGGCCAAGGCTGCAGTTTCAACTATAGTCGAAACCAAGTTTCCTGCGGTAGAATGCTACCGGTCAGGGCGTCAACTATGAGCCTTCTCTTTGTGCGCCGTGGACTCCTTCTCGCGTGAGGCGAGAACTGTGCGACTCAGTAGGGCCCTCTCTTTTAGCTGAGAGGGACTGGCACAGCTCCTTGAAGGGGCCGAAAAGGTGGAGCCAACTGGAGCAGAACAAAGGCCGAGGCAGAAGAGGACTGAGCAGCAGCCTGGGTCACCTCCTCCTCAAGGCCTTGAGCTGTTATAGCTGCTCAGCAGATGCCGAGACACGGGACCACCCAATGGGCATCCTTTGATTTGACCAGCGGGTATAGTTTCTCCGGTTGGCTCAACTTCAGGCAGGCAGCACAGTCATCGAGAAGTCGCGAGCCCTGCGGAACATGATCATGGCCCAGACAGTGGATGCACGAGGCATGAGGGTCTGTATGGGACATCTTCTTCCCACAAGGGCACTGGCGAAACCCAGGAGCAGTCTTGTCTTCCACTGCTTTCGCGAACTAGGCGAAGATGGAATGCTAAGTAAGCAATAAGACATGATGGGTGTGCATAAGATGGTTCTAATGCGGCTAGGGGACGTAGTGAGGAATGAGGCCACAGGCAGTGCATCCAGTCCCTAGCCGTGCATTAGAACTGTTTAATGCACATCCCTGAGTGGCTTATTGCGCTATAAATGGGCCTGTGTATTCTAAATGGGGTTTTAGTTTAGCTGTGCATTAGACACATCTAATGCACAGCTAACAACCAATCAGATTGCTTGAAATCCTTTGCCCATTTTATAACAAGTTTTAAAGTAAGTTTTGGAAGTAAATCCAAAAATCTGAGTGCCAGGGCCTACTCAACGCTGGAGGCGGTATGGAGGAACCTGAACCTTCCAGCAGAAATGAAGATCTGGCTTCAAGGGGTGGAGCCATGGAGAGCCAGCTAGAAGATATTTCCGGCAATCCTTGAAGGAAAGGCAACTGCCAGACAGTGTGGCTAGATCATATCCACATCCCTAGAACTGAGAAGCAGTGGCCACTGCCAGTTCTGTTTCTTGCCTCGATCGACTGGCCAGCAGACAGTCATGCAGGTATGGGTAAACTTTGAGTCCCATCTTTCTCACTTGCACTGTGAATACTGCAAAGCACTTTGTAAAGACCCAAGGTGTGGAGGAAAGCCCAAAGGCAGGACTCTGAACTGGTAATGCTGTCCCAACATGACAAATTTGATAATCTGTAAGGCTGGGTGCAGCAGTATGTGCTGGTATGTATCCTGCATATACAGGGAAGCTAACTAATCCTGATGCTTCAGGAAGGAAGCAGGGATCACAGAGAAATAATTTGTAATTTTTCTTGATCCATAAAATTGTTCAGATTCCTGAGGTTGAGAATGGGCGCATGCCTCCGATTTTGGTACAAGGAAGTAAGGGGAGTAGAAGCCTGTATTTCACTCTAACTCTGGCACTATTTCCACTGCCCTGTTGCTCAGAAGGCCCACAACCTCCTGTCTCAGAAACTCTGTCATATGAGCTGATAAGAGTGGTTGTCTTCTGAGTGGGAGTGGATAGTCCAGAGGATTTCTGTACTGTCCAGGGAGTATCCCTCCTAGATGATCCTGAGAAACTATTTGTCCATTGAAATGGACTCCCACTGATGGTAGAACTGGGTTAGGTGACCTTCCACTGTGGGGGAAAGGTCTGCCTCAGGCAGCGGAAGCAGGACTGGGGCGAGCTTCAAAGAGTGGCACTAGGTGCTTTCAGCACCCATGCCTTCGCTGCACCTTCTTCTGAGGCTGGTGAGGCTGAGTTTTGTTTGGGCCCCTGCCTTTTCCACTAAATGACTGCTTGTTATGAAAGAAACCACATCCTCTTCCCTTCTGAGGGTTAGCAGGGGCTGTGTGGAAGTGTTAAGGTAGTCCTACTTTCATGAGACACTGTAAGAGACTTCTCTACCTGCTATCCAAACGGGTAAGTTCCATGAAAGGAATGTTCATAACTGTTGTTGTTATGTCTTGGGAGAAAACAGACATTAGTAGCCAAGTATGCCACCTGATGAAGATGCCTGCAGTGGCAGAGTGGGAGGCATTATCCAAGACATCCACAGCAGCTTTGACCTGATGACTGTTGGACTCTGTTCCATGTTTGGCAGTCAGCAGAATCTTTTGTTTAGCCTCTGAAGCTGGCAGACTCTCTGCCAAGGACTTTGTATTTAGAAAAATGCCCTTGGTAGCTGGCAATCTGTATTCCTAGGGTAGCTGCTGCATATGCCCATTTGCCCATTGTGTCAATCTTGAATAACTTCTTGTTGACAGAGTGCGCTGTAACCTCTTGGGGAGAATGGCCTTGTCATTCTCAGCGAGAACAACAATGGCATCAGCTATAGGTTGAGAAACATACACTGTCTTATCCTTTGGGACAGCGTATTTGTTGTCTATCCACTTGCAGACAGATGCTACTGAAGCAGGATGAGCTGGCTGGGGTTCAAACCCCTGACCCCAGCTTGCCTTCTTAAGTTTACTCCGTGTACATGGGATGACCTTTTGACCTCCCAAGACCTTCAAGGAGCAACCACCCATTCAGAAATGTTACTTGAATGGGAAGTCTAACTGGGTGTGCATGATAGCATGCACTTGGCTGCTGTTCAGTTAAAACCACACCACCTCAGTCATGGTCTAGTCTATTTGTCTGATTACAGTTACCTTATCCTAAACCTTTACAGTTGTTTTCTTTTAATATTCTGGTACAACTTATATATACCAATAGTCACAAGTGAGCTTTATCCCTGTATTGTAAGTCAACAACTTTATAAGTACAAATATTTAACCGAAAAGAAATGCCAGGAAATGTCATATTGTCTTAATTCTTTACTTAAAAAGCGGTATACAAAATTAACAATCATTTGGATCAGCACTGCAAGCAAACAATCTATTTTTAACTGGAGAGAAGTCTCCTACTTTTAGATACAATCATACAAAAAAAGGAAACATAAAATGCAAGTATCATCGCTCTCTGCTCATAATCAGAGATAATAGCAAATTATAAACACACAGTGCCGTATCTTGATGTCTCAAATGAAGTCCTATGCAGAAGGACATGCTGTCACAGCTCCTTCCTCTCTTCTGCCCTCCTTTAGCTTAAATGAGTATAAATTTATATGTTTTTGGATCTACCACGTGTTATACTTCTTGTAGAAGTATGCTCATGACACACTTCGTAGAAGTATGCCCTGTGACCATGACACTAATCTCTTGTAGAAGAGTGTTAATCATGCAAGCGGCAACAAATATATCTTATTTTAAAAGTGGACTGTCATCTCAGATTCTTGCTTTACCAGAACATTATTTTGTAAGCTCTGTTTTTTGCTACTGAGGAAACTGTGGTTTAGCTAGCATTCTGCCACTACTTCCTCAAATAAAATCTCCTCATTTTATAGTTAATTTCAAACAAGACATGCAGATATATCTTTTCTTTTAAAACTGTAAACTGTTAATATCACAAAAAAGCTATACTCTTTCTTGTTTTAATTGTACCTTCAAACTGTTTATAAGGCACACTCAATAATGATAATAATGTTTGCAACTTACAAATGCTAATGATAACATATATGCTATAGAGGAAACTTTTTATCCTGCTGCTTTCTTAAAGTGTTCTTTTCATTTCTCAAATACAGTTTCCCACTCTACAGCTAGTTTTAAAACAAGACATTTTCTTTAACCTGTAAAATGTTAATGTTACAACCAAATATTGCAAAGAAGCTATAATAATTTTTTTATTTAAATATATCCTTAAACTATTTTACAGTCGGACACACTCAATTTATTGGCTAAACAGAATTATGCTTGGCATTTATGATGTATTTAATTAAATTCAGGAAAAGCAGAAGTAAAGCATTTTTCAATTGTCATTATTTAATTTAGAGAAAAGTCAATAAGTCAGATCTATTTGTTGATTTGTCTCTGGGAAATAGCGGGCTCTTGCTCCATCATGTCCTCTAGTTCTAGGAAAAGCTCCGTCTTTGGAATATTTGGATCAGGCAGTCTAAATAGGGTCTCAAGGGATTACAGGTTTTGCTTCCCTGGAATATTTGGATCAGGCAGTCCAAACAGGGACTCGATGGGATTGCGGTTCTGCAAGGACTACACCATACTGCATCAGATAGGGTTTCACATGTGGGTGGAATAGGAGGAATTAAATTGACCAGCATGGTAGAAACATTTAACCATTGCACAGAGATGTTTACCATGGTCAATAGCTGTAGGCTCAAAACTGAGTGCAGAGTGCATATTTCTGAGCAAAGGCCAGAGCATTAGATCCTCCTGAGGCACAGTAGTTGGACCTGGGTTCGAGGAGGCTAGACTGAAGAAAAAGTCATTGTTGTGGTACTCAGAAATTATGAAGTTGGGGTCAGTCTTCTTCCCCTATACATCCTACCTAGAAGGAGTATCATAGAGGGAGTGGATCACGAGCCCTCTAATCCAGAGCATAGCCTTGGGAATACCAGAGACACTGACCCCAAGTGACAAAGGGCGGCACTGCACGGAACTGAATCCGGTGCTGAGGAAACCCCAGCTCTAGAACCGGCATTAGAAGCGGCACCAGGCCTGGCCCTAAAGGACCCAAACCCCAGCAACAGACCCAGCGCCAATGACCAAGCCAGCACTGGAGTGACCAAAATGGTACAGCTGCGGTCCAATCCAGACCCTGGATGTGGGTGCAGCCAGTGGACAGGAGTTGGCTGTGCGTTACCAGCAAGGATTCAAGGGCTGCTGCTGAAGCCAAATGTTCTACTCCAGCCGAGGGCTCCCACCAATTGGCCCAGTTCCACTGGCACCCAGGGGCCAAGGACTGGTTCCGCCCAACAGTGGCACATAGGCCAGACACTACACACTCACTAATCCAGAAGAGCTGCCCAATGGTGGAACAGCCCATTGGAGTCCCTATTTATGGAAAGAGAGACTCTGGGCCCGGGCCCTTGACTCTCAGAATCACAGGCCCCGTTGAGACCGAAGCCGGTGTCAATGGGGGCCTCCAGCTCTGAGAAGTCAAAGTTCTAGTGGCAGATCTCACAGAGGGTGACCTTAGCAGTACCGTTTCTTCCTCTTCTGATGGGAAGAGGAAGAAATCGAAGCAAACAGTGCTGAGAACCTGACTGGGCTCAGGAATGTACCTGCTTCTTTTTGTGCTTTCAGGAGGGCTGTCCTTCCTCCCAGGCACTGGACCGCCTGTGGTATAACCCTTCCCCAACAAGGAAAGTGGACCAGACATGGCCCCACTGCCAGAGCAAGCAGCCTGAGTAGGCTCTCTACTGCCCTCCATGCCCATTGATCATTGATTGATTCAGTATGCTAAGAAAGTGACAGAAATATTTTTGAAAATAACACTAAGCTGACACAAAATAACAAACTTTAGTTTTAAACACTAAAATTAAAGGAACTGAACACGTGTTGCCATACAGGCGTGGGGTTCTGACTCTCGGTGGGGAACAACATCTTCACTGATGTGCAGTCAATGGGGGTACCAAGGTGGCTGAAGGCCACTGCCAAAGTAGGCTCAGCTGCAAGCTAAACTGGTGTTGTACATTTTCCATCCATTGGCAGAGCTCCTGCTGAGACAGTTGACTGTGATGCCCAAAGTTCACAACCATCCTGTCCAACACAGACTGAGTCACATGGGGTGGCAACCTAAAAGGAACACTGGTGGCACAGGAGTCCAACCTACACTTCCTCAGTCCTACACCCTGTAGCTTACTCTGTATCCTCACCCAAAAGAAGGAGTGATCAGAACCTCCAATCCAGAAGCATCAACTTCAGTGGTGGCTTGGGGTGGGTATCCATAGGGAACACCCTGGCTGGATGATGAAAGGCTGAATCCTGGAGAACCCTCCTGCAGGGACTGCCCCAGAGCTGATACAAGTACAGTCGATGTAAGTGCTTGGCACTGGCACTAAAAATGCTACTAACACTGACAGTGCCACCAGCCCCATACCAACACCACTAATGGCATCAAGACTGAGGCCCATGCCAACCAGCACAAGTGGCAGCAATGCATATGAAGCACTATCTACAGGCGTCAATGAGATGACCAGCAGAGAGGATGGTTCCAACCCCAGCAACAGGGCAGCCCAGTTCCGGGGCTCCAGTCTGTTATGGGTGCTCTTCCAATTGCCCTGAAAGAGTTGGAAGTCTCTCCGATGCCACTACCTGAGACTCGTCTTGACCTTTGCATGGTGGGGAAGGGAGCTTAGAACCTTGACCAGCTCTGAACAGCTGTGAGGGACCAGGGAAGCATCCAGCAACCTATCTTTGACAGCTTCTCCACAGCCTGCCTCAGAAAGATTGGGACCATTTGTTCTAGTTAAAGGGATCCCAGCTCCAGAGTCTGGTAATCAAAGGCAGTGCAGGCATCAAAGGCCTCCATGTCGTGAGTGGGTCCAAGGCAGAGGAAACAAAATATGTACTGGTCGGTGCGTGTAATACTGGAAAAACAGTCCCTATGGTTTAGACTTTCACTTCTATGAACCAGACATACTTTCAGAAAGAAAACTTAACAGAATCAAAAGTGACGACAAACTGAGGTGTAGTGCAAGCTTCCACAATGTGCACATGACATCGGGACAAACAGAACTGAGGCGGCTGGGACATCAGTAATGGATACAGTCTCAGCATGTGATGATGTGCATGCGCCAGTGTGGATACCTTTGGGCATTCCTGGCAAGGATTTGCTCCAGTGGGGTCTAACACCTCTGGACCTAAGATCAAAGCTCGGTGGAGAAGACTGGTTCATGAAATATCAATAATTCTACCAGGAGTTGGCCAAACAAGACCTTTGGTCTGTTACTCCTATTAATCCTACCACACCACCACCTACAGCTTTCCTTTCCATCCCTTCCTTAACCATTCAATGTTCCTCCCACTTCTACCTCCCCCACCCCCGTTCTTCCTCTCACCTCAACACATTGTAGCTCTTATCCCATCTCACCTGAACTTGTACCTGGTACCCAATACTGGTCCTGCTCCAGCACAGCGCCTGGCTCCTCTAGCTAATCAGTACCTGCTACTTAGTATTGGGCACTGCTCCTCCCACAATACCAGGCACCTAGGTAATCTTAGAATCTCTTTTGGCCAAGGCCCACAACCTGGGCTGATTCATGCAGTAACATAGAAACATAGAAACATAGAAACATAGAAGGATTTAAGATATGAATCGCAAGGCCCATCCAGTCTGCCCATTTTTCTACCTTATAACTGTGCCATGGCCTTTTGCTCTGTCAGTGACCTATCTATTCGTAGTCATTTGTATTGCTCCTTATGCCTATCCCATGCCTGTTTGAAGCCCTGCACTGTATTCATAGCCACCACTTCTTGTGGTAAGCCATTCCATGCATCTACCACCCTTTCTGTGAAAAAATTTCCTCACATTCCCCTTAATCGGCCTCCCTCTAATCTCATGCTGTGTCCTCTTGTCCTGCTATTTTTCTTATATTTAAACATGTTAGACTCTTTCACCTTGTTTATGCCCTTAAGGTGTTTAAATGTCTCGATCATATCACTCTCTCCTCCTTTGCTCAAAGGGTATACATATTGAGCTCCGTTAATCTGTCCTCATATGTCTTCTAGTGCAGTCCCTGCACCATTTTGGTTGCCTTCTCTGGACTGCCTCAATTTAGTTAATGTCCTTGTGAAGGTGTGGCCTCCAATACTGCCGCAGTACTCCAGATGGGGCCTAACCAATGTCTTGTACAGAGGGATTATTACCTCCCTCTTACGACTTGTGATACCCCTACTAATACACCCTAACACCCCTAGCCTTACCTACTGCTTTAGAGGTCTGCTTGGATGATTTTAGGTCATCAGTGATGATGATGCCCAAGTCTCTTTCTTCCTTTGTGACTGCTAGCAACTCCCTCCCAGCCTATAAGTGGCTTCAGGGTTTCTCTTCCCTATGTGCATGATTTTGCACTTCTTTGCATTAAATCCCAGTTGCCACTCTTCTGACCATTCTGCTAGTTTATCCAGATCTCTTCTCATTCTGCCCACCCCATCTGGATCATCTACTCTGTTGCAGATCTTGGTGTCATCTGCAAACAGACAAGCCTTACCCTCTAGTCCATCTGCGAGGTCACTAATGAAGATGTTGAATAGGACTGGCCCCAGGACTGATCCCTGAGGTACCCCACTTGTGACTTGCATCTCTTCTGACTGTATACCATTTACCACCACTCTCTGTTTTCTGCCAGTCAACCAGTTTGCCACCCAGTTGACCAACTTCTGACCCACCGAGCCTACCTAGCTTATTTATCAATCTTCTATGTGGAACAGTGTCAAAAGCTTTGCTGAAGTCAAGGTAGGCGACATCAACTCCCCCCTTGGCCCACCACTCTGGTTACCCAGTCAAAGAAATCTATGAGATTAGTTTGACAGGACCTTCCTTTTGTAAACCCATGCTGTCTTGGATCCCGAGCTCTATGGATTCCAGGTGTTGCACTATCCTTTCCTTAAGGAGTGCTCCATAATCTTGCCCACTACTGAGGTAAGACTGACCGGTCTGTAGTTCCCCGCCTCCTCCCTGCTACCACTCTTGTGGAGTGGGATCACATGAGCCCTTCTCCAGTCTTCTGGGACTCTCCTGTGCTCAGAGACTCACTAAACAATTCTGCTAATGGCTCTGCTAGTTCCTTCTATGCAGTTTTTCTCTCTCCCTGAGTTTGCCTCTCCCTCTGTCACACTCCCATCCCCCTTTCCCTTGTGTTTTGTCCATTATTAGTATATATTAGTGTTATTTATTTCTTATTGCCATGTAACTATGTTTGCTAAATGCTTATCCACTGCTGTCATCCTATCTCATGGATTAACTGTAATTTGTTGTCTCCTGCTGTTTGACCTTGACATGGAACCTATGTAATGAGCCCGTTCTCAAAGGTTTAATCTGACAAATTCAATAAATAAATAAAATGCTCTATTGCTTAAATATTTTTGTTCAATATGTCCTAAATGTGCTGTCTCTCACTCTAGTCCTCAGGGTAGAAGCAAGAGATCATGTGAAACAAGCAGTGGCAAATTCACTACAATTTGCATTTTGTAGTAGTTAAAGGGACTTGCAGCACTTTGTGCCTAACATAATTTAAGGCATGTGTATATTCTCTTACAACCATACACCCTGTTGTGTGTTATACCTTACTTCAAGCCTGCAACACTGCTGACCTACTGGCTTACAGCAGTGCGTTACCTGTGGGAGACCAGGTGCGGACTGACTTTGCATCTTTCATTCACAAGGAGGTTATGTGTTTGCTCACCAGGGTTGCACTCAGTAGCACTCTGTGAATCTGCACAACCACCTATGCCCAATGAGGAAGACCCACGTGGTCAAAGCGCCAGGGTCATTTTTCCTGTTCAGCTGTACAGTACTATGTAAGGGCTCACAAAGAAGGATCCAGCATAATTTAAAAGGCAATCTGCCATCTTCCTTCAGTGCCACTACGTGACTGTTTGCATGTGACTGTTTGGAGTGTCTGGCTGCCCCAGCTGGCACCAGCACAGCTTTCCTGAGTGCCTGACTGACTGTCCATACATTGAATGTACACAGAACCAGTATGTTTCTATCCTGACTGCACTAAGGACTGCAGAATGTCCTCCCAACTATTCGTTTTGTTCACCCCTGGTTAGGAGGGTGCGCCTGTGTCTAAACAATGCTTGTCCAAATGGTTGGACAGCTGTATAATCTTTTCCTATAGGAAGCACGGTAAGGGTCTTCCTGATTCTGTTCATGGTAACTCAACTGTGGTTTGGTCACTCCAATGGCCTGTTTTCAGAATGTCTCTACAGCGGACATCTGTCTTGCTGCTACATAAATGCAGGACTGGACTTCTCGGTACGACAGCGGCATGTGCTGCAGGGTCAGAGAAGGCAGTGGTAGCCTATAACACAGATATCACGGCAGCCTTTGACTGTCTGGCACCTATCTGTATCGGCCCCTGGTCTCAAGCAGTGGCTTGCCATGGTATGACAGTGAGCTAAGGGTGATGAAGGGTAGGGGACGGAGGCTGAAGCACTGTTGGAAGAGATCCACAGCCGAGGAGGACAGGCTGGCTTTGGGTGTTCACTACGGTGAGTACCAAAGGGCAGTCACCCAGAAAAAGTACAGTTACGTAAGAACTTACTGTAACAATAGATCTATGACAGAATCTCTTTCATCAGGCCACACCTATGGAACATAACCGACAGGCATTAGGCCCACACAGAAACTTTTTCTCAAGCAGTACCACTAAGGGCACCCAGCGACATCCCTACATCAATGTGGGCGGCCCCATCCCTCTTCAGTTCCCCACTGGAGACTGTGCTCAGAGGACCTCCAGGAGAGAAACATGGCTCTGCTGAGTAGACAAGGCAGAAAACAGCAGAGAAGCCCTGAAGAAGAAAGGGCAGCATTGGTATGGCCCTAATGTCCTTATAGGAACATGCTCAGAAGGCTGTCTCTAGGAAACAACTAAGGGTTCTAGCTACCAGGCACAGTGGAAAACCTCCCACAGAGCGTCCATTTGAAAGGCCCAGACCAAGCGTCAAAAGACTAAGGTGCCATAGTCTGGCCGAAAGAGATTCTCTCAAAGATCTACTGTTACGGTAAGTTCTTATGTAACTGTACTATCTTCTTGAAGATCTCTCAACCGTACACCCTTTTCATCGACACCTGGAAGGCGAAACAGGAAAAAGACCATTAAGGCGACATTCGCGGTAATGGTCCTTTCCCTGTTTCACCTTCCCCAGTGTTCCGCTCCTCCCCGGACCAACTCTGACTTGAGTTGGAATCCTAAAGTCCAGGTGGTGCAGGGCAAAGCCCCCATGATATGATGTGTGGGGCAGCCCCCACAGAAAGCACCGAGAATAGGCGCATAATACATCGCATCGGGTATTGTGCTGTTGCTGTTGATAAAACTTGGTGCTTCCCTCTCATCAGGCCACACTTATGGAACAATCAATCAATCCTATATTTTTAAAATGCTATTTCAGCAGAACATAGCATTGTACATCTTATAAAACATAATAATCAACAAAAACTATTTCATATAAACATACTAGGACACAGTTCTAAAACATCAAAACTATAACAAGTTTTGTATACTTAAAATATTAGGCATCAGGAAAAGCAGACTGAAATAGATATGTTTTAGTGCAGATTTAAAGGCTTCCATGGATGGGCCTCTCTGATTCAACGAGATAGAGAATTCCACAGAGTCGGCACTACAAAGCAAACAATCTAGCACCTACAGTTGTCAAACAGATCCTGGGAATCTCTAGCAATCCATCATTGGCAGAGTGGACAGAACAAAGAGGCAGTAGGGACACAGGAGATCTTGTAGGTAACACGGACCCTGTCTGTCTAGGGCCTTAGCGTCAGTAATCCAACCCTAAGTTGATCCTCCACTGCACCAGCAGTCAATGCTAGCCACGGAGCACAGGTGCAACATGGCTAGATCGCGATACGTCAGTCATCAACCTGGCAGCCACATTCTGCACTAACTGCAGGTGGCGAAGGTCCACCCAGTAGCCATAGGTATAGGGCACTGCAGTAATCGAGTCGTGAGGTCACAAAGGTGTGGACCAGTGTCAGAAAATCATCAGGTGGGACCAGGTGTTTTAACCAAGTGATATTTCTTAGATGGTAAAGAGGTCTTGACAACAGCCGACACCTGAAACTTAAGTGTCAGCTAGCTATCAAAGCATAACACCCGATTCTGCACTCTGTCAGAGGAGTCACAAGCAGGTTGCCTCCTAGCCAAAGCCTGAAAGGCTGTCCAGCCATTAACCTCTACCCAATGACCTGGGTCCACAACCAACACCTCAGTCTTATCCGAATTCAGCTTAAGCCAGTTGGCACTCATCCAGTTCTGAATCTCGGAGAGGCAATTATTAAAGACTGAAACCAAGTCATTGTGCGTGGGAGTGAAGGAAATGTACAGCTGAGTATCATTTGCATATCAGTGAAAACTCAACCCATACCACCTAATGTCTTCCAACGGTAGCATATACACGTGAACAACATGGGGACAACACAGAGCCCTGCGGCATCCCACATGGCAGGTGGAGAGGAGGACGAGGTAAATACCCCTGATTCCACTCTCTGTGTCCTACCTGTGAGGAAAGAATGGAACCATCTGAGGACTGCACCAGACAGCCCACAGAACAGCCGTGAACACTCCAGCAACCTCCATGGTGCACGGTGTGAAAGCGCTGCCGAGAGATCTAAGAGACTAGATCAGACTACTCCTCCGTCCTCCGATCCCTCACTGTCGGGAGATCATTAAGTACCGAACCAATGCGGCCTCAGTATTATGCCTCTTCCTGAAACCAGACTGGAGGATCTAGATATCGTGGCTGGTCAGATGCTCCTCAAGCTGCTGCAAGACCTGCCTTTTCAATAACCTTACTCAAGAAGGAGGTTATTTTATTTAGTTTTACCAGATAAGTGCAGTAGCCATAGCATGACCATTTTCAGGCTCGACCGGGAGAGTACTAAACAGTATAACATACAGAACATTTTATAAGTGTGCTAAAATAGTACATGGGTAGGTCAAAAACAGTATCAATGATCAACACACAGGCAATCAAAAATAACACTACATGAGAAACAGTTTAGAGAACTTCATATAGAGTAGAACAGAACAGATTGTAAGTAGAAATAGCATAAAACAAGAGGTAGACTCAAAGATGCAGTAGTGTAGGAAGAAGCAGAGGAGGGCAAACAGCTTACCAGGATGACAGGAAGTGGGCCTTAGTTTGAGAGAGAGAAGGAAATGGGCCAAGGGCAGCACGACTAGGGTTACTGGGAGCAGGGGAGGTATAGTAATGTTTTTGTGGTTAGGGAGTTTGAAGGTGACATAAGTAGAATGAGAGTGAAAGGGCCTAGTGCCATCAAGTGGGGGTCAAAACAGGTGCACGTCAAGCCAGAGATAGATAATGGCGCAGCTCTCTTTTAAAGCAAGATGGGATTTTGACTGCCTTAGGACAAACGGAAGTGTGTTCCATAGCTGAGGTTCCACATGTTGGAAGGCAACAGTACCTTTGGAAGTGCAACACCTAGATACGTTGAGTTGAGATTTTTCAGCTGATCGCAAGCCATGGGAGGAAGTTGGGGAACCAGCAACACTGCAAGTGATTTATGGGGTTTGAGGCCTGATAACAGAATCAGTGAGAGAGCCGAGATAGTATTGCCTGGTAGCAGAAAGCGAGGAGAGAGAGAGACAAGAGCCATCCCAAGTCCCTGTAGAGTTGACAATCGTGTTTGAGTAGAGGAGGCATATCACAAATGTTATTATAAGTAACGCCCCATTTATGAAGGGAGGTTTATGAGAAGCAGCAATAACAGAAACACAATATGTGAGGGTGGGAGCAGGATACCTCTGGTGATAGCCAGCTTAGCAGAAGGCATTAATATATAGCTGGCCTTGTAAGCAACACCCAGTTTAGCATTGACAGCTCTGCAGGTGGACTGTATGTGAAAACTGAAATCCAGGGATTGGTCAAGCATGACACCAAGATAGTTAAAGGATGTGACACACACTAATTGAGTGCCCTCTAAGTCATAAACCATCAGGGATGTGGGACAAGCCCTGAGCTTAGGGCAGAGCCTAGAAGCATGGCTTTGTCTTCTTAGCATTTTGTATCAGCTTATAGCCATAAAGCCAGTTTTGAACATTTCTGAAGTCTAAGGAAGGTGAGGAGTTAATTCTGTCTAGCCTGGTGGAGCCAGTATAAATAAGATCATCAGCATAAAGCAGAGACAAACAGGTTTGAAAAGCATCTGCAACATCGCTTATGAAGAGTGAGAAAAGAAGTGGCCCCAGGATACAGTCCTGAAGCACACCTATATTGATGATGGTACTGTCAGACAGGGAGGAGTTAAATTTTACAGTTTGGGTCCTGTTTGACAGATAAATGCTAAACCAATTTATGACTGGAGATGAGAACCCCAAGTTATGAAGAGCAGAAAGAAGCAAGAGGTTAGAGACAGGCCTGTAGTTTGCGAGACAGTCAGGGTCAAGAGACGTTTTTCAGGAGAGGGTGGACCACAGCCTCCTTCAGGGTGTCCAGAAACACCCCGGTCTCTAAAGAACACCTGACTATCACAGCAAGGACTGGTCCGACCTTCCACACACCCCACCAGGAGGCGGTTGGGCCAGGATCCAAAATACAGTAAGTTGGCCGCAAACCCTGGATTATCTGCACAACATCCTCGATCGCCAGCTGGCCAAAGCCTGACCAGCCAAACCGGGTGCTTGCAATCTCACCGATCCACTCCGCCCACTGAAGTGAGCTGTGCAGATCTCACACCTGATGGTGGCCACCTTATCCGCGAAAAATTGAGCGAACTCCTCACACTTCTCCTGTGACAAAGCTCTCCGATTCTGGAGACAGGCTGGACTGCACAGCCTGTCCACAGTCCGAAGAAGAGCTGTGCCGGTCAATTCTGCACAGCAATCTCTCTGGACAGGAACTCTGCCTTTACTGAGAGACTGCAGATAGATAGTCCCTATAATGGGACCTCAATCTAAGTTTGTCATCACTCAGGCCCAATTTCCGCCAACGATGCTCTGACCTTCTTTCCACTCTCCTCAACTCCCTCAAGGCCCCATCAAACCACATGGACCGAGAGTAAGGGGTGAGGGACGAACAGACAGGAGCTATGGAATCCAGAGCAGCTCCCACTGCCTTATTATAGGCAGTTATAAGATCCTCTGGGTCCATACTAACACTCAAACTCTTCGATAGATCCAGAACCACCATAAGACCATCAGGGGTCACTCCCTGCAAAGGGCAGTACCGGACCATCTCCATAGGGGCAGGTCTATGTAGGGGGGCCACAAAACTGGATTCTATAGTGTGATGATTGGACCACCCGATGGGTTCCACCACCACATCGATCTCTGTCCTCAGCAGGAACGCCAGGTCCAACAAATGACCTTGTATGTGGGTCACAGAGGTAATCACCTGTGTAAAGCCCAACAAAATCATTAATTGGAGGAAGTCCTGACCAAATTGTGAGAGTTCTTCGTCGACCCAGGCATTGAAGTCCCCAGCACCAACCACCTGGGGACTCCAACACCATCTTGACAATGAAGTCTGTGACTTCCTGCGGGAAATCCCTCTCACCCCGGGTGGATGGCAGATGAGAAGTATCCTGCATCCCACACCTCCCAGCATACGATACATTCAAAGGATCTGGTGACCCTAACTGGCACATCTACATGGCCCAGTTCCATCTTAAAACAGATGGCTACCCCCCGCCCCTACGATCCAAACTCTTCTGGGTGACTGGAGGATAGAGACCTAAGAAAGGAAGCCTTGAGTACCACCAGGTCAAAGCCTGCCTTTCTTCTAGAGGCAATGACCAGACTGTAGTGTTAGTGAAAGTGTGGAAAGTACCCCAGTCGCAGCAGCACAAACATCTGCAGGTGATAAATTCCTGAAACTGGAAAGAGGTGGCCGCTGCTCTGATTAACTGGCCATGCACAACCCCAAGAAGTTCCTTACTGCATTCCTGTAACAGAACGCAATACAGTTTGCCAACCATTCGGATAGGCACTGTTTAGAAATCGACAGCCTCTTCCCAGAGGTGAAAGAAACAAAAGCTGTGAGGACTTCCGCACTCCTTCATACGATGAACATAATATCTGTGTAGTCTATGTACAACTAATGTATGGAGCAATGCTTCCGCAGGATTGGCATGTTCAGAAAAGAAAGTGGCAGGTGGATGGTTTGATTTAAAGTAAATTCAGACATTACCTTTGGAAGAAATTTAGGGCTGGTGCACAAAGACATCCTGTCTTTATGGAAAATCAAAGAAGGAGGCTCACACAAAGACAAAGAACCTTAGTGCACAAGCACTGAGGCAAGGGTTACCCCAAAGGGCATTGGCCAGGAAGAAGTTTCAAAGAAATACAAATCACACATATATGGTTTTATTGGCCACCACAACCCAACCAGATAGACCAACTTAGGGTAGCTGGTTCATTTCACTGGGGTGTCATACAGATTAGGCACACTGATGAGTCCTGGAAGGACGAAACACGTGTCTGTGTCTTCTGTTGGTATCCTTCACAGACTGTGCGAGAGGCCTTTCGGCACCATGCAATTCTGCTTAAAGTTGAACCAGCATAATATTTTGTGGTGATTTGCATATACAGTTCATGATGCTTTGCATTATGGGGGTATGTGTGAGTTTGTATCATGCATAAGAGCCTGAAGCTCAGAAATCCTTCGAGCAGAAGTAATAACAACTAAACATTTGCTCTCAAGAAAGGAAGTGTAAGCTACAGTTGCGTCTGGCTCAAAATGAGCCAAAGTGAGTTTCCCAACACAAAATTTAGGCCCCAGGCCGAACTGGAATTGAGAATGGGAGGCTTCAAACAAAGGATGCCTCTCAAGAATGTGCAGGCTACCTCTAGCTGGACCACCGTACGTCCATCAATCAGCACATGGAAAGCTGGAAACAGCAGCCAAGTACACTTCAACGGAACAGTATTGGAGTCTTGCATCCGACAAGGACAATAAATACTCTAGGACCTGGTTCACTAGACAAGTGAAGGGATCCAACTGACTAGAAGCAGCCCACAAAGCAAACTGCTTCCACTTCATGGAGTAAGTGGCCCTGGTGGAAAGGTTTCTAGCAGCCACCAGACCATCATCCACCTTCAGAGACACTACAAATCTTGCAATGGCTATGTCTTCAGGAGCCAGGCATGCAGATGGAGTGAACTGAGATCTGGATGGACTAGGGTTCCCTGTTCCTGTGAAAGTAAGCCTTAGCACAGGGCCAGGGGTACTTGAGGTTCCACTGCCAGCTGCTACATCACAGGAAATCATATCATCAGATGAAGCTAGAAGGGGCCACCAGAATTAGAGTGCCCCCTCCCCATCTGCAGCTTGATTAGCACCATCTGAATCAGAGGAAAGGAAGAGGAAGGCATAAAGAAACCTCCCTGTCCAGGAGAGGACAACACATCTCGCCAGAAAACTCCAGGCCCTGGAGCAATGAGCAGAAAAAGTGTCAGTTTGCACTGAGCTCGGGATGAAAAGGGTCCAACTCTGCACTACCCCATCTGTTGAACAGGTCTTCTACTACTGGGGTCAGCAGCTCTCACTCGTGCATCCAAGACTGCGACTGGCTTCCCACTGTGCATTCGAGACTGCAACTGGCTTAGCCTGTCTGCCAGGATGGTTTGGGCACCTGGGACATGGACGGGCTGACAGTTCTAGACCATGTTCTACAGTCTAGTACCAAACCCTCATCGCATCCTGGCACAGAGGGTATAGTGAGTCCCCTTTGCTTGTTTATGTAGTGTACTACACTGATATTGTCTGTCTGCCCCAGCAGATGACCCTGGGACAAATGATTCTGGAAAGCCCACAGAGAATACAGAACGACCCTCATCCCTAGCATGATTATGTGGAGAAGCCTCCACCTGGTCCATGTTCTCTGAATCTGATGATACCCCAAAACGCCCCAGGTCAATCCCCAAAGCGTCTGAGGTGAGAATCTGCTAGGGAGAGAATGAGGAAGGAAACCCCTTTCAACAGGTTGCTGAGTTCCCACCACCATAGAAGCACCTTCTGGACAGAGGATGTGACTAGAACCTGCTGTTCTAGGTCGTTGGCATGACTAGAACCTTCTGTTCAGGTCATTGGTATGTCAATCCCACCAGACTCAATGTCCATTGAGAGATACCCTGTTCAGCTGGCTAGGGGCACCGTGACAATGGCCATCAGACAAAACAGCCTTAGGAATGTTCTGACCGTGACACATCTGCTGTTGCAAAGCTGCTGGATTTGAGCTACTATCGGTGATCTGCCCTGTCCTGGAGCATGAAGGCAAAGCCCTGAGAAGTGTCCAGTACTGCCCCTTGCACTGTAGATGCTGACAAGGGTCAAGACTGACTTGGGCAGATTGACCATGATCCCTAGGGAGGAACAGCTGTCTGGTACACACCAGGGTGTGGACAGCTGCTCCTGGACTGTGCTTTGAGCAACAAGTAGGTCCAGGGAAGGGAAGACGACAGTCTCTCTCTCTCTCCTGAGAGCTGATGCCACAGCTGCAAAATATTTGGTAAATATCAATGGTGCAGATGACAAGCCAAAGGACAAAAGCCTGAGCTGGTAGTGCTCCACCTGGAACATGAACCTGTGTAGCGCTTTGTGAATGGGGCCGATCCTGATATGCAGGCAGACCACCTGCAGGTCCAGGTAGCATATCCAGTTCCTTGTTTCCAGGAGTGACAGCAGATCTTGCAGAGTGCCCATTCTGAAACGCCTTGCACTCAAAGTAGGAGTTTATAGCCCACTGATGAAAAATGGGCCTCGTCCCCGTGGATGTGGGATCAGAAAGAAATGAGAATATAACCCCATTTCTTTGTTCTCAAGGAACTGTTTCTAAGGCCCTCGCCTATTAGGTAGTGGTGACTCGTGAAACGTGGACTGAAATAGTTGCTGCAGTTGGGCAAAGCACAGGTGGTCAGAGCTGCCATCGCTTCCCCAGAATCACTGGAAGTGGGGCTGGAGGGAAAAGGAGATCTGGAGGGAGCTAAAAGCAGACATAAAATTCCAGATGAAAGCCACACCTCTTTGTGCCTAAGAGCCTGTGCGGTTGGTATTTTTCCCTAGTTAATATGGCAAATGGAGCACTCTGCAACCGCTGGAGCTGGGGTGGCGAAGAAAGATGGAGCCCGGTAGAAGCAGAAGCTACTGCGATGCACCTGGCGGGGTGGGCAAGACATCCATTACCCAACCTGTGCACCTGGGGAGACAGGGCATACACTGTCTGGAAGAGAAAAGCAAACCTGCTGCCTTGTGTCAAGGGCGGTTGGTGCCCTGACCCTCTCAATATCACTTTGGCCCTGGAAAATAGATTGGGACCACTCTATGGCCAAACTGTATCCAGGCCTGTCACAGGACGACTGGCTGGGCAGGAATGCCATGAGGTGCCCATGCTACAGTACCACCAGTGAGCTGGGGTTTAGCAAGTCCCAAAGCCCAGGAAGGTGAAGGCAAAGTTCTAGCGCCCAAACACATGGTTTGCAGAGCTACAAGAATTCCTGCATTTTACAGGGATCTGAAACCACCTACAGGAAAATGCTTCCCACAGCCTTGCACTAGTTACCCAGGCAATAGAGCAATCTGGCTTCTAATGGAAAGAGCCAGCTACAGAAAAATCATCCAAGGCAAGCCTGCTGGGGGCCCCAAAACCTGGGTGAGTTCAAGGTGTGGGAAGCCCCAAGCCCAGAGAAGGCATAGGTTTGCCCTCTGCTAAAGAAGGGGTGGGAGAGCTGGTCCATTCAAAGGGCAATCCAGGATGGAGAAGACTGGTATGCCCCTGCAAAACCCATGCCCACTGCGCTGTCAGTGTGCCGAGTCAAGAGTAGAGCTCTCAGGTAAAGTGTGATGGCATGCTGTCAACGCTAGAAAATAAGGAGAAGCATTGATGAGACAATGCAGAGATGGTATCTGGTCCTGTGGGCAACTGACGGCAGTGACCCACCTGGCATCGGCATCGCCGACGGTCCTGAGGGATGGGAAGATGGGGGCAGAGGCACCCCGTCAGACATGCACCAAACACCGACAGTAAAAAGCCAGGAGGAACGTGGACGTGGCCCGCACCACCAAGCTTGGTCCTAGCAGAAGGGACTGAGGCTACAGCACACACAGCATCGACATCTGTGCCATCATCAGGCCCGAGGAGATGGCCGACAGAGGAGGAAAGGCGCGTCATCAAGACAGGCATTCCGCCATCGCCATGCAATGGGACAGAGAGTGACAAGGGGAGGTACAGGCGCCACCATCGATAGACTGGGCCAGCTCGACTGGCAGAGGAAAAGACCACACTCCAGCCACCACAAAGCAATGAGGAGAGACACAGGGTGCCTTCGTTGACAGTCCTGGGCCAGCTTGATCGACCCAAGAGAAAACCAGCCATACCCCGTCCATGAGAGAAGCGGGGCCGGAAGGGATAGGTGAGACTCAGGCATCACTGTTCGCGAAAACATCAACTACAACTGGGATGCAGAGACCCACCGTGGAACCCCTACTTGATGAATCCTGTCAGCGAGGGGTAGACATTAAAAGAATTCAGTTATGGGAGGAGAGGTTTTCCTAAAGCCCCAGGAGAAATCCAAAGAAATCTGAAGAAATTGCAGCTGCAGCTCCATGGAAAGCCAGAGCCCCTGGCAGAAGGAGCCCTACAATCAGACTGCTGGTTGAGGCTGTGGCCCAGCCGAGCACCCCAGAGTAACCCAAGCCCAGTGTCAAGGCCTGAACTGCAGGTGGTGGTGGTGCGAGAGTCAGTGCGAGGAGATTCTGGAAGACTACCGTGAGCGCAGTTTCTAGGGCCTATATGTCTTGATTGATGGCGGAAAAGAACTGAGGAGGGATGGGCCCATGTTTATGTAGAGATGTCAACTTCAGATGTCGCCGAGGGCAGCCCCTGTGGTACTGCTTGAGAAAATCTTCATGCTGGCCCTAGTGCCTGGCTGTTTATGTTCCATAGGTGTGACCTGATGGAACAGATATCCTCAATGAAGATGGCAGGTTTTCTGTTGAGGGAGGTGCTGCTGGGAGGAATGATCCAGCTCAGTTCTTTTGCACTGTAGATGGGTTACTTCATTTGATCTGTCTGGAGTTGGGAGAGTTTTTCACCTCTAAATGAGAAGAGTTTCTGTGATTCTTCTTGGACACTGTCTTCTATTCCTGAGGAAGGGGCAAAGCATCCCAAAGCACTGAGGCTGATTTCTTGTTGTCTGAGAATGTCTTTTGGTGGCTATTTTATATACGTTAATAAACTTTTGTACTGCCTTTACTAATACCCCTTTGTGCGGATGTTTAGTTTTCTTCTGCTGTCCTCTGTTTGAGCCAGTGATCTCCCAAGAGGCATGTGGCAACTCAATGGGGTTAAGCTGACATCCCACAGATGGGCTCAACTGTCGTGGTGAAGGTTTAGACCAGTGACAATGGAGGAGGTGAGTGAGATGATTTCAGAGTTGCGACCAACATGAACTGGATCCAGGTCCAACATGATGAGTGGTGGGTTGTGTCAGACAACTGGGCCTAGTGTTCACTGGGATTGTCCAATGTTATGCACTGCTGAGGCCTCTCCTGAAAAAGCCATCTTTGGACTGTGACAACCAAGCTAATCTACTGCTCCCAAACCTGCCTCTTTCTAGCAAGGTTATCATGCAGGTGGTTGTGTTGTTGCTTGAAGCACATCTCATAATCTTTTGGTATCTATGAGCCTCTCAGCTGGGATTTAGGGCCAAGCATAGCACTAAGATTGCATTGGTCAGGTGTATAATGACTTCTGGGGCAAGAGACAGTGAGGCGGTCAGTTCACGTTCCTCTCATTGTTTCCTCAGCTTTTGACACTGGAGACTATGGGCTGTGAGTTGAACTAGTTGAGGGACTATATAGGTCTTGCTGGCTTAATCTTCTGCTGGTTTGAGTTCTATCTCTGGGACAGGACACAGATGGTTGTGTTGGGTAATTTCTCTTTTTGTCAAGTGTCACTGCCCTGTGGAATTCCCCAAGGCTCACTCCTCCGCCTATATTGTTTGCAGTGTATATGTTGCCCTGGGTGGAATCATTAGATGGGGATTCACTAGTATTTTACTGTTGTGTAGATGACGCAGCTATACCACGTCTTTGTAACGGCTCACAATATTTCTAAGGGCTTACAATGAAGGATCCAGCATAATTTAAAAGGTTAATTTGCCATCTTCCTTCCAGTGCTACCACGTGACTGTTTGTACACCAGCGATGCAGCAATGTTTCTCCTTTATTAGCATGTCTAGCATAATACATGGTAGGTGGATGGTCTGATTCAGTGTGAAGTCTGAAACCACTTTAGGGAAAACCTATAATTGCCGTATAAGAACACCCTATACTGGCAGAAAATGCAAGAAAAAAGCTGGCTATCATAGCCTAAAGCTCAAAAATTCTTCAAAAAGTAAAAGCAACAAAAAAAAGTGTTTTCTAGGACAGGAAACTTATTTCACAAAGGTGCAGCAGGCTCAAACAGAGCCCATGTCAGTTTCTGCAAAACTAAATTAAGGTCCCGTGATGGAACCAGCTTACTGATTGGGGATGAATATGCCAAATGCCCCTGAAAATATACAGGATACTGTGCCACCATTTTTCCATCAATAGGAGCACGCAAAGTCAAACGTTTGCAAAATGTCTGCAGACTGGTGTCAGATAATGGCATAAGGCAACCCAGCACAGAATTCACAGGACATATACAAGGGTCCACAGAATGTGAAGCATACCAGTCAGAAACATTTTTCCAGTTGTACTGGTGGCACTGAAGGTTGAGGTGCTGGACACCACACTTTGAGCAACCTGGGTTTGGGAACAAGCTTGGGTCATAGGGGGTCAGCAGGGGCAGGGAGGATTAAGCATCCGAGGATAGCTCTCCTTTCCTGGGTGTGGGTGGTATCATACACCGCAGTACCAGCTGCTCCCAACAGAGACTGGGGCAGTACAAGAAAAAATTACTCACCTTAGTAATGTTGTTTCTTCTACTGGAGTCTTGCTGTATTCTGACAATAGCAGTGAGTCCCAACCTTTGAACTGCCCCGGAGATGAAAGAGTTAACTTTCCATGCCAGGCATGGAACGCTGAGCTTGAGCTCGGTTGAGACTCTGTCTGTTGCTGTTTGAACTCAAACCGTCAGATCTTTACGAGCTAAACTCACTGAGAGACCTGTGTGGAAGCTGTAAACCTACACTAGCCAACTGGCTACTAAATATAATAAACAGATTTTTGGTCCCAAAACAAAGACTCAAGTCAGGAAACCCAAAAAACTGAATAAACACAACACCCACTCACCCAAAGAAAAGAGGGTGATAATAAAAAGGTGGGGCACCTCCTGAGTGCCAACACTGCTACTGCCCACCCACATCCCAAAACAAAAGTTCTGAGAGGGGAAGGCGGGGAGGTCAGAATACAGCAAGACTCCATTAGAAGAAACAACATTACTAAGGTGAGTAATTTTTCTTCAAACAACATGAAGTCTTGCTGTATTCTGACAATCAGACTACTAAGCAGTACCTCCATGGAGGAGGGACAGAACCACTTAGGAAATAGGCTCTGAAGCACAGCTGTGAAACAACCGAGCATCACTCCTAGCCTGGATATCCAGAGAGTAATGCTTGGTAAAAGTGTGAACTGTTTTCCAGGTAGCTGCTTGACATATCTCTAAGATAGGACGCAGCTGTACCTCTGGTAGAGTGAGTCCTCAGGCCTGAGGGTGGAATCTTACCTAGTTTTCATAGCAAAATTGAATGCAAGAGACAATCCACCTGGCAATGGATCTTTTAGTGGCAGGTTTTCCTTTACCAACCTCACCATAAGTGAGGAACAGCTGGAGGAGTCAAACCTGTGAAGCTTAGTACGCTCTATGTAGTAGCTAAGGGCTCTTTTCACATCAAACTGTGCAGCCTCCTCTCACCAGAGGAGGAACTGTCAGTGAAGAACACAGGAAGAGACATAGATTGGTTAAGGAGGAAGTCTGAAACCACCTTAGGTAAAACTTCCTGTTAGTCCTGAGGACCACCTTATCTCTATGGAAAGAGAATCAGGCTCCACTGACAGGGCTTGTAACCGCTTATGCGCCTGGCAGAAGTGATAGCCACCAAGAACACAGTTTTCCAAGTCAAGTACTTAAGCTCTGCTGAGGACAAAGGCTCAAAGGAGGTTGCATAAGCTGAGCAATGCAAACATTAAGGTTCCAAGCAGGGCAGGGTCCCTGAATGGCGGACTGGTATGAAGCAATCCCTGAAAACTTGGAGAATACAGGGTGAGCTGAAAGATGAAGGCTTACCTGCTGAAAGAAAAGCAGAGACAGCTGCCAGATGCACCCTTAGTGTAGCTGGTCTGAGTCCCAAGCTATTCAGATGAACCATATAGTCAAGGACTGTGGGCAGGTCAGCAGACTCTGGGAAATATGCTTCCCAGAGCACCATATGCAGAATCTTTTCCATTTGGAATTATAAGTAGTTCTGGTGAAAGGCTTCCTAGAAGCCTTTAGAATACCCATAACACCCTGAGAGAGGTGTAAATCAGCAACTCTAACTCTTCAAGAGCCAGGCCTTGAGATTGAGAGATTTGAGATCCGGGTACCAAACCCTCCCCTGAGCACAGGTTAACAGGTTGTAATTCCTGGGAAGAAACAGGGAAGGTGGACTGCTAAGGACAACAGGAGAGGTACCAGGGCTGTCTGGCCCAGTCTGGAGCAATCAGAATCACCTTGCAGGGTTGAGACCTGATTTTGACTAGCACCTTGAACAGGAGAGGAAGGGGAAAAGCATACAGGAACGTCCCTTCCCAATTGAGAACCAGGGCATCCAGGGGACTGAGCCCAACACTGGGGGCCTGCAGCAAAAAAGGGAAGTTGGTGATTGTCTGGGGCTGCAAAAGATCTATCTGTGGGTGCCCCATCTGGAGAAGATCACCTCCAAAACTAGGGGATCCAGTGACCATTCGTGATGGCCCTGAGATATCCTGCTGAGAGCATCTGCCAGGACATTGTCCTTGCCTGGGAGGTGTACTGCTGTAAGGGAGGTGTTCAGGGAATAGGCCAGAGACCACAACTCCATTAAGTCCTGTGCACAAGGCCAAGACAGAGTGCCCCTTGCTTGTTGATATACCACATTGTGGTGGTATTGTCTGTCCTGATCTGAACAACTTTGTTCTGAACAGACTTGGAAAAAGCTTGAAGTGCTAGAAACACTGCTCTGAGTTCCAACAGATTGATTTGAAGCAGAGACTCCTGAGGGGACCACAACCCTTGGGTGGTCAGGTCTCCCAAGTGAGCCCCCACCCCAAGAGGGAGGCATCTGTAGTAAGGATTAGAGAGTGAGACTGACTGACAAAAGGAACTCCCTGTCTTAGATTGTCCTGATTCTGCCACCTCTGCAAAGCCTGGATCAGGGTTCGAGTCACTGGTATCAGTTTGGTCAGAGGTCCTTTTCTGAGACCAAAAGGCTCTCAAGTGGAACTGAATGTCCCTCATCTGAAATCTTGCTCCCTGCACCACTGCTGTAGAAGCAGCCATGTGCCCCAGGAGCTGCAGAAAATGCCTTGCTGGTCGAGACACCTGTAGGGTGAATGAAGAGGCCAGTGTGATAAGGGTCCTTGCCCTGTCCAGGGAAGGAAGGCTCTTTGCCTTTTCTGTATCTAGCTCTGCCTATGACGGTGAAGAGCTGAACAGGCTCTAGAACTGACTTTGAAAGATTCAGAAGGAAACCTAGAGAGGTGAGCAGTTGCTGAGTTATCTGTAAATGTAACTTGACTTGGTCTGGGACTGGCCTACTATGAGCCAGTCGTCCAGGTATGGGAAGATGGCAATCCTTTGCCTTCTTAGGAAGCAACTACTACTGCCAGGCATTTTGTGAACACCCTTGGAGCAGAGGTTAGCCAAAGGGCATTGCTCTGAATTGGTAATGGCCTGAGGGCAGCTTGAAACTGAGGTATTTTCGATGGGAGCTTCTGATGAGAATATGGAAATAGGCATCCTTGAGGTCCAGGGAGACTAGCCAGTCCCTGGCCTTAGAGAGGGTAGAATTATTCCCAGAGTCACCATTTTGAACTTTGGCTTTAAAGGTGCTTGTTTAAATATCTGAGATCCAGGATGGGCCGCCATTCTCCTGTCTTTTTGGGGTGAGGAAGTACCTGGAGTACAATCCTTTCCTTGGTGTAGGGGTGGAACCCTTTCTACAGCTCTGAGAGCTAGGAGGAAGAGACCTCTGCCTCTAGGGCAACTGCCTCTGAGGATTTGCAGGTGAAAGGATCTGGTTCTCATCTTTGGAAATTTTTGAAGCTGAGAACCAGTCCCTGGCTTACTACTTCCAGGACCCATTTGTCTGATGTTAAAGACTTCCAGTCCTGGACAAAGTAAGCCAGCCTCCCCCAGGTGGTGGAGAATCGGCCCTGGCAAACCCATCAGGGTGCCTGTTTGGCAGGGGTTTAGGCTGAGGGGTGGAAGCAGGCCTGCTTGTACCCCTTCTGCCTCTCCTCTAAAGAACCCCTCTGAAAATAGGCAAAGAGGAGGCCTGGGCTTGTAAAAGGCCTGCCCCTGCCCCTGGGATGCTGCCTCTGAGGGTGGCTTGCCTTTCCTTGGCCTGAGCACTCCTATAGGTGGTCCTGTATTCATCCATTTTCTTCATGTAGTTCTCTGTTTGCTCCCAAACAGAGAATTACCCATAACAGGAAAATCCATGGCCTTAGTCTGGGTATCCTGAGACAGGCTAGTACATCTGAGCCAAGCCATCCTCTGAAGGGCCACAGATGTAGCCATGACTCTAGATGAAACACTGGAGTCCACTGCAGCATGGAATTGCACCTTGGATGCCTCAATACCATCAGCAGCCACCTGCTCCAGCTCCTTGGCAAGCTGGCCAGGGACCTGTTTAGCTAAAGCCATGACAGTGTTCCATCTAGATTTCTGATACCTAGCTGTATAGGCCATATAATTGGCCTGCCTGAGTCCCAAGGATGCTGCCATGTACTGTTTCTTTGCCATGGCATCAATCCTCCTGGAGTCCTTATCTGGGGGTGTGAAGCCAGGGGATATTAGCCTTATCACAGGCTGCAGCCTGCACTACCCCACCATGGCTGCATTGCTGGGTAAGGAACTCCGATATCTGAACCTGACAGAGTATACCTCTTGTCCATTCTTTTATCCACAGGAGGTATAGAATTAGGAGTCTTTAAAATCTTAAATGTCTGTTTCCCAAAAGACTGGTGTAAGGGAATAGACAGCCTCCTGGACTCTGGGATATCCATCATTTCCACATAGTCAGGCTCCTCCTGGTCATCCACAGCTTCTTCCATAGGAAGCTGAAGGGTTTCAGCCACTTTCTTGTAAAACATGAAATGGGAGGGGACTCAGAAAGCCTAGGAGGAGACACTCCTGAAGGTCTGTCTGGGGAGATGTCCGGGTCAATGGGCACATCCAGACTTTCATAATCACATTCACTTTCCTCATACTCTCCTTCCTCCTCCTCTCCGATTCATAAAATTCCTCCAAATCATAATCCGGAACCAGTGGAACCGGCCGAACCAGCGCCTTCCTTATGGTGCGGTTCAGTCGGAACCGGGAAAGCGACTGCACAATTTTATCGCTTTGGCTATTTCATCAGCGGTTGGAGAAGAAAGTTTGGATCCACACCGCTGATTTTTCCTCTTGCTCTCTTAACCAGAACCGACTCCTGGAATCGGTTCTCCTTTTCTCGAAGAAGTTTCGCCCTGGTCAGAAGGCACTCCTTCTGGTTCAGTTTGAACCGAACTGGCTGCCATCCGGTCAGCGGACTTTTGGCCTCCTTTCCTAAGTCTACCAATTCTCTTTTCTAGGGTAGCTGCAGGAAAATTTTTACAAATCTGGCAGTCTGAATCGAGGTGATCAAACCCCAGACAATAAACAGGTGGTGTGGGGGTCAGCCTTAGCAAAGACTTCCCACACACATTACAGTGTTGAAACCCAGTGGGCCGGTTTTTCTTTGGGTTTCTCAGACATGGTGCCAGTCCTAACAAAACTTACCTTTAATGGCAAACCGCCAGGCAAGACACTCTTATCGTTTCCTGACCGTAATATTGGTCATGGAAAAACGAGTAAAATCCGTTTTTAGAACCGATAAGAACTGGTAACCACACTCTAAAAGTAGAAATAAAGCTTTTTAAACAAACTGATTGGTTCAAACCGAACCGATGAAACGCTTACAAGTTCCACACAGAATAGAAAATCAATATAAACCTATCTAGTACTCACAAATACCACAGACAGAGACTGAACCGACAGATTGCGGTTTAAATTTGGTTGAAAACCGAGAAAACGGACTTTAACCGACAAATTGAACCGAGCAAAGGAGAACTCTATGGAGCGACTGTTCAGTGAGGCGGAGTAAAGAATCTGACGGTTTGAGTTCAAACAGGAACAGACAGAGTCTCAACCGAGCTGAGCTCAGTGTTCCATGCCTGGCATGGAAAGTTAACTCTTTCATCTCCAGGGCAGTTCAAAGGTTGGGACTCACTGCTATTGTCAGAATACAGCAAGACTTCATTGTTTGAACTTGTGGCATGCTCTAGCAGGGGATAGGGGTGTCAGCAGATGCCTTACGCATACGGAGTGCGGAAGCGTGCCAGTCGGTGTAGGGCATTATTGCTTGTCTGCACCCCCACCAGAAAAGGAAATGCTTTGGCACTCAGGAAGGCAAATGTGGGGACTCACGACCAGCACTCACGCTCAGTGCAGGATCTGCTCTGCCGCCCTCCAGCTCCCCGCCCCACTAGATTATAAATACAGTGCCGGAGGAGTTGGCAGTCCCACCTCGGGGACTTACAGCTGGGGGTTGGTGAGTCGAGGGATGAGGATACAGAAGCACGCCGCACAGAGGTACAGCCAGGGATCTCGGCGAGTGGGAGAAAGCTGGTGAGTGGACATTCCTACTGGAGAGAGATCCATGGGGCCAGTGAACATAGGCATAAATAAAGTTCACAAACAAAAAAAAAAAGAGAGAAACATTTTCCCACTTCAGGGAATACCCAAGTCTGGTGGAAAGCTTTCTAGCCACCAACAAAACATCAACAACCTTTGGTGAAACCCCAGAATGAGCAATGGTTATGTCCTCAGGAGCCATGTATGCAGGCGTAGGGATTTCAGGTCTGGATGAACCAGAGACCCTGTTCCTGAGATGGAAGACCCCAACACAGAAGGAGCTGTACAGAAGGCTCCACTGCCAGATGTTATAGAAGTGGAAACCAAATCTGGTGGGGCCAAAGGTGCCACTAGTATTAGGATGGCATGTTCCACCCACAGCTTGAGCAATAGCCTCAGAATGGGAGAACAGGAAGAAATAAAAACCTCCCTTTCCAGAAGAAGGACAACATGTCTCACCAAAAAACTCCATGCCCTAGAATGCACAAAAATGTGAGGATTTACCTGTGTCGGGATACAAAATGTCCAACTCTGGATGACTGCTTACATTCAGAGAGGTCATTTACCATGGAGTCAATAGTTCCCATTAGTGGATCAGGGACTGAGACCCGCTTAGCCTGCCTACCAAGAGTTTTAGTCGCCTGGTAAAAAAAACAGCTGAATGCTGGAAACATGGCCCAGTACCACACTCTCATGGTCTCCTGCACAGTGAATAAGAGTGTGTTCCCAACTTGTTTGTTTACATTGTTTGTCACACTTGTATTGTCTGTCTGAATCAGCAAAGGACCCAGGCTGAGATGGTCTTGAAATGCCAGTAGGCTGTGGCCCAGTGGCTGGATGGCAGGCGTTTAGTGCCTTACCCCTGCAATGCTGGTGACCAGGCTTTGTAAATGGATGCAGGTGGCTTGTGGGGCGGCTGGTGGAGGAGAGATTCTTCCCTTAAGGGGAGGTTCTTGTGTCCCGCTAGGCAGCTGCCACCTGGAGGTTCTAGGTGGCAACACAGTGGGGACATCAGGAAGGCATCCCACCTACTTGACACCAGAGGGGTGTCTCAGCAGAAACAGAGCTCACAATGTGTCACTGCACACACTACAGACCCAGGGAGAAACTGGAGGAAACCCACCCTCCAACCCTGGCAGGATGACAGCCCAGTCCCCTATAGGCACCACAATGGTGACATGATTCTCCAGGGTCCTCTGACTAAGTGCAGAAGACAACCAACAACAGAAAGTCCCAGAGAAGCCGTGTGATGTGGCTGTGGGGATTGGACCAGAGTGGGTATGGTTGGCAGTACAGGAGATAAAATACTAATTTAAAAGGAAAAGAAATGCCTGTAAGTCAAGTACAACAGCCCTCATCTTGAGAATGTTGATATGAGAGAGGACTCCAGACAGGCCAACTTCCAGGAGTCTGGAATGACCCCAGATGAGCAACCCATCCAGACCACGAGGTGTCCATGGGCAGAACCTGTATGGAAGCTGGTTAAAGATCTGCACCAAATTGAGGCACTCCATCCAGCACAACAGAGCATGGCACAGAGAAGACATGAACAGAACCATCTGGTCCAAGTCATGTATCAGTTGGTGCTACTGCACCTGGGGCATCCAGTGCAGAATGCACATAAGGAGGTGGGCATAAGGGATGGTTATGATGGCTGCAGTCATTAGACCCAGCAGACACAGCATGGAGCTGACAGATACATAATGGCTGCTGTGTATAATAGCAGTGTGGGCAGTCAGGGCATCTACACTTGTTTAGAACTGTTCCAGTGTACTGGAGATGCTGGCAAGGAATGTGGACAGATTTCAGTTCACTGACTGCAAAACACAGGGCCTCAAACAGCTGTCTTGTTCTTGACAGGGTATGTACAAAAGGGTTTGTACAAAACTTCTTTAGGCGGGGCCTTGAGGGCCAACCATGCAGATAAGGGAAGATGTACAACCCTTACCTTCAGGGTGGAGGCTGCTGCCACTACCATTAACCGTGGACAGGCCAAAGGTCAAGACCTGGTCCACTGAGAATGTCACCAGAACCCCCATCATTAAACGGAACCCCAGCATAGTGTTACACCCACCACAGATGGTCCTAATTGTGGGTATGTCTAAGTCCAAAATAAAATAGGTGATGGGTGGGGAAACGCGAGACCAGAGATCTGAAAAAATCTGAATGGAAAAAATCTATTAACTTGAAGTAATATGCACTTGCAGAAAATCTGTGATTGTGGCACTCTACACCACTAGGTGCAGCCTACAGGCATTTCAAACCCACTCTGTAATAATGAAAAAAAGAAACATAAAAGCGGTTTGTCTCCCCACAACTGCTGAACCATTTTATTTCTAATTTGAAATAAATAGAATTCTAGCTGTAAACAATGCACCAGGATGGCCACATCCCTGATAGGAACATAAAGTGGCTTTCACAACGACCAGTCCAACTATGCATAAAGACACAGGAAGCCACTACAAACACTATATTATATTCACTGGCGCTTGTTTCTTCAATGCTTCGCTCAATGAAGCTTAATCATGAGATGTGGTCCTATATAATTAAAGAAATAAGTTTTAAAATCAAAAGAGTATATACGTTATGAGAATCTATCTGTAAACAACTCAGGCGATGCACACAAACCATGGTAACAAGGCAACTCTACAGTGATATAGTTAGCCTTATTTCAGTCTTGTTTGGTATTGTGGAAGCTGACAATGAAATCTAATATTCAGAGATCTAGTTTTAAAAGTTAGGGTTATGCACTTGGAGGTTGCACTGCTCTCACAGTTTAGCGTCAATTGATATTTTACATAAGCAATATACCCAACAGAATTGGCGATACTGGGCAATACCAGACCATGAGGGGCATAGTGAGGCCTAGCATACAGGCGGAGGTTTTATAGCCCTTGGAAGGTCCGTACGCCAATACTGCCCACACTGAAGGGTATTATTAGTATAGAAATGGGCCACTGTGTTATATGTGTTTGAAAGAAAATTGTTACTGTTTAAATTTTAAAACTCTTATTTTGTAATAAAATAGTTCATCCGCCTGTATTAACATGCTGTTACCCCCACACACATTAATTAATGACTCGTCTTTTGTAGTGTCTCTGTTTACCATCCTCCCCAACCACACATAAGCATTTTTTTTTATATGTAATAAATATATAAACTGTCAGTATTTACATAGTCAGCAATCAGGATAATTTGTTTGCTGTCACCTCCCCAAACCCATGTAGCAGACAACACCTCCCCCAACTCCCACCAGTAGCACTTTCATTGTGGGCATGACAGAATTTATTTATTGTTTTATTTAATAAAGGATGGATAAAGCGCAGTTGGAAGACAACTCGACGGATGGCAGCAGGAGCGACGGGCAGCTGGAGCATGAGTGTGATCGCAAATCGAGTACTTTCTGTTTTTTTTTTTTTTATAAACAGCAGTCTGAAGTGCAAGGGGAAGGCTGACTTGTGGCAAGGAGAAACTATGGATTCCTCTCCATGGCAACCATGGACAACAGATGGATCCCTCCCGCATCCCACCCACCTCCTGCCAAGAAAAGGCTGAAGGATCAGGATGCCTCTCTAAGGAGACTGAAAAACAGAAGCAAACAAACAAACAAAAAGTTACTTCGGTTTGGCTCTGAGAGGATATATGTAGTGAAGATTGCCGTTCATAAGGTGACTTTTTTAAATAAAATAACCTTACTAGTGGCATTACTAAAGTTAGGAGGTGATTGGCTGAAAAAATCACAAACTGGGTTGATAAATACAATGGTCTGTTTGCCAGTAGCTTGTTTACGCAGTTCTGGAGGTGGATCAGCATCGGGACGTGTGATGAAAATGCAGTTGTGTTGCAGTGTCAGAAGATGGAAAGAAATGTTAAACGTGTTGCCTCGACTAACAGCACGTAGTTTTCTTGTGTGTGGGTGTTTTTTTAAATTTACTGAAAAAACTGAGAACGACTGAGGTGGGGGTCACGCCAGACGAGAATTCTTCCGTAGTGACAGAAAAATGGTGGCATTTTAAATCTGAAAGTTTGATGGCACAATAATATTGATAATCGAGTCGGCTGGGATGGGCACATTTAATACCTGGGCTCTGTTGTCTGATAGAGCGCCCACCTTGCCATTTCATATCATAAGAGGCCCTGGTGGAGGGTTTCCTGGCAGCCACCAGAACATCTCAGACCCTGAGGACACCCCAAAGTGGGCCAGCTAGCTCCCCAGGAGCCACACATGGAGATGCAGGAACTCAAAGTCCGAATGGACCAGTGCCCGGTCCTGGGAGAGAAGCCGATGCACTGGAGCAAGGGCACCGGAGGTCCACGCCAGCTGTTGCAGCAGGGAACCAAATCTGCCGTGGCCAAAAGGGGCTATGAGGATCATCTCTGCCCCTTCCAACTGGAGACTGAGCAGAACCATCTGCAGGAGCAGGAAGGTAGGAAAGATGAGAGAAACCTCCCCTTCAAGAGAGGGACAATGTGTCTCACCAGAAACCTCAGGCCTGGTATTGAGTGAGCAAAAGGTGGCAGTTTTGTACTGAGTGGGAGTGCAAAGAGATCCAACTCTGGATGCACCCACCTGTAAAGAGATCTTCGACCACTGAGCTCAGAAGCACCCACTGTGAGCCTACAACCTGGAATGGCTGAGACTACTGGCCAAGATGTTTTGAACACCTGAAACATGTATGTCTGAGAGCTTCAGACCATGCTTGATGGCCCAATACCAGACTCTCATCACCTCCCAACACAGGAGTATGAATGAGTTCCCCTGCTTACTGATTCAATACATCACATACACATGTCCATTTGCGCCAGCAGTGGACCAGGAGGAGATGAGTGTGACAGGCCTGCAGAGCGTAAGGACTGCCCACATCTCCAGAATGTTGATGTGGAGACCCTCCCCACGCCTGACCAGGTAGCCTGGGTCTGGTGATTGGCCACATGAGCACCCCATCCCAGGCCAGGTGTGTCTGTTGTGAAAATCTGGTGGTTGGGGGGTGTTGACAGCTGAATGCAGATCCCGGAAGGAGGGTGACTAGATCCAGCCACTATGACAAAATCCTCTGGACCGGTCGGACACGAGGACCAACTGGTCCTGGTCATCTGTGCATTAGTCCCACTGGACCCTCAAGGCCCACTGAGGAACCTGCATAGCGCAGTCGAGCCAGGGGAACCGTGGCAACTGCCGCTACCATGTGGCCTAGAAGGCACAGGGAAACCCTGGCAGGGACCTGACAGATGGAGGGAACCAGACGAGCTTGCTCCATCAGTTGTTTTGCCCTGTCCTCGGACAAAAAGCCTTGCCCTGGCTGGTGTCCAGGACCACCCCAATATACTGAAGGCACTGGCAACGAGAGAGGCAGGACTCTGTAGATTTATAGTGATTCCCAAGACCTGGAAGACATGGAAGGTGTATTCCAGGGTCTGAACTAAGCAGTCCCTGGAGGAGCTGATAGCAGCCAGTTGTCCAGGTAGGGAACACAGAGAAGCCCTGCCTCTGCAATGTGGCTGCCACCACTGACAGGCATTTGGTAAATACCTGGGGCAAATAAAGGCCAAAAGGGAGGGCTTGGAATTGAAAATGCTCCTGAAAGTGGAAGTGGAGAAAGCAATGATAGGCAGGAAAGAGTTGGATGTGCAGGTAAGCATTCTGCATGTCCAGAGAGCAAGTCCCCTGGTACAAAATGGGTAATAGCCCCTGAAGGTGACCATCTGGAAGTGCTTGTGCTCGATGTACAGACTCAGATGGCTCAGGCCCAGGACTGGCGAAAATCCTCGGTCTTTTTTGGAGGCAAGGAAGAAGTGGGAGTAAACCCCTTCCCCATTAAGCAAGAGGGATGGGTTTGATGGCTCTTGTTTGAAGAAAATCCTGAATTTCCACCTAAACCAGAGACAGGTGGGCAGGAGGGTAAGAGAAGTTTATCAGGGAATTTTCTAGAGGCCATTCTAGAAACTCCAGAGTGTGACCACACTCTATGATCTGAAACACCCAGTTGTCTGTGGTCAACCTCCACACCTTCTAGGTGGAGGAGGAGACAACCCCGACCACTTCCCTTGGGGAAGGGGTCAGCTAAAGAGACAGGAGGTGGGGTGGGCATAGGCAGGGGGCCAGGGCTGCTGTGGCTACACGCTTGTGCTGAACCTGGCAGGCTGGTTCCAAGATTGCTTATGGTAGGACCTGTGAAAGGACTGACGATGGCCCACTATAGGTGATAGAGCAAACGGACAGACAAGAGGACCTGCCTAACTCCTGCAGGGTAGAAATGATGTCCTGGACATCCCTCCAAAAGGACTGAACCCCAGAAGGGGTGTCCAAAATGCTTGCTTGCACGTCCGAGGCAAAGCTGGATACCGGAGCCAAGAATGGCACTGGAGACAGACCCCAGCAGCTGCCCCATGCTTGCAGGCATCCACAGCATCATAAGCTACAAGAGGACATGATTGCCAATGTCCGAGCCTGACTTTATAAGTTGGCGAGCCGAGTCTTAGTGGGGTCTTCTAATAAGGTCTGTACCAGGTCCCTGGCTTGGTCCCAAAGAACATTTTGGTACTGGACAATGTGGGCCAGATAATCTATGGCCCAGATAGCCAGAGTAGTAGAAGCAAAAACACATTTGCCTAGGTGATCCAGCCACCTGGACTCCCAGTCCAGGGAAGGGTACTAAGTTGCTTGGGCTTCATGGTATAGTCACGCCAAATTAATCACTATGGAATCCACCTAAGGGTGACCCCTAAAAGGCTTGCCAGCCAGGGTGTGGTAAAGATGGTCTGCCTTCTAGGGCAGAGGTGGGGTGGTAGAAGGATGATTCCAGGTAGCCCTAGTGACATCCTCATAGGACTCAAACAAAGGAGGCACCACCACTGAGAGACCAGCATCTCGCTGCTGGAGATAGATGGCCAAACGGCACCTTTCGGGTCGTGCTCCTCTGTCTCCCAGCTCATGATGGACTGAATGTGGCACATGACATCCATGAAGATTGGATCATCGGGGACTTTAGTACTGCCTTGGCATGGTCACCCCTTCCGAGGACTCTCCAGGTGAGGAGGAAGACCCAGAAGAATCAAATTCACCCTCAGTAGAATCACTATCTGGGACCGACGCTACCTGAGTGCATCGGCAGAGGTTGCGGCAGGGGCGACAACACGGTTGGGCTCATAGGCTGGGCTGCTGCAGCAGCACTGGCAGCAGCCCAGCAGGCACTGGCCTGGAGCACCCAGGGAAGGATCCACCAGCCCACCTGGAGAAGCTGGCGCCTGAGGGGATGGAGGCCCCTGAGTCAAGAGCAGAGGCGATGCCGCGAGGAGAAGATGGCGGTAGTCTGCTGCGGGCATTGCCTGGCATGACTGACATCGGTCCCAGTAGTGGAAATGATAAAGGCAGCATTGTGGTGGGGGATGGGGCGATGGTTATGGAACAGACACCTGAGGAACCAATACCTACCAAGCCACCTGACTAGAAGCCTGTGAAGACATGGGCCTGAGCATCAGGGGCTGGGGAGCAGGAGATGAAGTCCCCTGCCCCAAGGGCCGCCACCCAAAACAACAACGAGGACAGGCAGTGGAACCACCGTGGAAGAGAGGTGAGTGGGGCTGGAGGAGCCAACCCCCATCGTGGTCGCCAGTTTGTGGGGCGCACCGTGACGCTGACCCAGCCAGTTTTCAGTGTTTATCCCAGTGCCTATGCTTCCGGATTTCCTCAGAAGATGAAGAGGCCCCGAGGACTGTGCCAGCCAAGCGGAAGAGCTTCTGGCCTGTAGCTCCTTCTCCATTGAGACCCACTTCTGCTACAAAGGTGGCTCTCCAGACTTTTCAAATAATGTCTCAGTGGCCTGATTGAATTTCTGGCAAAACTGGCAGGCTCCGGTGTCATGGCTGGGACCTAGGCAGATGAGACACACAGAGTGGCCATTCTTTTCAGGGATCTGTTTGCCGCAGGCACACTTCAAGAAGCGGTCGGAAGACGAGGCTGGTGGAGAAGATATAAACTCGTCAATGAGAACACCTAAAATTTGATGTTTTACATTAAAGAAAAATGAAAACTAAAAAGCCTGGTAAGCATGGGAAATGGCAATCGACTGTAGATGTATGGTTTGCTAAGGTCCAACGTATGCGGTGGGTGGCAGCAAAAGAACTGGGGTAAGTGTGGGGACCACCGCCACCCACCTTTATAGTATAGGCTGACTGATGTCGATGGTGGGTGGTCCCCATGGTAGATTGCCAGCTAGAAGTTTTCCGTGTGGTCCTGGTGCCTAACGCTTAGTCCTACCGGTGTAGCCTGCTGCAAGAGCCTTCCTCAAAGTAAGGTCTTCTCTTACTTGTTTCTCTACTGTGAACAACCTCTGGTCAGATGATCCATCCTCACTGTATTAATCTTCCATACCATCTACTACTTCTCTTGCTGAGCCTGTATGACCTCTTTCTAGCACAACTATATCTTTTCATTAGAAGGTGGCCAGAAATATACACTGTACTCTGCAAGGGGCTTAATCAATGGCCTATACAATGGCATTATTGTACCACTTCATGGATTTTAAACATTTCTCAGTACAGGCCAGGATTTCATTTGCTTTATTTCCTGCAGCACTGCATTGTGATTTCTTATCTCACAGTTGAGGTTTCTGACTGTAATTATGCACAAATCTTCTTCCTGGTCACGAGTAGTAGTTCCTATACCATTTAAATAGTAGTATGGGGCACTAATGAGCAGCTGAAGAGAGCAAGTGTGACTCTACTCACGCCCTCTCTGCACTTAAAAGGCATCAAAATAGACTTTAAAACTGCAAAATTGCTCCACCAAAGAAAAATACCTTACAGTTTACCAGGAGAAAGGAAGCTTTCCTTGCTACTTCTGCCAGACATCAATGCTCTATTGTCAAAAGGCCAAAGGCAGCAGGCCCTGGGGACAGAAGTGAGGCCTGTGCTGACCGGGAGGTCTCAAGGTATGATGGCAGCATTTGGCCAAATGGTCTTGGCCCAGTTGCTGCACTCAATCAAAACTGAATGGACTGGCAGATAAGTTAACCTCATTGTCTAAGGAGGTAGTAGGACACGGAAAGAAAATTTTGCAGGTGAAAACCAGAGTCTCTGTGACTGTGGATTGAACAGAGGGTATGTCTTCTAAAATACTGTGTCTAGAGAAGAAGGTCGCCAAGCAAGAAGAAATGATCAGCCAGCAAGAGAATATTAATCGCCAGAACAATTAATGAATTGAGCTCCCTGAAGGATGTGAAGGACTAAATCCTTAGATTATTGTGGAAAACTGCTACCCAAACTTTTCAATATGGAGTGCAAGGCTCGCTGGATCAAAATGGACAGAGCACATCGGGCAACTGGCCTGTAAACTCGAGATGGAAGAACCTAGAGGTAGATAAGCAAATAATTTTAAAGGCTTACTGTGTGAACAACAAGGTGATGTTTGAAGAACACCAGATCATCATGTATCAGCATTACTTACAGAGAGTTCAAAATAAATGGCAAAGGATCAGTGCTGGATGATCTCAGAGCCAAAATAAGATTGAGTTCACATTTGCCTTTCCAGCGATAATGCAATTCAAACATGAGGGCAATCTTTATATGTTCTGGGATGTCACAGAAATCCAACATTTCATCTGGGACACTGTGGATAAAACTAACAATATATTTCTGCTCCTTTTGAGCCCCAACTGCTGTTGCTTCCCACAGGTACCTGCAGCTCTGGACCTGGTTGACTGCCCTGGGAGTGTGCATTAAATTGAACTGTGAGTATGTGACACAGCTATTTCCAAACAACTCCAGTCCGCCTGCCCCCACTGTCCTTTCAGTGTGGTGAGTATATAACCTGCCTGAAATTCCTAATACCTTCTCTGAGAAGAGCTGGATCTATGAGTAGTGCAACCCCTCCTCCCATTTGCACTTGTGTGCTCATGCAGTACAACTGCAATTTGGCGGTAGTTATGACAGTAGCGCTACCACTTTCAACGCCAATGGCATGGGTTAAGGAACAAGCCCAAGTCGCTGAAGGGCCGGACAAGGCAGGTGAGATGAACGTCTCAGAGAATGCTCTCCACCGAGGAGGGAGGGGAGTTTAGACTGCACTGCAGTACTGCTACCTTGGTGACCACAAGTAGCAGTGCAAGCGAGCCAACGATCAGGAGGTGAGGACGATAATGTGCCTCTAACGCACATAGCACAAGCATATGTGTGAGGATATCAGGAGCTCATCTTGGTGTCCCAGGGAGTGGGAGGAAAACAGAAAACACCAGCTGTGCAGAAGGACATCCACCCTCACCACAGGCTCGACACTGTTGACCATAATGCTCTCTTCCCGAACACAGACCGAGTCTCCTTCGTGGCAGAGCCCTCCCAATGATTCTGCCCTGGAAGGCAAGCTGGGTCAAGGAAGACAAGCAAGTCCTGGGAAGGCGGGTGACAGGGCTGAGTGAGTGAGGATTTGACCAATGAGGGTCAGCTGAATGAGGGAAAGAAGCACACTAAAATATAAAAAAAATTGCAATTTGTCTGGCTTTATGAGTTAGAGACTTAGGCAGCAGACACAGGGACTGGGGCACTTCTTTCTGGAATTTACTGTATGGGATCTTAAAATGGCACCCACTCTATCTTAGTTAGGCTCAGAGACTAAGTTGCCCTTACGTGATGTGCCATTGTCTGCATCTCCTGCTGGCATGAAGACAGAGGAGTGCAAGCTGGGGAGATGGGTATGTCCTGCAAACAGCTTCACTCCCTACAAAGACTGTGGTACATATATGTCCTGCTTTATAAGTGGAAGGATGTATACAAGGGATCGCTCTGGCTTGGTATACACTAAATGTGAGAAGAGCATTCCTATGATGGTGCGCCTAAGGACTTTTCGTCTGCAGCTTAGATTGACTTTATATACTCACACTGAGGAAAGGAAAAACATGATTTTCTTTCATTCTGTATGCTATCTATGTGTCTAAAGCAGGGGAACCAGGGGAACTTGTGGTTTTGTATGTTGCACATCTAGGGGCACAGTGGGGTGGAGGGGATCTGGGGAGGGAATCTGTATTCTGTGGTGGGAAAAGAAGGCAAGCAATCCTGAGTTTTATAGGAGGTATACACATTTGACTACTGCTTCTTGCTGGCATTAGCCAGCATTTCAAACTTTATTGAGTAATTCTCGGTACAGGTATATTGTGGACTAAGTTACTATCATCTTCAGCTATTGCTCCCCTGCATGCAGAGTGGAAGCACATCTGATGGTGTAGCTTGTATTTCACAATACACCGATGAGGGTTTTCTCATATTATTGTTCTGGTTTCGGTCATGATGTTGGTTCTTATTCTACATTACACTGTACACATTCCCTGTATTGTAGCTAATACAATGGTCCCTTTTCCTCTTCTCAACAGGGGCAGCTATGCTTTCCTGAGGGTAGAGATGAACTTTACGCTCCAAGGTCAGATTCTGGACTGAGGGCTCTGGCACTATTGTACTATTTCTTATACAATGTCTGCTGATATATTATGCATAATTTCATGGAATGTCCATGGATTCTTCACTCCTATGAAGAGAGAGAGAGAAAATTACTTACCATGGTAATGTTATTTCTTTTAATGGAGTCTTGCTGTATTCTCACAAAATGCAGTTAGACCGACCGGTTCAACTGCCCGGAGAACAAAGAGTTAAACTCTATGCAAATGCACAGAACATTGAGCTCAAGCTCAGTTTCAAACCACTGTCCCTCAGTACGCTCTAGTAACTGATCAGACTCTATGAAGTGAAACTAGATAAAATATAGGCAAAAAACTAAGCCAAAACAGGGGCACCAACAGGGCAACATAAGCAAAAGACAAAAGGTATGTAGAAGACTTAAGTCACAGATGCCCAAAGAAGACCAGTACCCACCATTGGGTCAAGTCCTATAGGTGCTGCAGAAGAGCCACCCTTCCTCAGGTTCTAAAGGGAGGTAGGTTGGGAGGTCAGAATGCAGCAAGACTCCATTAGAAGAAACAACATTACTATGGTAAGTAATTTTTCTTCAAACAACATAAAGTCTTGCTATATTTTGACAATATGCACACTACAAAGCAGTGCCCTATGGAGATGGGCACAGAACCTATTTGGGGAATAGGCTCTGCAGTACTGCTGTGCAGACCTGGCATCACTGCTAGTCTGAATATCCAGGCTATAGTGCTTAGTGAATGTATGGACAGATTTCCAGGCGGCAGCCCATATCTCAAGCAAAGGGACTTCCTGGCAGCCCAAGGAGACAGCAGTCCCCTAGTAGAATGGGCCCTAAGGCCTGCTGGTGGGTCCTTACCAGCTTGCTGTAGCAAACTGGATACAGGCCACAATCCATCTGGCTATAGTCCTCTTTGCAGCTGGCCTGCCTTGACCAACCTCACCACAGGGAAGAAAAAGTTAGAACAATCCTTCCTTAGCTCCTTGTCCTGTCCATTTAATAGCTAATAGCTCTTTTACATCCAGAATGTGGAGCCCATGCTCACCTGAACTGGACTGCTATGAGAAAATACAGGCAAGGTAATGGATTGATTAAGAAGGAAATCAGAAACCACCTTAGGGAGAAACTTCCTACTAGTTCAGAAGCACAATCTTATTCCTGTGGAGTGTAATATGACAAGGCCTGAAGTTCACTGATTCTTCTAGCAGAAGTGATGGTCTCTAGAAAACGGTTTCCAAGAGAGAAACCTGAGCTCTGAAGAAAACATAGGTTCGAAAGGAGGTTGCAATAAGCTGGACTATGTATATGTTCCAAGTCCCATAAAGGCGCAGGTTCCTGTGTGGAGGATGAAGATGCAGCAACCCCTTGAAAAACTTTTGAAATTAGGAAATTAGGTGTGCAGCCAGAGGCAGGCCCTTCCCTGTTGAAAGATAAGCAGAGACAGCAGAGGTGTACCCTCAGAGTAGATGGACCAGATAGTCCAGAAGTTCTGGTAACCCAGTCTGCTGTGGGTCCAGGTCTTTCTGGGAGCACCAAAGAGAATCTTTTCCACTTAGAGGAATAGGTTTTCCTAGTAGCAGGCTTTCTGGTACCCTTCAGAATATCCAAGACAGATTGAGATGATTGTAAATCTGCATATTCTAAGTCTTCAAGAGCCAAGCCCTGCGGCAAAGAGACTGAAGACTGGGGTACATTATCCTTCCCTGAGAGGATGTCAGCAGGTTGTACCTTCTGGGGAGAGAAATTGGCTTGGTCATTGACAGTGACAGTAGCATTGAGTACCACGGCTGTCTGGCTCAGTCTAGGGCTATGAGAATCATGGCGGCAGACTGAGACCTCAGTTTGACCAAGACCCTGGCTATCAGAGAAAGGGGGAAAAGCATAAAGGAACCTGTTTGACCAATCCAGAAGGAGAGCATCTAGTGGTACTGGGCCCTGGAGTGGAGGTGATTGGGGCTGCAAAGAGATCTTCTGCACCCCACCTCCTGAATACTGAGAGAAGGACCTGCCTGTTCAAGGTCCATTCGTGATGGCCCTGGCTGATTCTGCTGAAAGCATCTGCTAGAGAATATTGTCCTTGCCTGGCAAGTGAACTGCTGACAGTGACATGTTCTGAGAATATGCCAGGTCCCAAATCTTCATGGATTCTGTGCACAGCAGTGAGGATCTTGTTCCCCATGCTTGTTGATGTAGTACATGGTGGTGGTATTGTCTGTCCTGACTTGAACCACCTTGCCCTGTAAGACACTGGCAAACTCCTGAACAGCCAGGAACACTGCCCTGAGTTCCAGAAGACTGATATGTAGGACAGACTCCTGAGGGAGCCAAGTACCGTGTGCTGTGTGATCCCTAGGTGAGCACCCCAGCCCAGAGAAGCATCTGTTGTCAGTACCAGAGAGGGTACCCGAGGAGAAAGGGAACCCACACTCTGAGGTTGTCCATCTCCTGCCACCACTGAAGAGCTAACAGAAGGGTGGGAGATACTGGAATCAGTTTGGACAGAGGATCCTTTTTGAGACTAAAAGGATCTCAGATGGAATTGAATGTCCCTCATCTGAAACCTGGCCCCCAGGACCACAGCTGTGGTGGAGACCATGTGTCCTAGGAGCTGTAGAAAGTACCTTGCTGGTTGAGGAACTCAAGGTGAAAGATTTTGCCAAATCTGTAAGAGCCTGTGCCCTTGCAGAAGGCAAGAAGGTCCTTGCCTGAATTGTATTCAGCTCTGCCCATGAAGTCTAGTACATGTACTGGGGTCAAGACAGACTTTTTGATTCACCAGGAATCCTAGAGACTGAAGAGCATCCTGAGTGAGTTTTAGTGCTTCTGTGACCTGCTGAGGGAATTGACCCACCAGCAGCCAGTCGTCCAGATAGGGTAAACTGAAACCCCTTGTCTTCTGAGGAAATGCCACTACCACCGCCAGACATTTTGTAAACACTCTTGGTGGAGATGTCAGCCGAAGGGCATAGCCCTGAATTGGTAGTGGCCTGAAGGCAGCTGAAATCTGAGATATCTTCTGTGAGACTGTCTGATGGGGATGTGGAAATAAGCATTCTTTAGGTCCAGGGATGCCAGCCAGTCCCCTTACTTGAGAGTAGTAGAATGGTAACCAGGATTATCATTTTGAAGTTTGGCTTTGTAAGATGCCTATTTAGGAATCTGAGATCCAGGATGGGCCAGCCACTCCCCATTTTCTTTGGTGCCAGGAAGTACCTTGAATACAACCCTTTGCCCCTGTGCTGATAAGGCACAGGCTCACTACTTTAGAGTGTAGAAGAGTGGAAACCTCGGCTCCAGCAGGGCTGTTTCTGTAGGGCTGGAAGGTCTGAAGCTCTTGCCGACAGTTTCAGGAGCAGCTTGAAGCCGAGCAAGACCTGACCTACTATCTCCAGGACCCATCTGTCTGAAGTGATGGATTGCTAGCCTGAGATAGTAGGTCAGCCTGCCTCCAACAGGGAAGGGAACGAGCCCAGACAGACCTCTCAGGGTGTCTATTTAACTGAGGTAGCAGACTGGGGTGGAAGCGGCCCTGCCAGCACCCCTCCTGACCGCTCTCTCTAAAGAACCCCTGGGTTGCTGGTAAGAGGAAAAGCTTGGGCCTGATGTAAAGGCCTGGGGTAGGGTCTTCCCTGTCCCTGGCCTGCTGCTTTGAGGAGTGGCAGCTTCCTTTTGATGAAGCACTCCTGTATACCACTCTGTACTCGTTCATCTTCTTCATGTATGCCTCAGTCTGTTCCCCAAACAGAGAATTCTGGACAAGGAAAAGTCCATGGCATTATTTTGCGTGTCCTGGGACAGGGTAGTACACCTGAGCCTAGAGAATGCCTGAGGGATACAGCAGAAGCCATAGCCCTGAAGCTGCATCATTAGAGTCCACAGCCATATGGAACTGGGACTTTGATGCTTGTACCTTGTTGACCAACTCTGGAGATCAGCAAAAGCTCAGGAGGGCCTTTCTGGCAAGTTGTTCCACAGCTTTCCAAAGGGACTTTTGGTACCTGGAGGAATAAGCTATATAAGAGGCTTGCCTAATACCTAAAGAAGATGCCAGGTACGCTTTCTTGGCAAGAGAATCCACTTTTCTGGAATCATTGTCATGGGGAGAAGCCAGGGGATGCCAGCCTTCTCACAGGCTGCTGCTGTATCACCCTTACATGGCTACAATGGCTGGATAAAAGTCAGTGCCTTTGCCAATCAGGATATATTTTCTGTCCATTTTTTATCCACAGGAGGGACAAAACTAGGGTGTGGAGGATCTTTAAAGTCTGCTTTTAAGGGACTTATGAATGGGAATCGAAAGTCCCTGGGATACAAGATGATCCATCATCTCCCTGTAATCCTCTTCCTCATCATCCTCCTGCCTGGCTTCCTGTAGAGAGCTGCATGGTCTCAGCCACCTGCCTCATAAAAGCAAAATGGGAGGTGGCCTCAGAAACAGGCCTGGGAGGATTCATACTGGGATGGTCAGGGAGACACCTGGGTCAATGGGTCCCCTTCATCCTCCTCCTCCTCCTCCCCTCCTCACATACTCAGAAAAATAATACTCCACAGGATCAATGTGTCCTGAGGAGTTGAACCAATATCCAGAACCGTTGGCTGCCCACATGGTACCTCGACAGTTCGCCAAACTCAGATTGCAAAGACTGCACTATCCGAATGGTTTTGCAATTTCGTCCGGTTGGAATCGAGACCAAGTGTTTGCACGGTTCCAAACCGGAACATTTGGCTTTCTTGACGGTGCAGGTTCAGAAACAGACTCAAGTGTCTTTTACCCATTGGCAGTTCACCATGGCTTGATGGACCGTTGTCAGATCCAAAGGTTCGTTGAACAGGAACCGCCTCAGCAGTCTTTTCCATCCTTTACTTCAGTTTACTGAGGAATCTGTCTAAAGTAGACTGAGGGAAATTTACAAATATCACAGTCTGCTTGTAAGTGGTCAAAAGACAAACAGTACTGGCAGACCAAGTGCGAATTAGCTTTTGCAAATTGCTCCTCGCGACTGCACAACGCTGAAACCCAGTGGGACTGATTTTTCTCTTGGGTTTCTGTGACATAACCCTGAAATTTGGTGCTTAACCCAGTGGCTTAGTTAGGCTGGTTAAGCAAAAATAAAATATACTTTATCCAAATTGGTTTAGTTAGGCCCGTAGCGGGTTGGGAATTTCAGGATAACATCAGGCAGACCACAGCTATAGTGCATAAAAATGCCTGGTGGCATTTGTCATTTTATTTTCATCGCATGAAATGTTCAGCGGTTGGTGCAGAAACTGCAAGAAAATAATGGTTAGTCCGGTAGTTTGAAATCAAAGTCACTGTTGTGCCCAGTAGCACACATACAGCTCCATTAAGTGTGGAAGCACACACTCTGCATCAGAGGTCTTGCACCTCGCACAGTCAGCTCTCCATTGACACTCTCTCTTCTGTATCTCCTGAGGTCTCTTGCGCCTATCTCTTTTATAACCCTAGTCATAACGCTCATAATTCTAGGTGTGTCTCTATTGGCCGTGACATCAGCAGCTTCTAAACATATTAAAGGGTCAGTGTCAGGCCTGCCAACCCTATAGAAACACCTATGCTGCATGGCTCCCCACAGGTAATTACTTTACATTCCCTTGGTTCGACAGGCATCTCAGTTTGCTAAGCATAGGAAGAAAGAAAGCAGAGGGAACGCTACCTGTCTTCTTTCTCCTGCCAGTCTAGGAGAATTGTGAAAAGTACAGTTACATAAGAACTTACGTAACAGTAGATCTTGAGAGAGGCTCTTGCAGTAGGTAATTACATATAGGACTGATGCGGCTGGCGTCAGGACCCAACAACAAAATTTCTAGCTAGCAGTCTCTGGTGGGGACGCCTACGTCAGGTGACCGACGTCATGCGGCGTCAGTATAAAGGAGTGGTCCTCACGCCCGCCTTCCAGTTCTTTCCGTCAAAGGCCAAAAGGCAAGATGAGAGAGAGCAGATATTCCCTCCTGGAAAAGGAGCTGAAAAAGCTAAGGAGATGGAGGGTGGTAAGGTGTTACCAAGGCCCCTGGAATTCTCGGCCTGAGAATTTTCTTAGAACTTGCAATCTACCGCAGAACTTCTACGGTGCCGCAGAATTCACTCTTCTTGGTGATTTTTATTAATATTTCTGTTTAACCATAAAATATGGTTCCGTCCCCTCTTTTATATCCAAACCCCTATATGCTCAGAATGTGATGTTATCATTGCTATAACATCATACATTAGCTAATGAAATGACTGCATTTTCAACAGAAATGAACAGTCACTTATCTACCACAGCTCCACTGACAGAGATGTTTGACAGCACATCATGCATGGTGATATTTGCTCAACCTGCACTACAGCCTAATACAATTTTCAGTCTTAAATTATTGCACTAGGGCCAACTTAAACAAAACCTTGTCAATAGCACAGACCTGTTAAGTCCATACCTCACTTTGTACAAACCTATTTGTGCCTTTAAGGTACAGAGATGCCATCTGAAATGAATAACTGGTAAAATGAATTTAACTGTCATTTTAAGAAAAATAAAGTAATTATGCCCTGAAAAGTGGAATATAATAATGTGTAGACCTGTAGAAAGAATAGACCTGTTAAATAAATAATTGCCCTGTATGCATTTTTGCCAGGGTTATTGATTACATATTGTCATTGGTTGATAGAATCACCTAAAAGTTATGGAGAAATGTTGTGTGTAGGGACAGCTGTTGGGCCAGAGGGTAGCATGCTGTGTTTTCATGCCGGCAACTCAGGTTCAGAGATTAGCTCTGGGAGCTGGCTGGGCAGCACAAGGATTGGTGGAACACATCACTGCTCGGAGCCTGAGAAGGTATGGTGCAGTGTTCTGTCACATAGTGGACACATTGTGATGGGCTGGAGAGCTCTATCTCACAATCGGTTCACATGCATGTCATGGCCTGATGGTGTTATGCAGTGTGTCAGGAAAGCAGGTTGACATCAAAAATAAGTTTTGCAATAACTCCTCTATTCCATTTCCAATGGGACCTGTATGAATGAGGATGCAAGTTCATGAAAATAAAAAAAAATATATACACACACACACACACACACACATAATATCTGTCTCTCTCACCACACACACACACACACACACACACACATATTTGTATGTATGTTACAGATTGCATATAAATATATAAGTGATACAGTGGGAACCTCATGAGTGTAGAAAGCACATACAAATATATAAGTGATAGACCGTGGAAACCTCATTAGTGGGATAGATAGCATGCATATAGAAATACTCATTTATCACATAAGATCCCTCTGCATATGTCATTTATGCAACAGGCTTGGACCTTAAGAGAGAGACATTTGTTTTGCTTTTTAGGCATAAAATTATTTTTACAAGTCTGTTATTTGTTGAACTAGTGTTACTGTGCTTTCCCCATCCTGATTGCTATAACCACTGCCATGAAAGTGAAGTCAGGATGACAAGCTGACACTGTGATGTGGTAGTTTGATAGTGCCGCAGAACTTCCATGAAATTATAAACCATCGCCGCAGAAGTTCTGAGGCAAATGGTAGTCTTGCTGCAGAACTTGGTCCCACTGTGCCGCAGAAAAGTAGGGGCTCTGAGTATTACTACTTGCAAGAGCCTCTCAAAGATCTACTGTTATGGTAAGTTCTTAGGTAACTGTACTATCTTACTTCAGAGGGCTCTTGCAGCAGGTATTATATATAGGACTGAATCCCAAGCAGTCTGAAATAAGGAGAGGCAAACGGGAGGAGGAAAGCTACTCAGAAGTAGACCCTCTGGTCGTGAAGGCCTTAGGAAAGGAGGCCTGCAAACAGCCAGCCCAAGCCTGCTCTATGGCGAGAGGCAATGTTTCATAAAGGTATGTACAGAAGTTCAAGTGGCGGCTGCACAAACGACAGCCGCTGACATATTCTTTTAACAAGTCAAGAGGCAGCGACCCTCTGGTGGAGTGGCCTCTAACTTGACTCGGCAGGGTCTTTTTGTACTTGTCATAACAGAAAGTGATACAATGAGCTAACTATTTCGATAGGCATTGCTTAGAAACAGCATTGCCTCTCTTTTATGAGCAAGAGATGAACAGTTGATTAGTCTTTCTGAGATCCTTCGACCTGTTGGTGTAGTATCTCAGAATTCAGTGAACATCCAAAGTATGCAGAAGGTACTCTCCATGATTAGAGTGCTGGGTAAAAGACAGGCAACTCTATGGATTGATTCAGCGTCAATTCCACTACCACCTTAGGAGAAACTTAGGGTTGGTATGCAGAGTCCCCGTTCCTTGTGAAAAATCAAATTAGGATATTACACATCAGGGCCTGGAGTTTGGAAATCCATCGAGCAGAAGTAATGGCCACTAGGAAGACAGTCTTCAAGACAGAACTTTGGTCCATGGAGGCTGCCGGCTCAAAAGGAGGCAGAGTAAGCTTCTCTAAAATGAAATTCAGGTCCCAAGAAGGGGCAGAAACCCAGATAGGGGTTGTGAGTGAAGGACCCCCTCTCAAAAGGTCTTAAAGACCTCCAACTGAGCAAATGTTCTGTCTGCAAAGGGGACATGATAGGCCGAAATGGGTGCCATGTGAACCTTTAAGGATGAATGGCTGAGACCCAGATCAAGAGGTGACGAGGTAATCCAGAAGTCGGCCAACAGAGCATGAGAAGGGCACGACATCATTGGAGGCGGCCCAAATAGGGAACTGCTTCCATTTCATGGCATAAGTAGATCTGGTTAAGGGTTTCCTGGCCTACACCAGAATCTCAGCTACTGGGGAGGGGGGACCCGAATCGGGCTTGAGCTACGCCTGCAGGAGCCATGCGTGCAACTGAAGGGACTTGAGGCCTGGATGGACCAGGGTCCCTGATCCTGGTCAGCAAAAATAGCAACAGAGGACGGGAGGTTCCTCTGAGTAGTGTTGCAGAAGGAGAACCAACTTGCCTGGGCCAGAAAGGAGCGATCAGAATCATTCGAGCTCCTTCTGAACTGAGTTTCTGTAAGACCCTCGAATCAGTGGAATCGGGGAAGGCACAGATGAATCTGCCCTTCCAGTCTAGAGACAGAGCGCCTCCAAAAATGCCACGCCCTGGAGTGAGCGAGCAGAAGACAGGAAGTTTTGTGTTTTGAGGGATGCAAACAATTCTACCTGTGGAGTTCCCCAGTGCAGGAAGATGTCGCTCACGACCCTCGATCCAGTTCCCATTCGTGAGCTAGAGCAGATGACTGGCTGAGCCTGTCTGCCAGCGTGTTCTCGACCCCGGACGTGAGATGCCGTGAGGTGAAGGTTGTGCTGCACTGCCCAATCCCAGACTCACATCGCCTCTCTGCAAAGGGGGTAGGAACGAGTTCCTCGCTGTTTGTTGATGTACCAGACCACACACATGTTGTCCGTCTGTACAGCTAGGAGACCGGGAGACAGATACAGATGCAGAGCCTGAAAAGCATACAGTACTGCCCTTAATTCGAGCACATTGATGTGAAAGGACTTCTGAGCTTGGACCAGGAGCCCTGGGTCCTGTGAGGACCGAGATGGGCCCCCAGCCCTCACCGGAGGCATCCGTGAGTCAACGCCTGTGATGCGAGGAGGGAGACCAAAGGCAACTCCCCGGCAGAGGTTCTCCTGAACCATCCACCACTGCAAGCCACGAGTCATGGGAGGAGATCAGGACAAGTTGATCTAGGTCGTCCACTAGCTGATCCCATTGAGATCTAAGCGCCCACTGAGAGATTTCTCATGTGGAGCTGAACACGAGGGACTGTCGGAATTGCAGCTGCCATTAGCCCGAGGAGGCGGGACTGACCTACGCTGACCCGCCTGCGACTGGACAACAGGCTGACCTGGGCCTGGAGAGTGACTGCCCCATCCAGCGTCAGGAAGACCATGCCAGAGGTCATGTCCAGGATCACCCGATAAACTGGAGCCTCTGGGACAGGATCAGATTGGACTTGGCCTGGTTGATGGTAATACCCAGGCAGGCAAAGACCCGCTGAGTAAGGGAAAGGAAGCGCAGGAGTTCCTCCTGACAGGGCCGCCAGGAGCCAATCGTCCAGGTGCAGGAAAACCTGCACCCCTGGGCACGGGTAGAGCCACTACCACCGAAAGGCATTTGTGAACACCTGGGGCACTGAGGAAAGACCAAATGGGAGGGCCTTGAACTGGTAGTGGTCCTGGAACGCAAAATGCAGGTATTTGCGGTGGGAAGGGCAGACAGGGATATGCAGGTAGGCATCCTGCATATCCAAAGTGCACAGCTACTGTCCCGCCGGAGAAGTGGCAGGAGGCTCTACAGGAGAGCATCCTGAACCTCTTGTACTCCACAAACAAGTTCAGGGAGCCGAGGTCGAGAATTGGCCTCACGTCCCCTATTTTCTTCGGGACCAGAAAGAAATGAGAATAGTACCCTGTTCCCTGAAGAGGAATGGGGACGAGTTCTATTGCTTCCTTCAAGAAAAGGAGGAAATTTCTTCCTGGACCAGAAGAAGATGCTCCTCAATAATGACAACCTTGGGGAGGGTGTCGAGGGTTTCTGAAGAAACTCTATTGAGCGTCCCTCTGCGATGAGTTGGAGCACCCAGAAATCTGACGTTATCCCTCCCAACCCGGGAGGTGGAGGGAAAACCTCCTCCTACCGGTTCCTCTGAAACGCCAGAGGCTGTGGAGAGGAAAGGAGTCAGGTGGTTGGGACAGCGTCATGCTGAAGCTCCCCTGCTTTTGGGCGTGTGGGGCTTGGCAGCTGGTGGGGCCCGGCGTTTATTGGCCCTCTTTCCCTGTGATTTTGCCCTCGTCAATCTCTGCCCGCGAAAGCCACGACGCCTGCACTGGAGGATTGTACATGGAGTCCACAGACTTCAGTGCAGTCCCTTCTCCTGCAGATCGGTGATAATGTCCTGACATCACCACTGAACAGCATCGAACCCCGAAGGGTGCTTTCTGAATAGCGGACTGCACTCTGGGACCAAACCTGACACAAGGAGCCAGGCATGACGCAAAGCCTGGTGAAAGCTGAGCTCCTACCAGCAGTGTCCACTGCATCGCACGTGGCATGAAGCATGTGCCGACTGGCCAAACGAGCAGAATGGGCAAGGTCAGCCACTTCCTGTTTAACCTGAGAGTCAGAAAAAGGGAATCTAACTTGGATTCCACCGCATCAAGAATCGCCTTCTGGTAATCCCCATGTGACCGACATAGTTCACGGCCCTAATACCCAGAGTGGAAGAAGCGTAGATCTTCTTGCCGTACTGGTCCAGAAAGGCGAGTTCTTTGTCCAGTGGAGACAAGCTCAAATACTTGGATTAGCTGACTGGCCGTGAGTGGTGCTAATCACAACCGAGTCAGCTCGAGGGTGAGAATCAAGGAAGTTAACACCCTCGGAACCTGGTATAGCCTATTAGACTTCCGAGGAAGAGGGGCTAATGCCAACGGTTGGTTCCAAATGGTGGAAACAAGTCGGCATGAGGCTCAATCCAGGGTGGCACCAAGGTCTGAGCGGTCTCGGCAGATCCAGGTTCTCAGTGAGTTTCTTACGCTGTAGGTCCGCTCCAAATAGCGCCACTTATGAACTTCCTGGATTTTGAGCAGCAACTCTGAGAAAGAAGGATCTCCAAAGGAGACTTCGGAGGAGTTCTAGGCCTGGGTTTGGTCAGACAGCGTGGCTCATTGTCCGGTCAGAACAACCATCGGAGTCATCCGAGGTGTCCGAGGAGGAAGAGGAAGAATAAGAAGACTCCCTCTCCGGCGTGGGGAGGAATGGACCCTCAGGAAAGCCCTCGTGGAAGTGTATCTCTGTTCTTCCTGGAACCAGAAGGTCGCCTGGTATCCAGAGGTGGGAGGAGTTTGTCGCCTGGGGCATACGGGAGCCAGAACCGGCACTGTCACCGGGAGATGACTCTCCACCTCTCTGGTGAGCTGAGCCTTGGCCTCAGCACACCAGAAGGCCAGAGTCTCTTCAAGTCCACCGGCTGAGGGGGCGTGGAGGAGGAGGAAGGAGGGATACGGTGTACCCGTGGGGTGCATATCTGTAACCCGACGGTGGGTAAACCTGGCGTCGGGTAGTGATGCACCTAGTACCGCGCGCCGGGTAGGCCACGCCGGATACTACGGAGCTGTGTAAGATGGCGCCGGATAAGACGGAGTCAGATACCCGGGGCCGGGGGTCTGATGGAGCAGACGGCCCGCCGAAACCCAGCGGGTGGGCCTGGAGCAGAAGGCCCGGCATTGGAGCGGCATCTGGGAGAGGGATGTCACCCGGCGCTAGGCTGACCGCATCTGAGCGTCCGGGAACCGCTAAGTCGCCTGGCCCAGCGGGAGGGAGGCCTGACAGGGCGCAGTAGGAACTCTCGGCATCGCCCGGGATGGTGGGGAAAAATCCTCGGCTCAGGCTGAGAAGACCCAGGGTCCCGGAGGGCAGCGAAGGCTGTGGGGAGCCGGAACGGCGGACGAAGAGGGTCCAATGTCGGTCGGCCACCGCATGGACATCGGGTTGTCTGATGTCCAACTTATCAGCAGGGTCCGGTGGACGCCGGAAGGGTCGGTGCCCAACTTAGCGGACCCATCGCCCGAGGCAGGTCGCGAGGAGGGGTGGCCTGGTCAGGCGGGAAAGTGGCTGCGCGCGCCCGAGGGTCGGCGACTTATCGACCTGCCTCCGGGCTGGCTCAGAGGAGCCGAGTCCGGCTTACCAGAGCCGCCGAACCAGTAGGCCGCACAGTGACAGCTTTACCGGGAGCAGAGGCCTCCAACAGCCCAGAGGCGCTCGGCGGCCCGAAAGTGAGCCAGACGGGCGGGCCAACACTGCCTTGAAACTTCCAAGACGGTGGTCAGCCACGGAGCGGTCCCCCCAGAGGGACGCATCTGAGCACGGCGACTTCAGCCGAGTCGTGGTGGAAGAGGATCCCCTGTCCTGGTGCTTCTCCTTGTCCTTCTTCACGACGGCCTTCGGGAAGTGGACGCCTGCTGGAGCTTTTCAACTCCTTCGTGGAGGACATCTTCTTCTTGAGGATATGGGCCTCCAGGGACTGCTGCCTCCATCTGCAGGTGGCGGCATTAAATTTAAGGCAGTGCAGGCACTTCTCCACCTGATGGTCTGGGCCCAGACAGAAGAGGCACTGGAAATGGCTGTCCTTGTGCGGGAGTTGGCGCCGCACGAGTCGACTTATTTTGTGCTCGAGGTGCAGGGACAACATACACCAATGAAAGGCTGACGATTAAGATGAATAATTAGAAAAACGATGATAAATACTACCAGTGACAGAGCTGACGAGGCGTTAAACTTTATCGGAGGCGCTGACATGAGCCAACGGGGAAAGAACTGAAGGCGGGCTTGGGGAGCACCTTTATACTGATGCCGCATGACGCCGGTCACCTGACATGAGGGCGGTCCTCCGCCAGAGAGACTGCTAGCTAGAAATTCTTCCATATCCTGACGGCCTGCATCAGTCCTATATGTAATTACCTACTGCAAGAGCCCTCAAGTAAGATCTTCTGTTTAAAGAATAAATAATTTTATCGCAAACAAAGGACCCAGACAACTTTATTTACAGGGTTTTCTAAAGTGCATACTTTTATATCTTGAACTTAACCGCAGGTCTCTGTGCTCACTCTCTTTATGGGCCCCTGCCATTATCACTCTTTTCTTTTGTTGTGTCCCGACGGCTGAAATGTCAAGTCATTGGTCATCTTTCATTTGAGGCCTATTTACTGACCCTATATCTCCCGTGCTTATTTATTTCACACACAGACCCAGGCACTACATCTCTGGGCTGCCCATAAGCATCTTTAACTTTAATTGCCGCTTTTCTGAGAACCTAAAAGTCTGTTTTTTCTATGACACTATGCGCTTACTTTTCTCTGCCGTAGTGTCACTTACTGACTCAGTTTCCTTTCAATCTCCCTTCAAACTGTACATTAAGTAGGGAGCGCTTTGGAGCATACCTTTTGCTCTGAAGCAGGATTCTTAATTTAACTTCAGAATAGAGGGAGCATCCTGCTCCGCTAAACACTTTATTCATGAGTCATGCCTTTGCTGACTATGGGAAACACGGCACTTACACGGTGCTGTCATTTACAAGAAGCTGCTTTCTGTAGCAATGCTTCTAGTGCTCGGTCACGCTTGCTGCAGGGCCCTATTAAACACGCACTCCACACCGAGAAAGGGGAGAGAGAGAGAGAGAGAGAGAGAGAGAGAGCCAGGAGCAAACTTGCTCCTGTCTTACTTAAACACCTGTTTTCTCTTCTCCTCCCTCCTCATGAGGCTTTCTATTCTAAATTTAATCCTGAATTTGAATTAGGTAGGGAGCAGCGGCTGAAAAGACTGAACTTGAACCAAGCCAGCTGCTTGCTCCTGCCCGTGACACATCCCCTGAAACAAGCATACTACAGCTTTCTCGGAGAGCTATGTTACCTAAACTGCTATTTCAGAGAGCTACTTTTAGGAGGAAAAGTAAACATTATTGTTACCGCCTGATTCTGTCTCGCCCTCTGAGGATATTTTTAAAACACAGTAAAGCGAGGGTTGAGAGCAGTAGGTTTTCTGTCATTATCGCTGGCTCTCATACCTTCCTTCCTCAATACAGGAACATATTCTATGATTCCAAGCTGTAGATATATTTGAACTCTATTTCTACATAAACATGTCCCTCTGTATCTATGTCTCTGTCTCCCTTTATCTAATGTAACTAGAAGGGAGTTACATTTCAACAGCCTACCTGCAGCAATTTAACCTCATTGCTGCTTAGCTTGTTTTACAACTTGGTTCCTTTTTGTAACGTGACATTATTTATATTTTCTTTAGGCTTTACAATTAAACAAGCCAACGAAATAGTACTTATGTAGTATGGAACTGCAATACAGGGCACAGATGCAGTTTATATTCCTTCCTTTGTTTTTGCATCCCTGCACTTTATTTATCAGCACTTTTACTTGTTAACTGTACTGAAACCCCTCAACTGCCTTTCACCTATTGCTACTATGCACTTCAACATTGGCAAAGGGCACCTTTACAGGGGCAAGGAAAACCCTCATCTCTCTACTAGTGCACTCACCCATGACAGGGTCACCCTGTCACAGCCTAGATAAAGAAAATTAGGAAATTAAGAAAATTATCCCTGAAGGCTTAGTTACGCCGGGTAATAGAGAACAACGTCCCAAACTGGCCAACAGTTTAGCGTCAGCCAAAGGAACCGAGAGAAACCCCGGTTCTGGTCAGGACTTTGAAATGGATCCCAAGTACAATGAAAATTATACAGAAAAGGGAAAAGAAGTTCAGTCTCCTCACGGTCGCGGAACCGTCAGAAACCGAACACTTACCAAACCTAGTAACGATACGATAACGAAGACAGCAGTTTGAGAACATTTAAAACAAAAAATAAGGAAGCAGTTGTGAAATGAACCAATGAAACTCAGCTTTGACTGAAGGCAGCGAGAGAAATCTCTGAGGCATCTTCACTGGTGAGCGGAGTACAGAATCTGATCAGTTACTAGACTGCACCAAGGACAGAGGTTTGAAAACCAAGCTTGAGCTCAACGTTCTATGTATTTGCATAGAGTTTAACTCTTTGTTCTCCAGGGCAGTTGAACCAGTTGGTCTAACTGCATATTGTCAGAATACAGCAAGACTTCATGTTGTTTGAAAAGAGATTCTCACAGCACTCAAGATCAGGGGTACGCAGATGGTTTTACTGCAAGAAACACACCTTATCCCTCAGGAGCATTGTAAACTTGAAACAGACTGAGTGGAGATATGCCATGCCACTCCTTATAATTCTCATAAAAGAGGGGTGGCAATCCTGCTGCATAAGAATCTAAACTTCGCTCTAAATAGGGTGGTGGCCAACCCCAAAGAACTGAGTTTTTTTTTTCTGTGGAGGGACTCTGGATATGCAGAGAGTAAAGTACAGTTATGTCAGAAAGTATAGTTAACGTAAGAACTTACCGTAATAGTAGATCTTCAAGAGAATCTCTTGCAGCATGTCACACCTATGGAATTATAAGTGCCAGGCACTAGGACCACATGAAAACTTTTCTAGTTAGCAGTCTACCAGAGGGCTGCTCATTCAAGACGTTATACGCTGATGCCATCCTATCCTATAAAAGTGGGCGGCCTGTGCCCTCCTCAGTTTTCCCACAGGAGACTGTAGGCCACTTGACACAAGCTGAGGGAACTGAGGAGGAATTGAAGGTTCCTACCAAAGAAAGGATGGAAAAGGAGGAGGTATTGACAGAGAAGGCCTCTCAGGCCCAGGGGAAGGAGAGAGGGATGGCATGGCTGCTGTAAGAGATCCCTCAAAGAACTACTGCCACGTGAATTTTTAGGTAACTGTACTATCTTACTTCCAGGGTATCTCTTGCAGCAGACCATACATACGGAATTAGTCCCAAGAAGTTCTGTCATCAGACAGCACAGTCTGGTGGAAGAAACCTTGAGTCTAAGAAAGCAGGTCCTGGAGGACAACTCGCTCAAAGCTGACCCTACACCTAGCAGGCAACGTCCAGACTGTAGTGCTTAGAAAAGGTGTGGACAGAGCTCCAAGTAGCAGCACCACCACAGACCTCTGCAGCTGTCACATTCCTGAAACAGGCAAAATAAGTAGCCATGCCCCGCTGGAATGGCCACAAACAATGCCAGGAATATCCTTGCCATATTTCCTGTAGTAATAAGTGATACAGTTGGCCAACCATTTGGAAAAGCAATGTTTTGAAACAGGGATGCTCTCTTTCCCAGGGGCGAAAGAAACAAATGTAACCCCTAGGTGGTGCTATCCCAAGGGCTACTACCCTGCCTGCTTGGTTAGTAGCAGGTTAAGGGGCCTGAGCTCTGAAACAGTGCCTCCACCCGGAGGTCAGGTTTGGTAGTGGTCAAGCTAACCTGGGCACAGCCCTCTGGGACACTGTAACACCTCTTTCCCCTCTAGTGGCCTGAACTTAAGCAATAAGCCACAGGGGTGTGGGTTGATCGAGAGGGATTTACCACGGCTGGAGTGGTTTGCCCGCGAGGTGTGGCAGTGGGTAACCGCCAGCATAGTGAAATACGATTAGCCTCCACACTTCGAGTGGTTTATCATGTATTATACCAGGTGTTTCAATTATTAAAATATAGAAAAGAATTGCCAACAAAATCTTATTTCTATTTTTATATATATTTGTATATATATATTCTTCCACCGTATATTAAGTAGTGCCTTGTTGCTGGGTAGAATATCGAGTAAGTGATGTTGACAGAGAAGTTAGAGTGCCGTTTATTTATTAAATTTTTTATAATTTCGTTTGTGCTGCCAGGTTTGGAAATGTGTTTAGAGTTATGAGTGGTTGAGAGAAGGAAGGCGGTGTCGGTCGGCGCTGTGAGTGGAGTAGAGCAGGGCGTCTGGGATCGCTTTTTGATTCTACTTCCAGGTATGATTTTGCAGGCATACGGTGGTGTTCGGGGAATTTGTTTTAATAGTTGTTTAAAAAGAAGTGGCGTGTAGAGTACTGACACAGAGAAAGAGTGAGTGGCAGCATGCGAAGATTGAGAACCGGACAGAGTGGAGCCGAAAATGCTAACAAGTGAGGTGGTGCTGCGGTGCCAAACTGTTTACTGGTCAATGATTTAAAAATACTACGGAGGCGCTTCAAGTTAGCTCTCATGTAGTGTTATTGTGAAAGTTAATCGAGTTCAGTCTGGGTGAGTTAAGCGACTTGATTCAACCATGTTTTTTTTTTTTTTTATATACAAGCCTAGTGTGATTTCTTAGCGAGAGGAAAAATGGCGACTTTGTGTCGGAATCGGAACCGCTGCTTGAGCGTTTCAACATGCGGATCTCTGGTTTGAATTTCCAGGTTGAATGATTTTTAGAGATGCGGCTGGCTGGCACCTTTTGCGTGATTATCAGAGGATTTACAACGGTGGTAAGGTGCCAGTCAGCCGCTCTGATTTGTTGTTGTCCAAGGTCCATGCCCGACATCAACAAAGTCGCCATTTTCCTCTCGCTAAGAAATCACACTAGGGCTTGTATATAAAAAAAAAAAAAAAACATGGCTGAATCAAGTCACCTAATCGATTTAGACTGAACTCGATTAACTTTTCACAATAACACTACATGAAAGCTAACTTGAAGCGCCTCCATAGTATTTTTAAATAATTGACCAGTAAACAGTTTGGCACCGCCGCACTCCACCTCGCTTTGTTAGCATTTTCGCTCCACTCTGTCCGTTCTCAATCTTCGCTGCTGCCCCACTCACTCTTTCTCTGTGTCAGTACTCTACATGTCACTTATTTTTTAAACAACTATTAAAACAAATTCCCTGAACACCACTGTATGCCTGCATAATCATACCCGGAAGTAGAAACAAAAACACCATCCCAGACGCCATACTCTACTCCACTCACAGCGCCGACCGACACCGCCTCTCCTTCTCTCAACCACTCATAACTCTAAACACATTTCCAAACCTGGCAACACAAACGAAATTATAAAAATTTAATAAATAAACGGCACTCTAACTTCTCTGTCAACATCACTTACTCTCGTATTCTACCCAGCAACAAGGCACTACTTAATATACTGTGGAAGAATATATATACACAAATATATATAAAAATAGAAATAAGATTTTGTTGACAATTCTTTTCTATATTTTAATAATTGACACCTGGTATAATCGCAATAAGCCACTCGAGGGTGTAAGGTTATCGAGTTTACCGACTGGCGAGGATTTACCACAGGCACAAACCACTCCAGCGTGGTAAATCTCTCGATAACCCACACCCCTTCAGGCTTATTGCTTAAATAATCACTTACACACCCTGGTATACCACACAAGTACCCACACTGTTTGCACTTACCACCAGGGCTGGTTCCTCTGGCTCGACCCTGGGGACCCCTGTAAAACAAGGTTAAGCACAGCAAATAGCAACAGTACAGTATTTTGAGCACAAACTGGAACCACAGTCAGATTACATGCAGAAAAGTTAGATCTGATTTATTCAGGGACTTGAACAAGGGAGGGCAAAATCAGGTTAATTAGTTTAAAGGTTACATCAATCAAGCAGTTATGCATGTGATTTGAGTCTCCCCACACAGTCCGCCTCTGGGTACCCAGGTAGAGAAGAGATGGGCTAGCCAGAACAGTTGCCGGGTTGCAGTGGTTGGGGCCCTGTGATGGAAAACACAACATGCACAGTACACAATATTTATAATCCGGAGCCAGAGGCTCAGTTCGTAAAGGAAAAGAAACAACAAGACACTCAGATGACACACTCAAATTAAGCTGTTGTTGTAGGAGCTATCCTGGTATTTACTCACGATACCCAAGACTGGAGACAGGCTGGATGAAAATCGAGACTGCAGGTGGTTGATCTGGAATGCCAGGAGAAGCAGGCCCACACAAGTCGCAGACTTCATTCCTGTTCAAGCGTGGAACAGGTGGCTGATCCCCAGGCAGGTCTCTACGTCGATGGCTTCTCTGTGCAGTGGGTAGTCTGGCAGACCCAGACCATGAAGACAAGTTCGGAAGCAGTCCGTTTTGGGCTGGATACAGCTTCAGCAAGCAGAACACAGTTCACACAGTGGAGAACTAACTCACAACCCACTAGCAGCTCATAGCACATTTACATGTGGGAATTCTACTGTACCAGGCAAGCTCCCGAGCACAATCGCAAAGTCTCTGCACACACCAGGAGCTTAGAGGTAGCTGGAACTCCTAACATGCCAATCACATTCAGCAAAAATATTTGGTCTTCTTCAGGTTGAGCCTGGCCCACTTCAATAGCTTACTTTAGTCACACAAACTTGGATTTAGTCCAAAATAATTCTCTTCTCTCCCTCTCAGGGAGCAGCAGGCAGACATGGAGGCCAAACTCTCAACCTTTTCATAGTCCTCCCATGCGAATCCATTCACGATTGCTCTCAGAATCACTTCAGCTCCTTCTTGCTCAGCTTCCAGCTTAGTTCTAACAGAAAACTGCAAGCAGCCCGGACTTCCCAAGATCCAAAACCTTTGGTTGGCTGATTTGGCTGTCAGTCAAAGCAAGAGCTCCCCTTCAGTTGCAAAAAGGTGCAACAACTCAAAGCACAGTTCCTAAGATTTTGAATTGGACAGCTCCTGTAGTTCAGCTGCATTTTAGGTCCCACCAGAACTGACTGGCCCAATTTGCAGTCCAGGACCAAAATAGTGGAGACAAACAAAACAGTCCTTGCTACAAAGAAAGCAGGTTAGACAAACTACATCATCATTATCATTCTAAATGGTTTTCAGAAAATAGTTACATCTTTCAACAGAGCTCCATCTCAGATTACTTATGCTGCAATCAAGCAGCTCTTAAAGGGACAGTGCACATAGGCTATACAGGCTCTGGCAATCACATTTAAACTGCTAAAATGCAGGACACAAGCCTGGCAGTGAGCATTTAGGCAAGCTCAAGGAAGACGTTTTGGGAACCCCCATTTGTAGGAGGGTTACACAAACAACCAAGAAAGACTTCCTGCAGTCCTTCGTGATGGTGTGTAGTAATGCAGAATTGTATGTACACATGAAGTGTAAGCGATGCTTCCCTGGACTGGCATGCTCTGGGTAATAAACAGGAATGTGAATGGATTCATTTAAGTACACTCAAGACACCACCTTAGGAAGAAACTCAGGATTAGTACACAAAGACACCCTGTCTTAATAAGGCTGTTTGCACATGAGCACCTGTAGCTCTAAAATTCTTCGAGCAGAAGTAACAGCAACTAAAAACAACACTTTCCATGACAGAATGCATAGCTCACATGTCACAGCCATCTCAAAAGGAGCCAAAGTAAGTTTTCCAACACAAAATTCAGGTCCCAAGGCGGGACTGGATTGTGGATAGGAGGCTTCAGGTGAAGAATGCCTCACAGAAAAATAAAAGACACCTCAAGTTGTGCTACTGTGTGGCCATCAACAGGCACATGGAAGGCAGAGATGGCAGACATGTGCACTTTATGAAAGGAGCACTTCAGGCTGGAGTCTGAAAGGGACAGCAAGTACTCCAGAATCTGATTCACTGGACAAGTGAAGGGATCCAGCTGATGTGACACAGCCCACAAAACAAAAGAGTTTCCACTTCACAGAATAAGTGGCCCTAGTGGGACGGCTTCCAGCCACCACCAGGACATCAGCCACCTTGAGGACACCCCGAACTGAGCCATGGCTATGTCCTCAGGAGCCAGGCATGAAGACACAGGGATTTGAAGTCTGGATGGACAAGGCTGCCCTGGTTCAGGAAGAACAAGCCGGTGCACAGAGGAAGGGGTACTGGAGGTTCTACTGCCAGCTGCTACAGTAAAGGGAACCAAATCTGATGAGGCCAGAAGGGGCAATGAGGATAATCGTGGCCCCTTCCATGTGGATCTTGTTCAGAACTCCCTGGAGCAGGGAAGGGAGAAAATGCATACAGAAAACTCCCATTCCAGGAGAGGGACAACATGTCTCATCAGAAAAATCCAGGCCCTGGATCGAGTAAGCAAAAATAATGGCAGTTTTGCATTGAGTGGGGACGTAAAAGGTCCAACTCTGGATGACCCCACCTGCTTGAGCGTGTCTTCAACTACGAGGTCAGTAGTTCCCAGTCATGTATCTTTGATCATGCGACCCGACTTAGGGAGTCCGCCAGGATGTTTGGATGCCTGGAATGTGGATGGCCGATGGTTCAATGCCATGATCTAGAGTCCAATACCAGGCTCTCATTGCTTCCCGGCAGAGAGGTACAAGCAAGTTCCCCGCTTGTTGATGTAGTGGACTACATTGATGTTGTCATTCTGAACTAGCAGAAGGCCCAGGATAGCTGAGTCTGGAAGGCCACCAGGCATAAGTATGGCCTGCATCTCCAGGACATTTATGGGAGAGAAGATTCCAGCTTGGACCATGCAGGGTTTTAAATAATTGATTAGCAGTTTTTTCTTGGGGCAATACTAACTGTACAGAAAGCATTTATATAGGTTTTCTGGAAGTGTTATGTTTGTTAAACACAGTGAGGCATGTGCTATGCAATTTCACAATGTTTTAGAACTTTTATGAGCAAACGCTAATCAATTTTTAGAGTTAAATAAAACCCTGCCATGTCCTCTGAGTTTGGTGGGGCCCTAGATGGCTCCCCACCACAATCCTGATGTATCCGCTGTGAGGATTTGGGGAAGGAATGAGGAAAGGAACCCCTCTTAGCAGGTTGCTGGGATCCATCCACCAAAGCAGAACCCTTTTCACCAGAGAGGAGACCAGGATAAGCTGTTCCAGGTTCTCTGTATGCTGGTCCCACTGGACCCTCAGTGTCCACTGAGAAATCCTCATGTCCAATCTGGCTAGGGGCACCGTGACTATAGCTACACCCATCAGGCCTAAGAGCTAGAGGAAAGTTCTGGCTGAGACATAGCAGCTGTTGTACAGCAAGGCGGGCTTGAGCTATAAAGCAACCTGCCTGGTCCTGGGGCAGGAAGGCCAAACCCCAAGACATATCCAGGACTGCCCCTAGGTACTGATGGCACTGACAGGGGTCAGAACTGACTTGGGCAGGTTGACTGTGATGCCCAGATCCTGGAATAGGAGGTGGTATGTTCCAGAGTCTGTAACAAGTGCTCCCGGACTGGACTTTGAGAAGCCAGTCGTCCAGGTAGGGAAATACACAGAGTCCCTCTCACCTCAGGGCAGCTGTTACCACCCAAGGAGCGAAGACAACCAAAGGGCAAAGCCGAACTGGAAGTGTGTCCACTGGAAATGAAACCGTAGGTACTGTCTGTGGGAGGCATGTACCTGGATATGCAGGTAGGCATCCTTCATATCAAGGTAGCAAATCCAATCTCCCTGGTGCAGAAGGGCAGCAGACTCTGAAATGTCACCATCTGGAATTTTTGTACTGAATAAACAGGTTCAACTCCCAGAGATCTAGAATGGGCCTGAGATTTCCTGTGCATCTGGGGACCAGGAAGAAATGGTAGTAGAACCCTCTGCCCTGCTGGGTCTCTGGGACGGGTTCTGTGGCCCTTTCTTAGCAATGAGTGGATTTCCTTAGAGCATCGGGATGCTGTCTGGAGGATAAAAAGACAGACCTGTTATTTTTTCTGTAGGGCATTCCAGAGTTCCAGAGTGTGACCCTTTCTACGAGCTGCAGTACCCAGGCATCTCTGGTGATTTCCCTCCACTTGTTCAAATGCAGGGGAGAAGCGACCCCTACAACCACCTCCTGCTTTGTGTGTGTGCGTGTTGGGGTCAGGCAAGGAGTCAGGCCGAGCTGGCAGGGGCAGCCAGAGCCGCACCACCTCCTCTGGGGCCTTTCCATGGCAGAGGGCGTGGTGGGCAAGGCCCCTAAACACGAGGGCTTGTTGGAGGGCTTGGGTCTATGGGTAGACTGCTGAAAGTGCACTATCTGACCACTTTTGGACTGGCTGGTGTAGGTACATGGGTGGACCAACCGTGGAGTGTGGCTAGAGGCTTGCAATTGAGACAGTATGTTCTGCACATCTGTGCCAAAAGTTTGTAGCCTCTCAAAGGGAGCATTCAGGATGGACAATTGAACATCCTGGGCAAATCCTGATACCTTTAGCCAAGAGTGTCCATGTAGGCAAATGCCTGCTGCAGCAACCCTGGCGAGGCATCTATGGCATCGTAGGCAGCCCTAAGGAGGTGGGTGCTGCGCTGGAACCCGCTTTGAGAGACTGCAGCATCTGCTGTTTTATGGGGTCCTCCGGGAGGGTCTGGGCAGATTCAGGGCCTGGTTCCAGAGCTGGTTTGGTACTGGACCATATGGACCATGTAGTTCAGCACCCTGATGGACAGTGTGGAAGAGGCAAAGGTTCTCTTGCCAATGTGGATCTAGCCTCTGGGATTCCTAATCTGGAGGCAAGGAACCCGAGATGCATGGGCCTCTTGTGTACGGTCATGGGCAGCACTGATGACCACCAAATCTGCTCAAGGCTAATAGGCGAAGAAAGGCCTTCTTGCCAGAGCCTGGTACAATTTGTCCGCCACCATGGACACAGCAGGTATCAAGTTGCTGGTTGGTGCCAGGCAGCCATGGTGACATCCTCTAAGGGCTCAATCAAGGAGGAATGAAACAGAGAAACACAGAATCTGATGGCAGATAAGGACTGCTTGGCCCACCTAGTCTGTCCATTTCCTACCTAATGGATAGCTGCAGATCCTAGTTAACCAACAGCCTACTTCCTCCTAGCCTCCTACTAGAATTGCCCTGTCTGTCCATGCATTCTTGAATTTCCCCACTGTTTTTCACTCCACGACCTCCTCAGGAAGGCTGTTCATGCATCCACAACCCTCTCTGTGAAAAATTCTTCCTCACATTACCCTGAGCCGTCCCCCATATCTTCAAATTGTGCCCCTTGTTCTTGCAATATCTCTTTTCTGAAAGATGCTACCCTCTTGGACTTTGTTGATTCCCTTGAGGTACTTGAAAGTTTCTATCATGTCCCACCTGTCCCTCCTTTCCTCAAGGATATGCATATTAAGCTGCTTTAGTCTCTCATATTTCTTCTGGTGCAGACCCTGTACCATTTTGGTTGCCCTCCTCTGAACAGCCTCCACTCTGTCTATGTCTTTGTTGGAGGTGGGGTCTCCAGAATTGCACGCAGTACTCCAGATGGGGTCTCACCAACCACCTGTACAGAAGGATAACAACTTCTTGTTTTCTACTGTTGATGCCTCTCCTATGAATCCCAGTATCCCCCAGCCCTCCTTACTGCCTTTCTCACCTTTAGGTCATCTGACATAATTACTCCTAGGTCTCTCGATTTTTGTTATTATCTCACCCCATTGTGTAGGGTTTTGTTTCAGATGCATTACCTTGCACTTCTTTGCATTGAATCTGAGCTGCCATATATTTGACCATTCCTCCAACCTTGCCAAGTCCCTTTCCATCCTTTCCACACCACCCTGTGTATCAACCCTGTTGCAGATCTTTGTGTCATCTGCAAAGAGACATACTTTTCTTTCCAGGTGCTCTCCAATGTCACTTATAAAGACATAAAGGAGGACTGGTCCCAGTACCAAACCATGCGGTACCCGCTAGTTAACCTTTCTTCACTTTGGACTCTGTTTACTATTACCCTTTGCATCCTGTTGTCCAGCCAGTTTTTATCCAGGCTACCACCTTGGGACCCACTCCAAGGCTGGCTAACTTGTATATTAATCTTTTGTATGAGACTTTGTCAAATGCCTTGCTAAAATCTAGGTAGGCCATATCCACAGCCCCTCCTGGTCTACTACTTTGGTCACCCAGTGAAATAAATCTATTAGGTTTGTCTGACATGACCTTCCTGCTGTGAAACCATGCTGCCTTGTGTCCTGTGCCCCACTGGCCTCTAGATACTCAACAATTCTTTCCTTCAGAAGTGATTCCATCATTTTCCTACCACTGAGGTCAAACTAACTGGTTTATGGTTTCCTGCCTCTGACTGCTCCCACTTTTGTGAAGTGGAATCACATCTGCTCTCCTCCGGTCCTCATTTACCACCCATCCTCCCATGATTTGTTAAAGAGAGTACTCAGTGGCGTTACTAGTTCTACCCTTAGTTCTTTCAGAATTCTGGGGTGAATCCCATCAGGCCCCATTGCTTTGTCCACCCTCAGTTTCAAGAGTTCTTTCAAAACCCTTTCTTCTGTGAATGGACTGGTATCGACCCCCTATTCAGGGTGTTTCCTTGTTTGGTTTAGGTACCTCCTTCCTCTTCCATTGTGAATACTGAGCAGAAATATTCATTCAGTATCCCTGCTTTTTCACTGTCGCCTCTGCCCACATTCCCTCCCTTTATTATGTCCCTGCAACCCTCCTTGGTCTTTTCTTCGCTCTAATGTACCTATAAAATATTTTATCCCCTTCCTAACAGAGCTGGCTATCTTCTCCTCAGTTTGTGCCTTTGCTATTCTGCCTTCCTGCCTCCTTCTGCTTTAACTGATAACGTTCTTTGTCCTGCTCCTTCTGTGTTTCTTATATTTCCTGAATGCTATCCTTTTCTCCATAACCTTCCCTTCCACCTATTTTGAGAACTATAGTGTTTTTCCTTTGGTTTGTTGATTTGCTTCACACAAAGGCTTGTTGCCTCTGTGAAGGCTGTTTGATTATTCCCCATTGTTCCTCCACCCTCCTTCTTGCCCATTTGCTAGTGCTTTTCTGAGGCACTCTCTCATTTCCCAAAGTCAGCCATCCTAAAGTCCAATACTCTTTGTTTTCTATGGCTTGACTCCATGGCTGTGTTTATTGTGAACCACACTGTTTGGTGGTCACTTGTTCCCAGATGGCTACCCACTTCTAAATCTGAGATCCTTTCTCCATCCCCATTTGAGAGTACCAGGTCTAAGATTGCTCCCTCCTGAGTGGGTTCCAACACTAGCTATCTGAGGCATGCCCCTGTAGGGCATCAAGAATGACCCTGCTCTTGGATGTGCCTGCAGCAAAGGTACTCCAGTTAACATCTGGTATATTCAGATCCCCCATCAACAATATCTCCCCTTTTTCTGCCATTTTAAGTATGCCTTCTATCATTTTCTTGTCCATTTCCTCCCCTGAGATGGGGTCTGTACCAACCCCATGCGGATTGTGGCACCATTTCCTGTCTCCAGGGTGACCCATAGTGACTCATCAACTTCCTGTTTACTCTTTAGTTCTGTTGCTTTAATCCCTTCCCTTATAGAGCTCCTCCTCCTCCTCTTTACCCACCCTGTCCCTCCTGTAGACTGTGTATCCTGGTATGTTAACATCCCAGTCATGGTTCTCTGTGTACCATGTTTCAGTGACTACCACAATATCCAGGCATCCCTCTTCCATCAAGGCCACTAGTTCAGGAGCTTATTACACAGACTGTGACACTGGTACTCATCGCCTCCATTTTTGATGACCTTACCCCTTTAGCCCCATCCCTGTCCTTACTGCCTTTTTCTGCATTTACCCTGTCCTGCTCCCTACTGACTTCTCTATCTTGGTGTTTACCTCTCTAACTACTGTGTTTTGTCGGGGAGGCTGGGATTTCCTGCTCCTTTCAGTGCCTCCCCCTTGGTTAGTATAAATGCTTGCCAATGAAGCATTTAAACCTATCACCTAGGATCCTGCCCGCCCCAGGGACAGATGCAGACCATCGCACCAGTATAGGCCTGCATCCCTCCAGGTGGCTCCCAGTCCTAATGAAGCCAAACCCTGAGCTCCACACAGTTTTTCAACCATTCATTGAATCCCATGGTGCGGAGTACCTAGCATAATCCCTGTCATAGACAGGCAGCACCTCGAGAAGGTTACCGTACATGCTACATGTCTAAGGCCCCTCCCAACTCTACAAACTCCTCTTGCACTGCTCTGATCCCATTCCCAGCCAGGTCATTTGTCCCTAGGTGGACATTGACATCCAGCTCCCTCCCTTGTGCAGCTGCTTCGCAATCCTGAGGATTCGCTTCCTGTCCCTCTGAGCCATGGCATCAGGCAGGCACCTGCCTCCCTATCCCTCCTCCCCAGTTCTAACCTCTAATGATTGGAGTCCCCCACTAGGAGTGGTTTCCTTCCCCGTGGGGTCTCGTACACCTTCCTGTGGGTCTCCTTTGTGGAGGTTCCCAGCATCCTCCTTGGTCTCCACTGCAGGTGCCTCCATAGAGGAACCACTCTTCGCCAGAACAGCATATGAATTGTGGAAAGGTATAACTGAAGGGATGCACCTCTGTTCCATCACCTCTCCTCCCTGAGCCCACCTTGGTCCAACCGCTCCTCTTTCTTAGCAACTTCTGAGGTAGCGGTGGTGGCCTAGTGGTCCCTGGAGTGGGGAAGGTTTCACGATTCCTAGCCAGGTTAGCCTGAAGGCAGGCAACCTTCTCCTCAGACCAGAGAGAGGTGCCTGCAAAAGGCATTATTGCAGCCTCCAGAATGTCTCCCGAACACTGCCGCCCACAGCCATTGCACTGCACCACTCCCATCTTGACTTATTTTGTGTCCCTCTCCTGCTGCTTTGTATGTTTACTGTCTCCTCCTCTATGTATTTTTACACCTACTTTCCTCACGGCCTATGTACCCTTACAACTCTCGCCCTTCCTGTTCTGGGACAGGAACTTTCTATAGTCTTCAGTAGTCTCCTTCTCCTTGCTTGGATTCAGACCTCCAGCAGCAGAGGGAGAGAAAGAGCTATTTTAGGTTCCTTCAAGGTTGATGAAACTAATGTGTCTCAGTGATCCTTCCTTCCTACTACCAAAGATGAAGTTTCTGTTGTCAAGTCAAAACCAGCAGCTATAAAAAGTAGAACTGGGTCAACCCTGTTTATCCCTTTTACATATCTGAAGGTCTCTATCCTGTCCCTTTCTCCTTCTGGTCTCCAATGTGTAGAGCTCCAGCTCCTTACATCTCTGTTAGTATGGTGTGTTCTTCATCCCTTGCACCATCTTGGTTGCTCTTCTCTGAACCCTTTCAACCAAGTCAATGTCTTTGTGGAGTAAGGCCTCCAAAACTGGACTCCATACTCAAGGTGCGGTTCCACCATGGCTTGATACAAAGGCACCAGGATTTCCCTCCTCCTGCTAGTGATTCCCCTGCCTATACTTGCCAACATCCCATAAGCCTTCCTCACCACCCTTGCACACTGCTTCCCCACCCTGAGGTCACTGGAGAATACTACCCTAGATCCCTCTCCTGTTCTGAAACCCTGACTACCCCCGGGAGTGTGTATCCCATCCTTGGATTTCTGTGCCCCAGGTGCATGACTGCACACTTCTTGATGTTAAACTTTAGTTGCCAGGCCTCCACCCACCCTCTAGAATCCTCAGGTCCTGTCTCATATCTTCAACCCCTCTTCAGTGTCAGCCCTGTTGCAGATTTTGTATTGTCCACAAAGAGGGCCACACGTCCCTCCAGACCATCCGCTATGTCACATATACAGATACTGAATAGGACTGGCCCAGCACCAACACCTGGGGTACCCACTCTCACCCGCCTGGACCCTGAGTACTCATCATTAACTACCACCTCCAGCCAGTTTTCTACCCATCTAGTTATTTTGTCCCCACCCCCATACTTTCCAGCTTGTTGACCAGTCTTCTGTGGGGTATGGTGTTGGAGACCGTTCTTAAGTCCAGATAGGCCACGTAACACCGCTCACGATTACCTGCATCACCCAGTCAAAGAATTCGAAATTGCTAGTCTGGCATGACTTTCCTCTAGTGATTCCATGCTGGTTTTTGTCCAGTAGCCCATTCATCTCCAGGTACTCCATTACCCTTTCCCTGATGAGTGCCTCCATGACCTTCCCCACCACTGTGGTGAGGCTGACGGGTGGTAGTTCTCCCTCATCTCTGCTCCCCCTTGTGAATCGGCACAGCATTTGCCCTCTTCCAGTCCTCTGACACCCTCCGGTGTCCAAACACAGGTTGAACAGTCTCGCAAGTGGGGCAGTCAACCTCTCTCAATTCGTGATCACTCTCAGGTGCAGCCCATCTGGCCCCATGGCCTTGCCACCTTTACCTTGCCCAGTTCCTCTCTAACTCTCTCTGAACTGAAAGGGTCTTGTTTCCATCCCTATGCCCCCCATCCCGTCCCTGCCCTCTCCCTCCTTCATAAATACCGAGCAGAAGTACCTATTTCTCTTCTGCTTTCTCCCAGTCCTCCTCTAATAGTTCCCTTCCTTCCCCTAAGCTTTGCAATCCCATGGTCTGTCTTCCTATCTGTTGTGTATCTAAAAATGTTTTGTTACCACTCCTGGCCTGCCTCGCTATCCATTCTTCCCTTCAGCCTTTGCTCTCCTATTTTCCTTCCTCACTACCCTCCTCATTTCCTGTAAACCTCCGTCTTCTGCCTTCTGCCTTCTTGTATTTCCTAAATGCCCCATCCTGCTCCCGACCACCCACGCTACATCCCTATTAAACCAAAGCAGCTTCCTGTATTTTGTGCCCTTCCTAAGCCTCCTTAACACACCTGTGTGGCTTCCAGAATCTGATCTCTAACAGCTCCCCATAACTCCTCCACTTCATTTATTTTGCCCATCCTTTCCACTACCTCCCTCACCAATCTTCTCATCTTCCCAAGTCTGCCGCCTGAAGTCCAGCACTGTTGTGCAGGTTCAGCACCCTCCTTCCTACTCTCACCTTAAACCCGATGGTCCTATGGTGGCTATTCCTCAACTCCTCCCCATCACCACTTCCTCCACATTCTCCCATTAGTCAGGACCATGTTCAGCAGGTTGTTCCCCTAGTTGGTTCCCTGACCAACTGTTGAAGGAACACCCCGCAGTACTTCAGAAACTCCTGCTTCTGGTCAGGCTGTGTTTGGGATGGTTCAGTCAACATCTGGGAGGTTCAGGTCTCCCACCAGCAGCGTTTCCCCTTGAGAACCATCTTCAAGATGTCCTGGACATCACCCTGTCCTGTTCTTCCCCTTGTGTGGGTGGTCTGTACACAACTCCAAGTCTCAAGGATTCCCCTGTACTTCTGCCTAGCATCACCCAAGAGAGTTCAGTTTCCCCATTGCTCTCCTGCCCTCTGTTGCTCTTATGTCTTTTCTGATGTATAAGGCCACCTCTTCTTGTCCCTCCTGTCCTTCCTAAACAGTCTGAATCCAGGAACAGCTGTCTCCCATTTGTGAAAATCTGTCCACCGTCTCTGTGATCACGATTATGTCTAGCCTGTAATGCTCAAGATGGCTATCAATTCCAGGCTCCTTGTGTTAACCACCAAGCCATTCCACCATCTTTCCCTGCCTCTGCTCCCCATGCTTGCCAGAGCCTATCTCTTCAACCCCTTCTCCGGGAGGGCTATGGCCCCATCTCAGCTGTGGTACGGCATGGTTTTGTTCCCAGCCCACCCCTTCTCAATTTAAATTAAATTCTGTCCGGAAGAACTCTCCCAGCCTGCAATCTGCACGTTGCCCCTTCCTTATTGAGATACAACCTGTCCTTGGCAAAGAGACTCTCGTCCTCCCAAGTTGCCCCCAGTCCCTATAAGCCCATATCCCATCTGCCTGCACCATCTTGCTAGCCAACCATTAAACTCTTTTTATCTGTACTAGCCCTGGGTGCAGCAGCACCTCCAAAAGGCTAGAGATTTAAAGCTTAGCCCCCGCAGAACCTAGCCAGTGCCTTAAATGTCATCTGTACCTCTGGAGACTGCTGCCTTCCAGGTCATTCTCCGCTTCCCAAATGGAACACCAGACATACATTCTTATCCTGATCCTTTTCTCATGAGGGAATGTGGTGGATTACCTCCAGCAGCAGTCATTCCCGCAAGCACTCAACCCACACCACACTACTTCTGCACCCACTTGATTCCCTTTATGATAGAATCTCTAATCAGCAGCATCTTGACCCCTATTTTTTTTTTATTCATCTGTGCCACCATTTTCTTCCCGAGGTGCGGTGTCCATTCTGCTTCCTGGCCCTTGTGGCCTCTCCTCCGACCTCTTCCCCTGATCCCTAGCATCTCAACCACAGTGTTCCTCTCTTCTTACTTCTACTATGCCTCTGCCTTCACCCTCAGCCCTTCTGTCCCTTGCCTCTCTCTGCACCTATCCCTGCCAGTGAATATCTAAGTGGCCTCGAGGAGTAGGTAGCCTCCTCAAACTCCTTCACTCTTTGTCCAGCTAGTTCAGTGCCACGCTGTGTCTCCTCTTGACCTCCAGAGGCCCTCACTTTTACCCCAGCATCATCCTGGTTTCTGCTCTCCCCACACCTATTCCCTGCTGGTTCCTATCCCCTGGGATCCATCCTCCCTCCTAGCTGTCTCCTCGCCCTCGCTTCCCAGGTACTCCTGTCTCCCAGCTTCCCTTCCCATGCTTCCCTAGCATCTCTGTTTGTCCTGGTGCCCTCCCCATCCTCCCACTTTCCCATCCTCTTTCTCTTACAGCCTCTGCCAAATGCACCTTGCTTCTTCTTCTGGAGTCCCTCCCGCCATGGTGTCCACCAATGGCAAGTATCTGGTAGAGACTGGTATCCCCTGTAGCCTGCTTACCAATGTCCCCTCTGGTGAGGTGAGTTCCCTGCCTTGGTCCTTGTAGTCCCTTCTCACCCAATGCCAACAGCTCCCACTCTCTGCCATCCTCCACCCACCTCCCGATCCAGTCTCCTCCTTTTCTTGTTGCCTGCTGACCCCCCACCCCCCTTCACTCATAACTGCAGGCATCCCCCTACTGTTGTTGGATATGTGCCTCCCATCCGCAGCCCTCATGTCCTTCATCACCTGTCCAGCCTGCACCTGAGCCTCCGTAACTCAGCCTCCAGTCTCATCAACCTGGCACAGATAGGGCAGTGTCCTAGTCTACACAGAGTACTCATAGCCATGGCCACTCCACAGCCACTGCATCCCACTAGCCTGCTTCCTCCATTCTGTACCCAAAGTCCCCTCCCCATCCTGGTGACCCTGCTCCAGCCAGCTGCCCATGTGTGCCGCTCACCAATCAGTGCCTCCTTACACCAACTTCCTCTGATGTGTCCCCAGCTTGTTCCAGCCATCTGTCCTTGACAGCCATATGTAGCAGCCAGTGCAAGGGGTTGAAGGAACTGCAGCAGGAGTTGGAGACCAAATTCAAAACTTAGAAAATCAGTCCTACAAGGACAAGTCAGCAGACTGCCTCTGCAAACCTGCATGGGAGCGGAAGGCACTGAATGTCCTGCTGACTGAAACTAAAGTAGCCTATTTTTCTCTAAACAGTTCTTTGAGCTAGAAGTATGCTCAGGTAGCTACTGGCTTGCTTGGCACGGCACAGAGGTGACTCCAACATAACCATTAGTACTCTATCTGCAGGAGGTGGTGAGTACTACCCAAGATATTTGTAAGGAGTTTATTCAGTTCTATAGAATTCTTTACACTTCACAGTGCAAGGACAGACTAGATCAGGCTAAGGAATTTCTTGATAAAATTCACTATGCCACAACTTATGCAGAAGCAGACTGAGTTACTGAGGGCTAACAAGGAGATGAGTTGTGCAATCCTCCGTGTTTTATTATCCTCACAGTGCATTTCTTATCACCCCATTTCTTTGTTTAATTATGACACTAAAATCTATGCGAAGACATGGTCTCCAGGCTAGAAGGTCGGGCCTTGTGTTCCATTCTGACCAGACAGGATTTGTCAGGGACTGGCTCTCCTACCACACCAAAAGAAGACTTTTAAATGTGGTACCTGTGGGCTCTTAGGCGGGAGGGGGATTCCTGTTCTCCACGGATGCCAAAGCATTTCACAGAACAGAGTGGGAATACCTGACTGAAGTGATGGACGCTTTGTCTCAGTAAATCCTTCATAGGCATGACAAAGTTAATTATGCCAGGGGCCAATGGCCCGTATTCTGATTAACGGCTGCTCTCTGATGCCTTCTCACTATACAGTGGTACATGTCAGGCATGACTCTGATCCCTTTCATTCACTCTAGCCATAAAACCTCTAGCACTTGCAATACAGACACCCAGGCTATTTAAGGGCTCTTACTAGGAAGCGGTAAATACTACCAGATCACTTTGTATGCCGATGATCTTTTGTTGTACATTATCAAGCTGACCACCTTAATCTCGGCTTGGCTGAATACCCTGGAGGAATTCTCATTTTTCTGGCTATAAGATTAATGTGTGAAAATCTTGTCTGATAAGCCTGGGGCCAGCACGAGAGCTGGTGGAGTCCCTTAATTCACCCTTTACTGTAGCTGGGGAATATATCACCTACCTGGGAATCAAAGAAGGCCAATCAGCAGTGGTTGTATATGAACTGAATTATAGACCCCTCCAACACATCTTAATGGTGGATTTAGAGAGGTAACCAAACCTACCTCTGTCCTGGATGGGCTGGCTCAATCTTATTAAAATTACAATCCTGCCTAAACTCCTCTATCCAATGCAAATGCTCCCAATAGGGCTGTCTTGTGATGATGGGACAAAACCAAATTCGACATGTGTGAGATTCTTATGGGCAGGAAAGAGTCCTACAGTCAAATCAAATCAAACCTAATTTATATAGTGCCTTTCAAAGCCAGGCGATGCACATTAAAATACAAACATAGCATAAAACAATAGATATATCAATAAAGTAATCATTTGGGAAGGCTAAACTGAAAAGATATGTCTTTAAATCAGTTTTAAATCTATCAATGGTCAAGCATTCTCTTAACTGATGAGGTAGAGAATTCCACAGGGTTGGTGCCGAAAAAGAGAAAGCATGGGCAACAGATGTTTTTATTTATTTATTTTTTCCAACTTTATCTCCTGACCTCCTGAACTCTCTCTGGAGAGGTATCTCAGAGCCTGCCATTATCCCGCCCACCTGAAGCTCTCTCTCATTCCTCTGTGGCCTCTCTCCATCCATTTCTGGCCACCCAACCCCTGCCTCTAAGTCCCTGAGGTGGGACTGCCAGATTACTCCTCCTGGTGCTCCATCTAGAATCTAGATGAGGTGGCGGGAATGGAGGAAGCAGGGGAGACAAGAGGAGGAGCCAGATATTGGGCGTGGTTGGCTGGCACCCTGGACCCTCCTTTGCCTATCAGGAAGCAGAGGGTTTTTTCTTACTTGTGTGGTTCCGCCCTCTCCCTCCAGAGTCATAGTGTGCAATGATGCCAAGGACATCCGTCACGGCTCTGCGTCCCACTACTATGCCCTGAAGCACTGCAGTGCCTCCAGTCTCTACCAGGGGATGCTGCGGTGCGGGCTAACCCTGGATCCCCCAAGAGGAGAGAGTTGTCCTCTGGACGCCGATCCCTCTCTCCCTGCTTGACCCCTGGTGGCCAGGGCTCATTCCCGAACCTGGGTGCCAAGCGTGATGTGAAGTGTGCATCCAGACCTCAACCTTCAGCACCACTGGGCGGGCTCACCAGATGTTTTAAATGAACCTGGGGAATCTCTAGCAATCCCTAGTCGGCGGATCGGAGAGGATGGAGGGGCAGTGAGGTCAGGAGGTCTTGCAGGTAACCCGGGTCCCTGCTTGTGTAGGGGCTTTAAAGGTTAGCAAGCCAACCTTAAAGGTGATTTGCCACTGAACAGGCAGCCAGTGCAGTTCACACAGTACAGGCGTAATGTGACTGGCCCTTGATGTCCCAGTCAGAAGCCTGGCTGCCACATTCTGCACCAGCTGCAGGCAGCAGATATCAACCCCTGGAAGCCCTAGGTAGAGCACTGCAGTAGTCAAGGTGGGTAGTGACAAAGGCATGGACCAATTTTGGAAAGTCATCTGGAGGAACCAGGTGTTTCACCTAGGCGATATTCCTCAGATGGTAAAATGAGGATTTAACCATAGCTGACACCTGAGATTTCAAGGTGAGGCCATCATCAAAAACAACACCCAGGTTACGCACCGGTCTTAGGTAGTGAGCTGAACACCATTGATCCACAGGCCCGACGCCTGTCCAGCTCCCCTCAAACCTGCCCCCCGGATGACCCGGGTCCACTACCAGCACTTCAGTCTTATCAGGATTCAGTTCAGCCAGCTGGTGCTCATCCAGTTCCTGATCTTGGCAAGACAGTTGTTTAGCACAGAGACTGCATCAACCTATCTGGGCTGAAAGGACATATACAGTTGAGTATCATCTGTGTAGCAGTGAAAACTCAAATTGTACCGCCTGATATCATCTCCCAGTGGCAGCGTATACACTGCAAACAGCATGGGGCCAGAATGGAGCTCTGTGGCACCCCACAGGAAAGGAAGGAGCATCAGAGGAATAAATTCCAGTGACCACTCTCTGGGACCTGTCCACGAGGAAGGATCAAAACCATTCGAGGACTGTACCTGACAGCCTACAAAGCAGCCGTGAGGCACTCCAAAAGCACACCATGGTCCACAGTGTCAAATGCTGCAGAGGGATCAAGATGGTGCGTGCCTTTTCGATCTCTGCCATTAGAGATCATTCAATACTCGGACAAGTGCAGTCTCAGTGCTATGTGTCTTCCTAAATCCAGACTGGAGAGCATCATAGACATTGTGAGTTACAAGGTGATCGCCCAGTTGCAATGCAACCACGCTCTCAATAACGCTGTCGATAAACAGTAGGTTAGAGACAGGCTGGTAGTTAGCTAGACAGTCTGGATCCAAGGAGGCTTTCTTAAGGAGTGGTTACACGATCGCCTCTTGAGGATCTGGAAAGACCCCTCTCCAAGGAACTCCTGACATTTCAGCTAGGACTGCAGATAACATCTACACAATCCACTAATGGGGTGCAGGGCCCAGATCCAAACTACAGCTGGTTGGGCACAAGGTCTGGGCGATCTTCACAATGTCCACGAATTCCCTGACTAAGTCCAACCAGACAGACTGAGTGTATGCCACCTCCTGCCGACTTCCGTAATCCCTCATAGGAGAAGCCGGGCCAATGCCAGACCTGATGCTGGCAACCTTGTATCTGCAGAATCGAGCAAACTCCTCACATTTCAGCTAAGAAAAGCTCCTCTGGGCTGGGGACAGATTGGATTGCACAATCTGTCAACAGTCCGAAGAGCTGAGCCGGTCGACTCTGTGCAGCAGACATCTCCCTGGACAGGAATGCTGCCTTCTTACGGGTGATTTCTGATTGATAGCCTTCATAATGTCCCATCAACCCAAGCCTGTCAGCATCCAGGCTGGACCTCTGCCATGCTCTCTCCATCCTTCGACCAATCCGCCTCAGCTCCTTCAAGGAACCATCAAACCAGGGGTTCCTTGGCGAAGAGTGAGAGGTCAAAATGAACAGGAGCAATTTTGTCCAGGGCATCTCCCACCACTCTATTACAGCCAGTACGAGATCCCCTGGACTCATGCATTCCCGACAATCCCGATAGGTCCAGCACCGCCGACTGACCATCTGGGGTAACTCCCTTAAAGGGTGGTACTGGACCATCTCCATAGGGCAGGCCCATTGGGGAGCTCAGCTGAACCTTAGTGGTGTGATGGTCAGACCAGCTGACTGGTTCCACCCCAAATCAGTGATCTCCATCCCCAGGAGAAACACCAGGTCCAGCGAGTAATCCCTTGTATGGGATGGGAGGTGTCCACCTGTGTAAGGCCCAGCAGCAGCATCATTAGCTGGAGGAGACTTTGACCAAATTGTGAGAGTTCGCCATCGGCCCAGACACTGAAATCCCCAGAACTATCCATCTGGGGACCTCAACATCATGTCGACAATGAAGTCTGCTATCTCCTGCAGGAATTCTCCACCATCACCAGGTGGACGGTAGATGAGGAGTATCCCATAACTTACACCATCTCCCAGGATACACTCGAAGGATCTGGTGGGCCCCACTGGTACATCCACAAGGCCCATCTCTGTTTTAAATATAATGGCTACACCTCCGCTCCTACGATCCAACCTTGGCGATGTATCACTGAGAACCAGGATGGGACAGCTGAAGGCCGATACAGGGCCTGCATTTTCATCCAGCCAGGTCTCGGTGAAGCATGCCAGATCTGTTGTTCCAACAAGTTAAGTTTAATCAACACTGGTCACCTCAAATCCTCGATTTGCAGCAGGTGTTCTAAGGAACTGGGACATTATTCCATTATTTATGGTTATGTGAAATGCATTTTGGTTGGAGACAGCTGCTGCAATAGATAAATGTTGCATCCTGGTTACACCTCAGGCCATGCTTTTTAGAACAGCGAAACAGGATGAGGAGGAGTGGTTTCTATACAAGAGGAATGTTAGATTACTACAGTTCTTAGCCGGAAAGGTATTCAGAACACTTGGGTGTCTCATACCATACCAACTGTTTCAGAGTGGAGGTACGATTTCAAGGATCCCTATGGAGCATCCACCTTCTCTCACGTGATGCGTGTGATCAATTTGAACGAGTCTGGGGCCCATACTTGATTCACTGCCTCATGATGCCATACTAATTCATTTGGGTACTGGCCAATTTCGGGTATCTCACATATTAGTGGGTGAAGTCTGGTTACTAGTAATTCAGTACTGCATCTAAGTACTCGGGCATCGAGATGCTGTTGTGGCATCAGTATGAACCGTTTGTGTACAAGGTTTTTTTATTAGTTTTATGTTATCTTCTAAGCTATGTTCAGCTTACACCAGGAACTGTTCTTGTATGCTGCAGTTTCCATGAAGGCATCATATAGACTCAGTATATGTATGTTTATCAATTTTGTATACAACATTGCCATATGATCTTTGCATGTTCCTTGTTAAGGGTGAGTATGCATGTACTTAAACTCAATAAACATACTTTAAATAAATAGTTTTTTTATTAAGCTGCATAATCTTCCAACACTAAATTTGCCATTTATTTAGCAATTTTTCTAATAAGTTCAGGCCATAAAACTAACCTGTTAAAAGAGAGGATTACTGTTTGCAACCGTGCAAGTGCTTCCATCTCTGCAGGCAGGGAGGTCAAAAGATTGTTTCTAAACAGAAAGATAGAAAAGTGAACTTTAACCAATGAGACCAGCAGGCACTTTTTAACTATGTCGGCCATTTAGCATTTGTTATTTTAGTAACAGCTTGCAGAATTGTTCTTGTTTAGGACAGGACTGGCTTTTGTAGTCCCTTTAAAGACAAACAAAAATGATTACTGCTTTGGTTTCTATTTCATATTATTGTAGCTGTAGAAGATTCCATTTACTAATTTTACAAAAGTGCCACAAGTCCAGTTAATATCATTTATACTCATTCCGGTAACTAGATAGTGCTGCCTGCCATGCCAGTGATGCAGATCTGCGCTGAGCTGCTGATGTTGAAGCTGGCTGGTAGTGAAGGAGTACTCTGCCTCTGGAGAGGCAGGACTGCAGTTCATGTGCAACACTGCCACATGAGAGACCATATGTGGACTGCAGCAGGGAGCACTTTTATAGTATGGAGCATAGGACACAGTACTATTGCAGAGGATCCCAACACTCCAGCATGGTTTTCGAGGGAGACAGTCACGGAGAAGACTAGAAAGAAAGGAAAGGACCACAGCATATAACCCCTGCAAGTCCCCAGGACTCTTCATGTGCAGTGTTCCGCTCCTCCTTCTAGAGCCATGTCCTAGCTGGCAGGCTGGGGACAGCTGAGCTTCACCACGGAGGGGGGATTACAATGAAGCTTAGAAGAGGGTTTACATTAGATGGAAGTGGACTAAAAGGTGGCCAAAGGAGGTCCTGAAAGTACAAGAAATTGTGGGGGATTATTTTCTTGTAACTGTGTTTCTCTAGCCCATTGTTACACACTTGCAGACTCCCAGCATAGGAATCCATCAACAAGAATGATTACCTGGTTAAATACTGACAGACACAGTGGCTACCTGCTCCTGCCAATGTAACCTTGGCAAATCTGTGATGTACTTTTACTTGGGGTTTAAATGATGATGCAATTCAATGTTGGCCTTACCTTAATATCAGCACCCTCTATTCAAACATTGCTATGTCAATTTTTTTTGATGCGACAAGCTGATATTAGGATAACACATACTACACAGAATGATGATTCAAACCCTGGGGAAAAGTACACCATACATTACCACAGACCTGTAGCAGACTTCACAAGTGGCCCTAAGGCCACTCACGCAGCATCTGCATCATCACACAAGTGCTAGACCTGTAGCAGACTTCAGAGTGACTATAGAATAGCTGCATCATCACATACATTGCATTGACCTGTAACAGATTACAATGCTGCCCAAAGCAGCTGCATCATCACATACACTGCACAGTATCTGTTGCAGACTTCACAACTGGCCCAAGAAATGAAAGTTACATACCTAACACAGCTGTTTATCTTCCAGAATATCTTCACAACTAATTACCACTTATGGATCTGAGCCAGAAGCATTAGGATGCTGCAGAGCAAAAATTTTGGTCACTACTACTGGGTGGCGACACCTGCTCACCCCCACGCGTGGTACACAGGCAAGCTAATGATCATTGATGGCTCCTCACCAACCTCAGTTCTGTTGGCAAGGAGAGAGAAACAAATTGGGAAAAAAAACAGAGGGCTTGAGAAACTCCCCAGCCCAAAGGGATAGGAAAGGCAATAGAAAAGTAAAGAAACAACAAAACAAAACCAGACTATCATCCCTAGACAGACAAGAAAGGGCACACTAAGGTGGTACAGAGAGGTAGTTGGGTATGGAGCCAGAGTCAAACACCATTAGCCAGAAAGCAATGGGATAGTGGTACTAAGGCAGAAGCCCAATAACCATGTAGCTCTAGCAGTCAAGAAGGGCATAAAAAAATGGGACCTTTCTTATAACTGAGATGACACAAGTGTGCCAAACAGCTGAAAAAGCTGCAAATGACTCCTGATAAGCAAGTAGCATGACACCAGTAGGGGAACTTATTAATTCATTTATTTATTTAAACTGTTAGGGCTATACCCGGAGGTGAGGCCAAAGAAAAGCCCCTGATATGTGTAGAATTGTAGGGCTACTCAGCCTTAAGGAATCAAGATGTACCCATATCCACAGCTATCTCTGAGCCTGCTAGACTTGACAGCCAAGCTGGTATAGGGTGAAAACTATGCCAACCAAACAGTAAGAAAACTGTCTGGCATAGCCCAAGAAAACCACCTACACAAATCCTAGCAAGCCAATACAGCTGCAAAATAATGGTATTGTGGTGGAGTGAGAAATGTGTAAACTAGCAATTTCTGCACTAACCACTGAGCCATCTAACTGCACTTTCTAATTGTTGTGATACACACACACAAATACATATATGCATATATATTCCAGTGTAACATAGCACTGCACTGTCTACACACATTTTACACATTAAAATTTTTTTTTTTTTAAATCGGGCCGTTTTCTTCTTTTCAGGCTCGAGAGGCATCAGAGGGTGGGAGTTGCCACTAGATATCTCATTTAAATCAGCAATGACATGCATAAGGCTAAAACTGATCTAGATTGTGGGGAATGTAGACTAGCAATTTTACACTAACCACTGAGCCACCTAGCTACACTTTCTAGTTGTTTTGAGAGACACACACACTAATATATACACATTCCAGTATAACATAGCAATGCACTGTCTACACGCTTGAGCATTGCCCCTCCCCACACACACTAACTCACACATGCACCGCCTTATGTGGCATTTATTTACTTATATACATCTAACCTTACCTTTTACTGTATTTATGATAGCACTGTGTTTTGCACTAACTCATCGCACTAATCTATGGCATGACTGGGTAACTAAGGTAGAGGACCAGGGAGGGCAGTGGACGTGGCCTATCTGGACTTTATTGGGGACACTGCAGAGGGACTGGTGGGGAAGGTATGCCTCTTCACAGACGCATACAAAGGTATGCAATAGGGTGGACATGCCAGGGGTGGAAAGAATGAGGCAAGACTCAAAAATGGAAATGGTCTGAAGAATGGCAGTTGGGATTCAATGCAAAGAAGCCGCAGGATAGTGCAAGTGTGACAATAAAATAAGTTTTGTGTAGACTGTGTCTTTTTTTATTTATTTATTGAAACAATCGAATTACAAACCTTGAGTCACAGACTCTTTTGCAAAGGCTCCACGTCGGTTACAAAGGGTGGAGGGAAGACAGATACAGTAGAGAACGATTTGAAACAGATAGGATATACATAACAAAATCACAGGAGTATTCCAGGCAAAACTTAATGACTGATAAGGAAGTTAGCTACAATCTTGGGTTACCCAGGCAGGGATTTGGTGAGTTACGTGGGGCCTTGTGAGACCCTGAGTCAAGAGTAGGGGAGGCGTTCATCTGGGTGGAGCAGAGTTAGCTGCAGTCACATATGGCTCTTTCAAGGAGGTGAGCTTTGAGGCCTGTTTTAAATTGAGAGATGCTGTGGGTCTGTGCAAGTGAGTGAGGTAACGATTGAGCCAGAGAGGGGCTCGGTATCGGAAGGATCTTTGCCCTCAGAGAGGTTCTACATTGAGGCACAAGGAAAGGGAGCTATGGAGAGTCTCATCATCCGTGAGGTGCAGAACTGATTAAGGGAAAAGTCCGACGGGGCTGGTGAAGGTGTATTTTTTTTGTAGGATGCAGGTGTGGAACTGTAATCGATGTTGGAAGTTTAGCCAGCCAGATAAAGCATAAAGATCACAGGTGTGGTTAGCCTCTCACAACCAGTGACTAGGCGGCAGGCTTTGTTCAGGACAATGTTTATCCTATTCAGGGAGGTGGGTTCAGCAGAGCCATATAGTGATCCCATAGTCCACCAGGGAGAGGATGGAGGAGGTGACCTGCAGCTGCATAGCCTTGGGGGTAAGCAGTGCTTGAGCCGGTACAGGAGGCCTCACCCAGAGCTGATAGAGGAGGAGAGAATTTGGGTATGCTCTGGTAAGAGAGGGAGGTGTCTAAAGTGACACCTAGATATTTGAAATCGGAAACTTGTTCCAGAGAGTGGCACCTATTATGCTCTTTTGATGAGGAGAGCAGACTGACTATAAGGACTTTGGCGGTGGGCAAAAATCATGGACTTAGTTTTTTTATAGTTGATAATTAGGGCGGTGTTCAGAGAACCAGGTCTCTAGTTCCCGAATTGCCTTTGAAGGGTCTGCTGGAGGGCGGTAGGGGGGCGTGTTTCCTAACAGAACCACCATCATCGGCATAGAGGAGCAACTGACCGCTGCAAGCCTTAGGGAGGGAGTTTAGGAAGAGGTGGCGGAACAGCAGTGGCCTAGGATAGGACCCCTGAGGGACCCCAGAGGAAACTGTTTAGGGGTGGAGAGGGTAGAGTATATCCTGACTTGTTGCGTACGGCCTGAGAGGTAATCCTGAACCAGGTCAATGTCCTCGGGGACCACATTTAGTGTAGGGAGGACCTGAAGCAGAAGCTCTGGTTTGACCATGTCAAGGCCCTTGGTTAGGTCCACGATATGGCCCCCCGCAATTGAGCCATGGCTCAGGGCTTCGTGGTAGGAAATCCGAGGTGTGAGCCAGGAGAGCGGTGATGGTACTATGACCTGAGTGGAAACCATGCTGCTCCTGGCTGAGGAGCATATGCTTAGTTAGGGTGTTCGTTAGCTGGTCAGAGACTATTCTTTCTAGGGCTTTGGAGAGGTGGCTGGCATAGAGATGGGTCTGTAGTTACTGGTGTCAGTGGGGTCCCGCCCTTCAGGATGGGAGTGATTATGGCTCTTCCACGAGGGAACTGGGCCTAGGCAGAGTGAGAGGTTAAGAATTTTAGTGAGGTGGGGTAGCGGGCATCGAGGGAGAGCCTCAGGAGTTTAAGATCAAGGGTGTCATTGCTATAGCGGGTATTAGAGATAGCCCTGGTAATATAGCATTTTGCCTCGTGGTGAGTATTGACTGAAGCCGGAAGGGAGGTATTGGAAGAACTCGAGTTGGGGGGGTGAGGAGGGAGGGTGTGGGAGAGATCGGAGAGAGGCCGAGGCTAAGGGCTTCAGTCGATAGTGGGATGATCCTGAGTGACCTCACCATTAATAGTGTGAGTTGGTGGGGTGGGGGAGATTTGCCACTGAGCTCCTTTTATGTTGTCCCAGAATTTTCCCATCACCCCAGGTAGAGGTTAGGTGTGTTGGTAGTAGAGGGAGCTTTAGCCTGCCGCAGCCCATGTACATTTATTACGAGCCTCCTGTAAAGTTGTCTATCCAGGGTGCTTTGGGAGTCTATGGCTTTGTGCCAGAGGTTATATCTTTGCTGAAGCAGGCTAAGTAGGTGGGGGTGTGATCCAGGGGTGGATCTGGATTTAATAACTTGCTTAGAAAAGGCGTATAAGTCACAGGCTTTGTTGAAGGTGGTTATGAAGTAAGCCACGCTAAGTCAACTGACTGGGCAGTGTAAATGGGTAGCCAGTTGCTGTTGGTTAGGTGGGCTTTAAGGTTCTTTAGATCCGCCTTTTGAGCTCCACGCTGCCAGGAGATTTTAGGGTAGGGGGCAACTTGCACGACCACCAGTGCAAATTATTGGGGAGTGGCTGATAGCATCGGGAGTACTGTAGCATGAGAGGTTACCCGGCCGGTTGGTGAAGATGAGGTCCAGGAGGGTGGAGGTCCCAGATCTGGGGTCTCTTCTGTGGGGAGGTGACTAGTTGGGTGAGATCAAAGGCCCGGCGGCATCTTTGTAGCTGGAAGAGGCCGGGATAACCAGTTTACATTGAATCTCTACAACGATGACTTCGCTAGTGTTGGGTAGATGGGAGATGACTTGAAGAATAGAGTCGAATGCGGGTTTTGATTTCGGGGGATGTAGGCCGAGATGATGTGGAGTGTTTTGTTACCGGATGAGTTTTATTGTGAGAACCTGGGCACCGTGACAGGACGCTGGTGTATGGACTTGTGGCATTGAGAGAGGATTTGACATACATTGCAAGCCCGCCTCTCTTGCTGTGCTATCTGCCCGGAAGAGAGCATAATTAGGGAGGAGACCGCTCACTGGGAATCTTGTCAGTGAGCCAGGTCTCAGAGAGTGCGAGTAAATGTCAGGAGCATGCTGAGCAGTCAGCCTTGGAGTGGTGTGTTTTTGGGTGGCTGCATATATTTAGGGTATGCTGCCGCAGCCGCCTCCGGGTTTTAGGGAGGGCAAACTTGGCGAGGTGGACCTGGGTGGGGTGGATGTTACCAGACAAGGAGGAGTAAGAAGGTGTGCTGAGGAGGGCCAGCATGCTGAGTTTGGTGAGAGACACTGTAACTGGTAGGGGTGGAGACGCTGCGTTGGTGGTGGGGATGGGGAGGCTGGGAGTAATACAGGAAAGTAGCTTAGGGGAGAGAGGGGGGGTAGAGAGGAAAGGGAGGGTGGTGGGGCCGGGGGTCTGGGGACACTAGAGGTGCAGCGTATGCCTGGTGTGTGAGGAGGTGTATGTTGAGCAAGTGAAAAGTAATGGCCACAGGTTCAGTGTGTTTGGTATAGAGGCTGGTGGTGGTACAGAATCTGTGTGTACCTTTGAAATGCAGAAGGATGGAGCAATGGTTATAATGGGAGGGGTTGGGTGCCTCTGACGGGGTAGTGGGGCAAGCTGTGGGGTCCAGGCAAGTAAGAGGACAGCTAGTAGTAGAGTGTTCATAGCTAACGAGCAGAGAGGATATAGTGCTGCAGCCGCACATAGTGAACAGTTTGCTAATCCTGCTGCTGGGAAAGTTGCTGATAGGTTATTTCAGCCTCACCTGACCTCACTCCCTGGTAAATTGGAGAGCCGAGCAAGGGTGGTGGTGGGGGCGGGGAGGCCGAACGCAGCGCCTGGGCGGGGTTATAGCTCCTGGTGCAGAAAGGCGCTATGGTTCCAGCCTCTGCGGAACGCTGTCCTGGTCCAGGCTCAAACGTCCTGCAGTTTTGTAAGTTTTTTTTTTTTTTTTTTTTTCACCTGCTGTTGGGCTTAGCCACAGGAGGGATTCAAAAGACAATTCTGAACGGACCGGTGGAAGGAGAAAAGGGCCAACTAAGTTTACAAGCGTGGTCCTTCTTCCAAGCGTGGCAGTTACCTTGGTTGGGGGTTCGGGCTGGCCGCTGCCCCTTCGTGGGAGGGCTCGAGCCTGTCTGTACCTCCGTGCCTCGGTGGCGTGTGCCTGAAAGGACAACAGGAGACAGGAATTAAGTAGGTCTGGGGAGGTGGGAGGAGGGGGGGATCAAATCAGTGGATGGAGGAACAGCTGGGGGAGGGCGGAGAGGAGGAGAAGGGAGACGCTGGAAATCTCCAATGCTGGTATAATTAAGCCAGGAGATGCTGGGAGCGTGGTAATGGCTGTTTGCTAACTTCACATAGAATAAAACAAGGCAATGGGAATAAAGTGAACACAGCATGCACGGAGTTACAGCAAACACATTTTCCCTTAAACAACTGCTCTAAAATAGCTCCCCTGGTGCAGAAAGGCAGGCTATCCAGCCCCTGCGGAAGCTGTCTGGTCCAGGCTCCAAATGTCCTGCAGTTTTGTAAGTTTTTTTTTTTTTTTTTAAATTAGCGCCCTGCTGTTGGGCTTAGCCAAGGAGGGATTCCAAAGACAATTCTGGAACGGACACGCTGGAAGGAGAAAAGGCGCCAACAAGTTTACAAGCGTGGTCCTTCTTCAAGCGGAGGCAGTTACCTTGGTTGGGGGTTCGGGGCTGGCTCGCTCCTTGCGGGTGTGGGGAGGGCTCCGATTCGCCCTCGCGACCTCCGCTCCTCGGTGGCGTGTGCAAGCCTGAAAGGACAACAGGAGACAGGAATTAAGTAGGTCTGGGAGGTGGGAGGAGGGGGAGATCAAATCAGTGGATGGAGGACAGCTGGGGGAGGCGAGAGGAGAAGGGGAGCGCTGGGAATCTCCAATGCTGGTATAATTAAGCCAGGAGATGCTGGGAGCGTGGTAATGGCTGTTTGCTAACTTCACATAGAATAAAACAAGGCAATGGGGAATAAAGTGAACTCAGCATGCACGGAGTTACAGCAAACACATTTTCCTTAAAACAACTGCTCTAAATATAGCTGCCCTGGTGCAGAAAGGCATCATAGTTCCAGCCCTGCCAAGCATGTGTCTGGTCCAGGCTCCAAGCGTCCTGCAGTTTTGTAGTTTTTTTTTTTAAATTAGCCCCTGCCTCGGTAAGCAGCACAGGAGGGATTCCAAAGACAATTCTGAGCGGACACGCTGGAAGGAGAAAGAGGCGCCAACAAGTTTACAAGCGTGGTCCTTCTTCAAGCGGAGGCAGTTACCTTGGTTGGGGGTTCGGGGCTGGCTCGCTCCTTGGGTGTGGGGAGGCTCCGATTACGCCCTCGCGACCTCCGCTCCTCGGTGGCGTGTGCAAGCCTGAAAGGACAACAGGAGACAGGAATTAAGTAGGTCTGGGGAGGTGGGAGAGGGGCAGATCAAATCAGTGGATGGAGGACAGCTGGGGAGGCGAGAGGGGAGGAGAAGGGAGACGCTGGGAATCTCCAATGCTGGTATAATTAAGCCAGGAGATGCTGGGAGCGTGGTAATGGCTGTTTGCTAACTTCACATAGAATAAAACAAGGCAATGGGGAATAAAGTGAACTCAGCATGCACGGAGTTACAGCAAACACATTTTCCTTAAAACAACTGCTCTAAAATATAGCTGCCCTGGTGCAGAAAACTGCAGTTCCAGCCTGCCGAAACGCTGTCCTGGTCCAGGCTCCAAACGTCCTGCAGTTTTGTAAGTTTTTTTTTTTTTTTAAATTAGCCGCCCTGCCGTTGAGCTAGCCACAGGAGGGATTCCAAAGAACAATTCTGACCGGACACGCTGGAAGGAGAAAAGGGCGCCAACAAGTTTACAAGCGTGGTCCTTCTTCAGCGGTGGCAGTTACCTTAGTTGAGGTTGAGGCTGGCTCGCTCTCCTTCGGTGTGGGGAGGGCTCCGATTGCCCTCAGCGACCTCCGCTCCTCGGTGGCGTGTGCAAGCCTTGGTTGGGGTTGGGGCTGGCTCGCTCCTTCGGTGTGGGGAGGGCTCCGATTACGCCCTCGCGACCTCCGCTCCTCGGTGGCGTGTGCAAGCCTCGGTTGGGGGTTGGGGCAGGCTGCTCCTTCGGTGTGGGGAGGGCTCGATTCGCCCTCGCGACCTCCGCTCCTCGGTGGCGTGTGCAAGCCTTGGTTGGGGGTTCGGGGCTGGCTCGCTCCTTCGGTGTGGGGGAGGCTCCGATTCGCCCTCGCGACCTCCGCTCCTCGGTGGCGTTTGCAAGCCTTGGTTGGGGGTTCGGGGCTGGCTCGCTCCTTCCCGGTGTGGGGAGGGCTCCGATTACGCCTCATGACCTCCACTCCTCGGTGGCGTGTGCAAGCCTTGGTTGGGGAGTTCGGGGCTGGCTCGCTCCTTCGGTGTGGGGGAGGGCTCCGATTCGCCCTCGCGACCTCCGCTCCTCGGTGGCGTGTGCAAGCCTTGGTTGGGGGTTCGGGGCTGGCTGGCTCCTCGCCCGGTGTGGGGGAGGCTCCAGTTTGCCCTCGCGACCTCCGTTCCTCGGTGGCGTGTGCAAGCCTTGGTTGGGGTCTGGGCTGGCTCGCCTCCTTCGGTGGGGAGGGCCCCGATTCGCCTCGCGACCTCCGCCTCCTCGGTGGCGGTGCAAGTCTTGATGGTAATATGAAAGAAATACACAGCAGAGTTGCAGTTAGATGGTGTTAATGGGAGACAGGAAACCATATGGATCAGTTATTAAGTTTTTGGTGCAACAAAAAGTTATAAACAGAACATGTTTAAATAGTGCAAGTTTGAATATTCACAAATAATACTCACAAGTGAACACATAGCTACAGACAGAAACACGTTTACACAGTGCTAGCATGAAAATGTAATTGCAGAGTGTCTTTCAGTTTCTCTAGTATTTAAAGTAAGACTTCAACATTGGATGTTTTATAACTTTGTATATCTATCTGCTTGGCATTCCTTTTAAGGCTTTTGACCTTAACACTGCTACATCTTATCTGGAGTGCTCTGCTTCCCAGATGATTAGTTCTCTAAAACTGTGGCATTCATGTATAGAATGAAACAGGTTTTTTTAGAAGGTCAGCTATGAAATCACCTATTTTGTGCATCTTAGTGCAACACAGCCAAGAGGAAAAGAAACAAATGGAAATATCAATCTCAATTACAGTTGAAAGGCTGATTAAGTTAACATGTTTATGAGGTATGGATCTTTCTTGAAAGATAATTCTACCCACACTGAACAAAATAGTGCTTTCAAGACTGCTCAGCTCAAATGAACACAGCAGACTGCTTGCTTCGATTAGCACAATGATTCTACAAAACTCTAATTTTATCTAGTCCATTTGATATCTGAGAGCTCCCTTTCTTTACTGTCAGAGCAGGATGTCTATAGGGCTACGCCCACTGCAGCCGTAAAACTGACCTGCCTTTCCTGAAACAACTGGTTTATACCCTGTGTGAAAGCTAGTTCAGGTTGATCCAATCTAGTGCTCAGCACCCCCTCCCCAGACTAAGCCACTGCCAAAGTCACTGAAAGTACCCAGTGGATACAGGTTGTATTTAGCAACTAACTGGGATATTCCAAGGAAGAAGGTGACATTCCCCAAGCAGGAAAAGATGTGTCAGTTGGAAGATATAAGAAGAGTAGTCAAGTTCCTTTTGTTTTGTTTTGCATTGTTGGCAAAGAGCCCTAAAGCTCTAAAGACAGCCCTCACCACAAACATTTTTGGCAGGCATGGAGCCCTAAAGACAGCCCTCGACACTACTATTTATTTTTAGTGGAAAGGGAACCCTGGAGGGGTACTAAATCATTTTTTTTTAAAAACAACAAGCTGCCCTTACAGGAAGGAAAGCAACTGGGGAGAGGCATACAGCACTAGAGGTGATGAGCCAGCAAAAACAGGGTAAGCTGCCCAGAGGCTGCAGCAAACACGAAGAATTGTGATTCAGCAATCAGACTTGGTGCTCATTACACACAGGCAGCCAGCCCAACATAGATTCAAGTAGACAGTCAAAAGGAGTGGCACTCAACAAATGCACTAACAAAGTCAGATGTGAGCAAATTCTTAATTTATTCTTGGAAACAACCTTACTTGCTCACTATAACAAAGTATTCCAGCATGTCTCCACACCTCCAGCACTAACCCCTAAGCTGCCCAAAGGTCCTTGCTCTGCTAAAGGGGATGGTGCATGGTGAGTATAATTAATGGTGAAGCTTTCTGGAAGATCAGTTACAGTGAGTACATAACTTTCATATCCTCCAAGAATCCATCCTCACCATGGCTTCCCACTTTACGGCTCAGAGTACCTAGCATCCTTTTGTTGCAGAGGCACCATCTCACCCAGATTGTGAAAAATACCCTTAACCTCTGCATGGGGAAAACACCTAAGAACAGGGGTTCCTTACAGGTCTGGCAAGACCAGAGACTGGTTAGAGCCAGGTAGGGGTTCCTGTGGCACAGGAGCAGGATGTTCCTGGAAGTTCCACCTGTACCTAAAGAAATGAGGCCCCTGGAAATGTGAATCAAGCACCTTGTGCCAGTTCAAAGGTGCCAGTCTGGATAGGTGAAGCTACGCCATCTGTCTGATAAGAGACTGCTGTTCCCACCAGTTTGGAGGTCACCTCACTGGCAACTTAAGATGCCCTTGACTAGTGCTGCGCTACCTCCAGGCCCTGGGTGGAAAGACTGATAGCTTGCCTGACTGTCTTGCTCTGTGGCAGTGCCAGCAGACCATGCAACTGCAACAACAGATGAGCATTATAGGTTGTCATATTCCTAATGTGCAAAGATGCACATGAGTGCACGTGCAGAGCTGAATACCTTCCTTCCAAGTGCATCCATGTGGGTGGAATCTGCATCGGAGGTTGTTCACATGTGAGGATCTGTGGCCTCGACAGGGTCTGCAGTACTCAAGCCATGAAGCAGGGTGAAGAACCTACCAGCAGACCCTGTGGGTGCACAACACCTTATGAGGAGGCCCCTGGGGATGGCTGCACTGGAAAGGAGATGCCTCCCACAGCCCTAGATGCCTCTTCCATAGCTCTCAGCCAAGCAGTAATGACCACAGTGTAGGCACTGGGAAACCGAGGAGTCCCACTGTCAGGGCTGCCGTACTGCAGCTTGTATAGGCTTCAGGTCAAAGCCTAGAGTCTCCACCTGGAATCGTTAGCACAGTGAGTACTCGGCTGCAGATGGAAGGTGGACTGATTTTCACTATGGAGAGTCAGTGGAGAGGCGCCGCCTCCAGGGCAGGGTCGGCATCGGGAAGAAGGGCCTGTACTAGGCCTATCAGACTTCCTGTGCAAATCCTCTAAGTCACCGACCCACGCCTAGTGTTGGTTCCAAGTTAGCAGCCCTGCAAGACCTATTAATAAGGAAACTGTATCAAGGAAACAGCAAGGCCACTCTAGGAGGGACTGAGACTTCACGTCTCAGGGGCCTTAGCCTCGATTGCAGAACAGCATAGGAGCATCACCAGAGGGGAGGGCCAAGCAGAGTCACCCAAGGGTATCCTCTTAAATCTGAGGAGTGATCCATCAGTGTCCTTAGGAGGAACCCAAAGTGAGGAGACCTGAGCCATACAGGTCCCACAGGGTCACCCCGGTCATCACCAATGATGATATCTTACAGCAGCTCTGAAGAGAAGCCCAGCTCCTGGTCATCACCAAACTTCAAATCCATGCTGCCTCCAGCACCATGCTCAGGTCTGGCGACGTCACTGGAGACAGGCTCCTTCCATCACTGAAACTGACACTGTCCTCAACGCCCTGCTTGGTGCCAACTGGCACTGCCCTTGGTGCAATCACCCTTCTCAGAGTCAAGGGTAATACCAGAGTCGGGGACAAGCTGCAAGTCAATATCATCGTTGGCACCTCACTCGAGCTAGGCCCAGGATCCACACCATGGCTATCACCATCAGCATGTTCAGAGCCATTCCTTTCTTCAGTGTTATGGCAACACAACATTTAGGGATAGCCTCTGAAATGGCATCAGAGACGAACAGCCTCAGTGTTGGGGGAGGCCCAGCATCATCCTTAGGGTCATTTGCTGTGTCATCACTGCAGATGGTGACAACAGCATGGGCAACACCAAAGGGTGACACTGGGGTATTCACCGGTGTACACCAAATGTATAGCTTCAGCCTCACCACCAGGGACGTCTGCTACTCAAGGCAGGCAGAGTGTAAAGGTTTTAGCTGCCTGCCCAGCAGGAGCCAGCTGTCTGCCAAACCCTACCAGTAGAGTCTCCAATACCTCGGTGTGGTGAGGTTGAGGAAAACTCTGCACTTCTAAAGTGCCTGAAGTTCTGGGAAGAAGCCCCAGGAAAAGGACTAAAACCCTAGCTTGGATGCACACATGCAATGCCTGCATCCTAAGGTGGGGATAGGGCGACCTGACTTCAATGTGCATTTCTCCAACATGTGGCGGTCCATGGAGAAGCAGACATCACAGGCATCTATGTCATGTTCTAGTCAAGGTAGGCCAAATGGGTCTGATGCCAGTCCGTCGTAGCCATTTTGTGCCCACAGTGGTACATGATGAGCAGCTTCAGGACATTCTTTTCCACACATACCGCTTTGACTGGTCTTTCAGCAACATGTAGAAAGAAAGAAAGCTAAGTATGGCACCGTACAAACAAGAAAAAGTCATGAAAACTATGATGATGTAGTAATGAATTTCAGCACAGACAAGGTGAACTGAGGAGCACTCCACAGTGTACTCTCAACAGCAGTAAGAACAGAACTGTGGTTTGTGAGGGAGCTGGCAGCAGCAATTTGCTAGCGTGTGTACGTATGGGAATGCACAAGTGTCATACCCAGTAGTCGTTGCTGGCCCCTGGCCAAAACTTTGTTCCCACTGGGACCTAGTACCTGAGGCCCAGACCCGTAAGTGGGAATCAATGGTGAAGACTGCTTCTTGGAAAATTCAACTGTATCATCACATGCACACTCGCTGGACCTTTAGCAGACTTGACGGGTGGGCCAGAGAAGCTGTATCAGCACATACATTGTACTGAACATGTAGAAGACTCCTCCCTCACCTACAAGAACCCATGCCATCCTCCTCACTTTAAACAAGTGAAAATTACTCCAATTCCTAACCCACATCACTCATACCATCTCTCCCCACCCACCTTTTCAAAGTATAATCCAGCTGGATGACCAGCACAAACTTCCTTCCACCTTGACTGCTCACTGTCAAGCAAAGAAACCCAGCAAGAACACTAAATCCTGAAATATGGTAACTGCATGAAGTGTTGGGACTTTTCTGTATTTTTTTCTTTTCTCATAACTTGGCCATTCTGAACCCACATTTTTATGTTGCTTGCCGCATGTGCAAGAAACATAGTGCCATCATCCGAGTTTTCAGAGGTGTGTCAGCCCGTCTTCCAATGCAGTCAGTGTGTTTTGCAGGCGCGGCTTCAGTTCTCCAATGAGTGCTGCAGCTGTCTATGACAGCTCCAAAATGCAGTGGCATACAGTTGAAAGGGAGAGCTCCACTTCAGTGAGCAGAGCTCCCCACCCACGCTACCTGCAGCATAAGCACATATATTGTGTGCTGATGCATCCCACACACACACTGTATGGCCGGCCAGGGTGCCCAATCCCCGTCGGCTCCCCCCTCCAACAGCTGTCCAGGTGCCACGCTGGGAGCCCACCCACCATGGCAAATCTTGTTTTGGCCGGCCAGAGGGTGCCCAATCCCCATTGGCTCCACGTCCCCCAAACAGCTTTTCCTGCTGCGCGCTTGGGAGCCCACCCCAGCGTGGCAAACGTCCCCACGCTTCTTTAAAAAAAAAACTGAATAAAAAACGGTCCTTGTAGTCTCCATGCCCCCTCACACAACCCGCACCCACCCACTGCACACCCTGCCTCTCCACACCCCCATACTTATCTCCGAGCTCGGTGCAGTCGATCATCGGTGGACCGGGAACACGTCTGCACTTTTCAAAGCCAACGCGGAACTGAGGAAATGCCGGTAAGCTGTATAATGGGATAGATAGGGTTTTTCAACTTTGTTGCATATCTCAGGCATTTTGGGAATTTTGGCCCCAAATTTTCAACATGGGGCTTTTGGAACCCCTCCTCGTGAGTTCTTGCACTATCATGTCGTTAATCGGGCCCGATGGGTGATTTCGTTGTCACTGCGCAAAATCACCTTCGGGACTGATTAACAGCTCTTCACTGCCAGTGTTCCATAAGGTGGGCTCTCAAAAAGCCTATGTTGAAAATTTGGTGAAAAATTCCTAAAAATGACTGTTTTACGAGTGTGTGTTATGCAGTTCCTCATGCGCACCGTAAGTTTGTGAATTTTCAATATTTTCACTCCAGATTTTCAACACTGCCATTTTACCACACCTCCTTATGAGCAGTACAGCTGTCATTTTCACATCCCGTCTCAAAACGTGTTTCCATGACATGTAGCTTAATTAAATGGCGCTAGTCGGTGCAAACTCAATGTATGGGACACATTAAGAAAATCACAGTGACACTGTTCATTAGCAGAGATCTTAAAATGACTATGTTGAAAATTTGGTGAAAATTCTAAAATGACTGCTTTACAGGCGATGATTGCGCGGTTCACATGAGCTCATAAGTTCGAAATTTTCAATATTTGCACTCAATGACTTCCAAATACCTAAACAGCACATAGAAGCAAGCAACATTCGGCATTGACAAATGCTTGTTAGGATAACCAACTCACCACTACCCCTTACAACAATTTAAGGGGCACCTTGTAAATCAAGCTCAAAATGTGCTTTTGGGTTGACCAGGTACTCTGACACATTGATCACAAAGGCCACCTTGTGAAACATTTGTGGTCGAGCGATGGGGCACCTGGCCAGTGGATGACTGCGTCATCATTAGTTTTAAGACAAGTTATTTACTGCTTTTAGAAAGTACAGTTACGTAAGAACTTTCCGTAACAGTAGAGCTGCAGAAAGGCTCCTGCAGTAGGCAATATCCATTAGGACTGAGCTGCCAGGCGCTAGGACCACACGGAAAAATGTAGCTAGCAGTGTCTGGCGGGAACCGCCCACCAGCCTCACATGGCTGGCTCAATAGCAGCTATATAGTGGGCGATCCTCAAGCCCACTCTCCCGTTCTCCGCTGGAGACCTAAGAAGGTGCAACAGGAGAAGGAGTGGGCTCCTGCAGCCAACAGAAAGGCTGAAAAGCAGCAGCAGCAGATGGAAGGCGGGAGGAAAAAAACTTGCCTACTGCAAGAACCTCTCTTGAAGATCTACTGTTACGTGTAAGTTCTATACATAACTGTACTATCTTACTGAGAAGGCTCTTGCAGTAGGCAATAACCATTAGGACTGAGTCCCTAGCAGTTTAAATCAGACAAAAACTTAACATGGGAGGCAGGAAAAGGTCTGCAGAAGAAACAGGGAACTAAGACAGAAGGCCCTGAAGGATGGCCAGTCCAAAGCCTGCTCTGCATCTAGAGGCAATGTCCAGACTGTAATGCTCAGTGAAAGTGTGGACAGAGCTCCAAGTAGCTGCACACAAATGTCCGTGGCAGAGACATTCCTGAAACAAGCAGTAGATGCAGCCATGCCTCTGGCTGAGTGCCCTCTTAACTTCCCTGGAAGGGTTTGTTATACTTCAGATAACAGAACAAAATGCAGTTTGCCAACCATTTGGATAAACACTGCTTGAAACTGCTGCGCCCTCACTCTTGGGTGCAAAAGAAAGAAAAAGCTGATCCATTTTACGGACTGACTTCATCCCGCAAAATTGGTGCACATCTAATGTGTACAGAAGTGCCTCCCTTGACTGTAATCATGAGGATAATACATTGGCAAATGTATAGTTTGATTCAAAGTGTACTGGAAACCACCTTGGGTAAAACTTAGGATTTGTATGCAGGGCTACCGGTCTCAGTGGAAAATCAAATAGGGCTCTTTATACATGAGTGGCTGAAGCACGAATATCCTCAAAGCAGAACTAATGGCAGCAGAAAAACAGGTTACTCACCTGTAACAGTAGTTCTAGGAGTGGTATATGTTGTTCATCCACACTATTTGGCAGGTACCTTGCCACTTTAAGAAGTACGGAAGTCTTCAAGCTGGCTCCTCCCATCCAGGTGGTATAACCCTCAGCTCCGCCCCATGATGCCAGATCTGAGCCCGCTGGAAACCAGGTTTGTGCGTCCGCAGCCGGGAGGTCGGGAGGGTCCATGTGAATGAACAACAAATACCACTCCTAGAACCACTGTTGCAGGTGAGTAACCTGTGTTTCTAGGAGCTGGGGACATGTTGTTCATCCACACCTTTGGCAGACTCTAGCAGTTCTTTGGGAGGAGGGAGGCAAGGTGCACACCCCTACTTAGGGAACAGAGACTGAGAACCGAGGCCCAAAACCAAAGTCCCGGTGTGACTCAAGGTCAATGTGGTAATGGGTAATGAAGGTGTTTGCTGACTTCAGGAAGCAATCAGGCAGATTTCTTGGATAGGGATGTCCCTGGAAGCAGCCACTGATGCAAGCATGACTGGTGAGAATAAGTTCTTATCCCTCTGGAGGCTCCTTGCCCGCCAACTCATAGCACAGACTAATGCACAATGTGATCCACTGTCCAATAGTCCGTTGTGCTGCAGGTCTTCCAAGCGGCTTCTTAGCAGGTGAGAAACCGCTGATGAACCTCTCCCCAATTTCTGTCATTCTCTCTTTGTAGTAGGAAAGAGCATGTCTCAGGTCCAAAGTATGGAGCCTGTACTCAGCCTCCGAGGTGTAATTGGGATAGTACACCTACCACCTTGGAAGGAATTTCGGTGGGGTGTAGGACAAACTTGTCCCTGTGGAAAACCAGATAGGGAAGTCCACGAAAGCACCTGGAGCTCCCTGTCATTCTGGCAGACATGATAGCCACCAGAAGGCCGTCTTCCACAACAAATGTGACAACTCACACTTGTACATTGGTTCGAATGGCTTGCCATGAGCTTTGCCAGTACCAGAAGAAGATCCCATGGAGGTGGAGGTTCACGACTGGAGGGGATCTGTGATCCAGGCCTTTGAAGAAGCGCCCGACCACTGTCTCCTGTGCCATTGTCGGCTGACTGGCCCACACCTGGTAAGAGATGGCTGCCAGGTGCACCTAAGAGTTAATGACCAAGACCCCCTTTGACACAGACCAAAGGTAGTCGAGAATGTTAGCCTCCTGACAGGACAGAGGGTCCAGGTCCTTGCCCTGCCACCAAATGGAAAATCTTTTCCATTTGAAGGCATAACATTTCCTAGTCGATTCCTTTCTGGATGCCTCCACATCCTCAGAAAGACCCAAAGCCTGCAACTCTAGCCGTTCAGGTACCAGGCTGTGAGTGCAGGGACTGAAGCTCTGGATGGTATACCTTCCCCTGATTGAGAGAGATCAGTGCAGGTGTGTGCAAAGCCGCTCCAGGGGCCTGCAGCTGAGGCTGAGGAGATCTGGATACCAGAACTGGCGGCCAGACTGGGGCTACCAGGGTCACCTTCACCTTGTCCCTCCTCACTATGGGAGCACTTTGTGGATCATGGGAAATGGAGGAAGGCGAGAGGAGGCCTGGGGTCCACAGCTTCTAGAAGGCATCCCCTGCAGTGAGTCCTGCTGAGGGAGGCGGGCATGGAACAGCCTCAGCTTGGTGTTTTCCTGGAGGCAAACCGTCCACCAGCGGTTTGCCCCAGTGGAGAACAGGTTGTAAGCTACCTCTGAATGGGAGACCACTGTGGGATGTCTCGCCTAGGTGACAGAGCATCCACCAGATGGTTTGAGGCTTCTGCCACATAGATGGCTAGGAGATCTGCCTCCAGGCGGCTCATGAGGGTCCAGATGGAGCGCCTCCCAGCATAAGAAGGGAGTGCATGCCTCCCTGTTTGTTGAGGTAGTACATGGTTGTGATATTGTCCATCTGGACTTGAACCACTTGACCCCAGAGCTGAGGAGCGAGGCTGACAGTGCCAGTCTGACTGCTCTTAGCTCCAACTGGTTGATGTGACATCAGGATTCCTGGGGGTCCAGAGCCTGCTGGCCCCTTCTGTCCCCATGTGGGCTCCCCATCCCATGAGAGAGGCATCGGTCATAAGGACGCACCATCAGCTTGAGGGCGGACAAATGGGATCCTTCCATGAACCGGTCTGGGGCGGTCCACCAGTGGAGAGAGCCCCACATCTTCTGGGTTACAGTGATCAGCTGGTCAAAATGACCATGGCACTGAGTCCACTAGGTGGCCAGCTCCACTGAAGGGGTGCATGTACAACCCGGGCCCAATGGACCACTGAAGTGCACGCACCATATAACAGAAGGCAAGAAAGTCCCGGCAGGGCGTAATTGCCCAACCAGAAATGATTGGGTAAAGAGGAGAGAACCCCGCCCTGCCCACCGAGTCGAGCCTGGCTTGACAAGAGTCAAGCTCTGCCCGGCGAAGCCCATCACCTGAGAAGGCATGAGTTCCAACTTGGCCTCGTTGGTCAAGAGGCCGAGTTGGGAGCAGGTCCCTGGACCTCTCCACCTCCTGTTGGGTGGAACCTACCAGGAGCCAATCGCTGAGGTAAAATAAATCCTGACCCCCTGATGCCTGAGATGGATCCGCCACCACTGCAATGCATTTGGTGAAGACCCATGGGGCCTATGACAGGCGAACAGCATGACTCGGAACTCGTGCAGGGTCCCTTTGACCATGAAGCGGAGGAACCGCTGATGGAGTGGATGGATTGGGATGTGAAAGAACGATCCTGCAGATCCAGTGAACAGAACCACATGTTTTGCTCCAAGGAAGGTATGATCTGGGACAGAGTGACCATCCGAAGGTGCGTGACTTGAGATACTGTTGCAGGTCATGCAGATCTAGAATGGGCAACAGCCCCCCACCCCGCGTGCTTGGGCACCAGGAATTACCTGGAAACAAAGCCTGGGTCTGCTGGAGAATCCACCACTGGAGCCACAGCCTCCTTGAGGAGGAGATGAACAATGTCGTCTCTGAGAGCTGACCGAGTCTGAGCGGATACTCGTGCCTCCTAAGGGGCATGGGCTCGGCTTGAGGGTACTGCTCAAATTTGAATTCCAGAGGCAGTCCCTGGCCGACCACTGAGAACCCACCTGTCAGTGACAGTGGACCAGGTGGAAAGGAGTGGCAGAGCCAGCCCCATGGGAGGACCCAGAGCTGGCGTGATGGGATAGGGGTGGCAGTGCCTGCCCGATCACCGAGCAGGTTTGGATCACGGACGGAACCTCAGCCTCCTTTACGGCCTGGGAGGGCCCAGGCTTGGGCTGGGGGCACCAAGCTTGAGCCTGCTGCTGTCCTCCTTGAAAGGAGGACTGCTGAACCGCGGGGAAGAATGTCGAAAAGGCCTCTTCTTTTCTTCTGCTGGTTCTTGCCCAAAGAGCCCTTGGCAGAAGTAGCATCCAAGGTGGCACTGGACTGCTCAATGCACTGAAGGTGACCAGCCACTCATGGGCCAAACAAGTTGGTCCATAGGAAAGGCACACCAGCTAGTTTGTGCTGAGTGTCCACTGGGAAGGAGGAGGAAGAGAGCCTCAGTCAAGCCCCTGCGACGAGAGGCAACTCGGCTGCCATCGAATGGGCACAGGAATCCCCAATGTCCAGGGCCATCTGAAGCTGCTATTTGGCAACAGCTCGCCCTGATCCTGGACCTGCTTGACCGTGGTCGGCATGTCAGTGGGGAGATGTGGGGACTTCATCCAAAGACCCAAGGAGGGTGTGAGAGAAGTGTGCCATGATGACGGCCAAACTTGCCTGACAATGGCCCAAGGAAGAAGCCACCTGGCTGAATGGTCCAAAAGCTTGGACTCTTTCTCGGGAGGTCAGTCAGTATTGACAGAACTGCCAGTTCATCTGAACACAGAGGCAGTCACCAGGCTCTCGGCGAAGGGTGCTCTGTGAACCCCACAAGGGGCCCCATGGGCACCGCATGCTTACAGGTCATATAGGCAGATGGTGCTGGACAAGAGGCAGGGTGCTGCCAGAGTTCTAAGGCAGGGCCTACAATGGCCTCAGCCACAGGAAAGGCCTTAGTCGGGGTATACCCCTCTTGAGGATGTCTGTGAGAGGGTACTCAGCCTTTTCTGGATTGGCTCCCGGGGGCATCCCTGTGGACTCAGAGATGAGGCGAAGAATGCCCTGAAAAGACAAAGGAGCTTCCTCTGTCTCAAACCCACTGCCGATCCATCATCCCGGAATGAGAATGCAGGCCGGTCAGGTCCAAATCTGAAGAATCCGGATACACGTTGGCGCCCAGGTCACCCTCAACCCGCTAAGGGCAGTCCGGGGTCACAGTGACTGAAAGGCGCCGGGAAGCCCAGTGTTTGGCCTGTCTTCTTTAAAAGGAGCCCCTCCACAGGCTGCTTGGGTGGTGGTTTCACCATAATTGGTGGAGAGACGGTTTTGGCGAAATGGAGGTTCGCCCGGCTCCATGGGTGGGGATCCGACTTGATAACTCCGAAGGACTCGGCTTCAGCCTAGGAGGCAGAAGCCAAGTAATCCGGAGTTAGAAGCGAGTGCGGCTTGTGCCTGGTCAAAATCAGCTGCTGCCACTTGAGGTCCACGAGCGCCAACGGAGTTTCTGCCGGCCTCTCCTCATCTGAGGAGGACGACCGATAGTGCTGCCTCTTTTAGGCGTTTATAGCTCTTTCTCAGCCTGTCAGTCGAAGGGGTCCAAGATCTCAATCAAGATCGGATAGGCCAAGTCGGTTGCTTAGGAGACGCTAGCAGGACTGGCAATTTCCCAGGAGTGAGGACCACTTCCTCAATGGGAGTTCCAGCAGGCTAAGTCTCCTCGTCGAGGAAAGTCAAATTGGAGTTCGATCGAGAGAATCGTTGACGAGTCGGCGATATCAGATCGATCAGGTTGATGATGATTTCTACATAGTCGATCAACTGTTCGGTTGACTGACCAGGCGGCAAAACTGAAAGCCAGTGGCCTAGAAGCAATCTCGGCGAAATCGAGACTGCATATTGCTGGGACTGAGATCTCTCCTGCTCCCAAGAGCACCTTTGTCGGAACGAAGACGATCCCAGATCCTTCTCCCGCTTACGGGACTGAGAGGAGTGCATGTCCGCGAGGACCCTCTCCTTAGTCGGGAGAGACTGGCACAACTCTCGGAAGGAACCCAGAAGGTGGAGCCCAGGTTGAGTGGATCAAAGAAGCTCAGAGTAGTTTCTGCTGCCCAAGATGCTTCCTCTTGAATCCTGCATGCGGTCCAATTGCTTGGCGGATCCCGCAGCCAGTGAAAACCGCCCACCTAGCCTCCTTGGATTTCACGGAGTGTTCCGTTCTCTGGCCTTCCCAACTTCAGGGGTGCCAGGCGGTCGTCGAGACATTAGGATGAAGCGAGACACAAATCACATTTGAGGTGTCATAGGTCGACACAAGAGACATTACACATGCAGTAATGTGGGATCAATCGCATAACATCTTCTGTCCGCAAAGGGCACCCGACGAAATCCACAGAAGACTTGTCTTATATCGAGGAAACAAATTGCGATTGCTAATGCGAACAAGACGGATTTTCAGAATAACTGAAGGTTTTAGAGCCAGGGCCTACAAAATGCATGAGCACGAGGGAGGCAACCTAGAATCGTCCAGTGGAAAGGAAGGTCTGGCGTCATGGGTGGAGCAGGTATACCACCAGGGTGGGTGGGAGGAGCCAGCTTGAAGACTTCTGGCACTTCTTAAAGCAGCAAGATACCAGCCAGAGGTGTGGATGAACAACATATCACGATCCTAGAGATAAGCGCTTTCCAAGGTAACTAGCACAGAGTCGCAACTTGCGACGGTTCAAGGAGATAAGTGAGTTTCTCAAGGATAACATTCAGATCCACGAGAACAGGGTTCCTAATCAGGGTTTCATGTGAAGTAATCCCTTCAGAAAAGTATGGAAGACTTCCAACTGAGCCTGGGTCTTGCCATCCACCTGAATGTGGTAGGCAGAAATGGCTGATAAGTGGACCTTCAGAGAAGAATAGCTGAGCCCCAGGTCAGAGGTGCAGCAGATACTCCATGATCTGGGGAACAGGGGCATGAAAAGGGTCCCAACCTTTGGAGACTACCCAGATAGAGAACCTCTTCCATTTCATAGCATATGGTTCTCATGGATGGCTTTCTGGCCTCCACGAGGACCTGAGCAACTCTGGAAGTGACCCTAGCGTGGAGACAGCTGTGTCAGAAGGCACCACGCATGAACATGAAGGGACTTGAGACCTGGGTGGACCAGCCTGCCCTCCTCCTCCTGGGTCAGAAGGTCCTGGCAGAGGACAGAGGAACGGAGGCTCCACTGTCAACTACTTGAGCGGAGGGAACCATATTTGGCGAGGCCAAAATGTGGCAATCAGGAATCATGTAGCCCCTCCACCTGTAGCTTAAGGAGTACCCTCTGCAGCAGCAGGAAGGAGGAAAGTGTACAAGAACCTCCCTGTCCAGCAGAGGGACAGCATGTCTTGCCAGAAAACATCATGCCCGGGAACAAGCGAAACAAAAACTGGGTAGGTTTGTGTTGTATGTGAAGGCTAACAGATCTAGATCTGGGTGACCCCAGAGGTGAAGATATTCTTGACCACTGACTGCCTCAGTTCCCACTCATGTGCCCGTGCCAGAGTGCAGCTGAGACTGCCCGCTAGGACATTTTGAATGCCTGGGACATGCGCTACTGCCCAGTTCCACACATGCATGGCTTTCCTGCACAGGGGTGAGATTCATGTGCCTCCCTGTTTCTTCAGGTACCAGACCACGCACATGTTGTCCAACTGGACTAGGAGTGGACCGGAAGGAGAAGAGCTGGAACACCTGAAGGGCACAGAGCACTGCATGCATCTCTAGCACGCTGATGTGCAAAGAGCTCCTGCTGGGACCAGGATCCCTCAGCTCTGTGATCCCCAAGTAAGCCCCCAGCCCTGACCAGAGGCATCCTTAATCAGGGTTTGGGCCAGAGGGGAGGCTAAAAGGAACCCCTGCAGAGACTGTCCAAATCCTGCCGCCACCAGAGGGGATCCTGCTGCATAGGGCTGGATACCAGAACCCTGTGGTCCAGGTCGCCTAACCTTTGATCCCACTGAACCCTGATGGTCCACTGCATGATCTGCATGTGGAATCTGGCTAGAGGAACAGTGGGGATGGCTGCCGCCATCAGGCCTAGGAGGCACAGACCAGATCTGGCTGTAGTCCAGCGGCTGGAGGCCACTTGTCTGGTCTACTGCCGTAATGTTTCCGCCCTGTCCAAGGGAAGGAAAGCCTGGCCTTGGGCTATGACCAACAACCCCCAATAAACTGAAGGCGCTGGGAGGTGTGCGTGAGACTTGGCCTAGTTCACGTAACCCCCACTTGGCGGAACAGATCCAGGGTAGCCTCCAGAGAGACTTCCAGACTGTCCCTCAACGGAGCTGACAGAAGCCAGTCATCGAGGTATGGAAAAACATAATGACCCTGGTGTCGTAAAAGCCATGCTACTACCACTAGGCACTTGGTAAACACCCTGGGTGCCGATGAAAGGTCAAGGGGATGGCCTTGAACTGAAAATACTCCCCTGGAAAGAGAGCCTGAGGAAGTGGCAGTGGGCAGGGAAGACAGAGATGAGTAGGTATGCATCCTGCATGTCCAGTGTGCACAGCCAGTGTCCTTGGTGGAGTAGTGGCAACAGACCTGGCAGGGTCAGCATGTGGAATCTCTTGTACTCATGTACAGACTGAGCGTGCTGAGGTTCAATACTGGCCAAGTTCTCCCATCTTTTTGGTACCAGGAAGAAGTGGGAATAATACCCCTTCCTGCCTGGCTCGGAGAAAGGGGCTCTATTGCAGACTTTCTTAGAAAACTCAATTTCCTCCCTGATGAGTGGAATGTGACCTTGCGGGTAGTAGAGAGAGATCTGAGAGGTTCTCTGGAGGTCTCTCTAGAATTCAGGTGTGACCTTGGCGACTAGCTGAAGGACCCATGAAATCTGATGTGATCGCCTCCCACACAGGCAGGTGACTGGTGAATCTGCCCCTACTGGCTCCTCTGGAACCAGAGGTGGAGGGGGTGGCGTGAATCAAGAGGTGGAGGAAGGCTTGGGAAGACTCATCCCGAAAGCTCTGAGATTTGGCTGGGAGGTGGCAGCAGCCGGAGAAACCAGATATTTGCCTTGATGCCTGATGGGGTGTACTCTGGCATGCGTTGCAGGCAGCAAAGGCTACCTAGCTTTAGTACTGGTATGGTACAAAGACTGTACAGAGCGCAGCACCTTGCCACTCTCTTGAAGTTCAGTCAAGATTCTCTTGACACCCCCCCAATCAAGAGCACCAAGCCTCGGAAAGGGGCGTCCAAGATGAGGACTGGACATCCTGGGTGAATCCAGAGACCCACAGCTAGGAATGTCTGTGTAGGCAAACCGCTGTTGTAGTAATCCGAGCAGCAGCATCGACAGCATCGTAAGTTGCGTAACGGGTAGCAGAAGGTGATCTCTGCCATCCGGACAGTCTGCTCAATCTGGCCTTGGTCTTGGAATCAGGAAAGGCCTCAAACTCAGACTTTAGCTGCCCCAGGATAGCCTTCTGGTAGCAGACCATGTGGGCAACATAGTTTAGAAGCCCTCAATTGCAAAGTGGAGAAGCAGTATGCCTTCGTCCATACTGGCATAACATGCCTTGACTCCTTATCAGGAGGAGAGGTACTCAATGTGCTTAGGCGTGAGTGGGCGGTCATGGGCCACATTTATGACCACTGAGTCAGCTTTGGATGGGTGCTAAGGTGGTCCTTGCCCTCTGAGGCATGGTACAATCTGTCCGCCTTCTTAGAGACAGCAGCTACCAGCGACAGCTGTTGCCAAATTGTAGTGGCTAGGTTGTCGTTGAGACCCAATCCATGGGGGATATGGAGGAGTCAACTCCGGCAAGCTGAGGTGCTCTGCTAATCTCCTATGCTGAGGATCCTGCTCCTCAGTCTTCCAACCTGGCCTCCTGATCTTTCTGAGGATCCCCATGAAGGAAGCGTTCATGGGGAGACTTGAGAGTCTCCTTGGGCTTAGGGTTCTCCGGGAGGATTCTAGTCTGAGGCCAAGGAGAAAGAATCAAGTCAGAATCGATGAAGGGCTGCCGCCTGGAGACCGTGAACTTTGTAGGGGACCTCCTTTGAGGTTCTGCCAACCCACTTCCCGATCCTCCACTGTGGAGAGACCCAGCGTGTGACCTGAAATGGAGGGACAAGTCTCCACGGAGAAAGAGACAGAGAGTGTGTGTTGGATGGGCCACTGTGGAGACTGCGACTGGCTGACGACGGTCCAGCTCTGAGACCAGCTGTGTCTTGGTCTTGCTCCACCAAGACTCAAACAAAGCTTCATAATCCACCCTGTCGCTGTGGACAAAGCTGGTATACTGGTGGATAGCGGTGTGGGGTAACCGGTGTTGGTACCTGTGGTTGAATATCCCGACATTGTAAAGCCCGGTGTAGGGTACTCCGGCATTGGGTACCATGGCGTGGGTAGCTCGGTGTTGGGTACCCTGCTGTCAGGTACCCTGAGAGGGTAGCCAGCGTGGGATGGCCTGGCATTGGGTAACCTGGCAAGGGCCAAGGTGGTGCTGAAGAACACGATGAAGGCCCTAATGGGATACCTGATGGCCCTGGCAACACAGGGTTCGGTTGCAGGCCTGAGGGAGGACCCGGTGTCAGCCTAGAAGGCCAGGGGCCTATGGAGTTTGGGGAGCAGATGGCCCAGATGGAGGAACCAAGGCGTGGGCCGGAGGATCCCTAGGGAGGTCCGGCATTTGGCGGTCCGGGTGCTAGCAGATCAGTAGAACCAGCAGGCAGCCGCCTCTGGCTCCAGAAGGGTAGGCGAAGCTGGAGGCTTCATCGAGGGCGGTGGAGTAGGGTCCCAGGGGGATTCTTCCAGGGCAGCTGCGGCTTGTGCGGCTGTGAGACCCTGGTCGGAGATGTGGAGGGTTGTGGGATAACAGATGGACCAGACATCGAACTTCAGGTTCAACACACAATCTCTGTGTGATGTTTATTCAAAAGACAGGAAATAAGCTTCTGCAATGCCATATTCCTTCTTCAGTACATCAGTTTGCAGCAACAGACTCATTATGTCCTTTGTCTGTACTTAGCCAGCACCTACTGACACTGATCTCTGATCTCCCACCTTTTCAGTGAAACCCCTTCATCCCTATGTGGGCCCGTTTGCTTGGGTAGTGGGGGCTCAAAAAGAAACAAAACAAGCTAAAACAAAGAACCTCAGTGCAGAAACACTGAAAAAAGGGTTACCCCAAAGGGCATTGGCAACAAATCAAGTTTCAAAGAAATACAGCATCACACATACTTCCATAATGCAAAGCATCACGGGATATATGCAAACCACCATGACATTTCAGACTTGTTCAGTTTACAGCAATTTACATGCATTTTAAATAGCACAACTAAATTTCTATAATAGACACCTAGTACTTTTGACCATTATCAAAACACCTAGAGCCATGGTATTTTCAACATTTACAGGCTTCATAAACATAAGGTATATACATCAAGGCATTTTATGACACAGTGCTATTACATACTAAATCCAAAATGATAAACACGACCTGTTTTACATAAGCTTGGAGGTCAACACAATAACCTCCCTATCACGAGGACCTGAGAGGGAAAAGGAAAATTAATGAGTACATTACAGCATAGTCAAGAAAGGAAGGGATGCCCATAGGTGGCCAACCATATGGACTAGAAACTGTAAAGGATCGCTTAGGCTAAGAAATAGAAGAACTGTTGCAACAGATTTAAGAAAAGGCTATGCTCAAGAGTGGGAAGAGCTCCCAGTCACAGGAGAGACCAATGTCAGACCTCGAATGGGGACTGACTGAGCCCCCAGGGCAGTGAGGTCACTGGAGGAACCAACAGCCAACACACCAGCAGAACCACTTGGCTTAGACCAGGAGGTTTTTAAGGGCCTAGAGTGGAAGGAGCCTTCAAATCCCTGAGGTGCCCGCCTGAACCGTGACTAGCTCCAGGCGGGGGACAAAGTCTGCCCTGATGTGGAAGGTCAGGTTTGGCTGGGTGTGCTTCCCTTGCTGGAGGAAGGCCGCTCATCAGAATCGGTCTCTGAAGAGGCAGGGGCTTGAAGAGGACCAATCCCGTCCTAGTGCTTCTCCTTGTCCTCCTTCTTCTGCTTGTGGAGTCAGCACAACGATCTGCTACAGCTCATTTCCAATGGAAGCGAGTTTTGTTTTAAAAGATGGGCTTCCAGGGCTTGCTGACACAGTTTCCATGTGGCCTGCTTAAATTTCTGGCAGACCTCACAGCCCTCGGTGTCATGGTCAGGCCCCAGGCACAGAAGACACAAAGCATGGCCGTCTTTCTCCGGGATCTGCTTGCTGGAGGAGCACGTGTTCTGATGCAATTTGGAAGGAGTTGGTGAAGACATGCAATCTGATGACAAAATCACTAGAAATTTAAAAGAAAATTGAAAGATATACTTATCGAAAATGGCGGTCGACTGTAGCAGCGTTCCACGAGGTCCAGCATGTGCACGCCGACGTGGGGAAAGAACTGAGAGCCCCACCGGACACTGCTAGCTAAAGTTTTCCGTATGGTCCTAGCACCTGGCACCTCAATCCTAATGGTTATTGCCTACTGCAAGACCTCTCACAAAGAAAGACCTTTTGTGCATCACTTGATCATGACCAGTTCATTTTAACACATGCATTTTATGTATAAAATCAGTTTTTGACTGCAGTTTTGATGACAGCCTTTTTATTATTTCTAGAACTTTTCCTTGAGAATCTACCTAATTATTGGTTTATTTGGCTGTATTGGGGCTGGCTACCCTTTAAGTGCATCATGTCCGTGCATCACAAACATGCTATTCTTTTTTGCTGTGTATGTACCTGGCAAACAACCATCCTTAGGCTGAACTATAATGAACCTGAAAGTTTCAGGTTTCAACTCAAACATTTGAGTGATACGGGTGAGCAAAAAAGGTTTTAACAGCCCTATTTGTTTGCATTTTAAACATTTTAGAACTCCCAACTGACCATTACCAAATGTTACAGAATCCAGATATCCTGGCATAGACTACATGCATGTCAAATTTCAGGTCAACAGCTGCATTATTAAGGTGCATTAATCAGGGTTCAACATAGAAGTGCAGAGTATCACCACACTGGCTGCTGATGCCCCTTCCAGGAGCTAGTCATCCATATACAGGAAAACATAGGCTACTCCTCGTGCAATGCCACAACAGCAAAGCACCTGGTAAAGACACACGGTGCCAATGACGACCCAGTGGTTAAGACCTGAAATTGGTTACTGTACGCCCCACCAAGCAACATCAGAGGACCGTACAGTTATGTAAGAACTTACCATAGCAGTAGATCTGCGAGGGGATCTCTTGCAGCAGGCCACACCTATGGAACTACTGCCACCAGGCACTAGAACCACCAGGAATCTATCCTAGCTAGCGTCTATCTGGGGCGCCCACTCCGGCGTCACCTTCTGATGTTGGCCAACCCTGTAAGTGGGCAGCCCCCACTCCTCCTCAGTTTTCCCACCAGAGACCAGAGCAAAATGTCCTGCCCAGGTACCCAAGGTTCCCACCAACATGGAAGCATAAAGGAAACTACAGACTGCAGAAAAGTCTAGGGGAGGGATGGCATGGACTGCTGCAAGAGATCCTCGCAGATCTACTGTTACAGTAAGTTCTTACATAACTGTACTATCTGACTCCAGGGTATCTATTGCAGCAGGCCACACCTATGGAATGAGTCCCAATCAGTTCTGACAGCAGAATATCCAGTCTGGGTGGTTGGAACAAATAGCCTCAAAAAGTAGGCCCTGTAGAACAGCTAGGCCAAAACTGGTCCTGTGCCTAGAGGCAATGTTCAGACTGCAGTACCTGGTAAAGGTGTGGACAGAACTCCAAGTAGCTGCTGCACAAATCTCTGCAGTGGAGAGTTCCTGAAACAGGCAGTTGAAGCAGCAAAACCCCTATTGGAATGGCCCTTAACATCTCTATGAAGTTCCTTGCCATACTCTGTAACAGAACGTAATTCAGTTGGCCAACCACTTGGAAAACAATGCTTAGAAACAGGGGCACTCTCTTTCCGAGCGAAACAAATTAACAACTGTTTGGACGAGCTGCAGTCCTTGGTATGGTGTGTATAGTGACACAAAAATCTATGCACATCTGAAGTGTGGAGCAATACTTCCCATGGATTGGCATGCTTTGGAAAATAAATAGGCAGGTGGATGGATTGATTCAGAGTAAACTCAGACACCACCTTAGAAAGAAACTTAGAGTTATAGTATGCAAAGACAGTGTCTTTGTGGAAAACCAAATAAGATTACTCACACAACAGCGCCTGTAGCTCGGAAATCCTTTGATCAGAAGTAATGGCAACTAAAACAATGCTTTCCATGACAGAAGCACAGCTTGCAAGTCGTGACAGGCTCAAAAGGAGCCAAAGTAAGTTTTTCCAAATTCAAGTTCCATGGAGGGACAGGATTGCAGCTAGGAGGCTTCAGGTGAAGGATGCCTCTAAAAAGTATGTGGCACTTCTAACTGTGCCACAGTGCTGCCATCAATTGGCACATGGAAAGCAGAGATGGCAGATGTGCACCTTAATAGAAGGTACCCCAGACCAGAGTCCAAAAGGGACAGCAGGTACTCCAAGATCTGATTCACAGGACACGTGAAAGTGTCCCACTGCCGTGAAGCAGCCCACAGAGTAAATCGCTTCCACTTCATAGAATAAGTGGCTCTGGTGAAAGGCTTTCTAGCCACCAACAGGACATCAGCCACTTTGGGCAACACCCCAAACCAGGCTATGACTATGTCCTCAAGAGCCAGCATGAAGGTGCAGGGACTTCAGGTCCAGATGGACCAGGGTACCCAGTTCTGGGAGAGCAAGCCAGTGCACAGAGGAAGAGGTACTGGAGGTTCCACTGCTAGCTGCTGGAGTAAGAAGATCCAGATCTGACGAGGCCAAAGGGGCAATAAGGATCATCGTAGCCCTCACATCTGTAGCTTGATTAGCACCCTGTGAAGCTGCAGAAAGGGAGGGAAGGCATACAGATACCTCCCTTTCCAGGAGAGGGACAACGCGTCTTGCCAGAAAACTCTGGGCCCTGGATCTAGCCAGCAAAATGTAGCAGTTTTGCATTGAGTGGGGCTGCAAAAGATCCAACTCTGGCTACCCCATCTGTCAAACAGGTCTTCGATGACTGAGGGCAGGAGCTCCCAGTCATGTGTCTTTGACTTGACCTGCTTAGATCATCCGCCAGGATGGTTTGGACAGCTGACAGTTCTAGGACATGGTCCACAGCCTAGTACCAGACTCTCATTGCTTCCTGCAGAGGGATACAAGATGAGTACCCCCTGCTTGTTGATGTAGTGGACGACAGGCATATTATCCATCTGCACAGGGGACAGCTGAGTCTGAAAGGCCTGCAGAACATAAAGCACGGCCCCATCTCCAGAACAGATATGGAGAGAGCACTTCCACGAGGATCACATCCCTTGTGGTTGGTGTGGGCCTAGATTAGCTCCCAGCCCATCCCGAGGCATCTGTGGTCAGAATCTGCTGAGAGGAGGGAATGTTAAAGGCCCCTCCTCCAAGAAGATTGGTGGGTTCCATCCACCACAGGAGGACTCTTTTACCAGGAAGAGACCAGGACCTCCTGTTCCAGGTCATCTGTACATTGGTTCCACTGGACTCTCAATGTCCATTGGGGATCTTCATATGCAATCTGGCCAGAGGCACCATGATTATAGCTGCTGCCATCATGCCCAGGAGCTGGAGAAAGACTCTGGTGGAGACACAGTGTCTGTGAAACAGCAGTCTGGCCTGGCCTATGAAGCGGTCCACCTGCCCTCGGGATGGAAGGCCATGCCATATGCCATGTCCAGGACTGCCCCAATGTACTGGAGTTACTGACTGGGTGTAAGAATGGGCTTGGGAAAATTGACTGTAATGCCTAGTCCTGAAACAGACTGAATGGTGTGTTCCAGAGTTCAGATGAGGCTGTCCCTGGATGAAGTTTTGAGCAGTCAATCACCCAGACAGGGAAGACATAGAATCCCTGTCTCTTGGGGCAGCCACGACCACTGCTAGGCACTTGGTAAACACCCAAGGAGCCGAGGAAAGCCAAAGGGCAGGCCTGGAACTGGAAATGTGCCACCTGAAACTGAAATCTGAAGTACTGTCTGTGGGAGGCACATATCCAGATATGAAGATACGCATCCTGCAGATAGAGGGAGTATATTCAATCCCATTTGTTCAGGACAGGCAACAACCCCTGAAGGGTTACCATCTGGAACTTTTGCACTGGATGAGAAGATTTAACTCTCTGAGATCCAGAATGGGCTGGAGGTTGCCCATGCATTTTAGAACCAGGAAGAAATGGGAGTAGAACTCTCTGCCCTGCTGGACTTCTGGCACAGGTTCTACTGCTCTTTTCCTGATCAGGGACTGAATCTCCCCCTAAAAACCAGGGATGTGGGTTGGGGAATAAGGCAAGTGACTGTATGTCTCTCTGGGGCCACTCTATGAGTTCCACAGTGTGGCCATGGTTTATGAGCCATAGCATCCAGCTGTTGCCTGTGACCTCTGCCTACCTGTCTTGGTGCAGGGAGAACCAACCCCTACTGCCTCCACCATATCCACTGGCGGGGTCAGGCAAGGAGTCAGGCTGAGGCAGGAGCTGATGCCATCCCTCCTCCCTCCAGAGCCCTTGCTGGAGGAGGAGCGGGTGGGCAGGGGCGTGGCAGTCTTACGCTTGACTGGCTTAGAGGTGGGTCACAGTCTTGTGGGTAGTCCGATGAAAGGGCACCTGTTGGGCACTCTTGGTTGAGTATGGTACATTGAATGTACTGACCGTAGGGTGTGCCCGGAGGTTTGTAAGTTGTAAAGGATATCCTGGACATCAGCCCCAAACAATTTATATCCCCTGAAGGGAGTATTCAGGATGGACATCAGACATCCTGTACAAGCCAGGCACCCCTCAGCCAGGAGTGCTGGCGAAGGATATTCTAATGGCGCCACGGGCTAAAGCATCTACTGCATCCTAGGCCAAGCAGGTGCTGGCTACCGTCTGCCCCATATTTCAGGGCCTGGAGGAGTTGCTGGCTAGCTGGTCCTTCAGGCAGACTCTGACCATCTCCATCATTTGATCCCACAGAACATCCTGGTACTGGATCATGTGGCCATATAATTAATGGTCCTAATGGCCATGGTGGCAGAGGAGAAAGTCCGTTTGCCAAAGAGGTCCAGCTTACGAGATTCCCTGTTGGGCGAAGGAACTCAGGTGTTTCAGTCCTTGTTTACTATGTGAGTTCAGGTTGCCCTTTAACTTCTATCCTTTATTTTATATCTTGGGTCATCCTCAAACTTGGTAAATTGACTCCCTTAAATAACTAGATTGGGATGAACTCCATTCAAAATAAAGATTCCAACGCATAAAACTGCTTTTCATTTCTTTTGGTGTGGAATAAAGAAATGAAAAGCAGTTTTCAGCTGGAAATATTTTATGGAATATATTGAATGGAGTTTATCCCAATCTAGTTATTTAAGGAACTGGTGTTTCGCATTTAGAGCAGTCATGCACCATGTTAATGACTACTGAGTCCATCTATGGCTGTTCCTCAAAGAAAGGCTTACCCAATGGGGGCTTTGTATAATTTATCTGCCTTCCTAGGCATAGCCAGTATAAGATTCAGATGATGCCAGGCAGTCATGGTGACATACTCAAAGGTGTAAATCAATGGGGAGACCACCAGAGGGAAGAGTCCAGCAGACAGAGGTAGGTGGACAGTCGATGATGGAAGGTGTCCAATTCCTCAGTTTCTAACCCCATGGCCTACTGCATCTAGCATATGACCCCACTGAAAGACGGATTATCTGAGGGCGACTGGGGTATGTATTTAGGGGTCTCTTCCCAGTGAGGAGAAACTGTGGAGGGAGAAGTCCCTTCATCCCCATCCTCACCGAACTCGTCAGGAGGTTGGAGGTTCGGGTGATATTCTCCCTTTTCTCCCAGGTGAACAGGAGGCGTATAGGGTGCCAGCTGTAGTGGGGCAGGGGTGCGAGTTCCCTGCGGATGTCGGGTGCTGAGTCAGGGACGCACAGGCCCACGTGGGGCCAGGTCCTGTACAGCGAGAAGCCACACCAGCACAGACCGGAAGTCCTCTGTCCCCAATGTTGGGCAGCCTGCTGGTGTCACTGGTGAAAGAAACAGTGCCGGTGTAGGCTGAGGAGCCGGCCAAGTAGCTGACTGAGGCCAAACAGACTTCAGAGAAGGAAGAGGCCTGACTGGTACTGGTACCAGATGAGGGATACTGCATGCCTGGAGGAGACGCGGTGGTAGGCACCTCAGGAGCAGGCGAAGGTGACAGAGGGACAGCCGAGGGGTGGACAGGAGAAGGAGTAGGGTCCATGGCCATGGAAGAGGTCACCCATGTGAAAGGGGGTGGTCGGGTGGAGGTAGAAGACCCTGAGTCACCAAACCTGTGACAGACTGAGTAGAACCAGCAAAGCCTCCTGACTGCAGCCCTGCCACAAGAAGGAGCTGGAACAGCAGGGCTGGAGGACCACACCCTGAACAGCCTCCACCCAATAAGGAGAGATTGGTGAGGCACTGTCAAGGGTAGCACCTTTGAGGATAGGGCATGCAAAACAGAAGGAGCTGACCCCGAGGAGGCGGCTAACCCTGTTGCTGCCTTAGGCTCATGCAGATGCAAATGAGAAGCGGAATGGTTTTTTTTCAAGTTCTTGTGCATACCACTGATCCCCCAAGAAGAGAGTTACAACACCGAAGACAGGGCCGGAGAAGAGGAAAAGCTTCTGGCCTGCAGCTCCTGTTCCATGTTGGTGACCTCCTGGTGGAGGAGGAATTCTTCTAGGCCCACTGGCAGTGGCATCAAGTGGCCTGCTGAAGTCTCTGCAGATGTCGCAGGCCTAAGTGTTTTGAGTAGGCTCGAGGCAGCGGATGCAGGCAGAGTGCCCTCCTTCTCCAGGAGCTGCTTCCCACAAGTGCACTTCAACTTGGAGGCCCAGTTGGAAGATGAAGATAGGTCCAACATGCAAAAATAAAACAAACAAAGGAAACAAACTACAGTGAGAAAATAAAGGAAAATTCAGAAGAAAATGGCGGTCGACTGAAACTTGCTGCAGTCCCTGAAGTCTGACATGCATTGGTCAATGACAGGAAAAGAAATAAGGAGGCTATGGGGGCCGCCCACCATACAGTGACAGGCAGATGTAAGAGTTATGTTGGGTGGGCAGCTCCCGCATAAACTGCTTACTAGAAAAGTTTCTGAGTGGTTCCAGTGCCTGGCAGCTAGTTCCATAGGTGTGGCCTGTTACAAGAGATACCATAGAAGTCAGATCTGCCCGAGGTACTGTCTGATTTTTATGTGCAGGTATGAGTCTGGACTGTCATACCCATGGAATCGTGGTGGGGTGACATATGCCACCCTCCAAACACACGCACAATTTGTAATCCAAATGGCACATTTTGGACTGAGGAGAGCATAAAAAATATGGCATTCTCTAGACTAGCATTTATTTCTGTAACACCCCACAAAAACAAAACCTGTCTTTACATGGCATTTCCGTAGGTGTCATAATATAGTACAGTTACGTAAGAACTTACCGTGAATAGTAGATCTTCGAGAACAGCTCTTGCAGCAGGTTCCACCATTAGGACTGAAGCCGGCAGGCATCAGGACCCAAATCTTCTAGCTAGCAGTCTTCAGCGGGACCACCTCCGACGTCGGTCCGCCCGGACGTCAGGCATAGTACATGAGGCGGTCCCCAGAATCCCCAGTTCTCCCGCCGGAGACTCCCCGCCGCTGGATGACATCAGAAGAGGAGACCGAGGATCTGCCATCAGAAGTAGAAAGGCAAGTAAGCTCCTGCCGAAGCCTGGTTAGGCCTTACCTCTCAAGGGGGATGGTGGGCGGGAGGTACCTGCTGCAAGAGCTGTTCTTGAAGATCTACTGTTACAGTAAGTTCTTACGTAACTGTACTATCTTACTTCGAGATACAGCTCTTGCAGCAGGTTACACCATTAGGACTGATTCAAGCAATAGCGCCTAGACACTCTGGGAGGAGGCATAACGGAGAGATCTTAAGAAATCCTGACTCTAGGACAGGAGACCCTGTAGACGGTGAGGCCGAAACCTGCTCTCCGCCGTGAGGCGATGTCCAGGCTGTAATGCCTGATGAGTGCACTGAGCTCCATGTAGCTGCGGCACAAATGGCCGAGGTGGAGACGTCTCCGCAGCCATGTATGAAGTAGCCACCCCCCAGTCGAGTGGCTCCCGGACTGTGCCCGGAAGGGCTTCTGTTTGTTGTTGTAGCAAACAAATGCACTGGACAAGCCAGCAGGAAAGGGTCTGTTTTGAGACTGGTTGGCCCAACATCCTCTCAGCGAAGGAAATAAACAGCTGCTCGAGTTGCGATGCTGTTTGGTCCTGGTCAAGTAGTATCTTAAGGAGCCGTGAACATCTAGGGTGTGAAGCAATGCTCTCCTCTACTGGTGTACCTGGGGAAGTACACCGCAGATCGATGTCCTGATTAAGGGTAAAGGCTGAGACCACCTTAGGCAAGAATTTAGGATTCGTCCTCAGAGACACTCTGTCCTGGTGGAAAATTAAATAAGGTTCCTTACACATAAGAGCGTAGCTCAGAAATTCTCCTTGCTGACATGACAGCAACCAAAAATAACGTTTCCACAACAGAAAGCAGCTACTTCAATCTCGCGGCAGGTTCAAAAGGGGCAGCGTGAGCTGCTCCAGGACGTAAGAGTAGGTCCCAAGGAGGGACGGGATCCTTGATGGGTGGTCTAAGGTGTAACACCCCTCAGGAAATCACGAGGCATCGAAGCTGTGCCACTGTGCGCTTGACCCATCGGGTAGTGGTAGGCCAAAATCGCACAGAGGTGAACTTTAATCGAGGAGTAGGCAAGGGCCTGAGTGGAAGAGGGAAAGTAGGTATTCCAGAACTGATTTCTCTGGGCAATCTAAAGGGGAGGCCGCGTGCCTGAGACCACGGGCAAAACCGTGCCATTTCATGGCGACGCCGTAGACAAGCAATGGGTTTTCTGGCTGCAGAAAGAACTTCCGCCACCTCTATGAGACCCCATGTCGATAATGGTTATGTCTTGAGGAGCCAGGCATGCAGGTTCAGTGAGCTTAAGTCCGGATGGACTAACGAACCCCCTCTTGAGACAGCAGGTGGCAGCTGAAGGGCAACGGGGTGGAGGTTCCTGGGACAACTGGTCAGCACGGGAACCAGATCTGTCTGGGCCAGAAAGGCACTACCAAGATTATTTGCGTGCTCGCTAAGTTTGAGAAGGACTCCTCTGGATCAACGGAAGGAGGGAAAGCGAGGAATCTGTCCCCCAGGAGAGGGACAACGCGCCTCGCCAAAAACACCAGGCCCTGGATCTAGTGAGCAAAACTGGGCAGTTTTGTGTTGGATGGGGAAGCGAACAAGTCCAATTGTGGAGTGCCCCATCGAAGAAACAGATCCTCTGCTACCTCCTGAAGAAGTTCCCACTCGTGGATTCTGGCCTGGGATGAGACTCAGGCTGTCTGCATTGTGTTGTCACTCCGGGAGCGTGAACTGCAATCAGGCTTGTGCCGTGTCAGATTACCCAATCCCACACCTCATAGCTTCCTGCAAAGGGGTAAGAGTGTGCCTCCTGTTTATTGAGGTAATACATCACTGCCGTATTGTCTGTTTGAAGCAGAAGAGTACTCAGGGGATTTCTGACTGGAAGGCCTGCAGGGCATAAATGACCGCCCTCATCTCCAGAATGTTGATATGGAGGTGAGCTCCTGAGGGGTCCACGCTCCTGGGACTCACCCGTTCAGGTGTACTCCCACCCCAGCCCTGAGGTGTCTGTGGAGAGGATTACCCCGGGACGGTGCTGCAAACGGAACACCCACAGAGTGTCCTGGGTCTAGCCACCATTGCCAGTCCCGAATCACAGCCTCGTGATTCTGATCGGCTGCTGCATGTGGTCTTGCCTTGATTCCACTGCACTTTTAGCATCCACTGGGTTACCCGCATGTGGAGCCTTGCCATCGGGATGGTTGGAATGGCCGCAGCCATGTGTCCGAGCAAGTGAAGGACCAGTCTGGTGGGGACAGTCTTCTTCGCTGAAGGGACCTGATGCGCTCCGCTCTGTCCTCGGGAAGAAAAGCTTTCCCTTGGATGGTGTCCAGAACTGCGCTATGAATTGCAGCTTCTGGGGACGGTACCAGGAGAGACTTCAGTAGTTGATAAGAATACCCAGTGACTGAAAAAGAGCTTGGGTGTTCTGGATTGCCAATAACAGCGCCTCTCTGAGGTGGCCATGAGAAGTCAGTCGTCCAGGTACGGGAACACATAGTGGCTCTGTCTCCTTAGAGACACTGCCACGACTGCCATACACTTGGTAAAGACCCTGGGGCTGATGACAGTCCGAAAGGAAGTGCCCGGAACTGAAAGTGGTGGCCAAGGAACTCAAGTGCAGGAACCTCCTGTGCGCTTGAGCAATGGAGATGTGCAGGTAGGCATCCTGCAAGTCCAGTGATGTTAGAAAGGCGCCTCCTTCAGCAGAATGAGTCCTTGAGGGTCACCATGCGAAACCGCTTGTAGGCGACTGACATATTGAGGTCGCTGAGGTCCAATATTGGACGGAGGTCCCTGTTTTCTTTGGAACCAGAAAGAAGTGGGAATTGTAGCCTGCTCCTCTCTCTGGTTCTCCGGGACGCATCCACTGCTCCTTTTGTAGAAGCGCGAGTACTTCTTGCCTGATAAGCAATCTGTGCTGACCGAGTAATGGAGAGCAGAGGAGGCCTTGTGGGTGGCTTGTCCACGAATTCTATAAAGTGGCCTTTTTGACCACTGAAGAACCCACCTGTCGGTGGTAAGACTGCCACCCTGGCAGGTGGTCCAGCAGACCCCGACCTGGGGTCCCGCTGATCCTGAGGCGGGGTGGGAAGGAGAGTCATGCTGTGGCGGCTGAGGGTCCTGCAGGCTGGGCCGGCTTGGCAGGGCGTTGGCCTCGGCCTGCGGATGACTTCCCTGGGTTCTTCGGGAGAAGGAGCCCTCTGTTGCGGACCGGCGGACTGTTGTCTCTGGCGTCCGGACGTGAAAACGGCTCTGGTTCCTATGAAAGGAACCGGCTTGGGCCCGTACATGGCTTGACAGGACCGCACGGCCTTTCCGCCTCTTGAAGCTTGGTGAGAACCTTCTCCAAGACTCACCAAAGAGAACTTCGCTGTGGAACAAGGCATCCAGAATGTTCTTCTTGACATCCGGTAAATCCAGAGACACAAAGCCATGTGTCTCTGGAGGCATCATAAGGCTGCTGCTCTGGCCGAGGAGTCCATGAGTCGCCTGCGGCTGAAGCACCTGGGTTACGTCTGAACCCGTGCGGAGGAGTTGAAGCAGCTCTTCCTTCTGCTCACCTTCGCATCTTTTATGCCAGGTCTAGTCCCTGCTCCCACAAGGCATTCTGAAACTGGACCATGTGGGTAAGATAGTTGAGGGACCTAATGGCGCAGGTTGCAGCTGTGCGTGCGCCTGCCCATCGCGTCCAATTGCTTGGACTCTGGGTCTGGTGGCAGGATGCTCAGATGTTGCAGCCTCTGGGACCCGGTCATGTGAGGCTGTAATGACCAGGGAATCGGCCAGAGGATGAGATGCCAAGTACTAGTCCTCCCTAGGGGCTTTGTACAGGCAGTCAGCCTTCTTAGGCATCGCCGGAGCAGTGTGGACATTTCCACGCTGCCCTGGTGACGCTCCACGTAAGGGGTCCACCAAGGGTGGCACCACCACAGGCTTTGGGTCCTTTTGCCAAAGATATCGTCAAGGCGTAGCCCTCAGGGTCAAGTTCCTCTCATGCCCAGACCATATTCTCTTGAATATGCCTCATAATCTCAGAGAACGATGGGTCATCCGGAGGAGATCTTGGGAGCTCACATGGGTCCAGAGAGGGGCTGATGGGAGAGGGGATCTGGATCCGCCTGAGAAGTCCGATCCCGAGTCCTCCGTCAAGGCGAGTGGCGGCGCTTTCTGGGTCTCTTGGGGCTGGGTGACCCTGAAGAAGATCTGGACGGAGATCTCCTCTTGTCTGGTCCGCCTAGGAGATTCCGAGGCTCCTGGGGAAGGTACTCGGCCTGCTGCCCCGGATGGGGTGGAGGGTGCTGGGGCTGGTGGAGTCACGGTGGAGGAGGAGGAGGAGGTGGGAACCACATCCTTCTTTATGGTATCCCACCAAAAGGTGAATAGCTCCTTGACCTCAGAAATATTGAGGCCCGACGACGGACCGGCGCGGTGGTCGGTCGTCGGGTTCCGCATCAGCTCCCCAGGGTCTCTGGTTCAGGAGAGGGTTCCTTCGGGGTTCGACAGGACGGGTTCGCCCGCCTGGTCTTCGGGCTGAGTCAACTCCTCCTCAAGCGCCTCCTGGCCGGCGCCGGAAGGTGGCGTGGGGTTCCTCTCTCTACTGGGTTGGTCGGTCCCCTGGCTGGCATCCGCGGTGGAGAAGGCCTGACTGGCGACAGGCATCTGGCAGTTGTCTGGTCCGGGACCGGTGGTGCTTGGCCGACGTCGGGTGGGCCGACGCCGGGTCCGACGTCCTCTTGAGCGATGTCAGCTCCTTGGTTTTCTGCTGGGGTGGAGGAGGCAGGGAGACCGACGGACGTCAGGGACTGAGTGGCGGGAGCCGGACTTATGGTGATGGCGGTCCCTGACCTCGGCGAGGCCTTGGAAGAAGAAGAAGACCTGGAGGTCTTAACAGGCTGCAGAGTAGAAGAACCAGAGGATGACTTGACCACGACCGGGAGGCTGAGAGCGGCCCGGAAGGTGAGCGGTCGGACCGGGAACTGGAGCTATGGGAGTCGGAAGCCCTAGAAGGATTTTGATCACACCCTCTCCTTGTGCTTTTCGAGGTGCCGTGGCTTTTCGGACGATTCCCCTGGGAGGCAGAATCCATGGCCTTCAATCTCTCTTCAAGAAGGTAAGCTTGTAGGGCCTTCTGGCGGCGGATCCGTGTCGAACTGTTAAATCCTTGGCAGAAGGAACAGGCCGGGTGTTGTGGTCCGGGCCTAGGCACCCACGCAGGCCAAATGCAGGTCTTTAAAGGAATTTGCTTCCCACAGGCGCACTTTGATTGATGCCCTCCGCAGATGTTGGAGAGGACATCAGATGGCAATCGATTCGATAGAAAGATTTTCCGATTCGAGAAGCGGAGAAAAGAACTTTCCAGGCGTCGTCGCTAGGTACTGACGAAGAGTCCGGAGACATGCAAGTTGGACGGGCGGAAAGAACTGGGGATTCTGGCAGGACCGCTTCCTGCGTACCAATACGCCTGACATCGGGGCAGGACCGGCCGAGGCGGGTCCCTCATGAAGACTGCTAGCTAGAAGATTTCTCAGGTCCTGACGCCTGCCGGGCCAGTCCTAATGGTGTAACCTGCTGCAAGAGCTGTATCTCAAGTAAGATCTAGTGTTCACATCTAATCTCCTTCAACAAGAGAAAAGAAGGGAGCCCAAAGACAGCATGCAGAACTTGTATGCCACATGCTTGCTGAGTCCCCTGAGGTTCAAGATAGGCTGGCATTAGTTGGTTTTATTGGGTGTTAGGAAAAATATCTGGACTAGAACCCTGGTTGAGTTGTGCCAGAGGAAATGGCGGACTGGCTTGTTTGTGCAGCTATGCCTGTACTTCTTGCCTCATAATGATTAGGTGCTCAAGGCAGTAATGGCAAGGCCTTGGAGCTGTCTACTGGAGGCTGTGACACTAATTCCAGGGTGTACCTGCGTTGGATGATGTCCAGGACCTACTTGTCCATAGTCACAGCCTGCCAGTGAGGCAAGTACAGGGAGATCCTGTCCCACACCGGGGTCCTGAGGAGGGATGCAGAAGAAAGGGTAAAGAATAGAAGGGAGAGCCCATCTCCCATGGGGGCTTAGTAGGAGGTTCCCATGAACTGCTGTTGCTAGGTAGCAAAACCTCATCCATGACCATGGGGAGGTTAAATGTAAGGGTCCTGCTTAAAGAGCCTCTGCCATGGATGTTTTGAGACATACAGTACTTGGTGTCCGGGACTGAGTAGTCCTAAGTCTGTAGGTCATGGAAAATAACCTCAACATCTAGTTCAAAGAACTTGGTGCCCTTAAAGGGAATGTTTAGGACCAACTGCTGCAAAACCCACAACACAGAGCCAGGAGTGACTCTTTAAACCAATGACAGAGGTGGCAGCCCTAGCAGGAGACATCAGAGGCATCAAAGACTGATCTCAGAAGGTGCTTGCCAGCTTTAGAGCCCTAGGAACACAGGCCAGGGCTTCAGATTTCAGGACTCTTCAGGCATGCGTTTTTTTTTTGTTTTGTTTTTACTATTTTCCTCCTGTCTCGGTCCAAGGAGCATCTCTCGAGCATCCAGCGGATCCTGCCCTGCCGAAATCCACCTGTCTGAACCTCTCTCTCCTCCCTCTTACTGCCAGCTGGCACCCCCAGCTTAACCCCTCTGGGGTGGAGCCATCTCTACTCTATGGGCGCACTTGCACACATAGACTCCAGCTACGGGTGAGGGCCTGTGTGGAGGAACTGAAAGGCCAGACAGGATGGGCCCGGCTATGGGCATGGGGGCTGATGCCATTGCCTACCCCATGGACCGGGTTTTTCCTTTGTTCTTGAGCTCCTCTCCCATGCGTGGCGCACGCCCGACGCATGACAACTCTGCCTGTGTTGGCCACACTGATCACGTGCATGCCCAGCATGCTGCAGTGCCCCCTCGTCTCCACGGAGCTGCTGGCATACCAGACAGTCCCATGCCTCCCTCCTGGGAGGAGAGCACCACAAGGGCACTTGATCCTCAACCTTTCCCCGCCGACTTCTAGGCCTGAGTCACTCCTCAACCCGGTCGACGGTGTGTGTGGCGCCCAGCACCTTAACCCTCAGCACCACCGGCCAGCTATCAGGCATGCTGGACAATCCAGCTTAGGTAACTCCACATATGGTTCTGGTACCTGACCATATACATCTGAAAACTAGCACTGCACAGGCCAAGGAGGCCTTGGTGAGCGTGTGTCTGCCCACAATACAAAACTTTCAGGACTTCTGTTATAACTTTAGATGGAGCCTTCAATCAAAATCTCTCTCGCTTGACTGATAATCAGTTTTAAGGATTACTTAAAATTATTTTAATGTTATGGCTCCTTTATGTTCAGTCATAGTCTAAAGTACTGTAAAGGTTTGATCTGAATGACATACTGCACTTATCTCCAAGAAGTGGTATTACATTTTATTTAAATGTAAAATCATTATGCACACTATTCATTACAGGAAACTAGAGCTGCATACTAAACTGGAAAACATATCAATACAGGTTTAGAACAGCAGCCAAGACAAGAACTATTGGGAACAATGTTGCAGACAGTAAAGCATTTCTTTTAAGATAACATTAGTCATTTTAACTTTCAGATGTATAGATAATCTTTCAAACATAGCTGAGAAGTATACCCATTTAATCATATTAAGACAATGGCATGTCAGTGTTTGCTGCCTTCTTACAATGCTAAGAATATTTATTTGAATATGAGGAATACTTCTATTTCAGTGGTGCCATGAAGAACATTAATTTGCTGTCTGAGGATGGTATCTGTGCTTGGACTCTTGGGGCTAGATTTTCAAAAGCCAAAATAATGCTGCATGCTCCCTGCGTGAACAAATGGCACAAGGGGCTTGCGGCATTCACCAGCTGTCAATCGTGATTTTACATCCCTTAGCCTGGCACCACTCTTGGGGGTCAATGTACTGGTGCTTGTGCCAGATATGTGGCGCAAGCTGCTGGAAAGCAAGAACACTGCAACTGCACCTGTTAATGGAAAATCGGGTGCAGTTGCGGCAAAGATCGGTGCACAGCCAAAATCAAAGTCCTCTGGTGCAGGGCTGGATACCGCCCTGCCCCACCTTCGAAAATCCTGCCCTGGTCTTCAGTCTGCTTCTGTGGCAGCATTTATTTTTTCTAGGCTGCAGGACTAGAAAAGTCATCTTCAGGGCAAAAGTCTCTCTGTTCTGTTTTTTGGAAGGCATCAGCAGGTGTAGCTTGACAGCCTCTTACATTACCACCAGTGGTTCTGCACTGCATGGTATAGAAAGCTGAGGTTTTACATTTTCTAAGTCTGTTGTTCTCCGTTTCCCATCTTCTCTTTCTCAGTCTCATATTGGTTTCGCTTTTCTTTTTGCTCTGTTTTGGAAGAGGCAATGAGTCAGACAGAGAAAGATTTCCTTTGTTTGTATGCATGTCTTTAAAGTGAAGAAAGCCAGTCCAGTATTTGCCATTCATGAGACTGCTTCATGCCTGCAAAGTCCACAGTCACTTATACAACATGGACTTTTCTACTGTGAAAACTCCAGACTTTGTCCTGTGTTATATAAACTTAGATATCTCCTTCAAATATTATGACATGCATCTATAAATTGCATCTCCAGACTGGCCATGGCAAGAACTTCTGAATAATAGTGATTAGAAGTCTGTAAGATGAAAATTTCTGAAGAAAACATTTTCCTGTAATTCAGCTTCTATAAAGTTGACAAAGTCCTGCCATATTCTCCACTCTCAACAGAAGGTACGCTGAACCCGGCTGCACAGGCTGCGCTAGACCCTACAGCCCTCTTTTTCTTTCAGCCTATTCAGAACTTGACAACTTTTTACTTGTGTTCTTCCTCTGATTCTGTGAACCTACTCAGCCTGTTTAATATCTGATTTACCTGGTTTAATTATTTTGTAGCATATCTACAGAACAGCCTGCTATACCATCTGTTTAGAGAAATTTTTTTGTCTACTTCCCATTTGCCGAATTATACTGCAAAGCCACTAGAGGCAACAGCTCGATTAACTTGCTACTGTTGTTGAAACCACTGAGTCACAGTCACTGTTCTTGAGCCCATTTCCTTGAGCACAATAATACCAACAAGGTGGGTAGTATTGACAATACCGGACCACCCAGGGTGTAATGAGGCCAACGCCACAGGTGGAGGGACCTTATAGCCCCTGGAAGGTCAGGTATTGCCAATATCGCCCACCCTGGAGGGTATTATTGTTGCTTAGGAGTAGATAAGGGCACTGACAGAAACAGTGATGTGAGTAGCAGTGACAGTAACAGTAGATGTTAATCGAGCTGTTGCCCTTTAGAAAATTGACTTTTTGTTTTTAGAAATAGTTTACCAATTTTTAAGAAATAGGTTAATTGCTTAATTTTATTAATAAGCTAATTTTTGTGTTACGTAGTCCCTCTGATTCTCTGTTTATCACTGCATATCACTAGATGGCACTGCTGAATTTTGTTTTCCGGTACTGGGTTGGATGCCATGCCCTCCCACTTAGCAACAGCTTGTACCTTCAGCTTCTGTTTACCTTGTGCCCCCCATTGATTAGCATTATTATAGTATGTTACTTTTTTATTGTTGTGGTTGCTGTCCTTTTTGTTTTCACCCCCCCCACATTAGCATTATTGTGTTAGGCGATCAATCGCGAGAGGGGTTTTGTGTGGTATGGGACTGTGTTAAAACATCGGGAAATAGACGGAGAGGAAGAGGTCAGTGATGCGGCGATCAGTTCAGACAGTATAGGTATTACCTATTCTCCCCCCCCACCCGAACAGCTTTTTAAATGCTTGGCATTTAAATGTATCTGGTATGTGTGCAGCGGCACCAACTGAGGGTGGTGGGGGAGTGAAGCATGAGTACAGCCTGGAAATGTGGTTCAATTAGCGCTGCTACTTAAAAATTTAAAAACGTTAAAAAGAATTATGGGAATGCAGCCAGGGTGACACGGAGGCATGGGAGTGGAGCCGGGAGACAGGGACCTCCGCATGATGTTTGGGGAGAGATTGAGTGAAGCAGCAACACAATAAAGAATGAAGGTACAAAACAGAAGTTTTACTGTTTTGTGTTTGTATGAGGAAGAGAGTGAGCGTTATCTGTCATGCTTCACTGCGAGAGAGTGCGGACTTCAGAGCAATGTGTAGTGAAGCTACTTTTGTTGTAGTAATGACGGTATCGTGGGCACAGAAAAGAAAGTGTTTTTAATCTTAATTTAAACCGTAGTGGATTTGCGATGGTTACAGGGTCTGTGGGGATGCCTCACTCTGTTTCCCATTAGCGAGGCAGAAAACATGGTGGCTACGCTGTTTAAAAATTGGGGTCCCAAGCACATCTGAAGTAATGGGCACCCTGAAAGGGAACTTGTTTTAGCTGGCATCTATCGAGAAATACCCGTCCACTAAGATTGGTGTCTTAGCCAATGGGAAAGCTAGAATTCACTAGCCCATTTTCTAATGCTGATTAGTATATCCTGATCTATTTTTGCTCCCGATCCATACAATATGCCCACCTTCCTTCACCACTTCCCCTCCTTTTAATTCTTCTATCAATTTTATGTACCTCAGCTCCACACTTGTCTCAGTCCAATAATCATGTCTCACCTTTCCTCTCCACTCTCCAATCACCTACTTTTATCCTTGACATAACTCCTACACCCTCAGATACTCTGGTCTCAATTTCCTTACCGCCCCGTGCTGCTCTATTATCAGCCCCTAGTCACCTAGCTTTCCTTTGTCCCTTTATCTTCACCTCATTCAGCCCCCACCTTCCCCAAATACTCCTGCAAATCCTCAGCCTGTCATAAATACCCTAAACTCCAGTCACTTGCAATAGCGCCCTCTTACTCATATCAGGAAAAGTTCATCCCAATCCTGGTCCCGCCTCTGCCAGTTGCAATCCTTCCACTAACGCACCAACTTCCCCACCCCTTCTGCCCTCCTCAAGGGCCTGAAATCCTCCACTTAAACATCTGCAGACTCATGTCAAAACTGACCTTTTGCAACTTATGGTAATCTCCTCACACCTGATTTACTAATTTTAACAGAAACAGTTAAACGCTAAAATACCCGAACTCGCCATTAATATCCCAGATTATTCCATAATCAGGCAGGACAGGACTGGCAGGTGGTGGAGTAGCCATGTATATCCTATCCTCACTTCAATTCACAACCATTCTATCATCCTCATTACCCTCTGCCTATGAAGCACTTGTAGTAAACGTTACCTTGCCTTTTTCCTCCCCATCTTCATAGCTGGCATCTACTGGCGACCTGGTTCCAAGGCATCCGATACTTTGGATCTCATTACCTCCATAAACCTCTCTCACATAAAGGTGAGCTATACATCCTGGGTGATGTAAACCAAAACTGGCTATCACCAACAACTGCTAAGACACAAATGACATCACAGCCCTCAGTCTCCCAACTCATCCTGGAACCCTTCCGTCTAAATCATAAACCCTTAACCACTCCCTGATAGACTGGGCTCTCTCTCACCCCATACCTCTCAACTTCTTGCCTCATAAATCAGGGACAAGGCTTAAAAAATCAGGGACAAAGGACCAAAATCAGGACACATCTTCAAAATTAGAGAGATCCACCCATAAAGCTGGTAGAATATGGGGCTTAGTGTAAATGCATTTTCTAAAGAAGAACAAGTCTGTAACTTTAAGGCTTGACCTTGTTCTGTGCTTACAGTTCCCACTGTTGAGCCACAAAAACACAAATTTTAGGAGGAACACAGTAAAATTTTGAGGCAAAATCAGGGGCGTCCCTGAAAATCAGGGACACTTGAGAGGTATGCTCACCCCACGAGTTATTAATCAAATCAGGTATCCTCCCAGATGTCCTCAGTGAACATCACTCAATCTTCATAGTCAGGAAAGTCCATAGACCAAACTGCCTCACAAAATTGTGCAACTCTGCTCCTTCAGCTCCTTAAACCTTAGTCCCTTCTTAACAAACTGGCCAGCTCCGACTGGTCCCCTATTGCCTTTGTCCTTCCATTAACCAAGCCCATGCTTATTTTAAAGATAAATTTCTAATACATGGAACTCCTACACTCCATTCAAATGCACCTGAGTTCATGGCAAACATCATCCTTGGGTCTCCCCTGAGTTACAGACCTATCTCAGGGAGCGAGACTAAGCTTGGAAGAAACATAAGGCCTCCCAGATTCCCCAGACTATGCCAGGTATTGCATGTTAAGAAATGCTTAACAAAGCTACCAGACTTGCCAAGTCTGAATATTTTAATTAATCTTTTCTCAAAACATCAATTCCCCTCCAAATTCTGGAAAATGGTCCATGACCTATTTTCCTCCTTCACATCCGCCTCTCCGTGCTTAAAATAAACAACTCATTGGTCTCCAAACCGTGTGCAGTGGCTCAACAGTTCAACTCCTATTATACCTCCTGTGCTAGAGCACTTCAAGTCCCTCACCTCTAACCTCCCCTCTTCATCCTCCCACACCCAGCACCCAACCCTCCATGCCCAATTCCTTCCTTCTCCTTTTCTGCTGTCTCCCCAGAAGAAACACTAACAGCTCTTTCTCTCTCTTAATCCTTCCAAAGACTCATTGCGGATGAGCCTGACCCTAAACTCCTCTATCTTTCAACTTCTGCTATAGTTTACTAACATACGAATGTGCTAGCAGAAACAGACCATCCGGTCTGTCTAAGATCTAGCTTGAGTGCAGCTAGCACCCTAGTTTGCAGCTGCCCCACCCTCCCATTTGTCATCCACTGCCATGCCCCACCTCCCACCCTCACTCTCCCTGTTCCCTGTCCCATGCCCTTTGAAGCTGTTCACAGATTCACATGATACCACTCATTCTGGTAGTGCATTCCATTTTGCTACCACCTCTCTGTGAAATAGTGTCTTCTCATTTCCTCCTACATCCCCCTCTATTCTTAGCCCATGCCCCTGGTGTCCCTCCCCTCCTTAGCTTAAAGACCCTGTTTGCCTCATCCTCATTGGATTCCCTCAGATACTTGAATGTCTCTAATCATGTCTCCTGTCCCTTCTATCCTCCAGTGTGTACATTTTCAGGTCTCCCAGTCTGCTGTCATAGTCTCTCCTCCATTCCACATATCATCTTTGTTGCCCTCCTCTGCACCTGTCCAGTAGCCTGATATCACGCTTTAGGTATGGCCACCAAAACTGCATACAATACTCCAAGTGTGGCCTTACCAGTGACCTGTAGAGGGCAAGATCACCTCTCTTCACCTGGATGAAAACCCTCGCTATGTACCCCAGCATTTTGTTCACTTTTGCAGCCGCCTCCTGCACTGGGCAGTGTAGTTCATGGTCTCTGTTATCATTCCCTAGGTCCTTCTCCTCCTCAGTGATCAGCGGTTAAATCCTCCCCAGTCAGTATTCTCTCCTTGGGTTCTTTGCCCCAAAGTGCATAACCTACACTTCTTTGCATTGAACCCCAGCTGCCACCTCTCTGACCTCCTCTAGCTTGCTTAGGTCCCTGCAGCTGCTTCCATCCCTCCCTCCATCCACCACTGCTCTGATTTTGGTGTCATTAGCAAACAGACTTATCTTGCTCACCGCCTGTGCAATGTCTGATATGAAGAGTCAAATAATACTGGCCCCCAGCACAGAGCCCTGTGGCATCCCACTCATCACCGGCCTTGAGTTGAGAGCTCCCTCTCACCACCACCCGCTAGCCTCCCACTCAGCCAGCTTGTAATCCAGTTCATCATGTTTGACCCTACCCTCACACCACTTAGTCGCCCACGGCACCGAACTGAAGGTCTTGCTGAAGTCCAAGTAAAGAACATCCACCGCATGACCCTTATCCAGCTCACCTGTTACCCAGTCATAATACTGTATCAAGCTGCTTTGACAAGACTTCCCGAAATGAACCCATGCTGCCTCACATCCTGGAGGCCATTGTCCTCCAGGATGACACCAGTCTTTCTTTTAATATTGTTTTTCATGAGTTTGCACACTATGAGGTGAGAGTTACCGGATGATAATTACGGTTCATCCCTTGGCCCACTCTTGTGCAATGGTACTACATGTGCCTCCTCAGTCCAGTGGCACACATCCCTGACTCCAGTGAGGTGCTGTACAGATCCCAGGAGCTCTGCCAACACCTCTGCCATCTCCCTCGGCACCCGGGTGGATACCATCTGGCCCTGGTGCCTTGTCTACTTTCAGTGCCCTCAGTCCCTGTAGGACCTCTACTTGCCTCAATTCTTCCATCTGTCGCCTCTCCCCTGTCCCCACCCTCCCAGCCCATCGTGGTAGCAGTCCCTTTCTCCTTAATCCAAATCTTTTGTTCTCATCCTTATCTGTCCCTTCATCCTGAAACATGCAGTGGTCCTCCTCTCCCAAAGAGTGGTGTGGTGACCCTTCTCCCCAGCAAATTTTCACCCGATCTCCCTCCACCCTGCCCTTGCTAACCTTCAAGAACACCTGGTCCTCTCTCAACTAACCTCCTTCCTCAATGACTCTTCTTTTTCACCCTTTTCCAACCTGGTTTTCAGAAGAACCACTCCACTACCACCTCCCTACTCAGGCTCACTGACTCCATCCTCATTAGGATGGATAATGGCCTCATTACCTCTGCCATCTTTGTCAACCTCACCAAGGCTTTCGACACAGTCTCCCATGCCCTACTTCTTGACTCCCTTACAGTTGCTGGGTTTTCTACTTCTGCCCTAAACTGGTTTAGAGCTTACCTCTCAGGCAGAACACAATCAGTCAAGATCCAGTATACAATCTCTCCCCCTCCCTATTTCCACAGGAGTCACACAGGGCTCGGTGCTTGACCCATTTTCTTCTCCATCTTCCTAAATGGCTTGCCCTCAGTATGTATGCTCCCTCCTCCCTCATCCATATGTATGCTAATGACACTGTCCTGTTCTCCTCTGGCAAATGCCCCACCGATGTAGCAACCACCTCTTCAGCATGACTTCCACCAGGTCCAGCTATGGTTTGCCTCACATAGTACAGTTACGTAAGAACTTACCGTAACAGTAGATCTTCGAGAGGAGCTCTTGCAGCAGGCTATAACAATTAAGACTATGCCGCAGGCACTAGGACCACACGGAAAACTTCTGCCAGCAATACCAGCTGGGGACCGCCTCGACGCCGCCCTACCCCAACGCTGGTCAGGGTACAAGAGCGATGGACCCAGCTCCACCTCAGTTCTCCCGCCAGTACCCAGCAGATGGCCTGACAAGAGAAGGAGATGAAGTCTATCCTTGAGATGAGAAGAAGAGAAGATACCTGCACACCCGAGGGGGAAGGTGGAGGAAATAGCGCCTGCTGCAAGAGTCTTCTTGAAGATCTACTGTTACGGTAAGTTCTTCGTAACTGTACTATCTTACTAGATAGAGCTTTTGCAGCAGGCTATAACAATAGGACTGAGTCCCAAGCAGTTCCCTAATGAAGAGACAGTCACCCCGGAGGAGGAATATGCTGACTCAGAGACCTTCAGGACAAGAGTCCTTGCTAAACCGCTAGGCTGAAGCCAGCACGCGCCTGGAGCGATATCCAAGCTGTAATGCTTGACAAAGGTATGCACCGAGTTCCAGGTCGCAGCCGCACAGATGTCTTGAATGGCTGACATTCGCATTGCGGAAAAAGAAGCTGATACACCCCTGGTGGAGTGACCCCAACCAGACCCGGTAGGGGTTTGCTGTGATGCTCGTGAACAGAACGAAACGCAATGGACTATCCATTTGGAGATAGTCTGCTTGGACAATCGTTGACCATGCTGCCAGGCTAAAAGCCACAAAGAGCTGCTCCGACTTACGGTGCTGAACTGTTCTACTGAGGTAATACCTAGGGACCTGTGGACATCCAATGTGTGGAGGAGAACCTCCCTATTGGAGGGAGAAGGAAAATAAACATGAAGATCAACTGACTGGTGGAGGGTCAACTCTGAGACCACTTTCGAAGAAACTTAGGATTAGTTCGAGGGAAACCCTTTCCCATGAAAACCAAATAGGGCTTTACACATCAGAGCCTGCAGCTCTGAAACTCTTCGAGCGAAAGTAACAGCAACCAAAAACAAACCTTCCAAGATAAGTATCGCAGCTTGCAAGTCACTGCGGTTCAAAAGGGAAGGGTAAGCTTCTCCAACACAAAAAGGAGGTCCCAGGGTGGGACAGGATCCCTGACGGAGGTCTCATGTGAAGAACCCCTAAGGAAGGTGCGGGCCACTTCCAGCTGGGCCAATGCTCTGTCTCCACAAGAGCATGGTAGGCCGAGATTGCCTACATATGCACCTTGATAGAGGAATAGCTCAGGCCTTTTCTATACAAGGAGAGGAGATACTGCAAAGCGGAGTTCACAGAGCATGTGACTGGGTCCAAATGCTGAGGCAAGGCCCAAAGACAGAACCGCTTCCACTTCATAGCATAAGCAGAGCGAGTAGAGGGCTTTCTCATGGATGCTAAGACCTCAGCCACTTCCGGGAAACCCTGTATCTGTTCTTAGCTAGGTCTGGAGGAGCCAAGTGAAGGTGCAGGGATCTGAGATCTGGGTGAACCAGGAGAACCCTGGTCCTGGGACAGCAGTTGTGAGCATATGGCAGCGGATTGGAGGTTCCTGGGACAACCGCTCAGAAGTGGGAACCAAATCTGTTGGGCCAATTGGGCCACAAGGATCATGCGTGCCCCTCTGCCTGTAATCTTGAGCAGAACCTCTGATGAGAGGGAAGGGCGTGAAAGGCATAAAGAAACCTCCCCGCCCAACAAAGGACAATGCTGCCTGGCCATAAACGCCAGGCGCAAGCTCTCATGAGCAAAAGCGAGCAGCTGGCGTGGGGACGCAAAGAGATCTAGCTTGGGAAGGCCCCACCCTCGAAGAGCTGATCCACCATGGACTGAAGTATTCCCACTCATGCGCTCTGGCCCACGACCTGCTGAGATCGCTAGCCAGGACTGTTTAGGACTCCTGGAACGTGCACTCGCCAACAGACCTAATGCCCCGATCCAGCGCCCAGTACCAGACTCTCATCGCCTCCCGCAAAGAGGACAGGAATGAGTGTCCTTGCTTGTTGATATAAGAGATGACCACCATGTTGTCCGTCCTGAATTAGAAGAGAGCGAACTAGGTCCACTTGAAACGCCTGAAGAGCGTAGAGGACCGCCGTGATTTTCAGGACATTGATATGGAGGACTGTCTTCGGTTGACCAAACTCCTTGGCGTGCGGTGACCACCCGAGATGAGCCCCCAACCCAGGTCTGAGGCATCCGTCGTCAGAGTCTGACCTGGAGGTTCGGACTAAAGCTGACCCCTTTTCCAGATTGCTGGGGTCCATCCACCAAAGCAACGTCTTCTGACTGGCTCCGAGATCCTGACTAAAGCGTCCAGGTCGTCGGAGTATTGATCCCACTGCACCCTGAGCATCCACTGTGGGATTCTCATGTGAGAGTGGGCCAAGGTATTACTGGGATGGCTGCCGCCATGTGCCCTAGTAGACTGAGGAAGTTCGAGCGAACTCGAGGTGCTACGGAATCCATTCTGCCAAACTCGCAGGCGAATTCTCTGTCCTGAGGGAGAAAAGCCCTGTCCTGGATGGAGTCCAGAGTCGCTCAATGAAGGTGAGGTTTTGGCTGGGCCCGGGATGACTTCTTTAAGTTCAGGGTGATCCCCAGCTCGAAAGAGTATAGGCATCTCCAAGAGAGCGTGGAGGCCGTCCCTTGATGGGGCTGTGTGAGAAGCCAGTCATCGAGGTAAGGGAAACATAATGGCCTGATCGCCTGAGAGCCGCAGCCACCACTGCTAGGCATTTGTAAAAAGATCATGAGCGAAGAGAGGCCGAATGGGAGCACCTGGAATTGATAATTCTCCCAGGAAGTGGAACCTCAGAAACTTCCTGTGGGGAGGAAAGACCTCGAGATATGCATGTACGCATCCTGCATGTCGAGAGAACAGAGCCAACTTTGGTGCAGCAGAGGAGGAGACCCTAGAGAGTCACCATCTTGAACTTTTTGTACTCTATAAAGAGATTTAAGGACGGAGATCCAGAATGGGCGAAGAAAAAAGGGGAGTAGAACCCTGACCCTACTGTTCATGGAACTCTCTCTATTGCTCTCTTTGCAGTGAGGGCTCTGAATTCTCCTTCCAAGAGTGGAATGTGAGAAGGAGGATGACAGGAGAGCTTTGGTGGAGTCCGTGGAGGGAACTCTGTGAACTCCAACGTGTGTCCTCTCCAATGACGTCCAAGACCCATTGATCTGTGGTAATAGAGCTCCACCCTTGAGATGAAGGGAGAAGTGGCCCCAACCGGCTCCCCTGGGCGCCTGACCACGGGGGTGGAAGGAGTCATTAGCGAACCGGGTAGGGAGAGAGGCTGGGAGGACTTGAGCCCACGGCCAGACGGTCCACCAGACTGCTGGTTTCCGGATCGCCGCAAAAGCCACTCTCTGCCCTGCTGGGAACCACGGGCTGAAGTCTGATTGCCTGAGGACTTCGGAAAAAGCCAATGGCGATAGGGGTGTCGCTGGTCACCACGGCACATCTGGCGGACCGACCAGATAGATTCTGCCCGATTCCTGGAGACGGAGATCAGATTCTCCGCCTCCTGCCCAAATAAGACGGTACCCTGAAATGGCAGGTCCCGATACCGGACTGCAGATCCTGGTGGAAGCCAGAAAGCCGCAACCAGGCATGGCGCTGGAGACAAACCTCAGAGGCAGCTGCTCTGGCAGCCATATCTGCAGTATCGCATGAGGCCCTCAGAACATGAGTGCCCACGTCCCAGCCCGACTGCAAGAGGGCTGAGAGCTCCGCTTTTATCGGAGTCTGACATGGCCTGAGCCAGCTCAAGACCCGCTCCCACAACGCATCCTGGAACTGCACCATATGTGTGAGGAAGTTTAGGATCTAATGAAGCAGGTGGAGGCAGCGTACATTTTTTGCCCACCTGATCCAGGTAACGGGACTCCAAGTCGGGAGGCTGGGAGCTGAGGTGCCGTGGCTGTCGAGACTTGTCATGAGCAGCCGTGATCACAGTGGAGTCTGCCTGAGGGTGCTCAGCCAAAGAGGTTCAGCCCTCGGAGCCTTGTAAAGCCTGTCCGACTTCTTGGGAACCGCTGGGATGGAGGCTGGGCACAGCCAGGTGGATCTAGTCAGGTCCTGAAAGGTATCCACCAGAGGAGGAATGACCAAAGACTTTGGCTCCTTCTGCCTCAGGTATTTGACCAATCTCCGTCGTTCGGGTCCAGGTCTCCGTGTCCCACTCATTGAAGCCTGGATATGCCCTCATGATGTCCATGAATGTGGGATCATCCGAGGCGAAGCGAGGCATGTCCTTCTCCTCAGAGAGCACTTACGCTGAGGGAAGAGGAAGAGGATGACAAGGAAGAGGAGGACCGCTATCCGACTTAGAATAGTCTGGTTCTGCCTCATGCCCATGCCTCGCCTGGACGCCGGTATGCAGGGGACCGCCGACGGTTCAAGACCGACGTCGGTCAGGAGACTGACGCTGGAACCGTCCCGCTGAGCGGGAAGGGCTCCGAGAACAAGACCGGGTCCCACGACGGCAGTTGAACCTATGGGAGTTACGCCGGCGGTCCTCAGGTCGGGAGCGGAACAAACCCTAGACGGGGAGAAAACGGCGCCTCCAGGGACCTCAACGATGAGGCCTCGCCTCTGGCTGTGGTTCACCAGCAGGATCCGTACCGGTGTCTGGGCGGCGACGGGTGGTACATTTGTGAACCTGCCCCCACCAAAACGAAAAAGTTGTTCAAGCTCGTCTGGGAGAATACCTCTGCCGCCCGCTGTGGGAAAGAAGTTTCAGGCACGGCAGGTGCGTGACGGCGAGCTCTCCAGATGGCCCAGGGAGGAAGACTTGGGCGACAGGGGCGTCGGCAGGACCTGACCGACCCAGGTCCTTGGCCGCCGACCGGCGTCGGTGTAGCAACCGATGATGGAGTGACGACAGCTGGTGCCGGAGAGTCCAGCCTCCAGAGGCGCACCTTTAGCAGGGACGCTGGTGCCGCGGTGGACGTAGGCCAAAGCAGAAACAGCGACGGACTTTTTTTTTTTTGAACAACAATTTTATTTTATTACAACTCAATACATCGACAGTACAAACAGCTCAGACACCCTACAGGCACTAAAAGACATTAAACACATGTCTGGAACAATAATTTAGTATTGTTAACAAACAGGTTAGGAAGGGTGAGGAATCCAATTTATACTAGTTTATCAATTTGTTCTCCACAGGACCTCCCACACTAAATAGATATCCAGACCAATTAATGCCCTAAGGCCATATAGACAAACAAATCCCTCATATAGGGACCTGATAAGAAGAAAGAACAGTAACGAGATCAAGTAAAGCTAACACCAAAAAAAAACCCCAAAAACAAAAGAAAGAATAAGAAGAGAAGACACGGTCGGACTGTTGCTGTCTGATCTGTATCCTTCATCCTGGATACTAACTGCCACCATACGACCCTAACTTTTCCAGTAAATTACCTTATCAGATGCTCAAAGACATGTGTACTTAACCAAAATATCCAACACACTAATTTGATCCTTTGCGCTTGAAAATTGAAGAAGGGCATCCATCTGGCCTTGAATTTTCCTTCTGCAATCTCACCTTGCAGTAAGATATTCCATTTCTAGAATTATTAGACTGTTCTTATACCACCCTCTAGTGTAGGGAAACTTTAGTTAGCCAAAGTTGGGTTATTGCCTTGAGAGCAGAGGCCACCAGCACATCAAAAGATATGGGTGAGCTTTTGATTTAACCTCCTCAGGATATTGTCCCAGGACCCAACACAGTGGATCACTGGGGATCACTACCCCAGGATGGTACTCACTCGATCCCTCACCTGTTCCCAATAGTTACTTAAGTGCGGGCAATCCCAGAAAATATGTTTGTAGGTCCCAATACTCACATTCCCTCCAGCAAAGGTCGGAGGGGTTGACCAAAATGTTTAGTGACTACCGGAGTCCGGAAATACCTGACAACTACTTTCCATCTGAACTCCCGCCAACTATTAGAGGCGGTGGTGGTGTGTACCGCTCCATATCGTATTCCACCCAGGATCAGTTATGACTTTACCCAATTCCCTGGTCCAACTTGCCTTAATCAGTGCCATGGGATCCGATTCCAGGTCCAGGAATAGACTCACCATCCTGGAGATAAACCCCTTGTCACTGTTCTACTGACCTCTGCTCCCAAAGCCTCCACCAGTGGGTTGTTACCCAGTTCTCTAGGTCTATCCCTTCCGGAAACTTGCCTCTGTAAATAATGCCAAATTTGCAAATATCTAAAATAGTCAGAAGAAGGAAGGAAAACTCTTGTGAAATCGTTTGGAAAGTTTTAATTCCTCCCCTGCATACAACTGACCAATTCTAGATAGCCCACTCGGCTCCATCTCAAAAACCCATATCCCATCCAAAGGAACAAAATCTAGGCAGGCCCTGATCGAGAATCCATACTAAGGGAGAGTTTCATACCAAATGCTCTATTGATCTCCCACCAAGCAGCAATTATCTGCTCGGACCATGGGTTACCTCCTTTAATCTCTGGATCCCTCCTGATCCATAAATATCAGATCCCCACATCCCCTGGAAGATTCAGGCCTCTCCACCTCAACCCAAAGGGCTGATCACCATCCCCATAAGAGAAATCAGAGGCTGAATCTGTGCCACCTAATAATATTTCTTAGGTCTGGCAAGCCCAGACCCCCTTACTCTTACTTCCGAGAAGAATTTTCCATCTTACCCTGGGTGGTCCACGCGACCAAATGAATCGGGACAAAGCCGTTTTAACTGACTTCCAGAAAAGGGCTGGGAGCTTGAGCGGCAATGACTGAAACAAGAATAAAAAGCGGGCAAAATGTTCATTCTTACGCATTCGACTCTGCCCAACAGGGTAAATGGGAGCTCCTCCCATCTATGCAAATCTTCCTGAACCTTCTGCAACAACATGGAGTAATAGCGGCATATAACTTAGAAATATCATTGGTTACTCTTACCCCAGGTATTTAATCTCTCTTTCGCCCACCCATACCTGCCTATTACAGGAGCATGTAGTCCCTCACTCTCCCAAGGGCAGTAAAACTGATTTGGTATCATTTATTTTAAACCCGAGACTTCGCTAAATGTTTGTATTAAGGAGTCTATCAAAGGCACCTGCCTCCGGTCTGAAATATACAGCAAAGTATCATCAGCATATAATGATATTCTAGTTTCGTTCCTTGTACTTGAATACCTTTATAATCTTTTGATTGCCTTATAAAGGCCGCTAAGGGTTCCATGCACAACGACATAATAGCGGGACAACGGGCATCCCTGCCTAGTCCCCTATTGATCCTTATTACATCTGAGAAGACCCCATTCACTTTCACCCTGGCCTTAGGGCTCCTGTATAAATTAGCTATCCATTTTCGAATTTTTGCCCTATTCCAAACCTCTCCAGGACCTGTTTCAAGAAGTACCAATCAATCCGTCAAAGGCCTTCTCCGCATCCAATGACATCACCGCCTCGAAGAATCAGGCGGGAATGCCCTGGAGGTGGCCAAGACATTGAGCAGCAATCGATATTATCTTGAATATGACGCCTGGAATAAACCCGTCTGATCCTTGTGCACCAATACTGGGACAATTTCTTGCAACCAATGACTCAGAATCTTAGCAAATATTTTGGCATCTTGATTATTAAGGAAATTGGTCGATAGCTCCCACAATCCGAGGGTCCCTCCCCAGTAGGAAGCAAGGTGATTACTGCTCTTCCCACGAGGCCGGAGAGTCGCCTCTTCCTGAGCTGCATTACACACTCTAGTAAAGAACGGAGCTAACTCATCCACAAATGCCCGGTAAAACTCTCCTACAAACCCATCAGGGCCGGGGCCTTCCCTCCTTAAGATTCTTAATAACAATCCTCACCTCATGCTCCGTAATTTTCTCACCCAACTTAATTCCTGGGGTTCATCTAGTCTCGGTAGAGCAATACTGCAGAAAACTTCCACCTCCCCACTGATTTGGACCCCTCTCTGAGGAATAAAGCTCCGATAGTATTGACAAAACTGCCCATAATCTGGTCTGGGTCAGAAATAATGTTCTGAGTACCATAATTTTTAACCAAGGATATATCTCTCTGCTTCTTGCTTCCAAGCCTTAGAGCCAGCAGGTGACGCCCGCTCCCAGATTCATAATACCTTTGTCTGGTATATCTCAAGGCATTCTCGTTCTAGTCATCATCTCTTTATTATGCTGTTCCCTGGCCTCCTGTAATTTCTCTAATACCTGATTATCTTTGTTTTTTATGCTCCTTCCAGAGAACTTATGCCATCCAGTAACTTGAGCACCTTTTCTTGAGAACACTTATATTTATAGGACAGTAGCTTATAATTTGCCCCTCAAACTGCTTTTAACCCGTCCCAAATAAACCGAGCGTGGGTATCCTCCTCCCTATTTTCCTCCAGATAAAGCTTAATAGATTCTTTCATTTGAGAGACAAACCCAGAATCATTTAAGAGGCCAGGATCAAATCTCCACAACCCTTTGCCTTGATCCCGGACCATCTTCCCTCGCACTAATCATTGCATGATCTGAGAAGGTCACAGGGTGAATAATTATTTCTGTTACATCATTAGCATATTTTATTTGGGTGTAAAATCTATCCAATCTAGAGTAAGAATTGGTCATTGAATAAAAAGTGAAATCCCTGACCAATGGGTTTTGCTGCCTCCATGGATCCACCCATCCACCTTCCATTACCAGGGTCTTGAGAAGCCTAGAGCAGGCAGTCCTGCCCCCCACCCCCCACTCCTGTCTAGCACGCCATCCTCCACACAGTTCCAATCCTCTACCATAATCACTCTACCCGAGGAAAGGAGTCCACAGTAGAAAAAACTGCCTGAAGAAAATTCCTGAAGGGGCGTGAAGTGCACACCGCCAAGTGTCAACTCTGCCTCATGAACTCTCCGATATTATCACATAATGACCACCCACTCTTCTGTACCTGATGAACCTTAAAAGGAAGACCTCTGCAGCAAAATCACCACTCCAGCCCTAGAGGCCTCTGAACAGGAGTCCGTATGAACCCTCCCACCCAAGATCTACGTAACTTAGTGTGTTCGTAGTCTGATAGCCTAGTCTCCTGAAGACAGGCCACGTCACATTTCAACCTTCCCAGCTCTTGTAAAATTCTTGCCCTTTTCACCACCCCATTTATTCCTTTAACATTGATCGAGACTATTTTAAGTGATGCCATTTCGGGAATCGACATAACCAACTAAACCTCTTCCTTTAAAACCCCACCACCACCAAGGTGGCCTGAATACTATGTAAAAGAGCAAGTCCGACCCGTAAGAAACATAATAGATCAGAGAGGAGAAAGATAGATGAGAAACAACATATGGCAGTACAAACCACAAACATCTTGCCACTTCTTATATCTTCCAGCAAGCCTAACGGCAGAGTAAAACAGGAAAACATGAACAAACAAACAAAGGGGGATCGGAAGGAAGAACAGCTCCCTACTGACCAGAGATGACCCTCCGGGAAAAAGATTAAACAGCAAGGGAATGGGTTACAGTGAGAACTGAAACCCACTAGCTCAACCAGAGCTAGAAGAAACCTGAGGGTTAAGATGTCAACTCCTCAGTTGCTAGAGCGACAAGCCCTAGCTGGATAGGAGAAAAAGTGTCACTGCACTAAAGGGCCGGCTCTCAGAAATCCCAAGAGACCAGCCCTCTCCTACCGTAAAAAAAGAGTTGTTCCGGTTAAGACAGCTTTAGGAGTTAGGTGCCCAGGTCTACCTCCATAAAAGCCAAGAGGTGAACCAAAAGGCCATACAGCCCAGAACACACACCAGAATATCTCACAGTTCGCCAATACCTTTTCACCTAAGTCCCAATTACTCATCCAGAATGTCGGGACAGGAGTTATCCTCATACAAGGCCCATAATGCCCCCAGAAATACACAGAACTTGAAAACACTCAAGAAACCTTCATTTACCCAGAGGAATTCTCAATCCCACCCTCTCGATTCAGATTCTAATTATATTACTTATAAACAAATTAAATGAATAAACATACTGACTTCTTTTCCCATACCTAACTGCATTATTAATCCGAGGGGACTCCTAACCGTGTTACCCTGATACTATGTTCCTCTCACAAAACCTTCCCACTAGCAACACCCTCCAACCCAATCCGGTACCCAGTGCCTGCTAAGGGGGGCGACAACGACTTCAGGCCTTTCACATATTAAAGGTTTGCACTTTTGAACTTTTAAACTACTAAACTTTTAAAGTTCTTAGAGGGGAGCCCTACTGAACTGAACACTATTAGGAGTAAAAATAAGCAGAAAAGAGGCTTTATCCCCAACTGAAATCAAGGACCCCCACCACTGCTACCCCTCCCACTGCGTTTATTTGGGCCACTATATCGATTTTGGGCCAAAGTCTCCACATTTTGCACAACGTCTGCAGAGAGTATTTTATTCAAGTCTCCTTGGCTCGCAGCCATCTTGCCATGTCCGCGTGTAGAGGTAGCAAGGCCTCTCCTCTCTTTTCAGATATCTCCTGGGACCTGGGGCAATCCGACCACAGCAGCTCCTCGATCTCTTTTCGGCCTGCTCCTCCTTCACATCAGGAATCTGTACCTCCTGGGAGGTAAGAACGGACCGCCGCTAACAACGATTCAAAGATCTTGACCCCATCCTTATCCTGTACCCAGAGCTTGCAGGGTAACGCAGAGTCCTCTGAGTCCTTTCTCCTCAAAGATTTGACCACTTGTAAGACTTTTCCATTGGGTCATCATTAGAGGAGGAAAGTCCTGGTCGATAAATAGTCTCTGACCATCCAGATTGAGATTCTTTTCCCCACCAACTTTAAAATCTTCTCTTTGTCGGTATCTCAAGAATTTCACTATTATCGATCTGGGGTGCTCCTCTTTGGCTTCGAGCAACCGATCTATGCGCTCTCAATCTCGGTTTTAAAGTCCTCCCTAGGTTCAGTTCCATTTTAACCAAGTCAATAAAATCCTCCATGCATGGTGGGTCTACTCCCTCAGGGATGCCAAATATTCTAATGTTATTGTGACGAGCTCTTGCCTCCGCATCCTCCGCCCTCAAAGTTAGGTCTTTTCTCTTTTGTGCAGATAGGCCAAAGATCTGCTGACGCCATGTGCTCTGTTTGTAGCGTTTCAACATGGGACTCCACGAAGCCTGACGCGCTTCCAACTTTTAAAATTATTTTGTAAGCCCATTATTCTAGCGTCGATCCTGTGCAGAATCTTTAACATTCTTTGCCCATCAGCTTTGGTGAATGTAGCTGCTGCATCCGATTCCGAGCCGCAGAGTCCTCTCCCGAAGCCGTGATCAAGGAGGAACGCGACTGGCCGGGCTCAGAGGCCTCGAGGTGGATCGACCTCTGCCACCGCTTCCTCTCGCTGTGCTTCTTCTTGTCATTCCCATTCCGTAGGCTATTACAGGGACCGAATTGAACCAACTAGCTCATTTCACCTCTGGATGTCAAGCGATGCACTTATTTTGTCACCGGGACACCAGCACTCCAAATTAGGCTGCCATCGGTGTTTTGGCGTCACGGAAGCCCCGTCACGGACTTTGCGATGACTTTGATGGGTCACCTTAGGCTTGGCGGCTGCTCCCCGATGGGCGGCCTTGCCTGGGACGAGTATGGCGACTCACCCGAGCCCGGGAGCCTTCTTGGGGAAGGTCGGAACGCGAGCGGGACGGTGCTGGGACCGACTGCGCTCTTTACTATGGCGCTTTTCTCCTTCTTCTTCCCTCAGGCGAATGCAGGTACATTTTCTTCTCTCAGAATAGGCCTTCAGGGCCTTCAGGCGTTGGATGCAGTCCGCTCGTAAACGCTGGCAGTCGGCGCAGTTAAGCGGTGTTGTGGTCTGGGCCCAAGCAGAAAACACACCGCCAATGACCGTCTTTGGCGGGAATTTGCTGGCCGCACTCGCACTTGTTTAGGTGTTCTGGGGAAAGGGACGCCGGAAGACATCGAACCAGCGTGGACCAACTGCGGTACTGACATCGGCGGTAAACACTGAGGAAGGACAACGAGATGCAGAAAAAGCGAGCCACTAGCGGTAACCGTGCAGGCGTCGGTCGCGGTAGCAAAGAAAACGGAATAACCGTCGAAAATGGCTGATTGAAGATCTTTTCTTGCTGGTGAAGCGCAAGCAGTCTATTCACGTGCATGGTACGCGCGGAAAGAACTGAGGGAGCGGGTCCGCCTCTTGTACCCTGACCGGCGTCGAGGGCGGTCCCCAGCTGGTATTGCTGGCAGAAGTTTTTCCGTGTGGTCCTACTGCCTCGCGGCATAGTCCTAACTGTTATAGCCTGCTGCAAGAGCTCTTTCTCAGTAAGATCAACTATTCCTCAATGCCAAAAGACTGTCTCCATGACCTTTGGCACCAGGCAGAGAGTCTCTAGGCTCCACCCTTTACCGTCTTTCCATATCCTTGATGGGACAATCCTAGAGGATACCTCCTCATTCAGATGCCTTGGGGTTTTGTTGGACCAACACCTCAACTCCTCTGGTCACATTGGACGCTATCCTGAAAAACTGTACCCAAGCTTGGTGCCTTATTCAGGAACCGTAGTTGCGTGAACAAGTCCAGAAGATGATCCTCCTATTTTCGACTACTAAGATGTAGTCTATGGTGCCGCTCCCATATCCTCCTAACCAGACTGGATACTCTCTTTAACTCCTTCTGTCGATTTGCCCTTGATGCTCCATCATGCACTCATCACTGTGACCTCTACCATGCCCTGTCCCTTCCCTCGCTTGCCAACAGGCACCTCAATCATTCCAAACTCGCGCTTCTAAATTTTGGTTAGGAGAACTTCCCTCCTACCTTTCATGCTCCCTCTCTTCCCCCTTCCCTCAGATCCTCGACACTCACACTTTGTTGGTCCCCCGTCACTCACTCTCATCGGTGAGTCTGGCTTTACCCACTGTTTCCGTAAATCTGGACCCGTCCAAATACAAGCCTCCTCCTCCTCCTCCTCTTACTCCCTTGCCTCTGCCTTACATAACTTTATCTCATCTAACTGCTCCTGCTTTAACCCTCCTTAACTGTCCTCCTCTGTCTCTGCCCTCCATGACTCACATTCCCTATTAATCCTTTCTCCCCGAGCCTGATTCTCAGCATGCTCTCCTATCCCTTCACCGCTGCCTCCAATTACCAACTTGCCCCTGCTTAGTTTTGACCTCTGGCAGGGTTCTCAGCATCCTGGAGGGATCTAGCACTGGCAAGCCTCTCCATCCCCTCTCTCCTTTCTACCAACTTGTCCTTGTCTAAATCTGCCCTCTGTCAGGATTGTTAGCACCCTGGCAATGTCTACTCTCAAGTAAAGTTTTCTTCCTCCCTCCTCCTTTTTCTTTCCTCTTCTATCCCCCTATTCCCTCTGCTCAACTTGTCCTCACCTAATTCTATCCCTGGCAGGGTTCTCTGCATCCTGGAGGGTTTCTACTTCCAGCATTGGACCACACCTTGTGCTGCATGGAGCTCCTTGATGCCCCCACTGGACCTCATTTATTCAATAATTGCTAAATAATCTGCCTCTTAACTGTGATCCATTCCTGCAAGAAGTTGGCTCCAAGGCTACATTAAATTTCTGTACTATGTTCCTCAGATATACCACTTGTAATTAAATGCATATTCCACAGGTATGATATATTAATTGCATGTTATGTTACAAATGCGACTGTATGATTATTTATGATATTTTTAACTGTATGTCTTGTTACAAATGTAATTGAATGTTTAATATCTCGGATATGTTAAATGGTAAACAGTATGTCTAATTCTTCATCCAACTCTACCCCCAGGTGGCACCGAGACAAGCAACTTGTTGTTCAGTGTCCTTCCTGGTGAAACATTTCAATAAATAAAAATAAAGTCCACAATGTATCACATGGCAGAAAAATGCACTCTACCAAAGATACAGGATAGGGGATTATGACATTTAGAATGAATTCTAAAACACAAAAAGCTTTGACTGAATTCATTCAGTGTTAGCTCTTGTTTTATAGATGGTTTGCTTCCCAACAAGGTCTCAAACATTTCCAGCTGGAAAAACAAACTAGTGTCACGTTACCTTGTGATTAACGATCTTTGTCTGATGGAACTACTGGCACAAAATGCCACAATAAAATAGGCTGTATCTGGTCCACAGTTCAGCTTTTATTTCAGTCTTATTTCTGTGAATTTGCCTTGAAAATTAACTTTCCTTCCATTTTGCATAGGCATAGTCCATGTACTTTCTCGTAGCCTGTGTTCACACAGTAGCCACTTCACATATGAACTGCCCTTCAAAACATTCATATGTTTATCTATTCATTCCTTCATCTTAATATGCTGTGTTAAGAAATTATTATTGTAGTAATAAATAAATAAAACTCAAATATTATCCCTGGTTAATTAATAATCATATATTTTGTATCCTAGCCCATTATTCCTACAACACTTTGTCAGCAGCTCTGGTGCTTATCCTTGGCCCCCAACCCCAAGACTTGTTATGTGCACCCATGATTAGCACTGAAACAGTGTTAGGCAGTGTGAAGTAGTATTTTTATCCCTAGAAGCCAGATACTGCTTTTCTGTCATTCTAGGTATGGACGATAGGGTACTGGGCCTGTGCCAGGCACTTGGGGTACCTTTCTCTAAAGCCACAGAGTTGGGAAGGCCTACCACCGAGAAGGAAATTTTGATCTCCAAGTGGAAAAAAAACAAAACAAAATCACAGTTTTTTTGGAAGAATCTTCCTCTGCAGGAGAGAATTAAATCGCCTGGATGTTCCTCACCAAAAGCTTGAACGAGGGTCCTCAGGGGTGGAATTATCTCTGCATAGGACCGCTTTCACAACCTTAAGAATATGGTAGGTCCAGTCACATCCTTCTAGCCACAGCGGGTGGCAAGGATCACCCACTTTCTCTCCAAATCCTCCTCATCATCCGGGAGGTCAGGGTTTTACTCCTCATCCTACTCCTCTAAGAGGTGAGTTGGGGAGGTTGCAGCAGGTCCAGCCAGAAACACCTGAAAGGGTGTTGGGGACAACCTGAAATAGAGAAGGCAGCAATTGGTTTACCAAATCAAAGAATTCTACAACAGCACCAAGGATGGTGACAATAGGCAGTGACAGTATCAACAAGATGGTACTCGACGTGGTCTTGAAGTGGAAGGCTGTGGTATCTCAGGAATCTTATCTGAGCCTTTCACAGGTTGGAGTTCTGGCCTAGCAGAAGCTGAATCCACACACTTTGCCAGTGCATGGGGCAAATCAGTAAATTTACCATCCCTTGTGAGAGCAGGGATATGGATTATTGATACTGGAGGCGTCGCTGACTCACTGACAAACAAGGGTCCAATTGCTGCCAACCCGATGGCTCTCTGACAACTGTGAAGACTCCACCAAGATTACTTATTTCATCAACAACTGTGGCATCAATTTAAATGGCAAGTTTGAGTTATCTCACCAACGATTGGTTTTGCTGAATCCACAGATTCAGCAAGTGGTGGGCACTGCAGTAGTTCAGTCCATTTGCTTCTAGGAAATGCACCAAAGCTGCTATGCTTGTATCTCTGTGTAGCCTGGCTGAAATACTGGCAGATAACACAACTGTTTGTATTGTGGGCTCAGCCCAAACAAACAACACACAGACAGAGGGTATCTTCATAATAAATCAGATTTTTACAGCAACAAAGGTGAAAAGCACTTTAATTGGTGATAACATACACTAGCTATAAATGTTCCAGAGGGATTAGCTACCAGAGGAAACAAACTCCATCAGCAAAATTCAATGACAGAATACTTCCACTGGTCTATGCTTCACTTTCTCAATGGCAGGGTAAAAGAACTGTGGTAGTAGGTGTCCACCCATTATATAGGCAATAATGTGTGCCAAGAATGTATATGTAGGCACATGAATGTGGTTCCCTCCAGTACCTTATTTATACCTGAAGTATTTGAAAATCTATTGTAATCCCCTTTCCTTCTTTGCTCTGGGTGTACATACTGAGGTCCTCTAGCCTCTCCTCATAGTGATCGCTGGTGCAGACACTGCACCATTTCTGTTGTCCTCCTCTGGACTGCTCTCTACTCTAGTCTATGTCCTTCTGGAGATGTGGTCTCCAGGACTGGACACAGTACTCCAGGTGAGGTTCAACAATGATTTATACAATGGTGTCCTATGTGGAATGGTGTTGAAGGACTTACTGAAATCTAGGTAGGCCACATCTACGCTTCCACCCTGGTCATCCAGTCAAAGAAATGTATCAGATTTGTTTGACATGACTGCCCCTGGTAAATCCATGCTTTTGTAAAGTAGGACTACATCCACTCTTTTCCAGTCCTCCAGGACAACTCCCTTCTCCAGTGAGTGGTTGAACAGGACTGTCAGCAGCCAACACCTCTCTGAGCTCCTTTAACATTCTTGTATGTATCCTGTCTGGCCTCACTGCCTTCTCCACTTTCAAATTTGTGAGTTCTTTTAGGACTCTCTCCTCCTAAATGAACTAGTGTCCACCTCCCTTCCTTCGATGCTCCTGTCACTTAACTGTGGTCCTTCACCTTCCCCTTCCTCTGTAAACACTGAACAAAATATTTTGCCCATAAAAATAATGGGCAGACTGTGGGCCAAGCGGTCCTTATCTGCCACAAATTCTATGTTTGTTCAGGGTGCCTGCTTTTTCCTGATCCTCCTCCACACATTCCTGCCCTTTCTCCTTACCCTTATGATCACTCCTGGTTTTCTCCTTTCACTTAGATATCTGAAAACGTCTTATCCCTTTCTTTACTGCCTGTTCTATTTTCTATTTTGTTTGCTTTTGAGCTCCTGACTGCTTTCCGGCCTCACTCTACGCCTCTATACACCTCCCAATCCTTCTCCTCTGTGTCTCCTTATACTTCACGATCTGACTCTTCATTTTCCACAGCTCAGAGAACAGCAAGACTTCTTCAATACTGCATGTCCTGGGATATGATGGGCCCTGAAACCTTTGGAACCATGGGACCGGCCCGGCTTCTTGATTCAGATAGGAACTCAAAGACCACTTAGTGGCCACTGTAAAGACTGGAAACTAGAACAGTGCAAGAACTGTAACTGTCCCAGTGTTAGAATTGCACTGTTTCCAGTGCCTTGCTTCAGAACTAAATTGTGGTGCTTTCCACCCAACCTGGAATTGAGTACATTTTAGGAACAGATGTCGGTGCACAGTCAACGGATCCAGAGAATCAGATAACCTTCTAGAGTCTCTGAGCCAAAGGACCAGGAAATGCAACCAGGGAGGTCAGATGTACTTTAATTTAACTCCAACTTGAACTTTCTTCTGACTTGTATTCCTCGATAATTATTTCCATATGAGGACAGTTCTTTAGAAGCAAATGTCAAGTATGAGGTATGTTCCAGGCACCTCTATGCATAGGCATGGATCTCGAACTTCTGGCAATGCTCTAAGCTGTTTGACAGTTTCACTTTCAGGAGGCAATGGCAGAGCCAAAGAGGCGAAAAAGTCCTACAGAATTAAAACTTTTCCATTAACAAGACACTGAAAGCGGTGCCAGATCCAAAAACTGATGCAGTTGTAGTAGCAGTATCTTTATTTTTTAGGCCCCAATCCCACAGTCTCTGGGCACCTTACAAATGAAAATACAATAATAAACCGCAGTGAAATAACAAATGGATTTTACAAATATAAAAACAAAATTAGGGAATCATAGGCTATGCTCTAATAAATAAAAAATGCTTCAATCCTTGTTTAAAGCTCTCAACCGGGGGCCTCGAGTTCACGTTGGAACTAACTCCAAAACAATGGAGCAGCTACAGCAATGGTACAGTCCCAAAAACTTTAAACATGCTCTGAACCAAGAAGCAGTACCTATTCAACAAAAGAATGGCAAGAGTAGATCTAGCTAGACCACTCTTTAGCAGAAAAATCAAGATCTGATGGTTGGAAGGAACAAGATGGAGGCATGGAGCAATGAATACAATGCAGTTCAAATCGCATTGGACGGCTCTAGGATTTATAAAGTGTGTGGTTATGGATGAATCTGTGACATTAGAAAAAACAGGTTACTCACCTTAACAGTAGTTCTAGGAGTGGTATATGTTGTTCATCCACACTTCTTGGCATGTCCCTTTTCCATTAAGGATCGCGGAAGGTCTTCAAGATGGCTCCTCCACGGGTGGTATATCCCTCAGCTCCACCCATGATGCTAGATTTTAGCCGCTGGAAGCCAGGTGTTGCATGTCTGCAGCTGGGAGGTCGAGGAGTTCTAGTGGATGAACAACATATGCCACCCCTAGAACTACTGTTACAGGTGAGTAACCTGTTTTCTAGGATTGTGGATATGTTGTTCATCCACACTTCTTGGCAGACTCCTAGCAGTTCTCCAGGAGGAGGGAGGCAAGGCACACACCCCTACTGATACTTACTTGGGAAAAGAGATTGGAGAACTGAGGCCCAAAACCAGCACCCCGCGTGACTCAAGGTCGATGTGGTAATGCGAATGAAGGTGTTTGCTGACTTTCACATAGTAGCCTGACAGATTTCCTGGCTAGGGATGTCTCTGGAAGAAGCCACTGATGCAGCGGTATGGTGGGTAGAATGAGCTCTTATCCTCTGGGAGGCTACATGCCCGCCGACTCACAGCACAGACTTATGCAAGATGTAATCCACCTTGCAATAGTCTGTTTTGCTGAAGCCGCTTGCGCAGACCTGCAGCATAGATGAAAACAGCTGGCTAAAAATGTCCCCGACTTCTGCCATCCTCTCCTTATAATAGGAGAGGGCTCATCTCAGGTCCAAGGTATGGAGCCTGTATTCGGCCTTTGAGGTGTAATTAGGGTAGTATACTGGCAGAGTTAACACACGGTTAAGGTGAAACTCTGACACCACCTTCAGAATGAATTTCGGGTGGGGCGAGGGACAACCTTGCCTCTGTGGAAGACCAGATAAGGGAGTCCACTGAGAGTGCCTGGAGCTCCCTGTCCTTCTGGCAGACATGATAGCCACCAGGAAGGCCGCTTCCATGATAAGTGTGCATTGGTTCGAATGGCTTGCCCATGAGCTTTGCCAGTACCAGTAGTAGATCCCACAGAGGTGGAGGTTCACGACTGAGGGGATAAGGATCCAGGCCTTTGAAAATGCACCCACCACTGTCTCCCGCGCCAACATTGGCTGACTGGCCCTGCCGTAAGCAGAGATGGCTGCCTGGTGCACCCTAAGGGTCGATGACTGAAGACCCCTTTGACACAGACCAAAGGTAGTCAAGAATGGTAGACATTGAGAGGATAGAGGGTCCACGCCTTGCCCTGACACCAAATGGAAAACTTTCTCCACTTGAAGGCATAACATTTCCTGGTCGATTCATTTCTGGATGCCTCCACCACGGTGAGGACATCCTCAGAAAGACCCAAAGCCTGGAACTCTAGCCGCTCAGGTACCAGGCTGTCAGGTGCAGGAATTGAAGTTCTGGATGGTATACCTTCCCTGACTGAGAGAGATCATGTTCGGGCGGCTGGAAGCTGCTCGGGGCCTGCAGCTGAGGCTGAGATCATCTGGATACCAGAACTGGTGTGGCCAGTCTGGGGCTACCAGAATCACCTCTTCACCTTGTCCCTCCTCAGCTTGAGGAGCACCCTGTGGATCAAGGGAAATGGAGGGAAGGCACAGAAGAAGCCTGGGGTCCATGGCCTCGAGAAGGCATCCCCTGCAGCGAGCCCCTGCTGAGAGGGGCGGGCATGAAACATCCTCAGCTTGGTGTTGTTCCTGGAGGCAATCAGGTCCACCATCGGTTTGCCCAGTGGGAGAACAGGCTGTAAGCTACTCTGATGGAGAGACCCTGGGATGTCTCACTTAAGCGGCTGACAGCATCCGCCAGATGGTTTGAGGCTCCTGCCACATGAATGGCTAGGAGATCTGCCTCCAGACGGCTGACGAGGGGCCAGATGCGAGCGCCCTCCAAAGCAGATGGGAATGCATTCCGCCCTGTTTGTTGAGGTAGTACATGGTCATGGTATTGTCTGTCTGGACTTGAACCACTTGACACCGAGCTGAGGAGCGAAAGCTGACAGTGCCAGTCTGACTGCTCTGAACTCCAACAGGTTGATGTGGTATCGGGACTCCTCAGGGGGTCCAGAACACGTGGGCGTTTGTCCCCATGTGGGCTCCCAGGCCTATGAGACAGGCATCGGTTGTGAGGGGCCATCAGCTCAGGACGGACAAGCGGGATCCCTTCCTGCAACCCGGTCTGGGGCGGGCCACCATTGGAGAGCGTCCCACATCTTCTGGGTTACAGTGATCAGCTGGTCAAAATGACCGTGGCACTGAGACCACTGGGCGGCCAGCTCCCACTGAAGGGGCGCATGTGCCCGGGCCCATGGACCATGGAGGTGCACGCTGCCATGTAACCCAGAAGGTGCAGAAAGTCCCAGGCAGGCAATTGCCCAACCAGAAATGATTGTGCAAAGCAGGAGAGAACCTCCACCCTGTCCGCTGGGAGCCAAGCACTGGCTTGACGAGAGTCAAAGTCTGCCCTGATGAAGCACATCACCTGGGAAGGCATGAGTTCCGACTTGGCCTCGTTGATCAAGAGGCCAAGCTGGGAGCAGGTCTGGAGGGCCAGGTCCTGGACCGCTCCACCTCCTGCTGGGTGGGACCTGCTAAGAGCAAATCGCCGGTAGGGGTAAATTCGGCCCCTCGATGCCCGAGATGGGCTGCCACCACTGCGATGCATTTGGTGAAGACATGGGGCAACATGACAGGTCAACAGCATGGCTCGAACTCTCAGATAGGGTCCCTTCGCTCTGAAGCAGAGGAACCATCAATGAGACGGATGGATTCGGACATGAAAGAACACGTCCTGCAGATCCAGTGAACAGAACCACATGTTTCGCTCCAAGGATGGTATGATCTGGGACACAGTGACCATCCAAAGATGCGTGACCTAAGATACTGATTCAGGTCATGCAGATCTAGAACGGGAGCCAGCCCCCGTCCGGCTTGAGCACCAGGAAGTACCTGGAGACAAAGCCTGGGTCTGCTGGAGAATCTGGCACTGGAGCCACTGCCTCCTTGAGGAGGAGCTGAGCGATGTTGTCTCGGAGAGCCGACCGGTATGGTGAATACTCTTTCCTCCCACAGGCGTGGCTTGGCTTGAGGGTACTGCTTGAATTTAGAGGCAGTCCTGACCGACCACTTCCAAGACCCACCTGACCGTGTGGTGATACGGACCAGGCAGAAAAGAAGTGGTGGAGCTGGCCCCCATGGGAGGACCCAGAGCTGGTATGACGGGAGAGGGGTGGCAGCCCCGCCTCGTCACTGAGCAGGCTTGAGGAGGATCCAAAACCTGAACCTCGGCCTCCCTTTACAGACCTGGGAGGGCCGGACTTGGGCCAGGGGCATCAATCTTGAGCCTGCTGCTGCTGCCTCCTTGAAAGGAGGGTTGCTGGGCCGCATGGGAAGAATGCCAAAAGGCTTTTTCTTCTTCTGCTGCTTCTTACTCAAAAGAACCTTTACAAAAGTGGCGCCAAGGTGGCATTGGACTGCTCAATCACGCTGAACGTGACTCAGCCACACCTGGGCCAAAGAGATCGGTGCCCAGGAAAAGCACAACAGCCAGTTTGTGTTGAGTATCTGACAGGAAAGAGGAGAGTCTCAGCCAGGCCCCTCTGGCAAGAGACAACCTGCTGCCAACAAGCGGGCACAAGAGTCCCCATATTCAGGGTCGCCTGGAGTTGCAGTTTGGCAACAGCCCGGCCCTGGTCCCAGACTTGCTTGACCGTGGATAGCCCTAGATAGCTCCTGCCAGAGAACAGGCAGAAAACACCAAGAGGAAGGAGCTGTTGTTATAACTATACTTCTGTACTGGGACTAAAGAAGTAGAACTCTACTCTACTGGGACCTTGAATTTAGGGTAAAAAAAAAAAAAAGTTAGTGTGTTTGTCTGAATTGGCTGAAGTGAAATGTTATCTGTGCAGCTGTCTAGGTGTTTGTCTCAAGTAGTTGAAGGCAATTGTTATCTGTGCAATTAACTAAGTGTAGCAAGAGCTGTAAAGTAGGGTGAGTGGCTTAGCTAGAAGGAAGCCAGGTTAAAGCCAGATTTAAAACTGCCTTAGATAGCTTCTGCCAGAGAACAGGCAGAGAACACCAAGAGGAAGGAGCTGCTGTTATAACTATACTTCTCTACTGAGACTATATTGCACAACCCCAGCCAGTTCTATTTTTATAGGCACAGAATTTGACTGACAACAGGAACTTCCTGTTTCAGAGCAGGAAGTGAGTGATCACAAAGCCACAAAGACTCACCATCCTAGAAGGAAAGACTAGCTCTCCGTCCCTTCCTAGCTGCTGGAGGTCTGACTCTGAGCAAGTAAGGAGACAACTGAGAAATATAGGAACTTCTTGTCTCAGAACAGGAAGATCAGGAGCTTAAAGGGCACAGAGGCAGTAAGTAAGTAGGGAGAAAAAACATTAAATAAACAGATGAAAGAGTAAATATTCCAACAGTTAAGGGCCAGAAATAAGACATGATGGGAGTGGTGCAGTGCAATGGCTGTGGAGCAGCAGTCTTCCAGGAGACGTTCTGGAGGATGCGGTGGTGTCCCATCAGCAGGCACCTCTCTGGCCTGAGGGAGGAAATTGCTCATCTCCAGGCTGAGTCGGCCAGGATTTGGAGGACCTCCTCTCCACCCAGAGACCACCAGGGCCACTGCCACTGCCTCAGAGATTTCCAGAAGAGGAGCGGTTAGACCACAGTGGGCTCAGGGATGGTGAGGGTGGTGGAACAGGCGCACCCCTCTGGTTGTACCTCCAGAATTCATATGCCGTTCTGACAAAGTGTGGTTCCTCTATGGAGACACTGCAGTGAGACCAAGGAGGATGCTGGGAACCTCTACAAAGGAGACCCACAGGAGGGTGGCATAGAATCCCACAGGGAAGGAAACAACTGCTGGTGGGGGACTCCATTGTTAGGAGGGTAGAACTGGGGAGGAAGGAGAGGGAGGCAAGGTGCCTGCCTGCATCATAGCTTGAGGGACAGGGAGCGAATCCTCAGGATCGCTTGAGCAGCTGCACGGGAGGGAGTTGACGTCATTGTCCACCTAGGGACAAATGACTATCGTAGGGTGTGGGTGTAGACAACTTAACACAGGTAGAGACCAAAGGTAGGTTGTGACACACAAGAACGCCTTTGAGTGCCTTTTATTATAATGATCCAAATAAAAGTTCAAATAATATAACCAAGGAGGAAATAAAACACTGAAAAACTGGATACAAATCAAATCCTAGCTCACCAAGAGCTAACAGTTACTTTTCAGGTATAACATAGAGTGGAAGTAGTTTTAGTCTAACTTTCCACTATCTTCTATGGTTCTGGAACAGAGTTTCACCTACTCCCTTCCACTGCTATCTAACATCTGTGTCTACCTTTCTCTCTTTATAGGAATTCACAGGGCATAATTAATCATGTGGTCACTGTAGTCCCCCCTAATTAAATAATTGCACTTTATTTCTACACTAATACACAAAAATGGGGACTACAGTTATAACAAGTTGATATTCTATTTTACAATTTTGATATCTTAATTACTACAGTCTTCAAAGCAGGTTAAAACACATATTCAATAGTTTGAAACCTTAATTACCTAAATTAGCTAATAACTCTGCCCACATTGTGATGTCACTCAGTTCTAGCCCTCTACAAATGTGCTTCATTCTGGGCTGCCAGATCCTTTAGAGCGCTTCAGTCAAGACAACAACCAGGTAATCTGTAGGGCTTCTTCTTTAAATACTGCCTAGTACATTTGTTTAATGTGTCCTTATGTTTTCTTAATGCATGTGGATAAAAACTCAAACAAAAAGCATATCCTACAAGTCTGATAAACAGACAGACTAAACCCTTTATTTAGTGGGACATGCTGCTTTCCCTTTGCAGTTGAACTAGTTTGCACAACTCACATCTACCAAGGAAGACCCCTTGTATTTTAAAACTCCGACCAGCCTTCTCAAAGCCCCACAGCTTCTCCTAAAGCTATGTAACGGCGCTTAGCTTAGCTTTCTTAAGGAGGGACCTAATTCAGTAACCTCAACAGGGAAAAAGGCTCATTTTTATTAATTCATTCTGTTAAACAATGCAGCAAATGCCATAATAAAGTTCGGGCGTTTGTGCATTTTTCTTTATTTGAAGTTGGAATTCCAGACAGGAAGAACGAATAAAAGGGGGTGAGAATACACTATAATGGGCAGCCACTCCATTATAGTGTGAAAAGATAGAGGATACTGCTGCAGCAGAATTTGACAGAAGGAGAGGCAGATGGGGGCGGGGACAGAAACAAGAGGGCAAAAGACTAGAAGTCTGTCTCGAGGATTTCTAAGTCCAAATTCAGAGGCAATACTGCCACAATGACCTGGCTGAGAAAGGATCAGAGAAGTGCAGGAAGAGTTTGTGGAGTTGGGGAGGGGCCTTAGACAAGCAGCATGCATGGCAATGTTCTCGGAGGTGCTGCCTGTCTATGGCATGGGTGAGGCTAGGATGCTCCACACCATGGGATTCAATCAGTGGTTGAAAAACTGGTGCAGAGCTCAGGGATTTGGCTTCATTGGGGACTGGGTGTCCACCTGGAGTGATGCAGGCCTAAACTGCTTGATGGTCTGCATCTGTCCAGGAGGGAACCAGGATCCTAGTGATAGGTTTAAATGCTTCATTGGGAAGCATTTAAATTAGCCAAGGGGGAGGCACTGGAAAGGAGCAGGGAACTTAGCCTCCTCCCCCTCCAAAAAATCAGGGTAGTAAGTGAGGTAAACACCAAGATAGAGATGTCGATAGGGAGAAGGGCAGGGGCAAATGGAGAAATGACAAAGGCAATAAGGACAGGGATGGGGCAAAAGAAAACTTACTCACCTAATGTTGTTTCTTCTAATGGAGTCTTGCTATATTATGACAATTGCAGTTTGTCCCACCATTAGAACTGCCCTGGAGGTGAAAGTTAAATTCCATGCCAGGCATGGAACTTGGAGCGCAAGCTCGGTTAGAGAAGTTCTGTCTGTGTAGTTTCAAACTGAAACTGTCAGATCTTTACGAGCAAACTCACTAAGGTTCTGTGTGGAAGCTGTAACCTACACTAGCCAACTGGCTACCTAAATATCAACACATATTCCTGGTCCCAACACAAAGACTCAAGTCAGGGGCCAGAAAATAAGATAAGATAAGGTAAAACAAAACACAACACCCCAAAACCCCCAAGAAAAAAAAAGGGTGGAAAATATTTAAAATGGGCATAAACAATGCCTATGACTGGACAGCCCACCCTATACCCAAGTAGAAGTTCTGAGAGGGGCAGGTTGGGGTTATAATATAGCAAGACTCCATTAGAAGAAACAACATTACTAAGGTGAGTAATTTTTCTTCAAACAACATGAAGTCTTGCTATATTATGACAATTGCAGACTACACAGCAGTACCTCCATGGAGGAGGGACAGAACCTACTTAGGAATAGGCTCTGAAGCACGGCTGTGTTAAACCGAGCATCCCTCCTGGCCTGGACATCCAGGGAGTAATGCTTGGTGAAAGTGTGCCGCTTTCCAAGTAGCTGCTTGACATATCTCTAAGATAGGATGTCTCTGGCAGCAGCTAGAGACGCAGCTGTACCTCTGGTAGAGTGAGCCTCAGGCCTGAAGGGGAACCTTCCCAGTTTTTGATAACAAAATTGGATACAAGAGACAATCCACCTGGCAATGGATCTCTTTAGTGGCAGGTTTCCTTTCCCAACCTCACCATAAGTGAGAAAAGTTGGAGGGATTCAAACTGTGACCCTTGGTACGCTCTATATAGTAACTTAGGGCCCTCTTAACATCTAAACTGTGCAACCTCCTCTCACCAGAGGAGGAATGGTCAGTGAAGAACACTGGAAGGGAGATAGATTGATTAAGATGGAAGTCTGAAACTACCTTAGGCAAAAACTTCCTGTTAGTCCTAAGGACTACCTTATTCCTGTGGAAGGAAATAAAGTCAGTCTCTACTGACAAAGCTTGTAACTCACTTATGCGCCTGGCAGAAGTGATAGCTACTAGGAAAACAGTTTTCCAAGTCAAGTACTTAAGCTCTGCAGAAGACAGAGGTTCAAAGGGGGTTGCATCAACTGAGCAATGCAAACATTAAGATCCCAGGCAGGGGCCGGGTCCCTGAAAGGTGGATTAGTATGAAGTAATCCTTTAAAAACTTGGAAAATACAGGGTGAGCGGAAAGAGAGGAGGGCTTTCCTGTTGAAATAAAGGCAGAGACAACTGCCAAATGTACTTTCAGGGTAGCTGGTCGCAGGACCCAAAGAATTAAGATGGACCATATAGTCCAAAACAATGGGCAAGTCAGCAGATTCGGGAAATATGTTTCCAGAACACCAGATGGAAAACCTTTACATTTAGAGTTATAAGTAGTTCTAGTGGAAGGCTTCCTAGAAGCCTTCAGGATTTCAAGAACACCTTGAGAAAAGTGTAGGTCAGCAATTCTAACTCCTCAAGAGCCAGGCCTTGAGGTAGAGGGATTTGAGATTCTGATACAAACTCTCCCTGGGTACAGGTTAACAGGTTGTGATTCCTGGGGAGACATAGGGAAGATGGACCGCTAAAGACAGAAGGAGTGGGTACCAGGGCTGTCTGGCCCAATCTGGAGCAATCAGAATCATCCTGCAAGGCTGGGATCTGATTTTGACTAGCACCTTGAATAGGAGAGGAAGGGGGAAAGGCGATAGAAACTTCCTTCCCAATCTAGGAGAAAGGCATCCAGGGGACTGAGCCCATCACTGGGGGTCTGCAACAAAACAGTGGAAGTTGGTGACTGTCTGGGGCTGCGAAAAGATCTATCTGAGGGTGCCCCATCTGGCAAAATCTATCCCAGTACTTGGGGATCGAGAGACCATTTGTGATGGCCCTGGAAATCCTGCTCAGAGCATCTGCCAGGACATTGTCCTTTCCTGGGAGGTGAACTGCTATGAGGGAAGTGTTCAGGGAATAAGCCAGAGACCACAACTTCATTGCCTCGGTGCACAAGGCCGAAGACCGAGTGCCCCTTGTTTGTTGATGTACTACATTGTAGCGGTGTTGTCTGTTCCGACTTGTACCACTTTGTTCTGAACAGATGCAGAAAACACCTGAAGTGCTAGAAAAACAGCTCTGAGTTCCAGCAAATTGATGTGGAGCAGAGATTCCTGAGGGGACCACACCCTGGGTGGAGAGGTCACATGTGAGCTCCCCAACCCAGAACGGACGATCTGTAGTAAGGGTCAAGGAGTGAGATAGGGGATGAAGGGACCCTAGTCTCAAATTGCTCTGATCCTGCCACCACTGAAGGGCCTGGATCAGGGTTCGAGTCACTGGGATCAACTTGGAAAGGGGATCTTTCCTTGGGGACCAGAAGGCTCTCAAATGAAACTGAATGTCCCTCATCTGAAACCTTGCTCCTTGCACTACAGCTGTGGAAGCAGCCATGTGTCCTAGTAGCTGTAAGAAGTGCCTTTGCTGGTCGAGAGACCTGCAGGGTGAAGGAGGAGGCCAGGGGCCACTAGGTTCCTTACCCTTCTAGGGGCAGGAAGGCTCTGGCCTGCTTTGTGTCCAATTCTGCACCTATAAAGGTGAGTACCTGGACAGGTTCCAGAACTGACTTTGGAAGGTTGAGAAGAAAACCCAGAGAGTGAGCAGCTGCTGGGTAACTTGCAGGTGTGATTTGACCTGGTCTGGAGACTGACCTACAATGAGCCAGTCGTCTAGGTAGGGAAAGATGGCAATCTTTGCCTTCTTAAATGAGCAACTGCTACTGCTAGACATTTTGTGAATACCCTTGGGGCAGAGGTAAGGCCAAGGGCATTGCTCTGAACTGGTAATGGCCTGAGGGCAGTTCGAATCTGAGGTACTTTCAGTGGGAGCTTCTGATGAGAACATGGAAATAGGCATCCTTGAGGTCCAGGGAAGCTAGCCAGTCCCCTGGCCTTAGAGAAGGTAAAATCATTGCCAGGGTCACCATTTTGAATTTTGGTTTCAAAAGGTGCCTGTTTAGATATCTTAGGTCCAAAATGGGCCGCCATTCTCCTGTCTTTTGGGGTAAGGAAGTACCTGGAGTACAGACCCTTGCCCTGGAGTAGGGAGAAACCCTTTCTACAGCTCTGAGAGCCAGGAGGGTTGAGACTTCTGTTTCTAAGGCAAAGGTCTCTAGAGGGTTTGCAGGTGGAAAGATCTGATTCTCATCTTTGGAAATTTTTAAGCTGAGAACCAGACCCGCTTACTACTTCCAGGACCCACTTGTCTGATGTTAGGGACTCCCAGTTCTGAGCAGTAAGCCAACCTGCCCCTACAGGTAATGGAGATCGGCCCTGGGCACCCCATCAGGGTGCCTGTTTGGCAGGGGCTTTAGGCTGAGGGGTGGGAGCAGGCCTGCTTGCACCCTGCTTGCCTCCCTCTGAAGAACCCCTCTGAGCATAAGCAGAGGAGGCCTGGGTTTGGTAAAGGCCTGTGAAAAGGCCTACCTCTACCCCTGGGGGTCTGCCTCTGAGGAGTGGCTTGCCGCTCCTTGGCCTGGAGCACTCTTATAGGTTGTCCTATATTCATCCATTTTCTTCATATAATTCTCTGTCTGCTCCCCAAACAGAGAATTTCCTACCACAGGAAAATCCATAGCCTTAGTCTGGGTATCCTGTGACAAGCTAGTACACGTGGAGCCAAGCCAACCTCATGAAAAGCCACAGATGTAGCCATGACTCTAGAGGATACATCATTAAAATCCACAGCAACATGGAACTGCACCTTGATGCCTCAATACCATCAGCAGCCACCTGTTCCAGCTCCTTAGCAAGCTGGCTAGGGCCTGTTTGGCCAAAGCCATGACAGTGTCCCATCTAGATTTTGATATCTTGCCACATAAGCCATGTAATTTGCTTGCCTGAGTCCCAAGGATTGCCATGTATTGTTTTAGCCATGGCATCAATCTTCCTGGAATTTTGTCAGGAGGATGTGAAGCCAAGGGAATATTAGCCTTATCACAGGCTGCAGCCTGAACTACTCCAACATGACTGCATTGTTGTGACAGGAATTCTGTATCAGGACTCTGACAAAGTGTACCTCCTGTCCATCTTCTTGTCCACAGGAGGTACAGAATTAGGAGCTTTTAAAATTTTTATTGTTTGTTTCTAAATGACTTTGTAAGGATAGACAATCTCCTAGACTCTGGGATATCCATCATTTCTACAAAATCAGGTTCCTCTTGCTCATCCACAGCTTCCTCCAATGGGAGCTGGAGGGTTTCAGCAACCTTTTATAAAACATAAAGTAAGAAGGGACTCAGAAAGCATAGGGGAGATTCTAAAGGTCTGTCTGGGGAGATGTCCGTCCAATGGGCACACCCAGACTCTCAAAGTCAAATTCATACTGTTCATAATCATCCTCCCTCCTCTGGTTCAGAAACTCTTCTAAATCATATTCTTGAACCGGTGGAACCTGCAACCGACCTTTTACTAGACAGTGGTGGTTCGACGGAACCGGAGAAAGTGACTGGACAATTTGTATAGCTCTTGCTATCTCTGCAGCAGTTGGAGAAGGAATTTTAGACTCCACGCTTGCTGATATCCTAGTTTTCTTTGCTGGAATTGGCTCTCAGAGTCAGCTTCGCTTGCCGAGGAAGTCTGCCTGGTCAGAGGGACTCCCTCGATTCGGTTGGCACCGAACGGGCTGGCCATCCAGGTCAGCGGACTTTTGGCCTCCGTTCCTGAGCCTGCCAACCTCTTTATCCAGGGTGGCTGCAGGAAATTCTACAAATCTGGCAGTCTGAATAGAGGTGGTCAAACCCCTGCAGATTACACATAATGTTGTGTGGTCACGCCTTGCAAAGGCTTCCACAGACACTACAGTGTTGAAACCCAGGGTCTCGTTTTTTTTCTTAGACATAATGCCAGCCTAACCAAAAACTTGCCCTTTAACGGCAGTGCCAGGTAAGACACCTTATCGGTTCCCAACTTGTCATATGGTCGGAAAACGTAATGAAATCCGCTTTTTTGAACCGATAGGAACCGGAACCGCACTCTAAAAGCTTTTAAATGCTTGATTTTAAAGTTTTAAAATAACCTGATCGGTTCAAACCGAACCGATAAACATTTACAAGTTCCACACAGAAATAAACCTGTCTATTACTTACAGTAACACAGACAGAGCTTGAACCGATCGGTTATGTGTTAAAAATAATACTCGCGTTGAATTTAACCGAGAAAACACTGTTTAAAGCGAGAAATGAACCGAGCAGTAGAAGAAATCTCCGGAGCGACTGTTCAGTGAGGCGGAGTAAAGAATCTGACGAGTTTCAGTTTGAAACTACACAGACAAACTACTCTAACCGAGCTCAAGCTCCAAGTTCCATGCCTGGCATGGAATTTAACTATTTCACCTCCGGGCAGTTCTAATGGTGGGACAAACTGCAATTGTCATAATATAGCAAGACTTCATGTTGTTTGAAAGGGTAAAGCTATCAAGAAATGGAGGGTAGTGGGTACCAATGCCCGTAGTCTGGGCAACAAGCTCCCTGAACTGGTGGCCTTGATGGAAGAGGGATGCCTGGATATCGTAGCAGTCACAGAAACAGGGTACACAGAGAACCATGACTGGGATGTTAACATACCAGGGGTACACAACCCTGGGAGGAGACAGGGAGGGAAGAGGGAGGAGTAGCTCTCTGTGTAATGGAAGGGATAAAAGCAACGGAACAAAGAGTAAACAGGGAGGAGAGGAGGCACTGTGGGTCACCTTAGAGACTGGAAATGGCACCACAATCTGCACATGGGTTGTATACAGACCCCCACGTCAGGGGAGGAATGGACAAGGATATGATAGAAGGAATCTTTAGGATGGCAGAGAAAGGGAGATACTGTTGATGGGGGACCTGAATATGCCAGATGTTAAATGGAGCACCTTGCTGCAGCCACATCCAAGAGCAGGGCCATTCTTGATGCCCTACAGGTGACATGCCTCAGACAGCTAGTTTTGGAACCCACTCATGAGGGAGCAATCTTAGACCTCGTACTATCAAATGGGAACAGTGAGAGGATCTCAGATATAGAAGTGGTAGCCATCTGGGAACAAGTGACCACCAAACAGTGTAGTTCATGATAAACTCAGCTACAGAGTCAAGCCATACAAAAGTGAGGGTACTGGACTTCAGGAGGGCTGACTTTGGCAAGATGGGAGCATGCCTTAGAAAAGCACTAGTAAACAGGCTAGAAGGAGGGTGGAGCAACAATGGGAAACATCAAAACTGCCATCACAGAGGCAACAAGCCTTTGTGTGAAGCAAATAAATCAAATGAAAGAAAAGCCACTATGGTTCTCAAAAGAGGTGGCGGGGAAGGTTAGGAGAAAAGATGGCATTCAGGAAGTACAAGGAAACACAGAAGAGAAGGACATAGAACTGTACCAGTTAAGGCAGAAGGAAGCAGGAGGAAGTCAGAATAGCAAAGGCCCAAACTGAGGAAAAGATAGCCAACTCGGTTAAGAAGGGGATAAAACCTTTATAGGTACATCAAGGAGCACAGAAAGACAAAGGAGGGATAGTGAGGCTGAACAGAATGGACAGTGGGTGGGCAGAGAGGGACAGTGAAAAAGCAGGGATACTGAATTAATACTTCTGCTCAGTATTCACGAAAGAGGAGGAGGGAGGTGCCTAATCCAATTATCAGAAGCACTCTGGATAGGGGGTTGATCCCAGTCCTTTCACAGAAGAAACGGTTCTGAAAGAACTCCTAAAACTGAAGGTGGACAAAGCAATGGGGCATGATTGAATTCACCTAGAATTCTAAAAGAATTAAGGGAGAACTAGTGACACCACTGGCTACCCTTTTAACAAATCATGGGAGCATGGTGTGGTACCTGAGGACTGGAGGAAGGCGGATGTGATTCCCTTCACAGAAGTGGGAGCAAGACAGAGGCAGGAAACTATAGACCTGTCATTTTGACCTCTGTGGTAGGGAAAGTGATGGAATCACTTCTGAAGGAAAAAATTGTTGAGTACCTAGAGGTCAGTGGGGCACAGGACTCAAGGCAGTATGAGTTCACAGCGGGAAAGTCATGTCAGACAATCTAACTGATTCATCTGATTGAGTGACCAAAGTAGTGGACCAGGGATGAGCTGTGGATATGGCCTACCTAGACTTTAGCAAGGTATCTGACACAGTCCCCACAAAAGATTAATAATCAAATTAACCAGCCTGGGAGAGGGTCCCAGGGTGGTAGCCTGGGTGAAACATTGGCTGGACAACAGGACACAGAAGTTAATTGTAAATGGAGTCCACTCTGAAGAAAGAGGGGTTACTAGTGGGTACCGAGGGTACTGGGTCCAGTTCTTTTAATGTCTTTATAAGTGACATTGCAGAGGGACTGGAAGGAAAGTATGCCTCTTTGCAGATGACACAAAGATCTGCAACACGGTTGATACAGAAGGAGGCATGGAAAGCATGAGAAGGGACTTGGCAACGTTGGAGGAATGGTCAGAAGTATGGCAGCTTGGATTCAATACAAAGAAGTGCAAAATAATGCACCAGGAAACAAAACCCAGGGAAGATTACACATTGGGGTGAGGTAGTAATAACAACAAAATGGAAAGGGACCTGGGGTAATCATATCAGATTACCTTAAGGTTAGCAAGCAATGTGAGAAGGCAGTAAGAAGGGCTGGGGGATACTGGGATGTACAGGGAGAGGTATCACCAGCAGAAAATAGGAAGTTGTTATCCTCTGTACAGACAGTGGGTGAGACCCCATCTGAGTACTGTGCCCAGTTCTGGAGACCCCATCTCCCAAGGACATAGACAGGATGGAGGCAGTCCAGAGGAGGGCAACTAAAATTGTGCAGGGTCTTACCCTTGAGGAAAGGAGGGAGAAGGGGACATGATAGAAACTTTTAGTACCTCTGTGGAATCAACAAAGTCCAAGAGGGTAGCATCTTTCAGAAAAGGATATGCAAGAACAAGGGGACACAATTTGAAGACAGAGGGGACAGCCTCAGGGGCAATGCAAGAGTATTTTTCACAGAGATGGTGGTGGGCGCATAGAACAGCCTTCCTGAGGAGGTTGTGGGGTCTAAAACTTGGGAGAATTCAGAATGCATGGGACAGACATAAGGCAATTCTTGTTGGGGTAGGAAGAAATAGGCTGTTGGTTAACTAGGATCGGCAGCTTATCCTGTAGGTAGGAAATGGGCAGACTAGGTGGGCCAAGCGGTCCTTATCTGCAATCAAAGTCAATGTTTCTATGTCTGCATGTCCATGGGGGATGTGGTAAGACTTCATTCAAATACCCCAAGAGGGCATGGCAAAGTGCCATGATGACGGCTGAACTTGCCTGACGGAGGCCTAAAGACATGCGCATAGACCTTCTGGAGCCGAGTGATCCGAGCTTTGATTCCTTCTCGGGAGGTCGATCAGTGTCAGCAGAACTGCCAGTAGGCCTGAACACAGAGGTGGTCACAAGGCTCTCGGCCAATGGGTGCTCTAAACCCCAAGGGACTCCATGGGCACTGCATACTTGGGGGCCATGCGGGCAGATGGACAAGAGGCAGCGCTGCCAAAGTTCTAAGGCTGGGCCCACTATGGCCCTCGGCCACAGGAAAGGCCTCCATCAAGGTATCCTCTCTTGAGGATGTCCGTGAGAGGGTGCTCCTCCTTTTCTGCATAGGCTCCAGGGCATCTCTGTAGACTCAGAGATGAGGTGAAGAATGCCCTGATAGGACAAAGGACCTTCCTCTGTCTCTATCCCACCAGTTGATTCATCATTCCCTGATGAGAATGTAGGCTGGTCTCATCCGAATCCAAGGAACTGGATACAGTGGTCCGACCACCCAGGTCACGTTCAACTCGCTGAGGGTGGTCCAGGGTGATGGTGACCCGAAAGCCAGGGGAAGCTCAGTGTCTGGTCTAGCTTCCTTAGAAGGGCCCCTCCACAGGCTGCTTGGTGTTTCCACCATTGGTGGAGACATTCAGTTTAGGCCGGGCGGAGGTTTCACTGGCTCGTGGGCGGAAACAACTTAATCGCTCCAGCAGTAGGCTTTGGCCTGGGACGTTAAAGTCAAGGTAATTGCCAGGGTCGGTTGTGACCGTCAAAATCAGCTGTTGCAACGAGGTCCTCGAGACCGAGTTTCCACAGAGCCTCTCCTCATCTGAGGAGGAGAATGAGCGACTGATGGCGTTATCTCTTTTGACGTATGGCTCTTCCTTGGCCCGTCAGTCGGGGGTCCTGGACCTCGATCAAGATCGGACAGGCTGATTTGGTCGTCCGGAGACACCGGCAGGAACAGTGATTTTCCAGGTAGGGGCCACTTCCTCGATGGGATTCCTAGTGCAGGGTTTTATTTAACCTAAAATTGATTAGCTTTGCTCATTAAAGTGTTAAAATACTGTGAAAATGCATAGCACTTGCCTCAATGTGTTTAACAAACATAACACTTCTAGAAAACCTATATAAATACTTTCTGTACAGTTAGTATTGTCCCAAGAAAAAATACAGGTTACTCACCTGTAACAGGAGTTCTAGGAATGGTATATGTTGTTCATCCACACTTACTGGCAGGTTCCTTGCCACTTTAAATCTTGCCGGAAGGTCTTCAAGCTGGCTCCTCCCACCCACCAGGGTGGTAAAACTCTAAGCTCCGCCCCATGACACCAGATCTAGCCACTGGAAGCCAGGGTTGTGCGTCGAGCCGGGAGGTCAGGTCGGGTGGATGAACAACATATACCATTCCTAGAACTCCTGTTACAGGTGAGTAACCTGTATTTCTAGGGACATGGATATGTTTTTCATCCACACTGTCTGGCAGACCCCTAGCAGTTTTCCGGGAGGAGGGAGGCAAGCACACCCCTACTTAGGGAATAATAATGACTGGAGAACCGAGGCCCCAAAACCAGCATCCCAGTGTGACTCAAGGTCAATGTGGTAATGGGTAATGAAGGTGTGTGCTGACTTCCAGGTAGCAGCCCTGCAGATTTCCTGGATAGGGACGTCCCTGGAAGCAGCCACCGATGCAGCGGTATGGCGGGTAGAATGAGCTCTTATCCCTCTGGGAGGCTCCATGCCCGTCAACCTATAGCGAGAACTATGCAGGGAGGTGACCCACCTGCCTATCGTCTGCTTGGCTGCAGGTCTGCCAGGTGCGGCTTCAGCATAGGAGACAAACAGCTGGAGAACCTCTCCCGAACTTCAGCAGTCCGCCTCCTGTAATAAGCGAGCCTCTAGGGTCCAAAGCATGGAGTCTGTATTAGGCCTCCCGAGGTGTGACTGGGGTAGAACACCGCAGAGTCAACACCTGGTTAAGGTGAAACTCCGACACCACCTTCGGAAGGAATTTGGTGGGGGCGCAGGACAACCTTGTCCCTGTGGAAGATCAGATAAGGAGACTCGATGGAAAGTGCCTGGAGCTCTCTCATCCTTCTGGCTGACATGATAGCCACCAAGAAGGCGGTCTTCCACGACAGGTGAGAGATGTCACACCTGTGCATCGGTCTCGAATGGCATGCCCATGAGCTAGCCAATACCAGCAGTAGATCCCACGGAGGTGGAGGTTCTCGATCGGAGGGGATATGTGATCAAGGCCTTGAAAAGCGCCCGACCACCTCTCTCCCGCGCCACCGACTGCTTCCCGGCCCGCTCCAGGTAGAGTGGATGCCAGGTGCACCTTAAGGGTCGTCGACCTAAGCCCTTGCTGAGAAAGGGACCACAGGTAGTCCAGAATGCTTGCCAAGGAACAGGAGGAAGGGTCCAGGCCCTTGCCCCGACACCAAATGGAGAATCTCTTGATTTAAAGGCGAGCATTTTCTGGTCGACTTACAGGACACCTCAACAACGTTGAGGACCTCGTCGGAAAGACCTAAGGCCTGGAACCCTAGCCGTTCAGGAACCATGCTGTCGGGTGCAGGGATTGAAGGTCCGGATGGAATACCTTCCCTGATTAACTGAGATCAGGTCTGGGCGGCTGGAAGCCGCCCGGAGCCTGGAGCTGAGACTGAGGAGATCTGGATACCAGAACTGGTGGGGCCAGTCTGGGCTACCAGAATCACCTGTGCCTTGTCCCTCCTCGCCTTGAGGAGCACCTTGTGGATCAAGGGAAATGGGGAAAGGCGTAGAAGAGGATCGGGGTCCACGGCCTCGAGAAGGCTTCCCTGCAGCGAGCCCTGCTGAGGGGGCGGGCATGAAACAGCCTCAGCTCCGATTCTCCCTGGAGGCAAACAGGTCCACCTGAGGCATGCCCCAGTGGGAGAACAGATGTTGTACTACCTCCGCAGGAGAGACCACTGTGGGATGCAGCCCCTATCTGGCTTAGGGTATCGGCCAGAATGCTGGAGGCTCCTGCTACATGGATGGCAAGGAGATCTGCCTCAGGCTGCGACAGTGACAAAATGCGGGAGCTTCCCTGCACAGAGGCATGGTCGGCGTCCGCCCTGGCGGTTTAGGTAGTACATGGTTGGTATTGTCCGTCTGGATCTGGACCATTTGACCCCGCATAAACGGAGCAAAGGTGGTGAGGGTAGACGAACCGCTGAGCTCCAGCAGGTTGATGTGGTATCGGAACTCCCAGATGGACACCCCAACCCATCAGAGAGGCATCGGTCGATAGAGAGACCGTTGGCTGGGTGACAAACGGGATGCCTCCTGCAGATGAGCTGGAATGATCCACCACTGGACAGCATTCCACATCTCCTAGGTCACTGTCACTAGCTGATCCAAAGGATCGGAGTGCTGTGACTGTTGGCTGGCCAGTCCTCACTGTAGGGGACGATGTGCCAATGGGCCCAACGGACCACGCTGGTGCAGGCTGCCATGAGGCCCAGGAGATGCAGGAAGTCCCAGGTAGGGCACAATTGCCCAACCTGAAATGATTGGGCAAAGGAGGAAAGAACCTCGGCCCTGTCCGCCGAAGTCGCAGCTCTGGCTCGTCAGAGAGTCAAGCTCTGCCCCAATGAATTGCATCACCTGCTTTGGCATGAGTTCCGACTCTGGCCTCATTGATAAGGAGGCCAACTGAGAGCAAACCTGAGGGCCAGATCCCTGGATCCGCTCCACCTCCATTCTGGAGGAGGCACAATCAGCCAGTCGTCCAGGTAGGGGTACACTTGGACCCTTCGCGCCACACTAATGCTGTCACCACTGCCATGCATTTGGTAAAGACCCTGGGAGCTAGAGAAAGGCCGAGGGCATGGCCCGAACTGTGAGGGACCCTCTGCCCTGAAGCGGAGGAATCTCTGGTGGGACGGACAGGTTGGGACGTGAAAGAACGTGTCCTGGAGGTCCGAGAATAGAACCACACACCTCGCTCCAAGGATGGAATGATCTGAGTCAGACTGACCATCCTGAAGGTTCGAGACCTTAGGAACCTGTTCAGGTCATGCAGGTTTAGAATGGGGCCAGCCCCGTCCATTTCGGGACCAGGAAATACCTGACACAAACCCCAGGCTTGGTGGAGGATCCGCCACCTTCCTGATCACCTCCTTTCGAGGAGCAGGGCAATGTCGGCTCAATGAGCTGACAGGGAGGCTGCGGACCCTATAGCTCCTCCGTGGGGCAACAGCTCGAAAGAGTGGGGCCTGCTCAACTCCAGAGGCAGGCCCTTCCCTACCACCTCCAATACCAAGCGGTCCGTGGTGATAGCGGACCAGGCGGAAAGGAAGTGGCGGAGCTGCCTCCATGGGGAACCGGGGAGTGACAAGGTTGGGGGCGACACCTCAACCCATCACTGGGCAGGCTTGAGGAAGGACCGCCGAGGGACCTTCTGGGCCTTTTCCTCCTTGCTTCCTGTTGAGGAAGCCGAGGCTTGGCTTTGGGGTGCCAAGTACGCAGCCTGCTGGCCTGATGCTGGTGTTGCTGGGCTGGACGTGCCGCGGAGCAGAAGGTCGAAAGGACTTTTGTTGCTGAAGACGGCCCTTGTCCTTCTGAGCGGAGGTGACCGAGTCCAGGGTAGCGTTGAACTTTTCAATCCTCTGGAGGTGGCCTTCCACTCCAGGGCCGAACAGGTCAGTCCCCAGAAGGGCGTCTGCCAATTGTGCTGGGTATCCGCCGTAAGGTGGATATACTCAGCCAGGCTCTGCGCGCATGGCCACTGCGCCGCTACTGATCGGGCACAGGAGTCTCCAATGTCTACAGCCATTTGGAGCGTGCTGTTCACCACTGCCCTTCCTGATCCCGCACCTGCTTGACCGTAGTCTGCATCGTTGGCTGGGAGATGAGGATCACCTCATCCAGGAGCCCATGAGGGCATGGGAGAAGAGCACCATCAGTACGGCCTAGCTGGCCTGACGGAGGCCGAGGAGGATGCAGCATACACCTTGCACCCGCATAGTCCAGCTTTTGGACTCCTTGTCGGAGGGCTTATCCACATCCCTAGTGTTCCCGGAGCATCGGAAAACACTATCGGTGACCAACCCTCCACAGAGGGTGTTCCAAAACCGACAAAGAGCCGGTAGGGACCGTATACTTCTGGCCATCCTGGCCAAGGCGCAGGAAAGGAAGCCGGCCGCTGCCAAAGCTACAAGGCTGGGCCAACAATGGCTTCAGCCACCGGAAAGGCCTCCATGGAGAATCCCTCGGTCCAGTATCTCCGTGAGGGGACACTTGGCCCGCCTGGATACGGGCTTCGAGCTGCATCCCGTGGACTCCGAGATGAGCCAAGCAGACCCATGAATGATGATGGGCTCGCTCATCGACTGCCCCCAGAGGACTCCAGGTCAAGGGCCTGGAAAACAGGGAGGAGTCGCCGTCAGACTCCGAGGAGTCTGCAAAGAGCTGCCTGGGCCTGAGCCACCCTCCACCTGCCGAGGATGGTCGGAGTGAGGGTGACTCGACAACCGTGGGGCAGACCCTGAACAGACCGAAGTCCTTGGTCATAGCCCCGATTTAGGTTGTGGAGAAGGGAGGTTCCACCACAATTGGTGGGCAGCTGGTTTCGGCCGAACAACCGCCCAGGCTTGGGCATCTCGACCACCGCGAGGGGTTGTTTCGACCTTTCGGGTGACAGCCACTTAATGGCCGGGGAAGGTGACGGCGTCGGCTTGTTCCCCGGACAAAAGGAGCTGCTGCCACATTAAGTCCTCGTAGCGTCGATGCAATTTCATGCCAATCCTCTCCTCTTCCAAGGAGGAGGACGAAGGGCGCTGTTGCTTACCTCGTGCCGAGACCGAGGACCGCAGATGTTGGCGGATTGGCTGGACCGAGACGAGGTCCGAGACCGAGATCCTCAGTGTTTCTGAGGGTGGGTCTGGGCGGGTTTGTGAATGAGCTTGCTCAACGGAGTCTTTCCTGCAATAAACTTGAACTTGATCTCCTCGGCTCGGGAACCTTGACCGGGACTCCGGCACAGGAGGCGCAGGTAAGTCCTCGGTTTCCACCGGGGCACCGTGATGAAGGGTTGTCAGCTTCACCAGTCGACAGCCCATCCACTTGGTCGAGAAAAATCTTGACCGTGTCGATGGGTGTCTCGGCGGCTAACGGACGGGACACCGTGAAGCCAGCAGCCTTAGCTGCAACCTCGACGGAAGTTGAGTGTCGACTGTCCGGGGAAGGACTCCTCCACTCCCACGAATGTCGACGGGGACCTACCCTTCAAGTCCTTTTGACCGAGAAGAGTGTCCCAATGCCCTCCTTCGTGGAAAGGGATTGGCAAAGCTGCTTAAAAGAAGCTGCGTAGGAGGATCCCAGAGACAGTGGGATAAATGTCGCGATCGAGGAAGATGAGGATGCGGCCTGGGCTGCCTCCTCCTCGAGGGAGATCATCTGATCGGGTTGCTCAGCCGAGCCAGCCGCCGCGAACACATGTAGCCTCCTTGAACTTCACCGCGTGGATAGCGCTTCTTGGGGCGCCCAAGTTGTAGCAGACAGCCCAGCGGCTTCAAGGACGCTATCGAGAAAGATCTACACAAGTCGCAGGCCCGCGGTCATGGTCAAGGCTGAGACAGTAGACGACGTGAGTGCGGATCCATCCTGACATCTTCTGCCCGCATGGGCACCGCTGAAAACCGAGTCGATTTGTCCATCGAGCCACGAGGGAAGAATTTGACCTAAGTCTTGAGAATTTTAAAACTATTTTGGGTGAACTGAAGAGTTAGGATCCAGTCTATACACAGAGCGCTAAGGAGAGAACCTGAGCTTCCAAGCGGCACGGAAGATCTGGCCATGGGTGGAGCCGAGTTTTACCACCCGGTGGGTGGGAGGATCCAGCTTGAAGACCTTCTGGCAAGATTTAAAGTGGCAAGGAACCTGCCAGACAGTGTGGATGCACAACATATCCATGTCCCTAGAAACTGCTAATCAGTTATTTAAAACCATGCAGCAGGCTGGGTCTCCTCGGCGGGAAAGCAAGGACCGGAGTCCGAGTGAGACAGTCACGCACCAGAGTCACGACATATGGGAATCGGATCGAGGATTATTTCAACCTCATCAAGCGACATCAGTCGACTGGCCGGATGGCAAAGTCTAGAAGCCAGAGGCTGAAGAGGCAATTTCAACCAAGGTCGAGACTGCCGGTTCCTGGGATCGAGATCTCCCTGATCCCAAGAAAGTCTTCATCAAAACTAAGATGATCCCAGGCTTTTCCCCACTTATGGGACTGACAGGAGTGCGTGCCTGCAGGACCCTCTCCCTTAGTCGGAAAGACTGGCACAACTCTTGAAAAGAACCCAAGAAACTGGAGCCCAGGTTGAGCGGAACGAAGAAGCTCTGAGATTAAGATTCTGTGGTGCGAGCCGCTTCCTCCTCAAAGGCTTGCATACGCTCCAATTGCTCGATGGATCCCGTGGCCACGGAAACTGCCCAATCGAGCCTCCCTTTGTGATTTCACCGGAGGATTGGCATTTTCTGGCCTCCTCAACTTCAGGCATGCGAGACAGTCGTCAAGCACATTAGGGTGAAATGCAAGACAAAAATCGTACTTGAATTGTCATGGTGAGACACCTAAGCAATAGACGCACACAGTATGGGGATCGGTGCACGACATCTTTTGGCCGCAAGAACACCGGTGAAATCAAGGAAAGACTTGTCTTCCATAATCGAAGAGAAACAGTCACGATTGCTAATGCGAACAAGACAAATTGTTGGAATAACTGATCGGTTTTGAAGCCAAGGCCAACAAAATGTGGGAGCATGAAGGAGGCAACCTGAATCTTCCAGCAGAAAGGAAGATTCAGGGCCATGGGGCGGTTTAGGGATATACCACCCGGTGGGTAGGAGAAGCCAGCTTGAAGACCTTCCAGTGATCCTGAAGGAAAGGGACATGTCAAGAAGTGTGGATGAACAATATGTCCACAATCCTAGAAAAATTATTTAACAAATAAAAACTGTTTCATCAAACTCTTTACTGTCTAACCCGATCACTGAATACCATAACAATAACACAAGATCACATTTGCAATTCACATGTAAATTTCCACTGATAGCACTTGCTTAAATGTCTTGCAGTGGGTGGTTAATCAGTTGGATTGACCGTCCTGACGGACTTCACCGATACTGTGGCAAGTGGGATTGAGGCAGGGGTCTGTCGGTCGCAGGTGTTCACGTGACTCTCAAAGGCCTCGATTTGGTCGATTAACATATTGTTAGAGATTGGCCCAAACAGGCATGTCTGAACCCGTTCAAACTTGGTTGCTTTCCTTTTGACCTGCGTACACAACAGGTTTGTAGAAATGGAATACTGTCAAACACGGAAGGTATTTTCAGGGTGTCCTCAGGTTCGATTCTGGCCCTCTGTTGTTCCTGATATACATAAACCCTCCCATCATATATTAAAAACAGTAAGATTTATTTGTATGCCGATGATATGGCTTTAATAGGAAAAGGCACAAATATAGATAGTTTAGAAAAACCCTTCAATCTGATTTTGATATTTTACAATATTGGCTACTTCAATCAAAAATGGTTCTTAGTACAAAGAAAACTCAGGTAATGTTTCATTCAAAACTAAATCATCTTATAAACAGCCATTAAATATACATACAGTAAGTGGACAAGTGTTAAGAGCAAGTTCTGGTTTATAAGTATTTAGGAGTTCATATAGATAGCACTCTTACTTTTTCTGTACACATAACTAATGTAGTTAAAAGGTTAATTCCAGATTGGGTGTGCTCGAAGGAAAACTGATTCTCCTAGAGAATCAAGAAATAGAGTGGCTGTTCATTTACTTCTACCAACATTAGAATATGGCAGTGCAATATACCAATTTGCTTCAAAAACATTATTAAATTGTCTGGACAAAACATACTACAGAATGGCAAGATATGACACAAATGTCCTTTTTACCCATCATTGTACTCTGCTTCAAAATTTAGATTGGGATTCCTTGCAACTTGTAGAAAAAACGAGTAGGGTATAAAGCTTATATGGAGTACGGGGGACAGGCATGGAATGAACTCTTCTGATGTTTCTATCCTCATAGGTATAATTTGAGGGATTTGAAACACAGATGCTTAAAAATCCTCTAGAAGTCAACATTTACAGTAGAATGCAAAGATGTTTTTATCTACTAAAAATATGGAATGAGATAGACCCAGAAATTAGGAATACTGACAATTTAGGTCAATTTAAACATCCTCTAGATCTAGTCTGGAGAGACAGATGTATTTGTTATGGTGCTGGAGTGATTTCTGTTCCTGTTTGTTCATTTAGATCACAATTGTTCAAACTCCTTTGTTTTCTCATTTCTGGGATGGGGTAATTGTTGGATTGGGGGATGAATCACTATAGCTCTAGATATTGTATGTGTTATGTCCTCCCCCTTCCCCTCCCTTTCTTTTGATGCTCTTCTCCCTAACCTGAATCTTGGAAAATCCATTTTATATTAAGGCTCCTACATATTTCCTTGTCCATTAAATGGGTAATACCAATCTTAACATAAGATTCCATACCTTGATTCTATGGCATATTGTGTGTCTTGTTTCGTATGAATTGTATCAATTTTAGTGAGTGTTGTATTGAAGATTGTTCCTGTAATATTTATTACATGATGGTTTATTGTACTGTGAAAACTATGATCTAAAGCAGGACAACATTGATAAACAGGGCCTACTGGTCCTAAAAGTTATTCTCCTGTTAAAAATAAAAGTTTTATATTAATCTATCTATCTATCTAAGTCAACTACCAAAGGTAAATAACATATACAATATTTTATTTTCAAGATTACAGTATTATGAAGCTATTACAAAGAACAACAGAATACAGATTTAGTAAATGTAGTATTCTACAAAATCCTGCCAGGCATCGTGGTGCTATCCACCAGGATCAAACACCCTGATCACAGCTTTTGCTGTAATATCTTACAGGATACTGCCTGAACTCAATGTAAGTGAAAGGTAATTAACCAAACACAGAGTTCTTGATTTTAGTGGCTGGCCCATATAGGCAAGGGTACAGCACTGAAGGGCTATTTAAATTTTTGTGTCAATTAGGTTTAGGGTTTACAGACCAATCAGCTACCGAATTGTAAAATCTTAATCAAACTCAAGTCCATATAAATGAATTATAACATGAGGAGAATTAAAATCTAGCTTTTTTGTCCTTTCTGTGAGTTCTGCTATACCCCTGAAGAACAGAGTCCAGACAATTGGTTATAGTCATCCTGTCTCATGTGGCTGTAACACATGGTCTAAACTCTGGTCTTCAGGTATATATCAGAAAGAACAAATTCAAATTAATCAAACACTGGCATAGGAATTGGAAAAACATGTACAGGCCTTCAAGATAAGCCTGGACTAATTTGCTTACCAAGGGAATCACAGCGTACCTTTAGTAGCATGGTGGGCAAGAAGTACTTTAAATTAGAGCACAATTCCACAGCACACTTGTTAGTCCTGCTTATGAAGTGGGCGTGGGGGCACCTGGTAGACCTAGCATCCCTTTAGCTCCCTATGACATTAAATTAACAGGGCTAGAAATTTAGTTTAAGCTTGGTGTTTCAGAAAGGTTACCAAAATTCTAATTTTGAAGCCAGCCCACCGCGCAGAGGTTGGATTTCGCTTGCAACACCGGCAACACGGGTTCGGGAGTGGACTCGGGTCGCTGGAGGGACGGCGGGGAAACAGCTTGAGCGTCCCACGACAGCTCACATTCTCCAGAGGGAGGGCAGAGAGGCCATTGCCACAAAACACTTGCTGGAACCAGAGCGGAGGCTCGGGTACCGCAAGCCCCACTTGAGGGGATGGTCGGCCAAGACACGCAGGTGGACGTTGGCGCACAGCGCCTTGACGCCAGGGGCACACAATGCATAGAGGGGAGTAAATGTGAAACGCCTGCTGGCTCCAGGAAGACAGACTGCCAGGAGAGTGCCTCTGAAGTGCCCCATTCACCCAGCTACCTCTGGACTGATGAAAATGAAGAATTTCAGGGTGTCTGGTTCCCCGCGTCCCCATTCAGGGGCAAGCTGCAGCTACATAGGGCCCAAAGGCAGATGCCGGGTAGAACAGGGTGGCATGAGGATGACTCCTTGGCAAGCCTGAGTTCGGGCCCGACCCTGCAGGCTTGCCAAAGTTATCCTCATGCAGCAGGACACAGAGGAATAAAGGCAATGACAAAAAAATTCTAATTTTGGCATTGGATCCAAAACTCTGGTATACCACCTAAGTATAAATACAGTTTCTCTTTGATTTTATGTACATTGCAGAAATATTTTTTTAACCTGGTATTCAAAACAAAATACCAGCAGACTGAAATTGGTATGCCACTCCTAAATTTGGTATGTATGGAACACCAAATATATGTAAAATCTGAGCCCTGACTATGGCTCTATGTCTCTCTGACTTTGGCACCAGGCAGTGGCTTTGCCAGAGTATCACTCCACCCTTTCTTCCATACCTTTGATGGTGGGCTGATTGAGATGTCACCTCTTTCAAGTAACATGGGGAATGGTTGAATCATCAGCATGATTTCTCTGTGCATGTGGAGGCCATCCACCAGAAGCTCCACCCCAAATGAGGGTCTCGCTATAGAAATAAAGTGTGCAACCCACTTCTTGCAAAAGAAATCCTCTTAAAATGATCCTTCCAATTTTTGACTATGACATTGACTACAGTGTTGCTTCAAGTCTGGACAGACTGGACATACTCTTCGCTCTTTCTGCCACTTTGCCCTAGACTGTTCTCCCCACACTCAACACTCCTCCCTCTATTGCTCTTTCCTCCCTCCCTTAAAGCAAGGCATCTCACTGTGCTTCCTTTATTGCCAAATTCTGGCATGACTCCCATCTCCCACACCTTACCTCCTCCTTTCACCCCACTCTGCCCTAACTTACTTCCTCCATAGTAATGACTCTCAATCCCTTACCCTTCCTCTCATGAAATATTCTGCAGGTAAAGCTGTTTTCGTCTTCCAGTTTCCTAAGCTCTGGTCTTACTTCCCTTGCTATTTACTCTGTCTCATCCCCTTCTTCCTTAAATCTCACCTCTGGAACTTCTGTACACACTCCTGTAATTGCTCTTGGCCACATAGTGATCTGACTTCCAGGCTCTCCAACAATAACCCTCCTTAGACCACAGATTATCCCTGGATTTTCACACATTGACTAGTTCTGAATCTGTTATTGAGTGCACATGTGTTGTCCACTGGTCAGAGCTACTGTATGTTTACTCTATATTTATATTTGACTCTCTGCTCAAACAGCAGTATTTGTTAGCAAGAAAACTCATCTCACAGTTGTTTTTTAGCAACAATGCACTGCTGACATCCGTAGATTCATCTTCAGTGTCGTTTTAGTATTTTGCTATTTATTATATTTTTGCACATTACTGTCATGTTGTACTTTACTCCATTTCCCTTCCCCAAGGTCACTCCTGAAAATGAGATGTTATCAACTCAGTACATCTTTCCTGGTAAAAAACTTTGCAATAAATAAATAAATTACTCTGTTACAATGTACGCTACTATGTATGTATGATAGAAACATAGAATATGATGGCAGATAAGAACTGCTTCCACCACCTAGTCATGCATTTCCCTACTTAATGGATAGCTGCAGATCCTAGTTAACCAACAGCCTAGTTCCTCCTACCCCAACTAGAATTGCCTTATGTCTGTCCCATGCATTCTTGAATTCCCCACTGTTTTTGACTCCACAACCTCCTCAGGAAGGCTGTTCCATGCATCCACAACCCTCTTCATGAAAAAATACTTCCTCACATTACCTCTGAGCCATCCCTCCTCTATCTTCAAATTGTGCCCTTGTTCTTGTACATCTCTTTTCTGAAAGATGCTACCCTCTTGGACTTTGTTGATTCCCTTGAGGCACTTGAAAGTTTCTATCATGACCCCCTGTCCCTCCTTTCCTTGAGGGTATACATATTAAGCTCATTTAGTCTCTCTTCATGTCTTCTGGTGCAGACCTACACCATTTTGGTTGCCCTCTTCTGGACAGCCTCCACCCTATGTCTTTGCAGAGATGGGGTATCCAGAACTGCACGCAGCACTCCAGATGGGGTCTTACCAGCTGTCTGTACAGAGGATAACAACTTCCTGTTTTGTACTGTTGATGCCTCTTCCTATGCATCCCAGTATCCCCAGCCCTCCATACTGCCTTCTCACATTGCTTGCCCACATTTAGGTCATCTGATATAACTACCCCCAGGTCCCTTTCCATTTTTGTTATCAGTATCTCACCCCCACTGTGTACTCTTCCCTGGGTTTTTATTTCCCAGGTGCATTACTTTGCACTTCTTTGCGTTGAATCTAAGCTGTCATACATTTGACCATTCCTCCAACCTTGCCAAGTCCCTTCTCATCCATTCCACTCCACCCTGTGCGTCAACCCTGTTGCAGATCTTTGTGTCGTCTGCAAAGAGACATACTTTTCCTTCCAGTACCCTCTGCCAATGTCACTTGTAAAAACATTAAAAGGACCAGACCCAGTACTGAACCCTGCAGTGCCCACTAAGTAGCCCCCCTTTCTTCACTGTGAACTCAATTTACTATTACCCTCTGCATCCTGTTGTCTAGCCAATGTTTTATCGAGGGCTACCACCCTGGGACCCACTCCAGGCTGGCTAATTTGTTTATTAATCTTTTAGCGGACTGTGTCAATGCCTTGCTAAAGTCTAGGTAGGCCATGTCCACAGCCCTCCCTGGTCTACTACTTTGGTCACCCAGTCAAAGAAATCAATTAGATTCATCTGACATGACCTTCCACTGTGAAGCCATGCTGCCTTGGGTCCTGTGCCCCACTGGCCTCTAGGTACTCAACAATTCTTCCTACAGAAGTGATTCCATCATTTTCCCTACCACTGAGGTCAAACTGACAGGTCTGTAGTTTCCTGCCTCTGTCTTGCTCCCACTTTTGTGAAGGGAATCACATCCACCTCGTCCAGTCCTCAGGTACCACACCATCCCTCCCATGATTTGCTAAAAGGGTAGTCAGTGGTGTCACTAGTTCTCCTTAGTTCTTTTAGAATTCTGGAGGTGAATCCTTCAGGCCCCACTGCTTTGTCCACCTTCAGTTTTAGGAGTTCTTTCAGAACCCTTTCTTCTGTGAAAGGACTGATATCGCCCCCTATCCAGAGTGCTTCTTTTGACTAGATTAGGTACCTCCCCTCCTCTTCCTTTTGTGAATATTGAGCGAAGTATTCTTTCATTATCCCTGCTTTTTCACTGCCCTCTCTACCCACCCACCTTCTTCTTTATTCAGCCTCAGTATCCCTCCCTTTGTCTTTCTTTGCTCCCTAATGTACCTATAAAAGGTTTCTTAACCGGTTGGCTATCTTTTCCTCAGTTTGGGCCTTTGCTATTAGTGACTGCCTTCTCCGATTCCTTCTGCTTTAACTGGTACAGTTCTCTATCCTGCTCCTTCTGTGTTTCCTCTATACTTCCTGAATGCTATCTTTTCTCCTAACCTTCCCACCACCTCTTCTGAGAACCACAGTATTTTTTTCTTTTGTTTTATTTGCTTCACACAAAGGCTTGTTGCCGCTGTGATGGCAGTTTTGATGTTTCCCCATTGTTGCTCTACCCCTCCTTCTTATCTGTTTGCTAGTGCTTTTCTGAGGCACGTCCCATTTCGACAAAATCAGCCCTCCTGAAGTCTGCACTTCACTTTTGTATGTCTTGACTCTACTGCTGAGTTTATCGTGAACCACACTGTTTGGTGGTCACTTATTCCCAGATGACTACCCACTTCTAGATCTGAGATCCTCCCTCCATCCCCAATTGAGAGTACCAGGTCTAAGATTGCTCCCTCCTGAGTGGGTTCCAACACTAGCTGTCTGAGGCATGCCCCTGTAGGGCATTGAGAATGGCCCTGCTCTTGTATGTGCGCAGCAAAGGTGCTCCAGTTAACATCTGGCATATTCAGGTCCCCCATCAGCAATATCTCCTTTCTCTGCCATTCAAAGGATGCCTTCTATAATTTCCTTGTACATTTCCTCCCTGAGCAGGGGTCTGTATACAACCCCTGTGCGGATTGTGGTGCCATTTCCAGTCTTCAGGGTGACCCACAGTGTCTCCTCTCCTTATTGTTTACCCTTTAGTTCCGTTGCTTTGATCCCTTCCCTTGCACAGAGAGCTACTCCTCCTCTTCTACTCTCCCTATCCCTCCTGTAGATTGTGTACCCTGGTATGTTGACATCCCAGTCATGGTTCTCAGTGTACCATGTTTCTGTGACTGCTACGATATCCAGTCATCCCTCTTCCATCAAGGCCACCAGTTCAGGGAGCTTGTTGCCCAGACTATGGACATTGGTACTCACTGCCCTCCATTTTTGATGGCCTTACCCTTTTGCCCCATCCCTGTCCTTACTGCATTTGTCTTTTCTCCATTTATCCCTGCCTTCTCCCTACTGACTTCTCTATCTTGCTGTTTACCTCACTAACTACCCTGATTTTGGGGTGGGGGCTAGATTTCCTTTTCCTTTTCAGTGCCTCCCCAATTGGCTAGTTTAATTACTTGCCAATGAAACATTTAAACCTATCACCTAGGATCCTGGTTCCCTCCTGGACAGATGTAGACCATCGCACCAGTATAGACCTGCATCCCTCCAGGTGGACCCCCAGTCCCCAGTGAAGCAAAACCCTGAGCTCTGCACCAGTTTTCAACCACTGATTGAATCCATGGTGCCTCACCCATTACCATAGACAGGCAGCACCTCCAAGAAGGTTACTGAGCATACTACTTGTATAAGGCCCTCCCCAACTCCACACATTCTGCATGCACTGCACTGATCCTTTCCCAGCCAGGTCATTTGTCCCTAGGTGGACAATGACATCCACCTCTCTCCTCCGTGCAGCTGCTCCGTGAATCAGTAAGTACTAAAGAACAGGTTACTCACCTGTAACAGTAGTTCTAGGAGTGGTATATGTTGTTCATCCACACTCTCTGGCATGTCCGCTTCCCTTAAATCTTGCAGAAAGTCTTCAAGCTGGCTCCTCCCACCACCGGGTGGTAAATACCTCGGCTCCATTCCATGGCGCCAGATCTTAGCCCGCTGGAAGCAAGGTGATGCGCCTAAAGCCAGGGAGGGGTTGGAAGGTGGGATGAACAACATATACCACTCCTAGAACTACTGTTACAGGTGAGTAACTTGTCTTCTAGGAGTGTGGATATGTTGTTCATCCACACTCTCGGCAGACTCCAAGCAGTTCTCTGGGAAGAGGAGGCAAGGTGCACACCCCTATTTGGGAAACAGAGACTGGAAAACGAGGCCCCAAAACCAGCATCCCGGCGTGACTAAAGGTCGATGTGGTAGTGGGCAATGAAGGTGTTTGCTGATTTCAGGTAGCAGCCCGACAGATCTCCTGGATAGGGATGTCCCAGGAAGCAGCCACCGATGCAGCAGTATGGCGGTTAGAATGAGCTCTCATCCCTCTGGGAGGCTCCTTGCCCGCCAACTCATAGCACAGACCTATGCACAATGTAATCCATCTACGCAATGGTCCGTTTGGCTGCAGGTCTGCCAAGCCGCTCTGTGTGGGTGACAAACAGCTGGCGAACCTCTCCCAAATTTCTGCCGTCCTCTCCTATAACAGGAGAGAGCACATCTCAGGTCCAGAGTATGGAGTCTTTCTACCGGCGTCCGAGGTGTAGTTAGGGTAGTATTCCGCCGAGTTAGCACCTGGTTAAGGTGAAACTCCTGAAACCACCTTCGGAAGGAATTTCGGGTGGGGCGCAGACAACTTTGTCCCTGTGGAAGACCAGATAAGGGGAGTCCACGAAGCGCCTGGAGTTCCCTGTCCTTCTGGCTGACATGACAGCCACCAGAAAGGCATCTTCCATGACAAGTGTGAGCTCACACTTGTGCATGGGTTCAAATGGCTTGCCCATGAGCTTTGCCAAACCAGCAAGAGATCCCACGGAGGTGGAGGTTCACCACTGGAGGGATATGTGAGCCAGGCCTTCAGGAAGCCCTGACCGCTGTCTCCTGAGCCAAAGCCCACTGACCGCCCGCCGCCTGCAAGCAGGAAATGGCTGCCAAGGTGCACCCTAAGGGTAGATGATCAGACCCCTTGAGAGAGACCAAAGGTAGTCTAGAATGTTAGCCACAGAGCAGGATCAGGGGTCCAGACTCTTACCCTGACACCAAATGGAAAACCTTTTCCATTTGAAGGCATAACACTTCCTGGTCGATTCCTTACAAGATGCTCCACCACAGTGTAGACATCCTCGGAAAGACCCAGAGCCTGGAACTCTAGCGCTCAGGTACTAGGCTGTGAGGTGCAGGATTGAAGGTCTGGATGGAATACCTTCCTCTGGTTCAATAGCATCAGGTCAGGGCATGTACAAAGCCGCTCCAGGGCCCTGCAGCTGAGGTTGAGGAGATCTGGATACCAGAACTGGCGGGGCCAATCTGGGGCTACCAGGATCACCTTCACCTTGTTCCTCCTCATCTTGAGTAACACCTTGTGGATCAAGGAAATGGAGGGAAGGCGTGGGAGGCCTGGGGTCCACTGCCCTCGAGAAGGCATCCCCTGTAGCAAGCCCTGCTGAGGGAGGTGGGCATGGTACAGACTCAGCTTGGTGTTTTCCTGGAGGTAAACAGGGTCCACCAATGGCTTGCCCAATGGGAGAACAGATTGTAAGTTACCTATGGATGGAGAGAGACCACTGGTGGATGTCTGGCCTAAGTGGCTGAGAGCATCTGCCAGTTGGTTCCAGACTCCTGCCACGTGGATGGCTAGGAGATCTGCCTCCAACCGAGTGGCGAGGGTCCAGATTTGGAGCACCTCCTTGTATAGCAGATGGAAGGTACACCTGTTTGTTGAGGTAGTACATGGTCATGGTATTATCCATCTGGACTTGACCCACTTGACTCGGAGCTGAGGAGCGAAAGCTGACGGTGCCAGTCTGACTGCTCTGAGCTCCAACAGGTTGATGTGGCATCGGGACTCCTGGGTCTAGAACCCGTCGGCCCCTGTGGTCCCCATGTGGACTCCCAGCCCATAAGAGAGGTAAGGACGACCATCAGCTCTGGGAGAGAAATGGATCCCTTCCTGCAATGGTTCTGGGGCGGTCCACCATTGGAGAGTGTCCCACATCTTCTGGGTCACAGTGATCAGCTGGTCGAATTGACCCTGGTGCTGGAGTCCACTGGGCGTGCCAGTTCCCACTGGAGGGTCGTGACAGCCACCTGCTCCCAACTCCGCCTCCTTATCAATGAAGCAGTCGGAACTCATGCCCTCTCAGGTGATGGGTTTATCAGGGCAGAGCTCAACTCTTGTCAAGCCAGAGCTCAGTTTTCCGCAGACAGGGCGGTGGTTCTTTCCTCCTTTGCCCAATCATTTAAAAAAAAATATTCCATAAATGATAAAATGTTCCTCTCACTTTCTCTGTTGACTGCCGATGGCTAATGCAACCATGCTTTCTGCTTTAAAAGCATGCATCAATCTGTTAACGTGGGTGAGGAAGTAAAAGAAGTGAAGTATCGGTCCCTGAATATTATGTATTGTAATACTGTATGTTAGAGTATTTGTTATTTTCTGGTTTAATTAGAGCAGTAGAGCAGGGTTGGGTATGACCTGCTGGACAGTCGGGAGAAAATAAAACAGAGGGTCTGATTTAAAAATTAAACCATTATTTTACTGATGATCTGCTTCAGTTTTAGGGACCAGCTAGCGGTATATGTGCAAAATGACCAGCTGTGGAAGAGAGGGGCTGCGGTTGCACTCAAATTAAATTTTTCTCTCAGACATTAGTGCAGTTGCCCTGAGCGGTTACAGAAGCACTGTATCGACAGTCTGTGATGTCAGCATTTTAAGGTTTGGCACACGCCAACTCCAGACACAAAAATAGATATTTTCAGCCTGGCAGGAAGGTCAGAAAGTGACAGAGCATACAAATATGGGTTTGAGCACTTACACCATGAAACAAGATACACAAAGGTTACAATTTAACATTAATAATTTATGTAACACCTACAAATAGTACAGAATCATTTCCTATCTCCTTTGAAGAGCTAGTGTACTGCCTAAAACTAATAATAGTTTTAAAAGCAATCAACCATTACCTTTTATATCTGAAGTATTTTTCTTTCCCTTGGTTAATTAGAAGATTGTTTACCTGATGTTAGGTGGCGTTATATGTGAACATCACTCTGCCTGGTAACTGACATATCTAGCGCTATTCTCCCTATTACATCATCAGGATTGTGACCTCACTGACTGTGACATCACTGCTGCTTGGAACAGCCACTCAGTAGCTGCCAGGTCAGTCACCTGTGAGGTCACAGTCTGTGAGATCACAATGCTGATGATGGAGTGGTGGGGGGATAAAGATAGATACAGTATGTCAGTTGCTAGGCTTACAGCTATTCCACATCCAGCACACTATCACAGAAAACATTCTAATGAACGAAAGGAAAAAGAAAATATTTCAGAAATAAAGTTACAACTGATCTACTACTAAAATTTGCATCTTTTCCTTTGTGCCAGTTTTGGTTCCACTAGCTCTTTAAAGTGGAAAAGTCAGCACTAAGAGCCCAACACCTGTTTACTGCAGTATAGTAGATTATAACACATTGATTCTGCTAACTTGAAAGCTGATATTTTTCTGTCACTACAAATCTCAGAATTCCCTGCAGTTGACATCGAGGGCACTGCAGCAGTGGAATTCCAACAGCATGAAGTGTATTTCAGAGCTTTTTATAAGCGCCCGATCAGATGTTTGCAATCCTGCTTTTCTCCCAGGGCTAAGTACAGTCCTCTGTGACTATACTTAGCCCAGGGAGGACAGCAGGAGCAGCAAACAAAAGATCAGAGCTTACAGAAACTCTAACATGCACTGCAGGCTGCTGAATCTCCTACTGCTGCAGCCCTCCTCTCTGATGTCCGCTTACAAGGGAATTCTGGGATTTGTAGTTACAGAAACTGTCAGCTTGCAGGTTAGCATAATCAGCCTGATACACTCCACACACTGCAGTAAACAGTGAGAAAAAAGTTTTGTGCACAAATTGTAGTTTGGGACCAGACCCACATTTGGCTATGGGGCTCTTTGTGCTGACTCTTCCCTTTAATGGTTTCTGCAGCTTGCTGGGTATCCCTAAGGTTTCTTATATTTATATTAGCAGTAAGCCTAAAGTTTTCTTTAATGCCCTTTAGAAGTGAGCACTGGTTGCTCTGGAGAGCTGCAGGACAGACGGTGCTCGCTTCTAAAGAAATGAAAGTGCATGGCAAAGTAGAAAAGGATGACGCCGTCATACCTAGATAAAGTGTGATAATGGTATGGTTCAGCTATTACTGACTCTGCATTTCTGAACCATGCACAATTAGAGTCTCCTCCAATCACATTACTGAGCTATCTCGGACTCTGCAATTCTGAACCATGCACGAATAGTCTTCTCCAACCATTTATTACTTTATCCTTTTGAAAAGGAATGGGGCATCCAGGGCAACCCCACAGTTGCAACAATTTAGTAAGTACAGACATTTCTTCTAACTTTGGTAGGAAGCTGCTGCTCAGCCTCCCAAAAGTACTCAAGTCGAAAATACATGTTTATTTGTACTCATCTTCAGTCTGTAAATATTTATTTTATACTTGTCTGTCTGTATCGTTTTATAGAAACCCAGGCATGCCTGAAAATAGACTTAACCCAGACCACCTACCTGGTGAAACAATAAATTATAATAATAAACAATGTTTTGGATCTAGTAATACAGTGATGACATTATAAGAAAGGAATTGTTGGGACCAATACCTGAGATCCAAGTGTGTCAACTTCTGAAGCATACACAGTTCCAAAGAAATGTCTTTGAGCTTGTTGAAGCCAAGATTGACATCACATGCTGTGTTCTTCAGTTCCACAATTCTGCAATCAATTGAACACATAGAATGACACAGAGCAAATGGTTAAGTGTTGTATTGTATTCATTTTGTGTATCTTGCATTCCAATGTATTTTGTACTTTTTCAATATGCTACTGTATTCAAAGCATTTCAATGTATTTCTAGTTTGTATAGGCACCTGCACCATTCTTAAGTCATGTAATTTGTATTTGTCGGTATTCATATGTGACATGTTCATGGCCCAAAACGCACGTGGATCAGTTCACCTACCCAGTAAACAAACAAACAAATAACATTGTGCACAGATTTACGTGCACTCCCAAATGCTGTGTACCATAGTATTAGCAGCAGCAGCAGTAGTAGTAGTAGTGAAATATTTTATTTGTAAACAAGATAAGATACCATTAAGGTATAGCCCTGTTTACAAGGTAGTCCTGTGTGGGTTAACAATCAACACTATCATGTTGCAATACTTAACTCACAGCACATAAGTTACTTTCAGTCTATATAATACACAACATGCAAACACATCGCAGTCATGTATCACAGCATGTTTATCATTAACTGAGCACAAAATGCACAAAATCAATTTAATATATTGTAACATCCAGTCAATAGCTCATGCTGTATGGCGGATTAAAGACTTCTGAGAAACAGATGTATTTGATGTTGTGTAATAGTAGCTATGTCACAGAGAGAATGCACACGCACGAGTAATGGCGGCAGGACAGAAAACCAGAGATCCATAAGGGACAGAATGAGTTTGGGTGGCTAAAGAACCATTTCAAATGGAAGGCTTACACAGAGACACTGATGCTTAGGGCTATACTGAGTTTTACAAGTAAATACAAATTCAACAAAATACTGCTTAAAACATGATTCATCACTTCCAGCGACATCACCAAATGGGATGGCTGACTAGTTAAGGAGCTCCCTAAACCTCGCCCCAATTACAGTCAACAGCCAAACTTTAAACAATTTTATAACAAAATAAGCAATAGAATTGACAGTACATCAGCAATGGGGAAGAAATCTGGCCTCAAAAGAAAGAAAACCTCCCAGATCTCACAGATGGAGAGTCAATTGAATCCAGCAGTGAGGCCTCCTCACAAACCAGCCTAGTGCAAGAGGGACAACAAAAAAACAAAAAAAAAGAATGGACCTCATCCTAACGGCATTGAGATAATTGAGAATGGAAACCCACATCAAGCTGGATCAATTACAAAAGATGTGTTGGTGCTACAAAACAAGTCTACAGACCACAAACAGGCAATCACTCAACTAGATTCCAGAGCCGATCATACGGATAGGTCTCCTCGAGAGGCCTTCAGACATATAGATACACTAACGGATACATGCAAGGATCTGAAGGGCCATTCACTAAGGAAGAACTTGAGGCTGTATGGCTTTAGAGAGGCAGCGGAAGGAAACGACATCAGTGGATTCTTAACCTGTTTCTTCACTCATCAATTGGAGCTGCCTGAGGACTTCCCTCTGAACACTGAGCACGCCCACCAAGCCCTGGGACCGTACTAGTCAACAAGCAACAGCGCCCATGCTCCGCTGTCCTGTAAGTCATGTCATTTGCTACCAAACAAAAAGTACTGACAGGTCTAGGGAGGAAAAGAGGTTTACTTTGAAGGCACCAGGATTTTTGCAGACAATGACTATTCCCTGGCAGTAATGGAACAAAGAAGGAAACTGGGCCCATTCTTGTGCTCTTGAAAGAAAAGCAACTGGGTTTCATACTCCATTCCCACCAGGAATTGGATTTTTGTCCCTGAAGGACGAGTCACCTATGAGACTCCGGACCTGGCGGTCACTTAACTGGGCAAAAGGATTACACCCAGCATGACCGCAGTATCCGCCAGCTCGACAGAATGTGAAAACCCATGCAAGGCCCTGGATGCCAGCAGAGATTCAGGAGAGAAGACAGCATTCAGCTGCAACACAAAGACATTCAAGATCTGCTGCAAATTGATAATAGCTTGTTATCTGTGGTACTAAACTCTGTGGGTGTTTCTTCTTTTCTAGGGTGCCAGGAAGGAGATCCCAATGCACGTAGCAGAGCAATGGCACTACCTTTTCATTTCTAACTATACTCTGGTACTTTCCGCTGATCTCCAGCGCTCACCTTTTCCTCTTCATGGGTCCGGCTGAACCTGGGGAACATGGCAGGTAAGCCACCTTAATTGACTCACCAGGATTGGGACTACTGACTTGGCGACTGCTGTGTCCAGCAGCTGGGGCGGCGGAGAGATGGCAGTCAAGCATCCACACAGAAGAAAGTAAATGCATAGAGGGCCTGATGGCGTGAGGTTCGTGGGCTCTCACCACAGCTGAGGGAGATCACTGGGAAGTACTAAAGAGGGGTAAGGAGATGCACGAAATGTGGCAAATTAACTTTGTAAATGGTTTCCTGAATGGGGAAGCTGTGGGGTGCTCAGGGACTGTTGCTGGTTGGACCAGACATAAATAACTAAACAGATGGATGCTCATTTGGGTTTCTCCTCCCAAGTCGAAGAACATAAGCGGCTATGAGTGGCAAAGCAAGGGCACTACAGTGGTCCAGTTCCGGGGTTGGTCGACATTGAAGTCCCCTGAGACGGACATACCCAAGGTCTTTATCTTTCTTCTTAATCTTTGGGAATGGCTAAATGGGAGGGCAGGAGGACTAATGTTAATGCGAAACATCAGAATGAGACCTTTATATACAGGGCTGGGAAGGGAGGGACGATTTTTGAACATTGATATTCATGCGGCGGGTGAAAGGGAGGTTAAACAGATGGCTCAGGCAGAAGGGGAGAGCAAGAGGTTCGAGAAACTGCAGACAAGCTGCAAAATGAAGAAGTGATTATGACAGGTATATACAGTCAACATCAGCAGCTGAGACAAATATGAATACAGGGTGTCTCTTGTAATAGCTCTCCCCAGTTTGCAGGTGGTCAATCTGGGTAGCATACATACAGGAATATGATATAAGGAGCAAAGCAGGATATACATGCTTAAGCATTGGGGGCACCTGGGAAAGGTCCAAAAAGCATTAAGCCCAGACCTTCTGAGATAGGTGCGCACCTCGTGAAGCACAATAACAATGTGGACTCTACACATCACTTGGCCTGCCCAGGGATCCATGTTGCTCTAGATGTATACCACTCTACCCTACTGCCAACAAAGGGAATGATGCCACTTATGAAATGTGGGCCCTAAAAAGGGGTAAGAAAAGATACAAACGAAGGACCCAAGAGGTAGGAACCTAAGAGAGGTGGGAGGGGAAGAGGGTTGGGGAAGGAGGGCTTAACGAGAAGGGGGCAAGGGGCTTGGTGATGTCTTCCTCATACAGCCCAGAGAAATAAGCCAACAACAGGAACATAGTAACATAGAGAGGAAAGGCAGGCAGAATGCAAAAACTTTTAACATCACCCAGCCAAAGAAGGGGAATGAGGAGAGAGACTGCCCACTTGATCAACGCAACATATAAGCTGGCCATAGGCCCCTGAGGTGGAATTCAATAGAGAACCTATTCTCCAAGTACAGGTAGTAAAGGAAGCCAGAGATGACAGATCCAACAACATAAGACAACCATAAGTGGGAAAGCAGCTCTATGCAGTTCAAAACATGACAAGCTAAAGGGAATTGAACCAGACACATAGAGATATATGATACACAAGAGGGATCTCTACAGACACAAGGAGAACTAAAATAATAGGAATCTTGGAAGGAAAACACACTTAGAGGAATCACTAGGATATAGGGAAATACCCCGCTACCAGAAGTATAACAAGGAAGATACAAAGAGACTGAGAAAAGGAAGGAGATATCACAATCACCATGCCTCCTTGCTTTGTTAGCCTCTTGTGAAGCTGACACATCCCTCCTATCTATACTCCTACCTTATAGGGAGGTATAAACCAACCCCAGGAGACCTGCACCTCAACTGGGCTCACTTTTTCTCCTACTGGGCGCCTCCTCCTGTCCAAGGAGGGACGTCTCAGGAATTTAGGCACCAGCTCAATGGTACCCCTACCTTGAGAGTCTTACACACACACATGCCTACTAGGAGGAAACAGTCATTTCCAATGCTGCTCCATACCTGAGAGCTGGACTCAGTCACCACAAGAACTGGGGTGGACTGGGCCATAGACCCAAGAAAAACAATTACTGTAACTGTATTTAGGTACCTGGTGTGCCTAAATGTTCTAAATGTTGTTTTGTGGATAAGATGTGCTTATACTGTTAAAGGGACACTGTCAACCTGTTTTTCCTCATATTATTTCTAGTTGAAACACCACATTTTATGATTGTTTACCCTCTCTAAAATTCACTGAAGTTGCTGTTTGTTTTGTCTGTCTCCTTGTTTAGTAGAACTGAAAAGCATGGCAATATATATTTATAAACAACCTTGTTATGTTTATAATCCTGGTTCTGTTCTTACTGCATACTTTCTGAGCATTAGAAACACACCCCACCAGTGCAGTCACTGATAAGAAGGAAGCCCTAAACTCCCACTGCATCATGGGGGCTAGACTGTTTTGTGAGTGTTCCCAAGTCCAAGAAAGATGTGTTTGGAGTTGTTCAAGGGATAACACCAGTATGTTGGGCAGTCTGTTTTTCACTTTTTAAAGAAAATAAGAGTCAGAATCAAACTCCCAGCTACATAAACAAACTTTACTGAATACTGACAGTCATAAAATATGTTTTTAAACTGGGGACACTTTGAGACCTAAGGGTTGACAGTGTCCCTTTAACTATTTATGCTGCTTCACTTGCAAACGAGCTTGTCAGAACAGAGTACTAAAGTACAGAACACTGATATCAATAGGTTGAATAACCCAGTAAAATGAAGCAAGGTACTAACAGCAATTAACTTATTCTCACCCCGTGGTCATTTTGGGTCGGGTTCAGCAATGGATGGTTTCGACGCCATATGGCGGCTATGGGACCAAAGAAAAAGATGTCCAACATTCGTGTTCTGCAGGAGACCCACCCATCTCAAGCAGAACATGATAAGTTAACACATTTTGGGTACTTGGTAGTGGTAGCCTCTAGCTATGGGAAAGGGAAACATAGAGGCACAGCTATTTTAATCCCAAAGGCCACACCATTCGAGGTGGAAACCCAATACAAGGATCCCCAAGGGTGTTTAGCCATGGCCACAGGCCACTGCCTAGGAAAGGAGTTAACATTGGGCAGCCTATATTTACCCAGAAACACATAGCACAGTGGCCAACCTTCTGTTGGGAAAAATTCTACAACATCAAAAGGGTTACTGGTAATAGGTGGAGACCATAATATGATATATGACTCAATGGATACCACCAGTCAGGCACAACATCGGCAAATGGGAGCTATAAAGCACAGAAAGCTTCTATTTAGCAATATGCCTGGCTGGACACCAGGCAATTTCTACACCCCAATGCTAAACAGTATACCCACTATTCCCCCATAAGATTTACACCCACCTAGACTATACACATATATCCAAAGAACATACACACTTCATAACAAATGTGACATATTACCAATATACCTCTTAGATCATGCCTCAGTACTGCTCACCCTGAGATGGAGTACTGAAAGGCTTAACACACTCTGGCGCTTAAATAACTCTCTGCTCAACGTGGAAGAATTTAGGAACATGCTAAAACAGAAAATAGAAACCATAATAGAGACAATACCAACCAGGATATTTCCCGCAATTCTTTGGGATACTTTCAAAGCGGTCACTGTCAATACTGCGCGACAGTAATAGTGTGGTTCTATATAGTGCTGGCAATTCAGTGCTAGTCAAATGCAGTGCTTGTAAAACCGCTCTGGAGAAAAAAGCACTTGCCTTCGCTGGCATGGTACAATTTTACTTAAAAGATTTATAACTGCAAAACACACAACCAGGACTGTGTTACATCAAATTCTGCTGTGTTGTGGAATGAACACCAGTACACACTTGTACTTAATATCGCCTCCTGGTAAAACATGAAAGCTTAATAGATGCAAAGCATAAGCACATACAGTAACTCTATTTGGCACCAGGGTAGCATGGGGACTTGGTTACATTAACTTCTACATTTTAACAGAGTGAATACCCAGACACCTGTACATACCTGTGCCGAATATCTCCTCTCGGTATTTCTGCATAATTCTGCTAGTGTCCAATTGAACTATAACAATATATAAAATAGCAAGTTCACACTTACTGCGATTTTGTTCTTTTGTTGTTTAAGCTTTATTAAGTTCCGCCGCTATTCAGAGTTATTAAGTCTGAATGGGTGTTCTCACTAGTAGAATTATGCAGGAAGATATTCAGTATGGTGAAAACTCTGCTACACTGCATGAATAAAGTGGCACTGAAACATCTGAAAAGCGTGCACTTGCTGCTCAGCAGTTTTGTTTGTTGCAGTTTGCACTGAAGCTAAATTATAGTAATGGGCTGAAAGACATTAAATCTGCACATTACTAACAGCATTCACTTGTGGCAAAATGTAAGGTGTTGTAATGCCATGTATTATATGCCATGCTTTTAAGAATGCTCTTTAAATACTTGTGCTATTTTTATTGCACGATTATCACTGGATACCCTTTCAAAACAGTGTTAAGGGGAGAATCACTAGTTACACCTCCCAGCTAAAAAGACAGAGAGAAAAATCTGGAACAGCTGCACAAACAACTAGTAGAAACCCAGCAGAAGCACATGCTGGGTGACCAGACAATGGGCCCTACCATCAGCTCCCTACAACAAAGAATTCAGTCCATCCTTAATAGTAAAAGAGAAACGGACCTAAGACACCTCAAACAAAAATTTTATGAAAGGGGAGCCAGGTTTCCAGGATTCTCACATAACACATATGGAAATAAATAACAAATACAGGATGTGGCCACAAATCTTAAATTCACCGATCAAAAAAAATGTTAGTAATATTTAAAGCATACTATGAAAAATTATACAGTATATGCTGGAACAAACCACCAAGGTACCAAAATTGCCACATTTCTGGAAAAACGCAGTTACCAACCCTATTACTGATACATAAGCAACAGCTAGAAGCCCCTTATCACTAGTGGAAATAAAATGACAATTAAAACCTGAAAACCAACAAGAGCCTAGGAGCAGATGGGTACACGGGGAGTTTCATGACACATTTACAGATAATGTAGCCCTCCTGACCGCAGTAAGCAATTGGATACTAGAAGGAGAACAGATGCCACCAACAAGGCAGTTCGCCACTGATATCAGCTATTCTAAAACCAAATAAAGATAGCGAGCAATGCTCCTCTTATAGGCCAATTTCAATCCTCAGTATTGATTATAAGATATATACTCCATATTAGCAAAAGATTGGATCAGATTCTACCAGCACTAGCACAAAGGGAAAAGACAGGATTCGAAGAGAAAGACAAGCCCAAGACACTATTAAGCAAACCTTACATATTTTAAATCACACATTAAAAGAAACGATCCCTTGCTGGTGTTGAGCCTTAGTGCAGAGAAGGTTTTCAACAGGGTGACATGGGATTTCTATATGCCACCCTAAACAAAATGGATTTCCAGAACCATTCATGAACTCCTGAAAAGTCTATACACTTCACCACAAGCCTATGTGAAAGTAAACGGCCAGATCTCATCAAGGTTCACCTTCACAGTGGGACCAGACAAGGATGCTCCTTCCCCACTACTTTTTCCCTATACTTAGAGCCCTTAGCTCAGGCCCGTGACAACATCTTCAAATACTGGGACAACAGATGGAGGATACCACCATAATTTGTGCTGTACGTAGACAATCTGCCGATATACTTAGCACCACCAGATGAGTCCCTCCTCACTTCTTGGAGCTATTACAGGAATTTGGAGACTGTGCTGGATATAAGCTTAATAAGTCCAAAACAGAAGCTTTGAGAATAAACTATGACTCAACCCCAAACAACACAGGCCTTCCAGTTTTGCTAGGACCTCCAAAATATAAAATATCTGGGGGCAGAATACCTACACAACTGGATTTAATAAGTAAATTAAACTATGCACCTATTACCTTGAGATGCAAGCAGACTTAAACGGTGGCAGACGATTAATCTTCCACTAATACAAACTGACTGTGTCAGAAATACAGGTTACTCACCTGTAACAGGAGTTCTAGGAATGGTATATGTTGTTCATCCACACTGTCTGGCAGGTATCCTTGCCGCTTTAAATCTTGCGGAAGGTCTTCAAGCTGGCTCCTCCCACCCACCCGGTGGTAAAACTCCTCGCTCCGCCCATGACGCCAGATCTGCCCGCTGGAAGCTCAGGTTGTGCGTCGAGCCGGGAGGTCGGTGGGTCGGGGATGAACAACATATACCATTCCTAGAACTCCTGTTACAGGTGAGTAACCTGTATTTCTAGGGACATGGATATGTTGTTCATCCACACTGTCTGGCAGACTCCTAGCAGTTCTCTGGGAGGAGGGAGGCAAGGCACACACCCCTACTTAGGGAATACAGACTGGAGAACCGAGGCCCCAAAACCAGCATCCCGGAGTGACTCAAGGTCGATGTGGTAATAGGTGATGAAGGTGTGCTGACTTCCAGGTAGCAGCCCTGCAGAGTTCCTGGATAGGGACATCCCTGGAAGCAGCCACCGATGCAGCAGTATGGCGGGTAGAATGAGCTCTTATCCTCTGGGAGGCTCCATGCCCACCAACTTATAGCAGAGATCTCTGCAGGAGGTGACCCACCTGCCTATCGCCTGCTTGACTGCAGGTCTGCCAGGTGCGGCTTCAGCATAGGTGACAAACAGCTGGCGAACCTCTCCCGATTTCAGCCGCGCCTCCTATAGTAAGCGAGCCTTCTAGGGTCCAGAGTATGGAGCCTATATTCAGCCTCCTAGGTGTGATTGGGGTAGAACACCGCAGAGAGTCAACACCTGGTTAAGGTGAAACTCCGACACCACCTTCGGAAGGAATTTCGGTGGGGCGAGGACAGTCTTTGTCCCTGTGGAAGACCAGGTAAGGAGACTCGATGCAGAGCTCCCATCCTTCTGGCTGACGTGATAGCCACCAAGAAGGCAGTCTTCCACGACAGGTGAGAGAGCTCACACCTGTGCATTGGTTCGAATGGCTTGCCCATGAGCTTTGCCAGTACCAGTAGATCTCACGGAGGTGGAGATTCTCACGGAGGGGAATGTGATCAAGGCCTTTGAAAAGCGCCAGACCACCTTCTCCTCAGACCATCGACTGCTTCCCGCCCGCGCCTGCATACAGAGATGGCTGCCAGGTGCACCTTAAGGGTCAGCCGACTTAAGCCCCTTGCTGAGAAAGGGACCAAAGGTAGTCCAATATGCTCACCAAGGAACAGGAGGAAGGGTCCAGGCCCTTGCCCTGGCACCAAATGGAAAATCTCTTCCATTTGAAGGCGAGCATTTTCTGGTCGACTCTACGGGACGCCCAACTATGTTGAGGACCTCGGCGAAAGACCCAAGGCCTGGAACTCTAGCGCCCAGGAACCAGGCCATCAGGTGCAGGGATTGAAGGTCTGGATGGAATACCTTCCCTGATTGACTGAGAGCAGGTCCAGGCGAGCTGGAAGCTGCCTCGGGAGCCTGGAGCTGAGGCTGAGGAGATCTGGGTACCAGTACTGGTGGGGCCAGTCTGGGGCTATCAGAATCACCTCGCCTTGTCCCTCCTTGCTTTGAGAAGCACCTTGTGCATCAAGGGAACAGGGAAAGGTGTAGAAGAGGCCCGGGGTCCACGGCCTCGAGAAGGCATCCCCTGCAGCGATCCCTGCTGAGGGGGGCGGCATGGAACAGCCTCAGCTTCGCATTCTCCCTGAGGCAAACAGGTCCACCTGAGGTGTGCCCCAATGGGAGAATAGATCTTGTACTACCTCCGGCAGGAGAGACCACTCGTGGGACGCAGCCCCTATCCGGCTTAGGGCATCGGCCAGGGTGTTGGAGGCTCCTGCCACATGAATGGCTAGGAGATCCGCCTCCAGGCTGCTTGCAGTGACCAGATGCGGAGAGCTTCCTTGCATAGAAGCATGGGCGCATCCTGCCCTGGCGGTTTAGACAGTACATGTTCGTGGTGTTGTCCGTCTGACCCGGACCACTTGACCCCGAAGAAACGGAGCAAAGGCGGTGAGAGCTAGGTGGACCGCCTCGAGCTCCAGCAGGTTGATGTGGCATCGACTCTCATGGGACCAGAGGCCGCGGCGCTGGTGTTCCCCGAGATGGGCACCCCAACCCATCAGAGAGGCATCGGTCGATAGAGAGACCGGCGGCTCGAAGGACAAACGGGATGCCCTCCTGCAGATGAACTGGAACGGTCCACCACTGGAGAGCTTCCACATCCCCTGGGTCACCGCCACTAGCTGGTCCAATGGATCGCAGCGTTGGGACCACTGGCTGGCCAGCCCCACTGAAGGGGGCATGTTCCAGCGGGCCCAACAGACCACGCTGGTACAGGCCGCCATGAGACCCAGGAGGCGCAGGAAATCCGGGCAGGCTGCAATTGCCCAACCAGAAATGATTGGGCAAAGGAGGAAAGAACCTCAACCCTGTCCGCGGGAGCCGTGCCCTGGCTCGAAGAGAGTCGAGCTCTGCCCCGATGAAAAGAATCACCTGCTTCGCTCAAGTTCCGACTTGGCCTCATTGATGAGAGGCCGACCTGAGAGCAAACCTGGAGGGCCAGATCTCGGACCGCTCCATCTCCTGTCTGGAGGGGGCTGCTATCAGCCAATCATCCAGGTAAGGGTAAACCCGGACCCCTTGGCGCCAAGAGAATGCTGTCACCACTGCCATGCATTTGGTGAAGACCCTGGGAACTGGAGATAAGCCAAGGTCATGGCTTGAATCGAAGGGATCCTTCGCCGAAAGCGGCGAACCTCTGATGTGACGGATGGATAGGGACGGAAAGAACGCTGGCCTGCAGGTCCAGAGAGCAGAACCACACGCCGTGTTCCAAGGATGGTATTATCTGAGCCAGAGTGACCATCCTGAAGGTTCGAGATCTTAGGAACTTGTTTAGGTCATGTAGGTCGAGAATGGGGTGCCAGCCCTCCATCCGTTTCGAACCAGGAAGTACCTGGACACGAACCCGGGTTTGAGGGAGGTCCGCCACCTCTCTTATCACCTCCTTCTCGAGGAGGAAGCGATGTCGACTCGTGCGAGCTGACAGCGAGGCTGGACCCTGAGGCCCCGAGGTGTGACGGTTTCTGAAGGGTGGGGCCTGCTCGAACTCAAAGGCAGGCCCTTTCCCACCACCTCCAACACCCACCAGTCTGTGGTGATAATGGACCAGGCGGAAAGAAAGTGGCAGAGCCGCCCCCAGGAGCACCTGGGGTGGCGAGGCGGGGTTGGGGCAACACCCTCAACCCGTCACTGGGCAGGCTTGAGGAAGGACCGCCGAGGGACCTCGAGGGCCTTTACTCCCTGCTTCCTGGAGGAGGAAGCTGCGGCTTGAGTTTGGGATGCCAAGCGCGAGCCTGCTGGCCCTGATGCTGCTGGGCCGGATGTGTTGCGGCAGATGGACGAAAGGGCTTGGTTGCGGTCTGCGCCCTTGTCCCTCTGTATGGATGAGACCGAGTCCAAAGTGGCATTGGACTTTTTGATCCTCTGGAGGTGGCCTTCCACCCAGGGCTGAAGAGGTCGGTTCCCAGGAAGGGACATCCGCCAATTGTGCTGGGTATCCGCTGTGAAGGTGGATATCCTCAGCCATGCCTGACGGTGCATAGCCACTGCGGTCGCGACTGACCTGGCGCATGAGTCTCCAATGTCCAGAGCAGTCTGAAGTTGCTGCTTGGCCACCCTGCCTGGTCCCACCTGCCTAACCGTGGTCTGCAGGTCAGCCAGGAGATGAGGGACTACCTCGTCCAGGGAGCCCAACAGGGCATGGGAGAAATGTGCCATAAGCACGGCCGAGCTGGCCTGATCAAGGCCAAGGAGGACGAAAGCGAGACTTTTCGCCCGCATAGTCCAATTTCTTGACTCCTTGTCGGGAGGTTTGTCCATCGCCCCAGCATTTCCGCACGCCGGAAAACGCTGTCGGTAACCAACCCCTCGGCTGAGGGATGTTCCGAGAAACCGGACAGGGAACCGTAGGGACTGTATACTTCTGGCCATCCTGGTCAAGGCGAGGGCAGGAAGCAGGGCACTGCCAGAGCTCCAGGTGGCCCACAATGGCCTCGGCCACAGGAAAGGCTCTCAGAGAATCCTCGTCCAATATCTCCGTGAGGGATACTTGGCCCGCTTGGATACAGGTCGAGCTACATCCCGTAGACTCCGAGATGAGCCTGAGCAAACCCAGGAAGGACGGAAGGCTGTCGCCCAGCGACTGACCTCCAGAAGACTCCAAGTCCACTCGCCTGGAGAAAAGGGAGGAATCGCCATCGGACTCAGAAGAGTCCGCAAAGAGCTGCCTCGGCCTGAGCCACCCTCCACCTGCCGAGGGTGACCGACAGCCTATGGGGCAGACCCTGAGCCGACCGAGAGTTCTTGGTCGGAGCCCCAAACAGCGGCTGTGGAGGCGAAGTTCCACCGAATCGGTGGAGCAGCTGGTTTTGGCCGAACAACCAGCCTGGGAACAGGCTCCTCGGTAAGACGAGGGGTTGTTTCGCCACTCGCTGACAGCCACTTAATGGCCGGAATGAGACGGTGTCGGCTTGTTCCCGGTCAGAAGGAGTTGTTACAACAAGGTCCTCGATCGTCGACATAACTTACGTCGAAGCCTCCCTCATCCGAGAGGAGGAGGACGAGACGAGCGATAGAGCGCCACCGCGTGCCGACCGAGACCGCCTTGCGATGGCGGATCGCTGACCGCCAAGAAGTCCGAGATCGAGAACCCTCGGCCTTCCGAGGAGGGTGCGGAGGGATGGTGGAACCGCCCCTCGCTTGGAGGGTTCACCGGGGCCCGGAACCGAGGCACTGACAAGCCCACGGATCCTCAACTCCCACCTGGGGAACCGTGAGAGGATTTTCGGTTTTGCCGTCGACAACCCGTCCAACGGGTCGAGAAAGATCTCGATCAGCCGACGGGAGTCTTGGTCAACTGACCTGACGGGACACCGTGGAGACCAGTGGTCGAAGCCGAACGATCGACCGAGTCAATGGCCGACAACTGGGAGAGGGACCTTTCCGGCCTCCCCAAGAGCGCCGACGGAGGGACTTACCCTTGTCTTCCTTCTTGGACCAAGAAGAAGGTCCAGCAGACGCTGGTCCCTCTCCTCTAGTGGAGAGGGACAGACAAAGCTCCTTAAAGGAAGCTGTGTAAGAGGAACCCAGGAGAGCGGATAAATGCGCTGTCGAGGAAGATGCGGCCGCGCCGCCTCTCTTCGAGGGCGATCATCTGCTCTAGCTGATCCGCCGAGCCCGCCACGAGAAACCGCCGACGGCCTCTTTGACTTCACTGGAGGAAAACGCTTCAGGGCGCCCAGCTGTAAACGGGCAGCACGGTCTTCGAGGACATAGGCTGAGAAGGAAGAGCACAGGTCGCAAGCCCGCGGGTCGTGCTCAAGGCCCAAACAGTAGACACATGTGGAGTGCGGATCCGCCTGAGACATCTTCTGGTTCGCAAGGGCATCTCTGAAACCCGAGCCGATGGTCCATCGGAGTCATGAGGGAAAGAAGACCCCAAGTCTATAATGCAAAATTTTAAATTCGGAAAACCGAAGAATTAGGAACCAGTCTTATACGCAGAGCGCTAAGGAGGGAACCTGAGCTTCCAAGCGTAAGGAAGATCTGGCATCATGGGGCGGAGCCGAGTTTTACCACCCGGTGGGTGAGGAGCCAGCTTGAAGACCTTCCGCAAGATTTAAAGCGGCAAGGATACCTGCCAGACAGTGTGGATGAACAACATATCCATGTCCCTAGAATGAACATTCTCCTCGAATACTTTACCTTGCACAAACTCTACCTACATTGCCCACCAAATCCCAATTTAGACAGTGGGACAAATGTATTTCACAGTTTATTTGGGGAGGAACCCACCCAAGAATACAATATGCCACCCTGCAGCTCCCCAATACAAAAGGAGGACTGGCACTGACCTACTTAGGAAAATACCATCAAGTGGCTCAAATAAGAACTGCCCTATATTGGATGGCGGCAAACTACTCTGCCTTATGGAAAGAAATTGAAACAACAGAAGAAGACCTATTACCAGCCACTAAAAATCTGTTAGCAAATGATAGGCAACTACTAGCAGAGGAAACCAGGGGAAACCCTTTACAATCACCACTATACAAAATTGGTCAAAATACTAACACACCCATCTCTAAATCCATACAGACACCTGATCACACTGCTGGCATACAGTAAAACTTTGTACCAGCTAGGCTGAACCAAACATACAAACAGTGGGCTAGAGTGGGCCTTTACCTACCCTGTCAGTTTAAAAAAGGTCCACATTTTATAGACTTACCAACACTAGCAACTAAATATGGTCTACGCAGACAGACTTATACAGGTACATGCAGGTTAAAACATACATATAAAGAGTGGAGAAACATTGCCTCCATCAACAAACAATACCAGGAATTATCGGCTAATACAAATAGTGCTGATGGGAGACCCATTAAATGCCCTGATATCTAGAGTACACCAGGGACTTCAAGAACTAGATATACAATCCACTGAATAGGTCGGTCACAGATGGCAGGCAGACCTAGGTATAGAGATAACACCAACACAAAATATGGTAGCCAAATACATTTTGTAAGGTATCCATTGGCCTCCTGGCTACCCATTTATCCTACCCTGCCTGCCACTGTGCTGGTGTAATGCACATACAGGAATATGATATCCAGTCCCCTTTGCAGAAGGGGCAGCAAGTGTCAAAGTAACCACCCTGAACTTCTTGTACTGAATATAGAAGTTCAGATTCCTCAAATCTAGAATGGGCCACAAGTCCACTATGGACTTGGGGACTAGAAAGAAGTGAGAACAGAACCCCTGTTCCTTTGATCCCAGGGAACTGGTTCTATGGCCCTCATCTGCAGGAGTGTGCACTTCCTCCAGCAGCACTGGTATGTGTGTGGAGGATAAGCAGAGGGAATTGGCGGAAGGTCTGGAGGCAACCCAGAAAATCTAGAGTGTGGCCCTGTTCCATAAGCTGTAGAGCCCAAGCATCTGTTTGACCTCCTCCACTATTCTAAGTTGGAGAAAGGTGATCCACTACCTCCACCTCCAGATTTAGTACTGGAGGGTGGGTCTAAGAAGGAGTTATGCTGAAGCAGAGCCTCTGGGTACCCTCTGCCTACTTCTTGGTTGTGTCTGGTAGAGGGAGTGGACTGACCTTAGAGTCCTACCCGAAGCTTGAGGTTGGAGAAGATGTCCTGCATCTTCTCCAAACAGCTTGCATCCCCTGAAAGGGCATTCATGACTGATTGCTGGATACCACTAACAAATCCTGACACCCTCAACCAAGAATGCCTTCGAAACCGATGGCAGAAGTAGTTGCTCTGGCTGAGGTATCAGAAATGTCGAGGTAGAACTTAATGGGTGTTTACCAATGTCAGTCCCAGTCTGGAGGGCCTTAAGCATCTCCTGCTTCTGAGCACCTCTGGGAGTGCCTGGGCTGCAGCTTTGGCATTTTTCCAGAGGGTATTCTGGTATTTGACCACATGGGCTTAGCAATTTGCGCTCTGAAGCCCAAAGTGGCACAGGCAAAGGTTCTCTTTCCCATGAGGTCCAGTCTCCTTGACTCCTTATCTGGGGAGAGAACTGAGATGTCTAGACACCCAAGACCTATCATGGGCTGCATGTATCACAATGAATGCACCTCAGGTTGGCCTGTGACAAATGGTTTTCCTGAGGGCCTGGTACAGCTTATCCGCCTTTCTGGGCATGGCAGGAATCATGTTTGGTCTGTGCCAGGTGGCCAGGGTGGCATCCTGTAGTGCAGCCAATACAGAAGGAATGATAAGGGGTGAAGAATCTGGTAACTCAAGGAACATCACCAATTTCATTTTAGTTATGTCTTGCTCCTCAGCATCAAACCCCACTGCAGCCTGGAGTTGCTGGATCATAAAGATGAAAGAAGGTCTTCAGGAGGGACCTTGAGTATATAAGATGGAGTCCTCACTCCTGGTGGAAATAGTGGACCAGATCTCTCAGACGGGCTTCACACATCATCATTCTCTTCCTCTTGTAAAAGGAGGTTAGGGTTGTATTCCTAATACTTGACGACGGGCCCATCATACCACAGGAAGGAAGAGAGACACTGACGCCCCAGAGTGTGTCGGGTACAACGACCTAGCAGACAGCGCGCACGACTGATCTGATGGGCTCTGATGTCGCCACGCCTGTTGTAGGCTGGGGAGGTATAAGGCACCATAGGATCTCTGCAAAGGAGGCTAGCACTGTCTGCACATCGATGGTGGTCTGTACTGGAGAGGCGCCTTGTGATTCCGATGGGGGTGTCTGCAGCTCTGACACTGACAGGCTTTCACTAGCCGAAGTAGGGCTGGCGGAACTCACTGCCTGAGCTGGCCTTGTGGTTTCTGAGGTCTGAGCAGCAGGACGTATTGCTGAAGCAGTTGACGGTGCTGCAGCAGTCAGTGCTGGGTGAAGCGGCATCTGGGAGCACACGGGGCTCCTCTCCCAGTGTTTGTGCTTTCCTGAGGACTTCTCTCAGGCCCTGGAAGACTGCTGACACAAAGAGTAGGATGGTGATGCGGGAGATCTTCAGAGAGCTCTCTCTCCATTCTGGCTACCTGCTGTTCCAGGAGGAAAGTGTGTAGGGCTTGCTGATAGCTGCTGTTTAGCAGCTGTGTTAAACTTCAGGCAGATCTCGCAGGCCTTAACGCCGTTGGTTTTTCCAAGATAGCACATGCAGATGTCATGATGGTCACCTGAATAAATCTTTCCACTGCACTCAGTAACAAAAAGAGTTTAGTAGGGTCTTTTAATGACAGACACATGATGGCATCACTTTAAATAAAAGTGATATCTACTAGGATGAGAAAACAAAAATAGTATGTAAATGTTGGATAAAGCAGTAAACTGTAGCAGCAGCATCTCCGCTGGAGTCCAGTGAGTATGGTCGATAGCAAGAAAGGAACTGAGGAGGAGAGGGGCCACCACGTTTATATACACAGGATGCTGACATAAGATGTCATCATGGGGCCCCTAGTGGACTGCTTGCAAAAGTTTCTGTGTGGTTCTAGCACCTGGTGGCTATAGTTCCACAGGTGTGTCCTGATGAAAGAGACATCCTCGAAGAAGACCTGCAGTTCACAGACGTAGCCCCCAGGTCCCCTTCTCTGGCTCACTATGCCTAAGTGAGACAGCTGCAAGGGCGGTGGAGGTCCTGAGACATCCACCCTGCTATCACAGGATCCAATTCCGCAGTGCAGACCCATCAGCCTTCTCCTCCAAGGGACAGCGGGCTTACCAGCAGACTTAGCCTCAAGCCTAACAGGACCTTCGCCTCAACTCATCATGCCCTGGCCATCATACCTCAATCTCCATAATAGCTGGGAGGGTCCATGGGATGCCCACCCCACGCCTACTCCCAATCGTCTCTCCAGAGGGACATTGCTACTCTTGACATACTAGTAGCACCAGTCCGCTGAAGTCAGTTAGTCCCCCAGAGGCAGGGAGGCTACTGAGTGGCATTTCTGTCCCGGACGGCTCTCCACCCAGAAACTTAGCCTTGGATGATCTGGATTACTTCATGGGTGAGTGAGGAATCTCACTTGAAGTCTCCTCGGCAACTCCTAAACCTCCAACCAGACTGGCATTGGCTACCAAGCAACAGGGAGAACTTATATATTTACCTTGGGGTGGGGCTCCTGGGGACACGAGGTGGAGGCATCCCTCGAGAGAAGCTTTTAGTCCTCCACTTCTCCTTAAAGCAGCTGCGAACAACCTGTTCTCTACACCACTGATGTGGCATTCCAGCGCGTGATGAGCCACATAAGCAAGCCCAGCCAACCTATTTTCAGCATAAGCCGCAATACCATGGGCCCCTATCCTGGCATTCCAGCGCTGACGAGCCAGATGTAGATAGCTCACCCTGCAACAGCTTCAGAGCGGGACTATGCTAGGCATTATCAGCAGATGTCTTAAGGAGGCTGCCAGTCGCCAGCGCGCCGTGGCTTTAACTCACCTTGACAGACTTAAGGCTGCAGGCTTGGCAGGCGGACAGGTTGCCAAAGCTCACTTGGCGATGCCTCCACAAGGGAGAGCTCCTGTATGGATAGTCTTAAAAGGGGTGGTAAAAGATTCCAGAGAAGTGCCAAAACCTTTCTACCACAATTCGGAGCACGCTCAGACCCTGGACGAGGGATCCAGTCAGTGTATTCAAGCCCATGCATACTCAGAGGACAATTTAAATCTGCCTTGGCAGACGATACTGGGTCATTTCTATCACCCAGCAGACACAAAAGGGTGTTTTCTGGCATCCATAGGTCTGCAGGATGCCTATTTACCCTTCTGTTAATGCTCCAGTTAGGAAATGAGGCGTTAGGGTTTCCTAACACCCCACCCTCCCAAACCAGGCAGGACAGCAGGGTGGGTGTGCCTTGGACTTTGCAAGCCTAACGCCACTACATTCCACCTATAAATAAGATCAGACGTAGATTTTATGAGAATGCCTTACAGAAATAGAAAAGGATTACATAAACTGGGTTTTATTATCCAAGCTGACCCCAATGTTGTTGCAAAAGGAAATCAAGTTAGTTGAACAAGAACGTCCCTTAGTAAATTGTTGAAGTTGTCAGAATAATCAAGTGATGTTAATTTGTTCTATTCTGTTCTTAACCGGTTGTTCCATGGTTTTGCTAAGAGCAGACATCAGGCTAATTGGCCACATTCCTCCATCTCCCTTCTTGAAGATCAGGACCACTACCAATGTTCTTCAGTCAGTGGGGACTTGACCCGATGTTATGGATTTGTTAAATAATGTTGTAATCAGATGCAACAGACCAGTGGCTTCAGGATTAATCTAGGCTAAAGTTACTGGTCCTGTCGACGAATTAATCCTGAGTTTTTATATTTGCTAAGGTTTTGTCCTTGGTAAAGGGAATGATGTGTATGCCATTTCCTTGGTTGACAGAGGTAATGGGTTTTGGGTTAAAGACCAAGCAGTTATTGTAAACCTGAGCAATTTTGCTCTCATCTGTAATTGTGACATTGTTTATGACAACTGGACCCATTTCATTTGGTGAATTATTTTTGTTGTTAACATATGAGTAGAAAGATTTGTTGCTGCCTTTGGTGTATGCAGTTTTCAACTCCACCCTACATTTTCCTAGTTTGATTAGTTTTTTTTTAATGCAATTTGTTTTATTGTAGCTTTTTGATTCTAAGTGTGTTTAAGTTTAGAGTATGCAGTTTCTTTCATTTTGACTAGTTTCTGTACTGCTCCAGTTAACCATATTGGAATTCTCCCTTTTTATTATACTTATGAGTTACAAGAACATTTATTTATTTATTTAGTTTTTGTTAACTGGTAGGTGCACTAGCCATAAATGACTATTTTCAGGCACGACCTGGGAGAGTACAACAAAAGAGAACAGCTGAACAACAGCAACATGGGTACAATAATACAAATAGAGGAACAGTACAGCAGTGCTACAAAAATACAATGGGTAGAAACAACAAAAATAATGGCAAGCATTATACAGATAATGGCAGTAAGATACATAATAAGTGCAGAAACCACGGACCCGACCTGTAGAGTGAAAGGGTTAATAAGACAGTAAGGTTATATAGAGAGAAATGTGAGGAATGTTCAAACATAACAAGAATGACTGACAGAAGGAAGGTCAGCGGTGGTAACTGGCAAAATAACAGTGGATGGTCAGCAACAAGGTTCGAGAAGGAAGAGAGCTAGTAGTCAAAGTTATTTACAAAGAGAAGGAAAAATATGGGGAGGGAAGAGGAGATAGTCTTGGAGCTGGATTAGAGCAGTATATTCAGATTCAACTGACAGTATAAGGTTTTTAGAGTGGTACAGCTGCCCTCTGCAGAAGCATCATGCATTACTATATCCCAGTAGATACTATCAAATTGGCTATTAATGGCAGTGAAGTTGGCTCTATTACAGTTTTTGTTGAGGTTGACTTTAGGGGCTTATGAGTGGAAGATTTGATATTACAGGTGATAGCATTATGGTCCCTCCCTCCTAGCAGACAGCTGGCTGTTATCCCATATATAAGGTTATCAGTTATAGTCAGAATCAAATCCAGTGTGTTCTCTCCCTTGTTGGGCATGCAACCAACTGGGATATACCTACTGATGCAATGGTAGTTGATGAAGCGTGTTCAGTGCTGTTTGTGCCTGTAAGTAGTTCCCAGTTTATCCCTGGATGATTAAAGTCACTGAGGACAACCACTGTCCCTGTTTCTGCTAGAGTAGAGATCACGCTTGTCAGGGCCTCATTGTAATCCTGTGTTGAATTGAGAGGCCTGTAACAGTTGCTCTAGATAATTTTGGCCTATTCTTGTTTACAGTGGCCTGAATCCAGATATGTTCAACATTTTGATCATTCTTGGTTGGTAGGAACACCTGGTTACAGATTATGTTGTCCCTGAGATAAATATAAACTCCTCCACCTCTTCTGTTTTGCCTGTTTTATAGTACGAGTACCCTTAATTTCTTTGAGTCACTTGACAAGATTCATCCCACCACGCTTCAGACACCGCTATGATATCTAGATTATCTCTAATAATTATGGCTTCAAGTTCTGAGGTCTTTGTAACGTTAAGGCAATGTGCATTTAACATCATAATATTAAGCTCTTTGTTGTTAGTGCTGGTGGGCCCTTGATGTATTGAGATCCCAAGACCCCATTAGGTACTAGTTTAAAGTATTGTTGATAAATGTTTTCATCTGTTTGCCCAGCATGTAGTTCCCTTGCCGACTAAACTGTAGTCCATCCCAGATGTAAAGTTGCAGATTGCTGTAATATTCCTCCCAGTGAGTTAGGCATTTAAAGTTTTTTGAGCATTCATTTTCAAAGCCATTCATTGATGGCTTTGATTTTGTGGTACCCTGCCCTAAGCACTGAAGGATTTCGATGCACATACAGAGCAGCCCTTGGATTCTAACTTGGCATAAGGTTGGTGAAATTTGTCTGAATATTCTCTATACTTGAAGTATTTATGTTGTTGGTGCTAACGTGCAGTACAAGAGGGTTGGTACCCAAGTCATGTAATATGTTGTCAATCATGACAGTAATGTCATTAATCTGCAGCTGCTTCTGTTTGCCTTGTCAGGACTACAAACCGCCCTCTCAATGTATTTCATCACTGAGTCGCCTAACACGTAAAGTTTGTCTGGGAGTAGACCCTCTTCTGGATCTGGGACAGTGTGTAAATTTGTGAGGGGAGGTGTTTTGTGATGTCACTGTTGGCAGCAGGCGGATGAGGGATTAAAGGTGCAGTATTTACTGTGCCAGGGCAATGACCTGTTGTAGTGTTACTAGTTATTTAGATTATGTACAATGGTAGTCACGTTGAACGCTACTCCTGGGTGGGTTAGCACCAGGCTAAGCCGAGTGCTTCCACCACCCCAGGAGTGACGTTATTACACTATAACACACATCCCTGGAGTGCCTTATTGCTATTATACAATGGCTTCGTGGTGTTAAAAAAAAGTATGTTTTTTTATTTATTTTATTAGATTTTTCTGTGGGTAAGTACACATTTCAAAAAAGAAACTTTTATTTTGTACCACTGGGTGCGCTGTTGCTTGGCTGATGCTGTGTGAACAGTGCTGAAGCGCTTGTCATTGAGGTTCTTTATGTGACGCGAGGGACGTTGAAATGCCGCTGTCAGTGGCTTTGTTTCAGTTTGAATGTCTATAGTAGCTGTGGAGCATGGTAAGCAACTAACAGTTGCGAATGTCAATGAGGCTGGTAGTTTTATGTGATTTGCATTGTCTTTAGTTGCGATGAAGAAGCGAGGAGGCAGGCCAGGACTGTTTGAAGCTGCTTCAGGGCGGTCACCTTGGAGTTACTCAAGCCGCTTGGTTTGATACGAAATGCTGGCAGGAAATCTGTTGATTCAATTCTGCGACTCAATTGTGGTGGCTGTTGTTAATGTGAGAGCCTAAGAAAATGGGGGGGCTACAGCGCTAAAAGTGTCACTGGATTAATGAGGCTTCACAGCAGCAGTGTCTCTAGGACTGGTAGCATGATTTGTGTTATGCGGTCATATGTGTGTGCCTGGACTTAATACAGTGATGTTATAGCTTAATATCATCACTGTCCGAGGCACACACTGACCAATCAGAGTCCAGGAAATTTCATTGCCATTGTATAATACAGATTAGAGGATGGTAGATGTGATGGGTTGTTGAGCCTGTTCAATGGGACTTATAATGGGGTCACTCTCATATCGATCAGACAGGGAGACGCCTGGGGAAAAGGCTGGGGACAATATCAGTCTGGTCTGGTGTACTTATACCATCAGGGTTTCTTCACTCAGTGTGGAGAAGCGACTGTCTAATGGTATTTCAAGTTCATAGCCCTGAGGCCTCTTCTGGGTTTAGGTTTACTTACAACTTCAGTCCACTCTGTATCTTCTGATACCTCATCATCCAGTTCCTCATCCCAGTCCTGCTTTTATGTCCTGAGTTGTTGTTAATGGTACACGAGCGGTGGAGAGAGGACCTTTCTTATTTGGTACTCCTTTTGCCCAAAAGTAAGATGACTCTGGGTGGGAGGGCACCCATTAGTGTTGTTACTTATTTCCATGACTTTTTGCCACATTTCATGCTGGTTAGATTCTATAAAGTTCAGCTCATTGCTAAAAGTTGTGATAGCTTGTTCAACTTTTGATATGTACTGCCATTTTGCACAAAAAAATGGTTCACTGGTTGAGTGAGTTTCTACTAGTGAGTACACAGAACACAGGTAACATTTCAACCCTATGTCCCCATCAAAGGTTTTGGTGAAGTCCTCCATGATATAGTATCCTGCTGTTGAGGTAATAATAACACAGCTGATACACAGTAATGCAGTGATGGACTTGTAAATTTTTTTTTTAGACTACCTGTTTGTGTTGGTACAAAAACGTTTCGCCAATGGTGTAAATAGTTGTAACACTAATGTGGCAAGTTGACTCCTGAAGACCCTCACCTAGCATATTGATGGCACAGAGGCTAGGTGTACTGTACAAAACAATAAACTATAATTCAGTGAAGCAGAGAAGCTACTTACAGTGAATGGGGCCCTTGAAATCTTGAAACATGCCAGACACCGCCAATTGCATGTGACTTGGCATGCAGCTTAATCGCAGCACCGCACACCCACTCACTGGGGCGAGTAATCTTATAGAGAGTGACACGGAATTAGCTACCGGAGGTCACTGCCGAACCCTCAGAGGGAAATCAATGATGGTAATATTCAAAAGGCATTTATTAGCCCAGAATAACCTTAAAACAGTAAAAGGATCCTTACTAGGCTGTTTCCAATATTTGCTATGTGCAAATCAATCCGTAGTTTCAATGGAGGCTACCCAGAGACTACAACTCCACCCACTATGTGTAGTCTAGAAGGAAGTTTAGGGACCTTCTAAAACAGGTGGTAGCTGCTTCAATAATACTCTTTAAAAGTTTTTAAAAACATTTGAGACTATTGCCAGACTGTTGCTACTGTTACCAGCTTCCACATCTAGCTCACAGTACAGCCGTGATTAGTCACTAAATTATACAATGGCAAGAAAAATCCTGGACTCTGATTGGTCAGTCTTGGGCTGGACCTGATGTTAATCAGTACAACATCATGGATCTAGTCTCAGCCTCACTGTGAACCTGCAGATGATTTTTGGATGATGAGCCAGATGTCTTTTTGCATCTCCTCTTAAGAAAAAAAATATTTTCCACACTAATAAAAACATTCTTTAAAATTATTTTTTTACTTTATATATAACAACGAGCCATTGTATATCTATATGTCCTCCAGGGTGTGTGTGTTGGGATAATCGTCACGCTCAGTTGTTGATACTCGCCCGCGCCTCGTGCCCAACCACCTGAGGCGTGACGCTATCCCAGCACGACACACCCTGTCGGTCATTATTGCTTAAATGCCCAATCACTGGGGAGAGTAACATACAGAATGACCCAGAAGTAGCTACCGGAGGTCACTGCCAAACCCCTGGAGGAAATTGATAGTGATACTGAGAGAACAGGTCACTCACCTGCAACAGTAGTTCTAGGAGTGGTATATGTTGTTCATCCACACTCTTTGGCATGTCCCCTTCCACTTTAAATCTTGCCGGAAGTCTTCAAGCTGGCTCCTCCCACCCACTCAGGTGGTATATACCTCGGCTCGCCCATGACACCAGATCTTAGCCGCTGGAAGCCAGGTTGTGCTGTCCACAGCCGGGAGGACGGATGGGTCCGTGGGATGAAATGACATACCACTCCTAGAACTACTGTTACAGGTGAGTAACCTGTTCTACTAGGAGTGTGGACATGTTGCTCATCCACACCTTGGCAGACTCCCAGCAGTTCTCTCCGGGAGGAGGGAGGCAAGGCTAATAACACCCTACTTAGGGAACAGAGATTGGAGAACTGAGGCCCTAAAACCAGCATCCCGGCATGACTCAAGCTTGATGTGGCAGTGGGTGATGAAGGTGTTTGCTGACTTTCAGGTAGCAGCCCGACAGATTTCCTGGATAGGGATGTCCCTGGAAGCAGTCACCGATGCAGCAGTATGGCGGGTAGAATGAGCTCTTATCCTCTGGAAGGCTCCTTGCCTGCCAACTCATAGCACAGACCTCTGCATGATGTAATCCATCTTGCAATAGTCCTCTTCGCTGCAGGTCTGTCAGAAGTGGCTTCAGCGTGGGTGACAAACAGCTGGCGAACCTCTCCCTGAATTTCTGACATCCTCTCCTTGTAATAGGAGAGAGCACGTCTCAGGTCCAAGGTATGGAGCCTGTACTGCATCCGAGGAGTAATTAGGGTAGTATACCGCAGAGTCAACACCTGGTTAAGGTGAAACTCTGACACCACCTTCGGAAGGAATTTCATGTGGGGGCGAGGACAACCTTGTCCCTGAGGAAGACCAGATAAGGGGACTCCACTTGAAAGCACCTGGAGTTCCCTGTCCTTCTGGCAGACATGATAGCCACCAGGAAGGCCGTCCTTCCATGACGTGTGACAAGGCACACTTGTGCATTGGTTCAAATGCTTGCCCATGAGCTTTGCCAATACCAGCAGTAGATTCCATGGAGTTGGAGGTTCACGCACTGGAGCGATGTAGTGATTCAGGCCTTGAAAACACGCCCGACCACCGCTCCTCCTGTGCCAACGCCGGGCTGAACGGCCCACACCCGTAAGCAGAGATGGCTGCCAGGTGCACCCTTGAGTGTCGATGACCTTAGACCCCTTTGGAGAGAGACCAAAGATAGTCGAGAATGTTAACCACTGGACAGGACAAAGGATCCAGGCCCTTGCCATGACACCAAACAGAAAACCTTTTCCATTTGAAGGCATAACACTTCCTGGTCGATTCTTTCTACATGCCTCCACCACGGTGTAGTCATCTTCAAAAAGACCCAAAGCCTGGAACTCTAGCCGCTCATGTACCAGGCTGTGAGGTGCAGGGATTAAAGGTCTGGATGGAAACCTTACCTTGACTGGAGTGATATCAGGTCCAGGCGTGTACAAAGCAGCTCCGGGGCCTGCAGCTGAGGCTGAGGAGATCTGGATACCAGAACCGGCACAGCCAGTCTGGGCTACCAGAATCACCTTCACCTTTTCCTTCCTCACCTTGAGGTACACCTTGTGGATCAAGGTAAATGGAGAGAAAGCATAGAGAGCCTGGGGTCCACGGCCTCAGAAGGCATCCCAATGCAGCAAGCCCTGCTGAGGGGGCAGGCATGAAACAGCCTCAGCTTGGCATTTTCCTGGAGGCAAACAGGTCCACCACTGGTTTGCCCCAATGGGAGAACAGGCTGTAAGCTACTTCTGGATGGAGAGACCACTGTGGGATGTCTGGCCCAAGAGGCTGAGAGCATCCGCCAGATGATTTGAGGCTCCTGCCACATGAATGGCTAGAGATCTGCCTTCACTCGTCTCACGGGTACAGATGTGGGCGCCTCCTTGCATAGCAGATGGGAGTGCGTGCCACCCTGTTTGGTGAGGTAGTACATGGTGGTGGTATTGTCTGTCTGGACTTGAACCACTTGACCCGGAGCTGAGGAGCGAGAAGCTGACAGTGCTAGTCTGACTGCTCTGAGCTCCAACAGGTTGATATGGCATCGGGACTCCTTGGGGGTCCAGAGCCCGTGAGGCCCTTTTGTCCCCATGGGTTCCCCAGCCCATGAGAGAGACATCAGTCATAAGGATGACTGTCAGCTCGGGCGGACACATGGGATCCCTTCCTGCAACCGGGCTGGGGCAGTCCACCATTGGAGCGCGTCCCACATCTTCTGAGTTACAGTGATCAGTTGGTTGAAATGACCATGGTGCTGAGTTCAATGGGCGGCCAGCTCCCATTGGAGGGAGCATGTACGCCCGGGCCCAACAGATCATGAAGGTGCGCCACCATGTAACCCAGAAGCTGCAGAAAGTCCTGGGCAGGCTAATTGCCCAACCAGAAATGATTGGGCAAAGGAGGAAAGAACCTCCACCCTGTCTGCTGGGAGCTGAGCTCTGGCTTGACAAGAGTCGAGCTCTGCCCAATGAAGCCATCACCTGAGGAAGGCACGGTTTCAACTGGCCTCGTTGATCAGGAGGACAAGTTGAGAGCAGGTCTGAAGGGCCAGATCCCCGGACCCGTCCACCTCCTGCTGGGTGGAACCTACTAGGAGCCAATCATCGAGGCAGGGGTACATTCTGACCTCCGATGCGTAGATGGGCCACCACCACTGCAATGCATTTGTTGAAGACCACTGGGGCCAATGACAGGCCAAACGGCATGGCTCAGAACTCATACAGGGTCCTCTGACCCTGAAGCAGAGGAAAAGCTGATGGGATGGACGGATTGGGATGTGAAAGAACATGTCCTGCAGATCCAGTGAACAGAACCACATGTTTCGCTCCAAGGATGGTATGATCTGGGACAGAGTAACCATCCGAAGGTGCGCAACCTGAGATATTGATTCAGGTCGTGCAGATCTAGAATGGGCGCCTGCCCGCTGCCTTGGGCACCAGGAAGTACCTGGAGACAAAGCCAGGGTCTGCTGGAGGATCCGCCACTGGAGGTATTGCCTCCTTGAGGAGAAGCTGAGCAATGTCATCTTGAAGAGCCGACTGGGTGTGCAGGAAATCCATTCTTCCAGAGGGCATGGGCTCAGCTGGGAGGGTACTGCACGAATTCTAGAGGCAGTCCCTGACTAACCACATTGAGAACCCACCTGTCCGACGTGATGATGGACCAGGTGGAAAGGAAGTGATGGGGTCGGCCCCCATGAGAGGACCAGAGATGGCATTACGGAAGTAGGGTGGCAGCCCCCACCCGTCACTGAGAGGGCTTGGAGGAGGAAGAAGCTCCACGACCTGAGCCTCAGCTTCCTTTACAGCCCTGTTAGGTCCAGGCTTGGGCCAAAGGCACCAAGCTTGAGCCTGCTATTGATGCTGATGTCCCCCTGAAAGGAGGACTGCTGAACCACAGGGAAAGAGTGCGGAAAGGGCTTCTTCTTCTGCTGGTTCTTGCCCAAAGAACTCTTAGCAGAAGTAGCATCCAAGGTGGCACTGGACTGCTCTATGCACTGGAGGTGACTGGCCTACCCTGGGCCAAACAAGTCGGTCCCAAGGAAGGACACATCAGCTAATTTGTGCTAAGTATCCACTGGGAAGGAGGAGAGCCTCAGCCAAGCCCCTACATCGAGAGGCAACTGCAGCAGCCATCGCGGTCAGGTGCCCTGATGTCCAAGGCCGTCTGAGCTGCTGTTTGGCAACAGCTCGGCCTTGGTCTTAGACCTGCTTGACCATGGTCTGCATGTCCACAGGGAGGTGTTGGAGGACCTCATCCAAAGACCCCAAGAGGGCATGGGAGAAGTGTGCATGATGACGGCCGAACTGGCCTGACAAAGAGCTAGGAGGAGGCGCAAAGACCTTCCTGGCCGAATGGTCCAAGAGCTTGGATTCTTTATCGGGAGGTCAGTCTGTGTTTGTAGGAACTGCCAGTATGCCTGAACACAGAGGCGGTTACCAGGCTCTTGGTCAAGGGTGCTCTGTGAACCTCGCTAGGGACCCTATGAGTAGGGATGTAAGTTTATCATGGCAGTCATAAACATCATGGATTCCTGATGTTTGGTCTTTATTCAGGACTTCCATGACTTTCACTATTGTCATCAAAGCGTAGCAATGATGACAGTGCCACAACGTTACTAATGTTTACTAATAATTTCATGAACAACCAATGGGTCATTAAAACCTCATTCATGACAAACTTACATCCCTACCTATGGGCACGCATACTTGCAGGCCATGCAGGCAGACGGAGCTGGGCAGGAGGCAGGACGCTGCCAGAGTTCAAGGGCCGGACCAACAATGGCCTCGCGCCACAGGAAAAGGCCTCTGTTGGAGCATCTCTCTTTTCAGGATGTCTGTAAGAGGGTACTCCACCTTTTTCTGGATGGGCTCCACAGGCATCCCTGTGGAATCAGAGATGAGGTGGAGGATCCCTTGGAAGGAGGAAGGGCCTTTCTCCATCCCTAAACCAACGGATCAATCATCATCCCAGGATGAGAATGAAGCCCAGTGATGTCCGAATCTGGCGAATCCAGATACAGCGCCTGCGCCCAAATCCTCTCGACACGCTGAGGCAGTCTGGGTGACCATGACCGACAAGCTGGGGAAGCCCAGAGTCCGGTCTATCTTCTTTGGAAGAGCCCCTCCCTACAGGCTGTTTGAGGCGGCAGTTCTACCACGATCGGTGGAGAGACCGGCTTAGGCTGAACAGGTAGTTGCGCCAGGGAACCGAAGATTTTGCTCCAAAGAGGGGCCGCCGCCTAGGAGGCAAAAGCCAAGTAATGGCCTGGGTAGGGAGCCAGAGTCGGCTTGTGCCTGGACAAGATCAGCTGATGCCACATGAGGTCCTCGTAGCACCGGAGTTTCCGCCACAGCCTCTCCTCATCTGAGGAGGACGAGGATGACCGATGGCGCGCCTCTTTTGAGCACTTATGGTCTTCCTCTGCCTTTCAGGCGAGGGAGTTCTAGACCTCGACCGAGATCGGGCGGATGACTCAGCTGCTCGGAAGACACCGCGGAACGGTGACATCCGGGGTCTGGGATCGGTCTCGATGGGGACACCAGTGGGCTGGGTCTCCTCATCGGGAAGTCAAGGACCGAATCTCTCTAAAGAGTCAGGCAACAGTGGGTCGATTGGATCAAGAACAATCTCACCTCACTGGCTGCATCCTTGGTCAACTGGCCCGACGGAAGATCCGTAAGCCAGCGAGTTGAAGAAGCGATCTTGACCAAGGTCAAGACCGCATGCTCCTGGGACTGAGATCTCTCAGTCCCAAAAGCGCCTCGCTGAGATGAAGACTTGCTCGGTTCCTTCTCCCACTTACAGGATCGGGAGGAGCGAGTCGAAGGCATCTCTCCCTAGTGGGAAGAGACTGGCACAATTCCCTGAAGAAGCCTGAGAAGGTTGAGCAGAGCGAAGAAGCTTAGACAGTCCACAGCACGAGCAGCTTCTTCGTCACGCACTTGCATGCAGACCAATTGCTCGGCGGATCCGTGGCAGAAACCACCCACTTAGCCTCCTTGGACTTCACCGAGGGTTCCTCTTCTCCAATCTCCCAGTTTCAACGTGCAAGACGGTCGTCCAGGATGTTGAGATGGAAGGCCAAACAACAGCTGCAGGACCGAAATGTCTGCCGACATTCCGAGGCAGTAGGCGCACGTGAGGTGGGGATCAGTGCATGACATTTTATGGCCGCAAGGACACCCGAAATCTGGGGATGATTTTTCTTTCATAACTGAAGATGTGAAAAGGCGACGCTAACTTGAATGATTTTTCATTTCGTAGAACCAGTTTTGAAAGCCAGGTCTGCGAAATGCGGAGACAAGAGAGCAACCCGAATCTTCCAGCGGAAAGGAAGACCTGGCGCTGGGGTGGAACTGAGGTACCTACCACCGGGTGGATAGGGAGGAGCCAGCTTGAAGACTTCCAGCAAGATTTAAGTGGAAGGACATGCCAAAGATGTGGATGAACAACATATCCACGCTCCTAGAACAGGCATTTATTAGCCCAGAAAATCTTAAAAGTAAAAGGAGCCTTACTAGGCTGTTTCTAATATTTGCTATGTGCAAATTAAACTGTAGTTTCATTGAGGACTACCTAAAACTATAACTCTTCCTCCCTGAAGGGAGTATTAACCCCCACGCCCGTCCCCATTCCCAGGTTTACACTTCTGGGCGGGGCCATGGCCAGTGCCCCCTGCCCACAGTCCTTCGGTCTTGCCCTGACATTTCCAAAGTTATGAGTGGGCATAGCAACTTGCAATGAAGTGTCATAACTTGGGCATTTTTTCATATTCTGACCCTAAATTTTCAACATAGTCATCTCATGACCCTCCTCATAAACTCCTATAGGTGAAAAGTTTCAAATCCGTGCCAAAATGCCATTCTACGCTACAGGTGTGAAACACATTTCAGACAGGATGTGAAAAGTTGTAGCTTATTGTTCATGAGGTGGTGTGAAAAATGTCTATGTTGAAAATCTGGAGTCAAAATATTTAAAATTACCAAAGTTATGCGTGTGTAGAAAATTTCAATGAAGGCACACGTAATCTAGGGCATTTTAGGACTTTTTCGACAAATTTTCAACATGGCCTTTTTGGGACTTACCTCATGAACACTGGTAGTGAAATTTCATTATTCAGGCCTGAAAGTGATTTTTATGCAACGGGCACAAAATCACATTCCAGGCTCCAATTAATGGAAAATGACAGTTGCAGGTTCATGAAGTGGGGTCCCAAAACAGCAATGTTGAAAAATCTGGTGAAAAATTCTAAAATTGCAAAGTTATAAACATAAGTTCAAACGCCACTGAAATACATTATACGGCACTTATCTTTATTACTCAGTTTGTGGTTCAGCTTTGAGGAGTGCAGACGTGTCCCAGTCCACAGAAGATGACAGCCTCCGACCTCCAGAGGTAAGTATAGGGTAAGGGGGTGGGTGCTCGTTGGGAGGGAAGGAATCATCGGCGACAACAAGGGGCTGTTTTCTGTGTTTCAGGTTTTAAAAGAACTAGACGCCATGGGACAGTTTTCTTTTTCAGGAAACAAATAAAATATGAAAAGTATCTGGGGACACTGGGAGTGGCCCCAGTGTCCCACACTACTAGGGGTAACAAATTGAGTATTTGGGGGCACTGGGAGTGGCTCCTAGTGTCCCACACTGCTTGGGGAGATAAATTAAAATATTTGGGGACACTGGGAGTAGGCTCCCAGTGCCTCACACTGCTGGGGGCCCTGTGAATGCTGACATGGGGACTGGGCACCCTCATATCGGCAATTATTATTACAACAGGCGGAGGTGGAAGGGCATCCAACATCAGGGTGGGCATCCTGGATTATTACAAATAACATAAAGAAGGGGACGGCGATCAGAGTTTGGGGTGCCACTAGACACCAGGGAAAGGGTGGCTCACATCTACAACTGCAGCTTCAAGAAAACCCTGCTGTTCTCATACAGAGAATGCGGTGGAAGGCTCCTCTCACTAAGCTGGGCACCTGAGAATTTGGGTGTCCAGAAAAAGTATTTTCTGGGGCTAGTGTGAAAAACAAACACCAGAATCTATTAGCTAAATGGGCCCGTTTGGCTAGATTCTGATGTTCTATTTTAATAAATAATAACATTTGTGTTTTCCACACTTTTAGTTGGTGGGAAACAAAACAAGGCTGCTCAAAAAAGGATTTTTCCTAACAAAAAAGGAACAGATCTTGTGAGAATGAACTTTTTTCACGAGATCAAACCTTGTCAAACTTTCTCCTCTATCCTGAAACGTGATCTTCCCATTGAAAACAATGGGAAACTAAAATGTAATAACTTTGCAACAGATTAATACTGTTCCACAAAACTATGCATGCCTATTCTGTTACCCAAGCAGTTTGCACCATAAAAAAATCACACTAAAATTCCAGACCATCTGGACGCAGGGTGATGAGGAAAGAAGTGGTGACTTTATGACTTTTGCACTGTCCAGATGTCAGAATCCGCACATCCAGCCAGAACGAAACTTGCCACATCAAGAGATCAACCCTACGGACAGCGATACCAAATCCATTCATCGGTTACAAAGTTATTAAAGTGCAAAATCTGATGTTTAACATTAAACATGCTATTCAAACTTAACTGTAGGGATGCTACTCGCCTTATTAAAAAAATATACATACAGTATATTACATATATTATACTGGCATGATAGCACCAGTGTAGTTAGGGTTGCTCGCCACTTCTATGTTAAACCCCAGATTCTGCACTGTATGCCCTCTATTGCTGTAACATCTTGCTGAGGTGGACTGAGCTGCTGCTGAGTGAGTGGAAACGCTGTCTTTAACTGCTGACTTTGAACCTGTTCAGAACTGCTGTTTTACTATTCCTAACAGAAGAGCTCTGTGTTTCCTGCTTAATTACCCTGTTTAGTTCGACTCTGCTCTGCTGGCCCAGTGGCTGTGCGCTCCAGTCAGGGTAATAAATTGAGCTGCTCACAGGCGTGAGCGTGAGTGGGCGAGCCCACTCGGCATAAGAAAAAGTAAGATATAAAGGTTATTGACATTTTAAAACTACAAATTAACACTTACATTTGTATAATCAAGTGTTAGAAAATTTTTAAGAATGAAAATGCAAAAGTGCTTAATAATGGTGGGTTGTGTACTGGGGCTAATGCTTGTGGATTCAAGAGTTTGGATCCTTCAAATAATGCTGTGGGTAAGTTTGAACAAGGTAGATTCAAAGATAATTTTATATATTCAAATCTTCTTTGTGAATTTAGACATAATATGATGTTAAAATTAGAAGTGGTAGGGTTGTTGAACAAAAGTCACAGTATATGCCGGCCCGGTGGCGCTGAGGGTTGAGCTGGACACCACACCTCGCTCACGCCCGGCGACCCGGGTTGGGGAGGCGGACTCGGGTCGTCGGTGGGTCGGCGAGGGGAGACAGGCTTGAGCGTCCAGCGACAGCTCGCCTTCTCCAGGGAGGATTCGGCTGATGCCCGACACTTGCATGACCCCAAGCAGAGGCTCGAGGAACTGCAAGCCCCACTAGGGATGGCTGGCCTTTGAGCAGTACGGACGTCGGCGCATGCGTCATGGCGTCAGGGAGGTCGTTGGCTGCTCGGGAGGAGAAAGCTTGAGAACAAGCCTGCCTCAGCCGGGAAGATGGGAGGACCGTGGCGTGCCCACGATTTGCCTGTGCCCACCCAGCAGACCACAGACCAACAAACGTAAGTAACGGGGTTTGATCCCCACCTGCCTCCGCCTCAGGGGTAATCCGCGGCTCCATGGGGTCTGGTGGTCTGTATGGGTAGGGTTCCAGGCAGTGGATGTCCAATTGTCCTCTGAAGGGTCGGAGGTGGCAGGCTGGGAGGAGGAATAAAGAGTAATTTCAAAAAAAAAAGTCACAGTATAGAATAGGTGGTTATAGTGTACCAATTCCTAACTTATGCCCAAATATTGCACTGTCTTTTTGTATTGGGTTATTGTTAACTCTATCTGGGGATACAGAAGTAAACCCAGGTCCCAATCTGTATGGTGATCACTTAATTTGGGGAAGGGGGCCTAAGAGTGGTACACTTGAATATTTGTAGCTTATTTCCCAAAAACAAGAGTTAGAGGCTCGGGTCTTATAACTCAAAACATCAGGTTCATATTTTAACAGAAACTTGGTTAAAACCTTCATTAACTATTGGTGTCTTGGCCTTAGATGGTTATAAAATAATAAGAAAAGACAGAGCAGGTAAAAAAAAGGGTGGAGGTATACTTATTTATTACAAACAAGAATTAACTGTGTCTAAACCGACCAGCCTTACTCTTCCGGACTGTGGACAGGCTTCTCCATCCTGCCTGTCTGCAGCCCGGGAGGGTTTTTTCCAATATAGATTGTGAGGAGTTTGCTCTGCTTTATTTCAGATAGGGTGTCCTCGATCCGCGGGTGGCTTCTTCAGCCAGTAATGCTATAGCTGACAGTGGTCACCTGATGTGTTCTGAGTGCGCTCCACCTAGTTGGGAGAGTTTTGACCAGTGGAGGTTAGTGAGGTTATCGAGGTGGCAGCCAACATGAAGCATACCTTCTCTGAACTGGACCCGTGCCAATGCGCTTTTTAATGAGATGTGTTGACTCTGTTGGCCCGGTGTTTGCCTTGATTGTACTGGGGTGTCTCTTTCTGAAGGGGGTCTTTCCAGATGATTTGAAGGAGGCTCTGGTGAGACCCTCTTAAAGAAATCATCTCTGGACCCGAGATCAAGGTGAATTACCATCCTATATCCAACCTTCCATTTTTGGGAAGGTGGTGGAGAAGGTGGTAGCACTTCAGTTGGAAGAGCATCTCGTGACTCACGAGTTGTATGAACCCTTCCAGTCGGCATTTCGGGTTAGACATAGCACAGAAATTGCACTTGTTTGGGTGCAGAATGATCTCTCAGGGCAAGAGATCGGGGACAAGACAATTCTTGTTCTCCTTGATCTCTCTACAGCATTTCACACTGTGGACCATTGTGTGTTGTTTGTCCACCTTAGGGAGCTATGTGGACTCACCGTACTGTCATCAACTGATGCGAGTCCTTTCTTACCAACAGAAGGAAAAGGGTTATAATGGGGAATTCCTCATCTACACCCAGTCTCCTATTTTTCGAGTCCCTCAAGGATGGGTACTGGTCCCAATGTTGTTATAGTGTACATGCTGCCCTGGGAGGATCATTAGGAAGTATGGTCTGAGTTTTCATTGTTATGCCGATGATGCTCAGCTACATTTTTCCTTTGCCCCAGGAACATCCAATACAGTGGATGTGCTAACATTTGTCTGGCGAGATTATCGACTGGATGGCCTCCAGCTGGTTGCGACTGAACCCTGACAAGACAGAGGTATTGGTAGTGGAGTCGAACAGAGTTCGTGATAGGATGGCCTCTGACTCAGAAACTGGGCTTTTCTTGGAGCTGTGTCATTGAAGGCCTCCTCTTGGGTGCAAAATCTGGGAGTGATTCTGACAGGAACTTAAACCACGGAGGCTCAAATATCCTCCACGGTTCGTACCTGTTTTTTCCATCTCAGAAACATTGCCAGGATTAAGCCCCTTGTTCCCATTCTGGACCTCCCTACCTTGATACATGCCTTAGTCACATCTAGGCTTGACTACTGTAATGCACTCTATCTCAGGGTCACAGGAGGATCTCTCCAGCAGACTGCAGCTGGTGCAAAAACACAGCTGCCGGTTGCTGAATGGGCAGCAAAAGTTCTGTCACATCACAACGTATTATACGTAATTGCACTGGCTGCCAGTCAGGTGGAGAGTCCTTTAAGGTGGGTCTTCTCACCTATAAGGCCTTACATGGGCAGGGGCCCTGGTTACCTGTCAGACCTTCTGTTACCTGCCCTCCCTACCCGCCTCTTTGATCTTCTAGTTGTGGCTTCCTGACCATTCACAGAATGAGGCTTAAATCAGCTGGCGATACAGCCTTTAGTGTTGTGGCTCCTGCTCTGTGGAATTCTCTGCCAGCTCAGGTCAGGGAAGCACCCAGAGTGGATATCTTTAAGGCCTGCCTGAAGACATTTCTTTTTCCCAAGCCTTTGAGACTTAGATTAATATATATAGTAAAGTCTGCATTTTATTAGACTTATTTATTCTTATTTTGTATAAAATTTTGTGCAGTTTTAGATTTCGTGTTTTAAATCTTGTTTAAAATTTGTGTGGCCAGAGCCTCCGGGATTGGGTGTCTTTTAAATAAATTTTGCCTTGCCTTGCCTAAACTGGAGTTAAAGGTTGGTTCCCCATTAGAGTGTGAATGGTTATTGATTGAGATAAAACAAGGATAATTATAAACTTAAACATTGCACTGTTTATAATCCACCAAAATTTGCATGTAAAGGCCTTGAAGAGTTTTTACAATTTGTTTCAAATTACCAATTTAGTGGGTGACTTTTAGTGTTAGGTGATTTTAATATTCATTGGGACTCCTGTGATGCTTCTAATATGGAGTCTTTGTTGATGAATGCAGGTTTGTGTCAGTTAGTACAAACTTTTACATGCATGAACCTGAAGACAAATAATCATTCAATTTTGACTGGATTTATTTTCATCTTTTTATCCTCCTCCTTCCTACCTCCAGTGCCCCTCCTTCCGTCGGCTCATGTCCCCGGTACCTACCTTAGGGATCTGCCCTAGAGTGCCCATCCTCCTCTCCTCGCACAGTGGGGTCTGTCCTGTAGGTGGTCGGGTGGACTTAAGGCGGCCTTCATCTGGGTTGCGGAGGTTTTCGGTTTTCTCCTTACGTCCCCACTCCCCTAGGGCGCCTTGCGCTAGGGACATCGTCCCCTAAGCGGTAGCGTCTTGATGCCATGAACCCTCATCTTGAGCGTCCCCTCCCGGCTCCGACAAGCAAAGCGGCCTCCATCCCTTCCCACTGCGGTGCTTCCACGGCTACGGAAAAATGCAGGCGCAATGCGCTTCTTGGTAACTCGCCCTGAGGGAGGAGAAATCCGTTGGACGCCGATCCTCCCTTTCCCCGTCACTCTCGGCCACCCGAGTCCGTCCCTGAACCTGGGTCGGCGCAGCACGAGGTGTGGCGCTCCAGCGCTCAACCTCAGTGCCACCGGCCAGCTTGGACTGGATTTTGACTAAAAATCATACTAAAATTATTAAGATTGAGTCTTACCAGATGTTATCAGTGATCACCTGGCAATATATTGTACTTGGAAATCAAAGAAAATAAAGCCTCCCTCATTTCATTACCTATAGAAAGCATCCGAAGATTTAGATGATGGATTAAAGTCTGATTTAAGAGATGTTTTTTTTTTAAATTCAAGTTTATTGCATAATTTGGCGCAACATTACATTAAACAAATCTCTTGTCCAACTTTTCCTTTTTTAAAAGTAACAATTCTATCTAATTCAGTACATCTTGATAAACAATAGTCCTTATTCAATATTTCTTTACATCACCTCAGGCATTTAAAATATCTTAACCTCTTTCCTTTTTATTTTAACTCCTTTTCTCTTTTTTTTTTTTTATTTTTATGAGGAGCACCCCAGGCAGCACCACCTTGTCCTTCAAATCGACAGCCCTTTTCTAATGTGTTCTGTCCTCCCTTCATCCCAGTTCCTGTGATCTCAGATCATCACCCATGGAGTCCACCGCTTGCAAAGACATGTGTCCTCAAGTTTATTTTGTAGTAATTTCCTCCATGTCTTTAATTTCATTGATAGTTGATGCCCAGTCTTGAGGACGTCGGAGGATTCACTGAACCCCACCTCTTAGTTATGGCCTTATGCGCGGCCATGACAAAATATTCCACAGATAAATTTTATCTGACCCTTAATCTCGCTTGGCCTAATCCCCAGAATTAAATTCCTAGGGCCCAGTGTAGTTTCAGTAGACCAGATCAATCTCATTCTCTGCTCCACTTCTGACCAATAGCGTGCAAGTTTCGGACATGACCAAAACACATGTAAATAATCTGCCTTTTTCGCTCCACATCCCGCCGGCATTCTCCCAAGCACTTTTGTCCCATTTAGACTGTAAGCTTGGTGCAATAAAAATCTTAACCTGACCTTCCAGCTAAACTCCTCCACCTCGGGACGCTGTGGTTCTAGAGGCCAGTTCCAGGGCAGAGGTCCACTTTTGCCATCCACCAGCTCCCCATCTCCTGTTCCCATCTGTTTTTAGCCTGGAGGTCTGATTTCTACCATCTCTCAGGGTCACGGATAATTTTGAAATCAGGCCTTTGGGCCTTTGTGAGTTCAGAATCTCCCTATAACATTTATGAGTCCTGACGTGTGCCTTTGTTGCTTATATTGGTGCTGTAGTTTGTAGATATAATTTCTTATTTGTAAATATCTAAAGTGGTCTATCTGTCTCAACTGGTAGACTCCCTTTATTTGTTCAAATTCCATAACCGTATTTCCTTCCAGGAATTGACCAAACGAGGTCAGGCCTAATCTCTCCATCTCTAAGGTGAGGTCCTGCTTATTTGGAGAGAACCCTGGATCCCAAGCAAGCCATCTCAATGGCCACAGCTCTCCTCTAAATTATGTTTGGACCATAATCTTTTCAAGGCCCCAGGGTATTCCCCACTGACATAAGGAATACACTTTCCCTTTAGGTTGGACTCCCGCATCCATGCCCTTGCCCCAGCGGAATCCCATCCGTGGGTTTCCTATTAATTTCCAACGAGCTGAATAGTGTCTAGTCAACCACATCAGGGCCCATCTAAGCTGAGTGGCCAAGTAGTAGTCCTCTAAATTAGGGACATTCGCCCCATATTTTTATTTGTTTGGAGGATCGCGCCTTGATCCTTGGCCTCTGTTATTCAAATACATTTTGACAAAATGCTCTGCCAAATCTGAAATTGTTTTTTATGTATTTTATCGGAGACATTGAAAAAGGTATAGGTACTTGGAGAAACGCTCATTGATACTGATTGCAGTCTCAAATATAGGGGTAATTGCAGGCTCTCCCACCTTGTAATACCCTGCCTAATTTGGAGTTACCACTGGGTCAAAGTTAACCTGAATATAACATATTTAAATTTTGGGGATTTGAATACCCAAGTATTTCATTTTCCCTCTATTCCAATTAATATCTACAGTTTGTCTTATCTGTGGGGAGGGTTGTAATGGAATTTCAGAACCTCTGTCTTATTTTTATTTAAGGTGTATCCAATATTGGCTAAACTTATCTATTATCGACCATAATTTAGGTAGGGATTTATCCGGATTAGTGATGTATAGGAGGATATCATCCGATATAGTGAGATTTTATGTTCTTCCCATTAATCTTCACCTCCTCCACCTCGCTCGCCTCTCTTATGGCCTGGGCCAGAGGTTCTCTATATAAGTCAAAGAGGAGGGTGAGAGAGGACACCCCTGTCTGGTGCCCGTCCCAAATCAAACTGCCGTGAGACGCCCCATTCACCCGTGACATAAGCTCTAGGAGAGGCATATATGGCCTTAATGGCCCCTAAAACGAGAGGAAAACCCAGTTTATCGAGAATCAAAAGAGGAAGCTCCAATTAACTTTATCGAACGCTTTTCAGCATCCATACTCATAAGGTAGGTAGGGATACGCTTTTTGTTAATAAAGTCAATTATGTTTATCGTCCTTCTCACCCCTCTGGTGCCTGTCTACCTTCTACTTAATCCTGTCTGATCCGGTGTACCAGATCCCCAGAGAAGACTGTAGTCTCTTGGCTATTATAGCCGTGAAGATTTTATAATCTACATTAAGGAGGAAATTGGCCTATATTGAGACATTCCGTCGGGTCCTTTCTTCTTTGGAATCACTGTTATGGTTGTATAATTCCATGAGGGAGGAATCACTTCTCCAGCCATATTTGATTATAGACCGCCTCAAGCATCGGCATTAATTCTGTTTTAAAAGTTTTATAAAATTCCCCCAAACCCGTCCGGTCCGGGCATTTACCTATCTTAAGTTCACCCACCGTGTCTAGGATCTCCTGCAACGTGATTTGACGTTCCAGAACCTGCCTCTGGGTCACTGTGAGCTTAGCCAACTTTAATGTATTTAAAATTCTGAAGCTCTTCTATGGGCGTCCCTAACTGCTGGTGGTATAAATCTTTATAAAAAGTGACCAAAGCTTCTGCAATCTGTTCCCATTTATATGAGGTCTGACCCGTTTTGGGTTCCTAAGTCTTAAGACATTGGCCCTGGCTGCCTGCTGTTTTAGTCTATATGCCAGGAGGCAGGTGGCCCTCGGTCCCCATCATAATAGGCCTGTTTCAGTAAATAACAGAGCTTTCTCAATTTCTAGAGAATGTATTCTCTGTAGCCTGCATTTTAAGTTCTTTATTTCTTTTTCCCTTTTCCTACACACTTTAATTTTTGTAATTCCTCTAACTTATTAATTGCCTGATTTAGCTGTTCCTTTGCCATCCATTTTCCCTCTTCCTATATGTGGCTATTGAAATGAGCTTACCCCATACCATTGTTTTTACTGTGTCCCATAGTATCTGGCGTGGTGTTCGGACCATCATTTATATCTACCGTCTGTTTTATTATCTCCGTATTTCCTCCTTTACTCCCTCGTCTCTAAGTAGACTTACATTCAGTCTCCACTGCGTTGGTTTTTAGTTAGCTGTAAATCAATTTAGCATATATGGGCTTATGGTCGATAAGCTCTCAGCGCCACCAGACCCGACTCAAAGTTGTTAGATCTTTCTTATATGTGAGAAACATGTCCAGTCTTGAGTATATTTTATACCTGGAGGAATAATATGTATAATCACGCTGTAGGATACTTTTCCCTCCATATGTCCACCAGGCCTGTGTCCCTCATAAGCCTCTTCATCTGTTAGCAGTTCTTTCTCTAGGTGCTAATATACCTGAGGTGCGTGTCTCAAGGCCCTATCCATGATGATATTCCAGTCCCCGCTGCAATCACAGTACCCTTAGCCTTTTCTGCTAGTAACTTAAATAAATCTGCAAAAAGCCTATTTCTGACCCTGGTGGGGCATATACATTCAGCAGTGTAACCTGCATATCCTGTATCGCCCCTCACCATCACATACCTGGCCCCAGCATCCATAATTACTTCCTCCTCTTCAAATGGAAGAGAAGAGCATGTATAATCCCACCCCTCTTTCTCCCTTTCTCAAGGAAGCATGATACACCGTTGAAATCTCTGTTTTTAACTTAAGAGCCTTCTCTTGGGTCAAATGTGTCTCCTGCAGAAATTGAATCTCACACCCTGTCTTTTTAAAATTTCTGAAGTTGTTTTCGTTTTGCCGGATGATTAATACCATTTACATTGAAGGATCCAATCTTGGATTTATTCCTATCCATGGTTTAAAATCCCTAATTCTTGGTGTATTCCAAATCTTCCGGGCGTGATTAAGAAGTATACCACTTCCCCATCCTCCACCCTATTTCCCATCTGCCTCGGGATGCTCCCACTTTTCTTTCCTTTTTACTAGGCCCATATCGTATTCATAACCCTTTCTGCGCCTCGTTTTCACTCATTCCATATTGTCAATCTGCTGGCCCTAAACCACCAGCTGGTTTGAATGTGTTTGAAACTAACATTAACAATGCCCCCTGAAACATGAGGGTGCACTTAGACAACCATAATAACAGTAACTTGAACATTTAAACTGTACATATACCAGAAATGCTAACAAGATTTGCTTTAGACAAACAGGTATTCCCCTTCCCCTTGTCTCCCTTTTATTAATATCTGATTAATTTTTGAACCCCAACCATAAGTCAGAGTTCTCCTTTGTAATCTTTTCACTTCCTAGGTCAGTCCGAGTCCCTGTCATAGGACTGGATTGCATCCTCTCGGGACACCTCGCCCTGTATGCCGTTCTGGGCTTTTCCCTTAAGAGCACCTTTGTTGGTCTTAGCCCAGTACTCCGAGGTACTATCCACGTCAGCACCACTAATAAGTAGACAATGCTTATCCTAAGCAGCATGAGTATCCCTCTCAGCCTATTTCTCCTTAAAAGGCCGGTGTCAGAGACTCCATTCAACCTTGCTCAGCCCACCAGCGCCCTCTCTGCCCCCGTCCCTACTCCCTTCCCCTTCCCCACCCCTAGGGCACCAAGTCCCCCGCCAGATACCAACCATTTCCCACCACCAACCCTCTTTTCTCCCCACCAGACATAACCCACGCTGCTCCCAGCTAGTCGACCCCACTTCCCCTCCAGCTGTGCAGCGCCCTCTATCATCCCACACCCTACCTTCTCCACCCAATATGTGGCCTCCGTCCCCAACCACCATGACACAGCAATCTACCCCTACAAGAAGTGCAAAAAAAAACCCAGCCCCCCACACACCTCACAACACCCAATGGTAAGATGGGGGTATCCACCTCATAGATATACCTTTCCTGGTACCCCTATTCGCTTTTATACCACAACATCAAGACTCTCAGATCCCTCCCCCGCTGGCTTCAGTTTACTTTACCACTTGTAAGTCTTGGCACGTCCCTGACCCTTTATAGACAGATTGAGTCCCCATTTACTAATGCATTCCATTCCTTACAGTTCTGTATCATAAGAGCCTCTCAGTCACCCGCTCTGTCATCAGGACCTCCCTTGGTGATAAGTCCCCATTTGCGCTGCTGGAACATAGGATTTGAGGAGTGCTGTAACGCCTGCTCTGAGGTTGGTGGTTTGTGGATTGGCATGCTCGTTAGACCTTTGCGTGCCACCGACCACGCCGAGCACCTTAACTCCTTTTCCAGCCTTTCCTTCTCCAAACCTGGTACTGGAATGCCCAGCTCTTCCAGATATGTCCGAGCCTCCAACAAGTCTTGAACACTTTACCCTTAACCCGTCTCCACTCGTAGGCGGCGCGGGTACAGCATCTGTGCCTTTAAATTTCTGGAGTGGAGCTGTTTCAGAACTGACCACACGGCTCTTCGGGCTTCCTGCACTCCTGCTGTATAATCATTATCCAACGTTATTCTGTGGGTGCCCAGCATAATTTTCTGTTGTCTCCATGCCCGCTGAGTAGCTCTTCTTTGTGGCATAACTGGTCATTTTAACAATAAAGGATCTAGGGCAGGCTTAGGACCCAGAGGACGCTGTGTAATAGCACGATGAGCCCGATCCATGGCAAGATCTAACTCTGGGGAGGTTCAGCAACTCTTTAACAGCTTCTGCAGGTAGGTTATAGTATCAGCAGCTCCACTTTCAGCACCCTCCGTATGCCATAGATTCGGAGATTCTGTCTCCTACTCCAACCCTCCAGATCGTCGATTTTTGCTCTCATCTCCTTTCCTTGCCAAAGGAACAGCAGCAAGTGGTTGTGTCTGTTGGCCTGATCCAGGACTGTGTTCATCCCCAACTCCAGCTGGTCCGTTCTGTGCTCTATTTTTTGATGTCTGAGCATAGCTCCATCAATGTCTATTTTTGGACCCGTTCTGCCCGTTTGTAATATCGGGGGCCACCAGCTGCAAACACTCCTCATCCGACCCTGCATCTCCTGGCGTGGTTTCCTCCTCCTCGGTAGGCCCCGCTTTTGTCTGGCCCTCTTCACCTTGCAACAGCATCTGAAGTTTTTTGTACTGGGGTCTGCGTGTTCTTGTTGGCTCCGTTCTCAATCTAGTTATTTTAGCTGGAGACTGCATCATGTATAGCGTGGATGTCAATCGATTTATTATTAGGCTGAGGTGAGCTCCGTTTCTAAGCTGCCATTCTGGCTGCTGCGTCACCGGAAGTCTGATTTAAGAGATGTTGATTGGTCATACTTGGATGTAATACCTTGCATAGAGTCTGCAGTAGATGACTTTACAACACAAATTTTGGAGTTACAAAATAAATTCTGTCCAATACTAACAAGGAGAGTAAGGGGAACAGTGAATAAATGGATTACACGGAGATGTTTAAATTGAGGAAACAAAGAGATCAAGCATGGAAACAATTTTGCTTGAGTAAAAATATTAGTGATTTTCAAAGCTATCGAAATTAAGAAATGAATGCAAGACAAAATTAAGGTTATGTAAATCTGATTATTATACAAAACAACAAGATCTAAATTTGTCAAATCCAAAAAATTCTGGTCTTCAATCAAATCTTTGGTGTCTCCTCCATAGATGTACAATCAGGTGAGTTCCTTGTTGAAGGAGTTACAATAAAAGATCCACAAGAAATAAGTACAGCCTTTCTACAACAATTTTTGGATATGAGTAAATATAATGTAGAGAAGGATGATCAGGACTTAAAGAACACAGTTATAACATCTCAAAATGATCTAATATTTCATTTTAAAGAAATAGAGCCCAATCAGGTACTGAAAATTTAGAAGAAAATTCCTTAAAAATGTTGGAATTGATGATATTCAGACAATGAGGAAAAAAAAAAACATAATAAGACCAATTTTTAAGAGGGAAATAGTAAAGATTTGGGGAATTACCACCTATTTCTCCACCATCCTTTAGGTAACATTTTAGAAAAGATAACAGAGGTACAAATTAGTGATTACTTACAACTGACTGGGCTTCAGGCTCCTGAGCAGCATAGCATGGCTTTAGGAAATGTCATAGTACAGGAACTGTCTTGGCCAGGTTCACAAACCACATCAGTGAAGCTATGGAAAGGGGTGAGCTCACTGGTGCTGTTTTGTGGACCTGTCCAAGGCATTTGACCTTGTTGACCATCACCTGCTGCTCAGAGCCTAGCTGCCAAGGATTATCCAGATTGTCATTAGAATGGGTGGAGAGTTATTTATCAGGTAGGAACTACACATTCTTTATGAAGGTTCAGTGTCAAAGAGTAGAATTTTAGAAAAGGTACCTCAAGGGTCAATCTTGGGACCCTATTGTTTTCCATATTTGTGGATATTATACCAAGTAAAATTCTTAAGGCTAAGACAATCTTATATGCTGATGATATAATATTATATAATAGCTCTAATTCATTAGATAAAATTGTCCAAGATTTGACTGTAGATTTTCAGAGTCTAGAAAATTGTTTGTTGGACTTAAAATTATCATTGAATATTTAAAAACCAAGAGTATGATATTTGCCTCTAAACAAAAGTTGGTTAAATTAGGAAACTGAATATTTTTGGTAAAAAATGAACTAATTTGGAGCAGGTGCAATGTTCTAGATATTTGGGAATGAATTTAACATTTTCAAATCATATACTGACTTTAACAAAATCAGTAAATCAAAATTAGGGTTTTATTCAAACTTTACAAGCCAGGAAACAGCCCAAAGTATACTACTTTCTCAACTGAATTATAATTCATTTTTGTTTACTAGTTTGTCTAAACATGTGGTAAATAACTAATGACTTTTCATAGTATTTGTAGATTTGTTTATAGATTGCCTTATAGTACACATCATTGTACTTTATATCAAGTTTCAGTTTCTACCGCCTAACTTGAGTTCCATATACTCTCTTTGTTGTAAAACGGACAATGTATTGAGACAAAAGTCTCTCTCCTTGCATTCTCTGATATCTGTAAGGAAGCGCAAAAACTTGAGATTAAATTTTCTTTCTTGTTTAAATTTGAAAGTCACTAAAACTAAAATGGCGAAACTACTGGAATGATCTTCCAATTGAATAGAGAACTATGAGTAGTCATAATTTATTCAAAAAATTGAAGCATCATTTATTGAGCTTCAATGTCACTGCTATTTTAAATAATTTGTATTATATTGTTTGTCTTATATGTTATGTATTTGTATTCCTGTATTAAGTGAATGTAAAAGTTATCTTTTGTATAACATCTTGTGACTATTTTATACTCTTGGTGCTTATGAAAAAGGGCCTTGGCTCATATGTTTACCAGTTAACAAAAGAAATAAAAAAAAAAAAAACTTTAACTGTGTGACCGATGTGCCCCAAAATTTTCAGGCGCTGCATTGGTACCATAGATCTTTGGATCTAGCGTTTTATGGTTTGGTTGTGGAGCTAGGCATGCCAAAATGTGAAATTTACCATTTAGGTGCAAATTCTTTTGCTCATCCGTAACTCAAAATGGTTTAGGGTTTGGTCTGAAATTGTTAGGGTATATGGGGTCTAGGTCACTGATGTGCCTTTTGAAGATTTGGTGAAAAATATTAATTTGTTCAAAAGTTACTAAACTTTAAACTTTCCCATTATAGCCTACTCGGAAAATAGATGTGAAAGTGCTTTCGCGAAAATAGGTTCTTTTGCACTGGCATTAATAACTTTGTTTCTGTTCCAGCAATTTGCATGAAACTCGGCAGGTACCCTCAGAGGTTAATGATCTCTTCATGTGGCACGTTTCATTCCATATGGGTGTGCAAATCTGGAAATCATAGTCCCAAAATGAGTACATCACCATTTTTTGTCAATTTCTTTTCTTTCGCACTTTGTGCTTTAAAAACGTCACAGTTTTCTTGCAGTTTGCATGAAAGCTGGAATGTACCCTCAGAAACTAATGCTCACTTGATGTGGCAAGTTTTGCTTCAGTTCGATTTATAAGTCTGGAGATATGCAGTCCCAAAATGTATACATCACCACATGTCGTCAAATTCTTTCATTTCTATGTTAAACTGAATTAAGTTTTGTTTTAATAACTTAGCAACTGTTCTGGTGATTTACATGAAATTTAGCATGCCTCATTAGGTACCAAAGATCTCTTGATATGGCAAGTTTTGTTCCAGCTGAATGTGCGGGTGTGGAGATATAGAGTCCCAAAATGTAAATCACAGTTTTTTTTTTCTCAAAATCTTTCTTCACTTTTATGTTAAACTGAATATTTTGTGCTTCAGTAGCTTAGCAAACATTCAGGTGATGTACATGAACTTTTGCAGGCCTCATTAGGGACCAAAGATCTCCTAGTATGGCAAGTTTTGTTCCAGTGGAACGTGCAGGGTGTGGAGATATATTGTCCCAAAATGTGTAAATCACTGTTTTTTTGTCAAATGCTTTCATTACTATCTTAAAAATGTTGTGCTTTAATAACTTTGCAACCATTCAAGCAATCTGGATGACCTTTGGCATGTGCCATCAGGGACCAGTGATCTGTTGATCTAGTAAGCATTGTTTCAGTTGGATGTGCGGCAGTGGAGATAAGGTGTCTCAAAAAATGTGTAAATTACAGTTTTTGTAAAATTTTTGTCATACGCTGCACAAAACCAGCTTGGGGTTTGGTTTAAAATTCTCAGGGTACATAAGTCTTGGGTCACAGATGTGCCTTTTGAAGGTTTGGTGAAAAAAAGGTTACTCACCTATAACAGTAGTTCTAGGAGTGGTATATGTTGTTCATCCACACTGTTTGGCATGTCCCTTTTCCTTTAAATCTTGCGGAAGTCTTCAAGCTGGCTCCTCCCACCCACCGGGTGGTATATACCTGGCTCCATACATGACACCAGATCTTAGCCCACTAGAAGCCAGGCTGTGTGCATCCGCAGCCGGGAGGTTGGTGGTCCATGTGGATGAACAACATATACCACTCCTACAATTACTGTTACAGTGAGTAACCTGTTTTTCTAGGATCGTGGATATGTTGTTCATCCACACTTTTGCCAGACTCCAAACAGTTCTCTGGGAGGAGGAGGCAAGGCGCACACCTCCTACTCAGGAAACAGAGACTGGAGAACCAAGGCCCCAAAACCAGCATCCCGGTGACTCAAGGTCGATGTGGTAGTGGGTAACGAAGGTATTTGCTGACTTTCAGGTAGCAGTCCGACAGATTTCCTGGATAAGGATGTCTCTGGAAGCAGCCACCCATGCAGCAGTATGGCGGGTAAATGAGCTCTTATCCTCTGGGAGTTTCCTTCTCACCAACTCATAGCACAGACCTATGCATGATGTAATCCATCTTGCTATGGTCCGTTTAGCTTCAGGTCTGTCAGAAGTGGGTTCAGCGTGGGTGACAAACAGCTGGCGAATCTCTTCACAATTTCCGCCATCCTCTCCTTATAATAGGAGAGATCACGCTCGGGTCCAAGGTATGGAGCATGTACTTGGCCTCCGAGGTGTAATTAGGTAGAATACCGTAGAGTCAACACCTGGTTAAGGTGAAACTTTGACACCACCTTCAGAAGGAATTTTGGGTGGGGTGCAATACAACGCTGTCCCTGTGGAAGACCAGATAAGGGAGTCCACGAAAGTGGCTGGAGCTCCCTGTCCTTCTGGCAGACATGATAGCCACCAGGAAGGCTGTCTTCCACGACAAGTGTGACAGCTCACACTTGTGCACTGGTTCAAATGGCTTGCCCATGAGCTTTGCCAGTACCAGCAGTAGATCCCACGGAGGTGGAGGTTCATGCACCGGAGGGATATGGATCCAGGCCTTGAAAAAGCGCCCGACCACTCTCTCCTGTGCCAATGTTGGCTGACCGCCCGCTACCGTAAACAGAAATGGCTGCCAGGTGCACCCTAAGGGTCGATGACCAGAGAGCCCCTTTGGAGAGAGAGAGAGAGAGAGAGAGACCAAAGGTAGTCGAGAATGTTAGCCACAAAACAGGATAAGGGTGCAGACCCTCACCCTGACACCAAATAGAGAACCTTTTCCATGTGAAGGCATAATACTTCCTGGTCGATTCTCACGAGATGCCTCCACCACAGTGTAGACATCCTCGGAAAGATCCAGAGCCTGGAACTCTAGCAGCTCAGGTACCAGGCTGTGAGGTGCAGGTGTTAAAGGTCCAGATGAAGACCTTCCCTGGGTTCAGAGATAACATGTCCAGGCGCTGTACAAAGCCACTCCGGGGCCTGCAGCTGAGGCTGAGGAGATCTGATACCAGAACTGGCACAGCCAGTCTTGGGCTACCAGAATCACCTTCACCTTGTCCCTCCTCACCTTGATTAACACCTTGTGGATCAAGGAAATGGAGGAAAGGCACAGAGGAGGCCTGGGGTCCACAGCCTCGAGACAGCATCCCCTGCAGTGAGCCCTGCTGAGGGGGCAGGCCCGATATGTCTCAGCTTGGTGTTTTCCTGAGGCAAACAGGTCCACCATCGGTTTGCCCCAACAGGAGAACAGGCTGTAAGCTACCTCTGGATGGAGAGACCACTCGTGGGATGTCTGGCCTACATGGCTTGAGAGCATCCGCCAGCTGGTTCGAGGCTCCTGCCACATGGATGGCTAGGAGATCCACCTCCAACCGGCTTACGAGGGTCCAGATGCAGAGTGCCTCCTTGCACAGCAGATGTAAGTGCATGGTGCCCTGTTTTGAGGTAGTACATGGTCGTGGTACTGTCCATCTGACTTGAACCACTTAACCCCGGAGCTGAGGAGTGAAAGCTGACAGTGCCAGTCTGACTGCTCTGAGCTCCAACAGGTTGATATGGCATCGGGACTCTCGGGGTCCAGAACCCGTGGGCCCTCTTGTCCCCATGTGGACTCCCAGCCTATGAGAGGTGCATCGGTCATAAGGAGGACTGTCGGCTCAGGGGCATAAACAGGATCCCTTAATAAACTGGTCTGGGGCGGTACACCACTGGAGAGCGCCCACATCTTCTGGGTTACAGTGATCAGCTGGCTCGAAATGACCGTGATGCTGAGTCCACTGGGCACTGAGGTGCACGCTGACATGTCAACCCAGAAGGCGCAGAAAGTTCTGGGCAGGGCACAAGTGCCCAACCAGAAATGACTGGTAAAAGGAGGAGAGAACCTCCGCCTGTCTGCCGGGAACCGGACTCTGGCTTGACAAGAGTCGAGCTCTGCCCCGATGAAGCCCATCGCCTGGGAAGGCATGAGTTCCGACTTGGCCTCGTTGATCAGGAGGCCAAGCTGAGAGCAGGTCTGAGGGCCAGACCCCTGGACCTCTCCACCTCCTGCCAGGAGCCAATCATCAAGGTAGGGTAAATTCTGACTCCCCAACACTGGAGATGAGCCACCACCACTGCAATGCATTTACTGAAGACCGTGGGGCTGATGACAGGCCAAATGGCATGGCTCGGAACTCGTACAGGGTCCCTTGACCCTGAAGTGGAGGAACCGCCCGATGGGACGGATGGATTGGGATGTGAAAGAACCGTCCTGCAGATCCAGTGAACAGAACCACATGTTTCGCACCAAGGATGGTATGATCTGGGACAGAGTGACCACCCGGAAGGTGCATGACCTGAGAAACTGATTCAGGTCGTGGAGATCTAGAATGGGGCGCCAGCCTCCTGCTCACTTGGGCACCAGGAAGTACCTGGAGACAAAGCCTGGGTCTGCAGATGGATCCAAACGACAGCTACTGCCTCCTTGAGAAGGAGCACAGCAATGTCGTCTCGAAGAGCCGACTGGGTGCCTGTGGAAATCCGTTCTTCCCGAGTGGTGCGGGCTTGACTGGGAGGGTACTGCTCGAATTCTAGAGGCAGCCCCTGACTGACCACTCTGAGAACCCACCTGTCCGAGTGATAGCGGACCAGGCGGAAAGGAAGTGGCAGAGCTGTCCCCCATGGGAGGACCCAGAGTTGGTGCGACAGTGATAGGGGTGGCAACCCCACCCCATCACTGGGCAGGCTTAGAGGAGGAGGAGGCTCCAGGACCTGAGCCTCAGCCTCCCTTTGTGGGCCTGTTAGTCCAGGCTTGGGCCGAGGCCAAGCTTGAGTCTGCTGCTGATGCTGCTGTCGTCCTTGGTAAGAGGACTGCTAAACCGCACGGGAAGAGTGCCGAAAGGTTTCTCTTTTCTTCTGCTGGTTCTGCTCAAGAACTCTTGGCAGAAGTGGTGTCCAAGGTGGCACTGGACTGCTCAATGCGCTGTAGGTGACCGCCAATACTGGGCCAAACAAGTCAGTCCCAAGGAAAGGCACATCAGCTAACTTATGCTGAGTATCTGCCAGGAAGGAGGAGAGCCTCAGCCAGTTTCTGCGGCGCCAATGAACGGCACAAGAATCCCCAATGTCCAGGGTCAGTCTGTAGCTGCTGTTTGGCAACAGCACAGCCCTGGTCCCAGACCTGCTTAACCGTGGTTTGCATGTCCATGGGGAGAGGTGGGAGGACTTCATCTAATGACCCAAGAAGAGCATGAGTGAAGTGTACCATGATGACAGCCTAACTGGCCTGACGAAGGCCCAAGGAGGAAGCTGCATAAACTTTCCACGCCGAATGGTCCAAAAGAAAAATTACTCACCTTAGTAATTATGTTTCTTCTAGTGGAGTCTTGCTGTATTCTGACAAATGCAGTTAGGTCCTGCCTTTCAACTGCCCTGGAGAACATAGGGTTAACTTTTCTATGCATGGCATAGAATGTTCATCTCGAGCTCGGTTGAAGCCTCTGCCTGTTGTTATTCGAACTGCAACCGTCAGATCTTTACGAGCAAAAAGTCACTAGGTGTTCTGTGTGGAAACTGTAAAATTTTTAACTAGCCAACTGGCAGAAATATAATGTTTTTGGTTCTCAAAGGAAGACTCAAGTCAGGAAACACAAAAACCAGTCAAATGAACAACATTCCACCCAAAGAAAAAGAGGGTGAAAAGGGAGGGCACCTCTAGAGTGCCAACATTGCACCTGCCCACCCACATCCCAAAAATCTAGGTTCTGAGAGGGGGCGGGAGGAGGTCAGAATACAGCAAAACTCCACTAGAAGAAACATAATTACTAAGGTGAGTATTTTTTCTTCAAACAACATGAAGTCTTGCTGTATTCTGACAAATACAGACTACCAAGCAGTACTTCCATGGAGGAGGGACAGAACCTACTTTGAAACAAGCTCTGAAGTACTGCTGTGTTAAACCGAGCATCACTCCTAGCCTGGATATCCAGAGAGTAATGCTTGGTAAAAGTATGGACTGTTTTCCAGGTGGCTGCTTGACAAATTTCTAGAGAGGGATATCCTGGCAGCAGCCAGGAAGCAGCTGTACCTCTTGTGGAATGAGCCCTCAGGCCTGAGGGTGGAGTTCTACCAGTTTTTCATAGCAGAATTGTATACAAGAAACAATCCACCTGGCAACAGATCTCTTTTGTTTTCCAAATTAAAGTTTATTGAGTTTTACAATAATGAGAACAGGTCCACAAACACACTGCAGAGTACACATAGTATACACAATAACAAGGATCTGTCCTCCACCCTCCCTCTACCCACCCCCGCCTCAACCCTCCTCCCATTAAACCCTCCTCCCACAGTTTATACAACACAGATATCCAACTGGAGTCTGTTTAAACAATGGAATGATATATCCAGGGTAGGCACTTCAAAGAGTACAGTGTATGCAAGGGTCCCATATTTCTGCATTATTTCTCAGGCCTATTATTGAGACTTGCTATTGTCTTTTCTGTCCTGAGATTTGCAAGTAGTTCATTAAGCCACTCTGCATATGAGATATTGTCACTGTCCTCCCAGTGACATAAAACTAATTTCTTAATGGACATGGAGATAAGGCCATACAATATCTCCTGGTTAATACAGGAATGGCTGTATACTCCTTAGTAGGCAAATTTCTGGGGTAAATAACTCCTGCAAACCCAATAAGGATCGATGTTTTGCTGAATAGTATTCCAAAGTGGGGCAACTTTAGAACAATTCCAGAAAATGTGAAACAGAGACCCTTTTCTTTCCTACATCTAGTACAAATAGGTGATGGGAGAAGTCTGAATTTGAATAGTTTCTGTGGGAGTAGTGTAAGTTGTGTAATATGTGGAATTGGGTAAGACATAGTTGGTCCTGGGTGATATATTTATGGCAATTATGCTATAATTCAGTCCAATCTAATTCTCTGGCGGGAAAGAAGGACTCCCAATAGGCCGCTGGAGCAAAGCAAGTTGGATACGCCCAGTTATACAATATTTTGTAACAACTAGACACTGACTGTTGAAAGCCGGACTCGAGGTTTATTACACTGAGAAAAGATGGTTTGTCCAGTAAAGGAGGAGTTAACCTGAAGACCTTTAAAATGAGATGTTTTAGTTGGAAAATCTTAAAACTATAATTTGCTGGTAGATTGTAGTGCTTTATATCCCTGCAGAGGAAAACCAGGCATTTTCTCCTGAAATAATTGAGAGAAGACATGATTCCTTCATATAAGGTATCCAGCTAGCTAGAAGTATTTTGTTGTCTATCTTTAAATTAAGATTTCCCATATGGGCTGTGCTGGGTCCTGAGTGTGATTATATTTAAGGAAGCTGCATAGTTGTGAGTGATTTTAACCGATATAGCAATGGAGTTAAAGTTAGATTTGTGGGCAAGGCCCCGACCTTAACCATGGAGAAGTGCCGCTGGATTAAGACCACAGTCATGTAATAGAGATAGTTCAATTTTAAGCCATTGGGGCAAGGAAGGGGAATTAAAGACCTCATCTGCGGGGAAAGCCATCTGAGATATTTAACAGCATGGCTAGCCCAGTGATAGAAAGTTAAATGAGGAGTGTAATCCCTCCTCTTTGGGGGCTGCTAATTTCAAGTATGCTAATCTAGGCTGTTTATTAGCCCAGACAAATTTTGTGATAAGTCAATGAACATTACTGAACCAAGAAAGAGGTAACCAGATATCGAAGCAACAGCAAGGGTAAAAAGCCTGGGAAATACATTCATCTTAACTAGATTAACTTTGCCCCATATAGAGATAGGGAGTTTGGACCATCTATCCAAATCTTAACAAATAATTTTCACCAGGGATCCAAATTTAGTTTTTGGAAAGGGCTGGGTTCCTGGGAATTATAATACCCAGGTATTTTAAAGAATTGTGCTTCCATGACAAACCCAAGTCAGTGATGTAGTTTTGATCACCGTATGGTTAAGGGAAAGACCAGCATTTTCTATGTTGAGCTTATAGTTAGATACGTTCACTGTATTTTCTGATGAGTGATATCGTATAGGGAATGGAGGTCTCAGGATAAGATCGCTAGGAGTATGTCATCGGCATATGCGAAACCTTAAATAATTTGGGATGCAATGGGTATACCTTGAATCTGGTCACAATTTGTTAATCTGCAGATCAGGGGTTCTAAATACAAGTTAAATAGTATGGGGAAAGAGGGCAACCCTGTCTAGTTCCAGATTGTAGGGGAAAAGATTGAAATCACCCGTTTGTGGAATCCGCCAAAGGGCCTGGTATAATGCTTTTATCCAATTTTGGAATTCAATGGGAATTTATAGGCCTTGAAAGTACGGAACAGAAAATTCCAATCTACTCTATCAAATGCTTTCTCAGCATCCAGGGAGACCAACGCCGCTGGAAAATGGACATCCTTGGATGCTGACAGAAAATGCGAAGTGTTCGAGATGATCTGAGGATCGCCTTTCATAAAGCCTACTTGTTCTGGACGATAAGATCTAGTAGAATTACATTGATAATGCTTCTGCTATTAATTTGTTAGTATTTTAATATCCTGATTTAATAAAGATATTGGACGGTAGCTAGTAGTTAACTCGGTTTCTGTCCAGTTTAGGATAATAACTATTAAGGCTTCAAACAAAGTGCCATCCATGGACAGTCCTGATAAAATTTGTTGGAATAAAGGTAACAACAAGGCAATTAACTGCTTTTGGAATTTCTTATAAAATTTGCCAGAAAACGTCCGTCCCGTGTTTTATCAGAGGGTAGGGATTGAATTGTTTTAGCAACTTCCATGTAAGATATGGGGGCTGTAAGTGATCATTGTTTAATATCTGGGAGGGAGGGCAGTTGAGATGCCTCCAAATAGGAGTCTAATTCCTGATCTGAGGGTGGGTTTGACATAGAAGCATAAAGCTTGACATAGTAGTCTCGAAATTCAGACACTATGTCGGTTGGGGATATTTTCAATGTGCCATCCACTAGAGAGTGGATGGCTGGGATATATTAGCTGATTCCAGTTGTTTAATTCTGAGCGCTAGTAAATGTCCTGCCTTTTCTCCCTGGTCTGCGTATGTTGCTTTCATTCTCAGGATAGTAAATTCTGCCTTTTCCTCAAAATATCTAGGTATGCATTCCTCAATTTGGCCAATTTTTGTCTAATATCCTCTGCAGAATCTGAAGTCAAATTTGTTTCAATAACCCTAATCTGATTAAGTAGAGTAAGAAGCTCCTGGTCTTTTCTTTTTTCCTCTGTGACGATAAACTAATCAATATACCCCTAATATAGGCCTTAAAAGCGCACCATATGATATCTGTTCTTGACGCTGTGCCAATATGATCCTTAATGAAGTACTCTATATGTTTGCTGAATGTGGTGATCATCGCAGGTTCCTTCAGCAGCTGATTATTAATTTTCTAGTGTAGGTTCCTTTTAGAAAGAGGAACCAGAGATAGATGGCAGGTAACTAGTGAATGATCAGAAGGTGGGCTGGCTGAGAGAAACATTCAGAACACCGACCAGGAACTTTTGGGATAATAACAAATAGTCGATTCTGGACACAGTCTTGTGAATGGGGAAATAAAAGGGTAACTTTTTTCAGTAGGGTAAAATATACACCATACATCACATAAAACCAAAATTGTCTACTAATTCCCAAATGCTCGCTGAGCTGGGGAGAGGCTCCCATGAGGTCCGGGCCGGAGCGGTCCAGTGAGGAGTCAAAACAGTGTTCATATCCCTACCAAGCATTATTGGCAAAGATACATAAGGGGTTAATACATTAATCAGCTGCATGAAGAAATCGGAGAATCTGTATTGGGGCAGTAAATAGAACCAACAAGAGTTCGAAGTATATAAAGTACAGTGAATAAAAACAAATCTACCCTGTGGATCCTTAATTAGTTGTATGAGTGAGAAGGGAATTTTTTGAGATCAGTATTAGGACCCCACTACTTTGGGTAGAACCTCCCGCTGAAAAACATACCCTATTTGTTGTCTTCTGACTGTTAGCCTCCGGTCTAGAAGATGTGATTTCTGTATGAACGCGACATCTATAGATAGTAACGCTAGGTGCTTCAATACTTTATATTGTTTCAATTGTTGCCTGAGGCCCTTCACATTCTAAGTGGCCATTTTAAAAGTGTTAGCCATCCCTGTTAAAATAGAGGAGTATAAACTTAAATTCCCTATGAACCAGAAAGTTGTCATGAATACTACTTCCCATGATTCTGTGTTGACATTCCTACCTTCATATGACCCTATAATTTCTTATTTTTTACTACCCTCAGATATCCCTATCGGATAATGCATCTGTTGTACAGAAAGGCAATAGCCCAATCCTCCCAAAACCCAGTACTGTTATGGATCGCTCCACAGTTCGCCATCATCATAGCTCCTCCCTCAACCACCCCCAAATGCTTCCCGTAGTCATAAAACTAAAACAACAACCATATGCAATGAAACATTATGATTCTAAGTAAAACTGTACTAATCACTATGAGGGAGTATTTGTTATGCTTATTAACAAAAACAAAGAGTACCTTCTTTGATTATTTCTTAAATTGCATCTACTTAATTCCTCTATGTCGCTCTATGCAGCAGTCAACAAAAAGAAATATCTATAAAATCCTCAATTCAATCTCTTTCCTTCCAAACATTCTAGAGTACAAACTAAGTCACTAAGAATAACCTCTGTGCTTAAGAAGAGAAGAAACTCATGATATGTCCAAAGGTGCTATATATCATGAGATATGCAAGAAATTGCTAACCACATTGAGAGCTAGGGCCTAAAACAAACATGAGCTGAGTGAAGGACATTTAATAATTGAGCACTGAGACTAAACAGTTCTTATTTCTGGCACTAAACCTGGGTGAGTCCTTGTGAGCTGTGCAATTCTTAAGCACCTTGAAGGGTGTGCTTGTAGTGTCCCAGCAGAGAACAACACCCGATCGAGTCGCTTGAATCACAAGCTTTGCACCACGAAACTAGCTGTGGTAGATTAATAGTTTGTGCTTGTATAGTACTTTAACGCGACCTCTAGTGGACGCTTTGGAACACTGTACGATCCCTGCATCCGCAGGATATAGGATTCTGCGAGAAACAACATCACTGGGCGCAGTGAGGAGGTGAACTGGGATACAGCAGGATCTCCAGAAAACAAGATCCGAATCAGCACCCTTTTACTCCACCACTAGCTTCGGGGCCTACTTCTTCTGCCATGCGCTTTATCTTGGTGAGTAAATGCAGAGGCCAGAAGATCGAGAGACATTCCTGACTTTTACTCAAAGCGCCCAGAGAAATAAGCGGGTTATCTTTTCCCTGTAATCTTCTGGGTAACCACTACATAGGGTCCCAACCCACAAATAAGGCGCTCTATGGCACAAACATAATAACTTATCCACACTTATGCTCACTTCAGAGGAAAAGATGGGCAACTCCCACCGCATAAGCTCAGGTATCCCAAAAGAGATCAGGGAGGGAGCTTTTCAAATTTGATCGAGCAGCTTCAGGGTCTTCGTAGCTGTGCCATATCCCAGCTATTAGAACTTGCAATTTTGCAGGGCAACTCATACTGAAGCGATTCTCATGGCAATCAACTTAGCTACCAAAGGATGGAAAGTCAGTACGGCATTGTCGTACAGTAGCCGGTAGATCCTATGCATACGCACTTTGGTTCCTTCCCAATGGATTTCATGGAGATCCTGGACCTTGAGAGAAAGTGTTGGCATTCCAAACAGTTAAGGAAGCGAAGATGATCGGTCTCTGAGGAGAATCTGCGGGGTATGGGGACAATGAGCTCTCTCAATCACATACTTGGAGCCGAATGGTGAGGGACCGCTACCTTCTCTACAAATTTCTGTACCTAATAGTATGGGATCTTGACTTTCTTGAGCTTCTGGTAACCCTATGAGTACATCATTATTCCTGCCGCCTGTCCCTTAAGGTCCTCTATTTTGAGCTCCAGTTTGGCAATTTTTGTCTGTTCGCAGTAATTTCTGGGTCAATTCGACTTATATGCTTTTCGAGGATACGACCCAAGTTTCCATGTCAGTTGTTCAGCATAAGATATCCTCAAGAGCATACGAGATGGATTTAAGAGATTTCAGCTCCTCTTGAATGGCCTAAACTCGGCTAGGAAACTTGCTAGAGTGAGTGGCTCCATTTCTGATGGCATGTCAAGGCTCCTCGGTGTCCGTGTTAGTAGAGGCTCTAGGCTTTTTAGGGCCTTTCTGGCATTGCAGGTGGTGCGTTTTGGCAACGCTTTCTTCATCTCAATCTCCATTAGCAAGTTGCGCTCAGTAGGAAGTAGGGAATTACTTCAGATGACTGCTGAATAGTGTTAGAGCTGGTTTTTGAGACTCAGATATGTAAAATAATAAAATTAGACGAGTGGGTGGCTGGAGTGAGTAGAGACTGCATCACGTGGTCTCCGGCAATAGATATCTTGGTGGCAGGTTTGTCCTTCCCAACTTCCCCATAAGTGAGGAACAACTGGAGGAGTCAAACCTGTGACCCTTGGCACGCCTATGTAGTAGCTAAGGGCTCTTTAACATCCAAACTGTGTAGCCTCCTTTCTCCTGAGGAAGAATGATCAGTGAAGAAAACAGGGAGATACAGACTGATTCAGGTGGAAATCTGAAACCACTTTAGGCAAGAACTTTCTGTTAGTTCTAAGGACCACATTATCTCTGTGAAAAGAGATGAAATCAGATTCCATTGACAAGGCTTGCAATTCACTGATACATCTGGCAGAAGTAATGGCTACCAAAACACAGTTTTCCAAGTCAAGTACTTAAGCTCTACTGAGGACAAAGGCTCAAAGGAGATTGCATAAGCTGAGCAATGCAAACATTAAGATCCCAAGCAGGAGCAGGATCCTCAAGGGGGACTGGTGGATGCAATCCTTGAAAAACTTACAGAATACAGGATGGGATGACAGAGAAGAAGGCTTGCCTACAGACAGGAAAGCAGAAACAGCTGCCAAGTGTACCTTGAGAGTAGCTTGGTCTGAGACCTAGGCCATTAAGATGCACCATTTAATCCAGAACCGTAGGCAATTCCAGCAGAGTCTGGTGAAATATTTTCTTAGAACACCAAATGCTGAATCTTTTCCATTTGGAGTTGTATGTCTTTCTGGTGGAAGGCTTGAGAAGCCTTATGATATCCAGAACCCCTTGGGAAAGATGCAGATCTGCAAACTCTACTCTCAAGAGCCAAGCCTTGAGATTGAGAGACTGAAGATTCAGGTACCAAATCCTCCTCTGAGAGGATGTTAACAGGTTGTAATTACTGAGAAGAGACAGGGAAGGTGGACTGCTAGGGACAGCAACAAGGGATATCATAGCTGCCTGGCCCAGTCTGGAGCAATCAGAATCACTTTGCATGGTTGTGACTTTATCTTGACAAGCACTTTGAACAGGAGAGGAAGGGGGAAGCATACAGAAATTTCCCTTCCCAGTTCAGGATCAGAGCATCTGGGGACTGAGCCCAAGACTGGGGGTCTGCAACAAAAAGAGGAAGTTGGTGATTGTCAGGGGCTGCAAAAGATCCATCTCTGGAGTGCCCCATCTTGAGAAAATCACTTTCAACACTAAAGGATCTAGGGCCCATTTGTGATGGCCCTGGGATATTCTGCTCAGTGCATCTGCTAGGACATTGTCCTTCCCTGGGAGGTGAACTGCTATCAGAGAGGTTTGCAGGGAATAGGCCAGGGACCACAACTTCATCGCTTCTATGCACAAGGCCGTAGACTGAGTGCCTCCTTGCTTGTTGATGTACCACATGGTGGTGGTGTTGTCTGTTCTGACCTGAACCACCTTGTTCTGTACAGATTGGGAAAGCTTGCAGTGCCAGAAACACTGCTCTGAGTTCCAAGAGACTGATGTGAAGCAGAGATTCCTGAGGCGACTACAGTCTCTGGGGGTGTAAGTTCCCAAATGGGCTCCCAGACCAGCAAGGAAGCATCTGTGGTGAGGACCACTGAATGAGACAGTGACAATGGAACTCCTTGCTCAAACTGTCCTGATCCTGCCACCATTGCAGGGCTTGGATCAGAGTTTGAGTCACTGGAATTAGTTTGGTAAGGAATCCTTTCTTTGGGACCAAAAGCTCTTAAGTGGAACTGAATGTCCCTCATTTGGAAGCTTAGCCTAGACCACTGCTGCAGAAGCTGCCATGTGGCCCAGTAGCTGAAGGAAATGCCTTGCTGGTCGAGACACCTGAAGGCTGAAGAGGCCAATTCCATGAGGGTCCTTGCCCTTTCCAGGAAAAGGAAGGCTCTTGCTTTTACCGTATCCAGCTCTGCCCCAATGAAGGTGAGGAGCTGCACTGGTTCGAGAACTGACTTTGGTAGGTTGAGAAGGAATCCTAAAGAAGTGAGCACTTACTGGGTCACTTGCAGGTGTGATTTGACTTGGTCTGGAGACTGGCCTACTATGAGCCAGTCGTCCAAGTATGAAAAATGGAAATCTTTTGTCTTCTTAGGAAGGCAACAACTACTGCCAGGCACTTTGTGAAGACCCTTGGGCTGATGTTAGGCCAAAGGGCAATGTTTGAACTGATAGTGGCCAGAGGGCAACTTGAACCTGAGGTACTTTCTGTGGGAGCACCTGATGGGAATGTGAAAGTAGGTCTCTTTGAGGTCCAGGGAGGCTAGCTAGTCCCCTGGCCTTAGAGAGGGAAGGATATTTCCAGTGCTATCATTTTGAACTTTGGCTTTAAAAGATGTTTGTTCAGGTATCTTAGGTCCAGGATGGGTCGCCACTCTACTGTCTTTTTGGGGTTAGGAAGTACCTGGAGTACAGTCCTTTGCCCCAGTGTAGGGTAGGTACTTCTATAGCTCTGAGAGCTAGGAGAGAAGAAACCTCTGCCTCTAGGGCAAGGGTTTCTGAGAGATTTGCAGGTGGAAAGATCTGGCTCTCAGCTTGGGAAATTTTTGAAGCTGAGAACCAGACCCTGGCTTACTACTTCCAGGACCCACTTGTGTGATGTAAGAGACTTCCAGTCCTGGACAAATTAAGCCAGCCTGCCCCTACTGGGATAGGAGAATCGACCGGCAGACCCATCAGGGTGTCTGCTTGGCAGGGGCTTTAGGCTGAGGGTGGATGCAGGCCTGCTCATCCCCTTCTGCCTCTCCTCTGAAGAACCCTCTGTGAAAAAGAAGAAGAGGCTGTGCTTGGTAAAAGGCCTTGGAAAGGCCTGCCCCTGCCCCGGACTGCTGCCTTTGAGGAGTTGCTTGCCTTTCCTTGACCTGAGCAGTCCTGTAAGTGATCCTGTATTCATCTATTTTCTTCATGTAATTCTCTGTCTGCTCCCAGAGAATTACCCACTACAGGAAAATCCATGGCCTTAGCCTGGGTATTCTGTGAGAGGCTAGTACATCTGAGCCCAGCCATTCTTCAAGAGCCACAGATGTAGCCATGACTCTTGATGATACATCACTGGAGTCTACAGCAGCATGAAACTGAACTTTCGATGCCTCAATCCCATCTGCAGCCACCTCCTCAGCTCCTTGGCAAGCTGGGGGAAGCCTGTTTAGCCAGTGCCAGTACGGGTGTCCCACCTGGACTTCTGGTACCTGGCTGCACAGGCCATATAATTAGCCTGCCCGAGTCCTAAGGATGATGCCATGTACTGTTCTTTGCCATGGCATCAATCTTCCTGGAGTCCTTGTCTGGGGGTGTGATGCCAAGGGAATGCTTGTTTATCACAGGCAGCAGCCTGTACAACCTAACATGGCTGCATTGCTGATAAAGGAACTCCGTGTCTGAGCCTGAAAGAGCATACCCTCTTGTCCATTCTTCTGTCCACAGGAGGTATGGAAACGGAGACTTAAGAATTTTTGTGTCTGTTTCCAAAGATTTGTGGAGGGAATAGATAGTCTCCTGGACTCTGGGATGTCCATCATCTCTACATAGTCAGGCTCTTCCTGATCCTCCACTGCCTCCTCCACAGGAAGCTGGAGGGTATCAGCCACCTTCTGTAAAACATGTAGTGTGAAGGGGACTCAGAAAGCCTAGGAGGAGAAACACTTGAAGGTCTGTCTGGGGAGATGTCCGGTCAATAGGTACATCCAGACTTTCACCATCACCATAATCGTCTTCCAACTCTCCTTCCTCCTCAAACTCCGTTCATAAAATTCTTCCAGGGTATAATCCGAACTGGGAACCGACCGAACCGAGCCCCTGCCAAAGGTGCCGGCGTTCAGTAGGAACCAATCGAAGTGATTCCACAATCTGAATCGCTTTGGCTATTTCATCGCTCAGTTGGAGTATGAGGTTCTGGATCCGAACGGTCGACTAGTCTTTTCTTTTTGTCAGAACCGATTCCTCTGAATCGGCTCTCCTTGCCGAAGAAGTATTGCCCTGGTCAGAGGCACTCCTGGTTCGGTTGGAACCGAACCGGCTGGCATCCGGTCAGTTGATTTCTCGGCCTCCTTTCCTCAGTCTACCTAATCTCTTTCCAGGGTAGATTTGGGAAAATTTCTGCAAATTTGGCAGTCTGAATCGAGGTGGTCAAACCCCAGACACAACACAGGTGGTGTGGGATCAGCCTTAGCAAAGACCTCCCCACACACACTGCAGTGTTGAAACCCAGTGGGCCTGTTTTTTTCTTGGGTTTCTCAGACATGGCCAACCTAATCAAACTTATCCTTTTTGGCAATCTGCCAGGCAAGACTCCTTATCGGTTCCTGACCATGTCACGGTCTTGAAAAACGTATTAAAACCCATTTTTTAGAACTGATAAGGACCGTAACCACACACTAAAGTAAAGTACAAATTTTACCTCAAATGATCAGTTCAGCTGAACCAATCCACAGCTTTACAAGTTCCACACAGAAAACAGAACAAAGCCCACCCAGTACTCATGGTACCACATGCAGAAACAGCAATTTTGAAGAAAACTGACCGAAACCGACACTTCAACCGACTTTGAATCGAGCAGAAGGAGAAATCTCCGAGCGACTGTTCAGTGAGGTGGAGTAAAGAATCTGACGGTTGCAGTTCAAATAACAACAGGCAGAGGCTTCAACTAAGCTCGAGATGAACATTCTATGTCATGCATAGAAAAGTTAACCCTATATTCTCCGGGCAGTTGAAAGGCAGGACCTAATTGCATTTGTCAGAATACAGCAAGACTTCATGTTGTTTGAAGCTTGGACTCCTTATCAGGGGACAGTCAGTGTCGGCAGAACTGCCATATGCCCAAAACACAGAGGCAGTCACCAGGCTCTCGGCGAAGGGTGCTCTGTGAACCCTCAAGGGACTCCATGGGCACCGCTGCACTTACGGGCCATGTGGGCAGACGGAGCTAGACATGAGGCAGGCGCTGCCATAGTTCACGTGGCCGGACCAACAATGGCCCTCGCTACAGGAAAGGCCTCCGCCGGGTATCCCTCTGCTGAGGATGTCCGTGAGAGGGTACTACACTTTTTCTGGATGGGTTCTGTGGCATCCCTGTAGAATCAGAGATAAGATGGAGGATCCCTTGGAAGGAGGAAGGACCTTCCTCCATCCCTGTGCCAACGGATGACTCATCATCCCCGGGATGACAGTGGAGCGGGTGACATCCGAGTCCGAGGAGTCGGGAAACAGCGGCTCGCCACCCAAATCACCCTCGACCCATCAAGGATGGTTTGGGGTGACCGATCGACAAACGCCGGAGAAGCCCGTATCTGGTCAGTCTTCTTTGAAGGAGCCCCTCCCACAGGCTGCTTAGGTGGCGGCTCCACCACTGTCAGTGGACAGACCAGCAAACACCGAACCGGAGGATGGCCCGTCCAGGCGGGGAACAAAAGGCTCAGTTCTGAAGGCTGGCTTCGACCTGGGAGGTGACAGCCAAGTAATGGCCGGGTAGGTGGCGGAGCCGCTTCTGCCTGGTCAAAATCAGCTGTTGCCACATAAAGTCCTTGTAGCGCCGGTGGAGTTTCCGCCAGAGCCTCTCCTCATCCGAGGAGGACGAGGATGACCTGTGGCATTGCCTGTTTGGAGTGCTTGTGGCTCCTCCCGGTCGCTCGGGTCGAGGGGGTTTTAGACTCCTACCAAGATCGTCAGGCCAACTCGGTCACTTGGGAGACAAGGAGGAGGGATTGGTGAAACCCAGGGTCTGGAACCGGACCTCGATGGTTACACCAGCGGGTTGGGTCTCCTCATCGGGAACACAAGGACCGGAGTCCCTTCCAAGGGAGTCGCCAGCCACGGCCGGCAACAGAGTCTCGATTGGGTCAAGAACAATCTCAACATCATCGCCACTTCCTTGGTCGCCTGGCCAGATGGAAGGTCCATGAAGCCTGTGGTCGAGGAGGCGATCTAGACCGAGGTCAAGACCGCATGCTCCTGGGACTGAGACCTTTTCGGTAACAAGAGCGCCTTCTCGTCGAGACGAAGACAAACTGGTTCTTTTGTCCCTCTTCGAGGGTGAGAGGAGTGCGAGTTCAGGAGGGTGTCTCACCCCGGTGGGAGAGACTAGCACAACTCCTTAAAAGAACCTGTGAAGGTGAAGCCTAGGTTGAGTGGAACGCCTTCATGTGTTCTAGCTGCTCGGCAGGAGCCACCCACCTAGCCTTCTTAAGACTTCACTGGAGAATGCCTTTCTCTGGTCTCCCCAAGTTCAAACATGCCAGGCAGTCATCCAGAACATTGCGATGGAAGGCCAAGCAGAAACTGCAGGACGAGGTGTCATGGCCGACACCTGGCAGCAGATGCACGTGAGATGGGAATCTGGTGGCGATATCTTCTGGCCACAAGGACACTGGCGAAATCCCGGGAAGCATTTCTTCCATGATCGGATGCAAAAGCGCGCCGATCGCAAACTCGAACGAAGTTTAATCTCGGTAAAACCGAAGTTTTGAAAGCTGGGCCATGAAATGCAAGAGCATGAGGGAGGCAACCTGTATCTTCCAGCGGAAAGGAAGATCTGGCGTGGAGCGGAGCAGAGGTATAGACCACCTGGGTGGGTGGAGGAGCCAGCTTGAAGACTTCTGGCAAGATTTAAAGGGAAAGGGACATGCCAAACAGTGTGGATGAACAACATATCCATGATCCTAGAAATATTAGTCCATTCAAAAGTTATTAAATTTCAAAGTTTTCCATAATTCCTATGGGAAAAATTAGATGTGCCATGCGAAAGCACTTTTGCTTTCGTGAAAGCACTCTGTAGTGTAGCAAATGAGGAAAGTGCTTTCATGCTGACACCATTTTATTTTCAGTTAGCAATGGAAAAAACTAAATAATTTGAAAAATACTGCTCCTTGGTAAACACCAACATTTGTGTTTACCTAATTATGTGTAAGGATTTGAATTCTGGGGTCAGTTTGCCCCAAAGTGCCTACAAATATGCAGGATTTTGTACTGTCACTAATTGTGACACCTATCATAGAACTGCAAAAATACATTTGTGAAAGTACCATAAACTGCGATGCTATTTCGTAAAGTACAGGTATTCTGCCACAAATAGCAGAAGAATGACCTAGACTTTGCAAAACAACTTCCACAATATCGCAATTTGCAAAACTACTTTAAAATATATCTGTTTCTTTGTCACTCACTGCAAAGAAACGCTTTGGACATTTGGGCTGAAATTTTCAGGGTTGAAAGGACTTGTCCCATGGATGTGTGTTTTAGTGGTTTGGTGGAAAAATGTCTCAGTGTGGCACAGTTAAAAGACTCGGTGACGTTTTGGAATTTCCTATTGTGATGGTTGGGGTACCTTTCAGATGCTATATCTCAAACGCTTTGAGACATGGCTTGCTAACACCCCATTCCCCACCCTGTAAAGACCCACAGGCGGGGAGGGTCTGTCTTAGCGGTCATGAACCTAGCACTCACCCCTGCGCTTCCATCAGTGTGTAGTGTGTTGTGGGAGCACAGGGCCTGGGCATGCATATTGTATTTGTCTATGATTTTCAGGTGAGAGAGTAGGCCCTCTGGGCCCTACACTCAATGTAACCATAACTGCAGAAACATTATAATTAACCCTCATCTCCCTGTGGGAGTGCGAGCCAAAGTAACCCTTGTGCTGCAAATAGCGCAATATCTCATTAGCCATAGGAACACTGGAAAAAATTCCATCGCAGTTGTAATCATGGCCTGGCAACCTGCATGCATGCTTAATATACTAAGCTGCTTAGCTTAAAATCAGTATATTGATTTCATCACTGCATGTGTGATCACTGGGGTGCAGAGTTAGGTTTGGGAACCCTAAGACCAATTTCCATACTTTTTGTCACTTTTATACTAACCCCAATTGATGTGGCAATGAATATATATATATATATATATCTGTATATATCTATATCTATATATATATGTAACCCTCACCCCTGCCTTTTACTAAAACCACAGGTGGCAAGCTGTTGGCATTGGCAGCAATACCTGGTGGGGACCTGGGTTCGGGAGGATGAGGTTACCTGGCACAAGGAGACCTAGGTTTGGCTACTCTGCACAGGGGCACCCAAGTAAACCGACTACAGGAAGCAATAACTGTAATGTCCAGAACCAGGATTGGGATTTTCAGTGTGGCTTTTAGTCATAACTAGCTGAACATAACAAAGCATAGATGGACCCCAAGGGCTACGTTGACTGATAATGCAGGTTAGAGACTACAAGGCGGTCCACTTAAAGGATGAACCCATTTCACTGTTTTCTGGCTTCGACCCACCAGGCACTCAGCCCGGACTTGCATGCGCTTTGGATACACAGCCCGACTGGCCCTGCCTCTGACGGCCACTTGACTGACAGTCCATTTAAAGAATGAACCCAATTTACTTGTTGTGGCTCCATCAAACAAGGAGAATTATTTTCCCAAGTTGTGGCCCCCACATCACTTAGAGTCAGTGACTCCTAGAGAGATTTTCCAATTTGAGACTCATGCCTGGGTACCTACCTCATCACTGGCCAGGCGCATGAGGCAAGTAGCAATCACAGAAAACCAGAGGTGGACCTGGTTACTAAAGATGGGGTGTTCCCACCTCCAGCTCCCACAGCCCATACCTGGCCATTTCTCTGACAAACAGAAACTAAAACTTTGAAATGTAGATTAAACACTGGATGACCTGTAGCACCCCTCTACAACATTACTTGAATCCATAAAGACTTTAAATTTTGAACCTACTCTATTTGTTTGTCCTAGCACAATGGGCCTCCCAAATAGTAGTTCACATCCCAGCTTTCACATTTTCCAAACTGAAGAAACATATTGTTTGCCCTCTGAAAATAGAGCAAAACACTCACCCTTCTTGCAGGTGCCCCACAGGCTAAGTACAACTTCTTTCACTGTTATCAGACCAAAACAGAAACTGTAAAAAGGCAGCTTTCTTCCTGTAGTAGAAATCAGGGATTGCCCCTGGAATCCACAGAGGACGCGATTACCTCCCGAGGGAGGGGGCACTGAGACCAGGACAGCGGTCTCCACCACTTAAAACTGGACCCTGATCTTCTCACAAGGAGGTAAACAGAAAAATTCCTTCCTGCTTGACAGTAAACAGGAGACTGACTTTGAAAACTCCCAAAGTTCTATCTCACTCCCTCTGCTGCAGATTCCAATGTGGCTTATGCAGCTCGACAGTTCTATGGTGATGTCATCTCTCAGTCTCAGCTGTGACTGAGAACAGAGTGAGACAGTGTGAAAACCATTTATAACTGGAGTTTCACAAGCTGCCTTCCCTGCCTACCACTAGGTCTTACTGGGATTCTAGTAACCCCGGTAACAAGGGGTTACACTCACCTTGACCAGGAAATGACTGTCCTCAGTCATTATGCACCCGGCCTTAGTTCCATCCCACCCTATGTGCTACCTGTGGAGGGGGTGATCAGGCCCTCTCCTACCATGTGCAAGCACAGGCAGGCAACACTAAGGCCTAGAGGCCTGTAGCTGACATGTCAGCCTCTACACTATCCACTTACTATGGACACCTAGTGGCTCTGGTAGAACTGTCCAGAGCATAGCCTGATAGATCAGTACTGCAGTCCCTATGGCCACTGAGGACCACAGCCTGTCTATCCCCCTAACCTCTAGGGAAAACCTATCTGCCTCTAACATAACATCCCAAAACAAAAACAAAACCCGGGACCTCCCGACCTTGGGCAACCTGCAACTACACCATTAAACTACCAAATTACTGCCTCCTCCCTAACCCCACAACCATACCTAAGGAAAAGGGTTAACACAGTAACAACCATAACAATAACAACACAGTACTTTAGATTCTACACAATAAAGCACTGACGAGGAACTCCAATGAGCCCTCCTCCTCTTGTCTTCTCTTCTGTCTTCCCAGGAACACCTGTCAGAAAAAGACAAAACAAAACACACTCTAATCTGCATACACAGTCTACCTAAACAACCCTACCATACAAAAACACTGAACAATCCCAAAAGATTTTTTTAGAAAAAGGTAGAAAAACAGTATTTACATTAGAGTACAATAATGACATTATTTACAATACACATTTGGGGGGATGGAGTGCCTAAAAGTCCCAACTAGTGACCACAAGGCCTGAAGGCTAGTCCAATAAAGAGTCTCTCCTGGGCCGGAGCCCGTGAAACACAGTTCAAAAGGCCAAAGTCCCGGAGGGAGAGTCTTATGACAGTTCACACATTTTGAAGTCTGTAGTGTAGGTGTGTACTGCAATGTCATAAAGATAGAAAAGGTTTCGGACTTACCAGCCATTTGTAGTATACAACTGCACAAACCTGGTCCACGGCCAAGACTCTCCCTGGCAGCATTTCTTCTGATACAGCTGGGCGGATCTTCTGGGAACCACAGGAGGGCACACCTGGAAACAGCTGGGCTGATGTCATCACTGGAGAAGGAACCTTAGAACAGGAACAAAAGAAAACAGCTGGTCCGACGTCATCCGATTACCAGGCGATGAACAGGAAAACAGCTGGGCTGGTGTCCTCTGGATCTGAAGTCATCTGGTGGGCCAGTAGATGGTTGCTGAACAGGACAGTACACTGTAGACTGATGAATGTGGAGCACCTGAGTCCTTGGTTATTCATATTGGGCGGATCAATAAGGGCACTTCAGTAGTCTGGTGTGGCAGTATTGACTACCACTGCTCAGCTCTCCATTTTGTAGGCACGGGCTTAATTACTGGGAGGTCCTTGCACTGAGGCCAATAGGTACCGGGGTCAGGCTTGAATTATTACCCCATCTGGGCTACATAACTCACACAGTGGGAGACTTCACGCCCCTCTCCGTCTCACATTCTCACTCTGTCCATAAACAGTGTCCTGCCTTTCTTCCACTGTGTATACTTTTCGTGGAACAGTCTATTTTTACATGCTGGTTAGCCCCAGGATGCACATGTTTCATTGCTTCATCCCAGATCCAGAATTTCCTGCAGTCCTCAATCTCCTCCAAGACTCTCCGAGGAAAGGTAGGAAAGGTCATACCATAGATCTCATTGGCCTTTCTACGAACCAGTCTCCTCTTTACTTGCTTTGGTCAATATGAGACCGCTGGCCTGGCTTGGGGGTGGCCATTCCTGGTTCTGCCAGCTTCGATTCTCAAAGAAATTAAAACGGATCCCTGACTTCTTCCTCTCTTGTAAAGCCAGGGCAGTGGCATCACCACCTTCTTCAACACATTCCTCCGAGGCAAGATCTTGAGGCTGTTACCTGCTCCTTTCTCACAAGGCCACATAGGTTCCCCTCATCTTCCTCTTCACTGAGGATCTGAGCCCAGGAGTGAGCAGTCGTCTCACCCCCGAGACTATCCATTCATCACTAGGCGCGAGGTCGACATCTCCCATTCAAAGGCCTCCCGCATCTCATCTTCACCTGAGAGACTTGGGCTAGGCCACCCCCCACCCAGGGGTCTATTGATGCTTTATCCAAACTTTCTTTCTGAGATCCAGCATCCAAAACTTCAACTTCAGGTTCAGTCTCTAACTCTGCACCCTCTAGCTTTGTGCCACACTCCCCGAGGGACCTTTTTCCACAGGCTCCGCCTGGTGCTGTGCTGCCAACTGCAGATTCCTGAATTTTGTCCATGTGGGAGCCAAACGAATTGGAGGTGCTTTATAAGCCATATTTTGAAGGCATCCAGCACAGTGAGGAATCATGAAGACATCCCTTCCAGCACTCAAGCATATCTGGCATACACGCACTGGATAATTAGGAATTGCCATATCAGGAGGTAGTTGCCCTCCATAGTACCACTTTTCAATATCTCTCAGTCTATTTACTGCTGTTGTTACTGCAACCCGGCATGATCCGGTAACGAGCTGGTCCTGAGGCCATAACTGCAGAAAAATAAACAAAAGTTCACTGTAACTGAAAGTCCCACTTTAATGAGCACACTCTGTAGCTTTAAAATGGCTCCTCTGCTGCTGTGTTTACTTTACTACCCCACCTGTAATGGCAGCGGCAGCACTCCTGTGCATCAACATTTAGAATCTGGGTCAAGCCACTGCACACCGATTTACACCACCTACTGATAACTTTTTACTCAAACTGCACAACTTGCTCTTTTCTGGCTTTACACACATTTACAGGATTTTCCTTGGACTTTTCACAAGCTGGCAACATTCATTTAATTCACAGTCCCTTAAAACTTCAGGTTTCAGCTCAGGATTGCCTGCTTCTACGAGTGTTGCATTCTGCTACAACCCATAGTCTCTCTGGCTGCAAACTTTAAACTGAGGCTATTTTCACTTCCATGTGCACATTTAATGGCTTTACAGACTTGCACTTGCTGGCAGGACTTCACACAGTCACATTTGCAAAGCGACTATACTGCTGCACACACATTTTATATGGCATTACTGAAAATCACTGATTGAGCGCTTTTGAATTTTTACTTACTGTGATCAATAGCAACTTGCTGCGAGGGTAAAACGGCCTGCAGCCAGTTTTTGAAGGCCTCTGAATGCAAATGGGCGGGCAGTCTCTGCGATCGTTGTTTTCAACACTAAATTCACTATTTCCATGATCGCTTTGCGGTTGAGCCTGATTTTAAACTAAAAGTCAATTTTTACTGTTTACAGTGCTTTGAATACTTCGGACGCCCCTCCACTGCCAGTACATGCACTACTTCTGTCTCCTCTCGAATGCTGAGGCAGTCTCAGAAGAGCTGGCTGAGGGGCGGATTAATGGCAAACTGACCAACCACATGACGCCATGCAATGAGCTTCTTCTTCCTCAGGCCTTCCTCACGGCGATCGTCGAGCAGGCAAATTTAAACTGCAAATGCACTTTTTTTTTCTCAACTGACTCCATGGCAGGAGCCCATTTTAACCATGTAACATTGCCATTAACTCTGCAGTCTCTCCATTCACACAGAAATCATTTCCAACGTCCAGGGCATAATTTCTCTGTTGCTACCCCTAGTTTTCCACACTTTCCTTCACAGAATTCACTTTAAAAGCCTTTCAAGCGTCCAGGGCATAATTTCTCTGTTGCTACCCCTAGTTTTCCACACTTTCTTCACAGAATTCACTTTAAAAACTGACAAAAACGCTGTAAACTTTTTTTGATGCAGGACAAGGGCACACTCTTAGGCTTTACAACTCCTTGGTAAACAGTTGGCATTTTTAAACAGTAGCACAAGATTCACAGCACACAGCAACACACTAGGAAATTGCTTCAGCTTTTTGGGCTACCCACTGCCAGATAACCAAAACGCTAGCCCCTTGCCCAAGCACTTTCCTTCCCAACAAATCCAAAGCGGTGCCTCCATTTTTGTAACCCTCACCCCTGCCTTTTACTAAAACAACAGGTGGCATGCTGTTGGCATTGGCAGCAATACCTGGTGGGGACCTGGGTTCAGGAGGATCTAGGTTTGGCTACTCTGCACAGGGCACCTAAGTAAATCTGACTACAGGAAGCAATAACTGTACTGTCCAGAACCAGGATTGGGATTTTTCAGTGTGGCTTTTATTCATAACTAGCTGAACATAACAAAGCATAGATGGACTTCAGGGCTACGTTGACTGATAATCCAGGTTAGAGATCACAAGGCGGTCCACTTAAAGAATGAACCAATTTCTACTGTTTTCTGGCTCTGGACCCACCAGGCACTCAGCCCGACTTGCATGTGCTTTGGATACACAGCCCACTGGCCCGACTTCTGCCGGCCATTTCTGACTGACGGTCCATTTAAAGAGAATGGACCCAACTTTACTTGTTGTGGCTCCCATCAAACAAGGAGAATTATTTTCCCATGCTAGGCTCCCTCACACCACTCAGAGTCTGCGACTCCTAGAGAGATTTGTTTTTCTTACTTCCTTTGACTCCCATCAAACTAGGAGAATTCTTTTCCCAAGTTGTGGCCCCCACATCACTTAAGAGTCTGTGACACCTAGAGAGATTTTCCAATTTACACTCCATGTCTGGGTACCTACCTCATCAACGGCCAGGGCGATGAGGCAGTAGCAATCACAGAAGAAATCAGAGAGGTGGACCTGGTTACTAAAGATGGGGTGTTCCCACCTCCAGCTCCCACGGCCCATACCCGCCATTTCTCTGGACAAACAGAAACTAAAACTTCAATGTATATTAAACGGTGGATGACCTGTAGCACCCCTCTACAACATTACTTGAATCCATAAAGACTTTAAATTTTGAACCTACTCTATTTGTTTGTCCTAGTACAATAGGCCTCCCAAATAGTAGTTCACATCCCAGCTTTCTTCACATTTTCACGTAGCAGAAATCAGGGGATTGCCCTGGAATCCACAGAGGAGCTATCTCCGCGAGGGAGGGGGGGCACTGAGACCTGAACAGCGGTCTCCACCACTTAAAACTGGACACTGATCTTCTCACAAGGAGGTAAACAGAAAAACTTCCTTCCTGCTTGATAGTAAACAGGAGACTGACTTTGAAAACTCCCAAAGTTCTATCTCACTCCCTCTGCTGCAGATTACAATGTGGCTTATGCAGCTCGACAGTTCTATGGTGATGTCATCTCTCAGTCTCAGCTGTGACTGAGAACAGAGTGAGACAGTGTGAAACCCATTTAACTGGAGTTTCACAAGCTGCCTTCCCTGCCTACCACTAGGTCTTACTGGGATTCTAGTAACCCCAGGTAACAAGGTATATATATATATATATATATATATATGTGTGTGTGTGTATACCAAACACATATTGATAGAGTGGGCAGTACTGGGCTATAACCACCCACCCAGGACCATAATGAGGACCGTCATCGCAGGTGAAGGGCCTTATAGCTCCTGGAAGAGAGGGTATAGTCCATACTGCCCACCCTGAGGGTATTATTGTGCTTAGAAATGGATTTATGCTGAATATTAGAAAAGTTTTAAAACCAAGTTAAAAATACTGCAAGTAGTCAATTTTAATCAATAAAAACATTTTATGTAACATAGTCTCTCCCTGTACTGTTGTCAGCACTAGAGGGCATTGTTTTACATGTTTGTGCCACTATGTTGAAGGTCTTGTCCACCCCACCCAAGAGCAGCCTCTTGCCCTCATTCTGTATCTCCCTATATACTGTATGCCTCAGACTGCACTTGTAAGATGACTGCTTATTTAATTTTTGTGTAGAGGAAGATGCAGCTTGTTATGTCACAGGCAACGACCCTGTGCGACCCTGTTAGTGAACCCCAAAGTGGAGACCACAGTGTGCTGAGAGATGGCAGTGCTGTAACTTACTTTTATATATATTCTTTTATTGTTTTTTATATAGTTATATATATGACAGCAGGAGTTCATCTATACAGTACTGCTCTTTTGTCTTACAATACATGGAATGTTCTTTGGGATGGCAATTCATATTTCTACAACATAATTCTGTTATATAACAAATGACGCTAGATCAAAATTCATATCTTACAAAATTGGTTACTTTCAAATAGCTCTGTCAGGGAACAAATGCTTCATCCAGAGGTGAGATATTGAAAACCTATGGCCTCCATTGGAGCTCAAATTGTGACATCCTTCCAGCTCTAGAAGCTACTATTCTCTCTAGATAATATATCTCAGTCATCAATGAATGCCAATCAGAGAGGTAAATTACTTTGGCCATAGCCATGAAGTTATAACCTTTTAGCTGCTGCCAGGTACAAGTATAACTTACTTCTACTTGGTGGAACTTTTCCGCTTCCCAATATAAAGCAGAATCATCTGATTGGATAATTGAATTTCTGGTCCCTCAATATTCTGTATGCTCTTTTCTATATCTAACCAGTACTGGGTAACTTTAGAGAGACAAAAAATATGTGTTATATTTGGAAGGAAGCTCAACCGAACTACCAAGGAAGAGGAAGGATGAGCAGGTTGAATGACAAGAAGGTAGTAGTCACTGGTCTTTCCATAGTTAAGACAAAGGGTGAGGTTGAAGAAGCATAGCTGGACCAAGGTGAGACAGAGAGGTTGTTTGCCTTCCTGGAGCATGGTTCAAATGAGTGCTATCCAGGGTAAAGCAACGCAGCTAGAGGGAGGCGCTAGCCCTCCATCCATGTTAGCATGAATAACAGATGGTGCACAAGTCCAAAGAACACAAGGGGTCATTCACAGAACTAGAGATGTTCCCAAAGGAAAGGTATCCAGGGTGACCTTTTCTGAGATTCTCCCAGTCCTGGGAATAGCGTGGAGTAGCAACAGGCTGTTAGGAAGGTATATGCTTGGTTAAGGGTCTAGTGCAAGGGCAAAATCGCTTTTTCTAGCTAACAGAAGGGCTTTTGGGGCAGTGGGCACTGGCACGCCTGGGACAGACTGCACCTGTGCCAGGAGTGAGTGGAGGTACTGGCCAGCAGAAAGGACAGGGCAGTTATGGGGATATCACAGTTACTTACCATTAACAGTAGACCTTGAGAAAATCTCCTCCACTGAGCCACATATATTTAAGTGTAAGCCGTTAGTGTCAGAACCTCTCAGAAACTTTCCTAGCATGGGCTGCCCACAATAATGTATGTTGATGGCAACTATATATCCAAGGCCCCACACTTCCTCAGTTTCCTGCCTGAGACAAACTCAGAACTGAAAAATTCCAAGAGTGGGAGATCAAACCGCAAACAGGTCAACAGGAGAGGCGGCACAAAGAGAACCCATCAGGGGGAAAAGAAAATGAGAAGGCTAAACATGCGGCAATCAGCAAGTCTTTGACAATATTCCAACTGAAAATACAGATGGTGGCAAGAGGTGGGAGAGCAGAGGCTCTAAGAAGAAATATTCTGGAAGATCTAATATAACTAAAACTATCTTCTTTGAGGCCATTTCCCAAATGGAGCCACATATATTAAATGAAGCCCAAACAGTTCAGCACCGCAGAGTGAGAGAAAGACCATGTAAGGTGGAAACTTAGCTTCTTAGGACAGAACACTTTGAGGACGATAAGGCTGAAGCCAACCTGTCTATGAGACATCAGATCCAAACAGTAATGTTTAATGATGGAATTGTGGATCTAACTCCATATGGTGGCAATAAATGTCAGCCACTGAAATGGAATGGAAGCAAGTCATGCAAGTGGCCATACCAGAGTGGCATGTTTACAGAAAGGACCTGAAGTTCTTTATCATGCTTCTGGTAACCAAGGAAATGCAGGATGCCAACCATTTGGAATCATATTGCTTAGAAACATGCAAGCTGACCATCCTGGGGCAAACAAAATTAAAATGACATACTTACCATAATTAATGACCTTTCAGAATATCTTCACTAGTGATTACCACTTATGAGTGGGGCTGAAGACACGTGACCCTGCAGGACTGCAATATTTTTTTTTCTAGGGAGGAGCAGATGACAGCTACTGAGCACGGCACCTGCAACCCCACAGTAGTGTAAACACATACCGGACAACAGCCATTGCCGATCCCCCAGGTTACCGCAGGTCTGTTTGCCTGAAAGAAGCAAAGGTGGAAAAGAAAGAGGGCTGAGAAGTTTCCTAGCCGATAGGGAAAGGATATAGGACTATAAAGAAATAACATAAAACCTGACTGTCAAATTTCAGAGAGAGAGAGAGAAATAGGGCACATTAGGTGGCACTAAGGGGTTGTAGGGTATGGAGCCAGAGCCTCCCACCACTAACTAGACAGGAGGTACACAGTGATCTTAAAGGCATCCTTTAGGGTAGTTGGCTAAAAGCCCAGCTGGAGTAAGAGAAGAAAAAAGGGACATACCAACCAAATGCAGTCAGACATAGTCAGAAGAAGATATGAGAGGAAACAATCTGCTTCTGCTGCAACCCAGGGTTTTAAATAATTGATTAGCAGTTTTTTCTTGGGACAATGCTAACTGTACAGAAAGTATTTATAAAGGTTTTCTAGAAGTGTTATGTTTGTTAAACACAGTGAGGCAAGTGCTATGCATTTTCACAATGTTTTAGCACTTTTATGAGCAAAACGCTAATCAATTTTGGAGTTAAATAAAACCCTGCAACCACAGGAATGCACCTGTGTAAAACAGAATGTACTTGATCTAAACCAGTGCATATCAACTACTACAGACAGGGCAACGCCAAATGGAGTTAGATTGGATAAGTATCCGATGCCAGCCCGCTGGAGGGTTGGCTGGGCGCAGGAAGATCAAGCATCCCACAGTGATCCTCCTCCAGGGAGGGAGGGAGGAGGGTGTCACGTCCTGCTGTATTACAGCTACCTGGGTGACTACAGGTGGTGGTGCAGGGACTTTGCAACTCACAAGGGGGAACCTTGTAACGAGCTCGCAGTCTGGCTGTGTCAGGCTTTGCTGGCAACTAATCACATTGCGTGCTCCTACAGGGTGGGTGGGCAGAACACAAGAAAACTCAGGTGCAGGACTGGGAGGATGAAGCTTCTGCCTGCTCCACCACGCCTGCCACTGATCCAAACCACCTTCCACCAGGAATACCACCAGTCTTCACCTCTGCTGTGGGTGGCCAGATGTCTGCAAGGAAGAAATGCAGAAGGAGCTGAAGGCGCATCCGGCCCTGGAGGGTAAACCAGGGGGGCAACACAGTGGTGTGTCATGGGTGGGCTAGCGGTCCTGAATGGACAGGTGTAGCAAGATCTCAGTAGGACAGTATAAGAGTGCCTGGCAGTAGATGGAAGGAGGTCCCTGCCTAGCCCAGAGCAGAGGATAAAATTTGTTTAAAAGAAAAAAGATTAGAAAGTATCCAGTGGTGCAGACTGTTTTAGCAAGTGATAGGGATATACCCCAAGAAAGGTCTGTGCAGGGAGAAAGAGGAAAAGAAAAAAGAAGTAAGCTACCTCCCACACTCCACCTTTTTATTGCAGGTTGGCATAATGGCCCAGAAAGGACCATCACCCCAGTTTTCAGGTTTTTTTTTTGAAAGCCACCCAATGTAGTGCAACCGGGAGATGCGTAGTACTAGTGGTGCTAACCAGCACGGAAGGGTGAGTTGTCAAGAGGTCCTGGCTCTGCTAGAGCAGGGATGGTGGGCAGGTGAGGTAATCAATAGGAAAGATATTCTGGAAGATCAAGAATTATGTAATTTTAATATCTTCAAAGACACAATCTTCACCATTGATTCCCACTTATGGATCAGAGTACCAAGCCTTCCTATTCTTTCTGAGTGAGGAGCTGGCTCACACGAGGTTAACACACACCTAAGCCCCTTGTGTGGGGGAGAACACCTGAGGGCAGGGGCTCCTTACAAGTCTAGCAAGACCTGAAACTGGCCAGGGCCAAGCCTGCGGCTCTTGTGGCACAGGAGCAGAGCGTGTTCCCAGTCAGTTCCTGCCTCACCTCAGAGGAGAAGACATAGGCCCCTGGTGTGAAATAAGCACCTTATGCCAGACCAAAGTGTGGCTAGAAGAGGCAAAGCCATGCCATCTGCCTGATGCAGACTGCAGTTCCTTCTAGACTGAAGGTCACCTCATTATCATCTTGATGCGCTTGACATATGCAGAACTACCTCCAGGCCCCAGGCAGAAAGGTCAATGACCTGCCTGACTGACTCACTCTGAGGCATGGCAGCCAGGCTGACTTTGCTGCAACCACAGGCAATGACTGAAGGTTGTCATATGTGCCTGATGTGAAGAAATACACATGAGGGCACGTGATAAGGTGAAAACCTTCCTGTCAAGAGTGGAGACTGCCTCTGGAGATTGATCACGCATGCGCATCGAGGCCCCAATGGGGTCTGCAGTACCTCAAGCCCCTGAGGAAGGGTGAAATACTTCACCTGCGGACCCTGTGCATGCATGATATCTCATGAGGAGGTACCTGGGGATTGGTGGACAAAAGAAGAGGCGCCTCCACTATGACCTTGATGCCCCCTCAAAGGCTGTAGGCCAAGAAGGAATGACAACTGTGTCGTAATCTTTGGGAACCCAAAGGAGTCCCAACAGCAGGGCTGCTGGACTGCAACTTGTGTATGCAGTTAGGTCAACTGCCAGGAGCATCTCCACCAAGAATCTCTGGTACAGTGCATGCTCAGCGTCCAAAGGCAGGCAGATTTGACTCATTGCCTCTGAGGAGAACATCGATGGAGATGGCCCTGTCAGGCTCCAAGGCACTAACAAAGTCCCTGTGTTACTCCCACGTTAGTGGCTGCTCAGGACCCATGAATGCAGGCAACCTCTCCAAGAAGTGGTGAGGCCCAAATCAACGATAACATTAATCATCTGGTAATTTTAGCAGCTGGTGGAAAAGATGACAAACATTACAACACAACCAACAGCAGAATCAGGTGCAATTTTGAATTCTATGTACTGTACAGATATCAAAGATCTAAGACAGGACCTGATTTTTTGATGCGAGATAATTCTGGAACATAAAACCCCAGTTCTGTTCATCAAGGGCACTGGCTACATCACCCTTCTTGCCAACAGGGTGCATACTTCCGCTCCAAGACCAATATGTGTGCTGGAGGGTAAAAGCAAGGACTGGGAAGATGCAAAGTTGTCCCAGTAATTTCACAGTATGGCCTTCCTGAATAATTTCCAAGACCCCTGTCTGACGTGATCTCCTGCCACTTGGTACTTAACAGGGCGATACTGCCTCAACTGTGGATAAATAGTTTTAGAGCAACAGAAGGTAGAATTAAGTACTGATAGTTGCACATCAGTAGAAAACCAGAAACATATAGCCAGGAGCATCAAAGAAGGGAGATGGCAGAGGCCATGGCACGGTAGAAGCATCAGAGATGTTATAAGCAGGATGCAAAAAAGCGCTTGTTAGTTTCATGCCACAGGTAACACACTGCTTAGCTTCCATCTTGGAGGCACCATCAGGCATGATATCCACAATATTAGGCAAAGACTTCCACACGTTGTTCTGCTATTTAATCATATATGCCTGGTAGCTGGCAATACAGAGGCTTAATGAAGCAGAGGATGAAGTCTGTTTGCCCATCGTATCCAACTTCCTGGACTCCTTGTCAGGTGACTGATTGCTCATATAACAAGGTGCTTCAGACCTATCATGAGCTCCCTTAATGACCACAAAGTCTGTTTTGGGTTGGGTAGTATAGATACGACCTAGCAGAAGGGCAGGATATCGTTTATCTGCCTTTTTATGGTCTGTTAGCAGAGTGCTGGGCCAATGCCAAGTTGCCATAGTAGCATCCTCCAATGCAGGATGATAGGTGAAATGATCACAGAAGAGGCAGCAGTGGATTCTAAAACTTCTATGGATTCTTCTTAATGGAGCCTTCCTCTTTAGCGGAGATTTTCCTGTATGAGGTGACATCAAAGCTTGAAGCAAGGCATCCACAGGAGACCTGTGGGTATAAACCACAATGTCTTCACTACCAGTAGAAACAGTGGAACTAGAAACCCATGATAGAGGGAGACTGATCATCTCCTCCACCTTTCTTCTCATCCAGCAGGTTTGCATTATATTCACCTCTTTCCTCCTAACCAGGTTTAGGAAGCTGAAAAGGAACCACAGGGGACTATTTCTGGAGAAAAGGCATCTGTGCAGGAGGAAAATGAACAGAAGGTCCACTATGCCCATACGCTGTAAACAGGAGCCAAAACAGGCTGTGCCAGTGATTAAATCAGCAGTTGCAGGGTAGGCAATAGTTTCTGGAAAAATTTACAGAAGGCAGCCAAACAGCGGCATTAGCATTGACTGTGCCACCTAGCATTGTCGGTGTTATACCTGTGTCACTGTGCCAGCACTAAACTGTGAGACCTCTATATGACTTAAACTGGAATTCACTTGACCTCGTTATCTCAACTGGTAGGACTGACATCTGAGGCCACCAAAGTGGCCTTGGTTTACCTTCACAATGTGTCAATACAAACCAAACCTGAGGGGTGGGGCATGGCGGTGATGCTCATTCTTTGACAAATGGTGCGTTTCTCTGGAAGAGGACAGCATTATCAAAAGGTGAGAAGAGCGATAGGACTCTGATGAAGCCGGTTCCATAGATTGCTGGGGACCCCATCACAGATGTGAAAGCTGCCCATATGGCAATTTCCAGCTTATGCAGAAAGTTCTCCAGAAACATTTGGCAACATCTCCTTGTGGTCTGGTTGAAACCCTGCAGTTAGCACACCCACGGCCAGTCATGCAAAAAGCCCAGATAGTGTAGACACAATTTGTGAGCCTCATCACAAAAAATCTAAGTGCCACAAAGCAGGGACAAAAACAGCAGCAGCATATTGGATGGTGACAGCATCAGCATATGAAGTTAGAAAGGTAACAAAACAACAAAGTAGTAAACTTCAGCAATACAAATCTGTGAAAGCGATTCCACAGCCTGGCCAGTTGAAGGTGGGATAACAGAAGCTGAGGAGGTATGCAACCACCCAAATTATAAAAGATGTAGTCACAGAAGACCAGGATCGGCAACTAGGTGTCCATCCAAGCAGCATCCAGAAAGAACAACCTTGCGCTGCTACCAGAGGTCAATATAAAACTATTTATTGAGTCCAGTATAAAATCCACAGATAAAATCAAACAAGGTGAAGGCCACTAACAGGAAGATAGCTAGACTCCTGCCCGAAGGGATAGCTTGCTTCTGTCAAATTATAAAAGTTCTGCCAATTATATCAAAGTATATCAAAGTGGATGGAACCAGATAGGCAAAAGATTCCAAGAGGTCCTAATGCAGACAGCGTATAGCTCATGGATGAGCTGGACACATTCAGTTTTTCCAGTGCTGCTCCTGCTCCCGCAAGGTAGTGAGGGGTCCCAATACCAATTGCCGCTGCTATGCTGGTTCCCACTGGGACTCAAGATTCAAGTTACTGCACCTCCTGCCTGCCCTCCTGACCAATCAGAAAGTCCCTCGAAATCCCTACCTTTAAACACCACCAACACCACCACATAATGGTCCTCTCACAAAGGACCGATCGCAGAAGAACATCGACTGTAGTCTGCCCAGACTCAGCCAGCAGCCAGCCATGCTGTCTGACTGGATGTCTACTGTAAGTATTCAGTCTGCATTGTAAAAAAAACGTTTGAACTCCTAGCTACCCCATAGACTTACCATCGTTGTAAGGCCTAATACATATGTTATCGCTGCTACTAAGTTTAAATATTCTGTAAACCTTTATCTGCCTGTTACATTGTAATCAGTGTTGTTTAAATTTAATGGTAATCACTGCTGCTTAGTTTGTAAAACTCCAATTCCGTATTTCTATATGGTAGCATTATCCTTAACTAATTTGGACCTGGATACTCCCTATCTGTGGTGTGCCCTCATAACTGCTCACATACAGAGGTACCAACAGTGCTTGTAAGTAATGTAATAGTGTTATAAAGCTACCAACAGTCCCTATTTTCCCAGGACAGTCCCTATTTTGGCAGTATGTCCCCATAAGTTTTGCAAAATGTCACTTTTGTCCTGGTTTTGCCTACTTGTCCCGTTGTGTCCTTTTTTGTTTGCTGACTGCTAATCCGTGAGTGACAGTTATTTCAGTGCCACTGTGGCGCTGCTCGAGTGGGACAATAATCTGCAACTTAAGCCCGAGTCTATGTTGCACTGCAAGCATGTCAGCAAGCGCATGGTAAAATATGTGCCTTCCTGTAAGATTAGACTGGGTAGTAGTGCAAACAAGTGCATGAGGATGTCTGCCTGACAGCAGCAGAGAGGACTCCAGACAGACGAGACCAGCAGCAGTGAACTAAGGTACCGAACCTGATCAGCTGTAGGGAAGTGTGTGAAAACAATCTGGTATGGTGGGAGTCACTGAAGTGAAGTTTGCTCAGCAAATGAGGGAGTGTAAGCAGGTTGGATGGGACTGTCAGGAGGAACAATACATGCAGCTCGAATGTCTGAAAGCAATTAAATGCAATTTTGCTTCTAATGAACTTTCTGTACATCATGATTTGGAACTTGCTGCAGCAGAATGATGTATTGTTTTAATCTGAATGTTTGCTACTGGTGTTACTGTGGGGTGGCATGGCCCAGAGCAAGCAGCAAAACTGAACTGATTGTATGCAGCGTTGTCTGCGAGAGTGACACGAGGCATGGTCAGGATAGACCCTGTCCCAGTTTTAGGCCTCGGAAAGTTGGTAGCTTTATAGTGTTAATATCCTGACGGACCTGCTACTCCCTAACTGGAGTCCACTGATATAACTGCCTCTTCTGGGCCTCATAAGTGCTCACATTTATTATTTATTTAGTTAAAAAGCTTTACCAGGAAAGACATACTGAGCTGTAAAGCTCATTTCCAGATGCGCCCTAGGGGAGGAGGTAAGGAAGTACAAAACAACATGAAGAAGCACACTAACGTAATAAAACACTACATAATACAATTCTAAACAGTATCATATGGTAAGTAAATAATGTAAGTTAAAATGACAGTAGTGTGAAAAACCAGGCACTGTGGAGTGGGGAAGTAGGGGTGAGTGAAGATATAGAAGGTGGGAGATGGATTATGGTTGGGAGAGCTAGTAGGGGTAGGGTGAATGGACTAGGAGAAGAGGATAGGAAGGGAGAGAGGAGGGGGGGAGGAAAAGAGGGAGAAGGGAGTGAGTAAAAAGAAGAGAGTGGTGGAGTAGAGGTAAAGCTAATAGGAGTGGGGAGGAGAAGAGGGGGAGGGCAGGAGAGAAGGGAAGCTGAAATGGGAGATAAAAAAAGAGTACAGTGGTTGGGGTGGTTAAGGAGTAGGTGGAGGGCAGTTGGGATAAGGGCATTTACAGGATGGAGCAGTATGGCCTTGTAGTACAGAGAAGAAAGAGCTGCCTAGAGGGCACACAGTGAACTGTTAGGGAGAACGAGAGTTCCAGGGAACAGATAGGATACTAACAGTGATTGTTAAGTACTGTAATAGTGTTCATATCCTGACAGTGCCTTTTATCCCTAACTGGTGTCCTCTGATATAACTCGTCTCCTGGCCTCAATAACTGCTGAAATATAGGGTACTAACAGCATTTATGAAGTACTGTAAGTGTTAATATCCTGTGAAGGCTTGCTATACCCTGACCAGGGTCCTCCGATATAACTGCCCTCTCTTGGACTCGTGACTGCTTGCATACAGTGTACCTACAGCATTTGTGTAAAGTATTGTAATAGTGTGAATATCTTGACAGGGCCTTCGACTCCTTAACTGGGGTCCACTAATACAACTGCCTCTCCTAGCACTTCTAAGGTGTTCATTTTATAATCAGTTTATTCCTGGACATTAATTTCCTTTAGACAGTTCTCACCATGGTCACTAAGGGTTTGCTCTGTGGTCTCTCTTATTGTTTATTATTCTTTTTTTTAACTTTATGTTTATTCATTTTGCAATACACATATGAAAAGCAGTACAGTCAGTGGAGCAAGGGTTACATTAGCTCCCTCTAGTGGTGCATTACATGTACATATTAGCGCCAGGATATTTTATCCTCTGTTATTTTATTTGTTTATTTATTTAGTTTTGTTGACCAGGTAAGTGCACTAGACAAATCCTGCCTATTTTCAGGCACGACCCGGAGGGCATACAAATGAATGCCAACTGACCTTGAACCAGATTAAGCTGTTAGTGGTATTTTTTAGTGAATGAGGGAAATTTGGCCAGGACACTGGGGAAATTCCCTACTCTTTCAATAAGTGCCATGGGATCTTTAACATCCACCTGAACTACCACCAATCCAGGCAGATGGGACCTCGGTTTAACATCTCATCTGAAAGCGGCACCTCTGAAGTGCGGCACCCTCTCATGCTGCACTACAGTGTCAGTACTGGGATATTAACCCAAGTGCCAGATGTGGGAACTGAACCCACAGCCCTCTGATCTCCCAGCCTCAGAGGTGAGTGTGTTACCTACTAAGCCACTGACACTACTTTATTACATACGGGTACCATCCTTAGTTTAAAACTTAAACATCATTCCAAGCAAATATTTAGTATGGCTAGCCACATTAGAACCTGTGGGGTAAAAGAAAACGACATAAGAATCATTTAGGAAATGTAAACTATGATCACATAGATCATTATCCCCACTTAAACATCTTATTACAGGGATGGTAAACCTTCTCATAATTCTTGTACCTCACCCACCAATCTCCTTAACAACTGCAAATATTTATTTAACATGGCACACTATTTATTTGCATTTCGCCCCAGCTCTCCCAACTATGACACTCGTGAAATATCCCACACTTCATTTATGCAAAAGGAAAGGCAACGCGGTCGCTCAGTGAGCACTAAGTTAAATTAGGGACCACTACTTGAGGGAAATAGTGAGCTAGAGATACAGGCAACATTCAGGAGCTTGCCAGGGTCTGTCATGACATAGGGTGCACAGTTTCCTTCTGGAAATCCTGCCAGTGCCAAGGGCTAGTGGGGAACACAAAAGGAAGATTAGGGAGATAAACCAGTGGCTCAGGGGTGGTGTGAGGCCAGAGGGTATGGGTTGATGGGGATTGGGGAGACCTGGGAGGATAAGGAGCTGTACTGAGATAGACTCCATCTCAATTTGGAGGAGGGAATCCTTAAGTTGAAAATAGAGGGTTCATTGGTGAAAAGTGGGTTTAGACTTGTGAAGGGGAGGATGGGAGAAAAGGCTGTCGGGGGTGCCGATAAAGGAGGACTCTGTCTCCACTCTGGGGAGCTGGAGGAATGCGGAAAAGGCCGACTGGTAAAGTGCAGACCAGGGAAAACAGAATCCCCATGGGAACACAAGCAGGGAAATGGAAGTATGGGAAAGGGTGAAAGTAGTCCTGCTAAATGCCAGGAGCTTGGGCAATAAAATGCCTGAGCTCCAGGCGATGCTAACTGAGGGAGCGGTGGATGTGGTAGCGGTCACTGAGACCTGGGCCACCGCAGGACACGACTGGGACCTGAACCTGGAGGGTTACACTATGTTCAGGAAGGACAGGGGAGGGAAGGGAGGAGGGGTAGCAATGATAGTCAAAAACTGCATTGGCATAGGGGAGTAGGAGGCAGAGGGAACCGTGGAGGCGATTTGGGTCACCTTGATAACAAGGGGGGCAAGAGAGTAAAAATAGGAGTGGTATAGACCCTCTGCACCTGCAGAGGAGCCAGAGGAGAGTCTGGTGGCAGATGCTGGGAGAGACTGCAGACTGGGCAGGGGAAGGGTGGTGGTGTTGGGGACTTAAACTTGCCAGGAACAGACTGGGAGACTATGACATCCTCAGTGGCCAGGAACAGAGGTTGTTGGATGTCTTTCAAGACGCGCCTCCTAACTCAGCAGGTGGGGAACCGACCAGGAGGTGTGGGTACTGGATGTGGTCCTGGCAGACAGTGACCAGATTGGGGGCCTGAGGTAAGGGACCCGTTGGCAGGAGTGACCATGCCACGGTCTGATTCTGCCTGGACCTAGGAGGGTAGAAGGCTGCACAAAGACGGAGGTAACTGACTGGGGCGGATTTAAGGAAATGGGAAGGATCCTTAAGGAGCATTTGGATGGGATTGGGTCAGACATGGACGCTAATAGTAGGTGGAAATCATCAGGACAGGGTGCAGGATACTATCAGCACCTGTGCAAAGTAAGATGAAAATGTGGTGGGCCTGAAAACCCTGCTGGTGGACCAGGAGGTCCAGGAGGTGGTGCGGGAAAGAAGGCAGCCTATAGGCAATTCAAGTGCTCAAGGAGTGAAAGGGATCGAGGAGTAACGAGCTGTTGGCTAGAAGGGCCACTAGGGTGGTGAGGGCGGCTAAGGCAAGGAAGGAGCAGAACCTGGCCAGGGAATTAGGAAAGGAACAAGGGTTCTTTGGATACATTGGGGAAAAACGAAGGGTGAAGGGCAGATTAGCAGGATTAAAACAGGGGGATGGGCACAAGACCGGGGAGCAGGCTGAGGTACTAAATTAGTACTTCACCTCAGTTTCACCAAGGAAAATGGGGTGCTGCAGCATACATGGGAGGAGACAGGATACTGGGGGGCCCGTACCGATCAGCGGGTCTGGGGAGAGGGAAGGCATCACTGGCAGGAGGGGAAGGCTAAGCAGGGAGAAGAGGTAGCGGAGTGGAAATCACAGCAGAGAGAGAGTGAGGAAGCCCTCAGGTCCCTTAAGATGGAGAAAGCACCGGGGCCGGATAAATTACATCCCAGAATGCTGAAGGAACTTGGATGTCCTGGCAAGAAACCCCTGGCGAACTTTTCACCATCTCTCTGAGGACAGGGTGGGTGCCCCGGACTGGAAGGTGGCACATATAGTGCCTATCCACAAGGGGATCAAGGGAGGTGGCAGGGAACTACAGGCCTGTCAGCCTGACATCGGTGGTGGGCAAGGTGATGGAGGGCATTGTCAAGGAGGCTGGGGGACCTGGAAAGTCAGGGTGCCTGGACGATAGACAGCATGGATTCGTCCGGGAAATCATGTCAGACAAACCTTGTGGAGTTCTATGACTGGGTGGCAGAGTGCCTTGGACCTGGGTGAACCAGTTGCCGTCTCTTTCCGACATCAGCAAGGCATTTGACTCTGTTCCTCACGTGGGCCTGTTGGATAAGCTGGGAGAAATGGGAGTGGGGAACCAGATGATCAGATGGATAGGCAATTGGCTCCAGGACCGGACCCAGAGGGTCGTAGTTGGTATGATAGTCTCATCCCCAAGAAGGTCAATAGTGGGTCCCACAGGGATCAGTGCTTGGGCCCTCCTGTTCAACGCCTACATCTCTGACATAAGGACAGGTATCAGGAGTGAGATGAGTCTCTTCGGATGACTCAAAACTGGGGCGGTGGTGGATGGGGAGGAGGGAGGGTGGCCCTACAGTGGGACCTGGAGGCTCTGGAAAGATGGTCTAGAAAGTGGAAGCTGAGGTTCAATGGGAATGCAAGGTTCTTGGCACTCCAGCTAGAAACTGGCCAAGTGTACACCCTGGGGGTGAATGCTACAAGTCTTGATGGCTTAGAGGGACCTGGGGTGGTGGTGGATGTCAAGATGAACAACTCGGAGACTTGTAGGAGGGCAGCAGCCAAGGCCAACAGGATGCTGGGATGCATCGCTAGGGGGATTACCTCCAGAAGGAGGAAGTGATACTCCCTTTGTGTAACTGCTTGGTGAGGCCGCACCTCGAGTACTAAGTGCAGTTTGGAAGCCACACTTAAAGAGGGACATTAAACTCCTGGAGAGGGTCCAGAGGAGGGCAACCAAAATGATTTGGGGCTTGGAGGACAGGACCTATGAGGAGAGGCTGAAGAGCTAAATCGTGCACACTGGAAGAGACAAGGGACCGGGGATATAATAGAGGTCTTCAGGTACATGAAGGGGTAAATAGGGAGGAACAGTCAGGTGCTTGAAGGAAGGAGGAGGGGCCTACTAGAGGGCATGGGTGGAAGCTGGAGGGGAAGATTCAGGGAGAAAGGAGGAGGTGCTACTTCACTGAGAGGGTGGTGGAGCCATGGAATGTGCTGCCTAGGGGATGGTGGAGGCAGAGACGGTGGAGGGTTCAAGAGGGTGGGACAAGTACAGGGAAGGGTTCTGGAAGCAAAATCCAATGCAGCGAGAATATCCGGAACTGGGAAGGGAGAAGCCAGAGAGGCGAGGGGACAGCAATGTCAGCTCCCAGGGTGGGGCTGACCAAACGAAGCAGACACGAAAGACCGTTAGGCCTGTTCTGCTGGCATTTTAGTATGTTAGTACTAGCCAGTTTCAGATTCAACAATTGTTGAAGGAACCGCAAAGTCAATTTGAGATTGAGACCAGTTTAAAGTAAGGAGATCCCTCATGCATCAAGAGATCATAGTTTAAAGATTTTAAAGTTCAGGCAACAAAGTCTCAAGCTCACAAAGCCGTTCAGCTCAGGTAGAGTGCATGAAGAGAGAGGCAACAAGGAAAAAATCAAGAGAGTGATAAATTTTACCCTCTCCCATCAGTCTTCTTCATTATCAGAGTCTGAGGGCAGTCCGTGAGGCACAGCAGGTCCCTGCCTAAATTCTGTTGCTATGGGTCTACTTTCTTTCTTGCCTCTGCTGGATCATTATACTGGAAAGTCTTACCCCATTGCATCAGCCACAACCAGGCTGGGGCCAGGAGAGAGTGAGTTACACGAGGGGCACGGAGCTGCTTCGTGGGGGTCAAATAACTTGCCCCTTTGCAAGGTGCATATGACCAGTCTGGGAATACTTTTATTTCCTGATCCTCGATGGTAACAGGGTAATTAGCTCTTGCCCACTGCAAAATCTGATCTCGGATTGCAGGACCTGTAGTAATTAACATAATGGTGCATGGGATGTCTCTAGTGGCCTGTGCTCGTCTGAAGATTATCACGAAAGGCCTGAACCAGGAGTCACCATCAATTTGCGACTCAGGAGGTAGACTATGCTGCAGCCAATTCTTTAAGAAACCTAACAGGTCCTCTCCTCAGTGTAGTCCAGAACCCCACCAGCCTTATGTTCATTGCCCTTGCAGAGTTTTCCAGGTTTCCATTCGGGCCCGTAAGTGGTTAAGCTCCATTGTTGATTTTGTAAAGGCAGCCTGTATGTTCTGCAAACGATCATCCACTTCTTTCGCTATTTTTGTTGTTGCCGATTTTTAGATCTTGTGCTCCAAGCGGTCCAAGATTTTCTCCAGCCTCCGGTCCATTTCTCTCACTGCAGTCAGAACTGTATCCCAGGGTGGCACCCTCATTAGCTCCGCTGGAGTCCACTGCTTGGTCAGGCCCACCATGTGGGATCTGCATGGGTTGAGTTGCCGCTTTTTGATGCGATCCTGCCGCAGTAGCTTTTGCCTGTTTATTATTCTTAATACTAGACCACGATCTGCTGTGCTAGTGACCTGCCCTAACCCCAGTCAGCAGTCCAGCAGTAGAATGCTGATGTATGTGATTGCTCCTAATCAATCCTACTGTCCCTACATTGCGATGCTACCAAAAATCACCTTTGAGTGCAGAAGCACAGCTCTCAGTATATCCTAGTCTGTGGCAGTGGCATCCACATCTGCAAAATCATTCATCTCCTCCTAGCCATCAAGAACTTAAACTTGGGGTGAGTAGATTCAGGAAGCCTTGTGAATCAAGTGTTTATTGGGGGGATGGAGCTGAGAGAGGCTTGTGCCTTCTAAAAATTAATTACTACAGGGAGTTTTGCTAGCAGCAGCAAAGGAACACACACACACACACACACACACACACAAACACACACACAGTTAATACTTCTCTCCCTCCTACCCCTCTACACACACCCAGGGCTAGCTCCACTTTTATAGGCTCTAAGGGTGATCGACAGTAGATAGATACTTCCTGTGGAAGCAGGAAGGAGGGTTCACTGGAACACTTAGAAGCAGGTACAGGGCACAAAGGCAACTAAGCAAGGGTGTTTCTCTACTGAAGGAAAGTAGAGAAGGGATGAGAGAAAGAAGAAGATAGAGAAAAAAATACCTAAAAAGAAAGGACACTTGGAGACATGATGGGTGTGGTGCAGTACAGGCTGTGGGGCAGCAGTCTTCAGGAGACTTTCTGGAGGCTGTGGTGATGTCCCATCTGCAGGCACCTATCTGAGCTGAGGGCGGAGGTTGCTCGCCTCCAGGCCGAGCTGACCAGGATTCAGGGACCTCCTCCTGCCCAGACACCACTTCCCCGCTGCCTCAACGGCCAAGGAAGAAGAGCGGCTGGACGACGGTGGGCTCAGGAAGGGTGAGGGGTGGGAAAGAGACATCCCTCTTATGGTTCCACTCTATGTTGCTCTGGCAGGGTAGGACTGTCCCAGAGAGGCACCTGCAGTGGTAACTAAGGAGGATGTGGGGGTCCTCCACAGCGGAGACCCGGAGGGATAGAGGACCCGGAGGAGGAAGAAACAACTCCTGGTGGGGACTCTATCACTTGAGAGACTTGGGGCCCAGAGGGAAAGAGGGAGGCCAAGAGCTTACCGGTGCCACAGCTTGGAGGAATGGACAGTGCATCCTAAGAAGCTGGGGCAGCAGGACAGGAGGGTGAGCTAGACCTCATTGTCCACCTGGGAACGAATGACCTGGCAAGTCATGAGGCTAGGGTAGTACAGGAACAGTTCAAGGAGCTGGAGGGATCTTAGACAGGTGGCATGCTCTGTAACCTTTTCAGAGGTGTTACCCGTCGAGGACAAGGGGAGAACAGGGTACTCACACAAAGAGATTTTTTTTTTTTATTAAAAAGAGAAAGGTCATGACCACAGTACATTACAGACAATTACTTTGTTAGTCTGTCTCTTTCCACATTTTCTGTCCACATTTTGATTAAAACATACATTCCTTTAAACCCCTCATGATTCCCCTATAGCCCCCTATAGGGAAAGATTCCAAACTTAGTTCAGATTTCTCCTCCTTCTCTTTTCATCACATCCATCTCCAATCATCCTGGTATAAAATCTGGGTCTCTGCTGGAAATGTAAAATACCCATGATCTCCACAATAGCTCAGCCTGTGGGTTTTGTTATGTATTTTAGCCGTAATAGTCTCTAAATAATAAATATTAGATACTATCTTGTTCCAGTCCCTATGTCGAACTGTCTCTGACATCCACCTTCTTGTTATGGCCTTTTGGCAGCAGCTATGTAAATGGGTAGCAAAGTTTTATGTCATGCTGGGATATGTGGGGAAAAATTGCCAGGAAAACCATTTCAGCTGTTAGTTCAAATCCTTCTCCCAGACAGTCTGTCATTGCTTGTTGCAAATTACACCAATATGGCATTAATAAGGGCATAACCAAAATATATGAGCAAGGCCAGCTAACTGGCATCCACAAGATCTCCAGCATCTGCCATAGGAGGAAGGAGATATTTGATTAGAATGCCTGGGGACCTAAAAAAGCGTGCTCTGCATTTCCAAGCAAATTCCTCAAATACTTGAATGAGTTATCTTACAAGCCATAGGAGAAGCCGAAGCCAATCCTGTTCTGAGATTTAAATCTCTAAATCTCTACCACAGCTTCTCATGATAGAAAGTGATAAGTCACCCATTCCTGGCGTAAAATCTGGTAAATATGGCCTACTAGATGTTCCCAGTGTTGACCAGTTATGGCATCTTCTATGAGTTTCCAAACTTTTGGAACTGGATTAGGCATCTGTAATGTAATATCCCTTTGTCTTAAAGGTAGTTTTAACCTGGGTATATCTATAAATGTCCCTTCACAATGCCCCTCTCTGTTATAAATTGTCTATAGAATTGAAGTCCACCCTCCTCCACCTAATAAAGGTGTGATCTAATGTGGCTGGGATAAAAGAACCATCCTCTGAGATCAGAGTGAATAGAAAAAAATTCCTTAAAGCCTTTATTTTCTTTAGATGGTACCATTGTGTTAAGATTTGAGCTGTGAAGGGTGTAAAGTCCCTCAGGTGAGAGGCCTTGTCCACCGAGGCCACGGTAATTTTCAAAATGTTATACAAGTCATTAATGGCAAACTCTATATCTTTCCAAGGAACCTCTATAGATGGGAAAGCCACTGTATTAGGATCTTGATAAGCGATGCCAAAGCGTACAGCCTTAAGTTGGGAAGGTTTGTGCCTCCACTGTCAGTGGAAGGTGCAGCAAGGTCATCCTTACCGAGGTTTCTGACCATGCCAAATAAAATGGAAATTATCCTATCCCATGACTTGAAATAAAATTAGCTGGGAAGGTTGGAATATTTTGGAACAGATATAGCAATTTTGGAAGGATGATCATTCTAATGGACTCTATCCTCTGAAAAGTTCAAGAGCAAAGATGACCAGGTCATCAATTCTGACTGAATTTGTATCAACCAAGGTTCATAATTTAACAACTCTTCATTTTGAAATTTTGGAAATTATTATACCCAAGTATTTAATTTGTGTTTTGTACCATTTTAAGGATATTTGTTTTTAATGTTTGGGTTGGAGAAAAGTTTAAAGCTAGCAGATCTGTTTTGGTGCTATTTAAAGCAAATCCGATATCTCAGAAAGAGTGTCAGTGAGTCCCACAGATCAGAGGAAGTCTCTGGAGAGAGGGCTGATACCAGAATATCATCAGCAAATAAAGCCACCTTATATTCCCTCAGTCCCACGGAACCTCCTCTACACCTACATTCCTCTGGATTAGCTCAGCCAGGGGTTCCACATAAAGGGCAAACAGTAGGGGGACAAAGGCACCCTGCCTCGCTCTCTGTATGGGTATTGGCTGAGATAATGAGCCATTAATTCTAATGTAGGCCTTAGAGAGAAATATACATTCCTTAGGCATGTTGAAAAGATTCTGGAAATGCAAATTTGGTCTGGGCTGCCCATAGAAAATCCCATCCCACCTTGTCGAATGCTTTGTCTGCATCAAGACTAATTATAATAGAGGGATCTTTGGGTCTGAAAATGTTCCATAATAAGAAATAATCTACGGAGATTATATGAGGTACTACGTGATTTCACAAAGCCCGCCTGATCTTTATGTATTAAATCTCATAAAATGGGTTCCAGTCTTTGGCCCATATAGCCATACATATTTTATAATCTACGTTAGGATAGAAATTGGTCGATAAGATTTGGGGAAGGGTGGGATCTCTTTCTGGTTTAAGTAACAGAGTTAAAATAAGCGTAATTCCAAGATGGAGGAGGAGTCTCTCCCTCAAAAACTGTCTTGCAGGCTAGAAGAAAGCTAGGTAATAGTTGGGGCTAAACATTTTGTACCATTCTAGACTAAACCCATCCGGACCTGGGCTTTTCTGAGATTTAATTCTTTTTACCTGATGAAGTATCTCTTCAGGTCTAATCGGTCTTGTAATTGAGAAATCTGGGTTTCCAAAGTTTTGGTAAAGGTTTGGTCTAAAACTCCTGTATTCTATGTTTGTGTTCGGGGTGGGGTGGGGGCTGTATATAAAGATTTATAAAATTGTTTAAAGGTTTGTTTGATTTGGTTCTCTTTATATGTGATTAAGCCAGTAGATTGGGATTGTATTTTTAAGATTGTGGAAGCTTTTTATTGGCCCTCAGTTTCCTTGTCAACTTTCTTGCCCTTGCCCCCCTTCATAATTGTATTGTCTTAAATATGCCATTTGTTGGAAAATTTTATAATCCATAATGTTTTGTATCTCCTGTTTTAAGCCTCTAATCCATCTCTGGAGATTAACATCTCCTTCTCTATATAAGAACTGATATAAAGACAGGAGATCTTCTAAGAATTTTAACCTGGCATTTTGTTTTTTATTTCCGGAGGTGTATTCTAAAATCTCCCTCTCAATATGGCCTTCAATGTATCACTGGATAACACTAGAGACTTCGGGGACAGATTCTCTTGAATAGCCTGGGGAATACATTTCCTCATGGTGTCCAGGAACTCCTGATCTTTTAAAAGTGATGTATTAAATCTCAAGTTTTAAATTTTCGCTGTTTCCCTAAGTTTATTTTTAGAATCAGGGATTATGATCAGATAATATTCTTGGTTCTATTATCATATCTTGGACTAATGTAAGGTGTTCCCCGAGATAAAAATAATCCAGCCTGGAATATGTTCTATGGCGTGCGAAAAGAAAGTATATCTTGGGACTGTTGGAAAAGTCCTCCGTCAGACATCTTCAAATCCCAAATAAGCCAAATTTTTTAAAATATTTTCCTGTATTGGATAATCTATTGGGATTTGGATTAGATGAATCTATATGGGGATCTAATGTCAGATTGAAATCCCTCCCATGATTAAAATTCCTTTATATTTTCCATCACCTTATGAAGGAATGATCGAACAACCGGAAGTGGAGTTTGTGGGGTAGATAAGTATTAACTAAAGTTACAATCTGTGAATAAATTCTTCGGTCAGTATCACAAATCTGCCCTGTGGATCTGAATAGGACTCTAAAACTTCAAATGGGGTAGAGACCGTACCAAGAATAGCTGTTCCCTCTTGTTTTTTGGGTGAGAGGAGGCAAATACCCTGTATCTGCCCCCCAATGTAGCTTAGAGTGTTCACTGGGAGAGATGAGACTTTAGAGAAAAACAAATCTGCTTTCTGCTTATGTAGATACTGCATAATTCTATACCTTTTAACAGGGAATGCAATCCATTCACATTTAATGACAAAATATTCACTGGGGTGTTAGTCATTTGTTATCTAAGGGGTTATCACTTTTATGAAGGAAGGGCATTGTCCAGTTTCCAGAGAATATTGTATGCATTTGATTGTTTTGGAGTATTCTTTCCCTAAATGGCCAAACTCAGCATATCCAGAGATAAAGGAAATTTGTCTACTATCACTCCAGAAACCACAAGTCCGACCTTTTCTGAGGACAGCAGTGCAAGTCTAGATTTGTGTCACCCTCTCTTCAATTTTAACTTAGACAAAAAAAATAACCCATTAATTTAAATAACAGTTGAAAAACCTTATGTCCCCTTATCGAGAAACTATATACATTTGGTCTTCCATTTGTGTAGGAGCAAAACACCTCCCACTTTGTCCCAGACCTATGCAATCTTTATTAGGGAGTCAGGCAACACTTCTCCTGCTGAGTGTTTGGACCTGTCTGAGAACCCCCAAGAACAGGCACGGATTCCCATACCTATTCCTGTATGGTTGGTTAATGGGCATGAAATCTCAGTTAAATCGAATAAACTATTTGTATAAACCTTAAACAATCTCGCCCGATTCCCCTTTCTAAATCTAATTAAATTATCTGTATCCCCATGTCATTTGTTTACTATCTATTTCTCCACCCACTGTTATGCAGAGAATCTTTCAGCCTACTAAATTCAGCTTGTTACATGTATCTCAGTACTTTCTCATCAATGGAAAACAATATTGATTCCTTAATTCAAATAATATGTAGAATCGAGACTAAATTTCCCAACATTCTTCTCCTCCCCACCCCTCTGGAGGAAGAACCACCCTCAGTACCCCTCCTTCCCTCCCTTTAAATCAAAGCATTCAATTTCCCATCTCTGGGTCCCCCTTCTCCTCCCCAAACCGCAACCTCCCACAATGTTCCCCCAAGGAGAATAATCATTTCCATGTCCTTTCCCCAAAAGTTTATCCTGTCCTCCAGTGACAAGAATGGAGTCAAATCTATGCTCCACAGTCACGGATCCGAATCATGTACATCTGTCCCCGAGTTTATCCACAGGAGATCTTCTATACCAATGGAGGAACGCATTGAGGGCCAACATCGAACCGAGAGATATAGGAGAGAAAGGCAATCTCCTCATCCTGCTGTCTATTTCGCCCCTGTATAGAGGGCCTTTTATTGCATAAGGATTCCTCTAAAAGGAGATGCCCTCCTCAACCCGTATATTCCCAACAGATTCAGAAGTCATTGGTAGCCTTCATGGCGAATGGGGAGAGAAGGCAACCTCCATATCTCTAGGCCATAATGCGAAATTCCCCTGTAGGAGACGCCCTCAACCCCTCTACCCTCCAAACAACCCAAATGTCAGCGGCCCACTCAGGCCTTCTCTATTCCCCATCTCGACTTGTTCTCCTTCTTTAAATCTCCATGCTTTCTCACTGATCTCTATCGTAGAGAAAGTGCAGCCTCTGATAACCCTCCATCTTGTTACTCTCAGATCAAGTCCCGTTTGAACCTTGGAGGGAGGGAAACTTGTCTACTATTCAATCCCGAGGGGGTGGGGTATCTGCTGGGAAATCGCTAAGAAATTGCAGTTCCTTCCCTTCGACTAACGTAAGATTAAATGTGGTTCCAGTCCTAATTAGTAGTCTCTCTTTCCTCCAACCCCTAACCGCATTAGTTCTGGGCCACACTAATCTCTCTTCTCTCGGCCTCCCCACATCTCTCAGTTAAACCTGCACAGTCATTCCGTTTAGGACTGGAGAGTTGGATTCCTTAAATTGTGTATCTTATCTAGTATTGTCTGTTATCTCTGGTCACCTATTTCCATTCTGGACACTCATCTATTTCCAGGCCAGGTCGCATTGTTCTGGTCCTGCCGCAACTTTGGTATTTCTTTCACATCTAGAATTCCTCTCTGCAAAAGATCCGATCTGGCCTCCGATGCTGACTGATAGGTCACGGGTCTCCCGGAACTGAACCACCATATTTGCAGGGTATGGAGTATGAAATTTTAAGTTCTTTGCTCTAAGGGATGGAAATAAAGATGTGTACTCCTTCTCATACGCTGTGTGGCAGGCATAGTCGTTATCGAAAAAATTCTCTGTTCTGCCAATGAACTCTCTGTTTTCGCCAGGCCTTTGTTGGAGATGGTCTTTTTGGTAAAGCTAACAAATCACATCACAAATTATCTGAGGCGGCGTCGGGCAAGGCGAGGGCCTAACACTCTGTTGCCCTTTCTATATTAAGTTGGTATTCGGATCCAAATGCAATGTTTGTCGCAACAGCATGTCTGCAAAGGCAACTGGATCATTGCCTTCCTCTCCCTCTGGTAATCCAAACACTCGTATATTTTTCATCTGCCTCTGTTCTCCATATCCTCCAACCTAGTTGATGTGTGCAATTGTTCATCTGCTAATGTGTAAACTGCTTTCTCTATGATTGATATTTTATTTGAATTAGTTGTAGTCTGAAGGGCTCTCTCATCTCTGACCGAAATTGGTTATTGCTAAAATTGTTTCAGAGTTGGGAAGATCTGGATTTTGTTTCTTCTTTTCTCTTCGTTCTACCTCTTTTGATTCTGACTGTGGAGAGCGGACTGGTTAGAGTCTGAGCTTTGTATCTCATTTTCATCTTCATCTGGTAAATCCCTAAGCTGTTGAAAGCGTTACAGGTCTACATGAGCCATGTCTCCAGCGTTGCTCCGTCTCAGTAACTGATTTATTTCCTTATTTGTTCTTCAGTCTCTTCTCTATCCCTTTTCCAATTATTGTTGTAATTACTTGAAAATCAATGTTGTAGGGGAAATTCTACTGTAAAAGCGAGCACGGGTAAGAGCTGAGCTCTGTTGCAACCTCACAGCGCCATTTCCCAACCAGAAGTCCCACACAAAGAGATTTAATACATGGTTGAAGGAAAGGTGTGAAGCAGAGGGATTTGGCTTCATTGGGGACTGGGGTTCAACCTGGAGGGATGCAGGCCTGTACAGGAGTGATGGCCTGTATCTATCCGGGAGAAACCAGAATCCAAGGAGAGGCTTAAATGTTTCATCAGCAAGCATTTAAACTAGCCAAGGGAGGTGGTGAAATAAGCTGGTGAAGCAAACAGCCTCCCCCAACAAAATGATACAGCTGGCAGAGATGACCCTAAGGTTGAGAAATGACCAAGATAACTAAAACCAAAATAGGTAAAATGCAGAGAAAAGGCAGAACGGGAGTAAGGACATGGAGGAAAGACATGGGGATAGCAGGGAGCTATTGGAGAGGAGACAGTAAAACTGGAAGGCCATGTGCACAAATGCCCACGGTCTGGGAAACAAAACCAGGACCTAGTGGCTCTACTGACTGAGGTGTACCTGGACACTGTCACTGATACCAAGACATGGTTCACGGGAACCATAACTGGGATATTACAATACCACGTTACACTCTATTCAGGAGGGACAGGGTGGGTAAAAGGAGGAGCAGTGGCTATCTACATCAGGAAGGAATTAAGGTAACTGAGGTACAGGGAGTGCAGGAGAGGCGGAGGCACTGTGGATCACCCTGAGATGGAAATGGCACTGCCATTCACACTTGTGTGATATACAGACCTCCTGCACCAGGAAGACCTGGACAAGGTACTTGTCGAAGCCATCCACAGAATGACAGCTAAAAGGCAGGTGCTGCTGGTAGGAGACTTCAATATGTCAGAATGTGGCGAAGCAACCAGGCTGCAGCTTCAGCTAGGAACAGGAACATCCTAGAAGCCCTGCAGAGGCATGCTTAAGACAGCTAGTGACGAGCCCACCCAAGATGGAGCGACTTTGGACCTGGTACTGACCAGGGACAGAATTACAGACGTAAAGGGAGCCTTCTGGGGATCAAGTGATCACAATATGGTGTGGTTCAATGTGAGAATAGAAGAAGAAGAAGAAGAAGAATCAGCATTTATATAATTTTCATACACAGTATCCCAAAGTGCTTTTACAATCAATGCTAGACTGGTAGTGAAGTGACTGAAAGTGTGGTGGCGCCATATCGCACATCATCACCCACACACAGCCTGGATAATTGCATGAACCTGTTTATGGGAAGGGAAATGTTGGCCAGGACACCGGGAATGCTCCTGCTCTTTTTGCGAAGAGTGCCCTGGGTTCTTTTACTTCCACCTGGACACCCACCAGGACAACACCAGGATGGGCAGAAGGGACCTTGGTTTAACGTCTCATCCGAGGACGGCACACCCAGCAGTACAGCACCCCCAATACTGCACTCGGATGCCAGCGATTTTCGGTGCAGGTCCAAACCCGCTAGGGATCAGGAACCCATGACCTTCTGGTCCAGAGGCGGATGTGCTACCAACTGAGCCACGCTGACACCAGAAGAGTCAAACCCATGAAAGCAAGGGACCTGGATTTCAGGTGGGCCAACTCTGCAAAGATGGTGGAATGTCTTAGGAAATCACTAGCAGAGAAGGAGAAAAGGGGAAATAATGGGAGAATCTTAAAGAAGCCAAAATGGAGGCAACAAGTCACTGCATTAGGAAAGTAAGCAAAACAAAGAGAAAGAAAAAAAAGCTATGGTTCTCAAAGGAAGTGCTGAGAAGGTAGGGTGAAAAGGGTGGCATTCAGGAGGTGAAAAGGAAACACAGAGGGAAGAAAACTGGGAACTGTATCTGGAAAAGAAGAGGGAGGTGTGGAAAGCAGTCAGGAGCGCAAAGGCACAAGCAGAAGAAAAAATAGCCCAGGCAATTGTGCTAAAGTATTTCATAAAACTAATTACCTAATATATTGTTTTAAAAATCATTTTGTCTAGAAGTAGGAATTGCATTATACCAGTTTATAAAACTTATATAAGACCCCATCTTGATTACTGCACACAGCTATGGATTCCTTATTTGAGGGGTGATGTTGGTAGAGTAGAAGGAGTGCAGAGACGGATTACAAAGATGGTTTCTGGGCTGCACCACTTGCCTTATGAGGACAGGATTAAGGTTCTGGGATTATTCTCATTAGAACAAAGGAAGTAGCACGGGTGACCTACTAATGATGTACAAAATCTTACATGATACTGAATTAAAGAAGGAAATGGGGATCGAGATACAAGCAAAATCAGCAGGATTAAGATTACATAAAATGCAGATCCAATTAGAGAATACTAAAAGAATGGGAGACTGTCTTTCTTTGTACAGAGGACAGGTAGACTGTGGAATGCATTATCTAAAGCAGCTGTATACAGCAATAATATGGAGCTGTTCAAGAAGAGACATGACGAATATATACTTAAGAATGTGAGCTAATGACTCCACTCTTGTGGGCGGACAGTCTTGATGGCATAGCAGCCTTCTTCTGTCCATAAATCCTAGTATAAATCCTAGGTACATTAGTGAAAGAAAAAAATGTTAGTGAAAGAAAAAAGACTAAGAGTGGGATTGTGAGACTAAAAAGAAGGAGGGAAGTGTGCAGAGGGGAACCAAGAAAAGCAGAAATCCTAAATAAGTATTTTGCTCAGTATTCACAGAAGAAGAGGAAGGGAGGATCAAAGTTAGGTGACGGAAGCACCACTGGGAGGGAGGTGGACACTAGTCCATTTAAGGAGGAGAGAGTCTTAAAGGAACCTGCTAATCTGAAAGTGGACAAGGCAATGGGGCCGGACGGAATACATCCCAGAGTATTCAGAGAACTCTGGGAGGTGCTGGCAGCACCACTGACAGTCCTGTTTAACAGTTCACTGGGAATAGGTGTGGCACCAAAGGACTGGAGGAGGTGAATATAGTCCCTTCTCCACAAAAATGGGAGCAAGGAGGGGCTGGCAATTACAGGCCAATCAACCTGACCTCGTTGGTGGGGAACTAATGGAATCACTACTGAAATAAAGATTTGTGATATATCTCAAATCCAGTGGAGCACAGGATCGAGGCAGCATGGATTCACAGCGGAAGATCTTGACAAACAAATCTGATAGATTTCTTTGACTGGTTGACTAGGGAGGTGGATCAGGAGGGGCAGTGGATGTGGCCTACCTGTATTCAGCAAGGCCTTTGACACTATCCTACACTGGAAGCTAGTAAACAAACTGGGCAGCTTGGGAGTAGGTCCCAGGGTGGTAAACTGGGTCAAAAATTGGCTGAGCAATAGGACACAGAGGGTGGTGGTGAACGAGTTCAATCCAAAGAGAGGGAGTGATCAGAGGGATCTTAGACCAGTTCTCTTTAATGTCTTCATAGCGACATTGCAGCGGGGCTGGAAGGGAAGGTGCATCTCTTGCAGATGACACGAAGATCTGCAACAGGGTTGACACTCACCTAAGGGTAGAGAAAATGAGAAGGAACTATGCAAGCTTGAGGAGTGTCAAGGGTGTGGCAGCTAAGATTTAATGAAAAGAAGGGCAAGATCATGTATTTGGGGTAGAGAAATGCAGGGAGGAGTACATGATGGGGGGGTGGGGTAGGTACTGATGGCCACCAAACAGGAAAGGGACCTGGGAGTAATCATATCTGATGATCTAAAGGTTACCAAACAATGTGAGAAGGCTGTGAGGAGAGCCAGTGGAATGCTGGGGTGCACAGGGAGATCTCCAGCAGAAGGAAGGCTGTGGTGATGCCACCATAGAACACTGGTGAGACCTCATCTAGAGTACTGTGTCCAGTTCTGGAGGCCGCATCTCCGGAAGGACATTGACAGAGTAAAGTGGTTCAGAGAAGGGAAAACAAAGGTGCAGGGCTGCACCAAAAGTCATATGAGAGGAGACAAGAGGATCTCAATATGTATTCCCTGGAGAAGAGGAGAGCGAATGGGGATATGATAGAGACTTTCAAATACCTCAAGGGTGCAAATAAGGTACAAGAGGGTAGCATCTTTCAAAAAAAAAGATGTTCAAGAACAAGGCCATGACATAAAGATAGAGGGTTAGACTTACATAAGGCAGTAGCAGAACGAACAAAAGCGCAGCGGGTTCAGAGTCTTGATATAGTTGCATATTGCTCATTTTATCTGCTGGTACAAACAAAAAGAAAGAACAAAAGTAATCTTACTTATAGCTCATTTCATCTGCTTGGACAATAAGTTGTACCTCTCTTTCTTGTTTCTCAGTTCCACAGCTAAGTGATTGTTTTCTGAACCGGAGGGATACCTGGGAGCCAATAGCAAGCAAGTAAAATGGGTGCCAACTCAAACAAAAGGACTGGGGCTTTAAAAGCAGCTTGGTCCAGTAGTTTCGCATACAGCTTTCCCCACAGATGCAGGGAAGGGGTGCGGGTCAGTGGACTAGACTGACCTCTCAGACAGCTGTTGCAGGATTTAGTGTTTGTTTTTCCTTTGGGTATTTCTTCACTGCATTTCTTTAAATTAATTACTTTAGCAGTAGGGCTGGGGGGCTGCAGCTTTGGAGTCAGCAGAAAGGAGCGGACACAGCAGGCGGGGACTGGAGCAGCCGAGATATCAGAACATCTTTACAGCCTAGATTCACAAAGGCAGTAGCAGAACAAACAGAGCGCAACAGGAATCAGCTAAGTGACGGGTTCAGAGTCTTGATATAGTTGCATAATGCTCATTTTTATCTGCTTGGACAATAGGTTGTACCTCTCTTTCTTGTTTTGGAGTTCCACAGCTAGGTGATATTTTTTGGAAACCTGGAGGGACACTCCAGCCCACCCTTCCTGGGTTCATCTGCCTTTAAAGGCATCCAAGCGATAAGACTTCCTGCAAACACTAAGGAACAGGTTCAGCACAAACAGATAACCCAGCCTCTCTGTTATACCTTAGCAAAGCATTTTAGGGTGATCTCCTTCAATAGAAAAATACTAACGTAGAAGATGGAGAGAGGGAAAGAGAGAGAAAAGGAAGGGAAAATATATATATATATACTGTATATATATATATATATATATATATTGAATAAATCAGGAGTCCAGCTATAGCAGCAGGAGGGTTTAGAAAGGAAAAAGGAGGACTTTGACAGAACAGAAGAGGAGGATGCAGGGAGTGGTGCAGTGTAGTGGGTTGGGGCAGCAATCTTCAGGAGGACATTCCGGGTACTGCGGTGTTGCCCCATATGCAGGCACCTCTCTGAGCTGAGGGCAGAGGTTGCCAGTCTCTGTGCAGAGCTGGCTGGAGTACTGGGACCTTCGTCCCCACCTAGAGACCGCCATGTCTACAGTTCTTCAGGCAGAGGGCTGGATGGACTACGGTGGGCCCAGGAGGTTGAAGGAGGGATGGGACAGAGCATCTTCCATCTGGTCCAACTTAGAAACTCCTATGCTGTACTGGAGGTGGGAGAATTCCACAAAGGAACCCAAATTTGCAACCAGAGAAGATGAGTGGGTCCCCAGAAGGGAGACTCAGGAAGGGAGGCAGAAGACCCCAGAGGATGACAAGCTACTCCTGGTGGGGGACTCAATGTCCAGGGAATGGATTTTTGCACAGGTAGAGGGTGGGAGAGAAGTCAAGTGCCTCCAGAAGGCACAGCTTGAAGGAAGCGGAGCAGATCCAGAGGATCTCTAGAGTGGTAGCAAAGAGGAGGGGGCTAGAGATCATTGTCCACCTGGGGATAAATGACCTAGCCAGGAATGAGACGAGCATACAGCAGGTGCAGGGAGGACTTTCGGGTGCTAAGAGGCGCCTTGGGATGGAGTAGCGAAGTGCCGTGACATTCTTAGAGGTGCTACTGGTCCACAGTGAGGGAATGACTAGGAATCTCTGCATCAGAAACTTCAACACTTGGTTGGAGGGCTGGTGCAGAGAAAAGGTTTGGCTTCATTGGGGATTGGTGACCCACCAGGAGTGATGTAGGCCTGTACAAGGCGATGGCCTACATTCATTCAGGGAGGGATGGCGGTCCTCACGAACGGTTTAAATGCTTCCTTGGAAAACATTTAAACTGGGGGCAGGGAGACTCAAGCAGTCCATTCCCACAGGTTAGAGCAGCCAGCAGGAAGATCGAATTATAAGTTATTGACAGAAACATTGAACGTAGAAATTGTCGGCAGATAGGACTGCCTGGCCCATCTAGTCTGCCCATAAGCCCTTGTACTGGATTACTGCTCCGACCCACCCACTGCTATACTCTATAGTTCCCCATGCCTGTCCCAAACATGCTTGAATCCATCCACAACCTCCTGAGGCAGACCATTCCATGTGTCCACCACCCTCTGTGAAGAACTTCCTCACATTCCCTCTTAATCTCCCACCTTCCAATTTCATGTCATGTCCCCTCGTTCTTGTGCTCCTCCTGTATTGGAAAATACCTCCCCCTGCAACAACTTGTTTATACCCATAAAGTGCTTAAGATGTTTCTATCATGTCACTTCTTTCCTCCTCTCTTCCAATCAGTACATACTGAGGTCCCTTAATCTCTCCTCATAAGTCTTGTGTTGCAAGCACTGTACCATCTTAGTCGCCCTTCTCTGGACTGTCTCCAGCCTGTTAATGTCCTTATGAAGGTGTGGCCTCCGGAACTGCACACTGTACTCCATGTGAGGCCTGACCATGGTTCTATATAATGGCATCACTATCTCCCTCCTTCCGTGGTGATACCCCCTGCCTATGCACCCCAGCATGCCACTGGCCCTCCCAGCTGCCTTAGCACTCTGCTTTGACATTTTCAGGTCTGAAATATTAACCTCAGGTCCCTTCTCTCTTTGTGACTGTCAGCAACTCCCCCATCCTGTAGCTTCCTAGGGTTTCTGTGTCCCAGATGCATAATTTTCCACTTTTTGAATTAAACTTCAGTTGGCAGTCCTCAAACCATTTTCAAGCTTCCCAGATACCTCCTCATTTTCTCCACCCCTCTGGGGTATCCACTCTATTACAGATCTTAGTGTCATCTGCAAGCAGGCAGACCTTTCCTTCCAGCCCTTCTGCAATGTCACTAATGAAGACATTGAACCGGACTGGCCCCAGGACCGATCCCCGAGGCACCCCACTTGTCACCCCTCCCCAGACTGCACCCCATTTATCACCACACCTCTGCCTCCCTGTCTGTCAGCCAGTTTCTAACCCAGTTCCAATTGATTTTTGACTGGGTGATGAAGGAGGTGGACCAGGAGGAGTGGTGGATATAGCCTACCTCGATTTCAGCAAGCCCTTCAACACTGTTCCACATAAATGACTGGTAAACAAGTTGGGCAGCCTAGGTGTGGGCCACAAGGTAGTATACTGGATTAAAAACTGGCTGAGGGACACAAAGCAGAGGGTGGTGGTAAATGGGATCCAATCAGAGGAATGAGGGTGACCAGTGGGATACCTCAAGGACCAGTCCTTTTGGTGATAGTGGAGAATACCGAACCACGCTACTTCGTAGCATAAAGTGTTTAGTGAATACAAAGCAGGCTTGTGCTTGCTGTTAGAATTTTGTATTAGTTTTATTTGAATTGGGGGGCACCTCCGCCTTTTCAAGGGGGGTGTCAGGGCAAAGCCCCCACTAAAAATACACTAATACAAAAATACAACCAAAATGTAGTTTTGAGAGAGAACGAATTGAATTCTACACTAATAGCGAAGGTCCCGCATTCTCCACTATTTCCTCCTTTTAATATCTTCATCAGTGACATTGCTGGAGGGCTGGAAGGAAGGTTTGCCTATTTGCAGATGACACCAAGATCTGCAACAGGGTAGACACTCAGAGAGGGTGGAGAGAAAATTAGGAGCCTAGGAAGCTGGAAAAATGGTCCAAAGTGTGACAATTAAGATTCAGTCCTAGGAAGTGTAAAATCATGCACCTGGGGTGCAGAAAACCCTGTGGAAAGTTACAGGATTGGGGTTGCTTGACAGTCGCCAGGGAAGAAAGGGATTTGGGAAAATCATCTCAGATAACCTAAAGGTGACCAAGCAGTGTACAAAGGCTGTGGGTAGGGCCAGTGGCATGCTGGGGTGCATAGAAAGGGAAATCACTAGCAGAAAAGGGAGGTGGTGATGCCGCTGTACTAAACACTGGTGAGGCCTCATCTGGAGTATGGTGTACAGTTCTGAGGCCGCATCTTCAGTAGGGACATTAATAGGGTGGAGGCGGTTCAGCAAAGGGCAACTAAGATGGTGTTGGGCTTGAAACCAGAAGACATATGAGAAGAGATTAAATGACCTCAATATGTATACACTGGAAGAGAGGTGGGAACAGGAGATATGATAGAAACCTTCAAGTATCTCAAGGGCATAAACAAAGTGCAAGTGGGTGACATCTTTCAGTACAGATGTACAAGAATGAGGGGCATGATATGACATTGGAGGAAGGCAAGATAAGGGGAATGTGAGGAAGTTTTCTTCATGGAAAGGTTGTGGATGCATGGAATAGTCTACATCAGGAGGTGGTTGGAGCAAGCAAAGCTGGGGGTTTCAAACATGCATGGGATAGGCATAAGGGAACCCTAAAGATGGGAAGGAGAAGCTAAAGCCGAAGACCAACTAGGGTCAATGGGCGCTGATGTATGTAGGAATATGGGCAGAGTGGGTGGGTCTAGCGGTTCTTATCTGCCATCACTTTCTATGTTTCTATAACTTAGGGGTAAGGAGAAAGTATTTTTCAAGGAAAGGGTAGTGGATCCATGGAACAGCCTTCCAGCAGAGGTTGTAGGGGCAAAACCAGTGGAGAATTCAAAAAGCATATGGACAGACATAAAGGAACTCTAGCGACAGGAAAGGAGATAAGCACTAGATCATTTAGGATCTGCAGTATGAAAAGGTAGGAAAATGGGCAGACTAGGTGGGCCAAGCGGTCCTATCTGCGTCATATTCTATGTTTTATGTTTCTGGCAACATTGAAAAGTAACCCTGGCCCTGCTGCTGACTTGCCTCTCTGGTATGTCTCGAGACTTTGACTAATGCACCTTAGTGTGTGCAGTTTAGTCTCCAAGGTGGCTGAACTTGAAGCCTCTGTAACAGAACACAAACCTAATGTGCTAGCTATTTCCGAAACCTGGCTAAGACCAAGCATTATGAACTCACAGTTTACCATTCCTAGTTGCTCTACTTATCACAAAGACAGATTAGGCAAAAGGGTGAGGTGTTCTGTTCTATGTAAAATCTGACCTGGTAGTTGAGATTCTTTCCCCATGCACATACCTACTACAGACTGTGAGTGACTAGTCCTACAACTCAACCTGGCCTTAAAGAAATTAAGTGTATGCTGTACATATAACCTTCCCAGAGCTGGCATCAAAGGCCTCAAAGATATGGCATTACGGACTCTACTCTGGAACATATAGAGTTAATAGTGCTGGTCATTATTAATCTTACTTGGTTAATGAATGCCACAGCATATGGGGCATTTTAGTGGACCATAGGCTCATACAGTTTCTTATTACCCCGTTAGACTGAATAATAAAATGGAAATCACTCCCTCATTGATTGGGTCCTTGTCAGCAACTCCAACCTAGGCCAACTGTCTGGTCAACTGTCGGATTCTATCAGCGACCATTCCACCATCTACGCCTTTGGCACAATGGTGTGGCATGCAACCCTATCCCATGAGAACTCTCTTATTGCAAGAGTAAGGACTTTAATCCTAGACATTCCTAACTGATCTGGCTTTGTGGTCTGGTCTTTCATTGATGCGGTCCCTGATGTAGACTGTGCACTAGACTTTTCATCACTTAGTTTATTACACTGCTCAACAAACATGCCCCCTGACTAGGTATAAAGTAAAAATCTAAACTCTAACTGGTCAAGTAGTGATCTTTTAAACTAATGAAAGATGGAGATTCTACATGGGCAGATTTAAAAAAAATCACATTCCCCAGCTAAGCGGGAAGCATACAGGCAGTTGAGAAACAAATGTAAGTGTGAACTCCAACTATCCAAGAGTTCATATTTTAAATTGCAGCAAGAATCTAGCCTAAGAGACACATAAAAAAATTCTGTAAGTGTATCAACAGCATTTTAAACACCAAAGCTTCCAGTCTCCATGATCACAGAGTCGAGGGCACTCAAACACTCCAACCCAATGACAGTGGCAGACCTATTTAATGAAACATTTCTGCATCGCTCCACTCCCCCCCACTAGTGGCGCCGCACAGCAAATCCCACAAGCCTCCAGCTAAGGGTCTGGCGTGCTGAACACTACCCCACGCAGAAGGAAAGCAGTCCCTAGGATGCTCAATCCGTTTCCCAACATGAGTCGTTGGCATCAGAAACAGATGCACTGCCTCTGTGCCAGCCAGGATATAAACTTTATAGGAGGGACAGGCGGAGGCAAGGGAGGGGGGTGGCAGTATTCATTAGGAGAGGTATACAAGTACAAGGGAGGAGGCAAAAGAGGGATGGTGGAAGCAATGTGGGTCCAACTGCAGACCACCAGAGTAAGTAAGGTGAGGTTGGCGGTGATGTACACACAAACCAATCAGGATGAAGAATTGGACAAGGACCTGAGTTTGCAAATTCTGAAGGCCACAGAGAAGGGCCAAGTGGTAATACTGGAGGACTTCAACCTGCCCAGGTGAACTGGAGTGTACCGACCACATGTGCCAGGTGTCCGAAAATTTTAGAAGTGATTCAGAATGGGTTCCCGACTCAAGGTGTCACTAAATCCAGCCAGGAACAGGCAATCCTGGACCTGGTGCTCACAAACAGTGGGCATGTACAGGATATACTAGTTAGAGTCACTGGGTGGAAGCAATCATTGCTCTGTGTGGTTCAAGTTGGACATTGGGTGAAGGTGTCCCTCTAGGACCAAAATCCTGGACTTTAGAAGAATGGGAGAAGTACTAAAAGGCACCTGGTAAAATTACAGTGACTATGGAGGTGGACCAAATATGGGCTCTCATTAAGGAAGGCTTAAGGCTGTGACAGAAGAGGGCGTGCAGGATACAAGAGGAAGAGCTCAAAGGACAAAACACCCAGCTGGTACAGCTCTGAGGCAGCCCAGGGAATGAGGAATAAGAGGCTGGCCTATTAGAAATACAAGAAGACCAGAGAGAGGAGGACAGGAAAAATACCTAGGGTTGGTGAGGGAAGCAGGAAGGGTGGTCCAGAAAGCCAAGGTGCAGAAGGAACTGCAATTAGCGGAGGGATTTAAAAGAGGAGAAGGCTTTCTTCCACTACATAAGCGTAGAGAAGAGACAAGAAATATTGGATAGTTAGACCAAGACAAGGAGTTGGGTGGATGGAAGATAACAGGAGAGAGGCGGAGCTAATGAATGAATACCTCTGCTCTGTCTTCAACAGAGAAAGATGGACTGGTGCCAACAGGAGAAAGAGGACCTTAAGGGGGATGAGGACAGATGGGGCAATAGAAGTGGAAGAAGTAAAGAAAGGGTTGCCTGCGTTGAGGACAGACAAATCACTGGGCCCAGATGGAATGCACCCTAGGGTGCTGACAGAACTGGCTGGGGAACTTGCAGAGACACTGCGGACCTGTTCAGTTGTTCACTGAGTCGGGCATGGTACTGAAGGACAGCACATGTGGTGTCCCTCCAACAGCGGTCCCAGGGATGACCCTGGGAACTATAGACCAATCAGTCTCACTGGTAGTGTGCAAACTAAGGAGACCATATTGTGGGAAAGACTGATACAGTATCTAGAGAACATGGTCTCCAGGATGCAAGGCAGCATTGATTTATGGGAGGAGGAGGTCTTGTAAAATGAATCTGATCGACTTCTTTGACTGGGTAACAAAACAGTGGACGGTGGCCAAGCAGCGGACATCCTATATTTGGATTTCAGTAAGGCCTTTGACTGTGTGCCCCACAGGAGGCTGATCAGGAATCTGGTGGACCTTGAGTTTGGAGAGAAGATGGTCAGATGGGTGGAAAACTGGCTGAGGGGCAGGACCAAAAGGTAATGGTGGGGAGAGTTGTCCACAACTGTGTTGTAGTCACAAGTAGTGTCCCACAGGTCTTGGTGCTAGGTCCAGTGCTATTCAACATTTTCATTAATGATATTGGGGATGGCATCAAGGACAAAATATGTCTGTTAAGTGGACAATATCAAGCTCTGCAGGAGGGTGGACTCAGCCGAGGGATACAGGACCTTAAGGATGACCTAAGAAGACTTGAAAAGTGGTCCAGGATCTGGCAACTGAGCTACAATGCCAAAAGTGCAAGGTTATGCACATTGGAACCAAAACCCAAGACAGAGTACTACCTGTGAGGGTCAGAGTAACTCCGAGAGGAGGCGAGGATCTGGGAGTGATAACTAGTGACCTAAGTAGTCTATACAGTGCAAGAAGGCAGTGGCAAGGGCAAACATGATGCTGGGGTGCATAGCCAGGGGGATCAGCAGTAGGTGACAGGAGGTGGTACTGCCCTTGCACAGGTCACTGGTGAAATCACATCTGTAGTATGCGGTGCAGTTTTGGAGCCCTCACCCTAAAAGGACATCAACCTGATAGAGACGGTCCAGAGGAGGGCTATGAAGATGATCGCCAGCAGCAGCATAAATCATATGAGGAAAGACTGAGGTCCCTGAACATGTACTCTCTGAAGGACAGGAGGGAGATGGGAGACATGATTGAGATCTTCAAATACTTGAAAAGGATTAATAGGGTGAACAGGAGGGGTCTCTTCAGGTTAAAATGCAACAGCACACAAGGGGGGCACAGCCTTTACCACGTTGGGGGCCGTTTAGAGGGAGGTAAAAAGACACTTCTTCACAGAAAGGGTGGTGAGCAAATGGAATGTGCTGCCAGAAGAAGTGATCTCATTAAGAATGGTTGGCAGCAAGACAGGCTGGGATAGACATAGTGCGAGAAAGGGTCATGGAATGGGAGAAGGAGGGAAGAAAAGGCGGGGAGGGGGAAGCAGGGATAACAGCCTGAGCTGCGATGCCTGCACAACAAGCAGATCAGACAGACCAAAAGGCCTAACTCTGCTGGCTACTTCTTATGTACATATGTTTGCATAGAACTTCCATGCTGTCCAATACTGGTTCTTAAATGAAAAGCTAGTTTTAAACATACCCCAAGACCAAAGCCCTGCTCCTTGGTTCTGACCCAAAAAATACATATCGACACTTGCAAGATCTCACCATCTCTACCTTAGGTGGCACTAGACTTGAATCAGTAGTGGATTTCAAATACCTGGGGTAACCCTTGATCCTTGCCTTACGTTCCACGTCCACCTAAGCAATGCTGTCAGAGGTAGTACACCAAAAGCTGGGCAACCACACGTATCTAAAGGCTTCCCATTGCAGACACCAAAGTTAGGATTGCTCAAATCAATCTGCTTCCCTTTGCTTAGACTATGGGGGACATTGTTTACATCAGCTGCTCAAATCAGTATGGTCAGAAAAAGCCCTGTATCACAAGGTGGCCAGATCTACCTCCCTCACATGGCCTCAGGTCCCATCACATCACCAGCCTAAAACAGCTACAGCACAGGGCCCAACTCCTGCTGGCCAATTCTGTATGCAAGACTTTTCATGGCAATATGCTGCAGTGCCTAAGCGATGTTCATGCCTGTCAACGTCCCTCAATCCCTTCCACCAATAAAAATGCGCTCCTTACACCACTTGTGTGGACAGAGGCAGGACAGAAGTCCTTCAGTTGCAGGACTGCCTCCCTATGGAACTCCATAGCTGTTCCCATTAGGCAGTCCCCTCCTACAAAGTTTTTGCCCATAACATGAAAAGACTTATTTGCTGGACACTGGTAGATGGTCCTGTTAACTTGAAGCCAGGCCTCCTGCTCTAATTATTATTTAGCTACTTTTCAGTATTAGAAACTGTGCTATACTAGCCACCATACACATCACTGTAAATCATGTTCTCCTCAATATAACATAGTGACCTGTAAATATGTACTGTATCAATTTGTGACACATTTTGTAGCATGTACTATGCTTCTGTTGTCCCCAGTGTACTTGTAGTATCCAGGTCATGCCTGATAAAGGTGCCTGGCCCCAGCACACCTACCGGGTCATTAAAGTATAATAACAACGACAAAAAGTGTGTGGCTCTATGGAGGCGATGTCCTTGAAGAATATTTAAGTATCATGGGGAAGAGGCTGGTTTAAGGGTTCATCAAGGACACGAGGCAGGCACATGATCACCTAGGAAAGACGACAGAGCAGCAAAGCAACAAGAGGACAGCCACAAGGGTAGTGATGAAGCACAGAGGGCACATATTTCACTTCCATGCAGGCCAATATGAGAAAAGCACCCGACAAAATGGCTGGCTTGAAGGCCCAGTGCACTTGAAGGCCAGGATTTCGTGGCACTCACAGAGAGACCTGGTAGAGTGAAGAAAATGACTGGGACACCAGGACAAGGGCTAAAGGCTTTCTTGAAACCAAAGCCCAAAACTAGTATTGTTAGTGTCAAGGAAACTCCAATGTCATTTATTACAGAATTTAATTGTATGTCAGGAAAATTGCAACTTGGTTCACAAACTGAAGCCAATCACAGCAGATGGATAGGTGGCCGTAATGTGTTACCAAGTAAACCCAGAGTGACATTTAGTAGATCTAACAACTTAAAAGATATCCTAACAGCAAGTGAATCTGAACTATTAAAAGTGAAAAAATCATATTTGAATTGAGCTGCAAGTCATGGGTTTTATGAATGTGGTTCTTTTATCATGTGTAAATATGCCCAGGAAGGCACAGTGTTTGATCAGTGAGGGCATAAGGTGGAGATAAGAGTGCATCTCATGTGCGACAGTGTGTGTCATATAAAAGTTATCTGCCGTCCATGTAAATTACTGAACTGTACACTGGGAGAACCATCAGGAAGCTTAAAGAGATGAACCAGAAATATGCCAGGGACATTACAAATAAAAACAAAGGGGACAAACTTCAGAAGGACCTGAGAGCTGGACGTCTAGCTGAACTCTTGGTTTCAAAGTTGCCAAATGAAAGGTATTACACATGGGAAAGAAGGAGCAGAGGTAGGACCTACACACTACGCAGGCTCTCTTGCTGCACAAGTGAAGGAAAAGCACCTGGAGGTCATAACAGACAAAGGGCTAAAGCATGACAGTGTACACCACAAAACCACTAAACAAACACAGCGCGGTCAATAAGAGCGCATACAAACTCTGACACCGAAACCGCGCTCGCAAACAAAAAGTAATGATAGTACGGTGATTTACGATTACAACTTGGGGAGGTAAACAAATATTTTGAGTCATGCACTATAATATCCCCATGCTTTTCTGTACATGGCTGTTTTCACTCACGCTAGTTCCACACCGTGCACTTCAGTGCGCTATTATTTAAATGCTATTTCGACGATATAGCAGCATGACAAGCACTGCATTGGGGGCGGGGTTGTGCAGCAGAGCAGAAGATGTTGTCACACAACAGGGCCCTTAACAAGCCCCACCTGGAGTACTGTGTACAGTTCTAAACTCCCAATCCATGGAGGACACTGAGTCAGCTGACAGAGTGCAACTCATGGCCACCAAAATGATCACAGGTATGGAGGAAAAAAGCTATGAGGAGAAACTGGAGGCCCATTACATGTCACCCTGGAGAAAAGGAGACTGATGGGTCTCAGTCTTTCATATAGGAGTGTATCAACAAGGCTCAACAGATGAAAATGTTTGATCAAGTGTGTCCCAGCAGGGTGCTGGGACATGCCCTGAAACTAAAAGGTGGAACATTTAGTGGCAAGGCAAGAGGCATTTCCCCAGATGGTGGTGAAACTATAGAACAACCAACCGGTGGAGAGCGTGGACATGAAGAGAGGTACAGGCCTTCAAGGAAAGCCTGGATAAATTTCTCACAAGCAAATCACATGGTAGTACGGTGGGTGCAAAATCTCTATAAATTAGTACACATCTGCACAACATACTTGTTGGTATCTGCTTATGGATCGGGTGGGGTGGGGCTTGTTGCACCTAGTGTCCCTTCTGATCTTAAGTTACTGTTATAGTATATGGTTTAATGTTTTTGGTGCACGAAATCCATACACTTCCAAGTGCTATTGCACCACACTAGTATGTCAGATGCTGTTTTTACAGTAGTTATGTCACTACTGTGGTACAACAGTATGGAATCCATGTCTATTAAGATTCCTCATGCTTCACCTACATGGCCATTCCTCATAACCAAGATATCAGCAACACTGAAAACACCCCAAGTGACCTATTTTTTGTTAAAAGATGAACTACTAGAAATGTTGCCAACTCATGTAGTGATTACTTAAATCAATTAAATGTTTTAATCTTGTTTGCTGTTTTATGTTTATTTGCCACAGTTCAAGACAGATTTAGAAAGAAGCAAATGAATTAAAACATACACTATACAAAATAATGTACTGAGCAACCATACACAACAAGGCTGATGTTTCCATCTTGGGGTGAGCTGCCATCATAAAGACCTCTCCAAGCTTTGCTCTTGAGGTCTGATGTCATCTTACCCTGGCACTAAACAGAGCCCTTGTTGTGATTTGTCCACACATATTCAATATACTGTATATATCAGTCAAACCACAATAGTACTTTACAGTGACAGTTCCCAAAAAGTTGACTCTGTACTGTAGTACAATACAGTTGTGGTTAAAAAAAACAACAACAACATTATTCAAAGTTTTTTTTAAACCAAATCTGCATTATACCGTAATATTGAGTCAATGTTTTGGGAACTACCTATATTTCAAACAATTAGGTATTTTGACAGTACCAGGCTCTATCAGGTTTCAGACAGTTTCAGGACCTGTGAAATACCACCACTAAAAAGCTAATAAAATGCAGTCACTTTAATGTTTTGCTACGAAGGATAAGATAGTATTCAGTACTACTTTTAATGCTGAATTCTCGGCAATCTTCTGATTATGATGGATTCATCTTGGGTTTCTGCTTCTTTGAAAATGGTAATGCACACATTCAGAAGCTCCTGCACCTTTACTGTATTATTCAGTAGTAGACATTTAAACAAAGGAAATTTCAAAGCAGTACCTGCCAGGAATCTCTGTCAGCTGATTCTTGCTGAAGTTCACACTAGATATTGGAGTATCTCTGACTGCATCAAACAATTCATCTGGGATGGCAGCAGCTTGTTTTCACTACATGGAAAAAAGGAAAATAATTCAAGACATTATAATATATATTTGCTTGTAGTGATTCTGTGTGAAAAATGCAGCTCATGGATAGTTTCAAATAAAGTGTAAAATGTTTAGATGCCTCACTGTGTGGGGTATGCAGGCCTGAAATTTCACAGTACTTGAAAGAAAAACATATCATTCAAACTAACTAAACTTGGGCAATGAGGTACGTTAATGTCCTGCTAATCACACCCTGTGTAACATGGCACAGTTTGAAGCAGAGTGCTACATGCCCATAGGAGGTGATTAACTGGACATTAACATAACCCTGAGTACCTTATTGCTATTATAATTTCATATAAACATTCTTGATTAGCAACATGTTTCTGAATACAGTTTCTGTCGCAGTAGGTGTTTTAACACAAAACAGTCCTTCCACCTTATATTTTTCTTTTTATTTGGATCTACATATATATATATATATATATATAGGTTGGTTGACAAGTGAAGAGTTACATATCAGCATCAAACAGTAATTATTCCAGCCCATCTGGTATCGACACTATCATACAAGGGGTACTGCTCACTGTGCCCGATACTGATAGGTCAGTATCAGTTAGTATCTGCTGCTGCTGCTGTTGTTTCCAGGTCATGAGTTAGGATCAAGCAGCAGTTAGACACAGACAAAAATAGAAAAGAAAAAGCTGACTCATCAGTGTTCCAACTGCTGCAGTTCAATAAGGAAAATGAGATAGTTGGGACCATTACTTTTGAGTGGATGCTGCAGTCTTGTTGGGGTAGGGGTGGGAATCTTTCCTGTACAGAACTTGCAGAGGGGATAGAGAACAGCTGAAACCATGCAGACAGCACGTTAAATGACAATCATTAAATGTAACTGTCATTGCTTGAGATGCATTATGAGTCAGTGGAGTCCACCTGCAGACAGTAACAAGTTCTGGCATCCAGATTAGTGTATTCAAGAGCCTCATGTTGTGATGAGGTCCTACATGCATATTTTTCTAACACTAACATAAGGTAACTATGTAGACTACGACTGACCAATCATATTCCAGGGTTTTACCTACCATTATAACAACAGAAAATCGTCTTCATTACAGATACCACAGCAATTTAAAACTCCTGCTGAAATAGCACTTTCTACCAAAACAAAATCCACAACTCAAGCAATTTCTTGGTATTGTTGAAAAACAGATATTTCAGCATATCTTTTTAAGTCTCAAAGATTTTAAGGCTAAGTCCCTGGAAAATGCTGTCTTGTACCCGTAAGATCATCAGTCAGAGGTTTCATACTGCCACATCCCCATTACAGCTTTTGTAACAGACATGCACTAGTTGGCTAAAATACAGATAGCCTTAGTAAATGCAGGGAGCGGTTTTAAAAGCTACTAGTAATCTCTAATATTAAGTTTTCAACTAGAAAAGTCAGGCATGCCACAGGCACATCTATTCAGTACAAGCTACTTGAGTTTATTTTTATTTGCAGGTTTTGGCCAGGAGGACAAACTGAGCAGAAGACTGTTGCCTGGTATGACCTGGAGAGGAAAGGGATACAAAAGAGGGGAATATAAGACAACAGTGCAACAATATTTCCAATTTACAAAAATCTGACTGATACCTCTTGTACGTGGCAGTTGTTGCCTCTTTTCAGCATAAGAAATATCCTTTGCCCCTGAAATAAGACTTTGTTTCTTGAGCTTCAGAGTGCTGGCAATGCAGTTGCAACTTTTGTCACTGCTTACAAGGTTGTGATGAATACACCAATGTCAGTCTAAACAGAGCCTGTACTTTAAAGGGAAGTCTCCATAGTTTCACACCCATATTTTCCCAACTCCTTATGTATGTAACTGTTGTTTCCTCCTCCAGTTGCCAGCAGCCCTATTGCTGTCCAAATCTAGATTATAGATAAAATATACAGCTCCAGAAGTTATCAATGTGTTTGTCCTCCATTTTACCATCAATGCTGCTGGAGGATGATGTCATCAGAGCAACAGCTAATGGTGCTGCACTAAATGCTGTTCCACCAGTAAATAAAACCCACAATGTTTGGTCCCTACTTGAGTAATGGAGGAACTCTATGCTGTGCACATCCTGAAGTGCAGGTCTAATAGGGACTAGGACCATATGAGTGTGATTCAGCACTGATTTGACATGTATATACAGTATGCCTATAAGAAAGTGCCTGTATGAGTTGTGTTAATGTTTCTGTTAGCAAAACAGTTTACCTAATAAATGACTGTGGGTGCAACAGGAGTCTTAAGTGGCATTATATAGCTGTTTTATTATGTTCTGTGTGTGTTAGCATTCTCTGTTTTGATTGACACCAGCAGCTTAGACAAAATCTTGTAAAAATGCCCCTTTTCCCTTTGTAACTAGGCAGTCAGTGATTGGATGGCTGATGTTATAGCTGAACTCTTCATTGCCTTACAAGTAATAAGTTACCAGGACATCAGCTGCAGCATATGGAAGAACAGTAATCTAGTGGTTAAAGCACAGGCACAAGAACTGGGAAACTCTGGTTCAAATCCACTAAAGTGCCTTACTCTAACCCTAACAAGTTCCCCTAACCTCCTTGGGAACTGTGATGGCCCCTCAGGTCCATGACTTTAACAGTGCCCCATTCCCATTATAAATCATTAGTAGTGATGTGAGAGCTACAGCACTTCACTTTGAAGGTACTGAAAACAACTTGTGGCAGCCCCCTCCCCTTTGTAATGCCAGCATTTGAAGTAGAATGTCCTCACAAATCAGATGCTACACTTCAGCTGTTGTAGGTAAAGAAACTAATCAGTCTCAGTGTTTGTAGTACTCTGTATGTGCTTAGCTCATTCCTCCCATGTCATATGCATTCTGTATCTTGATATTTCCAGTCAGAACCCAGATGTAAGGAGCATTTGAAATGTAAAACAATACACTTTATAAAGTAAGTGATCTGCTCTCCACTTTCAGGCTGCTGAAATGGGAGTGTATAGTTTGTTCAAAGGAAGAATTCAGTCTTCTGTGATCCTTTGGGAAACTGCTCAAGCCTACCTTGTATATGACTCCTCTCAAGAGGTGTTCACCTGGTTCACTACAGAGTGACTGATTGACTGCTCGATTGATTGATTGGTTGGTTGATTGCCTGATTTAGTCTACTGCTTTCCACAACATGGTACAACTGTCTCAGAGAGAAATGAGCAGTACAGGAACAGCTTTTGTTTCCTGTGAATGAAATACTATTAGACGTATTATTTGCTCTACACGTGCAGTATTAAGGCTACAAGTACCACTCCCTGTGTGAGTTGCATGACAGAACTGTCTTAAGCCATTGTGAACTTAAACTAAAATCAGGATAGACAGCATTGATACCCTCATGTTTTGTTCTGCACTGTTGCTGCAGTGACATCAAGGAATGGGAGGGGCTGTATTACAAGTGACTCATTTGCATGTAAATGGAGGCTTGCTTGACATTTACTACCTTGTGTCACAGCCTCAAACTCTAGATATGTGTTGCAACACAAGAAATAGCTTGTCTCTTACTGACATATGTACAGTACTTGATGTAATGTATAATAAATACATCAGACATATCCAAAGCATAAATATACAGGAGTCTTCTCCTTTAAAGGGCCATAAATAATTACTCTTTTGGCTAAAGTGTACCTATTTATTTTGGATGGTGTACTAAATTATATTTTAATTATTTTTAATTTTATAAGTACCAGTGACTTACTTACAAAACTGCAACATAAGGCAAGCTCTGCAAAGGATGGAAAGTGCATGTGGTCTTATCTTGTGGGACAGAAGTTGACAAGTCATACCTGAGCAGCAGGCATTCACAGAAACTGCAGAACATCAATGTAAAAAAGTTCAGTTCATTTCTTTTTCACAGCTGTTGTTTAGTGAAGCCCACTTATAAGAATGAGAGGTTACCTTAACTGCTAATCTTCACATATCTTCTGCACAGTGCCACATGCTCTCGTTGGATTGCCAGGCACTAGTACCTCTAGAAACATTTGAACTTTAGTGACCCCAGGCTCCGTGAATCTTCCTGCAACACAAAGCCTGGCCTAAAAGAACACTGCCATCTCCACTCAATGTGACTACCAGCAGAGACCAAACTCAAGATGAGGAGGAAAAACAAGTAATAAACAGTTACCAGCCAGAGTAATAAATACCCAGATGAAAACAGTGGAGCCACAGCCCTGTCCCAGCCCAATAGAGCCAAATTTGAGGTGTCATCGATGGTCAGGTTAATCATGATCGGCTGACTGATGAGATCAAGAACCCTTTAAAATGTTAAAATAATGGAATGAATACAGAAAGTAAGAACAAATAGGCTACTCACCTGTAATCATAGTTCTAGGAGAGGTATACAGTTCACATCCACACACTGGCAGATCCACCAGAATTGCTGATTCATCAGTCATCTTGAAACTAAGCTCCTCCCACCACCTGGGCGATATATCCCCAAATCCGTCCCATGATGTCAGATATTTGCATGCTGGAAGCAGGGATCTGTGTGCCACTTTCCAAAGGAGGCCAGGTGGGTTGTGTGAATGTGAACTATTTTATTTATTTAAAAGTTGATAACCGGAAAGGCACGATGAGCCGAGGCTCGATTCCAGGTTCGACCCAGGGAAAGAAAAGGAACATTTATGACAACATATAAAAAAAACAAAACAAAAAAACAGCCAGTGCAAGAATTATGCACATCGTTAATGATACACATTAAAATATTACAGGAACTATAGTTTGATACAGGGTACAATAATACAGCAGTGGTGCAGAAGTAAAACCGCATGGGTCGGTACAGTGTAGTGAGCAAGGTAAGCAGATACAGGAACAGTTATTGAATGCTAGATAAGTAGTATATCCAGCAGTTATATACCACTCAGAACTATGGTTACAGGTGAGTAACATATTTTCTAGGGGCGTGGATATAGCTCACCATCTACACTCTGACACCTCAGCAGTTCTCCAGAAGGAGGGAGCAAGGACAACACCCGTACTTGGCAAACAGAGACTGGAAACCGAGGTCCTAAAAGCAGTATCCTGACATGACTCAAGGTTGATGCAGTAATGGAAATGAAGGCGCAGTTGACTCCAGGTAGCAGCCCTACAAATCTCCTGTGTGGAAATGTCTCTGGAAGCAGCCACTGAGGCAGCAGTGTGTCTGGTAGAATGAACCCTAAGCCCACGGTAGTCTCCCCACCAGCCAACCTAAGCAGAGGTCAATTCAGGATGTGATCCATGTGCCAACCATCCACTTTGCTGCTGGGCTGCCAGGTGCGGCTTCAGTGTATCTTACAGCTGGCAAGCCTCTCCCCAAACTCCAGCCATGTGCTCCTGTAATATGACAGTGACCTCTGCCAGTCCAGAGTATGGAGCATACAGTCAGCCTCTGAATAAGTTTATCACCTGGTTAAGGTGAAATTCCAATACTACCTTTAGGAGGAACTTTGGGTTAGGGCGAAGGATAACTTTGTCCCTGTGGAAGATCAAGTAGTGAGACTCCACCAAGAGCAGTTGAGCTCCCTGATCCTTCCGGCTGACATAATGACCACCAGGAAGGCCATCTACCATGACAGGTGTGACATCTCACACCTCTCCATAGGCTCAAACAGCTTTCTCCTGAGTGCAGCCAGCACCAGCAGTAAGTCCCATGGTAGTGATGGTTCACGACCGAAGGAGGCAGGTGGCACAATTCTGCTGGTCCACCATTGGCTTACCAGCCCGCTTCTGGCAAGCAGAGATGGCTGACAGGGTGCACTTAAGAGTCGCTGCTCACAGTCCCGACAGAGAGGGACCAGAGGTTTTCTAGTGCAGGCCAGGCAAGGGATCAAGCTGCTTGTGCTGGCACCATATGGAAAACCTCTTCCATTTGAATGCATACCATCGCGAGTCGACTCCTTCTGGGAGGCCTCCACAACATGGAGCACATCTTCCGAGAGACCCCAGGCCTGGAACTCTAGCCACTAAGGAACCAGACCAAGAGGTGCAGAGGTTTCAGATCCAGGTGCAGGATCGAAAGTACAGTTACGTAAGAACTTACCGTAACAGTAGACTATCGTGAGAGAGCTCTTGCAGTAGGTAATTACATATAGGACTGGACGCGGCAGGCGGCAGGACCCTACGGAAAATTTCTAGCTAGCAGTCCCTGGCAAGGGACTGCCTCATTGCCAGGTGACCGCGCCAGTAGACGCTCGGTATAAAGGAGCGGTCCCAGATGCCCGCTTCCAGTTCTTTCCCGCCACAGGCCGAAAGAGGCCGGACGAGAGGAGCAGATATTTCCTTCAATGGAAAAGGAGCTAAAAAGCCTAGGGAGATGGAGGGTGGGAAGGTGATTTACTGCAAGAGCCTCTCGGAGATCTACTGTTACAGTAAGTTCTTACTTAACTGTACTATCTTTACTCGAGAGGGCTCTTGCAGTAGGTAATTACAATAGGACTGAATCCCAAGCAGTCTGGAACAAAGAAAGGCACCGGAGGAGGAAAACTACAGTTGCAGGTGAGAGCTGCATTCAGCAGAGAGCATCTATAAGGTGTTGCTATTGCTGCCATGGGACGACTGAGCTTGTGAAAGGGACTGCTTCACTTAACTGCTGCTTGAGAGAACTGTTTGCCATTCAATCTGCCTTTGATATTACTGTTGTCATATACTGATTGCTGCTTTGCTGGGGTGCGGCGCGCACCATCACGACTGTCAGCAGCTGGGGAGGGTGGGGCTGTTCATATCAAAAGCCCCACGCCGCAAGGAGACTTTAAACAACTCAGCCCTGAACACCTTGTTGCAGGTGAGAGCTGCATTCAGCAGGAGGGCATCTATAAGGTGTTGCTATTGCTGCCGTGGGATGACTGAGCTTGTGAAAGGGACTGCTTCACTTAACTGCTGCTTGAGAGAACTGTTTGCCATTCAATCTGCCTTTTGGTATAACTGTTGTCATATACTGATTGCTGCTTTGCTGAGGGGTGCGGCGGCGCACCATCACGATTGTCAGCAGCTGGGGGGGGCTTCTGTTCAGACAAAGCCCAACACCGCAAGGCGCGAGTAACGTGAGTGGCGAAGCGCCACTGCACACAGAAAAGTGATAGTTGGTTAGAAAGAAGGGGCTGTGTATAGCGTTAGGTAAAGTTTTTCTTGGGTCTTAATTCTTATGAATTACTGATAAATGTTTGATGGTGTTTTAATCAGAGTAAAATGTTATATATAAGGAAAATGTTTTTAGATTGTTTATATTTAGTTTTGTATTGACGGTATGGGGTTCCTGGGTTTTGGGAGAAGGAGATTATGATTGGAAGGGGCATAAAGCCCTACAGGAACATGTTTTGTACAGATCAAACACATTAAGTGTTAGTAAATTTGGTATAGTTAGACATATTATTGTTGGGGTACATTTATGGCCAAATAGTTTTAATAATGCCCTATATAAGGTATATTATTTTTGAGCTGTGCTAACCCTGAAAGGATAATAAAATTGGATATAATAAGCTGGCTAATCAAAATTTGAGGGGACTTACTATAAAAGTAATTTTACTAGAACTATTAAGGCACTTTTAATTATGTGTTTAATGTTGTGTGGAGATATACATCCAAACCCAGGACCCCTGGACTCACAACAAGCCTCCCTACATATTATGACTCAGGATTCTGGGGAAATGGTAATGAAAGATTTGAGTGTTAATCAGAGTGGTGTTTCTTATATCAAACAAGGATTGGGATTAATACATTTAAATGCAAGGAGTATGATTAAAAAAATGGATTTGATTGGCCCATGGGTGATTGATCATGACCCTGAGATTGTGATAATTTCTGAAACCTGGTTAAATCATAAAATTGAGGATAGCCATTTAAATATACAAGGATATAATATATGGAAAGTGATAGGAATAAAAAAGGGGAGGACTTTTGATTTATGGAAATCTAATTTAATTTTGGCCCAATTGGAAGTAAAAAAGATATGGGGGTTTGGAGATACTGGCCTTAGAATTAAAATTGCCCTATTTAAAGAAAATTTTGATTGTAGGGATATAGTGTCCTCCCAAGACTAAAGCCCAGGTTGTTAATTGTCTACAGGATTGGTTGTTTAACTATAAAGATAGTCATGAAATATTGATGGCAGGAGATTTTAACTTTAATTGGCAAAATATAAACAAATCACATCCTTTGATTGATTTGCAGAATCATTTGGGCTTAATTCAGTTAATTAAAGAGCCTACAAGAATTAATATGGCATCAGTTTCCAAATTCCTCAATTTTGGATTTGATTTTACTAATGTTGTTGATAATATTATTGATAGTGGGGTTCTATCAGATGCAATATCAGAGCATCAATTTATATTTTGTAATAAGGCTTATTCTATAAAATTAGAGAGAAAAGGAAAGTCAGTTACGTAGCTTTAGGATTTTGACTATATTGAATTTATGCTGGATTTAGGTGCTATTGATTGGGAGCGTATGTATTTGATCCCTTTGGTGGGACGACTTATGGAGTTATTTTTGGGAGAATTTATGAAAATTTGTAACAAACATGCCCCAATTAAAACTAGGATTATGAAGCAAAACTCTAAGTTATGGTATTCAAAGGAGCTTAGAAATTTAAAATTATTAAGGGATAAGACATGGCTCTGGCTAAAAGAAAGGGAGCAAACAGGACTGGGACAGATTTAAAATGTTACGGAATAAATATGTTAAAGAAGTCGGGGAAAAAACAATGTCATTATACCCACTTATTGGACAAAATATTTCAAAAATCCTAAAGATTTTGGAAAACAATAAATATTTTAGTTAAGGGACAGGGTTCTGATGAAATAAAAGTATTAAATATTGATGGACAAGTGACACCAATATCATGGTGTGTGTTGGACCGACTGAATACGGAAATAGATGGTAGCCTCCGGTCCGCTTAGGCCTTATTGCCCTTCTGAGTTAGTAATCAACCCCACTTAGAAGATAATGGGTCTAATAATTTATTGGTATCAAGAAATAAAAGTTGAGTTAGTGATAAGTGAATTATTAAAGTTAAACACTGCCAAGGCTGTCGGTTTGGATAATGTTTCACCAAAATTATTAAAATATGCTGCTCCAATCATAGCTTATCCCTTAACGCATTTTATTTAATATATCTTTAACTACAGGTGTATATCCACTGGCTTGGAAACAATCCAAGGTTATACCTATTTTAAGGGAGGAAATAGAATAGATATGGATAATTATAGACCCATTTCTCTTTGTCTCATGTATCTAAAGTATTTGAAAGACTGGTGGCAGTACAATTGAAGAAATACTTGGATTCTACTAGGTTAATGAACAATATGCAGTCTGGTTTGAAATTATATAGTACAACTTAGCACTTGCTAAAAGTAGTGGGGATGTGCAGTAGCCCTGGACAGGAGGACACTAGTGGGGGTCATATTTGTGGATTTATCCAAAGCTTTTGATTCTTTGGACCACTGTGTCCTCCTGTCCAGGGCTACATCTATGGGGGTGGTGGGTTTGAGGGAAGTGGTTGGAATCATATTTGTTGAATAGAGTCAAAAGGTGTCATTAGGAGGCCAGGAATCAGGTTTTTGCCTGTTGGTTGGGGTCCCCAGGGCTCCATCCTAGGGCCTTTGTTGTTCAACATATATATATATAAATGGACTGTCTTTTCCAGATTCAGAAATAAAGTATCATCTCTATGCTGATGATACTATCATTTATACTTCACATGAATCCATTCAGGTGATACAAAAAGGCTTCAGTTAGCCTTTGATGATTTAAAATTTTTTAAAAGATAGTAGGCTGACTCTGAATATGAAGAAACACAGTCCATGCTGATACATCGGAAAAGTGAACGGTTGGGGACATGGCCCTGGGATTGGTTGCCTTTGGGGCCCCATCCAACAGGCATATATGTATAAATACCTGGGTCTTTGGATCGATAGTTCAATAAGCTGGATATACACATTGAAAATTTAATAAAGAGTTTAAATAAAAGAATAGGGGCTCTTTATAGGGTTCGATCATTAATGAGTAAGGAGGTAAGGAAAAGTGGTAAATACGATGGTTCTCCAAATGATTGATTATGGGATATATTTTATTCTTGTGGAGAAAGCAGGATTTAAGGAAGTTGGAAGTAAGTTATAATAATTTGGCCAGGTTTATCTTGGGGCTCCTAGACTAACTCATAGATGCTTACTTTATGATCAATTAAATGATTAACACTTTATGAACGTAGTCATGAACACATGCTAGCCTTTATCTATAAAGGATTGCAGGGAAGCATCCGCAGTATGTGGTAGAAAATTTGATATGTAGGATAAACTGGCCTCACTGAGAAATTGTAAAGTACCTAGTTTGGAATTGCCTAGTTGTAATTCAGAGATAGGACGACAGTCTTTATATTATAGAGGAGCCATGAGCTGGAATGCAATCCCTGAGTCTTTGTTTATGTTTAATGAAAAATCACTGGTCTCTGATTCAACATTGGTATCGTACTAGTTCACACAAAAAAGGCAATGCTGTTCCTGATACATAAAGGTTTTATAACTTTTTATACTATAGGAGGTTATTATTTATATTGTGTAATTTAAGTTGTATTGTATGTATTTGTGTACTTTATGAAAAATTAGTATTGTATGTGTTGTAACATTTTCCTTTTATTGTACATTAATGTATGGGACCTCGTTGAAAATGAGCTATGCTCAATCGAGTTTATCCTTTATTCATTTCTTTATGAATAAAACATTTTACTACTACTACTCCAAGGAGCAGTTCTAGCTGGCAAGTCTCAAGATAGAGGCCTTGCAAAACAGATAGCCCAAGCCTGCTCTACAGCGAGAGGCAACATCCAAACTGTAGTGTTTCAGAAAGGTATGGACAGAAGTCCAGGTGGCGGCAGCGCAGATATCTGCCATAGATGCATTCTTGAACAAGCCGCAGAGGCAGCTACTCCTCTTGTGGAGTGGCCTCTGACTTGACTCGGGAGGGTCTTATGTATTTGTCATAACAGAAAGTGATGCAATGAGCAACCACTTTGGTGCAGGCATTGCTTGAAACAGCATTGCCTTCCTTTGTAAGCAAAAGAGACAACAACTGATCAGTCTTTCTGAGATCCTCAGTCCTGTTGGTGTAGTATCTCAGAATACGGTGAACATCCATAGTATGGAGTAAATATTCCCTTGATTAGAGTACTGCGTAAAAAGGCAGGTAGCTCTATGGACTGATTTAAGGTAGACTCTGCTACTACTTTAGGTAGAAACTTAGAATTTGTGCGTAAGAGCAGCTCGTTCCTTGTGAAAAATCAAGTAAGGGATTTTACAAATCAGGGCCTGGAGCTCGGAGATTCTTCGAGCAAGTAATGGCCACCAAGAAGAGGGTCTTCCACGAAAGAAACTTCAAATCACGAGAAGCTGCAGGTTTGAAGGGAGGAAGGTAAGTTTCTCGAGAACAAAATTCAAGTCCCAAGGGGGGGCAGGAGTACGGATGGGGGCCTCAGATGGAGAACCCTTCTGAGAAAGGTCTTGGAGACCTCCAGCTGAGCAAAGGTGTTGTTTGGGAAGGAACATGATAGGCCAAAATGGCTGCCATGTGTACCTTCAGAGAGGAATGGCTGAGACCCAGGTCAAACAGATGACGTGATACTCCAGCAGAAGCCCCGCTGAACAGGAGAAAGGTTCCATGTTTTGGAAGCGGCCCAAATAGTGAATCTTTTCCACTTCATGGCATAAGTGGATCTGGTGGAGGGTTTCTGGCCTCCACTAAAATCTCCGCCACTTTGGGAGACACTCCAAAATGGGATTGGGCTAGGTCTGCAGGAGCCATGCATGCAGTTGAAGGAATTGAGGCCTGGATGGACCAGGGTCCCTGATCCTGGGTCAACAAACCTCGAGATAGAGGAAGAGGAGGATCCTCTGAATATTGTTGTAGAAGAGAGAACCAGATTTGCCTGGGCCAGAAAGGAGCGATCAGAATCATTCTCGCTCCTTCTGAAGCTGGTTTCTGCAAGACTGTGGGATAAGAGGAACTGGGGAAAGGCACAGACAAATCTGTCTTTCCAGTCTAGAGACAGAGCGTCACTCCAAAGACGCCCGCTCTGGAGCGACGAGCAGAAGATGGGAAGTTTCGTTTAGGGGATGTGAACAGGTCAACCTGTGGTGTTCCCCAAAGTTGAAGATACTGTCTAGGACCCCTGGTCCAGTTCCCACCATGAGTCAGAGCAGAAGAGCGACTTAGCTTGTTCTGCCACGGTGTTGTCGACTCCTGGAACGTGAATCGCCGCGAGGTGAAGGTCGGGTTGTGTTGCCCAATCCCAAACTCTCATTGCCTCCCTGCACAGAGAGGGTAGGACCGGTCCCTGCTTGTTGATGTACCATACCATGCACATGTCATCCGCCTGACGGTAGGTGGCCGGAAGGATGTATTGGTGAAGGCTTGGAGAGTACAACACTGCCCAAAGCTCGAGCACACTGATGTGGAGAGCTTGTTCTAGCCTGGACCAGGAGCCGTGGGTCCGATGAGAGCTCAGATAGCTCCCCAACCCGCCTGAGGCATCTGTGGTTAGAGATTGGGAGTGGGGAGGATGAAAGAAAGGAACCCCTGAAACAGGTTCTCTCAACCATCCACCATTGCAAGTCTCAGATCATCAGTGAGGAGATCAGAACTGAGTGATCTAGGTCATCCACTAGCTGATCCCACTGAGAGCGTAGAGTCCACTGAGAGATCCTCATGTGGAGTCGGCGCGAGGGACCATCGGGATAGCAGCTGCCATGAGCCCAAGAAGGCGAAGGACCGACCGCAGAGACCATCCTGCGGTTGGACAACAGATTCATCTGGTCTCAAGGGAGGCCTCTCTGTCCGGAGGCAGGAAGGCCTTGCCCATGGTCGATCGAGGATCGCCCCAATAAACTGTAGCCTCTGGGATGGGTCCAGATGAGACTTGGAATGGTTGATGGTATACCCAGGCAGGCAAAACCTGCTGGGTAAGGAGAGAAGCGAGGAGTTCCTCCTGGATGAGGCCACCAGAGCCAGTCGCCCAGGTAAAGGAAAACCTGTACTCCCTTGGTACGCAGGTGGCAGCCACCACTGCGCAGGCATTTGCAACCGGGGCCGAGGATAGACCAAACGGGAGCACCTTGAACTGGTAGTGATCCCTGAATGCAAAACAAGGTATTTATGGCGAGATGGGTGAATGGGAATGCAGATAAGCATCCTGCATATCCAGAGCACAAAGCCATTGACCCGGCTGGAGAAGGGGCAGAAGGCTCTGCAAAGAGAGCATCCTGAACCTTTTGTACTCTACATAAAGATTCAGGAACTGAGATCTAAAATTGGTCTGAGATCTCCTGCTTCTTTGGGACCAGGAAGAAATGGAATAGTAACCCGTCCCCTGAAGATGAAGGGGACGGGCTCTATCGCTTTTCAGCAGAAGAGCCGAGATTTCCTCCTGACCAAAGGAAGATGTTCCCTGAATACGACGACTTCAGAGGGGATGGCGGGTGGTTTCTGAAGAAACTCTATAGAGTGTCCTTCTGCTATGAGCTGGAGCACCCAAGAATGTGGTTATCCTCTCCCATCCCGGAAGGTGGAGGAAAACCTCCTTCTACCTGCTCTGGGGAGTCCGGAGGCAGTGGGAGAGGAAAGGAGTCAGGTGGTGTGGGGCAGCACAGGCTGAAGCACCCGCTGCTTTTTGGGCGGGGCTTAGCAATCGCTGGGGCCCGGCATTTTGTGGCCTGCCTTCCCTGGGGTTTCACTGGTCGATTCTGTCTGCAAAAGGGACGCGCTTGCTGCTGATGGGGATGGTACATGGAATCAACTGACTTCAGAGCCGCCCTTCTCCTGCAAATCGTAATGATGTCCTGTACATCACCCCAAAAGCACCGACTCGGAAGGGTGCTTCCTGGATAGCAGATTGCACCTCTGGGACCAAACCCGACATGCGGAGCCAAGCATGACGCTCGCCTGCACGTGAAAGCTGAGCTCCCCCAGCAGTGTCCACTGCGTCATATGTCGCACGAGCATGTGTCGACTGGCCAAATGAGCAGAGCGGACGAGATCAGCCAACTCCTGCTTGACTTGGGAGTCAGGAAAGGAGTCCAGCTGGCTTCCACCTGAGTAAGGATGGCCTTCTGGTAGTCCCCATGTGGCATAGTTCAGGGCCCTAATCCCAGTGTGGAGGAAGCTAAATCTTTCTCCCATACTGGTCCAGAAGGCGAGATTCCTTATCAGGAAGTGATGAGCTAAGGTGTTTGGGGTTCACGACCAGCCTGTGAGCGCACTAATCACGGCCGAGTCGGCACGAGGGTGAGAATCCAGGAAATCAACACCCTCTGGAGCCTGATATAGCCTATTCAACTTCCTAGGAAGTGGAGCTACAGGCCGACGGCTGTTTCCATATCGTGGTAACAAGGTCGGCTGAGGCTCTATCCAGGGTGGCACCAATGTAGGCGCTGTCACAGGCAGATCCAGATGTTCAGCGAGTTTCAGACGCTGAGGATCTGGTTCCAGGAGTGCCACTGATGAACCTCCTGGATTTTCCTGAGCAACCCGTAAAGAAGGACCTCCGAGGAGACCTGGCCAGGACTTCGACAGAGAGCGAGGCTCATCGCTCTCCTCGGAGCAGCCATCGGAAGAGTCTGAGGAATCCAAGAATGAAGAGGAGGATGAAGAAGAGAAAGACCCCTTCCGACCCAGGGAGGAACGGACCCTTGGGAGTCCCCGGGAAGCGTGTCCTGCCCTCTCTGGATCCAGACGGAAGAACCCTGGAGTCCGGAGGTGGTGAGGGAGTGTGCTGCCTAAGGCGATGGGAACCTGGGGCGGCACCATCGCCGAAGGCTCTCGACCTCTTTGGTGAGCTGAGCCTTGGCCTCAGCCCACCAGGAGGCCAGAGACCTGCAGGTCCACCGCGGCCGCGAGGGCGGTGGAGGAGGAGGAGGTGGGGGATAGGGATACGGATTACACCGGATGGAGCGATCCAAAATCTGGCTGCGGGAAGCCCAGCGTCGGGTACTGTGGCGCCAGATACTGCATTCCCAGGTACACTGGTGTCGAATAGCACGGAGAATACCGGGAGCCGGGAGCTGCTGAGCAGACGGCCCAGCCGGAACCTCACGGGTGGGTCCATAGTGGAGAGCCCTGAGGGCCCGATGGGAGCAGAATATCTCCCGGAGTCGGTACGGCCGACGCCAGGGCCAACGGCGGAGGCCCTGGAGCCGGAGGTACCGACGCCGAGGGGCCGCGCCAGAGCCGGGCGTCTGGGAGCCGGCGTTCAGGTCCGCGCCCAGATGGAGGAAGGACTGACGGAGGCAAAGATCCCCAGCTCGTGACGGGACGAAGGGGAAAAGTCCCCGGTTCAGGTTGGGGACTTGGCTCCCAGATGGCAGCGAAGGCTGGGGAACCAGGAACGACGGACGTTGGGGTCCGTCGTCGGTTCCTTCGCCGGCCGGACATTGGACGAGCCGACGTGAGGCTTAGAGGCAAGCTCGGTAGGCGTGCCAGAGGAGCCGACGTCCGACTTACAACAGCCTTCACCGGAGACAGGCCGAGAGGAGAGATCAGCCTGGTCCAGTGGAGGAGGCGTCCGTCGCCCCAGAGGGTCGGACGCCTTACCAGACCTCCAGGCGGGGCGTCAAGGCCGACGCTGCGCATCGAGTCGCCCAGTGGCCGCAAGCCTGCGGCCAACCAGGGCGGAGGCCTCCAACTGCCGCAAGGTGCCTGCAAGGCCCGAGCGTGAGCCAGACGGGCGGGCTGAGCCGCCTCAGCTGTCGAGGAGCAACCCGGAGGGGATGTTATTCTGTGTCCCAGCGACTCCCAAGGGTGACGCGGTGGAGAAGCCTTGTCCCAGTGCCTCTTCTTGTCCTTCTTCCTGCGCCGCCGGGAAGTGGACGCCTGCCTCATTTTTAAGCTCCTTCTCCATAGAGCTCATTTTCTTCTTTAGAATATGGGCTTCCAGGGACTGCTGCTGCCTTTTTCGGGTAGCGCGTTAAAGCTGAGGCAATGCTGGCACTTCTCGACCGGGTGATCGGGGCCCTAGGCAGAACAGGCACAGAGAGGCCGCCCTTGTGTGGTAGTTAGCCGCACTAATCGCACTTATTCTTGTGCTCAGAGAGTGTAGGGACGACATACACCGATGCTAGTACTGACGCTAGTCGAAAAATAATGTTTTTTGGTAAAACGACGAAGGAAGGGCTGACGTTAGCACTAACCTTTCTCGCGAGGCGCCGCACAAGCTAACGGCGGAAAGAACTGGAAGGCGGGCGTCCGGACCGCCTTTATACCATCGTCTACTGATACCGGGTCACCTGACGGGGGCGGTCCCCGCCAGGGACTACTAGCTAGAAATTTTTCTGTGGGTCCTGCCGCCTGCCGGCATCAGTCCTATATGTAATTACCTACTGCAAGAGCCCTCTCGAAGTAAGATCACTTGTTGTCTGGACAGTAGATCTGGGTGAATAAACAGCTGTCACAGATATCTACTGCTCAGGCTGAGGAGATCCAAGTATCAGAACTACCTTGGTCAGTCTGGAGTGCTCAGGATCATACGCCTTTGTCCTTTCAGGCCCTGACCACCACCTTGTGGCTCAAAAGGAAGTTAAAAAACACCACACACAGCTAAAGTTGCTTCCCTTAACCAGGAAACCAGACATACACATACTGAAAAACAAAAAGGGTGCATACACCAAGAAGGTTAGAAGCAAACTTCTTTGTTAAGAAATCTTCTCCAGCACTCCTACATATCACTACAGCTTCATCAGTGGGCATACCAGGGGAAGGGAGGAAAGGCGACATGGGGCTGGGGTCCAGGGCCCCATGAAGGCATCCCCAAAAGGGTCCCAGACTCTGGTGGGTAGACAGAAAACAGCCTGTTTCAGATTCTCCCAGGAGGTAAAACGATCCATCACAGGTATGCCCCACATGCAGAACGGGTGGTTTACCCCTCCTGATTCAAGGACCACTTGTGCGACATTTCTCCTATCTGGCTAAGAGCATCTGCCAGCTGACAGTTCTCTCCTGCAACATGTACTGCCAAGAGATCTGCACTCAGTCTGTGCATGACGGTCCAGGTGCGGATGGCCTCCCAACAAGGGGAAAGTTGTGTGTTCCACCCTACTTGCTCAGGTAGAACATGGTTGTGGTGTTGTCCATCTTGACCTGCAGGACTTGCCCCCTGACTAGAGGAACAAATTCTGTCACAGCTAACCACACTGTACGGAGCTCCAGCAGGATTATGTGGTTATGGAACTCCCAGAGTGACCAGTACCCGTGGAATCTGTGGTCTCCCAGATGTGCTCCCCATCCTACCAGAGAGACATCCGTCATCAGTATGATGGTCGGCTCTGAGCAGACAAATGGGATTCCTTCCTCCAGATGCTAGGGGACCAGCCACCACTGGATGGTGTCCCACACTAGCTGGGACACCGTGACCAGCTGGTTAAAGTGTCCTAGGCACTGGGACTTCTGATGGCCCAACTCCCACTGGAGGTTGTGTATCCGCCAGCGTGCCCAATGGACCAAGTTGGTACAAGACACCATGTACCCCACCAGCCGCAGGAAATGCCGGGCAGGGTGTGAGAGCTCAACCTGAACTGACTGGACAAAGGAGGTAAGATCTAATGTGCAGCCTGCAGGAAGGTGGGCCTTGGCCCTCTGAAGAACTTTATCTCCTGTGAGGCTACCAGCTCAGATCTGTCTGGGTTGACCAGGAGGCCCAAGTCTTGACAGGTTTAGAAAGCCAAATCCCTGGATCGCTCCACAGTCTCTGTGGATGGCCCGGCTATCATATCATATCAGCCAGTCGTCCAGGTAGGGATACACCCTGACACCGCCGAGAAGCTGCCACCACCACCACCATGCACTTGGGAAGATCTTGGATGCTGAAGGCATGACCTGGAACTGATATGGGACCCCTTCCATTTGGAACCAAAGGTACCAGCAGTGGGACTGGGATGTGGAAGAACGCAACCTGGAGGTCCAGGAGCAGAACCACATGTTCTGTTCCAGAGATGGAATGATCTGATTCAGGGTGACCATCCAGAGCTTGTACTTCCGCAAGAAATGGTTCAGGCTGTGCAGATCCAGTATGGGCACCAGCCCATGTCTGTTTGGAACCAGGAAGCAGCTGGACACATCAACCTGAATGACCAGGGCATTTGGGACATGGGCTATGTCTCCTTTCACAAGGAGCTGAGCTATGTCCTCCTGAAGGGCAGACAGCATGTCCTGCAACACCCTGGACTCCCAATAAGCATGGTGTCTGTAAGGTGGGAGAGCAGCAGAGTCCAGAGGCAGCCCTCTGCCCTACCACTGCGAACACCACTTATCCGATGTGACAGCAGATCAATGTGGCAAGAAGTGACTTAGCCAACTCTAAACTGGGAGCACAGAGAAGGACAGGATGGGTGGAGGGATGACACCCACCAACCTGTCACTGGGCAGCTTTTGGGGGCACGGGCTGCTGCAGCTGGACGGGCACCACCACCCTGCCCCATCTTTTAGGGCCCTGGTCCCAAACTTGGGCTTGGGACGCCAAGCCTGTACTGTGCCTGCTGGGGCTGCTGCCCAGAAGGCTGTGGTTGAAAGGACCAATATTGAAAAGCCTGCTTATTCGGCTTTTTCTTCTTCTTTTTAGTCCTTCTGGGATGATGCCACAGAGTCAGGGTGGCATTGGACTCTCAATGCAGGTGAGATGTTCCTCCAACCCAGGGTCAAAGAGGTCAGTGCCCAAGAAAGGACTCTGGCCAGCTTATGCTGGTGTCTGCCGTGAAGGTGGAATGGCGCAGCCAGGCCCTGTGATGCATGGAGTCTGCCACTGCCATGGCACGGGCGCAAGAGTCACCAATGTCCAAGGCTGTCTGGAGCTGGTGCTTAGCTAGTGATTGACCCTGGTCTCAGATGACCTTCACCACTGATTGCTGGTCAGCAGAGAGGTGAGGGATGACTGTGCCAAAGACTCCCATCAGGGAGTGACTAAGTTGGCCACCATCATGAAATACCTCGCCTGATGGAGACCCAAGGGCCAAAGCATAAACCTTTGCAGCATGGTCAATCCTTCCGGACTCTTGTCTGGAGACTCACCCATGTCCACTGGCCCCAGGATTTAAGGAAGGCCACGACAGACACAAGCCCTTCAGCTGAAGGGTGGTCTGAGAACCCTGAGAGGGGCCTGGTAGGAACCACATATTTGCAGACCATACAGGTAGAGGGTGCTGAGCAGGATGTTGGAAGTTGCCAAAGCTCCAGAGCTGGTCCCAAAACTGGCCTCAGTAATGGGAAAAGCAACCCCCAGGAAAACATCCTGTCTAAAATATCTGTAAAGGGATATTTGGCCTTTTTCTGGACTGGCTCAAGCGGGACAGACATGGACTTTAAATGGAGAAGTGCTCCGAAGGACACTGGGCCATGCTCAGTGGAAAGGTCCTAGACCAAGCCTCAGTCGAGAGCCTATGGACTCAAGATCTGACTCATCTAAGGACTCCTTGTGAACAGCCCTCACCATTTCTCGTCATGGACCACCCAAGTATCAACATCCTGAGTGATCTGCACCAACAACTGGCCTGGCAAGCTGGTGACAAACAGGCCTCCTTGGTCAGAGCACCCATCTTTGGTTGAAGTGCTAGCAGCTCCACCCAAAGGCTGGAAGCAGTTGTGAGAAGTAACTGCATGGTGTGAACGAGCAAGGGCACCACTGGCGGTTGCCAAGTGAGTGGAGGTCCCATGAGTAGAGACCTACCCCGCCCTGCAATGGCCCACTGTTGCCAGAAGAGCTCCTCGTAGCACTGGCACTTTTGCAGCAGTGCCTCTCCTCCTGAGGACAAGAAGCATCGATGGCTATGCCCCCTGGTTGAGCGGGATCGAGAGTGCAGTGCCTTGATCGAGATCTCAACCCCGACCATCTACCTGAGAATCAATGATGGCGACGAGAGCCCTCTAGCTGGTTGCAGTAGACCTGTCCCTTGCCATATTAATAAGGACAGGCTTGAGCGCTTGACTGCCAGCAGAAGCTGCTTCTGAAGGAAATGATTCATGTCTTCCTGTGTGAGGACTGGGTCTGCAGGGTCTGCAAGCTCGACTCCTCAATCTCATCTGACAGCCAGTAAACAGGCTCAAGGAAACTTTCCACAGCCTCTCGACTGGAGTGGAGGTTGACAAGCCTGATGGGGGCTACAAGGAGCTCTCAGCCTTCCCTTGACCAGAGGGGTCTCAGCCAGAGTCGAGTGGTTGTGTAAATCAAGGAGCAAGAGGACTTTGATCTCTCCAGTCCCATGACCTACATCAATGACTTTTGTGCTTCCTACTGTGGTTGTCAGAGTTCTCCCCAGGGTCTGGAAGACTAAACACATATCATGGAATGTCCCTTTGAATGACACCCAAAGACTTCCCCAGCCAGGAACAGCACCAAGACTGAAGAGGTACCCACCACATCAGCCACCATTTCCTCTTGAGGGCTGCAAACTGTTGAGCTGAGCCAGAAGCGCGAGGCCTTCTTGCGACCCTTAGGATGGTCTTTAGGATCCCTCTCTGAAGGCCGTCTGAGTGTGGTCGATGCTTCCTATCTTACAGGATTCTGGCAGCATCGACATGCAGACACTGCACCTGGCCATTCCATGCTATCCACTCAGGCAGTACAGGCAAGTGTCATGCAGGCTGGTGACTGACATCTTCTGCTGGCACAAAAAGCATAATTTAAACCCCAGTTTCCGATGTTCCATCTCTAATTGATGAAAGACAAGGACAGAGCCAAGGAAAACAAGCACTAACATTTTCAAAACTTCAAAATAAGGTTTGCCTGTAGTGCACTAATCCTAAGAGGAGCCACAAAGGAGGTGACCTAGTCTTCCAGCGGAAAGAAAGATCTGACATGATGGGGCAGAGTTGGGGATATACTGCCCGGTGGTGGGAGGAGCTTAGCATCAAGACATTCAAAGAATGAGCAATTCCAGTGGTAGTGCCAGAGTGTGGATAGTGAACTATGTCCACGACCCAAGAAACTGAATTTACTTAAATAAACTGCAGGCTTTCAAACAGCTTTTTGGGGGCGGGCAATGGAACGATAGGGGTTTGATTGTGATTTTGACCACACACCAGGAGCACCTGCAAAAGTTAAGAAAATGTATAGGGAATGTGATAACATCTTTGTGTATTAGCCAGGTTGAGCTTGCTAAATGTTTTATATTGCTCAAAGTTTAACATCAATAATAAAATCCTGAATAAATACTACCCAAGCCTAATAGTAAACAGCAACAACAAAAAGCAACCTCGCATCTAAAACTTTTAAGGTTACGTAAGGTGAGTGTGGTTTTATTAAGGAAATACTCTTATAAGATCACTAACTACAAGCAACGTCTCTATCTCACAAGCGAAAAAGACCACTGGTCCATCAATTCCTGCTTCTCACTATTCAAAATATTTCCTTCAATTCTTTACTCGATCCCAGAGCAGAATGAAAAAACTGAAGGAGGGGCGAAGTTCCTTTGAGAACCTTAAGACAGTAGGCCCTACATGATTACAAGGATGAAGCACAAGTCTCTCAATGGTTTCTACATCCTAGCAGGGGTGTTTTGCAGAAGTGTGGACAGAGCACCAGGTTGCTGTTTTGCAAGTCTCAGTTGTGGGAGAGATTAGCAACAGACACAGACACAGCACCTGTGTAGTGAGATTTCAGTTGTACTTCCAATGTTTCACCCACAAGAAAAAGGAGAGAGAGAGAGAGAGAAGCCCATTTAGAGACTACTGGCTTTGAAATAGGAAGTTTACAAACTTTCTAGGCTATAGAAGACCATGGGGACATTATATAACAGATTTGGTTTTGTCCAGATAAAAGGCCTAGAATTCTTTGACTGAGACAGTGAAGGAGAGCTTCCGCTTCAATGGCATGTCACTGAAGATAAATACTGAGAACAATGGAGTGTTTCAAATGGAATTCTGAAAGTAACACTGGTAAATATTTTGGAGAACTACTCTGTCAGCAAGAAAACTGGTAATAGTAAGCAAGACATAATGGCTCAAGTTCATGGATGCTAAATGCTACGGTAATTGATACAAAAATTTGTTTTCATGCAAGATATTTCAGAAATCACCACCAGTGCTTTTATATGTTTTGTAACTGAACTGCTGGAGTGTTCAGAGTTTGGAACAGCACATATAAATTAGACAAAAAAAAACCTACTACCACCACCAGCAGAAAGTACATAACACAAAATCCTGCTGAACTTGACTTTCTGGGATCAACTAAATTGCGTGAAGCGCTAAGCACTTCTAGCCTTGTCCTGAAGTATAGCAATAGAGTCTTGAAAGAGTAGGTTCTTCATGCATAGGACTAGCAGTCTTGAATTCAGTAGACAACCCTGAACCAATCACTTCCAAACCCCACTTGTTTGAGGTGATAGCAAACCACTGTGGAAGAAAGTGACTATGTCAACTCCGGTGTGGGTTACAACAAAGACTGCAACAGAGCTGGGATTGTCCCCCGGTCACTTCTTTTAGTGACAAATTCAGACGTGTGATCTGTGGAACTTCCACGCTGTCACTGTTATGGGACCCTTATCTGGAACCCTCAGAACGATAAGACTTGGATGGGTGGTACTACTGCTCTGCTACTGCTGTCTCTGATGTCACAAAGATAGGAAAGGAAGTCCCCTTGTGGGAGGCGGTTTTGTTTCTCTCTTGCTGACAAAAGTGACAGAGTCCAAGGTAATGTTGGACTGATTTGTTTTAAAAGATCTGGCCAGGTAAGGCACATTGAGATGAAACAGCTCATTTTCAGGAGTGTCCTGGGGAGGGAGTGCAAAGTACACAGTAGCACAACAAGACACAGCAATTGAATACAATGTACAAATACAGCCTACGAAAAATGCCGGTATCGTACAAAAAGTCAAAAGGACAAAATGTAAAAAAAAAAAAAAATAAGGAAATCATAAAACAATAATGCCTTAAACTAACATGCACACAGTAGTATTACTCGACATGAGGACTGGCAGCAGTAGCAGGGATACAAGAATAAGATACTCTCTTGAAAGAAGAGGGAAGATGCAGCCATGCCCAGAGTTATATGATCACTGCAGCCACCGAAGACTCGAGGGAAGCACTGGCTGAATCAAGAGTGACCTGCAGCTGGTGCACAGCAACAGGAGATCTTATGTCCCGAATATCTATAAGGCCCCTGCTGGTTATCCTCTGTCAAGAAGTGCCACAGCTCTGAGAGTTTCTCAAACTGCTTGTGGCTGTATCTTACCATCAGGTCCACGTAGCTGGCCTTTCTGATGCTCAAAACTGCTGCCACGTAAACCTGCAGCCAAATGAGTCCTCTTTTATGACTCCTTGTCCGGGGTCACCCTCATTTTTCCTTGCTTAACACCATATTCACAACCAGGCCTTCTGGGAAGGGCGCTCCAGGAAACCAGTGTACCCTTCCAGGGGACTACATACCTGAGGTCCACTTTCAGCAGGGGTGGTGGGCACAAGGCTGGGTGTTTCAGATATGAGGAATAGGGTCCATCACCGCAGCATGTAGCTGGGAAGGCCAACCAAGGAGAGGAGTCCGTCTCTAGGATGTACACCAAAGGAAGCAAATCCTCCTTCTGGACCTCCTCCAAGAGGATCACTATCAACAGACTGCACTGATAGCAAATAGATTAACTTCTATAAAGCGAAGCTTTACTTCTAGACATGAAGTATGCATTCTACCACTTTACAATGCGATATAAGACCACATCTAGATTATGCTGGTTCCTTTCGGGCACCATACTTAACCAAGGACAAAATCTTGATTGACAGTGTGCAGAAAAAGTAAATCACACCCAGACTATGTGATCTTTCGTATCAAGATGGACAGATTAACAGAGCTCAATATGTATACCCTAGAGCAAAGGAGGAGAGAGAGGTGATATGATCGAAACATTCAAACACCTTAAGGGCATTAACAAGGTGAAAGAGTCTAACATGTTTCAATGTAAGAAAAATAGCAGGACAAGAGGACACAGCATGAAATTAGAGGAAGTTCTTTTTCACAGAAAGAGTGGTGGATGCATAGAACGGCCTACCTCAGGAAAGTGGTGGATATGAACACAGTGCAGGGCTTCAAACAGGCATGGGATAGGCATATGGAAGCAATACAGATGAGTATGAACAGATAGGCCATTGACAGAGCAAAGGCCCGATGGCACATTTATAAGGTAGAAAAGAAATGGGCAGACTGGATGGGCCTTGCGGTCCTTATCTGCCATCAACTTCTATGTTTCTATGTAAGACTGACTGAAGGAACTAAACCTTTATGACCCAGGGATAAGAAGGGTGATCTGTTAATGCTTTATATTAGAAAATGGGCTAGACAGCAGGATGTCTCTGACTGGCTGAGCAGCACAGCAGGGGTACATTAACTTCGATAGATGCCCGCTGCAAAAAAGTGCCAGCTCAAACCTGCCTCATGCCCAGAGAAGTATTCTTGTACCCTATCTGCTTCCTCACTGACTGAGGCAGCATCACGTAACTTCAAACAGCCACCATTTTTTTTACTCAGCGAGCGAGCAGTCACAACCTGACAGTAGGATATAAAACAAAACACAGGCATTTTGCCACAAAGCACAGTTTTCCCCAACTATTTATTTAAAAAGAAATGTAAAATGTGCTGCACAGTACACCTGCCCTAGCTTAGTGACCGAGACATCCTCAGTCGTAGCATGTCATACCACCTCCCCCACCTGCCGTGCCAATCTGCACATTCAAAATGAATTTGAAGCATTTCTTACTTAAAGCTTCTCCCCTCGCTCCCTGCAGTTTTTTTTCGTGCTCTGACTCCGAGCTTTGACTCGCCGCTCATTTCCAACTCTGATCTTCCGTGACCGCTGGCCTACACTTCCGTCACCTCACTGGCTGCCTGCTACCACCTCTCCACTGCCTGCAAACAAACAACCTAAAAAGTCAAGGATGAAAAAATGTAAAAATTGCCGACGTTGTTTATGTCTGTGTGTGTGTGTGTGTGTGCTTGGGGGAGTGTAACCATGACAACTTGCTCAAAACAAGAGGCTAAAGAGAAGACCAATAAAAACAGACAAAGGGATTACTTTATTAACATACAAATAAATGAAGTAACTTTACCATAAAACCTAAAATATATATATATTTTCAATAAATTTCACACAGTGACCATTTTCTAAGTGCAATAATACCCTCAGGATGAAGCGAATGAGCAATACCCGGACCTTCCAGGCTATAAGGCCCCTCCGCCTGCGGCGTCGGGACTCATTAAGCCTGGGCGGTCCGGTATTGCAAAACCACCTTGTCGGGTATTATTGCTAGTATATTCTACAGGACTCTAACCTTATGTCAGTTTGTAATATTAAGTAGGCTGCAAAACCAATTTTGAGATGTCACACTAAACAACTGATAGCACCCAAGGCTAATACCAATAAAGGAAATATTTCTTCATTATTAGAGCCATAAAACTATGGCATAAGCTCCCCAATACACAGTAAACTCAGTTAGTGCCACGTCTTTCAAAATATCCTCTGTACAGACAGTTGGTGAGACCCCATCTGAGTACTGTGTGCAGTTCTGGATACCCCATCTCTCCATAAAGACATAGACAGGGTGGAGGCTGTCCAGAGGAGGGCAACCAAAATGGTGCAGGGTCTGCACCAGAAGACATCTGAAGAAAGACTAAAGGGGCTTAATTTGTATACCCTTGAGGAAAGAAGGTAGAGAGGGACATGATAAAACTTTCAAGTACCCCAAGGGAATCAACAAAGTCCAAGAGTGTAGCATCTTTCAGAAAAAGAGATGTGCAAGAACAAGGGGCACAATTTGAAGATAGAGGGGACGGCTCAGAGGTAATGTGAGGAAGTATTTTTTCATGGAGAGGGTTGTGGATGCATGGAACAGCGTCCCTGAGGATGTCATGGAGTCAAGAACAGTGGGGAATTCAAGAATGAATGGGACAGACATAAGGCAGTCCTAGTGGGGAGGTAGGAGGAAGTAAGCTGTTGGTTAACTAGGACCTGCAGCTTATCTGTTAGATAGGAAAATGGGCAGACTAGGTGGGCCAAGTGGTCCTTATCTGCCATCAAATTCTATGTTTCTATGTAAATAAACTGGATGGGGAGGCACGTGATGGCTGCCTGAGCAGACGCAGCTTCTATAGCTCCCTCTCCAACAACCAAATTAAAGCCAGTATTCTACCAACCTGCGATTTTGGGCAGCAATCTTGGCACATCCTTTGCCTCTGAGATCGTCTAGAACCTCACTGGGCAGAAAATCTTTTAATATGGAAGCAGAAATGCAGATTCTTTACCTTGCCATACTCCGCCATCAACACCGACCTGAGACAAGAATGCGAAGCGCTCAAAGCGCAGCCGACGGGACTCTGGTAACTCGACCCCACAGGCCGCACTCACATAAGAGAAATTCATAGGGGCCTGTCTCCATTAAAGGCCACGCTGGACACCCTCGCGACGGATATCCAGAATATGTGATCCTCCCTTGATATCCTTACTCGTCGCACTGGAGACAACGACGTGCGCATTTCCTCACTGATGACTGGAGGGCCCGAGCAGAGCCAGAGATGGTACAACTACGACAGAGTCAAATCTATTGAGGGCAAATTGTAAGATTTGGAAGGATGCTCCCACAGAAATAACCTGGTCATTCTGGGTTTGCCAGAGGCGAAGAGGGTACTCACCAATATGTTTTGTACAGAAGTTTTGTGACAAAATTGCTGGCCCTCTCCGAATGGCCCATTTTATATACGGAGCGAGGCTGCAGATCACTCCGTCTGACCTCCCCGGTGCCCCTCCAAGGCCTTTAATATTTTGCTGGCTGAATTTTCTGGACAAACAGCACATTTTGGAGAAAATACAGGAAATACAAGAACTACAGTGGGAAGACAAAAGATCCGCATAGCCTAGAACCTACCGAAGTCTGTGAGGCAAAAAGAGCAGAGATGCACCTGATGGAAACCAAGCTGATAGCAGCTGGCATCAAGTACCGAATTAAATACCGGCTAAACTTCAAGTTCAGCATCGGGATAAATGGCATAGCTTTGAGTCGGCTGTTTAAATGAATGGATCTCAGGATTCTGGTTCTTGGTTCACTGTAAAATTCATCAGACTGAGACTGCATCTGTAACCATCACTGGTAGACTGCCTCAGATGTTTCTGCATAGATTTGCATTATGGAGCCATGGTGGATGGACGTATTTCTTTTTCGGTATGAAGATTAAAGTGAAGGCCTGCCTATACACGAGTGCTCTTACGGTGTTCCCATAGCCTTATATTTAATGTCTTTTCTTTCCCATACCTCAAGCCCCATGTAGTGAAGTTCTGGCAAAATTGATATCTACCAGGAGCTTTAGCTGCAATGCAGGTCAAAGGGATAAATCTTTGCTACCCGGACCACTGATTGACTGAATAAAGTATACTCCTTTAAATACTGCTTGATTTATTTGACCCAAGAACTGCGAGCTTATACTTTCTTGTTAATTAGTGTACCCTCAACAAAGATAGATCTGACAGGAAGTAATGAATGGGGCTAATTCTGAGGATGCGTATCAAACTCAGTCCCTTGAACCTCCATGCATCAGTTTTCTGGATCTTATTTTTATTTGTTGTAAGTAAGGAGTACAAGGACAGTTATTTTATTTAGAGTTATCAATGGGGCACACTACGTCTTATAGTGACTGTTTTAGTTTATTCGATGTTGTTAACACTCTTAACTTAGTGGTTGGTAGATTAGGAAATAGTGTTAGTTTTCAGGTGGGGAAGCTCAAACTGTTTGGGGAGGAATTAAAATATCATGGCCGAGAGGATTCGGAAGGTCAGTCGTATGGACTGGTATATAGGGAATCTTCTATTTTCTTGGGACACATTTGAAGGACTAATTTTTGGGACTACTGAATGTATTGGACTTAGGGGCTTCATCTGGATTTCTTCATGAGTTATTTCAAGTTTGGCTCAATCCCTCGGTATACAGTATAGTACCCTGTCCTTGTTATGATGGGAAAAGCTCACAAGTTTGGTATGGGGGCGGGGGAGGAGGGCTTGGAGATACTGGATCTGGTTACAGGAAATTACTTATTTGTTTTAGACAGGACTTTTCTGCTTATTTTTATTACATTTTATGATATGAGGTATTTAACTTGGAATGTTAAAGGTGCTCGCTCTAAGGGAAGAGGTATCAGATTTTAAAACACCTCCAATTACTCCACTGCCAAATCGCTTTCTCTAAGAAACCCACCTTCTTGTCATGAAGAAGTTGCTTTTCCGTAGACTGATGATTGAGCAAGTATTTGCTGTGGAGACTCCACTACCCAGAGAGGGTAGCAATACTGATCTTTAAGGGAACCAATTTTCAAATAATGCAAAGCACTGAGGACCCTAATGGGAGGTACCTGCTTTTGCATGGAATGCTGGACCACTCATAGGTCCTTATGGGTAGTATATACGCCCCAATACCGTCACCAATTCTTCTCCGAACTGATTAACTTGTTGTCCCTTATATCCACCTTCCTATCATCCTGTCTGGGACTGGAATGTGAACCTCACATCAGATACTGATAGGTCCGGTCACCGCCCCCAAAGTTTCTCTCCTACCCAACACTCACTACATGAGTTACTGGAAATGAGAGGACTTTGTGACCCATTAAGTACTTCACCCCCTGACGAATTTATACCTTTTATTCCCTGTACATAAATCCTCCTCTCGTTTGGATTATTTCTGATCAGTGTTAATATTTTGCCAGGAGTGGAGGATGGAGGAATCACCCTAGAGTCCTCTCAGACCACTCACCTGTATGGCTAGAGTGCACCCTTCTCCCGAATTTTAATCAAGATAAATTCTGGAAACTGAACAACCAATTATTAAAAGATCCTCAGGTCTTACCCAGCATACAATCCTTATTGCTCAATTTTGGAACATAAGATGGGCTCCATTCCTGACATAGACAAAATATGGTGCTCCCTAAAATGTGTGCTGTGAGGGAATTCATTCGACTAGCGTCCACCAAAAAAGAAATATGAAGCCTCCTTGTGTACCCTACTGGAGCAGATGAAAACTCTAGGAAGCAGTCCAACTCTGGACTTGTCTGAAGAAGAACTGGTCATTTTAACCACCGAGAAATCGATATGCGGAGAGTCTGAGGGAGTGAGCAGATGCCACTTTTGAAAACCCACTCGACATATGTCGATCAGGGAGATAAAGCTGGGCACTTATTGGCACTATGTTTAAAACAGCAAGAAGCCTCCCGTCTGGTCCAATCTATTTCTTCCCATGTTGATGGAACCCTTAAAACATTCCCTAAGGAAACTGCCCAAGAATTTGACTGCTTTTATTTTCAATTATACAGCCCCAATTAACCCTCCCTCATTAGTTGAAATTCAAAAATAGCCGAGTTCGGTCCAACTTCCTACATTAACCCCAACACAACAAACTTTCCTCATATGTCCCATTTCTACTCAGGAAATCCTCACGCTATCTAATCCTTCCTTCAGACAAAGCCCTGGGCTGGCTGGCTTCTCTCTAATTTTTACAAAGCTCTGGCAAACGATTTAGTGCCTATTTTTCATCAGCTTTTTTCCTTTATTTGTAATAAAGGTCTTTCGGACTTCTCCTTTTAGAAGCCCTAATAATAGTTCTACCTAGCCTAATAAACCCAGAGACAAAGTGACTAACTACCGTCCCATTTCTCTCATGAATTATGATATGAAACTATTTGCAAAAATTCTGGCTACCAGAATTACGTAAATTTGGAGGGACTGATTGGACCAGAACAGGTGGGATTTATGAGGGGTAGGTCCTCGACTGACCATTTAAGGAATCTGGCCCACATCTTTTCCACGTCCAGGGATGCCGGGCAACTGATGGCGTTGGTCTCCCTGGATTCGGAAAAGGTATTTGATAAGGTGCATTGGACCTTCCTATTCTCAGTGTTTGAAAATGTGACTTCCTGCATCTTTTATACAATGGATTCGAGTACTATATTCCAAACCTCAAGCTAGGATCTACTGTAATGGAGTGCTATCGACTAGATTTACTCTCTATTCAGGAAGCATCAGGGATGACCCCTATCTCCCTGCTCTTCAATCTTTATTTAGAACCCTAATCTATTTGCTTAAGTCTTCTCCCATTATTCTTGGTATTCCATTGGTACTCTGGATCTCAGACTTTCCATCGCGGATAACATATTATTACATCTATCAAATCCTGTCACCTCTATACCCAAGGCCCTGAGTATTATTTCTGAGTTTGGTAAATTTTCTAATTACAAACTCAACCTTGACAAAACTATCATCATGCCATTGAACTCTAAGGTTTTCCTCTGACTTTGTACAGTTGGGTATGGTCTGAAAATCCAAATTGAAATATCTTGGCATTATTCTCTCCCAGAGACACTCCCTAATTAAAAACTAAACTTAGATAAGGTGGTTGAAACCATTCAACAGGACCTTCATAGATGGAGCTCTCCCCCTTATCTTTGCAAGCCCATATCAGTATTACTAAAATGAATGTGCTTCCCCATGTTTTTACTCCTAAATATGTTAAATCTATGCCTCCTATTACTTGGTTTAAGAGACTTACACTATTATCTCCCAGTTTTATGAAAGGAAAACTCACGTGAGAGCTTATGCTAGGTTAGGAGCACGAAGCATCTTGGGGGCTCAGACTGACCAATTTTCATATATACTATCTGACAAAAACATCTCTAAATATGCAAGATGGCCCAAACCTCCTACATTACAAGGAACAGCTAAATATGTACCACTATGGCTTCAGATAGAAAGACATCAAATAGCAGAAGCTGGTATCTCTACCAAAAGTCTCTTCGCTCCTCAAAAATCTACCTTCTCAAATCAAAGACACAGTTATCTATAATTTAATAAAAACCCTCGCACAATTATGTAGAACCATGCATTACAATAACTCGAGGGACATTTCCCAATCACTTTGTTACAATGCTAATCTTAAAGTGGGAGGGAGTATTTTATCCCTCTGAGGCTGCCTGGGTTAAGAGGTAAACTAGTTTGGATCTCCTTCTGGAAGATCAGATATCTAGTAGCCAGGAACTTCTAACTCATCTTATCCTCCCAGCTACACAGATATTTAAAATATACCAACTCTGGCACATGCTCATTAGCTGGTTTGACATAACAGCATGGAACACTGACCAAAGCAATTTCTTTCTTTAATCCAGTCCCACTCCTGCAACCCCATTCAGTATCCCAGTTAGCCTCCTCTTATTCTCAAAGGTGTTTCCTACAGTCACAGGGCATTCTGACTATTAAGGTCTTCCTCCCCTAATATGACAGCCAGTTGGAAGCATTATATGGATGGATATGTATCGTTATTTGACAAATGATAAATTGCATCTTACCCAATTCTATATACTGCATAATATTTATTTCACCCTGTCCATCTGTGGAAGATGAGGATACTCCTTTCTTCTACATGTTCCAGGTATAATCTGGGAAGGGTCCCTTTGCACATTCTGTGGGAATGCCCCAAAACAGCCTCCACGGGAGAAGATTAAATCACGTATTGACCCCTTACTTGGATTAGAAAATTGTTTTCCCCAGAAATTTGCTTAGTAGGTGATGTCTCCGAGACCCCAGTTAGAGAAAGGAGGTACTTTATTTCTCTAATATCTCAATCAGTGAAGCGGTTGGTGCTGTGCCACTGGATGAATCAAGATGAGATCACCTACCCTGAATGACTCAATGAGATACTGTGTAACCTATGGACTGAAAAGATGATAGCCAGTATATGGAACCACATGACAGCTTACTATAAAAATTGGGTAAATTAGAGACCCTCCTACCATACAATCTCCCTTTAGGCAAGCAACTGAGGTGTTCATGTTCATTTCCATTCCACATGTATACCATTTTGGTTGCTTACTCAATAATTAACTTACAGTTTATATACTTTGAAGTCCTGTATCCCTAGTCTAATTTAAGCAGTTGTATAATTTATCACTTGACATGTGGCGGTATCTCTGGGGAAGGAGGAGGGAGCAGGGAGCATCGTTTGTTGTATGTTTGCATTTTGTTTATATGTCTGTGCAGTATATGCTGTTCTGGAAACTTTAATAAAATACATTAAATTTAAAAAATAAATAAAATAAACAGGATAAACACTATTTTGGACCAACTTAAATTTGCCCAGAAGGCATGGGAGGGTAGTCTCAATGGGCTTTGGAGCCTTCTTCATCTTATACTACCAAGTATTATCGAATGTAAGGTCGAGGACATCTTGTCCAGGAGAGCGCAATGGAGGATTAATGCTACAAAAGGTAGCCTGATTAGAGTATTGTGAACAACAGAAAGTTGGCACCATCAGTTAGCATTACTCTCATAAAAACTGATGCAGACATCTAATGTAAATATTATTTTGCAAAGCTGTGGGAGAGCAGAATGGGTAAACACAGTGTCACATGACCTGATGGTTTAACATGTCAGCAGCTGACTTCCTGTGGTGGTGCTGATGTGCGAAACTGGTCGGATCATGTGATACTGTATTTTTCACTGCACTCCACAGCTCTGCACACTCTGCACTGGTGGTGCAACAGCACTCAACCAGGCTAAGAGCATCTACCAATTAGTTGTTTTCTCCTACAACATGAATCACCAGATCATCCTGCAGGCTGAACACCAGTTACCAAGTAAGGTGCCTTTTGACATAGACGGAAGAAGTGCATCTTGTTCTGCATGCTCAGGTAGAACTATGGTGGTTGTGTTGTCTGGTTGAACCTGAATGACATGACCTCGAATCAATGGAGTGAATTATGTCAGAGCCAATGCACTGCATGGAGTTTCAGCAGGCTGATGTGGTATTGAGACTCCGAGTGACCAGAACCCAGGGGACCTGTGGTCTTCCAGGTGAGCTCCCAGCTCATCAGTGAAGTGCCCATCATCAGTATGATGGTTACAAAGGAGGGACTGTGAGGTTAAGAAGGAAGGGAGACTGTGCAGAGAAAATCAGGAAAACACATATCCTGAACAGATACTTCTGCTCAGTCTTCACAGTGGAAGAGAACGGCTGGACACACAGAAGCAGCAGGAATACTGGGGTGAGGGGTGGACAAGTGCATTCACAGATGAGAAGTCCTGAGGGGACTTGTGAATCTGAAAGTGGATAAGGCCATGGGGTTGGACTGGGTACACCCAAGGGTGCCGAGGAAGCTCAGGAGGTACTGGCAGCACCTCCAACAGCCCTGCTCAACAATTCACTGGAACCAGGAGTGGTTCTAGTGGAATGGAGGAAGGCAGATATAGTCCCGCTTCATAAAAGCAGAAGCAGGGAGAAAGCTAGTAATTATAGGTCAGTCAGTCTAATGCCAGTGGTGGAGAAGTTAATGGAGACACTATTAAAACAATGGCTAGTGGAATATCTTGAATCCAGTAGTTACAAGGCCCAAGGCAGCACAGATCTGGGAGATGCCAGATGAACCTGATCTATTTCTTCAAGTGGGTGACAAGAGATGGATCAGGTGGGACAGTGGACATGGCCAACTTAGATTTCATCAAGGCCTTTGACACCATGTCACATAGGAGACTTATAAGGAAACTGCGCAGTTTGGGGGTTGGACTCAAGGTGTTAAACTGGGTATGAAACTGGTTGATGACAGATGGCAGTGGTAAACAGTACTCACTTTAATGGGGGGCGTAACCAGCGGGTACCTACCTAAGGGCTCAGTACTGGGACCAGTCCTCTGCAAGTCTTCATAAGAGATACTGCAGTAAGAGCTGGACAAAGGTATACCTCTCTGCAGATGTCACCAAAATCTGCACTTGTGTAGATACTCTGGAGGGGTGCAGAGAATGTGGTGATCTGAGAAAACCTGAGGCGTGGCTGAGGTATTGCAGCCTGCGTTTCAATGCAAAATGTCAAATCATGCAGCCAGGGCACAGAAACTTAGAGGTGGTGTATAAAATGGGAAATGGTACTGAAGGTCACTAAACAGGAAAGGGACCTTAGGGTTATCATATCAGATGACTTTGATGTGGCAAGGCAGTATGACAAGGCAGTAGGCAGAACCAGTGGGTTGCTGGGGTGCACAAGGAGGGAAATCACCAGCAGGAGTGGTACGTGGTGTTACCACTGTATCAATAGTTGGTGAGACCCCACAGGAGTACTATGTCCAGTTCTGGAGACCACATCTCAGAAAGGACATACAGAGGGTAGAGGCTGTCCAAAGGAGGACAACTAAAATGGTGCAGGGCTGCATCATAAGCCCTATGAGGAGAGATTGAGGATCTCAATATGTACATCCTGAAAGAGAGGAGGGACATGATGAGAACTACAAGTACCTCACAGAAGTGACTAAGGTACAGGAGAGATATTTAATAACAAAAAGGTGCATGAGAACAAAGGGCATGCAAAGAAGCTGGAAGGGGAATCAGAAGCAATGTGAGGAGTACTTTTCACTGAAAGACTGAAGGATACCTGGAACAGTCTTCCAGTGGAGGTGGTGGGGTGAAAACAGTGGTGGTCTTCAAGCATGCATGGGATAGGCACAAAGCAATCTTGGTAGGAAGCGGAGGGGGTGTTAGCCAGAGATCAGATAGGGTCTGCAGTAACAGTGTAAGCAGGGACAAAATGGGCAGATTGGTGCACTAAGTAGTCCCTTATCTGCAACAAATTCAATGTTTTCTAGCAGCAGTTGGAGAAATGGACTAGACTATATAAGGATGCGTTCAGGAGATCTAAGAAATGAACCACTCCCGACTTCCTCAAGGACGGTATGATCAGATTCAGAGTGACCATACAGAACTTCTGTTTTGCACAAATTTGTTCAGATCATGCAAACCCAGTATGGGGCACCAACTCCGTCTGCTTGCACCAGGAAGTACAGAGAGACATATCCCTATGTGGCCAGAGCAACCGGAATCTACTCTATGGCCTTCCATACCGGGAGCTAAGTGGTCTCACTCCAGAGTGTGGGCAACATGCCCTTGGGCACCCTGGACTCCTGAGGAGCCCAGAGTCAGTATGGCATGAGAGCCTCATGCACAAAGGCAACCCTGTGCCCATCACTTGCAAGACTCACTTGACCTTGGCAAAGGCAGAGAACTGTGGCAAGAAGTGAATGACCAGACCCACAACTGGGAGCTGGGATAGGGACTAGATGGGGCAGGCAATGGCATCCTGCAAACCCATGAATTAGCAGCCTGAGAGGGGTTCCAGCCTGCTGGGCACCAGATGCACCCTTGTCCTCTTTTCTTGTCCTGACTGCCAAATTTCTTTTTGGGCATCAGTGTTGAAATTACCCCTGCTGGGCTGCTGCAGAGCCTGCTATGGCTGGAACTCTTGCATGTCAGAGGACTCTTTTGGGCTTGGCTGGCTTAGGTGTGTGTCTGGGATGATGTCACTGAATCCAGGGTTGTAACGGACTTCTCTTGCAGGTGAAATGTCCTTCCAATCCTGCCCAAAGAGGTTAATGCTCAAAAGAAGGCACATTAGCCAGATTATGTTGAGTGTCAATTATGAAGGTGGACAACTTCAGCCAGACCCTCGATGCATAGACATAGCTAAAGTCACTGAGGTGTACTGGAGTTGCCCAGGTCCAAGGCCGTCTGGAGCTGGTGTTTAGCCAGCATGCAGCCCCGGTCTCAAAGCACTGTGGCAGAAACCTGCTTGTCGGCCAGGACTGCAAGGAAGTTCTCCAATAAGGCCAAACAAGGAATAACCAAAGTGAGTCATCATGGCATAGCTGACCTGCCTGAGACCAAGAAAGGAGGCCATGTAGTCATTCTGTGCCACATGATCCAGTCTGTTGGACTTTATGTCAGGTGACTTGTCCACAGCCACTTGGCCTTAAGACTTTCAAAGGTTGAATCAGACAACAGGCCCTCCACAGAGGGATGAATCGAGAACCCTGAGAGGCTTCCAACAAGGACTGCATACTTGAGGACCACACAGGTAGAGGGTGCTGGACAGGATGCAAGGTGTTGTCATGGGTTCAAAGCCAGCCCAATAATAGTCTCAGCAACGTGAAGGGCCAACCTTAGGAAATCATTCCAGTCCAGGATGTCAGTGAACAGGTATTTAGCCCGCTTCAGAACCAGCTCCACAGAGATCTCCATGGACTCCCACGCAAGTGGAGCAAAGTCCAAAGAGAGGAAAACTGACTTAAGAAATCACGGTCAAGCTGAGAGTCTCAAGCTGAGGCCATATCGAGTCTGGTTGGTCCTCAAAATTGCCCTAGTCTGTGTCTCAGGGGTGCGGAACATCACAGAGCCCTGGGTGACCTCAATGGATAGCCTACTGGGAAGCCAGAAGTGTGGTGGAACTCTTGATAGGGGCCACAGCCTGCTGCTGCGTGGAGGGTCTCCACCACAAGTGAAGGTGAGGCAGATGCAGCAGTCTGTGGAGCCACCAGCTGGCCTTGGAGAAAGTCTGAGTGGTAACAATAAGTAATCCAAAGTTAGTGGAAAAAAGTATTCTAAGTTCAGTTTACTGTTGCCATGTTGTGACCATTTTTGCTGTTTTATACATTAGTGAATGTCCTTTAAACTCGGGGGTATCGATAAAGTGAGAAGGACCACACCGCCAATTTGTGTACTGTAATAAAACAATACTGTTGTTAAAACTTCCTGTTCCTGTAAGGTAGCTGGTAAGTCTACCATGGATTATATTTTGTAATGCAGCTTAACTGAGCACAAGACTTCTTCAAACTGGTTTCACCCCAGTGAGTTACTTAACCACCACTTACACTTTATTCCCTGTGAGGGACCTGAAATACTAGGCGTAGCTCCTGTTTTGCCAATGAGTGGCGAGGCATCAAACTCTACATTTTACCAAGCTGGACTATTCTCCTGACAGTTCTATATTTGGCTGGCCTGAGTACGAGCATGGGCCTTTGACCTAAATACTGTAATCCTATTAATGTGCCTCCTGTACATGAGATACTGGGGTCTGTGTACCAGTTTTGTTTTTTTGTAATATGGTATATACTATATGACATCAAAATTTAAAATAAAGTTTACATTTTTTTTCTTACTGTTTACTGTAGTTGATAGTATAGCCTACAGGTTAGAATAATGAGTTGTGAATGAGCCTGGTACATCCAGCAGACCTGGGTTTGATTCCCACAACTATTACTTGCATACTGTGTGACTCTGAGCAAGTCTGTTACCTCCCAGTACTCCGGGTCACCCTGAAAATAGGCACTTGTGCCCAGTGGACCGTACATCATTACCAAAGAATGAATAACTAAATAAATAAATAGAACAGTAGATTGTATCAGACTGATTCTGCCCGGTGCAAGCTAACATTTTCTGTAACTACAAATTCAAAGAATCCCTGCAGCTGACATTACAGGAAGGCTGCAGCAGTGAGATTCAAAAGCCTGTAGTGCATGTTAGAGTTTTATAAGCTCTGATCTTTTGTATGCTCGACCTGCTGTCCTCCCTGGGCCAAGTACAGTCACAGAGAACTGTACATAACCCCAAGAGAACAGCAGGACCTGCTAACATCTGATCAGAGCTCATAAACTCTAACGTGCACTAACTAATGAATCTCTTACTGCTGCAGAACTCTGATGTCAGTTGCAGGATTCGAATTTGTAGTTAAGAAAAAGTCAGCTTGCAAGTCAGCAGAATCAGCTTGATACAATCTACTATAATTTCAGTGAACAGTAGCAAAGGTTTTGCACATGAAGTGCAACTGGGGTCAGCCCCACACTTAGGTGTGGGCCTTGCGCGACTGTCTCCTTTAAAACTGGGTTTCGGTTTTCCATCCTCAAGATCACCAATGGGATACTAACTGGAAGACAAGATGCTCAATGAGCAAAAACTTTTAATAAAATTGAAGTTTGCCAAAGATATTAGCACTGAAAACTAGAATCCTCTAAGCATGCAGAGCTGCAAGGTGAAAACATGTATCTTCCAGCAGAAAAGATGATCCAACATCGATGGGGTAGAGCCATAGGATGCCATCATGGGTGGTGGGAGGAGCTTAGCTTGAAGATATTCTGGTGACTGAGCTATTTCCAGCAGACTGCCAGAAGTGGACAGTGAACTGTGTCCACATAACATTAAAAAAACCATTAGCTACAGCTAGAAAAAGAGCCAAGTTGTTTTGTGAAAAGCAGAATGGCTTTGATGATCTGCTGTTATATTCTAATTTCCTGCAAGACATGTCTCAACAAGTGTGACATTACTGGCTATCTACACTCAGTCCAACACTTCCAATGTTTCAGATTTGGTTGGAGTTAATGCCCACATACCACATAAGAAAAATTACTCACCTTAGTAATGTTGTTTCTTCTAATGGAGTCTTGCTATATTATGACAATTGCAGTTTGTCCCACCATTAGAACTGCTCCGAGGTGAAAGAGTTAACTCCCATTCAAAGAATGGAACTTGGGCCGAGCTTCGGTTGAGAAGCTCTGTCTGGGTTATTTCAAACCTAAACTGTCAGATCTTTACGAGCAAAACTCACTAAGGTCTGTGTGGAAGCTGTAACCTACACTAGCCAACTGGCTACCTGACTATTAAGACATACTCCTGGTCCCAACACAAAGACTCAAGTCAGGGGACCAGAAGTAATAATATAATATAAGTAATATGACATAAAATAAAAACATCACACCCAAAACCCCAAGAAGGGGTGGAAAACATATAATGGGCATAACTACGCCCACACTAGGCTGCCACCCCATACCCAAGTAGAAGTTCTGAGAGGGCAGGCTGGGGAGGTCATAATATAGCAAGACTCCGTTAGAAGAAGCGACATTACTAAGGTGAGTAATTTTTTTTCAAACAACATGAAGTCTTGCTATATTATATTCAATTACCAGAATACACAAGTACCTCCATGGAGGAAGGACAGAACCTACTTAGGGAATAGCTCTGAAGCACAGCTGTTGTACAAACCGAGCATCCCTCCTGGCCTGGACATCCAGGAGTAATGCTTGGTGAAAGTATGTACCGTTTTCCAGGTAGCTGCTTGACATATCTCTAAGATAGGGATGTCTCTGGCAGCAGCTAGAGATGCAGCTGTACCTCTGGTAGAATGAGCCCTCAGGCCTGAAGGGAACTTTCCCAGTTTTTGATAACAAAATTGGATACAAGAGACAATCCACCTGGCAATGGATCTCTTAGTGGCAGGTTTCCTTTTCCGACCTCACCATAAGTGAGAAAAAGTTGGAGGATTGAACCTGTGACCCTTAGTACGCTCTATATAGTAACTTAGGGCCCTCTTAACATCTAAACTGTAGCAATCTCCTCTTACCAGAGGAAGAATGGTCAGTGAAAAACACTGGAAGGAGGAGATTGATTAAGATGGAAATCTGAAACCACCTTAGGCAAAAACTTCCTGTTAGTCCTGAGGACTACCTTATCCCTGTGGAAAGAAATAAAGTCAGTTTCTACTGACAGGGCTTGCAACTCACTTATACGCCTGGCAGAAGTGATAGCCACTAGGAAAACAGTTTTCAAGTTAAGTACTAAGCTCTGCAGAAGACAGAGGTTCAAAGGAGGTTGCATTAACTGGGCAATGCAAACATTAAGGTCCCAGGCAGGGGCGGATCCCTAAAGGTAGATTAGAATGAAGTAATCCTTTAAAAACTTGGAAAGTAAAGGGTGAGCGGAAGAGGAGGGCTTTCCTGCTGAAACAAAAGCAGAGACAGCTGCCAAATGTACTTTCAGGGTAGCTGGTCTCAGTCCCAAGGAATTAAGGTGGACCATATAGTCCAAAACAATGGGCAAATCAGCAGATTCGGGAAATATGTTTCCCAGAACACCAAATGGAAAACCTTTTCCACTTAGAATTGTAAGTAGCCCTAGTGGAAGGCTTCCTAGAAGCCTTTAGGATTTCAAGAACACCCTGAGAAAGGTGCAGGTCAGCAATTCTAACTCCTCAAGAGCCAGGCCTTGAGGTTGAGGATTTGAGGTTCAGATACAAACTCTCCCCTGTGCACAGGTTAACAGGTTGTGATTCCTGGGAGGCACAGGAGAAGATGGACTGCTAGTGACAGAAGGAGTGGGTACCAGGGCTGCCTGGCCCAATCTGGGGCAATCAGAATCATCCTGCAAGGCTGGGATCTGATTTTGACTAGCACCTTGAATAGGAGAGGAAGGGAAAGGCATAAAGAAACTTCCTTCCCAATCTAGGAGAAAGGCATCCAGGGGATTGAGCCCAACACTGGGGCCTGCAACAGAACAGTGGAAGTTGGTGATTGTCTGGGGCTGAAAAAGATCTATCTGAGGGTGCCCATCTGGCAAAAACTATCCCCAGTACTTGAGGATCCAGAGACCATTCGTGATGGCCCTGGAAATCCTGCTGACAGCATCCGCTAAGACATTGTCCTTTCCTGGAAGGTGAACTGCTATGAGGGAAGTGTTCAGGGAATAGGCCAGAGACCACAACTTCATTGCCTCGGTGCACAAGGCGAAGACCGAGTGCCCCCTGCTTGTTGATGTACCACATTGTTTTGGTGTTGTCTGTTCTGACTTGCACCACTTTGTTCTGAACAGACACAGAAAACATTGAAGTGCTAAAAGACAGCTCTGAGTTCCAGCAAATTGATGTGCAGCAGAGATTCCTGAGGGACCACACTCCTGAGTGGAGAGGTCGCCATGTGGGCTCCCCACCCCAGGAGGGAAGCATCCGTAGTGAGGGTCAAGGGTGAGACAGAGGAATGAAGGGGACCCCCAGTCTTAAATTGCTCTGATCCTGCCACCACTGGAGGGCCTGGATCAGGGTCCGGGTCACTGGGACCAACTTGGAAAGGGGTCTCTTCTCTGAGACCAAAAGGCTCTCAAGTGAAACTGATGTCCCTCATCTGAAATCTTGCTCCTTGCACTCAAGCTGTGGACGCAGCCATGTGCCCCAGGAGCTGCAAAAAGTGTCTTGCTGGTCGAGAGACCTGCAGAGTGAAGAGGAGGCCAGAGCCACCAAGTTCCTTACCTCTCTAAGGGTAGGAAGGCTCTGGCCTGCTTTGTGTCCAATTCTGCACCTATGAAGGTGAGCACCTGAACTGGTTCCAGAACTGATTTTGGAAGATTGAGCAAGAAGCCCAGGGAGAGAGCAGCTGCTGGGTAACTTGCAGGTGAGATCTTACCTGTTCTGAGGACTGGCCTACAATGAGCCAGTCGTCCAGATAGGGAAAGACAGCAATCCTTTGCCTTCTTAAATGAGCCACTGCTACTGCCAGACATTTTGTGAATACCCTTGGGGCAGAGGTGAGGCCGAAGGGCATTGCTCTGAACTGGTAGTGACCTGAGGGCAGTTCGAATCTGAGGTACTTCGGTGGGAGCTTCTGATTAGGATGTGAAATAGGCATCCTTGAGGTCCAGGGAGGCTAGCCAGTCCCTGGCCTTAGAGAGGGTAAAATCCTTGCCAGAGTTACCATTTTGAACTTTGGTTTCAAAAGGTGTTTGTTCAGATATCTCAGGTCTAAAATGGGCCGCCATTCTCCTGTCTCTTTTGGGGTAAGGAAATATCTGGAGTACAGACCCTTGCCCTGGTGTGGGAGAAACCCTTTCTACAGCTCTGAGAGCCAGGAGGTTGAGACCTCTGTTTCTAAAGTAAAAGTCTCTAAAGAGTTTGCAGGTGGGAAAGACCTGATTCTCATCTTTGGGAACTTTTGAAGCTGAGAACCAGACCCTGGCTTACTACTTCCAGGACCCACTTGTCTGAAGTTAGAGACACCCAGTTCTGAGCAAGAAGTAAGCCAACCTGCCCCTACAGGTAAAGGAGAATCGGCCTGGGCACCCATCAGGGTGTCTGTTTGCTTGAGTGCTTTAGGCTGAGGGGTGGGGCAGGCCTGCCCACACCCGTCTGCCTCTCCCTCTGAAGAACCCCTCTGAGCATAAGCAGAGGAGGCCTGGGTTTGTAAAGGCCTGTGAAAAGGCCTACCTCTACCCCTGAGGCCTGCCTCTGAGGAGTGGCTTGCAGCTCCTTAGCCTGAAGCACTCTTATAGGTAGTCCTATATTCATCCATTTCTTCATATAATTCTCTGTCTGCTCCCCAAACAGAGAATTTCCAACCACAGAAAATCCATAGCCTTAGTCTGGGTATCCTGTGACAAGCTAGTACACCTGAGCCAGGCCAACCTGCGAAAAGCTACAGACGTAGCCATGACTCTAGAGGATACATCATTAAAATCACAGCAGCATGAAACTGCACCTTAGATGCCTCAATGCCATCAGCAGCCACCTGTTCCAGCTCACTAGCAAGCTGGCCAGAGGCCTGTTTGGCCAAAGGCCATGACAGTGTCCCATCTAGATTTCTGATACCTTGCTACATAAGCCATGTAATTTGCTTGCCTAAGTCCCAAGGACGCTGCCATGTATTATTTTTAGCCATGGCATCAATCTTCCTGGAATCCTTGTCAGGAGGATGTGAAGCAAAGGAATATTAGCTTTATCACACGCTGCAGCCTGAACCACACCAACGTGGCTGCATTGCTGTGAAAGGAATTCTGTATCAGGACCTGACAGAGTGTACCTCCTGTCCATCTTTTGTCCACAGGAGGCACAGAATTAGGAGTTTTAAAATCTTTATTGTCTGTTTTCAATGATTTATGCAAGGAATAGACAATCTCTAGACTCTGGAATATCCATCATTTCTACAAAATCAGGTTCCTCTTGTTCATCCACAGCTTCCTCCAATGGAAGCTGGAGGGTTTCAACAACTTTTTGTAAAACATAAAGTGAGAGGGGACTCAGAAAGCAAGGGGGAGATTCTAAAGGTCTGTCTGGGGAGATGTCGGTTCAATGGACACACCCAGACCCTCAAAGTCACATTCATACTGTTCATAATCATCCTCCCCTCCTCTGGTTCATAAAATTCTTCAACAACATATTCCTGAACCGTGGAACCGACTAAACCGACCTTTTATCAGACAGTGGCAGTTCGGATGGAACGGAGAAATGACTGGACAATCTGAATAGCTCTTGCTATCTCTGCAGCAGTTGAGAAGAATTTTGGGCTCCACACCTGCTGATTTTCTTGTTTTCTTTACTGGAACTGGCTCCTCCGAGCCAGCTTTACGTTGTCCGAGGAAGTCTCGCCCTGGTCAGAGGAGTACCTCACCGGGTTGGCACCAACCGGCTGGCCATCCGGTCAGCGGACTTTGCCTCTCGCCCCTGAGCCTGCCAACTCTCTTATCCAGGGTGGCTGCAGGAAATTTTTACAAATCTGGCAGTCTGAATTGAGGTGGTCAAACCCCAGACAATATACACATGTGGTGTGTGGGTCAGCCTTGGCAAAGACATCCCCACAGGCATCACAGTGTTGAAACCCAGTGGGCCGGTTTTTCTTTTGGGTTTTTCAGACATAATGCCAGCCTAACCAAAAACTTGCCCTTTTAAGCAGCAGTGCCAGGAAGACACTCTTATCGGTTCCTAACCGTGTCACGGGTCTTGGAAAACCGTAATGAAATCTGTTTTTAGAACCGATAAGAACCGGAACGCACTCTAAAACCTTCAATTCAAGTTTTAAAACAAGCTGATCGGTTCAAAACCGAACTGATAACATTTACAAGTTCCATGAGAAATAAACTTAAATTACTTACGATACCAGACAGAGCTTGAACCGAGCGGTTTTGCGGTTAAAATAATAATATTCTCGGTTGATTTGAACCGAGAATACACTTTTAAACCGAGAAATGAACCGAGCAGTAGGAGAAATCTCGGAGCGACTGTTCAGTGAGAGTAAAGAATCTGACAGTTTAGGTTTGAAATAACCCAGACAGAGCTTCTCTAACGAGCTCGCGCTCCAAGTTCCATTCTTTGAATGGGAGTTAACTCTTTCACCTCCGGAGCAGTTCTAATGGTGGGACAAACTGCAATTGTCATAATATAGCAAGACTTCATGTTGTTTGAAGTTGTATTCAGGAGAAACACTATTTTCTCACAACCTGTGTCCAGAACCTTCATCTCAAAACAATGATGTGTGGAGATGCTGCTTGTGAATTATTCACCTTCCCTAGGACTCCGTAACCACAGGTAAGCACTCCATGCGGTTTTGGAGCATCTGAGGTCAGAGTAACCTTATATTTATGTTGAGTAAAAGTCACGCCTCTGTTGAGGTTCTAGACAGACTCAAAATATCAATAATCTCTGCAGCATCTTGGTGACTCTTACCAAGTCCTTAATACTGCCAAGAGCTGGTTCCATTGGTTCCTTAGAGCTCATTTGGTCATTTTGTGCAATTTGACTTAGCAAGTTACAAAGATGACTGTTACCATCAGACTGAATATTTCAATATAGATAGTGCCTGAATTTAGGACTCGACCTGTAACTCCCTCATTATGGACTGCATACCTTAAGCTCTGTTCTCTAAAAGAAAGCCATAGCTCTGTGAGAATCCAAGACAGTGCTTACAAAGATTAGAGGCTTCTGCCAGTTAATCAATAATGCTTAAGACTGCATGGTCTCTGTGGTTCTGGTCAATGCTCATTCACCACTGGAACAGATGAGGCCTTTATTAGCCAGTTATCCAAATATATGTAAATAGGAACTTTCTGCCAGCTCAAATGAGCCAAAGCTACAGAAAGACACATTGTACGCTACAATGGCATAGAGGTAAAACTAAAGAGCAAACCTCCATATTGGCAGTGATTGTCTCCTACTACAAAACACAGAACATGCACAGACTAAAGACAAGGTTATACATCACTGGTGGTTAACAGGAGGATCTGCTCAAGACTAGCGAGCACAACTGTGTAATTTAATATAGCCCTGAAACCCAAAGGCAGAAGTCCCAAGACATTGGCCTTGGACTTTAGGTGGGTGGATTCTGGAAGATGGAGGAGGGGGAGCTAAGGAGAGGCTAGAAGTGTACTGCCAACTTGTACTGATGGAAAGCAAGAAGAATTTATCAAGCAGGCACTCCTTCATAGTTCATCTACCAAAGGGATGCCTCAGATAGGTAGTGAAAGGGAGGAGGAACAAGAGGCCTATTTGGTTTTCCAAGTAGGTTGGGGTAGCAGTGAGGGCCAAAATGTTAGCCTTCAGAAGGTAAAAGGCTGACCAGACACGATAAGCAGGGTACCTCTACTTCATTAAGGCAAAGGAAGGAGAGCCAAAGAGTAGGTGATGTGTAAGGGATAATGATAAGGCATTCTTTAGGTATGTCAAGGAAAGAGAAAGAACAAGGAGGAACTGAAAGGTTAAGAAGGCAGATGAATGGATGGATGTCAGGAGGGAAAATTACAGTGGGATTATCATCAAAGAAAGGGTGCTAGAGAGTCTGAGCGGGTTAAAGTTGGGTAAGCCCCAGGACCACACGGGTTGCACGACTTGTGCTCAGAGGTGGGCAGGCTCTGGCAGCACCGTTGGAGAACCTATTTAACCACCCAATTGAGAGGGGCGAGTCCACAGGGACTAGATGGTGGTGGACTAGTTTCCTGCACAAGAGTGAGGACAGGCGGATCCAGGGAACTATAGACCAAGTAGCCTAACTTGCATTTGTGGGAAAATCCTTGAGACTATAGTCAACAACCAGCTTGTTTACTTCATGGAGTTACGAGGTCTCAAAGACAGCGAACAATACAATTTTGTGAAGAGAAGTCCTATCAGACAAATCTGTAGAATTCTTCAATGCCATGGCCCAAGTGATGGATAAGGGTCAAGGACGGACGTCCTGTACTTGGAATTCAGGGAGCCTTTGATCCTGTGCTCCACAAAGGCTAGTGAAACAACTGAGTGCAGTGGGGTGGGGGAGAGAAAATCACGAGAAGAGTACAGAACGGTATGGGATGGACGTAGAGGGTTATACTAAACGTGTTCTCACTCAGGTTAGAGGAGTAACTAGTAGGTTGCCACAGGGGTTGGGCCTGGATCCGATACACTTCAATATATTCATATGGGATAATGAAGATGGGATCTAGGACAAGCTGTGTTTATTGTGGATGGCAATAATTTAGGTCTCTAGGTAGATAATAATGGGGTGCAAGGGACTTGAAAGGGAGCGGAGGAACTGGAAAGATGGCTAATATTTAGCAACTGAAATTAACACCAGTACAAAAAACAAACAAACAAACACGGTTATGCACTTAGGGAAAAAGAATCCAAAGTTAATATGGATTGGGGGATATAAAGTCAGAACAAACCAGGGGAAAAGGACCTAGGAGTTAAGACCCAGCCTCTATTAACTGGTGGTCTATCAAACACTGCAGTCATGTTAATCATGCACATTAATTATTCTGGAACTCCTTCCTGCAGGTGGAGAACATGTATGTATCCACTGTAACAAGATGAATCAAAGGAACTCCTCCAAATGGATCACTAAGGAACCCGGAAACAAATAAAGATAATGGTGCACCTTTAAAACCTTGGGATTACACCAAACTGACTAATTTACAAGCACTTGAGAAACAAGTGCAAATCTGAACTACAAAAAAAAAAAAAATTGAACCGAAGGATCTAACATCCCTGATACTGCAATCAGTGACTGAAGTAGCTTGGACTTATGCCAAAGGGCAAATGACTTCAAACAAGACCTTCACTAACCCACAAAAATACAAGCCTCAGGAACGAAGTTTGCATTATTAGCCTCCTGCCCGTTAGTGGTAACCCTCCCCCAACATTTTACCTGAAATTAGTGACCTACGAAGAGGTGCTACATCAGCTCAACAACACCATACTGGAGACCTCAGCAGGGTTCAATGGCCTTGACCCAAAACTGCTTAAAATAGCTGCTCCCATCTTAGCAATTATACGCAGGCTCTGTACAACCTGTTCATCAAGGAGGGCATACTGCCAGATAAACTGGAAGTGGCCCTCATAATGCCAATTCACAAAAGCAGTCCAAAAAGGTGATAACTACAGACCCACCTTGATTCTCTGCACCTTGGCAAGATCCAGAAAATAATACATGCCTCAGTGACAACCTACACTGATGACCACTATTCTCTGCTCAACAAGGTTTTGCAAATGGCATAGCATGAACACAGCCCTGCTAAGCCTCATCAATGAAATCACAAGTGCTATTGAACAAGTCAGTTTTGCAATCTTTATAGACCTCACCAAAGCCTTCAAAACAGTAGACTATGCCTTCCTGCTGCAAACATTACAAAGTTTATCTTTGACAGCCACTCCATATCCTGGTTTAAAAACTACCTGGATGATCGAAAAGCAAACTGTAAAGATCAAAGGCATACCTCCTCACCTAGAACCATCACCTACGCATCCCACAGGCTTCAATTCTATTTCTATGGCCATTTTATTCTCTTTGTGCATCAACAACCTTCCTAACAACTGTGGCAGTGCTAAATTACTATTCTACAAAGATGATGCAGTTCTTTACTGCAGCTCCAGTATCATCCATGAAGCAACAGCCTCCTATGAAGTGACTTTTTATAATTGGTTTACGCACAGGCTTGTCTTCAGCATAAAATAAATAAAAAAAAGACTATGCTATTTGGATCTCACTGGAAAATATGGCAACATCTCAACTCCCTCATTGTCTCCTAAATGGGATCTCCTCTGGAAGCCATCAGTAAATTCAAATGTCTAGGACAAAATGTAATTTCTCGCTACCTTATAAAATACACATAGCTGTCAAAAGCTCTACAACAGGTAAGAATAGTTACTTACAGTAACAGTAGATCTTTGAGAGAATCTCCTCCATTGAGCCACAGCATGGAACTGTTAAGCTGTCTATATAGGACCACCTGGAAACTTTTGCTAGCTGAGGCCACCCGTCAATGTACATCATCGCTGCCTACATAACATGGGTGGTCCCGTCATGCCTCAGTTCCCTGACAGAGAAAAACTTGGAGGATTCTTGGCCCAGCAAGGACTGAAGACACCTGGACCAAACCAGGCACACAGGAGGCTATGGAAACCTGAATAAATATTCCAAGGAGAACCAGCATGTGAGAGCAGGCAGGATAACCACTAGTCACTGAAACAGGAGAAAGAGCTGTGGTTCAATGGATGAGATTCTCTCGAAGATCTACTATTACTGTAAAGTAACTATTCCATCATCGTTAAGGACATTTCCTCCATTGAGCCACATAATGGAACAATTCCAAAGCAGTACCAAAGCACTGAGGAGGACAGAAGGATCTAAGGACTATGAGTAAGCAGGCCTTGCAGGACCATAAGGCCAAAACCTGCACGTTTATGAGAGACAATTTCTACACTGTAATGTTTAATAAATGTATGAACAGTACTCCTGGTAGCAGCAGCGTATATGTCAGTAGTGGACATACTGTGTAAACAAACCATGGTAGTAAAAAAACACAAAATTAGCAGCTTAACCCTTGCTCATTCACAAACTTTAAATAGCTTTTTCATTAGGGATGCAAGATGCAACTGCTTTATGGCATGAATCAGTTAAAACAGAGAATTCAGTGCACACCGCCCCCATGGCAAATCCTACAAATGTAATATTCATTCTGCCTGAATTGGCCACTAAATATTTTATCTACAATAGGAGTGGGGTCTCTTGGTGTTCATTTCAGAGCCCTCGATGAAGTGCCCAACTATCAAATGCCAAGGTAGACCATTCATCAGCTGGGTTCCTATTCCAAAATGTAACTGCCTGAATAAGCTTATTACATAAGGTGCACTGCCTAATCTGGCTTCCTGTAATTAAGGTGCAATCCCCAACCAATGTGCAGGTAACGGTGAGGATCCAGCTAATGAGCCGAAAAGACACAAAACTGATAGTGTAAACCCTGGCATATATATTATAGGTACTATCTGTGGGACTTGTGGATTTTGATATGTTAGTAAGCATCCTTCCTATCCAGGGTAACCATCCAATTCAGTAGTAAGAGACAGAGGGTGGAGGGACTGCAGAGAGACCATTCAAAACCACTTGTATTTGACAAACAGGTTGAGGCTCAGAGGCCTAGGATGGGACGTAAACCCCGGTCCATTCTGGTATCAGGCAGTACCGAAAATAATAATCCAGGTTCATTTTGGCAACTAGGGCAGATTCACTGGCCTGTTTAAGAGGACAGTTTGAACCTCCTCCAGCAAGATATCCCAGAGGGTAATGATTTGGCAAGGGAGGGTGCACCAGAGGGATGGAGAAGTAGGGCGTGTCTTTGTTGAAACACCTCCAGCACCCAAGCATCTGTTGTGATATCCCCCCACTTTGGAAAGACAAGGAGATATGTTCTCGGAAGTCGAGATGCAGGGACCGAGGAAGGGGAGATGGAGTCAGAAGGCACCGGGGTGGTGGAGTACCACATACCTGCACCTTTGGTGAGTCTGGCATGTGCACAGGAAGGCAAATTGGTTTAATGGGAGGCCTCGGGTTGCTGAGAGCCATGGCCAGAGCCCTTAGAGTAAACTCTATTGGGGTGGGCATAGGGCCTGAAAAGGAACCTTGGCCCCTACCCCAGAGCTTAGAATTCAAGAGTACAGTATGTAGGGACCTCAGGGTCATTTCTGATATCTAGAGGTCCCTCAGGGCAGATTCAACATCAGTGCTGGAAAGCTGCTTGCCTTTAAAGGAGCATTAAGGGCTGACTGTTAGACATCAGAGGCAAAGAAGGCAACACACAGTCAGGAGTGGCAGTGCAAGAAAGTGCCATAAGCAGCTGCACAAGCAGATGCAGTGGACCATAACAGGTGCTTACCAGCTTCCAAGTCACTGACAACAGTCTGCTGGACCACTGTTTTGTCAGGGCCATCCAGACACTTGTCAACCATGGCAGCAATATATTTTCACAGGCAATTCTGATATTTAATCATATAAGCCTGGAAACCGGCAGTAGCGAGCCCAAGGGAAGACGATGCATATGTCCTTTACCCACACCATCAAGCCTCCTGGATTCCTTATTAGGAAGAAAACAGCAGATATGTTTAGGATGCTTAGACCTGTCATGAGCAGCAATTATAATCACAGAATCCATCTCTGGTTGAGAGGAGTAACAGGGCTCTCCAGGAAGCGTAGGATATTGTTTATCCCCTTACAGGGTACAGCTGATAAAGCACAAGGCCTGTGCCAAACAGCCAGTGTGGCATCCTCCAGAGCCAATGGATAGAAAGTATAAATACAGTGAGGAGGCAGACACCTCCAAGAATTCATAAATATTTTCTTAGAAGAATCTTCCTCCTCTGCCACAATTCCCAACTTAGACTGGATCTGTCTGGGTAAGCCCGACAGGAGGCATCCTCAGGAGGGTGTGGGAACAAAACACAGCTTACTCACCTGTAACAGTAGTTCTAGGAGTGGTATATGATGTTCATCCACACTTTTGTCAGTTACCTTTCCCTTTATGACGTTCTGGAAAGCGTCTTAAGTTGACCTCCACCCACCCGGATGATAACTTCCTTGGCTCCGCCCCATGACACCAATCTTGCCGCTGGAAGCAGGCGTGTGTGCTGAAGCTGGGAGGTCGGGTGGGTCCGTGTGGATGAACATCATATACCACTCCTAGAACTACTGTTACAGGTGAGTAACCTGTGTTTCTAGGGACGTGGTTACGATGTCCTAGCCACACTTTCTGGCAGACTCCTAGCAGTTCTCCGGGAGGAGGGAGGCAAGCGCACACCCTACTTAGGGAACAGAGACTGGAGAACTGAGGCTCCAAAACCAGCATCCCGGCGTGACTCTAAGTCAATGTGGTAATGGAAAATGAAGGTGTGTGCTAACTCCAGGTAGCAGCCTTGCAGATTTCCTGGATAGGGACATCCTAGAAGCAGCCACTATTGCAGCAGTAAGGCGGGTGGAATGGCCCTTGGCCCTCCAGGAGTTCTCTACCTGCCAGCCTATAGCAGAGATCAATTCAGGATGTGATCCACCTGCCAATCTGGCTTGACTGCAGACCTGCCAGGTGCACCTTCAGCATAGGTGACAAACAGCTGGTGAATCTCTCCCAGCTCCAACCATGTGCTCTTTGTAATAAGCGAGCCTCGCCTCAACAGTATGGAGCCTGTGTTCAGCCTCTGAGGTGTGATTCGGGAAGAACACCGAAGAGTCATCACCTGACCCAGGTGAAACTCCGACACAATCTTTGGGAGGAACTCAGCTAGCGCAGGGAAACCTTGTCCCTGGAAGACCAGGTAAGGAGACTCCACCAAGAGCGCCTGGAGCTCACTGATCCTTCTGGCTGGCGTGATAGCCATCAGGAAGATGGTCTTCCAGGACAGATGAGACATCTCACGCCTGTGCATTGGTTTGAGTGGCTTGCCCATGAGCTTTGCAAAACCAGCAACAAGCCCCACAGCAGTGGTGGTTCACACACGGAGGAAATGTGGTCAAGGCCTTTGGAAAAGTGCCAGACCACCTTCTCCTGCACCACCAACTGCTGACCAGCCCACGCCAGTAAGCAGAGATGGCTGCCAGGTGCACCTTAAGGGTCGACCAAAGTCCCCTTGGGAGAGAGACCACAGATAGTCCAAAATGCTAGCCACTAGACAGGATGAAGGGTGCAACACCTTGCCCTGATACCAAATGGAGACTCTCTTCCATTCAAGGCATAGCATTTTCTGGTAGAATCCTTTCTAGACACCTCCATGACGGTGAGGACATCTTCGAGAGACCCAGCCCGTAACGCTTAGCCACCTCAGGAACCAGGCAGTCAGGGTGTAGGACTGAACGCCCAGTTGGAGAACCTGTCAGCTGACTGATTGGAGCAGGTCCAGGCATATGGGAAGATGCCTCGAGCCTGTTGTTGAGGCTGAGGAGAATGGGGGTACCAAAACTGGCAGGGCCAATCTAAAGCCACCTGGATCCCCTGTGCCTTGTTCCTCCTGGATCTTAAGTAACACCTTCTGCATCAAGGGAAGTGGAGGGAAGGACAGAAGAGGCCTGAGGTCCAAGGTCTTGGGAAGGCATCCCCTGCTGAGGGGATGGGCACAAAACAGCCTCAACTTTGCATTCTCCCTGAAGGAAAACAGGTCCACCTGAGGGTGCCCCACTGGGAGAACAGACTGTGAACTACCTCCAGATGAAGGGACCACTCGTTAGATGCCTCACCCACCCAGTTGAGGGCATCTGCCAGCTGACTGAAGGCTCCTGCCACATGGATGGCTAGGAGATCTGCCTCCAGGCTGCTGACAAGAGTCCAAGTGCAGAGGCTTCCTTGCACAGGGGTAGAGAGTGCGTTCGCCTTGTTTGTTGAGGTAGTACATGGTCGTGCTGTTTCCGTCTGGACTTGGACCACTTGACTCCAAACAAATGGAAAGAAGGCAGTCAGTGCCAGCTGGACTGCTGGGCTCCAACAGGTTGATGAGGCATTGGGGCTCAGAGCCCATGGACTCTGTGTTCCCCAGATGGGCACCCCACCGCGAGAGGTATCGGTCATCAAGATGACCGCTGGCTCAGGCGGGCAAACAGGATCCTTCCTGCAGATGCTCTGGGACAAGCCACCACTGGAGGGCATCCCACATCCTCTGGGTCATAGTGACCAGCTGGTCAAGTGATATTTGTGCTGAGACCACTGGCTGGCCAGTTCCCACAACAGGAGTGCATATGCCAAATGGCACATCAGACCACGCTGGTGCAGGCTACCATATAACCCAGAAGGCGCAGGAAGTCCCGAGCAGGGCACACAGGGCTCAAGTGCCAACCAGCAGGAACTGTGTAATTCGGAAGGGACCTGCCCCATGGTCCGGAGGGACTGGCACAGCTCCTTGAAGGAGGATGAATAAGTAGAGTCCAACTGGGTAGAGACGAAGGCTGAGGCAGAAGAGCATTGGGCAGTGGTCTGGCCCGCCTCCTCCTCGAAGGCCTTGAGTTGCTCCAACTACTCGAAGGACCCTGCAACTGCGAGAGCGACTCAGCGGGCATTCTTTGATTTAACTGGCAAATAACGTTTTCCAGATGACCCAACTTCAGGCGGACAGCACAGTCCTCCAGGACTGTCGGGTGAAACGACTGACAAAGTAGTCGAGGCCTGGTGATCGTGATCGTGGCCCAGACAGTAGACGACGAGTCGTGGGGTCAGTACACAACATCTTCTGACCTGCAGGGCACCAGCAAAATTTGAGCAAAGATTTATCCTCCATTATGGTCAGATCAAAGAGCGAAGCGGAAGATAAACTCGAATGAGTTTTAGTTTAAGTTTTGAAATTAAATCCAAAGATTTAAGTGCCACAGCCTACTCAACGTGGGAGAGGTAAGGCGGAAGCTGCTTCTTCCAGCGGAAAGGAAGATTTGACTTCATGGGGTGGAGCCAAGGGAGTTACCACCTGGGTGGGTGGAAAGACCCAGCCTGAAGGCGTTTCCGCAAGTCTTAAAGGGAAAGGCAACTGCCAGAAAGTGTGGATAGAACATCATATCCGTGTTCCTTGAACATTAGTTATAAAATATTTTATTATAATTTTATTATTTTGCATTTTTGTTGTCTTATTTCTATTTCGCCTTACTGCGGTGTAACCGGTGGGAGCATCCACCACTGGCTATGCCTGCCCGAGAGCAGCAGGCTCAGTCTCATGATGGGGATCCAGTGCGGTCATACACTGACCTGCCGGCTGGCCTCCCATGCCACTCTCTGAGCCAGGCTGGGCCCAGACCCCCAGCGTGATTCCATGACAGTCCAGGCAGGGTAGAGTGTGGCCATCAAGCTGCACGGTCGCACCCAGCCATTTTCCTCCTCAGACCTCTGGAGTGCAGACATGCAATGACATCTGAGGCACAATGTGCCAATGTCCGCGCACTCCACCTCCAATGGCACCAGCTCTGGTAGTGCCCTCAATCATCACCGGGGCCACTGCAGAGTAGTGGGAACCTTTGAATCTCCCAGGGCAGGACAGCAGTGCTCGGATGCTTGATCCTATCCTCCCCTCCCAGACCCGACAACCCAGGTACATTTCCAAACCCGAATTCGCAGCGTATAAAATAGTGATTAAAAATAATGCAAAATGGCCGGTGGTGTCAGCACCTCAACCCTCAGCGCCACTGGGCCATTTTGCATTATTTTAATTACTATTTTATATTATCTATAAATGGTTAATTATTAACTAAGGTAATTGGGGTGTAATACTAGACAACTGGTTAAATTCTGTCTACATAAATTCTCTAAGCAAGAAGGAAAACTGTCTGCAAAAGAAAAGAAAAAAAGTTTTTCAAGTTCATCTTGCCTAAGTGAAAGTTAGGGGACATGGCATCTATGACTCTTCATTTAAAATGAACTTTCCCTAAACTGGATCTCTTTAAAGGACAATGTTAAAGGACTGCTTCAATCTTTGCTAACGTGAGGAAGAAACCAGTGATGCTAAAGATAAGATTGCCTAGAAACTGCCGATCAGTGATGTATACTCTGGTACTGTCAGACACCAATACCTAGAAGGAAAGAGAAAAGGAAAAAACTCCAATTCATTTTTACCATTGAAAATACTTTGTCTCTTGCAGGATTATTTCAATGTTGCCGGCATGAAACTGACACTCTCAACTCGCCAAATTGTGTGTGAATACAGCTGATGGGATGCAAAGTTAACCACAAGAATATCTTGGGACAAGAATCTTTAAAGTAAGCATACCAAGTTTGATCTTAAATTAAAGATGGTATCATGACAAGTTCAAAGACATACTTTTTATGTGTGCAGCTTGTTGCTGGACAGAAATAAACAGTCTTAAAGAGTTTGAGCTAGCCACTTGGAAGACATATTTGCATGGTCCAGTGGGCACAAACAAAGAGACAGCTCTTTGCAAAGGAATCTGATGTTTTTAAGGACTTTCTTAGCCTTGGATGTGAGAGACACCTGCTTAATTTTGGAGCCTAGAACCTGAACTGTAAGCTTATTAAACCCTTTTTGAAAGATTTTGCTGATAACTAAAGTTATAATCATCATTAGCTTATCACAGGAAATATTTGTCTCACAAACATGGGAGACACCTCAAAGACTGCTTTTAATGAGGCGGATCCAGAAATGTTTGTATGAACATGGTATGTTGCTGCATTCAAAAGTTGTAAGGAAAACTAATTCTAAAGTTTTTTATTTTATTTTTTTATTTTTATTGCCTCGAGACGCCAGGCGCCCATTACCTCTGCCCAGTCATGGACCAGGAACTTCCTCCCACAACAGCCACGGCTCTCTGATACCCCATGGATTGCCCGCCATGGTGGGGCTGCGGCGCCCCTGGCGCAACACTGCAGATAGCCGAGATAGGTCAGAGGGCCGGCCTGGGGCTAATTGAAGCTGTGGCATCGTCATCGAGGTGGCGGCAGCTGTTCCCTTTCCTAGTTTCTCTTGGGGGCGGGGGCGTGCAATGGCGTCCTGCATCCGCCACACCCTGGACTTGCTAGGTGCCGGCAGCTGCATGACCCAAGCCTCCGGCTGGGGTCCACTGAGCGCTAGGCGCACTCCCACCCTCCTCCCCGGAGGCGACAGCTGTGCTCAGGGCGCTCCATCCTTCTCCCAGGCCGGCTCTACAGCAACCTGGGTCCACCGGCGTCACAGCAGAACTCCAACCAATGCTCTGACAGGCCAGCTCAGAAAATTAATTATAAAGTTAAAACTGGACATGCCCGAACTCAGAGCTTCAGTTTCAATAAAAATGAAATAGGTTATAGTGCTCTGTTTTCAGTGGGTTTGCTTCTAAAGTGCAGCTCAATGAGTACTATAGGCGCATGGCTTATTTCCCTTTGTGAAAATATACCGGCTCATCATGAGCAGAGTGTTCCAGCAGATCCTGCAAACAGAAGTAATGTTGGCGCCACGCATAGTCTTCTGGTGCGGTCGCACTCTTAAATGGTGGCTTCAGCTTTGACTTCCGGTACCACTATCAAGGCACAGAAACAGAACAAAATTAATATGACAGGTTGGTTGGTAAACTGTAAGCACTCAAAGGTAGTGCTAATCAGGCATTTCTGCAGCCCTAGTAACTGGCTAGAGTCTTTGGACAGCCTTCCTTTAACAAACTCTAACAAGAGCCAATACAGCTGCAAATGGCACTGTCGGCAGTGAGAATGTAAACTAGCAATTTTGCACTAACCACTGAGCCACCTAACTACATCTTCTAACTGTTGTGATATACACACACTGACTAATATACACATATATGCATATATATTCCAGGTGTAACATGGCAGTGCACTGTCTTACCAATTTTACAGAGTAAAAACGCACTGAGGGACCGTCTTCTTTGTTTTAGGTCAAGGGACATCAGAGGGTGGGGGTTGCAATTAGACACCTCATTTAAATCAGCAATGACAAGCATAAGGCTGAAACTTATCTAGATAGTGGGAGAATGTAGACTAGCAATTTTTGCACTAACCACTGAGCCACCTAACTGCACTTTCTAACTGTTGTGATACACACACACACACAAATACATATATATATATATATTGCAGTATAACATAGCAGTGCACTGTCTAAACACACAGAGCATTGCCACTTACACACTAACACACATACACTGCCTTATATGGTGTTTATTTACTTATGCATTTAACCCTAACTTTTACTGTATTTAGGATAAGCAATGTGTTTTGCACTAACTCATTGTACTAATCTCGACATGACTGGGTAACTAAGGTAGTGGACCAGGGAGGTGCAGTGGATGTGGCCTATCTGGACTTCATACGGCCTTGACATGGTCCCCAGAAGGCTGATTAACAAACTGTGCAGCCTAGGGGCAGATCATAAAATACTTCTGTGGGTGAGTGTTCCCATTAAGGCTGCAGATCTGGGGTGCACTGCACCCTCTCAAAAAATGTTCAGGGTACAAAATAAATTATAAGGGTTCATTGACCATTTGTACATTTTGTGGGGCACATATACTTCAAACAGAATTGTAGGTACAGTGTGCCCTTCACACAAAAATGTACTTGCATTTCATTATTTGTACTTGAATCAAGTACAGATGGGGGTAAATGGGAACACTGGTGGGTAAATAACTGGCTGAATGGCAGGAGTCATAGGGTTGTTTTTTCCTGCCTCTTTCTCACCTGTCCTCCCAGCCTCGTCACCCCGACTTCCCCAGGTCATACTTCTCTCCCGGAGTTCCCACTGTGCCCTTCAGTGGTGGGGGTGGCTAGGAGTCCCTCTACTCATCAGGACTTTAATTCTGGAGTCCAGGGACACCTGAGTTGTTGAGTGCAGGGCCTGTGGGCAGGCGGTCTTCCAGCCGCGACCAGGACTGTTTTCAGTTCTCCCCTCTTTGAGGAATGTGGCATCGCTGGCGTAAAGGAGCCTGTGTCGACAACTGCATCCTCCCACCTTCTTATGCTCGGGCTATCTTCCCCAGGCTTCCACCAGGGGCCAGTACAATGCTGAGCTCATCCTCCCTCCCCTGGAGGAGGAGGAGGGCAGTCCTTGTGATCGATCCTCCTCCCCCGCCGACCCCCAACTCGAGTCGCTTCCTGCCCTGGGTCTTCAGCGCTATAAGCGGTAGTACTGTTGCACCTGCAGGCCGACAGGAGTCAGGAGGTTGTGGTAAACAGGGAGTACTCTGGAAAGGTTGAGGTGATGAGCAGGCCGATAACACAGGGCTGGTGCTGGGGCGGTCCTCTTCAATATCTTTTTGGGGATACTGCAGAGGGACTGGAGGAAGGTATGCCTCTTCACGAACAATAGAAAGATAAGCAACAGGGTGAACACACCAAGGGATGTTGAAAGAATGAGGAAGACCTTAAAAATTGGAGAAATGGTCTGAAGAATGGCAGCTAGGATTCAATGCAAAGAAGTGCAAGATCATGCACATAGGGCAGAAGAACCCAGGGCAAAGTACAAACTAAGTGAGGATATACTGACAGTCACAAAACAGGAAAGGGACCTAAGAGTTATCATCTTGGAAGACCTAAGAAAAGCTAGAGACTGTGATAAGGTGTCTGGAAAGGCTAGCCAGATGTTTGGATGTATAGGAGAGGTATAAGGAGTATAAGAGGAGGTCATCTTGCCCCTGCATAAGACACTTGTGGAAACGCACCTGGAATACTGCATCCAGTTTGGAGACACCATCTGAGAAAGAACATAGACAGGTTGGAGGCAGTGCAGTGGAAGGCAACTAAAATGGTGCAGGGCCTGCATGATAAGATCTATAAGGAAAGACTAAGGAGTTAAATATGTATTCCCTGAAGGAAAGGGGTGTGTGACTGAGACATACAAATACATCACGGTATAAACAGAGTACAGGAAGGAAGGAAGCATCTTACAAGGTAGAGATGCTCCAAGTCAATTGAGGCACAAAATGTGGGAAGCGTGAGAAAATATTTTTTCACAGAGAGGGTGGAGAACATCAGGAATAGCTTACCAGAGGGTGGTAAGGGCTAAAATGGTCACAGAATTTAAGAAGGAGTGAAGTGAATTAGGTTAACTGTCTGTACAAAATGTTTTTTTCATGTTTAAAGAGTGGTATAATGAACTACATGTTTTTCTTTTGTGACCACATATAGCAGAGTAACATAGTGGCTTCCTAGCAAACTTGGGTCAGGTAATTATATTTGTGTCTGGTGAAGGTTTTGATCTAGCATTTAAAAATGAACTCATTTTTAGACAAATGATACATAGATACATAGACAGTGTCGGCAGATAAGGGCCTATGGCCCACCTAGTCTTGCCCATTTGAGCTTGTAAGTTCAGTTTGTTTTCCTAGAAGTCTATTTCCCCTTACTCCTGACCTCTAGAATTCCTTTATGTCTATCCATGCATTCTTAAATCCCGTGATTGTTTCAGCCCCACCACTTCCTCTGGCAGGGTGTTCCACTTGTCCACCACCCGTTCTGTGAAGAAATTCTTTCTCATGTTTCCTCTGAATCGTCCTCCTCCAACTTCATCCCATGCCCTCTAGTCCTGAAACATCTTTTTCGCTTAAAAATAGTGTTTTCCTGCACCCTGTTCCTCCCTGTAAGATACTTGTATGTCTCTATCATATCCCTCTCCCTCCTCTCCTCCAGGAGTACATGTTCAGTTCCTTCAACCTGTCTTCATAGGACTTGTGATGCAACCCATGCACCATCTTTGTTGCCCTCCTCTGAACCTTCTCTACCCTGTCTATGTCCTTCGTAGGTATGGTCTCCAGAACTGTACACTGTACTCCAGGTGGGGCCTCACTAGTGTCTTGTATAGCGGAATTATGACCTCCTTTCCTGCTGGTGATGCCCCTGCCTATACATCCCAAAGCATCCTATTTGCTTTACCTGATGCCTGTCACACTGTTTACCTTGAGGTCATCAGAGATAACAACCCCAAGATCCCTTTCCTGCTTGGTGCATGCTATATCCTCACCCCCAACTGATATATTGTGCCAGGGTTTTTGTGCCCCATATGCATTATCTTGCACTTCTTTGCATTGAATTTCAACTGCCAAACCCTTGACCATTCTTCAAGTTTCTGCAGGTCCCTTCTCATTCTGTCTACACCCTCTGGTGTGTCTACTCTGTTACAGAGCTTTGTGTCATCAGCGAACAGTGAAATTCTGCCTTCTATATCCTGTGCAATGTCACTGATGAAGATGTTGAATAGGACCGGTCCCAGCACTGATCCCTGTGGTACCCCACTGGTCACTCTTCCCTCTGTGGAGTGACAGCCATTTACCACCACCCTCTGTGTCCTGCCACCCAGCCAGTTACCTACCCACCACACTACTGTCCTGCCCACACCCATATTCCCCGTTTGTGTAATAGTCTTCTATGTGGCACAGTGTCAAAGGCCTTGCTGAAGTCCAGATAGGCCATGTCACTGCCCTCCCTGATCCACCTCCCTAGTCACCCAGTCAAAAATTCAATGAGGTTGGTCTGACGCAGCCTCCCCTGGTGAAACCATGCTGCCTTGAGTCCTGTGTCAGTGACAACCAGATGTTCCACCAATCTCTCCTGTTCAGTGCTTCCATGATCTTTCCCACTACCGAGGTGAGGCTGACTGGTCTGTAGTTCCCTGCTTCCTCTTTGTTCCCACTTTTGTATAAGGGACTACATCTGCTGTCCTCCAGTCTTTGGGTACCTCCCTGTTTCCAGTGATTGGCTGAACAGGATAGCCAGAGGTTCAGCCACCACCTCTCTTAGTTCTTTAGGACCCTGGGGTGCACCCATCTGGCCCCATTGCTTTATCAGCTCTTATTACTTCCAGTTCCTTCAGGACCCTTTCTCGTGTAAAGGGACTTGTGTCCATTTCTGCACCATTCTCACCCTTGTACTCCCTTCAGACCCATTACCCCTCTTCCTTAGTAAAGACTGAGCAGAAATACCTGTTCAATATGTCAGCTTTACTGTTGTCATCCTCCACGGCTCCCATCCTCCCTTCAGTCTCACTATCCCTCCCTTTGTCTTCTTTTTTTCACTTATGTACCTGTAAAAGGTTTTATGCCTTAACCACTGATTTTTGCAATGTGTTCTTCTGTCTGACTTTGGCTTCCTTACTGACTTCCCTGCCTCCCTTTGTTTCTCCTGGTACTTCTCCCTATCCCTTCTGCCTGTGTCTTTTGTATTGCCTGAATGCAATCTTTTGGCTTTCACTTTCTTTGCTACCTCTTTGGAAAACCATAATGGTCTCCTCTTTCTTTTCCTCTTGCTAACCTGCTTAATGCATAATTCTGTTGTTCTTATAATCCCCATTTTAAATACTGCCCACTGTTCCTCAATCCCTGATTCCTGTCCCATTCCCTTAATGCCTCTTTCAAGCATCTCCCCATTTTCCCAAAGTCTGCCCCTAAAATCCAGGATCGTGTTTTTGTGTGGTTTGGTTCTGCTCTTTCTGTGATTTCAAACCACAATGACTGGTGGTCACTGTTACCCAGGTGCTCCCCACTGTTACCCCATCACACTGTCCCTGTTTGTGAGCACAAGGTCCAGTATTGCCTTCTGCCGAGGTTGGTTCCATGACCAGTTGCTTGGGGAAGGCACCCTGAAGGGAGTCCAGGATAAATCTGCTCTAGTTGATGCTGCTGCTGGGATGCTCCAGTCCACGTCTGGTATATTGAAGTCTCAACCAGTACTACCTCACCTTGTCTGCCATCCTTTGGATGGCTAGCATCAACTCCCTATCTGTTTCTTCCTCCTGGGCTGGTGGTCTATAGACCACACCTGTGCGGATGGCTGGCCCCATTTTCCTTTCCAGCTTAACCCATAGTATCTCTCCCCATTTTGTTCCTCCTGGATCTGTGTGGCCCTTATGTCATTTTCACATACAGTGCCACTTCTCCTCCCTTCCTGCCTGCTCTGTCTCTTTCTGAATATGTTGTAGCCAGGTATGGCCATCTCCAGTCATGGTTATCATTACACCAGGTTTCAGTGATGGCCACAATGTCCAGGTCTGACTGTACCATGACAGCCTCAGATCTTCCATCTTGTTGCTAAGGCTCCTGGCATTTGCACACATGGCTTTCCATGATTTGACCTCCCTAGACTGCTTCACTGTTCTACTCTAGCCCCTTCCTTGGTTGTCATTTATCCCTGGTTCTCCTTGCTGTCTGCCCTTCTGCTGAATTTTGCCCCTTTTCTGCTTATCCACCTTTTGGACACTAATCTCCATCTTTTGCACACTGCTTTGCAGAGATAGCCACTCCTCTGGTTCACTGGTTCCATTACTAGCTGTGGGGGTGAGCAAGTAGGTATCATCCTTGCTGGCCTGCCACCCCCTTTGCCAGTTTAAATGCTTGTCAATGTAGCATTTAAACTTATCATTGAGTGCTTGATTCCCTCCAGGATGGATGCAGGCCGTCAGGCTTGAACAAACCTCCATCCTCCAGATGGGTCCCAGTCACCAATGAATCCAAACCCTTCCTCACAGCACCAGTTCTTCAACCATGAGTTAAAGTTCCTGGTGCATGCACTCCTATGCTCTCCTTGCCTCTCACAGGTAGTACTTCTGAGAAAGTGACAGAAGTAGCTACTTGCTTGAGACCCTTCCCCAGTTTCCTAAACTCTTCCTGAACTTCCTTTGGCTCCCCATTTGCCAAGTCATTAGTACCTAGGTGGATAATGACATCCAGCTCACCCTCCTGTCTTGCCTTCCCAGTGATCCCCAGTATCTTCCTTCCATCCCTCCATGCCGTGGCACCTAGTGAGGCACCTCACCTCCCTGTCCTCCCCTCCTGTGTTCCTAGCTGGATCCCTCTTATGATGGAGTCCCCACCAGGATTAGCTTCCTCCTCCTCTGGGGTCCACTGCTTTCCCCACTGAGGTCAGCTCCTTGCCTAACCTCCACATCCTTTCCTTCCACTTCCTGGTACCTCTATTTGGTTGTCCTCATTTGCCAGTGTGGCATATGAGTTCTTGAGAGGAATAGGATCTGGGATGTGCCTCTGCCTGACTGCTCTAACCTCCCTGAGCCCACTGTCATCCAAGTGCTCCTCGTTCTCGGCATCCTTTGATGCAGCTGCATTGGACTGGGTGGTTCCTGGACAGGGGTGATGGTACTCCTGACCCAGTTTACTTCGGCTCTGAGTCTGGCTACCTCATCCCGCGAGTCCCGAGAGATGCATGCAGATAGGGCAGCACCTCAGTGTCCAGAAGGTCTGCCTGAATATGGCTGCCCCACAGCCACTGCATTGCACCACTCCCACATTATACTGCAATTCCACTACTTATCTGCTACTGAAGCTCTCTTAGTTCTCTTTTATTTATTTACAGTACTAAAAATCATGTAACTGATCCTCAGATATATATTTTTTAAGGAAAAAGAAACCAATAAATAAATAAATGAGTCAAAAAACTTGTCGTGCTGAGGGTGGTCTTCTTCCCTCTTATGCCCCTCCTACTTCACACCTCTTACTATACCCTGTGTTTAGCTCCTGTCAATCAGATTTATCAGGGCATATAATTAAGAGTTGGGGAAGGGTGGGACGAGCGAAAATTTGCAACAATTAAAGACAGCACAGAATTACTACCACTATTTTTTATTTTCAACAGCCCAAAACAATTATAAGTAAAGACAACACAGAAAGAAAGTATAGTGTCACTACAAGCCTACAATCTAAGTTTAAAGAAAAATACCAGTTACCAGTTACTCTGAAGCACTGAATTGAATATGTTTCCTTCCTTCACCTTCTGGCCATTAACAAGTTTTAATAACATGTTTTAGTGATTTTGCAGTGTCCATACTGATACTTAGGAGCATAATTTAATACATGTTTATGCACACAGATTTTTGGAAAGAATGTTTAAGAAAGCAGATAAGGAAGTGCACACAGTGTGGAACCATTAAGGTAATGTGGAACTATTCCTCCATGTTACAATTGAGGCTGGCAGTATGGCCTAGAGTTTAATAAGCCATGAATGAGCTTAGTATATCCAGCAGACCTGGGTTTGATTCCCACAACCTCCACTTGCATACTGTGTGACTATGAACAAGTCCTTAACCACCCCAGTCATGAGGCTGCCCTTGAAAACAGGCATTTGTGCCTGGTGGGCCTTACCCAGTTACCAAAAGAATTAAAAATGATTATATGAATTATTTTGTGAGGTATGTTAGCAGTGAAACACTGCATACTAATTTTGCGTTAATGCATAGGATAGTGGCCAAAGGGAAAGAAGAAGGAAACCACTATGGTTCTCCAAAGAGGTGCAGGACAAAGTCAAGGCTAAAGGCTGAGTTTCAGAAATATAATGGAAGCCAAAGGGAGGAGAACAGGAGGTGTACTTTGAATGTCTTAGGGAAGGCAGTTAGAGGCAAGGCGCAGACAGAAGAAGGCTTAGCATGGTCTGTAAACAAAATGGATAAGGCATTTTATAGGTACATCAGTGAAAGAAGAAAAAAAACAGTGGGGGATTGTGCAGCTCAAAGGGGAGAAGGAGAGTGTAAGGAGAGGATCTGGACAAGGCAGAAATACTGAACAAATATTTCTGCTCAGTATTCACTAAGGAGTGGGAGGGTCAAGGATCACAGTTGGGTTGCAGAGGCAATGGAGGGAGGAGAAGTGGACACCAGTCCATTTACACTGGATAGCGTTCTGGAAGAACTCACAAAGCTTAAGGTGTATAAGACCATGGGGCCAGACGGCATCCACCGGGAATATTGAGGGAACTAACTTAGCGCCTCTGGCGGCCTGTTCTGAAGTCACTCAACATGGGTGTCATTCCAGTGGACTGGATGAGGGTACATGTAGTCCCACTGCACAAAAGCGGCAGTAGGGAGGAGGCGGGGAACTACGGGCCAGTCAGACTCCACCTCAGTGGTGGGAAAGATCATGGGCGCACTGCTGAAAAAAGGATAGTGGCACACATGGAATCAGCGGTGCTCAGGATCTGAGGCAACACGGATTCACAGCAGGAAGGTCATGTCAAATGAATCTAATACATCTTTTTGATTGGATGACCAGGAAAATAAATCAGGGAGGGGTGGTAGACATCACCTACCTAGATTTACTAAAGCCTTCAACACCGTCCCACACAGAAGGCTGGTTAACAAGATGGGTAGTCTGGGCATGGAGACAAGGTGGTGAACTGGGTTAGGAACTGGTTAACAGACAGGAGACAGAGGTGGTGGTAAATGTGGTACAATCAGGGAGAGGTGGGTGACCAGTAGAAATTACAAGGAACAGTACTAGGACCAGTCCTGTTCAAATGTCTTCATTAGTGACATTGCAGAGGGGCTACAAGGAAAGGTCTGCCTGTCTGCAGATGACAGAAAGTTCTGCAACAAGGTGGATACTCCAGAAGTGGTGCAGAAAATGAGAGGGTCCTGAAGAACCTTGAAAGATGGTTGGAGATGTGGCAACTGAAGTTCAATGCAAAGAAGTGCAAAATAATGCACCTGGGTGGCGGGAACCCTGGGGAGAGCTACAGGTTGAGAAGGAGAGGAGCTGACTGTCACCAAAAGGAAAGGGACCTAGGGGTTATCATCTCTGATTATCTTAAGGTATCAAAGCAGTGCACAAAGGCGGCAGGGAGGACAAGTGGCATGCTGGGGTGCACAGGCAGAGGTATCACTAGCGGAGGTGGTGATGCCATTGTATATAACATTGGTAAGGCCTCACCTGAGTACTACATGCAGTTCTGGAGCCCACACCTGTGCAAAGACATAGACAAGGTGGAGACTATCCAGAGAAGGGCAACAAAGATGGTGCAGGGTGCACAAACATATGAGGAGAGACTAAGGGACCTCAATATGTACTTCACTGAAGGAGAGGAACAGCGGGGACATGATTGAAACTTTCAAGTACCTCAAGGGCATAAACAAGGTGCAGGTGGGGGACCTTTTCCAATACAGAAAAAGTACTAGAACAAGGGGCACAATATGAAATTGAAGGGGTAGATTAAGAGGTAATGTGAGGAAGCTTTTCTACACAGAAAGGGTAGTCGACGCTTGGAACAGTCTGCCACTGGAGGTAGTGGGGGCAAGCACAGTGGAGTGGTTTAAGAATGCCTGGGACAGGCACAGGAAGCCTGAGATGGGAGGGTGTGATGAAAAGCCATTGATCACATAGGGTCAGTGGCCACATACAAAGTATGGGGCCTACAGGCAGACTGGATAGGCCTAGCGATCCTTATCTGACAACAATTTCTATGTTTTATGTTTATGATTACGTGAATTTCAGCCAATTCCCTGATGAAGAAGTCTTTATCTCAAAATGTTGGATGGTTTGGAACTAAGAATATTGTCTGATGAAAAATAAAACTATGCACTTCATGTGACAGTAGGTCTCTGGTCTGCTTTCTTATTATGCTTCAGTTTTGTCTGGCCTGTCTGAAGCCTTTCAACATAGCATCTAAAATTTGAAACCTCCTTCCTTACTCTCAGTGACTTGACATGTGTATGACCTATGAAACTTTCTTCAAAGATAATTTACCCAGACTGAAGCTTAGGACACAAAATAGTGCTTTGAAACTCTACTCAGCAGACTGCTACAATTAATTAGCATACTGATAACACAAAACCTCCAATATTATCTAGTCCGTTAGGAAACTGGGGGGCTCCCTTTTTCTACTGAAACAGCAAAACGACTGCAGGGCTCTTCCCAATGCAGTCGTAAAAGCGGAGTAAGATGGACACATCGACTGGTGAAAATGACTAGGGAAAGAATGGTACTAATTTGGATGATGTGACCGGCCATGCAGTATGTGAGCGCCCGTGTCGACCTGCCAGTGCTAGACTGCTAGGAACTTTCCTAGGAACTAAGCAATATTGATAGAACATGTCTTTTCTATTCATAAACTTCTGTATTAGTAACATGTTTGTTAAACTCTCTGATCAGGATATGCTGGTATCCAATACACTTTAGTGATCCAGCTTACTCAAATGCGGAACAAAGGAATCAAAATAAAATGCTCTGAATTTATCTGACTCTACAGCAAGACTCGATACAAAGGGGTCTGGTACTTCCTGTTGGATTTCTCAGACCCAAAGGAGGCAGCATTGCAGGAAAATGGGGAAGGATATGAGCTTCCTCAGAGGCAGGCAGCGAGGCACAGCCAGATCCTGTGCCACCTCACCATCCACTTTGTAACTCAGCGCCAGCACTGCATTCCACTGGAAATTCTGGTACTGAGCTGTACAGGATGAAAAATGTCGGTCTTAAAAGCCATGAAGTTGCCGTGCACTCTTTTTAGCCATGGTATCTGGTTTTCTGGAATCCTTTTCAGGAGGCTGTGCAGAAAGAGGCACCCTGGCATTCTCTGATGCAGCTGCCTGTACAGCTCCCTCATAATCAAGGTAAATATAAGGTAAGGCAGGCAAAGGCCCAAACTGAGAAACACTAGTACGAACAGTAAAAGAAGGTGACAAGACTTTCTATAGATACATTAGTGAAAGGAGAAAGTCCAGAGGGGTATTGCTAAGATCAAAGGGATAACGGGCATGTGAGGAGGAGGACCATGTAAAAGCATTTATCCTAAATAGATACTTCTGCTCAGTATTTACTGAAGAGAAGGTGAGGCAGGGCCCACAGCTCTGCACCATGGACACAGGGGAGGGAGGTGTGCACTAGTCCCTTCACAAAAGAAAGGGTCCCACAAGAGCTCAATAAGCCCAGGGTGGACAAGGCAATGGGACCTGATGGCATACATCCCAGGGTACTAAAGAAGCGAAGGGTGGAACTAGCAGAGCCATTATCAGAACTGTTTAGTGAGTCTCTGAGCACAGGAGAGGTCCCAGAAGACTGGAGAAGGCTCATGTGATCCCACTCCACAAGAGTGGTAGCAGGGAGGGGCAGGGAACTACAGACCAGTCAGTCTTACCTCAGTAGTGGGCAAGATTATGGAGACATTCCTTAAGGAAAGGATAGTGCAACACCTGGAATACATAGGAACAGGATCCAAGACAGCATGGGTTTACAAAAGGAAAATCTGTCAAACTAATCTCACAGATTTCTGTGACTGGGTAACTAAGTGGTGGACAAGGGGAGCAGTTGATGTTGCCTACCTTGACTTCAGCAAAGCTTTGATACTGTTCCACATAGAAGATTGATTAATAAGCTGGGTAGGCTCGCGTGGGTCAGAAGTTGGTCAACTGGGTGGCAAACTGTTTGGCAGGCAGAAAACAGAGTGATGGTAAATGGTATACAGTCAGAAGGGATGCAAGTCACAAGTGGGGTACCTCAGGGATCAGTCCTGAATGAGTCCTCTTCAATATCTTCATCAGTGACATTGCAGATGGACTGGAGGGTAAGGTTTGTCTGTTTGCAGATGACACCAAGATCTGCAACAGAGTAGATGATCCAGATGGTGTGGGCAGAATGAGAAGAGATCTAGATAAACTAGCAAAATGGTCGGAAGAGTGGCAACTGGCGTTTAATGCAAAGAAGTGCAACATCATGCACAGAGGGAAGAGAAACCCTTAAGCCACCTATAGGCTGGGGGGAGTTGCTGGCAGTCACAAGGAAAGAAAGAGACTGGGCGTCATCGCCGATGACCTGAAATCATCAAGCAGACCTCTAAAGCAGTAGGTAAGGCTAGAGGGATGTTGGGGTGTATTAGTAGGGTATCACAAGTCGGAAGAGGAGTAATAATCCCTCTTTACAAGACACTAGTTAGGCTCCATCTGAGTACGGCATGCAGTACTAGAGGCCACACCTTCAGAAGGACATTAACCAAATTGAGGCAGTCCAGAGAAGGGCAACTAAAATGGTGCAGGGACTGCATCAGAAAACATCTGAGGACAGATTAACTGAACTCAATATGTATACCCTAGAGCAAAGGAGGAGAGAGTGATATGATTGAAACATTCAAACACCTTAAGGCATTAACAAGATGAAAGAGTCTAACATGTTTCAATATAAGAAAATAGCAGGACGAGGACACAGCATGAGATTAGAGGGAGTCCGATTAAGGGGTAATGAGGAAGTTCTTTTTCACTGAAAGGGTGGTGGATGCATGGAGCGGCCTACACAGGAAGTGGTGGATATGAATAAAGTGCAGGGCTTCAAACAGGCATGGGATAGTCATAGAGAGCAATACAGATGAGTATGACTAGTTGGGCCACTGACAGAGCAAAGGCCTGTAAGCACATTCATAAGGTAGAAAAGAAATGGGCAGACTGGATGGGCCTTGCGGTCCTTATCTGCCATCAACTTCTATGTTTCTATGTTAAACATACAGGTACTCTACCCTCCTGCCTGTCCACCTGATCATTTTTTTATGAATTCTTCTCGATGCCAACTTATCCCATCATATCCATGAATTCCACTTCCTCCTCATCTTCCTCTGTTTCATCAGAGGGACAGTAAAGGTATTAACCACTTGCTTAATGAAATAGGAGAAGAGGTATATTCCTCAATAGCTCTGCGAGACCAAACTCCCATTCAGGAGAGCCATCAGGTTCTATAGGTTCACCTTCTCTTCCTCTTCTTAAGTAATTCCCCTCTAATACAGGTGGTTGTTCTAGAACCTGAGTCTGGGAGGCAGGTACAATAAAGAAATCTACATTGGCCTGGAAACTGCCTTTGACATGTCCTCTGTCAAGGGCATTTGTCTTGTTCCACTTCCAGCTCCTTTTCCTTTGCAGAACTAGTAGTAGGGACATGTGTTTTTTCCTTGGCAGGCATTGGTTCCAGTACCTGCTCAAAGGCACTTTGTTTGTATGTTTGCACTGCTGGAGAGTCAGGGTCCCCTGACACCCTGTCTTTACCATACCTTTCTAATAGCTGAGCAGCTTTATCTCTTTTGTGTGTCCTCTTTTATAGGGATTGCTTCTTATGAGGAGAAGAACCCCTGATGCGTGCTTTTCACTATCATTAGAACGCCTCTGAGCCTTTACTGTGCTTTGGTGATAGAGAGACAACAGACAAACCATAAACAGTTCTCTTTTTAAAGCCCTTTTCTTTTGTTTTTTGTGATAAACGTTTGGCACTGTTCACAGTTTGTTTAACCATGATCTGGCCTAGGCACCTTAAGTAAAGCTCGGTGGCAGCATGCCTTGCCAGAGCTGAAAACAAACTGCACAATTTTAAAACCTATAGGCCTTGTTTTCTCTTGAGGCCTATCAGTCAAACCGAACACTGATAAAAGTCTAATATTTAAAGAGTCAGTTCCCAGTCACAAAACTGTAAAATAGGACACATCAACAAATAAGTAAAGCAACTTCAATATTAAATAAAAACAGAAGTGTTATTTTTGTTTTGTTTACACAAAATGTAGTCAGTTCCTTTAGGCAGGAACTACATTACAAAGTGTCCTTCTGTGGTTCCTGTAGACCAGACAAAAACCTGAACAATCTCTATTGCGACCAGCTTTCGGGACCTTTCTCCAGCCCTACAAAAGTGCTCCAGCCGCCAGCCAATCAGAAGGTTGAATCTAACAAGGTTCCCATCAAGTGCCAAGATTTGATACTGAACTCCGCTAAGCCTGAGCTCATTACTCACCAGGATGCTGCGCTCTGAGCCAGCAAGGGGTCATGAGGTGGGCCCCACTACTGCAATCTCTATCCTCTTCAATTATCACTGCAGCAACCACCTTTCTGAGATCCTTCTCAGCCCTACAAAAGACTGCTCCACCTGACAGCATGTCAGTGGTCGAGAGTGGACAGGGCTTTCATCAAATGGCAAGACTTGAAACTTAACTCTGCACTAAGCCCAAGCCCTATAGGATTCCTGTGCTGTATTATGTACCCGCACCTCATCATTGTAACATCTTCATGGCCCAGGTCGTGCCTGAACATGGTCCACTGGATCAGTGCACCTAATCAGTAAATAAATAAATTACTCGCAGGGATGCCTTTTCCTGAAGCAGCAAGGATTCATGAGGTGGGCTCCACTACTGCCAGAATTCTTCTCCAGCCCTCAGAAGACTGCTCCAGCTGCCAGCCATTCTGCTCCAGCTGCCAACCAATTGATGGCTGAGGTAGGCAGGGCTTCTATCAGAGCACCAAGATTTGAAACTTAACTCTGTGCTAAGCCTGAGACCATTACTCATCGAGTGCCATTTCCCTTACCAGCAAGCGGGTCGTGAGGTGGGATCCACTACTGCAATCCCCCACCCCCATACAATCGCAGAATAGCAACCTGCCTTCTGGGACCCTTCCCCAGCTCTGTAAAGACTGCTCCAGCTGCCAGCCAATCCACAGATGAGGTGGGCGGGCTTCACTCTTCTTTAAGTCAGGGCTGTTGTATCAAGCGGGCTCTGCACAGTGGACCGGGGTGCCAAAGGCCATGGAATAAGGGTGTCTACTGTGGGGTCATTCGTGGTGCGCAATTGGCTGGACATGCCACCCATTTCAGGCATGGCCATCATTCACTGAAGTGGTCAGCGAGTGACTTGGAGAATTTTGGTAAGGCTGATGACAGCCTTTTTTTTGTTTTGTTTTCTGCATCATTCACTGAACCCTCGTCACCGATTCTACCGTCTGTTATGGATGATATCCAAAGTTTACAGGAGCAAACTGATGATAGCTGGTCTGTTGCTTGGCGTTTCTGGGAGAACATAAACACCTTGACAAACTCAGAGTTAGTGGACCCATTAAGAAACTGGTTGTTAATGGGAGGGATCTCAGTGACCCCTTTAAAATAGAGGAATCCTTGAATTCTAAGTTCTCTGCTTTCTCTGGTTTTAATTTTCTTCTGTATTAGCTTATGACTGCTTTTCTAGTGATCTACCAACTCTCTGAGAAACAGAATTTGTTGGCAGAAAAGGACCGCTGGATCACCTAGTCTGCTCCTCTTTTCCCCTATTCAGAGTAGTTTTCTTTTAAGAGGGTCACTGTAGATGAGGTTTTGAAACTTATCTCAGCTATACCTGATAAGAGTTCCAACTGTGAGACGGTTTAGATGGTGAATTTTGAGGTCAATAGCTCCATATATAGCATCCCCTTAATGTTGCATATTTAATGTCGCAGCAGTTCCCTCTAGTTGGAAATGTGCTTGAGTTGTTCCTGTATCCACAAGTCTCATGCCGTTGTGGTGATGATTTTCAGCCTGTTCAATTCTAAATTCGGTTGCAAATTGCTTGAAAAAACTGTTGCTCATCAACTGTATTGTTATCATAGAAAATACAATATTTTGTTCTCAGCAGTATAGATGTCATAAGGGTGGTGGGACTAGGACTGCCTTAGTCAGGTTCATGAACTCTGTCCCCAGTAGTATGTGTGACAGAAATAGGAAGGAAGGAGTTGTTTGGATTTTCTAAACACATTTTTTAGCAGTCTGGAAAAAACACTCACTGAAGCTGGAATTGCACCATCCTCCTAGCTGCTAGATAAGAGCTGGGTCATAAATCTCAGTGGACATGTCCACACACAGGCCAGTTTAAAGGATTGGTTCACTCAAATATAAACTTAAGGTTAAAAGGAATATAATTGGTCACTGATAGGTGTTTAGTCTGATTGGGACAATTAAATACATACATGTTAGATGGTTGGTGCATTCAAAGGGAATAGGCATTGCCTATTCTCAGGAGAATATATAGAGGCAGAAAGACAATGAAGAGATTCCTCTTACTCTGGAAGCTGGAGAGGTAACTAAGATTATAGCCTACCCTTCTAGCTATGTCCGTGGAGCTGGCAGTTAGCATAGGGCACAGTGGTCTCTTGAAAGGACAGGGAAGGTAAGTTTAGTACTAGCATATTGCAGTAATAGCCCTTTTCTTTTGCCATCTGTTATTTAAAAACATTTGTTTACTTTTCCAGTATCAGTGTTATTCTCTTGTGTTGTAAATATATGTCCTGTAAATGCTCAGTGCACTTTCTGTTCAGTAAAAGCTATTTATTTGCTCAACAGTTATGACTGTGATGCCATTTTCTAAGGTAACATTTGGTTTCCACTGGCTGAGGTAAACTATGTGTAGTATCCGCCACCGAGAGACACACTACCAGACTTTGACTTGTGCAATTGCATGTTTAATTATTCAAGTTTGTAAACTTGGAGGGTGGGATGACTTTCCAGCTGGTGGCAGCGAATACCTGAGGACAGACACCTCTCCAACAGCTGCTCCAGCCCAGGAGGAGAGGTGGGTTATCACAGTATGGATGTTGGGCATGACTACGACAGTGTTAGTAGACCTAACCAAGGCATTCGACTTGATTGGCTATAATCTTCTCTGCTCAAAGCTCAGACCACTGGATATTTCACAAATGCTGTTTCTTTATTAAATGATTATTTGACTGGGAAGTCTCAGTCCGTGGCAGTAGGTTCAGCTTTTTCTAAATCCTGTGCAATTGAGAGGGTGGAACCTCAGGGTCAATTTTGTTGACATTATTTGTGAATTTTCTTCCATTCGTTTGTACGTTTAGTGATTGTCACTCTGTTGGTAGCTGGTTTCAAATAATTCTTTAGTTTCAAATGCTAAAACAACAAAGTCCATGCTTTTGGAACTGGGGCTATGCTTAGTGTTGAGAATTTCAGACATGAAATTGAGCAAGTCTCCCAGTTTAAATATCTGGGTGTTCATTTTGATCCACGGACAACATTTTCTGCACACATGGAAAGTACATGCGTCACAATATTAACTAAAAGCTGTAAGTTGTTTATAAATTGAAAAATGATTTTCATTCCAAACCTGTAAAGCCATCGTTGTTGGTTCCTCGTTACTACATTCTGACATATGTCAAGCCTTTTTCTGGTTTGGGCGCAAAGGAGAGTCACACTTTATCAGTCGCTTATAACAATATTTGCCGTTTTGATTTGTTGGGTCCCAGCGTGCATACTGCTGTCCGCTGTACCTAAGTTAGGCTGGTCATCCTCGCCATGAGGATTGAATATTTTTGGGGTGTCAAGTTTTTAAAACCGTTTTTCTCCTGGTCCCTTTGCCCTGTCAGATCTGGTTACTGTAAGGATGAAGCTTGTTAGTCTGTGTCCATCGCGATAATGTCCTGCTCCAAAAGAAACTTCATAAAAAGAAAAGTTAGGGCACTTGCTTTTCCAACTGCCGCTCTAGCTACTAGGATAATTTATCTGATTCCTTTTGCAAATCCTGTTGCCTCACTATTTTATAAAAAGCATTTTAAGCAACATCTTCATACTCAATGTGAATGTAACTGTCTTTAGTAATGTTTGATCTTCATTGTTACTGTTTAATGACAACTGTGAAGGGAATGTGACCATGTTAATGTAATCTCTTTTTTGCTGTAATTATTTTCTTTTCTACTTATTCTCATGCAAGTTCCTTCTATGATTGGAATGGCATGGGGCTACAAAATGCAGTTCAAATCACATGTCCCAGCAGCTTTCTGGGAAACCTTCAGTGAAATAAACAGTATGCTAGGTGTGATGGTGTTACTTTTCCACAGTGGCATCCCAGCAGCACTCACGTGTGTGTGGAATGCTGAAGAGGGTTGTCACTCCACAGAGATTCCATCCTACTGCCATAAGTATATAAACAGAAGAGAGTAACCACAACTCGCTCTCTCTGACTTCCTGTACCTTTTGAAGAGGACCTGGGATCTGTCTCTTGTCAGTGTCCCCAATAGGAAGGAGAGCCCTGCTCCCATAGCTAGCTTATTTCAGTGAGGAAAGAAGAGTCTTAGACAATGCCTCTTTCAGGTTAGCTGGCAGGTAAATAGAGATCCTAGTGTGAGACTAGATTGTAAGATTATTCTACAAGCTATCTATTTATTCAAACTGTCTTGTTACCGTTCCTGTAAATAAGTATATATTTTTTGCTTTACATACCCTGTTTGTAATCTCTTGCAGCACTGCAATAGTAAAGAATCTATTCTTGTAATTCCAGTGGCTGAGAATCCTTATTGCAAAGGTAATTTTAATTTTTCTACTGGGCAAAGTAAACATTCTCTGTTTAAAGTCCTCCAACTGAAGTGCACTCTATCAAAATATTACTGTGTTTGAACTACACGTCCACGAGCAGGACAGAGGTATTTTCCTGCTATAACCAGGTGATAACAGCAGCAGAAGTGATTCAGGCAAAACTCCCTAGAAGCTGACACAGATCAAAGAAGTTTTGTGTCAAGCTGGTGTCAGAGTGGTGGGATAAGTGCACAAATTTAAAGCCAAAATTTGTGGGCAGTGTGCTTTTCTGGTGGAACTAGGAACTCAGAGAGAGGTAAAAGTCTTACCCGAACACACATAAACTGAGATTGAAAGTAGAAACACTGCCTTAACAGTCACAAAACAGTATACTCAAAAATATTATACCTTTACTACTATTGCTTTTATTTCTAGAAACACAGCTTACTGCAGTGTAGTCAGCAAGTATGATCTCCTCAACATATGGCAAATTTCATGTGCCTCAGCTCCATGAGCTGTGCAAAGGTAGCAGGACTGTCTACAAGGCCTGACTAGAGATGGACTCATAGGAGCACTGGAGTAGCTTCATCAAATGCATGAGAGGCAGGCGGTCACTGAGGAGTATGACCAAATGCAGCTGGAGCAGGCAGTCACTGATGAACATCTCCAAAGTAGCGACACTGAGGTCACAGAGGCTGAGCCAGAGTTGGACCTCTAGCCATGAACTGGTGAAGTGGTGAAGCCCAAACCTGAGCCAAGAACTGATGCAGCAGTCTCTCAAAATCAGCTTGAGTTCATAAAAGTAGAGCTTGTGCTAAAAAGAAGCAAAACTGCAGATGGCAAGGCTTGAGACCAAGAGGAGAGAGTAAGGCTGGAGGCTGAGGAAGAGCAGCTAACACACGAAATCCTGATGCAACAGAAGAGAGCATCAGCATGAGATTCTCATACGAAGCAAAGAGAGAAGGAAATAGAGATAACGAGTGGAAACAGAGAAGGAATGCCAGCACGAGATCAAAAACAATGGGAAAGAGAGAAGGAATGCCATCATGAGAAAGATATGATGAAACTACACCAGCAAGTGCCACAGCAAACTGTAAGTAATGGTGAGGGCCAAACCCACAAAGCCACAATTAATTTTAAAATGTTTCCTCAATACCAGAAGGGAGTAATCATGATTTGTTTTAAAATCATTTGAGAGTGTATGTGTGCAGTTTAAATTGGACAGGGCTCCATGGATGACTTACCTTACATCACTGCTTACTGGCAGTGCTTTGCATGCATGTGCTAGAATAGATGATATGGACTGTGCAGACTATGATGAAGTCAAGATGGTGCTATGGAAATGTTTTGAGCTAGCTCCTGAGGCTTACAGATGAAAATTCAAGGAGTTAAGTAAGAAAGAGCCAGGAGACAGCTTGGTAGAACTGCACATTCAAATGTGTACCTATCTAAGCTGCTGGTTGCATGGGCTAAAGCCAGAACTGTGGGGCAAATAAAACTTAAGTTGTACCTGAGGATCTGCAAGTGTGGTTGATGGACCTGGCATGCAGCTCCATGAAGGATCTTGACAGAATGTGCTGATCTGTATGTGTACCAGACCCCCACGCTGTGTAGCAATAACTGGGGCCCCACATGGTTTCAAGGGGACCCAGGGTGGGCAGCCTAAAGTAAACCCACATGCACCAAAGTCCAAACACAACCTACCAACCCTAACGGCAAGAAGAAGCCAGGAACAAAGAAATGCTGTATTTGCTAGAAGCCAGAAGAAAATAAATTCTATATTTGCCAGAAGCCAGGAACAAGAAATGCTGTATTTTCCATACACTGAGGCACCTGTCATATGACTGCCCTAAGAATATGAACAAAGGGCAAAAGCCTGGATTGGGAGTGATCAAGATAGTGCCCAGCAGCTAGTAGCCTGCTCACAGACTGCAGTGACATGCAACTCCTCCATACATATTCACCCTGTCATAGTTATAGGACTGTAACACAGAGACTGAGGGACACTGGTACCTCCATCTCCAGGATCTAATCCAGGTGCAGCAGATTCTGACAGGACAATTTTCCAAGATTTGGGAGTCATGGGTCTAGTGGTCCAAGTATCAATGACTTGGGTTTTCTTGAGCTGGGAAGGTGGCCATGGAGTACAGGAGGTGGAAGTCACACCTGGTTTCCTGTGGATATAATGGGGAATGATTCTGACTACAGGAAACCCGGTGTGTGGTACAACCACAGTCAGGCAAAAGAGCAAGCTCCTAAGGACAAGGAGAGGGCAACGAGCCTGCATTAACACTTCCCTCAGTAGCTGAGAAAGCAGCTACTAGTGTGACTGAGGAGCTAGCTAAGAGTAGCAGCCCTGAGTCCCAGCTGCAAACTGAGGAGCTTTCAGCCATAGGCAGATTTCCTCTGGAAGGAAGTTGGGGAGGGTCAGACAGGAGAAGCAGGGCAAAGCTCCGCCAGCTGATCCTTCCTTACAGAAACTGAGAGATAGCTGACAGTGCTGATGAATTTCAGGGGCATAAAAAGCTAGTTTACTGGGAAAATGGGTTGTTATACAGGAGTGTATACCACAGAGGGGCTAGAGGAGAGGTACTCTGGCAGCTGGTAATCCCTTGGGCTTACATAAGCAGCTTTGGCCCTGGCCCACGACATCCCTTTTTCAGGCCACCTGGGTATTAGCAGCACAAAAGGTGGTTTGCCAACAATTTCTTCCAGCCTAGTATGGAAACAGATGTGGCAAATTACTGTCGGACTTGTCCACAGTGTCAAAGCAGTGTTTTAAATAGCTGGTATAGCATAGCAAAATGCTGTGCAAAGCAGGGTAATGCTAACCATTTCCAGAAATAGATACATAGATGTTGACTGCAGATAAGGCCTACGTCCCACATAGTCTGCCCATTTCACACATAACTGTGCTTCTGCAAGCTTCCCAGAACTAGGTTGTCCCTTCCCCAACTACCAGGATCCCTTTATGCCTATTCCATGCATTCTTAAATCCTGTAATCATTTTGCCCCACCGCCTCCTCCAGCAGGGCATTCCATTTGTCCACCACTCTCTGTGAAAGTACTTCTTCACATTCCCTCTGAACCTCCCTCCCTCTAGTTTCGTCCCATGTACCTAATCCTGGAGCATCTTCTATAAAAAAAATGTGTTTTCTGCACCTTGTTCCTCCCCATGAGGTACTTATATGTCTCAATCATATCCCCTCTCCTCCTCTCTTCCAGGGAGTACATATTTAGGTCTTTCAGTCTGTCGTCGTAGGTTTTGTGATGTAATCCTTGCACCATCTTGGTTGCCCTCCTCTGAACTATCCACTCTATCTATGTCCTTATGTAGGTAAGGTCTCCAGAACAGGACACTGTACTCGAGGTGTGGCCTCACTAATGTCTTCTATAGTGGAATTATGACCTCCCTTTCCTGCTGGTGATATCCCAGCATCCTGTTTGCTTTTCCTGCCGCCTTGTCACATTGACTTCCTAGCTTGAGGTCATCAGAGATGATAACCCCTAGGTCCCTTTCCTGCTTGAAGCATTCATATTCCCCCGGTTAATATGCTGTTCCTGGGTTTTTGTTCCCATGTGCATTATTTTGTATTTCTTTCGTTAATCTCACCTGCCACTCCCTTGACCAGTCCTCAAACTTCTGCAGATCTCTCCACATTCTATCCACACCTCCGCATGTCCACCCTGTTGCAGAGCTTTGTGTCATCAGAAAACAGGCAAATTCTCCTTTTTAGATCATCTGTAATGTCACTGATAAAGATGTTGAAGAGGACTGGACCCAGCAGTGATCCCTCACGGCACCCCACTGGTCACCATTCCTCTGTGGAGTGATGGCCATTAACCACCACCCTCAGTGTCCTGCTATCCAGCAAGTTTCCATCCATAGCACCACTGTCCTACCCACTCCGTGTTCTCCAGCTTGTTTAACAGCCTTCTATGTGGCACAGTGTCAAAGGCCTTGCTGAAGTCCAGGCAGACCATATCCATGCCCCACTCCACAATGCACCTCCTTTGTCACCCAGTCGAAGATTTCAATGAGGTTAGTCTGGCACGACCTCCTCCCAGTAAAACCATGTTGCCTTGGGTCCTGTAGATCACTGGCAACTAGGTGTTCAATATTTTTCCTTCAGTAGTGTTTCCATGATTATCTTCTCCACTGCTGAGGTCAGGCTGGCTGGTCTGTAGTTTCCTGCTTCCTCTGTTCCCGCTTTTGTATAAGGGGACTACATCAGCTGTCCTCTGGTCTTTGGGTACACTCCTGTTTCCAGAGATTGGCTGAACAGGGTTGCCAGAGGTTCAGCCACCACTTCTCTTAGCTGCCTCAACACCCTGGGGTGTGCACATCATCTCCCATAGCTTTATCAACTCTTATTCCTTCCAGTTCCTTTAGGACTTTTCCCATGGAAAAGGTCTTGTATCCATTCCGTGCCCTTCCTACTCATTCTACTCTCTTCTGGCCCATTTCTGCCCTCCTCTGTAAAGATTGAGCAGAAGTATCTGTTCAGTATGTCCACTCTACTCCTGTTCTCCCCTTTGGCCTCACTATCCCTCCTTTGCCTTTCTTTTTCACTGATGCACCTGTAAAGGCTTTTCCTTCTAAGCACTGATTTCACAATGTGTCCCTCTGTTTGTGCTTTGGCTTCTCTTACTGCCTCTCCTTTGTTTCTCCTGGTGCCTCTCCCTGTCCCTAAGTTCCGCCTGTGTCTTTTTGTACTGTTTGAATGAGGATTTTTGGCGTTCACTTTCTCAGCAACCTCCTTGGAATACCATAATAGTCTCCTCTTCCTTTTCTCCTTGCTAACCTGTTTCACACATAATTGTGTTGCGCTTGTTATCCCTGATCTGAATATTGCCCAATGTTCCTCCCACCCCTAATTTCCTCCCTATTCCAGCTAGTGCCTCTTCCAAGCATTTCCCCATCTTTCCAAAATCTGCCCCTAAAGTCAGGGATTTGTGTTTTTATGTGGCTGTGTTCTGCCCCTTCAGTTATGACAAACCACATCGACCTGTGGTCACTGTTCCCAGGTGCTCCCTTACTATGATTCCTGTCACACTGTCCCTGTTTGTGAGCTCCAGGTCTAGTGTTGCTGTCTGTCGTGTGGGTTCCAGGACTAGTTGTTTAAGGTAGGCTCCTGTACTGAGTCCATGGCACTGAAGGCAAATTAATAAAATTATATATATGTATTAAATTTTGCTAACCATTCTGTACCAGGTGCTATGTATTTTTACAGTCTACTAGCACTTTCACATGTAAAACTGTTGATCATTTTTTGGCTTATTTAATACCCTGCAAAGGGTGGAAAAGGTGAGGTGACAAGGCTAAGGCACCTTTGGTACCCTGCCTATTACTGATTTTTTTTTATACTTCATCTTTATTGGTAAGAGTACATTACCATACAGATCCAGTAAAGAAACATTTACCATTACAATATCCACAGTAATGAAGAGACCATTTACCTGAGATTGACCCTCTGCCAACATGAGGGCCAATCCCGTGGAGTCTGGAAATCGTTTAACATTACTTTCAGATTCAATGAGTTACAGAAACAAATATCCAACATTACTACATCTCCATTATTCAGTATGATTAAAAGGAAAAAAAACATGTAAACTACGTCTTTCCACCAATAGTTTTAAGTCAGCATATCTTCAGGCGAGAAAAAAGGAAGGGATGAGGGAGCGGGAAAAGAAAAAGTAGGACCAACTGAGAATCTAAAAGGGAAATTAATAAACCATAGTCTAATAAGAGAAAAGTGAAAAGGAACCTAGCAGGCCTAAATTCCATTAATGATGCCTACATTTTCTATAATGGATTCATATTGAGTTGAGTTAATATCCATAAACTATTACACATCCATCAGGATTTCACCTAGAGTGGTGGGAGGTAAGTCCCCAGTCCCTCCTTCATCAGAAATCCTCTAACTAAGTAGCTCCCATCTAGTCCATCTACTTACAAATTGTGGGGTCTTCAAAGCCAGGAGAGGTTATTCTTTAGTAGGTTTTAACATTGTTTATTAGTTCCTTCCACTCCATCTCAGTGGGTGGCAGGGGGATAGCCATTTCCTAGAAATCACCTTACATGCTGCTGCAACCAAGATGTTCCAGAGGTATTTAGCTTCCGGCCTCTTACCTCCAAAGGGTATAGGCCCAGAATAACATGTTCTGGTCCCAGCGGGACTGAAGTAGTAAATATTTCTTGCAATCGCCTAAGTATACTACTCCAATACTGATTAAGCAGGAGGCAGTGCCAAAGTTATGGGCCTCAGATGCCGAGGAGCACCACATTTTCACCAACAGGAGGGCGAAATCTCGGGTTCCATTTAGCCACCTGCTCAGGTACCACGAAAGAACCTACTTGAGCTTCCACAAAATTCACGCCGTCCTGGAGGCGAGAAAGAGCGCCAGGTGTTTTTATGGACTGCAACCACCTCTCGTAATTAATCTTATTTCAAAATCTTTCTCACACTTCACCTTAATGTACATTGTTGAGTGATTTAGGTCAGTGATATAATTCTTATAGAGTATAAGATTGCCCTCTCCCCTCCCCAAATCTTTTCAAACACTATTGGTTATATGATCTCCCCAGAGACTATGGAGGACCTACACAGGTGCTTCGTTGTTAATCTCTAATATGATAGTAAAATAAAGGTCTCCTGTGTCCAGTGGAACTTATCCGCAGCCTCTTCAAATGTTAAGATCTGATCCCTTTAAAAATTGCCAAGGGCCCAGCACCCTCATCTCTCTCTTGGCGTTTGTACCAGGGGTCCCCATGGGCCAGCGTGTGAGATGTGCTCTTGGACCAACACTGATATTTCCAGAGGTGAGGCCTTTGTAGCACCTCGCTTGCATCCTGCGCTCTGCGCCCTCCAAAGCCGCCCTAGTACCCAAAAATAGTGGAGGAGAGTTATTTATTATTGCAGCTTGAGCAAATATCTGGGACAACAAAGTGGGGGAGCAGGGGCAGCCAAATCAATGGTCTTCCAGCTGGACCGTAAGTAGGATGTAACAATAAGAGGGCAACCCTCATCTGGCTGCTACCCAGTATCCCTCCAGGCAAGGTACTCCATAGCTCCCTCCTCCTTAGGGAGAAAGAGAGTTTGTTTTCTAATTCTGGGCGTTTGCCTGACCATATAAATTTTAGCAGAATCTTCTGCCATACATCCAGTCTTTCTTTTGGAATTGTACAAGGTACACATTGAAACAAAAATAAAAACCTGGGGAGTAGGTTCATCTTAGTTGTCTGTATTCTCCAATGGAAAGGAAGAGAGAGCACGGACCACCTTTCAATGTCTGCTTGTATTTGCTTTATCAATGGGGAAATTTAGATCATAAAGTTGGGAATTGTTGGACGATAAGATTATCCCCAAATATTTCATGGTAAGGAGGTCCCATTTCAGGGTACCCATCTCTGAGAGTTTGAGTTGGGGTGTAATTAAGCGTAATGACCTCTGTTTTATGGGTATTCAGGGTGTATCCTGAGAGTTCTGAAAATCGTTTAAATGTTGGAATAGGTGAGGATAGAAGATTCCGATTCTGTGATATAGAGCAGAATATCATCTGCATACAATGCAAGCTTATGTTCTTCTCCATTTATGTTTACCCTTTTATATTTGAGTTCTCTAATCCCCTGTGCTAGAGGCTCGAGGTATAGGGTGAAAAGAATAGGTGACATGGGACACCCCTCGTCGTACCCTGCACAAAGTAAAGATGTAGAGGCGTGACCATTAGCCCTGATAAAACCCTTTGGTGTGTTATATATTTTAAAGATAGCATTAATGAACTGAGCGGAAGCCACATTTATCGAGTACTGCTCGAAGGAAGGGCCATGAGACTTTATCAAAAGCCTTTTCAGCATCCAGACTTAAAAATGGAGGGCATTTGAGTGAGGTTTATATAGTCAATTAAGTGGGCGTTCCTTGGAGATTATCCTGCACCTGACGACTGGGGATAAAACCCATCTGGTCTAGATTGATCAACTTGGTTATAAATTTCTGCATCGCCGGGCAAGAACTGACATAAAAATTTTATAATCAGAATTTAGGATGGAAATAGAGACGTCTGAGGGGCAAAGTGTTGGGTTTTCCCTGCTTGGGGATAACTGATATAATGGCCTGTTCCCATGAGGTTGGGGGTTTCTTCAGTCTGTAATATTATGTTATATACCTTATGTAGCAGGGTAGCACCTGGCCCTTAAAATGTTTATAAAACTCCGGAAGTCCGTCCGTGCCCAGGCACTTGAGGCCTTCAGATTCGAGAATTCACTGTGAAGCTCTAACTCGAAATGGGAGCTGTCGGGCCCGTTTTAGCTGCTGGGACAAAGAAGGGAGAGATCGGGCGCAGCACACAGTAAGGTGTAGAAGTCTCTGCAGGCTTCAACTATTTCAGGAGTCTGGTGTGTCTTCCGCTTGGTAGTGGGGTGAATTAAGGTTGAGATCAATGCTCTCACTCTCTGGGATCGCAAGCGGCCTTAGTAGGCGAGTGGCCTTGGGCCCTCATAGTATTTTTGTTTAAGAAACATGGCCTTCGATCCACCTGATACTCTAATAAATTGTTCAGTTCAGCTTTAAGTTTGCCAAGCTTCTTATAAATTCGCTGCCTCATATTTAATTTTAAGCTGCAATTCACAGGACTCAATCTCCCTTTCAACCTTGATTTTGGGCCTCGCTGCATTTTGTTAAAGGCCAAGATGGCGATAAATTTGCCCAGGATTAAAGCCTTAATAGTGACTCAGAGCAGAGGAGCTGGTGTCTCAGGGGTCCCATTGTCGACCACAGACTGCTTTATTGTTTCTACAATTGCCCCTTCACCTCAGGGTCCTGAAGCAAGGATGTATTAAGTCTCCAGAAAGTCCGCTTAATGAAGTCCCCAGGTGAAGCACCAAAACACAGGGCATGGTCCGACAATGTCCTATCTCCTATCAAACTATCCTTTATCTGCCCAACGTATTCTGTTGGAAGCAGGAGTAGTCCAAATGAGAATGCGACTGATGAGGTGCAGAGAAAGAGGTACAGTTTCTCTGCTTGGCATGGGTGAGGCGCAAACATCAGCATAACCTAATTCCCTAGTAATCTCACAACTTTTTCATGCACCCTGATTACTCCGAGGGACCGCAGAGGAAGAGCCCAGCATCGGGTTTAGGACTAAATTTAGGCCATCGCCTATAATCACCTCCCCTCCGCCCACTCCTGCAACCTTAGAAAAAATTTGACATGCGCTTGAAAATCTGAACGGGTGGCACATAAATGGATGCCAAAGTTAAAATTTGCCCCAAGCGCCCCTTTAGAAAAGCATAACATCCCTCCCATCTACCAGCTGGTCTATTTGCTTAAAAGGCGTTCTGGCTGGAACCAGGACCGCCACCCCTTCGCCTCCCCTCCCATATGCTGCACAAGCCGTGGCAGCACAAATCCAAATTTCCCAATTTTGGTGTTCCTTTAAGAGAGATGCATCTCCTGTAGTAACAAAAGTCAGCATCAGTCTTTCTAAGAAAGGACAGAATTTTGCTGCACTTTACAGGGTTAGTCAGCCCATTTACATTAAATGAACAGAAAGTCGTGGGTTTAGCTGCCATTCTAGTGGACCATAAGACTTTTCCTCTGCCGTAACCCTGTATTATTTCCTACCCTCCTTATCTGACAATATTCCGTCTAGTCTGAGTAATTCCCCTCCTACTCAGATCGAGCTAACAGTGCAATAATTAAAAAAATAAAGAAAAAAGGAAAACGCCTACCTACTAAAAGGAAGCGAGAGAAACAAGTGGAGATAAGAACTGGGGGTAATACCGTGGTATTAGACTCTAGTTTCGTATGTATATATTAAACTAGTACTCAACACTATTCAACAAACCAAGAAATACAAACAGTGTTTTAAACAATAGTGGCTTCCAAGGTAGAGGATCCAAGACCTAGGATCCCTTGCCCTAACCTCTGAAAATGCTGATGGAATCAGGCAGAGAGGTAGGGGTTGAAGAGTAAGTATGCCCTGAATTAACAGAACCTCTTCAAAAACTGCTCCAAAGGGTGGTTTATGTGAGTAAAACCACCAGGATTCACTCAGGTCGTATTAACTTTGGAACGAGGCATAAAGACCCAGAACTTTACCCCAAAACTCCCCAGGAACAGTAGAAATCTGGCAACTCCATTATCCTACAATTTTAAAATTCCCATTCCTTTTAAGAACATACTTCAGGAAGGTGCACCCATAACTATGCCATTTTATCGGATACCCCAGTAATGCTCCAGTGGCCTGCCTCTCCACATTAACTGCGGGAGTAGGCCAGTAAGCATCAGCGGAGCTTCAACAGTGCTCGAGAGGTAATTCCCGACTATGCTAACTTAAACCCAGCCCTGAATCTACACAGGCCCTTCTACCTCCAGAACACATTTTGCAAGTCAATTCAATCGTCCCCAAGTGTCCGAACTCCACAGATCACAGATGGCAGGTCCACAGTCCATTCTCCATCATCCTCAAGTGCCAGCCGTAGACAGACCACTTCGCTTTCCTCGAATGTTCCCTCGATGCAACAGCCCAAGGCCTCTTTTGCTTTCCTCATGGCGTAGCCTCCCTCGCCCATATGTTGTCTGGGGCATTGAAAGCGCTGAAATCTAAGCTTCTGCAATCGGTCTGCTTCCACAGAGGGAATGGGAATTCTTTTTCTGCAGGTCTTCCAATGCCTTCCCGGAGTGAGATATAATTGAAGCCCTCTTCCCAGAACACCGAAGCTTAGCTGGGAGCAGGGGTTTAAATCGAATGCCCTTAGCTCACAGAACTTTTAGAATTGGTACACATAGCTGTCTAGCTTGCTGCACTTCTGGGGCATAATCATGGTCGAGAGAGATCTTAGGCGTGGGTAAGACAGCTCTTTTACTCCAAGCCCTCCGCGGGATATCTTATAGTTTTAAAACTACTCAGCTTGAAGATTATTGAGCGTTGGGCGGGCTGTTTCCCCGTTGGCTTCTGGCCTAGCAAAGGATACGCTCTTTCAATACTGAGGGCATAATTGGGAGACAAGTCCAGCACATCTTTCAGTAAATTTTCAAAAAATGCTGTCATGGGGGTTCTTCAGCCCCTTCAGGGAGGCCATACAGTCTAAGATTGCTGCGTCTAGATCTTCCTCGAGGTCAATGCACTTACTTTGCAAAGCCTGTGCATGCTGAAACAAGGCCTCTATTGCTGTGCTGAGATGTGTATTGTTTTCCTTCATTACTTTATCTTATCTTCCGCTCGTTGACCTTAGCATCTATATTGGAGATTTGCTGTGTCAGTGCTTGAAACTCTCTCTCGACTCGGCTCGAGAGTCACGGATTTCCTGTAGGATATTCTCGTATCTGGTGCAAGATAAAGGTCTGCCTCAGCCTCTGTGTCGCAGCTGGAGCCTCTCGTGCTGCTACAGGAATAGCTTCTGCTGCGTTCAAAACTGATCGGTGGCATTTCTTCTCCGACAAATTCCTTCCTTGGGGTTTTACTTGATGAGGATGGTCCCGGTCCTTGCAACCTTCTTTAGCTATTTTCAATTGTTAGGTTTAGAAATGGGAAATTTGTATCCCTGGGGAGCACAGGATCTTCTCTAAGCTGCTGTCTGCTCCGTGGAGGAACCGGAAGTCTCCGCCTATTACTGATTAACCTTGTAAGAGCATAGCTGTGGATACTGTGGTTCCTTGAGCACCACGAGTTGCATGGGCAAAAGGTACATACTGGTTGTCATGGACTATGCAATCTTGAGGCTGTGGCTATGTCATCCACTAAGGCAGAGAGTGGCTGACAAACTCCTGGGAATCTTCAGCCGACTGGGATTGGAGATTTTGTCAGACCTGGGATGAATTACATGTCGCTACTCATGACTAGTATGTGACAGAAGAAAAAATTACTCATCTTAGTAATTATGTTTCTTCTAGTGGAGTCTTGCTGTATTCTGACAATTGTAGTTAGGTCCAGCCTCCAACTGCCCGAGAACATAGGGTTAACTTTTCTATGCATAGCATAGAATGTTCATCTCGAGCTCGGTTGAAGCCTCTGCCTGTTGTTATTCGAACTGCAACCATCAAATCTTTACGAGCAAAACTCACTAGGTGTTCTGTGTGGAAACTGTAACATTTTTAACTAGCCAACTGGCAGAAATATAATGTTTTTGGTTCTCAAAGGAAGTCTCAGGTCAGGAAACCAAAAACAAAAACCAATCAAATGAAACAACATTCCACCCAAAGAAAAAGAGGGTGTGAAAGGGGCACCCTAGAGTGCCAACACTGCTCCTGCCCACCGCATCCCAAAATCTAGGTTCTGAGAGGGGGGGGGGGTGGTCGAAATACAGCAACACTCCACTAGAAGAAACATAATTACTAAGGTGAGTAATTTTTTCTTCAAACATGAAGTCTTGCTGTATTCTGACAATTGCAGACTACCAAGCAGTACCTCCATGGAGGAGGGACAGAACCTACTTTGGAAACAGGTTCTGAAGTACTGCTGTGTTAAACTGAGCATCACTCCTAGCCTGGATATCCAGAGAGTAATGCTTGGTAAAAGTATGGACTGTTTTCCAGGTGGCTGCTTGACAAATTTCTAAGAGAGGATATCCCTGGCAGCAGCCAGGGAAGCAGCTGTACCCTTGTGGAATGAGCCCTCAGGCCTGAGGGTGGAGTTCTACCCAGTTTTTCATAGCAGAATTGTATACAAGAAACAATCCACCTGGCAATAGATCTCTTGGTGGCAGGTTTGCCCTTCCAACTTCTCCATAAGTGAGGAACTTGAGGGATTCAAACCTGTGACCCTTGGTATGCTCTATGTAGTAGCTTGGGCTCTTTTAACATCCAATCTGTATAGCCTCCTCTCCCAAGGAAGAATGATCAGTGAAGAAATCAGGGAGAGATACAGACTGATTGAGGTGGAAATCTGAAACCACTTTAGGCAAGAACTTTCTGTTAGTTCTAAGGACCACTTTATCTCTGTGAAAGAGATGAAATCAGATTCCACTGACAAGGCTTGCAATTCACTGATACACCTGGCAGAAGTAATGGCTACCAAAAACACAGTTTTCCAAGTCAAGTACTTAACCTCTGCTGAGGACAAAGGCTCAAAGGGGTTGCATAAGCTGAGCAATGCAAACATTAAGATCCCAAGCAGGAGCAGGATCCCTAAAGGGGGATTGGTGTGAAGCAATCCTTGAAAACTTACAGAATACAGGATGGGATGACAGAGGGAAGACTTGCCTACAGACAGGAAAGCAGAAACAGCTGCCAAGTGTACCTTGAGAGTAGCTGGTCTGAGACCTAGGGCCATTAAGATGGACCATATAATCCAGAACCATAGGCAATTCAGCAGAGTCTGGAGAAATATTGTTCTTATAACACCAAATGCTGAATCTTTTCCATTTGGAGTTGTATGTCTTTCTGGTGGAAGGCTTGTAGAAGCCTTAAGGATACCCGAACCCTTGGGAAAGATGCAGATCTGCAAACTCTTCAAGAGCCAAGCCTTGAGATTGAGAGACTGAAGATTGGGGTACCAAATCCTCCCGAGAGGATGTTAACAGGTTGTAATTCCTGGGAAGAGACAGGGGAAGATGGACTGCTAGGAACAGCAACAAGGGATACCATGGCTGTCTGGCCCAGTCTGGAGCAATCAGAATCACTTTGCATGGTTGTGACCTTATCTTGACAAGCACTTTGAACAGGAGAGGGAAGGGAAAGCATACAGACATTTCCTTCCCAGTTCAGGATCAGAGCATCCAGGGGACTGAGCCCAAGACTGGGGTCTGCAGCAAAAAAGTAAGTTGGTGATTGTCTGGGGCTGCAAACGTCTATCTCTGGAGTGCCCCATCTTGAGAAAATCACTTTCAACACCAGCGGATCTAGGGCCCATTTGTGATGGCCCTGAGATATTCTGCTCAGTGCATCTGCTAGGACATTGTCCTTCCTTGAAGGTGAACTGCTATCAGAGAGGTTTGCAGGGAATAGGTCAGGGACCACAACTTCATTGCTTCTGTGCACAAGGCCATAGACCGAGTGCCTCCTTGCTTGTTGATGTACCACATGCTGGTGGTGTTGTCTGTTCTGACCTGAACCACCTTGTTCTGCACAGATTTGAAAAGCTTGCAGTGCCAGAAACACTGCTCTGAGTTCTAAGAGACCGGCGTGAAGCAGAGATTCCTGAGGCGACCACAGTCCCTGGGTGGTAAGTTCCCCAAACGGGCTCCCCAGCCCAGCAGGAAAGCATCTGTGGTGAGGACCACTGAATGAGACTGAGTGACAAATGGAACTCCTTGCCTCAAATTGTCCTGATTCTGCCACCATTGCAGGGCTTGGATCAGAGTTCGAGTCACTGGAATTAGTTTGGTAAGGAATCCTTTCTTTGGGACAAAAAGCTCTTAAGTGGAACTGAATGTCCCTCATTTGGAATCTTGCGCCTTGGACCACTGCTATAGAAGCTGCCATGTGGCCCAGTAGCTGAAGGAAATGCCTTGCTGGTCGAGACACCTGAAGGCTGAATGAAGAGGCCAGTTCCATGAGGGTCCTTGCCCTTTCCAGGAAGGAAGGCTCTTGCTTTTATCATATCCAGTTCTGCACCTATGAAGGTGAGGAGCTGCACTAGTTCGAGAACTGACTTTGGTAGGTTGAGAAGAAATCCTAAAAAGTGAGCACTTGCTGGGTCACTTGCAGGTGTGATTTGACTTGGTCTGGAGACTGGCCCACTATGAGCCAGTCGTCCAAGTATAGAAAATGGAAATCTTTGTCTTCTTAGGAAGGCAACAACTACTACCAGGCACTTTGTGAAGACCCTTGGGGCTGATGTTAGCCAAAGGGCACTGCTCTGAACTGATAGTGGCCTGAGGGCAACTCGAACCTGGAGGTACTTTCTGTGGGAGCACCTGATGGGAAATGTGAAAGTAGGCATCTTTGAGGTCCAGGGAGGCTAGCGTCCCCTGGCCTTAGAGAGGGAAGGATAATTCCCAGAGTTATCATCTTGAACTTTGGCTTTAAAAGACGTTTGTTCAGGTATCTTAGGTCCAGGATGGGTCGCCACTCTACTGTCTTTTGGGGTTAGGAAGTACCTGGAGTACAGTCCTTTGCCCTGTGTAGGGTAGGTACTCTCTCTATAGCTCTGAGAGCTGGGAGAGAAGAAACCTCTGCCTCAAGGGCAAGAGTTTCTGAGATATTTGCAGGTGGAAAAGATCTGGCTCTCAGCTTGGAAATTTTTTGAGCGGCGACCAGACCCTGGCTTACTACTTCCAGGACCCACTTGTCTGATGTAAGACACATCCAGTCCTGGACAAAGTAAGCCAGCCTGCCCCTGCTGGGATATGAGAATCGACCGGCAGACCCATCAGGTGTCTGCTTGGCAGGGGCTTTTGGCTGAGGGTGGATGCAGGCCTGCTCATCCCCTTCTGTCTCTCCTCTGAAGAACCCCTCTGTGAAAAGAAGAAGAGGCCTGTGTTTGGTAAAAGGCCTTTGAAAAGGCCTGCCCCTACCCCTGGACTGCTGCCTTTGAGGGTTGCTTGCCTTTCCTTGGCCTGAGCACTCCTGTAAGTAGTCCTGTATTCGTCCATTTTCTTCTTGTAATTCTCTAGTCTGCTCCCCAAACAGAGAATTACCAGTACAGGAAAATCCATGGCCTTAGCCTGGGTATCCTGTGAGAGGCTAGTACATCTGAGCCAAGCCATTCTCGGAACAGCCACAGATGTAGCCATGACTCTTGATGATACATCACTGGAGTCTACAGCAGCATGAAACTGAACTTTCGATGCCTCAATCCCATCTGCAGCCACCTCCTCCCAGCTCCTTGGCAAGCTGAGGGAAGCCTGTTTAGCCAGTGCCAGTACAGTGTCCCACCTGGACTTCTGGTACCTGGCTGAACAGGCCATATATTAGCCTGCCTGAGTCCTAGGATGATGCCATGTACTGCTTCTTTGCCATGGCATCAATCTTCCTGGAGTCCTTGTCTGGGGTGTGATGCCAAGGGAATGCTTGCCTTATCACAAGCAGCAGCATGTACAACCCCAACATGGCTGCATTGCTGATAAAGGAACTCGCATATCTGAGCCTGAAAGAGTATACCTCTTGTCCATTCTTCTGTCCACAGGAGGTATGGAATTGGGAGACTTAAATTTTTTTCTGTTTCCCAAAAGATTTAAGGAGGGAATAGACAGTCTCCTGGACTCTGGGATGTCCATCATCTCTACATAGTCAGGGCTCTTCCTGATCCTCCACTGCCTCCTCCACCGGAAGCTGGAGGGTATCAGCCACCTTTCTGTAAAACATGTAGTGAGAAGGGACTCAGAAAGCCTAGGAGGAAAAACACCTGAAGGTCTGTCTGGGAGCTGTCCGGGTCAACAGGCACATCCAGACTTTCACCATCACCATAATCATCTTCCAACTCTCCTTCCTCCTCAAACTCCGGTTCATAAAATTCTTCCAGGGTATAATCCAGAACCGGGGAACCAACTGAACCGAGCCCTGCCAAAGGTGCAGTTCAGTCGAACCGATCAAAGTGATTCCACAATATGAATCGCTTTGGCTATTTCTGTCGGCGGTCGATGACGGGATTCTGGATCCGAACCGTCGACTTGTCTTTCTTTTCTTTTCTGTCGGAACCGATTCCTCGGAATCGGCTCTCCTTGCCGAAGAAGTATAGCCCTGGTCAGAGGCACTCTTTCTGGTTCGGTCGGAACCGAACTGGGCTTCCATCCGGGTCAGCGGACTTTCAGCCTCCCTTTCCTTAGTCTACCTAATCTCTTTTCCAGGGTAGATTTGGGAAAATTTTTGCAAATTTGGCAGTCTGAATCGAGGTGGTCAAACCCCACACAATAAACACAGGTGGTGTGGGGATCAGCCTTAGCAAAGACCTCCCCACACACTGCAGTGTTGAAACCCAGTGGCCCATTTTTTCATGGGTTTCTCAGACATGGCCAACCTAACCAAACTTACCCTTTTTGACAATCCATGAGCAAGACTCCCTATCGGTTCCTGACCGTGTCCGGGTCTTGAAAAAAGCGTACTAAAACCCGTTTTTTTTTTTTAGAACCGATACTGGACGGTAACCACATACTAAAGTAAAGTACAAATTTTACCTCAAAATGATCGGTTCAGCCGAACGATCCACAACTTACAAGTTCCACACAAAAAAGAACAAAACCTATCTAGTACTCACGGTACCACAGACAGAGACTTGAACTGACTATGCGGAAACAACAATTTCGGAAGAAAAACCGACCTAAAACCGACACTTCAACCGACTTTGAACCGAGCAGCAGGAGAAATCTCCGGGCGACTGTTCAGTGAGGCAGAGTAAAGAATCTGACAGTTGCAGTTCGAATAACAACAGGCACATGCTTCAACTGAGCTCGAGATGAACATTCTATGCCATGCATAGAAAAGTTAACCTATGTTCTCTGGGGCAGTTGAAAGGCTGGACCTAACTGCAATTGTCAGAATACAGCAAGACTTCATGTTGTTTGAAGTGCATGGAGAAACAGCTCCGTGCTCCACCCTATCACCCCAAGATTAATGGCCTGATCAAGCAGTTCAACAGGTCCCTAAAACTATGCTCAGGACGTTTGCTGACCAGCACAAGAGGGAGTGAGAGAAGCATGTGTCCCATCTCCTGTTTGTTTGCAGTGAAGTCCCTGAGGGTCCACAGGGTTATCACCCTTGAGCTCCTGTTTGGTCACAGGGTGAGGGCCCCTAGATTTGGTTTGGGATGAATGGGAGGGTGACCTTACCTCCCAATGGTAACCTGTTGTGAATACGCCTGAACTGTAGGACCCGCCATCAAGCACATGGGGCTCCTCGAGCACTCAGCCACTGCACAGCAGCGGCAGAAAGCCTGGAATGACCACTGGGCCAGAGACTGGGAGTATGAAGTTGGACAGCGATGATGGTACTTTGTCCCAGTCTGACAAAATAAACTGCAGGCAGCATGGGAGGCCAATTCTCCACATCAAGAAGGTGAGTGAGGTCAATTCTGTGGAAGAACTGCCCGACAGAAGGTGCAGGCGAGAGTGCATCATGTTAATATGATGAAGCCTAATATGATAGGTAGGAAATAATCCTTGCTGTGCAACGCCCAGAAGAGGAAAATGAGACTGATCCAGTAGTGGACCTCCTCTGTGAGGCACTGGAAGAATCCTCAGTGGATAACTTCACCCTCTCGATGCAGCTGACACCAGCCCAGGCAGAGGAGATGGGGTTACTGGGGAAAGGTTCACAGGAGAACCAGGGAACACCACAATGGCTGAACACCTGAAGGTGGGGCCTGGTGCTCCATCTACTGGGAGGCTGCGCGTTTTTCCCATGTTCTCTCGGCGTACCCATGTCCCCGGACGTCAAAGCGCTGAGCGCCGTCTGGCCGTCGCCCCTCTGATAAGCATTGGGCTTGCTGTACCTCAGGTCTCCACCGGGCCAGACAAGAGCCGAGCTCTGGTTCTCCCTCCCCGGAGGAGGACGAGCAGTCCCTAGGACGCTTGAGTCCTCTCGCCGGCCCTCCAGCTCCCGGGCTCATTCCCCAACCCGGTCACTGGCGCCGCAGCGGAAATCCAACCGCTGCACCGGTGGGCCGGCCTAAGTCTTGTTGTATTCTGACTATATGCAGACTACCAAGCAGTAACCCCAAGGAGGAGGAACTACAGAACCTATTTTGGGAACAGGCTCTGCAGTACTGCAGTGCCAAACCTAGCATCACTTCTTGACTGAATGACAAGGAGTAATGCTTGGTAAATGTGTGAACAGTCTTCCAGGTGGTTGCTTTACAGATTTCCACTAAGGGTATGTCTCTGGCTGCTGCAACCGAAGCAGCTGTACCTCTGGTGGAGTGAGCTCTCAGGCCTGTGGGTGGCTCTTTCCCCAATTTTGAGTAGCAGAACTGTATGCAGGACACAATCCACCTAGCAATAGTTCTCTTGGTGGCAGACTTACCTTTACCTACCTCCCATAAGTGAGAAACAGCTGGCAACAGTCATTTCCATGGGACTTGGTGGATTCTAAGTAGTAACTCAGAACCCTCTTTACATAGAGACTGTGTAATCTCCTCTCTCCAGAGGAATGATCAGTGAAAAATACAGGCAGTGTCATAGATTGGTTCAGCTGGAAGTCTGATACCACTTTAGGGAGGAATTTTCTATTTGTATGAAGGACCACCTTATCTCTATGAAATTAGATGAAATCAGGTTCCACTGATAAAGCCTGTAACTCACTGATTCTCCTGGCAGGAGTAATAGCAACCAGGAATACAGTTTTCCAAGTCAGGTATTTGAGCTCAGCTGAGCAAAGTGGTTCAAGGGAGGCTGCATCAGCTGTGCAATACAGATATTCAGGTCCCACAGAGGAGTAGGATCCTGAAGGGAGGATTGATATGGATCAAACCTTTGAAGAATTTCTTGAAAACTGGGTGGGAGGCTAGAGAGGAGACCTTCCCAGCTGAAAGAAAAGCAGAAATAGCTGCCAAATGCACCTTGAGAGTGGTAGGTCAAGGTCTAAACTGTTAAGATATACCAAATAATCTAAAGCAGTGGCAATATCAGCTGAACCGCTGGATGTGCCTCTGGGAACACCAGAACCCCAACCTCTTCCATTTAGAATTATAGATCTTTCTAGTGGAAGGCTTTCTACTAGCCTTAAGGATATCCAGAGCTGATTGTGAGAGATGCAGGCCTGCATATTCTAGCTCCTCAAGAACCAGGCCTTGAGCCTGAGTGTGTGAAGATTAGGTACAATATCCTCCTGAGATGAGGTGAGGAGGTTGAACTGTCTGGGAAGGCATTAGGGAATTGTCACTGATAGTGACAATAGTAGAGGATACCAAGGCTGAATGGCCCAATCCGGGGCTATCAGAATCACAGTGCAGGGTTGGGACCTGATCTTGACCAGAACTCTGAATATCAGAGGAAAGGGAGGAAAAGAACAGAAACCTGTTGGTCCAATCCAACAGGAGGGCATCTAGAGGAACAGACCCTAGCAGAGAGGGTCTGCAGCAGAACAGAGGGAGCTGATGGTTTTCTGAGGCTGCAAACAGATCTATCTCTGAGTGCCCAATCGCTTGAAAATGATCTGAAGAATGAGAGGATTCAGGGCCCATCGTGGTGACCTTGTGAAATCTTGCTGAGAGCATCTGCAAGTACACTGTCCTTCCCTGGGAGATGCACAGCAATCAGGGAAACCTGTAGGAATAAGCTAGTGACCATATTTTCATGGCCTCGTGCACAAGGCCGAGGATCGAGTGCCCCCTGCTTGTTGCTGTACCACATAGATGTGTTGCTGTCTGTCCAATCCAACAGGAGGGCATCTAGAGGAACAGACCCTAGCAGAGAGGGTCTGCAGCAGAACAGAGGGAGCTGATGGTTTTCTGAGGCTGCAAACAGATCTATCTCTGGAGTGCCCAATCGCTTGAAAATGATCTGAAGAATGAGAGGATTCAGGCCCATTCGTAGACCTTGTGAAATCTTGCTGAGAGCATCTGCAAGTACACTGTCCTTCCCTGGGAGATGCACAGCAATCAGGGAACCTGCAGGAATAAGCTAGTGACCATATTTTCATGGCCTCGGTGCACAAGGCCGAGGACCGAGTGCCCCCCTGCTTGTTGCTGTACCACTAGATGTGTTGCTGTCTGTCCTGGATCTGCACCACTTTCCCTGAATTAAATTCGAATGTCTGAAGTGCCAGAAAGACAGCCCTGAGTTCGAGACGGTTTAGTGTAGAAGAGACTCCTGATGAGACCAAGTCCCCTGAACAGTATGCTGATCCAGAAGCATCTCTGGTGAGAATCACTGTGGGAACCTGAGTGAGGAAGGGAACCACTTGCCTGAAGTTGTCCTCTTTCAGCCACCACTGGAGGGCCTGAACCAAAGTTAGAGACACTGGAACCAGCTTGAGAGGGATCTTTCTCTGAGACCAAAAGGCTCTTAGATGAAACTGAATATTCCTTATCTGAAACCTTGCCCATTGCACTACTGCAGTGCAGGCTGCCATGTGGCCTAGCACTGCAAGAAGTGTCTGGCAGGCCGAGACACAAGTGGACGAAAAGAGGAAGTCAGAGTGATGAGGGACTGAACCCTTGAGAGAGGAAGGAAGGCCTTAGCCTGAACAGTGTCCAGCTCCACTCCTATAAATATGAGAAGCTGAACTGTTTCCAGAACAGACTTTTCCAGGTTTAGAATGAATCATAGGGAGTCCAAAAGATTTTGGGTGACCGCTAGAGCTGTCCTGACTTGGTCTGGGGACTGACCTACTATGAGCCAGTCGTCCAGGTAACGGAACAATAAGATGCCTTGTCTTCTGAGGATGACCACCACTACTATTAGGCACTTGAGTACTCTTGGAGCAGATGTTAGGCCTAAAGGCATTGCTCTTGAAATGGTAATGGCCTGAAGGCAGTTCAAACCAGAGGTACTTTCTGTGGGACTGCCTGATAGGTATGTGGAAATAGGCATCCTTGAGATCCAGGAGGCTAGCCAGTCTCCTGGTCTCAGAGAGGGAAGAATAATTCCCAGAGTCCCCATCTTTTACTTTGGCTTTAGTATGTGCTTGTTTAAGTATCGAGATCCAGGATTGGTCGCCACTCCCCTGTCTTTTTAGGGTAAAGAAGTACCTGGAGTACAATCATTTTCCCTGTGGATGAGAGGTACCCTTTCCACTGCTTGTAGAAGCAGTAGAGAAGAGACCTCTATTTCTAAGGCCTGTGTTTCTCTGCCGAGGAAGGACAGAAAGCCTTTGCTCTCAACTTTGGGAACCTGCTGAAGCTGAGAGAGAAGATCCTGGCTCATCACTTCCAGGACCCACTTGTCTGAAGTGACAGATTTCCAGGCCTGAAAGAAGTGAGCCAGTCTGCCCACTACAGGAATTGGGGAGGTGACCCTGACTGACACATCAGGGTGTCTGTTTAGCACGGGCTTAGACGGAGAGGAGGATGCAGCCCTTGTCATCCCCCTTCTGCCTCTTCCCTAAAGAACCCCCTCTGCTGAAAAGAGGAGGAGGCCTGGGCCTGGTAGAAAGGCCTGTGAAAAGGCCTGCCCCTGCCAGCCCTGGATTGCTGCCTTTGAGGAGTGGTCTGCTTTTCCTTGGCTGCAGCACTCCTATATGTGGTCCTGAACTCGTCCATCTTTTCATGTACGCCTCTGTTCTCCAAACAGAGTTACCAGTGACAGGAAAATCCATGACCTTGGTCTGGGTATCCTGAGATAAACTGGTACACCTGAGCCAGGTAAATCTCCTCATGGAAACAGATGTAGCCATGACCCTAGAATGAACATCATTCGAGTCCACAGCAGCATGAAACTGGACCTTTGAAGCTTCAATGCCATCCACAGCCACCTGCTCCAGCTCCTTGGCCAGCTGGGAGGGCATTGTTAGCCAGCTCCAGAACCGTATCCCACCTAGACTTCTGGTATCTGGCTGTATATGCCATATAGTTGGATTGCCTGAGTACCAAAGAGGATGCCAAGTACTGCTTCTTTGCCATGGAATCCACTTTCCTGGAATCCTTATCTGGGGGTGAGATGCCAGGAGAATTTCAGCCTGTCACAGGCTGCAGCTTGCACTGCCTCAACATGGCTGCAATGATTAGTAAGGAAATCCATACCAGGGCCTGACAGAGCATACCTCCTGTCCATTTTCTTATCCACAGGAGGTATGGATGTTGGAAACTGTAATATTTTGTGTCTGTTTCCCCAGGGACTTGTGCAGAGGAAAGACACCCTTTTGACTCTGGGACATCCATCATCTCAACATAGTCAGGCTCCTCCTGATCCTGTTCAGCTTCTTCCACTGGAAGCTGAAGAGTTCAGCCACCTTCTTGTGAAACAAGAAGTGGAGGGGGACTCAGAAAGCCTGGAAGGAGACACATTAGAAGGCCTGTCTGGGAGATGTCAGGCTCAATAGGCTCATCTAGGTCTTCATAATCTTCATCTACATCATCATCTTCCTTCCAAACTGCCCTCATAGAATGATTCAGGTCATATTCGAAGCGGACAAGTCCGACTGAACCGACCGTCTCTGCGTCGGTGTCAGTTCGATCGAACCTGATGACGACTGCACAATGGTGATCGCTTTTGCTATCTCAAGTAGCGGGTCGGACCATGGGAACCAGGATCCAACCAGCTGACTTGCTCTTTCTTCTTGCAGGAACCGATTCTGCAGAATCGCTCTCCTCTTGCCTGGGGGTACTGCTCAGGTCAGTGGGCATTCCCTCAGGTTCGGGCGGAACCGAACTGCACATCCAGGTCAGCAGATTTTTCGCCTCCCTTCCTTCAGCCTATACTTAAATGTTTATCCACAGCGGTTTAGGAAAGTTTCTGCAGATTTGGCAGTCTCTTTGAGGTGATCAAACCCCAGACAATAAACAAAGATGAGGTGGGGATCAGCCTTGGCAAAATCCTCCCACACTCAGTGCAGTGTTGAAACCCAGTGGGCCCGGTTTTCTTTTTGGTTTCTCAGACATGCCTCAAAAACAAAGTCACCCTTACTAGCGCTCAGCCAGGCAACTATCAAACCTATCAGTTCCAACTGTGTCACGGGTCGGATGAAAAACTGAGAAATCAACGTTTTTTCAGGAACCGATAGATACCGAAACCACACTAAAGTGAACTGTAGAAATAGAAACAATAAATCGCTTGTTCCCAACCAGACCGACCGGAAAGAAACCGAATATAAAAACAATTTCTTTATAAACCACACTACTACCTACTAATACACTTACTGTACTGGGACAGAGATGTAAATACCGAAAAATAAAGAAGCGTTTACTAAACCGACCGATTTACCACAACCGAACTGAAGTGAAGGACAGGATCTCCGAGCGACTTCACAGTTAGGTGGAGTAAAGAATCTGATGGTTACACTGAGGAGTATCTGGGACAGAGGTTTGAAAACCGAGCTTGAGCTCAACATTCTATGCCTTGGCATAGAGTTAACTCTTTCCTCTCCAGAGCAGTTCAAGTGCTGGGGCTAACTGCAAATAGTCAGAATACAGCAAGACTTCATGTTGTTTGAAAAAGCCCATGTTGAAAATTTGGAGTGAAAATACCAACAAATGCCGGGCGTTAGGGTTTCCACCGTAATGCCCTACCCTGTGAAGACTGACAGGCATCAGAGGTGTGACTTGGGATTGTCAGCTGTAATGCTCACACCATTTCACCCCCACCCCACCTGCAGCCAGTGACAGGCATCGAGGGTGTGCCTTGGACACTTTGTTTAAGTTCACCCCACTCTCCAATACTGCACCCATCTCAGTGCATTTCTTTATGGAATGGGTGAGCGAAGGCCTGAAGACCTCAAGGCACACCGCGATACTTGGTGTCTGCAGGGTAGGGTGAGGTGAAATGGTGAGCATTATGGCCAATGACCCAAAGGCACATCCCAATGCCTGTCGGCTCTGCAGGGTGGGGTTGGCATCAGTTCACTACTTCACTGCCATTCCTATTATGCATCTCTCTAACTACTCCAATGCCAATGCCAGCAAGACAACATTCGCATTGAGAAATGCTTGTTAAATATGGCATGACTAGGACCAGGCGTCATCAAGAGGCAGTGAGTTCCAATAACTGGGTGCAACATAGGAAATCCTGATTTACCTTTGGATGGGAATGTGCAGTAATCTTCAGCTATAGCCCAGTGTGGACTGTGTCAATGCCTTACAGATGTCCAGCAGGACGGGGAGTCTGAGCAAAATGGCTGCTATTTAACAATACACAGAACTTAAACTTATTCCTGTACTGATAAAACATCAAGTTTTCGACAGCTATTGAACTGCAATTTCTATCCAATGGTGTCAGAAACTCTTAGGGACAAGATGGGTAACCCAAGAAAAGATCAGCAACAGGGATTGGGAGCAAAATCAAAAATGCTCCTTCAGCTCTCACTACTTTGTCGGCGAGGGACACGCTGAAAACCTTGGTCGAATCTGGAGAAGAGACACTGCAAATCTTGGGCATAAAGATTAATAGACTCATAAGTATGGTGGTCGGCCTCTCTGATAAATTTGACCGATTAACAGAGTAACAACATTAGAGACAACAGTGGAGACAATTCAAACAGCCGCTGCAGATGCCACAAAGAGATCCAATGTGGTAATGGGGGCGGTCTCAACTGTGATCCGAAGACTACACACTTTATGTCTCGATTGGAAACACTTGAAAATCAAATAAGGGCTACAAATGTTCATATTCTAGAAATACCTGGAGGCTCTGAGGAGACAATCTAATTCTATTTTTGCAGAACTGGTTGATCCAACAGTTGGGGAAGAGGTATCCCATAAACCTCGGTGTATGCAGAAGGCCTACAGGATCATGCCCGAGGCCGCTAAGACAACCCAGATGCCCCATGCACGATTGTGCTTGTAACAGAAGGATAGGAACTGGGACTTTCTGCTTTCAATGGCGAGGAAAAGGAATTTTGTTATGTAATGGACAACAAGTCCGCTTATACCCAGATATTAGTTTCACACAAGACAGAAATGAAAAAATTTGACGGGCACAAGCAATGCTACAGGAGGCCTGCATCCCTCATGGGATAATATTTCCAGCCAACCTCCGGATCCCTTATAGAGGCAAAATCTATTTGTTCATGGAACCAGCCAAAGCCATAAAGTGGAGCCAGAAATATGGTACCGAGACCAAGGCGAATGAACAGAAGGACCGATCATCCGAGAAAGAAGACACTTGAAGGAAACTGATTTATGGATTTATATATATTTTCAAATATGTTGATGGGTAAACTCACTATCCCTAGGTAAGACTATAATCTCTAATGTCTTTAGAGGAGAGTTTCCGTTTTGACCTGGGACGGTGAGACACCAAAATAAAGGAAATGTTGCTTTAAGATGCTTTTTAAGGACTGCTGTTTCCTGTTTAGTTTATAATGGTACTCAGTTCTTCATCAGAATGCCAATTTTAAGACACACACTGTTTTGTTTCAACAAATGTTCTAACGGAGAGTGCAGTATTAATGATACTTATCTTTGGTAGTGATGTATAACCCAAGCTACGTAATGTAGGTTTTAGGTTGTACATGACATGTTTAATTGTTTTATAATACAATCAATAGCTGAAGTCGGTACATATGTATCACATATAGGTTGGGGACATACTTCCTATGTTAGTAAGCTCTCTGTTACAGCTGTAACTGTCTGGTTTAAGCACCTTAGATACAGGTTAGGTTGCTCTTCCTCTGGCGTTCTTTCATTATGAAAATGTGTATAGCAGTAGCTCTATTATACATTTGTGGCACTACTTGTGCACAACAATGATATGCATGGCACATTATCCACCTCACACGTAGGTGGAAAGTATCGGATTATTAGGGCATCAACTCACAGACTACCTGGGCAAGTATAACATCCTCTGTGAACAGCAACAGGTTCTGGCAAGGGCACAGCACATCGACCGCTCCTGAATTCAACTGGAGTCATTCACAACTCAGTGGGCAAAGGATACCTAACTGGAGCTGTATTCATCGACCCTAACAAAGGCATTTGACACTATTCACCATGGCCTGTTTGTCAAACAGCTACTGAACATCGGGCTCTCACAGGACTCTGCTTGGTTCAATAGTTACCTGGACCGACGCACAAAGAGCAAAATCTCAGGAGTTCTCTCTGACTAAATCCCGCCTGCTCAGGCGCCCTCAGTGATCCATACTGTCCACTTCTCTTCAGCATATTTCTGAACTCCTTCCTCAATCTTGCCCAGAACAAATTATCCTCTATGCCGACAACGCCGTACTTCTCACCACCCATAAGGACCACAGCCCTTACACACAGCCTGCAGCTTGCTTTCACTACTGTCGAGAACTGGTTCACAGAACATAAACTGGTTCTTGCAGCAGCAAAAAACTAAATCTATGCTCTTCTCCAGCTCGCAAAACAAGCATAGGCAATATCCGACTACTATCAATACAAACGCATGGAAATACCCTCAACAAGTGTCATCATTTAAACACCTTTGGAATCTCTCTTGACCCTTGAATATTCTTTTTGAGGCCCACAATGATAGTGTTATGTAGAACTGTGAACCAACGATTGAATTCTATACCGAACAGACAGCACCTTACCCAAGCAGTATTGAAGAGTGCTATCCAAAGCGCTGTCATCTCTGTCATAGACTATGGCCTAATTATCTACAGCTCTGCTCTCAACTATCGCCCCTCAGGCACATAACAACCTCCCTTAACAAGGCCTGTCGGCTGCTCACTGGAGCCCAACGACACACTTCATGCATGTGAGCTCTACGCTCAAACGGGATGGTTACAACTCTCCAATCGCATAAAGTACCTTACCTGCCTGATGGCTAAAAACTACTTTGGGCTTTACTCCACTTTGTATCCAAGACCTCCTGCACCCTAACACCAACCTTCGTATACTAGAAGGTCTGAACATCAGCTTCTACAGATCCTCCGGTGTTGCACCACTCAGGGCCAAAGATCCTTTTGCACCGTGCACCCAGCTGGTTTAACGCCTCAGCACTTACATCACCACCTCCACCTCTTTGGATTATTCAAATCTAGACTCCATCTTCATCTCACAGCCTCCAGCTCTTGAGTGCTTCCACTCAAACTCCCTCCACATTCTGCTCAACCTCCCCTCCCTGATCTCTTGACAAAGCCACTGCACTAGTCTCTTTTCGTCTGCCACCTTTCTCCTCTCTCCCTTCACCCTTGTTCTCTAAATTTATGCAATGACCCCAAATGTGTTACTCATGTTTATTATTACTATGATGCCATACCTGAACTGTTTGAATATTGTTTTATGCCTGTTTTAAATGCTGCCTGCTTTGTTTAACATGTTTGTACTCTCCTGACGTGGAACTCTGTAAAGAGCCATGGTTCAAAGGTATTGTAATTCCTAGATTTTAATAAACAATTATCAAAGCTTTATTGTTTGGCTAAATAGCCAGCACAAAATGTATGAATAAAAATACAAAATACAAACATCTCTATAGTGCAATGGCAGATTCTGATATAAATACACAGTTGCATACATAAAATAAAAATTGGTTGAATAGGTAATAGATCATAATACTTTGACTAGTCTAGAAATCTGTAAATCAAAGATAAACATTATTGCCAAATCCCATTTGATTTCTATCAGCTTCCTTATAATCTTACTGATAGCCCAAAAGTATTTTGCCAGCTTGATTACTGACCATTCATCAGCAGTGTGCAGTAGTATAGCTGTAAGTGTTTCATAATCTATATTATATGCAGGATTTAGAAAAGGCCCAAGCCAGTAGGCTCTTTCCTTTCATACCAAGAACACATCCCTATGACATGGGATAAATTTTCTTTACCCCCAGAAGGTACAGTCCTCCAACATTTTGGGCACTTTCTTGTACCTTACTAGGAGGACACTGCTTGGGAAATGGTCAAACTTATATAAGAAAAAATACCACCGTAGTAATCTTGTTTCTTCCAGGTGAATCTTACTGTATTCTGACTTATGCAGCATGGTCTCACCATAGGACTGCCCCAGAGCTGAAATGGTTAATAGAACCCATGCAAATGATGGAATGCTAGGCTCAAGCTCGGTTTTCAAACTACTGTCCCTGGTAAACAGTTCTAAACCATCAGATTCTTACTAAGCATGCACTAAGAAATATCCAACTATTGTAATATTAACAATCCCCAACAGAATTCTTAAAATTTAAAATTGAAAGATTGCTCCTTTTTGAAAATTTCTGATGTGGCACCATTAAGACTCAAGTCATAGATACCCAAGAGAGAACATCATACACACAGGTTTGCAACATCTCTGATACAGCTGGAGTGCAGTGACCATAGGTTTCTAGTAGGGAGGAAGGAGGGTTAGAATACAGTAAGATTCCCTTGGAAGAAACAAGATTGCTATGGTGAGTATTTTTTCTTCAAGTCCCAGGAAATCTTACTGTATTCTGACTTATGCAGACTACCCACGCAGTGTCTTTGGAGGTGGGCCTATAACCTATTTAGGAAACAGGCTCTGCAGGACTGTTGTACCAAACCTGGCATTCCTCTGGCCTGTACATCCAAACAATAATGCGTGGTAAATGTGTGGACTGTCTTCCAGGTAGTTTCCTACAGATGTCCACTAGGGAATGTCTCTAGCAACTGCCAAGGAAGCTGCTGTACCTCTGATTGAATGGGCCCTTAGGCCTGCAGGTGGCTGCTTACCACCTTATTGTAGCAAAACTGATTGCAGGCTACAATCCATCGTGCAATGGATCTTCTTGTGGCTGGTTTTCCTTTCCTTACATCCCCATAGGTGAGGAAAAGCTGAGTTTGATCCTGCCTATGACTTTTGTGTGGTCAAGGTTGTAGTTGATTGCCCTTTTATGTCCAGGCTGTGAAGCCTATGCTCACCTGAAGTGGAATGATCTGTAAAAGACTGTCAATGTAATAGACTGGTTGAGGTGGAACTCTGATACCACCTTGGGCAGGAATTTTCTGTTAGTCCTAAGGACTACTTTGTTCTATGGACAGCTATGTACCCAAGTTCTGTGGAAAATGCCTGAGCTCACTGATCCGCCTAGCAGAAGTAATGGCTACCAGGAATACTGTTTTCCAAGTCACATACTTAAGGTCTGCCAAAGACCTGGGTTCAAAGGGTGGTTGCATTAGCTGGGCAATGCAAATATTCAGATCCCATATGGGAGTTTGCTCTGTGTGGTGGATGCAAGTGCAGCAACCCCTTAAAAAACTTTTTAAATACTGGATTTGAAGCCAGGGAAGAGCTTTACCTGCAGATAAATAGGCTGAGACAGCAGCAAGATGCACTTTCAGGGTAGAGGCCCTTAAGCCAGTAGAATATAGATGGGCCATATAGTCCAAGACTATTGACACGCTGGCCTGGTTATGGTCCAAACTCTTGCCCTGACACTAAATTGAAAACCTCTTCCATTTAGAAGAATAGGTTTTCTTAGTGGAAAGGCTTTCTGGATACCTCAGGATAACCATAACCCTTCTGAGAGGTGCAAATCTGCATATTCTAAGTCCTCAGAGACTGGCTTTGAGCCTGAGAGATTGCAGATTGGGAACATGATCCTGCCCTGAGAGGACGACAGCAGGTTGTGCCTCCTGGGAAGACTGACTGGCTTGGCCACTGACAATGAGAGGATCATGGAGTACCAAAGTTGTCTGGCCCAGTCTGGGGCAATGAGAATCATTGTTGCTGACTGGACTCTAAGCTTGTTCAGTACCCTTAATAACAGAGGAAAGGAGGGAATGCATACAGGAATCTCCCCAGTTCAATACAGCAGCAGTGCATCCAGAGGGATAGTGCCTTGATGGGGATCTGCAGCAATACTGTGGTAGCTGATGATTGCTTGGAGCTGCAGCAGGTCCACTTCTGGGGTGTCCCATCTCCTGAGGATGGTCTCCAGGACCTGTCTGTTTAGTGGCCACTCATGGTGAGTCTGGTTTATTCTGCTGAGGGTGTTCACCAAGACATCGTCCTTTCCTGGGAGGTGGACAGCTGAGATGGAGATGTCTAAGGAATATGCCAAGGCCCAACTTTTCATTGCCTCTGTGCAGAGAGGAGTTGGCCTTGTGCCCTTGCTTGCTTATGTAGTAGATGGCGGTTGTATTGTCTGTTCTGATCCAACCACCTTTCCCTGTACTTGACTGGCAAATGACTGAAGACCCAGAAGAATTGCCCTGAGTTCTAACAGGTTGATATGCAGGAGGGATTCTGCTTTGCACATGTGCCATGTGCTGTGTGATCCCAGATGTGCCCCCATCCTGGGAGGGATGCATCTGTAGTGAGTATCAGTAAGGGGCCTGCTGCAGAAAGGCACTCCTTGCCTGAGATTGCCCTGCTCCTGCCACCACCGTAGGGCTTGGAGAAAAGTGACTGTGACTGGAACTAGCTTTGATAGAGAATCCCTTTTCGAGCCACTGAGCTCTCAAATGGAGCTGAATATCTCTCATCTGGAACCTGGCCCTGACACAGTTGCTGTGGACACTGCCATATGACCTAGCAATTGCAGGGAGGTGTCTTGCTGGCCTTGGAATATGAAGTCTGAAAGAACTGGCTACCTGAATAATGTTGTCCACCCTGTCCAGAGGGAGAATGCCTTTCCTTGTCTTGTATCCAGTTCTGCCCTATGAATCTGAGCAGCTGAACTGGTTCCAGAACAGACTTTTCTGGTTTACCAAGAACCCCAGGGAGTGCAGAGTATCCTGTGTTAGTGACAGTGCCTCCCTTACTTGTTGGTGTGATTGGCCTACTATCAGTCAGTCGCCTATGTAGTGGAACACTGACACCACTTGCCACCTTAGGTGTGCCACTACTACAGCTAGGCACTTTGTGAACACCCTTGGAGCGGATGTCAGTCCAAAGGGCATTACCCTGAATTGATAATGGCCTTATGGCAAACTGAACCTGAGGTACTTCCTGTGTGACCACCTTATTGGGATATGGAAGTAGGCATCCTTTACATCCAGGGATGCTAGCAGTCTCCTGTCTTAGGATTGTAGTATAGTAGCCAAAGTAACCATCTTGAATTTTGGTTTTGACAGATGCTTGTTTAGTGTCTGAGGTCCAGTATGGTCGCCACTCCTGTTTTCTTTATTCTGAGGAAGTATCCTGAGTACAGGCCCTTTCCTCTTTGGTCTGAGGGAACTGGCTCTGGCTCTATTGCCTTTTGCAACAGAAGGCTTAAAACTTCCTCTTCCAGTAGGGTTGTTTCTGATGGAGAAGAAGGTTTGAAGGCCCTTGACCTCAACTTTGGCAGTGCCTTGAAACTGAGGATAAGTCCCTGGCTCACTACTTCCAGGACCCACTAGTCTGTGGTTATGTTTTTCCACTCCTGAGGTAGTGGGTCAGCTTGCCCCTACTGGAATTGGAGAGGTGACCCAACAGTCACCTCAGGGTGTCTGTTTGGCCTGTGCTGCTGGCTGGACTCTAGGGCTAGTATGGCCACAGCCTCTTCTGTCCCTGCCTCTAAAGTATTCCCTTTATTGTTACTGGGGAAAAGCTTGAGGCTGAAAAAGGCCTATAAGCAGTTCTGCCCTGCCACCCCTTGCTTGGTGCTTCTGGGGGTAGAAGCTTTTTCTTTTGCTGCTGCACTCTTATAGGCAGCCTTGTACTGCCTATTTTTTTCATGTATGCCTCTGTTTGTTCCCCAAACAGAGACACAGGTCACAGGAAAATCCATGGCTGGCTTGAGTATCTAGTGTCAGATTGGTGGTACTGAGCCAGGCAAACCTCCTAAGTGGCACAGCAGATGCCATCAGCCTGGATGCATCACTGGAGTCCACTGCATCCAAACTGCATTTTAGCAGCCTGACATCTTTTGCAGCTTCCTCCAGGTCAGCAGCCATGGGGAAGGAGCTGTCTTGGCAATCTGAGCACTGTGGACAAAAGTATCTTTTGGTACCTGGCTATATAGGAAGCCTGTCTTATAGCTAGTGAGGATCCCACATAAACTTTCTTTGCTATAGAGTCCACCTCCTAGAATCCTTGTCTGGAGGGTGAGAGGCCAGAGCATTGCTAGTTTTGTCTGAAGCTGCAGTCTGCACTACACCTTCATGACTGGGGTTTCCAAAGAGGAATTCAGCATCAGTCCTAGCCACCCAGTACTTTTGTCTGCCTTCTTATCTGTAGGAGGGACAGAAGTGGGTGACTGCAACACTTTCATAGTCTGTTTTTCAGGGACTTAAGAAGTGGCAACAACAACCTTTTGATGGTGGCACATCCATCATCTCTTTGTAATCCTCTTCCTCCTCATCTTCTACAGATTCTTGAGATGGGAGGTTGAGGGTTTGAGCAACCTGCTTCATAAATGAGAAATGGGATGTGAAATCCTCTGTTCCCTTGTCAGGGAATCTGGTCTGTGAGGATCAGGGAAAATGTCCGGATCAATGGGCTCCCAAAATCCTCATCATCTTCAACCTCTTCAACATCAAATGCTCCCCACCTTGGTCTGTTAAACCAGGAGCTGTATGTGAACGGAGTCTGAGTGGCGGTTGCTTGCCAACCAGAACAGAGGACTGCAAAGATTAAGATTATTCTAGTCGCGTTCGCGATTTCCTCAACAGAAGGAACCGTGGCTTTTCTCGGTTCTGCGGTTCCTGATGCTTTTCCTTCTTCTTTCTTTTACTGCAATGGTCGGTTCAGCAGCCTTTTCAGCGGTTCGCTTCTTTGAGGAAGAGCCATCGCCCTTTTAGAGGGTAGCTCTTCCGTTCAGGTTGATGAGGAACCGTTGCTCAGTGGCTGGGTGAGCAGCCTTTTCAGCCATCCTTTCCTTCAGTCTTTTAAATGTCTCTCAACAGTAGACTGAGGAAAATTACTACAGATCTCTCACAATGCCTGTAGGTGGTCAAACCCCAGACAGAATAAACAAATTAAGTGTGGATCAGCTTTTGGCAAAAGTTTCCTACAATTAGTACAGTGCTGGAAACCTGTGGGTCCTGTTCTCTTTTGGTTTTCTGTGACATAACTCAGACAACAAGAGAAATAAAACTCCAAAGTCTACACAACTATGTATTTTTTTTCGGTTCGTAACCGAATAAACCAGGAGTTACCCTGGTTGAAATTCAAATCAAAACAAACCGACTATACCCAAGTCGTTACAATTTTAAATACTAAACAGTAAAACTGTAAAGGGAGAATGTCAGTTTCTCTGTCACGAACCGGGAGAAAAAAAAAAGACTACTTACCCTTTTTTAACTAAAATCTAAACAGTTACTACCTGAAAACCAAGGACAGTGAAAACAATACCAAAATAACTAAAATACTAGGTAAATAACCAAGAAAACCAAAGTTTCTTCAAATGATGAAGGAGAGCTCTATGGAGACATCTTACTGAGGCAAGTAGAGTAAAGAATCTGATGGTTTAGACGGTTTACTAGGGACAGTGGTTTGAAAACCAAGCTCGAGCCTAGCATTCCATCTTTTGCATAGGCTCTATTAACCATTTCGCTCTGGGGCAGTCATATGGTGAGACCATACTGCATAAGTCAGAATACAGTAAGATTTCCTGGGCTTGAATATAAAATTTCCTAAGCTTGTACTGCCTAAGATGTTTATATAGGATTTGAGCCCAAACTAATAATTGTTTTTGCAAACCATTTAGAATATGCTATTGCTTTAATTCCCTTAAGTCTTCAGCATTCCAGAAGTTATTAACTCTCTTGGAGATATAATTGTCTCGCGATCATATACCTTGGTTGTGCCTTAGCTTTTATGTTATAATTTGTTTATGACTTGTTATAATTGTCTGCGACCAAATACCTTGGTTGTGCCTTAACTAATATGTTATAATTTTTATTATGACTTGCTACTCCTTTGGATGTTACTCACTGTACTCCATATGTTGTTGTGCTGTCATGATGTACTTGTATTTTCTCTGTACCACTCTGTATCCCTATGTTGTATTCTCCGGTCGTTCCTGAAAATAGGCATAATACTTGTCTAGTGTACTTACCGGTCAACAAAAGCTAAATAAATCAATTTCAAACCGATCATAATTCTATTATCTGCCCAAATTTTCAGTTTACTATTAGGTTAGGATGATTCTTTGTTTCAATACCATACAGCTCATGGGCTTTAAATGCAGCTCTAGAGAAATTAAATACAGATATTTTCCATGTTTTTCCCATAGATATATCATGAAGTTTGGACAGTATTAACAAGTATAAACAGTGGTGCCCTCAATGTATTTGATTTTATTATATATGCAATGTCCTTGCTTGGAATTTTTACTGTATGTTTTTGATCAAAACAATTAACATGAAGTTTAAAAAAAGTCCAGCAGGACCATTATCCACTGCTTCTCCCCATCGAGTAGGTTACTTACATATTCACAAAAGCACACTAGGTTTGTGGTGCAGGATCTTCCTTTCAGAAATCCATGCTGATTCATATCAGATCTGGACTTCAGCAAGGCCTTTGACACTGTGCCATAGAAGACTATTGACAAACTGGGAATATGGGTGTGGGCAGGACAGTAGTGCGGTGGGTAGGTAACTGGCTGGGCAGCAGGACACAGAGGGTGGTGGTAAATGGCTGTCACTCCACAGAGGGAAGAGTGACCAGTGGGGTACCACAGGATCAGTAGTGGACCGTGGTACTATTCAATATCTTCATCAGTGACATTGCGCAGGACCTAGAAGGCAGAATTTCACTGTTTGCTGATGACACAAAGCTCTGTAACAGAGTAGACACACCAGAGGGTGTAGACAGAATGAGAAGGGACCTGCAGAAACTTGAAGAATGGTCAGGGGTTTGGCAGTTGAAATTCAATGCAAGGAAGTGCAAGATAATGCATATAGGGCACAAAACCCTGGCACAATATATCAGTTGGGGTGAGGATATAGCATGCACCAAGCAGGAAAGGGATCTTGGAGTTATCATCTCTGATGACCCTCAAGGCAGGGAAACAGTGTGACAAGGCAGCAGGTAAAGCAAATAGGATGCTGGGATGCATAGGCAGGGGCATCACCAGCAGGAAAAGGGAGGTCATAATTCCACTATACAAGACACTAGTGAGGCCGCACCTGGAGTACACTGTGCAGTTCTGGAGACCTTACCCACGCAAGGACATAGACAGGGTAGAGAAGGTTCAGAGGAGGGCAACAAAGATGGTGCATGGATTGCATCACAAGTCCTATGAGGACAGGTTGAAGGCACTGAACATGTACTCCCTGGAGGAGAAGAGGAGAAAGGGGATATGATAGAGACATACAAGTATCTTACAGGAGGAACAGGGTGCAGGAATGCACTATTTTAAGCGAAAAAGATGTTCCAGGACTAGAAGGCATGGGATGAAGTTGGAGGGAGGACGAGTCAGAGGAAACGTGAGGAAGAATTTCTTCACAGAACGGGTGGTGGACAAGTGGAACACCTGCCAGAGGAAGTGGTGGGGCTGAAACAATCACAGGATTTAAGAATGCATGATAGACATAAAGGAATTCTGGAGGTCAGGGGTAAGGGCAACAGACTTCCTGGAAAACATAAACTGAACTTAAACTTAAATGGAGACTGGGTGGGCCATAGGCCCTTATCTGCCGACACTGTCTATGTATCTATGTATGTATCTATGTTATTTGCAGGAATCTGGGCCAACATTCTGTCCTTTATAATGGACTCTAAAATTTTCCCGGACAGATGTCAAGCTTATTGGTCGATAGTTCTGTACGTGTCTGTTTCCTTTTTGTGTACAGGGGTGATTCTAGCTACTTTCCATCTCTAGGGATCTCACCTGTATTTAAGGACTTAGTATTTTAAGTGGGTGGCAGATGATATCTTCCATGATCTTTAACATTTGTGGTGTGATTTCATCCAACCCAGGTGCAATATTACTGTGTTTGACCTTCCAAGTCCCTGAGCAGGACAGTGGTATTTTTCTGGTATGACCAGGTGGTGGCAGGAGAAGTGATTCAGACAATCCCCTAGAAGCTGACATGGCCCAAAGGAGTTTTTGTCACAGTTATGTTTTATTGTAATTTGCTTCAGCCTGGAAAGAGTCTGAATAAGGACCCTTGGTCCAGCCCTATCTAGTTAACAAACTGAAAAGAAAAGTAACTATTAGTCTAAAGTTGCACTGCTCTGTATTGCCCTCCCTACAGATTACAGAGCGTAATGTTACATGTTTCCTTCAGTATGTTCAAGGGCTGGTTGCTGTTGCTCTACTAGGGTACGCCCCTCGTGCTTAATCAGTAGTCTGCATTATATAACCCAGATCTACTAGAGTACATTCTCACCCTTCTGGTGTTGTATATTTCTGGAACCTTAGCCTATTCCTAACTGCATCTACTGGACTAGTTTACATGCTCCCCATCTTGGGGCCACCTATGCTTTGATTTATTGTTTTGCAGCAATAATGGTTTAGGAATTTCTTAACAAGGCTACTTACTGACTCCTATCATGATGCCCACCATGTTTGGAATTCCACTTGTGATGCCGGCGATCCGGTTCGGGAATGGATCTGGGTCATCAGAAGGCCAGCCGGGGAGAAGGATCAAGGTGCCACTGGGCTGCTCTCCTTCTCCAGGGAGGGTCAGATGAGTGTCTGGTGCATCGATGACTCAGCGGAGGCTTAAGGGGATAAGTCTGCACCAGCGCCAGGTCTCAAGAGGGGTGGGTGGATGCTGACGCCATTGCACGTCCCCGCCCCTGAGGCACTACCAAAACAGCGCTTGGCTGCCTAGATGACGACACACTCCCCATCTCACCAACCAATCACTGGTTCCAGTGCACCACCCAGCCTTGAACTCCACCCTGTGGGTAAGCCAGGGAGGCAATGATGAATGGCATCTTTCGTTGGAGATGGACTGGGCATGGGCATTGGCCCCACCTCGAGGGGTAAGTTGGGGGGTATCTGTGTGGAGTGGGTACCGGTGTACAGGATAAGGGCTGAGGTACTGGCAGCAGGCAAGAAAAAGAATATAAAAAAAGGATGCCCACCATGTTTAGATTTAATAAACTGCATTTACCTTACTGGACTTCATTGGTTTAGTTGCATTCTCCCTAATGGGTGCCTCTATGTGCAAAGTGGTGAACTGCATTACTCAGCTGTATTTATTAGGCTGGCTGAGGACTCCCTGTCAGCGTGCTCCCTCTGTCTGCAAATAACAGCCTAACTGTTCTATTGACTTGGCCGCCACTATCAATGTACACTCTGTGTTTCTAATTTATAGTCCATCTTGCTTAGTTATATTTTCTAGTTTCTTGCCAATTCCTATCTTGGTGACTGTTTCATTTAAATCTTTAGCATCTGTGTATTAATTTCACTCATAACCAACGATCATGAACAAAATGGATAGTGTTCACATCTTGCCCTTTTGATAGGTTCCTAGTCCTGGCCACAGTAGTTGCAGACTCAGTCTCCACTTACTCCTTCACTCCCGACAGGATCCTGTCTATGTGGTCCTAACTAAATATTTTGCTTCTCAAATGCTCTGCAACTCATGTAGTTTTCCCAACCCTACTGGGCTACTGAAGGGTAAATTCACCTTCTTTCTGAGACAGTTTTGAGGGTCAAGTTTATCCTCTCCTCCCCAGGCCACCATGTAGTGCCCCCCATGCTGGGCCCCAGAACTCTCTCTTATTAGGGATATCAAACTAATCCTGTGGCCCTTATTAGGGATATCAAACCCAATCCTGGGCCCCAACTTTCTCTTGCCACCCCACTGGGTGGGATGCAAGGAAACCAAAATCACCCACCTCACTGTATGCAGCCTGCTAGTTAATAAGGCAGACCTTGACACCTGAATGGCCGTCTACTCTGACATTTTGGGAGTCACCAAAACATGGCTAAAGCCAAACATCCTGACCCTGCCTGTGCTATTACCGATTACAACCTTATTCGTGTGGACAGGCCTCCTCCCAAATGAGGTGGTGGTCTTCTCCATAGTACATGAATCACCTCAATATAATGGCACAGCCCACACATGCCTTACAATCCCCATGTGAAATTCTTCAATGCACTTTTTGGGGGAGGTCAAAAGCTCTATTTTATTTGCCTTTACAACCCCACCTCAAAATGGGACCTTCAGCCTAATTGCCCTCTCTAATATTATCTCCCCAAGATCAGGCATAATGAGGTTATTGCCAGGGATGAGTTTAATCTACACTGGCAGGGCCCAAAATAAATCCTACAATACCCTAACTATTAAGCTTGATCTCCCTAGCTTATCTTCAACCTGACCCACATCTCACCCAAAATGGGAGGCACACTCTCCTGGATTGATGCCCTCTAATACACCGGACAGAATTCTATCAGTGTAGGTACTGCCTGATGTACTATGTGACCAGTCTCACTCCTACTGCATAAAGAAAGTTAGAGACCCCAAAACAGCTCCCAAATACTTTCCTTCCATGATCCCTCTTGCCTTGAATCCCCTTCCATGAACTTTCATTCACTGACTGGCAACCAATAATTTCCTCAAATGAAGTGAACTCTGCCCTTAGTTTCCTCAATCCCTCCTGTTCCAAACCGGGGCAAATTGGTTCCTATCAGCAAGAGAAGGGTTAAGGGATCTCCACCAGACGGCTTCACATGGACCGCCTGTCCCTGTTCAAAACCAGGGTCGTGCTGGTTGACTTTCAAAGCCTTCACCAACCAAGTGGGACTGGCTTGCCTACAGACACCTATGCAACCTATGTAAAAGCCAATACTGCTATGAACAACTAACTGCCAAGAGCCAATACTGTCGTGGACAACTGCTCTGCTGGGAACCCTTAGGGTTTCTCAGGGCACATCAAAGACCTCCTCAGTGACCATCTAAGAGTCACACAAATGACTTGCTAAATTGATGGGGTTCACTGTAAAAAAATACTGCCAATGCCTTTAACTCCCACTTTGTGGATCACCTGCCCTCCATCATGGTCAACCATTCCCAGACCCCTCATCACCACTCCCTTGGAACCCATTATTTTCTTTAAAGCTGGTGTCCCTGGAAGTCTTCAGTTGTTAAGTTCCCTTCTTATTGTGGGCAGCACAGGACCCAAAGTGATCCACCATGACTGCTTCTCCTGGGTGCCCCATACTATCTCTCCCATTACACATTTTCAACTTATCACCTCTTCTGGCATAGTCCCTGATGAATGGAAACTGCAAAATTACCCCAATTCCAAAAAATAGAGGGACCCTAATCTTCTAAACAATTACAGGCCTGTTGTGCTACTCCCAATACTCAGTAAATTACCTGAAAGAGTTGTAACCTCTCAATTGACCAAATCTTTCCAGGCATGTAACCATCTCACGCCCAATCACCATGGGTTTAGAAAAGAACAAGCTCCATCATCACCTGACCCATCTTGCAAATCATATCAAATGTGTCACAGGGTGGTAGCTCCTTACTGGAGCCATTTTATTGACCTCTGCAAGGCTTTAGACACCATTGATCACATGTAGCTCCACTCCAAATTAATTTTCATGGGCCTCCCCTCCAAGCAACCTCATGGTTCATGAGTTCTCTCTCTGGGAGGAAGCTGTATGTCCACTTTAATAATGCAGCATCTGCCCTCACCCCAATAAATTGTGGTGTCTCTTAGGGTTCAATTCTTGGTCCCTGCTCTTCTCCATTTTATAAATGACCTTCCCTCAGTCCCCTCACACTAGAAACATAGAATCTGACGGCAGATAAGGACCGCTTGGCCCACCCAGTCTGCCCATTTCCCTACCTAATGGATAAGCTGCAGATCCTAGTTAACCAGCACTGCTTACCGATCATGTATGCAGATGATATTTTTCTGTATTTCAGCTCTCTCTCCATCACCACTGTTAACTCTCAGCTTCAGGAAGATTTCTCTCTGGTCCAGGCCTGGCTTATTAAAACAAACTGATCCTTAACTCCTCTAAGACCCAAGCTATGCTATTCAGGTCTTAGGCCAGACTCTGCTCTGTACTGTACTCCTTTCTATCCTTTTTCAGGACGGTCCCCATATCAACAGTAACAGACTTTAAATATCTCGGCACCACCCTGGACCCTGTTCTGGATTTCTCCCTTGCTTGCAAGACAATTAACTCAGACTTGACCTAGCTTACTGCGCCAAACACTACCTCATACCCAAGGCCAGGCTTGCCATCAAGAGGTGTGTCCTCCTAACAATTTTTAATATGGTCAGCTTATTTTTCCACATACCTCCAAACAGCTCTAAGCAAGCTGGTGGTATCCTACAGGGATCATGGATGTTGTTGGCAGATAAGGGCCTTTGCCGCACCCAGTCTGACCAATTAGTGTTAATCAAATTTTACTGGAACTAGGTTGTACCCCTGCCCTGACTCCCAGTATCCCCTATGCCCTATCCCATACGTTCTTAAATCCTGTAATCATTTCCGGTCCCACCACCTCTTCAAGCAGGCTATCCCACTTGTCCACCACCCTCTCCGTGAAGAAGTACTTCCTCATGTTCCTCTGAACCGCCCTCCAGTTTCATCCCATGTCCCTTCATGCTCAAGCATCTTTTTCTATGAAAAATTGTATTTTCCAGCCAGCCTGGTGGTGCTGAGGGTTGAGGCATCTAGCCTCACCTCGTCAGCGGCAACCTGGGTTTGGGAACAACCTTGGGTCATCGGGGAGCCAGCCGTGGGGAGCAGGACTGAGCCACTACTGGCAGCTCTCCTCTCCTGGGAGGACATTGTCCCTCCCGTAGTCCCATTACCACTGGGTGGAGGTCCGGTGGTGGCATAGGGGGCAGGTGGGAGGGGCAGCTAGAAGGGCGAAGCATTTCGCAGGCGTGGCATGCCTCTACACTATGCACGTCCGCGCTCAGGACAAGCAGGTAGGATGGGTGAGTACAGTGGCATCTCCCAGGATGAAACCCATTCTGCAGCATTTTGCAGCACTCTGCTGAATGTGCAGCAGACCTACTGAATAAAGCAATGTAATTTCAATGGCAATTAGTACCTTTTGTCATTCAGGAAAATGTGACACTGCCAGGATGAAGTGAATGCACAGTTGCTGCATGACAAAAGACTAATTGACACTGAAATTGCATTACTTATTTGGTAGGTTCAACTGCAGCATACAGCAGATGCTTTAAAGATGATTTCATCCTGTGGGATGCCACTGTATCTGTTCAGTATGTCTGCTTTCTGATTGTCATCCTCTATACTATCTGTCCCCCTCTTTCAGCCTAACGTTCCTCCCTTTGCCTTCCTTCCCCGATGTACCTGAAAAATATTTTATCCCACCTCGCCACTGATTTCACAATGTGCTCCTCAGTTTGTGCCTTGACTTCCCTAACTGCCTCCCTGCCTCTTTTGTTTCTTCTGGTACCTGCCCCTGTGTCCTTACTCCTGTGTCTTTTATATTGCTTGAATACTATTTTTGCCTTTTGGTTACTTCCTTTGAAAACCATAATGGTCTCCTTTATCTTTTCCCTTCTTATCTGCCTAACATAGAGTTTTGTCATTATTATCCCTGATTTTATTGTCACCCACTGTTTCTTGACCTCCTTTTCTCCCCTACTCAGACCAATGCCTCTTCTAGGCATTTTCCCATTTTCAAAATCTACCTTCATAAAGTCAAGGATTCTTGTCCTTGTGTGACAGGATTCCCCCTCAGTTATCTGAAACCCCGAGTCTGGTTATCACTGCTTCCATGCTCCCCTACTGTAACACCTGACACAGTGTTCCCATTTGTGAGCACTAGGTTCAGTAACACCTTGTCTTGTGTGATGCTCAATGACCAGCCATTTAAGGAAAGCTCCTGAGGAGTCAAAGATAAACCTGGCCCTAGCTGTTGCTGCTGCAGGGAGACTCAATCTATATCCGGTATATTGAAATCACCAACCAGTAATACCTCCACCTGTGCACCATCCTTTGGACAGCTAGCATCATCTCCCCTATCTAATTTCTCCCTTGATCTGGTGGCAGTATATTACCCCAGTGCGGATGGCTGACCCCTTACTCTTTGTAGCGTAACCCAGAGTATCTCACCCTCTCTGTGTTCCCTTGTATCTCAATGGCCTTTATATTACTCCTTGCATGAGTGCCACTCCTCCCCTTCCTGCCTGCCCTGGTCCCTCCTGAACAGACTGTAACCCAGTACGGCCACTTCCCATCTGTGGTTGTCGTTACTCCAGGTCTCTGTGATTGCCACAATGCCCAGGTCAGATTCTGACATGGCTGCCTCCACGGTGTCCCATCTTACTGCTCAGACTTGAGCATTAGTGCACGGCTCCTCCTGGATGGGGCTTCCTCCCCTGCTTTGTCGACTTTTGCCTTTCCCTGTGCTGAGCACACTTTTACCCGGCCATCCCTGTCCCATGCCTTTATGTTGAATTGTGCCCTTCCTGGTCTATTTCCTTCATGAGTACCCATGTAGTACCCTTACTCTGGGGGTGGTATATCTTCTAACCTTCTTAGATCCCCTTGGCTGGTTTAAATGCTTGTTTCTAAAGCTTTTAAACTTTTCACTTGAACTATGGTCCCCTCCCTAGATGGATGTAGGTTGTCATCCATATACAGACCCAATCACTCCAGGTGGGGCCCCAGTCCCCCATGACACAAAATCCCTCCTTTCCACATCATTCCTTCAACCAGGAGTTGAATTTCTGGATTTGGAGTGTCTAGCCTCACCCTTTGCAGTGGACAGGTAGTACTTCTGAGAAGATGGATCATACTACCTGCTTAAGGCCTCCCTCAGCTTCCTGAAGTTCTCCTGAATTCTGCCTAGCTCTTCCTTAAGACCTGCTGGGTCACTTGTCCTGAGGTGGATAGTACAATAACATCTGTTGCTTCTCCCTAGCCTACGCAACTCACACACATCACTGTGCTCTGTCGCCTCCCCCGGGATGGCTCTCCCTTGCAGCCCAGTTCCACATTTCCACATCAAGATCGCACAAACACAGACAGCACAGTCAAAAGCCCGTCAATAATGCAAAAGAAAAACATGTACATGCAAAACAGAGACAAATGCCCTCATCCAGGACAGGGTCCCTCAAGGATCTATCCTGGTCCCTTCTATTTTCCTTGTATGTCAATGAAGTGCCAGAAAACTGTGGAAGCAAAATTATTACAGTACGTAGATGACATGGTAATATACCATAGTCAGATGAAATTACAAAGCTGAATGGACTGCTCACTAAAGACCTGCACAAACCCGAGGGCTGGTTAGAAACAAACAAATTGGTCCTCAATGGTAAGAAGACAAAGGCCATTCTCTTTGGTACAAAAGTCTAGGGCGACAAAGGGAGCCTTTGCTTACTCCTCCTTTTCAAATGGATCCAAAACTGAGATTCCAGACTCCATTAAGTATCTGAGTTTACCTAACCAGGATATAATCTTTAAGGTCCATAGTGAACACCTTGTGAAATCCTACATCTAAAACTGGTCTCCTACACTAGCTAAGCCCCTTTCTCATCAAACAGTTGCGCCTCAGATTGCTAATTCCACCCTTCATCTCACTCTCTACTCTATAACTCCCCAATCCTCCACTGGGTTAGGTGTTCTGAGTTAGAAAAGCTTAAATCACTGTATCACACAATAGCTCATTTTGCAGCAGGTGGTTCTCCCAAGGAGCACCACTACAGAGTGCTGGAAGCCCTTAAATGTCCTCTCTCAATGAGAGGCTAGAATACCTCTCTCTCTGCCTTGCCTTCAAGTTGAAAAGCACCAAAGCTACTCCCTGCCTCAAAGGCCTATTAATTAAAAAGCAGAGAGTTGACCCTCAGATCCTCCTCCTCCCAGTTGCTCCTCCAGGTCCCAAAAATCAGGACATTGGCAAGTAAAATGTCTTTTGCAAATCTGATCCTACCATCTGGAATGCCTTCCTAATACTATACAAGAAGTCTCCTCTATTGGGGGCTTTAAGAAAGGTCTAAAGGTACACCTATTACAGCGAAACCAGTGCAACTGCCATCGTTGATAGGCTCCAAACTATGCTACATCTATTATGGCCAAGCTGTTATAACTCAGAACCTAAACTACATATGATGTAATTGCCGTGCAAATAACCCTAGCACTGTTGTAACATACTGTACTTTCAAAATATATTTTTGTACACCATCTTAAACTCATGTATAGATTTGTATGTATTGTATCATTGTGTATCATTCTGACAATGTTTCTCTGTAAAGTAACCTGTCCATTGTACTATACATGCCTAACCAATTCTTCTCTTGTATTTCAAAAGGACTGCTACATTGTAAAAGTCTCTCTGTAATTAATTCAGGGTCACCCCTGAAAAGGGACTCTTGCAGGACCAGTGGGTTTACCGGTCAACAAAATTCAATAAATTACTAAATAAATAATTAAAACCATGTCAAGGAAACAATATCGCAAACACATGCACACATACAAAATTGTGTATTCTGTAACTGCTCTGCCCAAACCTTAGAAAACTCAAATCAATTAAATCTACCTTTATTGGCAAAAGCAGGCATCAAATCAGACTTGAAGTTTGAATTTACAGGCTGTTCCATGAAGGAAATCATAACGAGTTCTGCTGGGATATTCTATGATCGGTGCCATGATCCTCTTTGCAGTATCTGTACCTCTTCTTGAGGCAGGTGACTCCTGACCTGAAATATATTGCTCAATCTTCATTTCATTTAGTTTCTGTTCTGCCTAGATCCCGTCAATAAATTTCCAAATCGGTGGATGATTGGCTCCGCTTGTTGAAACTCCATGGCCAGCCTTCTACAGAACTAAATGTGCATGGAAGGCCAGATTTTACAGCTTTGTGACAGCTCCAGAACTTAATCGGAAATAAGAGTCGACATGCACTCTGCGGCGACTGAACGCCTAATGCAAGTATCTTCAAAGCAGTTCATCAGCGACTGAAGAATGTCTTCACTGGCAACAAAGAAGTCCCATGTTCACATATCTTCAAAGACTTCAAAATGTCAGCAGCGGGACATAGGCTAGAGCTGGAAGAAGGCACACATGCATCACTGAAGTCTTCATCGCTATGTACAGTACTGTTCAAGAATATCAGGTACCTCCTGGATTTTCCACCAAATATACTGACATAAGTGAAAAGGCAACCTCTGGTTTCAGCTTCTAAAAATGGTAGTGAATGCCGCAGCTGGCTCATAGTCATTACCGATTCCGATAGAGTTGTGGGTTTAAGTTCTTTAGCTCAGTAAAAACATAAGTATAGGAGCTAGTTGACCTGCTGGTGATCAGTATAAATACATTCAGGATGACTGAACTGTACTGAAGACCTGTATAGTAAAAACCTGAGCACAGGCGGCATTTCTTTTTTTTTTGAAATTACTATTTATTCCTCCTCCCCAGCCTGCCACCTCTGACCCTTGAGACAACTGGACATCCCACTGCAGAACCCTACCCAAGCAGACCCCTAGGCTCCATGGAGCCGTGGATTACCAGCGGGGAACAGTGCGGGGACTCAGACCCTGTAACTTACATTTCGTCGGTCTGAGGTCTGCTGGTGGCACAGGCAAATCGTGGGCACGCCATGGTCTTCCCATCTTTCCGCTGAGGCAGGTTTGTTTCCGCTTCTCCCTCCCCGCGCAGCAGGTAACCTCCCCGATGTCATGACACACGCGCCGATGTCCATGCTGCTCAATGGCCGCCATCCCCAAATGGAGCTTGCAGTTCCTCGAGCCTCTGCTCGGGTCGGCCTGCAAGTGTCGGGCATCGGCCGAATCCCTCCCGGAGAGGCGAGCTGGCCGTTGGAGCGCTCCAGCCTATCTCCCCTCAGCCGACCCACCGGCGACCGGGTCCGCTCCGGACCGGGTCACGCGTGTGGTGCGAGTTATGGCGATCCAGCGCTCAACCTCAGCGCCACCAGGCGGCGTATCGGCATTTCTTTAAAGGTTGGTCAGCATACCAATGCTCGCAGTTTTCCATGTATTGAAGATTTTTCCATGTAGAAAAACAAGAAATCTGTCACATTCACTGCTGCTGCTATGGAGAAGAAATGGTTCTCCTTGATCTGTGACTATATATTCCTGCAGTAGTTTTAAATTTTTATTTATTGAAATGTTTCACCAGGAAGGCATGCTGAGCAACAAGTTGCTCATTTCCTGGTGCAACCTGGGAGGTAGGGGAACATGAAAACAGTATACAGCGATTTGGTACACAACATAAATATACAATTTGATTACATTCAGTAAAATGAGCAGACTATACAGAAGTAATGAAAAGTAGGAATGCTAACAGGTATGAATTAGATGGATACAATGCTAACAGTCTTGAACTAGATAGATACGCTTAGCACAAATATCTGACAAACACTTGGTGGGACATAGCTTGTATTTAGAAAATGGCTGGACAGAATACAAGGATGTTGAACTAGGCAAGATTGCGAGGGTAGACACAGATAGAACAAAATTTGCAAGGTGTAACAAAAGTGCAAGGTTGACTATAAGTGATTAGAGATTAGAGGTTAGCCAATAACTACAGATAGGAAGGAGGTGGGGAAGGTGGGTGGGTGGGGAGCATATAATAATAATAAAATGTATTATATACGTAAATTCAGCATATATCAAAGCGCTGTACAAAAAGATAAAAACAATAAAATATCAGAAAAATACGTCAATTAGATAAAATATCACAGTATTCAACTACAGTCCCCAAAAGCACAGCTAAACAAATGGGTTTTAAAGCTGTCTTAAAGCTCTCCAGGTCAGGCACTCTCTAATCCGGTGAGGTACAGTAAAAGAAGGTGACAAGACTTTCTATAGATACATTACTGAAAGGAGAAAGTTCAGAGGGGTATTGCTAAGCTTAATGGAGAAAGGAGCATGTGAGGAGGAGGACCTGTAAAGGCATCTATCCTAAATAGATACTTTTGCTCAGTATTTACTGTAGAGAAGGTAGGGCAGGGCCCACAGCTCAGCATCATGGACACAGGGAGAAGGAGGTGAGCACTACTCCCTTCACAAAAGAAAGGGTCCTACAAGAGCTGCTAAGCTCAGGGTGGATAAGGCAATGGGACCTGATGGCATACATCCCAGGGTACTAAGGAGCTAAAGGTGGAACTAGCAGAGCCATTAGCAGAACTGTTTAGTGAGTCTCTGAGCACAGGAGAGGTCCCAGAAGACTGGAGAAGGGTTTATGTGATCCTGCTCCACAAGAGTGGTAGCAGGGAGGAGGCAGGGAACTACAGACCAGTCAGTCTTACCTCAGTAGTGGGCAAGATTATGGAGGCACTCCTTAAGGAAAGGATAGTGCAACACCTGGAATCCATAGGGCACAGGATCCAAGACAGCATGGGTTTACAAAGGAAGGTCCTGTCAAACTAATCTCATAGATTTCTTTGACTGGGTAACCAGAGTGGTGGACCAAGGGGAGCAGTTGATGTAGCCTACCTTGACTTCAGCAAAGCTTTTGACACTGTTCCACATAGAAGATTGATAAATAAGCTGGGTGCTCGGGTGGGTCAGAAGTTGGTCAACTGGGTGGCAAACTGGTTGACGGGCAGAAAACAGAAAGTGGTGGTAAATGGTATACAGTCAGAAGAGATGCAAGCACAAGTGGGGTACCTCAGGGATCAGTCCTGGGGCCAGTCCTCTTCAACATCTTCATTAGTGACCTTGCAGATGGACTAGAGGGTAAGGCTTGTCTGTTTGCAGATGACACCAAGATCTGCAACAGAGTAGATGATCCAGATGGGGTGGGCAGAATGAGAAGAGATCTGGATAAACTAGCAAAATGGTCAGAAGAGTGGCAACTGGGATTTAATGCAAGAAGTGCAAGATCATGCACATAGGGAACAGAAACCCTGAAGCTACCTATAGGCTGGGAGGGAGTTGCTAGCAGTCACAAAGGAAGAAAGAGACTTGGTCATCATCATCACTGATGACCTGAAATCATCCAAGCAGACCTCTAAAGCAGTAGGTAAGGCTAGGGGGTGTTAGGGTGTATTAGTAGGGGTATCACAAGTCATAAGAGGGAGGTAAATCCTCTTACAAGACACTGGTTAGGTTCCCATCTGGAGTACTCATGCAGTAACTGGAGGCCACACCTTCACAAGGACATTAACCAAATTGAGGCAGTCCAGAGAAGGGCAACCAAAATGGTGCAGGGACTGCATCAGAAGACATATGAGGACAGATTAACAGAGCTCAATATGTATACCCTTGAGCAAAGGAGGGAGAGAGGTGATATGATCGAGGCATTCAAACACCTTAAGGGCATTAACAAGATGAAAGTCTAACATGTTTAAATATAAGAAAAATAGTGGGACAAGAGGACACAGCATGAGATTAGAGGGGCCATTAAGGGGAATGTGAGGAAATTCTTTCACAGAAAGGGTGGTGGATGCATGGAATGGCTTACCTCAAGAAGTGGTGGGTATGAATACAGTGCAGGGCTTCAAACAGGCATGGATAGGCATGGGAGCAATAAAATGAGTATGAATAGATAGGCCACTGACAGAGCAAAGCCGATGGCACATTTATAAGGCAGAAAAGAAATGGGCAGACTGGATGGGCCTTATGGTCCTTATCTGCGCAACTTCTATGTTTCTATGTTCTATGTTAGGTAGAGAATTCCACAGGGTCAGGCTGCATACATAAATGCTCTAGCAACAGAAGTTTTCAATCCAACCCTGGGAACCACTAGCAATCCTTCATCGGCTGAGCTGGAGAGTTCGGAGGAGCAGTAAGGAACCAGGAGCTCTTGCAGGTAGCCAGGACCCAGTCCGTAGGGTCTTAGGTCAGTAAACTGACCTTGAAGGTGATCCGCCACTGAACAAGCAGTCAGTGCAGTTCACGCAGCACAGGGTGATATGACTACCTGGGAGACCCCTGCTAATAACCTGGTCGCTGTTCTGCACCAGCTGCAAGCAGCTGATATCAACCCGGGAGCCCTAGGTATAGGAAGTTGCAGTAATTAAAGTGAGAGGTTATGAAGGCATGGGTCCAGCGTTGGTAGGTCACAAGGCAGAACAAGGTGCTTAATCCAGGCAATGTTCCTCAGGTGGTGAGAAAGAGGACTTGACCACAGCTGACACCTGCATACTTAAGGCCAGCCTTCATCAACCATCACGCCTTGCAGGTTCCCGCACCCGAACAGAGGGCACAAGCTGGCTACCCCAGCCAAAGCCCGAGGCAGGCCATGCTCCCCGCCCCTCTATCCTAATCACCTGGATCCACCACCCCAACACCTCAGTCTTTTCGGACTCAACCTTAACCAACTGGCATGCATCCAATCCTGAGCTCTACGAGGCAGCCTATTAAAAACAGAGACCGCACTATCCTGATCAGGGGCAAAAGACAAGTAGAGCTGGGTGTCATTCATGTAACAGTGAAACTACAGCCCATACTATCTTACAATGTCTCCCAATGGCAGCAAATACACCTCAAGCAACATAGAGACAGCACAGAGCTCTGAGGAACCCCACATGGCAGTGACAATGAAGCCGAGAAATAAATCCCCACACCACTCTCTGAGTTCTGCCAGTGAAGAAAATCTAAACTAACTGAGGACCGCACTGACAGGCCACAGATGTCCCTCAGGCACTCAAGCAGCCCTCCATGGTGTCGAGGCTGAAGACAGCGAGAAGAATATAGGTGGAGAGCAGGGGGTGGAAAGAGGGGATTTGGAGGAGGGAAGGCAAGGGTGGAGGAGAAGGATCTGACAGGGCCTGACCCTCCATAATGCTTGGGACCCTGCCTGCACCAGGTGGAGGTCAAGCACGAACAGGAGGGAAGCAGGTTGTAGGCAGTGGGAGTTTGAGCACATCAGGAGGAAGAGGGAGAAAGAAGGGTCTGCTAGGCCTGGCCCTCCAGTATGCTGTGGACCCTGCCTGCACAAGACAGAGGTAGAGCATGATAGGAGGGAAGCAGGTTGTAGGCAGCAGAGGTAGAGCACGATAGGAAGGAAGTAGGCAGCAATGGGGAGTAGGCTTCAGAAGGGACCAAGAGAGAGAGAGGAGGTAGAAAGAAGAGGGGCCGAGACCCAGCCTTTCAGGAAAGAATGGGATTGGGAGTAGGAGCGAGGAGGTGTTTGCCTGGGCTCTGGACCCTCCAGGATGCAGAGAGAACCTTGACAGGGGCTGCCTAAACAGTGGCGTAGTGAGTAGGAGAGTAAGGTGGTACAGAGGAGGGAATGGGGGTGGGAGTAAGGTGGAAAGGAAGGGTGCTGGGGAGGATAGGGGAAGGTTTTGCAGGAAAGAGGTGGGCGTGAAACTGAAGCAGGCTCATAGGGAACACATTAAGGAGGATTGTATCAGGAGCAGCTAGCAGAAAGAAAGTTATGTAAGGAGCGGAAGGAGGAGGAGTGTTGTATTTGAGGTGGGAGGAGTTCCAGAGTTTGGGAAGCGATGAGAGAAACCTGATTGGCGATGAGGTGAGTACACAGGGTACTAGCAGGGTGTGAGTGTAAGATCTGTGAGGAGTGGGAGGAAGGAGGGAGGGAGGCAGCATGAGAGGTGGGAAGGGCGCCACACCAAGCCAAAGTTTGGAAGTTAGCGTGGCACAGTGAGCCAAGTATCTATTGTAACTGGGGGAAGGACAGGGGCACAGTAAAGGTCACAATGATGGGTTCGAGATGGGGTGTCAAGAGCGAATCGACAGAAGGAGTTGAAAAGAGACTCAATCTGGTAAGGGACGATATGAGAGCTGCACCATAGACTGCAGCACAGTAGTCAAAATGGGAGGATCATCTCTGATAAGTTCTCGCTGGGTCAGAGGAGGGATGGAACCACGGTTCCTGTAAAGGGCTCCAAGTTTGGGAGCAGTTTTTCAGAATGGGTCACTGTGGTCAGAAAGAAGGAGAGGTGTTGATCCAGCCAAACCTCAAGGTAACTGAAAAGAGGGGTGTCTCAAGGATTGTGTTTATGATTCAATCGAGGTTGGCTGTGTTGGAGGATGACTTGCTACCTGTCGAGCTTTCTAAACAGTTTGATTCATCTGATTCAAGGAAGACAGCTTCCCAGCCACCAAAGAGGATACCTTTCCTGATGCAGAAACAACAATTTGATGCAATGTTTTATGTACTGGCAGCTCACCTTAATCTTTGACAAAACCTGTCTCCATGAAATAACTCCAGCATCGGGAACATGGTTATGAGAGCTCACATATTTGGTTACAGAACCCTTGCTGGTGTGGCCACCCTTGCAGATTTATTGTATTCAACACATTTCCAGAAAGTCTTTTCCGAGTCACCTTTTCTCTTCTGTAGATGTAACCACTGTGGACCAGCAACTCTTTGCCTTTTGACTAGTAATAAACTGCAAAGACATTTCCACAATTGGATGCAAACTATACATTCTAATTACCTAAAGGAAGCATGTTGGCTTATATAGTGGCAGTGACTGAACTTACAGGGTGCTGATAATTTTCTGCTAATTAGCTACAGGAACTACATACACATTTCGATAATTAACTAAAAGAAGTATGTTATTTTCAGGACTCGTGGAGTGCAAACTATATATTTCCACAATTAACTAAAGGAACTGTTATTTGCATGTGGTTTATTTTTTCTTTGCTATTTTCTTTATGTGATTTTGACAGCGGTTAAATACAGTCACTATTTTTATACTTGCTTTGCCTTCTTGTGAGATTAAAGTGGAATGGTTTTCGCCATGCTTTACTGGATTTTGCGGTTTTGAAAGGACACCCTGCAGTCCAATCCTACTCCCCTATGGCACTTTATTGATAAACAACTTAGATGACCCATACCTCCCACATCTCACCTCTGTGTCACGTTAAGCCTACTCAAATCCACTGATGCTGCCCTCCTCCAAGTTCAAGTGTTCACCTAAGATGGGGAAACAGACTTTCACAGTCTTTGCACTGAAATTTTAGAACTTCCCTCCAATAGTGATTATTAATCTTCTCTCATGGACTCTTCAAAGGTGCTCTCTTTAGGCATCTAATGGGGTTAGCATATGCCACTCTGCTGAACAGCTCCCAACGTCCTCTAGAACTTTTATTTATTTTGCTCATCCTCATGCCCTAAGGCATACTCCCAGCTACTGTAAACTATCCTAAGCTTCTACACACTGTATAACCGAATGTATATTTATATTCATAAACCTATGTATATAAATTTCTGGAACTGTTCACTGCTCTAGTGTATGTTGTCTGCCTGACACCAGGCCACCTTTCTGTACTGATATACTATGATATCCTTAAACTTGATATGCCGACACTCAGCATACCAAGTAAAATGAGCCAAATCCACATCCCCGAATGGATCATATGCCCGACAGCAAATATTTTGGGCATTACGAGAAAACTAAATGTAAAATGCACCCCATGTGACCCCATTGCAACTAAAATATCTAACTCCGAGGGGAGCGGACCCCGGAGTAAAAAATATTAGTTAATGGGGTGAGTTTCATAAAAGACGCGACTCTGGACCAGAACCCTGGTCTGAGGGAGCACGCTGGCAGAGCTGCTGATGGTTTAGCCCTGTACACCACTGGAGCAGCTCGCCAAACTCTCAAAACAACTGTCCTTTGATCTGCACCAGCAGTGGGGTTAAGGCAACCTACCACATCTGCTACCTTACCCCAGTCAAATCTGTCAGAGATTTCATCCCTAGAATGCTCACTATCGGGCAATACAACAATCGGCAACAGTGCCCAGGCAGGTGTGTGTCGATAGTGAGCCATGGGAATACATAAGGTACCTTTGTACTTATGTATTTTCTTGGGTTTATTGTTTACACTGTTGTATCCTCCCAGGTCGTACCTGAAAATGGGCATTTACTTGCCTAGAGTACAATACCCAGTAAACAAAAACAAAAAAATCCATACTGGTTTTTATCAAAATTGTAAAACACCTAACATAAGTAATCGAGAAACTAACTAAAGATAACAAACTACACAGCACTGTTAAATAAATATATTAAAAGTGACCATAAGGCTGGGCGATGACTTTGGGGAAACTGCTCTATTCAAGCAGACAAACAAATCTGTCATGAAGACAGCAGGAGAAGCATGACTACAGTACAGAGTTTGAAATTAATTCCAAGTTCTAAAATCGGTATAAGCTCTATCTCCGGAGGTACCTAAACCAAACAAGAGAAACACTCTAGATGGGGGTCTATACCAGTCTATTCACAGAAGAAAGGGTTCGAAAGAACTAGTAAAACTGAAGGTGGACAAAGCAATGGGGCCTGATGGGATTCACCCAAGAATTCTAAAAGAACTAAGGAAGAACTAGTGACACCACTGACAACCCTCTAACAAATCATGGGAGGATGGGGTGGTACCTGAGGACTGCAGGAGGGCAGCTGTGATTCCTCTTCACAAAATAGGGAGCAGGGCAGAGGCAGGAAACTAAGGACCTATTAGTTTGACCCCAGTGGTAGGGAAAATGATGGAATCACTTCTGAAGGAAAGAACTGTTAAGTGCATAGAGGTCAGTGGGGCACAGGACCCAAGGCAGCATGGATTCACACAGGGAAGTTCGTGTCAGACAAATCTAATAGATTTCCTTGACTGGGTGACCAAAGTAGTAGACCAAGAGAGGGCTGTGGACGGACCTACCTAGATTTTAACAAGGCACACATAAAAGATTAATATACAAGTTAGCCAGCCTTGGAGTGGGTCCCAAGGTAATGGCCTGGATAAAAATTGGCTGGACAACAGGACGTAAAGGGTAGTAAACGGAGTCCACAGTGAAGAAAGGAGGGTTACTAGTGGGGTACCGCAGGGTTCAGTACTGGGGCGGTCCTTTTAATGTCTTTGTAAGTAACATTGCAGAGGAACTGGAAGGAAAGTATGTCTCTTTGCAGATGACACAAGATCTGCAACAGTGTTGATACACAAGATGGAGTGGAAAAGGATGAGAAGGGACTTGGCAAGGTTGGAGGAATGGTCATATGTATGGCAGCTTAGATTCAACGAAGGAAAGTGCATGGTAATGCACCTGGGAAACAAAACCCAGGGAAGAGTACACAATGGGGGTGATATACTGACAACAAAAAAATTGAAAGGGACCTGGGGATAATTATATCAGATGACCTAAAGTGGGCAAGCAATGTGAGAAGGCAGTAAGGAGGGCTGGGGATACTGGGGTGCAGAGGAGAGGCATCAACAGTAGAAAACAGGAAGTTGTTATCCCTCTGTACAGACAGTTGGTGAGACCCATCTGGAGTACTGTGTGCAGCTCTGGAGACCCCATTTCTGCAAAGGTATAGACAGAGGAGGCTGTCCAGAGGGGCAACCAAAATGGTGCAGGGTTTGCAACAGAAGACATACAAAGAGAGACTAAAGGAGCTTAATATGTATATCCCTGAGGAAAGAAGGAGAGGGGAACATGACAGAAACTTTCCAAGTACCTCAAGGGAATCAACAAAGTCCAAGAGGGTAGTATCTTTCAGAAAAAAGAGATGTGCAAGAACAAGGGGCACAATCTGAGGATGGGGGTGGTGGCTCAGAGATATGTGAAGAAGTATTTTTTCACAGAGAGGGTTGTGGATGCATGGAACAGCCTTCCTGAGGAGGTTGTGGAGTCAAGAACAGTGGGGAATTCAAGAATGCATTGGACAGATATAAGGCAGTCCTAGTTGGGGTTGCAGGAAGCAGGCTGTTGGTTAACTAGGATCTGCAGCTTCATCCATCAGGTAGGAAAATGGGCAGACTAGGTGGGCCAGGCGGTCCTTATCTGCTGTCAAATTCTATGTTTCTATATTTCTTCAGCAGGATGATGCACATTTGTATTAGACATCACTGATGGATTCCAGTTATCAGAAACTGCCAAATATCAGATCGAAATCTTGTCCCACCACCACCACCACCACAGGAAAATCCTTGAGTCTGATAGCAGGGCTGAAAGCGTAAGAGCATCAGGTGGGAGATAGGTCTGGATGCCTTTCTGGATACTGGGTTCACATTCTGCAGTCATGTTCCCCAGTTCATCACTTGAGGAATTTCTCTAGAAGGAACCAATCTTGCACTCTCTTGTAAGACCCTTTTCTCTTTATCAGCTGGCTGGTTAAAAAAAGGGAGGGGATGAGGAGAAGGGCTGTGGCTGCTGAGAAGGTTGTGTGGGAAAGGTGATAGTGGGAAGAGATGTGGCTACATGACTTTCTTTAATGCTGTAGTGATCATCTTAAATATTTCAGTCCTTAGCATCACCGCTGACTGAACATCAAGGGTCAACTTGGACTCCAAGTCTGCAGACCCTGCTATTAAAGAAGGAGACTGAGGCTGCCTTTTCTCATGCTTCTTGCCCTAGCCCTTAAGTCATCTACTTCCAGTGAGTCAATATCACGTGGAGACAACATCAGTGAGACCTCACTTATGGGCATAAAAGCATGCAGTCATTTTTTCTACTATTATATCCATTAACTTCAAACTTCCTCATTAACAGAGATTTGTGTCTTAAAGCCTCACAGTCACCTTGGGGCACCAATTAGAGGATTTCATCTGAGCAAATCTTAGTTGGGCTTCCTTGTCTTAAGTGACTTGGGCATCATGATACCATGGAGACCATAATTATGCCAAGACTCTTCAGGGAGAGGGGAGGGGATGTGATTTGCCTAGTGGCTCAGCATTAGTCCCATTTCCTGAAGCTAGGTTCCCCTGGACTCTTCTGCTTTAAGGCCAAAGGAATAAACTTTGACAAGTGCATTAGTGTCAAGGGCAAACCTGCAAAGTACAAAGAAATAAAAAGAATGCTAATAGTTTTCTGAAAAAGGATACACACACATCCAGTGACTTTTATGATGATGCCAAAGATCTTTCTCTAAACTCAATGTCAAGACTTATTGTTCCCACAGGCAAGGTAGCCCACTCAGTGAGAGAAAACTGCACAACATTAGTGACATCACAGTCTTTCATACAGGGCTCAGGGGTAACGTGGAAAGTATTTTTCATAGAGAGGATGGTGGACGATGGAATGGCCTCCTGAGGAGATGGTGGGGTCTAAAACAGTCACGGATTTAAGGATGAATGGGACAGACACAGGGGTATCCTGAAGGCAAGAGGAGTGCTCGGAGTGCAGTTTGGGTATCAGTCCTAACAGTTGGTAGGAACTGATAGGGCAGACTGGATGGGCCAAAGCCCTTATCTGCCGACAACTTCTATGTATCTATCATTATAGGATGCCAGTGTCACCAAAGTTCTAAGCTCCCACTCTATTCTACTGCTTGGCAGCCAAGACCAAAAGGTGTGGTTCTATGATGGAAAATATTCTTGAAGATCTTCTGTAATAAGAACATACTGCTTATATAAAAAATTCCAAATCCAGTTAATTTCTGTTTACCTAGTTATTTGCCAAGTTAACAAAAAACGAACAAAACAACATTCAAACTGGACTTAAGAACATCTGACTTACACACACACAAAAAAAAAGATTTGTGGGCAAAATTCTGAAACATTCTTGTATCAGTTGGGACACTGGAATGAACTGAATACTACTAATCTCAGTTTGAAAAAATCTTAAAAGCAAGTATCTGATATGACGACAAACGGGTTATCCAGAAACAGTAGCTTGGACCCAGGATTCAGAAAAAATACCTTGGACTGGGATTCATTTATTTTCACTGTTTTTTAATCAAACCAATGTAAGAACATCCCTGTTGTACTTCTCAGTATACAGGGTGCTCTCATAATGCAAATCAACTGCATTATTAAGCTGCAGAAAACATAATAATGGATCTACACATGAGATAAACAGCTCTGAGGAAGACAGGTATGCTCTGACATGTGTTTATGGCATCTATAGTGGGCAAAGGCTCACTATTGTACTACAAATGTGCATTCTATAATAAAGATTTTTATCAATTTAGCTCGAGTGAATAGCAAAAATACACTTTTGCAGCTTGTGTTAGTGACCATATGCACTACTGATCCATTTATTACACCAGTTGAACCACACAGCACTGAAATGTTCTTATCACAGTAGACAAGTGAAAAAACATGTCATGGAAATACATAATTTTTGATAATATGTAGCTCAGTCTCTTATCCAAGAATAGTTAGCCTTTACAAATGAAAACACTGGATTAATTTAAAATTTATAAAACCATCCTAAATACTCACCCTGTATTCTAACGCTTTCAATGCCATTATTGCATGTGTATTGATCCTGGACTCACTTGGGAGGGACATTGCTGTCTCAGAATGATCTCCTGTATTGTCTGTTTGGTCTGAACAAAGATGACACAGAGAATGTTACACTGCTGTACTGTAAATAATAATGTTTATGGTATAGAAAAAGACATGTGAGAATAGACAGCAGATAGCAAAGCAACTGAGAGGCAATATAGCATAGTGGCTAAGAGTACTGGGCTGCAAACCGGAAGAACTGGTTTGAATTCCACTGCCACCACTTGCATACTCTGTGACCATGAGCAGTTTACTTAACTTCCCTGTGCTCCCAGGACACACCTGGCAATAAGCCTCAGCTTAGTGTGTCTTTCCTGACCAAAAATTGTTAAATAAAATCAAAAGCAAATAAATGTGAGTCAATGTAAATATACTGCAGAAGAATGCAATAAAAAGAACGTGCTATACATATATGTATACACACGTATTTATGAGTGGGGTAAAACGACAAGATATCTTAACTAGTGACAGCAGTAACAGCAACATATCAAAAACATTATAAAAAGGGTCTGAGAAATGGAGCTTTCTGATTGGCTGCAAACATTCTAACAGACTTATGTTAATCTTTATTAACATACATGTAGAAGTTTAGCCATCATGCTGAACAAGGTTTAACACTGTTTAAACTTTGTTTTATTATAATAATAAAGGCGCTCTCGGGATTATGTTAATGGTCAGTTAATCACCCTCTAGGGGCATGTGGCACTCTGCTACACCAGGCCACAGTACACCACTAGAAGTGATTAATAGACTCATTAATATAACCTTGGTCATGCCTTTATTGCTTAATTGCTGTTACTGTTGAGACAATAGATATCATTAAGGTTTCTGTCATCACAGTAGAATACTGAATCAAAAGGAGAGCAGCTTTATGCACGACAACATCACAATGCCTAATGCGACACTGAAGCCAGCTGTTTAAAAGAAAACACACAGCAAAATTTTAAACTGCAGGGTTAAAAGCTGTAACTTGTAAACTACTGTGGTATTAAGCAATAAGACACAATGAGGTGTAGGTTATGGCCTGATAGCGCATGCCCCAGGAGGCCTTATGAGGCACAGGTCGCTTGCAACAGTGCCCTGAGCACCGGTGAAGTGCTCTTATCAAGCCATAACCCACACACGCTGGAGTATCTTGTTGCTCTTATAAAATGGGTCCCACAGGTAAGCCTCTCCAGGAGAGTGGTGTTTAAAAAGAAACTCAGAGTTTGTTTACATTCGCGATGATATTATGAAGCTGCTGAAAATGGATTAAATCCCATTTCTCAGACACACAGAACACACTGTTCTGTACTTCAGCTTCCAACCTACAGTGCTACGTTTTTGGTTTTGTATTTTTTTTTTTTTTATACTTTATTTTTGTTGAGTTACAAGACTGAACCAGCCAGTAAACATTATAATTTTTGACATTATTTATAGACATCACTATTACAAAGCGCAACAGTGTAACACTCGCTTTAGTATCAGGATTATGCAAGTCAATAATATACAGTACATCATATAGGGTACCACCAAGAAAAGTACAACAGTTTCAAAAGAAATTAACCAGATGGTTAAAGAAGCTTAACCATGCCATGACTGTGGGATGTCCTGTCATGAAAAAAGGTACAACACGTGTATACATGACTGAACCTAGTCATTATCCCCACAAATTACTAAATAAAGAAACAGGAGTAAAGTGTAATGAGCGCTCTACCCAATGAACTCTTAACTACATAATCTAAAGATTAATTCTCATTTGGCCTCTTGTACCCTCACTGAACACTTTCTAGGCAATTGCAGTGAATTATCACATAACAGGTTTACTAAATCCCTGTTCTAACACTCCCTGAATAGAACATTAAAAGTAGTAAGAATACACTATCAGCAACAATTGTCCATATCTGTAGGAGTGTAAAATAAACAATTCTCATGTTACTGCCTCCTTCACTTGCCATGTGGTCAGTGCCATCTTAAAATGTGCAATACCCAGAACAAATTAGGCAGCACAACTCGGCAGGTAATCAAGTTTATCTGAGGGTGTCAGCAGGGAAAATGTCAAAATTCAAACATGATGCAAGATCCAAGTCATTCCCTTCTTCGATCCCTCTCTGCCCTCAGTGTTCACGTTTCCTCTCTTGAAACTCCTGCACTATTTGATGCATCCTTTTTTTTTTTTTTAGTACAAGATCGTTAAATTATAAGGTTTTGCTACATACAGTAACATACTAAAATGCCAGCAGAATAGGCCTAACGGTCTTTCGTGTCTGCTCGTTTAGTCAGCCCACCCTGGATGCTGACCTTGCTGTCCCTACGCCTTCTCTGGCTTCTCCTTCCCAGTTCGGATATTCTTGCTGCATTGGATTTTGCTTCCAGAACCCTTCCCCTGTACCTGTCCCACCCCTCTTGAACCCCTCCACTGTCTCTGCCTCCACCAGCCCCCTAGGCAGTGCATTCCATGGCTCCACCACCCTCTCAGTGAAGTAGCACCTCCTCCTTTCTCCCTTAATCTTCCCCTCCAGCTTCCACCCATGCCCTCTAGTGGCCCTTCCTCCTTCCTTGAAGCACCCTGACTGTTCCTCCCTATTTACCCTCTTCATGTACCTGAAGACCTCTATCATGTCCCCCGGTCCTTCTCTCTTCCAATGTGTACATATTAAGCTCTTGAGCCTCTCCTCATAGGTCCCTGTCCCCAAGCCCCAAATCATTTTGGTTGCCCTCCTCTGGACCCTCTCCAGGAGGTTAATGTCCCTCTTTAAGTGTGGCCTCCAAAACTGCACGCAGTACTCAAGGTGCGGCCTCACCAAGCAGTTATACAGAGGGAGTATCACTTCCCTCCTTCTGGAGGTGATCCCCTAGCGATGCATCCCAGCATCCTGTTGGCCTTGGCTGCTGCCCTCCTACAAGTCTCAGAGTTGTTCATCTTGACATCCACCACCACCCCCAGGTCCCTCTCAGCCATCGAGACTTGTAGCATTTCCCCCAGGTTGTACACTTGGTCTGGGTTTCTGGCCCCCAGGTGGAGTACCTTGCATTTCCCTGCATTGAACCTCAGCTTCCACTTTCTAGACCATCTTTCCAGAGCCTCCAGGTCCCCTGTGGGGCCACCTCCCCTCCTCCCCATCCACCACCGGCCCCAGTTTGAGTCATCTGCAAAGAGACTCATCTCCTCCTGATTCCTGTCCTTATGTCAGATCGTGAGCGTTGAACAGAAGGGGCCCAAGGACTGATCCCTGTGGGACCCCACTAATGACCCTCCTTGGGGATGAGACTATCCCACCAACTTCGACCCTCTGGGTCCGGTCCTGGAGCCAATTGCCTATCCATCTCATCATCTGGTTCCCCACCCCATTTCTCCCAGCTTATCCAACAGGCCCACGTGAGGAACAGAGTCAAATGCCTTGCTGAAGTCTAGAAAGAGGACATCCACTGGTCTACCCAGGTCCAAGGCACTTGTCACCCAGTCATAGAACTCCACCAGGTTTGTCTGACACGATTTCCCGGGATGAATCCATGCTGTCTATCGTCCAGGCACCCTGACTTATCCAAGTCCCCCCAGCCTCTTCTTGACAATGCCCTCCATCGCTCTTGCCCACCACGATGTCATGCTGACAGGCCTGTAGTTCCCTGCCACCTCCCTTGATCCCCTTGTGGATAGGCACTATATCGCCACCTTCCAGTCTTGGGGCACCCACCCTGTCCTCAGAGAGATGGTGAAAAGCTCTGCCAGAGGTTTCGCCAGGACATCTGCAAGTTCCTTCAGCACTCTGGGATGTAATTTATCTGGCCCGGTGCTTTCTCCGTCTTAAGGGAGCTGAGGGCTTCCCTCACTCTCTCTGCTGTGATTTCCACTTCTGGTGCCTCTTCTCCCTGCTTAGCCCTCCCCCACCTGCCAGTGATGCCTCCCCTCTCCCCAGACCTGCCGATCGGTGAGGTCCCCCCTCCTCAGTATCTCTGTCTCCTCCCATGTATGATGCAGCACCCCATTTTCCCTGGTGAAACTGAGGTGAAGTACTCATTTAGTACCTCAGCCTGCTCCCCCGGGTCTTGTGCCCATCTCTCCCCTGATTTAATCCTGCTAATCTGCCCCTTCACCTTCGTCTTTCCCAATGTATCTAAAGAACCCCTTGTTCCCTCTCCCTAATTTCCCTGGCCAGGTTCTGCTCCTTCCTTGCCTTAGCCACCCTCACCACTCTAGTGGCCCTTCTAGCCATCAGCTCGTACTCCCTCGATCCCTTTCACTCCTTGAGCACTTGAATTGCTTATAGGCTGCTTTCTTCCTCGCACCACCTCCTGGACCTCCCTGGTCCACCAACAGGGTTTTGGGCCCACCGCATTTTCGTCTTACTCTTGCACAGGTGCTGGTAGCATCCTGCACCCCTCCCTGATGATTTCCCACCTACTATCAGCGTCCATGTCTGACCCAATCCCATCCAAATGCTCCTTAAGGACCCTTCCCATTTCCTTAAAATCCGCCCCTGAAGTCGTGTTACTCCCGTCTTTGTGCAGCCTTCACCCTCCTAGGTCCAGGCAGAACCAGACCGTGGCATGGTCACTCCCCGCCAATGGGTCCCTTACCTCCAGGCCCCAATCTGGTCACTGTCTGCCAGGACCACATCCAGTACCATGCCTCCTGGTCGGTTCCCTCACCTGCTGAGCTAGGCGCATCTTGAAGACATTCAACAACCTCTGTTCCCTGGTCACAGAGGATGTCATAGTCTCCCAGTCTGTTCCTGGCATGTTTAAGTCCCCAACACCACCACCATTCCTCTGACCAGTCTACAGTGTCTCCCTAACATCTGCCACCAGACTGTCCACCAGCTCCTCCTGAGGGCAGGGGGTCTATACACCACTCCTATTTTTACTCTCTTGCCCCCCTTGTTATCAAGGTGACCCAAATCGCCTCCACGGTTCCCTCCGCCTCCTCTACTCCCCTATGCCAATGCAGTTTTTGACTATCATTGCTACCTCCTCCCCTTCCCTCCCCCATATGTTTTACAGAGTCAGGCCAGGGCAAGCAACATATGCACAACCCCAAAACTCCTCAACTGTCAACAAATGGGATCAAATTGTTTCTGACTGGTCCAGGTTGCAAAAACCAATCTGGAAACAAGCTGAAGCTATGCTCTTCCAGATTTACTGGAAAGTGCTCCTGAGCCCAAGCCAAAATCATGTCTTGAACATCTTATCCTGCAGTCACCAGTAAGAGTGTCCTAAAGGTGATCTTGGTTCCTTGGGCTTGATGAAAATTAATCAGAAAAACTTTATAGATGTAATCCAGATAAAGGAGGACTCTTCAGGTAGGACAGCTGTTAGCCAGGTGCAGACATATGTTAGAGAGTCATCCCTTCAACACCCTCAGGAAGACCCACTAGAGAATGTTCATAGCTCACTGTGCATTCTCCATAGTTTCTAAGTAGACACGGAGATGTGTCATCTCGGTAGTCATTTTGTTAAAAGCGACTTGAGTGTGGAGAGATCGCTCGTCAGCCTCCTTTGCTGTTGCCACAGCCTCCCAATCTTAGCTTCTTGTGCATACATGCATTCAAGGATCTTTTCAACTTTTTAAATCCATTGGTCTCACCACCTGTAGAACTGAATCTCAAGGCGGGGCTCACCTGCCTTTCGAGTCTAATGTACCATGTAGTTCCTTTGTAGTTTTGGGGCCGGTGAGTGCCAGTGACCAGTTTTGTCCCAGCCACCTGTCGCTCCCTTTGGCCTCCCCATAGTTGATTTTGATATCCGGCTGCTCAGGAAGATGCGAGTATTCAGATGTTGATGAGATTTTGTATTATACCCTTAGAAGTTGCCAAATTTAGAGTTTTTATGGAGCTCTGGTGGAGCAGTTCAAAACCACATCCTGTCACAGGCTTGGCTCTCTAGCACCCCCAAGTTCTGCATTTTTCTATTGTACAAAAAAACTGTTTAGTTGTCCTTTAAGCAGCTGTTATGGTTATAGTTTTTCTGCCCTGCTCTTTAGACACAATGCCTTCCCTTCTATCTTGCGTCCTGTCTTAGTAGAAATGTCTGGTTTAACCAATGTTACAAAGTAAATATTTATGGAACATTTTGTACTTATACTGCTGTCTTTCAAAACTGATCCAGGACGAGATAAGAGACTCTTCAGGCTGACCTGAAGGGCCCAGCTGATTCTCTCAAGCCAGAGAAGGAATAAGATCTGCTCAGGAGATACACTCTCACTCTTAACAGAGACACCTTCTAGGAAAGGAAAATGCCTTAAGATTCATACCTAGTAGACACACTAGAAATATCTAATGCCTTGTGGCTTTCTAGTGTTATGGGCTGTTGCAACTCAACTATGTGTATGCTTGTATGTATATATGTATGTTGTCTTGTATTTAAGGCCTATTTTCTTATTTTTGTATCCTGAATTTTCATCTGCCATAATAAACAGCACTTGGAATCCAGTGTGTTTGTGTTCTGCCTGCTACATTTCTTAGCCCTTCACAGCACAGTAGGCGCCAGTATAGTTAGGGCTGAATAAGGAGTTTTTGCTCTCATGTGAAGCCAAGATGGTATGGATTTTTTCACAAAACTTTCAGAGTAGAAGAGGCCTGTGCCAGATAGTATCTTCGAAGGTTTCTGAAAAATATTTAACAGTTACAAGGATTTTAATATTTTCTGAGCATGCTCAGTAGGGTTTCTGGATACCCTCTGATACAAAGGATAAAAACATCGACTGTAGGGTTTAACTGTAGGATATTAACTGTGAGAAAAAATATCGATCATGACAGCTACCATCTTTTTTTAATTAAAAAACAAAAAAGTTTTCAAAACAACACCTGAACCTGGGACAAGGGACGCTTTAGCTAAAGTCTGGTGTTTTGACAATATGCTGGAAATAAGGTTTCTGGGCACCCAAAATCCTGGCTGTCCAGCATAGCGAGAGGAGCTGTTCACCTATGTTCTCCGTATGAGAAAAGTGGGACTTTCTTGGTTTGTGTAGTCATGCTGCCTACTTGAGTATGACCAGTGAGCAGACACTCACCTGATCTCTCTCACATGTACGTATCTATCTATCTAGCTAGCTATCATTTCCTCCCTCCCAGCTCAGCCAGCCCTCCCTCGTTCTTCCCAATATACCCAGTACTACAAAAGTGGTATGGGTGTTTACCTCCTCCCTCCGGATAACCTGCTCCCCCACTCCCCTTCCAAATGTATGTTTTATTTTATAATAAGCTGGTCAGGGTGCCCCACCCCAGTATCACTTCTCTTAACCCCTCCTCCTGGTGCCTGCCCACCTTTCCCAATATATGGGTGGTGGCAGCAGGGTGCCGCCCATTGAACAGTATTCCAGCACTGAGGTGCCCAATCCTCACTGTTGGCAGCTAGATCCCCTGTCAAAACAAAGAAAAGTGCCCTCACTGACTTTTTCCTACTGTAACCAGTAAAAAAAGGTAATGGTCTATCGCCAATCTGACCACACAACCACACACTCGACCCAGACCTCCCCTCAACACCCACTGCCCTCATCACACACACACACACACACACACACACACACACACTCTCACTTATCTAAAACTGTTTCATCATTGAATCCACTCTCTGACAGAAAAGACATCTTGCTTCTGGAACGGTGACTAAGTTTAAGTCTGGTATAATGTATTTCAATGAGGTTTTAACTTTTATTAATAACTTTGTCAGTTTTCAATGTTTTTATAACACATTTTCAAAATGGCCTTTTTAGACCCCACCTCAAGAACAAGGTAAGTAAAAGTTTTCAAATCTGTCCTGGAAGGTGATTTTGTGGCTGCTGCATCACCTTCCGAGTTCATGAGGTAGCGTCATAAGAAGTCTATGTTGAAAATTTGGTGTAAAACTATAGCAAAATAATCACAATAAGAGTGAATGTTGAAATATTTCAACGTTCACTCATAACTTCGCTTAATTTTCAATATTTTGACTCCAAACTTTTAATTTAGCCATTTTTCATACATCATAAATGTGGCAGGTATCTTTTTAAATCCTGGAAGAGACATGCTTTCACACCTGTGGTACAAAATGATGTTTTGGCCAGTATACTGTGAATGCCACATGTCATGTTTATAAACAGGAGTCATAAAATGACTATCTTAAAAATGTTGGTGTCAAAATTAAAAGAATAATCATTATTAAGAAACACTGTGTGTAGTGCAAGCCTTTACACCAATGAGTTGTGCTTTGTGATCCCGTGCCAGTGAGCTAAGTTTGGGAAGACTCTGTGGCCACCTGGATGGGGACGAGGTTGGGGGATAGCACTGTCACGGGACACCACCCTCCCCAGCCAGAAAGGAAGGTGTAGGGTTGCAAGTACAGGCCCATGTATCACCAGTGATGAGAACTCTTCTCTTGGAATAGGTCCCTGCACCTGTGGGTACCGGAGGGTCCTATGCATGGCTGATAGATGGACTTTTGCCCTGTAGTCTGTATCTGCGTCCACATGGAAGTGCACCAGACAGCCCCTTGAATTCTTGACATCCATGCATGGAAGTCTGGATGGAGTCTTTCATTGGTATAGGACCCAGCGTGAATGAGGATACCACTCCACAATCTCAAAAAGAAAGGAAATTCTTTGATAAAACTGTGTTAATGCACCACTTAGGGTTCAACTTAATGCCATAAAGTAGGAAATGCGGTGTTAGGGCTTCCAACCTAACTCTTCCCTCAAACAGGAAAGGACAAGCCCACACAAGCAACCATATTCATCATCGGGTAAGTCAAATAACATACAAGTGTTTCCAGATGATACAAATGCAGTAAGCTTAGGCCCCACAGGGCCCCTGTGCTTATGCAGCCACACCTGTGTTTATCGTATTTAAGTACATATGGTGCTTCTGCAGACAAGAAGGCTACACAGGGCCTGCACCCCTGCAGCCAGAGGTATTCATGCAAACTGCATGAGGTACCTCACTAGATAGCATGATCCAATAGTACATGGTTTTCCAGATGCAGCCACGTGACTGGAAAACTGCTACCCTTTAACAGTTTCTAGATTCATTGCTAAAACCTTGATACTAACACTGCAGCAGTATATTTTGCAAAAAAAAAAACACTTTATGATGAAATTTGTTTGCTACTAACAAATACTGTTGCTTTAATACAGTCAAACAAATGTAACTCAGATTCTTCTTTAATTTTGCTTGCTTGACAGCCAGTTTTGCAATGGTCTTCAATTGGGAGATGCAACTCGACCATCCCTGGCCTCCTAGAAGGAACCTGCTCTTTACCATAAGTCTGCCCAAGACAATAAAACCATCAAACTCTGTTCATCTCAGAAATGTGTTCAGTCTTCTGAGATCAAAGTTGAGACACCACCGTCCTGATTTTTTGAGAACCAGGAAATGTTGGAAAATGGATCCCTTTCCCCATTAGATCTCTGGAACCTTCTCTAAGCCTATGCAAATATAAGGCTCTGAGAACCATTCTTTATGAACTCCTGGTCTAGTTTGGAAAACACCCTGCATTTTACTATAAGGAGGAGGTAATATAAATTACAGAGCCAGGCTTTCCTGATTAACTCTAGAATCTACTTATCTGTGGAGACAGTCAATTTGAGTAGAAGTGGGATATCCTGCCTCTCCTGCAATATCTATTGGGACATGGATAGTGACAAGCAAGAGTCAGTTCTGCTGTCCTCTTGACTCTCTTGGGCAGTCACACTTCTGGGTTGGAGGCAGTGCTTGCCAAGTCCTTACCTTTACCATGGTCACCAAGGTAGATTCTTGCCTCATGTTGTCTGGAACCACAGGGGCAGGGCTGGGAAGAAAAGACCAGCGGTCTGCTTCACCCTGGAAGGCAGAACATTTGCCACCAGTCTGCCAGGGACTTAATGGTAATCTAACTTCCTTGGCTTTCCAAAGAAAGATTTCACAACATGCCCAGAAAAGTTTGTCCCCTCAAGCGGGAGGCCATAGACCCTATGCTACAGTTCCTGGGACAAGCTGGTACACTTTAGCCAGGCCTGTCTCCAGAACACAATCTGAAAGACCATGCTTTGAAATTCTTGTCATTAATGGCCACTGTCATTTTGAGCATCTGCCTGAATGCATCAGACCATATTGCAACATGTGCAGAAAATTCTCCCTAGGTCATCAGGAATCTTTACCTCTCCAGAAGAGTAGACCAGAGATTATGCTGGTACTTAAAGAGCCCCTGAGCAGTCTAGCATTCTCCTGATCCTGCTCCTTAAATGATGCTTTATGTTGTTGTGTAGTGTATTTTTATAAGCTCTCTTCTTTCAATGCATCTCTTGTGTGGGTCTGATATGTGTTTATTTACATAGTTATTTTTACATTTATTAATGTTAGTTCTCCACACGTGTCTATGCTGCTGTTGCACTACTACTTGATGAAGATTTGTATTAACTTAATAAATAAATATAAATCAGACCCACACAAAGAGATGCACTGCATTTATTTCCACTCCTCCGTCACCAAATTATTCAGGAAGCAGGACAAACTTGTTCAAAAGGCAGGGCTGGTGAAAGTGACTTAAGCGGCTTAAAACAGCAGCAAAGATGATGTTTTTTTTCTTCTTTAGGAACCTGTCCGTGTACCGGACAGTCAATTCTAAATATGCATACAGTAAAGTACAGTTACGTAAGAACTTACTGTAACAGTAGATCTTCGAGAACAGCTCTTGCAGCAGGTTACACCATTAGGACTGAAGCCGGCAGGCATCAGGACCCACGAGAAAATTCTAGCTAGCTATCTTCAGCGAGGACGCCTCAACGTCAGTCCCGCCTCCGGCGTCAGGCGTAGTATATAAGAAGCGGTCCCGCAGATTCCCCAATTCTCCCGGAGACTTCCGCCGCAGGCTGACATCGAAATGGGAGAACCGAGGATCCACCGTCACAAGACAGAAGGGTATAAACCCTGTTGACAAAAGGCTAAGCCATGCCTCCTCCAAGGGGAAGGTGGGCGGGAAGGTACCTGCTGCAAGAGCTGTTCTCGAAGATCTACTGTTACGTAAGTTCTTACGTAACTGTACTATCTTACTTCGAGACACAGCTCTGCAGCAGTGTCACACCATTAGGACTGATTCCCAAGCAGTAGACGCTGCAAACATTCTGGGAGGAGGAAACTAGAAAGTACATTCCAGGTCCTGAATCTAGGACAGGAGACCCTATAGTACAGCCAGGCGAAGCCGGCTCTCGTCAGTGGACGATGTCCAGGCTATAATGCCTGATAAATGTATGTACAGAGCTCCAAGTGGCTGCAGCACATATGGCAGAGGTGGAGGCGTTTCAAAGTGCTGCAAAGGAGGTGGCCACACCCTAGTGGAATGACCCGGACTGATCCGGAGGAGCTTTTGTTTGATATCATAACAGTATGAGATGCACTGGACAAGCCAGCGAGACAGGGACTGTTTGGATACTGGTTGGCCCATCATCCTTTCAGAAAAGGAAATGAAAAGTTGCTCCGAACTACAAAGCTGTTTAGTTCTGTTGAGGTAATACCTCAAGCTGCGGTGAACATCCAGGGTGTGGAGCAGTGCCTCTCTCTATTAGAGTAATTCGGGAAGTAGACGGCAGGTCAATATCCTGATTGAGATGATGTGAAACCACCTTTAGGCAAAAATTTAGGATTTGTCCTCAGGGATACTCTGTTCGATGGAAAATTAAATAAGGCTCTTTGCACATGAGGCGTGAAGCTCAGAAACTCTTCTGCTGATGTAACAGCACCAAAACAACATTTTCCACGACAGAAACGCAACTAGCAATCCGGCAGGTTCGAAGGGAAGCGGGAGTTGTTCCAGGACAAAGAGCAAATCCCATGGAGGCACTGGGTCCTTAATGGGTGGCCTAAGATGTAACACCCTCTCAAAAATTCCCGAGAGGCATCTAATTGTGCCACTGGCTGTCCCACGGAAGGTGAGTAGCTGAAATGGCACAGAGGTGCTGTGATAGAATAGTGGCGAGACCCGAGCGGAAAGGGACAGGGTACTCTAACACCGCTCTCACGGGCAACCTAAAGGGAAAGATCGCGTGCTTGTGACCGTAAACTAAGCAGGCGCCATTTCATGGCATACGTAGCATCGTTGCCAGCTTTCTGGCTGCAGAAAGAACTTCCGCAACCTCTTGCGAGACCCCATGACGCCAAGATGGCTATGTCTCTAGGGCCATGCGTGGCAGGTTCAATAGCGTAAGTCGGGTGGACCAGTGAACCTTCCTCCTGAGACAAGAGATGGAGCTGAGCGCAACGGGGCGGAGGTTCCCGGATAGTTGAATCAGTAAAGGGAACCAGATCTGTCTGGGCCAGAAGGGACCTACAAGGATCAGGGTTGCCTGCTCCCTCGCAGTTTGAGAAGAACTCTCTGGATCAGCGGGAAGGAGGGAAAGCGTAGAGAATCTGTCCCCCAGGAGAGGGACAACGCATCTCACCAGAAAACACCAGGCCCTGGATCTAGCGAGCAAAAATTGGGCAGTTTTTCGTTGGATGGGAAGTGAACAAGTCCAACTCTGGAGTTCCCCATGAAGAACAGATCCTCTGCTACCTCTTGAAGAAGTTCCCACTCGTGGACTCTGGCCTGGGAGCAACTCAGGCCGTCTGCAATGTGTTGTCCACCCCGGAACATGTACTGTGATCAGATTCGCACGTGTCGGATTACCCAATCCCACACCCTCATGGCCTCCCTGCAAGGGGTAAGTGTGCACCTCCTTGTTTGTTGAGGTAATACATCACCGCGTGTTGTCTGTCTGAAGCAGGAGAGTACTCGCGGGATCTCTGACTGAAATGCCTGCAGGGCATAAAGAACCGCCCTCATTTCTGGGGCGTTGATATGGAGGTGGGCCTCCTAAGAGGTCCACTTTCCTGGGACTTCACCCGTCCAGGTGTGACCCCCACCCTAGACCTGAGGCGTCTGTGGTGAGGATTACCTCCGGGATGGCGCTTATCGCGGGGCGCCCTGGAGAGTGTCCTGGGTCTATGCACCACTGCCAATCTCGAATCACGGTGTTCATGATTCTGACGAGATGCTGCATGTGGTCTTGCCTTTGATCCCATTGCACCTTGAGCATCCACTGAGTTACCCGCATGTGGAGCCTTGCGAAAGGGGCGGTGGAAGCGGCCGCAGCCATGTGTCCGAGCAAGCGAAGGACCCGACCTGGCTAAGGATGGTCTGATCGGAAAGCTCCTGATGAGGGATCTGATGCGCTCCGCTCTGTCGTCTGGAAGAAGCGCTCTTCCCTGAATGGGTCAGTACTCGCCTATAAATTGCAGCTTCTGCGGCGGTACCAGGAGAGACTTCTCGTGGTTGATTAGGATGCTGTGATCGAGAAACAGGTCTTGGGTACTCTGGATCGCCCGTAACAACGCCTCTCTGGAGGCGGCCATGAGAAGCCAATCATCCAGGTGCGGAACACAATGGCCCTGTCTCCTTGGAGGCGCTGCCACCGACTGCCATGCATTTGGTAAAGACCCTGGGTGCGTGACAGCCGAATGGAAGGGCTCGGGAATTGAAGGTGGTGGCGAGAAACTCGAGCGCAGGAACCTCTTGTGGCTTGAGCTATAGGGATGTGCAGGTATCGTCCTGCATGTCTAGAGGCTAAGAAGGCGTCCTGCTTCAGCATGGGAATGAGACCGGAAGAGTCACCATGCGGAATCTCTTGTAGGCGACCGACAAGTTGAGGTCGCTGAGGTCCAGAATCGGATGGAGGTCCCCTGTTTTCTTTGGAAACAGGAAGAAGTGAGGAATAGTATCCTTGTCCTCTCTGGTTCTCGAGGGACATACTCTATCGCTCCCTTTTGCAAGGCGCGAGTACTTCTTGACAGATCAGTGACTTGTGCTGACCGGGTGCCGGAGAGCAAAGGAGGCCTTGAGGGTGGCTTTTCTGCAGATTCTATAAGGTGGCCTCTTCCGACCAACTGAAGAACCCTCTGTCGGTGGATTATAGCCTGCCATCCCGGCAGGAAGTTGTCACGACCCCGACCATGATTTCCCATTGATCCTGAGGGGCGGGGCCGGAAAGGAGTCAGGCTGTGGCGGCTGAGGTCCCGCTGGCTGGACCGGCTTAAGGATGCGCTGGCTTCGGCCTGCGGGTTGTTTCCTGGGCTCTCACGGCGGGCCCTTTGATGTGGAGGCGGGGACTGTTGTCTCTCGTCCATCCATGAAATCAGCTTTGGTTCTCTGAAGGAACTAAGCTTGGGTGATACATGGCCTGAACCCGACCTCACACCCTTCCCGGCCTCTTGAGGTTTGGTAATTATCTTCTCTGAGGTTTAGCAAACAAAACTTCTCCCTCGAATGAAGTCCATGATATTCTTCTGGACGTCCGAGGTAAACCGGAGAGCAGCAAGAGTGTCTCGGAGGCATACGCCTGACTTGGGCGAGGTCTGCAGGAGTCGCAGCGTTCGTAGCAATCTGGGTTCTCCCGTCCGAACCCGCACGGAAGGAGCTGTAGCATCTCCTCCTTCTGCTCACCTTCCGCAGTTTCACAGCGCATCCAGACCCTGCTCCCACAGGGCATTTGGAACTGCACCATGTGGGTCAAATAATTCAGGGATCTGATGGCGCAGGTAGCGCAGGCATATCGTGCACCAGTGGCGTCCAGCTGCTTGGACTCTGGGTCGGTGGCAGGGTGCTCAAATATTGCGGTCTCTGGGACTGGTCATGAGAGGCTGTTATGACCAGAGAGTCGGCCCTGAGGATGCTGAAGTCAAGTACTGGTCTTCCCTGGGAGCCTTGTGCAAGCGATCAGCTTTCTTGGCATCGCCGGGAGGCGAATGTGGACGCTTCACGCTGCCTTGGTGAGCACCCACGCAGTGTCTACCAAGGGTGGCGGCACCCACCACAGGCTTGGGGTCCTTCTGCCGAAGATACTTTGCAAGGCGAGCCTCGGGGTCTAGCCCTTCTGCATCCCATCCCATGTTCTCTTGGATATGTCTCATAATATCCGAGCAGAAGGTCATCGGAGGAGACTTTGGCATCTCGCGTGGATCTGGAGAAGGGATGGAGAGGGAGATGGGGATCTGGATGTTGAGAACTCTGATCCCGTGTCCTCCGTCGGCGACAGTCGCTGTCTTCTGGGTCTCTTAGGGCTGGGTGACCTGGAAGAGAGTTTGGGACGGAGGTCTCCGTTTGTCTGGTCTCCCCTTGGAGGTGTTCTGTGCTCCTGGGGAGGAGGTAACGGCCTGCCGACCCGGATGGAGAGGGCGCAGGAACCAGAGGAGCAACCGTGTAGGAGAGGAGGAGGAGGAGGCGGAGGTGGAGTGGGGACCATGTCCTTCTTTATGGTTCCCACAGTAAGTGAACAGCTCCTTCACTTCACAAAAGGAAAGGCCAACTGACGGTCTGGGCGCCGGTGGACAGTCGTCGGGTCTGGCATCAGCTCCACAGGGGCGAGGGGTAGTGGCGAGGGTTCCTGGGCGCTCGACAGGACGGGATCGCCCGTCTGGTCCTCGGGCTGAGTCAACTACTCCTCAGTGATGGTCTCCTGACCGGCGTCGGTCGGGCGTCGAGTCCTCTTCTCAATAAAGCGGGCGCGGTCCCCTACTGGCGTCCGGTGATGCGTTGGCCTGGCGGCGGCGGTCTTCGTGGCCAGCGGCTCCAGGGACCTGTGGCGAGAGGTCGGCGCACGACCCATCGGCGCCGGGTCCTGCGGCTCTTCAGAGAGGTGAGCTCCTTGGTCTTCGCGAGGAGGCAGGAAGCAGACCTGACGCCGGGTTCAGAAAGGCGGGAACCCGACTTATGGTGATGGTGTCGATCCCCAACTTGGCCAGGGCCTTGGAGGACGAGGGCGCCTGGGAGTCTTGGCCTGGAAGAGGATGAAGACTTTCTCACCGCAGCCGGGGAGGCTGAGAGCTGGCCGGGAAGGAGAGCGGTCAGACCTGGAACCAGAGCTCACGATTAGTCGGAGGCCCTAGGCAGGGGACCTGGAAGGGCCTTCTCCCTATGCTTCTCAGCATGCTTGTGGGCCTTCTAGAAGAATCCCCTTGGAAGCCATGGTCTTGAGTATCTCTTCTAGCAGGAATGCCTGTAGGGTCTTCTGCACGAGGATCCGGTTCTGCTATTAAAACCCTGGCAAAAGGAGCAGGACCGGTGTCGTGGTCTGGGCCTAGGCACCGGACACAGGCAGTGCGGATCCTTGAAAGGATCTGCTTCCCACAAGCACACCTAGAGGAGTGACCGGAGGTCGGAGAGGACATCAGCGAAGAACTTGATTGTGAGAGCAATTTCCGTAGGAAAAACTTTACCAGCAGCGTCGCGTACTAGAGACTGAACCGAGAAGGGTCGAGACATGCAAGTCGATGGCGGAAGAACTGGGGAATCTAGTAGGGACCCGCCCCTTATATCTCGTCTGTGACTGTCCGGAGGCGGACCGGCGTCTGGCGGTCCCTGAAGATAGCTAGCTAGAATTTTTCCTGGGGTCCTGATGCCTGCGGCTTCAGTCCTAATGGTGTAACCTGTTGCAAGAGCTGTGTCTCAGTAAGATCTCATTGATTAGTATTACAAGCAGTAAACTTAATCAATTTCTACTCAGCTATTCACACTACAGAAAAAAAAACAGCAGTACAGCTACCGAACAACGGAGACTGTGGCAGCACTGGAGAGAAGAACGGCACTTGGCATGCAGGCAAACAACTACATATGATGTCATTCTGCCACTGGTCAGCTAAGGGATAACAAATAGTGGGAAAAGGACGAGTATCGGTAACATGTCAAAGCAAGCAGACAGAAATGAAAGAAGAAGCGCTTATAAAAAAATACTACACAACAACATAAAGCATCATTTAAAGAGCAGGATTCAGGAAGAATGCTAGACTGAGCTAGGGGCTCTTTAACGCCATAGCTCATGTGCATAAGTGCATAAGTCTGTCGAAAGGCCAGAGAAGCATTTAAATAAAACTTTTTCCCAAGCCAGCAATCTACGGTGGTCTTTTTCTGAAGGACTGGCAGAAATGGCACACCTGGATGCCTCAGCTGCTGCTTCAGGTATCAGGTCTCTGAGTCGCAGGCTGTGCCTGCAGAAAATCTTGTCTCTTTTGGGACAGAGTTCCAGTTGTTTACTTTTCTGCCTATGGCAGATAACTGCACAAGCTCCTTCTAGACTTTCTTTGTTTGAAACTGGAAAGCAGGGTGATAGGCAGGTGGAGTCCTCCAGTGGAGGATCCCTCGGAGATTCAGAAATTGAAATTTACCTTCTGACTCAGAATTCTGGAAAGCAAATTCCCAGTTCTTTCATACACCTTATTAAGGCCTGACAGGAAGAATTAATTTCAAGAAGGAAATGCAGGATGGACCCCACCTCATCTGTCCCTGAAATGACAGGAGTAGTGTCAATCTCAGACTCTGAAACTGACTCGGATCAGCAGTCCCAGTCAGCAGGGCCCAAATGAGAATTGGGAGCAGGTACCTCCAAAGACTGGCCAGATGACCTTACAAGAGTAGAAGGAATCTGGTTGCACCTAAGTAGGTCGGTTGGAGGCACTTAAAACCCCGCCCCTAAAAAGAAAAGGGCTGCAGTGAGGTCTAGTTACTGCTGCCCTCCCCATGGCCAGCCACTTCAGGAATGGAAGGTTTCCTTGCAGTATCAATAAACCAAGAAACTGAACCAAATCAGGGAGAACCAGAACCAAAACAGAAACAGAAGTGGAATCAGAGCAGGCATCAGAACCTGTAGCCATAAATTCAACCTTTTCAAGCCATGAGAAACACCTCTTAGAGAGGTGCATGCAGAATAGTGTATAAGCACCCACCGTGTGGACCTAAACTAGCCCTTTCTGCAAAGGGGCCATGGGGAGATAAGGTCCTAGGTAACGGGCCAAGGTACAAGCTCCCAAGCCCTCCATAATATTTATGGCAGAAGTAAAATAGAGCCTGCTCCACCTTCTGATTGAGTATATCTTGAATGTCCATTTTAAGACTAAGAATCTGAGGTACAGCAGAGCTCTCACCCTGCATATGGAATATCTGCGGCATGTATCTGTAAGACATCCTGCATATGTTTTGAGATGGGCCTCTTTTGCTCTATGCTAGCAGGAAGCATAGGCAATCAACATCAGAGGTAATAAGTTCTCCTCTCAGAATCATCTTGCGCATATCCCAGAGTATGGCTGACTTCATCTCCTGGGCAGAATTACCCTGGAGTATCTGCAGAATTATAGTCTCTAATCTGTCTGACAGGGTCTTGTCCAGGAGAAAGGCAGACTGAAGTGTCAGTGTGATGTGCGCTGGTTTTTACCAAGGGAAAATGTCGCCAAAAGTGGGGCGAGATGTAAAAGATGTAAATCTTATCCCTAGCAGCATGCACCATATAATCGCAGACACTGCTTTCACGTGAAAAGGTAATGTGGTCAAGCACAGCTGTGACAATGGGTTGAGAAGTGTGTATATTTCCTGCTAAATGGTGAAGGTGTCTCTAAATATCAAAATATTCAGATGCCTCAAGAAAGTTTTAAGATATTTTAGGAGCCACGACTATGGAAAGGACAGGGTTGGTTGCATCCAAATTTGAATTCAGTGACATTTTAAGTCTGCCCTATAATCAGCTGATCTTTCATAAGCAGCATACTGAAAAATGATTGGACTGTCTTATCATCAGTAGCTGGGTAAAAGTACACATTAGCTAGGGTGAGAGGGTTACCATACAGTGTCCCTATTAAGATAACAATAATGTCCTCCCTCCGTTTGTCAGAGATAAGAAAGGAGGATTACAGCAACTGCAAATACAGATTTTCACCTGTAACCATAGTTCTAATAGTAGTATACAGTTCACATCCAGTCTGGCAGTTCTACTGGAAACGGCTGAGTCACCAGAAGTCTCAAGTTAAGTTCCTCCCACCACCCAAGTGGTACATCCTCCAGCTCCACCCCATGACATCAGATCTTTACATGCTGGAAGCAGGGATCCTGGTGACACATTGCCAGGGAACTGCATAACCACTAGTAGAAAGTACAGTTACGTAAAACTTACCATAACAGCATATCTTTGAGGAGCGTCTCTTGCAGTAGGTAATACTTTTGGGTATCCAGCAGGGGTCACTGTGGTGCACGGCAGCTCTTCTAGCAGTTTTTCACCAGGGACCGCCCACACATGACATCAGCTTCCTGTTTCTACATATGTGTGGGCGGTCCCTGGTATCCTCAGTTCCCTACCGATCTCAGCCCTACAAAGCGAGGACTGAAGGGAAGCTGAGGTGCCAAAGGAGTCCCAACCCGTCACTGGACCAGAACCTGCTCTCTTTAGAGAAGGAGGGGATGGAGGGTGGGAACAAACTGCAGAGACACTCCTCAAAGATCTACTGTTACGTAAGTTTTACGTAATTGTACTATCTTCCACGCAGTGGTCTCCTGCAGAGTAATACTTTTGAGATGAATCCCAAGCAGTAAATGCCCATGTGGAAGGACAGCTATGAAAGAGACCTGTAGGTCCACACGGTCAAAGGCCGCCCTATGTCGTGAGGCAATATCCAGATTGTAGTGCCTTATGAATATATGGATCGTGGAGCAGGCAGCTGCACTGCAGATATCTGAAATGGAGGCTCCCTTAAAGCAAGCCGTAGTGGTGGCCACAGCTATAGTGGAGTGGACGTGGACAGGTCCAGGTAAAGGCTTTTGTATTTTTGTGACAAATGTAATACAATGCGCCAACCAGGATGAAAAAGTATGTGTCGCATAACTGGGAGACCCTTCCTCTGGGGCAAAGGAGACAAACAGTTGAGACATCTTTCTAATCGATTGTGTCCAATTAGTATAGTAGCGTAATATATGGTGGACATCTAAAGTATGTAGAAGATGCCTCACCCTGATTGAGAAGTCTGGAAAAGTAGACCTGAAGCTCCAAGGACTGATTTAAAGAATGTTCAAGACTACTTTAGGAAGGAAGCAAGGGTTGGTATGAAGGACCACCTGGTCCTTGTGGAAAATCAAGTAAGGTTCCCTACACATGAGAGCATAGAGCTCGGAAATATGGCGAGCAGAAGTGACAGCCACTAGAAATAGGGTTTTACATGAAAGAAAATGGAAATGACAGGTGGCAGCTGGCTCAAAAGGCTCAAGGGCCAATTTTTAAATCATAAAATCGAGATCCACGGAGAGTGGGTCTTCTAATAGGAGGTTTAATATGTAACATTCCTTTCAAAACATCTTAGCTAGATGATGTTGGTACAGTAATCTGCCATCCAGAGGCTCATGGAAAGCGAGATGGCAGCCAAGTGGACTTTAATGGAAGAATAACTTAGACCAGACTCAGATAGTGAGGCCAGACAGTCCAGAACCTTCGGCAGTGGACAAGAGTAAGGGTCCAAAGATCGAGAGGCTGACCATATGGAAAATCATTTCCATTTGGAATTATATGTTGCTCTTGTTGCTTACTTATAGGGAAGCCAAGAGGATATTGGCAACAGGAGAGGACACTTGTAAATGAGTTATGAAAGCATTCTCAGGAGCCAAGCATGAAGGTGTAGAGCCTTCAGGTTGGGGTAGTAGAGACCCGTGACACTGAGTCAAGAGGTCTGGTCTGATCGGCAACGGGATGAGATCCCGTACTGACAGTTGCGGAGTAGGGAAACCATGACTGGCAAGGCCACAGTGGAGCTATGAGAATCATGGGGCCAGTTCTAACTGTAGTTTCAGTAAAGTCCATGGCAGGAGAGGGACCGGGGAGAGAAGCATGTAAGAAAGAGACCTGTCCAGGGTTGGGTCAGGGCATCTACAGATTGTCCCTTTCTGTTCGGGATAATGGAAAAATACCTGGGAAGACAGTAATTCTCTGGGGAGGCAAACACATCCATCTGTGGAATGCCCCATAAGTTGAAGATTTCTTGGAGCACTTGCCCGTGAAGTGTCCATTCGTGAGTTGTGGATCGCGACTCAGCCGGTCGGCTAACTGGTTGAAATGTCACAGCAGGTGGACAGCTGTTAGCGTTAGGTGTTGCTGTATGACTTCCTGCAAGACAGCAAGGGTCTCTCTGATAGGTTGCAAGACTTCATATCCCTTGATTGTTGAGGTAGAAAACTACTGCACTGTTGTCTGATTGGATCAGTAATGATCCTGGTTTGAGGTAGGGTCGGAATGCCTGGAGGGCTAGACGGACCGCCGCATCTCTAGGAGACTGATATGAGACACATATGGGGAGAAGCTGGCCATTGGCCTTAGGTCTGATAAGGGACCTAGCGCGTGCCCCAGCCGAGCAGGAAGCATCCGTGGTCAACGCCTGCATGGGGGCTGTAAAGGCCTTCCTGATTCAGATTAATTCTGATTGTCCACCATGTCAGGGAGGACTTCAGAGAGTAATGACCTTGATTTGTCTTCGAACTGTCCTGTTTTGGGACTACTGATTCTGGAGGGTCCATTGGACAGGTTTATGTGGAGATGGGCAAAGGCTACCATAGGATGCAACAGAGATATGACCCAGAAGGCAGAACATTTGTCTGGCTGTTATGAGCGTATCCTGCTGGGTAGGCGGAAGTCCGCCTGGCTATAACTGTATCTAGAACAGCACCAATGTATTGGCGAGGCTGTGTTGGGTTTGGACTGGACTTTGGCCAATTTACAGTAATTCCCAGATCTGCAAACATTTTCAAGGTAGCATCTAAGGAGGCAAGCAGAGCTACTGCACAGTCCGCTTTTATTAGCCTATCATCTAGATATGGAAAGATGAAGTGCCCTTCTCCTCGCAAGGCTGCTGCCACCACTGCTAGGCATTTGGTGAACACTCTGGGGCTGATGAAAGTCCGAAAGGAGTGTTCGAAACTGGTAATTTTGACCCAGTAAGTGGAGCGTAGAAATCTGTGGTGGGCAGGGTGGATGGGAATATGAACGTGGGCAGCTTTCATGTCCAGGACGAAAACCAATCGCCCTGTTTCAGAATCGGCATGATGGCTGGTAGGGTGACCATGTGGAAATGTTTGTACTGAATGTAAGAAGAAGAAGAATCAGCATTTATATAGTGCTTTTCATACACAGTATCCCAAATCACTTTACAAGCAATGCAAGAGTGGTAGTGAAGTGACTGAATGTGTGGAGGCAGCCATATTGCACATCATCACCCACACACAGCCTGGATAATTGCATGAACTGGCTTTATGGGAAGGGAATGTTGGCCAGGACACGGGAATGTTCCCTGCTCTTCAGAAAGAGTGCTCTGGGTTCTTTCGTCCACCTGGACACCCACCAGGACAACACCAGGATGGGCAGAAGGGACCTCAGTTTAACGTCTCATCCAAAGGACGGCACTCCCCAGCAGTAAAGCACCCCCAATACTGCACCGGATGCCTGCGATTTTTAGGTGCAAGTCCAATCCTGGTGTGGACGAGAACTCACGACCTTCTGGTCCAGAGGCGGATGTGCTACCAACTGAGCCACGCTGACACCAGATGTAAAGATTCAGTTGTCTGAGATCCAGTATTGGTCTGAGGTCTCCCATACATTTGGGCACCAGAAAAATGTAGAAAAATCCCATTTGATGTTCCAGAAGGGCACCGCACAACGGCCTGTTAGGACAAAGGGCCGCTTATGCCTCCTGTAGGATGGGTATATGCTCTGGAGGATAATGAATCTTGCGTGGGGTGGAGAGAAACTCCAATGTATGACCCTTCTGTATAATCTGAAGTACCCAATTGTCAGAAGTGATCATTTGCCAGGCCTCCAGATGGAGGGCAAAATGACCCCACAGCCTCTGAGGCCTGGTCAAGGAGGCAGGGAAAGCCCTAGTAGGTCACTGGGAAGCGGGCTCACGCCCCACCTGAAGGGCAGAAGCGGGCACCCTGGGCAGTAGAGTGTTGCCACTGTTGGATTGAAGCACGACCTCTGAAGCCGCCTTTGTTATTACCTCTGTATCGACCACCTCTTTTGGACTAAGAGGTGTTGAGTACAGTAGGTTGTATCCGGAGTATGATACATGCTATGAACAGTATGGAGGGTTCTGCCTGATGCCTGTAAGTCATCCAGTAATGTTTGAGTACCTGGCCCGAACAGCTTGGACCGATAAGAGGCATTAGCTACTTTATGTTGTATATCAGGTGCAAAGCCTGCAAGCGATGCCAAGCATGGTAAAGCAGAGTGATACCAGTGGCTGACAGTCAGGCTGAAGTATCACGGCATCATATCCTGACCTAAGAAGGTGATGGGAAATTGAATTGCTAGTTGTCATTATAGCCAATAATTTATCCCTTTCCTGTGAGGAGGAGAGTTTATTGATAAGCTCAATGGCAGAGGACCACAGGTGCGTTGATAGTTCAAAATTCTGATATTCATAGCACCTGAGAAAAGACCTTTTTCCCAGATAGTCAATTCTTCGAGATTCCTTATCAGAAGGTAAGGAGCTCATGTGTTGGTTTTTGGTATGGTCATCAAGCAGTAATGATCACAGAATCTACCTCTGGAACACTAGACAGAAAGGGGTGGTCAGAAGGAGCCTGATTCAGATAATCCACTTTGGGGAACAGCTGTAATAGCTGAAGGTTAATGCCAAGCAGCCAGCATGGCATTCTGGTAAGTTGGTATTAGTGAGGGAACCACTAAAACACGCTCCTCAGGTATCTCAAAGTATTCTGTCATATCCTTATATTGCTTGTCATGTTCAATAGTGGAGAATCCCATGACTTTCTGAATGTGAACCATCATTTCACTAAAGGAAGGGTCATCTGGAGGAGAGGCCACCACGGGCAAAGGCAGATACTCATCCAGATAAGAGACTTCTGAATATACAGGTTACTCACCTGTAACAGGAGTTCTAGGAATGGTATATGTTGTTCATCCACACTCATTGGCAGTATCCTTGCCGCTTTAAATCTTGCCGGAAGGTCTTCAAGCTTGCTCCTCCCACCCACCGGGTGGTATAACTCTTAGCTCCCCCCATGGCCTTAATCTGGCCCGCTGGAAGCTCAGGTTGTCGTCGAGACGCGGAGGTCGGGTGGAGTCGTGTGGATGAACAACATATACCATTCCTAGAACTCCTGTTACAGGTGAGTAACCTGTATTCTAGGGACATGGATATTTGTTCATCCACACTCATTGGCAGACTCTAGCAGTTCTCCGGGAGGAGGGAGGCAAGACGCACACCCATATACTTACTTGGGAAAGAGAGACTGGAGAACCGAGGCCCCAAAACCAGCATCCCGGCGTGACTCAAGGTCGATGTGGTAGTGGGTAATGAAGGTGTTTGCTGACTTCCAGGTAGCAGCCCTGCAGATTTCCTGGATAGGGACGTCCCTGGAAGCAGCCACCTGCAGCAGCAGTATGGCGGGTAGAATGAGCTCTTATCCTCTGGGAGGCTCCATGCCCGCTAACTTATAGCAGAGATCTATGCAGGAGGTTACCCACCTGCTTATCGTCCGCTTGGCTGCAGGTCTGCCAGATGCGGCTTCAGCGTGGGTGACAAACAGCTGGCGAACCTCTCCGACTTTCAGCCGAGGCGCTCCTTATAATAAGCGAGCGCTCTTCTAGGATCCAGAGTATGGAGCCTATATTCGCCTCCGAGGTGTGATTGGGGTAGAACACCGGCAGAGTCAACACCTGGTTAAGGTGAAACTCCGACACCACCTTCGGAAGGAATTTCGGTGGGGGCGAGGACAACCTTGTCCCTGTGGAAGACCAGGTAAGGAGACTCGATGGAAAGCGCCTGGAGCTCTCCCATCCTTCTGGCTGGCGTGATAGCCACCAAGAAGGCGGTCTTCCACGACAGGTGAGAGAGAGCACACCTGTGCATAGGTTCGAATAGCTTGCCCATGAGCTTTGCAGTACCAGCAGTAGATCACGGAGGTGGGGTTCCCGCACTGGAGGAAATGTGATCAAGGCCTTTGAAAAAAGCGCCAGACCACCTTCTCCTGCGCCACCGACTGCTTCCCCGCCCGCGCCTGCAAGCAGAGATGGCTGCCAGGTGCACCCTTAGGTCAGCCGACCTAAGCCCTTGACTAGAAAGGGACCATAAATAGTCCAAGATGCTTGCCAAGGAACAGGAGGAAGGGTCCAAGCCCTTGCCTGACACCAAATGGAAAACCTTTTCCATTTGAAGGCATAGCATTTTCTGGTCGACTCCTACGGGACGCTCAACTACATTGAGGACCTCTGGGAAAGACCCAAAGCCTGGAACTCTAGCCGCTCAGGAACCAGGCCGTCAGGTGCAGGGATTGAAGGTCGGATGGAACACCTTCCCTGATTGACTGAGAGCAGGTCCGGGCGAGCTGGAAGCTGCCGCCGAGTCCTGGAGCTGAGACTGAGGAGATCTGGGTACCAGAACTGGCGAGCCAGTCTGGGGCTATCAGAATCACCTGCGCCTTGTCCTCCTCGCCTTGAGAAGCACCTTGTGGATCAAGGAAATGGGGAAAAGGCGTAAAAGAAAACCGGGTCCATTGCCTCGAGAAGGCATCCCCTGCAGCGAGCCCTGCTGAGGCGGGGCATGGAACAGACTCAACCCGGCGTTCTCCATGGAGGCAAACAGGTCCACCTGAGGTGTGCCCCAAAGGGAGAACAGATGCTGTACTACCTCCGGCAGGAGAGACCACTCATGGGATGCAGCCCCTATCCGCTCAGGGCATCGGCCAGGGTGTTGGAGGCTCCTGCCACGTGAATGGCTAGAGATCCGCCTCCAGGCTGCGCATCTAGTGACCAAATGTCGGAGAGCTTCCTGCATAGAAGCATTGGAGCGCGGCCCCGCCTCTGGGCGGTTTAGATAGTACATGGTGCGTGGTATTGTCCGTCTGGACTGGACCACTTGACCCCGGAGGAACGGAGCAAAGGCGGTGGAGAGCTGGGGCGAACCTCGAGCTCCAGCAGTTTGATGTGGCATCGACTCTGGGGACCAGAGGCCATGAGCCCGTGTTCTCAGATGGGCACCCCAACCCATCAGAGAGGCATCGGTCGACAGAGAACCGTCGGCTCGGGGGACGAGCAGGATGCCCTCCTGCAAATGATCTGACGGTCCACCACTGGAAGCATTCCACATCCCTGTGTCACCGACTCAAGCTGGTCCAAGGGATGCGCGTTGTGACCACTGGCTGGCCAGTCCCCACTGAAGGGGCGCATGTTCCAGCGGGCCCAACGGACCACGCTGGTACAGGCCGCCATGAGACCCAGGAGGCGAGGAAGTCCCGGGCAGGCGCAATTGCCCAACCAGAAATGATCGGGCAAAGGAGGAAAGAACTCGGCCCTGTCCGGGGAGCCGCGCCTGGCTCAAGAGAGTCGAGCTGCGCCCGATGAATAAAATCACCTGCTGCGGCTCGAAGTCTCGACTTGGCCTCGCTTGATAAGGAGGCCCAGTTGAGAGCAGACCTGGAGGCCAGATCTCTGGACCCTCCGCCTCCTTCCTGGAGGGAGCTGCTATCAGCCAGTCGTCCAGGTAAGGGTACACCCGGACCCCTCGCGCCGCAGGAATGCTGTCACCACTGCCATGCATTTGGTGAAGACCTTGGGAGCTGGAGACAAGCCGAAGGGCATGGCTGGAACTCAAGAGAGATCCTTCCGCTGGGGCAGGAGAATCTCTGGTGAGACGGACGGATAGGGACGTGAAAAAGCGGCCCCTGCAAGTCCACAGAGAGCAGAACCACACCGCTCCAAGGATGGTATTATCTGAGCCAGAGTGACCATCCTGAAGGTTCGAGAGACCTTAGGAACTTGTTTTAGGTCGTGTAGTCGAGAATGGGGGCGCCAGCCCCCGTCTGCTTCGAACCAGGAAGTACCTGGACACAAACCCCTGGGTCTGAAGGAGGTCCACCACCTCTCTTACCACCTCCTTCTGGAGGAGGAGAGTGATGTCGGCCCCACAAGCCGCCAGTGAGGCTGGGGATCCCGGGCTCGCGAGGCGACTGCTCTGAAGGGTGGTGCCTGTCAATCACAGAGGCAGGCTCTTCCACCTTTCCAAGACCCACCTGTCCGTGGTAACAGCGGGACCAGGCGGAACGGAAGTGCGGGCGGCCCCCCTACCGGGGACCCAGGGGTAAGGTGGACGGGATGGGGTGACACCCCTCAGCCCGTCACTGGGCAGGCTTTGGAGGAGGGACGGCCGAGGGACCTCCTGGGCCCTTCCTCCCTGCCTCCTGTTAGAGGAAGCCGTGGCTTGGGTTTGAGATACTCAAGGCTCGAGCCTGCTGGCCCTGACGTTGCTGGGGTGCCAAGGCTGGGGCACAGAAGGACGAAAGGCTTAGGCTGTGGTTTGCGCCTTTGTCCTTCTGAGCGGAAGAGACCGAGTCCAAGGTGGCATTGGACTTCTCGATCCTCTGCAGGTGACCTTCCACCCCAGGGTCGAAGAGGTCAGTCCCCAAAAGGAACATCCGCCAACTTGTGCTGGGTATCCGAGTAAAGGTGGATATCCTCAGCCAAGCCCATGACCACATAACACTGCGGCCGCCACCGATCTGGCACATGAGTCCCCTACATCCAAAGCAGTCTGAGCTGCTGTTTGGCCACTGCCCTGCCCTGGTCCCGCACTGTTAACCGTAGTCTGCAGATCGGGGGAAGATGAGGGATGACCTCATCCAGGGAGCCCAACAGGGCATGAGAGAAAATGTGCCATGAGGCGGCCGAACTGGCCTGACGAAGACCGAGAGAGGACGATGAGACTTTCGCCCGACATAGTCCAATTTCTGGACTCCTTGTCAGAGGTTTGTCCACATCCCTGGCGCTGCCCGTGGCAAAACGCTATCGGTAACCAACCCTCAGCAGAGGGTGTTCAAAACGGACAAGGAACCGGTGGGACCGCGATACTTCCTGGCCATCCTGGCCGAAGGCGCAGGGCAGGAAAGAGCTGCCAAAGTTCAGTGCTGGACCCACTATGGCCTCGGCCAGGAAAGGCCTCCGTCAGAATCCTCGGTCCAGAATCTCCGTGAGGGGATACCTCGGCCCGTTTGGAAACGGGTTCGAGCTCCATCCCGTAGACTCCAGATGAGCCGAGCAGTCCTAGGAAGGACGACGGGCTATCGGCCCATTGGCTGACCTCCTGAAGACTCCAGTCCAGTCGCTTGAGAAGAGAGGAGGAATCATCTTCGGACTCGGGAAGAGTCCTCGAAGAGCTGCCTCTGGCCTGAGCCACCTTCACCTGCGAGGTCGGTCGGGAGTGAGGGTAACTGACCGATGGGGTGAAGCCTTAGCAGGCCGAGTCCTTGGTGGGCGTTGGTGGTGGCTGTGGAGGCGGAGGTTCCACCGAATCGGTGGAGCAGCTGGTTTTGGCGAACAACCGCCTGGGTATAGACTCTCCCGACAAGTCGAGGGTTGTGTCGGCCGCTCGGTGACAGCCACTTAATGGTCGGAAGGCGCCTGGAGTCGGCTTATTCCCGCCAGGAGGAGCTGTTGCAACATAAGTCCGCATCATCGACGTAATTTATTTACGCCAAGCCTCCCTCATCCGAGGAGGAGGACGATGCGCGACGCCGCTTATCACGGGTGTCGAGGACCAGACCGCGTCTATGACGGTGGGAACGGCTGGACTGCGGAAGAGGTCCGAGACCGACCGAGAGTCCCGGAATTTCCGGGTCGGTGCGGGGAGTGTCGGCCGAACCGGCACTCCTTCGCTCGAAGGTCCATCCGAGGGCTCGGAACCAGAGGCACAGGCGAGCCCACGGGATCTCAACTCCTCCCGGGGAACGGGAGAGGGGAATCTCGGCTGCTAAAGGCGACAGCCTGTCCTAATGGGTCGAGAAAAATCTCGACTTCATCAGTGGGAGTCTCGGTCAACTGACCTGACGGGGACACCGTGAGGCCAGTGGTCAAGCCCGGCAAGCGACCGAATGCCGACGGTCGACGGCCCGAGAGAGGACCTTTCCGCTACCCAAGAGCGCCGACGAGGGACTTACCTTGTCCTCTTTTGGACCGAGAAAAGGTCCAGCAGGACGCGAGGCCTTCTCCTTTAGTGGAGAGGACAGACAAAGCTCTTAAAGGAAGCCGTGGGGAAGAACCCAGAGAGAGCGGATAAATGCCGCCGAGAAGATACGACTGCGCCGCCTCCTCGTCGAGAGCCATCCGCCGAAGCTGATCACGCCGACCATGCATGTGACACCGCCAACCGGCCTCCTGGACTTCACGGAGGCGCTTCCGGGGCCAGCCCAGTTGCAATCGGGCAACCACGGTCTTCGAGGACGAAGCCGAAAGATGAGCACAGGTCGCAAGCCTGCGGGTCGTGCTCAAGGCCTAAGCAGTAGAACACACGTGGAGTGTGGATCCGTCCGAGACATCTTCTGCCCGCATGGGCATCTCCAAATCCGAGTCGATTATCCATCGCAGTCATGAGGGGATCAAGATCGAAGTCTTTTGCAAAATATTATTTTAAATCCGCAACGGAGAAATAGAACCAGTCGTAAACGCAGAGCGCTAAGGAGGGAACCTGAGCCCAAGCGGTAAGGAAGATCTGACGCCATGGGGCGGAGCCGAGTTATACCAACCGGTGGGTGGGAGGAACAAGCTTGAAGACCTTCCCGCAAGATTTAAGCGTGCAAGGATACTGCCAATGAGTGGATGAACAACATATCCATGTCCCAGAAAAGGGATTCTGGATTAGGGAACAAATCTTCAAACTCTTCATCCTCAAGATCACCGGTGAAATCAGGCGGCAATTTCACTAAGGTTCACTAGGTAAAGAAAAAAGAGCTAGTAGGCCGAGGCCCATAATGCTCTTATGCTAGTCCATAGTATAGTAAGACAATTTGAATCCAGAAACAATTAATTTATCCAAATTTTGTTTAAAGATAAGTTTAGTGTCACTCATAATGACAGAAGATGGAAGTTTATTCAAGGTCCAATTGTACGCGGAGTGAAGAAAATGTTCGATTGTTATGTTTAAATGGTTTTCTCATCAGCTGTAATGGATGGCCTCTAGTGTTATGTGAGAAGGACTTGAATTATAGCCCTAATTCATTCAACACACAATGATCATGTATAACATCATACAGAAAGAAAGATTACCTCTCAGACATCTGGTAGAGAGTTACATGAGTTTCAGAGTTTCAAACCTGCTTTTATAAGATACAAAATTAAAGCCAGATATTTTTTCGTAAATTTTCTTTGTATTTTTCAAGGGATACTCTGTCTGATTTTTTAAAAGGGCTCCATATTCTACGAGACATATTCGAGATGAGGTCTAACATATGACCTATATAAAGGCATTAACATCATCGCATCCTAGATCTGATGTTGCGAAAAATTAGTCAAACAACTTTATTTGCTCTGCAAATAACGGACTGTAAAGGTTTAGTATGAGAAAGATCGCTTGAAACAATAATTCCCAGGTCCTTCTCATCTGTAGTGACAATAAGCAATGAATCCTGTAAGGCATATGAATAACCAGAATTATTGTGGCCCAAATGCATCACTTTACATTTAGATGCATTTAATTTCATGCCCCATATGTTTGTCCAGTTAGAGATAACATCAAGATCATGTTGAATAGTTATCTGATCAGAATTTAGACAAGGTCCCCTATTTTTACATCATCCGCATATTTTATAGTAATTGAAGCACAATGTTTAATTAAATCAGAAATAAAGGCTTGAAATAGGCAAGGACCAAGTACAGATCCCTGTGGTACACCACTCAACACATTTCCAATTTAGATAGATGTCCATTTATGATCACTCTTGAGTTCTATTTTAAGCCAGTTTTCTATCCATATCTTAATGTAATAATTAATATCAAGCTCCTTGAGTTTAAATATTAAGGCCCAATGAGGCATGATGTCAAAAGCCTTACTAAAGTCTATAAAATGACATCACAGAGTATCCTTTTATCCAGAAAGGAGCTGAATTGTTCATAGAAACAAAGTAGATTGGTAGCACTACTTCTGCCCTTTCTAAACTCCATGTTGTTTCTTGTCAGTTTCATCAATAACAGGTGTAATAATATCTCTAAGTAGACTTTCCATGATTTTACAGATAGAGGAAGTAAGACTAATGGGCCTATAATTTTCCCAGTTATGTTTATTGCCTTTTTTGTAGATGGGTACGACATTGGCTTCTTTCCATTCAGATGGAATATAATTGTTTAATAGAACAATTCAAACAAAAGCTGGAGTAGCAAAGCAACATGGTCAGTAAGTAAGTATAGTAAATGACCAGAAATACTGTCGAGACAAAAGCTAATTTACTTTTCAAAGTAGACAGTTTTTTCTTAACGATGTCTACTGTAAACATAATGAGTGTATCAGAACCAGTATTGAGGGCAAAGAAAAGTTAGTAATGGACAGAGTAAATATTTTACAAAATTCAGTGTTGAACACATCAGCCACGGTTTTGGTTACATATGAGACTTATCAATAAGGAGAGGGCCAACCTTACATGGAGTTTCTTTAATGAATTAATATAAGAATAGAATTGTTTAGAATTGTCTTATTAGCTTTATATGCTAAATTTAATTCCCATCTAGCCTTAGATTTTCTTATACCAGATTTACATTTCTTACTTGCTTTTACATAGAGCTCCCAATTTACTGAGGTCTTATTTTTGATAGTTTCAATATTTTTTTTATTTTTAACTCTAATCAGTTTTTAACTTGGTGATTCAGCTCATTTAGGTACTTGTTTCCCATCAAATTTTTACTGTAGAAGGGACATATATGTCTCTAAGACCAGTAATTTTAGATAAAAAAATAGACCAACAATCATAGGTATCATAGGTGTATTCAAGCGAAAGATAGAAATTCTACCCTATAAGCTTGACAACCAATTTTATTAAAAAAATAAATTGTTATTTCCAAAATGCAAATCTATCCCATTCTTGAACTCATTCATCGTGGTACTGTTCACAAGTTTAGTTGGTAAGTTGTTCCAAATTCAACCACTCTTAAGCTATACCAATATTTACGAAAATTATGATCCCAAGCTTGTTGACATAGTTGTTTCATATGTTTTCTTGTACAAGTTCTACCATGATTATGAATAAAGCCCAATTCATTCAACAACACTTCATCCTTCATGCACTTGTATAGAAAACACAGATTCCCTAATCTGCAGTAATACAGGAATAAAGATTTAAATTTACTAATCTATCATAGTAAGTTTCATTATTTAATCCCTTTATTTGTTTAGTTAATTTTAACTGAACCCCTCAATAGAAAGTATGTCTTCCTTGTTTTGGGGTGACCAAACCTGGACACACAGTACCCAAGTGTGGACTTACCAATGCAGCATAGAGTGGGATCAACACTTTCTGTCTCTACTGCTATGTGTTTGAATATACAGTTTAAATTTTGAATTGCTTTCTAAGTTGGATCCTGCAATGCGCTCTAAATTTTAAATCTTTCGTAACTGTAATACCCAAATCTCTTTCCTCTGTAACTTACCCCCAAGGATGTATTGTCTAATAGGTAGGTTTCTTCCTTATTATTCTTACCTAAGTGCATAACCTTGCACTTGGTTTTATTTAGTACAAGTTTGTTAAGGCTGGTCCATTCATATATTGAGTCCAATGTATGCTGTAGTGCTGTTCTTGTTCATCATTATTAACTACTAATCCCAGTCTGCAATCATCAGCAAATTTATACATCCATATGCTATTATTTCTAATTTTAATGAAGCAATGTATATGTTGAATAAGCTAGGTCCCAACACGAACCTTGAGGGACTCCACTAGAAATGGGAGCCCAGTCTGAATATTCCCATTTAACAACACCTCTGCCTTCTGTCCTGTAGCCAGTTTGAGACCCATTTGCAGATGTTACTAGACAGTTTAATGCCTTCCAGTACTGACAAATTCCTTTGTGGCAGTTTGTCAAATGCCTTCGCAAAATCAAGAAAACTACGCTCCACAGACTTCCCAGCATCCATTTCCTATTCACTTTTCATAGAAGGATAGTAGATTGGTCTGGCATGATCTAATCTTTGTAAATCCATGTTGTAGGGATCTAACATATCCTGTCCCTCCAGATGTTCCATTAGGATATCTTTAATTATACCCTCCATAAGTTTTCCTAATATTGAGGTCAAACTAATGGGCTGGAAAGTTTTCTGGTAAAGTACTGGACCTTTTTTAAAATAGGTACGATGTTAGCTAGTTTCCAAGTAAGGAACTAAACCCATATTTATAGATGTTTGAAAATATATGTTATTGGTTGTGCCAACCCATCTGCCAATTCCTCAAAAATCCTAGGATGCATACCATCTGGACCAGAGGATTTATTAACATTAAGTCCAACTAGTTGTTTTATATCTTATCAGGGTTCAATAATTATGGTCCCCTGTTCAGAAGGTCTACTAGTATTATATGCATATATGTCATTAAGGTTATAGACTGAACAAAAATATTTATTTTGAATATTGGCCATTTGTTGGTCAGTAGCTGTAAGTCCTGCCTCAGTGAAAAAGGGCCTATACTACTTGGGGTCTTTCTCTGATTATTAATATATGAAAAAGCTTTTTATTATCTTGTACCCTATTGGCAAGATTAATCTCACATTGGGCTTTTGGCTTTTCTAATATTTTACTTTTACTTTTGAGACATTCCTTGTATTCAGTATTTGTTTTTATTGTTTTGGAAACTTTTAGCTCTTATATAACCTATTTTTATTGATTCATTTTTAATTGTTGCAGAGAGCCAAGCAGGTTTTTAGTCCTATCCCTATGATATGTAATGGTGACAGGTATAAATTCAGTAATTAAGTTCTCTATCTTAGTTTTAAGGAATCCCATAGGTTTGTTAGCAAATTCGATCTCCAGTCCCAATTTTCTAATTTCATTTTCATTTTATGGAAGTCAGCTTTCCCAAAATTTAGCTTGGTGGTAGCTCCAGTAGGTTTAGTAAATTGAATTTCACTTATATTAAATAGAACAGTATTATGGTCACTGTTACCCAAGGAGTACCTATTTCCACTGAATTAACTATGTCCCCCATGTTAGTAAAAATTAAGTCAAGAATATTATTACCCCTTGTATTTTCTAAGATGAACTGCTCAAGTCCCCATGATCCATGATGTATATATACTGTCTCTCAAGGGGCATGTGCCTGTACTTTGTCCCAATCAGTACTGGGTAAGTTAAAGTTACCAGTTATCAATAGCCTATTAGTAGGTTCCAGATTTCCTAGAATGCTCAATAAGGCTTATCATCATCTCGTGACATATACGGGGCCTGTATAGGAGACCCAGAATAATTTTAGGTCTATTAATTGGAAGTAATTGGACCCATAGAAGTTCAATTGGACCTGTATCTTATTTAATTTCTTCAGAAACAATATCCTCATGAATATATATTGCCAATCCTCCACCCTTTCTATATTTTCTACAGTGGAAAATAGTTTATACCCCTCAATTTCTTTTCCCATTTATCATTTACATCCCACCATGTTTTAGTAATTAAAGCAATATGTATTTTGTTCTTATTCAAAATTATGTTAAGCTCATCATATTTGTTCTGCAAGCTACGGGCGTTAAGGAGAATGCTATTCCATCCCAAGGTATTTAAAGGGAAGATGAGGATCCAAGGTTATTGTTGACTGTGCCTCGAGCCAGTTTAAATGGAATTTGTAACCTCCTGAACCTTTTACCCAGAATCAGTACTCAGTATAGTTTAGATGGATATCGTCATTTCTATATAGGGATATTCTGCTGAATGTCCTTTCATTGTCCATAAAGCCTATCCTTCTTCTACACAGAACTGTCTGAGCTACCATTAATTATTATCTGTTTGTTTCTAAACTTTTATGCCCCTGCATAGGAAGTATTCCAGAAATAAAGATTTCACCTCCATGATTTCTGACTGAATCAACAATGTACTTGAAATCCTTTTGCATATAATTCCAATTGGTTTACCCATCATTAGCCCAGTGTAGAAGAAACCAAGGAGGTGACTGTATTTTCAAATAGTCCTTCCAATGATCCCACTATATCATGTATTTTAGCTCCAGGTAAGGAGCTAACCGTAGTATGTTCATTATGATTAAAACATACTTGGGTATCAGTGCCTTTAATAATTGAATCTCCAATTATCAGGATGTCCCTTTCCATAGGTTTATTTTCCCCAAGTGATTTTAATTTAATGGGTAAGTGGTATTAAATGAACTAGTGCCTTCAGAGTTATTAAAATCTCCTTGTTTCTATTGTACTTCCAATCCTCCTCATGGAAATGCTGGTATTTTCCTTTCTGCCCATTATTGTCTAATGTCTTGGTGGGTCTTGTGGGTGTTCCTTGTTTTATATGTTGCAGATTTTTTGGTGATGTAAGGGAGCCTTTTGATTAACTCACTGTTACTTGAAACATCCAGGGTATCAGGTGCAACCATAGCAAGGCACTCAAATCTGTTTATTAATTCAATGTGGATTTGGCTGAATTACTACATTCATATCATGAATGGATGCACCATTAATTTCGTTAGTACCAATTAAATGTTCTTGGTGCTCTGTTTTATTTAGGACCATAGATTGTCTATTACTAACATCACACATTGTATCATTTATGTATTCCTCTAACTAAGATATATCTTTATATGTTTGTAATCTGGTTTCAAGATCAAGTACCTCCTTGATTAAAGCAGAGTTTTTAATGTATTTATCACATGTAAACTCAATGTTAGTACCTCCTCTGTGTACATAAGGCATTCCCGACATGTTTTTTTTGCCTTTCAGCTTTCTTTGTCTTGTTTGAGCCATATCTGTGTTTAAACCTACTTACCAACCCAACTGATATGTCTCCTGTGTAGTGAGGTGGCAAGTCCCCCAGTGATTCCCTGGTAGTGATTCAGTGATGCCCTGAGGGAGGTGCTGTCTGCCTCAGGCCACACTGGACAGTAGTAAGGAAACCTTCCCCAGGCCACACTGGACAGTAGAAAGGAACCTCCCCCATCCAGGGAGCACTAGCGCCACCACCACTACCTCAGAGGTCATGAAGAAAGCACAGCAGTTGGACCACAGTGGGCTCAGGGAGGGTGAGGAGGGTGGAACAGAGGCACACCCAGTCAATTGTTCCACCTCATCAATCCATATACTATTCTGGGGAGCATAGCTCCCCTATTGGTGTACCCAGAGAAGACTGATGATAACTGTCACAAGGAGGCCCACAGAAAGGAGGCAGAGGACACCAAAGAGAAAGGAAGCAGCTCCTGGTGGGGACCAACTATTAGGGTATAGAACTGGGGAGATGAGAAAATGAAGTAAGGTGCCTGCCTGGTGCCATGGCTTGAGGGACAGGAAGCGATCCTCAGGATCACGAGAACAGCTGCAAGGGATTCGAGTTGGACGAATTGTCCACCTAGGGACAAATGACTTGGCTCATCATGAGATTAGAGCAGTGCAGGAGGACATTGCAGAATTGGGAGGGACCTAAGACGTAGCACACACAGTTTCTTCTCAGAGGTGCTGCCTGTCAAAAGCATGGGGAGGCGAGGTAATTGGCACCATGCAGTTTAATGAATGGTTGAAAAATGGTGTGGAGCACAGGGTTTGGCTTCATTGGGGACTGGGGTTCCACCTGAGGGACACCAGCCTATACTGGCAGGATGGTCTGCATCTGTCCAGGAAGGGAACAAGTCTTTGAGCAATCGGTTTAAATGCTTCATTGACAAGCTTTTAAACTAGTCAAAGGGGAGGCACTGACAAGCAGCAGGAAAATCCCAGCCTCCCTACAAAACAGGGTACTAAATGAGAAAAAGACAGAGGTAGAACGGTCAGTGGGGATGCTGCACTGGAAGGTAAAGCCATCAAAAATGGAGAGCAATGAGTACTAATGCCCGTAGTCTGGGTAACAAGCTTCCTGAATTAGTGGCCTTGATGGAGGAAGAACATCTGATATCGTGGCAGTCACAGAAACATGGTACACACAAAACCATGACTGGGACATAACATACCAGGATACACTGTGTACAGGAGGGACAGGGAGGGTAAAGAGGAGGAGGAGTAGTTCTTACATAGGGAAGGAATAAAAGCAACAGAACAAAAAGGTACACAGGGAGGAGAAGAAGCACTGTGGGTAAATTTGGAGACAGGCAATGGCACCACAAACGGCAGAGGGGTTGTATACAGACCCCTTCTCAGGGGAGGAAATGGACAGGAAATGATAGAAAGTATACTTAGAATGGCAGAAAAGGGGAGATATTGCTGATGGGTGATCTGAATATGCCAGATGTTAACTGAGTGCAGTTGCAGCTGCCACTAAGAGTGCAGTTATTCTAGATACCCTACAGGGCATGCCTTAGACAACTAGTACTGGAGCCCACTCGAGAGGGAGCAATATTAGACTTGATTCTCTCAAATGGAGATGGTGAGAGGATTACAGATGTAGAAGTGGGTAGCCATCTGGGAACTAGCGACCATCGAACAGTATGGTTCTAATAAACACAGCAATAGAGTCAAGCCATACAAAGACAAAAGTACTGGACTTTAGGAGGGGCTGACTTTTGCCAAATGGGTGAGTGCCTATGAACGACAGCAAATGGCAGGAAGGAGGGGTGAAGAACAATGGGAATAATAAAACTGCCATCACAGAGGTAACGAGCCTTGTGTGAAGCAAATAAACAAAACAAGATCGATGTAAGAAACCACTATGGTTCTCAAAGGAAGTGGCAGTGAAGGTTCAAGAGAAAAAGAAAGCATTCAGGATGTACAAGGAATCGCAGAAGGAGCAGGACAGAGAACTGCATGAAGTAAGCAAAAGGAGGCTGGGAAGGCAGTCAAAACAGCAAAGGCCCAAACCGAGGAAAAGATAGCCAACCTCAGTTAAGAAGGGGATAAAACCTTTATAGGTACATCAGGGAGTAAGGAAGACCAAGGGAGGGATAGTGAGGCTTAATAAAGGGAGGAGGTGGGCAGAGGGAGACTGAAAAGGCAGAGATACTAAACAAATATTTTGCTCAGTATTTACAAAGGAAGAGGGGGAGGTATAAAACAAACAGTAGTAACACTCTGGATACGGAAGTTGATACCGCCCATTTACAGAACAAAGGGTTCTGAAAGAACTCTTAAAACTGAAGGTGGACAAAGCAATGGGGCCTGATGGGATTCATCCCAGAATTTAAAGAACTAAGGGTAGAACTAGTGACACCACTGACTACCCTTTTAACAAATCATGGGAGGATGGGGTGGTACCGAGGACTGGAGGAGGGCAGATGTGATTCCCCTCACAAAAGTGGGAGCAAGGCAGAAGCAGGAAACTATAGACCTGTTAGTTTTAACCTCAGTGATAGGAAAATGATGGAATCACTTCTAAAGGAAAGAATTGTCGAGTATCTAGAGGCCAGAGGGCACAGGACCCTAGGCAGCATGGATTCATAGCCGGAAGGTCATGCCAGACGAATCTGATAGATTTCTTTGACTGGGTGACCAAAGTAGTAGATCAGGAGGGCTGTGAGACATGGCCTACCTAGACTTTAGCAAGGCATTTGACACAGTCCCACACAAAAGATTAATATGCAAGTTAGCCAGCCTGGGAGTGGTCCCAAGATGACAGCCTGGGTAAAGAATTGGCTGGAGAATAGGACACAGAGAGTAATAGTAAATGGAGTCCACCAGAAGAAAGGAGGGTTACTAGTGGGTACCGCAGGGTTTAGTATTAGACCGGTCCTCTTCAATGTCTTTATGTTTACATTGCAGAAGGACTGGGAAGGAAAGTATGCTCTTTGCAGATGACACTAAGATCTGCAACAGAGTTGATGCACAGGGTGGGGTGGAAAGGATGAGAAAGGACTTGGCAAGGTTAGAGGAATGGTCAAATGTATGGCAGCTTAGATTCAATGCTAAGAAGTGCAAGGTAATGCACCTGGGAAACAAAACCCAGGGAAGAGTACACAATGGGGTGAGATACTAACAACAACAAATGGAAAGGGACCTGGGGTAGTCATATCAGATGACCCAAAGACGGGCAAGCAATGTGAGAGGGCAGCAAGGAGGGTGGGGGATACTGGGATGCATAGGAGAGGCATCACCAGTAGAAAACAGGAAGTTATTATCCCTCTGTACAGACAGCTGGTGAGACCCCATCTGGAGTATTTGTGCAGTTCTGGAGACCCAATCTCCGCAAAGACATAGACAGGATGGAAGCTGTCCAGAGGAGGGCAACTAAAATGGTGCAGGGTCTGCACCGGAAGACATATGAAGAGAGACTTAAGGAGCTTAATATGTATAGCCTCGAGGAAAGAAGGAGAGGGGGACATGATAGAAACGTTCAAGTACCTCCAAGGGAATCAACAAAGTCCAAGAGGGTAGCATCTTTCAAAAAGAGGTGTGCAAGAACAAGAGGGCAATAATTGAAAATAGAGGGGGCGGTTTCCAGAGGTAATTTATGGAAGTATTTTTTACAGAGAGGGTTGTGGATGCATGGAACGCCTTCCTAAGGAGGTTGTGGAGTCAAAATCAGTGGTGGAATTCAAGCATGCATGGGATAGTCATAAGGCAGTTCTGGGGGATGGGGTAGGAAGAAGTAGGCTGCTGGTTAACTAGGATCTGCAGCTTATCCAGTAGGTAGGAAATGGGCAGACTGGGTGGGCCAAGCGGTCCTTATCTGCCGTCCAAATTCTATGTTTCTATGTTTCTATTCCCAGTGTCCCCAGCGGACACAGCAGACACACGACGTGTGCGACAACGCGCCCGGCCGGCTGAGGAGCTGGTTTTAAGGTGTACCGAAGTAGCCTGTGAATCCCTTTGTACCACTTGGTTGCCAAAATTTAAATATTTGTCTCCAAAAGTATACCAGAGACCTTTCTAAGGTCTAGAAGTACCTCTTAAGAGTTCTGAAATTAAAATAAGCTAGCAACGATTAGTTTGTAGTTCGCTGCTTCATTCAACAATGGTGAGGGACTGATTTTCAAAAACAGATACCCAATCAACTGTCTCAAGATCCTGTTTAAAGGCAATACGATCAGCTTTATCATATAGTTAGACAATAGATTTATTTGAATTAAAAATCAAATATGATTGAAGAAGAAAAAAATGGAATTGTAATCATTATTGCCAATTGGGGAAGATATTTTAACAATTAGACATTCTTGGTCATCTTACAAATAATCCTCTGTAAATGGAGGAGGAGACCAGGGTGGTTTGGTATCCTGGTCACTGTGGAGTCTTTGAGGTGGAAGAGAGGGAGGAGATCGGGTGAGATCACTTAGCCTTTCAGAGGGATGAGAACGCCGCATGGCATGCAAGACATGTCAGACTACATTGGTGAGGTACTTTCCTTGGAAGGGGTAAGAAGGGAGCATGTTGGGAAACCAGAGGGAGTGATAGAGGAATGGGACGGGTAGCCTGAGCAGGTCTTGCTCCTGGGTAGTAAAGACCAGGGTCCCAAACTCTGTCCACCTGACCCCTATAAGAAGCCACCTGGGTAGGCGGAGAGCAGTCAATAAGGCACAAGCCGTGGGCTACTCCTGAGGAGTGCGGGATCTCGTTGGCAGGCCCGCAGAGGAAGGAGTTATTTCCACTTAAATTGCCAGATGCTGCCGACGGGAGTGGAGCCCTGTCAAAGGAGCAGCAGTATATTTTGCTGCATGTAAGCGCCGAAGCGCTGTTGATGAAAGGGTATAAGCCTCACACAACGGAGCAGTCACTGGTTGGACTGCAGTCAAAGTGCTGGAAAGCGCCGTCAACGAGAGGGTATGAGCCCCCGTCGATGAAGAAGTGCTTAAAGGACATCCCATCGACAGAGGGACACCATAAACAGTGGTAGTTGACGGACGTTGAGGCAGGGAGTGTGGAGGGGTTTCTCCTTCTCCTTTTCTGCCTGGAACGGGACCCAGTAGAGGAGCCCTGGTATGAGCCCCGGTTCTCTAAGACAGACATTTTCTGCTCCATCAAAAGTCATTGAATTTCAAGCAACCGTCGTTGATAAGTTGCCAGATCAGTCCTGACACATAAGCTGCAGGAACTGGTGTCGTGTGTGGTCCCAGACACCTTACACAAAATGTGATTGTCAAAGCGGTATATCTTCCTACTGCAATGACAGGAGCGAAATAAAGCTTGTTTAGTTGAAGAATCAGTAGACATTAGTCTCAGCTCAAAGTTTCTGGTCAATGACTACTACACAGAAGTTACACTAGCTGCTCGTGAGCTGAAGACAGTGGAAAATGAACTGAAGATACCAGGGACCGCCCACACTTACATAGGAAACAGAAGCTGATGTCATGTGTGGAGATCCCTGGTAAAAAACTGCTAGAAGAGATGCCGTATACCACGGTGACCTCTGCTGGATACCCAAAAGTATTACCGACTGTAAGAGACAACTCTGTGGAAGATCTAATATTACAGGTATATATATGTCTAGCAACGTGGATACAGTTCACTAACAATACACTGGCAAATTCCTAGCTGCCCTCCAAGAGGAGGGCAAGGTGTGCACCCTATTTGGCAAACAGAGACTGGATGACCAAAGACCCAAAGCGGCATCCCAACAACTCATGATGTCGGCAATATAATGGGAGATTAAAGTGTATGCTTTACTCCAGGTTACAGCCCTGTATATCTCTGCAATGTCTGGTGGAATAAGCTTTAAGCACCTTGGGTGACTGCCTACCAGCCAACCTATGGCAGGGTCAATGCAGGATGTAATCCACCTGGCATAGTCCACTTTACAGCCGGTCTGCCTGGTGCAGCTTCAGTGTATGTCACAAACAGCTGCTGAGCCTCATCTCAAATTCCATATGTGCATTCCAGATAATAATAAAGCATCCTCCACAGGTCCAGGGTATGGAACCTGTGATCAGCCTCCGAGATCAGGTTGGTAAGTATACCAGAAAGTTAATTGCTTGATTAAGGTGAAACTCTGATATGACCTTCGGAGGAACTTTGGGTGAGGCGAAGGGCGACCCTGTCCTTGTGGAAGACCAGGTAAGGAAACTCCAGCTACAGCACCTGGAGCTCACCGATACTTCCAGCTCACATGATAGCAACCAAGAAGGTAGTGTTGACATCTCACACCTATGCACAGGCTCACACGGCTCCTAATGCCACCATCAGCACACCAGACCTGCAGCTGGTATACAGCTATGGCTGCCAGGTGCACCTTATGGATGTCGCCGCAGTCCTGACAGAGAGAGGGACCAAAGATAGTCATGAATCCTCACCATGGGGCAGGTAAGAGGATCAAACTCCTTACTCTGGTATGAGATCGAGAACCTCTTTCACTTAAATGCCCAGCATTTCTGAGGCAACTCCTTACCAGATGCCTGCACAATGTGGAGGACGTCTTCTGAAAGGCCCAGTGCCTAGACATCTATTCACTCAGGAACTAGGCTGAGAGGTGCAGGGATTGAAGGCCCAGGTACAGTACCTTCCCTGTCTTCTGGTCAGCAGATGTGGGCAGAGAGGCAGCCTTACAGGGCCTACCGCTGAAGCTCAGGAGATCTGGATACCAGAACTGTCTGGTCAGTCTGGGGCTATCAGGATCATCTATGTCTTATCCTCCGGGTCCTGTGGACCAAGGGAAGGGAAAGAAGGTGTACAGGAGGCCTTGAGTCCAAGGCTCGAGATGGCATTCTTCAACAATGTCCTGGACTGTGGGGGTCAGGCACAAACAGCCCTCAGTTTTCTGTTCTCCCATGAGGTGAACAGGTACACCACAGGGATGCTTCACTGGAAGAACTGGGTGTCTACCACCTGCTGAGTCAGGGAACACTCGTGTGACATCTCTCCAACCCAGCTGAGTGTGTCCACCAACTGATTATTTCCTCTTGCGACATGGATCACCAAGAGATCTGCACCCAAGCTGCATACAAGTGTCCAGATGTGAACAGCCTCCCTAGACAGTGGAAGGAGGGCGTTCTGCCTTGCCTATTCAGGTTGAACATGGTGGTCGTGCTGTCCATCTGCACCTGTGATGACCTGACCCCAGGTCAATGGAGCAAATTCTATCAGAACCAGGCACACAGCATGGAGCTCCAGCAGGCTGATGTGGTGACAGGACCAGAACCTGTGGGTCTTCTGGTCTGCAGGTGTGCTCCCACCCCACCAGTAACGTGTCTGTCTTGAGCATAACAGGTGGTTCTGGGCACAAATTGGATTCCCTCCTCCAGATATTGTGGGTTCAGCCACCACTGAATGCTACTCCACATCAGCTAGGTCACTATGATTGGCTGGTCCAAGTAACCTAAACCCTGGGTCCTTTGGCAGCCCACCTCCCACTGCAGGTGGCATCTGTCATTGAGCTCAATGACTCAAGCTGGTGGAGAATGCCATGTACCCCAAAGCCACAGGTAATAGGACCAGAACCTGTGGGACCTGTGGTCTTTCAGGTGTGCCCCCCACCCCACCAACAGCATGTCTGTCATGAGTGTGATGGATTGTTCTGGGCAGACAAATGGGATTCTCTCCTCCAGATGTTGTGGGTCCAGCAACCAATGGATAGCATCCCACATCGGCTGGGTCACTACTGAACCTGGGCCTGGAGGAGCAAACAGGTCATGACGGGAGGGCTACAGCTGACGAGGGCAGTCAATGATGAAGTGAGTTCCCCACAGCTAGTGGTGGAACCCACTTGGGAAGGAACAATCTTAGACCTGGTACTGTCAAATGGGGATGGAGAAAGGATCATGGATTTAGAAGTGGGTAGCCATCTGGGAACAAGAGACCACCAAACAGTGTGGTTCACAATACACCCAGCCTTAGAGTCAAGTCATACAAAAGCAAGAGCACTGGACTTTAGGAGGGCTGACTTTGGGAAAATGGGAGAGTGCCTCAGAAAAGCACTAGCAAACAGGCAAGAAGGAGGTGGAGGAACAATGGGAAAAATCAAAACAGCCATCGCAGAAACAACAAGCCTTGTGTGAAGCAAATCAACAAAGCAAAACGAAGGAAAAAACACTATGGTTCTCAAAAGAGGTGGCGAGAAGGTTAAGGAGAAAAGGTAGCATTCAGAAAGTATAAGGAAACACAGAAGGAGAAGCACAGACAACTGTACCAGTTAAAGCAGAAGGAAGCGGTAAGGCAGTCAGAATAGCAAAGGCCCAAACTGAGGAAAAGATAGCCAACTCAGTTAAGAAGGGGATAAAACCTTTATAGGTACATTAGGAAGCAAAAAAGACCAGGGAGGACAGTGAGGCTTAATAAAGGGAAGGGAGGGTGGGCAAAGGGGACAGTGAAAAGCAGGGATACTGAACTAATACTTCTGCTCAATATTCACAAAAGAAGAGGAGGAGAGGTACCTAAATCAAAGAACAGAAGCACTCTGGATAGGGAGGTCGATACAAGTCCATTCACAGAAGAAAGGGTTCTGAAAGAACTCTTAAAACTGAAGGTGGACAAAGCAATGGGGCCTGACAAGATTCACCCAAGCATTCTAAAAGAACTAAGGTAGAACTAATGACACCACTGACTACCCTTTTAAAAAATCATGGGAGGATGGTGTGGTACCTGAAGACTGGAGGAGGGTGGATGTAATTCCCCTCACCAAAGTGGGAGCAAGACAGAGCGCAGGGAACTACAGACCTGTTAGATTGACCTCATTGGTAGGGAAAAATGATGGAATCACTCTGAAAGAAAGAATTGTTGAGTTCCTAGAGGCCAGAGGTGCAGGAGCCTAGGGCAGCATGGATTCACAGCAAGAAGGTCATGTCAGATGAATCTAATAGATTTCTTTGACTGGGTGACCAAAGCAGTAGACCAGGGAGGGCTGTGGCCATGGCCTACCTAGACTTTAGCAAGGCATCTGACACAGTCCCACACAAAGATTAATATACATGTTAGCCAGCCTGGGTGGGTCCAAAGTGGTAGCCTGGGAAAACACTCACTGGACAACAAGACGCAGAGGGTAATAGTAAACGGAGTTCACTCTGAAGAAAGGGGTTACTAGTAGGGTACCGCAGGGTTCAGCATTGGGACCGGTCCTCTTTAATGTCTTTATAAGTGACACTGCAGAGGGACTGGAAGGAAAAGTATGTCTCTTTGCAGACACACAAACATCTGCAACAAAGTCAATACAGAAGGTGGGGTGGAAAGGATGCAAAGGACTTGGCAAGGTTGGAGGAATGGTCAAATGTATCGCAGCTTAGATTCAACATAAAATAAGTGCAAAGTAATGCACCTGGAAACAAAACCCAGGGAAGAGTACACAATGGGGGAGAGACACGAACAGCAACAAAATGGAAAGGACCCGCGGTAGTCATAATATCAGATGACATTAAGGTGGGCAAGCAATGTGAGAAGGCAGTAAGGAGGGTTGAGGGATACTGGGATGCATGGGGAGAGGCATCACCAGTAGAAAACAGGAAGTTATCCCTCTGTACAGACAGTTGGCGAGACCCCATCTGAGTACTGTATGCAGTTCTGGAAACCCCATCTCTGCAAGGACAGAGACAGAATGGAGGCTGTCCAGAGGAGGCAACAAAATGGTGCAGGGTCTGTACCAGAAGACATACAAAGAGAGATTAAAGGAACTTAATATGCTATACCGAGGAGAGGGGGGACATGACAAAAACTTCAAGTACCTCAAGGGAATCCAAAAGACCAAGAAGGTAGCATCTTTCAGAAAAAGAAATGTACAAGAACAAGGGGTACAATTTGAAGGCGGGGATGGCTCTGAAGAAATGTGAGGAAGTATTTTTCATGGAGAAGGTTGCAGATACATGTAGCAGCCTTCCTGAGGAGGTAGTGGAGTCAACAACAGTGGGGAATTCAGGAATGCATGGGACAGACATAAAGCAACTGTAATGGAGGTAGGAGGAAGTTGGCTGTTGGTTAACTAGGATCTGCAGTTTATCCATTAGGTAGGAAATGGGCAGACTAGGTGGGTCAGCGGTCGTTATCTGCCAACAAATTCTATATTTCTATATGTAAGCCCAGGCCTGAAGAAGCATTAGCTGCGATGGAAGGGCAATCATCAATGAAGCCAGTCATTGATGGAACAGGTGTAGTAATGTTGATGATGGTAGAAGGCATCGTAAGCGGCAGAAGGGTCGATGGCATAGGGCATGACGACTATCGACAGGCTTGAAAGCCTGAAACCCAGGGGCCTGGAGAAGCATCAGGCCATGAAGGGAGGGCTGTCGCCGACAAGCTGGGGGTCGTCAATCTTGGAGCAGGGGCCGCTGGACCCAAAAGTCAATGACCTGTTGCTTGGACAAGGAGGGCAATGATGCTGTTGGTATGGGTCTGATAAAGGCAGAGACCTGGACAGTGACCTCGATGAGGCTGGAGCCATCGACGATACCCATAATGAAGAAGGAGCCATCGGGGAGAGCAGGAACACCGAGGAAGTGGTCATGGTCTGGCTAATGACTGATCCCTGAGGACTGGTCCCAGGCCTTGGAGGCCTCGACCTCGAAGGACCTGCCAGTGATGGGGAGGGAGGGACCCGGAGGATCCCCTCCCAGAACTGCTCTATTAGGAATTTTGTAGAGTCTTCTTCTGCACTAGAGGGCAGGCAGAGAAAAAAATCTGACAGAGTCTCACAGTCCAAAATGACGAGGTCAAGCCCAAAGCAGCAGATACACTGAAATAAATTGTCCCGTGGAGGTGATCTTCTATCCGCCACAGCAGCGATGAAGGAGAGAAGGAGAAAGATCAACTCTCGATAGTGGAATCTCTAATAAGAAAAATTACCGTAGTAATGTTATTTCCTCCATGGGATTCTTCAGCATTATTGACAGGTGCAGTATGCCAGCTGGGTTAAGCTGCCCTGAAGAGGAGGAGTCAATGTAAATGAGAAAGACACTGGCCAAACAGAAGAGAGAGAGAGAGAGTGTGCCTGCAGTCAGCCTGAAGGATCTCAGAGCTGTTTCAGTACTGAAAAGGAGCAAAAAACTGTGCCTAACAGGGCAAAACACTGTTAGCAAAAACAACTGAAAATTCCAAATCACTACTGTGAAACAAATAAAAAAAAAGAAAACAGTAAAACTAAGCATATCTGGCTAAACACCGTAACAGAGCCATTCCCAGACTGGTTTATGAGAAGATGGGTGAGAATGTCAATAATACTTAAGAATCCCATGGAAGAAATAACATTACTCAAGGTGAGCAATTTTTCTTCTCACCCAGAATTCTTCAGCATGTATTGACAGGTGCAGACTACAAAGCAGTACAGTTGGGAGGCGGGACGCAGAAACCTACTTGGGAAAAAGGTCTATAGCACCGCTCTGCCAAATTTGGCATCAGATCTGGATTCACATCAAGCAGTAATGCTTTGTGCATATGTGAACTGTTTTTCAAGTAGCTGCTTGCAAACTTCTAAAGGAACCTCTCTTCAGGCTGGTACAGAGGCAGCAGTGCCCTAGTAGAGTGGGCTCTGAACCCGAGAGGGGTTTCCTACCAGCTTTGCTGTAACAGAACTGGATACAAGAGACAATCCAGCGGGAAATAGATCTCTTGGTCACCAGTTCCCTCTGCCCACTTCACTATAGGTGAGAAAGAGCCAGTGTGTGTCTCTGAACTGCTCAGTACAGTTTAAGTAATAAGACAGGGCTCTCTTGGCATCCAGGCTATGCAGCTTGCGTTCGCTGGAGTGGATTTGTCTGTGAAAAGAACTGGCAAGGAAACAGACTGGTTAAGGTACAAGTCAGAGACCACCATGGGCAGAAATTTCTATTCATTCTAAGGACTACTTTGTCCTTGTGGGGAATGATGCAATTAGGATCTGTACAAAGGGCCTGCAACTCTGAAATCTGTCTAGTGGAGGTAATGGCCACTAGAAAAACAGTCTTCCAAGTTACAAACTTGAGATCAGTGGTAGCCATGGACTCGAAAGGAGGCTCCATGAGCTTGGCTATACAGAGGTTCAAGTCCCAAAGGGAGAAAAGGTTCCCTCAGAGGGGCTGGAGGTGCAGCAGCCTTTGACAAACTCTTTTAATAGGCTGTGAGATGACAGATTTCTCCTTTCCACTGGAAAAATAGCCGAGATGGGCCGCCAGATGTATTCTTAAGGATGAAGCTTTCAGGCCTTCCGCCTGAAGGTGTACTAGATAATCCAGCAAGATAGAAGGAGAAGCCAGCAAGGGCTCTATGTCCTTATCCCTGCACCACAGTAAGAACCTCTTCCACTTGGAAACATAAGTTTTCCTAGTGCTAGGTTTTTAGCCATTCTGCAGAATTTACAGGACCTGCTCAGAGTACTGACTCAGGAAACTCTAGCTCCTCAAGATCCAGGCTCTGAGGTGAAGAGACTGGATGTTGGGAATACTATTCCTGTCTGAGGAAGAGTCAGGAGACTGTGGGATGGAGCAGTCTGATGAGCTTCCTGAATGACAAGGCGAGGAGTAGAGAGTACCAAGGTTATCTAGCCAATCCGGAGACACCAGAATCATGGTGGCTGGCTGAGCCCTGACCTTGAGAAGGACCGTGAAAATCAGAGGAAAGGAGGAAAAGCATAGAGGAACTTCCTGTCCAGTCCAGAGTCAAAGCATCCGCTGAGATGGTCCCCAATGCTGGGGCCTGCAGCAGTACTGAGGTAACTGGTGGTTGAGGCTGGACTAAATAGGTCCAGATCTGGACCCCCATCTTCTGAAAACTGTGGCAAGGACCTGTTTGTTGAGGGTCCACACATGTTGGCCCTGACTGATGTGACTTAGCGCATCCGCTCAGAGTGTTGTCCTTGCCTGGAAGATGGACAGCCAACAGGGACATGCCCAGGAGCAGGCCAGGGACCAAATCTCCCTGCCTCTGTGTAGAGTTTGGTTGACCTTGTGCCCCTGTTTGTTGATGAAGAACATGGCAGTCATATTGTCCATCCTTATCCTGGACTGACTGCCCTCTGAGCTGTGAGGGCGAAATCCTTGCTGGCCAGAACACTGCTCTGAGTTCCAGAAGACTGATGTGGAGTGTGGACTCTTTGGGCATCCAGTGCCACTTATGAACAGGTCCCCTAGGTGGGCACCCCAACCTAGAAGGGAAGCATCCGTAGTCAGGATCTGAGAGGGTTGCTGAATCTGAAAAGGAACCCCTACCCTGAGATTTTCTGTTTCCTTCCACCAGTCCAGAGCCCGCAGAAAGGTTTTGTGACTGGTACTAGCTTTGCAAAGAGTCTTTTTCTAGGCCGATGGTACTAAATGTCCCTCATCTGAAATCAGCACCTGGGACTACTCGCAGTCATTGAGGCCATGTGGCCGAATAGTCTGAGGAAGTGTCTGGCGGTCTCAGTTAGCCTGGACTGTACAAATTTAGCAGAGTGAGAACATTCTGAATTCTATCTGAGGGAAGGAAAGCCTTCCACTGCAAAGTGCTGAGCTCTGCCCTACAAATTGCAGGATTTGGGCAGGTTGAAACTGAGATTTTTCTTTGCTGATAATGAAGCCCAGAGACTGTAGAATGTGTTTTGTCTGAGCATGGCTTCTGAAAGTGCCTCAGGAGAATTGGCCATGATCAGCCAATCATCCAGGTAGGAAAAACTGAGATTCCTTGTCTTCTAGGATGAGCTGCAACCACTGCCAGGCATGGTTAACCCCTGGGAGCAGATGTCAGCCAAGGCATGGCTGCAAACTGGTAAAGGCCTGAGGGCAGCCTGAATCTGAGAATTTTCTGTGAGATTGCCTTACTGAAACATGAAAGTGGCGTCCTTTTAGAGCCAGTGAGACAAGCCAGTCCCCTTCCTTTATAGGATGAATGACCTGAGTCAAGATTACCATCCTGAACTTTGGTTTCAGTAGGTGCTTGTTCAGGTACCTAAGGTCAGAACAGGTCACCACTCCCTGTTTTCTTCAGGGTTAGGAAATACCTGGAATAAGACCTTTTCCCCACTGGGAAGCGATACTCTTTCTCTGGCTTTGGCCTCCAAGAGATTCTTGACCTCTAGCTCCAACAGCTGTTTTCTGATGAGGTGAGAGGTTTCAAGAGCTTGGGACCATGGAGAGGACATTTTTTGAACTGAAGAGAGGCCCTGTTCCACTACCTCTAACACCCACTTGTCTGAGGTGATTTGATGCCAATGATGGAGGTAGTAGGAGAGCCTGCCCCCTACAGGGAGAGGGAGGTGACCAAAAGGAGTCAGGATGACTGCTCTCTGGACTGAGTAGATAATAATGGAGTGGGATTGGCTCTCTTCTAACCTCTCTAACTCTACCTCTGAAAAACACTCATTTAGGAAAATCCATAGGCACTGGCATAGGAAAGAATGCCCTAGGAAAATAACCCTGCACCTGTCCCCTCTGCCCTGAGGCTTCTGGGAGGAAGAGGGCTTTTCTGTAGCTGAGTTACTCTTCTAAGTAGTTTTGAACTCATCCATTCTTTTCATGTAAGCCTCAATTTAGTCCCAAAAGCGGAGTTGTTCTCACAAGGAAAATCCATAGCTTGCAATTGGATATCCTAGTGAGACTGGTAGTTCTTAACCAAGCAAGCGGCCTGTGCCATGACCCTCGAGGCTGTGTTATTATCTCGGCCATGTGAAACTGATACTTAGTAGCTTCTATGGCCAGCTTCACAGTTCCTGTGACATCCCTGAGCTTAGTGTCTCCCCATGTTGCACTATGGCATGGATGATTTCAATAAACCTCTTTGATATTTAGCTGTATATGACATGTAAGTAGACAAGCGTAACAGCAAAGAAAGCAGTAGTATATGATTTCCTGCCCATAGAATCCAGTTTTTTGAGTCTTTCTCTAGAGGGTGAGCACATAGTAGGCACACTGGCTTTGTCTACAGGCTGCTGCCTGCACCACCGTTATGATCTGGATATGTACAGAGAAAATTAGCAGTACACTTACTGAGCTGGCATTTCCTCTCAATCTTTCTGTCCACCCCAGAGGCAGATAAAGGGATTTCAGACTTTAAATTGCTTTCTTCAATGTATTATGTATAGGCAAAATCAATTTCTTTGAAGGAGTATGACCCATCATTTCTACATAGTGCTCCTCCATCTCTTGATTGGTATCATCCTGGAGAGGAAGTTCCAGGGTGTCCACCATCTGTTTAAGAAATATAAAAAGGAAGAAACTTCCTCACTGTCATCATTTAAGTCAGCCCCAGGGTGGCCATCTAGGTTTAATGGGTCACCATGTGGCAATTCATCATCCTCTCTTTCATAATAAAAGCCTTGTGCTAACTACAGTCATGGAGATGAGTACTAGGCCCCGATAGCTGAGAAAATATTGCTCATAGATTGTAAAGTCTGATATACATGCCAAGCTTTAGCTGTTTTATTTGCAGAGGGCATATCTTTATCACCCTCTGATGTCTCCCTAGGCCTTCGGGTGGAGGGCAGCGGTGCATTTATTTTTCTTAGTCTTTTCAGCAGGGGACTGGATCAGAACCCTGCTCACTTTGTCTTAGAGGCTTGGCTAGAATTTTTACTTTTATCAGATTTATTTTCATTAGGGTCTTTACAGGACTTATCAATACTTTTGTACTGACTTGAGGTACCCTCCTCAGAGCTTTTAGACGAGGAGGGGGGGCAGACTGAGAGGACATGATAATGTGTGTTTGGCCAAATGCTAAGCCAATTGAAATTAAACTTGTTAAGAGTTTTTCTTTTCACAAATAGTGGAAAGGAGAAACAGTAACCACCTCCACACCTCTTGCCAACAGTAGCCCACTGCACAATAAAAGGTTTATCCCAGAGAAATGAAGGTAGTACCCTTCAAACAATGTTATATTATGTTACATTGAAGAGAAAATTGGTTACAGGAAATAGCGCTAATGCGGATTAAAATTACCGCTACAGCACAAATAAAACACTAATTTTAATGCAAATGCGGTACAAATACAAGCTAACAGACTAAATACTATCGAATAAAATGAAAAAGATGCAATTTTATCACGCATGCAGTAAACTTTAACCTTATAAAAAAATGCCAAAGTGGAAAAAATGCAAAATCCCGTGACTGCACGGAACCAAACACAACCGCGTTAAAATGGTAAAAATAAGGTAAATACCTCAAAATAGTGTAGGATCAATACTAGCCACCTTGTAAAACAAAATATCAATTAAGGAGTAGCCCCACCCAGTTAAGGCAAATCTAACAAATTGGTAGCTACTGAGCCCTCACCTTGTAATTTATATATATTTTATTGTCTTAGTACAAGGTTTAGTCAGTATACAGTATGCTTAAACCATTCAAAAGTTTCGGAACAATATCCTCATCTGTGAGCACACTGGTATCTTAAAAATATACAAAAAAAATGTTTCACTAAAGAATCAGTTCCATCTGAAATTCAGTCATTTCAATTCTATACAAAGATGGTTCTCACCCCCAAACAATTCTGTTATATCTTAAGTCTTCAAGCTTGCATCTAAATATTTTTCTTATGTAATCCTGTGAGTGATACAACAGACTCATAGCATAAATATTTCTAAATAAAACATCATTTCCTTTCCTACTTCATTTCAATGCACTAGTTACTACATCAATTTCACTTCTCTCTATCATCATGTCCAATCTAATAAAGATAATATTGATGTATCTGGTTTGTATTCCTTCTTAGTCCACTGTACAGCATCCTGTTTAAAATACCATAAACAATATATGCATTCATTCCTGCATCTCCACAACATAAAAATCTAGTTCTCCATTTGTTACCAAGTATAAATTTCACTTCATTTCAAAAAGTATTCTTTCATATCTGCTTTCTCTGATTTCTTTTGTAGTTTTCAGCCTCCAGTCTGTAAATACAAAGTACCATTTATTCAGCTGTTTGTACTAATTAGGCTTACTCATAACGCCAGGTACTGAACCCATGTTCATTTATTTCAAAGTGCATAATTTTGAAATGTTTTTAAGTAGTTATAAGTCTACTGAGCTTGAATACAGGTAGTGCTTCATATATTTACTACCTAGGGTTCCTATTTCAATGCTCATCACACACACTCTCCACAGCGCCCTGCTCTCTCTTTCATGAGGTTTGGAGTTACTGAACACACATGGTTAAAAACCTGTCTGTTTGGGAATCGGGCATGGGGAGGTACACATGGTCACCTGACTCCTGTGTTAAATCCCTGTGTGCCCGACCTGCATTTGCAGCACCCAGCAGCTGAAAAGCAGAAACTGCTGGCGTCCCAAACACTCTCTTTTACTATATTTGTTAAATCTGGTTGTATACACCACAGTTCTTCTATTACATGTCCTTGCATCTTTATAGCATTGATTTATTTTTTAACCGAAAAACTCTTATTTCTGAACAGTGTCAGTGGGAAGTCAAATGGGGTCAAAATGTATATCGGATGGTGAAAAGGGGCTACCTGAAAAAACGATAAGTCTATTTCATTTGTAAGTGCCATTTTATCATATGGTCTTACAGACATTTCAGTCCATTACTTGAATCCCTAGAGTACACTCTAGTCACTCATTAGTCATATTTCGTTACACAAATTGTAAAAAACAAAAACAAGGTGCTCGCATAAAGCATGTGGTCTAAAAGCAAAGCAAAATGGTTATATTAAATGCATGCTGAAAACAGAAAATAGAGTTAAAATCGTTGTTGACACAGGTCTTCTCAGAAATATCTAGAAGAGAAAAAACATTGTTTTTTTCTCTTTTAGATATTTTCTGAAGAAGACCTATGGTCAAAACGCAGATTTTTTATTTATTTTATATTCATGTATGCTTAAATGAGAACTACATATCTATTCCTTTCCTACTTTATCCATTGTTAGATTTATAAAAATTGTTTCCTGTTATTTAACATTATTCCCATATTATTTATTTCTTCAGTACAGATCTATCCACATCATATGGAAGGTCAACTGGGGTCATGAGCGACTAGAGGTGAATGGTGCAAATGAGTAACACTACATTTAAGTCGGTGAATGTGCTTCAGACACTATACAAATTCTCCTATCCGAGATGTTTCAAAACCTATATTTTGAACAAACTAAGGTTATTTTAGTTCTTGATACTGCTCATTTTTCTTAAAGGAGCCATAGCACTCTAACCTATACAGATATTGGTATGCATTTAAAAATTGGTTGTCAATCAATGCAGTCATTAAGATCAAACTTAGGATCAGTAGCATTGAATCTATCTATACAATATGCCTCTCTCTTAGGATATGGGTTCTAGAGTCCCTCTCTTGGGTTAGGGGTTACTTTTTCCAATCCAAAAATGTTAAATAGGGCAATTGATGTCTTTCTTCTATAAGATGTCGTGCTACTGGTGAAGTAAGATCCATGCACCTGATATCACTCTTATGTTCACCTATACAGTACGTGTTTTAAGAGCCCGCCTGTTTTCCTATAAGAATTTTGTCACATGGACACTTCAAAATGTATACTACTCCTTCACTTTGGCACTTAATGAATTCTTGAATGGTAACATCTTTGTCTCTAGAGGTATTTCTAATTTTCTTTACCCGATAGGTGTTTCATAATAATATATATATATTTTTTAATTTCTTTTTCCCACCTCCGTCCCTGCCAGAGCTGCCCTTCAGGTGTAGTCAATGAAACCCATCCCTGCCACCAACTTACCTGCTGCTGGGGTCCCTCCATCTAGGGATTGCCCCTGGGCAGGGTTCGGATGGGGCATGACACCCTATACTTTAAATCTCGCCAGGTCCCCAAGACAGCGGCAGTCGGGTGGCATTCGGAGGACAGGGGTTTGCACTCTGTCTTCCCAGCTCTGGAGGGTGTTTTTACCTTTTCTGGGGACGCTGTATGCCCGAGTGTCAAGGCGTGCACGCTGACACTAGCAATGTCTCTCCACTCCTTCCGTGAAGTTGCCCCAGAGGCGATTGGCCCCAGACCGCCTCCTTGACCAATCATGCCCCATTGACTGGCGTGCTGTCACACCCCAGCCTCCACTAGGGTCACAGCTTGCCGACTAAGAAGCCCTCCCTCCCCTGGAGAAGGTGAGCTGTCGTCGGATGCTCCAACCTTTCTCCCTCCCCAGCCAACCCTGGGGTCCATGCTACCGCTCGAACCCGGGTCACCCGGCATGGTGCGGTGTTGCGTCCAGCGCCTCAGCGCCACCGGACCAACCTAATCATATTCTTAATGTCATAAAAGCACTGCATTGACTGGCAACCAATTTTATAAATGCATACTAGTGTCTGTATAGGTTAGGGTGCTTAGCACCTTTAAAAAAAATTAGTGAAAGGAGAAAGTCCAGAGGGTTATGCTAAGACCAAAGAGGATAAGGGGCATGTGAGGAGGAGGAACATGTAAGCATCTACTCTAAATAGATACTTCTGCTCAGTATTTACTGAACAGAAGGTAGGGGAGGACACACAGCTCAGCACCATGGACATGGGGGTGTGCACTAGTCCTTCACAAAAGAAAGGGTTCTTCAAGAGCCGATAAGCTCAGGGTGGACAAGGTAATGGGACCCAATGGCATACATCCCAGGGTACTAAAGGAGCTAAGGGTGGAACTAGCAGAGCCATTATCAGAACTGTTTAGTGAGTCTCTGAGCACAGGAGAGGTCCCAGAAGACTGGAGAAGGGCTCATGTGATCCGCTAAACAAGAGTGGTAGCAGGGAAAAGGCAGGAACTACAGACCAGTCAGTCTTACGTCAGTAGTGGGCAAAATTATGGAGGCACTCCTTAAGGAAAGGTATGACTGGGTAACTAGGCAACTGGACAGGGGCCATGCAGTGGATGTCCTGTATCTGGACTTCAGTAAGACATTCGGACTCAGTGCCACATGGAAGGCTGTGAAGGAAGTTAGTAGGCACAGGGGCGGGTGCAAAGCTGGTGAGATGGGTAGGAAACTGGCTGCAGGGAAGGCAACAGAGGGTGGTGGTGGGTGGGAGCTCTCCACCCAAGGGCAGTGACAGGCGGTGTTCCACAGGGCTCGGTGTTGGGACCAGTGTTGTTTGGGATATTCATTGCAGACATATCATGGGACATCAAGAGCAAGATCAGTCTGTTTGCTGATGATACCAAGGTAGGCGCGTGGTGGATGACCTAGGGGATGGCAGGGGTTGCAGGATGATCTGGCAAAGCTTGAAACCTGGTCAGACACCTGGCAACTGGGCTTTAATGCCAAAAGTGCAAGGTGCTGCATTTTGGGATGAAGAACCCAGGAGGAGTTACCAGCTGGGGAGTGCAGCTAGCCCAGACAGAGGAGGAGAAGGATCTGGGTGTGCTCATTACAGGGTCAATGAACAACTCGGCACAATGTAGGAAGGCAGTTAAAGGCCAACAAAATGCTGGGTTGTATTGCAGGGTATATCCTGAGGAGGGAGGAGGTGATTCTGCCACTGTATAGGTCATTAGTTAGACCACACCTGGAGTACTGCGTGCAGTACTGGCGTCCGTATCTGAAGAGGGACATTAAGTTACTGGAGGGATGCAGCACAGGTGACAAAGATGATCAAGGGGCTGGGGACTTATCATACGAGAGGAGGTTGAAGGAGTTGAACATGTACTCACTGGAGGAGAGGAGAGACAGGGTGACATGATTGAAACCTTTAAATACATGAAAGGAATAAACAAGACAGGTACAGAGGGGCTGTTCAAAGTAAGACAGGGGAGGGCCACCAGGGGCCATGATATGAGACTGGAGTGAGGAAGGTTCAGGAGGGAGATGAGGAGACACTTTTTAAGAGGTGGTGGCTGGGTGGAATCGTTACCTGCTGAAGTGGTATGCAGCAGAACAGTGGACTGCTTCAAACGAGGATGGGACAGGACAGGGGAGGGTTAATGAAGGGAAGGGTGGAAGGAGGGGCAGCTGCAGAATAAGGGGTGCTAGCTGCACATTGAGCAGACTTGATAGACCTCTAGGCCTTTATCTGCTGGCAAATTTCGTATGTTTGAGTATGATAGTGCAACACCTGGAATCCATAGGAGCACAGGATCCAAGACAGCATGGTTTACAAAGGAAGATCCTGTCAAACTAATCTCATAGATTTCTTTGACTGGGTAACCAGAGTGGTGGACCAAGGGGAGCAGCTGATGTCACCTACCTTGACTTCAGCAAAGCTTCGATACTGTTCCACAAAGAAGATTGATTAATAAGCTGGGTAGGCTCCGGATGGGTCAGAAGTTGGTCAACTGGGTGGCAAACTGGTTGACAGGCAGAAAACAGAGTGGTGGTAAACGGTAACAGTCAGAAGAGATGTAAGTCACAAGTGGGTACCTCAGGGATCAGTCCTGGGGCTAGTCCTCTTCAATATCTTCATCAGTGACATTGCAGATGGACTAGAGGGTAAGGTTTGTCTGTATGCAGATGATACCAAGATCTGCAACAGAGTAGATGATCCAGATGGAGTGGGCAGAATGAGAAGAGATCTGGATAAACTGGCAAAATGGTGGTCGGAGTGGCAACTGGGGTTTAATGCAAAGAAGTGCAAGATCATGCACATAGGAAGAGAAACCCTGAAGCTACCTATAGGCTGGGAGGGAGTTGCTGGCAGTCAAAAAAAAAAAAAAAAGAGACTTGGGCATCATCATCATCACCGATCTGAAATCATCAAACAGACCACTAAAGCAGTAGGTAAGGCTAGGGGATGTTGGGTGTATGTAGTAGGGGTATCAAAGTTGGAAGAGGGAAGCAATAAATACAGGTTACTCACCTGTAACAGGAGTTCTAGGAATGGTATATGTTGTTCATTCACACTTATTGGCAGGTATCCTTGCCGCTTAAATCTTGCCGGAAGGTCTTCAAGCTGGCTCCTCCCACCCATCGGGTGGTAAAACTCTCGGATCCGCCCCATGCGCCAGATCTGCCCGCTGGAAGCTCAGGGTTGTGCGTCAAGCTTGCAGGTCGGGTGGTCAGGGATGAACAACATATACCATTCCTAGAACTCCTGTTACAGGTGAGCAACCTGTATTTCTAGGACATGGATATGTTGTTCATCCACACTTATTGGCAGACCCTAGCAGTTCTCCGGGAGGAGGGAGGCAAGGTGCACACCCCTACTTAGGGAATAGAGACTGGAGAACCAGCCCCAAAACCAGCATCCCGGCGTGACTCAAGGTCGATGTGGTAGTGGGTGATGAAGGTGTGCTGACTTCCAGGTAGCAGCCCTACAGATTTCCTGGATAGGGACGCCCTGGAAGCAGCCACCGTGCAGCAGTATGGCGGGTAGAATGAGCTCTTATACCTCTGGGAGGCTCCATGCCCGCCAACTTATAGCAGAGATCTATGCAGGAGGTGACCCACCTGCCTATCGTCTGCAGGTCTGCCAGGTGCGGCTTCAGCGTGGGTGACAAACAGCTGGCGAACCTCTCCCAATTTCAGCTGTGCGCCTTCTAGGGTCCAGAGTATGGAGCCTATATTCGGCCTCCGAGGTGTGATTGGGGTAGAACACCGCAGAGTCAACACCTGGTTAAGGTGAAACTTCTACACCACCTTCGGAAGGAATTTCAGGTGGGGGCGCGGGACAACCTTGTCCCTGTGGAAGACCAGGTAAGGAGACTCGATGGAAAGCACCTGGAGCTCTCCCATCCTTCTGGCTGACGAATAGCCACCAAGAAGGCGGTCTTCCACGACAGGTGAGAGAGATCACACCTGTGCATTGGTTCGAATCGCTGCCCATGAGCTTTGCCAGTACCAGCAGTAGATCCCACGGAGGTGGAGGATCTCGCACCGAGGGGAATGTGATCAAGGCCTTTGAAAAGCGCCCAGACCACCTTCTCCCGCGCCACTGACTGCTTCCGCCCGCCCTGCAAGCAGAGATGGCTGCCAGGTGCACCCTTAGGGTCGCCGACCCAAGCCCTTGCTGAGAAAGGGACCAAGATAGTCCAAGATGCTTGCCAAGGAACAGGAGGGGAAGGGTCCAGGCCCTGTTCTCTGACACCAAATGGAAAACCTTTTCCATTTGAAGGCATAGCATTTCCTGGTCGACTCATCGGGACGCCTCAACTACATTGAGGACCTCGCCGGAAAGACCCAAGGCCTGGAACTCTAGCTGCTCAGAACCAGGCCGGCCAGGTGCGGGATTAAAGGTCCTGATGGAACACCTTCCCTGATTGACTGAAAGCAGGTCCAGGCGGGCTGGAAGCTGCCTGGGAGCCTGGAGCTGAGGCTGAGGACATCTGGATACCAGCATTGGCGAGGCCAGTCTGGGGCTACAGAATCACCTGCGCCTTGTCCCTCCTCGTCTTGAGAAGCACCTTGTGAGATCAAGGGAAATGGGGAAAGGCGTAGAAGAGGCCCGGGGTCCACGGCCTCAAGAAGGCATCCCTGCAGCGAGCCCTGCTGAGGAGGCGGGCATGGAACAGCCTCAGCCGCATTCTCCTGGAGGCAAACAGATCCACCTGAGGTGTGCCCCAATGGGAGAACAGATCTTGTACTACCTCCGCAGGAGAGACCACTCATGGGACACAGCCCCTATCCGGCTTAGGGCATGGGCCAGGGTGTTGGAGGCTCCTGCCACATGAATGGCTAGGAGATCCACCTCCAGGCGGCGACGAGTGACCAAATGCAAAGAGCTTCCTTGCACAGAGGCATGACGGCGTCCCTCCTAGCAGTTTAGGTAGTACATGGTCGTGGTATTGTCCGTCTGCAAGCCCGAACCACTTGACCCGTAGAAACAGAGCGAAGGCGGTGAGAGCTAGCGGACCACTCGGAGCTCCAGCAGGTTGATATGGCATCGGGACTCCCGCTGGGACCAAAGGCCGTGCACTCTGTGCTCCCCAGATGGGCACCCTAACCCATCAGAGGCGTTGGTCGACAGAGAGACTGTCAGCTCGGGGCGGACAAACGGGATGCCCTCCTGCAGATGAGCTGGAGCGATCCACCACTGGAGAGTGTTCCACATCCCCTGGGTCACCGTCACTAGCTGGTCCCATGGATCACAGCGTTGAGACCACTGGCTGGCCAGTCCCCATTGAAGGGGCGCATGTTCCAGCGGGCCCAACGGACCACGCTGGTGCAGGCCGCCATGAGACCCAGGAGGCGCAGGAAGTCCCGGCAGGGCGCAATTGCCCAACCAGAAATGATCGGGCAAAGGAGGAAAGAACCTCAGCCCTGTCCGGAGCCGTGGTTTGCTCAAGAGAGTCGGCTCTGCCCCGATGAAGAGAATTGCCTGCTTCAAGTTCGATTCGACTTGGCCTCGTTGATGAGGAGGCCACTTGAGAGCAAACCTGGAGGGCCAGATCTCTGGACCGCCCACCTCCTGTCTGGAGGGGCTGCTATCAGCCAATCATCCAGGTAAGGGTACACCTGGACCCCTTGGCGCCGCAGGAATGCCGCACCACTGCCATGCATTTGGTGAAGACCCTGGGTGCAGAAGACAGGCGAAGGGCATGGCTCGAACTCAAAAGGGATCCTTCCGCCAAAGCTTAAGGAATCTTTGGTGAGACGGATGGATAGGGACATGAAAAACGCGTCCCTGCTGGTCCAGAGAGCAGAACTACACACCGCTCCAAGGATGGTATTATCTGAGCCAGAGTGACCATCCTGAAGGTCCGAGACCTTAGGAACTTGTTTAGGTCATGTAGGTCGAGAATGGGGCCCAGCCCCCCATCCGCTTTTGGGACCAGGAAGTACCTGGACACAAACCCGGGTCTGAGGGAGGGTCTGCCACCTCTGATCACCTCTTTCTGGGAGCAGAGCGATGTCGGCTCGGAGAGCCAACAGCGAACTCGGGATCCCGAGCCCCCTGGGGCGACGGCTCTGAAGGGGGGGCCTGCTCGAACTCCAGGCAGGCCCTTTCCTACCACTTCAACACCCACCGGTTCTGTGGTAATAGCAGACCAGGCAGAAAGGAAGACCAGAGCCGTCCCCACAGGGGGAACCTGGGGCGCAGGTGGACGAGGTTGGGGGCCACCCCTCAACCCGTCACTGTGCAGGCTTGGAGGAGGGACCGGTCGAGGGACCTCCTGGCCTTTACCTCCCTGCTTCCTGGAGGAGGAAGCCGTGGCTTGGGTTTGGGACGCCAGCCGAGCCTGCTGGCCCTGATGTTGCTGGGCCGACATGCGAGGGCGCAGACGGACTAAAGGGCTTGGCTGCGGGTCTGCGCCCTTGTCCCTCTGAGCGGATGAGACCGATTCCAGGGGCATTGACTTTTCGATCCTCTGGAGGTGGCCTTCCACCCAGGGTCGAAGAGGTCAGTCCCCAGGAAGGGGACATCCACCAATTTGTGCTGGGTATCCGCTGTGAACGTGATATCCTCAGCCATGCCCAACGGGCGATAGCCACCGCGGCCGCTGACTGACCTGGCGACGAAGTCTCCAATGTCCAAAGCAGTCTGAAGTTGCTGCTTTGCCACTGCCCTGCTCCCGCACCTGCCTAACCATAGTCTGCAGGTCAGCCGGAAGATGAGGGACTACCTCGGCCCAGGGAGCCCAACAGGGCATGGGAGAAATGTGCCATAAGTTAACGGCCGAGCTGGCCTGACGAAGGCCAAGGAGGACGAGTGTAGACTTTTCGCCCGCATAGTCCAATTCTTGGACTCCTTGTCAGGAGGTTTGTCCATGTCCCTAGCATTTCCGCACACCGAAAACGCTGTCAGTAACTAACCCCTCGGCTGAGGGATGTTCCGAGAAACCGACAGGGAACCGGTAGGACCGTGATACTTCCTGGCCATCCTGGTCAAGGCGCAGGGCAGGAAGCAGGGCTGCCAGAGCTCCAAGGCCGGGCTCACAATGGCTTCGCCACAGGAAGGCCTCCGAGGGGAATCCTCGTCCAATATCTCCGAGGGGATACTTGGCTCGCTGGATATGGGTTCGAGCTGCATCCCGGAGGACCTCGAGATGAGCCAAGCAAACCCAGAAAGGACTGAAGGGCTATCTCCCAGTGACTGACCCCAGAGGTCTCCAAGTCCACTCGCCTGGAGAAATGGGAGGAATCGCCGCCGACTCCGAAGAGTCCGCAAAGAGCTGCCTGGCCTGAGCCACCTCCACCTGCCAAGGGCAATCGGGAGTGAGGGTGACCGACAGCCTATGGGGTAAACCCTGAGCTGACCGAGAGTTCTGGTCGGAGCCCCAAACAACGGCTGTGAGGAGGAGGTTCCACCATAATCGTGGAGCAGCTGGTTTCGCTGAGCAACAGGCCTGGAACAGGCCCCGGCTAAAGCGAGGGTTGCTTTGGCCACTCCGGTGACAGCCACTTAATAGCTGGGAAGGCGACGCGGCGGCTTATTCCCCGCCAACAGAAGCTGCTGCCACATGAGGTCCTCGTGATCATCAACACAACCTGCGTCGAAGCTTCCCTCGTCCGAGGAGGAGACGAGGACTAGAGGCGGCGCCGCTGCCGCGTGCCGAGACCGAGACCACCTATGGTGGCGGGATCGGCTGGACCACCAAGAAGTCCGAGACCGCGAACCTCGGCTTTTCCGAGGAGGGTGCAGGGAAGGCGCGAAACCCGCCTCCCTCGCCTCGAAGGAACACCCAAGGGCTCCGGAACCGGAGGCACTGGCAAGCCCACGGATCCTCAACCGCCACCAGGGAACGGGAGAGGATTTTCGCTTCCTCGGTCGGACAACCGCTCCAACGGGTCGAGAAAATCTCGATTGCGCTGGACAGGAGTCTCAGTCAACTGACCTGACGGGACACTGTGAAGCCAGTGGCCGAGTCAAGGATCGACCAAAGTCGGTGGTCGACCACCGGGAAGGGGACCTCTCCGCTCCCAAGAGCATTGACGGATGGACTTACCTTGTCCTTCTTCTTTTGGACCAAGAGGAAGGTCCTAAGATAAAGGTCCCTCTCCCTTGGTGGAGAGACAGACAAAGCTCCTTAAAGGAAAGCAGTATATGAGGATCCCAGGGAGAGCAGGATAAATGCCGTCGAGGTAGATGCGGTCCGTACCGCCTCTTCTCGAGGGCGCCATCATCTGCTCGCTGATCCACCGAGCCTGCCGCCGCTGAAACCACCAACCGGCCTCTTTCGACTTTACCGGAGGGTAACGCTCCGGTCGCCCAAGTTGCAGACGGCAGCACGGTCTTCCAGGACATAGGCCGAGAAAGAAGAGCACAGGTCGCGAAGCCTGCAGGTCGGCTCAAGGCCCAGTAGACGACGGGAGTGCGGATCCGTCTCGAGACATCTTCTGCCCGCGATGGGCATCTCCGGAAACCGAGTCGATTTGTCCATCCGAGCCGCTGAGGGAAGAAGTTGACCAAAGTCTAGAAAACCTAGAGTTTAATTTCGAAAACTGAAGAGTTAGGAACCAGTCTTATACGCAGAGTGTTAAGGAGGGAACCTGAGCTTCCAAGCGGTAAGGAAGATCTAGGCCATGGGCGGAGCCGAGTTTTACCACCCGGTGGGTGGGAGGAGCCAGCTTGAAGACCTTCCGCAAGATTTAAAGCCGCAAGAATACCTGCCAATAATGTGGATGAACAACATATCCATGTCCTAGAATCCTCTTTACAAGACACTGGTTAGGCCCCATCTGAGTACTGAGTGAAGTACTGATGGCCACACCTTCACAAGGACAATAACCGAACTGAGGCAGTCCTGAGAAGGGCAACCAAAATGGTGCAGGGACTGCATCAGAAAACATATGAGGACAGATTAACTGAACTCAATATGTATACCCAGAGCAAACTCAAACTGAACTGAATTATTACTTTTGGACCTGTGTAAGTAACCAGTATTGATTCTGTTTTGGGGTTGACTTGTCTTAGTTTTAACTTTAATTTGCCAGGAGGAATCTGCTGGGAGATATTTGTGACTAGACCTGGTACTTAACCTCTGTGAAATAGATGTCTGAAAGGAAGGAAGGCACTCCCCGGGTGAAGGGTCAGAGTTAGAAGGATTGTTTCTGGACAGCAGGTTTTAGTAAACGCAGCCGCCCAGAAACACAGGGGATGGACAAGGAATGATAGAAGGCATCCTTGGGATGGCAGAGAAAGGTGAGATATTGCTGATGGGGACCTGACTATGCCAGGTGTTAACTGGAGCACCTTTGCTGCAGCCACATCCAAGAACAGGGCTATTCTCGATGCCTACAGGGCACATGGCTCAGACAGCTAGTTTTGGAACCCACTCGAGAGGAGCAATCTTAGACCTGGTACTCTCAAATGGGGAAGGAGAGAGGATCTCTGATCTTGAAATGGTAGCCATCTGGGAAAAGCTACCATTAAACAGTGTGGTTCACGAGAAACTCAGCTGTAGTGTCAAGCCACACAAAAGTGAAGGTACTGGACTTCAGAGGGCTGATTTTGTCAAAATGGGAGAGTGCCTCAGAAAAGCACTAGCAAACAGGCAAGTAGGTGGGTGAGCAACAATGGGGAAACATCAAACTGCCATCACAGAGGCAACAAGCCTTTGTGTGAAGCAAATAAACAGATCAAAACGAAAGAAAAACACTATGGTTCTCAAAAGAAGTGGCAGGGAAGGTAAGGGAGAAGAAGATAGCATTCAGGAAGTATAAGGAAACACAGAAGGAGCAGGACAGAGAACTGTACCAATTAAAGCAGAAGGAAGGGAAGACAGTCAGAATAGCAAAGACCCAAACTAATGAAAAGAGCCAACTCAGTTAAGAAGGGGATAAAACCTTCATAGGTACATTAGGGAGCAAAGAGAGACGAAGGCAGGGATACTCGGCTGAATAAAGAAAAGATGGTTAGGCAGAGAGCGACAGTGAAAAGCAGGATACTGAACGAATATTTCTGCTCAATATTCACAATGGAAAAGCAGGGGGGAGACCTAATCCAGTCAATAGAAGCACCTGGATAGGGGGTTGATATTAGTCCTTTCACAGAAGAAAGGGTTCTGAAAGAAAGTACAGTTACAAAACTTACCGAACAGGAGATCTTCGAGAGAGGCTCTGCAGTAGGTAATTACATATAAGACTGATGTCGCAGGCGCAGGACCCCACAGAAAATTTCTAGCTAGCAGTCCCTGATGGACCGCCCCATCAGGTGACCGCGCCAGACAACGCTATATAAAGGGGCGGTCCCGGACGCCCTTCCAGTTCTTTCCCCGCCACAGGTCCGGAAGGCCCGGATGAGAGAGAAGCAGATATTTCCTCAATGGAAAAGGAGCTGAAAAGCCTAGGGATGGAGGGCGGATAGATAGTTACACTATCAAGAGCCTCTCTCTCAAGATCTACTGTTACGGTAAGTTTGCTTAACTGTACTATCTTACTCGAGAGGGCTCTTGCAGTAGGTAATTACATATAGGACAGAATCCCAAGCAGTCTGGAACAAATGAAAAGGCACCGGAGGAGGAACTACTGCAAGAAGTAGAAACAACCTTGCAAACCTCAAGATAGGAGGCCTTGCAAGACAGCTAAACCCAGGCCTGCTCTACTATGAGAGGCAATGTCCAAACTGTAATGTTTAGTAAATGTATGGACGGAAGTCCAAGAGGCGGCAGCACAGATGTCTGCTGCAGACATATTCTTGAACAAGCCACAGAGGCTGCTACTCCTAGTAGAGTGGCTTCTGACTTGACCCGTAGGGTCTTGTTGTACTGTCATAACAGAAAGTGATGCAATGAGCTAACCACTTTGATAGGCATTGCTTGGAGACAGCATTGCCTTCCCTTTGTGAGCAAAAGAACGAACAACTGATCAGTCTTTCTGAGATCCTTCGCCCTATCGGTGTAGTATCTCAGAATCCTGTGGACATCCATGGTATGGAGCAAGTATTCTCCTTGGTTGGAAAACTGTGTGAAAAAGGCAGGTAATTCAATAGAATGATTTAAGGTAGACTCGCTACCACTTTGGGAGAAACTTAGGATTTGTGCAAAGAGCTACTCTTTCTTTGTGAAAGATCAGATAAGGGATTTTGCGACATAAGGGCCTGGAGCTCGAGAATTCTGTGAGCAGAAGTAATGGCCACCAAGAACAGCGCTCTTCCACGATAAGAACTTCAAGTCTGGAAGCCGCAGGCTCAAAGGGAGGAAGGAAGTTCTCAAGAACAAAGTTCAAGTCCCAGGGGAGCCGGAGTCCAACAGGGGGTCTGAGATGAAGGACCCCTCTGAGAAAAGTCTTGATACCTCCAATTGGGCAAAGCCTTACTAGCGTAAAGGGACATGGTAGGCTGAAATAGCCACCATGTGGACTTTCAAAGAGGAGTGACTGAGACCCAGGTCTAAAAGATGACGAATAATCAAGCAGAACGGCCACAGGACAGGAGAAAGGCTCCACGCTCCTGGAGGCAGCCAAATGGAAAATCTTTTCCATTTCATGGTGTAGGTGGACCTAGTGAAGGGTTTTCTAGCCTCCACCAGAATCTCGCCACCTTAGAAGAGACGCCAAAGCAAGATTGGGCTAGGTCTGCAGGAGCCATGCATGAAGTTGAAGAGACTTGAGTCCCGGATGGACCAGGGTCCCTGATCCTGGGTCAGCAATCTCGAGATAAAGGAAGAGAGGAAGAGGAACCTCTGAGTATTGTTGTAGAAGAGAAACCAGATTTGCCTGGGCCAGAAAGGAGCGATCAGAATCATTCGCTCCTTCCAATGCCAGGTTCTGCAGCACATGAGGGACCAGAGGAATTGGGGAAAAGCATAGATGAATCTGTCCTTCCAGTTTAGAGACAGAGCGTCGCTCCAGGAAGCGCCTCACTCTACAGCGAGCGAGCAAAAGGTTGGAAGCTTTGCGCTTTGGGAGGAGGCGAACAGGTCTATCTGTGGAGTCCCCCAAACCTGGAAGATGCATTTTAGAACTTTTGGTCTGGTTCCCACTCGTGTGGCAGAGCGAAGAACGACTTAGCTTGTCTGCCAGGACATTGTCAACTCCTGGAACATGGATCGCCGTGAGGTGAAGGTTGTGAAGCGCTGCCTATTCCCAAACCCTCATCGCTTCCCTGCACAGCTGGTAGGACTGAGTCCCTCCCTGCTTGTTGATGTACCACACCATGCACATGTTGTCTGTTTGGACGGCTAGGTGACCGGAAGGATGTATTGGTGAAGGGCCTGGAGAGCATACAGCACTGCTCAAGCTCGAGCACATTGATGTGGAGAGCTAACTCCAATCTGGACCATAAGCCCTGGGTTCAGTGAAGACCTAGGTGGGCTCCCCAACCTTCGCCTGACGTGTCTGTGGTCAGAGTCTGGGCGGGGAGGATGAAAAAGGGGCCCCTGGAATAGGTTCTCTCGAGAGCCATCCACCATTGCAAGTCTCTTATCATCGGTGGGGAGATCAGCACTAGATGATCTAGGTCATCTACAAGTTGATCCCACTGAGGCGGAGAGTCCACTGAGAGATCCTCATGTGGAGGCGCGCTGAACAGTCAGGATAGCAGCCGCCATAAGCCCCAGGAGATGGAGCACCGACCCGCCGGAACCCTCCTGTGTTCCAAAAGAAGGAAATCTGGGACTGGAGGGAGGCCCCTGTCCGAGGCAGGAAGGCTCTGCACATTGTCATATCGGATTGCCCGATGAACTGGAGTCTTTGGGAAGGGTCCAGATGGACTTGGAATGGCTGATGGTGATACCCAGACCAGTGAAAACCTGCTGGGTAAGGGAGAGAAATGCAGGAGTTCCTCCCTGGATGGGGCCGCCAGGAGCCAGTCATCCAGGTAGGAAAAACCTGAACTCCAAAGGCACGCAGTGGGCGCTACCACTGCCAGGCATTTGGTAAAACTCGGGAGCCGAGGAAAGACCAAAAAGGGAGCCTGGAATTGGTAATGGTCCCCCTGGAATGCAAACCTGAGGTACTTTCGATGCGAGAGAATGGGGATGTGCAGGTACGCATCCTGCACATCCAGTGCACAAAGCCATTGGCCCGGCGAAGAAGGGCAAGAGGGTTTGAAGGAGAGCATCCTGAACCTCTTGTATTCCACATAGAAGTTCAGGGAGCTGAGATCGATAATGGTCTGAGATCTCCCGTCTTCTTTGGTACAAGGAAGAAATGGAATAGTAACCCGTCCCGTGAAGGTGAGGGGACGGGCTCTATGGCTCCTGCTCATGAGAGAGCAGATATTTTTCCCTGACCAAGGAAGATGGTCCCTTGAGTAAGAGGAGTTCAGAGGGGGTGACATGGAGGTTTCTGTAGAAACTCTATAGAGTGCCCTCTGCAATGATCTGAAGCACCCATGAATCCAATGTTATCCCTCTCCCAACCTGGAAGGTGGAGGGAGAATCTCCCTCCCACGGTTCCTCCAGGGAGTCCGGAGGGGAGAGGGAAGGAGTCAGGTGGTGAGAGGCAGCGCCGCAGCTGGGGCACCCGCTGCTTTTGACAGGCGGGGGCCTGGCAGCTGTGGGGGCCTGACGCTTTGTGGCCCGCCTTCCCTGGGGTTTGTTGAGGCGGCTGCATCTGAAAGGGATGGCACTCAGGGGATGGGGATGGTACATTGAATCAACAGATTTGAGGGCCATCCCCTTTCCTTGAAGTCAGTGATGATGTCCTTGACATCACCACTGAAAAGCACAGAACCCTGAAAGGTGCTTCTTGAATTGCTGACTGCACCTCCGGGACCAGACCTGACACACGGAGCCACGCGTGACGCCGAAGACTAATGGCGAACGAGCTCTGTCCTGCAGTGTCCACTGCATCGTAGATCATCCTCAGAATGTGACGACTGGCTGAACGGCAGAACGGACAAGGTCGGCTAACTCCTGCTTGACTTGGGAGTCAGGCAAGGAGTCAATCTTGATTCCGCCTGGGTAAGGACAGCCTTCTGGTAATCCCCTATATGTGCTACATAATTTGGGGCCCTGATCCCCAGTGTGGAAGAAGCATAGATCTTCCTTCCATACTGATCCAGAAGGCGAGATTCCTTATCCGGGGAAACAAGCTCAAATGTTTGGGTGTGCTGACCGGCCGTGGTGGCGCTAATCACAACAGAGTCCGCATGGGGTGAGAGTCTAAAAAGTCTACACCTCTGGAGCCTGGTATAGCCTGTTGGACTTCCGAGGAAGTGGGGCTAAACGCCGCGGTCGTTTCAAATGGTGGAAACAAGGTGGGCATGAGGCTCGATCCAGGGTGGCACTAGAGTAGGGGCCGTGAGAGGCAAGTCCAGATGTTACGGTATCACCCGCTGAGGATCTGGTTCTAAGGAAGCACTGATGGACTTCTTGGATCTTCCTGAGCAACTCCGTGAAGGAAGGATCCTCGGAGGAGAACCGTAGGAGTCCTCGGCCGGGCTGGGCGGAGAGCGAGGCTGCGTCGTCTTCCTCAAAGCATCCGTTGGAGGAATCCGAGGTCGAGAGAGAAGAAGAAGAGGAATTTGAAGCAGAGTAAGACTCCCTAGCTCGTCTAGGGAGAGCAACGGTTCCTTGGGGGATCCCTGGACGCGTGTCCTGCCCTCTCTGGATCGAGAGGAAGAGCTCGGGAATCCGGAGGCGGAGAGGGAGTGTGCTGTCTGGGGCGTCACAGGGAGCGGGGTGGCACAGTCACCGTGAGACAGCTCTCGACTTCCTTGGTGAGCTCAGCCTTGGCCTCAGCACACCAGGAGACCAGAGTCTCCTGAAGATTCACTGGCGCCCTAGGGGGCGGTGGAGGAGGAGGAGGGGATAGTTGTATGGATGATATCCGTGAGGTGAGTATCCGTAACCCGGCCGGGAATACCGGAGCTGGGTATTGTGTCCGGGTACTGCAGGCGTTAGTGGAGTCGGCGCCGGGTACTGCAGCGCAGGATACTGTGGACCCGGTAAAGCGGGCGCGGATAAGACGGTGGATACCCAGGTACTGGAGGAGCAGGCGGAGCAGACGGCCCAGTAGGGAACTCCATGGGCAGATCAACCGTGATAGGCCCGTGGGGTAGAGGCCGATGGGAAGATATCCCTTCGGCGTCAGAGGGGCTGGCATCGGAACCGCATCGGCGAGGCCAGTGTCGGAGCGGGCAGCCGGGGCGGCATCAGATCCAGTTCTGCAGGAGGGGGATCTGACGGAGAAAGCATCCCGAGCATCGCCGGGACGGAGGAGAAAAGTCCCTGGGGTCAGGCAGGGGGACTCGGCTCCCGGACGGCAGCGTGAGGCTGCGAGGAACCTGGGAGGACAGATGGAGCAGGGTCTTCGTGAGGGCTCCATGGCCCGGCGCGCGTCGGAGGAGCCGATGCGCGACTTGGGCCGAATCCGCGGGACGCCAGAGGAGCCGTGTCCGACGGGGTCCCTCGTCGGAGGTGGGCCGAGGGTGGGAAGAGGCCCGGTCTGAGGGGACACTGCCATCGCCGCCCCAAGGGTCGGGCGCCTAGCAGCCATCTTCCGGTGGACGCCGGAGGGGCCGGCGTCCGGCTTATGGAGGCGCCCGCACACAGTATGCCGTAAGCTCCGCGAGTACTGGAGGAAGAAGCCTCCTTTGCCCGGAGGCACCCGGCGGGCTCAAACATGAACCCGGCGGACTGGGCCAACACCTCCTCCAAAGCCTTGAGGCTGCGTCAGGCGACCCCCGAGGGGACGTTATCTTTAGCCGCCGGCTCCAGCCGGAGTCACGGAAGAGGAGGCCTTCCCTGGTGCCTTTCTTTGTCTCGCTTCTTGTGTCCTTCAGGGAGGTCGGACGCCTGCTGAAGCTTCTTCAACTCCTTCTCCATTGCGGACATCTTTTTAAGGAGATGGGCTTAGAGACTGTTTGGCGTCGTCTCGGGTGGCCGCGTTGAAATGCAGGCATTGCGGGCACTTTGCTCCACCATGTGGTCGGGCTAAACAAAAAGGCAGAGGGAGTGACCATCTTTGTGAGGCAGTTGGGCCGCACGAGTCGCACTTATTTTTGAAGGGGACTGACATAAACCGACGCTCACCTAACGAATAAAATACAGAATACTGATACTTTCGGAAAACCGACAAGCAACAGGACTGAGCTTTATGAACTTCACCACGAGGCGCTGCATGAGCTGATGGCAGGAAAAGAACTGAAGGCGGGCGTCGGGACAACCCCTTAATACCTGGCGTCGTCTGGCAGCGGTCACCTGACATGGGGCGGTCCCTGCCAGGGAGAAATATTTCCGTGGGGTCCTGCCGCCTGCCAACGCCAGTCCTATATGTAATTACTTATTGCAAGAGCCCTCTCAAGAAAGGTCTCTTAAAACTGAAGGTGGATAAAGCAATGGGGCCTGATGGGATTCACCCCAGAATTCTAAAAGAACTAAGGAAGAACTAGTAACACCACTGACTACCCTTTTAGTAAATCATGGAGGATGGTGTGGTACCTGAGGACTGGAGAAGGGCAGGTGTGATTCCCTCACAAAAGTGGGAGCAAGACAGCAGCAGGAAACTACAGACCTGTCAGTTTGACCTCAGTGATAGGGGAAATGATGGAATCACTTTTGAAGGAAAGAATTGTATGGTACCTAGAGGCCAGAGGGGCACATGACCCAAGGCAGCGTGGATTCACAGCAGAAGTCACGTCAAACAAATCTAATTGATTTCTTTGACTGGGTGACCAAAGTAGTGAGACCAGGGAGGGGCTGTGGACATGGTCTACCTAGAATTAACAAGGCATTGGACACAGTCCTGCACAAAAGATTAATAAACAAATTAGCCAGCCTAGGTGGGTCCCAGGTGGTAGCCTGGGTAAAACACTGGCTGGACAACAGGACACAGTGAGTAATAGTAAATGGAGTCCACAGTGAAGAAAGGAGGGTTACTAGTGGGCACCACAGGATTCAGTACTGGACCGGTCCTTTTAATGTCTTTACAAGTGACATTGTAGGCGGGACTAGAGGGAAGGTATGTTTCTTTGCAGATGACACAAAGATCTGCACCAGGGTTGATATGCAAAGTGGGGTGGAAAGGATGAAAAGGGACTTGGCAAGATTGAAGGAATGGTCAAATGTATGGCAGCTTAGATTCAGCAAAGAAGTCCAGAGTAATGCACTTGGGAAACAAAACCCAGGGCAAGAGTACACAATGGGGGTGAGATACTGACAACAACAAAATGGAAAGGGACCTGGGGGTAATCATATCAGATGACCTAAAGGTGGGCCAGCAATGTGAGAAGGCAGTAAGGAGGGCTGGGGGATACTAGAATGCATAGGGAGAGGCATCACAAGTAGAAAACAGAAAGTTGTTAGCCCTCTATACAGACAGTTGGTAAGACCACATCTGGAGTACTGTGACAGTTCTGAGATCCCATCTCCGCAAAGACATAGACAGGGTGGAGGCTGTCCAGAGGAGGGCATCCAAAATGGTGCAGGGTCTGCACCAGAAGACATATGAAGAAAGACTAAAGGAGCTTAAGATGTATAGCCTCGAGGAAAGGAGGGGGGACATGACAGAAACTTTCAAATACCTCAAGGGAATTAAAGTCAAGAGGGTAGCACCTTTCAAAAAAAGAGATGTGCAAGAACAAGGGGCACAATTTGAAGATAGAGGGAGGACGGCCCAGAGGTAATGGAGAGGAAGCATTTCTTCACAGAGAGGGTTGTAGATGCATGAACAGCCTTCCTGAGGAGGTCATAGAGTCAAAAACAGTGGGGAATTCAAGAATGCATGGGACAGACATAAAGCAATTCTAGTGGGGGCAGGAGGAAGTAGGCTGTTGGTTAACTAGGATCTGCAGCTTATCTGTTAGGTAGGGAAATGGGCAGACTAGGTGAGCCAGCGGTCCTCATATGCCTTCAAATTCTATGTTTCAAAGGAGGGGAGAGGTGATATGATCGAAACATTCAGACACCTTAAGGGCATTAACAAGGTGAAAGAGTCTAACATGTTTCAATATAAGAAAAATAGCAGGACAAGAGGTCACAGCATGAGAGATTAGAGGAGGCCGATTAAGGGGTAATGTGAGGAAATTCTTTTCACAGAAAGGGTGGTGGATGCATGGAGCGGCCTACTTCAGGAAGTGGTGGATATGAATACAGTGGAAGGGCTTCAAACAGGCATGGGAGGCATAAGGGAACAATACAGATGAGTATAAATAGATAGGCCATTAACAGAGCAAAGGCTGATGGCACATTCATAAGGTAGAAAACAAATGGGCAGACTGGATGGGCCTTGCAGTCCTATCTACCGCCAACTTCTATGTTTCTATAAACAGTATCAAGAACTAAACTTGAGTTGGTTCAAAAATATAGGTTTGAAACATCTTGGATAAGAGAATTTGTATAATGCCGGCCGCACCCACCAACTTGAATGCAGTGTTACTCATTTGCACCATTCACCTCTGAAGTATGTTCATGACCCCAGCTGACCTCCCATATCATGGGGCTAGATCTACACTGAAGAAATAAATAATATGGGACTAATGTTAAATAACAGGGACACAATTTTTATAAATCTAGTGGCTAAAGTAGGAAAGAAATAGATATTTTTTTCTCGTTTAAACATAACACAAATATGACTAATGACTGACTAGAGTGTACCTCTAGGATTCAAGTAATGGACTGAAATGTCTGTAAGACCATATGATAGAATGGCACTTACAAATGAAATAGACTTATGCCTTTTTCCAGGTAGCCCTTTTCACCATCGATATGCACCCTTGACCCCATTTGACCTCCCACTGACACTGGTCAGAAAGAAAAATTACTCACCTTAGTAATGTTGTTTCTTCTAATGGAGTCTTGCTGTATTCTGACAAATTGCAGTGAGGTCCAACCTTCAAACTGCCCGGAGATGAAAGAGTTAACTTTCCATGCCAGGCATGGGCGCTGAGCTTGAGTTCGGTTGAGACTCTGTCTGTTGCTGTTTGAACTCAAGCCGTCAGATCTTACGAGCTAAACTCACTGAGTGTCCTGTGTGGAAGCTGTAACCTACACTAGCCAACTGGCTACTATATAATATCAACAGATTTTTTGTCCCAAAACAAAGACTCAAGTCAGGAAACCCAAAAAATGAAATAAACACAACACCCACTCACCCAAAAGAAAGGGGTGATAATAAAAAGGTGGGGCACCTCTTGAGTGCCAACACTGCTACTGCCCACCCACATCCCAAAAACAAAGGTTCTGAGAGGGAAGGCGGGGGAGGTCAGAATACAGCAAGACTCCATTAGAAGAAACAACATTACTAAGGTGAGTAATTTTTCTTCAAACAACATGAAGTCTTGCTGTATTCTGACAATTGCAGACTACCAAGCAGTACCTCCATGGAGGAGGACAGAACCTACCTAGGAAATAGGCTCTGAAGCACTGCTGTGCCAAACCGAAAGCATCACTCCTAGCCTGGATATCCAGGGAGTAATTTATTATTTATTTATTAACACGATTAACCAGACAGGCATACTGAGCGGGAATAAACCGCTGCTTCCAGATACGACCTGGGTGCATATAACATAAAAAATACAAAGTAGTGCTTAGAGAAACATTGGTACAGTAGGCATTGTTACAATAGGATAGAGGCTTCTTAACATAGCTTGATACAATGCTTGGTAAAGTGTGAACTGTTTTCCAGGTAGCTGCTTGACATATTTCTAAGATAGGAATATCCCTGGCAGCAGCCAGGAAGCAGCGTACCTCTGGTACAGTGAGCCCTCAGGCCTGAGAGTGGAATCCTGCCTAGTTTTTCATAGCAAAATTGAATGCAAGAGACAATCCACCTGGCAATGGATCTTATAGTGGCAGGTTTTTCCTTACCAACCTCACTATAAGTGACAAACAGTTGAAGGAGTCAAACCTGTGACCCTTAGTACGCCTCTATGTAGTAGCTAAGGGCTCTTTTCACATCCAAACTGTGCAGCCTCCTTTCACCAGAGGAGGAATGGTCAGTGAAGAACACAGGAAGAGACATAGACTGGTTAAGGTGGAAGTCTGAAACCACCTTAGGGCAAAAACTTCCTGTTAGTCCTGAGGACCACCTTATCTCTATGGAAAGAGATAAAATCAGGCTCCACTGACAGGGCTTGTAACCCGCTTATGCCTGGCAGAAGTGATGGTCACCAAGAAAACAGTTTTCCAAGTCAAGTACTTAAGCTCTGCTGAGGACAAGGGCTCAAAAGGGGTTGCATAAGCTGAGCAATGCAAAGATTAAGGTCCCAAGCAGGGCAGGGTCCCTTGAATGGCAGATTGGTATGAAGCAATCCCTTGAAAAACTTAGAGAATACAGGATGAGCTGAAAAGGAAGAAGGCTTACCTGCTGAAAGAAAAGCAGAGACAGCTGCCAGATGCACTCTTAGTGTAGCTGGTCTGAGTCCCAAGCTATTCAAATGAACCATATAGTCAAGGACTGTGGGCAGGCCAGCAGACTCTGGAGAAATATGCTTCCCAGAGCACCATGTGGAGAATCTTTTCCATTTGAATTGTAAGTGTTTCTGGTGGAAGGCTTCCGAGAAGCCTTTAGGATATCCATAACACATTGAAAGAGGTGTAAATCAGCAAACTCTAACTCTTCAACAGCCAGGCCTTGAGATTGAGAGATTTGAGATCTGGATACCAAACTCTCCCCTGAGCACAGGTTAACAAATTGTAATTCCTGGGAAGAAAAAGGGAAGGTGGACTGTTAAGGACAACAGGAGAGGGTACCAGGGCTGTCTGGCCCAGTCTGGAGCAATCAGAATCACCTTGCAGGGTTGAGACCTGATTTTGACTAGCACCTTGAACAGGAGAGGGAAGGGGAAAAGCATACAGGAACTTCCCTTCCTAATTGAGAACTAGGGCATCCAGAGGGACTGAGCCCAACACTGGGGGCCTGCAGCAAAAGAGGGAAGTTGGTGATTGGGGCTGCAAAAGATCTATCTGTGGGGTGCCCCATCTGGAAAGATCACCTTCAAAACCAGGGAATTCAGTGACCATAAGTGATGAGCCCTGAGATATCCTGCTGAGAGCATCTGCCAGGACATTGTCCTTGCCTGGGAGGTGTACTGCTGTAAGAGAGGTGTTCAGAGAATAGGCCAGAGACCATAACTTCATTGCCTCTGTCCACAAGGCCATAGACCGAGTGCCCCTTGCTTGTTGATATACCACATTGTGGTGGTATTGTCCATCCTGATCTGAACTACTTTGTTCTGAACAGACTTGGAGAAAACTTGAAGTGCTAGAAACACAGCTCTGAGTTCTAATAGACTGATGTGAAGCAGAGATTCCTGAGGAGACCACAACCCTTGGGTGGTTAGGTCTCCCAAGTGGGCTCCCACCCCAAGAGGGAGGCATCTGTGGTAAGGATTAGAAAGTGGGACTGAGTGACAAAGAACTCCTGTCTTAGATTGTCCTGATTCTGCCACCACTGCAATGCCTGGATCAGGGTTCGAGTCACTGGGATCAGTTTGGTCAGAGGATCCTTTTCTGAGACCAAAAGGCTCTCAAGTGGAACTGAATGTCCCTCATCTGAAACCTTGCTCCCTGCACCACTGCTGTAGAAGCAGCCATGTGCCCCAGGAGCTGCAGAAAAATGCCTTGCTGGTCGAGACACCTGTAGGGTGAATGAAGATGCCAGTGCAATAAGGGTCCGTGCTCTGTCCAGGGAAGGAAGGCTCTTGCCTTTACTGTATCTAGCTCTCGCCTATGAAGGTGAGGAGCTGTACAGGCTCTAGAACTGACTTTGAAAGATTCAGAAGGAAACCTAGAGAAGTGAGTAGTTGCTGAGTTATCTGTGGAGGTGTAACTTGACTTGGTCTGGGGACTGGCCTACTATGAGCCAGTGTCCAGGTATGTGAAGATGGAAATCCTTTGCCTTCTTAGGAAGGCAACTACTACTACTGCCAGGCATTTTGTGAACACCCTTGGAGCAGAGGTTAGGCTGAAGGGCATTGCTCTGAATTGGTAATGGCCTGAGGGCAGCTCGAACCTGAGGTATTTTCGATGGGAGCTTCTGATGAGAATATGGAAATAGGCATCCTTGAGGTCCAGGAGACTAGCCAGTTCCTGGCGTAGAGAGAGGTAGAGTTATTCCCAGAGTCACCATTTTGAACTTTGGCTTTAAAAGGTGCTTGTTTAAATATCTGAGATCCAGGATGGGCCGCCATTCTCCTGTCTTTTTGGGGTGAGGAAGTACCTGGAGTACAATCCTTTCCCTTGGCGTGGGGGTGGAACCCTGTCTATAGCTCTGAGAGCCAAGAGGAAAGAGACCTCTGCCTCTAGGGTAGTGCCTCTGAAGGATTTGCAGGTGGAAAAGATCTGGTTCTCATCTTTGGAAATTTTTGAAGCTGAGAACCAGTCCCTGACATTACTACTTCCAGGACCCATTTGTCTGATGTTAAAGACATCCAGTCCTGGACAGAGTAAGCCAGCCTGCCACAGGTGGTGGAGAATCGGCCCTGGCAAACCCATCAGGGTGCCTGTTTGGCAGGAGCTTTAGGCTGAGGGGTGGAAGCAGGCCTGCTTGTCCCCTTCTGCCTCTCCCTCTAAAGAACCCCCTCTGAGCATAAGCAGAAGAGGAGGCCTGGGCTTGGTAAAAGGCCTATGAAAAGGCCTGTCCCTGCCCTGGGATGCTGCCTCTGAGGGTGGCTTGCCTTTCCTCGGCCTGAGCACTCCTATTGGTGGTCCTGTATTCATCCATCTTCTTCATGTAGTTCTCTGTTTGCTCCCAAACAGAGAATTACCCACAACAGGAAAATCCATGGCCTTCGTCTGGGTATCCTGAGACAGGCTAGTACATCTGAGCCAAGCCATCCTCTGAAGGGCCACAGATGTAGCCATGACTCTAGGTGAAACATCATTGGAGTCCACTGCAGCATGGAATTGCACCTTGGATGCCTCATACCATCCACAGCTACCTGCTCCAGCTCCTTGGCAAGCTGGCCAGGGACCTGTTTAGCTAAAGCCATTACAGTGTCCCATCTAGATTTCTGATATCTAGCTGTATAGGCCATATAATTGGCCTGCCTGAGTCCCAAGGATGCTGCCATGTACTGTTTCTTTGCCATGGCATCAATCCTCCTAGAGTCCTTATCTGGGGTGTGAAGCCAAGGGTATATTTGCCTTATCACAGGCAGCAGCCTGCACTACCTAACATGGCTGCATTGCTGGAGTGCAGAACTCTGTATCCAAGCCAGAAAGAGTATACCTCTTGTCCATTCTCTTATCCACAGGAGGTACAGAATTAGGAGTCTTTAAAATTTTAAATGTCTGTTTCCCAAAAGACTTATGAAGGGAATAGACAGCCTCCTGGACTCTGGGATATCCATCATTTCAACATAATCAGGCTCCTCCTGGTTGTCCACAGCTTCTTCCATAGGAAGCTGAAGGGTTTCAACCACTTTCTTGTAAAACATGAAGCAGGAGGGGACTCAGAAAGCCTAGGAGGAGACACTCCTGAAGGTCTGTCTGGGGAGATGTCCGGGACAATGGGCACATCCAGACTTTCGTAATCACATTCACTTTCCTCATACTCTCCTTCCTCCTCCTCCGGTTCATAAAACTCCTCTAAATCATAATCCTGAACCGTGGAACCGACCGAACTAGCGCCTTCCTGATGGTGCGGTTCGGTCGAACTCAAGAGAAGCGACTGAACAATTTTTATCGCTTTGGCTATTTCATCAGCGGTTGGAGAAAAACTTTTGGATCCACACGGCTGATTTATCCTTCTTCTTCTCTTAACCGGAACCGATTCCTCGGAATTGGTTCTCCTTTACCGAAGAAGTTTAGCCCTGGTCAGAGGCACTCCTTCTGGTTCGGTTGGAACCGAACCGGGCTGGCCATCGGGTCAGAAGACTTTTGGCCGCTCTTTCCCTGAGCCTACCAACTCTTTTCTCCAGGGTAGCTGCAGGAAAATTTTACAAATCTGGCAGTCTGAATCGAGGTTGTCAAACCCCAGACAATAAACACAGGTGGTGTGGGGATCAGCCTTAGCAAAGACTTCCCACACACACTACAGTGTTGAAACCCAGTGGGCCTGGTTTTCTTTTGGGTTTCTCAGACATGGCCAGTCCTAACCAAAACTAACCCTTTTTCGGCAATCTGCCAGGCAAGACACCCTTATCGGTTCCTGACCGTGTTACTGGTCGGAAAAAACGTAATAAATCCGTTTTTTAGAACCGATAAGAACCGTAACCACACTCTAAAAGTAGAAATAAAGACTTTTAAACAACCTGATCAGTTCAAACAGAACCGATCCACGTTTACAAGTTCCACGCAGAAAATAACCAAAAATAAACCTATCTAGTACTCACGAAACCACAGACAGAGACTGAACCGATAGGTTGACAGTTTAAATTTGGTCGAAAACGAGAAAAACGGTACTTTAACCGACAAATTGAACCGAGCAAAGGAGAAATCTCCGGAGGCGACTGTTCAGTGAGGCGGAGTAAAGAATCTGACGGTTTGAGTTCAAACAGCAACAGACAGAGTCTCAACCGAGCTCGAGCTCAGCGTTCCATGCCTGGCATGGAAAGTTAACTCTTTCATCTCCGGGGCAGTTCGAAGGTTGGACCTCACTGCAATTTGTCAGAATACAGCACGACTTCATGTTGTTTGAATAAGAGTTTTTCAGTAAAAAATAAATTGATGCTATAAAGATGCAAGGACATATAATAGAAGAACTGTGGCAACACAACCAGATTTAATAAATATAGTAAAAAGAGTGTGTTTGGGATGCCCAATAGTTTCTGCTTTTCAGCTGCTGGGTGCTGCAAATGCAGGTCAGGCACACAGGGAGTTAACACAAGAATCAGGTGACCATGTGACCTCCCCATGCCCGATTCCCAAACAGACAGGTTTTAACTGCGTGTGTTCAGTAACTCCAAACCTCTGTGAAACAGAGAGCAGAGCGTCAGGAGGCGTGTGATGAGCATTGAAATAGGAACCCTAGGTAAGTAAATATATGAAGCACTACCTGTATTCAAGCTCAGTAGACTTATAACTACTTAAAAAACATTTCAAACATATGCACTTTGAAATAAATGAACATGGGTTTAGTACCTGGCGTTCTGAGTAAGCCTAATTAGTACAGGCAGCTGAATAAGTGGTACTCTGTATTTACAGACTGGAGGCTGAAAACTACAAAAGAAATCAGAGAAGCAGTATGAAAGAATACTTTTTGGAAATGAAGTGAAATTTATACTTGGTAACAAATGGAGAACTAGGTTTTTATGTTGTGGAGATGCAGGAATGTATGCATATATATTGTTTATGGTATTTTAAACAGGATGCTGTACAGTGGACTAAGAAGGAATACAAACCCAGATACATCAATATTATCTTTTGTAGCTTGCACATGATGATATAGAGAAGTGAAATTGATGCTGTAGAGACTAGTGCATTGAAATGAAGTAGGAAAGGAAATGATGCTTTATTTAGAAATATTTATGGTTATGAGTCTGTTGCATCACTCATAGATTACATGAGAAAAATATTTAGATGCAAGCTTGAACACTTAAGATATAACAGAATTGTCTGGGGTGAGAAACCATCTTTGTATAGAATTGAAAATGACAATTTCAGATGGAATTGATGCTTTAGTGAAAACATTTTTTGTATATTTTTAATATAAAAGTGTGCTCACTGATGAAGGATATTGTTCAGAAACATTTGAATGGAATACGCATGCTGTATACTGGCTAAACCTTATATGAAGACAATAAAATATAAATTACAGGGTGAGTGGGCTCAGTAAATACCTCAAAATACCTCAAGGTGGCACTCAAAAGTAAGAAATACCTCACAGGAAGATCTCTGAAGAGAGAGTGCTCCAGAGCAGTGTTGCCTGTTCAGTGGAGAAAAAGTTCGAGGTCCTTCAAGCTGACTGCAGGCAGCACTCTCCCTCTCTCTTCTGATTGGCCAATGCCCTTCTCATTTACATTGACTCCTCCTCTCCTGGGCAACTAACCCAGCTGGCATACTGCACCTGTCAATACATGCTGAAGAATTCCTGGGGTGAGAAAAACAGATTCTTAAACAAAATGAAGTAAATTAAAATCATAGGCAAAAATGGTGCAAAACTGCGAGCTTCATGAGACCCATACAAACTAAGTTGACAGCGGGGAAAGAACTAAGGAGGAGTGGGCTGCTCATGCCTATATATGGTTGGTGACATCGATAAATATACGTCAGTGTGGATGGCCCCAGTAGTACTGCTGAAAATCTTCCATGTGGATCCTGCTTCACCGGCGTTGGCGTTCCTATGGTGTGACCTGATGACTGAGATGCCCCCAAAGAAGATCTTTTCTTCCTGTTGATCATCCAGCTGTGTCTCCAGGACCTTCGGAGTCCTTGTCACAGATCTCTCTGCCATCTGATCTCTCTGCCACCTGTACCATCAGTACTCTGATGAGGAGACAGTCCAGGTAGGCACAGGCATGGTTCTCCTCCTGCTTCAGCTGTGTCACCAGCATAATCAAAACTTCTGACAACACTAGGTACTGTCAACAAACCCGAAGGACAGAGTCTGGTACTGAGTGTGTCATCCCTATTCGCAAATCTCAGAAATTTCTGATGCCACTGATGGATCGGGATGAGAGGCAGGCATCCTTCAAACTGACGGATGCCAGAAAATCCTACAGCTGGACAGCCTGAATGGTGTCTCCATCTTGAAGGTTGTGATTCTGACAAACTTGTTCAGCAGTTTAAAATCTAGGATTGTCCAACAATTCCCTGACTTCTTGTAGAGTGTAAGTAAATCAAGTAAAAACCCATTCCCTCCTAACTGGGGAGACTAGCTCTATCTGGATCAGGGGTACAAAGTCTGAGTTACTGCCTGTTGTTTTATCTAGTTCACAGGAACTGGGGACTTAAGAAACAATCTCTCATGAGTACCAGCAAGGAATTCCATGGCATAACCCAGATCAAAATTTTCAGTACTCACAAGTCTGACATTAAATAGGCCCACTAGTGTAAAACTTCTGCAGTCTTCCAAGAAGGTAGGGGTGGCAGAGATGGGTCAGAGTGCCTTCACTGTAAAGATATGCCTTTCCATCCTATACCACCATTGCATCTGTAGCAAAGCCGCCTCTGTTGCTGTTGCTCTTGAAACCAAGTAATCTCCTCTGTTTCTCTAGTTATTGAAATCCCCAAAGGGCCAGAAACCACCACTCAACTGCCTCAGCCAGCCAAACCCATGTCCTCTTGATGTAGGACTGTATTTCTGTTATTGCCCACAGACCGGTAACTGTCCTTTCTTGTCCTGGACATTCTTCACAACACCTTCAGTTCAAGCCAAAAGCAATTCACCATGCAAAAGGCAAATTGAACAGCTCTGTCTCAGAAGCTTGATCTGTGGCCGAGTGACAGAGCCACCACGCTCTGCATGGCCGACACAACATGGTAAGCTGAACAAGCAAACATCCGCAGACTGTCTATGGTAATGTCCCCATAAAAGACGGAGGCCAGAGAGATAAGCTGCAAAATTGTCATCCCTACAATCCCTTGGAACAAAACAACCTAGTGCAGTAACCCAGGAGTTTAATGCCATGGAAAACAGAAGAAAGCAAGCATTGTTCATGGGTTGATGGCATTTGGGTGAAAGCCTATCTTTATGATGTGTCCAGCTTCTTGTCGTAAGCATCTGACAGGGCTGCAGAGCCTTCTAAAAGTATAGCACACACAGCTTTGGCGGCACCAAAGGAATCTCCTACCTTGCACTGTTACGCACTCCTAAAAGGACAGCACTGAATCCTAGACCTAGGGAGCTGCTTGTCTGCCCCAGCTTAGTCTTGCTTAATCTGGTCAAAGTGATAGAAGTTGGGAAAACACTTCAGGCCGAGGCCAGCGCAGACAGATGGGGTTCACTTCTAAACACTCTATGTTTTGAACCTCCTCTGCAGGGTCATACAAGCATCTATTAAGAGACAAGACACTGACTTAGAATCAAACAAAGGGAAGCCATGGGGACCCTTAACTAAATTACCTTTTTTCCAACAATGACAGATTAAGAATGATCACAGCATTTAAATATATTTTACAAAATGGAAGGATCATGTACGCAGAGAGAAATATATGGCAGAATCATATGGTGGCTATTCACTGGTTAGAAAAATCCATTATACCACATGTAATAAGATGAATATTTATAATGATATGTGGTCTCATTTACTCTCAGTGTTGAAATAACCAGATATTCTGATACATCTGTCCTGAATGCAGGTTGGGGGAAGGTTTAGTTCTGTTAATTAGAATACTGCTCAATCACATTCCAAGTGAAACAATATTATAATTGCAATTGGAATTTAAATACAGCTACTGAAATTGAAAATATCTTAACTTGGTAAGAAAGAAGTGATGTGTATATATATATCCATATAAATTGGTTGTATTAGTTGTAATTTTTATACTTTGCATTAATAAAAAAGGAGGAATCTGAATTTTTTTTGGAGACCATCAACTCCCTTCCTCCTCAAAGGCATACTCTTCGCAACCAACATTTCGGGTTCTGTTGGGTCAGCATGCTCCCTCAATGACCCCTTCTCCTAACATTCCCTGTCATCAAGGTTGGGGATGCCTGCCAAATCTGGTGAGCAGAGGCACTCTGCTCTGGTGCACTGGAGGTGCCTGTATGGGTTCATACTGACCTGAAGGGCCTGCTTTGGGTTCAGGCGTCTTCGAGATACGACATGTAGGTCATCAACATGAAGTATCTCATTTAAGAAAAGCAATATGGACTTGTGCAGCTCAGCCTTACCACTGTCGGTTAGTACCACAGGTGCATCCTCTTCCTCAGTCTAGAGGTCCAGCTGTGGAACTGAGATAGACAAATTAAACTTCATTGCACAGTGAGGACAGTATAACCCCAATGAAGAGGTTTTATCATCCTTCAGCAGATCTTACATCTTGTAAAACAAGAAGTGTGACAAGCCATGGTGCCACTGAAATCCACTGCAAATGCTGAAAAACTGTGTAGTCCCTCAGAGGATCCAAGGAAAAGAAAAACTCAGAGAATGCCTTGCTACTTAAGCCTCTGCCCTTTAAGAACCCCCAAAAGAGTCGGCTATCTCTGATCTTTCCGCTGCAAACAGTGCTGTCCAAAAGACAAGACTTTGCCTGAGACAGCTAAAGCAAAACTCCATCGGGAGTTCCCACCACAAGGTCGATGCAGAGTGGAATATCAGAGGCTTCTGACACCTCTGCTCCAGAAGAAATACTACAGACACTTGGTATTCAAATTATCAGGTTAATTCAAACAGTCACAGGTTTGGCAGATAAATTTGATACACTAACAAAGTGTGACTCTGGAAGCAACGTAACTTGGTGCAAGCGACCACAGTGGAAGCCGCTAAAAGAGTGGATGCGACCTTGGGACACATGGCGACCCTCACAAAGAAAATGCGTGCCACGCTTCTTCGTTTAGAGATGTTAGAAAATCAGGCATGAGCTGCAAATGTGAGGATTCTGAGCACGCTAGAGGGCAGTAAAGGGACTCACTGCCAGTTTTCGACATGAATGGCTGCCACAGGAGTTTGGGAGAGATCATTCTACCAGCTCCTTTACCATTAAAAAGCCTACTAGGTCACTCCTTGTGGTAGGCCCGATAACCCAGTCGCTCCTCGAGCTACTGTAATGATAACTGATGACGTGGGCACCAGGGATTTTCTTTGGCTTTGGCACGCGTAAAAGCCCTTTGATTCAGGAAGGCCAAGCCATCAATCTGTATCCTGATCTCAGCCACGACACAGTGGAAAAAGCAAGAAATTTGATGGGTACAGGCCATGCTCCGAGAGGCAAGTATCAACCACAGCATGGTGTTTCCTGCTTGTCTGCACACTGACCACCAAAGGAAATATTTGTTGTTTTCAGATCTGGCTGATCACTTTGAAGTGGGCACAGAAACATGCACCCACTAATCATAGCAGAGAGGATCCGATGACCCCACTGCAGAGGACCCCGAGAATGCCTTTGGCATTGTTTCCTCTTGAAAGCCCACTTGTATACACGGCACAAAATTCCCGACATCCCGCACAGTAATGGCACAAGACTGATACCGGTATCGTGCCATCCCAAAGACAGTGCTTTTCCAGGGCTCTGCCACCCGCACTCCCTACATTTATTTATAATCAACTCCAGGTTAGAGTTGTTCCAGGGAGGACAGAAAAACTGGGAGAACCGCATCGGTGAAAACAAACCATTACAGCGACTGTCACTGTAGTGGTCTGTTTTCAAGTTAACTGTCCGAGGTGTTGCACTAGTGTGGGCCACTGTTTTCTCTTTAGTACTTTATTTAACATGAATACGGACTGTGCGGTGGGTAGCGGCTGGATTTCAGGCGAGTCATTTGTTTGCTTCTTTGTTGCCCGGCTGCTGGAGCTGCTCTGTGAATTCTGAATCCACCCTCCACTTGCACCTTTCCAAACTCACTGATCCCTATGGACTTATGTTGCATCACCCTTTTCTAGTTAAGGGGCAGTTTGATATTATTGCCTCCAGAAAGTTACAGCTGTTTACATATTATGGGAGTTTCCCTTTTCTTAAATATGTCTTTAAAAGTGTTAGTGCCTTAAAAGTAGTTAAGCGTTAGTGTAGCCCTACATACACTATTTGATATATTAGTGTACAGTAAGTGCACTACATATATTTATATAGCATGGTGGAGTTTCTGTCTCCTCCTTTAGGTATGTCAGAAAGATTTCATACAACATGGACTTACTAGGGAACAGTTACCATGTCTCTCTCGGACTCAGCTACACAACTTTTTTTATGTATATTGTTTCTGTTAACTTCTAATCTACTTTTCTCCCCCACCCCAATGTTGTATCATTATATCATTAATTAGTCTATATGACATTATTGAGAGGAGTGGTGCCCTCACGGTTTTGTGGTTTTATGTATGTACCATGTTTGGATTTATCACTGTATGGTTGTTATAAATGTAATAAACATAAAATATAAAAAATAAAAGAATGCTGTCCAGCTACCTACAAAAACAAATGAACATACTGCTCCCCAGTTCTGTGCTGAGGCAGCTCCTGGAATGTTTAGGCCAGTCAATGTTAATGCCAAGCTCTTCTGCAAGATGGCACCTCCTAGAACATACACAGTATGACACAGCATGACACAGCAGCAGGGTGGGTGGAGCGTGCATATGTGCAAACATCACGATCGTGTAACATCACAATGCAACTGCGTGTCCACTAAGCATGGCCATGCCCTCCTGCAACTCATGCCAAGTGAGAAAAAAAGTATCTGAGGTGCTAGTAGAACCTCTGGCAAGGAGGCAGCCACAAGGCAGGTACTGAAATAATGATGAGCAGCGCTGCACTCAGCCACTGACTGATAAGATCCCAGAAAACCAATGGAGGAAACCACTGCAGATGCTATAAAAGGAAAAAGGCAAAAAAATAACCCCTACAGGATAACAGATGACTCAAAAACTCCTGCAGGACAGTCCCAGCTGACAGGACGGCACAATGTGGGGCCAGAGTAGGAGCTCTAATGATCCAATCAGACGGGTTCCTACTACCAGAAAATACACACCACCATCAGTTCCTTTAGTTGATGGGGATACACACCACAGTAGGAGACCATAGGAAGGGAAGGAAGGAAAAAAAATGACATAAACGTTATAAGGACCTCCCTACTTAACCGACTGTGCCCCATTCCATAAAAGCTAAAGAGAAATTACTTACCTGAGCCACCAGGCTAACAAATTTATAGAGAGCCGGGAATAAAGATGCCCTTCAAAGGCAAGTGGTCCTATTCAGGCACTGTAGGCACTGAAATAAACCAGTAGGTTAGGCAGTCTGAAAATCGCATCTTAACAGGCATGATTTCTAAATGTAACTTGGTGCTTTCAGCCACCAGGTAGCCCAACCTACCTAAGAGTTGTGCAACCTACAAGAAAAATAATAAATATTAAACAGAAAGGCCAATCTTCCAGACAGCATTGCTCTGTGTATGCTACACCTTAAGCAGTACAGCTGAAAATAAATTGCTGTATCCAGAGCGTTCATGTCACCAGGGTTCTATGCTAGGTTACTGCTTTTGACCTGTATTGAACACATTACCCATATGTAATTATTGTCCAATGACAACGTGAGCAATACCAAAACAATAGCTATATCCAAGTCTGCCAACCCAGTGGCGTGGAGGGCTGAGGCATCAATGCCTTACCTCCTACCATGCCAGCAGCCAGTGTTCGTGTGCGAGCAAGTCACTGAGGGTCGGCTGGGAGGGAGAGGACTGAGCATTCAGAGGACAGCACTCCTCTCCCAGGGAGGGGTGGGACTGGAGACCAGTGCATGCCTGGTCCCCTAGCGACAGCTGGGGGTTTGCCACACCAGCTCCGTGGAAAGCAAGGGGCAGAAGTGGAGCAGGCGCCTGGCATGCCGTGTACGGAGGCGTGCGTGGCTCAGACATTTGCATCACTGCAGCTATCGTGCTGCACTCTCAGAAATGGGAGAAAAACAGAGGACAAAAATTGCACGGTCCCCAGCAGGCTCTGCACCTGGCTAACTGCCACCTCAGAGTCATGGGGGTGAGTACCAGTGGATACTGGGGTGATGGAGCTGGTGGATGGGGGCTGGTCGGTGGAGAGCTAAAGAAATAAAAAAAAAAAAAAAAACTATAGCAGTGTAATCTACATCGCAATAAAACTAAGCTCATACTGAGGAAGAAGACTCATTTATACAATGCTTTTCATACACACTGTATCCCAAAGTGCTTTACAAGCACTGCTGGACTAATAGTAAAGCAACTGAATGTGCAGTGGCAGCCATTTAGCACATCAACACCCCCACACAGCCTTGGATAACCACATGAACCAATTTTATGGGAAGGAAATGTTAGCCAGGACATGGAATCCCCTACTCTTGTATTAGGGGGCACTGCTGTTCATCCAGCTGGCAAAATGACTGACTACAACGGTGGCGGAGGATGTGTGATTTGAGAGCACGGAACCTGTTGCCACGAGGTTACCTTTACCTATTCCACTGATATTCCAGACCTGGAGGTTTCATTTTCTGCTGATGATGATGCTGTTTTGAATATGAATGTTTCTTCTACTTGTTGCGCACCTGGTGCATGGCAACACTTCCCTGTATGTTTGGTTGTGGCTGCAGTGCTGTCGGTTGCTGCTCTGCCCATCGATATATAGAGGAACGCAGGGCTTGGCTGCTGCAGATGCTTGCTAACATGGGCGTGGCTCTGACCACCTACTCTGTCAGAGGAGATTTTCCGCCTATTATGGTTCCCGTTTCCCGAAGATTACCCCTAGCGCTTGACTCCAGTGGGGGCTGTCCCTCTGGATCACCCTTCTACTTCTCTTGAGGCTGGTGCTTCTGAGGCCCCCGGACAGAGTCTTTTAGATGCTGGATGGCAACTGGCTGCCAGCGGTTCTTTCAGTGGGATGTTGGTGCAGCTCCATCTGTGGTGCACATTATGGCCTTGGCTCGATCCTCTTCTGCAGTGGCTAGTCCGAGCGTGTTACTAATCTTCTTCCTGCTGGCTTTGCCAGTCTGCTGCACAGCCAGGATGCTACTGTGGTCTCAGTCTTCTTGCCGATGGAGCTTCAGACAGTTGATACTCTAGAACATCTGGAGTTGGACTCGGTATGGTCTCTCTTTTCCTCCTCCTCTTGTTATTTGGTCAAGGGAGTTGTCCTGTTGATTCTGCTCCTTTGGAGAGCTGGACTTTGCCTCCTGGCATTGAGTCACCCTGTGTTTGCCTCTTCCGGATCTGAAGGTGATCTGGAATGTACACCCAGCTGCTGCACTGGTCACGGCTCTGCCTGAATCAGTTACTGGGGAACTTAGTCTGCAATTGATCGTAGGAAGACTGAATTTTGTCACAATCAATTGCTGTGGCAAGAAATCGTCCAGCTGTGCTGTTCCGCCCTGTTGACAGTTGGCTAAATCCCTCCGTCTCCTGTCTGGGACAGCCCTTTCCATAAAAAGTGCGAGCAGTTTGGGCAGTTGTTTGCTGAAAAGTGGCCCTCAATCAGGGCACGTGTACCTCCTCTGGTCCAGTCTTTACTGGAGGTGATCGGTCTGCTGTGAACATCATCTGCAGTGTTGGACTGAGTTTGACAGATGAGGTTCTTGGTGCTCACCAGTATCGTCCCACCACCTGTACCCTGGACCCGAGTCAATGTGGCTTGTCATCAGCTACATTGATTTCCTTGGAAAGTGTTGTTGAGATCGTCGATGGGTCATTAGTGAAGGGAGCTTTTCCTGCATCTCTGAAAGAGGCTATAGTTAGACCCCTCCTTAAAAAAAAAAAAAAAAGTACTGATCCCGACATTCTTGCAAACTATAGGCCTATCTCTAATCTTCTCTTTTTGGGCAAACTTATTGAGAAGATGGTGGTTGATTAACTGGTTGGCCTGGAGAAACTATCCATCTATGAACCTCTCAGTAGGGATTTAGCCTCGGCACATACTGGGGCGGCTTTGGTCTAGGTGGCACTTGATCTCTTCATGGCGAGGAACCGAGGGCACTATACTATTCTGGTGCTCTTGGACTTATCAGCACTTGACGCGTTGATCACAGGTGCTGCTGGATCATCTGCGGGACTATGTGGGTGCTACTGGCATAGTTTTGCAGTGGTTTCATTCTTACTTAACGGAAGATCGCAGTGTGTGGTCCTAGGAAATTTTCCTCCAGGTTCCTTCCGCTGCCTTGTGTGAGTGTTCTGCAGGGGTCCATCCTGGCGCCTCTGTTGTTCTCCATGTATATGTCCATATGCTGGTCATAGGTGGTATCACAATGCTGGACCCGACTACCATAGTAAATTCATTCAACTCAGCTTTCACTGACCTCAGCTCTGTTCTTCCACTTGACTATTTCAACGAAGCCGCCCCCAAACTCTACTCTCAAGTCACCCTCTCTCCAAACTGACCTCATTCTACTTCAAATCAGTCAAACTGTACAAAACTCGAACTACATCAGTAAAAGCTATTGCTAGGTCCAGGTCAAGTGGGGACTCCCTTGACCTCGAGCTGCTTGCCCTCACCCTTGACGAGGTGCTCCTACCATTAACAAAATCTTCAACCTCTCCCTCTCTCGTCGGTCTCCCTGACAGCTGAAAATCCGCCTCTCTCACACTGCTCCACAAGAGCGGGGACAGGGCCCTCCTGGTGAACTATCAGCCCATCTCCATACTACCCCCACTCTCCAAGGCCACAGAGCATATACTATCGGACCAGCTTATGGAATATCTTGATAAATACGATTTTCTGTGTGCTCAACAGCATGGCTTTAGAAAGGTCACAGTACCACTTTAGCCCTCCTTGAATTCACTGGTGCAATCCATAGTTTCTTGGACAACAGCCTTCTTACAGGGGTGGTCTTCATTGATCTGACAAAGGCATTCGATACCGTCCATCACCATCTACTACTCTCTCAACTGCTAAATACTGGACTGCCCCTGAATCTTAGCCCTGGTTTATGAGCTACATGGAAACCACTCACAAAGAGTGAAAATAGCTGACTTTCTCTAATGCCAGACCAATGCTCTGGAGTGCCACAAGGGTCAATCCTTGAACCTTTCTCTTCAGCATCTTCCTAAATAGTGTTCCACAATCCTGTCCGAGCAACTCCTCCTATACGCTGATAGCGCTGTCATCCACTCCACCCACAAGGACCCCACACCTTCTGCAAAGCAAACTACAACATGGCTCCTCTTCAGTTGAAAACTGGTTCAGTAAACACAAACTTGTCCTCAACTATAAAAAAAACAAAGTCCATGCGCTTCTGCAGCTTGCAAAACAAGAACCGGGACCACCCCTCACTATTGCAAACTATGTAGGTGCAATCCTAGAACAAGTACAAACCTTCAAATACCTTGGAATCACTCTTGACAGTTGTCTATCCTATGAGGCTCACACTGACAATGCTGACAAAGCGACTAACACACATATTGGCCTACTTTACAGGCATAGGCAATGCACTAACTCCAGAAGCCTTAAGGATCACAGTTCAGAGCTCGGTGATCTCAACTATTGACTATGGCCTCATCACCTACGGTTCCACTTCCACCACCGCCTCAGGCACATATCTATGGCTTTGAATAAAGCCTGCCGACTCATCACTGGATCCCATCGTCTCACCCATACGCGGACCTATATGCCCAAACCAGTTGGCTTCAACTCTGCCACATCAAGTATCTAACATGCATAATGGATAAAAACATTGATGGGCTTTGCCCCGAGTTCAAGCTCTGTTACAACCTGCACAGAATCCCGCCTCATCAGGGGCTCTGAATCTCAGTACTGCATGGCGGACCTCACAGGGACAAAGATCCTTTGCCTACAGAGCTCCCAGCTGGCTAAATGGTCTCACCAGGGACATCTCCTCCCTACCTAAGCTAGGCCTGTTCAAATCTAACTTCCGCCCTATTCCTCTCTGCCTCTAACACATGCAACTGTCTTCTAACCTGCTGTTCCCTTTTTGGCAGTTGTCCCTTCTATCCATCCCCTACTCTCCCCCTCTACCTTCCCCCTCCTCCTCCTCCTCTTACTTGCACTTTTCCACTTGCACTTCCTGTGTGTTTTGACAATTGCCTCTGGCAGCATCTTCTTCTCGTGTCTCACCAAGTTCTCGTATCAATGTTATCCCTGTCCTGTGCATGCCCTTTGTACTGCCTAATCTGTATGTATTCATGTGACGATAAACAAATGTAACCTGTTATCCTGTAATAATTAATGTCCTGCTTTTATTCTCATCCTGACGTGGAACCTTTGTAAAACAGCCTTGGCTCAAAGGTAATTTAATCCTAGACTCTAATGAATAATAAAATAAAATAATAATATGTTGCCACTGGGAGAGATTATTAGACAGTACAATCTGTGGTTTCACTGCTATGCAGATGATACCCAGTTGTACCTGTCTTGGGCTCTGATGATCTTTCCGCTCGTATATATGGAGTTATTGTTTAGCTGAGATTAACAACTGGATATCCACTAACTGGCTGTCTCAACCCGACAAGACAGGTTATGGTAATCGAACGGGTTGTGTTTTTTTTTTTTTTGCTGACGGAGGCCCTGCCCTCGTGGTTGATGGTCGCCTGTCGGTGACAGGGTGGTCAAGGATATAGCAGTTACGTAAGAACTTACCATAACAGTAGATCTTTGAGAGAGGTTCCTGCAGTACGCCTTCACATACAGGACTGCGCCCCTGGAGTCAGGTCTGCACGGCAAACTTGTAGATAGCAATCATCAGTAGGGACCGTCCCCGACGCCGGGTTGTTGTGGACGTCCAGCCCGACTATAAAAGGGGTGATCCTGCCGCCTCTCCAGTTCCTTTCCAATGGAGACCTAAAGATAGGTAAGGAGAAAACCAGAGTGAACTCCAAAGACCATGCATCCACTCTAGTCCAGCCAGACTAGACAGGATGGAAAGTAAAGCATCCAAAACCAGTGGAAGGAGGGGGAGGAAATAGACCTACTGCAGGAACCTCTCTCAAGATCTACTGTTACAGTAAGTTCTTATGTAACTACAATATCTTACTTTAAGAGGGTTCCTGCAGTAGGTCTTCACTATAGGACTGAATACCAAGCAGTCCCAAAGAAAAATAAGGCACAGGTGCATTCAGGAGAGAAGATGTCACCAAGAGTGATCATGACAGAAGGATTTGCAGGATTGCCGAGAGGCAATGTCCAGACTGTAATGCTAAGTGAAGGTGTGAACAGACGACCAGGTGGCTGCAGCATAGATCTCTGCCATGGACAGATTCATGAAAAAAGGCAGTAGAGGTCGCCGTTATGGGTGGAGTAGCCTTTGACTGCCCCCAGAAGGGACTTCCCATATTTCATGTATGAAAATGGATGCAGTTAGTGAGCCATTGGGAGATGGTCAGCTTGGAAATAGCCTTGCCCTGGCACTAAGGGGCAAAGGCAATTGAACAGTTGGTTAGATTTCCTAACCTCTTTAGTCCTGTTCGTGAAGTACCTCAGGATCTGGTGCACATCAAGTGTGTGTAGCAGGTGTCCCCCTGTTGGAATACTGTGGATAGTATATCAGTAATTCCACACTCTGGTTCAAAGTGGTTTCTGAAACAACTTTGGGCAAAAAGAAGGGTTAGTCCAAGGACTACTCGGTCCTTATGAAAAATCAAACAAGGTTCTTTATACTAAGGCCTGTATCTGAAACCCTTCTGGCCAAGTGACAGTGACTAAAACAAGGTCTTCCAGGAGAGGAAGCGCAAGTCGCAAGAAGAAGCTGGTTCAAATGGTGGTAAGGTCAGCTTCTCAAGCATGAAATTCAGGTCCCAGGGAGGACAAGGATTCGGATCGGAGGTTTCAAATGAAGGATGCCTTTCAAAAGGTTTTGGAAACCTCCAGTTGAGCTGGTGTTGCCTCCACCGGAAGGTGGTAGGTCGATACTGCAGAGAGGTGGACCTTATGGAGGAATAGCTAAGGCCCGCCTCAGACAGATGTGCGAGGTACTTAGAACCTGGGATGTCGAGCACTAAAATGGATCCCAGCCCTTGCTTGGGCCCATATCGTGAATCTCTTCCACTTCATGGCATAAGTGATCTAGCGGAGGGTTTTCTGGCCTCCACTAGAATGTGCAACCTGCGAAGAGACCCCCATAGCAGAAATCGCTATGTCCACAGGTGCCACGATGAAGGTGGAGAGACTGAAGGCTCAGATGCACCAGGGTGCCCGCTTGAGTCAGAAGGTCATGAGAAATGGCAGAGGAACTGAGGTTCCAGTGCTAACTGTTGCAGAAGAGGAACCAAATTTGGCGTGGCTAAAGAGGAGCAATCAGGATTGCGTGGGCCCCCTTGTTGAAGTTTCACTGGACCTTCTGAATTACAGGAAAGAGAGGAAAGACACAGAAACCTCCCTGTCCACAAAAGCACCATGCCTGGGAACGCAGCAAGCAGAAGACGGTAGTTTTATGTTGTATGGGGAGGCGAACAGATCCATCTCTTGCCGACCCCATCAAAGAAAGAGATCTTCGACTATCTCTGACTTTAGCTCCCACCGTGGGCCCGGCAACTGATCGACTGAGACTGTCCGCCAGGACGTTGATGACGCCCGGAACGTGAACTGCTGTCAGTAAAGGCTGTGCTGAATTGCCCAGTACCACACCCTCATGACTTCTCGGCAAAGAGGGTAAGAGCAGGTTCCCCTGCTTGTTTATGTACCAGACGGTGGACATGTTGTCCATCTGTACCAAGATAGATCCTGAACCAGCAGTGACTGGAATGCCCAGAGTGCTGAAGAACCCCTGGTCTCCAGAACATTGATGTGGAGCATCGGCTCCTGATCGGACCAAGACCCTGTGTCTTGTGAGACCCCAGATGAGCAGCCCAGCCCAGATCTGAGGCATCTGTAGTGAGAATTTGAGTTGGAACTGCTGGAAGGAAAGGGACCCCTTCAACAAATTCGAGAGATCCTGCCACCAGCATAGATCCCTTTGGAGGCAGTTGGAGATCATGACTTTTTTGGTTCATGTCGTCCTCCCTCTGGTCCCATTGGACTCAAGAGATCATTGGGTGACCTCATGTGAAGCCTGGCCATTGGGACTGTCAAAATGGCGCCACCATCAGACCCAATAAATGAAGCACTGGGTGCAGAGACCCATCGGGCCTGTGCCACCAGTGTGGCTTGAGAAGCAAGGGTCTCGACCCGATCTGATGTTAGGAAAGCCTTGCCTGAGCTGTGTTCTAGTACAGCTCCAATGAACTGGAGCTCTCTGAGGGTACTAGCTGGGACTTGGGAAAATTGACCATTATGCCCAATGAAGTAAACAGCTCAGAATGAAAGAGAGAGCCTCTTTCATGCTGGTTGGAGAGGGTGCTGAGGATGCCAGTCGTCCAGGTAATGGAAGACATAAATGCCCTGGCAGCGCAGAAAGGCCGCCACCACCACTAGGCATTTGGTGAAATATCTGGGGACAAAGAAAGATCAAACAGGAGTGCTCGAACTAGAAATGTTCTCCAGGAAAAAAGGGAGAAAGTGGCGGTGGGCTGGGAGGATAGTGATATGCAGGTAAGCATCCTACATGTCCAGGGAGCACAGCCAAAAGTACTGATGGAGTAGGGAAGGAGCCCTGAAGGGTCAACACACTAAACTTCTTGACTGATGAAGATGTTTAGTGTGCTGAGGTCCAGGATCAGTCTCAAGCCACCCATTTTCTTTGGAACCAGGAAGAAATGGGAGAATCCTTCCTATTTGGCTTAACAGGACAGGCTCTATGGCTTTTAGAAGTGCCTGAATCTCTGAGCGACTATGGGGACCTGATCCCAGGGATAGAAGAACCGCCCTGATGGTTGAGGGGTTGGAATTTAGCTGAATTCTATCGGATTGACCTCACTGGATGAGTTGAAGCACCCAATTTTCTGCAGTGATGGTCCCCAGCCTCCAGGTGGAGGCCGAGCCTCCTCCGACCGGTTCCTCCTGATGTCCTGGAGGTAGCGGAAGAAGGGAAGGAGCAGGAGGCCGAGGGATGGGGAGCTTTTGCCCCAGAGGCCTGTTTTTGAAATTTGGTCTGTGGGGTTTGAGCTCCCGATCCAGGTGCATGCTTTGCTTGACGCTTAGCCTGGGATTTGTTCCACCTTCTTTGGTGGCAAACGGCTGTTTTTCTGTCCTGTCTTGTATAAGGAACGGACATCCTGCAAGGAGCGCCTGCCTCCTGCAGCCCAGTAATGATGTCTTAGCATCACCGCTAAAGAGGATGGAACCTCTGAAAGGGGCATCCACCAGAGAGGACTGCACGCCTTGCGCCAGTCCCGCCATACAGAGCCAGGAGAGGGCCGGAGGCAGATCTCCATGGCAGCTGCTCTGCCACTGAATCCACCGGAAATAAGTAGTTCAAAGGGCATGGCAACACGAGGATTTCCCATCTGTACTTTATCCAAGAGCTTCTTCCTCAGGGTTTCATCTTGATATCCTGGAGGTCCCTTTCTAGATCCAAAAGAGAAGCTTTCTGAAAGCGTACCATGTGCAAGACGTAATTAAGGGAACGTTCGACAAGAAGAAGAAGAAGAAATTTGGTGCCAAACTGGTCGAGTTGACATGAGTCCTGTCGGGAAGCCAAGAACTCAGATGTTTGAGTTGGGCTGAATGGTCGCCAGCTGCGCCATGACCATAGAATCAGCCATGGGATGGGAGTTCAGGTGAAAAATCCTTCACGGGGATAAGAAGGTGCGGCCAGCTTGGAGACCGTGCGGAATGGAGGACGTTGTTGCCAGATCTGTGGTAACAAGGTCCCTCTGAGGTCCCATCCACAGCGGAAAGGGAATAGGGTCCGAGGTGGCTAGATCCAGGTGCTCCGCAAGACATTTTCTTTGGGGATCAACCTCTTGGATGGCCAACCACCAGCCACCTGAATAGAACGAGCAGGTCTCCAAAAGAAGGATCCTCTGGAGGATACTTTTGGGAGTCGTCGAGAAACCTCCACTGGAGATCTGGGGTCCGCACGTCTCGAGATTGGAAGTAGTGTCAGAGGAATCAGAGCCAGAAGGAATGGAAGGGTCTGGATCAGTAATGCCCAACGAATAGAGGTAGAGGCTCTGTAGTAGGAGGCGGTGGAGAGGTCACCCTACAGAGGGTGTCTCCTCATCGGGCTGTCTTAACTCCAACACAAGCTGCGCTCTAGCCTCTTTCCACCACCGAGGGAAGGACTCTGGTTCCGGCACGGAGGAGGTGGTGGCTGATAACTGGATAAGCCGGGTAGTGCCGGGACAGATGTCGAGTACCTGGGTAACCCAGTGTGGGATGTCCTGGAGTAGGATAACCCGCCATCGGAATGACGACGTCAGAAAGCCCGGGCGTCTGAAAACCCGGTGACTGGAGGCACCTGGCCTGGCGCCGATGTTGAGGTTAACGGAGGGATACCCACAGGCGGAAAGAGGGTTCCGGGCAATTAACCCAGATGAAGAACCCACATGGGGAGGTGCCATGCAGCCTGAAGGGGCATCGGAGCCTGAATGCGCCTCGGTATTGGGGTGGAGACTCCATACCCGGTCCTCTGTTGGCAGCGGAATGAACTCCGACGACGGAGGAAGACCTGGCATGGGGGACACGAAGGGCCCTATGGCAGGTCTGAGCAGCGACTTTCATAAAGCAAAAAGCAAAGGGTCGGGTGGCGAACTCAGGGTGGAGGACCCTGGGAGACGACGGGTCGACTGGTCCCTCACTCTGTCCAACGCCGGGGCCAAACTGGAGAGTGGATGGATCTATGCAGGCGTTGGAGGAGCCAACTTCCAAAGGAACAGATCCAGCCAGGCTAGAGACGGCTGGAAGGCCGCCGCCGCCTGGCGGAGCTATGCACCCTTCACCAGAGGCGCAGGGTGACTTACCGCAGGACTGAAGTCGACAGAATTACTGCCTCCAAGGAGGCAACCTGCTGCCCGCCTCACCTCGCAGGAGGGGAGAAGGGCCCAGCCAAAGAGGCAGACAGGGCGCTCAAAAAGTACTCACGGTTGCTGGCTCTCAGACGGCAACGGACTCTTGTCCTGGTGCTTGTCCTTACTTCTTTTTTTTCTTTGGGGCCGGGCGACGATGACCTTTCCTGAGCTTCTGAAGCCCCTTTCCATAGACACCAAGCGCCGGGTCAAAAGATGGACCTCGAGGATCCTCTTTGCACCTGGTTCTGGTCGCCTGGTTGAAGGCCTGGCAGGTGGACACTCTTTGGACGTTGTGCTTCAAATGAGGCAGAGGGAATGGCTGTCCCGCATGGGATTTGCATGCCGCACTTTAAGCACTTTTTTTCTGTCCAGAAGACATCAAATTGAAGAAAATCTGAGAATTTCACAAGAGGTGAAGAAATACTTCAAGAAATATAACACGGATATTAGATTGCTTGTTCTAACATGAGCCGAACGTGACTGAGGCGACAGCGGAAAGAATTGAGAGCGGGCGCTGGACCTCCCTTTATCGCCGGACTGATGTCACGATGCCCCACTCGGCGGTCCCCGCTGATGATTGCTATTCAGGTTGCTGTATGGACTTGATGCCAGGGGGCGAGTCCTATATGTGAAGATCTACTGCAGGAACCCTCTCAAGTAAGATCTTGCGTTATTCTTGATGATCAGCTTGACCTTGAAAAGCAGATTGCATCGGTTGTTAGGGACGTTTTCCATCTCCGAATATCGCCAGGATCCATCCATTTTTGACTCCACTGACCTGGTTACAGTTATCATGCCTTGCCACTAGCCAACTTGATTACTGTAACGCCCCTGTGCCTGGGGTTGTCTGAGATTTGATGTGTCGCATGCAGCTAGTGCAGAATGCTGTGGGCAGCATGTTGACTGGCATCTCTATGAGGGATCATGTCACTCCTGTCCTGGCTCTCTGCACTGGCTGCCTGTGAGTGCACGTCACCTTCAAGATAGGACTGTTAACATACAAGGCCCTACACAGTCTGGGACCTGACTACCTTAAAGAGCTCCTGATTCCATACTCTCTCTGCTGCCGCCACGCCCACTGAAGCTGACCTATTAGCTGTAACATCTTCCCGCTTAAGAAGATCAGGAGACAGGGTTTTGGGTGGCTGCGCCACTCTGTGGAACTCTCTTCCACCGTATATCAAGGCTGCCAGTGAGGTGGAGGCCTTTAAAACACCTCTTAAAATGTATTTATTTGAAAAGCTTTTAATCTGATTTGAATTACTTTGTTATGGGGTTGTGTTATTCTATTTTATTGCTACTTTTAGCACTCTGAACCCTTGGCTGGGGTGCTATATAAATAAACTTGCCTTGCCGGGATATCAGGCTGCCTTTTGGGCCTGAGGGAGTCCTTCCTGCAGCTCCCTCCGCCTCCTGGGCTGACATGTGGACCAAACTGTTGGGGACCTCTATCTGGATGTGCACCTTGACACTGCACCATGAGACTGTGCCTTGCCCCAGGTGGCTGTACGCTGCCTGCTGCTGCTGCTTCCGCTGGTATGTCTCAAGTGTCTGGCCCTCTGAACAGGCCTGCTTCTAAGTGTAAAATGTCTGACTTATTTGCCAATCTGGGAAGCCACTTTCCAGTTGTAATGCAGTCCATATTAAGTACAAAGGTGGTCTGAAGTAACCCAGACTGGGTTTATGTAGCAGACAGTTGTTCAAGGGCTCTATGTACCTTGGCTACTGAGGTTTTTGCCCTCATACACATTTCTGGGGACACTGTCTTTGATGTCCGCTTAATACTCCACAACTGCTGGAGAAATTTTGGAAAAGGTTCCATCAGGTGAAGTCCTCTCCTTTGTGGACCCCTTCTCGGTTATCCCTTTGACCAAGCCTGCAGTGAAGAATGTTACTATTTTGTTCCGCAACTAATGTGTGTTCACATTTCTGATATCCTTCCTGGGCATGAAGTAAAGGGCCAATGCTATTGATAGACCATTGCCCATTTTGGACATGGAAAAATCTGGCTGGGGCTGAAGATCAGAATTAGACTGTACTCAACTGACAAGAGCTTAACACCTGCCCAGCTACTTTTATATTGGGCAAGACCGAGGGCTTTGTTTTTACCCCTGACAACCTAAAAATTTCGCAGATGTGATCCCTCTCGCATTTGAGTAATGTCTGTGATACTGCTTTCTGAAATTTCTGTTTAGAGGCTGGCCACCCAATTCCTTCTGTTCAAACCCAGTCAAATGCAACCTTTGTGAGGAAACGGGCATCTGTTTCTTGCTTGCCCTTGGGCCGTCCATAACAAAGATACATATTATGATCAAGACGACATGGTCCATGAGGCTCAGACTAGGCACACTGGGCTTACCTCCATTCCTCTGACGACTTTCATGGTCCGCCTGCGCCACTGCTCATCATCCTTTGCCTCAGACCTACCTGTCTCTGGGTCTTCCGGACTTGGCAGTAGTCAGTGACATTGCCCCTGAGACCTTATCGGTCGGAGTTCTTGGGCCCCCTGGTCCCCTCCTGGTTGCCCCTCTTCACAGGCCCTCACTACTGTGACTCCTTCTATAGAGCCACTCTGGAGCTGCCTGCCGCCATGCCTCCTCCTCTGCTCCTTCTGTGGCTTTTCAAACTGTTACAGGAAAACAGAGATCTGCTAGATCACTCCTAAATCTAAGCAGGTTAAGATGGAGGGGTTGAACTTACTAATGCCTTTTCTGCTTTACGGGACCATCCGGAGGTTGAGGATGGTGACTCCATGGCTCTTCCCAGAAGGACACTTGATGTTGAGGGGACATCACTGATAGATATGTCCTACAGAAACGGATGAGGAAGAAATCAGTGAAATGAAGCACTTTGTTGTTCTCTTTGGAATAATGGATCCCATTTGCTGGACACTATACGTGTCTTATCTTTAAATTTCAATAGTATTAAGAATCACAAGAGGGTAGTGTTACTTTTGTTGCTTTGCACCAGTCTCTGGATAATACTGTTACAGGACACCCACCTTAAAACCACTGACAACATACACCAGGCTCAGAAGGCCTGGGCCTGGGGACCCCGATTTGGTCTTTGGGGTGGACCCCATATTGAGGTTGGTATTTTATTCTTGTACACTTTCTGTTCAGAAGGTGATAGATATTGATCCTGGCAGGGCACTCCTGCTGGATATTCACTTTCAGGGTAAGCTCTAAGGCTTGGGGTAATATACGCCCCAAACTAAGACTTACCAGGTTCACTTGTTTCGCTTGGTACAGCACTATCTTCATACATCACGGAAACTTCTGTTTGGGGCGATTTTAATTGCCCACTCTTTGCTGGACAAAACTAGGGAGACACCCAAGTTATTTTGTGATTCTAATGCCCTGAACCAAATTCTTAGAGTGGTGGATTTGTGGGATGCTTATACACATTTGAAGACAGGGGGTCACACGCATCACAGGCGTGGCCTCCTCCCCATAGGTTTTTTTGTTTCCTGCCACTGGAAGATTGTTGATGCGACACTATGCCCACTGCCACTTCTGATCATTTTGAGCTGCATGTGGTTTTAGGTGATTTATACCACTGCTCTGGGTAAGGTGTTACTTGGTGGTTAAATAACTCTTTGACTGATGTTGGGGAGATGCAGACTGAGGAGTTTCTAGAGCCAGGAAGACTGTGTAGTTTGGTATGATTCAGTTGTGGACTGGTGGGAGGATACCAAGCAGGGCTTAAATTACTGTACAGAAATTGAGGGATCCCATGGCAGGATAGATTATTTAAAATTTTTGAAACCTCAGACATTTGTTATGTCTCATTTCCCTGCTGTACTCAAAGTCTTTTGATTATTCTGACCAAATTTCTCGATCAGACGGGACATGATACAATTTCATTATGACCAGCTAAGTCCCTTAAAGCTGAATAGACTATGGGCACGCAGGGACTAAGCATTCCTTGATGTCTTTAAGGGCTGTCGCCAGGGTGGTTAATAAATAGTTGATCTGCGTCACCAATGAGTATGGTGCCATTCATAATGGACTTTACTGAGATCTCAGACATTGTTACACACCGTTACGTTCTTGTTTCAGTGTGCCATTGAGGTTCCTGTCAAGCTTGACAGTTTTCCTTCCAGACATAATATGGATACCTTCTCACAGTCTGAGATTCTTGCCTTGACTGGCCAGATTACAACTGTAGAAATTCATGACATTATTGAGAAAATTAGGATGGCTACTGCACCGGGCCTGATGGTCTGAGTCTGACTTTAATAAGACTTTTCAGGTTCTTTTGACACCCTTTGTTACTGACCTTGTTTAATGATATGCTGAACGCTTGCATATGTCAGACAATATGTCAAAGGCCTTCTTGATTCTCATGCATAAGGTAACTGGAGACTGATATCTTTCTTGAATTCTGATTTTAAGATTTTGTCTCAAATTTTAATGTGAGATTAGGTAACTGGCCCATAAGATTATTACTCACAGTCAGACTTGTGCTCTTCTGGGAGATCTACGCAAGAGAATTTATTTATTACTAGACAACTTTTGTACGCTGGTCGCCTTTGATAGGTTGCATGGTTTTCTTCTCACCCTGGATCAGGAGAAGGCCTCTGACAGGGTACCACATTCTTACTTATTTGAGGCTCTTGCCTTTCATGGGATACTACGATTTTATTAAGTGGACTGCTCTGGTTTATACCTGTGCATTTCCTCCCCTGATAAATGTAGATTGGGAACTGCATAAATATTGCTAGGGTTTGAGGCACAGCTTCCCCTTGGCCCCTTGCTCTATGTTTTTATATTGACATTAGTGTCCGCAACTTCAATCAGTCTCCACATATTCATGGTCTTCAGTTGACCCCTGATACTCCACTTCTTAAAATAATGGCTTATGCTGACAACATATGCCCTTTCTGTCCTCGGTGGCAGCCTGTCAGAGGCTATGCTTTGTTGTGCATGCTTTCTCTCAGGTAGCAGGGGCTCGGATCAATCTTCAGAAATGTAATGCACTTTGTCTAGGTCATACTAATGCCCTTGGTTTGTCTCACCTGTGTAATATTCCTGTAGTCACTGAAGTTACTATCCTGGTACTGCTTTTGGGGCTACTGATATGAATACAAAGAACTGGTCATCTAGGCTTACTATGTGTGAATGTAAGGTTGCTATACATATTTCCAAACTGAAACATGTTTATTTAGAAAAGACCTTTCTTATTCTCATTTTTTGCACCTGAGCACTGTTTTTCCTCCTCCTCCGAACTGGAAACTAGGCTTTATAGTGCCTTTTTCGGCTATTTGGGGAGCAGATTGAATCCCATTAAACAGAATATCACTTACTTTACCTGTGCATTGGGGACTTGGATGATTAACCCCTTGTTTTTTAATACTGTTTTGGCTACAATGTTTTTCTCCTTTTTCCTGCCACTACGGTACCATGGGCTCTTTGGAGTAAGGCAGGTTGACCCCAGTCCTCTCTTTGGAGGGCAGGGAAATGGAACTCTCACGACAGATATAAAAGGATATGGTTCCCAAGTACATTTATTCAGTGGTGACTAAGATTAAATCCTGAAAGCTTTCTTGACTGTCCTTAACACTTATAAGAGCCTCACATAGATCATGGAAAGCTCATGGAGACCATCCTAAAAGAGAGACTAGTGAGCTTCTTGGAGGAAAATGGTCACCAGGATGGTCAACAACATGGGTTTGTAGCAGGCAGATCCTGCCAGACACACCTTGTGGAGTACTACGACTGGGGACGAGGAACTGGATAAGGCCATGTAGTGGATGTCCTGTATTTAGACTTGGCAAGGCCTTTGATTCAGTGCCATATGGGAGGCTGGGGGGAAACTGGAATATGTGGGACGGGACCAAAAATGGTGAAGTGGATCACAAACTGGCTAAGGAGAAGACAGCAAAGGGTGGTGGTGGTAGGAACTACTGCCACCGAGAGCGTGGACGAGCGAGATACTACAGGGATCAGTACTGGACCAGTGCTGTTTATGATTTTAACTGCAGATATCTCACATGGGATCAAGAGCAGTATCGGGTCTGTTCGCAGACGATACCAAGATGGGAGCTGTGGCTGATGATGTGAGGGGTGGAAGAGGTTGCAGGAGGACCTGAGTAAGCTGCAGGACTGGGTGGAAACATGGCAGTTGGGGTTCAACACCAAGAAGTGCAAGGTCCTGCACTTTGGAGCCAGGAACCAGGGAGGGATTATCACTTGAATGGGCTACAGTTGGGGAGCTCCACAGAGGAGAAGGACCTAGGAGTGATCATTATGGGGAGCAAGAACAACTCTGCTCAGTGCAGGAAGGCAGCAGCAAAAGTCAACAACATGCTGGGGTGTATTGCAAGAGGAATCTCCTCCAGAAGGTGGGAGGTTATCCTGCTCCTGTATAGGCAACTGGTCAGGTTCCCACCTGGAGTACTGCATGCAGTACTAGTGTCTATTCCTGAAGAAGGACATCAGATTGTTGAAGGGGTGCAGCAAGAGCCACAAAGATGATCCAGGGATTAGAGAGCAAGCCCTACGAGGACAGGGCTGGGAGAGCTGAATATGTATTTGCTAGAGGAGAAGAGGGATGGGGATATGATCGAGACCTTTAAGTATCTGAAGGGATAAACAAGACCAACACAGAAGGGATTTTCCAGATGAGAAGGGGAGGGACATGAGAGGACATGGACTGAGACTGGAGGGAGAAAGATTCAGGAGCAAGATGAGGAGACATTTTTCACTGAAAGAGTAGTGGACAAATGGAACACCTTACCAGATGACATAGTGTCCCTCAAGATGGTGGGAGGCTTCAAGAGGGGTTGGGACAGGGTAAGGGGAATAGATACTGCTAAGAGGGGTTGGGAGGGGCAGGAGGGGAAGCTGCCAGAGAAGGTGGTAGCTGCATACTGAGCAGACCTGACAGACCGGAAGCCTGTTTCTGCTGGCAAATTGCAGTTCTTAAGATGCCAGCATTCATGGTATAAGCCCCGATCCTGGTGTGAGAACAGAAGCCATGACCTTCTGACCCACAGGCAGATGTGTTATCAACTGAGCCACAGACACACCTAATGACTCTCCCGGAGGTAACATGTATACAGTGATTAATACTGGGACAGAAATGATCCTGTGGGGAACACTACAGGTGACCACAGTAAGATGCAATGAAAAGTATCCATAACCTTCTACTGCGATCTGCCAGATGGAAAGACTCAAACCACTTTCAGACTGTCTCTGTGAGCCCCTTGTATTCTTCTGATCAGTACTGGTAGACTAAGCACCAAAATACTGCTAAGTAGTAACATACTTTACCATGTGCTGGCATGAACATCCCCGCAGCTTAGCACGCCACTCACATCATCATAGAGCTGGGCGGGGGACAGTGGAGGATTAGGGCAGGGGTAGGCAGTGGAAGGATTAGTTCCACAGTATGGCGGAGGAGGGCTGCAGGATCAACCAGATAAAAAGTAAGAAATTTAATGTGTCACAACTTAAACAAATTCTGGTCAGAGCCAAAATGACTGTGGAGAACTTCATGTGCTTTTACCCATTATTTCTAATGAATTTATGAATGTAGATCTGCTGAGAGGCAGTTTCATTGTGGTCTTCCTTTATACATTTTTACAATGTGTTTTCCTAGAATATGCCTGCTGATTGCTATATACAGTATTTAGCCTGGATAGTTCACAGAAAACATGGCATCTTATTTTCATTGGTGCTCGACATCTACACAATATTACGCTGCACTGCATAAAATCAAAACACACTGAAAACAACATTTTACATCAGGACTAGGCTACCCTGAATAAATACATATAAAAAAGGTAAAATCATGACCCACTGAAAACAAGATATTGCATCTAATCTGGGACATCCTGAGTAAATACAGTGCAAAATGTGTAAATGAAGATCCCTATGACAATGAGATGTAGCATCTCCCTGTGCTATCCAGGATACAAAATATAGGATGAGAAATATTTAAAGGAAATGTACTGTAAACTGAACTTCACTGTGTTCACTGACAAAACAGTTTATTTATTGTTTTATAACATATTAGACTGCCGATGAATTTGAATGTTGTGGCATGAGGATGGTGTGTGTACAGTGTGTGTGTGTTTGCTGTAGCTCAATATATTTTGCCCCAAAAGCATAGTAAAAATTCCTACTGATTGCTATTTATTTATCCTGGATAGTTCACTAGAAGACCTGGCACATGTCTGAGACAGTGCTTATCAGATAGTGTCTTAAGAGGTTAGAAAACAGTGTAAATCTTTTTAGAGATTCCTTGCTGAAAAAGGGTGACATTTATGAGGTATGAATCTTCTTGAAAGAGAATACCTGCCCAACTGAAGCTAGTAGCAAGAAAATGTTTAAATGCTAAGTATTTAAATGTGCAAGTTGTTGCATTTCAAAGCGGTAAACAAATCTCCAGTTCAATAGGTAACCAATATTTAACGAGCTGTTTAAGTTTCCTAATGTCCAACTGATAAGCAGCTTGGAGTTACGCTCCAACATTCTAAACAGAAAGAAGGAGTATTTTATTTCAATTGGCATAGTGATTTGTAGATGGGAAGGATACACTGAAAACTCAAAAATGTGTTCCACGATACTCCATTTTTCTAGCTACAGACAGCAAGATGGCTGTAAGCTCTGCCCAAAGCCATAAAAATTATTCATTTTGGTAGTTTGCTTAATCGGACCTCTAGGTCCTGCAGTATTAAGACAGGAGAGCTGAGGATTTCCAGATAAATGCTGAAGAGAGGTCAAGAACAAGAACAACAACAACAATAGAGTGCTCTCTCTAACCTCATCATAAGCAGGTCATTAAACACCTTGACAAACATGGTCTCTGTACCGCTTTGAGGCCTGAAACCAGACTGGAATGGTTGATAGATGTCAAATTTCTCCAGGAGGCAATTACATATAACAAATGGCTGCAAGATTTACTTTTCAACTTGAGAATGAAGAAAATGATTGCTTGTGTAAACAACTCACTTAAATCTTACTATACTCTATGGAGCAACCAACACTGCTTCAGAACGGAAACCACCCCAAGGGTGGTCCCTTAAGTTTGCATAATCAAATTTTTAGATTGATGTATATTAAGTTTCATCACAAATGCATTGTCACACCTGGATATGTTAACTTCAATTAAATGTTATCATCATTGATTCCGTAACTCTTCTTCCCAGTGTACAAAGTCAGGGATGTGTTCTGTCCTTATACGGATTTTCTGTTAGTAATGTTTGTATCATGTACCACATGTATGACTGCCTGTTGAAAACATAAACAATTAAAAAATATCCAGGAGAGCCTCAAGTTGCATCACCACAATATTCTCAATAATCTTTCCCCAAGAAGAGAAGGTTTGAGATGTCTGTAAATTGCCAGAGAGTCTGAAGCCAACAACAGTTTCTTTGGAAGGATTTCATAACAGTTCTTATGAAATGGGCATCAGTATTTAGGAATCCTGACTGGTCCGCACTCTATGTGCTGTTCTTTCTTATGCACAGGAAAAGGACTCAGCAGTGCCCTGTGGGCACTGATCCTAGTAAAGACGCTAGTTAGAATGTTGGCAAATTGAAAATCAGCCATCTTGTTTTCACCAACTACGTGTGAAATACCAGGCTGTATTTTCGATCTGCCAACATATCTGTAAACAAAATTCAAGACCTTTCACCAGATTTAACATCTTTAAATTAAAAACTGCCACAATAAGAATCCCAGCCTGCCTGCTCATGGTCGAACAGCTGACTTTCCGTCTTGTAACCTGCCCGCCCGCTTGCTCGCTTGTAACTTACCACCGAGCTGGCGGACTCTCTGTATTTCACCCATTATCCACACCTTTCATATTCTAACAATATTTTGCATGTAGTAAATAAAAAAAAAAAAGTATCAGGTCTCCCTGAGATGACAGCTTAATCCATAAGTTACAGAAGACTTTCATTTTCATATTTACTTCCACACTGACGTGAACGGATTTCTCCTATCTTGTCCAAACAAAACCAGCGATTCTCCGTACTGCTACCTGCTGCCATAATGCAAACGAATGATAAAAACAAAGACCCATAATGAAGTAGAACTGCTGCTACTTGGGTGGGGGGCATGACAACTACATGTGGGAGAAAAATTTAAGTAAGGAAGCCTTACCAACTCAAAAGTGCTCAACTCAAAAAATTAAAAAGGCGGAGGAACTATTTTATTAAAATTAACACTAACATTTAAAATGTTCACTACTAAAACTATCCAAATTAGTTATCACATACATCTATATTTCAAATAACCATTTTCATAGTGAGTAAGATACTCCAGGATGTGCGTTAGACACTTTAACACACCTGAGAGACTAGACACTCGGCGGTGGCCTCATGCCTCACTACGCCTCCTACCCATGTGTTAAAGTGTCTAACGACACCCTGTTGTGTCTTATTGCTTACTTATCAGAGACCCTGGATAACACCACCCTCATGTAAGCACTGCACAATCCTAGAAAATACCATATCCAGTGTCTCCTGGTAGTCCACCAACAGCAGAGCAGGCCCTTGGCCAGAATTACATAAAGTGGAGCACTGTCCAGACCTGGAGCACCTGGAGCACCTTTTTCTCTATAACCAGCTGAAACTCACTCCAGGGCACAGATGGGCCTCTGCTCCAAACAAACTCCCGACCGCTAGTCCCTGACAGACCATTTGAGAGATCCTGGCCTTGATAGAGGACAATCTGACCCCCAAAAAAAATGCCCAAACTCTTTGCACCTAGCAGTGAATAACACTCTCCAAGACTGCAGAAAGGAAAGCTGAATTACTCTATCTACAGTGTGGAAGAGTTGAGACAGTCTAGTCTTACCTGAGGCGATTACTCATAATGGTGACTGCCATCTGATACTCCTTATGAGTTCTCAGAGCCATCCTATCTTCCACCACACCAAACCACTCCCAAGAACACTCCAACCTCCACCCTACTGTATTCAACCATCTCAAGTTCGCCATCATAATAGGGTGTAGACCACCATATTGTAACCCTTTCATTACCTGTACCCTGGGAGAGGAGGTGGGCATGGCCCATGGAACCCCATGTCTAGGGGTATTCATGTCTCACTGGGAGTTCCTTACATCCCTTCATAAATGCTGTTACTTTCTTCTTCTAGGCTGGAATAATGTATGGCACCCCAGGACCTACTATATGTAAAGGATCATAAACACCAAATGTCTTTGAACACATCTACCCTTTACTGATTGACAAACTGTACAAGAACATATGTGATATCCAGAGATCACAATTCTTCTGGTTATGGTTTTACAGGCAACACAGTACCTCTCTTTAGAGTCTTTATATTTTTGCTCCTCTTCAGAGCTTCACTATTATTTCTGCCCCTCTTAATAGATCATGCTTATGGAAAGTCCTGAAATTAAACTGGCAGCACCATTCTTTAAATACTGTCATACAAACATGGAAACATAGAATTTGCCGCAGATAAGGACAACTTGGCCCAACTAGCCCACTTCATTTTCCTTGCTTTTAGTATCACTGCAGATGCTACTTGATCTCCAGCCCATTTCACCCACCCAAACAGTGTCAACCTTGTGGTTTATATGAAAATGACCATTTTAATGCATTTTGTGTGTGCTCTGCTTCGCCAAAATTACTAGATACTAAGACTTGGTGATCCATGTGAAAATCAGCCTGCCTCCATTCAGGTTATATCACTTGGGCTATTTTCTTTCAACTATGAAGAAGTCAGGCAGACTGTTGTATAAGTGAGGTTTGTAAAGCCACCATACGAACATAACTAAATTTGCCAGCAGATAAAGGCCCAGAGGTCTACTGCTTGCTCGAATGTGCAGCTAGCACCCTTACCTGCAGCTGCCCCTCCTTCCACCCTTCCCCTTCATTAACCTCCCCTTGTCCTGTCCCATCCTCGCTTAGCAGTCCACTGTTCTACTGCATACCACTTCAGCAGGTAACGCATTCCACCCAGCCACCACCCTCTGTAAAAGTGTCTCCTCATCTCCCTCCTGAACCTTCCTCGCCCAGTCTCATATCATGGCCCCTAGTGGCCCTCCCTCCCTTACTCTGAACAGCCATTTTTGTCTATGTGCCTATTCCAAGAAGCTGAAAGCCAGTCATCTGATTTGACTGGGGTTTCATCATGTTCAATGGCAGTAATACACAAAAGAATTTAAATTAATTGCTTTAGCCTGTGCAGAAGGCATGGAGATGGCACATTGCTGTAAGGTCTGCAGTCTATTGAATCTGACTGTTGTGGTGAAAGGTATGATTCATACTGCCATTTTAAAGACTGTTGTGCCTATTACACCTGGCATTCAATATAAGTGATTGCTTAGGATGGCACTAACAGGGCCCTTAAGAGGGTGGGGGAGCAGGGATAATTCCCAGGCCCAGTGCCAAGAGGGCGGGCCCAGAATTCTCTCAAGGGCCTGGGCACCAAAACAATTAACCCATTCCAATTTCTATCTGTGAATGGGGGTGAGAGAGGTAATGCTGTTTTGAAACCTTATCAAGAGAGTTCCTATACACTAGCCAACACACTGTTTTCTCCAGGACAGGTTTTTACCTGACCTAGATTCAGGCTCAACTATTCTTACGCCACATATAAAATCCTCACCTCACCTATGAGGGCAACACATCCACCCCTCAAGTGAGGCATTAACACAGATAAGGCCCCTATTAAAACTTATTCTAAAGCAGCCACTGACAAACCACAATAGTTTACTTATTTAGTGATTTGAAAAGACCTTTGAGCGCAAGCTCTTTACAAAGGTTCCACGTCATAGACTGCAAAACTAAGTACAATAGGAGGAAGCAAAGGTACATTACAGTGAACGATACAGCTTGGATTCTAAACTTACAGAATAACTAAACAAAGGCAAGTTAAAATAAGAAAACACTTTATGAGGGTTGGGGTGGGGAACAAGCAGTCACTAAGTGCCTTGTCAGTAGTTCAGAGGGACAGGGATAGCTGGCAGCGGGTGAAGAAAGGAGGTATGAGAAAGAGGTATGTACTCAGTGGCGTGAAGGGTGGGAAGAAGGTGATAAGGTATAGGGGAGGCTGAGCGGAGAATATGCGAGAGTAAATGGTGGGGTGTGAGGGGTATGGTCAGGCAGCCTGCATTAGTGGTGACTGTAAGGAAAACTCACGGACTGTGAGTTGGGGAGGGTGGAGTGGCGGTGCTGAAGGAACATGATGCAAACTGATTGCTGAGGCAAATCATGAGAAGGGACAGAGGAGGGGTACCTGAGGCCTGCCTAGTGCATGCTGGGGGCAAAGACAGCAGGTGTGGCTGGATGCAGGTGCACTTAGAGAGTAATATTAGGTGCTCTTTGAGGTCAGTTTTGAATTGTGCCAGACAACAGGTAGCCAAGAGGTGCCACCAGGAGTTCACTCATCCACGAGGGGCCGGTAGGCAAATGCACATTCCCCAAGGAGGTGCGATGGAAGGATAGCCAAGGCCTCTAGTCCTCTCTGGCGACCTGTAACGAGTTGGCCACCTTGATCAAACTGCCTATACCAGGTAGTGTTTTATCCAATAGAGCTTTCTTCCCTAGGATGCAAGTCTGAATTTGACCCTGTTTCTTAATGATAGCCAATTTGCACGCTCGCACAGAGTACAAGTGTAGTGCCACGCTCAGCATCAAGGGTGAGTCTGCAGGTTTTGTTGAGAGCAGTCTGAACCATCTTGAGTGCTGTATCCATTGTCGCCTATAGACCACTAGTCCATAGTCAATAGTAAATATAATTGAATTGTGGACTGAGAGGTGGAGGACCCTGGAGAGAGGTACTGCCTGTGCTGTGCAGGACGCCAATCTTGGTATTGACTGTCTTGACCAGAGAGTCAATATGGTGTGCAAACGTGAGGGTATCATCTATTATGACCCCAGATACTTGAACAAGTGAACCTGTTCCAGCCAAGCACTGCATGAGTTGGAGATGATTAGGGGTGGTGCTTATTTTTGTTGTGGGGCCTGGACATAAGCATGGCCTTGGTCTTCTTGTAGTTTATTAGCAACTTATGACTACAGAACCAGTCCTTGAGTTTGGAGAAGGAGTTCTGCAGCTCAGATTGTAGGGCAGCCTGAGACATACTGCTGCTCAGGAGCACAGCATCATCTGCATATAGTAGGAGTTTGGTGTCGAAGGCTGTGAGAAGGTCATTTAAGAAGAGGCTGAAGAGTAGGGGCCCAGTACTGATCCTTGGGGTACCCCTAATGATACCTCTCTTGCACTGGATACTGTTTGACCAATTTTGACACACTGATTTCTCCGTATCAGGTAGTCTTGGCACCAAAGGGCATTGGCGCCACACCCATGTTTTGCAGCTGGGTCAGTAACAGGGGTGGTTGACTGTATCAAAGGCTTTGGTGAGGTCAATAAAGACAAACCCCACCAGTTTGCCTTCATCCAGGGCCTTATGTGCATAGTTCATGTAGTCCAGCAGGGCAATGGTGGTACTGTGATTTTGTCTGAGGCCATGCTGGTTGGGGCATAGTAGATTATACTTATTGAGATAGTCGATGAGTTGACCCGCCACAATCTTTTCCAGTGCCTTGGATGTGGGAGAGGATCGAGATGGGTCTGTAGTTGGCTACCAGAGACTTGTCACCCTTTATGCACTGACATGCACTAGGGCCTGCTTCCAAACCACCAGGAATTGGGCCAGGGCCTTACTGTACAGCACGGTAATGGGCACTATAAGAACGCCCAGGGTGAGGGATAGAAGTTTCATCTCTATACCATCACTGCCCAGTCTGGTCTTACCTAGTATTTTCTTGACCATAGTAAGGGCCTCCTTCACCATCACCCTTTTAAAGTAGAAGGCTGGGTGAGAACACTGTAGATACGTTGTTGGAGTGTTTCAAACCAGGCTGAAAATAGGCAGGTGGTAGCACTGGGATAAGATCGGTGACGGCCTTATTGAAGGCTTCTGCAATAACTAGAGGGTCTGTAGTGGGATGTTACTGATACTGAGCAGCTGAAGGTGCTTTCTTGTCCTCCTTTCCAAGGATGCTTTTGATGTTATCCCAGAATCTTTTCCATCACCCCAAGAACTGCAAAAGCTGGGCCTTATGATAGTTGGCTTTGGCGAGCCGGATTAGCTTGGTGCAGTGGTTCCTGGATTGTTCTGTAGCACTGCTAGTCATGCTTGCTACCTGTGTTTCTGGCCTTCTCCCAGAGTATGTCCCTTTCTTTTAGGTGGGAGAGGAGCTTCCCATCAATCCAGCCATTTGCCTGCTCCCAAATTTTTCTTTTCATGAGCAGGGCATAAATGTCACAGATGGAGCTAAAGCCCTTAATGAAGTAACTGAGGGCCTGATCAAGGGTAGGCACCAGGTTGATAGGAGTCCAGTCTTGCAGGGCAAGGGCTGATTTGAGGGCTCCAAGTTTACCCTTCCTCAAGACCCTGCTTTCAATGAGGATGGGTGGGCTTTTGGTAAATTTATTAGACCACAGGTAGGTGATTGGGGAGTGGTCTCTTAGCATGTCTGGGAGAACCCTGATCTCAGAGATCCAGGATGGTGAGCTTGCCAGGACCCAGTCGAGGAGGGTACTGTTCTCTGTCTTATAGTTCTGCCTGGTGGGCAGGTGACAAGTTGTGTAAGGTTGGAGGCGGCTATCAGATCCCTGAAAGGGCAGCCTCTTCCATCCCAGTTTATGTTAAAGTCCCCAGTAATGACAAGCTCCATCCACTTTGGAAGGGTTCTGATAACGCCCATAATTGTGGGAAAGCCTGCTGTGGCTTTCTGGGGGTAGGTAGATTGTGGAAGGATGAGAGTTTTGCCATTCTGACCGACCTGTGCCTCTATCACTATTATCTCATGGTCCTCAGCCATCCTGGTTCCAGGAAGGATGGTGCACTGCAGAGAGTCCCTGCATAGATGAGGCATCCCACACCTCTCTGCCTATTCTATCAATCCTGTATGCTTGGAAGCCTTTGAGGGCAACTTCGCTATCTTTAATCCTACTGGTCAACCAGTGGTTGCCAACACTATAATACATGTAACAATACAGCTTCTTAACAGTCACAGTAAAGTAGCACCACAAATGACATCAGCAGTCTGGAGACGTGTTGACTCAAAATCCAACAACCTCAGAAAAATGGACCACACCACAAAGGAAATAAAAAGTATGAAATTGTTGATTTCTGTTACAAAACCTAGAACATAGTTTTTGTAGCAATGTTTACTGAAAGGTATGGCCAGTTTTAGTTTTGAAAACCCTTGCATACCATCTTTAAGAGCAATGATGAGTTTCCAGCCCATCTTTCAGAGCCAAGTTAATTCGGACCCTCTATGAAGGCTAGATTAGATTTAATTCCTGGTTACTGGGCTAACTCCTAACCACAATAACAGGTTGATATTGGTTGAGTAGAACTCTAAACACAGCCTCTTCCTGAGATGCATGTTCACCCTGTCTCTTCCCAGCGAGTCACACTATCCTTACAGCGCAACTGGCTTGCATATTATATGTTGTTTCTCAACTCCTTCACTTTCATTAGGTATAGCTACAACTTTGTGATTGTCCCTCTCCTCCACTTTTCCTTTGCAGCTGTTACTCTGGCTTTGCTCCCACCTCCTGCTGTCTTAACAGGGGTCCTGGTGCTTACCAGCTCAGTGCTAGTACTCCTTTACCAAGTTCTGTCATGCTGCTTTACTGTGAAGGCAAGAGCAACTGATTACCTGATTTTCACTTCACTGCCTTTCAGCTTTCAGGTCATGGACAAAGTGGGCAGGCAGGGATCAGGTGCCTCTGAGTGCGGCCACCACCAATATTTCTCTGGCTGAGTGTGAGCGGATGCCACTAGCTAGCAGCCACACACAACTGTGTGTGAACCTAGGTCCATCCAGCTACCATACTTTACAGGCCATCATGCTCTGGAGCTGAACATCAACGGTCGTGTCGAGGTGTTGATCACCTCATGTCACCTGCTCATGCTAGAGACAGATCTCCTACTTTGCCTTCTAGCTTTTCTTCCTGCTGGAGCTTCACTTACTTTTTCTGGTGCCAAGTCATCTGCATGGGCACCCTCAGAGTTTGCCAATCATCAGAATCCCACCACAGGCCAGATAACGATCAGACTGTTTCCTTTAAGAACCCCTTTGGGATTCCCACACCCTCCCAGTGGTCCCACTAGATACTTTCCACTACTGGCAAGTTACTCTGAAATGTCCCCAGATCATCTACACCCAGAATCTGTCCCAGGCATCTGGCACTTCCTCTCCTCCTTCCTTCTGTCCCTCAACTCTGAAACCTTCCTTGGATTGGCTGGCATAGTAGCCCCTAGGGGCACTGCCACTATTGCTTGCTGTCTTTCCCTCTGTGACAGCTGTCAGCTCTGATATCACAAGGGCATCCTCCTTTTCTACTCTAAGCTCCTCCACTAAGTTATTCCCTCAGGCTGACACCAGTCAGTCCTGAGTCTGGGAGTCCACTGTAAAACACCCCCCTCCACACACACACACACACACACCAGTAGGAAGGGATTGCACAATGGCAAATTGCAATGGGAGGTTGATGGGCAGACATGAAATGGAGTAAGGGTGTCCAGAACAGTCAAGATGGCCATATTATAGCTACTGACACTGGCTTCACCCCTCATACACATTACCATACTCAGTGTTCAATACTGCCTTGGGTATGGCTCAAGATTACATTTACGGCAGTACCAGATCACCTTCACGGGTGGAGGTAATCGGGGGCGTGGGGCTAGTAGCCAGCAAGAAACCATACGGATAGCGACCTGACTAGCCGATCTACCCTGACATCCCAAATGTTCAGTCACCGAGAAAAAATGTGATTCAAGGTGGCCTAAGCCAGGTAGCAGAGGGTAACTGTCTAAGTGAGGTCCAGTGAATTTTGGCAAGATGAGGGAACAGACGGTAAAAGCTCAAAGAGTACAGAACAAAAGGTGGAGGGGCAGAAGAAAATGGGGAGAATTTAACAAAGTAATAACAGAAGTGGCAGGAAGCTCGATCATGAAGGTACCAAAGGGAAAAAGGGCAGGTGGTCCAATGCAGTTCACAGCCAAAGCAAAGCCATTGGTAAGAGCCTAAAATAGGACATTCATAACGTACTGGAAGCCAACAAGAGGAGAACAGGAATAAGTAACTGGAGGCAACAAGAGTAGCCACCAAGAAAGTGAGGGAGGCCAAGGCAGTGATGGAACCTCAACTGGCAAAAGTGAGGAAGAAAGGAGAAAAGGCATTCTTCATGTACATCCAGGAGAAGCATAAGGTCAAAGGGGGTACTGGGAGACTGAAGAGAGAGAAAGGATGGGAGGAAGGGGCCAAAGGAAAGCAGAGATACTGAACAAATATTTTTGTTCTGTATTTACTAGGAAGAAAGACGGACCACTGCCAGAATGTGGGTTATGAGAGGAAGGGAGGAGAGCAAAGACCCAAGTATCATGGTCAAAATAATGGAGAAAAGAATGTTGGAAAAGCTTACAGGGCTGCAAGTATACACATCTATGGGACCTGATGACTTACACCCAATGATGGCAAAGTAGGAAGCTGAAGAGATAGCAGGGTCACTTGCAGAAACATTCAACTGCTCGCTGACCACAAATGGGGTGGACACCGATCGTGGTACATCTACACAAGAGTGGAAGGATGGATCAGCTAGGGAATTATACAGCAGTCAGCTTGGCTTCTATAGTGGGAATAAATTATGGAGTCTATACTAAGGGAGGAACTGGTGGTCTTCCTGGAGGAAAATGGGCTACCAGATCCCAGACAACATGGGTTCACTAGGGAACAGTGTTGCCAGACACATCCAGTGAACCTCTTCGACTGGATGATTAGGGCAGCAGACAGAGCACAGGGAGTAGATGTGGTACACTTGAATTTAAACAATGCCTTTAATTCAGTCCCCACAGGAGGCAGGTTAAGAAGCTAAGGGACTTAGGTAGGGGAAACAAACTGGCAACTGGGCTGGTCTGGCTGAGGGAAAGAACACAAAGTATAGTAGTTAATGGGGAATTTTCAGAGGTATGGAAGTAACAAGTGAGTACCTCAGGGATCGGTGTTGAACCTGCTCCTTTCAATATATTCATTTGTGACGCAGGTTAGGAATCAAGGGCAAACCTGCCTCTCTGCAGATGACACAAAGATCTGCACAAGTGTGGATACGAAGGATGGAATAACGGATCTCAGGGAGGATCTGGGCAGATTGGGGAGCAGGCCAAAGATCTGGCAGCTGGGCTTCAACACAAAAAAGTAATGCACACTGGGATAAGGACACAATAATGTAATACGAAATGGAGGGGGGTTTCTAGAAAGCACCATGGAAGAAAAGGACCCAGGGGTCATGATATCACAGAGATTAAACACAACAGCATATTGTAATAGAGCTGTGGGTAATGTAAACAGGATGTTGGGTTTCATAGAGAGAAGGAATAAGCAATAGGAGCTGAGAGGTAATCCTCCCACTGTACAGGTCACTGGGGAGACCACACCTGGAATACTGCCCAAGGTACTGAAGTTTACATCTGAGAAGAGACATGCAAAAATAGAAACAGCACAGCAAGAAGGTCCATGGAGTCGGGGCAAGACATAAGAGGAGAGGCTGCAGGACTTGAACATGTACACCCTTGAGAAAAGTAGGAAAAGGGCAACATAGATGAAGACACACAAGTACATGCATGGGATAAACAGGTTGACGCTAGGAACTTTACTCCTTAGTTAAACTACAGGAACGAAAGCGAACTGACAACCTCACAGAGGGGAGAGTCAAAAGGGATGACGATGCACTTTTTCAAGGAAAGAGTGGGGAACAAATTTAATTAGCTGCTGAAGGAAGTGGTACAGGCCAAATCAGTGAACTGCTACAAGTGGGGGTGGGACAGGCATATGTGGTTACTTGGAAAAGAGGGCAGAAACAATGGGATGGATGGCTACTACAAATGCAGAGTAGTTAGGTAGGTAGGGTGGGCAGACTGACTGACTTAGCCCTTTTCTGTCATCATTGTCTATGTATCTATAGATTTAAGGCAAAGTGGGTAAGCATTAAGGATGCAATATTGAAGCAACATCCTATTGTATTTGAGAGAAAAGCAAGAGCAAAATAAGGAGGAAACCATTTGGTTCTCAAAAACAATAGCAGAAAAGGTCAGAGCCAAAAGGCTGGCCTTCAGGAAATATAAGGGAACGCAGTGGATGAACACAGGAGGCATACCAAACTTCCCTAAGGGAAGCAGGGAAGGCAGAGGCAGGCAAAGGCCCACACCGAGGAAACACTAGTACTAACAGTAAAAGAAGGGACAGCACTTTCTATAGATACATTAGTGAAAGGAAATAGTCCAGAGGGGTATTACTAAGATCAAAGGGATAAGTGGGAGTGTATGGAGGAGGACCAAGGAAAAGCATCTATCCTAAATAGATACTTCCTGCTCAGTATTTACAGGAGAAGGTAGGAGGCCCACAGCTCAGCACCATGGACACAGGGGGAGGGAGATGTGCACTAGTTCTTTCACAAAAGAAAGGGTGCTACAAGAGCTCGATAAGCTCAGGGTGGATAAGGCAATGGGACCTGATGGCATACATCCCAGGGAACCAAAGGAGCCAAGGGTGGAACTAGCAGAGCCATTATTAGAACTGTTTAGTGAGCCTCTGAGCACAGGAGAGGTCCCAGATAACTGGAGAAAGGCTTTATATGATCCCGCCCCACAAGAGTGGTAGCAGGGAGGAGGCAGGGAACTACAGACACGCCAGTCTTACCTCAGTAGTGGGCAAGACTGTGGAGGCACTCCTTAAGAAAAGGATAGTGCAACACCTGGAATGCATAGGAGCACAGGATCCAAGACAATTACAGGCTATAAAAGGAAGGTCCTGTCAAACTAATCTCATAGATTTCTTTGACTGGGTAACCAGAGTGGTGGACCAAGGGTGCAGTTGATGTCGCCACCTTGACTTCAGCAAAGCTTTATACTATTCCACATTAAAGATTAATAAGCTGGGTAGGCTCAGGTGGGTCAGAAGTTAATCAACTGGGTGGCAAACTGGTTGGTGGGCAGAAAACAGAGAGTGGTGGTAAACGGTATACAGTCAGAAGAGATGCAAGTCACAAGTGGGGTACCTCAGGGATCACTTTGGGGCCAGTCCTCTTCAATATCGTCACTAGTGACATTGCAGATGGACTGGAGGGTAAGGTTTGTCTGTCTGCAAAAGACACCAAGACCTGCAATAGAGAAGATGATCCAGATGGGCAGAATAAGAAGAGATCTGGATAAACTGGCAAAATGGTCAGAAGAGGGCAACTGGGGTTTAACGCAAGAAGTGCAAGATCATACACATATGGACGAGAAACCCTGAAGCCACCTATAGGTTGGGAGTGAAGTTGCTGGCAATCAGAAGGGAAGAAAAGACTTTGGCATCATCATCATCATCATCACAGATGACCTGAAATCATCCAAGCAACCCACTAATGTGGTAGGTAAGACTAGAGGGATGTTGGGGTGTATTAGTAGGGGTATCGAAGTCGTAAGAAGGAGGTAATAATCCTCTTTACAAAACACTGGTTAGGCCCCATCTGGAGTACTGTGATAGTACTGGAGGCCACACCTGCACAAGGACATTAACAAAATAGAGGCAGTCCAGAGAAGGGCAAATAAATGGTACAGGGACTGCATCAGAAAACATATGAGGACAGATTAACGGAGCTCAATATGTAAACCCTAGAGCAAAGGAGGGAGGGAGAGAGGTGATATGATCAAACATTTAAACATCTTAAGGGCATTAACAAGGTGAAAGAGTCTCAATATGTTTAATTATAAGAAAAACAGCAGGACAAGAGGACACAGCATGAGATTACAGGGAGGCCGATTAAGGGGTAATGTGAGAAGTTCTTCTTCACGGAAAGGGTGGTAGATACATGGAACGGCCTACCCAGGAAGTGGTGGATATGAATACAGTGCACGGCTTCAAACAGGCATGGGATAGGCATATGGGACCAATACAGATGAGTATGAATACATAGGCCATTGACAGAGTAAAGGCCTATGGCACATTCATAAGATAGAAAAATGGGCAGACTGGATGGGCCTTGGTCCTTATCTGACGTCAACTTCTATGTTACTATGATATGTTGATGCAGTATTAGTTCCTGTTAAACACTTAGGGCCAGATATTCAAAAGGTTGCGCCATGCACAATAGGGTTGCGCCTGCGCAAGTCCAAACTTGCTCCATTCTGCGATATTCAGCAGGAGGCAGCTGTGCCACAGAAAACATGTTGAGCAACAGCGCAATGCAAATGAATGCATGCTGAACTGGAGGGGAGGAACTATTCGATAAACTGCACAGCCCGATATTCAGCCGGGCTGTGCAGAGTTGTGCAGGCGCAACTCCCCAACCCGCGCCCTACAGCACTTTGAGCCAAAAAAAGGCTTAGTCGAGGGTCCACCCACAGGTGAGCTGCTGTATTGCAGGCGCAACACAGCAGCTGCCACCTGTGGCTGGCCCCAACCCAGTCCCTGTGCCCCCCTCGCGCGTCGATGGCTGGCATCACGTGTTCGCCTCCTCGTTATCCTGTTGTGTTCGTGAGTCGAATGCTCCATCGTGGGCCGCATGTATTACAATATACCCCTCCGTTCCTGGTGGTCAGTGATCAAATGCCAGATCGCTGGCGGTGTGTGATAAACTCTCTCTGTGCCTTGGTGATCAGGTCCCTCATTTCATTCACTCACGGTAGTTTCCACTTTCGCCTTCTCGGGCAGCATCCCATTTAGCGCGACTGGTTCGGGCCGCCGCTGGTGCAGAGCAAGAGCCACGGGCGCAGCTCATAACTAGATGACAGTCCAGATTTGTGAATGACATCTACAAATCTGGCTGTCATGTATGGAAGGAAGGCACGCCCATTGGCTCTTGCTCTGCACCAATGGCTGGTAGCCCTACCGGCAGTCAGTTGTTGAGGGCGCGGGCGGCAGGTGGGTGGATGCTGCCGCCCGCCGCCGCCGGGGAGGGGAGCGGTGGTGGGGCTTTGTGGGTGGGTAGGGTGGGGGACACTAGCCACCAGGGCTATGTTCGGGGGTGGTTTTATCACACATACCGCCTAAAATCGGGCATTTCGGTCCATTGGACCACCAGGGATGTGTACGTGGAGGGGTGAGAATTATTATACATACCTGCGATCGGGCATTTCGTCCACTGACCACCAGGGATGTGTAGGGAGGAGGGTGGGAATTATTGTACATACCGCCCTGATAGGGCATTTCGGTCCACTGGACCACCAGGGATATGTACGGGAGGAGGTGGGAGCCACATTGATGCCTCGCGATCGGGCTGGTGGGGGAGTACACTATGCCTGCAATCGGGCTGCAGGGAGTCGGTCCCGACAGCTGCTGCCTGGCAGGGCGCCAGGCGCAAGTCCTCGGGATCAGCGCACCTACATGCTAATGGCATGCAAATGGAGACATAATCACATGCAAATGCCCCCCACGCCTTGCATGAATTATAGCCCCATTTGCATGTCACCTTTTGAATATCGTGATTTTGGGCATGCGCAATGGTACTTGCGCCACTGCAAGATGAATGCTCCGCTCTGTCAACTTGCGGTGGCTTCAAGTTCCCACTCGCCATGCACAGTGGCTGTTGGCGGGGTGATATTCAAAGGAGTTGCTCAAAAGTGCAACTCGCTTGAATATCACCCAGACACACACCTCGCGCAACTATTTCTGTGTGAGCTCAAGGCTTGCGCCTATGAATGGCACAGTTTGAATATCCAGCCCTAAAACACAAACTGTTATAATAAAGCTATTGTGTGACCTAACGGAAAGTTGAACCTAAGCACCCAGAATGCCGCTCCAATGCTCAAACAGCTGTGATATCAGATCAATTGGCTAATCGAGTCAACTACGATTTGTGTTTTACATGCTAAGTGGTGGCTAATACTACTTCAGTACTGATTTGTTAACATCTATATTATTCGCAATTGCAGGAGAAAGAAAATGACCGGTAAAGACTCAGGCTAGCAAGCTGACCCAACAGTTCAGCTGGTAGAGCACAAGAAGAGTACTTCAGCTGCCTGGGTTCAACTTCTGGTTAGGCCATATCATTGCTTTCCCAATACAATCAGATATTATCAGAAAGTATAGGTAATTTCTGAACATTTTCTTGTGATTATCAATTTGCTGTCAAAACCTTATGCAATGCAAAGGTGTATTTATTTTTGAAGTAATAGGAAACTGCCACCTTAAAGGCAATACTGCACCTTGCATTCTGCTTCTTAGATATTTGAGAAGTTCTTGGGTTCCTCTCTGAAAACAAAACACTCCAAAACTTAATGATAAAACTGCAAGTTGAAAGCAAACAAACAAAACAAAGAAAAAGAAATAATTTGGAATCGGAGCGATTCTTACATTTAGAATGTCTCTAGACAGCTCTCAAAGGATTTCCATCCAGTGCCAAGGATTTGAGCTTTGAAGGTTTCAAGTGCAACAGGTAAACTGTAAACAAATCAAAATTAAATCAAAAGCCTCATAAAACGATGCACAAACTCAGTTTTTGAACTAGGCCAATATTTATGATTGAATGTGTTTAGTACTCAAGTGTCATGTTTAGATTTCATTGTCACTCACGAATTAAACAGAAAAGAGTTTCAATAACAGAATATAAAAGTACAACTTATAAACAGAAGTTAAGAATAAACTGTAGTCCAAGGCTATAAAAATAACACCTGGACAACCAAAATATAAAATATGTTAGCTCTAGTGCCTCTTCTTGAGAAACACTTGTGTTAAAGAGAAAGTACCTGCTATCAGACACCCAGCTCCCCTCAAACATATATAATAGTAGATCTGTTCTACTGTTGAGGGCATTAAAAATTCTGTGCACTTCCCTCTGGTCAAATGTTATAGCACCCCCATAAAAACAAGCTTTGTCTGACATGCCTCTGTTTGCGATGTCAGAAAATGAAGGCTGCTTGTGTGTGCTCCATAGATCTATATTCGTGCCATTTGTCAATGACATGTAGTACTATTTAGAGTTGCCACTTGGAACAATGAAAGTGACCGCTCCAGTAAACAGGACTGTTACTCCAGTGGCTGCTTTGATATTTCTACATGGCACCTCTAAATAGTTCTAACGCCACAGACATATCGCATACATACAGGTTAATGACATGCACCTCAGTATTCATTTTCTGACATCACCAAATGAGGCGTATCAGACAAGGCTTTGTTTTTTATATGTGCAACTCTGGGGTGCTATAACTTTTAACCAGAGGGAAGCGCATAGAATTTTTAATGCCCCTCAACAGTAGAGTAGATCTACTATTATATATGTTTGAGGGAGCTGGATGCCTGACAGTAGGTACTTGCTTTTAAGACTTGTTTTTGTTCTGCAATGTGTTCTGCAAGAAGAATCAGCAGACTTTTAGCTTAACTTGTTAAGAGCCCTATCTTATTTTCTATCAGGATAAGGTTTGCTGGAATAAAACTATTATTATCATTTCAAACTAAACATAAAAGAAATATACTTTTAACATTCAGATGTACAATATAAAACATCTCTTCAAATGAGTACACTGAAAAGCTTTGTAAAACAAAGTACCACAGATCAATAAACATGTCTTAGTAAGCATCACACAATCTCAAGTAATCTAGATTTGCCTGTAGATACCGCAGATAACTAATAACAAGAAATAAAACCATAGACAACTATTATTTTCTAATACTTTTTGCATTGTTTCTTCCATTAGGCATTTTGAAGAGTTGTGCAGAAAACTTTGGAAGCACTAAGGCTAGAAAAACTGACTCAAGGCTTATAAGATTGTTCTTTGTACTGTGCGCCCCTTTTAGGGCTGCAGGGGACCTGCAGACCTCCTGCAATCAAAATGAAGACTTTTCCTACCAAAGAACATTTAGGAGTTGCATCACAGTCGCTCCACATCTGTGAAGCACTCTGCATTGTCAATGCACTTTTCCCATAGCACTATTTTTGTCCCTATCGCCTGGTGGTACGATATGCACAGTAGCATGCATTTGTTTTCTCACCACAATAGCGGCACATCAGGAGCTCCCCAGTGGTCCTGGGCCCGAGATCTGTTAGCTGGGGTCCGGACATGAGGGATAAGTGGAGAAGCCACAAAAATATATTTAAAGAGCGCCGATGAGTGATATGAAACTGAATTTATACATAATAACAACCTGTTCAAGAATATTCATGAACCCTCGCCTGCCTTCTGCTCACTGGCAGGGTTCATTAATATTCATGAGCAGGTCATTATTATATATAAATGCAGTTTCATACCACCTATTTGCGCTCTAAATACATATTTTCATGGCTTCTCCACTGCTCTTGTCTCCAGACCTCCGCAGCCGACTCCTCCCTCTCAGAACCCCCAGCATAACACTGACACTGGGGAGTCCAATCCCCAGTGTCACTGTCCCTCTGTGGTGTTGTCACCCTGGAAACTGTTCCGCCTCTTACTAATAACACTCTATTTATATACTCCACTCTTCTTTAATATCAATATATTAAAGGCTGATATATTGTACCCAAAGAATACACCCTGGTTTTACTTGTATTATCAATTTATATAGTGTTCCTCTGCATGTGATTTACAGAAGATTGCAGCATGATTTATACATTATTTATACTTCACATGAGATTTTAACTGAATTTGCTGTACTCTTTGGTGTATGTTTTGTACTTTTTGCCTGTGTCAGCAACGGCTGGAAATAACTAATGAGTATGTACCTATACTTTCACTAAAAATTAAAGTTTAAAAAAACTGTTCATCACCCACCCAGTACCTCTAGACAAACATAACACTGATACTGGGGTACCCAATCCTCAGTATCATGACCTGAAATAAAGAAACCTTCCCTTGCAGTTTTTTTTTTCTTTAATAAACCCTGTAAAAAGAAAACCATTCATCAATGTCTATTGTGGTCGCTATTGTCCCCTCCCAATCCCCCTCCAACACCCACCACCCCACATCCCCCAAGCCTTTACTTACCCACTGGGGGTCCAGCACTATAATCTTCTGTGGACCACAGACATGTCTTCACTCTTCAAAGCCGGACTGTGAACTGAGGAAACAGGCATGTGGTTCAATGCATTTCAATGGGTTTTGAACTTAGTGGTATAACCTCAGCCATTTTACATATTTTTGCCCCAAATTCTCAATATGCTTTTTTGACCCCACCTCATGAACAATTGCAGTGACATTAGGCAAATCTGTCCCAAAATGTGATTTCGTGGTCCCTGTACTAAATCACCTTTCAAGCAGGATTTCAAAATTTTCTGCACTTGTTCATGAGGCGGTGTCTAAGAAGGCTACAGTATGTTGAACATTTGGTGTAAAAGTATTAAGATCAAAAAGTTATGAGCCTATGTTGAATCTTGCAAGTACAGGCTCATAACTTTGGTAATTTGCTATATTTCCAGTGCTTAATTTGTGTCAGGGCTGGGTCTCAGCCCCAGCACGTTTTTTCATGCCAGGGCTGAGCCCTGGCACCTCTTCTCCTGACACTGCACTTTAAATATTGTTTTTGTGTGAACACTCACTTTTAAAACTGGCTGATTTGTTTTTCCTGCTGCAGCGGTGCAGATCAAAGTCAGCTCCATCTCCTTACAGTTGTCCTCTCAGCTGAGCTGCTGCCTGCTGCTGTTTGCTTCCTCCATGCTGCTCGCTCCCAAGTTGCTTGCTGTGGTGGGAGGGGTTAGGGTTGTCGGTGGCAATGTGCATGACCACCTTGCATTTGCATGCTTGTGCTTCATTACCAGACACACATAGTATGGACAGCACCTGACCAACTGTTCTGTGATCAGGTGTCTCATGTTGCATGTGAACATAATGAGAGGAGTCAGTAGTCACTGTCTTTTTGCAGGCTGTGGCTGTGTCTATTGTCATCTCTTCTCGTTAAAAAAAAAATCTGCACACTGATGGATTCTGAATAAAAATAAATTATTCTGAAAGTTAAATTTACTTGAGGAGTTGTTAAGTTGTACTAAGACCAGGGAGTCTGTCAGGGGTTGCTTAATTAAAAGGAGAAAGGAAAGACGGTCATTGGGTGGGAAAGGTAGAGTGGGCCGACCGAGGATCGGAAACAGAACACCCAGGTGATGGGAAAGTAGCTGGGGCTGGGAGTGACTGGGACAGTCAGTGGGGAGCAGATACCTGGCTTGGGAGGAGATTCAAGGAAGCCAGCAACATTCGGGTACTCTGAAATGGTGAAGCACTTAGGCAGAAACCAGAAGGCAAGGAAATAGTGAAGAAGTACAGGGCAGAACAGAAGAAGCCTGCTTCTGTGCTTCAGACCAGGACTTGAGACGATTACTATGTAAAACTAACCTAAAACAAGTAGCAAACCCAAAGAAAAAATATTTAAAACCTTGGCTCTTCAAACAGTTTAGACAGAGTAAAGAAGCAGACTGCATTGAGGCTGACAAGTTTTGTTGCCTGAGCAGAGAACTCATCAGCTCAGTTGTGTATGAGCTTGCTAAATTCATCAAGCAGTCTGCCTGGGTTTGATTAATTATTTTCCTAGCTTGTCATAAGCTGAATTAAAAATTAACCCTAAGGCTAAACAAAAGCTGAGGAGCTGTGTGAGACTGGCAGTACGTCGGTAGCCTGACAGACTAGTGTTTCAACCTACCATATTTGTGATTAAACAAGTGCTCTGGTGCTGATAATCAGTAGTCCCACCTCCCAAAATACTCATAAGTGTAGGAGGGTTGTGTCTCTGTGTGTGTTGGGTGCATACAACAGATAGACTGAGTATAAAATAAAATAGGTTGACCCAAAAAGGCTGAATAAGAAAGGAAGAGGAGCAGCAGTTTGTGAGCTTGGTACATACAGCAGACTGTCTGGGGCTCATTAATTATTATACTTTCCAGTTTCCACTCCACCAGATGAAAAAAAAAAAAAGAAAATAACCCCTTGGCTAAAGGCTGAGGAGCAATGCTAGACATTTTAGTAACCTGTTCTAACTAGGCCCCCAGAAACTCCTGGGTTTTAGATGGTCTGTTTTGAGTATTGTGGCTTTTACTGAAGATAAAACACACTTCTGTTAGATACAGATGACCCCTGACTCCTGGGAAGAAATATTTTCTTTCACCTGGACAGTCAGGGTATTGGAGACTCTCACTGAACTTATTAAGCAACAACAATATGTACCACAGAGCATCTGGCAGAGTACAACTTTACCCTGCTATTGTATATGTTACACAGTGGCCAGAGGTTCAGTAAGTCTTAGACCCTATCATATGATGAGATGTTGTTCTTACTTGAGCAGCTAACCTCCTGTTGTAACAATTGCAGGAGCATAGTTATAATGTTATAGTCAAAATGCTGTATATTTCAGTCCAATTGCATGCCTGCTGTATTAATTGGATTGTTTATTCAGAACATGGATAAACTGTAAAATCATATTTTTGTTACTTTACTTGGAAATACTTAGTGTATCTTCTGCAATTTCTTCATCAATTTACTTTGAAATTATATTCCATTTTCTTTTTACTGGCCACTTATTGCTGCTGCATTAAATTCATTTTGGTAATTGCTGATCAGTTTACAGTATAAACTGCAAGCTCACGGTAAGGTTCTATTGCAGGGCCACACACACCGATGCTACAGAGTCCTTTGGGCCCCAGCACCTTGCTATTGCATTCTACATGCCCACAATCCTTACCAATGGAAAACTTTTATGCCTCAATTTGAATGGCTTTTACGGCCACCAACTAAAATTGGACCCTGCAAGATGTGCTGTGGTACATTTTATTTTTAATATGGTTAGTCAGAGTCTCAAATACCTAATTCCACCTGGAAGACAAATTCTTCTCCAGGATTCAGGGGTAGGCCAGAAGCTCTTGGGTTAGATGCTCTGTGGTGAGTTTTTGGGTCTTGTATTGAAGATGAGGCCACTTCTGTTACAGGTTTCCCTACTAGGGAACCTGTAACAGAAGTGTGCTTTATCTTCAATAAAGGCCCCAAAACTCACCACAGAGCATCTAATACCCAAGAGCTTTGGGGACTACCAGCCCCCACACCCCTGGCCTTTGGGTCATCAAGAGCACCGTGCCATTGCTTCTACATGCCCATGATACTTTTCCTATAAAACCTTTTCATGCTTCAGTTTTAATGGGCTCTGCTACTACTTGTACCATGCTAGATGCTATGTGGTACATATTGTTGTTTAGTAAGGTCAGCTGGAGACTCCAGTACCTAACTCCCCAAAAAAAAAAAATCTTCCCTGGGTTCAGGGTAGGTAATCTGTAACAGAAGTGTGCTTTATCTTCAATAAAGCCCGAAATTCCCCACAGAGCATCTAAAACCAAAGAGCTTCTGGGGTCTACTGCCCAAACCCCTGACCTTTGGGTCACAGGCACACCTTGCCATTGAATTCTACATGCCCACAATCCCACAGAGGTCAGCCAGACTCTCAAATACCCTGCCCCACCAAAAAAGAAAATGATTCCTCTGGAATCAGGTGTAGGAACCTAACACATAGATGTGTTTTATCTGCAATATAAGCCCCAAAACTCACCACAGAACATATAAAAACCCACAGCTTCTGGGGGCTTAGTGGTCCCCAGACCCCCTGTATGTGGTTTTGACTCAGAGCCCTGGCACGTTTTTCTTTACAACTTAAGCACTGTATATTTCCCTTCAAAAATTTACAGCATAGCCATTTCCTTATAGCACCTCATTAATGTGAGCGCTATCATTTTTCAAATCTTGGCCAAAATGTGTTCTTACATCCCAAAAGGTGATTTCACAGTCAGTGGCAAAATCAACTTTGGGCAGTCATAAGAAGGTTATGTTGAAAATTTGGCGTAAAATATTAAAAAACAAAGAAATGAGTTTACGTTGAATTTTTGCGAATGCAGGTTCAGTAACTTAGGTAATTTTCAATAGTTTTACCCAAATTTTCAACACAGCCATTCTTTACAGCACCTCATGAATGTGACAGCTGTCATTTAGCACCTCAACTCCAGCCTCGTGGCTTCTGCCAAAGCTTGTTTCCAAAGGTTACTGATAACCTTTCCTTTTTAGAGTTTATGGCAGGTGAATGAATTCATACTATTTTTATTTAAATTGCATATATTTTATTTACTTTTTGTTTATTACTATATAGCTATCTTAACTGAATTTGTTTTGCTACTGCTAAACCATGTTCCTTCTGTAACTGCATACTGTCTCAGTAAAATGTGTTTATGTTATGACTTTACCTTGTTCTCTACGGGTCATGCCTGAAAACAGGCATTTTTAATGTCTAGAGCACTTACCAGGTTATCAAAAACAAATAAATAAATAAAGCTCTCCCTGGTATGGTGGTATACAGTACTGATTGAAAAAAACAAACTACAGGGGTAAATTAGAGAAACAGCACTCATTCCTCCTATTTGAAGAATTATACACCGAGTCCTAGAGTCACTTCATGATACTGCTTTGTTAGTGTGCATAAAACTGCAGTGCAAATCAGGATACAAATATCGGCTCAGGAGGGAGCACTCAAGAGATCGACAAGGCATATGTTTTAAAGCTCCACTGATTCTTGGTTTGATTTCTGTCTTAAAACTCATACTTTCAAAGAAGAAATACAGCACAAATTTGTTTCAAGGTTAAAGAGTTGGACAGAGAGCAGACTGTATAACGTAGTCAAGTTTCTCTCCCCAAGACAGAAAGCAGCTCCAGCAAAGGGGCTGGATCATCTTTGTCTAAGGGAGCAATGGCTTCCCTGCAGTAGCACGCCCTGAGCCAGAGATTTTCTGTGAGCCTAAAAGCAAGGGGGTTTCATGACTGCATGTACAGCAGAGTTGTCTCCTTCGGCCCCATTATGCTCCCAATTCCAGCTTCAGTGAGTTTACCCTCACGATTCCAGCATCTTTTTGGACTGCTGTCAGAACTACACAGTGCAGAATAATGTACTGCAGCATGGATTACGCACTGTGTGCAAGCATGTTCCAGCACACTTAAAACTTCAAGTTTGGACGGGCAGTTACAGAGTTTAAACACGGATTTGACATAATGAGGATGTGGTAGCAAGGTAAGTGCAGTAGCGGTTGTAAAACCATTACTAACTTCAGATTGCCAATGTGGACAGGGCCTCAGTTTGAGAAGACAGAAAATGCCTGTTCATAGGTTCATGCAGAGTCATGCAGCCCAGAAGCCCATATTTTGACTCAGCACGTATCAGTGGAAAAAAATGATTTTGTTCTAACCCATGTGTTTATCCAGTGTTGATGATAAACATCAGGTTCACTGGGCTGGCGGCAGAGATTTCAACAGTGGGGCCGAAATCCGAGGAGGACAGCTTGATCACTAAAGTGTTTTCATGTGAACACCCCTAACTTTAAGAGTCTGCGTTCAGACTGCAGTCAAGATCAGTTGCAACTGGCAACTAAGGGGCTTGATATCTGTACTTTTCAAACACTGGCTTCTCAATCATGTCCTATAGTTTGCAAGACAGAGAAAGGGGTTTACATACAAGGTCAGAAGCTACATCTCTCCCGATTTCTGCTTAACTACCCAGTGTTGCAGAAAGAGATTTTTGCCATCATGACTAACATCCTTAAATAGTCCATCAGCACTTGAAGTCAGCATTTGCCATGGTGACCACGGACAGACAACAAACAGTGCAAGAGGGGTTACAAAACTTCACAGTTCATATGTTAAAGTGCTCATAATTAAAACATGCAAGGGAACCGAAATATTTAATAACCTGGGACAAGAGAGGCACTTCCAGCATAACGTAATCCTTCAAAATGTTGTATATTCCTAAATGCTCGAACTCCCATCTACAGAAATATACAGAAAATACTGGTTAAAAGGATGTTCATTAAAAGCAGACTCTTGTCTCAGGTATTACAGAAATACTGCACAAATATTCTCCTGCCAAACAACTAAAGAGATAGAAAAAGAAAAGGGGGGAGAGAGAGAGAGCAAGGGAGCTGATACTTACGAAAAGATGCAAAGGCAAGAGACAGGGATTATGAATGGAAGACGGACAATGAATAGGGAACCAGGTTAAAATAATGGCAGTAAAAAAAACAAAAAAAGTAACAGGTTAAAACACAAACATGAGCAGGAGTGGAGGAAAAGGCAAACATTAACAAAACTTACTGCAGCAAACCATACAGATTATAGTTAATTTTAAAATGGCTTTATTTCAAATTTAGCGTTTAAGTCAAGCTATTATAATGCTGCTGGCTTGTGAATCCAGCATTGTTTCCTTCTGTTTTAGTTTATTTCATAGTCTCCTCCCAATGAGCTTTCCTAATATGTCTGAACTCTACTGCCCTAATGCTAAGTTTTATCTTTAGCTGCTCTGAAGTGGGCCCCAGTGGCACAGCTAATGCCCTCCTTTGAATCACCCTCAGGTGTTCCCCAGTCTTTCTCTGAATTATCAATTAATGTATTCCATGTAATAAGCACTGCAAAAGCATTCAAAAGATAAATAACCATTCCATTTCACAGGTAATAAAGTGACACACTTGTATCTGCTTGCCATTGCCAGGCTTTCTGATGGAAAAGGTTATTCTGACCTTGGGTAAACCTTATATTTCCCACAACTGAAGCATCCCTCAGAGGGCTTAGGCAACCAGCTGTTTGTCTTACTGGTTGTTAGTTCGTATGCGTCACTGCAACATATACACCAGAGGCCAGTGGGATTAAAAAGAATTGAGGCTCAATCATAGAAGCAGACTGAGTTCTGGAGATGATTATTAAAAACAAACCTCAAATTGCTTACAGGAGAGTCCAAAGTCAAGGTGATATCTTGGTACATTCACTGCAACCCCACAACAAACAAACCTATTTTGGAGGGAGCTCGTCTATGAGATCTATACCGTGTGGGAGGTGTAAATTTGATAAGAATGTGGTTAAAAGTAAAACTGCTACAAGGAGAGTTTATAATCTGAGAAACTTAATCACATGTAACACTCTGAGCACTGTCCATACGGCAACTTGCTTGTGTGGAGCTTTCTATACTGGAAAGACGATTCACCCATTTAAAGTATGGACAGGCAAACATATCTATGACATACAAGGGAAAATACTGAGAAGGCTCTAGCAGCACACATTCTGTTTACTAGAGGCACTGGCAATCATGGCTGGAACTTTATGGGACTCGAGCTAGTGGCCACTGGCCCAAGAGGTGGTGACTTTAATACTGCTGCTTCAGCAGGAAGCATTTTGGACTTGTACTTTAGAGTATTATATGCATCCGCCTTAATGGCTGTTTGAAATTGCTATCTTCTTGTAATTATCAGCTTCATTTTGTAATCAGAATCAATATCCCATTAGTAAATTATCCCCTTCCCCTGTATATCTCTCCTCCCCTTCCTAATACAAAGACAATGCATATAGAGCTGGGAAAACTTGATCATTTATCTTTGCTTAGATCAAAGGAAAATTTATAAATGGGATTGGTCACCAAAATGAATAGCTGCCACAGTTAACTTTTCTGTTTATGTCTGTACTAATTTGCTGTTCTTCTGTTCTAACTTGGAGAAAACATACAGATGTTACCCTGTGTGCATCCAGTCCTTGGTACTTTGGATTCTCAGACCCATAACTTGAAAGCACTGACCGATATTACATGGCTACATCATGTGTTTCTCCATGCATGGATTTGTTTTGTTCTCATCTGGAATCGTGGTCCCAAAGAACACTTGAACTATATGCTATATAAGACAATATTAACAGCAGTTTCCAATGCATAAGGAAAGAACAGTTATGTACTTATAACAGTAGATCTTTGAGAGAATCTCCTCATCAGGCCACACCTTTGGAATTTATTGCTGCCAGGCACTAGGACCACATGGAAACTTTGCAAGCAGAATGACAGGGGCCATCCACGATGATGTCAGCCGCCAGCATCCACATAAATGTGAGTGGCACCTTCTCTACTCAGTTCCAGCCAGAGATCTGCTCTTCAGGATGTCCCTTTCGAGAACCGGGAGAGAACCTAGCATCACAAACCAGGTGAGACAAAGGGCTGGAAAAGAGAACAATATATATAGCAGCACAGAAATCCAGTGTTGCAGGTCCAGAGAAAGGGGGAAGGAGGGTAGGATGGCATGGCCTACTAAAGAGATTCTCTCAAAGATCTGTGGTTATGGTAGGCACATAACTGTTCTATCTTCAAGGATATCTCTATCATCAGGCCACACCTTTGGAGCAGTACCAAGCAAGCAGTACCAAAAGCTAACAGTCTGGTCAGCTGGAGCCTATAGGCTTATGACAATAGGCCTTGTAGTACAGCTAGGCCAAAGCCAGCTCATCTGCGAGAGACAATGTCCAGATTGTAGTGCTTAATGAAAGTGTGGACAGTACTCCAGATGGCAGCTGCACAGATCTATGCAGTGGAGACATTCGAAAACAAGCAGCAGAAGTGGCCATGCCTCTTGGGAACGACCATAACCTACACCAGGAAGTTCTCATCATACTTCCTGTAACAAAAAGTAATACAGTTTGCTAACAATTTGGATAAGCACTGTTTAGAAAGTGAGGGCACCCTTTTCCCAGGGGCAAACAAAACAAAAAGCTGGTTGGACTTCCTGCAGTCCTTAAATCGGTGTGTATAGTACCCGCTTATTCTGTGCACATCTAAGTATGGAGCAGTGCATTCCCTGGATTAGCATCCACTGGATAATACACTGCAGGTGGATGGTTTGTTTTAAAGTAAACTCAGACACCACCTTTGGGAGAAACGTAGGACTAATATAAAGACAACCTGTCTTTTAGTAAAATCAAGTGAGGCTCACACATTTGAGCTTGGAGTTCTGAAATCCTTCAAGTGGAAGTGACTGCAACTAAATTAATGATTTCCAAGAAAGAAAGTGTAAGCAACAAGTTGCAGCTGACTCAAAAGGAGCCAGAGAGAGCTTTTCCAAAATAAAATTCAGGTCCCAAGCTGGAACTAGATTATGAAGAGGGTGCTTAAGATGCAGAATGCCCTCAAGAATGTATGGGCTACCTCCAGCTGGGCCACTGTACAGCCATCTATAGGCACATAGAAAGTTAATATGGCAGCCAGGTGCACTTTGATAGAAGAATATTGCAGGCCTGAATTTGAGGAGGACAGCAGGTACTCTAGAACCAGATTAATTGGACAGGTGAATGGATCCAGGTGATGAGAAGCTGCCAAAAGCAAACCGCTTCCACTTCATGGAGTAAGCAGACCTGATGGATGGTTTTTCTAGTAGTCACCAGAACATCTGACACTTTTTGGGGAACCCCATAACAGGTTATGGCTATGTCTTCAGAAGCCACGCAGACAGATGAAGAGACTTCAGGTCCGGATGGACCAGGGTTCCCTGTTCCTGTGACAACAGACCCATGTACAGGGCAGAGGTACTGGGGGTTCCACCACCACCTGCTGCAGTAGGGAACCAGAGCTATCGAGGCCATAGGGAAGCAATGAATTAGAGCTGTCCCTCCACTGGCAACTCGAGTTTTACCTCTGAATTAGAGGGAAGACATACAGACACCTCCTTTCCAAGACAGGGACAACACATCTCACCAGAAAACTCAAGGCCCAGAAGCAAGTGAAAAGAAAAGCTGCAATTCTGCATTCTCTGAGTATGTAAAAGTCCAACTCTGATGACCCTATCTTTCACAGGTTGTTGACTACTGTGGTCAGCAGCTCCCACTTATGCTTCCTGGACCATGACCAGCTTAGCTTGTCTGCCAACACGTTTTGGATGCCTGGAACATGTACTGCTGATAGTTCTAGACCTTGTTCCAGAGCAGAATACCAAACCTTCATTGCTTCCTGCACAGTGGATAGGAATGAGACCCCCTTGTTTGTTGATGTAATGCCTCATGCTGACATTGTCTGTCTGTATTAGCAGAGGACCTGGGGACAAGTGGTTCTGGAAGGCCTGACATCCATACAGGACAGCCCTCATTTCCAGAACACTGATGTGCAAGTGTGCTCCACTGGGGCCCATGAGCTCTTGTGTTTGATGAGGGCCTAATGAGCCCCCAGACCAGCCCCAAGACATCCATGTTGAGGATCTGAAGTGGACAGGGATCTGGAATGGGAGTTCTTGAGCAGATTGTGGCATTCATCCACCACTTGAACACTTCACAGTACAGGGCACATGACTAGAACCATCTGTTCTAGATCATCTGTGAACTGGTCCCACTGGACTCTGGGTCCATTGGGGAATCCGTATGTGCAGCCTGGCTAGTGGTACTGTGACAATGGATGCGATCATGAATCCCAGAAGGCATAAAACATCCATGCCGAGACTTAATGGCTGTCGATGCACTAACTGTGCTTGGGCAATCAGGCAGCCAGCCCTGTCCAGAGGCAAGAAAGTGAAGCCCTGGGCCATGTCCAGAGCTGCCCCTATGTACCGTAGTCACTGGTAAGTTGCTGACACTGATTTTGGTATACTGACTGTCACTCCCACAGCATCAAACAACTCTCTGGCTTGAGCTAAATTCTCGAGAGCTGGACCCTGGAGTTGGCCTTCAACAGCCAATTGTCCAGGTAAGGGAAAACATACAGACCTTTCCTGCTAAGGGCTGCTGCTACCATTGCCAAACATTTTGTAAAGACCTTGGCATGAGAAGACAATCCAAAGGGCAGCACTCTGAATTGGTATTGTTCTCCTTGAAACAGGAACCTCTTGTATTTTCTGCAGGTGCCTGAATCTCGATATGTAGATATGCATCCTTCATATCTAGGGAGCATGTACAAACCTGTTTGCAGTAATGGAAGGAGACCCTGCAAAGTGACCATTCTGAACTTCTTGCATTTTATGAAGAAGTTTAGGTCTCTTAGATCCAGGATAGGCTCTCAGTTTTCTTGTCCACTTTGGGACAAGAAAGTATAGGGAGTAAACCTGTGGTCCTGTGTTCTAGAGGTACAGGTTCTATGGCCTGCTTTTGGAGCAGAGGCTGTACTTTCTACAGCAACAGGGGCAAGTGCCCTGAAGGATATGTTGTAACAAGTGCAGGATGATCTGGAAGGTTGTCTAGACGCTCCAGAGCACGCCTTTCTATGAACACCAGAACCCAGGCATCTGTGGTCACTCCCTCCACTGTTGCAAGTGGAAGGAGAGGTAATCCCCTACAACAGCTGCCTCAACCAGGAGCCAAGACATCATGGAATCCCTGCTGGGGGCAGGCCTCAGGCAGTTGGTACAGGAGCCTACTAGGGACAAGGCGACTTGGACCTGGTACTGACCAATGGGGACAGGATCACAGAAGTCCATGTGGATGGTCACCTAGGGCCCAGTGACTACCATACAGCGTGGTTTAATATTGCTACAGCATCGGAGGTGAGTCACACAAAGACGAAGGTCCTAGATTTGAGAAGGGCAGACTTTGCCAGGATGGGGAGAGAGAATCAAGAAGCCCTGGCAAGAAAGGCAGAAAAGAAGGTGAGAAGCAGAGGCATATCTAAAAGGAGTCATTGTGGAGGTTACAAATCAGTGCATTAGGCTGAGTAACAAGGGCAAAAAGGAAGAAATCAACATGGTTGTCAAAGGAGGAGGCAGAGAAAGTGAGGGACAAAAGGTGGCTTTCAGTAAATATAAGGGACACAGAAGGATGAGGACAAGGCAGTGTACCTAGAGAAACAGAAGGAAGCAGTGAATGCAGTTAGGAGAGTGAAGGCACAAACTAAGGAAAGATACACAGATACATAGATACTGTTGGCAGAGAAGGGCCTATGGCCCATCCAGTCTGCTCATTTGAGCTTTTAAGTTCCATTTACGCTTTTCTAGAAGTCTGTTGCCCCTTACCCTGACCTCCAGGATTCTTTATGTCTTTCCCATGCATTCCTAAATCCGTGATTGTTTCTTCCCCACCACTTCCTCGGGCAGGTGTTCCACTTATCCACCACCCTTTTCTGTGAAGAAAAGCTTCCTCACTTTTCCTCTGAATCGCGGTCCTTCCAACTTCATCCATGCCCTAGTCTTAGGAGAAAAATTACTCACCATAGTAATATTACTTCTTCCAGAGGATTCTTCAACATTATTGACTGGTGCAGTATGCCAGCTGGGTTGAGCTGCCCTGAGAGGAGGAGACAATGCAAATGAGGGAGGCATTGGCCAATCAGAACGCAGTTAGAGTGCTGCCTGCAGTCAGCCTGAGAGACCTCAGAACTAATTTCGGAGCTGAAAAAGCAAGACTGTGCTCAACAGGGCAAAACACTATTATTAATAAACATTCCATCCAATGTAAATCACAATTGTGAAAAGATTTAGAATCTAACGAATGAATATCTGACAGCAAATTTGCTTAAACCCTGAGACAGAGCCTTCTGAAAAGGTTTCTAGGAGGATGGTAGGGAGTGTTAACAATGTTGAAGAATCCCCTTGAAGAAGTAATATTACTACGGTGAGTAATTTTTCTTCTCACCCAAGAATTTCAACATGTATTGACAGGTGCAGACTTCAAGCAATGTAGCTGGGAGGAGGGCACAGAAACCTATTTGAGAAGAGGCTCTGAAGCACCGATCCTGCCAAATTTGGCATCCTATTGACTACACAACTAAGCAAAAGAATGCTTGCAATGTGAGAACGAATTTAAATTAAATGCTCTGCACATTTCTAGTAAAGATATCTCATGGACGCCTACCAAGAGGCAGCTGTTCTAAAGGAGATAGCACTAAGCCCAAGAGAGGTTGATCATCAGCCTTGCTATAACAGAACTGAAATACAGGAAAACAGTCCTGTGGGAAAATACTCTTGATCACGGTTTCTCTTTCTCTCGAAAATGAAGGAGAGGAAGACAAAATAATGACAGTACCAGAACTATTAGAACTGCTCTAAAAGACCGGCATAACTATTTTATGTCCAGTTCGAGCAGCTTGAGCTTCCTTAGACAGGACTTGATAGAGAACCATACAGGCAGAGAAAATGATTGTTTAAGGAGGAAAGAATAGAACACTTTGAGAAGGAGTTTCCTATCTGTCCAGAGGACTAAATTGTCCTTAAGGGGACTGAAAGGATAAGGCCTGTATGAAGGAACTGAGACTCTGACAACTGTCTGACTGGGCAGGTGTATCATCTGTTCTCATCTGGACTAACCGACCTCTTAGGCCAAAAAGTGAAGACCTGAAGGAGGAAATCAGATTTCCAGATACTTATGTGGAGGTAGGAATCTCTCAGCATCCAGGCTCCACTGAGGGAACCCCAAAAGAGAGGTGCCCTGGCCTTGAAAGAAACCCCTGTAACCAAAGTTTTTTTGGAAGAGGTCTGAGATTCAATGATTCCTACCACCAGTCAGAAGCTTGTAGAAAAATTCAAGCGTTACGGAAGAATCACATATTCAGAGGCGTCTAGAAGTCTGACCCCTGGGACTCCAGTGATCAAATTATGAACTACATACAGGAAGGAGCCTTCCCTGCCAAGACTGAGCACTGCCCCTAAGACTTGCCAAATTTTGATTGACTACGGACTTTTCCTAGTAGATGAAAAACCCCAAGGCTGAAGGAAAAGCATGCCAGACTTATTCTTGAAATACAGACTACAGTAGAGTTAGCTAAGAGTAGCCAAGCCTCTCATGGAGGGTAACCAGAGATTCCCTGTCTTCTGGAGTAAACCTGTCCACCTAACCAGATACATGGTGATACAACCTGTTTTTTACCCAGTATCTGTGAACACTTTGGAGTCAGTCTAAATGGCATGGACGTCAGCAGAAGAAGCCTGAGAACAGCCCATGGCTAAGGAACTGGGAACTTTAGACTGTATCGAGGAACTAAAAGAAAAATTACTCACCTTAGTAATTGTGTTTCTTCTAATGGAGTCTTGCTGTATTCTGACTTACTGCAGTTAGACCCAGCACTTGAACTGCTCCAGAGAGGAAAGAGTTAAATTCTATGCAGAGCATAGAACGTTGAGCTCAAGCTTGGTTCAGACCTCTGTCTGATGCACTTTGGAGTGCAACCGTCAGATTCTTATGAGCTAATACTAACTAATTAACCCACTATGTGGAAATTGTAAAACCTTTACTAGCAAAATGGCAACCAAATATTTTGGATCTCCCAAAAGACTCAAGTCGAGAAATCCAAAACCAAAAACCAGGTACTGAACAACTATGACTAATGAAATAAAGAAACATAACCCACTCCCCTCTCTAAAAGAGGAGTGCCCAAATGCACCCTGGGGCGCAACACTGCATCTGCCAGCCCACTTCCCAAACACTTGGTTCTGAAGGGAGGCAGGGAGGAGGTCAGAATACAGCAAGACTCCATTAGAAGAACCACAATTACTAAGGTGAGTAACTTTTCTTCACACAACATGTAGTCTTGCTGTATTCTGACTTATTGCAACTACTAAGCAGTACCTCCATGGAGGAGGGATTCAAACTTATTTTGGAATAGGCTCTGCAGTACTGCTGTACCAAACCGAGCATCATGCCTAGCCTGGATATCCAGTGAGTAATGCTTGGTGAATGTATGGACTATTTTCCAGGTGGCTGCTTGCATATCTCTAGTAAAGGAATATCCCTGGCAGCAGCCAGGAAGCAGCTGTACCTCTAGTCGAATGAGCCCTCAGGCCTGAGGGTGGTATTTTGCCTAGCTTCTCATAGCAGAATTGTATACAAGAGACAATCCACCTGGCAATAGTTCTTCTTAGTGGCAGGTTTGCCTTACCCACTTCCCGTAAGTGAGGAACAACTGAAGGAGTCAAACCTGTGTGCCTTGGTATGCTCAATGTAGTAACTAAGGGCCTTTACCATCCAACTGTGTAATCTTCTCTCTCCTGAAGAAGAATGATCAGTGAAGAATACAGGGAGACATGGATTGGTTCAAATGAAAATTTGAGACTACTTTAGGTAAGAACCTCCTATTGGTTCTAAGGACCACCTTATCTCTATAGAATGAGATAAAATCAGGCTCCACTGGCAGAGCTTGTAATTCACTGATACGCCTGGCAGAGGTAATAGCTACCAGAAACACAGTCTTCAAGTCAAATATTTAAGTTCTGCTGAAGACAAAGGTTCAAAGGGGTTGCATAACCTGGGCAATGCAAACATTAAGGACCCAAGAGGGGTATGATCCCTAAAGAGAGACTGGTATAAAGCAATCCTTGAAAAATTTGCAGAAAACAGGATGAGATGCCACTGAGGAAGGCTTTCCTACTGACAGAAAAGCAGAAACAGCTGACAAATGTACTTCAAGGGTAGCTGGTCTGAGGCCTAAGCCATGGCTATTGAGATGAACCATATAATCCAGAACTGTAGACAATTCAGCAGTGTCGGGGATATATGCTTTTGGAACACCAGATGCTGAATCTTTTCCATTTGGAGTTATAAGTTTTTCAGGTGGCAAGTTTCTAGAGGCTTTGAGAATGTCCAGAACCCCTTGAGACAGATACAAATTTGCATACTCTAACTTCAAGAACCATGCCTTGAGATTGAGAGACCAAAGGTTGGGATACCAGATCCTCCCTGAGAGGAGGTTAACCGATTGCGATTCCTGGGAAGAGATAGGGGAAGATGGACTGCTAGGGATAGCAATAGGATAGCCTGGCCCAATCTGGAGCAATCAGGATCACTTTGCAAGATTGTGACCCTATCTTGACCAGGGCCTTGAACAGAAGAGGAAAAGGAGGGAAGGCATACAGAATTTCCTTCCCAATTCAGAATCAGAGCATCCAGAGGGACTGAGCCCAAGACTGGGGTCTGCAACAGAAAACAAGGCTGGTGATTATCTGGGGCTGCAAAGAGATCTATCTCAGGAGTGCCCCATCTAGAGAAAATCCTTTTAACACTAGGGGATCCAGGGACCATTCGTGATGGCCCTGGGAAATCCTACTCAATGCATCTGCTAGCACATTGTCTCTTCCTGGGAGGTGGACTGCTACGAGAGGCCTGCAGGGGTAAGGCCAGGGACCATATTTTCATGGCTTCCTGCACAAGGTCGGAGACTAAGTGCCAAGGTCAGAGACCAAGTGCCTCCTGCTTGTTGATATACCACATGGTGGTGGTGATGTCTGTCCTGATTTGAACCACCTTGTTCTTACTGATTGTGAGAAGGCTTGCAGGGCCAGGTAAACTGCCCTGAGCTCCAGAAGGTTGATGTGGAAAAGAGACTCCTGTGTGGACTACACTCCCTGGGCTGTGAGAGCCCTCAAGTGAGCTCCCCAACCCAGGACAAAGACATCTGTGGTTAGGACGCAGAATAAGACTAGTAATGAATGGACCCCTTGCCTGAGATTGTCCAGATCCTGCCACCATTGAAGAGCCTGGATCAGAGTCTGAGTCACTGGAATCAGTTTGGTCAGAGGCTCTCTTTTCTGAGACCAAAACGCCTCAGAAGAAACTGAATGTTTCTTATCTGAAATCTGGCCCCTGGACCTCTGCAGTGGAAGCTGCCATGTGGTCCAGCAGCTGAAGAAAGTGTCTTGCTGATTGAAAAACCAGAAGGTGGAAGGAAGAAGCCAGCTCCATGATAGCCTTCACCCTTATGAAGTGAGAAATGCTCTTGCTTTGACAGTGTCAAGTTCTACCCTATGAAAGTCAACAGTTGTACCGGCTCGAGAACTGACTTGGGAAGACTGAGAAGGAAACCTACAGAAGTGAGTACCTGCTGGGTCACTTTTAGATCTGACTTGACTTGGTCTGGAGACTGACCCACTATAAGCCAGTCGTTCCAGGCACGGGAATATGGAGATATTTTTTTCCTTAGGAAAGCTACTACTACTGCCAGGTATTTTATGAATACCCTTGAGCTGATGTTAGCTGAAAGGCATTGTTTGAACTGGTAATGGCCTGAAGGCAGTTCCCAACCTGAGGTACTTTTTGTGGGAGCACCTGATGGGAATATGAAAGTAGGCATCCTTTAGGGTCCAGGAAGGCTAGCCAATCCCCTGGCCTTAGAGAGGGAAGAATTATTCCCAGACTCACCATTTTGAACTCTGGCTTTAACAAATGTTTAAGTATCTTAAGTCTAGGATGCGGCAACTCCCCTGTTTTTTCGTAAGGAAGTACCTGAGTACAGACCTTTCCCTGTGTATTGTAGGAACTCTCTTTCTATGGCCCTTAAGGCTAGAAGAGATGAAACCTCTGCCTCTAAGGCAATGGTTTCGGAGATGTTTACAGGTGGAAAAGATCTGTCTCTCAGCTTTGGTAACTTTTGAGCTGACAGCCAGTCCCTGGCCTACTACCTCCAGGACCCACTTGTCTGAGGTAACAGACTTCCAGTCCTGGAAATAGCAGCCCAGCCTGCCTTCTACAGGAATGGAGGAGTCGACCCGGCTGACACCTCAGGGTGTCTGCTTAGCAAGAGCCTTAGGCTGAGAGATGGATGCAGCCCTGCTCAACCCCTTCTGTCTCTCCTCTGAAGAACCCCTCTGAGAAAAAGGAGAGGAGGCATGTACTTAGTAGAAAGGCCAATGAGAAGGCCTGCCCTAGCTTGCAGCCATTGAGGAGTTGCCTGCCTTTCCTTGGCCTGTGCACCCTATAGGTGGTCCTGTATTCATCCATTTTTTTCATATACTTCTGTCTGCTCCCAAACAGAGAATTATTAACCACAGGAAAATCCATGGCCTTAGCCTGGGTATCCTGAGACAGGCTAGTCACACCTGAGCCAAGCCAGTCTCTGAAGAAACACAGATGTAGCCATGACTCTAGAAGAAACATAGTTGGAGTCCACAGCAGCATTAAACTGAATCTTTGATGCCTCAATCCCATCAGCAGCCACCTTCTCCAGCTCCTTGGCAAGCTGGGAGGGCCTGTTAAGCCAGTGCCAGTACAGTGTCCCACCTGGACTTCTAGTACCTGGCTGTATAGCCATGTAATCTGCCTGCCTGAGTCTCAAAGAGGATGCCATGTACTGCTTTTTGCCATGGCATCCAATTTCTGAGTCTTTATCTGGGGGTGTGAAGCCAAGGAATGTTAACCTTATCACAGGCTGCAGCCTGCACTACCCAACATGGCTGCACTGCTGGTACAAGTACTCCGACTTGAGCCTGACAGCATGTACCTCTTGTCCAGCCATCTGTCCACAGGAGGTAATGAATTTGGAGTTTTAACAGCTTTTGTGTCCGTTTCCCCAAAAGACTTGTGAAGGGGAATAGACAACCTTTGGACTCTGGGATGTCCATCATCTCCACAAAGTCAGGCCTCTTGTTCCTCAACAGCTTCCTCCATAGTAAGTTGGAGAGTTTCTGCCACTTCCTGTAGAACATAAAGTGGGAAGGGGACTCAAGCCTAGGAGGAAACACCAGAAGGCCTGTCTGGGGAGATGTCCGTTCGATAGGCTCATCCAGACCTTCAATTCCATCATCTTCATCACCTTCATAATCATTCCTCCAAGTCTGGTTAATAAAAATCTTCAGGGGTATCATCCTGAACCGGAGGAATCGGCCGAACGGAATGCCTGCCAGAAAGCGACGGATCAGTCAGAACCGAACTAAGCGATTCCACTATACGAACGCCAGCAATTTCTCAGCCGTCGGATGATACGGTCCTGATCCGAACTGGCCAATTTGTCTCTTCTTTCTTTTGACGGACCGCATCCTCAGAATCGGCTCTCCTTTTGCCCGGAGGATTCTCGCCCTGATCAGAGGGCACTCCTTCTGTTCAGTCGGAACCAAACCAGGCTGGCCATCAGGGTCAGCGGACTTCTCGGCCTCCTTTTCCTAAGCCTGCCCAACCTTTTATCCAGGGTGACTTTATTCTTACAGATTTGGCAGTCTGACCTAGGTGCGAAAACTCAGACAGTAAACACAAGTGGTATGAGGGCAGTTTTAGTAAAGGCCTCCCACACTCACTGCAGTGCTGAAATCCAGTGGGCCCTGTTTTTTCTTGGATTTTCAGACAAGCTATAACTAAACCCTCACCCTTTTATGGCAACACGCCAGGCAAGACACCTATATTTGTTTCTAACCGTGTTATTGGTATTTGAAAAAAAATGAAAAATACGTTGTTTTTTTTTTTTTTTAAACTGATAAGGACCGGATCTCACACTAAAATTCCTGTAAAGAAAAGAGAAACCACTAAACCAGAGACCGAACCGTCACACAAATTCAGTATACAATTTCACACACTTTTTCTAGCTAAGTCCACTACCTAAGCACTTACTGTACCACAGAGAGAGAGAGAGAGATCTGAACCAAAAAACAAATGCGAGAATATCAGTAAAACCGGATCGATTTTTAAACCGCGAACCGAGAGTGAAGGAGAACTCTCCAGAGCAACTGTTCAGTTAGAAGCGGAGTAAAGAATCTGATGGTTACTTCAAACTGCAGCAGACAGAGGTTTGAATCGACTTGAGCTCAACGTTCTATGCTCTGCATAGAATTTAACTCTTTCCTCTCCGGAGCAGTTCAAGTGCTGGGGCTAACTGCAATAAGTCAGAATACAGCAAGAATGTTGTTTTAAAGTCCCCTGTGAATGTAAATGAAAAAGTACAGTTCCGTAAGAACTTACCGTGAACAGTAGATCTTCGAGAGAGCTCTTGCAGTAGGTAATACATATAGGACTGCGACGCGGCAGGCAGGACCCCACGGAAACATTTCAGCTAGCAGTCTCTGGCTGGGGACCGCCTCACGCCAGGAGACGCCAGAAAAAGGCGGTCCTCACGCCCACCTTCCAGTTCTTTCCGCCACAGGCCACAAGGCCATAGAAACATAGAATGTGACAGCAGATAAGGACCTTTGCCCACCCAGGTCTGCCCATTTCCTACCTAACAGATAAGCTGCAGATCCTAGTTAACCAACAGCTTACTTCCTCTCACTCCCCCACTAGGACTGCCTTATGTCTGTCCCATGCATTCTTGAATTTCACTGTTCTGTGACTCCACAACCTCCTCAGGAGGCTGTTCCATGCATCCACAACCCTCTGTGAAAAATACTTCCTCATTACCCTGAGTCAGTCCCCCTCTATCTTCAAATTGTGCCCCTTGTTCTTGCATCTCTTTTCTGAAAGATGCTACCTCTTGGACTTTGTTGATTCCCTGAGGTACTTGAAAGTTTCTATCGGTCCCCTCTCCTTCTTTCCTTCAAGGGTATACATATTAAGCTCGCTTAGTCTTTCTTCAGATGTCTCTGGTGCAGACCTGCACCATTTTGCTGCCCTCCTCTGGACAGCCTCCACTTGTCTATGTCTTTATGAGATGGGGTCTCCAGAACTGCACACAGTACTCAGATGGGGTCTCACCAACTGTCTGTACAGAGGATAACAACTTCCTGCTTTCTACTACTGATGCCTCTCCCTATGCATTCCAGTATCCCCCAGCCTTCCTTACTGCCTTCTACATTGCTTGCCCACCTTTAGGTCATCTGATATAATTACCCACAGGTCCCTTTCCATTTTTACTGTTGTCAGTATCTCACCCCCATTATGTACCTTCCCTGCGTTTTTTATCTTCCCAGGTGCATTACCTTGCACTTCTTTATTGAGATCTGACCTGCCATACATCTTTGACCATTCCTCCAACTTGTCAAGTCCTTCTCATCCTTTCCACTCCATCTTGTGTATCAACCCTGTTGCAGATATTTGTGTCGTCTGCAAAGATACATACTTTTCCTTCCAGTTCTTCTGCAATGTCACTTATAAAGACATTAAAAGGACCGTCCTAGTACTGAACTCGAGTACCCCTAGTAACTCTCCTTTCTTCACTGTGGACTCCATTACTCCATTTACTACCACCCTTCAAGTCCCTGTTGTCTCAGCCAATTTTTATCCAGGCTACCACCTTGGGACCCTCCAAGGCTGGCTAACTTGTGTATTAATCTTTTGTGTGAGACTGATCAAATGCCTTGCTAAAATCTAGGTAGGCTATGTCACAGCCCCTCCCTGGTCTACTACTTTGGTCACCCAGTCAAAGAAATCTATTAGAGTCGTCTGATATGACCTTCCCATCGTGAATCCATGCTGCCTTGGGCCCTGTGCCCCACTGGCCTATGGTACTCAACAGTTCTTTTCCTTCAGAAGTGAGTCCATCATTTTCCCTACCACTGAGGTCAAACTAACTGGTCTGTGGTTTCCTGCCTCTGTCCTGCTCCCACTTTGTGAAGAGGAATCACATCCTCCTCCAGTCCTCAGGTACCACCCCATCCTCCCATAATTTGTTAAAGAGAATAGTCAGCGGTGTCACTAGTTCTACCTTAGTTACTTTAGAATTCTTGGTGTGAATCCTATCAGCCCCATTGCTTTGTCCACCTTCAATTTTATTAGTTCTTTCAGAACCCTTTCTTCAGTAAATGGACTGGTATAGACCCCCGTCTTCAGAGTGTTTCTCGTTTGTTTAGGTACCTCCCTCCTTTCCTTTGTGAATACTGAGCAGAAATATTCATTCAGTATCCCTGCTTTTTCACTGTCACCTCTACCCACATTCCCTCCCTTTATTAAGCCTCAGTATCCCTCCTTTAGTCCTTCTGCCCCTAATGTACCTATAAAAGGTCTTATCCCCTTCTTAACAGAGTTGGCTATCCTTTCCTCGGTTTGGGCCTTTGCTATTCTGACTGCCTTCCCAGCCTCTTTCTGCTTTAACTGATAAAGTTCTCTGTCCTGCTCCTTCTGTGTTTCCTTAATTTCCTGAATGCTATCCTTTCTCCTTAACCTTCCCTGCCACCCCTTTTGAGGGCAGACGAGAGAAGCTGATATTTCCCTCACTGGAAAAGGAGCTGAAAAAGCTTAGGGGATGGAGGTGAGGAGATTTACCGCAAGAGCCTCTCTCGAAGACCTACTGTTACTGCAAGTTTCACGTAACTGTATCATCTGACTCAAGAGGGCTCTCAGTAGGTATCATACAGACCGAGTCCCAAGCAGTCTGGAATAAGAAGAAGCACACGGGAGGAGGAAAGCTACTCAAGTAGATCCTCTAGCTGTGAAGGCTTTAAGAAAGGAGGCCTTGCAGAACAGCAAGCCTGAAGCCTGCCTCTGCTGCGAGAGGCAATATCCAAACTGTAGTGTTTAGTAAATGTGTGGACAGAAGTCCGTGGCGGCAGCACAGATGTCTGCTGCTGACACATTCTTGAAACATGCCACTGAGGCAGCGACTCCTCTGGTGGAGTGTCCTTTACTTGACCCGGAAGAGTCTTGTTGTACTTGTCATAACAGAAAGTAATGTAATGAGCCAACCATTTAGACAGGCATTGCTTGAACAGCATTGGCTTTCTTTGGGAGCAAAGAGACAAACAGTTGATCGGGTCTTTCTGAGATCCTTTGTTCTGTTAGTGCAGTATCTCAGAATTCAGTGGACATCCATAGTATGGAAGTAGATACTCCCTTGATTGGGTACTGTAAAGAAAGTGGGTAACTCTATGGACTGGGTCAATGTAGATTCCACTACCACCTTGGGGAGAAACTTAGGATTAGTCGCCCAGAGCCACACGCTCCTTGTGAAAATCAACGTGGATTTTACATCAGGGCCTGAGCTCGGAACTCTCTCTGAGCAGAGGTAATGGCCACTAGGAAGAGCGCCTCCATGAAAGGAACTTCATGTCTGCTGAGGCCGCTGGTTCAAAAGGAGGCAAAGTAAGTTTTCAAGAACGAAGTTCAAATCCCAAGGCGGGCGGGAACTTGATAGGGGGTCTCGAGTGAAGAACCCTCTGAGGAAAGTCTTAGAGACTTCCAGTTGAGCAAAAGTCCCATCTGTGAAGGAACGCAGGCCGCCAAAATGGCCGCCATGCATACCTTCCTAGACGAGAAAGTGACTAAGACCGAGGTCGAAGAGATGGTGCAGTACTCCAGCAGTCGTCTCACTGGAGCAGGAGAAAGTTCGAAGCCTTTTGAAGTGGCCCAGATTGAGAATTGTTTCCACTTCATGACATAAGTAGACTAGTGGATGGATTCCTAGCCTCCACCAAGATCTCAGCCACCTGGGAAGAAACCCCAAAGGGCTTGAGCTATATCTGCAGGAGCCATGCATGAAGTTGAAGGGACTTGAGATCTGGATGGACCAGGGTCCCCTGACTTGGGTCAATAAAATTTGTGGATAGTCAAGAGGAAGAGGAGGTCCTCTGAGGAATTGCTGCAGAATAGAGAACCAAAGTTGCCTGGGCTGAAAGGAGCTTAACAGAATCATTAGGTACAATTCTGAACCGAGTTTCTGCAAGACACCCAGCGGGAAAAGAGGAATCGGGAAGGATAGACAATCTGCACCTCCATCCAGAGACAGCGTCCTCCAGAAAAATGCCCGCTCTTGGAACGAGCGAGCAGAAGTCAAGCTTTGCATTTAGAGGTGAAGTAACAGGTCCACCCCTGAGGTGTTCCCCAACGAGGAAGATATCATCTAGGCCCCCTGATCCAGTTCCCACTCGCATGAGCTTGAGCAGACGAGAGGACTTAGTTTGTCTGCTAAGGAGTTCTCGACCCCAAAACAGGATGAATTTGAGGTGAAGGTCGGTTGTGCTGCCCAATCCCAGACTCTCATCGCTTCCTGCAAAAGGGTAGGACCGAGTCCTACCGTGTTTGTTGGATGTACCATACACACACATATTGTCCGCCTGGGCGGCTAGGTGACCTGGAAGAAGATGCAGGTGGAGAGCCTGGCGAGCATAGAGCACCGCCAAGCTCGAGCACACTGATGTGCAGGATTGTTTGAACTTTGACCAAGAGCCCTGGGTCCGATGTGACTGAGATGGGCTCCCAACCTTGCCCGAGGCATCTGTGGTCAGAGTCTGGGAGGAGGAGGAAGGAAGAATGGAACTCCCAAAGAAGGTTCCTTCAACCATCTACCACTGAAGTTTTGAATCATGGGAGAAAGACTGGACTAATTGGTCCAAGCCATCTACCAGCTGATCCTATTGAGAGCGAAGTCCACTGAGAGACCTCATGTGGAGCAGAGTGCAAGGGACTGTTGGGATAGCAGCCACCATAAGCCTGAGGAGGCAAGAACTGACCTTTGCACTGACCCGCCTGTGGCCGGACAACAGGCTTATCTGAGTCTGGAGTGTGCAGCCTGTCCGGTGGTCAGAGAGACTCGCCTAGGGTCGTGGTCCAGTATTGCCCCAATAAACTGGAGCCTCTGGGATGGGACCAAGTGAGACTTGGAATGGGTGATGTTAATACTCAGACAGGCAAAGACCTGCTGGAGAGGGAGAGGCAGTGAGGGAGTTCCTCCTGGATGAGGCCGCCGGAGCCAATCGTCCAGGTACGGGAAAAGCCTGTAGCCCCCAGGTATCGCAGGTAGGTCGCCACCACCGCAAGGCATTTGGTAAATACTCAAGGGCCGAGGAGAGGCCAAATGGAAGTGCCTTTGAACTGGTAGTGGTCCTCTGGAAAGCAAAACGGAGATATCTAGTGTGAGACGGGCGGATAGATATGATGCAGGTAAGCATCCTGCATATCCAGAGCGCACAGCCACTGGCCTGAGCGGAGGAGGGCAGAACGCATTGCAGTAGAGAGATGTATATATATATATATATATAGACAGTGTCGGCAGATAAGGCCTATGGCCCACCCAGTCTGCCCATTTGAGCTTGTAAGTTCAGTTTATGTTTTCCTAGAGTCTGTTGCCTCTACCCTGACCTCAGAATTCCTTTTATGTCTATCCCATGCATTTAAATCCTGGATTGTTTCCAGCCTCACCACTTTCAGCAGGGTGTTCCATTTGCCACCAATTCGCTTGTGAAGAAATTCTTTCCTCACGCTTTCCTCTGAATCGTCCCTCCTCCAACTTCATCCCATGCCCTCTGGTCCTGGAATATCTTTTCACTTAAAATAGTGTATTCCTGCACCGCAGCATCCTGAACCTCTTGTACCTACTTAAATGCTCACGGAACGGAGATCTAGAATAGGTCTTACATCTCCTGTCTTTCTTCGGACCAGGAAGAAGTGGAATAGTAACCTGTTCCTTGCAGAGAAAGAGGACAGGTTCTATCGCCTTTTCAGCAAAAGTGCTGGAAATTTCTTCCTGACCAGAAGATGTTCCCAAGACACGGTGACCTTGGGGAGGGTGACGGTGGTTTCTGCAGAAACTCTATTGAGTGTCCTTCATGATTAGCTGGAGCACCCATGAATCTGATGTTATCCTCCCAGCCCAGAAGGTGGAGGGAAAACCTCCCTCCTATCAGTCCTCAGGAAGTCCGGAGGTAGTGGGAGAGGAAGAAGTCAGATGGTATGGGACAGCGCTGCAGCTGAAGCTCCCGCTGCTTTTCTGGGCGGGGGCTTGACAGCTGGGGGGCACAATGTTTAGTGGCCTCTTTCCTGTGGTCTCGCTTGCTGCGATTCCGCTGTGAAAGCGGGACGGTGCTCATTGATGAGGATGATACACAGAGTACACAGACTTAGTGCCGCCCCTTCCTGCAGGTCAGTGATGATGTCCTGACATCACTCCAACAGCACTGAACCCCGGAAGGGCACTTCCTGGATAGCGGACTGCACTTCCGGATCAACCCCGACACTCTGAGCCAATCGTGATGCCGTGAGACCTACAGCAAAGCTGAGCTCCTACCAGCAGTGTCCACCGCATTGAGGTCGCATGAAGAATGTGCCGACTGGCCAAACGTCGCAGAGCGGACAAGGTCAGCCACTTCCTGCTTGACCTGAAAGTCTGGAAAGGAGTCCTATTTAGATTCCACCTCACTAAGAATCGCCTTCTGGTAATCCCCCATGGCCGACGAGTTCAGGGCCCTAATACCCAGAGTGGAAGAAGCAAAATCTTCTTGCCATACTGGTCCAGAAAGGGATTCCTTGTCAGGTGGAGACAAGCTAAGATGTTTGGGTTGAGCTGACTGCCATGAGTGGCGCTGATCACAAACCGAGTCAGCTCGAGGGTGGGAGTCTAAAAAGTCAACACCTCGGGAGCCTGGTATAGCCTGTCTGGACTTCCTGGGAAGTAGGGGCCAAGGCCGACAATTGTTTCCATATGGTGGTAATAAGGTCGGCATGAGGCTCTATCCAGGGTGGCACCAAAGTGGGAGCTGTGCGGACAGATCCAGATGCTTCGCAGTTTTTTTACACTGGGGGTCTGGCTCCAAGGATTGACACTTATGTATTTCCTGGATCTCCGTAGCAACTCGTGAAGGAAGGATCCTACAGAGGAGACTTGAGGGTCCTTGGCGGGCTTGACAGAGAGCATGACTCGTCGGTTTGCTCAGAACAACCATCGAAGGATCCGAGTTGTCTGAGGAAGATGATGAGGAAGAGAAAGACCCTCTCCTGCGAGGGGAGGAATGGACCCTTGGGAATCCCTCGGGAAGCATGTCCTGCCCTCTCTGGACCCAGAGAGTTTAGCCTGGTGTCCGGAGGTGGGAGCGAGTGTGTCGTCGTGCGACGTCGATCCAGCACTGTCGTCGAAGACACTCTTCATCTCTCTGGTGAGCTGAGCCTTGGCCTCAGCCCACCAGGAGGCCAGAGTCCTCAAGTCCACCGCGGCTGAGGGGGCGGTGGAGGAGGAGGGATACGGGTATGGACTATATCCAAAATGCACGATCCATAACCAGACGGCAGGAAGCCCGCATCGGGTACTGAGGAGAGCGGGTACTACGGCACTGGATATGTTGGCGCGGGTACTGAGGCGGCGGATACAGTGATCCCAGGTATGGTGGTGTCAGATACGATGGGGTCGGGTACCTGGGAGCCGGAGAAACTGCCAGAGCAGACGGTTTCGGCCAGAGGCCCCACAGGCGGTTCTGAAGCGGAAGGCCCGGGGACGGAGGGCCCGCACCGGGTGACATCGGGGTGGGATGTCGCCCGCATCAGCAATACTGGCATTGAGCCGGCGGCGGGGAGCCAGCTTCGAGCCGCATCCGGGGAACTAATGTCAGATCGGTCGACTCAAGGTGGACGGTCTGATGGTGCAACGGGAACCTGAAGGCCAGGATGGAGGAGAAATCTTGGTTGGCTGAGGAGACCAGTCCCGGAGGCTGAAGGGTGCGCCGGGCGATGGAAGTGGGGTCGGCGTTGGTCATCTGGCAGCGGACGCCGGTTAACCGGCGGGTTTAGCAGCGGATCGGGTGGTGCCGGAGGGACGGGATCTGACGATGGACCTTTGCTGGAGGCAGGGCTTCGCGATGGAGGCGGCCTGGTCGGCAGAATGGCTGCACGCCGCTCAAGGGTCAGATGACTTACCGACCTTTCTGCACGGGCGCCAGAGGAGACTACTTCCAGCTTATCGGAGCCGCCGCACCAGTAGGCTGCAAAACCACGGCTTTCTTGAGCCGGAGGCCTCCATAAGCCCGGAGGCGCCTAAGGGCCCCAGTGCGAGCCAGATAGGCAGACTGACGCTGCCTTTAGAAGCCTCAAAGCGTCTGTCTGGAGCGACTTCCAGGGGTGACGTTACCTGTTTCACGGGCGACTCTTGAGGAAGACGGTGGGGAGGAGCCCTTGTCCCAGTGCCTTTCTTTATCCTTTTTCTTGATGGCCTTCAGGGGAAGTAGAAGCTCGTCAAGCTTTTTCAGTTCTTTCTCCATGGAGCTCATTTTCTTTTTCAAAATGTGGGCTTCAGGGACTGCTGCCACCTTCTCCGGGTGGCCGTAATAAGCTGAGGCAGTGCTAGTACTTCTCCACCGGATGGTCGGGCCTAGGCAAAAAAGGCACAGGGAATGGCCGTCCTTGTGCGGGAGTTGGGAGTCGCATTTGTTTTGTGCTCAGAGGGTGTAGGGACAACATGTACACCGATGGATACCTGACGAAGGATAAGAAAAAATTGAAAATACTCTGTTAAATACTGACGTGTGAGCCTGACGAGCAGGGAACTTTTCCCGAGAGGCGTGGCATAAGCTAACGGATGGAAAGAACTGGAGTAGTGAGGGACCACCCTTTATGCAGACGTCCTCCTGACGCCGTCATCTTGATGGGGCGTTCCTCGCCAGAGACTGCTAGCTAGACATTTTTCCAGGTCCTCATGCCGTCGGAAGCGCCAGTCCTATATGTAATTACCTACTGCAAGAGCCCTCTCAAAGTAAGATCCTGAGTTAAGGAAATCATCCTAGACCTAGGATTTGGTAGTTCAGAATGATTTGTCATTCCTAACTTTTCTTACGATTCAGATAATAGCAGAGAAAAGGGTCCAACTCTCCAGGAGAAAGGAGACCTCTTCCCACTTTGACTCTCACAAGGTTCTAGTGTTCTAACTCTCACTGCTGTTCTTCTGCTGGAGAGGAGAGAAACTGCAGTGTTTGAAGGAATTTTTTTATTTATTATAAACCTATATAAATAAATACATGTACTTATATACACATATCCCCTTTTTATGCCAGTCATAGGAAGGGGTAAAATAATCCAAGAAGAACCATAACTGGAGAGAAGAGATTACCGGAGTGGATCTGAGCACTCCTACTCTGTCCCTGAAAAACAGACATTTGGGAGAAATCCAAATGTGTTGGCGATGGGGAAAACAAGGTTAAAGGAAAATAACCTTACCAAGCTCCCTTACTCAAACTTCCGGGAAAAGGACAGCTTTTCTTTTAACTGCATTACTCAGAGGGTTAAACTCACCTTCGGCATGTCAGCTTCAGTTTGAACTCCAAACCGGAGATGCTTCCATGAGGACAAACCAAAGTTTGCACCTAGGCATAAACAAAAGGGATGGAACTTCTCAGACAGGCAGCAGCCTGGGGAAGAAACCTGCGCCAAGACTCTAGAAGCTGATCGTTATGATTTAAGGTTATAAGAGCATATCCTTCTATCTGCCACTTGGCTATTTCAAAAACCTACCTCAGAATACTAAAGCAAGGAAAGAATACATCAAAACTGTTAACAGATGTAAAGATAAACAAACAGGTATTTTTTTTTTTAAACTCATAATACCTGATTGTCTAGAGTCTATTCTGGAGTGAGAACAGACAGTGGCACAAGGGCTAAGTAGCAGGCCGCTGCTTGCCATAACTCTCTTTGATCTGAAGTGCACAGAGAAAACAGCAAAACACTTACCGAGCTGGTGTTTGCTCTGAATGCTTCTGTCCACCCTGAAATAATTGGAGGGTTTCAGACCCTACCTGTAGGTCTCTTCAGAGAGTTGTCAATTTCTTTGGAGGAGTACAACCCATTAGATCTACTAAGTCGTCGCCTCCATCTCTTGATAGGTGTCATCCTGGAGGTGAGTCCAGGGAGTCCACCATTTGAATATAGATATGTGAGACAGAAAGAGACCTCAAGCGTTACCAGTATCTGAATCAGCCCCAGGGTGACCGACTGTAGTTAGTGGGTACAGAGAAGAGTTCAATATAGAAATCCTCTCCAATTTTAACAATAAAATAATTATAACAATAATATCCTTGGCGTAAGGATTAACATGGAGAGGATTACTCGGACCCAAAGGGACCAAAACACGCCCAGAAATGTAAAGTCTGGAATAAATGCCAAGTTCTCAAAATTCAGTTGCAGACGGCATAACTTTGTCAACCACTGATGTCTCCCTAAGTCCTTCAGGAGGGAGGGAAGGTCAGAGAAATAATCTCCTTCTAGGGCTTTTATACAGGGTAGAGGATACCCTGCTAATTTCATATTACAGGCTTGGACAGAATAAATACTACTACTGAACCAGACTTATTATAATGAAAGTCCCAAAGGGACTTATTACTTTTGTGTTAACTTGAGGTACCCTCCTCAATGCTTTTACAGGAGCGGGAGGTAGACTGAGAGGCCATGATAAGGGAATCAGGCCAAACTAACCAAATCAAAATGACCTTACAGGAGATTTTTTTTTTTTTACAAAAGTGGAAAAGAACAGAAACCACCACACCTCTTGTCAACAAAGCCCACTGCATAGTAAAATCTAGGGTCTCTCCCAGAAAGTGAGGGGATTACCCTTCAAATATCAAAGTTTAAACAGAAATAGAGGAAAAGGCAGCACTCAAAATGAAACAAAATGGCACAGGAAGATCTCTGAAGAGGAGAGCTCGGGGCAGTGTTCAGTTTGGCAGAGAAAGTTCTGAGGTCCCTCAGGTTGACTGCAGGCAGAGGTCAAACTGTGTTCTGATAGGCCAATGCCTTCCTCATTTGCACTGTCTCCTTCTCTCCGGGGCAGCTGAACCCAGCTGGCATACTGCGCCTGTCAATACATGTTGAAGAATTCCTGGGTGAGAAAATCTTTTCGCTGGAAAATAGTGTATTCCTGCACCCAGTTCCTCCCTTAAGGTACTTGTATGTCTCCATCATATCCCTCTCTCCTCCAGGGAGTACATATTCAGGTCCTTCTGCCTGTCTTCATAGGACTTGTGATGCAATCCCTGCACCACCTTTGCTGCCCTCCCTGAACCTTCTCCACATTGTCTATGTCTTTATGTAGGTAAGTCTCCCAGTTGTACACTGTACTTCAGGTGGGGCCTCACTAGTGCCTTGTATAGTGGAATTATGACCTCCTTTTCCTGCTGGCGATGTCCCTGCCTATGCATCCCAGCATCCTATTAGTTTTACCTCCTGCCTTGTCAAGATTGTTTCCTACCTTGAGATCATCAGAGATAACCCCAAGGTCCCTTTCCTGCTTGCTGTATGCTATATCCTCACCCCAACTGATATGTTGTTCCAGGATTTTGTGCCCCATATGCATTATTTTGCACTTCTATGCATTGAATTTCAACTGCCAAACCCTCGAACATTTTTCAAGGCGCTGCAGGTTCCTCCTCATTCTGTCCATACCCTCTGGCATGTCCACTCTGTTACAGAGTTTCGTGTCATCAACAAACAGGAAATTCTGCCTTCTAGGTCCTGGGCAATGTCACTGATGAAGGCGTTGAATAGGACCAGTTCCAGCACTGATCCTCCGGTACCCCACTGGTCACCCTTCCCTCTGTGGAGTGACAGCCATTTACCACCACCTTCTGTGTCCTGCCGCTAGCCAATTACAAACTCACCACACTACTGTCCTGCCCACTCCCATATTCCCCAGTTTGTTTAATAGCCTTCTATGCAGCACAGTGTCAAAGGCCTTCCTGAAGTCCAGATAGGCCCGTCCACTGCCCTCCCTGATCCACCTCCGTTGTCACCCAGTCCAGAAAAATTCAATGAGGTTGGTCTGGCATGACCTCCCCAGTGAAACCATGCTGCCTTGGGTCCTGTAGTTCATTGGCAACCAGATGTTCCACCAATCTCTCCTTCTGTAGTGCTTCCATTATCTTTCCCACTACTGAGGCCAGGCTGACTGGTCTGTAGTTTCCAGCTTCCTCTTTGTTCCGTTTTTGTATAAGGGACTACATCTGCTATCCTCCAGTCTTTGGGTACCTCCATTTCCGTGATCGGCTAAACAGGATTGCCAGAGGTTCACCCACCACCTTTATTAGTTCCTTTAGGACCCTGGGAGCATCCCATCTGGCCCCATTGCTTTATCAACTCTTATTCCTTCCAGTTCCTTTAGGACCCTTTCCGTCTAAAGGAACTTTTGTCCATTCTGTACCCTTCCACCCCTTGTTCTCACTTCATGCCCATTACCCTCCCATCCTCTGTAAAGACTGAGCAGAAATATCTGTTCAGTATGTCAGCTTACTATTGACATCCTCTAAGTTGCCCCTCCTCCCCATTCAGTCTCACCATCCCACCCTTTGCCATTCTTTTTCACTTATATACCACTGATTTTGTGATCGCTCTTCTGTCTGAGCTTTGGCTTCCTTTACTGACTTCCTACCTCTCTTTACTTCTCTCTATCCCCGTCTGCCTGCTTTTCTTGTACTGCCTGAATGCAATCTTTCTTGCTTTCACTTTCTCCACTACCTCCTTGGAAAATCATAATGGCCTCCTCTTCCTTTTCCCTTTGCTAATCTGCTTAATGCATAATTCTGTTGCGCTTGTAATCCCTGTTTTAAATATTGCCCACTGTTCCTCTACCCTGATTCCCTCCCCATTCCCATTAGTGCCTCTTTCAAGCATGTCTCCATTATCCCAAAATCTGGCCTCCTAAAATCCAGAATATGTGGTTTTGAGCGTTTGGTTCTGCTCCTTCTGTGATTTCAAATCGTAGTGACCAGTGGTCACTGTTCCCCTGGTGCTCCACCACTGCTACCCCTATCACACTGTCCCGTGTTGTGAGCACAAGGTCCAGTATTGCCTTCTGCAGTGTCGGTTCCATGACCAGTTGCTTAAGGAAGGCACCTTGAAGGGAGTCCAGGATAAATCTGCTCCTGGTCGATGCTGCTGCTGGGAGGCTCCAGACCACGCCTGGAATATTGAAGTCTCCAACCAGCACCACCTCCCTTGTCCACCATCCTTTGGATGGCTAGCATTAACTCCTACCTGTCTCTTCCTCCTGGAGTGGTGGTCTGTAGACCACACCTGTGTGGATGGCTGACACAGTTTTCTTTCCAGCTTAACTCACAGTATCTCCTCCCTCCTCCCATTTTAAATTAGCACAGACAATAAGGAAAAGAGGAAAGACATTCTATAGATACATTAGCAAAGAGAGAAAGCCAGGGGAGGGACTGTAAGACTCAGAAGGGAGGAAGGGTGTGTGAAGGGTGACCTGGAAAAGGCATCAGTACTGAATGAATACCATTCCTCGGTATTCACTGAAGAGGGGAGGGAAGGCACCACAACTGGACAGCAGAAACAATGGGGCAGGAGGTATAACAGCAGTCCATTTACAGAACAGAGAGTCCTGAGGAACTCTCAAAACTGAAGGATGACAAAGCAATGGGACCACACTGTATACACCCCAGGACATTAAAGGAACTCAGCTGCTAGCAGCATGCTGGCAGCCCTGTTTAGTGAGTTACTCAATACAGGGTGGTTCGGAGGACTGGAAAGAGGCATATGTGGTCACTCTTCACAAGAGTGGAAGCAGGAAACTATAGGTCGTCACCCCTCACCTCAGTAGTGGGCAAGATCACCTGGAAGGAAAGTATGTCTCTTTGCAGATGATACAAAGGTCTGCAACAGGGTTGATACACAAGGTGGGATTGGAAAGGATGAAAAAGGGACTTAGCAAGGTTGGCAAGAAGGAATGGTCAAATATGTAGCAGCTCAGATTCAATGCAAAGAAGTGCAAGGTAATGTATCTGGGAAACAAAAACTCAGGGAAGAGTACACAATGAGGGTGAGTTAATAACAACAAAAAATTGAAAGAGACCTAGAGTAATTATATCAGATGACCTGAAGATGGGCAAGCAATGTGAGAAGGCAGTAAGGAGGGCTGGGGTGGATACTGAGATGCATGGGAGAAGCATCAACAGTAGAAAACAGGAAGTTGTTATTCCTCTGTACAGACAGTTAGTGAGACCCCATCTGGAGTACTGCATTGCATTCTGGGGACCCCATCTCCTTAAAGACACACACAGAGTGGAGGCTGTTCAGAGGAGGAGCAACCAAAATGGTGCAGGGTCTGCACCAGAAGACATCTGAGGAGAGACTAAAGCAGCTTAATATGTATACCCTTGAGGAAAGGAGGGAGAGGAGGACATGATAGAAACTGTCAAGTATCTCAAGGGAATAAAAGTACAAGAGAGTAGTATCTTTCAGAAGTAGAGATGTGCAAGAACAAGGGGCACAATTTGAAGATAGAGGGGACGGCTCAAAAGTAATGTTAGAAAATATTTTTCACAGAGAGGGTTGTGTATGCATGGAACAGCCTTCCTGAGGAGGTTGTTGAGTCAGAAAAAGTGGAGAATTCAAGAATGCATGGGACAGGCATAAGGCAATTCTAGTGGGGGTAGGAGGAAGTAAGCTGTTGATTAACTAGAATCTGCAGCTTATCCATCAGGTAGGAAAATGGGCAGACTAGGTGGGCAAAGCGGTCCTTATCTGCCGTCAAATTCTATGTTTCTATGTTAAGATTATGGAGGCCCTGCTTAAGGAAAGGACTGTGGAACACTTGGAAACCAGTGGAGCACAGGATCCAGGCAGCAATGGTTTCACAACAGGATGAGTCGTGTTAAACAAATCTGATTTACTTTTTGACTGGGTGATAAAGGAGGTGGATCGGGGGGCAGTGGATATCACCTACCCCAATTCAGCAAGGCCTTCTACACTGTTCCACACAAAAGACTGGTTAACAAATTAGGCACCCTGGGGTAGGCTGCAAAATGGAGAAATGGGTTGGAAACTGGTTGAGGGACAAAAACAGAGGGTGGTGGTAAATGGGATCGATCCAGGGAGAGGAGGTGACCAACTGGGTGCCTCAAGGATCAGTCCTGGGGCCAGTCCTTTTCAATGTATTAATTAATGACATTGCTGAAGGCTTGGAGGGGAAGGTTTGCCTTTTGCAGACAACACCAAGATCTGCAACAGAGCAGACACTATGGAAGGGGTTGACAGAATGAGAAGGACCTGGGAAAGCTAGAAGAATGGTCCAAAGTGTGGCAATTAAAATTTAATGCAAAGATGTGCAAAATCATGCACCTGGGAAGCAGAAACCCTCTTGGAGAGTTACAGGAATGAGAGGGCTGATGGCCAGTCCACGAGGGAGGAAAGGATTTAGGAATAATCATCTCAGATGACCTAAAGGTGGCCAAAGAGTGTAACAAGGTTGTAGGGAGGGCCAGTGGGATGCTGGGTAGCGAGGGAGGGGTATTACTAGCAGAAGAAGTGAGGTGGTGATGCTATTGTATAAAACACAGGTGAGGCCTCACCTGGGTATGGTATACAGTTCTGGAGGCCGTAACTTCACAAGGACATTGACAGGGTAGAGGCTGTCCAGAGAAGGGTGACTAAGAAGGTGTATGGATTGCACCAGAAGACATATGAGGAGAGATTGAAAGACCTCAATATGTATACACTGGAATAAAGGCGGGAATAGAGAGACATGATAGAAACCGTCAAGTAGCTTAAGGGCTTAACAAAGTGCAGATGGGGGACATCTTTCAGTACATGAGTTGTACACGGACAAGAGGGCATGATATGAGATTGGAGGGGCAGAATAAAGAGGAATGAGGAAGTTTTCTTCATGGAAAGGGTGGTGGATGCTTGCAATAGCCTACCACAGGCAATGGTTGGAGCAAGCAGAGTAGGGGATTTAAACATGCCTGGGATAGGCACTTGGAACCCTAGGGGTGGGAAGAAGAAGAAACCCAATGACTATGCAGAGTCAGCAGCAGCTGATGCAGGCAGGGAAAATGGGCACACTAGGTGTGTGACCCATATCACCATTAATTACTATTGCTACAACCACCCCTGAGGTAAAGGTGGTTGGGAGGTGTACAGGGAGCCAAGCTAAGTCTGCAAGGGCAGCTCCACCACTTTTAGGTGCATTTGAATTGGCACCTAGTAGTGGTAGGGACTGGCAAGGCCCTGCTCCTACCCCTGGGTTGGGTATGTAGAGAGGCACTGATATCAAAGTCCTGCCTGAGATTTGGAGATCTTTCAGAATCTCTTGTACCTCATGAGAAAACAGCTTTTGCCCTCTAAATGGGGCATTAAGAATTGTTTGTTGCTCACCAGTGGCAAAGCCTGCTGCTCTTAGCCAAGAGTATCTCCTGAGACAAATACCAGAGGCTGCTGCCCTGGCAGAAGCATCAAAAACATCATAGGCTGTGCAGAGCAAATGCTTACCCACATCAGACCCAGCCATTAAAGCTTTCAGTACATCTTGCTTTGCAGTGTCCTCAAGTAAGGCCTCAGCAGCAGCTGCCTTAGCGTTCCTTCCTCCAAAGGTGCTCTGATATTTACATGCGGGCTGGTAGTTAGCAATATGAAGGCCTATGATGCAGAGGCATATGTCCTCTTACCTATGATACCCAGCCTCCTAGATTCCTTATCAGAGACGAAGAGCTCAGGTGTTTAGGTGCCCTAGACCTATCAAGGGCAGCATTAATCACCACTGAGTCAGTCTCAGGTTGTGTGGCATAAAAGGTTTCTCCGAAGGCAGAATACATTTTATCTGCCTTCCTGGGAACAGCTGGTATATTGTTTGGTCTGAACCAAGCAGCATGGGTAGCATCCACTAAGGCTGGGAGCAGAGGAGGCACCACAATGGCAGTAGACTCTGGGAGCTCCAGGAACTCCATCAGGTTCTTTTTAGTGGCATCCTGCTCTTCTAATGCAGAGCCCATGACAGTCTGCATTTGCTGCATCATGGTGGAAAATGCAGGATTTTCTGGAGGGACTTTGGTGTGTGCACCAGAGTCTTCACTGCAGGTGGAGACTGCAGAGCTGTTACCATGTCCATAATGGCTTTCAGCATAATCTTGCATCCTTCTTCTTCCTGCATCATTAGATCAGGGTTATACTCATATTCAGTGGCGAGAAAAGAACTAAGGATAGGATGGGCCACCCACATTTATGTAGGCGCTGGTGCCTGACGTTGCTGTAGGCAGCCCCTGGCAAACTGCTTGCAAAAATTCCCATGTGGTCTTAGCACCTGGTGGCTAAAAGTTCCAAAGGTGTGGCCTGATATAAGAGATATCCTTGAAGACGATAACATATTTATTGAACCATGCTTTGAAATGGGGACCCTCTAGAAATTGAGTCCATGGATATATTAAGTCATGAGAAGCCATGTGCTTCTACTTGACATAACTGGTTTTATCTTTAGTGGTTAGTGTATTTTGGTATTAGTGTTAGGAATACTGTGTATATAATATGTGTGTGGGTATATATTTACAATATAAATTTATGTGCACTTTCTAACCTGTCACTTTAAGTCATGCGGGTGACGGCAGTGCTGATGTACTATTTAAGTGCAAGATTTTAAAACATAAATACCCTTTGATAAAGTTCCTTCTGGGGAATGAAATGCCATTGGGTGTTTGTAGCAGACTGTGGCAGCATTTTTTAGATACAGCACCTTAGCATATCTACACAGCATGCAGGTAAAACTGAAATAAATGTGTTCTAACTTTAGTATGCTTGCTTTTATGTCTCATTCTGTTTTACATGTGTCGAGAGGTTGGGAGAGATTTGCAAAGCTCTTTTGGTTTGCACTAACTATGTGTTACCCTGCCTCCGATCTTATTTGCCCTCCTATAATGGATACTAATCAGTCCACTACAAAAGTCTTGTCAAGAATGGAATACTTCTCACTGTCTGTACATTTTTTTATTTCTGTTATTTTGCTGCCCTATTTCCATAAGTAGTTACAAACGTTAATTTTGGTAACACTTCATTTCTAGGACACATTCTTATTTCTGTCTCCCAGTAGTACATCTCTGTTCATCTAGTCAATTTACTGCTTGGCCTTTTGAATGATCCTATCAGAATATTCTCTCTATTTGAACCTTTGAATCTGAGTTTTAGCATGTGATTCAAAGTCAGCAATTCTTGGCCAGCACATTGGTGTGATTACCACTTCTGGCTGGCGACCCAGGTTGGGAGTGAGCGCAGAGCTCGATGAGCGATCCTTGGGGATTTCGCGATGGTGTGGCAGGGATGGAAACTGCTGGTCAAAAGTATACTGTCCTGGTCAACAAGTATGCAGAACAGGTTTTTCAGATCTCCACCTGCTTGCTTTACAATCAAGATATATCCAGGAATTCCACCCTCTCTGGGATGCAATTCAATTTATACTGGAGGTGTGTGCTTTCTTCTAAAAAGGTTTAAAGGAATGCAGCTCTTCAAGGGTCCCCACCACCATCAGCACATCATCAGTGAAATGTTTCTACCAATCCATTTTGTGGTAAAATGGGTTTCAGTGGAACACATTCATTTTTGCATTTTCAACAAATTTGCTACTAGGCCAAAAATAGCCCCATGGCTGTACCCTTTCTCTGGATATAGTTCTTACCTGAAAGCAAAACAATTTGTTTTTAAGCACAATTTTACTCAGGGTACCAGCCATTCTCTCTGTCTGCCACGTATGTCATTGCATTGGCTCAAAAGAAATCCATGGCTTCTAGTCCCCTTCGGTGGGACACGGTACTATAAAGTAAATCTATGTTGCTAGCCACCAATTTTGTTCAATTTTCATGTTTTCCACCAGCATGATGACATCAGCTGTGTCCTTGTTAGAGGACCTGAGGCTGTGACAGACTCTTAAGTCCCTCTCCGGGGAGGACAGGAGGGAGTATGTGTTGACCAAAGAAGTTACGGGGGTGTTAGGACGCCAAGGCCTCCAGGGAACTAAGGCTGGCCCACGCATCAAGGACGGGAGAAGGGCTTCTTCTGATATATCTGGGAGAGAAGGAGCTGATAGTGAGGATCAGGAGGGCGGGGTGGGCAATGAAAGGAGAGAACAGTCAGAAGCACTAAATGAGTACTTCTGCTCTGTATTCACAAGGAAAAGGGTGGGCAGCTACTGGGGGTGGGGAGGAGAGGATGACAGACAGGGTAATCACTGAGGGCAGGGTATTGGAGGGCTGAGGGTTCTGAGGGTGGATAAGGCACCAGGACCAAACAGCATACACCCCAGGGTGCTGAGGGAACTGATGGAGGTATTGGCTGTGCCACTGGAGGACCTATTCAATACCTCCCTGGACACAGGATGCATGCCACAAGACTGAAGGATGAGCCATGTGGTGCCCTGCATAAAGGGCCCTAAGGATGACACAGGCAATTACAGACCTGTAAGCCTAACATCCATAGTGGGAAGCTGATGAAGACAATCCTGAAGGAGAGGTGGTGACTTTTCTGGAGGACAATGGACTGCAGGACAGTCATCAACATGCGTCTGTATCGGGAAGGTCCTGTCAGACTAACCTAGTTGAGTATTATGACTGGGTAACAAAGGGAATTGGACAAAGGTCATACAGTGCATGTCATATTTTTGGACTTGCAAGGCCTTTGATTCAGTGCCGCATGGGAGGTTGGGGGAAATTAAGATATGTGGGGCGGGGACTAAGATGGTTAACTGGATCGAGAATTGGTTACAGGAAGACAGCAGAGGGGTAGTGGTGGTAGCTCTTGTCTCTCCAAGGGCGGTGATGAGTGAGGTGCCACAAGGATCGGTACTGGGGCCGGTGTTGCTTAGGATATTCATAGCAACATCTCGCATGGCATCAGGAATAAGATCAGCCTCTTTGCTGATAATACCAAACTGGGGGCAGTGGTGAGCAACACAAAGGATGGCAGGGCTGCAGAATGACCTGGCTAAACTGGAGGAGTTTTTGAGATGGCAGCTGGGGTTCAATGCTAAAAGTGCAAGTAATGCACTCGAGCAAAGAACAAGGAGGAGTTACTAGCTGGATGGAGTACAGCTAGGTACCACTGAGGAGGAAAAGGATCTTGGGGTGGTTGTAACTGGGAAAATGAACAACTCTGAGCAGTGCAGGAAGGCGGCAGCAAAGGCCAACAGGATGCTGGGGTGTATTGCGAGGCTAATATCCTCCAGGAACAGGAGGTGATCCTGCCTCTCTACAGGTCACTGGTGAGGCCGCACTACTACGTGCAGTACTGGCGCCATATCTAAAGAAGGATATCAGATTACTGGAGAGGGTACAGTGCACAGCAACTAAGATGATCCAGGGACTGGGTGACAGGCCATATGAGGAGGCTTTGAGAGTTGAATATGTACTCCCTGGAGAAGAAGAGGAATAGGGGGATATGACTGAGACCTTTTAAGTACTTGAAGGGGATCAACAAGACAGGTACAGAAGGATATTTAAATTAAGGAGGAGGAATCGAGAGGTCATGGGCTTAGATTAGGACGGGAAATGAGGAGACACTTTTTAGGGAGAGGGTTTGGGCAGAATGGAACACTCTGCCAGAGGAGGCGGTATCCTGTAAGACAGTAGGAGATTCAAAGGGGACAGGACAGGGTGAGGGGGTTATTGTGAGCGAAGAGGCAGCTGCAAGGTAAGGGAGCTAACTCGCATCTGAGCAGACTTGATAGACCACATGGCCTGTTTCTGCTGGCAAATTCATATGCAAGTACAAGACCATATACCTTCAAAGCAGCTAGAGATCAAACAAAAATAGCATTAGAGCAGTGAGACTCAACGTTAGGAAAGATCATCTTAGGGTGGAGACTATGAAAATTAACATAAGGAACAATACTGGATTGACAAGCTAGCAGCATTACAATGGCCTGCCTTAAATGATAAACTTGAAATTAAGCCATTTTAAAATGAACTATAATCTATGGTTTGCTGCAGTAAGTTTTGTTAACTTTTGCCTCTACCTGTGCTCCTATTTGTGTTTTAACCTCTTTCTTTTTTCCACCACCCACTATTTTTAACCTGGTTCCTATCCATTGTCCCTCACCCCCCACCAACTCCTGCCTTTTCCACTTGTCGTTACTATCAGCCCCGCCCTCTCTCCCCTTTTCTCTTTTGACCTGTTTAATTGCTTGTCAGTAGAATATTTACGCAGCATTTGTCTAATATTTTACAACAGAGTCATTTTTTTTTTTTTAACAAACATCTTTTTATCAGTATCTTCTGCTGTCTGTCTACAGACAAGAGTTCCAACATTTAGGACTACACAGCATTTTGAAGGATTATGTTATGCGAAAGTGCCCCTCCTGTCCTACAGTTTTAAACATTTCAGGTTCACATGCATGTTTTAATTATGAGCACTTTAATATTCGTACTGTAAAGTTTGTAACCACTCTTGCATTGTTTGCTGTCTGTGATCACTATGGCAACTACAGATTTCAAGTGCTGATGGACTATCATTTAGTCGTGCAGCTCTGACAAAGTACTACATGGAAAACGTTAGCTAAGGTAATGCCTTTGGCATCTTTGATGTCTGCCCACCATGTTAATGTTTGTATCCTGATTTGCACTACAAGTTTGCACTAATAAGGTGTCATGGGCGACTCAGGACTCGATTATAATTCTTCCAAGGGAGAGGGTGTGCCACTTCTTTATGTTGTCCTTAAAGTACTTTTACAGCTGCATAGCAGAGCTATACAACATACTCTATATGTAGTATAGAGAGGGACTGTGGAAGACGTGACCAGATACCTGCACTGTGTCCTTCCGCTGGTAGAGTTGAAGCACATGAGTTCTCAACTGAGTGCAGTGCTGTTCCTCCCAGCATCCCCGGGTGTAGTATTTTCCTGCTCCACGCTAATTTCTGGTTCACTTTCTGTTCAAAGATAGGCAGCACCCCACCACCCTCCAATTGTCAGCCCCATATTTATATAATGTTTCCTGGTGTCTAGTGGCACCCCACCCTCCGATTGCTGGCCCCATATTTATGTTTCCCTGGTGTCTAGTGGCACCCCTGCCTCTATCACTGTCCCAGTGTTCCTCTAATGTTTCTCTGGTGTCTAGTGACACCACCCACCCTCTGATTGTCATCCCCATGTTTTCCCTGGTGTCCAGTGGCACCCCCACCCTCCAATCGTTGTCCCCATGATTCCTTAATGTTTCCTGGTGTCTAGTGCATCCCTCCCCTCCGATTGCCATCCCAGTGTTTTCCCTAACGTTTCCTTGGTGTGTCTAGTGACACCCCCACCCTCCATTCGCCCGGCCCTGTATTAATTTCTTAAATATGACCAAAAAGTCCTTGATGTTTTTTCTTTAAACCTGTAAAAGAAAACAGTCCCTCACTGATCTCGTCCCTGCCACCCCGACCTCCCACTCAGCAGTCACCACCCTATACCCCACATACCCTCACTCACCTGAGCATGCCTCAGGGTGAAGATCCACTCTCTGACTGTAGGCACGCTCTTGCTTCTGGAACCGCTTAACTGCAATATGATAAACTAGAGTACGGTTCAAAGTATTTTCAATGGGGTTTTGAACTTTGAAGCATAACTTTGTCAGTTTTGCATTTTCACCCCAAACTTTCAGCATTGCATTTTGGGACCCACTTATGAACAATGGTGTCTGAATTATGTAAATCAAGAACAACAGGCAATTTCACAGTCACTTGGTGAAATCAGTCAGAATAGCAAAGGCCCAAACCGAGGAAAGATAGTCAACTCCAGTTAAGAAGGGGATTAAACCTTTATAGGTACATTAGGGGCGAACAAAGACCAAGGGAGGGATAGTGAGGCTTAATAAAGGGAAGGGGGTGGGCAGAGGGTGACATTGAAAAGGCAAAGATACTGAATGAATACTTTGTGCAATATTCACAAAAGAAGAGGAGGTATGTACCTAAACTAAACAACAGAAGCACTCTGGATAGCGGGTCAATACCAGTCCATTCACTGAAGAAGGGTCCTGAAAGAACTCCTAAAACTCAAGGTGGACAAGGCAATGAGGCCTGATGGGATTCACCCCAGAATTCTAAAAGAACTAAGGGAGAACTATCGACACCACTGACTACTCATTTTAACAAATCATGGGAGAATGGTGTGGTACCTAAGGACTGGAGGACTGTGGATGTGATTCCCCTTCACAAAAGTGGGAGCAAGGAAGAAGCAGGAAACTACAGACCTGTTAGTTTGACCTCAGTGGTAATGGAAAATGATGGAATCACTTCTGAAAGAAAGAACTGTTGAGTACCTAGAAGCCAGTGGGGCCAGGACCCAAGGCAGCATGGATTCATAGTGGGAAGGTCATGTCAGACAAGTCTAATAAGATTTCTTTGACTAGGTGACAAAGTAATAGACCAGGGAGGGTTGTGGACATGGCCTACCTAGTCTTTAGCAAGGCATTTGACACAGTCCCACAAAGATTAATAAACAAGTTAGCCAGCCTGTGGTGGGGTCCCAGGGTGGTAGCCTGGTAAACTATTGGCTGGACAACAGGACGAGAGGGTGATAGTAAACAGAGTCCACTCCAAGAAAGGGGGTTACTAAGCGGGTACTGCAGGGTTCAGTACTGGGACCAGTCCTCTTTAATGTCTTTATAAGTGACATTGCAGAGGGACTGGAAGGAAAAGTATGCCTCTTTGCAGATGACACAAAGATCTGCAACAGGGTTGATACACAAGGTGGGGTGTGTGGAAAGGATGAGAAGGGACTTGGCAAGGTTGGAGGAATGGTCAAAAGTATAGTAGCTTAGATTCAATGTGAAGAAGTGCAAAGCAATGCACCTGAGAAACAAAAACCAGAGGGAGGAGTACACAATGGGGAGACAAGAAGTTGTCAACCCTCTGTACAGACAGTTGGCGAGACCCCATCTGGAGTACTGTTTGCAGTTCTGTAGACCCCATCTCCACAAGGACGAGATAGGATGGAGGCAGTCCAGAGAAGGGCAACTAAAATGTTGCAGAGTCTGCACCAGAAAACCATACAAGAGAGACTAAAGAATCTTAATATGTATACCCTCAAGGAACGGAGGAGAGGGGGACATGATGAAAAATAACTTACCATAGTAATCTTGTTTCTTTCCAGTGATATTCAGGTATTCATAACTTTCTGCAGGCCCTTTTAGCCAGAACTGCCTGGAGAGGATAGAACACATGCAAATGATGGAACTCTTTGCACGTGACTATTCAAATGCTGCCTTGAACTAACTGCTTTATTTCTAAAACCCTCAGATTTCCTGGATGCCTGGAAAGGCAGGCCCCAAAGAAAGTATAGTTACGTAAGAACTTACCGTAACAGCAGATCTTCGAGAGAGGCTCTTGCAGAAGGTAATTACATATAGGACTGGCGTCAGCAGGACCCCACGGAAAATTTCACAACTAGCGGTCCTGGCGGCACCCCTCACTGTCAGGTGGACCGATCCAGATGACGCTGAATAAAGGGGCAGTCCCGGACGCTCGTCCTCCAGTTCTTTCCCGTCACAGGCCCGGAAGAGAGAAGCAGATATTTCCCTAAATGGAAAAGGAGCTGAAAAAGCCTAGGGGATGGAGGAGGATAGACATTTATCAGAAGAGCCTCTCTCTCGAAGATCTACTGTTACAGTAAGTTCTTACGTGAATTATACTATCTTACTTCGAGGGCTCTTGCAGTAGGTAATTACATATAGGGCAGAATCCTCAAGCAGTCTGGAACAAATGAAAGGCACTGGGAGGAGGAACTACCCAAGAAGTAGTAAACAACCTTGCAAACCTCAAGATAGGAGGCCTTGCAAGACAGCTAACCCGAGGCCTGCTCTACGCAGAGGCAATGTCCAAACTGTAATGTTTCTCAAAGGTATGGACGGAAGTCCAAGTGGCGGCAGCACAGATGTCTGCTGCAGACATATTCTTGAAACAAGCCACAGGAGGCTGCTACTCCCAGTGGAGTGACCTCTGACTTGACCCGGTAGGGTCTTGTTGTACTGTCATAACAGAAAGTGATGCAATGAGCCAACCACTCTGATAGGCATTGCTGGAGACAGCATTGCCTTCCTTTGTGAGCAAAAGGGACAACAACTGATCAGTCTTTCTGAGATCCTTCGTTCTATCGGTGTAGTATCTCAGAATCCTGTGGACATCCATGGTATGGAGCAAGTATTCTCCTTGGTTGGAGTACTGCGTGAAAAAGGCAGATAGCAATAGACTGATTTAAGGTAGACTCCGCTACCACTTTCGGGAGAAACTTAAGATTCGTGCAAGAGCTACTGGTTCTTTGTGAAAAATCAGATAAGTGATTTTACACATAAGGGCCTGAGCTCGGAAATTCTAAGAAGCAGAAGTAATGGCCACCAAGAAGAGCGTCTTCCACGATAAGAACTTCAAGTCATGGAAGCTGCAGGCTCAATAGGAGGAAGGGTAAGTTTTCAGGACAAAGTTCAAGTCCCAAGGGGAGCCGAGTCCAACAGGGGCCTGAGATGAAGGACCCTCTGAGAAAGGTCTTGGATACCTCCAATTGGGCAAATGCTTTATCAGCGAAGGGAACATGGTAGGCTGAAATAGCAGTCATGTGAACCTTCAAAGAGGAGTGACTGAGACCCAGGTCTAAAAGATGACGCAAATAATCAAGAGACGGCCACAGGACAGGAGAAAGGCTCCACGCTCCTGGAGGCAGCCCAAATGAAAATCTCTTCCATTTCATAGCGAGGTGGACCTAGTGGAGGTTTTCTAGCCTCCACCAGAATCTCGCCACCTTAGAGAGACGCCAAACGGGATTGGGCTAGGTCTGCAGGAGCCATGCATGAAGTTGAAGAGACTTGAGTCCCAGATGGACCAGGGTCCCTGATCCTGGGTCTGCAATCCTTGAGATAAAGGAAGAGGAAGAGGAACCTCTGAGTATTGCTGTAGAAGAGAACCAGATTTGCCTGGGCCAGAAAGGAGCGATCAAAATCATTCGCTCCTTCAATACAAGTTTCTGCAGCACACGAGGAACCAGAGGAATTGGGGAAAAGCATAGATGAATCTGTCCTTCCAGCTTAGAGACAGAGCGTCGCTCCAAGCGCCCGCTCTGGAGCAAGCGAGCAAAGGTTGGAAGCTTTGTGTTTTGGGAGAGGCGAACAGGTCTATCTGTGGAGTCCCCAAATCTGGAAGATGCTTTTAGTACTTTTGGTCCAGTTCCCACTCATGTGGCAGAGCAGAAGAATGACTAGCTTGTCTGCCAGGACATTGTTGACTCGAACATGGATCACCGTGAGGTGAGGTTGTGAAGCATTGCCCATTCCAAACCCTCATCTCTTCCCTGCACAGTGGGTGGGACCGAGTCCCTCCTGCTTGATGTACCACACCACGCACATGTTGTTTGTTTGGACAGCTAGGTGACGGGAAGGATGTATTGGTGAAGGGCCTGGAGGCATACAGCACTGCTCGTGGCTCGGCACATTGATGTGGAGAGCTAACTCCAATCTGGACCATAACCCTGGGTTCGGTGAGGACCCAGATGGGCTCCCAACCTCGCCTGATCGTCCGTGGTCAGAGTCTGGGCGGGGAGGATGAGAAGGGACCCCGAACAGGTTCTCTCGAACCATCCACCATTGCAAGTCTCTTGTCATGGCGAGGAGATCAGCACCAGATGATCTAGGTCGTCTGCAAGTTGATCCCACTGAGAGCGGAGAATCCACTGAGAGATCCTCATGTGGGCCGCTGAACCGTCGCGGGATGGCAGCCACCATAAGCCCCAGAAGACGGAGCACCGACCTTGACGGAACCTTCCCGCGCTCCGAAGAAGGGAAATCTGGACTGGAGGGAGGCCCCCTGTCCGAAGGCAGGAAGGCCCTGCACACTGTCGTGTCGAGGATTGCCCGATGACTGGAGTCTCTGGGAAGGGTCCAGATGAGACTTGGAATGGTTGATGGTGATACCAGACCAGTGAAAACCACCTGGGTGAGGAGAAAATGCAGGAGTTCCTCCCTGGATGAGGCGCCAGGAGCCAGTCATCCAGGTAGGGAAAACCTGAACTCCCAAAGTATGCAGGTGGGCGCTACCACTGCCAAGCATTTGGTAAAAACAGGGAGCGAGGAAAGACCAAAAGGAGCATGCGAATTAGTAATGGTCCCCTGGGCACGCAAACCTGAGGTACTTTCGTTGCAAGGCGAATGGGGATGTGCAGGTATGCATCCTGCAAATCCAGTGCACAAAGCCATTGGCCCGGCCGCAGAAGGGCAAGAGGGTTTGAAGGAGAGCATCCTGAACTTTTGTATTCACATAGAAGTTCAGGAGCTGAGATCGAGAATAGGTCTGAGATCTCCGTCTTCTTTGGTACAGAAAGAAATAGGAACAGTAACCCGTCCGTGAAGGTGAGAGGGATGGGTTCTATGGCCTGCCAGCGAGGAGAGCAGATATTTCTTCCCTGACCAAAGGAAGATGGTCCCTTGCGTAAGAAGAGGAGTTCAGAGGGGGTGGCGTGGAGTTTCTGCAGAAACTCTATAGAGTGCCCTCTGCTATGATCTAAAGCACCCATGAATCGATGTTATCTCTCCCAACCCGGAAGGTGGAGGAGAATCTCCCTCCTACCGGTTCCTCCAGGAGTCCGGAGGCGGTGGGAGAGAGAGGAGTCAAGTGGTGTGAGGCAGCGCCGCAGCTAGGCACCCGCTGCTTTTGGAGTGGCGGGGCCCGGCGTTTAGTAGCCACGCCTTCTGAGGTTTCACTTGAGCCCGACAAGCGTCACGAAAAAGACGAGCGCTGCGAGAGGATGGGGACGGTACATGGAATCCACAGATTTGAGGGCCGTCCCTCTCCTGCAAGTCTGTGCTGATGTCCTTGTCAGTGGAGTTGGCGCTGGGTACTACAGCACAGGATACTGTGGACCCGGGTAAACGCGGTCGGATAGGACGGTGGATACCCAGGTGCTGGAGGAGCTGCGGAGCAGAGGCCCAGTAGGGAACTCCAGGCGGATCAACGTGATAGGCCCGTGGGGTGGAGGGCCCGATGGGAAGAATATCCCCGCGGCGTCGGAACGTCGTCGGGGAATCGGCGTCGAGGCCGCGGCGTCGAATCGGTTCTGTGGGAGGACCTGGACGGCGGAAGCATCGAGCATTGCCTGGGGACGGGAGAGAAGTCCCGGGGTCAGGCAGGGGACTCGGGCTCCCGGACGGCAGCGAGGCTGCGGGAACCTGGAGCGACAGGCGATGGAGGGTCTGTCGCGAGGCTCTGATGCCTGGCGCCGCGTCGGAGGAGCCGGCGTGCGACAGGCGAATCCAGTGGGCGCCAGAGGTGGCGTCCGACAGGGTCCCTCGTCGGTGGGCGAGGTGGGAAGCAGCCCGGTCCGGGGGACACTGCCGTGCGCCGCCCGGAGGTGGTCTTAGCAGCCTCTCTCCCGGGCGTCGAAGGGCCGGCGTCCGGCTTATGGGGCGCCCGCGCAGTAGGCGCAAGCCTGCGGCAGTACTGGGGCAGAAGCCTCCTTTGCCCGGAGGCACCCAGGCGGGCTCGGCGTGAACAGCGGGCGGGCGGCGCCTCCTCCAAAGCCTTGGAGGCTGCCATTGGGTGATCCCGGAGAGATGTTACCTAGTCGCGGCTCCAACGGTAGCCCGGAAAAGTAAACCTTCTCCCGGTGCCTTTCTTTGCCCGCTTCTTGTGTCCTTCTGGGAGGTCGATGCCTGCCTAAGCTTCTTCAACTCCTTCTCCAATGCGGACATCTTCTTTTTAGAGATGGGCTTCCAAAGACTGCTGGCGTCATCTGCGGGTGGCTGCGTTGAAATGCAGGCAATGCGGGCACTTGTCAACTCGCGTGGTGGGGCCTAAACAAAAAGGCTGAGGAGTGACCGTCTTTGAGGGGCAATTGGGTGCCGCTACAAGTTGCACTTATTTTTGAAGGGGCGACATAAACCAACGTTCACCTGACAAATAAATTGTAAAATACTGATACTTCGGTAAAAAACCGGCCAAGCAACAGGGCTGAGCACGAACTTCACAGCAGCTGCACAGCGAGCTGGCGGGGAAAAAGAACTGGAGGCGGGCGTCCGGGACTGCCCTTTATACCGGCGTCATCTGGCGCGGTCACCTGGCGTAGAGGCGGTCCCGCCAGGGACTGCTAGCTAGAATTTTCCGTGGGGTCCTGCGCCTGCCGTCAGTCCTATATGTAATTACCTACCGCAAGAGCCCCTCAAGTAAGATCTATGAATACTGAGTAGTATTAATAATCAATAATAATAATGATAATAGTGATAGTTAAACCCATAACCTCAAATAAACCCTCCAACTGGAGGAAAACACAACAGATACCCCAAAAATGTCAGTCACCTGAAAGAAGGGAAAACACAAAATGAACCTTGTTTACCAAAACTGTGCCAGAAAGTGGCATATATACCCCTCACAGCACAGTGTGCAGGTGCAGAGGCTAAAGGTTCAGAAGGAGAGGCAGGGTGGGAATTTATGAATACCTGAGTATCACTGGGAAGAAACAAGATTACTATGGTAAGTAATTTTTCTTCTACCCCAACAATACTCAGGTATTCCTAACTCTGCAGTCTATGAAGCTGTACCTTTGGGGTGGCACAGAACTGCTGTGCCAAAATTGCATCACCCTGGACTGAATACCCAGGTTGCAGTGCTTCATAAGCGTGTGTACTGTTTTCCAGGTAGCTGTTTTATAGAGGTCAACTAGCGGAACATCTCTGGCAGCTGCTAAGGTAGCAGCTGTCCATCTTAATGAGTGGGCCTCAATCCTGTTGGAGGCTCCTTCCAGCTTTAGTGTAACAGAACTGGATACACTGGATTATCCACCAGAAATGGACCTTGCAATGCTGGGTTACCCTTTCCCACATCCCATAAGTCAGGAACAGCTGTTTCCTAACCTGCCTATGGTCCTTAGTGGCTGTCATGTAGTAGCTAAGAGCTCTCGACATCAGACTGTGAAGTCTTCTTTCACCAGGGCGGCGCTCAGTGAAAAAAGACATGTAGTGTAACGGACTGGTTAAGGTGGAAATCAGAAACCATCTTAGGGAGAAATTTCCTGTTTGTCCTCAAGACTACCTTATCCTGGAATGAAATGAAGTCCTGTTGAATGCAGAGAGCCTGAAGCTCACTGATTCTTCTTGCAGAAGTCATTGCCACTAGGAAAACTGTTTTCCATGTGACATACTGTACTTTAGATGAGCTGAAGACATGGGCTCAAAGGAGTCCCATGAGCCTAGCTTTGCACATTGAGGTCCCATGCTGGCACCAGTTCCTATGAGGATAGGGTCTGAAGCTATTGTCACATTTCTTCCAGCAGAAATGTTAGCAGATGCTGCAGCCAGGTGAACCTTAAAGGTGCTGGGCTGCAGTCCCAGGAATGTAAATAAGAGGTAATCAAAACAGCTGGAACCCCAGCCTTTGCTGGTATCAACTCCTGGCTGAGCACCAGACAGAAACCCTTTCCATTTTGAAGAATAGGTTTTCTTAGTGAAAGGTTTCCTGCAACCTCTCAGGATGTCTAAGACAGCTTCAGGGAGGTGAAGACCTGCATATTCTAGGTCTTCAAGAGCCAAGCTTTGAGATTGAGACCTAAGATTCAAATACAGGAGTCTACCCAGGTTGGAGGTTAACAGGTTGTGCCTCTGAGGGAGATGTATTGGCTTGGCTACAGACATGGAGAGCAGAAGAGAATACCGTGGATGCCTGGACAGTCTAGGGTTATCAAGATCATTGATGCTGACTGGGACCCGAGCTTGAGCAATACCCTATACACCAGAGGAAAGGGAGGAAAAGCATATAGGTGTTTCCTGACAGGTCCAAGGCCAGAGCATCCAGGGTAGTGTGCCCTGATCTGATGGTCTGTAACAGTATTGTGGCAGGGGTGGTTCTGGTGGGATGCGAAAAGTCTATCTCTGGGTGCCCCATCTCCTGAAGATTACTCACCACCTGCCTGTTTAGGGCCCATTTGCGATGGACCTGGTTGATTCGACTCAGAGCATCTGCTAGAGTGTTGTCCTTTCCTGGCAGATGGATAGCCTGTAGAAACTCCCAAGGAGGTAAGCCAGGCTCCAAATTTTCATAGCCTCTATGCAAGGACCTGACCTGGTGCCTCCTGCTTGTTTATGTAGTACACTGTGGTGGTATTGTCTGTTCTGACCTGATCATCTTACCTTGTACCAGTGGTGTGAAGGCTTTTAGTGCCAGAAACACTGCTCTGAGTTCCAACAAGTTTATCGCTGGAGGCGACTCTGCACTGACCAAGTGTCCTGGGTTGTGTGGTCCCTAAATGTCGCCCCACCCCAGTAGAGATGCATCTGTTTTGAGAACAACTGATGGGGACTCTCTAGGAAAGGAACCACTTCCTTCAGGTTAGATTCCTCTTTCCACCACTGAAGTGCTTGTAACAAAGTTGTTACTGGAATCAGCTTTAGAGAGGATCCCTTCTCCGACACCAGTGTGCCCTTAGGTGGAACTGGATGTCTCTCATTGGAACCTGGAGCCTAGGACTGTGCCTGTGGCCACAGCCATGTGACCAGGAGCTTTAGGAACTGTCTTGCAGTTTTTGCTTGTGCAAACTGAATGAGTTGCAATCAGCTGGAGACTTCTTACCCTGTCCAGAGGCAGGTAAGCCCTGCCCTGCAGGGTGTTGATCTCTGCTCTATGAACTGCAGCACCTGTGCAGGTAGAAGGACTGATTTTTGTGATTTATCAAGAACCACAGGGACTCCCAGAGCCCATGGGTGTTCTACAGATGTTGTCTGACCTGGTCTGGTGATTTTCTACCACCAGCCAGCCGTCCTACTATAGAAACACTGTGACACCCTGTCTTGAAGGTGGCCACAAACACTGCCAAGCACTTTGTGAATACCCTTGGGGCAGAAGTTAGGCCAAAGGCAAGGTTGAAAACTGGTAATGGCCTAATGGGAATCTGAACTGGAGGTACTTTCTGTGGGACTCCCTTATGGGGATGTGGAAATAGGTATCTTTCAGGTCCAGTGATGCCAACCAGTCTCCTTTTTCGGTGTTGCCAGAATCAGTGTAGTAACACATTTTGAACTTTTTTTCCAAATGCTTGTTTAGTACCCTGAGGTCCAAAATAGGCTGCCACTCTCCATTTTCTTTGTGGTAAGGAAGTACCTGGAATGAAACCCTTTCCTTTCTGCTGAACTGGGACAGATTCCACTGCCCTTGACAGCAGCAGGTTTCTAACCTCTGCCTCCAGCAGCTTATTTTCTGCGAGGAGGGTAAACTGAACACCCTGGTTCTCAGAAGGAAGGGATTTCAGATTCAGAGACAGTCCTGACTCAGCTACCTCCAGGACCCACTTGTCTGTGGTAATCCTTTGCCAAGCCTGGAGGTAGTGAGACAGTCTGCTTCCGACAGATAGAGAGGAGGCAGCCTGTGAACTCACGTCAGGGTGTTTGTTTACACTCGCCTACCTCTGAAGTACCCTTGTTGGGGTACTGTTGGTATTGAGGGTACAGCCATCACCTGGAAAAGGGCCTAGTGTGAAAGGACCTGCTCCTGCCTCCTTCCATAGGGTCTGGTGGATGGTGAGGCTTTCTCCTTAGCAGAATTGCTCTTGAAGATGGCCTTGTATTCATCCGCCTTCTTCATATAAGCCACTGTTGATTCACGAAAAGTGAATTTCCTCAAGGGAAGTCAGAGCCTTTGTTTGAATAATCTGGGTAAGATTTGTAGCTCTTAGCCAGGCAAACCTATGTTGAGCAACAGTGTTTGCCATCCACCTGGCTGCTGTATCATTGGTATCAGCAGCCATTTGGAACTGATACTTGGCTGCCTCTAAGCCAAATCTGGCAGTTTCTGCCAGGTCATCAGACAAGGGAGAAGGGGCTTTTTTGCCATGGCCAGTACAGACTGCCATAAAGACTTCTGGTACTGGGCAGCATATGCCTGGAAATTTGCCTGTCTAATAGCCAAAGAAAGCTGACAAATATCCCTTTTAGCCATACTGTCAATCTTCCTGGACTCCTTATCTGGTGGATGAAAGCCAGAGGCACCTTAGCCTTGTCACAGGCAGCTGCCTGGTGGTCACAGTGGAAAAACAGAAACTCTGCCACTTCCCTTTCCAGTTGGTACTTCTTATCCAGCCTCTTATTAAGACAGGGAACAGAATTAGGGGTCTGTAAAATCTGCAGTGCATCCTTCTTAAAATTTATTGACAGGCAAGAGGAGTGTCTTTGTGGGGGTTAACCTCATCATTTCAAGGTATTCCACCTCTTCTTCATCTTTTTCTCTTGTGGTGATGTCCAAGGCATGAGCCATTTTCTCTCAAAAGTAAAATGTGAGAATAATCCTCAGTGGTTCTAGGAGTGAACCGAAATCTTGCTCAGGGATACCTCAGGCTCAAGAGGTTCCCTTTCCTCCTCCTCACATTCACCATAATCCTCTTCCTCCATAAATGAGATTTACTGTGCTGCCACTCTGTCCAGCTGGGGCCTGAACAGGTGGCTGCTGGCCAGTGGGACAAGAACACCCTCCCCCTCAGCTAGTGGTCAAACAGGGATTCAGCATGTTTGCAGTTCATTTGCATCATGAGGTAAGAAAAAAGGTTTGTCTCCCCATATGACACACAGGGGTAATGCCAAACCTCACCCAACAACTAACACACCAAAAATCTGGCCAATGGAAAATCATGTACACAAATGCTCACAGCCTGGGAAATAAGATCCCAGACCTGCAGGCAATAATGTCAGAGGCTAAACTGGACATAGTAGCAATTAGTGAGGCGTGGTTTCACCAGTAACCACACTTGGGGAGACTTCAGTACCTGGCTATGTATTGTTTAGAAGAGTCCAAGGTGCAAAAGGGGAGGAGTGGCCCTGTATGTCAATGAAAATATCAAAGCTACAGAATTCAGAATACACATAAGGAGCCAGAAGAACTGTGGTTCACCCTGGAAACAGGAAATGGGACAGCCATAAGAACTGGGGTTGTCTACAGGCCCCCAGACCAGGGGAGGACATAGACACATTACTGTTAGAAGATATACAAAACATGACAGCTAAAGGGAGGTTCTGATAATGGGAGACTTCAACATGCGGATACAGATTGGTCAATACCAGCAGGAACATCTGCAGAACTAGACACATAGGGATTCCCTGCAGGGGAGGGCCTCAAACAACTGGTACAGCAACCCACAAGAGACAGGGCTATCCTAGATCTAGTGCTGACTAACAAGGAAGGGATCACAGATCTCCAGGTAGAAGGTCACCTGAGGGCCAGTGACCATCACATGGTATGGTTCAATTTGGCTACTACATCTAAATCATCCCATTCCAAGGCAAAATATGGGACTTCAGAGGAGCTGACTTTGATAAGATGGCCAACAGAGTTAAGCTAGCCCTGGCAAAAGAAACACAGGTGAGGGGTACAGGTAAAGTGGGCAAGCATTAAGGATGCAATACTTGAAGCAACATCCCATTGTGTTAGACAGAAAGGAAGTGCAAAGAAGCAGGAAACCACTTTGGTTCTCAAATACAGTAGCAGAAAGGTCAGAGCCAAAGGCTGGCCTTCAGGAAATACAAAGGAACACAGCGGGATGAAGATAGGAGGCATACCAAACTGCCCTAAGGAAGCAGGAAGGCAGTAAGGCAGGCAAAGTCACAAACTGAGGAAACACTAGCACGAACAGTAAAAGAAGGTGACAAGACTTTCTATAGATACATTAGTGAAAGGAGAAAGTTTAGAGGGGTATTGCTAAGCTTAATGGAGAAAAGGGAGCATGTGAGGAGGAGGACCCTGTAAAGGCATCTATCCTAAATAGATACTTTTGCTCAGTATTTACTGAAGAGAAGATAGGGCAGGCCCACAGCTCAGCATCATGGACACAGAGGGAGGGAGGTGAGCACTACTCCCTTCACAAAAGAAAGGGTCCTACAAGAGCTTGCTAAGCTCAGGGTGGATAAGGCAATGGGACCTGATGGCATACATCCCAGGGTACTTAAGGAGCTAAAGGTGGAACTAGCAGAGCCATTAGCAGAACTGTTTAGTGAGTCTCTGAGCACAGGAGGTCCCAGAAGACTGGAGAAGGGCTCATGTGATCCGCTCCACAAGAGTGGTAGCAGGAGGAGGCGGGGAACTACAGACCAGACAGTCTTACCTCAGTAGTGGGCAAGATTATGAGGCACTCCTTAGGAAAGGATAGTGCAACACCTGGAATCCATAGGGCACAGGATCCAAGACAGCATGGGTTTACAAAGGAAGGTCCTGTCAAACTAATCTCATAGATTTCTTTGACTGGGTAACCAGAGTGGTGGACCAAGAGGAGCAGTTGATGTAACACTCCTTGACTTCCAGCAAAGCTTTGACACTGTTCCACATAGAAGATTGATAAATAAGCTGGGTAGGCTCGGGGTCAGTCAGAAGTTGGTCAACTGGGTGGCAAACTGGCTGGCGGGCAGAAAACAGAGTGGTGGTAAATGGTATACAGTCAGAAGAGATGCAAGTCACAAGTGGGGTACCTCAGGGATCAGTTCTGGGGCCAGTCCTCTTCAACATCTTCATTAGTGACCTTGCAGATGGACTAGAGGTAAGGCTTGTCTGTTTGCAGATGACACCAAGATCTGCAACAGAGTAGATGATCCAGATGGGGTGGGCAGAATGAGAAGAGATCTGGATAAACTAGCAAAATGGTCAGAAGAGTGGCAACTGGGATTTAATGCAAAGAAGTGCAAAATCATGCACAGGGAAGAGAAACCCTGAAGCCACCTATAGGCTAGGAGGGAGTTGCAGTCACAAAGGAAGAAAGAGACTTGGGCATCATCATCAATGATGACCTGAAATCATCAAGCAGACCTCTAAAGCAGTAGGTAAGGCTAGAGGGGTGTTAGGTGTATTAGTAGAGGTATCACAAGTCGTAAGAGGAGGTAATAATCCCTCTTTACAAGACACCGATTAAGTCCCATCTGGAGTACTGTGTGCAGTACTGGAGCCACACTTCACAAGGACATTAACCAAATTGAGGCAGTCCAGAGAAGGGCAACCAAAATGGTGCAGGGACTGCATCAGAAGACATATGAAGACAGATTAACAGAGCTCAATATTATACCCTTGAGCAAAGGAGGGAGAGGTGATATGATGAGGCATTCAAACACCTTAAGGGCATTAACAAGGTGAAAAAGTCTAACATGTTTAAATATAAGAAAAATAGCAGGACAAGAGGACACAGCATGTGATTAGAGGGCGATTAAGGGGAATGTGAAATTCTTTTCACAGAAAGGGTGGTGGATGCATGGAATGGCTTACCACAAGAAGTGGTGGCTAAGAATACAGTGCAGGGCTTCAAACAGGCATGGGATAGGCATAAGGAGCAATACAAATGAGTATGAATAGATAGGCCACTGACAGAGCAAAGGCCAATGGCACATTTATAAGAGTAGAAAGAAATGGGCAGACTGGATGGGCCTTACGGTCCTTATCTACCCGTCAACTTCTATGTTTCTATATAGACCCTGTAAGGCTTGTACCACTTTAAAAGCCTGAGCTATTTCTTGAGGAGAAGGCAGAGCCAGATCACCCACAGAAGTCCCTTTTCTCACTTGGGGGGTCTGTGTGCTACTTTCTTTGTCTTTTTAGAACAGAGTCAACCGGTTCAGCAAGCCTCTTAGCGCCCTTATCACCTGTCTCAGGGGCTGAGGCAATTATTGTAGTGGTTTCACCCACAACAGAAGAGGGTATCGGCTGGTCAAAGCCAGAGGGACCCTTAGGTGTAGGAAGTTTTTCTTAGCCGTTCAGGCATTTCTCCACTGTTTATTTCTGGGAAGGTTTACAGATATCACAATCTTCCTTAAGGTGATCGTAGCCAAGAAGCCAAGCCACATAAATTATGTTTGTTTGCCTAGCAAACACTTCCCCACAATCAGAGCAATTTTAAAACCAGGTTCACGGTTTTCTTCTTAGTTTTTTTTTTTTTCAATTGTTTAACCAGGAGTGGCACACTAAGCTGAAAGCCTGTTTCAGGTGCGACCTGGGAGCACAGGAAAGTTAAGTGACTTGCTCAGGGTCACACAGTATGCAAGTGGGGCTGTGGGATTCAAACCCAGGTCTCCAGATTTGCAGCTCAGAGCCTTAAACCACTGCTATACTGCCTCCCTGACATTTTATCGGTAACCGATAAAAATGTTAACCCATAAAGTAATTTTAAAGTTTTAACAAAAAGTTATGATTCGGTCTTTTCCAGAACCGATAATGAACTGATGGGAATCGGAACCGATGAAGAAAATGAACCGAGACTAGCAGTTCAGTAACCGAAAAAGTGGTTACAAAATATAAATATTTAAAAAATTTAAGCTAAACTAACAGGGTTTTAGTCAGAAACCCTGAAAATAACAAATAACTTGGTTCCCCACGGTTATACCCGAACTGGGAGGAACCCATAAAAAATACTAAAATAACGCTAAAACTAGGTTTAATTACTAACAATAAGTAAAGGCAGCAAATGAAAGAAAAAGATACTTACATATTTTATAAGTTTCTTCATGTCACAGGAACAAGTTGAGAGCGAGACTCCGAGCGACTAGACTTCTAGGCGGAAGTGAAATCTGAGGGGTTTTAGAACTAAGGCAGTTAGTTCAAGGCAGCATTTGAACAGTTATCACGTGCAAAGAGTTCCATCATTTGCATGTGTTCTATCTTCTCCAGGCAGTTCTGGCTAAAGGGACACTGCAGAAAGTTAGAATACCTGAGTATTAATGGGGTTAGAAAGAACTTTCAAGTACCTCAGGGAATCAACAAAGTCCAAGAGGTAGCATCTTTCAGAAAAGATGTGCAAGAACAAGAAAGCACAATCTGAAGACAGAGGGGGATGGCTAAGGGGCAAGGCGAGTATTGTTTTCATGGAGAGAGTGGTGGATGCATGGAATGGCCTTCCTGAGAGGTCATGGGGTCCAAAAACAGTGAGGAATTCAAGACTGCATCGACAGACATAAGTTAATTATAGTGGGGGTAGGAGGAAGTAGGCTGTTGTTAACTAGGATCTGCAGCTTATTCAACAGGTAGGAAATGGGCAGACTGGGTGGGCCAAGTGGTCCTTATCTGCCATCAAAGTCTATATTTCTATGTTTCTATCATCTTCCAGGCAGGATTTGAGAAAATTTTTACCACCACTGCTCGTAAGTTGGGGTCATAAAGAAGGCTATGTTGAAAATTTGAAGTAATGTAGAAACTGACAAAAGTTACAGTGTACACTTGAAATCTTTCTACACTCACTCATAACTTTGATTTTAAATATTTTGACCCCAAATTTTCAATAGCCATTTTTCACATTACTTCATCAATGTGACAGCTGTCATTCTTCAAATCCTTGCCAAAATGTGTTTTCACACAATCACACTTTGGTAGGGATTTGAACACTCTCCCAATGTGGTTCATGAGGTGAGGTAACAAGAAGGCTATGCTGCAAATTCACTATTTTGCAGTTGTATTGGCTCTGACCAGAATTTGTTCTTTTTGTCTGAAGCCAGTTACTGAGATGGAGAAACTGCTCCATAAGTTAGATATTCAGAGTAGTCCAAACGCACCTTCTAAAGAACTCAGACCTGGTGCTGGTCAGATAATCTGACTGTTTTGTATGGTTCACCAAAGAGCCATACTTTTTAGCATGTCCTTTCCTTAAGAATAAAGATCCATTAAAGTGTCAATCCTATCATCCTATTTCATTACTAAATGTTGATTATAAATTTTTACTAAGACATTGGCAATAAAATTAAAGTCAGTTATTGATCATCTAATACATCACGATCAGTCTGGATTTATTAAGGACGAAAGACTTATGAAAATATTATAAGAACAATTAATGTAATTAGCAATACTCATAATGATACAGCTTTTTTCTCATCAATTGGCCTTAGAAGGCATCTGATAAAACTGAGTGGCAATTTATTTTCTAGATACACACAATGAAATTTGGAAATAAGTTCATAAATTGGTTAAGACTAATCTATCACACACCTTTAGCAAAAATAAAACAACTAATACTCTCTGATTCTTTTCAGTTATTCCGAGGGACAAGACAGGGATTCCCTCTCTCCCTTGTTTTCGCTTAGTCATGGAACCCTTGGCCAATTTGGTTAGGAATAACAAAATTAAAGGAATATTCATTCAAAAATCTAATTATAAGATTAGTTTATAGCTGATGATACTTTTTTTACTTAGCAGATATGTCTCATTCATAGTCAGAGCTTTATAAATTAATGGAGATGTTTGGTTGCCTATCGGACGATACAGTGAACTGGCAGAAATCTTATTTTGTCAAATAATAAATTGGATCAAATACTATCACCTGACTGTAAATGCTAATAACTTCACAAATTCTATATTTGGTAATCAACATTCCTTGAATTTACAGCAGATGTTTCAATCTAACTATCAAGAACTTATAATCAACACAAGAGAGACTTGGACAGATGGATCGCTTTACCTCTGACAATTATTAGCCGTATTAATGTTATTAAAATGAAAACACTACCTAAATACATTTATCTTTTCAATGCATTCCTACTGAAATTCCAGAATCTTACTTTTTGAAATTAAAACAAATGTTAATTAAATTTGTCTGGAAAAATAAACCGTCAAGGGTGACTTATGCTACATTGATTAAGGGCAAGCAGGAGGGGGTTGGCATTCCATGACCTTTATAAATACCACTTGGCCGTATTAATGTCATTTAGTATTGGCTTACAGATAAACGCTTATATCTTCGTAGTAATTCAGGATGGAATCTGATTGAAGTAAAATTCCTTAAATAACTTCTTATTTATCCCACATAGGAAAAAAGCAAGGTCAATTATCAATACTTATATTACCAATCTGGCAACTAGATTAACTTTATACACTGGGGCCAGATATTCAAAGGTTAATCCATGCGCAACAGGGTTGCGCATGCTCAAAATCTACATTAGCCATTCTGCGATATTCAGCGAGGAGGCAGTTGCGCCACTGAAAACAGGCTGAGCAACACGTTAATGCAAATGAATGCATGCTCAACAGGAGGGGAGGAACCATGCATAAACTGCACAGCCCAATATTCCCCCGCCCAAACATCTCCTAATGCCCGATGCAGGCAGAATGTGAAAAGAACCCCCCCGCCCAAACATCTCCCTAATGCCCGATCGCTGGGGCAGAATGTGAAAGAACCCCCGCCCAAACATCTCCCAATGCCCGATCAAGGCAGAATGTGAAAAGAACCCCCACCCAAACATCTCCTAATGCCTGGATCATGGGCAGAATGTGAAAAGAACCCCCGCCCAAACATCTCCCTAATGCCTGATCGCAGGCAGAATGTGAAAAGAACCCCTGCCCAAACATCTCCTAATGCCCGATCGGGCAGAATGTGAAAAGAACCCCCGCCCAAACATCTCCTAATGCCCAATCGCTGGGCAGAATGAAAAGAACCCCCACCCACCCAAACATCTCCCTAATGCCCGATCGCGGGCAGAATGTGAAAAGAACCCCCGCCCAAACATCTCCCTAATGCCCGATCCGGGCAGAATGTAAAGAACCCCCAGTGCCCGATCGCGGGCAGAATGTAATAGGAACCCCCAACCGAATATCTCCCCGTGGTCCAGTGGACCGTAATGCCCGATCGCGGGCAGAATGTATTGACACCCCAAACATCTCCCTGGTGTCTAGTGTCCCCCACCCCCACCCACGAAGCCCCACCACCCGCTCCCCTGGGCGGTGACGGGGATCCTGCACCAGGAGATATTTGAGGGGTTATCAACCAGTCTGCCAGCGATCAGCAATGCAATCACTGAACCTGAGCCGGTGAAAGTCAACCCGCAATGCCAGCGATATGCAATAAGATGTTTGGGTGGGGGGTTCTTCACGTTACCACCAGCGATCGCGATAGGGGAGATGTTTGGGGGGTTCTTTTCCATTCTGCGCACGATCGGCTGCAAGTGTCGAGTCCCGATGGCTGCTGCCTGGCAGGGCGGCCAGGCGCAAGTCCTCGGGATCGGCGCACCACATGCTAATGGATGCAAATGGGGCCATAATCAGATGCAAATGGCCCCCTGCCCTTGCATGAATTATGGCCCCATTTGCACGTCACCTTTTGAATATTGTGATTTTGCGCATGGCGCAATGGTACTGGCGCCACCGCAAGTTGAATGCTCCACTCTGACAACTTGCGGTGGCGTAAGTTCCACTCGCCATGCACAGTGGCTGTGGCTGGGGTGATAAAATCAGAGAGTTGCTCAATAGCGCAACTCTTTGAATATCGCTTGGCTACACCCCTCAAGCGCAACTATTCTGCGTAGCTCAAGGGCTTATGCCTCAGAATGGCGAGTTTGAATATCCGGCCATGGTATAAGGCACAAAAGTTAGTTAATTATATAATGGGTATCTCAAAAAATTTACCTCTTTAATAACCCTGATTTTCCTATAACTATTACAGACAGAGCATTTAACATATGGTTCATCAAAGGAATAGTATCTTTTGCTCAGCTATTTAAGAACAACATGATTAAGTTATTTAGAGAATTAAAGGAGGAATTTAACATTAATGATCAAACCATCTTTCAATATTTACAGATAAAAGTTATATAAAAGACATAAACATAAATATAACACTAACAAAGACTTCTCGATATAGGAACTGCCATTAGAAAAAGGACTAACACTAAGTTAATAGTGGCAATATACAGAGAATTAAATCAGGATCTAAATGAAAATTTAACCAAATTAAGGGAAAATGGCAGCAACATCTGGGACTCAATATCTCTGATGATATATGGCAACACATTTTACAGTCCCTTTTTTACATATTAAAACCTCCAAATTACAATAGATACAGTAAAATACAACTCACAGAGTTTACTTTATGCTTTCATGGCTACATACTATCAATCACTTAATCAGCTCATCTTGCCCAAGGTGCAGAAACACGTCCGGGACCTTGATTCACTTAATACATTCTTGTCCCAAATTGTCAAGTTTTTGGCCAAGAATATTTTAAATATTGAATAAGGCCACAAATTATAAAATACCATGTACTCCGATGGCAGCATTGCTGTCAGTCTATAATCGATAACCAAAATGGATGAATTTGGTCATATTATACATTACTGCAATGAATGTGGCATGCAAGTGCATTTTATTAAACTGGAAAGCACTGAGCCACCAGAATTTCAGTCTTGGTTAAATTATATCAAAAATATAATTCAGTTGGAGCATATATATTATATCCGAGAGGGTCAACTGGAGAAATTCAACAAAATCTAGGCCTCATTCCAGGTTATTATTAAAGCAACTTTCTAACTTGGAGATAACAATATATGGCTTAAATTTAAGATTTAAAAGTACATGTAACATCAATAATAGCTAGGGCTAGTTAGTCACTTTTGGACCCATAAGTAGGGAAGGACAATATGGCCGCATGATGATGGGAATTTCAGCACAAAATATCCCTGTTGAAAAATCAGCAAAGGCTATAGCAAATCAATTCCTTGTTGAGTCGTATTGGGGAAAAAAAATCACGCCCTTTCCTTTTCTATGACAACCGCACACACTATGGGTTCAGGAGAATTTCTGTTTTGCAACTATTTTAGAAGTCTTCTGTGAGTGACTTCACTTTACTGCCACTGGAGTGTCCTTATGGAATGCAAAACTCTGTCCTGTGGTCCTTAATTAATTAGTTTGAAATGGCATAATCCTGTTTCACGTGAAAGTATTTCTTGTTGTGGAATGGACCCTTTTCATGTTACAAGGCACCCTGGGAGCTTCAGATACATTTTCTTTATTGCTGAGAAGCCCAGTACACAGCTGTTATCCAAACAGCATTTAGCAATAATATGAAAACACCAAATTGCAAATTACTGACGTTTCCATCAATTTTTAACCCTTAGACTGCAGACAGGATGTAAAGAAAATCTGGACAGGTATATTGGTTGCACAACTCAGCGAGGGTTAAGACAAAGGTTTTTTTGGGGGTGGGGTTGCTCCAGGTTGCCTATTTCTTTCATATAAAAGCAGGGTCTGGATCTTGGGATGCAACTGCCAACTCTCTGATCAAAAACACACAGTTCAAAAGGCAAATTACTGGCCGGCCTGCCGACACAGCGGTTGGAATTCCGCTTGCGGCGCAGACCCCAGTTCGGGAACAGACCAGGGAGTTGGAGGGCTGGCTGGGGAGAAGGATCGAGTGTCCTGGGGACTGATCTCCTTCTCTAGGGGAGGAAGAGTGTCCGGCGCTTTGAGGACCTCTGGCCAAGGCTAGGGGTGCCGCCGCAACTGGCGCCATCGCTGGACATCATTGCACCTCTGCTCCCAGGGAAGCAAGCATGGAAAAACCCCAGCCCCCAGCATGACGACCCACTCTATCCTGCGTCCACTGCCGGCGTCCGCCCGAGAGGCCCACTCCCATCAGCCCTGACCGGGATAAACTGGGGCTTGCCAACAGTGTCTGTTGGGAGTGGGAGCCCCCACCAGTCCTGCCCAAGGGCAAGCCTGGGCATGGGGGCAGCAGTGAGATGGGTCCGGAGGATAGAGAACTGGACCCCAAAAAGCAAATTACTGAAGCTTCCAGCCATTGTTAAGACAAAATATAGTCCCTCCTATCTAAAACAAAACTGTTTTCTTTAACTTCAGACTTTAGCCACATAACCCCATTTGACCATGTTAACTAAAGATCAAGTGGTTTATTTAAATTAAACCTATGGCATCATCAATATATGTTTTGAAAATAATTAACAGACATAGTGTCCTGACCATTTTAGTAATAGATATGTTATGTTTACATGTCTAGAAATAACAGTAAAACATGAGGCTGTGTATAACAACTTTAACTTTAAAACTGTGGGGTTCATTTCATTGTTTTAAGAAAGTACATCTTGCAGATCTGATAGGTATGTAGCAGGCTTTACCAGACCATAACCCCTACACCTGATTCTGGTCCATTACCATACCCCAACCTGTTAGGCTGGTGTTAATCAACAGAATAAGGCTACAAGGCAGAAATAAAAGTGGACACAAACACAGAAGGCTCGGTGCACACTAAATGGAATGTACTGACTTGACATGGAGTGATAAAATGCAAAATTAAATTCATTCACTGCAGCCAGTAAGCAGCCTGAGCCTACTGCGGAAACCCACCCAGGTTTATGGCCATATGGTGCTTCTTCACGGGACCCCAGTGAATATCTTTTATTTTGCATTTAGCATACACTGAACCTTCTGTTTTGTGTGCACACAAGCGCTGGACAATGTCTTTCAGCAGCATCTTATTTATTTATTTATTGGAATCCCGGATAACATCTTTGAGCTAAAAGCTCATTTACAAAGGTTCCACATCGTAAGGCAATAGACAAGGTACATAGACATTACAAAACAGATAGGGGTATATATAGCAGGCAAGTACATTATGGTACATACAGATACAGATTCAAGCAAGTACAGTTAAAATACATCAGGTAGGAGGGTCACCTTTATTGCAACAGTACTAGAGCATACCTAAGGTGGACAAGCAATTTACAGTGGTAGCTGAGCTTTAGGCGTGCAGGTAGAGTTATGGAGGGTCAGAGGTGATGACCAAGGGAGAGACAGCATAGATGAGAGCAGGGGAGGTGGGGGCAGAGACAAAGGGGTTACAGAATAAGGAGGTTGAGTACTCAGAGGGTGGGATCGGATAGGAATCTACAGAGTTATGTAAGTAGGTGATAGGGCAGGGCTGGGTAATGTGGGGAAAACAGGGATAAGGAAAGGGTTTTAAAGGGGGAAACTGGGGAGGGGTGAATATTGGGGATTAATATTTCAGAAAGCAGGGAAGCTGGGGGGATGTGGGAGTAAGTGCTCAGTGGGGTCACACCAGGCAGGAGAGATGGGTGCTATGCTTACTGTACTTGCGCTGCAAGTTCTATTTGTGTCGACTGAATATAGAGGTTTCTTTTAAATAGTTAGGTGCCTCCTCACAACACAGCAAGGAATATTGAGCCAAGCATGGAACCCATATTAGGATCCAGACTTGTTCTGAGACTGGGGACTAGTGAGAAAGGACATGAATTTTCAGGAATCTGATCGCAGCCTGGCCCAAGGAAAATCTCTCTGATGGCATTCTTCAGGCTTAAAATCTGAGGATACCTGGGGCAGTAACTACTCTCTGTCCTCTGCATTGGTGAACTCTTGAAAACAGATTCTCTATTCTCTGCAGAGAGATAACCACTTTCATTAAATCTGTGTTAAAAGTCACGAGAAACAATCCAAATTTGAATGACTGCACTCTTCTCTGTGGTTACTATCCTGCCATGGTTCCGTAGAACCTAAAGAGACCTCAAAACTTACCTGTGAGTTTGGAATTCAGACAATGCTCTGACCAAGAGACTGTCAGATAGGGATACATGGTGACCCTCCTTCGAAGTTGTGCTACAATTACCACTAGGACTTTAGTGAAGATCCTCAGACTGAGGCCAGTCCATGGGAGAGTCCAATACTGAAGCGTAAGTCATAAATGGCAAACCACAAGAACCTTTGATGGGACTGTCATATCAGTACATAAAGGTTATGCATCAGACATACTGACGGAAGCAAGAAAAAAAATTACTCATCATAGTAAAGTTCCTTTCATGGGATCCTGCAATAAGCCAATACTAGTCTGCATCATCTCCATGTTGAGTGGTATCCCGAAGAACAGAACTTATACTAATAATAGAATTTACAACCAAGTTCAAACTCTGAATAGTGGACATGCTTCCCCTACTGGCTAAACATCAGATGTGTTTCCAAAAGCCAGAGCAATGACCACTAATATCGATCTAATAAAAGAAACCAACCACTACAACATTTGTCAAACTTTTTAAGAACCCAATTAAAAATACCAGACAGGATTATTCTCAATATGATCACAATTTTAAAGTTTGTGAGACATGGAAAATAAGTAATGCTCAAGCATACAAAACTACTTTTAACAGACTGATTTTTGTGGGAACCTATTTTCCAGGTTCTGGAAGGGAAGCACAGTCAGGCGTGTACTGGCTTATTGGTGGATTCCATAGAAGAAAAACGTTACTAAGGTGAATGATGTTTCTCTTCTAACAACTAGAATTCAACAATAATGCCCATAGAAGTCTGCAGACTCACTAGCAGTACTTTGGGAGGATGGGTCTAGAACCTATTTTGAAACAGATTCTGCAAGATAGCAGTTCCAAACCTGGTATCCATCCTGAACTGTATGTCCAGGCAATAGTGCTTTATGAAGGTATTGACTGTTCTCCAGGTAGCTGCTCTGCAAATCTCTTGAAGGAGAATGCCCTTACTATTGTCACAGACACAGAGGTGCCCCTCGCTGACTATGCCCTTAGGCTTGGGAGGTTGCTTACCAGCTTTTCATAGCAGAAATTAATACAGGAGACTATCCACCAGAAACAGTCTTTCTGGCAGCTAGCTTACCTTTGCCGACCTTTCCATATATAACAAATAGCTGTATACTGTCAAACCTGATTTGCTTTGCTCTGTCTATGTAGTAGCTCAGTTCCCTTTTCACATCAAGGCAGTGGAGCTTTTGCAAATCTGTGATGTAGTGCTCAGGAAAAACTACAGGTACTGTTACTGACTGGTTCAGATGGAATTCTGATACCCTTTAGGTAAAATTCTTCTATTTGTCTTTAGGACTACCGTGTCCCTGAAGACTATTATGTAGTTGGAGCTGTACACAGCGCTTGCAGTTCACTGATCCTTCTGCAGATGTCACTGCTACCAGGAAAACTGTTTTCGGTGACATATTTTAAATCTGCTGTAGTCATAGGCTCAGGGGCATCTCTACCAGCTAGACAAGGCATACACATTCAGGTCAGAAGAAACTGGTTCCTTCACTGGAGGTGTAAGTGGTTTAGACATTTGAACAATCTTTAGAAAACAGATTGTAAGGACAATAATTTCTCTTTCCTGCTGATGTGTAGGCAGCGACAGCTGCCAGGTGTACCTTCAAAGAAACACAGAATCTGTCAGCAGAAAAGGATTGCATGGTCCACCCAATCTGCTCAGATGGTCCCTGCCTTGTCTGTCTATGCAGACCCTCCCTGGTCTCCGACAACCCTTCTTCCTTCCTACCTATTTACTAATATACCCTCATGTCTATCCCATACATGCCTAAAGCCCCTACTGCTTTTGCCTCCACCACTACCACTGGCAGTCTATTCCAGGCATCTACCACTCTTTTAATGAAGCAGTACTCCTCATCCCTCTTAAACTTGCCCCTTTCAGCTTCAGTGTTAAGAGCATTACATAGGGACTGTAAGAGTATCATGTAGTCCCGAACTCCTGGTAGTCCTGCCTGTACTGGGTTATCTTCCTGGGAGCACACCAGTATGAGAACCTTTCCAATTTTGAGGTGTATGCCTTTCTTGTTGTTGGTTTCTTAGAAACTCTCAGGACTTCCATCACCTCTTGTGACAAATTTAACCCAGCTGAGGTCTAGGAAGGTTATCCTGCTCTGGGACAAGGTCAGTAGGTTGTGTCTCAGTGGCAGGAAGATGGGAGCTTTGCAGGATAGTGTCCGCAGCACTGAATATCATGCCTCCCTGGCCATGTCTGGGACTATCAGGGCCATTGTTACTTGCTCCCTCCTGAGCTTCATAAGTACCCTCTCTATGAAGGGAAATGGGGAAGCGATTTGGACAGACAACACTAACATAGAAAATACAAAGTGACGGCAGATGGGGACCCGTGTGGTTCTACCCTCCACCCCACCTAGTTGGTAGTCATCTTTAAGTTTACCACACTGACTGTCCACGTCAGTCTGAACTCCCGATCATCTTTGCCCCCCACCACCCTGGCGGAAGGGACGTTTCATGGCTCCACCACCCTTTCTGTAAACAAGAACTTCTTTATGTTGCTCCTGAATCTCCCCCTTTAGGCCATGCGTGACCTCTAGTCTGGGTATTCTTGTTTATTTGAAAGAGACTCTGTGCCTGTACCTTGTTGATACCTTTTAGGTATCTGAAGGTCTCTATCATATGAACATACAAAGAAGCCAGCAGAAGGCGGCATTTGGTCTATCAAGTCTGCTGGTATTGCAGGGTCCACAGCTTGAGCTAATGTCCCTGCCCTCCCACCCACTCCTCCCATTCTCCCTACCCATGATAATTACCTTCCCCATGCCTATCCCAGTCTCTCTTAAAGGTGTCCACTGTCTTCAACAAGATGACCTCTTCCAGCAGCGCATTCAAGTGTCCACCACCCTCTCTGTGAAGAAGTGCTTCCTGACCTCCCTCCTAAACCTCCCACCCTACAGTTTAAGACTGTGCCCCTCGTTTTATGGTTGCCACTCAGCTTAAAAGACTCTCCTTATCAACCTTATTTATCCCTTTCTAGTACTTGAAGGTCCCAATCATGTCCTCTCTCTCTCTCTCGTCTTCCAAGGAGTACATGTTCAGTGCCCTCAACCTCTCCTCGTATGTCTTACCCTGCTGACCGGCTATCATCTTCTTAGCCCTCCTCTGGACCTTCTCCAGCAGACTAATGTCCTTTTTGAGGTGTGGGCACCAGTACTGAACTCCATACTCTAGATGCGGCCTTACCAGTGACCTGTACAAGGCAGTATAACCTCCTCTCTCCTACTACTGATCCCCTAGATATGCATCCCAGCATCTTGTTTGCCTTTGCTGCTGCTTTCTTGCACTCAGTGAAGTGCTTCAGGTCACTAGTGATCATAATTCCCAGGTCCTTCTCCTCCTCCTCCGATGTAGATACTCAGACTCCACCCAGGTAGTACTCTGTCCTGGGATTCTTAGCTCAATATGCATAACTTTGCATTTCTTGGCATTGAAGCCAAGCTGCCAGATCCTGGACCACCTCCCCAACTTTTCAGATTTTCCTGTAGGTACAGTATCCTTTCAGCTGTGTCCACTCTCCCACAGAGCTTGGTGTCATCCATGAATAGGCACACTTTGCCTTTAATGCCATCCCCAATGTCATTGATGAAGACACTGAACAACACAGGCCCCAGCACCAAGCCTTGCGGGACCACACTGGTTACCTCTCTGGTGCTAGATAACTGTCTCACCACAACCACCCTCTGGGTTCTGTCCCTCAGCCAGTTTTCTACCCATCTGGCCATCTTTTCCCCAACCCTGAGGTCAACCAACTTGCTGATCAACCTTTTGTGGGGCACAGAGTCAAAGGCCTTGCTGAAATAAAGACAGAGGATGTCTATCACTTGGCCCATGTCTACTGTCTTAGTGACACAGTCAAAGAAGTCAATCAGATTTGTTTGACACAATCCCCCGCCCACCATGAACCCATGCTGTCTCGTATCCTGGAGACCATGCTCCTCTAGATATTTCACCAGCTTTCCTTTAGTATGGTTCCATGAGCTTGCCCACAATGGAGGTCAGACTGACTGGTCTGTAATTCCCTCGTCATCCTTGGGACCGCTTTTGTGGAGGGCACTACATGTGCTGTTCTCCAGTCCTGCGGTACCGCCTGACTCTAGTGAACTATTAAATAGGTCTACCAGTGGCCCTGCCAGCTCCTCAGCCAGTTCCTTTAGCACCCTTGGATGTACTCTGTCCGGGCCTGGTGATTTGTCCACCTTCAATGCCAGCAGCCCTCCCTCACTCTATCCTCCTCTATCACTACATTTGTGTTCCCTCCCCCGCTCCTCTTTTCCCTCCTGAAGGCACTGGTCCATCCTTCTCCCTGGTGAAGATGGAGCAAGAAGTATTCATTAGTATCTCTGCTTTCCCACATTATCCTCCACTCACTCCACCCCTTTCTTAAGCCTAACAATTCCTTCCTTCTTGTCCAATTTTCTCACTTATATCGTGAAAGAAAGCCTTCTCCCCCTTCTTAATTCCTTCAATATCTGCAACTCCTTCTGTGCCTTTGCTCCTGGACTTCCTTACTTGCCTCACTAACCAACCGTAGGTAACTTTTCCTATCCACCTCTCTCTTGGTCTTCCTGAATTTTCTATGGGCCAACCTTTTTCCCCTACTACCTGGGAAACCCAAAATTGAACCAGCTGGGCGCTTTGGCCCTTGTGTTCTTCCCCGTGAGCCTAATGCACTCATCTGTGGTAACCAGTATTCCTTCCTTAATGATGGACCACCTTTGGTCCACCTCCATATCTGCTCTGATGCCACCAGATGGTTCCTTAGCACTTCACCCATTTTCCTGAAGTCTGCCTCCTGAAATCCAAGATTTTGGTCTTAGGCAACATGCTTTCCTGCCCATATCCAACTGGAACCACACTGTGCAATGGTCACTTCCACCCAGTGGCTCCCTAACCATTATTTCCTGTACATGCTCCCCATTTGTGACCACCAGATCAAGAATTGCCTCAGCTCTTGTTAGTTCAGTGATGCCTGGGTCAGAAACCCACTCTGCAGTGCTTCCAGAATCACCTGACTCCTAGCACAGGTTGTGGATGGTATGCTCCAGTCCACCTTGGGCAGGCTGAGTCCCCCAATTACCACCTCTCCTTTCCCCACAGCTTCCAATATTTATGAGCTCAGTTCCCTGTCCCTCTCCTCAATCTTGACTGGATGGTCTGTAAACCACCCCAACCTCACCTTTCTCCTCTATTGGACATAACTGAACCCATAATGCCTCCACTTACATTTCCTCCTGACTCTTCCCTACGTGCAAGTTATTCCATCCCTGATAGAAATTGCCACCCTCCCCTCATTCCGACTACCCTGTCCCTCCTGCATAGTTTATATCCAAGGATTGCAAGGTCCCAGTCATAATATGATGTTGCCCAAGTCTCACTTACTGCAGCTATGTCCACCCTCCTGTCTGCTACTAGTGCCTGCAGGTCATCCATCTTGTTTCAAGACTCCGAGCATTCAGAGACACCACCCTCCACCAAGAATCTGACCATCCTTCTCTTCCTCTATTCTTCTTTTCATTTATCCGCTCTGTGTGCACCCCTCCACGTACCCTGTTATGTGTTCTCACCCCTCCACCCTTTGATAACTGTGTTTCTTGCCCCTTCCACATCCTCCCCCAGACCACTTCCATCACTGTGGGGAAGGTTCACTGACCTCCTCCTGTCGGGAGTCTGTGGGCCTGCACACCTGCTGCCCCTCGTTCAGTAGTTTAAGTGTAGTGGTTTTGTATTCCCCAGTTTTTCCTGAGGTACCCTCAAAGCCTCCCTATTGAGGTGTAGCCTGTCTGGTGAAAAGAGTGCTTTATTTGACCAGGTCTCCTCCCAGTCCCAGTACAGATGAACATCTCCTCCTGCACCACTTCCTCAGCCAGTCATTAAAATCCTCTATTTTTATTTATTTTTAGGAACTCAGATATACCTTTGAGCCAGGAGCTCTTTTACAAAGGTTCCAAGTCAGGTTACTTGAAACATTAGGACAGGCAGTGGTTTTGTGCAAAGAGAAATAAACACTGCAGCTGGAGGGCTTTGTCAATGCCAAAACATCACAATTGTGCGTAACCATCTGGCAGAGGGAGGCGGGCCAGAGCTGGTGTAAAGAGAGAAGAGAAGGAGTGGGGTGGGTCAGGGTCAGCAGTGTGTGTGGAGGGGAGTGGGGAGGAGGGAAGGGTGGGGTATAGAGGTGGGGATAACCATTAGGTGTAGCAGTCGGCTGGGCACAGGAGATGAGGTACTGACGTGGGCTGAGCATAAAGGCTCCCAGGGTTGCTTTTTCCTGGCTGTGCTGGCCCTTAGTACTGGTGTCACCTCTGAGAAAGCCAGCAAACTTCCTTCCTCCTGCAGATCTTCCCTAACTCCCTGAACCTACTTTGCTCACCTCCCCTCCTCCCCAGCTAGATCTATGGTTGACCAAATGTATAACAATTAGGTTTTCCTCCAACCTCCCTTATTATTGGGCCCACCTTCCCAACTGTCATCCCTGGCAAACAAACCACCCTCCTGCTTGCATTTGGGTCCCTTTCCTTCCCAGTGAATACCCCTAATTATAGAGTCCCCTATGATTGCCACTCTTCCATCCCCTGCATCCATGCTCCCGTCCTTCCTTTCTTACCTTGGTACTAGCTGCTTCCCAACCTAACTGCTCCCTCTGCCCTGGTGAACTTATCTCCACATCCACAATTCATCCCTTAACTGTTTTCCATCTCCCAATCTGCCCCTCCCTTCTGACTATCTGTATCTGCTTTCCAGTTTTCCCTCCCGCTTCCTTTCCTCTCCTCCCTCCCTCATCCTCCCTCCGTTTGCCTTCTTCTCGCCCACCTGATTAGTTCCCTCCCCTCCCTGTTCTCCTACTCTCCAGCCCCATACTCAATCCTGAACTCCCTACCTCACCTCCTGCTGTCCCTCCACCTTCCAGACAGTAGTGCAAATCTATTCAATAAAACCCCTTAGAATTTCCGCCCCTGATGCTACTCTCACATTCCACCCTTTCCCTTACCACTTGCCATTCCTGCATCCTGGGTTCCCTACTCCTCTGAGGAAGAGATACTCCTGTATACTGGGTGCTCCTCCCCACTACCATCCCTGTCGAATTAAGTCACTGCCCTGGACATCACCCTCTGCCTTTCCTCCACTGCTCTGCTCCTCTGACTTCCCACCATCCTCCCAAGCTCCCATCTGAGGCAGCCTTATTTCAGCCCCTTAGCTACTCCAGGTTCATGCACTTGGGACATGCCCCTTTACTCCACACCATCCCCAGAAAGACTGCTGCCCACAGCTATTGCAGTTTACCACTCTCCTGCTTTCCATTCATGTACCTATTCCACATCCTCCCAGCCCTGCTTCTCATAGCCTCCAGTTATAACTATAAAATAAGTATAACATTCAAAACATATAAATTTCTATCTCACTTTACCATTAAAATGTAACAATCACAATAATCTAGAATTCAGTAGGCTGCTAATTCCAGTGTTCTATCAAAACTCGAACACTATGCCAAGGAAGCTGTTTCTTAGCAACCACCTGATTCTAGCTAAAAAACAATATTTTTAATAAATGCCTTATAATTACTGGTGACCCCCTTTAATGACTGTCTCAAATTCCTGTTTCAAACACCGTAATAACTGGGCAGCCAGGTTATTACCGGTGTTGTTGTCAAACATTCTGTGCTAGTTCTGAATTCTTACCAGCACTCAGCTGTCTCGAGCTCACAGATGCAGTGTAACTGCCGCATAGCGCCACGGAGCATTCAACAACTGCAGCGAGTGTCACTATCGTTTGATTCAACGGCAGCTTCCTTTTGTTCTCACTGTTTTTTTTTTGTTTCCTCACTGATTGTGCAGACCAGTATCTCCATGACCCGGACAAGAAGGGACCTCTTGGAAGAAAATGGAAATACTCGTCCCAGTATACCTCTTTTTTCTCTTCTGCTCTTGTCAGACTCCTTGCACCAGCAAATTATATAAAATGCTGGCTATGCCAGTGTGCCTTTTTTTTAACACACCCAAGTTATGTGATGACCCACTAAACCTTGACAGCGAAGCCCAGAAATCCCATGAAACAGTGACAAAGTCACAGTACCACCTAAACAACATGCCACCACCCAGCAACAGGCCAGCTAATTCTGGTGACAAGGACAATCCCACAAAAATCTCAAACAAGCTGTCTATCTACTGTACAAATGAAACCTACAAAAGATATGATTCACCACAGAGACAACAATGCTGACTATGCTGTTCTCAACTAACATAAATACACACATCCCATACCTTCCTGTAGGTAACAATACCCTCCTTCTCAGTCCACAAGCCATTACACAAAAATATTTAAAACTAGAAAAAAACAGAAAAGTTTCACTTAGCTAGGGAGCTCCATGGATGCAGACACTCTGCTGCCAGCATTCTAGATGCATTCTAGATCATGTCTCCTCTATTCCTTCTCTGTTTCAGGGAATAAAGTTGAGCCAATCTAGTCTTGCCACATAAGGTTCTTGATGCAGACCATGCAGCATCTTTGCTGCCCTCCTTTGAATCGTCTCCAATCTGTCTATGTCCCTTCTAAGGTGCAGTCTCCAGAACAGGGCGCTGTACTCCAGGTAAGGCCTCACCAGGGACCTGTACAGTGGCATAATCACCTCCTGTTTCCTACTTGAGATGCATTTCCATATGCATCCCAAAGTGCTGCTTGCTTTTAGTGCAGCTTTCTCACATTAACGCCCCTTTTTAAGTCATCTGAGATGATTACAGCCAAGATCATTTCGTGTTTTGTTGCCATTAACTGTTCCCCACTTAGAAAGTTTTTTTTTTAGGTTGTGCCTGTCGAGATGAATCACCTACATTTTTAGCATTGAATCTCAGCTGCCAGCTTTCTGACTATTCTTCTAGCTTCTTCAGGTCAGACTCCATCTTTTGAGCCCCTTCAGGCATGTCCACCCTGTTGCAGAGTTTTGTATGAGTCTGCAAACAGGCACACCTTCCATCCAGTCCACCAGTTATATAGCTGGCGAATACGTTGAAAAGGTTCGCCCGGCACTGAACCATGTGGAACTTGAATTGTCACTTTTCTCTCCCTGACAGTGTGCCATTTACTAACACCCTCTGGGTCCTCCCTTCAAGCCAGTTCTGGACCCAGTTTACTATTTTTAGCCCATGTGCTCCAGTTTATTTATTAGCCTCCTGTGTGGTATGGGTCAAAGGCCTTGCTGAAGTCCAGGTACACCACGTCCACGCACCTCCTGGTCCAACTGTTCCAGTAACCCAGTCAAAGAATTCGATTTGATTAGTCTGGCAGGACCTTTGTGTTATGAAGTCATGCTGCTTTGGGTCCAGTTGTCCACATGCTACAAGAATGCACTATCTCTCCTTAAGCAGGGATTCCATGCTTCCCACTACTGAGGTGAGGCTGACTGGGCAGTAGTTTCCACCTCAATCTGCTTCCAATCTTGTGCAGGGTACTACTGCAGCCTTTTTCAGTCCTCCGGGACCTAACCACTCTCCAATGATTTGTTGAAAAGTTCCCCCAGTGGTGCCGCTTAATTCCTCCCCAAGCTCCTTCAGTATTCTTGGGTGTATTTCATCCTGTCCTATTCTTTGTCTACCTTTAGTTTTTGAGTTCCTCCAGGACTCTAATCTCTGTAAGTGACTTGTGTCTGCTCCCTGAAGCCATCGTCTTTTTTTCCGTAGTGCTGGTCCATTTCCTTCTATCTCCTGTGTGAAAACCGAGCAGGCGTAGTTCAACACCTAGCTTTTCTCCCATTTCTGTTTGCTGACCCTCCTTCTTGTTAATCTGACTATCCCTCCTTGCTCTTTCTTTTCCTTTTATACCTGTACAGGTTTTCACCCCTCTGGATCCCTTTGCTATCCTTTCCTCTAAGCCTTGGCGATTCTAATTGCCTTCTCTGTTTCTTAAGTTTTTTTTTTGTATACCTCATCACAGTCCTTCTTTGACTCCTTGAGTTGTACCACCTGACAGCTCTTTTCTCTTTTTTTTATACTCCCCCTCTCCATGCAGCTCCCCTTCTTGGAGACACACATATGGCCTTTTCAGCCCTCACTCACGTACCAGGAGGCGGTGCAGTCCGTTCCCCATGGAGCTGTGGCTGTACCCCCAAGCGGGTACAGCACAGGGGCCTTACACCCCCGATACTTCTGCATTTCTTCAGAATGCTGTTTCTGGGCTGGTGGGGCATTGAAAGTCGGGGCCCAGGTGCTCCGTCTACTGGGAGCTGCGTGTTTTTCCGGTTTTCTCTTGGGGTGCCATGTCCCCGGACGTCAAGGTGGCGTCTGGCACATCACCCTCTGTTGGCGTCAGACTTGCTGTACCTCAGGTCTCCACCGGGGCCAGACAAGAGCTGAGCTCTGGCCCCCTCCTCCCCAGAGAGGACAAGCAGTCCCTGGGATGCTCAAGTCCTCTCCCGGCTAGCCCTCCAGCTTCGGGCTCATTCCCGAACCGGGTTGCTGGCGTGCTGCGGAAATCAACACGCTGCGCCGGGCAGCCCTGAAGGTTCTTTTCTTTCCATTTTAGATGCTATCTCCTTGGAAAACCAGAGTGGATTTTTCTCCTTTTGGTTTTGCTACTTTGCTTGGTGCACTGCGATATGACTAGTGTTACTGCTTCCCTTAAAGCAGCAGTGCAAGATAAATTGTACCTCAGTTGCTGGCTTTTGTGTTGGTCCCTGTCCCTGAATCACTGTACTGTGCTTATTTTTTTCCGGTAGGCTCATTTTAGTGTAACCCCTCACCCCTGCCTCTTTAGCAAAATGACAGGTGGCATGCTGTTGAAGCTGTCAGCAGTATGGGGACTGGGTTCGGGAGGATGAGGTTACTCGGCACAGGGGACCTAGGTTTGGCTACTCTGAACAGGGGCACCCAAGTAAATCCGAACACAGGAAGCAATAACTGTAATGTCAGAACCAGGAATGGGATTCTCCAGTGTGGCTTTTATTCACATCCAAACTGAACAAACAAAGCATAAGACGGACCCCCAGGGGCTACATTCCTGGTAATGCAGATTAGAGACAACAGAACACTTTATCACTATTTCCAGCCCTCAGGCTCTAAACCTACCAGGCACACAGCCTGGACTTGCCGCAACTTTGGGTACACAGCCCGACTTGTACATTACTGGGGTTTTCCCCACTGGCCTGCTCCCCTGCCGCAACTTGATCCAGAGGTCCATTTGAGGAATGAACCAATTACCTGTTGTGGCTCCCCAAACCACACTAGAGCCTTGACTCCTGAGAGAATTTTCCTTACAATCCCACATCTGGGCACTTCCCTCATCACTGGCCAAGTGCCTGGGAGGTAAAAGAAATCGTGAGGTGGACTTGGTCACTAAAGATGGGGCCTCCACCTCCAGCTCGCACAGTCCATACCCGGCCATTTCTCTGGAAACTAAACAATTCCTTTACTGAAAACTTTCAAATGTAGATTCTTGGGTGAGCGTCTGTCACATCTCCTCTACATATCATTTTCACCCAACAAGCTCTGGACTTGAACCTACTTTTACTTGTTGCTTAGCCCATTACTCTAGGCTTCCACTATTTTAGTAGTTTAATCCCACATTGTCACACAAGTCCCAGGGTGAAAAACACATAGGCCCTTTCAGGAAGAGCAAACACTCACCCTCCGGTTGCAGGTGCCCCATAGGCGACTCACAAGTCTTCTTGTTCTCCCAAATAAACTCTGGAACAAACAGGCAGCTTCTCCTTTAGAAGCAGAACTAGGGATTGCCCCAGGAATCTGCAGGGAACCCTTTCCTGCCCCCATCCCCGGGGTAGGGGGGTACTGAGACCGAGACAGCGGTCTCCACCACTTCAGTTATCTTCTGTGTCTCTCTTTAAGGTGGAGACACACACCCCTTTACTTAAAAGTAGCCCTCTGTCAGGGCTGAGGCTCTTGAGCTCATTGAGCTGCTGAGCTGCTTTCAGCAAGCTCCCAACACCAACTCCACCTTGAACTGACTGAATCTGTTCAAACCTCCCAACGTTCTATTCCAACTCCCTTGCTGCAGATTCCATTGTGGCTCAGGCAGCTGTGACAGTTCTATTGGTGATGTCATCCCTCAGTCTCATTTGAGACTGAGAACAGAGTGAAACCCATTTAACTGGAGTTTCACAAGCTGCCTTCCCTGCCTACCACTAGGTCTTACTAGGATCTACTAACCCGGAAACAAGGGGTTCCATTAGTATTTAAATTTTAATTTATTATTCGGGTTTGTTTATTCGAGTGTTGCATTTGCCAGCCGTTTGTCTCTGTTGCAAACACAGGGAGTAGCACTGTGGGTAGTGCATGGCCAGTCAGTTCCCTCCTCTTCCAGTTTTCCAGTAAGCCCAACAATAAACTCCAACACGACAAATGTCCAGACAAACAGTAGTTACTTGCCACGGAGAAAGAAACATCATACGAACACAGTGCCATGTCCAGAGCCGAGGAAAAATCAATCAGCAGGCTGCATTATGCTGAGTGGAAGCGCCCAACAATGGGAGCGGACGGAAGTAAACACTGCATGTCAACCCGGATACACAAGGAAAACAAACTGTGAACAGCAGCCGCCATCTTTCCTGTAAGCTACAAGAATGGTAAACTTTAGTTTGTATTCAAAAATAAATAAGATGGGACAAAAAAATACAGATTCGGGAACCGGAATTTTGCAGAACCACACCAGCCCAAATCCAGAATTTCGATTACCACTTCCTGGTTATCCAGCACTGCTGTTTTAATGTCCTTCAGCATTCTTCCACACCTCCCTGCGCTCCACTGATCAGATTTTCCCCAGACAGGTTTTCATTTTGATTAAATCCACTTTTCTGAAGTCAGAGACCTTTTGTTTAGAGTGAGTGAGTAGCGGCCTCTGTTCTATTTACTGTGAACTATGCAGTCTTATGGTCACTAGAACCCAGATGGCTTTCTACTTGCATATTTGAGAGACTGTTGCTGTTTGATAGTATGAGGTCAAGGACCACTTTTTCTCTAGTGGGTGCTTCTACCAGCTGACTTATGTCTGCTCCATTCAGCGCTACTAGGGAACTCCTTGCTCCTCTCCGATGAAGCCATTTAGAAGCTCCAATCTACATCTGGTAAATTGAAGTACCCTACCAACAAGACATCCCCTTTGTCAGCCATCCTTTGGATGGCTTCCAGAAGTTCTTTGTCCCTTTCTCCGCCCGAGACAGGGGTCTGTACATGACTCCTACCCAGATGGGGACCTTGTCTCCATTCCCCAGAGTAATCCACAGGGACTCGGTCTTCACCCTGAGTCCCCTGATCTCTGTAGCTTGATTCTCTGCTTTACATAGATGGCTACACCCCCTTTTTCCCTTCGTCTCTTCTAAACAGGTTGTAGCCTGGGAGCAGTTTATTCCAGCTATGGTTCTCATTGAACCATGTTTCTGTTACTGCAACCCAGTCCAGTTTTGCTTCCGCTATCATAGCGGTAAGGTCTGAGATCTTGTTTGCTAGACTGCAGGCGTTGGTGCACATTGCTCTCCATTCCCAGTTTCTTTTGATGTTCGTAAGATTTCTACTTCCCATTTGTGTACCCTTCTAAGCATTTTATATTTTTTGGTAGATTTGTGTTGGGCTATGTGCTTCTTGTTTTCTCCTAGACTCACTATATTTAGGTCTGTCAGTGGGTTTGTAGCTAAGGGCAAGGGTAACTGTTTCCCGTGTGTTGCAAGGTGCCAGCCCTTCTCCCCATCACCGTTAGTTTAAGCGGCTTGCATAAGCACGTCAAATTTTTTGACCTAGGGCCTTGACACCCTCCTCTGTCAGGTGGAGACCATCGAATCTGAAGAATTCTTCCCAGAAGTTTTGTCAATCACCTATGAAGTGGTGCCCTTTTCTGACACCAACCTTTTAACCAGGCGCTTAATTTACCTATCTACTTTTCTCTGATTTTGTGCCAGCTCCTCCTTTTCCCACACAGGCAAAACTTCAGAAAGGAAATGCTGGATGAAAGGGAAGCCAATCTGTCACCTAGTCTTGTTATGTTCTCCTTGTCTCTTCCATAAACCGGCTGGCGAGGTAGTTTGTTTTAGGTGGATAAGGACGCCGTATCCTCTCCTATATTCCTTGCAATTTCTACAACATGGTCTACATCCCTCCATGCCACTACAGCCATGTTCTACATAGACAAACAGGCAAGAACAAGATCCTCAAAACTGCACAGAGGCAATGAAGATCTAAGATCTAGCATTCTTTCGGATACCAAAATGTCTACAGTACATCTGCCAGGCAAAGACAGTGTACTGGCAGACACCCTGAGCAGAATGAGCAAGAGAATCACAAATGGACTGTGAACCAGCAAGTGCTACCTGCTATCTTCAAAAGATGAGAACTACGGAGAAAGATCTGTTCACCTAACGGAATAACAACACCAACTCCCAAAATTTTGCTGAGACCACTAGACATGGGAACAGTTCCAGAGGATGCTCTTCCCTGACTTGGACAGTGTGGTTTCTAAATGACTGGCACTGTAACCAAGAGGTAAAGGACTGCATCGCAGGCGACTGCTCCGAGTTTGAGGAGGTTTATGTGCTCCTGTGAAGTCCAGATGACACTGTGAGATCCACTAAGTAATCACCCCTACCCCAGGAGTGAAGCATCTGTTGTGAGAACCTTGGTGGAGATTGCTGGAAGACAAGAATGCCCTTTCTGAGGTTGCTTTCCTTTCCACTATTCCAGTGCTTGAACAAAATTTTCTGTGATTGACATTGGGTAGGACAAGGGATCAGACCTTTGGAACCAGTACCTTCTTAGGTTGCTTGAACAAAGTTTTTGTTACTGGCATTGGGTAGGACAAGGGATCAGACCTTTGGAACCAGTACCTTCTTAGGTTGCTTGAACAAAGTTTTTTGTGGCTGGCACTGGGTAGGACAAGGGATCAGAACTTTGGAACCAGTACCTTCTTAGGTAGTACTGTATACGTCCCCTCATCTGGAGGAGAGCCCATGGTACAACTGCTGTGGCTAATGCCATATGGCCTAGCAGCTGCAGGAAGTCCCTTGCAGGCCTTCACTGGCCTGGGACAAAAGACTTGACACTAGAAATCAGGTTTGCTACCTGGTTTTCTGTAAGAAATGCCCTTCCCTGCTGGGTATCCAGTTCTGCTCCAATAAAGACCAGGACCCAACCAGTTCTGTCTGGGACTTATGCAGATTTATTAGAAAACCTAGTTGTTCCAAGGTGTTCTCTACTAGCTGGCTGGAGCACATTGCTTCCTCCCTTGTTTTCTCTGAGACTAGTCAGTCATCTAGGTATCACTCATATTGTCCTGGCCATTTTGCTCTTTTCCTCTGCTGTATGAGTAATTTCCCTTGCATATCCAAATTCAATTTTATCTACTGCAAGTACCTGTTGCACTGATTTCACTTACAATGTTTATGATTATGGTCCTTTGATGTACTGTATTACTGTATATGACTTTTTGTAATGCTGCTAATTACTGTTTTTTCCTCTGTACTATCTTTCATACGCTCACCCCAAGGACACATGTGGAATAAGCTGTTATCAAACTCAGTATGTCTTTCCTGGTAACCTTTTGAAATAGAAATAAACAGGTAAGGAAAACCCCTACACCCTACCTTCTCATGTCAGTTGCTACCACAGTTAAGCACACTGTGAACACTCTTATGCTGTGCTGAGCTGAGCTGAGTTAGAAGGGTAAGGCTGTGAACTTGTGAACTGATACTCATAGCTTCTCAAACAGAACCTTAGGTATGTTCTGCAATTAGGTCTGACTGGGATATGGAAATAAACATTCTTTAGGTCCAGTAACCTAGTCAGTCTCCCAACTGCAGGGATAGGATTACTGTGACCAGTGTAACCATCCTGAACTTTTCCTTTTGATATGTCTGTTTAGGTAAATTAAATCCAGAATAGGTCACCATTTTCCATTCTCTTTGTGGGTTAGAAGTACCTTGAAAAGGCCCTTTCCCAAGATTGATAATGGGATCTTTCTGCTGCTTGTGCTTGCAGTAATTTTTACTTCCAGATGCAGCAGGACTTGTTCCACTGGGAACGAGATGGGAAGTTCTTTGGCCTCTGGATCTTTGGGAAGTTTGGGAACTGCAGTGACAAGCCCAGACTCTGTACATCCAGGACCACTTGTCTGTATTGATTTTCTCCCATCCTGGAAGCAGTGTATCAGTCCCCGCAATGTCTGATCAGTAACCTTGGCAAAATTGGCAGGGGTTTTGTTTTGCTGTGGTTTATAGACTGGTGCTGCAGCATGCCTGGAACTCCTTCTGCCCTTACCCATACAGTACCCTTTGGGACTAGTAATTATAACCAGAATAGGGTGTGGTAGTAACCTCACCCTGCCTCCCTTTCATCCTCTTACCCTAAGCCCACAGTGGAGAGGGACTGCAAGATGGCTGCCACGCTGGGCTAACTATCAGCAGCAGCAGTTTTAGAGTTGCTGTTATTTTAAATGTCTCTTTTTTTTAATGTTTTGGTTTATTTTTAGTTGGGTAATTGTATTTATTGCTATATTATTTATCGTCAGAAGAAGAAGCTAGCTAGACAGGGAATTTAGTGAGCTAGTTAGTTAATATTTTAGCGTTCTTGGGTCAGATAAGATTTTTTGCTCTGTCGCATGGTGCTGAAAAATATATTGCTTCCGTTGTGTTGCATTTAGTTTGATGGAACATTTAAACTGCTAATATTCTGAAAAAATTGCACAGAATTAGATAAATCTGCCTACTGACTAGCTCCGGGATGCTGGGTGGAGGTTGCCGATGGACATCGGTGTGGGCGTGGCCTGTTGAATCTTCTGAGACGTGTGGAAGAACTTTATGGCGAGGCGAGGTAGCCGGAATTATGCCTTTGTGCTTGGTTGGTGGAACCCAATCCAGAACATCGCTGGAGCCTGGACTGGATGGGACTTCTGTATGGACCTCTGTGAGGACTGCTGTGGTAACTGCCGTGAGTATGCCCTAAGCCAGTTTGGAGGTTGGTGGGGATTAGGTGGTTGGGATCTCTTGCAGCTGTCCTCCTGGGGAGTTGTTGATGTCTAGTCCCAGATGGGAAGCATTGGGTTATGGTCAGCTGAAGGTCTGAGTCTTACCTGGGTGTTTCAAGCTCTTTGGGGGCATTTAGCATTGGTTGGACGTGCTCCTGGGGCTGGGGGTGTGGGATAATTTTGGCTGGATCTCCTCTTTGGTGGCAGGTGTTTTGGATTCCTCCCCATGGTTCAAACCAGTATCCTTGCCTGCTCTCGTGCAGCCTATAAATTCTTTCCTGGGGCAGCTTGGAGGTGGCTGACACTAGGTAGGGCCTGCACTGAGGAGAGGGCTATTAGCTTACGGCTGGTTAAGAAGGCATCTAGGAAGAATGTCCCTAAGAAGATTATTTTCCAGTTTGGACCTATCTGTTGGACTATCCCGAACTGCTAAGGAGCTGGTTTGAAATTTTGGCCCTATTTATTCATTTGGTTATTTCAAGCAGTGAGGTGCTTTCTGGTTAAAGTGCATGCCCTACTCTGCAGTGCTCTGTAAAGCCCATGTGAGAGCTGGTTGCTTATCGGAGTATTTACCTGAACTATCAGTCCCAAGAAGGAGAGTTCTGAGGGACACCTATGTCAACCTTCTTTATGAGAGACTCAGCAACTCTTTCAGTGAACATTTAAAACTTATCTTACCTGAGGACTTTTTGCCATATTTTACTATGGGTTTCTTTTGTGTTTCATTTATTTTGAGGGTGGGGTTTTGGTTTTGTAGATTTGTGGGGTTTGATTATTTGTGTATGGTTGCAGTGGAATAACTATGGTCCATTGTGACTACTGCTGCTGGGAATATAGGCAGGTGTTATGTGTTGGGAGCAGTCCTTGATGGGCAGGCACTACTCACCCTCCAGGCTGAGGGGCCTGTGTCCCTTTCAGTGCCCTTCCCCCCGCCTGCACAAAGGTCTAAGCATTGTCGGTCCTTGGGGTAGTGCGGGGGCCAAGCCTGGGCAGGGTGTGGAGCAGAACTAGCTGACTGGGGTAGTAGGTTCAAGGAGGCACCCTGGGATGAAATGGGTCCAGGAAAGGGTCCCTCCTGTCTGGTCCTCATACCAAAGGGCTCCACTACTGGTGGGCAAATGACACGCTCTTCCATAGCCACTCATCTGACTTGGGTGGTGTTATGTAATTCCAGGTCAGAACAAGACAGCAATAACTGCTGATCTGATTGGAACATCGGACCTGGCTTGCATCACGAGACCTGACTGGATGAAAATGCTGGTCCGTGTTGGAATCAGCAGTTTCAGTAGTGATCGTGATACACCGCCTGAGACAGGATCTAGGGCAGGGGTGTAGCCATCTGTTTTAAGACGGAACTGGGCCTTGTAAATGTACCAGTGGGGCCACCAGATCTTTTGAGTGCATCATGGGCACAGGTGTGGGTAGCAGGATACTACTCATCTACCGTCAACCCAGAGTCAAGAAAGCTTTCCTGCAGGAAGTCATGGATTTCGCCATCGACATGGTGTTGGAATCCTCCAGGTGGTTGGTCCTGGGGATTTTAATGACTGGGTCGATATTCCAACTCCTCGTATTTTGGCCAGAACTTCCTCCAACTGATGATTTAGTTGGGCTTCACACAGATAGTTACTGCGGTGACTCATAATCAGGGTCACTCTGTGGATCTGGTGTTCCTTCTGGGATGGAGGTCTCCGACCTGGTGGTGGAACCAGTTGGTTGGTCCGACCATCACACTATGAGGTTCAGTTTCGCAGCTTCCCCCATAAACCTGCCCCTTGGAGATGGTCCGTACCGTCCTTTAATGGGTGTGACCCCGAGAGTCTAATGGCAGTGCTGGACCTGTCGAGCAGGCCGTTGGAATGCTCTGACCCAGGGGACCTGGTATGGTACTATAACAGTGCGGTATTAGGGGCCCTGGATTCCATAGCTCCTATCCATGTTGTCCGCTCCTTCGTCCTCGGTCCCCTTGGTTTGATGGGACCTTGAAGGAGTTGAGGCGAGGGGCCAAGGTTGGAAAGACGCTGGCAGAACCGCCTGAGGATGACAGGCTTAGACTGATGGCCCATTATTCAGAATATCAGTCAGCAATCTCCCATAAAGGGCAGAGTTCCTGTCCAGGGAGATTGCTGCAGCAGGATATTGACATCTCAGCTCTTCCAAACTGTCGATAGGTTGTGAAATCCAACCTGTCTTCAGAATCGGAGGCGTTTTCACAGTTTAAGTGTGAGAGTTCACTCAGTTGTTTGCTGATAAGGTTGCCACCATTAGGTTGAGATCCATCTAACTCGCTCAAGTGAGTGCCAGAGGTCGGTGGGAGATCACACACACCCAGTCCGTCCGGGCAAACTTTAACCAGCCAGCATCGTGCATATCGTGAAGAATGTCCAGGGCTTGGAATCGACTTGCTGTGGTTTGGACCCTGGTCCAACCCGCCCTTGTAGAGTGCATGGAGGTCACCAAGCCAGTCCTGGCAGAGATCGCCTGGTGCTCATTGGAGAAGGGTGTGTTTCCAAGCCCTTGAATCAATCAATCAGAATCTTTATTTATCCAGGTGGGCACCATTGAGCAAGGCTCATTTGTAATGTGGACCTGGTCATGAATATACCAAAGTACAGTACAGAAGCAGGTATACAAAAGCAATAATATACAAAGAAGAAAGTATATACAGTGTATATAGTACAGTACAAGGTTAGAAAAAAAAAAAAACAGCATTATTATACAATTGAAGAAGTCAGCAGATGTACAATCAACCATAGGCATACAGGGTTATAAGCAGAGATCCTTTGAGTGAGGCAGGCGGCAGCTACACATGTAGGGGAAAGAGGCTGTGTATGGGTGGCAGGTTAGAATAAAGAAGAGGAGGATATATTACTGACGACTGGGGAAAAATTGGGCTGAAACCACAGAAAGTGACAACGGTTGTTGTGTACTTATTTATTGTGATAATAGCGGAGGAGGGGTAGATTATTGGGACACTACTATGGATGGGGTGGGACTTTAGCCAGGCTGGGCGGACAAGGAAGGTGGGTAGAGCAGGAAGAGTTAATAGGGACAGTGAGAGCCAGGGGTAGAAACAAAGGCGGCGCCAGGATGGAAAGGGGAGTTGCAGAATTAGTGGGCTAGCGGTGAGGAAAACATTTGCAAGGTGCTTTCATGTAGCGATCATAGAGCGCCTTGAAGTTATTCAGTTAACAGGGCAGCTCAGCTTCAAGTTCCTTTGTAAACCATTCCACAATGTGGGTAAGAGAAGTTAAAGCAGCTTTGCCGAAACGAATTTTGACCCTTAGAAGTTGGAACTTGGAGTGCAATTAGGAATAGTTCCTTAGAAGCGAGGTGCCTAACACACCGGGAATACAATCTGAGACATATAAGGAGCTTGTTCGTCACCACTCAGAGCTCATGGAAGGCATTTCTATTCCTTCTACAGTGAAGGAAGTCCAGCCCAACCATAGAGTACGGGAGCTGTGGTGTGTGGAAAGTGGAAGCCAGTAATGAACCTGATAGCTCTGTGGTAGAGGGTGTCCAACTCAGCCAGTGCAGTGGCTATAGAGCAGGTCCGTGTAATCTATTAAAGATAGGAAAGTACCTTGAACCAGCTGAATCTTGGCCTCCTTTGTGAGCAGGTGGTTAATTCCTGTAGATCCTAATCTTGCCTTAGTTTCTTCTGTAGTTCTTCGAGATGGTAAGCAAAGGAAAGTTTATGATGGAGCCAAGCTCCTAGATATTTGAATTTAGCTACATACTCTAGTGTTTTTCAAGAACAGTGGTAATTGGTGGGATACGCCCACCAACAGGAATTGCCACATGCAAGGAGGGGAGAAAGAGCATGGCTTTTGTCTTTTCGCATTGAGCAAAAGCTGCTTATGAACTGGTATTGTAGGTTTATTTATTTGTGAGAATCAGTTTACAACCTTGAGTCAGAGCTCATTTCCGAGTACCTTGTCACATTGAGACATACATAGCATTTTAGATTACATAGTAATGGTTTTTCACAAATAGGGCGTTTGTTAGAGGCACCACGTCACACTGTGGTCAAACAACATACATCTGGAGTTACAGGGCACAGGTAACTGAAATAGGTCTTACACAATTGGTTTCATATATTGAGCAATCAACTGGCATAAGACAGCAGGCTCTGGCCAGGTTTATACTTAGGAACGGTCTGCTGGGTAAGGGTGGAGGGGTGGGCTAGGTGAGGAGCTGCCTGGCGGCATTGTCACGAGTGGAGAGGTTGAGGTAGGGCCTCATTTAGACAGGAGCAGCACGAGTGTTGAGGAGTTGGCTACCAAGGGTGGTTTTGAATTTGGAGATTGTGGTGGCATTGGAGATGGTGGCAGGGAGAGAGTTAAACCAGAATGGGGCTCTGGGCCAGAAAGACCTCTGACCGTGAGTGGTTCTTGACCTGGGGACCAGTAGGGCGGTCTTGTTGGAGGACCGTGTAGCAACAGTGGGCGGGAAGCAGTGGATGGATGCAGTCACCCCTGGTGAGGAGAGCCCGAGTAGGGTTTTTTTTTAGTGAGGAGGCAGGTATGATAGCGAAGCCGCTCATCTAGGGTCAGGAGTTTGGCATCAAGTATACAGTTGACAGGTGTGTGTGTGAGCCTGGGGAACCAGTAATCAGTCTGCAAGCCTTATTTAGAGTTATATAGAATTTTTTGAGGGCAGTCGTGTTAGCAGTACCATAGACTGTGTAGCCATAGTCTACAAGGTACAGTACTGAGCATGTGACAGCGAAATGGAGAGCATTTGGGGAGGCAGTTTATGGAGGAAGAGGATGCCAAGCTGTATGTTGGTGGCGGATGCAAGGGCATCAATGTGGAATGTGAGGGTTGAGTCAGAGGTAATCCCGAGGTATTTAGGAACAGACTTGTTCCAGAGGCTGTTTGGAACTAGGAAGAATATGGAGTGGGTGGTTGCTAGCTTTGTTTTGGGTGGGCAAAAGCATAGCTTTGGTTTTTTAAGATTAGTGATAAGTCTGTGCTCCTTAAACCAGGCATCTGCCTCATTGAAGGAGTGTTGTAGGGAATCCTGAAGGGAGATGGGATTGCAGTGGGTGGCAAAATGACAGCATCGTCAGCATACAGAAGCATTTTGCCAGAGCAAGCACCGGCAGGGTGTTCAGATAGAGTGAGAAGAGGAGGGGGCCCAGGATGGAGCCTTAGGGAACCCCTGAGTGTATGGGACAGGTATCAGAGTGTTCCATTGATTTTAACACACTGTGACCGAGCGGCCTAGGTAGCTTGAGCACCATGCTAGAGGGCCAGCCAGAGACCAGTGGACAGAGGGCGTTCAGCAGAAGAGGGTGGAGACAGTGTCAAAGCATTTGATAGGTCGATGAACACTGCACCAGCTAGGGAGCTGGTGTCCAGGAGGAGTGAAGGAAATTGAGAATTCAATTAGCGCAGTGCTGGTACTGTGGCCAGCACGGAAGCCATGCTGCTCAGGGCATAAGATGTTATGCTTGGATAGATATTCGGTGATTTGAATGGCCACCACTTTTTCCAGGGCTTTGGGTGGGAGATGGAGATTGGTCGGTAGTTGTTGGTTGAAGACCTGTCACCACCTTTATGAATGGGTGTGACTATGGCTGTTTTCCAGGCAGTAGGAAATTGTCCCAGGCAGAGTGATCGGTTTAGTAGGCTGGTGAGCGGAGCAAGGATTCCATCTAGCACCCACCTGAGGATACTGGGATCCAGTGAGTCGCTGCCGGATTGTTGCCATTTAAAGCTTTGATAAGGATGGGTCTGGCCTCCCGAGCAGATACCTTGCGCAGGTGGAAGCTGGTGCGACGGACGGGGGTTGGTTTGGGGAGGTTCAAAGAAATTACTTGGGAGAACTGAGCTAAGGTCGGTGAAAGCGGTGTTGAGGCAGTTAGCTATGAAGGCAGGATCGGTGGAGGTAGTACCATCACTAGAGAGCTGAGATGGGGAGGGAGCGTGAATTACCATTTAACTGTTTAATATTATCCCAGAACTTGCGGGCCGAGCCCCAGGAAGAGGTGAGGGTGGCCTGGTAATGGTCGGCCTTGGCTTTTACGGACCACCCAAGAGCACTTATTCCAGGCTGTATTGTAGGCTTGTCTATCAGACAGCCGGTCTGCTTCAGTGGCATGTACAGAGGTTATCCGATTTCTAAGCAATTGTAGGAGGGCAGGGCTGACCCAGGTGCATTCTGTTTTTGGATCGGATTTTTGTGAAGGGTGCAAAGAGGTTACAGGCATTGTTGAACATTTGGGAGAAGAAAGCGAGGGCAGTGTCAATGTCGGGTGCATGCTGAATGAGGGACCAGTTTATCTGGGTGAGAAACTGCTAAGTTTTTCAGCCACTGGGGTGGAGGTGCTCATGGAGGGTGGTCTGTGCTTTGGGTCTGGGATTGGGGCTGCCCAAAGAAAAGGATAGGGAGTGGTCACTTAGGGAGTCCGTAGGACCTGGATGTTTTTGATTTTTGGGTCGGTTGGTGACAGAGTACATCCAGTAGGGTGCTGGTTCCTGTTTTGAGTTTATTGTAGTGGGTTGGGTGACGATTTGCATCAGATCTTGGGCGCAAAAGTGTGGGGAAGAGGAGGTGCTGAGCCAGTTGTAGTTAAGGTCACCAACTAGGATTGGTTCCGCCAATGGTGAAGGGTGGCCAGATAGTCAGTTAGTGATACCAGAGCTGGGTTCTGGTTTTGGGGGAATGTAGGCAGTGGTGAGATAGAGAGGGCTCTAGAGGGGTCAGGGTGAGCTTGAGGGTGAGGGCCTGGGCCTCATTTACAAGAGCAGGGTAGGGAGTGCTTGACCAGTAATTGTCCCTAGTGTAGATTGCACAACCTTCCCTCGCTTGCTTACTCCGTCCTCCCGGTATAGGGTATAGCCAGGAGGGAGACAAATGAGTCAGGGGTGGATTTGGACAGCCAGGTTTCTACCAGGGCTATGATGTCCAATTGGTGTGCCGTGGCCCAGCACAGGAGGCGCCAAATTTTTTCAGCAGGCTGCATATGTTCATAGAGGTTATTTTAAGGCCAGTGGGCCAAGTTGATGGGTGGGAGGGGCTGGGCCTGAGTTGGGATGTATGTTGCCAGAAAGTAGAAGCAGGAGGACCAAGGCTCTGGTCTGGGCGTGGCAGCAAGTCAACTTCTTTGGTGTACGCTGGAAGAGGAGGTGTACATGGTGGTGAAAGGAATGGGCAGGGTTCAAAAGTTTGGGAGGGCATGGACGAATTCCAACCATGGAGAGTCAGAGTAGACAGCGGGGTGGATAGGGTGGGAGCCATGGGCCAGGGTCCATGGTCAGTGTAGAGTGTGATCGGACTAGGTCAGGGAGAGTTGTGGGTGCTGGGATGAGGGCCTGTGAATATGCTTGGCTGATGAGATGTGTGTACTAGCAGGAGGACGAGGGGAGACATTTGAGGAGAAGGGCAGAAACATAATGCCTATGTAAGCAGCAGGGCAGGAAGGTGCAAATGTCTTGTCTGCCCCAGGAAGAAAGCGTGATACCACTTTGGATTAGTGGTAGGGTCACTTGACTCTGTGTGGACAGGGTCAAGGTTCTAACCCCTGGTGGGGCAAGAGGAAAAAGGACCTGGTCAGGTGTAGGTTCCACTATCCAGGTGGCTCAAAACTGGCTGGTACTGGGCCAAAACCAGGGTGGAAATAGCGACTCCTAGTGGTCACTGAAGGTTAGCATCAGGCTAGGGTAGGGTCTGACAGTTGGGTCAGATCAGTGTGCCAGGTTAGCTTGAAGTCTGGGTATAGGAATGTGGAGATTTCAAAGACAGGAGGGAGTAAGGGGAGAGAAGTACTGCATGTGGGTAGAGGGGTTCCAGGAAGTAGGAGGAGGGAAGTTCAGATAGTGAAACTGATGTGAGTAGTCGGGTCCCTCTGGTGGCAGGCTGGTATAAGCTGCTAATGGGAAAGTGGGGACTTAGTAAAAGAAGGAACAGGATGTGATGTCATAGGTAAGAGACTATACAAGTAGAGCCGACCCTGGGTGGGCGGGTGGTGGGAGCGATCGGCCACGAGCAGCAGCGCCGACGGGCTAACACCCTCCCAAGGATGCACTGCAGGAGGTAGTTTAATTACCTCCGGCCTGCCGGAGCTTGAATAGCTCAGCTGTTGCTGCTGCTCCTCAGTGTGCTGATTAAATTCAGCTTAGAGGTCTTCACAGGCTGCTTCCGGTGGGATGACTCAAGTACAGTACAGAGTCGTCTCGTGAATAAGTGGATGTTAGCTTTTTGATGGGGTCAACGATGCTGTTAATGTAGACAGCAAAGAGGAGGGGACCAAGGATAGAGCCTGGGCACCCCCTCAGCATAGGTTTTATGGAGAAAGATCACCTTCAGCTTTAACCTGATGTTTCCGTCTCCGAGGTAGTCTGCAAACCAGCACATAGATTTATGGTCCAGGCCTAAGGTGCTTAGGAAGGAAAGAAGCAGGCTGTGATCGACTTTTGTGTTTCGACTTGGCTGTGCTTGAAGAAAGCAGTGGTGACGCTCCTTTGAAGAAATCCTCCTCTACTCAGATTGTCTCATAAACTACAGACCAGTTCTAACCTGCCCTTTGTGGCAAGGTTACTGAGAAGGTGGTCACACTGCAGCTCGAAGACCATCTCACCACCCACAAAGTCTATGATCCTCCAGTCTGGTTTCAGGAAGAGGCATAGTACCGAGAAGGCCCTTGTTCGGTACTTAATGATATCCTGATAGTGAGAGACCAGAGAAGTCGCTTGATCTTTGGTTCTTCTTGATCTCTCTGCAGCGCTTACATCGTGTGACCATGGAGTATTACTGGAGTGCTCATGTTGTTCTGTGGACTGTCAGGGACAGTCCTCAGATGGTTCCATTCTTCCTCACAGGCAGGACTCAGAGAGTGGTGTCAGGATTGCTTCCTTGGACCCTTTCCTGGACTGTGGGTGCCGCAGGGCCTGCTTTTGCCTTCTATGTTGTTCGTAGTATACATGCTGCCGTTGGGAGATATTAAAAGACGGTACAGGGTGAGTTTTAACTGCTATGCAGATTATACTAGCTGTACATGTCCTTTGTACATGAACGGATGATGTTGTCTCGGTCTTTAACAACTGCCTAGCTGAGATTCAAGACTGGATGAGTGCCAGCTGGTTAAGACTGAACCCAGATAAGGCTAAGGTGTTGGTGGCAGTGAACCCAGGTCGTAAGGTATAGGGGTTATCTTCGGTCAGCTGTCTGGGTTTATGCTGGGGAGCAACCAGTTGAGGTCCTCTGAACAGGTGCAAAATCTGGGCATTGTGCTTGATGGCAAGGACACTTAAGTCTCAGGTGTCAACAGTCGTGAAGTCCTATTTTTACCATCTGAGGAAGATCGCCCGGATAAAGCACCTTGTTCCGCCTGATGACCTAACGCTGGTCCATGCCTTTGATCTCCCACCTTGACTACTGCAATGCTCTATACCTAGGGACTCCCAGGGTGGACATCCGCCGCCTGCAGCTGGTGCAGAACGCAGCAGCCAGGTTGTTGATGGGTTTGTCAAGATCTAAGCATGTCTTGCCTGTGCTCCGCGAACTGCACTGGCTGCCTCTGTGGTGGAGGATCATCTTCAGGTCGCTTTAATGACCTATAAGGCCCTATATGGACAGGGACGCGTTATTTGCAAGACCTCCTCGTGCCCTTTTGCCCCATCCACCGCTCTGTTCCTCCGACGAGGGATTGCTAGAGTTCCTAGAGTCCGCTTAAAGACCTCGGGGCCAAAGCTTTTTCTTCGTAGCTCTAACCCTGTGGAATTCTCTACCCGTCGGATAAGAGAGTGCTTGTCCACTGAGACTTTTAGGTCTGTGTTAAAACTTATTTGTTTGATTTAGCTTTCACGGATGCTGTCTAATTGATAACTTAACCGCGCTACCTGTTTTAATTTATGTGTTTTTAATTATGATTTTTCTGTTTCGCAAAAGCACTTTTAAAAATAAAGTCTGACTAGACTTAATGCCTGTAGGAGGTAAACGCCTTTCTTTCTCTGTTAGGCTTTTGCATGTGGACTTCTGTTCATCCACCCTTTTCATGTGTGCCTCAGTTTTGTCACTAAACAGGAATTTCCTCAAAAGGAAATCAAAGGCTTTTGTGTGGGTTCCTTGAGTGAGAAGTATTGTTCTTAACTAGACAAACCTTCCCAATGACACTGAATGTGCCAGTACCCTAGAAGCTGAGTTACTGGCAAAAGTCATGTGAAATTAGTATTTTGTGGCATCGTGAGCTGACTTTGCAATTGCTGTAGGTCCTGTGTCACCTCACCATCTACCTTTGTGCTCGGTGCCAGCACTGCATTCTACAGGGCTTTCTGGTACTGGGCTATATAGGACAAATATGCTGCCTGCCTTAGTTGCAGTGAAGCTGTAGTATACACTTTCTTGGTCAAGTTTTCTGGGGTCCTTCACAGGAGGTTGGGCAGAAAAGAGGTACATGACCTACTCACAGAGCTGCTGCCTCTACCAGCCCTTAGTAGGTCAGGATTGGCATACAAGTACTCCACCTGTTTGCCCACCTGATATTTTCACTAGCTTTGCCAGCTGCTAAATTTGGCACTGGTGTGATTTTGGAATTGGTTTTCCATAGGGACTAATGAACTGGCACAAACAGCCTCCTTGAAGGGATTAGTCTCATTAAACTCATGAGTTCTACTTACTAATCCTCAGTTTCCTCGGAGGGAATGGTGCTCCTCCTCCTAATATTCCTCCTCCTCTAGGACAGGTTGCTGAAGTGGAACCTGAACCAGGGAGGACGCTGCCATACCCATAACTTTTTCCATGGGCTGGAAGGCCTGAAAAACTGCCACATTTCTGTAATGTCCTCTGTAGATGGCATTCATGTTTGTTCAACTACCTGCTCCCTATCCTTTGCAGGAGGAGTGGCATAAACATACTTTTTCCTGCCTTTTCTTTGTAGGCACGGGTTACTCCGAGGCCTTTTTTGCACAGGTTTTACTCACTTGCTTCAGGGCTCCTCCTTTCAGATATCCCGAGTTCTTTATTATGCCATTGTGATGGATGTGCAGTTTTTTTCCTCTTTTATCTGTTCCTTTTCTAAGAGACTGCTGCTTATAAGGAGAGAAACCCTATCATGTGCTTTCCACCATCACTGGGAGCTCTGTCTAGCAGTGAGCATCTGGAATACTTAGATAAAGACTGAGGCGCCATAACAGCTTCTCTTTTTCAGCCCACTTTATTCATGTTTTAGTGCAAAACCTTTACACAGTTCACAGCTTTTAAAATTATGATCTGGTCCCATGTACTTCAAACAAAACTCGTGGCAGTCTGAAAGAGGATTTGCAGTGTTTTAATTTTGTAGGCCCACTTTCTTTCTTTGGTTTATAAGACATGCCAGGAAGGTTGTTATAGCCTTAAAAAGAATAGTTACTCACCCTACCAGTAGATCTTCGAGAGGATATCCTCCATTGAGCCATATTATGAGACTATAAGTCAGCATCAGAATCACATGGAAATTTTTGCTGGCTTATCCGCCCATGTTGATCTGCCTCTTGGCACCTACATAATGAGAGCATACCCAGCAGGCCTCAGTTCCCCAGAGACAAGCTCGGAGAATTATCGGACTGTCAGGGACTGAAGTAACCAGGATAAAACCAGAAACACAGGAGAGGATATGGAACCTGAGTACAGATCCCAGAGGAGGCATCAAAGATATCCATCTGGCATCTGACAAAAGGGAAGGCAGGAGTAAGCTCACCAATGGAGAAGATTCTTCAAACATCTACTGTTACGGAAGTAACTACTGTATAGCAGCACATTTTCATGATCAGTTTATTTTGCCATGTTCACAGATAGCAAATATCCATAGAAATAAACTGATTACGTAATATTTAAAGGAACACTGTCAACCTGTTTTTTATCATATTATTTCTAGCTCAAACCCCACATTTTATGATTGTTTACCTTCTGTAAAATTCACTGATGTTGCTGTTTGTTTTGCATGTCTCCTTGTTTAGTAAAACTGAAATGCATGGTAATGTACATTTATAAACAACCTTGTTTTTGTTTCCAATCCTGGTTCAGTTCTTACTGCATGCTTCCTGAGCATTAGAAACACACCCAAACAGTGCAGGCATTCATAAGACAGTAGTCTCCTAAACTCCTACTGCATCATGAGGGGCTAAACTGTTTTGTGGGTGTTCCAAGTCCAGGAAAGTTGCATCCGTAGTTGATCAAGGAACGTTAACAAGCCTGTTTTGGTGTGACAACACCAGTATGCTGGGCAGTCTGTTTTTTACTTTTATTTTAAGAAAATAAGAGCCAGAATCAAACTACCAGCTACATCAACGCTTCTACAGAATTTTGGCAATCATAAAATATGTTTTTAAACTAGGAACACTTTGAGACCTAAGGTTGACAGTGTTCCTTTAAGCAAAATCAAATACTTTAATGTGTTCATGGAAAACTTCATTTAATGTGTATTCTGTTAAAAAATCATCCTCAAGCTTCCCACTCTCTGGGAATATAGGGTGATGGCGGTGGTGATCGGAATAAGGGTGCATTATTCCATGGACTCCAATATGCACTGTGCATGCAGAAGTAGTTTTTAGCAAGGTATAGAGCACTGCTATCAAAATGGGAGTAGAAGTACAATAAAGAACAGCCAAAGACCATTTGGAGGATTTTACTATAAAACCATTAGGGTGATGGCAAAAAATAGGATGGTGTCCAAAATGTAGAGTGGTGGCAGAAAAATATAGGGTGGTGCTAAAAATATAGAATGATGGTAGAAAAATATAGGGTGGTGGTAAAATATAGGCTGGTGGCCCACCGCTATAACAATGAATGGGGAACACTGATTCTGTTGGCGCGGTTGGTAGTAGAAGGTGCTGGTAACCATTCCAATCATTTATCCCCATCAGTGTTCTCAGGCATCTGATCCTGCAATGGGAAAGAGAAAGGTGCAAATCAAAAGGGTAGACACAGACAGAGACACTTACACTTCATTCAGGCTGTTTCTGTGGGCTTTGGCAATTCCTGATTCAGTGAAGCTATAGACTATATAATCCGCGGCGTCGCATAACTCGTAAAACTTGCTTGCAGCTACTGGGCATGTATTTCTTTGAGCCTCTGCATTCTAAGATCAATTTCAGTCCGCCTCACCTGCACATCTGCGACCTGCTGTGAAACAAGGTCAGCGCACTCTCTGTGAATTGCTGCTTTAGCAAGTCCTTCAGTATTTTATTTACAGCACAGTCTAGTGGTTGCAAGGCATCACTGCAAGACACTGGAACAAAATGGAGATAATACCGCAGCTTCCTTGTTTGTCCAGAACTAGTTTTGTAGTGTGACCACGGAACAGGTCCATAATTAGAAGGGATTTTACTCTGCTGGTAGCCCAAGCCTCAAACAGTGAATCTGCAGTACAGCACCAAGACACTGTCAACATACTGCAGCATAGTGATTTCATTTGCCCAGTCACTGTCAGAGTGATTAACGCCCCAGTGAGGGAGAAACGTAGTGGATGGCTAGCAACAGTTTTTCCTTTTATAGATTACCTGAGGAGGAAGGAAATCTCTGATTAGTGTGCATCATAGCAGTAGTGAAACCCTGCCTCCTGTCTCCCACCCTAACACTGACACCTGCTTCGACCCAGACACTGTCATTGTCCACTCTGACAGGCAATATGTTGATGACGGTCTCATCAAAATTCACTATTAGTTCCCAGAATGAGTTCCTGTGTACTGCTGTACTGATCCAGTTTTGTGTTGTTTGGAAACGCAAACAGGTCTATGTCTGGTCGACTCCATTTTTCAAACAGGTCTTCCACGATGGAGTCTGAAAGTTCCATTCGTGGCATGTGGCAGAGCGCACTGGATCGACTGAGGCAACCTGCTAGGGCATTCAGGGTACTGGACAGGAACACTGCAACAAGTAATATGTTGTGTTCCACTGCCAAATCTCATCACCTCTCTGTAGAGAGGATACAAATGGACTCTGCCTTTCAGTTAGGCGCATTTAAACCGGTTGGGAACTTCCTAGTTGTATGACCTGTGTTACCTGTTACCTGTCAAATGTGAGGCTTGGCGCTTACTTTATATATTAAACTTATGCTTGCATTCATGCCAATTTCAGTGTGCCGAGTTTTGCCTTTGCCGCTTACAGTTCATGCAGTATGTCACTGAAATATTGTCTGTATGGATCAGCAACTGGTGCCCGGAAGGAGGGCAGTGAAGGCCTGTAGGCCATGCAGAACAGCCTTCATCTCCAGAGTGCTGCTGTGCAGAACCATATCCAGAGAGGTCCACTGGCTCTGAGTTCTGAAGGAGCCCAGATGGGCACTTTAACCCAAACCGAAGGCATCCATGTTCAGCACCAGGAGAGGCAATGGCTGGAGGAATGGGGACCCTGTTTCTACATTGGAGTGGCCCAACCACCAGAGCATGGAGTGACGGAGAGAGGAGTCACTTGTATAAGACACTCCAGCTCGCTGAATTCTGTTCCCAGTGCACTCTGAGGAACTACTGAGGGATCATCATGTGGAGCCGTGCAGTGGGATGGCCAATATGGTAGCTACCATAAGGCCTATTAACAGTAAAAGGCATTTGGCCAATACATAGTCACTGGAGGATTCCAGCTGTGCCTGGGCCAGCTGTATCATAGGCGACCTGAGGTCAGAAATGCCTGACCCACTCCCATGTCCAGGACAGCTCCAATGTACTAGAGCCGCTGATATGCAGTAAGGACTGATTTTGGTTTGTTAACTAGGATACCTAACTGGTTGAACAACAGACTGGTCCGAAACAGTGTATATACTACGGCTTCCTGAGATGGGCTTTCAGCAGCCAATCATTTATGTAAGGGAATACACAGAGGACCTCTAGAGGGCAGCTGTCACCATGGCAAAACTTACAAACCAAAGGCAAGACATGAAACTGGTAGTGCGAGCCCTGGAGCATGAAATGCAGGTACCTTTTGTGTGACTTGCAAATTGTGAAATGAAGGTATGCAGCCTTCATGCCCAGAGCAACCATCCAGTTCTCTTTTAATAAAAGAGGGAGGAGTGGCTGCAGAGTGACCATTCATAACTTTTTGCATATGACAAATAGATTTAGTCCTCGGAGGTCTAATATGGGCCTTAGAACTCCGTCAGTTCTGGGACCAGAAAGTACTGGGCATAAAGCCTTGGTCCTGTTCTGAGACCAGAAGAAGTTGCACAGCCCTCTTGCTCAGTGATCCAGCTAGACAGGCTGAGGCTGGCAGGAAGGCACTATCATGTGGCACCTCCTCCAGCAGGAAGGTAAAATGTCCCAGAGAATGTGTGTTTAACAATGGGGGAGGGGGATTACTGGAGGAACAGTAAGGCATTCCAGGGTGTGTCCTGCTGAAGTACCTCTATGACCCAAGTATCGGTTGTTATCTCCTTCACTTTTGCAGGAAGAGGAGATGCAGCCTCCCACCAAAACTTCCTGAGGCAGTGGTGCTGGAGGAAGGGAGGGAAGTCAGAAAGCAGTGAGGGTGCGAATAATGGTCTGACCTTTTGTAAGCAGGACATGATCACCGGGAGGTAGGGATGTTGCCTGGAAAGTGTAACAGACTACGTCTCTGGGAACCACATCCCTATCCCTAGAATATACACAGCTTGAATGTGCATAGGGCTTACTGAAAAGAACCTCGACCCCTTCTGCTGGGTTTCGGGTTCAAAGTGTGCAGGGAACTTAAAGTAATTTCTGAGGACAATAGATCCTGCAAGACATTTTCTATATCTTATCTGAATAGTTGCTTTCCTATGAAAGGGCATTTAGAACTGACTGTTGGACATCTGAGGCAAAGCCTGCACCCGCGGTCAAGAGTGGCGGCAGAGGCAATCCCAGAGGCTGCAGCGTGACTGCAGTATCTGAGGCATCATAAGTAGACCAGCTTCTTGTACATTAGCAACAGTCTGCTGAACCAAAGTTTTGTTAAGCTAGGCTCCAGATAATGGGAGTACCAGCCTATTTTACTCACCTCATTTGAGGAAATGCACTTCAGAATTTTTTTTTAATGAGTACCAATACTCACCCAACATTTAAAAATGCTCCACACTCTACAGAATAGTGTTTCATAACATAACTGGTGATTCAGAAGGAGCAGTTTTTTCCAGATTTACAGCAGTCATATGTAACCCAGTTTTATTTTGCTCACTATGTGTGTCAGCATGGCTCAGTTGGTAGCACATCTGCCTCTGGACCAGAAGGTCGTGGGTCTCGTCCCACACCAGGATTGGACTTGCACCTAAAAACGCTGGCATCTGAGTGCAGTATTGGGGGTGCTTGTACTGCTGGGGTGTGCCGCCCTTCGATGAGACGTTAAACCGAGGTCCCTTCTGCCCATCCTAGTGTTGTCCTGGTGGGTGTCCAGGTGGAAGTAAAAGAACCCAGGGCACTCTTCGCAAAGAGTAGGGAACATTCCCGTGTCCTGGCCAACATTCCCTTCCCATAAAACCGGTTCATGCAATTATCCAGGCTGTGTGGGTGATGATGTGATATAGCTGCCACCACACATTCAGTCACTTCACTGCCAGTCTAGCATTGCTTGTAAAGCGCTTTGGATGTATGAAAAGTGTTATATAAATGCTGATTCTTCTTCTTCTATATTGTAAAACTGGTGAGTAAGTTACTCCTACCTGCCAGCATTACCTGGAGCATTGTTGGCACCTGGTCAATTCTTATCTAGAAAAAACTACATCACGCCCTGAGGTTTAGTTTCATGACCCCCCATATGGGTCTGCCCTAGGGAGATGGTACAGTATCGTCCCTTAAGACAGGTAACACCTGAAGGCCTTATGACGGTACTGGACCTCTCAGGTATTCCAATAGATAGCACTGATCCAGTGTCTCTGGTGCTGGCTTATAATAGGGCAGTAGCTGAGGCCCTGATATCATTGCCCCAGTTCGTGTTCGCCCCTGACCTCTCACCCTGGTGCCTGAGGTTGTTAGACCATTACGAGGTTTATCAATCAGCAATTTCCCATAAGAAAGCAGAATTCTGTCCAGGGAAATTGCTACAGCGAGGAACAGACAGTCCGGCTCTTCGGACCATGGACAGACTGTGCAATCCAGTCTGTCTACGGCTGGAAGAGTTGTCACAAGAAAAGTGTGAGGAGTTTGTTCAGTTCTTCGCTGATAAGGTGTCCACCATCAGGACAGAGATCAGCCAATGCCTCCCCATGGGCTTTTGTGGTGGCCTATCAAGTGGTACTAACACCCAAATGGCCTGGTCTACCTTCATCCAGCCAGTAGTCATGGATATAGTGAGGATCATCCAGACTCTGCGCCAGCCTGCTGTTGTTTGGACCCAGGCCCAACACACCTTTGTAGGGTGTGCTGAGGTCATTGGCCCAGTCCTAACTCGACAGTCTGTGCTTCCTTGGAGAGAGGGATTTTCCCACCCTTGAAGGAGGCTGTGGTCCAGCCACTACTGAAAAGCCCTCTTTGACCCAGACTGCCCTGCCAGCTACAGACCAATCTCTAACCTACCTTTATAGGAAAGGTTATTGAGAAAGTGGTCACTGTGCAGCTGGAAGATCATTTCTCTAACCATAATATCTATGACCCTCTCCAGTCTGGCTTCAGAAAAGCATAGCACCAAGACTGCCCTGGTTCGAGTGCTAATGACCTTCTAGTGGCGAGAGATCGGAGATCCCATTCCATCTTGGTTCTCCTTGATCTCTCAGCAGCATTTAACACTGTGGACCATGGGTGTTGCTAGAACGCCTATGGTTCTTTTGTGGACTGGATGGAACTGTCCTTAAATGGTTTCGATCGTTCCTAGAGGGCAGATCACAGAGGGTGATATCCGGGGTACCGTAGGGTTCTGTGCTTTCTCCTATGTTGTTCGAGTGTATATGCTACCACCAGGGTCATTATAAGTTGGTACTGGTTGAGTTTTCACTGTTACACAGGTGATTCTCAACTGTACATGTCCTTTGCACCCGGCCAGAATTTAATACAGTCTCGGTGTTTAACAACTGCCTACTGGAGATACAGAGCTGGATGAGTGCCAGCTGGCTGAGGCTAAACCCAGAGAAAACCGGAGGTGTTGGTTGTGGACCCTGATCTGAGAGCGGTCGGGTCATGGGCAGGTAAACCTTCTGGGCTAAACTTGGGGGCTTGCTCAATGCCTCGAACCAGGCGCTGTAACCTAGGGGTGGTATTTGATGAAGGTTTGACCTTGAAGGCTCAGGTGTCAGCCGCAGTCAAATCCACCTTCTACCATCTCAGAAATATTACTAGGGTGAAGCATCTGGTTCCGTCCGAGGATCTGCCTACACTGGTCCACGCCTTTGTCACCACTCGACTTCACTACTGCAATGCCCTTTACCTAGGGCTACCGGAGTGGATATTCGACTGCAGCTAGTGCAGAACGCACAGCCAGGTTGATAACTGGAACCCCTAGTTCCAGTCATATAACACCTATGCTGTACAATTGCACTGGCTGCCCATACAATGGTGAATCACTTTCAGGTTGCATTGCTGATCTATAAAGCCTTACACGGGTAAGGGACCCCAATACCTCCAAGACCTCTTATCTCCTTACTGTCCCTCCCGCCACTCCGATCCTCTGACAAGGGATTGCTAGAGATTCCCAGAGTATATCTGAAGACATTTGGTGGAAGATCCTTTGCCTTTATGGCCCCTACTCTGTGGAACTCTCACCTCGCCAGATACGTGAGAGCCTGACTGTGGAATGGTTTACAAATTCTCTAAAACATATCTTTTGAAAAAGCATTTTAGGGACATGATATTTTAGGATTCTGTGCAGTTTAATTGGATTATGGTTGTAATTTTAAATATTTTACTGTATGTTTTCTTTGATTACTTTGTAAGGGTGCCCAGAGCACTGGAAGAGTGCTTTTATAAATAAAATTTTACTTGCTTAAAAATGTACTCTCACTTAACTCTGTCCAGACATTTGTACACATCTGAATTTGGTTTTACTCACCTCACTTTCAAGACGAGGATTACTGTACTCATCCCAAAAATCTTATCTGGAGCCCTGGTTGGGGCCTTCTGGCATTTTATCTGCCAGGAGGCCATCATCTTCAACAGGCAATTCTGATACTTTATCATGCAAGCCTGATAGTCTGCAATCCTATGCCAAGGGAAGCAGAAGTAAACGTCCTCTTTCCATAACATCCTGTTTCATCGACTCCTTATCAGGTGGAAGAGAACTCATGTGCTTAGGTGCCTTTGATCTCTCCTGTGCAGCCATGATTACTGGCTGAGATGATTAATAATAAGGCTTTGCAGTAGGGGCAGGATAGTGTTTCTCTGCCAAGGCTTTGCTGTAGGGCAGGATAGAGTTTCTCTGCCTTCCTAGGCACTGCTGGCAACTAAGCCAGTCTATGCCAAGCAGCTAAAGTAGCATCCTCCAATACTGAATGCGAAGAGGGATGATTACAGTGCAGATACCTCAAGAACTTGTAAAGGTTCTTCTTAGAGGAATCCTCCTCCTCTGCTTGTAACCCCTGTTCAGCTTGGACCTGTCTGAGGAAGGCCTGAAAGGAGGCTTCCTCAGGGAGAGACCTAGCAGTGTTTTTCATACTCTCTTCTGAGCAGAAAGAAAGAGTTGAGCTTGAGCCAACTACTTCAGTCACACCTCTTCTTCATCTATGGCATCCTTCTCTCTTCTATATATTCTGGATTACACTCTGTTCATCACTGACATCGACTGTCGCCAGTAGAAGGTCGACGGGACGAGGAGAGAATGGAGAAGGAACTGTCAATGAGCATCCCGTCGACAGAGGCCATTCAGGGACCAAAAACTGTAGGACTGACAGTAAGATCGATGACAGTACTGAGGAGGGTGGCAACAGCAATGGCAGCTGCAACTGACTCCCAAAACAGCAGCCCCTGGAGTAGTGGTGTGGGCCAGGTGGATTCGCGCCCTCCGAGTTGCAACCAACTCCCAGAACAGCAACCCCTGGAGTGGTTGTGAGGGCCAGGTGGATTCTCGCCCCAAGCTGCAAACCGACTTCCAAAACAGCAGCCCCTAGGTGGTTGTGAGGACCAGGTAGATTTGCCCACCCCCAAGCTGCAACCAAAACAGCACACACGGCATGCTACCCTGAAATGGATCTCTGAAATGGAGTGTGGAAGGCTTTTGGCGCTTTTTAAATTGGGACTGTTCAACTGTTTTTCTGTCCTTTGTTCTTGGCAGAGCAATGCTGATAGATTTTTCCTTGATTATTTTACCAACTTTAATAGTACTTTGCCTCATATTGCTGCCTGCTCTAATTCATTTTGTAGCATTTAACCTTTTTTTAAACAAGTTCTGTTGCTTTAAGATTCTAGTTTCATTTGCTGTCTTGTAACTAGCCTCCTAGATTTCAGTTTTGTTCTAATTTTGTCCTAGTTCAGACACCTGCTATTCTGAACTTAGCCTTCGTTCCCTAAAGATATAATTTTACCTGGTCCTGTACACTTACATGCGGTTGCAGCGTCTTAAGCCTCTACTAACTGCCTGCACCTTCATCTATCTATTGGGCTCTCTGTCCGCGGGAACTATATGTTAAGCTTCCCAAGTTCCTTTAAATTCTAATACTTGCTGAGCCTCACGCCTAGCCACAGGACAACACTGCCAGCAGAGAGAGATTAAGTTTAAATTTTTAAACTCACTACTAGCCTGCTCAGTTAGATTAATTCAAATTCTCCCAAAGCCAGTTTACAGCTACTTTAATTGCATCACTCTAGCGTAGTTCCATCGCCAGCCGTGAGCGTGTTAAAGTTAATTCTTAAAAGACTCTACTAGCCCGCTCAGGTAGTTTCAAATTCCATTCTCCCCTGCACCAACAAAGTGCTGTTTTAAATTCATTATTTTCAGCATACTTGCAGCCTGTCCAGGTTAAGACTTCTCTCTCTCTCTCTCTCCTCCCTCCTCTCCCCAGTTCTGTGGCCCTCTTGCCATTTCTTACTACAGCCCTCCTTCCACCTTACCTGTGTATAATTCTCTTCTTCTCTGCTGCGCTCCACAGCCCCTGGAGTGGTCATGAGGGCTAGGTGGATTCGTCCGCCGCTGCAACCAACTCCCAAAACAGCAGGTACAGCATGCTACCCTGAAAAGATTTCTGAAATGGAGTGTGGAAGGCGCCCACTGCCCCCCACCACCACCACCCCCTTGGTGAACTTCCTGTTATATAGGATTATCCATGTAATGCCCAAAACCAAACAACTCCCTTTTCCATCTGCAGATTATCAGCACCATCCATTAGTGGCGCTACTAAACCCAATCCCACATCTATGCACCAGTAGATGCACAGTGTTGCCTCTCAACCTTACAGTAATTTCACCAATTGCTCCCTAGGTGTCCCTCTCACCCTCTTCCTACCCAGAGTTGCAAACATGCCAACTGGTATTTTGCACCCTGGCTGTTCTAACATCCTCTTTCCCCATCAAGTTGCCCTCTATTGTCCACCTTCCATATCTGCTGGTTGGCCTGTCAGTCCTCCCTCCTTCCATGCTGGCCTAGCAGTCCTCAATTTCCTGCACATAGCATCTCAGTAATATCTTCCCAGTCTTCTAAGTCCCACTGTAAGCCTGTACAGGCACTGCACAAAACCAAACTTCTCATATCACTTCTGCTCCTTCTATACGGGACATCCGAGACTAACCCGGACCAACTATCCCTCCCACCCCAATTCCTGCCCCACCTCTCCAACTCCCTCAGGGCTTAGCCAGTGCAATTGTGCAGCCTCCTCCACAAACTAACCCTACTACAACCTATTGTTCTTTCCCTAGACCAGACATAATGATCATCCTGAGACCTGGTTGCAGCCCCACAATAGGGATGCTGAACTTTCTATTTCTGGCTACACTCTCCTTCACCACGATCGCCTGGGCAACAAAAGAGGTGGTGGACTAGCCATGTACATCACTACCTCGCTCAGTTTAGCCCAGTTACACTGCCATTGCCACACGCAAACCACAGACACCTTACTAATTAAACTCTCCCTCCCCATACACGTCCAATATTTACTTCTGAGTCCTATTGCTCACCGGACTCCACCATGCCCTCCATTATGGAACACCTGGTTTCCTGTCAGCTCAGACTTCCATGGGCTGAGCTTCATATCCTTGGCAGTTTCAACCAGAACTGGCTCGCCAATTCCAGCACCAAACTACGTAGCCAGGTGGCCGCACTCAACCTATTGCAACTGATCACCAAGCCCACACGCTTTAACAACAAATCCCAGAACCACTCTCTCCTGGACTGGTCCTTTACCTCCCACCCACTATCGAATACCGCCTCAGGCCTCTCACCGGACTCACTAAGTAATCATCACATGATCTACTCAGTGAGGAAAATATTCAGGCTTATGGCACCATCCCCAGGACTCTCCTGACTAGATCCTGCAAATCCCTAGACTTTGTGTCACTCCTTCGCGACCTGGCAAACACGGACTGGTCCTATATCCCCAGGCCACCTCTATCAGCTCCACTCTGGAGTACTTCAAAACCAGGTTTCTTGCAGTCTGGAACTCGATGCCCCACTCAGATGTGCTCGGGTGTGATGCCCACTTGCCATAGATCTCAGCAGACCTCATGGCCTCCTCAGAGCCAGGGATTAGGCATGGAGGTCCTTCAAGGTGTCCGTCTCACCATGGATCAACAAAAGCACAGGGCTCTACGTAATGCCTGTACATGGCAAATCTGCTGTGCAAAAGCCAACTACTTCAAAGACACCTTCCACACCAACTTAAACCACCCTGCTAAATTTTGGAAGGTGGTTAATTCTTTATTCTCCTCACTCACAGTCCCCCACCCGGTCTTAAACGTAGGCGGCTCCACAATCACCGACCCTCTCACAGTGGCCGGAGAATTCAACACCTTTTTTCACACTGTGCTTCATTAATTCTGTCTTCTCTCCACCTGTCCCACATGCCTCACTTCCCCTGCCTCCCTGTTCCAGACCCTTCCCTGCCCTCTTTTACCTTCTGCAGGATCTCCCAGCCAAATTTTACAACACTCTGGTCACCCTAATCCTCTAAGGGAAATGCCCTCTGGTCTGGACTCCAAGATGCTCTACCTCATGCCCCTGCCATCGCTATTCCTCTGGCCTCACTCTACAACCTCTCCTTCTCTCTTGCCTCTATCCCATCCAAGTGGAAGCACGCCACAGTCATCCCCTCTCTCGAAAGGCGGTGACCCCTACACCTGGGAGCTACCGCCCTATCTCCCTCCTCCCTACCTGGCAAAACTCCAGAAACACCTTGTCCTTTCTCAGCTCTCCACTTTTCTTGACTCGCTTCCTTCTTCACACCTACCAGTCTGGTTTTAGAAAATCTCACTCCACCACCTCATCGCTCCGTAGGCTCACCGATTCCATCCTCACAGGTAAAGATAAAGGTTACATTACGCAGCCATTTTTGTCGACCTGGCAAAAGCCTTCAATACTGTCTCCCATTCACTCCTCCTATCTAAGCTTCCCTCACAGGTCTCTCTAGTGTGGCCACCAGCTGGTTCCACTCCTATCTGGTAGGCAGATCCCAATCTGTTAGAATTGGCAACTCCACCTCTGCCTCCTCCCTATCACCTCTGGTGTACCCAAAGGCTCGGTCCTCGCCCACTATTGTTCTCCATCTTTCTGAACCATCTGCCCACTGCCTGCCCACACATCCATTCATCATGTATGTAAATGATATGGTACTGTAAACTTCCTGCCCCTCATCTCCTAATGTTGCAACCAGACTTCAGCAGGACTTCAATAATGTTCAACTCTGGTTTCGCTTAATCAACTGTTTCTCAACGCCAAGAAAACTGTCTACATGGCCTTTGGCATTAGGCAGAAACTTTCCTCCTGTCCACCCTCCTTCCACACCATGCATGGACTTCACTGGAGGCTTGCACCTCCTTCAGATATCTAAGGTGTGTGGCTTGACCAGCATCTTGATTTCTCTGTACATATTGATGCAGTCCACAAAGCTTCACCCCAAGCTGGGCGCTTTGTATCGCAATCATGGATGCATCCCTCTGCCAGCTTGCCGTGCAGTTGTGCAGAAAATGATTCTCCCTATCTTTGACTACAGGGATGTAGTCTACAGTGGCCCCTAAGTCCACCCTAGCCAGATTGGACCCTTCTTCCATTCCTTCTGTCGCTTTGCCCTTGACAGTCCACCCTCCATGTCATCCTCTACTGGTCCCTGGACCTTCCCTTGCTTCAGGATCGGGGCACTCCCACTCGCGCTAGTTTCACATCTAAATTCTGGCCCATTCCTCCCTCCATATCTCGCCTCTGTCCTATCAGCCACTACCTTCCCGGTGTACTCTCTCAGGACGAGTCTGCTCGCTGTGTGTACCACTCATATCCACCATGACAAACCAGACTGCATTTAGATATTGCATGCCTAAATTATGGAACTCCCTCCTGAATCCATCCGCAATGCCTCCCCAGTCAGCACCTCAACTCCCTTCTCAAAGCACACTTCTCCTCCACCTGCTCCTGCGCCCATGTTTAGCCCTAGTATCACGGTCTAGCCTATGCATTTCTTGAGACTACGACTGTATTATATTCTTCATTATGCTCTTCTTACTGTAGCTGCCTCATACTATTGCCTTGTACGCAGTTCATTTGTAGTGCTTGCTAGGAGGTTCTTTGTTCACTGTAAATGCTCTATGGACTCTGTATACTGTGCTTGTTGTACATGTAATGTTGTATCCCTATTCCCTTATCCCCAGGACGATCTGGAATTGAGCAGTAGTCTGCTCAGTATGCCTTCCTGATAAAACTCAAATAAATAAATAAATAGCTCTGACATAGTTTGATACAGGAGCTACGGTTCAACCAACCCTGAGAGGTTGCTGACGGTGGAATCATCGGACAGGACTGTGTCCAAGCATGGTATGGGCTGCGACTCCCCCATGCCCACCACAGGAGAGATGAGCTAGTGCCAGACCTTAATGTCTGAGAGACAGTTAGAAGACGACAGGACCCATGGCCATGGCCTGGGACCTGTCTTCATTAGACAAAAAGCTCTCTATAAAGGAGAACAAGAATATTCTGGGGAAGCAGCCTTGTCTTTGAGACGCTTCTCCTTCTTAGAATGGCAGTGTTTTTCTGCCAACTTAGAGGATTTGCCCTTCTTGTCGAATAAGTGACAAACACCATCGACCACAGGCAGCAGCGTAATCAATGATGAACTGAGAACAGAGGCGTGTTGAGGACAGTGAAGCTGCCTTTGATGCAACCCATTTCTCCATTTCTTTAACTTCAGATGAACCTACAAAGCTTTCATGTGACGCCTCCTGGCTGCCATGGCAAACAGAGCAGGCTTCAGTGTCATGGTCTTTGCCGAGGCAACCAATACATCTGGGGAGGGTGTCAAACCGTGACAGACACCACTGACCACGGGAGTGGTGGGTTGACAAACGGTAACAGAGGTAGTTTACAACAGTGAAGCCGCCTTCAATGCAACCCATTTCTTCATTTCTTTCAGCTTTGATAAACCTTCAAGCTTTCTGTGATGTCTCCTGGTTGCCTGATTAAAGCCCTGGCAAACAGAGCAGTCTTTAATGTCATGGTCATTGCCAAGGCAACGGATACACATGGGATGTCATCACCTTTATCAATTCTGACATCAACACAGTGGCAATAGTGGAACAGTGCTTCCTTGTCTGTCGGTGGCAGCATAAAAACAAAGTTTAAAATAACTTGAGACAGTAGCGTTAGCTAAACTTCCCAAGTTCAACGGCATTCTTTAGCAGCAGGAACTACCAAGGGATGAAGGTAGGAGAAAACAATAAGACATGCAGGGGACGCCCTATTAAATCATATGGACACTAACGAGGCATGTCAATGTGGGCAGCCCAGCAAGCAAAAATTTCCAGGTGGTCTTGACACCAATGACTTGAAGTTCCATGATGTGGCTCAATGAAAGGACATACCTCAAAAGATAAAGTAATTTTATCTGTTTTAAAAGAAAACAGTACCAAAAAAAAAGCTATTTAAAGTTTTATGAAAGCCTGCTTTTTAAGTAAAAAAAAATGACTAATTCTCTCATGGTGGGAACCAAGTCAGTTCCTGGAATTATGGAAACTGGAGCAACTGCTAATTTTACAATATATTTAAATACCTTAACTAATGCAGAATTAAACGATCATCTAGCCGGCAACTGGAAAATGACAAAATAATAAATATAACATTAAAAGAGTTAATCAGAAGGCTGGAGAAGACTCTGGGGCACCTGCTCCTTCAGACGGAGGAAAAATCTGACATTTAGCCAGTGGGGGAACGTGATTACTGTGCAGAGTTTGAACTTGGTTCTAAATTCTATAATTAACATTAAGTTCTATTTTCTGGGGCATCACTCAACATGGAGATGATGCAGACTTGTAAGAGCAACATTGCTGGTTTCCAGTTGGAAATTTTCTGGCTGGACTGTCCTGATAATCAAGCACAGAGATTCCACCTTGAACCTAACTAGTTTGATGAATATTCAGATTCTGAGATCTAGAGTAGGATGGAAGCTGCCTGGTTTATTTGGGACAATGAAGCAAAATCAAGTAAAACCAGCTCCTCTTTCTCTGTAGGAGGAACTAGGACTACTGCTTGTATGTTCAGTGAATGAGTCAAAGCCTCGCCCACTTCCTTGCGCTGCCAATCTTTTCTGTCACTGGGAATTTGAAAAATATTTCCTTAATTGCACAGTAGATAACAATGCATTGGCTCACAAAATGATCTCCAAACCCCAGGCATCTGTCAATGTCAGGCCCATCAGTCACAAAGCCTCATGAGACACTCCTCCATAGGGTTGGGACAAGGATGGGCCTGCAAACCTTAAAGCAATTCCTTGTAAAATACTTGCATTAACGCTTAGATCATTAAACCTCATTAAATGGCTGAACTTGAGGCAAAATGCATAAGCTCAGATATTGGTATAATAGCTGCTACTGAAACACGGTGGGACTCAACCTGTTCCTGGCTCAGGGAGATTCCAGGATATAAACTCTATCATAAAGATAGAACAGACTCATTAGAGAGTGGGGTTTGTATATATGTCAGCCAGCATATACCTTCCTATGAACTTCAACACTTAACTCCCACAGAAAGCATATGGGTGAATGCATAGTTCAAAGGGCAACCTCAGATTACTATAGGAAACTGTTACAGACCTCCATCGCTGACTTAGAATACATATCTAACCTCCTACTTGATATTTCAAACCTATCTGACAACGGAAACGTTATTATTTTGGGTGATTTCAACATGCTCAACATTAATTGAACACCTTAACAGGCAGTAGCAAGAAGGACAAGTGCCTGGTCTCAACTCTCATTGATGCAGGTCTTGATCAGCTTACTTATCAACCAACTAGGGTAATAATTTCCTAGATCTCTTCGTGATCAACATAGAGAATAAAATCTCCAATCTCCAAATTATGGAACCACTGGGCAATAGCGATCATAATTCCATTCTCTAACATAGCGTATGAACAGAAACGCATAATAAATCATTCAACATACAAAAACTACGATGAAGCTCAATTTTGATTAAATAAATACTTTCTTGTCCAGGATTCAGTGGAAAATACATTGCCCCATCTTAACCACGGAAGAAGCTTGGACCAAACTCAAAACAATTATTCATAAACTTGAAAACCTATGTACCAATTAAAAAATATATAACAAGAAGGAAAGATCCCCAACTGGTTAAATAGATCAATTAAATCTCAAATCAACTTAAAAAAAAGCTATATACAAAGCTTAAACTTGTGGTACCAAGGACAGAAATATGATTCACACAAAATATAAGACAGCAGTTGCAACCTTGAAACATATGATCAAGCTGCCTAAAAGTAACTTAGAATTTAGGTTAACTCACTCAAAAGACTGCCATAAGTCTTTATTTTCTTACTTAAATAATGGAAGGGTAACTGTAAGAAAATTGGTCCTCTAGCCCATAATGGCGCCAATTTAAAAACACATGTGGACACAGCTAACCACTTTAATGATTATTTCTGTTCTATTTTTCTAAAAAAGATATCCCTAGCTCTTCCCATTCCACAGATAAGGCCCCTAATCTCACATATACCTATTACAACTTGTGATATTGTCACAGCTTTAAAAACTTTAAAAAGACAACTAGTGCAGGTCCAGACGATATTAATTCTAGATTCCTGATTGAAACTATTGATTCAGTAGCCCTTCCCTTATCAATAATCTTTAAATGAGAACACAATTCCTTTAGATTGGCTTCAAGCGACAGTAACACCTATATTCAAGAAGGGCAATAGATCTAACATCCAAAACTACCGACTATTAGTTTAACTTCCATCATTTGTAAACTAATGGAAAGAATTATCAAATCTTATTTGAAAAAGAAATGGTAGCACTTAACTTCTCAGACCCTACCCAACATGGATTCAGGCCAGGATACTGTGCACAACTAACCTCATAGACTTCTATAATCATTAAGTCAGGTCTTGACAACAACATCCCTATGGATGTAATTTTGTTGGATTACAGCTGTGCTTTCGATAAAGTCTCTCATGGTAAACTAATTAATAAACTAACATCACTAGGTTTTTCCACCTGCCTATTCAATTGGGTTATTAAATGACTCTCCAATAGATCTCAGAGTGTAAGAATCAATGGTACCCATCTAACTCAGGATTGGTCACAACGGGTGCCCCAGGCTCAGTCCTGAGACCCACATTGTTTAACATATTTATTAGTGACATGCAAATAGGATCACACAATGTGCTCTCTAAATTTGCTGATGATACTGAACTGGGAGGGAAGGTGGATAGCTCTTGTAACACTGCATTAGCTTCCAACTTAAGATCTATAGAGCACTGGGCACATCGCATAACATGTTCTTTAATGTTGATAAGTGTGCTGTCTTGCACTTTGGGAGACAAAAATCAAAAATATCTACCAGCTTAAACCCCACTCGAGGCATCAAGCAGCTGAGAGATCTAGGCATCCTTGTGAATAACAGACTATCATCCACAGATCACTGTGCGAATGTCGTCAGATGTCTAACAGGTTACTTAAACAAATTAACTGAACCTTGTAACCAGGACAGAGCAACGCCTAATTCCCCTGTACAGGGCTTACTTTAGGCCTTATGCAGACTATGGGTCTCCCATCTGAACCCATAGCTTAAGAGCAGTATTACACGCCTCAAACCAATAAAGAGGCATGCCACTAAAATGGTCCCACATTTAGCATCCAAAGACTATCCTTGCAGATTACAGGAAACGGGCCTTACTCACTATACATCAGAAGGCGAGGGGTGATATTCTTTTATATTAAATAGTACAATCTCTCCAGAACTCATGCATCAGTGTGAACTTAACTATTCTCAAAGATGCATTGTCCCTAGGTTGCACAACAAACAGCTTGAGGTTATGCAAGCAAAAACAAACAAAAGGGAACATTTTTTTCCATAAGAGCACCTAGAGTTTGGAATACCCTGCCCCAAGAACTGGGTGATAGTGACAGCTTTAATTCATTTAAAAGGGTCTAGACATCTGGTTAACAACAAACCTAGCAAGGATCAATAGTCCATATAATGTGGGGCAACTCGATGGGCTTCTAGCTTTCTTTTGTCCTACATTACCAAGTTAAACACACAGGTCAAAATCCAACAGTATCTTCCCATCAAAACTATCTAAAAGTGTGTTCTGTATTGTTTTGTCAAGAGTTTTGATACATGCTTTAGATTATCAATGGAAGCTGCTGATGGTGAACAAGACTAATCCCTAAACAAAATGAAGGTATGCATTATTAGTTATAAATCGACTTACCAGAAACACTACACAGGTACCACAGTGTCCCGCTAGCACAACTGGGCATAATGAACATAAAGAAAACACAAATTGCACATACCCCAGTAATGCAAAGCATCGTGGGAAGCATATGCAAATGACCGTGAATTCATTTGGACTGGCTCAACTTTAAGCAGAACTGCATGGTGCCAGAAGGTCTCATAATACATCTCAGCAAAGGCTGAGAACAGCAGCCACACACGATTTCTGGCTCCTATTTGGACTCACTCAGTATGCCATATCTGTACCTCAGCCCAGTGAGAGATAGCCAGCCACCCTATAGGGGATCTTATTGGTTTAGTTCATGGGCAGCCTAGAGTAGAGAGAGAGAGAGAATAATAAAAGAGCCCCAGAGCAAATGCACTGAGGCAAGTGTTATTCCAGAGAATATTGGCCATAGTTTGACAAAACATTTGCCTGAAGCTTCCCTTTGAGATGTTGTATTTAGGTAAACAATGAGGTAAAAGAGGTTCTACTGCCAGCCTGCATTTTTTGTTATACAGCCAGCAAACTATGATTATTTCATCTACTTATAGTGTAAGAGCATTTCTTTTATTTCAAAAATTACAAATTGGTTTTGATAAAAACAATAAGATACTTTAAGGTTTCTCAAACTATTTAAAAAAAAACAGCTGAATTAAATCAAGTGCTTATTTTTAATTTATATTTTGAGGATCTATTATAATACCATCAATGTGAAACTCTGAGTTCTGCAGATGTGACTTGCTGCCAGCCTGAGGCAAGTAAAATAAGGCTTCGAGCAAGTGACCACAAACCAAGGTAACCTATTGTATAATAACTAATGGGAAAACAAGAATTGGGGATAAAGTTTTGCTTAATGTAGCATTAATATTCCAAAATAGTGCAGTTCAATGTTATGTTACAAAGTTTCATCTGAACGGTAATGCAAAATGTTTCATAGCTGGAACCGCCAATACAGAGAGGACAAATAATATACCAGAAAGGTATGATGCAGGTAATAAAGCACACACCAGTACATAACAGTGCAATTCCACTGAAGGATTCTGGTTACATGCAGTGTTCATTTCAGAGTTGGGGTTTTGGGTCAGCATACCACACAGGTATCAATATCTGAAATGATCTCTGTACATGAGTCCAAACCTAGCACTCCACCTCCCCAGGAAAATGCTAAGAGCTGGTGGAGGATTTAAAACAATATTTTGGAGACTGGGGTTTTATATGAGGGGTTAGATGTCCTGCTGCTCTGTTGTTGTAGAGTCCGAGGTACTGTGGATGTGAGGCACTCTGTTTCCAGAAGAGAAGGTACAAGGTACCTAGCATCTATGCACCCCACGCCTGGCCAACCAGGAAGTGGCACGGACTTCAGTTGTAAAGGCAACCACCCCATAACCTTCAGGCTGGAGAACAAGATGAGAGGCTGTGGCAACCCTGAGGTTGGGAGTGAAGTTCAGGGGAACACAAGAATTGAGAGGAATTCTTGGTCCTCTAGGCTATGACACAGTTCTCCTCCACTCCCCACAAAAGAAATGCTGATTTCATTTTCTATGTAATGCACTGCTGCTTTACTATCTTAAAATTATTTGTTGATGTTGACTTAAAAAACAAAACACTGAGATTTACTTGCGCGATAAGAACCTAATCAGATGAGAGGTCCTCAAGCACAAGTTTAGAAAAAGTAGACTATTTCATGCTTCCTACATTTATTAAGGTATCTCTACACTCAAATGGGACCCATCGGACTGGAACCACCTTTTGACTGGCAAAGGTAGGGGAGATGAGGAGGGACATACTGGCAGGTAACATGGAAGTCAGCACAAGCACCATACGTGAAGGCGCTGAAGCCACCCCTTGTTGCCCCCACCTAACTGCCACAGTAACTCATCTATGCTGACATCTGGACCTCAGAGGGGAAGCCAGAATTGCATGGTCACCCACCACACCAAGGCCTTCCACCATTCCACCTCAGAAGTGCTCATGCAACAGGGCAAGTGCCCCAAAACAAAAAAAAGAGTTCCAGCATACTGCCTCCACAGCTCCCTCGGGACTCCACTGGCAGAGTGAAAGGAGTTGTGCCTGGGCCCCAAATGTGGTTCTCCCAAAAGGGAGGATGACACTCCAACCAGCACCACCGGCCAGGTAATAATGGTCACTTTTGAGTATAAAATAATACAGTATATGGCAAACAAACTATTAATCAAAGTTGCCCAATTGGAAAAGTGGTTTAAAAGAAACAAAAACTAGTAGGGTCCTGGGGAAAAAAAACTTTGTTTTGTTTATAGTTGTTTGGAACCCAGCCAAACAGCTCAGTATTTGTTTTGTCAAGGACCAGGCGAACCCTACCAGATGGTGTTATGATACTGGCCAGCCCAGAGAACTAAGCAACTCTGCACTTTCAAGTACCTACAGTATAAGAGGAATCCATTCAGTAATAGACCAAAGTTAGAATTTATTTATCTGAAATTTTAAAGACATATATAGGATAGTGCATGGGGAACAGTTGACAACAGGGCTGTTCTTTCACCGAGTTGGCATTATGATTAGACTAATCCGTCGTCATAGTGCCAACGAGGTGAAAGATAGCCTGCTGTCAACTGTTCCCCCAAGCACTTTTCTTTACAGTGTATGGTGGAACGTGCTTTTTGGGGAAAAATCACTACAGCATGTTTCTGCTTCAAAACATTTTTACTGGGTTACTAGAAGGAAAAAAGAACTTTACATTTGGACGTTTTCACGCTTGACATTTTAACTGTTTAAAACTTTACATTTTGAACGCTTAACACTAAACATTAGTATTCGCCGCCAACATTGCTGCTTGCAATGTGTCCTGTCTATGGAGTGAGCCCTAACTGTCAAATGCTGCTCGAGGACACAGTGTGTGATGTGCGCAGTAGAACAAAAATCGTTCTGCTGCACTGCGTAACGCCACTAGTGTAGGAGAATAACATTTCGACAGCGATGGATTTTGGTGGAGAACGACGATCCACCATACACTATAACCTGATACACCACCAAATCAGATCTTGTTTCTGCTCTGACTCACCTGCTGATATTGTTGTTAGTGAGGTCAAGTCGCTCCAAACCTTGCAGCAGGGTAATTTCATCAGGCACTGAACTCAACTTGTTATCTCTGAGCTCCAGTACACTGATAGAGTTCAGATGTTTAAGGTGCTCTGATCCCAGTGACCCAATCTGATTATTACCCACATGCAGCTCCTGCAGAGGAATACAGTCAGTTACTTTAAACCCAAATAGCAGGAAACCCTAATGACTACAACACAAAAATGAAAGATCCACTGATTTACTGCAGTGCAGCCCAAGTAATAAAAGCTTAAAAACTGTGAACCTGGAGACCCTGGTTTGAACCTAACACCATCACTTATTGTGTAGACTTCAGCAAGACAGTAAAGCAACCAGTACTTAACTTCATCTATCCCTGCTTAACCTTCATGAAGCTTTCGACTGTGCATGCTGAATGACTGCTGAAACTGTTCATGACTTGTACAGTGCTTTGGGATACAGTATACATGAAAGGTACTGTATGAAAACAAATTCATTGCCTTGCATTTACAGGCATACAATTATACTCATGGCAAAAGAAACTTCCTTTCGGCATCAGAATTAAAGCACAAAGCTTGAAAAGTACAGAAATGGAACAGTAGGGAAAGAAGTCTTTTGTATCTTGGTGAATGTGTGGTGTGGTGCTCATCAGGGTTTGAAAGATTTTCAAACAGCATTGGTGTTACCCTACCTTTGGCACTGTCCTGTAAGGCATAGGAACTTGCAAACCCAATGATTTGAGAGAGGGCACCAAAGTAAAAAATACCAGTGCTACTCTAAGCAATCTGTCAAACAAAGAGAAACAAACACCACACATTCCAAGGGTCAGGGAACTTTTATTCTTAGGCCACAACAACAAAATAATTGATCCTCTGATTTTTTTTTTTTTTTTTTATAAGATAAAATCCTGCCATGCAAGTGACATTTTTTTATCTCCCCACCCCCACATAGAGATTCCATGCAATCCAGTGTTGCATTCTCCCTTTCCTTTTCCAGCACTCCATGAGGTCCACTGTCACCCTGTATCTTACCCCCACACTACCAAGTACTCCCAGGCATCCAGTGTCACCCCATTCTTCTCCCATCCGCTTAAAAGTATTACCTGGTGTCCAGTGCAGCCCATCCCCTTCCAAGTACTCCCAGACATCCAGTGGCACCCCTCCCTCCCAATCGCTTAGTATTCCTGGTGTCCAGTGGCACCCTTCCTTCTCCATTCTTTAAAAGTATTCCCTGGTGTCCAGTGCCCTCCCACCCACTCCAAGTACTTCACACATCCAGTGGCACCCCACTCCCATCACTTTAAAATATTCCTGGTGTCCACTGGCACCCCGTCCTTCCTTGCCTCATTTAAAAGTTTTCCTGGTGTCCAGTGCCCCCACCCCTTTACAAGTACTCCCAGATATCCAATGGTATTCCTCCTCGTCCCTTTAAAAGTATTCCCTGGTGTCCACTGGCACCCCTTCCTTCTTTGTCCATTTAAGAGTTTTCCTTGGTGTCCAGTGCCCCCACCCCTTTAAAGTACTCCCAGACATCCAATTGCAACCCCTCCTCCCTGTCCATTTAAAAGTGTTTCCTGGTGCCCAGTGGCACCTCTTCCTCTCGCCACCCATTTCCAAGTACTCCCAGGCATCCAGTGGCAACCCACTCCTCCCCATCCCATTAAAGTATTCCCTGGTAAAGCTGGCCCAGTGGCGCTGGAGGCACTGAACACCACATCTCGCACCACGCTGGTGACCAGGGTTCAGACACAAGCCCGGGGTGTCAGGGTCTGGCAGGGAGAGATAGGATTGAGCATCCGGAGGACTGCCTCCTATCCCGGTGGGATCCAAGGAATCTCCACTCTGTGGCGCCTCGGTGACGACTGGGGCTCCACTAGAAGCAGTGGCAGAATAAGGGCGGAGGCGCGCAGACGCCGCAAGTAAGCCTTGACGCTATTTCACGCCCACACCCGAGGGGAGAGTACACAAAATATGGCGCACCATCGATGTGGCTTGATGGCCGGCTCTGGATTGTCTGGCCTCAGAGCACCACTGGAACTGGAGCCGGACTTGTGGGGAGTACAGGGGGTCTCTGAGGAGCTTCAATGGGGCTGAGTCAGACAAGCGGGGCCGATGGCCGGATGCCAGGACGTGGATTGCCGACAGTGCGCCAGGTGCAAATAAGAGTAAAAAAAAAGTATTCCCTGATATCTAGTGATACCCCTCCTTTTCCTGTCCTTTCCAAGAACTTCTGGTATCCAGTAGCAACCCACGTCACATGAAATAATAAAAAAACAAGGTGCCAAGGCCAGCATGTGGTCTTGAAACAAAAGAAAATAATAATATTAAATGCAAGCTGAAAATAGTGTTAAATCTGACATTTAGACCATAGGTCTCTTCAAGAATTATCTAAAAAGAAAAATGCAAAGTTAGTGGAGAGGTAGGAGAAATAAGGGATATAATCATATATGTATGTGTGTGTGTGTGTGTGTGTGTGAGGAAAGAAAAAGGGAGGGCTCTAGGAGAAAAGTGATAATAGGCAAGGTAAGAAAGAATCTGGAAAACAAGATGGGGATAATAGGTATGACAAGGCAAAGTAGAAGTGAGTGAGCTGAGGAGTCCTCAAGGTGGATTAATTAACAGGCCTAGTAAGAAGACTGAAAGGTGACAAACGTGGGGAAGGTGAGAGATCAAGACATTTGTGGAAAATCAAAATAGATGTGCACACACAGCTGGAATGCCATGAGAGTATCCCCCAACACACACACACGTTGGAAGTGTGCAGACATCAAATATCACTATTCCAGGGCACTGCATACATCCACCACCCCACCCCTCTCTGGACATATTTGCTGTCTGGAAGGAAAGTCATAATTGGACTTTAGTTTCAGGGAGAAAAGGTTTACTCTTTGTTATGACGCTCTCAGGACACAATAGTAAATTCACCCTCCTTTAGTCTGCAGATTACCTCACTGCACGGAGTGAAAGTGGTAACCACAACTCCTCACTTATGATGGGCAAGTCCATGAAATTAAAGACATGCACAAACTTACTGGTACTGTCACACACAGACCATTCCCTGCACCACCTGTGTAGTAGACTCAGGACTCGATTTAGGATAATCAGGGTCTCAAAATATTCACTATGAGGAACAGAACCAATAAATCTGATTCCATCAGTCAGTCTCACTCTAGGTGCATCACAGGCCACCACGTTGCCTCAGGTGCTGGAGAAGGTGAGCACCTTTTCTATATTCCCACCCTCATACCTATATGTTCCACATTTTCCAAGAGGCCAAGAACAAACAAAGACAATGAAACTGATCCTGAGAAGGAGGCTCGGAATCAGATGAAGCAGACACAAATCCAGAAGAACTTAGGGTATAACTATGCCCTCAGACAATAGAGTAATTACTGAGACTTTGGAGTTCAAGTCTCAAGAATAAGATGCAGAATCTGAGCTAGACCCATTAATTTGTTAACAAAAAAAAAGACGTCCCTTCCTCGCCTGTTTATCACTGGAAGACATTATGCTTAAAGAACAGGAGGCAGCAGAACTGACCAGAATACCAAAAAACAGGATCTGGAAAAGTCACACCCAATCCAGGAAGACAAAAGTATGCATGGACTGGGCCACTTAAGGTGGATGCCCCAGGCTCGACGATCTCACAATGCACCACTTCAATACTGAAGGATTCAATGGATACAAGAATATATGACAACATCAAGAATCTTCATCAGCTGAAAAGGCTACAGTTAATGGCCTTGATGACTGCAGTATATGCTAAGCAGGGCACTGGTAGGCTGGCTGGAACTCTTATTCAACATATCGCCAAAAGTATTTCGACACCCAGAGGTATTGAATATGTCCTGCAGGCCGTGAACCATTTTGAGTACGCAGGCTCTGACTCTTAAACACATGCTCAGGAACAGTATCCAACAGAAGATGAAGGGCTCCAGATAAAGTTGCAGCAAGCCGACAATGAACTAAAGAACATGCTGATGAAATTACCATTTAAAGGCAGTATGATATTAAACAAAGGACATACAAAGTTCCTAAAGGCAAAGAGAACAGAAAGACCATTGGAAAGGACAAGGATATTATATATTTTTTTTCTTCTGAAACAGAGTGGGGATTAGAGGCAAAAGGATGGACCCAACAATATTTAATGAATCAACTGTGGCATTTCAAAGGACAGTTTTACTCCAAAACAAAGGAAGCAGAGATAGAGGGAGTAGGAGTATACCCTTAAGCCAGAACAGCCAGAATTGAGGTTTTAAAGCTTGAGATTTGGAACAGGTTCCATCTGACAACAAATCAGTAGGAGCAGACTGACACAAGCTTTCTCAACCCATGGACACAATCAATGTCCGATCAATGAGTGATGGAAATAACTGTTCATGGTTATGACACAGATTTTGAGTCGCACACCTTAGAGAAGAATGTTAATCTTAAAAGTTTCCAGATGCCCCATCAAGAAGATTGATCTACATCACATGATAACATATCTACTCATCTACACAGCAATCACCTGTCGCCGAGGCACAGGTCAGGAAACACAGGAAAACCAGGAGCAGTTGTAGAATTTGAAAAAGTTTTATTAGTACTAGCAGTAACATAAAAAAAATTGTTCGAATAACTATTTACAAAGGCAGAATAAACAGAGAAGATTCATCTGAGTTTTCCTTCAATCTCTGTGCGCCTCCCAAAACACTGCAGCTCTCTCTTATAAGTATTTTCAACCCCTCCTTAACAAGCATCCTGTTTTTTTTCTAAAATATTCTTGTCAATTTCATGCAGGTGCAGAAAGAACACAATGTCCCAGAACTGAGGCCCGTCTCCACAGCTTCTGAAAAGGGCTTAAAACTGCTCTCAGGTTAACCCCTTGAGTGCCCAATAGCTTTCTGCAATCATCTCAAACTAAAATTATATACATTTCAACAGTAACACTATATAATTTCTAAACAAAGTGATCCCAATATCAGTTACATTTCCACATAATGATTTGCATTTATTTTTTCCAGCAGATATGCAAGGGAGAAAAAGACAGACACAGCAAGGGAAGACTGAGAGACAGTGAGAAGCAAAGTACTGCGAGACTGTCGGGTGATAAAGTCCTAGGTCTCACGGGAAATTTGGTTCGCAACCAGACAGACAAGAGACAGGAAAGGAAAGAACAGCGCAGATCCCTGCATTCGAACTCTCCATAACAACTGGGACAGGGTCCTATTCAATCCTGTCACATCACCCAAGCACCACTATCTCAGAAGGGCAAGGGATATACTCACTCTACTTCATAAAGCCAGAGAAAACAGGAGGCTTTAGACCAGTTCTGCATTTAATGCTCCTGAATCAGTTCATTTGACCAAAGAGATTCTAGATAGAAACACTGAGATGCACTCTTCAGGCATGGTATCAAAATACCTAAAATTCTTCATCTTGAGAGAACACTATCAATACACATGCTTCCCATTCAAGTTGGCATCAGCACCAAGTTTTCGCAAAGGTAACAGTAATCATGGCGCATACTTCTGGCAAGAGGATGGTACACATAATACCTTCCGTGATGACTGGCTCATTTGCATGAGATTCAACTAGTAATCCTCAACTGTGACTCCCGCAGTGTTTCATTGCTTCAAGATTAAAGTTGGTCACCGAACAGGAAGAAGAGCTAATAAACCTCTCTCAGAAACTAAAAAACTTGGTGTGATTTTGGCAAAATATATAGGAAAAGTTTTTCTTTCCCCAGGTAGAGTTCAATTATCCATCTGTGTCATCAGAGCCTACAATCAGAGTTCATCCAGTATGGTACTACCTTCAAATTATGGACGATTGCTTCTTGCATAGCAGCTGTTCATTCTCAACAATTAGAACCTGTATTCACAGGTTTACCAAAAGAAAATCCAATTATCTGCAAGAGTTGTGGTCAGCATCATCTGGTGGACAAAGAAGAGTAACACTGCCAAGGGAATGCCAATGGAACAAGACTTTTAATCACCATCTCAACAGATGCCAGTCTCTTGAGGTGGGAGCCATGATGGGCAGATTCTCTACCCAGGGTAGTTGAAATCAGAGTCCTGTCTTCAATCAGTACATTAGAAATAAGGGCAATGGGGCAGAGCCAACAGCTGTGCAAAGCAGATCCAAGTTTGCAGAACTTCTGCACTACTGACATTCACTCTTTATTTGTTTCACAATCAGAAAACCATCATGTTATTGGTAGCAATTGTGCTAAGGAATCTCAGCAGAGTATACTGATATCTTGTATGTGCTTTTACACCGCAGGAAGCCCCAATCAACAACCTGTGGTGATGGCACCAAACAGCACGCCAGGACTTGAGCTCTGGTAGCAGTGTGTGTCAGCAAAATTAGCTGAGGCATCAGGACTTGAACCTTCTATGGCCTCTATTCTCAGAGTAATTCAGATCTTGGACAGAAAGATGGAGGAATTTAATAAATTGTCCACCCTAATGGAATTGGCATTGGAAGTAGTCAAGACGAGGATCAAGACATTTGCAGACACAGCAGACAAAGCGCTGGAAAGGACTACAGAACATATTAAAGAAACAGTGCTCCTAACTAGACTTCAGCATTCTGCAGGCAAAGAAACAAAGAGGGTCAGTGAATCATGAGGAGGCTACCATCAATTCTTACCCAGACCTGAGTTACAGGATGTGCCAGCAACAGAAGAGCTTTGACAAGCCAGCCTCTGCGCAACGGTAGCGCTACTGCTACAACGCTGGCGACCCAAGTTCTGGAATGAGCTAGGTTGCCAGGGCCAGCCGGGGTGAGGAGAGACTGAGTGTTGGCAGCCAGCTCTGCTGCTATACTGCCACCTGGGTAACTACACATGGCAGTGTAGTCAGAGTGGCTAGTGGGTGGGTGGACATCAGCAGGTGCTGCTCTGTGTACACTTATGTACATGTGTGCACCCTGCCACCAATATCCTGGGGTAATGGAGAAAAGAGGAAACTACCCTGACCAGCTGAATGACACCAGCTGCTTGCAGGCCCCGATCTGGTTACCCAGGCACCATCTCCCACAATTGGTTCTGTTCTGCGGTGGAGCTGGGGATCCTCACCACCCAGCCAAATAGAGAGAGATTTTGGGAACACAGGAGGTGAAGGTAAGACCTGGAATATGCCAGGGTGACAGGGCTGGGATGGCCATGCAGATGGGGTCTGGATACACAGCATGGGGACAAACGATAAAAAATAAAAATAAACAAGAGCTTTGACAGAGTGCAGATCCATCCTTGCAAGTTAGGCATTAACCATTACTTGCTGTTACCAGATCATCTGAAGTTGTACTACAGAGGTAAGTTTGCATTTTTTCTAAACTCAAAGAAGTTGGTAAGCTGGTAGAAAGCATTTGCTCAGAGTTCACCTCCAGGGTCAAACAAACTTCTTGACTCAGACAAACCTTTGAGGCATTAGTTTGACCAGATATTAGCTGTGTGCTTATGTTACTAACTGTGGCATCTTTGAGGGTATGTGTAATAGAGTTGGAAAAGTTATAAAGCTTTATTTAGGGTCTAGGAGAGATCAGAAATGGGACAATTAACTATTTATACAAGTCTATTAAGATGGTGTTTTTTCTCCGGGGCTACCATTCTCTTACCCAGGATCCCATGTGGAGCTGTATTTCTTTCCTCCCTGTCCCTACTACATCATTTGGTTTATGTGCTGCACATAAGACTGATCAAAGCATGTCTTGAGCTGTTAACAGGACTTCGGAGATGCACCACTGAATGTAAACTAGACCAGTTACCCTTTTTCTGCACAGGCTTTTTATTCAGATGTACACTTATTGTGCCTTACGGTACCCTATAGGATGGCTTAGTTAAAGGAGAACAGTCAGCACCAAGAGCCTCACACCCAAGTGTGAGGCTGATCCCAATCTGCACTTTGCACTTTGATAGGGTGATCAGTAGTCCAATGGGAGATACAACTTTGTGGGTACCATCAAGACATATCTATGCACTTTGTGACTAATAAAGTGGTTCTTGTAGTCACCATTTGTTTAGCTAAACGCAACAGCAAGCTGCAGGCACTGTCATGCAAAGAACCTTACAGGATATTTCATACTAACAAGGTAGTGTTCAGATCCATGCCATCACGTATGTCAACGGTTAACTCTGAATTTCATCACAATCAGGAAATAAATCTGCTGTCTTTTTGTGCAAATGCCACCAATCATCAGGAACAGGCATTACACATGCCAGATGTGCACAACATACTAAAGGTCTATTTGCATAGAATAGTAGAGCACAGGAAACTGGATAGCTCCGGCTTACCTGAGTCAGTCTTCAAGGCCACCTTAGATAGGTGGCAAAATGCATTTATAAAGGGTATATGTGGCTCACACATGCAAGGTCCCTCCACACCTGAAGGCACACTGGACTAAAGCCATCTTCACATAATGGATTGAAAAAGCCCATGTACATATTTCCTGTATCATTTTGCTGTACACTATATACTGCCTGTATTATTCTCACTGTATACATTGTTTATTTCTGTACCCTCCCAGTGGATCACACCTGGCAATAAGCCTTGGCTCACTGTGCCTTTCCCAGTTACCAAAATACATCTGTGAATGGCATCCGACAGCAGCTATTTGGTCATCTGTGCACAGATTCACCAGACATTACAGAGTGGATTTGTTAAATTTATTTCATGCAACATATGGTAGAAAAGTGTTGCAAGCTGTAGTACACAAAGAGTTGTCTACTTCACCCGAAATCCACACACACTGCAATAAAGATCCCATTTGTTAGGATTTATGGAATGCTGTAAAGGATACAAGATATAATGGTAAAGGTGACTGCATAAGCATCCTTTATTGCATTTTGGAATCCACCTTTAGAGCCAATGATTTTCCATTTTCAAAGATACCCAATTCTATTTTATAAAACTGCAAATTCCATTTTTCAGTTTGGTTGTTTTTCTGATACAAAAAGCAATGCAGCTATGCCTCTGTAGTATGCCCACATTGCAGAGGGTGTGCTAGTTTGCTTTGTTTGTTTATTGACTGATTTCTAAATAACCTGATCAGTGTCTCTCCGTCAACCTAACCTGTGACAATAGGTGTTGTCTGGCTGTGCGACAGGAAAGAGAGAGAGTCTTTTATCACACTGATTTTTTTCTGAGCTTACTTTTGATGTGCTGATCTTTTTGTTCTTTCCCTCAGGAAATCACCAAGTTGCACATTCAGTCTTGACAATCCCTAGTCCCTGCTCCCACTGCTGCTGCAGTTGACTTCATCATTTTCCTTATACATACTGCCCACAAAAGTAAGACCTCTCCCTTTAATCCCAAACATACTTTTTCTTACTATCCTGTAATTATAATTTACTTAGTCATATTTAGCCTCCTAACCCAGTCGGTATTTCTAAAAACGCTTCTGCGGCGCACTATACCGCTTGTTCAGTCAATCAGTGAAGTCTTCCTCTGCTCTGCCCCAGAGTCATCAGACACTAGAAACAGCAATGCACTGGTCCTGAAGGTTCAGTACTATGCCTGCTGCTCTGAAATCTGAATCTTTCCTCCTCTGTGCTGCCTATTGACTCTCTTCTTTCAGAGAAATGGGCCGCTTTACATTCGCCATCCCCTTTTTTTCAGCACATTGCACCTTGCTGTCACATTTAACCCCTGGCTATGCCAGTCAGAAACTCAAATTGACGATTGCATGTGTTTTATGAGTAGAGGGCATTGGTGATTCCGCCGCTATTCCACGACCGCAGAAAATCATTGGGTCTATACTTTAGCGGACAGTCATGATAATGACGGGCATAGACAGTAATGTTAGCATTGATTAGAATGATAGCTAACCAGGTAATGTTGTTACATTCCTTATTTGTTTGGCACTTATAGTTTCTAAATGCTAAGGTCTAAGTGCAGTAGTTATGGTTATTCTAATAGAAAAAAACACTGGGTCTCCAGTGTGTGTGTGTATGTGTGTGTGTGTGTGTTTGGGGGTCCTATGGACACCAGGCCTGAGCATTCGATAAAGGCAATCTAGAAACATGACAAGATGGGCCCCACTGAACCACAGTAGAGGGACAAGAGAAGGAATCTGGGAGAATGGCTTGGTAGTTCTAATTTGACAGCGAGCATGACAGAGAGTATACAAGGAGGGCACTGGAGATCCACACTGTCAGGGTCCCCAGCTGGTACCAGCAGTTTACCTCACCCTCAGGGTTCGGGAGGGGAATGGGGTCAGAATGACAACATGGAGCAAAGAAGTTCAAAGCGAGCCACTAGGAGGGCAGGTGCAGGAGGGTGACTAGCTAGGCGCAATGGTGCACCCAATCAGTTTTTAGCTGGTTTCATCTGTGGGTCAGGATCACCATCATGTAGTTGGGGCAGGTATCAATGTAACCTTTTGAAGTTCCCCTTCCATACTGAAGGGCAGCTAGTTTCAATTGATTTTGTTTGGTTTGAAGTTACATAGACTGATTCTATTGGTTGACATGGTGCTGTGGGAGGGCTCAGAGAAGGTGGAGATCAAACTATACTTAATAAGCGGCTGAAGAAAGAGTAGCTACTTATAATGTTATATAATAATAGGATATAATAGCCTTATCAACGGTACTCAGGTGTTTTCAGGAACTTCAGAGTAAGAAAGACATGATTACTCTCATTCAAGAAACCCACCTTATAATACGAGAAATCAAAGTGATCATGGTTGGGATCAGTACACTTGGCCCCATAGAAAAGCAGCAATACTGGTACATAAAAATTGCCCTCTAGAAGTGCATTAAGTATTACAAGACCCAGAGGGTAGTTATATCTGCATACAGCAAATAGTGGACAGTGCCCTGCACCCTGCTGAATCTTTATGCCCGAATATGGAAGGTGACAATATGGCCTTCTGCAGAAGGCACTGACCCTGGAAAACCTATTTATTTCAAGGGGACTACATCACAGTGTTGATGCCTCTCTTCACCGGTCAGGGCGGGGAGGATGAAAAATTACTTACCATAGTAATCTTATTTCTTCCCAGTGATACTCAGATATTCATAACTTTATGCAGTAAGCCTGGAAGGTTGGACTGCGGAGAGATGGAACACATGCAAATAAGTAAAATTATTTGCACATGAGCATCTTTAAAATACTGCCTCTGCCAACTGTAGTGTTCTAACCTCTTCAGATTTGTGAGAAGCCTGGAAGTCAGGCATTAGGAAACTAATGTAACTAGTAATATTCTATAAAAGAGGGTTTCCTAATTAAAGCACAGAATTTAGAAAAAACTGCAAAGGGAGGATAACTTTGACAAAACACATCAATAAAACTCTAAAAGGAGAACAGGAACAACTCCAGTTTAAAAATGATTAAAACAGAGAAAATGCAATAAATAATATGGCTTTGGCACCAGCATGCGAGTGCAGAGGCTGAAGTTCTGAATATCTGAGCATCATTGGTAAGAAATAAGATTACTATGGTAGTAATTTTTTCTTCTAACTTCGGTAATGCTCAGGATATTCATAACTTTATGCAGACTACCAAGCAGTACCACTGGAGGTGGGTACAGAATTTATTTTGGAAGCAGACCTGCAGAGGACTGCTGTGCCAAACTTAGCATCACCTCTGGATAAAATATCCACGTTACAGTGTTTTGTAAAGGTGTGTACTGTTTTCCAGGTATCTGCTTTGCAAATGTCCACCAAGGAACCTCCTGACAGCTGCAAGGTAGCAGCTGTTCCTCTTGTAGAATGCGCCCTCAAGCTGATTGGGGGCACTTCACCTGCCTTAGTGTAGCAGAACTGTATAAACTGGACTATCCACCGAGAAACTGATCTTTTTGAGGCTGGTTTACCCTTCTTACATCCCCATATGTAAGGAAAAGTTGTTTTCCATTTTTCACGGTCTTTAATGGCTGTCATGTTATAGCTGATAGCCCTTTTCACATCTAGACTATGTAATCTTCTTTCACCAGAACTGGTATGGTCTGTGAAAAGACAGGTAGTGATTGATTGGTTCAGATGAAAGTCTGAAACCACTTTAAGGAGAAACTGTCTGTTAGTTCTGAGATATAGTCCTGGTCAATGCAAGAGAGCCTGGAGCCTCGCTAATTCTCCTTAGAAGTAATAATAGCCACTAGGAAGACTGTTTTCCAAGTAAAGGTATTTCAAGGGGCAGTAGCCATGGGCTCAAAAGGAGGGCCCATGAGATTGGCTATACACACATTCAAATCCCAAGCAGGCACTAGTGCCCTGTGAGGTGGGTGTAAATGCATCAGTCCTTTAAAAATCTGATGAAAAGTTTATCAGATGCTACTGGCACCTTGGTGCCCACATAAAGGTAGGCAGATACCACTGCTAAATGAACCTTAAGGAACTGGGTTGCAAACTTTGTGAATGCAAATGAGTGAGATAGACCAGGACAACCGAAACTCCAGCCTTTTGTGGCATAAGGTTCATGGCTGGAACACAAGAGAGAGAAAATCTTCCATTTGGAAGAATATGTTTTTTGTGTAGAGGGTTTTCTATAACCATTTAAAATATTTAGGACAACCTCTGAAAGATTTAAATCTGCATACTCTAATTCCTCAAGAGCCATGTTTTGAGGTGAAGGGACTTGAGCTTCGGGTACAATAATGTTTCTTGATTGGAAGTCAGGAGATTGTGTCTGAAGGGTAATTGTATCAGTTTGCTGACAGACATGGAGAGCAAAGAGAGTACCATGACTGCCTGGGCCAATCCAGAGCTATCAAGATCAGAGATGCTGAGAGGGATTTAGCTTCAGTAACACCCTGAAAACCAGAGGGAAAGGGGAAAGCATACAGGTGTCTGCCTGTCCAATCCAGAACCAGGGCATCCAGAGGAACTGTGCCCTGTGCTGGTGGTCTGCAACAATATTGAGGTAGCTGGTGGTTCTGGTGGGATGTGAACAAGTCTATCTCTGGAGTGCCCACCTTCTGAAAATAACTTGTAACACCTGCTTGTTCAGAGTCCATTCGTGATGGGCCTGGTTGATGCGGCTCAGTACATCTGCCAAAGTATTGTCCTTTCCTGGCAAGTGGCCTGTAAAGAGAACATCAGAGAGTAGCCAGTGTCCAAATCATCATAGACTCTGTGCAGAGAAGGCCTGACCTGGTGCCTCCCTGTTTGTTTATGTAATACGTTGTGGTGGTATTGTCTGTTCTGATCTGAACCACCCTGCCCATTATCAGTGAAGAAAAGCCTTTAGGGCTAGTAACACTGCTTTTAGCTTCAATAAATACAGGTTACTCACCTGTAACAGGAGTTCTAGGAATGGTATATGTTGTTCATCCACACTGTCTGGCAGGTATCCTTGCCGCTTTAAATCTTGCGGAAGGTCTTCAAGCTGGCTCCTCCCACCCACCGGGTGGTAAAACTCGGCTCCGCCCATGGCGCCATATCTGGCCCGCTGGAAGCTCAGGTTGTGCATCGAGCCGGAGGTCATGTGGATGAACAAATATACCATTCCTAGAACTCCTGTTACAGGTGAGTAACCTGTATTTCTAGGGACATGGATATGTTGTTCATCCACACTGTCTGGCAGACTCTAGCAGTTCTCAGTTCTCCGGAGGAGGAGGCAAGGCGCACCCCTACTTAGGGAATAGAGACTGGAGGACCGAGGCCCCAAAACCAGCATCCCAGCGTGACTCAAGGTCGATGTGGTAATGGGTGATGAAGGTGTGTGCTGACTTCAGGTAGCAGCCCTGCAGATCTCCTGGATAGGGACATCCTAGAAGCAGCCACCGATGCAGCAGTATGGCGGGTAGAATGAGCTCTTATCCCTCTGGGAGGCTCCATGCCCGCCAACTTATAGCAGAGCTCGATGCAGGAGGTGACCCACCTGCCTATCGTCCGCTTGGCTGCAGGTCTGCCAGGTGCGGCTTCAGCGTGGGTGACAAACAGCTGGCGAACTTCTCCCCAAATTTCAGCCGTCGCGCTCCTTATAATGTGAGCACCCTTCTAGGGTCCAGAGTATGGAGCCTATATTACGACCTCCGAGGTGTGATTGGGGTATAACACCGGCAGAGTCAACACCTGGTTAGGTGGAAACTCCGACACCACCTTCGAGAAAGAATTTGGGTGGGGCGCAGGACAACCTTGTCCTTGTGGAAGACCAGGTAAGGAGACTCAATGCAGAGCACCTGGAGCTCTCCCATCCTTCTGGCTGACGTGATAGCCACCAAGAAGGCGGTCTTCCACGACAGGTGAGAGAGTTCACACCTGTGCATTGGTTCGAATGGCTTGCCCATGAGCTTTGCCAGTACCAGCAGTAGATCCCACGGAGGTGGAGGTTCTCGCACTGGAGGAAATGTGATCAAGGCCTTTGAAAAAGCGCCAGACTACCTTCTCCTCGCGCCATCGACTGCTTCCCGGCCCGCTACCGTAAGCAGAGATGCATGCCAGGTGCACCTTAAGGGCCTGCCACCCAAGCCCTTGCTGAGAAAGGGACCAAAGGTAGTCCAACATGCTCGCCAAGGAACAGGAGGAAGGGTCCAGGCCCTTGTCCTGGCACCAAATGGAAAATCTCTTCCATTTGAAGGCGTAGCATTTTCTGGTCGACTCCTTACGGGACGCCTCAACTCACGCTGAGGACCTCGCGGAAAGACCCAAGGCCTGGAACTCTAGCCGCCAGGAACCAGGTCAGGTGCAGGGATTGAAGGTCCGGATGGAATACCTTCCTCTGATTGACTGAGAGCAGGTCCGGGCGAGCTGGAAGCTGCCTCGGGAGCCTGGAGCTGAGGCTGAGGAGATCTGGGTACCAGTACTGGCGGGGCCAGTCTGGGGCTATCAGAATCACCTCGCCTTGTCCCTCCTTGCTTTAGAAGCACCTTGTGCATCAAGGGGAACGGGAAAGGCGAGAAGAGGCCGGGTCCACGGACTGAGAAGGCATCCCCTGCAGCGATCCCTGCTGAGGGGGCGGCATGGAACAGCCTCAGCTCGCATTCTCCCTGAGGCAAACAGGTCCACCTGAGGTGTGCCTCAATGGGAGAATAGATCTTGTACTACCTCCGGCAGGAGAGACCACTCGTGGGACGCAGCCCCTATCCGGCTTAGGGCATTGGCCAGGGTGTTGGAGGCTCCTGCCACATGAATGGCTAGGAGATCCGCCTCAGGCTGCGCATGAGGAGAGCTTCTGCATATTAGCATGGGCGCATCCGCCCTGGTGGTTTAGATAGTACATGGTCGTGGTGTTGTCCGTCTGGACCCAGACCACTTGACCCCAAGAAACGGAGCAAAGGCGGTGAGCCAGGCGGACCGCTCGAACTCCAGCAGGTTGATGTGGCATGGGACTCCTTGGGGACCAGAGGCCGTGCGCCGGTGTTCCCCAGATGGGCACCCCAACCCATCAGAGAGGCATCGGTCAATAGAGAGACCGTCGGTTTGGGGCGGACAAACGGGATGCCCTCCTGCAGATGAACTGGAACGGTCCACCACTGGAGAGCGCTCCATATCCCTGGTCACCGCACTAGCTGGTCCAATGGATCGCAGCGCTGGGGACCACTGGCTGGCCAGCCTCACTGAAGAGGGGCGATGTTCCAGCGGGCCCAACGGACCACGCTGGTACGGGCCGCCATGAGACCCAGGAGGCGAAGAAGTCCCGGGTAGGCGAATTGCCCAACCAGAAATGACTGGGCAAAGGAGGAAAGAACCTCGCCCTGTCCGCGGGAACCATGCTCTGGCTCAAAGAGAGTAGAGCTCTGCCCCGATGAAAAGAATCACCTGCTTCGCTCGAGTTCCGACTTGGCCTTGTTGATGAAGAGGCCGACCTGAGAGCAAACCTGGAGGGCCAGATCTCTGGACCGCCTCCACTCCTGTCTGGAGGGGGCTGCTATCAGCCAATCGTCCAGGTAAGGGTAAACCGACCCCTCAGCGTCAAGAGGAATGCTGTCACCACTGCCATGCATTTGGTGAAGACCCTGGAGCTGGAGATAAGCGAAGGGCATGGCTTGGAACTCGAAAGGGATCCCTCCACCGAAAGCGAAGGAACCTTTGATGGGACGGACGGATAGGGGACGTGAAAGAACGCGGCCCTGTAGGTCCAGAGAGCAGAACCACACACCGTGTTCCAAGGATGGTATTATCTGAGCCAGAGTGACCATCCTGAAGGTTCGAGACCTTAGGAACTTGATTAGGTCGTGTAGGTCGAGAATGGGACGCCAGCCCCCATCCGCTTGGAACCAGAAAGTACCTGGACACGAACCCTGGGTTTGAGGGAGGGTCCACCACCTCTCTTATCACCTCCTTCTCAAGGAGGAGAGCGGGGTCTGCTCGCAGCTGACAGCAAGGCTTGATTCGAGGCCCCCGAGGTGCGACGTGTTTCTGAAGGGTGGGGCCTGCTCGAACTCCAGAGGCAGGCCTTTCCTACCACTTCCAACACCCACCAGTCTGTGGTAATAGCAGACCAGGTGGAAAGGAAGTGCAGCGTCTCCCCACGGGGGAACCTGGGGTGAGGTGACAAGGTTGGGGCGACACCTCAACCCATCACTGTGCAGGCTTGGAGGAGGACCGGCCAGGGACCACCTGGGCCTTACCTTCCTGCTTGGAGGAGGAAGCCGAGGCTTGGGTTTGGGGATCGCCAGCGAGCCTGCTGGCCCTGGTGTTGCTGGGCCGGACGTGCCGGGGGCGCAGACGGACGAAGGCTTGGGTTGCGGTCTGTGGCCCTTGTCCCTCTGAGCGGATGAGACCGAGTCCAAGGTGGCATTGGACTTTTCGATCCTCTGAGGTGGCTCCACCCAGGGCCGAAGAGGTCGGACCCTCGGAAGGGACATCCACCAATTTGTGCTGGGTATCCGCTGTGAAGGTGGATATCCTCAGCCATGCCCGACGGCGATAGCCACTGCGGCGTGACTGACCTGGCGCATGAGTCTCCAATGTCCAGAGCAGTCTGAAGTTGCTGCTTGGCCACCGCCTGCCCTGGTCCCGCACCTGCCTAACCGTGGTCTGCAGGTCAGCCGAGATGAGGACTACCCGTCCAGGGAGCCCAACAGGGCATGGAGAAATATGCCATAAGCATGGCCGAGCTGGCCTGGCGAAGGCCAAGGGAGGGCATGGCGTGACTTTTGCCCGGCATAGTCCAATTTCTTGGACTCCTTGTGGGAGTTTGTCCATCGTCCCTAGCGTTTCCGGCAGCCCGGCAGCTGTCGGTAACTAACCCCTCGGCTGAGGATGTTCCAGAAACCGGACAGGGAACCAGTAGGGACCGCATACTTCCTGGCCATCCTGGCAGGGCGAGGCTGCTAGGCGCTGCCAGAGCTCCAAGGCCAGGCCCACAATGGCCTCGGCCACAGGAAGGCCTCCTGAGGAATCCTCGGTCCAATATCTCCGTGAGGGATACTTGGCCCGCTGGATACAGGCTCGAGCTGCATCCCGTGGACTCCGAGATGAGCCTGAGCAAACCCAGGAAGGACGAAGGGCTGTCGCCCAGCGACTGACCTCCAGAGGACTCCAAGTCCACCCGCTTGGAGAAAGGGAGGAATCGTCGGACTCAGGAGTCCGCAAATAGCTGCCTCGGCCTGAGCCACCTCCACCTGCCGAGGGCGATCTGGAGTGAGGTGACCGACAGCCTATGGGGCAGACCCTGAGCCAACCGAGAGTTCTTGGTCGGAGCCCCAAACAGCGGCTGTGGAGGCGGAGGTTCCACCGAATCGGTGGAGCAGCTGGTTTTGGTCGAACAACCAGCCTGGGAACAGGCTCCTCGGGTAAGATGAGGGGTTGTTTTGGCGCTCTGGTGACAGCCACTTAATGGCGGGGAAGGCGGCGGTGTCGGCTTGTTCCTGGTCAGAAGGAGCTGTTGCCACATGAGTTCTAGTATCGTCGGCGTAACTTACATCGAAGCCTCCCTCATCCGAGGAGGAGGACGAGGATGAGCGGCAGCACTGCTTACTGCGTGCCGAGACCGAGACCGCCATGATGGCGGATCGGCTGGACCGCTGAAGAGGTCCGAGACCGAGAACCTCGGCCTTTCCGAGGACGGTGCAGGGAGGGACGGGTGAACCGCTCCCCTGTCGCCGGAGGTTCACCCAAGGGCCCGGAACCGGAGGCACTGGCAAGCCCACGGATCCTCAACTCCCACCGGGGAATCGGTGAGAGGGATTTGCCGCTTGTCGACAACCCGTCCAACGGGTCGAAAGATCTCGACTGCATCGACGGGAGTCTCGGTCAACTGACCTGACGGGGACACCGTGAGACCAGTGACCGAAGCCGAACGATCGATCAAGTCGATGGCTGACAACTCAGGAGAGGGACCTTTCCTGCTCCCAAGAGCGCCGACGGAGGGACTTACCCTTGTCTTTCTTCTTGACCGAGAAGAAGGTCCAGCAGATGTTGGCCCCTCTCCTCTAGTGGAGAGGGACAGACAAATCTCCTTAAAGGAAGCTGTATAAGAGGAACCCAGGAGAGCGGGATAAATGCCGCGCCGAGGAAGATGCGGCCTGCGCCTCCTCTTCGAGGCGATCATCTGCTCTAGCTGATCCGCCAAGCCCGCCGCAGAAACCGCCGACCGGCCGCTGACTTCACCGAGGAAAAAACGCCGACGCCCCAGTTGTAAACGGGCAGCACGGTCTTCAAGGATGTAGGCTGAGAAGGAAGAGCACAGGTCGTAAGCTCGCGGGTCGTGCTCAAGGCCTAAACAGTAGACACACGTGTTGCGGATCTGTCCGAGACATCTTTCACCCTCAAGGGCATCTCGGAAACCGAGTCGATTTGTCCATCGAGCCACGTAGGATAGAAGACTGAAGTTTATAAAACTTTAAATTCGAAAACCAAGAATTAGGAACCAGTCTTATACGTAGAGCGTGAAGGAGGGAACCTGAGCTTCCAAGCGGTAAAGAAGATCTGGCGCCATGGGGCGGAGCCGAGTTTTACCACCCGGTGGGTGGGAGGAGCCAGCTTGAAGACCTTCCGCAAGATTTAAAGTGGCAAGGATACCTGCCAGACTGCGTGGATGAACAACATATCCATGTCCCTAGAAGTTTATGTGCTGAAGATACTTGCAACTGACCAGATTCCTGAGTCGTGTGCTTTCCTAAGTGAGCTCCATAGCCCAAAAGGGATGCATCTGTTGTGAGTGCCAGAGAAGGGTTTTCTCGCTGGAAAGGCACTCCTTGCCTCAAACTGGATTCCTGTTTCCACCACAAGAGGGCCCTTAACAGTGGCCTTGTCACTGGTATAAGCTTTGAAAAAGGTTTTTTTTTCTGACCTCAGTGAGCCCTGAGGTGAAACTGATGTCCTCGCATGTGGAATCTGGATCCTTGGACTGTGCCTGTGGATGCAGCCACATGACCTAGCAGCTGCAGAAACTGTCCTGCAGTTTTGAGCTGTTCAGGATGAAGGAGTTTACTATTGACTGAAGACTTTGCACCCTGTCTAAGGGTAAAAAGGCTCTGCCCTGAAGTGTGTTGATTTCTGCCCCTATAAACTGCAAAGTTTGAACAGGAGTTAGGACTGAGTCTTTGGTTTATTAAGAAACCCAGAGACTCTAAGAGGACTTGGGTGATTTTAGGGAGTTCTTTACTTGGTCTGGTGAGTTTTCCACCACCAGCCAATCGTCTAGGTAAGGGAGAACAGTCACTCCCTGTCTTCTTAGATATTCCACACAGCAACTAGGGCACTTTGTGAATAACCCTGGTGCTGAGAAGAGACAAAGGAGAGTTGAAAACTGATAGTGCCCTGAAGGGAGCCTGAATCTGAGATATTTTCTGTAAGATTCCTTTATGGGGATGTAGAAATAGGCGTATTTCAAGTCCAGTGATGCCAGCCAGTCCCTTTTGGATTGTTGGCAATATTCAAGCCAAAGTTACCATTTTGAACTTTGTTTTGTTCAGATGCTTGTTCAAAGCTCTGAAATCCAATATTGGCTGCCACTCCCACTTTTCTTGTTGTTAGGAAGTGTCTGGAGTAAAACCTTTCCTCTCAGAGTGGTAGAGACTAATTCTACTTCTGAGATGCAACAATTTCTGAACCTCTGCTTCTAGCAATGTCCTCTCTGCTAGAGGAGGTGAGCAGTGAACCCTGGTCTTCTGTGGAGGAAAAGATCTGAAGTCCAAAGACAGACTCTGGACCCACTACCTCCAGCACCCGCTTGTCTGTGGTGATGTTTAGCCAAGCCTGGAGGAGTGGAGAGTCTGCCTCCACAGGGAGGAGGGAGGGAGGAGGCAGCCTGATCCTCATGGGTTTTGCATTGGTTGGGGCTGAAGTTGGGTTTGAGAGCCCCTTCTACCCTGCCCCTAGAGTATCCCTGTTGTGGATACTGCTGGTAGTGGGGCATGGCTACTGGCTGAAAAAAAGGGTCTAGTCATAAAAGACCTTCTCTGCCCTCCCCTTCCATAGGGCTTAGTGGATGGTGAAGCACACTTTAGCAGAGTTGCTTCTAGGTTGCCTTATATTCATCCACTTTTTCATGTATGCAACCGTGAATTCCTCAAAGAGAGAGTTTCCTCAAAGGAAAATCCAGGGCCTTGGATGGAGTATCCTGAATAAGGTTAGTGGCCCTGAGCCAAGCAAACCTTCTCTGTGCCACAGTGTTAGCCATCCATCTGCCTGCAGTGTCATTAGAATCAGCAGCCATCTGGAACTGGTACTTAGCCAACTCCAGCCCAAACCTGGCAGTTTCAGCCAGGTCTTCAGACAAGGGTGAGGGCTTTGTGGACATGTCCAGTACTGACTGCCACAGGGATTTTTTGATACTGGGCAGCATAAGCTTGAAAAAGTAGCCTGTCTCATGGCCAAAGAGGCTGATAAATAGCCTTTTCTGGCCATGCTATCCATTTTCTGGAGTCCTTGTCTGGAGGGTGGGAGGATAGGGGACTTTGGCTTTGTCGCCGCTGCCTGCTATATAACCCCTTGATGGTCAGGATGGGAGAAAAGAAAATCAGCTCCCGTCCTGTCCAACTGATGCTTTTATCTATTCTCCTATCAATAGGAGGAACAGAATTAGGGATTTGTAGAAGTTTCAGTGTGTCTTTTGAAAATTTGTATACTGGCAGGAGGAGGGCTTTGTGGGTGTCAAACCCATTATATTTAAGTATTCAATTTCCTCCTCACCCTCAATCTGCTCTGTGGTAGCAATATCCAGAGCATCTGCCATTCTCCTTACAAATGTAAAATGTGAGGAGTAATCCTCTGACACCCTGGGAGGCGAACCAAAATCTTGCTCAGGAGATACCTCTGAGGAATAGGTTCATCATCCTGAAAAGCATCATCTTCCTCTTCATAATACTGTTCTTCCTGTAAAGAGGGCAACAAACCACTGCTGGCCTGGGAACCCTGATATGGGCAGGCTGCTGGAGAACAATGTGTTGCAGCGCCTGAATAATTTTAAAAGCCTGGACTATCTCTTGAGCCGAGGGCATAGCAGGCATCTGTGCAGAAGTCCCTGGTGTAGCAGCAGAGGATTCTGCATGCTTGTTTTTTTTTTTTCTTAGTTTCTTTGAGGGAACCAGGGAGTAAGCCAGTTCTTTCCTCTTTTGCTCCTTTTTTCGCCTGATATAGGGGCAAGGGTAAGCAAACTTGTGGGTTCAGCCACAGCAGATTGGGGTGTGGTCAGAGTCAAAGGAACCCCTAGGAAAGTTTTTGTTTAGCCTTTCAAGGTGTTTTTCCACATTTTTTCCAGGAAAGTTTTATAAACTTCACAATCCTGATCCAGATGTTTGAATCACAGACAAGCCACACATAAGGTGTGCTTGTCTGCTTTAGCAAATACATCTCCACATTTTAAACAATTTTGAAACCAGGTTCTCGTTTTGGGTTTCTCTGACATGGTAATGTCTAAAACGAGAAGAAACACTAACTGCTAAGTTAGAAAGAAAGTGTGGTTATTTATGTTAAACTTTTTTTTTTGTGGTCTGTTCCGAACCGAACCAGGATATGACGGTGAACTGATCAGCAGTTCTGTAACCGATAAGAAGTGGTTACAAAACAGTAAAATACACTAAAAACGTAAACTAATAATAGTCAAAAACAAGGCTCTTTAATCAGAGAACCTCGATAACTAAAATATCTAACTGGTTCCCCACTGTTATGCCAAACCGTGAGGAACCGGAAAATAAATGTAATTTAAGCAATAAACAAGATTTACATTAACAATAAGTAGAGGCAATAAAAGCAATAGAAATACTTACGTTTTTAAGGTTTTGAATTTTCTTTTATGTGAAAGAGTAAGACGACCACTCTGAGCGACCAAACTTTCAGGCAGAGAAAAAATCTGAAGGGGTTAGAACACCAGAGTGGGCAGAGGCAGTATTTGAAAGATGCTGACGTGCAAAGAATTTCCACTATTTGCATGTGTTCCATCTCTCCGGCAGTCCAACCCTCCAGGCTTGCTGCATAAAGTTATTAATATCCTAAGAATTACTTGGGGTTAGAATGACCCCAAACAGAGCGAGGGACTGACATGCATGCCACCGGAATTGGTCCTGGTGGAGGTATGGGAGATTTTTCACCCAGGAGTGAGGGAGTATATGTGTTGGTCCCCACCACACCAGGCGATGCATGCACTGACTACCTTACAATGGCACTAAGCTGGATACACGAGTACAGGCATGTGAGATTAAGTCTATCACACTCTCCAACCATACCCCAGTGGTCCTGGACATAGTGGTTAAACCTATGCCTAAATCCCCATAATGTATCCCTCCTGAACAATGCATAATATGTTTGTATGGAGGAGGCCTGCCTGAAGCATATCATTTTATTAACCAAGGGACATTACCACACAGGCAATCTGGTGGGATGGTTTCAAGGGTGGTCACTGGCTGTACCATTAGCTTTGCCTCCCACCTCAGAAAGTTACCAACATGAGTAGCTCCAGCTAGAGAGGGAGCTCTTTGACCTCAAGGCAGATCATAAAATAGTCCTCAGTGAGAAGGTTAAAACACCTGAGACCTGCAAGGATCACTTCAACAGATCCTTACAAGCAAAGGTGAAGAGAATGTTGTGCTAGTCACGCCAACATTATTATGAGTCTGGCAACCAGGCGGCAGGCTGCCAGCTTTAGCAGCAGCATCACAAAGCAACAAACAGAGCTGTCCTCCAATTACACAGAACTGGGGATGGTCTTCGCAGTTCAGTATGGACCCTGTGGAGATTGCAAGATACTTTGAAGACGTAACTATAGTGAGAAGCTAGACGTGCTTTTTCCAGCATGCACATGCAAATACTCATTCAAGAGGCACAGAAAACCCCTGAGACGAGGTAACCCAGGCAGATGTTTAAGCAACTATTGCGGGCATGATGACAAGAAAGTCCACTGGCTCAAACAGCCAACCGCAGAACGGTATAAAGCATTTTCTGACGTTGATGCCTCTTGGTGCGAGTCTGTTGCAGTGCAGAGTGCTGGAAGCATTGTCACCATTGTCGCAGTAAGCTCATATCTCGTTATGCTGATACTGAGAAAGGATGTAATGCTATGTGGGTCATATCACCCTATCTAACTCTTGAACGTAGACCAGAGCGTCTTCCGTCCATTTTGGTGGGTACACTTCCAGACATGTGTGGGGCCCATGGTTCCTTAAATCAAACAGCATTTAACAAGGGTCGACTAATTCTATGATAACAGTAGCTGGCTACTTAATATTTAATATTGGCAGCGCCATTCGTAGGACTTCTCCTGCCAGTATTCCTGGATGTCAAAAGACCAATTACCAGGTAAACTGAGAATTTCTTTACCACACAGTTGAGGTAATGGGGTTTGGTGACACCTTTGCAGAAGTGTCCTAACATAGTATGCTTTCCCCAGGCCTCTACCCAGGTAAATGGTCTTTGCTCCAATAGATTTTACCTCACTAAGGGCACCAGACAGGGATGTCCTTAGTCACCCTGCTTTTTGCTCTTCATTGAGCCATTGGCAATGGCAGTCTACCAGAATCCACTGATCACGGGAGTCAGAGCAGGGAGAAGGGAGCATAAGTCTCTTGCCATATGGACGACTTCCTGTTCTTCTTCAGACCCGAGAGATGTCCATCCTGGCACTGTGTGAAGAATAGTACAGTTACGTAAGAACTTCCCGTAACAGTAGATCTTCGAGAGGAGCTCTTGCAGCAGGCTATAACATTCAGGACTATGCCGCAGGCACCTAGGACCATCAGGAAAACTTCTCAGCCAGCAGTATACAGCAGGGACTGCTCAGGACCGCCCCGCCCCAATGACTGCCCTGGTACAAAAGGGGCGGACCCAGCTCCACCTCAGTTCCCCTGCCAAGGCCCACAACAAGCCCCGGCACGAGAAGGAGACCAGCGGGAACATAGGAGATATGAAGATGGATCTGCACACCCTTGAGAGAAGGCGGGTGGGAATGGCATACTGCAAGAGCTCTCTGAGATCTACTGTTACGGTAAGTTCTCACGTAACTGTACTATCTACTCGAGTGAGCCTTGCAGCAGCTATACATTCAGGACTGAATACCAAGCAGTCCATATCAAAGAAGTAGACGACCACGGGAGGTGGAATATGCTGACTCCAGAGGCCTCAGGATAGAAGTCCTTGCAAAATAGCTAAGCGAAGCTGGCTCGGCGTCTGGAGAGGATATCCAAGCTGTAATGCTCGACAAAGGTATGCACTGAGTTCCAGGTAGCGCCACACATATGTCCCTGACAGAGACATTTCTCAGGGCGGCGAATGAAGCAGACACTCCTCTAGTGGAGTGACCCACTAACCGGCCGCAGGGGCTTACTGTGTTTTTCATAGCAGAAGAAAATGCAGTGGACTATCCACTTCAATATCGTCTGCTTGGTCACCGATTATTAGCCATCATGGCGCAAAGGCCACAAAGTAGCTCCGATTGACGGTGCGCAGCCGTCCGCTTGAGGTAATACTCAAAGTCCTGTGGACATCCAGTTTGTGAAGGAGCCCTCTATTGGATGGGGAAGGAAAATAAACTGGAAGGTCAACTGACTGGTTGAGGTTCAACTCCAAGACCACTTTTAGAAGAAACTTAGGATTTGTTCTAAGGAAACCCTTTCCCTGTGGAAAATCAAACACGGCTCTTTATACACCAGAGCCTGAAGCTGAAACTCTTCGAGCGAGGTAATAGCAACCAAAAAAATAAACCTTCAAGAAAGATAACGCAGCTCACAATCTGCTGCTGGTTCAAAGGAGGGAGGCGAGCTTCCAACACATAAAGGAGAACCCAGGGTGGGATAGAGTCCTGAATGGGAGGTCTCATATGCAAAATTCCTCTTAAAAGGTGCGGCGACATCCAATTGTGCCAGCGCCCTATCTCCAATGAGGGCATGATAGGCAGACACAGCCACATATGCACCTTGACAGAGGAGTAACTCAGGCCATTTTGATACAAGGAGAGGAGATACTGCAACGCTGAGTTCACTGGACAAGTGACGGGTCCAAACTGTGACGAGGCCCATAGACAAAAACGCCTCACTTCATAGCGTAAGCAGAGTGGATGGAGGGCTTTCTTGCCAAAACTAGGACTGCGCTACTGCGGAAACCTTGTATCTGTGTTGGGCTATGTCTGAAGGAGCCAAGCATGTAGGTGTAAGGATCAAAGGTCCGGATGGACCAGCGGCCCTGTTCCTGGGACAGCAACTGCAGCATATGGGCAACAGAACTGGAGGCTCCATGGATAACCGCTGCAGGAGTGGGAACCAAATCTGCCGAGGCCATCTGGGGGCTACAAGAATCATTTGGGCCCCTTCTGCCTGCAACTTTAGTGGGACTCTCTGAATGAGAGGGAAGGGCGGAAGGCACAGAGAAACCTCCTTGCCCAGCAAAGGGATAACGCGTCTGGCCAGAAAACTCAGGCACGTGCTCACGAGCAAAACATTGGCAGTTTGGCACTGTGTGGTGATGCAAAGAGGTCCGCTCTGGATGACCCCACTTGTCGAAGAGCTGATCTGCCACGGACTGTAGCAGCTCCCACTCATGTGCTCTGGATTGAGACCTGCTTAGGCTGTCGGCCAGATCATTGAGGAGGCCTGAACGGCACTGTGGACAGTAGAATGTGCTGCTCCAGTGCCCAGTACCAGACTCTCATCGCCCCCTGCAAGGGACATGAGTGAGTGCCCTTGCTTGTTGATGTAGACAACGCACCGCCATACTGTCTGTTTGAACCAGAAGAGAGCCTGGCACCAGGCCCTCTTGAAAAGCCTGTAGAGCAGAGAGAACCGCTCACATCTCCAGTACATTGATATGAAGGGACTGCCTCGGGTGATCAAACCCCTGCGCTTGATGAGCACCCAGCTGCGCCCCATCCCAGGTCTGATGAGTCTGTTGTAAGAGTCTGACCTGGCGGCTCCAGATGAAAGCTGACCCCTTTCTCCAAGTTCCGGGGTCCATCCACCAAAGCAAAGTTCTCCTGACTGGCTCGGAGATCCTGACCATGAAGTCTAGATCGTCGTAGCTTGGTCCCACTGTACCCTGTGCATCCACTGTGGGATCCACATGTGGTGGTGGGCCAAGGGAGTGAGAGGAATGGCCACCACCATGTGCCCCAGTAGCCTGAGGAAGTTCCTGCTGGAACTTGAGGAGTTACTGAGATCCCTTCTGTAATCTCTTGTAGGCGATCGCCCTGTCCAGGGGAGGAAGGCCATGCCCTGGATAGAATCCAGTACTGCTCCAATGAAAATGAGCTTTTGACTGGGCTCTGGGGATGATTTTTATAGATTCAGGGTGATCCCAGTTCTCGAATAGAATATAGGTGTCTCCGAGGGCGTGAAGTAGGCCTGCCCTTGATGGGGTTACAAGTAGCCAATCGGCTAGGTATGGGAAAACGCAGTGTCCCATGCACCTTAGAACGCAGCCACTACTGCCAAGCATTTTGTAAAGACTCGGCAGCAGAAGAGACACCAAACGGAAGAACTCAAAACTGGTAGTGCTCCCTTGGAAGTGGAACCTCAGAAACTTCCTGTGGAGAGGGAAGACCCTAGATATATATATATATATATATATATGCATCTTGCATGTCTAAGGAGCACAGCCAGTCCCCTTGGTGTAGCGGAGGAGGTAGACCTGAGGAGGTCACCATCCTGAACCTTTGCACTCTATAAAAGATTTAGAGAGGTGAGGTCCAGAATGGGACGGAGATCCTGTGTCGCTTTGAACCAGGAAGAAATGGGTAGAACCCCTTCCGCTGATGCCATGAGACTACCTCTACTGCCCTCTTCTGCAAGAGGTTCTGAATCGCTCCTTCTATTAGTGGGATGCGAGAAGGAGGGTAACGGAGTACTTTGGCTGAGTATTTGGGAAACTCCGTGAACTCCAGCGTGTGACCTCTCCTGATGATATCTAGGACCCACTGGTCTGCAGTAATCGACTTCCACCCTTTGAGATGAAGGGAGAAGCAGCCCCTGACCATCTCCCTGGGTCTTCCTGTGGAAGGGGGCGGAAGGGAGTCATTGGGCTGAGCCGGTGTAGGCAGAGAGGCCTGGGAGGACTTAGGCCCACAGGTAGGAGCGCCCAAGCTGCTGGTTACCGGATCTCCTATGAAACGCCTTCTGCCCCTGCTGGTTACCACGGGCATGACCTTGGCCACCTGAGGGCTTACAAAATGGCCGCTATGTGTCTTTGCTGGTCACCATGGTACATCTGGCGGACCGATCAGACAGACTTGCCCGACTCCTGGAGATGAGAAATCAGAGCCTGCCTCCTGCCCAAATAGTACAATACCCTGAAAAGTAAGTCCTTGATATCGGCCTGCAGATCCTGGTGAAAGCCTGAGACTCTCAACCAGGTGTTGCTTAGGCACATCCCAGAAGCTGCTGCCCTGGCTGCCATATCTATGTGTCACACGAGGCTCTCAGAACATGGAAGCCTACGCCTGAGCCTGATCGTAAGATGTCCAGTAGCTCTGTCTTCTGATCACAGTCTGGTATGGCCTCAAAAGCCCTTGTCCTCGCCTCCCATAGTGCATTGTGGTACTGGACCATGTGCCAAGAAACTGAGGGATCGAGGAGCAGGTGGAGGCAGAATAAACCTTCTTGCCCACCTGGTTCAAATAGCAAGATTCCGCCGGAAGGCTGTGAGCTGAGGCGCTTTGGCTGTCTGGATTTACCATGGGCAGCCGTGATCACCGAGGAGTCCACTTGAGGGTGTTCAGCTGGGAAAGATTCTGCCCTTGGGGCCTTGTACAGCCTATATGACATCTTAGGAACAGCAGGGATGGAAGGTGGATGTTTCCAAGTAGTCCGCAGAAGGTCCTGGAAAGTATCCGCCAAAGGAGGGATCACCAGTGGTTTTGGCTCCTTCTGCCTTGGGTACTTTGCCAGTCTCCGCATTCCGGATCCAGGTCCTCTGTCTCCCACTGTTGAGGCCTGAATATGCCTCATGATATCCATGAAGGCTGGATTGTCTGGAGCGAGCAAGGCTGGTCCTTCTCTCCCGGGACCGCTGCAAGCTGAGAGAGGAAGATGACACAGAGGAAGATGAGGAGATGGACTATAAGATCTCGAATAGTCTGTCCTCCTTATGACCAGACTCCGCTGTCGTCAGTAACTGGAGGACCGACATCGGTCTGAAGACTGACTCCGGTCCCGAGACCAGCAACGGAGCAGAGACCGGCGTCGGCCAGAGGACCGGTGTCGGGAGTTGCTCATCTAGAAGACCGAGAAAGACTCAGAGAACATGACCTAGACAGACGACGGTCTCCAGAGTCCCTGGAGCGACGCCGGTGGTCTCCAGACCAGGTGCGGAACAAGCCCTAGAAGGAGGTGTAGGCAGTCGCTCCTAAGACTTCCACAGGAAGGCTCACCTCCCGGCTGTGGTTTGCCCGCTGGTCCGACACCGTGTCTGGGCCGCCGATGGGGGAGGGGGGTCCACTTCTGTACCTGCCCCATCAAAAGGAAAACAGCTCCTGCAGCTCATCCTTCAAAAAGTTTGGCCACCCGCCCAGAGAGGGAGTATCCAGGACGCCGGCCCGCAAAGGAGAGCCTTCCTGGAGGCCCAGGGGAGGAGGACTTGGGCAACAGGGACGTTGGCTTTCCACGGCCGATCCTCACCCTTTGCCCTTCTCGACCAGCGCCGTGGTGGTACCGATGATGGGGTGACACCATGGGCGCCGAAGAGTCCTTGAGCTCGGAGGCGCACCTTCAGCAGGCGGCGCCAGTGCTTGGGAGGTGGGGCCGCAGCCACCTCCAGCGCTTGGTGGTAACCCTAGCGGGTTACCTTCGCTTGGCCAGCTTCTCCTCTGAAGGGCTGGCCTTGGCCTGAGATGACTTCGACGCTGTCCTGATCCCACAGGGCGGGCCTTCTTGGGAGAGGGCTGCGAGTGAGACCGGGACCGCGACCGTGCCGGACTGACTACGGTCTTTCACCGTGATGATACTTCTTTGTGTTTCCTCGGAGGAGTGCAGATCCATCTTCTGCTCCAGAAGAAAACCCTTCAGGGCCTTGAGATGACGGATGCGGTCCGGCTAGTAAAAGCCTGGCAGGCAGAGCAGGTCGCGTGTCGTGATCCGCCTGAGGCAGAACACACAGTGTCAATGGCCAACCTTAGCCGGATCTGCCTCCCACACTCAGACTTATTTTGATGGTGTTCAGGCGAGGCCGACGACGGTGAAGACATCCGCTGGGAAACTTCAAAAACGCCAGAAACAGCCTGACATCGGTTAAATGAGAAAAGAACCGCTGAAAATGGAAAGAAAAGCGGGTTTGAAGAAATTCTTGCTGTTTTCTGGCAAGCTGACTGTAGATCTCTTCACGCATGGGACGCCATGGAAAAGAACTGTGGTGAGCTGGGTCCACCCCTTTGTACCAGGGCCGACGCTAGGGGCAGTCCCTGCTGTATACTGCAGGCTGAGAAGTTTTCCGGATGGTCCTAATGTCTGCAGCATAGTCCTGAATGTTATAGCCTGCTGCAAGAGCTCCCACGCAGTAAGATTACAAAGTTATGAAGAAATCTCTGGATATAAAATAAACTTCCACATATTGGAGGCTATTAAGCTTAAGTGTCTTGCCCATTGCAATTTGGAAGACTTCCTTCAAATGGGCACCCCATGGGTAATGCGCTACCTGGGAGTGCAGATAACTACAAACCTGTCTATGTGGTTTACTTTGCATTATGATAATCTGTTAGGGAAGTCAGGCAGATGTGGCTCGATGGAAGCTTCTGCCACTCACCCAGAGGAGGCGACACCATCCCTCAAAATTAATGTTCTCCCCATTATTTCTTTCTTTCAGGCACTCTCCTAAAAATCCTGGAGGAGTATTGAAAGAGCCTTCACAAAGCTACTGTGTCCTGTGTCTGGGCACCAGGTCAATACCAGGTGACTTGGAGACTCTCGCCCTGCCTTGGGAGATAAGTGGTTTTCGATGCCAGATTTTTGTCTATACTACCTGCCAGCCCAGCTGGTCCCAGTGGTCACATGGACTAGGTAGCAAGGAGACACTGGCTGGCTAGAGATCGAGGCAGACCAGCTTCTGCCAGTCCTATTGTTCACCCTACCCCCACAACAAGCTCATGCTAGAGATAGATTCCAAACCAGTGGAAGAAATACAACTTGCAGATGATGCCTGAGGCTAAGGCCCAAATGGGCACTCCTAATGAATTCAGCCCACTCTCTGTGATAACTGGGATGCAAACGCCCTGCCACCACACAATGGATCTGGGGTTTCAGAGGTGCAATAGACAACTGCTAGCCAGATATGTACAGATGATACAGGGGCCTCTGTATGGTATCTGTGCAGCTCCAAGACCAGTTTGTCCTCCAACATCAAAACCACTCCAGGTTCTTATATGTGAAGCACTATCTCACCTGTAAAACCTGGTCCAAAGAGTAGGATGAGACCTTACACCACCAGAAAACTTTATATATTGGGCCAGCATGATCTCGGGTTGTGGAGGAACAATATCTACAGCCAGTAAAGTGCTGCTGGGGAGGGAGCCCTCAGTGGTCCTGCAACTTAGGACCCAATTAGAGAGGAAGTGCAAAGAATGGCTTCGTACTCACCATAACAGTAGATCAAGAGACACTCTTCGTCAGGTCACAGATATGGAACTATAAGCTGCAAGGCACCAGGAGCACAAGGAAACTTTTGCAAGCAGTCCACTAGGGGCGCCCACAATGGCCGTCAGAAGTCGCCTCCCTATATAAATGTGGGCGGCCCTTCCCTTCTCAGTTCCTAACTGGAGATCATACCCAGAGGACCTCCCTGTAGGGAACCAGGAGAGAGAACCTAGGGCTCTGCCAACAAGGCATGGCAGACAGCAGCAGATAGACCCTCACGGAGAAGGAGACAGCATTCGCCACAGTCTCAGGATCTGATAGGGGATGGAGAGTGGACAGCATGACCTGATGAAAGAGATTCTCTCAAGAGCTACTGTTATGGGGAGTACATAACTGTTCTATCTTCTTCAAAGATATCTCTTTGTGTCAGGCCACACTTGTGGAACGAAAGTACCAAGCAGTACTGACCGAAACAGTCTGGGTGGCAGGGCCTACAGGCCTAAGGAAGTAGGGCATTGTAGCATAGTTGGGCCAAAGCCAGCTTTTTTTTCATGAGGCTATGTCCAGACTGTAGTGTTTAGCGAGGTGTGGGCAGCACTCCAGGGTGGCAGCTGCACAGATTTCAGCAGCAGACATCTTTGTGACATGTAATAGATGGGCCATGCCTCTACTGGAATGACCACAAACAGCCCCAGGAAGTTTCCTACTGTGCTTCCTATAACAAAAAGTAATACAGCTGGCTAACTATTTGGACAGGCATGGTTTGGAAACTGAACACCTCTTTCCCAAAAGCAAATGAAACAAAAATCTCAGGACTTCCTGCAGTCCTTCTCAGATAGTGTATATAGTACCCGAGTATTCTACATTTATCTAAAGTATGAAGCAATGCTTTCTCTGGATTGGCATGCTCAGGAAAATAAACTGGCAGGAGGATGGTTTAATTTAAAAGTAAACTCAAGACACCATCTTTGGTAAAAATGTAGGATTAAAATGCATAAAAGACACCCTGTCTTTGTGGAAAATCAAGTAAGGAAGGCCCACACGTTGGAGCCTATAAGTCTGAAATCTTGAGCAGATGACAACCAAAAAACAATGCTTTAAGAGGGAAAGTATAGGTCACAAGCTGTGGCTAGCTCAAAAGGAGCCAAAGTAAGCTTTTCCAATAAAAATTCAAGTCCCAAGCTGGGACTGGATTATAGATAGGAGGCTTCAAGTGTAGAATGGCTCTCAAATATGCACAGGCTGAGGGGCGGCCCTCCAGCACAGTGGTAGCGCTACCGCTTGCATTGCCAGCGATCCGGCTGATAGCGAGCTTGGGTTGCTGGAGGGCATGCTGGAGGGGGGCATGATCGAGCACCCGGCCGGGCTGCTCTCCTTCTCCGGGAGGGAAGGGCTGCAGACCTCACTACTATCTACACCTTGGTGACCACATGTGGTGCTGCAGATGAGGGAACAGTACAGGGAGGGCAGAGGTCGGACGGGTCTGCCATAAAGGCACGCCTCGCTGCGGCTCTCATCTCACTGGACCTCCCAGTGTGCTGTCTGCAGGAGGCAGAACCAGAAATGGAAAATCCCATGGCGAGCCTGTAAACGGGTCCCTGCATCGGCCTGAGGGTTTGAGGTGACTCCGGATCATGCTCTCCTGAAGTATGAAGGAGAAAATGGGGACTTTTCCATCCCGCCTGGGGTAAACCCGGCTCGAGAAACAATGGAAAGCACTGCACTCATTAGGAAGCCAGTGCCTAAGCCCTCCGGTTCTAACTGTGGGTGCATTAGGGACCTCAAAGAAAGGGGTGGGAGTGCATGGGACGAAACAGTAAGTAAAAAAAAAAAAATGTATAGGCCACCCTCGAGCTGTGCAACCATACACCCTCAATAGGCACATGGAAGGCTGAGACAGTACCCAAGACACACAGAAACAGAATCTGATGGCAGAGAAGGACCACTTAGCCTAACTAGTCTGCCCATTTCCCTACCTACTGCATAAACTCCAGATCCTATTTGATCTGCAGCTTACCTTCTTCCTACCACTAGGGTTGCCTTCTGCCTGTCCCACGATTCTTGAATTCACTATCATTTTGCCCCTACGACCTCCTCAGGAAGGCTGTTCCATGCATCCATCACCCTTTCCGAGAAAAAATTATTCCTCATGTGCCCTGAGTCTTCACCACTCTAGCCCCATATTGTGACCCCTTGTTCTGCACATCTCTTTTCTAAAGATGCTGCCCTCTTGAACTATGTAAACCCCAACAGGTACAGGGTGGAAGTGGTCCAAAAGAAGGCAACCAAGATGGTACATGGCTTGCAACACAAAACATATGACAAGAGATTAAAGGATCCCAATATGTACTCACTGGAGGAGAGGACGAGCTGGGGGACATGATAGAAACATTCAAGTACTCAAAGGTATGAACAAGGTGCAGGGAGAGACATCTTCCAAGTTATAAGGAGTACTAGAACGAGGTGGCAATACATGAAATTGAGGGAGGAAGGTTGATAGGAAATGTGAGAAAGTTTTTTTTTTTCATAGAGAGGGTGGTGGGCACATGGAATGGTCTGCCATAGGAGATGGTGGGAGCAAGCACAGTGGAGGATTTAAACATGCCTGGGACAGGCATAAGGAACCTTAGTGGTGGGAGGAGGAACGAATAGCCACTGACAAGATAGGGTAAGAAGCCACTAACTACTCTAGGGCTTATGGTAGACTGGATGGGCCCATGGTCCTTATCTGCTGACAATTTCTATGTTACTTGAAAGTCTCTATCATACCCCCTCCCTCCTTTCCTCCAGAACATTCATAGTTTTCTCACTCTCTCTCCTCGTATGGCTTCTGAGTAGTCCCTGCACCATTTTCATTGCCCTCCTCTGGGCTGCCTCTACCCTGTCTATGTCTTTACAGAGATCAGGTCTCCAGAATTCACACAGTACTCAGAGGAGGTCTCACCAACTGCCTGTACAGTGGCATCACCACCTCCTGTTTTCTCCTAGTGATACCTATGCACCCCAGCAACCCACTGGCATTCCTCACTGAGTTCTCACACTGTCTGGCTACCGTTAGGTAATCTGCTATGACTACCCCCAGGTCCCTTGCATAGTTTGGTTGTCGTTAGTACCTCCAACCCAGTATGTATTCCTCCCTGGGTTTTGTTCCCAAGTGCTTGATTTGCACTTTGCACCGAATCTGAGCTGTCAAACTTGACCACTCATCCAACGTGCCTAAATCTCTTCTCATTTTCTTCACTCCCGCCTCGGAGTGTCATCCCTATTGCAGATCTTAGTGTCACCTGCACAGAGACATAGCTCTTCTAGTCCCTCCGAATTGCTTATAAAGACATTAAAAGAGGACTGTCCCCAGCACTAAACCCTGTGGCACCCTAATAGAGGAATACTGTAGGCCTGCATCTGACAAGGACAGCAGATACTCTAGAACCTGATTTTACAGGTAAAAGGGTCAAGTGATGAGAAGCAGCCCACAACACAAACCACTTCCACTTCATGGAATAAGTGGTCTGGGTAGAAGGCTTTAGCAGCCACCAAGACATCAACCACTTTTCTGAAGACTCCAAGTCTAGCAATGGCTACATTTTAGAAGCTATACAAAGAGGTGAAATGATCGAGGTCCGGATGGACCAGGTTTCCTGCTCCTGTGACAGAAGTCCCTCGTCAAAAGGACAGGGTATTGCTGGTTCTACTGCCAACTGTTGCAGTAAAGGAGCCAGATTTGTCGAGGCTATAGGGGAGCAATTAAGATTAGTGTTACGCCTCCATCTGAAGTTTGAGAAACACCTCTGAATTAGAGGAAGGTGTAGAGAACCTCCCTTTCCAAGAAAGGGACAATTTGTCTCGCCAGAAAACCCAGGCCCTGGAACAAGCGAGCAGAAAAGTGGCGGTTTAGGTTGCATGGGACGCAAAGGTCTAACTCAGGATGACCCCATTTGGCTCTAAAAAGGTCTTCCATCACTGAGGTCAGCAGTTCCCATTCATGCATTCTGGACTGTGACCATCTTAGTTCTGCCTGCCAAGATGTTTTTGGTGCCTGGAACATGTACTGTTGACAGTTCTAGAGCCTAATACTATACTCCCATTGATTCCTTACACAGAGGGTAAGAATGAGTTCCATCTTGTTTGTTGATGTAATGCATTACACTGATGTCCGGTCTGTACAACAGATGGCCCAGAGACAGGTGAGCCTGGAAGGCCTGTAGGCCATACAGAACAGCTCACATTTCCAAACATATATATGCAGGGTGCCTCCACCTTAATCCACACACCCTGCATCTGATGGTGCCCCTAAGGGCCCCCAGCCATCCCTAAGGCATCTGTTGTTAGAATCTAACAAGGAGAAGGGATCAGGAAGGGAACACTTTTTAGCAGGTTGCTTGCTCCATCCACCACTTGAGCACCCCAAGTGACAGGAAAGGTTACTAGAATCCTCTGTTCTAGATCCTCTGTGAGTTGATCCCACTGGACTCTTAAGGGCCACTGAGGATCCTCATGTGTAGTCTGGCCAGAGGTATTGTGACAATGGCCACTGTCATTAGGCCCAGAAGCTGAAGGAAATGTTCTGGTTAGACATATCAGCTGTCGAGACTATCTGGGCCTGTGCAATCAGATGTTCAAACCTGTCCAGAAGAAAGAGGGCTGAGCCTAGGCTGTGTCCAAAACTGCTCCTACATACTGTTGATGCTGGCAAGGGATCAGGGCAGACTATGGCACATGACAGTGATCCCCAGAGCAATGAATAGTTGTCTTGTTCAGGCTAGGTGTGCAGAAGTTGCTCCCCTGAGGGAGCTTTCAGCAGCCAGTCATCCAGACAGAAAAATACATAAAGACCTTCCCTGTGAATGGCTGCTGCTACTACTACTGCCAAGCATTTGGTAAAGACCCATGGAACAGATGACAAGCCAAAGGGCAATACTCTGAATTGATAGTGTTCCCTAGAAACAGGAACCTCAGTTATTTCCTGTAAGGTTTTGAATTCTGATATGAAGATAGGCATCCTTCATGTCTCAGGAACAGATCTAATCCCTGTCTTCAATAGTGATAGTAAGCCCTGCAGGTCAACCATTCTCAACTTTGGTACTCTATAAAAAAAAAGTTTAGATCCCAGAGACCCAAAATAGGCCTCAGATGGCCTGTCCATTTTGGAATGAGGAAATACTAAGACTAGAACCCTGTGTTTCTCTGTTCCATGGGTACAAGTTCTATTGCTCTTTTCTGTAGCAAGGTGTGGACCTCCTCCAGAAGCAGCGGATGTGATTTGGACAATAAGGTGTAGGCACTGGTGGATGGTCTGGAGGTAGTTCTGAAAATTCCAGAGCATGTCCTTGTGTTACTATTTCCAGGTCCCAAGCATCTGAGGTCACTTCCTTCCACTGGTCCAGCTGGAGGGAGAGACAACCACCTACAACTACTACCCATGGAGGTAATGTTGACTGGGGGTGTACAAAGAGTCAAGCACAGCCAGTTGCAGCTCCTGCCGCACCACGCCTTTAGGGGCTTTTGAGTGGGCACCTGGAGTGGCTGCTGGGGGTAGACAGAGCTCCTGCTCCTTTACCCTTTCCTGACTGTCTGGTAGTGGCACGTGTGTCTAGTACCAGCTAGATGAAAAGGCACCCTCTGTCTGCTCCTTGGCTGGATATGATAGAGAGAGTGTACTGGTTTCAGGGTTCTGCCTGAGGCCAGCAATTAATAAAGGATGTCACAAACATCTGCACAAACAACTTATATCCTCTAAAGGGGTACTGAGAATGGACTGCTGGATGTCATCAGAAGCCAGCCACCCTTAGCCATGAATACCTTCTGAGGCATATTCCGATGCAGATGATCTAGCTGGAAACATCTGATATATCATAGGCTGTACAGTAGGTGTTTTTCCTATATCAGTCCCAGCTGATTAGAGCTTTAAGAAGCTCCTATTTTGCGTACCATCTGGGGAGAGCTTGAGCAGCTGCTCTAGCCTCTCAGATTGTATTCTGGTATTTGACTATATGAGCCTGATAATTTGCAATCTCAGGCCCAGAAAGGCTGAGCCATAGGTTCTTCTACTCATCACATCTAACCTCCTACATTCCTTATCAGAAGCCTTGATCTATCCTGCAGTATTTATGACCACATAATCCGCATCACTACGTAAAACTGGAAATACAAAATCCCCAACACCCACCAGCCCGAGACCAACATCCTGAACTTACCCAAAACATTACATAGAAACATAGACTTTGACGGCAGATAAGGACCGCTTGGCCCATCTAGTCTCTATTTCCACTTACAGGATAGGCCAGATCCTAGTTAACCAACAGCCTATTTCTTCCTACCACCCCACAAGCATTGCCTTATGTCTGTCCCATGCATTCTTGAATTCTCCCACAGTTTTAGACCCCACAACCTCCACAGGAAGGCTGTTCCATGCATCCACTACCTCTCTGTGAAATAATACTTCCTCACATTGCCCTGAACCGCCCTCCTTCTATCTTTAAATTGTGTCCCTTGTTCTTGCAAGTCTCTTTTTCTGAAAGATGCTACCCTCTTGGACTTTGTTGATTCCACTGAGGTACTTATAAGTTTCTATCATGTCCACCTCTCCTTCTTTCCTCAAGGGTATACATATTAAGCTCCTTTAGTCTCTCCTCATACGGCTTCTCTGCAGACCTTGCACCATTTTAGTTGCCCTCCTCTGACTACCTCTATCCTGTCTATGTCCTTGCGGAGATGGGGTCTCAGAACTGGACACAGTACTCTAGATGGGGTCTCACCAACTGTCTGTACGGAGGGATAACAACTTCCTGTTTTCTGCTGCTGATGCCCTCCCTATACATCCCAGTATACCCCAGCCCTCCCTACTGCCTTCTCACATTGCTTGCTAACCTTAAGGTCATCTGATATGATTACCCCCAGGTCCCTTTCCTTTTTGTTGTTGTTACTACCTCCCCACCCATTGTGTATTCTTCCCTGGGTTCTTGTTTCCAGGTGCATTATTTTGCACTTCTTTGCATTGAATCTAGCTGCCATTAACATTCTGATGAGGAAGCCCGACAGTGGGGTTTACCAGGACTCAAGTTAGTTCTAATAATCTGGGGGGTGCAGGGTGTATAGCCCCCCAGGCCAAAACAGCACAAGTCCACTGTCGAAGTTTTCCATTGTTGGGATGTTAATGTGTCAGGTAAGCACCGTGTCAGGATGTCTGTCTCAGGCTGGTGGGTGTCAGGATTTTGCATTTTGTGATTTCGTAGTATATCCCATAATCCACTTCAGGTTGGCCTGCAAAGAAAAAGCCTTCCTGAAGGGGCCATTTACATCTTGTATGCCTTTCTGGGCATGGTAGGATCACATTAAGTCTATGCCACGAGCAAAGGTGGCATCCTGCATTGCAGAAAGAAGGGTGGAATTGCTATGGGAGGGAATCAGGTAATTGAGAGGTCAGTTAGGGTCTTTGTTGGTATCCTGTTCCTCCAAGTCAAATCCCATGGCAGCTTGTAGTTGCTGCATCATGGTTATGAAGAATGGGTCGTGGGGACTTGGGTGTAAACCACTGAGTCCTCACTGCATGTTGTGACTGTGGAACTAGCCATCTCATAGGAACTTTCCACATAATCTTCAGCCTCCTCCTCTTCATCCTGCACTATAAGGTAAATATTGTACTCCAGGTCATCGCCAGTCTGGTCGATGGGACGAAGAGAGCGTCAGCAAGACTGTCATCGCTGGATCGGGCTAAGGCACAGCCCTAGCATGCATCAGAGCAGGGGTTTGCCTAGGTACCCCATCAACGAAGCTTCTGGGACAAAAGGAGGAGGCAGAAGGCACTTAAGAATGTCAGTAAATGATGAAAGTACCGACTGTACATCAGCGTCAGGTAGTCGACGGGAACGCCAACAGAGGTCGAATGGAGGACGTAAGTCCCTCGGCACTGGATAGATGCACCAGCTCATAGGGCCTGGGGCACCTGCAGCTTGCCCTAACCCAGAAGTAAGGTCGACAGTCTAGATGGAGGGTGGGGTCGCAGCCGAGCAGTCAACAGTACTCGAAGTGGCTGGACCAGCATGTAAGAGTGACCAAGAACGGAACTGGGAAGTTTTGTCTTTTTCTCGCTACCTCTCCGGTACCTGTGTTTGCGTGACCGGATGTCTTTTCCTGGGATTCAGATGATTTAGATCCTGAGGAGTGCCAGTGATGCAGTGGTGCTCACTGTTGCTGGAGCTCCTTCTCCATTCAGAAAACCTGCTGCTTTAGAAGGTGTTTTTTCCAAAGCAACTTTCGGCATCACTCGGTGACTGTGTTAAACCCTCTGCAGATTAAGCATGCCTGAATGTTATGTTGTGGGCGAGGCAGCACACACAGACATCCTGCAAATCTCGTTCACCACATTCACAATAATGGAACAGTTTCAATGGCTCCTTAGTCAACATACACGGTGTCGAAAATCACCAAGAGATTACTAATGTGAAAAAACAAGAAAATCGCCGACTGTAGCAGTGCCATTACCTGCACAGTCTAACAAGTATGGTCGATAGCAAGAAAAGAAACGAGGAGGGAAGAGCTGTCCATGTTTATATGGAGAGCCAACGCCTGACATTGTTGTGGGCGCCCTTAGTAGACTGCTTGCAAAAGTTTCCGTGTGGTTCTAGTGCCTGATGGATTATATTTCCATAGGTGATGCCTGATAAAAGAGATATCCTCAAAGAAGATCTAAACATTCCAGAGGAGCAGTGGTCCCAGTGAGAGACAGGCTGGAGGGTTACAGTTTCTCCTGGCTGAGAGAGTACTGGTGGAAATATCGGTGCGGTTCTTCCATATACCTACTATTACACAGCATTTTGGTACTGAAGCATCAAGTCTCTGTTGGAGAGGTTGCAGAAGAGTGGGAGCGTATTTCATGTATTATGAGACTACCACAAAACAGTAACATACTTGAGCCAGATACAACAGATATTGTCAGACCCTCTGCAATACTATTTATTTATTTATTTTAACATCAGTTTAAAACCTTGAGCCAGAGGCTCATTTACAAAGGTACCATATAAGGAAGACAGAACATACATACATGAAACAATCAGAAATACAGTACAGTAATGAGGCAAAGGATGTTGCAGGCAAAGCGAGACACCAGCAACACAGTTTAACAATAGGCACAGTCACATTATAGGTGATGAGTGTCATAACACCATTATCAGCTAAATGAAATAGGAATGCAATCCCCATTTTTATTTATTTATTTATTTATTTATTTGTACCCATTCTCTTATCACAGTGGTGGGGATGGGGGTCAGGGCAGTGGCAGGAGTGAAGTGAGCAAGGATTTTTAGGCAGTATTTGAAGAAGGAGTGAGGGGGCATCAGTGATGCCAGCAGGGAGGAATTGTACCAGGAGGGGCTCTATAGGAGAAAGCCCTTTGGCCCTGGGTGGTCCGTACTCTTGGGATGACCAGGCAGTTTGCTGGAGTATGCTGGTGCGAACTGTGGGGTTGGATCGCGTGAATAGAGTTGAAGTGCCTGGCGTGGGATAGACCATGGAGGGCTTTTGTGGGCAACTGGTGTTAGGGAATAAGAGGCGCCACTCCAGGGTTGAGTAGGGTGGCCATGGAGTAAAGTTGACAGGTATGGGTGAGTCTATGGGCACTGGTAATAAGTCTACATGCTTTTGTTAAGCGTTAGCGAACCTTGTGAAGGGCTGTCTGGTCTGCTGCACCATATACAGGAAGGCCGTAGTCAACTAGTGAGAGCACTCAAGAGGTGAGCAGCCAAGCAAGGGAGTTTTGGGGAGACATTTTTTGTGCCGTAGAGGATACCCAACCGTGCGTTGGAGGCAGAGGTCAAAGCAGAGATGTGGTTATGAAGGAGAGAGCAGAATCAAGATTATGCCAAGGTATTTATAAGAGTGCACAAGTTCTAAGGTGTTTCAGGGCGGAGGAACAGAGAGAGGAAGTTGCTGGACTTGTTTTGGGGTGAGTAAAAGCATGATTTAGTTTTCTTAAGGTTGATGACAAGACGGTGGTTAGAGAACCAGTTTTCAGCTGAGGTGTGGGCACGCTGAGGAGTTTTGGAGTGAGACGGGTTGCTGTCAGAGGCAAAGAGAACTGCGCCATCCGTGATAGAGAAGGATATTTCTCATGCATGCATTGGCAGGGAATTGAGAAAGAGAGAAGAGTAAGGGCCCAAGTATGGAGCCCTGGGGAACACCTGAGCGGATTCAGCAGGTACTGAAAGAGTGCCACCAACCCGCACATTGGCTGGGAGCGGTTGGTCAAGTAGCTGGCGCACCAGGAGACTGGACCAGAGGCAAAGCCCACACTGGCAAGGGTGGCTAACAGTAGAGGGTGTGAGACGGTATCAAAGGCTTTTGATAGGTCTATAAATACCGCACTAGCGAGGGAGCCAGCATCAAGTGAATTATGAAGGAAGTTAGCAACCCAGGAGAGCAGTATTGGTGCTATGACCAACTCTGAATCCATGCTGTTCAGGACAGAGGACCTCATATTTCGGTGAGGTAATGTGAGATTTGGCTGGCAACTATTTTCTCCAAGGCTTTAGAGAGGGGAGAGATGGAGATAGGCTGGTAGTTGCCTCACAGTGTCCTATCACCACCTTTGTGAATAGGGGTAACAGTGGCGACCCTCCAGACGGTGGGGAATTGCCCCAGGCAGGGACTTATTAAAGAGGCAAGTAATGGGTGAGATGACCTGATCCAGGACCTGACGAGAGCAGGGATCAAAGGAGTCATTGCGATGAAGTTGCACTTAGGGCTTTTAGTAAGTAGGGCTCAACCTCATGGGTGGTGAAGATGTTAAGGTGGAAAGGGGGCAGGAGATGGGAGGCAGACATGGAGAGGGATCAAAGAAGTTGCACGGGAGTACTGCACTAAGGTCAGTGAAGGAGTTGTTGAGGAATGTGCTAAAGAGGGCAGGGTCGTGGTGGAGGTAGTCCCATCAATGTTGAGAAGCGATGGGTGGGGGGTGGCGGCGCCATCATTTAGCTGCTTGATATTGTCCCAGAAGGACCTGGGTTACCCCAGGAGGAGGGAAGAGCATGGTAATAATCTGCCTTTGCTTTGTGGACAGAACCACGACACTTATTCCGGCAGTCGTAGGGCCAGTCTGTCGGCTGGATGCCAGTTTCAATGGCGATGTGCTACAGGTTGTCACGCTGTTTGAGAAGCATGCATAAGGCAGGGTAATGCAGGTGTGCCTTTACTTTAGATCTAAGTGGCAGCGAAGTGTCACAGGCAAGGTTAAAGGTGTGGACAAAGAAAGGTAGTGCCTTGTCAATATCAGGGTGTTTAGTAGTGGGGACCAATCAGTGCCAGCTAGATGGTGTTTTAAGTCTTTTAGCTACCAGGTCTGGGCTTCTATCGACGGTGGGTGGTGTGAACAGGGGCTTGGGCAGGAGGTTGCACAGAAGAAAAGAACTGGGGAGTGGTCACTAAGGCAGTCTGGGAGGATTTGACGCTGTGGACGCGCTGGGCCTGTTGGTGAACCACATCCAGAAGAGCCCTGCTAGGATTTAACCTGGTAGGTTGTGAGACTAGTTGTGTCAGATCAACGCAGCTAATGCCCTCACGCGGGAGGTAGACCCCTTAGAGATAGCCACACTGATATTCAGATCACCCATCAGCAGTTGGTCAGAGGGGTTAGGTAGGGAGGTAATGTAGTCAACTAGGGGACCCAGTGCCTGAGCTTGATTTTTGGCGGTATGTAGGCAGTAGTCAGGAAGATTGGAGTCTCAAGGGTCAGGGTGACAACTTTAGGGTTAGGGCCTGGGCATTGTAATCAAGGATGGGGAGGAAGGGCTAGACTATGAAGTGGGTCTTTAACATAGATGGCACAGTCCACCCACCCTCCTACCGATTCTGTCCAGCCGGTGGAGGAGTAGCCTGGGAGAGAGACCTGGGCATCAGAGGTGGAGCCGGACAGCCAGGTTTCAACTAATGCAATCACATCAGGATTATGAACAGCGCCCAGCATTGTAGGGAGTCCAGTTTTTGAGGAGGCTACAGATATTAATAGATGCGATACGCAATCCAGTTGATTTCCAAGGGGACATTAGGACAGGCCCAGGATTGGGATGGATATTGCCAGATAGGAGCAGAAGGAGGAGAGCAGCCCTAGGAAGGAGGTGGCGGAGGAGAAATTTCGCCGGATGGGGAAGGGGTAAGTGGGGAGGCAGTACAAGGGATGGGCAGGGAACCAGACAGGGAATGCTAACGTGATATGATAGAAGAGTGGGCGGGGGGTGGGAGAGGGGAGGCCAAGGTGATGGTGGGGATGAATGGAAGGTGCAGGTGTGTGTGAAGGAGGCTGGGGGGCGGGGTTGGGGCAACTTAGGGACACAGGTATGGCTGAGTAGTGGGCAGAAGGTAGTCATAGGAGAGGCAAGGAAGATAATAAGGAGGAGAGGAGACAGAACAAGCTAGATCAGGGAAGCTAGACATACTAGGAGTGGAGGATAACAGTGACCTGCAGAAATTATCCAGTTCAGTTTCAAGCATCTAGTGTTAGATGTCTGTGTCCGAGGCAAAACAACAGCAACAGAAGGGCCTCTTCCGGCCCTCCTGTGCAGGTGCTTTGAAAGGCATTATAGTCGGTTGGCTGCATGAGAGTTGACCCCCACCTAGGATCATGGGAGAAGAGGTGATTGATATGTGCAGGATGGGGAGTGGTAACAGCGACACTGAGGCTGACCTTGCAGAAACACACAGAAGCGTGGCAGAGGTGGGAGACTTGGCATACAAATAGGCTTGTAAAGGGGAGGACGTGGGAGAAGTTGGTGAAGCACCACCGGAAGTGAGGCGTTGAGGAACCCATGACCTAGGGCACCATGCCAATAAATATATGCTTGTATATGAAATGACAGAACAGTCAACAAAGTTAGTTCTATGTTGCGTTTGCTCCATTATGTTGCATCCTTGTGTTTAGCTACTAGGTTCAATGACCATAAGTTGTATGGGCGCAGTTACCCGGAAACATAGTCTGGGATGCACTGGAAGTCTGAACTACTTGAAGCAGTAAATGGAGTATATAGGTACTATATTCTTGATGGTTCTTGGGTGGGCCTGAAAGGGATGTAAACGCAAGTGTGTTTCATATTTCAATGCACTGTATTGTAAACCAGTAAATAAAGCTGAATTTATTATTTGTCATGCATTCATTTACATGTATGGAAGCACTGGAGGTGGCTATATCTTTGTCATGGAAACAGTTAAAGCAGAGAGCAGAACTTTTAATCAGTCTTGGTACAAGATATTGGTTTTGTATATCTGCAGTGCTACAACAGGTAGCCAGTGAGAAGCTGAACCTCATTCAAAGTGGTACAATATTTTTGTTGTACAGTTGTTGTTAAAGTTAAAATTTACAAAAAAATGTGTGTTTTGATTTGTAGGTGTACTCTTAGTAAGCCTTCCCTTTATTTGCAAAATAACTTGTTTTTTTTTATTTGCTTGCTGGTTTTATGGCCTTTGGGGATCTCCATGTTAGCATTTGTTATGGGTCTTCTTGCTCCCATAACACATCCTCTCCCATATGACAGTGATGTGTCCAGGACCACTGATTCATAGAGTAATGACTGCTGTAGCAGCAATCTACTGTTAGAAACTGACATTCTGGCTTAAACAACTCTGTTCAATCTAAACATTCTGTTTTCTAGGTATGTGTCTAGGTCTAGCCAGCAGAAGTGAATGTTATGTTTTACAGCTCTTCATTTGATCAAACTACACATAGTACACATAACCATTAAAAAGCACACAATATTCTATCTAGCAGCATGATCCATAGGTTTTACCCAGGGGTGTCAGATAGATGTGGTAGATGTGTCACAGCTAAAGGCACATATTTTCTTTACTTCTGGGCATGCCCAATCCTACAAATATATTGAAAGCTATTGCAGCAGAAATTTCTCGGATATGGGGAAGGGACATGGAATTCACACACCTAGCTCTCCTATTTGGGGTAGAAAAATCTGGAGGTGGACTGGGAGCTTTTTCCTAGATGGGACGGATACCCTAGTGCTGGCCCATCAAATCATGCTTAATACATGGGTCTCATGTGTACCACCCATGCTTTCACTATAGAAAACTCATTACTGGCAACCTTATCCACGGATAGGCTCACCTACATCCTCAAAGGTCATGAAGAGCGTTTTCTTTTAGAATGCGACAGTTTATTAAACTCACTGTCTCCTATAGAGGGCAAATCTTGAAAGAGGGATGCCGACAAAGGGTCTGGTATGGAGATATGTTTACACTTACTCAGGTATGATCGTCCAGTTGATCATTTGGAAAAGAGATTTTGGGATTCCAGAGGGCTATCTCAGTGTATTTTAAGACTTAAGACCAACATGCACTGATTTAAGACAGGACTTGGTCTTTAACAAAGCAGAATTAATTTTCTTCCTCTTTCTTACTCTCTCTACCTTTCTGTTACTTTAAAACAACTTCTACTCTTAGTATCTCCTGACTTGCTTAATATCTGGTTTTAAAAAGTAAGCATTGATGAGGTAGTATCTGAGTAGAGTATACCGATTAAAGTTTTGTGACATGAACTTTTAGGCATGGAAGTACACTTTAGTAATTGTTAATGTTATGCTTCGATATGGTATATGTGAGACATCTATACCCTGTATAACTGTCTTGCATTGAAAACTAATAAAATATAATGCAAAACAAAAGCACATAAATCACCCAAGGTCACAAATGCTATACAATTAGTAAAGACTCTAGCTGTAGCCATACAGAACAGCCTACTCAACTGTCCCTCAGACATTTGCCTTCTGTAAATTTAGCCTTCAGTTAGAGGTCCCTGGACAAGGAGAGTTAATTAACGTACAGTTCTACTACTGTCAACGAACAGCTCTTGTTGAATTAATTAATGGTCCTGGAATCATCACTGTCACATAGGAGAGGAGGCACTATAGGAACAAGAAGATCCTTTGAAAATACTAATATGGAGATCCTCAGAGGCCATAAAACCAGCAATCAAATTTAGAAAAAATAATTTCAGCAAATAAAGGGAATGACTTACTAGGAGTACATCTACAAATAAAAACACTCTGCACAACATTTTTCTGTACATTTTGACTTTAGTTTTCCTTTAAGATCTGCTAAGGAAGTAGCAAACAGGGAGGTAGGGGCAATGCAAGAGGAGGAACTGGCAGTGTCTGCAAGCTATATTTGACTGATGCCTGCATCAGCCTATAAGATAGCTCTATTACCTAAACTGTGAGGACTTCTAGAATGCTATAAAGGATACTTATACAATCACCTTCATCACGTGAGTAAACTTACATTTCTTTTTTTTTTAATTAAGTATGCTTTATTCAGTTTTCCAATCACCAACAATGCAGTGAACAATACAAAGATGTTACACTAGTCTAAATACATGTACATTGCATTAGTTAACTGTCCCATGAATCCCTTTACCCCCATCCCACCTACTACCCCTCCCTCCCTCCCTTCCTATCCTCCCTAATTTCCCTTTCCCACTACCAATCTACCCTCCCCAAAGCCAGTCCACTAATTATAGTACTACAGGCCAATTCTCTGACCCCACTTGGGGAAGCAGAAACACGGCTGCTTAAACAAGTGAAAATATCGGGGAGATTATATGAACATCTTTTAGTAAGCTAATCCGCGTCTAATTAAAAAAGGGACTGATTCAAGAAAGGGATATATACAGGCTCACCTCCTTTATTAATGTGACAAAGCGATTGACCATAAGTCATGAAATTTCTCCCATTTAGCATTAAATTTAGACAAAACATTTCTATAGCTAGCAATAGTTTTCTCAATCCTTAGATTATATAATAGCCCAGCAAGTCATTCTTGATAGGTAATAGAAGTCTGATCCTTCCAGTGTTTTAGTATTAAGGTTTTACCATGAGTGAAATTAGGTTGATAAAGTATCTCCTTTCCTTCACTGCCACCATTGTGTAATCTCCCAACAAAGAAATCTGTGGGTAAACAGATTTTGTAACCCTAATAAGGGATCAGCTTTGGCCTTAATCTCAGACCATAAGGGAGTTACTAAGGGCACTCCCAAAATATATGAAGCTGGGAACCTTGCACCTGACCACATCTGAAGCAATCATCTTTTGGCAGTTTCCCATTTTACAAGCTTCGCAGGGGTCAGGTGCATGGTATGAAGAACATAAAATTGTGTCAACCTAAGTTTGTCATTGGCACTATATAACTAAATTCCTTTCCATATATGCTCCCAGATAAAACAGCTATTAGGAAAGTATCATTCCAATATTGAGAGTAATCAGCTTTGCTCGATTTTCTCCCATAATTGGTGTCTCACTGATTGGGTCCAAACCAGGCAATAAGCAGATGTCTGATTTGGTAAATATAAAAAGCATACTTGGATGAAAGGTGGAAACTCTCTAGTATTTCTTGGAGTGACTTTAGGTTCCCTAGTTCAACTAGGTCACTAACTTTCATGTTTGGAGGTAATTCCCACCTATATGGTAAAAGGAGTTTCGCATCAACCTTAAAATTAGGATTACTAAACACTGGTTGCAGACATCCCTAGTATGTTTAATCCCCAAAGACCTACACATCTGGTTGTGGACCTTAATCGATGAGAAAATAACTGTGGACCTAATCAGTTTAGGTAATGCCTTAGGAAGTATATACCACAGGCTCTCAGGTGTCACTTTAGAGTTTTTAATAAGATTTCGTTCTATTTGCAGCCAAATGGTACTATATTCCAGGTGCCTATTGTTTAAGGGAGTAGTCACCTACTGCATATATTTAGCCACATGGCTCTCAGGTAATAGTAATAAAAATGTGGCGCTCAGGACCTCCAACCCCTTTCGGAGCACTCAGACATTTATAGGATCTCCATGGGGTTTTATTTTGCCATAAAAATTTAGTAATCATGTTCTGAAGCTTCAAACCATGAAAGCGGAAGGTAAGTATTCAACATGTTCAGAGGATAAAAACTCTGGGTAACACATTCATTTTGATTACATTAATTTTCCCTTGAAGGGATATATGAGGAGACAAACCATCTAATTAAGTCTTGCTTGAATAGTTAGAAAAGATTATCCAAATTATACTTCTTCAGAAGAGAAGCTTAAGTCGCCAGAGTAATACCCAGGTATTTAAGCCTATTTGTCCAGGCCATCCAAAACCTACCTATATCTCCTTATGAACATGCACATTGAGAGGCAATTTCAGTCTTACTAATGTTCAATTTATAATTTGAGAGCTTACCTAATTCCTCTACTATATCTAACATTTTGGGGATGACCTTAATTTGATCCAATATGTGAAGTAGAAGATCATCTGCATAGGCTGACAATTTCAACTCGAATGGACTCACTGGAATTCCAGTTATGGTTGGGGATAATTAAAACTACGAATCAAGGGTTCTAAATACAGACTGAACCACAATGGTGATAGTGCACTCCTGCTGCATTCCAAATGTAGTGGAAAACTGTTGGAAAAATCCCATTGCAATAAATTCTGGCTTTAGGATTAGAATATAAATATTTAATCCACCCAATAAATTCAGGGGAAACCAAATTGGCTCATGGTACTAAAAAGAAAATTCCAACTAACCTTGTCAAAGACTTTCTCTGCATCCAGGGAAACAAGAGCCATCGGATGCTGTGCCTCCCTGGATACGGAGAAAATATGGACCAGATTCACGGAAATTATCTAAAGGATTTCTACCACCGATAAACCCTATTTGCTCAGGACAAATTAAACTATCCCAAACTTTAGTAATTCTAGATGCCAAGATCTTAGCTAAGATCTTAACATCATAGTTCATCAAGGAAATCAGCCTATAATTTGTTACTTTATCTTTGTGTTTCCTGGTTTTGGTAAAACAATAACAGTAGCTTCTAATAACGTGGAATCAACGATGCCATGAGGCACAAATATATTCATATAGTTCCTGAAGGATAGAGGTAAGCTCCTTCTCAAATGTTCGGTAGAAATTTAGTGGGTAACCATCTGGTCCTGGAGCTTTGTTAGGTGACAGAGATTGAATGGCCTATTTATCTCAGCCGCGAGATAGGGGAAGTCAGCTGGACTTTTGCTCCTGGTTGAGGGTAGGAAGGGAAGTTTAGTCAGATATTGCTGAATCTCCGTATGATTAGGACTACTATCCGAGTGACTATATAACTTTTACAGAAGTTTTCAAATTCTTCCACTATAGCTTTAGGTGTGGTCACTATGTTACCTCCATCTACCGTGGTTAAACAGGTGACCAGTCTAGATTCCTCTTGCTGTCTCAGTTTAAGAGCCAAGAGGTGCCAGACTTTGTCTCCCTGGTCCAAATATCTAATGTGGGTTTTAAACAGGCATATTCAGCCTTTTCCTTAATGTGTCCGATACTGATCTTTAAGCACTGTAAACTGAAGTAAATCTTCATCAGTAGGGAAAGAACTAATCTTAGTTTCCAGATTCTGAATAGAATCCAGCAACGATTTGGCAACTCCTCCTTATCCTTTTACAGGCAGCTGCCAATCTAATAAATTCACCCTTAAGTAACATTTCAGGGAACAGCAAAACTGGTCATATGCTACTGTGGAGCCCTGTTATGCTCTTATATTGGTTAATTAATGCACGTATCTTATTTACTATATTCTCTTGAGCTAACAGTTGAGTGTTAAGCTTCCATTGAGTATCCTTGGGAATGGCTTGGGGTATCTTCCTTCAAGCCATATTAAAGAATGATCTGACAACACTCTAGGGAGATTCCAGAAGCCATTGGACCCATCAGAATGGCTCGCTAACTAAGAAAAATCCAGATGAGAGCAGGATTTATGGCAAGCCGAGTAAAATGTATACTCATTCTCCTGTGGGTGAAGGAGGTGCCACGGATCTGAGAGGCCCAAGCCCTCCATCATTTCATGCAAAGATTTCTGTGCAGGGGATAGAGTCTGACCACTCCGAGTGGTTCTATCTAACTTATTGTCATAGGTAAGACTCAGTCCCCTGCTAATATTATTGGCAGGTGTTTAAAGGGGCTAGCTTAAGGACTATTTGGGAGAAGAATTCGGAGAGGAATGATTAGGCCGTAAATTGTCCCTAGAATAATTTTGCTGTGGTTCAACGACACTCTAACTACCAAAAATCTCCCTTGCGGATCCCCAATCTCTTGTAAGGGTTGAAACTGTGTCCCTTTGGTGACAAATTGCAACTCCTCTTTGGGAAGTGGAGTTGCCTGCCGATAAACATAACCAATATGTTCTCTGAACAAATTACCTTCCTCAGCTAACAAATGTGTCTCCTGTAAAATAGCCATATCTAAATGCAAGCCAGATGTTTGAGAATTTGATGACGTTTCAATCTAGCTCTTGCCCTTTAACATTCCATGAGGCAATTCTCATGAATGCATACCAGTATAAAAGGGCTATTCGAAACAGAAATCCTGAGATTTGGCCTACAGGCATAACCGTGGATTAAAATATATCTGCAGAGACTGGCTATAAACCTCCCCCATAAACCCCCAAACCCCTTACATTAGGCAATTCAAAGATCTTACACTTATCCCCAAATACATCCCCCGGCATAATCATTGAATTAGACAACATGCCCTATAGGTGAATACAAGACTAACCACCCCCAGTCCCAAAGACCGTACTCACCAACTGCATATTCGCATAATGTTTCTCATGATACCCTGGGATACTCATCCCTCCCTCCTCCCTATTCTACCCTTATATCACAATGCGTCCCAATTATATATTTGTAAAAGCCTTTGTTATCTAGAATTCCAAAAGCCCACCTTCAATGTAAGCAAAACTTTCCAAATACAAGAAGTAATAGCAGAAGAAAAGAGAAAAGGAGGTGGGTCAAACGGTATAGCTACATCTGTGCACCTAACATACCCCACTCCCTTAAATAACAGGCTGTTCAAATAATTCTATTAAAATTTAAATCATAAGTCCACTATCATCTGTGGTATTCAGAGTCCAACTTTGCCTCTTGGGCACAGAAGTAAATACCTATTGCTTACTAATACCAAACCCAAGCAGCTAACACTCTGATTATAACTCTTTGGAACACCTATCCATTCCCAGCCTGTTTTGTGGCATGACAGTTTGCTATCTAATCCCAACCTTATTATAATACAGATATAAGAATGAACTGCTACGTTGTGTCCAACTTCGTTTTGTCAAGAACAAAAGTCTAACGTGAAATTTTGGTTTAACAAAACTTTGTACCAATGAAGAGACAGAACACTCGCTCTTCAACTAAATGGCCACAAGATGGCAGACTTCCCACAGCAGTATATTGAAGCACAGTCATTTAATTAAATCCTGATATCTCTTCTTACATGCTTCAGAGGCTAACTCCAAGGAATCAAAAGAATGCCACTGACCTCCTCTGTTAATCTGCAGAGTAGCTGGGTAGCACACCCTGAAGCAGATTCAGCCAATACTAATTTAGACACTACTTGGTGGAGGCTAAGCGCTTCTGGCGCACTGAATAGGAAGATCCTGAGCCACACGAATCGTTTTCCTTCTCATTGTATCTCAGCTGACTCTTTTAATTTTGACAATATAAACTGTCTAGAAAATTCAGGAGCCTAAAAAGGAAGGGGCAAGGGGCGATCGATCCCACTGGGGGCATAGGCCGTAGCGATCTATGGGCTCTTTAATTATAAACATAGGCCCATTGGGAGAAGGCCCTGCCAGCTTCTCACATAATTTTTGGGCAAATAACACTGCCTGATGCCTCTTCACCCTCCGGAGGCCCAGTACCACCAGGTTATTCCTTCTCGAACGACCCTCGAGATCCTCTAGGCGATCCTCCGTTTTTGACTCTCGTGCCTTATGGCAACCATATCTGGATCCATTCTTGCCCTCCAATCGCTTAGCGATGAGATCCTGGTCTCATTATCCTTCGTATGAGTGCTCAGCTGCTCTAATGAAAGCTTCACGCCTCAAATCAGAAGCTAGTAAAGTAGCAGTGTTTCTCATTGGACCCATTTCCTCCAAGAACTGCTCTTCTGTTAGTATGCCGTGTTGTTTCTGCAATGCAGTAGCTTCTGACCCACCCACTTTAGGTCATTTCGGGTTCTTATCCTTTGCTGGAGTCGGGGGAGTGTGGCGAAGAGCGGCGCTTTCATCTCAGCTTCCATTTCAAAATCGCTCCGGTGAATGAGAAGTCGGTTTCTATAAGTAATCTGCAACTCTTTCACAGCCGTTAGCACTCAACTCAAGTATGTAATTATCAGAATACGGTCAGTTTTAGGAGGAGGGCAGGGAGCGATCTGAGAGAGCTTCTCACCAGGCAGCCATTGCACCGAAGTCTTGTAAACTTACATTTCTACTGTGGCACCACTGAACTACAGGTGTCACTTGCTGAATGTGAATACAGAGTCTCCTGTTTACCGAACAGCACAGGCAACTAATTTTAAGTTCAAATAAATGGGAGTTCGGTGTAATGAGAGTCAGTAGTTTGACTGCTTCCTAGCATGTGGAACTGTATCTGCTGTAGATAAATCAGCTCTAAATTGGGTGAGAGGATAGGCAAGGGACTCATGTGTAGGGTGTGCAATTTTTTTATATATATTTAGTATATGCTTGTGCCAGTGTCCTTTTTGCTTTAACTTTTTACTGTACTTTTTACTTTTCATAGTACATTTACTGTGCATTTTAGTTCCTATTTTTCTTTCTGCATCGAGTTTGTTGGAGGTTGGCTACTCTTTTTCCAGCTTCGCACAGAAACCTTTCAAAGCATAAGCTGAACAGGATCACTAATCTGGCTGATTTTCCAGTCACATCAGGCACGCTGTAAAGCACTCCACAGTATCGGAATGCGTTGGGATCGGGTGTGGATTCTCTTTACCTCCTTGCGTCATATTTATTATTCTCCAGTTCATTCTGAGGCTGATTTCTGACAGCCATCAAGCAGCTGAGCAAAGGGATCACAGGCGATAAGACTCCTTCCCACCGAACCAACACTGTATGATGTCATTCTGGCTGTAAAGCAATGGGTGACTTACTTTATTAGACCATAGTGGCTGATATTCAACTAAATCTACTCACATTCCAGCAACAGAACACACAAGCCATGTCAGAAGCAAAGGAGGCAGTGGTATGATGGAAATCCTTTTAGGCCACAATGGGCCTGATGAAAGAAAATAGAATCCTAGCATTCTGGCTTAAAATGTGAAAACTAGATTAGAACCGCAATATAAGAACTGCCATAATGCTAGAGGACCTAGAGAAGGAAATCCTGTGGACTTCTTAATGTCTTGGTTTCTGCAGCATTACGATATGTCTCCTCCTCCAAACTGTAAAGGCATACAGAATTATGCAGAGAAAAGCACTGGAGAGGTCAGAAGGTGCCAGGGTGATGTTAGTAATTTTGGCAAATTCCCAGGACCGAGATGTGATACTAGAAGCTGCAAGAAGGAAAGGACCTTGACTTCAGAAACGGGTCTGAAGATCCCCTATTTCTAGACCTTGGGTTGGCTACAAGGTCCTGCTTGAAAAGCATTTAATTTTATCTGAGCCACACTGCAGCAGCTCGAAATTTCTTACAGCCTGCAGATTAAAAGTCATCAATACCCAGAAAACCTACATTTTTAGTGATCCCAAGGAAGTTGGGAATCTCCTTGAGAAACTTAAGAAGGAATGTGGTTCTGGACCAGAAGATTCCAAAGAGGAGGAAGACTGACTGAGATCACACCATGGCTGAAGACTGGACTGCTTGTTTGTGACAGCAGTATCGGGACTTGGGAGTGAGGGTCTCTGATGTCCAGCCTAAGGGTAATTAAAAAAAAAAAAAATCACTTAAAGACTAGGGTTCCCCTATTTATCATTTGTTCTGTTAAAATCTTGAACTTTTACTGGACTTAGGAGATGCTAAAAGAAAGTACAGTTATGTAGAACTTACCGTAACAGCAGATCTTCGAGAGAGGCTCTTGCAGTAGGTAATTACATATAGGATTGATGCCGGCGTGCCAGGACCAACGGAAACATTTCTAGCTAGCAGTCTCTCGCATGGGGACCGCCACGTCCAGGTGACCGACTTCATGCAGCGCCAGTATAAAGGGGCAGTCCCCACGCCTTCTTCCATTTCTTTCCTGCCAAAGGCCAAAAGGCAAGACGAGAGAAGCAGATATTTCCCTCCTGGAAAAGGAGCTGAAAAGCTTAGGGGATGGAGGGCGGGAAGGTATTACCTACTGCAAGAGCCTCTCTCAAAGATCTGCTGTTACGGTGAGTTCTTACATAATAGGACTGAGTCCCAAGCAGTCTGGAACAAGGAGAAGCAAACGGAGGAGGAAGCTACTCAGAAGAAGACCCTTTGGTTGTGAAGGCTTTAGGAAGGAGGCCCAGCAAACAGCCAGCCCGAAGCCTGCTCTGCGGTGAGAGGCAATGTCAAACTGTAATGTTTCGAAAAGTATGGACAGAAGTCCAAGTGGTGGCTGCACAAATGTCAGCTGCTGACACATTCTTGAAACAAGCCACAGAGGCAGCACCCTCTGGTGGAGTGGTTTCTAACTAGACCCGGCAGGGTCTTGTTGTACTTGTCATAACAGAAAGTGATACAATGAGCCAACCATTTCGATAGGCATTGCTAAGAAACAACATTGCCTTCTTTATGAGTAGAAGAGACGAACAGTTGATCAGTCTTCTGAGATCCTTCGTCCTGTTGGTGTAGTATCTCAGAATTCAGTGAACATCCAAAGTATGCAGGAGGTACTCTCTCTGATTAGAGTGCTGCGTAAAAAGGCAGGCAACTCTATGGATTGATTCAGCATCGATTCTGCTACCACCTTAGGGTGGAACTAGGAGTTGGTATGCAGAGCCACCGTTCCTATGAAAAAATCAAATATGGGATTTTACATATCAGGGCCTGGAGTTTGAGAATCCATCGAGCAGAAGTAATGGCCACTAGGAAGAGAGTCTTCCAAGAAAGAAACTATAGGTCCGCTGAGGCTGCAGGCTCGAAAGGAGGCAGAGTAAGCTTCTCTAAATGAAATTCAGATCCCAAGGAGGGCAGGAACCCGATGGGTGGTGAAGAAGGACCCCTCCAAAGGTCTTAGAGACCTCCAGCTGAGCAAACGTTCTGTCTGCAAAGGGGACATGATAGGCCAAAATGGCTGCCATGTGAATCTTTAAGGATGAATGGCTGAGACCCAGATCGAAGAGGTATCGCAGGTAATCCAGAAGTCGGCCGACAGAGCACGAGAAAGGCTCGACATAATTGGAGGCAGCCCAAATAGAGAACTGCTTCCATTTCATGGCATAAGTAGATCTGGTTGAGGTTTTCTGGCCTCCACCAGAATCTCAGCTACTTGGGGGGACCCTGAATCAGGCTTGAGCTCGTCTGCAGGAGCCACGTGTGCAACTGAAGAGCGTGAGGCCTGGATGGACCAGGGTCCCCTGATTCTGGTCAGCAAAAATAGCGACAGAGGACGAGAAGAGGAGGTCCCTCTAAGTACTGTTGCAGAAGAGAGAACCAAACTTGCCTGGGCCAGAAAGGAGCCGATCAGAATCATTCGAGCTCCTTCCAACAGAGTTTCTAAGACCCTCGTATCAGTGGAATTGGAAGGCATAGACCAATCTGCCTTCCAGTCTAGAGACAGAGTCTCTCTCCAAAAAATGCCGCCCTGGAGCAAGCGAGCAGAAGACGGGAAGTTTGGTGTTTTGAGGGATGCAAACAGGTCTACCCATGGAGTTTCCTAGCGCAGGAAGATGTTGACTACGCCCTCTGATCCAGTTCCCATTCATGAGCTAGAGCAGATGACCGGCTGAGCCTGTCTGCCAGCGTGTTCTCAACCCCAGAACGTGAGATGCCATGAGGTGAAGGTTATGCTGCACTGCCCAATCCCAGACTCGCATCGCCTCTCTGCAAAGGAGGTAGGAATGGAATTCCTCACTGTTTGTTGATGTACCAGACCACACATATATTGTCCGTATGTACAGCTAGGTGACCGGGAGACAGATGCAGATGCAGAGCCTGAAGAGCATACAGTACTGCCCTTAGTTCAAGCACAATGATGTGAAGGGACTTCTGAGCTTGAACCAGGAGCCCTGGGGTCTGTGAAGACCAAGATGGGCTCCCCAACCTTCACCTGAGGCGTCCGTGGTCAACGTCTGCGAGGGGAGACTGAAGGAACTCCCGGAGAGATTCTCCTGAACCATCGACACTGCAAGTCCCAAGCCATGGGAGTGAGACCAGGACAAGTTGATCTAGGTCGATCCACTAGCTGATCCCATTGAGACCAAAGCATCCACTGAGATTCTCCTTATGGAATGGCCAAGCGAGGACTGTTGGAATCGCTTGTCATCCATTAGCCTGAGAAGGCAAAGGATTGACCTGGCGCTGACCTGCCTGCAGCCGGACAACAGGCTGACCTGGGCCTGGAAAGTGGCCGCCTGTCCGGTTGCAGGAAGGCCATGCCACACGTTGTGTCCAGGATCGCCCCATAAACTGGAGCCTCTGGGACGGGATCAGATGGGACTTGGCCTGGTTGATGGTAATACCAGGCAGGCAAGGCCTGCTGGGTAGAGAAGGCGCGGAGTTCCTCCTGGACAAGGGCCGCCAGGAGCCAATCGTCCAGGTGCGGGAAAACCCTACACCCCTGGGTGGCAGGTGAGCGCTACCACCGAAGGCATTTGGTGAACACCGGGTGCTGAGGAAAGACCAAATGGGAGGACCTTGAACTGGTAGTGGTCCCTCTGAAATGCAACGCAGGTATTTGAGGTGGGAAGAGGATAGGGATATGCAGATAGGCATCCTGCATATCCAAAGCGCACAGCCACTTTCCCAGCCGGAGAAGGGCAGGAGGCTCTGCAGCAAGATCATCCTGAACCTCTTGTACTCCACTAACAAGTTCAGGGAGCTGAGGTCGAGAGTCGCCCTCGCGACGCCTGTTTTCTTCGGGACCAGAAGAAAGCGGGAATAGTACCCCATTCCTGAAGAGGAATGGGGACGGGTTCTATCGCCTCCTTCAGAGAAGAGAGAAATTTTTCCTGGACCAGAAGATGATGCTCCCAAGTAGTACGATGACCTTGGGGAGAGGTCAAAGGAGTTTCTGTAAAACCCTCATCGAGTGTCCCTCTGCGATGAGTTGGAGCACCAGGAATCTGACATTATCCTCTCCCAACCTGGGAGGTGGAGAAAACCTCCCTCCTACCGGTTCCTCTAGAGACGCCAGATGCTCTGGGAGGAAAGTAGTCAGGTGGTGTGGGGCAGCGTCATTTATGAAGCTCTGCTGCTTTTTGGGCGGTGGGGCTTGGCAGCGGAGGGGCCCACATTTATTGGCCTGCTTTCCTGTGGTTTCGCCTTTGCCGATTCCGCCTGCAAAGGGACGACGTTGCACTGGAGAGGATTGTACATGGAGTCCACAGACTCAGTGCAGTCCCCTTCTCCTGCAGATCAGTGATAATGTCCTGACATCACCACCAAACAGCACCGAACCCCAAAAGGCGCTTCCTGAATAGCGGACTGCACTTCCGGACCAAACCTGACACACGGAGCCAGGCATGACGCTGTAATCCCACGGCGAAAGTCAAGCTCCTACCAGCAGTGTCCACTGCATCGCACGTGGCATGAGGCATGTGCCACTGGCTGAATGAGCAGAACGGACAAGGTCAGCCACTTCCTGTTTAACCTGAGAGTCAGGAAGGGAGTCCAACTTGATTCCACCTCATAAGAATCACCTTCTGGTAATCCCCCATGTGACCGACATAGTTGAGGGCCCTAATACCCAGATTGAAGAAGCATAGATCTTCTTCCGTACTGGTCCAGAAGACGGATTCTTTGTCAGGTGGAGATGAGCTCAAATGCTTCGGATTGGCTGACTGGCGTGAACAGCGCTAATCACCACCCAGTCAGTTCAGCGGTGAGAATCAAGAAGTCAACACCCTCAGGAGCCTGGTATAGCCTATTAGACTTCCGAGGAAGAGGCTAATGCCGACGGTTGCTTCCAAATAGTGGAAACAAGTTCAGCATGAGGCTCAATCCAGGGTGGCACCAAGGTCGGAGCAGTCTCGGGCAGATTCAGGTGCTCAGCGAGTTTCTTACGCTGTGGGTCTGGCTCCAAAGAGCATCACTGATTAACTTCCTGGATTTTGGCGCAGCAACTCCGAGAAAGAAGGATCCTCCAGAGGAGACTAATGAGGAGTCTAGGCCTGGGTTTGGTGGGAGAGCATGGCTTCTCGTCCGGGTCGGAACAACCGTCTGAGTCATCAAGGTGTCCAAGGAGGAAGAGAGAAGACTCCCTCCCCGGCGTGGGAGGAACGGACCACTTAGGAAGCCCTCAGGGACGTGTCCTTCCCCGCCCTGGAACCAGAAGGCTCGCCCTGGTATGTGCAGGTGCGGAGGGAGTCTGTCGTCTGGGGCATACGGGAACCGTCACCAGGAGATGACTCTCCACCTCCTGGTAAGCTGAGCCTTGGCCTCAGCCACCAGGAGGCCAGAGTCTCCTTCAAGTCCACCAGCGGCTGAGGGGCGGTGGAGGAGGGATACGGATACGGAGTGTACCCATAGGGTGACTATCCATAACCTGATGGCAGGTAACCCGCGCGCGAGTAGTGAGGCACTGAGTACTGCGGTGTCGGGTAGGCGGCTGTCGGGCACTGAGGGTGTCGGATACTGCGGGCGGGTAAGATGGTGTTGGATAGCGGAGTCAGACACCCGGGGCCGGGGTCTGACGGCAGATGACCCAGCTGGAATCCCAGCAGGCGGAGGGCCTGACGCTGCAGCGCATCCGGAGAGGGATGTCGCCCCACGTTGGAGCCGGCATCTGGGGAACCAACGTCCGTCATCCGCCAAGCGGGAGGGAGGCCTGCGGAGGCGCAGCAGGAACCTTGGCATCGCCCGGGATGGTGGGGAAAAATCCCGAGGGACAGGCTAAGGAGACCCAGGGTCCCCAGAGGGCATTGAAAGGCTGCGGTGAGCAGGAAGGCGGAGTAAGAGGGTCCAATGTCGGCTCAGCTGCCGTGCGGACGTCGGGTCAGCTGACGCCCTACTTACCAGCAGAGTCCGGGCGGACATTGGAGGAACCGGCATCCGACTTTAGGGACCCATTGCCCGAGGCAGGTTGCGAAGGAGGGGCAGCCTGGTCGGGTGGGAAAGTGGCTGCGCCGCCCCAAAGAGTCGGCGACTTGCTCGACCATCTCCGAGCGGGCATCAGAGGACTAACTTCCGGCTTACCGGGCCGCTCGAACCAGTAGGCACGCACAGTAGCGGCTTTACTGGGAGCAGAGGCCTCCAACAGCCGGGAGGCACCTAAAGGAGCCCAAGCATGAGCCAGGCAGGCGGGCCGATGTCGCTTGAAACTTCCAAGACGGTTGCCGTGCGAGACGGTCCCCTGAGGACGTTACTTTGAGCATGGTGACTCCAGCTGGAGTCACAGTGGAAGAGGAGCCCTTGTCCTGATGCTTCTCCTTGTCCTTCTTCTTATGATGGCCGGAAGTGGATGCCTGCTGGAGCTTTTCAACTCCTTCTCCATGGAGGACATCTTCTTCTTGAGGATATGGGACTCCAGGGACTGCTGCCTCCGTCTGCGGGTGGTGGCGTTAAATTTAAGGCAGTACTGGCACTTCTCCACCTAATGGTCCAGGCCCAGACAGAAGAGGCATTGGGAATGGTCGCCCTTGTGGGAGTTGGGCTTACACGAGTCGCACTTATTGTTGTGCACGGAGGGTGTAGGGACGACATACACCAATGAAAGGCTGACGATTAAGTCGACGTCAACTCGAAAAACGATGGTAAATACTACCGGAGACAGAGCTGATGAGCGTTGAACTTTACGCGAGGTGCTGACACGAGCTAATGGTGGGAAAGAAGTGGAAGGCGGGTGTGGGGACAGCCCTTTATATGGACGCCACATGACGCCGTCACCTGACGGGGGGCGGTCCCCGCCAGAGACTGCTAGCTAGAAATTTTTCCGTAGGGTCCTGACGCCAGCCAGCAGCAGTCCTATATGTAATTACCTACTGCAAGAGCTCCTCAAGTGAGATCTATAAAGATGGCACCAACCTAATGACTTGAACCTACTCTTCCCCATTCATTCTTTTGAGGAGCACCAGGCTGTACAGTTGGCACACAAAAGTTTTCAGAGCACAGAAGCGAAGACACCCGCTGAGATGATATGGTGGGCATACTGGACCTGGGACATTTACTTAACTATTCAGATGTTTTCTTAGGTTCCCATAATGAACAACAAATGTTACTGCTGTTACTGTCAATCCTTTTACAACACTATTTCTGGTTGGAAACCCAAATATTATGATTCCTTGCCTTCATTAAAATTCAGTGATGTTTACTGCTTTATCTGCTTTCTTTCTTAGTCAAACTGAAATACAGTATCTGCTTATGGTGTACCTAACCTTATTTTGTTTCCAAACCTTGATCTACTCTTTTTGCATACTTTCTAAACATTAGAAAACCACCCAAACAGTGCAGCCACTAATGATGCAATAGTCTCTTCTCCTTCCACTGCATACAGGGCCTTATGTGTATTGTTGCCTTTTACACCCAACCTCCCTGTGCACTCAACCACACCACATTCTCAGCGTAATCCTCTTGTTCATTAATTGTGTGATCACTAAATCCACTTTTGCCATATTACAACCTTTAAAATCTGACCTATCTGGATCAGTAGGTTCAAAATCTTGATTATATAGTGCATTCCTTGATTTCCCCAAAATCTGGAACCGATATATCTTCCATTTATACAATTTCTGTAAAGAGGATTTAAAACAGGTTGGCACTTCCATCTCAGGTTAAATTTTAGAGGTCCATCGATCCACACATGGAAAAAGTGACCCAAATTATACAACAACCAAGTGTTGGCCAAGGAATCTTCCTGTTTAACTACTAATTGAAAGGAACTCGACCAAAAGTGTGTGAAAAAAATGACAGGATTAACCATGTTCAGCCCCTCCTTTATGTTTAGGCAAATAAGTTACTTCCTCTTAACCCGAGTTAAGACGTGATCCCCACAGCATCTGAAAAACAATCTGTAAAGTTTGGTTTCGTGACTCAAAAGTAAAGGAAAACTGAACTTATATATAGGAAACAAGGTATCAAGAATTGTTTAATAATAAATATTCTTTTAGTCTTGGAATATTTCCAGTTTTTCCATCTATTCACTTTACCTTCACAAATGGACAGGCTAGCTGCCCAATTTCTATGTGCCATATCACCCTCTCCAAACAAGACCCCAATATTTTAATAGGTTCAGAAGAAATATGAATATCAGCTATTTGAGAGGGACCAGGTGTGATTTCCCTACCCTGATACCTACACTTTTGGTAATATTCAACTGTGCACCAGAAGTTACAAAAGTTCTTTAAATCCTAATTACAGCTTCTACGCTCTCTGCTTGTTAAAAAAAAAAAAGACATGTCATCTGTGTATGCGACTAGTTTGATCTCCTTTGGTTCTACATGACCCTTAACATCCACATTAAGTAAAATGTGCCTAATAAGGGATCTAGTGCAAAATATACACTAACGGACTTAGTGGACAACCTTGTCTTACCCTAAGCTGAACAGTCATCCAATGTCCCTCTTTACCTGCAATAAGAGGTGTAACTGTAGCTGACCTATATATTCTCCTTAAGCAATCTACACACTCACTGGTATCCCATAAGATTCCAAACTTGAAAGTAAGTAAAAGTAAGTAAGTAAAATTTATTTTTAAGCTTTAGATATCAAAGCCTGTACAAATAGAACAATTTAAATACATACAAATTTCATACATATAAACAACAACAGAAATAACAATATAATTACAATAAAATACAACGAGTCACTACCCATAAGCTATCTGAAATAAATAAGTTTTAAGTTCTGACTTAAAGCTCTCAACGGTCAGGCAGCTTCAGTCCGGCCGAGGTAGACAATTCCACAGGGTAGGGGCAGCATAAGAAAATGCCCGTGTTCTCAAGTTTTTAAACGAACCCTGGGAACCTCTAGCAATCCCTTGCCGGTGGAGCGGAGTGAGCGAGAGGGACAGTAGGGAGCAAGCAGATCTTGAAGATACCGTATCCCTGTTCGTAGGGGCTTATAGGTCAGTAACCCGACCTAAAGGTGATCCACCACTGAACCGGGCAGCCAGTGCAGCTCAGCAGCACAGGTGTAATATGATTCCTCATAGATGTCCCAGTCAAAAGCCTGGCTGCTGCGTTTGCACTAGCTGCAAGCGGCGGATATCAACCCCGGCAGCCCTAGGTACAGGGCATTGCAGTAATCAAGGCGAAGTAACAGAGGCATGGACCAATATCGGAAGGTCAGCCGGAGGAACAAGGTGTTTCACCCGAGCAATATTCCTCAGATGGTAAAGGAAGATTTGACAGCAGAATACACCTGAAATTTCAGCGTCAATCTGTCGTCAATAATAACGCCCAGGTTACGCGCGGTCTGAGGTCGAGAGCTGGGCACCACGATCCATACGCCCGGCGGGAGACCAGCCACAACCCACCTCAAGGTGACCTGGGTCCACCACCAACACCTCAGTCTTATCCGGTTTAACCTTAGCCAGCTGGCACTCATCCAATCATTGATCTCGATAGACAGTTGTTAAGTATAGAGACTGCATCTTCTTGCCGACTAAAGGACAAATATAGCTGGAATCATCTGCATAGCAGTGAAAACCTGCCATATTGCCTAATAATGTCTCCCAATGGCAGCATATAGACAGCGAACAACATGGTGCCAAATGGAACCCTGCGGAACCCCACAAGGCAAAGAGACAGCGCCAGAGGAATAAATTCCAGTGATAACCCTCTGTCGCCCTGTGAGACAAGATTGAAACCATTGCAGAACCGCATTCAGACAGTCCACAATAAACCGCAGGCGCTCCAAAAGCACACCATGGTCCACAGTGTCAAATGCTGCAGAGAGATCAAGAAGGACTAGAATAGTACAAGCCTTTTGATCTCTCGCTATCAGGAGATCATTTAGAACCCGGACAAGAGCAGTCTCAGTAATATGTCTTGTCCTAAATCCCGATTGAAGAGTATCATAGACATTGTGATTTGTAAGATGGTCATCCAGTTGCAGTGCAACCACCTTTTCAATAACCTTACCTAAAAGGGCAGGTTAGAGACAGGTCTGTAGTTAGCTGGACAGTCCGGATTCAATTAGGTTTTTTAGGAGTAGGTCGAACAAAACTTATGACAAACCCAATCAAATGCCTTATGCTGATCCAAAGAAAGAACCAACCCTCTTGTCCGGTCATATTACAATATTCAATAACATCCCTAATGATGGAGAGGTTTTTAATATTCCTCCCAGGCAACTAACATGTCTGCACAGAATGAATTAACCCAGCTTCAGCCTGTCTTAACAGTTTCTGGAGAACTAAGGTAAAGATTTTAAAATCAGAATACAGCAGGCAAATAGGTCTCCAGTTCTCCAGTAATACCCTATCCCCTTTTTAAATAAAAAAATAATCAAGCCCTTTGCAAAATCAGGATGTATCTAATTCAGACACAAATAAAAATTAAACACTTTGGCTAAACAAGGTGCCACAATTTCCATATGTTTTATAAAAGGAATTGGGCAACCCATTCCTACCCGTGAAGTCCCATCCTTCAGGGTATGAATCACCTCTAAAACTTCCTGAGGTGTGATATGACCAGTCATCATTTTGACTACTGCATCATTCAACCGAGGAATTTCCAGGTCCTGTAAATAGTCAAATACCTCTGTGGTTGAAGATATCCATGCCCGGTTATGGGTATCTAAATCATATTCTACTTCCTTATGAATATCTGTAATGGATGAGAGTAAAACACCCTGCGTGATAGTATCTGTGAAAAACTTGAATTACTCCACTTTTCCTTACATGCCTCATATGAGTCTTTATGCGGAGACTTTTGTGTCCCATACTGCATTTCTGCCTGTAAGGAAAGAGCCCTGTCATATTGCAATAATGCCATTTGGTTTTTTTTAAAGCAGCAATCTGGCTAGAATAATCCAGATTTGTACTGTAAATCAAAGACAAGAGCTTGAATAATTGAGTCTGTAATTTAACATATGCAAAAAATTTAGAGTGTGAAGTGTTTTCCCATATTTCTGAAATCATACTATCAAGTCCTTCCTTGTATCCTCCCACCAAACCCCTATATCCTCATATAAAACTGCAAACCGAAAGTCTGTCCATTATTACTGAAGTCACATTTAATCTTACCACTGGTTCTGTGAGGAGACACATTCAGTCTCCGTCTACTAGAAAACAGGACTTGTTATGCATCGACAGAAATAACTGTTTTCAGCAAATAATGGTCTGAAAATTTGACTGGGACCACCCTAGTGGTCATTACTTTTAGTATTTTAGACACCAAAAACATAGTCTATTTTAGATGTCACTGAGATGATGGAGACATTTTTGTTGTTTTGTCCTTATGCAAACTCATTATGGGCATTTCTTGCTTGAAAATGGAAATTGAGGTAGTTAGCTAAAATAGATTATGGTAACATAGCATTAGGGGATTATTCTAACCTCTTGCACCATTGCTGGGATGCAACTTTGACAGTATGTTTTGCTATTTTGAAGTTTTATCTTTGGCAACCCAGAAGCCAGTTGTTTCAACCAAAAAGAATGTCTTCTGTTTCATTCAGCCGTTATCTGAAACAGCTTTTCAAGAAGTGTATACTAAGTAGAGAAATTGCACCCACGTGCAAAAGTACAGGCGTGGAGAGGTTTTACTTTTTTCAAAAGTATGATTGATGTGATTAGGAACAGTTCTATGGATGATTTTGGAGAGATGGGTTTGGTGGTTTTATTTGTTTTCCTGTTTTGTTTTTCCTTGTTTTTCTTTTCAAGTTTTGTGCATTTTTCTGGAAGGGGAACGATGAGGATTAAAGGGGTATGACTTGAATACATGTATATTTATTTTGTGGTTACTTTGGGATTTTATGTATTGTTTAATGGATTGCTACGGAATGTAGAATAATGATTTTGTGATTCTGAGTTGTTTTGACAGATTGTTTAATACAAAATTCCTCTACACTTTTGAGAAGTGCCATGGGATCTTTAACATCCACCGAACTACCACCAGAACAAGCAGATGGGACCTCAGTTTAATGTCTCACCCAAAAGACGAAAGACTTAAACAAATTGGAGCTAGGTCTGCACACGTTTACATTAAGTGAAGGTTTTGTTAGCTGCTGTACCCAGATCAACAGCAGCCTAGTGGCTCATTTATGAATAATTAGCACATTGAGTTTTTACAGTATGGTTTGCATCTTTCTGTAGCGCCACGGCTTCTTAAATGAAATGTACATCTATAATCAACTCTTTCCTCCCTTTCCTACCCCCATATCTGTCCCTTCCACATTCCTTTGACCCTAGTTCCAGTTCTAAATTCTTTATACATCTCTCACGTATCTTTTATATTAGATTTTATTTGTGCTCGTGCACCTGATATGTATATTTCTTTACTTTTATGAAAATTGTGTCCTACCCAAAACTAGCTGCATCTTTTGTTCCAAACATATACTACTGTCAATGCTACCTGCTGATACTTTGTATATACTGTATTATTGTATCTCACTTTATTTGTATTATTATTATTTTCTTGTGTGTTGCAACCCATGTATATTGTCCTTGTTAACAAACCCAGGTCCACCTGAAAATGGGCTTGCTCAGCAGTGATCGCCTGGTTAAATAAATAAAGACTTTGACTGATTGATAATGATAATGTAATTGAATGTACATATTGCCCTCCTTGATGTAAATGCCTGGACGAAATGTGCCAATTCTTTACCTACTGTAATGTATTACATAATCAATGTTTCTGCACATTCATTGATGGCCAATGTATAAGTTCATTCTTATAAACCAATAAAATATAAGTTAAAAAATTGAAACAAACTATTAAATGTCTGGCTGCCTCACATGAGGAGTTGCATACCCATGACCAATGCATTTGGTTTAAGGTGCAGAAAATAAAACAGTTACGTAAAAACTTACCATAACAGTAGATCTTTGAGTGAATCCTCTGGCATCAGGTCACACCTATGGAACTTAGCCGGAACGCTAGGATCACACAGAAGCTTTTCTGCAACAGTCTACTAGGGGCTGCCCGCTGATATCAGGGCTCCGCATGTCACAGCCCTAAGCTAGCAAAAAGACTGGAGCAACAGGATAGCCAAGCTGTAGAGAGAGAGATAAAGAGAGAAAGGGGATGGGGAGGGACAGCATGACCTGATGACAGAGATTCCCTTGATGATCTGAGAGTCCCCTGAAGATCTACAGTTACAGTAAGTGCTTATGTAACTATTCTGTCTCCTTCAGGAATATCTTTGTCATCAGGTCACACCCACGGAAAAGTCCCAAGCAGTCCTAAGTGCAAGACAGTCTGGGTGGCAGGAGGCCAGCAGCTTAACAAAGAAGGCTCTGAAGCACAGCTAAGCCAAAGCCTGCCCTTATTCTGGATGCAGTGTCAAGACTGTAGTGCTTGGTGAATGAGTGAACAGTACTCCAAGTGGCAGCAGCATAAATTTCTGTTAACACATTCCTGAAACAGACAACAGAAGTGGCCATGCCTCTAGCTGAATGGCAATGAACTACCCAGGAAATTTCTTACCGTACTTCTATAACAAAAATAATACAGTTGGCCAATCATTTGGACAAGCACTGTATACACACTAGAGTGCCCTCTTTGCCCGGGCAAAAGAAACAAACAAGTGAGATGACCTTCTGCGGTCCTTAGTACGGTGTGTACAGTACCTGAGAAGTCTATGCACATCTAAGGTATGGAGCAATGCTTCCTCGGATTGGCATGTTCCACATAATAACCAAGCAGGTGGACATTGATTTAGGGTAAACTCAGACACCACCTGAGGAAGAAACTTGGGATTAGTATACAAAGAAACCCTGTCTTTGTGAAAATCAAATAGGCTGCTCAAACATGAGCCTGTAGCTCTGAAATTCTTGACCAGAAGTAATAGCAACTAAAAATTACACTTTCCACAACAGAAAGAGTAGCTTGCAAGATACGACTGGCTCACTAGGAGACAGGGTCAGCTTCTCAAGCACAAAATTGAAGTCCTGAGCCGAACTGGATTCCAGACAGGAGGCTTCAAGTGTAGAATGCCTCAGAAAAGTGCAGACCACATCCAACTGGGCTACAGTATCGCCATCAATGGGCACATGAAAGGCTGATATGGCTGACAGGTGCACCTTAGTAGAGGAGTATTGGAGGTCTGCATCAGACAAGGTCAGGAGATACTCCAGAACTAGGTTCACCGGACAAGTGAAATGGTCCAGGTGACAGGAAGCAGGTGACAAGTGGAAGCTGCTTCCACTTCGAGTAAGTGGCCCTGGTGGAAAGTTTCCTGGCAGCCACCAGGACATCAGCCACCTTCTGAGACACCCCAAACCCGAGCAATGGCTATGTCCTCAGGAGTCATGCATGCAGATGGAGGGACTTGAGGTCTGGCTAGACCAGGGTCCCTTAAGCCTGTATCAACAAGTTACAGCAGAGGGGCAGGGGAACTGGTGGTTCCACAGCCAGCTGCTGCAGTAATGGAAACCACATCTGACAAGGCCAGAATGGAGCCACAAGAATTAAGGTGGCTCCTCCCCATCTGTAGCTCGATGAGCACCCTCTGAATCGAGGAATGGAAAGGCATAGAAATCTCCCTTTCCAGGAGAGGGACAATGCATCTCACCAGAAAACTCCAGGCCCGTATCTAGTGAGTGAGAAATGTGGCACCGTTTGCATTGAGTGAATATGCAAAGGTCTTCTCGACTGAGGTCAGTAGTTGTTACTGTGTATTCTGGACTGTGACCAGCTGAGGCTGTCCACCAGGGTATTTTGGGTGCCTGTCACATGGACGGCTGACAGTTCTAGACCGTGATCTAGACCCCAGTACCAGACCCTCATCACCTCCCAACACAGTGGGTAGGAATGCATCCCTCCTGCTTGTTGATGCAACAGGACACACAGAGGTTGTCTAATTACACAAAATGTGGCCCACAGAGAGATGGTTCTAGAAGGCCTGCAAGGCGAAGAACTGCCCGCATTTCTAGGACATTTATGTGAGGTAGGTCTCCCACTGGGACCAGATCTCCTGGGTGTGATAAGGGCTCAGGTGCACTCCCTAACCCAAACCCAGCACTTCTGGTGAGGACGTGGTAGGGGTGAGGATAAGAAAGAGAACCCTTTCAAGAGATTGTCTGGGTCCATCCACCACTGAAGCACCTTGCATACTGGGAAGGAAACAAGGACCAACTGATCAGGTCTTTGAATGTCGATCCCACTTGAACTCTGAGAGTCCACTGTGGGATCCTCATATGCAGCCTGGCCAAAGGGACTATAACAATGGCTGCAGCCATTAAGCCTAGCAGCCTCAAGAATGTCCTAGATGGGAAATACCGCACAGAGTCACAGCCTGAGCCTGAGCTTGAGCTATGAGGCAGTCCACCCTGTCTTGTAGCAGAAAGGCCTTGGCCTGAGAAGAATACAAAACCACCCCTATGTACTGCAATGGCCGGGATGGGGTCAGCACAAACTTGGACAAACTGACAGTGATACCCGAGGACTACACTAACTGCAGGTGTGTTCTCGGTCAGCAGCAGTAGCTCCTTGGACTGGGATTTATAACCAGTCATCCTGATACAGGAACACATAAAGACTTTCCCATCAGAGGGCTGCAGCCACAGCTGCTAAGCACTTGGTACATACCCATGGCGCAGAGGATAAGCCAAAGGGCAACACTCTGAACTGATAATATTCCCCTGGAAGAGGAACCATAGGGACTGTCTGTGGGGGGTGGGGTGGCAAACCATGATATGCAGATAGGTATCCTGCATGTCCAGGGAGCACAGCCAGCCTTCCTGCTTGAGCAGAGGAGGAAGGTCATGTAGAGTTAGCATTCAAAACTTTCTGCACTGGATGTAAAGATTCAGCTCCTTGAGGTCTAGCATGACCAGGAAGAAATGAGAGTAGAACCCTTTGTTCCTCTACTGACTGGGCACTGGTTCTATGGTCCTTTGTGCATCAAGGTGAACACTTCCTCCCTAAGCACTGATGTGTGGTCCGGAGAATAAGAAGTAACCAGTAGAACATCTGGAGGCTGTTCTGGAAGTTCTAGAGCATGGCGTTGTTTGATTATTTGCAAGATCCAGGCATCTGTGGTAATGGTTCTCTGTTGGGACAGATGGAGGGAGAATCAGCCTCTGACCGCCACCTCCTGGCTTAGAACAAGAGGGAGGTGTCTGGCAAGGAGTCAGGCTAAGGCAGAACCAGCGGCCAGGCCTGCCTCCACCTCCCTGAAGTGCTTAGCAGAGGGGCCAGTGGTGGAGGGACGGAGTAGGCAAGGCAGAGCTGGCCCTGAGCTTACCTTGGAGCTTGGATCTGGAACCAGATTTCTGAGAGGCCCTACGAAGGAGGGCCTTGGTCTGCTCCTGGGATGAATATGATAAAGAGAGTTGACAGACCTAATAGCCCTGCCAGAGGACTATAGGTCATTAATGATATCGTCTACATCAGGACCAAAAAGTTTGTGACTAAAAGTGGGCATTTAGAACCATTTCCTGGACATGAGCAGCAAAGCCAAAGACTCTAAGCCAGGAGTGCCTTCTACAGCAAATGCCAGTGGCAGCTGCCTGGCTGTGGTATCAGCTATATCACAGGTGGATTTGAGTAGATGCTTATTAACATCTTCTGAGGTCTGGAGAACATTGAGAAGCTCTTGTCTCTAGGTACTCTCGTGGTGGGGCCTGAGCAGCAGCCTTGCCCTTCCTCCAGAGTGTATTCTGATACCTGATCATATCAGCCAAGTAGCTGGCAATTCTAGGTTACAAAGTGGCTGAGGCAAAAGTCCTCTTGGCCAGAGATCTATCCTCCAAGATTCCCTGTCACGGGGAAGGGAGCCAAGGTGCTTGGGTGCCTTGCAGCGGCCATGAGCTGTGTTGATTAGCACTGAATTGGTTTCCATCTGGACTACACAGAAAGCCTGGCCCCAAAGGTGTCTGGTAAAGCTTACCAGCCTTTCTGGTCATGGTAGGTACCAGGTTGGGCCTATGCCAGGCAGCACTGGCAGCATCATGCAGTGCTGAAAGCAGAGGAGGAATAACTTTGGGTGGAGATTCTGGGATCTCCAAGAAATCCACCAGGTTCCTCCTTGTGACATCCTCTTCCTCAGTCTGAAACCCCACAGTGCAGAAGAGCTGGTTCATAATGTTAAAAAGGAGAGGTCCTTCAGGAACCTGGGGTCTGTTTGACCAAGTCCTCACTCCTGGAGGAGTCGGTAGACCTGTCAGTTATCAACCTCAACATCTTCCTCTTCATCCTTTTCCTCAGGGAAGATGAGAGCAGGTGATATTCTCCTCTGCATCAGCCTGTTATGTAGCAGGGACCAACAGTCAGAAGACTGACGCTCTCTAGAGGGCATGGAGTGGATAGGTCGAACTGGCATCTACACCAAAGCAGCACCTGACAGCAAGGTGACGAAGGCCCAGGCCATGGAACAAATTGTCATATAAGAGCTGTGATTACAGAAGTAAGAATGGCACTGAGGTCGATGGCAGGGTAAGGAAGCATCACTGACACAGGTATTGACAGAGGGTGAAGGCCCAGCTCCGGCCTAACCACTACCAGCCATAGAGGAGATGGTTGGGCCCAGTGTCTGCGGACCTTGCAGTTCAAGAGGTCTCGATGCGTGGCTGGGGCTGATGACACAGAGACCAATGGTCGCTCCACAACCCTAGGAAGACTGAGAGAACTTCCAACAAGTGGGGCCTGGTAGGAGCAAAGGCCTGCATGGAGAGAGTCAAATAAGTGTTCAACGGGTAATCCCACGTGAAAAAGATGAAGAATCCAATGGGGACCAGGATCGTCACCGGGGAGAGACAGTCCTGGGTCAGTCCTTATCCTGACAAGAATGTTTCCAAGAGGACTTGTCCCAAGCCTGTGGCCTGAAAGCCTGAAAGGATGCCAGCAACTGTGGGGGGGGTCCCAGAAGACCCTGCTCTCCAGCTGGCTGCCTGCTGCTCCATGAGGAACTTCTGCAGTACTTTCTTTTGTCGAGCCGGTGGTGATGTTTAACTTCAGGCAAAGCTCACAGGCAAGAGCGCCAGACCAGACCCGAGACAACAGACACAAAGTTTATGGCTGACTGTTGAAGAAATCTTCTTTCCATAGCGTAGTGACAGAAAACAGCCGACGAAGGAGTAGTTCTCGACATACAAAAATAAAGGAGTCACTTTAAAGTAAAGTGATTCAAAACTGTAACAAAAGATAAGGTAAGTAGAATTTTGTCAGTCGGCTGAGCGACGAAGCTTCCATCGAGTTAGTGCAAAATGGTCAACAGAAAAAGAACTGAGGAGGCAGCAGGGCCACCCACGCTTATATGGGGCTGGCGTCACAGCCTGACACTGGCGTGGCAGTCCTTATTAGACTGCGCCAGAAAAGCTTCTGTGTGATCCTAGCGACTGACAGCTGAGTTCCACAGCTGCGACCTGATGCATAGGCAGATTTAGAGGGGGCTAAGGGTGCTATAGCTCCCACATCATGGGGCTCCTCTATTAATAACACACTGTGCTACATTCTTAATTGGTATGCACTAATGCCTCCATGAAAGCCGCCTGAGCCACACGGGTTTCATCTGTCCTCCAGTGTCCTGGTAGTGCAGTAAGAAACCACCCCACCTGCATTACGTAGTTGATCCCCGGAAAAGCCAGTCTCCAGCACGAATTTCTTACTAACTTTCATCCTGTGCCATGTGGTCAGGTCCCAGCACTATGGCAGCAGCTGGTCTTGCCTTGGAGAGCCTGAGCATTCATTCTCTACTTTGCAGGCTTGCGGCAACTCATTTGTTCATGCATCCGGTGGGGGGTACAGCTGCAGCAAAGCGGAGTGGACCTTAACAATATGGATCTCAACCAGTTGCCTTGGTGCTCACTGCTCCTGATTTGCTGCTGTGTCCAGTAGTGGATGTGGCTAGCAAGGGGCACTTTCTTTAAATGTCTGGGCTACCAAAACAAGAATGAGCTGTAATTCATTCACTCAGAAGATTAACACTGTAGCAAGAGTGTACTACTGAGGAGCAGACAGCAGAGAGAGAGAGGAGCCCACAAATGAAGACAGAGAGCCTAGGGTTTCAGGGCAGTAGTCCAGTAATGTGGAGAAGCTGTGCCTTGGCAAATCAGCACAAGGAGTTGGAATGAGGTTCAGGTCTATCTTCTGGCAGCTGAAGCAAGCTGCAGCTGAGCTCTGCCCATTAGGAGTCATTGGGTCAGTGTGTGCTGTCTAGAGAAGAGTTTGGCGGCCAGGTGGGCGGAGATAGTACTCAGGGGCATAGATTTCAGCCTGCTGAAAATGGATCAAGTCTTCTTTTAATCAGGTACTTTCTGCTTAAAAAAAAGACTTCACGGTCTCAGACTATGGTGGGTGGAGGTAGCTGCTGGGATGGGACAGGACTAGTGTTCCATCAAACTGGTGTGTAATTAAAATGTAGTAACAGTGTTGTTAATTTTGGTATGGGGAGCTTAAATTAATAACATTAAAATAGTTTAAGGTCACTGCTGGTTTGCCCTATATGGCAAATTGATTTGAATTTGGATTCACAGGAGAGGAAGTTGGAGGGTACTGCCCTCGGTAACATCTAGGAATGATAAAACTAATGGTGGGGCAGGTCTGGTCTCAGCAAAAGCATGAACCCGGAGAGGCAGAAACTGGTACATGAGACCTCTAAACTGAGGTAAAAACTCAGCATGTATTATATGTCTAATCTGTGTGATCTTTTCAGTCGTGGTTGTACAATGTGAATGAGCACAGGGAATAAACAGACATGGGGTTTGAAGGTGTTCTGCTGTATATTACGGAATATGCAGGAGTTTCTGCATGCCTGGAGAGCAAAATTAGCAACAGAAGTAATAAGACCTTGGTTGGTACACTGACAAAATCAGTTACAAAACCAGAGGAAAAAAGTGATAGAATCAAATATTTAATTTATGTAGTTATATGTGTTGAATGGGGAGGGGTGCAAGTTGTGATGTACCCAAGCAAGTGCTGTTGTAATCAAAAAATTGCATTTTTATATCTTGCTTAAAAACTGTGTTCTGCTGTCTGCTTACTAACTTCTTGGACCTACTATAAAATGAGATCCTCATACCATGGGGTTATCCTAGTAAAGGAAATTTTAAAACAAAAATATTTTATTTATTTAAAATATATTTTCTTTGGAATAAGTTGCTCTATAGAATAAAATCTGTTTTGCAAAATTAGCAAGCAAACTTGAAATTATATTTTCAGAAACTAGATAGCAAAGTGACTGTTCTCAATTTTCTATAGTAATTGTATTTTTTAATGAGGTAAGGTTGGGGATAAGTTAATCTGTACTGCAGGACAAACTGGAATGGGTTGGCTTTATGGTAATGTCATAATGTGCTTGAGTGAGTGACATTTGTGGACTTGTTTACTGGGATTGTCATTTAATTTGTCTGCAATTTGTCTTTACCATCAAGTCTCTTTCAATTTGTCTCATTTTGATGCGTTCAGATGTGCGCTTCCAGCTGCACTCTTCTGGTATTTTGTTTTATTTTTGGGGTGGGAGGGTGTTTTGGGCAACATACTATCATGTGGACTATGGGGACTCTGGGGATGGTGCTAGGTGCAACTCACAAAGCATGGGGAGGAGGGAGGAAATGGGTGGAAATTGCATTAGAAATGCCCTCCAAATGCACCAAAATGTTAAAACATTCCTGGGGGCTAGGTGGCCCACCAGACCCCAGCCTATTATTTTTATCTGACTTGAGCTCCCCAACCATAGGACTCCTGGATCCACCGCTGTGATTTGAGATATCCCCAAAGAAGATCAACGGATATTTGTTCTTTTCCATGCATCAGTTTCATATCCTGAACACTACTTCCTCCATACTGCCTCTTCACTATGCTACTCCAAGTGCACTAAATGCCCAGTTTCTCTGGTGCAGACCTGGTTCTGGCTGAGATAGCGATTACACAAAGGAGTTCTATCAAGGTAAAACACAGGTCTGTAGACTGCTGTTCAATGTCTGGGCTGGAACCACAGTACAAGCCAGTTTAAAAGATAACTTTTATGGTGGCTAACCCTCGCCAGTCTGTCCCCACATAAGAATCTGAAACCCATAATGCCATACACTGGGTTTGAGGCTTTAGGGTATGATTTGAGAGACATGCAGAAAACAAGCAACTAAAGTTATTATAATTAGACATCCCCTGGAGAAACAAAGTACCCAATAAACTGTCAAGATCACTTTATAATTAACGTGGACTCTGCCTACTGTACCACCTTTTAACTTCTCTTGATGCACCTCATGCTATGCGCTGAACCTGAGGAGACTGGAAACACAGCATTGAATACTGCCCCAAAGAAAAACACAATTCAGTTGAATTTAACTTGTTAATTTAAAAGAACTGATTATAGTTAAAAATGTTTCAATTTTATATTAATAGTTTCTTCAAGGAGCAGAAAGGTAGCATCTGTCTTGTCAGCCACTGAAAAAAAAAGGCATCAGCATTTTAGTCCTGCCTAAACTACTGTCTTTGCAAAATTCAGTTCAACCTATAATGAAAATAATGTCTTGATATTCAGGAAATGGAAGTTAAATATAGTAATAAAGATCAATACCTTAAGTAATTTACAGGAGGGAAGCTCAGGTAGGTAGCGCAATCTATTGTGCCTTAGAAAAAGTTGCTCTAATGACACCATTCCAGACAGTTCGGGAGGCACTGTTTCCAGCTGATTTGAAGTACAATCCAATTGTTTTAAGCCTGTTACAATATCAGACATGCAAAATAAACACTGAATGAAACTTAAAAGCATTATTACAGATTTTATGCTCAGGCAAGGGCTGTATGATGTAGTTACTCACCAGTAACGGTTTCTTCTTATGGGATTCAACCACAGCCACACGCTATACTCAGTACTGGCACATGTGCCAAGAGGTCCAGGAACGTTCAGTTTGGAAAGTCTTTTTGCAGCTACTCCCACTCACCTCATACCTCTAGCTCCCAATTTTCCTGTCTGCTCAAAGAAAGCCAAACTACTGTGGAGACCCCAAACTCAAAAGAAAATCTTCACTGTGCAAACAGGAGAGGAAGGTGGGTGGTATGTGGTTGTGGATGAATACCATTAGAAGAAACACAGTTACGGTAGTAACTACTAACAGCATGGATTCATTCACAGACCCACATTATGCTACTAGCAGTACTCAATGGAAGAAGGCTTTAGTGATCACTTAGGAAACAGGCTTTTTAACACTGCATCCCAAGATGGCAAAACACAAGATTACATGGTGACAGAATGGGTCAAGCCTCAATGACTGTCTTGATATTCAGTAGCAGAAGTCCCCTAGAAGCTCCAGTTTAGTGGCATTCCTGTAGTAAAATATACTAAAACCCACATGCACAGGGTGAGAGACAAGATTTTAACAGCAGGTGATGCAGGAAATAATCCATTTTATTACAGCGCATTGTGTTGCATCTCTGCCTTAAGCTGGAAGGCCAAAAATATCAAATAACTGTTTGGCACCCTTCTAAACTGCTCTATTCTATAAATGTGAAACCCCAAAGCTCTTTGACATCCAGCTGGTTCAGAGATGCCTTATCCCAACTGGACTGAGGTTGTCTGCTTGATATGAAACTCCGATAACCAATTAGGGAGGAACTGGCAACTTATTCTGAGGACTACCTTATCCTTAAGGAAGATCCAGCAATCGGTGCTAATGCTAAGATTCTAGAGTTCACCTCCTGGCAGAAGCAATAGCTTTGAGCAAGGCATCTTTCCAGGAAAAGTAGTGAAAGTGGGCAAGTGTCCACGGGTTTGAAAGGATGGTCCATAGCTTTAAAAGTACTAAGCTAAGGTCCTCAGGACAGGGGAGAAACCTGTGCAGTACCCTAAAAAACATTAAAGACTGTATTCAAGGCAAATATGCAATATTTGGCTATGGATCTAAATGCTGATACAGCCAATAGGTGTAACTTAAGAGAGGACAGGCATGGGGCCGCTAAAGCCAGAGAAAGCAGTTAATCTAGTGCCGTACCCACTGGGCAGGAGTCAGGAGAGGGAATGATCATGGCACTGAGAAAAAATCTTTGCCATTTGGCAAGCAGGAGTCAGGAGAGAGCAATTATCATGGAACTGAGAAGAAAATATTTGCCATTTGGAGGACAGGAGTCAAAGAGAAGAATTATCATGGCACTGAGAAGAAAATCTTGCCATTGGCACAGTAAATACTGCAGGTGGCCTCCTCTCAGGAGACAGGATCCCTGACACATCCTCAGAGTCTGAATGATTCATACTTTATCCTCTCAGGAACCATGCCATACTGTGCAGGGTCAGAAGCTCCAGATTGAAGACACGTGTAAAGAGGGTTCGGCCTGATGGGAAGCGAACCGTTTCCTAATAGATGGGCTCAGCAGTTCCTGACACCATGGCTGCTTGGGTCAGTCCGATGCGACAAGGACCATTACAGCCCGTCCCTCTTGACATTCTGTAGTACCCTTTGATGGAGAGGAAACAGCAAGGGAAAGAATGCATAAGTCCTGCCCTCAATGGAAGCAGAGGCTTCCTTCTGTACAATGACCACTCCTGGGGACAAGCACAACAGGTATTATATCACCAGTACTGCATCACATTTTGCGATGCAATCCCTATCTGGCTGTCAGATGCCTTTCTCAGCCTGAGTCTCAGAAAACTGCAATCCATTCTTGACACATTTAAACTCATCCCAGTTTCAACTGATAAGGCAACTTCACAAGTGCAGGTCTGAAAGTTCAGCCATCAGTTACTCAGGCAAAGTGAGAGACTATAAGCTGTTACCAATCTCATCTGGTGCAGCCAAAATTCAACAGAGGCTAAAGTACAGCTTCATCAATCTTGCAGCATGACAGGCATGTCAACAATTCTCGACTGACTGCACCTCACAGGCTCCTAGTTGTGTCACTGTCTTCCACTCTTGACTGGCTGAAGTTCTCACAGGTTGTATCACATTTAGTTCACAGACTCGCATGAAGCGGTGGCGAGAGGGCTGGACAAGCTGCACAAAAAATGGCGCTTAGGATGGGAGAGAGGTGACACTCTTCAGAAGTTCTGTTGCTTCTAAAAAAAAAAATATTAATTCACAGCTATCACCATTATTATGTTTAGAAATCATTAGGGCTAGATTCAGACAGGAAGATTTTTTTTACAGTGTTGCAGATGAGACTGTCAGGCTGGGTGGCTGCAAAGAGTTGGCCAGGCCAGGTAATGGACAGTGGGACATCACAGCAATGCTGGCGATCAGCAGCAGTTGATTTTAACGACGCACTGATTAATCATGGGAGACAATCCAGGGATTTCCAGTAAGTTTTATTTTGAGGGAGAGAAGCAGAGTCTTGTAATTTAATCCTCTACTACTCAATGTACTTTAAATTGTTAATGTTTTCTAAATAGTTTTGTATCTGTGTGCTTCCTAGGTACCCTTCTCAGGATTCCTTTGGAAATTATTTGTTTGCACCTCAGTAAGCTTTTCCTGATAAAATTAAAATGACGTACTTACTATAATTATTGATCTTCCCAAATATCTCCACCATTCATTACTAATGGGTCCTATCAGAGGTCAGGACCCTGCCGGAAATAAAGAGCAATGCCTCTTTAAATTTTACAGAGCAGGAGGAGTCAGCAATGGCACCGCTGCAGACAAGGCCAGCATTCTGCATGGTGCATGCGGGTTGGGCAATAACTGATGACAACTCCTCCCAGCCCTCACTTCTGTCCACCAGGCAAGCAAGAGAAAGACAGGGAAGAGAGGGCAACGCTCGAAGGATAGAAGCAGGATGGAAGAAAATAAAAATAAAACCTACTGAAAAGGGTATAGACAAGAGGGATGGACTAGGAAGGGCAGGGATGGCTAGCACACTGGGCAGCCCCAAGAGGCAGAAGAAACAATAGAAAAGAGAGAGAGTGTGTGTGTGTGTGTGTGAGAGAGAGAGAGGAGACAACAGACCCCTTCCTGAGGAGACTCGTCCCTTCCCCATCTATCTTCCTCCTTTTTTTTTTTTATATGACCCCTATGAGTGGGTCAAGCTATCTTAGACAGACAGGTGTCTGTAAGAAAGGAAAGGATTCCGGTCCATCTGGGTCAAGAAGAAGACCCAGGAGAATCACATCGGCCTCTGCTCAGCTGAGAACTCTTCCAGGTTGACCAGAGGAGCAAGAGAAAGGACATAAAAGGGGACAAGCCTTCATTGCACTCAGGAAGGGAACCATTGGAGAACCCAAAAGGCTCTAGCCAGAAGGAGAACCAGATGGGAGGCACATAAAGCAGTGAAGCATGACCATGCTTGCACAAGATTTTTTTTTTTTTTTTTTAACAGAAGGAATCCACTAGCAAGTGGCCTCATGCTGAGTAAACGAAGTTCCGCTAGCAGGGGTCGAAAATTGGTTTAGCAGCCACCAGCCAACAGGGCCAGTGACTGGGAAAACACTGGCCACACAGACTTTCACTGGCCTAGTAGGAGTACAAACTGAAGAGAACCTCTCCAGTACCAACTCATAGAGCTACTTAGTGAATATCCTACTGGCCCCAAATCAAAGTCTACCAGCATAGGCTAATGGGCCAATTTTGACCCCTGCTGAAGGCAGAAGACTAGAGGAGCCAGAGAAAGACTCCCAGAGGAAAGCGCCCCTCTGTCCAGAAAAAGTAGAGACAGCTTCTTCCAAAGTCAGTCCAGGAAAAAAGCTGGCAGAGCCCAGGTAGCATAAGGAGTAGGCTTTGCCTCTAAAGTGCTACCCTCCTTAACCCTCACCCCAGACTCAAGGAGTAGAGAGAGAGTTGAGGGAGCACTGCCCAGTGCCTGGTTAGAGGAAGAGAGGTGGGTGGAATGAATGGTGAAGATATTTGGGAAGATCAATAATTACAATAAGTATGTAATTTTCATATCTTACCAAAATTAATTTCACCATTCATTACTAATGGTACAAGTGCCAAGATGGCAAACCCTGAGGAAACAAGGTTTCCCACTCCACTGTGGGGAAGACCACAGGAGGAGAGGCCCTTGTTTACAGGCCTGAGGGGCCCGTGGACAGCCATGGGCCAGCGGAGGCACCAAGACCTGGGAGGCAGGAGGCGCCTTGCAGTTCACACGTAGTGCCCCGCGAGAGACGGCGGGCCCCCAAAAGGGTGAGGACAGCACCGACGCCAGGCCAAGGGTGACAACCTCAACAAGCGAAGCTATGCAGTCCACCTGGATGTACACTGGATGAAGTTTCCACCAGCCTGAAGCCACCGTTGGCATCATACATTGCCCTTTAAAGGTGTCTTGCTAGCTCCAGGCCCTGTGCAGTGAGCCAAATGACTTTCCGGGTTTCCTCACCATCAGGTGTTGCTGCAAGGAGCTGGCAAAGCAGTGTCCAGATATGCCTAGCATAGGCCACCTGGTGAGCCTGATGAGCAGCAATCCACAGCAGAAGGCGTGCCTTAGAGAACACTCTTCTCCTCCATCGGTCAAACTCCAATCAGGTCAGCGTCAGTCTGTGTGTGATGAGGCGATGATGCCTTGTTAGGGTGTCAAGGAGCTCCAATCCCAAAATGGGGTGGGGCATGTCACCTGAGACCCCACTGCAGCACAATACCTGCGAGGCAGTCCCTAGGGGCAGGAGATGGAGTGGTGAGATGAAGTCTGATGGTGTGCAAGGCCCCAGAGATGGCACCAGCTCCCAAGTCGGCACTGGCTGCCGACACCAGAAACTGAGACAGCACTCAGTGTCTCCCAAAAGCGCCAGCCACGTGCCACCCTCCAAATGGCACCACTCACACTGCTGCCACTCCCAAGAGCCCAGAAAGAACTCCAACAGAGCCCCCAGCACCAGTGTTAGCACCAGAAGGCTCCAGAGTGACTGCGCCCGCTAGCAGCACCGGTCTGAAGATGCCACTGGCCAAAGATCTTCTGAAGGCCTTGGAGAGGCTCAGCAGAATCCAAGGGCCCTCAGAGCCTGGCACCCAATCGGATCATCCCAATCCTTATCTCTCATGCTAAAAGATGCGATCAGGAAGATCTCCAATCTGGCAGCCTCCTGGATTCTTGCCCCCGCACCTAGAGCAGCATCAGAGGGGAGCCCAGGCATGCAGACAGCGCTGCACCACTCACCAGCATCAGAGATGACACTGGGAGCAAGGGCAGTGATGGCCCATGGTACCCAGGGACTGCTGGATCAGAGCCTGCATTAAGCTCAGGCACCACACCAGGGGTCCTCCCGTCTCCAAGGAGACCCTGGACCAGGAGGGGTGACCAGCCATCCTGGGGAGGATGGCTGCCCCCACCAACCCTCGCTAGGACCCTTGCCCCAGCAAGCTGTGAAGTAGAGGATTCCATCCCCACTGGCCCATAGAGCCAGGGAGGGCTCAGGGGTGTAGCCTAGAGACCTGGTCTTGGTGTCACGAAGTGCGCTGATGTCGAAGGTTGGAGGGGTTGCTCCCAACTTCGCCACATGGTTACCGAGAGTACAGTAGTCTATCGAGAAACAGGCATCACACTCATCCATTGTGTGGCGGGGACCCAGACAGGTGAAGCAATGGTTGGGAGGGTCCAACATGGTCATCAAGTTGCCGCTGGGGCATCGATGCATAGAGGGAACTCCTGCGTGCTTCATAAGAATGTATCGGCAGAAGGGGACCAGATGATTCATCTTGTCTGCCCAGATTGCCCACCTCCCTATTCTGTTCTTTCTTCCAGATTACCGCAGTACTTATCCCACACTAGCTTAAAAGCAGTGACCATTCTGGCCTCCACAACCTCTGGTGGTAAGCTATTCCAAGGGTCTACCACCCTCTCTGTTAAGGAGAACTTATGAATGTTGGTTTTAAACTTATCCCCTTTAGTCTCAAACTGTGCCCCCCTCATTTGCGCGGTCTGGTTTCTGTGAAAGGGTTTTCTGCTTGTACATTATTTATGCCCTTTATGCATTTGAAGGTTTCTATCATAGCCCCCATTTCTTCTTTGCTCAAGGGGTACATTTGCAGTTGCTGTAGTCTAGATTCATATTGCTCCTGGTGCAGTTCCATGCCATTTTAGTAGCTCTCCTCTGTAGCAGCCTCCAAGCAGTCTACATTCTTTTAGGTGTGGCCTCCAGAACTGTACAAAGTTCTCAAGATGTGGCCTCACCAAGGACCTCTACAGAGGAGTATGACCTCTCTTCCTCCTTGTAATGGCCTGCCAATACAATTGAAGATGCTATAGCTTTCTACACCGCCTTTTCACATTGTCTACCCACCTTTAAATCAAGTGTATATTTTGACTGTGATTTATGCCCCGACCTTGACATACCTTTGTGGAAAACAAATAAAAGGGATAAAACTAGAAATTTGCCGTGACAGCCAAAAAAAAAAAAAAGAAAAAACTCCGGAACCGATGCCAGCACTGGTACTCGGGGCACTGGGAATGTAGTGGATCTGTAGGCCTAGCGGACTTCAAACTACACAGTTATTCTTGCTTGAAGCAGCCTTCCTCACAGGATCCTTCCTCAATGGTGGGAAAACAAGAACTGAGGGCTGGGAGGAGTTGTCGGTTACTGGCCACCCCATAAGCATCCTGCAGAACGCTTGTCTAGTAAGCAGCCACCCCTACATCGGGTCCTCCAGCTCTGTAAAATTTAAAGAGACAGTGCTCTTTATTTCCCAAGCAGGGTCCTGACCTCCCATAAGACCCATTAGTAATGAATGAAGATTAATTTGGGTAAGATCTCTTTCAATAAATAAAATGAACTAATTGAGACAGTGCAGAGTATGGCTGATAGGAGACTAGAGGCAGACCTCAGGCTTCCTGAGACTGACTGGGGTAGGGAGGTAGATGAGGGTACTGTGGGACACCATATCCCTAAGACCGAGGTGAGGGGCAAAGGACTTGGAAAGCCTCCTGGGTGGCATGGGGTGGATAGGCCACAAAGTCCAGTTATGTTGCAGCTCCCTGACATGGGGCACATGTCAGGAAGGTAGCTCCCTCTTACCAGGTTCTAAAATTCCAATACAAATTGATAAAACTCTATTAATTTGAGTATGTCTCTTTTACGTAATAAGCAAATGCAAAGGAGATTTTATTATAAGAATTCAGGTTGGATGGCCACGATGAACACATTAATTTAGAAATTGTAAACATTTTAAATGTTGCTAATCAATTTGTCTTTGGTGCTATGAATTTTCACAATTGATTAGCATTTTCATACACTACGCTGCTACTCAAAGTTTTTGTCTTATTTAATCCCAACATGTAGAGAAGGATTTGTGGTTCTCCCCGATGCAAAAGTCTATTCATGGAGTCCCCATCTGGAGAAGACCACCTGAATAATCTTTTCATTTAGGGACCACTCATGTATGAGCCACAGCTGATACTGTCTGTGAGAGAGTTCCCAGTTTTCACAATGTGGATGGCTGATGTGCGAGATTATGTGGAGGGGCTAACTCTCCCACTCCGGAAGGGAGCCTCTAAGCATAGCTGGCAGGACGGAGGAGTCACCATGCATGTTCAAGTTAAACATGGCAGTGGTGTTATCTGTGTTCAGCTATAAGGATTGTTTCATGACCAGAAGGCCAATGGCAAATATGGCTAGCTTTGTGGCCCAGAGTTCCAATATGCTGCTTTGCATTTGAGTCTCCTGAGGGATCAAAGGCTATGCAGTGTCTCTGACCCCAGGTGGGCTCTCCAACTTCAGAGAGAGAAAGAGAGAGAGGAACATTGCCGGTGCAGGAATGGTTGACAGGCCACAAAAGGAAAACCGTCCATCAGAAGCCAACCCCTGCTACCAGAGGAAGTGCTAGTGTCCATATCGGAAACAGTGGAACCTTTCGGGACAGAGAGGATCTTGACAGGAACCACATTTCTGTGAGATAGCACTAAACCAGTCTCATGTGTAACCTAGACCAGGAATCACAGCTATGATCAATGCCACCATAGTCAGAAGTCTGAGAAAATCTTTGGCAGGACAAGGGTGTCCCACCTGGAAAGATTTTACACAGAAACCCAGTCTTTATCTCTCAGTAGGAAGAAAGGCACCCTTGTCCTGAACCTAGTTTTGCTCTGATAAACAGAATATTCTGGATTGGTGTTAAAAGACTTCTCTGGATTCAAAATCCCAGTCTAGTAAGGAGTGAACTCCAGTGTCCATATAATAGTAAGCTTTCGAACTGGATTTTGTTATTTTAGCCAGTCATTTAAAAGGGTACACTGAGAATCTGCTGGTGATCACTACCACCAGGATATGTGAATACCCTGGAGGTGGAAGACAGCCCAAAGGAAGGACATTGTACTGATAAACCCTGGCTCCTATGTGGAAGCATGCATGCTTCTGATGTTTATTTTAATTTTTTATTTATTTATCTGATTCTAGAATACATTTGAGCTAATTCTCTTTTACAAAGGTTCCACGTCAGTGGTACAGACAATCAACATCAAATTGGTTACATAACAACGGGATATCATACTGCTACTACGGATGACACACTCATATTTTAACGGCAGTACAAAATAAACACTAGGAAGAGGAAGGCAAAGAGAGGAAAAGAGGGCTGGGGTGGGAGGGGAGAGAGCGGTGTGGGCCTGGTACAGCAGCCAGAAGCTGTCAAGACAAACATGGGAAAGAGCAATGGCAGGGCAGAAGAGTGACAAGTGCTTGCAGAGAGAAAAAACAAAAGGGAAAAATAAAACAGACTGCACGGGCTGGTCTACAGTACGAGGAAGTAGCTTAATTAGGTGAAGTAGTCACAGGTGTTGGTGCCTATTAGGAAGTGGCGGAGTTTGGTTTTGAAAGCACCAAGTGTTGTTGTGGTCAAGCTGTCACTAGAGAGACTGTTCATCCATCTGGGAGCCTCTATATGCAAACGACCTTGGCCTTGGGATGTGCGGCAGTGGGGATTTGGAGGATTTGTGGTTTTGAACTCCTGATGTTGCAGTTGTTGGCTTTGGGTTTGAGGAGGGTGCAGACTCCTGGAGGTGCCTTGCCCAGCACGATTTTCCTTGCTGTGATGCAGGTTTGGTATTTTATCTGGTTGTTAAGTTGTAGCCATCCAGTTTGGGAGTAGAGGTCACAGGTATGGGTGAGGACGGTGGGATCCAGTAACAAGACGACAAGCTTTGTTGAGAGAGGTGGTAACACGCTTGAGGGAGGTGGCTGTGGCAGAGCCATATAGTCAATTATGCTAACAATAGAACTCTGTATGGCAACACACAATGCTTCTGGTGTTAGGTGTTTCCTATGATGGAACAGAAGGCCCAGCCTGGTGTTTGCTACTTTAGCAACATTATTTATATGGGAAACATAGGTAAGATTCGAGTCAAAGGTGAGACCGAGGTACTTAAAGGTATGGACTTGTTCAAGGGTAAGTCCTTGTTTGGTTTGATGGCGAGTTGATACTGTCTGTTTTGTTGTGTGAGCTGCTGAAGATCATGGTCTTTGTTTTTTCTGGTTTAGTATCAATGTGTGGTTAGAGGACCAGTTTTCACTGTTAAGAAAGCCCGCTGGAGTTTTTCTTGTAGATGAGTTGGATCATGGTGGGAGGCCAAGATGACAGCACTATCTGCATAGAGTAATAGCTTTAGGCAGGATTCTGGCGGCATGTTCAAGAAAAGGCAGAAAAGGAGGGGCCCAGGACAGAGCCCTGAGGGACACCGGACCAGATGGGTCTTGGATCTGAGAGCATGCCAGCAAATTTCACTCTTTAGGGACCAGTTCTTTAAATAGCTTTGTACCCAGTTGACGGAGTTGGGTGAGAGCCCTGCTACGAATGGGTTGGGCAAGTAGAAGATGTGCTTTTCTGATATGAATATAACAGTAAAGGTATGAGGTCCACCGATCAAAATCAATCTCCTTCATCCAATATTGGAATAATGGATTGATGTCCACAGAACATAACCAATCCCTTTCATCCAACATGAGGATTATGGATAGATGGATACCATCCTGAATTGCTGGTACTTTATACATCTGTTTAAGAATCCCAAATACGGAATCAGTCTCCAGCCTCCCGACTTCTTTGTGGTTAGGAAATATCTGGAGAAGAAAAAAAATGTTCTCCTGATCTGAAGGAACTTGCTCCATTGCCTCTACAGACAAAAGCTGACAAACCTCTTCCTGCAACACTGTCAACTCCCGAGGGGGGGGTAGTCCCTGGGATGCAGTCACCTGTGTGATAGGGAAGATGGATAAATTACAGGCTTGGATCCTTTCCCACTACTCTGAGTACCCATCTAGCCAAGGTGACAGACTCCCACTGATAGCAGCAGTGGGACTGATGGCCCTATAGGGAGTTGGTCTGTCACTGGAGCTGTGGAGGCTAAAAGAACCCATCATGGGTTCTGCTTGGCAGGATGGACTCTGCCAATGGAGTGGGGAGAGGTACTGACTGTACTCTGCCCTTAATTTTGTTGCCACCTTCATTAAGGGCTTTTGGCCTCCCAAACAGACTGATGACTTCTGGATTAGGGAGTGCCCTTCTTTGGGGTCTCCATAGGTGACTGATCTCATACTTTGTTTAGTTTCATTCACCTTAGAGAGACAAGACCTGGACTTAGAACCAAACCAGATATGTTCTTTTGAGGGCAGATTAGACACTCTGAACTGAACCTCCTGAGAGAGAGAGAGAGAGAGAGAGAGAGAGAGAGAGAGATTTGTGAAGTGTAGCCAGGCATGTCTGTGGAAAGTTATGCCATCGCCATGCCCCTGGTAGCCTTGTCACTGACATTCACAGTCATCTGAACCTGTTGTTTGAAGGCATAAGTACCTGAAATGGTCAACTTGTAAAATTCCTCCTTGTGATCCTCAGGGATGCAGTTACCAAAGGAAGAGACCTGCTGTCATAGAGCATGCTGTAGGTGGGCCGATGCCCTATGGAACAGACTTGTCTCATGGACTGGGATAAGGTGTGAAAATGTTATTACCAAAGGAATCCAATTCCATGAACTCCTTTTCAAGAGATTGGCTGAAAGGCTACTGCTTACATTTGTCAACGGCCGCAGCAACATGTCACCATCACAGAAATAGTATAAACAAAGAAAATGATTTTCTCCCACTGTACCAGATATTACTCACCTACCTTTTATCCATGGAAGCATAAGTGGCCTGCTCCAGCCAGATATCTTTAGCCTGAGACACTAATATCCCCTTAACTGGGAGAGACTTATGTACAATGCAGGATTTCCCCACATATCAAATAAGGCCAATTCCTTCTAAGCCACTGAGGAAGTCAACTTAACTTCCAGTATCTTTGCAGTGCCCATTCCAAAGGATGAGAATGTAGAGGATCCTTGGGGACAAACCCTGGGGTTGTTCCGAAAGGATAGGGGCCCAGTGGGCCATTTTGGCCTGACAATTTCTCATGGGCCTTTTGGACACCTCCTTGCAGATCCAGAAGAAGCATCTAGTCCAAGACAAGTCAAAGAATAAGAGTGAAAAATTTGCCAATGGCAGGGATTTATTGCAGGTGGCATAGCATTTGAAGCTCCAACATTGGGTCTCTCTGGAGATGGTATATCTGATGAGAAGAATGTTGTTAAACTGCCACATTTTTAAACAGAACCGTGAAGTATAGTGAGTGCTATTGAACCTGGTACAAGAAAAGGCCGATGCAATGAACAACAGGAAGAAATAAAGAAATAGTGACCAGTGACAAGCTTGGTAAAGCGGAGTCAGCAGGGAGGGTCCGTCTTCAAAGAGGAAAATAACTGAATAGTTGTGCATGTTCAAGGGTACAAAGCAAGTGGGAGTACCCATATGGCGTACCTTTTAATAAGGTCAATATTTTTCTGTTTTCAACTAAAACAGTAAAAAAGGAATTTATCATTTTTCAACCAGCACTTGAGAGTTATTTTTACAACAAAAACACACTTTGCACCAGCCTTTTGGACAAACCCCTTCATTTTGAGACAAATTTTACATGAACCATGCTGATTTGCACTTAGTTTTGGGGAAAAATGGAAAAACATCTTAAGATTTTGCCAAACACAACTGGCCTTTTCTGAAAACAGAAAATCACTGGCTCTATTTTAAACTGAATGTTCGAGGAAGCTCCTGACACATGCTCTGGTACCGAGCACAGTGCGAGTCTGTGGATGAATTCATACTGATAGAAAGACATTGTTTATTACATGCAGTAGCTTTTAAAAAATGCAGTTTATTCCATAACTGAGGGACACAGCCATAATTCACAAGTGGCTAAGCCATGAGTGAGTTATATGGTCCCTTTCCTCACAACAAGAACTGAAATAAAGGGAGATGGGAGCTAATTAGTCCCGCTGGATCACCTATAAAGCTTGCTTATGCCCCTTGCAACTTCATCCTGAGCTGACAGAAGTATATGAACATACTTCCTCTTTGACAAACATCTAAGTTGCTCATATTTTGAAATGTTACAAGGTGAAAATAAGGATACTTTATTCACTGTACAAAAACAGCAGACCTATACTGGCCCTCGAAGTTTCTGGTGATGAGAAATCATCAGTATACAGGAACTACTTCATGCTCAACGAAATAATTACTCACCACGGTAATAATGCTTCTTCTAATCAATTCAACAATAAGTCATGCAAAACTGCATTATCTCCATTCAGTCGTGTTGCCCTGGAGGTAGAATTGGACGCTAACAGAATTTAGAATTCTGTTCAAAATCTGCACTGTGGTCATTCTCACTATGCTGTTCTAACATCAGATTTGTTTCTGTAAAGCAAGGAGCTTGTACAACAATAACTATTCCACCAAAAAAAAAATAAATTAAATTAAAAATAGCAGTCTGTTTTAAATAATGAATTAACCATCATGTTTTCAAATACTGTGAAAGGCCAAAGGATTTAAAATAAATGCTTATGCACAAAAGAAATAGTAAGAGCATTTCTAGTGGGAACCCTTTATCAGGTACTTGAAGAGGAGGCAGGGTCAGAGATTGTAGGACTTATTATTGCTGGATCCACTACGGTGGGTAATTTCTTCTTCCAAGAACAGGCATCCAACAATAATGTCATACAAAACTGCAGACTCACCAACAGTAACTTGAGAGGCTGGATCTAGAAACTATTTAGGAAAAAGGTTTTGCAAGACAGAAGTCCCAAACATGGCATTCCTCCTAGATGGGATATCCAGGCAATAATGCTCAGTAAAAGGTGTGAACTGTAGCCTACATAACTGCTTTACATGTCTCTTGGACAGGGATGCTCCTTGTAGCTGCCACAGTGGCAGAAGTAGCTCTGGCAGAATGTACCCTATGGCTTCTGGGAGGATTCTTAACAACTTTCTCATAGCAAAACTGAATACAGGAGACTACCCAATGAGATTTAGAAATGGTATTTTTGGTTGTTGGCTTACCTTCCAACATCTCCATAACTGACAAACGTCTGCTCTGGTTCCGTCAACATAAGAGCTCTGGGCCCTTTTACGTAAAAACACAGCCTATAGCTGCAGAAAAGATCGGTGGTGCATCCAGTCTGCCCTTATTACCCTATCACACCCCAGAATCAATTTCCTCTGTGGGGTCTTCATTTACACTATTCCTCTTTCGTTGTACAAGTTTCACCCCACTTCCCACTGAGTAACTAATACCCCTTGACTCTATCCCAACCATATTTGAAGACAATTATGGTTTTGCACCCCCCTCTCTGCCAGCAGACCTTTCCATGGCTCAAACACTCTTTCTGTAAAACAGTACATTCTCACATCATTTTAACCCCACCCCAACCCCCATTAACCTCCATTTGTGACTCCTGACCTGTCTACTCTGTTTCTGGTAAATAGCTCTCACAGTCCACCATGTTAATTCCTTTCAGGAACTTGAAGATCTCCATCATACCCCCTTTCTCTACTGGTTTCAAGTGAATGCATGTCCAGTGCCTTTAGCGGATCCTAATAGGATATGCCCTCCTGGTCCTGAATCATCTTGGTCATCCTAAACTGCATCTTCTCTAGCCTGTCCCTGTCATTTCTTAGACAGGTACTCCAGAACTGGGTGCAGTACTCCAGGTGTGGCCTCACCAGTGATCTATACAGTGGTAACAGTACCTCCTGCCTTCTACTGTGAACACTCTCCCAATGCATTCCAACATCCTGTTAGCCTTTCTGAAGGCCTTGTTACACTGGCTGGTTTGTTTAAAGAGTCACTAATGATGGCTCCTAGATCTAGTTTCTCTGATGTTGTGTTAAGCTTACCCCCCAATCAATACTCAGTTCTGGGATTTTGTTCCCTAAGTGCATAACTTTACACTTTTGGCATTGAATTTCAGTTGGCAGACTTTGGACTAATTTCCCAACCTCTGCAGTTCTCTCTGCAACTCCCTTATTCCCTCTACACTGTTAACCCTACCACAGAGTTTAGTGTCATCAGCAACAAACACAACCTGCTTTGTATTCACTCTCCCATGTTTCTGATTAACATACTGAAGGGGATGAAGCCCAGAACAGAACCTGTGGTATTCCACTAGTGACCTACCTTTCTTCAGTCTGACCCCATTCACCCACAACTCTCTGCTACTTCTCGAGTCAACTCCTTTACCCACTTTACTATTTCATTAACTGTTCCCAGATCCACCATTTTTTCAGTAGTCTTTGATGTGGCAGAGTCAAATGCCTTGCTGAAGTCGGAAGCACAGTAAATCTGCAGCATGGCCCTCATCAACTACCTTGGTTAACCAGTCAAGAAAACTTATCAAGTTGGTCTGACAAGGCTTCCCTATCATGAATCCATTCTGCTTACTATCCTGAAGTTCCATTCCATCAGATGTTCAACTAGCTCTTCTTTGACTAGTGTCTTCATCAGTTTCCTACCATGTAGGTAAGGATATGGGGCTATAGTTTCCCAGCTGCTCCTTTTCCCCTCCCTGTGCAGCAGAACCAGGCCCAACATCTTCCTGTCCCTCATAAACATGCTTTGCTATGTGAGAGCTATTAAAAGCCCTGCCACAGGTTCAGCTAACATTGATACCAGTTCCCTCGGATGCTTCCCCATCTGGCCCCAGGGTCTTGATTACCTTCAGAGCTGCTAGCCCCTTTTTGATTCTTTGCCAGTAAATTTCTGAAGTTTCATTATTGGGACCCCTCTATCAGATGCCTTTATGCCACTCACCGCAAGGACCACTATTCTCTCTAATGAATACTGAGTAAACGTTACAGCTGCTTTCTGCCCATCCTCCTCCATTACCCTGCCTCTTTCCACGAGTCTAACAATTCTTCTTTCTTCTTTCTCTTATACATAAACCGCTTTTCCACTCCCTTGACCCACTCTCGTATGCAGCTCTGTGTCTACCTCTGTGATCCTGACTGACCTCTTGGACTTCTAGTTTTATCCTGGTACTCATCCCATTCCTCATCCCCTGCCTTTCTTTGCACCTTATAAAGGCACTCTTTTAGTCCTCACTGCCTCCTGACCCTTTCAGAGAACCAAACTGGTCTCTGGTTTCTCTTGATAACCATTCTCATGCATGCATTTGTTGCTTCAAGAATAGCCCCTTATAACCTCCCATCTTTCTTCCACCCCATATGCTGTCTACTCCAGCTATCCTGTCCAGTACATTTGCTTTGATATGGCTGAAATTGATCCTCCTGAAATCTAGCACATCACCCTTACAGGAGGGCTTACAGGTGCCCAGGGCCATCGCTAACCATACAGTATTGTGGTCGCTGGACCCCAGTGGTTCCCCGACTCATACTCCTCTTACTCTTTCTGAGTTGGTGAGTATCACATCTAGAATGGCTGATTGTCTAGCAGGATCACTGACCTGTTATACCAACATGCGGTCCTGCAAGACATCAAGCAGTGCCTAGCTTCTGAGATATGCCAGTCGATATCTGGCAGGTTGCAATCTTACACTATTACAACCTCCTCCTTGCACCCCTCCTACTTCAGCACCCAGTTCTTTATCTCTCCATTCTCCTGCCTGGTGGCCTATAAATCATCACTGGGGCTTGAGGTTATGAACCTTAAGACTGATTGGGTCGCTTGGTCCGATCATTGCATGGTAGAGTTCTCGTTTGGGGCCCCTCCCGATGGTTCCTTCCCTGTTGAGATCAGCTATCGCCCTAGGAAATTTTGGTGGCAGTAGATTTGTCTGGTGTGAGTACTGCATGTGCAATTGGAGCAGGTGAGGCGGTGGCTTGCCTCTAATAGACCCATCTCCGAGCGCTCGATGCATCACACCCAATCCATACTCAGACCAGATCCTCCTCTCAAGAAGATGAAGATCACGGTCGGAAATTGGAGAGTTGCTGGCAGAGGACCCGTTCAGAGGAAGACAGACTGTCCTTGCAAACTCACTATCGTGGAATACCAAGGGGCACTAACCATATACGAGGGCAGAGTTCCTGTCCAGAGAGACTGTCACAGGGAGGAAGAGACCAGCTCAGTTTTTCGGACTGTGGACAAACTACTCCATCCTGTCTGTCTGCAGCCAAAAGCATTTTCAATCGCACTGTGCGATAAGTTTGCTCAGTTCTTCTTCGACATGGTGTCCTCTATTCGGTCCAGGACCTCCCAGTGGGACAAGGTCAAGTGTCTCATGGTTGCTCAACCTGGTAGGAGCATGAATATTTCTATTGTGCGGAGGAGTTTAGGCCAGTGGAGGTGGCTGAGGTGGTTGGGGTGATTTCAAAGCTGCAGCCCACTTTTGTGAACTGGACCCGCCCCACCCCATCTCCTAGTGGGATGCGCGAGACCTCTGGCCCAGTGGTTGCTAGGATAATCTGGTGCTTACTTTGGAGGCTCTTTCCTGATGCCTTGAAGGAGGCGCGGTGAGGCCACCCTGAGGAAATCAACATTCGATCCAGATGTCCTGGCAGATTATAGACCTATCTCCAACTTCCCATTTTTAGGAAGGTTGTTGAGAAAGTGGTGGCAATGCAGCTAGAGGCACACATCATGGCCTTTGACATCTATAAGCCATTCCAGTCCAGTTTCAGGGCTAGGCATAGTACCGAAACAGTACTGGTCAGAGTGCAAAATAACCTTCTCAGGGCTAGGGATAGAGGAGACTGGTCAGTTCTCATTCTCCTCGATCTCTCTTCAGCATTTAACACCGTAAACCACACTGTGCTTTTGGATCACCTTAGAGAATATTGTGGACTCGCTGGTACTGTCATCTACTAGTTTGAGTCCCATCACTCAGACAGGAAGCAACTGGTGGTGATGGGGAATTTCTCCTCCTCCCGAAGAACCTGCCATGTGGAGTTCCTCAGGTTCGATCCTATCACCAATGTCGTTCATGGTGTACATGCTATGCAGATGATACCCAGCTGTATATGTCCTTTGCCCTTGGAACAAATGGTGCCATAGAGGTGCTAATCAACTGCCTGGCCGAGATCCAGGACTGGATGTCCTCCCAAGTGGTTGAGGCTAAATCCTGAAGAGACGGAGGTCCTGGTGATTGAGCCTGGTCATGGGCGTGATGGGAGTGCCTGTGGCAACAGGATTGGTCCTGGGAACCAACCCGTTGATGGCTTCCTCTAGGGTGAGAAATCTGGGTATCTTACTGGATGACAGGTTGACACTTGATGCTTAGGTGTCATCTGTTGTCCAAAGTGGTTTTACCACTTAAGGAATGTCGCTCAGATTAAACTCCTAGTTCTGCCTGAGAACCTGCCAGCACTATTACATGCCTTTGTTACAACCAGGCTTGACCACTGTAATGCTCTATACTTGGGGGTCTGTGGAGGATGCTCTGCTCGCTGGCAGCTGGTGCAGAACACAGCTGGTGAGATAACTGACAGGCCTGCCCAGATCATGTCATGTGACCCGGTCCTGTGAGATCTGTACTGGCTATCTGTCAGGTGGAGGATCATCTTCAAGGTGGGCTTGCTCACCTATAAGGCCCTATCGGATCGGGTTCAGGCTACCTAACTGATCTCCTTACCCCTGCCACTCCGGTCTGCTCCCTCCGTTCCTCCACCATGGGTTTCCTTGCAGTTCTGAAGGCCAGGTTGAAAACCTCTGTGGTCAGGCGATGGTGCTTGGCCCGGCCCTCCTGGAGCGCACTTCCTAGCTCTGAGAAGCGGGCCCCCCATCAGTGGAGGCATTTAAGAGGGTCTGAAGACTCATCTTTTAAACAGGTTTTCCGACTAACCACAGTATTTTTAAGTGTGTATTTATTAACTATTTATAAATGTTATTTATGCTTGGATTTTAAATGTATCTGTATAACCTTTACAGCTTTATCTATTTTTGTATTGTTTACCTGCCTTTTCTGATTTTGTAAGTACCCAAAGCCTCTGGGACTGGGCGCCATATAAATAAATTTTACCTTACCATCCTATGCAAGGCTTCCTGCCAGACACTTCTGTGAGCTGAACCCAGAGTGATTCTGCCTCCCTTTCCCCAAATGGTAGCATCCTTTACTTCCTTGATCCCTACTCTGACGCAGATGGTCACCCTCCACCTCTACCCATCCTCTAGCACATGTATACAAGGTGTAGCCTGGGATTACCATGTCCCAATCATTGATTATACAGGCCCAAGTTTCTGTAATGGCCACTAGATTCAGCCCAGAGTCCCCCAACAAAGCCTGGAGCTCACTAATCATTTACCCAGACTCCTGGCATTGAAGCATGCCACCTTCCAACATGTGCCTACATCTCTACTGGTTCTCACTAGCACTCCTCATCACCCTTCATTAAGAACCTCGGTGTCTTAGGTTTCCACTTCTTTAGTATCTATTGAGTCTACTCTACCATGTCCCCTGGACTCATTCCTCCCATCTATTATTACCTGAACACCTTAACCCATTCCTAGGAGAGTCTTGTCTAGGTTCCATACTGTTCCTCCTCCACAGTGGAATTACCAGCCCCAGACTCCCTTACAACTACTGTAAGTGTCTGCCAATGCAAATATCAAACTTCTGCCCTAATGTATTAGTTCTCTCTCTTAACAGGTGAAGACCATCACCTCTGAAAAGCCTTCTGTCCCAGAAGCCACCCCAATCCCCATAAAGTGATGCTCCTGTTACTGACAACTGGCGCCACCCCTTCAACCACCCACTGAACTCCTCAGTCTCTACCTCCCTTACTCTGTCCTTCCATTTTCCTCATCCCAGGCAGTAAGAACTTCAGAAAAGGTTATGAAGCCGAGTCCTTCTTCAATCTGTCCCCAGCCTCTGGAAGTCCTCTTTCACCGCCTCAACAGGCTGAATCACCAGATTGTTGGATGCCAAAGTGTTCCAGCACTCCCTGCTCCTCCCACCTCTGTTATCCTCCCTATCTTCCTATCCTATCCTAATATCGATGGCTGACTCTCCATCAATTTTATATCGGGCTGTGTAGCTTCTGCTTACCTGTGTTGGAATGGTTAGTGAAATGCATAGGTAGGGTAACAGATTGGCTGAAATGAAATTCTGACACCACTTTAGAAAGGAATTTTTTATTTGTTCTTAGAACTACCTTATTCCTGTGTGAGGTAATGTAGTTGGGATCTGTAGAGATAGCTTGAAGCTCACTACTCTCCTCTCAGCAGATGTCACAAGCAATAAGGAAAAAACATTTTCCAGGTAACATGCTTGATGTCTGCTGTGGCCACTGGCTTGAAAGGAGACTCCACCAGCCTGGCAAGGCATACATTCAAACTCCATGGAGGGACAGGTTCTCTAAAGAAGGATTCAGGTGATTCAAACCTTTGAAAAATATTTTGAAAATGGGATGTGAAGCCACAGATTTTTCTTCTCAGAAGACATGTAAGCTGAGACAGCTGCCTGATGCACTTCCAGGGAAGACGATCTGAAACCAAAAGGCTAAGTGTACCTAATACTCCAGAACAAACAAACAGATCTGCTTGTAAGAGTGAAATTTTCTGAGAGGCACAATGGAATAAAAATCTTCTCCATCTAGAGGACTAGGCTTTTCTTGTAGCTGGGTATCTGGATACAGTCAGGACCTTGAGCACTTTGAGAGGTTCAGTCTAGAAGAACCAAACTTTCAGGTGCAGAGTTCTGAAATCTCATGAGGTCACCCAACCTTGCGACAGGGTCACGGGAATGTGTCTCAGAGGTCGGATATGATTCTTGCATGACAGGCTCAGCAGTAGTGAATATAAGGCCTGTCTGGCCCAGTCAGGAACTATCAGTATCACTGTTGCTGTCTCCCTCATCAGCTTCATCAGTACTCTGAATGAGAGGAAATGGGGAAGTATACAGGAACTTCCTCCCAGAAAAAGGATAGTACATCCTCTGGCAATAACCCCTGGAGGGAGATCTGCAATAGGTCTTCGGAAGTTTTTTTTGGCTTGATATTTTGTTGTTTTGTTTTTGGTTCTTCCATGAGGGGATATACAGGGCTCTTGGTAGGATTTTTTGTTTGACAGTCCGGATTTTCTTAAAAACAAAGGGGGCCATGAGACCCAAAAGTGCAAGTCTCTGGTAAATTTCTGGGGTCTATTGAAATGAGCATAAGCCATGCCCCGGTGCTCATACATCTTGTAATGTAGAATCTGTAGAATGTGAGGAGCTTTCCTTGAGTTTCTATGGGCGTTGTTTTTAACTAAATTTTTGATGTTTTACAGGATTAATTCAAACAAATTATGGCCACAACTCAACTAATAAGGCTCTTGCTAGTTAAGCGGTGGCCATAATTTGTTTGAATTCACCTTCTTAACCATAAAAATTCTAGTTAAAAACACGCCCCAGAGAAACCAATGGAGTGTGCCCCTGCTCCACAGATTCTAGATTACTAGACGTGTAAGCTGGCATGACTCAGTGTATGGACTCCCGAACTCAGAATGAGCATCTTGGGACTTTTGGAAAAAAGCTCACATCCTGAAGCACAAAATGTCCCCAAGAGCCCTGATATATCTATCTCTGGAATGCCTCATCTCTTTAAAACTGGTGTCCGCACTTGCTGATTCAGTGACAATTTGTGATTGCCTTGGCTAATCCTGCTCAATGAATCTGCCAGGACATTGTCTTTACCAGGCAGGTGAACTGCAGATATTTAGGCATATAAGAGTATGCCAGGTTCCATATCCTTATTCCCTCTGTGCAAAGATTTATGGCTCTGGTTTCTTCCTGTTTGTTTCACGTAATACCTGGTGGTTATATTCCATGTTCTTAACTGAACTGTTTGACTTTGCAACAGGGATGAAAAGGACTGGGTAGAAAGGAGTACTGCCCTAAGTTCTAGCAGGTTTATGTGCTGCATGCGCTTCTGTGTGGGTAGCCCAAATGACCTCCTCATCCCAAGTGAAGGCATCTGGGCTGGCCATGGAGCAGCGGTGAGATCTCCGCTCGTGAAACCCGATGTCCTGGGTTCTGAAACAGACTTGGGAGTCAGAGGGCCAGCCAGGGGGAGAAGAGGGGGTTGAGTGTCCGTGATACATTGACCTCTAGCGAGGCTTGGGGTTCAACAACAAACCGCACCTGACTTGCTGAGAGGAACAGACGTTGTTAAGGCCATTGCACATTCCTCCTCTCCAGGACCAGTTCCATATAAATGCTGCTGCTGCCTCCTCTATGAGGCTCCGCTTCCATGCCTGCTCATTCCTCATGGCTCTGCCCAGTGACTGAGCAATGTGTTGGGTGGCAAGCCAGGGGTTCCTCCAGTGGGGATGCCTGCCAGAGTCCCAACTTCAAACCGCGGTTCCGGGCGACTGACAGTCCCACCCAGTAGGGGACAGGCCTGAGATCAGGATTACCGATGCAGGAAAGCCCTGGGGTGGTCGGAGCTCGAGGTGGTGGGGGCTGAGCCTTGGGAGGTGCTGCAGTAACAGAAAAAGTGCAGTAAATTGCAAAGCAAAAAAAACAAAAAAGGGAGGCATCTGTTGTAAGCACCTGAGCTGGAGAAAATGTAGGAAGGAAATACCTTCTCTAAGGTTTTCCTCATCTTTCCACTACTCCAGGTCTCCCCCAAAAAAAAAAAAAAATTCATTTTGTGACTGATACTGAGTGATTCAAGGGGTCTGTCATTTGGTACCAGTACTTCCTCAGATGGTACTATACACCCTTATTTGCAGGTGAGCCCAGGGAACTACAGCTGTTGCTGATGCCATGTGACCTAGGAGCTGCAGGGATTCCCTGGCAGGCTATCTTCAGCCTGCCTGGTGAATTTGCACATGAAATCTTATTTTCCTACTCTGTTCTGTGGCAGAAAAGTTATGCCTTACAGGGTGTCCAGTTCTTTTCCTGTGAACACCCGCACCTGACTAGATTCTAGCAGAGACTTGTGCAAGTTTAGGAGAAATCCCAATCTTTCTAGTATGCTCCTTAACAAGGAACTGGAGTGCAAGGTTTCCCTCCTTTGTTTTCCCTGATATGAGCCGCTTGTCTAGATATAGGAACAAAACACTACACCCTGCCTCTCAAATGTGCTGTCACCACAGCTAGATACTTCATGAACACCTTTTAGTGACGAGGTTAGGCCAAAACAGTAAGGCTGAAAACTGCCACTGGCAGGTCCCTAGCCTGAATGATACGTACTTTGGTGGCAGGGTTTTAGTAGGACATGAACATCTGTGTCTTTTAGTTCCAGTAACCCTAACTAGTCTCCTGGTTGCAGAGATGGGATCACTGTGTCCATTGTCACCATTCTGAACCTTTCCTTTTGATGTGTCTGTTCAGGAACCTCGGTCCAAAAATAAGTCGCTACTCTCCATTTTTCGTGTGGGTTAGAGAATATCTGTAGAAAAGGTCCTTACCCACTGCATACAGAGAACTTTCCACAGCTTTTGTCTGCAAGAGCTTTTTGCTTCTAGCTCCAGAAGGAGTTTTTCCTCTGATGTGTGGGCTGGTAAGGTTCCTGGCCTCTGCAGTTTTTAAACACCTTTTCCAGGACCCTCCATTTTCCACTCCTAAAAATAGTGTGTTAGCACCCCGGCAATGATCAACTGGAGACCTGCAAATTGTAAAGGGTTTGCTTTGGGCGGTGGTGTTGCAGCATGCCTGACACCCTTCTTCCTCTACCTCTGCTGGTACCCCTCTGTACTGGGTATTCATAGCTAGAGCAGTGTGTCTGGCAGTAATCCCTGCCCAAACACCCCTTCCATATGTCTGTAGCAAATGGAGGCCTTCAGTCACATTTCTATAAGCAGAGTTTTGTTTATGCACTCTTTTCTATACAGGCTAGGAAAATCTTGGTGCCACTGAGAGTGATGACTCTGGATACTGTGTCACTGGCATCCACTGCCATCTAAAACTGGATTTTGCAGCATCAAGGACTGCTTCAGCTGTTGCTGCCAAATCATCACCCACATCGGTTTCATTATTTCACTCAAAGCCACTACTGTATTCCACAATGCCTTTTGGTACTGAGCACTGTAAGCTATACAGGCTGCCTTGTCTCAGCGGGTAGGTGGTTGTTGGTAAATTTATCTGGCCATATTACCCAGCTCCTGGAAACTTTTTCAGGAGGATGTGTTGCTAGAAGAAGTCTGGCTTTTTCACAAGCTGCATCTTGTACTACTCCCTCATGATCTGGGTGGGCACACAGGTGCTCCACCCCTGTTTGTCTGCTTGGTAATTTTTTACAATTTTTTATATGTGTGTTCAGCAGAGTGTGGCACTGACATGATCTTATCAGTAACCTTTCCGAGGGATGTATGCATTGACATTGACAGCCTCTAGTGGATGGCAGGTCTAACATACTCAAAAAATCAGCCTCTTTAATATCCTCCTCTGTTTCCTGTGAAGGAATATCAAAAGTGTCAACCATTTGTCTGACTAATATGGTGTCAAATCCTCATTTACTTCTAGGTGAAGGACTGAAGTCCTGTTCTTGGGTAACCTCAGGCTCAACTGGTCCCTCCTCATCCACCTCCTCCAGGACATGCTGTAGTTGTTTGACCTGGAGCGGGAGGGGGGACAGCAGAAGTGACAAGGTTCTCCACAGCTTGGAATGCTTGGAAGAACTGCCATATTTTATTTATAGCTCCACAGAGGGCTAGCTCTATTTCAACTGCCTGCTCCTTCTGCCTTATGGGTGGAGTGGCAGAAATGTTTTCTTTTAGTTTTTTCTTGCCAGCCACTGCCAAGGTCTTTTGACATTTTGCCATCATTTGCATCAGAGCTCCCCAATCAGATATCCTGTGCTCTTTGGCTTAGCAGCTTTATCAGCCCCTTTGGACAAAGACTGCTGCTGGCAGCATTTTCAGCCAACAATATGGATGTCAAAGGCCACTGGAAGGTGAGGAACTTTCTAATACATGCTTTCTACCATCATTGGCAACCACATCCATTTTTGAGCTTTTACTGGAGACAGTCTTAGTGAAAAAGCTTATCTTTTGGCAACCCTTTTCTTCTGTGCTATAGGGCAAAACCATCTGCATGAATCAGAATTTCTAAAACAGTGGTCAGGGCCCAAACTGTAAAAATACAGCTCCTGGCAGTCTCTCTCTTGCCAGGAGCTGGTGACAGATTACAATTTTAAATCCTGCTTTCTTTTTGGTTTCTAGTCATGTCAATTGACTGGAAAACCTGTACAAATATAATAAATTAAAACCACTAAGAATGATTTTATTTCAAAATGCTTTGCTTTTTTCTGAACTAGAAAACACTTGGTTCCTTGCTAGGCAGGAATCAAGCCGCATCACAATTTCTCCGTTCCTGAAACTGAAAGGGAATGGGAGAAACCACTAATTACACACAAAAAATAATACAACTACACTAAACTAACACAGAGTATCAAAAACTAAGATAATTTAATACTTAAAACAATTACACTAAAGTAACACAGAGTATTAAAAACTAAAATGGGTATTTACTCACTGGCAAAGGTGATTGTGTTAGTTGTATCCATGACACTCCAGACATTGCTGCTTGGGTTCTCAACCCACCTGATAGGTTAGTGATGCACATGTGACCCAGATCAAATTTCGCAGCATACCTTGGTCACATGAGTCCCCATTCTCAGTTTGATTCTTCCATAGCTGAAAGGCAACTGTTTTGGCCAAAACCCTCTTACTGTGACTCCACCTTTTACCCCATATATACATATGTGAGAATAAAATGATAGATCACTGTTTAACCATCACCTTTTGTTTAGTCCCTGTAAGTAGCAATACTAGATTCAGTCCACTAGTAGTACCTGACTGTAATAAACAGTGCCTTCAGACAAGGCACCGAGACTTTTATTTTTCATTAGAGTCTGTAGACATAATCCCTCCAGCGTGAAAGTATCAGTGCCATGATCGCCCTGAATGGCGGGAGTCGGGAGTGTCATGGATACAACTAACACAATCACCTTTACCAGGTAAGTAAACACCCATTGTGTTATGTTGTATCCATGACACTCTAGACACTACCTCTTGGGTTACTTATAATAAGCAGTTCAAAACGTCCTTCAGGGCGGGACAGGGGATCAGGAGGGAACTAGTGTGACACGCTGTGGATAAAACTTTTGTGGCAAAGTCAGTTCTTTGTCTGTATAAAGTCTCAAGTCTGTAATGTCTTGCAAAGGTATGGACGGAAGCAGAGTTGCTGCTCTCACATATATCCTCCATGGAAACACTAGCTCTTTCCATGCGGAAGTAGCCACTGCCCTTGTAGAGTGGGCCTTTATTCCCTCTGGCAGGATGAGGCCATTCACTTTGTATGCCTCCTGTATTGTCCTCTTTAGCCAGCTAGCAATGGTGGTTTGGAAGCTGCCATTCCTTGTTTATGACCTTGAGCTATTCTTAAGAGGCTCTCTGACCTACGGATTGTCTGTGTTTGTGTAATGTATTGTGATACGGCACTGGCCATGTCTAGGGGTGATGGCGTCTTAACTTCCCTGTTGTGACTGTGCATAGAATGTTGGCAGTTCTAGGGTCTATTCCCTATGGAACATGGAGTGACTTTGGGGCTAAAGGATGGTACCATTTTCATAAAAGACCCCTTGTGTAGTGAAAGATGGTGTAGCGGTTCTTTGCATGACAGGGCTCCTAGCTCACTAATTCTGTGAGTGGAGTAGATTGCTACCAGAAAACAGGTCTTCAGGCCTAACCAGTAGAATGGTGTATGATGCCGGGCTCAAATGGGCTTTTCCCTAGGGATTCAAGTACCATGGTCTGATCCCAAGGAGCCACCGGTGTGCGTATGTGAGGGCAAATATTCTGTGCTGCCCTGAGTGCCAGACAGCATCCAGGTGAGCCCCGGCCTGCAACAATCTGACTTTCCCCAAGGCAGCTCCTATGGCTGACAACTGCACCCTTAGGAGGAAGTAGACAGACCTTTGTCCAGGCCCTGCTGCAGGTACAGCAGAATCACAGACATATCCACTTGCATGGGTTCGAGTTCGCGGTTTGCACAAGTTGGCAAACATGTTCCACTGCCTGCCATAGGCATTTGTAGTAGATGGTTTCCTGGACTGTAGTATGGTCAATATGACAGACTCATGGTACAGTTAACAGTCTCTGCCTCTCAGGAGCCAGGCCGATAGTTTTAGGGTGTGGGGGCGGGTAAATCATCACGCCCATGGAACAGCATGTCCTTCAATATGGGAGGTCCATCTGTCCAGCGTCATGGCTACTGTGGAGGCAAACCACACCCTTCATGGCCAGTAAGGTGTGATGAGAATTATCTAAAGTTGGGACAGTCTGACCTTTGCCAGCACCTGTGGGATCAAGGGGATTGGAGAAGACATAAGATCGTTCCTGGTTCCATGTTTGAGACAGAGCATCTACTCCCAGGGCCTGGTTTTCCCTGTACCTGAAGAAGTATGTCTCGACCTGTGTGTTCACTTTGGAAGCCATCAGATCCATTGGGATCGGCCCCACCTCCTTTGTATCAGAGCGAACAGGTCCGGATGTAGTTGCCACTCCCCGGATGCACCTGTTGTCTGCTTAGCCAGTCTGCTCTGGCATTCAGTTTTCCACCAGGTGAGCAGCATGGAGATGGGTAAGGTTGGACTGAGCCCAGTTTAACACCTTGGCTGCTTCCCTGAGCATGACCCTGCTCGTGTTCCACCCTGTTTTGCTATGTACACCACAGCGACCTTGTTGTCGGACTTCACCAGGACCGTCCGACCGCTAATGCTGTCCCTGAATGCCCTCAGAGCATGGAACACGCCCTCATCTCCAGGACATTGATGGACAAGCATGCCTCTGTCATTGTCCACCTGCCTTGTGCTGTGGAGGAGCGCATGTATGTTCCCCCAACCGATTAGGCTGGCGTCGGTCTCCACTGTCACCTCGTGTGACAGCTCCAATGGGCAACTCCTTACGAGGTTTTGGTGGTGTGTCCACTGGAGCGTGGACAGCCAGTTCTGAGTGCTGTATGATCATTTTTGTAATAAATAAAATGGGTTATGGACCGTCTCCCATGAGAAATGCTAAAACAGCATGCAAGATCACTCACACACACACAGGTTTTAGATACAAGGTTACCTGGAAGGCCTGAAGCTAATTATAGAGTAGAACAGACCTTGATCAAGGATCTCCAGTTTTATCTAAAGTTAATTACAGGCTGGAAGAGGCTTGAGTTGAGCATATCCATTTATAGCGTTTCAAAAGTAGGAAACCAGGTTTAGTAAACTGGTGCGAAATCATAAATGCTTTTAAGTTTGTGTGAGAAAAGGATGCAGCTAAAGATCAAAGAGACATTTGCAGAACACGAGTTATGTCAGAGGTTGCAGAATTTAATACTTTGAAAAGACATCCTGTTTTTGTATAGATATATTTTTTAGATATTCTGACAAAGGAGGAGCTAGGTGACCTCACAAAGGGTTGGCAAATACAGTTTTCTTTAAGGAATATTCTCTTTTCCTTCAGAGACCCTTCTATCTAGACTCTGACAAAGAAACATCTTTGGAGCACTTTAAGCAGGTATTTAGAGAACAGACAAATCTAAGTACTGTAGTAAAATTGCACTTTTTAAAACAAAGGGTTGGCAAATACAGTTTTCTTTAAGGAATATTCTCTTTTCCTTCAGAGACCTTCTATCTAGACTCTGACAAAGAAACATCTTTGGAGCACTTTAAGCAGGTATTTAGAGAGACAGACAAATCTAAGTACTGTAGTAAGAATTGCACTGTTTAAAACCTTGTTCTTTATAAGATTGGTATGTATTGTGATATAATAGTTCTGTATTGTATGTTTTGCATATTATTATCTATCTTAGTAAAACTCTTTTTAGAGCTTACTTGATCTGTCTTTGAATTTCTTTCATTTGTAAGAAAAGTATATATGATTATAGCAGACAGTAGGCATAAGCTTGAATGGTGATACCAAACTGGAATGAAAAGCATTTTAATTCTGAGGTCTTTATTAAAGTTTTAAAGGTTCATTTCTGTACACCTGCTTAGAGCCGTAAGCAAAGATATCTGGCCCCCGAAGACAGAATTATCTGAGCCTATACATTGATCGCTAACAAGAGGTTCACAGTTTGAATCCCTCCAAGACTGGAGACCAAAAGTTGATCCGAACTCACAAAACAGACAAGAGGGTTACCTTGATCTATTAAACTGTACACAAGACTGCACTTGGAGGTTGGCACTTTGGGAGTAGAGGGCTGACCTGCTGAGTGGGTTTGTGACATCCACCACCTCAACGAGTCCTTGACCATCTTAGATGCGTTGACAACCTTGCTGAGATCGTCCTCCAATGAGAACCTTGCTGCAATATGCAGTTTGCAGGGGCCGCATATTCCATCTTGCCCAAGGTACTAAGTCGATGCACAATGCCATGCAGCCGAGGACTTGTGCTGCTTGGACCATTGTCAAGCTTGCTGTGGACTGCCAGCGTCAGAACTACCGCGATCACTGAGTCAATTCGTTTTCATGATGGTCTCGCCATCCCTCGGCCATGTCTATCTCTGCCCGAGGTGCTCTATCGCTGGGATGGCCGCAGGGAGCTCTTTCTCAATTGACCATCCAACCATGCTGGGACAGGGCTGACAGAACTGAGTCTGTGTCCCTTTGCTTGTGATTAAACTGTTCTTGTAACACCTGCATCAACCAGTCGTCTAAATCTGAGATGAAATCCACCCCTGCTCCCATAGTCGGCCTGCCAGGACAATGGATACCTTTTAAATACCCCTGGAGCCGAAGTGAGACCAAAGGGTAGGGTTTGATACTGGAAGTGTTGGCCCAGTATGTGAAACCGGAAGAAGCGTTGGTGGATGGGTCTGATTGGGATGTGAGTGTAGGCATCCTTCAGATCCACAGACATGAAGTAGTCCCTCACCTGTATGTTCTCAGGGGCTGACCCGAGGGTTTCCATCTTGAACTGAGGGTGGATATGAATTTGTTCAGGAACTTTAAGTCCAGAATCAGTCTGAGCTCTCATTCTTCTTTGGCACCAGGAAGAAAATGGGAGTAGACATCTGTGCTGGCCTCGGTGTCGGCACTGGCTGAAGTGCATTGTTTTGTATCAGGTCTAGGAGAACCTCCTGTACCTGGTGGGCTGTAGCCCTCTCTTTGAGCTGGGGACAGAATGACTCTGTCCCTGCAGAGGTTGTTTGAAAACTCGATAAGTAACCTTGGGATATGATCTCCAGCACCCACTTGTCAGAGGTCATTTGTTGCCATTGCTGATGGAATGACATCAATCTTGCCCCACAGGAGGGTAGCTCCAGTGTGGGCTGTGCAATCAGGGGAGGCCGGGTGGGATAGAAGATATCGCTTTGGCTTCCCACCTCTGCCTCTGCCTCTGAAGTGTGGGCTTTTTCCTCTGGAAGCTGGGTAGCTGCTTTTGGGCCTCTGAAGTTGTTTCTGTTGTGGCCTCTCCCTCGAAAGGATCTGTTAGTGTAGTACTGCCTTCTGTTCTGTTGAAACCTGCTGGTCCCCAGTACAGCCTGCAGAGCAGACAGCAAGTAAGTGGTTCTCTGCTTGCCTTTCAGAAGATCCTTGCCCTCCTCCTTCTGCTTTAGAAATTCTCTAAGGCCCTCACCAAACATGTTGTCCCCTTTGAGGGCAGGTTCTGTAAGTGCCTTTGATTCACTGTCTGTTTCCAAAGTTTCAGCCACAAAGCTCGTCTGGCTCTGTTTGTCAGGGCAGAAGATCTAGCTTCTAATTTTAAGGTATCCACTCCCATGTCCCCAGATATTTTGCTGTATCAAGTACATTCCAGGAGCTCCGCTTCTTCCATCAGCTCCTCCAGCCAGCGAATCTGTGCACTGGAGAGTAGACCGCCATCACTGCGCTCTAGCCATAATACCTGAGATTTCAAAACTTCTTTAACATTTCTTCCATCTTTTTGTCAGTAGGGTCCTTGAAGGAAATGGTGCCACAAGACAGTACTGCCTTTTTCTTAGTGCTGCAATTTGGGGATCTATGCTTGGTACCGTGCACCACAACATGGCTTTTCCCTCTTGCACTGGCTAAATCCTGTCCAGGATCCTTTTCTCGGACAAGCGACCCGACTCTATTGCTTACCATTCTTTCAAGAAGATATCATCGATGGCAGGACAGCTAGGGAAGGTGTCCTTAACCTTGTGGCTCTGCTGGATCATGGGATCGAGCTTGGACTAGAGGCGTTCTAAGTCAAACCCCACTGTTGGTTTTATGGTCTCTCATCAGGCCTGGGATCAGGTCGAAGGAACAAAGCTTTGATGTCAGGGAGGGTGACTTGGGTGATGATGTCCATATCCTCATCGCCTGACTCGACATCCTCACCGCCATCTGGCCCCCCCACCCTCCCGTCATCATCCCTGAAAGGCATTGAGGGCCTGAGTTATGGGGCATCAAGGCTGTACTACAGGACACGCACTTCTTGGCCTTCACCATCTAAAGGGCAACAGAAGGATAAGGTTAGATAGATAACCCAATGGGGAAGGGTACCTATGATCCAGGTAAACATATAAGAATATGCAAGATCTCCATACACTCTTAAATTCATATAAAAAGTGCCCAAGCACCACTTATGACTGTTGAGTTAGAAAGTAAAGTAGCACATGACTTTTTTGGGGGCAGTATCCATTAAACCCCTGAGATGCCTTGATGTTGTTAGAGACCCACAATTGAGGCTAATTTCACAAAAAAAAAAAAAAAACACATTTTAAAGCAGACCTTAATTAATTGTGCCAATGGGCAGAAGCGAGAACACCGAATCACTAAGCAAGTTATCGCTGTGGCGCTTGATCTCAAAGAATATAACCTGAGCCATGCAGTGTAGGCATAGTAGGTGCCAACCTAAAATGGTGGCCGAGCCACGGAGTCTGGTCTCATACTAAAATGAGCCAAGGGTGCAGGCAGCATGAACAAAATGGCGTCTGAAACCGTGTATAGCCAGCATTATTCAGTCTGGTTGTGGGCTGGTTTGCTTCAACAAGCCCCCAGTCCAAATTCTGATGATCAGGTCCAAATTGTTTATCCCGGTTCCTGGCGAAAACCATGCTGCTTGAAATTGTGCAGCTGTGGCATGTGAGATGAAGTCTTCTCCGCTCCCTGCACCAATAGGCTGCTGCCGCAGTGGAGCCTGGCATGGATGAGCAGGAGAAATGGCAATTTAAATCAAATTGTGCCCCAAGCTCCATGCAGGGTCGCTACCTTAGGGATCGCCTGCAAGAGCTGATTCAAACTCTGCGCAACCTGCTAACTAGGTGGTAGCGCAGAGATGCCTAGAAAGCAGACCACGTGGACTCCGGCTTGGGAGGAAAGCCACTGACTACAGGCGTCCGTCCGTGGTTGCGAAAGCCAAATCGCTTGGTTGGTAAGAGGAGGTAAACGCCGCTGATGTTCAGCGCTGCACAGTGGGTCCCGCTTGGGAGGGAGGACCACCAGCAGTCAGTGGGCTGTTGAGGCAATTTCAAATAAAGGTCTTGCATATGCCGCCAGCCTCTAACACAGCTGAAGTGCATCGAGATGCAGCCGTGCATGCAATAAGATTAAAATACATTTTCTTCTTTCTTTACAAATGATTTCTGCTAAACAAATGCCTAATTATCCTTTTCATCTCTGGAAAACACAAAATTAGCTGGGAGAGAGAGACAGAACTACAATGCTTACAGACTAAGAGAACACAGTGCTTCCAGCCTAAAAAACACTTGAGTTTACAGCAGAACACAAAATTAAACAGACTGGAGGCACAAAAGTTTAGCTAACCTACTCTCTCTCTCTTTCTCCCCAGCTCCTTTAGAAACAGCAATTTTAAGCCACAAAAAAACACAGCTGAGGTGCATAATTATTCCGGCCAACAGTAACTATCTGCTAATTATCCAGTCCAGTTAGAAATCACTGAGAACACACACTTCTCATAAACAAGCTAGAAAGCATAAAATAATCCTTTTCAAATCCTGTAGGAGCCACACACTGAATAACCAATGGTTCTGGCCTACCTCAGTTAACTGACTGTACAGGGACTCCTGGAGTGCTTGTAGCCTCTTCAGATGCAAAGGCTGAACTGGAGAATGGGGACTCCTGCGACCAAGGTAGGCTGCGAAATTTGATCTGGGTCACATGTGCATCACTAGCCTATCAGGGTGAGTTGAGAACCCAAAAGATAATGTCTGGAGTGTCATGGATACAATATAGCACAATAATACTTAAAACAACTACACTAAACTAACACAGAGTATCAAACATTAAGATAATTTAATACTTAAAACAACTACACTAAACTAACACAGAATATCAAAAATTTAAGTAACTTAATATTTAAAAACAAATAAACAGGTTAACTATGATAAGAAAACACATAAATCTGACATGAGGACTGGACTAGGACTCCAAGGCAATTGGATTGGCATAAGGAGCAATACAGATGAGTATGAATAGATAGGCCATTAACAGAGTAAAGACCTATGGCACATTCATAAGGTAGAAAAAATGGACAGACTGGATGGGCCTTGCAGTCCTTATCTGCCATCAACTCTATGTTTCTATTGTTTTCTTATGAACAGAAACAAATCTGATGTTAGAACAGCACAGGAAAGTGACTACAGTGCACAGTTTGAACAGAATTCTAAATTCTATTAGCATCCAGTTTTATCTCCAGGGCAACACCTCAGGATGTTGATGATGCGGTTTTGTATGACATTATTGTTGAATTCCTGCTGTTAGAATGCTAAATCCAGTGTCACCCCACGCACAAGCTGAATAAATTGCATAGTCTTAGTAAGGCCATTGTGTGTGCAATTTATACAACACCTTTCTAAAGGGTACCCATTTTAAATTAAATCCTTATAAGAAGATTTAACTGTTTCTGTTTTATATCACTGCTTTAGTAAGAATGCAGCACAGGGACTCTAATGTTGTCATAAAGGATTAAGAAAGTTGCTCTCTCACTGGTTAAGTATTCCGCTGGGATAGCTCTAGCGCGTAATATAGTTACTCTCACTCTAGGTGCATCATCAACAAACATATCTAATTTAACACACTTATTTCTACAGGTATTGTATAAGTAGTGAATACATAATGAATTACAGTAGAATACAGTCCCTCCACCTGCAAGTGGTAATACCCATAACTCACAGTGGCAGAGCCATAAGTTGATTGTGGAGGTCTTACCACTTGTGGGTGGATAAATTGTAATTCCACTACAAGCAAGTTTGTATTTTATACGCAACAATATTTTTCATATTTTGTTTTAGTAAGTGTTATCACTTGAAACTGACTTTCCTTTATAAACTCTCCGCTCGTTGTTCTCACTTCAGATTCTAAGAGGAATTATGAAATGGGTAGAAAGAATGCTGAATTCTGATTGGCGAGCTGCTTTCAGCTGGGCCGTTTCCCAGCACAACAGCCCAGCTGAAAGTATTATGTTTAAAATGCATAACATTTACTACAAATGACACATTTCATAATCGCAATACAAGGCACTCCAGGGTGTTATGGTGGGATAACGACCCTCTCGGTGGTGAAGCCCTTGGCTACACCGTGCTTCAACCCACCCATGGATGTCATATCCCACCATAAACCCCCGGGTCATGCTTATTGCTTAAGTAACATATTCTAAGTAGCATTATAACACATGTTGGAAACGTCCTGCTTCATGGCTGGCTAAATTTATTCTCTGTCCCATATATTTACTCCCAGAAATGCAAAGGTTGGAACAAGTTCGGCAGTGGGATCTGGTACTTGGGCCAATCAGGTACAGAATTCATAAGCCACTTCACTCAGCCCTGACTGCCATCACAAATGTCTGTCTCTTTACTCATTGACAACATTCACCAAGGTCCCAAAAATAAAACACCATTAAATTAAAATTAATGGCACATTCTTTCATTTCATTACACCCTCCTTCCACAAAAGTTTATAAAAATAACCATAGAAATCCCCTTCCCGTTCTTGCTAGCTTGTCAGGGCAACCTCTGCCGCTAAACCTGCCACAGATAAACCTCCTGAAGTTTGAATTCCTGTATTCCTTAATAAATGTCTAATCTACTGTTTTGTTTTTTAGTTGTTCTTCAGTTCAGCTTCTTTATAAAAGTGCAATATAACAACCCATGCTGTTGGTTACCTGAGCTTAATGCACTTTCAGGTGCTAAAAGGCACTCGGTGCAAGTGCCACATGCCTCATTTTATTTTATTTAAACTTTGGTAACCGGAAAGATACACTGAGCCATGGCATATTTCCAGGTGCAACCTAAGGAATCTGGATAAGTAGGAACATATACAGAGAAAATATGACATTGGAGTGAGTTGCACACCTGATCATGCATTAACCCCAGGAAACCAACAGTTGGTCATGTCTTATTGCTTATGTAATAGGTTCCAGGTGAAAATACATTTTGTCCCAACTGGAAGAAAGGTTTCTTACTTACCAGTAACAGTAAATCTTCGAGAGACTCATTTCATACAGCCACACAAATAGGGAGGAGAGCCAGCAGGCACTAGGACTCCACAAGGAATTTTCCATAGTCAGGAAATCCACCTTATGTTGATTGAGACCCCTCCCTGAAGCTGCTCCCACATAAGGTGGGTTGGTCCATATCACTTTACTTCTTTTGTACTGCGTCATAAAAAAATCAAAACCCGTATGAAGAGACAGACATGGAGCCAACTCTGCTGGCAATCCCATGGAGAGCAAAGAAAAAGCATGAGGGACTGCTTAACTCTGTGGGTTACTGCCATAAACAGCAGAACAACGGCAACAACAGTGGCCCAAGCCGCCTGGTGGCACTGAGGCTAAGGCGCTGGATGCCTTACCTCATGTCATACCAGCAACCCGGTTCGGAGCCAGCTCTGGTCATCAGGGAGGAGAGGATTGAGCATCCAGAGACTCTCTCCTGGGGACGGGTGGGATGTGAATCCCGGCAACTTGCAACTCCCAGTGGGAACTGGGGGCACTGCAGCCGGGGCACCAAGGAACAGGTGGAGGTGGCGGCAGACATCCTGCAGGCGGGCACAGGAGCATGCCCATACGTGCACTGGATGACGCTGCAGCCCCGCGCCTCCGAGGGTTCAAGTGGAAAAAAACCTCTGTGCATGCACTAAGGGCACCTCTGATGGACTCCCACTCACTCCAGCCCAAACAAAGCCAGGCCTAAGCCAGGGTGTGGGCTCAAGCGTGATCTCGGTCTCCCCCTTGTTTCACTCCATTGGGGATAAGCCATGGCCTCCCGTCCTCACAGCTGAGGTGGAGGCCTGATCGAGAGAGGCGTTGAGGGTCCATACGAGGGCAGACAGGGACATGGTACCATCCCTGCCGCACAGAGGTGAATAAACAGAATTGAAAAAGAAAAAAAAAGTGTCCCATTCAGCATTTCATCAATTCGAGGCCTCTGCAGAAGACACCAAAATCTGCAATACAGTAGCTACTCCAGAGAAGGTGGAGAGAATGAGCAGTGACCTGAGGAAACTCAAAGAGTGGCAGCTGGGTTTCAATAAAAAAGTACAAAATTATGCACTTATGGCACAGAAACCTAGAAGCAGTGTATAAAATAGGAAGCGGCACTGAAGGTCACTAAACAGGAAGCGACTTGGGGTTATCATATCTGATGATGTCAAGGTGGCAGGGCAGTGTGACAAGGCAACAGGCAGGGCCACCAGGATGCTGGGGTGCATAGGGATGGAATCACCAGCAGAAGGAAAGAGGTGGTTTCACAACTGTATCAATTGTTGGTGAGACCCCACCTGAGTACTGTACCAGTTCTGATGACCACATCTTGGGAAGGTCACGAACAGGGTAGAGTCTGTCCAGACAAAGCAACTAAAATGGTACAGGGGCTGCATCATAAGCCCTAGGAGGACAGACTGAGGGATCTCAATATGTTCAACCTGGAAGTGAGGGAAAGGCAACGAGAGAGACCTCTAAGTAACTGACAGTAAATAAGGTACAGGAGGAGTATTTTTCAGACTAGAAGGAGCAAGAGAAAAGGGGCATGCATTGAAACTGGAAGGGGAATTAGGAAGGATGTGAAGAAGTGACTCTTCACTGAAGAGTAGCAGACACCTACAACAGTCTTCTAGCGGAGGTGGTAGGGCAAAAACAGTGGTGGGCTTCAAGCATGCATGGGATAGGCACAAATAAATCTTAGTAGGAAAGCAGGGTGGGGGGGAGTAGCCGTAAGGTCTGCGGTTACAATATACAATATAGGCAGGGACAAAATGGGCAGACTGGTTGGGCCTAGCCTTCTTATCTGCCAACAAATTCTATGTTTCTATGATTTACAGGAACCAGGAGACCAACCCCAGCCAATCACACAGGAAATCAGGAAAAGCAGACACACAAAGGACCCAGAAATGCAAACAGTCAAAATGAAAGGCCGAACATGCAGAGAGTGGTTAAAAAGCAAACACAATGTTAGCCAAATAGGGGACAGTAGGTGGGAAAGTATGTGTTCTGTGGAGGAGAGTCTCTTTAAGATATGAAAATGATGTACTTACCATAATTTATGATCTTCCAGAATATCTTCACCAGTGATTCACACTGATGGGACTGAGACTGGCAGAACTAGGACCCCACGGCAGCCGATGTCAGGAACTGCATGCACCAGTCAACAACTGTTGCTGGCTCCATCATGCACCTCTGTTCAGTTCACCAGGATAGAAAATAAAGGAGGACTAGATACTCTGTAGTCCAATGGAACAGGAAAGGATTTAGGAAGAAATAAAACAGCAAAATAAAACCCGACTGCTAACATAGAATCTATGGGTTGGGACTACTAGGTGGCACAATGGTAGTTAAGTTAGAAAAGCTACAGTCTACTATCACTATCCAGACAGGAGGTGGATGGTGATAAGAAAAAGATAAGACAGCAGCCCTGAGCATATTGCTCTGGCAGAAGTAAAAATAAAAAAAAGAAGGGAGTCCAAACCGGGACCCCTGCAAACGATGGCAAAACGCACAAACTGAAAAGAAAATGACATCTGACTCCCAAAATGGGTAACTCCATGCTGCCAGCTAAGAGCTGAGTGAACCTAAAAGTGAAGTCCACTTCCTGCACCCCAAGGAGAAGAGAAAGGGCTAGGTGCACTGTGAAGGTACAGGACTGGCAGGCCCAAGGAGTCGAAATAAGGTCAATTCTCTACATCCACAAAAAAAAAAAAAGCAAAGTGACAAGAGGGGCCAAGTGACCCTTACTTCCATTTTGGATTTTTGGGTGACAGTGGGCACCAGGGTGCTCAACTCTTTTTCCTTTCCTGTAAGAACAGCCCAAAAAATGAAACCACATAAGGGCCATCTCAGTGGAGACCCGACAGCCAAAAGAGAGAAAAGTGCTGCCAGCACCCACAGGATGAGCTGCCAGAGGCCCTGGCTCCAACCTGAGCAAGGGATGATGGGTGGTGTGAATCAATGGGGAAGATTTTCTGGACGAACAACTACAATAAGTTCATAATTTTCATATATTCCAAAATCGGCCTCACCACTGATTCACACTGTTAGGTCTGAGTACCAAGCTTCCTGAAACAGGGAGGAGCTGACTCACCCTAAAGGCAGAATCATCAAGGCCGCCAATGGCGGAGGGCTGAGGCACTATGCACCTTACCTCCCACATGTTACAACCAAGTCTGGAACGAACTTGGGTTGCAGAAGATTGGCTGGGGAGGTGGAGGACTGACTGTCCACTAGACAGCCCCTCCTCTCCCGGGTGGAAGGCATGCTTTCTTGGCCCTTGGCTACTGGAGGCCGGGTGGTAGCACTGGAAACTCAAACGGCAGAGAAGGAGCAGCCACAGTTCCATAGCATGTGTACACCTCCATGTGCACATCCTTATGTGCCGCCATGGCTGAGGTCCAAGGAAGAAAATGGAAAGCAGCAGCACACACTTCATGACGCCCTGCCTGCCTACCCTATCCCTATGCCACCACCTGGACCACTACGCCCACTTCTGGATGACAGTTAACTGGGGCCCTCCCTTCCCTGCTCTGCCATGGGTGGCAATCCATGGGAACATTTGGGCAAAGTGAATCCAGTGGAGGTAGATGCCAGGCTGGGACAGGGCTGAGAAGCCCACCTGCATCAATCACCGGAGAAAAACCTCTATGGAAAAAAAAAAAAAAAGTAGAATCACCCTCAGCTCCCTGGGGTGGGGAAGAACACCTGAGGGCAGGGTCTCCTTAGGAGTCTAGCGAGACCCGAGACCTTAAACGCCAGGCAGAGACACCTGTGACTTACAAGCAGGAGGGCACGGATAGCTCTCGCCTTACTCTGTGGTAGAAGAAATGAGACTCCTGGAATTGACAGTCAAACACTTTTCGAGGGCAAGGGTGCCAGTCATGAAAGATGAGACCACGCCATCTGCCAAATGCAGACTGCAGTTCCCACCAGCCTGGAGGCTCTCACTGACATATATGATGCCCCTGACTGGTGCCTCGCTCCAACCCATTCACAGAAAGGCAGATGGCTTGCCCCACTAACTCTGAGTGCGGCATGGCAGCTAGAAGCTGACCTAGTTGCACCCACAGGTGCCTGCTGCAGGCTGCCTGATGCACTTGATGTGCCGCAGTGCACATCATAGTGTGAGCTGAGGTAAATACCTTCCTTCATTGGGCATCTGCCTGAGCATAGTCAGCCTAAGGAGGCCAGTCACATATTGGGCATGGAGCCCTGTTAGGGTCTGCAGGACCTCAATTCCTGAGGTGGATGAGGCTCTGTCCCAGCAGAATCTGGGGTGCACAGTACTGTAGATGGACATCCTTCAGGATGGACAGAACGAGAAGGGATGTCGCCAGACTGCCGCTGAACTCTCTTTAAAGGCTCTAGGCCAGGCAGGGATGACAGAGTAACATCACCAAATGTCCTAGAAGTCCCAGCTGAAAGGACTCAGCACTGTGTCTAGCAATGGTACCCACATCCAGTGCCTACAATATTTCCACCAAGAATCTATGGTACATGGAGTACTCAGAGGCTGAGGACATATGCAAGGATGATTCTGTGTACTCAGAGGAGGATGTAGACAGAGAGGAGATGCTTGGTACAAGGGGATGATGCCAGGAGGCCGGGTTGAAACTGAACCAGGTCAGCATGTATATAGTATTTGGTACAAGGCAACAGCCACCCTTCTGTGTTGACTCCAAGTGAAAAGCCCCGAGGGCCCATGATCCCTGTTAGTTCGGGCAGGTGGCTTAGTCCCAAGAAGGAAACAGGAGCCAGGGCTCCACCACCTGTGCCTGAATGGCGAACGGCACCAGGATCAGGGATGACCCCAGTTGTGACACTAACAACACACCGGCATCGGGTCAAGAACAGACATCATGACAGGTGCCACGCCGAGGCGGAGTGTCGCCCCACCCTTGGAGTCACTAGGACTGCTCAGATAAGAGACTACTACCACCACACTCCTCTGCCTCGATGCCGGCCTCTCTCCAGATATTGTCAACAGTACTGGAGGGGACCCGACATCGCAACTGACACTGCCCCGCTTACAGACACATGAGCCAAGATGGCACCAGGCCATGGCATTGAGGTGTCCACTGGTGCAGACCAAGCATATAGCTTTGTCCTCACCACCAGGGACGCCTGTTGCCCAGGACAGACTGGGGCGGTGTGCAACAGGTCACCCAGCAGGAGCCTGATGCCCATAGGACCCGGTGTTGACCACACCAATCCCCTATGGCATCCAACGCTTCCTGGAGGCAATGTTGAAGTAGATCCTGTGTTTCTTCAACACCAAAGGTACTGAGAGGGCCCAGAGGAAGGCCCAGAGACTGTACCGGGCCTCACAGGTGAAATGCCTGTCTCTGAAAGCGGAGATCGGGTGACCCCATGTAATTGCACGACTTTTAGAGCATGGTGGTCCATCAAGAAACAGGCATCACATCCATCCATGTCGTGAAAGAAATCAAGGCAGGTCCAGCAATGCTAATGCCAATACGTTGCAGTGATGGATTCTCACAGGGGCAGAGACGCATGATGAGAGGTTGCTGGCCTTCCTTTGATTTCTTCACCCCTTCTTTTTTTCTGGCTTTGGCATTGTGTAAAATAATTAGCGGTGACACTGCTGACGGTCGAACTGAGGTGTCACTCCCATGGTGTTCACCGATGGCAGGAAGAACAAAGCTGAGGTGCATGAGGGAGTCGGTGACAGTCACCAGCTGGCAGACACACTACCACATGAGATGCACAGGTGCCGTCAGTACATGACGTTGGCTCCCTCCTGCAAAATATTTGCTTTGTGGGTCCATGCTAAGGCTGCTGCCACAACTACCAAGCATCTGGTAACAACCTGTGGCACAGAAGACAAGCCAAAAGTGCAACACTGTGAACTGGTAATGCTTCTCCCACAAGAGACAGGGCTATCCTAGATCTAGTACTGACTAACAAAGAAGGGATCACAGATCTCCAGGTAGAAGGTCACCTGGGGCCAGTGACCATCACATGGTATGGTTCAATTTGGCTACTACATCTAAATCATCCCATTCCAAGGCAAAATATGGGACTTCAGAGGAGCTGACTTTGATAAGATGGCCAACAGAGTTAAGCTAGCCCTGGCAAAAGAAACACAGGTGAGGAGGTACAGGCAAAGTGGGCAAGCATTAAGGATACAATACTTGAAGCAACATCCCATTGTGTTAGACAGAAAAGGAAGTGCAAAAGAAGAAGGAAACCACTTTGGTTCTCAAATATAGTAGCAGAAAGGTCAGAGCCAAAAGGCTGGCCTTCAGAAAATATAAGGAACACAGCGGGATGAAGATAGGGAGGCATACCAAACTGCCCTAAGGGAAGCAGGTAAGGCAGTAAGGCAGGCAAAGTCCCAAACTGAGGAAACACTAGCAACGAACAGTAAAAGAAGGTGACAAGACTTTCTATAGATACATTAGTGAAAGGAGAAAGTCCAGAGGGGTATTGCTAAGCTTAATGGAGAAAAGGAGCATGTGAGGAGGAGGACCCTGCAAAGGCATCTATCCTAAATAGATACTTTTGCTCAGTATTTACTGAAGAGAAGGTAGGCAGGGCCCACAGCTCAGCATCATGGACACAGGGGAAGGAGGTGAGCACTACTCCCTTCACAAAAGAAAGGGTCCTACAAGAGCTTGCTAAGCTCAGGGTGGATAAGGCAATGGGACCTGATGGCATACATCCCAGGGTACTTAAGGAGCTAAAGGAGGAACTAGCAGAGCCATTAGCAGAATTGTTTAGTGAGTCTCTGAGCACAGGAGGTCCCAGAAGACTGGAGAAAGGCTCATGTGATCCCACTCCAAGAGTGGTAGCAGGGAGGAGGCGGGGAACTACAGACCGTCAGTCTTACCTCAGTAGTGGGCAAGATTATGGAGGCACTCTTAAGGAAAGGATAGTGCAACACCTGGAACCATAGGGCACAGGATCCAAGACAGCATGGGTTTACAAAAGGAAGGTCCTGTCAAACTAATCTCATAGATTTCTTTGACTGGGTAACCAGAGTGGTGGACCAAGGGGAGCAGTTGATGTCGCCTACCTTGACTTCAGCAAAGCTTTTGACACTGTTCCACATAGAAGATTGATAAATAAGCTAGGTAGGCCTGGGTGGGCTGAAGTTGGTCAACTGGGTGGCAAACTGGTTGACTGGCAGAAAACAGAGAGTGGTGGTAAATGGTATACAGTCAGAAGAGATGCAAGTCACAAGTGGGTACCCCAGGGATCAGTCCTGGGGCCAGTCCTATTCAACATCTTCATTAGTGACCCTGCAGATGGACTAGAGGAAAGGCTTGTCTGTTTGCAGATGACACCAAGATCTGCAACAGAGTAGATGATCCAGATGGGGTGGGCAGAATGAGAAGAGATCTGGATAAACTAGCAGAATGGTCAGAAGAGTGGCAACTGAGTTTAATGCAAAGAAGTGCAAAATCATGCACATAGGGAGAGAAAACCTGAAGCCACTTATAGGCTGGGAGGGAGTTGCTAGCAGTCACAAAGGAAGAAAGAGACTTGGGCATCATCATCACTGATGACCTAAAATCATCCAAGCAGACCTCTAAAGCAGTAGGTAAGGCTAGGGGGTGTTAGGGTGTATTAGTAGGGGTATCAAGTCGTAAGAGGGAGGTAATAATCCTCTGTACAAGACATTGGTTAGGCCCCATCTGGAGTACTCGTGCAGTATTGGAGGCCACACCTTCACAAGGACATTAACCAAATTGAGGCAGTCCAGAGAAGGGCAACCAAAATGGTCGGGACTGCATCAGAAGACATATATGGACAGATTAACGGAGCTCAATATGTATACCCTTGAGCAAAGGAGGAGAGAGGTGATATGATCGAGACATTTAAACACCTTAAGGGCATAAACAAGGTGAAAGAGTCTAACATGTTTAAATATAAGAAAATAGCAGGACAAGAGGACACAGCATGAGATTAGAGGAGGCCGATTAAGGGGAATGTGAGGAAATTCTTTTTCACAGAAAGGGTGGTAGATGCATGGAATGGCTTACCACAAGAAGTGGTGGCTATGAATACAGTGCAGGGCTTCAAACAGGCATGGATAGGCATAAGGGAGCAATACAAATGACTATGAATAGATAGGTCACTGACAGAGCAAAGGCCGATGGTACATTTATAAGGTAGAAAAGAAATGGGCAGACTGGATGGGCCTTGGGTCCTTATCTGCGTCAACTTCTATGTTTCTATAAAGCACAGATACTGCCTGTGAGCTTTTCTGATCTTGATATGAAGGTATGCATCTTTCATATCTAAAGAGCAAAGCTAGTCCCTTGTTTGTATCAAGAGAATCAGAGCTTGCAGGAGAGCATGCAAAACTTTTTCTATTCTATGTAGAAGTTTAGGCCTCTTAGACACAAAACAGGCCACATATCTCTTGTCCATTTGGGAACCAGGAAGTATCTGGAATATAACCATTTGTTCTTCTGACAAGGAGGAACTGGTTCTACAGCAGATTTGTGTATTAAAACTTGAACAACTTCTTTCAGAGGGAAAAATATCCCAGAGCATAACTGGAAGGAGGTGAAGGATGCTCGGGAGGGGCCTCTAAAGCTCCAGAACATACCCCTTGCAATTATCTCCAAGGCCTGCTTGTCTGCTGTGACCTCCTCCATTGTCACTTTTCAAAGTGCATCACAGACCTTAACGCTGTTTTCCATGGACACCAGGGAGGCGCTTAGTTTTCTAACACAGCTGTGCCTAGAACTCCAGAGTCAAGTCAGATACTACCAACTAAGCACTAACTGACTGCGTATAAGGCACTGAGCATCAAAATGAGCACTGCCTTTGCTGTAAAAGAGTGAACAGCAAAAACTGGCAAGGTGCATGTTAGCAATGTTGAAGCTGCTGATAAAGAAACAATGGAAAATACTGATGCTTACAGGATACCAAAGCCCTTTGAAAAAGCTTCAAATAAGAAGCGAAACATTAGGGCACTGAAAGAAAAAAAGAATTATTGGAATTTATCAATGTTTCTCTCACTTCTTTGAAGAATGACTGGTCCTTCCAACCCTTGTAAAAACTGACTATACGCTCCTCAAGGACCACACTGAAGGATTTAAAACCATTTCCTTGGAACCATACTGAATGGCAAAAGGATGAACTTCCTTGACCCCTTGCACACGTGAGGATAAAGGGATTTAACAGACCTTAGTGTCATTTTAGAATATCTGAAGGCCTCTCAGCGCCTCTTCCAAATCATAACCAAACAGTTTGCTCCCTCAAAAGGGGCATTTAAAACTGCTATGAACATCATTTGTAAATCTAATCACCCTTAGCCAAGAATAACACCTCAAGCAAATGCCAGATGCAGCTGCTCTGGCAGAAGCATCAGACACATCATATGCTGAGCAGAGCAAGTGTTTGCCAACCTCAGCACCAGAAGTCAGGGTTTTAACCAATTAATTCTTGGCAGAGCCTGGGCAGCAGCTTTAGCAGCCTTCTACAGGCTATTCTAAAATGTAATCAGATGGGCCTAGTAATTTGTAATTCTGAGATCTAGTGAGGCAGAGGCACATAGCGCTGCCTATCACATCCAGCCTCCTGGATTCTTTGTCAGGAGGCAGAGTACTCATATGTTTAGGTGCCCTGGATCTATCATGGGCAGCCATAACAACACTAAGTCTGTTTCTGGGTGATTGGCAGAATAGGGCTTGGCAGAAGGAGCAGGGTACTGCTTGTCAGCCTTCCTTGGTAAAACTGACAATGAGTTAGGACTGTACCATGCAGCAAATGCATCCTCCTCCAATGCGGGTAAATTGGAGGAATAATAATTGATGAAGTACAGCGTACCTCCAAAAACATCATCAAATTTTTCTTTGTGGAGTCCTCCTGTTCCACAGCAAATCCATGACAGTTTGCATTTGCTGAAACAGAGACTGAAAGTGGGATCCTCTGGAGATCTGGGTGTATACACCAAGGAATCCTCACTGCAACAGGAGCAGGAAGAACTGGAATGTGATACATACTGTTCTGCCTGAAACAACTTCTCCTCATAATCCTCCTTCATAATGAGGACAGAATTATACTCCATCTCATTGACCTCCTAGTCGACACAGGAACAGAGGACAACACTGGTGGCAGCTGAGGACGACATATTTTTGTGCTACTGGACAATGGGAGTCAATGGGGCCTGTGTAGCAATACCACCTATCGACAATAACACAGGCTGCACAGGTAAGCCTGGCAAGATACATCATATCATCTCTGAAAACAACGCCAGCACCACTTATGTCAACAACGCCCAGCTTAGGGCCGTGGACCACTGCAGTCAATGACGGACGGGACCTACCAATAATGGCTACATAGCATCCAAAGGTATGGCAGTGCCTCAGCCAAGCCCAGACCTTTGTGTCTCAGCAACAGTCGGTGGGGCTGGAGGCACTGCCGCCAGAACAGTTGATGATGAAGTTTGCTTCAAACCTGAAGGCCGAAGCTGTAACCAGGACCTCACCAGGAAGAGGATCTCCCTATCCCCTGTGCTTGTGCTTATGGCCTGATGATGAAGGGGGTCAGGACAATGACCTATCCTCTCTAAGTCCTTGGACTTAGTCAGCTGTGATCCTGTCGACAGAGTAGGTGGCGCTGATTTCTGGCTTTGGGCTTTTCTCCATGGCTGCCAAAGTTTTCTAGCAGAAATCTTTCCAGCAGTTTTCTTCAGCGTTGCCTAGTAGCTTGGTTAAAGCTCTGACAGATCTCACAGGTTCGGATGTTGTGAGAGAGGCCTAGGCAGCAGACACACACCTTGTGTGTGTCATCTCTGAAAAGTTTCTCCCCGCTCACAGTAATCAAATAACGCCACTGCTTTCAACAGCATGCAGAGACGATAATATAACACTGTTATTTTATAAAATAAATCAAATATAACAAACAACAGATAGTTGGTTGATGTTTCCACAGAAGGTCCAACAAGGATGATCGATGGTGGAAAAGAACTGAGAAATATGGGGCTGCCATGTTTATGTGGACGCTAATGCATGACATCATCGTGGGTGGCCCCTGGCTAGCAAAAGTTTTCATGCCGTCCTAGCATATGTGAGTATAGTTCCAAAGGTGTGGCCTAATGGAAGAGATATCCTCGAAGATCTACACAAATGAGTTTATAAAATAATAAAACAATAAACCATAATTGCCTCTGATGTGAAGACTTTGCCGTGACTGCCTTCTTCAGGCGGAGAAATAAATCTGCCATTAGAATGTGAGGATGAGCATGACTACACAGCAGAGTTTTGAATTTCATTCTAAGATTCTCTAATTAGTATAAAAATCTAAACTCTGGGGTGACTCATTCCAGAGAATGATTGCAGTTGTTAAGCATAAGTGAGGGATTCCTGGCATCTGAATTAGCCTTTTGTTTGTGTTTGTTGCTTATCTCTAAAATTACACAAAGGTAAAAATATATACTTATTCTTTTAAATAGTTTTCAATTTAAACACTACTTATGACTTTTCCTGGACCTCTTTTCGTGCCTCTCAATGTATTTCAGCATCTCTCTAAAACAGAGTTTTACATACTACATAAACAATGACTCTTATTAGTCTTCATATTAATGGCTACTGTATTCTTTTTGTACTATGAGTGGCATACAGTTTATTTTAAGCTCGTGTCATAACATACCATAACACAATACAAAAGTATAACAGATCACCAAGCAAACAGTCTGCACTTTTAAATTGCATGAATGCACTAGCACTCATTTGCCTACCTTTACATTATAAGCTCATTAATGAGTCTTGGCTCAGTTAGAAAAGAACAGCTACGTAAGAACCTGCCTTAACAGTAGATCTCGAGGGATCTCAGTCATCAAGTCACACCATAGGAACTTCACCGTTGGTGAAGCAGGATCACACAAAGATTTTCCAGCAGTACAACTGTGGCCACCCACACTGACGCCACCTGCCAACGTCATCAACCCTATAAAGGTGTGAGTGACCCCACTCCTCTTTAGTTCTTTCCCCAGAGAATAAGGAGCATACACATACCACGTGGGCCCAAAGAGAGACAGGTGCCCAGGCCAAAATAAAAGGCTGGATATACCAGCTGAAAAATTACTCACCATAGTAATGTTGTTTCTTCTAATGGAGTCTTGCTGTATTCGGACATAATGCAGCTAGGCCCCAGCACTTGAACTGCCCCGGACTAGGGTTATCACCTTTAAGAAGCCCAAAGTGGACATTTCTTACTGAAACATGATTTTCGTGAGGACAGTACCTAACCTCGACCTATGCAACAGACTTGTTTCTCTATGTAATCAAAATTAAGGCTAAGTATTGTAGTTTCTTAGTTGCTTCTATTGTTTCTTATCATTTTAGACCACAGTGGGCACAGGAGGGTGAGGATGGTGGAACAGAGGCACCCAGTCAGTTGTTCCACTCACAATCCATACACCATTCTGGGGAGCATAGCTCCCCTATGGATGCACCCGCAGAGGAGACTAAGGAGGCTGAGGACAACTGTCACAAGGAGGCCCACAGGAAGGAGGCAGAGGACACCAGGAAAGGAAGCAGCTCCTGGTGGGGACTCAGTTATTAGGGGGATAGAACTGGGGAGCAGGGAAAACTGAAGTAAGGTGCCTGCCTGGTGTCATGGCTTGAGGGACAGGAAGCGATCCTCAGGATCACGAAGAACAGCTGCACGGGAGTCTGAGCTGGACGCCATTGTCCACCTAGGGACAAATGACTTGGCTCATCATGAGATTAGAGCAGTGCAGGAGGACTTTGTAGAGTTGGGAGGGGCCTAAGACAAGTAGCACACACAGTATCCTTCTCAGAGGTGCTGCCTGTCAATGGCATGGGGAGGCGAGGGTACTTTTGCACCATGCAGTTTAATGAATGGTTGAAAATGGTGTGGAGCACAGGGTTTGGCTTCATTGGGGACTGGGGTTCCACCTGGAGGAACATCAGCCTATACTGGCAGGATGGTCTGCATCTGTCCAGGAAGGAACAAGTCTTTGAGCAATCGGTTTAAATGCTTCATTGGCAAGCTTTTAAACTAGTCAAGGGGGCACTGATAAGCAGCAGGAAAATCCCAGCCTCCCTACAAAACAGGGTACTAAATGAGAAAAAGACTGAGGTAGAAAGGTCAGTGGGGGATGCTGCAACAGAAGGTAAAGCCATCAAAAATGGAGAGCAATGAGTACCAATGCCCATAGTCTGGGTAACAAGCTTCTCAATTAGTGGCCTTGATGGAGGAGGAACATCTGATATCGTGGCAGTCACAGAAAAATGATACACACAAAACATGACTGGGACGAAACATACCAGGACACACTATCTACAGGAGGGACAGGGAGGGTAAAAGAGGAGGAGGAAGAGTAGCTCTTACATAAGGGAAGGATTCAAAGCAACAGAACAAAAGGGTAAACAGGGAGGAGAAGAAGCACTGTGGGTAAATTTGGAGACAGGCAATGGCACCACAATCCGCACAGGGTTGATACAGACCCCTTCTGAGGGGAGGAAATGGACAAGGAAATGATAGAAAGTATACTTAGAATGGCAGAAAAAGGGGAGATATTGCTGATGGGTGATCTGAATATGCCAGATGTTAACTGGAGTGCAGTTGCAGCAGCCACTTCAAGAGTGGGGTTATTCTAGATGCCCTACAGGGGGCATGCCTTAGACAGCTAGTATTGGAGCCCACTCGAGAGGAGCAATCTTAGACCTGGTTCTCTCAAATGGAGATGGAGAGAGGATCACAGATGTAGAAGTGGTAGCCATCTGGGAACTAGCGACCATCGAACAGTATGGTTCTCAATAAACACAGCAATAGAGTCAAGCCACACAAAGGCAAAAGTACTGGACTTTAGGAGGGCTGACTTTCCCAAATGGGTGAGTGCCTAAGGAATGCACTAGCAAATGGTCAGGAAGGAGGGGCGAAGAACAACGGGAAAAAAACTGCCATCACAGAGGTAACTAGCCTTGTGTGAAGCAAATAAACAAAACAAAATGATGTAAGAAACCACTATGGTTCTCAAAGGAAGTGGCAGTGAAGGTTCAAGAGAAAAGAAAGCATTCGAAAGTACAAGGAATCACAGAAGGAGCAGGACAGAGAACTGCATCAGTTAAAGCAAAAGAAAGCTGGGAAGGCAGTCAGAACAGCAAAGGCCCAAGCCGAGGAAAAGACAGCCAACCCAGTTAAGAAGGGGATAAAACCTTTATAGGTACATCAGGGAGCGAAGGAAGACCAAGGGAGGGATAGTGAGGCTTAATAAAGCGGAGGGAGGGTGGGCAGAGGAGACTGTGAAAAGGCAGATATACTAAACAAATATTTTTGCTCAGTATTTACAAATGAAGAGGGTGTGGTACCTAAAACAAACAGTAGAAACACTCTGGATACAGAAGTTGATACCAGCCCATTTACAGAAGAAAGGGTTGGGAAAGAACTCTTAAAACTAAAGGTGGACAAAGCAATGGGGCCTGATGGGCTTCATCCCAGAATTCTAAAAGAACTAAGGGTAGAACTAGTGACACCACTGACTAACCTCTTTAACAAATCATGGGAGAATGGGTGGTACCCGAGGAATGGAGGAGGGCAGATGTGATTCCCTCACAAAAGTGGGAGCAAGGCAGAAGCAGGAAACTACAGACCTGTTAGTTTAACCTCAGTGATAGGGAAATGATGGAATCACTCTGAAGGAAAGAATTGTCGAGTACCTAGAGGCCAGACGGGCACAGGACCCAAGGCAGCATGGATTCACAGCAGGAAGGTCATGCCAGACTAATCTGATAGATTTCTTTGACTGGGTGACCAAAGTAGTAGATCAGGGAGGGGCTGTGGACATGGCCTACCTAGACTTTAGCAAGGCATTTGACACAGTCCCACACAAAAGATTAATATACAAGTTAGCCAGCCTGGGAGTGGGTCCCAAGATGACAGCATGGGTAAAGAATTGGCTGGAGAATAGGACACAGAGAGTAATAGTAAATGGAGTCCACTCTGAAGAAAGGGGATTACTAGTGGGGTACCGAGGGTTCAGTATTAGACTGGTCCTCTTCAATGTCTTTATATGTACATTGCAGAGGGACTAGAAGGAAAAGTATGTCTTTGGCAGATGACACAAAGATCTGCAACAGAGTTGATGCACAAGGTGGGGTGGAAAGGATGAGAAGGGACTTGGCAAGGTTAGAGGAATGGTCAAATGTATGGCAGTTTAGATTCAATGCTAAGAAGTGCAAGTAATGCACCTGGGAAACAAAATCCTAGGGAAGAGTACACAATGGGGGTGAGATACTAACAACAACAAAAATGAAAAGGACCTGGGGGTAGTCATATCAGATGACCTAAAGGTGGGCAAGCAATGTGAGAGGGCAGCAAGGAGGGTTGGGGATACTGGGATGCACAGGAGAGGCATCACCAGTAGAAAACAGGAAGTTATTATCCTCTGTACAGACAGCTGGTCAGACTCCATCTGAGTACTCGTTGCAGTTCTGGAGACCCAATCTCCGAAAGACAGAGACAGGATGGAAGCTGTCCAGAGAAGGGCAACTAAAATGGTGCAGGGTCTGCACCAGAAGACATATGAAGAGAGACTAAGGGAGCTTAATATGTATAGCCTCGAGGAAAGGAGGGAGAGGGGACATGATAGAAACTTTCAAGTACCTCAAGGAATCAACAAAGTCCAAGAGGGTAGCATCTTTCAAAAAAAGAGGTGTGCAAGAACAAGGAGGCACAATTTGAAGATGGGGGCTCTAGAGGTAATTTAAGGAAGTATTTTTCACAGATAGGGTTGTGGATGCATGGAACAGCCTTCCAGAGGAGGTTATGGAGTCAAAAACAGTGGTGGAATCTAAGCATGCATGGGACAGTCATAAGGCCATTCGAGGGGTGAGGTAGGAAGAAGTAGGCTGCTGGTTAACTAGGATCTGCAGCTTATCCAGTAGGTAGGAAATGGGCAGACTGGGTGTGCTAAGCGGTCCTTATCTGCCGCCAATCTATGGTTTCTATTTTAAGGTATTTTAGTTAAGCTTACTGTAGTTTTCTAGAACATTTAGAGGAAAGTTAGAAAATATTTTTCCTACTGTAAAATCAGGACATTTAGTATTTTTCATGTTATTATGCAGGACACAGCTGCCTGAAATCAGGACTGTCCTCATGTAAACTCAGGACAGGTGGTAACCCTACCCTGACTGGAAAGAGTTAACTCCATGCAGAAGCATGGAACGTTGAGCTCGAGCTCGGTTTTCAAACCTCTGTCTGTGGTACTTCCCAGTGTAACCAGATTGTTATGAGCAACTAACTAACTAAGCAGTAAAATATGGAAATTGTTTGAAACATATACCCAGAAGGCAAAATAGTTTTGGAGTCCAAAAGACTCAAGTCGAGAACCCAAGGAGAAACAAGGCAGTGACAATTAGGCTATGAACATAAGAATAATAAACATAACAGCTACTCCACTAAAAGGGAGGGTACAAGGTACACCCCGAGGTGCAACACTGTACCTGCCAGCCCACTTCCCAAAAACAGGTTCTGAGAGGGGAGGGGGGAGGTCTGAATACAGCAAGACTCCATTAGTCTGGATTTCTGAATCAGGATAGGGGCAGATCTGCATTGAGAGGGATGCAGAAAGGACCATGTTCGGCTGCCCCACTTGTCAAAAGCGACTGCACAAAGACTGAACTGATGCAACGTGCTCAAGGCACCACTCACCACGCCTTCCTGTACAGTGAGTAGAAAAGTGCTCCACTTTGCTTGTTGACGAAAGAATTACAATTTTGTCATCTGCCCAGGCGAAATAACTTCAAACAGAGGGCCTCCTCACCCTGGAGGTATCTAGGGAGCTCCTAAGAGAAGGAGCCATGGGAAGGTGAAACTGACACCTTCCGTGAAATCAGAAACCCCTCCTGGAGAAGCGATAGGGAAGCTGAGGCAACTGCTTCCAAAGAGTCTACCCTGGAGCGGCTGGCTCGGAGCCAAATGACCAGGAAGTGAAGGCTTGAATATCGAGAAGGCCTTCCTGAACAAGACCTGCTTGACCTTTCAAGGTCAAGAAAGGAGCATGCCGCCTGTTATCCTGGAACCAAGCAAGGAAGTAAGAACCTCAGTTCCCAGCTCACCGTGGAGTCACTTCTGCTGCTCCAAGGCCACAATTCAAGGAAAGAGAGTCTGACAGGAAAAACAACAGACTGGGCTGCCGCCTAGGTCTAGCAAAATCTCCGAATTAAGAGAGAATCCTCTGAAAATCCTGATGACCCATACCTCTGCTGGATTGGACCTCCCTAGTCAGTAGAACAAGTCAGGTGCCCTCCACTGTTGTCGAGAAGCGACCACCTCAGGCAGCTGAGGTGGGACCTGGGCTGGATCCAGAAGGATAATACCAGGTGTTTTCGGCCTAGGCCCTCTGCTGTGATTTTTTTGTTTGTTTTGACAGGCAGTTAGTTGGTTCCTGACAAAGGCTTTCAGGTCTTTACCTTGAAAGGACTGCCTCTTACAAGAATGACGATGATGTTGTCCCTCTGAGGGGCAGTAGAAGCCCAAGTGCCCTCCATAACTTACCTGAGGACTAAACCAATAATCACAGCTGAGGAGATGTTAATCACCCATTGCCAATGGTAGCCACCATAGGGGCAGTGTCACATGGGGGCCTAAATACCCATCAAAGGAGAAGAAGAGTCCGGAAGGCTCTCGACCATTGAATTAGTGTGTTCCACAGGGTGTACTTGTACTGATGACTGAAAGAAGTCCAGACGCAGAAGTCTTTGGTCCACATAAGAAACCTGAAATGTTATGGTGGACCCCATATCCCTGAGGAAAACTGAAAGGAAGATCTTCCATCACAGACTCTGCTAATACTGAAGGCTTGCATTCCAGCCTCTAAAATGAGTCGCCTGCTGTATCACCGACAAGTAGGACAGGGAGAGACTCATCCAGATCCACATCTACCCCAGAAGAACCTCCAAAAGGAGGTCTAGGTCAGAATCACTAGAGACTCTGCCACCTGGAAAGTGTCGAGGAGCTCAATGCCACGTCCATGGAGCCAGCATTAGTGTTGCGTGGAATGCGAATTCCGCTGGTGGAAGAGTGCGGAATAACAATTCCACCAGCGGAAATAACGCCGGAATTTCACTGAACCTCCGCAGATATCCACACCAGGAACCGTGGAATGTGAACAGCACTTTATTCCGTGGAAAATCAATCCGCAACAACTTCCGCGGAAAAGGAGATCCACAGAAAATGAAACTCCACCAGCTTGTTCCCGCACACAGCGCCAACCGGCATCACCCACGGTGACGGAACGGCACCGAGCAGTGCCGAGATAAGTTACTTATGGTGCTGCACGGCACCCACAGCACCGCACGCAGCAATCGACACCACAGACCTGAAGAAAAGGGAGAAGGAAAGCTGTACCATGCCCGCCTCCTGCAAGGAAAAAGGAGGGGTGGGCACGGGGCGAGGTCATGGCGTGGCACCAAAGACGCACCACGCACATCCTGGCCCAACCGACCCAGCCCCGTCTAGTGGCTCCGAGGCCCAGAGTTCCTAGAACCGGGACCAGAAAACTGGATAGACGCCAACCCCTGCTCCAAAGGAGGGCCAAGGCATGAAACTGCTCAGCGGAACCTCATCGAGGACAGAGATGGGATCCAGTGTCGAAGAACGTGGGCCATTAAGAGCAGGGCCAGAGTGGAACCCACCAGATTCGGTTCAGGCCTACCGCCTCCATCATCGATGATCCCCATGCAGACGTACTCAGAGGGCAACCTCAAGTGGTACTGATTCTTCTTCCCCAACAGGAGGAAGAAGAGCTCGAGGTCAAGAGGAGCCATACACCCAAACCACCAGTTTTGTGATTTGGCGGACTGTCCCCCGAGCACCGGACTGCCCGTGGTCAGACCCCTCTCGCAAGGGGCAGCAGACCAGACACAACACTCACTGCCATCACAACTTTCAACGAAGTCTTCCTACCATCACTGCTACCGTCTAAGGTCGACCCGTTGATGGCAGGTGAGAATTTCTTTTCTTCTTCTTCTTCTTCTTCATCATTATCTTTTTAAAAATAAGAAAAGAATACTAAAATGTTGACTTGAATGAATACTGAACAGCTAAGTTGCTGTCGATAGATGAAGACTTGACCGCAGGCAAGCAACATCAACATCGAATTGCACTCAATGGCGGGAGAAAAGCAACTGAGGTGGTTGGAGGGTCGGTCGAGATAGCCTATACAGGCATGAGCTAGGCTCATGTGCCGCCGCGATCTGTGGTCCTATCCCGTCACGCCCCTCCTGAAGATTTTTGACTACCGTGGGTCCTAGCGCCCCGGCATAGTCCCATTAGTGTAAATGAGTGGTGGAGACTTGAGTCCAGGAAGATCCACTAATTTTTGTAACATAGAAATATAATAAAGTGCTGGTAAACGTGTGGAAAATGGCGGTCGACTGAAGCAGAAGGCATCCAAGGAGCCGATGTGTGCAGGACGACAGCAGGAAAAGAACTGGGTAGGGCTGGGGCACCGCCTTTTATATCACTGGGCGGACGCCAGGTGCGGGCTCGATGTCAGGGTGGTCCCCGCTGTACACTGCTAGCTAGAAGTTTTCTGTGGGATCCTGGCCTCTGCCCACTTCAGTCCTTAAGGTGTAACTTGCTGCAACAGCTCCCACTTGAATCAAGATCGTGTATTTTAAACTACTGTAATGTAACTTTGTGCTGGAAGGTAAATGATCACCTCACTTGGATTGCTATGGTATCTCTGTCAATGTACAAATAGCTATGTGTGGTACTCCCACAGAAACGCCACCACAGTACTGTCAAACAGTTTTAGTCTGTATTAATAATTGATCAAGAAGGTTTCCAAAACAGTAAGGAAACACTGCCCCCGAGATTCAACTAAATCAACGGATTTGCCTTGAGACAGGTAATGGGTATTTTCCATATTCCACTAGTAAACTTGTGTGTCCTTTATACAGTAGATCCATTTTAAACTACTATCATGTTACTTTGTGCAGGAAGGCAAATGATAGTCTCGCTGACTGCTGTGGCATCACTGTCAGTGCAAAAGTAGCCATGTGTGGTACTCCTGCAGAAACTTCAGTTTCACTGCCATATACTAATGTTTATACCACACATGTGGCATAAATTCAATGTGTTTATGCAACATAATAGCTTATAGAAAGCAAATAATCCAAAATACATTTCAGTAAGAGCATCCTTACTCTTCATGGTGCAGATTTCCACTGGAAGGCTCGTCAGTCTGTTATTGGAAAGGTTCAGCTTCACCAGACTAGTCAGTTTGCCAAAGCTGCCAGGGATAGCTACAAGTCGGTTGTTTGAGAGTTCCTGTGGAAAAAATAAGTCAATACAGTATCACTGTACTAGAACCATAGCTATATTTTAACAGAAAGAAGAGAAATTATGTGCTACCCGCTAAAAAAGGTTGCAGAAAAAAATCAGTCCTTTTCTTTCAAGTTGTCGGTTTGTAAAAGATAGTTTAAGCAGACAAAATCGCATTACAAAGATAGTGTTGCAGGTGTACCTTGTAGGTAATGTTGTAAGAAGCAAAATTAATGAGCTAACGAACAGCTTCAGTTTCCTCCATGTACATACAGTCAGAAAACCCTCATGATTATAACTGCAAAGCAGCCCTCTTGCGCGATCCTTGAAAAACAGCACTTTTGTGCATTTAAAGGAAGTCTCCCATAGTTCCACACCAATATTTTCCCAGCTCCTTATGTGTAATTGTTGTGTGCCTCCTCCAGATGCCAGCAGTCCTATTGCTGTCCAAATCTAGATTATAAATAAAAATATACAGCCCCAAAAGTTATCAATGTGTTTGCCCTCCATTTTACCATCAATGTTGCTTGAGGATGATGTCATCAGAGCAACAGATAATGAGTGCTGCACTAAATGTTCCACCAGTAGACCAAACCCACAGTGTTTGGTTCCCTATTGAGTAATGGAGGAACCCTTTAAGTGTTGTGCACATCCTGAAGTGCAGGTCTAATAGGGACTAGGACCATGTGAGTGTGATGCAGCACTGATTTGAGGTATTTATATACAGTATTCATATAAGGAAGTGCCTGTATGTGTTGTGTTACTGTTTCTGTTAGCAAAAACAGTTTACCAATAAATGACTCTGGGTACAACAAGAGTTTTAAGTGGTATTATGCAGCTGTTGTATTATGGTGTGTGTGTGTGTGTATGGTAACATTATCTGTTTTCATTGACACCAGCAGTGAGAAACAATCTTGCAAATAGGCCCCTTTCCCTTTGCAACTAGGCAGTCAGTAATTGGATGGCTGCTGTAAGGCAATAAAGAATTCAGCTATGAGGAAAGCATCAGCTGCAGCATATGGAAGAAGGCTAATCTAGTAGTTAAAGCACAGGCACAAGCACTGGGGACTCTAGTTCAAATCCTACTAGAGTCCCTTACTCTCTAACCCTTAAGAAATTCCCCAACCTCCTTGAAACTGTGATGGCCCCTCAGGTCCATGACTTTAAAAGTGCCCCAATTCCATTATAAATCATAAAGCAGTGATGTGAGAGCTACAGCACTTCACTTTCAAGGTACTAAGGATAAGCTGTAGACAGCCTCCCCGCTTTGTAATGCCAGCATTTGAAGCAGGATGTCCCTCACAAATCAGATGCTACACTTCAGCTGTTGTAGTGAAAGAAACTAATCAGTCTCTGTTTGTAGTACTTTGTATCTGCTTAGCTCATTCCTCCCATGTCATATGCATTCTGTGTCCTGGTATTTCCAGTCAGAAACTCAGATTTAAGGAGCATTTGAAATGTAAACAATACACTTTATAAAGTAAATGATGTAGCTCCACTTTCAAGCTGCTGAAAGGGGATGTGTATAAGTCTGTCTTGTGTGATCCTTTGGTAAACTGCCCAGGCTCATCTAGTAATGAATCTTATCAAGGGTGTTCACCTGGTTCAATACAGAGTGACTGATTGACTGCTCGACTGATTGATTGGTTGACTGACTGATTCAGTCTACTGCTTTCCACAACATGTTACAACTGTCTCACAGAGAGAAATGAGCAGTACAGAAACAGCTTTTGTTTCCAGTGAATGAAATGCTATTAGATGTATTATTTGCTCTACATACAGTATTATGGTTACAAGTACTACTCCTTGTGTGAGTTGCATGACAAAACTGCCTTAAGCCATTGCAAACTTAAACTAAAATCAGGCTAGACAGCATTGATACCCTTATGTTTTGTTCTACACTGTTGCTGCAGTAACATCAAGGAATGGAGAGGCTATATTACAAGTGACTCATTTGCATGTAAATGGAGGCTTGTTTGACATTTTACTACCTTGTGTCAGAGCCTCAAACTCTAGATATGTTTGCAACAGAAGAAATGGCTGATCTCTTATTGACATATGTACAGTACTTGATGTAATGTATAATAAATACATCAGACATATCCAAATCATACATATACAGGAGTCTTCTCCTTTAAGCAGGCTGTGCACTGAAGAACACAATGCATATCCCTCCTCACAGATCACAATGGGTCACCTCTGGCACTCATTTCATATGGTCAGTCATTCCAGAGATCCCAAGTAAGCCCCCAGGACTCATTCAATGCTGTCCATTACAGTAAAAGACCCAAATCAGCCCCTGGCACTCCTTCCATTTTACATGTTACCTGTGTCCACCCCTTCAGACTCCCTCCAAATGTTTAACTCTGTACATCTCAGGACTAAAGACATTCTAGGTGGGTTTCTTAGGACTAGGATCAAGGCTAGGCATCAGGCTGTGCTAAAATGGTTTACTGACACCTCATTCCAGTCTGTTAAAGTGCACTTATAACAGGAGTAGAGTAAATAGGTACCCGATTGGTATAGGAGGAGCACATGACCGTTCATCAATCCATGATATATGCACAGCTAGTTGTGAAGCGGCTGTGCAGAAGAGATCCCTGGGCAGACCTGAACTCGTTATATGTGAGGAAATGCTTTTGAAATGGCAGCCATTGAAATCCACGGCACAGCGGGTGATAGGCAGCTCTGTGCTGAACAGGAGGTAGTTCAAAGAGACAGGAGAGTGGAATGCAGTCTGGAGTAGTTGGGAGAGAGAGTGGCAATGTGGTCTGGTGAGTGAGAGAGACACACTGTACAGCAAGGTTCCTGCAATCTGATAGCTGTATCTCTCTCTGTAACTCTTTGTGCAGCAAAGTGCCCGCAGGAGAGAGAGCACTGTCACTGGCCAACAGTCTGCTAGAAATGTTATGCCACCGCTGGTCTGTTGTAATTATTATCCCCATGCCACACTATGGATCCCCACCCACCCGCTCTGCAGATCTCGGGAACTGAGCGCACAGTGAAGCCCCCACTGTTTTGCTGAATGTGTAGCAGCAGTGTAATGCACTCTCACAAGAGTCAGTGAAAAGGAGTTGTTATGGAGCCAGAGACACTATCCCTCTGTCAGGTAGTAGCACACTAAGCTGAAAGCTTTTACAGGTGTGACCTGGGAGCACAGGAAGTTAAGTGACTTGCTCAGGGTCACACAGTATGTAAGTGGAAGCTTGGGATTCAAACCCAGGTCTGGTCTGCTGGATGTCACCAGATTTGCAGCTCAGAGCCTTAAACCACTGCACTATACTGTTTCCTGTTGACAGTAGCCAGGTGTCTTTGTGGCATAGAGACAATGTTCAGGAGAGAGAGGGCAATGCACAGCAGTATTGCCATTCATTATTGTTTTCAGCTTCAAATTAATTGTGTGTGAGAGACAGCGAGCAAGCAGGACCCATGACATGCATCGCACCAGGCAATCTGTCAGCCTGCGACCTGGCTCTCTACATTCGGCCAGAAAGGACATTCCTCTGTCTGCGTGCAGTATCTTGTGTGACAGTCACTTGGTTGTGTGGGGAGAGAGAGATAGGCACAGAGAGTAACTGATTGGTGTTGTCTAAGCGCAGAGATCGTGGGACAGAAACAGGAATGGAGGACAGGCTGCAAAACGGAAATGTTGCCATAGACAGTACACAGCGTGACACTGTTAATGAAGTAGTGTCAGGCTGGTTTCTCAGAAACAGAGAGTTACAGCAGACTTACGATGCTGGCCTTGAGCATTCTTCCCCCTCGACAGTGCCAGCAGCTATACAATGTGCTGAGAGCACAAGTCAGTGAGACAGAGAAAGGCAGCACAGAGTTGCAAGACAGAGGAGCAGTGGAACGTGCTCCTCACAACAGTCAGTGAAAAGGAGCAGTTATGGAGCCAGAGACACTATCCCTTTGTCGGTAGGGAGGGACACAATGACAGTAGCCAGTGTCTTGTTGGAATAGAAAACAGTGTTCTGCAGAGAGAGACAGCACTGCACAGCAGTATTGCATTCCTTAACGTTGAGAAGCAACTGTTTTCCTGCACTGCGCCCATAATAAAATGTGCATTTCCATCATTTTATGTTACTTTCTTCATTTTTATACCACTGTGTGCGGTGTGTCTTTCCTCAGTGTGCATGTGTCTTGGGAGGGGGGCATAGTACAGGGCTTTGCTAGTGGCAGCAGTTTTGAGACAAATGTCAGAAATCATGCTAGTACTGGATTTCTGACATTTGTATGCATAAAAGCAGTGACAGAGAAAGCATTTGTTGGGAAAGTACAGTTATGTAAGAACTTCACTGTAACAGTAGATCTTCAGAGAGGCTCTTGCAGTAGGTATTTACATATAGGACTGACCTGCCAGGCAACAGGACCCCACAGTAAAATTTCTAGCTAGCAGTTTCTGGTGGGGACCGCCCCCATGTCAGGCGACTGGGATGTCATGCGTATCAGTATAAGGGGCGGTCCTCACACCCGCCTTCCAGTTCTTTCCGCCAAGGCCCAAAGAGGCAAGATGAGAGAGAAGTGGATATTTCCTTCATGGAAAAGCAACTAAAAAGCTAAGGGGATGGAGGGCGGAAGGCAATACCTACTGCAAGAGCCTCTCTCAAGATCTACTGTTACCCTAAGTTCTTACGATACTATCTTACTTTGAGAGGCTCTTGCGTAGGTATTTACATATAGAACTGAATCCCAAGCAGTCTGGAACAAGGAAAAGCACTCAGGAGGAGGAAAACTATCCGTGGTATGAAGCTCTTAGCTGAACGGGTCTTATGAAAGAAGACCTTGAAGCACAGCCAACCCGAAACCTGCTCTATGGCAAGAGGCAATATCCAAACTGTAGTGTTTTGTAAAGGTATGGACAGAAGTCCAAGTTGCGGCTGCGCAGATGTCTGCCGCTGACACATTCTTGAAATAAGCCGCAGAGGCAGCTACTCCTTTCGTGGAGTGGCCTCTGACTTGACTCGGCAGGGTCTTGTTGTACTTGTCATAACAGAAAGTGATACAATGAGCCAACCATTTAGATAGGCGTTGCTTGAATGGCATTGCCTCTTTGAGAGCAAGAGAGACAAAAGGTTGATCAGATTTCCTGAGATCCTTGGTCCGAGAGGATATAGGTAGTATCTCAGTATTCTGTGAACATCCAAAGTGTGCAAGAGGTACTCCCTTGATTGAGTGTTGCAGAAGAAAGCGGGTAGCTCAATGGATTGATTCAGTGTAGATTCAGCCACCACCTTAGGGAGAAACTTAGGTCGGTGCATAGAGCCACACGCTCCTTGTGGAAAATCAAGTATGGGATTTACACATCAAGGCCTGATGCTCGAAATGCGCTTGAGCAGAAGTAATGGCCCTCCAACTCTGCTGTAGCTGCCGCTCAAAGGGGAGGCAGGTAAGTTTCTCCAGAATAAAATTCAAGTCCCAAGGAGGGGCAGGAATGCGGATGGGGGTCTCAAATGGAGAACCCTCTAAGGAAAGTCTTAGAGACTTCTAATCATGAAAAGTCCTGTCTCCAAAGGACACGTAAGCAGAAATCTCGCCATATGGACCTTTAAAGAGGAATGGCTGAGACCCAGATCAAGAGATGACGATGTAGTCCAGGACTGTTGGCTGGGCAAGAGAAAGGGTCAAGTCCTTGACATGGCCCAAACAGAAAATCGCTTCCACTTCAGCGAGGGTGGACCTGGTGGAAGGCTTTCTGGCTTCTACCGATATGTCTGCTACAAGCAGGGAAACCCCAAGCAGGCTTTAGCTACATCTGCAGGAGCCACACATGCAAATGAAGGGATCTGAGACCTAGATGAACAAGGGTCCCTGATCCTGGGTCAAGTGTTGCAAAAGAGGAAGAGGAAGGAGGTTCCTCTGACAATTGTTGTAGAAGAAAGAGCACCAAACTTGCCTGGGCCAGAATGGAGCGATGAGGATCATTCGTGCCCCTCTGATCTGAGCTTGATCAGGACCCTCGAATTAAGGGAATAGGAGGAAAGGCATAGATGAATCTCTCTCTCCATTCGAGAGACAGAGCGTCTCCGCAAAAATGCTGCACCCTGGAGTGAGCGAGCAGAAGGCGGAAGTTTTGCATTTTGAGGAGATGCAAACAGGTCTACCTCGGGTTCCCCATTGCAGAAAATGTCGCTCTATGAACTCTTGATCCAGTTCCCATTGTGGGCCCTGGCCGAGAACCGACTGACGTTGTCTGCCAGTGTGTTTTCCACCCTGGAACGTGAAGGGCCGCCAGGTGAAGACTGCTGGGTAACCCAGACCCACACTCTCATTGCTTCTCTGCATAGAGGAAAAGAACGAGTTCCTCCCTGTTTGTTGAGATACCAGACTACACACATGTTGTCTGTCTGTATGAGGAGATGCCCGAAGTATGGAGGAGTGCAGGGCCTGTAGGGCATAAAGGACTGCCCTGAGTTCAAGCACATTTATGTGCAGATTTTGTTCGAACCGAGACCAGCTGCCCCAGTACTACGTGAGACCCGAGGTGGGCTCCCCAGCCCTCTCCTGAGGCATCTGTTGTCAACATCTGGGGGTTTGATGTTGAAGTGAACTCCCAGCAAAGGTTCTCTTTTATCATCCACCACTGCAAGTCCCTTAACATGGGATCAGAAACTAGTACCTCCTGGTCTAGGTTGTCCAGTATTTGGTCCCATTGAGACCAAGCATCCATTGAGAAATCCTCATATGGAGCCGAGTGTGGGACTGTCTGAATGGCAGCCACCATTAGCCCGAGGACGAAGGACTGACCTGGCTCTGACCCTTCTGCAACTGGACAGAAGACGGGCCTGAGTCTGAAGGGTGTCCACCTGTCCGGAGGCAAAAAGGCTTTGCCGATGGTCATGTCCAGGATTACCCCTATAAATTGGAGTCGTTGGCAAGGGAACAAATGGGACTTTGCCTGGTTGATGGTGATACCCAGGCTGGTGAAAACCTGCAGGGTAAGGGAAAGGGAGTGCAGGAGTTCCTCCTGGATGGGGCCAGCAGGAGCCAATCGTCCAGGTACAGGAATACCTGCACTCCTAGGCTCCTCCTTGGTGGGCTGCCACCACAGACAGGTATTTAGTAAATACTCCTGGGGGCCGAGAAAGACCAAATGGGAGGACCTTGAATTGGTAGTGGTCCCCTGAAAACAAAATCGAAGGAATTTGTGGTGGAAGGGCATATGGGGATATTTTATTTATTTACCTTTGTTAACGGGTAAGTGCACTAGCTATAAAATGATTATTTTCAGGCACGATCTGGGAGAGTACAGACATGCAGAAACTTAACAGGATAACAATTTATAAGTGCTTTATATGAGTTAAAGAGGATACAATATATCAGAACATACAAAGTAAAGCACTTTACATACAATGAGTTAAAGTGGATACAATATATCAGAGACATACAGAGTAGACCATTCATAAGTTCTTAGGTGCCTACCTATGCAATGAATAGAGAGGACCTTGGACAATAAATTATCAGGTGACATGACATATATAAACAGAACAAGGTACACAAAACAGGTAATACAACAGGAAGAAATAACCACTGAGAGCAGGGGTGTCATTAAGGAAAAGGTCGGTGAGTGAGGAAAAGGGAGCAAGCCATGAAATTAGATTATATGAGCATATGTAAGTGTAAGGGAGATGCCTGCAGTGCAAGATTATATATGAGCAGGGACAGGCTGAGGCAGTAAGAGGTTATATAGAGGTGAGGAAATACTATTGTATAGCAAGAGACATCAGTCATTAGGTAGGGTGAAAGCAGGAACAGGTATCAGCAATCAGCAGATTTGAGCGCAATTTTCTTAAAGCATGTGTGGGAGCTAGAAAGTCTAATGTCGAGGGGAAGGGAATTCCACAGCTGTGGAGCCACATGCTCAAATGCAACAGTTCCTTTCCTAGTGCGGCAGCTCGGCAAATTCAGAAAGGATTTATCAGCTGATCGTAGACCATGGAGTGTGTCCTGAGGAACAAGCATAGCTGCAAGACACCTAGGGTTTGATTTCAATTATCGAATCAATAAGAGAGCCAAGGAAGTATTTCCTACTAGCTAATGGAGAGAGCCAACCAAGATCATTATAAAGTTGACAGTGGTGTTTAAGCCGAGGAGCAGAAGAGGCATAGCGACATATTTTGTTATCGTATTATCCCATCTGAGTAGGTCAGTTTTATGAGCAGCCCCATAGGTTAGGGTGGAGAGCAGAATCCCCTCATAATGGACATTTTAGCGATGGCATGAGCATATAACTAGTCTTATATGCAACACCCAGTTTGGAGTTGACAGCTCTGCAAACAGACTGTACATGAAGATTAAGATCAAGAGTTTGATCTAGCAGGATGCCCGGTACTTGAAAGAGGTCACACATTCCAGTAATTGACCTTCTAAGTCCTGCACCGTCGGTGCTGTTGTGCAAGTCCGGAGCTTTGGGGCGATCCAAGCAGCATGGCTTTAGTTTTGCTAGTGCTGACAGCCAGTTTGTGGTCGATAGCCAGTTTTGAATATTGTTAAAGTCAGAGGAAAGGGTTGTATTGATAGTGTCTATATTAGTAGAACTTGTATAGATGACAAGATCATCAGCATATAGAATAGCAGAGCAGGATTTTAGAGCAGCTCCAATGTTATTTATATAAAGAGAGAATAGGAGGGCCCTAGGATGGAGCCCTGAGATACACCAATGTTAATGGTGGTACTGTTCGATAGAGAGGAATTAAATTTCACCACTTGAGTTCTATTTGTCAGGTAGCTTGTATCAGTCAACAACACAGGAGGAGAAATGCAGATGTCGGCGAGGAGAGAAGCAAAGTGTGATCAACAAGGTCGAAAGCATTTGTAAGGTCAATAAAGACAGCCCCAGTCAGATTGCCAGTATCCATTTTTGAAAGTGTCTGTGGTGAATTTAAGGAGTGCAGTCATTGTGCTATGTCCTTTCCTGAAGCCATGTTGGGTATCCGAGAGCAGACTGGCTTAAGCAGACAGTAAGCTGTCTGAGTTGCAACAATTTTCTCAGGATTTTGCTCAGTACCAAGAGTATGGCAATTGGTCTGTAGTTCATGACAACCTTAGGATCCCCTTTTTAAGTACAGGTGTGATCCGAGCAGCTTTCCAGAGGTCAGGGACCATCCCACCTGAAAGTGATTATGTATAAATTTTGGCCAGGTAATGCAATAAGGGAGCTGCAAGTTCAAGAGGCGGGGTTGCAGGAGTCTGAGCCAGAGCTGGTATGATCAGAGATGGACCTCAGGAGCTTCAGGACTTCCTTTCTAGACACAGCCTTAAACAGAATGGAGGAGTATAAGAAGGCACAGGGGACAACACTTCCAGCTTATCCAGACAGGTTTCTGATGAGGAATGGGAGGACACTGCAGTGGGATTGAAGGAAGAGGTATATTGGAGAGATCAGAGAAAAGCAGGTTGAAAGAATTAGCTATGGTTTTATGAGTCATTGCAATGCACATCATTTATCAGCATATCATCAGGGGTAGTTGACTGTGAGGATCCTAGGAAGGATTTGATGTGTGACCAGAATTTTCTGGGATCATTGGCGAGTTAATCAGTAGGTCTTACAGTACTTGCTCTTAGCAGCTCTGACTTGTCCTTTACATGAATTCCATAGCATATGCAAGCTGCTGAAATCTGTTTGCTGGCCTGATGCTTTGTAGGCTTCCAGAGTTTATCTCTAAGGTTCCAGAGTTTATCTCTAAAGGCAAACTTTGAGCAAGTCTTTGTTTAGCCATCTTGTTTGTTTACACCTCACTCTCCGGTGATCTTTGGGACATGTTTACATTGAACCGTAAGTAATTTAGTGATGAAGAGGTTAAGAGCGCCCTGAGAACAATGTGATTGATAGATCTCCATCAATCAATTCTGGAGATGTCATACAGAAACACCTCTTGGTCTAGGTGAGCAAAGTTTGTGAGAGTGATGAGACGTGGTGGAGGAGATGGAGGTGCCCCAAGGACAGGATGCAGAAAGTAGGAGAGTGGTCAGTTAAGGCATCAGCAAAAGTACCAGCGGCTGAGATGTGTTCGATCCAGTTTATCAGCACCCAATCCAATAGTGTGCCTAGTGGTGATGAAGACAGACTTCTAGTCGGCACTGTTACCATCTGATGCAGGTTGTAGCTATGAGTCAGAGATTGAAGAGAACTGAGAGCTGCCCCAAGCCAGTTTAAGTTTAGGTCCCTAAAATGACAACCTCATTATGATTTAAATTTTGAGAGGTATTTTCCAACAGGTACTCTAGACCGCAATCCCTCCCACTGGGGGTTATATGCACAAATAACATGCAGTTTCTTGGCTCCCAACACAAGGGTAGCATGCAAGTATTCACATACCGATTGAGCATCCGGGACAGCGAGAAGAGAGACAGTCAGATTATTTTTGTAGTACAGAGCAACTCCACCACCACATTTTTCGATTTCTATCCTTTCGAATAATAGAGTAATTTGGCAGGAGCAGGGAGTCAGTAACCAATGGTTTTAGCCAGGTCTCAGTGAGACAGAGGATATCAGGATTGTACAGTTTGACCCATGACTCCAGTTCCATAAGGACATCAAACTTCTTATATTCAAGTGTGCAATTAACAGCCCATGTTTGGACATACTATGTATGTCATCTGCTGAGAAGTAAGCATCTAGTGGCCCAGGATTTGTCTCTATCCCCAGATAGCAGAATGACAATGATGACAAGGAACCACAGCCCCATTTAGAAAAGGATGGGATAATGCAGACTTGTTCCATAGTTTCATGAACATATAGAGAGAATGGTAGGGACAGCCCTTTGGTAGAGAAGAAGATTAGTTTGTAGTATCCTTTCATTATAAACAATAAGGTTGGGGAAAGTAAAATCATAGTGCTTGAGCCTAGATTTATTTGCGCCATCCTCATTCCATAAGGATAGTGTAATTCTGTAAAGGCAAAGTAGGACAAGAAAAGTTACGAGGGCAACCCCAGACAGCTGCTGGACATGGTGTGACTGTTGCTACAACATTGGTTCAACTCATGACAGAGGTCACCCAGGGTCACAGCTAGGCAGGGATTGATAAGAGGCTTTGGCTATGCAAGACCTTGCAGGCATGCACTCCCCAGCCCCATTACATTGATAGCCTGGGGCACACCTACTTAACTACAAATGCAGGATGTGAAATCATTTTTTCCTTGTGCTTCCTTTGTTATTTAAAGAGGCTGTTTAAAAGCCCACAAATAGATCCCTTAGAGCATGCCAAACGAAAATTTGATTCGAGCAGGACCCAGGGTCACTGGAGTTTGTCAGACCTAGTTGCTTGATTTCTGTTTTGCTTGGGATAGCGTCCAAACAGTTGATTTTAAACTGAAAATGCAAATAACTTGTGGTGATGTTTTGCATAAAATCCAGTCCAGAAGACCTTCACTGATGTAGTGAGCAAGAATGATGTAGTTACTCCAAGCAGAAGATCTTGTAAATCCCAAAAACTTAGCTACAGACACAGACAAACACAAACAGCCTCCCACACAGACCTATCAGGCCCAGTAAGCATCCATATTTTGTCCATGCTACCCCATTCCCTCTTTCTGCCACCAGGATCAAGGAGCTGAACACTGTAATTTGTTACTGCTCCTCTTGTGGACACCAGTACCAAGATTAGACTTTTCATATGTAGGTAAGCATCCTGCACATCCAAAGTCACAGCCACAGTCCCTGCCAAAGAAGAGGCAAATGCCCTGCAGGAGAGCATTCTGAAGCATTTGTACTCCACTAACATGTTCAGGGAACTGAGGTCTAAAACAGGCCTCACATCTCCTGCTTTCTTTGGAACTAGAAAGAAATGGAATAGTAACCCGTCCCCCAAAGGTGGTTGGGAACTGGTTCTATCGCCACCTTTGAGAGAAGGGAGGTGATTTCTTCTAGGACCAGAGGAAGATGTCTCGGAGACGACTTGGGGTGGTCTTCGGGTGGTTTCTGCAGAAACTCTATTGAGTGCCCAGCTGCAATCAGCTGAGCACCCAAGCATCCGACGTTATCCTCTCCCAACCCGGTAGATGGAAGGAGAACCTCCTCCTACTGGATCCTCTGGTATCTCCAAAGGCCATGGAAGAGGTGAGAAGTCAGGAGGTCTGGGGCAGCGCAGCAGCCGAGGCTCCCGCTGACTTTTTAGTAGGGGGAGTCTTGGTTGCTGGAGGCCCGACGCTTATTGACCCGCTTTGCCCTGTGGTTTTGTTTTTGTCGGTTACGCCGACGCAAAGAGCGCCACTGTTCCCAGGGGCCTGTACAAAGAGTCCACTTAACTTGAGTGTAGTGCCCTTCTCTTGCAGGTCAGTAATGATGTCTTTTGACATCACCGGTCAGCACCCAACCCCTGAAGGGCATCCTGAACAGCGGATTGCACTTCAGGGACCAATCCTGACATACGGAGCCAGATGACGCCGAAGACCCATGGCAAAAGCCGGTCTGGCTCAGGCTGTGTCCATCAAGGCCGTAGCGGCACGAAGCATGTGCCGACTGGCTGAACGAGCACAACGGACAAGATTTGCCACTTCCTGTTTTGTCTGAGACTCAGGAAGAGAGTCTAACTTTGATTCCACCTGACTTAGGATGGTCTTCTGGTAATCCCCATATGTGCCACATAATTCAGGGCCCTAATACCCAGGGTAGAAGACGATAAACCTTCTTCCCATATTGGTCCAGAAGCTGAGACACCTTGTCAGGCGGAAATGACCTGAGATGTTTAGGATTAGCGGAGTGTCGTGGCAGCGCTAATCACGACAGAGTCCGCTTTGGAGTGTAGATTCAAGAAGTCTGCTCCTCAGGAGTCTGGTATAGCCTATCTGCCTTTCTCAGAAGGGGGCTAATGCAGAAGGTTGTTTCCAAATAGTGGAAACAAGGTCTCGTGAGGCACTATCCAGGGTGGAATCAATGTAGAGCGATCTCGGCATATCCAAGTGGGCAGCGAGCTTTTACACTGTGGATCTGGCTCCAGAGATTGCCACTGATGAACTTCCTGGATCTTTCTCAGTAGCTCCAGAAAGAAGGATCCTCCAGAAGAGACTTCGAGGGGTCCTTGGCCTAGGGTCGGTCTGGAGTACGAGGCTCGTCATCTGGGTCAGAGCATCCCCTGAGTCAGAGTCACAGGTCTCTGATGAAGAACAGGAAGACTCTTCCCAACGCGGGAGGGATGGTCCTTTGGGAATCCTCTGGGATGCGTATCCTCCCACCCTGGCACCGAGGGTTCACCTCTGGTGTCAGGTAAGGGAGGAGTCTCCCATCTCTGGGCAGAGGGGATCCCTGGCGGTCTGGCACTGGTAGATGGTTCTCACCTCTCTGGTGAGCTGAGTCTTGGCCTCAGCCCACCAGGCAGCTAGAGTCTCCTTCAAGTCTGCAGGCACTGGGGTGTGGGCGGCAGAGGAGGAGGGGATACGGATACTGGAGGATATCCGCATATCGAGTATCCATAACCCAACGGGCGGAAGCCCTGCATTGGGTATTGAGGTGTTGGGTAAAGCAGTGACGGGTACTGTGGTGCTGGATACTGTGGAGCCAGGAAAGATGGCACGGGTATTGTGGTGTCAGATACCCGAGTGCCAGGGACTCTGAGGGGCAGAGGCCCAGCTGGCGGGCCAGGCAAGGTGGCCCCACGGGCGCCGGGCCCAGCGTGGGAGCGCCAGCCGTAGGGGGACGCCAGCTGGCATCGGGTAAGCTGGCATCAGAGCCGTGTCTGACGGTCCAGCATCAGGGTGTCTGGCCCAGTAGGAGGGGGCCCTGATGGCAGCATGTCCAGGTCTTCCGTGACGACTGGGGAGGGAGGATAGAATCCCAGGGTTCAGCAGAGGAGACGAGGGACCTCAGAGTGCAACACCAAGCACTGCGGGGAGCCTGGGGCGTCAGATTGGTCAAAAGGGTCCGCGCCGAGGCTCCTTGGCTGGGCGGTCGTCGGGAGGGCTGACGCCCAGCTTATCAGCCGATCCGGACAGGCGTCGGAGGAGCTGGTGTCTGACTTATTGGGACCTTGCTCAAGATGGCCGGCGCTGGAGATGCAGCCTTGTCGGGCGAAACAGCGACCGTGCCCTCCCAAAGGAGCGAGCGGCTTACCAGTCTTGTCCGGGCAGACGGTGGCACCAGCATCCGACTTAAGCGGACCGCTCCGAACCAAGGACCACGTGGAAGCGGCCTTCCCAGGAGCAGAGGCCTCCTTTGCCCCAGAGGTACCCCAGCGCGAGCTCGACGGGAGGGGCAACAACTTCTTGGACACTGCCAAGATGGTCGTCTGGAGCGGTCCCCTGAGGGATGTTACTCTTCAGAATCACGACATCCGGCCGGAGTCATGGAGACCGTGAAGGCTCTAACGTCCTGGTGCTTCTCCTTTTGTAGGCCTCGCGGGAAGTGGATGCCTGCCTCAACTTTTCAACTCCTTCTCCATGGATGCCATTTTTTTCTTTAAAATATGGGCTCCAGGGACTGCCGCTCTGTTTTCGGGTAGCTGAATTAAATTTCTGGCAGTGCTGGCACTTCTCCACAGGATGATCCGGGCCTAGGCAGAAGAGGCAAGGGAATGGCCATCCTTATGCAGCAGTTGGGAACCACATGAGTCTCACTTATTTTTATGCGATTCGGAAGGCATCGGGGACGACATAACAGCATATTGAGGTGGAAATATCTAAATAAGCGGTTCGAAAAGTTCGAAACTGAACCGATGGATGACAGACAAGCGCTGAATTCTACAGCGAGGAATCCTACAAGTCGACAGCGGGGAGAACTGAGCAGGTATGGGGACCACCCTTTATACCGCCACATGACTTCGGGTCACCTGACACAGGGGCTGTCCCCACCAGAGACTGCTAGCTAGAAATTAATCCATGGGGTCCTGATGCCTGGAGGGTCAGTCCTATATGTAAATACCTACTGCAAGAGCCCTCTCAAGTAAGATCTATTTTTCCAGGTGGCAGGATACAGTACCTTTTTGATATAAACAGGGAGAAAACCCCTATGTTTTCTCCTTGTTTTGCACAGACCTGAGCAGTTAGAAGCGCAATAACCACTCCAGGGTGTGCGGTTATTAGCATATAATCAACACTGGTGTTGTGAGGACACTGCCTGAGGCCCCGTGCCTCACAACACACCCAAGGTGTTGATTAATTCTAACAACTGCACACCCTGTTGTGGGTTATTGCTTTACTTAGCTAGGAGATTATCATCTTCTGGTAGCTTCTGCTGTGCACTTAGCAGGTCATGCTCTTAAATTATGTGCACTTATCAGGGATTTATATGGAGCATATATAGATAAAAAAGGAAACTGAGAAAGTGTTCATTTACTCATATAGGGATGGTTGGGAACCTTATAAATTAGTAGGTTTGCATTGCATAATTTGGCACACATACAAATGTCAGAAATATGGCACATACTGTACCAAAGAATTCGGTCAGTAGTTCTATTTAAAAGGAGACCACCAGAAGCAACAGACCATGAAACAGACCTGGGTGGGGGCCATCACTGATGCCAGATTGTCTCCCAAACACACGCCCTGCCCCCACCATAGCCCGCTAGTTCTCTGTGCTCAGTTTAGATTTCACAGCAGGCATGCTCACCTGCTACGGCTCCGCTCCATACGCCCACTCCCCTGCTCTGCTGAGTCAACCGCTGCCAGACTGCCACAGAAACCACCATAACCCAAGCCCTGTAACCCCTCCCCGCAACCAAGACCTGTGTAGCCTCCACCCCGCCACCTTAGACCGAGTTTAAATAAGGAACTGTTAAAAAAAAATAACGGCATCTTCATAACCTGTTTTTGGCTTCTAGCCTTCTCCGCTCTCTCAGCAGCCTCGCTTTACTGGTGACAGTTGCTACGTCACACCCTTACTCCCTGCTCACCATCTAATCCAATTAAAAAAATGCTGAATATACTGATAATTGGCATGCTTCAGAGGTGTCAAGGTAGCTGTTAATTAGCTACCCGCAGCCGCTAAATGCAGAATTTCAGGTCCACTTAATCAGTGACTTTTATACAGCCATATAGTAAATGGCTTTTGGCAATGGGGAATTGCCAGTTAGAAGCGGACCGTCCTCAAGCATGTCTGTTTAATTTGGTTGGCACACACTGTACTGTAATCATGTCTCTTCTGTCTTCTCCTTGTCATGGAGAACTATCCTAGTTTTGCCAGCTGGTCCTCACAGACGATGTTCTCCAAGCCACAACCACCTTGGTCACTTCATTGTCAGTATCCTTCCTCAGATATGGAGACCAGAAATGCACACTCTTCTTGTGATGGGGCAAGACCAAAGATCCGTAATAAGGACGTTATAACATCTTAGTCCTACTTAGAAATTTCTCATAAGTCATGCCATGATTTTGTTTGCCTTTAGGCCAGGTTAGTGTCAGTGGCTCAGCAGGTTATGCACTCGCCTCTGAGGCTGTAAGATCGAAGATTGTGGGTTCTAGCCCCACACCAGGTACTTGGGTAAATTCCAGTACTGAAACTATAGTGCATCATAAGGGAGATGCTGCTCCCCTGAGGTGCTGTCTTTGGATGAGACCTTAAACCAAGGTCCCATCTGCCTGTTCTGGCAGTTGTTCATGTGGATGTTAAAGATCCCATGGCACTTCTCGAAAAGAGTAGGGAAATTTTTATTAAGAAAGATATAAACAAAGATAAACAGAACACAGACATAAATCCAGAAAGAAAACGATAAAATCAAGCAACCAAAAAAAAACTGTTCTCATTACCTTCTGCATGATACAGTAAAGATTGCTTTAAGAAGTGAAATTGTATCAACACCCTTGGACCCACCCCATTGCTTTTTACAACTTTCAGCTATTTTACTTGAGCATTCCTATCTGTATTGTTTATTTATTTCTCAATCTGAATTACAGCTGCCACTGGGGAGTATTCTGTTGCAGAACAAATCTACACCTGATTTGCCATAATACAAATTTTATACAAGTCAAAATAAGGCATAGCATTCCAGCTTCTATCATTCAGAAAACATGTTTGTACCATGTCACAATGTCTTCATCGTCACCTCTCTCCAGTGCCTATCCTGCTACCTTGCAGCTATCTGATCCCAGATAGCTTTTACCCATGGACATTCAACCAAAAGTGTTGCATGGTTTCCACCTGCTAATTACAAGTTGCTCTGGGACACCACCGTTCTTCTATCCTTCTATGCTTTGCATTGCCTTTCACCCAGAGTCGTCCATGGCAGCTCAGCCAAATCACATGCCACATTTCAGGTGGTGTTCTAGAATTAATTATGTTTCAATTAAATGAATATGTTCCTGACTCACATTTCTGTAGTCTGAGACTATGCAGTGTACAGTCTTTCTGTTTGGTGTCATAATCTGTGTGATCAATAAATTCAACTTTCTTATTTTTTCCAGAACTGGAAGTGCAAAATTCAGAATGCTACTATTTTTTTACTAGCATATGGGATTGTCTCCATTTTGTGAGAACTGGATTAATCCAGCTCCCTGCTATAGTATTCCATATCCCTTCTCCTCCTGGAAAGGTGAATCTTTGAAAGTTGTAATGGAAAAAATACTATAAAAGAAACTAATAGGATTTATTAAATGTAATTCCCTTTTTATAGGGTAAATACAGGATATCGCTTTTACTAGATTTAGTCTGCTTCCCATACAATTTGAAATATTAAACTCAATATTGTTACCTCCAAATTTTTAGGGAGGAAACTGCTAAGGTACAGAAACACAGGTAACAAAAGGATTTCACCATAGCAACCTTTTTTCTTTTTAATTTTCTGCCACGATTTAGATATACTAACCTTCTTTTCAGCATCTTCCATTTTCAATTTCCAATTATTGTATGTCACGTCAACTCTTCCAACTGTAATGCCCAATACTTGGATAATGTCTTCGAAACTGGAATCCCAGGTATCTCATTTAGTATTCCATTTGCTTCATTTATATTATAGCCCTTACTTTTTGTTTCATCTTTGCTCCAGAAACCTTTGAATATTCCTCTGCTTAGTGCTTTCGTCAGCGTTTTCCCTGTCAGCCACTAACAGGCGTATATCATCCGAGCAAGCAGTTATTGCAATGGTATTTTCAACAGGAGAAACTTTAATCCCTAAGGTGCGGAGTTCTGTTGAATGCTTTAATAAAGGGATATACAATAGAACGATGACAGCGAATGAGAAGGCACCTTTGCCTAACCCTCTCCTAGTGATACCCATGGCCCTTGAAACCCATTAATCAGGGTCTGCTTGCTGCAATCCCATATATCTTATTTATCCAGTTACAAAACATGTCAGGAATTCCATACTTTTAAAGACTGCAACCATGTATTGATGAGACACTTTATCAAATGCTTGTTCCTGGTCTAATGTCAGTAAGATCCCTGCTCTCCTTGCATGCCCGCTGTCTACTATTTCTCTAATTAAAATCAGGTTATCTTGTATACTACATCCTACCATGGAGCAAGTTGGTCCTTCCAAAATTAAAATAGGACCGTAGTCCGAATCATGCTGCTACAATTTTCATTAGTATTTTTAAGTCTGTATTAATCAAACTTATTGGCTCTCAGTTTTTAATGTTTCGTCTGTCTCCTTTTTATAAAGAAAAATTTGCATTGATGCACCTAACTGTGGAGCTATGTCCCCCTATTCCAGCAGGCAAACATTACAGTGAGTGCTTCTACCAAGTCAGTTGCTAATCCTTTGTAAAATTCAGAAGTCAGGCCATCCGGTCCTGGGGAGGTGTTATTTTTTTCATTTTAATGGCCATCAATACTTCCGATTTTGTTATAGGCATAGTCACTGCTTGTCTAGTTGTGTCCGGAATGTTGGGAACATCAGTGGAGTCCAAATATTTTTTTAACTGTTTACACGAAGTGCCTGGTTCTGTGTATAGAGAATTCATATACATTGCAATTTGTTGTAAGATTTTATCATTACTCGATACCACTGACCCAGTGGCATCATACAGAGCATCCATCATTTTACTATGTATTCTGTGTTTACAGCTGTCATATATATATCCCCAGTAGTTGTTCTGCCTAAGGTGGTACTCCTCAGTTCAGTTAATAGAGAGCTTGCTCTGGAATATTGTAACTGTTCCATTTCTGTCTTCATAGAATCCACAGAACTTGGCCAGTGAAAAGGACCCCATGGTCCATCCATTCTGCCCTTTTCCCCATGCTAAACTACCCGTCTCCCTCCTTGGTTGCCACCCACTCCCCAGTAACCCTTTGTGCTCGTCCCAAGCCCTCTTGAATCCTGTCACTGTCTCCACCTCCACAACCTCATCTGGAAGCCCGTTCCAGGCATCCACCACCCTCTCCGTAAAGAACTGCCTTCTCACATTCCCTCTGAAGTGTCCTCCCTGTAGTCTCAGGCCATGGCCCTTGTCATATTGTCCTTTTCATTGGGATAAACTCCCAAAGCCCAGCTTATGTATCCCTTTAACATATTTGAAGGTCTCTATCATGCCCCCTCTCTCCTTCTGGTCTCTAGTGTGTACAGCCCCAGCTCTTTTGCATCTCTGCTCATGTGGTATGCCTTCTATCCCTCAGCATCATGTTGGTCGCTCTTTTTTTTTCAGTCTTTGGTAACCAGGTAAGTCCCACTAAGCACAAGTGCCTGTTTTCAGAGGCGACCTGGGAGCACTGGGAGGTTAAGTGACTTGCTCAGAGTCACACAGTATGCAAGTGGAGGCTGTGGGACTCAAACCCAGGTTTGTCTGCTGGATGTACTAAGCTCATTCACAGCTCGTTATTCTAACCTCTAGGCTATACTGCCAGCTGAACCGTTTGGATCAGATCTATGTCCTTGCACAAGTAAGGCCTCCAGAATTGTACTCCATATTCCAGGTGCAGTCTCACCATAGCCTGGTACAGGGGCACCAGGACTTCTCTCCCTGCTGGTGATTCCCTGCTCCCCTGCCTATACTTACCAGCATCCCATATGCCTTCCCCACCGCCTCTACTGCATGGTTTCCCCCACCTAAAGTCACCGGACTACTATACCTAAGTCTCTTCTCCTGCTCCGATGTCCTGATCTTCTCCCCCATTTTGTAACCTGTCCTCGGTTCTTGTGTCCCAGGTGCATGACAGCACACTCTTAATGTTGAAGTTTAGCTGCCAGGTCTCCCTCCTCCTCAGTGCCCTCAAGTCCAGCATCATGTCTTCCACCCCTTTTTCCGTGTCCACCCTATTGCAGGTTTTCATATCATCCTAAAAGAATGCCACCCATCCCTCCAGTCTGTCCATTATGTCGCATATGTAGATACTGAAGAGAAGCAGTCCCAACACTGACCCTTGGGGCACACGTCTGTCACCTGCCCCATCCCAGAGAACACCCCACTAATTACCACCTGCTGGATCCTGTCTGCTGGCCAGCTTTCCACCCATCTAGTTATCTTGTTCCACTCCTGTGCTTCCCAGTCTGTTGATCAACCTTCTGTGGGGGCGGTGGCCGAAGGGCCTTGCTGAAGTCCAGATGGAGCCCGTCTCGCCCCTTGGTCTATTCCCAGGTCACCCAGTCAAAGAATTCTATTAGACTGGACTGGAAGGATTTCCTAGTGAACCCGTGTTGGTTGTTGTTTAGCAATCCGCTCCCATTCAGGTACTGTGTTACCCTTTCCCAACAAGTGCCTCCATGACCTTCCCCACCACTGCGGTGAGGATGACAGGATGATAGTTCTCCTCCCTCCCTTGATCCCCTCCTTGTGTACTGGCATGACTGCAGCTCCTCCAGTCCTATGGCACCCTTCCTGTGTCCAAGGACAGGTTGAATAGCCTTGCCAGTGGGCAGCCAACTCTCTCTTAGTTTCCGATAACCCTAGGGTGCAGTCCATCCGTCCCATGGCCTTGTCAACCCTCACCCTGCCCAGTTCCTCCCAGACTCTCTCTATGCTAAAGGGACTTGTCTACACTCTACGCCTGCGCCGAACTGCACTGGCTGCCAGTTCAGCGGCGGATCACTTCAAGTCAGATTACCAACTTATAAAGCCCTACATGGACTTGGCTTGGACCACCTAAGAGCTCCCTGTCCTTACTGCCCCAAGCTATTGCTCCGCTCGGCCGACGAGGGGTTCTAGAATTCCATGGGGTTTAAAATCCTCAGGGGGTCCATGACGAGTGTACACAGCCCCAACCCTTGGAATTTCACTATTATTTGGAGTAACAGACCGTGAAGGGGTTAAATATAAGCACTGAAGACCTACTTATGGAGCAGGATATACTGTAATTAGTAAGGTTAATTCTTGGATTTTATTATTTATTTTTTATTTAGTTGTTTAACCAGGAATAGCACACTAAGCGGAAAGCTTTTTACAGGAAGCGACCTGGGAGCACAAGGAAGTTAAGTGACTTGCTCAGGGTCACACAGTATGCAAGTGAAAGCTTGTGGGATTCAAACCAGGTCTGGTCTACTGATGTCACCAGATTTGCAGCTCAGAGCCTTGACCACTGTGCTATACTGCTTATTATGTATTTATATATTGCTGTTTTCATTTGTCGCTTTAAGTTTTGTAATGTGCCTTAATAATTGAAAATCGCATAATAAATAAAGATATTATTATACTATTATGCCCTCTCCCAATCCTCAAATCCGATCCGCTACCCTCCCGCTCCTTCATAAAATCTGAGCAGAAGTGCTTGTTTAGTACTTCTGCTTTCGAGTTATCCTCTATTGGCTCCCTCCCGAGCCTTGTGATCCCTTGTCCAGTCTCCCTCCTATCCCTCACATATCTGAAGAATGTCTTCATAGCTCCCTTGACCTGCTTCAGTATCTGTTCCTCCATTTCAGCCTTTGCCCTCCTAATCACCCTCCTTGCTAACCTCCTTTTTCCCTGTAGACCTCCCTGCCTTCCTCCTTCTGCAATCCCTCATATCCTGAACACCTCTGTTTCTCCCTTACCACCCTCGCAACCTCCCTGTTGAACCACTGTAGCCTCCTGCTGCTTGCTCCTTTCTCACCCCTTATACATGCCTGTGTGGCCTCTCTGACCCTATCTCTAATAGCCCCCACAGTTCCTCTACATCCATTTATTTCCCTATACCCTCCATCGCCTCTCACTAACCTTCTCATCTTATTAAAGTCTGCCCACCTGAGTCCAGCACTGCTGCACTTGTTCTGCCTATTTCCTTCCCACCTCACGCTAAACCTAATGGACCTGTGGTTGCTATTACCCAGCTCCTCCCCTACCATCACCTACTCTACACTCTCCTGTTAGTCAAGACCACATCCAGTAGGTTGTTCCCTAAATGGTTTTCTGACTAACTGACAAAGGAACACCCTGAAGCACCTTCACCTGCAGCACCTCTTGAGATTATTTATCAGATCAGTATAAGAGCCGTGTCCTTCATTTACTAAAGACATTAATTTATACAACTGTGTTCACAACGCCAGGTAATTTTTATAGTGATCAGTACTAAGTTGACTTGCTTACTGTCGCAGCATTTTTATTTCTGTTTTGTAGTCATCCACCATCTACTGATATTATCCTCAAGACAAGCCATAGATTGTCTTGCCTGAAGTAACCCTTTATCTGTTCTAGCATCTAGTTTCCAATACCCTTTCCTGTGGTTTTTCTTTATAAGACTAATTTTATTATGAAGAGAAGATGATCAGCAGTTTCCACTGGTATTACTTTTGCAGTATGTGTGTCTGTACCAAATTAGAGATGAACACCAAATCTATGCATGTATCTAGAGTGCCTTTATGAAAGGTCTGACCGCCAATGGATGAAGCCTTTATATGAGTCTTTTAAGTCTAGGGTGGACACAGAACTGCTTCAAGGTTTTTACCCCCATCCGATATTTCTAGGACACAACTGAAATCTCCACCCCATATCAAGTTTCTGGTAGTGAAGAGAGAATGCGGTTTTATGAAGTTAAACAGATCCACCCTTGCTTTTTTGTCTGGGAAGCATAACTATTAATAACTCTCCACACAGCATTTTCATGATTAAAATCAATGAGTACAGCTCTCCCAGGCATATATCTACTATTCTGGTTATGGTATATTTGGAACCAGAAAACAAGATCCAAATCCATCACAACGTTCCATCTTGAAAGAGTAAAGAAGACCCCAACACGTAATTCTTGGCAGCATTTATGTCTGCTGTAGTATTAAGTCTAGTATCCTGTAACAAATATATGTCCGTTGCTAAATCTTAGAACAGAAAAGGTTACTAGATGCCTACGCAGCATTTTTATGCTGTTAACATTCAAGATGAAATGTTATAAAATATGTGGCATCCTTTGTCTGTTATGTTGGTTTTAATAGGTCTTTTTTATTATTATTATTTTCTGGTATTTCTGCCTCCTCGGCTGGGGGTTGTACCTAATGTTCCCCTTCCAGCCAGCCCTCATGGTTCCCAGCCCAGCTTGGACCCTCTTGCCCCAATCCTTCACAGGCCGATCACAGCGGGCACTTACCCCACCACTCACCGAGACCTGGAGGCTGGGTTACGTGGGAGCTGACTTGGGTGCATCCATGGCAGTGTCGCCGGGCTGGCCTTCAAGCGCTGGAGGATTGGTTGGAAGTACCCACGGTGCGGGCATGTAATGACGCTCAAGGACACTGCAGCACACTATAGCATGCTGCACGTCCGACGCATCTACTGCACCCACTCTGTTGGACCCCGAGCATGCACTAACCCCAACCCACCACACAGAGCCAGTGCCTCAGCAGTCGTCCCCACCCCACCCTCCAGTGGAGGGCAGATCATGAGATGCTCAATCCTCCTCCCGGCCAACCCTCCAACTCCTGAAGCCGCTCCTGACTCCGGGTCGTCGGCATGGTTAGAGGTAGGTGCCAGCACCTCTGCCTAAACATCACTGGACCGGCAATAGGTCTTCTTTATTCTGGCACTCCGCCTGGTATGGATTCCCAATGTCTGAGTTTGTTTATTCGTATCTTTGTACTCCCATTGTCATATTCTCCTCCTCAGAATCAGAGATGTAAGTCTGTTGTGATGATTTTTCATGGAGATTCAGACTGGCCCTTGATCCGAGTCCTGTGTTAGTAAAGGTCCAAATTGATTTCTTAAGTCTAAAGTTCTTCAATTGTTGCAAACTTTTAAAATCTTGGCCTTCAGCTGTTGCTTTTTGGAGATTTTTCTTTTTGGTAACCACAGTCATGCTGGAGGAGGCTATGACAGGGCTGAATAGGGCCCTCTTCCCAGTTGTTCTGAAGAAAGAGTTTAAATGCAAGGATCTGTTCTATCTTCTCCTTTTCTCTCTCTTCTCTGTCTGATTGAGCAACCAAATTTTCTGAGGAGATCTAGGACTTGATCACCCACGGTCTTGCAATTCTCTGCCTCTCGCTATCTCTCTCTACCCTCACTACTTGTTCTGCATTTCTCCCCTTGTATATCTGCTGGTATAAAAGTATATGGAATCTTTATGTGGAAATGTAACTGATACTGATATTGGGATCCCTTTATTTAGTAATGTATATAGTTTTACTGTTTAAATGTATATAATTTTACTGTTGAAATGGTTGAAATGTATAGTTAGTCTGTTGAAATGATTGCAAAAAGCTGTTTGTAACTCATGGGGTTAACTAGTTTGCAAACTCTCTGAGAAGCTGTAAGCAAGGTTCTGGGTCACGATGTTCTTTTGCTGCACTTGTTGGAACCCACAGGAACACTATGTGAGAAGCATGCTGATTCCTAACCAGTGGGGGTTGCAAAGACTTATAAAACAGAGCTGCAATTTCTTGCAAGAGTGAGATACAGAGACTGAGAGAACAGATTGAAATTGAGAAAAAACAGATGGACTTTCTCTGTTTATACTGCCTTTGTAAATAGTTATAGTGAACAATATTGTTTATTTTATTGTTATTAATAAATCACTTGTTGCTCTGGTGTTCCTATGCTTCCTAAACTGTGCCTCGGCTGACAGTGGCATCCCTGTGTCATCAATTATCATTTCACTTTCAGAGAATTTTCTGTGTGCTGAATATCAGAGGTGACCTGTGTTTCCAAAATATGTATTTCAGCAGGCACATCATTATTTTTGCGATTGAATTTCTTCCTGCTGCATTGTTACTTCTATAACACTGTCTATCTCGTTGGATTCTGTATGTCTCTCCGTGGTTATGGCCAGCTGAGGTAGTAGGGATCCTGCCTTAGTGTTGTTTCAGCTTGTGCATCCTTCTGTGCCTGTGTGTGTGCCTCTTCTCTCCTTTTTCTGTATTGTTTTCTGAGCATTATTCACTCTCAATTATGTGCAGCCCATTGGCATGTTCTATCACGTGTGCCCTTGTTCCTCGCACAAATTACACTTTAAGTCATATAACTGCATGTAGAAAGTACAGGTATGCAAGAACTTACCATAACAGTAGATCTTCGAGAACAGCTCTGCAGCAGGTAAAACCATTAGGACTATGACACCAGGCACTAGGACCCCATGGGAAAATTTCACAGCTGGTCAGAGGACCGCCACTGACATCGGCCCAGCCCCAGTGTCCCATGTGGTATAAAGGGGCGGTTCCCCAGCACCACTCAGTTCACCCGCCGGAGACCCAGCTGGCATTCAGGATGGGGAACTGAGGAGGATCTCCCATGCCCAGGAGGGAAGCACAGTTACATAACCCGGAGCAGGTGGGAGGGAAAATCCACCAGCTGCAAGAGCCCTCCTCAAACATCTACTGTTACGGTACAAGGATAGAGCCTGGTCAGAAGGGTGGCGGATCCTCAAGATCAGCAGACTGAAACTCATCAGGAGATCAGTCCCTGAAGGACAGCAAGGCCAAAATCTGCCCTCCTTCTGGAAGCAATGTCCAGATTGTAGTGCCTAATGAAAGTGTGGCTGAACTCCAAGTAGCGCTGCACATAGGTCCACTGCTGAAACGCTCTTGAGGGATGCAAAGGAGGGTGCAACACCTTTGGGGAATGACCCTTGACTGGTCCCAGCAAGGGTCTGTCATACTTTTGGTAACAGAACGCTATATAACTGACCAACCATTTGGCCAATATCTGCTTAGTCACTGGAGCCCCTAACATCCTTTGGGTAAAGGAGACAAACAACTGGTCTGTCTTTCTAGAAAAGCAGTATGGTCTATATCATAACGAAAGATTCTATGTACATTCAGAGTATGTAACAAGGCCTCCCTTTGTTCCAGTACTCTGGGTAGTAAATAGGTAGTTGAATGTCCTGATTTAAGTGAATTCGGACACGACGCTTGAAGGAACTAAAGATTTGTACACAGGCAACTCTGTCCCTGTGGAAAATAAATAAGGCTCTTTACACAGCTCAGAAATCATCCAAGAGGAGGTAACGTCAACTAAAATAACGCTTTACAGAAAAGAGCATAGCTACGCAACTTGACGGCTGGCTCAAAGGGAAGCAACGTAATCTTTTCAACATAAAAGAAGATCCCATGGAGGGACAGGGCTCTCCTGGGAGTGTGATGTGCAAGATACCCCGTAAAGTCTTGCACAAATCCAGTTGTGCCAGAGCTTTCTCATCCACAGGCACATGGTGTTGACAGCAGAAAGGTGCACTTTAATGGATGAGTAGCTGAGTCCCTTGTCTGATAAGGAAAGAAGGTACTCCAGCACAGATTCCACTGGACAGTGAAAAGGGTCAAAGGAATGGGGATGCCTATAAGCAAAAACGCTTCCATTTCATGGCATCTTGCCCTAGTCGAGGGCTTTCAGCTACTACTTGGTAACCTCCGCCACTCTGGAAGACACTCCAAATCTGCCCCTGATGAAGTTTACAGGAGCCATGCATGCAGATGCAGAGACCAAGATTCTGATGTACTAGGGTTCCCTGCTCCTGGGAGAGCAAGCAAGAGGACAGGGTAATGTAACGGTGGTTCCGATGCCAATTGCTGGAGCAACGGAAACCAGATTTGTCTAGGTCAGAAGGGCTGCAAGAATCACAAGTGTGCTCTCTGGAGGAGCAGAAAGGGAGGGAAGGCATACAGGAACCTCCCTGTCCAAGAGAGGGCCAATGCGTTGCGCCAGACAACACCAGGCCCTGGCTCTAGCAAGCAGAAATTGGGCAGTTTGGCGGTGTGGGGACGCTAAGAGGTCCAGTGCTGGCCAACCCCACTTTTTGAAGAGGGTCATTCACGACCTCTGCAGTAGCTCCCATTCATTACTCTGAGACCGAGAGTGACTTAGGCTGTCTGAAGGATGTTGTGAATCCCTGAACATGAACCACTGTTATTTTCAAGTTGTCATCCACTGCCCATTGCCAGACTCTCATTGCTCTCTGCACAGGGTGTAAGAATGTGCCTTGCTTGTTGAGATAGAAGACTACTGGAGTGCTGTCTGACTGACTAACAGAGGACCTGGCAAGAGCACCACTGAAAGGTCTGCAGGGCATACAGGACGGACCTCATTTCCAGCAAATTGATGTAAAGATTGTGTTCCACAGAGGTCCAGGTGCCACTTGTTTGGTGAGATGCCAGATAAGCCCCCAGCCCAGCCCGAGGCGTCCATAGTCAGGACCTGCTGAGGGCTGGGCTGTGAAAGGGAACCCCAGTGTCCAGCGAGAAGAGGTGATCCACCATTCCAGAGTTCGATGTACCACCTTGAAGATCCTGACCGGTTGATCAGGATCATCCATGCAATGGTCCACTGCAGGACCCTTATATGCATGCGGGCAAGGAGAACCACGGTAATGGCTGCGGTTATGTGGCCTAAAAGCTGCAGCACCACTCTGGCTGGGATCGGATTCAGAGATGACCCTCTGAGCAATCACCCTTAACTTGTCCGCTTGGTCTAAGGGTGAGAAAGGCTCTTCCCTGACAGTGTCCAAGACCACCCCATGTACTGCAGCCTTTGGTAGGCCAGAGGAATGACTTGGGGAGGTTCAGGGTAACCCAACTCTTGGAACAGATGGGAGTTCTCCTCTATTGAATGACACAGCTGTTCTTCCATACAGACTGTAAGAAGCCAGTCATCCAGGTAGCGTAAACATAAAGACCCTTCCTCCTGAGAGATGCTGCCACCACTGCCAGGTACATGGTCAAGACCCTTGGTGCCGGCGAAAGGCCAAATGACAGCACTCTGAACTGATAAGTGTTCTCCCTGGAAGGTGAGGTAGAGATACTTTCTGTGATGGCAGGATCTTTATGTGCATATACCCAATCCAACCTCCAAAACAGCAAGAAATGAGGTACCAGAGCGTTCCGGACCGCAAAAGTCAGTATTATAAAGATGCCCTATCTAAAACCTGGAATAACAGCAGGTCATTCTGGAAAACATTCATGACATCACAGGAAAGACCCCAAGTCAACACCCAACATGATAAACAGAAGGAACCCCATCAATGGACCCAAAAGTCATTGCCGACATATCAACAAGGCATTCTCAGATCTGAGCAGGGTCCTCCCACCAGTCTTCTTCAACCCTACCACTACTAGTGACAACTCACTGAACCAGGATCCTCACCATGACCACCCCTCCACTCTATTTCAAGTCAGTCTCGAAAGTGAAGCGAGACGCTATCTTAAGAAAGTGCTAGGAAATCCAGATACAGTGGGGATTCCTGGATCTCAAATTTATCAACCTCACACTTGAAGAAATCTTAGCGCCTCCTACCAAAATAATCAACCTTTCACTTAACCTCTCACAATTCCCACAGAGATGGAAATCTGCTATGGTCACCCTAGTACATAAGAATGGGGATCGGCAGCATGGAAACTATCGCCCAATTTCAATTCTCCCACTGCTTTCAAAAGCCCTGGAGTGCATCATGGCTGACCAGCTGGAGGAGTATCTGAAACCTACCAACTGCAATGTGCTCAACAGCATGGGTTTAGGCATGGGCATAGTACCATCACTGCCTTATAGGAATTTACTGGTTTTATTCATAACTAGCTGGAACAAGGGCTCTTGGTGGGGGCAACATACATAGACCTAACCAAGGCCTTTGATACTGTTAACCAAACACTACTTATCGACCAGTTTACCAGCACTGGCCGCCCTCAGACACCACCAAGTGGTTCTCCAGCTATTTAACCAATTGCTCCCAACAAGTAAAAATTGGAGATGTCATCTCTGATAGTAGAACAGTATGATCTGGAGTCCCTCAAGGATCCATCCTGAGACTGCTATTATTTAACATCTTTCTGAATAAGGTACCAAAGTCCTGTCATGGCAGCATTGTACTATATGCAGATGATGCGCAATATATATACTAGTAACCCACATCCAAAACACCTTCAGGACCAGCTAGCAAGGTCGAGATCTGCCGAAAAATGGTTCACTTGACCAAAAGCAAACACTGAACTACAAAACAAAGACCATGCTGTTTTCCTGCATCCACAGCAAACATAAGTCCTTCCCCTTATCATCACTAACAATGTGGGATCACCCTGGAACAAGTAAAACATTTTAAATATCTGGGAATAACCATCGACTCCACACTGCCCTACATCCAACACATAGATTCAGCCTGAAAACAATAAACAGGCAAATAGGTATGCTTTACAGGCATAGACACAACCTGACCCTGAAGTGCTGAACCTAGCTATAAATAGTTCTGTTATCCCACTCACTGACTATGGCATTGTCATCTACAGATCTGCCTCAGACACAGCCCTCTGGCATATCAAAATAGCTCTAAATAAAGCCTGCCGCCTTCTAACCGGACAGAACACCGAACCCACACACGTGACCAATATATCCAGGCCAACTGGCTCCAATTCAGCAATAGACTCAGATATCAAATATGCCTGCTCACTGTGACACTTGGACAGCCCAGTTCTGATCACTGTATCATTTTTGTAATATAAAATGTGTTATGGACTGTCTCTCATGAGAAATGCTGAAACAGCATGAGTATGACACACACACACACACACACAGGTTTTAGATACAGGTTACCTGGAAGGCCAGAAGCTAATTACAGAGTAGAACAGGCTTTAATTAAGGATCTCTATTTATCTAAGTTAATTATAACTGTAGTTGCTAAGAGGGAAATCATAAACTTTATATGTTTTAGGGGAACAGTGCAGGTTATATGGTACCCTGGTGCGAAATCATAAATGCTTTGATGTCTGTGAGAGAGGATACTGCTTATAGATGAAAGGAAATTTACAAACTTGATTGGGAAGTCACATAGGAAAGGAGTTTCTGCTGATGTAACCTTAATTAACTTTCCTTCTAAAATGATACAGCTTCCTGGGTGTATGATTTTTCATAAACAGGAGGAGGAGCTAGGTGACCTCATGCAAAGAGGTGGGCAAAGCCAGCTTTAAACAGAATTATGTTTTCCTTCAGAGACTTTTATCTACACTCTGACAAAGAAACATCTTTGAGCACTTTAAGCAAGTATACCTGAGAGAGACAAAATCTAAGTACTGTAGTAGGAATTGCACTGTTAAACCTTATTCTTTAAAAAGAGTCGATGTTTTGTGATATATGGTTCTGTATTTTATGTTTACATATGTTTTATCTATTTTAGTAAAACTCTATTATTAGAGCCTACTTGGTCTGTCTTTGAATTTCTTTTCTTTTACAAGTTTAGGTATATATGGTTAAAGCAGACACTGTGCATAAGCTTGACTGGTGATACCAAACTGGAAAAGGTAAGCGTTTTAATCTGAGGTCTTTATTACAGTTTTAAGGGTTCATTTCTGTACACCTGGTTAGGTGCCCATAGGCAAGCTATCTGGCCCTCGAAGACAGAAATATCTGAGCCTGTGCATTGGGTATGCTAGCAAGAGGTTCACAGTTTGAATCCCTCCAGGACTTGAGACCAAAGGTTGATTCGAACCCCAAAATAGACAGGAGGGTTACCCTGTTTCTGTTAACTGTTCACAAGACTGTGTCTGAGGTTGGCACTTTGGGAGTAGAGGGCTGACCTGCTGAGTGGGTTTGTGACAGATTGGTTGGCAGCAGTGGCATAATTTTGGTATTACAAGCTTTTACTGTTCAGTGTGTCAGCTTGTGACAGACAGCTCACTTGCAAAAGAAAGAAAAAGGCAGTGATTTATTTTTAAAAGGAAACAAAAATATATCACTTGGCGTACAGCCAAGTTCCTACCCGCTTTATTTTTTTTCCTAGTGCAAGACAAAGTGGCTGCACTTGGGAAGAAGATGGTTTCCAACTACAGGCAGGCACGCTGTAGACTACTTAAAGTAGTTGTGCTGGGACAGAGGAGTCCTGTTTGAGGTGAAAGTCAGCAAGCAGAACTTCATAGATGCCCTGATGGTAGCAGATACCCAGAGCAGTGCAGTCACGGACCATGACTGAAAAGGACTAGACCTCAAGTGTGGCAGGGCTTAGTGACCAGTGCAGTGTCCAGATCCGGCGAGGAGGGCAACAGGGCCACTGTCAGCGAGGGCCACAGCAGCAGGGAAGGTCCCAGTATCCTGGATCCAGAAGTACTCAGACTGCAAACTGAACTGCGTAAGATGGAGCTGGAGTTCCAGAGAGAAGAGAAGCATGAACAGAGAGCTCCAGAGAAGAGAGACGAGAACGCCGAGATGCAGACTGTGAGGAGCACGAGCCAGAGGCAACACAAACTGAGAAGCTACAACTCTGACCGGTTGCACCAGAGCAGGTAAGTGGTTGGGTTTAACTGGGACTGCAGGACTGGGTTACAAACTGAATTTCAAATTAACAGTCAATTTAAAGAGGGGAGGATATGGATGCCTTTTTAAATTCTTTTGAAAATGTTTGTATTCAGGCTAAAATTCCTAGAGAGTCCTGAGCTTCCAGCTATCCCTCCTTACCGGAAAGCTCAGGATGCATTGGTCAAATGGACAATGAGGACAGTAATGATTACAGCAAACCAAAAGCTGCACTGTTAAAAAGATTGAATTACCTGCTGAATCATACAGATCTAAATTCGAAAGCTCAGGAGAAGCCCTGATATGAGCTATGAGGAACTAGCCATGAAACAACGTCAGTTCTTAAAACGTTGGTGGAAGGAATTGAGGCAAACTCTGTTGATAAAATTGAAAATGTGATTTTATTAGAACAGTTTTATTGGGCATGACCAGCAGAGTTAAAACCTGGCTAGAAGACCGAGATCCCAAAACAGTATAGAGGCTGCTGAACTCTCGGACCGCCATGCCAAGAGCAGACTTGCTCTGAGAGCGAAATAGAGGCGGCATGGCAGCGTAGAAAGGGAAACGCACCTTCAGGGCAGTTAAACCCTCACTACTCCACGCAAACCAGTTAGCCCCAGGTTTGAGAAAGATTTATCTGAGAGAAGAAATGAGTGTTGGTTGTGTAAAGAAACTAGGCATATTGCCAGACAGTGTCCCAAAAAGGTGAGCAATACACAACAGGGTGCTAGAAAGGAAGTGGGTTGTTTGTGTGTCCCTGGAAGCATGCCAGTGAACATAAGGGAGCACATGCACCCAGTCTTGGTGAATGGTGTACAGACGTAAGGGTTAAGGGACACAGGGGCATCCCTGACCTTGGTAAAGGAGGATCTGGTACAGCCTGGTCAGCTTATACCCAATAAATACGCCACTGTACAGGACTTTATGGAAGGAGAAAACATTGCCCTTCACTAGTGTTCTCTAGACTGGGGTGGAACAGGGGAACTGTGCAACAGGTGGCAGTAACCAAAACGTTAGCAGTGTATGTGATCCTGGGCAACAATCTCAAACAGGGATGGTATGTGCAGTTACCCGTAGCCAACCGGCAAGGAAAACTGTGTTCTCTGAACCCCACAGAAGCCATTGGGACACCACTGAGAGACTGGTTCCCCAGCCTGTGTCTCCAGATGTGGAGACTAATGAAAAGGGGTAGAAATATATCCCTAGTAGCGAGTAACCACACAGCTACAGAGAGTTACTCCAAAGAGGGAGGGGCACCCACTGTCCGAGGATTGGGATTGACAGTGATCCTGAGTACCCCGGCGCTAGTGCTAGGAACCCTAGTTTAGCGACTGAAGGGGACCTGTCCCATGCCTTGGGAATGTGAGAGGGGTTTGCAGCTGCTCAGAGAAGTGACCCTAGTTTAGAGAAGCTGAGGGCTTGGGCAGAATCTGACGGTGCACAGGAGGTGACGCAGACATAAGGTTTATTGGGAAAATGGACTTATGTATACTGGCAGTACAGAGATTCATCCTGATTGTGGTGATTATGCCACCCGGCTACCCAGAGTAGGTCGCCTCATCCTCTGAGGATGGACAAAGTGGCAGATGCCTTACTTGGAATTTTCTCCTGTTGGGTTCGCAGGAGGTTATCACCGATCGAGGGGTTCCTTCATGTCGGACCTGATGAAATGTTTATGGAGAAGTGGGTGGTGTAGAGATGCACAACCTCAGATCACACACAAGCCAAAGGGCTTATGGAAAGATTCAATGGTACCCTAAAGTCAATGCTCCGGGCGCTTGCTGAACAGCATGGGAGGGACTGGGAGAATACCTTCCCCACCTGTTGTTTGCATACAGGAGGTGCCCCAAGAGTCGACAGGATTTTCCCCTCGAACTCTTATACGGACGCTGGTATGGGCCTCTAGACTTGATCAGGGAGGACTAGGGAAGGCGCACGCCACCCAGGAACTCCCATTGTGGATTACGCCTTTAGGTTTAGGGAAAGGCTGAAGGAGCTTATGGGGACAGTCCAGAGCAACCTGGCAGCTGCCCAACAGAAACAAAAATTGTGGTACGACCGCGAGCCAGAGCTCGCCATACATGGTGGGTCAGGAAGTCATGTTCTTATTCGGTCCGAAAGATAGGCTGCAGGCTGAGTGGACAGGAACGATACAAAGTGGTTAGGAAGGTAAATGACGTGAACTATATTATGGAGTTACCTGACAGAAGACAGACAGAAAGGATGTACCATGTCAACATGATGAAGCCATATGCAAATAGGGCTGACATGGTGTTTGCAGGTGTAGTCCTGGGAGGGAGAGCAAGGAGACCCCTTCTGGACCTGCTGGAAGAAAGTAAGTGGGAGTCCTCTGGGGAGGCAGTTAAATTGTCTCCCAGCTGGCCCCGACCACATCCAAAAAGTAGGGAGGTTTTAGCAGACTTTGCCCCACTGTTTAGTGCCAAGCCTGGACTAACCCCTTAGCAACACACGATGTGGAGACAGGGACACCGACGCCCATACGGCAGACAGCATATCGGGTGTCAGAGGCTGTTCAAAAGGACATTAGGAGGGAAGTGGAGAGATGCTGGATTTAGGGGTAATCCAGAGATCCCACAGCCCCTGGGCCTCACCCATGGTCCTTGTGCCTATGGCAGATGGCTCTACTCATTTCTATGTGGACTATCGTGGACTGAATGCAGTCACAAAGTCAGACGCCCACACGATGCCCTGGATGGATGAACACCTGGACAAGTTGGGAGGGCGCACCTACCCACGACCACTGACCTGACAAAGGGATACTGGCAGGTAAAGCTGACAGATAGAGCTAGGAGAGGTCAACCTTCATCACTCTGATAGGCTTATTTGAGTTTAAAGTAATGCCTTCGAATGAAGAACGCCTGCCACTTTCCAAAGGTTGGTGAACCAGGTGTTAAATGGTGCTGAGAAGACGTTGTGGCGTGCCTGGATGACATGCCATCTTTAGTGCCAGCTGAGAGGAACACCTATCCCACCTTAGGGAAGTGCTGGGCAGGATCAGAGGGCGGGCTCATTGTCAAAGCTGAGAAGTGCCAGGTGGCCATGGGGAATTAGCATACCTCAGTGCATGTGGTAGGCCAGGGACAGCTCCATCCTAACCAAAGAAAAACAGAGGTAATCTAGGTGTGGCCCAGACCAGAAACACAGAAGCAGGTCAGGAGTTTCCTCAGGACAGCAGGGTACTATAGAAAATTTGTACCCAATTACAGTGCCCTGGCTGCTCCCCTATCTGACCTGACCAAGAAAAGGATGCCAAAGAAAATTACCTGGGGCCCAGCCTGTGAGGAAGCTTTTCCCAAACTAAAGGAGACACTGTGCAGTGCTCCTGTTTAGACAAGTCCTGACTATAGCAGACCCTTTATAGTTCAGACTGACGCCTCAGGACGTGGGTATTGGGGCAGTACTGAATCAGACATCCAGCCAAGGGAGGGATTACCCAATAGCATACCTGAGTAAAAGTTACTTCCCAGGCAGCAGGCATACTCCATGGTGGAAAAGGAGTGTCTTGCCATAGTGTGGGCCCTAAAGAAATTGGAGCCATACTTGTATGGGCAGCATTTTGTGTTGCAGACTGACCACAACTCCTGGTTTGGTTGACGAGATGGGAAAACAATGGTAGATTGCTAAGATGGAGTCTTGCTTTGCAATGGTATGATCTGACAATCGTATAGAGCTGGAGCCAAAAATCAGAACTCCGATGGGCTGTCTAGTGTCTATGAGGAGTATACTGATTTGAGAAGCTCATCCCATGCAGGGATAGAGCCCCAAATTCAGTCTAGGTGGGAGGAATTGTGACACTTGGCCAGCTGGTTCTGATCACTATATCATTTTTGTAATATCAAAATGTGTTATGGACTGTCTCTGTGAGAAATGCTGAAACAACATGTGGTATCACACACACACACACACAGGTTTTTAGATACAAGGTGTTACCTGGAAGGCCAGAAGCTAATTACAGAGTAGAACAGGCCTTAATCAAGGATCTCCTATTTATCTAAGTTAATTATAGCTGTAGTTGCTAAGGGAAATCATAAACTTTTATGGTGTTTGGGGAAGAGTGCAGGTTATATGGCACCCTGGTGCGAAATCATAAATGCTTTGATGTCTGTGTGAGAGAGGATACTGCTTATAGATGAAAGGAAATTTACAGACTTGATTGGGGAAGTCACATGGGTGAAGGAGTTTCTGCTGATGTAACCTTAATTAACTTTCCTTCTAAAATGATAAAACTTCCTGGGTGTATGATTTTTCATAAACAGAGGAGGAGCCAGGTGACCTCATGCAAAGAGGTGGGCAAAGCCAGCTTTTAATCAGAATTCTGTTTTCCTTCAGAGACTTTTATCTACACTCTGACAAAGAAACATCTTTGAGCACTTTAAGCAAGTATACAGGTAGACAGAGAGAGACATAATCTAAGTACTGTAGTAGGAACTGCACTGTTAAAACCTTGTTCTTTTACAAGATTTGTATGTTTTGTGATATATGGTTCTGTATTTTATGTTTTACATATTTATCATCTATTTTAGTAAAACTCTATTATTAGAGCCTACTTGGTCTGTCTTTGAATTTCTTTTCTTTTACAAGTGAAGTATATATGGTTAAAGCAGGCACTGTGCATTAAGCTTGAATGGTGATACCAAACTGGAGAAAGGTAAGCATTTTAATCTGAGGTCTTTTATTACAGTTTTAAGGGTTCATTTCTGTACACCTGGTTAGGTGCCCATAGGCAAAGATATCTGGCCCCCAAAAACAGAAATATCTGAATCTGTGCATTGAGAAGCGCTGTAAGAGGTTCACAGTTTGAATCCCTCAAAGACTTGAGACCAAGGTTGATTCGAACCCCAAAATAGACAAGAGGGTTACCCTGTTTCTGTTAACTGTTCACAAGACTGCATTCGGAGGTTGGCACTTTGGAGTAGAGGGCTGACCTGCTGAGTGGATTTGTGACACTTCGCCAAAAAATCAACCTAGGTATGATGCCTCCTGGTGTTCAATCTCTTCTGGTGCCATCGTTAAACCCTCGCACTACCAGAAGTTCTGGCAGTCAAATTTTCAAACTCCTAAATGCTGTACCTCGCTTGGACAGCGTGCTTTCACTTATAGAGCCCCACTCTGGATAAATGCACTGCAATCAGACATTTCCAATTCAACAAAGTTGGGCTCCTGTAAGTGCTTCTTCAACAGCATTTAGTCACCGAGGGCTACCTGTGACTGCTGAGACTGGGCACTAACAAATTCTACTGCACCTATTCCTTATGGGTATCCCACTGACCCTCACCTACTCTAGTTACTACCCTCACTTGTACTTATTTTGCACTTAACTCTGGGGCCCTCCTAGACCACCTATCCTCTCCCCATCCTCCACCCTACCACCCCACCCCTCTTCCCTCATTTCTCCTCCTCCTCCTCCTCTCTTCCCTTATGGCCTTCTGCCTGTTTCACTCTGTATTTAGTAACCTAGTAACAATTAGACTCAGGCATACATTCTACAATGCCTCTGCTGTATGTAAGATGTACCTTTGATCACTGTTAGTGTAATTTTCACTTTATTTTATCTATAGTAATCTCCTGAATCTTCATCTCCCTTTTGTTTACACATAAATGTATTTAGGCCTGGTGACACTTGCAATGTAACTACTGTAAATGTTAACCTGACTGCTATCATTCTGATGTGGAACCTATGTAAAGCTAACCTGCTCAAAGGTCTTGAATCCAAGATGTTAATAAATAAATAAAATACAGGTATCCTGCATGTCCGGGGAGCAGAGCCAATCCCTTGGCAGATCATGGGCAGCAGGCCAGGCAGTGTCACCATTCTGAACCTTTTCTATTCAATGAAGGTGTTCAGTTGGCTCAGATCTAGGATGGGACGGAGGTCCCTGTTTTCTTCAGTACAAGGAAGAAATGTGAGTAGTATTCTCTTCTTCTTTGACCTAGAGGTACTGCCTGAATTGCTCTCTTTTCCAAGAGGGGCTGAATTTCTGCCTTTATGAGAACCATGTGGTATGGGGAGCAGTGGATGGGGACAGGTGGGTTGTCCAGTGGGATCTGCGTGAACTCCATGGCGTAGCCTCGTTCTATGATCTGGGTTCCCACTGATCCATGGTAATATTGGACCATCCAGTGAGGTAAAGGAGAATCTCCTGCCTACTGCCTCCCGAGACTCTGCGGGAGGCAGGGCAGGCAGGAGTCATGCTGAAGCCGAAGGGGTGGGCAGGGGAGCTCTGGCATTTTGGCACATTGGGTCTCTGTGTGCCTGAAGGCAGGAGGCGGCCCTTCTCTTGAAACCCCTTTTGGTTGCTGTCACTTTCCTTGCTGGCCCTGATTTTTGCGAAAGGGGTGGCGTCTGGCAGTTGTCAGTTCCGACCCTATACAGCTTGTGAGCGTCGGAACTGCTTACCAGAGTCTTGTAGCCTGGTGATCATTCTCAGTATCTGGACCAAAAGAACTGACCCCTGAAAGGGTACATATCTAGGATTCGTGCTGCAGGTCTTGCAGGAATCCGAGACTGGTAGCCAGGCATGGCTCTCACACACACTGTGGCAGCTGCCCTGGCAGCCATATGTGCAGAGTCATATGAGTTTCTTAAGACATGCTTGCCGACGTCAATGCCAGACTGAATGACTGCCATAAGCTCAGATTTGTTGTCAAAATCAGGCTGAGCCTTGGCTAAGTCCAAGACCTTATTCCACAAAGACTTTTGGTACATCACCATGTGTGAAAAAGTAAAGTGACCTGACTGTGCAGGTGGCCGAGGGTACACTGCGGCCCATTTGGTCCAACTTCTTGGATTCTGGGTCCAGTGGCTGGGAGCTCATATGCTTCAGTTGCTGTGCCCTGCCATAAGCGTCTGTCAGCACCATAGAGTCTGACTTTGGTTGCTCACTCAGATGATGATCTCTGTTTGATGTCCTGTATAGTCAGTATGCCTTGCTGGGGGCGGCCAAAGTGGAGGAAGGGTTCTTCCAGGCCAGTTTTGTGATGTCCTGGAATGGCTCCACTAGTGGAGGGATGACCAAAGGCTTTGGATCGTTTTCCCCTTTGAACTTTGCGAGGCAACAGCATTTGGGGTCAGGTTCCTCCAGCGTCCCACTGGTTAAGCTACTGGATGTGCCGATCACATCCAAAAGGAAGGGTCAGATGGAGGAGATATGGGAGAGTCCTCTTATGGTCCAGGAGGGTAGAAGCAGCTCATCCTCAGAAGACTAGTAGGAAGAAGAGTCCCCTGCATCATCATCTGAGGACGAATGTGGATATCCCTTGGATGAGGGCATGGACGATGGGTATTGACCATGGCCGTTAGGTGCTGGAGACCCCGGTCGTCATCTCCTGACGACGGGCAGTCTGGCATCGGAAGCAGTCTCAGAGGTTTCTAGAGCAAGGGCTCCTGGGTGGGGCTGGAGGCAGGAGTCCTCTAGAACTAGGGGTCTGCTCTCGTGGCCTAGGCAGCAGATCCCCTTTATGGTATTCCACCACAATTAAATAAAGCTCCTACCTCCACCAATGGGACGACAAGCTTGCTGGTATCAGTGTAGGAACGTTTGGGGGGCTCTGGCGTAAGGCCCTTGCAGTGCAGCCGGTGTGGTCGTCCAGTCTGCTGGCTCTTTACCATCAGGCACTGAGACCGATGGCACTGCACCTTCTGAGGTAATGTCCCCAGAGGTTATATGTCTGGCTCCTTGGGAGGAGGTGGGGCAGAGGTTCAACTCGGTGAGGCTCGGGCGTCTGCTCCTCAGGCGTTTGACATGACACATGGTCAGGCGCCTGGTCCTCGGAACAGACGGCCTATGGGAGTGGCGTCTGGTCCGTTCCTGATGTCGAATCCTAAGGGCCCCCCTGAGGCCTGGCATCCTTCGAAGCAGTCGGCGCCCTGCCACTGGGTGGAGGATGCTTCTGATGGTGCTCTGAATCCTGGAGTCTGGTGGTGTCACCCAACCCCTCGACTTGTCGGATGACGCCGAGGCCTTCTGGGTGGCAGACTCATACTTGCTGCCCGATGAAGAAGATGCCTGTCCGTCTGACAAAGACCCTAGCGACTGTGTGTGGGGCCTTAAAGCCAGGGACACGGGTGGACGAACGCCCATGCCCAGAAGACTCCGTGCCATGTGTATGTGAAGAGGCAGAATCTTCTTCATGGTAACCCTGGGAGGAGTCAAGGGTCAGAGGAAACAGATTCCTACCTCCTGCCAGAGGCAGAGGACGAGGAGGTCTTGTGGAGGGACCTGGGCAGGACTTCAACCTGGCTTGATCCTTGTCCCTGTGATGGTCCTTCCGCCTGATTTCATCTCTCTGGGGAGGAATCCCTGGCTGAGGAAGAAAAAGAGCTGTGACCCAAATAGGTCCTCTGTATGGCGGCCACTTGCTGTTCCAGAAGGTATGCTTTTAACGTCTTGAGGCAGCGGATTCTTGCCTTCTTGCAAAGCGGGCAGTCGTCCGGCTTGTGGCCCAAGCCTAAGGGAGACAAGCAGGCTGAATGTCCATCTCTAGTCGGAACTGCTTGTCACAAGACGATTAAGACTTCCTCCACTGTGTGGATGAAGAAGACTTGCAAAAAAATAAGAAAAGGCCAGGAGAAAATAAATGAATGGTACTGCACTAAGCATGAAAATGGCAGTCGACTCGTTATGAAGCTCCGTGGAGCCGATACTAGCCGGACCAATGCGGGGAAAAAGAACTGAGTGGTGAGAGACCACCCCCTTTATACCACATGGGACATTGGTGGGGCTAACGTCGGGGAGGTCCCTCGCCTTGGACTGCTAGATAGAAGTTTTCTCCGTGGGGGGTCCTAGTGCCTGGCAGCATAGTTCTAATGGTGTTACCTGCTGTAAGAGCTCACCCAGAAGTAAGATCCATTGTGCCCATATTCTATGCAAGATTTCATTTGGTTCTATTGCATGCACTACTCAAGTGCATAGGAGAACCACACTTAAAACATGTCTTCAGCAGTCCTGCACAGAAATAGTGCCCACTGTCCCTTCCTCTCAAAAGAAAACAGCTGGGTAAATGTTTAGGTCCTTGGGGTCAATCTTAATTTTACTCTGTATTTCCAACAGCAGTCCAGATGTGCTCCTCATCAAACATAGGCTGAGGTTGACCAATAATGCCACATCGTTGTGCTAACTGTCATTCGGCACAGGTCAGGAAGCATAGGAAAACCAGGAGCAGTTGTAAAATTCACAACAAGTGATTTATTATTAATAACAGTAAAATAAAAAAACAAAAAATTAAATTGTTCAGTGTAACTATTTACAGAGGCAGAATAAACAGAAAAGCCCATCTGGGTTTCTTCTCAATTTCAATCTCAGTCTCTGTGTTTTCTCTCTTGCAAGAAATTGCAGCTCTGTTTTTGTAAGTCTTTGCAACCCCACTCCTTAAGAAACAGCATGCTTCTCCACAGTGTTCTTGTAGGTTTCAACAAGTGCAGCAAAAGAACACTATAACCCAGAACTAACCTCCTGCTTACAGCTTCTCAGAGAGTTTGCAAACAGGTTAACCCTTGCATTCCAAACAGCTTTTGCAATCATTTCAACAGTATAACTATATACATTTCAACATTAACATAGAAACTTAGACTTTACGGCAGATAAGGACTGCTTGGCTCACCTAGTCTGCCCATTTCCTACTTACTGGATAAGCTGCAGAGCCTAGTTAACCAACTACATACATTTCTAAACAAAGGGATCTCAGTATCCATTACATTTCCACATAATGATTCACATATATTTTTAGACCAGCAGATATGCAAGGGAAAAAAGACAGAACAGCAAGTGAGGTGAGAGATAGCGACAGGAAGAAAACTGCAAGACTGTCAGGTGATCCAAGTCCTAGGTCTCACAAGAAAATTTGGTTGCAACCAGACAGACAAGAGACAGAAAAGGAGAGAATGGAACAGATCCTTGCATTTAAGCTCTTTCTCCATAACAACTGGAACAAGGCCTATTCAGCCCTGTCACATACCCCCTCAAGAGAGAACCTGTTTTACAAAACAGGTTTCAAAAAATTCTAGTAATTCTCGTTTAGTATAAGCATATAACCTTTACAGTTCTGTACATATGCAGTATCTTTTTCCATAACAGTACAGCAAATAGTGAAGTTTAAACTCACACATTTGTTTTTCAGCCTTCAGAATTCTCAATTCGGATCCATATCTAGACAGAAAATCAGTATTGGCGTTCTCTTTCCCAGATTTGTGCATCACTTTAAATTTAAATGGCTATAGTGCCAGGTACTACCGTGTGATTCTAAATTTTTGTCCTTCATTTAGTTAAGCCAACAGAGTATTGTGATCTGTTACAAGTACAAAGTCAGCTCCTAGTAAGTAAAACTTAAGGGACTCCATTGCCCAGTTTGCTGCAAGACATTCATTTTCAATGGTGGAGTACCTTTTCTCTCTGTCGTGCAATTTCTATTATGTATAGAACAGGATGTTCTTTCCCATCTATAAGCTGACTCAAGACTGCACCTAGGCCTACCTCTGAAGCATCTGTTTGTAACAAAATGGTTTCTCAAACTCTGGGATTCTTAAAACAGGGACTGAACATAATGCAGCCTTAATGGCTCGAAAAGCCTCGTCACACTCTGGGGTCCATTTCACATTATTCAGGTACCGTTTTTCATGAGTTCTGTGAGGGGTAGCCAACTCTGCAAAGTTGGGAACAAATCTCTGATAATAACCAGCCAGCCCTAAAATGACCTGAAATGTTTCTTGGTTTTGGGGACAGGATTGTTAGCTACAGCTTCTATCTTGAAAACCTCTGGCTTGACTTTTCCATTTCCAAAACAGCCCAAATATCTGGTTTCCTGCATGCCCAATGCATACTTGGTAGGATTGTCAGGCCTGCCTTTTGATCGATTGGATAACTGCTTTCATCGTGTTCCAGGTGGCTTTTCCAGTCTGGATTATACACCACAATGTCATCCAGGTATGCAGCACAATAACCAGTGTGATGGGATAAAATTACATCCATGTACCGCTGGAATGTAGCAGGTGCACCATGTAAAATAAGCGGCATGGTAGTAAACTGACAGAATCTAATAGGAGTGGCAAATACAGTTTGTCTCTGGATTCTTTAGCTAGGGGATTTGCCAGTAACCCTTGGTGAGATCGAGGGTACTGATATATTTGGCACTCCCAGTCTGTCCATCAAATCATCTATTCTGGGCATAGGATAACTGTCAAATTCTGACACTTGATTAAGTTTCTAAAATCAAGGCATATTCTTACACCCCTTCGTTTTGTTTACAATCACCATTGGTGATGACCAAAGCACTTCTTAACTCTTCTATGATACCCAATTCTTTCATTTTGTATTTCCTTAACGCGTCAGCTCTTAACTGCTCAGTAATCTGTATATCTTTTCCTAATAGAGGAAGCATTCCTTGTAGCTATTATGTGCTTGACATCTTTAGCTCAGCCTGGCACTCTGGTAAAAGTACTGTTAAATGTCTTTGGCAAGTTACAAATTTCTGCAGTTTGTTCGGAGGTTAAGAAACATTCACCTTTACAGCATCAGCAGTAACAGTTTGCTCCAAACTAGCATAAGCTACATCTAATAAAATATCTCTGGTTGTTACCTGACATGGTACTTCGTGTACCTATATTATGACTACTGTGATCTACCTATTCATAGCGTGTACCACCAGTGAATGCCTGTAGCACTGGTTGCTTTCTTAATCTAAGCGTTATGTACTGTACTGTTTTGTTTGCTATAATGTATTGCTCTCTTGACGAGGTGCCTTTGTAAATGAGTCTATGACTCAAAGGTCTGTAAACCGATGATCTAATAAATAAAATAAATAAATAAACAATATTTTCATTATCAGTTTCTGGTAAAACTAGCAAAACAGCTTTTGGTGTTTTTTCATCCCATTTCTTGAGGAGGTTAGCCTGGTGTATCTTAGTAGGATTTTCCTATCAGGGTCTCTATCTCTTACTTAACTGTGCCAGTCGTCTAAGAACCTTATAAAGCCCTTGCCACTTCATTAACAGTTTATTTTCTGTAGTGGGTAACAGTAGCAAGACCTTTTCACCTGGCTCAAACCTTTTCTTTTACCCCATGGTCATAACATGCCTTCTGCTGGTTTTGGGCCTCTTCCTGATTACTATGGGCAATGTCACCATATTTTGCCAGCTTCTTTCTCAGGGCACACATATAAGATGTAATAGATTGTTTCTAATGGGGGTTATCTTCCCATGTTTCTTTTATTACACCTAGTGGCCCTCTAGGTTGTCTACCATACAGCATTTCAAATGGTGAAAAACCTGTTGGTGCCTGTGGCACTTCTCTGTCAACAAAAGCAGGTAAGCTAAGTACTGGTCCCAGTCTTCACCTTCCCCTTTTACAAACCTTTTGAACATGTGTTTTACAGTTTGATTAAAATGCTCAACAAGACCGTCCAGCTCTGGGGGTGATAAGGGGAGATTCTTATGGCAGTGATGCCTAGTAGTTATTATAAACTCCTTCAGTAATGCAGCACCAAAATTACCACCCTGATCAGTAATAATCTCTTTGGTAGCCCACCCTGCCAAAAATTTTGGCAAGCTCTGCTGTCACTTTTTGGGCTGTGACAGTATGCACTGGAACTGCCTCTGGGTATCGGTAGCATAGTCACATACTTCCAAAATGACTATTACCTTTTACTTTTGTCTAAGGGCCAACCACATCCACTGCAATTCTCTTAAAAGGCACATCTAGCAAGGATAGGGGCACCTTGTCTTGTTTAGTCACTGGGGCTACTTTCTGACACTCAGCACAAGAACTGCAATAGGTAGCAATATCTTCATGAATTCCAGGACAGTCAAATCTATATAGCAATCTGGCAAAGGTGTGATCCTCCCTGAGTGACCAGCCATAGGACTAGCATGTGCTATCTGTAACAACTTGATCTATACTGTACTTCTGTGGTATAACCAGTTGTTGTATCTGGCCCGTATCTGAGCTTTAACCCAAACTCTGTACAGTAGCCCATTACATTTTTATACATAGGTTCACCCAGTTTTGATTTCACCCCAGCTGCTTAAAATAACCCGGAGAGAAACATCATCAGCTTGTTCTGAAAGGAAATCACAATCAGTGATCAGTTTAGTTTCAGCATTTTCATATGTTAATCCTCTTTGTAACATGTCTGCAAGGGAGTGAAATGGGCGTTCGATTCGTCGAAATGGGTCAGCTGGAAGTCTAGTGGTGATTAAGCATGGCTAACGCCTGCTAGGCTAGTACCCACAGTGCCCACAGACAGCAGCACTCATTAGAGCCCGCTGGGTTAGTACCAGATTGTCCATCAGCCAGAGGGTGCAGCACTGTGCAGGGAATAAACAACGTAGAGATGTCATCAGGGCGCATCAGGGAGCAGTGGCAGACAGAGACAGCACCATCAGCAGTAACAAACCACAGTTCAACTACTGTTCGAGCTGATACAGCAAGCCGCAACAGTTTCCATCTCTACCAATAGCGTTGTGCAGCGTGCATCGAGAGCAGCATCCAGGCACATCATCACAGTGACTGCAATGCAAGCAAAACTAGGATACTGTAGGAGGTAGCAGTATGACTGTCGGCAAGTGTTCTCTATTTCCAGCTGATCTACTTCTCGCGCAATATCCCGTCGCGCTTGCCATGTTACCAAGCGCATTAATCACCTCAGTGTTGGGCTCCAGCGAGATTAATGCCCACTGGGTGGTTGGAAGCCCTCGGGCTTTGCCCTCATGCACCACCACCCCCAAGCAGGGCATTAATCCACCAGTAGAGCCCTCCTCTGTCGGTGATTAATGCTTACATGTCCATCAGTCTTTTATTGCCACTGTTTCTTTAGGTGTTGTCTTTCTTTCCTGGACTTCGGATCTTGGAGCTCTGCTCAAACAAGTTCGGATCAAAATCAGAGAAAGAAAAAGAGTCCACCATCTGAGATTTTTTGCCTGAGTTCTTGTCATCACAGCTGCTAAAACATCAGGATTTACTCCCTCTTTGATTAACTCAGTAAATCCTGGAAAGTTATTTCCAATAATCACAGGTACAGGTAACTTGAGTACTACCCCACTTTCACTTGGTGTGACACCCATTAATAGTCAGAGTCACTTGGCTAGTGGAATAGTATCGAGTGTTCCCATGAATGCAGATGACACCAGTACCGGTCCTTTGGACACTGTTTTCTAGCACTTCAATATGTACTAGGGTTTGTCTGCTTCCGAATCTATAAGTCCCTTCACAGTCTTATCTCCCACCTTCACATCTGTTAAGTACTTGACCCAATTTGCTAAGGACAAATCTGCTCCAGTGTCACTCTTCTTACAGCAATTTCTTGCAATATGACCTGGCTTATTACAGTTATAGCAAATAACATCTTTGGGCACAGATTTGTTACCCCACAGAGTTCTTATCAGGCGTGGAGTTTAAATGGGAAAAAGAGTGTCTTACCGGTGCTTGGCTATTACCTCGCTGCTGTGGCATTTGTTTTATATGGCCATTTGGTAGTCTTCAGCCACAGAAACAGCCTTTTCCCCACTTTCTGGTTGGTGTTCCTTTACCCAAAGCTGCACATCTGTAGACAGGATGTTGATGAATTGCTCCACTGCAAATGTGTCTATGATCTGTGGGACTGTTTTGTCCTCTGGTTGGAGCCATTTTATCAGGAGTTCTCTTGAGTCGGGTGAAAGCTTCTCGAGGATTGTCAACTGAGTTGTACTTCAGAGACCGAAATCTCTGCCTATAGGTCTTTCCTGAGATGTTGAATCTTTTCAGGATTTCCTTTTCACCAGGTCATAGTTTTCTGACTGTGCAGTGTCCATATTGCTGTAGGCAAGTTGGGCTTACCTGTCAGGTAAGGTACCAGTCTGACTGCCCATTGCTGCTTTGGCCACTGGCAGGCTGCGGTAACCCTTTCAAATGTTGTCAGGTATGCTTTGATATCATCGGAGGGACACAACTTTGTAAGTTTAATGTATTTCTTGTTGCCTGTGTCCTGTTGCTCATCTGGATCTGTGCCTGATCCTCTGCCTTTGAAAGCCTGAAAACATCCAGCCACTGCTGCTCCTGTCACTGCATCTTCTCTCCTCTGCTGCTCCAGTTGTTGCATTTCTTCTTTTCTCTGTGCTTCTAAACATTGAATACCTTGTTCTCTCTGCTGCATCTCCTCTCTTCTCTGTTTCTCCGCCTATTTTTGTTGTATAGCCCATCACTTGAAAAAGGCAGTCAGGCTTTCAGGTTCTGTCACTGCCTGTTCTTTTCTATAACTGATGCTAGCTGTACAGTCTCAGCTTGGACTTCTGTCTCTGCTAGTTTGGCTGCCATTCTCCTGGTAACCACTCCTGGGCTTACTGCTGCAGAATCCATACCTTTCTTCTATGCTCCTGGTACCAGGTCTAGTACTCACGCACAAAACTCCTGGCTTAGAGTGTGCAGTGTAAATCCACTAGGCTGACACCATCTGTCATCAAAGCACCGGTCAGGAAGCATAGGAAAACCAGAAGCAGTTGTAAATTCACAAGTGATTTATTAACAACAGTAAAATAAAAATAAAAAATAAATTGTTCAGTATAACTATTTACAGAGGCAGTATAAACAGAGAAAGTCCATCTGGGTTTCTTCTCGATTTCCAATCTCAGTCTCTGTGTTTTCTCTCTTGCAAGAAATTGCAGCTCTGTTTTTATAAGTCTTTGCAATCCCCACTCTTAAGAAAACGGCATGCTTCTCCCACAGTGTTCTTGTAAGTTTCAACAAGTGCAGCAAAAAGAACATTGTGACCCAGAACTGACCTCTTGCTTACAGCTTCTCAGAGAATTTGCAAACATATTAACTCTTATGCGTCCAAACAGCTTTTTGCAATAATTTCAACAGTATAACTATATACATTCCAACAGTAAAACTATATACATTTCTAAACAAAAGGATCCCAGTATCAGTTACATTTCCACATAATGATTCACATATATATTTTATACAAGCAGATATGCAAGGAGGAGAAAAGGCAGAACAGCAAGTGAGGGTAGAGAGATAGCGAGAGGCAGAGAACTGCAAGACTGTCGGGGTGATCAAATCCTAGGTCTCACAAGAAAATTTGGCTGCAATCAGACAGGCAAGAGACAGAAAAGGAGAGAATAGAACAGATCCTTGCATTTAAACTCTTTCTCCATGAAAACTGGGACAGGGCCCTGTTCAACCCTGTCACACTAACCAGTGGGAAATATCATGCATACTCACACCCTCATTTCGAAAAGAATGGTCACAAGTAGGGATGTCACGATAACACAGTATGACAATATATCACAATAATTACCACTGACGATAATTTATGGTTGTAAAAAATTATGATTATCGTGCAGCACGATATACAGTGATAAAGTGCCTCAGCTTGCTCTTTCAGTACCGCGCCCTTTGCAGGTACAGCAATGAATCCTGATTCCCCACCATCCTAGCAGAGTTTTGCTATTTTTCCTTAAAATTAGAAATGCAGTGCTGGCTCTGTGGCACAGTGCTGAGGACCTGGGCACCTTACATGTCGCCATGCTGCTAAACCAGGTTCAGGAACAGACCTGGCTCACACGAGGGCTGACTGCATGAAGGAGGACTGAGCATCCACTGATGTCTGTCATTCTTTGAGGAAGGGGACAGTGCAAGCCACGCTTGGTCGCCATCTAGTAGAGGCTGGATGACATAGCACTAACAGCCTTCTGACTGTCTGGATGCAGGGGCTTGGGCTGAGTTTGTGCAACATCTATCGTCACACTTTTTTAAAGAAACTTGAAGACGCAAAGACATTTTTAGATACATAAGTAAAAAGAAAGACCAAGGTAGGGATAGTAAGGCTGAAAAGGGAAAGTGGGGCTTATGTGGAAGAGGACCACCAAAAGCAGATGTACTGAACAAGTACTTAGGTTCAGTATTTATGGAGGGAGGAAAGGCCGTGGGCCTATGATAAGAGACAAGGGCATTAAGGGATGGGAGACGGACATTAGCCCTTTACAGAGGAGAGAGTCCTAAGGAACTGCCACAGTTAAAACATACAAACATGAAACGCCAGAAGAAACAGGCCTCAAGGTTCATCGAGTCTGCCCTCAACTGGCAGCTGAACCACCCTCCCTCCCCACTTATCCCCTCACTCTGTCCCAACCCCTCTTAAAACCACCCATCATCCTATTGGATACCACTTCCTCTGACAGAGTATTCCATTTGTCTACCACCGTCCATGAAAAAATGCCTTCTGATTTCCCTCCTGATCTTCCCCTCCAATCTCAGCTGATGCCCTCTCAGATCCCTCCCTCCTCTTCTAATCTTGAAAACCCTTCTGTATTAGTCTTGTTTATCTGCTTTAAGTATTTACAGGTTTCAATCATATACCCCCTATCCCTCCTCTCCTTCAGGGTATACAAGTTGAGCTCGCTCAGCCTCTCATCGTGGGACCTTCCTCCAATCCCTGGATCATCTTGAGTCGCCTACTACTGTACCCTCCCAGCAATCTGATGTCCTTCTTCGTGAATGGGCACCAGTACTGTACACAGTACTCAAGGTGTGGCCTGACCAGGGATCTGTACAGAAGGATTACCTCCCTATTTCTGAAGGAGATTCCCTTGCATACGCCCCAGCATCTTGTTGTCTTTAGCTGCTGCCTTTCTGCACTGAGCAGAGTTGTTCATACTCCTCAGTAGTAAGAACCCTAGATCCTTTTCCTCCTCTGTGCTTCCAACTGTACCCCTCCCAGCTGATAGCTCCTCCCTGGCTCCTAGCTCTGAAGTACAGTACCCTGCACATCTTGGGCTGAAACCCCAATTGCCATGTTTCTGACCACTCCTGTAGTTTGGTCAGGCCTTCTTACAAGCCCCTCCACCCTTCAATGTCATCTACCACAGCTCCCATCTTCGTGATCATCTGCAAACAGACTGATCTTGCTCTGGATCTCGTGTGAGATATCAGCTATGAATATCCCAAAACAGCACTGGTCCCAGTACCGATCCCTGTGGTACCCTGCTTGTCACCTCCTTTGGTGATGATAATTCCTCCCCCACTACATCCTTTGTTGCCTTTTCTTCAGCCAGCTGGTGATCCAGCTGACCATTTTTGTTCCCACCCCTATATATTCCAGCTCCCTCCCAAGCCTCCCATGCGGCACAAAATCAAAGGCCTTGCTGAAATTCAAATACAGGCCATCCACCGCATGGCCCTTGTCCAGTTCCCTGGTCACCCAGCCAGAGTACTCAACTTGGTTTGTCTGGCAGGACCTACCCAAGACAAACCCATGCTGCTGAGCATCCTGGAGTCCATTGCCCTTCAAAAGGTCACCAGCTCTCTTTTTAGGATTGTCTCCATGAGCTTTTCTACAATTGATGTGAGGCTCACTGGCTTGTAGTTGCCTGGTTCATCCTCTGGACCACTTTTGTGAATGGGCACCATATGGGCCATCCTCAAGTCTTGTGGTACACATCCTGTGTCCAGGGAGGTATTGAACAGGTCAGCCAGTGGTCCTGCAGGATCTCCGCTAGTTCCTTAAGTACCCTAGGGTGAATGCCATCCAATCCTGGCGCCTTGTCCACCACGCAGTGCTCTTAATCCTTCCAGAATTCTGTCCTCTGTAATCCCTATATCAGTCACCCCTCCCCCACCCACTCCTCCCTCCCTGAGGTATCTGCCTCCACTTTCTCCTTTGTGAAGACAGAGCAGAAGTACTTATTTAGTGCCTCCGCCTGATCCTCCCCTTCTCCACCTACACCTCATCCTTCCTGATCCTCACAATCTGGTCCTTGCTTTTCCTTCTCTCTTTGATGTATCTGAAGAAGTCCTTTTCTCTATCCTTAATACCCTGTGCCAGTATCAGCTCTCTAGAAGCCTTGGCCCTCCCAGCTAGCCTGGTCACCTCCCTGGACTCTAGCCGTATACTCGTCCTTGTCATCGCTGCCTCCTGATTTGAGTCTCTTGAATGCTTTCTCTTGGCCCTCACCCTTCCATGACTTCCGAGTCAACCAGTTGGGCTTCTTTGCCCTTCCTTCTTACTTTGTGTCCTAGTACATGACTTAGTGGCTTCAGCCAGCCTTTCTTAATAATATCCTATTTTGACATGCATCGATGTGTGGTTGGATTCCGCCAGATGCCTTCCCATAATTTCCCCATCATTTTAAAGTTTGCCCTTAAATTCAATCACCTTGGTGCCTGCACCACCTGCTTCAATCCCCATACTGAGCGTGAACCACACCGGTGGTGGTCGCTCCCTGCCAGAGGGTCCTCCACCACCAAATCCCTTACAGTCTCCCATCTGATAGTACCAGGTTGAGTCTTTCCAACCTAGTAGCCTCAAGGACCAACTGCACCAGGAAGCTGTCTGAAATGCTTCTAATATGACTTGCTCCTTGCACCTGCAGTGGTTGAGGTGCTCCAATCCACCCCAGGTAGGTTGAAGTCCCCCACCACCACTGTGTTCTCATTCCTACAAACCCTTCTAATATGCTCAGCTAATTCTGTCCAGGTCATCCACTTGAGCTGGTGGCCTGTACACCACCCCCATCCTCAGTGTCCTACTTTTCGAGTCCTGAAACAGCATCCGTAGGGACCTTTGTCCTTCCTCCTCCTCCTCCTCCTCCCTTGTACACCTTATCCCTCCTGTACATAAATTGCTAAACCCCATTTCCCTTGGCCCTATCCTCCTGAATATTCTATACCCTGGGATCATATCCCAATCCTGGTACTGGTGGCCCATATTTCCATGATGGCCAAGATATCCACCCTCCCACCGACAAGAGAGCCTGTAACTCAGCTGATTTGTTACCTTGGCTTCTCATTCAATGAGACCACCCTACAACCTGCTTCTCCCTACCCTCCCTGATTCCCCTCTTAATCTCCCCTTGTGCTCTATCCCCAGATTCCTTCCCCACTAGCTTGGGGAAGTTGAGCTAGTTTGTCTCCCTCTTTGGGATCACTGCCTGCATGGCTGTCCACCTCCACCTCCACCTAGTTTAAATCCACCTTTGTTGCTATGTGTCCCTCTATTGCCTGCTTTAATATCCCTTTCCTCCCTGCTCAGATGTAGCCTGTCCTCTACCTAGAATCTTATTATCCCAGGTTCTGCCCCAGCCCCCACTAACCCATCACCCTTGGCTCATCACCATTCCCAGGCAAGCGTGAACTCCCAATTCTATCTTTCTCACTGCACTCAAGTCAGGGTACTGGGAGCACCTCTGAGTAGGGCCACCACTCCCTCATCTCCCACACTACCTACCCAGTTCCTCAAACCTTTCCCTCACTACCTCCACCATCTCCCCGCCAGGTTATTTGTACCCATGCACCACAAAGTGCAGTTTTTCCTATCCTCCTTGTGCACTTAAGAATTGACTGCCCTGCCCTGTCCGGGCTGTTAACCCAGGTATGGATTCCACCCATATGTGACTATGTCTTCCTCCTTACTGCTCCACCTGATCCCTTTAGTATGGAACCTCCGGCACTAGTACTCCCCCCATTCCTCATCCCCGCCTCACCCTCTTACCCAGGTACCTATCCGTAGAATCCACCACCTGTTAACTCTACCTTCTCCACTGCGGCCCCCCTTCCACCCCCCTGTCCTGTCCCTCTCCCCTCACTGCTTTTTCCACTATCATCCCATCCTCTCATGCACCCTAAGCTCCCCTTTGCTACATCCCACTCCTGTTCCCCTGCCAGCACTGCCCTTTCCCATATACACCCTGCCCCCATCTGCCCTTCCAGCTGTGCCCCTCCCTCTTTTCCCCGCCATACCCTCTGGACTGCTGTCAATTGTGCATACCCTCCCATCCCTCTCCTGCCCCTCCTGATGAGCCCCTTCCCTCATCCTCACCTAGTGTGGCTAGCACTGCAAATCTATTCCTGCCCCTCTGCATTGCTGTGTTTTTGCTTCCTTCTTCCTGACTTGAGCCTTCCCTCCAATGCTTGGCCCCTGTTCATATTGTTCCTGCACCCCTTCCCATCCCTACCTATGTTCCTCCCATGCTGCATCTTCATGTTGCTCCCGGAATAGGCCCTCCTGCACAGGTCCCCCTTCCCCATCCTCCAACACTCTACCAAGCCTCAGTACTTCTTCTTCCAGCCTCCTTAGCCTGTGACAGATTGAGCCCCCCAGCTTCCACAGTATATTCATCCAGACCACTGCCCCACTTCCACTGCAGCCCACTATTCTACCCATGTTGGCCCTCCTAGCATCTCTGCTGCCCTCAAACTACCCACTGCCGTGCAGTTCCTCCCACCTCCATTGCTGCCCTCCACCCCAAGTGTTTCCTTCCCTAGAACTTCCATTTGCCTCCTTCACCATCTCACTAGCCCAAGTTATATCCCCAATGGTTAATGCTACCTCTTGCCTTCCTCTATTTCCTTAGACTTCAAGTGTACCTCACCACCTCTTCAGTGGGCACCCTTTTGTTTTGTAATTTCTTACTATAGGATTCAATCCTAAGAACCCTTTCCCAATTGCCCTGTGCTACCCTCCAACACTCCCCACAGTTACTGCAAGCTAGCCAGCAGACAGTACTAATCACATCAGTTGTTTAAGCCTACCCCACATATGCAACCCATGTAAATGCTAACAGTTACCGTTAATATGATTATACCACTCTTTCTATGTACATCCAACAACAGTACCTTTAAATGTTGTGGTTCCAGTTGCAGTCGATGTCCCAGCTATAGATCTAGCTTCACCGGATGCCCACTTCCAGCTCCTGAAGCTCCACTTGCTCTGACGACTCCGCTTCACCTCCAAACCCCTCCTTGACCCCCTCCCTATTGGTTCAGGCTTACTGGGAGGAGCCAGTAAGGTCATTTAATAAGGAGGTGGGGTGAGGTGGGCGGGAGAAAATAAAAAAATTACAGCTCCTCTTGGACTTTTGTCTTGCAGCTGTGCTTGGCTTTTAAAGCCTGGTCACAAGTTTTGAAAGCCCGCCTGTTTATCCACCACGCCCTATTGGCTTCTCGACTGGAGCCACCCTATAGGTTAACAACCCCTTTGGCTTGGCCGAAAGCACCGGTACCACCTGCGCCAATGCCTTTGCAGTGTTGCCCTGGTCACCTCTCTGGCCTTCAGCTGCTCCTCTCCTGCTGCTGCCTGCGGCCCTCAGCAGCCCTCTTCTGCTGCCGTTGCAGCGACAAGAAAAGCAATTACAAGGGCAATTGACCAAACGGGGTGTACCCCAGGTTACTGAGGAAGCTCAAGTAGGAGCTGGCTGTTCCTCTGACAGCCCTGTTCAACCTGTCACTAGAAACAGGAGAGGTAACGGGAGACTGGAGAACGGCTGATGTAGTCCCACTCCCACAACTGGAAGAAAAAGAAGCAGGAAACTATAGGTCTGTCAGCCTAACTTTGGTAGTGGGTAAAGTAATGGAATCACTACTGAAGGAAAGGATTGGGGAATACTGTTACCAGTGGGCTACAGGATCCAAGGCAACATGGTTTCATAGGGGAGGTCTTAGCAGGCAAACCAGATCAAATTCCTTGACTGGGTAACCAAGCAAGTGGATCAGCTGGGAGCAGATGATGTGGCCTACCTGGATTTCAGTAAGGCCTTCGACACCATTCCATGCAGCAGGCTGGTAGGCAAGTTGAGAAGGCTAGCAGTAGGCCCTCAAGTAGTAAGATGGGTAGTGAGCTGGCTAGGCACAGGGAGTCAGAGGGTGGTGGTAAATGGCGTCCACCCTGGAGAAGATTATGACCAGGCAGTGACAAAAGGATCAGTAGTAAGCCCAGTCCTTCAATGTCTTTATTAGCTTCACTGCAGAAGGACTGAACGGAAGGGAATGCCTGTTCACAGATGACACAAAAATCTGCAACACAGTTGATACATCTGGGGTGAAAAGAATGAGGGAAGATCTAAAAATGCCGGAAGAATGGTCACGAGCTTGACAGCTGGGTTTCAAAGAAAAACAATGGCAAAATCATGCACTTGGGGCTCAGAAACCTGAGGGCAATGTACCAAATGCGAAGAAGTACTAGCAGTCACAAACAAGAAAGGGACCTGGGGTTAATTATTACTGATGACGTGAAGGTAACTAAACAGTGTTACAAGGCAATGAGAAAGGCTAGCGGGATGCTTGGATGCATAGGCGAGAGTATCATCAGCAGAAACAGTGAAGTAATAATACCCCTGTATAGATCACTGTGAGATCTCACCCTCGAGTACTGTGTTCAGTTCTGGAGACCCACCCAAAGGACATTGACAGGATGGAGGCGGACAAAGGAGGGCAACCAAAATGGTGCAAGGCCTGCATCAGAAGCCTCATGAAGAAAGGCTTAAGGAAATAAATAAGTACTCCTGGAAGGAAGCAGGAAAAGGGTGGATATGACTGAAACATTCAAATACCTCACAGGTATAAGTAAGGTGATAGGGAGGGAGCATCTTCCAAACAAAAGATGCTCAAGGGACAAGTGGTCACACTCATGAAGCTGGGGGAGGGAAGGCTGAGAGGAAATGTGAGGAAGTATTTCTTCACGGAAAGGGTGGTGGATGATTGGAATAGCCTCCAGCAGAGGTTGTGGGGCAAACTTGTTACAGGATTCAAGAATGCATGGGATAGACACAAGGGGATCTTATAAGTAATGCAAGGAGGGTGAAAACAGGAGACCTAGGTCTGCGGTATGCTTGTGAAGTTAGGGAAAATAGGGCAGACTGGGTGGGCCAGGAGGTCATATATCTGCAGACACCTTATGTTATGTTTCTATGTTTCACACACACACGCACTCATTGTACTTTTGCCAGCCTGAGAGATGGGAAAAAGAAATGGGGAAGGTATATGTACCAGTCAACTTACTTACATGAAATAGACAGCAGATAAGGATCACTTGGCCCACCAGTGGAGGTCGTGGGGCTAGAATGGTCATGGGATTTAAGAATGCATGAAACAGACACTAGGAATCTTAGAAGCAAGAGGTAGGTGTAAACTGTAGTCCAAGTAGGGTCTCCAGAGGCACTATAGGTAGGAATATAGGGCAGATTAGGTGAGCCATGTGGTCCTTGGTTCACCGACAACTTCTGTTTCTATCTTTCCATGTTTCTACCTAGTCTGCCCATTTTCCCTACCTACTTCTTAGATCTCTGTTCATCCCCCTCCCAGTGTATACTCCTATTGCAGATCTTTGTGTCATCTGCAGAAAGGCATACCTTCCTTCTAGCCCTCTGCAATGTCACTAATAAAGACATTAAAGAGGACTGGTCCCAGTATTTATCTTTGTGTCACCCCACTGGTCACCTCCCTTCCTCAAGTGAGCTCACTTTACCACCACCCTCTGTTGTCTATCCCCAACCAATTTCATACCCAGTTTACCACCTTGGATTTATTCTCAGGCTGCCCAGCTTGTTTACAGTCTCCTATGTGGAACGGTGTCAAAGGCCTTACTGAAATTTAGGTAGGCTACAACCAACCTGGTCACCCAAAGAAATCTATTAGATTTGTTTGACATGACCTCCTGTTGTGAATCCATGCTGCCTCGGATCCTGCAAACCACTGGATTCAAGATGTCCCACAATCCTTTCCTTTAGTCGTGATTTTCCTCAGTAGTACTTAATGGCGAACAGGGCCCCTCGGACCTCTTCCCATGTTGATTCCACTGGTGAGACAGTGGGAAGAGTGGCAGTTGGTGTTGGGGGCACCAGGACGCATGCAGGGTGGAACTGGTGGCCACTCAAGTCCAAACAGCTACATGGGGTACAAATTTGTTTTAAAATTCTGCTGATTATCGTGATAATCTCGGTTGGGCATTCATCGCAGGTTGATGAGTGGCTTATCAGCCCCACCAGTCTGCTTGGCCGCAAGGGCAACTCAAGTCCCCAGGGCCCGACTCATCAGCCTGGGCTGGGCGCTCGTCGGTGGGCCCGACAAGCGCTATCGCCCTGCCAGCCTGCTTACACCCAGTGGTGGAGAGATGGGATCTAAGGAGGCGGAAGCCTGTCTCTGCCGTAGGTGTCCGCTGTCACTGTGATAATTTTCAAGTGATCATTTTACCCAAATATTGTGATACTAAAATCTGATATTGTGACATCCCTAGTCACAAGTTTTATTGTAGGTTTAGTTAGTGGTATGAACAGAAAAGGAGCCATAATGCAGTCAATTTTTTCTTTTCGAAGTTGCCCAGAAGTGGCGAGACCCATCGGTGTTTTAAAACTTATATCAAAGAGATTATCACCTGAGGCATGTATGAGGGTATACATTTAATTGAAAACTCATTGACTCTTATCGGAGTCCTTTCTATGTAAATCCTGTCTGAGGTGTCTCAAGACCACCCAAATACTGTAATCGTGATATGTTGTGCAGGAACAGCGTGTTGAAATGAATTGTCTTGCTACAAAATCTAGCCACACTTATGCTGTGACAGGGTGTCTGGATTGTTGGGGATTGGTTGCTGCTGGTCCATTCCATCTCCCAGGAGTTGCTGTTAGAGCTAGGGTCTTCTCCTGTTGAATTTCCAGTATCCCCGGTTTGTTCAATTCTATGTTTCTATAAATGTATGGCAGCTCAGATTTAATGCAAAGAAGTGCAAGATAATGCACATGGGAAACAAAACCCAGGGAAGCGATACAATGGGGGGTGAGATACTGACAACAATAAAAATAGAAAGGGACCTGGGGTAATTATATCAGATGACCTAAAGGTGGGCAAGAATGTGAGAAGGCAGTAAGGAAGGCTGGAGGATACTGGGATGCATAGGAAGAGGCATCAATAGTAGAAAACAGGAAGTTGTTATCCCTCTGTACAGACAGTTGGTGAGACCCCATCTGAGTACTGTGTGCAGTTCTGGAGACCCCATCTCCGCAAAGACATAGACAGAGTGGAGGCTGTCCAGAGGAGGGTAACCAAAATGGTGCAGGGTCTGCACCAGAAGACATATGAAGAAAGACTAAAGGAGCTTAATATGTATACTCTTGAGGAAAGAAGGCAGAGAGGGGACATGATAGAAACTTTCAAGTACCTCAAGGGAATTAACAAAGTCCAAGAGGGTAGCATCTTCCAGAAAAAGAGATGTGCAAGAACAAGGAGGCACAATTTGAAGATAGAGGGGACGGCCTAGGGGTAATGTGGAGGAAGCATTTTTCACTGAGAGGGTTGTGGATGCATGGAACAGCCTCCTGAGGAGGTTGTGGAGTCAAGAACAGTGGGGACTTCTAAGAATGCATGGGACAGGCATAAGGCAGTCCTAGGGGTGGGTAAAGGAAGTAAGCTGTTGATTAACTAGGATCTGCAGCTTATCTGTTAGGTAGGAAAATGGGCAGACTAGGGGGCCAAGCGGTCCTTATCTGCCAACAAATTCTATGTTTCTATGTTCCCTGGTGGAGTGGGGGATATTCGGCCTCCTAACCAAGTCTGTAGCAAAAGTCACAGTTTCAGCTACGACTCGTGACGGGTTATATACTTTACCTTGGGACTTCTGTGTGCTGCTTGGTATTGGGCTGTGATCAGGGTCTGGGATCCACTAACCTTGTATAGCCTGTTTCCACCCTGCTTGCCTTAAACCTTTCCCACAGACCAAGGAGTTTTCATTTCTGTATATTTCCTGTTTTGTCTTTTGACTTTCCTTTTCTCAAATTAATACTGTTTGCAACACTGTTTTCCAGGGATGCCATAGTATCAGTGTCTACTGTATTTTTATATTTTATTTTGCAATTGTTTAACCAGGAGGGGCACACTAAAAGAAAGTTTGACAGGTGTGACCTCGGAGCACAGGGAAGTTAAGTAACTTGCTCAGGGTCACACAGTATGTAAGTGTGGGCTGTGGGATTCAAACCAGGTCCCAGATTTGCCCTTAAACCACTACGCTATACACGACTCCCAAGTTGTCTGCTACTTACAAGTTTGTCAGTTTCAGTGGTAATCATGGCGTTGTGTCCGACACCACAGCTGGCTCCTTTGAAGTTGCTGCATTACAGGTTTTAGATGAAGTGGGCCTGTCAAGCGGTACAGTACTTTCTGTTTGTCAGTTACTGCTTCCGATTCCATTAATGATTCTCCGTCCAATGAAAAAATTTACTTGTTCTCTGAGCAGAATGTCTCCAGCTTGAACAGTCAGTGCTTCTGTTCCTTTTTCCTTTTCAAAATTACTGATCTCCTTACTTTGTGCTGGACCTGCAGGATTGGAGATGCAGACCCTGCAGGTACACCAGCTAATTATCTTGCCATTGATTGTTCAGTGCTGTCAAGAGTTACAGCAGTTGCCCCGGAGATCATCTTAGGCCAGAGGTGAAAACCTCTGTTTTGCCATTCTGAAGTATCTCCTGTGTCAGTAATTAGAGCCGTTTCATGCATCTGACCGATGGCATCAATCGCTTTTAACTCTGCTCTGTTGGCGGTATTGGCGACTCGCTAGGCGCTTACAGCAGCTTGCACAATAAATTTTTGATCATCCTGTTTGGTGGAAGTAGTAATCTTCATACCTGCATCAGGTACACCGTACACCAGTGGCAGAGTTCCAGCCTGTCAGCAGTGCAAGCGGTCCGGAGTCCAGGAGTTTGCCTTTGTTTGAAAAATCGTAGTGTCCATCTGTAGTTTTGGTTGTCCTAAATCCGTGGTGTTTCTTTGGAAAGTACTTGAGACTGTGATTTTGGCATTTGAGGGCCTCTTTTCCCATCCCTGTCCATAGTATGAAGTTTCAATATGCATTTTTCAGTTCAGACTGCCTGGCACAAAGTGTTCCTCTTCTGCCAACAAAAGATTTTCCAATGATACTTCTGCAGCGCCTTTACTATTTTAATTAACTGTAGTATACCAATCACTTTGTTGTTCTGTGACTTCTGTTTCCATTTGCATTTCCATAGAACCATTTGCATCCAAAATACTTCAGTCTCAAGAACTGCGGCCGGGTTGAGACCTGTTCCCAGCTCCACAACGTCCATTCCTCTAACTCTACACCCAGACTGGTCATGCCCGAAAATTGGCTAGTGGTTCCCTACTGATGAGTAGGGAAATTTTTATTAGTAAAGTATATATCCAAGCAAAACAAAATGTAATTATACTTCAGATAAATCCATAACAAAACCATAAGTGATAACAAAACAAAATCTTGAAAACACTGACTCTAGCAAACGCCTTGAAATTTGTATATTTTTACATTTTTAAATCCATGAAAGAATAAAAATTATACTCTTCCTCTCAAATATCTCATATTGACAAAAACTCATCGCCCCAGACTCATCCCCCAAACTAATCATCCACATGTTGCTATTCACGTGGACCCCCTCCCAAGCCTTGTACTTTTACCTTCTTCCATTTTATAACTTTCAGTCTTTTAGTACTTTTGTCTAGTAGTAGTCCCTCTAACAGACATAACTTTTCAATTTTGTTTCAAAAATAAAAGATTACAGTTGAGTAGGGAATTTCCGTGTGTTCTGGGCCAAATTTCCATTCACTAAAAAACACCCCCAACAGTTTAATCTGGTTCAGTTTCAAGTTGGTCACCATCTGTATCCTCCCTTTGAAAAGGGACTTTTAGTCTCAGTGGGCCTACCTGGTTAACAAATTCAACAAATATATCAATAAATAGGTACTAACTCCCACTAAGCAACTACTCCTCCCATCTTGGTTTCATCAGTAAAGCTGATGAACTGGCAGAAAGCACTCACCTACATTACCTATAAATATATTGAACAGTGTAAAGCCACAATTTGACCTCTGTGGAACCCGATGGTCACTTGTTTTAATTTTAATTTTTCAACATTAATTATGACTATTCCTTCCGGTCCTGCAACTAGTTTTGAACCCATTTTATCACACCCTCAGTTATACTAAAATTCTATAGTTTGTGAACTAGCCTCCTTGTGTGGTACAGTATCAAAATAAATTTATCACCCTCACCATGATTTCTTTTTCTGTTAGCTCAATATTATCAATGGGTAATCTTTACACATGTCTAAAAATGCACTCCACCCAGTGGTCACTGTTACAGCTATAGCTTCAAGAAGCTGTGCTTAGCATTTTGAATACTGGTGTCCTCAGTGTTCCAATACTCCAAGTTCCACAGTCAACATACACTGCAACACAATAAAGACTAGCTACCTGGATCACTACAAACTATTAGTGACACACAACTGCTCAAATATTCTCAACATAAAGATGTTGGTCTCGCCTTGCTAGAGATCGAGCCTCCTTTCCTTCATAGTCTTTGCAGGACATGTAATCTGATCGACATGTCATACTGATCTTCGCCGAGAGTGCTCTTGCAGTAGGTAATAACCTTGAGGACTGCACGCCTGGTGTCAGGACCACCGTAAACCTTAGATAGCAGTGTCTGACGGAGGAACACCCACCCGACATCACGGGACCGACATCAGTGTGACACTATGTAGTGGGCAGTCTCACCCGCCTTCCAGTTCTTTCCGCCATCAACCGTGCATGTCAGACTCGGAGATTGTCGCAGAAAGTTCGACCACACAATTTCGGATGAGTATCTGTTTTTTTCACTTTATTGGTAAATCCTTGATTTTTGTATGTCTTCTCCATTGTCCGCGAAGTGATAAAACAAATGCGATTCTTGTGGCACGCAGCTCCAGCACAAGGATTCCCATTCTCTTTGCCTCTTCTGTCTGGGCCCGAACATTACACCGAGGACTGTGAAGCCTGCCGAGGATTCAACCAGGTCACACAGAAGCGCCCGCCAGCAGGCCTCAAGCTCATCTCCTAAAGAAAACTATGGCATCCACGGAAAAAGAGCTGCAAAGTTGAGGAGCACTTTTCCTTGCTACCTGACACCCACAAACACAAGAAGAAGAGGGACAAGAGAAGCACCGGGACCAGGATTGGTCCCTCTCGCCCACAGCTGCCCTCAGGCCCCTTGGGTGAACTGCAACCCTCTTCCTCTGGGAAGACCGCCGCTGCAACCAAGTCTGCCCCACCTTCCCAGCAGCAGCCCTTGGTCCTCCTGCTGCCACTGGTTACAGTGGTCACGGGCACCTCGGCAGAGACTGAGGCTTCTGCCTCCTTAGGTCCATCTCCACCACTGGGTATAAGCAGGGCTGGTGGGGCGATAAGCATGTCGGGCCCACCAATGAGCCTAGCCCAGGTTGATAAGTCGGGCCCTGGGGACTCTGGTGCCCACACAGCCAAGCAGGCTGGTGGGGCTGATAAGCCGCTCATCGGCCTGCCGATGAATGCCCAGCCCAGGTTGATAAGTCGGGCTCCGGGGACTTGATGCCCACATGACCAAGACAAATAAGCCAGTCATTGCTTTCTCCAGCGATCGCTAGGCCATTCCGCTCCCGTCGGGATCCGGCCTGAGCCCCAACCAATGTCCAGCTGGACAAGAGCCAGATGCCGGTCTCTGGGCAACATTCTCCAGTGGGTTCTACCCATGGAGATAACCCCTTTCTCCTTCAGTGGAGCCCTCTCCACCCTCCTCAGAGATCAGCAGGAGCCGGAGGGTGGGGTGTCGTCGGTGTCATTGTTTCTGGATCATCCCCGACCTGACGTCAGAGCTTTTGGGCACCCACAGGACCCTTCCTCACCATTTTTCCAGTGGGATAGTCAGCGCCATCACGAGGACTTTGCCTCCCATTGGCCCAGCACCTAACTCCAGGTCCTTCTGGGCCAATTTTTAGGCTTTCTTTCAGGGTGCCACATCGCCCCACATTCTCCACATCAGGGGCTCCATCGGGCTACCCTCCACCTGGCTACCCAGCCTCCCATTATGTAACCCGTCAGGCTACCTCCACCAGACTACCCGCGTCAGGCTTCCTGAGGTCGGGGTATGGCCTTCATACCCTTGGCAGGGTTACCATGACGGTACCACACGTCAGGGTACCCAGTGAGGGTACCCTTCGGGGTTCCAGCCAGTCTATCAACCTCCCTCCTAAGCCCCAGGCAGACTTTCGGCCATCGTCCCAGTCCTGCTGGACCAAGACTAAATCTCAGCTTGTCTCAGAGCCAGACAGCGGCACCCGGTGAGAACCTTTCCCCAGACCACACGGATCAGATTCCTAGGTCTGTTTCCGCTGGAACTGCACCAGTCGACGTCCAGGCCTGACAAAGGTCCTTCAATGGCCCTGACGATGGACAGTATTCCTCCTAGACCTCAGGAGGTCTCTCGTCCAGACGCCAGATCTTCAGATTCTTCGGACTCAGAATCGAATCGGGTCTTCCTTCATGACTTCAGGGTTTGAGAGTCTCTCCGAGTAGCCCAAGTTGAAGAAGTCCCCAAATCACCTCCGAGGACCCTTCATTCGCGGACATCCTGAAAAAGATCACGGAGGTCTATGACTAGAAGACAGATGTACAGGATCCCAAACGCCAGAGGCTTGCTGAGCATCTGGACATCCAGGAGACATCACCTGTCCTCACACCCCTGTGGCTGGACCCTGATGAAGATTTGGCCTCCACTAGATGGTTGACGCCTTACTCCATTCCAGCTTTGTCGAAGAAGGCTGATAGAACATACAGAACCCCAGAGGGTAAGGATCAGTAAGTGTTCACCCTAAGGCTGACTCTGTAGTCATCACGGGGCCCATGATAGAGCCACCAAGCCCAAGCACATGAAACTTCCTCCTGATAAGAAGTTGAGGCAGTCACTTCAGTTTGGGAGAAAGTTTTATTCTTCCTCCACTCTAGCCATGCGGGCACTTAACTATGTGGCACACATGCTGGTGTACCAAAAGTCGCTGTTCAGCCAGTTGGAGCCTATCACTGAGGCCATGCCAGATTCGGAGTCCAAGACTGTACTGGCAGATACAATTAGGTCAGCCAAAGTCACCTGTCGCCACTCTCTGAGGGCCGCACGATGCGGTGGACTCCTCAGCCAAGGGCACCGCCACAGCAGTATCGCCTTAGGAGATTTTCCTGGCTCAGGGTGTCAGGTTTGGCACCCGATGTCCAGGTGGCTATCCAGGATGCACCCTTCAGAGTTTCTGTCCTGTTCAGGGTGATGCCCATGATATAATTACCAGCCTCCAGGATAAAGGTAAGGACTTAAGGTGGGTTCAAACAATGTACCATCCTAGAGCCAAGCCAAGATGCCTTTCCATTGTTTGACTGAACGGCAGACGAGGCAACAGCAGATGGCCAGACATCAGACTAAATGTCGGGCCCTTCAGCAACAGCCACCCCTCCAGCCAAAACCCACAGAGCCTCAGGGCAGCTCTTCTCATCCCTCCTCCGTCTCTTGACTCAAGCCACCACCTCTCCTCCTCTTCCATCGGGGAGCGTGGGTAGAAGATTTGCCAGTCACCTGCTAGGGTGGGAGGCAACCACAACAGACTCGTGGGTCCTTCATTGATAAGACATGGTCACACTTCTGAGTTTCTCGAGACACCTCCAGACAAATCACCAGAGGTGTCTCATTATCCAATGGCACGATTCCCTCATAAGGGAAGAAATCGAGGCTCTTCTGCAAAAGAAGCAATAGAGCCCGTTCTGTCAAACCAGGAAGGAAAGGTGTATTACTCCCACTTCTTCCTGGTTCCAAAGACAGAAGATTTGCATCCCATCTTGGACCTCAGCACTCTAAATCTGTACATAGAATGCAAACGGTTTCGAATCCTGACTCTCCTAGGTCTGCTTCTCCTCCTCCACAAGGAACAGTGGTTCTGTGCACTGGATATGCAGGATATCTACCTGCAAATCCTAGTCTTTCAGGTCCACTGTCACTACCTCAGGTTCTCCTTTCAGGGAGAACATTATCAGTTCAAGGCCCTCCCTTTGGCCTGTTCTCAGCACCCTGGGTTTTACCAAGTGCCTTGCAGTAGTGGTGGCGGCCCTGAGATGCCAGAGCCACTATGTGGGTGCAGCTGGAACTTTCCTTGTCAGCTACCCTGGCCCTTTTTGCACAAGTGGGAATTAGGCCAGTTATCCTAAGTCCCATCTTGCCCTCTTCCCAATGCCTCCAGTTTATTGGAGCAGTGTTGGATACAGCCCAGGGTATGGCCTCTCCCTTTGGACAGGGCAGAAACCTTGCAGAAACAGGCTCATTTAGCAGCCTCCAGCAGGTGGGTCCCAGCCAGACTGGTCCTTCACTTCTAGGCCTTATGGCAGCAGTCATCCCCATTGTCCCTCTAGCCAGGCTTCACATACAAATTTCACAGTGGAGCTGAGCACAGTGGGATCAGAGGTCGAATGACCTAGACCACATGATCATAGTCTCCAGTTCGATGCAGTGGGATCTTCTATGGTGGCAGGATCTCAACAACCTCATCAAGAGGGTTCCCTTCCAGTCCCCTTCCCACCCAGACTTTGACTACAGATGCATCAGGGATGGGTTGGGGCACTCACCTAGCGAGCCACAGGACTCAAGTGCTGTGATCTCTGTCAAAGTTCTCTACACATAAATGTGTTGGAGATGAGGGCAGTGCTGTATGCTTTTCAAGCCTTCCAGCACTTGATCCACCAGGTCCCACTATTAGTCCAGTTGGACAATATGTGTGTAGTCTGGTACCTCAACAAATAAGGGGCACTCACTCGTATCCCTCTGCAGGAAACAATGTGGCTGTGGAACTGGGCAATTCTGAACCGGATACACCTGTCTGTGGTTCACGTTCTGGGAATGCAAATGTCCTAGCAGACAGTCTCAGCCATACACAGTAAGAGCCTACAGAATGGGAGCTCAAGTAAGTGGTGGTCAAGGACATATTCGACTAATGGAGTCATCAGACCTGGATCTGTTCGCCTCCCCAAACAACGCAAGACTACCAGAGTTTTACTCGCCACTCCCGGGCATGGTGTTTTTGGTGAGATCGCCATCTCTTTGCTGGACAGGGAGATTTTGTACGCCTTCCCTCCCTTTCTGGTCCTGCAGAGCATGCTAAAGTCAAGCGGAGGGGCTCACATGTACGCCTCGTATTGGCCTCTACCAAATATAGTTTCCACTTTTCGGCAGCTTGCAGTGGAGTCTCTGGTCCCCTGCCCTCTGCCTTGATCTCCTAGCTCAGGAGGAGGGCACGATGATCCATCCAGGGCTGAAATCCCTTCATCTTCACGGTGGCACCTCATGACATAGCTGCTTCATGCTATGGAGTTTCTTCTACAATGGCTCAGGTCCTTATAGAGAGGCCAGAAATCCTTCTATGAGGACAACGATGTCATAAAATGGAAGTGTTTCTCCACTTGGACCACTTGAAGGGTTGGGACCCTTTTTCGTGCCCCATTCCTCAGGTCTTGGAGTATTTAACTACATCTCTGAGTTACTCTTCACTGAAGGTTCACCTGTCTGCTATTTCTGCCTACCACACCTTAGTGGAGGGCAAACTATGGCTCAGTTGGAGGTTTCCAAACCTTTCTGAAAGAGATTCTCCACCTGAAACCCCTGCAAGCAGTCCTGCACTACGTTGGGATCTCAATTTTATTTTGGAAAAACTCACCTTACCCCTTTTGAACCAGCTGATAGTTGTGATATGTGCTATTTATCATGGAAAGCACTTTTTAGTTGCAGTTACTTCTGCTCGAGGATTTCTGAGCTTCAGGCCCTGATGTGTAAGGAGCCTTATTTGACTTTTCACAAAGACCGGGTGGCTCTGTGTACCAATCCTCAGTTTTTACCGAAGGTGGTTTCTTAATTCACATTGAATCAATCTATTCAATTACCCTGAGCACTCCAATCAAGGGAGGCAATTCTGCATACCTTAGATGTTCACAGAATCCTACATTATTATATTAATCCAACTAAGTTTGTCCAGAAAATGGACCTGCTTTTTGTTTTGTTTGCACCTAAGAGAGAGAGTGCGGCAGTTTCCAAGCAGTGTTTATCCAAATGGTTGGCAAACTGTATTGTTTTCTGTTACCAGAAGTATGGAAAACCCTCCTGGGGAAGTTAAGGGCATTCTACAAACATAGCTGCTTCTACTGCTTGCTTCAGGAATGTCTCAGCCGCTTGACATTTGTGCGGCGGCCATTGAGCTCTGTCCACACTTTCACCAAGCTTTAAAGTCTGGACATTGCCTCTAGGCGCAGGGCTGGTTTTGGTCTAGCTGTCCTCCAAGGACTTCTGTCCTAAATTCTCTGCCTTTCTGCACACCTTTTCTGCCTCCCTGTTTCAGTTCCCTCTGATTCACACTGCTTGGGATTCAGTCCTCCAAGGTTATTACCTACTGCAAGAGCCCTCTTGAGTAAGACAGTACAGTTACATAAGAACTTACTGCAATAGTAGATCTTCGAGAGAGGCTCTTGCAGTACGTGACCTTTTTCCCTCCCTCCCTTCCTCAGCTTCTGCTGTTCTTTTTCTTTGAATATATCTTGGCTCCAGAAGCCTAATTTTCCGTTTTCCTGTCGCTCCCTTTGGAGGTCTCCGGCGGAGGACTGGAAGTCAGGCATGGAGACCGCCCACTATATAGGGTCACGGACGCCGAGGGAGTGGTCCCCATCAGACACTCCTAACTAAGGTTTATGTGTGTCCTGATGGCAAGTACAGTCCTCAAGGTTATTACCTAGTGCAAGAGCATCTCTTGAAGACCTACTGCTGTGGTAAATTCTTATGTTAACTGTACTTTCTGCCTCGTATCTGATTCAGAACATGGAAGTGGAGATCACCTAGATGTTTCCTCTGATGAATTTTTTTTCAACCAAGAAAATAACTAAATGGTTCTTCATGGTAAAAGGAAATAGCTGGAGGAGAGTGCAGCAGAGGCAGAGCTTCACTAAGATGGCTGGCTGAGTGCTAGTAGCAGTGTGCAGTGAGCCACCCCAACTGAGTCACCCACTCGAAACCAGGAAATGCACTGTGGCTGAGATACCTGCAATGTCTAAAAACTTTCAGAGGTCCCGTGAAATCTTCCTGCCCTGCTTGAAGGAGAACAGTTTGCTGAAGAAACACAGAGGTAACAAACTTCCTACTGAACTGGGACACCACTAGTCTCAGCCAGACACCAGTGTCTCAAAGGAAGTACAGGTAACTCCGAATCTAATTGGTAACACCTCAAGCCTCAGGTACGCATTTATTTACTTCTGCCTCCGGGAAGATTCATTTGGCACAAAGCATATCCACAGCGTTATAAACAAGGAAGAGCGGGCGGTTGGACAGCATATGCTTTCTGCTTCAGACCAATCCGTATCAGCTTCAGATTTAGTTGCTTTGTAGGAGATTCAGTGCACAAATCAACTGTATTTTTTCTCAGCAATCCATAATTAACTTTTTGCAGTCTCCATCTGTAACAAAATCTCTTTTCGACGCTTGTAGATATGGTATCTCTTCCTAAAACAAGATCTGCAAAACAGGTGGATAAACAAGAGAAGCTGGAAAACTGATGAGTCGCAACCTAAGGCTAATAAAATAGCAAAAATGTTCTCAAAATACTGAGCAACACTCAGAACAAAATTCTGCTGTGCCTGCTGACCCCAGTCATTCAGACACACTATTCTCAAAAAAATTCTCTGGTGATGCTAGCAGATTCATATTCCTCACAACAAAAATACTAGAGGAATTTAGGACCAGGTTTGGTAATATAAAAGCTGCCATATCTTCCTTAGACCAAAAATTCTCAGATATTGTGGATAAGCTTGATTCTTTGTCTGTAAGATCTGAGGAATATGAAAATACAGTTACGTAAGAACTTACGTAACAGTAGATCTTCAAGAGAGGCTCTTGCAGTAGGTAATTACATATAGGACTGGAAGCCGCAGGCTGCCAGGACCCCACGGAAAAATTTATAGCTAGCAGTCTCCCATGCCCGCCTTCCAGTTCTTTTCCCACCAAAGGCCAAACAAGGCAAGACAGAGAGAAGCGGATGTTTCCTTCCTAGAAAAGGAGCTGAAAAAGCTAAGGGAATGGAGGGTGGAGATTATTTACCGCAAGAGCCTCTCGAAGATCACTGTTATGGTGCGCTTACGTAACTGTACCACTTGAGATGGCTCTGTGGTAATTACATATAGGACTGAGTCTCAAGCATTAGGTAGGGAATGGGCAGACTAGGTGGGCCAAGCGGTCCTTATCTGCCATCAAATTCTATGTTTCTAAGCAGTCTGGAACCAAGAAAAGCACTCGGGAGGAGGAAAACTAACACCAATAGAACCTCCGGCTGTAAGGGTCTAAGAAAGAAGACCTTGCAGAACAGCCAACCCAAAGCCTGTTCTACGGCGAGAGGCAATGTCCAAACTGTAGTGTTTCGTGGAAGGTATGGATGGAAGTCCAGGTCGCTGCACAGATATCTGCCGTGACACATTTTTGAAAACAAGCAGCAGAGGTAGCTACTTCTCTGGTGAAATGACTCCTGACTTGACCCGCAGGGTCTTGAGTACTTGTCGAACAGACAGTGATACAATGAGCCAACCACTTTGATAAGCATTGCTTGAAACTGCATTGCCCTTTCTTCTGTGAGCAAAAAGACAAAAGCTGATCCGATTTCCTGAGATCCTTAGTCCTAGTGGTATAGTATCTCAGAATCCTATGAACATCCAAAGTATGCAAGAGGTACCCCTTGATTGGAGTGTTGCGTAAAAAAGCGGGTGGCTTAATGGATTGGTTCAGCGTTGATTCCACCACCACCTTAGGGAGAAACTTAGGGTTAGTGCACAGAGCCACATGTTCCTTGTGAAAATCAAATAAGGATTTTGCATATCAGGACCTGAAGCTCGGAAATCACAAGCTGAAGTAATGGACACTAGGAAGAGAGTCTTCCAAGAGAGGAACTTCAAGTCTGCTGAAGCTGCCAGTTCAAAGGAGGCAGAGTAAGCTTCTCGAGAACAAAGTTCAGATCCCAAGGAGGAGCAGGAACGTGGACGGGGGTCTCAAATGGAGAACCCCTCTGAGGAAAGTCTTGGAGACTTCCAACTGCACGAAAGTCCTGTCTCCAAAAGGGACATGGTAGGGCCGAGACAGCCGCCATGTGGACCTTCAAAGAGGAATGGCTGAGACCCAGGTCAAAGAGATGATGCATGTAGTCCAGGACCCTCACCAGGGCAAGAGAAAGGCTCTAGGACCTTCAAAGAGGCCCAAATCGAGAAACATTTCCACCTCATAGCGAGGTGGACCTAGTGGAAGGCTTTCTGGCCTCCACCAGAATGTTCTGACGAGAAGAAACCTCAAACCGGGCTTGAGCTACATCCGCAGGAGCCAAGCATGCAAGTGAAGGGATTTGAGACCTGGATGAACCAGGGTCCCCTGATCCTGGGTCAGCAAGTGCTGTGACAGAGGAAGAGGAAGCAGAGATTCCTCCGAAACTGCTGCAGAAGAGAGAGAACCAAACTGCCTGGGCCAGAATGGAGCAATGAGGATCATCTGGGCTCCTTCTGAACTGAGTTTATGAAAACCCTCGGAATTAAGGGAATTGAAGGAAGGCATAGACGAATCTGTCCTCCAGTCAAGAGACAGAGCGTCCGCCAGAAAACTCCTCGCCCTGGAGTGAGCAAGCAGAAGGTGGAAAGTTTTGTGTTTTGAGGAGACGCAACAGGTCTACCCGAGGGTTTCCCAGCCAAGAAGATATAGTCTACTACCTGTTGATCCAGTTCCCATTCAAGGGCTTTGGCTGACAACCGACTGAGGTGGTCTGCCAGCGTTTCTACACCGAACATGAACTTCCATCAGGTGGAGGTTGTGCTGAACAGCCCAACTCCATACTCTCATAGCTTCCTGCACAGAGGGTAGGAGCGAGTCCTCCCTGCTTGCTGATGTACCAGACTACGCACATGTTGTCTGTCTGGACTGTTAGATGACCGGGAAGAATGCAAGAGTTCAGAGCCTGGAGAGCATATAAGACGGCTCTGAGCTCAAGCACATTTATATGAAGAGTCTGCTTGAGTCTGGGCCAGGAGCCCTGAGTCCTGTGAAACCCTAGATGGGCTCCCCAGCCCTCTCCTGAGTCATCTGTTGTCAACGCTTGGGAGGGGTTCGATACAGAAAGGAAATCCCCAGCAAAGGTTCTCTTGCACCATCCACCATTGCAAGTCCCTGACCATGGGATTGGAGACCAGAACTTCCTGGTCTAGGTCGTCCGATGTCTGGTCCCATTGAGACCGCGGTCCATTGAGAGATTCTCAAATGGAGCCGAGCGTGAGGGACTGTCGGAATAGCAGCCGCATGAGCCCGAGGGAGGCGAAGGACTGACCTGGCACTGACCCTTCTGCGACTTAACAACACACTTGTTTGAGCTGGAGGGTGTCCACCCTGTCCAGAGGCAGAAAAGCCTTGCCAATGGTCGTGTCCAGGATCGCCTCCATGAACTGGAGTCTTCGCAAGGAACCAGATGGGACTTGGCCTGGTTGATGGTGATACCCAGGCTGGTGAAACCTGCAGGGTAAGGGAAAGAGAGACTAGGAGTTCCTTCCTGGATGGGGCCACCAGGAGCCAGTCATCCAGTAACGGAATACCTGCACCCCTGGGCACGCAGGTGGGCCGCTACCACTGAAAGACATTTGTAAACACTGGGGCCAAGGAAAGACCAAATGGGAGGGCCTTGAATTGGTAGTGGTCCCCTGAAATAAAACCGAAGGAATTTAGGTGGGAAGGGTGGATGGGATGTGCAGGTAGGCATCCTGCATATCCAAAGCGCCAGCCACTGTCCCTGCCAAGGAGCGCAGAAGGCTCTGCAGGGAGAGCATTCTGAAGCGTATATACTCCATAAACATGTTCAGGAGCTGATGTCTAAAATAGGCCTCACGCCCCGTCCTTCTTTGGAACTAGAAAGAAATGGGAATAGTAACCTGTCCCCAAAGGTGGGTGGGTACTGGCTCTATCGCTGCATCTTCGAGAGAAGGGAGGAAATTCTTCCAGGAACAGAGGAAGATGTTCTGGGAGTAAGACGACTTGGGGTGGTCTTCTGGGTGATTTCTGAAGAAACTCGATTGAGTGTCCTGCTGCTATAGCTGGAGCACCCAAGCATCTGCTGTAATCTTTTCCAACTCGGTAGATGGAAGGAGAACCTCCCTCCTACTGGTTCTTCTGGGAGTCCAGAGGCTGTGGGAGAGGAAAGGAATCAGGAGGTGTGGGGCAATGCACCGACCGAGGCTCCCGCAGCTTTTTGGGCAGGGAGGCTTGGCTGGACGAGGGGCCAACGCTTGTTGGTCTGTTTGCCCTGAGGTTTCGCTTTAGGTCGGAAACGCTCGCGGTGCGGGCGACGCTGTCCCTGAGGGGCCTGTACAGACAGTCAACGGACTTGAGTGCAGTGCCCTTCTCTTGCAGGTTGGTGATGATGTCTCGACATCCCCACCGAACAGCACCGAACCCTGAAGGGCGATCCTAAATAGCGGATTGCAATTCCAGGACCAAACCTGATACCTGGAGCCAGGCATGACGCCGAAGACCTACGGTGCAAGCTGAACTCCGACCAGCTGCATCCACTGCATCGTAGGTGGCACGGAGCATGTGCCAACTGGCCAAACAAGCAGATCGGACAAGATCAGCCACTTCTCTTTGGTCTGAGACGCGAGGAAAGGAGTCCAATTTGGATTCCACCTGACTCAGGATCGTCTTCTGGTAGTCCCCATATGTGCGACACAGTTCAGGGCCCTAATCCCCAGGGTGGAAGAAGCGTACACCTCTTCCCATACTGGTCCAGAAAATGGGATTCCTTGTCGGGTGGAGACGAGCTGAGATGTTTTGGGTTGGCTAATCGGCCATGAGCGGCGCTAATCACAACTGAGTTGGCCTTGAGGTGTGTATTCAAAGAATCCACACCCTCAGGAGCCTGGTATAGCCAATCTGCCTTCCTCAAGAGCTAACGCAGACGGTTGCTTCCAAATAGTGGAAACAAGGTCTCATGTAGGCTCCGATCCAGGGTGGAATCAATGTCGGAGCGCCGGGCAGATCCAAGTGAGCAGCGAGCTTCTTTGCTGTGGATCTGGCTCCAGAGATTGCCACTGGTGAACCTCCTGATCTTTCTCAGTAACTCCAGAAAGGAGGATCTTCGGAGGAGACTTCAGAGGAGTCCTTGGCCTGGTCAGTCTAGAGTACGTGGCTCATCATCAGGATCGGAGCATCCCCTGAGTCTGAGTCAGAGGTCTTCAAGAGGAGGAGGAAGACTCCTCGATGCAAGGGGAGGAAGATCCCCTAGGAAGACTGGGAAGCGTTCCTCCACTCCCTGGCGCCCAGGGTTCATCTCTGGTGTCGGGTAAGGGAGGAGCCTCTCTTCCAGCGTAGAGGATCCTGTGCAGGGTCTGGCGCTGGCAGATGGCTCTCCACCTCCTGGTGAGCTGGGTCTTGGCCTCAGCCCACAAGGTAGCTAGAGTCTCCTTCAAATCCACCAGCGGCTGTGGGGCGGTGGAGGAGGAGGGGGGATACGGATACTGAGGGTATCTGTAGGGTGAGTATCCATAACCCGACAGCGGAAGGCCGGCGTCAGGTATTGAGGCGTCGGATAAAGAGGCGCCCGGTACTGCGGCGTCGGATACTGCAGACCCAGATAGGTCGGCACTGGATTAAGCGGGTCGGGTACCGGGAACCAGGGCTCTGACGGAGCAGACAGCCCTGGGAAAGGCCCAGCGGGTGGGCCAGGAGCAGGTGGCCCCGCTGGTGTCGGGCCCGCGCTGGAATGGCATCCGCAAAGGATGTCATCCAGCATCGGGTAGGACAGCATTCGAGGTCCGCCTTTAGGAGGAAGCCCTGACGCGATCGCGTTTAAATCCTCCCGTGTCGCCTGGGATGGTGGGTTAAAACCTGGGGTCCAACAGGGAGATGTGGGAGTTCGAAAGCAGCGGCAAGCGCCCGTGAGCGTGGGATATCGAACTTATGTAAGGGTCCGATGCAGGCTCTTTCACTGGGCGTGCTCATTGAGGAGCCGACGTCCGCTTACCAGCAGGATCTGGGCAGGCGCTGGAGGAGCCGGGCGTCCGACTTATCAGAACCTACACCCATGAGGACTGCGTGGAGGCGACCTCGATAGGCGTAAAGGAACCATGTGCCCCCAAAGGCGGGCATCTTATCGACCCTGTCCGAGCAAACCGCCAAATGGCTCCGGCGTCTAGCTACCAGACCACTTCGAACCAGAGGGCCCACGTGGCAGCGGCCGCCTCCTTTCTCCTGGTGGCACCCAAGGGCCCAAGTGCGGCCCGACGGGAGACCGCCATCTTGGACACCGCCAAGATGGCCATCGAGGTTCGTCCCTGGAGGGATGTTACCTGGAGAACGGCGACTCTGGCCCGAGTCGCAGAAACGTGGAGGTGGAGTCCCGTCCGGTGCTTCTCTTTCTTTTTCGGTGTCCTCTGGTGAAATGAGAGCCTGCCTAAACTTCTTCACCTCTTCTCCATGGGCGCCATCTTCTTCTTCAAAGCGTGGGCCTCCAGAGACTGCTACCTCGTCACGGTTGGTGGCACTGAACTGCTGGCAGTGCTGGCACTTCTCCACGGGTGTTCCGGGCCTAGGCAGAAAAGGCACAGAGAGTGATCGTCCTTATCTGGTAGCTGGATCTGCATGAGTCACACTTGTTTTATGCGAATCGGAGGCGTTAGGACAACATACACTGCCGTTAAAGTAGGAAAACCTAGAAAACTGATGAAAAAACTCGTTAAACTAGACCGACGTAAGACTGGCTGACAGTGAAACTTAACCACGAGGCACTTTCACCAAGTCGATGGCAGGAAAGAACTGGAAGAGTAGCGGGGGACCGACCCTTTATACTGAGCGTTGCATGGCGTTGGTCACCTGCCAGAGACTGATAGCTAGAAATGTTTCAGGGGTCCTGACTCCTGCCAGCTTCAGTCCTATATGTAATTACCTACTGCAAGAGCCCTCTCAAGTAAGATCGCTTTATCTAACATAGAAGACCAATTGCCAAAGATCTCTACAAACCAGGCAACTGCAACTCAAAGAACTAGATGTGCTAAAAGGCAAGGTGGAGGATCTGGAATCCAGATCAAGACGACAATTTAAAAATAGGCAATCTGCCAGAGGGCATTGAGGGAGGGAACCCTTAAGTTACTGTGAGCAAATGTTAACCTCTATTATGGACCTGAAATTTTCTGGATGAAAAAACTGAACCTGATTGTGCATACAGGGCCTTGGCCCCAGAAGAGATGATAATAGGCCTAGATTTGTGTTTGTCAAGACGTTGTGGTTCCAGTAGAGAGACAAAATGTTTAAAGCTAAGACAGAAAAGGCCTAGTACATAACGGCATGAAGCTTCAAGTTTTCCCTGATCTCCCACTCTCGATTTTACTGAAGAATAAGGCTTTTGATAAAGTATGGGACATACTGAGAAAGCATGGTATTACCTTCTCTTTGCTATACCTTGCATAAAGTGAGAATAAATTTAGACAGGAAGATGTGTTTTTTTTACATCCCAAGAAGCTTCAGACTTCTTACAATCTAGATCCCATAACTAAACCTGCTTTCTACAAATACTTAAACATGGAATAATATTACCAACCTGTAAGAAGATATGTTAACAGGAATAGGAATCAGGAAGGAGAGATGGGGATGGAGGGTAAGGAAAGGAACAAAAGTGGACTTGTTAAGAATCAGCTTCTGATATGCAACCATTTATTGAATATAGGCAAAGGCAGAAAAGGGGGCTCAACCTTTATACCTAGTTAAACTAATGAAATACAGGAATGAATGTAGGGACTGATTGTGGCATTCAAAGCTTCTCCTAAGTCTGTGTTTATTATATAAAGAGTCTCTGGTGGCCCAGATTAGAGGGAGTCAGCTCACTTTTCTTTTACACTGCACACGCCTCAAAGCAAGCTGTCCATAAGGTTTGGGGGCCTCTAAACTTAGATGTTCCTGTTAAGGGGTGGCAATTAATATACTTATTTTTCAAAACAAAGTAGATAGGAGGAGGTGATGAAGAGGTTAGAGTTTGTAAATGCAATTTATTCAAAAGGCTCTCTATGTGTGCTTGAACAGTCAAAGTGAAGTGTGGGTACTTTATTAAGGAGGTAGAGTTCATTAAGACTATAGGGATATTAAGCTCTTATGAATCCTGCTGCCTGCAGTCAATATATACAAATTTATTGAAAAGGTGTTTTCTTCTGTTGTACTAATAGATATAAATAATGCATAAGCTTAGGACTTTAGTATGGAACTTGAATGGAGCCAAAATAGAATAAAACTCCAAATAATTATTAATTATATTAATAGTGGCTGGCCCAGTGGCACTGAGGTTGAGGCACTGGACGCCATGCCGGCAACCCAGGGTCAGGAGCGACCTTGGGTTCCCGGGGTTGGCAGGGAGGGGAGAGGATCGAGCATCCGATGGACTGCTCTCCTCTCCCGGGGAGAGAAAGGGTTGTCGTCAAGCTCCTTGGCTGCCCCTGGTGGAGGCCAGAGGGCAGCATTGGAGGCTCGGGAGACACAGAAGCACGAAGACATGATGTCATGATGCCTCCACACACGCATATCTACCAAGAAAGGGGGTGTACGGGAAGAAAACAGAAAAAACACTGGAAAAAGTAATATTAATAGTAAGAAAATAGACACTGTCTTGCTACATGAAACCCACTTTGAAGAAAGTGATGTCATCTACTTTTCCACTTTATTTCAGGCAATAGAAATTTCACTATGTTCTCATGCAATGCTAGGGGGCTTCTACATTTATTAAAAATACTTAAACCGAGAATACTTGGCTCAGAGTCAGATCCTGAAGGAAGATGGGCTAATGCAAGAGTAGTAGTCGATCAAACACAAATCTCTTTTATTACCATATATGCCCCAAATGAAGAAGATTTACCTTTCTTCACAAATATCTTTTGCAAATTGCCTCATTTAATTCTCCTGTCATAATAGGTGGTGATTTTAATGTGGCTCTCACAGCACTGGACATGGCCCACTCTGTTCCAGAACGCAAGATCAAAACAATTTAATAAATAACTATGCTCAAGATCTGGCTCTGGTGGACCTTTGTAAGCATTTAATCCAAATTTAGTAAAATTTTCCTTTTTCTAAAGCCTACAATTGTTTCTCTAGGATTCATTATTCTTTGGTCTCCAGCTCTTTAATTCATAAAATTAACTTTGTCACACATAATTCCATATTAATTTCGGACCACAATTCATGCTATATGGAACTGAACTTATCCTCTCTTAATAATCCAGGCCCTAGAAGATTGACATTTAATAACCTATTGCTACATGATGAACAATTCTTAAATAGTCTTAAAGATGAGACTGAAGCATTCCTCTCTAGAAATAATCCAAACGATTTTTCATGGATAACAATTTGGAATCTCTAAAATCATATTTGAGAGGTTGTATAATTTCATATGAATGTAATATTAAGAAAAATACAAAGACTTCATGGAGGAATTGAGCAAGAACTGGCCTCGGCAGAGTCAGTATAAGCTCATACAGGTAAAGAGGAAGATAAAATGTAAATGGTTCTTGTTAAAGACAAAATAGAGAAGATGTGCAGGGAAGGCCGAAGCCGAATGTATCGATCCAGGGCAAATTATTACTTCTATGCTGACTCCCATCTAAACTCTAGGCATATCAGCTAAAGGTGCAAAAAAAATCAAAACAGGATCTATAAAATTACAGCTTCTGATGGGAGAAGCGGTTATGGATCCATCTGGAACTAATAAAGAAGTCAAAACCTTTTTCTCAGCTCTACACCAGGAGGACTGCCCTGCATCTCAGATATTCAAAATTATATTGACAAAATTCAACTACCTAAAATATCTGAACCTGATAAAAACAACCTTAATAAACAAAATATGTAGTAATGAGATATATTCTGTAATAACTAACTTGCCAAATGGCAAATCACCTGGCCCAGATGGCTACTCTGCTTAAATCTATAAAAAATGTAAAGATACATTGACTCCTATTCTCTGTCAATTATTCCAAAGCTTTCAGAAACAATTGGGGCTCCATCCTACCTTCAAGAGCCAGCATTATTATTCTTTTAAAAAAGATAAGCCATCAGACGACTGTAAATCCTACAGGCCAATTTCTGGTATTTAAAATGTTTGCAAAGTTTTGGCCAACAGGATTTCAGTGTTATTCCCAATATTGTACACAGTGATCAAACTGGCTTCGTTGAGGAAGAAGGCTGTATCACAATATTAGAAGGATCTTAAATGGAATGGACTCTTCATTAAAAACTAACCTGGCTGTGCTTTCCCTCGATGCCGAAAAAGTCTTTGATAGGGTTCATTAGAATTTTATTTCAGCTGCTCTCGGTTTTGGCATCGAGGGTAGGTATCTGGAATGGGTCAAAATGATCTATTCCTCTCCTCGAACAAGGGTTAAAACAAACTACATTTTATCTAAATATCTTAGACTGTACCATGGTACCAGACAGGGTTGCCCTCTTTTTTTTTTAAACCAGGAGAAACATACTAAACTGAAAGCTTGCTTACATGTGCGACCTGGGAGCACAAGGAAGTTAACTGACTTGCTCAGGGTCACACAGTATGCAAGTGGGATTCAAACCCAGGTTTCCAAGTTTGTAGCTCAGAGCCTTAAACCACTCGCTATGCTGCCCCCTTTTGTTTTCCATTTTTTAGAACCTTTAGCAATTTTAATAAGAAAACCCAGATTTAAAGGAGTCAAAACTGGTAATCAGGTTCACAAACTCTCACTCTATGCAGATGATCTTCTACTTTCCTGGGTGATCCTAAAATTAATATGATCAGTTACTACAAATATTATCTGATTTCAGCAGACAATCAGGATATAAGATTAATTGGACCAAGAGTGAAGCTATAATTCTTTGGAAATGAATGATTTGCCTCTTGAGCATCCCTTGTATAAAGTCCATAAGCCCTATATTAAATATTTAGGTGTTCAGATCACACCAGATAGGAATCTCCTGTATTCTTTGAACTATTTGCCTGTCCTCACGGAAAATTAAACAGGACCTCATAAGATGGCAAAATCTGTCATTGGTTTTGACTGGTCATAGTAATATCTTGAAAATGAATATTCTAGAGGCTAATGTTCCTGTTCCAGGCAATCCCTATTATAGTTCCTAAGTCTTTTTTTTTATACTTTAGATAAAGCTGTTCAGTAGTTTCTATGGAAACAAAAACTCCAAGAAGAACATACAGTAAGTTACAATTACCAAAGGAAAAGGGGTATGGCATTACCTAGCAGCTCAACTGGAATGCCTGGGTGGTTGGTTTGGACAGGGACAGGACCAATTAGCATGCTTCAATACAGAATTAGCTAGGAATCCTTTTTCAACATTAACTCAGACCTTAGCACTAAACATTAATAAATCTGACTCATATGCTACAATACTTCATTCTACTAGAATAACTAATTGGGCATGGACTCTAACAAAAGACTGTTAGGGAGAGTGAGGCAATTTCACAGTTACTCCTATAATTAATAATATTCATTTTTACCCTCTATGAAAAATGCCTGATTAAGAAGAATTGGTAGACAAAGGGTTATATATCTTAAAAGATTTCTTAGTAAATTATACTTTAGCCTCATTTAAGAGCTAAAGAGCAAATTTAATCTTTAATCAAATGCTTTATTCACATATTTACAAGTGAAATTTTTCTTTAAGAAAAACAAAGAAGTGCTCTTTATTGAATAGTAACTCCATTTTTATTGTCGGACGAAACTTATATTAGTGACAGGCTGGATGAAGTTTAGGGGCAGTGGACTGGATGGTCACAGTTAGAGTATCAGTAGGCACTCTGTCTCTGGGACTGGGGAATGCTGTTTCTAAGACTTTTCTACATACATTTTGTGGTTATTTTGGGCAGAGGGAGGGTAAGAGATCCTAATACTTATTTCTACATTATGGTCCCATATTTTACTCACTACACTTGCTTTAAGATTTCAGATTGTTTAACATAGTATTATTATAAGTGTTATTGCTATTAAAATTGCTTCTTGGGAGACTTCGGTGGCGTCACCACCGGTATGGCAGCTTAGTCTTCAGCTCCGGGTGAGATGGAAAATCTACTGTAATCCAGTGTTTCCGAAAGCAGAGAGAAATTTAGAGATAAACCAAAAGAAAAATGAGCCAGATGGTAAAGTTAAGGGCCAGAAGTGAGAAGAAAAGCACAGCGAGAGGAAATTGAGGCGGGCGTAGCCGAACATCACATGAATCAGGAGCCTCAGAGTCGGCTGCCGGATCAGGCGGGGAGGAGGATAAACTACCTCGAGGGACAGCTCTTTGGATGGTGGCGCCACGGTGCATATCTTTAAGATGTTGCAGCGGATCGATAGCAATGTAAAGATATTAAGCAAGACCTGAAGCATTTAGAGAGGAGAACAGAAGACCTTGAATCGAGTTTAGAAAGCCTCCAGAGGATTCAATTAGACTTACAAGAGCTGTAACCTACCTAGCCAGAAGGGAGAAACTAACAGCTAGGCGGAGGATGCAGAGTCAAGAGGCCGGAGAAAAACAGTTAGCATTTTGGCTTTCCAGAAGGGGCTGAGCAAGATAACCCTGTGGAGTTTGTTAAAACATGGCTGCGACAAGAGCTGGACATTCCTGAATCGGACCCTTAGATCTTGAAAGGGTACATGGTCCTTAGGCCCCAAACCGAAGGATGCTCCCCACTCAATTCTAGTTAAGTTGCCAGATACCGGTGAAAAGAAATGGTTCTCTGAAAAGCTTGGAGTAAGAAGAACTAAATCTTGATGGGAAGCGGGTATTTCTTGACCACGATTTCCCTCCTGTGCTGATGGCAAGAGGAAAAGAGTACTGGCGGTCATTAAGCAGCTAAAGGAGCAGCAGGTTAAAGGCTTTTCTACAATACCAGCTAAACTATTGGTAGTGTAGCCTACAGGCAGCAAACTATACGACTCCCTCTTGCAAGCCCACAAGCCGCTGCAGAAGGCAGGAATTACTCTCCGGTTTGCAACCAGACTTGTCAGAACAACGCTGATGCAAATGCGATGGTCCGATGAAGAAGGGACCAGTAAGAGGTGGAGACGCACCCTGATCAGCAACTGTGCGAGGACTTGGTACTTCTCAACAAGGGACTGCTCAAGAATCAGGAGGGAAGTCTGGATCGAGGAACTTGAAGACAGGCCTGTGCTGTTTAGGCGGCTCTTTTGAACTAACTATGGGGATAACTGAAATTCACTGATCCCAGATGGGTTGGAAAGGAGGGTGGCTTGATAACAGGCAAAAGACTGGAGACTGCAAACTGTAAAATAAACCCCGGAAATTTAAAATTTAGAATCTGAAATCAAACTTCAGAATTTGAACATTATGCTTAAAACAATTGAAAGGTTCAGATCTCATTAGGCGTGCATCAATTTAGTCAGGAAACCCGTGATATTTGGCAGATGGGAATCGTATTGAAGGAGGGGCAGGGGTAGGGATGACTCCCAGACTATATTCTCACCCTAGAGTTGCCAGGAAAGGGTAAGAGTGCTCCACCACCCACCCCACCCGCATGAGGTCTGCGGCGGAGGCGCCTAAAGGGTTATTTCAGGAATTTATGTTACAAGCAGGCAATCAGCCAAGGGCCTTTAGAAGATTTTAGTGGAGGGCCCAAGCAGGAGATAATAAGTGGATATGCATGTCACTAATAAGCTGCTTTCTTTAAGAAGTGTTAAAATGTAAACACAGATAGCAACAACACTGGATCTGGTTATTGGGAAAAGGGGAATGGTGCTTTGTTCACTTGGGAACATAAGCAGGAGGCTAGTAAGGACAGAGGTCTGGGGTTATATTCTGTTTTAACTGAAATATTTGAATAGTTTTGTAAGTGAAATTAATTCTATGTGTTAAAATTATTACCTTGAGTTAGAACAGTTACTTGGGCTGTGATATTGTAACTTTGGAGGCTTGGGAACAGTTGTTTGGCAGTGATAATTAAAGTGAAATTTAAATGTGTTGTTTGCCTGGTGTTGGTAACAGCCCTCCCTGCCACCCTGTTTTGTAGGCTTTCTTAAATACTGAAAAGCCACTGGGGTTGGGATTGAAGGACTGAGTATTTCTGTTTGGGACTGAAATTGAAGCAACAGGAGCTGGTGGGCCTGTGACATCATCACGGTACCTGATGTCTGCATACACACACTGTTAGTGGGACTGAATACACACTGGACTGTATGTGTTTGTGAGACTTGGGAACTTTATTGGTGGGGTTGAAATTGGGTTTGTAAATAACTGCAGTCAGTATAGAGAAAAACTGTATTCAGGGAAAGGGACTGAGAAAAGGGGTGTGCCATTATAAACAGAGGGGATAAACAGGGTGGCCATATTCCACCATGGCAGGCATCTTCAGAAGGGTTGTAGGCTGCACAGGCTGTGGGATGGCAATAATTCTCAATTGGGCCTGAGAGAGAGGGGCTGCCCACTCTGTAGACAACTATCTTGTATCAGGAGTGAGGTATATTGGTTAAGGAGTAAGCTGGGGAGCTGGGGGGTGTCCAAGGATAAGGGGTGTGGATATGGGCAGCAGAAGGGTGGGGCAATGCTCTGAAATTACAGGACATTATGTTACAGCAAGCAGGAGGGGGATATTAGGGACAGAGGACCCTTAGATAGGGATGTTGACACTAAGGGAAAGCTGTATGGGGTGAACATTCTGAATACAAAGAGAGTGGAGGGAAGAGTCAGGAGGGGCTGTTTGCTTGCTTGCATTACAAAGCCTGCACCCACCCAACATGCAAGATTCGCACTTGAACCGAAGCCAGTATTGGGGTAAGGCAATCCAGTGGAGGTCACCCAGTCCCTTTGGTTGTTGTTGGTTGAGCAGTGTGACCCTTGGAAGGGGTTATTGCCTCCCCAGTGCCGCTTCACCCCAGGAGACCACCTTCGGCTACTTCTCCAGAAGAGGCGGAGGTGTGGCATTGACTGAGGCTCATGCTCCTGGGCGGAGGAGCTTCCCTCCGAATGAAGGCCTTGGGCCTAAATGTATATAGTTGGATAAAAGTTTTGTTGGTTGTAAGAAACATTTGTTGTTTGGTGATAAGGGGGAGAGGGTGATGGTGGTGAAACTGAAACAAAGGCGTCATGAACAAAGGGCAGGTATCTGTGTGCCATCCTCCAGGAGGAACAGGGAGAAAGGAGAAAATCCGAGGGATACCAGTAGAAAGGGGCCATCTCCCCAGAGAACCTAACCCACCCAATATGGGTACCCTGAAAATAGTTTCTTTTAATGTAAAGGGCTAGGATCCCGGTAAAGCAGCATAACATCTTAAGAGACCTAGCAAGAGTACAATGCGATGTAGGACTCCTGCAGGAGGCCATCTCTCCACACCCGAACATAAAAATTATGCCACCTGTGGGTGGGAGAAGTGTTGCCTCATCCCACAAAAAGTGAAGAGGGGGGGTGGCAATTCTGGTGCGGAAGGGCCTAGGCTTTGCCCAACTAGATTTTTCAGCAGGCGAGGAGGGTAGATGGGCGATCCTGTCTGGTAAAGTGGAAGAGAGGGTAATACATATTGTAAATGTCTATGCCCCCACCCCTACTAATCCAGAATTCTTTAGACAAGTTTTGGGGTAATCGCTTCCTCCCGGAAGGACAGATAATTATAGGTGGGGATTGGAACTGTGTGAAGATGCAAACAAAGATAGGTCCTCAAGGAAAAGGGACGAGACAATGGGAAGGGACGAAGGTTCTCTCACATCTGCGCTGAGGCAGGGTTTGTGGACACATGGAGGGACAGATACCCATCTAGCAGGGACTTTACCTTCTATTCAAACTACATGGATTCCTACTCCCGGGATAGACAGGTTTTACACTCAGAAAGGCTGGTTGAATTCTATAATAGACCAACAGATATATCCGATTTGCCTTTCAGATCATGCCAAGATTAGTCTTACAGTGAAGTTGGGACCCCAGCATAAGCAATCCTTATAGGCGCCTAAATGCAGGACTACTGGGGACAAAAGTTTAATGCTAAGGTGAAAGAAGTAATAGAAAACTATATTAAAGAGAATGTGATTTCTGTAACTAAGGTGAAATTCTTGTGGGATGGATTAAAAGCAGTGGTAAGGGAAATGATATCCTACAAGCTCAACAGAAGAAGGTAAGGCAACAGAAACAAATGGAGCTAGAACGGAAAGTCAAAGAGTTAGAAGATACCCATAAAAAGACAGGGTGAGCTGCAATACTGAAGGAATTAAAGCTAGCTAGAGCTCAATTACCAACTCCTTTCAGTAAGACACGAGAATGCTCTTAGATTCACTGCCCAAAAATATTATGTGGGGAAATAGAGCGGGAGGTTATTAGCGTTTAGATTGCGAAAACAAGCGGACAGGTATGTGTCCGAATTGCTGCCCTGATGGGTCAGGAAAGCTGGTCCTGAAGCCCGTTCAAATAGCGAATGCTTTCAAAGCTTTTATGAGGTTTTGTATAAATCCAAAGCACCCATTAGTCAGGCCGAGATGATAGATAAATTCCTTTCTAAAATAAACCTACCACGCCTTTCCAACACGCTTCAGAAAGAACTGGACCGACCTTTCGCCCAAACAGAACTTATACAGGTAATTGGGAAACTGAAACATAATAAAGCCCACGGCCTGGATGGATATATAGCGAATATTATCAAGGTTCAAGGAGAAACTCTCTCTCTATTGCTTCAGGTGTGCAACACAGCTCACCTGCCCTCTGAAACCCCAGACACCTGTTCCCAAGCTTTAATCACAGTGATCCCCAAGCCGGGTAAAGAGAGTACTTCATGTGGGAACTATCGTCCAATTTCATTATTAAATGTAGATGTCAAGATTATGGCGAAATGATAGCTAATAGGCTTCAAGGGTGGTGACCCAATTGGTTCATCCTGACCAGACAGGCTTTATGCCAGGGAGCACCTCTATGAGAATGTCAGGAGACTGCTCACAGTTATGGCCTACTCCCGAGGGAAGGAACAGGGAGATACCCGCTAGTAATCACCCTTGACACTGAGAAAGTGTTTGATCGCCTGGAATGGAGGTATTTGGGAGCGGTCCTCCAGAAACAGGGATTCGGATCAAAATTCAAGCGTGGGTGAAGGCTCTATATAAAACCCCTCAGCCAGGGTGAGAATAAATGGGGTAATATCTCAATCATTCCAGATCAGGAGGCACAAGACAGGGTTGTCCGCTTTCCCTTTATTATTTGCCCTTAGTATGGAACCGTTAGCAGAGGCATTCCATTCCCATAAAAATATTTGGAGTATTGAAGTCGGGGGTGGATAACCGTATATCCTTATATCCGGATGACACCTTACTATATTTAAAAACAGATTCCTCACTCTGAGGGCCATGGATCTACTCAAAGAATTTGGGGCCATTCGGGTTTCAAAATTAATGAATCTAAATCCGAAATATTGGCATTGGGCACAGAAATCTCAGGATGGGTGGAAACTCTGACTAATTTAAAGTGGTGCACTTGCAAGTTTAGATACCTGAGGGTACAAATCCCAAAGAGTCTGAACAAGTTATTTCAAAGTAATTATTTGCCACTTTTGAGTGAGGTGAAAAAGACTGTGAGCGATGGGCAGCTCTTCCTCTTTCAATCACTGGAAGGGTGGAATCAGTTAGAATGAATATTCTTCAGAGGCTGATTTTTCTATTGAGGCTTTACCTCTGACCCCCCAAAGAGCTTCTGGCAGGAGTCCCAAAGGTGCTAAGCAAATTTATCTGGCGGGGAGGAACCCAGACTCAGCTGGGCTCTTATGAAACTTCAGAAAGGACAAGGGGCCTGGGGGTCCCAGATTTTAAGTGGTACCATAGGGCAGCTCAATTGCAACATTTAGGGACATATATCACACCTAAGGAGGGGCAGAGTTGGGTCAAAATGGATACACAGCTGCTAAAGCCGTTCACGGTTACTTCCATCTTATTTAATAGGATTACCCCAGAACAATACAAGCACTGAGAAACCCAGGATTTAAGACCACAGTGGCCCTGGGCTCAGACCATTAGGGAATTGAAAATTCAGCCTTGGGTCCCAAACAAGGGAGAATTGTGGAGAGTGTAGATTTTCTGCGGGAAGAGAGAACCCGCTCTTCAGGCGCTGGCGGGGGTCCGGATTAGGGAGGTTTTCACAGCTTTTGAGGGAGAGGCGGTTAAGAGTTTTGCCCAATTGCGGCAGGAGTTTGGCCTTCCCTCCTCGGTTTCTATGGGTACTACAGGTGGACATTATATACTGGGGGTAGAGAAGGATGGAGGGTTGAAGACAACTTGCCCACTCTTCTACTGGAACAGCTGGGTGGCTTTTAGCTGGGTTGGCACCCCAAAGTCATCTAATTTCCAAACTATACAAGGCTGGAGTTCGAAGGGTCTGGAACCTAGATTGCAATTACAAATAAAGTGGAAAAGGGTCTGGGATTGGAGAGAGGGGCTGATACTCTGAGATGGGATATGATATGGAGGATGGCACAGAACCACTGTCTCACCCTCGTGGAGAGAGTTTTGATGGCAAGTGTTGGTGAGATTCTTCAGAACACCAGAGATAACTAAGCATTTTGCCCAGACCTTCTCTGATGGGTGCTGGAGGAAGTGTGGGCAACTGGGCACATATGAACATATCTTCTGGAGTTGTCCTAAAATTAAAAGTTTTGGAGTCAGGTGGCTCGAGATATGGGGCAAATATTCCAAATAGATATTCCAGAGGCCCGGTATCTGGTGCTGGGTGAACCTCCTCCTGGTCTCAAGGGTCCTAAGGCACAATATTTGTTCCCCATCCTCGTGGCAGCGGCCCAAAAAGCAATCACGAGTTATGGTTAAATGGGATCCCTCAGGAAGACCAATGGCTGAAAAGCTGTAACCAAATTAAGAGAATGGAGAGCTTACTGCTAGCCTAAATTCAAGGACTGAGCAATTTAAATCTCGCTGGTTTCCCTTTTTGAGTTCTGGGGAGCAAGAGAAGGATAGACACTATGAAGGTCCTGGCTAATGAAATGCTAGATGAACCTGAGAGAATCTAGAGAGGGTAGTGTCAGGGTCAAAGGACATAAATCATGATGAAGAGGCGGGGACACAGCCCTGGAAGATAATACATAACCACCACCGTGGAGGGGAGAGGGGAGGAGGGAGGAGGGAGGATAGGATTAGATTAGTAGTAGTGGTTTGTTCTTTCAAAGAGGGAGGGGAGGAGGGAAGGGGTGGGGGTTTTTATTTTCTCCCTTTCTTCTAGGGTGCTATCTCTTTGAGTGGGTTCCTTATTCTGTGAGTTGGGAGTATAAGGATGGATGGATGGATAAAGGAGTGCATAGTTGGAGAGGGTAAATGGGTGTAAATTAACCTGGACTCCCCATGATGAAAGGAGATAGTCAGATGATATTCAAGGTTAATAACATAATTAAGTACAAGACCTTTATAAGTAGAGGGATACGAGTGAAAGGTTGTCTTCTGTATGACTGTACTATCTATTCTTTTTATTGTTTAGATAACTCTTTATTTTGTAATTTTATTTGGGCTTTTTATGTAAAAATGGAATAACAATAAAATTGCAATTTCAAAACAAAAAATTGCTTCTTGGAACGTTAAAGGTCTGTGCTCTAAAATTAAAAGGTTGCAGATTTTATATTTAAATTAGAGTTATAATGAATTTTTTTTTTTTTAACAAGAAATGCATCTTTTACTTTCTGAATTGGATTTGCTTAAAAGATTAAACTATAGGACAGTATATGGGGCAGGAAGTTTACTTCTAAAAGTGGGGTAGCTATTGTGTTAGATAGTTCTGTGAATTTTAAACTTATAAAAACTTTATTGATACCAATGGAAGGTTTGTCTTGGCAATAGGGAAAATTAATGAGGTTAACTTACTACTGGGCTCAATTTATGGACCTAATACAAACTCTGCATCCTTTATAATGCAGTTAACTACAGTTCTTTCTTCTTACTTATCATATAATATGTTACTAAGCGGAGATTGGAATACACCCTAGATCCAGTTTTATGTAAATCTATGATACGAAGCAAAGCGTTACAAGTGGAGAATAGAGCCCTAAAAGATTTATTTCGGATATGTAACCTTGTAGACCTTGAAGAGCCTTATATCCCAATGAGAAAAAATATTCATTTTATTCTCCTGTGCATAGATCCTTTTCAAGCATAGATTTTTTTTTGGTTACTAAGTACATACTACCTTCAATACTGGAGTCTCAGGCCCGTTAGCACTACAGCGCGGTTGCCAAACCGTTTTAAAAATGGATTAGCACTTACCGTGCCGTAGTGTTCATACTCAACCCTCTTCCTGTGATCCGCATCAGGCAATGCATTTAAGCGTTCACACTGCAGCAAAGATCCGTGCCCACTATGAACCGGAATTCAGCAGCATCAAGCTGCTTACCATGATGCTGCGCAGTTGCTTGAAGTGCATTAAAATGGATCGAGCTGGCACGCTCACACTCTAGGTAAATGCTTTAATTTTAAAACTGATTTTCAGTTGCTCTGGCCCAGGTCTCATCAAGTTTGAGCACGCTCAAAATTCGATCTAAATGCGGGTTATGTGCGAACGCCGATCCGGGCCAGCACACATTTGAAACGGTTCAAGTGTTGAGAACTGCTTCAGATGCCCCAGTGCTAACGGAGCCTCAGATTCTACCCAGACTGCTTTCAGATCATTCCTTAACAGATATACAAGCAAAACTAACTTCCTCCATTGAGAAACATTCTATTTGGAGGCTTAATAACAGTTACTTAGACAAGATTATATTGTTAACTTTATTCATAATTCTGTAAGAAAATTTTGGGAGATTAATGTTGGGTCCTCAGAAAAATTAGATATGGTTTGGGCAACATGTAAATGTTATATAAGGGGACTTCATTAGGTTTGCTGCAAAGCAGAAATGTCAGAAGTTAGATAGATTAATAAAACTAGAATCTAGAATTGACGACTTACAAAGTTTAAACCAGAATTCAATGTCAGAGAAGGAAGAAATGAGCTAAATTCACTTAAAGAGGAAGTCTTTCTAATTACTAAAGAAGAGGCAGAGTTTATGATTTTTAGAACCAAGGCCAGGTACGTGGATTTAGGAGATTAAGTAAGATTTTAACCAATAAGTTGAAATGGATAGAACAATCAAAATATATCGAATTAATTACTCTAACGATAACAACAAAGTTATAACAGATCAGCAAGAGATTCTAAACAAATTTATACCATTTTATAAAAAGTTATATGGCCCTATTCAGAATCCTCCTACTGATAAAGATTTAAATGACTACTTGACAAGTTTTAGTTGTCCCGAATTAAGGAAGATCAGGCTCAGGAGTTGACATCCCAATAACTGTCCAAGAATTAAGTACTGCCATTGATAATTTAAAACCAAATAAGTCACCAGGACCTGACGGCTTTACAGCCAACTTTTATAACACGCTTAAGGATACCTAATCCCAGTTTTAACAGAATTATTTTGTTATATTTTAGACAAGGCATGTTGGAATCCTCTATGATGGAAGCTCTTATAATTTTATTACCTAAACCTAACAAACCTAAAGATAGGGTAAATAATTACGACCCATTTCCTCATAAATAATGACATGAAACTGTTAACACACATTTTGTCTCAAAGAATTAAAAAGATTTGGCATCCTTTAATAGGGAAGGATCAGGTAGGTTTTATTTCCTTAGACAGGCCTCTGATCATTTTAAAGCTTTCACATATTTTTCTGCACCCACGGATGCCAAAATTCCAGCTGCTTTGAGTATTCCTGGATGCAGAAAAAACTTTTGATAGAGTGGATCACAATTTCCTTTTGTGGTTTGAAATAAATTTAGATTCCCTTTCCTTTTTATTAGTTGGCTTAGAATCTTATATTCTTGTCCCTCGGCCAGGATTTTCTGTAATAATTTACTTTCTCCTTCATTTAGATTATTCTGCAGCAACAGACAAGGATGTCCATTATCTCTATTTAATTTTTATTTAGAACCCTTTATCTATTTTTTAAACAAGACTCCAGCTAGAAAGGAATACAAATAGGAAATAAGCAATTAAAACTATCAGTGTTTGGACGATATTCTTTTACATACTGTATTACTAATCCAATCGATTCAGTTAAAGCTGCCCTGCAAACTATTCAAGTTTTTAGTTCTTTTTTTTAACTACAAATTGAATAGAAATAAAACTAAAGTTATGCCTTTAAATAATCTCTTAGTAAAAAGTGAAGTTTGAGCTAGGATTTTCAGGACTCAATCTGGCCTAAAATATTTAGGCATTTATTTATCTACAGAACAGTCTCAAATCTTTGAATTAAACCTATAGGACTTAACAGCTAAAACTGCATATGACTTAAAGAGATGGCTACATCTTCCAATTTCATTCTGGGGAAGAGAATATTATCAAAATGAATATTTTTCCCAGACTGATTTATCCATAATATGCTAAATGTGTTCCTGCTGTATAAATGGTTTAAAACATATTTATACTCTCATTAATAGTTTTATATGGCGAGGTAAAATTTCCAGAATTGCATTTAATAAAATGATATGCCCTAAATTACAGGGAGGTATCAAATGACCAAACTTCATTTTATAGTATATGGTATCTCATTTAAACAAAGTTCTTAAATGGTTTCAGAACTTCTCAAATTGAATTCTTCTAGCCCTATCTGGCTTGATTTAGGAACTGCACTTCTAAAAGTTCAACTTATTACCTGAGACAATAATGTATGTCAAACTAAAAAAATATCCCAAAGGTGTTAAAAAATACAGTTACAGGTACATCTTTGAAAATCCTTAATCAAATGTACAACTTTTTAGGCTTAGATCTATATCATGATATTAGCCAGCCTGTTTTATGTAACCCCAGTTTTACAATTAATAGGAAACCTTTTCAAAACTGGTAGCTGGGTATAATCCTTCTGTGGTCTCCTTCATCAGGCAAGGTCATATTAATTCTCCAAGTTTAACTGTTAAGGACTTAGGTTCGAGCAAAAATATACTAATAATTTATTCCTTATTAAGACAGCAATAAAGGCATTTTTGGTTCTCCCTTGGAATATACAGCTTCATGATATTTTAAATAAACTCAAAAACAACATCCTATTGCTAATATTTACTTAATTTTGTCAAGGATTAAGGTTTCAGACCAGGTGTTGCAATCAAAATATTGGCAAAAGAACTTAATCAAACCTCCTGAACTGGTCTAGATTGTAGAACAATGCATACAAATTTATTCCACTGGATAATCTCAGATTAATTCAGTTTAAACTACTACATAATACATATTTAACACCAACTAAACTATAGAGATTTGGGTTAACTGACTGGATAAATGTTCAAGATGCAACTTAGATGCTGGATCTCTTCTCATATGTTATGGTCCTGCACCAAAGTTCAGAGACTTTGGGAAGAAAGCAAGGTTACTATTGTCAGTAAGCTGCATATGAGAATTCCTTTCGACACAGAAAATTATGGGTTAGGGAACTATGAAGAACTTATCCCAGCCTCAGATAAAGCAACTTGTTCCATAATTGCTATCTCAGCTAAACAACTTCTTCTCAAACACTGGACAGATAACGTTATTCCATCTTTTTACAGAGTGGGTCACTAATAGAAGTAATTTACAACTTATTTATTTGATTGTTTTTACAAAAGACAGACGACTATACCCAAATGGGGCAAACTCCATATTATATTTTATACTTTGAATATTTTCTTTTAGAGCTCATTCTTAACCACTTTGGAAAATTCACTGCATTTTTCCTGAGAATTAAACTGCTTGAATCTGTTTTTAAACCACACTGCTTTCCTCTAGGTGGTGAAGTGGCTACTTAAACTTCATCCAGGGATAATTAATTTAATAATTTTGTTTACCTCTCAGTAGGATTATATTATTGTTTTAGAAGAACAATCTAACCTCAAGACACTTCACTTAGGGTACAATGGTGGGATTTATTACATTAAATGTTCATTTTCTATCATTCTGTTTTACCTGTTATAAAATTATAACCATATATTTAATGGCTTTTATGGACCAAGGTTTGTTTTATTTTTATTTTTATTTTTTTACATCTTGTATTAGGATCTCAGGGATTGTGGGGTTATGGGGGAGGGTTACTATAAGTTTGCTTGTTCTGGTTTGACATGCATTTTTTTTCTATATAGTTTGTATTTGTTTGTTACTTATATGTTTAATGGATTGTTGTTTGTTGTATCTTGTTTTAGTAAAGAGAAGAAAGTTAAAAATGAAAACAAAACTGACTCTTTCAATGTGTCTAAACTGGAGTTCTTTCTGAATCTGAATACTTCTAAACATTTAATCACAGACCTTTATAACTTTATTAGTAATAATATTGGTTTTATGCCACTTCATAAGCTGAAAAATTCATGAGAAAAGGAGAGAGCTTCTATTCAGGAATCAACCTGGAATGCAATCATTAATCTTAAAGATCTAAGAGTTAAAATAATAGATTAAAACAAATCTATATAAACATCATTCACAGAACATATTTAACTCCAGTTAGATTACATAAAATAGACAACAATCTATTGATATGTCATAGATGTAGAGAAGCATGAAGGACCCTGGATCATATGTTAGTCTCTTGTAAAAAGCTGGAACAATTTTGGTGCAAGATATTTTCATTTTTTGGAAGACTTATAGGTCAGGATTTTCCTTCTGATCCGGTATTGCCCTATTTGGGTTTGTCCTCAAACTCAGATATGGACGACTCAGTTCACCTTATAAACTAGAGGTTTGCTTGCAGCAAAAAAAGCAGTGCTATTACATTGGAAAGCCATACAACCACCTGAGTTCTTAGAGTGGTTCCAATTTATGCCGATTTGTATAAAGTGGAAGGGCATTCTATAAAATGTAGAATCAAGAATCTAATTTTCACCAAATCTGGCTTCCATTCATATGTTCCATAGGTTTATCATAGAATAGGAGTAATAGGCAGTAGGACTGACAAGGCAAGGAATTTTGGCAATGATGAGAGCACCGGTGTTTGTATTATCTTTTACCCTCCTCGTGCCCCATCTCAGCCACGCCTGTAGGTGAGCCATGAATCCAATCCATCTCACTCCCCAAGTCACCGCTCCAGATAGCAGCTGACCCCAGGGTAACCTGATTTAACTCTTCGCAGAGAAGGTCCACCTCCTCCGAGAAGAAAAGCACCCAGCCAGGGGACGGACCAGTGCTAATGCTTGGCCCCAGGGTACTGCTGGAACGGACGGCTCATGGGATATCAATGGCCTCAGACAGCCAGGCAGCTGTCATCTGGTTGAACATGGAGCAGGTATTTCTGCTTTTCGTGACAGTCCCTACGTTCGTCTCTTTGCAGTGCCTCCAGTCTCCCAGGGGCATGCAGGCGACGTCGCCCTGTACCCACCCAGGAGAGGGAGAGCAGTCCTCACGGATGCTCAATCCTCTCCTCCCCTACTCAGCCCCAGCGTCCCGAGTCTATTCCCCAACACGGTCGCGGCGCGGCTCGAGTAAGGCACCAGCCGCCTCAGCCCTCTCGCCCACAGGCCGGCTAAGAGCACACAGTTTTGATCTTAAATACAGATGCTCTAGGTACCTACACACTGAGCCAAAGGAAAAAAAAAGGAAATGGGAAATGGCTGGTCATGTGTCTGTTAGCAGCCAGTAATAACAAACTGGAACTTTAGTTCTTATATCATCAAATGTCTGACTGTCTACTCTATGATCAAATATGCATGAACATATAATCCACTACAGAAGCGTGCAGTCATGCTTTGATATAAAGCACCTTGGTTCAACCACCCAAAATGTGTATAGAGCACGTACTCACACCCTGTAGTGGATTATCTGTCTTACAAAATGGCCCAAATTGTTTTGGAGGGGATGTAAAATAGAAAGAGGTGCAGGTGTGCAGTAGTTGAGGCAATGCATGATCATGTGATGTGTTTCATCCAATCAGGAGATAGCATTTTTTATTGTATGTACACATACATACACATACTCACACATACAGATATAAAATAGTTACTTATCATAACAGTAGATCTTAGAGAACATCTAGTCCATTGAGCCACACCATGGAATCATAAGTCATAAGTGTCAGGACTGCCGGGAATTTGTGCTGGCTGGAGTCACCCACATCTGCACCAACATAGCGGTAGGCGTCCCAAGAACGCCTCAGTTCCCCACAGAGACGAGCTTGGAGGATCATCAGACTGGCAGGGACCGGAAATGACTAGGACCAAACCATGTACACAGGAGAATATACAGAAAACCAAGTACTGATGTCATGGAGGCATCAGATGAGAACCAGCTTGAGAGCATGTAAGATAGTCACCATCACCCGATAAGAGGGAGAGTCAGTTGGGAGGGCTGTGGATCAATGGAGGAGATTCTCAAAAGATCTACTGTTATGGTAAATAACTATTCTGCCTTCTTCGAGGATATCCTCCACTGAACGACATAATGGAATGATTCCCAAGCAGTAATAAGCACTGAAGAAGGACAGCAGGGCCTACTGATCCTAAGTAAGGAGGCCTTGCAGAACAATGAGGCCAAAGCCAGCATGTAAACTAGAGATGATATCCAGACTGCAGTGTTTAATGAATGTATGAACAATACTCAAGTGGCAGCAGCACATGTCAAGCCACGGACACACTGTGAAATAAGTCACACAGGTAGCCACCCACAGAAGGAATGAGCACGGACAGGGCCAGGAAGCTGCCTACCTCGCTACTAGTAAAGTAATACAACTGGCCAACCACTGGGATGAAACAGAGGATCCCACCATTTGGGGCAAAAGCCCAGACAGTTGTGAGGATTTTCTACAATCACTTCCTGGTACAGAGCAGCTCCTAGAGACCAGGTTCCTAGTGACAATATGTACTGGATATGATATCAGAAATAGACACAGAACTCACAGCTCCACAAATTACCAGATGTCCATACAGGCTTCTTGCAGACTATAAAAGGTTTATTGCCAAACTCCACAGACACCAAAACAGGTGTACAAAATGAACTGATGTTTCACCTCCTTGAGGCTTTGTTATTTGAACCCTGACTGGTTCTTGTAAGTGTAAAAGAGCAAAGAAGACTGCACTCATTTCAGCACACTGATTTGGAGGACCTGCTCCTCTGGGTTCCAAGTGCCCTGAATGGGATCTCATCCCTGTAGGCTAGAGTTCATTGTGAGAATTCTTTCATGGGGAGAACAGAAGACAGCCCTGATCCAGATCTTTTGCTTGCTCCCACCAGACCAGGATCTGCTATACTGGTGAGGGGTCAAATACTGCTCTGAAGATGTAGACCAATTAGACAGAAGGTGAGCCCAAAGTGGCCTCATGTGGAGAAGAGTCAATGGACTAGTTCAGTTTCAACTGTCCTCAGACCTAGGGTCTGTAAGTAGCGAGGAGCACAGAAAACTTTCTAAGTTCAGCAGTACCTAATGTCCTGCTTAACAGTTGCTATTCTGTGATCTGCAGCAAGAACTCAGTGCTCATATACCTGTAAAATAAAAAAAATAAAATATAAAAGATGTTCTAGTCTCTAAGAAGGAAAAGCAAACTGCTCCAGAACCTGAAAAGCCCTGACTAAAGAAGCTCTCACTGCCTGATCTGAGGAGACTTAATTAACAGATCGTCCAGAAGGCGTGGTGGCCCTCCTGAGTGAGAGAAACCCCAATAACATTTACTATCTTCCAGAATACCTTTGGTGAGGAGGCTAGTCCAAAAGGGACTGCTTGATACTAGAATACTAGAAAATCTGGTCATAAATCGCAATCTCCGGATCCTCAGGTGGTATTGCTAGATCTGCATGTTGAGTTATGTGTGCAAGGAATCTATGAATGCAAGGTAGGTAGGTAAAAGTTTTATTTTTATACAGGATAACAATTGTCATTATGGAGCTATCCCTGTTTACAAGACAAGTCCTGTTTGGTATCACAAGTATAAAAACTCATTATAAATCTACAAGTACAAAAATTTATACAAAACATCTCATACCTCGTACTAAATACAAAACAACATACAATCAAATACAATAAACACTGCAAAGGTAAATCACAAGTTGCAAACAGACTCAGGTATGCAAACATATCAAAGTGTAATACATTACATTAAATAGTACATATAAGCCAAAATTTTAACAATTACACACAACTGGAAACATTAATTTCAAACCTATTCTAAATGAATTAGAGGATGCCACCCTCACTGAGTAAGGAAGTATATTCCACCATTTTCCGCTTGATGTTTTAGAGTTTTACCCCAAATTTTGTTTTATTATAAGTTCCTTTTATTTCATGTACATGTACAGATCTAGTCAAAGTCCGAGTAGGCTCAGACAGATTCGTCAGTGCATTAACTGATATGTAATGAGCAGGATGCTTTGTAAAAAAATGGTACAGTAGTTTCAGCTATGTCTCTCCATTTCTTTGTTCTAAAGTAGTCCATCCCAAAGAAATTAATAGTATACAATGATGTGTTCTATGACGACTACCTAGTATGAAACTTGCTAATTTATAATAAATTTTGTCCAATTTGTCCGCATCAATTTTGGTGCAACCCTATATATGACACTTCCATAATCAATGGTTGGTATCACCATCTGTTCCACTATAATTTTCCTAGTCCTTAAATCCAGACATTTTGATGTTCGTCTAAGGGCTCCTAATTTCTTACCGACTTTTGACAGAAGTTCCTTAGTATGTTCTTGAAAATTTAACTCAGCATCGAAAGTATTCCCAAATATTGATATTCCATAACTTGGTCTATCAATTCATTAGACAAAGATACCAAACCCTAAGCTGGTTTATCTCCATTTCCAGAGTAAAGTACCTTTGTCTTTCTTGTATTCATCACCAACCCGACCTGGTGAACCACTCCCTAAACTGCTGAAGTCCCTCTGCAAATTAGGTCTCAGGTCTGCAAAGTCCACCCCAGTGGCAAAAGAGCCGTATCATCGGCATACAGCCGTATGCAAGATGTTGAAACTGCCTGGGGAAGATCATTACAAAATACCAAGAATAACAGGGCCCCATTATCGATCCCTGGGGAACCCTCTTACCACTGGTTTAGTTGTTGACAAAAGCTGTGACACACATACTCTTTGAGATCTTCCTGTTAAACATGATTTAATCCAGCCCATGGTCCTCAGTAATACCCATGGCCCAGAGTTTCCTCAACAGCAGGGAGGGTCCACCAGTTTGAAGACCTTAGATAAGTCAGCAAACAAAACTGCTGTCTCCTTCCTGCATCCAAAGAGACTGCTACAAGATCGTTAAATTCTGTTAAAGCCAAATTTGTGGAAAGGCCTTGTCTAAAACCTGCTTGATATGGTGTAAAGATATTGTTTGTTTCTAAATAATCCGTTAATTGTTTGTGTACTAACTTCTCCAATCATTTGGATAGCACTGAGAGCAGGGCTATAGGCCGATAGTTCCTGGGTCACTCTGATCTCCCCTTTAAGTATTGGGATAGTTTTACTTTGTTTCCATGTAATAGGAAACTGCCCAAACTAAGACTCCAATTAAACATATACGTTATTATAGGTGATACATAATTGCCATTTGTATAAACCTTCCTTCCAACCCATCCATACCAGGAGACTTGTGGATTTTATGTTCTTTAAGCATGTTCTAAACTCTTATTTTAGTATCCTAAAAGCGAAAAGGTGGATGTGGCCCATGAAATTCTAATTCTTCTTGAGTCTTATTTAATGGAGTTCTCACATCCAAAACCAGGGAGATTTATAAAGGAATCATTTAGTAGATTTGCTATTTCTTTTTGTTCTTTTACTGTCTTCCCATGATAAATCAATTAGTTTATTTACTGCTTATTTTATTACCCAGGTTAATAATGTCATTAACTACTTGCCAGAATCTTTTGGGTCATTATTCCTATCAATTTTTGTTTTATAGTGTTCTGATCTTGCTTTCCTTATCTGTTGTTTACAATAATTCCTTTTATTTTTATAAGTAACCCAATCCTTATTCGTTTTAGATTTTTAGCCAATTTCCACAATCTATTCTTGATCGTAATGCTTTTTAATAAATTGTCATTTATCTAAGGTTCTCTTACCTTTCTCCTGCTTACTTTTTTTTTTGGTGCACGTTCATCACATATTTCCAAGAATCTATCCACATAATACTGTACTGATTGGTCTAAGTCCGAATTAACTTACATCTCTCCCAATTTTCTGACTGCATATCCAAGTGGATTCTATCAATTAGAAAATGTTTCATATCTCTTACCCACCCTGCCCCCAATTGTATCCATGGTGGTTTTATACTGCCTACAATCGCCCAAATTAGGTGATGATCTCCCAATAAGGGTGATTCTACACCCTTTGAATGAACAATTAACTGAGGTGAAACTAGCAATAAATCTAATAGTGTGCCCTAGCTCTGGAATTGGTATATCTAGTTGGTTTGTCTATCAATTGTATCAAATCCAGGGAGCCATCATTTCTTTTAATCTATTGCCTCTGATTATGCCAATCTGAATTTAAATCACCCATCAAGATCAATAATTTATCCTTCACTTTATCTTGAATTAAGCCAATCATCAGGTCCAAGTCTGTCATCTTGGCATTTGGGGAGTACAATCCCTATAGCAATTTTTATATTTTGTAAATAAAGTACTATATAATCCACATTTCCTACATTGCCTTTTATTAGGGTTCTTACTGATCCCAATGTATTTTTATATAAAGGATAACCCCCACCCCTTCTGTTCTTTCTGTCTGAACGGTATAATTAGTAACCAGCCAAACCTATTTCACCGTCTTCTATTTTATTTGTGAGCCAAGTTTCAGAAAAGCCTGCAATATCAGGCTTTTGAACATTGAACAACATTCTTACTATATCCATTTTTGGGGCCAGGCTCCTTGAATTATCATGAATTATTTTAAATTGGTCTAAAACTTTTCTGTGGGCCCTGGATTTAGTTCAATGCCCCCACCCCGGATCAAAAGCAAAGTAAGCAAGGTGTCATCAGAATGCATACTTTTATGTATTTTATATACATCTAAAGGTTTAAACTGACCAGCAAGACAATATTTTATCCAAATTCTAGTAAAATCATTCCTACATAATTTTAAGCAATCATAACTCCCCTTGAAATCCATGTAGCAAACTGGTTGACCAAAATAACCCAATTTACTAGAAGTCCCTCAGCTAAACAAAAATAATCCATTGAACAAACAAACAAACACATTCCCCACATTCATTCTAGTACCTTGAGTCTATGCAACTAAAATCAAATAAGATAATAACTTTATCTAATCTTTAGTACAAACACTTAATACAGGTTCATTTATAAACAGGACTGTCATTTGTAAAACAGATGCCCCTTAGCTCACTACTGTAAATTGTATGACCCTGTTCCTAATTATAATATACTACTAAATTTTTAAGCATTAACAACTACCCCTTTTATTTACTTTATATAATAAAATTGTTTTATAACGCCAAGCGCTTACACAGATTTTCTTACTACAAGTACTGTCAGACTACAACGCTCACGCTTGTGGAGCGAAGGGCAATTTAAAAACATACAGTCCTCCTTCTTGGAATGCAGATAGCAATCAGCTGACACACCTCGGGCCCCTTCTAGTCGGAAATTATACAGTTTCAGCAGCAGTTAATGTCCAGAATATAATTAAATCGTGCAGCCTCTCACCCTGATGACTTCTGGGCACTGAATCTGTAGGGGAGTCCTCGCTATTGCAGGCAGACAGCTTTAGATGTTCCCAGCTAGTAATGCCGCTTAGTAGTCTGCTGGCTGGACTGCCCTATGATGTACTGGAGGACTCTATCATGAACTTGAACTGGCGAACCAACTTCTTCAGGCTCTGAAGACTGAAAACCAGTAACTGACCCGGTGGCATGGAGGGCCGAGGTTCTGGCACCTCCTCTGCCACCAGGACGGTGACTCAGGTTCAGGAAAGAACAGTTACGTAAAACTTACTGTAATAGCGGATCTTCAAGAGAATCTCTCATCAGACCACACCTTTGGAACTATAACTGCACCAGCGCTAGGACCATATGGAAACCTTTGAAAGCAGTCAGCCAGGGCCACCGATAACGCCAGGCGCCAGCATATACATAAACATGGGCAGTCCTTCCTCTATCATCAACGTAGAATGTAGGACCACGCCAGTGATAGCAGTGGCTGAGGGAGGTCCAATCTGCAAGGGAGTACCTTGCGTGCAATAATGGGTTATTTGTTAGTGTCCTCGCTGACAGGCACACTAATAATAGGGAGGCCAGGCAATAAACATCTTATGCCTGAAAATGTAATGAGTACTGCCTGGGTGTCGGCACTGCTTTGATCTGTGGTGACTAAAGTGGTTTACACTCGAGGTTGGATCTGGACTAGCAAAGTACCGCTATAATAGGCCAGGCAGTGGCTATGCAAAGCCCCAACCCTGGTGTGTCTCGACAGTCAGGGTGGCAGTCTACCGCCACCGGGCCGGTCAACGTGAAAGTAGAAGTCATACCATAGTCCGCAGGGGTGACCTGGATCTGGCCAGGAGGCCCTGTCTTTGTTCGGGTGCTTGTGTTTGTGACTTCCCAAAGGTTTTTCCACAGACATCATACAATCATGATTTGATCGGCAGGGCTGCCGACAAGGATTTTGCCTGAAGCATTTTCTCCATCCTTCAGTGGCCTTTGGAAGAGGAATTTCTCCAAAGTCCCTTTCCTGCATCGCTTGGTTCAGAGGTGCAGATCTCACAGGCTTTCACGCTGTGAGAGAGGACAAAGCAGAAGACAAAGATGTTGTTGAGTCGCCTGTGTAGATCTCTCTCTGCACTCGCAGTACCAGAAGAGTTAGATGGTTCCTTCGGTGGCACTCAGGTCACCAAAATCACTTAAAAGTCATTACTTTAGGTAAGACAAAAATAAAACAGCGGCTATGAGCAGTGACATTTCCGATGGGGGTCCTGATGAGTCTGATCGATGATGGCAGGAAAAGACCGAGGAGAGAAGGGCCGCCCATGTTTATGTATACACTGACACCTGACATCATCGTAGGCAACCTTTGGCTACTTGCAAAAGTTTCCATGTGGTCCTAGTGCTGCCATGGTTATAGTTTCAAAGGGTGGCCTGATGAAAGAAATATCCTCAAAGAAGATCAGACCTGGGTGGCTGGGGAGAAGGACTGAGCATCCCACAGGATGCTTTCTCCTTCGGAGAAGGAGGTCAGCTGGCTCCACTGCGATACTGCCACCTGGTGACCACAGGTGGCAGCACAAGCAGAGCCACTAGGGAGGGATGGCATCTTGTGACTGAGATGCATATGCTTGCATGCGCCCCTTCAATCCTTGCCCACAGACTGCCTGAGGGAAGAGGAGAAAACCAATGGAAAGGCCAAGGCTGTACGGGATGATGCTGTGCTCCCTTGCAGACCCTGCACTATCTAATGGGCTGCCTGCTGCCACATCCCATACCTAGCCTCCTCCCAGACTTGGTCCCCCAGGAGACCTGGGGGTCCCATGGCACACTGCATAGCAATGGGATGACAAGCCCTAAAGGTGACAGGTGACGGGGCTGGAGGAGCAGCAAGGCAGATGGGGCTGGCTGATCGAAACTGGGCAAACCCCACACCCCCAATCTCCTAGAGACAACAAGTACATCAGAAGCAGCCCTGCTCCCCTGAACAGCAAAAACTGGAGATTGAAAAGAAACTGATCATTCACAGGTGCAGTAGAGACTTCTACTGCCTAGCTTACAGAAACAATCTCCAGAACCCACAAGTCAGATGTGGTTTGTGGCCATCAATATCTCCCTTGTACAATAGAAATATGCAAATATCTGGCAGCACAGGAATATCTGAGACGGACCTCTTCCACTTGTGCAGCAATTTTCTTTTCTTTATTGCGTTCTACACTTACATGCCCTAAATACCATAACAGAAAAGAAACACACAAGAGCCTTAAGTACCCATGGGGCATATTAACTGTGTCTTGTGCATATGGACACGGCTGTCTTGGAAGAATGTATAAAATAGCCCTGACGTCCTGATATCAGACATAGGTTCTAGAAGGGGCCTGTACCACAAACTTTGCCACACCTACCTTAAGTTTTTCCACGGCAATACTACTATATACTAGAGATACACAAATATGGGAATTTACCCAGATAACGAGTCCAGATAATTTCAGACTTTGATCCAATTAGATCAGTTTTCTTATCGGGTCAGACATCAGTGTGCTATAAATAAAAGACGATATATAAGAAACAGAAAAAGCACATAATTTTAATAGCCTTAAAATGAACTAAATCACTCTCGCATACTAATGATGAGTGGTGGTGGGGGCGCTGGTTACTTTCAACAGGCAGCATAGTTCAAAGCCACGCTTGTAACACTGCTGCAAGCTGGACGGACAACTTCAACATTCACTACAAATAAACAATCAAATAAGTTAGAATTCAAGTAGGTTTTGCTTTAAAAACAACAGCATATTAGCGTTCTCCAATGATAGATAGGACTGATGGTCAGTAATAATGTCCCTGCCATACTGAATACACGCTCACTGGGTACGCTAGTTGGAGTGCAGGTAAGTATCTCTTAGCAATTTTGTTAGCATTGGAAATCGTAGTTTGTTGGCTTCCCAGAACTAAATAGCATCCAGTGTGGTCTTTTGGGAAGCAGATTTTCAGAAACATATCGATTTCTGTATTCCTGTGTGCCACTTCTGCATTTGCAGATGCTGGGAGAAAAAGTGGTGGTTACGTACGATTGTGTAGACTTTAAAAGAGTGATGAGATTGCTGAGAAAAATGACAGATACATACATTCCTGTGGTACAGCGCTTCTTTGCATGAAGGTGTCCAACGGATCTTCAGCTTTACCGTCTGGCTCAATGGTGGTTGTGGCATCAGTGTGTTCACTTGTTGGTTGTACATCATGAAGCTCATCTACCATTACTTTACCACTGCCCAAGCAAACGTTTTGCCACTATCAGTTTGGAAAAAGTGTAATTTATATTGGGCATCAAGGAACGTGGCTGCAACTAATTCTTTTGACGACTTGTATTATTTAAATCTTGTTCCCATCGCAGAAAGCACTGCTTTTCTCATTGAAACAGACCTGGAATCTTGATACTGTCAATTGCATGATAAAGAACAGTAGCTGTGGATATAATGTCAGAAACACATGCTGTATGAAGGCTCAGCCTTGTCTCATTTTCAAATGGTTTTAAAATGCAACACACACTTTCTGCTAGAGACCACTGTGCTGAAGTTAGTGTGCAGTTCTCTGTCTCGGAGGAATACACTGTCAGTACACGGCACTGCTCTAACAATGTCTCTAACAAGTAATACCTGCTATTCCAACATGTAGGAACATCTTGAATGAGCCTGTGCACAGGTACATGTAGCTCTTCTGAAGAGCTGTTAATTTTTCTGTTGCAGAAGAGGAGTGTTTGAAATGGCCCACTATCTACCTCTCAATGGCCAACAGATCTTCAAAGGATTTCTGCATTATTGCTTCATGAATGATGAGCTGTAACGTGTGAATTAAACAGTCCTCACTAGGCACTGCGCTTAATTTCATTGCATTGCTAGTACTAGGGCCATTATCCTCGATTACTAGGTGCCTCTGCCTTGATTGTAAGCCCCAGCTATCAAGGACCTGCAGGAATTCCTTTTTTAAATCTTATTTTATTAGCCTCCACCTCTCAAGCTCCACTTCGCCGGGAACACCAGTGGAGTCTTCCACCGCTTCTGTCACCTTACCTGGACCTTCCTGCTCACCCATGGAGCCGCTGGTTCTTACCCCCAGGCAGGGACAAGGTGGAGCTGCTAAACCCGAAAACTTCAGGTCTTGTCGGAACTGGAAGGCCAGGCAGGTGCGAGCTATGAGGGGTCGCCCGTGCTCCATTTTCCGGAGCCTGGAGAGCATTCTTCCTTGTCCTGGGGAGTGGAACATACCCTAACGCCTTGGCGCCACCGCTGACGCCACCACTCCCATCCCTTGTTGTATGCTCTGCACTTGCCGTTGCCACCGACTTTGCAGAGGCCAATTAAGTGCCGGAGAGGAGAGCTGTCCTCTGGATGCTCAATCTTCTCCCTCCCCGCTGACCCCGACGGCCCGGCCTGCTTCTGAACCCAGGACACAGGTGTGGCGCCCAGCACCAACCCTCAGCGCTACTAGGCCGTGGACCTGCAGGAATTCTCTGCACATGTTTTCACCTATGTGTTGTTGGGTCAGGTGCTTCAGCTCCAGCACAGCAGCCTCCTTTTGAAAGACTCATCAATCCAATGAGCCACAATTAGTAAGTAGGACTCAGTGGAATACTCGGCTGTCCATGTATCTGTGGAGAAACGCAAGGCTGGAATTGGACATAATTCAGTTAACATCTTTGCCCAAATTGCATACATTGCAGGAATAACATAATCTGAAAACTGCCTTCTTGAGGGTGTTATGTACCTCAGCTCAACCACGCACTGCAGTCTTTTGAATCCGACGTTATTCACTACAGAAAACTATTGCTTATCTATAGCAATCATTTTAACTATAGTTTGAGTAATTAGTTGTGCTCTGGGTGGTCATTATGCAAAGGCAGCATATGGGCTATACAAGCCTCCAGTGTCTGGTGATCTTTTTATTTTCTGAGCAGGAGGCTCACAGCAGTCTTGCTGTGCACTCTTAGCATTTGTTTTTCCTTTTCAGCAAGCAGCTCTGCATGTTGAACTGTGTGCTTGTTTTTTAAATGGTTTAACAAGCTGGAGGTCCGTAACTTTTAACTGAAGAACCACAACTTATAAAAGTCGGAGTTTGACACAGCACGCATTTAGTCTTAGAGCCGGTATCTGCTTCTAGCACAAAATACTGCCAAACTAGACTTTTTGCACCATTGTTCAGCAACGTCCAAGTCAGATGTGTGTAAATGGCTGACAGCACACGAGTAACAACTCCCAACACCATTATCTAAATCAGCCACTAACTGACTCCTTAAATAGCAATAACTGATCGGACCTGATAGTGAAAAAATCATGAAACCGATCAGATCAATTTATCAGGTTGGATATCCATGCATCTCTACTATAAACCCAAAGACTCTGGCAATGGAAGACTTGAATTTTTTGTTTTTACTGATTTGCACAAATGGGACCAGATAAGCTATGAGTGTATGACTCAAGGTCCAAGGCAGGTTTGGAAAATATATTTTTTGCTTTTATTTTTAATAAAACAAATGCTGCCTAACTGCATGCTAAGGTAATCTCATTAGCATATAGCCTCAGAGATTGAGGGAACACCTGTGAATAAAACTGTCCGTCCTGTGGCAGACAATGAATACTATAATTTATTATGGTCTCTTCAATCTCTAATTCTTTCTTATAAAAGCTTTAAAAGGGCATGGCTGGAAATGCAGGTGCATGTGGTGGAACAATTGGTCCTGCGTGACGGAGGGTTCCTACCTAAAACACAGGATGCAACAGCAAACACTTTGAAGAAAAATGCACTACTGAGCCAGTGGCTTGAAAATCAGAGCCATGAGTGCAATCTGAAGGTCGTTGGGCTTCCGGAAACCTCTCCGGAGGAGGAAGGCGCTGGATTTACTAAAATCCTACGACAACATTGCTGAGACTATCCAGTGGCACATTAGCCTTTTTCCCTAGAAAACCATATACAGACTAACACCTTGTCGTAGTCCCAGTGAATTCAAGGAGTCCCCTGTACTTTCATGATAATATATATGGGAGTAGGAAATTGAGACTGAGCTCTTGCACTGGCCTGAAGGCAGAGAGTATTAAAGTAGAGTGGCATACTCATCTCCATACTTCCTGACCTCTTGAACAGCACATGTCTGAGGAGAAACTGTTTGACCAGGCCAAGAGCTCCATGAGGATTCTGAGGGTACAGCACCTACACCTCATACCAGCTAAACTGCAGGTAGTCTGGAGTGGACAGATGATTTGTTTAATAACCCAAAGGACACATGCAAACCGTAAACTGCATCAAGCAAGAGACTGGACAGTATGGGGAGGAGAACTCTGATATGGAGGCCCTGCAACAAACTACTGGACTTGAGTCTATATACCATACACAAGTGGGTCTGGGGTTTCTAATTTGTCACTGCCTCTACCCTATAAACTGTATGTACGACTTCTGGTTTGCCTTATTCTGGATCCCAAATAGTGGTTTGGTGTACAGGTCTAGCAAGGGATAAATTAAGTGGGTTCGTGACGCGATTTGTACCCAGGAATCGGAAAAGCGAGTCATTTCTGTCTACAATTAGCAGTCACTGCTAATCATTTCAAACCGGCAGTGGGTCCTTTAAAATGCCTAATTCTGCACTGTCTCTTTAAATTCCCTCCAGTCAAAGTAGTTTTTTCAGTCCTCCTCCCTGCATTCCACCCCATGTGCCCTGAGCTGTCTGTAACTGGCTACAGCTAAGTGCCAGCTCCTTCCCCAAACCCGTCTCAGCATAGGAGAAACATGATTCTGTCCTCTTCTATGCTACGCCAGCCCGCTGGAAGAAAAAAGTCAGGAGCTGCTGGCTGGAGTAACTGTGGTGAGTGCAACTGCTTTCTCCCCATTATGTTTTGCATCTGGTTAGTAATATTATTTTGTTTTGTTGCAGGGCAGAGGGATCAGAAGAGTGACTGACCAGAGGGAGGCCAAGAGATCGTGGAGACCCAGGAGCCAGAAGCAGAGCAGGGAGCCAAGGAGGCCGTGGCTGAATCACAGCCAAGTAAAAGTAGTATCGGCAGCTAATGCAGCAAGCAGGGTCAGGGATCTACAAAAAACAAGTAGAAACTATTTCATTCTTTATGGGCGGGGCAGAGGAAAGAAACACAGAATGCATGACTGACGGCACAGAATCGGTAGAGGTGCTATGCAACGAAGAAGGGCACGCTTGACTGACTAGGCCAAACAAGGTCTGGAACACTAAACAAGGACACTGGGGTGGGCTGCTGAATCAAAGGGACAGATGATTGTCCTATATAGAAAATAAAAGTATTGTGCCCTGCTCTTCACAGTGATAGGGGAAAGAGAGAAATACATTTTTGAGCAGCAAAGACTTAAATGTTATGCCCTGCTGTTGCAGTGATCTGAAGAGACTACTGAGCTGCTAAAGTATTGTGCCCTGCTAAATAGCAGTGATTTTTTTGGGGGCTGAGGCTGTCAACAAGTGTTGTACCCTGCTTAATTTGCAGTGATTGGAAAAGAGAAAACATACAGTGCTGCTAAGTTTGTGCCTGCTTTTTAGTGTGAAGACAGAGACAATTTTACTGATTGCTCCTCTACTTAAGTGAATGTGCCCTGCTTTTACAGTGATGGGAAAAAATACATTTACTATTAAAAGTCGTCCCTGCTTTGCAGTGATGGGAAAAAGACATCACTAAAGTGTTGTGCCCTGCTTTCAGTGATGGGAAAATACATGACTACTAAAGTGTTGTGCCCTGCTTTTGCAGTGAGATGGAAAATACATTTACTAAAGTGTTGTGCCTGCTTTGCAGTGATGGGAAAAAGACAAACTTAAGTGTTGTGCCCTGCTTTTGTAGAGATGATTACTGAACTGCTAAGTTTGTGCCCTGCTTATGCAGTGATAGAAAAGACATTTAATATGCCCTCAGTGATGGGAAAGAGAGATTTTGCTGATGACTATAAGTGCCCTAAAGGCAGTGATTGGTGGGGGATCATGTAACTCTGAGTTGTTCAAGTGCTGTGCCCTGCTTTTGCAGTGAAAATTGTACTGTGGACAATGTGACCAGCCCAGAGTGAAAATAAAGTAATATGCCCTGCTATGCAGTGTGATTTAACCTCTCCTGCACACAAAACATGGGAGGGATGCCACTAGTAAGATGGAAGGGTTGAGGATTTATGTGTCCGAGTGACAGCCTAAGGGGAGGGTCAGGGGACAAGCACATTATTCTGCTTTACTTTTCAGTACAGTAGTTTTAACCACTGAAATGTGTTAAGTGCACACCCCAGCCCAGACACCCTTGTTTGCCTAACTTCAAACTTTTTAATAATTACAGCCTCTGCAGCGTCATGGCTGTAGTAAAACTAGCAACTGCAGAAGGATGGTGCCAAAAATATGATCCAGAAAAAACTGCTACAGATAAGCAGTGAGGAAGACTTTGCAATGTGTGTTAGTTGCAAATTGTGCTGTAAGTACAGAGATGAGCTACGTGGGTTGATGAACTTCAGTGAGTCATTAACTGCAGGAAAAACAGGCCCACAGCTAAAACTGACACCATCAGGAAACATCTTCAGAGAGAGCAGCACAAGAAAGCTATTAACATTAAGAAATTTGGTAAAACAAGGTCACCACTTGATATATATCATAACACTACAATTGGTAAGTTTAAAATAGTGAAGGGGCAGGGGTAGGAGTTTGGACCCAGAGCTAAAACAATTTTAATTTATTTGCAGGGAGAGCTTTCAGTAATGCACAGGAACAGCATAGAAAGATTCTAGGCAGGCTGATGGAGATGCTGTATATGATGGCCAAAGAGGACATCCCTATTAAAAAGTTTAAAGCAACAGGAGAACAAGAAAAGCGCCATGGAGTTCATTTGAGCAATAAATATAATAACACTGTCAGTGGGAAAGAACTCACCAGGTGTACTGGCAAGAAGCTAAAAGAAAACCTGCTGGCAACTATCAAAATGCAAATTATTTTCAGTGCTTATGGACTGCAGTACTGACAGTGGTGTAACTGAAGGAACTGGTTTACATTATTTATGCAAATCCCAGCAATGGTCACTTGGAGACTAAATTTCTATGAATTAAAAGCAATGTCAGATGGCACAAGTGAGGGATTGAAAAATCTCCTCTTAGACATTCTTGCAGAGAGTGGCCTTAGTATCAAAAATGGTTGGGTTTGGGGCTGATGGGGCAGCTATCAACATAGGTGTAAGACGGGTCTTGTTGTCACTTTTAGGGAAGACATTCAGTGGTTAGTTGCTGTTCACGTTCTCACACAGATTAGAACAGGCCATTAAAGATGCTTTAGATAACACCTATTTCAATGATGTTTCAAACTTTCTGACCCAACTGTTTTATCTCTATCAGAAGAGTTCTAGCGACTCAGAATGTTGTGGTCCCTTGCCCAGGCCATGGAGATGTCAGTTGAAAAGCCCAAGAAGGCCCATGGCACATGCTGAGTGCAGCATAAACTTACTGCCACCACAGCTGTTACCAAATCATTCCCTGTAATTTGTGCCCATTTAGAATCTATGGCCACAGACCCAACACATGATCAGGCCAAAGTCAAGGGAGTGTTACAAATTATGACTAAATTCCAAATGGTGTCACACCTTTTGTATTCTGAACAGTTGCTTCAGCCACTTGCCAGATTCCCACTAGCACTTCAAAAAGAGTAGTTGAAATGCCAGAGCTACTTAACTCTGCTGAAACTTGAGAGACACTCTTGACTATGCTAAGCAGAGTGGTACCATAGGTGGCAATAAACTTTAAATTCTCTTAAAACTGGGTCTGATGTTCTTTCAAAACATGTACTGAAGTCACTTACAAGGGTGTGAAATTAACACATTTCAGTGGCTAAGCTGTTAAAACTTTTATACAGCAATGTAAGAAATACATTACAAACACTGAGAAGTGTTGTGAAGAAAGGTTCTGTTTGACTGATGAAAGTAATATCTATAACCATGCAAACTTGTTAGATACCAGACTTTGGCCAGCAGACCGAAAGGAGATGGAGCTGTATGGAAACAATGTCATTACTGTAGTGTAGTAGATGACCATTTTTCAGCACTTTCGCAGCCTGACTGTGACGGCGCCTGCTGCTTGCAGAATGACAAGAGTTTAAGATTTTGCTCAAATCAATTTCATCAATCTGTCTGCCCTGCCATCTGGTCAAAGCTGGCATGTGCAAGAACAAGGGGTAGTGATATGAGGCTCAAGGGTGGAAGGCTCAGGTAATGTTAGGAAGTACTTTTTCACTGAGAGGGTGGTGGGAGCAGTGGAACAGCCTTCCAGCAGAAGTGGTGGGTGCAAAACAATATGGGTGGTTCAAGAGTGCATGGGATAGACATATGGGTACACTGGGAACCGCAGATCAAATAGGATCTGGGGTTGCAGCAGTGAGTAGGAAATGGGCAGACTAGGTGGCCGCATGGTCCTTATCTGCTGACAGATTTTATGTTTCTATGTGACTTCCAAAAATTTTATCCAAATCTGTTGAAGCTTCAAAGCGCTGAGAGTATTTCCTGTGTCTAATGCAATAGCAGAAAGGTGTTTTTCAACCATGAATGCTGTAAAACTGACTGAGAGCATCTTCTGATAGAGGACGCTGTAGATACAGTGACTGCATTAAGAAGCACAACCACCCTCCAGCTGAATTCAGCCCAGAAAGGGCTGTAGAGATATTTTTAGTACAAAGCCAAGATGTCCTGGTGATATGGCAACTCAGAATGGTGAACCACCCCAAGTCCTGTCCCCCAAAACAGGCCAGAATTACTGGCTACTGTGGCATGTGGTCAGCTGGTTCTGATTACAATATGATATTTTTCTGCAACATAAAATATGAAAGGGAGGTCTGTCAGAGAAACTACAGTCTTGCTGAAACTGACACATCAACCCCCCAGGTATAAGGTCAAAGGACAGGACGAGGTTAAACTACAGATATCTGAGATGCAATTACTTTGTCAATTTGTTTGAAGCCAGGGACCAATATATCCATTTTACAATGCCCTCAGGAAATCCTTTGATTTGCACTAAGTGTCATGAGGAAAAGGCGATATGCCTGTGTTTTGGGTGTCTTCAAGGAAGCTAGCTAATTACATCAAAGAGACTTTGATGTCTGTGTGAAACAGGTCCCAGACTGAATTGGAAGTCCAATATGCATTTGCTTGTGGTATCAAGTGAATTACATCAAAGAGACTTTGATGTCTGTGTGAAGCAGATCACAGACTGGTTTTGGGGAAGTCACATGATGAGAGGAGATTCACTGACATCACCTATTGTTTTTAAATATCTTATTAGGACATCCTGTGTTATAAAATATAAATTTTACTACACCAAGGCAGGAGTTAGTGTGACCTCAGAGAGAAGGCGGGCTCAAGACTACTTTTAAGTATACTCAGCAGACCTCACAGAGAGACATTCATTTTCTGACTGAGAAAGAGAAACATCAAGCACTGAAAGATTAAGAAAGTAAGGATACATTAGCTAAGACCAGTCTGAATGTATGGGTTGTAGGAATTTGCACTTTTAAACCGGTTTTGTTTTTAAGACTGTATGTGTTGGGATATCTTGTTCTGTATTTGTTTTACTATTTTTTATCTATTTTAAAGTAAAGATATATTTTAAAAACAAACTACCTGGTGTGCCTTGAAACTTCTTTTTATATATAAGTGAAGCTTAGATGGTTACAGTTGACATTGTGCATGAGTTTATTGTGGTACCAAATTGGGAAACAGATAAGAGTTGAAGTTGAAGTTTGAAGTTTATTGTTCTAGGAATTAATACCTTTGAGCCAAGGCTCTTTTACAAGGTTCCACGTCATTAAGTACAAAAACATAGTAGACAGTGTTACAAATAATCAGTAAGCCGCTTAATCAAGGCCACAACTTAAACAGTAACATTTATGTACAGAAAAGAAAAAGGAACTCAGAGGCAGTGTCAAGGGCAAGGAATAAGGATTGAGAGCTTGAGAGGGAAGAGAGGGAGAAATAAGAAGTTTAGGAGCAGACAGAACTGCAAGGGGTGGTACTCAGGTTGTCTTTTGTCAAAGAGGAGACCATGGTGGTTGAGTGAAAACAAATTAAGTGTACCTCAGTGGGATGAGACTTTAGTCAAAGCAGTCACAGGAGCTGGAGGCTGTGAGGTGAGCGTAGTATGGATTTGAAAGCTCCATGTCGGTGGAGGATAGGGAGGGCAGGTTAAAGGCATTGTACCAGGTAGGGCATGGTATGTAAAGATCTTTGTCCCTGAGCAATCGGCATCTAGGGACAAGGAGAAGGTTGGTGGTCAGATCTTCTGGTGAATGCAGTGCCATTGTTCAGGCAGAGCAGGTCCCGGATACATGGAGGAGTGAGTCCTAAGATTGATTTTTTGCCATCAGCAGGTGAGATACATGAGGCGATTGGAAAGATGCAACCAAACAGCTTCCGTGCAGAGGTCACAAGTGTGGGTCCATCTCTGTGCTCCAGTGAGGAGTCGACAGGTTTTGTTTAGTGCTGTTGAGATGCGCTTTTAGTGCAGTGGTAGTAGCTGAGCCATAGACAATTAGACCATAATCTATGATTGAGATGATGGAGCTTTGAACAGCAATCCTCAAGGCAGCTTGGTTGAAAAATTAGCGGTTCGTACAAAATTCCAATGCATTGGTGCACTATTTTTGCAGTGTTATCGATATGGGTCAGAAAAGTAAGACATTCGCCAAAAGTGATACCAAGGTATTTGAAGGTGTTCACTTGTTCTAGTGTATTTCAAGAGAAGTTTTATGACAGTGGAGTATGCCTATTTCTGATTTGATGACTGGCTAAAAGCATGACTTTTGTTTTTTTATTTAGGACCAGTTTATGCTCAAGGAACCACTTTTCAACACATGAGACAGCAAGCTGCAAGCTCTGTCGTAGTGGATTTGGATCCTATGGGAGGAGAGAATTACAGCCGCCATCAGCATAGAGTATTAATTTTTCAGGGCAGGATTTGGGAAGCAAGTTTAGAAACAGGCTGAAGAGGAGAGGACCTAAAATTGAGCCCTGGGGACACCAGAGGGACCGTTTAGAGTCAGAGAGAACCTCAGAGATTTTTACTGTTTGAGAAAGTTGTGCCAGGTAACTTTTTACCCAGGCTCCAGGTCCCTCGCCAGCCCAATGTTGAGCAGAAGAGAGATTAGAAGGCTATGGTGAACAGTGTCAAAGGCCTTTGTGAGGTCTATGAAAACAGCTCCAGTTAAATAACCCTTATCCAAGGCTTTGTGAGTTTCACTAGAGAAATCAAGTAGGGCGTCGACGTACTGTGTCCTTTCCTAAATCCGTGTTGCTGAATGCAGAGTAAATCGTACTTTGCAGGTAGTCTGATAGTTGATCCGCCATGATCCGTTCAAGAGCTCTGGAGAGGGGTGGAAGTATAGATATGGGCCGATAGTTCCCTGGTGTGGATTTGTCGCCCCTTTATGCACTGGTGTGTGACTATAGCGGCCTTCCATGTGTTGGGGAATTGACTTGGCACAGGGAGAGGTTGAGAATTTGGTGAGGGGTGGATCACTTCTTCCAAGGTGAGGGACAGAAGTTTTAGATCAATGGTGTCACTGCTATTTCTAGCTTTAGAGCAGGCCTTTTTATGTATCTGTAGGCTTCATATGTCTTAACTATTTTAAAGTGAAATAGCAGTTTGTCTGGCAAGGTGGTTTGGGATACAAGTTTTGGAACTGACAAGTCCTGGAAGGAGTCTGGTGAGAGGACACCACTGAGGTCAGTGAAGGTTTTATTTAGGGCATCGCCATAGTCTTAGGGTCACGGGTAGTGGAGCCATCAATGTTCATTGCCGTGGAGAGGATTTGACTGTTTGCCCGTAATATTACGTGATATTGTCCCAGAAGGATCTCCGTCACCCCAGGTGGTTTCTAGAGCATTCTTGAAATAGGAGCTCTTCATTTGCCTGATTTGTGAAGTGCATAGATTAGCATCTGTTTATAGTGAAGTGAGTCTGTTATGGAGCCTGTGGCCCTGGCTATAACCCAGAGATGGTCACGTGCTTTAAGCTGAGTCAGTAGTTTGGCTGTTAGCCAGGGATTAGAGAGGGCTTTGATTTTACGCTTTTTGAAAGGTGCGAGGTGTCACAGGCAGTGTTGATTGAAAGTTTTAATGAAGAAGTCTAGGCAGCGCTCCACATCCAGCTGTATTGTAGACAAGGGACCAGTCTTGTTGTAGGAGGCAGGTCTTTAGCTTAGCAAGGTTTCCGTGCGGCAGCATTCGACTTAGGATGGTTTTAGGAGGTGGTTTGTGGAATTTATTTGTCCAGATACAGATCAAGGGGAGTGGTCTCTGAGGAGTCAGAGAGAACGGTGGTATTTTTATCCTGTCCGGCGATTAGTAAGAATCCAGTCAATGAGAGTGCTGGTTCCAGTCTTGTAGTTTTTTCTAGTAGGGAGTTGACCATCTGTGTTAGGTTGGTTGCTAGGATAGTATCCCTGCTGGGTCAGATATCTGAGGCAAGCCAATTTATATTGAAATCACCGAGAAGGAGGAGCTCAGAGTCAGGAGGTTGTAATCTTGCAAATTCAAGGATAGACTGGAGCCTGGCTCGCCGTCTTTAGGGGGATATAGACTGCAGCCACGGGTAAGCACTTTGTTATGGGCACCAAGGAGAAGCTTGACAGGAGAAGTTGTACTAGGGTGTTTTCTGGGGAGAAACTGGCAAGGTGGCACGAGAGGTAGTCTTTTATATAGATAACACATCCCCCTTTCTTTTACCGGTCAAGTCTGAAGAGTTTGTAGCCTTGGAGGCCAGACTGCATGATCTGGAGTGCTAGGTGTTAGCCAGGTCTCAACAATTACAAGTATGTCAGGATTATGTTGTCCTATAAAGGCTTGAAGAGATGCCAGCTTAGGAAGGAGGCTGCAGATATTTAGGGTAACAATGGATAGCCCGTTTTCAGTTTTGCAGGCTTTATCTTAATGTTTGAGCCCAGGGCCAGGGTTTGGGTGGATCCCATCAGACATGAGAAGTAGGAGGAGCACCAGTTTGAGGGATATCTCCCGTAGCTCATACCATGTAATGTCTTTCCTCTGCATGCTGCAGGTTTGGATACAGTGCAGTCGCCTAGGGTCCCAACAAAGGAGGGTTGCTAACGACAGGTGCTCAAATATGATTTTTCCAGCCAGGGCAGTCGTTTGCAACCAGTCCTTAGTAATGGGAGCCTCAGATAGAAATAAAGGGTATTTCCATGGAGTCTCTAGGTCTTGCATAGAGTTCTAAGGGTTCATTTTGTAATACCTGGTTAGGTGTCCCAAGGCAAAAATATCTGGCCCCTGAAGACAGAATTATCTGAGCATGACAATTGGGTATGCTAACAAGAGGTTACCAGTTTGAATCCCTCCAGAACTTGGAACAAAGGTGACTCAAACTTACAAAACAGACAAGAGGGTTACCTTGTTCTGTTAACTGTTCACAATTCTACACTCAGAGGCTGGCACTTTGGGAGTACAGGGCTGACCTGCTGAGTGGGTTTGTGACAGCTACATGCCTGGTGGAGAACAGTAGTGCATTTGGACAAGTGCAACCCAATAAAATCAACCTAGTCCTTGCTAGTAACCAGGTTTATGCTGGGCTTTTTATTTCAAATTTATTTCAATGTTTTGTCCTGGTCACAAATAATTGTCATGGTCTGCTTTGACAGACATCATCATGCGGACTCTCGCTCTCGAAATGTGCTGCTGCACTGCTGTTCGTCATAAATGGCTAAATAAAAAAAAGTCAAACTGTGAACAATGTGTATTTTATCAATATACTGCATGTTAAGTAGATTTTATAGGGTTCAGAGCAAAATATAAATTTTGAAATTGCTGATCAACTTCAGCCAATTGCTAATCATTTTCACTTTTATTAGCTAAGGCAGCTAATCAAGACCCGACACTAATTTATGCCTTGTCTGGGGGGTAAGGGTCAAACTTCATGAACTTTCTGTCCTCAATGGCATTTTTCTAATAATTTCACGAACAAATTTTGAGACTGTTTAACACCATTTAATAATGTTTTGTACTCCTCCAACCTCTTTGAACTTGTGCCATTAAGATGACACCGGCAAGTAGGGACCGTGATGGACTAAACCCATGTGGCTGTAAGCCACAGGACTGCACTTTGTGACTTTTTGGTAAATGTTTAACAGTTTTAGTTATCACAAGTATTACTGTGTTTACACCATGGAACGTAAAGTTTCAAGCTTTCCTACTTAATATCATTGCCCAGTATGATCACTGTATAATTGCAAATAATGGGAGTATAAAGCACGTCAGTGCGTAGTCTCTCTCAGGCTAATTACCTGTTATAAAGCAAGTACCTTGCTATAAGAGGGGTTAACATGGTGACAGCCTTGATGGTAAACAGGACTCTGGACATTTAAAATCCAGACTGCATAACCTCTGTTAAGCTCCCTGATGTATGCCTATGCAATTTATTAACTTGATAAATCCTTACCATCTTTGTACTTCCCTTATATGCACCTGCAAAAATAATATTCAGTGCCAATTTATACTGATTCTTGAACTGTCCTACTACCCAGGGACCCTGCAATTCCCCTGGTAAGCAGACATGTGTCAAGGCTTACTCTGAATGCATGTACTGCCTTCAAATCCACTGTCTCCACTGGTAGGCAGGTTCGATATCTAGCTATATAACATATCTTCTCTAAAAATGTAAGCACTGTAGTATCTGATGAAATACGTCTACCAATACAGAACATGAGGGCTATAAGGACAAAAAGATTAGGTCCCGATTTTTAACACATTTGTATGTGAAGTTTGCAGTTACAGCAAATTACTTTGCTTCACTGAGAAATGACTGCTGGAAAACTCCAGACACACTCACAGAACGTGAGAACTCTTGAGACATTGTGAAGATCTGCCTAGAAACTTCAGGTAGGCAGTTTTCTGCTAAAAAGGGTCACCCACATTAGAGCAGAAAGCAACTTGCTGAACAACAACAGACCGGGAGCAAAGTCAGCAGTACAGGGAGCAAGCAGCAATAAAATCACAAGATACTTACACTGGTAACAAGCACAATTAACACCTGTGATAACATAACAGCACTTGTCTGGAAAGCACAAACACATTAAGAAACCAATTGCAATGCGAGGGGCTGTGCCCCCTGCATAAGCACCCCCAACTATATTTAGCAAACCCAGGCGGCTACAAATAGTGGAGAGACAACAAAAGACAAAGCCACACAACAGTGACATCACATACCTGTCTCTCCATAACCCATCACTACGACCTGAACACATCACGCTTTAAAGTACAACCAGCACACATGCACTTCGCTTCTCCTTCCCATGCCTATATCTTCTCACTCTAGAGTTTTAATTTATTGTCGGGATACCCCCAAAAAGTTTTTTCAGCCAGAACAGTAGCATGGCGGTAGTGCTTCCGCTGTTACGCTTTGTGACCTGGGTTTTGAACTGACTTGGCCCATGTAGGCCAACAAGGGAGAGAATCAGCATCCTAAGAATACTCCCTTCTTGGGAGGGGGAACTAGTCAGGTTACTACTTATTTGCCATCTGGGTGAAGCTGGGGAACAGCAGAGCGGGAACTTTCACTCAGGAAGGTCCACTGTTAGATGCTGATACACAAGAGTGTGCCTTCCACATGCATGTGCAGTGCATCATTACCCGACAGGTGGCCTGGGGAGAAAAATGGAGGAAAACTCTGACCAAACAAGATGGCGCTGGTCCGCTGCAGTCTCTGCACCACCTACTAGACACCTCCTCCAGAGCAATCTGGATTCTGCTCCAGAGGGACCTGGCAAGCCTTGACGGCATTGCCTAGGAGTGTAATCCATGGGGAAATCACCAAAGGAGTGGTAAATCATACAGAAAGTGGGTGACAGGGCTGGTGGACCTGAGCAGACAGCAGTAGGACAGCGGATGGAGTCAAAAACCTTGACTCCAATTTTAGGGGAGCAACTGAAATTGCATGTGCAGCTGTTTTAAAACTCCTCAGTAGTGTGTGCCAAAGTTCAATTCATTGGATATTATTTTAGGAAAGAGTTGTGTGCTACTTTATCATGCATGAGCTGTAAAATTCCATCAAATTATCCAGTATCTAAGACTACAGTTTGCACATTCTATCATATTTTGTCAGCTACAGAACACATGCATGTTAAAGGAGAACTGCACTGAACCTGTTTGCTATTTTCCCTGTAGAAGTAGATTTTAAATTACAAATCATGACATCACATTGAGCCAATCAGGACTGTTTATTTCTAAACATTCTGTCTACTCTTATAACTATAAGAGGCTGTCTCATGCAAATCATTCTAAAATTCTGAAGTTCCAAGTTCAGTTCTCACAGTCCATTTCCCACAAAGGGGTTCTGTAACATTCCAAGTAAAGCTTTTGATTTTAAATTAAATTTTTTTTTTAAACAAAGGTCTTTAACATGATTTATAATATGTTTATATGTACAGTTCCTGTGTCTCTTATAGTTATAAGTTTCTTCTCAAGTCCTTTGTGTGCCAGAGCTGCTCAGCTTCCTTTACAGTTCTCTCAGCCTAACAACTTGAGAATGCCTCTTATAACCATAAGAGACACAGGAACTGTTCATATAAACAATTATAAAAGGGTCTGAGAAATAGAGCCACGTCCACCTTACACCCCTAGAAGGTGATTAACAGACCATTAACATAACCTCTGCTCATGTCTTATTGCTTAAATATACTGAGTTCCACATCTGTTATTGTTCCATCTCTACAGGCTTTTTAGTTACTAGTTATCTAAGTGGTGGTTTCTGATTTACACACAGGCAGTAAGTACCATTTTAGAACTGTACAACGTAGTGTATGTCCTTGCTCAGCTCTATCCATTGTTGGCACAATGCATCCATGTGCTACCATACAGGATCATAAACTACATCATATAGTTCTAAATGGTACTGCTTACAAGTGTAAAAACAAAACACCCACTGAGGTTACTTAGATGCCCATACAGATAGAATAATAACAGAATTAGAAGCAGTATTTTTAAAACAGCTTCTACTGGGAAAAATTACTTTAGGGTCCGGGTCATTCTCCTTTAATTTTTTTTTTACAGGTCTCTCCAACCAGCCAGTCAAGATTTACATTACTGATGTAGGTTTTTGTTTGTTTTACAGTGATACCTGAAGCAACTGGTACTCAAAGTCTTAAGTCTCAGCGCTTTCCATAGGACATGAAACAAGGAGAATTAAGGAGTTAATAGTTGTAAAACATCAGAGAGAACTACATTAATTTCTGAAAGTAGTTAGTGGTTAACTTGCATTGCTAAAGTACTTTTTCCTGTTGTTCAGTAAAGGTTTTATACCTACTCTTCACCTCTGTGAAGAGCAGAACTTACCTTGAGGTTTAAGTCTCTAGTTCTACTGAACTCCCTTCATACCACTTACATCAGCATTCTGCCCTCCCTCGCTTTGACATCACTAGTGACTTATCTGGCAGCAGGAGAGTAGTTCTTCATAGTCAGCTGTGATGCCAATGTCTGTGAGGGTCACACTGCAGATGGACTATGAAGGAGAACAGAACTAAACAGGTCAGCCTTCAGCTACAGTACTGTTATATGCAATACTATGGACTACCTTTGAAGGCATCTGTGACCTTTTGTCAGAAGCAAAGATGGGATCATCTTCAGTGTGAACATCAAGGAGCCAGTACGAGGCAGGGACTACAAACCAGGTAACCACCTCCATGGCAACTGGAAAGAATAGTCAGGCCTAGGCCACCAGAGCTTCCCTGTCAGATTATTTGTCCCAACATGGACAACATCACCTCCGCCTACCTCCCACCCCCACCTGACCAGTCTGTTTATCCTAGGGAGCACCTTATCTGCCATCATCCCTGGGAGACAGCACACTAACCTCCCCACTCAGTCTGTGTTACAGATCACCATCTCAGAGCCCTAACTGAACTTTAATGAGTACCTTTCTTCCCACCTACCCCTTTGACTACACCAACCATGATCACAGCTGACCCGGCTGCTATTGAGACCCTGGAGGCCCTCCCTGACTGGAAGAGTAACACAGACCACTTCCCTCGAGTGGAAGGGTTGTTAAGAAGTTAACCCAGAGCCCCAACCTCTCCTGATGCAGCAATTCTCTGGCCTTCTCCCCCACCCCCCAACCCTGCCCACCACTTTCCATTACTACTACAGATCTTAGGGCGATGCTGAGGGAGAGGAGCAGCAGTGGACATCCCTGGCCCACAGTCTAATCCTGTCTCTGCAGCTGCTGTATTACAGTCTATGCAGCTCCCAGTTCAGACTGCACTGCTGCCACTTTCTGGCAGTCAAGCAACCTCTACATCTCCACAGTGTACCTCAGAAAAGTGAGGTTCCACAACTAACTCCATCTCAAATGGCTACTCTTCTGTCTGCTCTCCATGTCAACTGTTGGTCCCTCTATGAGTCCCTAACAGTCCTTCAGCTAGACTGGGCTATGCCAGGCGAGGTCAAATACCAGCCACAATCCTGTGTACAAACTCTTACCACACTCTGCTCCAAAAAGGTTTTTGCTCGGCCCTCCACTAACACTAGCCTGCTGACACAGGTTACTATTTAACACTCCCTGGATTACAAGTCTTATATTTGTATGTTTTCCCAATTACTAGGAACAAGCCTGAATACAAGCCAGCTCACAGCATTACATAACAGCCAAAGTAAATATTACAACTCGAACATAGTACCCTCGCAGGTTGAGGCAGCCAGCTTTCCTACCTCGGACCAGATGAAGAAACAAGCAGTGTCCTGTGGGCACCCTGTAGATGCCATCCTCCTGCTCCATGGTACAAAAGCTCCAGAGTAGCTTGGTGTTACTGGTCTTTCATTGAACAGGAATTTTCTGCCAAGCACTAAACAGTTTTAGCCGGAACTTAATCCCTGGCAATTTTAAACCAATTTAACTCAATTTCCTTAAACTTTTGGAACCTTGGATTTAAAAAGAATCACCAGACCCTTTTTAACCCTGAATGAAAATACATTACCTGAGCTCCTAAGGACCATTATCCCTTACACTTCACCTTTGTTGGCCCAAGATAAAATGCCCTTACACAAACTACAACTCTAGAAAACCAGGGCACTAACCATCAGTTGGCAGCGGCACTCAGAATAGTTCCAGTGATCAAGAACTTTTATTCAGTGAATTTATCACAACTTGTGTAAAACTGCAATCAGGATAAAATACAGAGCTGCTTGTTACATGAAACACATTAGATGGATCAGCAAGGGGTCTCTGCATTGTTTTTCTGACTGCACTTTGCACAACTTCTGATAATTCACTGAATACAAAATGAAACCAAAGAGAGTGGGGTACCGAGGGGTCAGTCCTGGGACTAGTCCTTTCAGTGTCTATAAGGACATAGCAGAAGGAAGGGCAAGATACATAGATACATAGACAGTGTTGGCAGATAAGGCCCATGGCCCACCCAGTCTGCCATTTGAGCTTGTAAGTTCAGTTTATGTTTTCCAAGAAGTCTGTTGCCCCTTACCCTGACCTCCAGAATTCCTTTATGTCTATCCCATGCATTCTTAAATCCCGTGATTGTTTCAGCCCCCACCACTTCTCCTCTGTCAGGGTGTTCCACTTGTCCACCAACCGTTCTGTGAAGAAATTCTTCCTCACGTTTCCTCTGAATCATCCTCCTCCAACTTCATCCCATGCCCTCTAGTCCTGGAACATCTTTTTCGGCTTAAAATAGTGTATTCCTGCACCCTGTTCCTCCCTGTAAGATACTTGTATGCCTCTATCATAACCCTCTCCTCCTTTCCTCCAGGGAGTACATGTTCAGTTCCTTCAACCTGTCCTCATAGGACTTGTGATGCAATCCATGCACCATCTTTGTTGCCCTCCTCTGAACCTTCTCTACCCTGTCTATGTCCTTACGTAGGTAAGGTCTCCAGAACTGTACAGTGTACTCCAGGTGGGGCCTCACTAGTGTCTTGTATAGTGGAATTATGACTCCTCCTTTCCTGCTGGTGATGCCCCTGCCTATGCATCCCAGCATCCTATTTGCTTTACCTGCTGCCTTGTCACACTGTTTCCTGCCTTGAGGTCATCAGAGATGATAACCCCAAGATCCCTTTCCTGCTTGGTGCATGCTATTTCTCACCCCCCAACCGATATATTGTGCCAGGGTTTTTGTGCCGCATATGCATTATCTGCACTTCCTTGCATTGAATTTCAACTGCCAAACCCCTGACCATTCTTCAGGTTTCTGCAGGTCCCTTCTTATTCTGTCTACACCCTCTGGTGTGTCTACTCTGTTACAGAGCTTTGTGTCATCAGCGAACAGTGAAATTCTGCCTTCTAGGTCCTACGAATGTCTCTTTGCAGATGACACTAAGCTCTGTAGCAGGGTAGACAGCAAGGAGGCGGTATGGGAGTTGCAGATGGACTTGGAAAAGTTAGAGAGGTGGTTCAAGGTCTGGCTGTTGAAACCGAGTGCCAAACATGCAAGTTGATGCACATAGAAAACAAAATCCAAGGAAGGAATACTAGATAGGAGGGGTTAAGCCAGCCACTGCTTCCAAGGAATGGGACCTGGGGGTCACTATAAGTGACTGCTAAAACAAACTAGCTGATATAACAAGGCCCACAGCAAGGCAACAAAATGATGGAGTATACTGGAAGGGGTTTTGATAGCAGGTGGAAAGAGGTAATACTACCTCTCTACAGATCACTGATACAGTATTTCTCCTAGAGAAATTTGAAAGGATGGGGACATTTGTCAAGCCAGAGAGGCATTATTTGTGCAGTTCTCTTTCTGATCTTTGATTTTTCTCCCATTTTTATCTGAGTCCATTTACTTTTCTATTTCTTTCTGCATGTTTCCCTCACGGCTCTTGAGTACCTTTATTTTACTGTTTTCTCTGTAATTGTAACAATATTGGGGACCATGATACATCTTTAAACATGGGGTGTTACAAAGGTTGGGGGCTCAAAATGAAAGGATGAGGGTACCCCTACATAAATGCTTTGGGGAAAACCCTGACCAATGAGACCACATCTGAGTATTGTACCCAGTTCTGGAGTTCTCACTGGAGAACAAACAGAGACAGGGTGAAGACAGTGTAGCGTAGGTAACTGAAATGATTCGGGCCAACAAGACAGATCCTATGAGGATTAACCAATAGGGCACCGAACATTTAGTGGCTGGAGGCCAGAAGGAGAGGGGACATGACAGAGACCTTCAAGTTCCTGAAAGGAATAAACAAGGTAAACTGCGGGAACTATTAAGCAAGAATGTGGGATCAAAAACAAGGGACATGAATGTAAGCTGGTGGGGTGGGGGAGATTCAGGATGGATGCGAGAAAGTTTTACTTTACTGAGAGAGTAGTTGAGCATGAACAGCCTACCAGCAGAGGTGGTGGGTGCAAAAACCATTAACGGGTTATAGCATGGCTGGGACACAGTAAAGAGCTTCATAGTTACTTAGAGGGTAGCAGTAAAGCAGGGAGTGAGGGGTGGAAGAGGAGGGCAAAACCACCTAGACAACAGGTCACAGGTTGTAGGGTAAAACTGGGCAGACTAGATGGAGCAATGGTCTTTTCTGCCAACACTGTCTATGTTTCCGGAAAATATTTTGCACAGTAACTGGAACTACTTCAACTTTGTCAGCCTTTGGCGAGTGCTCCGATTTTTTCTGCAGTTTGGTTCCTTCACAGTCAAAGTGTCCAGCTCCTGCTGCGGCCTTTCCTTCCAGCTCCTTATACAAATTACAATTCTATACCTCCAATAATGCACACTTTACTTCTCTTGCAGTAGGGTGAGTAACTTACAACATTTTCTTTTCAGAAAACCCTACAGCATATGCCATGGCTGCCATCAAGGTCCTCCCACACGGTGCACCAGCATGCATGGCATTATTATTTGTCCATCACTGTATGCATAGCGTGTAGAGGGTGGTGGAAGGCATTAATATTGCTACTCCCTCCACCTCAATGTGAGGACAAGATGGCTTAGGTAAATCAAACTCAAACTTACTTAGCTAATCGAGTTTCTCCTTTCAGGAGGATTGCCTCTTGCAGTAGAATTAGGTGAGGCTTCACTTTTTGATTGTGGAAAGTACTTTAGATCTTAAGCCTCTGATGTTTTGTGAATATGTTTTAAAAGCTGTTGGAGTTATAATTTTGATTAAGGATGACTGTACTAATACAGCTGCAGACACTAACTAGGGCAGCTGGCCTCCTCCTTCCCCGTCCTCCAAATATGTATCTCAAGCTTCACACTCACTCCACTGCTCTGTATATATCTGTACTACGAGATATTATAATAGATAGACAAACAAATGTGCACCAAACAACTATTTACAACAGAAATGACCGATCCCAGGAGGGAGACAAATTATCTAACAAGGGTCTCTTAATTGGGCCTTTCAAGTTAGGGGCGGCATGTGAACATCCCTATGAATCATAGAGCAGGCAGGATGTTGTTGTCAGGTCTCTCAGACAGGAGGTAAAATGCTAAATAGGTCCCAGTCTGTCTCCTTTATGAACTGTCACAAGTAGTAATGGAGGGGTACATTGGGTATGGAAGTAGACTGCCAAAAGTGGATTTCTACTGTCTGTGGCCTAACAGTGAGACACAGAAGTAGTTGTTTACTAGCAGGCTTTCTCTACCTCCAAAACAACAAGGGATGCACACCAAGGAATAACTGTTCCTGAATGTTGAGCAAGAAAAGACCAGTTTTATTTTATCAGCAGCCTGAGTAAATTCAGTACACAGCATAGGGTCTTTGCATTGCACCTGTGGTAAAGTGCAGGGGTATTCAGGCTACATGCACTAATAAACATTTTGGAACTGGGCTGTTGTATCATTTGCACTTGACAGCAATACGTTTGTTGCACTTTATCACAGATGCAATGCAAAGACCATGAACTATGTACTTAAATTTATTCTGCATACTGAATTTACTCAGGCTGCTGATGGAATAAGCTGGTCTTTCTCGCTTTAATATTTAGCTTTAGTTATTCCTTGGTGTGCAGACCTCCTTTGTTGTTTTAGCTGAGCTTAATGGGCTATCCACCCCTCGGTCTGCTCTACTCTCTACTGCAGTGTGTGACCTTCACTGTCTGGAGCTGTTTTTACTCCTGCCCTCTATGGTACATTCATCCCTGTAATAGGTTTGGAGTAAAAGAGAGAAATGGTCCAGCGTGTGGAAGGAAACTACAGTTACGTAAGAATTTACTATAACAACAGATCTTCGAGAGGAGCTCTTGCAGTAGGCAACACCATTAGGACTAAGCTGCCAGGAGTACACGGAAAACTTCTAGCTAGCAGTCTACAGCAGGGACAGCCTATAACGTCGGCATGCTGATGTCCCTCCCCTATGGTATAAAGGGGACAGTTCCCGGCCCCACCTCAGTTCTCCGCTGGAGACCTGCCCCAGGCGCAGGGAGAAGGGTGGGGCTCCTGGACCACACAGAAAAGGTCAACACATGAGGAAAGGAGAGCAAGGGGATAGAGGGAAGGAAAAACACGCCTATTGCAAAAGCTCCTCTTGAACATCTACTGTTACGGAAGTTCTTGCGTAACTGTACTATCTTACCCATGGGGGCTCTTGCAGTAGGCAACACCATTAGGACTGAGTTCCAAGAGTCACTATCCACTCCTAAGGGTCAGGTCCACTGAGCCTAAGTACAATCTGTGACAGGGAGGGTGAAAACAGGGATATCCTCCTGTGTTCTTCTAGAATGCTCACCGAGGTCACGACTGAACACCCGCCCACACGAGGGCCCAGGGCTCCCTCTTTACTCTCTGGATAAGGGTACAATACTAGTCTAGAGTCTTGTAGCCAAATGAGAACCCTTCTCCGGTTGATACACAAAGGTGGAAGATCCAGGCGTATCATGCTCTTCAGGATAGCCGTGTGACCCTGATTTTGTCTTCTCCCACAGGACATGCAATAACCTGGTTCAAATCCCCACAGACTCTTCCCTGAGACTTTTGTATTCTCCTATCATTACCCAGATTTCCCTTACAGATCCTTGCTTGATGGGTTGCTTATGGTGGCACCCTTTGCTAATAACAGTCTGGTCACAGATTATTAACAGACATTACTCAATCACACACACAACATAGGAAATCTGCTTCATGCAGGTTTTCTTAAAAAAAAAAAAAATGTTTTTACGAAATACTTAAACAACTGAAAGATGCATAAATTTGGTCACAGAATAACACCAATACAAATGGATATGTCCAAGAAGCACTATAACTGTTATCTAATTTCTACCTTAAGTCCGAAGTGAATTGAAGTCCAGAAGGATAAATGGTTTTTCAAAGGTTTCAGTCCGTTCTGTGGCAGTCTTGTTTCTGGTGCATCAGGAGAGTGTCAAAATGAAATGCTCCAGAAAAATGAGAGAACACAACCCTGGTTCGCTATTTATATAATGGGTCAAAATCCTGGGTCTGGTCATAACTTTAGGTCCGAGATGTCACTTTTGACGCTTTTCCCACAACCCAGTTTTCCTAGTTGTCTTCTGATGTCTCACTGTCTTACTGGTAATACAACTGACACCAGCTTGTCAAGGCTGGTTACTTCCTAGATCCTGGTTTCCCAAGCATCCTGCTTTTGAAGTGAAAATGGTTACCTCCTGAAACATTTGATTACCTCTGCTTCCCTCAATTAGTTAACTAGGGAAATACCCTTTGAAAATGAACTCTTGGCTTCCTGCTAATCAGCTTCTTTCTCATTTCACAGAGGGATGTCAAATATTTTGCAAGACAGTTCTCTTCCTTGAAGGGCATAGTTTATTACAGGTAAATTAATTTTGGCATATCTATGTTGAGCAGCCCTTGAAGTAATCTGACTTCATGCCCAGCAAGCTTCCCTCTCAGGTCACAGAGAAGGTCAAACATTTGAAAAATCCAGTCTCTCTGTGACCCTTTCATTACCACTGGCATTCTTGTGGCATTCTGACATACACAAAATCACATAAAAATATAGAGAATGTGTCTGCAAATATGACCGGAGTGGCTAGCTCACCACACCAAGCAGTGCTGGGAAGGAAGCAGAACCCTGCTTAGGAGGGGGAAAGAAAGCCATTTTCCAAGGACACCAGAGCCGGAAGCTTCAAAGGACAGAACACCCAAAGACTACCCCACACCTAAGGTGAATTCCTCCAGCACGGTAGAAAAACGGGCAGACAGAGCCAAGAAGATGGTCCCTGCACAAAAAATGCAAAAGGCATGTGTCAGAGACAGCTTGAGGACAGGAACAGGCTCCTGGAAGGAGACCCTGTAAAGACCCTCAAAGGGGAGCATTATGTACCCCTAATCCAATGGAAAACCAGAGGGACCTCACAGGTGACTAAGTCGAAAAATCACCTAGGCTCCCCAGAAGCAAAGGAGCATAGGGAAAGAAAAGGATAACAATAATAGAGAGCCCAGCCTAAAGGCGTGACACTAAAAGATATTGTTTCCATCAGCAAGACTAAAAAGTGGCCCCCAGTCGGACACCCATATAAACACCCATTAAGGTGAGGAAGCCAGGAGAGAGAGAGAGAGAGAAAAAGCCAGAGCTCATCTGAAAGAAGGTTACCTCCCCCGAACCATTTCCGTCAGGGAGAGAAAGAGGGAAATCACCTCACTCAAGAAAGCCTAAAGCACGGGTATCTTCTAGCCAGGTGGGTGACCAGACCCAAGGTACAGAGACAATAAGAACGTCCTGCAATTAACAAGTGAGACGGAAAGACTTACAATAAACAACAACCAACGTCCCCCAAACAGGAGGAAGGAGGGATGGCAGAGAAAGGAATTGGTCACCGGAAGGACCAAAAAGCCCAATCCAGCCAGGATGGCAATCCAGACAGAAATGGTAATGAATGGACATAGAAGGAAAAAGCCCTCCAGAAGCCAGAGTGAATGGAGGGACCTACCTGCTCCAGCATATACAAGGCTGGGAGACCTTGTGTGAACCCAAGGGTTCTCAAAAGAGAAAAGGGTAGGAGAATGGCCCTGAAGGAGGGGCCAGACAAGAGGGCAGAGGAACTGAGGCTCCAAGGTGCCAAATGCCTTAGATCCCAAGGGCACCCTAAAACACAAGGTGGAGAAAAGGAGACCACTACTCCAAAAGGGGTCGGGGAAGGTGCTCAAACAAAGAAGGCCCTAACAGCATATGTTTTCCCAGAAAACTGGACTATAGGAGGAAAGCTCTCTAGGTCAACAGGAGATGGAATCTGGCATGACCAACTAGCGATGGCCCCCAGCCCCTACCCGGAGAAAAAGAGACATGCCTCACCTGGGGCCCAGTGCTGGTAAGTGAGGGGGGTGAGCTATCAGATGGTAGGCAGGAAGCAAGCTAAAAACAGGTGGACATAGCCACCTGAATAGAGGCCCTGAACCCCAAAGGCAACACCCGAAGGTCATGTCCACCTGTGGTAGGGAACGGCCTATAGGGTGGACTGAGCTTCTGGCAGAATGCCGCAGCAAAGAGTGGATCCCCCATGCAATATCTGGGCCCACATCTTTCTGACTGCCCAGAAACGGGGAAGGACACTCTCCTACATCTTCAGACCAGGCAGCCCAGAAAAGGGAGAGGGAAACCCTGTCCGAGAGTGAGCTCCAGAGGAGACTGGCTGATGCTGTGTCAGGACCGCAAGAGAGGGTCGGAGAGAAAAGGATTTTCTATACCCCCTGGGGCCCGAGAAAATGGGACCTCATGGGGGAGATTAGAAACCTATAGCCCCTGGCAGATGTCTAAGCCAGGCCCCCCAAAAGACAATCCTCATCAAAAGGAGAAAGCAAGCAGGAAGACACACAAAAGCCGCTACCGGGCAGAGCCCGTGGCATGAGGGCAGGCAAAATCCAGTGGAGGGCACAACGACCTCTCAAGGGAGGGGCAACCCGGGAGAGAGGCAGAAAGAGCAAAAGGCTCTAGACAGGCCACAGGGTATCTACCCAGGTAGCCAGGGTTACCAAGAACCACCCTGCTTAGCAAAGGCTCAGCCACGACCCCCATTTGGTATCTGGTGAAGAACCCACAAAGGGGAACAACATCAAATCCCTGAACCCCAAAACCACCTAGAATAAAAAGGCAAGGGAAAAGCAAAGGCGAGGAAGGTGATGGGGGTCTTCGGAAGTGGTGTGGAGCCAGAACCCGGAAAGCCAATGACGGGAATTGCAAAGAAATCCCCTGACAAACTCAGTCACACTACGGAACCTCATACAGATCTTGGGATTGAACAATAAGGTCACCCAAAAGGAAACCTTCCTAGCCTCCGAAGGAGCAACGGAGGAAAAACTACAACCACTCTGCTCATGGAGAACCCCTGTGTAAGGTCTAGGAGGCCTTGAGCAGGGAGGAACCCAGCTCCAGACCAGAAAGAGAAAATGACCCTGGAAAACAAAACTGAGTCTCCGACTAACACAGAGGAGTGCAGGGGACCCCAAACAAAGGTCCTAGTGACATACTGGGGACTGGGGATTGCTAGGAAAGTACAGTTATGTAAGAACTTACCATAACAGTAGATCTTAGAGAAGCTCTTGCAGCAGGTAACACAAGTGGACTGAAGCCACCTGCATGGTTCTAGCAAATTCTCTCTTCTAGTAGTACCGACGTGGGAACGCCCCATCGACGCCACCCCATATCAAGGGTGAGTTCCCCATGTGCCCAGTTCTGCACGCCCCCAACAGGCAAAAGAATCACAAGAGGTGACAAATTCAAGAATCTGCCACAAACTTTCCTAAAGAAGAGGAAATGGCCAACCTGGAAAGGCCTGGTCCTTGGGGAAAGAGGGCGGAAAACATACCTGCTGCAAGAGCTTCTATCAAGATCTACTGTTATGGTAAATTCTTATGTAACTGTACTATCTTACTTCAAGAGGAAGCTCTTGCAGCAGGTAACGCAAGTAGATCTGAAGTTACCTGACGGTGGTTCTCGGCAAATTCTCTTTTCTAGTAGTACCGACGCGGGGAACGCCCTCACCGACGCCAGTCACCCCTATATCAAGGGAGTTCCCTATGTGCTCCAGTTCTTGCACGCCTCCCCAACAGGCAAAGAATCACAAGAGGTGACAAATTCAAGAATCTGCCACAAACTTTCCTCCAGAAGAGGAAATGCACAACCTGGAAAGGCCTGGTCCTTGGGGAAAGAGGGCGGAAAACATACCTGCTGCAAGAGCTTCTATCAAGATCTACTGTTACGGTAAATTCTTATGTAACTGTACTATCTTACTCGAGAGAAGCTCTGCAGCGGTAACTACAAGTAGGACTGATTCTCAAGCAGTATAAACTCAAGACAACCCTTGGGAGGGGAAAATGAAGTCAGGAGAAAACAAGAGCAGGAGGGATCCCTCAAGAGACCAAGCCCTGCAGAACTGCGGAAGCCAAACCCTTCCCTACGTTTGGAAATGATGTCAGGCTATAATGCCTGGCAGATATGTGAACAGAGTGCCATGTAGTGGCGGCACAAATGTCAGCTGCTGAGACCCTTTTTAGCTGCAAAGTGGCGACTGCCCTGGTAGAATGAGCCTTGATGCGCCCAGGAGCAGAACTATTGTGGTTCTGGTAACAAAAGGTGATGCAGTTGACCAACCAGCACGAAAGCATCTGTTTGGTAACCGGGCAACCTAAGGACCTATGCGCAAATTAAATGAAAAGCTGATCGGATTTTTGTACCCTTGATCCTAGCCAGGTAACAGAGAAGTGCCCTGTGTACGCCCGGAATGAAGCAGAGCTTCCCCTTTGTTCGAATATACACCGAAGCTGAACAGATTGAGGTGAGCTCTAAACTACTTTCATCAAAACCTTCGGTTAGTGCAAAGGTCAACCCTATCCCTATGAAAAATAAGATAGGGTTCTTTACAATAAGAGCCTGAAGCTCAGAAATGCGCCTCATGAAGTAATGGCTACCAAAAGCAGAGTTTTTCAGGATAGAAATGAAGCTCAGCCTCCATGGCTAGTCCAAAGGGGAAGCCTTAGTTTCTCCAGGACAAGAGCAGATCCCAAGGAGGGACAGGATCTTGGATCGGGATCTGATATGGAGAATATCACGAAGAAAGGCCTTAGATATTCCATCTGAGCCACTGTCATACCCTGGACCAGCATGTGATAAACAGAGACGGTGGCCAGGTGTACCTTAATGGAGGAATAACTGAGACCTGACCCTGAAAAGGAAAGCAAATGTTCTAAAACAGAATTGATCGGACAGACCAAGGATCCACCTTCTTGGCTTGTGGCCCAGATACAAGCGTTTCCACTTCATAAGCGTAAGTGGCCCTGGTGGCGGGCATACGTTACTCCAGCAAAACTTGTGCTACCTTATCGGACACTCCGAACCTGGTTTTGGCTAGGCCTTGAGGAGCCAGGCATGCAGGTGAAGGGAGGAGATTTGATGGACCAAGGACCCATTGTCCTGAGACAGAAGTTGAGACAAAATTGAAGAGGCATCGGAGGCTGGGCCACCAAACAATGAAGCAATGGAAATCAAATCTGACCAGGCCACAGTGGGGGCATCAGGAAGAGAGAGGACCGTTCTGACTGCACCTTGAGAAGCACCTTCTGCAGAAGCGGAAGGGAGGAAACACATACAGGAATCTCCCTTCCAGGAGAGGGACAATCGTCTTGCAGAAAGCTCCAGGCTCTGGACCTAGTGAACAGAAATTGGGCAGTTTTGCACTGGACTGTGATGCGAAGAGTTCTACCTCTAGTGTCCCCACCAGCAGATGATTTGATCTGCAGACTTTGTGAAGCAGCTCCCATTCATGAGCCAGTGATCTGGTTCTGCTGAGTCGTCAGCTAACACGTTCTGTTCTCCAGAGCATGAACGGCCGTCAAGAAGAGATGATGCTCAGAGCCCAGTCCCATACCCTCATAGCTTCCCAGCAGAAAGAGAGAGTGTGTGCCACCTTGTTTGTTGATGTAGAACATCACAGAACAGTTGTCCATCTGAATCTAATAGGTGACCCAGCACTGGGACCCGAGGCTAGGGCCTGAAGAGCATACAGAACCGCCCCTCAGTTCCAGAACATTGATATGCAGATCCTCCTCTATTGGGGACCAAAACCCTTGAGTATGAAGTACCCCAAACTGGGTGCCCCATCCAGAGGATGATGTGTCCGTGGTCAGAATCTGGGTCAGGCCCCACTTGAAAGGAGGCCCACCAGCAAGTTTTGTGGACGACATCCACCAGCGCAACTCCCAGCGGATCAGCTCCATAATCCAAATCAAGGTGTCCAGTTCATCCTGTGTCTGATCCCACTGGACTCTTAATGACCACTGGATGGTCCGCATGCGCAGCCGCAAGAGGAACTGAAATGATGGCGGCTGCCATGTGCCCTAGCAGCCTGGAGAAGGAGTCATGGGGACCCTTGAGGCTGTAGAGACTTCGTATGCCAAGACCTGGATGCGAATCTGCTCTGTCAGAAGGAGAAACACCTTCCTGAGAGTGATCCACAATGGCTCCTATGAATAGAAGCCTCTGGGACAGGATAAGTTGAGACTTGTCCCTGTTTACCATGATTCCCAGGAGCTGAAACAGCAAGAGGGAGTCCCTGATGGTTTCCAACAGGCAGGACCTGGAGAGAGCCAGGAGGAGCCAGTCGTCAAGACAAGGGAACATGAAGAAAAATTACCAATCATATTAATCTTATTTCTTCCCAGCGATGCTCAGATATTAATAATCTTATGCAGTAAGCCTGAGGGTTGACTGCCTGAGAGATGGAACACATGCAAATGAGCAGAATTTCTTGCACGTGAGCATCTTTCAAATACTGCCTCTACCAACTGTAGTGTTCTAACCTCTTCAGATTTGTGAGAAGCCTGGAAGTCAGGCATTAGGAAACTAATATTCTATAAAAGACGGTTTCCTAATTAAAGCATAAATTTAGAAAAACTCCAAAGGAGGATAACTTTGACAAAACCACATCAATAAAACTCTAAAAGGAGAACACTGAACAACTCCAGTTAAAAATGATTAAAACAGAGAAAATGCAAACAAATAATATGGCTTGGTGGCACCAGCATGCGGAGTGCAGAGGCTGAAGTTCTGAAGGAAGGAAGAGCGGAAGTTATGAATATCTGAGAAGAAATAAGATTACTATGGTAATTAATTTTTCTTCTGACCCCAGTAATGCTCAGGATATTCATAACTTTATGCAGACTACCAAGCAGTACCACTGGAGGTGGGCACAGTACTTATTTTGGAAACAGACTCTGCAGGACTGCTGTGCCAAACTTAGCATCACCCCTGGATAAAATATCCAGGTTATAGTGTTTTGTAAAGTGCGTGCCTGTTTTTCAGGTAGCTTCTTTGCAAATGTCCACCAAGGGAACTTCCTGGCAGCTGTAGGGTAGCAGCTGTTCCTCTTGTAGAATGCCTCAATCCGGTTGGGGGCTCTTAACCTGTCTTAGTGTAGCAGAACTGAATACACTGGACTATCCACCAAGAAACGGATCTTGTTGAGGCTGGTTTACCTTTCCTCACACCCTTATACAAGGAAAAGTTGTTTTCTATTTTTTCTACAGTATGGTCTTTAGTGGCTGTCATGTAATAGCTGATAGCCCTTTCATATCTAGACTGTGTAATCTTTCACTCGAACTGGTATGGTCTGTGAAAAGACAGGTAGAGTGACTGATTGGTTCAGATGAAAGTCTGAAACCACTTTAGGGAGAACTGTCTGTTAGTTCTGAGGACAACCTTAGCTCTGTGGAATGAGATATAGTCTTGGTCAATACAGGAGCCTGAGCCGCTAATTCTCCTTGCAGAAGTAATAGCCACTAGGAAGACTGTTTCCAAGTAAGGTATTTCAGTGGGCAGTAGCTATGGGCTCAAAAGAGGCCATGAGCTTGGCTATACACACATTCAAATCACAAGCAGGCACTGGTGTCCTGTGAGGTGGGTGTAAATGCATCACCCTTTGAAAAATCTTTGAAAAGTTTATCAGATGCTACTGACACCTTGGTGCCCAATGAAAGGTAGGCATACCACTGCTAAATGAACCTTTAACGAACTGGGTTGCAAACCTTGTGGAATGCAAATGAGTGAGACAGTCCAGGACAAATCAAACTCCAGCCTTTTGTGGCATAAGGTTCATGCTGGAACACTAGAGAGAGAATATCTTCCATTGGAAGAATACATTTTCTGTGTGGATGGTTTTCTATAACCCTTTAAAATATTTAGGACAGCCTCTGAAAGATTTAAATCTGCATACTCTAATTCCTCAAGAGCCATGCTTTGAGATGAAGGATTTGAGATTCGGGCTACATGTTCCCTGATTGGAAGTCAGGAGATTGTGTCTGAGGGTAACTTCATCAGTTTGCTGACAGACATGGTGAGCAGAAGAGAGCACCATGGCTGCCTGGGCCAATCCGGAGCTATCAAGATCAGAGATGCTGAGAGGATTTTAGCTACAGTAACACCTAAAACCAGAAGGAACGGGGAAAGCATACAAGTGCCTGCCTGTCCAATCCAGAACCAGGGCATCCAGAGAAACTGTGCCCTGTGCTGGTGGTCTGCAGCAATATTGAGGTAGCTGGTGGTTCTGTGGGATGCGAACAAGTCCATCTCTGGAGTGCCCCACCTTCTGAAAATAACTTGTACCACCTGCTTGTTTAGAGTCCATTCGTGATGGCCTGGTTGATGCAGCTCAGTGCATCTGCTAAAGTACTGTCCTTTCCTGGCAAGTGAACTGCCTGTAAAGAGACCTTCAGAGAGTACGCCAGTGTCCAAATCTTCATGGACTCTGTGCAGAGGAATCCTGACCTGGTGCCTCCTGTTTGTTTATGTAATACATTGTGGTGGTATTGTCTGTTCTGATCTGAACCACTCTGCCCATTATCAGTGAAGAAAAGCCTTAGGGCTAGTAACACTGCTCTTAATCCAATTAGTCTATGTGCTGAAGGACTCTGCTGCTGACCAGATTCCCCGAGTCATGTGCTTTCCTAAATGGACTCCCCAGCCTGATAGGGGTGCATTTGTTGTGAGTACCAGAGAGGGTTCTCTCTCTGGAAAGGCACTCCTTGCCTTAGTTGGATTCCAGTTTCACCACAAGAGGGCTCTTAACAGTGGCCTTGTCACTGGTATAAGCTTTGAAAAGGGTCTTTTTCCTTACTCCAGTGAGCCCTGAGGTGAAACTGATGTCTCAGATGTGGAATCTGATCCCTGGACTGTAGCCTGTGGATGCAGCCATATGACCTAGTAGCTGCAGAAACTGTCTTGCAGTTTTGAGCTGTTCTGGACGAAGGGGTTTGCTATTGACTGAAGACTTTGCACCCTGTTTAAGGGTAAAAAGGCTTTGCCCTGAAGTGTGTTGATTTCTGCCTCTATAAACTGCAAAGTTTGAACAGGGTTAGGACTGATTTCTTTTGGTTTTATTATGAAACCCAGAGACTCTAAGAGGACTTGGGTGATTTATAGGAGTTCCTTACTTGGTCTGGTGAGTTTCCCACCACCAGCCAATCATCTAGGTAAGGAAAACAGTCACTCCTGTCTTCTTAGATATGCCACTACAGCAACTAGGCACTTGTGAATACCCTTGGTGCTGAGAAGAGAACCGAAAGGGACAGTTGAAAACTGATATGGACCTGAAGGGAGCCTGAATCAGAGATATTTTCTGTAAGATTCCTTTATGAGGATGTGGAAATAGGCATCTTTCAAGTCCAGTGATGCCAGCCAGTCCCTTTTGGATTGTTGCAATATTTTATCCAAAGTTACCATTTTGAACTTTGTTTTTCAGATGCTTGTTCAAAAGCGCTGAGATCCAATATTGGCCGCCCTCCCCACTTTTCTTTGCTAGTTAGGAAAAATCTGGAGTAAAAACCCTTCCGCTTCAGGGTGGTAGGGACCAATTACACTGCCTGAGATGTAACAATTTCTGAACCTCTGCTTCTAGCAATGTCCTCTCTGCTAGAGGAGGTGAGCAGTAAACCCTGGTTTTCTGTGGAGGAAAAGATCTGAAGTCCAGAGACAGACCCCTGACCCACTATCTCCAGCACCCACTTGTCTGTGGTGATGCTTAGCCAAGCCTGGAGGAAGTGGGAGAGTCTGCCTCAGACAGGGCGAGAGGAGGCGCCTGATCCTCAGGAGGTTTGCTTTGCTGGGGCTGAGGTTGGGTCTGAGAGCCCCTCCTAAAGCTCCCTTCTACCCCTGCACCTAGAGTATTCCTGTTGTGGATACTGCTACTGGGGCACGGGTTACTGGCTGGAAAAGGGTCTGATCATAAAAGACCTTCCTCTGCCCCCCTCCATAGGGCCTAGTGGATGGTGAAGCATGCTCTTTAGCAGAGTTGCTTCTATAGGTTGTTTTATATTCATCCACTTTTTCATATATGCAACCGTGGATTCCCCAAAAAGAAAGTTTACCTCTAAAGGAAAATCTAGGACCTTGGATTGAGTATCCTGAGTAAGGTTAGTGGCCCTGAGCCAAGCAAACCTTCTCTGTGCTACAGTGTTAGCCATCCATCTGGCTGCAGTGTCATTAGAATCAGCAGCCATCTGAACTGGTATTTAGCCACCTCCAGCCCAAACCTGGCAGTTTCAGCCAGGTCTTCAGAAGGGTGAGGGGCTTTATGGATATGTCCAGTGCCGACTGCCACAGGGATTTCTGATACTGGGCAGCATAAGCTAGAAAAGTAGCCTGTCCTCATGGCCAAAGAGGCTGATAAATATCCTTTTGGCCATGCTATCCATCTTTTCTGGAGTCCTTGTCCGGAGCGTGGAGGAGACAGAGGGACTCTGGCTTTGTCGAGGCTGCCTGCTATACAACCCCTTGATGGTCAGGATGGGAGAAAACAAAATCAGCTCCCCTGCCCTGTCCAACTGATACTTTATATCTATTCTCCTATCAATTGGTGGAACAGAATTAGGGGTTTGTAGAAGTGTCAGTCTTCTTTGAAAATGTGTATACTGGCAGGAGGAGGAGGAGGGCTTGTGGGTGTCAAACCCATCATATTTAAGTATTCAGTTCCTCCTCATCCTCAATTTGCTCTGTGGTAGCAATATCTAGAGTATCTGCCATTCTCCTTACAAATGTAAAATGTGAGGAGTAATCTGCTGACACCCTGGAAGAGAACCAAAATCTTGCTCAGGAGACACCTCTGGAGGAATTGGTTCATCATCCTGAAAAGATCATCTTCCCTTCATAATACTGCTCCTCCTGTAAAGAGGGCAACACACCACTGCTGGCCTGGGGACCCTGGACATGGGCAGGCTGCTGGGGAACAATGTTTTGCAGTGCCTGAATAATTTTAAAAGTCTGGGCTATCTCTTTAGCCGAGGGTATAGCAGGCATCATAGAGAAGTCCCTGGTTTAGCAGGAGGATCCCTGCATGCTTGTTTTTTGAGTTTCTTTGAGGGAACTGGGAAGTCAGCCAGTTCTTTCCCCTTTTGCCCCTTTTCGCCTGTGACGAGCAGGGGTAAGCAGCATTGTGGGTTCAGCCACAGCAGATTGGGGTGTCAGCTGGTTAGAGCCTGAGGGACCCCTAGGAAATTTTTGTTTAGCCTTTCAAGGCTTTTTCACTTTTTTTCCGGGAAAGTTTACAAACTTCACAATCCTGATCAGATACCATCCCAGACAAGCTTCGCCACATAAGGTGTGTCTTGCTCGCTTTAGCAAATACATCTCACATTTTAAACAATTTTGAAACCGGGTTCTCTGGTTCTCTTTTTGGTTTCTCTAACATGGTAATGTCTAAAATGAGAAAGAAACACTTACCGCTAACTAAACAATAAAGTGCAGTTATACTTTTTTTTTTTGGTGGTCGTGTTCCGGAACCAATAGAACCAGAGGAACGGACCCAGGAGATGACAGATGAACCTGATCAGTGGTTCTGTAACCAATGAAAAGTGGTTACAAAAACAATAAAATGCACTAAAAACAAAACTAATAATAGACAAAAAACAAGGCTCTTTAATCAGAGAACCCTGATAACAAACAACTAACCGGTTCCCCATGGTTATGCCGAAGCGAGGAACCGAAAATAAATGTAATGTAAGCAATAAACAAGATTTATATTAACAATCAGTGAAGGCAATAAAAGAAATAGGAAATACTTAAGTTTTCTAAGGTTTTGAATCTTCTTTCACGCACTAGAGTAAGACGACCACTCCGAGCAGCCAGACTTTCAGGTGGAGAGAGAAATCTGAAAAGGTTAGAACACTACAGTTGGTAGAGGCAGTATTTTAAAGATGCTCACATGCAAAGACTTCTACTCATTTCCATGTGTTCCATCTCTCTGGGCAGTCCAACCCCAGGCTTACTGCATAAAGTTATGAATATCCTGAGCATTACTGGGTTTGAAGTGGCCCATTCTCTGAGCGTCCGGCAACCACTGCCAGGCACCTGGTGAATACCCTGGGGCTGAAGAGAGACCGAAGGGAGGACTCCAAATTGGTAGCCTATGCCTCTGAATCTGAACCTCAGAAACCATCAGTGACCCCAGGCAATGGGGATATGCAGATAAGTGTCCTGCATATCTAGAGAAGCCAGCCAGTCTCCTGCCAAATTAAAGGTAAGAGAGTGGGGAGGAGACCATACGAATCTTCGATATGAGACCCATTGGTTCAGTTCAGCTGAGGTCCAGAATGGGTCTGAGGTCTCCTGACTTCTTCGGGACCAGGAGGAAGTGGGAGAAGAACCCTGTCTCTCTTTCGCCGGGGTATCGGCTCAATGGTCTTTTTGTCCAGCAGGGATTGGATCTCCCTCTGTATCAGAACCCGTGTTCCCTCAGATAGCGGATGGGGATGGAGGTCTGTCTGGAGGGATGACGTCGAACCCTATGGAGTGCCCGAACCCATGAGTTTGAGGACCCACTGGTCAGAGGTCACTTAACTCCAGGCATCTGCGAGAGAAAAGCGGCCTCCAACCAGCTCCCCGACAAGGTGTCCAGGACAGGAGGGTTGCCTGAGTAGTCAGGCAGTGGGGAGGGAGGGCGGCAACTGCTGATTTAGCCTGGTATGAGACAGTGGCCAAGGAACCCTGGCCCCACCCCATGACTAAAGCTGCCTCACTGTGGATGGCACTGCTGGTAGCAGGCTGCTGAGGCTGAAGTCCCCACAGCCACGGAAATGGGCTTGTGAGGTCGCCTGTTTCGGGCGGCACATGGACTGCATGGTTCGGATGGCTCTACCGAGTCCTGTACTTTGTGATAATCCTCTCCGTGTCTTCCCCAATGAGCACAGAGCCCTTAAAAGGAGCATCCAGAATGTTCACTTGCACATCTGGATCGAACCCAGAGACCTGAAGCCAAGCATGGCATCAGAGGCAAATGCCAGTAGTGGCCGCCCTTGAAGAGGTGTCCACAGGAGTAGGCCGACCTCAGAATCGGTACCACGTCTGAGCCAGTCTGAAGCAGTTTGGCAAGCTCAGCCCACTGACGGCAATCGGGCATGCTTTCCACAATGTCCATACCCTGTCCACAGAGGGTGTTCTGAATTGGACCATATGTGTCAGGAAGTTGAGACTCCTGATACTGCAGGTGGCAGCAGAGTACACCTTGCTTCCATGGAATCCAGCTGCTTAGACTCCCTGTCAGGCAGCTGGGTGCTCAGGTGCTTGGGCCTCTGTGAACGGTCGTGAGCCACCAGAATCACCACCGAGTCAGCTGCAGTGGTTCGGCCAAGAAGGGGTGGTCCTTAGGGGCCGGTAGAGCCGGTGAGCCTTCTTAGGCACAGCAGAGGAGAGAAGTGAGACGCTTCCAGGTAGCGAGGTGGACGTCCTCAAAGGTGTCGACCATGGGAGGATGACCACCGGCTTAGGGTCTTTCTGGCGGAGGTATTTAGCCAACCGCAATCACTCGGGGTCCAGGGCCTCAGTGTCCCAACCCATGTTTGCCTGGATGTCTCATCACCTCCATAAAGCTGGGGTTATCAGGAGTGGATTTGGGATGCCCTCCGGGTCCCTCAGATCAGGTTCGACATCCCAGTCAAGCAGAGAAGTGTCAGAATTACAGGAATCTGAGGAGGAAGAGGATGGGGATCTGTGTCGTCTTCTCTTGCGCCTCTTGTCTGGAGAGGGAGGCGGGAGGAACTCCTGGACCTAGTCCTCTTCCGTCTCTTATCCTTGTGCTTCTTAGGTGCTGAGACTCCTCCTGCCTCATGATCGGAAGGCTCCGAGACTGGTGCCTGGTCTGGATTGGGGTCCCCTGGAATGTCGGAACCAGGGTGGGCAGAGACGTGTGAGGAGCGCACCCACTGGGAGATCACATTTACAGTGTCCTACCAGTGGGAAAAAAGCTCCTTGACCTACGAAAGGTTAAATTTTGGGGAACCAGGCACAGGAGAAGGAGGTGCAAAGAGGCTGGCCCGTTGTCAGGGGTGGCAGCGTCGAGGTCAAACCACCGGCGCGGTGTCCGAGGCTGCACCTGAGTCGGTCTCTGAGGCAATGACAAGCGGCGTCAGTTGCCCACGTCGTCCAGGCTCCAACGTCAGGTGAACCGGTCTGCTGCAGAGAGGTCCCAGAACTGATGTCAGGTGGGCCAATGCAAGTGGCAGGACCACTTTAACTAGCGGCAAAACCGCGCTCCCTGGAGGAGGTGGAGGCGGAGGAGCAGCGTCCGGGTGTCAGTCCGCATCCGTTGTCCCCTGAATCCGACGGACGCCCCTGTGGCGTGAGCCGGGACAGTCAGAGACTTTATGGTGCTTGGAGGACTTCTCGACTGAATGTCGGTCAGTCACCAGAGGCGACAACGGTCAAAGTCCTTGACTTGGCGGCAGAGATGACACTTGCTGCATGAAGACCTGGAGGTCTTGCTCAACTGCTGGCTGTCGGCCACGGAGGCAGAGGCCGAGCGGGAGGAGGACTTACCTGTGCCCACCGAGGAAGCCTTCTTGGCAGGCAGGCCGTCGAGGTTGGAGAGTGGTCCCGGAGGATTTAGTTGCCACACACCCGCAATACACGGCTTAAGGGCTGTGAGGTGGGAATCATGCCCTGACGACCCAGACTTCAAGCCCAAGGACCTGGCCCTAGATCAAGACCTCTCGCCTCCTGGTGCTCCTGATGTTTGTGGTGCTTCTTGTGGGAGGGTGATTGCTCCGATTCCCCAAGGACGAGCCGTGTTCCATGGCGGCCAATTTGGACTCTGCTAAAAGGCGGAAAGGGACTTTGTCACCTGATGCATGTCCAAGAGTTGAAGGCCTGACAGTGGGCACAGGCGACTGGAGTCGGGTCCCAGGCAGAAAAGAAAAGCGGAATGACCGTCCTTGGAGGAGATCTGCAGCCCTAGGAGCACTTGTTAATGTGCCCTTAGAGGATAATGACATAGGTGAAGAAAATCCGTGGGAAAAGCGGTGGAAAATGGTGGAGGCGATCGGTACTGATACGTGGTAACTGAAGTCAAACTAACCCAGACCGCAGGCGGGAAAGAACTGAAGCACATGGCTAACTCCTTCCTTGATACAGAGAGGATGGGGCGGAGCCGATGTCAGCAGAGGCATTCCATGTCAGTCCTGCTAGAAGAAAGAATTTGCAGAGAACCGCTGCCAGGTGGCATCAGTCCTACTTGTGTTACCTGCTGCAGAGCTTCTCTCGCGGTAAGATCTAAGGTTCAAAGGAAGCGCAGGGCAGGTGGACACCTCAGCCCTGCAGTCTTTCAGGCTGAGCCACTACAAAGTGGAAGGGGCCGGCGCTTTGCTTGGCATGGGGAAGCAGCTGGTGCGGATCCCACATCAGGTGAGAAGGAGGAGGTGATCCACCCCACCATAATAGGGCAGGAGGAGGGGTGCCTCGAACATAGGGCCTACGTGAGTCTGAAGGGAGGCCAGCATATCCTGTACTTCAGCCCCAAACAGGATGGAACCCTAAAGGGGTGTCCATATCGAGACTGGACATCTGGAGCGAAGTCCGAGGCGAAGCCATGCATGAAGCTAGAGAGAAACTGCGGTTGCAGTACTCTGCGGAGGAGGAGGATGGAACCCACTATGGAGGCAGACTGAAACAGCTGCTCCAATTGGGCCTTGGCGAGGAAACCAGAAGGCTGGCAGAAAACCACTCACCTGGTCCAGAAGAGATTGCTGGTGCTCAACCATGTGTGCCAAATAGGTTCTGGGGGCAGGGCCAAAGTGGAGCAGGCGTATACCTGCCAACCAAAATCCAACTGCCTAAGTCAGCCAAGTGGCACTGAGGATTGGGCGCTGGATGCCACACCTTGCGCACGCCAGCGACTCGGGTTCGAGAGCGAGCCGGCTGCCGGTGGTCGGCGAGGGGCGGAGAAGATCGGGCATCCGATGGGCAGCTCTCTTCTCCCAGAAGGGGAGCACAGACTCAGCACTTGCTTGACCACCAGCGGAAGCGGGGGCATAAGTGCAGTGCAAACAGAGAGGGTCAGTGGTGGGCGGCGTGGCAAGAGGCGCCTGACATCAGGGCATATGCCACTCCCAGAACAGGGAAAATGCCTAGGCGCCAAGGGTAGAAAGCGCCACAGCACAGACCCTAATGGCTCCTGCCTACCTGACCACCGGAGGGGACCCGATGAAAGCAGATTGCCTTCGAGGATGTTTGGGGCCCTACCTCGTACTCCACCCGGGGATATCATCATGACTCATGGGGTCCACCGGAAGCCAGGTAAGAGCACAGAAGCGGACTGTTCCATGAGCATCTCCTGACTGAGCGGGCTCTTGCATGTGGGGAAGAATAAAGTGTGATTTAAAGAAAAATCCAACTGCCTAGATTCCCTATCTGGGAATCCCCCAAATGCACAGGCTGAGATACCCAGGGGCTCGTCTAACAAGGAAATGGGAAATCAGCCATAGGATAAGAATCGAGAGTGGGGCTTAGTCTCCAGGAAGTCGTACCCAGCCCGTCACAACTCTTGGGTACAGGGGACCGACACACGTTGAATCTAGACAGTGGAAGTAATGTCGACATGTAGGCCACCAAAGGTGGATAAGAACTGAGGTGGCAACTGGCAAATGTAGATACTCAGCCAACAATGCCTCTGAGGATCTTGCTCCTGTGTGTAACCCTGTGACTCTTGGATAAGTTTAAGAACTTCCAAGAAGGAAGGGTCTTCTGGAGAGGACTTAGGAGTCTCCATAACCCAGAGGTCCTCAGGAGAGGAGGAGGGAGGAGAGCCCAGAGAATTGACAGAATCTGACTCCTCCTGGCTTGAGACCTTTGAATCCAGCAGGGTAGAGAGGAAGGACCTGGTCAGGAGGTGGCATCGGCCCTGATGTCGGGTAGTCACTCCTGAGAGGGTGGAAGAACACCAGGGAAGGACCTAGGAGAATCGATGCGTCGGTGCAGGAACCAACATAAGTGCCTCTGGGACTGGACGTCAGTCGATAGAAAAGCCCACCAAGCCTGCCATAATGTCTCAAGGTCAGACAACGAAGAAATGAGACCCCTTGCACCAGGAGGGAATTCAGGTCATGCATCGGGCAGTCCCTGGAGGAACGGATGACAGGCCTGAGAGATCAGGTGAAGCTCCAGACCAAGGCGGAGGATCAGGCCGCCCCACAGATGCATGGCCGGTGCCGCTAGCAGTAGGAGGTGCACTGGGTGGAGGACCCAATAGGGTTGAAAAGCATTCAGGAGGTGGCCCTTGGGGGTCCATTGGATGGTCTGAAAGGACCAGAGGCACCGAGGCCGGTGGCTCCAAAGGAGAAATACTAGCAGACCCAGGCATCTAATGGCTGGTCATTGGGTCCATAGAAGGAGGACCAGAAGGCAGCAGTCTGACTGGGAGGGGCCCAGGGCATTACACATCAATGGCAGTAGAGTCTCAGAAGACACCGGGGGACCGCACAGGTGATGGCAGGGCATGCTCAGAGGTGGGTGACAGCTGGCGCTGGTCCGAAGGACTGATGTCTGACCCACAGAGGATAGGGCGAAGGCATCGGGCTGGGAAGGTGTCAGTGGTATCACTAATGTTCCTAAGACTGGCCAAGCTCCCTGGCTGGGACCCTGTGAAGGAGTAAGGGCCTGGTGGCAGGGTGCGGGCGGAGGAAGAGTCCCAAGCCTGCAGAGGCACCGCCTGACACTGATACGAAGCGGTGGGGCCAGAGGTTGCCCTGAAGGGTGAGAGCTGACTTGGCCAAGGAAAGCAGATCCCTGCAGAGAGCTCCTGGACGCCGCCCGTGCCCCAGAGCGACGCAGCCTCCCGATCCGGTGTTTGTCCCTTCTGCTTCTTCTTAGAAGAAGAGAAGGACTCGAAGAGGCCCCTGGAGGACAAAGTGCTCCAGGCCAGGCCTAAAGCTTCTTTCCATAGCAGCCAATTTCTTCTGGCGGAGATGGGCTTCCAGAACTCGCTGACATCGTCTTTGTGGGCCTGGTTGAATTTCAGACAGGACTGAGTATCATGGTCAGGGCCTAGGCAGATAACACATGCAGAGTGGCCATCTTTATCGGAATCTGCCTGCCGGGTGCACTGAGACTTCATGGGACTCTGAGGAAGTTGGACAACATGCAGCAAATGAGAAAAATACACTGAAAAGAAATAAAGAAAAATAATCAAAGGTAGTGAAAATGGCGGTCGACTGAAACAGCGTTCCAACAGGTCGGAGGCGCCACGTCAACAGATGGGATAAAACGGAGATGGGGCTGGGGACCGCCTTTATCCATAGGAGGAGGACATTAGCGTGCTGATGTCGGGGCGATCCCCTGCTGCAGACTGCTAGCTAGAAGTTGTCCATGTGGTCCTAGTGTGCCTGGCGGCTTAGTCCCAATGGCTACCTACTGCAAGAGCCCTCTCCAGTAAGATGTACAGTTTTTTATTTTTTTATCTTGCTGTTTTCTCTCTCCTCCCCTCCCCCAGTGGCCCACATTCAGGTGGGCACTCCAGTCCCATCCCCAGCAACAGCTTCTGCCCGAAGGGGCGCTCACCCCACCGCTCTCAGGATCTGGTTCTACTGGTCCGACTTGCGGCAGGCCGGGCCTGCGGGTGCCAGCCATCATCCAGCTGCCGGGCAGTTTCCCTTTTCTCTCCGCATAGGGGGTGCAGGGACCCCAATGGCAGCAACACCGCGACACACCCTGTATCGTGGCACACCAGGCGCCTGCCCCACCTCTACCCTCAATCTGGCAGCATCAGTGTGCCAGCCCCAGCCTCTGCTAGGACCAGGCTAACACTGACTGCTGCATCCTCCTTCCCCAGAGGAACTTGTCCTGGGGACGCGATCCTCCTCCTCTTCCCCTGTCGGCTCGACAACCTGCTCACACCAGGAACATGGGTCACCCGGCGTGGCAGGAGGTAAGGCATGGATGCCTCAGCCCTCCATGCCACTGGGCCGCCAAGATCTCAGTTTTAAAATGCCTTAGTTTGTGATCTGGCAGCTTTGTGCAATCTGATTCTCAAGCTTGTTTCAAAAGAAAAACATATCCTTTTGTGTGCATTACATTTTTATGTTTTTATTCTTCCATTTTCTCTTAAGTTTATGCAATTTTCTTTTGTCCTGCATGTTACCATGTCTCAAAGGGGAACAGTTAGCACTAAGGGCTACACACGCAAGTATGGGGCTGATACTAGATTGCTTTGTGTGCAAAACTTTTTTACCTACTGTTTAATGTACTATGGTAGACTGTACCTACTAATTTTGCTTACTTCCAGGCTGACATTTTCTGTAACAACAAATCCCAGAATCCCCTGCAGCTGACATCAGGGCAGGGCTACAGCAGTGGGAGATTCAATAGCCTACAGCACATGTTAGAGTTTATATAAGCTCTAATCTGTTTGTTTGCATGTCCTGCTGTCCTCCTGGAGCTAAGTACAGTCACAGAATACTACACCTACCCTGGGAGAACAGCTTAGCGCTGGTAACCTGGGATGTCAGGAGCGGAGGCCGGCAAGGAGGGCGACAGAGCGGACAAACCACCAAAGCGACATCTGGTGTTGCATGGAACCTTAGCCAGCATGGATAACCATACATCAGCAAGCTCTGCCTCCAGGATGTCGCCATGGTGAGTACCACGGGGGTGCAGAATAGAATACATAACATCCATCCTGACCTGCCGGTGACAGCTGCCATTTCCCCACACTAACCATCCCCAGGCACACTATCATTGCACCCCAGCCCTGAAGTCCCTCAGAGGCCCCCAGGAACTGTCACGTACTTCCCTCGCTCGGGGAGGGCTCCAGCAGATATTAGTCAAACTTTCCAAGGGCATAGAAACATCATGGGGAGTCATGCAGCACTGATCAGTAGCAGAGAGTGAGGCTGGCAGCCAGGACATGCACTGTGCAGGCCTGAAGGAGTGCAAAAAGGGTAGCTGAAGCATAGCAAACTACAATCATCAAGTTTACAATAATCTCAAGGAACAAGATGGCTGACACATAAAAAAGAGTCCCTGCTTGCTCTACTGCATAACCAACTAGTGCACAATTTGGGTCACTGGGATGAACTTGTGTTGTGATACTATGCGATATCCCACAAGCAGAAGAAGCTACAATCAAGTGATGGAGAAAGCAAATGTTCTATTATAAATGTTGCTGTTCTCCCACTTTTATCTTGACCTACTAACAGGCCTGTCAACAGTTTATTGTGTCTTTCAGGATGCCCGTCTCTCTCTCTTGCCATGGTAATGGAAACTGTCAGCACTACACTCGCTGAAGCAGAAAATCCTATTGAGACAGAAGGAACCAGACTAGCTCAGCTCATGAGAGAGGTAAATATTAATGAAGATGGAACAGCATCCTTCAAAGGCAATGAGCTAGCAGGAGTAAAGGATGCAGTTGTAGCACTTACAAACTAATGGGAGAAAATTGTTAACAGCATCAGTGAGCGTCTAAAGTCTGGCTTTACAGAAGAGCCCTCCTAGCAAACAGTAATGTGACTGACCCAGAAAATAGGCCTGAAAATGAACAAGTGCTTTCAGAATTTAGGAAAGAGGAGGTTAGGTTCCTTCTGAATCATTTCTCTCCTGTCTAATCACAGAATCGGTATAATGTAAACAGTGCGCGTCAGAATGGAAGATGCTAAAATATAAACAAGTATCACAAGCAGCTCTCATTTCTTTAAGTGTGGAATGCAGGCTTTCAGATAAAATCAAACTATTTCCCAGGCATTCTGCATTTAATTGCTATAGTACTTGTTTATCCAATGCTACTTTAGAAAGAGTTTTCATCTATGAAATCTTTTGAGATTGGAAGAGCCAATTTGAAGACAAGCACCATTGATGACATACTTTTGATCTCCTGGAGGGTACTGAACCACAATATTTTGCCACACACCCACAGTAAAGGACTGGTTCTTAAAATCAAAATGCAGCAATAAGAAAACATTACTTACCATAGTAATGCTGTTTCTTCCCAGGGATCCTCAGTATGCTTAACTAATGCAGTTAGCCTGGTAGGTTCAACTGCCCCAGAGAATGGAACTTATGTAAATTAGAGAATGTTAAAATGGAACTAGAACGTAGTTCAAATCTCTGCCCCTAGGTGCTGCTGCATTCTACAGGCTAACGTCAGATTCATTTCGAGCAATGTGGGCAATAGCCCCACTTATATACTGACATAAGCTATTCTAAGTAACAATGAATAAAGAACAATGGCCCATTTGGGCTATCTATAACAGACACACCAAATAGAAAAACCCCATGAGTGAACAGCAAGTAATGTTCAGAGATAAAGAAAACTGGCGGCTAGCCAATCTAGTGCAGCAACAAGGCATCCACCTGTGGACAAATATCCTGAGTTTGGGAACGGACTCGGGAGGGACAGCCGGGGAGAAGAGAGGACCGAGTGTCCAGGGGACAGCTTTCCTTCCCAAGGAAGAGGAGGTTCGTGACCAGTGCACTACTGGACCCCTGGTGGAGGCCAGGATTCCGCTGTGACCGGCGCCTGGATCAGTAGAAGTGGGACAGACATTGGGTTTGTCCCATGGACATCACTGCATGTCCCACCTGCTGGGAGCACAGTATTCAAAAAATGGTCCCACCTGCCGACACATGAGGCCCCACGAACACCACACCACCAAATGGACTGACGCTACTGGACACTGATTAAAGTGTGCTGGTCTCTCCCGACAGCCCTGCCCCGGGGTGTTTGGGGAGTTGGGAGCCTCAGGGTCCTTGTCGTGGTGAAGAGCATGGCTGATAGCACTGTTCGAAGGGGAACCTTTTCAGGTTCTGGAAGGGAAGGCAGGAGGGAGATTTAAGCATTCTGGGGATCCCTGGAAGAAACTATATTACTAAAGGTAAGTAATGTTTTCTTCAAACCCCAGGAATCCTCAGTATGCTTAACTAATGCAGACTACCAAGCAGTACCTTGGGAGGTTGGGTACAAAAGCTATTTGGGGAAAAGGTTCTGCAAACTCCGTGCCAAACCTGGCATCATTCCTGGATTGTATATCCAGGCAGTAGTGCTGTAAAAGAGTGCACTGTTTTCCAGGTAGCTGCTTTACAGATTTTGGACAAGGGATATTCCTGCGGCTGCCACTGAGGCAGCAGTACCCTTGTAGCATGGGCCTTGAGGAGGTTGCTTGCCAGCTTTGCTGTAGGAAAACTGGATGCAGGAGACTATCCAGTGAGCAATAGTCTTCTTTGAAGCTGGCCTACCTTCACCCACCTCACCACAGGTAATGAACAATTGAGAGTGGGTGGATCTCAGATCTTTGATGCATTCCAGGTAGTAAACCAATGCACTTTTGACATCCAGACTGTGAAATTTCAGCTCACCAGACCTGGACTTGTCTGTGAAGAAAACTGGAAGATTAATGGACTGGTTAAGGTGGAATTCAGAGACCACCTTGGGAAGGAATTTCTTGTTAGTCATACAAAACACCTTATCCTTTTGGAACATAATGTAGTTTGGGTCTGTGCAGAGTGCTTGGAGCTCACACCCCTTCTTGCAGAAGTAATGGCCATCAGGAAAACCATTTTCCAGGTCACATACTTGAGGTCTCCGTGAGTCATATGCTCAAAGGGAGGCTCCATGAGCTTGGCTATGTACAGGTTCAAATCCCAAGGGGTACAGGCTCCCTAAGAGGTGGGTACAAGTGGAGGAGGCCTTTGAAAAATTTCTTAAAAATAGGATGAGAAGCTTCAGTCTCTCTTTACCTTCTGAAATGTAAGCAGAAACTGAGGCCAAGTGGACCTTAAGGGTTGAAGTCTTGAGACCTAGCCCTGTCAGTGCCCCAGGTAATCTAAGAGAACTGGCAGTTCTGCCTGGGAAGGACTGATTTGCCTAGGCTAACATCACAAGGTAAATCTCTTCCATTTGGAAGCATAAGTCTTCCTACTAGCAGGTTTCCTATTCACCATATGTCCTCTGAGAGATGAAGACCCCAAATCTCTAGCTGCTCAAGAACCAAGCCTTGAGGCAGAGGGACTTGAGACTGGGGTATGTTATCCTGCCCTGAGACATGGTCAGCAAACTGTGACTCAGGGAAAATGGATGGGCTGGTGCTTGGACAGAGATGGGAGCAGAGGATACCAAGATTGTCTGGACCAATTTGGAGCCACCAGAATCACGGACACCAGCTGGCTCCTTAGTTTCAGCAGAACTCTGAGAAGCAGAGGGAATGGCGGAAAGGCATAAAGGAACCTCCCCATCCAGTCCAGAGCTACGGCATCCAGAGTGAGGGACCCCACAGCTGGTAGCCTGCTGCAAAACAGAGGAAGCTGATTGTTTTCCTCTGAGGTGAACAGATCTATTTCTGGATCACCCCACCTCCTGAAGATGGTTGCTAGTACTTGCCTGTTCAGAGCCCACTCACAGTACCCCTGGCTGATTCTGCTGACAGCATTGGCCAGGGCACTGTCCTTCCTGGCAAATGAACTGCTGATAGGCTCACTTCCAGTGAATAGGCCAGAGACCAGATTCTCATTTCTTCTGTTCAGAGTCTGGAGGATCTGGTTCCCCTTACTTGTTGATAAGAAACATGGTAGTAGTGTTGTCTGTCCTGATTTGGACTGACTGATCATTTATTTGAGGTGCAAAGCCCTGAAGAACCAGTAGTACTGCCTCAGCTCGAGGTGGTTAATGTGCAACCCAGATTCTTGGGGAGACCAGGTGCCACTGACTGTTTTGTCATCCATGTGCACCTCCCATCCCAGGAGGAAGGTATCTGTGGTTAAGAGCATGCTGGGAGACTGCTGTCGAAGAAGACCCTTCCATGAGGCTGTCTCCCTCTTTCCACCACTTCTGTACCTGAAGAAGGGTTCTTGTGACCGGTTACCAGTTTTGAAAGTGGATCCCTACTCTGGGACCACTGAGCTCTGAGATGATACCGTATATCTCTCATTTAGAATCTGGTGCCTGGCACCACTGCTGTGGTGGCGCCATATGGCCTAAAGGCTGAGAAAACACCTGGCCTGGAAGCAGGGAGTTTCCTAGATTCTGAAGGATTTGCAACCTTTCCTGAGGAAGAAAAGCTCTTCTCTGGATGTGTTCAGCTCTGCACCTATGAACTCCAAGGACTCTACTGCATGTTTATGAGGAACCCTAGGGACTCAGAGTTCTCTGAGTTGCAGGTACTCTCTGACCTATTGGAGAGTTCCTACAATCAGTCAATTGTCCAGGTAGGGGAAGACTGACACTCCTTGCCTTCTGAGATGTGCTGCGACTACAGCTAGGCATTTGTGAATACTCTTTGGACCGATGAGAGAGTCCTAAAGAGAACTGAAAACTAGTAGTGCCCAGAGGGTAGCTGGAATCTTAGGTACTTCCTGTGAGTGGGTGTCATTGGAACATGGAAGTAAGCATCCTTCAGATCCAGGAGGCCAGCCAGTCACCCTGCTGCAAGGAGGAATCACTATAGAGAGGTGACCATCCTGAACTTTGGCTTGCCAAGTGCTTGTTCAGGTATCTGAGATCCAAAATAGGTTGCCATTCCCCAGTCTTTTCTGGGTGAGGAGTACCTTGAATAGAGGCCTTTCCCCACTGAGAGGGAGGAACTTTTTCTACTACATTTGCTTGTAAAGCTTCCTGACCTCCAATTCCAGCGAATATTTTCTGTTGGAGTTGAAGGTGAGAAGTATCGTGAACCTGCAGTTTTGGGAACCTCTTGAACTGCAGGGACAGCCTCTAGCTGACCACCTCCAAGAACCATTTGTCTGTGGTGACATTTTGCCATGCTTAAAAGTAGTGAGTCAACCACCCTCCGACTGGTACTGGGTTGGCAGCGACAGAGCAGTCAGGGGTTCTGTTTGGGATTGGCACTAGTGGCTGGGAGTGAGTCAGTCCATCTGGGCCTCGTCTGCCATTGCCCTTAAGTAACCCTCGTCTTAGGGTAGTCGATAGGCATGGGAACTGGATAGTAAGCTCTGGAATAATGTCCCTTCCCTGCCTCCTTCCTCGGGACCTACAGGAGGTGCAGGCCTTTTCCTTTGCTGAATTACTCTTGTAAATGGCCTTATACTCTTCCATCTTCTTTATGTAAGCCTCAGTCTTGTCACCAAATAATGAACTATCCTCACAGGCCTTGTCCTGCATGTCTGAGGTCAGATTAGTGGCTCACAGCCACGCAAACTTCCTCAGCGCAATGGCTAGAACCACAAATCTAGATGCTGAGTCACTGGCATCCACTGCCATCTGAAACTGGTACTTGGATGCATCCAGTGCTGCCGTGGCAGTGTCTGCTATGTCACCAGTGACATTATCACACATAGCTAAAACTGAGTTCAGAGGGCTCTCTGATATTGGGCAGTGTAAGCCATGTAAGCAGCCTGCCTCAAAAGGAGAGAGGCTACCATGTAACCTTTCTTGCCCATGCCATCAAGTTTTCTAGAATCCTTGTCGGAGGATGGGATGAGAGTGGAATCCTGGCTTTATTGAGGAGAACTAGAATAAGGTAAACTTAGAAATTTAACACGTTGTTTCTCGGTTTCCAGGAACTGAGTCAGGACTGGAGAAAGACACAAAGTAAATACATTCCTAACTAACCATAGAAATACACTACCAGTTGCAGAAACAAGAAATACATAAAAGTATTTTGAAGAACAGAAGTACAAATAAACAATCCAGTGAAGTTGCTGAGGAGAGATCTCAGGGCGTCTTGCTACTACAGGTGGAGAAATGAATCTGATGTTAGCCTGTAGAATGCACCAGCAACTAGAGGCAGAGATCTGAACTACGTTCTAGTTCCACTTCAACATTCTCTAATTTACATAAGTTCCACTCTCCGGGGCAGTTGAACATAACAGGATAACTGCATTAGTTAAGCATATTCAGGGATTCCTGGGGTTTGAAAGTACATTTAATTAAAAATATCAAAATGCAGGATAGAAGCCAAACCCACAGGTCTGGCAGCGCCAAAAAGGCAAACAAGTGACAGTCTTGGAAGAAATTCAAACAACATCTGAGTGAGACTGAGGATCAGGAACTCCATGATTATCCTCAGAACTGGAAAATTCAGATAAAGACTAATCTGGCAGGTATTTTTTGCCAACCCTTCAATGCTGCTTGTGATTCTTGTTACTTTTCTACACTTTTCATATGATGTTATTTGTTCTTAAATCTGGATTCAGTTCAGTCCTTACAGTGGTGTCTGGCGTGGGGCCTCATCTCTCGGCGGGACCATTTTTGGAATACTGTGCTCCCCAGGAGGTGGGATGTGCAATGATGTCCATGGGACAAACTTAATGTCTGTCCCACTTCCTACTGATCCAGGCGCCTGACCAGGCGGAATCCGGCCTCCACCAGGGGTCTGTAGTGCACTGAACATGCAACCCTCTTCCCTCAGAGAGGAGAGCCGTCCCCTGGACGAACAGTCCTTCTCTCCCCCAGCTGGCCCTCCGAGTCTGTTCCCAAACTCAGTATATTGGCATTGCAAGTGGATGCCTTGTTGCTGCAGAAGGGCTGGCCAGTGCCAGTTTTCTTTATCTCTGAACATTACTTGCTGTTCACTCACAGGTTCTTCTATTTGGTGTGTCTGTCACAGATAGCATGAATGGGCCACATAGAAATCATATTCTATGCCGATGATGCAACACTGTTCTGTAAAAGAAAGGACCCATCCACCCTCCTTGACAAACTCAAACTATGTCTATCGAGCGCCACTCCTTGTTCTCCTTCAAAGGACTAGTCCTCAACTCAAAAAAAACAAGTCAATGGTCTTCTCAGGGCATAGGAAAACTGATGCCTTCAATTTTAACCTTCTGGATAATGATGGCAACCTAACAGAGTCACTCAGTTCAAGTACCTTGGCTTCCTTCTTGACTGTCACCTAATCTCTGAACCTCACATTAATCAGCTCATTAAAAAAGCACACCAAAGGTCAGGCATGTTATACAGAGTCAAACCTTATCTTATCCCTCTAGTCCAGGACCCTGCTTGCAAACAGCTTCCTGCTCCCCATCTTTGACTATGGCCCTGATTTATTACCCCTCTCTTTCAAAGAAACTTCCTCAGGCTAAGGACCACCTATCCGACATCATCTTGTTTGCCATTGGCCTTCCGAGATCGACCCACCACTGTGACCTGTACAAATCCTCCAATTAGCCCCAGTTAGAGGACAGGCTAGACAGCAAAAGCCTAGTCTTTTCTACAAAATAGCTCAGGGATTTCTACCCAACAGCATTGTCACCATTTTCCCCAGAGTCGATCACACAAGGCCAACCAGACTGTCTGCCTCCCACTTCATCGTCTCTCCATCATGTCCAACTACTCAAGGCCAACAACCATCTCATACAAGGGTGTGAAACTCTTCTATAGCGGCCCCCTTCCATCCTCAATGCCCCTCACTGGCTTCCTTTAAGTACAACCTAAGGGACACCAGTCTAAGACCTTAACCTGTAAATGCTCCCTTCCCTGTTTGTCATGGTCCGTCCAATGACTACGTCTGTGATTGTGTCTGTATATATATTTATTTTCACTTTGTATACCCTTAAATTATTACCTAAACCTTTTGTATTGTACAATCATGTATAACCTATGTTCCTTTATTCTGCGTATAACTGGACGCTTGCGAAAATGGGCAATTTGCTCACGTGCCTTTCAGTATAAAAATAAACTGAAACTAAACTGAAATAGACTCCTAGCAATTCTCTGGGAGGAGGGGTAAAGTGCACACCCCTGTTTAGGGAACAGAGACTGGAGAAACAAGGACCCAAAACCAGCATTCTGGCATGACTTAAGGTCAATGTGGTAATGGGAGATGAAAGTATGTGCTGACTTCCAGGTAGCATCCTGCAGATCTCTGGGATAGGGCGTCCCTGAAGGCAGCCACCGAGGCAGCGGTATGTCTGGAAGAATGAGCCCTAAGCCCTACAGGAGGCTACCTACCAGCCAACCTATAACAGAGAGGCATGCAGGATGCAATCCACCTGCCAGTCATCCACTCTGCTGCCCTGTCTGCCAGGTGTGGCTTCAGCGTAGGTGACAAACGGCTGGCAAACCTCTCCCAGAACTCCAGCCATGCACTCCTTATAATAAGCGAGCAATCATCACAGGTCCAAAGTAGGAGCCTGTGCTCGGCCCTGAGTATGACTGGTGAAGTACACTGGGAGATTGGCGCCTGGTTAAGGGAAACTCTGAGACAACCTTTGAAGGAAATTTGAGATGGGCGAAGGACAACACTGTCCCTGTGGAAGACCAGGTAAGGAGACTCCACCAAGAGCACCTGGGCTCACTGATCCTTCTGGCGAATGTGATGGCCACCAGAAGTCGGTCTTCCACGACAGGTGTGACATCTCATTCCACGACAGTGTGACATCACCTGTGCATCAGTTTGAATGGCTTGACCATGAGCATCGCCAACACCACCACCAAGTCCCAGGGTGGTGGTGGTTCACATACCAGAAGTGAGATGTGGTCAAGGCTCTAAAGAAGTGCCAACCACCTTCTCCTGCACCACTGCCGGTATACCAGCCCACGCCCGGTATGTGCAGAGGGCTACCAGGTGCACCATCAGGTCACTGACCAAGGCCCAACTGTGAATGGGACCACATGAAGTCGAGGATGCCAGCCACCAGACAGGACAAGGGGTCCAGCTGCCGTCCCTGGCACCAAATTAAGAATTTCTTCCATTTGAAGGCATAGCATTGACGGTCGACTCCTTCCAAGAGCCTCAACTACAAGGAGGACCTCATCAGGGAGACCCAGAGCCTGGAACTCTAGCCGCTCAGGAACCAAGCTATCAGGTGCAGGGACTGAAGGTCTGGGTGGAGGACCTTCCCCAAAGCATGAGGGCAGGTCTGGATGAAGTGGCAGGCGCCACGGAGGCCTGCTGCTGAGCTGAGGAGATCGGGGTACCAGAACTGGCGTGACCAGTCCAGAGCCACCAGGATCATCTATGCCTTGTCCCTCTGAGCCTTGATCAGTACTTTGTGGATCAGAGAAAGGGAGGAAGACATAAAAGAGGCCCGTGGTCCAGGGGCTCATAAAGGCATCCACTGCAGCGATCCCTGCTGAGGAGGTGGGCACAAAACAGCCTCAGCAGCATTCTCCCAGGAGGCAAACAGGTCCACCTGAGGAGTGCCCACTGGGAGAACAGACTGTCTGCTATCTCCTGATGAATGGGCCACTTGAGAGATGCCTCGACTACATGGCTGAGGGCATCCGCCAGCTGACTGGTCACTCCAGCCACATGAATGGCCAGCAGGTTACCTTCAGGCTGAGCACGAGTTCAAATTCAGAGCTTCCCTGCACAGAGGTAGGGAGTGCATCCTACCCTTCTTGTTGAGGTAGTACATGGTCATCATGTTGTCCGTCTGTACCTGGGCGACCTGGCGCCAAAGATGAGCAGCGAAGGCTGTCGGGGCCAAGCGAAAAGCCTGAAGCTCCACCAGGTTGATGTGACATCGGGACACCTCAAGGGGCGAGAGGTCGGGAATCCTGTGTTCCCCAGGTGGGCACCCCAGACTATCAGGAGGTGTCAGTCATAAGAGTGACCATTGGCTAGGCAGACAAATGGGACTCCTTCCTGAAGATGTTCTGGGACCAACCACCACTGGATGGCATCCCACATCAGCTGGGTCACCGTTGCCCTGATGCAGAGACCACTGGAGGGCCAGGCCCCACTAAGGAGTGCATTCTTCAGCAGGCCCAATGCACCAGCTGGTGAAGACTGCCATGAGGCACAGGGAGTCCCTGGTAGGCACAACTGCCAACCTGAAATGATGAGGAAAAGGAGGAAAGATCCTGTGCCCTGTCTACCAAGAGCTGGGCTCTTGCATAAGCAAAGTCGAGCTCTGCCCGATGAAGTTAATCACCTGCGAGGGGCAAGTTCTGACTTGGTCTCATTGACCAGGAGGCCAAGGTGAAAACAGGTCTGGAGGCCAGGTCCCTGGACTGTTCCACCTCCATCCTGGAGGGCCCTGCAATCAGTCAATCATCCAGGTACAGGTATACCCAGACCCTCTGCACCTCAGAAGGCTGCCACTACTGCAATGCATTTGGAGAGACCCTGGGAGCCAAGGAGAGGACGAAGGGCATGGCCTGGAACTCCTAGAAGGTCCCCTCCATGCAGAACTGAAGGAACCACCAGTGGGATGGATGGATGGGGACACAGAAGAAAGGCATCCTGCAGGTCCAGGAGCAGAATCACTTGTTCTGCTCCAGGGACGAAATGATCTGATTCAGAATGACCATTCTGAAGGTGCGCAACCAAAGAAACTTGTTCAGGTCATGCAGATCCAAGATGGAGTGCCAGCTCCCTGTCCGTTTAGGAACCAGAAAGTACTGAAACAAACCCTGGACTGTCTGGTGGGTCCAGGACACGAACCACCTCTTTCTGGAGGAGCAGGGTGATATCTTCCTGAAGGGCGGACAGCACGCTCTGCGGACACAGTATCCTCCCTAGGGCATGGGTTCAGCTGGGCGGAGAGCCTCATACTCCAGAGGCAAACCCGCACACCATTTCCAGCACCCACCTGCCGTGGTAACTCTGGACCAGGCTGAAAGAAAGTGGAGGAACCGGACCCCATGGGAGAATCCGGGAGAGAGCATGGGCAGGAGAGGGCATCCTCCATCCTGTCACTGGGCAGGCTTGGAGGCGGAGGCCAGGTCAATGGAGGAAGCTGCTGGACCCTGTCCAGCAGGCTATCAGACCATGGAAGCGATCGACGTTGGTCTGGTATGCCAGGACTGTTGGTGCCCAGCCGGGTAGGGGAAGGTTTGGCTGCAGGAGCAGGATGGGGCTGAAAGGGACGTTTTCTGGGGTTTGGAGCCCTTGTCCTTTTGGGCGAGGTGACGGAATCAATGGTGGTGTTGGAATTCCCAGTCCTAGTCAGATGACCATCCACCCTGAGCCCAAACAAATCTGTGTCTAGGAAGAGGACATCCACCAATTTGTACTGTGTATCTGCCATAAAGGCGAGATACTAGCCACGCCATCAGCACATAGCTACAGTCAGCCTCTGACCTGGCGCAAGAATTGCCAATGTCCAGGGCTCCCGGAGCTGTCTGGCCACTGCATGGCCCTGGTCAGGACCTGTTTGACCATCATCGAAGGTCAGCCAGGAGCCAAGGGAGCACCTCATCCAGGGTGCCCAATAGAGCATGAGTGAAGTGGGCCATCATCAAGGCCACACTTGCATGCCTGAGGTCAGAGAAGGCGCCACATAAACCTTCTTGGCGCGCATGATCAATTTCTTGGATTCTTTTTGGGAGCTTATCAACATCCCGACATTGCAATCTGATGGAATACTGAGTTGGAGCAGACCCTCAGCCAGGGGTGCTCCATGAACCTGGAGAGAGAGAGCCCATAGGGACCGCATGCTTGCAAGCCATATGGGCGGCGGGGTGGGAGCAGAAGCTGGACCCTGCCAGAGCTCCAACGTGGGCCCCAAAATTGCATCAGCCACCAGGAAGGCGAATCCCGAGTCGTCCCGGTTGAAGTACCTCAGTGAGGAGGTATGCTTGGCCTGTTTCTGAATGGGCTCCAACTGGATCCCGGACCTCAGAGATAACGTGGACCGTGGCCCGAAGGAGGTGGGACCATGGTCTGTGGACAGATCTTCTCCTGACTCCAGGACAATTGGCCTAGAATACACAGAGGAAGCCTCAATTCTGAGAATTCATCAAAGACGGCCGACCCCAAGTCACCACAAGCCTTGTAGGGCTCGTCAGCCCTAGTGACCATGACCAATAAGCGCCAAGAAAGCCCAGGGGTAGTGCAGGCATCCTTGGATGGGGACTATCCTTCAGCTGAATCTGTGCAATTTCCACCTGAATGGGCAGAGAGGCCAGAATCGGATGAGCCAGCACCAGTTCGGACCCAAGGCGGTGGCAGCCAAAAGGCTGCTGCCACATGAACTCCTCGTATTGACTTGCGTCAGGCCGTTCCTCCCCTGAGGAAAAGGAGAATGTGACAACACCACTTGCTTGAAGGCCGAGAGCATGAAGGCCGGAACTTGGGCGAGGCTACCTGACCTCAAGATACAGGTTCAGATCTCCACCACTGGTGGTCAAGATAGCGAGGAGAGGTCGAATTGGCGAGGGATGCCCACCGCCACAAGCTTGATTTCCCATGGGTTAGGGACTGGATCAGCAGGCTGATCCGACTCACTCTGGGACTACAAGGGCAGGACCAGAGTCCTGGAGAGGAAGAATCCCCTGGTCCTGTGACAATGAGTTGACTGGGTCAAGAAAACTTTCAACTGTCTGGATGGCCCATGTCTCGGCTGACAGACCCAGCAGGGACATCACAGGGCCAGCGGCCCGGATGAAGACTCGGCCGAGGCGCAATCATTGAGAAACAGAAGCGTGGGAATCCGAGGCCTGAGAGCACTTGCGATACCATGATCTGCAATGGGACTTTTTAACTTTAGACTTAGAATCCTTGGATTTAGACCAAGAAGGGCCCTCCCTGAGGTGGGAAGGGACTGACACAAGTCCCAGAACAGCCCCTGTAAAAGGGCACCAAAGCCCAGTGGAACCAGCGCAAACAACAAGGAGGACCACTCGTTCGCCTGGGTGGCAGCTTCCTCAAAAACGCCATTTGTTCAGCGAGACTGCCTTACAGGTGTCCGAGCAAACCAGAGGGTCCTGCTTGTCTGGGTGACTCAGAAAAAGTCTACCATACCGGTCCTCCAGAGTGGAGGGATGCAGAGTGTGGTGCAGGCCACTAAGCCTATGGGTCATGGTCCTGGCATGGGCAACAAATGTGTGTGGTGTGAGGATCCGTGCAAGAGATTTTCTGCCCACACAGACAATGTTTAAAACCAGGCGCCGACTTCTGAGCAGGCCTCAGATCTCTGGTCATTTTGGGGACCAGGAAGAATCTGAAATAAAACCCATGGTTTCTCTGTCGCCTTGGCACCTGTTCGATTGCCTGCTTGCTCAGAAGAGACTGCACTTCCTCCCGGAGAACAGACAAGTGGGCCAGGGGATAGTTGGAGGTGGGGGAGGGGCATTTGGAAGCTGCTAGATGAGCTCCAAGGTCTCTGTGATCTGCAAGATCCATGCATCTAAAGTTATGGTTCTCCATTGATTCAGATGGAGGAGAACGATTCCGACCGCCACCTCCTGGATCTTGACCAGAGGAGGGGTCTGACAAGAAGTCAAGCTTTGGTGGGACCAGCTGTGGAGGCTGGTACATCATTTCTGGGGCGTCTGGCTGCCACTCCAGAATTGGAGGGGCAGGCAAGGAAGCTGGGCTCTGCACTTACCCTGGGTAAGAGGACCAAGCCTGGACTATTAGCCTGTCTACAAAAGTAGACCACCCTCTACCAGGGTTGAGTGTGGTAGAGGGAATGGACAGACTTAATGGTTGTGCTTGAGGCCTGCAGATCATTAATGAGGTCCTGGACATCAGGCCGAAAGCTTAGTGCCATTAAAAGGGGCATTAAGCACCTTGTTTTGCACATCAGCTGTAAACACAGAGACCCTAAGCCAGAAGTGCCTATGAAGACAAATGCCAATGGCAGCTGCCCTGGCCACTGTGTCAGCCATATCATACAGGTCCCTGAGGATGTTTACTGACATCCTCTGCAGTTTGCAAACACTGAAGCATTTCTTGCTTCTGGGAGCCATAAGGAAGGACTTGGGCAGCAGCTTTGCCTTTCTCCAGTTGGCATTCTGAAATTTAACCATGTGTGACAGTTTACAATCCTCAGGCCTAAACTGGAGGAGACATAAACCCTTTTATCCCAGAGGTCAATCCTGGCAAGTTCCTTATCCATGGAAAGGAAACCCAAGGTGCTTAGACACCTTAGATCTGTCATAAGGCTGCCTTGATGACTACAGAATCAGTTTCAGCCTGGGCAGCAAAATAAGGAAGGTCCTGAGGGGCATTATAGAGTTCATCTGCTCACGAGGCATAGCTGGCACCATGTCTGGTCTGTGCCAGGCTGCCATAGTAGCATTCTTCAGGCTAGCAACACAGGAGGAATGATCTTGGGGAGACTCAGGAACCTCTAGGAAGTCCACCAGGTCTTTCCTGGCGGCATCCTCCTCCTCAAAGTCTATTGTGTCAGACAACTGCTTCATGACAATAAAAAGGTGGCATCCTCAGGAGAGACCTTGGGTATGCCTGACTGAATCTTCACTGACTGAGAGGCAGTGGACTTATCAGAGATGAGATTTCTTCCTCTTCATCCTCTATGTCATTCGGGAAAATGTAATCAGGCTGATACTCCTCGATCTCGACCTCCTCATCTGGGTCTGAGCCGGATGCCTGGGGGTGGCCCATGGGGTGTGTCCCAGGGTAGGCAAACAGGTGTCGGCAATGAAGCAGCTGTCGTGGTGCCAATGATGAAGGCCTACTGAGGCATCCAGCTGCTGAATGAGTACATTAGTGAACTTAAGGAGTACTTCTCAGATCCATGGTGGTCATCAATGGGGGGTTCGACGACACAGGGGCCAATGACCCTCCATCCTGGGAGCCTGACAAGCCTTAGCCCTAGGAGAGGAAGGGGCAGGCCTCGATGGAGTTGTTGACGATGTACCCGTCATCGACAGTGGAGGGCCGATGACCAGTAGGTCAATGGCCAGGTGCCCAGGGGGCAGGCGGAGGAGCTGTCGGTATGGTCTGCTAGCTAGAGACCTGGACAGCTGGTCGCCGTTGAGGCAGCCGCTGTCAGTGAAGAGCCCCCTGAAGAAAAGGCTGACAGGTAACAGGATCGCTGCCGGGGAGGCGGTCGCAATCCCAGTCTTTTGAGACTTTCCCTGAGGACTTGTCTTGAGCCTTGGAGGCCTGGGAGCTCAAAGATCCGGTGGGTGCCTGGGCGGCCAGAACCTTGGAGGACCCCTTCCCAGAGCTGGCTACCTGTTGTTCCATGGTTGCTTCAGAGCCTTCTCTCGTCACCTGAGGATTGTTTGGGTAAACTTCTGGCAGAGCTCACAGTTGAAGACGTAGTCAGGCCCAAGACAGCAGACACAGAGTGTTCGTCTGTAGAGACAATCTTCTTTCCACAGCGGCAGCAACAGAAAGAAGCGGAAGGATCAACTCTCGACATAAAACAAAAGAAAAAATCTCTGAAAAGAGATTTTGGTAAAAGTGTAGGAAAAAAACAACCCGTAGGCGAAAAAGCGTGAACACTGCAACAAAGCTTCACGGAGACTCTGCTTGCAAGTCAACAGCGGGAAGAACTGAGGAGGAGCAGGCTGCCCATGCCTATATATGGTTTCGGATGTTGACAGCGTGGTGGCCCCAGCTGTACTGCTGAAAATCTTTCATGTGGATTCTCCTTCATAATGATGAAGTTCACCTAGCGTAACCTGGCGACTGAGATACCCCGAAGATCATCTGTGGTCTTCCATTCCCCGTGTCTAGAGAGGTCTTGAGCAGGTCAGCCAGAGGGAGAAAGTGAGCAAAAAGCCTGATAACAGTAATAAGGGCAAAAAGAATTCAGAGGTAGGGACATCTGAAAGGAACTGATGCAGAAGCTAGAATCCCAAAGAAGGCAGGACATTAATAAATTAGAGTAGCATGATTTAACACTGAGGGCAGTACATTCATTATAAGAGAATCCAGAAAGGCTTGAGAATTCTTATAGAACCTAATTTGGGAATTAAAAAAAAGAAATGGATGAAAGGTGGGAGCGGCTTAGCAATAAGACAGTCTTGGACTTTGTGCTGGCACTTATCAAGACCATCCTGAGGAAAGGGGATGATTGTTTACTTCTTTAGTTTTGTTGACCGAGAAGGAGGACTAGGCAATTCTGCCTATTTTCAGCCTCGTCCCAAGGAGGGATACAGATGGATGCCAACTGACACTGAACCAGATAAAGCTGTTGGTGGAATTTTTTAGTGAACGGGAAATTTGGCCAGGACACCGGGAAATTCCACTACTCTGCCAGTAGGGGGAATACTTGTCGAGAACAGAAGGCACTGGACAGTCACAGCCAGGACATGGGAGAGCCCACAACGTTGAATCAGCTGAGGGAACTTTGGATATCCCTATGTCAGCAGAATCCATGGATTTCAAGTAAATATAGACGAAAATATGGATACTACAGAAGAGGCGGTGCTATAGCAAAAAAAAAACTGCAGAAATCCATGGAGGAGAAAAAACAATGACTGAATGAACAGTTGCAGAAAGAAGAAACTGAATATTCTCAGGAAGCATGAACTTGAAGAAGAGAAAAGGAAAGCGTCATTTAATACATCTTGGTGTTACGGAGAAAAAATCTGCTCTGCAACAGGTTTTTCACTTTGGCGCTTCCAGCAATGCCCGGATCGAACCTCTCCTCGACCAGGAAAGAAGGAATGGACACTAGCCAGTGGAGGAGCTAGAGGGGGCTGGGGGCGGTCGCCCCTCCTGGCTGCCCAGTGTGAGCAGTGGTGCCCCACCAATATCTTTATTCACTGTTTAGTGCCCATTGTGGAGCCGTGATTGACTGAATGGCCACCCTGGCTCCCAAATGCTCCCAAACCTGGCTCTGCCACTGACACTAGCATGACATGGTTGCCAGAGTCGGCCCTTGAATCAGGAGGTTGGAAAAGATCTGAAAAGGCATTTGGGTCCCTGACCCAGACATTCCCTTACCAGGTACGCCTGAATGGAGACCAGGGCAAGACCGAAGATGCAGCATCCACCCTCAGAAGCAACTCACAATCAACCCGCACAACAGGAACAGGATGCAATTTCTATGACAATGGACCTGACAGAGACAGCAACACAGGTAGATAATCCCATTTTCCACAATGTTGATGTTTTATCTTCACCCTCTGAGTACAGTGAAGAAGTTTTTCATGAGGCACTTGCAACTATTGATGCTCGGAGCGGAGAGCACAGCACAAGCTCCTGAAAAAATGCAAACTGCTACTGTTAATACTGTAGCACCCTTAACCAAGCCACAAAGGCCCACCTTCACTGACCTACTACATAAACCAGTGGAAAATGCGAAGCGGCGACATGCCATGAGGCTAAGATATTTGGAAGGTATGCAGGAACCACCAGACAGGTTCTTTATAGGCAAAGACATAATTAAAATTAAAATGGGATTTTTACAATCTGAGGTGTACGCTCTTATTCACACTACAGGGAAGCACGAACTACGACATCAGTTTTAGGTCAGAAGACCTATTAAACAAATTTGGATGATACACTCCACTCAGAAAAATGATGCTACTTGGTCTCATTTCCAAGTTATTCTCCTAACTAAACCCTCTACCAAGATAGTCACTATCCTCTTCATTACTGAAGGGGTGAACTTATCAGATAACGTATTGGCTTGACAAAAGATGTTCGATTCAGGAAACACCAGAACCCATTATAGATCAAGAAAGGTTTTGGATGGGAGGCTGGAAATTTAAAATTAAGTTAAAAACCATACCACAAGGCATCGAACATTGTCTGAACTGTTTTTTCTTGGGAAGGGACAAAGGTATTATTTTTATGGGGGCAATCAAAGGTGTGCTCCAAGTGTGGGTCATCAAGACACATCAGTACAAACTGCAAAAAATCAAATGCTGTGTGTGGCATGATGGGGCATTCTGGGTTCCATTGTATAGCTACCCCAATATGTAACCTTTGTGAAGGAGAAGGACATCTTTTACATGTCCCTGGGCAGCTCATAACACCACTAATGCAGATTATGCCAAACAGAATTTCTATATAAATAAAGCTGCACGTCTTCAAAATAGAACACCTGCACACAGGAGAACACCAGACTCTATGGACTTGTACAGTTTGAAAATTGCTTCTCTAAATACAAATAGTATTACATCAAATAGGAAGAGAGGGCTACTTTTGCTTATTTTGAAGATAATTATTTTGACTTGGTTTGTTTGCAGGATACCAGGTTACACACAGATAGAGATGTAGCAGTTGCTGGGCGTCATGGTTCTGGGGCAAGAGTGCGTGGTCCACAGGGAAGACCAATGGTGCGGTCTAGGGATAGGCATTAATAATGAGAATATGAAAATAATTCAGTTGGTAGATATTTGCCCAGGTCAAGCATTGTTGCTAGATATTTCCTTTTACAACACTGACTTTAGATTAGTAAATATTTATGCTGGACAAACTAAAGCAGGAAGAACTGAGTTATTAAAGAAAGTACAGCCCTTGCTGTTCACATCAATACAAATTATTTTTGCAGGTGATTTTAACTGTGGAAGGCTATGTTCAGATACTGGTTTCCAGACAAAACGTGTTTGTGACATCTTATTTTTAAACCAACTATTACTGCAAACCGGTCTAATAGATAGTTTCTCAAAATTCCAAACTAAACCAGTACATACATACCACAGAGGCAAGCTTTCATCCCCAAATTGATTATTTTTATTTCACCAACCCTGCCACTAGTGTCAGTACAAACTCAGACTTGCTACATCAGATCACGACTTATTATGTATTACAATAGCAAATTATAAAGAAACAAATACAGGTTAAGGGTATTGGAAACTAAATATTTCCTTATAAGAAGACCAGGAAATACTTCAGGGCTTGCAGCATATTGTAACTGCAAAAATCAGTGGATTTCATATACGACACTCCAGTAAACTGGTGGCTGGATACAAAAGCACATTTACAGATTTCTTGAAACTTACAGGACAACTAAGAAGCACAAAAAACCAGAAGTACAGAACATTAAGAAGGCAACTTTATCATCTTATAACTTGCCAAAATACAAACAATATTGATTACTCGGACCAAATTACACAGATTAAAAACAACATGTTACAATTCCAATACGAAGAAACGACTTCACTAAATCAGCAACAAAGTCTGGGACTGGAAGTCATTTTTACTAATCCATTTGATAGTTGTCAAGCTAGGAGAAAACACAGAACCATGTCTGTCCTAGAAAATGATTCAGGCAACCTAGTGACAAATAATAAAAGATATTTTATGAACAGCAGAGCACTTTCTATCTAATACTTTTAAAAACAAATATAAATCAAGAAACAATAGAAACTTGGACACAAAACAAAATCTCCCTCAAATCCCAAATGAACTTTTAAATATCCTATGTCAACCAATTACTACATCAGAAGTAATTAACACAATACAACAACTTAAGACAGGTTCCACTCCAGGTATGGATGGACTGCCTGTAGAGTTTTACAGTAAAATTATAATGCAAGGACTAATAAATAAACTTGTATAGGTTTACAATTTTATGTTAAACTGAAGGGTCTATATCAAATATTATGTCATCAGACTTAGTGATTTTTATATACAAAAAGGAAAAGCGAAATTAAATAATTGGAGACCTATTTTATTATTAAATCGTGACTTTAAAATTCTTACTAAACTCCTAAGCAATAGAATATCATTAACATTACCATATATAATACAGGCTACACAGGTTTGCTCTGTACGGGTAGAAAGATATTAGCTATTTTAATTTTGATTGAGAAATTATAGCTAAAGGTACTGAAGGAGAAGTATCAGGCCATATGTTTGTCTCAATCAATCAAAGGCTTTTTTTTTTTTTTAATTGTATTTCTGCCATACGTCCAGCTGCTGTCCTCTCCCCATTCAGCCCATAGACTCACTCACATCCGGCTGGCACTCCGTGTCCATGGGCGGGTCCCCACTCACTCTCACCAGGCTGGGATCCACTACGGAGTGCAATTCCACGGCAGGTCTCCGGGTGGAGGCATGGCTATCAAGCTGTCTGGCTGACTACCATTATTCTCCCCTTTGAAGTGCGGACTTGCAATGGCGTCAGGCACTCGTGCCGGCGTCCCCGCACTTCACCCCAAAATGCACAGCTCCTGTAGTGCCCCTGATTTCCATTGGGGCCACAGCAGAGCGATGTAAGCCCGAACTCTCCCCAGGAAAGGAGAGCAGTCTGTCATACACTCAATCCTTTCCTCCCAGCCAACCCCCGACAGCCGGGCGCATTCCCGAACCGGGTCATCGGCGTCGCGAGTTGTGGCGTCCAGCACCTCCGCTCCAAGCGCCACTGGCGGCTCAATCAAAGGCAATGGATTCTGTTGCACATTCTTATTTATGGCAATGTATGAAAATTTATGGTTTCCAGATTCTTTTATCACAGGGGTTAAGAAATGTTATGCCTCAGCATCAATGCGGCCTTACATAAATGGCTGGATAGAGAACGATTGTGATATACAAAGAGAGTGCGACAGGGCTGCCCTATGAGCCCTGCACTATATATTCTGACTTTAGATCCTTTGATTCGGGCCATTCAAGCACATGAGCATATTAACGGTTTATCAATTTCTAGTCAAGACCCTGAAATTAAAGGCGTTGGCACCGCAGAATGATGTGATATTAATTTTAGCAGACACAGTGTCAGCAATTCCTACACAAACTATCTAACAGAATATGAATCGGCATCTGGAACTAAACTCAGTTATGCTAAAGTACATGTATAACTATAGCACTAACAACCTAAAGGTGGATACTATAATGGGTATTCCTATAAGTCAAACACCACAGAACATTTTAGGAATCTTCTTTGGAAAAGGAAACTTGGCCACCCTTAACTGGGAAAGCATCTTGCATACAGCAACCAAAATGGTCAATATTTGGAACAGATGGAATATGAGCAAAAGAAGATAATTTATATTATAAAATCATTTTAATTCAATGCTTCTACATCTCAGACATATCCCCGACACTTAGAAGTTACATTATACAGCTGTTTTTTTTCTTTGCTTATGGGAGCAGACTAAACCCAGTTAAATGGGCAATTACTTATCTACCCATTTGTAAGGGAAGATTAGATATGATTAATCCCTAGTGGGGTTTTTTAGTATTTTTTTTTATTCCAACATCAAGCCGATACTATTACAGAAACCCATGTTATGGTCTACTTGGGTGTTAGACAACATGAACAATATACTTATAGACTGGGCTCTGAATTCACCAATCCTAAAACAAAAACCCATCCGGAGTATGCCTCAACATTTTCAACTTTGTTTTGCAAAGTTGAAGCAATGAAAGTTACTAAAAATACCCTCCTAACTATGAGAGGAAACTTTCTATGACTTAATGTTGTCTACTTGGTTTATGAGTCTCCTCCTTTCTTCCCAAACCAGCGCCTATTACAAAGGAGATTAAAAATACATTGATTGACCCCAGGACCCCTCCTCATATGTGGGATGTATTGTGGCTCAGTGCTCACCAGAAATTAAATGCTAAAAACAATTTAAAGCATAAAGACAAAAGTAGATGCAACTGCCCCAGATCTTCATGTACAGACTCCCTGAGACAATCAGTCACCTCTTTTATGAGTGCCCTACATAAAACCTTCTGGCAAGTAGTAAAAAAAAAAAAAAAAGATGAGGGCGGAGCACCTTTTATACCATTCCACCAGATACGTTACTATTAGGTATCGTTTCCCCACAGTGGATACAATTTCACTCCAGTACGATTAGACTCATTTTGATATGTTTCAAATAGTATATATGGCAGTCTAGCTGCAAATGGTCCTTACAGCAAATTTATCTAGACCAAGACCAATTATTCCAACAAATAGTTAGTATTATTAAAGCTCTCAAAGATAAAGACCAGAAGAGACTTTCTGTTCAAATGTTTAATGACTGGTGGATAAATATGCATCTCTAAGTATATTGTAGCTAGAACTCCCATTAAGGATTTATGAAGAACTTGAATGGTTGGGACTAGACTTTTATGTAGCCTCCTGTAGTATCTTTTGCTCTACCTTATGTGATGTATTTCTAAATATGCCTATACTAATACAGACTGAATAGTTTAAAGATAATCCCCCACTCATTTGGTGGGGTTGGAGAGAAGAGAAGGGTATAGTCTTGTTCTGAATTTAAAGATCATCCTTCATTTAGTTTACCCAAATCTTAGAGACATGCTTGCATTTCTGATTTAAATTGCTTATAGTTTCTTTTGGTTCAATGTACTGTTCTTGATGGGTGGAGAACATGTCTGTAAATATCGATTTGAAGACTTAATATTCCCTCCCTCTCAAATGGGAGGAGGGGTTCAGGGTGTGCAGGATAGCACTTCTTAGATTTAATTTTCATTTCTGCCTTATATATGATTTTCACGTGAATATAACATGTTGTATTATGTTTTGTTTTATTATTTTAATAAAATTCCCTACTCTTTTAGAGAGTACCATGGTATCTTTAACATCCAGCTGAACTACCACCAGAACAGGCAGATGGGACTTCAGTTTATTGTCTCATCCGAAAGACAGCACCTCAGGAGTGCAGAACCCCCTCATGCTGCACTGTAGTGTTAGTACTGAGATTTAACTCAAGTGCCTGGTGTGGGGATAGAACCTACAGCCTTCTGATCGTCTGGCCTCAGAAGTGAGTGTGCAACCTGCTGAGCCACTAACACTGCTTATTGATTGTTGAAGCAGAACTGAAGAAAACCATACAAGAAATCAAGAACAAACTAGTAAAATTTGAATAATCGATCAGGAGAACAAAGATGAACAAATTTTAAAGGGATGCTAATGATTACAGGTTTAATAAAGTCTACAAGTGGAGAACAATACAACCATATAAATAGAAATAGGGAGCTAAATATACTGACTCAGACAGTGGGGCAGCTACACACAGTCGAAAGTGGGAGAGAAAACTACAACTCCAACAAAAAGAAAGTAGAGAACTATCAGGAGACAGAACCCCAGGGAGGAGCTACAGGTGGGACCCAACCAAGACACAGATGACAGCACAAAGTACCATCTCCTACCTGGAGGAAGACTATTACCTGTATCCAAGAGGAAGAGGAGAGCGAGGGAGACAGAGGAGAAGTACAGGAGAAGAGACAGTAGCGATCTAGCATCAGTGACAGGGAACTTACAGAAACAGAGAGGACTGTTCTTAGTATGGGACTGTTTTTTGTCCTACTAAAATCCCCAAATAACCTACAAATAACTGCAGACATACACAGATTTTAATGAGTATACGACTCAGGGAACAATTCATTGAGGAACCACTGCAAAATCCAGAAGTAGCAGTAAAAAGGCAATAAAATACAAAGCAGGTTATAACCCAAAACAGGCCATAATCATAACACTGAGACCTTTGCTCGTTAGTTTTGAAAGATGTTCAAGAATCTTTAAGCAAGAAGGCAGCCGCCCAGTGGTACACAGGAGGGCTGAGGTACCTTGAGACGCTACCTCTCCCACACTGGCAACTCAGGTTCAGGAATGAGCTCAGGCTTTCGGGGTTAGGGGAGCTGGGAGAGGGATTGAGCAGCTGCTGGCAGCTCTCCTCTCCTGGATGGGGAAGGAAACTCCTCCCGGCTCTTGGGCGCCACTGAGTGAAGGCTGGGTGGTAGCACCAGGCAAATGGGGGCGACACTATGCTGGGTGGGTGGAATAGGGTCACTGGTTGCTGCATGTGCCTCAAGGCACATGTGCCTGTATCACTGAGGCCCCAGGGAGTTGGGGTGGGAGAAAACCTGCATAAAACCATTTGCCCCTGTTGCTGTATCGACAGCCCTCAAAACTCTCTGGTCCTGCACTGTGTGGATCCTGGCCGTCCCGATGGCCAAGGGAGTGGCACTCTGAGACTAGGGTCCCGAGCTGGGGCCTGAAGGCAGGAGTAGGTGGCAATGGGCGGCAAACAAGTGAATGGAAAAAAAGGCAACATTTCAAATTAACACAATCCTTCCAAAATTAAACCGAGGCATTAGAGAATGCAGAAGAGGATCAGAGTATCATCACAGAGCCAGCAGATAAGGGAAAGGGGTGGTGATAATAGGAAGAGAACAGTACAGTAATATGTGTAGGGATTTGTTAGACAACTATCTGAAATTACAGGAAGACCTAACATCAAGAATACACACGAGTGTTAAAAGAGATGCTGGAAACAGCTGAGGATTTGGTACAATTAGACACTTGGCTGACAGACATGTTGACTGCCAAATGCTCAAGGATCCCCTTTTTCTAAGGCCTCCCAAACACAACAAAAATCCTACACACTCCCAAGAGAGACCAACAGTTTCAGGTCTGGAATCTGTGCTGAAACCACTCTCCAGCTATCTCAATCACTTTGCCCAGCCACCACTACAGATGTAGGTTACTTGAAAGATACAGGGGATGTACTAAGGTTACTTCAGGAACTGAACAGATACAGTCTTTATGAGAACACTGTTCTGTGTGCACTACAGGTTAAATATTTGTATATGTATAACTCCTCATGAGGAAGGACTATGGAGCCTGGAATCAGCCTTAAATAGCTCAGACAGAAAGAAAAAATTACACACCTTAGTAATTATGTTTCTTCTATTGAGTCTTGCTGTATTCTGACTAATGCAGTTAGCCCCAACCTTTAAACTGCACCTGAGAACAAGGGTTAAACTTTCAATGCAGAGCATAGAATGCTGAGTTCGAGCTTGGGTTGATGTCTCTGTCTGTTTCCCTTGAAATCTAACCATCAGATTCTTACGAGCAAAAACTCATTAGCTATCCTATGTGGAAATTGTAAAATTTTACTAGCCAACTGGCAACAAAAAGTTTTGGATTCCCAAAGGAAGACTCAAGTCAGGAAACACAAAACCAATTCAAATAAGAATAACAAAATAAACACCCAAACAAAAGAGCAAAGGTGTAAAGGAGCACCCTGAGGTGCAACACGCGCCTACCCACCCACTTCCCAAAACCAGGTTCTGAGAGGGAGGGGTGAGGTCAGAATACAGCAAGACTCCAATAGAAGAAACATAATTACTAAGGTGAGTCATTTTTCTTCAAACAACATGAAGTCTTGCTGTATTCTGACTAATGCAGACTACTAAGCAGTACCTCCATGGAGGAGGGACAGAATCTACTTTGGGAAAAGGCTCTGAAGTACTGCTGTGCCAAACCGAGCATCATTCCTAGCCTGGATATCCACAGAGTAATGCTTTGTAAAGGTATAGACTGTTTTCCAGGTGGCTGCTGACAAATTTCTAAGACAGGAATATCCTGGCAGTAGCCAGGAAGCAGCTGTACCTCTTGTAGAGTGAGCCCTCAGGCCTGAAGGTGGAATCTTTCCCAGTTTCTCATAACAGAATTGTACACAAGACACAATCCACCTGGTAATAGTTCTTTGGTGGCAGGTTTGCCCTCTCTCACTTATCCATAAGTGAGGAACAACTGGAGGGACTCAAACCTGTGACCCTTGGTATGCTCTATGTAGTAGCTAAGGGCTCTTTTAACATCTAAACTGTGTAGCCTCCTCTCCTGAGGAAGAATGATCAGTGAAGAAAACAGGAAGAGACAGAGACTGATTCAAGTGGAAATCTGAAACTATTTTGGGCAAGAACCTTCTATTGGTTCTAAGGACCACTTTATCCCTGTGAAAGGAGATAAAATCAGGTTCCACTGACAGGGCTTGCAATTCACTGATACTGCCTGGCAGAGGTATTGGCTACCAAAACACAGTTTTCCAAGTCAAGTACTTAAACTCTGCTGAGGACATAGGTTCAAAGGAGGTTGCATAAATTGAGCAATGCAAAATTTAAATTCCAGGCAGGGGCAGGGTCTCTAAAGGGAGGACTGGTATGAAGCAATCCTTTAAAAATTTACAGAATACAGGATGAGATGACAGTGAGGAAGACTTCCCACTGACAGAAAAGCAGAAACAGCTGACAAGTGTACCTTGACAGTAGCTGGTCTGAGGCCCAGGCCATTAAGATGGACCACATAATCCAGAACTGTAGGCAATTCAGCAGTATCTGGAGAAATATGCTTCTTGGAACACCAAATGCTGAATCTCTTCCATTTGGAGTTCTAAGTCTTTCTGGTGGAGGGCTTTCGAGAAGCTCTGAGAATATCCAGAACCCCTGAGACAGATGCAAATCTGCAATCTCTAACTCTTCAAGAGCCATGCCTTGAGACTAAGAGACTGAAGATTGGGGTACCAAATCCTCCCTGAGAGGAGGTTAACAGGTTGTAATTCCTGGGAAGAGACAGGGAAGATGGACTGCTAGGGACAGCAACAGGGGTACCAGGGCTGTCTGGCCCAGCCTGAACAATCAGAATCACTTTGTGAGTTGTGACCTTCATCGTGATTAAAACTTTGAACAGAAGGGAAGGCACACAGAAATTTCCTTCCCAGTTCAGAATCAGAGCATCCGGGGCTGAGCCCAAGACTGGGGGTCTGCAACAAAGAGAGGAAGTTGGTGATTGTCTGGGGCTGCAAAAGATCTATTCTGGAGTGCCCCACCTTGAAAAATCACCTTCAATACCAGAGGGTCCAGGGACCATTCGTGATGGCCCTGTGAGATCCTGCTCAGTGCATCTGCTAGCACACTGTTCTTCCCTGGAAGGTGAACTGCTATCAGAGAGGTTTGCAGGGAATAAGCCAGGACCACAACTTCATAACTTCTGTGCACAAGGCCATAGAGTGAGTGCCTCCCTGACTGTTGATGTACCACATGGTGGTGGTGCTGTCTGTTCTGACCTGAACCTTGTTCTGTACTGACTGAGAGAAAGCTTGCAGGGCCAGAAAACTGCCCAGAGTTCTAGGAGATTGATATGGAGAAGGGATTCCTGAGGAGACACAGTCCCTGGGCAGTGAGGGCCCCCAGATGGGCTCCCAGCCCAGGAGGGAAGCATCCGTGGTAAGGACCACTGAATGAGACTGAGTGGCAAATGGGATCCCTTGCCTTAAATTGTCCTGACCCTGCCACCATTGAAGGGCTTGGATCAAGGTCAGAGTCACTGAGATCAGTTTGGTAAGGGAATCCTTCCTCTGAGACCAAAAGCCCTCAGATGGAACTGAATGTCCCTCATTTGGAACCTTGCCCCTTGGACCACTGCCGAGAAGCTGCCATGTGGCCAAAAAGCTGGAGAAATGCCTTGCTGGTCAGAAATACCTGAAGGCTGAATGAAGAGGCTAGTTCTATAGAACCTTTGCCCTTTCCAGGGAAGAAAGGCTCTTGCTTTGACCGTATCCAGCTCTGCCTCTATAAAGGTAAGAAGCTGGACTGGCTCGAGAACTGACTTAGGAAGGTTGAGAGAAATCCTAAGAAGTGAGCACTTGCTGGGTCACTTGCAGGTCTGACTTGACTTGGTCTGAGACTGGCCCACTATTAGCCAGTCGTCCAGATATGGAAAAATGGAAATCTTTGCCTCCTTAGAAAGGCAACTACTACTGCCAGGTACTTTGTGAAGATCTTTGGGGCTGAAGTTTAGCCAAAGGGCATTGCTTTGAACTGATAGTGGCCTGGGGCAACTCGAACCTGAGGTACTTTCTGTGGAGCACCTGATGGGAATGAAAATAGGCATCTTTGAGGTCCAGGGAGGCTAGCCAGTCCCTGGCCTTAGAGGGGAAGGATTACTCCCAGAGATACCATCCTGAACTTTGGTTTTAAAAGATGTTTGTTTAGGTATCTTAGGTCTAGGATGGTTTGCCACTTCCCTGTCTTTTTGGGGTAAGGAAGTACCTGGAGTATAGACCTTTGCCCCAGTGTAGGGTAGGTACTCTCTCTATGGCCCTTAAATCCAGCAGAGATGAAACCTCTGCCTCTAGTGCCAAGGTTTCTGAGAGACCTGCAGGTGGAAAGTTCTGGCTCTCATCTTCAGAAACTTTTGAAGCTGAGAACAGTCCCTGGCTTACTACTTCCAGGACCCACTTGTCTGATGTAATAGACATCCAGTCCTGGACGGCAGTCAGCCTGCCCTCACTGGAATAGGAGAGTCGACCCGGGCAGGCCCACCAGGGTGTCTGCTTGGCAGGGGCCTTAGGCTGAGGGGTGGATGCAGCCCTGCTCATCCCCTTCTGCCTCTCACTCTGAAGAACCCCTCTGTGAAAGGAGAAGAGGCCTGTGCTTGGTAAAAGGCCTATGAAAAGGCCTGCCCTGTCCCTAGACTGCTGCCTTTGAGGAGTTGCCTGCCTCTCTTTGGCCTGAACACTCCTGTAAGTGGTCCTGTACTCATCCATTTTTTCATGTAATTCTCTGTCTGCTCCCCAAACAGAGAATTACCCACTACAGGAAAATCCATGGCATTAGCCTGGGTATCCTACGAGAGGCTAGTACATCTAGGCCAAGCCATTCTCCAAAGGGCCACAGATGTAGCCATGACACATCACTAGAGTCCACAGCAGCATGAAACTGAACTTTTGATGCCTCAATCCCATCTGCAGCCACCCCTCCAGCTCCTTGGCTAGCTGGGAGGAGGCCTGTTTAGCCAGTGCCAGTACAGTGTCCCACCTGGTCTTCTAGGCCATATAATTTACCTGCCTGAGTCCCAAGGAAGATGCCATGTACTGTTTTTGCCATGGCATCAATCTTCCTGGAGTCTTTGTCTTGGGGGTGTAGCCAAGGAATGTATGCCTTATCACAGGCAGCAGCCTGCACAACCTCAACATGGCTGCATTGCTGATATAAAAACTCTGTATCTGAGCCTGAAAGTGTATACCTCTTGTCCATTCTTCTACCAACAGGAGGTACAGAACTGGGAGACTTCAAGATTTTTGTGTCTGCTTCCCAAAAGATTTGTGGAGGGAACAGACAGTCTCCTGGACTCTGGGATGTCCATCATTTCCACAAAATCAGGCTCCTCTTAATCCTCCATTGCCTCCTCCATAGGAAGTCGGAGGGTCTCAGCCACCTTTCTGTAGAACATAAGGTGGGAAGGGAACTCAAAAAGCCTGGAGAGCATACACCTGAAGGTCTGTCTGGGGAGATGTCGGTTCCACAGACACATCCAGCTTTCGCCATCACCATCATCATCTTCAAACTCCCCTCCTCCTCAAACTCCGGTTCACAAAATTCTTCAGGGGTATAATTGCGAACCGGGAGAACCCGACGAACGAGCCCCGCCAAAGGCACTGGATCGGTCGGAACGGCAACCATTCTACAATCAATTGCTCGGCTATTTCTCAGCGGTCGAACATGGGTTTCTGGATCCGAACCAGCGATTTCTCTTTGCGTTTTCTTTTTGGCGGAACCGAACCCTTGGGATCGGCTCTCCTTTAGCCGAAGAAGTATCGCCCTGGTCAGAGGGCACTCCTGGTTCGGTCAGAACCGAACGAGCTAGCCATCGGTCAGCGGACTTCTCGACCTCCTTTCCCTCAGTCTACCTAATCTCTTTTCAAGGGTAGATTTGGGAATGTTTTTACAAATTTAGCAGTCTGAATCGAGGTGTTCAAACCCCAGACAATAAACACAGGTGGTGTGGGGATCGGCCTTAGCAAAGACCTCCCACACTCACTGCAGTGTTGAAACCAGTAGGCCGGTTTTTTCTTAAGTTTCTCAGACATGGCCAACCTAACCAACTTACCCTTTTTTGTAACCACCAGGCAAGACTCCTTATCGGTTCCTAAACCATGTCACGGGTCTTGGAAAAAAGTACCAAACACGTTTTTTTAGAACCGATAAGGACCGGTAACCACACACTAAAGAAAGATACAAGATCAACAAATGACCGGTTCAGCCGAACTGATCCACACTTTTACAAGTTCCACACAGAAAAACAGTACAAAACCTATTTAATACTCACGGTACCACAGACAGAGACTGAACCGACTATGCAGAAATAAATTTTGGTTAAAACCGGCGGTAAACCGACACTTCAACCGACTTCGAACCGAGCTGCAGGAGAAATCTCGGAGGCGATTGTTCTGTGGTAGATAAAGAATCTGACAGAGTTCAAAGGAAACAGACAGAGACATCAACCGAGCTCGAGCTCAGCATTCTATGCTCTGCATAGAAAGTTTAACCTTTTGTTCTCCGGGCAGTTTAAAGGCTGGGGCTAACTGCATTAGTCAAAATACAGCAAGACTTCATGTTGTTTGAAAGGAAACCCACAAGTCTCATTCCTCCTGGCATTGGCGAGATTAGTCCTTTATGAGAATTACTGATTCCAGGGAATATATTACACGCAAATGAAAGGGATAGCTATAGGAAGCACTATGGCTCCCACATATAGCAAACTGTTGGATGGACTCACTTGTACAGCAGTTCATCCTGAGCCCCCTTACATGTTTATCCGAGATGCGTCTCTACACATGCTTTATTGATGATACAAGTACTTTTGCACTATAATAAAATATTTTAACTCTTACACTTTTTGTGTGTTAATACTTTTCTTTAGCTGTTATGGTGGGTGGTGCTGGATTTATTTTTGCAGTTGTTTTTTTTTATCTACTGCACACCCAGCAGCGGGTGGCATTGTACATTTTATAAAAGCTTTTATCCATGAAGCAACAGCTACATTTAAATTAACAACACAGACATTTAAATATCTAAAAATATAAGCTAGATACATTTGAACTTACAATTTCACTAAGTATTTTCCAGATGTGATCTGTATATCTTATTAGTATTAGTATCAATAATCAAAACAATGTTCACAAATCACACAAGTCATTGTGAAAAGTGTATAAAAACAGTGGGTTTCAAACCCAGTAAATAGGGACCTGATAAAATTAAAACACTGAGATTTTGCTCCCTTCACTTCAATGACAGAGAAATTAGATAAAAGCGAACAGGGCAGCTCAGAGTGCTGGTAAGTAAATCTGAAAATCGACAGAGAAACTAGAAAAACAGTATGAGTGCACACACAGCAATCCGATCCCTCCATAAAATGCCTCAATGTTTTGTGTTTCCACTTTATCAAGAGACTGAATATCCCCTAGTGTGTGCAGACATTTATCCCAGAATCTCTCATAAGGATAGGCACTTTCAAGGCAACACACCACAGTGAATATAAGAAAATAAAAATGATAAAACAACGGTGTGCTTGCAGTTGAAGCTAACTAGCAGGATTAAGGGATTGCCCAAAGAATCTGCTGGGAATGTTTACATCCCAGCGGAGGGAGGGGCACTGAGACTTCTGAAAAGCGGCTCTCCCACCACTTGAGTACAGACTTCACTCCTTCAAGCCAAACTGCAGACTCTCACTTTTAAAATTCCCAGCGTTCTATCTAACTCCCTTTGCTGCAGATTCCAATGTGGCTCATGCAGCTGCGATAGTTCTATTGGTGATATCATCCCTCAGTCTCAGCTGAGACTGAGAACAGAGTGAGACAGTGTGAAACCCATTTAACTGGAGTTTCCTGACTGCCTTCCCTACCTACCACACTAGGTCTTACTGGGATTCTAGTAACCCCGGGTAACAAAGGGGGTTACATAAGCCAGTAGACCAAGGAAAATGACTGTCCACAGTCATTATACCCGACCTTAGGCCATCCCACCCTATGTGCTACCATGGAGGGGGGTGATCAGGCCCTCTACCATGTGCAAGCACAGGCAGGTAACACTAAGGGCCTAGAGATCTTTAGCTGACATATCAGCCTCTACACTATCCACTTACTATGGACACCCAGTGGCTCTGGTAGAACTATCCAGAGCATAGCCCTGATAGATCAGCACTGCGGTCCCAATGGCCACTCAGGACCACAGCCTGTCTATCCCCCTAACCCCTCTAGGAAAACTTATCTGCCTTTAACCTAACACCCCAAAACAAAAACAACCGGGGACCTCCCGACCTTGGGCAACCTGCAACCACACCATTAAAATACCACATTACTACCTCCTCCCTACCCCCACAACCACACCTGTGGAAGGAAAGGTTAATACAGCAATAACAACCATAACACCACAGTACTTTAAATTTCTAAACACACTAAAGCACTGATGAGGAACTCCGATGGCGCCTCCTCCTCCCCCTCTTCTTGTCTTCTCTGTCTTCCCAGGAACACCTGTAAGAAAAAGAAAGACAAAACACACTCTAATCTGCATACACAGTCTACCTAAACCCTTACCATCAAAACACTGCAGAATCCCAAAATATTTTTTTAGAAAAAAGGTAGAAAAACAGTATTTACATTAGAAAGCAACGACATTATTTACAATACACATTTGGGGGGATGGAGTGCCTAAAAGTCCCAACTAGTGACCACAATGCCCGAAGGCTAGTCCAATAAAGAGTCTCTCCTGGGCCGGAGCCCGTGAAGCACAGTTCTAACAGGCCAAAGTCACGAAGGAGAGTCTTTGAGAACAGTTCACACATTTTGAAGTCTGTTAGTGTATGGTGTACTGCAATGTCATAAAGATAGAAAAGTTCGGACTCCAGCCACTTATAGATGCAGTTGACACCAACCTGCACCTCTGGCCGAAGACTCTCCCGGCAGCATTTCTTCCGATACAGCTAGGCGGACATCTTCCGGGAACCACAGGAGGGCACATCTGGGAACAGCTGGGCTGATGTCATCGCTGGAGACGGAACCCAGAACAGGAACAAAAGAAACAGCTGTTCTAACGTCATCCGATTAACAGGCGATGAACAGGATACAGCTGGGCTGGTGTCCTCTCTGGATCTGAAGTCATCTGGTGGGCCAGTCGATGGATGCTGGAAAGGACAGTACACTGTAGACTGATGAATGTGGGGCACCTGAGTCCTGGATGTCCATATTGGCTGAATTAATAAAGGCACTTCACAGTCTGGTGTGGCAGTATTGACTACCACTGCTTGGCTCTCCATTTTGTAGGCACAGGCACATTTGCTGAGAGGTCCTTGCACTGAGGCCAATAGTACCGGGGTCAGGAGCTTGAATTATTACCCTGTCTGGCGCACATAATTCACACAGTGGGAGATTTCACTCCCTCTCCGTCCACTATTCTCACTCTGTCTATAAACAGTGTCCTGCCTCTCTTCCACTGGGTATACTTTTCATGGAACAGTCTATTCTTTACATGCTTGTTGGCCCCGGGATGCACACTTTTCATGGCTTCATCCCAGATCCAGATTTCCTGCAGTTCTCAATCTCCTCCCAGACTTCCGAGGAAAGGTAGGAAGGGTTATACCATAGATCTCATTTGCCTTTCTACAGACCAATCTCTCCTCTTTACTTGCTTTGGTCAATCTGAGACTGCTGGCCTGGCTTAGGAGTGGCCAGTGCTGGTTCTGCCAGCTACATCTTTAAGGAAATTAGAAATGGATCCTGACTTCTTCCTCCTGAAAGCCAGGGCAGTGACATCACCACTTTCTTCCATACATTCCTCCGAGGGCAAGATCTTGGCGCTGTGTACACGTTCCTTTTCACAAGGCCACACAGTTTCCCCTCATCTTCCTCTTCACTGAGGATTTGAGCCCAGGAGTGAGCAGTCGTTCTCACCCGAGACTATCCATTCATCACTAGGCGCAGAGGTGGACATCTCCCACTCAAAGGCCTCCGCATCTCATCTCCATCTAAGAGACTTGGGCTGGGTCCCCCTCCAGGGGTCTATTGATGCTTATCCGAACTTTCCTTCTGGGATCCAGCATCCGAAACTTCAACTTCAGGTTCTGTCTCTAACTCTGCACCCTCTAGCTTTGTGCTATACTCCCCGAGGGCCTTCCTCCACAGGCTCCGCCTGGTGCTGTATGCTGCCAACTGCAGATTCCTGAATTTTTGTCCATGTGGGAACCAACGAATTGGACGCTGATACAAGCCATATTGTTCTAGACATCCAGCACAGTGAAGAATCATGAAGACATCCCTTCCAGCTCTCAAGCATATTTGGCATACATGCACTGGAAAATTAGAATCGCCACATGAGGAGGTAGTTGCCCTCCATAGCACCATTCTCAATATCCCTCAGTCTATTTACTGCTGCTGTTACTACAACCGGGCATGATCCGGATAGCGAGCTGATCCTGAGGTGATAACTGCAGAAAAATAAACAAAGTTCACTGTAAATGAAAGTCCCACTTTATTGAACACACTCTTTAACTGTAAAATGGCTCCTCTGCTGCTGTGTTTACTTTACTACCCCACCCTGTAATGGCGCGGCAGCACTCCTGTGCATCAACATTCAGAATCTGGGTCAAGCCACTGCGCACCGATTTACACAAACTACTGATAACTTTTGCTCAAACTGCACAACTTGCTCTGTTCTTGCTATAAACACATTTACAGGATTTTCCACAGACTTTTCACATGCTGGTATCATTCATTTTATTCACAGTCCCTTAAAGCTTCAGGTTTTAGCACAGGATTGCCTGTATTTCTAGTGCTGCACTTTGCTACAACCCACAGTCTCTCTCTGGCTTCAAACTTTAAACTGAGGCTAAATTCATTACTATGCACACAGTCAATGGCTTAACAGACTTGCACTTGCTGGCAGGACTCAACACAGTCGTTACTTCCAAAGCGACTACACTGCTGCACACACATTTATATGGCATAGGGCTGAAAATCACTGTTTGAGCAGTTTTAAGGTGGTTACTTACTGTTATCAGTAGCAGCTTGCTGTGATGGGAAAACGGCCTGCAGCCAGTTCTTGGAGGCCTCAGAACAGGAGCAGGCGGGCAGTCCTGCCGATCATCTTTTCAACCACTACTTTTGCAATTCTGATGATCGATTAAGCGGGTTCAGCCCGATTTTAAACAAGAAAGTCTGTTTTTAGGATGTTTACAGCGATTTTAACACTCGCACCTCCTCCACTACCAGTACATGCACTCCACTCACACTCCTCTAAGATGCTGGGGCAATCTCTGTAGAGGCTGGCTGAGGCGGGACTGGTTGCAGCCTGACCAACCACCGCCATGTAAATCAGCCTCTTCTTCCGTGAGGGCTCTTCTCCTCACGCGATTGTCGAGCAGGCAAATTTAAACTGCAGAATGCAACTTTTTTCAACTGACTCCAGGCGGGAGCTCATTTCGGTCATTTAACATAGCTTACTACACTGCAGTCTCTTTTCATTCAAAAGCATTTCAACATCCAGGGCCAATTTTTCTGTTGCTACCCCTAGTCTTCCACACTTTTCTTCACAACAGTTCATTTTAAAGCATTTCAAGCGTCCAGGGCACAATTTTTCCTGTTGCTACCCCTAGTCTTCCACACTTTTCTTTACAGTTTATTTAAAAGCATTTCAAACGTCAGGGCACAATTTTCCTGTTGCACCCTAGTCTTCCACACTTTCTTTACCACAGTTCATTTTAAAAGCAGGCAAAAATGCTGTAAACAATTTGATGTAGGACAAGGGCACACTCTTTGGCTTTACTGCTCCTTGGTAAACAGTTGGCAATTTTAAACAGCAGCACAAAATCCACAGCACACAGCAACACACACTAGTTACTTGCTTCAGCGTTTTGGCTACCCACTGCCAGACAGCTAAACGCTTAGCCCCCTTGCCCAAGCACCTTCTCCCAGAACAAAATCCAAGCTTCATTTGAAAGTTCAGTAAAGGAATTGTTCAGTTTTCCAGAGAACATGGCTGGTATGGGCTGTGGGAGCTGGAGGTGGGTGGCCCCCATCTTTAGTGACCAGGTCCACCTTCTGGATTTCTTCTGTGGATGCTACTTGCCTCAGGCACTTGGCCAGTGATGGGGAAGTACCCAGATGTGGGATTGTAAGGAAAATTCTCTCTAGGAGTCAAGACTCTGTGTGGTTTGGGGAGCCACAACAGGATAATTGGTTCATCCTCAAATGGATCATGGATCAAGTGACGGTGGGGGAGCTGACCAGTGAGGAAACCAAGTGTGTACAAGTCGGGTTGTGTACCCAAAGCTGCGCTGAAGTCCGGCAGCGTGCCTGGTGGGTTTAGAGCCTGAGGCTGAAATAGTGATAAAGTGTTCTGTAGTCTCTAATCTGCATTACCAGGAAATGTAGCCTCATGGGGGTCCATCTATGCTTTGTTTGTTCAGCTTGGATGTGAATAAAAGTCACACTGAAGAATCCCATTCCTGGTTCTGGACATTACAGTTATTGCTTCCTGTGTTCGAATTTACTTGGGTGCCCCTGTTCAGAGTAGCCAAAACCTAGGTCCCCTGTGCCGAGTAACCTCATCCTCCCCCAACCCAGGTTCCACCAGGTACTGCCGCAGCTTCAACAGCATGCCACCTGTGGTTTTGCTAAAAAGGCAGGGGTGAGGGGTTACAAAAATGGAGGCACCGCTTGGATTTGTTCTGGGAGGAAGGTGTCAGGCAGGGGCACGCTTATTATCTGGCAGTGGTAGCTCTAAAAGCTGGAAGCAATTTCCTAGTGTGTTGCTGTGTGCTGTGGATCTTGTGCTGCTTTAAAAATGCCAACTGTTTACTAAGGAGCAGTAAAGCCAAAAGTGTGCCCTTGTCCTGCATCCAAATTGTTTACAGCGCTTTTGACTGCTTTAAAAATGAACTGTGGTAAAGAAAAGTGTGGAAGACTAGGGGTAGCAACAGGAAAATTGTGCCCTGGACGCTTGAAATGCTTTTAAAATAAACTGTAGTAAAGAAAAGTGTGGAAGAGTAGGGAGCAACAGGAAAGTTGTGCCCTGGACGCTTGAAATGTTTTTAAAATAAACTGTGGTAAAGAAAAGTATGGAAGACTAGGGTAGCAACAGGAAAATTGTGCCCTGACGCTGGAAATGCTTTTGAATTGACTGAGACTGCAGTGTAAATGGCTATGTTAAATGATTTAAATAGGCTCCCGCCTGGGAGTCAGTTGAGGAAAAAAAGTTGCATTCTGCAGTTTAAATTTGCCTGCTCGACGATCGCGCCATGGAGGAGAAGAGCCCCTCACAGGAAGAAGAGGCTCATTTGCATGGTGCTGTGTGATTGGTGAGGCTGCAATCAGTCCCCCCTCAGCCAGCTCTACAGTGACTGCCCCAGCATTCGAGAGGAGTGGAGTGGAGTGCATGTACTGGCAGTGGAGGAGCGTCGGAGTGTTAAAATCGCTGTAAACCTGTTAAAAGTAGACTTTCTTGTTTAAAATCGGGCTCAACCCGCTAATCGATCGCTGAAATTGCAAGAGTGGTGGTTGAAAAGACGATTGGTAGGACTGCCACCCATTTCTGTTCTGCAGGCCTCAAGAACTGGCTGCAGGCGTTTTTCCCCATCGCAGCAATCTGCTACTGATAACAGTAAGTAACCACCTTAAAAACTGCTCAAACAGTGATTTTCTGCCCTATGCCATATAAACGCGTGCAGCAGTGTGGTCGCTTTGTAATGACTGTGTAAAGTCCTGCCAGCAAGTGCAAGTCTGTTAAGCCACTGACTGTTGCATAGTAATGAATTCAGCCTCAGTTTAAAGTTTGAAGCCAGAGAGAGACTGTGGGTTGTAGCCAATGTGCAGCACTAGTAATACAGGCAATCCTGTGCTAAAACCTGAAGCTTTAAGGACTGTGAATCAAATAAATGTTACCAGCATGTAAAGAGTCCGTGGAAAATCTGTAAATGTGTTTAAAGCAAGAACAGAGCAAGTTGTGCAGTTTGAGCAAAAGTTATCAGTAGTTTGTGTAAATCGGGTGCGAGTGGCTTGACCCAGATTCTGAATGTTGATGCACAGGAGTGCTGCCGCCGCCATTACAGGGTGGGGTAGTAAAGTAAACACAGCAGCAGAGGAGCCATTTTACAACTGAAGAGTGTGTTCAATAAAGTGGGACTTCAGTTACAGTGAACTTTGTTTGTTTTCTGCAGTTATGGCCTCAGGACCAGCTCGTTACCCAGATCATGCCCGGTTGCAGTAACAGCAGCGTAATTAGACTGAGGAGATGGAAAGTGGTGCTATGGAGGACAACTGCCTCCTCATGTAGGCGATTTCTGGCTATCCAGTGCATGTTGTCAAATATGCTTGAGAGCTGGAAGGGACGCTCTTCATGATTCCTCACTGTGCTGGATGTCTAGAAAAATATGGCTTTGTATAAACGCCTCCAAACCGGGTTGGCTCCCACATGGACAAAAAATTCAGGAATCTGCAGTTGGCAGCACACAGCACCAGGCGGAGCCGTGGAGGAAGGGCCTGGGGGAGTAGCAAGGCTAGAGGGCAGAGTTAGAGACAGAACCTGAAGTTGAAGTTTTGATGCTGGATCCCAGAAGGAAAGTTCGGATAAAGCATCAATAGACCCTGGAGGGGGACCTAGCCCAGTCTCTTAGACGGAGATAAGATGCGGAGGCCTTTGAGTGGGAGGTGTCGACCTCTGCGCCTAGTGATGAGTGGATAGTCTCAGGGGTGAGAACGACTGCTCACTCCTGGGCTCAAATCCTCAGTGAAGAGGAAGATGAGGGGAACCTATGTGGCCTTGTAAAAGGAACGTACACAGCGCCAAGATCTTGCCTTGGAGGAATGTATGGAAGAAAGTGGTGATGTCACTGCCCTGGCTTTTCAGGAGGAAGAAGTCAGGATCCGTTTCTAATTTCCTTAAAGATGCGTGCTGGCAGAACCAGGACTGGCCACCCCAAGCCAGGCCAGCAGTCCTCAGATTGACCAAAAGCAAGTAAGAGGAGAGACTGGTTCATAGAAAGGCAAATGAGATCTATGGTATAACCTTTCCTACCTTTCCTCGGAAAGTCTGGGAGAGACTGAGAACTGCAGGAAATCCTGGATCTGGGATGAAGCCATGAAAGTGTGCATCCCGGGCCAACAAGCATGTAAAGAATAGACTGTTCCATGAAAAGTATACCCAGTGGAAGAGAGGCAGGACACTGTTTATAGACAGAGTGAGAATAGTGGACGGAGAGGGACGTGAAATCTCCCACTGTGTGAATTATGTGCCCAGATGGGGTAGTAATTCAAGCCCTGGCCCCGCACTATTGGCCTCAGTGCAGGATCCTCAAAATGTGCCCGTGCCTACAAAATGGAGAGCTGAGCAGTGGTAGTCAATACTGCCACACCAGACCGTGAAGTGCCTTTATTAATTCACCAATATGGACATCCAGGACTCAGATGCCCCACATTCATCAGTCTACAGTGTACTGTCCTTTCCAGCATCCATCAACTGGCCCACCAGATGACTTTAGATCCAGAGAGGACACCAGCCAGTGTATCCTGTTCATTGCCTGGCAATCGGATGACGTTGGACCAGCTTTTCTTTTTGTTTCTGTTCTAAGTTCGTCCCCAGAGATGACATCAGCCCAGCTGTTCCCAGATGTGCCCTCCTGTGGTCCCGGAAGATGTCCGCCCAGCTGTATCGGAAGAAATGCTGCCAGGGAGAGTCTTCGCCAGAGGTGAAGGTTGGTGCCGAACTCATACTACAAGTGGCTGGTAAGTCCGAACTTTTCTATCTTTATGACATTGCAGTACACACCCTGCACTAACAGACTTCAAAATGTGTGAACTGTTCTCAAAGACTCTCCCTTCGTGACTTTGGCCTGTTAGAATTGTGCTTCACCGGCCCGCCCAGGAGAGACTCTTTATTGGACTAGCCTTTGCATTGTGGTCACTAGTTGGGACTTTTAGGCACTCCATCCCCAAATGTATTGTAAATAATGTTGTTGTTTTCTAATGTAAATACTGTTTTTCTACCTTTTTCTAAAAATCTTTTGGGATTCTGCAGTGTTTTGATGGTAGGGGTCTAGGTAGACTGTGTATGCAGATTAGGTAGTGTGTGTCTTTCTTTTTCTTACAGGCGTTCCTGGGAAGAGACAGAAAGAAGACAAGAAGAGGAGGAGGGCTCATCGGAGTTCCTCATTAGTACTTTAGTGTGTTTAGAAATTTAAAGTACTGTGGTGTTATTGTTATTGTTATTGTATTAACCTTTCCTTCCACAGGTGTGGTTGTGGGTAGGGAGGAGACAGTAATATGGTATAAAATGTGGTTTTGCAAATGGTGTGTGGTTGCAGGTTGCCCAAGGTCGGGAGGTCCCCGGATTGTTTTTGTTTTGGGGGTATTAAGTTAAAGGCAGATAGGTTTTCCCTAGAGGGTAGGGGATAGACAGGCTGTGGCCTGACCTGCAGTAGGGACACGTAGTGATGGTCTATCAGGCTATGCTCTGGATGGTTCTACCAGAGCCACTAGGTGTCCATAGTAAGTGGATAGTGTAGAGGCTGATATGTCAGCTAAAGGCCTCTAGGCCCTTAGTGTTGCCTGCCTGTACTTGCACATGGTAGGAGGGGGCCTGATCACCTCCTCATGGAGTAGCACATAGGGTGGGATGGCCTAAGGCTGGTAAATAATGACTGTGGACAGTCATTTTCCTGGTCAAGGGCAACTGTAATCCCCTTGTTACCCGGGTTACTAGAATCCCAGTAAGACCTAGCGGTAGGCAGGGAAAGCAGCTTGTGAAACTCAGTTAAATGGGTTTCACACTGTCTCACTCTGTTCTCAGTCTCAGCTGAGACTGAGGGATGACATCACAAATAGAACTTTCGCAGCTGCATGAGCCACATTGGAATCTGCAGCAAGGGAGTTGGTATAGAACGTTGGGAGTTTTGAAGTCAGTGCTTCAGTTAGTCTTCAGGGAGGAGTGTGAAGTGGGAGCTTGCTGTTAAAGCAGTTCAGCAAGGCTCTAGGAGCCCAGCCCTGACAGAGGGCTACTTTAAGTAATTGGGTGTGTGTCTCCACCTTAAAGACAGACACAAAAGATTACTGAAGTGGTGGAGATCGCTGTTTTCGGGCTCAGTGCCTCTCTCCAGTGGGGGGATGAAAGGTTTCCTGCAGATTCCTGGGCAACCCCTAGTTCTGCTTGTGGAGGAAAAGCTGCCTGTTTGTTCCAGTATTTATTTGGGAGAAAAGAAGATTTGTGAGTCGCCTGTGGGGCACCTGCAACGTGAGGGTGAGTATCTGCTCTGGCTAAAAGGGCCTATGTTTTTCACCCTGGGACTTGTGTGACAATGTGGGATTGAACTACTAAATATTGGGAAGCCTAGAGAAATGGGCTAAGCAAAGTAAAAGTAGTTTCAAGTTCCAGAGTTTGTTGGGATGCAAATAATATGTAGAGGTGATGGACAGACATCTACCCTTAATCTACATTTGAAAGTTCAGTAAAGGAATTGTTCAGTTTTCCAGAGAAATGGCGGGTATGGGCTATGGGAGCTGGAGATGGGTGGCCCCCATCTTTAGTGACCAGGTCCACCTCTATGATTTCTTCTGTGGATTGCTACTTTGCCTCAGGCACTTGGCCAGTGATGGGGAAGTACCCATGTGGGATTGTAAGGAAAATTCTCTCTAGGAGCTCGAAGACTCTAGTGTGGTTGGGGAGCCACAACAGGATAATTGGTTCATTCCTCAAATGGACTGCGGATCAAGTGGACAGCGGGAGCCGGACAGTGGGAAAACCAAGTGTGTACAAGTGGGCTGTGTACCCAAAGCTGCGTGCAAGTCCAGGCTGTGTGCCTGGTGGGTTTAGAGAGCCTGAGGGCTGGAAACAGTGATAAAGTGTTCTGTAGTCTCTAATCTGCATTACCAGGAAATGGAGCCCGTGGGGGTCCATCTATACTTTCTTTGTTCAGCTTGGATGTGAATAAAAGCCACACTGAAGAATCCCATTCCTGGTTCTGGACATTACAGTCATTGCTTCCTGTGTTCGATTTACTTAGGTGCCCCTGTTCAGAGTAGCCAAACCTAGGTTCCCTTTGTGCCGAGTAACCTCATCCTCCCCGAACCCAGGTCCCCACCAGGTACTGCTGTCAGCTTCAACAGCATGCCACCTGTCATTTTGCTAAAATGCAGGGGTGAGGGGTTACATATATATTTTAATTGTAACTTAAAATGCCATTTTATTTCAAAACAGGATTGTGCAAAATAAAATCTAAACTACAGATATAAGAAGAAACAACTGTGGAATGAGGTAAAATAATTTTATGAAATGTATAAAATCACAGTAGCACTTTTAATAAATATTTCACAAAACAGCAAGATACTTACAATTTTGACTTTCTCTACAAATATTAACCACAGAAAACATAAGCTGCACTGATGGTTAAACAGAAGTAAGCAAGGTACATATACAAAGGAAGAACTATCTTTATTATCAGTAACACAACACCTGTCAGAGTAATAAATACAAAAAGAACAGTTACGTAATAACTTACCATAACAGTAGATCTTCGAGGATCTCAGTCATCAGGTGACACTGTAGGAATATCACAGTCAGTGAATGGGAATCCACACGGAAGATTTCCAGCAGTACATCTAGCTGCCCACGCTGTCAGCCAATGTCACAACCCCATACAGGCATGAGCAGCCCTGCTCCCTCCTCAGTCTCTTCCCAGACTAAGGGAGCTAGGCCCTGCCCTGGGGACTGAGGGAGAAAGAGGCACACAGACCAAAGCAAAAGCTGGATACACCAGATCGCCAGTTCTCAGCAGAATCCCCAAGAAAGGGATGGCGGGGAATATCTGATGACTGAGATCCTCAAAGATCTACTGTCACGGTAAGTTCTTACGAATCTGTTCTATCTTCTTCAGGGGTAACTCAGTCATCAGGTAACATTGTAGTAATGAGTACCAAGCAGTTACAAGTATAAACAGACAGTCTGGGAGGAGGGCTCTCCATAAACTTAAGACAGGAGTCCCTGTAACACAGCAATGCCAAATCCTGCACGGGCTCTTAAGGAATGTCCAGACTGTAATGCTTGGTGAAAATATGGACTGCACTCCAGTTGGTAGCCACACACGCCAGCGGCTGAGACCCCTTTGAAACAAGCCATCGAGGTAGCCATCCCTCTAGTGAAATGAGCTTTGACAGCACCAAGCAATTCTTTGCCATATTTGTTATAGTGTAACACAATGCAATTAGCCAACCCTTTGGATTAAACACTGCTTAGAAACTGAGGCACCCGCTCTACCTGGGGTGAAGGAAACACACAACTGATTTGACTTTCTGGATTCTTTAGTCCAAAGCAGGTAGTATTTCAAAGTCCCACAGATATCTAATGTATGGAGCAGTGCTTCCTGGATTGGCATACTCAGGAAAATAAACAGAAGGTGGATAGACCAATTGAGTGTGAACTCTGAAACCACCTTAGGCAGAGACTTAGAATGTGGCAAAAACACCCTGTCTTCGTGAAAATTCAGATAAGGTTCCTCACACCAGAGGGCTTGAAGCTCTGAAATTCTTCAAGCAGAAGTAACTGTAACTAAAAATAGTTCTTTCCAAAAGAGAAAGCGCAAATTGCAAGCCAGGATAGGCTCAAACGAGACAGGGTCAACTTTTCCAAAACAAAATTCAAGTCCCAAACTGGGACAGAAGAATGGATTGAGGATTCAGATGCAGGATGCCCTGAGAAAAGTACAGGAAACATCCAGCTGAGCAATCATTCGTCACCCACAGGCTCATGAAAAGCAGAAATAGCCGAAAGGTGGACCTTGAGGGTGGAACACTGAGGCCCGGTTGGACAATGAGATCAAGCAGTCAGAGGATAAGATTCACTGAACAAGTGAAAGGATCTAGGTCATGTTTGGCAGCCCAGACGGGCAAACTGCTTCCCACTTTAGGGTAAACGTGAGCTTCGAGTGGAAGGTTTCTGGGCAGCACAAAGGTCATCCACTACTCTGTTAGAGACCCCAACCTGGCGATGGTTATATTTTCAGGAGCCGCAAGCAAAATGAAGGGACCTGGGGTTGATGGACCAGGGTCCCATGCTCCTGGGTCAGCAGATTCCTGCAAAGAGGAAGTGGACCGAGGTTCTTCCACCAGCTGCTGAAGTAGAGGAAGTATAGTTACATAAGAACTTACCATAACAGTAGATCTTCGAGAGGAGCCTTGCAGCAGGTAATACCATTAGGACTAAGGCTGCAGACTAGGGACCCCTCGAAAAACTTTTTTAACTAGTAGGGCGTGGTCCCCCACTACAGACGCACGCCAGATGTGGTTACAAGGCGTCCCCGCGCCATCTCAGTCACCTGCAGGAGATCCAAGTTGGTAAACAATGGAGAACCAAGAAGGGACTCTCACTATAGAGAGAAACAATTAGAGGTACAAACTGACAGGGTGGTAAAGCCACCTGCTGCAAGAGCTCCTCTCAAACAGCTACTGTTACAGTAAGTTCTTACGTAACTGTACTATCTGACTTCGAGGTGCAGCTCTTGCAGCATGTAACACCATTAGGACAGAGTCCCAAGCAGTACCCAAAAAAAAGGCCCAGATCAGATGGGAGGAGGAATGACTGTGAGGGGACGAACCAGATCACTCTTTCATGAGAGCAGTCCTTGAAGAACAGCCAAACCAAAACCTGCTCTCCGCCTAGAGGCTATGTCCAGACTGTAATGCCAAATGAAGGTATGGATAGTACTCCAGGTAGATGCAGCACAAAGGTCCACCACTGACACATCCTTAGCGAGGCAAAAGAGGTGACATAGCCCTGGTGCAATGGCTCTTAACCGAGCCCGAAGGGTTTCCGTGGTGCTGATAACAAAAAGAAATGCAAACTACTAACCACTCTGATAGTGTTTGCTTAGTGACAGGATCCTATGTCTTATGTTTCGCAAATGCCACAAACAACTGGTCCATGGTCCGACAGAACGAGTCCGTCCAAATAATAAAGGAGGAGTCTATGAACATCCAGAGTATGTAACAAGGCTTCCTGATAGTAGACCGGAAGTTTGACATCCTGGCTCAGAGTCATGGCGGACACCACTTTTGGCAGAATTTGGGATTCATACAGAGGCTGCACCCTATCCCTATGAAAACAAGGAAGGATCCTTACATCAGGGCCTGAAGCTCAGAAATCCTCGGGCTGAAGTAATATCAACTAAAAATAATGCCTTCCAAGAAAGGAGACGAACTCGCATGACACGGCTGGTCTACAAGGAGGAGGGAGAGCTTTTCCAAAACAAACAGGAGGTCCCACGGGGTGACTGGATCCTCCTGGGTCTAATATGCAAGACTCGAGGAAGAAAGCCCAGACGCTAAGCTGTGCCAGAGTCCTTCTCCAACTGCATCATGATACGCTGAGACTGCACAAAGATGCAACTTGACAGATGAACAGCTAAGGCCTTGGTCAAGGAGGTGGTGAGGTACCTAGGACAAACTTGATGGAGCACTGGAGAGGATCCAGGACCGGCCAAGCACCAGAGAGACAGAATCGTCCACTTCACGGCATAAGTGGCCCTGGTAGAGGGCTTTTGCTGCCACTAAAATCTCCGCCACCTCTGAGAAACTCCCAGTCTCTCCCTCGCTAAGACTGCAGGAGCCATGGTAGGTGAAGGGATCACAGGATGGGTGGACTAGCATCTCTTGATCCTGGGAGAACAAGTGGTGGAGATAGGCAGGTACGTGTCCCATGGCCAGCTGCTGAAGAATCGGAAACCAAGTCTGATGAGACCAGAAAGGTGCTACCAAGATCATCCTGGCACCTTCCGACTGCAGTTTGAGCAGTACTCTGAACTAGAGGGAAGGCATAAAGAAACCTCCTGCCCAAGAGAGGGACAATGCGCCTCACCAGAAAACACTAGCCTTTGATATAGTGAACAGGTCACCTGCTACATCCTGCCGCAACTCCCACTCATGGTTCAGAGAATGAGAATGGCTTAGACTGTTGGCAGAACATTCTGAATGCCCGCACGTGGATCCGACTAGGAACAAATCGTGTTCCATTGCCCAGTCCCAGATTCTCATGACCTCTTTGCAAAGAGGATACAATCACGCTCCTTCTTGCTTGTTCAGGTAAAAGACTACCGGGTAATGTCTGACTGGATTATCAGAGGGCCCCAGGAGAGCTGATCCTGAAAGGCCTGACGAGCATAAAACTGCCTCATCTCCAGCACATTGATGTGGAGAAATCTTGTTTGATGCCTGTGAAAGTGACACCCCAGCCTAGGCCCAAGCCATGCGCTAGACAGCTTGTGTTGGACATTGCTTCCTGGAAAGGTGACACCCTGTTCTAGGTGAGCTGGAACATGCCACCAGCGAGGGAACACAGGACCGCCTCCAAAATCGGATGGGTCAGTCCAACTCGTCTCGAACCCTGGTCCCACTGGACCCTGAGGTGCCACTGAAGAATTCTCATGTTGAGACATGAGAAGGGTACTGTGGCTATGGCTGCTGCCATATGGCCCAACAGCTGCAAGATTGTTCTGGCAGGTACCTGATCTGCTGACTGGATCCTGTGAGTCAGAGCCGAAAGGCGTAGGGCTCTGCACGCAGGAGAAAAGCCCTGCCTTGCAAAGTGTCGAGCACCACGCCAATGTATTGAAGCCACTGGGAGGGCCAGGGTTGGGATTTCAGCCAGTTCAGGTGACTGAGAGACTGGAAAAGATGTTCCATTTCCGCAGAGTAACAAGGAGCTGTTGTTCTGTGGGTGCAGAGATGAGCCAATCTTCTAGGGCAGGGTAGACAAAGTGGCCCCTTCTCCTCAGCGTGGCTGCAACTACCGCAATGCATTTTATAAAAACCCTTGGAGCTGATGAAAGGCCAAAGGGCAAGACCCTGAATTAGTAATGCTCTGCCCCGAACCGAAGCGCAGGAACTTCCTGTGAGAAGGCAGGATCTTTATGTGCATATAGGCGCCCTGCATGCCCAGGAAGTACAGCTAGTCCCCTTGGCTTAAAGAGGGAAACAGGTTTGCCAGGGTGAGCATCCCTAATCTTTGGTACAGAAACGAGTTTGTTCAGGTGGCTGGGGTCTAGAATTGGGTGGAGGTCTCCGCTTTCTTGGGCACCAAGAAAAGTGGGAATCAAAGCTTTGCCCTGCTGGGATCTTGGGACTGGCTGGATGGCTCTTTTGAGGAGAGAAAGAATCTCTTGTTCCAGAAGAAGGACATGCTGTAGAGCAGTGGATGCTACAGGAGGATTGTCTGGGGGACGCTGATGAATTCGATGGCGAACCCTTCTTATTGTCTGCAGCACCCACTGGTCAGATGTAATGGTGGACCATTCTGGCAGGTAGAAGGAGAACTTCCTCCCATTTTGTTTCCCTCAGAGACTGATGACTAGGGAGGATATTGGGAGTCATGCAGTACCTTGAGGGGTGGCGTGCTGGATGTCTGGGGCTTTAGGGTTGTTTGGAGCCATGGCCTCTGGTTGCACAGGTTGGTTATGGCATTTAAGGTCTTTCCTGGTAGGTGGCCTCCTTGCTGACTCTGTTTACTAAACCTTTACTCTATGCTGATAGCATTATTCAATGTGAAATCTGTTAAATCCATGACTTTTAGTGCAAGCTGAAAGGCAGGACACGGGAGCAGGGTCACTGAGGGTACAGGATCTTCAGATGCCCTCCCACACAGTCGCAGACAACGGACCCCTCCCCAAGCACAGGTACGAGGAACACGCCAGGAACACTACTTGATGCTACAGGCGCCATTTTTAAATTAATATAGTGTTTGTAGAAGGAAGCTCTGCTTCCACTGTCTGATTGCTTGTTTACTATAAGTAAAAGTCGGTACAGGTGTGCTGTTAGTATTATTCAATGTATAATCTGTTAAATCCATGACTTTTAGTGCAAGCTGGAAGGTGTTTTTAAGGACTTATTCAACCTTTACTCTGTGCTGATAGCATTATTCAATGTGAAATCTGTTAAATCCATGACTTTAGTGCAAACTGGAAGGTGCTTTAAGGACTTATTCAACCTTTACTCATTTCCCACCTTAGAAAGCCCTCTACAGAAATTTAAATTAGCGAGTGCTTTTTAAAGGGGTTACTTGAGGGGGAATCCTGCTCACAGTAATTTACTTGCCACAGTAGCAACGCTTAAACACCAAATGGGAAAGCGCTTTGTTAAACGGTTGCCTGCAAAATAAAAACACTCTGCTTAAATTTCTCCTCGCTGCTACAGCCTCTGGGTTTTAAATTTCAGCTAGCCCTTGCAACTGGGGACAACAGAACTGTAGCTAGGCCAATTAACAAGCCCCACATACCTCTCTCAGCGCTGCTTAAATCCACCTTCTTCACAGGCAGGACACGGGAGCAGGGTCATGAGGTACAGGATCTTCAGCTGCCCTCCCACACAGTCGCCATGATGGACCCCTCAAGCACAGGTACGAGGAACATGTGGAAGGAACCTACTGGATGCCACAGGCGCCATTTTTAAATTAATATAGTGCTCTGTAGAAAGAAGCTCTGCTTCCACTGTGCTTGTTTTGCCCCGCCGGCGCTGTCCGCGCTGCCCCACCACCGCCCTTGGCGAGCCTTCCTCCCTTGTAGGGAGTGTCACATGACTGCTCAAAGCCCATCAGCCCACTTCTCCACTGGCAGCTTATCAGCTGTCACCACCAGAGGGCTCCCGCCCAAATCTTTGTCTACCCAACTAAATTTCAAGGTATGGATGCTGCTGCCAACTTTAATCATGCTCCTACAACTGGGAAACAATTCCCACCACCAACTACCCCTCTTATGCATAGTGCAGCCATCACCAATGCCCCCAACTCTAACTCCAAACCCCACTACTATACCTTCGGACACATGCTTGTTCTAGCAATGACAGATGTTCATTACAGTTTCATTAGTGCAACTTTTCTACCCTCTCAGTTTCACATGGGTCTTATGGTTCTAAACACTTCCTCCTGTCGAGCCCCCCACCTGCCCTCATCTCTCGAACCACAACTACTGTCTTTAGATTTTAAACTTGACCCAGGAGGTTTAATCACCTTTTCCTACTCTTGTCAGGGATATAGAGGCAAACCCTGGTCCCAACACCTGTTTCTGCCACCAGCCCCCTCTTTCTTCCCAAAAGGCCTCTGTATCCTCTCATTTAAACACCTGCAGCCTCCTATCTAAATTCTCGCTTATACAACCACTGGCCTTAACCCTGTGCCCCGATATCCTAGTCATCTCAGAAACCTGGCTAAACTACATAATAATGATGCGGAGGTATCCCTACCAGGGTATGCCATAATCAGGTCTGACCGCCAGGAAAAAGAGAGGCGGAGGCACAGCTATGTATATCGCAAATAGCCGTCAGTTCTCTGTACTGACATCCCTGTATCCCCTGGGAACACTGACGACTACTCATAAAAATCTCCCACCCTAGCTCAAACCCCATCTATGTGCTTGCTCCTACTGCCCCCGCACTCGCCAGAGGACATTCTCTCCATCTGGGCACTCCATAATCACATGCAGCGGGGCAGAAGTTCATATCACTGGTGACTTCAATATAAACTGACCGGACCTGATAAAGCACATCTAAAGACCAAAATTAAGGCCCTAAATCTATCTCAGCTCATAACAGAACCCACCAGGCTAAACCACAAAACCCAAAATCACACCTTACTGGACTGGGCACTCACCTCCCACCTGCATAGAATAATAAGTACTGGCCTCCTACCTGATTCTATAAGTGACCATCATATGATCTATATGATCAGGAAGGTTCACTGTCCCCTGCCCCACCCCCAAAGACATTAGTCACCAGGTCTTATAACTCCTCAACCTAGCCACCTCTCCTGTCTGACCTAAGACAGATAAACTGGTCCTTCATCTCAATGGCGCCCACCATTGACATAGCTTGAGGCTTTCAAACAAACTTCCTTAAAGTCTGAGATAAAATGCCCTCTGCGACTTAAAAGAGTTCGAGGAGCACATTTCCTGGATCTCGGCAGACATTCTCAAATTATGCCACACCAGGACCACACCTGAAAGCATATAAAAAGAGGCACTCAGGCCCCTCATTACCTGTAGATCCCTTCAAACAAGTGTACAAATAGCATAAGACTAGCGAAAAACACTACTTCCAATCGACCTTAACAAAATTTAAATCACCCAACTGATTTCTGGAAATCTCTTAAACCCTGCTCTCCCCAACCTGCCACACCAACACTACTAGACCAAGGTTCCCTATCTCCCGACCCTATCCACGAGCTGAAGCTTTTAACACACTTCGCCAGCTGCGCCAATAAGCTCCTATCCTCCTTACCCCACACCCACCCCACGGATCCTCCCACAACACATGTGCCCTCGGCTACTTCCCCAACCATACCGCTCTCCTTCCACACAGTTACCCAAACAGATGTTCATCGCCTTCGGCGCTAAATCAAAACAAAGGAAATGCCCCACTTTCATGGATGCAAAATGCTCTACCTCTCCCCAGCTATTGCTGCCCTTTAGCCGACCTCTCTTCAATCTATCCTTCTCCTGGGCAAATACCAACAGCCTGAAGCTGGCCACCATTATACCTCAAGCAAAAGCAGGTGACACCTCCTCCCTGGGAAATTACCCACCAATCTCCTACTTCCAATCCTGGCCAAACTCCAGGAACGCTTGGTCCTGTCCCAACTCAACCTCTTACCTAGATGCCTCCTCCTTTTCACACCATTCCAATTGGGCTCCTGTAATCCCACCAACCACCACCTCCCTACTGGGTCACGGGTGACATTGTCACTTAGTATGGACAAAGGTCACATCACCTCTGCCATTTTCATTGACCTAGCCAAGGCCTTCACACAGTCTCCCACTCCTACTTTCCAAACTCACCGCCGCAGGGCTCTCTACCACAGAGACTAACTGGTTCCCACGACTACCTAGTAGGCAGGAGACAGGTAGTCAAATAGCATCTCATACCTCCCATCCTTTGCCTATCCCAACAGGTGTCCTGCAAGGCTCAGTCCTGGGTCCCCTTCTTTCTCCATCTTTCTGAATGACCTCCCAGGAGCATGCTCACTCCTCTATACAGATGTACGCACATGACACTTTCCTATACTCCTCTGGTCCCACAACCCTCAGTGTAGCATCCCAACTCCGGAAGATTTCTCGCTATCCAGAACTGGTTTAGGTCTAACCAGCTATTTCTTAACTCTAAAAACGACGCTAACTTTGACACACCTCAAGACTCTCCCGCCAAGACCCTCCCTCTTCAAAACCCTGGACGGAACTCCTCTGGAAAACTGTACGAACTTAGATACCTGGGTGTATGGCTAGACCAACACCTAGATTTCTCTGCTCACATCACCTCTCTTCATAAGCGGTTACTCCCAAACTTGGAGCACTGTACCGCAACAAAAGCTGCCTCCCACACAAACAAGGCATGCCACTGTACAAAAATGATCTCCACGTAATCGACTATGGACATAATTTACTCCACCTCCCCGTGTCCGCCTTGGCCAGCCTAGACACCCTGTTCCACTCATTCTGCCGCTCATCCTCGGCTGCCACCAATCAACCCACCACTGCGATCTCTATAGCTCGCTAACTCTACCATCCCTACATGACCGCAGACAAACCAACTGTGCCAGATTCGCAGCCAAATTCTGGTCCAACCCTCCCCCACCTGACCTCTGCCTCTCCCAACAACCGCACCAACGCATTCTCTTAGATGGGTTGACCATAAACTGCTCCATGTTCCGCTGATGCAGACATCCAAAGGCCAGGCCGCTTTTAATTACCGACTCAGACCTGGAACCTACCAGCCCCATCCATCACGCACTAAATACCTCCTACTTAAATAAGTTACTCAGAAAACATTTCGACCCAGTTGTTCATGTACCAGCTAAGAACTCTACTTAAATGTCTTGCTGCTATATTCGTATATGTATTGAACAGTATCTTCCCTCTGTTTTCTCTGTACTGATTGTACGTATCCTACCCTTGACTGTAACTTCCCCAGCTATGTAATTTTTCCCACACAAATGTACTGTAACAATCCTTGTACAACTTTGTACTGTCTAAGCATTACTAATATGTAAGTGGGTCCCGCCCCAGGTCGCATCTGGAATCGAGCATGTTGCTCAGTATGTTTTCCTAGTAAAACTTCGTAAATAACTAAATAAATAAAAGGGACACTTACAGGCATGCTGAGGCTCAGATTTGTACAGTTGGTGTACATCCTCGACTTTTTGCCCGAATCCTGGAGGCCTTTTATAATTCCTCCACTTCCTGACCAAATAGGACTGGTCCCTGGAAGGGGCATCCAGAATAGCACCCTGGAGGTCCTGCCTAAAGGACATTGCTCATAACCAGGCGTGCCTGTGGAGACTGACGCCCATGCTGCCGCTTGAGCTGTCATATCAGCCAAGTCATACGAGCATCTCAGGACGTGTTTGTCAACATCGAGCCCAGATTGGGCGTAGGCCAGCAACTCATTCTTTCAGTCAGAATCCAGCTGAGACTTGAGAAGCTCTATGGTCTTTTCCCAAAGAGATTTCTGATATCTGACCATATGGGCCAAGAAGTTCAACGACCTGATGGCCCTCGTGGCAGAGGAGTACACCTTCCACCCCAGTGGTCCAACTTTTTGATTCCGTGTCTGGGGCCTGTGTACTGAGATGCCTTGGTTGGGACTGTCTGCTGTGTGCTGCAGTCAAGACTGTAGAGTCCACCTTCAGCTGTTCCGCCAGAAAGGGTTCCTCTTGGGCAGTTTATAGAGGCGGTCCGTCTCTTCATGGAACTGCTGGTGTGGATTGGTCTCTTCCAGACCAGTTTTGCTATGTCCTGAAGGGCTTCACGAGTGGGGGTATGACGAGAGGTTTTGGGTCCTTCACCCCAAGAATCTGCCAGATTCTTCCTTTCTGGTGAGTTCTTCCGTGTCCCATTGATATAAGGTTTGGATGTGTCTCATAATATCAAGGAATGTAGGATCTTCCGAGGTGATCTGGGCGTGTCCTTAGAGTCCGGTGATGGAGGCCTCAAGTCCTCGCCATCTGAGGAATCTGTGTGGACTCTCCTGCCTGGTCCTCAGAAGTGGGGTGGAGCGGTCACTGGAGTCAGGGATGGGGAAGATTTTCTTCTTTTGCCTTTGGTTCCTGGCGATCCTCTCCTGCACCCGCATCTGGAGTGGGGGGAAGGTGGACGGTGGGAACCGTGATTAGGAGACCTGTACAAGAGGTCCCCTTTGATAGGGTTCCATCATGAATTAAATAGTGCTCCGATGTCCACTAAGGGGACGACTGGTGGAGGCGGCGTGGACTTGACGGACCGGACATTGGGGGAGCGCCCAGTACTGGGATCTCCGTTGGGAGGCCATCCCTGCTGTGTCTGGCTGAAGGGTTGGCTCCTGGGAGAGCTGTCATCCGATCCGTGTCCAGAGTGGTGTTCGCCTGATCTGGCGACCGGTCGTCCTGGCAGGCATCAGAAGGTTGATCATTCTCTGCAGACCGCCTGTCAAGTGACTGCGCCTTCTGAAGTAACGCCTGCTGTCTGACGCAGGCATGGTTGACTGAGGGACATCTGTCCTTTTAGAAGTGGTCCCTGGCCAGTGCTGGAGGCGTCCCACTGGCGAACAACCTCCTTTCGTGTGGAATTGTCTGGTTTCTTGTGTCTGTCAGAGGATCCCACGGAGCTGTGGCCTCTCTTTGGGCCTAACAGCAGGCGATTATCCTTCCTGGACCGCGTCTGTGAAGACAGTAGGGCCGTGCGCCGGGGACTAGAGTTTGGCTGTGTCCTGAGGACTAAGGCTGGTCCCTGGGTTTGGAGGAGGACGATCTGTGTGCACTAGTTCCTGTGAAGAAGAAGGAGGAGGAACAGACCTTGACCTCCCTCCAAAGGAAGAAGCATCACCGGAGGGAGACTTGTGGGATTCTGACTGGGGCCTGTCCTGGAGTGTTTCCTGGGACTTTCTCTATGGGGAGACTCCCTAGCGGGCGAGATGAACTGGGACTAGACGGAGACTTATGCATGGCGGCTACTTTCTGCTCGAGAAGGTAAGCCATTAAAGCCTTAGCCCAAGCGGATCCTGGTCTTGTTGTTACATTTTGGCAGTGATGGCAGTCGCCGGTCCTGTGATCAGGGCCTAGACAGATCAAGCAGGCCTCATGGCTGTCCTTAGCCGGATCTGTTTGCCACAACGGCACTTCAACTTCTGCCGAGGAGGTGAAGGAGAAGACATGCACTGAATCTTGTTGAGATAATCAAGAAAAAGGTGAAACAGAACTACATATCTGAAGACTACTCATCTGCGGTCGACTGCTAGCGAGGCGTCCGAGAAGCCTAACAACACGGGTCGATGGCGGAAAGTAACTGAGAAGGTGCCAGGGACCACCCCTTTATACCACATCTGACAGGCGTGCCCAATGTCGGAGGTGGTCCCCTGCTACAGACTGTTAGCTAGAATTTTTCCGTGGGTTCCTAACACCTGCAAGAGCTCCACCTCAGTCAGATCCATTTGGTGAAGCCAGAATGGAGCCACCACAATCATGCTAGCCCCTCCATCTGCAACTTAATGAGCACCTCTGTATCAGAGGAAATGCATAAAGAAACCTCCTGCTCCAAGAGAGGGACAACGGTCTCACCAGAAAACTCTAGGCCCTGGATCTGGCTAGCAAAAACTGGGCAGTTTTGCATTGAGTGGGGACGCAAAAGTTACAGCTATGGACGTAACCCATATGATAAACAAGTCTTCTGTGACAGATGAGAGAAACTCCCATTCATGCATGCTGGACTGAGTCCTGTTGAGACTGTCCACCAGGGTGTATAGGATGCCTGACACATGGACTGCTGACAGTGTCAGACTGTGATCCAGAGCCCAGTACCACACTCTCATGACCTCCCAACACAGGGGTACGAATGAGTTTCACTGCTTGTTGATGTAGTATACTAGACTGAAAACTGACTGACTGCACGGCAGCTGACCCGGATGCAAGATGCCCTGAAAAGTCCGTATGGGTACAGTATCATTCTCATCTCCAGGACACTGATATCCAGAGAGGCTTCCATTGGGACCAGGAGCCTGGGTCCGAAGAGACCCAGGTGTGCACCCCAGCCCAGGCCTGATGCATCCATGGTCAGGATGTGGGAAAGAGAACTGGTAAGGGATGCCTTGAAGTCCATTCAAGGGGTCCATCCACCACTGCAGTATCTTGTGTACTGGTAAGAGACCAGGACTGGTTGATCTAACTGGTCCTCTGTACCGGAGGGTCCGCTTGAGGGTACACATATGGGGCCTGGCCATGGAATAGTGGGTATGGCTGCTACCATCAGGCCTAGAAATCTAAAATATACCCTGTGAGGGAGTACCAACTCTGGGCAACTTCCCAAGCTTGGACTATGAGGCACTTTGCCCTGTATTGTGGCCAGAAGGTCTTACCTTGTGCCAAGTCCATAACTGCTCCTATATACACGCAGCCTTTGGGACCCGAGCGCCAGCACCGACTTGGGCAGAGTGACAGAAAGCCAAGGAGTGGTAGAGCTGGACAGTTGCCCAGAGTTAGGAAAAGCTGTCTCTGGATGGGGCCTTTAGGAGCCAATTGTACAGATAAGGGAAGACATACAGTCCTTTTCTTCTGAAAGCTGCTGCAACCGCTGCCAAGCACTTGGTAAAGACTTGCAGCGCACAGGATAAGCCAAAGGGCAGCACTCTGAACTGATGAGGCTCGCCTGAAAGGCAAAACTGAGACTTCCTGGGGAGGGAAGACAGAGACGTGCAGGTAAGCATTCTGCATGTCTAGTGAACAGAGCCAGTCCCCACCCGAGGAGGGCATTAGGCCTGGCAAAAGCACCATCCAAAATTTTTTATACTGGGTAGATAGATTGACGTCCATTAGGTCTAAAATAGGCCTCTGACCTCCAGTCTTTTCTTGGGGACTAGAAAAGCCTGGAAAAAAAAACAGTTTCTCTGGTGCATGAGCACATGGTCGATGGCCTGCTAGCGCAGGGAGACTGCATGTCCTCTCCAGGAATATGGGAAGGTGGAGGTGGGGTGTCTGAAGCTGCTTGATGACTTCAAGGTGTAGCCCTTTCTATGATCTGCAAAATCTGTGCATCCAAAGCTATGGTTCACCACAGGAGAGAGACTAACCTCGAACTACCACCTTCTGGTACAGGACCAGAGGAGGGTGGGGTCCTGTAAGGGTTCAGACAAGTGCAGCCCACCGCAGGGGCTGGTCTGACCCTTCTGGGATACTTATCCACAGCTCCAGCCCTGGAGGGGTGGGCAAGAAAACTTTGGACCAAACTGAGGGCTCAGCCTGAGGCTTGCAGATCATTTGTGATATCCAGGAGATCAGGGCGAACAACCTGATGCCTTAACAGAGGTGCCCTTAAGTGTGTTCAGCTGCCTATCAGTTGCAAAAAATGGATAACAGGAGTGCCTAAGTAGGCATATACTGATGTCCACTTTTCTAGCAATGGTGCCAGCCATATCGCAAAAAGGACTCAGAAGAGGTGCTTGCCATTCTCTCAGCTGTGAAGGCACCAGTTACTCTTGTTTCCTCGTACACCCAGGGTGGCATGGGCAATGGCCTTGCCTGTTCACCCATGAGTATGCTCTAAAGGCCTATGAAGCTGAAAAGCACCATCACTAACAGGAGAACTGGAAGCAGCTCTGACGATGGGGATCCATGGTACGGAGAGGCATCGCCACGCGTGATGGCACAGGTTATAAATCTGTATGGATAGCAAAAGAACTTGACGGCTGAGATATTGTCAACAAAGGAGGCACTGTCGAAAGCACGATGGCACAGAGGACAGACCTGTCGACATGCTAGCTAGCCAAGGATCTGCTGAAGGAAAAGAAGTCATCGACAGAAAAGGCATTGTCCAAGGCATGATAGTATACAAGCGCAAACCTGCCGGCGAGCTAGAGAGTCAAGGGTCCACACTGCTGAAAGGACATCACCAACAGACGGAGCATCGTCGAAGGCATGATGGCGCAGAGCACAAGCCTGTCGATGTGTGAGAAAGCCCAGGATCTGTCGAGAAGGGACATCGTCAAGGGCACACCGCACAGATCTATCAATGGGCAAAGAAACCTAGAATCTGTCGACAGAAGAGACATTGTCAACGGATGAGACATAGTTTAGGCAGTAGGGCAATGGCACAACGTGCAACACAGTCAATGGGCTGAGGCCTCAAAAGGCCAAAGCTGTGGAAGGCAGCTGTCCATGAGCCAGTCACAACAGCAAGGGATCGCCGACCCAAAGCCTGCAACTTGCAGCCTGGAAAGTGGTGGCAGTGCTTTCGCATGGGTCTGAAGCAGCAAAGACCTGGAAAGCGACCATCAACAAGGCCAAAGACGCCAAAGAAGGACCCCAAAGAAGAAGAGGCCATAGGAATGGGAATGCTGGGGAGGGCGGACTCGTAGCCGTACTTGTCACCTGCAAAGTGGGCGACAGCGCTGTCGGTATGGGTCTGGAAAAGCAAAGACCTGATAGCGATCCTTGTCGAGCTGGAGCCATCAACAAGGAAACAACCCAAAAGAAGCAGAAGAAACCCCAGGAGTCCGGGAGGCTGGCCCAGATGTAGGCAACTGGGAACAAATCCCAAGGGCTGGCCTCCAGGCCTAACAGACTGCTAGATCAAAGATTGTGCCGTGAGAAGGAGGAACAATCCCGGAGGGTCCCAGCCGCTAACTGCATCAAGCAGAGAGGCCGAGGAGACATCTTCTGCACCAGAGGACAGAAGTCTGCCCAAGCTCGCAGATCTAGTCAAGAAGAGGCCCAAGACAGTAAAAATCAAAACAAATCAAAAGGATCTCTAAAAGAAGAGATTCTAAGAGTAAGGTAAAAATAGGCAAAAACTGCGTCTAAACTTCCATGGAGACCCAAGTTAACAGGTCAACAGCAGGAAAGAACTGAGGAGGGAGCGGAGCCATTCACACCTACAAGGGTTGGTGACGCTAGCTGACGAGATGGCGCTGTGCTGCTGAAAATCATCTGTGTGGATTCCCATTCACCAATAGTGAAGTTCCTATGGTGTTACCTGATGACTGAGATACCCTAAAGATCAGATTTTATTGCCTTTACGAAACCAATATATGTCCTTATTTGATAGAAGACAGTTCACGATAGCAGGTGAATTTATGCATGATCTTATTAAGCATGAATAAATGATGGGAAATAGTGTTATGAATTACAAATGATTATATGTACAACATATAAAGATGGTGACATTCAGAAAAACGGTTTATAATTCTTGGTTATAATTTATAAGACATCTCCCCTTAATGTTACATGCATGTTTTTAGAACATTGGAAGGAATCAAAGTGTTGCATTAAGGGAAGCGTACTACATCACTAGGAGTGGGAAGGAGAGTACGACCGATTCAGACTCGGTTCTGGTCAAGCTGCAACATACAAATGCTTATACATTCACAACAGGGTGTGGGGTTATAGAATTTAATCCATGCCCGGTGCGCTGAGGCACGAGTCTACAGGCAGAGTGTCCTCACAGCACCCAAATCGTGATTCAATGCCTATAACCCCACACCCTGAGTCAAGTTATTGCGCTTTATAACATGTTATGTTTAAAGAAGAAAAATACAACAAAAGGGTTTTCCTGTTTAAATAGCAAGAAACTCATGTATCCTGCCACCCTGAAAAACAGTCCTCAACAAATAATGCATATGTTCTTGCTTTTATAGAAATGTCAGAAAGACAGTACTGAGAGGATTTCTGACATTTCTTGTGTATAATATACATTGGTAGACTTAGCCCCCACACACACACACACACGCAGTTTGGAGCTGAAAGGCAGCTCTGATGATCTGAGCTCCCCAACTCTCTCACACACACACACACACACACACACAACAGCTGCCTACATGTATGGGTATTTTTTTTTGGGGGCACTAGGAATGAAAAGGATTAATGACTGTATGTATATCAGCAGAATGCTCTGAGAAACGCCGGTACATGATCCCGAGGTACAGTCTTGTCACAGACATAGATGCAGAGAGAGCCACACCGAGAGACAGAACAACCCTGTTTTTACTTACTGCTGCCTACCGTTCACTCTCTCTCCCTCTGTGTTGCTGTGTCTCTCTCAATTGCTCTCTCACTCACTGTCTTGAATGCTGCCCAGAGAATTTATATCAAATCTTGGTATGTGTCTCTGGCTGCCGATCACACGCCACTCATTCTGTGTTTCTCTGTGGCTGGGGTGCGTGACCTCGACAATCTTCCTGTCGCTATCCCTGTATGACTCTATCGGGCGCTGTTTGTGCCTCTAATTTGCTCCACAGAGTCCTACTAGTTACTGCACTGATTTCAGCTAAAGCATCCTATATACAGAGTGAAGCTGCTTACTTAATGTACTGATGTGGTGGGCACTTGCTGAGCTCATGGACGGGGCGGGGAGAAGCTTAACTCTAGTTGCTTTCACTTACATTTCTGTCCGAAGGAGACTGCTGTCTCTGTATCCCCAGCACCAGTATGTTGCTCACTTACTGTACACTATTTATTTATTATTTATTTAAAATTGATGACCAGGAAAGGCACACTGAGCCTAGGCTCGTTTCCAGGTGTGACCAGGTACAAAGTGTACACAGTAGTGAACGTGTTACAAAACAGAAACATAGACGCTGGACGGAGATAAGGACCACAAGGCCCATCCAGTCTGCCCATTTCTTTTCTACCTTATGAATGTGCCATAGGCCTTTGCTCTGTCAATGGCCTATCTATTCATACTCATCTGTATTGCTCCCTTATGCCTATCCCTTGCCTGTCTGAAGCCCTGAACTGCATTCAAATCCACCACTTCCTGAGGTAGGCCGTTTCATGCATCCACCACCCTTTCTGTGAAAAGTACTTTCCACATTACCCCTTAATTGGCCTCCCTCTAATCTCATGCTGTATCCTCCTGTCCTGCTATTTTTCTTATATTGAAACATGTTAGACTCTTTCACCTTGTTAATGCCCTTAAGGTGTTTGAATGTTTCGATCATATCACGCTCTCCTCCTTTGCTCTAGCATATACACAGTGAGCTCCGTTAATCTGTCTTCATATGTTTTCTAATGCAGTCCATGCACCATTTTGGTTGCTCTTCTCTGGACAGCCTCAATTTGGTTAATGTCCTTGTGAAGGTGTGGCCTCCAGTACTGCATGCAGTACTCCAGATGGGGCCTAACCAGTGTCTTGTAAAGAGGGATTATTACCTCTTGACTTACTGCGATACCCCTACTAATACACCCCAACATCCCCTAGCCTTACCTACTGCTTTAGTGGTCTGCTTAGATGAGTTCAGGTCATCTGTGATGATGATGCCCAAGTCTCTTTCTTCCCTTGTGACTGCCAGCAGCTCCCTCCCAGCCTATAGGCGGCTTCAGGTTTCTCTTCCCTATGTGCATGATCTTGCACTTCTTTGTGTTAAACCCCAGTTGCCACTCTTCCGACCATTTTGCCAGTTTATCCAGATCTCTTCTCATTCTGCCCACCCCATCTGGATTATCTACTCTGTTGCAGATCTTGGAGTCATCTGCAAACAGACAAACCTTATCCTCCAGTCCATCTGTAATATCACTGTGAAGATACTGAAGAGGACTGGCCCCAGGACTGATCCCTGAGGAACCCACTTGTGACCTGCATCTCTTCTGACTATATAACGTTTATCACCACTCTGTTTTCTGACCGTCAACCAGTTTGCCACCCAGTTGACCAACTTCTGACCCACCCCAAGCCTACCCAGCTTATTAATCAATCTTCCATGTGGAACAGTATCAAAAGCTTTGCTGAAGTAAAGGTAGGCAACATCAACTGCTCCCCTTGGTCCACCACTCTGATTACCAGTCAAAGAAATCTGTGAGATTAGTTTGACAGGACCTTCCTGTTGTAAACCCATGCTGTCTTGGATCCTATGCTCCTATGGATTCCAGGTGTTGCACTATCCTTTCCTTAAGAGTGCCTCCATAATCTTGCCCACTACTGAGGTAAGACGGACTGGTTTGTAGTTCCCTGCCTCCTCCTGCTACCACTCTTGTGGAGTGGAATCACATGAGCCCTTCTCCAGTCTTCTGGGACCTCTCCTGTGCTCAGAGACTCACTAAACGTACCCTGGGATGTATGCCATCAGGTCCCACTGCCTTGTCCACCCTGAGCTTATCGATCTCTTGTAGGACCCTTTCTTTGTGAAGGGACTAGTGCACACCTCCCTCCCCATGTCCATGGTGCTGAGCTGTGGGCTCTGCCCTAGCTTCTCTTCAGTAAATACTGAGCAGAAGTATCTATTTAGGATAGATGCTTTTATGTGGTCCTCCTCCTCACACTCCCTTATCCCTTTGATCTTAGCAATACCCTCTCTGGACTTTCTCCTTTCACTAATGTATCTATGGAAAGTCTTGTCACCTTCTTTTACTGTTCATGCTAGTGTTTCCCGGTTTGGGCCTTTGCCTGCCTTACTGCCTTCCCTGCTTCCCTTAGGGAAGTTTGGTATGCCTCCTTGTCTTCACCCCGTTGCATTCCCTTATATTTCCGGAAGGCCAGCCTTTTGGCTCTGACCTTTTCTACATTGTTTTGAGAACCAAAGTGGTTTCCTCTTCTTTTGCTACTTCCTTTCTCTCTAATACAATGGGATGTTGCTTCAAGTATTGCATCCTTAATGCTTGCCCACTTTGCCTGTACCCCCTCACCTGTATTTCTTTTGCCAGGGCTAGCTTAACTCTGTTATCCATCTTATCAAAGTCAGCTCCTCTGAAGTCTCATATTTTGCCTTGGAATGGGATGATTTAGTTCTAGTGGCCAAATTGAACCATACCATGTGATGGTCACTGGCCCCCAGGTGACCTACCTGGAGATCTGTGATCCGTTCCTGTAAGTCAGTAAAAGATCTAGGATTGTCCCGCCTCTTGTGGGTTGTTGTACCAGTTGTCTGAAGCCCTCCCCTGCAGGAATCCACTATGTGTCTAGTTCTGGCAGATGTTTCTGCTTGTATTGTCCAATCTGTGTCTGGCATGTTGAAGTCTCCCATTATCAGAACATCCCCTTTAGCTGTCATGTTTTGTACATCTTCTAACAGTAATGTGTCTATGTCCTCCCCTGGTCTGGAGACCTGTAGACAACCCAGTTCATATGGCTGTCCCATTTCCTGTTTCCAGGGTGACCCACAGTTCTTCTGGCTCCTTATGTGTATTCTGAATTTCTGTAGCTTTGATATTTTCATTGGCATAAATGGCTACTCCACCTCTCTTTTTTGCACCTCAGTCTCTTCTGAACAGTACACAGCCAGGTACTAAAGTCTCCCAAATGTGGTTACTGGTAAACCATGTCTTGCTAATGGCTACTATGTCCAGTTTAGCCTCTGTCATTATTGCCTGCAGGTCTGGGATCTTGTTTCCCAGACTGCGAGCATTTGTGTACATGATTTTCCATTGGCTAGATTTTGTGTGTGTTAGTTGTTGGCGTAGGTCTGGCATTTCCCGATGCATCATAAAATGAGTAGATTACAACAATATGTACAAGGACATAATTGATTCGTTATAATATATACAGAGATATGTACAGGAATATAGGCAAGATTACATTAGGCAGGCTAACAATTATATATTGAGACCATTTCAATATATACTGAGTATATGTACAGGAATATAGGCAAGAATACATTAGGCAGGCTAACAATTATATATTGAAACCATTTGAGGCCCTCATGCGGGGAAATGGATTAAGCAGGAGGGGTTAGAGACCAGAAGGAAGACAACTCGAGCCACTATGATGTAAGAAACACAGAGCAGGAGGCTAGGGAAGGAAAGTTTAAGTCAAGATAAGGGGAGGTGGGGGAGCACACTGGGTCTTTAGGATCATTTTGGGGCATTGAGGGGTGGGAGGAGTCTGAGGAATCATCAAAGGATGAAAGAGGGAGGTCAGAGGAGGATTATTCCAGAGAACAGGGAGATGGTACGAAGGCAGACTGGCCAGTAGCAGTGTGAGGACAGGGGATGTGGAAAGGTGCTAATCCCTGTGGCGAGGAGAGTAATTTGAGGATTTGGCTGGGGTAAGATGGGATGAGAGATGGGAGGTTACCAAGCCAATATTTTGCTATGAGGGAGGCACTATGGACAGTTCTCCTGTGGGACAGTGGGGCCAGGGAGAGTGGTGCATTGAGGAGGCATCAAGAGGAGTGGGGGGGAGGCAGGCAAAGAGGCAGAAGGAGTTGAGAAGGGTGCCCAGTTTGGAGAGAGAAGAGGCTGGGGCCATTCCATAGACAACATTGACATAGTCCAGCACCGCAAGATTGTTTTATGCACGAGCTCACTCGGTGGGGAGAGGGAGGCTGGCTTTGTGTCGATAGAGGATTGAGTAGTTTGGGCCAGAGTTTGGTGCAGATGGCCTCAATGTGAGTGTAGAAACTGAGGTGGCTGTCCAGCCCAGACCCCAGGTACTTGAAAACAGGGACCAGCTCAGGGGTGAGCCATCCAGGGTGGTGATCACGGAGCACGAGGGAGGGAGGTAAGCTTCTGTCTGGAGCCAAAACCATGGTGACTATTTTTTGGGCATTGAGTTTTAGCTGGTTTACCTGGAACCAGGACTGAACTCTGTTGAAGTTGTTTGGAGATTGCGGAGAATATGGTTGTGGGAAGAGCCGGAGACATAGATGATAGTGTCATCTCTGTAAAGGTGCATATTGGAGGAGAGGTAGGTGGCAGGAAGGTCATTTGAAAAGAGAGAAGAGGGTGGGGTCATGGATAAAGCCTTGAGGAACCGCTGATAGGACAGGGAGGGAGAGGAGAGTGCCACCTATTTTGACTATTGTCTATTTTGGAGGTACGAGTGAAACCAGGTGACAGCAGGTTTAACAAGGCTGAAGGAGCTAAGTTTATGGAGAAGCAGAGGGTGGGAGACAGAGTTGAAAACTTTTGCCAAGTCGATGAAGATGGCAGCAGTGATTTGGCTTTTGTCCAAGGCATTGAAGATGGGAGTCAGTAGTGATGATGGTGGAGTGTTGTTTCTGAAAACTTGACTGTACAAGTGAAAGGGAGTTGTTGGAGGAGGGAAAGGGCGGAGAGCTTGGACAATATGAGGGATTCGGGACTTTAGCTAGGGAGGGGAGGAAGAGATGAGCCTGTAATTCCCCGGGGAGGAGGGATCGCCGCCTTTGTGCACTGGAAGGACCTTGGTCAATTTCCAGGCTTTGGGAATGGTGGCTGTGGACAGAGAGAGATTCAGTATGTACATCAAGGGGCAACTATCACAGGGGTGGAGATATGGAGCAGTCTAGGGTAAATCGATTGCTAAACCAGGTAAAGGCTCAGCCTGTGAAACTGGCGTAAGCCAAAAATTACAAATCTAGAACCAAAAAAAAACTCACACACTCAAAAATAAGTCAGTGACCACAATAATGCAGAAAAAATATATTTTATTCTCACCAAAGTGGACTGGACATCACAAAACACACCAACAGCCTGGAGAAAATACTATATTTTCTCCAGGCTGTGGGTGTGTTTTGTAATGTCCAGTCCACTTTGGTGAGAATAAAATATATTTTTCTGCATTACTGTGGTCATTGACTATTTTTGAGTATGAGCCTTTTGTGGTTCTAGATAAATACCATCAGGGCTGGATTTGGACTGGTTAAGAGAGGTAAGTGCATTGGAGACGAGGGAGTGAAGGAGGAAAGAGGAAGTTGGAGAAAGGGAGGATGGTTCAGGAGGGTCGAGGGAAGAGACGGAAGACGGGTTTGGGGAGTCGGGCAGAGCACAGGAGACTAAGAACTTATTGAAGACCTCAGCTACAAAAAGCAGGGTCAGAGACAGTGCTGCCATTGAACTTAAGGACTGGGCATGCCTGTTTGGAAGGGGGTCAGAAGGGAGTTAATCATCTTCCAGAAAGACACAGGAATTTTGGCTCTGACTGAGCTGGGCTTTAAAATATGAAGCCTTGGACCGACGGATGGCCTTGGTGCATTTAATTCTGAGTTGTTTGTAAGACTGGAGATCGTTTGGAGCATGGGAAGCTTTGTACAGCCTCCAGGCTTTGTCCCTGGAATGACACATGGCGATGAGTTCAGAGGTGATCGAGGGTGGTGGTAGCGTTTACCCTAACTTTCTAAGGGTGATGGATGTCCCAGATACACTTAAAGATGTTGCAGATCTGGGATAGGAAAGGTCTATATCTGACGTGGAAAAGACTTGTTGTCAGTCCATATTTGTGAGATCTTGCTGCAGGGCAGATTTATTGAGGAGTGGAGGGAGTGAGACCAAATGAATTTGGGAGGGAGTGGGAGGAGTGGATTTTACATGCAACAAGGAAACAGTGGTTGCTAAGGGCATCAGAGAGGATGCCTGAGACTATGGGGAAATGCTGAAGGCTTAGTGTGTGTGTGTGTGTGTGTGTTCTCTCTCTCTCAGGCGCCTGTGTGTTTCGCAAGCAGCTTTGTACAGGACGCTCAGAACAGTCTGCACAAAATCACCTGTTGGGGACCATAACTGTGTCTCCATGTCTAAGCTGCCGCTTTATGCAACCTATGCAGCACTTCAAGACAGAGCATCGGGCAGCTGCTTCATGTTGGGGACCTGCAAGGCTGCACAGTGCCGGCAAGAATGTACGGCCAAGGAGGATGGCAACAAGCTCCACACAGATAGGCCTGTGACAGAACTGAACAATCTTCCCGACATCCCTTGCTGTCTCTTCAACACGGACTGCACAAAGACACACAGAACACTGCATGCAAGAAATGCCGCGCTGCAGTCTTCTCACTCGGCAGATTTTAAATGACTGCCTTTCAGCACTGAAAACTGCCACAGATAACAAGTCCCACTCTGCCCAGGGATCTTGCTGGTCGAGTATCTCACCCAACCGTGGATTAAATAGTGAAATAAATCCAGTCAGGTAATGCTCTTTGGCCGATGAGCTGTCCCTTTGTCTCAACCCATGTTATAAATTCTATTAAATGCTATGGTTGTATACAAGATTTATTGATTTATGGTATATCTTTGGATACAGGCCCTCACACCTGAAGAAGCCATAAGAAATAAATTTCAAGAAAGACTGAACATGTGAATTGGAGTGGCTGGTCATTTCTGTTGAACTTTGTTTGCAGCCAGAGGGGCTGGCAGAACTTAGCACCCTAGGATACATACCGTCCAGATCAGGGCATTTGTCAATCTTAAGGGCCCAGAGTCACTTGAGGACCCTGTCTACTATAATCTCCTCCTTGAACATTTTCACCCTCCCCAATCACCATCCCCACTTTTCCCTGTGGGCCTGGTACATCTATGTCCTCTGTGAAAACTGAACAGAAGTATTCATTCAATACTTATGCCTTTCCTCTGTTGTCCTCCACCCACTCAGGCTATTTTTTCAGCTTGGCAATACCTTTCTTCATTGCCAGTTTTCCTGATGTAAGGAAAACAGTTTTGTCCCTTTCCTGACCTCCTCCACTATCCTCAAACTCTGTCTCTGCCTTGGCCTTCCTTACCACTTTGCTAACTGTTTTCAGCTTTTCCAGGTAGCCCACCTTGTTCTTCTATTTCAGGGTCCTACTAGAAATTTTAAAGGTAGCTCTTTTTTTTTCCTTTACAGCTCTGTCAACTCCTCCTGAAGACCAGAGTAGTTTAGTTTGCTTTTGCTTTTCCCCTTTTTGTTAAATGAAGATATCTGCAACTGCATGGACCTCCTCCTGCATTAAGGACCATTTTCTTCAACTCCATGGGTATGTGTGACAAAGTAGAATAGGACCCTGTCCCAGCTGTTATGGAAAGAGTTTGAATATAAGGATCTGTTCTGTTTTATTCCTTTCCTGTCTCTTGTCTGTCTGGTTGCGCAACTAAATTTTCCTGTGAGACCTAGGATTTGATCACCCGACAGTCTAGCAATTCTCTGCCTCTCACTATCTCTCAGCCTTCCTTGCTGTTTGCTTTTTCCTCCCTTGCATATCTGCTGATATAAAATATATGCAAATCATTATGTGGAAATGTAACTGATACTGAATCCTTTGTTTAGAAAATATATAGTGTTGCTGTTGAAATGTATATAATTATAGTTTGAGATGACTGCAAAAAGCTATTGTAAACTCAAGCGTTACCTGAGTGCAAGTTTTAAACCTTTTGCAGAAGAGCTGTGAAAAAGTGGCCTCATTTTCTGGGACACTCTATTCTAGCTACACATGACTGATACTTGCAAGAACAGGATGCTTGTTAAGAATGGGGGCTAGAAGGACTTGTAAGAGAGCTGAGTTGCACTTGCTTAAGAAAAGAGAGAAGAATGGACACAGAGATTGAAGAACAATTCAGATGGACTTTTTCTATTTTATTTAGCCTTTGTAAATCGTTATTCTGAACACATTTTTTTTATGTTACTGCTAGTGTAAATACATATTTTGGTGAATTCTACAACTGCTCCTGGTTTTCCTCACGCTTCTTGACCTGTGCCTCGACGACAGAGTGCTAAGCTGGACCATATGCTCCTCCTGAAATTATCCTTATTTTGGTGAAACGGACCCTCTGGAAGTTCAGGACATGTGTCCTTGTATCCAGCACCCTTTTTCCCCATATCAAGGTGAAACCACTGTGACCGATGGTTGCAGTTTCCCAGGGCTTGGCAATGCTGGTGCTCCTGACAAGGCTGCCTGTTACGCGTAGTCCCTTGTTGGCTCTATCACCCTAAGGGTTAAGAACTCATCCTGGAATGCATCCAGGATTGCTTGGCTCCTGCTATTGTTTGCATGTGTTATGCTCCAAGTCACGGTGGCAATTGAAACTGACCATAAGCACCACCTCTCCTTGCTCTGCTGTCTTCCTGATCGCAGCCCCCAGCTCCCAATCTGTGGCTTCATCACGATTTTGTGGCCTATGAACCACCCTCACTCTTAATTTTCTTTGCCTCTGTCTCCAGCTACATCCACACTGATTCTATGCCTACTCTCCCATCTCTTCCATACTGGCCTTGATCCTGCCTTGATGTAAAGCGTGACCCCCACCACCCATTCCTCCTACTCTAGCCTTCCCGTAGAGAGTAAACTCTGGAACAGATAGAGCCAGCTATTGTTTGGGGTTTACCACGCCTCGTGACCACCACCAGATCCACTCAGCCCTATGTTACTTTGGCCTGTAGGTCATCCATCCATCTTATTCTCTAGGCTTCTAGCATTGATAGACACCACCCTTATAATGCCTGCTTCCCTACCGTCTCCCTTTCCATTGTTCCCTCTCTACTCATCTGCCTCCCTGAACTCCCTCCCTCCCTTCCTGGTCCCGATCCCATCCTTCTCTTGAGTTCCAGTTTGCCCTTCCCCCATGTCTGCATGTTACTCTCACCTTTCCTCCCCACCGTCTTTCTCCTCCAAACCACTTTTTGTGATCGCCCAAAACTTGTGGGGTCCCATTCACTGGTAAACTACAAGTACTTGTGCCCACAGTAGTCTACCCAACTCAGTTTAAGTGCACTTCCCTTATATATTCCCCGTGCTTGTCCTTCAGTATTTTGGTTCTCCCAACCCACCAGGGTGCAGCCTGAAAAAGCAGTCTGTTTTGGTATAACAGGTTTAAGATCCTGTTACAGGCCATGTGGCTTTGCTAGTACTGCCAGTTGATAGTCATGATCTATGTTGGTTTGGCAGTAATCAAAAATTATCTGTTTTCCTTTACATGTGTGCATAAAACAGTTTTGTATGAAGCTTAAGCACTATAGGCGCAATCAAGCAGGGCCTGTGATGGGACCTGATGCCTTCAGGACAAAGGCTCTGCGTGCCTGCTTGATATAGAATCTGAAGTCTGTCGACAGGGTTCGTGATTATTTAAAAGTCTTCAAAATGGTACCATTTGATCACCCTCTGAGCCTTGAAGTATCCTGTAGAGTCCTTCCAACAGTCTGACTTCCAAGTCAATAATCTGTCTCTAGTTGTAGCTTGCGACTGCTGAATTTGTGCAACAGCCACATCCTCCATGTCTACATGGCTATCATGTTTTCTTCAAGCATTCTGTTGCCCATGTGCCTCATTTATGATCACAGTTCTGTGATTGCTTCTCTGGTTTCAGAGTGACTAGACTGGTTTCTTCTAGGAGTAGCTTGGGTACTATGGAAGTATACTGAGCAGGCCTCCTAGTTTTGTTTCTGTGTCCTGCTATGCTGGATGTCTGTGAGCATTCGCTGCTGGTGTCTTCTGAGTCAATGAATGCCCATCCACTTCTGACACTGATTTTTACTTTTGGCTTTCAGACCCATTTTAAGTTACACCTCCTGTTGGGGTCTGTATTCAAATCTGTTGACAACTGTGCTGGAGATTAATAGGTGCTAGAGCAAAGAGAGAACTTCTCTAGGCTACTGCTATTAGTCAAATGACGTCACCAGAACTCATTAGCAGTTGACTAACTATTTAAAAGTTTTATTAAATCCAGACAGTGTACTAACTCTCTGTATGCCTCAGCTGCTCCACAGGGCGTGGTGAGGACATCTGCCCACCATGCAGTGAACACATATTTTGGTCCCAAGTCTAAAGTCTCATTCAGATGACAGGAAGGCACAAACCTAAACTGATGGATGCCCACTAACTTTGAGGAGGATCAGCGATGTCTGACAGTTATGCAGCTGCGCCCCCTCCCCGATTTCTCAGGGCATGGAGAGCCATGACAGCAAACCCCAGCATGCTGAGCAACCCCTCCCAATATCCAGCAGGAATGTCCATGCACAGTTGTGGTGGTTAAATGTGTGTACCACCAGAGCTTTCCAGCATCTCATATCCTGCCCCCTCAATAATGACAGAAAAGTGTACATATTTTCCTCTGGGAAACTCCCACTAAGAAAGGCTGCTAGAGTGGTTAATTAACCACAGAGAGGCCAACAAGGGATGCGGTAGGAAAGCCCAGGCAAGTATAGTATAGGGAGTGATTCTAAAGGAAATAGCATGGGGTGATGCATGACACATGGGAGGGACAAAAGGGGAAAAGATGGATAAAAAGGAAAAAGGAATTGCACTATCAAAAAGTTTATAAGAAAAGTAATTTATCTAACCCTTGTAAACTTGTCTGCATACCTTCCCTTATGTGCAGCATGCAGAAACTAAAATTAAATGTAATGTTCAATTATAGCAATTATATTTCAAGCAAAGCTGACACACTGCTCATTATTTTCCTGCAGTCAGACCTCCATTCCTCCCCATGTTTGTCTCAAGCTTTCTGTCCCCTCTGTAGCACTCCTCAGTGTTCTCCATCTTGTTTGCAAAAGCATGGGTGAGTGGTCTCCTCCAAGACTCTACCCTGCCCATTTGTAAATCAGCCACTGGGATTACTGCAGAGTGATGTGCTCTAGCCCTCTCTGCCACAATATGAGCATCTCCCCATAACCGTGCTGCCCTCCAACAGACAAGTGGCGAGAAACAGATGTCCCTTTCAATCCCAGATACCCCACCTGAATGTGCTGCTACCAACCAACTGGGCTTGCCTTCAATTATTCTTATCTAGAATTAGGATGCACCCACAAAGACTAATGAAAGCTGGCCCTTCTGCTGCAAGTCACTGCAACAGACAAAGCTCCACTTGTCAAATCATATAGACCCATGCCTACACTGTTCTAGAGTCAAAGCCACTTCTATGGGCACTGCTAAGTGTATGAAGAATGAATAGCCATAATGAAATTACCTCATGGGAATAATGCAAATTTTGATTCAAGAAATAATACTACACAATACAAGCAACAAGAGTGACTCACCAACTCCTCCAAATGGATGAGATGTTCAATTCCCTCAGGAATGTTCTCTAGTTCATTGTGCTGAAGATATAGACTCTTGAGGTTCCTTATATTCCAAATCTCATCTGGTAGCTCTTTTAATTTGTTGTGACTGTCAATAAAACAAAACTAGTAACTACAAAGTGATCTGCATTGACCACTTTACAACAAGAGCACAGGTATTTTGAACTTGATCTATGATTTTTGTCTGCTCTCTTAACTAAATCCAACACAATCTTTTTCAAATGATGACACCCAAAAGATTCTAGAAGTAAGTTTGCCACTTTTGAAAAAAATGCATGAATACAATATTTTGCCATGAGTCAGACTGTATTTTATATATTGTCTGTATTTCTAATACCAGGAATAAAACATGCCAATCCTCACAAATGGTAGCATCTTGTAAAATGTGGTTGCCCGAGAGGGATGGAATTTTGAGAATTTCAAAGCACTCCATGTGTTCATGGCATGTTCCTTGCTGCCTAACTGCTAGATCCATTTTCTTCCCTTAAAGGTGAAATGTCAGCACAAAAATCCAAATTCAAGTGTGGGGCTAGTCCCAATGCGCGTTGTGAGCAAAGCGGTAGGTTTACTTACTGTTTACTGTACTACAGTAGACTATATCAGTCTAACTTTCCTTAGTTGTAGACTGACATCTTTTACTATAAATCCCAGAATCCCCTGCAGCTGACATTAGAGCAGTAGGCAGCAGTGGAAGATTCAACAGCCTGCAGTGCATGTTAGAACTTTATAATCTCTGATCAGATGTTTGCTGGGACTGCTTTAAACCAGGGGCTATGTACAGTACTCTGTGACTGTACAATACCCATGGAGGACAGCAGGACCAGAAAACAAAAATCTGAGCTTATATGAACTCTTAACATGCACTGCAGGCTGTTAATCTTCGCACTACTGCCTACTGTGGTGTAAGGAACCCTTGGGGTGACCGTTTCCCTCGAGAGCTTGGCACCTCTAAGCTCTCCTCATCCTCAAGGAGCTCGTCTTCAGTTCTACGATTTGCATCCCTTACAGTGTTTAGTTATTTTTAGCAGTCCATACATTCTTCTAATAATTTTTATATATTCTTGGTTCCAATTGCTATTGGACCCCATAGCCCAATAGGATACCTTTTGTGGAACTCAGCTCAAACTGGTAGCTTTTTCATTAAATGTATTACTTCTCTAACTTTAACGAACCTTCTGAAATACCTCCACATTCCTTCAAAAGCCAGAATACAGGCAGAGGCAAGTTTCAAAAAGCGTGAAGCTTGTGTAAAATTTACTTCCAAAATGAGACAGGCATTCACTAAGTACTTGGCTCTGATCACAAACTGGAAAAAGAACAGATCGCAAGAACTTACCGTAACAGTAAATCTTCAAGGGAATCTTCTCCATTAGGTCACACCTTTGCAGCTATAAGCAGTCAGCATCAGGACAACTCAGAAACTTTTGTTAGTCAGGGGCCACCCACTATGATGTGCAGTGTCGACACATATAATAATGTGGGCAGACCCATCCCTCCTCACTTATCCTGCCAGAGATCAGCCTTGAAGGGCCTACAACCACGAGGAACCAGGAGAGTAAACCAGTAACAGGCATACAAGGACAGGAATGGGACTGGAAAGAATATCAAGCATGGTGTAAAGCTTTAGGCTCAGCATCTGATATAACCCTCAAGCTATAGAACAGGGGAAGGAGGAGGAATGGCATGGTCTAATGGGGAGATTCTCTTGAAGATCTACATGCGATAAGTTCTTATACAACTATTCTATCTTCATCGAGGATATTTCCACCATTAGGGCACACCTTTGGAATGACTCCAAAGTAGTACAAAGCAGCAGGGAGGACGGCACAGCCTAATATGTAATAAGGACAGAAGGCCTTGCAGTACAGCAAGACCAAAACCAGCAGGTCTATGAGAGGCGATGTCCAGACTGTGCTTTTAGTGAAAGTGTGTATAGTGCACTATGTGGCCATAGCACATATGTTGGCAGCAGGAATATATTTCAAATAAGCAACAGAAGTGGCCATACCCTGACCATGAACAGCACCAGGAAGTTCTTAACCATACTTGCTATAACAAAATGTAATACACAAGTGCCAGTCATTTGGACAGGCATTGTTTAGACACAGGAGCACCCTCTTTTCCAGGGGTGAATGAAACAAAAGCTGACAGGTTTTCTGCAGTCCTTGGTGTGATCAATATAGTATCTCAGTGTTCTATGTACATCTAAAGTATGAGCAGCACTTTACCCTGGTTGGCATGCTCATAATAATAAAAAGGGAGAGGTACTGTTTGGTTCTGTGTAAATTCTGATTATCACCTTTGGTAGAAACTTAGGGTTCACACACAAACAGACTCTGCCTTCTTGAAAATACAGATAAAAGCGGAATCACACACTACAGCCTTAGCTTGGAAATCCTCCAAGCAGAGGTCACAGTAACTAAAATAATGTTTTCCATGACAGTAAACGTAAGCCACAACTCACAGCATGCTCAAAAGGAACCAACATCAATTTCTCAAGAATGATATTCAAGCCTGGCCCACAGTCCCAGCGGTAGCACTACCACTAAGCTACGCTGATGAACCAGGTTTGGGAACGACCCCGGAGCATCACAGTGCCGGCCAAGGGAAGGAGGCACGAGCATCCATCAGACAGCTTACCTCCTATGGGGTAGGTGGGCGCAGGGCTCTGGCAACAGTGTGCCTCCTGGCGGCAGCCAGTGGGTACTAAGCCTGTAACTCTCAGTAATGCTGGGATTGGTAGAACGTGGCAGACACCATGCACTGGAGCATGCATGACGCTCCAGGATGTCCTGCACATCCACACCACCAGGGGAAACCATGTAAAGTGAAGAACCCCTCTGGCTGGGCAGGTGACACCGCTCCCTGACACCATGGCTACAACGGATCCTGCCCTCTTGGACCCCCAACATCCCTCTGGCTTTCACTTCCACTTCGGGGGAATTGGACACTTGTTTGGAGTGCCTAGGAGCTGAAGGCTGCAAGCTGATGGGTTACCCAAGCAGGTGAGGCATGGATGGACTGGGGTCACAGACCAGGAAGGATCTTGGTGGGGTGGGGTGGATAAGGCGTTGGGAGACAGCTGAAGGAGTTTCCAGCTAGCGGCTTAGCAGGAAAACAGAGTTAGAAGAAAAGAAAGAAAAAAAATGAAATTCAAGTCCCAAGGCAGGACTAGATTACAGACAGGAGGTTTTATATTTTTAAGTATTTTATTTATTTACTTGGATTACAATACCTTTGAGTAATACAACTCTTTTACAAAGGTTCCACGTCAGAAGAGTAAAACATTAACAAAACAAAGGTAATCGACAAGCAAAGGAAATAATGAACATCATGAAAATACTTTGAGATAAGTATGATGTATGTAATCAATAAGAACACTGTATGTTATACTAAAATAAAAGAGGAGGGGAAGAAAATAGAAAAAACAAAAGGAGTGTTGCCTAGCAGGCCTTGTTGTGAGTCCAGGACGGTAAGTAATGGTGGGTGATAGAAACAAGAAGGAGGAAAGAGTAAGGCATGAGTGGTGGTAAGGGTTAGAGAGAAAAAGGTGGGAAGGGAAAAGGGAAGGGAGGAGCACAGACAGGGGTGGGGAGGGGCACCGTGGAGGGGTGGTGGGTGACGAGGAGCAGAAGAAGGAGAGGATGAAATGTTACTCCAGACAAGGGTAGCCAACTAGACCTTGTCAGAGACCAAGGGAGTACAGTAATAGAGGGTGGAAGGTGGGAAGAGGGGAGACGCAGGAAGGGAAGAGAGATTGTAGGAGTGGTTATGGGGAAATGTGGAAGAGGGAGGGGTGGAGGAGAAGGTGATAGAGAGCAAGGGAGGAGCTCAGAAGTCAAACCTTAAAGATGCAAGGATACGGGAGGTAGGAGAAGAGGATGTTGGCGAGTAATGATTAAGTGCCATGGGGTAGAATATAACTGAATACTGCACTAAAGGGTTAAGATGCTAGGGCGCGAAGTCACAGATACTGTTTGCCAGTAGGTGTCGGGGAGCTTGTGTTTGAAAGGGCCTAGTTTTGCTCGTAGAGATGTCCTTATTTAGAGACTTGAGCCAGAGGGAGAGCTATAGGTGAAAGACCGCTGCCTTAGAGTGGTGCAGCATCTTGAGACTGTAAATACCTGAGTAACTGAGCTGCGAGTACATTGCATGCTCTGACAAGGTCCAAGAAGTTTTTGTACCCCAGAGGGTAGTAGACCAAGTTGGGCCTTCTTGGCTAGCAAGCAGGTTTGAGATTGGATCCGCCGAATAACTGAAGCCACCCAGTTTGAGAGTATAGGTCACGTGTGTGTGAGGCAGGCAGCTCCTGCCAGGTCTACAAGCTTTATTAAGAGCAATGGTTATCCTACAGAGGGAGGTAGCTTAGGCAGAGCTGTATATGACCAACCCATAATCGATTATGGAAATGACGGAGCTGAAGATAGCTGTTCTTAGTGCCTGGGAGTAGGCCAATCCTTATGCTGACTGCTTGGGCTATGTTGTCTATATGCTGTGAGTAGGTTAGCTGAACTATCGACAGTGATCACAAAACATTTGAAAGAGTGGATCTGCTAAAGCAGGTGCTAGTGCTGTTTGTGATGACCAATGGTTTGGACTTACGCTTTGTTGTGGGCGCTGTTGAAAAGCATCACTTTTGTTTCTGTATAATTTAGCACCAGTTTTGAGTGCTGAACCACCTCTCCACTTCCGAGAAACTGAGTTGAAAGGTTATCCTGGAGGATCTTTGGATCTGGGTTACCTGAATAAATAATGGCATCGCTCGTGAGAGCAGAATCTGTTTTTGCAGGCACGTGGTAGGTTGTTGGAAAGATACTAAGAGAAGGGGCCTCAAGATGGATCCTTGAGGCACTCCAGAGTGGACTGGATTCCGTTTGGAAAGGACACTGGTTATCTTGACCTGCTGTAAGCGGTCTGCTAAGTAGCTTATAAACCAGTTGACAGCATCGCTCAATATCCCTGCATGTGGTAGTTGCTCGAGTAGAAGTGAGTGGTTCACTGTATCAAGGCCTTCATCAGGTTGATGAAAGCAGCTCCAACCAGATGGCCTTGGTCAAGAGAGTTATATATGAATCCAGCGAATTCCAACAGAGCGGTGGTTGTACTATGCTTTTTCAAAGTCATGCTGTTGGGGACACTGAATTTTATATTTATCCAAGTATTCCACAAGCTGATCTGCAATTATACGCCAAGGGCTTTCAACAGTGGGGGAGAATGGAGACTGGGCTGTAGTTGGTGTGTTGAGCCCTATTTCAACTTTTATGCACCAGGTCACTAGTGCCTGCTTACATTTTGGGGAATTACCAGAGTCTTAGGGAGAGGTTCATTATCTTGGTAAGGAGTGTGAGAGTTTTCTCAAGGGTGAGAGTAATAAGTTTGAGGTCTAGGATGTCCCCACTGAATCTGGATTTACTCAAATACTTTGAAATGTACTTTCTAGCCTCAGCGATAGTGACCTCTGAAGTAAAAGTGGGCCTGTTGCTGAACAGAACTTGACTGGGGGTTTGTGGGCAGGGACCATGAAAAAATCTGGGGAAGGACACTGCTGGAGGTCCATGAAGGCGTTGTTAAAAGTGTTGGCTATGGTCATTGGGTCAAGTGTCAAGGTTCCATCAATACTGAGCATATTGGGTGCTCTCTTGGGATCTTTGTCAGTAACATCCTAATGTTCTTCCAGAAATTTTACTGTTCCCCCGAGTTGGAGAGTGCCACCCTATAGTACTGATTTTAACAAGACGGATGGCCTTGGTACAGTCATTTCTGGATTTTTGTAAGCCTGTATATCTGCTTGCTTGTTGGTAGATTTGGCACAGTGCGAGGTGGTCCCTAGTCTTCATGAGTCCTAACAGTTCAGGTGTTATCCAGAGGTTGCTGACCCCTTGACGTTCTTCCTGTTTAAGGGGTGTGGATATCACAGGCAGCATTAAAGCGGTCGATAAAGAAATCAAGTGTCTCATCGATATCTTTGGAAGAGTCCAGAGGTGACCAATCCTGGCTTTGTAGGTGTAATTTGAGTGGTTCCAGGTGTACTGGAGTTAGGATCCTACTAAGGGTAACATTTGGTGGAGGTTTGTTAAATTTATTAGACCAATAACATAATATGGGGAGTGGTGTTCAGGAAATCAGGGAGTACAGTGACGTTCATGATGTATTCAGGATGGCTGGATAGGACCCAATCCAGTAGGGTACGGAGCCCGTTCTATAGTTTATTCCAGTGGGACGCTTGACAAGCTGGCTAAGGTGCACAGTGGAGATGGCATCCTTGATGTGACCAATATCAGGGAGAACCAATTTACATTAAAGTCACCCATTACTATAGTTTCACTGTTCTGAGGCATACTCTGAAGATATTCCACAAGGTTGTAAAAGCCAATGGTAGATTCCTTGGGTGGTATGTAAACAGATAAAATGGTAAATGATTTGTTTTGTGCCCCAAGAAGTACCTTGATGGAGTGGGTCTGAAGGAGTTCCCAAAGAGGGCAGTTTTAGGGCGTGACCCATAAGGGTGTCTTTTAAGTAAATGCCACAGCCACCACCTCTTCCAGTGAGCCTATCCTGCCTAAAGACAGAGTAGCCAGGAAGAGGCGACAGCAGAGTCGGGGGTTTGGCTGACAATCAAGTTTCTACGACAGACAGACTATCCAAGCTGTGTTGTATAATCCACACATTGAGGTTGTCGAGCTTGCTAGGCAGATTACATATATTGACCAATGCAAGGGAGAGCACACGCGCTTATTTGTACTGCAGTGGTCCATAGTTCTAGCAGGGCCAGGGTTGGGGTGCACATTTCCAGAGAGGAGCAGAAGGAGGAGTATTAGTTTCAATAGGAATGCCCTTAAGTCTTTAAGGAACAGTTTCCACTTTCTTCTCATGGTAGTGATACTGCTGGTCCTATATGTTGTTGCAGTGAAGTTTGAAAGGATCAGCAGGTATGGAAGATGGTGATTAATGCTTGATGTGAGACCACCAGAGGGTAGCAGCGGTGACCCAAGGGGTGTTGTTGAAACCAATTTTCCTATACCAGTGGCGAAGCTGATGTGCCAGTGGTGTAATACAGGTGAACTGAGATTACAGGTGGACTTTGAGCCATGTGTACCACACAAACAGTCCAGTTTGGTGAACCATTATTGTTAGAATAGTAAGTGAAGGTATGGGAGTGTGGTAGCCATCTTTGCAGGGTTATCAGGCCTGAAGAGATTACAGTCGATGGGTGCCTAGGATAGTGCAGTAGTAGGAGATGTATCCCCAATAAATCAGGGAAACGCTACAACAATTTACCTAGGATGTCCTTGAGAGCAAGCTGCCAAAGCAGGGAGAATGAGAGGTAAAGGCTCAGAGCTAAAATATGAGCAGCGAAAACAGCAGGGCAGAAAGCTGTCAGGAGTCACACAATATGCATGAGGGGTGGGTGGGAGCCATTAGGATCTTCGAGGAAAAAGCTGTGTGGAGTAAGTACAGGAGAGCAGAGTACAGTCCACAGAAAGATTTAGAGGTAGGATGGCTTAGATCAGTAGTTGTCCCTTTAAGTGAGGGGTGTCAATGCACCTTGGCTGACTAATCAGGAGAAACGGAAGAAGGAAGCTCAGGGTAGGAAGGAAATTTAAAGAGTGTCAGGACAGGGTGGGCAGGAGAAAATTCAAGTCAGGGATAACTAGGAAAATACAGCAAGTGGGGAAACAACAGCCGCATAGGTGGGTGGGTTGGAAAAATGATTGCAGTGGCAGGGAAAGCGGGAGAAGAGGTAATTAAGAAAGAACAGAGCAGGTAAGAGGAGATTAAGAAGAGAGCAGGCAGGCAGACAAATAAATCAAAATCCAAACAAGCTTGAGTAAAATATACAATAACAAATGTGAACAGTTCAGGCAGAATGAATTGAGTTATAAACAGCCAACTAAAATTGACTCTACAGCATGTATTAACAGTTTTAGCTCACTATCACTGCACAGATCTGAGTAGCAGTAATTTAAAAAATCAACTTGAGCAGAGAGAGAAGTTGAGAACAGTGGCAGTCAATAGCGCTCCCGAGGGAGCACCTGGAGGCCAATCGAATTTAGGGGCTAGAAGTCCTTGGGGTCAGCAAGTGTACCTGGAAGACAGTGGAACTGACTGGTGGGCAGGAGGGAGCTGCGAACAGCAGAGGAAAGTCGCATCAAGCCCGCAGAGGCTTGAAGTGCCCACTCAGGCGAGTTCCTGGAAGCTGATGGAGTTGATTGGTGGGCAAGAGGGGAGCCGTGGCCGGTGGAGGAAAGCCGCACCATGCCCCATAGAAGCTTCGAAGTACCAACTCAGGGCGCAGTTCCTGGAAGAAGGTGGAGCTGATTGGTGGGCAGAAGGGGAGCCATAGCCGAGTGGAGGAAAGCTGCACTGAGCTCAGAGAGGCTTGAAGTGCACGCCAGAGTGAGTTCCCGGAAGCCAGTGGAGTTGATTGGTGGGCAGGAGGGGAGAGGTGATCAGCGGAGAAAAGCCACGCCAAGCCCCGCAGAGGCTTGAAGCACCCACCAGTGCAAGTTCCTGAGGAGAGGGAGAGAACAGAGAGGATTAGTTTAAATTAAGGTAGTTGCGGTCAGCTCTTACCTTAATCGGTGGGTGGGGACAGAAGACAAAAGAAGAGAGAATGAAGACAAAAGGAGGTGAGAGAAGGAGGAGGGGTTTACTTAGAGAGCTCCTAACAGCAGGGTGTCTGGCTAAGGCACCAGAGGAAATTAGTTAGGAGAGGTGGGGGCAGAAAAGGAGAACAACTAAAATGAAGATTTAAGTATGACTGCAGGAGTGCAAACTAAAAGGGGTGGGTGGGTACAGAGCAGTAACTGAATAGGGGTGCCCGGCTAAGTACCAAGGGAATTAATTACTGGGTGGCAGTAGAAGCGGATGAGAAAGGAAAAGGTGATAGAGAAGTCACAGTGCTGCAAGCAGAAAAGCTTCACTCAGTGAGGGAAAGCAACAGCCGCAA